>LR990614.1:19826137-29826137 GCA_905147815.2 Phalera bucephala
TTTATATCATCGTTAAATAAAATAAAATAATTTTTATCTCGAAAAATAGCACTACTTCTGCGGAATATCAATTATTTCTTTATACTAAAACGGCTGAATGGATTATAAAGAAACGTAATACGAAAACAATCACACAGGTATAGTACAATGCGAAAGTGGAAGGATGTAGAACAACAACTTTTTATAGTTTCACAAATTATATACAATATTTGCAATTATATAAAAACAGCAAATAATTATTAAGAAAGTAACAAAAAATAAATATACATATTTACACAGGTTTAAATGGTTCCACGCCGCTTTCAGATGGTAGTTTACCTAGAACAGGACGTAGGTATCGGGTAAAGCCTACACTATCTTAAATAGACCATGTCTTATCCAAAGAGCAAGTTAAGAGTCTCCGTAACCGGCGAGCATGTATGAGACCAACTATGATAGTGGAGCGAGCCAGAAAGGTCTGTAAGGAAAGAACCTGTTGGAACTCTGTACTCTCTGCCTACCCCGTAGGCGATCTGACGTAATTATATAGATTGGTACATAGTATTAAAGTATATCTTAAATCGTGAAATAATAATATAAGATATTGTATACACACTAGATCATGCCCATATTATCCGATTAAGTGTACATAAAATCAAACCAATATGCATTTGGTGGGTATTTACCGGCCTGTATGAAGGCCCAAACGATATTCATCATATTTTGGTTAAAGAAAAGCCTGGCAATCTTTCTATTTTGCTCTTCCTCATCACAAATGACTGGAAGAAATTGTTCTACAACGAAATTTTGAAATAAAGAATATATTTTATGGGCAGCACAATAAAAAAAATGTGTTTCTGTGTTAATATCCAGATCGGCGGAACCGATTGTAAATACACTATCACTGGGAAATGGAGAATTTTTCAGAGATTGCTTAAGACTACTTTTTAGCTCGGGAAATGCAGGATTCCTGGGGATAGTTGTTTTTATTTCTCCATATTACCACGGCTGAACGGATTTAAAAGAAAGTTAATATGGAGGTATCTCTTAAGTCTTAGATTAATGCTATCCCAAAAACCTACCTACTACCTACCTATGTCAAATTACAAAATAAACGCGTGCGAAGCCGCGGGTAACAGCTAGTACATAATTAAAATGTAAATTTTGTTTTTCAACCTCTTCGGTGCCTTTCCATAAAGGGTTACACTAACAAAATCAACATTTGTTTGCGTTCAAAGATTACAAAACGCAAAATCTCAATATTATTATTGTTTTTAACTCCTACGGCCCCTTTCATCACTCTCGAAAAGTCTGAAGTAGACTTATCGACAATTATGGTTAAAGTTAAAATTAAAGTAAGTCTAAATACGAATTTCACCATCTCTGTGTAGCCCTATCCGACGGTTAAACTATTCAGTTGTAATTGGCTAGTAACGCTAATCGAGAAGTAACTAACCAGCACTTTACTCGAGGGTCGTGAAGGAAGGCCTTAGTCCCAAGTTTTTAATAAAAAACATCAACAGCAACTACGGACCTAATAGTTCAATTCCATTCATTCATAGTTTTGGAATATCATACAATTTATAGAAAAATATTCTCTTCCAATAATTATCAGAAATAAGTATAATTTGATGAGTCCAAGCTTTTATTAGACGATTCATGAAATTTTTACTAACAGATACGACATGCATTAATTCAGAGTCGTATCTATTTGTGGCAATTATTTGCAATTGATAAGGGCAAAAAGATATACTCTAATTATGTTTAACTCTAAGGCCCACTTGCACGAACCATGGTTAGCTTTGTGTGTGTGTGTGTGTGATCTACGATGTAAAGCTGTATATTATCACCGGACAAGAGGGCGAGCGTGCAGCCCGTACTCTCGAGCCAGAAGGGCAAGGGGGCCTACTTGTGCTAAGAATGATAAGATATACTAAGGGTTTTGATCTTTCCTAAGTTCTGAATTAAGAACTTCAAGTTAATGGCCAAACATACTCAAACGTTTATGCACTATGATCTGAATACAAAAACAGTCTATAGTAACTCGCACAATCATTGGTTGGAATCAAGTGCAAACCATCGTACTGAGAATTTCAAATGCTGGCCAATACGCAGGTATATAAACATTTCGTGTACAGTCGAGGTAAGCAAGCAGTTGTGATATCCAATTAACGATTCAACCTCATTACTCGAGATCAACACACACGATGGGCACGTGCAATATATACCCTGGTATTTCGCGATTCTGTATTCGTGGCATGAATACACATAAACATATTTAAGCACTATACTTAAGTATGTTTAAGACTTGACTGTTGAATGTTGTCATTTTAGTAAACGATAAATTTGCAAGAAATAATTTGTGGCCACAAGGATATCAACAATGTTTATGTTATTAACCAAACTTATATATATCTATATTACACTACACAAACTGATGGTAATAATTTAGAATAGGTAACAGACACATACAGAAGACTTTTGCTGACACTTCAATCATTATTATTTCGAAATGACCACAAAATTGTTACTCGTCATTTAGAAGCACTCACGTATAACACTGACTAGTGTCGAATTTAGCGGTAACGTCCTTCATATATGACTTACTCAGTTGACGCGACTGTAGCCTGAAATGAACGTGTGAATTTTTAACAAGCATATACCTATGTGTTTATAGGTTTATAGGAATTATTCATTTTATTCTCAGTGATCTAATAGACACTGCAATCCATTATGAATAGACCATAGCATATAATCATCTTCATCATCATCGGTATATTCTTGTTTACTCTACTACAATACTAGTACCTACTTCCTTCTAATATGTGCATAAAATAATAGAGGTTCCAATATCACTGCCTCGTTGGTCAAGTGGCAAAGCATCGGTTTGTGATCACGGGTTCAAGTCCTAGGTCGGGCAAATGTTATTTTCCTAACGAAAACTTGCCAGTATGAGACCGGAGTCTGGAATTGTGCCCGTTATATGGCAATAGGACCTGTGGCATCATATGAATGCCGCTGCCTATCCCGAAGCGCACGCGCAAGCGCGCGCCGCCCCTCGCAAAACCGGTTGTGCGCCCGCGAGCCGCGATCCGCCATCGCTCGGTCACAAGCGCCAGTCGGGAACGGTATACCACAGCGAATGCACGCGCAAATCTTAAGTGAAAGACATTCATATATTTTCGTTAAATAATTTCTAATATTTTAATCTCACTAGTGTATCCATCTTTGCTTTCTTTTACTTCAGTGCTTGTGTTGTGTTAAACTCATTCTGTTCTGTATTTTATTCTATTGTGTGTGTGTGTGAATGATGTACGCTGTTGGCCGCGAGGCCTTTACAGCTTCACCGGACTAAAAGGCGAGCGTGCAACCACTACGCTCTAGCCAGCCAGAAGGGCAAGAGGCGACATACTCGAGGGCGCCTCTTCGAGGCGCCCTCGGTTGGGACAGTCGCTGTAGGGGGACGGGTGCACTACTAAGTGCACCGGTCAACCGCCGGCTATGGGAGGGGATTTACTACACGTCGTCGTCGTCGCCCGTATTCTGAGCGGAAAGAAGGGATGACAAAGCATCGGGGGGGTCGGTGAGAACATGTCGCGGCCGGCGGTGGCGGCAGGGGTCGGGGGGGAGATCGTAGTCGGCGGTGGCTACGATTAACGGATTCGCATGGGTAGATGCGTTCGCGAAGTGACGTGTTGACGCCTTTTTAATAAAGGCGCGAATAGGTTCGAGACCTAGATCGGAGTGGAGGTCGACGTTCCGTACGAACCAGGGGGCTCCTACGGCTTTACGGAGGAAGCGGTTTTGAACCACTTGGAGTTTATCGATGTGAGAGGGGGCCGAATGCCCGAACACAACACACGCATAAGTCATGATGGGTCGAACGCAAGTTTTGTAAAGTGTCACCTTATTTCTAAGGGACATTTTACTCCGCTTGCAGATTAACGAATGGAGACGACCGAGCACAAATGATGCTCGGTGACGGACCCGCTTGATGTGCGGGCCGAAGGACATGGTACTGTTTAGGGTGACCCCTAGATATTTGACCTCTTTGACCCAGGGAATGGGTCGGTCGAACATGGTCACTTGGCCGAGATTACTTCTAGGGCGGCGCAGGGAGTGGCGCGGGGTGGCACCCCTGGAGAAGAACACCGCAGCGCTCTTGTCCGGGTTCACCTCAATACGCCACTTCCTGAACCAATTCCCTAGGGAATTGGCGGATGCCTGAAGGTGTCTGGTAATGAAACCCGTATTCCTATGCGAGACGTAGAGAGCGGTATCATCCGCGAATAGGGCTAGATGCGCCTTACTCGAACGAGGAATGTCGTTCGTGTAAAGGCTAAACAGGAGCGGAGAGAGAACTGAGCCCTGTGGGACTCCAGCACTGATGGAGTGGGAAGTGGAGCGCGTCATTTCGACGCGATAACGGAAGGCGCGATTTGACAAGAAGTCTCGTAAGATGAGCACGAGTCTGTCCGGCACACCCAATTGGTAGAGCTTGTAGATCAAGCCGTTGTGCCAGACTTTGTCGAATGCCTTCGCGACATCTAGGAAGAGGGCGCCCGTGTAGATTGGTTTGGGTCTATTGAGACCGGAGAGGATGTGCTCCGTGATGCGGTGCACTTGGTGGACGCAAGAGTGTTTGGCTCGAAAGCCAAACTGCTCGTCGATAAGGATACCCCTGGACGTTACGAAGTCCTTGAGCCTCGCCAGAAGGAGGCGTTCGTATATCTTGGCCAGGGAGTTGAGGAGACTGATAGGGCGGTAGCTCGCGGGGAGATTGCGAGGTTTGCCGGGCTTGGGAATGCCAATGACGTCCGCCTCCTTCCACTTAGCGGGGAAGGTGCAGTTCGTCATGGCGGCGTTCAAGATGGCCACCAAGAGGCAGATGAGTTGGGCGGGCAGGCATTTCAGAACGCGATTCGAAATACCGTCAGGGCCGGGGGCTTTTTTAGATTTAAGACCCATAATCACATCTTCGACCTCCGTTTGCGTGATAGGAGGCAAGGAATCGACGGGGGGGAGGGATGCCCTGCGCTCGACTTCCCTGTCTACCGCGTCGACGTGGGACTGGTCGACGGACTGAGAGCTGGGGGCGCACTGGCTCTCGAGGGAGTCGGCGAGAAGCTCGGCCTTTTCGTCGTCGTCGAAGGCTGGGGGTGCTGCTGCGCCTGAAGGGCGGGACAGCGGGGGCATGTCAGTCGTGGAGTCGGATTTGAGGCTACGCGCCAGCTGCCAGTAGGCCAGATGCGACGGCGCGATGCCCTCTAGGAGGACACCCCACCGTTCCTCCCGGACCTCCGCGACACGACGCTTTACCTCTCGTTGTAAAGCGCGCATCCGGGCCCGATTGGCTTCGGTGGGGTAGGAGTCGTACGCTCGGATGGAAGCATTCTTGGAACATTTTATTCTATCTTCACTGTACTTTCTTCTACCTTCATTAATAACTATTGGACAAAAATCTACTGGACTTTCAATTAACCTGACAACCTTATATAGGCTTCGGCCTATATAAGGTTGTCAGGTTCGTGACCACCCGACGAAAAACGGAAGATTCCAAGATGGAAAGCGAAGCAAAGGTTGTCGAGAAGAAGGTTCCAGAAGGCGAAACAAGTGATATTTGTCATGTTGGTATGCGGGTGCCGCCATTTTATGCTGACGATCCGGAGCTCTGGTTTGCTCAGTTAGAATGCCAGTTTATCCTTTGGAAAGTGAAAAGCGATACCACCAAATTCTATTACGCGGAATCACAGCTGGAGCAAACATATGTTTTTGCAAATTAAGGATATTTTGTGTGCACCACCTGCGACGGGTAAATTTGAAAAATTGAAAGCTTAGTTGGTCAGACGATTAAGTGCTTCGAAAGAAAAGAAACTTAAACAGCTATTCATTCACGAAGATATTGGAGATCGGAAGCCTTCACAATTCTTACGCCATTTGAGGAATTTAGCTGGCCCCTCCGTTTCCGACGATGTGTTGCTCACGCTATGGTCTGGTCGCTTACCACACAGCTTACAAACTGTAGTAGCTTCACAGCATAAACTTTCGCTTGATGATCTAGCCGATTTAGCGGATCGTGTTCACGAAATAGCACCGTCTACGCCTTATCATCAGGTAGCTATGATGAGCACTACAAATCAGCATGGATCCTCGTCCCGTGTTGAAGAACTTAGCGAGGAAATATGTGCTTTGAGAAGAGAAGTTGCCAAGCTGACATCGGCATGCAGACGACGACGTTCTCGTTCCCACTCGAGGCCGCGATTTAATCACAACCGACCACGGAGCAACTCACGTAGGCGACAACCTCCACCTGATCATCCGCACTGCTGGTACTATTACAATTTTGGAGTGAAGGCACAAAAGTGTAGTCAGCCGTGCCAGTTTAATTCGGGAAATGCCGTGGGCAGCCGGAAGTAGCGGCCAGCGACTGCCCATCTCCATCAGGCCGTTTATTTGTCACGGACCGAGCATCAAAAATGCAATTCCTGGTAGATACTGGTTCAGATTTATGTGTTTTTCCAAAATCTGCTACAAGGACTCCCTGTAATAAAGCCGAATATTGCCTGACCGCTGCAAATGGAAGTATCATAAATACTTACGGCCCTTTACTCCTTCATTTGGACCTAGGACTACGAAGAGATTTTTCATGGAAATTCACTATCGCCGATGTGTCCAAACCTATCATTGGGATAGACTTCCTGAGTTATTATGGACTGCTTGTGGATTGCAGGAAGCAACGCCTTGTCGATGGTACGACCATGCTTACTATCGCGGTGCCAAAACAAATGACCTTGGAAGACATAGCGTCTATTAAGACTGTTTCTGGGAATTCTGAGTATCATAAACTTCTTCGAGAGTTTCCAGAGGTAACACGTCCAGCAGGGATAGTAAAGACAGTACAACACAATACGGTGCATCACATCAGAACGACGCCAGGACCCCCAGTTGCCTCCAGACCTAGACGTTTGGACCCGCTGCGTCTGAAATCTGCAAAGAAAGAGTTTGATGAAATGTTAGCTAACGGAACCGCTAGACGTTCAGAAAGTCTTGGTCATCACCCTTACACCTGGTGAAGAAGAAGGATGATGGCTGGAGACCCTGTGGTAACTACAGAGCCCTCAATTCTCGGACAATACCAGACAGGTATCCAGTACGTCACATACAAGACTTTGCACACCAGTTATCAGGATGTTCTGTGTTTTCCACTATTGATTTGGTCAAAGCATATAACCAAATACCCCTGAATCAAGAAGATATTAAGAAGACAGCGATCAGCACACCTTTTGGATTATTTGAATTTGGATTCATGAGGTTTGGATTAAGGAATGCTGCACAAACCTTCCAACGATTTATTGATGAAGTGTTACACGGTCTAGAAAATTTTGCATATGGATACTGTGATGATATTTTGGTCTTCTCTGAATCAGAAAAGAGTCACAAAGAACATCTACGTCAAGTATTTACCCGACTCAAGAAATATGGTGTACTTATCAACACAACAAAGTGTGTTCTAGGTAAACCGGAAGTGACTTTCCTTGGTTACAAAGTTTCAGCAACCGGTACCAAACCTTTAGAGTCTAAAGTACAGACAATTATGTACTACCCAGTGCCGAAGACAGTGAAAGAGCTCAGAAGATTCCTCGTTATGCTCAATTTCTACCGTCGTTTTGTGCCTAATGCTGCTAACACACAGGCACCCCTGAATGCTCTTCTGTCTGGGTCAAATGTAAAAGGTTCACATTCTGTATATTTTACGCCAGTGCTTGTTTACAGACCCAACATCGTCAGTGAAAAGTGGGTGTACTTAGTACACCTCTGTCGCTTGGAGAATATAGGCGTCACGGTGTTTTTATAGGTTCCAGTATAACAAAAGTTGATATGCACGTTTAGATTTCCCAAGCGGAGGTGGCAGAGGTGTGGTGTCCGCACCAACATTTCGCCAAGGGTATAAGAAATCAATGGGGACAAGCCTATTGCCATTACAACGGACACAATTCCAAACTCCGGACGGCTATCCAGAAATTTATCGTCTGAATATTTTTAAGAAGAAACCCAGGGCCTCGTCATCCTTACTATGCACCATTTTTTTTGGTTTTGATCAAAAAGGCAATCTCTTTCTACCTACATCATCACGCCAGATCCCTTGCGGGATAGGCAGAGAGTACAGAGTATCTAAAGCAATCTCTATCTAAAGTCCAATATTCCTTTTAAAAACCATTATCTCCTTCAATAACCATGAAAATCTATAAAAACTTGCAATGAAGTTTTAAATTGCAATATGACGATTGTTTTTAGTATTATAACTGGAAGTTCCAGTTGCATGGCGAGTTACACTTACAGGTAACGTTAGTGTGAGTTTTCAATAGGAAAGCGCGAATAGTATTCCCGATGCACTGGGCACTAATTCGCTTTGACCAAAACACGTAACGCGATAAGTTACGATAACTTTGTGAAATGATCGTGTTTTATTATTTAGATATATATTAAAAAGTAACATAATGCACAATGCTTAATCATAGCCTCACAAAACTGTGCAACCAGTTTGACTGTGGGGTCAGTTCAGTCTCATAATACAAACTTAATATAATGTAATACAGCCTATACGGTCTTACTACTGGGCAAAGGCCTTCTCTCACAAATCGATGTGAGAGAGATTAGGTCATACTCCACCACGCGGGCTGAGGGCGGATTGGCGGAGGCAGGTTTGTAGCTACCTGCTGTTAGAATTTTCCTATAACGCTTCCAACTTGGCTATATTATGATAATATTTTAAAATACAGCACATAATAAGTAATTTTGTGTTGTGGTATTGTTTGCCACTGGAGTAATATTAACGATAATTTCACAAAGTTATCGTACCACGTTTTTAATGTATCATAACGAATAAGGGCCCTGGCGCCGCTGCGGCCATTTTACGGCCCGTATTATGCCACAACAGTATTTATCAGTAATAACTAGTTAACTGAGCACATATATATATACAGTGCTATTACATATTCTCAACAGAATATAGTACCAGGTAGCATGCTAATATGAATAGAATCTTAAAAAATTACCGTCACGCTTGCATTGGCGTTTTTGTCACTATTGACATGGAAATAAATTAAATAAGAAATAACGATGGCTTGGTGCAGTTGGTGCAGAGCTTAAGCCGCTCCACCCACTACATTGAGTTGTCGTGGGTTCGATCCCCGCACGGGATAAATCTTTGTGTGACCCGCAAATATTTGTTTCGGTCTGGATGTTCGCGTATGTGAATCTCATGTTTTTATACCTACATCAGGCACCAGTCTCTCACAAATGCTTGTATTGGATTTTGTTAGCTTATATTTTTCTTATTTTAATATTTGTGAAGAGAAAATAAATACTTTATTATTATGTATCTCGTTGAGATTCACGGGCTTTACCCGGACCGACAGGCTTGCATGGGGACATGGGTCCAACACGTAGAGGCTCGCTGTTTTGTTATTTAAGTCACTTGCTGAGATAACTTGCTGAAAATTAAGAAACATAAACCAGCGAACTGACCCCGGCAGATGCAAGGACTATTGTAAATTATGGAAAGAAAACAAGGGCTATATAAATGAGGGTTGATGAACAAAAACTGGACTATTTCAAACGGGACGGACACCGGCCATAATTAGGGTTACCTAATTACCCGTAGCCGGCGGTGACTCGCCGGTTACTAGATGGGCCCTCAAACGGTCGTCCTAAGACAACTGAGGGCAACACTGGTGTGAGCGATTCAGGGGTGTAGAGAGGTGTGCTGCGCTTTCTCCGAAGTTACTCGCGGCGTTATGCCCTTTAACACTTCCACCCCTGGAGTACATCGACGTAGGACCGCATTATCTTCCTACGTCGATATAACTCTCACGGCTCCTCTCTGGACGGCCAATTTAGGCTAGCCAGAGCCGAGAGTTCTGCGGACATCCTTCGGGTACCGATTTCTATCTATCCATCTATCTATTTTTATCATCACGCCAGATCCCTTGCGGGGTAGGCTGAGTTCCAAAAGTTCTTTCCTTACAGACATCAGATAGAAAGATTTTGTTCAGAAAAAAGCTATCGCGCTTACATTTCCCAAACCTCTCACGGCAGAGGTGTACTGTGTACACTCACATCGCCTATGGTATATGGTCCCAATTTACTAGGAAGCTAGCCCATTGTTATAACACCGGACGCAATTCCAATATAAAGGCAATAGACTCACCTCGTCGTCGGCTAAATACGGATAAATACAATATACCTCTGCCAGCTATGATTAAAAGGGTGAAAGCTTTTTTTAAGCAGTGATATCTTCCTAGTATTCATTTTAATTTTCATGTCAACAATAGACGCTGAAGGCGCCTTAAACAAATAAAAGCGGGCCTAATGAAAAGCTATTCATTCATTCATAAATCTCAAAGTCGTAACTTGTTTAAACGCGAAACAAAAAGCTGTTTTGCTGGAGGTACTGTAACACAATGCTGGCCAGTGGTAGTCGGTGCAAATCAAATTACAACTTTTGCATTACCCCGCGCGCCGGTAGCTAGATCCATTCAACACAAACTTGTGAAGCCTTTTGCACTTAAAACTGGTCCCGGGAAAACTACGCGGTCACATTATATCGTCGACGACTTGTTCTTGTTTCTGAAGGGAGCTCTAACTACGCAGATTAAATTCAGCGCAAGTGGCTTGATAGATTTTTGCAATCATAAACTGTGCCGATATCATATGTGTACTTTATGAAATTAACAAAACGAATGCTCTGCGCTCTCTTTAAATATTAAAATTCAATCGCTCCCATTCATTTATCTCTGTGTGCCGCAAGACTCGAGTAGTTTCCGACAAAAATTCTTTGTCCCACGGAAAACCATTTTGTTCGTGTTTTCGTACCTCTTTCATTTTATTTATGTTTTATTAACAGAAATTACTATGTACGCAAACTAGTGTACTGTACGTTTTTTACTTAATTCATTCATTGAATCTCTTGTAATTTCTACAGCTATTGTCACATATATAATTCAACAACACTTCTATGTGAAATGAAATTTTTTAAGCAATGCCCGGTCCAATTGTGTATATAAACTCGTGGAAAACATATCCCGTGCTACTATATTTCTCTCCATGTGAGGGAATTCAATACAACCATTAATGTTACTCAGGGTAATTCATGAATATTCCATTAGAAAACCCTTTTAAGAGATAACCTTCTGTGGACAGCTTTTAAAAAATATTTCTAAATAATTAACGTACCAGAGGACTTTTATAATGAGTAGTTTACGATCACAGCACCGTCCTCATAATAAAAAGTTTCAAAAAGGCGTCGCTTACTTTTTAATTTGTTTGATAATTAAGATGGTCCGAGTGCGATATCCCGCATTGAGATCGTCTTACAAAACAAAAAGAAGATCGAAAGTGGAAAATAAAACGTGGGCCTTTATACAAGCTGTGGAAACGGAAAGTTTTCCAATTGATAATAATTTCCATTGTAATGCAACACAAAGGGGAACGGAAAAGTATGAAGTTCTGAAATAAATTATTAATTTAAGAGCTGACTGAAAGCTATCTGAAAGGAAAGTCGGGATTAGAAAAACAAAGAGTGCGGCTCAGCTCACTGTGTTCCTTCATTTTTTGTTGACTTCTGTTTCGTTCTTTGCTGTTTGCATAAATTGGAAACTTTGTTAATGAACTTTGACGCTGTAATAATGGACAATAAATCTTGTACCTAACTTTTATTTCACATAAAACAAATCATAAGACTAGGTATATTATCAGTTTTATTGGACGCATTACTTGTTATAGCAAGCTCAAATATCGTTTAAGAATCAAATTTCTTGCCAAGTTAAAAATTTTCATATTCAAACAAGTTCCTTCAGCGATTCGTTCAAATTTATAATTTAAAAAAGTAAGAGCAATGTAGTCCTCATCTGGGAAAATAAGCTTCTCTCATAAATCGAGGTGCGAAAGAATAGGTTCGCAGTTCGGAGCGGTGGAGCATAAAGAAACAAAACTTACCGATCTTCAAAATGTGCAAGCACTGGTGTAGTTTTTGAGTGTTTGGGGAGTGCACCGACCGGAAAAGTCTGCGCTCGTAAATCCTTACGGTTTGGTTCCGGCGTGATCCGATTACGTCCCGATTCCGATATGTCGGATCACTGAGCGGCGGTGACCGCCCGTAATAACCAACTACACGAATTGTAACTATGTAAATAAGTACTATGGAGCCTTATAAAAAATCTATTAGTGCGACAACTATAAGATAAATATTAAAGATAAGTTGGTCTCAACATACATTTTTAAATATACGGTTTTAGTATACAGTCGAGCCGAAGGGAGGTCGTTGATGTATATTTAGCATTAATAGGTCGTTAAAAAGTCACAATCAGTAGTAAACATTTCACAGGAAACTGAGCAAAGCAGTAGAAAACGGAGGATATTTTGGCTATCAGGAAAGAGGGTGAACTGGCCACAAACCCTATCACGTGTCTACTCTATCCGTATATTGCTGTACTGAATATACTTACTTTAAGTAAAAAGAAATTAATGCCGTCGCGCTTCGGTACATGCTTAACAATTTGCCGACGATATTCTCTTAAGATTATCTCCCATTGTAACAGTGACCTTTTAGATAGATTACTATTGTTTTTTTTTTCATAGAATAACAATTCACCGACGTAAAATTTGAACTCAGACCTTGTCATCACCAGCCCCACCATTCAACACTAGACCAACGAGGCAGTAAGTCTTTAAATATTCCACAGTAATAGTGAGAAACAGGTTTTCTAAAGATACGTGGACTTGGATAAACCCGCATTCAACCAACTAAAAAAGATAAATAGTAAACGACCACACAAACCGGGTGGACGTTTAATTTGATCCCATGTAGTTATTGTAAAAAGTACAAAGATGAGGGTTGCAGCATTTGAGTGCCTCGCTCGGAAAGAGACGGTGCTTATAAATCCTTGCGTTCGATTCCGGAGAGATCCGATTTTTAACCGACTTCAAAAAGGAGGAGGTTCTATGTTCGGTTGTATGTATGCTTTTTTTTTTTGTTTTGATGTATGTTCAGCGATATTTCCGTCAATTGTGGACCGATTTTGATAATTTTTTTGCATTGGGTTCAGTATAGCTCCGCGGTGGTCCCATTTTAATTTCATTGGTATTGGACCTTGGACTTAGAAGATACACCAGGGAACTCCTTAACGACAAACAATAGGCATGTGTAAATTGAGATATTATGGGTATTACGTCTAACCTATAGGTACCCTACTATAGAACTAAGCAGTATATTAGCCAACTTCAAAAAAGGAGTTTCATAATTCATCCTTTTTTATAAATCTTTTGCTTATGAACCGATTTTAATGATTCTTTTTGCATTTGGTTCAGTATAGTTTTGAGGTGGTCGTATTTTATTGTTATTGGTATTGGACCTTGGACTTTCAAGATATAAGAGGGAACTCCTTAACGGCGAACAGCACGAATGTGTAGATTCCGTTATTATAGTCATTATATTAATCCTGTAGGTACCTTACTTTGCAACTTAGCAAAATAATATAATATCGGTATATAAATATTACTAAATAGTTCACAACATGTTATTAATTCAATTTAAACAAGACCATGTAAAAGAATATTTCTTCAAATTATTCTGAAAATAAGAATAGTAAATCAAATTTGAGCCTTGCAAAACTAACTGTGTTAAAGAGTCCTGTTAAATTCTCCTTGTTTAACTTAATGTGTTTGGTCTATGTGCAATGTGCATATCAACTTAATTATGTTATAAAAATTTAGTGTCCTACCGGCTTCGGCTTCGGCCACGTTCGGCCAGAAATACCACCCTCGGCCAAAACTTCGACTTCGGCCAAAATGGGCCACAGTTTTGGCCGAATCGAAGGTTTCCAGCAAGCGCCGAAATTTAACAATCTATAACGATTTACGAACGCTTTGAAGTAAAAAAATATTATAAATAATATTAATTCAGTTTTAAACTCTGTAGTCTCTCCCCGCAAGGGATCTGGCGTGATGATATAGATAGATAGAATTCAGTTTTATTATTTTTAACCAATTGTCGGTTATTTTAATCATCACGTTAAGTTCATACCGTCAACACAACTTTTTAAAAATTTAGCAAATTTCTTAGGATTATTTAAGCCTTCGGTTTCACTTCGGCCGAAGGTTTTGGCGATGGCCTATTAATCGGCTGAGCAAGTGGAAGGAAGTCGTACACAGGGCCATGAGGGCCTTTCAAGGACACGACCTTCAGTAATGAAGAATACGACTAAAAAAGAAGAATTAATCAATTGTGTGTCAATCAAAATGTCAATTCAGCTGAAACTACGATTACTGTTTCTTGATAAATAAAGCGAGGTCCTACAATAGCCAATGCAATTTCTACCTGATATACAATCCTTTGGCGAGTCAACTGACAGGCGAACAGGAAGGGAAAATGACCAACCGTAGAACTGTAAATTCATGGATGTCAAGATACTGTAACTATAGAACTCAGAATTCATTGAACGTTTAAAATAAACCAACCGTTATAGGTGAATAACCTTTGTGATGCATATTCAAACTATTAAGACGAGAAAAATCCCTAAATATTATTATAGAAAGAAATCCGTTTGTAATCCCAGCAAGTCGTTCGCTTAACTTAAATACATACATGGTCACGCATAATATTCCAATTATAACAGTTTATATTGGGGTCTCCGTTCCAAATGTTTGTGCCACAAGCGATTATGACAGTTAACCAGAACATTTTAGTTTTAAATTATGCAGTACTCCCTAGAAACGTATTTATGCCAGAAGAAAAAACTATATGTTCTCTACTTTTTAGGCACTTGTATTTTACTATACACTGACCGCCAGCGATCCTAAATAAGATAAGTCCATTAACGCTTTTCCATACCTACTTATATATATCTACACCGTCACGCCTATATTCGCCAAGCGGGGGTGGCAGAGGTGTACTGAATACACCCACGTTTGGCCGACGATGTTAGGTCCCATGTAATAGGGGGCGAGCCTATTGCCATATACCGGGCACAATTCCAGACTCCGCACTCGTACTGGGAAGTTTTCGTTAGAAAAACTACACTTGTCCGACCTAGGATTTGAACCCAGGACCTGGTGATCACAAAGCGATGCGCTTTGCCACTAGACCAACGAGGCAGTCGGTATATCTATCTCTGTATATCTATGTCTATCTATATATCTCTAAACGTCTTTCTCTAAACGTAGATAAAACTAAATATATGTCCTAAAAAAATATGAACCAAACACTCTACACATTATAATCTTATTGCACACACATTTCAAAACAACTTTGATACCACTTGTCCTTGCCCTAGACTTAAAGCCTTAGTAGCATTAAATACCTAGGGATTATATTAGACAGAGATGGACATCCAGAATTAAGAAATTAATATGTTTTCAAAAATTTACAACATAGATAGATAAAACTTTATTGTTCCACCAGAAATACAAGAAGGAAAAAAAAACATATACAAGGTGTATCGTAAATAACACAAGACCTCAGACACCCTGATTAGATAATTACCTCACAAATTCAATACAAAAATCAATTTTCCAAATTTAAAATTTTACCCTTTTTTAAGCTCTTTTATACCGCAATTAACAATGAAACTAGTATGAATGTAAATGATTATTTATTTAAAGTTTATTACATATATAGGCAAAATATTTATTTTTATTTATAATTTCCAAATAGTAAATCGTAAGGTAGAAGATAATCCATAGCTATCCAGGTAAAGGAAACAGGTAAAGTCTGAATATATTATTTATTTTTAAGGTATTATTTACGTTTATATTTTATAATAATTTATATAAATACTTAACTTGTATACTCCTTCAGAGCAACCCCCCCTTGCAATGTACAGTCACGTTATTTAATTCCTTTCATTCCGAAACTACGTACAACGCATCAGAACTGAGACGTAAAAGTAATATTATATGTTCATCAAAACTCTTTAAAACTAGTCTCTGACATAAATTTTTCTGTTTACTTGGCTCCAATAAAGTCCTAAACATAAACGCTCCTACCACACAACACACACACAACACCCACACACACCCACACTATCCCACACACATCCACACACACCTACACAGACCCCCCGCTCACATCCGCACACCCCCCACACACACCCACACACTCTAACACACACCCACAGGCCCCCACACACAGCACATCAGATTTGTTAATCGAATCACACCAAACCAACGTCTGAATAATTGATTTGTCATAATACTGCAGTCTGATTTACGCCTAATTTGTAAACAGGCGGAAGGTCAGCGGACCGGTTAGGAGAACATCGTAAACTTATACATGGGTCTTTTACAGTCCATTATAATTTTGCACAGATGAACTTCTGGCAGTCAAATTGGTTGCTTTCACTTTGGACATTTTATTTTTTAAAGGTACAGAAACAGAGAACATATTGTAACAGGTTACATAACCAATTAATACACAAATTATTTATCTGTCGTCACTCATAACTGTACACAATATTCTTAGTTTCTATATCTTTTATCTGCAAGAAGTGAAGAGTACGTAAACAAATAACTTAAAAAAGGGGAACCGACTTCAATAAGCTAAACTCGGTGCCGGTTAGTGCAGTCGGTTACTTGGCACCGATTTCTAATATTAATTTTTTGCTCATTGAAGTGAAGAAGTTTATTTTACCATTTTAAGTGATGAGTGAATTAATTGTATCAATATTTATATACCTATATTATATTAATATAATACCCATAATAATGGAATCTATACATTCATGCTGTTTGCCTTTGTTTAAGGAGGGACTAATACTAGGGGACTAGTGTATCTTTAAAGTCCAAGGTTCAATACGGATTTTATTAAAATGGGACCACCTCGAAACTATATAAACCCAACGCAAAAATAATCATCAAAATCAGTTCATAAATAAAGACGTCATAAAAAAACCAAGGAGGAATTTTAAACCTCCTCCTTTTTTGAAGTCGGTTAATTTTCTGATTAGTTCTATTGTGGGTTACAGATTCGTATTTTTTGTCGTAAAGGAGTTCCCTGGTGTATATTCAAAATCCAAGGTCCAATGCCGATGAAATTTAAATGGGACAACCTTGGAGCTATACTAAACCCAATGCAAAGAATCATCAAAATCGATCCAGAATTGACTGCAATATCAGTAAACATACATAAAAAAAGAAGCATATATACAGTCGAACATAGAACGTCCTCCTTTTTGAAGTCGGTTGAAAATGAAATAAGTACGCAAGTTTAAGGAAGAAAAAAAACAATAATAAATAAATAAACAGCCAAGCTTCCAACAAAATCAAAACGTACATCATGATCTAATTAATATTAACCCTTACACAGTGAAAAATCGAACCCTAGCTCACATCTTTAGGTAGCCGTTACTCTTTTGTGAATGGTAATAATTTGAATATGATTGCTATTTGTTTATAGTGAAAGTATACATAACAAAAATATGTTAAAGAGAAACTAACCAACTGTCTTGAAATTCGTCCGTCCACACTTTTTGTTTTTTTTTTTTTACAAAGGTAAATGCCTAACGCATACCCCCGGGCCGAAGGCACGGCCCGGGTGGTTATGTGGGGCTTGCAACCACTAAAACCCCTCGGCGTCCCACTGCCCTTTTGCCGGCCCACAGGAATCGTCACCAGCATGACCTTTGTGGCACCGGCGGGCTCGGTCTGCAGTTTGGCGCGGACCTCGACACGTGTAGGGGAGTTCGGTCTCCCCCTACCACCTTTTGGAGGCTGCGCGGACGCAGCGCTTTTCCGGCGCGGACCTGCTAAGTGCTAGGGCACCGAGGTGCCCTCCCCGACGCCTGCAGACCGAGATTACGGTGGGCGAAGGTCGTTTCGGGCATAGTCCCTGCGCCTTCGCCCAACGCGCAATCTGCGAGCGGGATTGGAGGACGTCTCCTCCCTCACCCGCTCTGCCTTCTCCTTTGCGGACATGACGGCCTCGCAAAAGGTCGCCATTGCCGCCCAGGCGCTCTCGCTCCCAACCATGGAAGATATGACGGTCGGGAGCAATAGCGCCTGTCCCCTTGCACCGAGCGCTCCGGCAAGCCGGCGCCGCTCGTCATCCCATGCCGGGCACACCAGCAAAGTGTGCGCCGCTGTGTCTTCCGGGGCTGCACAATGGTGGCAGCGCTCCATCTCCTCACGCCCGATCCGCCACAGATACCGCCCGAAGCAACCATGCCCGGACAGTACCTGCGTCAGACGGTACGTGAGGACGCCGTGTCGTCGCCCCAGCCACTCCCAGAAAACTGGCAGCAGCGCAGCGATGACGGCGTGACTGGCAGTGGGATGGGCTAGCTTGCTCCGTCAGCCCTCTAGCGCGACTCGGTGCAGCTCCGTCTGCCTCGCTCTCGGGGCGCAGGGATCTAAGGTGTTGGTAGGATCCCTACGCCAGGCATACAGCTCGAAGAGCGCCTGTGCCTCCAGCTCCCACGGAAGCGTTCCGGCGAGAAGCGTCGCCGCCTCGAATCCGATGGTGCGGTATCCTCGGATGACCCTGACAGCCATGACTCGCTGCGCGTGGTGCAGCAGCACTCCGTTTCGGGCCGTCTGGGCGCTTGCCCAGATTGGGGACCCGTATAGGGCCTGGGACTGCACCACCCCCGCGTGCAGCCTCCTCGCCGTGGCTTCTGGCCCGCCCAAGTTTGGCAAGAGCCTCGAAAGGTCCCCTGCAGTCACCATTAATTTTGGCGCTAGGGCGGCAAAGTGGGCCCTGAATGACCAGCGTCCGTCCAGGATGAGGCCCAGGTAGCGCATTTGGGTCTGGATGTTGATGCGCTGCCCCCCCGACAACGATGTGAGCGTCAGGGGGAGGCCGATTTCTGAGGCCGTGGAAATACGCGGCCTCGGTCTTACTGAGGGCCACCTCCAAGCCCAGCCGCCGAATGCGCCCTACCACCTGAGCCACGCCAGCTGTGGCCAACAGGGCCGCCTCCCTGTGACTCCGGGCTCTGGCGGGGACCAGAGTATCGTCCGCGTAGCACGTTACTGCCAGACCTGGCAGCAACGAGCCACGCAGGACCCAGTCGTAGGCGATGTTCCACAGGATCGGTCCGAGGACAGACCGCTGTAGAACCCCGCACCCGACGTTCCGCTCCTGCCACCGCGACGGCCCGGGGTAAACCACCCGCCTATTAGCGAGGTAGTCCCGTATGGTCAGGGGGAGGTATCCGGGGACGCCGTGGTAATCCATTCCCACCATTACCGAGGAGTAGGGGACTGTGTTAAACGTATTGGCAATGTCCAAGGACACCGCCAGCAGCACCTCCCTCTGACCCACTGCCTCCGTCATCTTTTGGACGCGCTTTAGTGCGTCCACCGTGGAACTGCCCCGCCTGAAGCCGAACTGGCAATCTTCTAGGTCCGGCCCCACCTGCGATAGGTGCTCGACGAGTCTGTCCGCAATCAGTCTCTCAAAGAGCTTGCAGACCTCGTCGAGCAACACAATGGGGCGGTAGGCGGACGGCGAGTCTGCTGGGCGTCCCTCCTTTCTGATCAGGACCAGTTTCCCCAACTTCCAAAGCTGAGGAAACCGACCCTGCCTGAAGCACTCGGTTCAGAGTGCCCTGAGACGGCGGCCGAGCGGACCGTGAGACAGAACCCACACTCGGCCGGAGACTCCATGTGGCCCGGGTGCCACCTTCTTCGTCCTAAGCCTGCGGACGGCAGCGTTCAGCTCCTCTTCCGTGACTTCCGGAACGGCTTCGCTCGATGGTATATTGGGATTGCCGGAGCACTGTGCACCGTCCCCTCCGGGAAGAGGGCCGAGAGCACGCCATCCGCAAACGTCGGCGGCATGGTCTGTGTAAGAGGGGGCCTCCAGGGGCGGAGTTTGTTCCGCACCATGCGGTAATATCCCCAGGGGTCGGCGTCGATGCTGGCCAGGAGCTCCTCGCGGGCCCGCGTCTTTGCGTCCGCAATCGACACCTGTAATGCAGTCTTTGTCGCCCGGTAGACAGCATACAGCTCCTCCTCCCTAGGCGTTAGGCCTGGTAAAAGCGTTGGGTTCCGACGCCTTCGTCCCCGCTGTGTGTAATTTCGCGCGACCACCAGTACACCTGTCGTCTGCGAGGAGCTGCATGCTGTACACGAGGCATGGCGGCATCGCAGATCGCTGTGGCTGCGGCTCTAAATCACTCGGCCTCCCCTTGGATGTCGAATGGGGAGACCGGCGCTGGTGTCCGAGCCTGGACCTCTGCTGCCTCGATTGCAGCCTCCACGTCCAGGCGCGCCAAGGCCCACCTCGGCCCACCCCCCGCTACGTCAGCCGGCACGGCGGCCCGAGACTCGGCGGAGAGCACAAATCTGATATATACGTGATCAGACAGGGTCTCCACCGAGTCGACGACTCTCCATCCTCGTACCCGGTTCGCCAGTGTCGAGGTGGCGAAGGATACGTCCACCACCGAGCCGCCGTTCCGCCTGACACATGTGTAGGTCGTGTCCCTGTTGAGGACTGCCAGTCCCTGCGCATGCGCCCACTCTTCAAGGGCCTCCCCCCTCACATCATCGACGGGGGAACCCCAGGCCGAGGACTTGGCGCTGAAATCCCCCTCGACGAGAACGGGAAGCAGCCGACACCGCACAATAAAGTCGCCGAGTCGCGATAGGAAGGCCTCGAACTCGGGTAGCGGTCGGTTTGGCGAGAAGTACACCCCGACCACTACCATGGCCCCCACACGAGCGGCGACAAAGGCCCTCTGTCTCTCAACGCCTTCGAGAGACAGGCAGCACCCACACCTCGGCAGCAGGATCGCCACCGTTCTCTCAACATCGCCGGCCCAGTTGCTGGTGGGCAGCACAAAATACGGTTCGGCGGCCAAGCAGGAGGTCCTGAGTGGTTGAGGTTCGTTTGTAGGAGACTAACTCCCCCGTTGGGAACGACTACCCATTGTTAGTCTCCATTCTTTCCACCGCCTCGGTCTGGCCCGTCCTGAGCGGTGCTGGTCCCTCGGAAGTGCGCGCTGGGGCCTTCTTGCGTGTGGGGCGTGACCCACAGGACTTTGAGCCCACCCAGTGAATAGCCAGCTTTTTGGCGGCTTCTACGGGGCAGGTCACAACGGCCGTGAATAGGCCTCTGTAACCCGCCCGTATGTCGCCGCACTTGACCTTCTGAAGGTCGCAGCCCCCTTTCTCTGCCACCGCGGCGATGAGCTCTTCCAGAAGGATCGAGTCGTCGAGCTTACTAATGCGGAGGCTCGCCGACTTGTAAGGCTGTGAAATTAGGACATCCTCGCCCGGAAGTCCTTGGCGGAGCTTCTCCGCCAGTGCGTCCGCCTTCGGGGAGCTTGTCGCGCCCGGGACTTTGAGGAGGCGCGCGCCTGTAATCGGGCGCTTAGCTCTGAGCCCCTCGATCCCGAGCTCCCCGATGTTAATGGTTGATCTGGCGAGATGGAGCAGCGCAAAGTACGTTACGCCACGCTCCTCTGCCCCGGGCGCCAGGGTCAGCACGACCGCCGCCGAATCCGGAGCGCGGAGCCTCCGGCGTTGACGCGCTCTCGCCTTCTTGACCTTTCTGGCCTCCTTTTTTCGGACCCCTTTGGCCCCCGCGACCTCCCATTGGCCCCCCACTCTGGCATTGGGAGGCGCTGGCTGCCGCTGCGGCGCCTTTTCCTTCTGTCCCTTGGCCCTTATTTCAAGCTGCGATCGGCACAGGTTCGGGCATCTGCGCTGACGTCGATGGCACGGCATCCTGCCCCGAGAGGCGACTCGGAGTTTTCCGCGGTGCCGTCTGCGCGGCCTTCTGCGCGCAGGGGCAAGCGCTGTCGGCGTCTTGTTGGCGTTAGTAGTTAAGGGTGGGCGCAGGACTTTGCCCTCCAGGAACGAGAGTCTCTGGAGGACTTTGCCCATCTCCTCCCTGATCAACGTTGCCGGACGGAGTCTGGCGCTTTGGGAGCCGCCTTAGGAGTCTAGACTTATGGCCTGTCCTCGTCGCCAAGGACCATCGCCTTGACCACATCCAGTTCCTTTTTCATTGCCGCCATTTGTTTATTTAGGCGGGCATTCTCTACCTGCAGGCGGAGGACCTCGTCCGAGGCGGTGCGGGAAAACGCCTCCTCCACCACTTCGGCGATGGAGTTAGCCGCCACCTTTAAGGCCTTCTGGCACGTGCCCTTGAGCCCCTTAGATATGCGGGCCACGTCCCGTATGTTCTCGAGGGATTGGGCCACTTTGCCTTTTAGCCCCTCAAGGAGCAGCTCGTCCGGGTCCGGATTAGACGAGGCTCGCGACACCGCACGGAAACTACTCTCAGCGGGCAGTGCGGTCTCGGCGCTCGTCTGGTCAGTCTTCTGTTTGCGGTCGAGCTTTTTCTTCGCCTCCCAGTATCCCGCGTACTGTCCAGTGGCGGGAGGTCGTCCCCTTCCGCGTTTGGACTGCGGTCATGGCGGTTCGTCAGCATCCGAGCCCTCGCCCTCGAACGACTGCCTTCCGGCCTTCTGGGTCGCTTTTTGCGCCACATTGTGGTGCTTCGGGCGAAGCTGGAGTCCGAGGTGGACATTATAATAATAATAATATGGCAACCGCTGTCAACAACATTTGTCATTACGTTTTTATAAGAAAAATTTATTCAAAAAAACTGGAAATTTTACCATTAAATATTCAAAAAATGTTCCACGATACCCCAAACCCAACAGTATATGGATTACCCCCGAAGAAACCCTGTGCGGCGGTGTCGGCAGCGGATTGCCCTAGGACCTAGCGCACGCCCGTCACCTTTGCGCGGTTCGCCTAACTCGCCTCAGTCGTCGGAAAATGAGATCTGCTTCACGCCGCCGACGTCTGGGGCCTCCAGTGATGAAACCGAGCCACCGGCGTCCTCGAATCCGCCAAGACCAGTGAGAAGAGGACGCCCAACGCTGCCGGCATGCATAGGGCCAGCGGAACACTGTGCTCCGCCCGCGGCCCCTGCTACCGGTGGTGTAGTGCGCCGCATGAGATGGACTCCAGAGTTGAATATGAGTGTCATGCGGGCCTACTATGGTGCTACGGAGGGAGAAACCATCCTCATCGCGTACCGTCCGAAATTGCTGTCTCTGTTTCAGGAGCTGAACCCGACTGTCGCCGTGACTGCACAACGTCTATCGGATCAAGTGCGTGCCATCCAGCGATGCAAATTGTTGGATGACACAGTACTTGAGCAAACACGCCCTGCCCGCACTGAATCCGACCTGCGAAGTTTCGAAGAACCTATTTCTTTGGATAGCTTCGCACGATTGGAGGAGGTCAATAGCGGGCAGGTGAGTGTTAGTGACCAACTACAGGAGCAGGTGAGGAGAGCCTTGGAGGATGCCTTTGCGGAGTATCGGTCTGCACCGATCTCTCTAAGACCATGCCTACCCCGTTTGCCCATGCATAGAGGTAACATTTCGCTTGTGGGTGCTCTAGAAAATGTTTTAAAGTCACACTGGGAAACTAGTGTAGACTTATGTGATACCCACTCTATTTTGTACTGTGGAGCGGTGGCGGTGTATCGGGTGGGAGGTGTAAGATTTCCTAATCTATATCGAGCCACCCAACCTACAAATGCTAAACCATTCTGGCAGTGCAGAATAGAGCGGCGTATAAATATGGCTAGGACACTCATAGCGAAATTGTTATGCTTCCAGGCCGGAAACAACCGCCCGAGAGTTGTGCGTTTCGTGGCCCAAGCCTTTGCAGGCACAGGAGTCGCTCCTGTGGACTATATGGCACGGGTCACTGAACGCATAGACTACTGGAAGCAGAAAGTTTATGCATGGGCGAATAGGATTCGCAGGTATAGGGAGAGAGCAGACCGATACCACGTGAATCGTACCTTCGAAGTGAATCAAAAGAGTGTATACCAGGCTTGGGAGCGCCCCCAAGAGAGAGTGACTGACGTGCACTTGCCAGATGTGGCCACGATGGCTGCGTTTTGGCGTAAAATTTGGTCAGTGCCCGTCAGTCACTCCGAGGGCGAATGGTTTGATGTTGTTAGACGATCGTGTGAGCCCATTCAGGAAATGAAGCCCGTAGTCATCACCTGTGACGATGTAGCCTGTGCGGTCCGTGCGGCGCCGAACTGGAAAAGTCCGGGGCCGGATGGACTGCACGCATTCTGGCTAAAGAGGCTCCAGGGTTCACATGCTCGTCTAGCAACTCAATTCCAAGAAGCTCTTGAATTGGGATCGCTACCTAGCCTTTTAACAACGGGTGTCACTCATTTTATTCACAAATCTGGCAGTACTTTGGAACCTAAAAATTATAGACCGATCACATGTTTACCTACGGTCTATAAACTCCTTACATCCATTCTGAGAACAAAAATCAATAACCACCTTAAGGCACAGGACATTCTATCGCCTACTCAGAATGGGTGTAAGGGGGGGTTCCGGGGTACAAAGGATTTGCTCCTCATGGATACGGCCATTTGCCAACAGGTGCGACGATCTAGAAAGAATGTCTCCATGGCCTGGATCGACTATAAGAAGGCCTATGATTCGGTGCCTCATGCGTGGCTGAGGAGGGTGCTAGAGCTATACAAAGTACACCCGGCGCTATGTTCTTTCTTCGGTTTATGTATGGGGCAGTGGACCACAGTTCTTCGTCATCCAGGATATGGAGGCCTTTCTGGCTCGTTGGACTTGATAAAGATAAGTAGAGTTGTCTTTCAGGACGACAGTTTGAGTCCATTGTGGTTCTGCCTGGCTTTGAATCCATTAAGTGCTATACTTAAGGATTCAAAGCTAGGTTACCATTTGCGGAGGGAGAGTGAGCCTATATCTCATCTACTGTACATGGATGACCTTAAGTTGTATGCTTCGAAGAAAACAGACCTCATGGAGTTGCTCAAAATAACCGGCAATTTTAGCAACGACATCGGAATGGAGTTTGGAGTAGACAAGTGTGCAGTCATCCATGTACAAAGAGGGAGAGTTGAAGATTGTTTTAAGCTACAACTCTCTGAAGATATATCCCTCAGGTCTCTCTCTGAAATGGATTCCTACAAGTATCTTGGTATGTCACAAGCCTTAAGTATACCTGAACAGGATATGAAACAATCATTGAGAGATCGGTTCTTTGCCCGCCTGATAAAAGTTTTAAAAAGCCTGCTATCAGGTAGAAATAGGGTCCGAGCTTTCAATGGTTGGGTCATGCCTGTTCTTACTTAATCTTTTGCCATACTAAGGTGGACTCAGTCTGAACTGGATGCCCTGGATAGAAAGGTCCGTCGAATGCTGACAGCGTATCGTATGCATCACCCGCGGTCGTCTGTTATGAGGTTGTACATCCCGCGGAAGTGCGGTGGTCGTGGGTTTTTAAACGCTAAGACACTACAAAACCGCGAGGTGTGCAATCTCAGACAGTACTTTTTGAGTGTGTCCGTGGTGATGTATCGAGATGTTGCCGCAATCGATAGAGGCCTAACTCCGCTTTCCTTGGCAAACGGGAACTGGCGAAGGCCCCAGATATTAAGTATTTCGGACCGCACAGCCATATGGAAGGGCAAGGAGCTACACGGACGGTCCTATCGGGCTCTTACAGGGCTTGATGTGGACCAGCTCGCTTCCGTGACTTGGCTACGCTTCAGCAACCTTTTTGGGGAAACTGAAGGGTTTGTATTTGCAATTATGGACGAAGTTATCATGACGAACGACTACCGGAAGCACATCCTAAAGGATGGCACGGTTGAAATTTGTCGGGCATGCCACCGTCCCGGTGAGTCTATTAGACATGTAGTTTCCGGTTGTTCTCGTCTTGCTAACGGAGAGTACTTGCACAGACACAACCAAGTGGCTAAGATTATCCATCAGCAACTTGCTCTTAAATATGGCCTTGTGGACTCTGAAGTACCGTACTACCAGTACCAGCCTCTTCCAGTTCTCGAAAGTGGTCATTGTTACGTCGTAACAAAGTTTTAAAAATATAAAAAAAAAGAAACTTTACACACAAACAAACAAAATAACCAGTTGTTACATCGGATGGAAACCGCGCGCCTTAACTAGTGATATCATCATAATGACCATATAAGGTATTCGTTGGTACCGGAAATCAAATTCTTTCTAGAACATCTAATAAGAAACGCCCACAACATAGAAAGATCTAGAAATAATACAATAGCGAACAACAGGACAATGATCCTATCTCGCTCGGTTCAATTATTGCTATCTTAGTCCAACAAGAATTTTATAAAAAACAGACAATAGTTTAGAGCGTGCCTTGCTTCGGTTGAGCCGTTCTTTCCATATCTCTGTCCTCGTCTCAGACGAAGGATCTAGAGATCTGGGGAGTGCGCACTGTTGCCTCAGGCAGGAAGTAGGCCGTCCTGATACAGTATATAAAAACGAATTCGCGCAGGAACAAAGCCTTTTTCGACGCCAGAGTTCGCACGACAACTATTTCTAATTAATAGTGATAGTACCAGTGCTAAATTAAAATAAAAAAATAAAAAGTTTCAGATTAGCAACATTTTTCAACCCCCTTTGTAAGTTTAATATAATTAATTCCAATAGTTCTGGTTGCTGTTAACTAATTTTTCGTGTCTGGATTAATTCGATTACTATTCAACAAGTGATTTCTGTTACCTTCTAATAGTGTAGAAAATTTCTATGGCTATATATATATTTCTTAATAGTGGGTTAACAACGTAACGAAATGTGACAGCGAGTATCTTAAAATTTGTAAAATATAACCTTATCTATTTAATCATTCCGATAAGTTTTGAATATGTTTCACCGCGGTATTTTTCTTCATTCTTTTATTATCATATTAATTTCGTCCAAATCGGTCCAGCCTCCACAAAAAAGCAGGAGAGATATGGCCGCGATAATTAATTCCCACTGTGTATTCCACGCGTGTGTTATTTAACATCGGTGGATTGTGAGTATCTATTATTCAAAAATATTTATGTTCTTAAAATTCCGTGAATATTAAATTTCTATACATACAATAAAAATAATAAGCTTTTGGTTTTTGTTAATCTATTAAAAATTGCCACCGAAAAATTGTATAATGTAACACAAATTTATTTGCTAGATTAGGTGATGTCATGATAAGAGGGTTTTCTCGATATACCAGCGAAAAAAAAATATTAATGGTCATTGCTTCGCTCGATGTTTTTATAGAACTACCGTATTGTGAAAAATTAAAATCTTTTGTACCTCATAGCGTAGTGGAGTGGTGATCGTCCAAAATATAAACAGTTGGGGATTGATTCTGATTTGGGTAATAATGTTTTATTTAAATATTTGTTATTTCTTTGTATTATATTTCAACCGGACATAAATATCACCACTCCATTTCGTGTCATTTTTAATTGCTTCGCGAAAGATGCCGACGCCCACTCCTGGTCTCACCTAGTGCCTGGGGGTCGGATCTTTCGCGCTACAAGGTCGTTTCGACGCGTTCCAGGAAACTGGGGGTCCACCGTACGGGTTGCAAAAGTACGGTTTGGGAGACAGCAGGCCACACTTCTGCCCGTCGACTCCAGCTGACCTCGGCGGCTGAGGGCCTTCTATAGGGCACCTCCAAGTTCCCCACCTAGCCGGTGGAAGCTTATCACCGAAGACCCCCACGCGTCACGGGATATATATATATATATATACCTAACAATACATACACAATTATATACCTGATTATGTAAATATGCACACATATTATAATTTAATCTATTACATATTATAACTAAACAGATTATATAAAAAAAAAATGCAAACATTTAAATTATGGATAAGTAGTGATGCTTAACCATTGCTTTAAACGAAAGCAACAACTTTGCACGTCTAACTGACATGGGCAATGCATTCCACAAACGAAACGCTTGAATCGTAAAGGATTTGTCGAAGAAATTTGTGGAATGCATCGGCATTTTCAGCTTCAAATTCTCCGATGATCTTAGGAACCTTGAATGTGTCTCATGAAGAAACTCAAACCGATCTTTGAGGTAAGCTGGGGTTATCGGATTAAACAGAACACTGTATAGCAGGGATAATATATGAGACATATCACTAGCTTCCAGGCCCTCCTTTTCCACCTTCTCCTTTTCTGACGCAGAAGCGACCCGCTCCAACCGCTCTAAGATCACAACCGGGTTGCTGGCCCTCATCACCTGCAAATCGGTGTCGGTGGTTCGTTTGAGAACCTTCTCCTTCTTTTCATCTTTTTTTATTTTTAAATTCGTTTTCCATATTTGGTCCCACGAGTATGGGGGAAATAGAACGTCGACCCGGGCGGAGCCCCCTGCACCCGGGCAAGCCTATATACACCGAGGGGTCGGCCGGTACCTCGGGTTGCCGCACCAGCAGCTGGTAATTTTTTAAAGTGGTTTTCTTCCACGCGGCCCAGCCGGCGAAGGCAAGGCCTCCGTCCCAGCGTAGAGCCGAAGCTCATCGTTGCCAGTTACGGGTTCGCCATCGATGGTCCAAGACCGTGTCTGAAGGCGGGGTAAGCGCACACCAGACCCGACGACTAGGAGGGGAAGGGAAAGGATTGGGAAGGAAGTTAGGGATGGGGATAGAGAAGGGGAAGGGAAAGGTTATGTTAGGGCTTCGCGCCCTCTCCCGACTATCGTTACCGCGGGATCTCACTGGTCCTCTCTGAAGCCCAGAGAGGTACCTAGGTAGGTACCTAGGTTCTAGAACCCCCAGGCAACGCTTCTCCAATTTGCCCGCTGCGCCCCACCCTCTCAGAAAGCCAAAGATTGTGAGGGGCAGCATGGCGACTCCCGCCACACGCGCCGGACTATTCGCCGCCGTAGGAGGTCCCTCCGGTAAACGAGGGGGACCGCCGACGGCGCCCAGGGTGCACCACGAGGAGGTTATCCGAACCAGCACCCCTCGTCATTCCACACTAGCCCAACTTGAATCCTATTGATGAAATTCCAGTACAATGCAGTGAAATATAACAGAGGGCTGTTTTAAATAAAGGAACATTGATTAAATTAACCCAAGTAGGGAAACTTCACTTCACTTCTCACGGAAACCATTGGATCTTCCTTATATGTTCCTTGTACACCTTTGTATTAGGAATTTATTTATATATTAGGATTTATCATTAAAGAATATTTATTCCCCCCAAAGAGCTAAGCGCAAATGATGAATGGCTCTTGTAAACTTCACCGTCACCTTATATTTAAGCTTACACTTTCCGGGCTATCATTTCTGTTTAACTTTTCTCAATTATCCATTTACCTGGTAGACAAAGTGATTAAAGGAAGTCATGTATTCCTATGTATGTCGCAATTCTTCAGGCACAATTCACACAGTCCAAATTCAATTTAAGAAACAACTGCTAAAACGAAATCCTAACCGCCGTCGAGCATGGATTAGCTGCAGTACAGATTTGGTTTCCAGATTCAGGGCCCAGAACACAAAGGGTTTACGGGACACCATAAACACTTAACGCTTTTTCTTTCGTGAAAGTTTAGTCGCTATGTTTTCTCTTTTACCATGATAAAATGACAAATCGGTACGTTTCTGAAAAACTCAGTGACTGGGCATGGGACAGAGCTGGTATTTGAACCCTCGTAGTTACAAACTGATCGTATGACCAACTAGGAATAAAATCACAATCTAGCTTATTGCAACTCTACGTGGCATTAAATGTCTTACCATGTATCCTTTAGCTGCCTGCCGACTCACAGCGTGACGCGGGTTCCGCTTTCAGCTCTACTTGGTTTAACATCATATTACATTGCATAAAAGAAAATAGAATGGCTTGAGCGATACTAGCGCGTAAACCTCACCTAACAAACTATCTTAGCCCCGACGTATGTACATATTAATCATGCTGAGCTCATATAATGTATGAGTCAACTTCACTGAATAAACGTGTTTAGACACCAACCATCTTGTAGACTTTCATGGTTCTTATACTATAGAAGATGCAAGTGTTTGGTTCGTAAATTTATCTTGCATTAATATCTAATCCTGTTCTGAACAGGCTATAACTACTTACGGCGACTAAATTACAACTAGGACTTGTTGGTACATGGTAATAAAATCTAGATGAAAAATCAATTTTTTTTAGATGGGGTTGTCTTGCTTAGTCAGATCATTTTTGTATCTGGTGCTATCTTGTTACAAAAGGTGAAGAGTAAAAATAATTTGACATCGATTAATCACCCTTTCACGGAAATAGCCTAACCCCCACATACGTTTCAGATCTTATTAGTTAAATGTAGACATTAGCAATATTAAAGTGTACGGAACATGTCTGACCTTTTAAGATTACGATTGTGATGGTTGGTCTTTGTGTGCCGTATCCTGTCTCTCATGCTAGTACCAACCCTACCAGTATCCACCCTTACACGGTCGACACTTCGTTTAGTCAAACTAAACAAATCCCGCCGACAAACGCGTTGGCATTAATAGCGTAAATAAAACACAAATACAGTAATGGAAGACCGTTAAAAGGGTTGTATTCTGGTTACTGTAATTAACATACTGCTGAAGAAAACCCTTTTCTTTTCGATTTACAAGCCGTGGGCGGGATTCAATCGGAGAAATGGTTTATAAAAGGTCACCCAAGGTCCCATTTAGAACAACACAATTTAATGATTGTCCTTTAAAGATTAATTTAAAGGTGGCTAAAGTAATTACTATAAGAGACTTTGAGGCTAGAAAATAAAGACACTGTTTAATACGATGAACTCTGCAAAATAAAGAAAGATCTACTTACCAGGGAACCATCCTTGTTAAGGATTAATAACATTCATTTACCAAGGCGAAAAGTAATAGGAGAAAAATAGGAAAACCTTGGCTTGATATAATATTAATGGCTAATCTGCCAATCTTTTGTGTCCTGTCTGCCTTTTCTTTGCAACGTAGTGAGGTGGGATTTAATTTATTTCTTTTCTACTCCGTCACGCCTATAATCCCCAACCAGGGGTTACACAGGTGTACTGTGGCAACTGGGATTTTCAATAGAAAAACTACATTTTAGCTGACCTAGGATTAAAAGCCCGGACTTCGTGATTGCTATGCGCATTCTTCTTCTTCGTCTGAACGTGGTCCCAGTTGCATCCAGAGCTGCTACTTCGGAACCCGAGGTTCTCTTTCTTGCTACTTCTTTTCCACTTCGCGGTCTTCGGCATCCATTGTGGTGAGGCCATTGGCATGCATGTCATCCATGACGACATCAAGCCAGCATTTCTTCGGTCTACCCCTTCTTCCGGGACCCGGCAGATGCGGCATGTCCAGGCACTTGTTGCCCACCACTAAATCAAAATGGAGTAGTATGGAGTAGATAACCTAAATGGAGTTCTGATGAATTTGCGGATAGGATGGATGCAGATGTCCTTCAAAGATATGCTGATCTTCATGTCAATACTATGTTATAGTTCAAAAGTCTAAATAATTTACTAACCCAATGATGTTCTAAATTTTTAGCATGGACTGTGTTGTCTGAAATAAAAGATTTTTATTTTATTCTTTATTCGATTTTTTTATACATAAAATCCCCTGAAATCCTAGTCGCTTAGTCTTTTCGATCTGTGGCATGAAATCTTTAGTACAGAGGGTTCTATTTCTTTTATTAATTCATTATTTAAAAAACCTAATTAAACTACGGGAATCTTTCAATCTAGCTTCAATTTAGCTAGGAAATGATTCAGTATAATGTTAAATCATCTCTCTCTCTCTCTCTCTCTCTCTCTCTCTCGATAGCCCTAAATTAATGCACATATGACATGAAACGTTTGGATCACACAAATGGTTTAGTAAAGAGCGTCGAGTGTGAAATCGCCTTTTAAGCATGATCGTATTTCCATATAATCACTATTGAACTATCACAACTCTTGATTCTCTCAGGCAGTTCTTACGGGTTCTCATAGTATCTCCTAGTATCTACACGGACTAGATTACATATGAAACTTTTCATAGCTGAAATTTATAGCTAATTGTAACATAACAAACATATCTCCAACGGCAATTGACTGGTTTCGTAAATACCTGTTTGGTCGCCGGCAACGCATTCGCATCGAAGAAACTTACTCTTCTTGGTGTAACACTAGTGCCGGCGTACCACAGGGTGGCGTTCTATCTCCTTTACTTTTCGCTGTTTTTATTAACTCTATTCCCAATCAACTACGTTCGTCATACCACCTTTATGCAAATGATCTCCAACTTAACACCCAAGCACCATTGGCCAACTTCTCGGAGGCTGTGATCACAATGAATCATGACCTGTCTAAGGTATGTGAATGGAGTGGGCGCTACGATCTTAAAGTCAACCTAACTAAGACACAAGTCATTGTTGTTGGCAGTCCCAGACTCACTGCACGTCTTGATTGGTCGCAACTCCCCCAAATCATGTTTAATGGTATCACTATACCGATAAGTAACAGTGTTAAAGATTTGAGGATCTACATCGATACCAATCTCACTTGGGGACCACAGCTGCAAGAACTCAGCCGCAAGGTTTTTGCCTCCGCAGGCTCTTTAAGAAGGTTGCGCAATTTTTTCCCAACAACCACTAAAATTGCACTCGCACAATCCCTTCTACTTCCTATTATCGATTATGCAGACGCCAGCTATCTTGACCTCATAGAGCAGCAACTTAATAAACTTGAGCGACTTCAAAATTTTTGTAATAGGTTCATATTTGGCTTGCGCAAATATGACCATGTTTCTAAATTTCGTACAAAGCTCAAGTGGCTACCAATTCGCCTTCGCCGGAATTCTCATCTCATATTATCGCTTCTATACAGTGTTCTGTTTAATCCGATCGGTTTGAGTTTCTTCATGAGACACATTCAAGGTTCCTAAGATCATCGGAGAATTTGAAGCTGAAAATGCCGATGCACTCCACAAATTTCTTCGACAAATCCTTTACGATTCAAGCTGTTCGTTTGTGGAATGCATTGCCCATGTCAGTAAGACGTGCAAAGACGTTGGTTTCGTTTAAAGCAATTGTTAAGCATCACTACTTATCAATAATTTAACTGTTTGCATTTTTTTTATAATCTTTTTCAGTGTTTCGCTGTAATATGTAATAGATTAAATTATAATATGTGTATATATTTACATAATCAGGTATATAATTGTGTATATATATATGTATGTATGTATCGCATATCATTAATTATGTACGCCACTAACTGCCCCTTTCTATCGTTATTTGTTATTTTCCCAACGGTTGTCTAGAAGAAATTGCTTTCAGCAATAAGGCCGCCATTTGTACTTATTTACTGTTTATAAATTAAATTGTTTGTAATTTAATGTTTTGCTGGTGTACAATAAAGTGTACTTTTATTATATAATTGTATTTTTAGATAACCTATAAGTGGATAATAAAAAAAAACCCCTTCAGGCCTTTATTCTCCGGTGTTGACAGAGGTACAGGCTCCGTTGCTCCGTTGGTTCGGGCATATAGAAAGAATGCCAGAGGAAAGAATGACAAAACAGATATACAATGTGAAAGTGGAAGGATGCAGGTACCGGGGAAGACCTAGACTATCTTACCACGACCAAATAAACCGAGTCTTATCTGATGGAAAAGTCAAGAGTCTCCGTAACCGGCGAGCGTGTATGAGACGAACTATGAGAGTCGAGGAAGCCAGAGAGGTATGTAAGGAAAGAACCTGTTGGAACTCTGTACTCTCTGCCTACCCCGCAAGGGATCTGGCGTGAGGTTATAGATAGATAGATAGATAGGTTGACAGAGGTTTACTGTATACCCACTTTTCGCCGGCCTTATGGTTCCATGTAATAGGAGGCGAGCCTATTGCCATATAATAATAATATCAGCCCATACCGACAAACTGATGACAAAAGGCATTATCTCACAAATCGAGGTAAGAGAGATTAGGACATTTTGACGGACGATTTAGCGCAGTAGTTAAGAGCTTAAGCCGCTCCCGCCACTGTGTTTAATAGTCGCGGGTTCGATTCCCGCACGGGACAAATCTTTGTGGGATCCACAGTTATTTCTTCCGGTCTGGGTGTTAGTGTTTGCGAATTTTCATATTTGTAAACGCACCCACGACAGGAATTAATCCAAGTGTGGGGCTACGTTTAAATTTCTTGCACGCGGACCCAGTGCAGATTAATGGAGGCAGAACTTATCAAAGCGTCTATAAGGCTTTCAAAACAGGTTATTAAGTGGTAGTAGTGGCCCACATTAAGTGGTAACCGGAACCAACAGCTTCAAGTGCCTTCCAAAGCACGGAGACGCTCGAATGTGAAAATGCCACAAACGGTCACCTATCTTGGAACGACCGAGTCGAACGCTGCTGAACCTTGGTGATTGGTAAGAACCGCATTTTGGTCGCAGCGCTGCAAGCGCCTATTTCCATATATTGGGCACAATTCCAGACTCAGGACTGATACTGGCAATTTTTCAATTGAAAAGCAGCATTTGTCCGACCTAGAATTTAAACTCAGGGCCTCGCGATTACAAAGCACGTTATTCGCTATTCGACCAACGAGGCAGAGTGTAGATAATACAAAGAGAAGTATCTTTTTCCTGTCGTAGAGACGTTTTTTACCTATCTATATACCTATACCATCACGCCAGATTAATTGCAGTGTGGGCAAAGAGTACAAAGTTCCAACAGTTCTTTTCTTACACACCTATATAGATCTCTAAGAGTAGAGACGGTGTATGAGACGGACTATGAGAGTGGAGGAAGCTATAAAGCTTCCTCCACTCTCATAGTCCGTCTCATACACGCACGCTGATAACTCGTAATAAACAGAACATTAACCACTATAGACAAGGATTCTCATTCATATCGTTATATCGTATAATATGTAGTGTACTAAACTGTTAGCTGTACTAATACATATAATTTTTTTTTTCATTCAATCAATTGGTATCATTATATGGTAATGACGTATTTAAAATTCTTTAGTATTTCGTAAGTTTTATCAACTAATTATGTTTAACAATTCCTATTCTATTGTTCTAATTCTAATTCTAGTGTTACTGTATTCTATTGTTCTAACTAATTCTGTAAATTTAAAAGCAGTGAAAGTGTGTCACTTCATCGATAGCAAACGAGGCTTATAGATATAGAGGCGTAGTTTATGTTACTAACATCTTCACGAAACATTTCATATTAAAAGGAAATATGGCATACCTACGATTTATGTGACCTTACTTGAATAAATACATATCCTCAGCTAAAAAATATGTGACGAACAACAAAACTTAGTACACAGTATTTTTAACAACAAAGTAATCTTATTTATATATTTTATTCATATTATATTTATTAATTAAAAAGTAAGCACGAAGTCAATAAAAAACTAAAAATCATTTTATGTAGTATGAATATGAGGTATGAATAATGGCCACTCGATCCAAATATACCCAGTAATTCCGCTCTAGTTATTGACAACGCACCTTCTCTAGCTTCTCATTTTGACTGAACAGTGTACTGTACATTTCTACGATGTTGTATGAATTATATAATATATCCGAAATAAAAGCCATGCAAGTGATAGGAATAAAATTTTAAGAGTCTCGGAATAAGCCCGCAAAAGCAGGTCTAATTAATTTTCGCAGATATTATGCCACTGGCGATGCCTACAGCAGGGCACTCGGGCAAAAGACTCACGCCGGGGGGTTTAGTGGGTACGAGCCCCACATAACTGCCAAATCACCAAAACCCGCGATGTGGCAGTATGCCCTAGGCATTTCCCCGCGTTAAAATGTTCAAAAGCAATAGACATCTCTTTTCTCTTTTGTTTTAAACGTAGCCCCACTAGGATCTATTTCGTTGTTGTGGTTGCGTTTACAAACATGAAAACTCACATACACAAATATGTTACCCAGACCGTCTACGTTACGTTACACACCATTTACATATACTTGATTGCCTGACAAGCTTTGAACATTGTCTACATTAATTATGTGATAAGCATCAATTAAGCTATATAATTTGTAGGTAATTAATTATACTGTACCGTAACTATCCATATTATACGGTAATTTAACCCGTCGATAGACCATTGACCAAGATATTGAAACTGTTATTAGCTTTCAGATCCCCATTCATATGTCCACTTGCGTTTCCATTCTTGAGACTGTGTGTGTGACGTGTTTACTGATTTACATAACTTCCTAGTAAAAGAATATTAAGGAACAACAGATGTAAGGCAAGTTATTCAAGCGTATACAAGCGACTTCGGTAAAAAAGTATACTTATAATGAACCTATCTAGTGAGATAGGCCAAATCACCCGGGCAGTGTTTTAATTGTCTGAGAACCTGCAACAAATATAATTAGGAAGAAAAGAAAACAGGAGGAAAAATATAATTCCAACTAGGAGGCATATTTTCTGTGGATGTGACGCAATGGTAGCATGGCGATTAAATGGGTGGTGGCCAAATCCATCACCAGACCAAAGGAAAACAGACTTTTTCCCTCTGGCGATATCCAATCTTTAACAGGGAGTATTTGGATCACCGGGTATATTAGAGCATTAAGACACAAAAGGACCCATTGCCTGTAGGACCTTTTGTGTTGCCTTAGTGCTGGGCTCCTTACGAGACATAGGGTTGTAGTACTCTTGAGACAAGTCAACACTAAATGCTAATAGAAACATTTATTATACATAACGCAGTGGTTAAGAGCTTTAGCCGCTCTGCTCACTGTGTCTAATAGTCGCGGGTTCGATTCCCGCATGGGACAAATCTTTGTGTGATCCACAATTATTTGTTCCGGTCTGGGTATTTGTGTATGTGAATTAAAATGTTTGTAAACGCACCCGCGACACAGATAAACCCTAGTGTGGGACTACGTAAAAAAAGAAAAAAAAATGTACTTGGTATAGGTGTCTTTAATGCATTAAATTAAATAAAATAAATATTTCACGTAAAAATAGCTTTAAATTAAGAAGTAAATTACAAAGATATTAAAGCACTGACTAGTTTGAGTCAGATGCGAATAGAGACGACGCCATTTCGTATCTTATTCTTTTATTACTGCCCACTTAATGATGGAACATTAACTTTAATTATCTAATGTAAGTACGTACCTACGTATGACAAAGACTAAGGAACTAAGAACTACTAAGTGACCAAAACGTAGGGAAAACGAACGGTACCAAAAACAGAAAATAAACGGTCAATGCCTTAACAGGTTATCACCTGACCAAAATACGTACCTAGCTAAAATAAATAGTCCATTAAGGCAATAAAAGACCACTTTAAAAGTCACAAAGATTATTAACATCTAAGCTAAAGCAAGAAAAGAAAAAGAAACAACATATTTGCATTCACACTTACGAGTATTCAAAGTCAGGGCACCTAGTTTTACCCCACAAGTTACGATATTGTCCGTGGACTTTCAGAAAAGGAATGAAAACCACAGTACTAGCTACACGATGGACAAAGTAAACTCTCTCACTCTGTGTGCTTTTACTTAACCAATGGTCAACAAACGGCTTTAACCCATACAATTTTCATGACACAATTTTACTGCACTTTATAACGGCTGTTTGCTCAACTTTACGCGTATTTAATTCACTAGTATCGATTAAACCTTTAGATTATATCGTCAATGTAGCGGGATTTGATCGACATTAATAATTGGGTCTTCAATCAATTCGATTCACTGCTACTGCATGATGAATCGGATCGAATATTCGCAGCGTTTTAATGTAATTACGTGAGGCAGGTAAGCGAGTTAGCAAGTTTAATAAGATTAGAACAATAAATGAGCGCGTACCTCTACTGCTTGTAAGCTCTACACACGATCTTTACGAGAGTCTTACAATTCAGCTATTAAGTGTGGATAATGTAAAGGTACAATACCTTTACCTAACTGATAAATAAGAAGCATATAAGATATGTCATAGTATTATTATAATCCTTGTAAATTTACAATAAATCTATATACCTTATAACAACTTTAGAAGTTTTTTATTAAACTTATTTTCTATCCTTGTATTAAATAAGGAATTGAGGAGATATTTTATAACGCTTTACGAAGTATGGGGAACTTGCTGACGAATTAGTCTAATTCTACACATACATATACAACGTGTTTATGTGTCGCCAACACGTCATCAAATGTTTATACACATCAAACTTCGATCTACTAATTCGATAACAAATAAATTTTACCCTCTTTTTGGAAGGAGTGACTCTATTTTATAGTAAGTGACTATAGTGATAGTCTTCTATATACCTAATAGTCTATATGCCCCGTTGATTAGAGCTAGAAAGCTGTAATCACTGAGACATATATACCAATGGCTGTTTACACAAAAACTTAACCATACCCTTAAACTTCTTAATTATTTCTGTTCTAATTGCCGAGTAACGCGTATCAAGAAGTAACTAACCAGCACTTTACGCGAGTGTCGTGAAAGAGGCCCTTAGTACGAAGTTTTCAATAAAAACATTAACAGCGACTACATAGTTTTGGAATATCATACAATTTATAAAAAAACATTCGCTTCCAATAATTATCAGAAATAAGTATAGTTTGATGAGTCATAGCGTTTATTCGACGATTAATTCAATTTTTACTAACATACATGACATGAATTAAATCATAGTCCTGTCTATTTGTGGCAATTATTTGCAATTGATAGGGGGTTATAACTGTAGATTGCCTTCAGCTTGACGTTATAACCTCAAGTTAGTCAATAGGCGACGCTAACCCTGGTTGTTGCAAATGGGCTTAAACATATTTAATGCGTCATTCCACAACCGGTCTACTCGTTCTAAGAATGATAAGATATACTAGAGGTTTTGATCTTTCCTTAGTCCTAAATTAAGAAATTCATGTAAATGCCCGAACATACTCAAACGATTATGCTCTGTGATCTGAATACAAAAATAAACAGTAACTAAAGAATAATTTGTGACAACGCTGGTGCATTGCATCCGAATTAAATCGAAACTCTTTCTATTTCTCTCGCACAATCATTGGTTTGAATCAACTACAAAACGTCGTATTGAGAATTTCAAATGCTGACCAATACGCAGGTATATAAGCATTTCGTGTACAGTCGGGGTAAGCGAACAGTTGTGATATCCAATTAACGATTAAAACGTAGCCCCACACTAGGATTTATTCCTGTGTCGTGGGTGCGTTTACAAACATGAAAATTCACAAACAAATACCCAGACCGGAACAAATAATTGTGGATCACACAAAGATTTGTCCCGTGCGGGAATCGAACCCGTTGCTCGAGATCAACACAAACAATGGGCACGTGCAATATATACCCTTGTATTTCTCGGTACTACCTTGTATAAGCCACCTACGACAGATCACCTGCCTTATTATAAACTTCCAAAATGATTATTTCAAAAAGAATTCCCTGAAACTGCAAATAATCTTTTACTGTATAGTAACACCAATATTTTACAATATAACTATTTTTTTTATTTTTTAATATTCATTGTTGTATCAGACAACGCTAAAGTTCTTAAGTATGTTTAAGACTTGGCTGTTGAATGTTGTCATTTTAGTAAACGATATATTTGCAAGAAAGAATTTGTCGCCACAATGACATCAATAACGTTTATGTTACTAGACAAGCTCACATATACCTTTATATACAATACACAAACTGATAGAAATAATTTAGAATAGGTAACATAAACATACAGAAGAATCTTTATTGACATTTCAATCATTATTATTCCAAAATGACCACAAAGTTGATATTCGTCATTGAGAAGCACTCGTACACACTTCACGTCACCCGTATAATACTAGTAATTTTATCGGTACTGACCTTCATAGGTGGCCTTAGCATGTACCTATATGTTTATAGGTGTATTGGAATTATTTATTTTAATTCTCAGTGATTCTAAAAGCAGTCTAATAGACACTACAATCCATTTTTAAAAAGACCATAGCACATCAGCGTCGTCTTTCTTATCATCGGTATATGTTTGTTTACTCTACTATATTACTAGTACCTACGTCCTTCCAATATGTCCATAAAATAATAGAGGTTCCAATATGACTGCCTCGTTGGTCTGGCAAAGCACATCGGTTCGTTACCACGGGTTTAAATCCTAGGTCGGACAAATGTGGTTTTTCTAACAAAAACTTGCCAGTATGAGTCCGGAGCGTGGAATTGTGCCCGGTATATGGCAATAGGCTATTACATAGGACCTAACATAGTCGTCGAAAAGTGGACGTACTCAGTACACCTCTGCCGCTTGAGGAATATAGGCGTCACGGTGTTTTTATAGGTTCCAATATAACAAAAGTAGATATGCACGTTTAGATTTCCCAAGCGGAGGTGGCAGATGTGTGGTATAACGCCCATCATTTTGCTAAAGTTAAAGGAATGATAATATTTTTAAATACATCACATACTAAGTTATGTTGTGTTGTGGTATTATTTATGCCACTGAAGTAATAGTAACGATCATTTCACAAAGTTATCCTACCACGTCGCGTTACGTAGTAACGAATAGGGCCCCTGGTGCCGCTGCTGCCATTTTACGGCCTGTATTATGACACAACACTTTTTATCAGTAATAACTCGTTAATTGCTCGGTTAACGATGGTAACACATAGACTATATTACTGAGCAAATATAACTATAGTGCAAATTTTTACATGAACTTAACAGAATATTGGACGAATTAGCACGCTGCATAAAGAAGATAACACCGTCACGCTCTGCATTGTCGTTTGTGTCATTTCAATGACATGGAAATTAAAATGAGTAGCAGAAAGAATTTGTTCATAAAAAAATCTCAAGCTTCCAATGGCAACCCGCCTACAGAGACCTATGATATTAGGTCTAGAAAGCCAGCCCATTGTTCAAACACCAGACGAAATTCTAAACAATGGCAATAGACAAGCCATGACCTAACATCGTTGGCGAAATGTGGAAAACAATCAATATCTGCTAGCTATGAGTAAAAGCGTGAAGGCTTTTTTAAAACAATGATATCTTTTCTATAATGCGAAAGTGGAAGGATGTAGGTACCGGGGAAGACCTAGACTATCTTACCATAACTATAAAGGTGAGCGTGACTACACGTTTTCTAAATAGTCACGCTAATGTCAATAAGTTCAAGCAAGCCCATTTATAGCATAAAACAATGAAATGTGTGTCCATGGAGAGATTCTTTTACTTAAAAAGAAACGTAGCTCCACACTAGGCACATCATTATCGTGTCATGGATGTATTGACAAACATGAAATTCACATGAAATAAAAGTATTTTTCGGAGTTTATTGCGCTTTATTGTTGATTTTTATGGTCCCTCCTGTCACGATATTCTCGTAAATCTAACAACTCAGTATAAAATTCACATATACACCCAGACCGAAACAAAACTATTAGAGGGTCGAACAAAGATTCGTCGGCGCTAAGATCAAACCCTTAACCACTGGATCAAGTCGTGTCGGTCGGATTACTTTACATTTGCATTGCATAGTAGTGGTTCCTATTTATTATATTTACCTATACATTACAAACATGCGATAGACGAATACACTTACGCAAATGTTTTTATATCTCGAGAAGAATTACAGATTCTTTTTCCAAACAAATTTTTAGAAGTAAATTAATATTTCAGTATTTCGATATTGCGGCAAAGCCATGGGTGATTTATGGCATGACTTGACAGCACGTAATTTATATGTTACACACATTTAGCAAAAAAATCACTTCAAGTAGATTAGTTGGTAAATTTTCACACGAAAAATCTCAATGAAAACATTTCAGAATTTTGTAATACGTAGTGGCCAAGCAGTCTTCGTATTAACCATCCATATTTTCTAAACCTTAGATATAGTATTAGTACCTGTTCCAAACGCTATTTAATAGAACTGACAATCTAACTTATTTCTCACAAAATGCCAAAATTATTGCCATTGATATGATATAGGTGTTGGTAAAGCAGTTTTATGTAACATTGCTACGGACAAATTTGTCAAATTATCACTATTATTGATAGTGATAATAAAATAAAACAGGATAAATAACGAATAAAATTGTATTAATATGAAAGAACCAGCCTCACAATAGTCCTGCCAGTTCTTATTACAGAATCACTGTTTAAGGCTAACTTATACGTAATATTAACTTAAGTTCAAATAAATGCTAGTTTTAACAAACAGGATCTTAATAGTGGAATTTCATGAATATTTTTACAGGACTAACATTTTAATTACACTGTATAGAATACTTTTATACCACATCACTGTATTTATTTTTAAAAAGTACAAGATTGCCTTCTACAGTAAGAATCCAGATATTTATAAATTAAAATGTACCTGAGTGCCTCTATAGTGTTATTTTATGATACTCTATATTATTACATATCGACTAGATGACTAAACCTAGCATAAAACAAGGCTAGATATGTGTGCTCCATAAAATATGTTTTCAAACATGATGCACTGGCGGATTTATGAGATGAAACAGTGGCTTATGTAACCACGCTATCAAAACGATATAAAGGTTTATATAGGTTTCAAGTGGCGACATTTTACCATAAAATATGTTTGTCTACCCAAACGTCTAAATTTATCTAAAATCTCATAAATAGTGGAACAGTAAAAGCATAACATAAACGAAGAACTGTAGAGGAAGTCGCCATGACTATTTTAGGACTTTAATATATTCTCTTAATTGAAACAAATCAACTACAAACAGGTCGGCTGATTTACATCCCGGCATATTGACTGATAAAAAAATGTTTTATCGAAAAAGATCCCTTTAAAGAGGATTTACTTAATTAAAGCGAAGAAGGGAAACCCGATAAAGGAAGAAATACATATTCTTGCCTTTTGAATAAACTTTGAGAAATAATCTGTGCAAATAATAATCTTCTGTTTTTTGTTGTTAGAGCACAGCCATCGTCATAGTCTGTCCTTTGTGTTACATCGGAGAAACAAATTCGTAGAGACTTGTAACTTGTAGATAAACCGTAAGATTTTCTTACAACAAAGCGAAAAACACGATTAATTTCGAAAATATAATGATATTCCTTATTTAATAAAAACGTGATGTGAATTAAGGACGAACTACAATACACGTTAAATTACAATCTAAATTGCGATGAGACATGACTTAAAAAATGTACTAAGGGCAAATATTAAATAGATAATTATTTGACTGGCCTAGCCATCACGAGGTCCTGGTAATGAATTCTAGGTTGAACAAAGTGTCATTAGGCTTTTGCTGTTAACAAACTCTCAGTAAGTTTAAAGTTCTGCAATTATGATCTGTATAATAGTCATCATCGTCGCAGCCTATACTCGTCTACTGCTAGCGATAGGTCTCCATAATCGCGCCACTGTCCAGCGCAACCCGTCTGATGCCAACAGCATCCAACGACTTTCTGAGATGTTTAGTAATTGTAATGTAAAGTGATAGACCAACATAATAGACTGTTCTGGTCCTCACGATTTTCGGTCGGAACAATTGTTATTACACAATGAGACAATTATTATGAAACAGTATTAGTTATTAGCTCGTAGCACTGTGCGACCGCGGTGTCCTTACTGATCACCAAAGTTTAGCAGCGTTCGACTCGGTCGGCCGGAGATGGGTGACCGTTTGTGGTATTTTCATATTTAAGTGTCTCCGTGCTTCAAAAGGCCCGCTAAGCCGTTGATCCCGGTTACCAATCAATGTGGAACGTTAAGCCGAGTTAGTAGCCCTATAGCTATCAGTGATGAATTTAATAACATTTTTAAACCCAAACATGTCATAGCTGGTGATAGTACAGGCTCTAGTGACTGGGCAACCTGTGGTATTTATAAAAGTAGATTGAGGTTATGTGAACTTTATGATGAAAAATCTTATAACCATAAACCAGAGTTTATAGAATGTTAAAAAAAAAAAAAAAAAATTAAAACAGCCTGTTCCTGTGCTAAAACTATTTACTTAAGAAATAAAATTAAACAATCCGGTAATGTAATTAAAATGACTTGAAACGTAATTAATAGTGAAACCACAGTGACCACTACAGGACAACAGTGAAAAATAAAGACTTTAATTTGATAATTGGTGATAAAAATGTGAGGGCGGATCAGGAAGTGGCGACTGAGTTTCAAGCTTCTATCTATCTCTCTAACTTTATCATCACGCCAGATCCCTTAAGGGGTAGGCAGAGAGTACAGAGTTTCAACAGGCTGTTGGCGCTATCAAAACCGCGTCATTTGCATATAGTAGATGATTTACCACTAGATCACTCATTTGTACACCTTCATTCATCTCTTTCAGTCTTTAAAGACTTTTATCCAAATATATTATAAACAGTATAGCGGACAACACGCAACCATGCTTACGTCGATTTCAACGTCAAACCAGGGTGACATGTAACCACCCACCCGTACGCATGCCTTGCAGTCCACATAGGTGGACTGGACGGCCCGCAGCAGAGTACCATTTATACCATACTCAGGCAAAATGTCCTAAAGTCTCTTTCGCACAACTCTATTAGTCGCCTTCTCCAGATCCACAAAACCGCAGACAACCTTCCGGCCCACTGCCAGATGCTTCTCTACGATGTTGCAAAGGGAGAAAACTTGATCCGAACATCCTCTTCTGGACCTGAAACCCCCTTGTGCCTCGCACAACATTCCATCGGACTTCTCGCGCATTCTCCTTTCAGTAATTTTACCATACACCTTCGCTGCCAAGCTGATCAAACTAATGGCTCTGTAATTGGCGCAGTCATATTGTGAACCCTTGCCTTTGTACAAGGGTACAATGACTGCGCGGCGCCAATCTGTACGGACCCTACCGGACCTCCAGCAAAGGTTTGCAAGGACCCGAAAGGCGTCCCGGACGCAAGTTCTACCATATTTGATCATCTCGGCAGATATCATGTCTATTCCCGCAGCTTTACCATTTTTCATATTTCCTATCGCCCATTCAACTTCTTCCATAGTGATGCCCTCTGTTGATTCCGGTGCCACAAACTCGCCTCTGGGCTCGTCTGTGGCACCAGTATCCGGGGCATCTCCATACATTTCTCCAAAATATTCACTCCACCGGTTTAATAAAGCTTGCGTATCTGCAAGAATGTCACCATCCTTAGACTTTATCCTTTCCATTCCGGAACTTGACGAATCACCTCGAGACTTTCTCACTTTGCTCCAAAAGAGTTTAGTGTTGTTCTCGAGGTTCTTCACCAGCCTCTCCTCCTCAATCGCACTGGCTCTTTCACTATAGTTTTGGTGGCATTCTTGCATTGCCGGTATATTTCTTTCCTCATCTCTGTCATACTGGCACTCAGGTTCAAGGAAGAAACATAGTCCTGCCATACTTTCTTCTTACTTTCTACGGAGCTTTGCAACTCCGCATCCCACCATGCATCACCTTTTACAGTACTATGCTTCTTTGAGCAACAACATACTTCTTTCGCGGAATCTACTAAACTCTCTTTCAGGCTATTCCAGCATTCATCTACATTTGCGTATTATATGTATTTTCATACTTTTTTTACTAATATTCCTTTGTAGACAACTAAAACTCTAACGTTGTCTTGTACTTCGGCTGAGTCGCTTCTTAAAGCCATATCCTAATTTCAATAGAGAAGATAGCTGGGTGCTTCCATCGACTTAGGGTCCGGTAATTAATATAATCAAATCCAAAACCAAGCATAACACTGCAAGGCCTCAAGACTGTGAGCTCATTCTGCGTAGATCGGACCAACAAAAATAATTATGATGTTTGAGGGAACCCCGGAACAACTATTCCTTTTGGTCTGACACCGCAGTCCTTCCCGTGACCATGGGTGCTGCAAAGCACTCGAAACGTCGGGAACTTAAAAATCAAAATAAACTGGGATAAATCCGAAAATGCATCCGTGGATGCAAGGGGGACACCTACCATCTGCGCTCCCCAAGTTAACCTCTCCTGCCCGCGGTGCATCCTGCTGATCAACGGACGAGGCTCTGACGACCGACAATGGCGGTATAACCATTCAAATAGTGCGTAACTAAATTTTTAACCAGACCGGTGACGGGCAGCAGCGTCACTAGTGCGAGAAGTTACGCCCTGCGATCGCCAACTCGCATGCCCAGCGTGGCGATTATGGGCAAAACCTTCCATGGCAAGTCGGAATATACCACGGCCCCCAGTTCCCGGTCGCTCCGCTATTCCTGACCACGGCGGTGGTCACGGTTCCGGCGGGGCAGGGGGTGCGAAGAATCTCCGGGCTACGGTAGGCCGCCAACATGAACTGACCCTGCGACTGGATGAGCACCTTGGAAGAAGAACTGAAGTGCATAAGATGGCACGTTCTGGGCTTATGTGATGTTCGAAGAGAGGGAGAAGACACCATAACCCTAGAATCTGGCCATCTTTTGTACTTTAGAGAGGGAGACCAACTTTCCCAGGGTGGCGTCGGGTTTCTGGTCCATAGAGTCTTCGCTGACAACGTTTTAGAAATGTCCAGTGTGTCGACAAGGGTAGCATACCTCATAATTAAGCTGACCGAGAGGTACACCCTCAAGATCATGCAGGTTTATGCACCGACTTCGGCACACTCGGACGAGGACATAGAGGTACTCTACGAGGACATCTCTAAGGCCCTTCATAATACCCCTAGGGCACACTACAACGTTGTCATGGGAGATTTCAACGCCAAAGTGGGAGTAAAAACTGAAAGCGAATCCTCAGTAGGACCATACGGCTATGGCAGCAGAAATGACAGGGGGCAAACGCTCGTCAACTTTCTCGAAAGAGAAGGGATGTTTATGATGAACTCTTTCTTTAAAAAAACAGCCCCAAAGAAAGTGGACGTGGCAAAGCCCCGATGGTAAAATAAAAAATGAGATCGACTTCATCATGGCGGACAAGAGGCGCATATTCAGAGATGTCTCAGTGATCACAAGGTTTAAAACCGGAAGCGACCACCGGCTCGTACGGGGCTCTGTGGAAGCGCGAAAGAGTCCGCTTGATGAAGTCCAGTCTCCGACCGAATTTGCTCCAAGCCGCTATGGATTCCCAAGCTTTTCAGTTAAAATTGGAAAACCGTTTCGCTGCCTTGGAAACCACTGACAGCGTTGATCAGAAATTCGAGCAGGTGGTACAGACTCTTAGAGAAGAATCTAAGCTTTCGGGGGGAACTCTGGAGCTTATGAGCGAACGACGCCGAAATGCAGCCTCAACCGTGTCAGAACACGGGGCCTTAAATAAAAAGATCACAAAGCTGGTCTGACGCGACCTCCGAGCTTTCAACAAGCTTGAGATTGAGAAAGCCATCGAGCAGAACGGGGGTCGAAAGTGTTCGTCCAGTCACTTGGGAGAAACCACTTGACAAGGTTGACTACACAAGCGGGTACTGTGATCGCTTCTAGGCCGGAAATCCTCTCGGAAGTCAGGAATTTCTATAGCCAGCTCTACGCCTCACACGCACCTCGACCTGAATCTCTTAGAGGGGATCCCAGAGCCCCCCTTACACGTCACTTCACAGAAGACTTGCCCGAGATCAACCTGGATGAGATCGAGTTGGCCCTTGAACAGCTTAAAAATGGAAAAGCCCCGGGTGAGGACGGCGTCACGACTGAGCTTCTGAGGGCAGGAGATACCCCAGTACTTAAGGAGCTTCGGAAGTTATTTAACACTGTCCTCTACACTGGGAGAACTCCGCAGGCATGGCACAGAAGCGTGGTCGTCCTGTTTTTCAAAAAGGGTGACAAAACCCTTTTGAAAAACTATCGATCCATATCGCTTCTGAGCCATGTATACAAGCTGTTTTCAAGGGTCATCACGAACCGTCTTGCGCGAAGGCTCGACGAGTTTCAACCCCCGGAGCAGGCCGGGTTTCGAAGTGGTTACGGCACCATAGACCACATCCACACAGTACGGCAGATTATACAGAAGACTGCAGAGTATAATCTGCCCCTATGTCTAGCCTTCGTGGACTATGAGAAGGCCTTTGACACTGTCACCTGAGACCTGGTCAGTTCTGGACTCCTTGCAACGATGCCAAGTTGATTGGCGATACATCGAGGTGATGAGATGCCTTTTTGAAGCTGCAACGATGACCGTCCAAGTACAGAACCAGCGGACTGAACATATCCACCTGCGCCGCGGAGTGCGCCAAGGTGATGTCATATCACCAAAACTGTTCACCAATGCACTGGAGGATATGTTCAAGACGCTGGACTGGAAAGGTCGCGGCATCAATATAAATGGCGCATACATCTCTCACCTGTGATTTGCAGACGACATCGTCATCATGGCTGAAACGTTGCAAGACCTACAACAGCTGCTGGACAGCCTTGCTAATTCGTCTCAGCGAATCGGTCTCCGGATGAACTTAGATAAATCTAAAGTTATGATCAACAAGCATGTTGACCCGGGACCGATCGCCGTAAACGGAGCCCCCCTCGAAGTTGTTTCTGAGTACGTATACCTAGGGCAGGTGCTCCAACTAGGTAAAAACAACTTCGACAAGGAAGTTAAGAGACGGATACAGCTGGGCTGGGCAGCATTTGGAAAACTCCGTCGAGTCTTCTTATCGCCCATACCCTAATGCCTAAAAACGAAAGTTTTTAATCAGTGCGTCCTACCTGTAATGACATACGGAGCCGGAACGTGGCCACTCACTGTGCGGCTTGTCCACTAGTTCAAGATCGCTCAACGAGCTGTGGAAAGAGCTATGCTCGGAGTTTGTCTTAGGGATCGAATCCGGAACGAAGTTATTCGTCAGAGAACCAAGGTTACCGACATAGCTCAGCGAATTAGCAAGCTGAAGTGGCAGTGGGCAGGTCCATATGCCGCAGAATCGATGGCCGTCGGGGCAGACTGGTTCTTGAGTGGAGACCGCGTGTCAGCAAATGTAGTGTAGGGCGCCCTGTAACTAGGTGGGGCGACGATATTCGTAAGGCAGTGGGCAGGGATTGGAGAAGGAGAGCTGAAGATCGAGCTCAGTGGCGTGCCATTAGAGAGGCCTACGTCCAGCAGTAGACTGACACGGGCTGATGATGAAATCCGAAAAATAGTTTTATTTCATGTGTAATATTCGCGTAAATCTAAGAACTCAGTAATTTTTGAGATATCCCTAACGAAAATTACACGACGAAATCTTTTAATGCCAACTAATTTTATTCACTTTTCTCAGATAATTTATGTAACGTAACGCTTTTCTGCCCACGTATTACCTTGGTATTTTAAAAAGCAAACGCTATCTGCTTAATGTATTACAGATTTTTTTAGTATCAACGATCTTTCAATGGACCTAGTTGGTACAAACCATACATTTTTTTTCTTATTTTGAACCTGCCAATACCTTAGTTTAATTTATTTGAATAATGTTAAAGTCAATATGCCTAAATCATAGCTATATGCTCGCCCAATATCACATTAGAACAAAAAGTACCTTGGCGAGATGTGTACTGATCTATCTATCTATCTATATCATCACGCCAGATCCCTTGCAGGGTAGGCAGAGAATACAGAATTCCAACAGGTTCTTCCCTTAGATACCTCTCTGGCTTCCTCCACTCTGATAGTTCGTCTCCTACACGTTCGTCGGTTACGGATACTCTTGACTTGCCCTTTAGATAAGACACGGTCTTTTTGGTCATGGTAAGATAGTCTAGGTCTTCCTCGGAACCTATATCCCTCCACTTTCGCATTGTATATCTGTTTTGTCATTGTTTCTTCCGACATTCATTCTATATGCCCTTTCTCTATGTGAACTGATGTCTAATAAATACCTCTCATAAGCCCATAGGAGAACATGGGCGTGAAAGATATTGTTTAGCTAATCTATTGCGTTCCAGAGCTAGGCAAAGGCCTCCACTACTTCCTGGCATCTTCAAATTAATATTTTTAACGTACTTAGTTATTTAATTTTCTCAGGTAAAAGTCACTTTATTGAACTAAAATATTAAAACTAGCTTGTCGGAAATGTATCCTGTATGAAACGAAGCACAAGCATTAAGATTCATAACTTATGCCGACTGAGCTTATATCAATCCACTTTACAGGCCGAGATTGCGTTAGTACGGAAAAGCGGCTGTAATTTCAAGTTTGAATCATTTGATATACCTATGTATGTACAAAGATCTTTTTACATCAAGTTTCATCCATCAGCTTTAAAACCGTTTACTTTAATTTCCCGTTTTTGGTGCCTTTGGCGACGAACACTGGAACCTTCCCATACAAGATAATGACCAAAACTCATGTTGAAATGAAGGTATAAATTTATGCTCGAAGGATGATTCGTACAATTTGACACTTTAAAGACCTCACTAGCACGTATTTGAAATAGGTATAGTAAATATCATCAATGAAATTAATTAATTATCTGTTATTAAATTAATTACCCTTTGCTTTAACGGTGAGGGAAAACATCGTTAGGAAACCTGCATGCCTAAGAGTTTCTCGAAAGTATGCGAAGCCAACCCGCACTTAGCCAACGTGCTGAACTATGGCCTAAACCCTCTCAGCTTGAGAGGAGGCCCGTGCCCAACGGTGGGACAGTTTCTTAACAGGACTATTATAATATATTATATATCATGGCATTGCTCACGTAAATTTTCGTGGCACATTATTGCAATGGTACGTCTTTTACCTGTTGTGAGCTTCCCAGTTTTCATAATATGAGCTTATCAATTTTTAATGTGAAATAACAGTAAATCATTCGAACCAACATTAAAAAAAAAATTAAATAAACTTTTCTTTTAAAACTTTTACTATCAACTTATAATGTCTTTACACAAGTTATCTTCTATACATATAATAAAACTGTAAGGAAGTCGTGTCTGTACATGGAATATTTTTAGGAAATAACCCAGGGGTATCATACTATCGATGTAGAAGTTAATTCTGCAGTGGCTTTCGTGTCTGTTTGTCTGTCTGTCTGTCTGTCGGAGGGTATGAAACAGCATCACGCAAAAACTACCAGGCGGATTTTGATGAAACTTTAGATGCGGATACCTTATAATGTTGGCTAACATGTTGTATAGTATTTATTTCGGAAAATTAAAAGGTTTCTCCAGAAAAGACGAAAATAAGCAAAACATTAGATTTCTAAAAAGACACTTTACTTTAAATCTGTTAGATGGATTTCAATGAAATTTTGTGTAATTGTAACCTTTACAAAAGTTTACAACTGTGTACTTATATTTCCGAAAAACTTAAGTTTTTGAGGAAAAAGAAAACAGTCGATTTTGATTTATCATTCATTGTTCCAAAACTACTGTTCAGATGTCAGTGAAACTTAGCATGGAGATATTTCATATGCCAGACAATATAGTTAATATTTACGTTTTCAGGAAATCTAACAGTCTGTATGCAAAAGTAAAGCATCTATATCTCTACATACCACATATAATAAAACTGTAAGGAAGTCATGTCTGTGTATATTTTTTGGAAATAACAATACATGGATATCATTCCATTGATGTATAAGCCAATTCTAAATGTTTTGGCTTTAGTGTCTGTTTGTCTATCTGTTTATATGTCCAAGGTTATAAACCATCATAACGCAAAAACTACCAAGTAGATTTTGATGAAACTTTGCACGCGGATATCCTAAAATGTTGGATAATATATTGAATAGTATTTACAACGAAAAATCAAAAGGTTTTTTCAGAAAATACAAAAACAAGCGAAACATTGAATTTCTAAAAAGACATTTTACTCCATACCTGTTTGATAAATTTCAATGAAATTTGGGATAGTTGTAGCCTGTACTAAGGATCACAACTAGGTATACTTTTATTTTCGAGAAATTTAACAGTTTCTGGGGAAAAAAAGAGTCGATTCTGATAATGCATTTATTGTTCCAACACAAATTAAGCTACAGTCGAGGGATATTCCGAAAAACTTTATTACTGTTTGTCCCGAACTGCAATGTTACGACGTAAACTATGTAATTTTGCCCTCACATGAATTCCTCCATGAATTGATATTGGATGAAGGTTCGTCTCCTCACGAAAAACTATGCAGTAGTTAAAAGCACTCACTGGAAATTGTTCATATACGTTTGATTTAAACACTCAAACATGATTTCGTGCATAAACCGACGATGCATTCAGGATAGTTTCTTCCGGAAAGAACTCTAACGATTAATGGGCCGGATACAAAACTTTAAGGACGATTAATATCTTAGGAGAAGACTAATACTTTTTGAGACGGCGTTAGTGGTGTGTGTTAAATAAGATCGCGCTATAGTTTAGTTTATATTTTCAAAAACCACCTGTGCGGGCTAAGTGGGGCTAAAACTGACCCCGGTGATAGAGATAGTTGATACAGAAATAAGTTTGGTGGAAATTGACAAAAGATACAATATATTCACACACGGTTCTTCCGGGATAGCCGTTATTGCTTCATACTAATATGGCAGAATGGATCTTACTAACACTTTCTAGGTGTTTTAGGTCTCTAAATAATATTCGAGATACTTTTATCCCGTAAAGCTAGTATTTATTCATATTAAAATGGCTAAACAATTTTAACTGGGACGATATATGAAGGTGTCTTACATCGTAAAATAAAACAGAACACTTTTTATCTCGAAAATTAGCACGACTTCTTTGGGATATCTATTATTTCTTCATACCTAACGGATTATAAAGAAACTTAATATAAAAGAAACCACACAGATATACAAATTCAAAAGTAAAAGGACGTAGACGTACAATGACATAACAAAACAGCAAAGAAATATCAATAAAAACGGTAGTAAAAAAAGAAATATAGGTATTTACAAAGGGTCAAATGGTTCCACGCCGCTGTCAGTTGGTAGAGTACCTAGAACAGGACGCAGATATCGTGGAAGATCTAGACTATCTTACCATGACTAAATAGACCATGTCTTATCCGAAGAGCAAGTGAAGAGTCTCCGTAACCGGCGAGCGTGTATAAGACGAACTATGAGAGTGGAGAAAACCAAAAAGGTCTGTAAGGAAAGAACCTGTTGGAACTCTGTACACTCTGCCTACTCCGCAAGGGATCTAAGGTGGTGATATAGATAGGTAGATAGTATTAAAGTATCTTAAGTCGTGAAATAATAATATGAAATATGTAACTTTGTTTACACTAGATTATGCCGATATTATCCTACATTATATGCATTTGGTGGGTTTTAACCGGCCGCCATGAAGGTCCAAAGATATTAATCTTATTTTGTCTAAAGAAAAGTCTGGCAATCCGTCAATTTTCCTCTTTTTCTTCATCGGCGACTAGAAGCCTGGGGACCTGCTGAAATTGTTCTACAGCGAAAATTTACTCAGGCTTAAGTCGACTTTATAAATACTTTTGGAAAACAAAGACGACTTGGTTTAAGCGACAAAACGTAGATCGCCTTACTTACTTTGTCAAATAGTCGCAGATACGAGCCCCGCACAGCACACGGGAATATTGATTTGGGATTTGTGATTTTGAAATAAAGAAGATATTTTATGCACATACAGGCACAATAAATTGGCCGTGTTAATATCCAGAACGGTGGAACCGATTTTAAATACGCTATCATTGGAAAATGTAGGATTTCTTAGAGAGTGTTGACTACTTTTTAACTTGGGAAATGCAAGATTTCAGGGATAGTTGATTTTACTTATCCATATTAACACGGCTAAACGGATTGAAAAGAAACTTAATATGGAGATTTCTCTTAAGTCTTGGAAAGTTATTCCAAAAAATCCTACCTATCTATGTCAAATTACAAAATAAACGCGTGCGAAGCCGCGGGGGAACAGCTAGTATGATATAAAAGCTTGCCGCAAGATTTACCTGCATAGATAAAAAAACTTAATCTGATTGATTGCAATTTTTAAAATTTTCAAACTAAGCAAAAACGAGTACGTAAATCTTGCGACAAACTTTTATATCATATAAATTGTGTAATAACGTTATAGGTTAATATTAAAAGTTTTAAAGGAAAAGTTTATTTTACCCTTTTAGCGCATTTAAATAAAAGCTTGTTTTTAAAAAGGTTTTTTACTTTTAATTTATTTTTTACTTTTTCAGATTTCTCTGTCTGTTCATCTTATTCAACGCATCATTCTCAGCAAGTTCTTTCATTTGATACCCATATTGTAGGAAAACATAAAAAACTTAGTCTGCCATCTTTAGAAGCCCTCCATTTTGGATTTAGAGTGACGTCACTTTATTCTTTGAGTTATTCTCAGCAAGCCCTTTTATTTGATATCTATATTGTAGGAGTGCATTAAAAAAATAACTAGTCCGCAATCTTAGGTGTTCCGCTATGTTGAATTTAGAATGACGTCACACGGCTAACAATGCAATGCCATTTAAACTAAACGTGTATACAAAATTTTAGCTCAATCGGTTCAAGATATTTGCTTCAAAATTGAGTTGCAAGATTCCACCCAAACAAACATACTATTAAAGTTAAATAAAAGCTTGTAATAATATCGATTGCAGGTGATAGATACAATTAACTTTAATTCAAATATCACATATTAACTGCGTGTGTCTGAACTCAACAGATGATATGCCATCCTTTTGGTGAGCGTGACTACGCATTTCCTAAATAATCACGCTTATGTCAATATGTTCATGCTAAGCCCGTCTAGAGCATAAAACAATGAAATTCGTGCTCAAGGAGAGATTGTTTTCCTTATTAAGTAACGTAGCTCCACACTACGCATTATTCTCGTATCGTGGGTATATTGAAAACATGACATTCACATATACAAACACCCAGACTGAAACAAATATATTTGTGGGTCAGACAAAGATTTGTCGGCGCGAGGATCGAACCCTTAACCACTGGATAAAGCCGTGTCGGTCGGATTACTTTACATTTGCATTTGATAGTACTTGTTCCTATTTATTATATTTACCTATACATTACACACATGCGATAGACACTCGTCTACACACTCAAATTACACTTACGCAAATATTTTTATATCCCGAGAGGAGTTACAGATTGTTTTTCCAAACAAATATTTAAAAGTAAATTAAGGTTTTAGTATTTCGATATTGCGGCAAAGCCAGGCGTGATTTATGGCACGTCTTGACAGCACGTAATTTATATGTTACACACATTTAAATAAGCGAAAAATTCACATCAAGCAGGTTAGTTAGCAAATTTTTACGCAAAAAACTCTTAACAAAAACATATTCGGATTTTCTAATAAGTAGTGGCCAAACAATCTTCGTATTAACTATCCATATCTTTTAAACCTTGGATATACTATTAGTACCTGTTCCAAAAGCTATTTAATAGAACTGACAATCTGACTTATTTCTCACAAAATGCCAAAATTATTGCCATTTTTACGATATATGTGTTGATAAAGCAGTTTTATGCAACATTGTTTTCTGACAAATTTGACAAATTCTCACCTGGCCTATAATCCTTAATAGTCCACTATTATTAAAAAGACTGAGTCTTATCTGAAGGACGAGTCAGGAGTCTCCGTAACCGGCGAGCGTGTATGAGACGAACTATGAGAGTGGAGGAAGCCATAGAGGTATGTAAGGAAAGAACCTGTTGGAACTCTATACTCTCTGCCTACCCCGCAAGGAATCCGGCGTGATGATATAGATAGATAGATATATAGATAGATGACTATTATTAATAGTGATAGTAAAAGAAAACAGGATTAATAACGAATAAAATTGATTTATATGTAAGAAAGCGCCTCACAATAGTCCTGCAAGTTCTTATTACAGAATTACTGTTAAAGGCTAGCTTATACGTAATATTAACTTTTCTATTTAAAATTTAAGTACAAATAAATGCTAGTTCTAACAAATAGGATCTTAATAGTGAAATTTTATTAATATTTTTACAGGGCTAAACATTTTAATTACACCGTATGAAATACTTTTATAACACATCACTATATTTATTTTTTAAAAGTACAAAATGCCTTCTTCACAAGGAACTCAGATTTTTTTTTTTATAAAATAAAATGTACCTGAGTGCCTATATAGGGTTATTTTATGATACTCTATATTATTACATATCGACTAGATGACTAAACCTAGCATAAAACAAGGCTAGACATGCGTGCTCCATAAAAATATATTTTCAAACATAATGCACTGGCGGATTTATGAGACGAAACAGTAGCTAATCTAAACACGCTATCAAAACGATATAAAGGTTTCAAGTGGCGACATTTTACCATAAAATATGTTTGTCTGCCCACTTAAACGTCAAAATGTATCTTAAACCTCATAAATAGCGGAACAATAAAAGCATAACATAAACAAAGGACTGTAGAGGACGTCACCATGACTGTTTTGGGACTTTAATATATATCTTAATTAAAATGAATCAACCGCAAACTGGTAAGCTGATTTACATCCTAGTATCTTTGCTGAAAAGAAAAGATTTCATCGAAAAAGATCCCTTTAAAAAGGATTTACTCAATTAAAGCGAAGAAGGGAAACCCGATAAAGTGCACAGTCATCAGAGAAACAAATTCGTAGAGACTTGTAACTTGTAGGTATACTGTAAGATTTTCTAACAACAAAGCGAAAAACACGATTAATTTCGAAATATAATGATATATCTTATTTAATAAAATCGTGATATGAATTTAGGGCAAACTACAATGCATGTTAAATTAACAATCTAAATTGCTAAAAGACAGACATTACACACGACACGACTTAAAAAAAGTAATGAGGGCAATTATTGCATAGGTAATTATTTGACTGGCCTGGCCATCACGAGGTCCTGGTAATGAATTCTAGGTTGAACAGAGTGTTCTTAGGGTTTTGCTGTCAACAAAACTCTCAGTAACAGTTTAAAGCTTGCAATTACGATCTGTATAATAGTCATCAACATCTTAGCTTATTCTCGTCTACTGCTGACCATAGGCCTCCATAATCGCTCTCCAGCGGAACCGGCCCAATGCCTCTAGCGTCCAACGACTTCCTGCAATCTTCACAAGATCGTCGGTCTATCTGGCAGGCGGTCGTCCCACGCTGCACTTGCCAATACGTGGTCTCCGCTCTAGAATAATTCTGCCCCAACAACCATCCAATCGTCGCCCTATGTGGCCCGCCCAGTATGACTTCAGCTTACTAAACTTATGGGCTATGTTGATGGCCCTGGTTTTACCAGGAATCTTCCTATTTTAAGTGATCACGTAGAGAAACGCCAAACGTACCTCTTTCCAGCTCACTGGCCGACTCTGAGCTTTTTTATGAGACATTATAATTACATAATTGACTATTCAGGTCCTCACGAGATGCCGGTTTCGAATTTTAGGTCAGATCAATTGTTATTTGTGTAACAACAACAGACAACTGTTATTTAATAGGCGCTCGTAGCGCTGTGTGACCGTGGTGTCCTTACCGATCACCAAGGTTAAGCAGCGTTCGACTCGGTTGGTCTGAAATAGATGACCGTTTGTGGCATTTTCATATTCGAGCGTCTCCGTGCTTCGAAAGGCACGTTAAGCCATTGGTCCCGGTTACCACTTAATGTGAAACGTTCAGCCGAGTTGGAATCATTATAGGCGGCTTGATAAATTCCAACGGCAAGTGGCCACAAGCCCGGATTCTGGGTCCGCGTGGTGGATTATAGCCTGATATCTCTCTCCTCGATTTGTAGGAGAAGGCTTTTGCCCAGCAGTGGGACAGTATAGGTTGATATTATTATATTATAATTGTTATTAGGGTGTTTTTGCCAACAAGTTCTTAATAACAGTTTAAAGTTTGCAATTATGCACGGTATAATGGTACTAGACTCGCTCCCTATTACACTGGGTCCTTATATCGTCCGCGAAATATTAGTAAATTCTGCCACACCCACTTGGGGAATGTAGACGTGACTATACATTGTACGAAGGCAACATAAAAATATGTACAATTGAAGGATCCTTTATGTAATTCTTTTATTTACCTGGGCACTTCACGTTCTATCGTGTCAACACATATCAGTAGCCCTTTTAAGCTGTCTAACTATAAAAAGCTCCATAAAGTTTCGTCGGTTCTTGCGTGACTAATGTTTATAAAATGACCTTCGTATCTTACACAACAAACATGCGACTGGGTGAGACAGGACACAGACCCATTAATAGACAACACATTGTTGTAATCTGCTAAATGTCCACTTGTAGAAGCTGCAGATAATTTGACATAATATCTATTCTAGGTGAAATAGGTATAGGCAATACGGATTTTTTGGCCCGTGGATGACATTTCCAGGGGAGGCTTGTAGTTGGTGTGATATTAGGGTTATCATTTAGTAATTTTTTCCTATTTTCAGGAAAATATTTCAACGGGTGGGTCCGCACGGTAACTAATTAAAAAAAGAACTTGGGTAAATTTCATAGCGTTGATGATGTTGATGACAGCGTTAACTCTGATTTTGGTTTTGGCGGGAAATCGAAGAGTGATGTCATCAATTTGTTTTAATTTCCAAAACTTGTGTTATTTTGAATTATAATGTGTAATGTTGGTGGAATATTAACTATTATATATTCTTATAGGTGCACGAGTGAAGGTAATTGTAACAAAGTGATAAAACGTGCCCTTTCTATTTCCCTCAAAACGGTGGTCGCAATTGGTATGTAAAGAATCCATCACTTTACTATCCAGGGTGGGGCACTTTATCAATTTCATAATCATCTTTATCATCAAATTCATCGGGTAGTTGAATTATTTTGAAACGAATAATCGTAATACTTGACTTTGGCAAAATAGGCGCCGTCGTGATGCCATAAACATAAAAAAACTCTGATTTTGACCGCGGGCTTAATGATCCTTGTACCACTATATGACGCATTTAAAAGTTATTCAACACCATGGTATTTACACTCGTCAATGTTAACAAATTATCACTTTGCTAATCACTGAATTAACATTACGTTACTACGAGGGAGTCTGGAATTGTGCCCGGTATATGGCAATAGGCTCGCCCCCTTACATGGGACCTAACATCGTCGAATATAAGCGTGGCGGTGTTTATTTATGCATGCCTTTTAAGTTTTGTCGTTTGAAGAAAAAAACACAACTAGAACCTTATAGTACTTTTTATTGTTTTTCAAAGTATTCACCACGTAGCTTAATACACTTTTCCATTCGCTCAAACCAGTGATTATAACATTTATTCCACTCTAAAGTGGGGGTGTTCAAAATGGCTACTTGAAAGCGTCGACTGCTTCTTCACCGGACTGGAGCCTTTGACCACGAAGACTTTTCTTAATTTTAGAAAATGTAAAGAAATCGTTAGGGCTTAGGTCAGGACTGTATGGAGGGGGCGGGCGAAAGGCTATCCCACCACACGCGTCCTTCGAGGCATAGTGGCATAGCTTCTCGCCTATTTTGCTCGTCTGTCCCGGCAAGCAATTCGGCGTGGTCTTGGGACTAGCGCACGGTCGCGACGATCCCCAAGGCAAGTGTGACTGTATCCTGCTCGCGGTTGCTGCCTGCTATTGGTCTGATCCTTCTGAACAGACATAACAGAAACAGTCATGCGCTACCTTTCCCCAGTTTTTCGGTCCCATCCCTCCTTTTCCTCCCCCCATGTCCCCCGGTTCTGTCCGGAAGTGGTTGCGCCTAGCTGCCCCCTTCAATCTCCGTTTTGGAGAGGGTCGGGTGCAGCGAGTGGCGCGTCTTGTCGGGTCGGATGCTGGTCGCTCCCCTCTCTCCTCGCTCGAGGAGGGACTGGGAGCCTACAATTCGGTCCAATGTAAGGTCGGTTGAGTCGCTCGCTCTTTGTACTCTCCGTTTGAAGAGAGGACAGGGAGCGGGCCATTACTGTGTGTGTGTGTGTCATTTGTCGACGTCGTAAGGCCGGTCGGCTCTAGGTGCCTAATGCTGCGGTCGGCGTGCCGCGGCCGGAAGCGGAGGGGCAAAACTCCGCCAAGCGCCCGAAGCTGTGGATCAGCCACAAAAATGATGGTACAAAGCAAAAAGTTATTACCCCAGGGACGTACCGGCCTGTCTCAGACCGGAAAATCCTCCCCAGGGCCTTCGGGCTCTGGCTGCCCCTCGTATTCTGGGGGGGGCACTCTGTCTCATCGAACCCACGACCATGGCGATTCCATACCGGATACTGATTTGCGCAAGCGAGACGGACAGCCCGTGGTAGTGTTGGAACGTCTTCAAGATGCCGACATTGCCACGGCAACGAGTAGAGGAAAGAAGGGTGTGACGAAGCCGTCGAAGCCGATTGTCGACTCCGACGACGACGAGCTATCGGAGGGTACGCGAACCATCCAGGCAGCCCAAGAATTTGAGGCAGCACTGAAGGAGGCCTATGGGGCCTACGGAGCGTCGGATGACGAGGTCTCGTGGTCCGATGTCTCCGACTCTGCTGACTCGCTGGCGAGCCTGGAACGGGCAAACGCCGGCCAGTGCCCGGTAAAGCGACCTCACGTCCAGGAGCAGTCAAGCTCGGACGAGGTCACCAAAAAGGTGACGAAGGTGCCACGCGGCCGGGGCCGACCGCCCACTTCAGGGCTGTATGTTGGACACGCCGAGGCGATGGCGCAGCTCACCAGAGAGTCTGGGATGCTCAAACGCCAGGCTGAGCGGGAGGGGTCTGCCCGAAATGCGACCCAAATGGAGGAGGCTGCCGAGACCGGCGGCCCCGAAGAGAGCACGGTAGGTGCCAACGCGGAGGTGGTGGGAGCGACCGGCCACAGGGAGGCTGCACTTAAAGAGGTGCAGAGCATCCTCTATGTGGCTTCCTCCTCACAAAATCTAAAGGGGACCCATGTGAGGGCCCTTAAGGATGCCGCCAGCGCCATCAAATCCGCTGTCGAGGGCATCTTCGAGGTGTCGGTCCCCGAGACGCTTAAGAGGGCAGAGGCGGAGATCGCTCGGTTGAAGAGGCTGGCCGGGTGGTACAAAGACCAGGTGGCGTATCTGCAGACCTCCATCACGCCACAGCGTCCGGTCTCACCCGAGGAGGCTGCTCCCGTGGCAGTCGTGCCTGCTGCGGCCTCGCCTGCCCGCGTACCTGCGATACTCGTAGCCTCACCCGCGGCTCCTGCGGCGGTGATAGCCCTGATGATGGACCTGGAGCAGATGCGCAGGTCCATTATCGACAGCGTCGGGGTAATGTTAGACGCCCGCTTCGCGGCGTTGGAGGGGCGACTTCTACCGGAGCCCCGCCTTCGCCCACCGCTGGCGTCCGATAAGCCGGCACCTGACGCCTCGACGCCGGTACCAACGGCCGAAAAAGCGCCTCCCCCAAAAAAGGGGAAGAAGGGGGCGAAAGCCCCAAATAAAAAGAAGGAGCTGGCACCAAAGCCGGCCCCGAGGGAGCCGGCTCCCCCTCCCCCGCCGCCTGCTCCGGAAAGTTCCTCGGAGGGACCGTGGACTGCGGTGGGCAAGAGGAGAAAGAAGAGGAGGCCCGCCCAGGCCGCCCAACCTGCCCCACCCGCCCCATCGGCGCAGGCCGCCCAACCGGCGCGGCCCGTTGAGCCGACTGCGCAAGCGGCAAAAGCGCCCAAAAAGCGCAAGACGAAGCCCAGGCTGCGGCTGCCGCGTTGTGCGGCGGTAGCAGTTAAGCTGCCGACGGATGCCGCGAGTCGCGGCTTGACCTTCGCCACCGTTATAGCCCGGGCGCGGCAGGCCATAAATCCGAGGGACCTCGGGATAGAGTCCCTCGTCTGCAAGGTGGAGAAGACGGAGGCGCGCCTCATCGAGGTCCCAGGGGCCGACAGCGGCCCAAAGGCGGACGCTCTAGCGGCGGCCATGTGCGGGGCGCTGGCCGCGGAAGGCGTGGTGGTATACAGGCCCATCAAGCGCGCTTCCTTGCGCCTGGTGGGCCTGGACGACTCCGTGACGAAGGAGGACGTCGCGGAGGCGGTGGCTCGTGCCGGGGGGTGCCCGGCCAATGACATAAAAACGGGCGAAATACGACGTGACCGGACACCCCTGGGCACGGTCGTAGTTAGCTGCCCTATGGAGGCAGCCAAAAAGGTGGTAGCGGCGGGCAGAATTCTCGTCGGCTTCACCTCTGCGCAGATCAAGCTGCTGGAGGTGAGGCCGATGAGGTGTTACCGCTGCCTCGAGGCCGGGCACGTGCGCGAGCAGTGCCGGGCCGAAGTAGATAGGGGCGCGATTTGTTACAGGTGCGGGCAGCCAGGCCATAAGGCCTCTGGATGTAGGGCTGCCCCCTGTTGCGCGCTATGCGCTGCGGTCGGTCAACCAACCGGCCACATGCTGGGCGGCAGGGCCTGTCCAGCCCGAAAGTCCGGCCGACGTCGGGGGGGGGGGGGGGTTCGGGTGCGGCTGATACATTGGCTCAGGCGCAGCCGGCCGTCACTGGCGCCACTGAGGCGCAGAATGTGGCGGTGCCCATGGAGTAAGCCCTGGGTGCCGCCAACGATACCACCTGGGTGGCAGACTCGGGGGAGTCTGCTGCCCAGCTCGCGAGGGAGACGCCGTGCTGAGTGACACCAGCATGGCGTCTAGTACGGGGGAAAAGGGAGCGCCCTTTACACGCTCCCAGGGTGAGCCCTAACAGGGCGGGTCGCGTCGGGGTCGCGGTGCGTACCTAACGGCGATCCCGTGACCCCGACACCATGCGGCAAAGGCGGTGTCACCGCAGGATTTTTAGTCGGTACACTTGGTTCATCAACAGCCGGGGCTACGGCCCCGAATGTTGATGGATCAAGGACTCAGACATAACCCCTCCGCGTCCCCCGAACGCGGACGGTTACCCATAAAGGGTTTTCCATGCGATAAAAAAAAAATAGGACTGTATGGAGGATGGTCAAAAATTTCTACTTTTCCCTGCTTCAAATTCGAGCGCTGTGTGAGCTTGCGTTGTCGTGGTGCAGGAGGATGCGTCGCTTTGAGTTAGATTTTCGAAGTTCGGCGATGACTTGTGGTAAACAAACTATGGTATACCACTCTGCGTTAACCGTTTTACGATCTTCAAGTGCAATAGTCGCAACATGGCCGGTTTTTCCAACGAACGTGGCCACCATCTTCTTTGAAGTGCTTCGAGAACGAACAACTTTAGTCGACTTTGGCTCGTCTTGAAAGACCCAGATTGTAGATTGTTGTTTGGAATCAGGATCGTAGGCATAGATCCAAGATTCGTCACCACTGATGATGTCGTAGACGTGATTTGACTCTCCTCGGTTGAACCTCTTCAGAGTTTTCTTACACCATCTGACGCGGGCCGCCTTGTGATCGTCGGAAAGCAGATGCGGTCGGATCCAACGGCAAACAAGCTTTCTCACACCAAGCGCTTCATGCAAGATCTTCTGAATGGTTGTCCCTGAGATGCCTAATAGAGCCTCTATCTCTCGATACGTCACATGACGATCTTCGAGAATTAGTTGTCTCACAGCAATGATGTTATCTTCAGTGAAGGCGGATTTTGGGCGTCCTTCGCGAGATTTGTCACTAACATTAGTATGTCCACGCTGGAATTCTAAATAGCAGCGTTCGACAGTTCGCAGACATGGTGCTTCATCACTGAACACAGATGTTAGCTCTTCAAAACACTGAAGCTGTGTCAGGCCTTTTCTAAAGTTGTAGAAAATTATTGCGCGAACATTTTCCTTAGAAAGATTCATTTTCGTACGTAACCTGACAGATTCCAACAATGTGTGCTGTGACTAAACAATAGCATTAATCCTAATACTTTCAACTGTTTTGAGATTCAAAACTTAAACACATTCGAATATAGAACAGTTCCAAATTCAAAATTACCGGGAAATATGGAAACGACAGAACTTAAAAGGCATGCCTGGTACAAGTACGCGGGATAAGTAGGAAAATGAGCACCAAAGCTGCAACAGTAAACATCGGCTTTAATTAAATATCAGCTTTTATAATGGAAATGGCGTAAAGTGAAAATGATAAATGTTATGCTTGTTTATTTTATTTGTACTTACATTAACTGCAAGTATACTTAACATACTTCTCAATCATATCGCTAAAAGTGAATTAATTAATTAAATTATCTCAAACATTCCACAAAAAAAATAGATAGTCGTGATGGAACGCTTCTTATTAGATTTCAAGACCTAAAGAATATAGTTTTAGCATAAATATACAAGGTGTAATATAATAAACGTAAGACCTGAAAGTAGTTTGTTCTAAATCAATAACTGAATTGATTCCAACAAGTTTTAATGTATCTTACATTTTCTTAAAAATTTCGAATAATGCTGGTACTCCTTTAGTGCGCTATAATAATAATAACCGCATTTTATTCTTGATTTAAAGCAATACGAAGGTTTTTAATGCCTTTCTAAAACGTATTTCTCAATACACACACACACACGTACAAGTTTAATTGATAATTGGCGTATAAAAGTGCTTAAAAATGGATAAAAAGATTTTAATTTGGAAATTTGATTTTTGTATTGAATTTGTGAAGGAATTATCTAATCGGGTGTCTGTTCAATATATAAAATGGTAGTACAATTGGCGGCCTTATTACTAACAGCATTTTCTTCCAGACAACCAACATACCAAAGAGCTGAAGAGAGAAATAGGGCAGTTGGTGGCGTACACTATCATGGATTTATTTACATTAAATTAAACTACATACTAATCTACATAATACATACCTAATACATATATACATATACCACATGTAGACATACACACATACATCTATATAAATATACTTACATACCAATACATACTAATAGGCAAAACACAATAGAAGAATTATGACAGACAAGAAGAGAGCAAATGATTTTTTACCATACCTTTAAAAGAAGATCGTCTCGTCGAGAAGCGCCTTTGCTCGTCTGATAGACACAGCCAATGCTTTTTTTTCTTTTATTTATTGAACAAAATCCACAGTCCTTAAAATTTATGTGGTTAACTTAGATATTCTACATACAGCCAATAACGGATTTAAATTTTGTGTACTAACATATTTTTGTGCGACTAATCATTACATGCTTGTAGTTTAAATATTAAATTTAATGTAACAAAAAAAAAGGAAAAGGAAATTGTTCGATAGTGTTTTTCTATGTATGTTTGTGCGTTAGTGTATCCTATATTATATCATGCCATATTTTTAAAACCTCTTACTCAAAATGTTATAATAATAATAATACACTTTATTGTACACCAAAAATCAATACAAGAAACAAATTTAATACAAAAATAGTACAAATGGCGGTCTTATCGCTTACAGCAATTTCTTCCAGACAACCGTTGGAAGAAAAACAAATAAGAATAAAAAGGACAGTTGGTGGCGTACACTATTGATGATAATTTACAATACATACATATATAATATAAACCTAGTCATATATATATATATATATATATATGTCGCATATAGGGTAGACTGATATTTAAAAAAAAAGGCAGAACCGCTGACCTCACTATAGTCATCGGTTCCACACCAACTTATACTTGTCCTTTAGACATAAATAAGAATACGTTAACAATGAATCATTTAATAATTAGCCATCACATTTAAGCAAATATTAGAATTAAATAAATTACAGGTTCTCTACATTAAAAGGTGGGTAGATATTTAATTTTAACATTATTTGAATTTAAACCTATGTTAGGTTCCACTTATAATATTCCTCGGTCAAGCGCTGATTGTCAACTGCCCGGGCGCACGCCGGCTCACATAACTAAACTTGATTTATTCCTTCCTCAATCACAACGTTCTCACAGTTGTCAACAGATGGCGTTACGATATTAGCAACAAGTAATTTAAAATAAGCTTCAATAAATGATTTTAGAAAAAGACAGATAAAATTAAACAAGCAATGTTTATTAAATAATCGTGATACATTTTGTTTACAACGTCGGAATTAAATTGACTCGCAGAAATCAACTTTAAATAATCAAATTCATGACAAATACAATTTAAACGTAGTTATATTTAGTTTAGGATACTCCACTCTTATAAATAAAGTTAAGATTAATCGATAAAAATCCTTACGGCGACATATATATATATATATATATATATATATACAGATATTACAATATACACTATTACATACTATACACATATTATAGCTAAACACAGATAAGGATAAATAGCAAATAATCATATTATGGACAGATAGTGACTCTTAACTATGTTTTTGAACGAAACCAACGACTTTGCACGTCTAACTGACATTGGCAATGCATTCCACAGACGGACGGCTTGAATGGTCAAGGATTTATCGAAGAAATTTGTGGAATGCATCGGCATTTTCAGTTTTAAATTTTCCGATGATCTCAGGAACCTCGAGTGTGTTTCATGAAGAAACTCAAATCGATCTTTGAGGTAAGACTCCAAGCAAAATATCAATATCCACAGTGTTAAGAGCATTGCTGAAGTCAAGTAGTGTTAGTATAGTCAAATTGCTATTTTCCATCCCTAATCTTATGTCGTCTGTGATGTTCACCAAAGCAGTAACGGTGCTGTGACCAGGACGAAATCCTGACTGGAATGGATTAAGAAGGGAGTTCTTATTGAGGAATCTGCTGAATTGGACGTGGACAAGACGCTCAAGAACTTTAGATAGGAAAGGTAATATGGATATTGGACGATACTCGGAGACAGATTTAGGATTGGATTTTTTAGGCAAGGGCGTTATTTGGGCTTCTTTCCAAGAGGATGGGAAATCTCCGCTAGATAGAGAGTGGTTAAAAATATAGCAAATGATGGGAAGGATTTCGTCAAAGATAGGAAGGATCATTTTGCGGCTGATACAATCATTCCCGACTGCATTTGATGTGATCGATTCTATGCTCTTTTTAACACCACAAGCAGTAAACTGACTAAAAACAAAAGGTGAATAATCGGGCGTCGGAATGGATGAAAGATAGTTAAGCGTACTTAATTTCGTAGTCTTATCAAAGTTAGACGAAGTCGAGAAATGCTGATTGAGGAGGTTAATATCTAAATCTCTAGGGAAGTTATCTTGACGAGATTAGAGTTACATACTGTAGTCCTGAAGGTTTATTTACTATTATGGAAGAGATCCGTGCAACTAAATCTTTTATTATAAAACCTTTGCAATCTGCTGACAAGTAAGTTTTGAGCATAATTTGTACTTGCATGTAATTGATACTGCAAATAGATTTGTGTGCCTTGTCCGCGTCTTTGGTACACTAAAACTTAATATTCTGTGTGCTAATTCAGGACAATCTATGTAGCCATTACATATGCCGTGTAAAAAAACCATATCGGCAAGAGTTCGCCGATCTTTGAGTGTCATAAGATGGTGAAATCGACACGATTCCAGATAATCCTTAGAGTAACAGCCAGATCGAAAGTTTAGGTGTTTCACAAATTTATTCTGTATGTTTTCCAAATTCTGAGCATAAGTTAAATACTGTGGACTCCAAATACAACTACAGTACTCAAGTATGCGTCTAACATATGCATTGTACAAAACTTTCAGGCATCCCACATCAGTAAACGGTCGACTAACACGTAATACAAAACCGAGACTTTTGTATGCTCTATTAACTATGCTCTCTGTATGCTCAGAAAACATTAACTAAGAGTCTATAAGCACGCCTAAATCTTTCACTAAAGTTGATTTGGTTATTTTAATATTATTTAAATGATATTCATGATTTTATGGATGTTTTTTTCCGGGTAAAAGAGACAAATAAACCTTTGCTTACGTTAATACCAATCCGGTTATAAGAGTAATAGTGATGAGTCACTCTATCTATCTATCCAGATCAGCCTGAAGGTTCGCGCAATCATAACTATTTCTTACTTTCATGTAAATTTTGGTATCATCTGCACACATGAGGAAATGTGCTTGCTCAAAACAGCTACCCAAGTCGTATAGATAAGCATCATACAAAAGTGGGCCAAGAATGGAACCTTGTGGAACCCCAGAAGGAACTCCAATAAAGTTAGAGCAAAAACCTCCTATAACAACAGCCTGTGAACGGTGACGCAGGTACGACTGCATCCATCTGAGTAAGTTGCCCCGGATACCGAGTGCAATAAGCTTACGAAGTAGTATTATGTAATCAACACGGTCAAAGACTTTCTCTAAATCCGTGTAGATCCACTTGAAAGCCTCCATCCATGCTACTTGCTATGTGGTCAACAAAAACTCCTAGGTTGGTGGTTGTAGATCGATTCTTCATAAACCCATGCTGTTCTATTGGAATTGATGCAGATATAATTGGGTATATACGCATGTGGACTAATCTCTTCGCGCAGTGGTTAAGAGCTTGAGCTGCCCCGCCCACTTTGTCTAATAGTCGCGGGTTCGATTCCCGCACGGGACAAATCTTTGTGTGATCCACAATTATTTGTTCCGGTCTGTATATTTGTGTTTGTGAATTTTCATGTTTGTCACGGCCACGACACAGGAATAAATCCTAGAGTAGGGCAAAGTTTTTTACGAAAAAACAAAAAAAAAAAATAGCTTACTAAGTACATTTAGAATTGATATGGGACGATAATTTTCAATTGATGTTTTAAGACCCTTTTTATGTATTGGTATAATGTAGGCTCTTCTCAAGATACTCGGAAAATATCCATCCTGTAGACATCTATTAAAAATTAATGAAACGGGTAGGGCCAGTGATTCTGCACATCGGACAAAAAATAATGGCGGAATACCATCACTGCCAGCACCTTTTAACGTATCAATATTTCGAATTAATTTAAGTATTTCCTCATTGTGTGTTCTAATATCGCTAATAGCGTTAAAGTTAGATTTATAAACTTGTAAATGATCATATGAATTATCGGAATAATGAGCAGCTGGTTGCGTGAAATTTTCTTCAAAGAAGTTATTGAAGGCTGTACATATGTCTACTTGTGTCTTTAATGGGGAATCACCATATGCCATCTGTTGAGGGTAGTTAGAATTGGCGGTCCTCTTGGATTTTATATAAGACCAGAAAAATCTCGGTTGTTTCTTAATTTTTTGTTGACGTCATTAACGTATGAATCATAACATTCAACTTGTAAATTCTTCTGTCTAGTTCTTAGTTGCGCAAAAGCAGCATAGTCAACAGGATTTTTGTAACGTTTCCAATTGCTGTGTATGTTATATTTTTTTTAATTAGTTGGATTAAAGCTTTACTATACCAAACCGGATAAATACATGTGCCAGAACAGCGAACTTGAGGAGTATTCTCGTGTATAAGGTCATATAAAATTGTATAAAAGAAAGAAACTACTTCTTCGATATCACTTTTTTTAGTTATAAATGACCAGTCGTAATTACGAAGCGATTCATTCAATTTATCAGAGTCTGCACGTCTGTATTGATATTTTGTACGACATTGAGGTTTGAGTGCCGAAGTCAAAAAGTCAGTAGCTAAAATATCTAGAGAGGGATGATAAGCATCTTCTTTTACTGATGATAGCTGAGATTTTTGTATTAAAACTGGAGAGTCTGAAAATATCAAATCTAAAATATTTTGACTTTTATTTACTTCCTCATTGTACTGCTGAAGACCCAAAAAAGAGGACAGTGCCACAAATCTTGACGCTGCGAACTGAACTTCAGCGGGGCCCTTCTTTAGGACTATGGGCTCACCCGATTTCCAATCTATGCAAGGCAAGTTGAAGTCACCCGCAATTATAAAATGTTCGTCAGGATGATTGTCAAAAATTCGGGATAATTAATCTAAAAAATGTTGGGATCTAGTAGGAATAAGTGAGTTAGGAGGAATATAAACAACTGCATTGCAGTTGTTTATATTCCTCCTAACTCACTTGGTCGTGTTGAAGGTCGTGTTTGGAGGTAAGGTTTTGTGCTGGTATCGTTACCCATATGCATTCCAGATCTTGACTTTGCCATTCAGGCCTTGCTTGAGCGTGTAGGTACGAAGCGCACATAAGCATTACCCCACCACCCAAGGACCCCCGGTCCCTACGAAATACGTCAAAATTACTATTGCATAACTCGGAATCCAAGATTCCATCACAAAGCCATGTTTCTGTTACCATTACAATGTCAGAGTCGAGTAATAACATATTATAATAAAATGCATTAGTCTTTGTTCGTAGTCCTCTGACATTTTGATAAAAAAATCTAAGCTTTTAATTTTATCACCCATTACGATACAAAACCAATATGTAATATCCATACATGCGGTCCGAAAGTATAATCATTACTTTTATTTAATATTTGTAGCAAAGATAGAGGCAGGTTCGCAAATAATTACAAAAATAATAAGCATTTATATAATGTTGTATTTTAGATTTAATATTGTTGATGCAATAAAAAAACAGCTACAGTTGTAAAATAATAAACTTAGGGATAAATATTTGGGAAGTGATTAGTTTAAAAAAACAATTCAAAAAATATAGCATATCGTATTTTGTAATAATATGTACAAATGTGTGTAGTGTACTGTAAAGTTAGTAAATTTAATGGTGGGAATAATACATTATTATTAACATGAGGATAATACACAAGAGTCAGACTGCATTTAACAAAAGTTTCACCAGGTCTGACGCAGAGTTTATGGCAATAGGAGGAGAAGTATCGTTTTTCCTGACAAAAATACGGCAGTTTTTTGTCCAAATATACTTGTAACTTACTTCTTTAGCCTTATTTTTGCATGAGCTCAAGAGAAGTTTGGTATCCCTCGTAAGGTGCTCATTAACAAATACTCTGGTTGTCTCCCCTGCATAGCACGTATCCTCGGCAGTCAAAATACGATGTTTACGCGCGGCGGCAATAATTTGGTCTTTCACGGCGCGCTGCCGCAAGCGAGCAACGATAAGGCGCGCATGTGCCGCACTAACTGCGCGCCGCGGCTGCACGCGGTGGGCAAACTCCAAGTCCGAACGTTGAATAGAAACTCCAATGTGCCGCGCTACCTTCAGTACTCCTTCTGTTGTGATTTCCTGTTTGTCTTCTTGTATGCCGGTGATCTCAATATTTTGCATTCTAACTCATTGTTGTTGCTTAAGGTGCTCGTCTTCAAGGAGCTTAACACGACCCAGACAGGCTGCAAGATTTTCTTTGAGATTTTTATTTTCATCCTTGAGACACTTTATCTCGGAAGTAGTGTTTCCCAGTAGCCTCTTGAGAAGCGCAATTTCCTTTCTTAAGTCGTCGTATTGTGTACTGACATATAAAATAGATTCCTGAAAGCCTGTGAATTGAGTGTTCAAGGCTTTAAGCTGATTTGATACTGCTTTATTTATGGTAGATTCAAGCATAGTTTCCATCTCTTGTTTCATCTCGTTTACCCATATCTCTCTTAGCGTGTCTTCAGTTATGTAGTCTGCAGGGTGTTTTTAGGCGCCGTTTGCGCGTTGTCCGTAGCGTGACATTGCTATTATCAATCAAACACTCATTTTTGTCCACGTCATCCATTTTTGATTGGTGAGACGAGCGCACCGGCGTTTTCGTGTTGTTTGATTTAGGTAACCTACTCTTGCACTCAAAGCATGCCCATTTAAGCTTGACCTCATGACTCATCTTTTTAAAACGCTTAGGGGATAGATTGGCGCATTGTAAGTCATATTTCTGCTTGCACCTGTGGCAGGACATATATTCTCTGTTCGAGATTAACACTTTACACCCTACGCAGGTATTTTTTTTTCATTGTACCCAAAGGAACAAGTACCGTTCATAAACCAACCAACTTTGGGCTTGCGAAGCAATAAAATTCAGAACCCAATATCTCGTGACTTTGCGGAATTTTATCAGTCAGGCGCTTAGTTTAGGTCGAACGAAAATTGTGATCGGTATGTGCGCCTGCGTCACAGCGGGCAAACCGCGGGTTGCCCTAGGTCAGGGTTTTATCGTTGACACCGTCGTTTTTAAAAATGTTTTTGGTTGTAATGCACAGTTACCTGAGTGTTTATTGACAAATGTATCACCAATAGAACGGTTGCAGCTTTACAACGATATATAACACTGTATATTATTGAACGAAAAACACTGTTTTAACGAAATTGTTCACAAACAAAACAAGTGACACGCGTACTTAATGACGGTCGCACGAAGAAAAGCACATTCCACAAACGTATAGCTTGAACTGTAAAGGATTTATTAAAGAAGTTTGTGGAATGCATCGGTGTGTTCAGTTTCAGGTTTTCCGATGACCTTAAGAACCTTGGATGTGTTTTGCGGATGAACTCAAATCGTTTTTTGAGATAAGGAAGAGTTATTGGATTAAACAGAATACTGTATAGAAGTGATAATATGTGAGCGTTTCGGCGAAGTCGAATAGACTACAGCTTTGCGCGAAAAACAGAGACACGATCATATTTGCGTAGACCAAATATGAATCGTATGCAACAATTTAGGAGTCGTTCAATTCAGTTGTTCTACTGAAAGATCTAGATAGCTGGTGTCTGCATAGTCGAGGATAGGAAGGAGAAGTAATTGAGCGAGCGCAATTTAAGTGGCAGTAGGGAGAAAATTTTACAGCCTTCGCAGCGAGCCTGCTAAGGAGAAGATTCTCCGACTAATGTCTTGAAGCTGCGGTCTCCAAGTAAAATTAGTATCTATGTAGATAGCCAAATTTTTCAACGTTTTACTAAACGGTATCATAATGCCGTCAAGCATGATCTGAGGAAGATGCAACTAGTCAATGCGTGTGGTCATTTTGGAACTGCTAACAATGATAACTTGAGTCTTTGATGGATTCACGTTGAGGCCGTACATCTTACTCCATTCGCATATTTTGCAAGGTCACTATTAATTGAAGTAATAGCCTCCGACAACCTGGGTAACGGAGCTTGAGTGTAAATTTGGAGATCGTCTGCGTATAGGTAGTAGGAAGAATTTAATTGCTTGGATATGGTGTTAATAAAAACAGCGAAGAGTAAAGGAGATAGAACGCCACCCTGTGGGACACCAGCATCAGTATCGCACCACAAGGAGTAAAAATCTTCAATGCGAATACGTTGCCGGCGGCCAAACAGGTAATTACGAAACCATCCAATCACCGTTGGAGATATAATAAATGTAAAATAAATGTACCCTACAACAGGCTTCAATTACGTCTATATGAAATTAACCGAAAAATAAAACACGAGGCGGGTGAATCATTTCGTAGCGGGCACAAACACACTTTCTTCATCCTCAATCAGTCTGGAGTTGGGATAAACTGGACGGAGGTGGAACGTGAGGCGCATGCTTACACGCGGGTGCCGTGCCACTGAAATATGACCAGCCAATTCGTACTCGATGAACTGAGCCGGATAGATACGATTACGTAAAAGTGCTACGTAATTACTATTGTTATAGAAAATAACAAGAAGAATTACTGTTAGTTCTGCTTGTACTAGCAGGACTACTGCTCTCTAGAGAAACTAATCTCTTGCGAAAAAACGAAGGATGATTCTAAAGTAATGATAGTATCTATTGCGTAAACCCGATTATATTACTATTATACTAATAAAATGAAGCCAATAGAAATCCAAAATCAAAATTAAGCTTACACCTTATAGATCTGCACAACATATAGCGGTGTTCGAACTAGGTAGTACTCTGGTTCCTATGCTAGGCCTTGCCCTCTTTCTCCACAAGAACGACATTCTAGGGTAGTCTTTGTTATTTTCTAAATTATTTACTATAATAGTTTGCTTGAATAAAAAATATTCTGATCCTGTGCCATATAGGAAGAAAGTTCATTTGGACAAGGTATTGTCGGAAGCAGAATTATGCCTATTGGAATGGCGGGATCTATGAAACCAGAACTCTAGTTAGGTAACTACCTAACTAGAGCTCATAGAACCCCCTCAACAATCAACTGTAGCCGAATTGGGATGTATCCCAGCTAAAATTGTTGATATCTGGTAGGCGGCCGGACTAAAAACAATGCTAAATTTAGTAATATCCTATACCCCAAATAACGGGAAACGGTAAGGAAAATAATTATAGAAAATAAAATTGTTGATGGATATTATCTATTGCTAGATGTCGTAAATGTGATATATTATAGTAGCCGTAACTTTACGAATGTAACTATATACTCGTATACCACAGAGTACTGAATAATGGATACTTATTAATTCACTCGTTCCCAACTTGACGATTAGAAAATAAAAAAATTAGCAAAAAGCCTTAAGGAGTAGACTCCTTGAGGCGTAGAGGCCTTTGAAAACATAATTTAGTCTAATTACCTATGTTCAAATCAGAGTTTAGCGTAATTTGTACAGATAAATACTAAAGAATCCAATTAGGGAACGTATTAAATTCGATGCTGCAATGATTGAAGTGAAATATTCTTAATTAAAACGTATATCTGTTGATCATACGAGCAATTAATCACCTTAGTGTGAATTGCGAGGTTCGACTAAATGATATCAGTTGCCAATCAATTTGATATCAGATAGTCAATATGAATAGTGGTTTCAATACCCAGCGCGGTTTAGTACCCAATATTTAGATTTATATTTGTGTACAATTAATACTTAATGTATAATTTACAAATCGTTATAGACACACGCCAATCGCAATGTCCCAAAATAAGTAGTTTCAACTAGTATTAGAAGTACCATACAAATGACTAATAGCTATTTTATTTACGTAGCGAACATTTAACTTGAGTTCGATACCTCGCCTAGGATAAACAATAGGATGAAAGTATAATAAGTTTGAAATTACCGTAATTGTTAAATCAATGCTATAAATAATAACAAAAACTACTAGGCCAAATTTTTTTCCTACAAGTCCCCAGGGGGATAACCTAACCTAACCTTACCCCTTGTGTTAGGGGGAGATACTCATAAGAGTATCTCCTCCTAACACAAGGGGTTAGGAGTATCAAAGACACCGCGAAGATTGGCTGCTATTTTAACAAACAATTTCTTACTTTATAGCCACAATCCAATATAATTTGACTCAGAAGTATTTAGACATAGAAGACGCCATCCCACGTTTGTCCGCAAACAGCAATAAGAAAACTATATTACACACATAAACTCTAGGTACACGCAATGAAAGGTTGATGCAGAAGCGCTTTAGCTTAAGTTGCCTTTATTGATGAGTACCGATAACCATTCAGAATGTCGTAGCCGGCTACGACTAGGTGCGGCCTATACGTCAGGACAAAAACCGCACTGCAATTTAAGAAGTTTGTGACACAAGCGCCCTTATCAAAAAAGTACTTGATACTTTTCTTTAAAAATAAAGTAGTAAGTAAGTAGTCAACTACTGCGCTAAGCCGTCGCCAAATTAGTTAGATCAAACTTGTGACGCTGAACGAAAACAACATTAAGTCACACCTAATTGTAGCCGTGAATAAATAGGATATACTTGGAATCCCACAATGGCCGGCATCGATACTCCAGGGGGGCTACAGGATCTCCGTTGGGAATTCACCTATGCCCTTATGTTTTATGCTCCGATAGCCCCGCCATGAGGGGAGAGCCTTTGGACCCTCTCCCCCTATACAGACGCGGTGCTCACCGCAGCGAGGGCCACACAACGGCGCTATCCTCCCTGAGTCACGAGTAAAGGACGTTAAAGGCCCTCGCCCCTACATCCCCAGACCCGCCGCACCTAGTTTTAGCTGGCTAAACCAAGCTGTAACGCACTTCGGCTTTTAGCCAAAGTAATCGGCGGCAACCGATTTAGAAATTCTCCCAAATGCATTATTCGATTCATACATTTTAATGACATCTCCCAATTAAATAGAGAAATGCGGAGTGCACTCTGATGCAGCATGGCATTCACGAGCACCCTAGTCGGCAATAAAGTAGGCATCGAGCGAGCTACGTGCCTTACGATAAGACGAGTTGTACGTGCTAACTCCTCGCCAGGGCTCCATCCTAAGCCACCGGGTAAACTGGAATGTTAGAAAAAACTGAGGAAAATTTAAATTATCACATTCCTACGGGACGTTATTTTACTCTTCTCAGTGCTTAAATATTTTACTCTAGAAAACTACGGGAAAGTTTATTTGGAAAAAAGTTAATGAAGATTTTCTAAAACGGAATTTGATAGGAATTACAGTGCAGTCTTTCTGAAGAAATACTATTTTCACTATATAAATCACATAATAAGCCAGCACGCAGTTGCATTTAAATAAAAATCTAAGTAGATCACTGTAAATAGATTTAACTTTATATTCTTATAAAATTCTTTGAAGTTTATTGTTTATTTACGTTGCTTTTCATTTTCTTGGTTAAACATTGGTATAACGTTTACGGCTGCACGAATTCTGTACCTACCTACACAATTAAATCTTATTTTATGGACACTTTTTAATAACACTTGCAGAAACCATAACGTAATTACACGAACATACTATAATAATGCAAAAATACTAAAAGGTATACAAGTGTCCTGAGGTAGTAAATAATGTTATTCTATACGCTAGCCTAGCCGTGCGTTACTTGCGAACTACTATGAACATCAAACGCTCCTCGTTTTCACCAGACCGTAAAACCTGGGAGAATCTCTCAAGTGAAAAATAAAGTGAGTTTGGCTTTTATGGTATCCCTGAGTTATCCAATCAGTCGGTGCGGGGGAAGCAATAAACTGGGCATCACGTCCGTACGTGTCCTTCTGGTGACAAACTACTAACCGTCCGCGCCAACTAGTGCAGCGCTCGCTGCCTGCACTCACTGATGGACGAATTTAGATTTGTTACCAACACCGCATGTTTACTCTTATCGATGGAGTTTCATTAGTTACGTGTCACCGATGTGACTTTATTCTGGACATGATCGGAAAATATAACACAATATATTGTATTGGAAGTAATACTGGCTACTATTATAAATTATATCGATCTATATTTTTAACGTAACGAGTTGGTATTCAATGTTTTTATTCTAGATAAATTGATGGTTTAAGTTACATTTCATCATAGCTAGTTTACACTTTTTTATATGAAAGATTTCTTAAGAAAATAACCATGATTTAAAAAAAAAGACAATTGAATAAAACGGATATAACTAGTGTATTAAAAATTGGTCCTATTAAAATTTGACTGCAGAAACATGACCCAAACGTAATTTTTACTGTAATTCTTTCCCATCACGCCTATATTCCCCAAGCGGGGGTAGCAGAGGTGTACTGAGTACACCCACTTTTGGCCGACGATATTAGGTCCCATGTAACAGTGGGCGAGCCTATTGCCATATTCCGGGCACAATTCCAGACTCCGGACTCATACTGGGAAGATTTCGTTATAAAAATTTCATTTGTCCGACCTAGGATTTAAACCCAGGACCTCGTGATCACAAAACGATGCGCTTTACCACTAGACCAACGAGGCAGTTCTAAACTCAATAAAAATGGAAATCAATATTATTCTTTGCTCTAGTTTCATATGAATTGAATATGTAGGTACACAACCCTAGCACTGAATACGTTTGAGCCATTATTTACAAAGGAACCGAGTCCATGTCAAGTATATTTCAATTCTAATGTAAAACATTTGACGTCAAGATGTCATGTAACGTAGCGTCAACATAATCAATAGGCAATAATAACCACTGGAAAACAAGTTTTGTTGGCAACATCTATGTGTAGGGCTTATAACCGCTAAATGCCTACTAATTATCTATCAATTTCATTGAAAATAATCAATCTGTATCTATCATATTAGATGTCTAATCGCTCAGATTAAGAGCTTAATAGGCAATAAATAGGTATCAGAAGCCAACAGTTTAAGACGCTACATTGATAACAACTTGTTTTTGTACTTCATAAATATGTTTTTTGGCTCCATATTTTAGAAACTGGTTAAAGGAATACACAATTAAACGTAATTTTCTCGGTATAAAAAAATCTTAAATCATCTCTATTGCTTTACATATTTTAATTCCAAAGGGAAGCGCTTATAAACTAATCCATAGTATTGAGCGCGCGCTCAATGTATCCGTCCCTTATTATTCATCTCAAAGTAATTGCATCACTTTCACTCTCCCGGTCGATCAGTGGTCCAATTATTTATTATTGCGATAGCCCCTTAACAGCTAATAAATATAAGTAGGTATCAGAAACAATCGACAACAGTTTAAGCGGGCAATAAGATAATCGGCTTGTTACGTCTAGCTCGACTTTATCGGACAAATAGCCTCTTCACGGCGGATTCGCAGGGAAATATTCAGGAAAGTATTGTACTTACGCTTCAACAGTACGAGTGGCCGAGTGGCGGAACAAACCGATTTTCAAGTGTTAATTTTGTGTTATTAATATTTAAAAGGGAAAAGGGGCGAGGTATATTTAGTCGATAAGCTCCGATCGAAAGAATCAATTTTGGATCGATGTATTTATTAATAACTGTTTCATTATATCGGATTTTTTCTGTAGAAACTAATTGGTGTTATTTTCATTCTAGAGATAGTACAAAGAATTTGTCGTAACAAATCTTTCACGTGCGACCCGACTCGGAGACATGGTTATAATGGGCCTTGAAAACTGTTCATAAAACATCTCGTAGTGGAATAAATCCACCTATTGTCCAACTAGTCGCCTTGAGAGGCCTTCTCTCACAAATTTAAGTTACAGAGATTACGTCATACTACAATTACGTAGATCCAGCGCTGTTTAGATGCGCGCGTGTAGTAGACGCAGATTTGTGACCATCTGCTGTTGGAACTTCTCAAGCCTATAAAGTTTTCTACTTGGCTTACCAAATACCGCATGCAGTGGTAACTGAAACGCGAATGTGCCATAATATGTAAATGTCATAAATCGTCAGTGGTCACCCATCTCAGACTGATTGATCCGAACTCTGCTTGGTGATCGCTGAGAATTGGGCGGTACACACCTATAAAAACCATCATGCAAATCTTATAAGTATTTGTATCCCTGTCAAGATATATTTAATATTGTTCTGTAGTATGTATTTAAAAAAAAAAAAATTTAGCTGTCATAATCAAAATACCAGGCCAAACTCACTCCAATGCTAAACTCAATTTTATACGACACCGTTTATTTCAATAACTCAATTTATTTAACACCTTCACCAGTAAAATTGCATTTAAACCGGCTAGTTTAAATTAAATTGCTTAACAAAAACAAATAAAATAAGATAAAGTATGTGTATTCCAGAATGTCGTAGCTTTTATTTATTTATTTATTTATTAAGGTAAAGGAAACACACAGTACAAAAAATGCAGAAGTTAAAAAGGTACACATAAATTCTAACACATTCACCAATAAACTTTCCAATAATGAAAATAAACAACTATGTACGGCCGGTAGAATTGAAAAATTGAAAATAAAACTTATAAAAATGTTTTTTAACAAATTGTAGTCTTATTCTAAGTTCTATCTTAAACCTAGAAAACGTGAAAAATGAAAGATATCGATATCATCAAATTTGCTGTTGTAGCAGCTGGCACTGCGTATTATAAATTTATTCTTTTTATGGACGGTCCTGGCAAATGGAACATGTAAAACCTCTTTACAGCGGGAAGTCGGCCTTCGACAACGCAGACCTATTTTGCTGAGCAAATAAGGAGAATCGGTCAAATTATGAAGTAATTTGTATATAAATATTATATCTCTCTGTGTACGACGATTTTCTAATGATGTTACATGCTTTACTTGAAAATTAAAGTTAGGGGTGTTGATTTGTCTAAATTGTATTTTTTTTAGAAATTTGTTTTGTATACGTTCAATAGACTGTTTATGAACTGTGTAGTTAGGATTCCAAACGATTGATGCTTACTCAAGGTGTGAACGTACAAAGGCATTATAGAGTATTAAGTAAGTATGGAGTTTTTTGAATTCTTTACCTTGTCTTAAAACAAAACCTAACATTTTATAGGCTTTGTTGGTAATGAGATCAATATGACTCCTGAAATTAAGTTCATTATCTAAAAGCACTCCCAGATCACGGACCTCAGATACCCTCTTCAAACTATGTCCAAACATATTATAATCGAATATAATCGGGTTTGCTTTTCTATAAAAACTAATTACACAACATTTATCAATATTCACGTTCAAACCATTATCAATGCAGTATTCACATAGACTATTCAAGTCATTTTGTAATAAAGTGCAGTCATTAGATGAATTAATTTTTCTAAAAATTTTCTTGTCATCAGCATATAATAAAATATTAGAATACTTAAACACTTGAGCCACATCGTTTATGAAAATATTAAATAACAAAGGACCAAGATGCGATCCTTGTGGGACGCCGGAAGTTACAGGTAGAAAATTGGAAGTGTAGCCTTTGATTGTTACCGCTTGATTTCTATCTCTCAGATAAGATTCAAGCCATCTAAGGAGATCGCCGTGTATACCGATACTTGCCAATTTCGCGACTAAAATATGGTGTGAAATTTTATCAAATGCTTTAGAGTAATCGGTATACACAACATCCACCTGCTGTCCTTCATCTAAAGCTGAGGTAATCACGTCAACCAACTCACAAAGATTGGTTTCAGTTGATCTTTTATCAACAAAACCGTGTTGAAATGTACTTAAGACAGGTCTTACTTGCGGATAAAGTGAATCATAAATTATTTTTTCAAACAATTTTGGAATAACTGAGAGTTTTGAAATCCCTCTATAATTCGTAACATTATGTCTATCACCACTTTTAAAAATCGGAACAACAAATGACTTTTTCCAGCAACTTGGCATTATCCCCTGTTTCAAAGAGCAATTAAAGAGAATTGATAAAGGAAGAGCTATTGTCTTGTAGCAATTACGTAAGAAAATGGGATGAATATAGTCTGGACCAGCACCTTTAGAGAGATTCAAATTTTTTAAATATTTTTCTACTATGAGTACATCTATGGAAACTGTGTTAATGTTAATTAAATTATTAGTTGGAATTACACGTTGATGAGAAACTGTCTGATTGTATCTAATTGGCTCGAAAACGGTATGAAAATATTCATTGAACAATGTGGCTATCGCAGATCCTTCAGTTGCCGATTTATTTGAAAAATATACGGTGTCAGGAAAATCAGTACTGTTCATTTTGGATTTGATATATGACCAAAAGTGTTTTGAGTTGTGTATTATGCGTGACTCAACCCTTTCTAAATATAAATTATAACAAGATGTTTGTGCTTCTTTTTGTATAGTCCTTAATTCAGAAAAACGGTTGTAATCCGCCAGTCTGCCGTATATTTTCCATTTTTTATGGTATTTTAATTTTTGCTTTATAATCTTTATCAAACCTTTAGAAAACCAATTGGGATATTTTTCAGAGCAAGCTACAACTTTGGAAGGAACAAATTGATCAATGATATCATTCGTAATTTGATAGAATCTTTCGACAGCATGATCAATATTTAGCGTGTCCAGTTCAGAAAACCAATCTATTTCAGTTAAAGCAAAATTGATAAGTTCATAGTCAGCAGATTGATACTGACGCACTACTCGCGGAACTGGAGGTAAACACAACATATCGTATTCGACAGTCAGGTTAATACATAAAGCAGGATAGTGTTGCTTATCCTCACTTACTAATGGATGCGGACAATGAGAAACCAAACACAAGCAATTGGATATAACTAAATCCAAAAGTCTATTATTTTCATTAAATATGGTATTATATTGAAATAACCCCGTGAGGCATAATAATGCTGCTAAATTATGTTGTAGATTACCATTGGATGGCTTAGTAACATATAGAGAACCCGAGTTATCTGGTGTATTATTCCAATACGCATCAGTCACATTGAAATCGCCTGTAATTAAATATTTATCGTAAGAGTTACTCATTGAGAGATTGGATAGGTGTTCAAAAAAAATTAATTCTGAATTGGTCTGTTCAGGACCATGAGGAAAATAAGCACAACCATTTTATTGGGGGCGCTCAACCCTTCCATTTCACGCTTGTGACCCAGACACAATTACTGATATAAAACTAATAAATACTACGTATAACATGATAGATATTCCGGATGAGTCTTGGCGACGTTGTGATTCAGATAATTGGCATTCCGTAAAACAATACCGTAATAGAAGTTTAATTAAATTCTATACGAAATGCCTTCATAACAATAACAAAAAGTCACATTCCGCTTCGAAATGTATGGGGGAGATTTTTGCTTAGCAGTCGGACAATACAGGTTAAAAATGTAATATTGAATATCCGAAATTGGTGGATGTTAAGATTTGTCAACGTATCTATCAATATCATCACGGCAGATCCCTTGCAGGGTAGGCAGAGAGTACAGAGTTCCAACAGGCTCTTTCCTTACATACCTGTCTGGCTTCCTCCACTGTCATAGTTCGTCTCATACACGTTCACCGGTTACGGAGACTCTTGACATGTCCTTCAGATAAGACTCAGTCTATTTGGTCATGGTAAGATAGTCTAGGTCTTACCCGGTACCTACATCTTTCCACTTTCACATTGTATATCTGTTTTGTCATTCTTTTTTCTAACATTCTTTCTATATGCCCGAACCTACCGAGACCAGACTCTCTTTCAGGCTACTCCAGCATTTATCTATATTTGAATACGAAGAACCTGTTGTCAAAAGCTTGTCCCGGACTCCGTCTTCACACAATCGCCTCGCGTTCTCACCTTGCAACTTTTCAACCTTTATTCTTTTAAGGTCTCCGAAGGGGTCTCCGCTCTCGCCAGTGCCTCCACTTCTTGAACAGACCACTAAACCACTAGTGGTCTGATTCAAGTATGGGGCCTCAATACGCGTATCTTAGAGTTTATTTTGGAGACGGTTATCTACCAGGAACAAATATATCATGCTCTTTTGTTCATTTCTTCTCCACGAATCTGTATCTCCGAATTCTGAATGTCCTTATGTTAGAATATCGTATTAGACACAAGGAGGCCCCTTTCCAAACATACATCTACAATGAGCTTACCTCCATCGTTCACTTACTTACGCAAGTTTGCAACCTGGTTCCCATCTATCCGTTCAGGTTGCCAAACAAAATCACCTTTTCGTTAGCCTCAGCCAGTTCCAGAACTTCCGTGACATTATATATAAAACTTCTCAAGGTCTTGGGGTTTCGATGAGCTTACAGGAACATATGCTGCGACCAAAATTACTCTAGTGACATCCAGTTTTAAACCGACTCAGACAAGTCTCGCATCGTATAGGTCATAACCTCTCACTCCAGAGGCCAGGCGATGGGACAGCAAGATACCCACCCCCATGTTGGCACAACTGCTCTGCGGTACCCCAGACCACAGAGCCATCGTGCCATCAGGAAGATCACAGGGTTCACTGCCCCTTCGCTTAGTCTCTGTAACACACAGAGCATCCAGGCTCTCGGTCTCTCTTTCATTACATCAATCCCCTCATGTATCTTATCTTCCATACCAACCCTTACATTCCAAGTGCCTATTCGGCACTCTGCACCCCACGACTCGCCAGTTCGGGCCCGGCGTAATGAGTGGCGGCCCCCATCGCCGCTTCCACTTGTATTGGTACCTCTTTGGTCCAAAAATGCAGCCATAATAACTGGCAGGGGTCGCGACGAGCACGTTCTTGAACATGAACCCCAATTATTTATTAATTTTTAGAATCGGACATAGGTTGAATAATCACATGATAACCAAGGTATCTGTAAGCAAAAACGTCATGAAACGAACAACGACATTCTCTGGCTACCTTGGCACATGTTAATAAACACTAGTGGATCATAAAATAATAATTAATACTTGTTTACTCTAAACGCATCATAGAAGGGTTGCACAGATTTCTGAGCGAATATAAACATGTTCTTAAGACGTAGTTTCTCGTAATATAAGCTTCCCAAACAATTTCAACATGATACAGTTAAACTATATAAATGTCTATACCACATTCTGCCATTGTTTTGTACAGTAAACTACATACGAATATTACCGTATCTAACGTGACATGAATGCCTCTGATTAAATAGCGTTTGAATCACCGTACGTAGAGTTGAATTAATTTTCCCGAATGGGTAATATCCCCAGTCTAAGGCGGTTAATAACCGACATAAGTAAAGTGCCTCTGTACCCGCCCCCAAAGGTATTACTGGGGGGTAGCGATACCACAAACCGATAGCGTGGTCTACTTCCACGGAAATTGCAAGGAGGTAATTCCTCAATTTACTGCAATTTGTTTTTAGTAAATATGAATATGTGTCGACAGTGAAATGAAATAAGTGATATTTGGGCTAAATAACAATTGAATTATTTGTCGTATTTTTAACGGAAGCCCCAGTCAGCTAGTTATATAAAATAATAATTTGTTAATTATAGTTGTAGACACTTAAAGATTGTTACAACTTTATCATGTAGGATACTCAACATTTTAAAACATTGTATAAATAAAAGTAAGCAACCACTAGCGCATGTTACATTTTACTAATAAAAAATATCGATTCATGTTACGTCGAGGTCGACAACATTGCCTTTTCAATGAAGCTTTAATAATACAGAACAATAAATAAAAGTCAGTACATAAATAAATAAAAAAATTGACTTATAAATAACTTCATAAACGTCATGAAAAATTAAGCACTCCGAAAAATATACAAGAAGTTCCACCCGTCGGAGCAATATTTCATATTGATAAGACAATAAGCTAACAACATGCAGGTCTTTTTATAGCCTATAAATAAGGGTTTACACATATATGCATAGGTTCAAATTAAGTGAATATAAGTATACGTTAAATAAGACATGTAACGGCGAAGTAATGGCAACACTAGACCGGCAGCGGAAAAACGAAACGGACTAGTATTTACGAGCAGTACTTCCGCCCACTGGGCTTCATTAGCACACGCGCTAGACAAAAAATATATTTGTTAAGCATGCCTTCACTGAACTTTGAGATTTTGTTTTTGTATAACATCATCATAATGACGCCACATGTTAAGATTAAACTTATTAACAACTTTAATTTATATATATATATAAAATTAAGCCATAATGTACTCGTATATATCTATATCGTGCTAGATCCTTTGCGAGGATAATATTCTATCTATATTATTATCATAGCAAATAGCTTGTTTACCGTTGTTAAATTATGGTTTGTCGGTCCTGTCCCAGAACTACTAACCTGGCCATCATTAATAAACCAATATTATTTTCGTAGAAATGGAAATCTGGTATTTTTTCGTTGAAATCTAATAGTGCTCTAGTATTTGTAATACTATATTTTTAGATAATAATGTTTAAAAACTCGCTCCAACAACGAAAGTAATTTCTCTATTTAATTTTCTTCTATCCTTATGGTGGCCACTCTTATCCTGTAAATGTGTAACTAGAAGGCTAAGAATAGAGTACTTAACAACTCACACAAAGACCTTTATTAGAACCAAAAAAAAATCATATGTTAAAGTTTATATTTGTAAAATAATTAATTAACTCCGTAAACTTAGTATTAAAAGTAGTGTAAACGTTTCTACTTAATGTAAATATCCATTACAAGTGTTTGTGAGACATTCGTCCAAACAAATAACAAATATTGAAGGAACTGGTGTCTGTCAACGGTCGAGCTGTTTGGATTTCTCAATTTTACTGGGGAGTATCGTATTCTTTTATAATTAATCCTAATTTACACCTAACCCATTGTAACTGACCATATCAGACCTATTTTACAACCTCGTTACTTGTTATTTACTGTAAAATTGATATAAGAAAATTAGCATTCTTAATATTCTTTATTTTTCCTTTTCCTTTACTAGTAAAGTATGATTACACAAATGATCACTGCTTATTAAGGAAATCAAGTACATTACATAGACTAGTAGGTACATAAAATAACAGATTGAATCAAATTTTTACTCATATCAATTTTGGATAATTTTAATATCATTTTAATCTACCCCCACGAATCAATTCATTTGATAAAAAGATAAACATTCTTATTCCATAAGTTACCTATTATTAGTTTACATAATACAAAGCAGTATCAATTCTCTTGTGTGCCTTTTTTTTCCTGCTACAGTTGTATTTATCCACTTTATATCACTTTTCCAGAGAACTTTTACCGACAATATGGTGACCCGCAGAGCTGTTGCCAAAGATGTTGAAAGTAAACTGAGGATGGCTCTGGAGGAATTGAAGTCGTCAAAGGACTTCTGCGATCAACTGTTAAGGGAACGCGACGAGAGTGAAATTGAAATTCAAAAAATCGTTACCAAAAACTCACAATTAAAAAGCGAGCTATCTGAACTTCATATTCAGTACATCGATGTGCATGACCAACGGGATCACCTACAAACTGTTGTTTCTAGTTTTAATGAATGTACCTACACCCATGAAAGGGCTCTGAATCGCATTTCTAAGCTGTAAAGTAGCCTCTGTGAGGCTCAGAAATCAATAAGTAACTTAGAACAACTCAAAGAGTCTCGCGAGGCCCTTTCCACTCAGAGTCTTTTCAATGAATTATTAGGTGGTTAAACTCAGCCCAATAGTGAGAGTTGTACTGTTATTGAGTTGACATCTGAAAATGATTATAAAATAAACCATATAAAACTGAGCAGTCGTAAAAAAATAAATAAAATACTTAAAATTAAGCAATATGATAAAGAAAACTAAAAGGCTTTTAAAGATACAAAATTCTTGCCAAAAACTCAATGTTTTTAGAAAAGATAGAGTGAATATCCTAGGTTACCTTAAGGCATTAGACTCTGAGCTTGCTCATAGTCACTGTGTGTATGACACTGCGGTAAATGAATTGCAGACTGAAATCTTTCATCTGCAGTCTGAACTTACGAAAATGACCTCAAGGTATGAAGATGCTCAAAAGCAGATCAAAGAGCATATCAGAGCTACTGATGAGATCCTAAAAATGGGGACATACAACCTTGAGCGGTTTGAATCTCTTACAGCAAGCTGTGCTATCCTACCCACCCCATTCGATACCCCCTCATCGGACACATTATTATCTGATTGCTCTATTAATGTAATGCAAGTAAATAATAGTGCTAGCCCTTACCTAAATAACCCTGTTAGCCAACCGGCCACAAAAACATGCAAAAAGCCTACATATCCACAAAAGTCTGTAATTGTTTATTCAGATAAAAAAGGCCAAGACTTAGGTTCCTTATTATCTAGGCATTTAGATCAGAAAGTAACTAATTTCTGTTCACCTGGGGCCAGTTTAAATCACTTAATTGATAATATTAGTCAAGCTAATTTAGACAAGGACACAACCACTGTTATATTTTATGGTGATAGTTTATCAGTTAAGAGGAAGGACCTGACTAGGGGTATTGAAAAATTATTAGAGCTGCATTCCAAATTAAATTGTAAATTCGTATTCTGTGCCTTGCCATATGCCAGTAACTTAACCATTCAGCAAAACAGGCACATTTATGACATGAATTTATATATTTACAACTTAACACACCGTCATAGTGACGCCATTTTTTATTTTGATATAAATAAATTCATTCGCAAGTTTAGGCTGACAGAAGATATTATGTATCTGCCCTTTACAACTAAACGACAGTTGGCTAAATTGTTAGCATTTAATATACAAATAAATGACGCGGTTATATGCAATATAAACCAAAATATAATGATTGATACTGGCAGCAACATTAGGTTGTGTGACCATAGTTATGACCATAGTTTAAACTAGTAAATGCGACAACAGCTAAGTCAATAGAATTAAATATTTTTCATCAGAATATGCAAGGTTTAGCTGGCAAAGATCTCGAGATAGAATTATTTCTTAGAAAATACAACGTCCATTTATTCTGTGTTACTGAACATTGGCTCAAATCTCATGAAATAATCAAATATCAAAGTCAGTACACAGTGTTGAGTGCGTTCACAAGAAAAACAGCCATACGCGGAGGGTCTCTAATATTAGTCGCCAACGATATCAAATGTAAAGAACGCAAGGACATTATGACTTTCTATTGAACGCATTGTTGAGATATCTTGTGTCGAACTGGATAGTTATGTTGTAGCATGCGTTTACCGACCGCCCTCAGGTGATTTAAATACATTTGAAAACGTCATGGAAGAGGTGTTAAAAAAAAAATCTGGTATTAAAAAGCAAAGCATTATATGTGGTGACTTCAATGTCAATCTAATCGAAAAGTCATCCATAGCTGTAGACTAATCAATCTTTTTAAATCTTTTAATCTAGTATGCTTGTTTAATGAACCGACTAGAATCACTGCTACGTCTGCTACCTGTTTAGATAATGTGTTTCGCGACTGTGAAGTGTTTGATAAATTAATTATAAACGCTTTGCCCTCAGATCATAGTGGTCTGTTGGTGTCAGTACCCAGCCACCTTATACCTAAGTTATGTCAAGTTACTTGTAGGCCGATATCAGATCGACGTATAAACTGTTTTAGGGATAAAGTTTACAATCGCATATCTACTATGGATTGGTTACATAATGATCCCAATTACCTATATCAAAACCTTTTGATACCATAAAATCAGAATTCAATAATATATTTAAAATAAAATCATTTTCAACGGCCAAAAAAGCAAAGTTTAGTGATTGGGCTACTGTAGGAATTCATAAAAGTAGAGCTAAGATGTATGAACTGTATGATACGAAAACATATAATCAAAACCCAGCTTTCTTGGAATATGTTAAAAACTACTCGAAGACTTTTAGGAAGGTGTGTACTGCAGCAAAGTCTTTATATTATAGCAATATGATCAAAAGGTCATCAAATAAGATCAAAACCACATGGGGTATAATTAACAGTGTATCTGGGAGAACTCAACCACGCGATGATCATATTGAACTTGTAATTAATGATAACATCTTAACGGATGATTTCGATATTGCGCAGACTTTTAATAATTTTTTTAGTGAAATTCCAGTTCATACTACTGGCTCCTTGAACTCCTCTTGCCGAAAAGCTGAACTAATATCAAAAATTAGTGTAAAAGAATGCAATGTCTTTAAATATGTGACCCCGACAGACATTATCTTAACCTTTAAGTCGTTAAACATTAAAAACACTGTCGACTTCTGGGGTATATCATTAACAATACTAGATAGCATAGTAATGGCTATAGCACCTGCGCTGGCGACGATATTTAATAGATGTGTAGAGAAGGGTAGGTTCCCCGACTTAATGAAACTTAGTAAAGATGTACCGATTTTTAAATCAGGGATAAAAAGCGAGCCTTCCAATTTTAGACCGATTTCCATCTTGCCGGCCTTGAGTAAAATTTATGAAAAGATCCTACTCAATCAATTGCTTAACCACTTTAATGAGAATAAGCTGTTACACGGTGATCAATATGGTTTTACTAAGGGACGTTCAACTACAGACGCGGGAGTAGGTCTGCTTCAGCAAATTTACGGTGCCTGGGAGGCATCGCAGAATGCAATTGGTGTATTCTGTGATCTCTCTAAGGCATTCGACTGTGTTGAGCATGCAACCCTTATTAAAAAGCTAAGGCATTACGGTATTAAAAACACTGCCCTTAATTTATTAGCTTCATACTTAGGTGAAAGATCTCAATGTGTTGAGATTAACGGGGTCAAGTCTCACGAAGTTAATATTTCAATTGGTGTTCCACAGGGCTCCATCTTAGGATCCTTTCTTTTTTTAGTATATATTAATGATCTGCCGAACTTTGTCCGTGATGTCTGTGACATTGTACTATTCGCAGATGATACCTCCTTGATCTTCAAAGTTGACAGAGCCAAGCTTAATTTTGACGATGTGAATGGTGCTCTTGCACGGATATCAAATTGGTTCGAAATAAACAATCTATTGCTTAATTCACTCAAGACAAAGTGTTTAAAATTTACTATGCCCAATGTAAAAGATAACGCTACGAATATTCTTATTAATGGCACAAAGCTGGACCTCGTGAACTCCACTGTCTTTCTAGGCATTACCCTAGACTCCAAACTCCAACTCCATATCTCATCACTTGCGGGTAAACTTAGCTCCGCTGCTTATGCAGTCTGGAAAGTATGGCAACTTACGGATGCCGTACTTTCCAGACGGATGTGGATACAGCACGTCTAGTTTATTTTAGTTACTTCTATAGCATTATGTCTTACGGTATCCTACTGTGGGGTAACGCTGCTGACGTGGAAAATGTATTCATACTGAAAAAAAGAGCTATCCGTGCCATTTATAATCTTGGACCTAGGGCTTCCCTCAGAGAACTTTTTAAAGAGATCAACATTCTCACGGTCGCTTCACAGTATATATACAACAACATTGTGTACATACGTAGGAATATCCATGTTTTTGACAAAGTGAGCGACGTTCATAAATTAAACACTAACAACATAAACATTAACTGGTATTACCAATTATTAGGCTTAAAAAAGTATTTACTTCCTTCGTAGGAGTCGGTATTCGCTGCTTCAATAAGATACCAAAGCCCATGTTAGAGTTGCCACTTGACAGATTTAAAAAGTATATTAAATCTTCACTAATGAGTAAAGGATATTATACACTAAATGATTTTTTAAATGATAAAAATGCCTTTACACAAATTAACTGAAATTTAGAAGAATATAATGTTAAGTGCAGCGTGTCCTGCCTAGCGAGCGTTCATTGATTTTAAATATTATTCTCGAACGATGTCGACAGGGTTGTGGATTGGTCATGCTCACTAAAATGTCTTTGTTAGTGGCGGCTCTGTGGAGCGGGTCATTCTTTTCCCTCTAAAATGGTTGAGGAGAGTGATGGCCGTTTCTCAGGTCATACTCGTGAACGCGTGCTGCTGGTGGGGACTGGTCCATCCCCTGTCCTTTGTCTGACTGAACGTGTACCATAATGCTGTTGAATTTTGTCTCGTTCGGCATCACACTGGAGCTATGACCAGTTGTTTTGTACGCACTCGTTACATATTTTATAGTAACACTTTCTCTTACTATTATTATTATGCTTTTTATATAATTCTGTGATTCGTATTTTCATTTAGACAAAATTTTAATAAATGACGATTTTCTCAAAAATGGTTCCGACTACAATTTGTCCGTCTCATCGCTAGATTTAATTGCAAAGACACTTTATCTCTCTCGTCTGTATTTTTCTTGAATAAAAATTTCTAAGTAAATTGTTTTAATGTCTATAGGTGTAGTAATAGTTATATTCTTTATAAGAAAAGTACATTCATGTATTTTTCCACACATTTAAAATGTCTGACCCACTGGACACTTTCAGTATGTTCTGTGCAGCACGTTGGCTAATTAGCAAGCGGCAAGATAAATGCCAACAGTCACGAGCCACCGCTGCAATACCCTCCCCGCTATCACCTCCGTTCTACCGGCACCCTAGATCAACAGATTACATGTCAACTGGTGTCCCTCTACTTACAGTCGTACACCTTAACGTCTTATTTAGGGTTGAAGATCGTGTCATTTTGAGATCTCGTCTGTATTTTTCTTGAATAATATAAATGGTTTTAAAGTTTAGATTACAAAACGTTGGTAGTGACAATGATACTCCTTGCAATTAAAATACATGCACTATATTTTTTCCATACAACTGAAATTTCTAACTAACCGGGTACTTCCACTATGTTCAGAGCGGCATACTAGCTAACTAGCGAAAGGCAAGATAAATGCCAGCAGTCACGAGCCACCGCTGCTATTCTCTCCTCACTAACGATAGTCATACTCTTTACAATTAAAATACATGCAATATATTTTTTCCCCTACAACTGAAATATCTAATCCACTGGGCACTTCCAGTAAGTTCAGCGCAGCACGCTGGCTAATTAGCGAGCGGCAAGATAAATGCCAACAGTCACGAGCCACCGCCACGATAACCTCCCCGCTATCAGCTCCGCTCTACCGGCGCCCAAGTTCAACAGATTACTTGTCAACTAGTGTCCTTTACAAGTAGTTTACGTTTTATTTAGGGTAAAATATTGTGTAATGTTTAAATCTTGTCTTTTTATTCAGGGTTGAAGATCGAGTCATTTTGAGATTTAGTCCGTATTTCTTTTGAATTATGAAAATGATTTTAAGGTTTCGTTTACACTACGTACGTAACAATTTGATAACGTAAATGATTCGTAGTATCAATAGTATAGCTCCTGTATTATTCGCAGCTACACATGTGTCGTAATATATTAAATAATACGCTAACAAAGACATTACCCAGTTGAAGACAATTTTAATGCGTTAATAATTAACCGGAACAAATAATTGTGGATCATACACAGATTTGTCCCGTGCGGAAATCGAACCCACGACTATTAGACACAGTGGGCGGAGCGGCTTAAGCTCTTAACCACTCCGCTAAATCGTCGTCATTGTAATTAACCTTAAAACTACGCAGATAAAGTACTTTTACTATATTGTAAAAGGACCAAAATGCAGCCGACGTCAATTTGGTACGGTATGGTGGTTAATTAGCGCGCCGCAAGATTAATGACAGTAATCACGAACCAAAGCCAGCGCCACGCTACCTTCGCTACCAACAACCAAGATCGACAGATTACGTGCCATCTAGCATCCCCTTACTAACACTTGACTCTTTCTTTACGGTTGCTCTGTGAACTTGTCATGTAATAATACTGATAAAAAAGCGAAAAAAATGATAACCTAAAGCATCTAGATCTAAAAGAAGGTTTATTACTCGTAAATGTATAAAACAATAGAGCATGTATATAGCAATACGGAAAAATGAACCTACGTTTTAATCGATGTTACATATTGGTATATCAGAGAAATCCAATCACAAGGTAATATGAAAAAAAGTAAACGAAATTATCAATTCACGGTCGTATACTCATTAACAAGAAAGTAAGAAAATGTTGCGAAGGTTTACAGCCGTTGAATATTGAACAAGAAGCACCGTATATATTCGGAGGCTATATTTGGCAAAGGTCAAATGTCTCGAGACTGGAACATTGTCTCATCTCGTTATTCTGATAACCCTATCGTTATCTGTTTTTGTACCATCAGATGCCTGCAGGGAGTCAGTATGCTCGTGACCTATATTAATAGAAGACAATCAATCACCCACAATATCCGAGTCGTACGCTGATAGATCAATAATAAGCTTTGGTTTACCCTCATAATAGTGCCTTCGTAACAAATGTCAATTGTTGAACTTTTAAAGGGCTGGAATAATAGGGGTGATCTTGTTGAACCATGTCGTTGTAAATCAATGCTTCAGTTTGTTTTGAAGGTAAATTACTTTGTTGTAAGTTCAGGCGACGATATCATATACAAATTATGTTATATAATAATATTTTTGGAATTGGACGTGGTGATATACAAGGTGTATCAAAAATAACGCAAGATCTCAGACACCTCAATTAGATAATTCCTTTACAAATTCCATATGAAAGCCAATTTTACAAATTTAAAATTGTTAACCCTTTTTTGCACCTTTATATCCCAATTAACAATGAAACTTGTATGTGTATGTGTGTAAATTGAGAAATATGTTTTAGAAATGCATTTGAAACGTCCATATTGCTTTGAATCAAGAATAAATTTAGTTAATTACGAAGCACGGCGCACGAAGCAAGGAACGGAGTAACAGCATTTTTTTGTATATAAAAAAAAAATTAAGATACATTAAAAATAGTTGCAATCAATTCAGTTATCAATTTAGAACAAACTTCTTTTAGGTTTTGCGTGTATTATATTACACCTTGCAGATGGATATAATAATATTGTATTTAATAAATCAGCTAAGCAAAGGCATTCTTACCTTGTATCTATTTACCATGTAGCTTCAGTGAGGATTGATAGAGCCAGGTTTGAGCTCCTACTTTTCCAACTTATCAAGACCCTACAAAGCCACAACTTGGCTTAACAACTGCCACATTTCGTGCATCCGATAATAACGGCTTAGCAAGCTTTCCTAAACACAGAGACGCTGGAATATGGAAATGTCATAACATTTTAACCATCTCAGATTGGCCAAGTCTGGTTTACATTGGTTATCTCTAAGAACACAATGGCCAGCTTGTGTTTCTCCTCTTCGAGTCATATTCCTCATGTCTGAGGGTTGTGTGTGTGTGTGTGTTTACGCTGTTGGCCGCAGGGCCTTTATAGCTTCACCGGACAAGATGGCGAGCGTGCAACCACCACGCTCGAGCCAGAAGGTCAAGGGGGCAACTAGCTCAAGGGCACCTCACGGAGGAATGGCCTCGGCTTGGGCAGTCGCTATGGGGGAGGGCGTACACTAGATGTCTCGCAGTGGTGCTCTGCACCGGCCAGCGGGCATGGGATTCTTCGACCTCACCGGCGAGGTCGGTGTCTGATCCTGTGTGCAGTATCTGTATCCGAAAGAAGGGATGTAAGGACATCGGGAGGGTCGGTGAGAACATGCCGCGGACGGCGGTAGCGGCTGATAGGAGGGAAGTTAGGTTCGTAGTCGGCGGCGGCTACAATTAGCGAATTTCTACGATTGGACGCGTTTGCGAAATATCGAGTTGTCGCCTTTTTAATAAAGGTGCGAATTGGTTCGTGACCGAGATCGGAATGGAGATCGAAATTCCGTATAAACCACGGGGCTCCGACGGCTTTGTGGAGAAAACGGGATTGAACCGTTTGGAACGAGGGTTGTGACCTCCACCTCCCAAGAGTCTTGCTCTTGTGATGTTTTTCCATTATCCCCTGTCCTCGGCGATATGCAGCGCGTTGTAAACTATAGTGTCCAAAGTTGTGCGAATCTGATCAGACCAACGTGTTGGGCTGCGACCTCGAGATTTTTATCCATCGACCTTCCCAGCTTGTGCTACAAGACCCTTTATATGTTTATTTAATCTCATAAAAGTAGAGAAAGGAAGAGAGGTTTGTAAGGAAATATTCTACCAAGCGAGACAATATAGATAGTAGCATGAATAAAAAAAATATACATTATATGGCTTTATCTATTATATAATTGCGAGAGATCATCATCAGCTGATAGACAACCACTGGAGGTCGTACTCTACTTTGACCTCCAGTGGTTGTCTCTCGGCCAAAAACCACCATGACCATAACAGTAAGTTCTAAATTCGGTTATTGTTCGAATTAATGTAAAAGTTGGACTGTAGTAATTAAAAACAATTAAACGACATTTTGCTTATATAGTTTATCCAGTCATGAGTGATCCGAGTTCATTCTCCACAGGTGCAAATTATACTAGGATTAATAAAATATTTGTTCCAGCCTAGGAAAACGATATTTGTAAACCATAATAATATTCGGAATGTCCGTGGTCACATTTTAAAAAGTATATAATGTAGGTAATCTCCGTTGGCGAGACGACGACGACCTGTCACCACTGCGGTGGGGACCAGGATTCCGCCCAGCACACGCTCGAAGAGTGCCCAGCGTGGGCCTCCGAGCGGCGGATCGTGGTCGACCGGATCGGACCGGACCTCTCCTTGCCGGCAATAGTAGCGGCTATGCTGGCAGGGGAATCGGCGTGGGGGACCGTATCCTCCTTCTGCGAGACTGTGATGTCCCAGAAGGAGGAGGCCGAGCGGGATTGGGAGAGGGCCGATCCTGCTCGACGAAGGCGATGGCGCAGGGCGGAGGCACAGCCCGCCCAGGCCCCCCAGCCCAATAGCCCGGGGCTTAAGAATAAGGGCCAACTCGCGTCCCCTGCCGTAATATCTGGCGGGGGACCTCCCCTTGCAAGCACATCAGCAGGGGGGCCTTCGGGGTCGCGGACGCAAGGGGCGGGGGCCTCGAGCGTTCTTCACGAGCGACCCCGAGGAGGACGGCGGCGTGGTGTGGCCCACGTCGCCGTGAGTACCGCGTTGGTGCGGGGGGGAGCGTATCATTAAGTCTCCCCTCGAAGGCGGGCTCTTCAGAGCGTGGCACAAGAGGGGCACCGGTGCGTTCCATACGGAGATCCCGGAGCTCCTCCAAAGTGCTGATGTCGGCCACCCTGGGGTTTGTAGTCGGTAGGAATGCAACACGCCCCGCGAGCGTCCCCCGAGGCTCGCGGAAGTCCTATGCAGGATTTTCCCCAGGTAAAAAAAAAAAAAGGTAATCTCCGTTGAATTTATGTTCCAAATGGATATTTATTTTGACAAGCTTTTATTTAACTTGCTATGTTCGTTTGTTTGTGTGTCTTTCCGGTTCAAATCTTGCGGGTATCCGGTTGAGCTGAAATTTGGAATACATATGTGAGTTTGGTGACAATGCAAATATATAGTACCGTGGAGCTGGTCTGATGATGGAGTCGGAAGGTGGTCATAGGAACATGTAAATTTTACAACGTAACACCCTCGTATTTAAGCTTGTTAGATTGCTATTGACAAGTACTATACAACCAGATAGTGTTCAGGTTTTGATGATGAAGCCATAAGGCGGCCAATGGAACCACCCTACTACTCGATATAACATCGCCGTGTTTGGGCTCGTTTGATTTGCCTGGACGAGTACTTTAGACCTGGATGGTGTCCAGGATCTGATGATAGGGCCGGAAAGAAGCTATAGAAGCTCCTCAAGAAACCATAACATCTTTGTTGTGTTTTTGCTATGAAAACATGTTTTTAAAAAAGTTTTTTTAATAATAAAATTTTTAACGTAATCCATCCTACTTAATATTCATAAAGAAGTTTCGGATGGCAGAGCACCTGCAAGTTCTAAATATCTTAATTACCTGCTACTGCAAGTTTGGCGCGTAGAAAGTTTTGAGACTCATGTCACTTACATTACTACACATTAATATATACCTACACATTACATAAAAAATATTATTAAAAATACATTTTTCGAAACAAGATTTTATGCAGCCAGATAATGGTGCAATTTTAAACTTCTTGTACATATACACTATTGGCCGTCGAAGAATTGGATAATCCTGGATGTAAAATCAGGTCATGCTTGCGATAAATGAAATGAGCCATGTCAAATTTGAACTCCGTAGGATAACAGGAAATGGTTCTTATACTGCTAGCAACATTTGATCTAAACAAATAAACATTATAAGTTAAATAAAAGCTAATAAAAATAAATCAGGGTTCATACCAAAATCCCTTTAGCAAAATTATTGTAATCTTCGCAGTATGAATGAAATATACACACAGTTTATACCTCTGTCTCTTTTTCACAAGATTAAAAGAGCTTTGCTAAAGAAGTGGTGGTTACCCCCAATAATAGACTTGTCGCTTGTTCAAAACCTACTTTCCAATTCTATGTTTCTTTTTGAGTAATTACACCGTTACGCTTATATTCCCGAAGGGGGTGGGGGAGGCAGAGGTGTACTGTGTACACCCCCTTTTTGCTGACGATGTTAGTTCCTATGTAGTAGAAGGCGAGCCTATTGTCATATATGCCATATATTGTCATATACGCAATTCTAAACTCTGGACTGATACTGGGAATTTTTCGACAGAAAAACCACATTACTTCGACCTAGGATTTAAACCCAGGATTTCGTGATCGCAAAGCGCATCATTTGCCACTAGACCAACGAGGCAATCATAACGATATGTGACGGTAAAAAAACTATTTACAAGGCATAGTTAGAAGTATCCTTAAACATGTAGCGTCGTCTGCTCACCTAACTAATGTTCATCAACTGCTAATCCGCGCATCACGCGCGTTATTCCTATTGCATCAACCCTCTGCAAGAAAGAACCTCAACGGTGAACTCGATTGGTGGTGAAGTGGATATGCTTAATGATTCACTACATACATTTAGAAAAATTGTCTTGGAATCATTCACGAGATTTACGGAAATACGGACGAACATAATATTTTTTTTTATAGTTTTAATAATTTATTATCCTACCTGGAAAATCATAAATATCTACACCCAGTTTAACTTAGTTCTGTATAAAAATATTACTAATCAATTTCATTTATTTCTAAACAAAACATTGCATGCTGTGACACCTTAAAAAATCCACATTCAGTTTTAATTTTATACAAGTTATAGTACCTAATATGTTTCAAATGTACCAATTACTAGTTGTCCTAAAAATAAATAAATACACATTATATTAGTGATACATTACACATTGTCACTGTAAGCGATTAGAACAAAAAATTGGGTTCGTTTTTACAGAAAGAAAGATCTATATCTGGCAACAATCCAAAATACATTGGTAGGCATTATTAGTTCTATCACACTGTACTAATTTCATCTAAACATTGGCCAAACACGTGTTAGTTCAAAACTTTGCTTTTATGTACTACCAGACAGCTTAGTTCAGTCCATAAAAACGATTCACTTTATCGTCCGGGCATGTGAATTTGCTTTTAAAGATTTAATTTGGACTAGTGCTAAATAAAGGACTTTTCAGACATAGTTTTGTTTGACTGATGTCCAGGGGTTCATTGTTCATAAAAACTACAAAAAATATATTTATAAAAATGTGGGTAGTCATATAAAATTGGACTATATTATGTCATTTTCAGGAGTGTATACAAGGTTTAAATTCAGTAGAAATGAGATGGACTTAAAGGGTCCAAATCAGCTTATTTGGCTTACAAATTCAATACGAAAATCCGTTTTAACAAGGTAATTACGATTTTCTTAAGAACGTTGACATTTAAAACTTGAATTAAAATCTGGTATATTGCGGAATTATGTTTAGAATTGCAATTTAAATCGCCATATTGTTTAAGGAAGAATAATTAGGAAGCGGAATCACAAACGATTAAAGTGAGTAAAATAAATTTTGGTTAATGTATGCATGTTAATAAAGAGAGTTGAAATCGATTCAGTTGCCGACTTAAAACCAGTAGGAGGAGAGAATGAACAGATTGCCGTTAGCGTGACGCTATTGAGTTGATATGCTACCCTTTTTACGTCGTGTGTCTGTCTGTTTGTCAGTCTTTCCGGTTCAAATCTTGTGATCCATTTTTCTAGCACTTGCGGGTATCCGATTGAGCCTAAATTTGATTTTCGATACTGCAAATAATTTCGGTGACAATGCAGTAATATTTTATTATGAAGCTGGTCTGATAATGAAGTCGGCAGGTGGCCATAGGAATATGTGAACTATACAACATCACCCCGTACTTAGGCTTGTTAGACTGGTTTTGGCAAGTACTACAAACAGTGTTTAGGGTCTGATGATGAAACCGAAAGGTAGCCAATGGAACCACCCGATTAGTCAATATAATCCCGCAGTGTTTGGGCTCGTTGCATTTGTCTTGACGAGTAATTTAGACCCGGATGATGTCCAGGGTCTGATGATAAAGTTGGAAGGAAGCCATAGGAACTCCTCAACTAATCAAGATATCTTTGTTGTGTTTTTGCTATAAAAGCTGGTTTTTAAAAGGTATTTTTAAATTAAAATTATTACACAACAAATTTATTCAATAAAGATGAACTAGAGGTGAAAGATGAAGGTAAAGATAAAGGAGAGGCTTATTACGCTTTTTTGACAAAGCTACGATAACCTCTAATAGTTTTTACTTAGCCCTCAGTACATTTAGGTCTTGCGTTAATTACGTTAAACGTTGTATGCAAATAATGGGAGTGTTGCCTTGAAAAACCCTCGAAGCAAGTCACTAGTCAGTAAACTCTAACGTTTTTTATACATAAATCTAACGTCTTATAAAACAATATTTCGATAAATATTTCGACAGTTCCTTATTATCTGACTACATGTTATTCACCACGTTCAGTAGAACGTTACAATTTATGCTCAGAAGTTTTCGAGGCTTTAGAAGATTACGTATTATACCTAGCTGTAGCATATTAATGCAGTACAAAACTTTGAGGCGGATATGTATGTACGGAGTCGTTCAACAATTTCTCGTGGCTGGTTTGAGAACTTTCTGGTTTCATTAATACTAGACTCCTACGCGTTATGTAAATCTAAGTTTCTTTTACAACATTACTGTTCCACATTTATGATATTTATTACGTACATACCTACCCACGGTAACTTAGGTGATGTGAGTCCAGAATCTTTCCGATATGAACATTGAATGACGCCTTTTGAATTCTTTTTTTTGTAACGTGGAAATTTGTGGTGCATTTCATGTGAAATTAATCTCCAACTATTGTGCGCATACTCGCATATCAAGGAAGATCAGTGTACCGGACGAGACCCTAGTGTTATTTCAAGTTTCATGCAGATGACTTCGAAAACGAAGATAAATCCACCTTTCACCGCTACCAGCATTGAAACGGCCATCCAGAAAACCAATCGATTCAATTCAAATCCATTCAAAGTTGAGGTATGTGTATTTCCTTATTTAAAAGGCGTCAGTTTTTTAACAAGGGCGTAGTTCCTAAATATTGTTTGCGCATACTTTTTACACGTACAGATATCAATACATTCACGCCTTTATCCCATCGGAGTAAACAGAAACTAACAGTTCGCCACTTACTACGATGCGATGTCCATGTGTCATTACGTGTGATGTCTAATTTTGGTGCATGTTCTCTTAATGTGGTTCTATACTGAGGCAAATTAGGTCAAGAATACCTTAAGTGATAGAAATACAGATACAATATAAAAGCAATTGTATTTTGTTAAACTGTCACTGCTGTGTTTAAATTCTTGGTAAACTCTGCTTATATCGCAAGCAAAAATTAGGATTTGACCAGCAACTTAAATAATACTTCTATTAAAATTACGGCCCTACGTAAAATAGAAATATTCATTTAGTAGTTAATATCAATTTGATGTATTGATCATTAAATTAAAGTAATAAATTCTTTGACACAAATTTATAAATTAAAATCTATCGTAGCGACGACGCTGCAGACTTTTACCGAAATTATTTTAATATCTTTCCTCGTGCGTAATACTTCTGACTATTATAGAAGCAATAGCTATTTACTATTAACTCTTCTAACATTTCGTTTTTAAACATTATAATAGCCTAAATTATTATCAATTGTTTGATTTAGGGCTAATTTTTCAATAAACACGAGTACGCCAAACTATATACACACAGTACACCCCTGCCACCTTTTCAATCAGAAAAATTCATCTATCAAATAAATTTTTATCTAAGTAAAAGAAGAAGTGAAACAATTAAACTATTTTATACTTACAACAGATTTTTTTTATTTAATCATGTATTATTTTTTCCCATACAGAAATATATATTTTAATTAAAAGCCCTTAAAATTCATGTATGAATTCCACCTAGTAAATTAACACTAAATCACCAGTTATTTATTACGGCCTCGCATCACACCAATTTTATCCCGTTTCCTGATACCGTATAGAATTTTTACGACCCCACTTCGGGAACAGATGCAAAGTTTTATCCCGGCCTTCCTTAATTTTTGTCGTTAAAATCTCGAGTCGTTTTGTTTACATCGTATCTGACATCAACTCGTTCTGAAGAGCGAATCTCTGTTCCACACACAAGCTTATTAATCTTGCAGTGCTTGAACATATAATTCCAGCTTTCGAAATAATAACCCTGATAAAGCTGAGAATATAAAAACGCATTGAAAAAGACTGCTACGTTTATTCATTTTTATTTTCTTTCCTCGTAAGCAAACTTGGTAATGGCGATTGTACCAAATCGCCACCAATATTCTCTATTTTGTATTGTTATGAAGAAGAGAGGAAAATCTCGCTTCAATCGATTTTATTCAATTTTCTAATGTTATACAGCCGCTGAATGAAAAAATCGAACGCTCGGTGATTAATCAGGGGTTTTGTGATAAATCGACACGTCAAAAAGCTTTTACTTCGCCTAATGTGGGGATTGTAATAGATGAATATACTATCAGTGATCTTGTTTTATAGTACGTGTACATTAACACGTTTTTTAAAAATGCACCAGAAGCAGGAAGCAGTCATAAACAAAATGCTCGTATATCAAAAGAATTGACCTAAATATCGGTTGCTAGAGTGGTAGGATAATATTTTAGTATAGTAATTTTGGAAGGTCTGTAGAGGCTGCGTCGTTGTGACAGCTTAGCCCGGTGCATAATGGCAAATATAATGATGTCAAGAGGCGGAAGAAGCAATTACGACCTCGAGCCGTTTGCAACCACGTCGAGATATCTCCCAGAAAACAACACAGCTCTCAGACAATTCCGAGATTATATTTCTTCTGAATATTATTGCGGTAAGTGTCCCTCATCTCGGAATAAAAATCTTAGAATGTTCTGCGAGAAGACGATAAAAACGTCTCCACTGTAAGAGATAGATACATAACACAAATCTATTACCACGCGGTTCAGTGTTTGTATTGTATACTTTTTATATCATCCAAACAACAGGCACTTGAATATTGTTTGCAAGGATTCTTCAGTAGACGAGTATTTTAATAGCTATTCAATAAATATAACGCAAACGACTACAAAACGGCCCGCCCGCAAGTATTAATTTACGCCTGAGTAATAGTATGTCAAGATTGTCGAGTAATCCGCTCAAAGTAGATAATGTATTCTCGTAAAATAAAGTCGAGTTAAGTCTCAACGCAATTTGTATTATTTCGCTTCATGTTTTGCTTAATTATTCGCTACATCTAGACAGGCAGGTGCGACGAATCTGTATTTATTTGCATTAAAAATAAATCTGCCGAGAGACTTGCGTAATTCAGGATTATGATCCGACAGCTGTGTTAGACAAATTCGAATTTGTGGATTAAATCTTAATTTCGTTATCAAGTTGATAAATGGCGCTTAGCTTTGCCATGTGTGAATAAACATTGTTAGCGTTCCGGATAAATATCAATATGGCCTAGGTGTTTCTTTTTTATTTATGGGTTAATTTAAATTGTTTACATTAATTTATGATTTCTTTATCTTTAGAAGATTAAGCCATAAAGATTTTTCTGGGACAGGATTGTTTGGTTACTAAAAATGTTAGTTGCTAGTAAATGGATTTAAAATTAAACATTGTCACGCCTATGTTCCTCAATTAGAGAAGTCAGGAGTGTACTGTGTACATCCAAATTCTGTTAAGGTTCCAATGTACTAAAGGGTGGTGGCTAGTGCCATAAGCTATACCGGACACTACTCCCGACTGTTACTGAAAATTTATCGATAAAAAATCGCCACAATCACTTTTCTAGGATTTGAGCCTTGGAAACCTGTGACCACCACTTGACCAGCGCACCTCACCCCATGTGCCATGTGACTTAAGGAGAAAAATATGTGTGAATTTTTTTTTAGTAATAAATACCTTCTGCTGTTTTGATATAACGATCACCAATCTACTATCACAGATAATAATTTCGTAACCATGATATCTTGTAATTAAACGTAATATTCAAACTCAGATTTATTTAAAATCATAACAAAATTAATGTTTAATTTGTAGTTCATTGTTAATTATGTATATAATTACGAGTAAAACAATGCCTGCACATAACATTATAAATCTTTTGCTACAATCAACGGTGATACGAATGTTATAACGCAGCGATATGTAACTTGTAACCGTACATTTAAATGAAGCTTCTATAACACTATGTATACGAAATAGGAGAACGTATAACATAGCTACGATCGTACCGAACAAAGGGCTGTCAGCGACAAACAAAAACGTGATTTAGTGGAGAATGAAATGAAGGTATCTTTGCAAAACTCTAAATTATTGTAATACGTAATGTAATTACACTATTTTGAAATGAAACAAATATTTTTCTTCTATATAGTAAATCAGAAGCACTTGTAGCGCTGTGCGACTGCGGTGTTCATAGCGATCACCAGCGTTCGGCTCGATCGGTCTGAGATAGGTGACCATTTGTGGTATATATTTATTTTGGAGCGCTTTGGAACGCATGCTAAGCCCTTGGCTCCCAGTTACCACGTAATGTGGTAGTCGTTAAGTCAAGTTCCAAACGCAGGTGGCCACAATCCGCACCGGGTCCGTGTGGTAAAGTATGACCTAATCTCTCTCACCTCGATTTGTGAGAGAAATCCTTTGCCCAGCAGAGAGACATTACAGGCTGATATTAATATTATTATTATCATCATGGTCGTCAAGTTATCACGTTAGATCTCTTGCGGGGTAGGCAGAGAGTACAGGATTCCAAGAAGTTCTTTCCTGACAGACCTGCCTGGCTACCTCCACTCATATAGTTTACGTTCCCCGGTTACGGAGACTCTCGAATTGCCCTTCAGAGGGTTTAGGACCACAACTACGATGTTACCGTCACGCTATCGAGTAATCGTGTTGTCACGTTCATGTTTATTTAGTAAATTTATAGCGTAACAAAGATGGCATATCGACTAAGCTCTGAGATCTTATTAAATTTGGTACAATTATTATCTGACAACAATTCATTCGACAACAGCAAGTTCTGCTCCCCACAGAGGCCTATTAATCTTGCAGTACTTGAACAAATCACTCCAGCTTCGTTTAGACGTATTATTTTTGTCTACCTCGTGGTTGGTTCTAGTGGCGTATTGTCAGTCGGGCAATTGCGAGGCCTTGGGTTCAAACCGTAGGTTGAAAAAAGCATTATTATATTTTATTTGAACTTTTACCGCCTCGTTGGTGTGTATGTGTGTGTGTGTGTGTGTGAATGATGTACGCTGTTGGCCGCGAGGCCTTTACAGCTTCACCGGACTTAAAGGCGAGCGTGCAACCACTACGCTTTAGCCAGCCAGAAGGGCAAGAGGCGACATACTCGAGGTTTAGAGGTGAATAATACGCGTAGCGATCATTAGGTCCTAGGTTCACATCTAGATCGAAAAAAATGTAGTTTATCGATCGTAATGTGCCAGTATCAGTCCAGACCAGACCAGAGTCTGGCATTAATCCCGGTATAATGGCAATAGACTCGCCCCCTATTAGTCGGGACATAACTACTCGGTGAAAAACGGGTGCACATAGTACACTTCTGCTACTCCCGCATGCGGAATATAGGCGCGACGGTGTTTATTCAGTTTTTGTACTACAGAAAAAATTACAGTCATCGATATGTAAATTGTGGCCATTACTGTAGCTCGTCTCTATTACATTGAGATCGACTATATCGCAGTCAAGAGTCTGGAATTGTTGCTATGGCAATAAGCTCGCACCTATTTATTACATTAGGACCGAATTCGGTTAGGTCCCAAGATAATAGTGCGGATTTTCAAGGAGTACCTTTATTTTTGCCACCCCTACTTGAAGTAAATAGGCGTGATGGCGTTTAATTTTTTTTTGTTCGTGATGATTAATTTAAAAAAAACTTGTATTTACAAATTTACCAAACCAAATGACTTTATTAAGTACGTAGGAATTGAGAAAAGTTGATTGGATGATCATAAAGCCTTTACTAAGGAATCGAAGTACCTAATTCCCTCGGAAGCATCTGTCGATAAACTTTTGCAGGCTGTTCACGTACGTTCCACCTTCCACATCATTTAGCCGCGAGCCTACACCTGCTGACAGATAAACGAACGACTCGATAACTGATTTTATTTTGTTTGAGGAAATATTTTATTTATGGGGTAATAAAATATATTCACTGCGGCGTGCTGCCGCATATTAAATTTTTAAACAATTTCATTAAGCGATTCTACGATACTATTTTAAGGAAAAAACATTTGTATGCCTTTTTGGTTTAATGTCGAATAATGCGCTTTGCGATCACGAGGGTTTAAGTCCTAGGTCGGACCAATGAAGCTTTTCTATCGAAAAATTCCCATTGTCATTCCGGACTCTGGAATTGTGCCTAGTATATGGCAATAGGCTTGCCCCCTATTACATAGGATCTAACATCGGCAAAAAGTGGGTGTACACAGTACACCTCTGCAACCCCCGCTTGGGGAATATAGGCGTGACCATGTAAATTTATTAAGCGATTCAACGACAACCATTTAACCAAAATAAAACATTATTTGCGATGCCTTAGTTTAGAAAGAAAACAACAATTAACTAAAACCCCGTACAATTACTTATTTAGACTTCCGTTCTCCATTCCGAGGATATCTCGTTACATTTTCTTCACTAATTGTCTTAAAAGGGTTCTAGGAAAATGATTTAACTGCTCTCCGAACACATTACTTTGTGAGAGAGAAATACGATGCACACGTTGGTGAAAGGGTAATGACCCATTACACTTTATTTTTATTTCTTTATTACCCGGATTTAGCGGTTGTTATCAACATTTATGTCAGCAACAGGCCTCAACAGTAAATACCTGCGGATCTCGCACGAATTTAATGTGTTAGCCAAAAGACAATACCTATGATATTTTATGTTCCCTCTATGACGTCGTGTATTTTATAGACGTGGCTACATTAAAATTTCCGTAATAACTTACTTTACATCGATACGTAACGCTTCAGTAAATTAAGGCAATAAAGTCACCCTCTTGATGATACTCAATAATGGTAAATGGTTTTTCTTGGACCGCTCGGGGATTATTTTAATACCGCCGCTGAAAAGTAAAATGGATTCCATTCGTAATTATAATAAAAGGACTGCCATTCATAATATCTCCGTGATTTTGGCTGAATCTATCCGTGTCGGAACTTGAAACGTAGACGCATAGACAATCTGTGGCCGGCAATTGCGGCCTTTATCTAAAGGAGTCCTTGGAAATTGGTTCGGTCTTTGCTTATATTTTTCGTTTACCTTTATAAAGAATTTCGTCGACCCATCGCTTTGAATTAATTTCACGCCAGCGCGGTCGTTTGTGTTGGTTTTGTTTCCAAAGTAGGGACGCTTTTGGCTATAGTTAAAAATATATTTGGCCCGTTAGCACATTGCGACAACTTTGAAACCGGCTATTTATTTACTTGTCTCAATAGATGCCACCGCGGCTCGTATTTCAGATTTAATCAAGTCTGACAGCATGATTAACGTCACCGTTCCAATTCGTCGAGCTATCAATGAAAATGCCAAGACCCCGATTTCAGCTCTTTTACATCAATGTGTTCGAGGAGGGTGCGTTTTGTTATGCCTACTATTTTGCTGTCGGTAAACTTAAGTAGTAAATTCTGGACATAGGTTATAATTTTGCCGTAATTTTACATATCTAGTTTTAGTAATTACGCTGTTCGTTCATCTTGATCGCAGATGACTTATGGCGTAAAGTTGTTCAGGCATTGCGGCCTTGCCTCTGACACCTGGCAGTAATTAGGTTCAAATTTATTGCTTTTCCTTGCACCTTCCTCGTCACACTGTATAAATCATTGTTTCGTTAGACTTAGTTTAGTAGACAGAGGAGTGGAGTGTATTTAATGAAAATTTAATTTGGGACCGTCTGAAATATACATTTAGGTCAGATAACATTTGTGAACTAATTCGTTAATTTATTTTGGTATGAACTATTCGTTTCATTTGCATCGCTTTACCGAAAAGCTGTAAGGCCTAACATTTTGTTACGAAAATGTTACAGAAAGTAACTCCATTATGGCAATGGAAACAGTGGGATCTCACGTTGCTTGATTTTTTTGCTTTGGACCGATGCCGCAGTGCAGTTACAGGAATAGGTACATGTATCAAAGTTCTCTTTAATATGGATACGCACAACTCCCAGCTGCTGCATCCCAGGAAATATTGGCTTTTATTAACATTATACCGTACCACAAATTATGAATTGAAACCGAATGCACGATAGCTTTTATTGTACTAAGGCTTAAAACATTATTTGTTTTAGATATAAGGCTTTGTCCAAAATAATGGGCTTCAAAGTAATTTGATTTGTTACTTGATAAAAGCGACAAAGTAAGCAGTTGGTACGTAAGAATTTGGTTTCGTTTCAGAGTAAGTTTAATTCGACAAATTTTGATACTTGTAAGTACTCCTTTTGTTATTACATTTCTATATCATTCACACACAAAAATATATTTGCGTCGGCTGTCCAGACCCATGTTTTTGTAATTGAATGTAAATGTGTGAAAATTGAATGAAATTGAAATGTTATTGTATTGAATCTGTTTGTGTTATTAAGTGCTTGACGCATATTCCTATGAACTACTACTAGAGGGAAGTCACCAAATATGGAATAGTATCCTAAGATGGAATACCTTAATTTCTATAAGAATATAAGTATGAAACGCAACACACGACCATCTTCTGTTTCATTCGGTCTATTTACTACCGCACTCACAGCATCGTGTAAGTTGCGCGAACGCTACATTGTGGCAGCCGTGTTTTGTTTTGTTGTCACGCAGAAAATTTTGAAGGTAAGTAATAAATGAGTATTACCAGTAATTAGGCATGTAAACATAAGTGTTATACTATTTAGTATATCGATATTATGTTTATTTCATCATATTGAGTTCTTAGATTTACGCGAATATTACACATGAAATAAAACTATTTTACGGATTTTATCGCGGTTTATTTTTTTTATTTTTAGTTCCCGACGTTTTGAGTGCTTTGCAGCACCCATGGTCACGGGAGGGACTGTCCCTCCCGTGACCGCGATAAAATCCGTAAAATAGTTTTATTTCATTTATTTCATCATTTTGTGATCTTCGGTCATTAAATTATTGTGACTTGAAAAAATATTTAGACGAGTTTGAACTAGTATAAAAATCCAAATATGGATAGTCTTCGGTGTCTTATTATGGAATATTCCATAATTAGGTCTTTATATTTCACATGATAACTACTTGCTACTATTTCTTTAAAAAAATTTATGTTATGTTTGTTTTTAGAATGTTGGCTTCACAATCAACCAAGAAACGAAAAACCTGGGATGAAGAAAAAATGGCAGAAGCTATAAAATTCATCCGGGGAAAAAATGGGATATTTTAAAGCGGCACAGAATTTGCAAGTGCCTAGGACAACTTTATTTCGTCTATGCTTAAAAGATGAACAGTCTCCAGAAGTGGCAGCAGCTACTCATTAGGACGAAAAACTATATGGGGCTCCGAACTTGAACGTCTGCTAGTAGAATACATATTAATGATGGAGAGCAAGTTTCACGGTCTTACAAGAACTGATCTTCGCAGTATGGCGTACATGCTAGCAAAGCGAAACAATTTGCAGAATCACTTCGGTGAATCAGGTATGGCTGTAAAAAAAGTGGTTAAAGTTATTTTTAAATTGTCATAAAGATAAACTTGCGATAAGAAGACCAACTGGTTCATCTTTTGCCAGAGCATTTCGATTTGATAAAGAAAAAGTAGTTGCTTTTTTCAACCTCCTTGAAGAGCTTTACACTAAAAATAATTATCCACCAAATTGTATTTACAACGTGGATGAATCAGGCCTCACAATAGTACAAAATAAGATACCACAAATCATCGGTCACAAAGGTAAACGCCAGATAGCTGCACTGACATTAGCAGAAAGAGGATCTCTTATGACAATAGTTGTTTGCGTGAATGCTACTAGTCATTTTGTGCCACCATTCATTATTTTTCCCAAAAAAAATATGAGTGCTCAGCTAATGAGAGGCTGTCCTCCAGGATGAGTCGGAGTTGCACATCCATCAGGGTGGATTGAAATGAACATCTTTACAGACTGCTCCAAGCAATTTATTCAACACACCAACCCGACTCCTGAATCAAGGGTTTTACTGATACTAGATGGACACTATAGTCATACTCACAATATCGATATAATAGATATTGCTAGGGAAAATAACGAGGACATAGTTTCGTTACCTCCACATACGACTCACAAATTGCAACCGTTAGATAAGACTTTCATGGGGTCATTAAAAACATACTGCAGTGAGGAAATACGCATGAGGATTAGAAATAACGACGTACCTTTAAGTCCATATGATATTTTGGAGCTGTTTGGCAAATCCTATTTGAAAGTACAAACAGGCGAAATTGCAGCCAATGGGTGCAAAGTCACTGGATTATGGCCTTTAAATAAAAATGTGTTCAGTGATGTGGACTTTACTGCTGCGCAACAAAATGCTGTTAGAGACGGTTGTACAACCAATATCACTCCACTGGAATCAAGATCTGAAACTGGTCAAGTTCTGATAGAAATACCTGTACTAGGAACAACTGCTAATGTACAACCTGAACCTGAACCTGCACCCTCGACTTCCGGGCTTAATCACAGCAGTTTGAGTCTGGTGTCTCCGCATGCCATAAGTCCAGCGCCAGAGAAACGAAGAAAAGTATCTAACAGAGGAAGAAAAGCTGCTGTAGCAGCAGTCATAACTTCTTCACCCTACAAAAATGATTTAGTAAATAAAAATATGAAGAGACAAGAAAAAGAAAGTAAATAAGTCAAGACAAAGAATAAGAAGAAAATTGCGAAGAGAAACAAACAAATGAAGAAAAATAAGGATGATTGTGAAGAGGAAGACTCTGAGGAACAGGACGTTATCCAGTTTGATGAAGGCAGTGAACATGATGAGTTGATGGACCAAGTATCTCCTGACCCTGCTGATGCAGAATGTATGTTCTGTTCAAGACTTTTTTCCATGGATAAAAGTGGAGAAACCTGGATTAAATGCTTAAAGTGTGGGCTCTGGGCACATTATGATTGTGCTGGTCCAGAGTTTGATACTTGGATCTGTGACTTTTGCAAGTGAATTTAGTAACTTCTTTCATTTATCACAATATGTTATTTTCATTTATTTGATCTCATAGATATTTATGTCTATTATTGTTATTGATATGATGATTTATGCTTATATTCCATATATGGATACCTATTCCATATTTGGTTACTCATTTGTGATTTTGGTTTTTGTGTTAGATTTTAATTTGATAACTAATATATTTGATTAAAGGCTGTTAATTACTACATATAAATGTATGACTTATTAGTAATAACATTAAAATGTTTTCACTTCTATAAAGTTTTTTTTTTATATCCCTAAAACAAAATGGTATTCCATAATGGTACTCCAGTGAGCGAGCGATCTGGAACGCGATCGAAGACAGTTGTGTTAAAACTTCGTCTGCAATTTTTATTTTCAAAACCTAGTTAAAAGTGAATATTAAGTGTTAAAATTAATAGTGAATATAACTAAGTGACTGCTTTATCTTTTAGTGAAAACAGTTTTTTAAAACACATTAAGATTATGGAATTATAAGTAAAAATAATTCAAATTTTTCACAATATATCCGGTTGTTCCTGACCTACCCCAACCCGCGGCTCGCTCGCTGCTGCACCACTCCCCGCGTCTCCGTTCCCTAGCAACGCCTGTAGGGCATCTACACACTGACGACAACAATAACTGGTGGCGGTGCAATTTGAAAACAAACATGTCACGCAGCATTCGTACAAAAGCAGCTACGCTTGTGCCAGCGGACGCGGATATGTCTACTCTACTGTCCGAAATTCGCTCTTTGGAACATACAGTAAGTGAATTAAAACAGCAAAATTTAGAAATCGACCTAAAACTATCTTCTGTCACTGAGGTATTGAATCTCAAGCTAGAACAGTGTGAAAAAAGAATTTCGGCCAAAGATAACGAGGTTCTTTTACTGAAAGATTCTTTACAAAACTTAAATATATCAGAACAACTCAACATGCGCACCGAACTCGAAATAGCTGGTATGCCAGAGCATAATAACGAAAATCTCTTTCATATTGCTATGGTAACCGCAAGAAAAATAGGAGTAGAAGTACTGCAAAATGACATTGACGAGATATCCAGGATAGGTCCACGTTAAATCCCTTATACAAACCAAGATCTACCACGGATTCCATAGTGCTCTAGATTAAGCAATAGTGTTTCCTGTTCAACGCAATCAAATGCCTTTGACAGGTCGCAAAAGATGCCAATGGTGTCCTGTGAGTTCTTCCACGCATCAAAGATATGCTTTATTAGGGTAACACCAGCGTCAGTGGTAAAACTTCCTTTGGTGAAGCCATATTGCTGATCGTGGAGGATGTTATTAGTGTTAAAATGATCTAACATTTGAATAAGCATTACCTTTTCAAACACCTTGCTGAGCACTGGCAAGACAGACACTGGCCTATAGTTGTTCGGATCATTACTATCGCCGGATTCGAACAGTGGTATTACTTTACTAAACTTTATTAAATCCGGGAATACTCCCTGATCTACACACATATTAAAAATTAAAGCTTAGTGAGGCGCAATTGTATCTTTTTTTTTTTCTTTTCTTTTTTTTTAAAAAAAACGTAGGCCCACACTAGGATTTATTCCTGTGTCGTGGGTGCGTTTACATACATGAAAATTCACAAACAAATACCCAGACCGGAACAAATAATTGTGGATCACACAAAGATTTGTCCCGTGCGGGAATCGAACCCGCGACTATTCGACACAGTGGGCGGAGCAGCTCAAGCTCTTAACCACTGCGCTAAATCGTCCGTCATGTATGAATAATAGATTTACACACTTTTACAGACATGCCCCATAGGTCTTCAGTTAATTTTATTTTTAAATCATTAAAGACTTTAATAACCAACCGTGGACTAATATGTTTGAACCTAAACTCTACAGGACAAGCACCAATGTTCTTTTTAACAAATGAAATTGCAAGGGCTGAAGAGAAATTCAAAGATTTAGTCATCTCTAGTGGAATATTAGTAAAAAATCTTTCAAATTCTTGATGTACTTCTCTATCTGTGTTAAAAAGACCGCGCGGAGTTTTAAGAGTCAAGTCTGTACTGCGAAATAACATGTATGTTTGAAATTGTAATTAATTAAGTAACATGTATGTTTGTCAATGTAATTTTTAAATTACCTATAGCTATTCTAACCTAACATTTGTGAGAAATATGTGACCTAGAATGCATAATAATTTTAGCCCTTTTAAGAAACTGTTCCACTGTAGGGCACGGGCCTCCTCTCAAACTGAGAGGGTTTAGGCCATACTCCACCACGCTGACCCTGTGCGGGTTGGCAAACTTCACACACCTTCGAGCAACTTTCAGGCATATAGGTTTCCTCACGATAGTTTCCTTCGCCGTTACAGCAAGTGATAGTTAATTTATAATACGCACATGCTTTCGAAAAGATAAAGGTACGTGGTAGAAATGAAGTTTTTTTACAGGTTATGGTTATGAACTTGGCCCAAGAGATTACTTATACTTCAATAATAAGCATTGCTTGTAAAAGCTGTGTGCTCTGCAGTAGAATATTGGAACCTCTTAATTTTTTCATATTGCATCATGTAGCTAGTAGACGCAGCATTAATTGATTTCATTTAGGTAAAATACTATTCATCATGTTAACATCAGAAACATCATTTTTAAAAACTACACCCTACACCGTTGGAGGTACAGTATTTGAAAAATACTATTGATAGTTAATACTGTGATTGCTGAAATTAAATAGTCATTTTTCTTCCAGATCAGTGTACATATAGCGACCTCGCTAGCAAAGACCTGACCGTCCAGCCATGCATTACTCAACACTTGCTAGCAAAAACCTCACCTTCCAGCCATGCAACACTCAACACCATCTTCCTCAAGGGCTACTCCAGCAACAACAAGCAATTAATCAAATATGATTACTGCAAACAAAAATACAAAGCCCTCATATCTATCAAACATAGGACGAGCAATATTTGTGAATATATAATTTCTATCTATCTATATTATCACGCCAGATCCCTTGCGGGGTAGGCAAAGAGTACAGATTTCCAACAGGTTCTTTCCTTACATGCATCTCTGACTTCCTCCAGTCTCATAGTTCGTCTCATACACGCTCGCCGGTTACGGAGACTCTTGACTTGTACTTCAGATAAAACTCGGTCTATTTGGTTGTGGTAAGATTTAATTTATGATATACCTATAAGTGATAGGATTCAGGACTCAGGACTCATTTAAGTACTTTGAATTTGTATGTATTAATATATTTTTTTAACTTGTACTATCCCATTGCTGAGCTAAGGTCCTCCCCATAACCTTCCAGACCGATCAGTTTTCCACCATCAATATACAAATTAATAATCTTGTTCTTCTTCGTCTGAGCGTATTTCGGGTAGCATCCTGAGCTGCTGCTTCGGAGCCTGGGGTCCGCTTTCTTGCTTTTTCTTTTCTACTTCGCGCGGTCTTCGGTATCCTTTGTGGCGAGGCCATTAGCACGCATGTCATCCCTGACGACGGCAAGCCAGCATTTTTTGGGTCTACCCCTTCTTCCGTGACCTGGCGGAGGTGGCATGGCCAGGAACTTGTTGCTCACGTAATTTACCGGTTTCTGTGGCCGTACCATCGTAGGCGGCTCTCCTGCAGTTTATCTGCTAGCTCTCGGGCATGAAGGCTTCCTCATGCTGTCTTTCTGCGACACTCCACACATCCAGCGCAGCATCTTCATTTCCGTGACATGCAGCTCTTGCTTGTGCCGTTCAAGGACTGGCCACGTTTTGCTGCCATATGGAAGGACAGGCCTAATGATGATTTATAGAGCTGTCCTTTTAGCTTAACCGGCATTTTGGGGTCACAAATAACACCAGGCACCTCACGCCACTTTGCCCAAGCCTTGACGTCGTAATCGATATCCCCAGTCGCGTGCAGTACAGATCCCAAATATTAAAACTAGTCCGTTCGTTCGACTAGATCTTCGCTTATGCGAACGAGGGGGTAGGGGATCTGTAGTATTACAGGCCATGTACTCACTCTTCGCTACATTTAGATTAAGACCACTGCTCACAAGCGACTGCTTCCACGCAATCACACGTCACACTAGTCTCCTCCCGTCCGCATCCACCAGCATATTGATAATATAATAAATAAAAAGTTCTTAAATGAATTCAACAAAACAAGTGCCTATACTTTACTTTTCTACTCCGAAAACATCGGTAAACAGGTACACCTATTACTTTTTACAGAGGCAATCCCCAAATTGACTCTGTATTAGCTATCTAGATTGCTTGTCTTGTTAGACTGGATACTAGATACTGATATAGATAGTGCCTTAGTGTGTCGATAGACATTTATGAAAATATATTTTATTTTGAAATCCACTCAATATAACCTCAAGTATTATTATTCATGCATTATTATTATTGGCTTCTAAATTATAAACTCAAATTCTAATACATTTTGTGCAATAATGCAACTCACCCGCTTGTTCTAACTAATGCATGTCTAAAGAGAATTTATAGGTGATTTAAAATCCTAAAAGTAATATAATATAATGCCGCGTGGTTCCCGGCTTAGAATAGGACCAACCCATCTTATCCCATCGGGTGTCGTACAAGGCGACTAAGGGAAAACTAGGGAATGGGCAGCAGCGTTCCCTTAACACTTCTACCATCAAAAACTGCGCTCGCCAACCCGCCTGCCAAGCGTGGCGAGTATGGCAAACCCCCCCAATTTATTAAAATGGAAGAATAGGATAAAACCAGGCACCTAGTCCCCGGCGGTCCTGTTCGTCCTGGCCACGGTAGCAGCTATGGTAACGACAGGACGAGGGGTGCTAAGAATCTCCGGCAGAGATTCGGCTACCACCAACCACGAAAATTGGCCCTGGTGACATACAACGCACGCACGTTAAGGACAGATGAGAAGCTTCTTGAGCTGGAAGAAGAGATAAACAAGTTGCGGTGGAATATTGTTGGTTTATCGGAGGTCCGAATAAAGGGCGAGGACACGAAAACCTTAAAATCCGGCAACTTGTTTTACTACCGGGAGGGCGAACAGCAGTCCCAAGGTGGTGTCGGATTTATCGTCCACAAGTCACTCATAGACAACGTTGTGTCCATTACTAGTGTGTCGAGCAGGGTAGCGTACCTGATACTCAGAATATCCAAAAGATATTCGCTGAAGGTCATACAGGTCTAGGCACCGACCTCGGCATACTCAGATGATGACGTCGAAGTAATGTATGAGGACATAAGTAGAGCCATACATACTTCCAAAGCACACTTTACAGTGGTTATGGGTGACTTCAATGCGCGGCTGGGCAAACAGGGCGATGATGAATTGAGAGTGGGGCAATTTGGATATGGGCAACGCAACCCCAGGGGTCAGAGGCTGGCCGAATATCTGGAGAAGGAGGGACTCTTTATGATGAACTCTTTCTTCCAGAAGCCGTCTCATAGGAAATGGACCTGGATGAGCCCTGATGGTTCCACAAAAAATGAGATAGACTTCATCATGACCACCAAGCGACAAATATTTAATGATATATCCGTGATTCACAGGGTAAAAACCGGCAGTCATCACAGAATGGTCAGAGGCACATTAAATATCAATGTCAAAATGGAAAGATCGCGTCTGATGAAGTCTACGCTCCGACCTTCTTATGCACATATTCAAAACCCCGAGAACTTTCAACTCGAATTGTCAAACCGCTTCGAATTGCTAGACAGCAACGCATCAGTGGACGAAATCAACAACAGGCTGGTAGAGACTGTCCATACGGTCGGGTCCAAGTATTTTAAGCCCCACCGTAAAAATAGACCTCAAAAACTATCCAACTACACCCGAAACCTCATGGCTGAGCGACGTTCCATGACGCTCCAAACCTCCGATGATGCTAAGTCCTATAGGCAGCTCAATGGACAGATACTGAAGTCCTTGCGACACGATTTACGGTCCTTCAATACAAGGCGTATTGAGGAGACCATAGCACAGAGCAAGGGCTCCAAAGTGTTCGCAAGAGACGCGTCTATTGAGCAAAGCCAATTGACGAAGCTGAAGACCGAGGACGGAAACGTAACGTCGAATAGGTCAGAGGTGCTCAGGAAGATAGAGAGGTTCTATGGGCAGTTGTACATCTCAGTAGCTGAACCTGTTGTTGACTTGGTAAAAGACCCAAGAGCCAAGCTAACCCGACACTACACTGAAGATATCCCGGACATCAGCCTGTATGAGATTAGGATGGCTCTCAAACAACTCAAAAATAACAAAGCGCCAGGCGAAGACGGAATTACCGCAGAGCTTCTGAAAGCGGGCGGAACGCCGGTACTTAAAGTCCTTCAGAGGCTGTTTAATTCCGTCTTGCTCGAAGAGAAAACGCCGGAAGCATGGAACAGGGGTGTGGTGGTACTGTTTTTCAAGAAAGGTGATAACACTTTACTGAAGAATTATAGGCCCATCACACTGCTGAGCCATGTTTATAAGTTGTTTTCGAGAGTCATCACGAATCGTCTCGAACGCAGGCTTGATGACGTCCAGCCTCCCGAACAAGCCGGTTTCCGGAAAGGCTTTAGTACCATAGACCACATACATACGCTGCGGCAGATTATACAGAAGACCGAGGAGTATAATCGGCCACTATGCTTGGCGTTTGTGGACTATGAGAAAGCCTTCGATTCGATCGAGACTTGGGCGGTTCTTAGATCTCTCCAGCGATGCCGCATTGACTATCGGTACATTGAAGTGTTGAAGTGCTTGTATATTAACGCCACCATGTCAGTCCGAGTACAGGGACAGTGCACGAAGGTGATCCCCATAAAAAGAGGAGTAAGGCAGGGAGACGTCATTTCTCCGAAACTGTTTACGGCCACCTTAGAGGACGCCTTCAAGCTCTTGGAATGGCAAGGACTTGGCATCAACATCAATGGCGAATACATCACTCACCTTCGATTTGCCGACGACATTGTGGTCGTGGCGGAGTCGCTGGAAGATCTAGGACGAATGCTCGATGACCTCAACAGAGTATCTCAACAAGCGGATCTTAAAATGAACATGGACAAAACGAAAATAATGTCTAACGTCCATGTCGTACCCACCGCACTTACCGTTGGGAACTCTACTCTTGAAGTTGTCGACGAATACATTTACCTGGGACAGGTAGTCCGGTTAGGTAGGTCCAACTTTGAGAGAGAGGTCAATCGACGAATCCAACTCGGCTGGGCAGCGTTCGGGAAACTGCGCAACATCTTCTCATCCAAAATACCTCAGTGCCTAAAGACTAAAGTTTTTAGTCAATGTGTGTTACCAGTGATGATATATGGATCAGAGATGTGGTCTCTTACAATAGGTCTCATAAAAAAGCTCAGAGTTGCTCAGCGAGCTATGGAGAGAGAGCTATGCTCGGCGTTTCTCTACGCGATCGAATCAGGAATGAGGAGATTCGTAGAAGAACCAAGGTCACCGACATAGCCGTTAAGATTAGCAAGCTGAAGTGGCAATGGGCGGGCCACATAGCGCGTAGATCGGACGGGCGTTGGGGCAGAAAGATTCTAGAGTGGAGACCACGTATTGGCAAGCGCAGCGTGGGACGACCGCCTGCCAGATGGACCGACGATCTTGTGAAAATCGCAGGAAGTCGTTGGATGCAGGTGGCATCAGACCGGTTACGCTGGAAAGCGATTGGGGAGGCCTATGTTCAGCAGTGGACAAGTATAGGCTGAGATGATGATGATGATGAATATAACTATTAGGTACTTTTAAATTTGACCTCGTCATCTGCCTCGTTGATTTAGTCGGGGGGGGGGGGGGTTATTAATTATGAGATCCTAGGTTTAAATCTTAACTTGATTAAATTGTCATTGTGGTTTTTCGATATGGATATATAAAAAAAACGCTCAGTCCGTTGTCTGGAATTGTGCCTGATATACCAGCCCTTTACATTGGGACCTAACATCATCGTGGACAATGTGCGCCAAATACCGCAGTGTCTCCAGACAAAATTCTTTGACCAGTGTGTGTTTCCAGTGATGACTTACGGCACCGAGACATGGTCACTTACGATGGGCCTCAATAGAAGACTCAAGGTCACCCAAAGGGCGATGGATAGAGCTATGCTCGGAGTTTCTTTGCGGGATTGAATCAGAAATGAGGAGATCCGCAGGAGAACCAAATTCACCGATATAGTTCTCAGAATTGCCAAACTTAAGTGACAGTGAGCGGGGCACAACGCTCATACAACTGACGGCCGTTGGGGCAGAAAGGTTCTCGAGTGCCGACCTCGCACCGGAAGACGGGGAGTGGGCAGGCCCCCCACAAGGCGCAACGATGACCTGGTGAAGGTCGCAGGTAAAAGCTGGATGCGTACAGCACAAAACCGGTGTTGTGCGATTGTTGTAGTGGCGATCTTTGGGAAGGCCTTTGTCCCGCAGTGGACGTCTTTTAGTGGACGATCCTAACGTAGACTGATGATGATGATGATAACATCATCGTTGAAATGGGAATAAACACAGTAAACCCCTGCATAGAGAATAAAAGCGAAACCGTGTTTAAAATGCGAACTCATGAACATACATTGCGGTGAGCGTCTATGAAACGATCTATGACAGTGGAGCAAGCCAAAAAGGTCCGTAAGGAAAGAACCTTTTAGAACTCCGTACTTTCTGCTTACCCTGCAAGGGATCTGGCGTGGTGATATAGATAGATAGAAATCTTGAAGAAAAAATAATTGATAAGTTTGTCGCGGTCATTTAAATCTCCGCAAAATGTAAATTAAGAAAACACCCTCACACCTATATTCCCAAAGCGTGCGCGGCTAAGGTGTGCACTCACTTTTCGCTTAGGATGTTAGATCCCAATAAAAGGGGGTGAGATTGCCTTATACCGGGCACAATTTCAGACTGATTAAGGAGATTTTTTCGATGGGAAAATAACATTTGTCAGACCTATAATTTAAGCCCAGGACCTTGTGATCCCAAAGCGTATCATTCGCTACTAGACCAACGAAGTACTGAAAGTCAACAAGCAACCCTATAGGAAATATAACTTAAAGACGCATACACAATAAAGCTCGCCTAGTGATGCCAATTGAATATAACATGTAACACCACGAATTTATTGGTTTAACTACTGCAACTAAAAAGCTTCGCGGAAAATTCATTTTAAAACTCGCCGCATTTTACAATATTTTTATTGCGGTACGTACATTTTATTAATTACATTTCGTTTCCATTGCTGTAACATTTTTATTTGTATGTTCACCAGTTGTTTATTTTGGCCTTCGACCCACAAACTACAGGCGAGTGTTGCAATTTTCAGTGATTGAGAGTTAAATTTGTCACGGCAATGCCAATGAATTCGTTTTACATCGATTGTACTGTTAATACTTGCAATGGTTTTATGAAATGCTATTTACACGGCGACTTATTTGTAAGGCGTCGATTGTTTTATTGATGAATATATTCAATCGTACAAATTTGATCACATTTTGCTTTAAGCGTTTAAAAACACTTAGTCATCCTGTTATATCTCAACTTGTACAAACGCAACGCCAGAGTGCAATATATCGTAAAAGGCCGTATAAAGTATGTGTCATAGAATTTGAATCGCATTTTAAATATCTTACAATATATACCTTTAATATATTCACAAAAAACGTAAGCAATAAAAATAACATAATAATAATCTTGACGGCGAATAGGGTAGCATATATTACGTGTATCGCTTGCCCCCTTTTTTTCATACGTCGGGTATCCTACTCTATCTATATCATCACACCAGATCCCTTGCGGGGTAAGCAGAGAGAACAGAGTTCCAACAGGTTCTTTCCTTACATACCTCTCTGGCTTCCTCCACTCTCATAGTTCGTCTCATACACACTCGCCGGTTACGGAGACTCTTGACTTGCCCTTCAGCTAAGACACGGTCTATTTGGTCATGGTAAGATAGTCTAGGTCTTCCCCGGCACCTACATTCTTCCACTTTCGCATTGTATATCTGTTTTGTCATTCTTGCTTCTGGCATTCTTTCTATATGCCCGAACCAACGGAGCATACCCTTTCTCATCTTTACACCGATACTATCTTTCATACCTACTCGCTTTCTTACTACGCTGTTGCGAATACGGTCGCTCAGCGTGACTCCGCACATCTTCCGCAGAGATCGCATTTAGACCGCATTTATCCTGCTTTCGTTCTCCTTCTTACATACCCAACTCTCACTGCCATATAACAGCGTTGGGACAAGCACTCCGTTATGCATGGCCAGCTGCGCCTTTTGGCTTAAGTGCCGGCTCCCAAGTAGCTTTCCCATCGCGCCATTCACTCTGTTCCCTACACTCACTCTTCTCTCTATGTCAGCGGTGTATTTCCCATCCTTACTGAATGCGCATCCAAGATATACAAACTCATTCACTTGCTCCAGCACATCGTTACCAACCACAATCCTTGCATTCGTTCTGGTTTCTTCCCGTTCAAACACCATAATCTTGGTTTTCTTCACATTCAAGTGTAAGCCATTGATAATGCAGTCGTCTTTCATAACTGTGACTAGTGTTTGCAGATCAGTGGCTGTTGGCGCTATTAAAACCGCGTCATCTGCATGAAGTAGATGGTTTACCACTAAGTCACACATTTGTACACCTTCATTCATCGCTTTCAGTCTTTGAAGACTTTTGTCCAGATATATTATAAACAGTCTAGCGGACAACACGCAACCCTGCTTGACGCCGATTTCAACGTCAAACCAAGGTGATTTGTTACCACCCACCCGTACGCATGCCTTGCCGTCCACGTAGGTGGACTGGACGGCTCGCAACAGGGTGCCGTTTATACCATACTCTGGCAAAATGTCCCAAAGTCTCTTTCGCACGACTCTATCAAACGGTGTAGAAATGTATGTAATGTGTTTGTTAGTAAATAACTACCAATGTAGTATGGATAGATGAAATAATTAAAATAGTATAGTAAATAAACCAGTAACAGTCATTTGATATCTGATAACTTCTTTATGTCCAACTCATTGCGAATTAGATTTAGTAATGCACCATCCGTCTTGCGAAGGAAAATCTTTCCATTTGAAACTCAACAATACTTATAGTGGTTCGTTTTCTCATAATCCCGTGACAGGTAAAATAGCCTTTTCATCTTTTGTGACAGGTTTTCCGATATAAATATAGGTTTAGATGGTCCAGTTATTTTTAGGCTGTCTGTGCTTAATTTAATTGGCCCTTTATTATGTTGTCTATATTTACGAATAATATTCTCTTTAGTAAGAACGCTAGTGAAGTCTACGATAATGGTTTTATTAGTAGGTTATTTCGTGTTTATTCTAAATATATCCTTCACTTCTGGCGGTGTGATGGAGCAATGTATTGTCTTAGCGATAGAGATTACTTTATGAAGAAGAGTTTCTTTCGACTCGCCCTGGATTAGTGGAACATTTTTTATTTCTATGCAAGTCGAACGGGCGCTGCGCTCATAATTGTCTATTTTTTCTTCCAGCGACTGCATATGTTGCATATTTTTTTGACGCTCTAACTCTAATTTATCAACTTGTGTTTTCCAACATTCATACTTCTGTGATAAGAAGTCAATAGAAGTTTGTATAGTAGAATTTTGGATCTTGACATCCTCGATAGCCATACTGATTTTTTCCATCTTCGCATCCTGTAGCGCCTGTTGTGATTTAATATCAGAAAACATATTTTTCACTTCTGTCATGAATTGCAATAAACAATTATCCTCGCAATCAGAACGTTTACGTTTCAATCGTTGTGTAATATTCAATTAATTCTACTCCCCGATGAACTTGATGACAACAATGATAATGAAATTGATGAAGTACCTTACCCTGGATAGCAAAGCGATGGATAAAGATACTTTACATACCAATTGCGACGGCCGTTTTGAGGGAAATCGAAAAGGCACGTTTTATCACTTTGTTTCAATTACCTTCACTCATGCACATATACGAATACATAATAGTTAACATTTCACCAACATTACACATTATTATTCAAAATACAAGTGACGTGTCCGGTGTTATATTAAAACGCGTCTGACTGTTTCTATATCCATCTTTATTGTTTCCTTTAATTCTACTTATTACAGTAAAGTGCTTATTCTAAATAATACTACACCTTAAACATACTTACCTTACGCTACGTTATCTTAAGTAAACCTATCCTACACAAGTTTTGGAAAAAAGACAAATTGACAACATCACACAACTTCCACTTCCCGTCAAAAAAGAACTCATACTTGGCTATATTGTATTTCAGTAATAATAAAATTAATACACTTTATAAAGATATTACACAATAAACGCCGGCGCAGTCGCGGCTAACAGCTAGCCGTTTAATTATAGTAAAAAAAAATAACACTGTTGCGCCTATATTTCCCAAGAGGGGTTGGCAGAGGTGTACTGTGTACACCCACTTTTCGCAGACAATGTTGAGTCCCATTTCATGGGTGGCGGGCTTATTGCCGTAGTACCGAGCACAATGCCAGACTCCAGACTGATACTGGAAATAGCAGCAGTGATAAGACCGTTGGACTGCAAAGCCAGAGGTCTCGGGTACCCTGGCAGGCGCCTCTGTCTTTTCGAAAGCATGTGCGTATTAAAAATTAACTATCACTTTTAACGGTGAAGGATAGCATCGTGAGGAAACCTGCATGCCTAAGAGTTACTCGAAGGTGTGTGAAGTTCGCCAACCCGCACTGGGCCAGAGTGATGGACTATAGGCTAAGCTCTCTTAGTTTGAGAGGAGGCCCGTGCCCAATGGTGGGACAGTTTCTTAACAGGGCTAATATTATATGTTATAAAAAAATAGGTGGATTTATATTTCTCATTAACATTTTTACAATTCTCGTGCAAGTAAAATATGCAATGAATGTTGGCATTATTTATTCAGCTGGTGTGGGCAATGAGTTAAAGAACTCATATCGTTAGTCTAGCAAGCATATCGAGCGTGTCTGTTGAAACGAGTGAAATATTAAAGATTAGTATAAATAACAAAGTACACGGTTATTATTCAGTATGTAATAGTAAACATATTGAATCACGCCTTTGCTGCGATTGTCTTAGAAAAATATACGACCCAATTATATGCTTTTAAACAGTTATGACCCTTTCTTTACACTATTACTTTGAAAATTGAATACAATAATATATCACTTATTTTTCCAGTCATGTTATCTACTTATAATATGTTTTAAAACATTACAACACGGCGTGTAATGGATGTAAAAGAGCGTGTACCGTTTAAAAGCGCTATGAACAAATAAAAATTTCACATCTGTATTTACCGACACCCAGACCGATTTTTATTTGTGGGAGACAAAGACATCCCTTGCGAGGATCCAACTTGCTTCTTCTCCATTCAGTAAGAGGAACACACTATGCAGTCGTCAAATGATTTCCAACATGAAAAGATTACCCTTTTTATTTATATAAAAACTGCACCTATTTTATGCTTCTATAATCAGATTTCTGCAACTATTAAGACTACAATTTATAAAATATAGGTAAGTAAATAAAATTCATCATAATCGTTATTCAATAAAATTTTCATCACACACTAATCATTTAACACAATAATTAATGTAACCTTCTTTAGATTTATCAGTATCACATACGTGGGTTATTCACATCAAATAATTCTTCCGCGGTGTCCTCAAATGTACCGGGTTCTTTAAAACACGCCTCTATTTCTTGTAAGCTTTTATCTTTTGTCTCAGGTAAGTACTTGTACAAAATAAATGTAAACATCGAAGCCGATACACCGTAAAAGAAGAAAGCCCCGGATAGAGTGAACACTTTAAACATATGAGGCGACAATTTTAACACAGTTGCCATCAATAACTCGGAATATAAAGTAACAATAAATAAAGATGAACTTTTATACCTTAAAAATACTAATTCTCCAAAAAGAACTCCCGGTAGAATCATTGGGCCAACGCTTATTGAAATGGAGAACGATGTCAAGAATAAAACTGATAGAATTTTATTTTCTTCCATCACTTCTAAATTTATGAGAAATAAATATAAAGATATAACAAACAATAACACTATACCTATTACGGACGAACTTATCATCAACGTCCTTCGCATTAGAAATTTCGATAAAACGCAGCCAACTTGCATAGCAATTAACGTAATACCATCTAAAATAAGCATTCCTGTGTATGCAGCTGTCTCATTGCCTGTTATTTGTTCTATCAAATCTACGGCATACACGCTACAAACAAATTTTCCCGAGAAATGATAAAGAGACATAAACGAAATACACAATAACAAAGGCTTATAAAACTGTTTCGAAGACACCGCTCGCATGCCACTTCTTAACCATTCAGGTAGAGAACTTTCATCTTTTTCAACACATATCTTGAGATATTCCTTTTGTGAATTTATAAGATTTACGAGCTCATTCTCCGAGTCTTTGTCGGAACCTTTCAGCCAGTGATGCGACTTCGCGCACTCATCGAATCGTCCTTTCATTGCCAACCACGAAGGTGATTCGGGCCAAACAACGGCCGTCAGAGAGTACAACGAACACAAAAACGCGATAATGGCGATGTTCTTCCAATGTAAAAAGGTTCCCATTAGATTTGCGATCCACACTCCCCAGAAAAAAACTGCTGACTGGAAGGATAGAAACACACCTCGGTATTGCGGGGAAGTGTACTCCGCAAGTATAACGACCTGGAGTGTTATATTGCTGGCGAGGAGTACACCTTGCATTATTTCACTAATTAAAAGTTGTTTGGCATTTGTACTACAGTAAAAAACTATGAAACCTACGAAAGTATTTATGCAAACAATTATGAATGGTATTTTTCTGCCTAAGTACCGGACGAGTATTGGTATAACGACGGTCCATGGCAAGGCGCTGTAACCGTGGACTGATGCTGGAAATAAAATAAATGGTATTTCAGTCACTTCACTTATCAATTATGAATATATTGATGATTGAAAAATATTATAGAGATTTTAGCTCTTCTTTGAGATGTGTATCTTACCCAAATGAATTTGATGTGACTGTTACCAAGAACGTCGTAGTACAAATTTAGTACTCAATAGTCATCATTGCTTAGGTTACAACCATTCCACCGATGTTATTTTATTCATATTCATATTCATATTTTATTTTGCGTTCCACAATTTTGATTGGATGGTAACATTGATCAGCTTAAAAGCTAGGTAACAATCATGGACCCTGTCGGGCACAGCAAAGTGTTTAGGAGAGAGGAAGACTAGTAGGAATTTTAGTTTGAAAGTAATAAATATTATTAAATTTTTTTATTGAAATACTTAGCTACGAACTGTTATTGTTGGTAGGAAGTCAGTAGTGATAGATTTTTTAATAGATATATTATGTCATTTATATTAGTTTTTTTTATAGATATATTATTATTATTATAAATGTATATTATTATTATGATTATAAATATCTATTATTATTATTATTAATGTCTATTACTATTATTATAAATATCTATTATTATTATTATTATAAATATCTATTTTTATTATGTATATTATTATTGTTATAAATATCTATTATTATTATTATAAATGTCTATTATTATTATTATAAAATGTCTAATATATTAAGTTATCTTTTATGCCAGCGTAAATTATATTTATTATTATATTAATATAGTTAATATAGTTTAGTCTACGTCACACGCAATTTAAAATATTCTGGTATTATAGGTAGTGAATTTATTTGCGATGAGCATTTCTTTGTCATTCATATATTCGTCAACTGTGTAAAATGCTTTTGTGATTAGTAATTCTTTTGTTTTATTCATAAATTTACTAAAGTTAGGTTCAATTTTTATTGGGTCGGGTAGTTTATTGTATATCTTTATAGACATCACGTATGGGCTATTTGAGTGCAGTGTTATCCGAGAAGCGGGTTGAACCAGTCTGTTTCCATGTCTCAAGGATCGGTTTTTGTATGTGTCTGCTCGTGTTGTGAAAAAAGTGCTATGCTTCCTGACAAATTTGCATATTTCAAATATGTAAATACACGGTAATGTTAATATTTTATGTTTTTGGAACAGGGGTTTGCAACTATCGGTTTGTTTGATATTACCAAGGATGCGTATTAGCTTCTTTTGTAGAATAAAAAGTGTAGTTGCATTTGTACTGTTTCCCCACATTATAATTCCATAGCTGAGCCAAGCATATGCATAGGCGTAATAGGTTGATAATGCGGTTTGTAAGTCTGTCGTTTTTTTGATTTCGCGTAACGCATAAATGAATTTTGAAATTTTTGTTGTTATATTTTGTACGTGTGCTTTCCAGTTTATATGTGTGTCGATGGTAAGTCCTAATAGAGTGAATGCATCCACTGTTTCTATATTTGTATTATTAAATGAAAATTTCACCAGTAATGGTGATTTTTGATAGGGATAGAAAGTCATTAGCTTGGTTTTTTTATAATTTATTTCTAAATTATGTGCATACATCCAGTTATTTATTTTATTTAAGATGCGGTGGAGCTGATTATTTATGTTTGAAGGGTTTTCGCATGAGGTTAGCAGGGATATGTCATCAGCAAAGAGCACACATGGTTCTTGCATGATTTTTGGAAGATCATTAATATATATTAGAAACAATAGACACCCAATTACGCTTCCCTGTGGTATTGATGTGTTTATAATTTTTCTATTAGATCTTACATTTTGGATTTCGTTTCGATCGTGATTGTAATAATCTATGTCTACATATTGCTCCCTATTCTGTAAGTATGATGCAAACCATTTGTGTGCCACACCGCGTATGCCTATCCCATAAAGTTTGTTCAATAAGATGTTAAATTTAACTCTATCGTAAGCTTTTGTCATATCTAATAGTATTCCTATAGCATATTTTCTATTATTTATTAGGTTGATAACTTCTTGCATATACTTGTACACTGCCAAAGTCGTTGACCGATCTTTACGAAAACCGTGTTGATTTTCGTCGAATATATTGTATTTGTCACAAAAATTATAAACCCTATTACACATAGCTTTTTCGAATAATTTTGAGACTGTAGGCAAAAGTGCGATAGGGCGATAGTTGTTAGGGTCCGTTTTCGGGCCTTTTTTATAAAGAGGTTTAATGATCGCTTTTTTTAATAAATCGGGAAAGCAACCTTCTTCGAAGGATTGGTTTATTAATATGCAGATAGGTTTAGATAGCTCATCCGCGGATTGTCTGATTAGGGAGGGTGGTATTTCATCTATTCCATAGCTATTTTTGTTTTTCAGACTTTTCATTATGTTGCGTATTTCAGAATAGTTTACTGGTGTAAGAAAAAATGTATTTTCTGTAGGATGGCACACGGGCAGTCCGCGCGGCTCAACCCCACCTGACGTTAGGTTTCCTTGACCTATTGATGCAAAAAATGAGTTGAATTCGTTTACTACGTTTTTTGGGTGTGTAATTAAATTTTGGTCTATACATAGATGAATGTTTGATTTCTCTGTTCTTGTAATTTTGTTTGTGCGTTCATTTATTATGTGCCACATTGTTTTAATTTTATTTTGTGATGTTTTTATTTTATATATATATTGTAATTTTTTAGCGGTAATGACTGAATGTTTTAATATTTTTTCATATCTCCTATAATATTTTTTAAGAATAGGACTGTTCGATTTTAGGGTTAGGATTTTTAGTAGTCTTTTATTTTTGCATGAGGTCTTTATACCTGTTGTCAACCAATATTTTTTATAGTCTATCTTTAGTTTAATTCTACGTTTTGGTATGGTTCTGTCAAGTATCTCAGTCAAAGTGTCGCTAAATGCTTTATAATTCTGGTTTATGTTATTATATATTAAAATGTCTTCCCAATTAACCAATTTTAATGCAAATATACAATGGTCTATATTATTTTTACTATATAAGCGTTTGTTTGTATACCAAGTCTTTTGTTTTTGTTGTTGTAGATCTTTCAGTTCTAGAATAGTACCACAATGATCTGAGAAACCTAGCTCTTCTACATATGTATGCAAATCTTTATTTTTAAAGTTTGTAAAAATGAGATCTAAACATGTTGACGCAGTTTGTGTAATGTGTGTTGGGCGTTTAATATGTTGTGTGAATTTATGTTCATGCATAAGATTTAGGAAATTGCTACTTTTCACGTTGTTATGCAAAATATCAATATTAAAATCACCACCGATTATTATGTATCGTTTGGAGTATTTTTTATTTATGTAGGTTAATATTTTATTAAGTTGACTATAGAATACTTCTTCCTCTCTTCTATTCCAGTACATTGTTACTACTAGTATGTTATCTTTATACAAGTCAATAGCACAAAGTTCTAAGACGTATTCGATTGACAATTTCGTAACATCATAACATTCCACATAGTCAACGTGTTGTTCCAGTAAGATACACACGCCGCCGCCTCCACGGTTTTTACGACAATAAGATGCTGCAACTTTGTAGTTGCTAAAATGGATCATATTTAATTTTTCACGTGATAGCCAGGTTTCGGTGATACAGATTGCTTGGTGTTTCTGGTATTGGTTTACGAATGCTTCCATTAAGTATTGTTTGTTATATAGACTTTGTATGTTTTGGAAAAGTATGCTAAAGTGTTGGTCTGTTTCGAAATGTATGGTCCTCTTGCTTGTCTTTTGTTATATATGTGTTATAGGTTTCTCTTCTGCCGTCGCTATTATTTTTTTCATTAACTAGTTCGTTTTGACTGTTACTTTTTATATCGTCTTTATTGTTTACGGGTTTACCTTCTATAAGTAATACGTTATTTCGGATTATAGCATGGTGTCCATTTTTTCGAGCTTGAATCATTTTGTCGTGCATAACTTTTCTTTCTCTTTGTGCCTCTTTATTTAAAAATTCTGAGATATGTAGTCTTGTACCACGAAAATAGTTGCTATTTTGGATTATGTATTTTGTCATTTTTTTGCTTAATAATTCGATAACTAATGGTCGGGTATTGTGTTTGTTATATTTTCCGATCCTATGGGTGTCCTCTATATAGCCCAGTACGTCCACATGTAAGATGTCATTAAATATTGACCTAATTCTACCATGTAGATCTGGCTCGGTTTCTCTGTAGATTTCTGTAAGTCCATAAAGGACTACGATCTTTGATTTATTCTCAACTATATATTGGGCTCCAGAGGGTGTTATATCTTTTATTGCTGTTATTTCTCGTTTCAGTGCTTCGGTTTCGTCTTTTAGTTGTTCTATCTGGGTATTAAGTTTTTCTATATCAATCTTTCTTCTGTCGTTTTCTTGAAAAAGGGCCTTGGTATCTTTCTCTATGTCTTTCCTTAATTTTAAGATAGCTTTATTTATTTCGGTTTGAATTGTTGTTTGGATTTCCGTTATTATACACATGTTATTTTCCTTTAGTTTTATGGTTATAAGTTCGCTTAAACTGTGTAATGTTAATTCAGCTTGAATATTGAACGTTTTCGAAGTTCTTTCTTTATATTGTGTGTCCCCTAGAATGCTCATTTCATCAGAATTTACGCTATCATTAAAGTGGCTCTGGTTTGGTTTACGCCTTAGGGTGACGTTTGCTTCTGGTGTTAGGTATTGGCTGGCTGCGACAAGAAGTGGTCTTATCGGAGTGTTTGAGTTATCACTCTTTGGTTTTTTACACCTGCATTCTTGGCATTCCCAGTTCAGTTTATATTCCCAGTTCAGTTTAGGACATACAATACACACGGCAGTGTTAAGTCAAATTCGTAAAAGAAAAGGCCGTGTGTTACACAATCTATCTTAACCTTATTTCGATGCCTCATAGCTCAAAATTTACATACTTCATATAATTGACTTGTGTGTGGAAACTTGCCAAGTTAAACTTGGCATCTATTTTATCTCTTTCTTATCGGCAAAGCTATCAGTTCCGCATATCCTATGCACCGTACGTGGCTCATTTTTTTCCTTTATGCTTTTAATTAGGTACTATTAATAACAAGAATATTTACAAAGCCATGATGCCATATCATCACTGATGATCGTGGTGGAATTTTCTTTTCTTATTTGTGGAATGAAGACTGTAGGTGCGCCGAAACATAATCCGAGAACAAAGTATATCGAGCACACACCACTGCACACGAATAACTGGAAATACATAAGATTCCGATGAGAATTGTCTATAGTAAATATTTTAATGCCTTAAAATGCTTATGTGTCTTTTTGTTTCTTGAAAAAAGCCCCACACTATGATTTGTCCCGTTGACAAACATGAATATTCACATACACAAATACCCAAATCGAAACAAATAATCGAAACCGCGACTATTGGGCGCCACTGGGCGGAGCGGCTTAATCTCTTAACCACTGCATCAAATCGTCCTTTGAACTTCGGCATATAATAATTTTCACTAAGTAAGCAGGCTCATTGAACCTACATTTTTAATTATCTCATGTTAGCACAGAATATTTAGAAAACTGAAAAACTGGCAAAGAAAATACAACAAGGCAACAAAGAACTATTGGGTGGGAAATGGAAGAGTGATGACACTTTCGTTTCAATTACCAAAAAAATATATTATCCTGCTTCAGACAACATCCATACCAAACGAGACTTCCTACGACTTCCTTCCTACGATATGGCAGTATCTTGCTTCAAATACTGGAACTAGCAGTATTTGCAGTATTTGGTCGTTTTGTATGACCTCCGAAGTTTGACTGGTGCTATTCTACTACCACATAACTTACTAAATATTGTTTCAGTAACATTTATATAAAATCAAAATTAACCTGTCTCAAGAAATATTTCTTCGAAGGTATAATTTCTTTTTTGTAGACGTCGGCTGTATCAATATTAACTTCAACGTATTTACACGTATCCATTGTCCCATCGGATCACACACGGCACTTTTCAGCAGAAATAAAAGAAATAATCGCCATTAACGACAGTCGCAACACGACGCGCGTTTAAAGTATTATGTATAGGGATGTAAATATATAGCTGAACTATAGAGCTACCCAATTGGTAAAAATTATTTATATACTACGAGTATTTTAATACCTGTTATTTTAATACCTGTTATTTTAGCATTAGGTGCCTCAATATTCGCTATAACGAAATGATATATTACGATATATATAACGATATTACGATAACTTGGTGAAATGATTGTGTTATGGTATTCTGTATACCACTGGAGTTAAACGAACGACCATTTTACGAAACGATTATTTTACGAAGTCAATTGGTCATAGGGAATAAGGGCTCTGTTCCAAAGCAACTAGTATAACGTTATATGTACTGAATTATAACCTCAAAATCTAATACGTTTTGTGCAGTGTTGCAGTTGCCCCGCTTGTCCGTTTAATAATAAATGCCTTAAGAGAATTTATGGGTAATTTGAAATCATACAAGTATTTTTTCATTGCTGTTGGTTCTGGGGCAAATCATGAGAAAGAGAACCATGTAGCCATTCACATGAATAGTTTAACTTGGTTTTTTAATTTAGACTCACCTGATACTACATTGTTCTCCCATACCCCACAACAAAATGTAGATGGAAAAATTGTAAAATTACTATTGTAAAAGAGTAACCGTGGAGTTTCTTGCCCTTCTTCTCCACAGGAATGACATTCCGAAGTGGTGGTAGAGTCTTTGTTACTATTTTGACGATTCATAAATACTGTAATGGTTTACATGAATAAAAAATATTCTGATTCTGATTCTGATTCATGTATGGACGCAGAACGATGTCCTTTACCCAAGTTCTTTTTTTAAATAGTAACCGTGCGGACTCACCTGTTGAAATATCTCGTTGGAAGTAGAATTTTTTTACTAAATGTTAAACCTACTTCACAGCAACTGTCAATGTCATCCATGGGCCAAAATATCCTTGTCGCACTGAAAAAATAAGGTTCAAAGATTTCATGACGTAAAGAATGATAAGTGATATGCACCTAACGTCTTTTTATTATTTGAAAATCGGTTAATGGAATGACAAGCAGTTATTTTCATTTTAGTAACCTTTTAATCTTGTCTATAGACGACAATGAAAACGAAGATAAATCCACCTTACACCGTTAGCAGCATTAAAACGGCCATCCAGAAAACCTAAGCGCTTACAAGTATAATTTTTCTTTGCCTATTTCTTCTGTCTAAAAAGACTTCTTATTTTGTCTTAGGTTTAGTTACCTACATAACCAAACATATAAATTTTATAAAAGAATATAGGAACGCAACATTTTACCTAAATTGGTATAATACAGCATGCTTTGTAGATGTGTAATTATTTCGAATCATTTTTAATGTCAATAAAAAACCTAGATTTGGAACCATTTCCATTAGTGGGATTTTGGTCACATTTCTGCAATGCCATAATAAAGAGTTAATGATAATGACTTTAAACTGCCAAGTACCTACTTCTTATCTTCCATTATTATAGTTTGGCGAACATTTAAAATAAAATATATAGACACAAATGGCAATATAGAAAATAATAAATCGCTAGTAACAACTGCCTAATACAAGTCGATACACCCTAAATTTTGTCTTATACTACTTCAATATATATATTTTTTACATATTTTTTATATTATTTTTATACACATGGTAACGTATTGCACCTAGTAGAGGTTACATCACTAGTTAATGTACACGTGACGCCTTATACAATTAACAATTTAGTACAGATTTGAAACACATTGCACACCGACCGTCAGAAACACATACAAGAAGAATGGATATTTCTATTTAATTATTCTTTTAATAATATGTAATATTGATTATCGTATTGAAAATGAAATTGATTTTTTACGCCACCATATTCATACACTTAGAAGGTATATGCACTTTATCGTTGTTACATCACTGAATTCACCAACACATAGAGCGAAAGGGATAGCAAGAGACTACTAAGACATAGTAGATTTTTGTCTAAAGTGACTTATTGGAGCATACACAGGCCAAAAAGAACATCTACACAATATGAAGCAAACCAGTGACGTGGTGTGCAGAAACTGAAACAACGAAGAATGTCCTCTGCAAATGTGACACATTGGCGGCGCGGCAAATGAATCTACTGAGGGTGGTCTATCTATCTCTAGAAGAATACAAGCTCCTCACCTCCTATCGGAATATACAATTTGGTATAGTAAGTATTTGGATCACAAGGTACGTAAGAGCGATAGAGCAAAGGGCAGCACAAAAGATCCCATCGGGTCGAAGTGCGCTTGATGTAACTAAGCCCATAAAACCCCAATGAAGATAAGACACTACATCATTAAAATTTTGGACCAAGATTCCAGGACAGTCAGAGGCTTCATACTATTAACTATTGTAATCATAATATTTATGTACCTTAAACACCTGCTACCTATAAAACAACCCCGCTTTGAAGCCACCGATTGCGCATACGTTTAGACTATTCATTCACTAAATTAAAGCTTTCATAAAATGTCTTACGGCGGGTGAGGTTCGGATTTTACATCATTTAAAAGAATTAACAAATTTATTAAAGTACTTTTTATATATAATATTCTCATTTTAATTTCGTACAAAATAGTGGTGGAAGGTTTTATTGAATTTCACTTGTTCCGTTTCATAAAATGCTAGTTAATTATGTTAATAATTTAAAGAAGGAAAATCATAATATACCTTTGACGCATTATTTTTAATATCATAATCATATTGCATAGCAAAGGTGTTTCTATCCACCCATATCAAATATCTGTATTTGTCATTGTGTCCTTACAAATTGTAACAACAGATACAGCAGAAAAAATAATTGGGAAGGTAATACTCAGGAAATAATTGCGAATATGTTTTTATTAATTTCGTCAAAAATAAATTAGTTGCGCAAAATTAACAATTTCATTAATATCAATATTTCTACAATTAATCAGCATACGATTAAACAAAATACATAATACGTTAACTACACTATCTACATTAAATTAAACACTAACTATTATAACGAATGGAGTATTTAAAAAAAACACGTATCACAACTCAGCATTTTTTATCATAATAGTCGCCTTTTTTGTCAATAAATGCCCTAGCTACTTCCCCAGTTTCTCTAGAATCCTTAAAATAGTTTTCTACCTCTTGTAAAGTTTTGTCTTTGGTTTCAGGTAAATATTTATACAAAATAACTGCAAATACAGAAGCTGATACAGCATAAAAAAAGAACGCACCATGTAAAGTTAACGTTTTAAATATATACGGCGACAGTTTTAAAACAGTTGCCATTAATAATTCTGAAAATAACGTAAGTATGAGTAACGATGAACTTTTGTACCTCAAAAATATAATTTCTCCAAATATAGTAGACGGCATTATCATCGGGCCGCAGGTTATTGCTACAGAAAACGATGTTAATAGAACTATAGATACAATTTTATTTTCTTCAATAACTGATATTTTAATCAGGTATAGGTACAGAGATATAATGAACAGAAACAATATTCCTATAACAGATGATACGAGCAACAACGTTCTTCTGTTTAAAAACTTTGATAAAACACAACCGATTTGCATGCCGAGTATTGTAACGGCGTCTAAAATGAGCATTCCAATGTAAGCAGCGGACTCACTATCAGTTATTTGACTTATTAAGTCCACAGAGTACATGGAACACACAAGTTTTCCAGAGAAGTGGTACAGAGACATAACCGCCATAGAGAGTAATAATGGCTCATAGAAGCACTTAGTAGTCAAAGTTTCCTTAACATTTTCGAAGTTATACCATGATGATTTTCGGCGCTGTGCGCATTTCTGTAGGTATTCTTTCTGTGATTTAATTAGGCTTTCAAGCTCATCCTCCGATTCTTTGTCAAATCCTTTCAACCAGTGGTGTGCGACGGCACATTCTTCAAAACGTCCGTTCATCGCCAGCCAGGACGGAGATTCGGGTATGGTTATAGCTGTCAAGCAATAAAGGCAGCATATGAACGCAATAATAGCTATGTTCCTCCAGTGACTGAATGTTCCAGTAACATTTGCGATCCACACTCCCCAAAAGAATATCGAAGACTCTATCATCATGAAAACGCCTCGGTAACGCGGGGATGAGTACTCTGTGATGATTACAATTAGGACTGTCATGTTGCTGGCTAGAAGAGGGCCTTGCAGTATTTCGCTGATCAAGAGTTGATTTGCAGTAGTACTACAGAAGAAAACGATGAAACTTACAACTGTTATAATACACACCAGAATGTAAGGTATCTTTCTCCCGACGAGACGAGTGAGTATGGGCAGAACAATAACCCATGGCAAGGAGCTGTAGCCAAGGATCGATGCTGAAACAACAAAAAAAGATGAGTGACCAAAAATACATGAGACGATCTGATATTATTAATAATAGAATTGTAACTTAAGACAATCATCGCATATCCCTGTAAAAGTTGCCAATTAAGGAAAATTTATTTCAATCAAACTCAAATTTCTTAACAAAGTAAATTATTTAGTTGTCACAAGAATTGATTAAATATTTGCCTTTACGTACTTAGGTATGCTTTAAACGATTACGAGGGACTTTGGACTTTGATTCATCATCATCATCATCATTTCAGCCTATACTTGTCCACTGCTGAACATAGGCCTCCCCAATCGCTTTCCAGCGTAACCGGTCCGATGCCACCTGCATCCAACGATTTCCTGCGATTTTCACAAGATCGTCGGTCCATCTGGCAGGCGGTCGTCCTACGCTGCGCTTGCCAATACGTGGTCTCCACTCTAGAATCTTTCTGCCCCAACGCCCGTCCGATCTACGCGCTATGTGGCCAGCCCATTGCCACTTCAGCATGCTAATCCTGAGGGCTATGTCGGTGACCTTGGTTCTTCTACGAATCTCCTCATTCCTGATTCGATCACGTAGAGAAACGCCGAGCATAGCTCTTTCCATAGCTCGCTGAGCAACTTTGAGCTTTTTTATGAGACCTATTGTAAGAGACCACGTCTCTGATCCATATGTCATCACTGGTAACACACATCGGACTTTGATTACGATGTTGTAAATAAATATAAATAAACTTGATGCGGGTGTAACCGTAGGCAATATTTAGTAGATAGAATGAATAAAAGTATAATTACATAGCCAAGATGCTATGTCATCAGTCAAAGGGTTGGCTGTTGAGTTTAGTTCCTTTCTTAACTGAGGTATGAAGACTGTAGGGGCTCCAAAACAGAGGCCTAGCACGAAATATGCTGACGTCATCGCCGTACATATGTAGAACTGAAAAGAGAAGTATTTATAATATTTAAACCTTATCTTAAATCCTCTTCTTGACTTTTATGGAGTAGCTACAAAATCATTAAATGTTACTTTAACTTTAGAAGATCTAAAGGGTATACAACTCTCCGATACAGTCAATATATATTATACTTTGACTAGCACACACTGTCGTCGGTCTAACTTTGTTAGGGCAACGAAATAAAATAGGTATACTAAATTGTTAAATTTTAGAAAAGCTATTTAGACGTTTAAGGACGCGCTCGTAGCGCTGTGCGACCGTGTCGTGTTCTTACCGATCACCTAGGTTCGCCTCGTTCGAGCTGAGATAAGTGACCGTTTGTGTCACTTTTATATTCGACCGTCTCCGTGCTTCAGAAAGTACTTTAAGCCGTCGGTCCTGCTTACCACTTAATGAGGCAGACGTTAAGCCCAGTTGAAAGCCTTATAGGCGGCTTTATAAGTTCCAACAGCAGGTTGCCACAAACCTGCCTCCTCCAATCCACACTGGGTCCGCGTGGTGGAGTATGATCTAATCTTTCTTACCTCGATTTGTGAGAGAAGGCCTTTGCCCAGCAGTGGGACAATATAGGCAGATATTGTTATTATTATTATTATATTTAGACCTACGACTCCGCCTAACATAATTATCTAAAATATGTCAGGCGTGAGTACTATGACTTTCTGGCCCCTGGTAATAAGTCAAGCTATAGTTCTTGGTGAACCCAAGCTATTTTGATCTTTAGGGAAGATCTTTATCCTGCAGTGCTACATCTTTCGACTGATTATAATGATGATGAATATTGATCCAATAGTTGTCACTATTTTGATCCATATACCTTGTATCTCCTACTGTACAAGTTTTTGGATGAGACCCAAATGAATAGTCAAATATGTACGCAAACAAACATTGTTAAACATTTCATTGAGGGACCTCTCAATAGAACCCCAATACAGAACGTACAATTTTTGGGTTGGTTTTTGAGTGCTCACGTTTTGACACCATCTACGTAAATTACGCTAACTCGATTTTTCGTTATTCACTTTTTTATGTAAATGCATTAATAACATCTTAAAACATTTCCTCTATATGCTTATAAATGTTGACATTAATATTTTAATAAATAATGCATTTTTTAAATCGTGAAATACACTAACTCCCACTCAAAATTGCAATCGATGGATGTATATCCCGCTAACAAAAGTAAGCCGTTTGTACGGGGAGGTACATTTTGTGTGTGTGTGTGAATGATCTACGCTGTTGGCCGCGGGCCTTTACAGCTTCATCGGAAAAGAGGGCGAGCGTGCTACCACTACGCTTGAGCCAGAAGGGCAAGGAGGCAACTAGCTTAAGGGCGCCTCAAGGAGGCACGGCCTCGGCTTGGGCAGTCGCTATAGGGGAGGGTGTATACTAGGTGTCTCGCCGAGGTGCTCTACACCGGCCGGCGGGCAAGGGTTTCTTCGACCTCGCTGGCGAGGTTGGTGTCTGATCCTGTGTGCAGTATCTGTATCCGAAAGAAGGGATGTAGGGGCATCGGGAGGGTCGGTGAGAGCATGCTGTGGACGGCGGTAGCGACTGATAGGAGGGGAATTAGATTCGTAGACGGCGGCGGCTACGATTAGCGGATTTCTATGATTGGACGCGTTTGCGAAATATCGGGTTGTCCCCTTTTTAATAAAGGCGCTAATAGGTTCGAGACCAAGATCGAAATTAAGATCGTCAATCGGTCATTCGGGTAAAGACGATCGAGCACAAAAGCTCGGTTACGGACTCGCTTAATGTGCGGCCGGAAGGTCATGGTATTGTTTAGGGTGACCCTTAGATATTTGACTTGTTTGACCCTGGGGAATAGGTAGGTTGAACATGGTCACTTGACCAAAATTACTTCTGGGGTGGCGCAGGGACGGGGGCGGGGTGACACCTCTGGAGAAAAACACAGCAGCGCTCTTGTCCGGCTTCACCTCAATACGCCACTTCCTGAACCAATCACCAGGGTATTGGGCCGCCTGAAGGTTAGTCTGGTAATGAAACCCTTATTCCTATGCAAGATATAGGGAGCGGTAACATCCGCGAATAGGGCTAGATGCACCTTACTCGAACGAGGAATATTGTTCGTGTAAAAGTTGAACAGGAGGGGGAGAGAGCTGAGCCTTGTGGGACACCAGCCTGTATGGAGTAGAGGACGGGGAGGTACAGAAAATGACTGTTTGTTCACATTGCGCCAATGACGAGATAGAAGTGTGAGCGGGACATGCAGTTTGGTGCACAAGATCGCTTAATTTAAATAAATTATTGATAAGTAGCGTTTTGTCTTTTTTTTGGGAAGTATTCGTAATAATGTCGCGATAACGTTCTCGATATTTAGTAAATATTAGCAAAAAAGTTGATAGTGAACAAAGTACGACGAACGAAGATCATAAATCATGTAAATAATGATACTGGACGAGGTATGTATACTGTTTTTATCGTGTTCTATGTATTATTCTAAGTATCAGGCATATGATTAATGAATCTTCTGTTTTTATAGTTCGTTCCGTTGTGTAATACGCCATATTAGAGTTAGCGTGTTTTACATTAACGTTGTAATCAATTAAACTCACGGAAATTAAGCTAACTCGCAGCAAATCTTAATATATTTCACATTAAGGAAAATTTCATGCATGAGTATGCATGAAATCTTCCTTAATGTAATTAAATCTGAGTAGATTGCAAATGACAAACAATGTGCATCTGAAGTGAAATGATGTCGATATGTTTAAAAATAACATATACTTACATATACTCTTAAATTGCTTCTCTTGCACAGTTGTGTTATTCGACAAAGCGTAGTTTAGTGTAGATTTAATCGTGGTTTAATGAGTCGAACCATGAATACTCGTGTATCCTCTTAGTCCGAGTAGTCGGACTACAACAAATAGTGATTTCTCTTTGTCCAAGAAATAAAAAGTTCACGTAATCCGATTGGTCAGACTAAACAGTCGGACCACGCGGTCACAGGAATATTATTAACTGACTTCAAAAAGGAGGAGATTCTACATGGTATGTTCGTCCATATGTAAAATACATACGGACAAACATACTATTTCGATCCCGTAGAATCTTAATTTATTTTCACCGATATTTTGGTCAATTGTGAACCAAGTTTAATTATTCTTTTTGCATTGACTTTAGTATAGCTTCAAGGTAGTTCCATTTTAATTCGGTATTGCACCTTGGAATTGAAGATACACCAGAAAGAATAATGTAATATAGTTATATAAATATTAATAACTAAACTATTTTAATTTTAAAATTGTAATTCCCTTCAAAAAAGGGAAAGTGACTTCTACAAGCGCAAAAGTGACATACCTAAGTTAACTAAAAAGTAAAACATAAATGTTTAAAGTCGATCAATAAGCGACCGCACCATTTATTTTATTGCTTCTTAGTACACTTAGGTATGTTACTGTTGCGCTTTTTAAAGTTTCCCTTGTTTTAAGTTAATTATCTTTAATTCTATGCACAGAGACAGCTCATTACAATTTTATCACAGTATAGACAATTCTCGACATCGGGACCTGTTATGCACAACATGATATAAGGCTTTGTTTGAAATTGAATCGTTTTTGCACACTCGATTTTATCGCTATCAACAAAATTACTATATTTTTGGATTAGGTGGTTTCCTTAGCATATAGAATTTCAAAATACAAATTAAAACTTGTTGGTGACATATCTATCTACTGTAAAAATGAGGACCAAATTAAAACAAACCAAGTTCGGAATATTTTTGTACAAACTAAGTCCCAATTTTATTTATTCAATTTAAACTGGACCTCCATTTGAGGTTTCCTGAAACATACATTTTGTTAGGCTTACAAGCTCACATGTCTACCTAAAGCGTCTACTGTAGCCGTTTTGGAAATTTTAATTATTTTCAACGATATTTATGCAAATAACGATGAAGGAAAACATCGTGAGGGAGAACATAAGGGCAAAAAGTTTAAACACGGAATAGATTATTAAGGGACAAATTTATATATTACCAGAGACTGTTACATATTATACCTAACTGGTATGACTGTATCTAGCTAACGCTGCACAAACCCAGCTCCAAAAATCTATTGTTGCTGTATTAGCACTCTTATCGGATGAAAAACAAATCTCATGAGTATTTTAAGCAAGTCCATTTGCGAGATATATAATATGGAATTATATATTATGAATTTTTTGTAATAAAAAAATTACTAGGAAATTTTTTGCTCACTTATTATGAATTCATTTATTATTCAATTAATTTCAATTTGCCTTCAGGTACGTCACAAAATATTCAAATATTTTATAAGTAATCTGTTCAAATAATTGTATCTTTTTGTTTTAGGTTAGTATTGACGTAAGACTGTATTATTTAGCGTGTTGCTGCACTACTGTCTTTAAAGTTTTTACGCATTCCCAATAAAGGTTTCTATTAGGCTTCCCGAAAATCTGAGAAAAAACCAACGTCACACTTTCTCGATGACATACACAGATAATATGAAGACTCACAATGAGATCACCGGAATACAAGAATATATAAAAATACAAGACTCACCTGTCTTAAAAACGATCGCCATGATGCCTTTATGTGTTCATTGGCACATTCTTCACCATCGTCACTTTTTATCCCACCATAACCGCACGTCTCCATTCTGTATTAATAGAATTTAATAACACGTTCACTCAGGAACCACTGCTACTCCCGGTGACACCTGAAACGAACTAATCTTTAGCTGATAGCTTTTAAAAGTATTTAAAGTAATAATTAGTTATCTCAAGAAATGGAAGCATAGCGAACGACGGTACACAAACATGTTCGAGTGAAATTATAAACAATTTATATGATACCTTACCTACACTTCATTGAATCACTAAGCTGACAACGCAACGTACACAGAAATTTTAGTTATTATTGAAATAAAAACAACTATATAACTGTCAGCATTTTACGTATGTATGTATTCTTCGAATGCAATCAATATTTATACGAACTAAAAATCATAAACTTTGTACCTGCATGTGTGCACTACGATTTCCCTGAACGCACTGGGGAATCAGTACGTCTAAACACAAAAACAACTTATTTATGCCTCAGTTTCATTTAGTAGGTAGGTGCTATAAAAAAACTTAATGCAGACGCAGTACAATCACCGGCGTTATTACCACTGTGTCACATTACTTCAATTAGTTAAGGTGCGAGTGCATTTTACGCGTCGCCGGCCGGCGCACACCAATTGAACTAAACCGAACATAACAAGAAATTATTCCTTATCAGTTAGTTATTCCCAGATTTATGATTGTTTTGAATGGTTATTTTCCAATAACAACAAACGAACAACAGCTTGTTCGATTTGTACTCGATAAAACCACGATCGTTACGAGTATAGATTTTTATTTTTGTATACAAAGAAAGCTTAATATTGCGAAAGTTACATTAAAATACCAAGATAGCATATTTTTTTTGTCACAAATGTACACCATTAGTACAGTACGAGCTTATTCTAATATAATAAATAAGTCATTTGTGAGTGACTGGTGCACGTAATAGGTGTTAAAATACCTGTGTTCATGTAACATCTTATAGCTATTTTATTCGTACCTACTTAATTGCAGCAACATTTCAAATTATTTGACCTGCAACATATACAAAAATTCTATCTATGATAAACCTCATGAGGTTTATCGTCGATTAAATTTTTGTACAAATTGCAGAGAAGCGTCAGTACCCTTATTATGTCAGTTTAAGCCTACTATAATAAAGTGAAATAGAGACAATGAGATGTCATTGTTTCTAAATTCACTCAAAATTATTTTCCCGTACACCGACAACGCCGCGTAAATAAAACCAAACCTTTAGTGCATGTGCTAGACATTTCAAACGTTTGTTATGAAATTGATTCGTTTCTTGATGTGCATAATAGCTGGTGGATGTGACTAACCACTATACTCATACATGCCCAATGCACACTTTTATGTCGTTGTTAGCTAAATAGTCTTAGTACGCAAAGGAAGCGTTTGAAGAGTTGTTTATTAAGAGTGAGAGTAGTCAGAACACTAGTTTCATTCATTGTGAGTCATTAGTTATCAATATCAGAACAGTCACATACCTTCATCAAATTAGTCATTAGTTTATCATAATATACTTTGCTTTAAGTAAATATCTCTTACTGGCAAGGACAACGTGCACGCTTCATATTTTTTCTCATTCTGCAGCTGATGTTTGAGCACGCCTGTATTTTATTTATATCCTGAGACAAGTGTAACGAACTTCGTCACTTTCGGGCGTTCCACGCAATCGTTCGTTTTATCGCTATAAATAGTCGCCTTAGCACAGAATTGTATTACGGATGAATTTTATAGAACGACGTAGGTATCGCGCTTTTATCACTTTTTCAAATTCATTTTGAATTAGACCCGTAAGTAAAGGTCAATGAAAATCAGTCAGAAATTATTTATTTGTCTATCTATCTATCTATAACCTCACGCCAGATCCCTTGCGGGGTAGGCAGAGAGTACAGAGTTCCGTCAGGTTCTTTTCTTACATACCTCTCTGGCTTCCTCGACTCTCATAGTTCGTCTCATACACGCTCGCCGGTTACGGAGACTCTTGACTTTTCCATCAGATAAGATTATTATTATTATGATTATTTATTTGTCTAAGCCAAAAAATCACTTAAAAACGTCAAAATTTTCGCATTTTGTATATATATCGTAAGATCGGAATGCGGTCTCCGCTGAGTTCTCTCAGCGGAGACCCGGCGGCAAACTCAGCGGGCTAGACTTTTTAATTTTATAATGGTGGAATACCTCTGGTCTTTGCTCAATACTTTTTTTTACGAAATTATGTTTAGTTCTTGAGTATATATACAGTTTTGGAAACTGATTATTTGCGAACTGCTCTAACCCAATCCGTTTTTATCGTAGATATAATTAGAAAAATTACTTTGGGAAATTACGATATAGCACAGTAATTTATTTGACAGTAATAAAGTAGCCTATTACGGTAATAGGCACACCCTCTATTACTTAGAGTAGAATTATTCAATATTAAAACTTTCGAACCTTTATAACCACGCGTTCTGGTATAACGGTCTTACTTATCAATGCGAGAAACATTTACTTTGGCGACAGTTATTTGAAATTAAACAAGAAATTAGCAGTTTTATAAATTTCAGTGGAATAAATTATCTACATCCATAATACTGTTTTTTTTTTGCTGCGAGTGAATAATTTGATAAACCGTTCAGGGTAATAAAAGTCCAATTATTCTTTAAAAAAGTATATTTTGAATATTTTAAAAATACTTCATTTGTATAAAATACGACATGTAATTACAAAAAATATTGTTTACTTTTTTAGAGTATAGTTATGTATTTTTACTAGTAAAAATACATAACTATACTCTCATTGTTGTCATTTTTGTCGTCTCCTTTAATACTAAAATTATTTTGATCAAATCAGTGACTGTTCTATTTCTTACGGCCCGTTTCTATATTCAATTCATGGATAGATTTGCCTACTGTGGATAGAATTTTGACATATTTTGTATAGAAAAGCTGTCAAAATTCTATTGACAGTAAGCAAATCTATCCTTGAGTTGAATATAGGAACCGGCTGTTAGAGAATATAGGCAAGTGTTTTAATTGTTATATTGACTGCATATGTACATAAATCGTATTTTCTTAATTAAATGTTCAGGATTATCTTCTGTCCTTGTGCTCTTTTCTTTATAATAGTTCTCTATTTCTTGAAGTGTCTTATCTTTACTTTCGGGTAAATACTTATAAAGCAAAAATGCCAATACGGGCGATGACATCCCATAGCAAAGGAAAGCGCCATGTAAATTTAAGGCTTTAAAATATACGGTGCTATTTTCAAAACTGTGGCCGTTAAAAGTTCTGAAAATATAGCGAGAGTCGGTAAAGATGAATCTAAATCGTAAAGTCTCCTAAATCGTAAAGGCGTTAATTCGCCATAAACTATACATGCCAGAATCATTGGGCCACAACTTATGGTTATATAAAAATATGTGAGTAGAATTAACGTTACAATTTTATTTTCTACTATAAATAATAGTTTGATCATATACAAATATACGGATATAACAAACAAAACATGATACCTAGCGTGTGTGTGTGTGAGTGATGTACGCTGTTGGCCGCGAGGCCTTTACAGCTACACCGGACTTATGATACCTAGCGATGAGGATGCTAGCAACTAAGTCCTCCTTCCTCCTCTTAGATATTTTGATAAAAGACAACCAAATAACATACTGAAAATCAAAACCGCTTCTAATATGAGCTTATCCATGTAGGCAGCCGATTCGTTATTAGTTATTTTCGCAATTAATTCAACAGAATACACGCTACAAACAAACCTCCTTGAAAAATTGTATAAACACATTACTGTCATAGACAGTAAGAGGGGCTTGTAGGATGCTCTTGTGCAAATAATCTCTATAACGCTTCTGAATTTTAATGATAACTTAGTTTCTTTATACTTAGAACGAGATTTTAAGTATTCCTTTTGGGAACTTATAAGGCCGTCTTGTTCTTTTTCTGAATTCTGATCAGTCCCTTTAAGCCAACGATGTGATGCAGCGCACTCATCGAATCGCCCTTTTGTCGCTAACCAAGATGGTGAATCAGGCTAAAATCTATCTATCTATCTATCTATAACCTCACGCCAGATCCCTTGCGGGGTAGGCAGAGAGTACAGAGTTCCAACAGGTTCTTTCCTTACATACCTCTCTGGCTTCCTCGACTCTCATAGTTCGTCTCATACACGCTCGCCGGTTACGGAGACTCTTGACTTTTCCATCAGATAAGACTCGGTTTATTTGGTCGTGGTAAGATAGTCTAGGTCTTCCCCGGTACCTGCATCCTTCCACTTTCACATTGTATATCTGTTTTGTCATTCTTTCCTCTGGCATTCTTTCTATATGCCCGAACCAACGGAGCATGCCCTTTCTCATCTTTACACCGATACTATCTTTCATACCTACTCGCTGTCTTACTATGCTGTTGCTAATGCGGTCGGTCAGCTTCACTCCGCACATCTTCCGCAGAGCTCGCATTTCTACCGCATTTATCCTACTTTCATTCTTCTTCTTACATACCCAGCTCTCGCTACCATATAACAGCGTTGGGACAAGAACTCCGTTATGTATGGCCAGCTGCGCCTTATGGCTTAAGTGCCGGCTCCCGAGTAGCTTTCCCATCGCACCATTCACTCTGTTTCCTGCACTCACTCTTCTCTCTATGTCAGCGGTGTATTTCCCATCCTTACTGAAGGCGCATCCAAGATATACAAACTCATTCACTTGCTCCAGAACATCGTTACCAACCACAATCCTTACATTCGTTCTGGTTTCTTCCCCAGGCTAAAAAATAACTTTTAAAGAGTAGGCAGCTAAAAAAAAAGCAACTGATGCAATTATATTCTTCCAATGACTAAAAGTACCCATTGCATTTGCAATCCAGATACCGCTGAATAAGGTTGTTGATTTTATCGTCGTGAATATTCCACTATATTTATGTGAAAGTGGAAGGATGCAGGTACCGGGGAAGACCTATCTTACCACGACCAAATAAACCGAGTCTTATATGATGGAAAAGTCAAGAGTATCCGTAACCGGCGAGCGTGTATGACACGAACTATGAGAGTCGAGGAAGCCAGAGAGGTATGTAAGGAAAGAACCTGTTGGAACTCTGTACTCTCTGCCTACCCCGCAAGGGATCTGGCGTGAGGTTATAGATAGATAGATAGATAGAATATTCCACGGTATCGAGGCGATGTGTCATCATCATCAAGCCTATAGCAGTCCACTGCTTGACATAGGCCTTTCCAAGTGCACGCCACTGGGTACGATCCTCGGCTACTCGCATCCAGTTTCTGCCAGCCACCCTACGAAGGTCATCGCTCCACCTAGCCTGAGGGCGTCCTGCATTACGTTTGCCAGTCCGTGGTCTCCACTCAAGAACTCGTTTGTCCCAGCGGTTATCGGTTCTTCGGCTAATGTGACCGGCCCATTGCCACTTCAGCTTACTAATCCGGTGGGCTATGTCGATTACTTTGGTTCTCTGTCGAATGACTTCGTTCCGGATTCTATCCTTCAGAGAAACTCCGACCATAGCCCTTTCCATAGCTCGCTGAGTGATTTTAAATTTATGGACCTATCCAACCGTGAGTGTCCATGTTTCGGCTCCATATGTTATAACGGGCAGGACGCACTGATTGAAGACTTTTGTCTTTAGGCTTTGTGGAATGGGCGATGTAAATACTCGATGTAATTTCCCGAATGCCGCCCAGCCCAGCCGTATTCTTCTGTTGACCTCTTTCTCGAAGTTGTTTTTCCCCATCTGCAGAGTTTGCCCTAGGTAAACATATTCTTGAACAACCTCGAGAATAGCGCCTTGTATTTTATACATTACCTTGGTTTTGTCCAAGTTCATGCGGAGACCTATGTGTTCGGAAGAATCGGCTAGGCTGGTCAGCATCTGTTGTAACAATGTCGTCTGCAAATCTCAAGTGTGAGATATGGCTGCCATTTATGTTTATGCCATGACCTTTCCAGTCCAGCGTCTTAAACATATCCTCCAATGCATTTGTGAACAATTTGGGGGAAATAACGTCCCCTTGTCTCACTCCTCGATGCATTAGGATAGGGTTAGTCTGCTGGTTTTGTATCTGGATGGTCATGGTTGCGGCGTTATAGAGACTTCTTAGTACTTGGATGTATCGCCAGTCGACTTGGCATCGTTGCAAGGATTTTAGAACTGATCAGGTCTCGATCGAGTCAAAGGCCTTCTCATAGTCCACGAATGCTAAGCACAGGGGCCGATTATACTCTTCGGTCTTCTGTATAATCTGCTGTATAGTGTGGATGTGGTCTATGGTTCCATAGCCTCTTCGAAACCCGGCCTGTTCTGGGGGTTGAAATTCGTCGAGCCTTCGCGCAAGACGATTCGTGATAACTCTTAGCGAAATAGGGCGGTAGTTCTTCAGTTGGGTCTTATCACCCTTTTTGAAAAACAATACGACCACGCTCCTACCCCAAGCCTCTGGAGTTCTCCCGTTAAAGAGGACAGAGTTAAAGATATTTTGGGACTCCTTTAGCACCGGTTTACCTCCTGCTTTTAATAGTTCAGTTGTAACTCCGTCCTCTCCAGGGGCTTTTCCATAACTTAGCTGCTCAAGGGCCATCACGATTTCGTCTAGGCTGATTTCGGGCATGTCTTCCGTAAAGTGGCGACTTAATGTAGCTCTAGGATCCTCATTTCCGGGATCAGGACGAGATGTATGCGAGGCGTATAGTCGGCTGTAGAAGTCTTCTACTTCCAAAAGAATCCCCGGCTTAGAAGTGATGACGTCCCCACTGGCTTTGGACAACTTTGTCAGATGACTCCTCCCCAAAGACTGGACAAACACTTTCGACCCCCGATTTTGCTCGATTGCTTTTTCAATGGCGCGTGTATTAGCGCATCGGAAGTCATGTCGTACCAGTTTGTTAATTCGTTTGTTGAGTGCCCGTTGCTCTAACGAAGTGTTGGGTGGGTTTACACGTCGTTCCTTCATAAGCTGCAGTGTCTCCTCCGAAAGCTTCGTTTTCTTACTTTTACGCCGCGTTTCACAAAATCTCGTACCTTCCTCCCTGAGGATTTTAACTACATTTGTGAGGGCCTGGTCTACGTCATTTGTGGTTTCCATGGTAACGAATCGGTTCTCCAGATTTGACTGGAACGCTTCAGATCCTACTACGGTTTGGAGGAGGTTGGGCCGGAGCCTGGCCTTCATCAAACGGACTCGCTCGAACTGAAAGTTGATATTCAGTGAGCCTCTGACAAGTCTGTGATCGCTTCCGGTATTAAACCTGTTGATCACTGAGACATCCCTGAATATGTGCTTCTTGTCCGTTATGATGAAGTCAATCTCATTTTTAGTCCTAGCGTCGGGGCTTTGCCATGTCCACTTTCTTTGGGGCTGTTTCTTAAAGAAAGAGTTCATCAAGAAACGCCCCACTTTCTCAAGAAAGTTGACAAGCATTTGCCCCCTATGATTCCTGCTACCGAAACCGTGAGAGCCTACTACCGATTCGTTGCAAATTTGTACTCCCACTTTAGCGTTGAAGTCACCCATGACAACGTTGTAGTGGGCCTTAGTGATGGAGTGTAAGGCCTTCGATATGTCCTCGTACATATCTTCAACTTCATTGTCAGAGTGTGCGGAAGTCGGTGCGTAAACCTGCACAACCTTTAGGCTATACCTATCGGTTAGCTTAATAACAAGATACGCTACCCTGTTCGACACACTAGACATTTCTACAACCTATGCCGCCGGTAAGCTGGTCGCCTTCTCGGAAGTACAAAAGGTGGCCTGATTCTAGGGTAACGGTGTCCTCTCCTTTTCTTCGGACTTCACACAGTCCCAGAACGTGCCAGCTTATCCGTTGCGATGGCGATGTGTATTCTGTGATAATTACTATTAAAAGCGTCATATTGCTGGTGCGATCAGAACGCCTTGCATTATTTCGAATATCAACAGTACTGTTGTATTATTACTGTAGTAAAACACTGCGTTGCTTACTATAGTGCTGATACAAGTTAGAAGGGAATGTAATTTTCTTTCGTAATGTCGTGTGAGTATTGGTGTTATTAGGATCCATCGTAAAGCGCTGTACCCTTGCACCGATGCTGTAAAAGGAACACATACATTGAAATGTGTACTTACTTCTTTTATTAAGGTACAATATATAGTTATACTGACGCATAATCTGATTGAAAGTTATTTATTTTATGTGCATTTTTATCTCAATACCTAAAAATACAAATAACTTTGATACTACCATCTTTATTTACAAATAGGTATTTAAATGAAATAAAACTATTTTTCGAATTTTATAGCGGGTTTATTTTTGATTTTTAAGTTCCCTACGTTTCGAGTGCTTTGCAGCACCCATGGTCACAGGAAGGAATGAGGTGTTAGACATCCAAAAGGCATAGTTGTTCCGGGGTACCCGCAAACTTCTTATTTATTTTTGTTGGTCTGATCTACGCAGAATGAGCTCACGGTGTCTTGAGGTCTTGCAGTGCTATCTTGGTTTTAGATTTGATTATATTAATTACCGGATCCCAAGTCGATGGAAGCACCCAGCCATCTTCTCTATTGAAATTAGGATGTTTTTTTTTTAATTTCAATAGCCTTGCAAACCATCCTTGGTAGGAATTGGTGTTCTTTCACGAGGATTTGTGGTCTATTAAACCTGATGTTATGGCGGGTGCGGTCAAGGACATCTTCACAGACTGCAGACTTCTTTGAGCGACGGTGTTTTAGGTCAGCTATGTGTTTTTAACCCAAGTTTTTACCGTTTGTTTTGTCTTTTTGTTTGTCTATTTGTTGTTTTATGCAATGGTAGATTGGATATTCATAAAATATACAGGAAAAAAGCTTTAGATATGCTCTATAATTCGTATGGCTGATTATTTAATTTTAATTACCTATATTTGAATTTGAAAAAAAACTTGCATTTTGGGTCCTCCGGCCACACTTCATCTTGTCATCAAAGTCATCAGAGAAGGGAAATTAAAAATTCTCAAGGTCATTGATGTTAGTAATTCCCTTAACGAAATACTCAATTGCTTCATATCCTGGGCCCTTGTTCATTACGAACGATTAAACATATAACGCGCCGCGATACGATAATTTCGTAAAATAGTCATTCAATGGTACCCAAGTGGCATACAGAATACAACTACACGAACATTTCACAAAGATGGCATAACGCACCGCGTTTGGTCATACCGAATAATGGCCCTGTACATTTTTAATAATAATATCAACATATATGGTCCAACTGCTAGGCAAAGGCCTTTATTCACAAATGCCACGCGCTCCACCAAATGCCTTTATTCATAAATGCCTCGCGCTCCACCACGCGGACCCAGAGCGGATTGACGGAGGCGAATAAGGGCCTTGTACATTTTTTATAATGATATCAACCTACATGGTCCAACTGCTGGGCAAAGGCCTTTATTCATAAATGCCACGCGCTCCACCAAAGGCCTTTATTCATAAATGCAACGCGCTCCACCACGCGGACCCAGAGCGGATTGACAGAGGCAGGTTTGTGGCCACCTTCTATTAAACCTATAAGACTGAACGACTATTACATTTCGTGGTGACCGGAACCAACGGCTTAACGTGCCTTTCGAATCACGAAGACGCTCGAATATAAAAATGACACAAACAGTCACCCATCTCGGGCCGACCGAGTCGAGCGCTGCTTAACCTTGGTGATCACTAAGAACACCGCGGTCACACAGCGCTACGAGCGCCTCATACCTACATACATTTTTATAGTAAATAATCTAGAAACGTACCTATTGCTGATGATTAAATTCCTGTGACTAGAAGTAGCTCGTAGAATTTTACTTTGGTATATCAATTAGCAGTGATAGCCTAGTGGTTAGACCGTTGGACTGCAAAGTCAGAAATCTCAGATTCAAACACAGGCACGCATCTTTGTCTTTTCGATAGCATGTGCGTATTAAAAAATAACTATTACTTGCTTTAACGGTGAATGATAACATTGTGAGGAAACCGGCAAGCCTAAGCCCTCTCAGTTTGAGAAGAGGCCAATGCCCAACGGTGGGACATTTCCTTATCAGGGCTAATATAACATACTTCATATCAATAGACCGGGTCTTATCTGAAGGAAAAGTCAGGAGTCTCCGTAACTGGCGAGCGTGTATGAGACGAACTATGAGAGTAGAGGAAGGCAGAGAGGTATGTAAGGAAAGAGCCTGTTGGAACTCTGTACTCTCTGCCTACCCCGTAAAGGATCTGGCGTGATGATATAGATAGATAGACATATCAATTATTTGGTATATCCGTAATCTCATGACAGTTTTATTTCTTAATTAAGATATCATTTACTGGCTTACACGTGTATGTGACATGTGTAAATGAAAGCAAACAAAACGAGCAACATTGAAAATAATAATTTTCCGGAAAACCAAGAAGAAATATACCACTGAAAATGTCAACCGAAATTATGTGTTCAATGGAATGTATGTCAAAACTTAGGTTCGTTTTTAATAGCATAATGCTCGCTTAAAGATTTATTTACTATCTTAATTGACGAGTCTTCCAAAAATGTCCAAGGAAACCAGGTCTATAAGGAAAGAACTCTCTGACTACCCCGCAAGGGAACTGGTGTCATGATACAGATAGATAACAATCAACAATATTTTTTAACCTTGTTCCTTAACAACATACAGTCATTGATAGGATCTTATTTTTGTCGATTTTTCTGTTTTCTGGAGTGCCAGTCGTAAAAAGGTTATTTAAATTTGATTGATTATTAAGAACACTAGTATAGAAACAAACAAAAACAACTTTATTGCTATCAATAAAGAAATACTTAATGCATTTGTCACTTACTTGTCTGAAAATTGGTGTCCATGTCAGATTTGTTTGTATTTCTGCGCACTCGCGACTTTCCTGATTATTAACTACTTTATATTCGTACTTTTCTACGAGGCATTTCTCTTTATTCATCTTGGTCAAATTAGATTTGTTCCTAATGCAACTGAAACCAAAAACATATTAGTTATAATTGCGTGCTCTAATTAGGTATTAAATTTACCATCATGTTTAGGCATGTGTTCTCTAAGAATTATCATCTTGTATTTATTATCTTTTTAAAGAAATGTTTCCCAAAATTATTCCTGCCCTGTGGCAGGACGTAGGTGTGTATGTGATTTTTTGTTTGTTAACGCACCTGTGTGCGTTAGCGTAGGCGAATACATGTTTGTGTAAAAAAAAAATATTAACACACAATTTTATGTTTCGGTCTTGGTGTTCCAAGACCCTCCTCCTACACCTATCCATCACTACCTCTAAAATGTATTATTTAGGATTTTATATTCTAAATCTCGCAAGAAAGATGTGGCGTGATGATATAAATAGATAGATTATGTTTTCTATAATACGTTTCAAGTGACAATATATCTAAATCCTGCTTTTGTACTCTCTTTTAAAGATAGTATAGTACAATATAAACGCACACGGTACAAATATAACAACTAAAAAGAAAGTACTTAAATACTAGGGCTGGAAAACATTTCACAACGCAATATCTATCACCAGGAATACCTATATAAGCACTTTAGCACGGCACACGTTACCAATATTAAGTTATCGTCAACGTCAATAACCTCTGGTTGTTTGCTTTTATTTGCTTTATTCTTTGAAGACCTAAAGCTTAAAATCGGTAGAAAGCCCATAAATTTGAAATTATATTATTTTACTTTAGCTTTCATATGCCTCGAACAAAGGTGGATAACTGATATACAATATTAGTGTTGTATCGATTGAAATAACGCGTGAGCATCATTCTTTTGTGTACTCTCTACTCAGCGTCGCCACTCGGCTTCTCCCTATCGAATGATTTTTTATTATGTACGCACATTTACACGTCACATAGCTACCGTATCACACAAATATGGTAATGAACACAAAATTAAATGAGCGACACCACGTTTAAATAACAAATATAATTTTATTAACAACGTTCATTACAATTATGGAAGGACGATTTAGCGCAGTGGTTAAGAGCTTAAGCTACTCCGCCCACTGTGTTTAATAGTCGCGGGTTTGATTCCCGCAAGGGACAAAATTTTGTGTATTTGGGTATGTGAATTTTCATGTTTGTAAACGCACCCACGATACAGGAATAAAACATTATGTATGCTACGTTTAAAAAAAATGCTATGGCTTATATATTAATTAAATGCTATGCTAAGCACTAATCTGCGGTGTCGCATTGCTTTCCTGTGCGTTATCACGAGTTAGGGCTGACAAAGCTGATTTGGCTATAGTCACCACTCTTAACTCGCGCGCGCGCCCGAACACACGGACGCACGTACACACATACATACACACACAATTCTATAGAATGTTACTGTGTTGGTGGCCTTGTTAATGGCGCATATTTCGACTGATGGTCCTGGGTTCGAATCCTAGGTCGTACTAAGCAATCCGAAATTGCGCCCTTTACAATGGCAATAGGCTCAACCCTATTACATTGGGACCTAACCTATGGGTGTACAAAATATATATTTGACCACCTCTTTGGCAAATATAGGAGTGTTGGTGTTTATTTTTGTTTAATATTATGTGTATGATACCCAGAAACGTAATATTATAATATGCGTGTGTTATTAAATCATCTGATTTTTGACCTAAGGTCCCGTTATTTGCCATGGATCAGATACAGCTATATGTAGGTAGATACATTTTACATTTTGTTTACTTTTCTATAGATGTACGGAATCCTGAAATAATACATAAACCCCCACATTTTCTAGTGATTTTATTATACATACTTACCATACTTACCCCTTTTATAATAATATCATTTCGTAACGGATAAATTCAGAGATTGAATGCTACAATTAAAACTGATTATTGCTTTCCTACAGCCAAAGGATGTGAGAATTAGGTCATTATATACATTATTTAGAAAACATTTACAGGTATTTCAATTTTACAACATTTATATGTATTTATAGTTTATTTGTAATAAAATAGAAAATGCACTCTGCACCTCGACAAGGCACATTGTAGATACAAATAATGAAATCTTTACAATAATCGGTGTTACCCAGTGTAAACTATAAATTTATTATTAGTGTATTGTGATACATAAACAAAGGTGTGTGTGTCAAGGCCCACCCGCACGGATAGACCGAGCGAAATACACGATTCCTTCGGCATACCTACTATGTGGTAGGCTATTCTTCACTTCGAGTAAATATATTTTACTGCTTAATAAGCATTAGCATAAATATAGGCTAAAAATAAACATGCTTTACGTACATTTCCATTCATTTAGAATAATCAAATACTCTATAACCTTTTTTCATAAACCTAAATATATTAGATCGTTCTAATTAGATTATTACTTGACAAATTCAATGCGAAAACAAAATTTAATTTTAAAGAGTCTTAGTTTATTTAATTACTATTTTGTCAAAAATTTTGATATCTATATTAACTACGAAACTGGTTGTTGGTTTATATTAGCGTATTAAAGAATATATTTTAGAAGTGTAATTGAGATTGCCGTATTGCTTTGAATAATGGTTAAATTTAGTTTAATACAGCGGGCTAATACGAATAAGAATAAGTTACGTTCTAAAATATAATGTTCTTTTATATTTCTATACGACATTTGGTACATTTAAATAATAGCTATAAAAGAGCTATAAAAAATAGTTGAACCAATAAATTTATCACACTATTAAATATGTTTAAAATGAATTAGTTAATCATTCCACATTAATATATATGTCGTGTTCACTGAAATACGTGATTGGGATATAGATTATTATTGTACGAGCCAAGCACGAGCCAACTACCAAATCGTTGGTTTTTTTATAGCAACCTCTTTTTATCACATTCGCGTGATATTAACACCTCGTCATTCATTTTGTGATCACGTCTTGTCACGAAAACGTGATCACATGAACTCCGACAAACAGTCTGCGCTGCTATCAGCGAAATTCCAAAGTAAAAATGTAATTTACCTCTACTTTTAACATTATAAATTTTTCATAAAGAGAACTACTGTAATGTATTCAAACTTTTATCTTAAGATTTTTTATATTTTACTGTAAAAAGAAAGAGAACTAGAAGGCTTTGCACGAAAAGATTGACGTTAGCGTGACGCTAACGAGTTGATGTGACATCCATGTCACACTGCAAATTTACTAAATAAATATGAACGTGACAGTACGCTTGCTCGCTAGCGTCACGCTATCGTCAATATTTTGTTGCTAAGCCCTCAGTAAAATCGAACTTCTAACTTAATTTTCAGTCTACAAGTAGGTAAGTAGTATTATTTTTGCGTATCATTGCCCGCTATAACACATGTAAAAGATAAATGTTAAGAACCAGAAACTTTTGCCATACAAAGTTTAAAAGCTTCGCTGTTGTTGGCCTTTAGAGATTTGGCTTACCTATCCGAGGAATAAGTGAGAGATACGGATAACTTTGCAGTGCTCTTGTTTTTTTTTTCAATCCACCCCTGGCTCATATTTAGATCCCTCGCATGGCAATGAGTAGAGGAGTGGACATGAAACTGGCCGGCATGAGAATTTAAACTACGGTAGTAAGCAGTACCCGCTGGGGTAAACGAGCTCTCGTGTGGAGACTATGGAATGGCAAACGTAGTGCGAGACGCCCTAAGTGTTGGTGGGGCGATGAATAATATAGGGCGATTAACCTAACCAACCTGCCTGCCAATCGCGGTGAGCATGCCAAACCCCTCGATTATTTTGGAAGGAAACAATAAAACCAGGCCCCTAGTCCCCGGCGGTCCTGTTTGTCGTGGCCACGGTAGCAGCTATGGTAATAACAGGACAAGGAGTACTAAGAATCTAATGCAGAGATTGGTCTACCTACAACAACGGAAATTGGCCCTGGTTACATATATCACACGCACGTTGAGGAGAGAGAAAAACAAGTTGCACTGGAGTATAGGTGGTTTATCGGAGGTCCGAAGAGAGGGCGAGAACACTTTAACCTGAAAATCCGGCAACTTGTTTTACTACCGGGAGGGTGAACAGCCGTCCCAAGGTGGTGTCGAATTTATTGTCCACAAGTCACTCATAAGCAATTTTCTGTCAATCACTAGTGCGTCAAGCATGGTGGTGTACCTGATTCTCAGAATATCTAAAAGATATTCGCTGAAGGTCATACAGGTCTACGCACCGACTTCAGCACACTCAGATGATGAGGTCGAAATTATTTATGAGGATATCAGTAGTGCCATACATACTTCTAAAGGCCACTTTACGGTGGTTATGGGTGACTTTAATGCGCGGCTGAGCAAACGAGGCGATGATGAGATGAGAGTGGGGCAATTTGGATATGAGCAGCGGAACCGTAGTGGTCAGGGGCTTGCCGAATTCCTGGAAAAAGAGGGACTCTTAAACTCTTTCTTCCTGAAGCCGCCTCATAGGAAATGGACCTCGATGAGCCCTAATGGTTACACTAAAAATGAGATAGACTTTATCATATGCACTAAGCGACAAATATTTAATGATGTTTCCGTGATTCACAAGGTAGAAACTGGCAGTGATCACCGAATGGTCCGAGGCATATTAAATATTAATGTAAAAATGGAAAGGTCGCGTCTGATAAAGTCTACCTTGTAATGCATATATCCAAAACCCCGAGAACTTTCAACTCGAATGTAAGACAGTAGCGTATGAGTGGACGTTACGCATGCCTTTTAAGTGTTGTCGTTTGAAACAAAAAAACACAACTAGAACTTTATAGTACTTTTTATTATTTTTCAAAGTATTCACCACGTAGCTTAATACACTTTTCCATTCACTCAAAACAGTTATTATAACATTTATTCCACTCTAAAGTGGGGGTGTTCAAAATGGCTGACTTGAAAGCGTCGACTGCTTCTTCACCGGACTGGAACCTTTGAACACGAAGGCTTTTCTTAATTTTAGGAAATGTAAAGAAATCGTTAGGGCTTAGGTCAGGACTGTATGGAGGATGGTCAAGAATTTCTACTTTTTCCTGCTTTAAATACTCAATCGTTTGACGAGCGCTGTGTGAGCTTGCGTTGTCGTGGTGCAGGATGATGCGTCGCTTTGAGTTAGATTTTCGAAGTTCGGCGATGACTTGTGGTAAACAAACTGTGGTATACCACTCTGCGTTAACCGTTCTACGATCTTCAAGTGCAATAGTCGCAACATGGCCGGTTTTTCCAACGAACGTGGCCACCATCTTCTTTGAAGTGCTTCGAGAACGAACAACTTTAGTCGGCTTTGGCTCGTCTTGAAAGACCCAGATTGTAGATTGTTATTTGGAATCAGGATCGTAGGCATAGATCCAAGATTCGTCACCACTGATGATGTCGTAGACGTGATTTGACTCTCCTCGGTTGAACCTTTGCAGAGTTTTCTTACACCATCTGACGCGGGCCGCCTTGTGATCGTCGGAAAGCAGATGCGGTATCCAACGGCAAACTAGCTTTCTTAGACCAAGCGCTTCATGCAAGATCTTCTGAATGGTTGTCCCTGAGATGCCTAATAGAGCCTCTGTCTCTCGATACGTCACATGACGATCTTCGAGAATTAGTTGTCTCACAGCAATGATGTTATCTTCAGTGAAAGCGGATTTTGGGCGTCCTTCGCGAAATTTGTCACTAACACTAGTAGGTCCACGCTGGAATTCTAAATACCAGCGTTCGATAGTTCGCAGACATGGGGCTTCATCACTGAACACAGATGTTAGCTCTTCAAAACACTGAAGCCGTGTCAGGCCTCTTCTAAAGTTGTAGAAAATTATTGCACGAACATTTTCCTTAGAAAGATTCATTTTCGTACGTAACCTGACAGATTCCAATCGACGCTGTGACTAAACAATAGCATTAATCCTGGTACTTTCAACTGTTTTAAGATTCAAAATTTAAACGCATTCGAACATAGAAAAGTTCCAAATTCAAAACTGCCGGGAAATATGGAAACGAAAGCACTTAAAAGGCATGCCTCGTATCAACAGCAGGCTGGTAGAGACTGTCCATACGGTCGGGTCCAAGTATATTAAGCCCTACTGTAAAAATAGGCCCCAAAAACTATCCGACTACACCCGGGACCTCATGGATGAGCGACGTTCCATTATGCTTCGAACCTCCGATGCATATACGCATAGTCGTATAGGCAGTTCAATGGACACATATTGAAGTTATTGCGACCGAATTTACGGTCCTTAAATACAAGACGTATTGAGGAGACCATAGAAAGTGTTTGTCAAAGTGTTCGCAAGAGGCGCATCTAATGGGCAAAGTGAGTTGACGAAGCTGAAGACGGAATACGGAAACTTAACGTCGAATAGGTCATAGGTGCTCAGGGATATAAAGAGGTGCTATTGCCAGTTATATACCTCAGTAGCTGAACCTGTTGTTGACTTAGTAAAAGACCCAAGAGACCAGCTAACCCGACACTATACTGAAGATATCTCGCCTGTACGAGATTAGGATGGCTCTCAAACAACTCAAAAACAACGAAGCGCCGGGCGAAGATGGAATTACCGCAGACCTTCGGAAAGCGGGTGGAACACCGGTACTTAAAGTACTTCCGAAGCTATTTAATTCCGTCTTGATTGAAGGGAAAAAGCCGGAAGCATGGAATAGGGGTGTAGTGGTACTCTTTTTCAGTAAAGGTCCTCATTGAAGAACTATATGCCCATTGCACTGATGAGCCATGTTTATAAGTTATTTTCATTGATTCATTCAAGTGTCATTACGAATCGTCTTTTCGAACGCAGGCTTGATGACTTCTAGCCTCCCGAAAAAGCTGGTTTCCGAAAAAGCTTCAGAACCATAGACCACATACACACGCTGCGGCAGATTATACAAAAGACTGAGGAGTATAATCAGCCACTTTGCTTGGCATTTGTGGACTATGAAAAAGCCTTCTATTCGATCGAGACTTGGGCGGTTCTTAGATCTCTCTGGCGATGCCGTATTGACTCTCGGTACATCAAAGTGTTGAAGTGCTTGTATAATAACGCTAACATGTCAGTCCGAGTACAGGGGCAGTGCATTGTTACGTCGTACATAGTTTTTTTTTTTATAAAAAAAAAAAAACTATGTTACGACGTAACAGCATGAAGGCGGAAAAGAAATCCCCATTAAAAGAGGAGTAAGACAGGGAGATGTCATTTCTCCGAAACTGTTTAGGACCCCCTTGAACGATGCCTTCAAGCTCTTGAAATGGCGAAAATTTGGCATCAATATTGAACAGGACGAATATGATACGTCGTGCGCCCTATTGCAGTTTTAGCCAGTATGCATCGCGGGGGAAGATTCAAATGAAAAGCTGAACAATTGTTGAAACAGTGCTCCACCCACCAGTTGTGACCCTCTTCAGACAGACGCGCAGAGTTTCTTCTCAAAATATAGGTTCCCAGTCGGTCGAACGTACGCAGCGCGATGTCGCGCGCGCTTAGGTACAATTTTATTGGGTCACAACTAGCGGGCTTTGCAACGAGCTTTATTGGTCTAATAACCCAATTACACCTTACAATTATCTATCTCTTTCTAGGGTAAACTCTTTTAATTCTACCTATCCCTTTCCAGGGTTACCTGTCTTCTAATTGTGTTACGTAATCCTTATGTGCTAATTACTAAATCTATTACATACTATACTATTTTAACTTAATCTATTACAATATCTATTTTGGACGACATCTTCATGATGTATATAAATACATCAGGAAAATGTCATCCTGTACATTTCTCCCACCGTGAACTGTCGGCTTCACTGACGGTTCATGCATCTTCGTGGAGAGAAATTCCTCCCTTGGTGCGGACGTCCACCGCACGCACAATTCCATCTTCTCCAGGGAAGGTCCTTATTATCCTTCCAAGAGGCCACATGTTCGTGGGGAGTACATTGTTAACAATGGGGACGATATCCTCCTCTTTCAGGGCGGCGTAAGTACTTACCAGGTAAGTACTCCCTTATCCATAGTTCCCAGAACATGTCTGCAAGTCTCTGCGCCGCCTTCCAGTGGGTGCGGCCGATGAGGTCAGTGTCAGTGAAGGTTCCTGGTGTAGGGCTGCGCGCCGGGCCATAGAGCAGAAAGTGGTTCGGTGGCAGCGCCTCTGTGTCCTCAGGGTCGACGAGTACGTGAGTGAGCGGTCGGTTGTTCACGGTAAATTCGACCTCCGCCAGCAGCGTGGTGAGAACCTCTTCCGTCGGGTGCCTCTCCGTCAGGATCGTGTACAGGGCTGTCTTCACGCTGCGTACCAGTCTTTCCCATGCGCCGCCCATGAACGGAGCGCCGGGGGGAATAAAGCGCCAGCTGATTGTTTTTCTCGTGGCCTCTTCTTGGTTGGCGTTGTCCAGCGCCTCCCGTAGCTCCTTGTTGGCGCTGCGGAGATTGGTCCTGTTGTACGACCATATTTCAGTCGGGCAGCCTTGGGGCGGGCGATCAATCGTCGTAGGGCCATCACAGCAGCTGCTCGGCTCTGCTGCAGCCATCACTCAGTGCTAAGTGATGCAGCGACTTCCAGGTGTACGACGCGTGAAGTCAGGCAGGTGAAGAGAGCTACGTAGCGCTTCTGTGTGCCCCGGCCAACTGTCACAGTCAGAGGTCCAAAATAGTCGATGCCGGTGTACGTGAAGGTCCTCTGATGGTGAGTCAGTCTGCAGGGCGGTAAGTTCCCGGTGCTCGGCTTTGGAGGCGCGTCTCTTCTTCAGCGACAGCTGTAGCACTTGTGTATGACCATACGGGCTACTGTACGTAATCTAGTTATCCAGTGCCTTGCTCTACACTCGTTGATGGTCGCCTCTACTCCGGCGTGGTGCAGCTGTCGGTGTACGTGCTCTATGTACAGGCGGGTGACGCGATGATCTCCGTCCAGCACTGCGGGGCACCGTAGCTCGTCGCTAATATCCGGCGTCGCACTTATTCGCGACTTGATTCTTATCACTCCACTGATAAGGGGCGGAGGCGGCCCTTCGATAGTCTATCACTATTACTCAGTTCGCTATTATACGAATCGTGTTGTACTACGCGCACTAACAACGCTTCCGCTCTTATCAATAGTTCTGCACTGAGCGGTAAACACTTAACGCTGCCCTTATCACTAAACTTAATTCTACCTATCCTCTCGTGTTCGGCGATGATAGCCGCGCCCAGGCGGTTACCCAGTACGGCGGCTTGCAGTTCGAGTCTCGGGATCGATCTGAGCTTGGGCAGTGCCATCTCCGCCTTCGCCGCCACGAGGGTTATATGTACCTCGCCGTCGCTCGTGGTGGCTCTCCAGTACGCCGCTGTTGCGTAGGCTGACTCGCTCGCGTCCACGAACACGTGCAACTCGAGCGTGCGTGTACCCGTGGTAGCATCGTGGTATCTTCATGTCCCGCAGACTACGCAGGTGTTGGGTCCACTCGACCCACTGTTGTGCTAGGTCATCGTCAATGTTGTCGTCCCATCTTGTACCGGGCCGCCATATCTCCTGCAGTATCTGCTTGGCCCGTATGGTGATGGGCGAAGCGATTCCGAGCGGGTCGAACAGAGACATTAGTATGCGGAGCGTCTCCCGCTTCGTCGGCGTCGGCTTGTAGAGTATGCCCAGGGGGAGGCGCGCCAGGTCGATGTTGGAACCGATGTCGTCGGCGTCCGGCCTCCACTTCAGTACGATCTTCTTTCAGTTCTGTCTATCTTTCCTTGCTGAGCCCGATCATCAGTCTGTCGTGTCTGGTCTTGTTTATTTATCGTAGTCGTCGATTTGTCCTCTGTGTTTTCACTTCCAAGTGGAATCGCGGTCGATCTTCTGTTCTATGTATCGGTCTATTTTCCTTCTTTCCAGTTTCGAATCGCGGTCGATCTATATATTCTTTCCTATGTACTGTGGGCGCTTCAGTGTGTTTCGTGCGTCGTGAGCACGCACCGTGTACGACCCAGCCGAGAGGGGTCCGGGAGGCAACGGGTTGATGTCGTTGCCCCCGGCGTACCTCCGACGTCAGCAGTAGGTGCCAATTGTCTTGGCCGATGATGATCTTGGGCTGCACTCTTCTGTAGGTAACGTCGCTCTGTATGTCCCGCAGATGCTTACAGTCGGCGATGTCTTCCACTGTGACGGCTTGTGGTGTCGACTTCATGTTTTCAATGGTGCACGCTTGAATCCGATGTGCGCGCTGGGACGTACCTCTTAACGTCAGCTGGACCCGACAGGAGTTCGATGACTGGACGTTGCAGTCGCCAATCGCCTCGATGTGCAGTGACTCGCGGAGGCCGCGCGCGCCCATCTGGTTGGCGAGCTCGGCGTCGATGAGCGTCACTGTTGACCCGTCGTCGAGGAGGGCGTGAGTGTCTACTCCTCCCGCCGGTCCGGAAATGTGTACCGGCACTATCTTGAGATACGACGCGAAGCCTCTTATCCACGTTGACGTGACTGTCTGTTTCTCTGTGTTGTCGTCTTTTGCGACCCGTTCGCTTCTGGCGTGGTGAAGCAGTCTGTGGTGCCAGTATTTGCACCCGTCGGTGTCGCAAGTGCGCCTCTTGCAGTGATGAGTCGTCGTTCTGCATAGACACGCGAAGCATAGTCTTCGTGCCTTCACGATGTCCCATCTGTCGTTGACCGTCGATTCAATAAATTTCTTGCACTTGGTTACCTCGTGTTCTGTGTCGTGACACGCAGCGCATTTTTCTTTCCTTGGGCTCGATACAGCGGTGTTATACGTCTTGTTCGTCTGTCTTCTGTTCGCTGTATGTTCCTGCTATATGTGTTACATACTATATTATATTATTATTATACTATTTTAACTTAATATATTACTATATCTATTTTATATACATCATGAAGACGTCGTCCTGTATAAATATCAATGGCGAATACCTCACTCACCTTCGATTTGCTGACGATATTGTAGTCATGGTAGAATCGCTGGAAGATCTAGGACAAATGCTCGGTGACAAAGAATCAGAGACAGAGCTCCACAGAGCATCCCCATAAGTGGGTCTAAAAAGAGCATGGACAAAATAGAAAATAATGTTATACGCCCATATTGTACCCGCGGTGGGTACAATATTGGCGGCCCATATTGTACCTACTCATAGTTGGGAACTTTACTCTTGAAGCTGTCGACGAATACATTTACCTGAGGCAGGCAGTCTGGTTAGGTAGGTCGAATCCAACTCGGCTGCGCAGCATTCGGGATACTTTAGTTAGTTAAAGTTTTTAGTGAATGTGTTTTGCCAGTGATGACATACGGATCACAGACGTGGTTTCATAGAAAATCTCAGAGTTCCTCAGAGTTCTTTACGTGATCGAGTAGGAATAAGTAGATTCGTAGAACCAAGGTCACCGACTTAGTCCATAGGATTAGTAAGCTGAATTCGCAATGGGCGGGCCACATAGCGCGAAGAGCGGACAGGCATTGGGACAGAAAGATTCTAGAGTGGAGACCGCGTATTAAGCGCAGTGTGGGACGGCCGCTTACCAAATGTACCGACGATTTTGTGAGGATCGCAGAAAGTCGTTGAATGCAGGTGGCGTCAGACCGGTTGCGTTAAAGAGCGATTGGGGAGGCAGTAGACAAGTATAGGCAGAGATGATGATGATGATAACCCTAGGTTCGTACTTTATGGCCAGCAGGGGGCTGCCATAGGCTGATGATGAGTAATCAGAGATGTAAATACGAAACTGAACAGAGAAGTAGATATAAATTTTACATACCTACTCAAAGCATGTAAGATTTTACATATTTGTGTTATTCCATTTTAATCACCATTCCATTTATATTTCCATACATACTGACGCGCCTTCTTTAGTGACCGGTTACGGAAAAGAAATGCATTTCTGTTTTCCATTAGTACATTACTGCAAGAGACATAGCTTTTAGGAACGTCGAAGATAGTTCCTGGAAACTAAGTGGCAAGGGATGTGTAGGTACACCTATACATTTTTCTTTACATAACTCTTTGGATTCACAAAGATGCAACATTCAATCTTTCCATGCCTATATTATGCAAAAAAAAGAAGAAATTGTGAAAGTATAACACCAAAGTACCTATGAAATATCGAAAGAGTTTAGAATACAATTAACAAATTATTAAGCAACAAACTTTGCCTGCACAAATATCTTGGACTCGCGTGCTTCAAGATAAAATTTTCCGAATTAATTTGCCAAATAACGCCGAAACACGAGATTTTAACTTATCATCAACTTCGCTTGTTAAATATTAATTGTTCTCAAACGGAATACCTTATGAGATGCATTGAAAATCACATTATACGTACATCTATATTAGGTAGGTATCGCGTGAGACCTGGACTATCTTCCCATGACTAAATAGACCTTGACTTATCTATAGAGCAAGTCAAAAGTTCCCATAACCGGCGAGTAAGTATGAGACAAACTATGAGAGTGGAGTAAGCCAGATATGTCTGCAAGGAACCTGTTGGGATTTTGTACTCTTCGCCTACCCCGCGAGGAATCTGGCACGATGATATAAATAGATAGATTCCTTATTATATACCTAACGAATTAAAGGGATACAACAATAACTAAATGGTTAATGCTCGCATAATCAGTGTCTGCATAGTTTATAAATAATCTGTTGAGTACTCGATCGGGTATAAATAAAGGTTCGACGGAGAGGTTTCACGCGTCGCATTCGCATACATTTTCTATTTTAAAATTATCTGAACAACGCTATTCATTTCTTATACGCTCTAAAGTTTCACATGCCCATCATCCTCGCTTATATTTCGCCTGTCCGCACATATATTTTAAAACGTAACCCCATATTAGCAAATTATTTCTGTACCCTGTCCGTTTACAAACATGAAATTCACATACACAAACACTCAGACCGACCCAAATATTTGTAGGTCTCACAAAGATTTGTCCCGTATTGGGGATCGAATCCATGACTACTCGATCAAGTGAGTGGAGCGATATAAGCTCTAAACTACTCGACCAAGTCGTTCGTCGGCAATCTACTTGTTTATTGACAATCAATACATTTCTAAGTTACAGCGAGTTAAGCTTTATTTTTCAATCATCATATAACAAAAGCTATTCATCAACAAAATGTGTACGTGACTGTATATAAAAGTAAATCAATTGAACTATATCATTCATGCAACTGTATTTTTCAACTTGTTACATAAACAAGCATTTCATCCAAAGAATAATTTTAATTTGCGGTTTTCATTTCAACAAAGACATTGATAAAATTGATAAAGCGAAATTCAATTTTAAAAACGGAATCATGAGGTCGCGTTACTTGGTGCAGGAAATGAAATGTCGCCGATTTATTTTAAACACCTCGGCTTGTTCCGAACCATTAGCTTTCCAATCCGAAGATGAGAGGAAAGTGGTGACGGACGATAACGCGGGAATTATTTGTTAGATGTCACTGGACCTTCGAATCTATGAATCGGTACCTAGACATTTCAATAAATTATTTGATACCGTAATATATAAATGTCATCATTGAAATTTTTGTGCTGTCATTAAGCTCACTAAACATTTAAATGTTTATTTATTTATTTTTATTTTACACACATATTCACAATTAACAATGGAATACTTTTATGTACAAAGGCGAGTTTAACTTAAAATTGAGATTTCTTACAGCAAACCGATAGAGAGACCGAACCGATAGAACGATAGAGAGGACGGTAACAAGTGTACTAAAATATATTTAATTACTAGCAATAAGTCAACTAAAGGAATACTGATTGGTTTTTATTTTTTTTGGAATAGGCGGTGTTCTTAGCGACACTTGTAAATAATAACATTTAATTTTAGGTACGTAATTTAATATTTGTATTTATTAAAATTTAACAAATTTTAGGTCTGTTAGGAAAGCCTCTGTTGGAACCCTGTACCTACCATGTAAGGGACCTAGCATGATAATTAGAAACAACTATAACTACGTATAAAGTTTTGCTGAAAGATATTATTTAGCATTGATATATTTATTGGAGCTGAACTTACGCAATATTTTTTTCTAGCTATCTATTTATATCATCACGGTTCCAACAGGTTCTTTCCTTACAGACCTCTTCGTCTCATACACGCTCACCTTTTACGGATACACTTAACTCTTTAAAAAAAATAACGTTTATATGTCAGAGTTGTAAAAAAGAACCGATTTTTTTTTTATTCGGTTAAAACAATGTTTAATTTATTATTATTTTTGAAAAATAAAATGAAATCCCTTAATAAACTACGGCCGAACATTATTATTTACTAACGACCCTCCTTGGTTTCGCACAGGTGAATTATACACATAAACCTTCCTCTTGAATCACTCTGTCCATTGGAGAAAACCGAATGAAAATCTGTTCGGTAGTTATTGACTTTATCGCTTTCAGACAGACAAACAGACACGGCGGAGAGACTTTGTTTTAAAATATGTAGTGATTATGAAGAACATAATTGTGTGGTGAAAACACAAGCACACTGCAGTACCATTATGGCAGCTGAGACAATAAACGTCCAATTGAAAGTGACCCAGTTTGACAATGTTATTAAATATTACAAATAGCCTTGTCTTATTATCATGAACTTGACATAGATACATTACTTTCGCGGACGCAAAGGGCGGGGGCCCTGAGCGTCCTTCACGAGCGATCCCGAGGAGGACGGCGGTGTGGTGTGGCCCACGTCGCCGTGAGCACCGCGTCGGTGCGGGGGAGCTTGGAGGAGCTCCTATTCAGGATATTGCCAAGGTAAAAAACAAAAAACTTGTACATTACTTACAAAAAAAAAACTAAACAACACCTGAGTAAAAAATAACTTACCGACAACCTGTACATTTTACTTAGAAAGTCACATACACAATAACTGTAACCGCCAATACATTCAAAAGGGAAAAACTCTGGCGAACAGTCTCGCCGTATCGAAGGGATGTGAAAACAGTTTAAGTAAAAAGGATAAGTGTTTTTTCGTAGTATGTGCAGAGAAATTCGACACCCACTCCGCTATTTACGGGCGATGGTGCGATAAGCATTTTCTCTTTCAATACCATCAAAGAGACTGGCCGCCTATTCAGAGCTTCACCCGACAAAATGTATCACATAAAGGGTATTCGAACATAGCGCTGTTTTTGACTTGGCTTACTTACTGTATCGGTTTGTGTGTGTGAATGATGTACGCTGTTGGCCGCGAGGCCTTTACAGCTTCACCGGACTTAAAGGCGAGCGTGCAACCACTACGCTCTAGCCAGTTCTCGTTGGTCTAGTACGCAATATATACCATTGCGTGTGGCGACTACGTGTAAGTTTTCTATCGGAAACCTGCCAGTATCTTTGGCTGTGTTTGACTCAGCTCGCGGAAACAGTAAACCATTACTGTATGGGTTCTCGTCAAGGGCGTCGCTAGCCGATGGTTAAGGGAGGGCAAGTTGATATATGGATGATGAGAAAAGTATGAATTAGTCAAAACACATGAAGCTTTTACATTTGTAGTGCGAGTCTTATTTCTACGGCGATTGTATTATGAACGGTACAGCGTCCAATGTGTAAAGTTCCACGAGTTCTTGACTATACAGTAAATAAACTTGTAAACATAATTATTATATTTAGTAGAAAAATAGAATAAAATGAATTTGGGGCTAAATTGCCTTAAATAGTCTGGCCATGATAAATGAGTGCTAAAAATAATCTCTGGGGGTTTTTCGTAAACTTTATTATGAAAATCTTGAAAGTTTTCATAAATAACTTTTCTGTGCACTCATCATGGCCGGACCATTGTAGCGAATTTCCCCCATGGGGCAGCTGCGTCTACCTGCACCCCTTTGGCAACGAACGCCCTCGGTTCTCGTTGGTCTAGTAGCCTATATAGTGTGTGGCTATTACGAAACTCGGGGTGGCATCCTAGATTGGTTAAACTGTAGTTTTACCATCGGAAAATGCGCAATGTCAATCCGGAATCTAGAATTGTGCTCGGTATATTGGTAATAAACTCATTCCGTATTAAATTAGGACTCCACACCGACCGCAGTAAGTGGATAGATGTACACAGTAGCCCCGCTTAGGGTATTCAGCTGGACTTGCTCCAATTTAGACCCGCCGGATCAGTCGACAAATTCATTATTTTCACTATTTTGTTTGATCAAATGAGTCCACTTTTAACTTGAAAACAAAATAAATTGTATAGTTAAAACAATGTAAAGATGTGTACAAAAAAAAATAGGATTAATAACATGATACACTATAAGCTTGAGGTTGTTTATTATTTTATCAGTTTACTGATGACTTGACGGTCGCATATCAGTTTTACATTTATAGGTAACACGATGAATCATCATCGTTGCGCCCTCTAATGAAGCCCATCAAATCATTTGTCGGCATAGCGACGCGAAACTTCAGCTATTATTCCGCTCGGTTTACTAAAACAAAAGTGCTCTTAATTCTTGATCTGGGATTTCATGTGATCATTACTTTCCACGGTTCGTATGACAGGCCTCGTGGAGGCCCGCGACTTGCTGCTTGTGACAAATTAAATTTTATCAAGCTACAACAATGGTCCTTGGGCATTATAAAGCGTAATCCTTTAGGCGAGGAAACATATAAATATCTGTAAAGCAAATTAGGCGATCACGCTCCCAGGGTCTATTTATAATTTAAAACCGACGCAATTTTCTGCCTTGATTGTTAAATAACTCGAACTATACAGGGTGTAACATAATAAACGCAAGACCTCAGACACCCGGATTAGAGAATTGCTTCATAAGTTCAAAATGAAAACCAAATTTCCAAATTTAAAGGTTTTCACCCCTTTTTTAAGAATTTCTATACCCCAACTGACAATGAAACTTGTATGTGTATGTGTGCATTTTGAGAAATACGGGTTAGAAATGCATTTCTTATCTCCTTATTACTATGAATCAAGAATAAATTTAGTTTTTTATAGCGCATTGAAGGAGTAAATGCATTTTTTGCAAATTAAAAAAAAAAAGTAAGATATATTAAAATTAGTTTGAATCAATTCAGTTATCGATTTAGAACAAACTACTTTCAGGTCTTGCGTTTATTATGTTACACCTTGTATAAAGTTCTTTGCAAATTAAAGTCAAGTTTCGCAATGAGATACACATTGCGCAATATTGTACGTAACATTAATAATACAAAGATATTTTATAGTTATTTGGGGTCGGCGCACACTGATTAGATATTCATATACCTTCGTTCATAATACCTGTAACTAAAGAGAACGCACGTAAACTACTTACACTTTTAATGAAACATTTCATTAAATAGAAAATTTCAACCACGTTTACTCCGTACCGTAACGTTAAGTACTTAACGTTCCGTCGTGAACCGTGCAATCATATTTTAATATAACGTTATTATATTTAAATTGTTATGTGCAAAAATCGGTGCACTTCCGCACGAGCGTCGAAAACGGCGGAAGCTTTTTCGCTCGTAAATCCAGAGGAACGCGGCTTTTCCGCCCCTCGCCCATCCCCGATTAAATTCCCGATATTAGCGCATTCATGGTATCAGAGGGCTAAGCATAAACCATTCGACGTTAGCGTAACGTCATCGAATAGATGTGCTTGCCTATGCTATCCTATTTGTAGTGTTACAAGTTAATAAACAAGGATGAATGTAACTTCGCGCTTTTGTCATATTTTTCATGCTCAGAGGGCTAGCACAAACCATTTGACGTTATAGTGACGCTGTTAAGAAATCCTGCTGTCACGTTCATATTTATTTAGTAAATTAGTAGTGTGAAAAGGATGGCATATCAACTCGATAGCGTTATTATAACGTCATATTGTTCGTGCTTAGGTCTCAGATAATATATTCAATCGACTCGTCTGTATCTCTGTCCGATTCATTGATTTATTCATCAGACACTTTATTTAATGTATGCGATTACAGAGAACGATATGTATAATGGTTTTACGAAGGCTTAAGATTTTAATTTGAAAAGAGATTGTTATTATATTGCTGGTATAAATGTTGGATTTCATATGAATCGTTGTTTTATCCCTTTTATAATAAAGCTGTGAAAGTCTATAAAACCTTTTTGACGAAATATTTCTTTTTTCTTTTGTCTGTGATCTTGGAGTATTTTATTTATTTTAGTACTTGGCAACGTCTTTATTAAAACGCTGGTTCTTATAAACATGGCGTTACTGCAACAAAGAACTAAAACACTTATAGTCCGGCAAGGATCTTTTGGCGCGTGGATGACATTGACAGGATAGGACAAGCGTTGGTGTGAAATTAGACAGTTGACTGTGAAATGGTAACATTTAGTAAAATTTTTCTACTTCTAGGGAAATATATTTCAACAGGTGGGTCCGCACGGGGTAAGGGCTATACCACGTGGACGTAATAAACCAAATTGAATTATAGAAAAAAGAAAAAAAAAATCCTTTAAGACATTCCTACTAATTAAAAAAATTAGTTGAGTAAATTTCGTAGCAAACGTCAACTCTGCGACTGTCATGAAGTAACATTTCACTTGATGACAGCGTTAGCCATGGCGATCCGATTATAGCCATGGGTCCAAAGATCCTTCTCACACTGTAGATATTATTGACGGACGACTTAGTTTAGGGGTTACAAGCTTCAGCTTGTAACCCTAACCTAAACCAAGTCGTTCGTCGCCTCTTCGCACACTGGATCGAGTAGCTGCGGGTTCGATCCCCGCACCCTGTTACGGCTTGTGTATGTAAATTTGATGTATGTAAACGCACCTACGACACAGAAATAATACCTAGTGAGGGGCTACGTTTTTTTCAAAATGAAACATATAAAGAAAGCAAACGGAAGAAGTTGACTGTGAATATGAGTAAACATTCATATCGATAAACTCCAAGCGGTTCAAAACCACTTCCTCCGTAAAGCCGTAGGAGCTCCCTGGTTCGTACGGAATGTCGATCTCCACTCCGATCTAGGTCTCGAACCTATTCGGGCCTATATTAAAAAGGCGACAACACGACACTTCGCGAACGCATCTACCCATGCGAATCCGTTAATCGTAGCCACCGCCGACTACGATCCCCTCCCGACCCCTGCCGCCACCGCCGGTCGCGACATGTTCTAACCGGTCCCCCCGATGCTTTGTCATCCATTCTTTCCGCTCAGAATACGGGCGACGACGACGGAGTCGTAGATCCCTTCCCATAGCCGGCGGTTGACCGGTGCACTTAGTAGTGCACCCCGTCCCCCCACAGCGACTGTCCCAACCGAGGACGCCTCTTCAAGGGGCCCTCGAGTATGTCGCCCCTTGCCCTTCTAGCTCGAGCGTAGTGGTTGCACGCTCGCCCTTAAGTCCGGTGAAGCTGTAAAGGCCTCACACACACACATACACACACACACACACACACACACACACACACACATGAGTAAACAAAATAAATTTCAAGTTTTATGTATCCACCAAAAATCTTTATAAACTGGAAATTTGATGCATTCCACAATAGTAAAACTGCATTGTGCGGCATACAAGGCAGTCAATGTTTGCGCACTGGTCCCGGCCGGCCGCAAATCAGCGGTAAATCAGATTCGCCCATCGACTGGTAATACATTTGCGATGTCAATCAAAACACTGAACGTGACCTAATACTACATTGTTCGTGTATGTGTACTTTACGCAACTACATATATATTGTTCGATTATATACTTGTTGATGTTTCTAAAAATCTCAGATGTTATTGTTGTAAGTAGAAAGTGATGGTTTAGATTCTATTCATCTTTATTTGAGAGGTCAGAAAATGAGACTACAGACGTTCTTCAGGTAAACACTTTATTTGCACCTTTTGAATCACTTTTAACGTTCTTCACTTCTCAAGTCCCGAGACACGAATGCCCTTGTTGGCGTGTCGCATCGAATGATGTGAACTAAATGAATGACCGAACAAGATTGTGAGATTGAACGAACTATTAGTCGAAAAGCAAATGTGACACGCCAACATAAACATTTAAGTACTGCTTTATTATTAAGAGTTTATGAATTGTTTTTATAAATGTTTTGTTACGATAATAAATCAGATATAAATAAATAAAAGCTAACAGTCGGCCTTTCCTGGCAATTTCACGTCCCGTGAAACATTTTGATTAGTGATTAGTACATTATCATGATCCTAATATAAATCTGCTGTATAATTAATTATAAACATTGAGTCATAAACTCCTTTTATTGTTATAAATATTTAGAGACTAAATTTCTTATTGAATTTTATTTCATGATATATCTTAGTTTTATTATTAGTTACAAAACTTTTATTTCTATGATGAATTTAGTCTCTTATTATCAATCACACATCACACCTGTACAGATAAGCACCGAAGGAGTTGGGGTGGCCTCTACATATCCACCAACAACTCTAGCATGCCATAGCCCCTTCATGTCTATAATCATGCGTACATACGGTACCGAAATGCACAAGTATAAGCGTGGGCCCTGTAGGAATTATTGTGGCCTCTACATATCCACAATAATTCTGGCATGCTGTGGCCCCTTCATGTCCCCAGCACACCTACTACAACGCTATCAATACAAATCTAGTCTTATTATTAATCACACATCACACCTGCATAGATCAGCACCGAAGGAGTTGGGGTGGCCTCTACATATCCACCAACAACTCTAGCATGCCATAGCCCCTTCATGTCTATAATCATGCGTACATACGGTACCGAAATGCACAAGTATAAGCGTGGGCCCTGTAGGAATTATTGTGGCCTCTACATATCCACAACAATTCTGGCATGCTGTGGCCCCTTCATGTCCCCAGCACACCAACTACAACGCTATCAATACAAATCTAGTCTTATTATCAATCACACACCACACCTGCACATATAAGCACCGAAGGAGTTGGGGTGGCCTCTACATATCCACCAACAACTCTAGCATGCCATAGCCCCTTCATGTCTATAATCATGCGTACATACGGTACCGATATGTACAAGTATAAGCGTAGGCCCTGTAGGAATTATTGTGGCCTCTACATATCCACAATACACCTGTAATACTTTCACTACAAATAAACCGAACTACCGTGGCCTCTTCATATCCACGATAGTCGTGGCATGCTGTGGCCCCTTCATGTCCACAACACACCTACCATCGTTACTTGTTGCTTGAATTAATTACTCAACAATTATATGTCAGGTCTAAATTCAGCGAATTACTTATTAACATAAAACATTGGTTATTTCCAAAGTTCCGAATTAATATTATTCAATTGTAAGGTTACATCATTATGCACATGAAAACTGCTAGGCAGTTACTAATTATTTACTCAGTGGCAACCATTACAGCCCAATCAAAAGAAATAATCATTAGTCTTCAATCATCATTTTCGGATCCTGTTTCACTATCACTAGTCTGTCTACTGTAAGCTAGCCACGGGTATATCTTGTCTACTGGGAAAACGCCTACGAAATTCCTATTACCCTTCCGAGATATTGGGGTGTCCTCCACTTTATATCTGTCATTGTCAAAAACCTTTATGATACGATAAGGCCCACGAAGTTTAGGAATCAATTTTCTACTCTTCCCCGTTGACTGAATTTCTCTTTCTACTCTGACTAAATCACCTAGTCTAAAACTAGCTTTCTTTCTACTTTTATCAAACCTTTTCTTCTGATGTGTCTGATTCTTTTCAATATGTCGTGATATTTCTTCTCTAACGTTTTCTAAATTATTATGTACTTCGGGTTCATCCACTATATTCAAATTAAGTAGTGAATTTGGTGTACCTATCAGGTCTATTCCAAATAACGCTTGGGACGGAGTCTTTCCAATACCTTTGTTAAGTGTATTATTTAAGCCCCATTGTATCTCAGATACGCATTCATCCCATAAATGTTCGGATTTGTTATGGTTAGTAGCAGATAGGGCGGCAAGTACTGTGCGATTATAGCGCTCGACCTGTCCATTTGCACGGGGTGTTGCTACTGCATTCATAACATGCTTAATGCCCAACGAATCTATATACTCATGAAAACGTTTAGATGTAAATGACGTACCTCTATCTGAAATTATTCGCGTGGGAACACCAAACGTGTGAAAATAATTCTTTAAAGCGGATATTGAACTAATAGATTTTGTATTTTTGACGGGCACCAAGATGATATACTTCGTAAACGCATCTATAATCAACAACAGGTACGAGTTTTTCTTTTTACTTCGCACGAATGGGCCTAGATGGTCTATGTGTAGAGTATGAAAGGGACGTTCTATCTTTGGAATAGGGTGCAGTTCGCCAGCCCTTTTGCCAGCTGGTATTTTGGTATGAGCACATTCCAGACAGGAGTTTACATACTTTTTTATAAATCTTCGCATTTTGGCGAACCAATATTTACTTCTAATTTTATCATAAGTTTTGTCAAACCCAAAATGCCCCATGTCATCATGGTGAGCTTTTAATACTTGCCACCTAACTCCCTTCGGCACAACCCAACGATCCCCAGCCTCAGTTTTCCTGTACAAAAGACCTTTTTTAACTACAAAATTATTTGTTATTTCAATAATATTGTCTGTGTCTTTGTCTTTTAGAATAGTAACGATTCGCTGAAGCTCAGGATCACTTTGCTGCACCGTAGCTACCCAACTAGTGTCAACACATCTTACTTCCAACTCTACAGGATTTCGGCTAAGAGCATCGACGTGTGACATAGTTGCTCCTGCCTTATAAACAATTTTGAAATCGTACTCCTGCATTACATTCCACCATCTTGCGACTCTAGGTAAAACATCTCTTTTCTCGAATGTGGCTCTTAATGAATTACAATCCGTTACAATGGTAAAGTGTACACCTAAAAGGTAATTTCTGAATCGTTCTAATGAACCCGCGACTGCCAATGTTTCTAAATCATACGAGGTAAAATGTGATTCCTCAGGGGAGGTTTGTCGGCTATAATATGCCACTACGCTAAAGGGGACATCTTTATTGGGTCTTTGCAGTAAAATTCCCGCAATTCCAATTTTTGAAGCATCTGTGTGTAGTTGTGTTTCAAATGCGGGGTTATAAAAAGCTAAAATAGGACGTTTTACTAGTTCACCTTTTAAGCTTACAAAAGCGTTCTCCTCGGAATCAGCCCATTTCCACTTTGCATCTTTCTTTAGAAGTTGCGTTAGTGGTCGAGCAATAGATGAAAATCCTCTGATAAACCTGCGGAAGAAGCTCGCGAGGCCTAAGAACTGCCTAACTTTATGTTGATCTGTAGGTCGAGGGAAGGCTTCGACGGCTTCTATTTTTGCTTTACCGGGCCTTATCCCATCTGCACAAACTTCAAACCCTAGGTAATCTATAGATTGCATTAAAAATTTACATTTCGATAATTTAAGCGTCAAACCTGCCTCTCGAAACAAATCCAAAGTTGAGCGAAGTTTATGTAACCCCTCTGCGACTGTTTTTGATGGAATAATTACATCATCCATATAAGCAAATGCTTCTTTAAACCGCGCGTTTCCTAGAATATTATTAATCGACCGTTGAAAGTTAGCAGGCGCGTTTACAAGTCCAAACGGCATTCTATTAAATTCATAATGCCCGTCGGGAGTTATGAACGCGGTTATGTGTTTTGAAGATTCCGCCATCGGTAATTGATAGTAACCGGACATAAGATCTATGGTACTATAATATTTAAAGCCGGACAAACTATCTAATTGATCATCGATCCTCGGTAAAGGATAATGTTCTTTCATAGTCTTTTTATTCAGTGCCCTGTAGTCTATACACAACCTGTATTCTCCAGATTTCTTTTTTACAAGTAGAATCGGAGAAGCATAACAAGAAGTCGAAGCTTTAACAATCCCCGATTCTTCAAGATCTTTAACCATATTACGAACTACTTCACGTTCTGTGTAAGGCATGCGGTATGGTCTATATACAACCGGCGTAGTATCGCTCAGCCGTATCTCCATCCCAGCACTGTCAATACATCCGAGTTCTTTATTTGAGAAAGCAAAGCAATTTCTATATTCTTTTAATAGATCAATCAGTAAATTAAGTTCATTTTCATTTATTCGGTCACCTACAATCACAGTTTTAATATTAAAAGTATTATCAAGAGAGTCTCTATCTTCGTATCTTTCTATTTGATTTACGCTTGAATATTTAATTTTTTTCAACGGGAGGGAGCGTGCAATAAGAGTGTCTTTATTAATTTTAAAACCGGTATCTAAAAGTCCTTTAAGGACAAGTGTTGCTCTGCCATGAACTAATTCCAATATGCATGGAGTTATATCGTACCTCCTTTGAGGTTGCAGGCAAAAAGTTGGCTCTATTAACACTTCACCGTTATATAGTGGTTTGGCATATACAGGGACTTCAGTAATACCGGTAACAGAAGTAGTTTCGCTAACATAGAGTGTTATGCTATTAAACGTATCTGTCAACTTATTTGTAATCATTAATTCGTCATTTGTCTTGTAAATTACAATATGTGCCTGTTCAGTGAAAGTTTGTCCAATAAGTAAAGGTACCTTTAAGTAATGATCTGGAACAACCAGTACTTCTACCCAAGCCGACACAGAGTCTATTTCGAGTTGCACTAAACATTTTCCCGTGCAATTAACTACTGAATTACCAAACCCTCTCAGTACGGGTAAATCGCTAGTAGATAACATTTGGTTCAAAGATTGTGCGTTAGATTGTCTGAGCATAGTTGTTTGGCTACCAAAATCAATAAAACAATCTACAATATGTCCGTTAACCTTGGCTACTTTAAAATACTTTAAATCATTATCCGGGTCTGTTGATATATTTAAAACAGTCTTATTATTTACGAGCTCGCGTTTATTACGACAGTTGGTAGCTAAATGCCCTACTTGGTGACAGTGATCGCATCTTTTGATTGGGAGTTTACATTTAAAATATGGATGTCCTTCTTCTCCGCAATTAAAGCACTTTGTATTAACTTTATTTATCGCATTATCTCTGGCAGGTTTATTTAGTCTGTTTCCAGAAATACCCGCCGACAAGGCCGGGCTTAAGTTTTCGGTTTTCTTTGTCATTCTTACATTTCGAAGGAAAACTAACAGTTTATCGGGTTCGTTAAACTGAACAGCTTCCGCGCTAGTCCTAACCGATCGGTCTTCTATACCAAATAAGATACAATCAATGGCATTCTTGCCCGTGATATTGCATCTATTTAATAGAACTATCTTTTCGTAATAATATTCTTCTAATGAATCCCCGAACCGAGCCCTGCAGGCAAGCATCTCTGACAACAGTCGTCCGTAATTATCATCACTAGGAAATGCTACACGTAACTTTTCCTGCCACTCTTCCCATGAATATAATAAACTAGGTAAACCTTGATACCACTTTTGGGCTAACCCAGCTAATTTTGGTAAAGCATAATGTATAACTTGGCGTTCCGACCAATTATAAATCTGAGCACATTCATTTACTTTCGAAATCCAACTATTTATACTTTGGTTCCTTTTCGACGGGTCGAATTCAGGCACGACATTCATACTCGGAAAACGTTCCATCGACCCTTCAGTTCGGATTGATTTTACCAGTTCATTAAACACCGTTAGAATATTACTAGAGTCTAGGAATGGAGTATGGTTACTGGTTGGGGGTGGCGACACATCTACATGTGTGCTGCTTGCTGTGCCGCTACGTCGCTGCTGTCTGGTGTTTCCACTCGCCCGTGCCACTGGAGATGCCGCGGGAGAGCGTGAATGTCTTCTTTCTCTTCTATTACGCCGCGAATGCTTGCGCCGAGATCCACGTCTTCGCTGGTCCCTAGAGGACTCTGCGTCACTGGACGTCACATCAGAGCTCCTCGTTCGCTTTCGGGACCGGCGGGTAGGCATGTCACTTTCTTATCTGGAATAATTTATATACGAGAACAAGTAAATGTTTTAAGAAGGGAAAAGAACTCTACAGGTCATAGGTGTAAAATTGCAACAAAATTATTTTGCAATTTCATGAAAGTAATAGTGTAACATAAGCAAACAGAGTAAACTTATAAGGTTTGTACCCATACCTACTATATCATAGTAATCTCTAATTATATTAAACCTTAGGTAGTATGCAGCAAACAGATTTTAAAATATAATAAGAAATTAAAACAGCGAAGTATATAATATCTACTAGATTGTGGGTAATTTCAAATTCGAATAATTTCCATAAAATAATGAATCAAAACATTACCTTATGCTTGAAAATCCTTTTAACCATGACGATTTACAAAAGCGAAAATAAAAATAGAAAATAGGGGGTAAACTGAATTTACAGATAAAACCGGCAAAACATTGTTCAATTAATTTAAATTATATCAATCCATGATGCCAATAGATTAAACAAATAATAACGAACCTTTAACGGGCGTGGATTCATGCACCAAAACAGTTGTCAGTTTCGATGTTATCCCACTTCTGACCTTTGAGAGGTCAGAAAACGAGACTACAGACGTTCTTCAGGTAAACACTTTATTTGCACCTTTTGAATCACTTTTAACGTTCTTCACTTCTCAAGTCCCGAGACACGAATGCCCTTGTTGGCGTGTCGCATCGAATGATGTGAACTAAATGAATGACCGAACAAGATTGTGAGATTGAACGAACTATTAGTCGAAAAGCAAATGTGACACGCCAACATAAACATTTAAGTACTGCTTTATTATTAAGAGTTTATGAATTGTTTTTATAAATGTTTTGTTACGATAATAAATCAGATATAAATAAATAAAAGCTAACATTTAAGTGTAGAATACTGTAATAGATAGACCGGATCATAGTAATCGCTTTAGTAAGTAACGTTAATTGTCATTCATTTCAACACTAAGATTTGTGTTTTCTTGTCGGTTTAAGTGTTTCGACACCTTATCACTGCTTCCTCAGATACTAGGTAATCCAAAGAATATTAGGAAATAGAATCAGGATTAGAATATTTATTTTTCATGTAAACCATTACAGTATGTATGAATAGTCAGAAAAGTAACAAAGACTCTACCGCCACTTCGGAATCTCATTCCTGTGGAGAAGAAGGACAAGAAACTCCACGGTTACTCTTTTAAAATAAAAATTTTACAATCTTTTTCATTTACATTTTGTTTTGGGGTATGGGAGAACAATGTAGGTTGGCCATCAGGTGAGTCTAAGTTAAAAAAGCGAATTATACTATTTATGAAAATGGCTACATAGTTAACGCTTTTACAAAAAAAAGTACTAAAAAAATTACATTATGTTAAATTAATAGAAGGAAGAGAGGAAATGTTAACTAATAACAGTTGAATAGGTTGTCATGACTCAAGTGGAGTTTTAAACAATCTTCTATTAAAAAATAAGCTTGCTTACAAAGTGTTCGTTTTACACAAGCTTGGAACTAATTTTCACTAAGTTTAGTGACGCCAATTGGAATTTTGTACAAACAAATAACTGGAAGAAATGTCAATACGTCTACTAATCAGAATAATAATAATCTACTTACATGAAACTTTGACTACAAATAGACATAAAATAGGCAGACGGCTTAGATAGGTACAGCGTAGTATATTTTTTCATAAAAAAACACTAAAGTTTTTTAGCTTTAAACTCGAGGTTAAACGCCTTTGAAATAGAGATTCATTTTATAAAAGAATTGCTATTAATATTTAAACATTGGATGGCTCCCAAAATGCATAATTAAAAACTGACTATAAACATGTGGTTAACACAGCTGGCTGCATATGAACAACGTGTGAAATTATTTCACCCGCCTTACTAAAATTGCATACGACCGAGAACCAACTGGTGCTGGCTTAATAATAGACATAATGTGAAAGAACCCTCGAAGCACTTTATTGCTGGTTAAATAAAGCCTCAATTAGTATTTCCATAATTCCAAGTCAAATCATTTATGTTGTATAACCAGGAGTAGTTTTTATATTTAATTTGTCATATTTAAATTTTTTCTTCAATCTAACCTACTACGGAATCCGAATGTGGCTTCCACACGGCAAAAATTCTGCGGGGTTGGCTTTTTTATTTAATTATCTCTTTATCAAATGTCCATTTTTCAACAGTTATTAAAGGAAATGAAATAATATCTATACATTCATGAATGGTTTCATACTATGTATTTGAAATTTTTAATTACCGTTATGTATTAGTTATGTAAAATGTCCACATTTGAGCCATGAAACATATAACTAAATATATACTACGAACGAACAAAATATACTTCTATATTTGTCATGCCTATAGCATACACAACATTATATACAACGATGTAAAATATTTATAGAAAAATCTAGTCATTATTAAGTAAATTTTAAAGACAATTTTTAGCAAAAATACATATATATTTTTTAACAAAATAGTTACATTATAAGAATGTCTAGTAGTCCCTACCTAAGTTTATTGAAGGAACATCCATTATCTCAAAAAGCGCTTAATCTCTTAACCACTGCGCCAAATCGTCCGTCGCCAATATTAAATTGAAAGGCGACCTAGCTTTCAGCTTACCAACATACAAGAGTACTTAGGTATATCGACGCTTTCGCAACGACTTGTAAGGGGAAAGGTGTGAACAAGTACGATACACACATTCACACACGTATTGAAGAGTTACACTCTCATACCTCAACGTTTGTAAGTGAACAACTTTTCGATTCCTAAACTTAGAAAATAAGATTAGGCCCCGCGTCTCCTGGTAATGGCTTTGTTGTGTACCAGCTCAACTTTGACGGGTAACTCTAATTTCGTACTAGTATATTCCCGTGGTACTTTTAAAGCACTACACGTGTACTAGTTCTTACAATTTGAATCTGTTTCAACATCCGTGAAAAAAAGTTTTGTGTATCAATACCATTATTATTATTAAAAATACCATCTCCGTTGTTATTTAACTGCAGAGAGAATGTTTTAAATTTTTTACTTTTATTCTAGGCTTAGCACGAAAACATTGACGTTAGCGTGACGCTAGCGAGTAAGCTTGCATTGTAGTATGGCAAGGATGTCATGTCAACTCGCTAGCGTCACTATGTCGTCAAATGTTGGTGCTGAGCCCTCTATACTTTGTGCCGAAATAGCAGCATTAGTAAGTATTGCATATAAAATATACACTCAGGTAAAAACAAGCTTTTTCCCGAAATCTTCCGCTTAATACGGCTCCAACAAAGAAATAAAAAAAACTTTTACTCAATTACCAATAATCGGATCGTAATATCTTTTGCCTAAACGATTATCGAAAGTTCGATCATTATTTCCAATGCTCACATTGCTGTTGGACAAAATATCTTCAGGTAATTTATTGTCAGATTGGATTTTTCGTTTTGCAAAAATTTACTTCATTATTCATTTCGGTTAATGGAACCAATGGACCATTAAAGTAGGCATGTTCAACTTACATTCGGAAAATGGAACTTTTACAATATAAAGGGCACTTGATTTACGAGTAAAGTTGTATCGATATGTCTTAAAAGTTTGTATAGGTACGACTCTACCTTATAAAAACTTTTAAGTCATATGACGAACATACGACGATACTTCTTTTATCTATCGGTTTGATTAGATAGATAAATAATAAATAAATAATAATAATAAAATAGTTTATTTCTCCTCACAAAAAGTAGACCTTAAAAATGTGTAGGTTCGTACATTGTAATGCTTACACATAACACTTGTTTATTAGTCTATACTAAATGTAAGGAGCTGATGTCTGAGGTAGGATAGCCCTGTATTACAGATCATCAGGTCCTCACCCAACGGAATGGGATATTACAAGTTTTTATGATAGGAGATAATGTGTCAGTTCATAATTTGCGCGCGAGTATGTGTGTGTGTGTGTGTGTTTATATGTATTATGTGATTTGATGCACTATATTTCCGATAAGTGTAGCAGGTTTTCTGTCCCAGCATAATCCAGTTTTTGTATCCATTCTTTAAGGATGGACTTAAATTTTTTTGTGGAAAGTGGATAAATTGATAATATTTTATTTAATTTATTATAGAGATTTTTAAATAACTTGAATTGGAGGTCCCTGATTCCTAAATGTTCAAGCTTCTTTAACAAGATTGGAACAGAGACTGTGTCAAATGCTTTTGCCAAATCAAGAAATATTGCAATTGTTTTCTTTTTGTTATCTATATTAGTAACAATAAAGTTAGTGAGATCATGAACGGCATCAGAGGTTGATCTTTTTGACCTAAAACCATATTGTGATTGAGATATAAGTTTATTATCCTCTAAAAATCTCACCAACCTCCCATTAATAATACGTTCCAAAATTTTTGAAAGAGTGGGAAGAATTGAAATAGGTCTGTAATTATTGACACAGTCTCTGTCGCCACTCTTGTAAATCGGATGGATTTGTGATTTCTTAAAAGTTGTAGGGAATACTCCCGTCGAGATACATATATTACAAACGTAAGTAATAGGTGGTGTTAAAACATCAATATTTTCTTTTAAAATACTGGCTGGAATCATATCCAGCCCAACTGCACAATCCCCTTTGAGGTTCGTTATTATAGATTTAACTTCGTAGTCAGTGGTAGATAACATAACAAAAGAATTTGGGTTTGATTTCTGAATACTGGGTAAGGCATATTATTATTACTATTTATATTTTCTGCCAGAGTTTTACCTACATTAGCAAAAAAGTGATTGATATTATTAATCGATTGCATTAGATTTTTCGTACATAGTAGTTCAGTAGGACTTTCTTTCTGCTTAATTGTATAAGTAATCTCTTTTATAGCTTTCCATAATTTTTTATTGTTATTTCCTGCATTAAGCAGTTGCAATTTCTCGTAATCCCTTTTTAATTTCTTTAAGAGAGTGGAACATACATTTCTATACCTCTTATATGTAGCAAGTAATATATCACTAGGGGATTTTTTTAGCTTTTTATATAAATTCCTATAATTAATTCCTATTCTATAGACATTTTAACATACCTCGTGTCATCCATGGTTCTCTTACGTCTAGATGTTCTGATCTCCTTTGAATTTGATATAATCAAAGTTCGAAGGTGGTTTACAATAAAATCAGCAGCATCATTAGCATCCGAAATTAAGTACAAAGGACTAAAATTGCCCTTTTTTAAATCGTTACTAAAGCCTTCTTTATTTAAATGGCTAATGATTTTACGGGGCTTTATTTTTTTAGCAATTTTTAGATACAGGACAACACAGTTATGGTCTGTCAGGGAAGTCTGGGGTACAAGACACTGGGCTGCTAACTTTGTCTTTAGTAAGTAATGATCGAGGCATGTTTTATTACGAGTTGGGTGTGTGTGTGCGGGTTGAATACCATGAAATGCTAACATATCTAAGTAGGAAGAGGAGTTTATATCTGTGCTATTTTCGCTAATATCAATATTAATATCACCTACTAAAATAACATTCGGTATTGATGCATATTTTAACAGCACGTTGTTCAATGACTGAGTGAATTTATTTATATTTTTATACCCAGGGGGACGATATATAGCAAATACTACTGTATTGATATTCGGCTTTGAAACAAGACAATTAGAGTCCGACATTTGTGGCTCTTCAACCGTAGTATATAACTCTTCCCTATCGTACACCACGACGCCTTCATTTTGGGTAAGATTATTCGTGCTAGCAAAATAATAGTAACCATCTATGTTCGGAATATTGTGAGTGGAAGGCAACCAACATTCCGTAAGAACTATGTAGTCCCAGGTGACATCACTCTTGGCGAGTATCGGTAATAGTCCATCAATATTACATTTTAAACTCCTAATGTTCTGCTGTAGTATTTTAAAATATTCATTTGGATCAGGTAGATACGCCCGACATTCCTCAATATTACAAATTGACGATTCGGCTATCCGAACAGAGTCAATTTCATTCTGAATTTGATTTAATTCATCGAATTTTAACAAAAGTGGAATCAGCAGGGTTCAATATAAGAGGCAGTCTATCATTATTCATGTAAGAAATTAGAGTGTTTAAGTTATTATGATATATTATGCTATTTTTTAGGTATTTAATGTGAGTTATTGAATGTGTGTAACTTAATAGGCACTTATCTGTGTAATATAGTAAATAATAGTGTGTGTAAATAAGTGTAATGAATGTTTGACACATATTTATAGTATAGTGTAACCTTAATTTATCTAAAAGAGGCCAAAGGATAATCGTACTAAGTAAGATGTATGTTTCGAAAGAAATGGATGTGTTTGTAAATGTATGAAACGCGCAGAAGTATGTTAATCTGTAGGTACAATAATTATAAAACGAGCAATAATAAAAGTAACTAAAAAAGGTAAACAAACATGCAAAAAACGAATGGAATAAAAATAAAGTGGTATGTACTGATTTACAGTTTAACTTATCTAGTCAAGTTTCTTTCTTGAGTTGTTCCAGAGCTTCTTCATTATCAATCCGTACTCGTTGTTCGTTAGCATGACGTCTCAGATACACTTTTCCGTAGGACGTAAAGCAGCTATCGTAGTAGTTATTCTTCGCAAATATTCTGGCCATATAATATAAATGTTTCGTCTTCGTGGTTAACGATTCTCCAATGTAAATTGTTTTAGCTGGGCCTTTTATTTTCAAACTTGTGGTACTCAATCGGTTTTCCAATTTTTTTCCCTTATTGTAATAAGGGAAAAAAATTGGAAAACCACTTGGACCACACACCAAAAAAAATAGACCCGCTAATCGCTTCCGCCTATGAATTGTGGCAAGCGATTTCTGTTGCGCCGACAATGTGCATATAAATGCAGCGGAGCTCGGTCAGCTACCTCCGTCACAGCTGTTGCCATCCTCTTCCAACTACTACTTCGCGTACGCTAGGTGTTATGCGCGCCTAGTACTTCGCCAGAGTTTATTAAATTATATTTTAGATTAAATAATGCGATTTTTAAAATAAAAACTTGCACGGGTGCACACGTCTAGTCGCTTTTGCGGTCCAGAGGGGAGGGGAAATAAATAATGACACTGGTAGAAGAAAATCATTGTCGATACTTATATGACACGGGAATTAATGGGGGCAAGCCCATCTCCATTAAATGCGACATTGCTCGAAATAGATCACGTTTTTTTACACTTGTTTATAACTGTTTATCTGTTTTATGAATTTTATAGAAAATTCCGTGTCTCACATACGGGAAACAAAGTGGCACGTTAATCTTCATTTGTTATTTTTAAAATATGGTGTATGGGGAAATAACCGACCGTTTTTTACGAGGAATGTCGCTATACCCCCGATTTACACCCAGCCTAGTTGCGGATATGTCCAAGGGAGTAGACAAGAAAAGGAGCAGCACTAGTTTTTTAACTTTATCATCTTGAAATTCATGTCTTTGTACTCTGCCACGGTTTAAACTTTCGCACTGACCGGTTCCTTGTCTACTTCTGTTCTCTGCTGCGCAATTGAGCCCAATATAAAGCAAAGATAAAAAGGGGTTGTATAATATTTAACGACTGTTAATTTTTTCATACGCCGGTCGTTGTGGCAATCTTCGGGGAATGTCATGCTTCAGTGGACGTCTCAGCTGATAGGTTAGGAGTAAAGAAATGATGACAGCCAAATGGTGACATCTACTACCTGCTATATCTATAAGTACAGAAAAGTTAAAATCTGAAAGCCTTAAAAATAGCCTTTAAGTACGTTATTAACCTCCATATCGCTCCAAAAAAATAACTACTTTCCAATACTTAAATATGTATGAACCTCAAAAAATTCTTTGTAACTAAACACCGTCACGCCTATACTCTCCAGCCAAGCGGAGGTAGCAAAGGTGTACTATGTACACCCACTTTTCACCGACGATGTTAAGTCCCATGTAATAGGGGGGAAACTCTTTGAAAAATAATATTGTTCATCTGTGGCACCTACTGTGTTTTCATGACAGAAGAATATTAAATCTGTTCCGTCGAATAAACGCCATTTTTTACGAGTTTTCATGACAAAATTTATAATATAATAGAAGCAACTTTCTCGACAACCTCATGGTAATGTCAATTTGTTCGTGCTAAACCCTCTCTAGAGAACAGATTTATTTCACAAATACAAAAGGCATATACGTCTCCTCATAGTTTATGCTAAGTACAATCAACCAGTATTTATCTATCAACATCATCTCGCCAGCTCTCTCGCAGGGTAGGCAGAGAGTGCAGAGCTCCAACAGGTTCTTTCCTTACATACATCTCTGGCTTCCTCCACTCTCATAGTTCGTCTCATATACACTCGCCGGTTACGGAGACTCTTGACTTGCCCTTCAGATAAGACACGGTCTATTTGGTCATGGTAAGATAGTCTAGGTCTTCCCCGGTACCTAAATCCTTCCAATTTCGCATTGTATATCGGTTTTGTCATTCTTTCTTCTGACATTCTTTCTATATGCCCGAACCAACGGAGCATACCCTTTCTCATCTTTACACCGATACTATCTTTCATACCTACTCGCTTTTTTACTACGCTGTTGCGAATACGGTCGGTCAGTGTGACTCCGCACATCTTCCGCAGAGATCGCATTTCGACCGCATTTATCCTGCTTTCGTTCTCCTTCTTACATACCCAACTCTCACTGCCATATAACAGCAATGGGACAATCACTCCGTTATGCAAGTAGCCTTCCTATCGCACCATTCACTCTATTCCCTACATTCACTCTTCTCTCTATATCAGCGGTGTAATTCCGATCCTTACTGAAGGGCATCTAAGATATACGAACTCATTCACTTGCTCCAGCACATCGTTACCAACCACAATCCTTGCATTCGTTCTGGTTTCTTCCAGTTCAAAAACCATAATTTTGATTTTCTTCACATTTAAATGTAAGCTGTTGTTCATGCAGTCGTCTTTCATAACTGTGACTAGTGTTTGCAGATCAGTGGCTGTTGGCGCTCTTAAAACCGCGTTATCTGCATACAATAGGTGGTTTCCCACTAGATCACCCATTTTTACCCCTTCATTCATCGCATTCAGTCTTTAAAGCCTTTTATCCAGATATATTATAAACAGTCTAGGGTACAACACGCAACCCTGCTTGACGCCGATTTTAACGTCAAACCAAGGTGACATGTTACCACCCACCCGTACGCATGCCTTGCTGTCCACATAGGTGGACTGGACGGCTCGCAGCAGAGTGCCGTTTATAATAATAATAATAAAAAAAAATTTGCGAAGAAATATAGAAAAGTATCCGTTTAGACATCAACAAACAACAAAAAACAACACAGTTTAATAGCAAAATTTACAATGCGAACGTGGGTTCGCAAAATGTGGATTTGGAAGAAAATACATAACACATCTGTAAATGGCCGAGCCCAGCCGAAGAAACCCCGTGCGGCTGTGTCGGCAGCGGGATGCCCGGTCACCTAGCGTACGCCCAACACCTTTGCCCGGCTCGCCCACCTCGCCCCAGCCTTCGGAGGATGAAGATTTTTTCACACCGCCGACATCTGGGGCCTCTAGCGACGATGCCGGGATATCGGCGTCTCCACCTACATTAACATCTGCGAGGAGAGGACGCCCACCGCTGCCGGCACGCCTGGGACCAGCGGGACATTGTGCTCCGCCCACGGCCCCTGCTACCGGTGGTGTAGTGCGCCGCATGAGATGGACTCCGGAATTAAATCTGAGTGTCATGCGGGCCTACTATGGTGCTACAGGGGGAGGAACCATCCTCACCGCTTACCGTCCGAAATTGTTGTCTCTGTTTCAGGGGCTTCACCCGACTGTCGCCGTTACTGCGCAACGACTATCGGATCAAGTACGTGCCATCCAGCGGTGCAAGTTGTTGGATGACACAGTGCTTGAGCGACTGCACCGCGTAGCACTTCCTGCTCGTACTGAATCAAACGTGCGAAGTGTTGAAGATCCTATCTCTTTGAATAACTTCGCACGATCGGAGAAGGTAAATAGCGAGCAGGTAAGTGTTAGTGACCAGCTACAGGAGCAGGTGAGGAGAGCTCTGGAGGATGCCTTTGCGGAGTATCGGTCTGCACCGATTTCCCTAAGACCATGCCTACCTCGTTTGCCCATGCATAGACGTAACATTTCGCTTGTGAGTGCCCTAGACAATGTTTTAAAGCCACACTGGGAGACCAGTGTGGACTTATGTGATACCCATTCTATTTTGTACTGTGGAGCGGTGGCGGTGTGTCGGGTGGCAGGTGTAAGATTTCCTAATCTACATCGAGCCGCCCAACCCACAAATGCTAAACCACTCTGGCAGTGCAGAATAGAGCGGCGTATAAATATGGCTAGGACACTCATAGCGAAATTGTTGTGCTTCCAGGCTGGAAACAACCGCCCGAGAGTTATGCGTTTCGTGACCCAAGCCTTTACAGGCACAGGAGTGGCTCCTGTGGACTATGTGGCAGGAGTCGCGGAACGCATAGACTACTGGAAGCAAAAAGTTTATGCATGGGCGAAGAGGATTCGCAGGTATAAGGCGAGAGCAGACAGACACCACGTGAACCGCACCTTCCAGACGAATCAAAGGAGTGTATACCAGGCTTGGGAGCGCCCCCAAGAGAGAGTGACTGACGTGCACTTGCCAAATGCGGCCGTGATGGCCGAGTTTTGGCGTAAAATTTGGTCAGTGCCCGTCAGTCACTCCGAGGGCGAATGGTTTGATGTTTTTGGACGATCCTGTGGGCCCATTCAGGAAATGGAGCCCGTAGTCATAAGCCGTGAAGATCTGGCCTGTGCGGTTCGTGCGGCGCCGAACTGGAAAAGTCCGGGGCCGGATGGACTGCACGCATTCTGGCTAAAGAGGCTCCAGGGCTCACATTCTCGTCTAGCGACTCAATTACAAGAAGCTCTTCAATTGGGATTGCTCCCTAGCTTTATGACATCGGGTGTCACGCACTTGATTCACAAATCTGGCAGTACTTCGGAACCTAAAAATTATAGACCGATTACATGTCTACCTACGGTCTATAAACTCCTTACATCCATTCTGAGAATAAAAATCAATAATCACTTTAAGGCACAGCATATTCTATCGCCTACTCAGAATGGTTGTAAGGGGGGGAGGGGAGGGGTCCCGGGGTACAAAGGATTTGCTCCTCATTGATATGGCCATTTGCCAACAGGTGCGACGATCCAGAAAGAATGTCTCCATGGCCTGGATTGACTATAAGAAGGCCTATGATTCGGTGCCTCATACATGGCTGGGAAGGGTTCTAGAGCTGTACAGAGTACACCCGGCGCTGTTCTCTTTCCTCGGTTCGTGTATGAGGCAGTGGACCACAGTTCTTCGTCACCCAGGCTGTGGAGGCCTTTCTGGTTCGTCGGACTTGATAAAGATAAGCAGGGGTATCTTTCAGGGCGACAGTTTGAGTCCGTTGTGGTTCTGCTTAGCTTTAAATCCATTAAGTGCTTTACTTAAGGATTCAAAGCTAGGTTACCATTTGCGGAGGGAGAGTGAGCCTATATCTCATCTACTGTACATGGATGACCTCAAGTTGTACGCTTCGAAGAAAACAGACCTGATAGAGTTGCTCAAAATAACCGGCAATTTTAGCAACGACATCGGAATGGAGTTTGGAGTAGACAAGTGTGCGGTCATCCATGTACAAAGAGGGAGAGTTGAAGATTCTTTTAATCTACAGCTCTCTGAAGATATATCCCTCAGGTCTCTCTCTGAAATGGATTACTACAAGTATCTTGGTATGTCACAAGCCTTAAGTATAGCGGAACAGGATATGAAACAATCATTGAAGGATCGGTTCTTTGCCCGCCTGATAAAAGTGTTAAAAAGCCTTCTATCAGGTGAAAATAAGGTCCGAGCTTTCAATGGTTGGGTCATGCCTGTTCTTACATACTCTTTTGGCATACTAAGGTGGACTCAGTCTGAACAGGATGCCCTGGATAGAAAGGTCCGTCGATTGCTGACAGCGTATCGTATGCATCACCCGCGGTCGTCTGTTATGAGGTTGTACGTCCCGCGGAAGTGCGGTGGTCGTGGGTTTTTAAACGCTAAGACACTACACAACCGCGAGGTGTTTAATCTCAGACAGTACTTTTTGAGTGTATCCGTGGTGATGTATCGAGCTGTTGCCGCAATCGATAGAGGCCTAACTCCGCTTTCCTTGGCAAACGGGAACTGGCGAAGGTATTAAGTATTTCGGACCGCACAGCCATATGGAAGGGCAAGGAGCTACACGGACGGTTCTATCGGGCTCTTACAGGGCCTGATGTGGACCAGCTCGCTTCCGTGACCTGGCTACGCTTCCGTGACCTGGCTACGCTTCAGCAACCTTTTTGGGGAAACTGAAGGCTTTGTCTTTGCAATTATGGACGAAGTTATCATGACGAACAACTACCGGAAGCACATCCTAAAGGACCGTACGGTTGACATTTGTCGGGCATGCCACCGTCCCGGTGAGTCTATTAGACATGTAGTTTCCGGTTGTTTTCGTCTTGCTAACGGAGAGTACTTGCACAGACACAACCAAGTGGCTAGAATTATCCATCAGCAACTTGCTCTTAAATATGGCCTTGTGGACTCTGAAGTACCGTACTACCAGTACCAGCCTCTTCCAGTTCTCGAAAGTGGTCATATCACGCTCTACTGGGATCGATCTATTATCACGGACAGGACTATTGTAGCCAATAAACCTGATATCGTGATAATAGATCGATCGATGCGTCGTGTAATGCTAGTTGATGTCACCATTCCGCATGATGAGAACCTTGTGAAGGCCGAAAAAGAAAAATTATCTAAATATTTGGACCTGGCCCATGAGGTTACCGCCATGTGGAATGTTGATTCAACTATCATTATTCCGATGGTCGTTTCAGTCAACGACCTTATAGCGAAGAGCTTCGATAAACTCCTTGAGAAGCTCTAGCTAGGCAGTTGGGTGAAGGGCCTGATACAGAAGGCAGTAATGTTGGACACGGCACGCATTGTGAGGAGGTTCCTCTCTTTGGAGCCCTGACCACCGGTAGCTTGGGTCGTAGACCTTGCTGTCGGTGGAGCACATTTTTTTTATACAATATTTATAAGAATATTTGTATTTTATATTTTCATATATATTTTATAAGAAATTATACTTAATAAATATATACATAATAATAATAAGCCCCCCAAAAACCCTACCTTACGTCCGAGCCGAACACCTGGCCACGTGGGGGGCGGACATGCGTAATATCAAAACATACGTAGCTAACAAGGTTCAGGTAACCCTTTATGGAGATGAGTCAAAGAAGGTATAATTTACGGCCGCTGCCCGGGGGTCGCCGGGGCGCATCTGGAGCCGATGCTGGATGCTACAGCATGCGAACCATCGGCGGTGGAGAATTGAGCAGGCGGGTTCTCACCGATAAAAATGCCACAGCCGAAATCACTACATCAAATACAATCCCTAAGTCATCAACAACGTCATCACCACTCAGTAGCCTTTTCCATCACCTAATTCATCCCCCAACTCACTTAGTCATCACCTTCAATCATCCCAATCATCGTCTACGTCTTCAGTAGTGTCAGTGGATGTTCTCCAGGAGGCACATGCTAGTAACCCTGGACCCACTACTGGCGAAAACCGTGCGAGAAAAAAATGGACTAATGACATGAACATTTTCATATGGCGCACATATCTCATCATCACTAATTTAGAACAAAACACTCATATTTAGACCAATTATATCAAGAGTTTTCAGAAAAATACCCAGAGATGGACGCATCTAAACAAAGATTAGGCGATCAACGAAGAGCTATAGTCAATAAGAAATTACTACCCCTTAGCACACTAAATAAAGTTAAAGAAGAAGTAACTATTTACTTACAGCAAAATCAACAATCTTACTCAACAGTTACACAAACCACATGCCGAATGAGATGGTCCAATGAAGTTAACAAGATGATTTTAAGAATTTACTTTGAAATTACAAACTTAGAGACCAACCTTACAGCGTACAGAAAAAAGTTATACGATAGATTCATTGAAAAGTACCCACATTTATCTCACCTCTCTGAACAGCGCGTATCTGATCAAAGAAGAGCAATAATTAATAACAAAATGATATCGCATGAACGCATACAACTAATAAAACTTGAAATAGAGATGCAACTACACTCAACTCAAGCTATTATCCTCACTAACTCTCAAACCGATTCAAATAACACGCTCTCTCAAATATATTATACAAACGCACACACAACCGATACTGAAATACAGTTAACAGATGTACAAACAAACACAACTCGTAATCTGATTAGTGAAGAACAACAAAATAATCATCAGCAATTATTATGTAGTTCGATTATACCATCAGAATTCGACAGTAAAATTAATGAAACATTCCAGACCGCATACAATAAATATAATAACACAGATCCTACACAAAGCCCATACGTACCCCGACAAAAGATTTCGAAAAAATTTACACATATAGTGAACCATATAAACTCTAAAACAATTCCTCAATATGTTTCATATGATTACAGCTTTAATGAAATACACTATAATATATTGCGCAGCGTATACTGCAGAAATGGCTAACGGAGCTAAAATAAAAGAAAACTTACAATTTAATAACACTAATAAAGAAAGTATACCACATTGGCAACGAAGATTACAGCAAAAAATACAGAACTTGAGGAAAAGTATAGGTAGAGTCACACAATTTATACAAGGTAATAGAAGCAGGAGGCTCATTACACTTGTAGAGGAAATTAAAGGAAAATACCGTATTCATTCACAACACGAAGGGCCCAATACAACCGATGAACAGTTACTAGACACACTTAAACAAAAACTCAATGCCACTGCCAGCCGATTGAGAAGATATTTAAATTGTACACTTAGGAAACAACAGAATACACAGTTTATGAACAGCGAAAAATAGTTTTATAGAAGACTCGGCATGGGACTGCAACAGGCTACAATTAATCAAAATAACAGAGCCCCTACAGCAGCAACACTCGAGCAGTTCTGGTCTAGTATATGGTCTAACACAACACACCACAACCAACACGCCGAATGGATCCAATCGTTGTCACAACATACAACAAATATAACGGAAATGCAGTTTAGCGAAATAACAGTAGACATTTTTAAACGTGTTATATCAAGAACACAAAATTGGAAAGCACCAGGAACTGACCAAATCCATAACTTTTGGTATAAAAAATTTACTTCCATTCATGATATTCTACTTCGACATATTAACGAATTTATTCACAGCCCGACTACAATGCCACCATTTATCTCGCAAGGAGTTACTCATATGATACCTAAAGACTTAAATGATCTCGCAAACCCATCCAAATACAGACCCATAACATGCCTACAAACCGTTTACAAAATAATTACATCATGCCTTAGTGAGCTCATTTATGATCACGTAGAAAAACACAAAATATTAGCCGAGGAACAGAAAGGATGTAGAAAACATAGCCAGGGGTGCAAAGAACAACTCCTAATAGATTCAGTTGCAATGAAGCAGGCGGTTCGTAATAAAAGAGACTTCAGCACCATGTACATTGACTACCGTAAAGCATATGATTCAGTACCTCATAGCTGGCTCATATACATATTAGCCTATTATAAAATAAACGCCACAATAGTGACATTCCTTAAAAATACCATGAAAAATTGGAAAACTGAACTTAAAGTTACTACCAAATCCTCTTATATACACACAAAACACATCCCCATTAGAAGGGGTATTTTCCAAGGAGATGCGCTTAGTCCATTATGGTTTTGTCTGGCCCTTAATCCATTGTCTTACTTACTTAATAAAAATGGTAATGGCTTAGAAATTGATACAGATGACGACCAACTTACACACACCACACTCACACACCTCATGTATATGGACGACATAAAACTTTATAGTAACACAACACACTCACTACATGATTTAGCAGACATCACACAAACATTCTCAAACGACATCCAGATGGAATTTGGCATCGATAAATGTAAAACACTAACAATAACTGCAGGTAGAATAGAACAAAATGAATACATATTGAACACAGGAGAGAAGGTAGAACCAATGGACCAAAACAGTACTTACAAGTATCTAGGATTTCAACAATCACGCCACATACACCAAAAAGAAACAAAAACTGAAGTTACCAAGAAATTTAAACATAGACTGAACACAATTCTTAAATCACAACTTAATTCACGTAATATAGTTAAAGCTATCAATACATATGCAATCCCTATTCTAACATACTCATGCGGAGTTATAAATTGGTCACAAACTGAGCTAAAGAATCTACAACGCACAATCAACACCACAATGACATCTCACCGAAAACACCACCCTAGATCTTGTATTCAAAGATTAACACTACCCCGGGAAGATGGCGGAAGAGGAATATCGACATACTTAACCTACACAAAAATGAAATTTCAACTTTAAGACAGTATTTCTACGAACGAGCACAGAATTCTAGCCTACATCTCACAATAAAGCATGCCGACAATCACATTACGCCGCTTAATCTACATGACGGAAATACACAATTGAATCAGAAAGTTAGTACTAGAGCAGACAAAATCTTAGCATGGACACAAAAATCATTACATGGGAGACACTACCAAGACTTACACAGACCACATATTGACACAAAAGCGTCAAATAATTGGCTAACTCGGGGGGATTTGTTCCCGGAAACTGAAGCATTTATTATAGCTATACAAGACCAAATAATAGATACGAGAAATTTTGAAAAATATATTATCCATAGACCTAATCTCATAACAGACAAATGTAGACGCTGCCATACTGGCTCAGAAACTATACAGCATATAACTGGATCCTGTAAGGCCATAGCACAAACGGACTACCAACATCGACATGATCAAGTTGCTGCCATAATACACCAAGAGTTAGCTGTAAAACATTTACTCATCCCAAACAAAACGCCATACTACAAATACACACCACAAATAATTCTAGAGTCTACAGATTTCAAATTATATTGGGACCGAACAATAATTACAGATAAGACTATACATTTTAATAGACCAGACATTTTACTGCATAAAAAGATCAAGAAGATAGTTTACCTCATAGACATAGCCATACCCAATACATACCTTACATCAACCCACACAGAAAAAATAGCAAAATACACAGATCTAGCCATTGAAATAAAAACCCAATGGAGAGTCAACACTGTCAAAACAATCCCTATTATCCTGTCGTCTACAGGGGTAGTACCACATACACTACACACAAGCCTTAATATGCTAAACATTCACTCATCCATATATGCCCTTCTACAAAAAGTAGTCACACTCAACGCATGCAGATTAGTACGAAAATATTTATCTATGGAATAGATGTAATGATTTTTCCACTCCGTAAGCACTTGGCTCCGGCCCGTGCCTATGGATGCACCTCTCGTCAACGGAGAGAGAAAGAGAAATCTTGAACAAAAACATAATAATAATGATTTATTTCAAAGAATAGAACATTACATTACCTTAATTACTTAGTGCAATACAATCTTGTGTAAATCTGCTCAAATTTGCGGAAACATTTGTGTCTGGACTAGATAACATAATATTATCTGTATCCCAGACACAATGCTCTTCCCTAGACAAAAAGATAGAGCTTAGCATAACATGGACAATACAACAATAAGCAATTTTCCATTAATAAAATAACAATTTTTATTTGGATATCAATTATAATAATGTATTAATTGATTATTATAAATTTTAATTTAAAAGAATAAATAATAATTACGGTTGTGTATTTGTGGCCTCTTTGTGTGTTGAGTGAATGTGAGTGTGTGAGTGTAAGGGGGCGTGTTATGCAATAACATTTCAGGTGGGCTGGGGACAGGGACGTAATTTTTGTTCATGTTAACAGGAGTAGGAGTTTTTCAGTTTCATCATAATTTAGGTGAAGTAAATATTCCTTTACTACGGATTTGCATTGAGTTTGGTTTAGGGCATAAATGTTCAGAGTTTTGTTAAGCTTATTATATAAAAATGGCCCTAGAAACGGGAAGTATTTATTAACATAAGCATGTTTCATAACATAACCGTCAGTGCATACTATATCTTTTCTCCTTTTAGACGTAATTAAGGATTTATTATAGGGTAAGGACGAATGTTTTTTTTACTATAGTGTGCAGAATATGTAACTGACGAACAGTTAATACTTCCCACGACTGGTAAAGTTCAAAGGTCGGGAATGTAAAGGGGCGAGATGTGCTAACTTTAAGCAGTCCTCGTTGTGCTACCTCTAAAGTTTTTATAACAGTTTTAGGAGCACCTCCCCAAACAGAGATACAATACTCTATAATAGACTGTCCTAATGCTAGGTATACCTGTTTTATGAAGCTTGAAGTTGGCAACATTTCTTAAATTTCTGAAGACGGCCATTAGTTTCCTTAAATCATGAAAAGACATCATTTACCTTTTTGGGTGCACATGCTCTAAGAGTGTACATAGGTCGGTTACAATACTCACATCGCAAATTTTCGAAATTTCTTTAGCACAACTAGTCACACCCAATTTTAGTAGATAATTATGCCGAAGGAATACACCCTTAGAGCATTTAATGTGCACGCCATACTGTGATTAAATAAAAAAAATAAAAAAGAGCAGTGATAGCCTCGTGGTTAGACCGTTGGACTGCAAAGTAAGAGGTCTCGGGTTCAAACCCAGGCACGTCTGGCTTTTCAAAAGCATGTGCGTATTAAAAATTAACTATCACTTGCTTTAACGGTGAAGGAAAACATCGTAAAAGTTTCTCGAAGGTGTCTGAAGTTTGCTAATACGCACTGGGCTAGCGTGGTGGACTATGGCCTATAACCCCTCAGTTTGAGAGGAGACCTCTGCTTAACGGTGGGGCAGTTTCTTGACAGGGCTAATATTATTATATATAATGTGCATTTCCTTACTGGGCTGGAAGCGAAAGAAAAACTTAGAATGCCCCAGTAGCCTTACTTTTGCTAGGCTGGTGGTAAGAGTCCACCAAAGGTAGTAACGTCGTCCGATCAAGGACCAGAAAAGGAAAATTCGGAATAAACCCTATACCAACCCGTCTGGCCAGCGTGGTATAGTAGGCCAAAAACCTCCTAACATGATAAGGCACCTAAACCAAAGGCCCCCAGTTCCCGGTAGTCCCGTTGTCCGCTGCCACGGTAGCGGTCGCGGTAACAGCGGGGCAGGGGGTGCGAAGAATCTCCGGGCTACGACACAAGGCTACCAAAAACACCTGACCCTGGCTACGTACAATGGACGCTCTCTACGGCTGGACCGACACCTCACTGAACTCGAGGTAGAACTAGGTCGCATAAACTGGCACATATTGGGGTTATCCGAAGTCCGAAGACAGGGCGAGGACACGATAACCCTTGAGTCAGGCCACCTGTTCTACTTTCGGGAAGGTGATCGGCCCTCTCAGGGCGGTGTCGGTTTCCTGGTCAACAAAGCTCTCACTAACAACGTTGTGGAAGTCAGCAGTGTGTCGACACGGGTAGCGTACCTTATAATTAAAATCACCGACAGATACACCCTGAAGGTGGTACAGGTATATGCGCCGACTTCGACATACTGCGACGACATAGCCGAAGCCATGTATGAAGACATAGCCAAGGCATTACATGGCACCACCAAGGCTCACTACAACGTTTTTATGGGGGACTTCAATGCCAAAGTGGGAGTACAAGAACGCGGCGAAACGATAATCGGACCCCACGGCGTGGGGCGCCGAAACCACAGGGGGCAGATGCTGGTCAACTTTCTGGAGTCGCAGGGGCTCTTCTTGATGAATTCGTTCTTTAAGAAGAAGCCTCATAGAAAGTGGACATGGCGAAGCCCCGACACTGTGACGAGGAACGAGATAGACTTCATCATGACTGACAGGAAGTCTATGTTTAGAGACGTCTCCGTGATCAACAGGTTTAATACCGGCAGCGATCACCGACTTGTCCGAGGCGCTCTAAATATAAACTTCAGGGCTGAAAGGCGTCGCATAATGAGGTCTACTCTCAGAACTACTGCGCCTCAAATAGCTTTAGGGTCCGAAAAGTTCCAACTGGAGCTTCAAAATCGTTTCGACCTGCTGGAAACCGAAGGCAATGTTGACGAGAAAACCGACACAGTGGTCAAAACGCTACAGGATGTGTCTCGAAGGGTGTTTCCTGGCAAAAGCGGTAACAGAGAGTCTAAACTCTCGCTCGAGACTCTTGAACTTATGAGGCAGAGACGGGAAATGTCATCCACGTAGGCGTCTTCGCCGGATGGGAGGAACCTCAACCGGAAGATCCGGAAGCGGGTGCAACGTGACCTCGGATGTTCCAACACCCGCGCCATCGCGGCTACGATTGAACAAAACAGAGGCACCAAAGTCTTCGCTCGCCAGCTAGGCAGATCCCATCTGACGAAACTTAAAACTGCGGGTGGCAAAACCGTAACCTTCAAGTTCGAGATACTCAAGGAAATTGAGAGTTTCTACAAAGACCTGTACGCATCACGGATGACTAAACCCACGAGACCCAGCGCTGACGACCACAGAGCCCCACTCACACGTCACCACACGGAAGACATCCCTGATGTCAACCAGGACGAGGTCAGAGTGGCTATCGAGCAGCTCAAAAACAACAAGTCGCCAGGCGATGACAGAATCACCACTGAGCTCCTAAAAGCAGGTGGGTCTCCAATCCTGAAAAAGCTAGCGAGTCTCTTTAATTCCGTCATCCACCAGGGCTTAACACCTCAAGCATGGAGCGGGAGTGCGGTGGTTCTGTTCTTAAAAAAAGGTGACAAAACCTTGCTGAAGAACTACAGACCCATCTCACTCCTGAGCCACGTCTACAAGTTGTTCTCGAGAGTAATCACAAACCGCCTCGCCAGAAGACTTGACAAGTTCCAGCCACCGAAATAAGCCGGGTTTCGAAAAGTCTACAGCACCGTAGACCACATCCATACTTTTCGGCAGATTGTACAGAAGACCGAAGAGTACAATCAGCCGCTGTGTATGGCTTTCGAGGACTACGAGAAAGCCTTCGACTCCATCGGAACCTGGGCGGTTTTGAATGCTCTGCAGCGATGTGGCATCGATTCGCGCTATATCGAGGTGTTGAGATGTCTGTATGATACCGCCAAAATGACCGTCCAGCTCCAGGACCAAAAGACCAACCCGATCGAGCTGCGTCGAGGGGTATGACAGGGGGATGTAATATCCCACAAGCTCTTCACCAATGCACTCGAAGACGTCTTCAAGACGCTGGACTGAACTGGGCGGGGCATTAACATCTACGGCGAATACATCTCACACCTTCGGTTTGCCGATGATATCGTCATCGTGGCAGAGTCACTGGAACAGTTAAGCGAAATGCTGCATAGCCTAAATGGAGCCTCTCGAGGTGTCGGTCTCGGCATGAACTTGGATAAAACCAAGATCATGTTTAAAGAGCATGTCACGCCGGGACCGATCTACGTCGATGGTTCGATGCTCGAAGTTGTTCGGGAATATGCTTACCTTAGACAAGTTGTCCAATTTGGCAAAAACATCTTCGAGAAAGAAATCAACCACAGGATCCAATTAGGTTGGGCAGCATTTGGCAAACTACGTCACGTTTTCTCTTCGCCTATACCGCAATGCCTGAAGACTAAAGCCTATAACCAATGCGTCCTACCTGTTATGACTTACGGGGCTGAGACGTGGCCACTCACAGTGGGACTAGTCCACAAATTCAAAGTCGCACAGCGGGCTATGGAGCGAGCTATGCTCGGCGTCTCTTTGAAGGATAAAATTCGTAACGAGGTAATCCGACAAAGAACCAAAGTTACCGACATAGCTCGCAGACTCAGTACGCTAAAGTGGCAATGGGCTGGTCACATCTGCAGAAGGACCAACGGCCGATGTAGCAAGCGTATCCTAGAGTAGAGACCGCGACTTGGTAAGCGTAAGGTTGGACGGCCCCCAGCTATATGGACCGACGACCTCAAAAAGGTCGCTGGGACAGACTGGATGCGGAAGGCGGAGGACCGTGTGCAATGGCGCGTGTTAGGAGAGGCCTATGTCCAGCAGTGGACTGCGATAGGCTGATTGATTGATTGAATGTGCATTGCTTTTACTAATACTTATTTACTTTGGTACTGTTTGATGTTATATGGGGGTCTTGCCAAAGAGCGTGTTCGTCGCGACCCCTGCCAGCCATTGTGGCTGCAATCTTGGACCGAGAAAGTACTGCAGTGCGGGCTAGGGCGTCCCCCCGAGGCGACGCTTATCGGTCCGTCAGTACGAACATAGGCAGAAGCGGCGATGGGGGCCGCAACCCATCACGCCGGGCCTTAACTGGCAAGTCGTGGGGTGCAGAGTGCCGAATAGGCACTTGGAATGTAAGAGGTGGTATGAAAGATAAGATGCATGAGATGATTGAAGTAATGAAAGAGAGACGCCTGAATGCTCTGTGTCTAACAGAGACTAAGCGTAGGGGCAGTGAAACCTGTGATCTCACTGACGGCATGATGGCGCTGTGGTCTGGAGTGCCACAGCGCGATTGTGCCAGTATGAGGGTGGGTATCTTGTTGTCCCGTCTCGTCATGATGCGAGACTTCTCCGGGTCCGTTTAAAACTGGGTGTCACTAGAGTGTTTTTGGTTGAAGCTTACGCTCCCGTAAGCTTGTCGACACCCCAGGACCTTGAGAAGTTTTGGGATAATGTCAAGGAAGTTCTGGATCTGGCTGATGCGAATGAAAAGGTGATTTTGTGTGCTACCTGAATGGATGGAGGGGAACCAGGCGGCCAACTTGCGACGCTGCTCTGGGTCCTTATGGTGATAAGAGAGTGAATAATGCAGGTAAGCTTATTGTAGATGTATGTTTGGAAAGAGGTCTCTTTGTTTCTAATACAATATTCCAACACAAGGATATTTATATGTATACGTGGAGAAGAAACGAACAGAAAACCGTGATAGATTTGATCTTGGTAGATGACTGTCTCCGAAGTAAACTTCAAAATACGTGTGCGTATAGAGGCCCCACTCTTGAATCGGACCACTATCTCGTAATTGCGCGGTTTAGTGGTTTGTTCAGGAAGTGGAGGCACAGGCAAGAGCGTATTCTCTTTGGAGGCATGGAAAGAATCAAGGTTAAAGAGTTGCAAGATGAGAGCGTGAGGAGAACGTATGAAGAAAGAGTCCGGGACAAGCTTATGACAGTCGGTTCTTCGAGCTCAAACATAGATGAATGTTGGAATTGCCTGAAAGAGAGTTTGGTAGAATCAGCAAAAGAAGTATGTGACTACTCAAAGAAGCATAGCACAGCAAAATGGGATGCATGGTGGGACGCAGAGTTAAAAAACTCTGTAGAAAGTAAAAAGAAAGTGTGGCAGGACTATGTTTCTTCTTCGAATGTAAATGACATTATGACAGCGACGAAGAAGGAAATATACCGGCAATGCAAGAATGCCACCAAAACTTCAGTGAAAGAAAAGCGTGAAAGAGCTAGTGTGATTGAGGAGGAGAGGCTATCGAACTTCGAGAACAACACCAAACTCTTTTGGAGCAAGGTGAGAAAGGCTCCAGGTGATTCGTCAGACTCCAGAATGGAAAAGATAAAATCTAAAGATGGTGACATTCTTGCAGACACACAAGCTGTGCTAAACCGGTGGAGTGAATACTTTGGAGAAATGTATGAGAATGCCCCGGATGCTGGTGCCACAGACGAGCCCAGAGGCGAGTTTGCGGCACCAGAATCTACAGAGGACATCACTACGGAAGAAGTTGAATGGGCGATACGAAGTATGAAAAATGCTAAAGCTGCGGGAATAGACATGATATCTGCCGAGATGATTAAATACGGTGGAACTTGCATCCGGAACGCTTTTTTGATCCTTGCAAATCTTTGCTGGAAGACCGGTAGTACCCTTGGATAAAGGCAAGGGTTCACAATATGACTGCGCCAATTACAGGGCCATCAGTTTGACCAGCCTGGCAGCTAAGGTGTACGGTAAAATTATTGAACGGAGAATGCGCGAGAAGTCCGATGGAATGTTGTGCGAGGCACAAGGAGGTTTACGGTCTGGAAGAGGATGTTTAGATCAAGTTTTCTCCCTCCGCAACATCATAGAGAAGCATCTGGTCGTAGGCCGGAAGGTATTCTGCTATTTTATGGATCTGGAGGAGGCGTTTGACGTGCGAAAGAGACTTTGGGAAATTTTGCCAGAGTATAGCATAATCCTCTTCCCTTCGGACCGCGCAAGCGTAGAGACGTGGATTAGACGTTATATCCTTTTATTAAAAATATTTTTCAATAAATTATACAATAATAACTGTGAGAAGTACCAGGCGCGCATACTGCAGAGCAAATTACATCGAGGTGCAAATAGGACAAGAACTGCAACGTGTGAGTGAGATAACATTATTTCTCTTTGCCCCACCAAACAGACGTCATACAGTGTCCACTCAAGCTAATTTGCCATAATTTATGAGCGGAAGCGATTTGCTGGTACCCTTGAGTCTACAAGAGCGCAATCTTTAAAATTGCCCATTTAAAATTTTCTTCTTACTCCTTTAGTAAAAACGGTCTACTATTATTTCAAACAATTAACCTTACGAAGATCCTAAAAGTCATATTCCCATCAATCTAATAATCATAGGTAGAACGATGCCCTTAAAACGCACTCCGCCTAATACTTACGCCTCAGACTCTGACCAGTCGGCAACGGCTAGTGCAAGTGGCAGTAAAACATACCTACCCGAAAGTGTTTCACAAAATAAATCTCGTCGTAAACGTAAATATGATAATGAATATGAGTTCCATGAATTTACGACGGAGGTTCGAAATATGTTTTCAAATTTCGTTGAACAACAAAACTTCAAGCTAGAAAACCTAGAAACCTCATTGAAAGACATTAAATCATAAAACCTTGAGTTACAACGAACTATGGAAATTCTCTCTGTTAAATATGATGAGGTACAAAAGGAAGAAAACGTGTATCGTCCATTTGTGAAGCCGGATAAACCGAGTCTAATTATAGTCGAATTCACGTCCGTCTTGATGAAAAATAATGTCATTAAAAGTTATAAAAAGCTTAACTCCAAAGAAAGATCTGAAAAACTCTCCACAAAATTGTTTAGTACCAAGGATCAAATTAAACAAATCTTTATCTCTGAGAGCCTAACTCAAAAAACACGCCAATTATTCTTTGTTACTCGCGACTTTGCTAAATCACATGGATACACCTTCTGCTGGACTTCACATGGGAAAATCTACATTCCTAAGAAAGAAAGTTTACCTCCAATACGGATACAAGAAGAGGCAGACTTAAATAAATTAAAAGGTACCATGAAAATGTGACTAGCAAATGTTTTTTTCAGGAATTATAAAAATTGTCATGAAATTTGTTTTACATTATTATTTATTTTATATTACCATTTATTTATTGTTTTAATTTTTAGTCTTAGCATAAAGCACCTTATTACAAGGTTATATATCGTAAACTCTCTACAGACTATACAAACCTCCGTTGCCACTCATTCAAACGCAATTATAAACCTTATTTATGGATTCTGTCTTGATGTAATTTTTTATTTTTATAATTTTCTGACCTCTATCAATATACCTGTTTATAGTTTTACTACTCATGTTTCTAGTTATTTATACATAATCTCTGATAAATTTACTTATCTATACATGTCAGTTTTAAAACATGAACCCCATCTACATAAAAATAATCAAAAATGGTTGACTTATTAAAAGAATTAGATACTTTCTCTGTTTCTGAATACATGTTTTGTGGTATCCAAAACGGTAAAAATACCCTACCAAGGTCTGAAAAGTGTTTAACTATCTTGACTCAAAACATACGTAGTATCTCACGAAATTTTGATACTTTCACTGTGGTATTAAGCCAGCTTAATATCTCCTGTGACGTGGTTGTCTTTACTGAGTGCTGGCAGTCATACAACAGTATGATTCCGATTTTGAATAATTATAATTACATCGCAACGAAACATTTTATGAACCAGAATGACGGAGTAGTAGTTTATTACAAAAACACCCTGAATTTACAATTCGAAGAACCAATTTGCTCGCATTGTAACTGTCTGATTATCAGATTTGGCGCTGACACTGCTTTGGTAGCTGTTTATAGATCTCCTTCAAATAGAAACCTAGAACAATTCTTCCAATCGTTAGATAATATTTTGACGAAGCTTTCGAACTTTAAAAATGTCATCTTTATTGGAGACATCAACATTAATATTAACCCGGGTGATCTGGATAATAAATCCCAAGATTACCTTTATCTTTGTTCATTTCACGGACTACTACAGGGACATACACTGCCTACTAGGGGCAATAAATCTTGCTTAGACCATGTTATGTTAAAAACAAAACTATCAGCGATGGTATTAGTCCTAGAAACTGATATAACTGATAATAAAGCTGTTCTTCTTTCATTAAATTATAAACTCTCCCACACTTTCTCTCATGCTACAAGAAGTACAATTAACCATGATAGTCTGAAATTAGATATGGCGCAAATAGACTGGAAACCAATCCTTACCTCCGACGATGCGACCAAATGTATGGATCTTTTCGTAAATACAATACAACGGGTCATGCTCTCTAATACTGTTTTAATACAATTATCTAAACGGAACAAAATTATTAAACCCTGGATCACACCTGGTTTGCTTCGTTGTATGAAACATAGAGATAAGCTGCATAAACGGTGCAGACAATCACCAACAAATTATATACTGAAATTAACCTATACTAGATACCGGAACTTCTGCAATAATTTGGTAAAAAAAGTAAAAAGAGCATACGACAAGAAAATGTTGCAGGAAGCAGGCAAAAATAATAAAAAGAATTGGGAGGCCATAAAACTTATAACCAACACGACAAAACGTAAAATTGCCAATACTAAATTATTGAACGCTGATAACCCAAAAAAATCTGTGGACCATGTCAATCATTTTTTTGTTAATATTGGTAAAGTTTTAGCTGATAAAACAGTAAAATGTAAGAACCCAGAACACATTATATATACTAAGAAAAAAAATCATAGTTTTAGTGATTCCTTCGTCATGCTAAAAACCGATGAGAAGGAAGTAGATCGACTTATCATGGGGCTAAAAAACACTTGTACTGTCGGGTGGGATGGTATTCCATATACCTTTCTTAAAGAATATAAGCACTTTCTCGTTAAACCTTTAACTCATATTTTTAACCTTTGTCTCTTAAGTGGTACTTTCCCTAGAATTTTAAAAAGATCAATAGTTCACCCGATCTATAAAGCTGGTGATGATAACTGTGTCAAGAACTATAGACCTATCTCTATCCTGCCATCGGTCTCCAAGCTTCTGGAACGTATGATAAACAGTCGGCTGGTACAGTTTCTAGAAAAGAATTCTTATTTTTCTCAGAACCAATTTGGCTTTAGAGGCGGTAAGTCTACGAATGACGCTGTCCATGAGCTTGTTGACTATGTGGTTAGGAATGTTGATAAAGAAAAGAAAACTATTGGCATGGCCTGGCCAGGGCTTTTGACACAGTCTCTACACCATTGCTTTTACGAAAGCTGGAAGCGCTGGGTATAAGAGGAACCCAGCTCAAACTTCTAGAAGATTATCTATCAAATCGGTCCCAAAGTGTGAAAATAGAGAACTATTTAAGTGACGATCTCCCTATCTCCTACGGTGTCCCACAAGGCAGTATAGCAGGGCCGAGCCTATTTTTGGTCTATTTAAATGACCTCTGCAACCTTAATATTCCGAATGGAAAAATTATATCTTATGCAGATGATACCGTTCTGCTTTTCTCAGATGATTCATGGGAGAAAGTCTATAATTGTGCTCAATTAGGATTAGATATCGTAATGCACTGGTTAAGCGAAAATGTGTTAACACTAAATCCTGCAAAAACCCAATATATTACTTTTTCTATGAGGAACTCAAATCCACCCCCAAATTCTTATAATTTGATTGCCCACAGCTGTTGTAACGATAACCATTGCGCCTGTACAATAATCCAAAAAACTGAAACGTTTAAATATATAGGTATTGTATTAGACAATAACCTTTCCTTTCGAGGGCATATAGAATCAATTAGCTCTAGATTTTTACCATATCATAATCCGTAATAACTTAATTCAAAATTGAACCCTCATTACTACTATCTAAATTACAACTGGAAGCAGTCAGAGGGTCAATTATTCTCATTATGTTTCCCAAAATATGACTAAATGCAGGAATACTTATTTAAAACCGAGAACAGTATATTGCTTTAATAGAATGGGCAACTGTCCTGATTTAGATTTATAACATTCAAATCCATAGGTATTAAGAAGCGCACTCTTCAAGCATTGGTGATTCGAATTTTCGTTTTCTGTTTCTTCTTGAGAATAATTAGGTAATCAAATCCGATTTGGCGTAATATATCAATTCCTTATTTCTATATTATTTCCCTTTGTGTTCTTTATTTAAAATGCGGTTTATTCAAAAAGATATGGCAATTATCAGCATGCAAGCAAAAACATACATATAAATTATAGTAAGACAGTTGTTTTTATCAACGAAGATAAACGTATTAACACACCTACTGTTTTTCAAATTAAATAAAGCATAATTACCACAAAGCTTGTGACATGGCATCGTCTTCCAGCCACGAAGAGCTCTCAGAGTTGATTACGGACAAACTTTGCGTAGTGTTCGGGCATTGTGATTCACCAATTATGTGGGTGGACCGCAAAAACTGCGACTCGGAATATGAGGGTAGTTGAAAAACTACAACATTGAATTCGGGTGCAAGGGTGTTGATCGATTACCGGAAATATTTAAATTACTACATTATTCGTCGGTTTATTTGTGCAAAACAACTTGTGAGATTTCGGACAATAAGGTGGTATGCTAAAGACATCAATATAAAAGGATTGAAACAACCAGGCAGCCGTGCACGGCGGAGCTACCTTCGGGAGACGAGTCAAGGTGAGTGGTTCACCTTGTATTTGGGGATTGCGGTGCCTGGACTCCCAAATCTAACCGATAGAAAACTCAGGACCAGCAACTAAGCTATCGAAGGGGTTTTCACATGAACATAATTTTGGTCCCCGAGCCGGATTGGGTTTTCGTAAATTAGTTGGTTAGATAGGGGTTTCATTTATTTATAACGGTTACAAACGGGGTACCTACTTTTGGCATAGAAATAATTATTTAAATTGTAATAGGCATTGTGTTTAGAGGTTCTATTGTTTTCCAAAGATGGCAAAATCTTTTGAAAGCAAATTTAAAATTAAATACGACTGGTTTGTAGATTCGTCAAAATTAGTAAATAGTAAAACTTGTAGTTCGGGTGTTTTATCAGCTCGGTTCAAAAAACTGCATGACTATTTCAATGTTTTAACGGAGTCATACGAGGGCATACTGACCAATACTTCTTCAGAAGATGAAGAAATAATCGGTAGATATGAGGTAAAATACAAAGAGGCCACGGAGTTATACAACCAGTTGGATGCGGTCTCGGCGGCCTATCCGAACCTTGACGGCACCCACATGCCCACGGAGGGCGCGTCAACGCCGCGGCTACCGCGGATTGTGCCTAGTACGTTTGACGGGGACGTTTTTTCATGGTGTAGCTTCATTAGTCTGTTTACATCATTGGTTTTAACACGGAAAGATATCACTAAAACGGAAAAATTTCATTATCTTATTTCGCACGTGGAAAAGGAGCCTAAAGCACTTATTAAACATCTGCCGATGGTGGACGGGTCGTTAGACACGGCATTGGATATCCTAAAAGGCCGGTATGAAAATAAAAGATTGTTGGCGGATTCACTGATTGCGCGGATTTTACATTTGCCGGTGTTGAATAAGTGTGCTGGGCTTCGAACTAAAATATTGAACCCGTTATTGGAATCTTCGCGGGCATTAGCTAATTTAGGTTTTCCAATTAACGAGTGGAGCTACATTTTATTGCATGTAAGTCTACAAAAATTACCAATTGACGTCAGAACACGGTTTGAGCAAAAACACGGTGGCAATAATATAAGTTTACCCACTTTTGATCAGCTCATAGAATTCCTACAACATGAATGTAGACTTATAGACACGGCCACTGCGGAACCGGTTTCTTATTACGCGGATCGCACTCACAACAGGCCCGAGCGCAGGGTGCATAATATTGTGACGGAACCACCAGCACAGGACCAGCGGGAACGGGCGAACAACTACGGCCGTATTAAAGACTGTGGCTATTGTCAGAGGTCGGGGCACGGTATAGACAGCTGTTATAAATTTGCTGACATGTCCAGGTCTAAACGTAAGGATTGGGTTAAAAGACAATTCTTATGCTTTCGGTGCTTCGGTACTCATTTGGCGGCATCGTGTACCCGCAAGGTACCATGCAGTCGGTGCGGAAATATCGGACATAACAAACTAATTTGTACAACGTCCATTGCGCGCTCTGACTCACCGGCGGACGGCGAGCCGTATACACGGCGCGCATTTGTTACGGCGCAATGCGATAGAGCGACGGGCGGTCGGCGGCGCTCACCTATTACTCAGTCGCGGTGGTCACGGCACGCGTCTCCTAGGTCGTCGGTTCGAGACTCGCGTTATCCACGGCGTGGTGATAGTTCCGCGGGATCTATGGACCGGGTACGCGAGTTAAAGGATGGTTACGGGCGTGATTCGGACCCACGGGAACAGCGGGACTGGGAGACCCGACACCGCCGGGAGCGGACTGATTGGGGTGGGCGGCAGTCGAGTCCTGTGGTGCCGCGTGTGCCACAGGAATAGCAATTACAGTCGTGTAATGTCGCCTCGGTACCTCGGCTAGCGGATAATGTCATCTTACCCACGGTCATTGTAGAAGTAAAATCCAATCGGGGGGATTTTATCAAATCCAGAGGCCTGCTAGACCTGGGTAGTCAAGTCACTATAATTAAGAGTGATTTGGTAGCAAGTTTGGGTTTAAGGCGACATTACAACCAAACACCGTTAACAGGCGTCGGCGGATTTAATAACAATGAATGTTGTCATGTTGTTAAATTTTATTTTAAACCGGTAAATTCGAGTTATTTGTTATCGGTTACGGCGGTGGTTTTGAAGAAACCAACTTCATATTTAGCGCGTAGGTTTAGTAAACAAATTGCTCATATAAAATTTTCGGATGACGGTTCATTTAATATGTCAAATGTTGACATAATTTTCGGATGTGACATATTAGGTCAAATTTTAAATGGTGAAAAGGTGAATTTCGGTACTGATGGACCGTATGCTTTAGGCACCATTTTTGATTTTGCGATTTTCGGTCCGGCGCAACCATTAAAAAATGATAACTCGGAATCAAATGTTAATGTTGGTGTTACATTAATTGAAGCGGTCGAGAGATTTTGGCGATCGGAAGAACCACCCAGGCTGAAAATCAAGGACCCGGCGGACTTAGAATGTGAACATTTGTTTTCTACAACTACCTCACGCGGCTCGGACGGAAAATATGTTGTCAGATTACCACTGTTGCCAGATCGACAGCGGTTGGGAGAATCTAAGGAGACGGCCCTGCGTCGATTTACGGCCTTAGAACGAAAAATGAAACGGCTACCAGAATTAAAAAAAAAATATGTGGAATTTATGTCGGAATATTTAAGACTCGGTCATATGACGGTTTCCAAATTTGATGTTTCGTCAGGACAGGAACATTATTTTCTTGCGCATCACGGTGTTTTTAAAAAATTAGGCGACGTCGGAAAAATTCGGGTAGTTTTCGACGGAAGTGTACCCACCAGCACCGGTGCGTCCATCAACGATTGTTTGTTCACGGGTGAACGACTTCAAAATGACATCACACAAATTATAATTAATTTTCGGTTGCCTCTGTTTGTGTTCACTACGGATGTGAAAATGATGTTCCGGCAAACCTGGATACATCCGGACGATCGGAAATACCAATTAATATATTGGCGCTCGTCACCCGATGAACCGTTGGTAGTTTATGAGCTGACCACAAACACATACGGGTTAAAGTCCAGTCCATTCGTCGCTATACGGTGTTTACATCAGTTGGCGAGTGACGAGGAGCACCGGTTCCCGCGGGCGGCCCGGCTGCTGCGTCACAACAGTTACGTGGACGATCTGAACGGCGGCGCGGACACGCTGCGCGACGCGCGGCATCTGAAGGACGAGCTCGTGGCGCTCATGCACACGGCGGGCTACGAGCTCAGGAAGTGGTCGTCGAACGCACCGGAACTGTTGGACGACTTGCCGGCTGATCATTTGGAGACGGCTCAGTCATTTAACATGGATACAGACGGATCGGAATTTATGAAGGTTTTAGGTATACAGTGGAACCCAAGGTCAGACAGTTTTTCGTATAAGTTGAATCTACCAACGGACACTACTGTCACTCGGCGCAGTATTTTATCATTGACGGCTCGCCTTTACGACCCTCTCGGATGGGTGTGTCCGGTTGTTTTCAAAATTAAATTATTACTACAACGATTGCTTAGCACTGGTGATAATTCACGGAAGGTAGACTGGGACGCTCCCGCGCCGCAGGATATAGTGCGAGCGTGGCGCGATATCGTTTCGGATTTGCCTAATCTACAAAAGATTACAATACCTAGATGTCTGAAACCGGATAAAAATAGCAGTTATTCGGTTCATGGGTTTTGTGACGGATCATCGGTAGGATTTTCTGCGGTCGTATATTTGCGGTCGGTGGATGAGGCCGGTAATGTCTTTATGCGGTTGCTTATGGCTAAGTCTCGGGTGGCACCATTAAACACAAAGCGGACCATCCCTAAGTTAGAGCTGAGTGGTGCGACCCTATTGACTACGCTTATCAACCACATAGTCCCCTCCCTGCAGAGTGACATTGCGATTGATGATGTCGTGTGTTGGTGTGATAGTACCATTGTATTGGCGTGGCTAAAAACATCACCACATAAATTACAAGTGTTTGAAGGAAATCGGGTATCTCAAATTATTTCATCTAAAGTAGATATTTTATGGAGACATGTCCCCGGCGAGATGAACTGCGCGGACGTGGCGTCGCGCGGCGCGACAGCCGACGAGCTGCTGCAGCACCCGCTGTGGTGGGGGCCGCGCTGGTTGCGGGACCCCCCGGCCCGGTGGCCCGGCGAGTGCTCGGACTTTCCGGCGGACATGTTACCGGGCATGAAAGCTAAAGTTGTTAACCTTAATACCGTCGATTCAGAATTCGATTTATTGGATCGGTACAGTTCGTACGATAAATTAATAAATGTAACGGCGTACACACTACGGTTCGCTAATAATTGTAAAAATACATGTAAACTCGGCGGTAATCTCTCAGTTGCGGAACGTAGAAACGCGACCATACATTTAATACGAATTGTACAAAATACATATTTTCACGAAGAAATTTCGGCCCTTCAGTCAAAGAAATCAATTAAGGGCTCACTTCGGCGGTTGAATTTATTCATTGATAACGATCAGTTGCTTCGTGTCGGCGGCAGAATAGGTGCGTCGGAGCTGCCGTACGCTGCGCGGCATCCTGTTTTACTACCGGGCAAAGGTCGCTTCACGGAACTATTGGTAACTCGTTATCATAAAATATTTTGTCACGTCGGTGCAAATACACTTTCGGCCATTTTATCTCGGACCTATTGGATTGTTTCGGCTCGACGCGTGACGCGTCATATCACCTTTAAATGCGTACAGTGCTACCGGTCCCGGGCGCGACCTGTCCAACCCTTCATGGCGGATCTGCCCGCAGATCGTGTACAGGGTGTTCGTCCGTTTCTCGGAGTCGGTACGGACTTTGCCGGACCATTTTATATTAAATCTAGCTCGCTACGGAACGCGAAGATAGAAAAATGTTTTTTGTGCATTTTCGTATGTTTAAGTACTAAATGTGTTCATTTGGAAGTAGTCAGTCAACTATCGGTTGAAGCCTTTATAGCGGCGTTTACGCGATTTATTTCTCGTCGAGGACTACCCTCACTAGTGCGGTCGGATTGTGGCACAAATTATACGGGCACGGATAAATATTTAAAAGAATTGTATGTTTTCTTGCGGGACAACCAATCTGAAATTGAACGGAACTTGACGAAGAATCACATTAAATGGCTATTTAATGCGCCCTCGAGTCCAAACCACGGCGGTTTATTTGAGGCGGCGGTTAAATCTGCAAAAACACACGTCAAGCGTGTGCTCGGCGAAGCACGTTTAACGTTCGAAGGGCTCACCACGTTCTTCACCAAGGTGGAGGCCGTCATGAACTCTCGCCCGTTATATCCGCTTAGTACGGATCCGGCGGATCTGGATGTATTAACTCCGGGGCACCTTTTGATTGGACAACCACTGGTGGCTCTCCCTGAATACCCTTACACCGATGTCAGTGTGCACCGGCTGTCTCGGTTTCAACAAATTCAAAAGATGTCTCAACACTTTTGGTCTCGGTGGAAAAATGAATACCTACACACTCTTCAACAGCGGTTCAAATGGACCTCACAGACGGAACCTCCTAAACTCAATGACTTGGTTTTGATTAAACAAGATAATTTAGCTCCTTTACATTGGAAACGCGGACGGTTAGTCAAACTTTTACCAGGTAAAGACGGGGTTGTACGGGTTGCAGAAGTGAAAACTCAAAACGGTGTCCTGATGAGGCCCATTTCTAAATTGTGTAGGTTACCCATAGATAATTAGGAACCAAGACGGGTCTTGGTTAGGCGGGGGGATGTTCGGGCATTGTGATTCACCAATTATGTGGGTGGACCGCAAAAACTGCGACTCGGAATATGAGGGTAGTTGAAAAACTACAACATTGAATTCGGGTGCAAGGGTGTTGATCGATTACCGGAAATATTTAAATTACTACATTATTCGTCGGTTTATTTGTGCAAAACAACTTGTGAGATTTCGGACAATAAGGTGGTATGCTAAAGACATCAATATAAAAGGATTGAAACAACCAGGCAGCCGTGCACGGCGGAGCTACCTTCGGGAGACGAGTCAAGGTGAGTGGTTCACCTTGTATTTGGGGATTGCGGTGCCTGGACTCCCAAATCTAACCGATAGAAAACTCAGGACCAGCAACTGAGCTATCGAAGGGGTTTTCACATGAACACGTAGCTTGTTTATAACTTAAGTTAAATTCGCCGTGATGCGTCACACACAAACATTAAAATTAAAAAAGTAGCTTAAAAAAATTCTGCGCTATGCTGCGTTCTGTTTGAATCGAACTTTAACATTTAAAATATGCGTTACACAATATCAGTTTGAATAACGTCCTTTTGTATCAGAACGCCCCTTTTCATTTTGAAATATACCATGCTATTTGCTGTACATACACATGTGTAGGCAGGAGGTAGGCGGTGCCGGCTGCCACACCTGATCACAAATCAGTGGTAAATCAGATTTTGAACGTCCCCGTCGGTGATTGCAAAAACGAATTTGTGTTGTGTCATGTTATGGCGTCGACTACTAACTGTGTGTAGGTATATGTTATTATGTGCTTTCAGTTTCATATCAACTCATTGATAGCCAAGTACAAAAAATATTTAGATCTGAGTAAATAATTATAACTGCCGTTACCAATATAGAAATGAAAATGTTATATAATTGAACATTTTCTGGCAATATTAAAAACCTATTCTATATATTCACACTTCACAAAAATTCTGAAACAGTCCATATAATAATCAATGAGGCTATTAATTTGAAGATAAATTGCTAGATTAATGTTTAGACATTTGGAGATTGCGTCTATATTGTGACAAAGGAGGGGTTCTAGTGAATTAAAAGCCCCACATATCTTCCTCACAGATAACTGATAACCTTATGAACATTTTTACCCCGCGAAACACCTGATACAACAGATATTCAGGAGAGACCATCAACCACTTTTACGTAAAATTTCTAAATATATGTCTACTTTGAAAACAATTAATTCCCTAACTAAAATAAAATGGGCAACAAATGCGCGGGAAATCGCACGTTAAGCTAAGTAATTAATTCGCCCAATCACCCTTTAAGGGGGTTAATCCAGCATCGGAAATAAAGCAAAAGTAGACCTTGTGGCATGCCACTGATGGCAATTCAAGCTGCTGATTTTGCTCTTAAATTGTTTGTATTTCATTAACTCCAGTCAATATAGATACCTAATTTATCTGACAGTGAATCAGTTATTTTTATTTCGAAATTAGATGGAAGAAACTTTGGTAATATTATAACAAAAGCAATTCGAATAATTTGATGTAATGTAAGTTTGGGGAGTAGAAATTGTTTTAATTCAAGTCATTAGACATCTAAGCAATTGAATCAATGTGACACAAATTTATAATAATAAAGTTACTATGTGCGTGCATAAATCTTTATCACAAACAGATCAACTTACTAAAACTAGGGTAATTTGCAGTTACAAGAGATAGGTAACACGAGTTTGCCAATTACAGGAAGCTAATATTTTGCAAATGAGCTATGATCTGTCTCTGAGATGCCATTAACGATACACCTGCGGAACTTAACGAGTTTATTGTTCTAAATGAGACAGAACTGGTTTTATGATTACTGAATTAATTATCAATAGCCCTAAAAGTGCTTCTTTTACAAAAAGGACGTATAATACTGAGTTCTTAGATTTACGCGAATATTACACATGAAATAAAACTTTTTTTTTTTTTCGGATTTTATCGCGGTTTATTTTGATTTTTAAGTTCCCGACGTTTCGAGTGCTTTGCAGCACCCATGGTCACGGGAAGGACTGAGGTGTTAGACGTCCAAAAGGCATAGTTGTTCCGGGGTACCCTCAAACTTCTTAATTATTTTTGTTTTTGTTGGTCCGATCTACGCAGAATGAGCTCACGGTGTCTTGAGGTCTTGCAGTGTTATGCTTGGTTTTAGATTTGATTATATTAATTACTGGATCCCAAGACGATGGAAGCACCCAGCCATCTTCTCTATTGAAATTAGGATGTTTTTTAATTTCAATAGCCTCGCGAACCATCCTTGGTAGGAATCGGTGTTCTTTCACGAGGATTTGTGGTCTATCAAATCTGATGTTATGGCGGGTGCGGTCAAGGACATGTTCACAGACTGCAGACTTCTTTGAGCGACGGTGTTTTAGGTCAGCTATGTGTCCTTTAACCCGAGTTTTTACCGGTCTTTTTGTTTGTCCTATATAAGAGAGACCACATTCACAATCAAGCTTGTATACTCCTGCATCTTGAAGAGGGATGTGACACTTGACAGATGGTAAAAACTGACTGATCTTCTTTGGCGGCTTATAAAATGTTTTAATTGAAGCACGCTTCAAGATGTAGCCAATCTTGTCTGTGACTCCTCTTATGTAAGGTAGTACAGCAGGGAGACGCTCGACTGTGGCTGGTTTCACTCGGTCACTGTGACGTTGGCGTGGGACTCGAAGCTTATTGTCGTGCAGGACTTGCTTGACATGTTGAAGCTCGGCAGCCAGATGTTTCTTGTCACAGATCCCTTGTGCTCTCTGAAACAAAGATTTACCCACAGTAGCTAACTGTGATGGATGGTGGTGAGATTCACCGTTTAAGTACCTATCAGTATGGGTCTTTTTTCTATAAACCGTATGGCTTAAGGTGTTGTTGGCGTTACGGATTACTGAAACATCTAGGAAAGCTAGCGAATTGTTTGCCTCCAACTCCATTGTAAACTGAATTTTAGGGTTAATGGAGTTAAGATGATTAAGGAATACATTAATTTTGTCAGATGGTAATATTGTGAAAGTATCATCTACGTACCGCTTGTAGAAACTTGGCTTTACAGGTGAGGTACGAAGGGCTGTCTCCTCAAAGTCTTCCATGAATGCAACAATGGGAGATACAGGGAAGCCCATCGCCACACCATCTACTTGCTTGTAGAACTGCTCCTTCCACAGTAGGTAGCCAGATGTAAGGCAGTGTCTCAATAGTTCTGAGTATTCCGCTGGCATGTTGTTCTCCGCTAGTTTCCTTTCTACAATTTCGACACAGTCTTGTACAGGTAAGCATGTGAATAGTGACTGGACATCGAAACTGACCATAGTTTCATTGTCAGTGAGATGTAGATTTTTGATCTCACTAACAAAATGGTATGAATCCTTAACATGTGCTCTTGTGTGTCCTCTGAGTGGCGAGAGCACTTTCGCTACGTGCTGAGCCAATCTGTAGGTTGGTGTGTCGATTTGGCTAACAATTGGACGTAGGGGAGCATTCGGTTTATGAATTTTTGGGAGCCCATACAACTGTGGTGGTTTTGCGCACGAAGGTATTAGTGATTTGACGTCCAGATTCAATGTTTCGGAGTGTTTCTTTATTAAATCATTAGATTGTTTTAATATACTGGTGGTTGGGTCTGTCTTGACCTTTTTGTATGTGTTTGCATCCGATAAAAGTTCTTGTATTTTGACATTGTAATCTGACGTATCCATTATGACCGTAGCATTACCTTTATCCGCGCGGAGAATAGTGATATCCTTCCTATTGCGTAAGGTTTTCAACGCTAAATATTGATTTTTAGGAAGATTTAGTTTGGGCACTGAACTTCGACGTAACATGGATGAGACATCCTGACGTATTGCCTCCGAATCTTCCCTCCCTATACTATTTTTGGATAGGACGTCTTCAACGGCGCTGATAATTTCCTCATATGGTATCCTTCGAGGTGTTACAGCATAATTTAAACCTTTAGATAGGACTTTTACGATGTTTTCATCCAATGTTTGTTTTGACAGATTGAGGACTGCGCGTGATTCGTTGTCTATGGTGCACGGTTGCGTTTCGTTACACCGTAATGATTTGTTCTTGACATTTGATTTAGTTGTTAATTTATTATATTTTATTATGTGTTTATTTTTGCATTCATTATATTTAGATGTTTCACGCTTATTTAAAGTATCAATGCATTTATTAAAATCAAATGTAGTTAACACTGTCTTTAATTCATTGGATGAAATCTCTATATTTCTGCTGAGGTGGTGTAGATCGGAACGCGTTTGATGAATCACCGTTCGTAACAACTGTTTACTTGCCTGGTTTAGGATCTTAGCGCTTCCTCGTATGCCTTTCTTGGTGGATATCTTGACACACGTAGGAATGAGATTGTGGTCTCTGCATCTCTTCAAGAAATTTAGGGATGTTGTAAATCTTGCGCGCTTAGTCTTGAGATCTTCTAACCGGCGTATTTTATTTGCGATTTCCAGTCCGTACTGGTTCACATACTGAGTTCTTAGATTTACGCGAATATTACACATGAAATAAAACTATTTTTTTTCGGATTTTATCGCGGTTTATTTTGATTTTTAAGTTTCCGACGTTTCGAGTGCTTTGCAGCACCCATGGTCACGGGATACGCGATAAAACCCGAAAAAAAATAGTTTTATTTCACAGGACGTATAATGTTAGAAAATTAGAAATATTTTAGACAAGTGGATACTTGACTTTTTAAACCATATTTTCCTATTGTAATTACCTATCAGGGTTTTTTAAAAATATAATATCTATACATCTATATTCTATATCTATACATATAATAAAACAGTAAGGAGTCGTGTCTGTACATGGAATATTTTTAAGAAATAACAACCCAGGGGTAATATATTTTTTTTAACGTAGCCTCACACTAGGATTTATTCCTGTATCGTGGGTGCACTTACAAACATGAAAATTCACATACACAAACACCCAGACCGAAACAAATAATTGTGGATCACACAAAGATTTGTCCCGTGCGGGAATCGAACCCGTGACTATTGGACACAGTAGGTGAAGCGGCTTAAGCTCTTAACTACTACGCTAAATCGTCCGTCCGTCTGTTTGTCTGTCTGTCTGTCCATCGGAGGGTATGAACCAGCATCACGCAAAAACTACCAAGCGGATTTTGATGGAACTTTGCACGCAGATACCTTAAAATATTGGCTAACGTATTGTATAGTATTTATCCCGGAAATTTAAAAGGTTTCTCCAGAAAAAACGAAAATATCTGTTCGATGGATTTCAATGAAATTTTATGTCATTGTAGCCTTTAAAAAAGAGCACAAGCCTGTTTACTTATATTTTGGAAAAATTTAATAGTTTCTGAGGAAAGTACAAAAAGGTAGATTTTGATAAATCATTAATTGTTCCAAAACTACTTTTTAGAAGTCAATGAAACTTAGCACGGAGATATTTCATATGACAGATAATATCGTTAATATTTAAGTTTTCAGGAAATCTAACGGTTTGTAGGGAAAAGTAAAGATTCTATATCTATGCATACTACATATAATAAACTGTAAGGAAGTCATGTCTGTACATCGACTATTTTTAGGAAATAACAACCCAGGGATATCATTCTATCAATTAAGAAGCCCATTCGCTTTCGTGTCTGTTTGTCTGTCAGTCCAAGGGCTTCACCAATACGATTTTGATGAAACTTTGCATGCGGATACCTTAAAATGTTGGTTGACACGTTATATAGGTATTAAAAAAGAAGGAAGAAAAAATCAAAAGATTGTAGCAGAAAAGACGGAAAGAAGCGAAAAATTAGATTTCTAAAAAGTCAATTTACTCCAAACCTGTTTAATGGATTATAATGAAATTTCGGGCAATTGTAGCCTGTACTAAAGATCACAACTCTGTATACTTATATTTTCGAAAAATCTAACAGTTTTTAAGGGAAGAAAACGACAGTCGATTTTGATATCGATAATCATTCATTGTTTCTAAATCAACTTACTACATTGTCGCGGGTTTATCCCGCGACAACTTTATTACTGTTTGTCCCGAACTGCAATGCTACGGTGTAAAACATGTGATTTTGCCTATATATGAATTGGTCCATGTATGATATTGGACTCAGGTTCGTCTCTTCACGAAAAATTATCCAGTGGTGAAAAGCACTCACTCAAAATTGTTCATACGTTTGATTTATACACTTAAACACGGTTTTGTGCATGAACCGATTATTTATTCAGGATTGTTTCTTCTGGAGAGAACTCTAACGATGAATGGGCCGGATACGAAACTGTAACGACGATTAATATCTTACGAGAAGACTAACACAAAATGTACGGACAACACTTTGCTACATACTTAGCTGGCAATGTAGTGATAGATACTATTACGCTAGATTATAATCGTTGACAGGGTAGGTAGAGAAGATTTAAATCAAAAATATTTAACTGATAATTTAAAAGTAAATAAATAAACTGACAATCCTTTTTTTATGAGACGGCGTTAGTGTTGTGTGTTGAATAGGATCGCGCTATAGTTTAGTTTATATTTTACAATAACCACCTGTGCGGGCTAAGCGGGGTTAAGACTGAACTCGGTGATAAAGTTAGTTGATAGAGAAATAAGTCTGGTGGAAGTTGACAAAATATATAATATATATTCATTACACGGTGCTCCCGGAATAGTTAGTCTCCCTGTTAGTTCTTCATATAAAAATGGCTAAATGAATTTAATTGAAACTTAATATGAAGGTGTCTTACATAGTAAAATAAAACAGAACACTTTTTATCTCGAAAAATACTGCTGTGGAATATCTATTATTCCTTCATACTAAAACGGCTGTACAGATTATAGAGAAACTTAATATAAAAAAAAATCCACACAGGTACACAATGCGAAAGTAGAAGGATGTAGAACAACCAACTATTTATAGTTTCAACCACAAATTATATACAATATTTATAATTACATATAGCAACAGCAAAGAATTATTAATAAAAAAACGGTAGCATAATATAAATATACATATTTACATAGGGTCAAACGGTTCCACGCCGCTGTCAGATGTTAGTGTACCTAGAACAGATCAAAGATATCGGGAACTAGACTATCTTACCATGACCAATAGACCATGCCTTATCCGAAGGGCAAGTCAAGAATTTTCCGTAACCGGCGAGCGTGTATAAGACGAACTATGAAAGTGGAAAGAGACAGAAAGGTCTGTATGGAAATAACAAGTTGGAACTCTGTACCCTCTGCTTACCCCGCAAGGGATCTGACATTATTATCTAGAATATTAGATAGTATTAAAGTATCTTAAGTCGTGAAATAATAATTTGAAATAGGTAACTTTATTTGCACTCTAGATTTTAGTGGTATATAAAATCAGACCAATATGCATTTGGTAGGTTTTTACCGGCCTGCATAAAGGTCCGAAGATATTAATAATATGTTGGCTAAAGAAAAGCCTGGCAATCTTTCGATTTCCCTCTTCCTCTTCACAGGTGACTGGAAGCCTGGACTCCTGCTGAAATTGTTCTACAGCGAAAATTTAGTAATATTTAAGTTGACTGTATAAATACTTTAACAACTGTATTAATAAAGACGACTTGATTTAAGCGAAAAAAAGTAGACTGCTTATCTTACTTTGTCAAATAGTCGCAGGTACGATCTCCGCACAGCGCACGGGAATATTCATTTGGGATTTGTGATTTTGAAATAAAGAAGATATTTTGTGCGCATACGGCAAAATAAAAATAAAATGTTTGTCCGTGTTAATTTTCAGAACGGCAGAACCGATTAAATACACTATCACTGGAGAATGGAGGATATTTCAGAGATTGTTTAAGACTACTTTTTAGCTCGAGAAATGCAAAATCCATGGGGGATAGTTGTGTTTATTTCTCAATATTAACACGGCTGAACGGATTTAAAAGAACTTTAATATGAAGGTGTCTCTTAAGTCTTGGAATAATGTTATCCGAAAAAGTCCTACCTATGTCAAATTACAAAATAAACGCGCGCGAAGCCGCGGGAAACAGCTAGTATTTAATATGATTGTTAATAATGTTAGGAGAGTCTGTAAGGACATGCTCAGTCTTCATTACATTAGGACGGCCTGGTAGGGCTTATTTTGTTCAAATTTGGTATTTTAGACCGTTTATTTGGGAAGTCTCTGACCATCACTTTTGGAATAAAAGCTGGTATGTTTTGTCTTATCTTGTAGTAGTCTAATTTTTGTAGCATTATCACTTCTAAATGCAATCAAATGTGCTCCACAATATTATTGGAAGCGGACGAGTCTTTGTGAAAACTGGTGCGTTAGTGCCCGAGGGGACCGGCGGCGTAATTACACCACTTCATTCCACCCAACGAGAGTGTACTCACAGCGAAGTTTTTAAGTTTAGCCGGGCTCGTACAAAGAACCCTAGCAAGCAATAAGTCTATTAAACAACTTTTTCTACACTGAGTAAAGTTGCTAGCGGTAATACTTGAATTAAGAGTGGTTTTCACTATGCAGTTTTGTAATCTTCAAAGTCTTTACAGTTGGAGCAGCGGAGTAAAAAAATATGTATAACCTGTACATTGTTACATATATTTTAAAGCCAATGTCCACATGAAGAGGTTCTAAATTCTAATCCAGTTTTAAGTAAAACCTAGCATCCTAGTAATGATTTTGATGTTATAACAATATACGATGCTAAACAATACATGCAATTTGTTAAAAACGGTGCTATAAACCATAGAATATGGCAACGCTAACGCAATGATATAAATATAGATAAAATATAACAACTAATACAAGAATTTTATTATCATTATCACGCCAGATCCCTTGCGGTGAAGGCAGAGAATACAAAGTTCCCTGTCATTATATCCCTTACAAGTTCAATCACAATTACCATTCATTTTAAAAGAAGTATGTAAGGAACAATAGGTATTGGAAAAATAACAGCTCAAATAGATACAGTATTTCATCCATAAAATATATTCCTATAAACACATATTATCTGGTGAAGTTTATTAAAATGTGCTTAACTAAGCTACTACTAGGTAACTACATAAATTTCATTTTTATACACAAACCTAAAAACCGGCTTATCGCACGGACCGACCTACAATAACGACACCTGGTGTCATTGTCACGAAAGTATTCGCTTTTGTTCTTGAGGTGACTAGTCAAGCAAGGAAAGATAAAAATTACGGACTCCGAGGTGCTTCGGCGCGTTTTTATCAAAGGAGAAAACAAAGGGTTGTTTAATGACGGTATTAGTGGAAAGTTCACGATAAATTCGGGGTCGTTAGGGGTTCTTTGTCACTGTTGTATTGTCATAGCTCAAGTTCTTATGAACCGTTTCACTGTGAAAACTTATTTGGTAACAATTTTAATTTAAAAATTATTGTTTTTTGATTGCGGCATTGTTTTTATCTTGATTTATTATAATTATTATATAAATTGTTGTATTTTTATTGAAGTGACATTTGTATCGTTTATTTTACATCCATCTAGTGTGGCCACTTTTCGTTTTTATTCCAGAATTTTTATTTCACATGAATCATAATTATCCCTTAACCTTACATCTGTATGTATTCCCTAATCCCTTTTCTATGCATTGTTGGTCTATCCGGCTTTTTTACTCAAGATTATTTAAACATAAGTGTCATCATCATCATCTCAGCCTATACTTGTCCACTGCTGAACATAGGCCTCCCCAATCGCTTTCCAGCGTAACCGGTCCGATGCCACCTGCATCCAACGACTTCCTGCGATTTTCACAAGATCGTCGGTCCATCTGGCAGGCGGTCGTCCCACACTGCGCTTGCCAATACGTGGTCTCCACTCTAGAATCTTTCTGCCCCAACGCCCGTCCGATCTACGCGCTATGTGGCCCGCCCATTGCCACTTCAGCTTGCTAATCTTAACGGCTATGTAGGTGACCTTGGTTCTTCTACGAATCTCTTCATTCCTGATTCGATCGCGTAGAGAAACGCCGAGCATAGCTCTCTCCATAGCTCGCTGAGCAACTCTGAGCTTTTTTATGAGACCTATAGTAAGAGACCACGTCTCTGATCCATATATCATCACTGGTAACACACACTGACTAAAAACTTTAGTCTTAAGGCACTGAGGTATTTTGGATGAGAAGATGTTGCGCAGTTTCCCGAACGCTGCCCAGCCGAGTTGGATTCGTCGATTGACCTCTCTCTCAAAGTTGGACCTACCTAACCGGACTACCTGTCCCAGGTAAATGTATTCGTCGACAACTTCAAGAGTAGAGTTCCCAACGGTGAGTGCGGTGGGTACGACATGGACGTTACACATTATTTTCGTTTTGTCCATGTTCATTTTAAGACCCACTTGTTGAGATACTCTGTTGAGGTCACCGAGCATTCGTCCTAGATCTTCCAGCGACTCCGCCACGACCACAATGTCGTCGGCAAATCGAAGGTGAGTGATGTATTCGCCATTGATGTTGATGCCAAGTCCTTGCCATTCCAAGAGCTTGAAGGCGTCCTCTAAGGTGGCCGTAAACAGTTTCGGAGAAATGACGTCTCCCTGCCTTACTCCTCTTTTTATGGGGATCGCCTTCGTACAATGCCCCTGTACTCGGACTGACATGGTGGCGTTATTATACAAGCACTTCAACACTTCAATGTACCGATAGTCAATGCGGCATCGCTGGAGAGATCTAAGAACCGCCCAAGTCTCGATCGAATCGAAGGCTTTCTCATAGTCCACAAACGCCAAGCATAGTGGCCGATTATACTCCTCGGTCTTCTGTATAATCTGCCGCAGCGTATGTATGTGGTCTATGGTACTAAAGCCTTTCCGGAAACCGGCTTGTTCGGGAGGCTGGAAGTCATCAAGCCTGCGTTCGAGACGATTCGTGATGACTCTCGAAAACAACTTATAAACATGGCTCAGCAGTGTGATGGGCCTATAATTCTTCAGTAAAGTGTTATCACCTTTCTTGAAAAACAGTACCACCACTCCCCTGTTCCATGCTTCCGGCGTTTTCTCTTCGAGCAAGACGGAATTAAACAGCCTCTGAAGGACTTTAAGTACCGGCGTTCCGCCCGCTTTCAGAAGCTCTGCGGTAATTCCGTCTTCGCCTGGTGCTTTGTTATTTTTGAGTTGTTTGAGAGCCATCGTAATCTCGTACAGGCTGATGTCCGGGATATCTTCAGTGTAGTGTCGGGTTAGCTTGGCTCTTGGGTCTTTTACCAAGTCAACAACAGGTTCAGCTACTGAGGTGTACAACTGCCCATAGAACCTCTCTATCTCCCTAAGCACCTCTGACCTATTCGACGTTACGTTTCCGTCCTCCGTCTTCAGCTTCGTCAACTGGCTTTGCCCAATAGACGCGTCTCTTGCGAACACTTTGGAGCCCTTGTTCTGTGCTATGGTCTCCTCAATATGCCTTGTATTGAAGGACCGTAAATCGTGACGCAAGGACTTCAGTATCTGTCCATTGAGCTGCCTATAGGACTTAGCATCATCGGAGGTTTGGAGCGTCATGGAACGTCGCTCAGCCATGAGATTTCGGGTGGAGTTAGATAGTTTTTGAGGTCTATTTTTACGGTGGGGCTTATAATACTTGGACCCGACCGTATGGACAGTCTCTACCAGCCTGTTGTTGATTTCGTCCACTGATGCGCTGCTGTCTAGCAATTCGAAGCGGTTTGCCAATTCGAGTTGAAAGTTCTCGGGGTTTTGGATGTGTGCATAAGAAGGTCGGAGCGTAGACTTCATCAGACGCGATCTTTCCATTTTGACATTAATATTTAATGTGCCTCTGACCATTCGGTGATCACTGCCGGTTTTTACCCTGTGAATCACGGAGACATCATTAAATATTTGTCGCTTGGTGCTCATGATGAAGTCTATCTCATTTTTTGTGGAACCATCAGGGCTCATCCAGGTCCATTTTCTATGAGGCGGCTTCCGGAAGAAAGAGTTCATCATAAAGAGTCCCTCCTTCTCCAGATATTCGGCCAGCCTCTGACCCCTGGGGTTGCGCTGCCCATATCCAAATTGCCCCACTCTCAAGTCATCATTGCCCCGTTTGCCCAGTCGCGCATTGAAGTCACCCATAACCACTGTAAAGTGTGCTTTGGAAGTATGTATGGCTCTACTAATGTCCTCATACATTACTTCGACGTCATCATCTGAGTATGCCGAGGTCGGTGCGTAGACCTGTATGACCTTCAGCGAATATCTTTTGGATATTCTGAGTATCAGGTACGCTACCCTGCTCGACACACTAGTGATGGACACAATGTTGTCTATGAGTGACTTGTGGACGATAAATCCGACACCACCTTGGGACTGCTGTTCACCCTCCCGGTAGTAAAACAAGTTGCCGGATTTTAAGGTTATCGTGTCCTCGCCCTTTCTTCGGACCTCCGATAAACCAACAATATTCCACCGCAACTTGTTTATCTCTTCTTCCAGCTCAACAAGCTTCTCATCTGTCCTTAACGTGCGTGCATTGTATGTCACCAGGGCCAATTTTCGATGTTGGTGGTAGCCGAATCTCTGCCGGAGATTCTTAGCACCCCTTGTCCTGTCGTTACCATAGCTGCTACCGTGGCCAGGACGAACAGGGCCACCGGGGACTAGGGGCCTGGTTTTATTCTTATCTTCCATTTTAACAAATTGGGGGTGTTTGCCATACACGCCACGCTTGGCAGGCGGGTTGGCGAGCGCAGATTTTGATGGTAGAAGTGTTAAGGGAACGCTGCTGCCCATTCCCTAGTTTTCCCTTAGTCGCCTTGTACGACACCCGATGGGATGAGATGGGTTGGTCCTATTCTAAGCCGGGAACCACGCGGCAAAATAAGTGTGAACTTTCATTATCGCTGAGATTATAAGTTAATAAATAAATATAAATAAATAATTCATTGCTTGCACACATTTTCAACATACATTAATAAATTTTATAATGAAACAATAAAAATGGTCATAGGCTAAAACAAAAATAGTGGGTAGCCTGCCCCCTCAACTAGGTTTATACAAGGTGTAACATAATAAACGTAACACCTGAAAGTAGTTTGTTCTAAATAGATAACTGAATTGATTCCAACTATGTTTATTGTATATTTTACATTTTCTTTAAATTTACAAAAAATACTGTTACTCCCTTAGTGCGCTATAATAAACTAAATTTATTCTTTATTCAAAACAATACGCAGATTTCAAATGCATTTCTTAAACGTTTTTCTCAATTCGCACACATACATGTACAAGTTTAATTGTTAATTGGAGTATAAAAGTGCTTAAAAACGGGGATAAAAAATTTAAATTTCGAAAATTGGTTTTCGTAAGGAATTTGTGAAGCTATTATCCAATCGTGGTATCTGAGGTCTTAGGTTATTTATGATAAACCTTGCATACCTGTGTCTTAGGAGGCAGTGTTCATTCATAACAATATGCCTTTAGTTATAAGTTGGTACATAGTAAGAGTTACAATGGGTTGATATGTAAATATGTAAATTATAAAATTGGTGATATTTACTTACAATATGAAAATAAATCGAATTAAAAACAAAACCAAAAAGCAGAAACAGTATGTGAGTGAGTTGGGGAGGGTGTGTATCCCTCTGTGTGTGTGTGTGTGTGTGTGCGTGCGTCTCATGTGTCTTAGTGTCGGAAAATGTGTCAGGGTGCATGGAAAAGTTCAAGAATTGTTTAGATGGTGATGGTTTAGATGGTGTTGTTTAGATTTCAACCCCTAGCATGAGCTTTTCCGTCATGTCGTAGGTAAGAAATTTTAGGTGAGCTTTGAGTGTACTTTTACAGTTATATTTATTTAATATATTCAAAGAAACATGTTTATTATGGGTATTGTACAATTTCGCGCTAGAGATAAAGAAATGACGTTCGGTAAATTTAGTACGATGGGACTCTAGGCGAAAAACTCTGTGTTTAGTCCTAATATTTGGTTGGGAGCGTGGACTTGGCAAGTGCTTTCGGAGTACTGTCAGATATATACGAAATCGCATTTGGCATATTTTATAGTACATTTTGTAGTAGGATATCTCATGGGCTTACGATATGTTCCATTTGGCCTAGTAGTTAGAATTTAAAGTTTTATTCTTGTGCGAGAATTATTTCGGAAACTACCCTTTTAGTAATTTTACCTATTTGTCGGGATAACTTTATAGGCTATATACTATAACAAGTCTCGTATTGTTCCTTCCACTATGCAATCTCCACTTACTCTAAAATTCCTCGGTTTATTAAGATTATCGTTCTTCGTATAATTTTCTTTTAATAAGATTATTTCATGGCAGGTGTAGTGGTACATGGTGTAACTTTAAAAGTGCAGGATTTGTGCCCGGCATAATGGCCATAGGCTCCGATAACTCAAATTGTCAGTAACAGATGTACATAGTACACTTACGCAATCCTTGCTCCGTAAGAGACTAATATTTTTCTGACGTCAATATTGCGTTCAGCATTGATCACATGCAGGTAAAGCTACTTACATTTCCTTCTTCCTAAATTCTTAAATTCATATTCTGTAAATCAAGCCAATATTGCTTGAATCCATCAGACTTACGATATATAGAACAAACCGCATTCGAACATACGGTCCTTATTCACTTTGTCCAATTAAAAACGTAACGTGGCACGTTATGATAACCTCGTGAAATGATCATTTACTAGCACCAGTATACCATTTCATACTAATACTGGATAGGTAGATATTGAGTTCAGCATCGTTGCTACAGACTATTTCCTGTTTTATTGCATTTTACTTTGCTAGAATCGTCTGTTTAGTGTGTGTGAGTGAGTGATCTACGCTGTTGGCCGCGGGGCCTTTACAGCTTCACCGGGCAAGAGGGCGAGCGTGCAATCACTACGCTCAAGCCAGAAGGGCAAGGGGGCAACTAGCTCAAGGGCGCCTCAAGGCGGAACGGCCTCGGCTTGGGCAGTCGCTATGGGGGAGGGCATATACTAGGTGTCTCTGCACCGGTCGGCGATGCATAGTCGGCGGCGGCTACGATTAGGGGGTTCTGATGGTTGGACGCGTTTGCGAAGTAGCAAGTTGACGCCTTTTTAACCATCTTCAAAAAGGAGGAGGTTCTATATTCGTCTGTATGTATTTTTTTGTGTATGTTCACCGATATTTCCCTCAATTGTGGGCCAATTTTGATGATTCTTTTTACATTGGGTTAAGTAAGCTTTAACGTGGTCCCATTTAAATTTCATTGATATTGGACCTTGAACTTTAAAGATACACCAGGGAACTCCTTAACGACAAACAATAGGAATGTATAAATTGAGACATTATAGGTATTACATCCATTCTATAAGTACCCTACTATAGAACTAAGCAGAATGTTAACCGACTTCAAAAAAGGAGGAGGTTCATAATTCGTCTGTTTTTTATAACTTCTTTGCTTATAAACCGAGCATGATGATTCTTTTTGGCATCTGGGTACAATATAGCTCCGTGGTGGTCCCATTTTAATTTTATCGGTATTTGACCTCGGACTTTAAAGATACACCAGGTGTCTCCTTGACGGCAAACATCACAAATGAAGAAATTCAGTTATTATGAATATCACGTCAGTCCTGTAGGTACCTCACTGTAGAACTAAGTAGAATAATATAATAAAGATATACAAATAATAACAATTAATTCACTCATCACTTAAAATTGTAACATAAAAAACCGAAGAAGCTGCGACTGCGCCAATCGGCACCGACTTCAAATATATTTTTTCTGCTTTTTGAAGTCGGTTTCCCTTTTTTTAAGTTTTTATATAGGACCGAATTGGTTCGAGACCGAGATATATCGTTAGGTACTATGAGATAATGGTACTTGTCTTTTCTTAACGGGAAAGGTATTTCAACAGCGCAATCCAACGGATTAGTTTGATATTGTGTAAAAATGATGCGGCTTCTGAAGGTTGTTATGGTTTTGCTATCATCACATATTTTTATCATCATATGGTAGGACTAAGTATGACTGTATTGGGGGGTAGGCAGAAAGTATAGAGGACCTTGCCAAGTGGCAAGCATTCTGTTTCTATTCTTTTGTCCTAAGCGAAAGCGCATTGTTCTGACCATGTGACTTTTCGTTGGAAAATGTCGTTCCCGTCCATTTTTCTTTGTTATTAAAGGGCACGATTTCATTCAAAACCACTACGACTCTTTACCATACATGCTCAATTTTGAAAACTATAGACACAGATTCACAATATTGTTGTAAAAATACTTTTCAATGAATTATAATACTGTAAATACAGTTTTAGAAGACTTTCCTCAATTTGATATGTGGCATAATACCAACTTTAGCCAGAATGTTAGTCGACGCAGTACTGAAGTATTTTTGGATAATTTTTACTTATGTGTGGCAACAAGTTGACGCATATACGTATACGACTTCTAATGTTTTATTATAACGATTTCTATGTTTTTTTTAGCGTAAGCGATTGTACAAAGTCCCCTTGTTTACACAGCTTCACAACAGATTTACAACAGGTTCTTTCCTTACAGATCTTTTTGAGTACTTCTTGTGATTTTAATGTTTAAATTCATTTGTTTTAGAATATATTAATATTATTTGCCATGTTAAGAAACTGTCCCACAGTTGGGCACAGGCCTCCTCTCAAACTGAGAGGGGTTAGGCTAAAGTCTACCACGCTGGCCTAGTGCGGGTTGGTGAACTTCACACACCTTCGAAAAACTCTTAGGCATGCACGTTTCCTCACGATGATTTCCTTTATCATTAAAGCAAGTGATAGTAATTTTTAATATGCACATGCTTTCGAAAAGACAGAGGTGTGTGCCTGGGTTTAAACCTGAGATCTCTGTCTTTGCAGTCCGACGGTCTAACCACTAGGCTATCACTGCTTAGTTTAAGAATATAGCTCGAAAAAATAAGGGTCAGCAGCTCTCAGCTCTGTGCAGTAAAAGTTGTGTTCAAGCTCATTCTATGGTTTGATAGTGTTACTTCTTCAACACAGACAACTTGATCCCAGTAATAAGCACAAGGTATTTTAATTATAAACATCTTTCTCGCCTCGACTGACTCGTTGATCGTGGCAATAAATGCCCGTAGCAATCACGATATCCTGGGTTCAAATCCTAGTTTGCTCAAAATGTAATTTTTCCATAGAAAAGAATCCAGTATCCTTGTGGCCGGTGAAATCGCAATAGGCTCGCCTTTATTACATAGGACCTAACAACGTCTGCGAAAAGTGGGTGTACACAGTACACCTCTGCCACCATCGCTTGGGAAATGTAAGCGTGACGGTATGTTCGTAGCTATATAAATCTGTGAAGACCTTCAGATAGATAAAAAAGGGTATAATGAAAAGCTATTCATTCAGTCATAACTCTCAAAGTCGTAACTTGTTTAAACGCGAAACAAAAAGCCGTTTTGCTGAAGTACTTTAATATAATGGTAGTCGGCGAAAATAAAATTAACAACACCTTTTTTTTGAATTATGAATTGTTTTGTTTTCTGGAGCATCAATTAAAAATTATTATGTGCGAAAGATTATTTAAAAATTCATCTTTTGACAGTTCATGAAAAGAAAAAAAGCTGGTTGTTTACCGGATTTAGTAGTTGCGGGTTTGATCAGCTCAGGCTCAGATCGGCTCAGAATGTATGCTATCTAAATCAAAATCAGTTTTTTTGATATTTACGTGACACCTAAACATATTTCACATGGTATTTCGTATTCAGAGATCTCTAAATAGCTAATTCCAATATTCTTTGTAAACTGCTTCAATACAAAACACTTCCTTTACCATTTTTAAGACAAAAACATGAAATATGTCATTAAATATAAAAATGTCAGTAAAATTGTATCCTACATGTTTTCGTGTCTTGTAACATCACTATTGATGAAGGCACACCCTCTCTAAGCCTTTATTACAACTGAGATAGTTAAGTGGTAACTGTGTGTGACAGTTGTCGGCCTTGTTTAGGAGAACGTTCAGACAAAGTGCCTATCAATGAGTTTGAAGAGTTAAGCCTCAAGTTTTGACCGCCGGGAGAACCCTTGGAGTAATGTCGTGACACATTGTAGCGTGATAGCATAGACCGGTTCCAATGCATAGATTGACAGGTAGCGCTGAGAATTTTTGCAAGATACAGAATTTTGAACGGTAAAGGAAAACATCGTAAGGAAACCTGCCTGCCTGAGAGTTTCTCAAAGGTGTGTGAAGTTCGCCAACCCGCACTGGGCCAGCGTGATGGACTATGGCCTAAACTCTCTTAGTTTGAGAGGAGGCTCGTGCCCAACGGTGGGGCAGTTTCTTAACAGGGCTAATATTATTATTATACTATTACAGGATTTGAAGCTTTTTTTTGGTTTTAAATTCGTTTGAGTTACTTATGATGACTAACAATCGAAACAAATAGTAGGGGTTGATTTCTTTATTAGGGGGAGAAAGCTTGTTGAATAATTTACGTGCCGCCTGCATGCTATAAAGTGAACTTTTGCAAAATGACTGATTAAACCAAATTGTGGGTTTCATTAAGTACTATGGAAACTTTCGTAACAGCTATTAAAAATAGGCAAATTAAATTACTTCTTCAAAAATAAATATTCTTTGTTTTAAGATACGTACGTTGATATTTTGATACTTTTTAACCGTCTCCAAAAAGGAGGAGTTTCTATGTTCGTCTGCTATGCTTTTTTATATGTATTTTCACCGATACTTCCGTCAATTGTGGATTGATTTTGATGATTCTTGCATTAGGTTCAGTATAGCTCCATGGTAGTCCCATTTTCATTTTATCTGTATTAGACCTTGGACGGCACGGACTTGAAAAATTTATTTCTTGCTTTTTGAAGTCGGTTTCCTTTTTTTTATAGGGTTTTTTATATGTGCTTATATTGACAGATGACGTGATGAAAGCGAGTTACTAAATTTTGAAGGAAACCGTCCTCGTAAGTCTATTAATTGAAACTGGTCTAAAGGGATAGGTACAGTCCTCCGGGAAACTTTGTTGTTCAGTTACCTATACTCGATGAGAAGCTGCTATAACTTATCTAAATGACAAGTTACTATTCATATAATACAGTACGAGCACTGAAGTTTGTTTGCGTATTTGTTGTTAAGTTAAGGGGAAAAAGGAAATTTGTAAGATTTCGTTGTCTCTCTGATGATGATAATGAGATTAACGGGCAACGGTATCAGGAAATAAATAGCTAAATACCTCATTAGTCTAGTGAATAGTGTGTCTGGCGGTCACTTGAATGCGACTCCTTGGCTAATATTGTTGGCTAAAGTTTCTCTTGAGTCTTGCAACGCGCAGTACGGCTAACGATCACGAGGTGCTGAATTCGATCGTTAGGCCGAATAATGTATGGGTTTTCAATCGAAAAATTCCCAAATCAGGATTTTAGGATTGTGCGCGGTATGAAGGCTTGCCTTTAATACACTGGTATCTGACATTGTTTGCAATATATGATGTACACAGTACGCCAGATGTACTGAGTATAGCAACATAAAAACACTGCGTAAGCGCCCGAGGAAAGGGTCTCGTGGGGTTCGGCAGGGGTCCAACCCCTCTAATGGAACCTCGCCTACGATGCAGTCCTGCGTGCCTATCTCCCCCCGGCGTCAGCGTCGTATGTTATGCTGATGACACACTGGTGTTGGCCGAGAGAGACACCTTCGAGAAGACCATAGGGCTCGCCGAGCTTGGGGCAGAGGTCGTCGTCGCCAAGATCTGCGAGTTGGGCCTAAAGATCATAAGACCGAGGAGCTATGGTTCCACAAACTGCCAAGGAGCAGGGAACCGCCCGTCTCGTGGGTTCGCGTTGGGCAGTACCTAAACTACCTAGGCCTCATCGTGGACAGTTGCTGGGGCTTCGAGGAGCACTTCGAGCGCCTGGTCCCCCGGGTCGAAAGGGTAGTGGGTGCTATGCACAGACTGCTGCCCAACCTCGGGGGACCGTTGGAGGAGATGTGTCGCCTCTACGGGGGGGTCGTGCAATCGGTGGCCTTCTATGGGGCGCCCGTGTGATCACACCAGGGCGTCTGGTGCAAAAGAATGATGATTCAGAGCCTGCAGCGCAAGATGCCCATCCGCATCGCACGAGGATACCGCAGGTGACAACTTGGCGCGCTTTCTGCCGCTCGAAATCCTGGCGGTAATGGACGCGAGGGTTTACGACCAGACTCACGTCAAAGGGCGAGTGCGTGCCTGCGCTCGAAGAAGTAAGAGGACGGGAACGACGGCGCGCTCTGGAGGAGTGGCGTGCGAGGCTCAGTCAAGAGCATATCGCGCTCAAGCGTGTCGTCCAAGCTATCCTGCTGTCCTTGGAAGCCTCGAGAGGGAGAGTCACCTATAGTCACGTGGGGGGCCGTATCCTCCTTCTGCGAGACTGTGATGTCCCAGAAGGAGGAAGCCGAGCGGGATCGGGAGAGGGCCGATCCTGCTCGACGAAGGCGATAGGCGCCGGGGCCGAGGCACAGCCCGCCCAGGCCCCCCAGCCCAATAGCCCCGGGCTTAAGAATACGAGCTAACTCGCAAACCCGCCGTAATATTTGGCGGGGGACTCCCCCTGCACCAACATCAGCAGGAGTCGCGGACGCAAGGGGCAGGGGCCTTGAGCGTCCTTCATGCGACCCCAAGGAGGACGGCGGCGTGATGTGGCCCACTTCGCCGTGAGCACCGCGTCGGTGCAGGGGGAGTGTGTCATGACTTTTCGCCAACGACGTTAAGTCTCAATCTAATTGGGCGCGACCCTATTGCCATTATACCGGACACGATGCCAGACAGATTGTTACTAAGATTTTTCTATCGAAAAGTTATTCTATGCCCGACCTAGGATTCAACCTTAAGATTTCGTGATTATCCGCCACTAGACTAACGAGGCAGCCTGTAAGTTTATAATGCTGTGTTATTATAATTTTAAGGTAAAATATACAGCACCCATACCTACTTTACGGCATTACTTAATATCGATCGTAAATACGTTACTCAAATACCTATTAATCACATTAATGCATAAACTATAATCATAAAACTTCCCGTCAGGGCTAGCAGGGGTGGCGAGATGTTTCTCGCGCGGAACAAAATTTTGTTGGCATTTTGCTTCTGTTTTTTAACCGACTTCAAAAGGTTCTATGTTCGGTTGTATGTATCCTCTTTTTTTGGCTTTTTTTTATGTTCATTCACCGATATTTCCATCAGTTGTAGACCGATTAATGATTCTTTTTGCATTGGGTTCCGTATAGCTCCAAGGTAGTCCCATTTTAATTTCATTGGTATTGGACCTTGGACTTTGAAGATACACCAGAGAACTCCTTAACGACAAACAATAGGTATGAGCAGATTGAGACAATCTGGGTGTTACGTCAATCCTATAGGTGGGTACCCTACTATAGAACTAAGCATAATGTTCACCGACTTCAAAAAAGGAGGAGGTTCATAATTCGTCTGTGTTTTTATAAATTATTTGCTTGTGAACCGATTTGGATGATTCTTTTTCCGCTGGATTCAATATAGTTTCAAGTTGGTCCCATTTTAATTTCATCAGTATTGGACCTTGGACTTTGAAGATACACCAGGGAACAATACGAATGCGTAGATTGAGATATTATGGGTATTACGTCAATCCTATAGGTACCCTACCATAGAACTAAGAAGAATGTTAACCGACTTCGTCTGTATTTTTTTGTAATTTCTTTGCTTATAAACTGATTTTGATGATTCTTTTTGTATTAGGTTCGGCATAGCTCCATAATGGTTGAATTTAAATTTTATTGGTATTGGACAATGGGCTTTGAAGATACTCCAGGGGTTTCCTATACGGAAACAGCATGAATGTGAAAATTCTGTTGTTATGAGTTTTATATCAATCTTGTAGGTACCTCACTGTATAAATAAGGAGGTATATAAATAATAGTAATTAATTCACTCATCACTAAAAATTTTAAAATAAAAAACTTTTTTAAAAAAAAGGAAAACCGACTTCAAAAAGCTAAAAATAAATATTTGAAGTCGGTGCCAAGTAACCGACTGCACCAACTAGCACCGACTTTAAATATTTATTTTTCGCTTTTTGAAGTCGGTTTTCCTTTTTTTAAAATGTGTTTAATTTTTTAAAGCCACACGGACAGCTTATAGGAGAACATTACTTGCCAATACAAGCCGTGATACAACATGCACAACATTAATTAAAAGACATTCTAATATAAAAATTTACTTAGGAAAAACAAATTAACATTTGGATATCTATACTTATACTAATATATTTAGACGGACGATTTAGCGCAGTGGTTAAGGGCTTAGCCCGCCCCGCCCAGTGTGTCTTATAGTCGCGGGTTCGATTCCCGCACGGGACAAATCTTTGTGTGATCCACAATTATTTGTTCTGGTCTGGGTATTTGTGTATGTGAATTTTCATGTTTGTAAATGCACCCACGACACAGGAATTAATCCTAGTGTGGGGCAACGTTTTTTTAAAAAGAAAAGAAAGAAGAATATTACAAAGAGGGAAGTTTCGTTTGTTCGTAATCAATAAACTACTGAACCGATATTGAAAGTTACATTATTCATAAGTAACATAGACTCGGTCAGTGGCGCCGTTGTCGACCGGGTACGAAGCCACGGAAAACTGCAGTAAAGTTATAAAAGGCCAAAAAACATTATTATGTAATTATTATTGTATAAGTCACTTAAATTTCGGTAGAGTAGGTATTCCGGTAGAGACAACAAAATCCTTAAATTGCTGTTCTTCCCTTGCAATTTCTTTTGTTAAAAGCAACATTACTCTTTGTCCGGTGGAGTTGGGGTTTGAGTACACTATTCCTTGGTCTGTTATCAAAGTCTTTAATGATTTAAAACTAAAAGTAACTGAAGACTTATGGGGAATGTCGGTAAAAGTGTGTAATCCATTATACATACAATCGCGCCACACTTAGCTGTTATTTTTAATATGTGCATAGATCAAGGAGTCTTCCCGAATTTAATGAAATTTAGTAAGGTAATACCACTGTTCAAATCCGGCGATAGTAAAGATGCCAACAACTATAGGCAAGTGTCTGTCTTGCCAGTGCTCAGTAAAGTGTTCGAAAAGATAATACTCATGCAAATGCTAGATGATTTTAACGCAAACAACATCCTGCACGATCAGCAATTTGGCTTTACCAAAGGGCGTTGTACTACTGACGCCGGTGTAACTCTAATAAAGCATATCTTCGATGCCTGGGAGAACTCACAGGACGCCATTGGCATTTTTTGTGATTTTTCCAAAGCGTTTGATTGTGTGAAACATGAAACACTGCTGCTTAAATTGGAGCACTATGGTATCCATGGTAAAGCACTTAATCTTTTAAAATACCTTAAATACCTTACCTAGAGGATAGACAACAGTGTGTTCAAATAAATCAAACTAAATCGATACTGGGTCCGTTCCTATTCTTAGTTTACATAAATGATCTACCTGAAGTAATTAAAAATCGAGCGAAGATAGTGTTATTTGCTGACGATATCTCTTTAATGTTTAAAGTTGGTAGACATGTTAATAACTTTGATGAAGTAAATGACGCTATTCTTCAACTACGTAACTGGTTTACATCCAACAATTTAGTGCTCAATAACAAGAAAACTAAATGTATAAGGTTTTCTTTGCCAAATGTAAAAAATACTGTACATGATATTATACTGAACAATGAGAAACTTGAGTTCATCAATGATACATCTTTTTTAGGGATTACGCTTGACTCCAAGTTACAATGGGGTCCTCATATTGAGAATTTAGGTAAACGGCTTAGCTCCACTGCCTATGCCGTACGGAAGATCAGACAACTAACTGATGTGGACACCGCGAGGATAGTCTATTTTAGCTACTTTCATAGTGTCATGTCTTACGGTATATTATTGTGGGCTAGGGCAGCGGACATTGGGTCTGTTTTTATCTTGCAAAAAAGGGCTATTAGGGCCATCTATAACTTGAGTAGTCGCGACTCTTTAAGAGAACTGTTCAAAGTAGCTAATATCATGACGGTCCCATGTCAATATATTTATAAAAACATTATGTATACTAGAAAAAATTTAGATCATTTTAATCAGCTAGGTGATAGGCATTACTATAACACACGACATAGAAATAAATTAGACCAACCGCAGTTTCGTCTGTCCAAAATTCACACGTCTTTCATGGGGCACTGTGTTAGATTTTATAACAAAATTCCCATTGACGTCACATAAGTTCAAAGCTTGTGTAAAACGAACACTTTGTAAGCAAGCTTATTGTTCAATAGAAGATTATTTAAAAGATAAAAATGCTTGGATAGATGCTATTCCAGCTCCACTTGAGTCATGACAACCTATTCAACTGTTGTTAGTTAACATTTCCTCTCTTCCTTCTATTAGTTTAACACAATATGTACTTTTTTTCTGTAAATGAGGGAACCATGTAGCCATTCTCATAAATAGTATTATTCGCTTTTTTAACTTAGACTCACCTGATGACCAACCTACATTGTTGTCCCATACCCCACAACAGAATGTAGATGAAAGAGTTTGTAATTTCTTATTTTAAAAGAGTAACCGTGGAGTTTCTTGCCCTTCTTCTCCACAAGAATGACATTCCGAAGTGGCGGTAGAGTCTTTGTTACTTTTCTGACGATTCATAAATACTGTAATGGTTTACATGAACAAAAAATATTCCGATTCTGATTCTAAAGGTCGCAGTAATCTACGTTTTTCTTGTACGCAAGTCAAAATATCCTTGTCTATAGGTAAAATTCTTGAAAATGTTTTCTCGTGTTAACTTGTGTCATCGTGAGGAAACCTGCATGCCCCAGAGTTTTTCAAAGGTGTGCGAAATCGCCAACCCGGACTGGGCCAGCGTGGTGGACTATAGCCTAAACCCTCTCAGTTTGAGAGAAGGCCCGTGCCCTAAGGTGGGATAGTTTTTTAACCGGGCTAATATTATTATTATAACTTTTGTCACAGCACGCCATGCTAGCGTGTAAGACAAAGCGGTTCTCACACGCCAAGGGCGACAAAATACAATTCGCATGTGCAAGCCCTGCTGTAATAATTTCGTTCCTTAGATTTTCGTATGTATAGGTGCGTAAAAGAAACTACACGGTCTTATAAATTATCAATTTTTATTATCGCTGTTAAGAAAATTACAGTTACTTTGTATAGAGTACAACATAAAGTATGTACATGTCTTTTTATAACCAAAGTAATATTTAATTTCTATGTTTTTGTTTTCTTATTCGATTTCCGTGTGTTCTTGTCGTATAAGAATATAACAATATTTTCTTAATTTCTACATTAAACGGATAAGAAAAGACAACAAAAGCTATCCTACCAAAAAAACTGAATATCGAACACTAATTTTCTCGTTATTTATGAGCGCTTTTAGCAAAATCACAATTCAGCCAGCCCCACACATAACAATAAACTTGTGAAAGTTTATACACACATTACGTAAAATAATGTGAGACAAGTATGGCATGTCAACTTGCTAGCGTCACGCTAACGTCAATCTTTTTGTGCTCTGGTAATTAGTGTACTGTGTATAGATTTACAAAAGTTTATCTTGACGTTTCTTATTTAGGAATATTGGCTGGGGTGGCTGCATGAAGCAAATACGAAGTTGCTTTGTGGGTGGTAGCCACTACTTGCTGGCATCGAAATCACTGAAGTAAACATGGGTCTCCAATAAGACAGCAAAGTGAGAACCATATTTCCGTAGCTGTGGCTGATGTACCCGGCCTACATCGCTTGTTATGACCTACATTACGGTAAATAATAGTGAGCATTCCAATATCTAGTAATAACTATTTGATAACAGCGGTGCAGGCTAAAAGCGTTATAATGACTATTGCATTCTTATAGTTCAACTGACTGGGGTAGGATATGCGATATAAGTCCCGTTAGTTCGTTATAAATATAGTTAGATTGTAATATACCGTCACGCCTCCATTCCCCAAGCGGGGGTAGCAGACGTATACTGCGTTCACCGAATTTTCGCTGACGGTGTAAGGTTCCACGTAAGCCGCCCCCTAGGACGAGGCATTGTCACAAACACAAACATGATGACCTGAAAAGGTATGTACCTTCTACATTTAGTGTACCAGTATATTTTAAAAGTAAAAATTACGTTACCCGTATCATGGTTATATCAACAAAGGCAGTAAGAAAATTAATCCACAACTTTTACATCAGCCCACAATATCTAGTTTCGTTTAACACATAAACTTGCGGAGCCTTTTGCACTTAAAACTGGCCCCGCGAAAACTGCGCGGTCACATTATATCGATGGACGAATTGTTATTGTTTCTGAAGGGAACTTCAACCGCGCGGATTAAATTTAACGCAAATGGCTCGTCGGCTCTTGTTGTCATAAACTGGCACCAAAATTTACTATGACCAAACGCGACGTGTTACGATAACTCCGTAAATGGTCATGTAATGGTATTCGGAGGCCTTAATAGTTTAACGTTAGCGAGAAATAGTATGGTAATGCGCATGTTTATTTAGTAAATTTGTAGTGTGACACGCGTAGCATATCAACTCGCTAGCATCACGCTTTCGTCAATGTCTTTATGCTAAGCCCTTTGTATATTTTAGAAGTAATAAGTACATTAGCCGTATCATGGTTATATTAACAAAGGCAATAAAAAAATTTATCCACAACTTTTACATCAGCCCACAACATCTAGTTTCGTTCAACACATAAACTTGCGGGGCCTTTTGCACCTAAAACTCGCCCCGGGAAAACTGCGCGGTCACATTATATCGTTGGACGAATTGTTATTGTTTCTGAAGGGAACTTCAACCGCGCGGATTAAATTCAACGCATGTGGCTCGTCCGCTCTTGTTGTCATAAACTGGGCCTACAATTCACTATGACCAAACGCGACGTGTTACAATAACTTCGTTAAAAGTTCACGTAATGGTATTTGGAGGGCTTAATACTTTAACGCTAGCGAGAAATCGTATTCTAACGCTCATGTTCATTTGTCGTGAAGTCGTGTCTGTACATGGAATATTTTTAGGAAATAACAAGCCAGTGGTATCATACTATCCATGTAGAAGTTAATTCTGTAATTTTTGGCTTTCGTGTCTGTTTGTCTGTCTGTCGGAGGGTATGAACCAGCATCACGCAAAAACTACTAGGCGGACTTTGATGAAACTTTGCATGCGAATTCCTTATAATGTTGGCTAACATGTTGTATAGTATTTATTCCGAAAAATTAAAACATTTCTCCAGAAAAGACGAAAATAAGCAAAACATGGGATTTCTAAAAAGACACTTTACTTCAAATCTGTTCGATGGATTTCAATAAAATTTTGTTTGATTGTAGCCTGTACAAAAGATCACAACTCTGTATACTTATATTTTCAAAAAAATTACCAGTTTCCGAGGAAAGTACATAAAAGTCGATTTTGATAAATCATTCATTGTTTCAAAACAACTTTTTAGAAGTCAAAGAAACTTAGCACGTAGATATTTCATATGACAGATAATATAGTTAATATTTAAGTTTTCAGGAAATCAAACGGTTTGTATGGAAAAGTAAAGCATCTATATCTATACATACTACATATAATAAACTGTAAGGAAATCATGTCTGTACATGGAATATTTTTAGGAAATAAGAACCCAGGGAAATCATTCTATCAATTTAGAAGCCAATTCTACAATTTTTTTCCTTCGTGTCTGTTTGTTTGTCTGTCCAAGGGTATAAACCATCATCACGTAAAAACTACCAAGTGGATTTTGATGAAACTTTGCATTCGGATACCTTAAAATGTTTGTTAATACGTTATATAGGTATTTAACCCCAAAAATCAAAAAGATTTTCCAGGAAAGACGGAAATAAGCGAAACATTGGATTTCTAAATAGATACTTCACTCCAAACCTGTTTGATGAATGTTAATGAAATTTTGTGTAATTGTAGCCTGTACAAAAGATCACAACTCTGCATACTTATATTTTCGTAAAATCAAACAGATATTGAGGACAGAAAAAGAAAGTCGATTTTGATAAATCATTCATAGTTTCTAAATCAACTTACTACTCATAGATTGTCGCGGGATAAACCATAAAACTTTATTACTGTTTGTCCCAAACTGCAATGTTACGGTGTAAAATATGTGATTTTGCCTATACATGAATTCGTCTATGAATTGATATTGAACTCAGGTTCGTCTCCTCGCGAAAAACTATCCAGTGGTTAAAAGCACTCACTCGAAATTGTTCATACATGTTTGATTTAAACACTTAAACATGGTTAACATAATAACATCGTGCTATAGTTTAGTTTATATTATACAAAGATCACCTGTACGGGCTAAGCGGGGCTAAGACTGAACCCGGTGATAGAGTTAGTTGATAGAGAAATAAGTCTGGTGGAAGTTGACAAAATATAAAATATATTTACTACACGGTTCTCTCGGAATAGTTAGTCTCCCTGTTAGTTCTTCATATTCAAATGGCTAAAAGAATTTAATTGAAACTTGATATGAGGGTATCTTACATAGTAAAATAAAACAGATCACTTTTTATCTCGAAAAATACTTCTATGGAATATCTATTAATTCTATCTGTTTATATCATCACGCCAGATCCCTTGCGGGGTAGGCAGAGAGTACAGAGTTCCAACAGGTTCTTTCCTCACATATCTCTCCGGCTTCCTCCACTCTCATAGTTCGTCTCATACACACTCGCCGTGATCTATTATTTTGTTCATACTAAAACGGCTAAACAGATTATAAACAAACTTAATATGAAAAAATCCACACAGGTATACAACGCGAAAGTGGAAGGACATAGAACAACAACTATTTATAGTTTCACAAATTATATACAATATTTGTAATTATATATAACAACAGCAAAGAATTATTAATAAAATAAACGGTAGCAAACATTAAGCATACATATTTACACGCCGCTGTCGATGTTAGTGTACCTAGAACAGATCAAAGATATCGGGGACTAGACTATCTTACCATGACTAATAGACCATGTCTTACCCGAAGAGCAAGTCAAGAGTCTCCGTAACCGGTGAGCGTGTATGAGACAAACTATGACAGTGACAAGAGACAGAAAGTTCTGTTCGGAAAGAACCAGTTGGAACTCTGTACCCTCTGCCTACCTCGCAAGAGATCTAACATGATGATATAGATTATTAGATAGTATTAAAGTATCTTAAGTCGTGAAATAATAATTTGAAATATAACTTTATTTGCTCACTAGATCATGCCGATATTATCCATCTAAGTGGTATATAAAATCACACCAATATGCATTCCGTGGGTTTTTACCGGCCTGCATCAAGGCCCGAAGATATTAATCATATTTTGGCGAAAGAAAAGCCTGGCAATCTTTCGATTGCCCTCTTCCTCTTCACAGGTGACTGGAAGCCTGGACTCAACCTGAAATTGTTCTAGAACGAAAATTTAGTAATATTTAAGTTGACTGTAAAAATAATTTTGCAAAACAAACACGACTTGATTTAAGCGAAAAAAGGTAGACTGCTTAACATACTTTGTCAAATACTCGCAGGTACGATCCCCGCACAGCGCACGGGAATATTCATTTGGGATTTGTGATTTTAAAAATAAAGAGGATGTTTTATGCGCATACGGGCAAAATAAAACAAAAATGTTTGTCCGTGTTAATTTCCAAAACGGCGGAACCGATTAAATACACTATCACTGGGAAATGGAAGATTTCTCAGAGATTGTTAGCTCGGGAAATGCAAGATCCATGGGGATAGTTGTTTTTATTTTTCCATATTAACATGGCTGAATGGATTTAAAAGAAACTTAATATGAAGGTGTATTAGAATAATGCTATCCCAAAAAGTCCTACCTACCTGTGTCAAATGACAAAATAAACGCGTGTTGAAGCCGCGGGAAACAGCTAGTTGTATAATAAGACACTAGAAATCGTATAGCCACATACTCGTAAACTTGTTGTTACATAAGTGAATTATGAAAAGAATCTTGAGTACTCCATGCACTAATGTAATGGTTAAAGTTGGTATTTTGCAACACACGCAACTTCGAAAAGTCTTCCGAAACTTGTAACTGTACCTACTTATAAGGTACAATTCATCACGCAGTATTTTTTTCAGCAATAATGGTCTGTATCTATTTTTTACAAACGTGTGAGTGTAAGTGAGTGATCAACGCTGTTGGCCACGGGACCTTTACAGCTTCACCGGACAAGAGGGCGAGCGTGAAACTACTACGCTCTAGCTAGAAGAGCAAGGGGGCAACTAGCTCAAGGGCGCCTCAAGAAGGAACGACCTCGGCTTGGGCAATCGCTATGGGGAGGGCGTATACTAGGTGTCTCGCCGTGTTGCTCTGCACCGGCTGGCGGGCAAGGGATCTGTATCCAAAAGAGGGGAAGTAAAGAGCATCAGGAGCGTCGGTGAGAATATGCCGCGGGCGGCGGTAACGGCTGATAAGAGGTGCGTGTATGGCAAAGCGGCAACACTTGTCTCGAACATAATCGTACGCTATTTCACTTATAAGGCTTTACTGTAGTCTTTTTCACGAGACATGGGTACGGTACGTTTGATCATATTCTATTTCACGCATATTGTATTTCAGAATATTGAAAATATAGAATCCAAAAAGTAAACAGGAATATAAACTTACATCAAAAATCTACTTTACTTTTCATTTAAATCATATACTGTTCATAAATTTGCGTAATTATTTAAAAAAACTTCTAATTTAATAACACTTTATAACTTAATTATGTAAATTGAAACGGTTTGTGTTTATGGGACTGACACAATGAAATCATTATAATCGACATGTTGTTTTTTAAAATGTACAAAATCGATTGCCGATTATTTACATAAATATTATTCTATGTATCTGACTAAAATGTTTAGTATTCTTATAGTCAATTAATTAATAAATAAACGTGGGTGCGCTATCTTGACTATAAAACAGAGAGTTTTATAGATTTTTTAATAATAATACTCGTAAGCGACGAATCAATCGATTTGTCAGATGGTTTTGCTGACCAATGGCTTGATTAGTAAATAAATAATGAGATTATTTTATTTTGTTCTCTTTTTGTACCTAAATTATTTTCATCAATATCGATTCATTCTTCGTTATATTTTTTTGTCGATACGATATTCAATCGATTATACTTCACACTCATTACATTTCTAGAAACGTCCAATTCTGAACATCGGCGTGCCCATGACTGGTGAAAAGGACTATTAATAAACCTCTATGTAATAAACATTACAAAGCGGGTAATTTCTCTCTTCCTGTCTTCTGTCACTTGACATTCGGAAGAAGAAAGGTATTGTATAACTATACAGCCGTTATACAAGGTTTATTAGTATAGGCCTAGTATTTTTATTACAATTTCTTGATCTTAACGAATAAGGACTCTGACGTTTTAATCGGAAAAATATAGAGGTAGGATTTAATGGGAAAAACGTGCTCTTATGTTTTTGGTGTTCCTTTTAACAAACGCGAGCTAAGCTCTGTAGCAGGCGATAAGTCTGCTAATCTCGAAAATTAACTGCACTTATGCCGGGGTAACTTGGTTAGCTTTGCATAATATTTGATGCACAAGTTTTGCATAATATTTGATTTCACTCTGGAAATCAGCTGAATAAACGCATGTTTTGTACTTATTAGAGGGTACTTATTTTAAAAGTGTATGTGTAAAGTGTACGTGTATTGAACAAATTTTATCGGGAAAGTTCTTTCGATAGAACAAATTGAACAAGTTCGAGTGAGATTCACGTCTCGAAAGGTTCCGTACAAGTGATATTAGATGCCGCCTATTTTTTTAACGAATTCAAAGTTTTTGCGTTATACAATTATAATATTTATAAGATCAAATTTTTGGATTGCTTCTTAACAAATTTTTAGATTCTAGGTCAACGGAAAGTACCCTATAGATCTTTAAGAGTGAGATTAAATGGCCAAGAAGTGTGGAGTGGAGCTGACCGACCGTATTCGCAACAGCGTAGTAAGAAAACGAGTAGGTATGAAAGATGGTATCGGTGTAAAGATTAGAAAGGGTATGCTCCGTTGGTTCGGGCATATAAAATAATGTCAGAAGAAAGAATGACAAAACAGATATACAATGCAAAAGTGGAAAGATGTAGGTACCGAGGAAGACCTAGACTATCTTAACATGACCAAATAGACCGAGTCTAATCTGAAGGACAAGTCTTGACTTGTTCTTCAGATACGACTCTAGAGTCTCTGTAACCGGTAAGCGTGTATGAGACGAACTATGAGAGTGGAGGAGGCCAGAGAGATATGTAAGAAAAGAACCTGTTCGAACTCTATACTCTCTGCCTTGCTTGCAAGGGATCTGGCGTGATGATATAAATAGATAAAATGGCCACATTTTTTGATTGCATTGATTTAGAGGCTGCAATTAAATATAGGTTTTCAACTTGATACGTCTACCTGTTCCTTAACAATCGAACAAACAGACAGACGGATAACAAAGTAATTCTGTATGCGTACCATTTTTACCGATTGACGTACGAACCCCGAAAAGAAGATGGTAATTATTAAATACAGTTTTAGTTTAGAAGGTACCTAACTACCTGCGCCCAAAATATAGGTTCGTATTTTGGCACAAACATATAGCTAGCTAAAGTATCGGCACTTAGGTATTTACCGCAATACAGTCTAATAAAATATCTTACATCTTATCAATAAATTTGAGTGTCATAAATTTCTGACCGTCATCATTTGGAATAAAGTCCGGGTGCATGAGCATTAGCTCATGAGACACCCTGACACCATTTAACTACAATTTTTTATGAAGGTTTACCTTCATGTCCTACTTATGGAATAATACTCGTGAGACCGGTCATTTTGAGATGAATAATGTATTTTATTTCTACTTAGGTGAAAAAATATTCATATGGATACCAATACTATTTCGAGAATTTTATTTTAAATACTAACGAGAAAGAGGAATGTAATGATCACATTGTATAATATAAACGATAAAACCAAATCAGTGAGTGCCGCTTGAAGAACCTGGAGCCCTTTGGCATGTGGAAGGAGAATATTCTGAAGGTTTTTAGTATTGTAAAAGATCTATATACAGATACCATTCCTGCAGATCAACATAGATATTTTATATCGTCTCGCTATTAAAAAACATTAACAAATTAAATGCAGTTATTTGCACTTCATGACAACGACATACAACACCTAAAAAAAGGAGCTTAATAAGTTTAAACCTTTGGTCTAAATGCGCTACATTTATTAGTCACCATAAAGTGAAATATTGCAGGACCATCATTCATAAATAATTGAGATAATATTTAAGTCTAGGTCTTGTTGTATACAAAAAAATCTTATTTCAACTTCACTGGAATCATTTACTGCAACTTACCGTTTTAGAATTACAGAGCACTCATAATCCTGATCTATACACAACCTATATCACAGACACAAATGGCATAATTCCATATGTATTAAGTCAAGTAGAGATTGCCATACTGCCGTGTTCGAACCTTCTTCACCCAACTACGGCTACCCGCTACGGGGCAGTTTGCCATCGTTTTAAATTCAATAATTCAATTGTACCTATGCACCCCGCCGCGCCGGTCACGGGAGCCTAATGTAATTTTACTATGAAATGTCACATTAACTGACGTAAATTTTATATTTTGTATATTAATGTAATTATTAGTGTTTGAATAAGTTTGTGTAGGGACGGAGTGAGGATAAAGATTCATCACCGCAAACTGGATTAACAGTAGATAGTAAGAGGTGACTTAATCCAACAAATACCGCAAATAGTTCAAGCGTGGCGGAACATTGGAGAAGCGCTCGGTTGGGCTTAGTCTTATTGGAAGCAGGACAACACTCTACATATCTATAGCATCTCAAGCCCTTGTCAGTTGGGCTACTCTCAAACCCCGCGAAGTACCGACGTCTGGTAGACGGCAGGTCCTAAAAACAATGCTTATTTTTTTTAAAACCTAAACACGTCACTGTCGTATTGCCCTGCCCACAGCAATGGCAAGGAGAATGATTATGAATATAGTTAAATGTTATTTGCTAAGTTGGCATTAGCAGGTTCATCAAGTTTGAAGTCTTTTCGGAATATTTTGCATTCAGAATATCTCGGACAACCCTTTTGAGACTATCCTTCAAATAACTCAAGTATAAGTTAACTGCACGTTTGGCGTCACATTATTACATAAAATTTCGTAAAATATTTGGATGCTAAATCAAAATAAATGCAGTAATGATTTTGAATTCATTAATGGCACCGAAAAAGGCAATTTACTAAATTGTTCTCCAGAGACTGATACTAGATACGTAGATACGTGCTCATATTGTTCCAACAATTTGCTTTTCAAACCCCATAAATTGTAAACTGAGATTTATAGCTGAATGCTGGTTGCTGCTACATTGCAGATTAATATTTGTGAACTCTCGAATCAAGTTGCATGTTTGTCTCATGCTACTTTTGATAATAAATTGACACCAGTTTCACATGTTCTGATATTTCGGGTCTGTTCACCATTTTTTGGTACTGATTGTAAAATTTGTTAGCAGAAACGTATATATCTAGTTACCTTGTTATTTGCAAATTATAGACGTTTTTGCCTCAAAAGATATCATGATCATAACGTCAACTGTGTTGCACAAATGGAACTAACACAACTTTTTTATTATTAATCATATATAATAGTAGGCTTATAGTAGGATTGGACGACAACAAAGACACTTGCTGGTATCGTGACAACATTTAATCTGTTCTTAAGGTGAATATACTAGTAAAGGATGATAAGCACTCCGAGGTGCTTTTGCGTTTGTATCAAAGAAGAAAACAGAGGGTTGTTTAATAACGGTATTAGTAAGAGTTCACGATAAATTCGGGGTCGTTAAGGGTTCTTTGTCACTGTTCTATTGTGACGTGGACCCAGTTTAGAAGCCTAATTTCAAAATCTAGTCGAACTTGCAAGTAAATTATTTGTAATGTGTCTCTTGCTGTTCTCATTTTACATTAACCCAATGTCATTTACATAATGTAAGTTTAAACAAAAAGCAAAAATACTTTTAAAAAAAGAGATTTACCGGTGTATCCTTCATCATAGGAAAATTTCCTTATCCATCCCGAAAATTGTTTTAACCTTTATTAACCAAAAAATGTTATTAGAGGCGAATGCGCGTTTTTCAATGATTATCGAATCAACAATGATTTTTCGCTCGCTTGGCAATTTTAATGGACTGCATCTATAAACTCCATTATAGCCTAATCATTCTTATATAGCTCCACCGTTCAATTAATAAGCAATCCTATTCCAAGTACCATAACACCTAAAAAATATCAGGCACTCACATAGAGGAAATAAAAGCTAATGCATAAACGTAGGTATGTGAGAGTCTGCATCGCAGCGCACAATCCATTAGCACGGACTGTTATTACTTTGCGGCCTCCGACACAACTGACATTTGCTCCCGATGCAACTCAATCCTGCCGAGAGCCCTTCTGAATTCCTCTCCGCTTACTCGATATATTCTGCGGGTGTATAAGATTTTTAGTCGTTAAAACTCCTTTTAAATGACGCATTAATAAAATTAGATGTCGGTAGGCGGAAATTTGTTGAAGGTAAAAAATGTAGGAGAGAGAGAGAATAAGATAGACACACAAAGTACTATATACAGATGGCGAAAGACCAGCCATTCACAATCGGCTTGTCAGCCTCAACAATTATGAATGAAATATAATGACATATAAAGGAGAGATCAACAAAAACGAAGGTCTGGGCTGACAGGTCTGTAAAGGAAGAACTGCTGGAACATAAGGGATCTGGTGTGATGATAAAGGAAAAAAAACGAATTCCTTTAAATAGTTGTTGACAGTCTTTCATAAAAACGGAAGAATTAGTAAAAAAAAGTTGCATTAAATAAAATTCTAACAGAAATATATTCTAGCTCGTGCTGCAGCACCATAACTAATGAGGCAGGAGTCTGCAAAGTAATTTTATGTTAGTTAATTATATCCCCATTTTCTGACTCGGTTTTATTATATTCACACACTGGAGGGTTCTGATTCGCTATTACCAATCAAACACGTAACGCGGTAAGTTACGATGACTTTCTGAAATGATCGAGCACCACCTCTACTACTAATCTACATGATAATTTCACGAAGTTATCGTAACGCAGCGCGTTTAGTAATAACACATAAGGACCCAGTAGCTAATCATAGTTACGTACAAACTCGACTTCAAAATCAATACAATACTATGCTACTCCTAAAAGCTCTAAACTTATAACCACCCAATGAAACGGCAACATGCAAAAACGCCTTCCATATGCATATTTCGTTAATATTTTAAAGTATGTACTACACATATAAAAATATAAATTTTGTTTTTCAACCTCTTCGGTGCCTTTCCATGAAGGGTTACGCAAACAAAATCAACATTTGTTTGCTTTCAAAGATAACATAAAATCTCACTATTATGATTGTTTTTAACTCTTACGGCCTCTTTTCCACCATCACGCCTATATTCCCCAAGTGGGGGTGGCAGAGGTGTACTGAGTACACCCACTTTTCGCCGACGATGTTAGGCCCCATGTAATAGGGGGCGAGCCTATAGCCATATACCGGGCACAATTCCAGACTCCGGACTCATTCTCTTCCGGTCAGACCTAGGATTTGGTCTCAGGGCCTCGTAATCACAAAGCAATGCGCTTTGCCACTAGACCAACGAGGCAGTCTCTTTCACCACCCTCGAAAAGTCTGAAGTAGACTTATCGACAATTATAGTTAAAATTAAAAGTAAAGTAAGTCTAAGTACGAATTTTACCATCTCTGTGTAGCCCTATCCGACGGTTAAACTGTTCTGTTGTAATTGCCGAGTAACGCTTATCGAGAAGTAACTAACCAGGACTTTACTCGAGCGTCGTGAAAGAGGCCCTCAGTCCAAAGTTTTCAATAAAAACATTAACAGCGACGACATACCTAATAGTTATTACATTCATTCATAGTTTTGGAGGATCATACAATTTATAGAAAAATATTCTCTTCCAATGATTATCAGAAATAAGTATAATTTGATGAGTCAAAGCTTTTATTCAACGATTAATTAAATTTTTACTAACAGATAGGACATGAATTAAATCATAGTCGTACCTATTTGTGGCAACTAATTGCAATTGATGAGGACAGAAAGATATACTCTAATTATGTTTAACTCTAAGGCCCACTTGCACGAACCAGGGTTAGCGTTATCTATTGGCTAACTGGAGGTTATAACGTTAGATTGCCTTCAGCTTGACGTTATAACCTCAAGTTAGTCAATAGGCGACTGGTTACTGGGACTTACCCTGGTTCATGCAAGTGAGCCTAAACGTATTTAATACGTCATTGCGCAACCGGTCTACTCGTTCTAAGAATGATAAGATATACGAGAGGTTTTGATCTTTCCTAAGTCTTGAATTAAGAAATTCAAGTAAATGGGCAACCATACTCAAACGTTTATGCACTGTGATCTAAATACAAAAATAAACAGTCTATAGTAACCAAAGAACAATTTGTAACGACGCTGGTCCATTGCATCCGAATTAAATACAAGCGCTTTATATTTCTCTCGCACAATCATTGGTTTCAATCAAGTGTAATCCGTCGTATTGAGAATTTCAAATGCTGGCCAATACGCAGGTATATAGCATTTCGTGTTCAGTCGAGGTAAGCAAACAGTTGTGATATCCGATTCCGCCGCATTGCTCGAAATCAACACACACGATGGGCACGTGCAATACATACCCTTGTATTTCGCGATTCTGTATTTGTGGCATGAATACACCACCTATGACAGATCGCTTGCTTTTATTCAAAATTTCCAAAATTGTTATTAGAGTTTTCAAAAAGAATTCCGTAATTCTGCAAATAAACTTTCACTGTATAGTAACACCAATATTTCACAGTATAAATCGTTCTTTTTTTAAATTTTTATAATGCATTGTTGTATTAGACGACGATCAAACATACTAAAGCACTATACTTATGTATGTTTAAGATTTGACTGTTGAATATTGTCAGTTTAGTAAACGATAAATTTGCAATAAATAATTTGTCGCCAGAAGGATATAAACAACGTTTATGTTATAAGTCAAACTTACATATATCTTTATTACAATACACAAACTAATAGCAATAATTTAGAATCAGTAACAGACACATACAGAAGACTTTTTATTGACATTTCAATCATTATTATTCCGAAAGGACCACAAAATTGTTATTCGTCATTTAGAAGCACTCACGTATAACACTAATAATTTTATGGTTATTGACCTTCATAATTTACTTACTAAGATGCCGCCACTGTAGCCTGAAATGAACGTGTGAATTTTTAACAAGCATGTGTTTATAAGTTTATAGGAATTATTCATTTTAACTCTCAGTGATCTAATAGACAGTAAAAACCATTATGAACAGGCGATAGCATAAAATCATCTATATCGTCATCGGTATATTCTTGTTTTATACTACCTAGCTGTTTATATGACTATGGCTGTATAAGACTTAAGAGACACCTTCATATTAAGTTTCTTTTAAATCCGTTCAGCCGTGTTAATATGGAGAAATAAAAACAACTATCCCCCATGTATTCTGCATTTCCCGAGCTAAAAAGTAGTTTTAAACAATCTCTGAGAAATTCTACATTTTCCAGTGATAGTGTTTTTAATCGGTTCCGCAGTTCTGGAAATTAACACGGACAAACACATCATTGATTTTGCCCGTATGCGCATAAAATATCTTCTTTATTTCAAAATCACAAATCCCAAATGAATATTCCCGTGCGGGGATCGTACCTGCGACTATTTAACAAAGTAAGTTAAGCAGTCTACCTTTTTTCGCTTAAATCAAGTAGTCTTTGTTTTGCAAAATTATTTATACAGTCAACTTAAATATTACCAAATTTTCGTTGTAGAACAATTTTAGCATGAGCCCAGGCTTCCAGTCACCTGTGAAGAGGAAGAGGGAAATCGAAAGATGATTGAGATGGTTAATATCTTCGGGCTTTCATGCAGGCCGGTAAAAACTCACCAAATGCATATTGGTGTGATTTTATATACCACTTAGATGGATAGTCTCGGCATGATCTAGTGTGCAAATAAAGTTACCTATTTCAAATTATTATTTCACGACTTTAATACTATCTAATAATCTATATCATCATGTCAGATCCCTTGCGGGGTAGGCAGAGGGTACAGAGTTCCAACAGGTTCTTTCCTTACAGACCTTTCTGTCTTTTTCCACTTTCATAGTTCGTCTTATATACAGCACACCGCACTAATGTGTCAATCCTAGCTGAACTCAAGATCCAAACTCGACTGTCCACTACTTGCCTGCGCAGGGTTATAGAGTATTTTGGTCACATTGCTAGAAAAGACAGTGACAGCCTCGAAAATCTGATGGTCTACGGTAAAATTGAAGGCAAGCGACCACCAGGAAGGAGCCCAACACGCTGGACGGATCAGATTCGCACAGCTCTTGATACCACGTTTCACGATGCTCTGGACTCGGCTGCAGATAGGAGTGGATGGCGACTCATCATCCGCAGAAAACTGCTCTCTAACATATGACCACGACCCTCAGTAATGAGGAAACCGACGCAAGGAGGAGGAGTTCGTCTTATACACGCTCGCCGGTTACGGAGACTCTTGACTTGCTCTTGGGATAAGACATGGTCTATATGTCGTGGTAAGATAGTCTAGTCCCCGATATCTTTAATCTGTTCTAGGTACACTAACATCAGACAGCGGCGTGTAAATATGTATATTGCTTTTTTGCTACCGCTTTTTTTATTTATATTCCTTTGCTGTTGTTATAATTATAAATATTGTATATAAATTGTGAAACTATAAATAGTTGTTGTTCTACGTTCTTCCACTTTCGCATTGTATACATGTGTGGATTTTTTCATATTAAGTTTCTTTGTAATCTGTTCAGCCGGTTTAATATGAAGAAATAATAGATAACGGTGAGCGTGTATGAGACGAACTATGATAGTGGAGGAAGCCATAGAGGTATGTCAGGAAAGAACCTGTTGGAACTCTGTACTCTCTGCCTACCCCGCAAGGGATCTGGTGTTATGATATAGATAGATAGAAATAATAGATATTCCACAGAAGTATGTTTCGAGATAAAAAGTGTTTTATTTTACTATGTAAGACACCTTTATATCAAGTTTCAATTAAATTTGTTTAGCCATATTAATTTGAGAACTAACAGAGAGACTAACTATTCCGGTAGAACCGTGTAGTAAATATATATTATATACTTTGTCAACTTCCACCAGACTTATTTCCCTATCAACTAACTGTATCACCGGGTTCAGTCTCAGCCCCGCTTAGCCCGCACAGGTGGGCTTTGTAAAATAAAAACTAAACTATAGCGCGATCCTATTCAATATACAACACTAACGCCGTCTCATAAAAAACGTATACAATAACGTCCTTTTCAAGAAGGATTATCAGTTTATCTATTTATTTTTAAATTATCGATAAAATAGTTCTGATTTAAATCTTCTCTACCTACCCTGTCAAAGATTATAATCTAGCGTAATAGTATCTAACGGTACAGTTCCAGCGAAATATGTAGAAAAGTGTTGTCAGTTACATTTTGTGTTAGTCTTCTCGTAAGATATTCAGCGTCATTACAGTTTCGTATCCGGCCTATTCATCGTTAGAGTTCTCTCCAGAAGAAACAATCCTGAATGCATCATCGGTTCATGCACAAAACTATGTTTAAGTATTTAAATCAAACATGTATGAACAATTTCGAGTGAGTGCTTTCAACCACTGGAAAGTTTTTCATGAGGAGACGAACCTAGGTCCAATATCAATTTATGGACGAATTCATGAAAAGGCAAAATCACATATTTTACATCGTAACGTTGCAGTTCGGGACAAACAGTAATAAAGTTTTATAGTTAATCCCGCGACAATGTAGTAAGTTGATTTGGAAACAATGAATGATTTATCAAAATCGACTTTCTTTTTCTGTCCTGAAAAACTGTAAGATTTTACGAAAATATAAGTATGTAGAGTTGTGATCTTTAGTACAGGCTACAATTACACAAAATTTCATTAAAATCCATCAAACAGATTTAAAGTAAAGTGTCTTTTTAGAAATCCAATATTTCGCTTATTTCCGTCTTTTCTGGAATAACATTTTGATTTTTCGGGAGAAATACCTATATAACGTGTTAACCAGCATTTTAAGGTATCCGAATGCAAAGTTTCATCAAAATTCACCTGGTAGTTTCTACGTGATGATGGATTATACCCTTGGACAGACAGACAAACAGACACTAAAGCCAAAAATTGTAGAATTGGCTTCTAAATTGATAGAATGATATCTCTGGGTTGTTATTTCCCAAAAATATTCCATGTACAGACATGATTTCCTTACAGTTTATTTATTATATGTAGTATGTATAGATATAGATGTTTTACTTTTCCATACAAACCATTTGATTTCCTGAAAACTTAAATATTAACTATATTATCTGTCATATGAAATATCTCCGTGTTAAGTTTCACTGACTTCTAAAAAGTAGTTTTGGAACAATGAATGATTTATCAAAATCGACTATTTTTGTACTTTCCTCGGAAATTGACTTCTACATCGATAGTATATTACCCCTGGGTTGTTATTTCCTAAAAATGTTCCATGTACAGACACGACTTCCTTACAGTTTTATTATATGTATGTATAGATTACTAGTACCTACTTCCTTCTAATATGTGCATAAAATAATAGAGGTTCCAATATCATCCTTCCTTCTTGTTGGTCAAGTGTCGGAGTCTAGAATTGTGCCCGATATATGGAAATAGGACCTAACATCATTGGTGGGCATATTCTATTCGTATTTTAAGTCTGGGACTATAAAATATGTATATTGTTTAAAGCGGCCTAATTAGCTCGATATATTGAAATGCTTTTCCAAAGAATTTTCATACGAAATTTATAAAATTTTCATACATTGAACATTTTTGGCACTCTAAAAACTCAATTTTTCCAAATTTTTCTATAGGCTCATACTTTGTTTATTATACCGTTGTGATCGCCTCGACAATACCTATCTCTGAACACCCCATTTGTGAGGCTAGCGCAAAAAATCGTGGTCGTCACTCACTACGTTGATTTTATCGATTAGCGGAAGTAGGTATTTTAAAATAAACGCAGATACCGCAGCGCTGGTGGTGGATACGGTCCTGAAACGGGAAAAAACGCTTAGTCCTATCGACTCCAACCCTTCTACAGTTGGGAAAAGGTATACCATAGCTTAAATTCAGCAAATTTAAGCAAATTGACTGCTGTACTCACGTACTCTTTTCTGGACATAAAAACGGTTGACTGGGGGTGTAGCAGCACGACGGTAGCTTTCTGCCACTTGAACACAAGGAAAATAAATTGCAATAGACACACCAGGGAAGGTGATAATAAATAATACCTAACAATAAAACAAAAAATGACACAAAATATCAGCTGGTAGGAATAGAGTAATGTAATACTGACAAAGCAGGGCAGGAAACCACTCACCTGGGGAAAACACCTGACTCCTGGACTATCGAGTGCCACGAAAGGACGCGAGACGACCCGCTGCAGACGCAGCTCCGAGACGACCGCTCCATAGACCGCACCTGAAACAGAAAAATAGAAATAAATAATAAATAAAAAACATAGACTTAAGTACTAAGACTTCTGACCAACCCCTTTACAGTTGGGATAGATAAATAAATATACAAACCCTCTAGGCTATATTCTTTTTACAATTACAAAATCTTCATTTTACAATTTTAACTACATTTGTATAATAATTATATACATTTTAATCAACCACAACAGCGAAATACTCCCTCTGACATCAGAATTAAAACGAAACTTAAGATAGTAATTATGTCTACACAAGGCAAAAATGTTAAAAATATTAACATCACGTACCAACCGAGTACGAGTGCCGCGACAACAAGAACCAATAACTTGCCACCAAAAGTCAACAAGTCGCCCTTGAAACTGACTCGCCAACCTTCAGCCAACGAGTTATATCAATACGGTAAAGAGCACCTGGAGAAATCAGGAAACCTAAGAACTAGTATTAAAGAGGGAGTGACAAATAGCCTTACAGGACTCTTTACCATTACACTGAAACAAAAAGAGCAAATAGAGGAATTGAGGCTCCAGGTCGAAAATAAAGTCAGAGAAAAGCAAGAAGAAAAACTAACGGCCTTGCTGGAGGAAGTTAACATCAGCGCACTGACGGTCAACGAAGTGCTGGACGAGGTGAAGTCGCTGAGACAGACAGTTGTACACGACATAGCGGGGCAACTGCCTGTCGCCTCGGCAAACCTGCAAAGTTGTTCCAAGGCACACGATGATGGAGTTCTCGACGAACTAAAGGCGCTCCGGCAGACCACGGAAAATGTGGTCAAACAAGTCACAGAGATAACGACGACGACTATACCGACCACATACGCGGAAGCTGCAGCCCGAACCCCCCGAAATTGACTAACCACCCAACCGAGTCACTCGATCATCGTGTCCTCAGAAAACGACAAGGATACCAACGAAGTAGTGCTAGAAAAGGTCAGACAAGTCCTAGACCCGAAAAGATCCGGAGTAAAAGTAGAATGAGTGCGGAAAGCAAGGAACCAAAAGCTAGTGCTGAGTAGAAACAACAAAGAAGAAATAAATAGAATGACGAAAATGATACAAGTAGATAAGGAACTGAAGGTGGTGACAGCGACTAATAAAAATCCCTTAGTTATCTTTAAAGATGTGTTAACATATAATACGGACGAGGACATACTTACCTCGATTAAAACACAAAACGGTCACCTGATAAGGGACCTGCCCGCCGATGAGTCCCAGCCAATTATTAAATACCGCAGGAAGGCAAGAAACCCGTATGAAAACCATGTGGTCTTACAGGTCTCGCCAAAATTATGGCAGAGACTCACGACGGCGGGTAGAATTCATACTGACATGCAACAAATTATAGTGGAAGATCAATCTCCGCTACGGCAGTGTACCCGATGCCTGGCCTACGGTCACGGCCGCAGGCAGTGTGAGGAAGCGAACAACTCGTGCAGCTACTGCGGCGGCCCCTATCTAAAAGCAAAGTGCGACAGATACAAAACAACAGCCGACGGGCCGATCTGTCGAAACTGCGTGGCCGCCGGGCTCCCTGAAACAGGACACACTGCCTTCGACCGGGACTGTATAGTCAGGAGGAAATGGGGCTCTACAGCACGGTCCAGTGTAGCGTACTGTTGAAGCGGAGATTGATACAAGAGATCACACATATAATAATAACACGATCACCGCCCCCGCACACGCCGAAAAAACATACAAGGTAATACAAATCAACCTCCAGAGGAAACAACTGGCAACCCAGGAGCTTCTTCTGGAGGCTGCTAATAATAAAATCAGCTTTGCAGTGGTGCAGGAACCGTACGTAGGATCTTCCGGCGAAGTAAAACAATATCCCGGAACTCGCGTAGTCCAAGCGGGCGGAAACAGAACGGGACCCATCAAGGCGGCTATTATCATTTTCGACAAACAAACAAGAACCAATTCTAACAACGGAAAACATAGCATTAGCCACCCTAAAAACCGAAACTTGGACGATAGAAGTGGTATCATTATACTTCGAAGATCAGAAACCACTAGAACCGTACCTGCACCACTTGAAAAAGATCCGATCCAAAACGGAGAGACATAAAACCCTAATAACCGGAGATTGTAATGCGTGGAGTTAGAAGGAGGGGAAATAATGGCGGGAGCTATAGACAAAATGGACCTACATATATCAAATGAAGGGACGGAACCCACGTTCTACACGATTAGGGGTCATACAGAATATAAGAGTCACGTGGACATTACGACCTGCTGCGAGAAGATGATTCCTATAATACACGATTGGAAAGTGCGAGGAGACCTCATCAGCTCTGATCACAACGCTATCACATACACACTACAGTTAAAGAAAACTAACCGAGACAGACATCAGGTAACGACTAGAAAATACAACACTAAAAAAGCTAATTGAGAATTATTCCGACAAACAACTCTACAAGTGGAAGGAATTACCGAATCAAATACCGAAAACATTAACACAAGAGCGGAATTAGAAAAGTCAATAGACAAATACACCAATTGTATCGAAACAGCCTGTAATAAAAGTATACCCGAAATAAAAAGGAAAAATAAAAACAAATTATACTTACCTTGGTGGAACAAAGCGCTTGCAGAGTTGAAACGAAGCACGTCGACAAAGAAACGACGAAGCCAGAACGCAGCACCACATCGACGAAAACATGTAATAGACGAGTACCTGAAAGCAAAACAACACTATGAAACAGAAGTAAGACTGGCACAGACAAAGAACTGGAAGGATGAAGGAGGAAGGAAGAAAGGGAAAGCCTATGGGATGGGATTTATAGGGTAATAAAGAGCGCGGAGAAGAGGAAAGAGGACACGCCCCTCGTGAAGGACGGGAAGGTGCTGAATCCTAATGAAAGCGTAAAACTGCTTGCGTCCACGTTCTTCAAACAAGACGATCCACAACATGACACACTGGAGTGTTACACACATGGTGTAACACACAAGGATCAGGGAAAAGGCGAGACAGATCAGAAAAGAACAGGAGGTGGAAGATCAAGACCCGCCTTTCACGAGAGACGAACTGAAACAGACAATGCTGAGCTTTAACCCTAAAAAGGCACCAGGAATTTATGGATTCACGGCGGACATATGTCAGGCATCCATCCAGGCCGATGAGAAACCATACTTACATTTAATAAATATCTATCTATCTATAACCTCACGCCAGATCCCTTGCGGGGTAGGCAGAGAGTACAGAGTTCCAACAGGTTCTTTCCTTACATACCTCTCTGGCTTCCTCGACTCTCATAGTTTGTCTCATACACGCTCGCCGGTTACGGAGACTCTTGACTTTTCCATCAGATAAGACTCGGTTTATTTGGTCGTGGTAAGATAGTCTAGGTCTTCCCCGGTACCTGCATCCTTCCACTTTCACATTGTATATCTGTTTTGTCATTCTTTCCTCTGGCATTCTTTCTATATGCCCGAATTTAATTAATAAATAAATGTCTCAAAATGTCATGCTTCCCAAAGGCCTGAAAAGAAGCTGTGGTCATCACACTCAGGCAAACCTGGCAAAAAATATTACGCAGAACCTAAATCTTATAGGCCTATAGAGTTACTACTGATTCTTGGCAAAATCTTCGAAAAGATGGTAATGACGAGGATAAATTGGCACATCCAACCCAAAGCCAACGCGAGGCAATATGGCTTTACACCGCAGGGCTGTACGGAGGACGCCCTCTATGATCTTTTACAACACATTAAATAAGGCCTTAATAAAAAACTTATTAATGTTGTTGTATCCTTAGACATAGAGGGCGCCTTCGACAGCGCGTGGTGGCCAGCGATAGTCTGCCAACTCGCCGAAAAACGATGCCCGCAGAACTTAAGGAATCTGATGCACAGCTACCAGGATCATCGTCAGAGTTCGCTACGCCGGACAGAAACACATAGCCTAAACGTTCCATTAGCGGCCCTACGCTATGGAATACCTTGCTGGACCCACTCTTGATAGATTTGGACAGCCAGCAAGTGTCTTGCCAGACCTTTGCCGACGATATCGTCCTGGTTTTTTCGGGAACGGAAACTTTACAGTTAGAAATAGAAGCGAATAAAACATTAGAACGAATAAACAATGGGGAAAGAAAAATAAACTTAAATTTGCACCCAATAAAACAAACGCCATAACAATTACTAAGAAATTAAAATATGACATACCAAAATTAAAAATGGGAGGGATAGATATACAAATGAAAAAAGAAATAAAAATTTTAGGACTTATAATTGACGACAAATTAACATTTAAAAAACACATAGATATAACCTGATTTTAAAAAAAACTGATAAGAATGACAAAAGTAAAATTTTTTTTTTTTTTTACTTTATTTAACATGGGGGCTGAATCCCGAAATAACCAGAACGATATATACGGCGGTAGTGGAGCCGACGATCCTGTACGCAGCCAGCGTATGGGCACCTGCCGCGCACAAGAAAACGAACAAGAAAAAATTAAATGACATCCAAAGGGGCATCGCACAGAAAATCGTAAAATCCTATAAGACCACCTCACTCAATGCAGCAATAATTCTATCAGGGTTGCTGCCCCTAGACCTCAGATTTCAGGAGAACGCGGAACTCTATGAGGCGAAACGCGGCAAACCACAGGAGATATTGGCGGGGAGAGAGCTGGAGGAGAAGGTCTGCTTCCTTAGGAAACTGCATCCGGCCGAAGACCCACAAGTCGAATACCAAAGCTCGGGAATTGTTGATACCTCTTCGGGTTTCAACATATTCACCGATGGTAGCAAGATTAACGGCAAAGTGGGAGCGGCACTCACATGCTGGAGGGACGGTGTGGAGATACTTTATCGCAAATATAAACTTGAACACTTTTGTACTGTATTTCAGGCAGAGCTTTATGCACTTAAACAGGCAACCGAAATAGCCAAGCAAATCCAGGGAAATATGATAAATATATTAAGCGACTCCAGGTCGTCCCTGGATTTGCTCGGAAACAATAAAGCTCTGCATCCCTTAGCATTCAAAATTAAAAATAACATTTTAGAAAACCAAAAACGTAATAAAATCTTAACTTTCCACTGGATTAAAGCCCACACCGGTACCGAAGGCAACAAACGAGCGCATGCACTTGCTAAGGAGGCAGCCCTAAACCTGAAACGTAAACCTGACTATGACAAGAGCCCAATATCTTTTATCAAAAAGACCATCAGGGAAAACACAAAAAAAAAATGGAATGACAGATACATAACAGAGCCCACTGCAGGAACCACCAAAATCTTCCTTCCAAACGCTATCGAAGCATTTAAAATAACTAAAACCCTAACAGTGAATCCCATCCTGACACAAATATTGACAGGCCATGGAGGCTTTTCTAAATACCTACACAGATTCAAGTTAAAAGACAGCCCAGCATGTGAATGCGACCCCGATCAAATAGAATCGATACAACACATCATCGTAGACTGCCATATACACAGCTACGATAGATACAATATAGAACAAACTTTAGGAACAGAAATCACAATAAATAATATAAGTGAAACTATGATAAACCCAGAAAAACGAAACAAATTTATAGAATACTGCACAAAATTAGCAAAACGAACAATAAATAGAAACAAAACTAAATGACAAATTTTTAAACAAACAAACACAATACAAAATCATATGAAACAATAAAAAGGGCTCTGATCCCGTCAGAGGAAGTATGGAAAAGTCACATAGACGTTTATTTAAAAAAAAAAAAAAACATCATTGGTGAACAGTGGGTGTAATCAGTATACCTCTGCTGCTTGGAGAATATAGGCGTCACGGTGTTTTTGTAGGTTCCAATATGACAAAAGTTGATATGCACGTTTAGATTTCCAAAGAGGAGGTGGCAGAGGTGTGGTGTACGCGCCAATATTTCGGCAACGGTATAAGAATTCAATGGGGGCAAGCCTATTGCCATTACAACGGACATAGTTCCAAACTCCGGACGGCTACCCAGAAATTTTTCGTCAGAATTTTTTTTTAATAAAAATTTAACGTTACAAAAAATTCTATATAACACTTTGTCCAACATAGGTTTGGAACCCAGGGCCTGGTCATCCTTACTATGCCCCATTTTTTTGGTTTTGACCAAAAATCAATACGCGCGCGCGCATTGTGCGAGCGGTTGTGTCATTGAACTCCGTCGAGAATAATGACTTCGAAAGTTTGAAAGTGCAATAATTGCAACATAGTAATATGTGAAGTTCTTGCTTTTGTCCAAAATACGTGGACGTGATGGACGAAGAAAGTTTAGTGCGCATATGTGCTTCAGGATTCGCAGTGAAGGATATAGAAGATGCCAAAAAACTGCTTTTTGAGTTAGTTCCAGAGAGGAGAAGAATAACAAGAAAACGGGATGGTAAAACGCAGAGAGACCTATATGATGTAATCACCTTGTTAAAAGAGACAGATCCAGAAAAAGTCCCTTTATTTGTGGCAAGGGAATTGCATAAACTCCCGCCAGTTACCTTCGATCATATCGATGCCACAAAATTATTAAAAGATTTATTAATTATGAGAAGTGAAATAAGTATCATAAAGGACACATATGTAACAAGAAACCAGTTAGAGGACGTTAGAAAAGATTTCATAAATCATAAACAAACATCGCCTAACAGCTGTTTGAATATAAATATGAAAAGAGGAGGTGGATTATTAAACAGTTACTGTTTGGACAGCGGACCGTTGGGCCTACCGCACTTAGTAGAAAAATCGGGGAACGCGTCAGCTGATGAGACGACCTTGCATGAAAGACCTTCCTTGGTGTCCTTGTCACCCATTAACAGTGAATGTGCTATCTTATGTGCGCAGGAGGCCGGTGAGTGCACTGAGGCCGACACTGAGTTTTCGAAGCGGGCTACGGCGGGCCTTGCTGCTATTGAGTGCAAGCGAACTAGTAGTCACAACGGTATTCCTACGCCGGCGCTTGACCAAGCGACCGTGCAACAAAGGAGCGATGTCTTAAAGGTTAACGACGCAAATGTTAACTACACGAATGAATGGACAACAGTTAACAGAAAGAAAATTAAGTACCGTTTTGCAGGATGCAGAGGTAAAGCAGTAATTGAGCAAAACCACAAATTTAAAGCGGCAGATATTAAGGTTCCGCTTTTCATAACAAATGTCGATAAACAGACGTCTGAATGCGATGTTATTGATTATATAAAAGCTAAGACAGGCGTGTCAATAACATTAAAAAAGATTAAGATGTCAAAACAAAGGGAGTATAACGCGTTTAAAATCTTTATTCCCAAACATAAATTATCGGTATTTTTGGATGACACTATTTGGCCTGAGGGAATATCGTTCCGAAAATTTGTGTATTTAAAGAAAGACGCGTTTGAAGACAGAAACAAGTTACGAAATGACAGAGCTGCACCATACAAACCCAATGATTAGTAGGAGCAACATAGTTAGTTTTAACTGTCGGTCAATAACAAGATCTATTGACTACGTGTCATCATTGTGTAAAATGGCAAATGTAGTGGCACTTCAGGAAACGTGGCTCTTGCCTCACGACATACCATATTTGGGAACCATAGACACTGACTTCGCGTACACGGGAAAATCGGCTGTGAATACTTCTGCAGGGATCCTTCGTGGACGTCCTCACGGCGGAGTGGCGATACTGTGGCGAAAGAGTGCGTTTACTAAGATGTCGGTAATACAGTGTAGCAGTGTGCGGCTGGCGGCAGTGAGAATGGATCTTAATGATAGTACTATATTAGTTTTTTCGGTGTATATGCCTACGGATGTCGCTGAAAATCTACATAAAATGTCTCAGTGTATGGGTGAAATAAGTGCCATAATCGAGGAGTCTAATGTGGAGTCGGTTTTCATCTTAGGGGACTTCAATGCGCACCCAGGTCAGTTATTTGGAATAGAAATGTTGAACTATTGTGTAGAACAAAAGTGGCGATGTGCTGATATTGAACTTCTTGGTATTAATTCGAACTCATATACGTACCTTAGTGATGTACACGGCACAACCAGCTGGTTGGATCATTGTTTAGTGTCTGAGGCTGCATGGAATTCTGTTACAGCCGCTAGAATATTATACAATGTATCATGGTCAGACCACTTTCCACTTGTAATAGAATGCAATTTAAATAATTTAAAGTCAGCTTTGAACGTCGACATTTCTTTGTGTAACGGAATGTTGTGCGAGGCACAAGGGGGTTTCAGGTCTGGAAGAGGATGTTCGGATCAAGTCTTCTCACTCCGCAACATCGTAGAGAAGCATTTGGCAGTGGGCCGGAAGGTTTTCTGCGGTTTTGTAGATCTGGAGAAGGCATTTGACAGAGTTGTGCGAAAGAGACTTTGGGACATTTTGCCAGAGTATGGTATAGATGGCACTCTGTTGCGAGCCGTCCAGTCCACTTATGTGGACTGCAAGGCATGCGTACGGGTGGGTGGTAACAGGTCACCCTGGTTTGACGTTAAAATCGGCGTCAAGCAGGGTTGCGTGTTGTCCGCTAGACTGTTTATAATATATCTGGACAAAAGTCTTCAAAGACTGAAAGCGATGAATGAAGGTGTACAAATGGGTGACTTAGTGGTAAACCATCTACTTTATGCAGATGACGCGGTTTTAATAGCGCCAACAGCCACTGATCTGCAAACACTAGTCACAGTTATGAAAGACGACTGCATGATCAATGGCTTACACTTGAATGTGAAGAAAACCAAGATTATGGTTTTTGAAAGGGAAGAAACCAGAACGAATGTAAGGATTGTGGTTGGTAACGATGTGCTGGAGCAAGTGAATGAGTTTGTATATCTTGGATGCGCCTTCAGTAAGGATGGGAAATACACCGCTGACATAGAGAGAAGAGTGAGTGCAGGGAACAGAGTGAATGGTGCGATGGGAAAGCTACTCGGGAGCCGGCACTTAAGCCATAAGGCGCAGCTGGCCATACATAACGGAGTTCTTGTCCCAACGCTGTTATATGGTAGCGAGAGCTGGGTATGTAAGAAGGAGAATGAAAGTAGGATAAATGCGGTAGAAATGCGAGCTCTGCGGAAGATGTGCGGAGTGAAGCTGACCGACCGCATTAGCAACAGCATAGTAAGACAGCGAGTAGGTATGAAAGATAGTATCGGTGTAAAGATGAGAAAGGGCATGCTCCGTTGGTTGCGGCATATAGAAAGAATGCCAGAGGAAAGAATGACAAAACAGATATACAATGTGAAAGTGGAAGGATGCAGGTACCGGGGAAGACCTAGACTATCTTACCACGACCAAATAAACCGAGTCTTATCTGATGGAAAAGTCAAGAGTCTCCGTAACCGGCGAGCGTGTATGAGACGAACTATGAGAGTCGAGGAAGCCAGAGAGGTATGTAAGGAAAGAACCTGTTGGAACTCTGTACTCTCTGCCTACCCCGCAAGGGATCTGGCGTGAGGTTATAGATAGATAGATAGATAGTAATAAGACTATATGGGGAGAAAGGGATGCCACTCAAATTAAAATGTACCACGATGTATGTAACAATAGCCTAAGAGAGCTCCATTTTCCGTCTGAATTCGAAAATTGTAGTGACAGAACATGTAATGACTTATCACATAGACTAGCGTTAGACAAGATTTATCACACTATTGTAAATATCTTGCGTCGGGCATCTGAAATTAGTTTCAAGGTAAATAGATGTAAAAAGTACATCACAGGATGGAACAAGTATGTTAAGGAAGCCCATACAGAGGCGCGAGTTTGTTTCCAGAGTTGGGTCCTAAGTGGAAAACCGACAAAAGGTCCAGTGTATGGGAGGATGCGTAGCAGTAAACAGATCTTTAAAACCCAACTTAAATATTGCCAGAACAACAAAGAGCAAATAAAGATGGATATTATTGCGGCGCATCACTCTCGAAAAGATTTTAAAAACTTCTGGAGGCAAACTCGGAAGATGAGTCCTAAAGTGAGCCCCCCCACCATTGTAGGGGGTTTAAATGATAGTGTGCAAATTGCAGAGCTATTTAAAAATAGTTTCACTGTGACGTCACCTGTGGGCCCGAACGTGCAGGTGCAGAGGTCGGAGGCAGAGGAGAGTATTCGAGAATTAACAGTGCGCTTTAGTGCGAAGGACGTCGCCAGGGCGGTGTCGGGTATGAAAAGAGGTAAGTCTCCAGGTCATGACTCATTGAGTGTGGAGCATTTGCGGCATGCTGGCATACACTTGCCTCGTGTGCTGTCAATGTTCTACACTCTGTGTGTCGGTCACTCTTATCTGCCTGAGGACTTAATGAGAACGTTAGTCGTGCCAATTATTAAAAATAAAACGGGAGAAACTTCTGATATCAGCAATTATAGACCAATTTCTCTGGCCACAATTATGGCCAAAGTGTTGGGCGGTCTGCTTGAAAGGCAGCTAAGCCAAAATTTATTAATACATGACGCTCAGTTTGGCTTTAAGTCGGGCGTATCAACTGAGAGCACAATATACTGTCTCAAGCAGACAGTTCAATACTACACGTTGAGAAACACCCCAGTTTTTGCCTGCTTTCTCGATCTCTCCAAAGCCTTTGATCTCGTTTCTTTTGAGTTACTGTGGCGTAAATTGGAGAATGACACTACTGTACCGAAAGAAGTAGTAAATGTTTTCAAATATTGGTACAACAATCAAACCAACTTTGTGAAGTGGGCGGGATCCTTATCTTCAGAGTACAGGTTGCAATGCGGAGTGAGGCAGGGAGGTTTGTCGTCACCCAAGCTTTTCAACCTTTACGTAGACAAGATGATTGGTGAGCTCAGCGGCACCATGGTGGGTTGTTCAGTTGACGGTATAGTTGTGAACAATATAAGTTACGCGGATGACATGGTGTTGCTGAGTCCATCGATTAGTGGCTTGCGTAAATTAGTTGCCATATGTGAGCGGTACGCCGGGGCCCATGGTCTCAAGTACAACGAATTAAAGAGTGAGTTGCTGGTTTTTAAGTCACGCAATAAAACTTATGTCAATTTGCCACCAGTTCTTTTAAACGGCACTCCTCTAGCAAGAGTTCCGCGATTTAAGTACTTGGGGCACTGGGTCACGGAGTCTTTGCTTGACGATGAAGATTTGGAGAGGGAACGCAGAGCGTTGACAGTCAGATGTAATATGTTGGCTCGCAGATTTGCACGCTGCACTAAAGAAGTAAAACTATCATTATTTAAAGCCTATTGTCAAATCTTCTATACGTGCAGCCTGTGGGTCAACTATACAAAGGGGGCACTCAATGCTCTGCGGATCCAATATAATAATGCGTTCAGGATTCTGTTGGGGCTGCCGCGATACTGCAGCGCATCAGAGATGTTTGCGGCTGAGCATGTGGATGGCTTTCACGCGATTTTGCGTAAAAGAGCAGCATCCATGATGACGAGGGTGCGTGACAGCTCCAACAGATTTTTGTTAATTTTTGCGGACCGGTTTGACGGCGTTATTATGAGGCATTGGATAAGTATGCATGGTTCATGCTGGTCAAGTGCCAAATAGTGTTGTCTAAATAGTTAATTGTTACTAACATAGATTTTAAGGAAATTGTTACTAACACACTATGGATTTAAACCGAAATAAATAATAATAATTATTATTATTATAAAAAGGCAATCTCTTTCTACCTACATCATCACGCCAGATCCCTTGCGGGATAGGCAGAGAGTACAGTGTATCTAAAACTTTCTCTATCTAAAGTCTAATATTCTTTTTAAAAACCATTATCTCCTTCAATAACCATGAAAATCTATAAAAAATGCAATGAAGTTTTAAATTGCATTATTGATTGCTTTTAGTATTATAACTGGAAGTTCCAGTTGCATGGCGAGTTACAGGCAACGTTAAGGTGAGTTTTCAATAGTACTGGGCACTTGAGTTGAGTTACGATAACTTTGTGAAATGATCGTGTTTTATTATTTAGTTATTTATTTAGAAAAGCAACATAATGCACAATGCTTAATCATAGCCTTACAAAACTGTGCAACCAGTTTGACTGTGGGGTCAGTTCAATCTCATAATACAAACTTAATATAATGATAAATAATAATACAGCCTATACTGTCTCGCTTCTGGGCAAAGGCCTTCTCTCACAAATCGAGGTGAGAGAGATTAGGTCATACTCCACCATGCAGGCTGAAGGCTGATTGGCGGAGCCAGGTTTGTAGCTACCTGCTGTTAGAATTTTCCTATAACGCTTCCATCTTGGCTATATTATGATAATATTTTAAAAAAACAGCGCATAATAAGTAATTTTGTGTTGTGGTATCGTTTGCCACTGGAGTAATATTAACGATAATTTAACAAGAGAACTTTCAACTCGAATTGTCAAACCGCTTCGAATTGCTAGACAGCAGCGCATCAGTGGACGAAATCAACAATAGGTTGGTCCATACGGTCGGATCCAAGCATTTTAAGCCCCACCGTAAAAATAGGCCTCAAAAACTATCCAACTACACCCGAAACCTTATGGCTGAGCGACGTACCATGACACTCCAAACCTCCGATGATGCTAAGTCCTATAGGCAGCTCAATGGACAGATATTGAAGTCCTTGCGATACGATTTACGGTCCTTCAATACAAGACGTATTGAGGAGACCATAGAGCAGAACAAGGGCTCCAAAGTGTTTGCAAGAGACGCGTCTATTGGGCAAAGCCAGTTGACGAAGCTGAAGACGGAGGACGGAAACGTAACGTCGAATAGGTCAGAGGTGCTCAGGAAGATAGAGAGGTTCTATAGGCGGTTGTATACCTCAGTAGCTGAACCTGTTGTTGACTTGGTAAAAGACCCAATAGCCAAGCTAACCCGACACTACACTGAAGATATCCCGGACATCAGTCTGTACGAGATTAGAATGGCTCTCAAACAACTTAAAAACAACAAAGCGCCGGGCGAAGACGGAATTACCGCAGAGCTTCTGAAAGCGGGCGGATCGCCGGTACTTAAAGTCCTTCAGAGGCTGTTTAATTCCGTCTTGCTAGAAGAGAAAACACCGGAAGCATGAAACAGGGGTGTGGTGGTACTCTTTTTCAAGAAAGGTGATAACACTTTATTAAAGAACTATAGGCCCATCACACTGCTGAGCCATGTTTACAAGTTGTTTTCGAGAGTCATCACGAATCGTCTCGAACGGAGGCTTGATGATTTCCAGCCTCCCGAACAAGCCGGTTTCCGGAAAGGCTTTAGTACCATAGACCACATACATACGCTGCGGCAGATTATACAGAAGACCGAGGAGTATAATCGGCCACTATGCTTGGCGTTTGTGGACTATGAGAAAGCCTTCGATTCGATCGAGACTTGGGCGGTTCTTAGATCTCTCCAGCGATGCCGCATTGACTATCGGTACATCGAAGTGTTGAAGTGCTTGTATAATAACACCACCATGTCAGTTCGAGTACAAGGGCAGTGCACGAAGGCGATCTCCATAAAAAGAGGAGTAAGACAGGGAGACGTCATTTCTCCGAAACTGTTTACGACCACCATAGAGGACGCCTTCAAGCTCTTGGAACGGCGAGGGCTTGGCATCAACATCAATGGCGAATACATCACTCACCTTTGATTTGCCGACGACATTGTGGTCGTGGCGGAGTCGCTGGAAGATCTAGGACGAATGCTCGGTGACCTCAACAGAGTATCTCAACAATTGGGTCTTAAAATGAACATGGACAAAACGAAAATAATGTCTAAAGTCCATGTCGTACCCACCGCACTCACCGTTGGGAACTCTACTCTTGAAGTTGTCAACGAATACATTTACCTGGGACAGGTAGTCCGGTTAGGTAGGTCCAACTTTGAGCGAGAGGTCAATCGACGAATCCAACTCGGCTGGGCCGCTGCCCAGCCAGCTGTTCGGGAAACTGCGCAACATCTTCTCATCCAAAATACCTCAGTGCCTAAAGACTAAAGTTTTTAGTCAATGTGTGTTACCAGTGATGATATATGGATCAGAGACGTGGTCTCTTACTATAGGTCCCATAAAAAAGCTCAGAGTTGCTCAGCGAGCTATGGAGAGAGCTATGCTCGGCGTTTCTCTACGTGATCAAATCAGGAATGAGGAGATTCGTAGAAGAACCAAGGTCACCGACATAGCCCTCAGGATTAGCATGCTGAAGTGGCAATGGGCTGGCCACATAGCGCGAAGATTGGACGAGCGTTGGGGCAGAAAGATTCTAGAGTGGAGACCACGTATTGGCAAGCGCAGCGTGGGACAACCACCTGCCATATGGACCGACGATCTTGTGAAAATTGCAGGAAGTCGTTGGATGCAGGTGGCATCGGACCGGTTACGCTGGAAAGCGATTGGGGAGGCCTATGTTCAGCAGTGGACAAGTATAGGCTGAGATGATGATGATGATGATGATAACAAAGTTATCGTACCACGTCACGTTACGTTTTTAATGTATCGTAACGAATAAGGGCCCTGTCGCCGCTGCGGCCATTTTACGGCCTGTATTATGACACAACTATATTTATCAGTAATAACTAGTTAATTTCTCCGTTAACATTACACATTGACTATTTTACTGAGAAAATATATATACAGTGCTATTACATATTCTCAACAGAATATAGTACCAGCTAGCATGCTAATATGAATAGAATCTTAAAAAATTACCGTCACGCTTGCATTGGCGTTTTTGTCACTATTGACATGGAAATAAATTAAGTAAGAAATAACGATGGCTTGGTGCAGTGGTAAATAGCTTAAGCGGCTTCACCCACTAGATTGAGTTGTCGTGGGATCGATCCCCGCACGGGAATATTTGTTTCGGTTTAGTTGTTCGCGTATGTGAATCTCATGTTTTTATACCTACATCAGTCTACTCAGTCATACTCATGTCTTTCACAAGTGCTTGTATTGGATTTTGTTAGCTTATATTTTTCCTTTGCGTTTGATAGAGTCGTGCGAAAGAGGCTTTGGGACATTTTGCCAGAGTATGGTATAAACGGCACCCTGCTGCGAGCCGTCCAGTCCACCTACGTGGACAGCAAGGCATGCGTACGGGTGGGTAACATGTCACCTTGGTTTGACGTTAAAATCGGCGTCAAGCAGGGTTGCGTGTTGTCCGCTAGACTGTTTATAGTGTATCTGGATAAAAGTCTTCAAAGACTGTGTGCGATGACTGAAGGGGTAAAAATGGGTGATCTAGTAATAAACCATCTATTGTATGCAGATGACGCGGTTTTGATAGCGCCAACAGCCACTGATCTGCAAACTAGTCACAGTTATGAGAGACGACTGCATGAACAATGGCTTACATTTGAATGTGAAGAAAACCAAAATTATGGTTTTTGAACGGGAAGAAACCAGAACGAATGCAAGGATTGTGGTTGGTAACGATGTGCTGGAGCAAGTGAATGAGTTTGTATATCTTGGATGCGCCTTCAGTAAGGATGGGAAATACACCGCTGATATAGAGAGAAGAGTGAATGCTGGTAATAGAGTGAATGGTGCGATGGGAAGGCTACTTGGGAGCCGGCACTTAAGCCAAAAGGCGCAGCTGGCCATGCATAACGGAGTGCTTGTCCCAACGCTGTTATATGGCAGTGAGAGTTGGGTATGTAAGAAGGAGAACGAAAGCAGGATAAATGCGGTCGAAATGCGATCTCTGCGGAAGATGTGCGGAGTCACGCTGACCGACCGTATTCGCAACAGCGTAGTAAGAAAGCGAGTAGGTATGAAAGATAGTATCGGTGTAAAGATGAGAAAGGGTATGCTCCGTTGGTTCGGGCATATAGAAAGGATGCCAGAAGAAAGAATGACAAAACAGATATACAATGCGAAAGTGGAAGGATGTAGGTGCCGGGGAAGACCTAGACTATCTTACCATGACCAAATAGACCGTGTCTTAGCTGAAGGGCAAGTCAAGAGTCTCCGTAACCGGCGAGTGTGTACGAGACGAACTATGAGAGTGGAGGAAGCCAGTAAGATATGTAAGGAAAGAACCTGTTGGAACTCTGTACTCTCTGCCTACCCCACGAGGGAGCTGGCGTGATGATATAGATAGATATTTTTTCTATTTCAACATTTGTGAAAAGAAAATAAATACTTTATTATTATTATGTATCTCGCTGAGATTCACGGGCTTTACCCGGACCTTTGAAAGGCTTGCATGGGGACATGGGTTCAACACGTAGAGGCTCGCACGGCACTGTTTTGTTATTTAAGTCACCTCCTGAGATCACTTGCTGAAAATTAAGAAACGTAAACCAGCGAACTGACCCCGGCAGATGCAAGGACTATTGTAAATTATGGAAAGAAAACAAGGGTTATATAAATGAGGATTGATAGACAAAACCTGGACTATTTCAAAGGGGACGGACACCGGCCAGAATTAGTGATACCTAATTACCCGTAGCCGGCGGTGACTCGCCGCTTACTAGATGGGCCCCTAAAACGGTCGTCCTAGGACAACTGAGGGAACACTGGCGTGAGCGATTCATGGGTATAGAGAGGTGTGCTGCGCTTTCTCCGAAGTTACTCGCGGCGTTATGCCCTTTAACACTTCCACCCCTGGAGTACATCGACGTAGGACCGCATTATCTTCCTACATCGATATAGCTCTCACGGCTCCTCTCTGGACGGCCAATTCAGGCTAGCCAGATCCGAGAGTTCTGCGGACATCCTTCGGTTTCCGATTTCTATCTATCTATCTATTTTTATCATATCATCACGCTAGATTCCTTGCGGGGTAGGCTGAGTTCCAAAAGTTTTTTCCTTACAGACATAAGATAGAAATATTTTGTTCAGAAAAAAACTATCGCGCTTACATTTCCCAAACCTCTCACGGCAGAGGTGTACTGTGTACACTCACATCGCCTATGATATATGGTCCCAATTTACTAGGAAGCTAGCCCATTGTCATAACACCGGACGCAATTTCAATATAAAGGCAATAGACTCGCCTCGTCGTCGGCGAAATATGGCCTAGTATTCATTTTAATTTCCATGTCAACAATAGACGCTGAAGGCGCCTTAAACAAATAAAATCGGACGTAATCAAAAGCTATTCATTCATTCATAACTCTCAAAGTCGTAACTTGTTTAAACGCGATACAAAAAGCCGTTTTGCTGGAGGTACTTTAACACAATGCTGGCCAGTGGTAGTCGGTGCAAATCAAATTACAACTTTTGCACTACCCCGCGCGCCGGTAGCTAGATTCATTCAACACAAACTTGTGAGGCCTTTTGCACTTAAGACTGGTCCCGGGAAAACTACGCGGTCACATTATATCGTTGACGACTTGTTCTTGTTTCTGAAGGGAGCTCTAACTACACAGATTAAATTCAGCGCAAGTGGCTTGGCAGATTTTCGCAATCATAAGCTGTGCCGATATCATATGTGTAAATTAGCAAAGGTAATAACTATAAAACCACAACGACTAGAAGTAATATGAAATGCTTTATGAAATTAACAAAACAAATGCTCTGCGCTCTCTTTAAATATTAAAATTCAATCGCTCCCATTCATTTATCGGCACACCGACCGCAAGACTCGAGTAGTTTCCGACAAAAATCCTTTGTCCTACGGAAAACCATTTTCTTCGTCACCAAAAAAAAAGAAAGAGGTCCTAAACTCTTTCTTTTTTTTTATGTTTTATTAACAGAAATTGCTATGCTCGCATACTAGTGTACTCTTCGTTTTTTACTTAATAAATTGAATCTGTTTTAATTTCTACCGCTTTTGTCAGTTACATAATTCAACAATACTTCTATGTGAAATGCAAATTTTTAAGCAATGCCCGGGCCAATTTTGTAGATAAACTCGTGGAAAACATATCCCGTGCTACTTTATTTCTCTTCATGTGAGGGAATTCAAAACAACCATTAATGTTACTCAGGGTAATTCGTGAATATTCCATTGGAAAACCCTTTTAAGAGATAACCTTCTGTGGTCCGCTTTAAAAAAATATTTCTACATAATTAACGCACCAGAGGACTTTTATAATGAGTAGTTTACGATCACAGCACCGTCCTCATAATAAAAAGTTTCGAAGAGGCGTTGCTTACTTTTTTAATTTGTTTGATAATCAAGATGGTCCGAATGCGATATCCCGCAATGAGATCGTCTTACAAAACAAAAAGAAGATCGAAAGTGGAAAATGAAACGTGAGCCTTGAAAATAAAAGCTGTGGAAACGAAAAGTTTTCCAATTGATAATAATTTCCAATGTGATGCAACACAAAGGGGAACGGAAAAGTATGAAGTTCTGAAATAAATTCTTAATTTAAGAGCTGACTGAACGCTATCTGAAAGGAAAGTCGGGATTAGAAGAACAAAGATCGTTCATTTTTTGTTGACTTCTGTTTCGCTCTTTGCTGTTTGCATAAATTGAAGTCGGAAACTTTGTTAATGAACTTTGACGCTGTAATAATGGACAATTAATCTTGTACCTAACTTATATTTCACATAAAACAAATCATAAGACTAGGTATATTATCAGTTTTATTGGACGTATTACTTGTTATAGCGAGCTCAAATATCGTTTACGAATCAAATATTTTGCCAAGTTTTTTTGCAAATTTTTTGCCAAAATTTCATATTGAAACAAGTTCCTTCAGCGATTCGTTCAAATTTATAATTTAAAAAAGTAAGAGCAATGTAGTCCCCATTTGGGAAAAGAAGCTTCTCTCATAAATCGAGGTGAGAAAGAATAGGTCACCCAGTTCGGAGCGGTGGAAGATAAAAAAATAAAACTTACCGATCTGCAAAATGTGCAAGCACTGGTGTAGTTTTTGAGTGTTTGGGGAGTGCACCGGCCGGAAGCGTCTGCGCTCGTAAATCCTTGCGGTTTGGTTCCGGCGTGATCCGATAACGTCCCGATTCCGACATGTCGGATCACGAAGCGGCGGTGAACGCACGTAATTACCAACTACACGAATTGTAGCTATGGAAATAAGTACTATTTTTATTTTTTTTATTTTTTATTTTATTCATTTTAGGAAAACTAACAGCTAACAAAGAAAAAGTATGGCTTAAGTAGTAAATGCTGAAGGCCAGTTATAGTTTCCACAAATAATTACAACATGAATATAGTACGGCAGAACATAAAGTAACGATAAAACTTAAATAACATACAATCAAAGAAAACACATACAATTAAAGAAAAAAGAGACCATTTAACATATTTTTAAGCTGAGAGACTCTAGTGTTAAATAAATCAATATCAATTGTTTGCGTTATCGAATTATATGATTTAGATGCCCTTACCTTGCTGATTTACTTGCCCTTGTATGGAATATTTAATAAGTCTGGCTTCCTTAAAAATGCAGAGGGAACGCGTAAACCAATCCTTTCTCTCAATTCGGGACAGTCAACAGAATCATTCACAATGTTTAGAAGAAAAGCTAGATCCGCTGCTCGCCTTCTTTCATACAACGGTAACATATGAAATTCTTTGCAACGATGTACGTAATTTGGCAGATAAGTGCTGGAGCGGTATTGCAAATACCTTACAAATCTCTTCTGTATGTTTTCGATTCTGTTAATATAGATTTTGTAATTGGGATTCCAAACTTGACAAGAATATTCGAGGTGACTGCGAACGAAAGTACAATAAAGGATTTTAAAAGTCTTAATGCTTTTGAATTCATTTGATAACCTGATAATGAAACCCAAAGCTTTCGATGCCTTTCTTGTAATAATGTTTATATGTTCATCGAATAGAAGTTTTGAGTCAAATGTCACCCCCAGATCCTTAATAGTGTTGACTCTAGATATGAGCGTGGCTTTCAATTTGTAATTAAATAATAAAGGTTTAGGTTTTCTAGTAAAACTACATATGTGGTGTGTATTTAGATGCATTTAACTCTAAACTTAAGAGAACCCATTCAAGACTACAGTTTGGCACCGATTTTCAACATAGGATGTAAACCATCTGAATAGATCTCATCTTATACCGATTAAAAGAAGTTTCTGAAGTAATATCGAATGATCAATTCTGTCAAAAGCCTTACTGTAGTCAGTATAAACTACATCGACTTGGGACCGCTATGACATATACTCGGTAAGAAAGTCAGTCGATACAATAAGATTAGATGTTGTAGAACGGCCGCTCAGAAATCCGTGCTGGCTTAAATTAAAAGAATGTTTAAGAGAGGAATATAGTTGTAAATATACAATTTTTTCAAGTATTTTAGCGAAAAGGCATTATTTAGAGATGGGTCTGTAATTTGCAACCTGGTCTTTAGATCCATTTTTATGTATTGGCGTTACATATACAGATTTCCAAATTTTGGGCACCTGTCCTTCTGTAATAGATCGTCTATAAAGTAAGGAAAGGGGTAAGGCAAGGCTCTTAGCACAATTGATCACAAATATAGGGGGGATATCATCCGGTCCAGCAGACTTTGTCTGGTTAGTCGCTTTAAGTAATTTTAAAACTTGTTCATCGCACACTTCAATGGAACTGATATCGGCCGTAGGGTCTTCAATTCGAGCAAGGCTTGAGTCTACAGTGTGGGAATTATGTAAGAAGTTAGAGTGAAAATAATCAGCAAACATGTTACAAATCTTTTCAACGTTACTAGATGATTGTTGACCATAATTTAAGACTGCAGGGTAGATATTAGACTGTTTTTTAGATTTAACGTAAGTCCAATAAGATTTTGGATTTTTTAGAATATTATTCTCAATTGCTGCTATGTAATTATTAAATAGATCGCATTCCAAGGCTTTAGCCCGTGCTCTTAAAGTAACAAAGGACTGATAATCGGCTAAGTTGCCGTACTTTTTATATTTGTGGTGAAATTTTGACTTTTCTTTAAGAATTTTAGTCAATGTCGGTTTATACCAAACTGGATACTTCGTCGAGGGTACTACAGTCTTTTTAGGTACATGTATCGAACGTAGCTTATATAAAGTATCATAAAAGAAAACTGTAGCATCCTCTAATGTTCTGGCGTTGAATTCGCCCTGCCAGTCCATTTTATCCAGTTCTTTTGTAATTGAAGAAAAGTTGACTATATTATATAAGAATTTATTATAAGGTTTTGAAGATAGAGTATGAATTTATACGAAGTCAGCAAGTATAAAAAGCGCTTTGTGGTGGGGGTCCTCTGGTACAAGTGGACTAGTACAGCAACTTGTTTGAGTAGCACCACATAAATTACTGGGCTGCAAGGACAAATCATTCGTTGACGAGGACCAATTTATATTAGGCAAATTAAAACCCCCTAGTACAACAAATACATCTGCTGGATTTAAAAAAAATATATTAACTAAGTTATTAGAAAAGTTCAAAAGTTGAAGTGACATAGTGTTTCCCAGATTCTGGTTACAAATATATGCGACACATATATGCATTTTATATGCGATTTTTGGACTTTTCTGTTGCAGCGTTAACGTTACCCAAATATCCTCGGCAGCCGAGCACCACTCGTCGCGTACATTAGTCACTAATTCACGACGCACTGCAATAAGCACCCCACCTCCCATAACCTGTTTCGTATTACCGTAACACCTATCACGTCTCCATACCAGGTACCGATCGACAAATAATTCACAATCACTAATATCTTCAATTAGCCAAGTTTCGGTTAAACAAACGATATCAAAAGAATTCAAAAGCAAATTTCTATAAAAAACAGATGTTTTAGTACGCAATCCTCGAACATTCTGATAATAAAGGTTAATAGGCATTGTAAAGTAATAAAACAATTAATAACAGAATAGAGACAATGTAAGGTATAAACAAATAATTAAAGAACTCGTTAACAAAAAATAATGCAAAAAATATCCCGTTGAAATAAAAAGCTACATGGAACAAGCAAAAAGCATCTCTGCACGTAAGCATATAAGGTTTATTAGCATAAAGGCAACCATTGATGAGTCGGTCAGCATTGAGCGATAAGAAAACAAAAGGCCTCGGCCGGTAGAAAGCGCAAAAAAATACAACGGCTGTGATTCCCAAAGTTTTAACGATAGGGGAGTAGGAACCGTACGGTTTTAAAGTATTGTATAAATATTATAAGAACTTTTTTAAATCTTGTTCTGTTTTGATGTTTATAACCGGAGATGTTTGGTTTTTTCTTATAAAAATTTTGCAACCTTTGACCCACACTAATGCAAACCCCTGTTCCTTTGCAAGTGTTTTTGTTTTGTCCAATAACAATTTATTTTCAAGCGTTAGGTGGTCATTAATGAAAATCATGTTATCTCCCATTAGTCCAAGGTTCCCGGGAGTTAGCTTGTGCTTCTTAGCCGCGGCAACAAAATCTTCTTTTAGGTATCGATTATGGAGAGAGCAGACAATAGTTTTTTTTCGAGGGTCATGTCGCATCGGCACCCTTGCAATGTAATTAATTTGATGCTTCTTGATGTCGCGTGTTACTATTTCACCAATTTTAGCTACAATGGAGAACAAATTCTCGCTTTCGGAGACAGGAATTCCTTTAATTTCGATGTTATTCATTCGCTGTCTTTGCTCATTTGCTTGATACAGGCCTTTAAGATTATTGACCTGTTGAAGTATTTGCGATTAAGTAAAACAACCGTCTAGCTTGCGTACTGGTTTATTACTGGCCGTGGCCGTTGAGCGGGCGCGTTAAATACACTGCACTCCTCCCACGTTACTTTAATACTGCCATTATCTAAACAATGTATTTATAATTATTTTACATAACTTCAAAAAAACTTCTTATAATTAACTGCCTTAATTGGTCTCCTAGATCTCCCGCACGAATTGGGTTGGTCGACATTTTCGGCAGGGCTCTTGGGCTCATTACAATCAGGTTCTATAGTCTCCGCAGCTTCCACCCATTCATCACCTTCCTCTCCCCCACCAGTATCAGAATCTATACCAGACTGCGCTATTTGGGCCGACTCTGATATTGTTGCGGCTGTACTAGGCACTAAAGCAGTATCAGAAGAGGTTGGCGAATTATATTCTATCTCAATTGGCTGTGGTGACGATTGTGCGGAAGGCTGCAAGGGTACATATACTGCTATGTCTTTTGAATTATCATTCACATTTCGTACATAATCGTTCGAAATACATTTACGTATTTGGTCTACATGTCGCAAACATGTTGTATTATAATTTCCAAAATAAATTTCATACATCCTGTTTCCTTTCTTATTAATAATTCTTCCTATCGCCCACCTAGCTTTTCGTGCCGAAAACCACTTTGCCCAAACGGTTTCGCCTACTTGGAAACATCTTGATTTATTAAGGCTTGTTTCCGATTTTACCATGGTGTGATTACTAGTCTCTGGCAAAACTAGATCCAGTCTAGATCTTAGGTCCCGGCCGAACATTAATTTTGCAGGCGTTACACCCGTAGCACAATGAATAGAATTTCTGTATTCAAATAAAAAATTTAATAATCGTTCATGGATCTGGCGGACCGAGATCTGACCTTCACTAATAATGCATTTAATCATTTTTTTGCAAATCTTGACGGAATTTTCGGCCTGACCATTGCTAGATGGATGATATATAGGAGAATTTAAATATTTAATACCGTTATTTAGACAAAACTCTTGAAATTCGGAGGAACAAATTTTAATATCATTGTCCGATACGATTACGTGCGGAACTCCAAAAACTGAAAATAAATCTTTTAATTTAGTTATCAACGCGCCAGTTGAGGTGCCGCAGTTCATAGGAATACAATCTAACCATTTGCTGTACGCATCTATAACGACGAGGTATACCGTTTGCCCTAAAGACATATAATCGATGTGAATGCGGTGCCAGGGAGCCGGCGGGCGCGGCCAGGGCGCGGGGGGCGCGCGCGGCGGCGCGCTTCGCACGGCGGCGCACGCGCTGCAGCTGCCCACCACTCGCTCGATGTCGCCGTCGATACCCGGCCACCACATTCTACTACGCGCCGTACACTTAGTTTTAACGACACCGAAATGTCCAGAATGTAATTCCTTTAGCAACTCTTCACGAAATACTGTAGGGATTACTATTCTATGTCCCCGGAATAAACAGTCCCCAATTACCTCTAAATCGGCCTTACACATAAAATAAGGCATAACAAATTTACACGTAATTTTACGCGGCCATCCATGATTCATATAACGAATCACTGTTTGCAATACCTTATCGGCTGCCGTTGCGCGCTTAATCCTCTCGTAAGAAACCGGTTCTGCCGTCGCATTCATAAACAATATGGGTATAGGCATGTCCTCGCATTCCTTATCGGTATCAGCTGATTCATTAGGGGGCAGCGGTGTCCGTGAAAAATAATCCGCAACTAAATTATTTTTGTTACTTATATACTGAATGGTATAATTATAGGCTGAAAGAATTATGGCATATCGTTGCAAACGTAGCGCGGCTGTTACTGATATGCCATCCTTTTTACCAAAGCTCGATAGCAGTGGCCTGTGATCGGTCCTCAAAATAAAAGGCTCCTGCCGTCCGTATAAATATTGATGGAAACGTTTGATACCGAAAATTATCGCAGTGGCCTCTTTCTGAATTTGACTGTAGTTCTTCTCGCTAGCAGTGAGCGAGCGTGACCCAAAAGCGATCGGTCGCTCTGTCCCGTCCGGGGCTAAATGTGCAAGCACTGCACCGAGGCCCGCGGGCCCTGCGTCCACGGTGAGTGCGAGCGGCACAGTGGGCTCAAAGTGCGCCAACACGCGCTCCGAGGCCAGCTCGCGGCGCACCCCGCCCAGCGCGCGGGCCTGCTGTTGTCCCCACTCCCACACCGCGCCCTCCTTCAGTAACTCATGCAGAGGACTTAACAACGAGGACGCGTTCGGAATAAAATTCCTGTAATAGTTTACTACGCCTAGAAATCTTTTTAATTCTAACGGGTTAGAAGGCGCCGGCGCTTTTAAAATAGCTTCTACTTTGCTCGAACACGTTCTCAGACCGTTCCTATCTATAGTGTAACCCAAATATGTAACACTTTCCTGGAAGAATGCACATTTGTCCTTTTGAAGTCTTAGTCCCGCATTTTGCAATCTGCACAGTAGTTCTCGAAGCCTAGCTAAGTGCAGATTCCGATTAGGAGCCGTGAGACAAATGTCATCATACCAACAAGAAACACCGTCTATTCCCGCAACTAGCGTCTCGATGGCCCTTTGGAAAATAGCTGGAGCGTTCGCGAGACCATACACGAGCCGCGTGTATTTAAATAAACCCTTTGGTGTATTAATTGTAGTTAGCTCTTGTGACGGTTTAGACAAACAGAATTGATTGTAAGCATTACTTAAATCAAGTTTTGAGTAATGTTGTCCTCCACCGATTTTGGCAAATACTTCGTCTATGTGAGGCAAAGGGTATTTATCAATTTTTAAAATTTTATTTAACGTACAAGAGAAATCCCCAGCTATTTTTACCTTGCCGTTTTCTTTTAATACCGGACCAATTGGGGTGGCATGTTCTGAGTACTGTACGGGAAGTAAGATTCCTAATCGGACTAACCTATCTAATTCCTCTTCTACCTTTCCTTTTAAGGCAAACGGTATAGGTCGCGGTTTGAAAAATTTTGGGACAGCACCCTCCTTTAAATGCAATTCTATTTCAAATTTATTGAAACAACCCAATTCGTCCTTCCAAACGTCAGGAAATTCATCTAAGAGCTGCTGCACCTCGACGCATTCCGATTCAACGCTTAAATTATGATTATCAGAAACAGAAACTAGCTGCATATTAAATCGTGTCATAAAATCCCGCCCCAGGAGCGGCGGCCCGCCTTCTTTGATAACATAAAATTCCATTTGTCGTTTCATATTATTGAATGAAACATCACAAAGAAAATAACCCAAGGGTGTTACTTTATGTTTGGTATAAAGACAAAATACAAGGTTGGTTTTACACAATTTTAAACATTTAAAATGCGTTGAATAAAAGTGCTCAGACATGACACTACGACCAGCGCCGCAGTCGAGTTCCATAGATAAGTCTACATCATGTACCCTCACATTCACTTTAATAGGGTCATAGTTCACATACCTTAAATTAAACAGGTCGCATTCCTTACAATCACGGCCGTCGTTTCCGTCAATTTCGATACTATTTAGCGATCGCTTCCCGACTTTAGCACTGCACACTTTCTTAAGATGGCCTTTTTTTCCACAAATAGCACATCGGTAATTCTTGAACCGACACTTATCTGCATTATGGATCTTCATTCCGCACACTGTACACACCACAGCTGGTCCTGAAACTCCGGCATACGCGGGCACGTCCGGCGCCCTCGACCTGCGCTCAGCCACACGGTACACGTACTCCCGCTTGACAAGCTGTTCTGCTTCAGAGTAAGCACGCGCAGATCGAGCACATGCAGCTTGCTGAGCTATTTCCAAGGCTTTACTAAGCGTTAATGACTTCAAATCTTGTTCGAACAGGCGATCTTTTTCCGGCCCGGCTTCCAGCCCCAGAATAAATCTGTCACGGAGAAGAATATCCAGCTCTGAACCGAAGTCACAATATAAGGCGAGTCCCCTCAGACGCGCCGCCCAATCCTCTACGCTTTCGCTATTTGCTCTGGTGGCACCATAAAATTTTGCCCTATCAGCAAATGTCGATCTTTTCGGCTGAAAATGACTATTGAGTACTTCAACCAGCTCCTTCCACGGCACATCTTCTAGTTTCCGTGGATACACAAGATTCCTTACCAGACGGTATGACTCATCCGATAGATGCGTTAGCAGTACGGCACTTTGATTCTCGGGTTTAATATCATTTAATTTGATAAATTGTTGAAGTCTACCGAAGAATATCTGCCATTCTTGGCTTTTTGCATCGAAAGTATGCAAATTTCCGATAAAATTGGACATTTTTTATTTGTTCCTTTTTTTTTTTTATTGTACGTAGGTAGTTTCGTCTTCGTCGCCAGGTGAAGTATTTGCGATTAAGTAAAACAACCGTCTAGCTTGCGTACTGGTTTATTAATGGCCGTGGCCGTTGAGCGGGCGCGTTAAATACACTGCACCTGTTCACGGAGTGAAGATACTTCCTCCTTAGTCTTCTGTAGGGTCGCCACCTCGAGATTTAGATTGGTTACCTTCCTATTCAAGTCATCAATATCTCGGTGCACAAACTCAAGGGAACTTTTGACTTCAATAATGTCTTCTTTAATTGACTTGAGTTCGGCCAATTCCTTTTGAATAGTTTTCACGTTCTCCATTAGGGTAGGCATTAGGGCAGTCTGCGTGGAGAGAGTCTTGAGTTCGGTTAGTATGCTATTCCAGTCCACAGGTGAGGGAGATGAAGGTTGATTGCTAGTTCCGGCGATCTTGCAAGTAGCACATTTCCATGTTAACTTTCTGTCTCCTAATTTACGCCAACCTGATTCAGTTATACCCGCGCACTTGAAATCATAGTACTTTAAACACAAGGAGCAGTGAGCCACGTCTCCTACTTGACATTCACGGCGGTCGCAGGTAAACATTACGGCGACAATACAAGTGAGATAAGTATTGAAAAGTATGGAAAAGTTTGAGAACCACTGGCGAAACTCGTAGTACAGGTAGCAAGTATGCGTACATGCGATCGGTCAGCTGTCTACCGTAGAGCCTTATAAAAAACTATTGGTGTGTAAACAACTATAAGATAACTATTAAAGATAAGTTGGTCTTGACATACATTTTTAATATACGTTTTAAGTTTACAGTTGATCCGGAGGGAGGTCGTTGATGTTTATTTAGCATTAATAGGTCGTTAAAAAGCCACAATCAGTAGTAAACATTTAACAGGAAACTGTGGGCAAAGCAGTAGAAAACTGAGGAAATTTTGGCTTTCAGGAAAGGGGTGAAATGGCCACAAACCCTTACGTGTCTACTCTTTCCGTATATTGCTGTATTGAATATACTTACTTTAAGTAAAAAGAAATTAATGCCGTCGCGCTTCGGTATATGCTTAACAATTTTCCGACGATATTATCTCCCATTGTTATAGTGAGCTTTATCCCATTATAAACGGGCACAATCCAATTCTAGTACAACTAGCACAATCCAGTAATAGTAATTTATTGTATTTTTTTCATAGAATAACATTTCACCGACGTAGAATTTGAACTCAGACCTTGTCATCACCAGACCCACCATTCACCACTAGACCAACGAGGCCGTAAGTCTTTAAATATTCCACAGTAATAGTGAAAAACAGGTTTTCTAAAGATACGTGGACTTGGATAAACCCGTATTCAACCAACTAAAAAAGAAAAATAGTAAACGACCACACAAACCGGATGGACGTTTAATTTGATCCAATGTAGTTACTGTAAAAAGTACAAAGATGAGGGTTGTAGCTTTTGAGTGCCTCGCTCGGCATCCCACGGAAGAGACGGTGCTCATAAATCCTTGTGTTCGATTCCGGAGAGATCCGATTTTATTTACATTCTGACGTGTACCGGGCCAGGCCATACATATTCACTTAATACATGTTATAAATTCTATTTAAACAAGACTATATAAATGAATATTGTTCCAATTATTTTGAAAATAAGAATAGTAAATCAAATTTGAGCCTTCTAAAACTAACCGAGTTATAGAGTCCTTTTTTAACTTAATATGTTTGATCTATGTGCAATGTGCATATCAACTTAATTAGGTTATAAAACTTTAGTATCCGACCGGCTTCGGCTTCGCCCACCTTCGGCCAGAAATACCACCCTCGGCCAAAACTTCAACTTCGGCCAAAATGGGCCAAAGTTTTAGCTGAACCGAAGATTTCCAGCAAGCGCCGAAATTAAACAATCTATTACGATTTACGAATGCTTTGAAGTTAAAAAAATATTATAAATAATATTAATTCAGTTTTATTATTTTTAACCAGTTGTCGGTTATTTTAATCATCACGTTAAGTTCATACATTCAACACAACTTTTTAAAAATTTAGCCAATCATTACCCAAATTTCTTAGGATTATTAAACCTTCGGCTTCGCTTCGGCCGAAGGTTTTGGCGATGGCCTTTTAATCGCCTGATCAAGTGGAAGGAAGTCGTACGAAGGGCCATGAGGGCCTTTCAAGGACACGACCTTCAGTAATGAAGAATACGACTGAAGAAGAAGAATTAATCGGCTTCGGCCACAAATCAAACTTAGTGACTATAAAACTTATAATATACGTTTAAACTGGTGAATACAACTTATTATACATAAAATACTTTCAAATTGTCATCATCATCATCATCATCATCATCAGCCTATAGCAGTCCACTGCTGGACATAGGCCTCTCCAAGTGCACGCCACTGGGTACGATCCTCGGCTACTCGCATCCAGTTTCTGCCAGCCGCCCTACGAAGGTCATCGCTCCACCTAGCCTGAGGGCGTCCTGCATTACGTTTGCCAGTCCGCGGTCTCCACTCAAGAACTCGTTTGTCCCAGCGGTTATCGGTTGTTCGGCTAATGTGACCGGCCCATTGCCACTTCAGCTTACTAATCCGGTGGGCTATGTCGATAACTTTGGTTCTCTGTCGAATGACTTCGTTCCGGATTCTATCCTTCAGAGAAACTCCGAGCATAGCCCTTTCCATAGCTCGCTGAGTGACTTTAAATTTATGAACCATTCCAACCGTGAGTGTCCACGTCTCGGCTCCATATGTCATAACGGGCAGGACGCACTGATTAAAGACTTTTGTCTTTAGGCTTTGTGGAATGGGCGATGTAAATACTCGACGTAATTTCCAAATGCCGCCCAGCCCAGCCGTATTCTTCTGTTGACCTCTTTCTCGAAGTTGTTTTTCCCCAACTACAGAGTTTGCCCTAGGTAAACATATTCTTGAACAACCTCGAGAATAGCGCCATGTATTGCAACAGGTTCCGGTACTACATGTCGGTTAAACATTACCTTGGTCTTGTCCAAGTTCATGCGGAGACCTATTTGTTTGGAAGAATCGGCTAGGCTGGTCAGCATCTGTTGTAAATCCTGCAACGTTTCGGCCATAATGAAGTGTGAGATATGACTGCCATTTATGTTTATGCCATGACCTTTCCAGTCCAGCGTCTTAAACATATCCTCCAATGCATTTGTGAACAATTTGGGGGAGATAACGTCCCCTTGTCTCACTCCTCGATGCATTGAGATAGGGTTGGTCTGCTGGTTTTGTAACTGGATGGTCATGGTCGCGGCGTTATAGAGACTTCTTAACACTTGGATGTATCGCCAGTCGACTTGGCATCGTTGCAAGGATATCAGAACTGACCAGGTCTCGATCAAGTCAAAGGCCTTCCCATAGTCCACGAATGCTAAGCACAGGGGCCGATTATACTCTTCGGTCTTCTGTATAATCTGCCGTATAGTGTGGATGTGGTCTATGGTTCCATACCCTCTTCGAAACCCGGCCTGTTCCGGGGGTTGAAATTCGTCGAGCCTTCGCGCAAGACAATTCGTGATAACTCTTGAAAACAGCTTATAAATGTAGCTCAGGAGCGAAATAGGGCGGTAGTTCTTCAGTTGGGTCTTATCACCCTTTTTGAAAAACAATACGATCACGCTCCTACCCCAAGGCTCTGGAGTTCTCCCATTAAAGAGGACAGAGTTAAAGATATTTTGGAGCTCCTTTAGCACGGATTTACCTCCTGCTTTTAATAGTTCAGTTGTAACTCCGTCCTCTCCAGGGGCTTTTCCATTCCTTAGCTGCTCAAGGGCCATCACGATTTCGTCTAGGCTGATTTTGGGCATGTCTTCCGTAAAGTGTCGACTTAATGTAGCTCTAGGATCCTCATTTCCGGGATCAGGGCGAGATGTATGCGAGGCGTATAGTCGGCTGTAGAAGTCTTCTACTTCCAAAAGAATCCCCGGCTTAGAAGTGATGACGTCCCCACTGGCTTTGGACAACTTCGTCAGATGACTCCTCCCCAAAGACAACAAACACTTTCGACCCCCGATTTTGCTCGATTGCTTTTTCAATAGCGCGTGTATTAGCGCATCGGAAGTCATGTCGTACCAGTTTGTTAATTCGTTTGTTGAGTGCCCGTTGCTCTAACGAAGTGTTGGGTGGGTTTACACGTCGTTCCTTCATAAGCTGCAGTGTCTCCTCCGAAAGCTTCGTTTTCTTACTTATACGTCGCGTTTCACAAAATCTCGTACCTTCCTCCCTGATGATTTTAACTACATTTGTGAGGGCCTGGTCTACGTCATTTGTGGTTTCCATGGTAATGAATCGGTTCTCCAGATTTGACTGGAACGCTTCAGATCCTACTACGGTTTGGAGGAGGTTGGGCCGGAGCCTGGCCTTCATCAAACGGACTCGCTCGAGCTTAAAGTTGATATTCAGTGAGCCTCTGACAAGTCGGTGATCGCTTCCGGTATTAAACCTGTTGATCACTGAGACATCTCTGAATATATGCTTCTTGTCCGTTATGATGAAGTCAATCTCATTTTTAGTCCTAGTGTCGGGGCTTTGCCATGTCCACTTTCTTTGGGGCCGTTTCTTAAAGAAAGAGTTCATCAAGAAAAGCCCCACTTTCTCAAGAAAGTTAACAAGCATTTGCCCCCTATGATTCCTGCTACAGCTGAGCAGGTGAGGATGACTTGGAGCCATATGGTGGTATTTGACTCCCTTACATCCCCTCCCTTTCATTTTTAAATTGTATGCCGATGAAATTAAAATGGGACTACCTTGGAGCTATACTGAACCCAATGCAAAAAGAATCATCATAATCGATCCAGAATTGACTGCAATATCAGTAAACATACATAAAAAAAGAAGCATATATACAGTCGAACATACAACGACCTCTTTTTTGAAGTCGGTTATAAATGAAATAAGTACGCAAGTTTAAAGAAGAAAAAATACAATAATAAATAAATAAACAGCCAAGCTTCCAACAAAATCAAAACGTACATAATCTTCTAATTAATATTAACCCTTAAGCCCTAAACGGTGAAGAATCGAACCCCAGCTCACATCTTTAGGTAGTCGTTACTCTTTTGTAAATGGTAATAATTTGAATATGATTGCTATTTGTTTATAGTGAAAATATACATAACAAAAATATGTTAAATCTAATAAAAAATAAATTAAATCTAATCAACGGTCGTAAAATTCGTTATTCCACACTAGCCCAACTTGAATCCTATTAAGGAAATTCCAGTACAATGCAGTGAAATATAACAGAGGGCTGTTTTAAATAAAGCAACATTGATTAAATTAACCCAAGTAGGGAGACTTCATTTCACTTCTCTCGAAAACCATTGGATCTTCCTTATATGTTCCTTGTACACCTTTGTATTAGGATTTTATTTATATACTAGCTGTTTCCCGAGGCTTCACACGCGTTTATTTTGTGATTTGACATAGGTAGGTAGGACTTTTTGGGATAACATTATTCCAAGACTTAAGAGACACCTTCATATTAGGGTTATTTTAAATCCGTTCAGCCGTGTTAATATGGAGAAATAAAAACAACTATCCCCTATGGATTTTGCATTTCTCGAGCCAAAAAGTAGTCTAAACAACCTCTGCAATATCCTCCATTCTCCAGTGATAGTGTATTTAATCGGTTCTGCCGTTCTGGAAATTAACACGGACAAACACTTTTTTTTTATTTGGCCACAACACACGCAAAATCACAAATCCCAAATGAATATTCCCGTGCGCTGTGCGGAGATCGTATCTGCGACTTTTTGACAAAGTAAGTTAAGCAGTCTACTTTTTTTCGCTTAAATCAAGTCGTCTTTGTTTTGCAAAAGTATTTATACAGTCAACTTAAATATTACTAAATTTTCGCTGTAGAACAATTTCAGCAGGAGTCCAGGCTTCCAGTCACCTGTAAAGAGAAAGAGTGAAATCGAAAGATTGCCAGGCTTTTCTTTAGCCAAAATATTATTAATATCTTCGGGCAGGCCGGTAAAAACCCACCAAATGCATATTGGTGTGATTTTATATACCACTAAGATCTAGGGTGCAAATAAAGTTACCTATTTCAAATTATTATTTCACGACTTAAGATACTTTAATACTATCTAATAATCTATATAATAATGGCAAAGCCCTTGCGGGGTAAGCAGAGGGTACAGAGTTCCAACAGGTTCTTTCCTTACAGACCTTTGTGTCTCTTTCCACTTTCATAGTTCGTCTTATACACGCTCGCCGGTTACGGAAAATTCTTGACTTGCCCTTCGGATAAGGCATGGTCTATTAGTCATGGTAAGATAGTCTAGTCCCCGATATCTTTGATCTGTTCTAGGTACACTAACATCTGACAGCGGCGTGGAACCGTTTGACTCTATGTAAATATGTATATTCCTTTTATGCTACCATTTTTTCATTAATAATTCTTTGCTGTTGCTATATGTCATTATAAATATTGTATATAATTTGTGGTTGAAACTATAAAAAGTTGTTGTTCTACATCCTTCTACTTTCGCATTGTATACCTGTGTGGATTTTTTCATATTAAGTTTCTCTATAATCTGTTCAGCCGTTTTAGTATGAAGAAATAATAGATATTCCACAGCAGTATTTTTCGAGATAAAAAGTGTTCTGTTTTATTTTACTATGTAAGACACCTTCATATTAAGTTTCAATTGAATTCATTTAGCCATTTTAATATGAAGAACTAACAGGGAGACTAACTATTCCGGCAGCACCGTGTAGTGAATAATACTTTGTCAACTTTCACCAGACTTATTTCTCTATCAACTAACTCTATCACCGAGTTCAGTCTTAGGCCCGCTTAGCCCGCACAGGTGGTCTTTGTAAAATATAAACTAAACTACAGCGCGATCCTATTCAACACATAACACCAACGCCGTCTCATAAAAATACGTATACAATATTTTCCTTTTCAAGAAGGATTATCAGTTTATTTATTTATTTTTAAATTAGCCGTAAAATATTTCTGATTTAAAGCTTCTCTGCCTACCCTGTCAAATATTATAATCTAGCGTAATAGTATCTAATGGTACATTTTTTTTTTTTAAACATAGCTCCACACTAGGATTTATTCCTGAGTCGTGGGCCATGAAAATTCACAAACAAATACCCAGACTGGAACAAATAATTGTGGATCACACAAAGATTTGTCCCGTGCGGGAATCGAACCCGCGACTGTTCGACACAGTGGGCGGAGCAGCTCAAGCTCTTAACCACTGCGCTAATTCGTCCGTCAATGCCAGCTAAGTATGTAGCAAAGTTTTGTCAGTACATTTTGTCTTCTCGTAAGATATTAATCGTCGTTACAGTTTCGTACCTGGCCCATTCATCATTAGAGTTCTCTCCAGAAGAAACAATCCTGAATATATAATCGGTTCATGCACAAAACCGTGTTTAAGTGTTTAAATCAAACATGTATGAACAATTTCGAGTGAGTGCTTTTAACCACTGGATAGTTTTTCGTGAGGAGACGAACCTGAGTCCAATATCATACATGGACGAATTCATATATAGGCTAAATCACATGTTTTACATCGTAACATTGCAGTTCGGTACAAACAGTAATAAAGTTTTATGGTTTATCCCACGACAATGTAGTAAGTTGATTTAGAAACAATGAATGATTAACGATATCAAAATCGACTTTCTTTTTCTTCCCTTAAAAACTGTTGGATTATTCGAAAATATATATATACAGGCTAAAATTGCACAAAATTTCATTAAAATCCATTAAACAGTTTTGGAGTAAAGTGACTTTTTAGAAATCCAATGTTTCGCTTCTCTCCGTCTTTTCTGGAGAAAATTTTAATTTTTTGGGATAAATACTATACAATATGTTAGCCAATATTTTAAGGTATCCGCATGCAAAGTTTCATCAAAATCCAATGAGTAGTTTTTACATGATGACGGTTCTTACCCTTGGACAGACAGACAAACAGACACGAAAGCGGATTGGCTTTTAAATTGATAGAATGATATCCCTGGGTTGTTATTTTCTAAAAATAGTCGATGTACAGATATTACTTCCTTACAGTTTATTATATGTAGTATGTATTGATATAGATTGTTTACTTTTCCCTACAAACCGTTTGATTTCCTGAAAACTTAAATATTAACTATATTATCTGTCATATGAAATATCTCCGAGCTAAGTTTCACTGACTTCTAAAAAGTAGTTTTGGAACAATGAATGATTTATCAAAATCAACCTTTATGTACTTTCTTCAGGAACTATTAAATTTTTCGAAAATTTAAGTAAACAGGCTTGTGATCTTTTGTACAGGCTACAATTACACAAAACTTCATTGAAATCCATCAAACAGATTTGGAGTAAAGTGTCTTTTTAGAAATCCAATGTTTTGCTTATTTTCATCTTTTTTGGGGATCTAATTTTTATTAAATGGGGATAAATACTATACAGTACTTTAGCCAATTTTTTAAGGTACCTGCATGCAAAGTTTCATCGAAAGCCGCTTGGTAGTTTTTGCGTGATGCCGGTTCATACCCTCCGACAGACAGACAAACAGACAAAGAGACACGAAAGCTAAAAATTGTAGAATTGGCTTCTACATCGATAGTATGATACCCCTGGGTTGCAATTTCTTAAAAATATTCCATGTACAGACACGACTTTCTTACTGTTTTATTATATGTATAGATTAGGAATTATCATTAAAGAATATTTATTCCCCCCAAAGAGCTAAACGCAAATGATTAATGGCTCTTGCAACCTTCACCGTCCCCTTATATTTAAGCTTACACTTTCCGGGCTATCTTTTCTGTTTAACTTTACTCAATTATCCATTTACCTGTTAGACAATGTGATTAAAGGAAGTCATGTATTCCTATGTATGTCGTTCTTCGGGCACAATTCATAAGGGCCAAATTCAATTTAGGAAACAACTGAACTCAGAGCACAAAGGATTTACGGGACACCATAAACACTTAACGCTTTTTCGTTCGTGAAATTTTAATCGCTATGTTTTTTTTACCATGATGAAATGACAAATCGGTACATTTCCGAAAAACCCAGTGACGCAAGCTGGTATATGAACCCTTGTAGTTACAAACTGAACATATGAAAACTAAGAATAAAATCACAATCTAGCTTATTGCAACTCTACGTGGCATTAAATTGTCTTACCATATATCCTTTAGCTTCCTGCTGACTCAGCGTGACGCGGGTTCCACTTTAAGCTTTACTTGGTTTAACATTATATTCAATATAATATGATGTTTAACCAAGCCATTCTATTTTCCTTTATGCAATGGCATAAAGGAAAATAGAATGGCTTGAGCGATACTAGCGCGTAAACTCATATACCTAACAAGCTATCTTAGCCCCGACGTACGTACACATTAATCATGCTGAGCTCATATAATGTATTAGTCAACTTCACTGAATAAACGGGTTTAGACACCAACCATCTTGTTGACTTTCATGGTTCTTATACTAAAGAAGATGCAAATGTTTGGTTCGTAAATTTATCTTGCATTAATATCTAATCCTGGTCTGAACAGGCCGTATCTACTTACGGTGACTAAATTACGGCCAGGACTTGGTGGTGCATGGCAATAAAATCTCGATGAAACATCATTTTCTTAGAAAGGGTTGTCTTGCTTTGTCAAATTTGGTGACATTTTTGTATTTGGTGCTATCATGCTGCAAAAGGTGAAGAGTAAAATAATTTGACATTGATCAAGGACCCTTTCACAGCAATAGCCTAACCCCCAAATACGTTTCAGATCTTATTAGTTGAATGTAGACATTAGCAATATTAAAGCGTGCGGAACATCTCTGACCTTTTAAGATTGTGATTGTCGGTCTATGTGTGTCGTATCCAGTCTCTCGTACAGCTTAACACGAACAGATTGATATTAGCGTAACGCTTTCGTGTTGATGTGGCATTATTATCACACTACACATTTTTACTAAATAAAGATGAACATGACAGCACGCTTCCTCGATAAGGTCACGCTAACGTCAATCCTGTCGTGCTAAGCCCTTTGAACTTTATATTTTGCCAGCACTGTCTATTTCCGTGGAGTAAAAAGAGCAGCTCAGTTACAGCGTGCGAAGCGTCAGCTACGCAACATATTTATCGATATCCATAGTCCTTTCATTGACTTACAAAATTGTTTGATTGATTCTGAGTTCACAATCGAACCAAATGTCAAATCAATCTAACATTTTACCTGCCAGTACCCACCCTTACACAGTCGACACTTCGTTTAGTCAAACTAAACAAATCCCGCCGGCAATCGCGTTGACATTAAGAGCGTAAATAAAACACAAATACAGAAATGTACGACCGATAAAGGGGTTGTATTCTGGTTACTGTAATTAACATACTGCTGACGAAAACCCTTTTCTTTTCGATTTACGAGCCGTGGGCGGAATTCAATCCGAGAAATGGTTAAAAAAAGGTCGCACAAGGTCCCATTTAGAATAACACAACAACATAATTTGATGATTGTCCTTTAAAGATTAATTAAGAGCTGGCTAAAGTAATCTCTATAAGAAACATTGATGCTAGAAAATAAAAAACCAGACGCCATTTAATACGATTGACTCTACAAAATAAAGGATCTACTTACCAGGGAACCATCCTTGTTAAGGATTAATAACATTTCTTTACCAAGGTAAAAAGTAATAAGACAACCTTGGCATGATATAATAATAATGGCCGATCTACCAATCTTTTGTGCCCTGTCTGCCCTTTCTTTGCAACGTAGTGAGGATTTTGCAGCGTAGGATTTAATTTATTTCTCCTTTATTTTTTCTACACCGTCACGCCTGTAATCCTCTTCCGGGGGTTACAGAGGTGTAGGGTGGCAACTGGGATATTTTTATTGGAAAAACTACATTTTAGCCAACATGATTGCTATGCGCATTATTCAACACTAAATCAATAAGGCGTCCATTTGAAATATACATACTAAATGGAGTCCTGAAGATGTTTGTGGATGCAGAAGTCCTTCAAAGATATGCCGATCTTAATGTCAATGCTAACATAGTTCAAAAGTCTAAATAATTTACTAACCCAATCATGTTCTACATTTCTAACATGGACCGTGTTGTCTGAAATACAAGATTTTTATTTTATTCTTTATTAGATTTTTTTGTATATAAAATGACCTGAAATCCTAGTCGCTTAGTCTTTCCGAGCTGTGGCATAAAATCTTTAGTACAAAGGGTTCTATTTCTTATTTGAATTAACTTTTTAAATAAGCTAATTGAACTACGGGAAAGTTTCAATCATGATTCCTAGGAGATGATTCAGTATAATGTTAAATCATCTCTCTCTCGATAGTCCTAAATTAATGCACATATGACTATATGAAGCGTCTGGATCACACAAATGGTTTAGTAAAGAGCGTCGAGTGTGAAATCGCCTTTCAAGCATGATCGCATTTCCATATAATCACTATTGAACTATCACAACCCTCGATTCTCCCAGGCAGATGTTACATTTTCTCATTTCCTAGTATCTACACGGACTATATTACATATGAAACTTTTCATAGCTGAAATTTATAACTAATTGTATTTTTAGATAACCTATAAGTGGATAATAAACAACACCGTCACGCCTGTATTCTCCTAGTGGGGTTAACAGAGGTTTATTGTATACACCCACTTTTCGCCGACCATGTTAGGTCCCATGTAATAGGGGGCGAGCCTATTGGCAAATAATAATAATAATTATAATATCAGCTTGTACTACCAAACTGCGGGGCAAAGGCTTTCTCTCACAAAGGCGAGAAAAAGTAGGTCATTCTCCACCACGCGGACCCAGTGCGGATTGATGGAGGCAGGTTTGTGGCCACCTGCTGTTAGAACTTATTAACCTATAAGGCATCCAACACGGCTTAACGACTACCACATTAAGTGGTAACCGGGATTAACGGCTTAAAGTGCGTTCCCGAGCACGGAGACGATCGAATGTGAAAATACCACAAACGTTCACCCATCTTGGAACGACCAAGGTGAACGCTGCTTAACCTTGGTGATCGGCAGTTTCACAGCGCTGCCGGGCACCTATTGCCATATATCCAGACTCCGGACTGATACTGGGAATTTTCTGATAGAAAAACAGCATTTGTCCGACTTACGGGCGGTTTTAATATTTAACTCAGGATATATAGATTTGCCTATTACGGATAGAAATTTGACATATTTTGTATGGAAAATCTGTCAAAATTCTATTGCCAGTAAGCAAATCTATCCTTGAGTTGAAATTGAAACCGGCCATTAGAACTTGAACATAGGTCCTCGTGAATGCAAAGCATATTATTCGCCATTCGACCAACGAGGCAGAAAGTGGATAATACGAAGAGAAAATGTACCTACGCCCCGTTGTAGAGACGTTTTTTACCTATCTTTATATCTATGCCGTCATGCCAGATCAATTGCAGTGTGGGCAGAGAGTACAGAGTTCCAACAAATTCTTTTCTTACAGACGTCCATAGCTTCCTACACTCTCATAGTTCGTCTCATACACGCTTTAAATTAACAGAACATTAGTCACTATAGACAAGGTTTTCTCATCGTCTTATTCAAAATTGGTATCTATCTATCTATATCATCACGCCTGTTCCCCTGCGGGGTAGGCAGAGAGTACAGAGATTCAACAGGTTCTTACCTTACACTCGCATAGTTCGTCAAATACACGCTCGCCGGTTACGGACTCTTGACTTGCCCTTCAGATAAGACACGGTCCATTTGGACATGGTAAGATATTCTAAGTCTTTCTCGGTACCTTAAATGGATATTATATGGTAAAAGGTTTTTTTTATCTAATAATTAGGTTTGAAAATTCTTTACCGTATTCTATAGTTCTAATTAAATTTATAAATTTAAAAGTACTGAAAGTGTGTCACTATTCGTACATCGATAGCAAACGAGGCTTATAGATAACTAGTTTATTTTACTAAAATCTTCACGAATCAATTATTTATTATTAGAAAATATTGAATACCTACGATTTACGCGATCTTACTTGAATAAATGCGTAACCTAAAGTAAAAAAAATGTTACGGTAAAAATATGATACGAACAACCAAACTTCTAGGCGAAGTATTTTAAACAACAAAGTAAGCTCATTTTATATGTATTTATTAAAAAGTAAGCACAAAGTCATTAGAAAAATAATAATCATTTTAGCGTAAACATACCCACGGCTACTACGGGCGAAGTACGAATAATGGCCACTGAATCCAAATATACCCAGTAATTTCGTTCTTGTTATCGACAACGCCCCTTATTTAGCTGTTTATGTTAACTGAACAGTGTACTGTACATTTCTTCGAAGTTGTAGGAATTACATAATATATAAAAGCCATGAAAGTGGTAGGAATAAAATTTGGGGAATTTCGAAATAAGCCCGCAAAAGCAGGTCTAATCAATTTTCGCATATGTTATGCCACTGGCGATTCCTGCGGCAGGGCACTCGGGCAAGAGACGGACGCCGGAGGGTTTTAGTGGGTGCGAGTTCCATATAACTGCCACATAACCAAAGCCCGCGATGTGGCAGTATGCTCTAGGTATTTCGCCGCGTTAAAATTTTCAAAAGTAATAGACATGTTTTTCTCTTTTTTTAAACGTAGCCCCACACTATGATTTATTCCTGTGTCGTGGTTGCGTTTACAAACATGTAAATTCACATAAACAAATACCCAGATCGTCTACGTTAAGTTACACACCATTCACACATACTTGGTTGCCTGACAAGCTTTGAACATTGTCTACATTAATTATGTGATAAGCATCAATTAAGCTTTATAATTTGTAGGTAATTAATTATACTGTACCGTAACTATCCATATTATGCGGCGGTATTTATTTTTTTCTTTTTCAAACGTAGCTACACACTAGGATTAATTCCTGTGTCGTGGGTGCGTTTACAAACATAAAAATTTACATACACAAATACCACATACAAATACGTGCGGGAATCGAACTCGCGACTATTAGACGCAGTGGGCGGAGCGGTTTATTTATTTATTTTGGGTGGTGTAGAGACAAATGTGACAAGTGCGAAATAAATTACACGAATTGGAGAGGGAAAAGAAAAAAAAATATATATATAAATTATATATAATGATAAGATACATATATTAATATTTATTTATACCTATTTAAATAATTATACAATGTCCACTTGCAATCCATTCGTAAGGCCTGAGATATTTATTGGTTTACTAATTTACATAACTTCCTAGTAAAAGAATATTAAGGACGAAGGCGTCTACGGTAAAAAAGAACATCTATATATGATGAACCTATCCAGTGGCATAGGCTAAATCACCCGGGGAGTGTTTAAATTGTCTTGGAGCCCGCAACGAATTTAATTAGGAAGAAAAGAATACAGGAGGAAAAAATAAAATTCCAACTAGGAAGCATATTTTCTGTGGATGTGACGCAATAATGGCGCGGCGATTAAATGGATGTTGGCCTACTTATCACCAGACCAGATAAAAAAAAGACTTTTTCCCCCTGGCGATATCTCCAATCTTTAACGGGGAGTATTTGGATCACCGGGTATATAAGAGCATTAAGACACAAAAGGACCCATAGCCTATGGGACCTTTTGTGTTGCCTTAGTGCTGGGTTCTTTAAGGGCCGTATGGTTGAAGTGCACTTGAGACAAGTCAACACTAAATGCTAATTAAGATGCTATAGATTACATTTATTATACATAACTTAACATATATTTTACGCAAAAATTGCTTTAAATTAATAAGTAAGTTACAAAGATATTAAAACACCTACTAGTTTGAGTCAGATGCGAATAGAGACGACGCCATTTCCTCTCTCATTCTTTTAGTACTGCGCCCTTAATAGTGGAATAAATATATATATATATATATATATATATATACTAAATATTATATATTAACTTTAATTATCTTTTGTTAGAACGTACCTACGTATGACAAAGACGTACCTACGTATCACCTGTTAAGGTATATACCTAACTTAACTAAATTCCACTTTAAAAGTAACAAAGATTATTAACATCTAAGCTAAAGTAAGGAAACAAAAATAAACAACATATTTGCATTAACACTTATTCAAAGTCAGGGCACCTACTGAGTTCTTAGATTTACGCGAATATTACACATGAAATAAAACTATTTTACGGATTTTATCGCGGTTTATTATTGATTTTTAGTTCCCGACGTTTCGAGTGCTTTGCAGCACCCATGGTCACGGGGGGACTGACCCCGTTTCATTTCAGGGCACCTAGTTTATTTTTACCCTACAAGTTACGATATTGTCTGTGAATTTTCAGAAAACGAATGAATACCGCAGTACTAGCTACACGATGGACAAAGTAAACTCTCTCACTATGTTTGCTTTTAATTAACCTATGGTCAACAAACGGCTTTAACCCATACACTTTTCATGAAACAATTTTACTGCACTTTATAACTCTATTTGCTCAATGTAACGCGTAATAAATTAGTGAGCGATTCACATCTGAAAGTATAGATTATATCGATTATGTAGCGGGATTTGATCGACATTAATAATTGGGTCTTCAATCAATTCGATTCACTGCTACTGAATGATGAATCGGTTTTATTACATTGCAAAAGGTTTATTCGCAGCGTTTTAATGTAATTACGTGAGGCAGGTAACACAATAAATGAGCGCGTACCTCTACTGCTCGTAAGCTCTACACACGATCTTTACGAGAGTCTTATAATTCAGCTATTAATTGTTGGTAATGTAAATATTGCACCAAACTTAGAAATAAGAAGCATATTAGATATGTCATGGTATTATTATAATCACCGTAAGTTTACAATATATTTTGCGAAATTATTATATTAAGTACAACCATGGATATATTGAACGAATGTAAGGATTGTGGTTGGTAACGATGTGCTGGAGCAAGTGAATGAGTTTGTATATCTAGGATGCGCCTTCAGTAAGGATGGGAAATACACCGCTGACATAGAGAGAAGAGTGAGTGCAGGGAACAGAGTGAATGGTGCGATGGGAAAGCTACTCGGGAGCCGGCACTTAAGCCATAAGGCGCAGCTGGCCATACATAACGGAGTTCTTGTCCCAACGCTGTTATATGGTAGCGAGAGCTGGGTATGTAAGAAGGAGAATGAAAGTAGGATAAATGCGGTAGAAATGCGAGCTCTGCGGAAGATGTGCGTAGTGAAGCTGACCGACCGCATTAGCAACAGCATAGTAAAACAGCGAGTAGGTATGAAAGATAGTAGGTATAAAGATGAGAAAGGGCATGCTCCGTTGGTTCGGGCATATAGAAAGAATGCCAGAGGAAAGAATGACAAAACAGATATACAATGTGAAAGTGGAAGGATGCAGGTACCGGGGAAGACCTAGACTATCTTACCACGACCAAATAAACCGAGTCTTATCTGATGGAAAAGTCAAGAGTCTCCGTAACCGGCGAGCGTGTATGAGACGAACTATGAGAGTCGAGGAAGCCAGAGAGGTATGTAAGGAAAGAACCTGTTGGAACTCTGTACTCTCTGCCTACCCCGCAAGGGATCTGGCCTGAGGTTATAGATAGATAGATAGATGGATATATTTATTTATTTAATTTATTATAATTACAACATCCTTACAGTTACCCAAATCGATGCTATAACCCACAACATTATGTATGTTTAAAAATTTAAATCATATTAGTATTAATTTATTCTAAACATCTAGTTGCGCATTCAATAAATTTCGTCTGGCTGCAACTAAAAATATCAATTTCTTTATGTATGAGATTCACAATACGTTTAGCGCGAGCCACAGGCGAATACATGAGTAAATTAGTGCGAGCTACCGGAACACTCAGCAACGGAGGCCGCCGGCGCGCGCCGGCATAATTATCAGGCGCGCAAAGCTGGAGCTCCTCTAATATCTCCGGGTGATGCACTTTCCCCTTCAAGACGTCTACTACGTAACTAGCGAGGGTAACGTCTCGTCTCACGACCAGTCTGGTGTATCCGGTCATACCCAAAACGAACAAGCTCGGATACATAAGTGGATAAAAAGGATACACGCCGTACTGTTTACCTAAAAATTTATTTTGAATTTTCTCAATCATAAGGCTGTACTTATTTTCATGGGGATTACAGATTATGGCATTTGTTTCTAAGTGACTGCGTACCAGTGCATTATAGAGGACCTGAACTGTCAATATATTGCCCCAATCCTTGCCTATTCGAAGTACCAACCCTAAATTACGAAAAGCCTTTTTGCAACATTTTGTAATATGATAGCTAAAATTCAAGTCTGGTGCCATCTCTATCCCGAGGTCTAGCACGCGGTGGACGCGATCTATAGGTACTGCGTCCATTGTATACTTGTGTGTAAGCGCCTGTTTCTTGCGAGTGTAGCTCATCACACAGCACTTGGCTACATTTAAATAAATTTTGTTGTCTTTACTCCAAGCAATTACATTATCAATGTCTCTTTGCAGTAGTTCACAATCCGATGCGCTATTTACCGACAGAAACAGTTTAAGATCGTCAGCAAACAGTAAGCACCTCGAATTGTCAACCACCTCAGACAGATCGTCAATCATCAATACAAACGCCAGAGGGCCAAGATTGCTACCTTGACTTACCCCCGAGAAAGTGTAGTACGGTGCGGATTCGTATCCACTGTATTCCACGTATTGTCTCCGGTCACTGAGATAACTCGCAAAAAAAATGATTAAGTTCGGAGTGAATCCGTGTGACGCAAACTTTTCTAAAAGGATGTCATTATCCACGGTGTCAAACGCCTTTTGAAAATCAAAGTATGCAGCATCAACTTGACCAACTGCATCAATGGTAGGGACACGAATGACAATAAATTACTTCCGGTACTTCGAGCCGGCCTGAAACCATGCTGTGCGTTGGCCAATTGGGCGCTAACTTGGGCATATATTAATTTGTGTAATACCGTTTCAAACACTTTTGCAAAGGTTGACAGGACGGCCCCCGGTCTAAATCCGCTTATCTCAGCGTTCGAACCTCCCTTCGGCACTGGTATCACTCGCGATAATTTCCACAGAGCAGGGTAGTAACACTCCTTTAGACATAAATTAAATATGTATAGTAAAGGTTTTTCTAAAATCTCCCGACAGTCTCTTACTAAATACGGTGATATACCATCTGGCCCAACCGAAAACTTAGCTTTGAGTGACGTCAGGGCGCTGCGAACGTCTCGTGCTACGAGCTGGCCGATATGGACTCGCGCTGCCCCCGCGCGGCCTCCCCCTGCGCGCTCAGCTGCCGCTGGGTCCAGCCGCGGTCTCTGTTTATTATACACAGAATAAAAATATGTAGCGAAACTCTCTGCACATTCTTCATCTTTTACCACTAGCCCATCTTTCATGATTAGTGGTTTGTCGCGTTTTAAGCGTTTGGAGTTTATATGATTCCAAAATGATTTTGGATCCGGATTTAAAATTTAATTGTAATTGATCTTGGAACAATTGATACGTCAAAGCCTTTTGCCCTCTGTAAAGAAAATTGTTCATAGTCGCTTTTAGATTGTGACTTTTTAAATATTTTATGTAATTTCCATTTATAGATAATATCATTGATCAAATCAGGAGTGTACCATTCTGGATAATTATATTTTTTTTTGTTTGCCAGATTTGTATATTTTCCTAGGAGTGCAATCAGAGATTATGCCATTAATAATTTCATAAAAGTACGACAATGCACAATCCGGGTCCTCTATATTGTACAACTGGTTCCAATCTATAGCCTGAATATTGCTATACAAAAGTGAGAAATTGCATTTATTAAAATTCCACTTTGGTCTTACCTTTTTTGAAATAAATTCTGAATTACATTTTTGACCGGGTGAGTCTGATATGAAGTAATCCGAATCATCCACGGCCCTTCGCGTGCAGACGGAGATGGCAACCAATATAGGAGGGTGATGTAGGTCTACGTCTCCTAATGACTCATCAGCTTGATGAACCGATAGCTTACTTGACGGTAATGTTGTAAACACTAGATCTAAGATGCGGTTATTATAATTATAAATGTTATTAGCCTGACGAAATTCATAGAACGATAAAAATACTCATAATAATTGTGTACGTCCATTGATGCTGATGGCATATTAAAATCACCTACGATTACAACTTTTTCATATTTGGCACAAAACTTTTCCAACACATGAAATAATAGCATATAATCACTAGATGGACTGCCCGGGGGAATGTAAATAACAAAACATAAAAATAAACAATCGTTTCCGCGGTGTACCTTCGCACCGATTAACTCGAATGAGGCCGCGTTTACATTAACATCGATAAGAATATTTTTTAATTCGTATCAAGGTGATGCCGCCAGAAACACCCCGCCAAGTTTACGTCCGTCTGCTCGGTCACATCGGAGAATTTTGTATCCTGCTGGCATCAGATCTCCATCCTTTATTGAATCATTGAGACCAGTCTCTGTTATTGCAAAAAGATTTGGTGCGGATGACAACACATTTTTATAAAAAAATATTGGTTTTTGTCCGAAGACCTCGAACATTCTGGTAAAACAGAGAGATAGCTTTTTCAGTTTTCCTCTCTCCCTTGGTTAGATTTTCGGTTCCGAAACCAAGTCCATTCATTAAATTGGCTATTTGATGGCCATATACCTGGGTTATTGATTTTATCATAAAGTGACTCTGGAACTCCCACCAAGAATTAGCAGTCACGTTTGGTTTTAGGTATGATTTTTTCAATCTTAACGTCTTTTGACTCACAAACGTTGACAATATGAGCAGTCACAGTGTCCTCAGAGGTGTCAGGATGCAGCGACCAAACATGTAAGTGTTTCTTTTTTTCGATTGCTCGAATATCCGGAATTTTGTCATTACTGCCCCTCTTGATTGTATTAGAATGGGCCTTCCTAATTTTTTTTCTACCTATTACCACTTTCCACTCTTTTGGTTCACTTGTAGTCAGATTATCATCGGCCTTTTTAATATCCGAGGCAACTCTTACTGACCCGCTATCAAACCGCTGCCTCTGAGATAATGTAGACACAGCTTTAGTTTTCTGCGCATCAACGGGACGGCGAGCGCGGAGAGTTACATTACTACTCGCTGACGGCGTAACCGCGACACTTATATCGCTCGCACTCGCACTCGGTGTGATAGGTATGTCCGTCTCTTTTTTGCTTTCATAATTATCGCCACACGTCGAAAGTAACAGCTTCTCGATTTTAGCGATTAAGTCTTCAAGTACCCGCTTCTGATTAAAAATCAAAGGTGAAAACGAATCAATAATCCTTTGCTGTTCTTCTATTTTCTTGTTTTAAGCTTCCATTACAGTAGTTTGAGCAGATATTTTCGTTGTAAGTACTGCTAATTTCTTCGATAAATCACTCAAAGCAATTTCCATACTAGATTTAGCCATTTTACCAGGAAATGGAATAAAAAACACAAGACAATTAAAAACAATAGTATAACATAGTGAGATACCTAATAACAACTTTAAGAATTTTTTTATTAAACTTATTTTGTATTCTTTTGTTAAATAAGGTATTTTATTTTATAACGGTTTACGGAGTATAAGAAACTTGCTGATGAATTACACTTATTTCGAGTTTCTACACATACACATCAAACATGTTTATGTGTCGTCAATACGTTATCAAATGTTTATACATACCAGACTACGAACGCTGTACGCTATACCAACTTTTTTGGAAGGAGTGACTCTACAGTGAGTAACTATAGTAAAAATATTCTAGTTGTAATACACAAAATACCAGTAGTCCAGTGAGCGCAGGGAACAGAGTAAATGGTGCGATGGGAAAGCTGTTTGGGAGCCGGCACTGAAGCCAAAACCATACATAACGACTCCACTTGTCTCAACGCCGTTACATGGTAGTGATCAGGTCGGATATGTAAGAAGGAGAATGAAAGCAGGATAAATGCGGTCGAAATGCGAGGTCTGCGGAAGATGTGCGGAGTCAAGCTGACCGACCTATATGCAGCAGCGTAGTAAGAAAGCGTGTAAGTATGAAAGATAGTATCGGTGTAAAGATGAGACAGGGTCCACTCAGCTCCGTTGGTTCAGGCATATAGAACGAATGTCGTATGAAACAATACACATATACAATGCAAAAGTGGAGGGATGTAGGTACCGGGAAATACCTAGACTATCTCACAATGACCAAATAGATCGTATCTTATCTGAAGGGCAAGTCAAGAATCTCCGTAACCAGCTAGCGTGCATGAAACGAACTATGAGAATGAAGGAAGCCAGCGAAATATGTAAGGAAAGAACCTGTTGGAACTCTGTTCTCTCTGATGATATAGATAGATATCATTGAGAATAGACTACTGACAGTACTAGTCTTACTGGACTTCAGCAGTGCTTTTAATTCAGTTGATTTTGACATCCTCTTAGGTACTTTGTCCTCTCTCAATGTCTCTGCTCCTGTAATAGCTTGGTTCAACTTTTACCTTCGGGGCTGCACGCAGTCGGTTCGCTCTGAAGAGGATTCCTCTGACTGGTGTTACTAAAGTGATTACTTCTCATTATCATCTTTATGCAGACGACTTGCAGCTGTACCGTCACTTTAAGATTGGGAAAATTAATCACGCGTTCGATACTCTCAGTGATGATCTTAAAAACATCAGCAAGTGGACAAAATCGTTTGGTGTCTTGGTTAATCCTGCCAAATCTCAAGCTCTCATCATTGGTGGCAAACACTATATAAACGCTCTTAATAGCTATCTGCAGACACTCTTTCCAGTTGTCCTCGATTCTGTCCCTATACCTTACAGTTACCAAGAATCTAGGCGTTCTTATAAACTCCAAACGCTACTGAGCTACTGAAGATCTTGTCAATAAGCTCGAACGCTTGCAGAATCTATATATTCGTTTCATTTTCGGATTAAGTGAATTTAATCATGTATCAGAGTGTCGGTCGAAATTAAAATGGCTACCTATTCGACAACGACGGGATTTGCTCATTCTCTCGTTACTCTACTCCATTCTACATAATCTGAAATCCCCTGTTTACCTCAGGGAGCGTTTTGACTTTCTTGTTCCAAGGGATAAGCCCTGCCGTGCAGCTAAATCTCTCCTTCTTCGTGCTCCACTTCATTCTTCCAATCGTTACGATGGGTCCTTCACTGTTCGTGCTGTGCGTCTGTGGACCTTACTTCCACAGTCCATTAGTGCAAGCTCATCTCTGGATATTTTCAGAAGAAAAATCAAAGAACATTTTCTATACTGATTTATTTAGTTATATATGTTTATGTATGTATTATAATTATATGTATTTAATTAGTATAGTAAGTAACTGAGTAAATGTATGTATATTTAAAAATATAGTGTTTATTTCATATTACATATTGCTATTTTCTATTAACATTCTATTGTATAACTGCCCTCTTAGTCACTTTCTCATCTCACAATACTCTAAGGTTGGAGGAGTTAAGCTCGCCTTCGGTATACATTTAAATTGTAAACTTTTAATTTTCATCCCAGTGTATACAATAAAGGATACAGAATAGATAGATAAATCATCGTTTTACTACTAATAATTATTTATCCTTAAATAATGCTATCGTAACATTTCTGAACACACTTAAAGTTAAAAAAAAGGTATTATTTACAAAGAGATTCAAAAGATGTTTAGAGCATAGTACCTATCTACTTATTATTTTTAATACTATGAAAAGAAATACGATGATGAAACACTTGGCGAGATGGTTGACCTATTTATGAGATTGCTCTGCTATTCGAAAAATAGATATACGTTAAGCCCTCATTCCGACAATAATCCGTGACGTAATGGAACCAATCTACGATATTTCCGAATTGAAGTAAAATAACATCTGTCGCCGCAAATATTTGTCCTTAATAAAAGGACATACTGGTAAATTACATAACTCTAATATATAGGTATCAACACGCTTATAAACTTAAGGAGTAAACTGCTCTGGTTAGTACGAGCCGTATCTACATTATAAACATCGAAATATCCAGAAAAAGAAGCAAGGAAGCAAGCGACGTGCTCTTTATGCCCTCTTTTCCGGTGAAGCTGTAAAGGCCCCGCGGCCAACAGCGTAGATTATTCACACTAACAAAAAAAGTGCTCTTTATATTGTTTAAATTAAACGTAGCCCCAATCAAGGAATTAATTATTGTGTCATGGCTGCGTTTACAAACGTGACCTTAAGGTACAAATACGTATTTGTGAGTCACGCAAAGATTTGCCTCGCGCGTGAATCGAACCCGCGACTGGTCAATCCAGTGGGCGCGGCTTGAACTCTTAAGGTTTAGTCTAATAGCCGACGGAGCGCAACGGGAGCGTGACAGAAGCGCTCGTACGTCAGAACGTTCGGCCGTGGCGTTTACCGTCGCGCCGCGCGCGGCTGCGCTGTGTGGCGTCTCCCGTATCGTTTGACAAAATCTGGTACAACGGCTTGATCTACAAGCTTTACCAAATGGGTGTGCCAGACAGACTCGTGCTCATCTTACGAGACTTCCTGTCGAATCGCGCCTTTCGGTATCGCGTTGAAATGACGCGATCTATCCCCCACTCCATACATGCTGGTGTCCCACAAGGCTCAGCTCTCTCCCCCCTCCTATTCAGCCTTTACACGAACGATATTCCTCGTTCAAGTAAGATGCATCTAGCGGATGATACCGCTCTCAATGTCTCGCATAGGAATAAGGGTTTAATTACCAGAAACCTTCAGGCAGCCTTCAGCTGCAATTCCAAATTTAAATGAAATAAAATTATATTTCGGATTTTATCGCGGTTTATTTTTGATTTTTAAGTTCCCAACGTTTCGAGTGCTTTGCAGCACCCATGGTCACGGGAGGGACTGAGGTGTTAGACGTCCAAAAGGCATAGTTGTTCCGGGGTACTCTCAAATAAAAATAGATTAATTTCATGTGTAATATTCGCGTAAATCTAAGAACTCAGTTTCTAAATTTAAAGTTTTTTACCCCTTTTGAAGCACGTTTATACCCTAAATAACAATGCAACTTGTACGTGTATGTGTGCGTATTGTGAAATTTATTTTAAAATTGGATCTGATGTCTCCGTATTGCTTAGAATCAAAAATATATTTAGTTTGCTATAGCGCACTGAAGGAGTGACCGCATATTTTGCAAATAAAAAAAGGTTTTTAAACCAAACTACTTTCAAGTCTTTGTAATTATGTTATAGCTTGTATAGGTAGGTAAGTAGGGGCTGGAATTGTGCCCGATATATAGCAATAGGCTCGCCCCCTATTACAATGGACCTAACATCGTTGGCGAAAAGTGGATTTACTTAGTACACCTTTGCCCCTCCCGCTTAGGGAACATAGGCATGACGGTGTGTAAGTAGGTTACTCCAATAACAATTATTTGGTAAGTCAATAGTTGATATGATAGTATTAAATTCAATTCCCGATGGACACCGGCAAGTGGTCTTGCCCCGGCCCGCGTCGCGTCGTTATGAATCTTCAACTTTCCACTGAAAAAGTTAAATGGTCCGGAATAAAGCATCGGTAATAGAAAATGAACGACAATTTTCATTGTCATGTTCTTTATTCCCATTTAATTCGACTTATGTATTAAGGGCCGTTTAAATAATTTGTGTGTGTGTGTGTGTGTGTGTGTGAATGATCTACGCTGTTGGCCGCGAGGCCTTTACAGCTTCACCGGACAAGAGGGCGAGCGTGCAACCACTACGCTCGAGCCAAAAGGGCAAGGGGGCAACTAGCTCAAGGGCGCCTCAAGGAGGACGGCGTCTTGGGCAGTCGCTATGAGGGAGGGTGTATACTAGGTATCTCGCCGTGGTACTCAGCACTGGCCGGCGGGCAAGGGATTCTTCGACCTCGCCGGCGAGGTTGGTGTCTGATCCTGTGTGCGGTATCTGTATCCGAAAGAAGGGATGTAAGGGCATCGGGAGGGTCGGTGAGAACATGCCGCGGACGGCGGTAGCGGCTGATAGGAGGGGAGTTAGGTTCGTTCGGCGGCTACAATTAGCGGATTTCTATGATTGGACGCGTTTGCGAAATATCGAGTTGTCGCCTCTTTAATAAAGGCGAAAATAGTTTCGAGACCGAGATCGGAATGGAGATCGACATTCCGTATGAACCACGGGTTTCCGACGACTTTGCGGACGAAACAGGATTGACCGTTTGGGGTCTATCGATGTGAGAGCGGGCGGCGTGCCCGAACAACTCACAAGCGTACGTCATGATGGGCCGTATACAAGTTTTGTAAATCAGTTGCTTGCAGATCATCGGGTAAAGACTACCGAGCACTAAGGCTGCTCGGTTAAAGCACATACATAGTTTTAAAAAAAACATAGCCCACACTGGGATTTATCCCTATGTCGTTGAACTTTAGTATAATAATAACTTAACGCTTCAAATACAGTGTATATTTTATACTTTTAAAAAGCGTAGCCACTTTTATTTATTCCTATTAATTATATTAAAAGATCGCTTTATAAGTATGAACCTATATTCATAGCTACGCTCCGTACGCCGTCCGGAAATTAACATTTTCTAAAGCGCTTTGCAAATGAAGTCGCATACACGTCGAAATGACTTTTCAAAGCCTTTGTTACACCTACGCGCATTCCTTATGAATACTAGGATAAAAGAAAAATTAAACACATTAATGAAACGTTTAGCTTTCGCGCTATTTATTTAGCGCGATCCAAGCTCAATAAGCCGGGGGGGAATTTGATAGATATTCATAATGCAAAGGAAAGGAAGCACAATCAGATTTTCATTGAATATTCCCGTCGTCTCCGCGTCGGCGGGCGTGGGGGAAGCAAGAAATGAATACTTATTGCGAAAATGAAGAGGCCATTAATGAACGCCAGCTCCGGTGAACCGATCGGCTTGGATTTAATTCCCTCCGAAAAGTGGCTATTTAATAAACGCCGCAAAGACCCTTGCACGAGATCATCCGCAAACAGGTGGAATCCGATGAGGAAGAAAAATTGCATAGATTGAGGAAAAAAATATGAATATTTAAAGGTCCATAATCTTTACAAAGCTGTGTCTTAGCAATATTTTAAAACTCATTTCTGTGGTAATTACAATCATAAAAGTCATCGTAATATTTTAAGCACTTAGCTACACATATTGCGATAAATGTAATTAAAATACTTTTTAAATAGTTAAAATTTTATTCAAAGGTTTTCGATAAGTCTCTTGTTTATAGGCGAGAATCGAGCCGACACTAAAGGGAAATATTTTGGGTGCTTTCCCTCCGGAGTCGATACGTTCCCGGAAAGATTTCTTGTGATTTAAATTTCTAATCTGACTTGTGATATGCATTACCGTGTGATATAAATTTCATCTCATACACTTGCATCTCATACACTTTACATCATAAAGGGGCCAAGAAAAACATGTTTTATCCTCACCCTTGAAAATTGCACATCCTAACCAAAACAAGTACCTATTTGTGAATCAGATTTGTCTCGTGACGGCTTCAGTTGACCAAGATCCAATAAGCAGAACGGCCTACACTCACACCACTAGTCCAAACGGACGAGAAGATTATTCGCATCGACTTTTATAAACACTTTTTCAGTGTTCACAATAAGAAAGGATCATCTATTATGCTCTATTGTTGGCAGTACTCGCATAGAGGATGCCTTTCGGTTTTTCTCTTTGTCTATTTATTGCTTTAATGCGCCTATGTTTAGATTTCTATATTATTATTTTCACTCATATAGATACGCTCAATTTTTATTCATTAAGTACAAAAAAATAAAAACCGTCACGCCTATTGTGCTCCAAGCGGGGGTGGTAGAAGTATACTATGTACACCGAGTTTTCGCCAACGATGCTAGGTCGCGGATCGCTTATTGCAGTTATGCTCCGGACCGATATTGGGAATTTTTCATTAGAAAAACTACACTTTGTCTAACTGGGATTCGAATCTCGGATGACCTCGTGATCGCTTCATGCATTATTCGCCACTAGACCAACGAGGCAGTCATTAATTATAATAATATATAATATGCAATAATCACTAAGAAGCCTATGCTTGCATTGGCTATTTGGTGCGGGTAACTTCTATCCATCTAATATGGTCGAGGGATGCTCAAGTAGTCGTACTCGTGAACGGGTGCTACTTGTGGAGACTGGTCCACCAATAATCCTCTAGCTTTTCATTATAACATATATTTAATAATATTATTATTAGTCTTATATCTCAGTCGTAAGGTTACACTGGAGCTGGATGGCATAAATGATTTTAAATAATATAAAAATGTATGCATCCATAAAGAAAACAATAAAAAAAGAATGGAGAATTAGATAAATAACTGGACAAGTGCGAGTAGGACTCGCGCTCTGAGGGTTTCGTACCGGGTTCAGTTTCGGCTAGTTTCAGCGCTTAATTGTAGTTTCGTCAATGATTTCGCCAATATAACGTAGCTCTATCGTATTTGGGCTAGTTTGATTTATCTAGACAAGTACCATGTACCTGGATGACGAGCAGGGTCTGAGCCGGAAAGAGGCCAAACTAACTCCTCGGCTTAGTAAAATATCTCCGTCGTAATGTTACAATAAAAGCATGTATTTTAAAAGATTTATTTATTAACATTAAAATCGATTCATAAACAAAGAAGTTATTGTCAAACATACATAAAAATATGTATACGGATTAATTGTAAACCTCCTTTTTTGGCGTCCGTTAATATTTTGTTTAGTTCTATAGTAAGGTACCTATAGGACGACCATAAACTCATAATAACTCAATCTACACATTTGTATTGTTTGTCGTTAAAGAGTTCTCTGGTGTATTTTCAAATCCCAAGATCCAATACCAATGAAATAAAAATGGAGCCTCAAGCTACACACTAAGCTCAAAGCAAAAAAAACATCAAAATGTTTACTTTATATAGCAAAAACTTTATGGCAAAAACACAACGAAGACCGGCAAAGTACTATGGTTATTTAAGGTTTGAGGTCTAGAGTAGTGATGTGAACCGGTTCAATAAAAACCGGAGATTTACGGGTTAACACATAAACCGGTTTTTCACCGGTAATTACTAAAACTACCGGAATTATTTTAAATGCATCCTTAGTCTATAATTTTGTCCATATAGGAGGAACTCCCGAGAAACCCAAATATGTTTAATTAGGTACAAATTTATTAAGTATTGTTTTATTCGTCTACCATTTTTTTTTGATATTATAAAACTACGTAGTACGTAAGTCCTTACACGTAGTTAATTAAGTATTGTTCATTTAGTAGTTAATGTACACATAAATGTATAAATGAAAACTTAATCTCACGACTTTTGCTCAGAACTGTTACTTAAGTCGTCAAGATAAAAGTAGTAGATAATCAGGTAGGTTTGCGTACGTACAGCTATTTACCTATTAACTATTTGTTATATGTTAATTATTTTCATTACGTTGTTATCAACCGGTTTTTCTGCACAGATTCTCCGGTTATTGTTGTAAATTCTCTTAAAATCTCCGGAGACTGACTTTGCCTCCGGTACACATCACTAGTCTAGAGTACTATGTAGATCCTACAGGATGCGCTAATGAAACTACCTGTTGCGCGGTGCGGCGCGGTCTCCTTGTGATCTGTGCTTAGTTACGATCTAACCATACAATAAAAGCTATCGACTATATGAACTATATAAAAAATTTGATACCGCGATTCACAATTCCGGGCTTCGCAATAACCGCTATCTAGCGAGGTTATATCGAACTAAAAATAATACAATTTAATAATACGTGAACAATGGTACTTGTCAAGCCAAATCCAACGAGCACTTATATTTCGGGGTTATGATAAGTAGTTGGGTGGTTCCATTGGCCACACCCCAGCTCCATCTTCAGATCCTGGACGTCGTCCGGATTTATAAAATGCGACAAATCAAATCTAACGAGCCTAAACACTGCAGGATTATGTTCAGTAGTTGAGAAGTTCTATTGGCCATCCTCCAGTTGCATTATCAGACCCTCGACATCATCCGGGTCTACAGAAATCGTCAAGACAAATCCAACGAACCCAAACACGGCGGGATTATGTTGAGTAGTTTGGTAGTTCCGTTGGCCACTTTTCGGTTCCGTCATTAGATCCTGGACATCTGGGTCTACAGAACTCGTGAAGACAAATCCAACGAGCTTAAACCCGGCGGGGGTATGTTTAGTATTTGGGTAGTTCCATTGGTCACCTTTCCACTTTATCATTAGACCCTAAACATCATCTGGTTGTATAGTACTTGTCAATACCAATCTAACAAGCATAAACACGAGGTGGTTATGTTGTGTAGTTGACATGTTCCCATGGAAACTTTTCGAGTTCATCAAAAGACTGGTTTGGGGCTGGGTCCATGGTATGTACTATATTGCATTGTCACCGAACTTACATAAGTATACTAAATTTCAGCTCAGTCGAATACATGCTTTCTATTGTCAAACGCTATTGGATATCTTAATAAAATAAAATAAAACTATTGAATAAGATACCCGAAGTGCTTCAAAAATGGATCACAAGATTTGAACCAGAAACACAGATAGACATACGAACACAAAAGCTTCTAAAAAGTTACCTATATCTCGTTAGTCTATTGGCGAATAATGCGCGTAGCGATCACGAGGTCCTGAATTTGAATGCCAGGTCAAAAAATAATGTAATTTTTCGATAGAAATATTTCCAGTGTCAACTGGAATTGTGCCCGATATAATGGCTTATGCTTGCCCCCAATTGCATGAGACCTAACATCCGACCTTGAGGAATACAAGTGCGATGATATTTATTTTTATATAATTTACAATTTAAATGAACAACGTTGATATTCAATTACTTCCGTTTAAAAAATTTACACACACCGGGACGCCTACGTTCTCCAAGTGGGAGTGGGTAAGAGGTGTACTATGTGCGCACACCAAATTATTGCTGAGAATATAAGGTACCAATGTAATAGGGGCGAGGCTATTGCTATTATACCGGGCACAACTTCGGACTCCGGACTGATACTGGGAAATTTTCTATAAAAAAAACTACATTTTGCTCGCCTTACAATTTGTACGAAATCCTCCGCGATCTCTAAACGCATTTTACGGTATCTACTTCTTCAACGAGACAGTCCATAACATTTTCCCGTAATTATATTAATAAAATTTAATTTTCGTTCAAACTATATAAAAATAAAAGAATAAATCAACAATCAGATCCAATTTACGTCCTATACCGTACACAAATGGCACCACAGATCTGTGGCGCCATCTCTGTGTGTGTGTGAATAAATATTTATTCACCACAAATCAAAATAGTTCCACAAAATGTCACTGATAGCACATAGACAAAGAACTATAGTTGTAGCGTGTGTCACTAGACAGCGGCGTTTTAATTTTTCATCGAATTTGAGGGAAAATAATATTTTTTTTATATGTTATAGTAATAAATTTACAAATATCGGACTTTTTCCTTTACTTGTACTTTAAAACGTTGCTTCTTGCTAAATTCCACGAGTCTAGGTCAACGGGAAGTGCTATATAATTTCTACTGAGTAACTTAAAATGGCCATATCTTTTGTTTAGGTTTACTTAGAACTTTCATATTTTCACACCAGTAGGGGACCGTAAACCTTTGTATTTGATATAAATTTCAACTTAATACCTCAAGCCGTTCTTGAGCAAAAAAGGTGATAACCGTCGGACAGACGGACAACGAAGTCCTATAAGGGTTTTGTTTACTACGTGTTACGTAATCAAAATCTAGTATTTTAATAAAAATAACAACTAATAATAAGTAAAAAATTACATTTATTACATATCTTTCAACGCCTTAACAACACAGATGTTATACATTAATTCATTCTGTAACTTAAGCCAGGCTTTTGTCGCCGTCTCTTCTACTGACACCAATGTATTTCTCAACTCTTCATTCTGTGCTATGATTTTAGTGTGCATCTTCAAAAACAGACTTTAATAAGACTGAGCCAATTCAAAGTCCCTGTTACTTTTAAGCATCATATCTAACATAGAAAGGAAATGCTTCATCACTTCGATATTACCACCGGCTTCGGGCGTCTTGTCACTTCGGCTTCAATCGCAGCTGGAGGGACCGTTTTCAATTTCTCTATACAATTCTTATAATTCTCATCATTTACACAACCTACTAACTTCTTACCAAATACTGTTAATGTTGATAAAGAATCGGGAATAAGTAATTTTGTTTCTTTATTACTAGAGTAGGTAGAGTGGAGTAGAGACTAGGTATTGTTACATCGTAACAAAGTTTTAAAAATATAAAATAAAAAATAAATCATTACACACAAACAAACAAAATAACTAGTTGTTACATCGAATGGAAACCGCGCGGCTTAACTAGTGATAGCATCATAATGACCATATAAGGTATTCGTTGGTACCGGAAATCAATTTCTTTCTAGAACATCTAATAAGAAATGCCCACAACATAGAAAGATCTAGAAATATAAAAAAAAAATACAATAGCGAACAACGGGACAATGGTCCTATCTCGTTCGGTTCGATTATTGCTATCTTAGTCCCACAAGAATTTTATAAAAAACAGACAATAGTTTAGGGCGTGCCTTGCTTCGGTTGAGCCGTTCTTTCCATATCTCTGTCCTCGTCTCAGACGAAGGATCTAGAGATCTGGGGAGTGCGCACTGTTGCCTCAGGCAGGAAGTAGGCCGTCCTGATACAGTATATAAAAACGAATTCGCGCAGGAACAGGGAATTTTATTTTTCGACGCCAGAGTTCGCACGACAAGTACTCTTAATTAATCGTTTTATTTTAAAAAGTGATAGTACCAGTGCAATATTAAAATAAAAAAAGAAAATTTTAGATTAGCAACATTTTTCAACCCCACTTGGAAACTGGGGGTCCACCGTACGGATTGCAAAGTACGGTACGGACAACAGGCCACACTTCTGCCCGTTGACTCCACTTGACTGATCTTGGCGGCTGAGGGCCTTCCATAGGGCACCTCCGAGCTCTCCGCTAAGCTGGTGGAAGCTTCTCACCGAAGACCCCCCACGCGTCACGGGATCGAACAGCCGAAGTTAAGTCTCAGCGCACATAGTTTTCTTTTTGACCAGAAGGCTTCCCTGTGCCGCAAATCCACACCCTGGGTGTAGAAAAATATATTTACTTTAATTTAATTCTTTGTTTTCTTTTTTCGCGATTTTTATTTTTTTCATTTATTTAAATAAACAATTGTATCTTTATAGTTGTGTTTTTTATTTGTACCCGCCGTCAGGCGGTCGTAACAGTATCGTAGGTAGAAAGAAAGGTGCTGATTTTGGAACTGTGAGTGGTGTTTTGGGTTTGTTGCGTTTCTTGACGATGCTGAAGTGTAGTAAATTCAACCATCTTGATGTGGGCTGGTCGGAAACGTGATGATTTCTTCGCTAATTTGTATTGGAGATATGTATTCGGGTTCTTCTCCGAGGTCTATTGTACCTATATCATCTATGTTTAGTTTCTCTGGTGCTGTTGTTGGTAATTCTAAAAAGAGTATACATATTATTCCATACTACTGTACGTACATTAAAATGAATATAACAATAAAAATATTTCTCTTTTTATAGCAACGTATCGATCCATATTTATAAATCAAAGTTTAGATATGTAACTCTTTAAATAATAGTTTGCGTGCGTAGAAAATAATCTTTATAAATCTAAGAAATCGCTATAGACCTCTTGATTTATGATAACTTATGAATACACAATTTTAAATGACAATACTTTTTTCCGCACTTCACCAAAACATTGATTAAGCATTTGCTATTTAAAAACTTTAGCATTTCCTGAAATTTCCAAAACAACCATAGGTAAAATTGTATAATACTTACTCAATTTAGGTACATTAATTTCGTTTTTATCTACAGGTTTAAGAAAAATCCTGTCATACAGATGCCGATTAGCCCAGAGGAATATTCCTAACTCGCCAACGTGAGTCGTGGCCAGGAAATCACTAGTCAGTGACATACTAAAAGATGTGCATGGCTGATCAACCTACAAATAAGAAATCACCATTTGTTAGAAAAAATTGTAGGACAGTTTTCGTTCAATTGCAGTCTTTTACTTACTGAAAAAATGTCTACGAGTTGCGCGCTTAGTATGTCCCAAGTGCATATTGTACAATCCATGGAGGCACTTATCAACCATCTGAAAAGAATAACATCTGTAAGTAAATGACCCTGGCTTACAGGAGTTACAATGGTGGGCATGCGTAGCGACATAGTCACATTTAAAAAAAAAGTAAATGCATAAAAACAAAAATCGTCACGCCTACATTCCCGAAACAGGTATTAGAGATATTTATTTATTTATTTAAGATAAAGACACACCATCGACAGAATCACAGATATCACAGTATAAATATTGTAACAGTTTAGGACAGTGTGAACTGTCATTACAGGAGTGTACAGCTTTTACAGAAAAGAATACAAGATTATTATAGGAACATGCAATCTATTGATAAGAATATTTGAATACAAAAAAAAAAAAAAATAAACATGAAAAAGTCAAGATTATGGAGATTAGAGATATTATATAATAAAATTGTAATAGATGGTATTTAATCATTTTATTATTATGTCATTTTTATTATTATGTCATTTTTATTATATAATTCTAGTCGCAATCAATTTAGAATAGGAGAATAATGGAAATTAAAATAAGATTACAATAAAATAATTAGGTGTCACCAAATGTTTTAAACAATTCACAACGAAACATGACCAGGGAATTGCTGAAGATGTCAACATTATTAACTTCATTGTATGTTTTAATAATACGATTCGTTTTAATATACTGTGTACACGTGTGTACATTTCGTCAACGAAGTTAAATCTAGATGTCATGGTAAAGGACAATTATATTGCTATTATCCTCCTCCTCCTTGCGTCGTTCTCCTCAGTGCTGGGGGTCGTAATCTTTATGAAGAACTTTGCCTTCATAATTTTTTTTGTATTTTTTTCGTTTCCTTGTTTAGCTTCCTGTCTTTTCGCACCTACTATACCTCTTTCTATACTACCCTAAGGTAGACTGGCAGAATATGCCCCAGGCATCAAGTCCGCCTATGTACATAAGTGCACGAAGAATAAATAAATAAATAATGTGTCTCCATTTCGTGACATGAATTGCGTCGCTGACACTGTAATCGAGCTTCAAGCGAATCTAATCGGACCAATGCTTGAGACTCCGACGTCTAGGTCTCTTCTTTTCCATTCTGCCAGTGATCAAACGTTTTTCTAAGTTGTTGCTTGTTTTCCTGCCAATGTGGCCGAAAATACAGGATTTCGAGCAGACATATTTAGGAAAGTCTGGTTGTTATGTCGATTTCCTTTAAGATTGATGCATTGGTCCGATGTGCTGTCCAGGGCATTTTCCTCCAGCACCACATCTCGAAGGCATTGATGCGATAGCTATTATACCAGGCACAATTTCAGACCTTGGATAGGTACTGAGAAATTTGGATAGGAAAACCTCGATAATATTTTATTTTCTATCTAGAATTCGCACCGGGACCTTGTTATTGCCAGCTACAGCACACCATTAGATCAACAAGCTAGTCTAAAAGTCGTAAAAGTAGTTCTTATTTATCATAATATTTTATATAAATACAGTATTTTTATTTATAAAAAAATACTTAATATTATATCAAGATACAGACTTCTATTGCTTAATTCTCTATCTATCTATATCACTGCGCCAGATCCCTTAATTCTCTAAGCTCCTGGATTGCCGTTGTGCATGATGAACTTATTAAATCATTTTAAAAATGTAACATGGTTAAAAAAAAGGTATATAAAAAATTATCGAAGCTGCTTTTCATAGAACTGAATTGGTGGTGCTTCCAAAGCTTTTAGTAACAAGATTCATTAATGCTAATTTTGGTACAAAGAATAATGGAGTGGCATTTTTAATTGAATCAATATGTCACCGGCTTTGAGAGTCAAAATCAATAAAGTTAATTTTCCCTATGTGTCCCTCGACTTACGGACGGTTTTCTTAATTACGTAAGGACGATATTCATAGTGTCGATGTCAGTGAGGGTAATTGTAAAATCTTCGTTTGCAAGACCCATTTTGTAATGGCCACAGACTCCTACAATCTCATCACTTGGTAAGAGGTCGCAGCTAAAAATTGTATAACATTTTTATGTTGATTGATTGTAGAATTTAGAATAGTAAATAAATGATAGCAGAATTTTACATTACCCTTAATAACTTCGAATAAATAAATATAATCCTGAAACCGCGGGCGTGCATCAAACTGAAGCAAAATTACAACTTACAAAGCAAAAAGTCACACATTCACGCGAGTAGTCACTCTGTGACACCGTCACGCCTATATTCCCCAAGCGGGGGTGGCGAAGGTGTACTGAGTACACCCACTTTTTGCCGACGATGTTAGGCCCCACGTAATAGGGGCGATTGTTGTTGCCATATACCGGGCACAATTCCAGACTCCGGACTTATACTAGGATTTTCTAACGGAAAACTTAATTTGTCCGACCTAGGATTTGAACCCAGGAACTCGTAATCACCAAGCGATGCGCTTTGCCACTAGACCAAAGAGGCAGTCTGTGACTGTCGTGCAAAATAACGTGCTTTGCGCGTGTCAAATTAAATTGAATAATGCCGTCGTTCCTGCCCACAAAAATGCTGTCGAGCACTTTTGGCATAGTAAGTCTTTGTATGACATAGTCAACTCAAAGCTTGATTGCTCTAGTCTTACGTCTTGAATTGGTTTGCAAGTGCCGCAACTCAGACCGAGGACAACCAAGCACCTAGTTCTTTATGCTCCGAAAAGTCACACTAATTATCGACAGAATGAATTAGTTGCCATCTGACGTCAACATATAACACTAATTTTAGCAATATTAACATATACGCGTTTTTGCACCTAATTTTAAAAGAAATAGGTTCATATCATACTAGCTTAAGATATATTATTTTATTTACATTTATGTATTTCAATTATTTATTTACTGTATCTCTTACTCTAAATTACTATTTTTGTATCTCTTATAATATTATAATATATTTGACACACAGAAATAAATATATCCATTAATTTTTATTATATAAACTGTTTGAACTAAACTTTAAATTTCAAGAGTATCTCTTGGCGCGTCATCTCACGACTTACTTGTATTTAGTGATATCCTTTAATTGGCGAAGAATGATAATATTACGTAAACTTTATGCTCTGTACCTAGTAAGCTGTTTGATGTCCAAATAAATAAGTCGAAAGCAACATGGGACATAATCAATAGCTACAAACCAAATCGAATAAAGAGACATATACAATATATAAATCATAAAGACAATATATATATATATACTAAACCAATTGACATTGCTAATATACTTCATAATATTTATAGCCAAGTAAAGCCCCTTTCACAGCTGAGTAATAGAATTAAACTGACAGATACACAATTACAAACATTTTTCCTGTATCCAGTAATACCTGAAGATATTATTAAAATAACAAGAAACCTAAAAAATGCAAATAGTGTAGGACTAGATGGTATATCGAACAAAGCTATTAAACATGTAATTTCACCACATTTAAGTCATATTTTCAGTTTATCTTATCTTAATTTTGGCTTACCGGACCGAGGAGACCTCTGGCGTACTTCGACCCGATGGGATATTTTGTGCTGTCCTTGCCCTAATGCTCTTACGTACCTGAAGTGTCCAATACTCCCTGTATCAGGTTGTAAATTCGCAAAATTATTTACCAATATAGCAGATGTGAGAAACTTGCTAATTAGAAAGCTAATTAAATACCAAATCACAAATAAAGTCGTTTGTAAAAGTACAGCTGCCAGAAAAAGAGTTATAGGTATGGCCATCCAAATATTCAATAACGTTTCGAATGAATTCAAAAGTTTGCAACTAAAAGAAATTAAATCTAAATTGTCAATATTTTTAATAGAAAAATCTAAGTGACCATGACATCTAAATTATTTTTGACTTAAATATTAATTTGACTTGCAGTATGATTTGTTAAAGTATGACATATAGTATAATTTGTTGTTGTTGACATAATATTTTTTCAATTGAGGTTATTGTTACGCGTTATTTTAATGTATGTTGGTTATCATCTGATTATTTTTATATTCTTTTTAATTGATTTTGATTAATGTTCCTTTTTATTATTAGCATTTATTTAAAGGGGGGGGGGGGGGGGGTTGTGTTGCTCGCGTCCGCAGGATATACCTTCTACAACCCTGCACGTGCTCCCCGGGTGGTGCGAAAGGAGTGACAAACGCCGAATATCGGGCGGCGGTTAAGTAACCCGACCAAAAAGGAGCTTCAGTGACCCTGAGGAACTAAATTATCCTCTAAAATACTGCTGTGGAAGGACGTGGGAGCCCACCACAAGAATTACTCCCAAGAAAAATCTTTATGAATGAATGAATGAGTACTTATGATGCAAGGAAGTTGGACGACCCGACTAACACTCGGCGCCACTTGGTAACCGGGACAGGTGGTGTGTGGTATGCTACCGAAGCGTCCCATAAGGTTCCACGCCAGGCTTTCCGCGGAAGATATACTACTGGTAATACAAATACAAACTCGACAAATAAATTACCCATTAGGAACGAACACCTCATTGCTACATGGAATGTTAGAGGACTACTTCAACCAGGCAAAATAACCATCGTTGACAACGAAGCAAGTACCCATCACTTTTCAATACTCGGGCTCAGTGAAACTCATATGCGTGGCAACGGACATTTTACGATACCCTCAGGAAATACTTTGTACTTCTCTGGCTGTGAAGATAAGAGTGCTAATGGCGTAGGAATACTGTTGCCTAAACATATCAACAACCATGTCTTAGTTTATAACCCCGTTACCGATAGGATTATCAGCTTGCGGTTAAATGCAAAGCCTAGAATTATTAACATTGTGCAAATATATGCTCCCACTGAGAGGGCAAAAGAGGAAGAAATCGATGCTTTCTATCAGTTACTTGAGCTCACACTAAATGCCGTATCCAATCGCGAAATCACGTTTATCTTGGGAGCCTGGAACCATGAATACTACTAATATATGACGATGATATAAGGTCTTTTGTGGGCAAATTCGGTCTAGGAGTTAGAAATAAACGTGGTCAAAGACTCATAGAATTTTGCATAGAGAAAAATCTTTGTATCACCAACACTTGCTTCCAACACCATGCTAGGCGACTATATACATGGACCTCTCCTGGCACACGATACCGCAACCAAATATATTTTATTCTGATCAATAACCGATGGTAGTCCTCAGTAAGGAATGTAAAAACCTTTCCCGGGGCGGAATGCGTAACTGATCATAATATACTGGTTGCAAAATTTGCTCTTCGCCTAAAAAGCACCAAAAAGCATAGCCATACTGGAATCAGAGCCCTAGATCAGAATGAAAGAGCATACCTACATGATTCTTTAGAAGCTAAAATGGCTTCAAATGCTCCCACAGGTGATGCGGAAACACAATGGCATAAGACTAAAAACCTCATATGTGAAACCCTTGAATATATAGCTAAAAATTGGAAGAAAACAAGGGTACGTAAATCAAGGATCTGGATCTCGGACTAAACCTGGGAAGTTACCTATGACTGTACAATACTTAATAAATGTCAAAGAAACATGGTATATAGTCTGATGGATCTTACTAGCGCCCTGGTACTTTATCTATGCACCTAAGCCAATAGAAAGGTACTGTAATTTACTTTCTTATAATTTACAAATCAGCGAGCATACTTATAACGATATCTTGAATGCATGGTATTGGCTACGCCCACCTGCACTACACTTGTTTGCTAACGCTCCTCCTACTGCCGTACGTCAACGGTGTGGCGCCGCGTGTACCAGGGTGACAAAGGAAAGAAAGAGTATACTTTATTTAAACAATTTCTTTTTATACACCGTGTGCACTAACTCTTGTGCTGCTATTACACTCTAGTATCTAAATGGAAAATATTAAAATATCGGCTGATCCTAAATCGAATTTAAATATGTCTGGGCCAATTACTGACGATACCCCGAATTACGTCACACAACGTTATAAAAGAAGTCAACCTCAGGATTTTGAGAGGAAACCATGATGGCGTCACAAGAAATCGAACATAAAAAAAATTCTCCCGTGCTTATGGAAATAAAAAATACCAACTCTAATATTTTCTATATTAGAGTTGGTATTTTCGAAGTCGAAAAAAATTGAATTACTTGAAGGAAAAGCTAAGAGAGATAAATAATACATAGCTTTATTGGAGGAGAAAATGGAAAACATGCAGAGAGAGTGCCGAAAGACAAATATAGAAATAAAGAATGTGCCGAAAATTAATACAGAATCAAGAGATGATTTAGTTAATATGGTTATGTGTTTATCTAAAGCCGTCGACTGTAATATCAATAAATCTGATATCCGAGATATGTACAGGGTACAGAGCAAGAAAGAACCTAAAAGTAACACACCAATTATAGTCGAGACTTCTTCCACTATCCTTAAGACTGACTTTTTGAGAATAACTAAATACTTTAACATTAAACATAAACAGAAACTTTGTGCAAAGCATTTGGGTATGACAAAACACGAAGATACTCCCATTTTTGTTTCGGAACAATTAACTGCGAAAGGAGCTCGCCTTCACTTCTTAGCGCGAGATCTCGTAAAATCCAAGGATTACAAATTCTGCTTACGGCCGAGTATATGTCAGGAGAGATGAAAACTCTTCGATTATTATGATCAAAAACGAATCTCAAGTTCATCATTTGCTACAAGGGGCATGACTAGTTAAGAAAAAGACTTTTCTGTTACAATGTTCTTCATATTTTTTACTATACTTTCTCTTATGTTTAGTGGTATTATATTGTCAAGTTTATGTACTCTTAAACTTTTGATACAAATACTTTACACAGTCGCTTAATAATAATTTCTACACATAAACTATACAAACACATAATACTTGCCCAAAAACCAAACATACAATATAAAAATTTATACAATAACCTAATACTTAACACTACCTTGCATAATCTCATAAATAAAACGCTTGTTTCTATACACAAAAAAATAAAATGCCTCTTAAACGTCACCCTATACACATATATAATTATAATTGGTTCTTTTTTTTTAGTTTTAATAATAAAATAACTGTTATGTTTCTCGAGTATACAAAAGTATAGTTATACAAAATGTATCAATAAGATATAGTTATGAAGTTCGGATTTCTTATCATCATACATTATGGATAGCTCACTTAAAACATTGCATGAAATAGATAATATAAAATTTGCACAGAGTATAGAATGTCAAATTGCCGATTTTTTCAAAAATAGTACACGTTCTAAACACAAACTTTACGATTATTTCCCATAATATGAGAAGTAATTACAAAAATATCGATGACTTATGCCTTACCTTAAGTATACCCTATGGTATGGTAGTATATGTTAAAAAAACATATAACGTCAGAGTTAAAGAAATAAATCTGATACATGCTTCATGCCTTCAAATAGTCATTTCTAACCTTACAATTTTAGGTATTTATCATTCCCCTTCCAATATTAATGCAGACAGTTTTATAACTTCATTAAACCATCATTTAAATACAATACAATCACACAGGAATGTAATAATTACGGAGGACATAAATATTAATCTTATTCAAAAACTTAACGAGCAAGCATATGAACGTACAAATAGACTTAGTTATTTGAACATGCTATCTATGAAGGGTTTCCTACCGGGTCATACATTGCCAACGCGACATAATGCCTGTTTAGATATTTTTTTCTTAAAACTGAAAGAGACCTTTAATCCAACAATTGTAGTGCTGAACACTACTATTACAGACCACTGCATGATTTTCCTTAAACTATGTGAAATCAACATTAGAAATAAATGTTCCAAAATAACGACAAGAATTGATTTGTGAAGGTTTTATAAACTTAGTTGCATATAACGACCCTAATGTACTTACCAAAACTTTGATAGATAAATTAAAATGTTTTTATTACAAAATACAATTACAAAAATAATCTCGACGAAGGATCGTATCATAAAACCCTGAATGACTATGGGCATCTTACGTTGTATTAGAAATAGAAATAATATGCAAAAAATTCTAAAATCTGACCCAAGTAATGAAGTGTTGAGAATTACATACAAGCGATATCGCAATTACTGCAAGAACCTGATTAAAAAACTTAAATGAGCATATGACAGAGAACAACTTGCTAAATCAAATAATAAATCTAAAACTTTATGGGCCGCAAGAAATAGAATTACACATCGTAAATCGAACAAAACACAAAACATAGAACTTTTGGGTATAAAGATTTCTCCTTCTAATTTTGTCAATCACGTTAACAACTATTTTGTTTCTATAGGTCAATCTTTGGCAGATGAAATCCTCTTGGGTGATACAACATCTACTGATAATATTAGGAGCAACACACGTTTACAGGCTACGTCATTTGTTCTCACTGATACCGATCCTACAGAAGTATACTCCATATTAATGAGTCTAAAATCTGAGAGTGCACCCAGTTGGAATAACATATCAACAAAATTTCTAATATACACCCACAAATTAGTAGTTCCTATTATCTCTCATCTGGCTAACCTTTGTTTCACTCAGGGAATTTTTCCAAATATTCTAAAGGAAGCAATTATCACGCCTGTGTACAAGGGTGGTAACAGATACGATGTCTCTAACTATAGACCAATTTCTGTCTTGAGCGCCATTTCAAAAGTCATCGAAGAATTGCTTAATAATAGACTAAAACTAAACTTAACTTAAACTTACTTGGATCACTTTAATATACTTTCAAAATCTCAATATGGGTTCAAGCAAAGAATGTCAACAGAAAATGCTGTATCTACGCTAACTTCTTTAGTAGTAGATCAATTACATAAATGGAAAAAATGCTTAGCAATGTTTCTAGATTTAAGAAAAGCATTTGATACCGTTTCTGTTTCCATACTTGTACACAGGCTTAAATGTATTGGGATAAGAGGAGATCCTTTAGCGTTGTTCAAAGACTATCTTTCTAATCGAAAGCAGCGAGTTAAAATAGGAGATTATTTAAGTGAAGAAGCTCATATAACTTATGGTGTCCCTCCCTCAAGGCAGTGTTTTAGGCCCCACGCTCTTCTTAATTTACATCAATGCGCTCTGTGATATGCAAGTTGACGATGGCCAATTATTTTCAAATGCTGATGATACAGCTGCAGTATTTACTGGCCAAACATATAATTTAGCACGTAACACTACAGAAAAAGGGCTTACTAAAATTGCTACTTGGTTAAACATAAATCTTCTCTCGCTAAATACCTCCAAGACAAATTATATGTGCTTTACAATTTGCAACCATACTCGACAGATTTTCAAATAAAGATAAATACTTGTCACAGCCCTATAAACTCTATTTGTTCCTGTAATACTATAAATAAAGTAAATAGCACAAAATGTTAAGGTGTCATGACCAACGATTATCTTGGCATAATCATACTGAATTAGTTATGACTAGAGTTAGAAAACTAATATGGATTTTTAAAACGCTGAGACACATAGCTTGTAAGAACCTTTTAAAATAAATATATATATCATTAGTGCAATCTGTAATTATTTATTGTATACCTGTCTGGGGAGGAGCCACAACACTTAAATTTTTAGAATTAGAAAGAGCACAGCGATCCTTATTAAAAGTTATGTATTTTAAACCATATAGTTTTTCAACTTAAAATCTTTATTCAATTTGTCACTTACTAACGGTTAGAAAACTTTATATACTACAAGCTATTATAAAACTTCATAAGTCCTTACCTTTCCATAAAAGTATTTTATATACACCGCTGACATAGAGAGAAGAGTGAGTGCAGGGAACAGAGTGAATGGTGCGATGGGAACGCAACTTGGGAGCCGGCACTTAAGCCATAAGGCGCAGCTGGCCATACATAACGGAGTTCTTGTCCCAACGCTGTTATATGTCAGCGAGAGCTGGTTATATGAGAAGGAGAATGAAAGTAGGATAAATGCGGTAGAAATGCGAGCTCTGCGGAAGATGTGCGGAGTGAAGCTGACCGACCGCATTAGCAACAGCGTAGTAAGAAAGCGAGTAGGTATGAAAGATAGTATCGGTGTAAAGATGAGAAAGGGCATGCTCTGTTGGTTCATGCATATAGAAAGAATGCCAGAGGATAGAATGACAAAACAGATATACAATGTGAAAGTGGAAGGATGCAGGTACCAGGGAAGACCTAGACTATTTTACCACGACCAAATATACCGTGTCTTATCTGAAGGAAAGTCATGATTCTTCTTAACCGGCGAGTGTGTATAAGACGAACTATGAGAGTGGAGGAAGCCAGAGAGTTATGTAAGGAAAGAACCTGTTGGAACTCTGTACTCTGTGCCTACCCCGCAAGGGATCTGGCGTGATGATATAAATAGATAGATAGAAAGAAGAAAAGCTATTGTGGCTCCAGTGATTTTCATGAATACAACATTTGCTAGGCGACGATACAAAATACTATTGGCGTCCTTATATAACCTCATTAATAAATACATCTACGTACATCCCCTTACCTATCATGACTGTAAAACACCCCTTGTAGAATGGCTTAAGATTAAAAATTACGATAAAACTGAAAGACTCCTATAAAGAATCATATAACTCACACACATACACATATGCATGCACGCACTCACACACACACACATATTTTAACTTCAGTTTTTGAATTTAATTTTAATTTATCTCATTTTTGATTTATGTTAACAATCATAGTATACAAGTAATGTATGTTATGGAAGAGCAGAGACTCCTAGCACAGGTACTACATACTTAAAAGGAGTCTCTAAATACGGCTAATTTATAATATGATTTAAGTTAAAGAAATAAATATTTTGTATTTGTATTTATATTGCCCTACTCCTTCAAAACAAAATTTATGACACGCTCTATTGCTTTCATTGGACCTTATATTTACAACAAAATAAATGAAATACTTAATATTTATCCGTTAAACAATACGATATATAAAAAAAAGTTTTACGAATACTTACAAAAGCTCTCATATAAGGAGACTGAAGAACTTTTAGTAATACCCAAATAATTCGGGGTCGTTAAATATTAGCTCCCCTATCTGTCATAACAAAATTTGTTATCGAAATAAAGACAAAAAAAAGAACTTATAGTAAATTATGCGACGTTCTAGGCATTATTACTGCAACCTTCGATATATCATAAGAAGATACACACTCCCGCTCAAAAGTTATATTAAAACACGTTTCCAATGCCGCGTGAGTAGTTATAGTTATGAAATAAATTAAGACATATTGTACCTTACTCGTATTACTTAAAGTCGTATTTGCAAAGCAATGAGCAAAAAGAAATAAAATTATACGACCGAAGCTTTTCGATAGAACACAAAATGAGTCATTAATAACACAACATTAGCATAATATATTGTATTTGTACAGTCCACACAAATATATTTATCAAACTTTGTTAAATGTGTTGTAACGACAGTACAGGTAGTTTTATGGTCGAATATTTTTTTATTATTAAAGAATCGTAGCCCCACCCTAGGATTTATTCATGTATCGTGGGTGCACTAACAAACATGAACAAATACCCAGACCGAAACAAAAAATTGTGAAGATTTGTCCCGTGCGGGAATCGAACCCGCGACTATTAGACACAGTGGACGGAGCGGCTTAAGCTCTTAACCACTGCCCTAAATCGTCCGTCGAATGTGAATCTAAATAGGATTTTTATTTGATATTGAAACTAGTACTGGTATAATAAGTGATCAAACGAACTTACCTGAAGTGAAGTTCGATCATTATTATACGAAGTCCTTCGTTTGAAGATATAAACTATATTAGCAGCTCTCTCGAGTCGCTTGGCAACCGCGCGTCATTCAGACAATTAAAAAGTCAACGCCGCCTCTATGGTATCTGTGGACATAACCTCTGCAAGCATTCCTTTTAGAAGTAGTACATTTCAACTTTACCAACGGGCAGGGCGGGTTGGTTACTTATATCTTCGAACAAAGGACTTCGTATAATAATGATCGAACTTTACTTCAGGTAAGTTCGTTTGATCACTTATTATACTGTGTCCTTCGTTCTCGATATAAACTATATTAGCAGCTGTTTAGAACTATAAGGGTAAAGTTGAAGTATACCACATAAAGGTTTTTTTTTTTTTTTTGAGCGTGACCTCTAAAAAATAACACATCATTAGTATATTTGTACTACAACACATTCTCGTTCTTTGTTTTGCCATACAACACAAACACAACAAATATATACACATATATTCTTTTTTTTTGTTTTTTACAACCAGTCTGTCTAACTTATTTAAAATAAATTTATATAATCAAATTCTATAACATATTATGTTATGTAGTGTAGATCCATCCCAACAAAACCTTTAAAGCACCTGTTATATACCTTTATACCACACCTGTTGTCCAAAATTCATTAATACCGGGTAATATTAATCAATCATTACTTATCAGATATCAGTGCAGTCTCTATCTGTTATGTCTTCTATAGAGATCTTTCTTCTAAAGATATCTTCTATATAACAAGAGTTGAGGAATTGCCCATCTAGAGTTTTGTTTATATAAAATTAAATCCTTTATAATAATTCTTGTATCATTGACAACCATTATGAGACGAACTATGAGAGTGAAGAAAGCCAGGCAGGCATGCAAGGAAAGAACCCGTCGGAACCTTGCACTCTCTGCCCACCCCGCAAGAGATCTGGCGTCATAATATGGAAAAAGATAGATAGATAGCTATAACCCCTTACTGTGTACTAGACCTGAAAACAAAGTCTGTTAGTACCCAATCTATAACAATATGATACAAATATAACAGGGAAACCTATTTCCCCACTAATGTGTCTTCCAACTGCCATGTGGTTCTTTTTTTTTTTTTTGTCAAATGATCTCCTTTTGAGTACGGTACCAAACGAAGGCTACGAATTAACTTGGTGATTATAAGAATGGTTTTGCTATCATTACATATTTAATTTATGATAATTTTTTTTTTTTTTAATATCAACATTCGGCTATATTTAATGTTAGTTAAATTTTTAATCTTTAAAGATGTACATATATCAAAATTTAACATTTTTGTTTTTTGTACTAGAGGCCTTTGTACTAATGAACTTATATGGAATTAAGTCCGGTGAAGCTGTAAAGGCCTCGCGGCCATCAGCGTACATCACTCACACACACACACCTTATCTGGAGATATTCCTCACATAAGGCTATGTGCTTTACCTATATAATCTCGCCCCCCCCCCCCCTCCAATTTTAGAGTCTGGAACGAAGGGCAGCACTAATGCGTGGTAAACAAACATAACCTACCCCAGTGTTATTACTATACCACTATTATTAATTCAATTTAAATTTCGAAACTATCCCGGAATCATTTCCATGTTCTGAGTGTGCGCCGACAAATAAATCCTTGGCTACATAAATCTTTATGTATTACTTAACGATTCGTTCCTGCGCAATAACGCCCGCGAACATTCGTTTTGGCAATACGATCGGGCCACACCTGAACAAATTACATTACTGATGAAAAAATACACTCCTAATTTAGTAATAACTTAAGAAGCGAATAAGTTACAGTCGACTAAACCAAACCATGGGTTACAAGTGTATCATATTGGGAATCCTATTCATAACTGAATTATTTCATACCATGAAATGTTCATTTCATACTACACTTCCTTTGCTTCTTTGTATGTGACTGTATTTATAAGTAAAAACAAAAATTGCAATGGGTAACTTTCTAGTTAATTCTAGATGTCCAACCGTGAGAATTGAGTGTTACTCAACTTATTATACTGTGTCCTTCGTTCTCGATATAAACTATATTAGCAGCTCTCTCGACTCGCTTGGCAACCGCGCGTCATTTAGATACTTCAAAAGTCAACGCCGCCTCTATGGTATCTGTGGACATAACCTCTGGAACCATTCTTTTGAAAGCGCGGCAGCCGATGCTTTGTAATAAAGTTTTTGGTCGACATTTAATTTAATAATTTTGATATGGCACTGAAATTATATAACAAAAAGGTTGTAATATACTCAAGTGACCGTGTGAAATAAATTTAAAACATCGTATAGGCAAATTTAGAAAAGTTTACGTCCTGGCAAAGGAGTACATTCTAAAAAGATCAACCGATAGTTGTTTATGTGTGGTGTTTTCAGCTTAACTTGTTTATTTATATAATATCTAATATTTGGAGACGTGAATTTCGTCATATTAAAATTTGGGAAAGCTTCGTCGTCCGAAAAGTAAACTTATGAAGTCTATGTCCCTATTCGTGTACAAACAGTTTAACACGAAATATACCTGAAAACGATTATTAACCGTCTATAAATTGGCAATGTTATACCTCCAATAAGAGGAATTAGGGGGACGTTCATCAATTATGATGATTGTTCAGGATCGATGGCATTTTAAGGACACGGGTGATGTACGAGATACATCGACGTGGTCCGCAAGACTTGACGATAATTCAAGGACACGAGTGGTGTACGAGATACATCGGCGTGATCCGCAAGACTTGGGGCCCATACGATATATGTGCTGAAGGTCATACTACTCATAGGTTTCACCCATGAGGTGTTCCTGTGCAGTTCACATTTCTACAATGGTAAGAATCAAAAATGTCACCTAAAATACATACCTTAAACATGCCTAAAACAGTAAATACAAAGACTATTGCTATAAACTATAAGCAATTTGTCATATTATATCTCCAAAAGGAGACTTACTGAAAGGGTAATTAAAGTGACATTGTTTATGTATAACAATACATTATTAATAACAAAAGTCACTCCTTTCCAGAAACATAGTGTTTTTATTGATTTCATTATTAGACATACTTGTATAATAATACTCAAATAGCCCAAACTGGAGCTTATTACACAAAGAATTGTGCAAAATTATGAGTACTTGTATTAAAAAAGTTAAATCCAGCAATACTTATTCCTGAACAGGGTTTATAACCAAATAAGCCAAAGTAATATACTAATGGCAATGCCTGTTGTAACTGACAAGCAACAGGACTGTGGATACATTCCAAATATAATATCTTATCCTACCGATGCTGCGGCAGGCAGGTTGTGGGATAATTTGTGTTATGCACAAAGATACTTAAAAGATAATATAAAATACCTGGTCTATCCAGTTAACATAGAACTAATAATTATCTATCAATATTATCAACCTAGACTCCTTGCAGGGTAGCCAGAAAAGATTAATCCTAACAATACAGTCATGAAACCTTTATTGAGATAAGAACCTTTAAGGTCAGCAGTATATATTTTGCATAAAAGGAGTGTTAATATAGTGGATTATCAATATGGAATTATTAACTAGCTAGTCATAGCCAGTAGTTAAAATTTCATAAAACGACCACCGTTGTAACCAATATAGAACAACAATCCTCATCCTGGGTGTGAAAATATTAAGTCACAGTGTACCTATCAGTTCACCAAAAACAACATCACGTTGGACATTGGAAATCTCCTACCAAAGAAAGTGAGGTACAAAAAGCATAATAGGCATTTTACACAAGGACTTGGTTTTTAAGTTGCTGAAAAATTCAGAAAAACAATCAGGAATACAACATGGGTTTTACAAAGAAACCATAATATTGGAGGCTAAAGGTATTCACTGACTGTGGTATGTATCTATGACACTAATAATGCTTTCAACGACAAACATAATTTTATTGGTTTTGTGCAAGTACTTGCACTTCAGACAAGTAAATCTTGTCCTACATATGTTTAACATTATGTATAGAAACATTATTATTAGAAACACTATATAAATACAAAAAAAAAAAAAAAAAACTTAATGCTAACACGCTAGACCTTACAGTCATAATAAATATACTAATAAAATATTTATTAGTACCTACTCAGTTTTCTATCATGTAATGAGTTCAATGGTTTTGGGTTTTTGATTATTTCCTGCATCAATTATAGTGTACTTAATAATATTAGAAATTTGAGGCACACACAATGGAAAGCTATACATCAATTCATCATTGGGAAAAATTAGATGGTTTTACTGTATTTTTGTTTGATCATATGATAATCAATAAAGAATATGTAATTAAATAAGATTATTCAAGAAATTAATAACTATAAAAAAAATTGTTTTGTAATTAGTTTGGAATGTGTACAGTTATTTTGAACACTAGTGATGTTTCTGGTATAGTTATGATACCACAAGCACAAACGGCTACCATTAAAGTAACAAGTTGGTTTTAGAGCACTATATATGTTGTAATTTATTTAATGGTGTTTCAGTAAAAAATATTGGATTGAGATATCATACAAATATTTGCAAATTTGGTATTGTTATATTTAAATTATTACATCCATATGTTACATGTATCTTATAAATAGGTATCTATATATAAAAAGAAAATAAAGTCATGCAAATGACTTGATAATAATATCCATTTGAAAATTTAATGATATTATGTTGACAAGCTACGGTGGATGAAATATTGAGTTACAGTATTTGAAAGTATGGATTATCTTAAACAAGAATAATCAAAAGTATATTCTTATCACAGGTATGATAAATATTATGTAGTATCAGCAATAATCTAAGTCCTAAGGAACTTGATATTATTTATTTATTATTAATGGGGGATACATAATAATAAGTTGAGTAGCACTCGATTCTCACGGTTGGACATCTAGAACTAACTAGAAAGTTACGCATTGCAATTTTTTTTTTACTTATAAATACAGTCACATACAAAGAACCGAAGGAAGTGTGGTATGAAATGAAAATTTCATGGTATGAAATAATTCAGTTATGAATAGGATTCCCAATATGATACAGTTGTAACCCGTGGTTCGGTTTAGTAGACTGTAACTTATTCGCTTCTTAAGTTATTACTAAATTAGGAGTGTATTTTTTCATCAGTAATGTAATTTGTTCAGGTGTGGCCCGATCGTATTGCCAAAACGAATCTTCGCGGGCGTTATTGCGCAGGAACGAATCGTTAAGTAATACATAAAGATTTATGTAGCCAAGGATTTATTTGTCGGCGCACACTCAGAACATGGAAATGATTCCGGGATAGTTTCGAAATTTAAATTGAATTAATAATAGTGGTATAGTAATAACACTGGGGTAGGTTATGTTTGTTTACCACGCATTAGTACTGCCCTTCGTTCCAGACTCTAAAATTGGAGGGGGGGGGGGCGAGATTATATAGGTAAAGCACATAGCCTTATGTGAGGAATATCTCCAGATAAGATGTGTGTGTGTGAGTGATGTACGCTGATGGCCGCGAGGCCTTTACAGCTTCACCGGACTTAATTCCATAATTCCATATAAGCCCATTAGTACAAAGGCCTCTAGTACAAAAAATGTTAAATTTTGATATATGTACATCTTTAAAGATTAAAAATATAACTAACATTAAATATAGCAGAATGTTGATATAAAAAAAATAAAAAAACATAAATTAAATATGTAATGATAGCAAAAACATTCTCATAATCACCAAATTAATTCGTGGCGTTTGTTTGGTACTGTACTCAAAAAGAGATCATTAGACAAAAAAAAGAACCACATGCCTGTTGGAAGACACATTAGTGGGGAAATAGGTTTCCCTGTTATATTTGTATCATATTGTTATAGATTGGGTACTAACAGACTTTGTTTACAGGTCTAGTACACAGTAAGGGTTTCTAGCTATCTATCCATCTCTATCCATATTATGACGCCAGATCTCTTGCGGGGTGGGCAGAGAGTGCAAGGTTCCGACGGGTTCTTTCCTTGCATGCCTGCCTGGCTTTCTTTACTCTCATAGTTCGTCTCATAATGGTTGTCAATGATACAAGAATTATTATAAGGGATTTAATTTTATATAAACAAAACTCTAGATGGGCAATTCCTCAACTCTTGTTATATAGAAGATATCTATAGAAGAAAGATCTCTATAGAAGACATAACAGATAGAGACTGCACTGATATCTGATAAGTAATGATTGATTAATATTACCCGGTATTAATGAATTTTGGACAACAGGTGTGGTATAAAGGTACATAACAGGTGCTTTAAAGGTTTTGTTGGGATGGATCCACACTATATAACATAACATGTTATAGAATTTGATTATATAAATTTATTTTAAATAAGTTTATATAATAGACAGACTGGTTGTAAGAAACAATATAGGTGTATATATTTGTTGTGTTTGTGTTGTATGGCAATACAAAGAACGGGAATGTGTTATAGTACAAATATACTCATGATATGTTATTTTTTAAAGGTCACGCTCAAAAAAAAAAAGCCTTTACGTGGTTTACTTCAACTTTACCCTTATAGCTCTAAACAGCTGCTAATATAGTTTATATCGAGAACGAAGGACACAGTATAATAAGTGATCAAACGAACTTACCTGAAGTGAAGTTCGATCATTATTATACAAAGTCCTTCGTTCGAAGATATAAGTACCCAACCCGCCCTGCCCGTTGGTTAAGTTGAAATGTACTACTTCTAAAAGGAATGGTTCCAGAGATTATGTCCACAGATACCATAGAGGCGGCGTTGACTTTTGACGTATCTAAATGACGCGCGGTTGCCAAGCGACTCGAGAGAGCTGCTAATATAGTTTATATCTTCGAACGAAGGACTTCGTATAATAATGATCGAACTTCACCTCAGGTAAGTTCGTTTGATCACTTATTATTATGTATCCCCCATTAATAATATCAAGTTCCTTAGGACTTAGATTATTGCTGATACTACATAATATTTATCATACCTGTGATAAGAATATACTTTTGATTATTCTTGTTTAAGATAATCCATACTTTCAAATACTGTAACTCAATATTTCATCCACCGTAGCTTGTCAACATAATATCATTAAATTTTCAAATGGATATTATTATCAAGTCATTTGCATGACTTTATTTTCTTTTTATATATAGATACCTATTTATAAGATACATGTAACATGTGGATGTAATAATTTAAATATAACAATACCAAATTTGCAAATTTTTGTATGATCTCAATCCAATATTTTTTACTGAAACACCTTTAAATAAATTACAACATATATAGTGCTCTAAAACCAACTTGTTACTTTACTGGTAGCAGTATGTGCTTGTGTTGTCATAACTATACCAGAAAACATCACTGGTGTTCAAAATAACTGTACACATTCCAAACTAATTACAAAACAATTTTTTTTATAGTTATTAATTTCTTGAATAATCTTATTTAATTACATATTCTTTATTGATTATCATATGATCAAACAAAAATACAGTAAAACCATCTAATTTTTCCCAATGATGAATTGATGTATAGCATTGTGTGTGCCTCAAATTTCTAATATTATTAAGTACACTATAATTGATGCAGGAAATAATCAAAAACCCAAAACCATTGAACTCATTACATGATAGAAAACTGAGTAGGTACTAATAAATATTTTATTAGTATATTTATTATGACTGTAAGGTCTAGCGTGTTAGCATTAAGTTTTTTTTTTTTTTTTTAATAAAAATGGCTATAAATTATATTTCAATTATTAAACAATAGTGTTTCTAATAATAATGTTTCTATACATAATGTTAAACATATGTAGGACAAGATTTACTTGTCTGAAGTGCAAGTACTTGCACAAAACCAATAAAATTATGTTTGTCGTTGAAAGCATTATTAGTGTCATAGATACATACCACAGTCAGTGAATACCTTTAGCCTCCAATATTATGGTTTCTTTGTAAAACCCATGTTGTATTCCTGATTGTTTTTCTGAATTTTTCAGCAACTTAAAAACCAAGTCCTTGTGTAAAATGCCTATTATGCTTTTTGTACCTCACTTTCTTTGGTAGGAGATTTCCAATGTCCAACGTGATGTTGTTTTTGGTGAACTGATAGGTACACTGTGACTTAATATTTTCACACCCAGGATGAGGATTGTTGTTCTATATTGGTTACAACGGTGGTCGTTTTATGAAATTTTAACTACTGGCTATGACTAGCTAGTTAATAATTCCATATTGATAATCCACTATATTAACACTCCTTTTATGCAAAATATATACTGCTGACCTTAAAGGTTCTTATCTCAATAAAGGTTTCATGACTGTATTGTTAGGATTAATCTTTTCTGGCTACCCTGCAAGGAGTCTAGGTTGATAATATTGATAGATAATTATTAGTTCTATGTTAACTGGATAGACCAGGTATTTTATATTATCTTTTAAGTATCTTTGTGCATAACACAAATTATCCCACAACCTGCCTGCCGCAGCATCGGTAGGATAAGATATTATATTTGGAATGTATCCACAGTCCTGTTGCTTGTCAGTTACAACAGGCATTGCCATTAGTATATTACTTTGGCTTATTTGGTTATAAACCCTGTTCAGGAATAAGTATTGCTGGATTTAACTTTTTTAATACAAGTACTCATAATTTTGCACAATTCTTTGTGTAATAAGCTCCAGTTTGGGCTATTTGAGTATTATTATACAAGTATGTCTAATAATGAAATCAATAAAAACACTATGTTTCTGGAAAGGAGTGACTTTTGTTATTAATAATGTATTGTTATACATAAACAATGTCACTTTAATTACCCTTTCAGTAAGTCTCCTTTTGGAGATATAATATGACAAATTGCTTATAGTTTATAGCAATAGTCTTTGTATTTACTGTTTTAGGCATGTTTAAGGTATGTATTTTAGGTGACATTTTTGATTCTTACCATTGTAGAAATGTGAACTGCACAGGAACACCTCATGGGTGAAACCTATGAGTAGTATGACCTTCAGCACATATATCGTATGGGCCCCAAGTCTTGCGGATCACGCCGATGTATCTCGTACACCACTCGTGTCCTTGAATTATCGTCAAGTCTTGCGGACCACGTCGATGTATCTCGTACATCACCCGTGTCCTTAAAATGCCATCGATCCTGAACAATCATCATAATTGATGAACGTCCCCCTAATTCCTCTTATTGGAGGTATAACATTGCCAATTTATAGACGGTTAATAATCGTTTTCAGGTATATTTCGTGTTAAACTGTTTGTACACGAATAGGGACATAGACTTCATAAGTTTACTTTTCGGACGACGAAGCTTTCCCAAATTTTAATATGACGAAACTCACGTCTCCAAATATTAGATATTATATAAATAAACAAGTTAAGCTGAAAAACACCACAAATAAACAACTATCGGTTGATCTTTTTAGAATGTACTTCTTTGCCAGGACGTAAACTTTTCTAAATTTGCCTATACGATGTTTTAAATTTATTTCACAAGGTCACTTGAGTATATTACAACCTTTTTGTTATATAATTTCAGTGCCATAACAAGATTATTAAATTAAATGTCGACCAAAAACTTTATTACAAAGCGTCGGCTGCCGCGCTTTCAAAAGAATGCTTGCAGAGGTTATGTCCACAGATACCATAGAGGCGGCGTTGACTTTTCAATTGTCTGAATGACGCGCGATTGCCAAGCGACTCGAGAGAGCTGCTAATATAGTTTATATCGACAACGAAGGACACAGTATAATATATTTTATTTATTGGTCATAAGGCACAACACGTCATTTTTTAACATTTTTATTAATTATACATTATAAAAAGGTAATTTAAAAAGAAAGAATCCTGAAAGAGAAAAAAATTGCACGCGAATAGCACGGACAAACGTTATTATACTTCTAATTGGTACAAAACATTCATTAATCAGATTCTCAAGCCTTTATCGTGAATTAAAACATAATATAAATCCGTATAGTATCTTCAGAGATAAGCGCGTTACATACACAGAAAAAACCCTGCTGACGGGTGACTTTAATTTGAATATTGCTATAGATTAACCAAAGATTAACATTGCCTATAAGCTTCACTGGTTTCATGGAAAGAATCGTGCTGTTCAATTTAAATATACAAGGATACAACATGAGTATGATACAAGTATACGCTCCCACAGAATCAGCAGATGATCAAGAAATCAACGTGTTTTATGATTCCATTGGCAAAGCCGCCGAGTTAGCCTATAAGGACATGATTATAATGGGCGATTATAATGCTAAAATAGGCCAACCATGGAAAGACGAACATTTAATAACAAAACAGTATGGTTATGGAGAAGGAAATAAACGTGGACGATCTAGTGTTACTTTCAGAAACAAGCTGTGGCAAACAATACATGATTAAAACACTTCATGCGGCTAGCAAACAAGTAGGCTTAGAGATGAACCTCACAAAAACAAAAACCATAACAATTAGTTACAGAAAACCTATTAAAGTGAATATGAACAATTACAATGAATGGAAAAATATATCTATCTAGAAAAACAAATAAGTTTTGACAAAAATAGCAATGAGTTCGAGGGAAGCCGAAGATCAAAAAATGCCTGGATTAAGTACTGGAACTTAAAAGATATTTTAAAGGTTATAATATGTCAATAAAGATAAAAAAGAGAATAATGGACTCATGTATTCTGTCCTCCCTAACATATGGCTGTCGAACGTGGAAATTCAAAGAAAAGATTAAGAACAAAATTATAACTTGCCAGGAATGGAGCGAAGTATGTTGAAAATTAAAAAGTACATAAAGTTTGCCATATAAAAGTTAGAAATTACACTAAAGCGATAGATGCACTGAGCTACGCACATAAATTAAAATTGAGATGGGCCGGCCATATAGCACGACTCGAAAATAACAGATAGACACTAAGAGTGATTACTTGGCACGGCCCAAAGGGAAAGCGTCGCGCAGGCAGACCCTACACTCGGTGGGAGGATGACATAAAGAAAATCGCTGGACTAGAGTGAATACAAATAGCAAAGAACAGGGCACATGGAAGGCTTTGGAGGAGGCCTTTACCTGAGAAAGGGGTCATGCATATCAAATTTTTTAATTTATTTTGTCTAATTACTATTTTCTAGCATAACTTGAAATATTATTAAAATCGAATGTTAAAGAATTTTATTGAAACACTTAAAAAGTATGTAATATAATAAACATTACGTCAACTCCATGTTTTTCTTCTAGCGACCTTGATCTAGAGATTAGGTTTTCAGAGATTAAGAGTTCAGCGTGCGTGCATCTTCGTATATTTGATCGATGACTGCAACACTTAGCTTTTATCTCACTCACCCTCTTACACTTACTCACGCACCCCATCACCTTACACAAAGAGAGGTCACACTACTTGACACACTAACACCTTACACCAACTGTATAGTTTTAGGCTAGTTATATCTAAATAAGACAATTCGCGAGGGGATTGGCGCTGTACGCTGAAATACAGGTTTTCCTAATTTGGCAAGGCAACGACTATATTTAAGTACCTGGCAATTAACCTAAGATAATTTTAAAACATTGTTGTATTAAGTTTTATGGTAAAATAAATTATTATTATTATATATTATAATCTATCATGCTTCTTTGTTCATTCCTTCTCCACGTATACATATGAATGTCCTTATGTTGTAATATCGTATTAGACACAAAATCAAAAAATCAATAGTTTTTAATTCATATACGTAGACCAAAAGGCACTTATGAATATTCAAAAAGAGATAATTATTGATTACTTAAGACTCTACCACCCGTTCGGAAAGTCATTCCTGTGGAGAAGAAGGGCAAGAAACGCCAAGGTTCCTCTTTTTAAAAATGAGTGTTTTAGGGAGAACAACGCAAGACAAGCTAAATGCGCTTAAGTATAGATTTACATTAGTCTACTTAGATTCATGGTATCGGTCAGTGTCTACATAGTCCTCTCATTCACAAAATAGAGATGTTATAGAGATATATAATAAAATGTGTATTAGGAGAAAAAACTGTTACTATAAAATATGTAAATTTCAGGTCGCCACACAAAATCACCTTTTCGTTAGCCTCAGCCAGATCCAGAACTTCCTTCACATTATCTTAAAACTTTTCAAGGTCCTGGAGTGTTGACGAGCTTACGGGAGCATACGTTGCGACCAAAATTACTCTAGTTACACCCAGTTTTAAAAATACCCAGAGAAGTCTCGCATCGTACTGGCCATAATCTCTCACTCCAGAAGCCAGGCGACGGGACAGCAAGATACCCACCCCCATGCTGGCACGACTGCTCTGCAGAACCCCAGGTCACAGAACCATCGCGCCGTCAGGAAGATAACAGGTTTCACTGCCCCTTCGCTTAGTCTCTGTTACACACAGAGCATCCAGGCTCACAGTCTCTCTTTCATCACATCAATCACCTCATGTATCTTATCTTCCATACCACCCCTTACATCCCAAGTGCCTATTCAGCACTCTGCACCCCACGACTCGCCAGTTCGGGCCCGGCGTAATGGGTGGCGGCCGCTATTGCCACTTTTATCTGTATTCGTACCGACGGGGCCGGGCCGGTACGCGTCGCCTCGGGGGACGCCCTAACTCGCTGTCCAAGATTGCAGCCATAATGACTGGCAGGGGTCGCGACGAGCACGCTGTTGGACATGACCCCCCAATTATTTATTATGTTCAAAATCGGGCATACGTTCAATAATCAAATATTAACCAAGATATCTGTAAACAATAACGTAATGAAAAGAACAAATAATGTACATTTACCGGCTATCTTGGTACATGTTAAGAAACACTAGTGTATCTTAAGATAATACTAATACTTGTTTAATGAAAACGCATCATCTAAGGCTTGCACAGATTTCTGAGCGAATAAAAACATGTTCTTAAGACGTAGTTTCTCGTAAAGCTTTTCAAACAATTTCAACATGATACAGTTAAACTATATAAATATCTATAACACATTCTGCCATTGTTTTGTACAGTAAACTAAATACGAATTTTACCGTATCTAACGTGACATGAATGCCTCTGATTAAATAGCGTTTGAATCACCGTACGTAGTGTTGAATTAATTTTCCCGGATGGGTAATATCCCCAGTCTAAGTCGGTTAATAACCGTCGTAAGTAAAGTGCCTCTGTACCCGCCCCCAAAGGTATCACTGGGGGGTGGCGATACCACAAACCGATAGCGGGGTCTACTTCTACAGAAATTGCAAGGAGGTAATTCCTCAATTAACTGCAATTTGCTTTTAGTGAAATGGAATGTGTCGATAGTGAAATAAAATAAGTGATACTTGAGTTAAATTACAATTGGATTATTCGAAGTCTTTTTTAACGTAAGTCTTGGTCAGCTAGTTATACAAAATAATGATATATTGAACCTTTGAGTTGTAGGCACTTAAAAATTGTTACAACTTTATCATGTAGGATACGCAACATTTTAAAACATTGTATAAATAATAGTGAACAACCACTATACACGTTACATTTTACTAATAAAAAATATCGATTCGCGTTACGTCGAGGTCGACATCATTGCCTTTTGAATGAAGCTTTAATAATATAAAACAATAAATAAAAGTCACTAAAAATAAATAAAAAAATTGACTTCTTACACGTCATGTAGAAATTAAGCACTCCGAAAAATCCGAAGTTCCACTCATCGGAGCAATATTTCATATTGATAAGACGATAAGCTAACAACATGCAGGCCTTTTTATAGACTATAAATAAGGGTTTAAACATATATGCATAGGTTCAAATTAAGTGAAGTCTTATTTAACGTATACTTATAACGTTTAATAAGGCATGTAACGGCGCAGTAATGGCAACACTAGACCGGAAGCGGAAAAACGAAACGGACTAGTATTTACGAGCAGTACTTCCGCCCACTTGGCTTTATTAGCAGACGCGCTAGACAAAAAAAAATCTATTTGTTAAGCATGCTTTCACTGAACTTTGAGCTTTTGTTTTTGTATCACATCATTATAAACGCTGACCGACCGTATTCGCAACAGCATAGTAAGAAAGCGAGTAGGTATGAAAGATAGTATCGGTGTAAAGATGAGAAAGGGTATGCTCCGTTGGTTCGGGCATATAGAAAGGATGCCAGAAGAAAGAATAACAAAACAGATATACAATGCGAAAGTGGAAGGATGTAGGTGCCGGGGAAGACCTAGATTATCTTACCATGACCAAATAGACCGTGTCTTAGCTGAAGGGCAAGTCAAGAGTCTCCGTAACCGGCGAGTGTGTATGAGACGAACTATGAGAGTGGAGGAAGCCAGAGAGGTATGTAAGGAAAGAACCTGTTGGAACTCTGTACTCTCTGCCTACCCCGCGAGGGAGCTGGCGTGATGATATAGATAGATAGATAGATCATTATAAACACGCCACATGTTAAGATTAAACTTATTAACGAATTTAATATGATAAATTTAAGCCGTCATCTATCTATCTATATCATGCTAGATTCCATGCGAGGATAACATCCTACCTATATTAAAAATAGCATGTTCACCGTTGTTGAATTATGATTCTCTTGTTCTAGAACTACTAACCTAGATTTATTAATGATATAAACATAAAGTATTACGTGGAAATGAAAATCTGGTACGTTTTCTCTAAAATCTAGGTGTTAAAAATATAAAAGATAGTAATGTTTAAGAAGTTGCTCCAATAACCGAAGTAATTTTTCTATTTTATTTTCTTATTTCCTTATGGTGCCTACTCTTATCCTGTAAATTTTTATTTTTTTTTCATAAAAAAATAAAATAAAAATTTTAAATTTTAAAAAAAGCCCTACACTAGGATTTATTCCTATGTCGTGGATGCGTTTACAAACATGAAAATCCACATACACAAATACCGAGAAAGATACAAATAATTGTGGGTCACACAAAGAATCGAACCCGCGACTATTAGACACAGTGGATGGAGCGGCTTAAGCTCTTAACCACTGCGCTAAATCGTCCGTCAAAATGTGCAGCTAGAAGGCTGAGAATAGAGTACATAACAACTAACTTAAACATCGTTGTTAGTACCATAACCTTGTATTCTATGATACTCGAATTTTCGTTTAAACAAAATTTTAATAAATGAACGTTTTCTCAAAATAGTCCAATTGAGTGACTACAATTTGTTCGTCTCATCGCTAGATTTAATTGCAAATATTCTCTCTCTTTCTTTCTCTCTCGCCTGTATTTATCTTGAATGAAAATATCTATGTAAATTGTTTTAAGGTCTAGGCGTCTATAGATATAGTAATAGTTATATTCTTACAATTAAAGTACATTCAATATATTTTTCCACACATTTAAAATGTCTAACCCACTTCCAGTATGTTTAGCGCGGCACACTGACTAATTAGCGAGCGGCAAGATAAATGCCAGCAGTTACGAGCCACCGCCGCGATTCCCTCCCCGCTTTTACCTCGTTTTTACCGGCACCCTAGATCAACACATTACTTGTCAACTAGTGTTCCTCTACTTACAGTCGTACACCTTTACGTCTTATTTAGGGTTGAAGATCGTGTCATTTTGCGATCTCGCCCGTATTTCTCTTGAATTATGAAAATGATTTTAAGGTTTAGTTTACACTACGTACGTAATATTTGATAACGTGAATGATTCGTAGTATCGATAGTATAGCTCCTGTATTGTCCGCAGCTTCACATGTGTCGTAATGTGTTAAATAATACGCTAACAAAGACATTACCCAGTTGAAGCCAATTTTTAATGCGTTAATACGGTAGCGTATTATTTTTTTCTTTAAAGTGCATTTTTATGCAGGTACATAGACACCTGCATTTTAGTAGAAAAACAAAGAGCACTGTCGTTTTAAGTGCTCTCGGTCTTTCACAACATCATAGTAATCACATAGAAAAACTGACATTGTAATGAACCTTAAAACTGCGCAAATAAAGTCTTTCAGATCAGCTATTTCAAATAACGTTTTAAGTGCCTTTACTATACAGTGAAAGGACCACAATGCAGCCGACGTCAATTCGGTACGTTATGGTGGTTAATTAGCGCCCCGCAAGATTAATGCCAGCAATCACGAACCAAAGCCAGCACCACCCTACCAACTACCAAGATCAACAGATTACGTGCCAGCTAGCTGCCCCTTACTAACACTTGACGCTTTCTTTACGGTCACTTATTATGCTTGTCAATTGTCTTATTATGTATTGTTGCTTAAAATAAATATTTGAAGTCGGTGCTGATTGGTGCAGTCGGTTACTTGGCACCGACTTCAAATATTTATTTTTTGCTTTTTGAAGTCGGTTTACCTTTTTTGTTAAAAGATTTTTATTTTACAATTTTAAGTAACGAGTGAATTATTTAGTAATATTTATATACCGATATTATATTATTTTGCTAAGTTGTAAAGTAAGGTACCTACAGGATTAATATAATGACTATAATAACGGAATCTATACATTCGTGCTGTTCGCCGTTAAGGTATCCGCCGCTCTTGTATCTTCAAAGTCCAAGGTCCAATACCAATAACAATAAAATAGGACCACCTCAAAACTATACTGAACCAAATGCAAAAAGAATCATCAAAATCGGTTCATAAGCAAAGGAGTTATAAAAAAAGGACGAATTATGAACCTCCTTTTTTGAAGTTGGCTAATATACTGCTTGGTTCTATAGTAGGGTACCTATAGGATTGACGTAATACCCATAATATCTCAATTTACACATGCCTATTGTTTGTCGTTAAGGAGTTCCCTGGTGTATCTTCTAAGTCCAAGGTCCAATGCCAATGAAATTAAAATGGGACCACCGCGGAGCTATACTGAACCCAATGCAAAAAAAATCATCAAAATCGGTCCACAATTGACGGAAATATCGCTGAACATACATAAAAAAAAAAAGCATACATACAACCGAACATAGAACCTCCTCCTTTTTGAAGTCGGTTAAAAAGCGAAACAATCATATCCTAAAGCATCTAGATCTAAAAGAAGCTTTATTACTTGTAAATGTATAAAATAATATGGCATATATGATTGATTGATCCGACCGATTTCGGCCATGGCGACCACTTTGACCCCTAGTCGGAGTAATGTCGCTGATGCGCTCGAAGATGGCTTATGTAGCCTATCTTCGCGGCGAAACTCCGTGCACACTGAGGGCATGTGAGTACGCCGTTCTCATAGTTGTATGATATGGCAGCAGGTGGGCGGGCCTTTAACTGATTGCGTTTGGTGTCAAGGTCAGCTTTACGCTGAGCCTCGAACTCGTGTACTTGGCTGTTCACCATCCTGCGCCATTCTGGCCTCTGTGCTGCCAAACGTTCCCAACGAGAGGGCTCTATGTTGCATCTCATATGTCGCTTTTGAACATCCTTGTACCGGAGGAGGGGACCGCCATGATTCCGCTTGCCCTTCTCCAGTTCAGAGTAGAAGATGCGCTTCGCCACTCTTTCCTCCGCCATACGAGATACGTGACCGCACCACCGAAGCTGTCGACGCATTAAATAGGCCTCAATGCCACCAACATTGGCTCGTCGCAGAACTTCGGTATTTCGCACTCTATCGGACCATCTGATCCTCATGATGGTACGGAGGCATTTAAGGTGGAAGCGATTCAGAGTGCGAATGTGGCGGCGGTATACACACCACGTCTCAGAGGAGTATAGGAGGTTTGGCAGCACGATTGCCATATACACCGATATCTTAGTGGGCAACTTAAGGTTCTGCGAGCAGAAGACCTTGGTACATAGCTTGCCGAATGCCGCAGCTGCCCCACCCACCCTGCTATTGATCTCAGCATCAAGGTCACACTTAGATGTTACAGTGTTCCCCAGATAGTGAAATCTATCCACCTGCTTTAGCACATCCTCAGCAAGTTTTATGGTCAGTGTCGCGTGACCGTGTATGTCCAGGGACATCACCTCCGTCTTATTGACACTGATCTTTAAGCCGAACTTACGGCAGGCTTGGTGGAATGCGGACATCAGCTGTTGCAGGCCGTCTAGGGATTCTGATAGGAAGCACAAGTCATCAGCATACATGATCTCCGTGATCAGTGCGTAAGAGACTTTAGTGCGAGCCTTAAGTCTAGCCAAGTTGAAAAGGCTGCCGTCTGTGCGGAAACGGATGCGGACTCCCTGAGAAACAGTGTGTAAGACCTCTCTAACTACCACCGCAAAGTATAAGGCGAACAGAGTAGGCGCTAAGACACATCCTTGCTTCACCCCACAGGTAACGGGGAAGAAGTTCACTGTCTATGGCAACGCAGCATTGCATGTCGTCATGCAGGAGTCTAAGAAGTCTCACACTCTTTTCCGTGCACCCAAGCTTACCTAGCACCAATCATAGAGCTTCCCGAGGCACTGTCGAAAGCCTTCTCCAGGTCAACAAAGCAAAGGTACAGCTGACAGCCCTGTTCCCTGCTCTTTTCTTGCAGTTGACGCACCGAGAATATAGCTTCGCATGTCCCTCAGTCCGGTCGGAAGCCAAGCTGGGTTTCAGGCAGAATCTTTTCAGACAAGTTCTTTAGGCGGTTTAAGAGAACTCTAGCAAAGACCTTTCCGGGGGCTGAAAGGAGCGAAATACCGCGGTAGGAGTTGCAGTCAGATCGGTCACCTTTGTGCTTGTAAAGAGCACTTATGCGCGATACCTTAAAGGTATCCGGAACGCGCTCCTCCCCCCACATGCGAACAAATAGTTCCCACACTAACGTGTGCAACTCCTCTCCGCCGTATCTTATCAGCTCTCCCGGTATAAGGTCAATGCCAGCCGCCCGTTTGTTTTGTTGCTGTCTGATGGCAGTAACAACCTCGTCACGCAATAGAGTCTCGTCCAGCTCAAAGGCGAGAGGGAGCTGAGGCATTAAACCGATACTTTGCAGATCAGCTGATCGATCCACATTTAGCAGAATGTTGAAGTGCTCCGCCCAGCGGTTTAGTATATCCTCCTTGCTTGTCAACATGTGACTACCGTCTAGAGACCTTAAAGGCACCCGAGCTTAGTAGGATGAACCAATCAGCTTACGTACCTCACTGTAGAACTCACCCAGCTGGTTTGTGTCAATGAGCCATTGCATGTGACTAGCTTTGTCCTGCCACCACTTGTCTTTCATATGTCGAGACAGCTTGCGCAATTCGAGGTCACTAGCTTTAACAACCGCAACGCTTCCTCTCTGCCTTTTGTGCTGTCGCAGGAGATCTCGGTGTTTGTCGAATGCTGCCCGCAGGGTTTCATCATTTCCATCAAACCAGTCTTCGTTGCGACGGATTTTTTTACCCAGTACAGTTGAAGCGGTATCCATGATATGAGATGACATAGTTCCCCAGGCAGCATCAACATCACCTACCTCATTAGCTGGCATCAGCTTTTCAGACAGGGCTTCAGCGTATTTCTCCCTGACCGCGATATCTTCTAGCTTATCCAAGTTCAAAGAAGCAAGCTTTTTTATAAGAGATCTACGCGGGCGACGGAGGCGGATTCGTAGCTTAGTGACAATAAGTCGGTGGTCAGACCAGCAGTGCGCACCACGCATGACGCGGGTGACCTGTACTTGGCTAAAATCTTTTTGTCTCACGATAGCATAGTCAATCAAATGCCAATGCTTAGATCTTGGGTGCATCCATGTTGTCTTGTACTTGGCGGCAAGTCTAAACATAGTGTTCGTAATTGCCAGACCGTATTGAGCACAAAGACTGAGCAGCAACTGACCATTGCTGTTCATGTTGCCAACTCCATGTCTACCCAGAACTCCAGGCCAAGCCTCATAGTCCCGTCCAACCCTGGCATTGAAATCGCCCAGCAATAAAACCTGCTCCCTGGCGTTGAAGCTATCGAGGCAATGTGTCACTTCCTCATAGAACTTTTCCTTGATGTCATCAGACTTGTCTAACGTTGGAGCATAGACACTGATGACATTAAGGTAGTTGTCTTTGTCCAGGTGAAGGCGCAGTGTGGTTACGCGGTCTGAGATATGTACAGGGTACTCCTCTAAACGCTTTGCTAAGTGATTCTTGATGGCAAAACCTACCCCTGATCGTCGAGTTTCGGAGGCAGCGGTACCTTTTCAGAAGAAAGTGTAGCCGCCACCTACTTCCACCAGCTCTCCTTCATCGGGGAGATGTGTTTCGCTGAGAGCAGCCACATCCACGTTATAGCGATGAAGTTCCTGAGCTACTATGGCGGTCTTACGTTCAGGGCAGGCGTTGACATCTCAATCAAGAAGCGTTCTTACGTTCCACGTGCCGTATGTCATAACAGGTGTTCTTTTTTAATTTCCTTTGCGGCGTCGACCACGATTTGAATGATGCGATGATAGCCGCGGTTACTACCATCTGCCATAAGCGCATTGCATCTTATATAGAGGATCATCCTTTAATGGACCTTCTTTATGTGCCTATCCATCATTTGAGAGACATTTAAAAAAAAATGAGGATAGGCTTGATCTATAGGATTTGGTATCCTCATAATTCGGTTTTCCCGGTTCGGGGATGAACGTCACTTTTACCTGCCGCCAGATCCTAGGGGTATGCCCAAAGGCCACAACGCCCTGAATAGTCTACACAGGTGTTGGTTGAGTACTCGTTCCCCATCTTGTAGAAGAATGGAATAAACACCATCCGGTTCAGGGGCCTTAAATGGTTGAAAGCTTTTTAGGGCCCATTTGAGTTTATTCTGTTCCACGACTTTCCCGGCTTTTCCCAGTCAGCTCTGGTTATTTTTAAGCTGAGTTCATCCATATTGACATCATAAATGGTGTCCTCTTTTTGTATTTCTACCGAACCCGAAAAAATGCACGTTGAACATAGTTCTCAATATTTCATTCCCGTTGCTTGTGAGTTCTCCTTTCTCATTCCTTACTGTAGTAAGTGGATTTATTTTGGCGGTGGATATGCCTTGGCTAGCCTCATACCCTCTGGGAGGCTGCATATGCTTTGGCAGTGTCTTTTCCAAACTCTTCTTTTTGCTTTCCGCACTTCTGTATTGAACCTCGTGAGTATCATAGAGTATACACCAAAGTTCTTAGTTGCCTTCGCCAAATTAAATGTTCGGCGGGTTTCTGCTCTCAGCCTTGCTAGTTCTGACGTCCACCACGATACGCGCTTCGCTAGGACTTTGCTCTCCGGACAGTTGTTAGTCCAGGCGCTATTTACCGCCCTAATTAGGTTATCTGCTTCAAACTCTATATCTAAAATGGAGTTGAGCCTACCTCTGACCTTTCCAAGCTCTATCTTTAAGTCTCTTTTGTACGTCCAATCAGTGTTCCTGGGGTTGCGCCTTTTTAGGTTTATGTAATTCGTTTCCTCTTCGTACCGGAAATGATGATGTAAGTTTGGCTTTCCTCCGCCATACGAGATACGTGACCGCACCACCGAAGCTGTCGACGCATTAAATAGGCCTCAATGCCACCAACATTGGCTCGTCGCAGAACTTCGGTATTTCGCACTCTATCGGACCATCTGATCCTCATGATGGTACGAAGGCATTTAAGGTGGAAGCGACCCAGAGTGCGAATGTGGCGGCGGTATACACACCACGTCTCAGAGGAGTATAGGAGGTTTGGCAGCACGATTGCCATATACAGCGATATCTTAGTGGGCAACTTAAGGTTATGCGAGCAGAAGACCTTGGTACATAGCTTGCCGAATGCCGCAGCTGCGGTACCCACCCTGCTATTGATCTCAGCATCAAGGTCACACTTGGATGTTACAGTGTTCCCCAAATAGCGAAATCTAGCCACCTGCTTTAGCACATCCTCACCAAGTTGTAGGGTTAGTATCTCGTAATCGTGTATGTCCAGGGACATCACCTCCGTCTTATTGACACTGATCTTACGGCAGGCTTGGTGGAATGCGGGCATCAGCTGTTGCAGGCCGTCTAGGGATTTTGATAGGAAGCACAATTCATCAGCAAACATGATCTCAGTGATCTGTGCGTAAGAGACTTTAGTGCGAGCCATAAATCTAGCCAAGTTGAAAAGGCTGCCGTCTGTGAGGAAACGGATGCGGACTCCCTGAGAAACAGTGTGTAAGACCTGTCTAACTACCACCGCAAAGTATAAGGCGAACAGAGTAGGCGCTAAGACACATCATTGCTTCACCCCACAGGTAACGGGGAAGAAGTTCACTGTCTACGGCAACGCAGCATTGCATGTCGTCATGCAGGAGCCTAAAAAGTCTCACAAACTTTTCCGTGCACCCGAGCTTACCTAGCACCAATCATAGAGCTTCCCGAGGCACACTGTCGAAAGCCTTCTCCAGCTCAACAAAGCAAAGGTACAGCTGACAGCCCTGTTCCCTGCTCTTTTCTTGCAGTTGATGCACAGAGAATATAGCTTCGCATGCCCCTCGGTCCGGTCGGAAGCCAAACTGGGTTTCAGGCAGAATCTTTTCAGGCAACATCTTTAGGCGGTTTAAGAGAACTCTGGCAAAGACCGTTCCGGGGGCTGAAAAGTGCGAAATACCGCGGTAGGAGTTGCAGTCAGATCGGTCACCCTTGTGCTTGTAAAGAGTACTTATGCGCGATCCTTTAAAGGTATCCGGAACGCGCTCCTCCTCCCACATGCGAACAAATAGTTCCCACACTAACGTGTGCAACTCCTCTCCGCCGTATCTTATCAGCTTTCCCGGTATAAGGTCAATGCCAGCCGCCCGTTTGTTTTGTTGCTTTCTGATGACAGTAACAACCTCGTCACGCAATAGAGTCTCGTCCAGCTCAAAGACCAGAGGGAGTTGAGGCATTAAACCGATACTTTGCAGATCAGCTGATCGATCCACATTTAGCAGAATGTTGAGGTGCTCCGCCCAGCGCTTTAGTATATCCTCCTTGCTCGTCAACATGTGACTACCGTCTAGAGAACTTAAAGGCACCCGAGCTTGGTAGAATGAACCAATCAGCTTACGTACCTCACTGTAGAACTCTCCCAGCTGGATTGTGTCAATGAGCCATTGCATGTGACTAGCTTTGTCCTGCCACCACTTGTCTTTCATATGTCGAGACAGCTTGCGCAATTCGAGGTCATTAGCTTTAACAACCGCAACGCTTCCTCTCTGCCTTTTGTGCTGTTGCAGGAGATCTCGGTGTTTGTCGAATGCTGCCCGCAGGATTTCATCATTTCCATCAAACCAGTCTTCATTGCGACGGATTTTTTTACCCAGTACCGGTTTTTTTTTTTATTTATTTATTACTTAAAAAATTTGTACAACAAGTCGGTCACATAGCATTGAGAAACCACAAAGGTTTGTATTAATGCTAAATACATCGAGACACCATATTTATAAGAATAATAACAAAATATAACAATAATATTAAAAACATCAAGTTTATATATAATTAAACTATTATGTTTTTATTTATGCAATATTGTGCAAGAAGGATTTTAATTTATCTTTAATGTTCTTTCTATTAATGTTAATACATACATCAGAGGGTAGTTCGTTGATAAATCGAGGAACTAGGTAAGTAACTGTTCGCTCGCCATAGCAGTTGTTTACGCGGGTCGTGTTCGTACGAAGCCGTTTCTGCGCCACAGCCCGCGTGTATACAGGATATGTAATTTCAATTTTATATTTGTCATTAAAAAAGTTTTCTTTTAGTAACATATATTTGAACTGTAAATGGACAGGTAATACATTACAGTGTTTAAATAGCCCACTGTTATTGTTATCAAATTGCTTCTTTATTTTTGGAGATACTAAATTTCTTAGGATTCTTCTTTGGAGATCAAAGATAGTATTTAGATATGTGTTATAAGTACGACCATGACTAGTTAAACCGTATTAAATATAAGACTCAGCTAGTGAATTATATAACATTAGCTTGACCCTGAAGGGTATACGGTGCTTTAAAATGATTATGTTAGCTAAAAACTGCCTGAGCCTATTACAAACATACTCGATATGCTTGATCCAATTAAATTTGCTATCTATAGTTAATCCAAGGTATATTTGAGTATCGACGACTTCTATAGTCGGACAACGACATAATTTCTTATCTGTTGTGTGTAGGCATTTGTGCCCGTGAGCTACTATAGGGTTTTTTTAATGGTATGAATTGTGTGTATGGAGATTTAATGATTAACAATTTAGTTTTAATAGAGTTTAACACTAGACCCACATCATGGCACCAGTTTACAAGGGTATTTAAATCAGATTGTAAGAGATCACTAGCTTTCTGCGGATCTGTATCGGACGTAACCAAGCACGTATCATCGGCAAATTGGTAGCATGTGCAGTGCTTAACACACTCGCTCATATCATTAATATATGATAAAAAGTGGAGGGGGCCTAGCACGGATCCTTGGGCTGTGCCTTCTGTTATGGGTATATGGTCGCTGTATGCGTTATCAACCTTCACAGTAAATTTTCTGTTTTGTAGGTAGTTTTTACACCAGTTGAGTAATGGGCCGCGTATTCCACAATGGTCGAGTTTGGTGATTAGTTGATTATGTTGCAGGGTGTCAAAGGCCCGTGAAAAGTCTATAAATAGCGCCAATATATGTTTTCTTCCATTAAGGAATCCGTTTACTTCATCCGTAAATTTTGCTAAGAGTTGGTTTGTGCTTTTGCCTGATTGGAACCCGAATTGATTTTGGTATATCACATCATGCTTTGTGTAAAATGACTGAATCTGTTCGCATACAAATTTCTCTACTATTTTATCTATGGTTGAGAGCAATGTTATAGGACGATAATTTGAATAATTGTCTCTTGGCCCTTTTTTATATACTGGTCTAACGCATCCAATCTTTAATTCATCTGGATACAGACCCGTTGCTACACTACAGTTAATGAGATTTGTTATAGCCACTTCTATATTCCTTACCGACTATTTTAATGTCGGACACTTTTATATTATCAAGCCCTGGAGCTTTTTTGCAGTTTAATTTACTAATAATTTTATGTACTTTATCTGTTGACGCTTTTTGGAAATAAATACTAGAGTTAATTTGTGTATTATAACTGGCTGGATCTAGAAGTTTCGAGTCACAATTTGGAGTTATGTCATTTACGGCTTTGTGAAAATGAGTTGCAAAGTTGTCTGCAATAATCTTATTGCTTAGACCTTGTAGATTAAAAGCCTTGAGTACTGCGGCATCGATTGATAATGTTACTCTGCCTAACATTTTATTAACAATTTCATAAACTTTTTTTATATTTTTTGAATTGCTATCTATTTCTTTAATATAGTATGTATTTCTATTATTTTCTAATATTTTATGTATTTTATTACGGCTTTTATTATATGCTAGTCTTAGTTTAGGATCATTCAGGCTATTTTTCCAAGACCTAAATAATTCATCACGTTTTTTACATAGACGTGATACGTTCCGATCTATCCAAAGAACTTTAAATCGCTTCCTTTTAAAACTAAAGGCTTTTGTGGAGCTCGTAAGTTTATTCGCATTATAAAATGAGTTTTGATTAAAACTGTATATTTTGTTAGGGCAGCACATTTCTGTAGTCTCTAGCCATTTAACATTTTTTAATTCACGATAAAGAATGTCATAATTAATTACAGGTTTAGTAACATCCTGTATAGACTTCGGTATGTTACAGTCGATGCAAGTAAATATAATCGCACGGTGGTCTGCCAGTACGACGTCCAACACCGCAGAGTACGGATGCATTGTGGGGAAACGGGCAAAAATGTGATCATTGCATGATTTAGTTATAATGTTTAATTTTGTTTCAATTCTGGTAAATTCAGTTATCCCACACATCAGGCCGTGCTGACTAAGTGTTTCTAGATAAATATCTTTGTACGATGAGAACGATTTTATGTCTATGTTCATATCGCCAATTAGGAGAAGACTTTGTTTAGAGTCGAACCTTGATATATGATTATCTAGTTCCTTAATAAAAATATTTTTATTAGTTGACGGTGGCCTATAAATCACACACACAACTGCGTAACGTGTATTGTCTAATTTGAGCGAACCAGTTAAACATTCAAATGTTTTTGTTTGGTGTTACTTGGAGCGGTGTGAATTTAATATGGTTTTTAACATACAATATAATACCGCCTCCCCGTTTGTTATTTCGCAGCTGTGGGTACATTTTATAGCCTGATATATTAAATAAGTTACAAACATTATTTGAAATGCCAGCTTCTGTAATCACGAATACATCTAACGGAAATCGGCAGCTATCAATGACTTGAACTTGACTTTGTGAAGTTTTTTATCATAGATCTAATATTTGTGTGTAGGCAAGATATATTTAATAAAGTTTTATGTGGAATTTGTTGAAAGAAACTGTTGGTAGAATTACAATTAAATAATTCATTTATCTGTGTAGCCATTCTGTTTAGTGTATAGTTTATTATATATTTTCACAACTAGGTTACAATGATTACAAGTGCTAGATGGAAATATTTAATTAGCCTGAGATAGTTGATTTATATCTTGTAGTGAACGGATATAATAGATTTTACTGTTGCTAGTTTTTCTAACGCAGACATTGCCGTATAAATTGCCTTGCACCATATAAATTGGAATGACTTGCTGAGCTGCAATTTGGAGTTGTACAAGAGTGTTTTTACATGTTTTGTTAGCGCCTCTCTTATGTAGACGCGATTATCTGTCTTTTCCTTTGGTACATCTTGTAAGAGAAGTCCAACGGTGAGTCCCTTCTCCTTACCAGTTTCTACCCATTGTTTACGAGCAAGTTTGGTCTTCACTTCGACACGTATCGGGCCAGGTTTATCTTTAGACCCAGGCAGTCGCTGGGAGAATTTTATATCACCTCCATCCATGTCTAGTTTCGAGGCTATATTTCCTAGGGCATTGTTTAAATCTTTTGGTGAAATTTCAGGTAATCCAACAATTTCTAAGGTGTTTGATAGGCATTTTTGTTCAAAGGTTCAAAGTTGAAGCGGTATCCATGATATGAGATGACATAGTTCCCCAGGCAGCATCACATCACCTACCTCATTAGCTGGAATCAGCTTTTCAGACAGGGCTTCAGCGTATTTCTCCCTGACCGCGATATCTACTAGCTTATCCAAGTTCAAAGAAGCAAGCTTTTTTATAAGAGATCTACGCGGGCGACGGAGGCGAATTCGTAGCTTAGTGACAATAAGTCGGTGGTCAGACCAGCAGTGCGCACCACGCATGACGCGGGTGACCTGTACTTGGCTGAAATCTTTTTGTCTCACGATAGCATAGTCAATCAAATGCCAATGCTTAGATCTTGGATGCATCCATGTTATCTTGTACTTGGCGGCAAGTCTAAACATAGTGTTCGTTATTGCCAGACCGTATTGAGCACAAAGACTGAGCAGCAACTGACCATTGCTGTTCATGTTGCCAACTTCATGTCTACCCAGAACTCCAGGCCAAGCCTCATAGTCCCGCCCAACCCTGGCATTGAAATCGCCCAGCAATAAAACCTGCTCCCTGGCGTTGAAGCTATCGAGGCAATGTGTCACTTCCTCATAGAACTTTTCCTTGATGTCATCAGACTTGTCTAACGTTGGAGCATAGACACTAATGACATTAAGGTAGTTGTCTTTGTCCAGGTGAAGGCGCAGTGTGGTTACGCGGTCTGAGATATGTACAGGGTACTCCTCTAAACGCTTTGCTAAGTGATTCTTGATGGCAAAACCCACCCCTGATCGTCGAGTTTCGGAGGCAGCGGTACCTTTTCAGAAGAAAGTGTAGCCGCCACCAACTTCCACCAGCTCTCCTTCATCGGGGAGATGTGTTTCACTGAGAGCAGCCACATCCACGTTATAGCGATAAAGTTCCTGAGCTACTATGGCGGTCTTACGTTCAGGGCAGGCGTTGACAACTCGATCAAGAAGCGTTCTCACGTTCCACGCTCCGAATGTCATAACAGGTGTTGTTTTTAAATTTCCTTTGCAGCGTCGACCACGATTTGAATGATGCGATGATAGCCGCGGTTACTACCATCTGCCATGTCGGGACGAGCATTTTTTAGGGCACCTTTTCTAGCCCCCTCCCCAGCTGAGCGGGGAAAGCAGTGCCTCCCTAAACAGGGCTGCTTTGACATCCCAAGTGCTGCCGAGCCCGTGCTGTCGCCCCAAATGTGCAGCGCGGAAACGACTTCGGCGTGTTCTCACGCCCCCGGGACCGCCTGCGTGCAGGTATCAGACAAAGCCTAGTTTGCATCAGGCTAGACCTCTCTACTTTTATCCATCGCCACAGGACTTTTGCGTACACGGAGTCCAGTAACGGAAGCGGTGAGATGCGCAGGAAATATTAAGGTACACAAGTATACGCGCGAGACTCAGGTGCACATACTCATCCTTGTCCTACTGGGCCCAGTGGAACGGAGACCGTTACGACCGGAGAAGGACTCACACAGACGGAGCAGTATCACGGTGAGAAAGATACAAGGAGTCAGTATTTTCTCACACTCCCTTAATCGCCTTTTACGATACCCATGGGAAGATATGGGGTGGTGCTATTCTGCTCTGCCGGCACCACACAGCATAACTATATAGCACAGTACAACCCTGCCACCTTTTCAATCATCATAAAAAATCATCAATCAAATAAATATTATTTGTAAAAGAACAAGTGAAATAATTAAACTATTTTATACTAACAACAGATTTTTTTTATTTAATCATGTTGTATTTTGTCCCATAAACAAATCTATTTGTTAATTAAAAAATCAGCCCTTAAAATCATGTATGAATTCAACATAGTGACTACACACTAAATCTATTAACCAGCATTTCTTTGTTCGCGGCAGCAACAATACGACGCCTGCGCCAGTTATTTATTACGGCCTCGCATCGCACCAATTTTATCCCGTTTCCTGATACCGTATAGAATTTTTACGACCCCACTTTGGGAACATATGCAAAGTTTTATCCCGGCCTTCCTTAATTTTTGTCATTAAAATCTCGAGTGGTTTTGTTTACTTCGTATCTGACATCAACTCGTTCCGAAGAGCGAAACTCTGTTCCCCACACAAGCTTATTAATCTTGCAGTGCTTGAACATATAATTACAGCTTTCGACATAATAACTCTGATAAAGCTGAGAATATCAAAACGCATTGAAAAAGACTGCTACTTTTATTCAATTTTATTTTCTATCCTCCTAAGCAAACTTGGTATCGGCCATTGTACCAAATCGCCATCAATATTCTCTATTTTGTATTGTTATGAATAAGAGAGGATAGTCTCGCTTCAAACGGTTTTATTCAATTTTCTAATATTATACAGCCGCTGAATGAAAAAATCGAACGCTCGGTGATTAATCAGAGCTTTTGTGATAAATCAACGTGTCAAAAAAGCTTTTAGTTCGCCCAATGTACGCACTGTAATAGATGAATATCCTATCAGTGATCTTGTTTTATAAGACGTGTACATTACACGTCAGTAGACACAGCACACGTTTTTGCATCAGAAGCAGGAAGCAGTCATCAACAAAACCCTCGTATATCAAAAGAATTGACCTAAATATCGGTTGCAAGAGTGGAAGAACAAAATTTTAGTATAATAATTTTGGAAGATCTGTGGAGGCTGCGTCGTTGTGACAGCTTAGCCCGGTGCATAATGGCAAAGATAATGATGTCAAGAGGCGGAAGAAGCAATTACGACCTCGAGCTGTATGCAATCACGTCGAGATATTTCCGAGAAAACAACACAGCTCTCAGACAATTCCGAGATTATATTTCTTCCGAATATTATTGCGGTAAGTGTCCCTCGTCTCGGAATAAGAATCTTACAATGTTCTGCGAGAAGACGATAAAAACGCCTCCACCATAAGAGATAGATACATAATACAAATCTATTATTACTCGGTTTAGTGTTAGTATTGTATACTTTTACTATTATCCAAACAACAGGCACGTGAATATTGTTTGCGAGGATTCTTCAGTAGACGAGTATTTTAATAGCCATTTAATAAATATAACGCAAACGACTACAAAACGGCCCGCCCGCAAGTACTTATTTATGCCTGAGTAATAGTATGACAAGATTGTCGAGTAATCCGCTCAAAGTAGATAGTGTATTCTCGTAAAATAAAGTCGAGTTAAGTCTCAAAGTAATTTGTATTATTTCGCTTCATGTTTTGCTTTATTGCATGGCAGGTGCGACAAATCTGTATTTATTTGCATTAAAAATAAATTTGCCGAGAGACTTGCGTAATTCAGGATTATGATCCGACAGCTGTGTCAGACAAATTCGAATTTGTGAATTAAATCTTAATTTCGTTATCAAGTTGATAAATAGCGCTTAGCTTTGCCATGTGTGAATAAACATTGTTAGTGTTCCGGATAAATATCAATATGGACTGGGTGTTTCTTTGTTATTTATGCGTTAAATTAAATTGTTTACTTAACTTATGATTTCATTATCTTTAGAAGATTATACCTAAATGCTTTTTTCTGTGACAGGATTGTTTGGTTAATAAAAATGTTAGTTGCTAGTAAATGGATTTAAAATTAAACATTGTCACGCCTATGTTCCTCAATTAGAGAAGGCAAGAATGTACTGTGCACACCCAAATTCTGTTGAGGTTCCAATGTGCTAAGGGGTTAGTGCCATCAGCTATACTATTTATCGATAATTGATAAGAAAATCGCCAATAACACTTTTCCGAACCAGGATTTGAACCCCGGGAACCTGTAACCACCACTTGACCAACGTCGGTGCGTTGGTACCCCATGTACCATTTGACTTAAGCAGAAAAATTTATATGTATGTGTGAAATTTGTTTGGTACTCATACTCTCTGCCTTTTTGATGTAACGAACACCAACCTACCATCACAGATTATAATTTCGCAATCGTGATATCTTGTAATTAAACCTAATATTACCAGTCAAATTTGTTTAAAATCATAACAAAATTAATGTTTAATCTGGGCCCCAATTCTCGTATTTAATTGACACCGAAATTGAATCCTGACTGAATTGAGATTTAATTTTGAATTGACTCGAAATTGGTATTCTGTTACACTAAAAGTTCGGTCTGATTTCGGTATCATCTCAGTCTAATCTCAGTATAATCTAGTGTCGATCACATTTCGATCTATTATCGATCTCACGTCGATTCACAGCTGACATAGATTAAATAAAAAACATTAACTGTAATGTCAAACTTATAAATATCGGTGTTGCCAATTTGTAGGCAAGTACCGGAAGTGTCGGTAATTTTAAATAAAAACATAATTATATTTCACACAGGAATAGAAATATAAACGTATAAACAAATAAAAAATACTATAATTATAATCAATTCGTTCTACTTTTGTGTATTTTGATTTAATTTTCATGTAATACTCGTTTGACGTGTCTGAAAATTGGGTATTTTCATTTAGGTGCATGACCACCCCACGCATTCGAGCTAGTACCCATGGCCATAAAAATTCATAAGGTATAAGAAAAAAACATCGCGCGAAAATTGATGTTGTTTACAAAGTGTTTTGAATTTCATTGTCTTCCATTATAATATTATGGCTAAACAAGGCAAAGAAGGAAACGCGCTTTCAACAAAATTGTGGGCTCAGTGCGCTTTGATTTTGAATGCCGACGTCGGAGACGTCCAAAAGTCAGCGCAAGAGTGGAAAAAGGTAAGTAATCTATCGTATGTATTATTTAGATCTGCTCAATATTACTATTCTTAGTGATAAAGTGCCGTTTTATATTTCTAGTACTACAATCAGTACAAGAGCCGCACGAAGGCTAAACAAAGGAGCCATAAAATTCGAGTCCTGAAAACTGGTGAAGGGCCAGCTGACGAGGTCCATTTAACACCTCTGGAGGAACGCTTCATTGGCATTACTGGAGGATGCAGTTCTCAGTTGCCTGCTGTCAGGCATAATCTACTTGATATATTGGTAAATATTATATCGGTGGTAGTATTTATGTAGAACTCTATCAAGAAATTTTGAAATATTCTAATGTGTGTGATTTGTTTATAGACTATTGAACTGAATACTAGCAGTGGCGGGAATGATGGGAATTAGGGCACGAGTGGCCTTGTCCTAACAGGAGACAAGTAGGTCAATTTTGAGTAAGTATACAACCAACAAAATAATAACCACTAAAATAATTTTATTGTAAACAAGTCAAACAGAAAATGTATTATCTTTAATTGCCCACAGGGTTTGCATGACTATTTGCTGTGCCTGTCATCGGTGGATGTGCTTACAGCAGCTGGTATGGCCGGGACGAGCATCTCGTCACTGTCTTGCTCTGGAAGTCCTGGCGCTAAGCCAAGCCTGATTGGCCACGTTGTGTATTTTTGCAGCCATCTCAAGTTTGTAATGCAGCTGCCTTACTACTAACAGACACCTGAAAGAAAAGGAAAATTGAAAATACAACCATTCTTTATAATAACAAACATTGTTGATTAATAAATATATACCATTGTTGATTAGAAAAGTAATAATTTTAAACATTGTTAATTAATATTTGTTAAGAAGATAAACCATTGTTGATTAGTGAGTAGAAATAATTTAGTTTAGTGTATTCTATATTTATAATACATATAAGTGTTTACACATTGTTGAATAATAATTTGATTATAGATTGTTAGTGATATATGTTATATGAATAAATAAGCACTTATTTGATTTAGTTAAACATGTTTATATTTACAAACCTGAATCTCCCTTTTGGAACTCCTATAATCCAATACATACCTAAAAGAGAAATTGATGCACCACCCTCAGTGACCTCATTTAGATAACCATTTAATGGGTGGTCCCTCCAAATAGTTGAATCATAGGTACTCCCAGGTTGGATGGGTCTACACAGAGAATATTTTGGTCTGTATCACAAATCTGAAAAGCAAGTTTTTTTTTTATTAACAATCAATAATAATAAAGTTTAATAATTATAGCTTCATATTACTTAATTTATACTTCCTAGCATCACATACAAAGAATGATAGCCTTTATAGCATTAATATGCCTCCTCATGTTCTGAAGGTTTTAAGATCGAGACATGAGTACCATCTATGCAGCCAACACCTCTAGGTAGCCCATATTTGGAATAGAATCTAAAATACAAAAAATCATACATTTGTTATTATTAGCAAATTTCAATAGATAGGTTCATATTACAATGATTATATAGTATAACTTACCTGCTTCTAATTCTTTCCCTTGCCTCTCTTGTCAGAGGAAAGTTCACATACTTGCTCAAGACTGCCGGGTGGTTTAAAGCATCTGTCACTTGCTGCGCAGCCCTCGACACACTGGGTTGTGGCAAAGCATGTGAAATGCTTTGTCCCACCAAACTTTGGTATGAACCACTCACATAGAATTACCAAAACCTAGAAAAAAAGATAATAGTAGAATCATTTTTTAATATATAAGAATATACAATGCAAGGAATCTAACGTGATGATATAGATATATAAATATATGGCTTTCATTTTGCATATATTGAGTATTTACCTCGGGTGTGTAAAAATGTGTGTTGTGTATAGGTACTTAAACTAACCTTTACAGCAGCATCCAGTTCATCGTTACGTCTTTCTCTGGGCATATGGGGCTTCAGCTCGTCAATAAGGTTTTCCACTAGCGGTTTCGTGAGTCTGTAAGTTCTTACAAACTCCGAATCGCTCATGGAAAAGGCGTCTGAAGCGAAACGACGATCACGTAATGTACGTCGGCGTTGCCTAGGTCTTTCCGACGCTGCTTCGTCGTCTGCTCGTAGTGCAGCTATTAGATAATTCCACCTTAAGCAAAATCCACTCATTTTACGTAAAATAATTGCGTAAAAACTTATAATAAAATTTATTTTTATGCGCAAAACCAACTATTTACAATGTCTCTTCAGTCAACTTTGAGTCAAGCTTCAGTGTCATTTCAATCTCAAATTTGACGTTTGTTATTGTACGAGAATACCAATTTTGTAGTTTATGTTAGTTCAAAACGTTACCAGAATACCGTTTACATGTTTTTCAAGTTTCGGTCCGATCTCGATTCGGTAAATGTCATTAAAGGATTCGAATATGTTACGAGAATACCGTTTGTAAAGTTGATGAGATTGAGATGAGATCGAAACTGGATTTTGAACACTTTTAATTACGAGAATTGGCCTTCTGTTGTCTGTTAATGTCGAGTAAAACAATGCCTGCACATAACATAATAAATCTTTTGCTACAATCAACGGTGATACGAATTTTATAACTCAGCGATATGTAACTTGTAACCGTACATTTAAATGAAGCTTCTATAAAATTATGTATACGATATTGGAGAACGTATAACATAGCTACGATCGCACCGAACAAAGGGCTGTCAGCGATAAACAAAAATGTGATTTAGTGGAGAATTAAATGAAGGTACCTTCGCGAAACTCTAAATTATTATGAAACGTAATCATTGAGGTAAGTAAATAGAGAAGGAAACGTCACTTCAATGCGTCGAAAAAGTATAACCAATTAAAAGTATGCCGACGTAGCTTTGAACCCCTTTTTTGCTCTTGTTCCACCATGCCGACGTTATGTCGATCCGAAAGAGGGAGCAATATTATATTCGTAGTGGGAAGCTCGGTGTTGCTTACTATATTATTTTTCCCATAATTTAAATTCACAATGAATATAAATTATAATGAATGTTATGAATATAGTTTTCAAAATTTTTTTTTTTTAATTATTGTCGTTACATTTTAGTTAGAATCCAATACATAAATGAATAAAGTGAATTATTATAGTAATTAATTTTATTCAATATGATACTAGCATTGTAATACAGATTATTTGGATATTAGTTAATAGTGTCTATTAGGGTATGTGGTTGAACTATGAAAAGATTATTAAATGGGTAATAAACAAAAATACACATTTAAATAAAACTTGTATTTACAAATTTATCAAGCCAAATGACTTTATTAAGTACGTAGGAATTGAGAAAAGTTGATTGGATGATCATAAAGCCTTTACTAAGGAATCGAAGTACCGAATTCCCTCGGAAGTATCTGTCGATAAACTTTTTAGGCTGTTCACGTACTTTCCACCTTCCACATCATTTAGCCGCGAGCCTACACCTGCTGACAGATAAACGAACGACTCGATAACTGATTTTACTTTGTTTGAGGAAATATTTTATTTATGGGGTAATAAAATATATTCACTGCGGCGTGCTGCCGCATATTAAAATTTTTAAACAATTTTATTAAGCGTATCTACGAAACTATTTTAAGGAACAAGATTCGAATGCCTTGTTTGTTTAATGGCGAATAGTGCGCTTTGCGACCACGAGGGTGCAAATCCTAGGTCGGACCAATGAAGTTTTTCTATCGAAAAATTCCCAGTGTTATTCCGGGCTTTGAAATTGTGCCTAGTATATGGCAATAGACTCGCCCCCTATTACATAAGATCTAACATCGGCGAAAAGTGGGTGTACACAGTACACCTCTGCAACCCCCGCTTGAGGAATATAGGCTTGACCATGTAAATTTATTAAGCGATTCAACGACAACCATTTAACCAAAATAAATAATTCTTTGCGATGCCTTAGTTCAGAAAGAAAACAACAAGTAACTAAAACCCTGTACAATTACTTATTGAGACTTCCATTCTCCGTTACGAGGATATCTCGTTACAGTATCTTCACTAATTGTCTTAAAAGGGTTCCAGGAAAATGATTTCACTCCTCTCCGAACACATTACTTTGTGGGGTACTACGTGAGAGAGTAACACGATGCACACGTCGGTGGCAGGGTAATAACCCATTACACGTTATTTTTATTTCTTTATTATCCGGATTTAGCTGCTGTTATTAACATTTATGTCAGCAACAGGCCTCAACAGTAAATACCTGCGGACGCCACACAAATTGAACGTGTCAGCCAAAAGACAATACCTATAATGTTTTGTGTCCCCTTTATGACGTCGTGTATTTTATAGACGTGGTAACATTAAAATTTCATGTAATAGCTTACTTTACGTTGATACGTAATACTTCAGTAAATTAAGGCAAAAAAGTCAACCTCTTGATGATACTCAATAATGGTAAATGGTTTTTCTTGGACACCTGCACCGCTCGAGGATTATTTTAATCCCGCCGTTAAAATGTAAAACGGATTCATAATATCTCCGCGATGTTGGCTGAATCTATCCGTGTCGGGACTTGAAACGTAGACGCATAGACAATCTGTGGCCGGCAATTGCGGCCTTTATCTAAAGGAGTCCTTGGAAATTGGTTCGGTCTTTGCTTATATTTTTCGCTTACCTTTATACACAATTTCGTCGACCCATCGCTTTGAATTCATTTCACGCCCGCGCGGTCGTTTGTATATCTTTTGTTTCCAAGGTAGGGACGCTTTTGGCTGTAGTTAAAGATATATTTGGCCCGTTAGCACATTGCGACAACTTTGAAACCGGCTATTTATTTACTTGTCTCAATAGATTCCGCCGGGGCTCGTATTTCAGATTTAATCAAGTCTGACAGCATGAATAACGTCACCTTTCGCATTCGTCTAGCTATCAATGAAAATGCCAAGACCCCGATTTTAGCTCTTTTACATCAATGTGTTCGAGGAGGGCGCGTTTTTTTATGCCTGCTATTCTGCTGTCGGTAAACTTAAGTAGTAAATTCTACACATAGATAATAATTTTGCCGTAATTTTACATATCTAGTTTAAGTAATTACGCCGTTCGTTCATCTCGATCGCGGATGACTTATGGGGTAAAGTTGTTCAGGCATTGCGGCCTTGCCTCTGACACCTGGCAGTAATTAGGTTCAAATTTATCGCTTTTCCTTGCACCTTCCTCGTCACACCGTATAAATCATTATTTCGTTAGACTTAGTTTAGTAGACAGAGGAGTGGCAACGTGTATTTTATGAAAATTTAATTTGGGACCGTCTGAAATATACATTTAGGTCAGATAACGTTATGTGAGCAAATACAGTAATTTATTTTGGTATGAACTATTCGTTTCTTTCGCATCGCTTTACCGAAAAAGCCTAAAATTTTGGTACTAAAATTTAACAGAAAGTAACTCCATTAAGGTAATGGAAACAATGGGCTCTCACGTTGCTAGATTTTTTTGGTTTGGACCGATGCCGCAGTGCAGTGACAGGAATAGGTGCATGTATCAGAGCTCTCCTTCATTTGGATACGTGCAACTCCCAGCTGCTGCATCCCAGGAAATATCGGCTTTTATTAACATTACACCGTACCACAAATTATGAATTGAAACCGAAAGCCCGATAGCTTTCAGTGTAATAAGGCTTAAAAAATATTTGTTTTAGATATACGGCTTGTCCAAAATAATGAGTTTCAAAGCAATTTGATTTGTTAGTAGATAAAAGCGACAAAGTAAGCAGCTGGTAGTTTAATTCGTACTTTTGTTATTATATTTACAGTCCCGTGTTTATGGAACTGTTATTGTATTGAAGCTGTTTGTGTTATTAAGTGCGTGATGCATATTCCTATGAACTAAGTATCGCTATGTATACTTAATAGGTACTCATTGTTGATATTATTAATATCTATTTATAACTGCACTGAACCAAAAAGTTATTTCCAAATTGAAATTCACACTTGCGATCACATTATAAATAATATCTGCTCATGCAAAAGTCTTAATAAAGTGACAGTGGCCAAATACTTGGGAATTATTGTTGATCAGAGGCTAGCCTGGCATCCACAAATAGTGCTAGTTATGGACAGAATTATGACAGATATACAGATGACTTGGATTTTTTTTTAAATACGACATGTAGCTAATTTATGCCTAATTATTTAATAGAAACATCTGGCTGCCGAGCTTCAACATGTAAAGCAAGTCATCATCTCAGCCTATACTTGTCCACTGCTGAACATAGGCCTCCCCAATCGCTTTCCAGCGTAACCGGTCCGATGCCACCTGTATCCAACGACTTCCTGCGATTTTCACAAGATCGTCGGTCCATCTGGCAGGCGGACGTCCCACGCTGCGCTTGCCAATACGTGGTCTCCACTCTAGAATCTTTCTGCCCCAACGCCCGTCCGATCTTCGCGCTATGTGGCCCGCCCATTGCCACTTCAGCTTGCTAATCTTAACGGCTATGTCGGTGACCTTGGTTCTTCTACGAATCTCCTCATTCCTGATTCGATCGCGTAGAGAAACGCCGAGCATAGCTCTCTCCATAGCTCGCTGAGCAACTCTGAGCTTTTTTATGAGACCTATTGTAAGAGACCACGTCTCTGATCCATATATCATCACTGGTAACACACATTGACTAAAAACTTTAGTCTTTAGGCACTGAGGTATTTTGGATGAGAAGATGTTGCGCAGTTTCCCGAACGCTGCCCAGCCGAGTTGGATTCGTCGATTGACCTCTCTCTCAAAGTTGGACCTACCTAACCGGACTACCTGTCCCAGGTAAATGTATTCGTCGACAACTTCAAGAGTAGAGTTCCCAACGGTGAGTGCGGTGGGTACGACATGGACGTTACACATTATTTTCGTTTTGTCCATGTTCATTTTAAGACCCACTTGTTGAGATACTCTGTTGAGGTCACCGAGCATTCGTCCTAGATCTTCCAGCGACTCCGCCACGACCACAATGTCGTCGGCAAATCGAAGGTGAGTGATGTATTCGCCATTGATGTTGATGCCAAGTCCTTGCCATTCCAAGAGCTTGAAGGCGTCCTCTAAGGTGGCCGTAAACAGTTTCGGAGAAATGACGTCTCCCTGCCTTACTCCTCTTTTTATGGGAATCGCCTTCGTGCAATGCCCCTGTACTCGGACTGACATGGTGGCGTTATTATACAAGCACTTCAACACTTCAATGTACCGATAGTCAATGCGGCATCGCTGGAGAGATCTAAGAACCGCCCAAGTCTCGATCGAATCGAAGGCTTTCTCATAGTCCACAAACGCCAAGCATAGTGGCCGATTATACTCCTCGGTCTTCTGTATAATCTGCCGCAGCGTATGTATGTGGTCTATGGTACTAAAGCCTTTCCGGAAACCGGCTTGTTCGGGAGGCTGGAAGTCATCAAGCCTGCGTTTGAGACGATTCGTGATGACTCTCGAAAACAACTTATAAACATGGCTCAGCAGTGTGATGGGCCTATAATTCTTCAGTAAAGTGTTATCACCTTTCTTGAAAAACAGTACCACCACACCCCTGTTCCATGCTTCCGGCGTTTTCTCTTCGAGTAAGACGGAATTAAACAGCCTCTGAAGGACTTTAAGTACCGGCGTTCCGCCCGCTTTCAGAAGCTCTGCGGTAATTCCGTCTTCGCCTGGCGCTTTGTTATTTCTGAGTTGTTCGAGAGCCATCCTAATCTCGTACAGGCTGATGTCCGGGATATCTTCAGTGTAGTGTCGGGTTAGCTTGGCTCTTGGGTCTTTTACCAAGTCAACAACAGGTTCAGCTACTGAGGTGTACAACTGCCCATAGAACCTCTCTATCTCCCTGAGCACCTCTGACCTATTCGACGTTACGTTTCCGTCCTCCGTCTTCAGCTTCGTCAACTGACTTTGCCCAATAGACGCGTCTCTTGCGAACACTTTGGTGCCCTTGTTCTGTGCTATGGTCTCCTCAATACGCCTTGTATTGAAGGACCGTAAATCGTGTCGCAAGGACTTCAGTATCTGTCCATTGAGCTGCCTATAGGACTTAGCATCATCGGAGGTTTGGAGCGTCATGGAACGTCGCTCAGCCATGAGGTTTCGGGTGTAGTTAGATAGTTTTTGAGGTCTATTTTTACGGTGGGGCTTAAAATACTTGGACCCGACCGTATGGACAGTCTCTACCAGCCTGTTGGAGATTTCGTCCACTGATGCGCTGCTGTCTAGCAATTCGAAGCGGTTTGCCAATTCGAGTTGAAAGTTCTCGGGGTTTTGGATATGTGCATAAGAAGGCCGGAGCGTAGACTTCATCAGACGCGATCTTTCCATTTTGACATTAATATTTAATGTGCCTCTGACCATTCGGTGATCACTGCCGGTTTTTACCCTGTGAATCACGGAGACATCATTAAATATTTGTCGCTTGGTGCTCATGATGAAGTCTATCTCATTTTTTGTGAAACCATCAGGGCTCATCCAGGTCCATTTCCTATGAGGCGGCTTCCGGAAGAAAGAGTTCATCATAAAGAGTCCCTCCTTCTCCAGATATTCGGCCAGCCTCTGACCCCTGGGGTTGCGCTGCCTATATCCAAATTGCCCCACTCTCAATTCATCATCGCCCCGTTTGCCCAGCCGCGCATTGAAGTCACCCATAACCACTGTAAAGTGTGCTTTGGAAGTATGTATGGCTCTACTAATGTCCTCATACATTACTTCGACGTCATCATCTGAGTATGCCGAGGTCGGTGCGTAGACCTGTATGACCTTCAGCGAATATCTTTTGGATATTCTGAGTATCAGGTACGCTACCCTGCTCGACACACTAGTGATGGACACAACGTTGTCTATGAGTGACTTGTGGACGATAAATCCGACACCACCTTGGGACTGCTGTTCGCCCTCCCGGTAGTAAAACAAGTTGCCGGATTTTAAGGTTATCGTGTCCTCGCCCTTTCTTCGGACCTCCGATAAACCAACAATATTCCACCGCAACTTGTTTATCTCTTCTTCCAGCTCAACAAGCTTCTCATCTGTCCGTAACGTGCGTGCGTTGTATGTCACCAGGGCCAATTTTCGTAGTTGGTGGTAGCCGAATCTCTGCCGGAGATTCTTAGCACCCCTTGTCCTGTCGTTACCATAGCTGCTACCGTGGCCAGGACGAACAGGACCGCCGGGGACTAGGGGCCTGGTTTTATCTTTTTCTTCCATTTTAATAAATTGGGGGGGGGGGGGGGTTGCCATACTCGCCACGCTTGGCAGGCGGGTTGGCGAGCGCAGTTTTTGATGGTAGAAGTGTTAAGGGAACGCTGCTGCCCATTCCCTAGTTTTCCCTTAGTCGCCTTGTACGACAACCGATGGGATGAGATGGGTTGGTCCTATTCTAAGCCGGGAACCACGCGGCCGAGCAAGTCCTGCACGACAATAAGCTTCGAGTCCCACGCCAACGTCACAGTGACCGAGTGAAACCAGCCACAGTCGAGCGTCTCCCTGCTGTACTACCTTACTTAAGAGGAATCACAGACAAGATTGGCTACATCTTGAAGCGTGCTTCAATTAAAACATTTTATAAGCCGCCGAAGAAGATCAGTCAGTTTTTACCACTTGTCAAGTGTCACATCCCTCTACAAGATACAGGAGTATACAAGCTTGATTGTGAATGTGGTGTCTCTTACATAGGACAAACAAAAAGACCAGTAAAAACTCGGGTTAAAAAACACATAGCTGACCTAAAACACCGACGCTCAAAGAAGTCTGCAGTCTGTGAACATGTCCTTGAACGCACCCGCCATAACATCAGATTTGATAGACCACAGATCCTCGTGAAAGAACACCGATTCCTACCAAGGATGGTTTGCGAGGCTATTGAAATTAAAAAAACATCCTAATTTCAATAGAGAAGATGGCTGGGTGCTTCCATCGACTTGGGATCCAGTAATTAATATAATCAAATCCAAAACCAAGCATAACACTGCAAGACCTTAAGACACCGTGAGCTCATTCTGCGTAGATCGGACCAACAAAAACAAAAATACTTAAGAAGTTTGAGGGTACCCCGGAACAACTATGCCTTTTGGACGTCTAACACCTTAGTCCTTCCCGTGACCATGGGTGCTGCAAAGCACTCGAAACGTCGGGAACTTAAAAATCAAAATAAACCGCGATAAAATCTGAAAAAAATTGTTTTATTTCAATTAAATTTATATCCTTTGTCTCTGTACAAATGTAAAGCCGCTATTACTAATTGGCTAAAAACTAAAGACTATAATGAAGTCAAACACCGTTTTCAAAGAATTTTGTAGTCAATACTCAAAATACAAATTTCTGATATACATAGATCATACACACTTACACATACATACACACACACATATACACACACACACATATACACACACACATACACACACACACACTCACGAGCGCGAACTCATTCACATACACAACAAAGCACTCACATTTAGCTTGGTTTAGTGTAATTTTATATTTATCTTTTAACAAAAAAAAGTGTAACTCAACGGTATTATAGATATTGTGTTACGGAAGAGCGGGATCTTCTAACACAAGTTAAATTTTATACTTAAAAGAAGGTCCAGGATACTGAAACAGTGTACCGAATAAAGCATTTGAATAAATTATTTTGCAATTTGTATTTGTATTAAGGTACGGCCAGACCAACGCGTCACGATGGCGCGCACGGTGGCGATCAGCTCCTGCAGTAAAATTGGTACGGAAATGTTCACACCAACGCATCCTGTGTCCTGCATGAGCTATCTGGGCGGCGTCTGCACACGCAATCATAGGGAAATACTAATCGCCACCGTAATCGCCGCCGGGGATGCCACCGCGGACGCAGCTGAACGCGTTGGTTTGGCCGTACTATTAGGGTAAATCCGTTAGTTGGTTATATTAAGATTTGCGAATCTTAATACTCTTAAAATCGTAAACGGAGCAAAATACTTAACCTGTGTGTTTTACAGTGCACCTGTGTGGGCTGACAGGGCCACAATAGGGGTGGCACGGCTTAAATTTCTTTACAGTCAACGCTTGGCACTATATTTTTGTGTAAGGTATACAGAACGGTCAGTACAGAAGCCCTACCGATACTTGCGGATGTACTTCCAGTTGATATTGAGGTTTAGAGACGCGCGTCAATGTACTATTCCATTAGAGACAACTTGAACAACGAGTTTTTATTGCCTTAAGACTGTTGTAAAATCACTAGATTGTTCAAACCGCAATCAATCGCCTATAAAGATCTCCTGATCGAATGGTAGGAAAGATGGGAAACAACAACAAAGGGCTGTCACCTTTACCTGTTATTTCCATCCATACGTGAGCGTTTGGTAAGGGCAAGGTTGAAGGTTAACAACTGTGTGACTCGATTTCTTACAATGGCAACTTGAAGAGTAAATTATTCTCTTTTAAACTGGTACCTTCACCGCTATGTCAGTGTTTCACGTCTTACTGCGGGTTTCAACAATCAGCACACCACATTCTTTGCGAGTGTAGTCACTGGCACAACGAGCGTACCATAATGTTAAATAGCCTACGAAATACGTCTGGGGTAATCTACTATACGGATCTTGTAGAAATTTGGGATAATTTCCGTGAATTTAAGCGTTTTTGACATACATAGAACTAGAATCATACATGAATCTCATAAATAGCTCTGTTAAATTTTTTTCGTATCCGTGGTGTTTTTCAACTGGGCTTATCCTAGTTGTTGTCTCCTTCTGTATAGTTTATGTACCATTTTTTGTGGCTCCCGCTTTGCAAAGAAAGTCGAATTTATTTTTCCTACTCCTCTTGTTTTTCATTCTAATTACATTGGTTGCGGGTTCCAAGCCAATTAAAGCGCTTCCCGGGACACCCCAAGGCTCAAACTTTGGTGTCATCTGCGAAGACCATTGTGGATCCTGGCTTACAGAAGTTACAATGGTGGAAATATGTGGCTTAGTACCAATAAAAAATTTAACAAAAAAAAAGAAAAAAATGAAAAAAATAAAAATATACACCGTCTACATTCTTTAAGTGGAAGAGGTGTAGATACTGTAAACACCCACTTTTCGCTGGCGATGTTAAGTCCCAATGTAATAAGCCGCAAGCCTATTGCTATTCTACCGGGCACACTCCCAGACTCCGAACTGACACTCCGACCTAGGATTCGAACCCAGGACCTCGTGATCGCTACGAGCAATATTCGCCACTAGACCAACCAGGCAGTTCGCAAAACTATTAGAACTTTGAACACGAAAATTGATTGAATAAAAGATTTACCTTTCCTTTCATACAATCGTGCACCGATAAAGGATAAAAGGGGTTTACCCCTTTTTTAATAGGATAGTACGTATACTTGTTTTAAACAAATGGAGTGCTTAATGCACTTTTCCTGTTCGGCGAGCAATAAACCTTTTCTTTTATTGCGTGTTTACAAACACATGCAGTGTTCCGGCACAGGCGGCATATTATTTTTTTCCCTGGAACCCGCCCGTGTGAAAAATTGTATACATAATATACCTACAACGCTGGTAAGTACGCCTCTATGCAGACTTGTTTCGGCGCACGGTTTAATATAGAAATATTAAGAGAAAAATTTAATTTACAGCCAATGCGCTGCGAGGGCGCCGATTTTATATTCCAAACTCTATCTCGTCGCATACATTAAAATTGATGGAAGTGATGTGAAGTTTTTATTCAGGCGTAAATGGTCAATAACGAGTTGGTGATTAAACTAAAAAAAAAACAATCACGTACCGGAAGACGTGGAGTGGGCAGGCCATCGATAACCAGGTGAAGATCGCGGGTTAACGTCAGATGCGTTTAGCACAAAACTGATCATCATGGCGATCTTTGGGGAAGGCTTTTGTCCTAGAATGGATCTCTATCAGTTAAAAACAATGACGTGAAGTTAAAAGGCACCTCAGAGTTGGTAATTTAAATATCTATTTAACTCTACAAAGTATATATCTAAAGACCGGCATCCGCTTGCAGTAGACCGGGGTAAGTAGAAAGGGGAGGCCTTAGCTTTGCAGCGGGACAATATAAGAATTTAATAAAACTACTTTTGATCTCGTTGGTAAACTGGCTAATACGTACAGCGGACAATGTGTAATTTTGCGATAGAAAAATTTCTAGTATCAGCCCGGTATCTAACAACATAAATCCTTAAGTAAAAGTAACTACTTAGACGTGTTTATAGATACGGGTGTTAGTATATTTCACCCTATAGATAGATAACTCTACAAATAAATAGAAGCGAGTAGTCACACATTCGTCCACTACGCTTATCAGTTCAATCTCATTCCCCTCCCATCCACGTCCGTCCGTTTACAAACAAACACTCGACCTAAGAAAATACCCAACGGAAACAGGATATAAATTAATTACGGTTGTTTTTCTCTTAGGAGCATCAATATTTTCTAAACAAAAATCACTTTGAGAGTATCTTGATTTATTCGGTCGATAAATAAAGCACCATAGCAAACATAGCTTGAACTAGGTACTTTTTAATTTTGAAAAAACGTAGCCCCATACTAGGAATTATTTCTGTATCGTGGGTCCGTTTCTTCTTCAGCCGAAAGACGTCCTCTGCAAGAAAAAGGCCTCCTCTAAAGACCGCCACAACGACCGGCTTCGTGCTGTATGCATCCAACTTCTACCCGCGACCTTGACCAGGTCATTGGTCCATCTTGTAGGGGGCCTGACCACTCCACGTCTTTCTGTACGTGGTCACCACTCGAGAACCTTTCTGCCGGCAACGGCAGTCAGTTCTACGAGCGATGCGCCCACTGCCACTATACTTTAGCAATTTTCAGTGCTATATCAGTGCCTTTGGTCCTCCTGCGGATCTCCTCGTTGCGGATTCGATCCCGCAGGGTAACTCCGAGCATAGCTCTCTCCATCGCCCTTTGGGTGATGTTGAGACTTCTATGAGGCCCATCATAAGCGACCATGTCGCAACACCGTAAAGAAGCATCTGGCTTTCTGCGGTTTTGTAGATCTGGATAAGGCATTTGACAGAGTTGTGCGAAATAGACTTTGGGACATTTTGCCAGAGGATGGTATACAAGGCACTCTGTTGCGAGCCGTCCAGTCCACTTATGTGGACAGCAAGGCATGCTTACGGGTGGGTGGTAACAGGTCACCCTGGTTTGACGTTGAAATCGGCGTCAAGCAAGTTTCCGTGTTGTCCGCTAGACTGTTTATAATAAATTTGGATAATAGTTTACAAAGACTGAAAGCGATGAATGTGTCTACAAAAGGGTGACCTAGTGGTAAACCATCTACTATATGCAGATGTCGCGATTTTAATAGCGCCAACAGAAATTGATCTGCAAATACTACCGCAATGCCTAAAGACTAAAGTCTATAAACAATGCGTCCTACCGGTTATGACTTACGAGGCCGAGACGTGGCCACTCACAGTGGGACTAGCCCACAAATTCAAAGTCGTACGGCGGGCTATGCAGCGAGCTATGCTCGGCGTCTCTTTGAAGGATAAAATTCGTAACGAGGTAATCCGACAAAGAACCAAAGTTCCGACATAGCTCGCAGACTCAGTAAGCTAAAGTGGCAATGGGCTGGTCACATCTGCAGTAGGACCGACGGCCGATGGAGCAAGCGTGTCCTAGAGTGAATACCGCGACTTGGTAAGCGTAAGGTAGGACGGCCTCCAGCTAGATGGACCGAGGACCTCAAAAAGGTCGCTGGGACAGACTGGATGCGGATGGCGGAGGACCGTGTGCAATGGCACATGTTAGGAGAGAGAGAGAGGAGAGATAGATATGAGGATAGCCTCATATCTATCTCTCCTCTCTCTCTCCTCATTCTGGCATTCAGGTTCACAGAAGGAACATAGTCCTGTCACGCTTTCTTCTTACTTTCTATGGTGCTTTACAACGCCGCATCCCACCATGCATCACCTTTTGCTGTACTATGCTTCTTTGAGCAAACACATACTTCTTTCGCGGATTCTACCAAACTCACTTTCAGGCTATTCCAGCATTCATCTACATTTGAGTCCGAAGAACCTGCTGTTAAAAGCTTGTCCCGGACTCTGTCTTCATCCATTTTCCTCACGCTCTCATCTTCCAATTTTTCAAACTTTATTCATTCAAGGTCTCCGAGGGGAATACGCTCTTGTGCCTCCACTTCCTGAACAGACCACTATATCACGCAACTACGGGTTAGTGGTCTGATCCAAGAGTGGGGCCTCTATATGTACGCGTATCTTAAAGGTTTCTTCGGAGACGGTTATTTACCAGGATCAAATCTATCTTGCTTTTTTGTTCATTCCTTCTCAACGTATAAAACACAAGCAAGTCATTTTCCAAACATAAATCTAAAATGAGCTCACCTGCATCTTATCACCATACGTATAGGAGGATTTGCTACAGTAAATATATGCTTGAAAAATAATTGAAATATATCTATCTATATCAACACACGACATCCTTGCCGGTACAGGCAAAAAAAATGTGAAGTCGGACACATTAATATCTTAAAAAAATTCAAACTGAGCGCGGAACAGTGGTGTGATTTTAAATGTCCGATAGCTAACATACATGAAAAATATATCTTGTTTGACTAATTATGCAAATGAACACGTACACAATACTCTGCATCTGCAAGCATCTGTGTTTTCGTAACCGTTCTACTAAAAAAATAATGATTCGTTCGTCTTGGGACATGTGAGGATCGAACCCAGAAACTACACAATTCAATGAGCGAAGAGGCGTACTCTCTTGACTGCTAGACGAAGTTTAATGTGTATACCTTTGAAATATGCTATAGTATTTGTCTATTTTATTTCTCTGCTAGAAACTTGACTTTCCAAATAGAGGAAGCGCATTATATATCATTACTTACTGTATTTTTATTTGTGTACACAATGAATGTTTGCTCTGCCTTCCGGCCGACGTACAAACCACTGACGGTCGAACGTGCATTTTCCATGATTGAGAATTTAAATTTGTTACGGCATGCTGATGAATTGGTTTTACATTGATTGTATGTTTACTGTCGATTGGGGAAGCTGGTAAATACCAATTTGTCAGACAATCGGGCATTAAACTATTATACTTAGGGCCTTTTTAGGCCCTCGAGTAAAGACTGAAGCTAATCGACAATGAAAGTTGGAAGTAAGTCTATATCCAAATTTTAACATCTATGGCGCTATCCGACTTTTAAACTAGCTTTTTTTTTTGTAAACAAAGATTTTTCACGGTAGCTAACTGTGTTGGATGGTGGTGAGATTCACCGTTTAAGTACCTATCAGTATAGGTATTTTTTTCTATAAACCGTGTGGCTTAAGGTTTTGTTGGGATTACGGATTACTAAGACATCTAGGAAAGCTAGGGAATTGTTTGCCTCCAACTCGGACCAACAAAAATTATTAAGAAATTTGAGGGTACCTTGTTACAACTATGCCTTTTAGACGTCTAACCCCTCAGTTCTTCCCGTGACCATGGGTGCTGCAAAGCACTCGAAACGTCGGGAACATAAAAATCAAAATAAACCGCGATAAAATCCAAAAAAAAAATGATTTATTTCAAACACATACTTCTTTCGCGGATTGTACCAAACTCACTTTCAGGCTATTCCAGCATTCATCTACATTTGAGTCCGAAGAACCTGCTGTCAAAAGCTTGTCCCGGACTCTGTCTTCATCTATTTTCCTCACGCTCTCATCTTCCAATTTTTCAAACTTTATTCATTCAACGTCTCCGAGGGGGATACGCTCTCGCCAGTGCCTCTACTTCCTGAACATACCACTATATCACGCAACTACGGGTTAGTGGTCTGATTTAAGAGTGGGGCCTTTATATGTACGCGTATCTTGAAGATTTCTTCGGAGACGGTTATCTACCAGGATCAAATCTATCTTGCTTTTTTGTTCATTCCTTCTCAACGTATAAAACACAAGCAAGTCATTTTCCAAACATAAATCTAAAATGAGCTCACCTGCATCTTATCACCATAAGGACCCAGAGCAGCGTCGCATGTTTGCCGCCTGGTTCGTACCCATGCGTTCAGGTCGCCACACAATCTCTTGGGTCAAGGTCATAACCATAACCTGAAAAAAATAAAAGTTCATTTCTAGGTCACTGAAGCAGTGATAGCCTAGTGGTTAGACAGTTGGATTGCAAAGTCAGAGGTCTCGGGTTCAAATCCAGGCACGCACCTTTCTCTTTTCGAAAGCATGTGCGTAATAAAAATTAACTGTCAGCGACTGAACATCGCCTGGTTCTCCTACACTCTTCCGGCGGAGAAGAGTCTCAAGGTGGCAATCCACGGTCTACCGGCTAACACTGACCCCAAAGACATTCTGGCGGAGCTCACCGAACTAGGTTTCGAGCTCGAATACGTGCGCCAGATCCGGTCTAGACAAGGAAGACCAGGGTGCATTTTCCTTGCTATAGTCAAGCGCACACCGGACCTCACGCCGGGCATTTATGAAGTAGAGGAATTACTCTGCATGCTCAGCGTCAAGATTGAGGTCTGGCGAGGCAAGAAAGGCCCCGCCCAATGTCACAGGTGCCAACAATTTAGGCACTCAAGCAACCAATGCCACAGAAGGCTGACATGTGTGCGCTGCGGAGGCGAACACCCCGCTAAGGAGTGCGAGCGCCCCAAGGAGGAACCGGCCACCTGCGCAAACTGCGGCGGCCCCCATCCCGCCAATCACGTGAAGTGCCCTGTATTCCGGAGAGAGGCCCGGAACAAGTCGGCAGGCACGGTGGCCATCAGTCGGAGAGCTCGGAGTGAGGCCGGAAGAGGACCGCTCCCATTGAGCTCGCACTAGAAGCCTGAGGAGCCACCTTAATGGCGCCAGCGAACGACCCTAGGGAAAGGGGTTCGCTGCAAAAGAGGAGGAGGAGGAGGAGACGTAGGACAAACCGCTCCTAACCAACTTTCAGGACCGAGACGCCTTCCGTACCGCCCACGGAACAGCCGGTGGTACACTTTAAAGTACCGGCGCCTCCAAAAGAGCCCCTAGCTCAAAAAGGCGACACTACCGCCACTAAGAAGCCGCGCACAAAAACGGCGCCATCAAAGAGGGACCAAACTCCGCGCCCACAATCGGGTAGCGCCATGCTTGACCTCTTCAGCGAGATCCTCAACGTCCTTCATGAGGTCCTGGACACCTACCGGGCAGGAGAGAACGCCTTCCCAGTGATCCTGGGAGCTGTGACACGCCTGTTTAATCGCAATGGATAATTCTCTCCGCATCTTAAGTTGGAATGTCCGCGGCCTAAGATCTAAAGTCGCCCTCCTCAGACCTCTGCTGCGAGAACAAAATATTGACGTGGCACTCATAAACGAGACTTTACTTGCACCATCTGATAAGCCCCGGTTCCCAGGCTATCATCTATATAGACAGGACGAACACACAGGACAGCAAGCGTATAGAGGCTTGGCAGTCGTCGTAAAATGAAGAGTCGTCCATCAACCTATCCCTCACGAACCCCTGAGTTCCACCTACGGCCTAGGAATACAACTTCGTGTCGCCGACAGTGAGCTCAGAGTATTCGCAGCGTACCATCCTCCAGGATCCAGTTTGGATCTGGCTGACGTCCACAAGCTGCTGGACTCGCCAATCCCCGGCGATCCACACTCATCGCCGGCGACATGAACTGCAAGCACCCGGTGGAAGTCTTTGAACACCAGCCGCGAGGGAAGACGACTCTTCTAAGACTCGGAAGCCCGCGGTTACAAGGTCAGTGGTCCGGAGACACCGACCAGATACCCGGACGACCAGCACTCACTGCCGAACGTACTTGATATTATCATTCACCGCGGGCTGGACTCCCAAATTCCACAGGAAACGCTGGACGAGCACTTGTTGTCAGACCACGTTCCTGTGCTAATTACCATCTCATCTCGTCCTGTCACCAGAGCCTGGGCAACGCCACGTCAACTCACGGACTGGACATGCTTCAGAGAAGCACTGGAGACTACCACCCGATCTCGGACTATCAATACCCCGGAAGATGTTGACACAGCTGCTAACGAGCTGATAGCGACTATCCAGGACGCCCTTGCAACAGCCACGCGAGACCGCGTACAGAGCGCCCGGAAACCGGACCTACCGGCGCACATACGCGGCCGCATTGCCAGGAAAAGGCTGTTGCGCCGCAAATGGCAGATTAGTCGGTGTTCAAAATCTAAAATCCCAGCTCAACAACTTGACAGAAAAAGTAAAGGCCGAGATCCTGAATCACGCCGCCGAGAGCTGGGAAGACCACATCTCGAACATCTCAGATGACTGGCCATCTATCTACCGCCTCTGCCGCCAGTATTCAAATACCTCAGCTCCGGTGCGCCCGTTATTATACGACGACGGGAGCCTACGTCACGTTGCAGCAGACCGTGCTAAAATCTTCGTACAACACCTTGAACGCCAATTCCGACCGAATCCGACCTCAGACCAGGCCCATGCGTCAACAAGAGAACGAACGAGTCGAGAAACAAGTTTCTGTTCCTGGACACGCCGGTGGCCCGTGATGAAGACTCCATCTTTTTCTGTCCGGGTATGGTCAGCAAGATGACCAGAAAAACCACACCCAACAAGGCCTCTGGTGCGGACGGAATAACCAACAGAGCGCTGATGCACCTGCTCCACCGTACAGTGGCGGCGATAGCTCGCCTCTACACAGGGATCGTCCTTCCACACCAGAAAGTTCCCAGACATCTGGAAGATCGGGCATGTCATCATGTTGCCCAATCTCGGAAAAAAATCACTGAAGCCCGAGAGTCACCGGCCAATCACACTTCTACCGACCCTCTCTAAAGATCTGCATCAACACCAACATCGTTCCCCGCCCGGAGCAGTTTGGTTTTCGGTCGAGACACAGTACTACCCAGCAGCTGTCGAGGGTTATACACCATCTAACGGCCTCCGCAAATAAGCGTGAGAAGGCCGTCCTGGTGTCCCTCAACATGGAGAAGGCGTTTAATAGTAGTATGGCATCACGGTCTGCTGTACAAGCTGTCCATCCTCCCCCATCGCATTGTTCAGGTAGTCTCCTCATTTTTCCAAAATAGACATTTTAAGGTAGTGGTGGACGGAGCACTCTCCTCTCTGCGCCCCATTGCCGCCAGAGTCCCACAAGGCAGCTGTCTCTCGCCTGTGTTTTATTCACTGATGACATCCCCATAGCCCCAGATGTCCACCTGGCCCTATACGTGGACGACGCGGCTTACTATGCGTCGTCGCTCAGTACCACTCATGCGGCCAGGAAGATCCAACGCACACTCGACCTCCTGCCGTCCAAATTGATGTTATCGGTGAATGTGCGTAAAACTCAGGTCATCATCATGGGACGACACCACATCCCTCCACCACTCCAACTACACGGACAAGACATCAAATGGTCCCCCATGGTTAAATACCTTGGGGTGACCATTGACCGAAACTTGACATTCAGGCCCCACGTAAAGAGCATCATAGCATAAGCCAAATGTGCTCGCGCACTCCTCCGTCCAGTGCTCTCCTCAAGACTCCCTCTACGAGTGAAGGCAGCGGTCTACAAGACCTACATTCGCAGCCGCCTCACGTACGCAGCGCCGGCCTGGGCACATCTGATGCACCCCTCGCTGCGCAAATTGAGTAGCCCAGCAATCCGCCACTTTGCGCACCATCGTCCGAGCGCCAAGGTACGTGAGTAATCCCACGATCCACAGGGATCTCCGAGTCGAGAGCCTAGAGGAGTTATCCCGCCGCCTGTCCACCAACATGTTCATGCATGCCGAGGCATCGTCCTGGTCGCACGTCCAGGACCTAGCGCCATGGCATACGCGCCCGCCGGACAGGAGGCCCTATCCACGCGACTGGGCTGTGCCCAGCGACAATACCGTGGGGCCTACACCGGATTTGACCTCCGCTGCTCACTGCATTTCGCTCTAACGGCTTGCCGTTGGGTCTTGAGCGCGTGAGCGGCGATGATACTGGACTTGACACTGTGGAAGACAGAAGAGGGAATGGACGAAGTCACCGTCGTAGCTGGTCGCCTGCCGGGCTTCTCCAACGAGTCTCATCCGGTAGAGCTTAACCGCACGGTGGTTTGAAGAGCGCCACATCACATCGCCCTCACTATCTTCCACACAACCGGACTCGACTTTCCAAACCCCCTAATACCCCATCTTTCCTCCCTCAATCTCCCAACCCACATAATATACCTGACACAGCCCGATGACGTTTGATCGCCCGCTAGGTCGCCTTAGTGGTGCTGTATCGCGCTGCCGGGCGAAGAAAGAAGAGGGGCCTCGGGAAGTCGCCGCCTCCTGCTGATCGCTTTGTCGGGCTTCCTATGGTTCGCCATAGGTTCCACCTGATTCCATATCTCTGTCCTCGTCTCAGACAAAGGATCAAGAGATCTGGGGAGTGCGCACTGTTGCCTCAGGCAGGAAGTAGGCCATCCTGTGACAGTATATAAAAACGAATTCGCGCAGGAACAAAGCCTTTTTCGACGCCAGAGCTCGCACGACAACTATTCCTAATTAAAAGTGATAGTACCAGTGCTTTATTAAAATAAAAAAAGTTTTAGATTAGCAACATTTTTCAACCCCCTTGGTAAGTTTAATATAATTAATTCCAATAGTTCAGGTTGCTGTTAACTAATTTTTCGTGTCTGGATTAATTCGATTACTATTCAACAAGTGATTTGTTCTACCTTTTAATAGTGTACTTTTCTATGGCTATATATATTTCTTAACAGTGGGTTAACAACGTAACAAAATGTGACAGCTAGTATCTTAAAATTTGTAAAATATAACCTTATCTATTTAATCATTCCGATAAGTGTTGAATATGTTTCACCGCGGTATTTTTCTTCACTTCTATTATCATATTAATTTCGTCCAAATCGGTCCAGCCGCCACAAGCAACCAGGAGAGATATGGCCGCGATAATTAATTCCCACTGTGTATTCCACGCGTGTGTTATTTAACATCAGTGGCTTGTGAGTATCTATTGTTCTAAAATATTTGTTATTCAAATTCCGTAAATATTAAATTTCTATACATACAATAAAAATAATAAGCTTTTGGTTTTTGTTAATCTATTAAAAATTGCCACCGCAAAATTGTATAATGTAACACAAATTTATTTGCTAGATTGATGCCACGATAAGAGGGTTTTCTCAATATACCCGACGAAAAAAATATTAATGGTCATTGTTTCGCTCGATGTTTTTATAGAACTACCGTATTGTGTAAAAATTAAAATCTTTTGTACCTCATAGCGTAGTGGAGTGGTAATCGTCCAAAAAATAAACAGTTGGGGTTTGATTCTGGGTTGGGTAATAATGTTTTATTTAAATATTTGTTTTTCCTTTGTATTATATTTCAACCGGATATAAATATCACCACTCCATTTCGTGAAATTTTTAATTGCTGCGCGGAAGATGCCGACGCCCACTCCTGGTCTCACCTAGTGCCTGGGGGTCGGCTCTTTCGCGCTACAAGGTCGTTTCGACGCGTTCCAGGAAATTGGGGGTCCACCGTACGGGTTGCAAAAGTACGGTTTGGGAGACAGCAGGCCACACTTCTGCCCGTCGACTCCAGCTGACCTCGGCGGCTAAGGGCCTTCTATAGGGCACCTCCAAGTTCCCCACCTAGCCGGTGGAAGCTTATCACCGAAGACCCCCACGCGTCACGGGATCGAACAGCCGAAGTTAAGTCCCCAGCGCCCATAGGGTTTTTTTTTTGTGTGACCAGAAAACTTCCCTTTGCCGCGAATTCACACCACGGGTGTAGAAAATTATTTACTTATTTTAATTTATCATGTTTTCTTCTTTTTGCGATTTTTATGTGTTTTCATTTATTTAATTTTTTTTTTCAATAAACAATTGTATTTTTTATAATTGTGTTTTTATTTGTACCCGCCGTCAGGCGGTCGTAACATCGTATCTTACTACGAGGCGCTGAACGCGGAAGCGCGGGGCGAGTGGAACCAGCGTAGTGCCGAGTAACTTTGCACTCACTGCTCGCCACGGGGAGTATAACAACTGTCTCTTCCAATATAACTTCCAATAATCATGTAAGATCAATTGCGGTGCCGTTATATTACCTATCACGTGCTTCAACGGCGAAGTAAGTCATCGTGTGGAAACCTGCATGCCTGAGAGTACCTCGAAGGTGTGTGAAGTTCGCCAACTCGCATTGGGTCAGCGTGGTGGACTATGGTCTAAACCCTCTCAGTTTGAGACGAGGCCCGTGCTCAACAGTGGGACAGTTTCTTAACAGGGCTAAAATTATTATATATTCTAGGTCACATATTTCTCACAAATGTTAGGTTAGAATAGCTATAGGTAATTCAAAAATTTTATTGGTTCAAACATATGTTATTTCGTTATATTATTAAGATCAATACATGCAAAATAGATTTATATGTCTGAAACCTCCGGTTGAAATGAAAGTAAAAAAAGTAGAGAAATAACGCGAACTGGTACATTGAGCAAAGAGTAAATGTGCTTACCGAACGAAGTGCTGTCCATTGTTGTATACAGTGATGAATCTGCAGTTATTCCTATACAATGGAACCGCCAGCAGAGCCACAATTGATGCAAAATAGGTACACTTTGTATGCGCAAAACCGTTTTCAGTTATCAATGTCAGATTATCGCTGGAGCAATTTAAAAACGAGCGAACCTTACTGTAGTCGCGTATGATGTGTAACATCTGACATGTTATCTTACTATGAAATGGAGATGCAATATAGTGCGCGCTTTCCCGGTTCCACCGCGCGCGCTCATTAGTCAAATCAAATAGCGCGCGCTTCCCCGGTTTTACCGCGCGCGCTCATTGGTCAAATCAAATAGCGCAAGCTTATTAGTCAAATCAAATAGCGCGCATTTCCCCGGTTTCCTGTAACACATTTCCGTCCCTTTTCCAATATCACTCCCATAAAAAATAACCAGCAACGAGAGGAAAGATGTTACAAATCAAAAAGTCCAGTAATCACAGCCAGAGTATGTTGACCGTCCGTTATAGTAGTCGACTCGTAAAATAATAACAAAAATAAAGCAACGAAAATCGAAGCGTACGACTGAGTGAGCGAATATGTGCAATACGAGAATGCCTATGCGACTGGATTCTAAGATTAATAATTGATAATATCGATAGTTTATACGAAAATCCATTTTATCCAATGTCAACAAAGTTTAAGAAACGGTTAACAATACATTTTTGACAAACGCTTACAGCGTTTCTGCACCGCGCGTTGATAATGCGGCCGTACGAAAAAGGCGTCATAGTTGTGTACTATATATGTATAATATGCATGTGTACTATATATTGTGGAAATTGTGTTTTTCTTTTATTGCGCCACGTATCCTAACGTACTTTATGGATAACCAAATTTTAATGTAAAATCTATATTAATATATCTATGTCTATATAAAAATGTATTAGCAATAATCTAAACGATTATGATTGAATATAATCGATTGAATATAACCGATGGGTATGATTGACGTCTGTAACCGTAATTCGATAATTACAGTTAGAGACGTAATTTGGTGACTTCGTATGCTTATAATACTTTGAAATATTAGTTTGTTATAAATATGGATATTTGCCACTACTAACATAAAATAAATAAATAATTATGGTATAGGTCACATTTTTGTTGGTTCTGGGGCCATTTTCGATGATGTCGTTTTAGTCACTATATAATTAATTTAATCTCTTATTTTCCGATCCTATTTGGGTACTTATTAAAAAATATAGTCACCTGTAAAATCCTCTAATAATCGACAACATAATAAATGATTACAAATTTACATTAGAAATTTGGGAAAATTTACATGTGCCGTGGCGTTATCGAGTGCGTAATCAGGTTATAACGTCTAAATAAGCGGCGTACGTCTAACATTGTGGTTATTTACTACGAGGCATGCCTTTTAAGTTTTGTCGTTTGAATAAAAAAACACAACTAGAGCCTTATAGTACTTTTTAATGTTTTTCAAAGTATTCACCACGTAGCTTAATATACTTTTCCATTCGCTCAAACCAGTTATTATAACATTTATTCCACTCTAAAGTGGGGGTGTTCAAAATGGCTGACTTGAAAGCGTCGACTGCTTCTTCACCGGACTGGAACCTTTGACCACGAAGACTTTTCTTAATTTTAGGAAATGTAAAGAAATCGTTAGGGCTTAGGTCAGGACTGTATGGAGGATGGTCAAGAATTTCTACATTTTCCTGCTTCAAATACTCAATCGTTTGACGAGCGCTGTGTGAGCTTGCGTTGTCGTGGTGTAGGATGATGCGTCGCTTTGAGTTAGATTTTCGAAGTTCGGCGATGACTTGTGGTAAACAAACTGTGGTATACCACTCTGCGTTAACCGTTCTACGATCTTCAAGTGCAATATTCGCAACATGGCCGGTTTTTCCAACGAACGTGGCCACCATCTTCTTTGGAGTGCTTCGAGAACGAACGACTTTAGTCGGCTTTGGCTCGTCTTGAAAGACCCAGATTGTAGATTGTTGTTTGGAATCAGGATCGTAGGCATAGATCCAAGATTCGTCACCACTGATGATGTCGTAGACGTGATTTGACTCTCCTCGGTTGAACCTTTGCAGAGTTTTCTTACACCATCTGACGCGGGCCGCCTTGTGATCGTCGGAAAGCAGATGCGGTATCCAACGGCAAACTAGCTTTCTCACACCAAGCGCTTCATGCACGATCTTCTGAATGGTTGTCCCTGAGATGCCTAATAGAGTCTCTATCTCTCGATACGTCACATGACGATCGTCGAGAATTAGTTGTCTCACAGCAATTATGTTATCTTCAGTGAAGGCGGATTTTGGGCGTCCTTCGCGAGATTTGTCACTAACACTAGTATGTCCACGCTGGAATTCTAAATACCAGCGTTTGACAGTCCGCAGACATGGGGTTTCATCACTGAACACAGATGTTAGTTCTTCAAAACACTGAAGCCGTGTCAGGCCTCTTCTAAAGTTGTAGAAAATTATTGCATAAACATATTCCTTAGAAAGATTCCTTTTCGTACGTAACCTGACAGATTCCAATCGGCACTGTGACTAAACAATGGCATTAATCCTAATACTTTCAACTGTTTTGAGATTCAAAATTTAAACACATTCGAATATAGAACAGTTCCAAATTCAAAATTGCCGGGAAATATGGAAACGACAGAACTTAAAAGGCATGCCTCGTACTATGCAAATTATCAAGTTAGGGTGCTGTTTCGTTATTGTGTAGCACAGCGCACAATTAGAGATTGATTCAGCAAACTTTTTGGGGTGATTTCTAATAAGCACGTAAGCTAATAACGTTAGGAGTTATCTGCTGATCAAAAATCACATTAGTAGCTCACTGAAGCAAAAATTAAAAATTACGATTGTATAAAGAATATAGTGCAAATGTTTTACTTTATATTGAGAGAGGTAATCAATTATTTAACCGATAACTTTTATCTACTGATTAAGAAATCATACCTTAAACCTTTTTGAAACGGATTTTTGACCTTGCCGACAAAGTTATTGTCTCATCACGTGTGCTGTATCTTTATCCGAAAGGAGGGAAAGAATATGTGATTCTACTTACTTTTATACAAGCTGTATCGTAAATAACGCAAGACCTCCGGCACCTCGTTCAGTTAATTGCTTCAATAAATTCAATACTGAACCCAAATTGCCAACTTTAATTTTTTAAGCACTTTTATAACCCTATTAACAATGAAACTTGTGTGCGTATTGAGAAATACGTTTTAGAAAAGCATTCAAAATCTCCGTATTGATATGAATCAAGAATACATTTTGTTCATTATAGCGCACTAAAGGAGCAACAGCATTTTTTGCAAATTAAAAAAAATGTAAAATACAATAAAAATGATTGGAATCAATTCAGCTATCGATTTAGAACAAACTTAATTTCAGGTCTTGCGTTTATAATGTTACACCTTGTATATTGGTAGTGTTTTGGTATAAAATATATATACTACGAGTTACGGAAATGCGCCTACACTTTTATTGCCCCACACATCACAACGAGGCACTCGAGCGCTGGGGACGCCGGTCTTAATAGCAAAACAGATATTTTTGGTACATCTGTTTAAGTCTAAGCTGAGTAATCGAGCCTTTCTATTTTTAAGGTTTTCCGTGTCTTAGTAATCTTGATAGCGCATTACAATCTAACGCTAAGTTTTAGCCCCGTACGTCAATCATCAACAAGCCTTACTGTTTGGTAAAAGAAACCAATAGCTTAGGCTTGTTACATTTGATATAACGACTTTAATTGTTTAATATATAATGTTTTATTTGAGGTGTTAATTTCCCGATAATAGTCATTTTAATGATTTAAGTTTAATGACTGTAAACTTGTAAACATCTTTAGGTGATTTAAGATTATTTATTATACCGTGATAAATCCGGACTTTTGGCACTGAAAATCTTCAGAGGTGCATGTGAGTGTATAACTTAAATTATGAAGCTGATGACCTCAACTTATAATAAATAACCTTTTAACACTTATCGTTATCAAATCGGTCGGATATAGGAGTAAATTAAAAAAGAAATATTGCAAATGAAAACTATTTCATTAAATAAACAACTACCACGGATAACATTCCTACATACTGTAAATGTTCACCTAATTATCATTAAAAGCTTCGCTACATCAAATATTATTCAAAATCGCTAAATTGGATTTCAGCAGAATAATCAGAGGCAAACTGGACTACCTAATTATCATTTATCACCAATTCCGACCGAATACTAATAATATTGAGCGGGGCAATCATACTTTAGGTAATACATAATGTATTGCACTGTGTCCTTCGTTCTCGATATAAACCATATGCAGCTTTCTCGACCTGCTCTGTAGCCGCGCATCCTTTAGAGACTTGAAACGTCAACGCGTCCTCTAAGGTATCTGTGGACATAACCTCTGCGACCATTCTTTTGACAGCTCGGCAGCCGATGCGTTGTAATAAAGTTTTGGTCGACATTTCATTTGATAATCTTGAAATATCATTGAAATTACATAATAAAAAGGTTTTAGTATACTTAAGTGACCTTGTGAAATAAATTTAAAACATCGTATAGGCAAAATCAGAAAAATTTTACGCCGTGGCAAAAAAGTTAATTATAAAAAGATCGACTCATAGTTGTTTATTTCTGGCGTTTTGGCTTAACTTGGTTATTAATATAATATCGGGTGTTTGCAGACGTGAGTTTTATCATATTAAGACTTGTGAACGCTTCATCACCCGAACAGTAAACTTACGAAGTCTATGTCCCTTTTCGAGAAAAAACAGTTTTACACGCAATATACCTGCAAACAATTTCTAACCGTCTATAAATTGGCAATGTAGTATTAGTTTAGATTATTAGTATAGAGAGAAATTAGGGGGACATTCATCAATAATGATGATTGTTAAGGATCGATGGTAATTCAAGGACACGGGTGATGTACGGGATGCATCGACGTGATCCGCAAGACTATATGGTAATTCAAGGACACGAGTGGTATACGAGATGCATCGGCGTGATCCGCAAGGCTTGGGGCCCATACGAGATATGTGCTGAAGGTCATACTACTCATAGGTTTCACCCATGAGGTGTTCCTGTGCAGTTCACATTTCTACAATGGTAACAATCAAAAATGTTACCTAACATACATACCTTAAACATGCCTTAAACAGTAAATACAAAGACTATTGCTATAAACTATAAGCAATTTCTGATATTATATCTCCAAAAGGAGACTTCCTGAAAGGGTAAATAAAGTGACATTGTTTATGAATAACAATACATTATTAATAACATAAGCCACTGCCTTGCAGAAACATAGTGTTTTATTGATTGCATTATTAGACATACTTGTATACTAATACTGAAATAGCCCAAAGTGAAGCTTATTACATAAAGAATTGTGCAAAATTATGAGCACTTGTAATAAAAAAGGTAAATCCAGCGATACTTATCCCTGAACAAGTTTTATAAACAGATGAGCCAAAGTAATCTCTACTTACGGCAATGCCTGTTGTAACTGACAAGCAACAGGACTGTGGAAATATTTCAAATATAATATCTTATCCCAACGATGCTGAGGCAGGCAGGTTGTGGGATAATTTGTGTATAAGCACATATGTACAGGACGATGTCTGCATGATTTGTATGTATGATAGGAATAATAAGAAGAGTGTAACCCCGGAAAGGGACAGGAATAATTGTATCATGATTGGTTTATTGGATTAATAAACTCGGTACAAAGCCCACTAGTTGTGACACACCAAATAGTAATTAAGAGCGCGAAAAATCGCGCCAGACACGTTCGAGCGACTGGACATTGGAGGATTATAGGAAGAAACTCTGCGCGAAGAGGGTCACAACTGGTGGGTGGAGCACTGTTTCAAGATTATTCGGCTTTTATTGAATTCTCCTTCACGACGCATTCCAGCCACAGCAGCAACAGGACGCACGACGTACTATTCGTCCTGTTCAACATAGATACTTAAAATATAATATAAAATACCTGGCCTATCGAGTTAACATGAAACTAGTAATTATCTGTCAATATTATCAGTCCAGACCAGTTGCAGGGTAGCCAGAACAGATGAATCCTAACAATACAGTCATGAAACCTTTATTGTGATTAAGAACCTTCTTCTGAATTTCTCTCTAGAGTCCGGCGTATTTCCATCTCTCTGGAGAAAAGCTTTTGTTCGCCCCCTGCCTAAAATCTCCAACTCTCCCTTCCTAGCCACTTTCGTCCAATATCTATCCTTCCATTTCTTTCAAAAATGCTCGAGGCCTGTGTTCATAAGCAATTCTCTCATTTTATATATACCAACAATTTAATTAACCCTCTTCAATCTGGCTTGGATATCTTGGATTGGTTTTCTTCTTATCTTCGAGAACGTCAGCAGTCCGTTTTGTGTGATGAAGCATCTTTAGTATGGTGCTGCCTTGACACTGGCGTTCCCCAAGGCGGTATTCTCTCTCCTCTTTTATTTTCCATTTTCATTGATTTAATAACTCAAGAACGGTGTCACGGTGATTCCTACAAAGTGCCAAGCGATTCTAGTGGGAAGCTCTAGGCTTATAAGCAGGATCGATGTTAGTTCTTTGCCTCCACTTAAATTCAACGGGACAGTTATCCCCCTGGGTTCTAGCGTTAAGGATCTTGGATTACATATTGACACTTCAATGAGCTGGCAAACACAAGTCATGGCTGTCGGTCAAAAGGTCACCGGTACGTTGCGATACCTGTATCGATTAAAAAACTTGCTCCCCACCAACACAAAAGCAATGCTTGTGCAGTCCCTGATCTTTCCTATTTTCGACTCCGGTGATGTGTGCTACTTCGACCTGAATGCAGATCACCTCAATAAATTAGACCGCCTACTTAATAACTTTTAACATTCGATTCGTCTTCAATTTGCGTAAATATGATCATGTGTCGGAGCATCGATCACTATTAAAGTGGTTGCCTATTCGGCAGCGTAGAACTCTAAGGGCACTAACAACATTATTTTCTATCCTTAATTCTCCAGTCTCGCCCGCTTATCTAACTTCTCAATTTCAGTATTTATGCTCAAATCACGTTAAACATCTTCGCTCTTCTGATAATCGACTTCTTCAGTGTCCCCTTCATACTACTGATTTCATTCGTCCATCCTTCTTTGGAATGCTCTGCCTCTGGAACTCAGGACGGCAACCAAACGACCCTCTTTTAAAAAAAGTCTGCAGGATTACTTAAATAAGATGTTGGATCCCCCTCAATGTTAGTCGTTCCATGTCGTTATGTCGCACAGTTTTAGTTTATGTATGTATTGTATAATTATATATGTATGTATATATTTGTGGTATATATAAATATGTACTATATCTAATATCGTTATATATAATTTGTATTTAATAATGTGTTTTAAATAGTTAATTAGTTGTTATTTATATTTATTCTTGTAATTTTTTTCCCCCTTAAATTTGTGTAATTTCGCACCTACCACACTTGTCTCAGCTGGCAGAAAATGCCGCAGGCATCAAGTGCGCCTATGTACATAAGTGCATAAAGTATAAATAAATAAATAAACCTTTATGGTCAGCAGTATATATTTTGTATTAAAGGAGTTTTAATATAGTGGAGTACCAACATGGAATTATTAACTGTTGTCTATTCATAACCAGTAGTTTAAATTTCAATAAACCACCAGTGTTGTAACCAACATAGAACAACAATCACAGTGTACGTATCGGTCCACCATCAACAAATCACGATGGACATTGGAAGTCTCCTACCAGAAAATGTGAGGTAAGAAAAGCATGCTAGGCATTTTGCACAAAGACTGGTTTTAAAGTTACTGAAAAATTCAGTAAACCATTCAGGAATACAACATGGGTTTTACAAAGAAACCATAATATTAAAGGCTAAAGGTATTGACTGAGTTTGGTATGTATCTATCTATGACTATAACTATCTATCTATGACACTAATAAACATGTGTGTCTGTCTGCCTTCAACGGCAAACATAATTGTATTGGTTTTGTGCAAGTATTTGCAATCCAGACAATGAAGGTTAAAAAAAATCTGGTCCTACATATGTGTGTGTGTGAATGATGTACGCTGTTGGCCGCGAGGCCTTTACAGCTTCACCGGACTTAAAGGCGAACGTGCAACCACTACGCTCTAGCCAGCCAGAAGGGCAACAGGCGACATACTCGAGGGCGCCTCCTGCCTCTGGCGGTTGACCGGTGCACTACTAAGTGCACCGGTCAACCGCCGGCTATGGGAGGGGATTTACTACTACGTCGTCGTCGTCGCCCGTATTCTGAGCGGAAAGAAGGGATGACAAAGCATCGGGGGGGTCGGTGAGAACATGTCGCGGCCGGCGGTGGCGGCAGGGGTCGGGGGGGAGATCGTAGTCGGCGGTGGCTACGATTAACGAATTCGCATGGGTAGATGCGTTCGCGAAGTGACGTGTTGATGCCTTTTTAATAAAGGCGCGAATAGGTTCGAGACCTAGATCGGAGTGGAGGTCGACGTTCCGTACGAACCAGGGGGCTCCTACGGCTTTACGGAGGAAGCGGTTTTGAACCACTTGGAGTTTATCGATGTGAGAGGGGGCCGAATGCCCGAACACAACACACGCATAAGTCATGATGGGTCGAACGCAAGTTTTGTAAAGTGTCACCTTATTTCTAAGGGACATTTTACTCCGCTTGCAGATTAACGAATGGAGACGACCGAGCACAAATGATTCTCGGTGACGGACCCGCTTGATGTGCGGGCCGAAGGACAGGGTGCTGTTTAGGGTGACCCCTAGATATTTGACCTCTTTGACCCAGGGAATGGGTTGGTCGAACATGGTCACTTGGCCGAGATTACTTCTAGGGCGGCGCAGGGAGTGGCGTGGGGTGGCACCTCTGGAGAAGAACACCGCAGCGCTCTTGTCCGGGTTCACCTCAATACGCCACTTCCTGAACCAATACCCTAGGGAATTGGCGGATGCCTGAAGGTGTCTGGTAATGAAACCCTTATTCCTATGCGAGACGTAGAGAGCGGTATCATCCGCGAATAGGGCTAGATGCGCCTTACTCGAACGAGGAATGTCGTTCGTGTAAAGGCTAAACAGGAGCGGAGAGAGAACTGAGCCCTGTGGGACTCCAGCACTGATGGAGTGGGAAGTGGAGCGCGTCATTTCGACGCGATAACGGAAGGCGCGATTCGACAAGAAGTCTCGTAAGATGAGCACGAGTCTGTCCGGCACACCCAATTGGTAGAGCTTGTAGATCAAGCCGTTGTGCCAGACTTTGTCGAATGCCTTCGCGACATCTAGAAAGAGGGCGCCCGTGTAGATGGGTTTGGGTCTATTGAGACCGGAGAGGATGTGCTCCGTGATGCGGTGCACTTGGTGGACGCATGAGTGTTTGGCTCGAAAGCCGAACTGGTAGTCGATAAGGATACCCTTGGACGTTACGAAGTCTTTGAGCCTCGCCAGAAGTAGGCGCTCGTATATCTTGGCCAGGGAGTTGAGGAGACTGATAGGGCGGTAGCTCGCGGGGAGATTGCGAGGTTTGCCGGGCTTGGGAATGCCTATGACGTCCGCCTCCTTCCACTTAGCGGGGAAGGTGCAGTTCGCCATGGCGGCGTTCAATATGGCCACTAAGAGGCAGATGAGTTGGGCGGGCAGGCATTTCAGAACGCGATTCGAAATGCCGTCAGAGCCGGGGGCTTTTTTAGTTTTGAGACCCATAATTAGATCTTCGTCCTCCGTTTGGGTGATAGGAGGTAAGGAATCGACGGGGGGAGGGATGCCCTGCGCTCGACTTCCCTATCGACCGCGTCGACGTGGGACTGGTCGACGGATTGAGAGCTGGAGGCGCGCTGGCTCTCGAGGGAGTCGGCGAGAAGCTCGGCCTTTTCGTCGTCGTCGAAGGCTGGGGGTGCGCCTGAAGGGCGGGACAGCGGGGGCATGTCAGTCGTGAAGTCGGATTTGAGGCTACGCGCCAGCTGCCAGTAGGCCAGATGCGATGGCGCGATGCCCTCTAGGAAGTCACCCCACCGTTCCTCCCGGACCTCGACACGACGCTTTACCTCTCGTTGTAAAGCGCGCATCTGGGCCCGATTGCCTTCGGTGGGGTAGGAGTCGTACGCTCGGATAGAAGCATTCTTGGAACGAATGAGATCCCTAACATCGTCCGGCAGTCGAAAGCGGTTGAGGTAGAGATCTTCCGCCTCGACCTGCTTGGACGATCGACTGACAGCCGATCGGATGTGCTCAGTGAAGGCATCTACGGCCTGATCGGTGTCCTGAGGGGACGGGATGGAGTCCGAGCTGAGAGGGAGGGGGGGAGGGTCGGCATCCGCCAAGGCCGTGCTTAGCGCATGCCAATCCACCACCGTCTTTTTGGGTCGCTGAGGGGCGGAAGGGGGGGAACCGAGTCTCATGACTACAGGTCGATGGTCAGAGTCGAGTTCCTGGACTACTTCCAAGGAGTGCAGCCGTAGGGTGACACCCTTCAGAAGCGCCATGTCCAGGACGTCGGGTCGGTGGTTGGGATTGATAGGATAGTGGGTAGGGTGCATAGGTGCGATGACGTCAAAGTCGAGAACGTCGACCAGGGCGTCAAGGCTCCTACCGTTAGGGGAAGTGGTGAGACCGTTCCAGGCCACGTGCTTACTGTTGAAGTCACCCGCCAGAATGACGGCGCTTCCCAGATTGAGGAGTGCTTCAAAGTCACTCCTGAGAGCGGATTTAGTGGGGGAAAGGTATACGGAAGCGATCACGATGGGCTGGTGCCCCGTGAGAGAGACGCGACAGACTGAGGCTTCGATGTTGGTGAGCGCGGGGGGATCGAGAGGGATGCAGTGAAGGGACCTCCTGTAGTAAATGAGAGTACCGCCTCCGCGGGAGCCGATTCTGTCATTACGCACGAGGTCATAGTTTGCGATCCTAGGATCGCGTTGTGCGGGCTTGAGGAAGGTTTCCTGCACGAGGAGGATATCAAGTTGGTGATCTCGGAGGAAATCAGCAACCTGCTCTCGCTGGGAGCGAAGGCCATCGGCGTTAAAGAACGCCAGGGATAGGTTGTGGGGCTTATGGCGGGGAGGTCGTAGATCCATTATTGGGTGCGGGGGGGTTGGGTTCTGTGGGATGCCAGGACGTCATAGACGTCCCTGTATTCCGCGGCCAGGAGAACCTGGTCCGCCAAGTTGGTGGCGGCGCGGAGTCGAAGGGCGAGTTCGCGGACTCTGGGGAATAGTGCGGGGCTTATAACCGCCGAGACGCTCATGATGAGGTCGACGTCCTGACTGACGTTAGTGGGCGGAGGGGGACAAGCCGCTACCGGCGGCATCGCCGGCGCGCGCTTCGGGGGGCGGGCAGGGCCCACTGACGCAGGGTGGGAGGCCGCGGTGTAGGGCAGCGGCTTCACCCATGCGTTGGCGCCAAGGCACGGCCTGAGCAGCGGGGGAGGGGGGGTCAGCTTCAGTGGTGCGGGAGCGCGGGGAGCCACGGTCGCTGGCGCAGAAGGCACCGGACGAGGGTGTGCTGAGGGCGCGGGGGGGTGTTGCGCTGAGGGCGCAGAGGGGGGGGGCAACCGCGCGGGGGCGGCCGCCGCGCCTCGCCCGGGCAACCGCGATAGTTCGCGGTGTGCCCCTTGGTGCCGCAGAGGACGCAGCTGGGGGGCTCGGCCGCCGTCTCCTTCGAACGGGCGCACTGGGACGTCGCGTGGTCCTCGATGCACTTAACGCATCGAGGGCGCGCGTGACAGTTACGGGCAGAGTGCCCGTAAAGCTGGCAGTTGTGGCACTGCCCGGGCGTGCCACGTTTGTGGGGGGCCTCCACGGAGAGGCCAGATATGTGGCACACGGTCTTCAGATCGAAGACCCAACGGCCGGACTCGGTGCGGTCGAAGACGACCAGCACCATGTCGTACGCCTCTTTGGAGCGCCCATTGACCATTCTGTGCACCTGGCGCACAGGAAGGTCCTGGGACTGGAGGTCGGCCTTGATGACGGCGGTGTCCAGCTCCCTAGGGACACCGCGGATTACCACCCTGAGCTCCCTTTCCTCCTCCAGGGTGTAGGTGTGATATGCGATCTTGTTTGATCGCAGGAAAGCGGATAGCCGTCGGTGGTCGTCCGAAGACGCCACCTTGACGGCTATGCCTTGCGCGGTGGAACGCGCGTGCGTGTAGTTAATTTGGCGATTATAAATCGCCTTGGAGATGCGCTCTCAGGCGCTCTTGTCCTGAATGACAAGCGGCGGGGGAGTGATGTTCGGACGTGCGGGGCGCGCGAGGGGGGAGGCCCTCGCGGCCGCGTTGGGAGACGGAGACGGCCGGGGGCCGGAGTTGCCGGGAGAAACGGAAACGTTCCCGGCCTTCTGAATTTTGGGAGGCGGCGAGCCGCGCGATTTGCGCGCCCGCTTTCCATTTGCGATGGGAACGAAGTCGTCCTCCGACGAGAGCGACGGGGACGGGGACCGGGCGGGGGCGGCGCGTCGCGCGGACGCGCGCTCGACCTCCATATCCGAGTCCGAGAGAGGCTCGGACCCGCATGGCGAGACGGGGCAGTCGGCGGGGGTCTATCATCTCAGCCTATACTTGTCCACTGCTGAACATAGGCCTCCCCAATCGCTTTCCAGCGTAACCGGTCCGATGCCACCTGCATCCAACGACTTCCTGCGATTTTCACAAGATCGTCGGTCCATCTGGCAGGTGGTCGTCCCACGCTGCGCTTGCTAATACGTGGTCTCCACTCTAGAATCTTTCTGCCCCAACGCCCGTCCGATCTTCGCGCTATGTGGCCCGCCCATTGCCACTTCAGCTTGCTAATCTTAACGGCTATGTCGGTGACCTTGGTTCTTCTACGAATCTCCTCATTCCTGATTCGATCACGTAGAGAAACGCCAAGCATAGCTCTCTCCATAGCTCGCTGAGCAACTCTGAGCTTTTTTTTTTTTTTTTTTTTTTATGAGACCTATTGTAATAGACCACGTCTCTGATCCATATATCATCACTGGTAACACACATTGACTAAAAACTTTAGTCTTTAGGCACTGAGGTATTTTGGATGAGAAGATGTTGCGCAGTTTCCCGAACGCTGCCCAGCCGAGTTGGATTCGTCGATTGACCTCTCTCTCAAAGTTGGACCTACCTAACCGGACTACCTGTCCCAGGTAAATGTATTCGTCGACAACTTCAAGAGTAGAGTTCCCAACGGTGAGTGCGGTGGGTACGACATGGACGTTACACATTATTTTCGTTTTGTCCATGTTCATTTTAAGACCCACTTGTTGAGATACTCTGTTGAGGTCGCCGAGCATTCGTCCTAGATCTTCCAGCGACTCCGCCATGACCACAATGTCGTCGGCAAATCGAAGGTGAGTGATGTATTCGCCATTGATGTTGATGCCAAGTCCTCGCCATTCCAAGAGCTTGAAGGCGTCCTCTATGGTAGTCGTAAACAGTTTCGGAGAAATGACGTCTCCCTGTCTTACTCCTCTTTTTATGGAGATCGCCTTCGTGCACTGCCCCTGTACTCGGACTGACATGGTGGCGTTACTATACAAGCACTTCAACACTTCGATGTACCGATAGTCAATGCGGCATCGCTGGAGAGATCTAAGAACCGCCCAAGTCTCGATCGAATCGAAGGCTTTCTCATAGTCCACAAACGCCAAGCATAGTGGTCGATTATACTCCTCGGTCTTCTGTATAATCTGCCGCAGCGTATGTATGTGGTCTATGGTACTAAAGCCTTTCCGGAAACCGGCTTGTTCGGGAGGCTGGAAATCATCAAGCCTGCGTTCGAGACGATTCGTGATGACTCTCGAATACAACTTGTCAACATGGCTCAGCAGTGTGATGAGCCTATAGTTCTTTAATAAAGTGTTATCACCTTTCTTGAAAAAGAGTACCACCACACCCCTGTTCCATGCTTCCGGCGCTTTTCCTTCGAGCAAGACGGAATTAAACAGCCTCTGAAGGACTTTAAGTACCGGCGATCCGCCCGCTTTCAGAAGCTCTGCAGTAATTCCGTCTTCACCCGGCGCTTTGTTGTTTTTAAGTTGGTTGAGAGCCATCCTAATCTCGTACAGGCTGATGTCCGGGATATCTTCAGTGTAGTGTCGGGTTAGCTTGGCTCTTGGGTCTTTTACCAAGTCAACAATAGGTTCAGCTACTGAGGTATACAACTGTCCATAGAACCTCTCTATCTCCCTGAGCACCTATTCGACGTTACGTTTCCGTCCTCCGTCTTCAGCTTCGTCAACTGGCTTTGCCCAATCGACGCGGCTCTTGCGAACACTTTGGAGCCTTTGTTCTGCTTTATGGTCTCCTCAATACGTCTTGTGTTGAAGGACCGTAGATCGTGTCGCAAGGACTTCAATATCTGTCCATTGAGCTGCCTATAGGACTTAGCATCATCGGAGGTTTGGAGTCTCATGGTACGTCGCTCAGCCATAAGGTTTCGGGTGTAGTCGGATAGCTTTTGAGGCCTATTTTTACGGTGGGGCTTAAAATGCTTAGACCCGACCGTATGGACAGTCTCTACCAACCTATTGTTGATTTCGTCCACTGATGCGCTGCTGTCTAGCAATTCGAAGCGGTTTGACAATTCGAGTTGAAAGTTCTCGGGGTTTTGGATATGTGTATTAGAAGGTCGGAGCGTAGACTTCATCAGACGCGATCTTTCCATTTTGACATTAATATTTAATGTGCCTCTGACCATTCGGTGATCACTGCCGGTTTTTACCCTGTGAATCACGGAGACATCATTAAATATTTGTCGCTTGGTGCTCATGATGAAGTCTATCTCATTTTTTGTGAAACCATCAGGGCTCATCCAGGTCCATTTCCTATGAGACGGCTTCTGGAAGAAAGAGTTCATCATAAAGAGTCCCTCCTTCTCCAGAAATTCGGCCAGCCTCTGACCCCTGGGGTTGCGCTGCCCATATCCAAATTGCCCCACTCTCAACTCATCATCGCCCCGTTTGCCCAGTCGCGCATTGAAGTCACCCATAATTACTGTAAAGTGTGCTTTGGAAGTATGTATGGCTCTACTAATGTCCTCATACATTACTTCGACGTCATCATCTGAGTATGCCGAGGTCGGTGCGTAGACCTGTATGACCTTCAGCGAATATCTTTTGGATATTCTGAGTATCAGGTACGCTACCCTGCTCGACGCACTAGTGATGGACACAACGTTGTTTATGAGTGACTTGTGGACGATAAATCCGACACCACCTTGGGACTGCTGTTCGCCCTCCCGGTAGTAAAACAAGTTGCCGGATTTTAAGGTTATCGTGTCCTCGCTCTCTCTTCGGACCTCCGATAAACCAACAATACTCCACCGCAACTTGTTTAACTCTTCTTCCAGCTCAACTAGCTTCTCATCTGTCCTCAATGTGCGTGCGTTGTATGTCACCAGGGCCAATTTTCGGTTTTGGTGGTAGCCGAATCTCTGCCGGAGATTCTTAGCACCCCTTGTCCTGTCGTTACCATGGCTGCTACCGTGGCCAGGACGAACAGGACCGCCGGGGACTAGGGGCCTGGTTTTCTTGCTTTCTTCCATATTGGTTGGGGGAGTTTGCCATACTCGCCACGCTTGGCAGGCGGGTTGGCGAGCGCAGTTTTTGGTTGTAAAAGTGTTAAGGGAACGCTGCTGCCCATTCCCTAGTTTTCCCTTAGTCGCCTTGTACGACACCCGATGGGATGAGATGGGTTGGTCCTATTCTAAGCCGGGAACCACGCGGCGGGGGTCTAGGGCGGCGCAACTAAATCAGTTCACGGCGCGGCGAACGGAGTCGCGGGGCGCGCAGAAGGCGCGGGGTGCGCGGGGCCGGGGGCCGACGCGCGCGCGGGCGACACGTCGGGGAGGCGGGCGAGTACGTCGCCCTTTATTCCCGGACTATGTCCGGGCAATTCAGGACGATGTACCTGGTTAGGTCCCGGACGAACTCTGGAGGGAAGTCTTCAGCCATTTCCAGAGGGGAAATGGCAGGGCGAGTGGACTAAAATAGGGCCCTAAGACCCGGGCGTGAACGATGCCCTGATCCCCCCACCGGGTGACGGGGGGGGGGTGGCACTACCGGGGAGACGCGGTGTGCATCATGATATAATTAGCCGCGTTTTTTGTAGTGTAATTATAAAATTGCCTTTGCGGGTACTTTGTGGCCCGAAATGGCAATAAATCGACAGTTGTGAATATAAAGGCCTTTGCTCAGGCGTGTAGTAATAAAACAAAGTTACAGTAAAAAAGGCAAAAAAAAAAAATTATAATATAGATGGTCTATTTTATTGGTGGTGTATTTTTTATTATTATTAAATAAAATAAACATATAAATTTGTACTGGTAAACATTAAACATACTCAAAAATTGAGATTTCATCAAATGTTTTTATTCTAATGCTTTTAAAGGAAATTTATTTATATAAAAACCATTCGCTCATTGTAATTTAAACTTAATATCTAACATATATTCTTATGTTGGGAGTTACCATAAAATTATAACATTGATGTTTTTTTAATATAAAAGCCTCAGATTATAATAAAATTCTGTATAAGTATCTTAATTAATAACAAATTCTAGAATATTTAAAGAAACAAACATTATAAATTTAAGCAACAAAAAATATTACAACAATCACAAGACAGCTATTATTCTATCTTTGTTATCATCACACCGGACTACTTGCGGGGTAGGCAGAGAGTACAGAGTTGCAACAAGTCCAACTATTCAATTATTATCCCATCACCATTTCTTCTTTTTCTAATTGGAGCAACTTTTCATTGATGTTGTTCCCAGCTTGGACTGGACAGTGGGTTAGATGCCAGGATGCACCTAAAAACAATTGAACATTAGAACTTATCATACTTGTGTCTCTTGCTTTAGTAATGCATAAGCATAGACCTGATAGATGTATTCTTTATAATTAAAATAAATTAGTAATATGTTGAGAGTTAAGCTAGCTTTATGACAAAAAGTACTTACGATTAATAAATCTGGAAGATGCAGGGGTTGATTATCTATTTTGCTGGGACTCAACTGGTGCTGGAGAAGGTGGCATTCGTGGTTAAGCGAGGGGCTCCAGCAATGGTGGTGGAATCTCCACAGTTGGTTTATCTTCAGCAAAATGACCCACTGGAGATGGAATAATTGCTGTGAGTTGTACTGAGCCACTTCTTCATTATGTTCTGCAAAAAACAATAACAAATTTATTATTTAAATTCTTGACTCTATAATATTACTATGTTATTTTAAATATATTGTTCAAGTTATCAAAATACATACCATTGTGGGGAAGGCTAGCTCTCGAGCTGTGGTTTGTGGTCCATGGAATCTTTCACCCATTATGTTCAGCACCCGCAGCTCCCGTTGTGAAAGAGAAGCAGAACATGGCCCCCACCTGTCCCTGCACGAGATCTACGTAGAGCTACAGCATTTGTTTTGTCATCTGTTTAACTAGTCGGATCTGCAAGATGGATACATCTACAACAATAAAATATTTAAACACAACTTTAAACACTAAGCTACAATAAAAAACTCACTAACATATTTATTTCTTCTAGGTTTCCTTCTTTGACCCTAGATTCATAAACATATGTGGGGGTAACACTATTTATAAACATTTATCTTGTAGGCAAACATGTTTAGGTAAAGGTTTTCATAACTTTGTGAAAAGAAAGACATAATGACAACTAGTTCAGTCACTTATTTAAAAAAACAATATAACAAAACAAAAATATGTCTAATCCACACAGGCGTAACATGATCAATAAACATCCCTTCCTGAGATGAACAAAGCTATGTATTTTGTCAAGCACACGTTATTGAAAGTAAAGTGCACTAGCGATAATAATGAACGTATCACTTAAAAAGGTACTCGAGGCGCTCTTAAATTCGAGAAATAAGAAACAAGTTTTCGTTTCTCGCGGTCTGTAAGACGAATGTTTATGAATCTAAGGTTAAAATATAAATAAATGCAAATTATATACACATACCTTATGCACATTTTCTAAGGTACACTCTTTTCACGAAAAAGTTTCAAATTGATATTAAAATCACTTTTAAAATATAGCGCTTTCCAATCACTGTCGGCAAGTTTTGACAAACATAACAAGAAACCATAGGCAATAATAAGAGTTTTGCGAAGTTTTTGACAAGCTATACTTATCATTCGCTCCGAACATAGTAAAAATAAACAAAGTATTTAGTCTATGGATACGATAAACGATATAAGATTCGAACATTTGTTAGAGTAGGGCATGTGCGATACATTCGGAGTAATGTCGTATCGTTTCGAATATGTCGTTGTCGATTTTGCGAGTAGACGCCCAGACGCGGAGAAGTAATGTCGCAAGCCCGTATATATGTACGTATACACGTATATCGAGCCAACAAGATCACCACTCCACGCAAGCGCAGGCGTTTCCAACAGAGCAAGTCGAAATCTAATACGAACGTGAAAATACGAAAATAGCGAGCGGGCGGGCAGCGCAGCGACACGACCGAACGCGCGCAAGGCACAGCCAGAACTGCCTACATATGTTTAACATTATGTATAGAACCATTATTATTAGAAACACAATTTTTGAATAATTGATATACAATTTATAGCCATTCTTATTAGAATTATAATAATAATAATAATAATTTTTTTTTGGCGAAGAAATATTGAAAAGTATCCGTTTAGACATCAACAAACATCAAAAAACAACACACTTTAAGAGCAAAATTTACAATGCGAACGTGGGTTCGCAAAATGTGGATTTGGAAGAAAAACATAACACATCTGTAAATGGCCGAGCCCAGCCGAAGAAACCCCGTGCGGCTGTGTCGGCAGCGGGATGCCCGGTCACCTAGCGCACGCCCAACACCTTTGCCCGGCTCGCCCACCTCGCCCCAGCCTTCGGAGGATGAAGATTTTTTTACACCGCCGACATCTGGGGCCTCTAGCGACGATGCCGGGATATCGGCGTCTCCACCTACAATAACATCTGCGAGGAGAGGACGCCCACCGCTGCCGGCACGCCTGGGACCAGCGGGACATTGTGCTCCGCCCACGGCCCCTGCTACCGGTGGTGTAGTGCGCCGCATGAGATGGACTCCAGAATTAAATTTGAGTGTCATGCGGGCCTACTATGGTGCTACAGAGGGAGGAACCATCCTCACCGCTTACCGTCCGAAATTGTTGTCTCTGTTTCAGGGGCTTCACCCGACTGTCGCCGTTACTGCGCAACGACTATCGGATCAAGTACGTGCCATCCAGCGGTGCAAGTTGTTGGATGACACAGTGCTTGAGCGACTGCACCGCGAAGCACTTCCTGCTCGTACTGAATCCAACGTGCGAAGTGTTGAAGATCCTATCTCTTTGAATAACTTCGCACGATCGGAGGAGGTAAATAGCGAGCAGGTAAGTGTTAGTGACCAGCTACAGGAGCAGGTGAGGAGAGCTCTGGAGGATGCCTTTGCGGAGTATCGGTCTGCACCGATTTCCCTAAGACCATGCCTACCCCGTTTGCCCATGCATAGACGTAACATTTCGCTTGTGAGTGCCCTAGACAATGTTTTAAAGCCACACTGGGAGACCAGTGTGGACTTATGTGATACCCATTCTATTTTGTACTGTGGAGCGGTGGCGGTGTGTCGGGTGGCAGGTGTAAGATTTCCTAATCTACATCGAGCCACCCAACCCACAAATGCTAAACCACTCTGGCAGTGCAGAATAGAGCGGCGTATAAATATGGCTAGGACACTCATAGCGAAATTGTTGTGCTTCCAGGCTGGAAACAACCGCCCGAGAGTTGTGCGTTTCGTCACCCAAGCCTTTGCAGGCACACGAGTGGCTCCTGTGGACTATGTGGCAGGAGTCGCGGAACGCATAGACTACTGGAAGCAAAAAGTTTATGCATGGGCGAAGAGGATTCGCAGGTATAAGGCGAGAGCAGACAGATACCACGTGAATCGCACCTTCCAGACGAATCAAAGGAGTGTATACCAGGCTTGGGAGCGCCCCCAAGAGAGAGTGACTGACGTGCACTTGCCAAATGCGGCCGTGATGGCCGAGTTTTGGCGTAAAATTTGGTCAGTGCCCGTCACTCACTCCGAGGGCGAATGGTTTGATGTTGTTGGACGATCCTGTGGGCCCATTCAGGAAATGGAGCCCGTAGTCATAAGCCGTGAAGATCTGGCCTGTGCGGTTCGTGCGGCGCCGAACTGGAAAAGTCCGGGGCCGGATGGACTGCACGCATTCTGGCTAAAGAGGCTCCAGGGCTCACATTCTCGTCTAGCGACTCAATTCCAAGAAGCTCTTCAATTGGGATCGCTTCCTAGTTTTATGACATCGGGTGTCACTCACTTGATTCACAAATCTGGCAGTACTTCGGAACCTAAAAATTATAGACCGATTACATGTCTACCTACGGTCTATAAACTCCTTACATCCATTCTGAGAATAAAAATCAATAATCACCTTAAGGCACAGCATATTCTATCGCCTACTCAGAATGGCTGTAAGGGGGGGTCCCGGGGTACAAAGGATTTGCTCCTCATTGATATTGCCATTTGCCAACAGGTACGACGATCCAGAAAGAATGTCTCCATGGCCTGGATTGACTATAAGAAGGCCTATGATTCGGTGCCTCATACATGGCTGGGGAGGGTGCTAGAGCTGTACAGAGTACACCCGGCGCTATGCTCTTTCCTCGGTTCGTGTATGAGGCAGTGGACCACAGTTCTTCGTCACCCAGGATGTGGTGGCCTTTCTGGTTCGTCGGACTTGATAAAGATAAGCAGGGGTATCTTTCAGGGCGACAGTTTGAGTCCGTTGTGGTTCTGCTTAGCTTTGAATCCATTAAGTGCTATACTTAAGGATTCAAAGCTAGGTTACCATTTGCGGAGGGAGAGTGAGCCTATATCTCATCTACTGTACATGGATGACCTCAAGTTGTACGCTTCGAAGAAAACAGACCTGATGGAGTTGCTCAAAATAACCGACAATTTTAGCAACGACATCGGAATGGAGTTTGGAGTAGACAAGTGTGCGGTCATCCATGTACAAAGAGGGAGAGTTGAAGATTCTTTTAATCTACAGCTCTCTGAAGATATATCCCTCAGGTCTCTCTCTGAAATGGATTCCTACAAGTATCTTGGTATGTCACAAGCCTTAAGTATAGCGGAACAGGATATGAAACAATCATTGAGGGATCGGTTCTTTGCCCGCCTGATAAAAGTGTTAAAAAGCCTTCTATCAGGTGGAAATAGGGTCCGAGCTTTCAATGGTTGGGTCATGCCTGTTCTTACATACTCTTTTGGCATACTAAGGTGGACTCAGTCCGAACTGGATGCCCTGGATAGAAAGGTCCGTCGATTGCTGACAGCGTATCGTATGCATCACCCGCGGTCGTCTGTTATGAGGTTGTACATCCCGCGGAAGTGCGGTGGTCGTGGGTTTTTAAACGCTAAGACACTACACAACCGCGAGGTGTGCAATCTCAGACAGTACTTTTTGAGTGTATCCGTGGTGATGTATCGAGATGTTGCCGCAATCGATAGAGGCCTAACTCCGCTTTCCTTGGCAAACGGGAACTGGCGAAGGCCCCAGGTATTAAGTACTTCGGACCGCACAGCTATATGGAAGGGCAAGGAGCTACACGGACGGTTCTATCGGGCTCTTACAGGGCCTGATGTGGACCAGCTCGCTTCCGTGACCTGGCTACGCTTCAGCAACCTTTTTGGGGAAACTGAAGGCTTTGTCTTTGCAATTATGGACGAAGTTATCATGACGAACAACTACCGGAAGTACATCCTAAAGGACGGCACGGTTGACATTTGTCGGGCATGCCACCGTCCCGGTGAGTCTATTAGACATGTAGTTTCCGGTTGTTCTCGTCTTGCTAACGGAGAGTACTTGCACAGACACAACCAAGTGGCTAGGATTATCCATCAGCAACTTGCTCTTAAATATGGCCTTGTGGACTCTGAAGTACCGTACTACCAGTACCAGCCTCTTCCAGTTCTCGAAAGTGGTCATATCACGCTCTACTGGGATCGATCTGTTATCACGGATAGGACTATTGTAGCCAATAAACCTGATATCGTGATAATAGATCGATCGATGCGTCGTGTAATGCTAGTTGATGTCACCATTCCGCATGATGAGAACCTTGTGAAGGCCGAAAAAGAAAAATTATCTAAATATTTGGACCTGGCCCATGAGGTTACCGCCATGTGGAATGTTGATTCAACTATCATTATTCCGATGGTCGTTTCAGTCAACGGCCTTATAGCGAAGAGCTTCGATAAACACCTTGAGAAGCTCTCGCTAGGCAGTTGGGTGAAGGGCCTGATACAGAAGGCAGTAATGTTGGACACGGCACGCATTGTGAGGAGGTTCCTCTCTTTGGAGCCCTGACCGCCGGTAGCATGGGTCGTAGACCTTGCTGTCGGTGGAGCACATTTTTTTTATACAATATATATAAGAATATTTGTATTTTATATTTTTATATATATTTTATAAGAAATTATACTGAATAAATATATACATAATAATAATAATAATAAAATCGTTTATTAAAGCCAGAAATAGTTACATTAAAATTTAGATTAGATTAAGAAATAGGCTTACAATTAATTATCAATGTAAAATATAGTCCCTTTCCTCCAAACTAGGATTCAACATCCTGTATCTTGGAGGGAAGTGATTCCACGTGATACAATAATGCGAAGCCTTATAATATAACAAATTCATGCTTCTTTCCATTTAAGATCTTTTAAAAATTAATAAGATAACAATAACAAATATATATATATATATATATATATGTATGTATGTAAAGGAAAAATAAGAGAGTGCGCTAGTGTGAGTGTGTATGTGTGCGTGTTTGTGTGTGTGTGTGTGTGTAGCGGTGGAACAAAATTGTCTTTTATTTTATGTACGTAAGGAGGTTCTCAGTTTCAGTATAGTCCAGGTTTTGCAACCAATTTTGAGTTTTTGTTTTTACGTCATATTTTGTGAGATTTACAATATCAAGTAATTTATTGGCCGTATTATAAAGGCGTGAGCTTAGTGTCGTATATTGTCGACCATAAAATTCGGTACTATACCGATCTATTTGGAATATGTTTATGTTGCTTCGTCTACGGGGGTTACTATGTATGGGTCGGCTTGAGTGTTTACGTAGAATGGAACGAAGAATGTAGAGCTGCCTAACTGTAAGTACGCTAGAAAGAACATATAACTGCTTAGTAGGAAATCGAAAGGGTTTGGAATGCATCACTTTAAGGATAGCTCTTTGAGCTCGTTCTAATTTTAAAAATTCAATTTTTGATGCACCACCCCAAATTGGTATGCAATATCCAATTATTGATTGGCACAGAGCTTTATAGACTGATGTTAGGGTTTTTTTGTCCGTGACATGTCTCAATTGTTTGAAGATATATATCATCTTTCTGATTTTAGAAGAGACAGTTTCGAGGTGTCTGTGCCATGTTAGGCGTTCATCAATTTCTACTCCTAAGTAGCGTATATAAGAGACTCGGCAGATTGTGGGACAGGGGCAATTTAGAAAGGTACAATCATCAGAATGTATTCTGAGGCGCATATTTTGAGGGGGTAAATTTGTGGATAATATAGAAAAGGGCAAATATTTGGTTTTACTTGGATTTAAGGTAAGGGCATTATGCGTTAGCCAATCTATAACAACTTTTAATGAGTATTCCGCGGTTTTAAAAATTTCGATCCAGCTTTTCCCATGTATAAGCAGGGCAGTGTCATCTGCATAGGTATAAATTTTACAGTTAGGGATCTGAAGTTTGCACAGGTTGTTTAAGTAAATCACAAAGAGTGTTGGTCCTAGTATACTGCCCTGTGGGATACCTTGAGTGGTGTAGTTATCATCGCTGAAAATTCTTTTGATTTTAACGCATTGAGAACGGTTGGTTAAATAGTCCTTAAAGATGTCATAGGCTATGCCTCGAATTCCATTCGATTCAAGTTGTGTCAAAAGGATGGGAATAGATACCGAATCGAATGCCTTTGAGATGTCTAAGAAAATACCTAGACATTTTTCTTTTTTATCCAGTTTCCTAGTTGCAAAGTCAACAAGGTCCCCTATTGCATCCTCCGTCGACGTACCCGCTTGAAAGCCATACTGATTATTAGCTATGATGTTGTGATGGTGGAGAAAACCTGTTAGGCGTTTATTCAATACGCGTTCAAGTATTTTAGATAGTGACGTCAGGACAGAAATAGGTCTGTAATTATTTACGAGCTTGCGATCTCCACTTTTAAAAATCGGATGGACAATAGCCTTTTTAAACGCAAGTGGGAAGGTTCCCGTAAGTATCGAGCGATTACAGATGTGTGTGATTGGTCTGATTAGTACACTTCGGCAGGCTTTTAGAAGGTTCGTTGAGATACCATCCCATCCAACGGCACAGTCGCTACGCAGCAACACAATTATGGACTCAATTTCTGTCTCATCAGCAGCCAATAAGGCTAGTGAGTGAGGCTGGAAAGTCGTCGAAGAATGTTGAGAAACTATAGAAGCTTGTGAGGAAGAAGGGTCCATCGTAGGAGCAGCATTTTTTCCTATATCTACAAAGAAATTGTTGATCTCGTTTATTGAAAGAGTAGGGTCGTTAGTAAAGTCTAAGAGCTCAGTCGGTGGTTCACATTTGGTATTCATATTAGTTATTTGTTTGACAGCCCTCCATGTTGATTTTATATTATTTTTACATTTGTCAAGCAAGCTTTTTTCGTAGGCACGTTTTAGTTTTTTTAGTAATCTATTGCAAAAATTACGGTATCTCGTGTATGTCAACTTTAATATAGTATTGTCAGGTGTCTTCTTTAAGTTTTTGTGCATTTTGTCCCGATTACGAATACATTTTAACAGGCCCGGTGTGATCCAAGGTTTAATATTTCTCTTAGTCCTTGAGAGGTTTTTTTTAGTAGTGTGCTTGGTGATGACAGACATGATAAGATTGAGTAAAGTATCAGTGGCTTCGTTAGGGTCTTGTTTATCTATAACAATAGAAAAGTCTTTCTGTTTAAGTTCTTGGATTATAGAATTATTGTCGATTACAGTAGTATATTCATTATGAATTCTTTTTTGCCTTTCGCAACAAATGCTTAATAAAACAGGGAAGTGGTCAGTAATACACGATTCTATAACTAATGTTCTTGATAATTTCATACTTTTTAGGAAAACATGATCTAGGCAGCTTGTACCTCTTGTGGGATAAAGATGAGTAGGTAGGAGTCCATGTAAGGCGTTGAGAGTAAGATATTCGTTGCTGCGGCTGTCATCATTACCGATCTTAATATCTATGTTCATGTCGCCTACGATCATAATATCCTGTTTAGAAGATAGAGAAGTAAGTAAATCATTAAGGCTATCAATGAAATTATCAGTATTTCTAACAGACGGTGAGCGATATATAGCGATTACGACAGCGTTATCATCTAATTGGCATGCTAGACAGTTTGAATCTTGAAAAGATGGTTCTTGGAAAACACAATTTAAACTAAGGGAGGTGTATATAATAATTCCATCATTTTGGTTAAGTATTCTAGTAGTCGCGTAATGTTTATAGCCATCGAGTTGTGGAACATTTGAAGACTTAGAAAGCCAGCACTCTGTCAGAATAATTATGTCACATGAGACTTTGATATCATGCAATAATACTACTAATTCGTTAAAATTTTTACTAACACTACGTATGTTTAGGTGGAGTATATTTAAAGTGGTCTTCGGATTACCGAAGTATTTAAAACAATTATCGGGCGTGATTAAACTAGATTTGCCTACATTTAAAACGTTCAGTTCATTGTCTATGTCTAATAAATCGAACACGTCTTAATACAGTTATATCCAGAATTTGTTACCAGGAAAGATAATATAAACAACCAAACATATAGGCTGTCAAACATAACCATAGTAATTGACATAAATATATTTAGTAAAAATTTTATGGAGTTTTGTTTATTGTGTAAGTTGTTTGTATATAAATTTGATGGTTGGTTGTGTAATGTATCAAATGTGTGTAAAGTGTTTATGTGATAGTCACAGACTGGTATAAATTTATGTGTTATGTAACAAACCTTAACAAATGCATGGAGCGAGTATAAAATATTGTACTTACATACAAGACATACATCGGTACAGTAACTAGGTAGTCATGGCATTACACCGTTCTGTTTTTCTTTTAGAATATATTGCAGACTTGATTCAGATCGTACTACGATGTGTTTAGCACCCTGATTTTCACGGAGGTATATGTTGCCATTCGATGTCCAGCAGAATTTGAAGTTATTTTGTTTGGCAAATTCTCGCGCTTTGTTGAAGAGACTGTTTGTCCCCACCATTAGATGTTCGCTAATGAATATCGGGCGTTTAATACCGGGAATTCCTAAAAGCTCAGTGTTCAACTTATTTTGTGGGTTTTTTCTATTAAACTCACGCACCGAAGACAGAAAGGTGGACTTCATATGTACGCTGGTAAATTCTGCGACAATAGTCTTGGGTAAGCCTTCTTTAGCGGGCAGCCGGTAAACATCTCGGATTTCCGTCGAGGCAATATCAGTGCTTACAGTCTTCCCTATGGTAGTCACAACATTCAATAGGTCTTTTGTTATCTCTCTGTCTTTTGAAGGCATATTTTTGATAGTGATACTAGACATTCTCGAGCTTAGTTGTAGATCTCGAATCTTTTCTTCAAGCATTCGTATATACTCCAAGTCTTTCTTACGTTCATGTTGCAGATTTTCGATTTTCTTCGTAATATCCTCGTATTGCTGACTAAGGAATGCTACTGACTTCTCAATTTCGATATTAGTTTTTCGAATACAGTCATTCTGACTTTTAATTTCTGCTAAATCCGCAGCTAATTTAGATAAACTGGTGCATTGTTCCTTCGAAAATTTTGCTAGAGTAGCCTCCTGTTCCGCCCTCCATATATTCAGCTTTTCAAAAATTTCGTCCCTGAGAGAGTTTAACTCGCTCCTGGGAGGGGAATCATAGTCTTGACGTGGACGTTTAGATGATGTTGTTCGGGATTTTGTATGTATAGATCGAGATTCGTTACTTACTGCGCTATCCTTTGAGAGTTCGGAGTCCGAAAAAGCCTGCTCTATGACGTTCCGTGCAGTTGGCGGTGGAGTGCGACGTGTTTTAGGCATTGCAATTAATATAAGCGAGAGCGTAAGCAAAGCAAAGCGATGCGCGCGGTGTACTTTCACTTTACAAGGTCACGTATTTTGCTGCGCCGGGGCAATGTATAGTTGACTCGGCGGTAGCGGCGGCCGGTGGTGGTGGGTGTGGCCAGCGGTTCAAATCCTGACGACCGGATACTTTCAACACGTCTTTTTCACAGCGAAATTTGCAGAAATATGTTTAACCCTTTCGTGCTACGCCTACGGGGAGGAGCCACTACGTTTAATAGCCACAAGCGCGACAAGGAATCGAAATAGTGGTCGTAGACCAATCAGGTTAAAGGGTGAGCTTAGAACTGACCGGAGATACAAGGACACGTCCGTTCGGCGCGGCGTACAAACGCGTAATTTAATTAACGATAGATGATCACAACTGTGCTATAAACCTTATCCCACAAAGAAACTAAATGCTAATAATATACCTTAGAGTCATATTAAATATACTAATAAAAATTTATTAGGAGCTATTCAGCTTTTCATTGGGCAATGAGTTCAATTGTTTTAAGTTTTTGATTATGTCCTGCATCATTTATAGTGTAATTAATATATTAGAAATTTGAGGCATACACAGAGGAAAGATCAATTCATGAATTGAAGAATTAGATGTTTTTACTGTACTTTTGTTTGCTAATATGATAATCAATAAATAATATTTAATTAAATAAGATTATTCAAAAATTAATAACTATAAAAATAGTTTTGTGATTAGTTTTTGAATGTGTACAGTTATTTTGAGCAGCAGTCATGTTTCTGGTATAGTTATGATATCAGAGATATAACACAAGCACAACCTGCTACCATTAAGGAAACAGTTGATTTTAGAGCACTATATATGCTGTAATTTATTTGAAGGTGTTACAGTGTAAAAATATTGGATTGGAGATGTCATTAAAAAAATTTGCAATTTTCATATTGTTTTATTTAAATTATTACATCTACATGTTACATGTATCTTTTAAATATATCTCTATATATAAAAAGAAAATAAAGTCACGTAAATGCCTTAATAATAATACCTATTTAAAAATTTAACGATATTATGTTGACATGCTATATAGTTGATGAAATATTGAGTTTCAATATTTGAAAGTATAGATTATCTTCATCATCATCATCATCTCAGCCTATACTTGTCCACTGCTAAACATAGGCCTCCCCAATCGCTTTCCAGCGTAACCGGTCCGATGCCACCTGCATCCAATATATTATCTTAAACAAGAATAATCAAAAGTATATTTTTATCACAGGTATGATAAATATTATGTAGTATCAGCAATAATCTTAGTCTTAAGGAACTTGATATTATTTATTTATTATTAATTATAGAACCATGCCAGAGCCCAAGTGGGGTACGCTGAGGGTACAAAATATTATTATGATACATGTATAAGTTCAGTGACACGCAATTCTCACACGGCATGTCGATTTAAAATCGAATAATCGACAAATCGATTTTTACGCGCCAAAGAATCGATTTTTCATATCAATCTGAACCACTAAATCGATTTAGTAGATCCATTCCGAAAGCCGTCGAATTGGATCGATTCTCATTTGTGTCATAAAGAAGTGGTAATCGAAAATATGACTTATTTAAGTTATCTAAATCAGGGACATAAATAATACGCGTATTGTAAAAAAATGCTACCTAATAAACATTAGTTTATTTTAATAATCTCTAATTTAAAAGCTTTAAGAAATTGTAAAAAGGAGGGATCAAAAAAAAATAATTTCATTCAATTGGCAAATTAATAAGAATCGACTTGAATCGATTCATCGAGAATCGATCTTTTAATCCTCGATTTAAACGAGAATCAATTTTTGCGCGTTCGATTCGAATTGACCTAAAGATCGATTTTTCTCAGAATGAATCGACATTCCTATCGGTCCATCCTGTAGGGGGTCTGCCCACTCCACGTACGTAATCGCCAGTATAGTAAAAAGTAATTAAAAAGTATTTTTATTTTAACAGATGGTTGAATCACCAACTCGTTATTGACCATTCACGCCTGCAAAAAAACTTCACATCATATTGTCCATCAATTTTATTGTATTTTAGAGTTTGGACAAAAAAATCGGCGCTCTCGCAGCGCGCTGGCTCTAAATTAAATTTTCACTAAATATTTTTGTATTAAACTGTGCGCCGAAATAAGTCTGCATAGGGCCGTACGTACCAGCGTTGTAGGTATATTATGTATACTATTTTTTACACGGGCGGGTTCCAGGAAAAACTTAATTTCCCGCCTGTGCCGGAACACTGCATATGTTTGTAAACACGCAATAAAAGAAAAGGTTTATTGCTCGCCGAACAGGAAAAGTGCATTAAGCACTCCATTTATTTACAACAGGTACACGTACTATCCTATTAAGAAACGGGTTAACCCCTTTTTATCCTTTTATCGGTGCACGATTGTATTAGAGTTTTAATTCGATTCTTTCGTGTTCAAATTGCTGATAGTTTTGCGAACTACCTGGTTGTCTAGTGACTAGTATTGCGCGAAACGATCGCGAGGTCCTGTTTTCAAATCCTAGGCCGGAAAAGTGTAATTTTTAAGAGAAATATTCCGAGTGACTTTTCGGAGTCTGGGAGTGCCCGGTAGAGTGGCAATAGGCTCACCCCTTAATACATTGGGACTTAACATCGCCGGCGAAAAGTGGGTTTTCACATACTATACCTCTTCCATTTAAAGAATATAGACGGTGTTGATTTTATATTTTTTTCTTTTAATTTTTAGTATTAAGATTCCCAAATCTTAAGTATCAGATTTACCTTAATAATATCAACAAAGAGTAGCTATTAAGTATAAATAATGATACTTTGTTTATAGGAATATGCATCAAGCATTTATTAACACAAACAGCTTCAATACAATAACAGTTACAAAAACATGGGTCTGTAAATATAATAACAAAAGTAGTTAGTACTTACCAAAACTTGTCGAATTAAACTTATTCGGAAATAAAACAAAATTCTTACGTAACAGCTGCTTACTTTGTCGCTTTTATCTAGTAACAAATCAAATTACTTTGAAACCGTATATCTAAAACAAATAATGTTTTAAGCCTTATTACACTAAAAGCTATCGTGCCTTCGGTTTCAATTCATAATTTGGTACGGTGTAATGTTAATAAAAGCCGATGTTTCCTGGGATGCAGCAGCTGGGAGTTGCGCGTATCCAAATGAAAGAGAGCTTTGATACATGTACCTATTCCTGTAACTACACTGCGGCATCGGTCTAAAGCAAAAAAATCTAGCAACGTGAGAGCCCACTGTTTCCATTACCTTAATGGAGTTACTTTCTGTTACATTTTAGTAACAAAATTTTAGGCCTTGTAGTTTTTCGGTAAAGCGATGCGAAAGAAACCAAACCACCAAAATAAATAACAGAATTTGCTCACAATACCTAATCTGACCAAAATATATATTTCAGACGGTCCTAAATTAAATTTTCATTAAAAACACGTTGCCACTCCTCTGTCAGGGAACTAACGAAACAATGATTTATACGGTGTGACGAGGAAGGTGCAAGGAAAAGCAATAAATTTGAACCTTATTAATGCCAGGTGTTAAAGGCAAGGCCGCAACGCCTGAACAACTTTATCCCATAAGCCAACCGCGATCGAGATAAACGAACGGCGTAATTACTAAAACTAGATATGTAAAATTACGGCAAAATTATTACTTATGTATAGAATTTACTACTTAAGTTTACCGACAGCAGAATAGTAGGCAAAACAAAACGCGCCCCCCTCGAACACATTGATGTTAAAGAGCTAAAATCGGGGTCTCGGCATTTTCATTGATAGCTCGACGAATGCGAAAGGTGGCGTGAATCATGATTCAATTAAAACCATTTAAACAAAATAAAACATTCTTCGCAATGTCTTAGTTTAGAAAGAATACAACAAGTAACTAAAACCCCGTACAATTACTTATTTAGACTTCCATTTCCCGTTCCGAGAATATCTCGTTACAGTTTCTTCACTAATTGTCTTAAAAGGGTTCCAGGAAAATGATTTCACTCCTCTCCGAACACTTTACTTTGTGGGGTACTACGTGAGAGGGTAACACGATGAACACGTCGGTTGCAGGGTAATGACCCATTACACTTTATTTTTTGATGATCCACCATGATAGCCGCCGGGGACGCCACCGCGGACGCAGCTGAACGCGTTGGTTTGGCCGTACTATTAGGGTAAATCCGTTAGTTGGGTATATTAAGATTTGAGAATCTTAATACTCTTAAAATCGTATACGGAGCAAAATACTTAAGCTGTATGTTATACGGTGCACCTGTGTGGGCTGACAGGGCCACAATAGGGTAGGCTCGGCGTAAATTGCTTCACAGTCAACGCTTGGCACTGATATTTTTGCGTAAGGCATACATAACGGTCAGTACAGAAGCCCTACCGATACTTGCGGATGTACTTCCAGTTGATATTGAGGTTCAGAGACGCGCGTCAATGTACTATTCCATTACAGACAACTTGAACAATGAGTTTATATTGCCTTGAGACTGTTGTAAAATCACTAGATTATTCAAACCGCAATCAATTGCCTATGAAGATCTCCTGATCGAATGGCAGGGAAGATGGGAAACAACAACAAAGGGCTGTCACCTTTACCTGTTCTTTCCATCCATACGTGAGCGTTTGGCAAGGGCAAGGCTGAAAGTTGAAAACTGTGTGGCTCGATTTCTTACCGAATATGGCAACTTTAAGACTAAATTATTCTTTTTTAAACTGGTACCTTCACCGCTATGTCAGTGTTCCACGTCTAACTGCGAGTATGAACAATCAGCACACCACATTCTTTGGGAGTGCAGTTTCTGGCACAACGAGCGTACCATAATGTTAAACAGTCTACGAAATACGTCTGGGGTAATCTACTACACGGATCTTGTAGAAGTTTGGGAATTCCTTCTTTTGAGCTTATTGCCATAACAACAATTCCAGATTCTTGACTGTGATATATTCGGTCTTAAAGTAACCGCTGTAGCCAATAATCATTACATAAATGATGTTCTCCACACAAACGTCAATAAGATCCGTGACCTCGGAATCCTCTTGGATAACCAATTAAAGTTTGACCCACAAATCCTTAATATCACATCTAGAGAATTCAAAATATTGGGATTTGTCTTACGAAATTGAAAGAGTTCCTTCAACCAAAATTATGCTGTGCAATACGTTAGTTCGCCCAATCCTTGAATATAACTTCATCATATGGAATCCACATTATGATATGAGTATGATATATATATATATATATATATATATATATATATACATATATACAAGGTGTAACATAATAAACGCAAGACCTCATACACCCCAATTAGAGAATTGCTTCATAAATTCAAAACGAAAACCAAATTTCCAAATTTAAAGGTTTTTACCCCTTTTCAAGCACTTTTATACCCCAATTAACAATGAAACTTGTACGTGTATGTGTGCATTTTGAAAAATACGGGTTAGGAATGCATTTGTAATCTCCTTATTGCTATGAATCAAGAAAAAAAAATAGTTTTTTATAGCGCACAAATGTAAGATACATAAAGATACATAGTAAAAATAGTTGGAATCAATTCAGTTATCGATTTAGAAGAAACATATATATATATATATATATATATATATATATATATATATATATATATATATATATATATATATATATATATATATATCATAATAAACGGAGCTATTGACTGACCCAACCACCTACAAACTCCCAGATTCCCAGACCAAACACCTACAAACTTCTTCACAATCCGCGATCAAGAACAAACCTTGGACACTACACTACTGTCTCCAGGCTCTGCAGGCAATACAATACCCTCTCCGTAAACACCGACCTAGATATAAGGGTTAATTTAATACAACTCAAAAAGTTTCTACGCAATACCTTATCTTTATATTAGTACAGAATGTTATTTTACCGTTCAATAATAATTTAATTGTTACCGTCCCTATGTTAAGAGGCTAATTCCCACTTTTGCTGATATTATTAATTACCATTTATATCTTTATTTCTATTAAATTCATAATTTTAGTTAAGTTTGTTTAGTTGCTTTATTATAACGTGCATGCTGAGATTTCCTACAATTGAGGGAGTATACACGCTATAAACAAGTAATCGCTGAATTATGTACGCATTACGCATATTGTCTCTTGTCGCTCTTGTTGGAGATCCTTAATAAATATTAATCCATAATAAATATGGAAGAGCTTACCGTAATGGCCTCAAGTTACTTATCGATGACTGTAAATTTTTCTGTAGTACAAAAATTAAGTAAAAACGCCTTCGAGCCTGTATTCCCCATGCGGGGGTAGCAGAAGTGTACTATATGCACCCACTTTTCGCTGATTCTGTAATGTCCCGACTAATAGGGGGCGAGTCTATTGCCATTATGTCGGGCACAATGCCAGTCTCTGGTTTGGTCTGGACTGATACGGGCACTTACCGATTGAAAAATTTATTTTTTTCCGACCTAGATTTGAATCTAGATCCTCGTGATTGCTACGCGTATTAGAGGCCACTAGACCAACGAGGCGGTAAAACTTCAATAGTAAAATTCAATAATGATTTTTTCAACATAAGGTTTGAACCTAAGACTGCCAGAGAGATCATAAGCCACTAGAACACCAAGTCAGACAAAAAGAATACGTCTAAACAAAGCGGGAGTGATTTTTTCAAATACTGCAAGATTATTAGGCCTATGTAGGGAGCTGAGTTTACCGTTCCGAACGAGTCAGATAATAATTGCATTGAATTTAATACGATCTGAGAACTTATCATGAAAAGACTGACGTTAGCGTGACGCTGACGAGTTGATATGCTATCCTTGTTACACCACAAATTTACTAAATAAACATGAACGTGACAATACGATTACTTGATAGCGTCATGCGTCAAAGTTTTCGTGCTAAGTCCTTTGAAGGGCCACTCGAGAGTCTCCGTAACCGGCGAACGTGAACTATACGAGTCGAGGTAGCCAGGCGGGTCTGTAAGGGAAGAACTTGTTAGAATCCTGTACTCTCTGCCTACCCCGCAAGGGATTACTATCTGCCTTGTAGTACCCCTATCTGCCTTGATAACATGACGACCATGATGATAATAATAATATTAATATCAGCATTTAATGTCTCTCTGCTGGGCAAAGGCCTTCTCTCACAAGTCGAGATGAGAGAGATTAGGTCATACTCCACAACGCGGACCCGGTGCGGATTAGTAGAGGCAGGTTTGTGACCACCTGCGTTTGGAACTAGACTTAACGACTACCACATCACATGGTAACTGGGAACCAAGGACTTAGAGTGCCTACCAAGGCGCTCCAAAATGAATGTACCACAAATGGTCACCCATCTCAGACCGATCGAGCCGAACGCTGGTGATCGCTATGAACACCGCACAGCGCTACGAGTGCTTCTGATTTACTATATTGAAGAAAAATATTTGTTTCGTTTCAAAACAGTGTTATTACATTATGTATCACAATAATTTAGATTTTCGCGAAGGTAACTTCATTTCATTCTCCACTAAATCACGTTTTTGTTTGTCGCTGACAGCCCTTTGTTCGGTCCGATCGTAGCTTTGTTATACGTTCTCCTCTATCGCATACATAATGTTATAGAAGCTTCACTTAAATGTACGGTTACAAGTTACATATCGCTGCGTTATAACATTTGTATCACCGTTGATTGTAGCAAAAGATTTGTTATGTTATGAGCAGGCATTGTTTTACTCGACATTAACAGACAAAAGATTAAACATTGATTTTGTTATGATTTTAAACAAATTTGACTGGTAATATTAGGTTTAATTACAAGATATCACGATTACGAAATTATAATCTGTGAAATTAAATTATAAACCTACCATAGGTTGGTGATCGTTATTAAAAAAGGCAGAAGGTATGAGTGCCAAAAAAATGGCACATATACATATAAATTTTTCTGCTTAAGTCAAATGGTACATGGGGTTGGGTGCGTTGGTCAAGTGGTGGTTACAGGTTCCCGGGGTTCAAATCCTGGTTCGGAAAAGTGTTATTGGCGATTCTCTTATCAATTATCGATAAATAGTATAGCTGATGACACTAGCCACCACCCTTTAGTACATTGGAACCTAAACAGAATTTGGGTGTGCACAGTACACTCCTGCCTTCTTTAATTGAGGAACATAGGCGTGACAATGTTTAATTTTAAATCCATTTACTGGCAACTAACATTTTTAATAAGCTAACAATCCTGTCACACAAAAAAGCTTTTAGGTATAATCTTCTAAAGATAATGAAATCATAAGTTTATGTAAACAATAAAATTTAACCCATAAATAAAAAAGAAACACCCAGTTCATATTGACATTTATCCGGAACGCTAACAATGTTTATTCACACATGGCAAAGCTAAGCGCTATTTATCACCTTGATAACGAAATTAAGATTTAATCCACAAATTCGAATTTGTCTGACACAGCTGTCGAATCATAATCCTGAATTACGCAAGTCTCTCGGCAAATTTATTTTTTATGCAAATAAATACAGATTTGTCGCACCTGCATGTCTAGATGTAGCGAATAATTAAGCAAAATATGAAGCGAAATAATACAAATTACTTTGAGACTTTATTTTACGAGAATAGATTATCTACTTTGAGCGGATTACTCGACAATCTTGACATACTATTACTCAGGCGTAAATTAATACTTGCGGGCGGGCCGTTTTGTAGTCGTTTGCGTTATATTTATTGAATACCTTTTAAAATACTCGTCTACTGAAGAATTCTCGCAAACAATATTCAAGTGTCTGTTGTTTGGATAATAGAAAAAGTATACAATACAAACACTGAACCGAGTAATAATAGATTTGTATTATGTATCTATCTCTTATGGTGGAGACGTTTTTATCGTCTTCTCAAAGAACATTGTAAGATTCTTATTTCGAGACGAGGGACACTTACCGCAATAATATTCAGAAGAAATATAATTTCGGAATTGTCTGCGAGCTGTGTTGTTTTCTGGGAAATATCCCGACGTGATTGCAAACGGCTCGAGGTCGTAATTGCTTCTTCCGCCTCTTGACATCATTATCTTTGCCATTATGCACCTGACTAAGCTGTCACAACGACGCAGCCTCCACAGATCTTTTAAAATTATTATACTAAAATTTTATCCTACCACTCAAGCAACCGATATTTAGGTCAATTCTTTTGATATCCGATCGTTTTGTTTATGATTGCTTTCTGCTTCTGGTGCGTTTTTAAAAGTCGTGTTTGTGTACACGTACTATAAAACAAGATCACTGATAGTACATTCATCTATTACAATCCTCCCATTAGGCGAAGTAAAAGCTTTTTTGACACGTCGATTTATCACAAAACCTCTGATTAATCACCAAACGTTCGATTTTTTCATTCAGCGGCTGTATAACATTAGAAAATTGAATAAAATCGTTTGAAGCGAGATTTTCCTCTCTTATTCATAACAATACAAAATAGAGAATATATTGATGGCGATTTGGTACAATGGCCGATACCAAGTTTGCTTACGAGAAAAGAAAATAAAAATGAATAAACGAAGCAGTCTTTTTCAATGCGTTTTTATATTCTTAGATTTATCGGGGTTATTATTTTGAAAGCTGGAATTATTTTTTCAAGCACTGAAAGATTAATAAGCTTGTGTGGGGAGCCGAGTTTCGCTCTTCAGAACGAGTTGATGTCAGATACGAAGTAAACAAAACCACTCGAGATTTTAACGACAAAAATTAAGGAAGGCCGGGTAAAACTTTGCATCTGTTCCCGAAGTGGGTTCATAAAAATTCTATATAGTATCAGGAAACGGGATAAAATTGGTGCGATGCGAGGCGCAGGCAAATAACTGGCGCAGGCGTCGTATTGTTGCTACCGCGAACAAAGAACTGCTGTTTAATAGATAATAGATTTGGTGTTTAGTCCTGTAGTAGTAGTAGTATTAACCCTGTTAAGAAACTGTCCCGTTGGGCACGAGCCTCCTCTCAAACTAAGAGTGTAGGCCATAGTCCACCACGCTGGCCCAGTGCGGGTGGGCGAACTTCACATACCTTCGAAAAACTCTTAGGCATGCAGGTTTCCTCACGATGTTTACCTTCACCGTTAAAGCAAAGTATAATTAATTTATTAACAGATAAATAATCAACTTTCATGATATGTACTATACCTAATTCAAATACGTACTACTAAGTTAAAAAATATATTTCTTAATTGGACAAAATAGAACATGATTATATAAAAAAAAATTGTAAGAAGAATGTTTGTTAAAATAGTTGTTTCACGTCTTATTTTACTTAGATAAAAAATTATTTGATAGATGATTTTTTCTGATGATTGAAAAGGTGGCAGGGGTGTACTGTGTGTATATAGATGGGCGTGCTCGTGTTTATTGAAAAATTAGCCCTGAATCAACCAATTGATAATAATTTAGGCTATTATGATGTTTAAAAACAAAATAGTATAAAGTTGAAATTTAACAGTTATTGCTTCTATAATAGTCAGAAATAGTACGCACAAGGAAAGATATTAAAATAATTTCCGTAAAAATTAAAACATTTTAATTTATAAATCTGCGTCAAAGAATTTATTATTTTAACTTAATTAACAATATATCAAATTGATATTAACTACTTAATGAATATTTTTATTTTACGGACGGCCGTAATTTGAATAGAAGTATTATTTAAGTTGCTTGTCAAGTCTATATTTTTGCTTGCGATATAAGCAGAGTTTACCAAGAATTTAAAGAGTAACGGTTTAACAAAATACAATTGCTTTTATATTGTATCTGTATTCCTATCACTTGAGGTATTATTGACCTAATTTGTCTCAGTATAGAACCACATTAAGAGGACACGCACCAAAATTAGATATCACACATAATGATACACGGACATCGCATCGTAGTAAGTGACGAACTGTTAAGTTTCTGTTTACTCCGATGGGATAAAGGCGTGAATGTATTGATGTATGTACGTTTAAAAAGTATGCGCAAACAATATTTAGGAACTACGTTATCGTTAAAAAACTGGCGTCTTTTAAATAAGGAGATACACATACCTCAACTTTGGATGGATTTAAATTAAATCGATTGGTTTTTGGGATGGCCGTTTCAATGCTGGTAGCGGTGAAAGGTGGATTTATCTTCGTTTTAATAAACCAAACATATAGGAAACTTGAAATAACACTAGGGTCTCGTCCGGTACACTGATCTTCCTTGATATGCGAGTATGCGCACAATAGTTGGAGATTAATCTCACATGGAATGCAGTGAGGTTAGCTGCTCCGCGATACGACCGACCGCTTGCCCCTTTGCCAATCGAATCACTCAGTGGGGCCGTCCGCCATCTTACATCCAATATCTGTTATCGGTTGGTCGTCCTCTGACATCTGTCATCGCATCACAACTAAACACACTAAAGCAATTATTAAAGGCATAGATTTGTCTATAGACAAGATTAAAGTTACTAAAATCACAATAACTGCTTGACATTTTATTAACTGTAATCGTCAAATATTAATAATATAATAATAATAATAATAATTTATTTATCTCTAGGTCTTACATATAATGATAGTATTGTTTACTTAATAATATACATAGTTGTTTAAGCAATTGTGAGCTATAGAATTACAATATTCATGTGTACAAAGACCCTCAACAACTTTTTGAACAAGTTCTCTTTAAACTAAGTGTAAACTTGTGGATATAAAGAAGAAACTGTCTACTCGAGTTCGTTGCGTGACATGCTCCATGACTATTATGTACAGTATATTTTCTACGTAGATGAAACACAATTGAGTAAGAGAAAATAAATTATGCTAAAGAATATAATAAAAAATATAAAAGGCCTTTACTGTGTATGTGTGTGTGTGTGTGTCTGTGTGTGTGGTGGTGTGTGTGTGTGTGTGTGTGTGTGTGTGTGTGTGTGTGTAATGGTGTGTGTGTATGTATGAGTTTTTGTAAATATATGTGAGTGCGCACGTTATAATAGTGATGAATGTTTATTTTTGGCATAACTAAAATTTTACGAAGGTACATGGAGAAGATTCTCTGTTTGTGTATAGTTTAAGTCCAGTAGGAATAATTTTAATTTCTTTTTGCAGTCAATAACCGATAGATGGCTTATAGGTAGTTGTTTAATTATTTTATTATAGATATATACGCTAAGAAAGTAAGCATGCTTCCGTGCAAAAGACGTTTTAAGTGTTTTGTGTGATATTATACCTTTTCGCCTTTTTTTATTATGTGTTTCAGCGTTATAGGGGGTATTGCAATGTTGATGTATAAATAATTGGTGTATAAAAATTTGCCGTACAGAAAGAACACTCCAATCTTTATAAATTTGAGCAGTGGGGTATCTATATGGTCGCCCATGGCCGACCTTTAGTATTGCTCGCTGTGTCTTTTCTAGGGATATAATATGGGATTTGCAAGCTCCTCCCCATGTCGTGATACAGTAGGATAGAATGGAATAGCCTAAGGCATAATAGACCGTAAGCATGTGCTTAGTGGTAGCTGCATGACGTATTTTTTTAAATATGACAATCAGTTTTCGCATTCTATTGACTAATAGATCGATGTGTGGTTTGTAAGTGAGTTGTGAGTCAATCGTTATACCCAAATATTTTATTTCTTGGCATCTTTCTAGAATAGCACAAGATGTTGTACATTTAAATGAGCTTAAGCATATTGCGGAATGTAGTGTTATATTATGTACGGTAATATCGGGCATATTTTTATGTCTCAATGCATCAAAAGTCATATATTTAGTTTTACTTGAATTTATTACAAGACGACTTCTAGAAAACTCTGAGGCAATTTTGTTGAAACCAATTTGGGCGTTATGAAATGTTTCCTCCCAGCTTTTCCCTTTGAACAATAATACAGTATCATCAGCGAAGCATATTATTTTGCCATTAACAATCATAGTTTCACATATATCATTGATATAAGCCAGAAAAAGTGTAGGACCGAGTATACTGCCCTGTGGTAGTCCAATAGTAACAGGAAGTTCAGAGCTAATGTAGTTTCCTATTTTAACACATTGCTTCCTGTTAATGAGGTAGTTATGAATAAGATCAAGCTGATCTCCTCGAATACCTAATTTTTCAAGTTTACCTATTAGGAGTGGTATGGGTACCGTATCGAAGGCTTTAGCCAAGTCTAGGAAAATAGCCAAACATTTTTCCCCTTGGTCTAAAGATTTTACAATATAATCATTCAGGTTGAATAAAGCATCCGAAGTCGACCTACCCCTACGAAAACCGTATTGATTGTTTGCTAATAAATTATTCTTTTCTAAGTAACTTATTAATCTATTATTGATTAGTCTTTCAAAAATTTTTGATATTGTTGGTAATATAGATATAGGTCTATAATTTGTGACTAACTTTTTATCTCCATTTTTATGTATAGGGTGTACAAGGGATTTTTTGAATGCATTTGGAACAATACCTGTTGAGAAACTGAGATTATATATATGCGTTAAAGTACCAGCAAGATAATGCCCATTTTGTTTAATTACTTCTGCAGGTATGTTATCCCAACCAGTGGAGCAATCCGATTTTAAATGATTTATAACTGTTAATACCTCTTGCTCGGTAGTTTCAAGGAGGCCAAATGAGCTAAGAGATACTGGAAGTTTGGTGTTATAGGCTAAGTTATAACATTTTATTTCCTCTGCTAATTGTTTACCTATATTTATAAAAAAGCTATTTACATTTTCTGTGGCAGCTTCTGGACTTGGGTAGTAATGTATAAGGTCTTCGGGTATAATTTTGTTAGGTTTGTAATTAGTTATTTTGCCTATCACTTTCCACATTTTCTTAGAATCATTTCCAGCATTGAGAAGTTCATTTTTTTCATAAGCGTGCTTTAGTTTGCGTAGAAGATTTGTGCAAAAGTTTCTATATCGTTTATAAATGATTATCCTATCTTCATCAGCGGGGGAGTTACGTAACCTATCTCGATGCCGCAAGCAGCGTAGTATACCAGGTGTTACCCATGGTTTAATTGGCATTTTATTCTTTCTATATTTAGTGGTAATAGTGCCTTTTTGTATAATCTTTTTTAATGTGTCAATAAATACATTGGTTGCTATGTTACTATCGTTAATATCTAAGATCTTAGTAAGACTTATATTAGCTATTTCGTCAGAGATTTTTCCATAATTTAATTTAACGTAAGTGTTTTTCGGTTTATTTAAATGAAATTGAAAATTTAAAGCTAAGAGAACTGCAAAGTGATCCGTTACACTATTTCTTACAACTACTGATATAGTCTCAAATGTAGTTTTAATAAACACGTGATCAAGGCAGCTTAATTGCCTCGTGGGAAATGTATGTGATGGAAGAAGGCCATAAGTGGCCATTAGGTTCATGTAGTCCCCTGACCTACTGTCCGAGGAGTCTTTCTTTATATTTATATTGATGTCTCCCATCACTATTATGTTTTTATAATTGTTAAGTTTATGCAGCGTATTATCTAAATGCTGCAGAAAGATATCAATTTTATTATAAGATGGTGAGCGATAGATAGATACAATAGCAATAGATTTATTAATGATGGAAACTAAGCAATTACCCTCATGGAAAATAGGTTCATAACTTGTAGTCGTGAGATGGTTTTTTATGTAGACTATAACCCCATCGTTTTGTAAGGGATTGGATGTGGTATAATATGCTAGATAACCATTTATTTCAGGTGGTATAGAAGTTTTGGACATCCAACATTCAGTCAACGTAATTATATCAGGTTCAAGATTTGAACTACTTAGGAATATTTGAAATTCTTCTAAATTTCTTGAGACACTTCTTATGTTTTGCATAACGATTTTTAGCTGTTTTTTGTTATTTTGTATGTAATGAGAACAATCTATAGGATCGCAAATGTAGGACTCGGACACCGATACGGAATCTATGTCAGTGTAGAGTTCAGTTATACTGTTATTCATATTTGAGCATAATGAACATTAAAATTTGTGTAATATTTATGACATAATTCGCTCGGCTCCCATAAGTACTAAATTCGCGATCCTGTTTTATAGTGATTGTTATTACAGATATTAATGTACGTGGACAGGTTGTTATTATTCTGCGCATGATTTTTTGATCTGGTAAATGTGGGGAAGTGTATAATAATGTGAGTTTATGAGTGATAGTGATATGTATATTGTAATGTAATGTAGGCCTTATTACTAAAACAGTTAAAATAGTCCAAAAGTTATAAGGGTCAATTTTTATAGCATGCAAAAATCGACAATAATATTCAACGTTAATTGATGCAAAATATTCTATGTTATTCAATGTTTTTTTCTGTAGTATCTTGAGTTTCAGTTTGCTCCTGCGACAATTTAGCGAGCAATTGTTCTGAAGTGACGGAAATCCGATTCGCTCCGTCTTTTTTCCGCAGGTAAATATGTCCATACGCTGTCCAACAGTATGCGTAATTATATTGCTTAGCAAATGCCCTGGCACGAAAAAGTAATAATTTACCATGTCTAGTTAAATATTCCGAGATGTAAATTGGATTCGCTTTTCCTTCCAAACCTATGTGGTTTATATTCAATTTCTCCGAATGTGTGCTATTGTATTTCCTCAAGTTTTTTATTATATTGGTTTTAGTTCCAGTCGTTGAAAATTCAATCATTATAGGTCGAGGGGCTCCTTGTTTTCCTGGCAAACGTCGAATCTCTCGTATGTCTGTCTGTCCTACTTCTACTTCTATCTTAGTAAAGATGTTTCTAATGTAATGACCAAGTTTGTCCTGTGTTTCGTCTTGCAATGTTGGTATATTTCTAATTTCGATCTTATATTCGCAAATTTGACGTTGCAAGTCTTGTACCATTTCCTCAAGCTGGTTTATTCTAGAGAATTGTGCTTCGTAGGATTTTTTAATGGTTTGTGTCTGTGAGGACATGGTTTCATAATTTAAAGATAGGATATCGATCTTCTTCTGAGTTTCGACATTTGAGGTTCGAATTTCTTTAATATCATCCGTCAAAGCCTGTATGTTGGACTGCAACACGGAAAAGTTTTTATCCTGGTCGACTTTAAAAGAAGTAAATAAGCTAGTTATATGTTCGCTTATATCGGCCTTGAATTTGTTCAGAGTAAATTCTAATTCAGCCTCCGGACTATGTCTCCGCTTATATCTCCGGCTGGTAAAGTATTTATCTGATTCGTGATCCGTACCAGAACAGCTGGGCCCTGAAGAGTGGTTAGGTGGAGTGCGTTCCATCTTAATGGTTATTTTCTATTAAAAATAGTGAGAGTGTAATCACTAATCGTGGTTTAGTTTCTTATGGCTACTAATTTCGCCGCTGTGGAACACTCTCGCCTGGCAATGCGGTTCAGCGATGCACCCGTCAGTCCGCGACCGCCGGTTCAAACCACGCTCGGTGAAGATTCTTTTTCAATATTTCGTAATTTAAAGAGGTCTAGACTCACTGGTAACTGGTCGCGTACATGTAGTCACCGATGCGAAAGAACGAGAAGTCCGTCGTACGATCGTCCACAGCTATGGCCGCCGCTTCCAATACAAAAACACCCAAGTGAGAGCAGGAGGGTCCGACATTCACCAAAAAGCCAATAGGACTCGCCAAAAGCCACAACGAACAAGAAAAATACAATAAAGGAGCACACGTCCGAACTCTAGGACCAGCAAGAGTGTAATCCCATTGCTCAAATAATAGGCTCCGACATATGTATATGTGATTTAGAGATTTTATTAAAATATGTTGTGATGTGTTCTCGCGCGCGAAATTTAATAACATATTTTCTTAGATTAGTCAAAGATTACCAAAATATACGAGCATCTGTTTTATTAACGACCACAAATTTCTACTTTACAAAAAAAAATAATTCAATAAGGCGTCATTCAATGTTCATATCGGCAAGTTTCTGGACCCACATCACCTAAGTTGCCGTAGGTAGGTATGTACGTAGTAAAAAATCATAAATATGAATAGATTTACAGAACGAGTAGAAGTCTAGTATTAATGAAATCAGAAAGTTCTCAAACCAGCCACGAAAAATTGTTGAACGACTCCGTACATACATATCCGCCTCAAAGTTTTCTACTGCAGTAATATGCTACAGCTAGGTACATTACGTAATCTTCAAAAGCCTCGAAAACTTCTGAGCATAAATTGTAACGTTCTACTGAACGTGTTGAATAATATGGAACTATCGAAATATTTTTCGAAATATTGTTTCATAAGACGTTATTTATATGTATGAAAAACGTTAGAGTTTACTGACTAGTGACTTGCTTTGAGGGTTTTTCAAGGCAACACTCCCGTTACTTGTATACAATGTTTAACGTTATTAACGCAAGACCTAAATGTACTGAGGGCTAAGTAAAAACTATTAGAAGTTATCGTAGCGTTGTCGAAAAAGCATACTAAGCCTCTCATTTATCTTTAACTTCATGTTTCACCTCTAGTTCATCTGAATTTAATAAATTGTAGTGTAATAATTTTGCGTCTGTCCAAGAACGTGCTCGTCGCAACCCCTGCCAGTCATTATGGCTGCAATCTTGGACCACGTACCGCAGTGCGGGTTAGGGCGTCCCCCCGAGGCGACGCGTACCGGCCCGCCCCCGTCGGTACGAATATAGGTGGAAGCGGCGATGGGGGCCGCCACCCATCACGCCGGGCCCGAACTGGCGAGTTTCGGGGGGCGCAGAGTGCCGAATAGGCACTTGGAATGTAAGGGGTGGTATGGAAGATAAGATGCATGACGTGATTGATGTGATGAAAGGATGCTCTGTGTGTCACAGAGACTAAGCGGAGGGGCAGTGAAACCTGTGATCTTCCTGATGGAACAATGGCTCTGTAGTCTGGGGTACCGCAAAGCAGTCGTGCCAGCATGGGGGTGGGTATCTTGCTGTCCCGTCGCCTGGCCACTGGAGTGAGAGATTATGGCCTGTGCGATGCGAGACTTCTCTAGGTCCGTTTAAAACTGGGTGTCACTAGAGTATTTTTGGTCGCAGCGTATGCTCCCGTAAGCTCGTCGACACCCCAGGACCTTAAGAAGTTTTGGGATAATATCAGGGAAGTTTTGGATCTGGCTGAGGCTAACGAAAAGGTGATTTGGCGTGGCGATCTGAACGGATGGGTAGGAACCAGGCGGCAAACTTGCGATGCTGCTCTGGGTCCTTATGGTGATAAGAGAGTGAACGATGCAGGTAAGCTCATTGTAGATGTTTGTTAGGAAAGGGGTCTCCTTGTGTCTAATACGATATTCCAGCACAAGGACATACATATGTATACGTGGAGAAGGAATGAAGAAAAAAGCGTGATAGATCTGATCCTGGTTGATAACCGTCTCCGAAGCAAACTACAAGATACGCTTGCGTATAGAGGCCCCACTCTGGAATCAGACCACTATCTCGTAATTGCGCGGTTAAGTGGTCTGTTCAGGAAGTGGAGGCACTGGCGAGAGCGTATTCCCTTCGGAGACCTTGAACGAATAAAGGTTGAAAAGTTGCAAGATGAGAGCGTGAGGAGAATGTATGAAGACAGAGTCCGGGACAAGCTTTTGACAGCAGGCTCTTCGGACTCAAATGTAGATTAATGCTGGAATAGCCTAAAAGAGAGTTTGGTGGAATCCGCGAAAGAAGTATGTGGTTTCTCAATGAAACATAGTACAGCAAAAGGTGATGCATGGTAGGATGCGGAGTTGCAAAGCTCCGTAGAAAATAAGAAGAAAGCGTGGCTGGACTATGTATCTTCTTTGAACCTGAATGCCAGTATGACAGAGATGAGGAAAGAAATATACCGGCAATGCAAGAATGCCACTAAAACTTTAGTGAAAGAAAAGCGTGAAAGAGCCAGTATGATTGAGGAGGAGAGGCTGGCGAAGAACTTCGAGAACAACACCAAACTCTTTTGGAGCAAGGTGAGAAAGGCTCGAGGTGATTCGTCAGGCTCCAGGATGGAAAGGATAAAATCTAAAGATGGTGACATTCTTGCATACACACAAGCTGTGCTAAACCGGTGGAGTGAATATTTTGGAGAAATGTATGGAGATGCCTCGGATACTGATGCCGCAGACGTGCCCAAAGGCAAGTTTGCGGCACCAGAATCAACAGAGGACATCACTATGGAAGAAGTTGAATGGGCAATAGGCAAAGTTGAAAAACGGTAAAGCTGCGGGAGTAGACATGATATCTGCCGAGATAATCAAATATGGTGGAACTTGCGTCCGAGACGCTTTCCGGGCCCTTGCAAACCTTTGCTGGAGGACCGGTAGAGTGCCTACAAATTGGCGCCTCGCAGTCATAGTACCCTTGTATAAAGGCAAAGGTTCACAATATGACTGCGCCAATTACAGAGCCATCAGTTTGATTAGCTTGGCAGCCAAGGTGTACGGTAAAATTATTGAACGGAGAATGCGCGTGAAGTCCGATGGAATGTTGTGCCAGGCACAAGGGGGTTTCAGAGCCGGAAGAGGATGTTCGGATCAAGTTTTCTCCCTCCGCAACATCGCAGAGAAGCATCTGGCAGTGAGCCGGAAGGTTTTCTGCGGTTTTGTAGATCTGGAGAAGGCGTTTGACAGAGTTGTGCGAAAGAGACTTTGAGAAATTTTGCCAGAGTATGGTATAGATGGCACTCTGTTGCGAGCCGTCCAGTCCACTTATGTAGACTGCAAGGTATGCGTACGGGTGGGTGGTAACAGGTCACCCTGGTTTGACGTTAAAATCGGCGTCAAGCAGGGTTGCGTGTTGTCCGCTAGACTGTTTATAATATATCTGGATTAAAGTCTTCAAAGACTGAAAGCGATTAATGAAGGTGTACAAATGGGTGATTTAGTGGTAAACCATCTACTTTATGCAGATGATGCGGTTTCAATAGCACCAACAGCCACTGATCTGCAAACATTAGTCACAGGTATGAAAGACGACTGCAGGAACAATGGCTTACACTTGAATGTAAAAAAACCAAGATTATGGTTTTTAAAGGGAAGAAACCAGAACGAATGCAAGGATTGTGGCTGGTAACGATGTGCTGGAACAAGTGAATGAGTTTGTATATCTTGGATGCGCCTTCAGTAAGAATGGGAAATACACCGTTGGCATAGAGAGAACAGTGAGTGCAGGGAACAGAGTCAATGGTGCGATGGGAAAGCTACTTGGAAGCCGGCACTTAAGCCATAAGGCGCAGCTGGCCATACATAATGGAGTTCTTGTTCCAAATCTGTTATATGGTAGTGAGAGCTGGATATGTAAGAAGGAGAATGAAAGTAGGATAAATGCGGTAGAAATGCGAGCTCTGCGGAAGATGTGCGGAGTGAAGCTAACCGACCGCATTAGCAACAGCGTAGTAAGAAAGCGAGTAGGTATGAAAGATAGTATCGGTGTAAAGATGAGAAAGGGCATGCTCCGTTGGTTCGGGCATATAAAAAGAATGCCAGAGGAAAGAATGACAAAACAGATATATAATGTGAAAGTGGAAGGATGCAGGTACCGGGGAAGACCTAGACTCTCTTACCACGACCAAATAAACCGAGTCTTATCTGAAGGAAAAGTCAAGAGTCTCCGTAACCGGCGAGCGTGTATGAGACGAACTATGAGAGTCGAGGAAGCCAGAGAGGTATGTAAGGCAAGAACCTGTTGGAACTCTGTACTCTCTGCCTACCCCGCAAGGGATCTGGCGTGATGTTATAGATAGATAGATAGTAATAATTTTAATTTAAAAAGACCTTTTTAAAAACAAGCTTTTATAGCAAAAACACAACAAAGATATCTTGCTTAGTTGAGGAGTTCCCATGGCTTTCTTCCGGCTCCATTATCAGACCCTGGAAATCATCCGGGTATAAAGTACTTGTCAAGACAAATGCAACGTGACCAAACACTGCAGGGTTATATGGAGTAATCGGGTGGTTCCATTGGCTACCTTACGGCTTCATCATCAGACCCTGAACATAATTTGGTTGTATAATACTTGTCAAAATCAATCTAACAAGCCTAAATACGAGGGGGTTATATTGTGTAGTTGACATGTTCCTATGGCCACCTGTCAACTACATTATCAGACCAAGGTACCATATTATTACATTGTCACGGAACTTACATCGTCATCGGCCAGTGTCAGCCCATTGCTGGACGTAGGCCTCTCCCATGGCACTATATTGAGCTCGATCTTCAGCTCTCTCCTCCAATCCGCCCGCTGCCTTACGAATATCGTCGCCCCACCTAGCTACAGGGCGCCCTATACTACGTTTGCCAACGAGCGGTTTCCACTCATACATATGTCAATTACATACGTATGCCAAATTTCAGCTTAATCAGATACCTGCAAGTTCTGGAAAAATGGATCACAACCCGGAAAGACAAACAGACATACACACGAACATTGCAAGTTAAATAAAAGCTTGTGAAATGGTGATATCAACTCAATAGCGTCACGCTAACGGCAATCTGTTCGTTCCCCAAAATTTATTTTACTCACTCCAATCGTTTGTGATTCAGCTTTCTAATTATCCCCAAAACAATATTGCGATTTCAATTGCACTTCTAAACATTATTCCTCAATAGTTCTAGTTGTAAATGTCAAATTTCTTAAGAAAATGGTAATTACCTTCTCAAAACTGGAAGTTTGATTTTCATGTTGAATTTGTAAGCCAAATAATCTGATTTGGACGCTTGAAGTCCGTCCGATTTCTACTGTATTTACACGTTGTATACATTACTGAAAATGATAAGTCATTTAGAAGTCATTTATTTCATATACAAAATACATTTGTGTGTTGAAATTTAAATACAAAATTAACTTAAAATCAATTATTAATTATCATACATTATAAATTTCATGTCAAAGATATGTATCAATAATAATGTCAAAGAATAATAAAACAAAATAAAATGTATATAAAGGAAAAAATTAAAAAAAACATGTATACTATAATCAAAAATATTATAACAAATAAGTAGAAGTGAGCACTTTATTTCATGTCGTTTACAAACTCCTCTTTACTTCCTTTTCCTCAATAATAGCGTCTTTCATTTGTTTTTAAAAATGTTAACACTATAAATGCCCTGAAGTTAAATAGGGAGTTTGTTATGAATATTTACGGACTGTACCTTCGAATAGTGTTGCACAATATTTAGCTTAGATCTATAAAGATCTGACGAGTAATACCTACCGTATTACTCGTCAGGTCTTTTCAACTAATTTTCTCTTAGGTTTCCCTTTCAAGCTTTGTGTCAAACTTATCTAAACTTTTAATGAGATTTGTCAGAAAGACCAGGATATAAAGGCACTGTCAAAATTTTTAACTTTGTGAAGTGATTCCTACATAAATCCGTTTGTTTTAATCTTAGCATAGTTCTTAGTGCTCTTTTCTGCAGCGCAAGTGCTAAATCAATGTTGTATTTGTAGCTATTTTCCCAAAGCAAAATACTATATCTAAGATTAGATTCAAACAATGCAAAGTAAACCCTCTTTAATTGAGTAATTGTCAGCTCCTCCCTTAAACTTCGTTAGGCATAGCAAGCTGAACTTATGGATTTAACTAGTGTTTCTAGCTCCAGTTTCCAATTCAGCAAGGAGTCTATCCGTATCCCTAAGAAATTTATATTATCTGTCATCTCAACACAATCGTATAATGAAGTAACTTTTATATTTTCATTCCTCTTAGATGTTGATTTCAATAGTATGCATTTAGTTTTTTGTAGATTAAGTATAAAGTTGTTGCATGTTAACCAATATTCAAAAGCTGCCAGAACACGATTGATTTTATCCTGTTAACTATCTATATCATTGGCTGATATAACAGAATTTGTATCATCTGCAAACATTACAAATTTCGTGTCAGAATTACTATTTTTGATAAATGCTGTGAGGTCGTTAAGAAATATATTAAAAAATATAGGTCCCAGCATCGATCCTTAAGGAACTCCTCTTATTATTGGTAATAGACAAGATTTATACTAGATACAAGATTTGTACTTCTTGTTTTCTTTTGACACTATTTTTAATTTCAACATATTGCTGTCTGTTTCTTAAATAGGAAGTAAATAATTTCAACACTGTTTCGAACTCCATAATGCTCTAATTTACGTATTAAGATTTGGTGATCCACTGTATCAAAAGCAGAACTGAGATCTAGAAACAGCCCTGCAACTCTCTGTTTATTATTAAAACTACTAAGTATATCACCTACTAGAGTATCAACAGCATCTATTGTATCTATGTTTTTCTGATACGCAAATTAACGACTATTTAGGATGTTATATGTGTGAATGTGATTTAACAGTCGTGATTTCATTATGTTTTCAAATATCTTCGATAATACTGTAAGTATCGATTTAGTTCTAAAATTTTCTGAGTCAGTTTTGGGACGTTTTTTAAATTAAGGTAGTACCTTGGCAATCTTGAACTGATTGGGGAATACTCCTGAATCTAATAGCTAGTATGATAATAATCTAGGACCAGCTAGTATGTCAATGTTTACTTTAATTATTGAAAGTGGTATATCGTCATGGCCACAAGAGTGTTTCAGTTCCATCTTTCTAACCAAATTAAAAACCTCCAGGTGAAGTACAGGAGCAAAACACAGGGTTTCTCCTTGCATTAAGTTTAAAAAACTGAATGGCGGCGCTTGCATACAAGGTTTTAAAACCCTTGCATCTCCAAATTTTCTTGAGAAGGTATCAGCAACTAATTTTGGATTATCAGTTATCTTATTATTAATCTTCAGTACTATATTATCAGTATCTAAAACCTTATCTATGGACTTGCGACGGTTCACTATACCCCATATTAACTCGCTAGAATTAGACGACTTTTCCACCTGTTTTCTAACTGCATTCTTTTTTGCACTTCTGATAACCCTTCTATATATCCTTAAATATAATTTGCGATACTTCAAAATTGATTGGTTACAGTGTCGATTATCAACAAAACTCAGTACCCTTTTAAACTTACTCGATACCCTAATTCCCTTTGATAACCATGTACTTTTTCCCCAAGTATTTTCTCCTATATTTCTTTTGAAAATAACAGAATGGAGTTCTTTAAATTTTGTAAGAAAAGTATTAATATCTAAGTTCCAATTTGTCGTGAGCAATTCCTGTCAATTTTTTTTTTTGTTTTTTCATCGTATCTCCTTTTGTTTATCAGTAAAAACTCAGGTTGCTTCTTAGTATATACCACCGGTTTTAGACTTACGGAGCACAATAATCCTGCGTGTCCATCCAAAAATCCATTATGGTCCACGTTTACCTGTTCTATACACTTTTTAGGGACATTTGTTATTATGTTGTCAATGCATGACAATGAAGAGTTTCTCATGAAGGTAGGCGTATCCACTAAGGGTACAGATTATAACAAGTTAGCAATGACACAAAAGCACAGTTTTTGGTGTTACAATTTAGTAGCTCAATATTAAAATCACCACATAATACGCATATCTTTTTAAAATAATGCTGTAATAATTTCTCAAATTTTGCCATGAAAATATCGAAATTTTGCTGAACTGGTATTCTATAACAACAAATTATATTTAAATTAGTTTCAATGTCTAAACAAAAATCCCTCAATGTTTATAACTGAGGTGTGCACGCCAAAAGGGTTGTAAATAAAACCACATTTGTGTACTGATCTATTGATCTGATTTGCTGAAATTTTTATTCGACCTTATGTCAATAACATATAAGATCGTTGCTACTGAACCATATCGCGATTCACAGGCGACACAGTGGCGCCATCTATTATATTAAAGCAAACTAATTTAAGTAAAGTACATTGATGGTATCAGACATACCGCCCACCAAGGACATTACTGACGAAATGTCCTTCCAGAACTGAATGGTAAAATCTGACCATCAACCTTGCACTTTACCTTGTTACAACGGAAACTGATACTTTATATCCGTTTGTAGCACACTCTACAAAGGATAATAAAATATATTCTATATGAACTAAATTGTAAAATTCGTGGTAAAAACTATAACACGTTGATCTTCAATAGCTCAGTTTAGGAAAGTTTGTTGTACTAGTTTGTAAACCTTAAAATATTCAATATAAAAATGTAAACAATGTAACGACTTATAAATAGTAAAAAAAAACAAATATAAATATAAACCTGGAACTTAAATTGCATACAGGTAAAACAAAGTGGTATAATTTGATCTAGTGTAGTGATTTATAAAATTAACTAACATACCATACAGAACATATCATAAGGCAACCTTAACAAATATGTAAAACAAAATAATAAATAATCAGTCAAAACTAATTAATGAGTTACTGGCAAAATACATAATTTAGATGTTGGCCACTTAATAGTGGATGACTTTGTGCGCAACGTAACTACACGAGTGTTATTATCATCCCCCGGGTGCTTTTCGATTACGCGACCTAATAACCAACGACTTGGCGGCAAGTCATCCTCCTTCACTAAAACTATGTCTCCAATTTTTGGTTCTGGAACGCGAGAAGTCCATTTATAGCGATTCATTAGGGTTGACAAATATTCTTGGGACCAGCGTCTCCAAAACGATTGCACCATCCTTTGAAGAAATTGCCAGCCGGTCAGGCAATTTACATTTGAACCTTCGTAGTTATACTCGGGTACATTTACTATCGGCTCTCCGATATGAAAATGTCCAGGGGTTAAAGGTTATGATTCACCAGGGTCTGTAGTATCTATAACACTCATAGGCCGTGAGTTCAAGCACGCTTCCACTTGATTGAGTAGTGTGGTCATTTCCTCGAAGGTAAGAGTAACCTCACCAATGACGCGTTTAAGGTAAAACTTCGTGGATTGCACTCCCCTTTCCCAAAGGCCGCCAAAATTCGGGCTGGAATGGGGGATAAAATGCCACTCGGTACCATTTGCCTCTAGATGTTCAACCATTTCCGGCTGAATTGAAGCCAATTGCTGAAGCTCTCGGGAAGTACCTACAAACGTCGTACCATTATCGCTCTATATCTTGGCGCAGTGTCCTCGCCTAGATACAAACCGTCTAAAGGCGGCTAAAAATGCTTGCGTGGTCATATCACTAACTACCTCTAAGTGAATCGCACGCGTGGACATGCATACGAATAAGCATATATAGCCCTCGTAAGACCGGTGCCCGCGACCTTTCGCTGTTCTGATATTTATAGGACCGGCGTAGTCCATACCGCTATGCAAAAAGGGTCTAGCCGGAGTACAACGAACGGCTGGCAGAGACCCCATCAATTGCGGTTTGGTACAAGATCTGTGTTTTGCACATATTACGCATTTATAAACGCAGTTTTTGAGTAGGTTTCTTACCCCTATAATCCAGTAGGCTGTCCTTAAATAATTTATCATCAGCTGAGGACCCCCATGTAGAGTCCTGTGATGAGCATCGGCAACTATAAGGTGAGTCAGATGGCTACGGTTAGGTAGAACTATTGGATGCTTCACACTGTCGTCTAATTGTGCCTTCTCAAGTCTACCTCGAACTCTTATCAAGCTCTTATCATCAAGGTAGGGGCTGAGTGATTTTAGTTTACTTGACTTCAATTGTAAATATCCCTTCTTCTGTAATTGTACATACTTTGTGGTGAATATGTCTCCTTGTATTTTCTTTATGCAGCAGTTTAATGCTTGTTGTAGTTCTAATTTTCCTAAATATTTCTTAGTAAAACTTGTAGTGTCCTTCTTTAAAAACCGTCGGCAATATGCAATCACTCTTATTAATCTTTGTAAGGTAGAAAAGCGCTCGAATAATGAAAATTCACTTTTAGGGACTACAGTTGCAGTAAGCACCTTAAAAGACTCCTCTAAATCTGTATTAAAGTCCTTCGGTCTTGAATATGTTATAGCCTTCTCCTTGAGAAATGTTGGCCCGAAAAACCACAAAGTGTTATCGATAAATAAACTTGGTAGCATTTCTTTCGAGGCACAGTCAGCAGGGTTATTTTTTGTCGAAATGTGACACCACTGAGATGCCTTCATCGTCATCAGAATTTCAGAGGTTCTATTTCCTACAAATGTCTTCCACTTATTTGGGTGACTATTAAGCCAAGCCAACACAACAGTCAAATCAGTCCATGCTTTAATTTTGTCATTATGAATATTTAAAATACCTGCGACGTCAGTCAAAAGTTTTGACAACAGTACTGCTCCACACAATTCTAAGCGAGGAATACTTAGCTGTTTGACGGGGGCTACTTTAGTTTTTGCAACTACGAGAGACACGTGTGTTTTTCCTTCTGCGTCTATTATCCTTACGTAAACTACTGCCGAATAGGCTGTTTTAGATGCGTTACAAAAACCATGCAGTTCCAGATCATCGTGCGGCGTCATGCCAAGCCAGCGGGGTATCCGGAGTCTGGTAAGTAGAGACAGTTGGTCGCGGTATGTACTCCACTCCTTTATTAGTACTCTACTAAGTTTATCATCCCAACCAACACCTGCAAGCCATAATTTTTGAATGAAGACCTTAGCTAAGACCACGCTAGGTGCTAGCCAACCTAATGGGTCAAAAAGTCGAGCTATGTCCGAAATTATTGATCTTTTAGTTACCGGTGCAGTTGATAACGGTGGGAGATTCACCGAGTACTGGAAGGTTCCCGATTCCAGGTAAGTCCTAGAATTTTTATAGTATTATCTAGTTTGATTTCCACTGATTCGTTTTCTTCTCCTGTATTATCCTTTATGTATGCATGCCTTGCTTGATTTATAAGCCTTGTAGGTTCTTTTAATTCCATTGACCTTATCCTTTCTAATATTTCCTTGTTATTACTATTCCACTTCTGTAGGGTAAATTAACCCTTTCCTAATAATGCTGTCATATGTTTGTATATTTCTATGCCTGTCATCAAATCATCCACATAAAAACAATTTAAGACCATATCCGCCGCTAGAGGAAATCTCTCGCCTTCATCATATGCTACCTGATGTAGGGTCCTGACCGCTTGATACGGTGCAGATGCTGTTCCAAATGTCACCGTTGTAAGCTCGTAATCCATGATTTCCTTATCAGTACTGTCGCGCCAAAGAATCCGCTGGAGCATTGTGTCTTTGTCCGCTATGTTAACCTGACGGTACATTTTAACGATGTCCGCTACTATTCCTATAGAATGCATCCTCCAACTTAACACGATGTGCCTTAAATCAGCCTGTAGGATGGGCCCGATCATTAGCGTATTATTAAATGACACTCCTTTTTATTCTTTTCCGAGGCGTTAAACACAACACGAACCTTCGCTGTTGATTTACCGTCCCGGTTGATTTACCGGTAGATAGACAGCTATTTCGTTCTTCCTATCATCTTCCTTAACCGGTCTTAGGTGTCCTAACCGTAAATAGTCGTTGATTACCTCTGTATATTTTTCCTTTAATTCCTTGTTCCTTTCTAACCTTCTTTCCAGTGTTCTAAACCTTGTTTCACAGATAACGCGGGAACTTCCACCTTGGCATGGATGATCTTCGTCTTGAAAAGGTAACCTTACTTCGTATCTACCAGCGGAATCTCTTTTTGTAGTCGCTCTGTAAAAGTCTTCACACTTCTTCTCTTCTGGAGTAAGTATTTTTATTGAACTAGTTTGCTCTTCTATTAACCAAAACTTCTCTAATATATTTTCTTCTTTCATATTTACGTGCATGGTAATAATTTTATTAGATTTCTCACTTACATAATCAACAGCACCAGTCAAAACCCAGCCTAAAACAGTGTTCTGTGCTATCAGATTACCAGAAGGACTCTTCAATATCCCTTCCTGAATAATGCTACTGTAAACATCTGCACCCAACAAAACATCTATCTTATTGGGTGTGTTGAACTCTGGATCTGCTAAGCGATGATCATCAGTACATGTCCAATCAAAAGCATCTGTACCTACGCTCTGCTCAGGTAAGTATGACGTTATGTTACTGAACACGTAAGCCTTGAAGTGCGATTTGAAATCGGGGTTTAATTGTGAATGAACTGTACCATGTATTTTACAACAGTTGACCTACCATCTCCCAGTCCCGAAAAGAAACCCTTAATTGGGATCCTTTTCAGTCTGAGAAATAGAACTGTCGCCTCCGTGATAAAACAAGCTTGTGAGCCTTGGTCGAGTAAAGCTTTAACCGTTTGATATTGACCGGTCTTCGACTCGGCTTTTATTAGTGCTATGGCTAATAAAACCTGTCTAGGTTTGGGTACCTTGCCTGTTGATAGGCATGACACTATCTGATACGTACTGGCTGAAGCACCAATGCTATCGATAGCAGACTTCGTAGAGTTGTCGCGACCCTTAGCCTCGTGATCCTCTGTGGGATGCAGTAGAGAATGATGGCGCTTGTTGCAAATTCTACGAGTGGTACGCTTTTTGCAATCATGTACCGTGTGATTACTCCCCAAACAATTAAAACAAATTTTGTTCTTTGCCACAAATTGGCGTCGATTTTCTGTGGACTCTTTAACAAACTTCTTGCGAGTGCGAGTCAAAGTTTGTGCGACTCTGAGCAGTATTCGCACGGGATATTTGAACTGGTAGCTAACACTGCCCTCGGTTTATGAATGTTTGAACTATTATTGACCTGATTAACCATTCCCCTTTTGGGCTCTACGCATTCCAACGCTCGGAAACGATTTTCCATAACTGCTTGAATTGCTCAAAGGTTGGCAAATCGTTGCTTGACTCGTTACTGCAAACACTTAACTCCCATTGTTTTCGTGTTTCAGTATCTAATTTGAACGTTACAATATGAATGATAATGACATCTCATGTACTTACGTCGATATTTAAGCTCATAAGCGCATTTAAACAATCACATGTTGTGTCTATAAAATCCTTCAAAGATGAAGCTGATTTTAATTGCATACGTTTTTGACCGAATAATCTTTATAAAATACTATTACTAACATATTTATTATTACTGTACCGTTTTTCTAACAGAGACCAACATTAGCCGTAATTAGCGACTGTTATTGGGGTGTGCCGTATCAATTGCTCGGCTTCGCCAGAGAGATGACCTTTTGAACATTATCTATCGCATCATTCTTATGTACTAAAGATGTAAACAGATCATGGAAAGTTGTCCATTCAGAATATTTGCCAGAGAATATCGGTATACTGATTTTTGGTAATTTGACAAAGGAAGTAGTCGCTTTCGGTTCACAACTAGGTGAGTCACGACTCTGCTGTGTTGGCTTTTTCGTATTAAGCATAGATTTTATTAAACTTTTATACGTTATATAAGTATCTTCGGTATTTTCATAAATATCACTTATATTTTGTCTAATATATCCTAGTTTGAAACTCTCATAAAGTTTAGAATTTGTATTTGTAAACAAAAGCAAGTCTTTCTCTAATAACTCTAACCTTGCTTCTATATATTCTACAGTCAACCTATCCTTAGGACTCTTTTTAAAATTAGTCAAACCTTTAGTTATCACTTCTTGCGTGTTTCTTAGAACGTTAATTATTCCCTCCATGTTACAAATAAACAACAACAAAAGTATAACGAAAAATAACAACTGTAAACCAATAAAAATAACCACTTCTACCTATTTAACTTATTCCTAACTATGTAAAATGTTTATAAACTTTTTAAACAATAATAACAATGTAAACAAACAATCAACACCAAGTTCCAAATCTTAAAAAAATTACAAGTTAGTAAATAATTTTAAATTTCTAAGTCAATGCAATTATGGGAAAATTCTTAAAAATTTACATAAATACCTAATAAATTTAAAACCACTTATAAATTGGCAAAAAATCGGGCATAGCTTTCCCGTTCCTTCGTTTTTTTACGAAACTATTCTAAGTTCTTAACTAACATGCACAAGAGTTTATAAAGTTCTAACTCGCTACTCGATTATTACAAGTTAAAATCTTCATTGAATTGCTTGAAATTGAGCATTGCTTGAAAATCTTCACTGGAAACAAAAGTATAATGTAAATGTACTCACGTTTTCACTTCACTCACTCAAACAATCACGGTGATACTGCAAGTGGCGCCCCCTGTGGCTGCCATGCTGAACTAAAATGCTCGCGCTGCTCTCATCCACTGCTGCTGCTACTGCCGCTGCTGATGTGGGCTCCCAGTACTTTTGCCGCAGCGATCCACTGCGAGTACTGGCTAGTTCAAGCCTTGAACCGTTTTTTGTTTCCAAAAATAGTGGACCATATCCAGCGAGATGGACCATGAACAAAAATCCTTCAATGTTTATAACTGAGGTGTGCACACCAAAAGGGTTGTAAATAAAACCACATTTGTGTACTGATTTATCTGATTTGCTGGCATTTTTATTCGACCTTATGTCAATAACATATCAGATGGTTGCTACTGAACCATACCGCGATTCACAGGCGACACAGTGGCGCCGTCTATTATATTAAAGCAAACTAATTTAAGTAAAGTACATTGTTGGTATCAGACAATGTCCTTTGTACTAAATTTTTCAAAAACATCTTGTTTATCCAGTTGTTTGCTGATTTGCAAATCTATTTCATCAATTTTTCTATTACAGAGTACTAAAATCAAAGAACCAACTCTTTTTGTTTTTCTGGCGTTATAAGAACCTAGTTTATAACCGGGGACATAAAGTTGGGACACCAAAATTTCATTCAAAGAATGCTCACTAATACATATATAATTAACGATTTTCTTCAAGTCACCTAAATAAATTACAAGATCGTCTATTTTGTTTTGAAATCCACACATGTTTTGATGGTAGATTGTAAGCAGGTCTTGACTATCATTTTGGAAGTCTTCAACTGACATGATATAGTCCAATTTTATATGACTACCCACATTTTCATAAAAAGATTTTTTGTAGTTTTCATGAATAATGAACTCCTGGACATCAGTCAAACAAAACTATGTCTGAAAAGTCCTTTATTTAGCACTAGTGCAAATTAATTCCTTAAAAGCAAATTCACATACCCGCGCGATAAAGTAAATCGTTTTTATGGACTGAACTAAGCTCTCTGGTACTGCCTAAAAGCAAAGTTTTGAACTAGCGCGTGGTTAGCCGATGTTTAGATGAAATTAGTACAGTGTGAAAGAAATGAAATGTTTTCCAATGTATTTTGGATTGTTGCCAGATATAGATCTTTCTGTCTGTAAAAACGCGCCCGATTTCTTTTCCTTATCGCTTACAGTGACAATGTGTAATGTATGACTAATGTAATGTGTATTTTTTTATTTCTATTTATTTATTAGGACAACCAGTAATTCATACATTTGAAACTCAATAGGTACTATAACTTGCATAAAAATAAAACTAAATGTTGATTTTTTAAGGTGTCACAGCATGTATAATACAGTAATGTATTGTTTTGGAATAAATGAAATTAATTGACTGCCTCATTCGTCTAGTGGCAAATAACACCCTTTGCGGTCACGAGGCCCTGGGCTTAAATCCTAGGTCAAAGAAATGTGATTTTTCTGGCGATAAATTCCCAGTATCAGTTCGGAGTCTAGAATTGTGCCCGGCATATGACAATAGGCTCGATTCCTATACATAGGACCTAACACCGTCGGCGAAAAGTGGGTATACCCAGGACACCGTTGCCACCTTGCTTGGGGAATATAGGCGTGACGGTGTAATTAATCAAAAATCATCTCGTTACATTATTATCACACGTACGTAATAATAGAGCGTGCAGAACATTACACACTTGTAAAGTAAGTTTTCTAGGACTTGGAGTTGTGCTTTGCATGAAGTTTGTTTTAATTTTTGCCAAAAAGAAACAGAATTGGGAAATAGGTTTTGAACAAGCCACAACACTATTATTAGGGGTAACCACAACTTTTTTGGCAAAGCTCTTTTAATCTTGCGCGTAAAAGAGACAGATTTAGAAGCTGCGTGTATCTATATATCATCTCTACTGTTAAGATTACAATAATTTTGTTAAAGAGATTTTGGTATGCGCCCTGATTTATTTTTACAAGCTTTTTTTAAATTGCATAGTTTATTTGATTAGATCAAATCTTGCTAACTAAATTAGAACCACTTACTCTTATCCTAAGCAGTGATAGCCTAGTGGTTAGACCGTTGGACTGCAAAGGCAGAGGTCTCGGGTTCAAACCCAGGCACGTACCTCTGTCTTTTCGAAAACATGTGCGTATTAAAAATTAATTATCACTTACTTTAACGGTGAAGGAAAATTTCGTGAGGAAACCTGCATACCTCAGTTTCTCGAAGGTGTGTAAAGTTCGCCAACCTGCACTGGGACAGCGTGGTGTACTATGGCCTAAGCCCTCTCAGTTTGGGCACGCCAACGGTGGGACAGTTTCTTAACAGGGCTAATATTATTATTTACTCTTATCCTACGCAGTTTAAAGTTGACATGATGGTTCAGTTTTAACGACAATGCATTTTTATCGTAAGCATGACTTGATTCTATTTCAGGAATGACTTTAGACGAAGGGATTTCACAAAAACCAATAGCATAGATAAGAAGTTTTAAATTGCACCATTATCTGGCTGCATCAAATCTTGTTTTAAAAAATGTATTTTTATGAATATTTTTTTTTATACAATGTGCAGGTATATATTAATGTGTAGTAATGTAAGTGACATGAGTCTCAAAACTTTCTACGCGCCAAACTTGCAGTAGCAGGTAATTAAGATATTTAGAACTTGCAGATGCTCCGCCATCCAAAACTTTTTTATGAATATTAAATGGGATGGATTATGTTAAAAATCCTAAAACAAAATAAAGTAATTTTATTTTTAAAAAGACTTTTTTAAAAACATGTTTTCATAGCAAAAACACAACAAAGATATCATGCTTTCTTGAGGAGTTTTTATGAATTCTTTCCGGCCCCATCATCAGATCCTGGATACCATCCAGGTCTAAAGTACTTGTCTAGACAAATGAAACAAGCCCAAACACGGCGATATTATATTAAGTAGTAGGGAGGTTTCATTGGCCACCTTTTGGCTTCATCATCAAAACCTTAACACTATCTGGTTGTATAGTCCTTGTCAATAGCAATTGTTACAAATCTGTTATATTATATAAACAATTATATTACCAAGTACTGATGTTAATATAAACGCGTAGTAGCGACATCTGTTGTTGAAATGTTTTTATTAAGCGTAGAACGACATCTATTGGTACGATTTATTCGTTTATGTGATTAGTTCGTAATTGATAGGAATTGGGACTATTTCACACCCTTGATTAATGATTGAGTGTTTTTCTGATACTTAAAATTCATGCCTTATGCATTTTTCGCACAATGTAATTAAATATTATATTTATATTGACCTTAGTCACGTAGGATAAATTAAGTTTGTTATGTTTACACTCTTATTTTTTTTGTCCAAATATACAAAGCAGTAACAGTTATATCTACTCATAGTTCTTATTCTCTCTTAAAATTGTTCTTAGGAATATAGTTTCTAAAATAGACTATATCAAGTGAGATGCTCATAAATTTTATTTTTATAACACTCAATTGTATTGGTGGTATATTAGTCCGCCAATCAGATAGGTTGGCTGTATAAATTCGTTTTGTTGGTACAGGAGGTATATAATAGTTTTGAATTGTAACGCGGTCACACGAATGTTTGCTTTTGGTGATTTAACTGATTGTCAGTTATACTGTGTGTGTGTATATTAAAACCATATTAGCCAAAATCCCTGCCGTCTTCTTTCTACATCCATCCGCTTCTGAGGTTAATACAATCTAACAAGCCTAAATACGAGGGTGTTACGTTGTATAATTTACATGTTTCTATGACCACTCCGACTCCATCATCAAACCAGCTCCACGGTACTATATATATGCATTGTCACCGAACTTACATATGTATGCTAAATTTCAGCTCAATCAGATACCCGCAAGTGCTTGAAAAATGGATCACAAGATTTGAACCGACAAGACAGAAAACATACGAGCATTGCAAGTTAAATAAAAGCTTGTAAAAATAAATAGCCATTTAGAATATAAATTCAACATTCCAAATATTATTATGCTGTACAAATATGGTTTTCCTAGACTAAAACAAATATTTTTTGATCCTACTATTATTTGTACCAGTTGCGAATGAACCCTGACCACTCATAAGTGGATAAACTGAATAAGCAAAATGTCGTTTAATTGTTTTTAATAACTACAGTCCCACTTTTACATTAATCCGTATAATAACCGAATTTTGCCCTTTCTGTTATTGTCATGGTGGTTTTTGGCCGAAAGATAACCACTGGAGGTCAAAGTGGAGTTAGTGGACCTCCAGTGGTTATCTTTCGGCTGATGATGATCTCTCTCAATCATATAATAGATCAAGCCATATACTGTATATTTTTTTTCTATCTATGCAACTATCAATATTGTCTCGCTTGATAGAATATTTCCTTACAGATCTCTTTTCCTTTCTCTACTTTCATGAGATTAAATAAACATATAAATGGCCTTTTAGCACTGGGAAGGTCGATCGACAAAGACCTTGAGGCCGCAGCCCAACACGTTGGTCTGACCAGATTCGCACTACTCTGGAAACTACAGTTTACAACGCGCTGTATGTCGCCAAGGACAGGGGAAAATGGTAGAAAATCACAAGAGCAAAATTCCTGAGAGGTGGAGCTCATGACCGACTCGAGGAGGAGAAGCACAAGCTGGCCATTGTGTTCTTAGAGATAGCCAAGGTAAAGCAGATTTGGCCAATTTGAGATGGTTGATATTTTATGACATATCCATACTCCAGCGTCTCTGCGTATTAGAAAGCTTGCTAAGCCGTTAGTCTCGCCTCGCCAAGTTGAGGCTTTATAGGCGTCTTGATAAGTTGCAAAAGTAGGAACTCAAACCTGCCTCTATTCATCCTTACTGAAGCTATATGGTAAATAGATACAAGGTAAAAATGCCTCTACTAAGCAGTGGGCAGTATAGGCTGATTTATTGAATACAATATTATTATATTCATCTGCAAGGTGTAACATAATATACGCAAGACCTAATAGTAGTTCGTTCTAAATCGATAACTGAATTGATTCCAACTATTTTTAATGTATATAACATTTATTTTTAATTTGCAAAAATAATCTGTTTTTCCCTTCGTGCGCTAAAATCAACTAAATTTATTCTTGATTCAAAGCAATACGGACGTTTCAAAAGCATTTCTTAAACATATTTCTTAATTCGCACATAAACATACAAGTTTCATTTTTAATTGGGGTACAAAGGTGCAAAAAGTGGTTAAAAATTTTAAATTTTAAATTGGTTTTCGTATGAAATTTGTGAAGGAATTATCTAATTGAGGTGTCTGAGGTCTTGCGTTATTTTTGATACACCTTGTATATCACCACGTTAGATTCCAAAAATATAATTATGTTACATAATTTGTATCTGATATCGTCACCTGAACTTTCAACAAAGTAATTTACCTTCAAACAAACTGAAGCATTGATTTACAACGACATGGTTCAACAGGATCACCCCTATTATTCCAGCCCTTTAAAAGTTCAACAATTGACATTTGCGACGAAGACACTATTATGAGGGTAATTCAAAGCTTATTATTGAGCTATCAGGTACGACTCGGATATTGTGGGTGATTGATTGTCTTCTATTAATATAGGTCATGAGCATACTGACTCCCTGCAGGCATCTGATGGTATAAAAACAGATAAAGATAGGGTTATCAGAATAACGAGATGAGACAATGTTCAAGTCTCGAGACATTTGACCTTTGACAAATATAGCCTCCAAATATACGGTGCTTCTTGTTCGATATTCAACGTCTGTAAACCTTCGCAACATTTTTATACTTTCTTGTTATTGAGTCTACGACCGTGAATTGATAATTTCGTTTATTTTTTTTCTGTTTTACCTCGTGATTGGATTTCACTTATATACTAATATGAAACATCGATTAAAACGTAGGTTCAGTTTTCCGTATTGCCATATACATGCCCTGTTGTTTTATACATTTACAAGTAATAAAGCTATTTTAGATCTAGATGCGTTAAGTTATGATTTTTTTCGTTTTTTTATCAGTATTTATTACATGACAAGTTTACGGAGCAATCGTAAAGAAAGAGTCAAATGTTAATAAGGGGATGCTAGATGGCACGTAATCTGTTGATCTTGGTAGTTGGTAGCGAGGGTAGCGTGGCACTGGCTTTGGTTCGTGATTACTGGCATTAATCTTGCGGCACGCTAATTAACCACCATAACGTACCGAATTGACGTCGGCTGCATTGTGGTTCTTTCACTAGGTACTAAAAAGGTTATTTGAAATAGCTGACCAGAACGACTTTTACTGCGTAGTTTTAAGATTCATTACAATGTCGGTTTTACAATATTATGAGTACAGGGAGCATTTATAACGAGAGTGCTCTTTGTGTTTCTGCTAAAATGCAGATGTCTACATAGATATCGTAATATTTTTTTCTTTAAAGCGCATTTTGAAAATACGCTTTGAAGTACCTGCGTCAAAATAATACGTTGCCGCATCTCTATTAACGCATTAAACATTGGCTGCAGTTGAGTAATGCCTTTGTGAGTAATGCCTTTGTTAGAGTATTAATTAACATATTACGATACAAGTGGAACAGATGGTGGAGCTACGAATAATACAGAAGCTATACTACTATAACCACGAATCATTAGATTAACAATTTTTTTAAATAGTCTATCTATCTATCTATCTATCTATCTATCTATCTATCTATATCATCACGCCAGCTCCCTCGCGGGGCAGGCAGAGAGTACAGAGTTCCAGCAGGTTCTTTCCTTACATACCTCTCTGGCTCCTCCTCCACTCTCATAGTTCGTCTCATACACACTCGCCGATTACGAAGACTCTTGACTTGCCCTTCAGATAAGGCACGGTCTATTTGGTCATGGTAAGAAGATGGTTGCCGATCATGCCGATGTTGGTCGATCAGCGTGACTCCGCACATCTTCCGCAGAGCTCGCATTTCGACCGCATTTATCCTGCTTTCGTTCTCCTACTTGCATACCCAACTCTCACTGCCATATAACAGCGTTGGGACAAACACTCCGTTATGCATGGCCAGCTGCTCCTATTGGCTTAAGTGCCGGCTCCCAAGTAGCTTTCCCATCGCACCATTCACTCTAATCCGTGCATTCACTCTTCTCTCTATATCGGCGGTGTATTTCCCATCCTTACTAAAGGCGCATCCAAGATATACAAACAAACATCGTTACCAACAATAATCCTTGCATTCGTTCTGGTTTCTTCACGTTCAAAAACCATAATTTTGGTATTCTTATTTTTTTTTAAATAGTATGATATTATTTATTGTATAATCTAAACCTTAAAATCATTTTCATAATTAAAGAGAAATACGGACAAGATTTCGAAATGACACGATCTTTAACCTTGAGTAAAAAGACGAGATTTCAAAATTACACGATCTTTAACCCTAAATAAGATGCTAACGTACTTGTAAAGGACACTAGTTGTCAAGTCATCTGTTGATCTAGGGTGCCGGTAGAACGGAGGTGATAGCGGGGAGGGTATCGCTCGTGACTGTTGGCATTTATCTTGCCGCTCGCTAATTAGCCAACGTACTGCGCGGAACATACTGGAGGTGCCTAGTGGGTTAGACATGTTAAATGTGTGGAAAAATATATTAATTGTACTTTCATTATAAATAATATTACTTATACTACAACTATAGACACCTAGACCTTAAAACAATTTACATAGATATTTTCATTCAAGAAAAATACAGACGAGAGAGAGAAAGAGTCTTTGCAATTAAATCTAGCGATGAGACGGACAAATTTAGTCGGCACTATTTTAAGAAAATCGTTATTTATTAAAATTTTGAAAATGAAAATACGAGTATCACAGAATATAAGGTTATGGTTCTAATAAAGGTCTTTAAGTTAGTTGTTAAGCACTCTGTTCTCAGCCTTCTAGTTACACATTTATAGGATAAGAGTGGCCATAAGGATAGAAGAAAATGAAATAGAAAAATTACTTTCGTTGTTGGAGCGAGTTTTTAAACATTATTTTTTAAAAATATAGTATTAAAAATACTAGAGCTCCTAGATTTTAAAGAAAAAATAAAGAGAGGAAGAAGTAGGAGGAGAGAAGGTTAGTAATATAATTCTGGGACAGGAAAACCATAATTTAACAACGGTAAACATGCTATTTGCTATGATTATAATATAGGTAGAATATTATCCTCGCAAAGGATCTAGCACGATTATGGCTTAATTTTATATATGTATATAATGGAGGGGGTAGACCATCGCCGTTATCAGTAGCCATATTTTTCGTGTATCTTGTGGGCATATCGTGGGAGAAGTTGGTTTATTTGAAATCAAAGTCGTTATATCTCGAACAAATTATTATTTCTAACTTTGAACAATTAATCATAATCACAGCCGCATATAATTACACTTTCACAACACGGAACGAGCGATAGTTTTCAGACGTCTGTTCGGCTCGACATCTCACCCACGACTGACGGGCGCTCTGACGACCGCAACGACCTAGACTCCATCGAGCACCAACAGATGGCGCTAGCGTTCCGATTTTAATCGACGAATTGATGACTCGATTACGACATATATATTAAAGTTGTTAATAAGTTTAATCTTAACATGTGGCGTGATTATGATGAAGTTATACAAAAACAAAAGCTCAAAAATCAGTGAAGGCATGCTTAACAAATATATTTTGTCTAGCGCGTGTGCTAATGAAGCCCAGTGGGCGGAAGTACTGCTCGTAAATAATAGTCCGTTTCATTTTTCCGCTGCCGGTCTAGTGTTGCCTTTACTTCGCCGTTACATGTCTTATTTAACGTATAATTATATTCACTTAATTTGAACCTATGCATATATATGTTTAATGTTTAAACCCTTATTTATAGGCTATAAAAAGGCCTGCATGTTGTTAGCTTATCGTCTTATCAATATGAAATATTGCTCCGACGGATGGAACTTCTTGTATATTTTTCGGAGTGCTTAATTTTTCATGACGTTTATGAAGTTATTTATAAGTCTATTTTTTTATTTATGTACTGACTTTTATTTATTATTCTGTATTATTAAAGCTTCATTGAAAAGGCAATGTTGTCGACCTCGACGTAACGCGAATCGATATTTTTTATTAGTAAAATGTGACGTGTAATAAGTGCGCTAGTGGTTGCTCACTATTATTTATACAAAGTTTTAAAATGTTGCGTATCCTACATGACAAAGTAACAATCTTTAAGTGTCTACAACTCAAAGGTTCAAGTAAGTTAACAAATTATTATTTTGTATAACTAGCTGACTAGGACTTACGTTAAAAAATACTACAAATAATCCAATTGTAATTTAGCCCAAATATCACATATTTAATTTCACTATCGACACATATTCCAATTTACTAAAAGCAAATTGCAGTAAATTGAGGAATTACCTCCTTGCAATTTCCGTGGAAGTAGACCACGCTATCGGTTTGTGGTATCGCCACCCCCCAGTGATACCTTTGGGGGCGGGTACAGAGGCTCTTTACTTATGTCGGTTATTAACCGCCTAGTACACTTAGACTGGGGATATTACCCATTCAGGAAAATTAATTCAACACTACGTACGGTGATTCAAAGGTTATTTGTTCAAAGACATCCATGTCAAGTTAGAGACGGTAATATTCGTATGTAGTTTACTGTACAAAACAATGGCAGAATGTGGTATAGATATTTATATAGTATAACTGTATCGGGTTGATATTGTTTGGGAAGCTTTCTATACGAGAAACTACGTCTTAAGAACATGTTTTTATTCGTTCAGAATTCTGTGCAACCCTTTGATGATGCATTTTGATTAAACAAGTATTAATTATTAACTTAAGATACACTAGTGTTTATTAACATGCACCAAGGTAGCCAGTGAATGTCCGTTATTTGTTCTTTTCATGACGTTTTTGCTTACAGATCTTGGTTAATATGTGATTATTTAAAGTATGTTCGATTCTAAAAAATAATAAATAATTGGGGGTCATGTCCAAGAACGTGCTCGTCGCGACCCTTGCCAGTTATTATGGCTACATTCTTGGACCAAAGAGGTTCCTCAGTGCGGGCTAGGGCGTCCCCCCTAGGCGACGCGTACCGGTCCGCCCCCGTGGTACAAATACAGGTGGAAGCGGCGATGGGGGCCGCCACCCATTACGCCGGGCCCGAACTGGCGAGTCGTGGGATGCAGAATGGCGAATAGGCACTTGGAATGTAATGGTTGGTATGGAAGATAAGATACATGAGGTGATTGATGTAATGAAAGGAGTCTGAGAGCATGGATGCTCTGTGTGTAACAGAGACTAAGTGTGATCTTCCTGATGGCACGATGTCTCTGTGGTCTGGGATACCGCAAAGCAGTCGTGCCAGCATGGGGGTGGGTATCTTGCTGTCCCGTCGCCTGGCCTCTGGAGTGAGAGATTATGGCCTATACGATGGGAGACTTGTCTGGGTCCGTTTAAAACTGGATGTCACTAGAGTAATTTTGGTCGCAGCATATGCTACCGTAAGCTCGTTGACACCTCAAGATCTTGAGATGTTTTATATATAACGTCACGGAAGTTCTGGATCTGGCTGAGGTGAACGAAAAGGTGATTTTGTTTGGGGACCTGAACGGATGGATGGGAACCAGGTGGCAAACTTGCGACGCTGCTCTGGGTCTTTATGGTGATAAGTGACGATGCAGGTAAGCTCATTGTAGATGTATGTTTGGAAAGGGGCCTCCTTGTGTCTAATACGATATTTCAACATGAGGACATTCTTATGTATACGTTGGGAAGGAATGAACAAAAGAGCATGATAAATTTGATCCTGGTAGATAACCGTCTCCGAAACAAACTCTAAGATACGCGTATTGAGGCCCCGCTCTTGAATCAGACCACTATCTCGTAGTTGCGTGGTTTAGTGGTCTGTTCAGGAAGTGGAGGCACTGCCGAGAGCGGACACCCCTTCGGAGACCTTGAAAGAATAAAGGTTGAAAAGAAAAATGCTGGAATAACCTGAAAGAGAGTTTGGTCTCCGTAGGTTCGGGCATATAGAATGAATGTTAGTAGAAAGAATGACAAAACAGATATACAAGGCGAAAGTGGAAGGATGTAGGTACCGGGGAAGACCTAGACTATCTTACCATGGCCGAATAGACCGAGTCTTATCTCAAGGACAAGTCAAGAGTTTCCGTAACTCTCGAGCGTGTATGAGACGAATTATGACAGTGGAGGAAGCTAGACAGGTATGTAAGGAAAGAACCTGTTGGAACTCAGTACTCTCTGCCTACCCTGCAAGGGATCTGGCGTGATGATATAGATAGATACATATATAATTTCAAATATATCTCATCAACTTTGACAACTTACGCTGAAAAATGTCGGAAGAAAAAATGACAAAACAGATATACAATGCGAAAGTGGAAGGATGTATAAAAAGTATTGAGTTCTGAGATTTACGAATATTACACATGTAATAAAACTATTTTACGGATTTTATCGCCGTTTTTTTTTTAATTATTGGTTCCCGACGTTTCGAGTGCTTTGCAGCACCTATTGTCACGGGAGGGTTGTTCTCTTACATAGGACAAACAAAAAGACCAGTAAAAACTCGGGTTAAAGAACACAAAGCTGACCTAAAAAGTCTGCAGTCTGTGAACATGTCCTTGACCGCACCCGCCATAACATCAGATTTGATAGACCACAAATCCTCGTGAAAGAACACCGATTCCTACCAAGGATGGTTCGCGAGGCTATTGAAATTAAACAACATCCTAATTTCAATAGAGAAGATGGCTGGGTGCTTCCATCGTCTTGGGATCCGGTATTTAATATAATCAAATCCAAAACCAAGCATAACACTGCAAGACCTCAAGACACCGTGAGCTCATTCTGCGTAGATCGGACCAACAACAACAAAAATAATTAAGAAGTTTGAGGGTACCCCGGAACAACTATGCCTGTTGGACGTCTAACACCTCAGTCCTTCCCGTGACCATGGGTGCTGCAAAGCACTCGAAACGTCGGGAACATAAAAATCAAAATAAACCGCGATAAAATCCGAAAAAATAGTTTTTTTCTTGTGTAATATTCGCGTAAATCTAAGAACTCAGTATATCTTACTATGACCAAATAGACCGTGTCTTATCTGAAGGGCAAGTCAAGAGTCTCCGTAATCGGCGAGCGTGTATGAGACGAAATATGAGAGTGGAGGAAGCCAGACAGGTATGTAAGGAAATAACCTGTTGGAACTCAGTACTCTCTGCCTACCCCGCAAGGAATCTGGCGTGATAATATAGTATTACAAACCAGAAGTGAAATTTAATAAAAAAAATACACGCAGAGCACAAAACCTTTATGATTAATATTTTACAAATTATTAATTAGTGATTTATATTAAATAACAAATATGATTTTATGAACTATCGACTAGTCCCTAGCACGTCCGCACTGTCCGACCGCCCAAGCAAAAAGAGAGCGAGGTAACCGCCAGCTCGCCGCTCGAGACCTCGTGAGAACCCCAAACCGCGTGGAAGGGTGTTGGCCACGCCCACTGTCCGGACGTCAGCTTGTTACACGGCCTCTCCTGACTGGCGGTCGTCCTCGTCCGCAACTCTGGTGTGTTCACTGCTAGGTCCCGCTTGACCCTCTGCCGTAGTCTCTAACGGTGATTCGTCAGAGTCAGCTAACACACAAATAAATTGGTCACATTAGAACTCAACTTTAAGTTATAATAGGAGCACTCATAACTCTTCATACTTCATACCATTACACTCATTCTCCACAAAAGTTTTCACATTGCACTCATTCCTCACAAAAGTTTTTCACACTACTGACTACATTCATACCATTCGATCTCTCGAGGGCCCTCCATTCATCTCAACTGGCCAGTATCTATACTGACTGCGGTAGTGACTAGTATACCGTGACAGCGCTCCTTAGGAGCCAACTGCCCTGCCGTGGTAGAGAAACACACTCGATACCAACGTGAATATGGAAGAGCTCTGCCCTGCCGTGGTAGAGAATCACACTCGATACCAACGTGAATACGGAAGAGCTCGACCCTGCCGTGGTAGAGAATCACACTCGATACCAACGTGAATATGGAAGAGCTCGACCCTGCCGTGGTAGAGAATCACACTCGATACCAACGTGAATATGGAAGAGCTCGACCCTGCCGTGGTAGAGAATCACACTCGATACCAACGTGAATATGGAAGAGCTCGACCCTGCCGTGGTAGAGAATCACACTCGATACCAACGTGAATATGGAAGAGCTCGACCCTGCCGTGGTAGAGAATCACACTCGATACCAACGTGAATACGGAAAGGCTCTAATGAGTCATCCGTCTGCCGTGACACAATATCTATGTCAACGTGAATATGGAAAAGACTCCAGGGGAGCATTCCATTCGCCGTGGTAGAGAATCACACTCAATACCAACAAGCCAATTACATATGTTCACAAAACTGCTTAAGCAGGAAAGCATAATAATATCAGTAACTTACAATCGAAAAACGCTGCACAGGTCTCTGGAGTCCATTCTCCTGCCCATGATATCATGTTTTCAGCTGCAGCCTCTGTACGCTTTCCGTATGAGCAAGCCAGCAGCTTCAGTTCATATCGATGGTGTGGAAGTCGCTTCATCACCTTGTAAGGCCCACGCATGCAGGAATCTAGTTTTCCCACGGCCTGCGAGGACTTAATTACGAAGACTTTGTCATTCACATTAAACACTTGGGGCGACACACGATTTTTGTTTACATATTCGTCCTGTTCTTGCTGATTACTTGTTAGCAGTGACGACACACGCTGTCTCCTGAGTGCCATATTAGCTTCGCGATTCGGTGTAGCGATATTTATCGCAACATCCCGAACGAGGGCGCGTATGATGGGTGTGGAAGAATCGGTTCCGATGAGCAGTTGGAGGGGTGACGTATTCGTGGTACTGTGTTTCGTACTATTTAAAATAAGCTGAATCCTCCATAGCATATCCGACCAACTATGACCTTTATGGTTCACTTCAATACGAAGTAGGTTTAGTAAAGTTCGGCAATAACGCTCAGCCTGCCCATTCTCATGGTGCATGCCTGGCGTGATAAAATGAATGTCACTGCCAAACGACCCAACCATGTCCCGAAAAGCGGTACTCTCGAACATCCGACCACGATCCGTTACTAACAGTCTCGGAGATCCAAATAATGAAACCGCATCGGTAAATGCACGCTTTAACTCGTCAGTCTCCTGACGATAAAGGGAATACAAGAGACAGTATTTTGTAAACGCATCGATAATAATCAATACGTACTTAAAACCGTGCGATTCAGGCAGTGGACCAAGTACATCCATATGTACTACAGCAAAAGGAACATCTGGCTTAGACCAAGATTCGATAGGCTGATGAGGAGCGCGTGGCACTCGCTTGTGAGATAAACACACAATACAGTGTTTGAGATATTTTCTGACAAATGAGCGCAACCCAGGGAACCAGAAATGTCGTAGAATAAGTTCTACAGTCTTATCGTAGCCAATGTGGTCATGATCGTCATGAAATACATGAAGTAGACTCAATCTATATCCTTTGGGGATATAACACAATAAACGCGATTCTTCGCCAATGGGACAGTATTTAACGTATAGCAATCCATTTTGTACGACGTATCGCGAGGAGTCTAGTTGGGCATTATTCAGTTTATCAATGAGACCTAGTGTCTCTTCGTCTGCAGATTGAGCTAACTTAGCCCAATTTTTGGGGTTTTGTATATGACATACATCAATAGAGTTCCTACTAAGGTAGTCGGCATGTGACATCAAAGACCCTTTCCTATATTCAAAAGTATACTGGTAGTCTTGCATGGATAACCACCACCTGGCTACGCGGGGGAGCAAGTCTTTTTTACGCTCCGTTAGTTTTAAAGCGTTACAGTCCGTAACAATTTTAAAGGGTATACCTAACAAATACTTCCTGAAGTTCTGGAGAGCTTTTACCACGGCTAAGGTTTCTAGTTCGTAAGAATGGTACTTAGGCTCCGCGCCTTGGGTCGATTTACTAAAATACGCTACAGCGCGCCTAAGACCATCCCCACGGACCTGTATCAAAATCGCACCGTACCCGATAGCACTCGCGTCAGTGTGGAGCTCAGTCGGTAGCTGGGGGTCATATATTGCAAGGACCGGTTCATTAGTTAGACAGTGAATAATGTATTCACGAGCTCTGTCTTGTTCAACTCCCCATTCAAAAGGTACATTCTTTTTTGTTAGACGTGCAATACAAGCTGTTCTTTGAGCGTAATTTAAGATGTACCTTCTAAAATATCCCGCAAGACCAAGGAACTGTCTAATTTGCTTGACATTTCGGGGTTTTGGTGAATCGATCAAGGCTTGGATTTTACGCGTGCTCGGCCTAACCTGACCATTACTAATGACCCTCCCAAGATATTCTACTTCACGACTAAGAAAGTTGCATTTCTTTAAATTTATAGAGAACCCTGATGAAGTGAGGGTTTCCAAAACTTGTCGCAATAATAATAATCCTTCTGATATCGATTTGCTTAGCAAAAGAACGTCATCTATATATACTAAGACGCTTCCTGCTTCGATAAACGACTTGAGAGTTTTGGATATTATCTTTTGATACACTACAGGCGCATTGGAAAGACCGTACGGCATCTTTATATATTCAAAGTGACCTTCGGGGGTTACAAAAGCGGTTTTTGCAATTGAACCTGGCTCCATGGGAACCTGGTGGAAACCAGTTGCCATATCCAGGCTTGAGAAGAATCTACTTGACCCCAATCTATCAATGTGATCCTCTATGAGCGGCAAGGGAAACTTATCTTTGATAGTCCGTGAATTTAAGACCCTATAATCCACGCACATTCGGTCTGTACCGTCCTTCTTTTTAACTAGGATCACGGGGCTTGCATAAGGTGATTCCGACTCTCGTATGATGCCCTTAGCCATCAAATCCTTAACTATATTTCGAACGCGAAGTCGCTCGTCATACGATAATTTATAAGGCCTATAGCATACTGGTTCACTATTGAAAACTTCTATTTTCATGCTACCTATTGTAACTGTTGACGACGCAGTACCAGTTATAAAATAACTTGCAAAATTTTCTATAATCGATAGAAGTAATTCCTTGTCTTTACCCTCAAGAGGCGTATTTACATTACTAATATCAAAAATATTGTTTACAGGGATAGGTGTATTTGAACGCATCAAAAGTTGAACACCATTTTGTCGGACATACGTGATATCGTCGCGATTTAAAATGTCGGTACCAATAATCACGGGGGTATTAATGCAACCATGAGGTACTACGTAGAAATCGGCTTCGATAGATATGTGGGGTAGTTCAACAATTAATGTTACAAACAATTTACATTCGACCAATTGACTTCCTATGCCTCGTAAAATACGATAGGTAGGTTTCTGGCTGGCATTAAAATGTTTTAACAACGAATTTGATATAAGTGATATACAAGAACCACTGTCTACAAGTACGTCCACCGGCACACCCTCGATTACAGCACTCATGACATCAGTCGTCGACCCCCAAACACTGCTATCTAACTTTCGACAAAAATTTACAATACGTGGGTTAAGGTTGCTAGACTCTGAACGTTGTTTGGCAAAACAATCATCCACTACATGGCCATTTTTCTTACAAAAAGAACAAGTCTTTAATATCGGTGATGATAACGGCGTTTCAGATAACCCCGGCCCAGCATTATTGCCTAACCGTTTTCTTTTAGCGCCGATACAGTCTATGCGTTTATGTCCAAATTTTCCACAAAAATGACATTTCAGATCATTAGCCCCTTTGTTATTATCGTTACGTCGTATCATAGATAATCCAGAACTGGAACGCGAAACACGTGCAAATTCGCGGGTAGACCGAAAATCATTTTTTGGTTTCACGTACATCGATAAAAATTGTACTAAATCATTGGGTTGCAAATTAGCATTAGTGGCTGCGGCCTTAATATGAGGATCGGTAATACCCCGTAGAACTATGGCAACTATTAGTTCATCCGATAAACCTTTGACTAGGCCTAACCTTAACAACGAACGCCTAGCATATTCGGCATACGTGACATAACTTTTGGAATCTTTGGTCATAACTTCGTAAAGAATGTTCGCAATATCGACGGTTCGCGGGCACAGTGCTTTAAATTCTCGTTTGAAATTCGTCCACGAGCGATCCGCGCTAGACCACTCATTAAGCCACACACGCGCTTCTCCTTTTAAGGAATTTCCAATCCGCGACAAGCACTCATTATCGTCCCATTCATTAATTTCCTTAGCCCTATCTACCTCCTCGCACCAAACATCGATATTGTGAACATGCGGGTCAAAATTAGTGATAAAATAATTATTCGACCTTACTTTTACTAGCGAAGTGATGGCCTTCACGATTCTGCCAGTTGTGTCTTCAGTAGTATAGTTGCTTTCTCGCGATACCGAAGCGGATGCGCAACCCGCCGTTGAGTCGTTATCACGCACATTGTCGGTGGTCACGTCATTTGTTAGTGCGGGTAGCACTACCTGCGACGCACCTCCTGACGTCGACGCAATTTGTAAAGGTGGCTCGGACGGCGGCGGCGGTGTCGCGAAACGTTCTTCAAGCGTATTTAATCTAGCAAGAATAGCATCCAGCACATCCTTGCTCGAATCACGCTTGCGTTTACGAGAAGAAGTCTGTTTTTCAGACATTTTCGACTAACACTGAACACAGCAAATTAAACGAAAACTATGATCTTTATAAAACGTTAATGTGAAAACAATTCTTTTTTTTTTATTATTTATAATGTCGGTCAGTCGTACCAAAAGCGGGTAGGCCACGAGGCACAATCCCACTTCTGATATTACAAACCAGAAGTGAAATTTAATAAAAAAAATACACGCAGAGCACAAAACCTTTATGATTAATATTTTACAAATTATTAATTAGTGATTTATATTAAATAACAAATATGATTTTATGAACTATCGACTAGTCCCTAGCACGTCCGCACTGTCCGACCGCCCAAGCAAAAAGAGAGCGAGGTAACCGCCAGCTCGCCGCTCGAGACCTCGTGAGAACCCCAAACCGCGTGGAAGGGTGTTGGCCACGCCCACTGTCCGGACGTCAGCTTGTTACAATAGATAAATACGCTGACAAATCTTAACATCCACCAATTTCGGATATTCAATATTACATTTTTAACCTGTACTACTAAGCAAAAATCTCCCCCATACATTTCGAAGCCGAACGTGATTTTTTGTTATTGTTATGAAGGCATTTCGTATAGAATTTAATTAAACTTCTACTACGGTATTGTTTTACGGAATGCCAATTATCTGAATAACAACGTCGCCAAGACTCATTCGGAATGTCTAACATGTTATACGTAGTATTCATTAGTTTCATATCAGTAATTGTGTTTGAGTCACAAGCGTGAAACGGAAGGGTTGAGCGCCCCCAATAAAAGCTACGACATTCTGGAATATACATATTTGGTCTCATTTTATTTGCAATTTGATTTAAACTGGCTGGTATAAAAGCAATTTTACTGGTGAAGGTGTTAAATAAATTAAGTTTTGAAATAAAACTATTTTTTCGGATTTTATCGCGGTTTATTTTGATTTTTAGGTTCTCGACGTTTCCGCGATAAAATCCGAAAAAATAGTTTTATTTCATGTGTAATATTTGCGTTAATCTAAAAACTCAGTAAATTAGGTTATATTGAAATAAACGTTTTCATTAAATTGATTTTAGCGTTGGAGTGGGGTTGGCATTTTAATTATGACGGCTAGATTATTATTATTTTAAAATGCATACTACAGAACAATATTAATTATATCTTGACAATCAATCAATCAGCCTATCGTAGTCCACTGCTGGACTTAGGTCTCTCCTAACACGCGCCATTGCACACGGTCCTCCGTCTTCCGCATCCAGTCTGTCCCAGCGACCTTTTTAAGGTCGTCGGTCCATCTAGCTGGGGGCCGTCCTACCTTACGCTTACCAAGTCGCGGTCTCCACTCTAGGACACGTTTGCTCCATCGGCCGTCGGTCCTTCTGCAGATGTGACCAGCCCATTGCCACTTTAGCTTACTGAGTCTGCGAGCTATTTCGGTAACTTTGGTTCTTTGTCGGATTACCTCGTTACGAATTTTATCCTTCAAAGAGACGCCGAGCATAGCTCGCTCCACAGCCCGCTGTGCGACTTTGAATTTGTGGACTAGTCCCACTGTGAGTGTCCACGTCTCGGCCCCGTAAGTCATAACAGGTAGGACGCGTTGGTTAAAGACTTTAGTCTTCAGGCATTGCGGTATAGGCGAAGCGAAAACGTGACGTAGTTTGCCAAATGCTGCCCAACCCAATTGGATCCTGCGGTTGATTTCTTTCTCGAAGTTGTTTATACCAAATTGAACAACTTGTCCAAGGTAGACATCCTCCCGAACAACTTCGAGCATCGAACCATCGACGTAGATCGGTCCCGGCGTGACATGCATTAAACATGATCTTGGTTTTATCCAAGTTCATGCCGAGACCGACACCTCGAGAGGCTTCATTTAGGCTATGCAGCATTTCGCTTAACTGTTCCAGTGACTCTGCCACGATGACGATATCATCGGCAAACCGAAGGTGTGAGATGTATTCGCCGTTGATGTTAATGCCCCGCCCAGTCCAGTCCAGCGTCTTGAAGACGTCTTCGAGTGCATTGGTGAAGAGTTTGGGGGATATTACATCCCCTTGTCTTACCCCTCGATGCAGCTTGATCGGGTTGGTCTTTTGGTCCTGGAGCTGGACGCTCATTGTGACGGTATTTTACAAACATCTCAACACCTCGATATAGCGCCAATCGATGCCACATCGCTGCAGAGCATCCAAAACCGCCCAGGTTTCGATGGAGTCGAAGGCTTTCTCGTAATCCACGAAAGCCATACACAGCGGCTGATTGTACTCTTCGGTCTTCTGTACAATCTGCCGAACAGTAAGGATGTGGTCTACGGTGCTGTAGTCTTTTTGAAACCCGGCTTGTTCTGGTGGCTGGAACTTGTCGAGTCTTCTGGCGAAGCGATTTGTGAGTACTCTCGAGAACAACTTGTAGACGTAACTCAGGAGTGAGATGGGTCTGTAATTCTTCAGCAAGGTTTTGGCACCTTTTTTGAAGAACAAAACCACCGCACTCCCGCTCCACGCTTGAGGTGTTAAGCCCTGGTGGATGACGGAATTAAAGAGGCTCGCTAGCTTTTTCGGGATTGGAGTCCCGCCTGCTTTTAGGAGCTCAGTAGTGATTCCGTCATCGCCTGGCGACTTGTTATTTTTGAGCTGCTCGAGAGCCACTCTGACCTCGTCCTGGTTGACATCAGGGATGTTTTCCGTGTTGTGGCGTGCGAGTGGGGCTCTATGGTCGTCAGCGCTGGGTCTCGAGGGTTTAGCCATCCGTGATGCGTACAGGTCTTTGTAGAAACTCTCAATTTCTTCGAGTATCTCGAACTTGGAGGTTACGGTTTTGCCATCCGCTGTATTAGGTTTCGTCAGATAGGATCTACTTAGCTGGCGAGCGAAGACTTTGGTACCTTTGTTCTGTTCAATCGCAGCCGCGATGGTGCGGGTGTTGGAACATCGGAGGTCACGTCGCACCAGTTTCCGGATCTTCCGGTTAAGGTTCCTCCCATCCGGCGAAGACGCCTGTGTGGATGACATTTCCCGTCTCAGCCTCATAAGTTCGAGAGTCTCGAGCGAGAGTTTAGACTCTCTGTTACCGCTTTTGCCGGGAAACACCCTTCGAGACACATCCTGTAGCATTTTGACCACTATATCGGTTTTCTCGTCAACATTGCCTTCGGTTTCTAGCAGGTCGAAACGATTTTGAAGCCCCAGTTGGAACTTTTCGGACCCTAAAGCTATTTGAGGCGCAGTAGGTCTGAGAGAAGACCTCATCATGCGACGTCTTTCGGCCTTGAAGTCTATATTTAGAGTGCCTCGGACGAGTCGGTGATCGCTGCCGGTAGAAAACCTGTTGATCACGGAGACGTCTCTAAATATAGACTTCCTGTCAGTCATGATGAAGGCTATCTCGTTCCTTGTCACAGTGTCGGGGCTTCGCCATGTCCTCTTTTTATGAGGCTTCATCTTAAAGAACGAATTCATCAAGAAGAGCCCCTGCGACTCCAGAAAGTTGACCAGCATCTGCCCCCTGTAGTTTCAGCGTCCCACGCCGTGGGGTCCGATTATCGTTTCGCCGCGTTCTTTTACTCCTACTTCGGCATTGAAGTCCCACATAACAACATTGTAGTGAGCCTTGGTGGTGCCATGTAATGCCTTGGCTATGTCTTCATATATGGCTTCGGCTATGTCGTCGCAGTATGTTGAGGTCGGCGCATATACCTGTACCACCTTCAGGGTGTACCTGTTGGTGATTTTAATTATAAGGTACGCTACCCATGTCGACACACTGCTGACTTCCACAACGTGAGAGCTTTGATGACCAGGAAACCGACCCCGCCCTGAGAGGGCCGATCACCTTCCCGAAAGTAGAACAGGTGGCCTGACTCAAGGGTTATCGTGTCCTCGCCCTGTCTTCGGACTTCGGATAACCCCAGTATGTGCCAGTTTAGGCGACGTAGTTCTACCTCGAGTTCAGAGAATGTTGGTCCAGCCGTAGAGAGCGTCCATTGTACGTAGCCAGGGTCAGGTGTTTTTGGTAGCCTTGTGTCGTAACCCGGAGATTTTTCGCACTCTCTGCCCCGCTGTTACCGCGACCGCTACCGTGGCAGTGGCCAGAGGGACTACCGGGAACTGGGGGCCTTTGTGTTTGGTGTCTTAACATGTTAAGAGGTTTTTTGCCTACTATACCACGCTGGCCAGACGGGTTGGTATAGGGTTTGTTTCAAATTTTCCTTTTCTGGTCGTTGATCGGATGACGTTACTACCTTTGGTGGACTCTTACCACCAGCTTAGCAAAAGTATGGCTACTGGGGCATTCTAAGTTTTTCTTTCGCTTCCAGCCCAGTAAGGAAGTTCTTGACAGGGATACAAATACTTATAAGATTTGCAAGATGGTTTTTATAGGTGTGTACCGCCCAATTGTCAGCGATCATCAAGTAGAGTTCGGAGCAACCAGTATGAGATGGGTGACCACTGACGATTTATGACATTTACATATTATGGCATATTTGAGTCTCGGTTAGCACTGCATGTGGTATTTGGTAAGCCAAGTTGAAAACTTTAAAGGCTTAATATTTATCTACTAAACCGCTCTGGATCCACGTGATGGTAGTATGATATATAGTATGATGAAATCTCTTTAACTTAAATTTGTGAGAGAAGGCCTCTCAAGGCGACTAGTTGGACAGTAGGTGGATTTATTCTACTAGGAGATGTTTTATGAACAGTTTTCAAGGCCCCTTATAACCGTGTCTCCGAGTCGGGTCGCACTTGAACGATTTGTTACGACAAATTCTTTGTACTATCACTAAAATGAAAATAAAACCAATTAGTTTCTACAGAAAAAAACAGAAATAATGAAACAGTTATGAATAAATACATCAATCCAAAATAGATTCTTTCGATCGGAGCTTATCGACAAAATGTTCCTCGCCTCTTTTCCCTTTTAAAGATTAATAACACAAAATTAACACTTGAAAATTGTATTGTTCCGCCACTCGTACTGTTGAATAGCGTAAGTTCGACACTTTCCTGAATACTTCCCTGCGAATCCGCCCGTGAAGAGGGTATTTGTCCGATAAAGTCGAGATAGACGTAACAAGCCGATTATCTTATTGCCCGCTTAAACTGTTGTCAATTGTTTCTGATACCTACTTATATTTATTGGCTGTTAAGGAGCTATCGCAATAATAAATAATTGGACCACTGATCTATCGGGAGAGTAAAAGTGATGCAGTTACATTAGAAATGAATAATAAGGAACAGATACATTGAGCGCGTGCTTGGCAATAAACGACGTACGTGCCAAAACAAATTTTATAATTTCCTAAATAAAACTATGTTATGAAATACAAAAACTGTTTTACAAGAATTTGGTACAATTATGTCGTTAAGTAAATACTATGGATTAGTTTTTAAGCGCTTTCCATTGGAATTATAATATGTAAAGCAATAGAAATGATTTAAGATTATTTTCTACCTAGAAAATTTCGTTTAATCGTGTATTCCTTTAACCAGTTTCTAAAATATAGAGCAAAAAAACATGTTTGTAAATAGTAAGTCTGTAATCCAGATACTTCTTGAAGTGTATGAAGTACAAAAACAAGTTGTTACAATGTAGCGTCTTAAACTGTTGTCAATTGCTTCTCATACCTATTTATTGGCTGCTAAGCCCTTAACCTGAGCGATTAGATATCTAATATAATAGATACAGATTGATTATGTCTAATGAAATTGATAGATAATAAGCAATTAGCGGTTGTAAGCCCTACACATAGATGTTGCTAACAAAGCTTGTTTTCCAGTGGTTATTATTGCCTATTCATTATGATGACACTACGTTACATGACATCTTGACATCAAATGTTCTACATTAGACTAGTTGACACGGACTCGGTTCCTTTGGAAATAATGGCTCAGACGTATTCAGTGCTAGGGTTGTGTACCTACATATTCAATTCATATGAAACTAGAGCAAAGAATAATATTGATTTCCATTTTTATTGAGTTTAGAATTATAGTAAAAATTACATTCTGCAGTGTTTCTGCAGTAAAATTTCAATCGAACCAATATTTATTAATAATACAGTCGTTTTATGTAAGTCATTTAATACAGTAGTAGTAGTTTTATTAAAATCATGATTATAAGTAACATCAGATTATTTTCATAAGAAATCTTTCATATAAAAAAGTGTACACTCGCTATGATGAAATGTTACTTACACCATCAAATTATCTAGAATAAAAACATTGAATACCAACTCGTTACGTTAAAATATAGATCGATACAATTTGTAATAGTAGTCAGTATTACATCCAATACAATATATTGTGTTATGTTTTCCGATCATGTCCCGAATAAAGTCACATCGGTGACGGACACGTAACTAATGAAACTCGTCGGAACTCCATCGAGAAGAGTAAACATGCGGTGTTGGTAATAAATCTAAATTCGTCCATCAGTGAGTGCAGGCAGCGAGCGCTGCACTGGTTGGCGCGGACCGTTAGTAGTTTGTCACCAGAAGGACACGTACAGACGTGATGCCCAGTTTATTGCTTCCCCTGCACCGACTGATTGGATAACTCAGGGATACCATAAAAGCCAAACTTACTTTATTTTTCACTTGAAAGATTCTCCCAGGTTTTACGGTCGGGTGAAAACGAGTAGCGTTTTATGTTCTTAGTAGTTCGCAAGTAACGCACGGCTAGGCTAGCGTATAGAATACCAATATTTACTGCCGCAGGACACTTGTATAACTTTTAGTCTTTTTGCATTATTATAATATGTTCGTGTAATATCCGTTATGGTTTCTGCAGTGTTATTAAAAAGTGTCCATAAAAGAAGATTTAATTATGTAGTTAGGTACGAAAACAGTGCAGCCGTCGACGTTATGCCAATGTTTAACCGAGAAAATGAAGAGCAATGTAAATTAACTATAAAATTCAAAGAATTTTATAAGAATGTAAAGTTATTTTTTTTTTTGCTGTGAACTACTTACATTTTTATTTGAATGCAATTGCATGCTGGCTTAATATGTGGAAATAGTATTTCTTTAGAAATACTGCACTGACTGACTGTAATTCCTTTCAAATTCCGTTTTAGAAAATCTTCATTAACTTTTTTCCAAATAAACTTTCCCGTAGTTTTCTAGAGTGAAATATTTAAGCACTGAGAACAGTGAAATAACTCCCCGGAGGAATGAGATAATGCAAATTTTCCTTAGTTTTTTCTAACATTCCAGTTTGCTCGATGGCTGAGCATGGAGCCCTGGCGAGGAGTTAGCACGTACAACTCGTCCTATCGTAAGGCACGTAGCTCGCTTGATGCCTACTTTATTGCCGGCTAGGGAGCTCGTGAATGACATGCTGCATCAGAGTGCACTCCGCATTTCTCTACTTAATTGGGAGATGCCATAAAAATGTATGTATACGGGAGAATTTCTACATCGGGTATCGCCGATATCTTTGGCTTAAAGCCGAAGTGCGTTACACCTTTGTTTAGCTGACTAAAAATAGGTACGGTGGGTCGTGGGATGTAGGGGCGAGGGCCTTTAACGTCCTTTACTCGTGACTCGGGGAGGATAGCGCCGTTGTGCGGCCCTCGCTGCCGTAAGCACCGCGTCTGTGCAGGAGAAGAGGGTCCAAAGGTTCTCCTCTCATGGCGGGGTTATCGGAGCACAATACATAGTGGCACCGGTGCATTCCCAGTGGAGATGTTGAATTTCTCCCACATAAAAAGCAATGGTGCAGTTGATTTCATTTAGCGTATCCTATTTATTCACGGCTATAATTATGTGTGACTTAATGTCGTTTTAGTTCAGCGTCACAAGTTTGATCTAGGCTCAGCGCAGTAGTTGACTACTTACATACTACTTTATTTTTAAAGAAAATTACCAAGTACTTTTTTGATAAGGGCGCTTGTGTCACACACTTTCTAAATTATAGTGTGGCTTTAAGTCGTGGCATATCGGCCGCACCTAGTCGTAGCCGGCTAAACCAAAGTATAATCGCACTTCGGCTTTTAGCCGTGACAGATCTACATTCTGAACGGTTATCGGTACTCATCAATCAAGGCAACTTAAGTTAAAGCGCTTCTTCATCAACCTTTCATTACACGTACCTAGAGTTTATGTGTGTAATATAGGTTTCGTTTGCTGTTTGCCGACTAACGTGGGATTGAGACTTCTATGTCTAAATACGTCTGATTCAAATGATATTGGACTGTCGCTATAAAGTCAGAAATTATATGTTGAAATAGCAGTCAATCTTTGCGGTGTCTTTTATACTCCTAAGCCCTTGTGTTAGGAGGAGATACTCATAACCCCCTGAAGAGTTGTAGGAAAAAAACCTTGGCCTAGTAGTTTTTGCTATTATTTATAGCATTGATTTAACAATTACGGTAATTTCTGACAGTTATTAGGTACTTTCGATATAATGTTTATTCTAGGCAAGGTATAGAACTTAAGTTCAATACCCTCGCTACGTAAATGGAATCGCTATAAGTCCTTATAAATAAAGTAATACTTGTTGAAACGCTACTTATTTTGGGACATAACGATTGGCGTGTGTCTACAACGATGTGTAAATTATACATTAAGTATTAATTTTATACAATTATAATTCTAAATATTGAATACTAAACCGCTGTGGGTATTGAAACCGCTATTCATATTGACTATCTCATATTAAATTAATTGGTAACTGATATCATTTAGTCGAACCACGTAATTCATATTAAGGTGATTAATTGCTTGTATGTTCAACAGATATACGTTTTAAGTCAGTCATTGCAGCATCGAATTTAATAAGTTCCTTGATTGGATTCTTTAGTATTTGTCTGTACCAATTACGCTAAACTCTGATTTGAACATAGGTAATTACACTAAATTATAATTAATAACCATAGCACAGAACAAGGGCTCTAAAGTGTTCGCAAGAGACGCGTCTATTGGGCAAAGCCAGTTGACGAAGCTGAAGATGGAGGACGGAAACATAACGTCGAATAGGTCGGAGGTGCTCAGGGAGATAGAGAGGTTCTATGGGCAGTTGTATACCTCAGTAGCTGAACCTGTTGTTGACTTGGTAAAAGACCCAAGAGCCAAGCTAACCCGACACTACACTGAAGATATCCCGGACATCAGCCTGTGCGAGATTAGGATGGCTCTCAAACAACTCAAAAATAACAAAGCGCCGGGCGAAGACGGAATTACCGTAGAGCTTCTGAAAGCGGGCGGAACGCCAGTACTTAAAGTCCTTCAGAGGCTGTTTAATTCCGTCTTGCTCGAAGAGAAAACGCCGGAAGCATGGAACAGGGGTGTGGTGGTACTGTTTTTCAAGAAAGGTGATAACACTTTACTGAAGAATTATAGGCCCATCACACTGCTGAGCCATGTTTATAAGTTGTTTTCGAGAGTCATTACGAATCGTCTCGAACGCAGGTTTGATGACTTCCAGCCTCCCGAACAAGTCGGTTTCCGGAAAGGCTTTAGTACCATAGACCACATACATACGCTGCGGCAGATTATACAGAAGACCGAGGAGTATAATCGGCCACTATGCTTGGCGTTTGTGGACTATGAGAAAGCCTTCGATTCGATCGAGACTTGGGCGGTTCTTAGATCTCTCCAGCGATGCCGCATTGACTATCGGTACATCGAAGTGTTGAAGTGCTTGTATAATAACGCCACCATGTCAGTCCGAGTACAGGGGCAGTGCACGAAGGCAATCCCCATAAAAAGAGGAGTAAGACAGGGAGACGTCATTTCTCCGAAACTGTTTACGGCCACCTTAGAGGACGCCTTCAAGCTCTTGGAATGGCAAGGACTTGGCATCAACATCAATGGCGAATACATCACTCACCTTCGATTTGCCGACGACATTGTGGTCGTGGCGGAGTCGCTGGAAGATCTAGGACGAATGCTCGGTGACCTCAACAGAGTATCTCAACAAGTGGGTCTTAAAATGAACATGCACAAAACCAAAATAATGTCTAACGTCCATGTCGTACCCACCGCACTCACCGTTGGGAACTCTACTCTTGAAGTTGTCGACGAATACATTTACCTGGGACAGGTAGTCCGGTTAGGTAGGTCCAACTTTGAGAGAGAGGTCAATCGACCAATCCAACTCGGCTGGGCAGCGTTCGGGAAACTGCGCAATATCTTCTCATCCAAAATACCTCAGTGCCTTAAGACTAAAGTTTTCAGTCAATGTGTTTTACCAGTGATGATATATGGATCAGAGACGTGGTCTCTTACAATAGGTCTCATAAAAAAGCTCAGAGTTGCTCAGCGAGCTATGGAGAGAGCTATGCTCGGCGTTTCTCTAGAAAGAAAGAAAGAAAAGTATATTTATTAGTCCAGCTAATAGCAGTACACTACAGAATATAAGATCTAACAATAACACAAAAAAAAATACAAAATTACAAATAGGTACATACTACGTAGCCGCACTAATGGGGGAACACTCAGCGTAAATCTGTGTTGCAGCGTGAACCACAACACAGCACTGATTTTCAGTGTTACCCCAAGTGACGTGCGCCGCGTATGAAGTCTAGTTTCTCCACAAGCTAATTGCACAGCAGTGAGTGCTAAAGTTAAAAAACAAGAACTTCTTTTTTTGCACGAGGCAGTCAAGACAAAGTCAGCACAAACTTGGAGTCAAAATAGCTACTATGTATACCTATTATATGAACCTGTACATATACATACAGTCAGCGCATATGCTCCGTCCCGCTCAGCCTTGCTCGCGCACTCAGTGCGCGCGCTCGCGCCGTTAAAAATTATGATGCAATCGATAACACGTCGATTGCATCACCCTCCACTCCACTCCACGGACATAAGCGAGCGCCCGACCGGGGGCATGCAGTCAGCAGTCCTGAGACGACTCCAGTATACTAAGCGCGTGTTGATCGACAAGTTAACAATACGAATAAAGAGGATAAAAATAAACATTGCCAAATCAATCACAAGAAAAAATAAAGTATAAAATACAATAACAGTAATATATATAGAATACAATAGTGATAACAATATACATGTGATGAATAAGAACTAAATGTGGTAATTAAATACATACTATAATTCAGCCAGATCTGTGTCTGATAGTATTAATTAGCCTTCGTACCCACACTTCAACATATTATTTATTTTTATTGTTTTAAGCTCAATACTACAGGAATACATTATGAGGTTTTGTGCGTATCAATTGGCCAATAATACCTCGAGGCAGACGCCCCGCACGCCACCGACCGCCCGAGACTCAACGTACCGACCTACCGCACCCATTATTATCAACAAATATATAATACAAATCAATATGTACATTTTTGTAGTTGTAAGAGATGTTTTTTAAGGTTGAGTTTAAAAGTGTCATTGGTTTTCAGAGATCTCATGGGAGGCGGTATATCGTTCCAGCAGCGGGTGGCGGCGTACTTGAAACATCCTCGAAAGGCTGTAGTTTTATATCGAGGTACAGACAGCGGATTGGACGTAGAACGAGTCGAATAGCTATAGTAATCAAGTCGCCAACTTAGCTTGCTAAAAAGGTAGCTCGGCTTATTTTTATTTATAACACCAAATAGTAAACTGGCGAGATGCAGCTTACGACGCGCCTCCATTTTCAGAACATCATTGTGATTTAAGTACGGTGTGATGTGACTTTTCCGGGGGATACTGTAGCAAAATCGAGCACACGCATTCTGTACGCGTTGTATCAATTTTTTCGTACGAGACAAAAGACATGGGCCATAAACAACGTCACAATAGTTAAATTTCGATAATACTAGGCTTTCTACCAATCTTTTTCTTGTTGTAACGCTAAGGAACTTTCTCACCCTGTACAATATTTTTAACCTATATAAGCTATTTTTAACTACATTATTGATGTGATCCTCAAAGCGAAGCTCCGGATCGATAGTAAGGCCAAGGCTACATGCAATTTCTACTCTTTGTATACTTTCCCCCAATATTTTAATTTCTGGGGTCGCCGACAGTATCGAGCTGATTTGCTTTTTGCTACCCATGACCATGAATTTCGATTTTTGTGGATTTAATACCAGCGAGTTGGTTTTCGACCACGAGGCTACATTATCTAATTCCACATTGACCATTTGTACAGCGGATGCAGTGTTATTGGTATTAAACGACAAATATAATTGCGTGTCATCCGCGTACATGTGGTACAAACAGTGTTGAAAATAGTGAGTTATGTCAGCGGTGTACAGTATAAAAAGGAGCGGACCCAGCAATGATCCCTGTGGGATTCCCCTAGTCACCAGGCGCGGGGAGGAAGATACCTTTGACCCATCACTTTTTCGTATCTCAACTTCTTGTGATCTGTTTACCAGGTAGCTATCAAACCATCTAATCGTTTCGGGTTGAAACCCGTAGTATGAGAGCTTTGACAGCAATAACGGAATATTTAATGAGTCAAAGGCGCGTGAAAAATCAAGCAGTGTCAAGAACGAACCCTCTCCACGATCCCTGGCTTCAAGGATATTTCCTACTACATCTGCTAAGGCTGTAGCTGTGCCACGCCCCCTCCTAAAACCCGATTGTAAATCTGGAAGAATGCCATTTGATTCCAAAAATTCCACGACCTGCACATATACTACCCTTTCCAACACCTTAGACAAACAGGGCAATATACTAATAGGACGAAGATCTTTAAAGCCTTGTGGGTTATTGCTTTTCGGAATAGGACGCACTATCGCATTTCGCCACAGGCTAGGGAATTTACTTGAATTGATGGATTGGTTAACAATGCTAGTTATTGCCGACAAGGATTGCGGCAGTGTAAGCTTTATCATATCTCTAGATATCCCATCAATTCCTTGAGCATTAGTCGACATACTATTAATAATATTAAATATTGTTGTTTCATCTACCGGCTTTAATTCAAGCTTAGCTGGTCCGTAACGTGTGAATTCAAAATAAGTCAGCTGAGAGATGCTTACATTTGGGTCTCCTGGAATATCAAGAAAAGCATTGTTTATCCCATCTGGATCAGCCAGCTGACCGGAGAATATATTGTCTATATTGATTGGATGGACATATTTTTTTAAATTTGACCATAATAATTTAGGGTTGTTGACGTTTTCATTTATGTTTTTTGTAAAAAATGCTTGTTTCTCATTCGATAAGGCAGTCGCTGCCTGGTGCTTTAGATCCAAATAATATTTTTTATGTGCCTCCAGTTTAGTCTCATAGTATTGACAGCGGGCCTCATCTCTTAGCCTAAACATTAACTTTATATTGTCCGTTATCCAAGGTGTTGGTAGGCTTCGGAATACTGTCGTTTTAATCGGTGCGTGGGCATCAAAAAGCCGAGTAATGAACAAGTTAAATAAATGTACCATATCATTGACATCGTACAAGCAGCATATCATACTCAACGGAACCGCGTTCAAGTCCTTTTCAAAATAATCCAGCAGTATATCCCTGATCGGACGATAGGAGACTGTTCTTTTGACAGGTTTTTCTTTTTTGACGAGTATCTTGCATGTTACAAATGAGTGATTTCCGAGTTCACTTATAAAGTTCACATCCACATCTCGACATGAAGCATCCGTACAGATCACATCAATAAGCGTTGCGCTATCACCTACAAAATGCGTGGGCACAGTCACCAGTTGGTCCATAGTGTGGTGATTTAAAAATTCCTTAAGGCGCCTAGTCTTCGGGTCATTATTATCGAGCAAGTTGACATTAAAATCACCCAAAATTATTAGATTGTCGTATGGCGCTAGAGCGCAAATACTGTCAGTGATTCCATCTAAAAAAATATTCAAATCTAGCCAAGGGGGGCGGTAAGCTGTTCCAATCATAATTTTCTTAGTTTTTGTGCTTAAGCTCACCCACAACTGTTCGACCATAGAATGATGGGGATGACTCTTAATACGAGCATTTATACCTAATTTAATATAGAAAGCTACGCCCCCACCTCGTCCTTCCCGAACGGATGTAGGGCGTGGAATGTGACGTAGCTGATAACCTGGAACCACTGGTGCCCGGCCCTCCTCACCCTTGCGTAACCAAGTTTCGTTAATGGCCATAAGATCGACGGAATGATGATTCATGGCTATAATAAATTCATCATGATTCGTGGATAAAGAACCTGCATTCCAAAAACCCAACTTTAATTGTTTAACACCCACCATTTGTGTATTTGTCAAATTTAATCATACAAAAATTGGGCAAGTACCTTACTGACCAAGACTGAAGTTGTTGAACACTAATACATGACCAGGTGGAGTAATTTTCTATGTACTTGTGCACAAAACAAGGCAAGGGACAACTTATATAAGTACGCGATCGAATCAGGAATGAGGAGATTCGTAGAAGAACCAAGGTTACCGACATAGCCCTTAAGATTAGCAAGCTGAAGTGGCAATGGGCGGGCCACATAGCGCGTAGATCGGACGGGCGTTGGGGCAGAAAGATTCTAGAGTGGCGACCACGTATTGGCAAGCGCAGCGTGGGACGACCGCCTGCCAGATGGACCGACGATCTTGTGAAAATCGCAGGAAGTCGTTGGATGCAGGTGGCATCGGACCGGTTACGCTGGAAAGCGATTGGGGAGGCCTATGTTCAACAGTGGACAAGTATGGGCTGAGATGATGATGATGATGATGATAATTAATAATTATAATTTATTATCATTACCAATGTTATGTAAAAAACTAACCAAAAACCCTCAAGCAGTCTACACTTCTACAGGCTTTTTGTTTAGTTTTTATCGTCTAAGCGTCTAGATGGGAAAAAAGAACTAGTAAGTACTCGGTGGTATACGAGTATATCGATGGGTCCTATGTATAAGGGCCAATGTGCAAATTGACAACATTTCAATAGAGGATCTCAAAGTTTCAATTTGATAATCTTTTTACATGCTTCAACTGATGTTTGTGAAACGTTGCATAGTTACTATGACACATATGTTCGTTATACTAGCTACATAAATTTATTTGTAGATATATTATTTTTTTAATTAATGTAGATATGCCTAAATACGTGATTTTTTTTCATTATAATAATACTGAAAAATAAACTAGTAAAAAGGCCAAAGTGTCACTTTGGGCCATTTACTTGGCATAAGCTAATTTTGAAAAAAAAACGTGTATTTTTTTTTACTTATCCATGTTTATAAAAAGTATTGAGTTCTTAGATTTACGCGAATATGACACATGTAATAAAACTATTTTACGGATTTTATCGCGGTGTTTTTTTTAATTATTAGTTCCCGACGTTTCGAATGCTTTGCAGCACCCATGGTCACGAGAGGGACTGAGGTGTTAGACGTCCAAAAGGCATAGTTGTTCCGGATACCCTCAAACTTCTTAATTATTTTTGTTGTTGTTGGTCCGATCTACGCAGAATGAGCTCACGGTGTCTTGAGGTCTTGCAGTGTTATGCTTGGTTTTGGATTTGATTATATTAAATACCGGATCCCAAGCACCCAGCCATCTTCTCTATTGAAATTAGGATGTTTTTTAATTTCAATAGCCTCGCGAACCATCCTTGGTAGGAATCGGTGTTCTTTTACGAGGATTTGTGGTCTATCAAATCTGATGTCATGGCGGGTGCGGTCAAGGACATGTTCACAGACTGCAGACTTCTTTGAGCGACGGTGTTTTAGGTCAGCTATGTGTTCTTTAACCCGAGTTTTTACTGGTCTTTTTGTTTGTCCTATATAAGAGAGACCACATTCACAATCAAGCTTGTAAACTCCTGCATCTTGTAGAGGGATCTGACACTTGATAGATGGTAAAAATTGACTGATCTTCTTCGGCGGCTTATAAAATGTTTTAATCGAAGCACGCTTCAAGATGTAGCCAATCTTGTCCGTGACTCCTCTCATGTAAGGTAGTACAGCAGGGAGACGCTCAACTGTGGCTGGTTTCACTCGGTCACTGTGACGTTGGCGTGGGACTCGAAGCTTATTGTCGTGCAGGACTTGTTTGATATGTTGAAGCTCGGCAGCCAGATGTTTCTTGTCACAGATCCCTTGTGCTCTCTGAAACAAAGATTTACCCACGGTAGCTAACTCTGTTGGATCGTGGTGAGATTCACCGTTTAAGTACCTATCAGTATGGGTGTTTTTTCGATAAACCGTATGGCTTAAGGTGTTGTTGGGGTTACGGATTACTAACACATCTAGGAAAGCTAGGGAATTGTTTGCCTCCAACTCGATTGTAAACTGAATTTTAGGGTTAATGGAGTTAAGATGATTTAGGAATACATGAATTTTGTCAGATGGTAATATTGTGAAAGTATCATCTACGTACCGCTTGTATAAACTTGGCTTTACAGGTAAGGTACGAAGGGCTGTCTCCTCAAAGTCTTCCATGAATATATCGGCAACAATGGGAAATACTGGGGAGCCCATCGCCACGCTATCTACTTGCTTGTAGAACTGCTCCTTCCATAATAAGTAGCCAGATGTAAAGCAGTGTCTCAATAGTTCTAAGTATTCCGCTGGCATGTTGTTCTCCGCTAGTTTCCTTTCTACAATTTCGACACAGTCTTGTACAGGTAGGCATGTAAATAGTGACTGGACATCGAAACTGACCATAGTTTCACTGTCAGTAAGATGTAGATTTTTGATCTCACTAACAAAATGGTATGAATCCTTAACATGGGCTCTTGTGTGTCCTTTGAGTGCCGAGAGCACTTTCGCTACGTGCTGAGCCAATCTGTAGGTTGGTGTGTCGATTTGGCTAACGATCGGACGTAGGGGAGCATTCGGTTTATGTATTTTTGGGAGCCCATACAACTGTGGCGGTTTTGCGCACGAAGGTATTAGCGATTTGACGTCCAGACTCAATGTTTCGGAGTACTTCTTTATTAAATCACTCGTTTGTTTTAATATATTGGTAGTTGGGTCTATCTTGATCTTTTTGTATGTATTTTCATCCGATAAGAGTTCTTGTATTTTGACATTGTAATCTGACGTATCCATAATGACCGTAGCATTTCCTTTATCCGCGCGGAGAATAGTAATATCCTTTCTATTGCGTAAGGTTTTTAACGCTAAATATTGATTTTTAGGAAGATTTAGTTTGGGCACTGAACTTCGACGTAACATGGATGAGACATCCTGACGTATTGCCTCCGAATCTTCTCTTCCTATGTTATTTTTGGATAGGACGTCTTCAACGGCGCTGATAATTTCCTCATACGGTATCCTTCGACGTGTTACAGCATAATTTAAGCCTTTAGATAGGACCTTTACGATGTTTTCATCCAATGTTTGTTTTGACATATTGATGACTGCGCGTGATTCGTTGTCTATGGTTCACGGTTGCGTTTCGTTACACCGTAATGATTTGTTCTTGACATTTGATTTAGGTGTTAATTTATTATATTTTATTATGTTTATTTTTGCATTCATTATATTTAGATGTTTCACGCTTATTTAAGATATCAATGCATTTATTAAAATCAAATGTAGTTAACACTGTCTTTAGTTCATTGGATGAAACTTCTATATTTCTGCTAAGGTAGTGTAGAACGGAACGGGTTTGATGAATCGTCCGTAACAACTTTTTACTTGCCTGGTTTAGGATCTTAGCGCTTCCTCGTATGCCTTTCTTGGTGGATATCTTGACACACGTAGGAATGAGGTTGTGGTCTCTGCATCTCTTCAAGAAATTTAACGATGTTGTAAATCTTGCGCGCTTAGTCTTGAGATCTTCTAACCGGCGTATTTTATTTGCAATTTCCAGTCCGTACTGGTTCACATATTGAGTTCTTAGATTTACGCGAATATTACACATGAATTATTATTGAACGGAGATGCGCGTGAAGTCCGATGGAATGTTGTGCGAGGCCCAAGGGGGTTTCAGGTCTGGAAGAGGATGTTCGGATCAAGTCTTCTCACTCCGCAACATCGTAGAGAAGCATCTGGCAGTGGGGCGGAAGGTTTTCTGCGGTTTTGTAGATCTGGAGAAGGCATTTGACAGAGTTGTGCGAAAGAGACTTTGGGACATTTTGCCAGAGTATGGTATAGATGGCACTGTTGCGAGCCGTCCAGTCCACTTATGTGGACTGCAAGGCATGCGTACGGGTGGGTGGTAACAGGTCACCCTGGTTTGACGTTAAAATCGGCGTCAAGCAGGGTTGCGTGTTGTCCGCTAGACTGTTTATAATATATATGGACAAAAGTCTTCAAAGACTGAAAGCGATGAATGAAGGTGTACAAATGGGTGACTTAGTGGTAAACCATCTACTTTATGCAGATGACGCGGTTTTAATAGCGCCAACAGCCACTGATCTGCAAACACTAGTCACAGTTATGAAAGACGACTGCATGATCAATGGCTTACACTTGAATGTGAAGAAAACCAAGATTATGGTTTTTAAAAGGGAAGAAACCAGAACGAATGTAAGGATTGTGGTTGGTAACGATGTGCTGGAGCAAGTGAATGAGTTTGTATATCTTGAATGCGCCTTCAATAAGGATGGGAAATACACCGCTGACATAGAGAGAAGAGTGAGTGCAGGGAACAGAGTGAATGGTGCGATGGGAAAGCTACTCGGGAGCCGGCACTTAAGCCATAAGGTGCAGCTGGCCATACATAACGGAGTTCTTGTCCCAACGCTGTTATATGGTAGCGAGAGCTGGGTATGTAAGAAGGAGAATGAAAGTAGGATAAATGCGGTAGAAATGCGAGCTCTGCGGAAGATGTGCGGAGTGAAGCTGACCGACCGCATTAGCAACAGCATAGTAAGACAGCGAGTAGGTATGAAAGATAGTATCGGTGTAAAGATGAGAAGGGTATGCTCCGTTGGTTCGGGCATATAGAAAGAATGCCAGGGAAAGAATGACAAAACAGATATACAATGTGAAAGTGGAAGGATGCAGGTACCGGGGAAGACCTAGACTATCTAACCACGACCAAATAAACCTAGTCTTATCTGATGGAAAAGTCAAGAGTCTCCGTAACCGGCGAGCGTGTATGAGACGAACTATGAGAGTCGAGGAAGCCAGAGAGGTATGTAAGGAAAGAACCTGTTGGAACTCTGTACTCTCTACCTACCCCGCAAGGGATCTGGCGTGAGGTTATAGATAGATAGATAGAAATAAAACTATTTTACGGATTTTATCGCGGTTTATTTTTTATTTTTAGTTCCCGACGTTTTGAGTGCTTTGCCGCACCCATGGTCACGGGAGGGACTGAGGTGTTAGACGTCGGTATAAAAAGTATTTAAAACAAATAAATAACTTAAACGATCAATAACAATATAATTATTTTATAACATAATTCACATTGACATTTATACGTTATCTTACTTGGTGACGTATATTCTCAACCCTCAGTTAGGTCACAAAAATATGAACAAATAAAACAATTAGCCTTTTTTTATTTTTTTTCTAAAGGATTATTGAAATTTCTGTAAAGAAAAGACAAATTAAATAATCAAAGCTTAATGTTAAAAATCTCCCGAAATCACATTGGAAGAATCAGTTTTTTTATTGTAGATACCTCAACCTAGGTTCAAATCATAGTTCAAAATATTTTAAAAAATAAGAATTATTAAGAATCAAAAATTATTAAACATAATTAAAGATGATCTAAGAGAAAAAAATAATAAAGTACAAATGAACAAAATGCTTAACAAAAAAATTAACATTTTCAAAAACAAAACAAAATTACTCATTGTCATCATTATCACTAGTAATAATTATTGAGTTATCATTAGATACTATAAAATTTTCATAATACTCATGATAAACTGGTGAAATAATATTTTTGCGACATATATCAATTAAGTCTTTTTTTAGGGATGTATTGGTAACAACTGATTGTAACATAGTTTTAAGGGTATTTCCATATTTACCTATCAGCCATTTGTTTTCTTATTCTAAAAGAAAAAAATATTTATAATTTTTTAACATTTATGTTAATGTGGTTTCCGAAAGCATCTTCAGATAAATCCAATTTGTAAAACAGAGTGGATGGTTCATGTTTACTGACGAACTTGTTTGATTTAAGACCAAAGCATTTATTGACCCTTCGATTTTTTAGTCCAGTTAAAACAAGCACTCGCTTGCATCTTTTTGAAGTCGAAACATGGTTTGAGATACATCTATAACGTTATAAGGAGCTCCTTTTACTTTTGCCCATCTAATTAATGAACTACATTCAGACGGTGTATAAATATTCTTATGTCTTGAAGCTTTCTTAATAGTGTATTGAGAAAGCTTCAAGACATAAGAATATTAGTATCACCCTCATTTTGTGTAGGTCCTTTTTCAAGCAAAGTATGTTTAATAATAAAACTAAGCTGTTTAGCTGCATAAAGATACATAGAAAACATTATCCTATTACTATTTTGGCCAGTACAATTATCTGACCAAAGTCTAAAGACATCACAGCCTTCTTTAGTTTTAAGTTCGATAATATCGTGAACACAGTTAGCTATTTCGTTTGAGCCCATGTTTGTTCATTAAACAAGTAGCAGGTACCAACCAAATTTCCAACATCAAACACGGATAAATTATTAACTTTCTATCGCTTACAATAAGTGATCAAACGAACTTACCTGAAGTGAAGTTCGATCATTATTATACGAAGTCCTTCGTTCGAAGATATAAACTATATTAGCAGCTCTCTCGAGTCGCTTGGCAACCGCGCGTCATTTAGCCAATTGAAAAGTCAACGCCGCCTCTATGGTATCTGTGGACATAACCTCTGCAAGCATTCCTTTTAGAAGTAGTACATTTCAACTTTACCAACGGGCAGGGCGGGTTGGGTACTTATATCTTCGAACGAAGGACTTCGTATAATAATGATCGAACTTCACTTCAGGTAAGTTCGTTTGATCACTTATTATACTGTGTCCTTCGTTCTCGATATAAACTATATTAGCAGCTGTTTAGAGCTATAAGGGTAAAGTTGAAGTATACCACATAAAGGTTTTTTTTTTTTGAGCGTGACCTCTAAAAAATAACATATCATTAGTATATTTGTACTATAATACATTCCCGTTCTTTGTTTTGCCATACAACACAAACAACAAATATATACACATATATTGTTTCTTACAACCAGTCTGTCTAATTTATTTAAAATAAATTTATATATTTAAATTCTATAACATATTATGTTATGTAGTGTAGATCCATCCCAACAAAACCTTTAAAGCACCTGTTATATACCTTTATACCACACCTGTTGTCCAAAATTCATTAATACCGGGTAATATTAATCAATCATTACTTATCAGATATCAGTGCAGTCTCTATCTGTTATGTCTTCTATAGAGATCTTTCTTCTATAGATATCTTCTATATAACTCTATATAACAAGAGTTGAGGAATTGCCCATCTAGAGTTTTGTTTATATAAAATTAAATTCTTTATAATAATTCTTGTATCATTGACAACCATTATGAGACGAACTTTGAGAGTGAAGAAAGCCAGGCAGGCATGCAAGGAAAGAACCCGTCGGAACCTTGCACTTTCTGCCCACTCCGCAAGAGATCTGGCGTCATAATATGGATAGAGATAGATAGATAGCTAGAAACCCTTACTGTGTACTAGACCTGAAAACAAAGTCTGTTAGTACCCAATCTATAACAATATGATACAAATATAACAGGGAAACCTATTTCCCCACTAATGTGTCTTCCAACTGCCATGTGGTTCTTTTTTTTTTTTTTTGTTTTTTCAAATGATCTCCTTTTGAGTACGGTACCAAACGAAGGCTACGAATTAACTTGGTGATTATAAGAATGTTTTTGCTATCATTACATATTTAATTTATGTTTTTTAATATCAATATTCGGCTATATTTAATGTTAGTTATATTTTTAATCTTTAAAGATGTACATATATCAAAATTTAACATTTTTTGTACTAGAGGCCTTTGTACTAATGAACGTATATGGAATTAAGTCCGGTGAAGCTGTAAAGGCCTCGCGGCCATCAGCGTACATCACTCACACACACACCTTATCTGGAGATATTCCTCCCATAAGGCTATGTGCTTTACCTATATAATCTCGTGCCCCCCTCCCCCCAATTTTAGAGTCTGGAACGAAGGACAGTACTAATGCGTGGTAAACAAACATAACCTACCCCAGTGTTATTACTATACCACTATTATTAATTCAATTTAAATTTCGAAACTATCCCGGAATCATTTCCATGTTCTGAGTGTGCGCCGACAAATAAATCCTTGGCTACATAAATATTTATGTATTACTTAACGATTCGTTCTTGCGCAATAACGCCCGCGAACGTTCGTTTTGGCAATACGATTGGACCACTCCTGAACCAATTACATTACTGATACTAAAAATACTAAAAAATACACTCCTAATTTAGTAATAATTTATGAAGCGAATAAGTTACAGTCGACTAAACCGAACCATGGGTTACAACTGTATCATATTGGGAGTCCTATTCATAACTGAATTATTTCATACCATGAAATTTTCATTTCATACCACACTTCCTTTGCTTCTTTGTATGTGACTGTATTTATAAGTAAAAACAAAAATTGCAATGGGTAACTTTCTAGTTAGTTCTAGATGTCCAACCGTGAGAATTGAGTGTTACTCAACTTATTATTATGTATCCCCCATTAATAATAAATAAATAATATCAAGTTCCTTAGGACTTAGATTATTGCTGATACTACATAATATTTATCATACCTGTGATAAGAATATACTTTTGATTATTCTTGTTTAAGATAACCCATACTTTCAAATACTGTAACTCAATATTTCATCCACCGTAGCTTGTCAACATAATATCATTAAATTTTCAAATGGATATTATTATCTAGTCATTTGCATGACTTTATTTTCTTTTTATATATAGATACCTATTTATAAGATACATGTAACATGTGGATGTAATAATTTAAGTATAACAATACCAAAATTGCAAATTTTTGTATGATATCTCAATCCAATATTTTTTACTGAAACACCTTTAAATAAATTACAACATATATAGTGCTCTAAAACCAACTTGTTACTTTAATGGTAGCAGTTTGTACTTGTGTTATCATAACTATACCAGAAAACATCACTGGTGTTCAAAATAACTGTACACATTCCAAACTAATTACAAAACTATTTTTTTTTTATAGTTATTAATTTCTTGAATAATCTTATTTAATTACATATTATTTATTGATTATCATATGATCAAACAAAAATACAGTAAAAACATCTAATTCTCCAAATCATGAATTGATGTATAGCTTTCCATTGTGTGCCTCAAATTTCTAATATTATTAAGTACACTATAATTGATGCAGGAAATAATCAAGAACCCAAAACCATTGAACTCATTACATGATAGAAAACTGAATAGGTACTTATAAATTTTCTATTAGTATATTTATTATGACTGTAAGGTCTAACGTGTTAGCATTAAGTTTTTATTTTTATTTTTAATAAAAATAGCTATAAATTATATTTCAAATTATTAAACAATAGTGTTTCTAATAATAATGTTTCTATACATAATGTTAAATGTTGATAGATAATTATTAGTTCTATGTTAACTGGATAGACCAGGTATTTTATATTATCTTTTAAGTATCTTTGTGCATAACACAAATTAACCCACAACCTGCCTGCCGCAGCATCGGTAGGATAAGATATTATATTTGGAATGTATCCACAGTCCTGTTGCTTGTCAGTTACAACAGGCATTGCCATTAGTATATTACTTTGGCTTATTTGGTTATAAACCCTGTTCAGGAATAAGTATTGCTGGATTTAACTTTTTTAATACAAGTACTCATAATTTTGCACAATTCTTTGTGTAATAAGCTCCAGTTTGGGCTATTTCAGTATTATTATACAAGTATGTCTAATAATGAAATCAATAAAAACACTATGTTTCTGCAAAGGAGTGACTTTTGTTATTAATAATGTATTGTTATACATAAACAATGTCACTTTAATTACCCTTTCAGTAAGTCTCCTTTTGGAGATATAATATGACAAATTGCTTATAGTTTATGGCAATAGTCTTTGTATTTACTGTTTTAGGCATGTTTAAGGAATGTATTTTAGGTAACATTTTTGATTCTTACCATTGTAGAAATGTGAACTGCACAGGAACACCTCATGGATGAAACCTATGAGTAGTATGACCTTCAGCACATATCTCGTATGGGCCCCAAGTCTTGCGGATCACGCCGATGTATCTCGTACACCACTCGTGTCCTTGAATTATCGTCAAGTCTTGCGGACCACGTCGATGTATCTCGTACATCACCCGTGTCCTTAAAATGCCATCGATCCTGAACAATCATCATAATTGATGAACGTCCCCCTAATTTCTCTTATTGGAGGTATAACATTGCCAATTTATAGACGGTTAATAATCGTGTTCAGGTATATTTCGTGTTAAACTGTTTGTACACGAATAGGGACGTAGACTTCATAAGTTTACTTTTCGGACGACGAAGCTTTCCCAAATTTTAATATGACGAAACTCACGTCTCCAAATATTAGATATTATATAAATAAACAAGTTAAGCTGAAAAACACCACAAATAAACAACTATCGGTTGATCTTTTTAGAATGTACTTCTTTGCCAGGACGTAAACTTTTCTAAATTTGCCTATACGATGTTTTAAATTTATTTCACAAGGTCACTTGAGTATATTACAACCTTTTTGTTATACAATTTCAGTGCCATAACAAGTTATTAAATTAAATGTCGACCAAAAACTTTATTACAAAGCGTCGGCTGCCGCGCTTTCAAAAGAATGCTTGCAGAGGTTATGTCCACAGATACCATAGAGGCGGCGTTGACTTTTCAATTGGCTAAATGACGCGCGGTTGCCAAGCGACTCGAGAGAGCTGCTAATATAGTTTATATCGAGAACGAAGGACACAGTATAATAATAAAATAAACTAATTTCATCACTAGGAGCCAGCAACACCTTTTGTAAATCAAATGTAGCACAAAATATTTTAGGATTATTTTGTAAGTCATGTTTATCGTTCTGTTTTAAAGATCTATGCAATTTTTACTGTTTGCGTGATTTTCAAAATTCCTTTATTTCCAGCGTTATGGGACTGTGTTTATAAGAATGACAGACATGACATTGATCCTTTTTGGGATGGTGAAATGACAGATTAATATTTTTATTCACTACATCTCTATACTGCCTCAATGATTTACACTTGGAACCATACTTAGTTGGATCAAACCACTCTTTATATAAATTAAACATTCGTGTGAAACTTAACGATCCGTCTAAATAAAGCTTATTACTGTATTTACGACAATAATGTGAATCAACCGGTTTGAATGAATTCACGTGATCACAAATACTTTTGATCATTTTTGGATCGATCGATTTTTTATGGTGATTATGCCGACCTCTATTATTTACTAAAGCAATGCGAACGGTCTCACTTGATTTAGATATTACGGTTCTTATCATCCTTGGTCCACAGCTAAGAATATTCAAAAACATTTTTTTGCAAACAATTAACTTCGAATTTTGATGGTTTTGAATTCAATGCAAATGATGAATGTATGTAAATGCTCTCCGAGATTCACCTTCTGTAATTGTTCTTTTTTATTTATTTTAACAACGCTGTCAGTCGCCGATTTCCCAGAACTTATTAAATATTTCAATTCTTGTGTCTTCTTCTAGTTTTTGAAAACATTTTACCCAATGACATGGTTCAACCAATTTTATTATATCTTCTTTTCCTGGAACTTAATGTAACAGAAACCTCTCCTGATGAGTATTGTGAAATCGGAGAGGACACATTGCTATCCATTAGCAAAGACGCAACTGATGGGATTGGTTCTTCATCATCAAAAAGGTTAATTCTGCCATTGGGTGACGGCATAGGGGTATGTTTGCTACGTATATCTTAAAGATCAGGCTAATTTGCCATTCGAATTGACTCTTGGCTGTCACACCCATGAGACGTGTCGCTAATTTCATGCAACGTATTACTAGTTGATATAGGACTATTCAAAGACACATTTTCTATAGTGGAATCATTTGGCTCATGGGTATTTATATGTTCTATAACCAAGGGTTAAGTCAGTTGAACAGGTGCTAAGGAAACATTATGTTGAAATGTGTTGTTTTGACTGATTTGATTTAACTCTTCATCGTCATCGTGTCTTGCAACTAATTCATATTGCTATAATTGTTTAATATCTCATCAGCTTTAAATGGCAACGGAGACGCTAAAAGGAAGAAATCTATTTGTACACTATGTTGTAATGCGGGTAGTACTGAATAAACATTAAGCTACTTAAATCTGTTCCGTTGTGCAAGAATGGTAAATAAATCAATTAACAATTTGTCATTCTACACAAATAATGTAACACCAATCAAGTAATTTGAACTACTAACTGAAAAAAAATAAATGTATGGCCATGTATATGTGTCTGTTTTTAAAATAAAACGTGTATTTGGCCAACGTACCACATTGGCACTTCTATCCAGAATTCGTGCTTTTTTTAAATTATATTTTCTATATTTAACTATGAATTACATAAAAATCAATGTCATTGACATACGATAATACTGTAAAACAATTTAATACTTACAAAGCTTGGTATGTGTATTTTCGTCATTTTTATAACCTAGTCCATCACTCGAGACACTATATTTTAAATGACTAGTTGCTAAATTGACTAAATTCGGACTTCTACTAAACTTAGAATGATATTTGGACGCCATGTTTTACTAAGTTACATCTAATAACAATCATAATATTCATTAAAAAATTAGTTATTATCACAGCGCGACATCGTTCCGTGTGACGTAGAAGTACTCAACTGACTGATTGGTCATTGAAGTAAACAAAGATGCGGGATCTCCACGGGCACAAGTCTCGAATAACCGTTTGGCCTTTGTACATTTAAAATTGTTACACATAAACCCTTTTACTGCAGCAAAAAATAGTATTTTCACCTATTTAATGTGTATTTTTGTAGTGCACGTTGTCAACTAGAGCAAAAGAAAGCATTTAACACACAAAAGTCAAAATGGTCAAATTATTATATTAATTAGGCCATATACGTAGGAACCATCAATATAGTTACAATCGTAAAGTTACGGCAACTAAAATATATAACATTCACGACATCTACCAATCGTTAATAGACATCAACAATGTTATCCTCTATCATTTTATTCCTTATCGTTTATCGTTATCTGGTGTCTGGTCTTTATTGTTTTTAAATCCTGCCGCCTACCAAATATCAAAATTTTAGCTGTATCCCAATTATTTTTATTTTTATTTTTTTACCACCACTCCAGAATATCGTTCTTGTGGAGAAGAAGAGCAAGACCTAGCGTAGGAACCCGAGTACTACCTAGTTTACATTGCTATATTTTGAACAGACTTACTGGGTGTATAAATAAGCTATTTTTTAATCTATAGAATTTTATTTTAGTATCATCTATCTATATTATCACGCCAGTTCCCTTGCGGGGTAGGCAGAAAGTACAGAGTTCCAGCAGGTTCTTTCCATACAAACCTCTCTGGCTTCCTCCACTCTCATAGTTCGTCTCATACACGCTCGCCGGTTACGAAAACTTTCGACTTGCCCTTTATATAAGACACAGTCTATTTGGTAATGGTAAGATAGTCTAGGTCTTACCCGTGACCTACATCTTTCCACTTTCTCAATTAGTATCATAGTTAATATAATCCTAGTTTATGCAATAGACATTGCATATAGCTAATTATCATTACTCTGATTCACCCTTGGTATTTTGGCTGGAAAAAGTCGTCTCTTCCGACAGGCCGTAGTTTTGCTAGTACAAACAGAACGAACAGTAGTTTCTTGTTATTTTCTATAACAATAGTAATTACGTAGCACTTTTATGTAATCGTGTCTATCCGGCTCAGTTCATTGGGTATGAATTGGCTGGTCATATTTCAGTGGGCACGGCACCCGCACGTATGCATGCGCCTCACGTTCCGCCTCCGTCCAGTTTATCCCAACTTCAGACTGATTGAGGATGAAGAAAGTGCGTTTGTACCCGGTACGAAATGATTCACCCGCCTTGTGTTTTATTTTTCAGTTAATTTAATAAAGACTTAAATGTAGTCCAATGTAGGGTACATTTTTCCATTTTCCCAAATTGATGCGTCAGCGGGACTGCAAGAATAGACTATTGTAGCCTTAGATGCCTACTCAACCTTTTGAAATCGTTATTTATTTATAGAAATACTATACAAAGTGTATCTTAAATAACGCAAGCCTTCAGACACCCTGATTAGATAATTGCTTCACAAAATCAAATTTCCAGCGCAGTGCAGTGCGCGCTCGAATTCGGACGTGCCACACTGCATTTACGAATTATTTATAATTTACAATTTGCGCGGCTATAGCCGCTGCACGGTTGCCGCTATGAGTTTGGAAAAACTCATAGCTGACGAAGTGTAGGCGTTTCTACAGCACACCATAGACACGATGGATGAAGTTAGCATCTTGCAGATTTACAAACTAACTGCAAACATGAAGAAATTTGCAGTGCGAAGGTGCTGCAATAACAATCGTTTAGGACAAGCAATCGCATGCAGACCCGCAGGAGGGACGAAAATGGTGAGAGACGTTTCCAGGACATTATCACCCTGCTGAAGGAGACAAATATCGACGCCGTGCCCGCCTTCGTGGCGAAGCAGCTGCATAGGCTGCCCCCCGTCACATTTGACCACGTCGACGTTACCATGCTGCTGAAAGATATAAACACCCTGAAGTCTAGCCTGGTCGAGGTTCGACTCAGGTTGGAGGCTTCGGAAACTACCATCCGTGAACTACGGGAAAAGGTTGCGTGATTGCGTGACACTAGCCCGGAAAGTAGGTCGCACGAGGCCACTAATGTCAACGTCGCGAGGCGCATAATGCATCCATCGGCAGTTTTGTGTCGGCTGATGCGTCGCCGGCTGTAGCTACGGCCTTTCGCGATGTACCGTGCCCCGCCGCCAGCAGCACACCGCGCCCCGCCACCCGCAGCACACCGCACCCCGCCGACAGTTCTGTGGCCCCACTGGTGACGTCAAACGTAACCATGACTACTTCTCGTCGTGATTACCTCGCCGCCGCCGCCCGTGCGCCAGTGAAGACTACCGGAAAGGCCCGTACGAAGGGTCAAGTTGATGAGGAAGGCTTCATCAAGGTGGAGAAGAAGAAGAAACCTCCCCATCGAAATCGGTGTGGGACTGTACCAGTAGAAGATGGCATACTCCTTTGCTCAGCAGTAGCTCTGGTGTACGTGTCTCGGCTACACTACACCACTATAGCCAAGGACATTGCGGAGTACGCCTGTAAGAAGACCTTCTACACTCTGAGGGTTGAGAAGCTGAACTAGCAAAACAATACGACATCCAATTTCTTTGTTGTACGCGTTCAAACCACCAAGCTTCATGAGCGAGGATTTGTAGCCGAAGAGTGTCGTCTTCAGGAGATTTCGTGGACGATTACGAGACGCCCCTGCACAGCGCAACATGTCGCCATCAGCACATGTCTTCGTTTATAAGTTTTATATATAATTATATTTATTATTATTTAAGCACTTTTATATGCCAAATATCAATAAAACTTGGACGAGTATGTACGTATTGAGAAATAAGTTTTAGAAATGCATTTGAAACCTCCGTATTGCTTTGCATCAAGAATAAATTTCGGTCATTATAGCGCACTAAAAGAGAACAAGGAAAAGAAAGTTTGAAAAGAAAATGTAAGTTACATTAAAACTTGTTGGAATTAATTCATTTATCGATTTAGAGTGAACTACTTTTAGGTCTTGCGTTTTTTTATTTTGCACCTTGTATATGTATGCTAAAACTATATTTTTAGGTCATGAAATCTGATAAGAAGCATCACGGCGATCTATTTTTTATGTAGAATGTTTGAGATAATTTAATTAATTCATTAACTTTAAGCGATATGATTTCAAAGTATGTTAAGTATACTTGCAGTTAATGTTACGAATAATATAAATAAAAATAACATTTATCTATTTCACGCTACGCCATTTTCATCATAAAAGCTGATGTTAAATTAAAGCCGATGTTTACTGTTGCAGCTTTGGTGCTCATCTTTTTCTACTTATCCCGCGTACGTATAGTAATGTAATGTTAATTCAGTGACAAGCAAAGTGAGAATTAGTTACCATTGACAGTATTTACATACCAGTGTTGAATAACTTTCAAATGCGTCATATAGTCGTACAAGGAAGGATCATTTAGCCTGCGGTCAAAATCAGAGTAGTGGAGTAGTACAATCACAAAATTGCTTTGTACGTAGATGATACATCTCTCTCTAATTTAAAGTCAAAACACGATGTGAGTAGAGCAATTTCCAGAGTTGTGTATTGATTTAAAATCAATAACCTTGTACTCAATGAGATGAAAACTAAGTGCATCAAGTTTTCAATACCTAACGTGAGGCAAGTATGGACAAATGTACATATTAGATTTTAAGAAAAACCATTAAATTGACTATTTGTAAGCGTCCCCGCAGGGCTTATACAAAATAAATTATTTAAGTTCAAGAGTTAACACTGTTATCATGTATAATATCACTATACGACCGGCCTGACGTTTGCTATGGAATGGTTTTTTTTAATTAGTAATCGTGTGGACCCACCTGTTGAAATTTTTCCCTGGATGTAGAAAAAGTTCGCTACGTGATAACCCTAATTTCACATCAACTACAAGCCCCCCCCCCCCCCCCCCCTAGAAATGTCATATACGGGCCAAAAGATAAGTATTTCAATATAGTCCTTACCTATTTCACCTGGAGTTGATTTTTTTTGCCAAATCATCTGCAGCTTTTACTAGTGGACATTCAGGAGATTACAACAATCTTTGTTGTTTATTGATGTGTCTGTGCACTGTCTGACCCTGTCGCATGTTTACTGTGTGAGATACGAAGGTTATTTTAAAACATTTGGCACGCAAGAACCGACGAAACTTTATGGAGCTTTTTATAGTTAGCCTAAAGGAATATATATTGACACGCTAGGACGTGAAGTGCACACACCATCACGCCTATATTCCCCAAGCGGGAGTGGCAAAGGTATACTGAGTACACCCACTTTTTGCCGACGATGTTTGGTTCTATGTAATAGGGGACGAGCCAATACCGGTCACAAACCCAGACCCCAGCCTCACACTTGAAATTTTTTCGTCAGAAAATCTACATTTGTCCGACCTAGGATTTGAAGGAGCTCGTGATCGCAAAGGGACGCGCTTTGCTACTAGACCAACATGGCAGCCAGTGAAGTGCCTAAGTGAATAAATAAAATATTTCTCGGACGATATAAGGTCTCAGTGTAATAGGGAGCGAGTTTGTTACCATTATAACGTGCATAATTGCAAACTTTAAACTGCTGTTAAGAACTTTTTGACAGAAACAACCTAATAACAATTATAATATAATACTAAGACCCTATACTGGCCGACTGCTGGGCATAGGCCTTCCCTCACAAATCGAGGTGAGAGAGATTAAGTCATACTTCACCACACGACCCAGTAGCCGGGCTTGTGACTACTTGCCTCTGAAATTTATCGAACCGCTTATAAGGATTCTAACACGGCTTAACGTTCCGCATTAAGTGGTAACCGGGACCAACGGCTTATAGTTCCTTCTAAAGCGCGGAGACGCTAGAATATGAAAATGCCACTAACGGTCACCTATTTCAGGCCAACCGGGTCGAACGCTGCTTAACCTTGGTGATCGGTAAGGAAGCCACGGTCGCACAGCGCTACAAGCGCCTCTGTTATAACAATTGTCTGTCTGTGTAATAAAAATTGATCCGACCTAAAATTCGAAACCGGCATCTTGTGAGGACTGGAATAGTCTTTTATGTTGGTCCATCATTATCAATTTCTAGTACTAAACATTTTTTCTAATTACAATAAGTCTCATAAAAAAGCTTAGAGACGATCAGCGAGATGGAAAGAGCTATGTTTGGCGTTTTTCTACGTGATAAATAGGAAAATTCGTGATACAATCAAGGTCATTAAAATGGACCATGAGATTAGTACGCTAAAGTGAAAATGGGCGGACCACATTACGTAAAGATCGGACGATCGTTAGAGCAGAATGATTCTAGAGCTAAGACCACGTATTGGCAAGCGCAGCGAGGGACGACCGCCTGCTAGATGGAGCGACGATCTTGTGAAGATTGCAGATAGTCGTTGGATGCCGGTGGCATTGGATCGGTTGCGCTGGACAGCGATTATGGAGGCCTATGGTCAGCAGTACACGAGTATAGGCTGAAATGATGATGACTATTATATCGATCATAATTGCAGACTAAACTGTTACTGAGAGTTTATTTACAGCAAAAGCCTAAGCACACTTTGTTCAACCTAAAATTCATTACCAGGACCTCGTGATAGCCAGGCCAGTCAAATAATTACCTATTTAAATAGACAAATATTAAAGTACTTAGGACAAATATTAATATTTATCCTTGGTACTTTTTTCAAGTCATGTCTGTCTCATCGCAATTTAGATTATCAATTTAAAGTGTATTGTAGTTCGTCCTAAATTTATATCACTTTTTTATTTAATAAGGAATATATTTTATTTTCGAATACATTATATTTTCGAAATTAATCGTGTTCTTCGCTTTGTTCTTAGAAAATCTTACGGTATACCTACAAGTTACAAGTCTCTACCAATTTGTTTCCCCGATGTAACACAAAGGAATGACGATGACGATGACTGTGCTCTTTAATATTTATAGCACCAAATAAAACAGAAGGTTATTATTTCCACAGATTATTTGTCAAAGTTTTTTCAAAGGGCAAGAATAAATATTTCTTCCTTTATAGGGTTTCCCTTCTTCGCTTTAATTGAGTAAATCCTCTTTAAACGGATCTTTTTCGATAAAATCTTTTTTTTATCAGCGAAGATGCCGGATGTAGATCTGCTGACCTGTTTGTGGTTCATTCGTTTTAATTAAGAGAATACCCATACTAAAGTCCCAAAATAGTCATGGCGACGTCCTCTACAGTCCTTTGTTTATGTTATGCTTTTACTGTTGAGGTTTGAGGTATATGAGGTTTAAAATAATTTTTGACGTTTATTGGGTAAAATGTCGCCACTTGAAACCTTTATATCGTTCTGATAGCGTGGTTAGATTAGCCACTGTTTCGTCTCATAAATCCGCCAGTATATTATGTTTGAAAACATATTTTTATGGAGCACGCATGTCTAGCCTTGTTTTATTCTAGGTTTAGTCATCTAGTCGATATGTAATCGTATAGAGTATCATAAAATATTCCTATAAAGGCAATCAGGTACATTTTATTTTATAAAAAAAAATCTGGATTCTTTCAAGAGAAGGCAATCTTGTACTTTTTAAAAATAAATATAGTGATGTGTTATAAAAGTATTTCATAGAGTGTAATTAAAATGGAAGTCCTGTAAAAATACTAATGAAATACCACTAATATTACATATAAGTTAACCTTAAACATTTATTTTGTAATCACAGGACTATTGTGAGGCTCTTTACTACCATGTAAATCAATTTTTTTAGGTCTTTATCCTGTTTTATTTAACAAGCTCTTTCAATATAGTAATAATTTTATGTAACGGCATTATCCAGGACAGAAAAGGATAATTATAGGAGCCAGGTGAAAATTTGACAAATTTGTCCTTAACAATGTTACATAAAACTGCTTTACCAACACATATATCGTAACAATGACAATAATTTTGGCATTTTATGAGTTATACGTCAGATTGTTAGTTCTATTAAATAGCGTTTGGAACAGGCACTAATACTTTATCTAAGGTTTAAAAGACATGGATTATTAGACGATTATTATTTATATATTCAATTATAACTACAAAGTATAGATAATATAGTCCAATTTTGTTAGTCGATCATCATACGCGATCATTGCTCTATATTCGTTATGTCAGCGTCAGAAAGTTAATGTCAAAGGTACTGTCATTTGAGTTTGAAAGATGTCACTTCGGTTGGTCATTCTAACGAATATCAGTGTATCGGGAATTGGGAACGAGACGCCGTCGTGAACAGATTAAGGTTGGTACTGTGATTTCAATAATTGTGGTTCTGGTGAATGTGATTATATTTTGTTAAATTGATAGCAAGATCGTTTTATTTTGCTCCCCTTCTGAGGCGTTTCGTTACATCTCAGAAGTGGGATACCGCGAAGTTAAAATTTCGCGTAACGTACCACCCCCCAAGCTCGATCATCCTTAAAGCAAAGTTAAAGTGATTGGGAAAATATAAGGTTCTACGGATTAAACAATCTCGCACGTGCAAAATACAACCTATATTTACAAATTGTAGCTGTAATTGTCTGATGAATCTAGATTACATGTGTTCTAACGTGCCTAACAACAAAATACACGTGTAAGTAGAAAAAAGAAAAGTAGAAATCATGATTTTCTCCGCAATTTCCACTCGATGCGAATGGGTTTAGTCTCGCCTACCCACATTTAAATTTTTTTTTTTTTATATTTTTATTTTCTTTAACTGCTTACCCTCATTGTAAATATGACTGTACAATAACTGAAAGTATTGGTGACACCGTCTCATTTAAAGTACATTTACATTGTAACTGAATATTTATATTTACATGTAATATATGAGTTTAAGAAAATGAGTGACTACAACCCCGAAGTGAACTCTCGCACACGACGCGACCAGAATCTTACTCGCACCTTAGACAAAGCGCGTAATGGCGAAACGCCCTTAATTCAAGAACAACAAAGTGACTCACGACGCAGTCGCGGCCGCACTCGTCGCGACGATGATACTCTGCGAAGACTACGAACGCGAAGCCGCAGCCAGGCGAGGAGCTTCCGCAGTAGCCGTCGACGAAGTAGGACCCCCGGCAGTATCCGGCCACTGCGACAGCAAGAAGGTAACCTGCCCCAGGAGTGGGAAAGACTTCGCGCACTTGAAAACGAGGTACGTAAAGAACGCGAGAGATTGAATGAAAGTGAACGAGCCTGTCCGAGGTCAATAACGCCTAGGGCTCGACCCAGCAGGGAAGGCACACATGTACGTGGCTCTCGAGACCGATCGTTAATTACTCCCAACTAAGCGATATCTACCCGACGATCATAAAACTGTGTCGGTTTCAAAGAAACCGCGCCTAACCACTGATCTTTTTGAAGAATTCTTAAATGTATTCAAAGCAAAGGCGGGGGATCGCGAATCGTTTTCTACTACAACTTTAAGCAACGTAGTTCCCGAATTTGACCCAATGTCGAAGGAACAGACCATCGACCTTTGGCTCGACAAAGTTGATCAATGTACTGAAATCTATAATTGGAGTGACAAACAAACGGTTCACTATTCCCTGCCGAAACTAACTGGACTTGCTAAAACTTGGTACTAGGGCCTACCCTCTATTAAGCATACATGGGAAGAATGGAAAGCAATGTTAAGAGAATCATTCCCGGCTACTGAAAATTATGCTGAATTGTTAACTGGCATGCTTAATAGACGGGTACGTGCTAAAGAATCTTTTGAATTGTACTATTTTGCAAAAATCAACCTACTGAACAGATGTAAAATTTTTGGGAAGCAAGCAGTATATTGTTTACTCTATGGAATTGACGATCGAGGAGTTCGCGTTGGGGCTCAAGCGGCTAAGTTTGGAAAACCTGAGGATGCTTTAGATTTTTTTAAGACTATTAAATCGCAACCCCCGTAACGAGATAGAGTATAATAGGGATCTAAACCGAGATAGACGGCAAAATAACATGTCAGCGGGTAGTAACCCTTTAAAGATGACGGACAGTAACAGTTCAAAAAACCTTAATAGCCTTGGAGGACCAATTAGGTGTTTTAAGTTCTTTATTCTTTATTGTATACACACTGGGATATAAATAATTATACAATTTAAAAGTATACAGAAAGTTTTAACTGTCAAGACGTAGATCACCCTAGCTTCAGGTGCCCAAAACCACTTGTTAAATGTACCCGTTGTAATTACATGGTCCATGAGTCGTCACACTGTCCAAGAACAAAGGAAGTCACATCTAAGGATAAAAACGTTCTTAAGGTCTTAATATCTGGAAACACAAATGATAAATATAAACTCACTATAGCAAACCCTGCTTTAGGATTATTAAATGATGTAACCGATGATATAGACACACGTAAAGAAACATTAGAAGATATAAGGACGGACGTTAGTGAGAAAATCGAACGAAAACAGAAAATCATGATAAAACAATATGATAGACACAAAAAAAGAGAGTAAATGTTACGTAGATGGTGACTTAGTGAGGATAGCGAGGGCTATAGTGACTGGGCCAGGTCAATCTAAAAAGCTAGAGGCAAAAGTTAAGGGACCTTACCGGATTAAAAAGATTTTACCAAACGATAGGTTTCTCGTAGAGGACACGCCTTTAACTGGGAAAGGAGCGAGGTAAGAAACGATCGTAGCAATAGACAAAATATCTCCTTGGCTAGCCTTTAGTGCTGCTGCTTGCTCCTCAAGTGAAAATAATGACGATGAAAGCGATAATGATTATTTTCGTTGTTTTAGCATGTTAATTATAATTAATTTAATTCTATTATTGTTATTACTATTTACAAATCTATACTGGCGATGGTGATTAGTGATATCAGTGAGGGTGCTCTCGAATTGGGCAGGATTGGCGTATGAACTCGTCGCCCATGAGTAGTTCGAGGCATCACAGTTGTGCGGAGTGACAGCGAATGAAGTAGCTCTCTCACCGCACAGCTATACCATAACAGTGAGGATGTATTCGAGCCGGGCATGAATGGCGATGAACTCGCCGCCCACGAGAGGCTTGAATCATCGCAGTCGACCATGTGACTGTGAACGAAGTAGCGCTCACATGTATCGACTATAGCATAACAGTGAGGATGTATTCGAGCCGGGCATGAATGGCGATTAACTCGCCGCCCACGAGAGGCTTGAATCATCGCAGTCGACCATGTGACTGTGAACGAAGTAGCGCTCACATGTATCGACTATAGCATAACATTGAGGATGTATTCGAGCCGGGCATGAATGGCGACGAACTCGCCGCCCACGAGAGGCTTGAATCATCGCAGTCGACCATGTGACTGTGAACGAAGTAGCGCTCACATGTATCGACTATAGCATAACAGTGAGGATGTATTCGAGCCGGGCATGAATAGCGACGAACTCGCCGCCCACGAGAGGCTTGAATCATCGCAGTCGACCATGTGACTGTGAACGAAGTAGCGCTCACATGTATCGACTACAGCATAACAGTAAGGATGTATAAGAGCCGTAATTGAATAGATTGAGTAGATGGATTTAAGTAGAGTCCTATTATAATTAAAAATGAGTGAATGTAAATATATAAATTAGTGATATTATATTGCAAAGTCATTAAAATTAAATAATTATAAATTCCAATAAAATACGTTATGGTATATCTATTATTTTAATGTAATTATATATGATGTATCAAATCAGAACGAAGGGACTCGTTCCTATAGGATGGCCGACTGTTACACGATTATTATTTCTATATTCAATTATAACTACAAAGTATAGATAATATAGTCCAATTTTGTTAGTCGATCATCATACCCGATCATTGCTCTATATTAGTTATGGCAGCGTCAGAAAGTTAATGTCAAAGTTACTGTCATTTGAGTTTGAAAGATGTCACTTCGGTTGGTCATTCTAACGAACATCAGTGTATCGGGAATTGGGAACGAGACGCCGTCGTAAACAGATTAAGGTTGGTACTGTCTATCTATCTATCTATCTATATCATCACGCCAGCTCCCTCGCGGGGTAGGCAGAGAGTACAGAGTTCCAACAGGTTCTTTCCTTACATACCTCTCTGGCTTCCTCCACTCTCATAGTTCGTCTCATACACACTCGCCGGTTACGGAGACTCTTGACTTACCCTTCAGCTAAGACACGGTCTATTTGGTCATGGTAAGATAGTCTAGGTCTTCCCCGGCACCTACATGCTTCCACTTTCGCATTGTATATCTGTTTTGTCATTCTTTCTTCTGGCATTCTTTCTATATGCCCGAACCAACGGAGCATACCCTTTCTCATCTTTACACCGATACTATCTTTCATACCTACTCGCTTTCTTACTACGCTGTTGCGAATACGGTCGGTCAGCGTGACTCCGCACATCTTCCGCAGAGATCGCATTTCGACCGCATTTATCCTGCTTTCGTTCTCCTTCTTACATACCCAACTCTCACTGCCATATAACAGCGTTGGGACAAGCACTCCGTTATGCATGGCCAGCTGCGCCTTTTGGCTTAAGTGCCGGCTCCCAAGTAGCCTTCCCATCGCACCATTCACTCTATTACCTGCATTCACTCTTCTCTCTATATCAGCGGTGTATTTCCCATCCTTACTGAAGGCGCATCCAAGATATACAAACTCATTCACTTGCTCCAGCACATCGTTACCAGCCAGTTGGTACTGTGATTTTAATAATTGTAATTCTGGTGAATGTTATTATATTTTGTTAAATTGATAGCAAGATCGTTTTATTTTGCTCCCCTTCTGAGGCGTTTCGTTACAGGATGATTAATACGAAGATTGTTTGGCCACTATTTATTCGAAAATCCGGATATGTTTTTGTTGAGATTTTTAGTGTGAAAATTTGCCAACTAACCTGCTTGATGTGAATTTTTTGCTTATTTTAATGTGTGTAACATATAAATTACGTGCTGTCAATTTGTGCCATAAATCACGCCTGGCTTTGCCGCCATATCAAGATACTGAAATATTAATTTACTTTTAAATATTTGTGTGGAAAGACAATCTGTAGCTCCTTTCGAGATATAAAAATATTTGCGTAGGTGTACTCGTCTATCGCATGTGTGTAATGTATAGGTAAATATAATAAATAGGAACAAGTACTATGCAATGCAAATGTAAGGTAATTTGACCGACACTGCTTGATCCAGTGCTTAAGGGTTCGATCCTCACGCCGACGAATCTTTGTTTGACCTACAAATATATTTGTTTCGGTGTGGGGGTGTGTATGAATTTCATGATTGTCAGTACATCCACGACAGGAAAATGATGCCTAGTGTAGAGCTACGTTTCTTTTTAATTTAAACAATCTCTTCTTGAACACGAAATTTAATTGTTTTATGCTCTAGACGGGCTTAGCATGAACACTTTAACATAAGCGTAACACTCTTTAGAAAACGTGTAGTCACGCTCACCTTTATTACTTAATTTGTAGTGTGAAAAGGATGGCATATCAACTATTGAGTAGTTTATTTTATCCATCTCCTGCAATCGATATTTTAAAGATTTAGTGTTATTTCACATTAAAAATTGATAAACTCATATTATGAAAACTGGGAAGCTCACAACAAGTAAAAGACGTAACATTGCAATAATGTGCCACAAAAATTAACGTCATCAATGCCATGATATATAATAATATTAGCCCTGTTGAGAAACTGTTCCACCGTTGGGCACGAGCCTCCTCTCAAACTGAGAGGGTTTAGGCCATAGTTTACCACGCTGGCCAAGTGCGAGTTGGCGAACTTCACATACCTTCGAGAAACTCTTAGGCACGCAGGTTTCCTCACGATGATTTCCTTCACCGTTAAAGCAAAGGGTAATTAATTTAAAAACAGATAATTAATTAATTTTTTTCATGATATATACTATACCTTATTCAAATACGTGCTAGTGAGGTCTTTAAAGCATAAAATTGTTTAAACAGTTTTGTTTATACCTTCATTTCAACATGAGTTTTGGCCATTATCTTGTATGGGAAGGTTCCAGTGTTCGTCGCCAAAGGCACCGAAAAAGGTAAATTAAAGTGAACGGTTTTAAAGCTAATGGATGAAACTTGATGTAAAAAGATCTATGTACATACATAGGTATATCAAATGATTCAAAATTGAAATTACAGCCGCTTTTCCATACTAACGCAATCTCGGCCTGCAAAGTGGATTGATATAAGCTCAGTCGGCATAAGTTATGGATCTTAATGCTTGAGCATCGTTTTATACAGGATACATTTCCGACAAACTAACTGTTTTAATATTTTATTTCAATAAAGTGACTATTACCTGAGAAAATTAAATAACTAAGTACGTACGTTAAAAATATTAATTTGAAGACAGATTTGAAGATAATTGATAGATAGATCAGTACACATCTCGCTAAGGTACTTTTTGTTTTAATGTGATATTGGGCGAGCATATAGCTATGATTTGGGTGACTGACATATTGACTTCAATGTTATTCGACTAAGGTATTGGCAGGTTCAAAATAAGAAAAAAAAATCCAGTCCATTAAAAGATCGTTGATATCAAAAGAAAATCAAACATTGAGCAAATAGCGTTTGCTTTTTCAAGTACCAAGGTAATACGTGGGCAGAAAAGCGGTTCGTTACATAAATTGTCTGAGGAAAGTGAATAAAATTAGTTGGCATTAAAAGATTTCGTTCAATTTTCGTTAGGGATATCTCAAAAGTTACTGAGTTGACTGGCTCTATATATAAAACTATTTTTCGGATTTTATCGCAGTTTATTTTGATTTTTAAGTTCCCGACGTTTACGTAAGGACTGAGGTGTCAGACGTCCAAAAGGCATAGTTGGTACGGGGTACCTTCCAACTTCTTAATTATTTTTGTTGCTTCGATCTACGCAGTATGAGCTCACGGTGTCTTGAGGCCTTGCAGTGTTATGCTTGGTTTTGGATTTGATTATATTAATTACCGGATCCCAAGTCGATGGAAGCACCCAGCCATCTTCTCTATTGAAGTTAGGATGTTTTTTTAATTTTATTGCCTCGCGAACCATCCTTGGTAGGAATTGGTGTTCTTTCACGAGGATTTGTGATCTATCAATCTGATGCTATATCGGGTGCGGTCAAGGACATGTTCACAGACTGCAGACTTCTTTGAGCTGACCTAAAACACAGTCGCTGGCTAGGCAGGCTATAGGCCGTGCCCAGCGGCGGGACTGTTTCTTACAGGGTTATTATTATTGTAATTAGATCGATACAAAGACATGCATTTTATTATAAAGTAAAATAAGAGTACCTGCAAGTAAAATAAGAGGTATTTAGCAATAAAACTACTAATTTTCTATTAATCTCATTTATGTCGACGTCACATGACTTCACATGAACCCAATTGTCAATTCATGTCTGTAATCTTAATCAGAGATAATAGGTATGACTAAAATACCAATTTCATCTTTCCAAATTGAATAAAATAATGATTATAAATACAAAGAAAAACTTATTACTGCGGCTGGTAATCAAACCCACTTAATCCGTTCTGCCGGCGCGATTGGTAAGGTGCATTAAACTTATTTCGGTCTGGTATTTATCTTTTTTATAGTATTGTAGGAGCAAGTTATTATTTAAGTTCATAACAAGATATATTATTATAAACTTTTTAATAAATTGTTAACTTTCATATTAAAATTAATAAATATAAACTACTATACACACGCTTGTTTAAAAAAAATATTTATTAGGAATTTGGATTCTAGTATATAATACGCTCTCTCGAAACGAACACAATTGTACTAAATAGTCTTTTTATTAGTGAGATTCTGCTTTCAAATGTTTTAAGTAGCATAGAGTAAGTACTATTGCAAGGTTTAGCAACAGTAGTCTAGGCAGTAATAACTAGGTCCAATATTTTACATGCCTTCCGAAGCATGATGTAGCGCAGTGGTTAAGAGCTTAAGCCGCACCGCCCACTGTGTCTAATAGTCGCGGGTTCGATTCCTGCACGGGACAAATCTCTGTGTGACCCACAATTATTTGTTCCGGTCTGGGTATTTGTGTACGTAAATTTTCATGTTTGTAACGCACCCACGACACGAGAATAAATCCTAGTGTACTACGTTGTGTCCTACGTTTTTAAAAAATGATAAAGAATGCAGATCCGAACCCTCAAGACGTACCTTTACCTATGGTGTTTACTCATCTATGAATGTATGTAGATTCCAAACGTGCCCGATGCTTTTTATTCCTTCAGTCATTACCATATTGGCTTTTGCGATGGGCTTTCGCGCCAACATTTAAAGTGAATGGGTAGCTTTAATAGTATAACAGGTAATTTTTTACCCTCTATCAGTTTAATAAACGTCTATTTTTAGGTTGAAAATTTGTTGCGTACAAATTGTGACTTTATAGTGTACTATTAAAATAGAGTTGTATTCATAAAGATTAAGCCTTAAGGCTGTTTCCAACAGCTAGATACGGGAGCATATTTATGTTAGCTAAACGCGGAGGCTCATTTAGTTTGTATACTGCACGCGAACTAGCCGTATAGGTAAATAAGTTTTAATTACTTGTTCATTGTTGTTTCTTGGTTCGTATTTCTATGGCTGTAGGGAAGTTTCCTTTCCTATATTGTGTTTATTAGACATAATACACGCGTCAGTTATGATCCTCGGTAGTTTTTTTTTTCTTCAGACTTCAAAGGATAAAGTGAAGGTGTAAATCATTGAGTTATTATTATCTGCGGAAGATGTGCGGAGTGAAGCTGACCGACCGTATTCGCAACAGTGTAGTAAAAAAGCGAGTAGGTATAAAAGATGACATCGGTGTAAAGATGAGAAAGGGTATGCTCCGTTGGTTCGGGCATATAGAAAGAATGTCAGAAGAATGAATGACAAAACAGATATACAATGCGAAAGTGGAAGGTAGGTACCGGGGTAGACCAAATAGAAAAATTCTTATCTTAAAGACTTGTCTCCGTAACTGGCGACCGTGTATCAGACGAACTATGAGAGTGGAGGAAGCAAAAGAGGTATGTAAGGAAAAAACCTGTTGGATCTCTGTACCCTACCCTGCAATGGCTCTGGCGTGATGATATAGATAGATATTATTATTAAGTAAAACTTACTAGAGAAGACACCTCAATTAATTTATTTCTAGCAAAAGTCAGAGTAAATACACTGTTGTTTAATTTATGCCAGGTACTTGCCGCAGCGTGCCACGTTCCAGTGCTAAGTTTTATTTCAAATATATGCCCATGTGCACTGAGATACTGCTGAAAACAACTCGAGAAACATAATATTGTATTATTTATTAAAACACAAACAACCCTGCTAACTCCGCGGCTATCAAGTTGCGCGCCTTTTGTTTTGAAGTAGCTTCTCCAGTACATTGTAGGGTAGGGCGGGGCTTGTTGAGCATAGGTGTAAGTTGAGCAATTGGAACATCTCAGAAACACTACACCTCACGCTAACACATTAAATGGCGAAAAGAAGCGGTCGGAGGATGGGAAATCATCACGCGACCGCCACTGACGACCTGTCAATCGAGTGACATACAAGCACGCTTTGCTTTTTTGCGAGTCAAAAGTAAAAATATTTGTGTATGCTTTCTTTTCTTCTGAACGAGCGAAGTATTGTCTATTTTAAATCAGCTAAGTGTTAAACTGTCATGAATTTGGTATATTTTTGATACCTAGAAAGGATTTGGTTCTATGATAAACAGTTTTCAGTTTTTAAATCAAAAAAAAAGGTGAAGCTGGTATTCTAACAGACACTCCTGAAAAAATGTATTGCAAGAGGAACAAAACGAAGGTTGATAAAGATGAAAGTGTTTCTAAAAAAATACTTCAGTCAAGTGAAGAAAGCAATGAATGGGACTATGCCTACCTGGTTTGCTGCCGAACCTATTCTGAAAGTTTACCAGGAGAAAGATGGATCCAGTGCTAAGTTTGCAAGGAGTGGGCTAATACAAAATATGAGCCAAGTGCTGGTCTTACTTTCGTTAGTTAGTTCAAAATATATCATTAATGTCTTTTTTTTAAATTTAATCTTTATTGATAATCCCATTAATATTAAAGTCTAATGTAAAGTACAAAAACTGAGTTTATTCTAGAATATCTAACTGCTCAATTTGCCCCATACGCTTGCTCAATTTACCTCACCTGTGGGGTACGTTGAGAATGTCTGAGTAACTTCACTTAAACGACTTTAGCTCTTAAATGTGACTTATTAGAAATAAATTACTTGGACACTTTTAGAAAGGAATAACTTACTTACCCATCAGTATGCATAACAAGCAATTTGGACTTAAAGTTGACGAGCTGTGACCGTTGAAGTGAAAAATTGCACAACTAGCCCCGCCCTCCCCTACATAGTAACTCAGTGATGAAACAATATATATCATAAAAATCATTTTCAAACTTTTATACTTGACAATATAAACGTTTTAAACGGTAACATTATTGGTTGTCTCTGCCAAAAAATACAGGTGTTTAACCTACAAAAGTTTTCCTTGTGAAAGCAACAATGAGGTGCGTAAATCCAAAGTTATCACGTCCAAATCCGTTATCACGAAAGAAAGTAGAAAAATATTCAGCTTTACATTTCTTAATATCTAGTCCTTCATGTTGATAGACAACACACAAACATTCTTTTCCACCAGCTTTAATTTATTTCCAATAAAGATTGTGCGAGTACTTAGTTGAATCGGACATTTTCTACGATCGCTTTTATTTAGCTTTCATAAAGGCTGATCAGTGGGGGAACTCGTAAAGGCGATTTTATCTAATTGAAAATTGCGTTTATTAACTAAAGTACGTACGTACGGCTTGCTCTTTGTCGTTACACAATCTCTGTCGTACCAAACGTAATATAACCATAATAGTACACGTGCGAAGGTCGGTTATGAAACAGACTGGATATGAGTTTATTAAATGTTGTACTTTCCAAGTCAGTGCGTTCTCTCTGTTTTCCACGAAAAGACTAAATCCTCGTTGGTCTAGTGGCAAATAAAGCTCGCGGTCATCAAGTTGCTCGCCATTTTTTGATTGACATAGCTTCTCTAGTAGGTAGTACATAATGAGTCGATGGGATTTAATATCTTTCAAATACATCATAATTATTTCACCTAGAAAACCTTTTTTTGAAATTATCTGCAGCCTTTAAAAATGGATATTTACCCGATTCCATCAACCTGTGTTTTCTATTGATGTGTCTGTGCCCTGTCCAACCCAGTTACATGTTTATTGTGTGAGATGCGAAGGACTTTTTAAAAACGTGTGTTATTTTACATTGTTATTATATGACGACTAATACTTTTCGTTTATACATACATATGTACCTGTTTGTGATTTATTTTTTAAAACATATATAATCTCACGCGAGAACCGACGATACTTTATAGAGCTTTTTATAGTTAGACAGCTTATAGGACTACTAATATATGTTGACATGCTGGAACGTGAAATGCCTAAGTAACCAAAAATGTTATTTAAAAGATTCATACACTGTACATAGTGCTATATTTCCTACGTTCAATGTACCGTCACGTCGACATTCCCCAAGTGGGAGTGTTAGAATTCACTAATATTTCGCGGACTATGTAAGGTCCCAGTGTAATGGGGAGCGAGTCTGTTACCGTTATAGCGTGCATAATTGCAAACTTTAAACTGCTATTAAGAACTTTTTGACAGAAACACCTTAATAACAAATATTACCAACCTATACAGTCCCACTGCTGGACAAAGGCCTTCTCTCAATAATCGAGGTGAGAGAGATCAGGTCATACTCCACCACGCGGACCCAGTAGCCGGGCTTGTGACCACTTGCCTTTAGAATTGATCAAGCCGCCTATAAGGATTACAGCTCGGCTAACGTTCCACATTAAGTGGTAACCGGGACCAACAGCTTAGCGTGCCTTCCGAAGCACGGAGACGAATATGAAAATGCCACAAACAGTCACCTATTTAAGGCCGGCTGAATCAAACGCTACTTAACCTTGGTGATCGGTAAGGACGTCACGGTCGCACAGCGCTACGAGCGCCTTTGTGATAACAATTGTCTGTCAGTGTAATAAAAATTGATTCAACCATCAACCATCGTGATATATGCATGTCTTTATAGGCATAAACACGTGCTTCCGTGGATAGACATAGGCGGTGGTATGTATGTATGTATGTATGTTGGTGTATGTGTATATATATATATATGTATGTATGTGTATATATATATATGTTTATATATATATATATATGTATATATATGTATATATGTTCCTGTGTGTGTATGTGTGGACATGTATGTGTGTGCGGCTTGTGTCGTGATTGATGCAGGATTGTTGTATCTTAAAGCGAAACATTAAACTTTGATACCATGTTAAGTAGGAAAAAGGTAATATATAATTCTCCATCAACTTACCTCATGGGTCTTGTTCCACTTACTCACGGGTTATTTAATCCATCCGTCATATTCTTATAGTACTCAATAACTTTACTGCTTGTCAATGCATATGAATTGTACCTAAAAAATATTTATATATTACTAGTATATTACAAATTTATACATTCTTATTAACTACTTATGAAATTATTACTAATTATTCCAGTATACAACTTCTAACCTCCCAAATACCCAACCAAATAGCTAATATTTGGTCCATCCCAAGGCTGGTCAATGGCGGCGCCTCCATTGCGCAATAGTTTCATGGTACATTACCTATTCCACTTCGTTCTTGTAATCCAACTCACTGATTAGTCACAATTATATTCTTCCTATGTGACATAACAATAAACGTACTACTAAGATATGACACAATAGACAAGTTTTTCGGCATTCACTTGAAATTGCCAATTTATCGAAAAGTCTAAGTGTCATATTTTAAGCACCCAGCAAGACTCTGCGCACCGGCGTCACAGCCCGCGCCTGCGAGTGCTGTGAGCGATAAACATGCGCCGGAATAATCTCTGCCCGGAATGCCGCTCGCCAGGAACCGGTTTCTTGGGATTTAAACGCCTCCCTCTCACTTAACGCAACAGTATCTTTTTTATTAATAACCGAATGAAATATATTATTAATAATAAATGAATACATTGTAAATGTTATTTAATTTGTTTTTTTTTTTCTTTATTATTTATTTATTTATTCTAATAATAATGTAAAAATATTTGTTAATGTTATTATTTATATTATTACTTATATTGTACTTTATTTCTTCTTCCGTCTTTCTCTATTTATTGAAAATGCGATATTTATTAAGGGTATACATAGCATGTGCGATTGTCACCATTCAGGGTAGCCATGTTTACGTAAAAACCACTTGAAGAAGGGTTTGGCTGAAAATCAGCGTTGGAGGAGACCCCAATCCCTCTCCAACACATGCTGAGCCAAGCACCTTTCGGCACAGCTCACACCGTAGTAAACAATACATAAAATAGTACCTTATTGTATTTTATTCATTGTCTGTTCGTTTTTGTTCTTTTTTTTAACCGCTTTATCTATGTTGTGCTGAATAAAAATTTTTCATTTCATTTCATTTCATTTCATTTCATTTCATTTTCATTTCATTTCATTTTCATTCATTCGACCTAAAATTCGAAACCAGCATCTTGTGCGGACTTGAATAATCTATTGTTTGTACATAATTAGCAATTTCTATTACTAACAACTTGCTCTTATTTCAATAAGTCTCATAAACAAGCTTAGAGTCGCTTAGCGAGCTGGAAAGAGCTATGTTCGGCGTTTTTCTACGTGATCAAATCAAAAATAGGAAGATTCGTGGAAGAGCCAAGGCCATCAACATAACCTATAAAATTAGTAAGTAAAAGTGATAATGGGCGGGCCACATAGCGCGAAGATCGGAAGGTCGTTGGGGCAGAATGATTCTAGAGCAGAGACCACGTATTGGCAAGTGCAGCGTGGGATGACCGCCTGCAAGATGGACCGACGATTTTGTGAAGATCTCAGGAAGTCGTTGGATGCTGTTGGCATCGGACCGGTTGCACTGGAGAGCGATTATGGAGGCCTGTGGTCAGCAGTAGATGAGTACAGGCTGAGATGATGATGATAATTGCAGACTTCAAACTGTTACTGAGAGTTTGTTAACAGCAAAACCCTAAGGACACTTTGTTCATCCTAGAATTCATTAGGCCATCACGAGGGCCTGCCTCGTGATTGCTAGGCCAGTCAAATAATTACCTATTTAATATTTGCCATCAGTGCTTTTTTCAAGTCGTGTCTGTCTCATCGCAATTTATATTGGTAATTTAACGTGTATGGTAGTTCGTCATAAATTCATGTTACGTTAAATAAGAAATATTTATATTTTCGAAATTAATAGTGTTTTACGCTTTGATGTTAGAAAATCTTACGGTGTACTTATAAGTTACGAGACTCCACAAATTTGTTTCTCCGATGTAACACAAAGGAACGACAATGACGATGACTGTGCTCTTTAATATTTACAGCACCAAATAAAACAGAAGGGTATTATTTCCACAGATAATTTCTCAAAGTTTTTTCAAAAGGCAAGAATAAATATTTCTTCCTTTATAGGGTTTCCTTTCTTCGCTTTAATTGAGTAAATCCTCTTTAAAGGGATATTTTTAGATAAAATCTTTTTTTGTCAGCGAAGATACGGGGATGTAAATAAGCTGACCTGTTTGTGGTTCATTCGTTTTAATTAAGAGAATATATTAAAGTCTCAAAATAGTTATGGCGACGTCCTCTATAGTCCATTGTTAATGTTAGGCTTTTACTGATCCGCTACTTATGAGGTATAAGATAAATTTTGACATTTATGTGGGTAGACAAACATATTTTATGGTAAAATAACGCCACTTGAAACCTTTGTATCGTTTTGATAGCGTGGTTAGATTAGCCACTGTTTCGTCTCATAAATCCGCCAGTGAACTGTTTGAAAACATATTTTTATGGATTTTGAGGAGATATATTTTTACGCATGTCTAGCCTTGCTTTATGCTAGGTTTAGTCAAATAGTTGACATGTTATAATATGAAGTATCATAAAATACCCCTATAGAAGCACTTAGCTACATTTGCAGCAACCTCTGGATTCTTTGTGAAGAAGGCAGTCTTGTACTTTTTAAAAATAAATATAGTGATGTGGTGGGAAAGTATTTCATACAGAGTAATTAAAATTTCAGTCCTGCAAAAATATTAATAAAATTCCACTATTAAGATCTTATTTGTTAAAACTAGCAGTTACCTATTTGTACAATAATTTTTAATAGAAAAGTTAATATTACATATAAGTTAGTCGTAAACAGTGATTTTGTGATAAGAATTGATAGGACTATTGGGCTCTTTACTACCAGGTTAATCACTTTTTTTCGATATTTATCCTGTTTTATTTTACTAGCTCAATCAATAATTTTATATAACACCACTATCTGGATATACCCTGGACTCTAAAAGGACAATTATAGGAGCCAGGTGAGAATTTGACAAATTTGTCCGTAAAATGTTACATAAAACTGCTTTACCAATATATCGTGAGAATAATTTGGGCATTTTATGAGCAATAAGTCTGATTGTCAGTTTTATTAAATAACGTTTGGAATAGGTACTAATACTACATAGATGTACCTTAGAAGGTTTGGAAGAATGGATGGTTAATACGAAGATTGCTTGGCCACAACTTATTAGAAAATCCGTTGAGATTATTTGTGTGAAAATTTGCCAACTAACCTGCTTGATGTGAATTTTTCGCTTATTTAAATGTGTGTAACATATAAATTACGTGCTGTCAAGTCGTGCCATAAATCACGCCTGGCTTTGCCGCAATATCGAAATACAGAAATAGTAATTTACTTTTAAATATTTGTTTGGAAAAACAATCTGTAACTCCTCTCGACATATAAAAATATTTGCGTAGGTGTACTCGTCTATCGCATGTGTGTAATGTATAGATAAATATAATAAATAGAAACAAGTACTATTAAATGCAAATGTAAGGTAATCCGACCGACACGGCTTGATCCAGTGGTTAAGGGTTCGATCCTCGCGCCGACGAATCTTTGTTTGGCGCAAAAATGTATTTGTTTCGGTAAGGGTGTTTGTATATGTGAATTTCAGGTTTGCCAATACATCCAAGACACAAGAATAATGCCTAGTGTGAAGCTACGTTTCTTTTTAAGGAAAAAAATCTCTCCTTGAACACGGAATGTCATTGTTTTATGCTCTAGACGGGCTTAGCATGAACATATTGACATAAGCGTGACTATTTAGAAAACGTGTAGTCACGCTCACCTTTATTACTATATTTGTCGTGTGAAAAGGATGGCATATCAACTATCGAGTTCAGCCACATGCAGTTAATATGTGACATTTGAATTAAAGTATATTTTATTCATCTCCTACTCCTTTTAATGTTGGTTCTAAAGATTTACATTTATTTCACATTAAACATTAATAAACTTATATTATGAAAACTGGGAAGCTCACAACAGGTAAAATTGTAATAATGTGCCACGAATATTTAAGTCTGCAATGCCATGATATATAACATATAACAATACTAGCTCTGTTAAGAAACTGTCCCACCGTTGGGCACGAGCCTCCTCTCAAACTGAGAAGGTTTAGGTCATAGTTTACCACGCTGGCCAAGTGCGGGTTGGCGGACTTCACATACCCTCGAGAAACTCTTAGGCATGCAGGTTTCCTCACGATGTTTTCCTGCACCGTTAAAGCAAAGGATAATTAATTTAATAACAGATAATTCATTCATTTCTTTCAACATATATACTATACCTAATTCAAATACGTGCTAGTGAGGTCTTTTAAGCATAAAATTGCTTAAACAGTTTTGTTTATACCTTCATTTCAACATGAGTAATGGCCATTATCTTGTATGGGAAGGTCCCGGTGTTCGTCACCAAAGGCACCGAAAAATGTAAATTAAAGTAAACGGGTTTAAAGCTAATGGATGAAACTTGATGTAAAAATAACTTTGTATATACATAGGAATATCAAATGATTCAAAATTGAAACTACAGCCGCTTTTCCGTACTAACGCAATCTCCGCCTGCGAAGTGGATTGATATATGCTCAGTCGGCATAAGTTATGAATCTTAATGCTTGTGTATCGTTTTATACAGGATAAATTTCCGATTATCTATTTGTCTTATTATTTTATTTCAAAATAGTGACTTTTACCTGAGAAAATTAAATAACTAAGTACGTTAAAAATATCATTTTGAAGATGCAAGGAAGTGGCGGAGACCTTTGCCCAGCTCTGGAACGCAATAGGTTAGTAAACTAATATATTTCACGCCCATATCCTCCTATGGACTTATGAGAGGTATTTAGTACACATTTAGAAATAGACTTTGGGACATTTTGCCAGAGTATGGTATAGATGGCACTCTGTTGCGAGCCGTCCAGTCCACTTATGTGGACTGCAAGGCATGCATACGGGTGGGTGGTAACAGGTCACCCTGGTTTGACGTTAAAATCGGCGTCAAGCAGGGTTGCGTGTTGTCCGCTAGACTGTTTATAATATATCTGGACAAAAGTCTTCAAAGACTGAAAGCGATGAATGAAGGTGTACAAATGGGTGACTTAGTGGTATACCGTCTACTTTATGCAGATGACGCGGTTTTAATAGCGCCAACAGCCACTGATCTGCAAACACTAGTCACAGTTATGAAAGACGACTGCATGATCAATGGCTTACACTTGAATGTGAAGAAAACCAAGATTATGGTTTTTGAAAGGGAAGAAACCAGAACGAATGTAAGGATTGTGGTTGGTAACGATGTGCTGGAGCAAGTGAATGAGTTTGTATATCTTGGATGCGCCTTCAGTAAGGATGGGAAATACACCGCTGACATAGAGAGAAGAGTGAGTGCAGGGAACAGAGTGAATGGTGCGATGGGAAAGCTACTCGGGAGCCGGCACTTAAGCCATAAGACGCAGCTGGCCATACATAACGGAGTTCTTGTCCCAACGCTGTTATATGGTAGCGAGAGCTGGGTATGTAAGAAGGAGAATGAAAGTAGGATAAATGCGGTAGAAATGCGAGCTCTGCGGAAGATGTGCGGAGTGAAGCTGACCGACCGCATTAGCAACAGCATAGTAAGACAGCGAGTAGGTATGAAAGATAGTATCGGTGTAAAGATGAGAAAGGGCATGCTCCGTTGGTTCGGGCATATAGAAAGAATGCCAGAGGAAAGAATGACAAAACAGATATACAATGTGAAAGTGGAAGGATGCAGGTACCGGGGAAGACCTAGACTATCTTACCACGACCAAATAAACCGAGTCTTATCTGATGGAAAAGTCAAGAGTCTCCGTAACCGGCGAGCGTGTATGAGACGAACTATGAGAGTCGAGGAAGCCAGAGAGGTATGTAAGGAAAGAACCTGTTGGAACTCTGTACTCTCTGCCTACCCCGCAAGGGATCTGGCGTGAGGTTATAGATAGATAGATAGATAGATTTAGAAAGGGCATATATAAATTATGTCGAAAGAAATAATGACAAAACAGATATACAACACGAAAGTAAAGGGATGTAGGTACCGGGGAAGACCTAGACTATCTTACCATTACCAAATAGACCGTGTCTTATCTAAAGGGTAAGTTAATAGTTTCCGTCACCGGCGAGCGTATATTTGACGAACTATGAGAGTGAAGGAAGCAAAGTATGTAAGGAAAGAACCTGTTGGGACTCTGTACTCTCTGCCTACCCAGCAAGGGATCTGGCGAGTTGATACAAATAGTACACATCTCGCCAAGGTACTTTTTGTTCTAATGTGATAGTGGACGAGTATATAGCTATGGTTTGGGCATATTGACTTTAACGGTATTGGAATAAATTCAATTAAGGTATTGGTAGGTTCGAAATACGAACAAAAATATATATATGCTGTGTACCAACTAGGTCCATTGAGAGATCGTTGATATCAAACAAATCTGTAATACATTAAGCAGATAGCGTTTGCTTTTTCAAGTACCAAGGTAATACGTGGGCAGAAAAGCGTTTCATTAGATAAATTATCTGAGGAAAGTGAATAAAATTGGTTGGCATTCAAAGTTTTTGTTTAATTTTCGTTGGGGATATCTCAAATGTTTATACGTATATAATTAGATAGATACAAAGACATACATTTTATTATAGAGTACCTGAAAGTAAAGTAAGAAGTATTTAGTAATAAAACTACTAATTCTCTATTAAACTCACTCAAAAGAGTCACGTCGAGGTCACATGGCCTCACATCGACAATTGTGAGCCACACTCAAAGGTGAGTGTAGATGGCGTCATTATCGTCTGTACCCTGTTCACTTGCTGTGACAGGAGTGTAGTTGCTATTTATTGAGATTATTGGATATAATTCACTTAAAATGTACTCATTTCTCATTGTACCTTCACTTAAAGTTGAACTCCGTAAGAGGAATTACCGACGGATACCGGCTTAAAAAGGCCGATTTGATCGAAAGTTAAACACTTAAAATATTTAAGGTTATGATTTTTTATAAGCCTTTTCTTTGGTTTCATTGACTAACTCGTCTATTTATTATTTTCAGTAATCACTTCTTTACATCCTAATTCCAGTGAAAGTTCTTCTTCAGTTTCTATAGTAATATTGCTATTTGATGGTTGCGGATCAATACAAGTTTCTTGAAAAAGTTTCTTCTGACTTCTATTCTCGAGACGTTGCTGTCGTTCAAGTGCAGCTGGATTTTCTAGTTCTACTTTGGTGAAGCTAAAAACTGACGGTATCGCTGTCTTTATGAGAAACCTGACAAGTGTTTCATAACCTAAAATAATAAAGAAATCATAATACAGTTTAGGAACTGAAAACTATAGGTTAAGGTAAGTTTTAGGTTAAAGTCAGTAGAATCGCTGTAATGACTTACCCATATACTTGCTTTGCCCAATATAATCCTCTTCTGTGAAATGCGAAGCACATAATCGTGCCGTACTACTTGCCTTAAAGTTTTTAATAAGTAATGCTGATTCCCATTGTTTTCTACGTTTGATGTCTTTAGGAAATAAATGCACTGTTTTTACAATTAAATGCACGAGTTGAGGCATTTTTCTAAAAATTACGGAAAATACGACTGATAAACTTAGTTAATTTTAAAAATCCATAGGGTTTGACACATATAACGTCAAAACAAGGTACAGTCAATTATGCGCCCTCTGTCGTGATAAAAAGTTAGTGTTACTCCTGTAGTGTACTCGTATTTGAAACACACACACTTTGGCATTGTATAATTTATAGGTGGAGGGTAGGTCTAATGTTATACGAGGCATGCCTTTTAAGTTCTGTCGTTTCCATATTTCCCGGCAATTTTGAATTTGGAACTGTTCTATATTCGAATGTGTTTAAATTTTTAATCTCAAAACAGTGAAAGTATTAGGATTAATGCTATTGTTTAGTCACAGCATCGATTAGAATCTGTCAGGTTACGTACGAAAATGAATCTTTCTAAGGAAAATGTTCGTACAATAATTTTCTACAACTTTAGAAGAGGCCTGACACCGCTTCAGTGTTTTGAAGAGCTAACATCTGTATTCAGTTATGAAGCCCCAGGTCTGCGGACTGTCGAACGCTGGTATTTAGAATTCCAGCGTGGACATACTAGTGTTAGTGACAAATCTCGCGAAGGACGCCCAAAATCCGCCTTCACTGAAGATAACATCATTGCTGTGAGACAACTAATTCTCGAAGATCGTCATGTGACGTATCGAGAGATAGAGGCTCTATTAGGCATCTTAGGGACAACCATTCAGAAGATCTTGCATGAAGCGCATGGTGTGAGAAAGCTAGTTTGCCGTTGAATACAGCATCTGCTTTCCGACGATCACAAGGCGGCCCGCGTCAGATGGTGTAAGAAAACTCTGCAAAGGTTCAACCGAGAAGAGTCAAATCACGTCTACAACATCAGTGGCGACGAATCTTGGATATATGCCTACAATCCTGATTTCAAACAGCAATCTACAATCTGGGTCTTTAAAGACGAGCCAAAGACGACTAAAGTTGTTCGTTCTCGAAGCACTTCAAAGAAGATGGTGGCCACGTTCGTTGGAAAAACCGGCCATGTTGCGACTATTGCACTTGAAGATCGTATAACGGTTAACGCAGAGTGGTATACCACAGTTTGTTTACCACAAGTCATCGCCGAACTTCGAAAATCTAACTCAAAGCGACGCATCATCCTGCACCACGACAACGCAAGCTAACACAGCGCTCGTCAAACGATTGAGTATTTGAAGCAGGAAAAAGTAGAAATTCTTGACCATCCTCCATACAGTCCTGACCTAAGCCCTAGCGATTTCTTTACATTTCCTAAAATTAAGAAAAGTCTTCGTGGTCAAAGGTTCCAGTCCGGTGAAGAAGCAGTCGACGCTTTCAAGTCAGCCATTTTGAACACCCCCACTTTAGAGTGGAATAAATGTTATAATTACTGGTTTGAGCGAATGGAAAAGTGTATGTAGCTACGTGGTGAATACTTTGAAAAACAATAAAAAGTACTATAAGGTTCTAGTTGTGTTTTTTCTTCAAACGACAAAACTTAAAAGGCATGCCTCGTATCAGTCGGAATAAATATATCCTGCTGAATACCTGTGTTTCTCTGCTACTCCTCAAGAATTTTCCAACTCCCATTTAGATTATATAATGAATGTCTGTAATTTTAATCACCGATAATAGGTATGATTAAAATACCATTTTTATCTTTCCAAATTGAATAAAATAGTGTTTATAAAACAAAGAAAAACGTATTACTGCGGGTGGGAATCAAACCCACGTAATCCGTCATGCCGGCTCGATTGGTATGACGGCCAGTTTTAAACTTATTTCTTTCTGGTATTAACCGTTTTTAGAGTATTGTCGGAGCAAACTATTATTTAAGTTTATAACAAGATACATTATTATAAACTTTTTAATAAATTGTTAACGTTCATATTAAAATTAATAAATATAAACTACTATACACACACTTATTTACAAAATAATTTGTATAGAATTTGGCGTCTAGTATAGTAGTATAACACGCTCTCTGGAAACGAACACAATTGTACAAAATAGTCTTTTATTAGTGAGATTCTGCTTTCAAAGTACTATTGCAAGTATTGAGTTCTTAGATTTACGCGAATATTACACATGTAATAAAACTATTTTACGGATTTTATCGCGGTTTTTTTTTTAATTATTAGTTCCCGACGTTTCGAGTGCTTTGCAGCACCCATGGTCACGGGAGGGACTGAAGTGTTAGACGTCCAAAAGGCATAGTTATTCCAGGGTACCCTCAAACTTCTTTATTATTTTTGTTGTTGTTGGTCCGATGTACGCAGAATGAGCTCACGGTGTCTTAAGGCCTTGCAGTGTTATGCTTGGTTTTGGATTTGATTATATTAATTACCGGATCCCAAGACGATGGAAGCACCCAACCATCTTCTCTATTGCTATTAGGATGTTTTTTAATTTCAATAGCCTCGCGAACCATCCTTCGTAGGAATCGCTGTTCTTTCACGAGGATTTGTGGTCTATCAAATCTGATGTTATGGCGGGTGCGGTCAAGGACCAGGACCAACAACAACAAAAATAATTAAGAAGTTTGAGGGTACCCCGGAACAACTATGCCTTTTAGACGTCTAACACCTCAGTCTCTCCCGTGACCATGGGTGCTTTAAAGCACTCGAAACGTCGGGAACTAAAAATCAAAAATAAACCACGATTAAATCCGTAAAATAGTTTTATTTCATACTAGGTTTAGCAACAGAAGTCTAGGCAGCAATAACTAGGTCCAATATTTTACATGCCTTCCGTAGCATGCAGATCCGAACGCTCAAGACGTACGTCTTTACCTACATCACTGGTGTTTACTCATCTATGAATGTAAGTAGATTCTAAACGTACCCGATGCTTTTAATTCCTTCAGTCATTACCGGCTCTTGCGATGGGCTTTCGCCCCAACATTTAAGGTGAATGGGTAGCTTTAATAGTATAACAGGTAATTTTTCACCCTCTATCAGTTTAATAAACGTCTATTTTCAGGTTGAAAATTTGTTGCGTACAAATTGTGACTTTATAGTGTACTATTAAAATAGAGTTGTATTCATAAAGATTAAGCCTTAAGGCTGTTTCCAACAGCTAGATACGGGAGCATATTTATGTTAGCTAAACGCGGAGGCTCATTTAGTTTGTATACTGCACGCGAACTAGCCGTATAGGTAAATAAGTTTTAATTACTTGTTTAGTGTTGTTTCTTGGTTCGTATTTCTATGGCTGTAGGGAAGTTTCCTTTCCTATATTGTGTTTATTAGACATAATACACGCGTCGGTTATGATCCTCGGTGGGGTTTTTTTCCTTTAGACTTCGAAAAATAAAGTGAAGGTGAAAATCATTGAGTTATTATTATCTGTGGAAGATGTGCGAAGTGAAGCTGGCCGAGCGTATTCGCAACAGCGTAGTAAGAAACCGAGTAGGTATGAAAGATAGTATCGGTGTAAAGATGAGAAAGAGTATGCCCCGTTGGTTCTGGAAAATAGAAAGAATGTCGGAAGAATGAATGACAAAACAGATATACAATGCGAAAGTGGAAGGTCTAGGTACCGGGCAAGACCTAGACTATCTTCAATCAATCAATCAATCAATCAATCAGCCTATCGTAGTCCACTGCTGGACATAGGCCTCTCCTAACACGCGCCATTGCACACGGTCCCCCGCCTTCCGCATCCAGTCCGTCCCAGCGACCTTCTTGAGGTCGTCGGTCCATCTAGCTGGGGGCCGTCCTACCTTACGCTTACCAAGTCGCGGTCTCCACTCTAGGACACGCTTGCTCCATCGGCCGTCGGTCCTTCTGCAGATGTGACCAGCCCATTGCCACTTTAGCTTACTGAGTCTGCGAGCTATGTCGGTAACTTTGGTTCTTTGTCGGATTACCTCGTTACGAATTTTATCCTTCAAAGAGACGCCGATCATAGCTCGCTCCATAGCCCGCTGTGCGACTTTGAGTTTGTGGACTAGTCCCACTGTGAGTGTCCACGTCTCGGCCCCGTAAGTCATAACAGGTAGAACGCATTGGTTAAAGACTTTAGTCTTCAGGCATTGCGGTATAGGCGAAGCGAAAACGTGACGTAGTTTGCCAAATGCTGCCCAACCCAATTGGATCCTGCGGTTGATTTCTTTCTCGAAGTTGTTCCTACCAAATTGGACAACTTGTCCAAGGTAGACATACTCCCGAACAACCTCGAGCATCGAACCATCGACGTAGATCGGTCCCGGCGTGACATGCTCATTAAACATGATCTTGGTTTTATCCAAGTTCATGCCGAGACCGACACCTCGAGAGGCTCCATTTAGGCTATGCAGCATTCCGCTCAACTGTTCCAGTGACTCTGCCACGATGACGATATCATCGGCAAACCGAAGGTGTGAGATGTATTCGCCGTTGATGTTAATGCCCCGCCCAGTCCAGTCCAGCGTCTTGAAGACGTCTTCGAGTGCATTGGTGAAGAGCTTGGGGGATATTACATCCCCCTGTCTTACCCCTCGATGCAGCTCGATCGGGTTGGTCTTTTGGTCCTGGAGCTGGACGGTCATTGTGGCGGTATCATACAGACATCTCAACACCTCGATATAGCGCCAATCGATGCCACATCGCTGCAGAGCATCCAAAACCGCCCAGGTTTCGATGGAGTCGAAGGCTTTCTCGTAGTCCACGAAAGCCATACACAGCGGCTGATTGTACTCTTCGGTCTTCTGTACAATCTGCCGAACAGTATGGATGTGGTCTACGGTGCTGTAGCCTTTTCGAAACCCGGCTTGTTCCGGTGGCTGGAACTCGTCAAGTCTTCTGGCGAGGCGGTTTGTGAGTACTCTCGAGAACAACTTGTAGACGTGGCTCAGGAGTGAGATGGGTCTGTAGTTCTTCAGCAAGGTTTTGTCACCTTTTTTGAAGAACAGAACCACCGCACTCCCGCTCCACGCTTGAGGTGTTAAGCCCTGGTGGATGACGGAATTAAAGAGACTCGCTAGCTTTTTCAGGATTGGAGTCCCGCCTGCTTTTAGGAGCTCAGTGGTGATTCCGTCATCGCCTGGCGACTTGTTGTTTTTGAGCTGCTCGAGAGCCACTCTGACCTCGTCCTGGTTGACATCAGGGATGTCTTCCGTATCGTGGCGTGCTAGTGGGGCTCTGTGGTCGTCAGCGCTGGGTCTCGAGGGTTTAGCCATCCGTGATGCGTACAGGTCTTTGTAGAAACTCTCAATTTCCTCGAGTATCTCGAACTTGGAGGTCACGGTTTTGCCATCCGCTGTATTAAGTTTCGTCAGATGGGATCTACCTAGCTGGCGAGCGAAGACTTTGGTGCCTCTGTTCTGTTCAATCGCAGCCGCGATGGCGCGGGTGTTGGAACATCGGAGGTCACGTCGCACCCGCTTCCGGATCTTCCGGTTGAGGTTCCTCCCATCCGGCGAAAACGCCTGCGTGGATGACATTTCCCGTCTCTGCCTCATAAGTTCGAGAGTCTCGAGCGAGAGTTTAGACTCTCTGTTACCGCTTTTGCCGGGAAACACCCTTCGAGACACATCCTGTAGCGTTTTGACCACTGTGTCGGTTTTCTCGTCAACATTGCCTTCGGTTTCCAGCAGGTCGAAACGATTTTGAAGCTCCAGTTGGAACTTTTCGGACCCTAAAGCTATTTGAGGCGCAGTAGGTCTGAGAGTAGACCTCATCATGCGACGTCTTTCGGCCTTGAAGTCTATATTTAGAGCGCCTCGGACAAGTCGGTGATCGCTGCCGGTATTAAACCTGTTGATCACGGAGACGTCTCTAAATATAGACTTCCTGTCAGTCATGATGAAGTCTATCTCGTTCCTCGTCACAGTGTCGGGGCTTCGCCATGTCCACTTTCTATGAGGCTTCTTCTTAAAGAACGAATTCATCAAGAAGAGCCCCTGCGACTCCAGAAAGTTGACCAGCATCTGCCCCCTGTGGTTTCGGCGCCCCACGCCGTGGGGTCCGATTATCGTTTCGCCGCGTTCTTGTACTCCCACTTTGGCATTGAAGTCCCCCATAACAATGTTGTAGTGAGCCTTGGTGGTGCCATGTAATGCCTTGGCTATGTCTTCATACATGGCTTCCGCTATGTCGTCGCAGTATGTCGAGGTCGGCGCATATACCTGTACCACCTTCAGGGTGTACCTGTTGGTGATTTTAATTATGAGGTACGCTACCCGTGTCGACACACTGCTGACTTCCACAACGTTGTTAGTGAGAGCTTTGTTGACCAGGAAACCGACACCGCCCTGAGAGGGCCGATCACCTTCCCGAAAGTAAAACAGGTGGCCTGACTCAAGGGTTATCGTGTCCTCGCCCTGTCTTCGGACTTCGGATAACCCCAATATGTGCCAGTTTATGCGACCTAGTTCTACCTCGAGTTCAGCGAGGTGTTGGTCCAGCCGTAGAGAGCGTCCATTGTACTTAGCCAGGGTCAGGTGTTTTTGGCGACTATCTTACCATGGCCAAATAGACCGAGTCTTATCCGAAGAACAAGTCAAGAGTCTTCGAAACCGGCGAGCGTGTATGAGACGAACTATGAGAGTGGAGGAAGCAAAAGAGGTATGTAAGGAAAAAACCTGTTGGAGCTCTGTACCCTACCACGCAATAGCTCTGGCGTGATGATATAGATAGATATTATTATTTAGTATAACTTACTAGAGAAGACACCTCAATTAAATTATTTATTAAAACACAAACAACCCTGCTAACTCTGCGGCTATTAAGTTGTGCGCCTTTTTTTTGAAGTAGCTTCTCTAGTTCACTGTAGGGTAGGGCGGGGCTTGTTGAGCATAGTTGTAAGTTGAGCAATTGGAATATCTCAGAAACACTACACCGCACGCTAACAAATCAAATGGCGAAAAGAAGCGGTCGGAGGATGTAAACTCATCGTGCGACCACCACTGTCGATCGACCTGTCGATCGAGTGACGTACACGCACACTTTGCTTTTTTGCGAGTATAAAGTAACAAAATGAGTATGTTTTCTTTTCTTCTGTACGAGTCAAGAGTTGAGTCTTTTGCGTTTGCAATACCAGGGGTTATCACGAAAGAAAGTAGAAAAATATTCAGCTTTACATATCTTAATATCTAGTCCTCCATACTGATAAATCATCATCATCATCATCTCAGCCTATACTTGTCCACTGCTGAACATAGGCCTCCCCAATCGCTTTCCAGCGTAACCAGTCCGATGCCACCTGCATCCAACGACTTCCTGCGATTTTCACAACATCGTCGGTCCATCTGGCAGGCGGTCGTCCCACGCTGCGCTTGCCAATACTTGGTCTACACTCTAGAATCTTTCTGCCCCAACGCCCGTCCGATCTACGCGCTATGTGGCCCGCCCATTGCCACTTCAGCTTGCTAATCTTAACGGCTATGTCGGTGACCTTGGTTCTTCTACGAATCTCCTCATTCCTGATTCGATCGCGTAGAGAAACGCCGAGCATAGCTCTCTCCATAGCTCGCTGAGCAACTCTGAGCTTTTTTATGAGACCTATTGTAAGAGACCACGTCTCTGATCCATATATCATCACTGGTAACACACATTGACTAAAAACTTTAGTCTTTAGGCACTGAGGTATTTTGGATGAGAAGATGTTGCGCAGTTTCCCGAACGCTGCCCAGCCGAGTTGGATTCGTCGATTGACCTCTCTCTCAAAGTTGGACCTACCTAACTGGACTACCTGTCCCAGGTAAATGTATTCGTCGACAACTTCAAGAGTATCGTTCCCAACGGTGAGTGCGGTGGGTACGACATGGACGTTAGACATTATTTTCGTTTAGTCCATGTTCATTTTAAGACCCACTTGTTGAGATACTCTGTTGAGGTCACCGAGCATTCGTCCTAGATCTTTCAGCGACTCCGCCACGACCACAATGTCGTCGGCAAATCGAAGGTGAGTGATGTATCGCCATTGATGTTGATGCCAAGTCCTTGCCATTCCAAGAGCTTGAAGGCGTCCTCTAAGGTGGCCGTAAACAGTTTCGGAGAAATGACGTCTCCCTGCCTTACTCCTCTTTGTATGGGGATCGCCTTCGTGCACTGCCCCTGTACTCGGACTGACATGGTCGCGTTATTATACAAGCACTTCAACCCTTCAATGTACCGATAGTCAATGCGGCATCGCTGGAGAGATCTAAGAACCGCCCAAGTCTCGATCGAATCGAAGGCTTTCTCATAGTCCACAAACGCCAAGCATAGTGGCCGATTATACTCCTCGGTCTTCTGTATAATCTGCCGCAGCGTATGTATGTGGTCTATGGTACTAAAGCCTTTCCGGAAACCGGCTTGTTCGAGAGGCTGGAAGTCATCAAGCCTGCGTTCGAGACGATTCGTGATGACTCTCGAAAACAACTTATAAACATGGCTCAGCAGTGTGATGGGCCTATAATTCTTCAGTAAAGTGTTATCACCTTTCTTGAAAAACAGTACCACCACACCCCTGTTCCATGCTTCCGGCGTTTTCTCTTCGAGCAAGACGGAATTAAACAGCCTCTGAAGGACTTTAAGTACCGGCGTTCCGCCTGCTTTCAGAAGCTCTGCGGTAATTCCGTCTTCGCCTGGCGCTTTGTTATTTCTGAGTTGTTTGAGAGCCATCCTAATCTCGTACAGGCTGATGTCCGGGATATCTTCAGTGTAGTGTCGGGTTAGCTTGGCTCTTGGGTCTTTTACCAAGTCAACAACAGGTTCAGCTACTGAGGTGTACAACTGCCCATATAACCTCTCTATCTCCCTGAGCACCTCTGACCTATTCGACGTTACGTTTCCGTCCTCCGTCTTCAGCTTCGTCAACTGGCTTTGCCCAATAGACGCGTCTCTTGCGAACACTTTGGAGCCCTTGTTCTGTGCTATGGTCTCCTCAATACGCCTTGTATTGAAGGACCGTAAATCGTGTCGCAAGGACTTCAGTATCTGTCCATTGAGCTGCCTATAGGACTTAGCATCATCGGAGGTTTGGAGCGTCATGGAACGTCGCTCAGCCATGAGGTTTCGGGTGTAGTTGGATAGTTTTTGAGGTCTATTTTCACGGTGGGGCTTAAAATACTTGGACCCGACCGTATGGACAGTCTCTACCAGCCTGTTGTTGATTTCGTCCACTGATGCGCTGCTGTCTAGCAATTCGAAGCGGTTTGCCAATTCGAGTTGAAAGTTCTCGGGGTTTTGGATATGTGCATAAGAAGGTCGGAGCGTAGACTTTATCAGACGCGATCTTTCCATTTTGACATTAATATTTAATGTGCTTCTGACCATGCGGTGATCACTGCCGGTTTTTACCCTGTGAATCACGGAGACATCATTAAATATTTGTCGCTTGGTGCTCATGATGAAGTCTGTCTCATTTTTTGTGGAACCATCAGGGCTCATCCAGGTCCATTTCCTATGAGGCGGCTTCCGGAAGAAAGAGTTCATCATAAAGAGTCCCTCCTTCTCCAGATATTCGGCCAGCCTCTGACCCCTGGGGTTGCGCTGCCCATATCCAAATTGCCCCACTCTCAATTCATCATCGCCCCGTTTGCCCAGCCGCGCATTGAAGTCACCCATAACCACTGTAAAGTGTGCTTTGGAAGTATGTATGGCTCTACTAATGTCCTCATACATTACTTCGACGTCATCATCTGAGTATGCCGAGGTCGGTGCGTAGACCTGTATGACCTTCAGCGAATATCTTTTGGATATTCTGAGTATCAGGTACGCTACCCTGCTCGACATACTAGTGATGGACACAACGTTGTTTATGAGTGACTTGTGGACGATAAATCCGACACCACCTTGGGACTGCTGTTCGCCCTCCCGGTAGTAAAACAAGTTGCCGGATTTTAAGGTTATCGTGTCCTCGCCCTCTCTTCGGACCTCCGATAAACCAACAATACTCCACCGCAATTTGTTAAACTTTTCTTTCAGCTCAACTAGCTTCTCATCTGTCCTCAATGTGCGTGCGTTGTATGTCACCAGGGCCAATTTTCGTTTTTGGTGGTAGCCGAATCTCTGCCGGAGATTCTTAGCACCCCTTGTCCTGTCGTTACCATGGCTGCTACCGTGGCCAGGACGAACAGGACCGCCGGGGACTAGGGGCCTGGTTTTCTTGCTTTCTTCCATATTGGTTGGGGGTGTTTGCCATACTCGCCACACTTGGCAGGCGGGTTGGCGAGCGCAGTTTTTGGTTATAGAAGTGTTAAGGGAACGCTGCTGCCCATTCCCTAGTTTTCCCTTAGTCGCCTTGTACGACACCCGATGGGATGAGATGGATTGGTCCTATTCTAAGCCGGGAACCACGCGGCCTATTAGTACTACGGATACTGATAAATAAAGGTAAAAAATTCTTTTCCGCCAGCTTTAATTTATTTCCAATAAAGATTGTGGGAGTGCTTAGTTGGATCGAACATTTTCTACGATCGCTTTTATGGAGCTTTCATAAAGACTGATCAGTGGGGAACTCGTAAAAGGCGATTTTCTCTAATTGAAAATTAAGTTTATTAACTATAGTACGTACGTACAGATTCTTCTTTGTCTTTACACAATCTCTGTTACACCAAACGTAGTATAACGATAATAGTACACGTGCGAAGGTCGGTTATGAAACAGACGGGATACGAGTTTATTAAATGTTGTGCTTTCCAAGTCAGTGCGTTCTCTCTGTTTCCCCGAAAGTCTAAATCGTCGTTGGTCTAGTGGCGAATAATGTTCGCAGTCATCAAGTTGCGCGCTATTTTTCGTTTGACATAGCTTTTCTAGTGAGTAGTACATAATGACTCAATGGGATTTAATATTTCTCAAAAACATCATAATTATTTCACATAGAATAGCTTCTTTTCAAATTATCTGCAGATTTTACACGTGGTTATTTACCCGATTACATCAATCAGTGTTGTCTATTGATGTGTCTGTGTCCTGTCTAACCCAGTCGCATGTTTATTGTGTGAGATACAAAGGACAAAAAACATTTGTCACGCGAGAACTAACGAAACTTATTGGAGATATTTATAGTTAGACGGCTTATAGGACTACTAATATATGTCGACATGCTAAACCGTGAAGTGCCTAAGTAAATAAAAATGTTATTCAAAAGGTTCATAGTTCATACACTGTACATAGTGCTATATTGCCTACGTTCAATGTACCGTCACGTCTACATTCCCTAAGTGGGAGTGTCAGAATTCACTAATATTTCGCGGACGATATAAAGTCCCAGTGTAATGGGGAGCGAGTCGGTTACCATTATACTGTGCATAATTGCAAACTTTAAACTGCTATTAAGAACTTTTTGACAGAAACATCCTAATAACAATTATAATAAGTGATCAAACGAACTTACCTGAAGTGAAGTTCGATCATTATTATACGAAGTCCTTCGTTCTCGATATAAACTATATTAGCAGCTCTCTCGAGTCGCTTGGCAACCGCGCGTTATTCAGATACTTCAAAAGTCAACGCCGCCTCTATGGTATCTGTGGACATAACCTCTGCAACCATTCCTTTTAGAAGTAGTACATTTCAACTTTACCAACGGGCAGGGCGGGTTGGGTACTTATATCTTCGAACGAAGAACTTCGTATAATAATGACCGAACTTCACTTCAGGTAAGTTCGTTTGATCACTTATTATACTGTGTCCTTCGTTCTCGATATAAACTATATTAGCAGCTGTTTAAAGCTATAAGGGTAAAGTTGAAGTATACCACGTAAAGGCTTTTTTTTTGAGCATGACCTCTAAAAAATAACATATCATGAGTATATTTGTACTATAACACATTCCCGTTCTTTGTATTGCCATACAACACAAACACAACAATTATATACACATATATTGTTTCTTACAACCAGTCTGTCTAACTTATTTAAAATAAATTTATATAATCAAATTCTATAACATGTTATGTTATGTAGTGTAGATCCATCCTAACAAAACCTTTAAAGCACCTGTTATGTACCTTTATACCACACCTGTTGTCCAAAATTCATTAATACCGGGTAATATTAATCAATCATTACTTATCAGATATCAGTGCAGTCTCCATCTGTTATGTCTTTTAAAGAGATCTTTCTTCTATAGATATCTTCTATATAACAAGAGTTGAGGAATTGCCCATCTAGAGTTTTGTTTATATAAAATTAAATCCTTTATAATAATTCTTGTATCATTGACAACCATTATGAGACGAACTATGAGAGTGAAGAAAGCCAGGCAGGCATGCAAGGAAAGAATCCGTCGGAACCTTGCACTCTATGCCCACCCCGCAAGAGATCTGGCGTCATAATATGGATAGCGATAGATAGATAGATAGAAACCCTTACTGTGTACTAGACCTGAAAACAAAGTCTGTTAGTACCCAATCTATAACAATATGATACAAATATAACAGGGAAATTGTCAAATGATCTCTTTTTGAGTACAGTACCAAACAAAGGCTACGAATTAATATGGTGATTATAAGAATGTTTTTGCTATCATTACATATTTAATTAACGATTTTTTTATGTACTATCAACATTCTGCTATATTTAATGTTAGTTATATTTTTTCTTTAAAGATGTACATATATCAAAATTTTACATTTTTTGTACTAGAGGCCTTTGTACTAATGAGCTTATATGGAATTAAGTCCGGTGAAGCTGTAAAGGCCTCGCGGCCATCAGCGTACATCACTCACACACACACACACATCTTATCTGGAGATATTCCTCACATAAGGCTATGTGCTTTACCTATATAATTATGTATCCCCCATTAATAATAAATAAATAATATCAAGTTCCTTAGGACTTAGATTATTGCTGATACTACATAATATTTATCATACCTGTGATAAGAATATGCTTTTAATTATTCTTGTTTAAGATAATCCATACTTTCAAATGCTGTAACTCAATATTTCATCCACCGTAGCATATCAACATAATATCATTAAATTTTCAAATGGATATTATTAACAAGTCATTTGCATGACTTTATTTTCTTTTTATATATAGATACCTATTTATAAGATACATGTAACATGTGGATGTAATAATTTAAATATAACAATACCAAAATTGCAAATTTTTGTATGATATCTCAATCCAATATTTTTTACTGAAACACCTTTGAATAAATTACAACATATATAGTGCTCTAAAACCAACTTGTTACTTTAATGGTAGCCGTTTGTGCTTGTGTTATCATAACTATACCAGAAACATCACTAGTGTTCAAAATAACTGTACACATTCCACACTAATTACAAAACTATTTTTTATAGTTATTAATTTCTTGAATAATCTTATTTAATTACATATTATTTATTGATTATCATATGATAAAACAAAAATACAGTAAAACCATCTAATTCTCCAAATGATAAATTGATAGCTATCCATTGTGTGTGCCTCAAATTTCTAATATTATTAAGTACACTATAATTGATGCAGGAAATAATCAAAAAACCCAAAACCATTGAACTTATTAAATGATAGAAAACTGAATAGGTACTAATAAATATTTTATTAGTATATTTATTATGACTGTAAGGTCTATTGTTAGCATTAAGTTTTTGTTTTATTGTTTTATTATATATATATATATCAATTATTAAACAATAGTGTTTCTAATAATAATGTTTCTATACATAATGTTAAACATATGTAGGACAAGATTCACTTGTCTGAAGTGCAAGTACTTGCACAAAACCAATAAAATTATGTTTGTCGTTGAAGGCATTAATAGTGTCATAGATACATACCAAAGTCAGTGAATACCTTTAGCCTCCAATGGTATGGTTTCTTTGTAAAACCCATGTTGTATTCCTGATTGTTTTTCTGAATTTTTCAGCAACTTAAAAACCAAGTCCTTGTGTAAAATGCCTATCATGCTTTTTGTACCTCCCTTTCTTTGGTAGGAGATTTCCAATGTCCAACGTGATGTTGTTTTTAGTGAACTGATAGGTACACTGTGACTTAATATTTTCACACCCAGGATGAGGATTGTTGTTCTATATTGGTTACAACGGTGGTCGTTTTATGAAAAATTGTCGACCTCGTCGCGCGGAAGCGAACACGTTAGGATCGCTCCCGGTTAAATAAATTTAAAATTATGGAATATAGGATTAGACAATAATAAAAATGTCTCTAAATTGAAGCTTTAGTGTTAATAAAACTGTGAAAGTGAAGTACAGACTTAAATCTTTAAACTGTTTATGTTATTGAAACTTTATTTTGTGTGATGAATAAGCAGTGACAATAAACAGTGTGCGGGTGGCTTGAAATCTCAAGCCGCGCATCGATCTCTTTCACTCATACGCGAAGCGGTTAACTCCGTCTTTGTCGCATGGTGCGGTTACGCTAGATCAAATTCAAAATGAACTGTGCTATTTGCTGCAAAAAAATTGATGCAGGGGATGTGCTTAAATGCAATGGATGCAAGACAGGATGTCACTATATGTGCCTTAACATTACCTCAGCTGATTTCAAGCAGGCAAAAGTACAAATGCAGCGTACTTTTAAGTGTGATGCCTGTTCTAATGTAACACAACGTATACGGGTAACTGATGACACCCCCGTGCGGGGTGTACGCATGACGGACAGAGATGAATATGACCAATCTTTCGAGGTTGGTGCTTCTAAGAATACCGGACTATTGTCTTGTGAGGAAAAAGTTATTATGGCAGGTATCATGGAAAACGTTAATAGCATAATTATGGCAAAATTAAGTGATATTGAGTCTAAAATTATTGAAGAGATTAAAGCTACTGTAACCGTCTTAGCATCAGAAAATAGTAAACTAAGACAAGAATTAAAGGAAGCTAATGAGAAATGTATTAACTTTGAGCAGGAAGTCAAATCCCTAAAAATGGAGAAACAAAAAATTATAAAGATGGGTGGTATTAACAACAGCAACTCCAGCTCCATCACAGAAAATCAACGCCAACTTTTTACCACTGTGCCAGTGTCAAATAACACCAGGGCATCGCCTTCGGGCGATAATATCGGAAACAGTGAGCGCGATATTAATAATAAGTCGCAGCGGCAAGCACAGGCACCTGATGTTAGCTACGCGGCGGTGGCTAGGAAAGCAGCGGTTCACTCAGATGATAATAAGACTAATTGTAACACTTGGACGTAGCCCTTAAAGTAGCTGAACGCAAGAAATTTTTGCATGTATGGAGATTGGATACATGCACGACGGAAGACAACTTAATGGAGTATGTAAGAAATATTCTTGGAAACGAATCTGAAATTATCATAGAAAAATTGAAACATAAAACTGAACGGAACTACGCCTCGTTTAGGATTGGTGTTACAGAAAGCAATTTTGAGAAGCTTTATGACCCAAAGGTATGGCCCCTGAATGTAGAATACAGTGAATGGATTTGGTTTCGTCGCACAAATTCACCAACCCAATCATAAACCCAGTAGAAGCGTCAACATTTTATATCAAAACGTCAGAGGACTTCGAACTAAGACTATACAGTTCTCTTCCTTACTGGAGTCGTCCGGTTCGGATATATTCGCTATCACCGAGAGTGGGTTAAATGAAGCTATTCAAAACGCGGAATTTGTACTGCCCGGGTACCAAGTGATGCGGTGTGATCGAGTGGATGGACGTAAGCAGGGCGGGGTACTTCTAGTGGCCTCACCGCGGTTCGAGATGCGACGAGTAACGATGCCAGCTCATGTTGAAATAGACAATTACAGGTTTGAATTGATTTGTGCTGCAGTTTACACGCTAAATCGGTTTTTATTTACATGTTGCACAGTGTATATTCCGCCACATACTGATGAAAACGAGTATATGTTAATGTTTAATTTATTAGAGAAAATATGTATTAAGTATAGAAATAATTTAATTATATTAGGTGATTTTAATCTTTTTTCGTGCAGTATTAAAGTTTGTAATTACTATGAATATTTTGTGGCTTTCGGTGAATTCGTTCAGTGTAGTAAGGTGCCTAACTGTAACGGTAGGCAGTTGGATCTCGTGTTGAGCGCGCGCAGCGGTGTCCGCGTGAGTGCGGCGGACGAGGCGCTGCAGCCCGTGGACGCCTACCATCCACCGCTTGCCGTCAGCGTTGAGATTGGCGCACCGCAACGGCCTCAGTTTGCACGCCCCGTATATACACGACACTCTCACCGCCCTCACATAACACGTAAACAATGGAATTTTAATAAAGCTGATTTTAACCACTTATATTTTTTGCTGTCTATTATAGATTGGAGTGAATTATATTGTTTAAAAGATCCTGACGTAGTATTAAAGATATTCTATGACAAAATCTTTGAGGCTTTTGACGCCTGTGTTCCTCTAAAACGGGTTAGCTCTAAAATTATAAGGTATACCTACCCTGTATGGTATACGCCTGACATCATTAGAGATATTAAACTCAAACACGAATTACACAAAAAATATAAATGCAGTAGATTGAGTAGCGATTATGACGCGTTCGGTCGTATGAGAGCGAGAGTTAAAGCTGAGACTGCAAGGGCGCACGATCGGTACTGCGACCGCGTGCAAAGTCACCTGGCAGCGGAACCGCGTGCGTTTTGGGACTATGTGAGATCTAGGAAAGGTTACTCGAGCAAACGGAAGTTAATAAAAAATGGTCGAGCTTTGTCGGAACCGGAATGCGCAAGTGAGTTCGCGCAGTTCTTTCACTCTGTTTATAACCTGGAGCCGGCTGCGCTGAGCGTAGCGGCGGCGAGCGCGGCGGCGGCGCCGTGGCCGGGCGCGCGGGTGCACCTCGCTCCGCTGCGCCGCGCTGACGTGCGGCGTGCGCTCGCCCGCCTGCCGCCTAAGCGCTCAGTGGGGCCCGACGGTATACCGGCGTACGTCTTCCGGGATTGTTGCGAGGTATTGGTCGATCCGTTGCTGCATTTATTCAACCTTTGTGTAAAGACCGCGACATTTCCCGATAGCTGGAAACTCACCCGAGTCGTGCCCGTACCTAAAGGAGGCGGTGGTTCGGAGCCCAGTGATTACCGACCTGTAGCTGTCCTATGCACTCCGGCTAAAGTTTTCGAAGCGGCAATTCATAGCTGCCTTTATGTACAGATAAGTAGCCAGTTGTCTGACGCGCAGCACGGATTTCGACCGGGACGGGGAACAACGGGAAACTTGATGCATTTTATGACACACCTAGTACCGGCGGTAGATGCTGGTGTGCAAGTAGACGTGGCCTACTTTGATTTCAGAAAGGCGTTTGACACAGTAGATAATGATGTCCTGCTGTCAAAGTTGGCAAGAGTAGGCTGCACGCCGCATACGCTGACATTCTTCGCGAGCTATCTGCGTGATAGATGCCAGTACGTCGATTGTGGTGGATACTATTCTGAACCTTACTTTACGAGATCTGGGGTGAGTCAAGGCAGCACATTAGGCTCATTGCTCTTTATTTTAATGATAAATGACTTACCTGAAGTCGTCACTGGGTCTACCCCCTTGTTATTTGCTGACGACCTGAAGTTGTTCCGTAGAGTGGATCAGACCGAGGATCATGACACGCTGCAGCAGGATATAAATAGGGTTGTAAGTTGGAGCTTGGAAAATAAATTATACTTTAACGTGGCTAAATGTTCCTTGCTATCGTTTAGTCGCGCGCGCGCCCCGCGTCACCACCCGTACCACATGGAAGGGGCACCGCTGCAACGTGTCACTGAGGTGAAAGACTTGGGAGTCAGATTTACTGTAGATTTGAATTTCCGGAAACATATTATAGGCGTATGTAAGAAAGCTTATCGGAATCTGGGGTTTGTTTTGAGACAAGCTGGTCAATTTTCCAACATCGGAGCTTTAAAAGCATTGTATGAGGCTTTCGTAAAAAGTCATTTAGAATGTAAGGCCAAATACAGACTGATGTTGGAGCGTATTCAGAATAAATTTATAAGGTTCCTATATTTAAAACAGTATGGGGTTTATCCCGGATATCCGCTGTTGTATCCAACTTTATTTGTTCTGGGTATGGTAGGCTATATGAAACTGGAAGCTAGACGGGAAGTAGCCCTAGCTATCTACTTATTTAAAGTACTACGTGGCAGAGTACAGAACCCAGCAGTTTTACAGGAGGTTAGGCTTTGTGTTCCTGATGCGTACATGGGTCGGCGGCGGCGACCGCCACTGCTGCTGGTGCCGCGCGCGCGCACCAACCTGCTGCAGCGTACGCCGCTTGTGCGGGCGCTGCGCACGCTTAACATGGTTGCGGGATTAATTGATCTGTTTACGTGCACGCTGAGCGAATTCACGAAAGCCTCATATTTGGTATTATCGTAGAAGATTGTATTAGGTTTTAGAATTTGAATTAGTATTTAGTGACTGTGCTACGCTATTGCATTAGGTTATTACCTGTAAAAATAGTGTATTGGTGAGATTAAAATAAATAAAATAAATAAATAAAAATGAAATTTTAACTACTGGCTATGACTAGCTAGTTAATAATTCCATATTGATAATCCACTATATTAACACTCCTTTTATGCAAAATATATACTGCTGACCTTAAAGGTTCTTATCTCAATAAAGGTTTCATGACTGTATTGTTAGGATTCATCTTTTCCGGCTACCCTGCAAGGAGTCTGGGTTGATAATATTGATAGATAATTATTAGTTTTATGTTAACTGGATAGACCAGGTATTTTATATTATCTTTTAAGTATCTTTGTGCATAACACAAATTATCCCACAACCTGCCTGCCGCAGCATCGGTAGGATAAGATATTATATTTGGAATGTATCTACAGTCCTGTTGCTTGTCAGTTACAACAGGCATTGCCATTAGTATATTACTTTGGCTTATTTGGTTATAAACCCTGTTCAGGAATAAGTATTGCTGGATTTAACTTTTTTAATACAAGTACTCATAACTTTGCACAATTCTTTGTGTAATAAGCTCCAGTTTGGGCTATTTCAGTATTATTATACAAGTATGTCTAATAATGAAATCAATAAAAACACTATGTTTCTGCAAAGGAGTGACTTTTGTTATTAATAATGTATTGTTATACATAAACAATGTCACTTTAATTACCCTTTCAGTAAGTCTCCTTTTGGAGATATAATATGACGATTTGCTTATAGTTTATAGCAATAGTCTTTGTATTTACTGTTTTAGGCATGTTTAAGCTATGTATTTTAGGTAACATTTTTGATTCTTACCATTGTCGAAATGTGAACTGCACAGGAACACCTCATGGATGAAACCTATGAGTAGTATGACCTTCAGCACATATCTCGTATGGGCCCCAAGTCTTGCGGATCACGCCGATGTATCTCGTACACCACTCGTGTCCTTGAATTAGATATTATATAAATAAACAAGTTAAGCTGAAAACACCACACATAAACACCTATCGGTTGATCTTTTTAGAATATACTCCTTTGCCAGGACGTAAACTTTTCTAAATTTGCCTATACGATGTTTAAAATTTATTTCACAAGGTCACTTGAGTATATGACAACCTTTTTGTTATATAATTTCAGTGCCATAACAAGATTATTAAATTAAATGTCGACCAAAAACTTTATTACAAAACATCGGCTGCCGCGCTTTCAAAAGAAATGGTTGCAGAGGTTATGTCCACAGATACCATAGAGGCGGCGTTGACTTTTGAAGTATCTGAATGACGCGTGGTTGCCAAGCGACTCGAGAGAGCTGCTAATATAGTTTATATCGAGAACGAAGGACACAGTATAATATAATATTACCAACCTATACAGTCCCACTGCTGGACAAAGGCCTTCTCTCACAAATCGAGGTGAGAGAGATCAGGTCATACTCCACCACGCGGACCCAGTAGTCGGGCTTGTGACCACTTGTTGACCTTTAGAATTGATCAAGCCGCCTATAAGGATCCCAACTCGGCTTAACGTTCCACATTAAGTAGTAACCGGGACCAACAGCTTAGCGTGCCTTCCGAAGTACGGCGATGCTCCAATATAAAAATGCCACAAACGGTCACCTATTTAAGGCCAGCTGAATCGAACGCTGCTTAACCTTGGTGATCGGTAAGGACACCACGGTCCCACAGCGCTACGAGCCCCTTTGTAATAACAATTGTCTGTCTGTGTAATACAAATTGATTCGACCTAAACTTCGAAACCAGCATGTTGTGAGGACCTGAATAGTCTATTATGTTGGTACATCATTATCAAGACTGCCTCGTTGGTCTGGTGGCAAAGCGCATCGCTTTGTGATCACGAGGTCCTAGGTAGTTTTTCTAACGAAAAATTTCCAGTATGACTCCGGAGTCTGGAATTGTGTCCGGTATATGGCAATAGGCTCGCCCCCTATTACATGGGACCTAACATCGTCGGCGAAACGTGGGTGTACTCAGTACACCACTGCCACCCCCTCTGGGGAATATAGGCGTGACGGTGTGTGTGTGTTATCATTATCAATTTCTATTATTAAAAATTTGCTCTTATTACAATAAGTCTCATAAAAAAGCTTAGAGTCGCTTAGCGAGCTAGAAATAGCTATGTTCGGCGTTTTTCAACGTGATCAAATCAAAAATAGGAAGATTCGTGGAAGAGCCAAGGCCAGCAACATAGCCCATAAAATTAGTAAGCTGAAGTGATAATGGGTGGGCCACATAGCGCAAAGATCGGACGGTCGTTGGGGCAGAATGATTCTAGAGCAGAAACCACGTATTGGCAAGTGCAGCGTGGGACGACCGCCTGCAAGATGGACCGACGATTTTGTGAAGTTTTCAGGAAGTCGTTTGATGCTGTTGGCATTGGACCGGTTGTACTGGATAGCGATTATGGAGGCCTGTGGTCAGCAGTAGATGAGTACAGGCTGAGATGATGATGATAATTGCAGACTTTAAACTGTTACTGAGAGTTTGTTAAAATCAAAACCGGAAAAAGGACACTTTGTTCATCCTAGAGTTGATTAGGTCATCACGTGGGCCTGCCTCGTGATGGACAGGCCAGTCAAATAATTACCTATTTAATATTTGCCATCAGTGCTTTATTCAAGTCGTGTCTATCTCATTATATTGGTAATTTAACGTGTATGGTAGTTCGTCATAACACGTTTTTATTAAATAAGGAATATTTACATTTTCGAAATTAATCGTGATTTACGCTTTGATGTTAGAAAATCTTACGGTGTTACGAGACTACAAGGTACGAGACTACAATTTGTTTCTCCGATGTAACACAAAGGAACGACAATGACGATGACTGTGCTCTTTAATATTTACAGCACCAAATAAAACAGAAGGTTATTATTTCCACCGATTATTTCTCAGTTTTTTCAAAAGGCAAGAATATATATTTCTCCCTTTATCGGGATTCTTTTCTTCGCTTTAATTGAGTAAATCCTCTTTTAAGGGATCTTTTTCGATAAAATCTTTTTTTTATCAGCGAAGATACCGGGATGTAAATAAGCTGACCTGTTTGTGGTTCATTCGTTTAAATTAAGAAAATATATTAAAGTCTCAAAATAGTTATGGCGACGTCCTCTACAGTCCATTGTTTATATTAGGCTTTTATTGTTCCGCTATTTATGAGGTTTTAGATAAATTTTTACGTTTATGAGGGTAGACAAACATATTTTATGCTAAAATAACGCTACTTGAAACCTTTATATCGTTTTGATAGCGTGGTTAGATTAGCCACTGTTTCGTCTCATAAATTCGCCAGTGCATACTGCTTGAAAACATATTTTTATGGTTTTTAAGGAGAGATATTTTTACGCATGTCTAGCCTTGCTTTATGCTAGGTTCAGTCAAATAGTCGACATGTTATAATATAAAGTATCATAAAATACCCCTATAGAAGCACTTAGCTACATTTGCAGCAACCTCTGGATTCTTTGTGAAGAAGGCAGTCTTGTACTTTTTAAAAATAAATATAGTGATGTGGTGGAAAAGTATTTCATACAGAGTAATTAAATTTCAGTCCTGCAAAAATATTAATAAAATTCCACTATTAAGATCTTATTTGTTAAAACTAGCAGTTACCTATTTGTACTATAATTTTTAATAGAAAAGTTAATATTTCATATAAGTTAAGTCGTAAACAGTGATTCTGAAATTAGAATTGACAGCACTATTTTGAGGCTCTTTACTACCAGGTTAAACACTTTTTTCGATATTTATCCTGTTTTTATTTTACTAGCACAATCAATTATTTTATATAACACCATTATCTGGATATATCCTGGACTCTAAAGGACAATTATAGGAGCCAGGTGAGAATTTGACAAATTTGTCCGTAAAATATTACATAAAACTGCTTTACCAATATATCGTAAGAATAATTTTGAAGTCAGATTGTCAGTTCTATTAAATAACGCTTGGAACAGGTACTAATGCTATATCTAAGGTTATGAAGATATGGATTGTTAATACGAAGATTGCATGGCCACTACTTATGAAAATTCGGAAATATTTTTGTTGAGATTTTTTGTGTGAAAATTTGGCAACTAACCTGCTTGATGTGAATTTTTCGCTTATTAAAATATGTGCAACATATAAATTACACGCTGTCAAGTCGCTTTGACGCAATATCGAAATACAGAAATGCTAATTTACTTTTAAATATTTGTTTGGAAAAATAATCTGTACTTCTCTCGAGATATAAAAATGTTTGCGTAGGTGTATTCGTCTATCGCATGTGTGTAATGTATAGGTTAATATAATAAATAGGAACAAGTACTAATCAATGTAAATGTAAGGTAATCCGATCGACACGGCTTGATCCAGTGGTTAAGGGTTCGATCCTCGCGCCGACGAATCTTTGTTTGACGCAAAAATATATTTGTTTCGGTAAGGGTGTTTGTATATGTGAATTTCAGGTTTGTCAATACATCCACGACACAAGAATAATGCCTAGTGTGGAGCTAGTATGGAGCTACGTTTCTTTTTAAGGAAAACAATATCTTCTTGAACACGGAATGTCATTGTTTTATGCTCCAGACGGGCTTAGCATGAACATAGTGACATATGCGCGACTATTTAGAAAACGTGTAGTCACTCACGCTCACCTTTATTACTATATTTTTCGTGTGAAAAGGATGGCATATCAACTATTGAGTTCAGTCACGCGCAGTTAATATGTGATATTTGAATTAAAGTATATTTTATTCATCTCCTGCTCCTTTTAATGTTGGTTCTAAAGTCTTACAGTTATTTCGCATTAAAGATTGATAAACTTATATTATGAAAACTGGGAAGCTCACACCAGGTAAAAGACGTATAATATATAACATACAACAATATTAGCTCTGTTAAGAAACAGTCCCACCGTTGGGCACGGGCCTCCTCTCAAGCTGAGAGGGTTTAGGTCATAGTCCACTACGCAGGCCCAGAGAGGGTTGGCGAACTTCACATATCTTCAAGAAACTCAGGTTTGCATGCATGTTTCCTCACGATGTTTTCCTTCACCATTAAAGCATAGGATAATTAATTTAATAACAGATAATTCATTAATTTCTTTCATGATATATACTATACCTAATTCAAATACGTGCGAATGAGGTCTTTAAAGCATAAAATTGCTCAAACAGTTTTGTTTATACCTTCATTTCAACATAAGTTTTGGTCATTATCTTGTATGGGAAGGTCCGGGTGTTCGTCGCCAAAGGCACCGAAAAAGGTAAATTAAAGTAAACGGTTTTAAAGCTAATGGATGAAACTTGATGTAAAAAGAACTTTGTACACACAAAGGAATATCAAATGATTCAAAATTGAAATTACATACGCTTTTCCGTACTAACGCAATCTCGGCCTGCAAAGTGGATTGATATATGCTCCGTCGGCATAACTTATGAATCTTAATGCTTGCGTATCGTTGTATACAGGATAAATTTCCGAAGAGCTAACTATTTTAATATTTTTATTCAATAAAGTGACGTTTACCTGAGAAAATTAAATAACTAAGTACGTTAAAAATATAATTTTAGAGATGCAAGGAATCGGCGGAGACCTTTGCCAAGCTCTAGAATGCAATAGATTAGTAAACCAATAACTTTCACGCCCATATTCTCCTTTGTGCTTATGAGAGGTATTTAGTACACATAAGTACACATATAGAAAGGGCATATATAAATTACGTCGAAAGAAATAATGACAAAACAGATATACAATACGAAAGTGGAGGGATGTAGGTACCGGGGAAGACCAAGACTATCTTACCATTACCAAATAGACCGTGTCTTATCTAAAAGGCAAGTTAATAGTCTACGTAACCGGCGAGCGTGTATTTGACGAACTATGAGAGTGGAGGAAGCCAAAGAAGTATGTAAGGAAAGAAACTGTTGGGACTCTGTACTCTCTGCCTACCCCGCAAGGAATCTGGCGAGATGATATAAATAGTACACATCTCGCCAAGGTACTTTTTGTTCTTATGTGATAGTGGACGAGCATATAGCTATGATTTGGGCATATTGACTTTAACGGTATTGGAAAAAATTCAACTAAGGTATTGGTAGGTTCGATATACGAACAAAAATATATATATCCTTTTACCAACTAGGTCCATTGAGAGATCGTTGATATCAAACAAATCTGTAATACCTTAAGCAGATAGCGTTTGCTTTTCCAAATACCAAGGTAATACGTGGGCAGAAAAGCGTTTCATTACATACATGAGGAAAGTGAATAAAATTAGATGGCATTCAAAGTTTTCGTTTTATTTTCGTTGGGATATCTCAAATGTTTTATCATCATCATCATCTCAGCCTATACTTGTCCACTGCTGAACATAGGCCTCCCCAATCGCTTTCCAGCGTAACCGGTCCGATGCCACCTGCATCCAACGACTTCCTGCGATTTTCACAAGATCGTCGGTCCATCTGGCAGGCGGTCGTCCCACGCTGCGCTTGCCAATACGTGGTCTCCACTCTAGAATCTTTCTGCCCCAACGCCCGTCCGATCTACGCGCTATGTGGCCCGCCCATTGCCACTTCAGCTTGCTAATCTTAACTCAAATGTTTATACGTATATAATTAGATAGATACAAAGACATACATTTTATTACAGAGTACTTGAAAGTAAAATAAGACGAATTTAGTAATAAAACTACTAATTCTCTATTAAACTCAGAGTCACGTAGACGTCACATGGCCTCACATCGACAATTGGGAGCCACACTCAAAGGTGAGTTTAGATGGCGTCATTATCGACTGTACTCTGTTGACTATCTGTGACAGGAGTGTAGTTGCTATTTATTGAGGTTATTGGATATAATTCACTTAAAATGTACACATTTCTTACCGTACCTCAACTTAAAGTTGAAGTCCGTAGTGTCCGTAAGAGAAATGCGACAACTACCGGCAAAAAGGCCGATTTGATCGAAAGGTAAACATGAAATAAAACTACTATTTCGGATTTTATCGCGGTTTATTTTAACTTAAAAATCAAAACAAACCGCGATAAAATCCGAAAAAGTAGTTTTATTTCATGTGTAATATTCGCGTAAATCTAAGAACTCAGTACGAAAGGTAAACACTATATAAATATTTAAGTTTCTTTGGTTCCATTGACTAACTCGCCTATTTATTATTTTCAGTACCTAATCACTTCTTCACATCCTAATTCCAGTGAAAGTCCTTTTTAGTTTCTATAGTAATATTGCTAGCTGATGGTTACGGATCAATACAAGTTTCTTGAAAAAGTTTCTCCTGACTTCTTTTCTCGAGACGTTGCTGTCGTTCAAGTGCAGCTGGATTTTTCTAGTTCTACTTTGGTGAAGCAAAAAAGTGACGGTATCGCTGTCTTGTTGAGAAACCTGACAAGTGTTTCATAACCTAAAATAATAAAGAAATCATAATACAGTTTCGGAACTGAAAATTAAAGGTTAAGGTAAGTTATAGGTTAGTGTAAGTAGAATCGCTGTATTGACTTACCCGTATACTTGCTTTGCCCAATATAATCCTCTTCTGTGAAATGCGTAGCACACAATCGTGCAGTACTACTTGCGTTAAAGTTTTTAATACGTAATGCTGATTCCCATTGTTTTCTACGTTTAATGTCTTTAGGAAATAAATGCACTGTTTTTACAATTAAATGCACGAATTGAGGCAGTTTTCTCAAAATTACGGAAAATACGACTGATAAACTAAGTTAATTGTAAAAATCCATAGGGTTTGACACATATAACGTCAAAACAAGGTACAGTCAATTATGCGCCATCTGTCGTGATAAAAAGTTAGTGTTACTCCTGTAGTGTATTAGAAACACACACACTTTGGCATTTTATAATTTATAGGTGGAGGGTAGGTTGTCTAATGTTATATCAGTCGGAATAAATATATCCTGCTGAATAATACCTGTGTTTCTCTGCTACTCCTCAAGAATTTTCCAACAACCAATTGTTTAGATAATTCATGTCTGTAATTTTAATCACCGACAATAGGTATGATTAAAATACCATTTTTATCTTCTCACATTGAATAAAATAGTGTTTATAAAACAAAGATAAACTTACACTGCTGGTGGGAATCAAACCCACGTAATCCATCTTGCCGGCTCGATTGGTATGGTGGACAGTTTTAAACTTATTTCTGTCTGGTGTTAACCGTTTTATAGTATTGTAGGAGCAAATTATTATTTAAGTTCATAACAAGATACATTATTGTAAACTTTTTAAAAATTGTTAACTTTCATATTAAAATTAATAAATATAAACTAATATACACACACTTATTTACAAAATAATTTGTATAGAATTAGGCGTCTAGTATATAACACGCTCTCTGGAAACGAACGCAATTGTACAAAATAGCCTTTTTATTAGTGAGATTCTGCTTTCAAAGTACTATTGCAAGGTTTAGCATCAGTAGTCTAGGCAACAATAACTAGGTCCAATATTTTACATGCCTTCCGAAGCATGCAGATCCGAACGCTCAAGACGTACGTCTTTACTTACATCACTGGTGTTTACTCATCTATAAATGTCAGTAGATTCTAAACGTACCCGATGCTTTTAATTCCTTCAGTCATTACCTTATTCGCTCTTGCGATGGGCTTTCGCGCCAACATTTAAGGTGAATGGGTAGATTTAATAGTATAATAGGTAATTTTTCACCATCTATTAGTTTAATAAACGTCTGTTTTTAGGTTGAAAATTTGTTGCGTACAAATTGTGACTTTATAGTGTACTATTAAAATAGAGTTGTATTCATAAAGATTAAGCCTTAAGGCTGTTTCCAACAGCTAGATACGGGAGCATATTTATGTTAGCTAAACGCGGAGGCTCATTTAGTTTGTATACTGCACGCGAACTAGCCGTATAGGTAAATAAGTTTTAATTACTTGTTTATTGTTATTTCTTCGTTAGTATTTATATGGCTGTAGGGAAGTTTCCTTTCCCATGTTGTGTTTATTAGACACGCATCGGATACGACCCTCGGTGGGTTTCTTCCTTTAAACTTCGAAATATAAAGTGAAGGTGAAAATCATTGAGTTATTATTATCTGCGGAAAATGTGCGGAGAAAAGCTGACCGACCGTATTCGCAACAGCGTAGTAAGAAAGCGAGTAGGTATGAAAGATAGCATCGATATAAAGATGAGAAAGGGTATGCTCCGTTGGTTCGGGCATATAGAAAGAATGTCAGAAGAATGAATGACAAAACAGATATATAATGCGAAAGTTGAAGGTGTAGGTACCGGGGAAGACCTAGACTATCTTACCATGACCAAATAGACAAATTCTTATCTGAAGGACAAGTCCCTTGACTTGTCTCCGTAACCGGCGAGCGTGTATGAGACGAACTATGAGAGTGGAGGAAGCAAAAGAGGTATATGAAAGAGAAGTAAGGAAAAACCTGTTGGAACTCTGTACTCTCTGCCTACCCAGCAATGGCTCTGGTGTGATGATATAGATAGATATTATTATTAAGTAAAACTTACTAGAAAAGACACCTCAATTATTTTTTTTCTAGCAAAAGTAGAGTGAATTGTGTTGTTCAATTTATGCCAGGTACTTGCCGCAGCGTGCCACGTTCCAGTGCTAAGTTTTATTTCAAATATATGCCCATGTGCACTACGATACTGCTGAAAATAACTCGAGAAACATAATATGTTATTATTTATTAAAACACAAACAACCCTGCTAACTCTATCCGCGGCTATCAAGTTTGATAGCCGCGATCTTAGCTCTTAAATGTGACTTATTAGAAATAAATTACTATGGACACTTTTAGAAAGGAACAACTTACTTACCCATCAGTATGCATAACAAGCAATTTGGACTTATAGTTCACGAGCTATGACCGATGAAGTGAAAAATTACACAAATAGCTCCGCCCTACCCTACATAGTGACTCAGTGATGAAACAATATATATCATAAAAAGCATTTTCAAACTTTTATACTTGACAATATAAACGTTTTAAACGGTAACATTATTGTTTGTCTCTGCCAAAAAATACAGATGTTTAACCTACAAAAGTTTTCCTTGTGAAAGCAACAATAGGGTGCGTCAATCCAAAGATATTGTCTCAAAATATATTGTAATAAAACGCTGGTGTTTTGCGCTCGGAACGCCAGCGCGTTATCACGAAAGAAAGTAGAAAAATATTCAGCTTTACATTTCTTAATATCTAGTCCTTCATGCTGATAAACAACGGGGAGAAATTCTTTTCCGCCAGCTTTAATTTATTTCCAATAAAGATTGTGCGAGTGCTTAGTTGGATCGAACATTTCCTACGATCGCTTTTATGGAGCTTTCATCGTAAAAAGCGATTTTCTCTAATTGAAAATTGAGTTTATTAACTAAAGTACGTACGTACGGATTGTTCTTTGTCTTTATACAATCTCTGTTATACCAAACGTAATATAACCATAATATGTGCGAAGGTCGGTTATGAAACAGACGGGATATGAGTTTATTAAATGTTGTGCTTTCCAAGTCAGTGCGTTCTCTAAGGATTTTCCTTTGCTATGTTCTGTGCTGGCTATTTTATTCTTTAATAATGCTTTGCGATCACGTGGTCCTGGGTACATATGTAATTTTTCTAACTAAAAATTCCCAGTGTCAGTCCAGTCCATCAGTTCCCAGAGTCTTGTAGTGTATGACCCCCCTACCTCATGGTTGCACATATATAAACGGCTACACATAATGTAATAGTTGCAGTTAGTCGAATACACGCAATACGAGGCATGCCTTTTAAGTTTTGTCGTTTGAAGAAAAAAACACAACTAGAACTTTATAGTACTTTTTATTGTTTTTCAAAGTATTCACCACGTACCTTAATACACTTTTCCATTCGCTCAAACCAGTAATTATAACGTTTATTCCACTCTAAAGTGGGGGTGTTCAAAATGGCTGACTTGAAAGCGTAGACTGCTTCTTCACCGGACTGTAACCTTTGACCACGAAGACTTTTCTTAATTTTAGGAAATGTAAATAAATCGTTAGGGCTTAGGTCAGGACTGTATGGAGGATGGTCAAGAATTTCTACTTTTTCCTGCTTCAAATACTCAATCGTTTGACGAGCGCTGTGTGAGCTTGCGTTGTCGTGGTGCAGGATGATGCGTCGCTTTGAGTTAGATTTTCGAAGTTCGGCGATGACTTGTGGTAAACAAACTGTGGTATACCACTCTGCGTTAACCGTTCTACGATCTTCAAGTGCAATAGTCGCAACATGGCCGGTTTTTCCAACGAACGTGGCCACCATCTTCTTTGAAGTGCTTCGAGAACGAACAACTTTAGTCGGCTTTGGCTCGTCTTGAAAGACCCAGATTGTAGATTGTTGTTTGGAATCAGGATCATCGGCATAGATACAAGATTCGTCACCACTGATGGTGTCGTAGACGTGATTTGACTCTCCTTGGTTGAACCTTTGCAGAGTTTTCTTACACCATCTGACGCGGGCCGCCTTGTGATCGTCGAAAAGCAGATGCGGTATCCAACGGCAAACTAGCTTTCTCACACCAAGCGCTTCATGCAAGATCTTCTGAATGGTTGTCCCTGAGATGCGTAATAGAGCCTCTATCTCTCGGTACGTCACATGACGATCTTCGAGAATTAGTTGTCTCACAGCAATGATGTTATCTTCAGTAAAGGCGGATTCTGGGCGTCCTTTGCGAGATTTGTCACTAACACTAGTTTGGCCACGCTGGAATTCTAAATATCAGCGTTCGATAGTCCGCAGACATGGGGCTTCATCACTGATCACAGATGTTAGCTCCTCAAAACATTGAAACCGTGTCAGGCCTCTTCTAAAGTTGTAGAAAATTATTGCACTAACATTTTCCTTAGAAAGATTCATTTTCGTACGTAACCTGACAGATTCCAATCGACGCTCTGACTAAACAATAGCATTAATCCTAATACTTTAAACTGTTTTGAGATAAAAAATATAAACACATTCGAATATAGAACAGTTCCAAATTCAAAATTGCCGGGAAATATGGAAACGACAGAATTTAAAAGGCATGCCTAGTACGTCAACATTGTATCTTTTATTTATTGATACTCCAACAGCCCACAGTGCAGTCTGGAATTGTGCCCGGTATATGGCAATAGGCTCGCATCCCATTACTTGGGACCTAACCACATCGGCGAAAAGTGGGTGAACACAGTGCACCTTTGCCACCTCCACTCGGGGAATGTAGGTGACGGTGTTTATTTTATTTTAGGTCTAAATAACTTCCAATTTTATGTTTCATATGCAAATATTAATTAAGTAGGTAACTATACGCCAACAGTTTAGTCTAGTACTCGTAATTAAAGTGTAGGTCATTTTGTACACTGGACCGAGTGTTTGCGGGTTTGATCTCCGCACGGGACAGTCTTTATGAAACCCCGAAAATGTTTGTTATGGTCTGGGTTTACCGTCGTAAAAAATCACGTTTCTATTGGCACCCTACTGGAATAAATAACGCAGAAAGGAATCATGTCCAATATGGGACTACGTTTTACTTCCTATATTTAAAGAGAACAAAAGAGTCTATGCAATGTAATAGTTATTTATTCCTATAGGTAGCTTATACTGATCTTAATGCGAAATTAATAAACGTTGCCAAATACTAAATACAATATATATACTAATAATTATCTTTTTTTTATTTATTTACGATTGTATTTACGAGTATTATGATGAATTAGATCTATCCATTATTGATGTTAATTTGATCATTCGTATTGAACGTTGAAAGTTTTGATTAATGAGTGTGTGGAGTTACTATTCGTGGGTTCTTTATTTGTTGTATAGTTTTCTATCTCACGAAAGCCGTTGCGATGGATTTTTGTTACGCTGGGTCGTTAATCGCTGTGACCAAACTCGGCGGTACGATAATTTCGTGAGGTGATCGTGTAATCTTACTAATATTATAAATGTGAAAGTTTGTATGCCTAGATGTTTGGATGTCCGTTACTCAATCACGCAACGCAGCTGACTATCAATTTAATCATAAGAAAATGAACACCGTCATACCTATAGTCCCCGAAGCGGGGGTGGCAGAGGTGTACTTTTTATCGACGATATTAGGTTCCAATGTAATTGGAGGTGGGCCTATTTCCATTAACTAATTGGGAATTTTTCAATCGAAACATTATACAAAGCTGCCAACTAATCTTAAATAACCTCTTCAGGGAATACGAACGTGAGTTAATAATAACTAATTTTACTGTTTTTATTTCACGTGAGGAAACTACCAAGAAGGCTAGCTCGATGAATTATTACGCATATCATTTGCTGATTCGTCAAAATGCAGACAACTATTTGTTGCGATTTCGTCGAAAAATGTAATATATCACAAGGTGCTTCAATGAAGATGATAACCCGAGTACAACCGATGCAGCACAATACACAGCTTAATGCAATCATGTCTTGCTGACACTCCATTGAAGTACTTGAATTTTTATTTTCTTTACATATATTATCCTAATAAACTATTGAACTTAAAAAATATTTTGTATTTATTGTATTACGTTCATAAAATTCTAAATTAAGTACAGCAAAAAGGTAACATGCCATTCATTGACTGTTAAGCGGTACGAAGTGCGCCGGCTCAGCTAGTGTAAAATAAATAAAAAACTCACCAATGAAACAGTAACACATTCATATTTTTCTTTACGTGATGTTTGCGATTTAGAACTAAAACCATGTATGCAATTTCACTCAAATAATAATTAAGCCCTGTAGAATCTATATACATCACTGTAGAAACGATGTACACTTTATTTTTACACCATTTACAAATTTTAAAATCAGTGCGTAAAATTTTTGACAATACTTCTTCTTCTTTATTTAAATAATGGCCGCACACTTTAACAGTGTATTTCGCCAATGTCAAGTAGAAATAGAGTATAACAGTAAATTATAAAAATTGGCTTCTTGTCGCCATTACGGCAAAACAAAAAGCCTTGACAATACTTAAAATAACATCAAATTGAATTGACACTTAATATATATATATTTTTTCTATAATTGACACCAAAAAGCCGTCACAAAGGAAGTTTTATCGACTTAAATTTAAATATAGAAGGATTTTATAGCACACCAGGTTGACTAAACATTAAAATATTCGTGAAATATCAAGAAACAATAAGAACAGACAAGGTTCTATGTTCGTCTGTACGTATGCTTTTTTATGTATGTTTAGCGATGTTTACGTCAATTGGACCGATTTTGATGATTCTTTTTTCATTGGGTTCAGTATAGCTCCAAGGTGGTCCCATTTTAATTTCATTGGCGTTGGACCTTGGACTTAGAAGATACACCAGGGAACTCCTTAACGACCAACAATAGGAATGTGTAAATTGAGATATTATGGGTATTATGTCAATCCTATAGGTATTCTACTATAGAACTAAGCAGTATGTTAGCCGACTTCAAAAAAGAAGGCGGTTTATAATTCGTCTATTTTTTTATAACTTCTTTCCTTATGAACCGATTTCGTAATTCTTTTTGCATCAGTTCAGTATAGCAAAACCATCCAAGGGATTAGCCCACCATGATGGGACCACCAGTTTAATTTCATTCGCCTTGATATTTCTCTAGTTCAGAGTCCGATCCTCAAATAGTTCAATATCAATTTCAACCGGAAAGTGAACAGCAAGGCCCCTTGTTATCCGCGGATTGTGAATAATAAGGCAACTGACGTTTATTCTATCTGCAGATGGCTGTCAAAATGTTAATGAAATGCTTCGTTTATTTTTTTGTATGAAAATCCATGTTTACAGGTGGTTCCTCTGAAAAATAGAAAAATGTTATAGATACGAATTCCTATCTATCATTGTTTATTGAAACAGTTTAATGAACAAAACTAGAGATATAAATTTTAACTGATAGTAAGCGATAGATAGGTTATTGAGACGGATGGCCGTTAGTTGAGGATTTCCTATGGCTTCCTTCCGGCTCCATCATCCGACCCTGGACACTATCCGGGTCTCAAGTACTCGTACCCGTCAAGACAAAACCAACGAGCCCAAACACGGCGGGGTTGAGTAATTGGGTGGCTACCTTTCAGCTTCATCATCAAACCCAAAACACTATCTAGTTCTATAGTACTTGCCAATACTAACATAAATATAAAGTAAACAAAAGCTTGTCAAACGGAGATGATTTATGTTGTCGTTAAATTATCAGTAAGAAATCTGGTATGTCAAAGAACAAGTTTGCATAGAGTTATCAATATCATAACTAAACGAGCACGAGAACAACTTCTAACTAGAGAATCTATAGTTAGTATTAGTATAGTAGTGGTCTATACTTCTTTATAGTGCTTTATTTAAATTATTTCCCTAACTTAAAATAAAGTTTCAATTATGTACAATTTTCATACAAACCTTCCGTCTCGGCCGTGCGTGTTCAATATAATTCAGTTAAGTGTTCAGGGGTTGATTTTGCCCTGGAATGTAACGATTTAGTGAAATTAACCGACGTGTTCCCTCCAATTTTCACACCACCGCGGTTGTATGGAATTGAAATCGTGCTTGTAACAAGTTATAAAAGTATCGTGTCAAACTTACGATGTAATCTTGATATTTTGACTGACTTATTATTTCGATATGTTTTTGTTAATGGTATTTGAAAATCGGTCTGCTAACATCATTATGTGATTTTAATTGCTATTGTTTGTTGATTTTTTTTATATGAGATGTTTGGTAGAATTTCCTGTTCGCATTATATGTATATTAATTATTATTATTACCTACTGTAAAACGGATGGGATTTCCCATCGGTAACATTTTTTCAAAACAAAATGTATAAATATTGTTACGACCCGGTCATACCCCGATATCTTGAAAACCTAATATCGGGGATGTTTGTTTTAAAACGCATTACATACCCTTAGGTCCTCGTATCGATCCGTCAAAAAAGATGTAGATTCTGCGTTTGAGCGTTAAAACATCTAGAAGGTTCCTCCTCTTTTTTATCGCCGGCGCGCGGTTGTGGTAACGAGTATCTACTTGTTTACGTACAAATAGGTATGTAATAATTTCGAATTTAATTCGATGTACCTGGACTTTTCTATCGATGTCCTTGGAGAGTTCAAGTTCGTTGTAGAACTTGTATACGAGTATAAAAGTGACACTCAGCGATCAAATCGTGAACAAGCGATCTAAGTGAAATACACTGGCGACCCTAAGGTCGCTATTTATCGTTGCTAATAACAATATACGGATTCAACGAGTGACTGCGACTTGAGTATTTAGGAACAAGCGAGAGTAGTACTAATGTGCGTTTAGTACTTGTGTGTACTTGCATACGACGTACTGTTTTGTGCGTACAGCGCCTAATAAAGTACTTCGCACGTTATTCGGAATTTAATTATCCCGCTACGTAACAATTTTTTTTTTTATTTTTTAAGCTATTTAGGGGTGAATTTACAAATATATTACAGGTTTATCAAAAAGATTTCAACATAACTTATTGTTACGGCTTCCTTCCCGATCCCAATATCCTAACGTAGGGACATCATAACTTCATTACCCACGCGTAAAACAAAAGAATGGCGCCACACTCACAGAAATAATTTTACAATTCAAGGTCGCGGCGGCCATGTGTCTCAAAAACAAGTCCCTGCCCATCCTTAATTTATCTAGCCGTCAGATATAGTCAATATTAACCACTTATAGTAAAATATGTTGGCATAAATGTTTTACCCCGCGAAGGAGCTGGCGTGATGATATAGATAGATAGATAATAATTTTTTTTTTCATTAATAACCTCTCATCAATTTGTACGAGCATGGTCTATAGCGATCAACTGCTGGATATAGGCTTGTCTAATTGCACGCCACTAAGTACGATCCTCGGCTACTCTCATCCACATGGTAGAATGCTCGATGTATATTCACAGGGACAATGGTTGAAAACTCAGTTGCACCTCTGCCAAAATCTATAGCTTTATGACATTGTTACCTGCTAACGGTGAACATAGTGACTGGGGATATCAAAAATATCGAAGGATTCGCAACTTAAAATATGATTATTTGAGTTAGCGCTGTATATTTAAAGCTATTAAGATTATATTCTCTTTTTCTTTATTTTTAATTTATGTAAATGATGTAACTTGTGACTTGCGATAGCGCAATATATGTGTACTATGTTTCTACCTCTTCGGAAGTAAACTACACGTGAGAGGTACCCATATAATTATTTTATCCAATAACACCGTTATTATATCTATATTCTCCGTTTCAGATTTAGGGGGAAAATAGTTACACACACGTATAATGTACATACAAATGAAAATCGTGGTTTCCTATAATATGAAAATTGGATTACACGAAAATTGCTTTCTGGAACGCAATCAGACGTAGGTGTATTAAACTTTTATTGCTTTATTTAACAGCAGCGGTGTCTACTAGGAGTTTCAGATCACGATCGGCGTAATCCTGTATCTGATTCAAAGTGAATAGAGTCATTTGTGCTCTACTGAATGCATCCGGACCCTTCGGAATCGTGACGATCGCCTTTGGATTTCTGTTACCTGAGTTCCACTCCTTTCCAATTTGGAACAGGTGACGACGTGACGACAACGTATATAATATAGTGTTACTTATTAAATGGATTACATGGAAGTGCTTATAATATGTATGCTTAAGAAATTTTTTAATTAATATTATTTCATTAAATGGAATAATATTAATTTAAAAAGATCTTCTCAAAATAAATCTTTTTCAAAAAAAATTATACCGACTTCAAAAAGCAAAAAATAAATATTTGAAGTCGTTATTTATTTTACAATTTTAAGTGACAAGAGAATTATTTTCTTATATTTATACACCTATATTATATTATTTTACTCAGTTGTACAAAAAGGTACCTTTGATATAATACCTTGGTACAGGATTGATATAATAACCATAATAACGGAATTTATACATTCGTGCTGTTCTCCGTTAAGAAGTCCCCTGATGTATCTTCAAAGTCCAAAGTTCAATAACGATTTCATTTCAATGGGACTACCTCGAAACTATACTAAAACCAACGCAAAAAGAATCATCAAAATCAGTTCATAAATAAAGATGTTATAAAAAAACACAGACAAATTGTCGACTTCCTCCTTTTTTGAAGTCGGTTAATATTCTGATTAGATCTATGGCAGGGTACCTATAGGACTTACGTAATACCCATAATATCTCAATCTACGCATTCGTATTGTTTGTCGTTAAGGAGTTCCCTGGTGTATCTTCCAAGTCCAAGGTCCAATATGATGACATAAATTAAAATTCATTCATTCATTCATTCATTTTTAAAGAACGTAGCCCCACACTAGGATTTATTCCTGTGTCGTGGGTGCGTTTACAAACATGAAAATTCACATACACAAATACCCAGACCGGAACAAATAATTGTGGATCACACAAAGATTTGTCCCGTGCGGGACTCGAACCCGCGACCACTAGACGCAGTGGGCAGAGCGGCTTAAGCTCTTAATCTCTGCGCTAAATCGTCCGTCACCACCTTGCAGCTATACTGAACCCAATGCAAAAAGAATCATCAAAATTGATTCATAATTGACGGAATGATCGCGTAAGATACATACAAAAAAAAACATCCAGTCGAATTGAGAACCTCCTCCTTTTTAGAAGTCAGTTAAAAATAAGCTTTTATAACAAAATCCAGAGAGACCAACAAGTACTATGGTACTTGTCAAGATAAATGTAACGAGCCCCAACACGGCGGGGTTATGTAGAGTAGTTGGGTACTTCCGTTGTCCACCCTCCGGCTCCATCATTAGACCCTGGACACCATCATGGTGTAAAGTACTCGTCAAGAAAAATCCAACAAGCCCGAATACGGCCGGGTTATGTTGAGTAGTTGGCTGGTTCCCTTGGCCACCTTTTCTCTTCATCATCAGACCCTGAACATCATCTGGTTGGATCGTACTTCTCTATGCCAGTCTTACAAGCTTAAACACCAGAGGGTTACGTTGTATAGTTCACATGTTTCTATATCCATATCCGACTCCATTATCAGATCAGCTCCATGGTACCATATTATTGCATTGTCATAGCAATAACAATTGTGTTTAATTAATTAATCCTATACGTACTCCACCATAGAACTAATAAGAATATTAACCGACTTCAAAAAAGGAGGAGGTTTACAATTCGCCTGTGGTTTTTATATCGACTTTATTTTTCAACTGATTTTGATGACTTTTTTTTGTTCGTTTAGTTTAGTTCGTTTTTACCATCGATATTAGTAGTTTCATCGTTGGGTTTAGTATAGCTTCGAGGTGGTCCCATTTTAATGAAATCGGTATTGAACCTTGGGCTTCAAAGATACATATTTCATGGGACTCCTTAACGGCAAACAGCATGAATGTATCAATTCCGTTATTATGGGTATTAGGCAATCCTGTGGGTGTGTAGTATAAAACTATGCAGAATTATATAATATGGGTATATAAATATGCATAATTAATTCACTAAGCACTTAAAATTGGAAAATAACTTTCAAAAAAAAAGGGACACTAACTTAGAGAAGCAAAAAATAAAAATTTGAAGTCGGTGCCAAGTAACCAACTGCACTAACCGGCACAGAAGTCAAATATTTGATTTTTGAAGTCGGTTTCCCTTCTTTTAAAAAGCTTTCCACGCTATAAAAAAAGAGCGCGTCAGCACGATTTCCCGACTACCTTACTATATTGTCAAATGGTTTGTGCTTAACCATTGAAGCAATCCTTGATCTTTGTGCTTAGCCCTCTCTTTCAATTTAAGCCATATTGATTTTATGCAATCACATGTCGGTCGGTAATCGCGCTACCAAGTTGACAGCTAGTAAAGCACAGATAATATCAAATGTCACAAACTAATTACACGTCTAATAGACGGCTTGACCCTTCGGAGCTTAACTACAGGCACTAATCGAACAATCCCCGCTCACAACTAACTGCCGACTTTATATTGGGTACCTATTACCTAGTCTGTATTGACAAAGTTACCTATATTATTATCATTGCTCGTGTTGGTTTTGTATTAAAAATCTGGAGCCCCTTTTAGATTGGAAAGGCTATAGAATTATTTTGGTTTGGGAATATTACAAGCACAAAAAGCACATAAGTATAAAACTTTTGCATATTATAAAAAAGGCTTATAAAATTGCTTATAATTTTTTTCAACATTATTGTGCGAAATAGGAAGCTGGGTCACAAATATGATTCAATAAAAAAAAAGTTTTTTTGTAGTTAAAATTTACCTATTACAGGTACAAAAACCATTCAGATCTGGTCAAAATCGAGGCGCAGTAAAGCAACAAGAATTTGAAGATCAAAATCAAAATTTCTTCTTGCTTATGAAGCTTCTTTTTATTCCTATTTCAATTGAATCTGTGCTATTTAATACACATACATGATGACTTTTATAGTATTGAAAATCCGCTTTCACAGTACAATTTTTAAAGCGAAGATTTTCGCCCGAACTGCATACGAGTGGCCTCTATGTTTTATGACTCTAAAATAATGTTAATTGAAGGTCAATTAGTAACTATACTTTATGATGTGAGGGCACTTTAAGATAACTTGTGTTGTTGTTATACGGGTACGTAAAATCACCATCAATGTTAGCATTTTTTCACGAAGCACTCTCGTACGAGCAAGTTTGCCTCTTAAAAGGTTAATGACTATACCAAGAGGGGAAGAAGAAATAAAAAATTACGGTTACGACGGCTATCATTAAAATCCCTTACCCAAGAATCCGCTAACCTTGGAATATGTTAGCAGCAACTTATTTTATGTTCGACTCGAAACTTGCCCGAACTTACCCGGTTCCTAAACTAAGATAAATTCCAGACCAAAAGGGATGGAAGTTTAATAAATAACGATGTAATATCTGCGATATTGATAATAACGTAAACCGATTCATGCAGTATATAAACAAGTAGGTACGCCGCAACAGCGATAAGTATCGGGTGTATGTGGAATGAATTGTAATGAAGCCTATTTCGAGCGAGTGTCGAGGTAAAGCTACAATTTGGCAAGTAGGTACTGAAAGGGGATTGCTGGTACGTCAGATAACAGTTGTGAAACGACACGTTTGGACGTCTCATATGACAAATTTACATTCGTGTCGCGAACGGTCCTGAAACAGTGGTGAGGCGCGGGGCGCAGGTGTCGCCCGCTCCGGCCTCTCGGGCTCGGACCGACGACAAACATGAAATATAGAACTTCCAGGACACCTCATGCATGATATATGACACTAGTGACTGTTCAGAAGCGTGTTTTACAATGCTTTGAAAAGGAAATTTCACATTTGTTTTGCTTTTGATACATTGTTCCATATTTTAATGTATAATACGTGTAAAGTCTACGTCATTGTAACATGTCCATGTAGCTATAACATGTTTTTAACATTAAATATTGACATAATATTTATGTACACCCAATCAGACCTGAAGTCATGGGTTGCCTTGGTTTAGGCTCCAGTCCACTCCCCGCAAGAAACTTCATCACCTATTTATTTTAAACTGGATTCTGCCCGCGACTTCGTCCGCGTTGACTTTAGACAGGAACCTAATATTTTTCCTGGATAAAAAGTATTCCATGTTATCACATAGAATGAATTTTATCACACATATTTATCAATATGTGTGATAAAATTCATCCAAATCACTTCAGCCGTTTTTGCGTGATTGAGTAACAAACATCCAAATATCCAAACATTTAAAGATACAAACTTTCACATTCATAATATTAGTAGAATAGTTAGCTTTGTCTACGAACTTTTAATGTAACTAAATTTTTTGTGGAAAAAATAAGTATAAGATAACACGAAATATGTTTCATTGCATTTAGCCAAAAAATCAGAAGCAATTAGGTAAATGTTTATATCGAGAAAGCAAGAGACGATCTGAGATTAATAAGAGGCTACTAATATCGCAGAACAGAGGCCTTATTCCGTACCAGTCGAATAAAACAAATAACGGCTAGCTTGCCGAGTTTCTCTCCAGATTTTCTCAGTGGACGAGGTAGGGTAGTAGATTAGAAAGAGTTTCTTTGTAAACGCATTATTATTATTAATAGCCATTGTTGTCACACTGCTAGGCAAAGGCCTCCCTCCGCTTATTCCACTTATCTCTGTTCATTGCTATGTTAGAACAGTCTTTCAAAAAGGTGTCCAGCTCGTCCCGTCATCTCCGCCCGAGTCTGCCGCGATATCTTTTCATTGTTGACTTATAGTACAAATAAATGATTTTTGACCTTCGCTTTGAATTATGTTACTATAAAGCCACTGTGTGTGTGTGTGTGTGTGTGAATGATCTACGCTGTTGGCCTCGAGGCCTCTACAGCTTCACCGGATTTTAAAGGCGAGCGTGCAACCACTACGCTCCAGCCAGCCAGAAGGGCAAGAGGCGACATACTCGAGGGCGCCTCGGAGAGGCGCCCTCGGTTGGGACAGTCGCTGTAGGGGGACCAGTGCACTAATAAGCGCACCGGTCGACCGCCGGCTATGGGAGGGGATCTACTACTGCGTCTGCGTCTACGGCGTCGCTCGTATTCTGAGCGGAAAGAAGGGATGACAAAGCATCGGGGGGGTCGGTGAGAACATGTCTCGGCCGGCGGTAGCGGCAGGGGTCGCGAGGGAGGTCGTAGTCGGCGGTGGCTACGATTAACGGATTCGCATGGGAAGATGCGTTCGCGAAGTGACGTGTTGACGCCTTTTTAATAAAGGCGCGAATAGGTTCGAGACCTAGATCGGAGTGGAGGTCGACGTTCCGTACGAACCAGGGGGCTCCTACGGCTTTACGGAGGAAGCGGTTTTGAACCGCTTGAAGTCTGTCGATGTGAGAGGGGGCCGAATGCCCGAACACAGCACACGCATAAGTCATGATGGGACGAACGCAAGTTTTGTAAAGCGTCACCTTATTTCTAAGGGACATTTTACTCCGCTTGCAGATTAACGAATGGAGACGACCGAGCACGAAGGATGCTCGGTGACGGACCCGCTTGATGTGCGGGCCGAAGAGCCACTGTGGTGTAGGATCTACATGGAGAGGCCACTTATGCTAAGACCTACATAAAATCACACCTCCGTGCGTGTTTGTATTGCTCTAGGCAATGCTATCTACATTTCGAGGGACAGCTTGTGTGAGTGGTGAAGAGCTTAAGCCGCCCCACCCATTGGAGCTAATAGTCGGGGGGTTCGATCCCCGCACGGGACAAATTGTATGACCCACTAGTATTTATCTCGGTCTGAGTGTCTGTGTTTGTTAACGCACCCAGGACACTGTGGGGTTGCATTTTATTAAAAAATATATATTCATGTCAAAGCGAGCTTCACAACGTACACGCTGCGTTCGTATAGCACACGTGCGTAGCGTATCCAAAAAGCGAGCAACGCCTTGAAAGACCAATAAAAAACAAAATAAAATATTACTGTAACAATATATTTTATATACAAAGTAGCATTATAATACAATGTAAATGACTAGAAAGAAGGCGAGCAGGGAGTGCGGGCGAGCAGCCGTGCTGCGCTTGAGGGCCTCGAGCTCGCTGACGTCGGGGCCCTCATCCGGGTCCCCCACCTCGTTGTACTGCATCTCCTCGAACTTGCCGGACAGTGCTGTAATAGGACACTCGCTCAGAAACGGAACATCCCCTGAGGCTACCTCACTGCAGATATTTTCGAAAATATCATGTTAACCGACGTGAATTGAAACACGCTTGAAATAAGTTGCCTATTTGCTTTTAGTACGTTTAAAGTTTTGTTGCGTAAATTGGCATCATATGCCACAAAAATTTCGAAAAGTTTTATCACATATTATAACATCACCTGGGAAAATACCTTCGTAAATGCCTCATGGAAAGTACGAAAGGCCGGTTTCAATAATCAACTCAAGGATAGATTTATTTACGGTCCGTAGTAGGTAATTTGACAGATTTTACATATGAAACCGGCCATAAGTTATTTGGTATGGTATTTAAATTCTGTAATCTTTCATTACAATTGTATGAAACAAACATTAGCATAAGGTCTTTAGTTTGAAAGCCACTCAGTGTTTCATAATAAAAAGATGTAAATATGGTCATTGCTATTCTATAAAAAACATATTACTTTGATACAAGTATTATAAATAGATGATTGAAATGCTTAAAACATTCGAACATAATTTTGAAAAGAACTTAAACAATTCTCCGAGCTTAACATTATTTATAGCTAACCTACTTTTGGAAAGAAAACTTTATGCTAGTTCTTGTTTTCGCAACAGTGATAAAAAATTCAAACAGCCACCGTATAGCTGTTTTTCTTTTATGATTCACGGAGTTACGAATTCAACTGCTCAAGGTCTTTCGCCGTCGACTAGCTTTTAAACGTTTTCTACATTATAATAATGTTAGACGTTGTCTTATCATGACCAACAGCGAAGTTTGTACTGACTACATTAAGAGGTACTTACAGTACAATTTTATTGTCCCGTCCGTGTCCCCAAGGGAATTCTTTGATATGCAACTATATGTACCGAAAGTGCTTCTGCTAACTTTTTTAATCTTCAGCCTCATGTCTACCTCGTAGCCTCTTTCTATGCCGGTTATCTCGAACCTTTTATCCGCTAAAAATCATAAAAATTATTATTAGTTTATATTGTTGTTCACATCGTTTTGGATTATCGTGTAAGCTGAGTCGATCGTACTTATTTCCTGTTACGAAGTACCTTTGCGCAAGCATATCTTGGATTTCAATCCAAATTATGATCTATCTATATCATCATGCCAGCTCCCTCGCAGGGTAGGCTAAGAGTACAGAGTTCCAACAGGTTCTTTCCTTACATACCTCTCTGGCTTCCTCCAATCTCATAGTTCCTCTCATACACACTTGCCGGTTACCGAGACCTTTGACTTGCCCTTCAGATAACACACGGTCTTTTTGGTCGTGGTAAGATAGTCTAGGTCATTCCCGGTACCTACATCCTTCCACTTTTGCATTGTATATCTGTTTTTTTATTCTTTCTTCTGGCATTCTTTCTATATGCCCGAACCAACGGAGCATACCCTTTCCCATCGTTACACCGATACTATCTTTCATACCTACTGGCTTCCTTACTACGCTGTTGCGAATACGGTCGGTCAGCGTGACTCCGCACATCTTCCGCAGAGATCGCATTTCGACCGCATTTATCCTGCTTTCATTCTCCTTCTTACAAACCCAACTCTCACTGCCATATAACAGCGTTGGGACAAGCACTCCGTTATGCATGGCCAGCTGCGCCTTTTGGCTTAAGTTCCGGCTCCCAAGTAGCTTTCCCATCGCACCATTCACTCTATTCCCTGCATTCACTCTTCTCTTTATATATTGTCACAGTATATCTGGTTTATTGTATGAAGCAGTGATAGCCTAGTGGTTAGACCGTTGGACTGCAAAATCACTTACTGTAACGGTGAAGGAAAACATCGTGAGGAAACCTGCATGACTAAGAGTTTCTCGAAGGTGTGTGAAGTTCGCCAACCCGCACTAGGCCAGCGTGGTGGACTATGGCCTAAACCCTCTTAGTTTGAGAGGAGGGCCGTGCCCAACAGAGGGACAGTTTCTTAACAGGGCTAATATGATGATGATGATTGTATGAAGCATGAATTTAATACGGATATGTAATGTTACTTGTTATTCTTTATGACGTAATCCGCACTATGAATAGACACAGATTTTCTAAAAAAAAACATTATCAGTTTTAACTTACAGCATATAAGAAACTGGTATAGGAAATTACATACTTCTAGAATTAAGATCCACTCGTTAAATCTGTGTCTTATCTTTTGGTCAATTAGTCAGCATTAGAAAGTTATTAATTTGATATCATCGAAAGAGTGGACTAACTTACTTCAAAGATTTATTTGACAATGGTTAACATCACGTTAGGTAGGTACTTGTTGTAAGTAAATATCTACTAGGTATTAGTACTAATACAGAATTAGTTTCCTAATTTATACTTACATTGTGATATAATTTGATCATTTATAGTCCAATAATTAATAGATCTAGGAAAAGCTTCAGAATGGCAGTCCAAATGTACGGTATCTCCTTCCTTGGCTCCCACTAATTGGTTTTGTATAGTCATTATAGGTGGAACTGTAACAAAAACGTTATTTCTTTGAGTGTTTTCAATAAATAATTCTCCGTTGTCTTTGGCTAAAATTACGGTACATTTCTGTTTACAAATGGTAAATGAATTTTGAAAAATGCCAGAACATTTTTGCCTTGAATATGATTATTTTTATCTAAAAAAAATAAACGTTTAGGTTTTAAAGGATTTAAAAGAGATCGGCTGTGCCTCATTTTAATTATTACCTATTTCTTTAATAATCTCTAGTCAACTACTGCATAATAAGGCAATCATAATGCATTTATTTTAGATTAAAAAAGGCACTGTTTTGTTTTTCATTTTATTTGACTCGAAAAGTCTAACCAAATAAAATATTTGTATTCAATGTTACCGAAATTGACTCTAATTGATATATTAAGATGTCTGATAAAAACTGTAGTATAATTATGATGAATATCTGAGTAGGGATCATGAAATTGGCGGGGTTGAACACAAACAATGCCGACGCACGTTTCCGTTCTTTGGGAGGCGACCGCAAGTAGACGTAAAGCTTATGAGTTTATAGTAAAATCCATATAAATTAAGCTGTAGATTTTCACTGTCAGAAGTTTGAATTTATAATTTAATAAGAGTTTTGGCTTAGCACGAAAGCTTTGACGATAGTGTGACATTCATGTTTATTTAGTAATTTTTTAGTGTGACAAGGATGGCATATCAATTCGCTAACGTCATGCGCCAATATTTTCGCGCTAAATTCTTTGTTCATGGTAAAAAATATTAAGGGCCTCTTTCACCAATCTCGAGTAAACTTTGAATCTACTTGAAACCACTTCTATTCAGATGACTTGTAACTTTCTGGTCAAAACATGTAAGAGTGCTGGTACGCATAACACAAATTAAATCTTACTATGGGTACCGATCATAAATGCTACTTACTTGCTTTTTACATGTTTCAACTCTAATATAATTAGCAGGTTTAGATTATAGAAGTGGTTACTGTGTAAAATTTATTTGGAATTAAACTTTTATGTATTTGTTTATTTGAAGTAGACTAATCGACAATTAAAGTTGCAAGTCTATGTACTATTAATTACACCAAAATAAATAGCCATCTACGATGGTGAAACTAACAAGTTTTAATTGTAACGCTAACCGTTACTTACCTAACCAGTACTTTACTCGAGAGTGGTATAAAAGGCCCTAAGAATATGTCTATAAAGTTCCGAATGCCTTGGCAAATAATTCAGAAAAGTTTGCTACACTGCCTACGGCGGCAGTGTGGTCTTATAATTAAATTTACGTTAGACGTGCCGTGTTTTGGATGGTTTACGACAGTAGAACTTACAATGTACGACGAGCATGACCCGCTTACTGACTGAAGGCGGGACTCCGTTGCTGGCGATGCAAAGGTACGCACCCATGTGGAGCCGTGACACTTTTACTAACTGGAGAACAGCGCCACTCACTGACGTGTCTAAAGCAAATATATAAAAATATTTAACGCAAAATACATCGAGCGGTGAATTTTTGTAATAAATTTTATTAAATTTATAGGAAGCAACTAGAGGTATAAATATGTCGTATACTATTATTTGAAAATCAGTTAATGGAATGGCGACCAGTTATTTTTATTTTAGTAACCTAGTTATCTTTTCATAGACATTCTATGATTGCCCCAGTGTGTTTAGTTGTGAAGCGATGACAGATGACATCTGTCAGATAACAAATTACCGATGGCAGATAGTCAATGTAAGATGGCGGACGGCGCTGATCAGTGTACCGGACAAGACCCTAGTGTTATTTAAGATTCCCTTCGGTTCAGTTCGGCAGTTCAGCCACCGTGCAGATGACTATGAAACGAAGATAAATCCACCTTTCACCGTTATCAGTATTAAAACGGCCATCACAAAAATATAATAAATATCGGATAATACCGGATTAGAGGGTTTTCATTGAAATTTAGAGAAATTACTCCAGTTTGAATTCCAGTTGTAACTTTTAAATTGCTCTCCTGCAAAGTTAATCTCGTTTAAAACAAATAGCGTTTCATTCCTCGATATATATATCTTGTATAAAATACAAAATAACATCTTTCACGACATATTGGGGGTTGAAACCTAAAAGATGTACAGACATTAGCGGCGTTCTGTATCAGATTTTCCTTCTTGTTAGTAATAATTTACGCAAAGTTTTAAAACTATATAGAACGCAAATGAGTCAGATCAACTCGGTGGATGCCGTGTCCGTAGGCCGATAAGTATGTTAAAATAATGTAAAGTTGACAGCTCGCTAGTGCCCTCGGAGGGGTTACAAAATTGAATTAGATTTGAATTTAAGTGAGCAACAAAATACTTCTGCATAACCTGGTGCCTTATTCGGTAGTCCCAAACGCGGCGCTTTATGATCACTACGAGAAATGATCGTGCATCATATTCTATTTGCCACCGGAGTACCATTTCACGATGTTAACGTAACACGTCACGTTACGTGTTTATTTGATCATAGCGAATAAGGGCCTTGTGTGATACTCGATATTAGGTCGAAGCTTTCCTCGTTGTTATACTATAAAGGCACACCAAGCCTTTGTTGCATAGAACATACCTCTTTAGATGTGTTATATATCGGTAGTGCTTTGTTGCTAATAGTCCAAGAGCTAATGTGGTAAATATAGTACAGTTAAATATAAAGCAATATATAAGCAAATTAGGAGTTCGTCATAGTGACCTCTGCGTTTAATAATGTAGGTCTTTAGAATATTATATTACTGTGACAAAGTACTAGAGTACGTCCATAATTGTCTATGCCTTTACATTATTTAATGCGACATCGTCAATGACACTAAAATTCATATTAGTCCTTGTACACTCGTGCTGAAATGGCGTAAGTGTGCCAACGACTTAGCGCGCTTACGCCGTTTTAGAAAGTGTGTATAGAAGCTAATATTGATTTTAGCATTATTCGTATATAAGTCTTATCATGAAATGAAACTATTCTTCGATTTATTTTTGATTAATAAATTCCAGCTGTTTCGAATGCTTTACAGCATTCATGGTCTCGGGAGGGACTGAGGCGTTTGACGTCCAAAGGTCATTGTGAAACACCTCAATCTCTTCTGTAACTATATGGGTGCTGAGAGCTTAAGATTGACGTTTGCGTGGCGCTAGCGAGTAGGTATACTATCCTTGTTATATTACAAATTTACTTAATAAACATGAATATGACAAGTACAATTACTCGCTAGTGTTACGCTGTCAAAGTTTTCGTGCTAAGCCCTCCGTAAAGCACTCGAAACAGCGGGAACATAAAAATCAAAAATCAAATTTCGATTTAATCCTAAGTACAGTTTTATTTTACGTCTAATTTTGATATTCGTGTAAATTCAAGAGCACATATCTTGTTTATTTACCTTCTGTCGTAAAAATTGCTTACTTTGAGTGTCGCTGAAGTTTGAAGTAGGCAGCAAGTCGCCAGCTTCTTTCCGCCATACAACGGTAGGCGTAGGCACGCCATGGGCCGCACAGCGCAGTGTCACATTAGCTCCTTCACGAGCCACCTGGTCGCTGCTCGTTGGGTAGTCCAAGATATCAGGCGGAACTGTTCGAAGATAATAGAACTTGTCGTTATCACCTTGATGATCTCCAGTAATGTATAATTTCTTCTTATATTCTACTCAATTTCAATCTTCACATATTTTAGTTTATTTGGATAAAACTAACGGTCGACAACGTATGGTCATGAAAATGGATTCGTCTTGTGGATTCAGTGTATGCCGCTGGGATTACCTGATCAAGAAGTCTCAGGTTCGATTCCTAAACGGGACTGATCTTTGTCTCTTCCTAAATTATTTGTCTCGGTCTAGTTATTTGTGTGAAATTACATTTGTAGATTAGTTCTTTTTCTTTAAAGTGGTCTTAGGTTGGATTTTTCTTTCTTTCTTATGTAGGATTATAGTAGAATTTTAGTAGACACACTTTTCAAGATTAAAGTAATTCTACCAAGTAAACTTCACAAATGGTAATTATTTTTTTAAGAAGCTGAAAATTGCTCTTGTAATAGAAAATGTATATTTAATTATTAATAAAGAAAATTTGAAAATTGTATAACAATTCTGAACTAGACGTTAAATAAACATAATTTGGTATTCACCTTCGTCGGTATGAATTAATTATGAAGATTACAAGTAGGTATACAGTTTGGTACACAAATTAGTTACACTACACGCTTGACTCGACTTTGATTACCCACCAAGTAAACTGGTAAATATTCTCAAATAAAATTACTTACCAACTGCTAAATTTACTTAGTTGTTAGCGGATTGGTAAATTAATATTACTATGTGATGTTAGGGTAATAATATTGACTAACCTATCTTCGATTTGAATTTATTTTAATTGACTATGAGACATTATTCAGATTTACCAGTCATCTGGTCGATGATAGAGACTCTTAATAACTTGCCCAAGCGATCTGATAGTTTAGCACGAAAAGATTGACATTAAAGTGATGCTAGCAAGATATACCATCCTTGTCATGCTGCGAATATACTAAATAAACATGAACGTGACAGCACGATTACGCTAGTGTCACGCCAATGTTAAAGTGTTCGTGATAAGCCCTATACGGTGATGACGTAGAAAGGCAGAGATATATATTTATATGACTTGAGTCATGGCTCCCTATGGGCCTCTTCTTCTTAGCGAAAACAAATAAAAAATGTAGAGATTCGCAAAAGAACCAATCTTATCTTATCTTAAATTGGCTTACCGGACCGAGGAAACCTCTGGCGCACTTCGACCCATGGGATCTTTTGTGCTGTCCTTGCCCTAATGCTCTTACGTACCTGAGGTGTCCAGTACTCCCTGTATTAGGTTGTAGATTCCAGCAGGGGGACAGAGCCGTAGTTCTTCTGGGTTTGGATAGGCCACTCCCAGTAGTTCCATTCGCCGCGCAGCCAGAGCGTCGCAGTGACAGATGACGTGCTTCATGGTTTCAGTTTCTGTGCCACAGCACCTGCATACCACGTCGCCGCATAGGTTCATCTTGTGTAGATGTTCTTTCGTGCCATAGTGGCCTGTGAATGCTCCCGTTATTTGCCTTAGTTGCAGTCTACTATATTTTAGTAGTCTCTTGCAGTCGCTTTCACACCATGTGGAAAGGAATTCCTTTGAGTGTCGTAGCCCTGTGTGTGCTTCCCATTCTTTCTTATGTTGTTCTTGGGCATATTTAAAGAGTGCGCCTCTATAGGCGCCGTCTGGTATGCCTATGAACGGTTCTGGACCAACGGGTTTTCCCATTGCTCCCTTCCTGGCTAAGTCGTCCGCACGCTCATTGCCATCAACTCCCGTGTGCCCAGGGACCCAGACTAACCTGACCGTGTTGCGCGCTCCACATCTGTCAAGAAGGTATGCGCACTCCGCAGCCAGTGCTGAGTTTAGCTCATAGGAGCCGACGGCCTTGAGGGCAGCCTGACTATCACTACAAATGTAGATTTTCTTGCCCGTGATTCGTTTGTCCAATATCTCTTTTGCACAAGTGTTTATCGCATAGGTCTCTGCCTGGAATATTGATGTAAACCTGTCCATGCTTTGGCTAAGGCTATATCCTTCCGTGTATACTCCGGCTCCTGTTCCAAACTTGGTTTTGGATCCGTCGGTGTACCATATCATTTGCTCCTTGCCTTGCTTATTTAGACCACTTTTCCATTGTTCCCTGGTTGGGATATGAGTGCTAAATCTCTTATTGAACATGTATGTGGTTATGATCTTGTCACTTCTCATGTTCCTTATGTCATCTAGTTCCTTATCCGGTTCTAGCTTGGTGTGTTCGAGGCCTGGCGCCGTTATGCTCCATAGTCCAGCTTTCTCTAGCCTATAGAGTGCCTTCCTTGCCTCAGTTTCAATGACGATATGTAATGGAGTTAGGTTAAGTAGCCTCTCCATAGCTGCCGTCGGTGTTGTTTTGAAAGCACTTGTGATGGCCAGGCAGGCTGTCCTCTGCAGTTTTGTTAAGGAATCCCTGCACGTCTGTGTCTTGGTTCTAGGCCACCACACGATGCATCCATACGTTATTATCGGTTTTACCATAGTGTTAAATAACCAGTGTAAAAGAACCAAAGTCACGGTCATACTATAGTGGCAGTACTATGGTGGCAGTGGAAAAGGCTCATCTCTCGTAGAATTGATGGCCGTTGAGGCAAAAATCTCAAAGTTCATAAGACGGCAAAGTTCTCGAATGTTACCACGTGACGGAAGATGTAGAGTCAGCAGGCCCCTCTACAAGATGGACCTGGGGCCTGGTAAAGGTCGCGGGTTAAATCTGGATACTTACAATATAAAGCCGGTTGTTTTAGCAATATTCGGGGGTGGCTCATAGGTTACGACTACTGTTCACTGAAGGACATATTCATCACTGAACAGTAATAGTCTCAAGTGCAGAAATTAAAAAAATACAAGGTATAGATTTATGTTATAACCTAAAGACAAACACTATTTTTTACATTCAGAAAAGATTATATGCATTACTATCTCAGTCTCTCTGCCGTATCATCAGTAGCATCTTAATCTGAAAAAATACTGTATAGCTCTTCATAAAAATCTATCTATCTATACCATGACATCAGATCTCTTACGGGATAGGCGTAAAGTTCAGAGTTCCAGCAGGCAGAGCGGCCTGTAACGAAAGGTCGTTACAGACTTCTCTGCAACTATATCTCTGTTCTTAAAAATTAAGCTTTTTAATAAAATCCCTTACCTACAACATCTAAATATGCTGTCTGGCTCTTCATAGGGTCAGTGTTCAGCTGGCACATGTACCAGCCTCGGTCTGACTGCCTCACGTCGTGTATGTGGAGGAACCAGACCCTCCTGTCGCTGTGGTTTACCGCGATGCGGTGGTTCTTGGTGATCACATGAGTGGCTATCGTCAGGATAGTCTGCGTGTCCACGCGTAGCCACGCCACCTTTGATCAAGTTTAGGAAATTGATGATATGATCAAGCCTGAAGGTGTTCTTTATTGCTTTTATCATAAAATTTGACATTTACTTGTACTAGTAAAAATTTAGAAGAGCATGTTATATGACCCAATTTTCATTCTTTTCAATACGATTCCTTGAAATATAATCTTTCAAGGTCGTTATTACGTTAAATATTTTACGCTTATCCAAACTAATTAAATCATTTATCCATTTTCATGTAAAATTAATTAGTAAAACTTAACCTAATTTGATAAGGGTATACGGAGTGGGCAAGTTCTATTTCTAGACCGGCTTAAGGTGCGAACATATAGATATATGCTGTCACAATAAAAAACGTACCAAAATAGGGTAAGGTGTGGGAGCGGGTACTCACCCTGTAAGGTCCGAGATCATTGACGACACAAGTGAAGACTGCCTCTCGTCCCAATGAAACAGTCAAGTTGTTGAGGCTGTCTTCAAAGCGTGGAACTTCTAGAACAATGGATTAAAAGTTATAATGAATATTCATTATATCAGCCGAAAAACGTCCAATGCTGAACAAAAGCCTCTTCAAAGTATAGCCACAATGAGTAGTTTTGTGTTTTCCGTATCCAGCTTTACCCTTTTGACCTTTACTAGGGCATTATTTATCTAATCATTATCTATCTGCTCATCCCACTTCTCTTGTACATGGTCATCACTTGATAACCTTTCTACTAAAACAGCTATCAGTCTTGCAAACGATGTGTTTCACCCACTGCCAATTAAAGTTATTCATTCTAAGAGCTATATTTGTAATTCTGGTTCTACTGTGAACATACTCGTATCTGAATCGTTTTTACGTCGCAGTCCGGAGTCTGGAATTGTGTCCGATATCCTTCAAATATCTGTAGTGGACGGTATAAAAGCAGTAGACTTTTTCTCTATTATACTAGAATTTAACATCGTCGGTGATATGTAGGTACACCTTTGTCATCCTCGTTTAAGGAATATAGGCGTGTGGGCGTATTTATTAGCCAAAACAAAAGTTAAGTTGCACACCGGTTGCTCGATATTTTGCAAATTTTATTTAGATATAGAATTAATAAATGTTGAGTTCCATTATTAAACATTTGGATCAAAGGATTGCAAAGTCAAACCCGGCTTCACGATTGCAACCCTAAAAGAGGTAATTAACAAAATAACTGTATAATAAATTTTTGGGAGCTTTGATTAAATTAAATAAACAGTAACAAAGCGTGGCCAGCATTGGTAATAAAATGAAGACGACGAATAGGGAGTTGCCGGCATGCTTGCTAATTACTTAGAAAATAAATACATAGAGTTTGTTTCGACTCAGCCGATTCGTTTAATATTTGATACAGTGACCATTTTGCAGCTGATATTCTTCATTATACGTTCATAAGAGCATCAAATCAATACCAGAAATATCCTAAATAATTTTAATTAAAAAAGATCTTTTTAAAAACGAGCTTTTATAGTAAAAACACAACAGTGCTTAGTTCAGGGGTTCTGGTGGCCTCCTTTCAGCTCTATTATAAGACCTAGAACTCGCCTAGACCACGTTATCTTAGCTGGAATTTTGCCATGAGTGCCATAATTTGTAACTTTATTATATACTACTATTTTTTCCATAAAAATACTAATATAAAATAGCCTTTGCATTATTGACATAAGTAATCATTGAAATAAATAATAATCATGTTATAAACTAAAAAAGTATTTAAAATTCTAATGTATAAAATTTATACACAAATAAATAATATTGAAGTGTCTGTTTATAATGTTAAAATAACAGCTTTTTACTAAATGCATATGAAAGTATATACGGTTTTTATAACAAAAAAAATACAAAGGTTTGGTCAAATAGCCGACAGAGCGCGACGACATTTAATGTTTGTCTGTTTGTTTCGGCTAATCTTCGAAAAGGCTAGACCGATTTGGAAGGGACTTTCATTGATAGATAGCTGATATTATAGGAAGTAACTTAGGCTCGTTTTACTTTATAAAATGTTTTTTGTTAAATTGCACGCGGGCGAAGTCGCAGGTAGCAGCTAGTAAAATAATATTTATGTATTGCTGTGCCCTAACAGGGTCTCAAGTCTGAACCATATCTACTTTGTTCATACATCTCTTAAGCACATGAAAGCAATAAAAGATTTGATTTGATTTAATTGGATCCTGAACACCATCTGAGTCTATAGTACTTATGAAGACAAATCAAATGAACCCAAACACGTGGTTATATTAAGTACTTGGGTAGTTACGTTGGCCACCTTTCGGCTTCATCATCAGACCCTGAACACCATCTAGTTGGAATATTAATAATTAGTATAGTAATTGTACTAGTATAGTAACTTCAACAAGTCAATCCAACAAGTCTAAACACGAGAGGGGAATGATGTGTAGTTGACATGTTCGACATGACACCTTCCGGCCCCATCATCAGACCAGTTGCATGGTACTATATTTTTGCATTGTCACCGAACCAAAATTCAGCTAAATCGGATACCCGTGATTGAATAATGGATCACCAAATTTGATAACGGAAAGACAGACAGATAGATATACAAACAGTGCAAGTTATATAAAAGCTTGTAAAGATATTATGGAAATTACAAACTTGTCAAATGAAAGAAAGAAATAATATCTCAGTCATGTCAAAAGTCAATGTCATTATTTAAATCTAAAGCCTTATAAGTCGACAGCATCATATTATATCCTAATTGTAATCACAAATTAATTGTAATTATTTTCGAGAATCTATCATATTATCATCTCCATGGTAAGCATTTCAATAAACTCAATTTATATTACGAGATTGGAGTAACGATCAATTAGATGTTTGCTTTGCGTTGTAGATAATGAGAAACGTCTCTGATGTATTTTAAGCTTGAATAGATAAAGTTATCAACTTAAACAAAGTAATCATTACTTGTGGTACAAGCAAGATGTATACTCTCGCCTTGAGCTTTATCTCCACACTAATGTATCAGAGGGCTTAGCACAAACCATTTGTCGTTATCGAAATGTTTCAACGTTACTTAGTATATACAAGGTGTAACATAATTAACGCAAGACCTGAAAGTAGTTTTTTCTACATCAAATCTTACATTTTTTTTTAAATTTGCAAAAAATGCTGTTACTCCTTTAGAGCGCTATAAAAACTAAATTTATGCTTGATCCAAAGCAATACGGAGATTTCAAATGCATTTCTAAAACGTAATTTCTCAATATGCACACATACATCTTTGAGCTTTATCTCCACACTAATGTATCAGAGGGCTTAGCACAAACCATTTGTCGTTATCGAAATGTTTCAACGTTACTTAGTATATACAAGGTGTAACATAATAAACGCAAGACCTGAAAGTAGTTTTTTCTACATAAAATATTACATTTTTTTTTTAAATTTGCATAAAATGCTGTTATTCCTTTAGAGCGCTATAAAAAACTAAATTTATTCTTGATCCAAAGCAATACGGAGATTTCAAATGCATTTCTAAAACGTAATTTCTCAATATGCACACATACATCTTTGAGCTTTATCTCCACACTAATGTATCAGAGGGCTTAGCACAAACCATTTGTCGTTATCGAAATGTTTCAACGTTACTTAGTATATACAAGGTGTAACATAATTAACGCAAGACCTGAAAGTAGTTTTTTCTACATGAAATCTTACTTTTTTTTTTAAATTTGCAAAAAATGCTGTTACTCCTTTAGAGCGCTATAAAAAACTAAATTTATTCTTGATCCAAAGCAATACGGAGATTTCAAATGCATTTCTAAAACGTAATTTCTCAATATGCACACATACATCTTTGAGCTTTATCTCCACACTTATGTATCAGAGGGCTTAGCACAAACCATTTGTCGTGATCGAAATGTTTCAACGTTACTTAGTATATACAAGGTGTAACATAATAAACGCAAGACCTGAAAGTAGTTTTTTCTACATAAAATATTACATTTTTTTTTAAATTTGCATAAAATGCTGTTATTCCTTTAGAGCGCTATAAAAAACTAAATTTATTCTTGATCCAAAGCAATACGGAGATTTCAAATGCATTTCTAAAACGTAATTTCTCAATATGCACACATACACGTACAAGTTTCTTTCTTAATTGGAGTATAAAAGTGCCTCAAAAAGGTGTAAAAAATGTTAAATTTGTAAAACTGGTTTTCGTATGGAATTTGTAAAGCAATCGGGGTGTCTGAGGTCTTGAGTTATTTATGATACACCTTGAATATAACGTGAAAAGTACAGCATATCAAGTCGATTACGTTACTTTTACGTCATATGTTCATGCTAAGCTAATGCATTGACGTTAGGGTACATTAAGTTATTATGCCATCCTTTTCACTTTGCAAATTTACCAAATAAACATGAATGCACGCTTTCTCTACAACGGTACGATAACGTCAGTGATTCGTGCTTAGCCTTCTGTATATATGTGGGTACGAATGTTATTGTAGTCGTGGCACTGTGTAAACTCACGTACAATCCCAAGCATTTATTGTGCCTAGAGCAAATTTGCTTGCGGGTCGCAATATCCAAGTGAACGGGCTCTGGGGTGCTATCTTGTTTTATTTGCACCCCAGAGTCGATAATGAACGTTTTTCCCCGTATTTATTCCGAGCATTCAATATACTAAAGGTGTAATAAAGGCTAACAGTTCAGTAGCCCTCCTTATACCACATGCTACTGAAATTTTACTGTCCCATAGTATGCAAAATTGTTCATAAAAGAAAAATGGTGTAACGGAAAATGGATCTTAACTGTACAAACTTAAGGTTTCACGAATAGAATCTTTAGAGATAAGGATTAGGTTAAATAGACAGTAGATTTATTGATCCTTAATAAAATGCTTATGTTACTTTTGTTATCCCATCATTTTGTGGTTAGTTAGAATATTATTATCATAGATATGAGTATCGAAAAAATATAACATAATAATGTTATATTTTTATTCTGTTGAGTATCTTTTTCAGAATTGGTTTTGACTTTCTAATATTTTTACCGACAATATTTGTATGGTCTAGTGGCAAAGCGCATCGCTTGGTAATCACCAGGTCCTGGATTCAAATCCTAGGTCGGACAAATGAAGTTCTTTTAACGAAAACTTCCCAGCATGACTTCGGAGTCTGGAATTGTACCTGGTATATGGCAAAAGACTCGCCCCCTATTACATGGGACCTAACACCGTCAGCGAAAAGTGCCACCCTCGCTTGGGAAATATAAGCGTGACAATTTTTATTTATTTTAATATTTGTTTCGAAAATGCTGAAGATTATTTAATTAATAATCCTTTTACCTTATGAAAAACTTCTATTAAATTTCCTAATTTACAGAATCCGAAAAGTTAATACAGTTTCCCTTCGCAAATATTTTGTGTAAAATATTTTAAAATCACTTGATAACATTAAAGGTATCTGTTTATAACACTTTTACTAAGCGGAGTGTTTTGATACCGCTCTACATTTTCAACAAATTTCAGATAACGAACTTTGTAACAAAGTTAGAATTACGCATATTAATGAGTGGATTTGTGTCGGTGTATTTCAAAACGAGGAATGGTTTAAGATACAAGGAGGTACCTAAACGTTCCCTTCCGAAGCTACTAAAGATGATCTTTATCGTTTTATGGATTCAGAAAGCGGGGTGAGCCCTGGGGGACTATTTATATCAAAATATTACCTCTCCTTGGAGACTCTAAAAGAAAGTTTTAAATGCTTTATGTCGGTACTTGCACATACGATGTTATATGACGTTATTCTACGATGTAGTATATATTTTAACATCGTAAACTGTCATTCACGTTTGCTGATGTCTGCGGGCGACTGTTTTATCGCTTAGAAAGAACGCCATTGTATTCCGCCCGGTAGAAAGGCGAACTCTATTGTTTTTTTTTTATCTGACGGCATATGGGTCTATTCGCCCGTAGTAGCCGTATACAATTTGTCGACCCTTTTAGGGGTTTGTTATGTCACGTATTGGTGTCGCACTGTAAGTTAAGACTTTTGTAATGTAAATAGAATGGAAAGGAAATTACTTAAATGTAAGAGTGGTTTTCCTCCCATTTATACCTACTTCGATATTCTTGTTTTATTTGATTTTAATTTCACAAAATATTTTTTCCGCCCTTATCCCCCTTAAATATATGTGTAAGCGATCCAGTTATTTTAGTAAAAATACGTGCACATCTCTTACAGAAGGTCTAAAAAAGGCTCAGAGTTGCTCTGCGAGCGATGGAAAGAGCTATGCTCGCCGTTTCTCTACGTGATTGAATCAGAAATTAGAAGATTCGTAAAAGAAAAGAAACAAGGTCACCGACATAGCCCATAGGATAAGTAAGCTGAAGTGGCAATGGGCGGGTCACATAGCGCTAAAATCGGACGTGCGTTGGAGCAGAAAGATACTAGAGTGGAGACCAAGTATTGGCAAGCGCAATGTTGGACGGCCACCTACCAGATGGACTGACGATCTTGTGAGGATCGCAGGAAGTTGTTGGATGCAGGTGGCATCGGATCGGTTGCGCTGAAGAGCGATTGGGGAAGCCTTTGTTTAGCAGTGGACAAATATAGGCTGATATGATGATGATGATGATGACCAGCACATCTATATTCTCCAAGCAAGAATGTACATAATATATCTGTTTTTCGGACTGCTACTGAGAATTTCTCGATAGAAAAACCCCAATAAGTTTTTGTCCGACCCATCATTTAAACCTAGGATCTCGTGATGACAATGTAGCTGATGATCACGTGGTCCTACGTTCCACCACCACCATTAAACTATCGAGTCACTTATGGTACGAATAAACGAAGTAGAATATATTATTAATGTTTGCTCTTCATGGTAACTTTTGGTGTTAAGTGTTTCAAATCACCCCTTTCGTTTCCAATATTAGTAGGCAACTTGAATTTCTGCAGCTATTAGAAAACGAAGAAATGTATGTGAAAAATCATAATTTCAGAACAAAGCGTTATAAAATGAGGAAAAGGTGAAGAAACAAACCGTTTGCAACTTGGGTAGGTCCTCAAATACCTTACTGGTTCGATTAAAACTTGGATTGTAGTAGAAATTTACGAGTCTAATAGTCACATTAAAAAGTTTAGGTATATGTATGTAACAGAATGTTAACTATAGCTATTAGGTACCTCAAGATCGTTACTAATATTATTTACATCGCGCTTACACTTACATACTTATTACCTACCTTATACCTTGGTCGGTATAGTTAAAGTAAAGCAGCACTTAATATACGGTATTTCGTTTTATTTTTTATCGTATTATTCCAAATGACTCATAAAAACATGGAAAGGCGTGGTGCAATCTAGACGTTACAACATTTTCAGTTCATTTGTAGAAAACTATATCCGAAATCAGCGAATTCGTATGCCAGCAACTGTGTTAAAAGTTAAATTGTATCAAAATCGTGATATCGTGCCAACATAAAGGCTTTGGTACACATCTGACGGGGTGATGTGGCGACGAGACGGGTTTTCTGTCTGATATACTACTAAAAGCTTAGGGTGAACCATTTGACGTTATCGTTACGTTGTCCAGAAAGCGTGCTGTCATACTTATGTATAAATTTGTAGTGTGAAAAGGAGAGCATATCAACAAAATAGCGTTACGCTATCGTCAATCTTTGCGAGCTAAGCTCTCAGTACATTTCAAGTACCCACATTTCATCTGGCAAAGCGACGCCACCGTTACGGCCCGTAGCATATATTCCCAAGCACTAACGCTTGGCCACGAAAGAACGGCATACTTAGAACGTTATATTGCTTGCTAGTTGCGTCAAAAGAAACCCAAAACTTTGGACCTTGCTGTCGGCCACAAATAAAGGAATAACCTCAAAGCTATGACACTATTTACAACACGCCAATTTTTATGTAGACGTTGTGATCAGGATTCTACATTATTGAATTCATTATTGATTCATGGAGTGCTTCATACATATTGTCTTAGGACCAGTTTTGTTTCCTTTCACAAAAGGAGTGGAGAAATAACGACATTTACCACCGTGCGGATCGAATGCGGTGAGGGCAGGTTCGTGGCCTCCTACTCTTGGAACTTATCGTCCGGGACTAATGGCTTAGCCTGCCTTCTAAAGCACGGTTACGCTCGAAAATTAAAATGACACAAACGGTCACCCATCTCAGACAGACCGAGTCAAACTGTGCGTAACATTGGTGATCACAAAATAGCGGTCTCGCAAGGCTGTGGACGACTTCAAGAGTTATTATTACATAATAGGGTCACAAATAAGCCGATGCACACTAATTTTTTCAAACATTTATTCTTGGCACCAATATAAATCGCGATGACACTCGTGCGAGGTCACCGATTGCTATATTTTGTCGATCTTTTCAGTGCGGCTTTGTCACTTTGTACATACTCGATCAACAGCATGTTTTTGATGCTCGATATTGATTCTTGACGCTCAGGGCGATAATAAGGCTCATAATAAGCGTCGACGTTCGTGGCCTCCAAAAACATTGTGGAATTTCAATATAGTCATAAAATTAACAAAATATTATGTATTATTTTCTTCTCACAGACCAGAGGACATAGCACGAGCGATAGACATTGGCTTGTACGCTTTCGAGGAAGCGTGCTGTCATGTTCATCATTATTTAGTAAATTTGTAGTTAGAAAAGGATAGCATTTTAACTTCACACTGTTACCATAACGTCAATCTGTACGTGCTAAGCCCTCAATTAATGCTATCTAACATTTTTAGGTACGAATTGTGTCTGGGTACCTAACGATCTACATGGAATTTGAAATTGGGATCCTTGACGCAACAGACGGCATAGACTAGACTAAATAATCTTGGAATAGCAAATTTGTCAATGGAACAATGTTCATTTATAATAATGACGTCTTGGAAGTACAATTTGTCTAGCAAATATCTGAATAGGGATACTGCCTATTTATAGCGAAAGCATTCAGTGGGGACGTTTTAAAATTGAAAATAGCAGAGGATTGAATTGATTGAAATCATTCTATCATTATGCTAATTGTTTGAGGAAAAAGTGATGGAAAGGGGTCGTGAGAATTAAGTTTGTCGAACCCTTATGAAGAATTTCTAGGAAATATGTTAATAAATACCTACAGATGTACTCTTTATAAGTTATAATATTTTGTTATGTATCTTTTTTCTACCTTTGTGTGTATGTTACAAAAATGTATTTTATTTTGGTGTTGATTTATAGATATTCTATTACATTATGATTATTCTGACACAACTATATCGTTTATATTAAAAAATATATCAATAAGGCTGTATGTACCTATATTCTAAATTGTGAACGCAGGACAGAGATTGCAGAAATATCGTATATGCATCGAAATATTATAATTTATGCGTATATGTATCTGGGTGGACATCTAGATACATCTCTTTGGAAGAATAGGACTCGCACAATTTGATGGCAGCCACCTTTGTGGGAAGTTGTGTTAATTTTAAAAGATGTCAATCAGTTGTTTCCCTGGATGCTGAAAAGGTTGTATTTCGGGACTCACCAGACATATTTTTCACTTCCTCCCGGATACTTTCTAAACTAAGAAAAAATCTGCGGGAAATCCGGACGGATTGTTGCTTTACTTTAGACGTTTTTCTTTTTTTTATGGGCGATATTACTTTTGTCATCACAGTATGAAATACCCTTTTAAACAGAGGATATTATTCGAAACTTACAGCTTACTAGATAGAATATTGACTTATCTATCTTTATTATTACGTTGGATTCCTTGTGTAGGATAGGCGGAAAGTACAAAGTCCCAACAGATTCTTTGCTTACAGACCTCTCAGGCTTCCTTCACTCTCATAGTTCGTTAATCTAATTTCTAATCATATAAAATAAACAGCAATAAGCTTCTGTCTGATATTAATAACATCTATTCTCAAACGAGAAGAGTCGTCAAACGTCAAAGTTTTATTCATATTTAATTTAATTTTAAACCAACACAATTTGACGCAAAATGAATGGTTAGACAAAAATAGTTTCTCACTCGTTCAGAGCTTTGCTCTGTCTGTATTAATTATGCATAAGTTTAAATCAGTTTTAGTTAATAATAAGAAAGTACAGTTCACAAAACAAGTCTAATGTCAGGTAAATTGTAATTTATAGCGTAGATAATCCATACTAATATTTTATAGGGACAAGATTTTTGTGTTTGTTGTTTATAGTCGTTAAAACCTGACTACTGAACAGATTTTGATAATTCGTTCATTAGAAAGTTACAATATCCAGAAGTCATATGGACCCGGGAGGGAAAACTGCTTGAATGGTGTATATAGTATTTTCCAATCAAACTTTAAACCTTCACAATATACTTGTTTTATTTTTTTAACCGTAGCCTCCATTGCAAGGATCTATTCCTGTGCCGTGGATGCATTAACAAACGTAAAAATTGACATACACAAATACCCAGACCAGAACAAATAATTGTGGATCATATAAAGATTTGTCCGGTGCGGAATCGAACCGGAGACTATTATACAAAGTTGACAGAGCGGCTTAACCTCTCAACCACTGCCCTAAATCGGCCGTCACGCAATTGTGATTGCAATCTATATAGAAGAAATCTATAAAAGTGTAATATGAAGGCGATAGTATTTTCGAAAACATCGAAATTAAAATGCTGTTAGCAAGAAATTGACGTTTTTATGTCAAGTGAAACAGTTTTAAAGCTTTATTGGTATAGAATATAATTGCCAACATAATATATTATATTCTTAAAAAGTTGCCGACTCATGAATTATGTTTTACAACCGTCCAGTTTGAACAAAACCTTAATAGAACCATGAAAAAAAAGAACAAACAAATACACAAGACAGTCTTTAAATTATTAATATGATACAATTTGTTAGTAACTTAAGTAGTTCTCAAACAAATACCAATTTGAGGCTAACTCATGTTAGTATATTACACCACAACTTCGCGTTACGTTGAGTTAAATCCAAGTTAAATTCGTAACAAGGATTTAACTAAACTAAATTTTGGCCTCTGTATATAATAGGCTTATTATAAAGTTATTTATATACCAACAAAACATGTAACATAAGATATGAAAGTAGTTTGTTACAGGTAACTAAAGTTATGACAACAATTATCATATAATAGTAGACAGCGTTTGTTCTGGAAAGCAATGATCGTTGATGAGAACTATGAGAGTAGAAGATGCCAAAGAGTTTAATATGGAAATAACCTGTTGGAATTCTGATGCTAACCCACAATTTGATTCGTTGCTTTGACTTTTGATCATACATTATTAATAAAGTGAGAGAGATCGAACAGCAGAGAGAGGAAAGACAGATAGAGAGGGAGAGAGAGATATTACGTAAAATAATACTTCAATTAGCTAAAATTGCTCACTCTTTCCAATCTTTTTTTAGTACGTTGTGGCAAACATAAGTTAAAACAATACGGGGATTTCAATCGCATTACTAAAATATAGAGAAATGCAGCCAATATTCGAAGTTCCAAAGAACATAGATCTTAATAAAATAGTGATTAACTTACTTTTCAGAATTAGAAGTTTGGTTTTCATATTGGGTTACATAAAACCGGCTGGTACTTCGGCTGCTAACCATACCAAGCTAGGTGCCCGCTTTGTCGACGAGTCGCAACTTTCGCCCTTATTCGCTTTGATCAATTGAACCCTTATCGCGGTGCGTTACGATAACTTCGTGAAATGATCGTTCAATGATATTCCTGTGGTGGTGGTACTACAGAATACCGTCGATATGTATTCTTACTAGATTACGGAATATGAACAAAGTGACGGCCGTAAAAATGCCCGCTTTGGGATACACTAACGCATTTATATATACTTGTAGCTAACAAATGTAGAAATCAGTTTTAAATGATGAATGACCTCAGATCTATTTATTATGGTAGGTTTATAAGACTGTAGCATTTTGACGCCTCCCACACCCATACTACTGTACTTATTTTTCGGGCCGGATTTGACCTTTAATAATAATGTGCGCTCGTAACGCTGTGCGACCGCGGTGTTCTTACCTATCACCAAGGTTAAGCAGCGTTCGACTCGGTCGGCCTGAGATGGTTGACCGTTTGTGGCATTTTCACATTCGAGCGACTCCGTGCTTCTGAAGACATGTTAAGCCGTTGGTCCCGGTTACCACTTAACGTGGTAGTCGTTAAGCCGAGTTAGAAGCCTTAAAGGCGGCTTGATAAGTTCCAACAGCAGGTGGCCACAAAACCTGCCTCCACCAATCCGCACTGGGTCCGCGTGGTGGAGTAAGACCTAACCTCTCTCACCTCGATTTGTGAGAGAAGGCCTTTGCCCAGCAGTGGGCAGTATAGGCTGATATTAATATATTATAATAATGTATGTCCTGCCTAGCGAGCATTCATAGATTTTAATATTATTTTCGAACGTGTCGACAGGGTCGTGGATTGGTCATGCTCACGAAAATGTCTTTGCTAGTGGCTGCTATGTGGAGCGGGTCACTCTCTTCCCTCTATTATGGTCGAGGAGAGTAATGGCTGCTTCTCAAGTCATACTCGTGAACGGGGTCTGCTGGTGGGGACTGGACCGTCCTCTATTCTTTGACTGATTAAACATGTACCGTAGTACTGTTGAATTTTGTCTCGTTCGGCATCACACTGGCGGCAGCTATAACCAATTATTTTGTACGCTCTCTTTACATATTTTATAGTAACCCTTTCTCTTACTATTATTATTATACTTTTTATTATATACCTTTACAAAGTCCCTATTTTGTAATTGAGAGGACTATGTTGACACAGACTGATACCATGAATCTAAGTACTTATGTTTAATCTATAATTAATTAATATCTACTTCGCTCGTTCTGCACTGTTCTCCCATACCCCATAAATGCAATGTATACAAAAAAGAATTGTAAAACTCTCATTTTTATAAAGTGTCGTTTGTTGACTTGAGAGAGTACCGTGGAGTTTCTTGCCCTTTTTTCCACAGGAATAACTATCCGAACAGGTGATAGTCTTAAGTAATCAATAATTTTCTAACTTTGACTATTCATAAGTGCCTCTTGGTCACCATGAATAAAAAACTTTGGATTTTGATTTTGAATATCAGCCTATACTATACTGTCCCACTGCTGGGCAAAGGCCTTCTCTCCCAAATCGAGGTGAGAAAGGTTAGGTCATACTCCACCAAGCGGAACCAGTGCGGATTGGTGAAGACAGGTTTGTGGCCACCTGCTGTTGGAACCTATCCAGCCACCAAGGCTTCCAACTCAGCTTAACGACTACCACATTAAGTGGTAACCGGGATGAACTGCTTAACGTGCCTTCCGAAGCATAGCGCTACGAGCGCCTTTGACCTTTAGTGAAGTACAAATAATATATCGATTCAGAATAATATTATTCTATCATTTCCTGAAGTTATCGTAACTCACCGCGTTTGGTCTTAGCGAATAAATATCTTTGCCGCTATCCGAGACTCCGAGAGATATTTAAACTACTTTACGTCTATTTGTCAGTCTTGCCGTGATAGTGCTTACCAGGAAAACCTTTTATGCAGATTTCTTTGTTAAAGAGACAATAGAGGCAAGTTTCGTTTAATAAGCTTGTTGAAATGGTAGTAAGTAAGGGGTGGAGAACAATTCGAGTTTGTGTTTGAAATTTCAACCTTATTGGTTATTGATATAACATAACATATAGCAGAGATACTAATGCCAATTGTGGTAAACCGCTCAATGAAATAAATTAAATAATGTCACGTCTATATTCCCCAAGCAGTGGAGGAGATAAAGGTATGCTGTGTACACCCACTTTTCGCCGACAATGCAAAGTTCAATGTAATTGGGGGTGAGCTCATTGCCATTGTACCGAGCATGCCGGTACTCTGGACTGATGCTTGATATTTTTCTATTGAAAAATTACATTTTTGTCGGACCAAGGATCCGAACCCAGGACTTCATGATCGCTACGCGAATTATTCGCCACTGAACCAACGAGGGAGACAAATTATTTAACAAGCATAATAATAAGATTTAGCTAATTTATAGTGAAGTTATGCAGCGATCTATCTATCTGTATCATTACGCCAGACACCTTACGGTTATAAGTTATAAAGCTATTACCATATAAGTTACACATCTTCGAATAAGCTAATATTAGCTACCTGGTTCCCTTAAGTTGTTTTTTCACTATCCTGATATTATAAAGAATTTAGTAGATGTGTGAATATGAAAATGGAAGGATCTAGGTACGGGAGTAGACCTAGACTTTCTTACCATTACCAAGTAGGCTGGTTCTTATCAAAAGTCTCCGTATCCGGCGAGAATGTATGTGACGAACTATGAGAGTGGAAAAAGCCAGAGAGGTTTGCAAGGAAAGAACCTGTTGTAACTGTGTAATCTCTGCCTACTCCGCAAGGGATCCGGCGTGATGATATAGATAGGTAGATGAGAAATTTATGAAGATCAAACATAATAATCACGTTATATCGAATAAAGCCCCATTATTTGCCCTCTATCGCTGAAACGTAGCACACACATTAGTACATTTTTGTTTCATTATAAACACATTTCGGTAAGGAAAATCAGAACGCCTTTGGGCAATTCATGAACGAGTACAAAAACATTACTTACCAGAATATTAACGAACAATTTACAAAGATTTTCCATTTAATATCAGGAAAATATCTTACTAACAGTTTTAATAACACAGCCTCATTAAGTCCTAACATGAATGTGGGAACAATGTAAGTCCACAACGTTGAAACTCTTTTCCATTATTACATTTTTTTGAGCTACTACTTTTCCGGCTACACGATTAATTTTCTCTCTGACGTTACCCCTTTCTATTACACACAGAATAAATAGTAATACCTGCCCAAAAGTGCGGGCATAAAAAAGATATCGTAAATAAATCATCGTATTGTGCAAAGCCTCACTTAATCTCAATTTGGGGCGATACTTTCAATGGGCGTTATGCAACGCTCCCAATTTATTTGTGCCGTGACTTGTTGTGCGCATCGACAGGCAATATTTTCTCTTTACAACGAGCGTTGACAAGACAACGCTTTCAGGCAATGACTTGTGCCGGCGGACCGATATAAATATTTGCGTATCGCATCGCCACCAGCCGGCTGCCGTGCGAGCCCGCGCCCTCTGCTCCTTCAACGTAGCTCGTCACGCAACCTCCCTCTCTAATGTAAGAAGTTTATTCAACTTAAATATCCTATGTGAATCGATATGTCCTACCAATTACAGTCGCATAAGCTCGGAGCGCTGTGCGACCGCGGTTTTCTTACCGATTACCAAGGTAAAGCAGCGTTTGACTCGGTTGGCCCAAGATGGGTGACTGTTTGTGGCATTTTCATATTAGAGCGTCTCCGTGCTTCGGAAGGCACGTTAAGCTGTTGGTCCCGGCTACCACTTCATGTGGTAGTCGTTAAGCCGAGTTGGAAACCTTAAAGGCGGCTTGATAAGTTCCAACAGCAGGTGGCCACAAACCTGCCTCCATCAATCCGCACTGGGTCTGCGTGGTGGAGTATGACAGGAGTATGGAGTATGGGCAGTATAGGCTGATATTATTATTATATATAAGCTATCTTCAACGCTCGTTAGAATCAAAGGTCGTCTTAGTACAGTACATAGGCCGCTACGCATACTGGGTCGAGTGGTCGCCGGCTAGGTCCCCGCACGGGACAATTTTTTGTGTGACCCATGAATGTTTGTTTCGGTCTGTGTATCTGAATTTCATGTTTGTAAAAATACCCATGATACAGTAATAAATCCAAGTGTATTGCTACGTTGTTTTAAAAAAAATATACTTAATCGCACGAGCAATTTTTCAACGCGCTTTAATACAGCGCTGGAATGAAACAAACGGTGTTTGTTTGAAAAGCGCTTACAGCGCGTCGGCACTGCACCTTTAAAAGTCGCTTGTACGAATGCAGGCTTAGGTTTGCGCGTAAACTTCTATACTATCGGTTACAGATAAATAAAACCTTAGTTGGTGAAGGTCGCGGGTAGAAGTTGGATGCGTACAGCACAAAGCCGGTCGTTGTGGCGGTCTTTAGGGGAGGCCTTTGTCCTGCAGTGGACGTCTTTCGGCTGAAGAAGAAGAAGAAGATAGGGAAATATGTCATTTGATAATAAAATATACTTCTCGGTGTAGACTTTTGATAAGAACTAAACCGATTTCGACAGTCTAGAGATAGGCTTAGCCTAGAATCGGGCGTATGCCATTCGATTTTAACATTATTATATTTCAGACAAAAAATATTTTCAAAAAAGGAAATTGGTCATTCTAAAATCTCTGAATTTAATTTGTTAGATTTGGACTTATTTTGAGATGTGATTACACCTAAATCCCTATTTGATACTTTTCACGACAATATCCAAATATTGTCGATGTAAAAGCACACTTGTCCTTTATATATATATGTGAAAAGTATCAAATAAAGATTTAGGTGAAATGACATCTTAAAATAAGTCCAAATATTCCGCAAGACACATTGTCAATACCATTCTACACATAATCAAAGTAATTGGAGTAGAGTGAAAAGTTTTAAAGATAAGAAGTGGCGCAAAGAAGATTATTTAAAATATTGAGTAAGTAACAAATTTTCGAACGATCGGCGTGATTCGATAACTTTTCACCGAAGTTAGCTGTAAGTTTGTAGAAGTTGCCACCCGTGTTTCTGAACCTTATCGCCCGTGGAAGTAACAAGCCGAGATAAATTAAGTTTAGTTGCTCTTAATTTAATGGCTGGCCGGAAGTTTGACCGACGTGACGGGATAGAAGCCGTGGCCTTTTCATTCTATTTATTGACTAATTATTGAGACTGTATTGATGTGATTAACAATATCTTGAAAACACTTTGAAACAACAAAAACATCTTGTTTTTTAGAGCAAATGGAAAGGAATTAATTATGATGGAGTGGCCGCGTTAAAATCGATGCTTTATTAAAATAACAAGACGACAATGTTGTACACAGAAAGAAAAAAATAACAAGACTTTATTCTCAATTAAAAACAACTAAACAAGTCGCCGTTCAAAGTAACCGCGGACTGCCATTTAAATACCTAAAATGGCTCTAGGTTCCAAATGCCCAGCGAATTAAACGCTTTCTTAAAAGATTTATCAGAGATGACATAAGAGTGAGTGGAATGAAGGGAAACGGAGCGACCCAATGGAACAGGGCAGGTTAAGGCGGGAACAAAGATTTATTGAGGCACGAAATGTTACAGAATCAATGCAAAAAGCTTAATCCTTATTAGCTTATCACTGACAAATTGTTCTTTTCTTTCTTTAATTCTAACAAATTTTAAACAAAATTCCTATCCTAAAATAATGGTTGATTATAATTTAATTGGATTTAAGATTCTAGAGCGTAGACCACGTACTGGCAAGCGCAGCGTAGGACGAGCGCCTGCCAGATGGACCGACGATCTGCAGCTGGCATCGGACCGGTTACGCTGGAAAGCGATTGGGGAGGCCTATGTTCAGCAGTGGACAAGTATAGGCTGAGGTGATGATGATAAACATAATTTAATTTTTTAAATTAATATTATTTTGACGCATGAATTGATTTGTTTATTTCAGATTTCAGTTAAGGAAAGAGTGGACTGGTAGACATACGAGTACTAGTAACACCGTTCAATGTCACGGATTCGTTTTGTTCGTAGCGTTTAGAAAATATAAAATAATAACGACTACCTACTGTTTTGGTTTCTCCTTGTATTACTGAGTTATTAACAAATCATAGGAAGTGTGAAGATTAGGTGTTAGCTTTACATATGTACGTCGTAATTACTTATTGTAAATTACGTTAGTAAATAGGCTCCTTAAGATTGCGTATAACGTTAATTTATTTTATAAGTGCGGTCGGTGGCCTTCTTAAAAAAAACAATATTACTTAAAATTGTAGAAGTTACAAACAAAAATAAAATAAAACTTATTATATTATAATTAATACAAATATACATATAAGTGAATATAAGAACGGTTATTCATAGCTACATCTAACGACAAAAAGTGGGTACGTACAGTTTATATTACAGGATAATATGTTATACTGAAATAGTTTCCATTTAAATAAAGGTTGAAAATCCTTTCTCGCTCTGCTATTCCTCGGCTATTATTCAAAGATAAAATGTTTTCATTCAATTAGGCTATTACCGTTTTGATGGCTAGGGAAGCCGAGTATTGTTCTTTCTGATAATTATATTATTTGACCTAGAAATAAGATGGATCGCTTGCACCGATGTTTTCTTTATATTAAATGAGTGACCTGAGAGTAAAATATTAAATACTACCTTCTTCTTTGAAATTCCGAACGGGTGGTGGAGCATTGGTAGTCTTACAAACTTACTACCTAGCTTTTTTTCCTCGACTGATTTTGATTGACTTTATTATCCAGTTTCTGAATACAAGCAAAAAGCAAGACAAACTGAATGACAGAAAATAAAATCAGTAACTGTTACAAAACCTATACAATATTGTATACTCGGGGAATCGATAAATATTAAATTATGTGGGCGATTGCTTAACTAAAACTTAATTCAGCAGAATAGCAGTGATAGCCCAGTGGTTAGACCGATGAACTGCAAAGTCAGAGGTCTCGCGTTCAAACCCAGGCACGCACCTCTCTCTTTTACAAAGCATGTGAGTATTAAAAATTGGGAGGAACTGAGGAAACCAGCATGTCTAAGAGTTTCTCGAAGGCCAGCGTGGCGGACTAAGGCCTAAACCCTTTCGGTTTGAGAGGAGGCCCATGCCCAACGGTGGAACAGTTTCTTAACAAGACTATTATTATTATTAATACTTAATGCTATTACGAAATTGAAAATAATGAGTATGATCCTTTCAAACCTCCGTGTATTATACTTAAAAAATTATATAGAAACGTATGTCGCGAACAAAGTGTAATATTTCGACAGGAAAATTCCCAGCATCAGTCCGGAGTCTACCATTATGCTAAGGTGTCAATAAGTCCCCCACCCCTATTTTGTTGAGACACAGCGAAGGTAAGCGAAAAGTGGGCATACACAGTACTCCTCTGTTACCTCCGTTAGAGGAGTATAGGCGTGACGTTATTTTTATTTAAAAAAATAAAGGAAGGATTGTTCAGTGTTTATTATATTTCTCATATCATGTCACGTTTTTCTTGGCCGTGAAATATGAAGTGTACTCAATATTAGTTATTTCTAAGCAAGATATGAGCCTTGAGCGATGGAGGGACATTTATATGAGCTAATATAAATAAAAATACTCATACTTTCGTATAGAAAAGGGGTGTAGGTAATATATTTGTATGTTTTAAGTGGCATTTGAAAGCTGTGAAGATTTTTGAATGATCCGTTTGACATTTAAAGTAACACTTAACTCTTGCATCCGTTTGACATTTAAAGTAACACTTAACAACACGTAACTTGGCTAACTCTTACGGTGGATAAGTTGTCTTCCAGAATATTTATATTGTTTGTAATTAAAACATGCGGTCTCTTATAATAGGTCTAATAAAAAAGCTCAGAGTTGCTCATTGAGCTATGGACAGAGCTATACTCGGCGTTTCTCTACGTTATCGAATCAGGAATAAGGAGAATCGTAGAAGAACCAAGATCAGCAACATAACCCATACGATTATTAGTTGTGGCAATGGGCGGATCACATAGCGCAAAGATCAGACGGGCGTTGGGACAAAAAGATTCAAGAGTGGAGACCACGTATTGGTAAGCACAGCTTGGGACGGCCGCCTACCAGATGGACCGACGATCTTGTGAGAATCGTGGGAAGTTGACGTGGATCCAAGTAGCATCGGTCCGGCTGCGTAGAAGAGGGAGTAGGTCACTGACCTTTATTGCGTTGACGAAAATTAGAAGCACATAACTGGGATATGAATGGTAGTTTTAACCAAAAGATCTATGAAAAGTAGATTATTTCCTTTTATATTTACAACCTATCTCTATTACCTCAGACAGTCTTGATCACGGGACCCTGAGATTCGAATCTTAAATCGTTGGGATTCAGCAGAAAAATTTCAATACGTGAATGTACATCTGTCACCCGCGCTTAAGGAATGTAGGCGTAACCACATTATTTCCGTTAATAGTCACTTTAAAAATTTAATTGAACTGTTTAAATACGTACCTAAATACCATTTGGAATTATAAATATCCATTCCTAAATACAACAATCGCAATAACGTTCCAAATACCTCACTTACAACACTCAAAACTATAATTATATTCGTCATATACATTTAAAACAATATCGAATGAGTAACTATCAATTTATTCACATCATATGAATTGTTTTTGCCCACTCGCTCGTTATTCCATTAAATAATTCATAGAGACATGTCATGTCAATGAGTAGAGAAATTTGGGCAGAAATTCCATGCTTTGCTATCGTACTTATTACAAAAGGTAGAAAGTAGGAAAATTAACTGGATCATAAATGAGAAGGCCCTGATTACCTTCATACAAACGGTCGGGTGAAGGTGATCAGGGTTGTAGCTTGCCCCTGGGACGTTTAAGATTCATTCCTATGCTGTGGTTAAGGGTTCGCATCAACCTCTGAAGCTGCAAAGCTGTAATGCCAACCCGGCTTGCTAGTTGATATTCCTCTGGGACTAACCAGCTTCGTTTGTTATTAGTGTGCTTACGGAATAACTTTAATATTACACTGAACTTTTAATTACAATCTTTGATTGCAGCTTAAATTTGTGACTAAACGAAGTATGTTCATATCTTTATGAAACTCATAATAGGTGTAATATGTCAAAAATGTTTTATGCAAAAATTATAATTTTCTCTACACATACATTAAATATACAACTCAATAATAATAAAAAAATATTAAAAATAAAATATTTCCTCATCACAAATGTGCAATACTTCATTAAACAAAACAAAAAAAAACTTTATAAATGATTATTTATAACTTAAAAACTTGATAGATATAAAACAAAAAAAGCTAAAATCTATTCAGATTTGTATTTTAAACGAATAAACAAATATTTCATTCTAGTTTCTGCCCGCGACTTCGTCTGCGTTGACTTTAGACAGGAAACTAAAATCTTTCCGGGATACAAAGTATCTTATGTGGTAATCCAGGTCATAAAATATCTGTGTTACAAATTTCATCCAAATCGATTCAGTAATTTTTGCGTGACAGAAAAAGACGTCCAAACATACAAACTTTTACATTTATAATTAAAGTAGGATAGTAGGACGTGTTGACGCATTGATAATTTATTTGAATGAGGCATTTAACAATAGCTCGTCAATTTCTAGTCATAGTTCGTTAAAGCAGTAACACTAAAATTTGAATATAAACTGCACTAACCTAATTTTAGATGAGGCCTAAATATTTAAAAGAAGACTTTTATATCTTCTAGTCACGACATGCCGTATAGATTACTTTATAGCGACTTATTACGTGCACATGATCCTATAAAAGTATTGTTACTAATCGTCGTAAAAAACATTATTAATAGGGCTTTGTGAATGAAACTATATATGTTTTTAAATTTTAAAATTTCATAATATCTGAAAATAGATATACTTTATTCATAGGACTTTGTGAAATAAAACTGTTTTTCAGATATTATCGCGGCAATGATATGAAGTTTGTGTAGAAAGTATCTATGATTCCTGTACAATGAATTCCATAAACATAACTTATTCACTTACCAACGGAATCCTTAAAACAAATCACAACATGGAAGACGAGTCCAAAGTGTATATAGAACAAAAGTTTTCCTAACGACATCATTCAACACATCGTATTGCTAAGAGAGAACATTCACTGTTTTCGCGGCATACTACGCTGGCGAGATCGACGATGCCGATGATCTAGAAGTTCGTAGCGCGTAGCGGCGTAGCCGTTACGACCGCGCGTGTAGTCAACCGAGCCTCGACTGTAGGGTTGTTCAAACGTCGCCTCTCGCTAACTTCGCCGCTCGGCTGCACATGCGCTCGGGTTCTACGCTACACGAACAGAATAAAACTTAATAATAATTCTGCCTTTACACTTCTTTCCGCTTCGCTAATCAATCGTTTGCTGGAAGATGGATTTGATTTTCACCTGTGTAGGCACAGAAGGTTTAACTTTGTTTTATTGAATTTATGAATATTGTAAATTTTTATACATTGTAACTGTATTATATAGACATAAGGCGTACAGCACAAAGCCGGTCGTTGTGGCGGTCTTTAGGGGAGGCCTTTGCCCTCCAGTGGACGTCTTTCGGCTGAAGAAGAAGGCATTCTTTAACTTCATAATTTTCGAAATCAAATCATGAATTGGCAAAGTTTGTAATTGAGTTATGAAATTCATGCGATACAATTAAAAATGTGTAGCACTTCGTTATTTTCCAAAACATTCATAATTAACTTTGAAATATCGGTTGTCAGGTGCCAGATTGATGGTAGTATAGTCTCTTTCCCTCGCTCAAACAATTGACGTCACATCTATTGCATGTCTGGTATTGAAACTATAAGCAGTAAAACAATGCGAACTTTTCGCAATTATAATACAAAATGGTGTCATAACGGCGCATTAAATAATACATTTATACACGTAAGGTAAGTATTAAGGGACAAATGAGCAATGATAAATCAAGTTATTAATTTCTGTCTTCCAAAATAGTTACATGAAAGCATTTAAGGTACGGCCAAACCAACGCGTCTAGCCGCGTCCGTGATGGCGTGCACAGTGGCTATCAGGTCTTGCAGTGGTCTTTCTATGGACGAGTTTACATCAACGCGTGTCAACCTGTGTCTTTCACGCGCGATCTGTGCGGCGTCTGGACGCGCGGTCATAAGGAGGTCGATACTGATCGCCGCCGCGGACGCCATTGTGGCCGTACCATTACTGGTGTATCTTTGTTGATAGTGCAATACTGCGTAACTAGCATGGGAAGATACCGCCTATCTGTACTTACCTAATTTTACAGGAGAAGCAAAAATCATCATCTTGATATGGGTGACTGCAAGGGTCTTATTTTGATACAGATGTCATTAATTTGGTTGTTTTATGCTTATGTCCTTGTAGATGTGTTGTATGTGTTGATAGATGAATAAAAGTATTGTCTATTTAGTTTTCATATTTTATCGAAATTATCTTTACATTCGTGATACTGTAGCAAATTAAATATTTCTTTGTATGTATTTACAAGAATATGTTTAATAGTGTGCTTCCTGTTATAAGTACTTAATCCTCCTTACTTACTCCGTTTAATTTAAAATCACAGATTTAAATAAAACAGCAAAAATGAGATATCTGTAATTGTAACATAATATTCACCGGTAATAGATCCGCCGTACTGTTTTTGCGCGATGAGATTTCCCGTTATAATAAGCAAATTCTATTTATAGTCGTGTTCACAAATCCACGGACAGGTTGACATGAACAGTGTTGGCAGGATTTAGCAATTTTTAAATAGTCAATACCACATTTTTTTTTAGTCGATAAAAGAATTAAAACACCAAAAATTATACAACTAAAACTTATTTTTGATTAGTTTTTAATGTTAAGACAAATTTTGAAAAATATCGATATCATAATAGACATTCACGGTTTGTATTATTTAAAAAATCTTAAATAAAATGGGTATAAATGTCAAATTAAATTCAACTACTAGAGTAAAATTCAACCTTAATTAAATAAACACAATAAATATTTTCTACATATGTCGATAATTTATAACGACTGATTTAGTTTTTACCCTACACTAGTCGTAAGACGACTAGTGTAGGGTAAAGCTGGTAATTTTTTTTTGTTTTGACATTTGCACTTGTCTAGTTGTCCGTGGATTTGTGAACAAGATTATAGAATACTAGTTTCTGCTCGCGACTTCATCCACGTTGTCTTTAGACAGGAAACTAACATTTTTCCGGCATAAAAAGTATCATGTGTGTTAATCCAGATAATAAACTATCTGTCTGCCCTATCCGTTCAGCCGTGATTGAGTTACAAACATCTCAATGTCCAAACGTACAAACTTTCACATTTATAGGATTCAATCCGATGGCGCGAATTTTAAAATTTGCTACATGTGTCACATACACAGTATATACCAATGCCAGTTACGCGGCATTTTACTATAACCGACGTATATATATATATATATATATATATATATATATATATATATATTTAATAATACCAACTGATTTTAAATTAAAGCACCTAGACCAAACAAAAAGCAAGAAAATTGTATTAAGCAACGAATGAAGAAAATCATATTTAAACAAGACTTGGCGAGATATCACTGTTATTTTGTCGTAATTGTATTTCGTACGCTCTCTTTCTATTATAGCATTACTCACAGGAAATATAAAGACGGTAACAAGATAAAGCGAGATATGTTCGTATAACAAGTGACTTCTTTTTCTGACTAATGGTTATTTATGTGACTTAAATTCTGAATACATAGGTCGACAGAGGTCTCCTTGGTGGATTTATAATAATATAATGATATCAGCCTATACTGTCCTACTGCTGGACAAAGGCCTTTTCTCACAAATCCTGGTGAGAGAGCTGAGGTCATACTCCACCACGCCCACCCAATGCTGACTGGTGGAGGAAGGTTTGTGGCCACCTGCTCTTAGAACTTATCAAGCCGCTTATAAGACTTCCACCTCAGCTTAACGACTACCACATGAAGTGGTAACCGGGACCAACGACCTAACGTACCTTCCGGAGTACGGAGACACTTGAATATGGAAATGCCACAAACGGTCACCCGTCTCTGGCCGAACGAGTCAAACGTTGCTTAACCTTCGTAATCGGTAAGAACACCGCGGTCGCACAGCGCCACGAGCGCCTCGCTTGATTTGGTTTATTCTAATTACACATATCGTCACGCCTATATTCTCCAAGCGGGGTGGCACAGGTGTGCTGGCTACACTCATATTTCGCCGACGATGTTCGGTCTCAATGTAGTAGGGTGCGACCCTATTTCCACTGGTACAATTAATGACTTTGAACTACGGCTGAATTTTTTTGATAGAAAATGCACTCTGTCCGAACTTGGTTTTAATCCAAGACCTCGTAGATGCTACTCGCACTATGCTGCTAGACTAACGAGGAATTTAAATATTAGTTAGTTTAATTAATTTGGTTAATTTATCAGGGTAAACTATTTGTTACAAAGCTTTAAACCATTGATATTGTTTATGTAATTGGGGCAAACAAACAATATAAATAACCAGAAGATTTAATTACAACAAATATTAATTAAAAGACAATTTGACACGGTTAAATTGAAATATGGATCAAAAAGGGGACTGATATTAATAAATTGTGCTGGTAATTTTGGCGTCCTCGCTTTAATCCTATAATGTTTGCTATCGATAATAAATTAATTAAAGCCATAGGTATATACGATGCTAGTGGAATATCAGATTTGTTTTTATGAATGCTTGCAGAACATAAAGGTGATAGTTGCCTATATACCGCGCCGAAAAGTAAAAGCACAATAATGGATGTAGTATTTTTGGAACTACTTCGATCCAACATAGCCAACGTGAGAAAGCGTATTGGGTATAGATATATTATACTAGATTATGAATCACGGTCAAAAGGACAGCCAAAAACAACCGCGTTTGGATATATCTACTTACATATTTACATGTGTAGGTATAGATTTACTCTTAGCTAGCAAGTCTAAAAATTACTTTTCTTAAATCATTGATTATGGGAGTTTTAGCAAATTGACCATTTTAACGCTTCGACCATTTTTAATTTCGGACAGAGTGCATTTTCTATCAAAAAAATTCAGCCGTAGTTCAAAGTCATTATATATATATATATATATATATATATATATATATATATATATATATATATATATATATATATATATATGGAACTAAATGATAACGTCCGATCCCTTGTGGGGTAGGCAGATAGTACAGAGTTTCAACAGGTTCTGTCCTTAAAGACCTTTCTGTCTTCCTCCACTCTCATAGTTCGCCTTATGCACGCTCGCCGGTTACGGTGACTTGCCCTTCGGATAAGATACGGTCTATTCGGTCATGGTAAGACAGTCTGAATTCTACATCTTCTCCGATATCTACATCTTTCCACTTTCGCAATGTATATCTGTGTAGTTTCTTTCATATTAAGTTTTTTTATAATCCGTGCAGCCGTTTTAGTATGAAGAAATAATAGATATTCCGCAGAAGTCATGCTATTGTATATATTGCTATGCTATATATTTTTCGAGATAAAAAGTGTTTTGTTTTATTTTACGTTGTAAAACACCTTCATATAAAGTTTCAATTAAATTCGTTTGGCCAGCTATGTCGCAAGAACCGTAATTCTTTTCGGGATAAAAAGTATTTCGAATATTATTTCGAGACCTAAAACACCTTGAAAGTGTTAGTTAGATCAATTCTGCCATTTTAGTATAAAGAAATAACGGCTATCCCGGAAAAAAACCGTATTATATACCGTGTAGAAGTTGAAAAAATAGTGTATATTTTGTCAACTTCCACCAGACTTATTTCTCTATCAACTATCTCTATCACCGGGTTTAGTCTTAGCCCGACTTAGCCCGCACAGATGTTCTTTGTAAAATATAAACTAAACCATAGTGCGATCTTATTCAACACAAACCACTGACATCTTATCAAAAAAAACATAGAGTACCTTCCATTTTGAGAAGGATTATCAGTATATTTTTTTGTTAATATTTATATTTCCACAGAGGTATGTGGGAAAAGAGCCTGTTGGAACTCTGTACTCTCTGCCTACCCCGCAAGGGATCTGGCGTGATGATATAGGTAGATTTATATTTCTGATATATATTACCCTGACAAAGAGTGTAATCCAGCGTAATAATATCTTAAAACGGTACATTGCCAGTTAAGTATGTAGCAAAGTTTTGTCAGTTTATTTTGTGTTAGTCTTCTTGTATGATATTAATCGTTGATAAAGTTTCGTATCCGGCCCATTCATCGTTAGAGTTCCTTCCGGAAGAAACAATCCTGAATGAATCATCGGTTCATGCACGAAATTTGGTTTGAGTATTTAAATCAAACGTGTATGAACAATTTCCAGTGAGTCCTTTTAACTACTGAAAAGTGTTTCGTGAGGAGACGAACCTGAGTCCAACATCAATTCATGGAGGAATTCATGTGTAGGCAAAATCACATAGTTTACGTCGTAATATTGCAATTCGGGACAAACAGTAATAAAGTTTTGAGGTTTATCCCGCGACAATCTAGTCTAGTTTAAGTTGTTTTGGAATAATTTATCAAAATCGACACTTTTTTTCCTCAGAAACTGTTAGATCCTTAGTACAGGCTACAATTATCCAAAATTTCATTGAAATCCATCAAACAGGTTTGGAGTAAAGTGTCTTTTTATAAATTTAATGTTTCGCTTGGTTTTGTGTTTTCTGAAAAAACCTTTTGATATTCCGGGATAAATACTATTCAATATGTCGCACACCGGGTGAAATAACGTCATAAGTAACAAATGATGTTTTTTTCAGGAGATCGATTTAAAAGTTGTCGTTTTATTAAAGTGAAATATATTTATTGTCCTATTATAAATCGATGATCAAAATATTCATTATATTCTATATTTTAAAATTAAGATTGTTTCAGAAATAGAAACATTGAGTAAGTGGCATATTTTTATTGTTTTTATTCACGATACCTACATTTCTGACGTTGTTGCGCAGGAAGCTAAATTAAAAGTAGAACTTTGCTGTGCAATAACGTCATAAAGGCTGAACTAAACAAAAAAACCCAACTCTTAATTTATAAAATAGCACTTACACTTAACTTTTTCAGTGGGTAACAATAATCAACATTATTATTAAAATAAATGGCATATAAAATCTAACAGAATTATGAATATTTCTTATATTTAGGTACCCATAATCAGACTTTTATGAGGAACTAATACGCTAGATACAAAATTTGTAGAAAACACTAACTGCACTAGTTTATAACAATTCTAGCATTCTTAATGTCTTTGTTGCTGTACGAGTACTTAATACCTAATTATCTATCTATCTATAACCTCACGCCAGATCCCTTGCGGGTAGGCAGAGAGTACAGAGTTCCAACAGGTTCTTACGTAATTATTCTTACATTTAATAGTCACAGTTCTCATAACAAAAAATCAGAATAAGCAAACTTAAGCTGCTTATAAAAATGTTCATGATAGCGCGGCACAAAATTTTTTTGAACCAATTCTAACTGATCTTGTTTTCTTCTATCACTTATCGGTATATTAGACGTACGAGGCATGCCTTTTAAGTTCTGTCGTTTCCATATTTCCCGGAAATTTTGAATTTAGAACTGTTCTATATTCGAATGTGTTTAAATTTTGAATCTGAAAACAGTTGAAAGTATTAGGATTAATGCTATTGTTTAGTCACAGCGTCGATTGGAATCTGTCAGGTTACGTACGAAAATGAATCTTTCTAAGGAAAATGTTCGAGCAATAATTTTCTACAACCTTAGAATAGGCCTGACACAGCTTCAGTGTTTTAAAGAGCTAACATCTGTGTTCAGTGATGAAGCCGAACGCTGGTATTTAGAATTCCAGCGTGGACACACGCTAGTGTTAGTGACAAATCTCGCGAAGGACGCCCAAAATTCGCCTTCACTGAAGATAACATCATTGCTGTGAGACAACTAATTCTCAAAGATCGTCATGTAACGTATCGAGAGATAGAGGCTCTATTAGGCATCTCAGGGACAACCATTCAGAAGATCTTGCATGAAGCGTTTGGTGTGAGAAAGCTAGTGGTTCAACCGAGGAGAGTCAAATCACGTCTACGACATCATCAGTGGTGACGAATTTTGGATCTATGCCTACGATCCTGATTCCAAACAACAATCTACAATCTGGGTCTTTCAAGACGAGCCAAAGCCGACTAAAGTTGTTCGTTCTCGAAGCACTTCAAAGAAGATGGTGGCCACGTTCGTTGGAAAAACCGGCCATGTTGCGACTATTGCACTTGAAGATCGTAGAACGGTTAACGAACGAAGCTCTTCACCAATGCACTCGAAGACGTCTTCAAGACGCTGGACTGGACTGGGCGGGGAATTAACATCAACGGTGAATACATCTCACACCTTCGGTTTGCCGATGATATCGTCATCGTGGCAGAGTCACTGGAACAGTTAAGCGAAATGCTGCATAGCCTAAATGGAGCCTCTCGAGGTGTCGGTCTCGGCATGAACTTGGATAAAACCAAGATCATGTTTAATGAACATGTCACGCCAGGACCGATCTACGTCGATGGTTCGATGCTCGAAGTTGTTCGGGAGTATGTCTACCTTGGACAAGTTGTCCAATTTGGTAGGAACAACTTCGAGAAAGAAATCAACCGCAGGATCCAATTAGGTTGGGCAGCATTTGGCAAACTACGTCACGTTTTCTCATCGCCTATACCGCAATGTCTGAAGACTAAAGTCTATAACCAATGCGTCCTACCTGTTATGACTTACGGGGCCGAGACGTGGCCACTCACAGTAGGACTAGTCCACAAATTCAAAGTCGCACAGCGGGCTATGGAGCGAGCTAAGCTCGGCGTCACTTTGAAGGATAAAATTCGTAACGAGGTAATCCGACAAAGAACCAAAGTTACCGACATAGCTCGCAAACTCAGTAAGCTAAAGTGGCAATGGGGTGGTCACATCTGCAGAAGGACCGACGGCCGATGGAGCAAGCGTGTCCTAGAGTGGAGACCGCGACTTGGTAAGCGTAAGGTAGGACGGCCCCCAGCTAGATGGACCGACGACCTCAAAAAGGTCGCTGGGACAGACTGGATGCGGAAGGCGGAGGACCGTGTGCAATGGCGCTTGTTAGAAGAGGCCTATGTCCAGCAGTGGACTGCGATAGGCTGATTGAGAACGGTTAACGCAGAGTGGTATACCACAGTTTGTTTACCACAAGTCATCGCCGAACTTCGAAAATCTAACTCAAAGCGACGCATCATCCTGCACCACGACAACGCAAGCTCACACAGCGCTCGTCAAACGATTGAGTATTTCAAGCAGGAAAAAGTCTTCAAAGACTGAAAGCGATGAATGAAGGTGTACATATGGGTGACTTAGTGGTAAACCATCTACTTTATGCAGATGACGCGGTTTTAATAGCGCCAACAGCCACTGATCTGCAAACACTAGTCACAGTTATGAAAGACGACTGCATGATCAATGGCTTACACTTGAATGTGAAGAAAACCAAGATTATGGTTTTTGAAAGGGAAGAAACCAGAACGAATGTAAGGATTGTGGTTGGTAACGATGTGCTGGAGCAAGTGAATGAGTTTGTATATCTTGGATGCGCCTTCAGTAAGGATGGGAAATACACCGCTGACATAGAGAGAAGAGTGAGTGCAGGGAACAGAGTGAATGGTGCGATGGGAAAGCTACTCGGGAGCCGGCACTTAAGCCATAAGGCGCAGCTGGCCATACATAACGGAGTTCTTGTCCCAACGCTGTTATATGGTAGCGAGAGCTGGGTATGTAAGAAGGAGAATGAAAGTAGGATAAATGCGGTAGAAATGCGAGATCTGCGGAAGATGTGCGGAGTGAAGCTGACCGACCGCATTAGCAACAGCGTAGTAAGACAGCGATTAGGTATGAAAGATAGTATCGGTGTAAAGATGAGGAAGGGCATGCTCCGTTGGTTCGGGCATATAGAAAGAATGCCAGAGGAAAGAATGACAAAACAGATATACAAAGTGAAAGTGGAAGGATGCAGGTACCGGGGAAGACCTAGACTATCTTACCACGACCAAATAAACCGAGTGTTATCTGATGGAAAAGTCAAGAGTCTCCGAAACCGGCGAGCGTGTATGAGACGAACTATGAGAGTCGAGGAAGCCAGAGAGGTATGTAAGGAAAGAACCTGTTGGAAATCTGTACTCTCTGCCTACCCCGCAAGGGATCTGGCGTGAGCTTATAGATAGATAGAGATAGATAGAAAAAGTAGAAATTCTTGACCATCCTCCATACAGTCCTGACCTAAGCCCTAACGATTTCTTTACATTTCCTAAAATTAAGAAAAGTCTTCGTGGTCAAAGGTTCCAGTCCGGTGAAGAAGCAGTTGACGCTTTCAAGTCAGCCATTTTGAACACCCCCACTTTAGAGTGGAATACATGTTATAATAACTGGTTTGAGCGAATGGAAAAGTGTATTAAGCTACGTGGTGAATACTTTGAAAAACAATAAAAAGTACTATAAGGTTATAGTTGTGTTTTTTTCTTCAAACGACAAAACTTAAAAGGCATGCCTCGTATAAGCAGGCATTAAAGATATTTCCTCTATATTTATATAGTTTCTTGGTCGGGTCGTATTTTCCCGCAATGTCCTGGTTTGTTGCAAGATGAGAGTGTGAGGAGAATGTATGAAGACAGAGTCCGGGACAAGCTTTTGACTGCAGGTTGTTCGGACTCAAATGTAGATGAATGCTGGAATAGCCTGAAAGAGAGTTTGGTAGAATCCGCGCAATAAGTATGTGGTTGATCAAATAAGCATAGTACAGCAAAAGGTGATGCATAGTGGGATGCGGAGTTGCAAAGCTCCGTAGAAAGTAAGAAGAAAGCGTGGTAGGACTATGTTTTTTCTTTGAACCTGAATGCCAGTATGACAGAGATGTTGAAGAAATATACCGGCAATGCAAGAATGCCACCAAAACATTACTGAAAGAAAGGCGTGGCAAAGAACTTCGAGAACAACACCAAACTCTTTTGGAGCAAGGTGAGACAGGCTCGAGATGATTCGTTAGGCTCCAGACTGGCAAGGATAAAATCTAAAGATGGTGACATTTTTGCAAACATACAAGCTGTGCTAAGCCGGTGGAGTTAATATTTTGGAGAAATGTATGGAGATTCTCTGGATACTGGTGCCACAGACGAGCCCAGAGGCGAGTTTGCGGCACAAGAATCAACAGAGGACATCACTACGGAATAATGTGAATGGGTGATAGGAAGTATGAAAAATAGTAAAGGTGCGGGAGTAGACATCTGCCGAGATAATCAAATATGTTGGAACATGCGTCCGGGACGCCTCCCAGGTCCTTGTAAACCTTTGCTGGAGGACTGGTAGAATCCCTACAGATTGGCGCCGTGCAGTCATAGTACCCTTGTACAAAGGCAAGGGTACACAATACGACTGCGCTAATTACAGAGCCATCAGTTTAATCAGCTTGGCAGCCAAGGTGTACGGTAAAATTATTAAACGGAGTATGCGCGAGAAGTCCGATGGAATGTTGTACGAGGCACAAGGAGGTTTCAAGTCTGGAAGCGGAGCGAGGGGGTTTCAGAGCCGGAAGAGGATGTTCGGATCAAGTTTGCTCCCTTTGCAATATCGTAGAGAAGCATCTGGCAGTAGGCCGGAAGGTTTTCTGCGGTTTTGTGGATCTGGAGAAGGCGTTTGACAGAGTTGTGGATAAAAGTCTAGATAAAGGTCTTCAAAGTCTGAAAGCGATGAATGAAGGTGTACAAATGGGGGACCTAGTGGTAAACCATCTATTATATGCAGATGACGAGGTTTTAATAGCGCCAACAGCCACTGATCTGCAAACACTAGTCACAGTTATGAAAGACGACTGCATGTACAATGGCTTAAATTTGAATGTAATGAAAACCAAGATTATGGTTTTTGAAGGGGAAGAAACCAGAACGAATGCAAGGATTGTGGTTGGTAACGATGTGCTGAAGCAAGTGAATGAGTTTGTATATCGTGGATGCGCCTTCAGTAAAGATGGGAAATACACCGCTGACATAAAGAGAAGAGTAAGTGCAGGGAACAGAGTAAATGGTGCGATGGGAAAGCTACTTGGGAGCCGGCACTTAAACCAAAAGGCGTAGCTGGCCATACATAACGGATTTCTGGTCCCAACGCTGTTATATTTTAGCGAGAGCTGGGTATGTAAAAAGGAGAATGAAAGTAGGATAAATGCAGTTAAAATGCGAGCTCTGCGGAAGACATGCGGAGTGAAGCTGACCGACCGTATTGGCAATAGCGTAGTAATAAAGCCAGGAGGTATGAAAGATAGTATCGGTGTAAAGATAAGAAAAGGTATTCCATTCCTCCTCTGTTGGTTCGGCATATAGAAAGAATCTCAGAAGAAAGAGTGACAAAAAAGATATATAATGCAAAAAATTGGAAGGATATAGGTAACTGGGAAGACCAAGACTATCTTACCATGACCGTGAATAGATCGTATCTTATCTGAAGGGTAAGTCAAGAGTCTCCGTAACCGGCGAGCGTGTATAAGAGAAACTATGAGAGTGGAAGAAGCCAGAAAGGCAAGGAAATAAGAATAAATCGTATAACATTTTGAAGTACCGTATGTATATACGGTTATTATACCGTGTGGTGCCGGCAGAGCAGAATAGCACTACCCCATATCTTCCCGTGGGTATCGTAAAAGGCGATTAAGGGAGTGTGAGAAAATACTGACTCCTTGTATCTTTCTCACCGTGATACTGCTCCGTCTGTCTGAGTCCTTCTCCGGTCGTAACGGTCTCCGTTCCTCTGGGCCCAGAAGGATAAGGATGAGTATGTGCTAATGTCTCGCGCGTATACTTGTGCACCTTAATATTTCCTGCGCATCTGACCGCTTCCGTTACTGGACTCCGAGTACGCAAAAGTCCTGTGGCGATGGGTAAAAGTAGAGAGCCTGATGCAAACTAGGCTTTGTCTGATATCTGCACGCAGGTGGTCCCGGGGGCGTGAGAACACGCCGTGGTCGTTTCCGAGCTGCACATTTGGGACGACAGCACGGGCTCGGCAGCACTTGGGATGTCAAAGCAGCCCTGTTTAGGGAGGCACTGCTTTCCCCGCTCAGCTGGGGAGGGGGCTAGAAAAGGTGCCCTAAAAAATGCTCGTCCCGACATGGCAGATGGTAGTAACCGCGGCTATCATCGCATCATTCAAATCGTGGTCGATGCCGCAAAGGAAATTTAAAAAGAACACCTGTTATGACATTCGGCACGTGGAACGTGAGAACGCTTCTTGATCGAGATGTCAACGCCTGCCCCGAACGTAAGACCGCCATAGTAGCTCGGGAACTTCATCGCTATAACGTGGATGTGGCTGCTCTCAGCGAAACACATCTCCCCGATGAAGGAGAGCTGGTGGAAGCAGGTGGCGGCTACACTTTCTTCTGGAAAGGTACCGCTGCCTCCGAAACTCGACGATCAGGGGTAGGTTTTGCCATCAAGAATCACTTAGCAAAGCATTTAGAGGAGTACCCTGTACATATCTCAGACCGCGTAACCACACTGCGCCTTCACCTGGACAAAGACAACTACCTTAATGTCATCAGTGTCTATGCTCCAACGTTAGACAAGTCTGATGACATCAAGGAAAAGTTCTATGAGGAAGTGACACATTGCCTCGATAGCTTCAACGCCAGGGAGCAGGTTTTATTGCTTGGCGATTTCAATGCCAGGGTTGGATGGGACTATGAGGCTTGGCCTGGAGTTCTGGGTAGACATGGAGTTGGCAACATGAACAGCAATGGTCAGTTGCTGCTCAGTCTTTGTGCTCAATACGGTCTGGCAATTACGAACACTATGTTTAGACTTGCCGCCAAGTACAAGACAACATGGATGCACCCAAGATCTAAGCATTGGCATTTGATTGACTATGCTATCGTGAGACAAAAAGATTTCAGCCAAGTACAGGTCACCCGCGTGATGCGTGGTGCGCACTGCTGGTCTGACCACCGACTTATTGTCACTAAGCTACGAATCCGCCTCCGTCGCCCGCGTAGATCTCTTATAAAAAAGCTTGCTTCTTTGAACTTGGATAAGCTAGAAGATATCGCGGTCAGGGAGAAATACGCTGAAGCCCTGTCTGAAAAGCTGATGCCAGCTAATGAGGTAGGTGATGTTGATGCTGCCTGGGGAACTATGTCATCTCATATCATGGATACCGCTTCAACTGTACTGGGTAAAAAAATCCGTCGCAACGAAGACTGGTTTGATGGAAATGATGAAACCCTGCGGGCAGCATTCGACAAACACCGAGATCTCCTGCGACAGCACAAAAGGCAGAGAGGAAGCGTTGCGGTTGTTAAAGCTAGTGACCTCGAATTGCGCAAGCTGTCTCGACATATGAAAGTCAAGTGGTGGCAGGACAAAGCTAGTCACATGCAATGGCTTATTGACACAAACCAGCTGGGTGAGTTCTACAGTGAGGTACGTAAGCTGATTGGTTCATCCTACCAAGCTCGGGTGCCTTTAAGGTCTCTAGACGGTAGTCATATGTTGACAAGCAAGGAGGATATACTAAACCGCTGGGCGGAGCACTTCAACATTATGCTAAATGTGGATCGATCAGCTGATCTGCAAAGTATCGGTTTAATGCCTCAGCTCCCTCTCGCCTTTGAGCTGGACGAGACTCTATTGCGTGACGAGGTTGTTACTGCCATCAGACAGCAACAAAACAAACGGGCGGCTGGCATTGACCTTATACCGGGAGAGCTGATAAGATACGGCGGAGAGGAGTTGCACACGTTAGTGTGGGAACTATTTGTTCGCATGTGGAAGGAGGAGCGCGTTCCGGATACCTTTAAAGTATCGCGCATAAGTGCTCTTTACAAGCACAAGGGTGACCGATCTGACTGCAACTCCTACCGCGGTATTTCGCTCCTTTCAGCCCCCGGAAAGGTCTTTGCTAGAGTTCTCTTAAACCGCCTAAAGAACTTGTCTGAAAAGATTCCGCCTGAAACCCAGTTTGGCTTCCGACCGGACCGAGGGACATGCGAAGCTATATTCTCTGTGCGTCAACTGCAAGAAAAGAGCAGGGAACAGGGCTGTCAGCTGTACCTTTGCTTTGTTGACCTGGAGAAGGCTTTCGACAGTGTGCCTCGGGAAGCTCTATGGTTGGTGCTAGGTAAGCTCGGGTGCACGGAAAAGTTTGTGAGACTTCTTAGACTCCTGCATGACGACATGCAATGCTGCGTTGCCGTAGATGGTGAACAGACAGACTTCTTCCCCGTTACCTGTGTGGTGAAGCAAGGATGTGTCTTAGCGCCTACTCTGTTCGCCTTATACTTTGCGGAGGTAGTTAGAGAGGTCTTACACACTGTTTCTCAGGGAGTCCGCATCCGTTTCCGCACAGACGGCAGCCTTTTCAACTTGGCTAGACTTAAGGCTCGCACTAAAGTCTCTTACGCACTGATCACTGAGATCATGTATGCTGATGACTTGTGCTTCCTATCAGAATCCCTAGACGGCCTGCAACAGCTGATGTCCGCATTCCACCAAGCCTGCCGTAAGTTTGGCTTAAAGATCAGCGTCAATAAGACGGAGGTGATATCCCTGGACATGCACGGTCACGAGACACTGACCATAAAACTTGGTGAGGATGTGCTAAAGCAGGTGGATAGATTTCGCTATCTGGGGAACACTGTAACATCCAAGTGTGACCTTGATGCTGAGATCAATAGCAGGGTGGGTACCGCAGCTGCGGCATTCGGCAAGCTATGTACCAAGGTCTTCTGCTCGCATAACCTTAAGTTGCCCACTAAGATATCGGTGTATATGGCAATCGTGCTGCCAAATCTCCTATACTCCTCTGAGACGTGGTGTGTATACCGCCGCCACATTCGCACTCTGGATCGCTTCCACCTTAAATGCCTCCGTACCATCATGAGGATCAGATGGTCCGATAGAGTGCGAAATACCGAAGTTCTGCGACGAGCCAATGTTGGTGGCATTGAGGCCTATTTAATGCGTCGACAGCTTCGGTGGTGCGGTCACGTATCTCGTATGGCGGAGGAAAGAGTGGCGAAGCGCATCTTCTACTCTGAACTGGAGAAGGGCAAGCGGAATCATGGCGGTCCCCTCCTCCGGTACAAGGATGTCCAAAAGCGACATATGAAGAGATGCAACATAGAGCCCTCTCGTCGGGAACGTTTGGCAGCACAGCGGCCAGAATGGCGCAGGATGGTGAACAGCCAAGTACACGAGTTCGAGGCTCAGCGTAAAGCTGACCTTGACGCCAAACGCAATCAGTTAAAGGCCCGCCCACCTGCTGCCATATCATACAACTATGAGAACGGCGTACTCACGTGCCCTCAATGTGCACGGAGTTTCGCCGCGAAGATAGGCTACATAAGCCATCTTCGAGCGCATCAGCGGCATTACTCTGACTAGGGGTCAAAGTGGTCGCCATGGCCGAAATCGGTCGGATCAATCATCATCATCACTTCAAAATGTCAAATATAACATTTTGAAGTACCGTATGTATATACGGTACGATAGATAAGATTATACGATCCATAATTTATAATTACAGTGAAATAAAATTAAATCTAGACTTCATTAAAAATAAATAATGACAACGGTTTATAGATTATCTTAAGTATATTTCTGGGACAATATTGACATATTTGTAATAAATGACAGTAAAACTTGCTGCTTGTAATAAAAAATAGAACCACAAAGGCAGAACTGTACAATTGTGTCATTATTGCCCCAAAATTGTATGAAATATTTGTCATAATTACCTTTATGACGTTGTTACTCCTACACACAAACAAATCCTGCGGGGAGGGGCGAGCAACTGATCAATTAGAACGTTGTCGCACTAGCGTTGACAAAAAACCGCCAAAACCACAACGACATTTACGCCCTCAGTAGGTCATTTTAACAGTTACATTTATAATATTTTGGCACCGGATGCAGACGCATGTTTGACATCATTTGTAATCAAAAAATCATTTTGCCAATTTTAGCATTTATGACGTTATTGCACCCGGTGTGCGATGTGTCCAACATGTTAAGATATCCGCGTGCAAAGTTTCATCAAAATGCGCCTGGTAGTTTTTGCGTTATGATGGTTCATACCCTTGGAAAGATAGACAGACAGACAAACAGACACGAAAGCCAAAAAAATTGTGAATTAGCGACTACATCAATAGAATGATATCCGTGGGTTGTTATTTCCAAAAAATATACACAGACATGACTTCCTTACAGTTTTATTATACGTAGTATGTAGAGATATAGATGCTTTACTTTTCCCCACAAACTGTTTGATTGTCTGAAAACATTAATATTAAGTATGTTGTCTGCCATATTAAATATCTCCATGCTAAGTTTCACTGACATCTTAAGAGTAGTTTTTTAACAATGAATGATAAATCAAAATCGACTTTTTTCTCTTTCCTCAAAAAATGTTAAGTTTTGCAAAAAATAAGTATACAGAATTGTGACATTATTCATAAGTTACAATTACACAAAATTTCATGGAAAAATATCATACAGATTATTAATAAAGTGTATTTTTAGAAATTCAATGTTTCGCTTATTATCGTCTTATCTGGAAAAAGCTTTTAATTTTCCGGAATAAATACCATACAACATATTAGCCAACATTAAAGGGTATCCGCATGCAAAGTTTCATCAAAGTCCGCTTAGTAGTTTTTGCGTGATGCTGGTTCATACCCTCCGACAGACAGACAGACAGACACGAAAGCCAAAAATTGTGGAATTGGCTTCTACATTGATAGTACGATACCCCTGGGTTGTTATTTCCTAAAAATAGTTCATGTACAGACACGACTTCCTTCAATCAATCAATCAATCAGCCTATCGTAGTCCACTGCTGGACATAGGCCTCGCCTAACACGCGCCATTGCACACGGTCCTCCGCCTTCCGCATCCAGTCTGTCCCAGCGACCTTTTTGAGGTCGTCGGTCCATCTAGCTGGGGGCCGTCCTACCTTACGCTTACCAAGTCGCGGTCTCCACTCTAGGACACGCTTGCTCCATCGGCCGTCGGTCCTTCTGCAGATGTGACCAGCCCATTGCCACTTTAGCTTACTGAGTCTGCGAGCTATGTCGGTAACTTTGGTTTTTTGTCGGATTACCTCGTTACGAATTTTATCCTTCAAAGAGACGCCTTCCTTACTGTTTTATTATATGTAAAATAATATAAATGCGTCATCTTTCAGTTTTCCACCATTAATGAAAACTCTAACTCATATCATCATTTTTGGATAAACCCTGCGAGGGTACTAGCAAATCATCAAGTTTACTATTTTTTAACTAACAAATCTACCACGGCTCCGTAATTTAGTTTATTATATTTATATTAGTATCTAGATACTAAATATTTACTGACTTTTTTCTTTTTAACCGACTTCAAAAAGGAGGAGGTTCTATGTTCGGTTGTATGTATGTTTTTTTATTTTTTTATTTATGTTCAGCGATATTTCCGTCAATTGTGGACCGATTTTGAAAATTCAATATATCTCCAAGGTGGTCCCATATTAATGTTATTGACATTGGACCTTGGACTTAGAAGATACACCAGGGAACTCCTTAACGACAAACAATAGGCATGTGTAAATTGAGATATTATGGGTATTACGTCAATCCTATAGGTACCCTACTATATAATAATTCACTGGTCACTTAAAATTGAAAGTCATTAGGAAAGAACCTGTTGGAACTCTGTACTCTCTGCCTACCCCGCAAGGGATCTGGCGTGAGGTTATAGATAGATAGATAGATAGACTTAAAATTGTAAAATAAAAATCTTTTATAAAAAAAGGTAAACCGACTTCAAAAAGCAAAAAAACAAATATTTGAAGTCTGTATAGGTGCAAATAGTGCAACGGTAGGTGCTGGTTGGTGCAGTCGGTTACTTGGCAGTCGGTTACGTGACAGTGATTTTTTGTCTATATGTTTTCGTTTCATAAAGTCATGTACAATAACAACATTTGATACAGAATAAGGAAAGTTTATGTGTACTGTAACGTTGAACTCAAAGATACACAATAATGATTACATTATGACTTAGAAACTCGTCTCTTGTTTCTGTCTACCCCGCGATGGATTTGCTATGTTTTATCTATTTATGTGTTAACCCCATGTCGCCCATCTCACACCAAGCGAGCTTAACTCTGCCTAACCTTGGTGATAACTCAGAACAAGTCACACAGCACTAGCGATTTTATGCCGAAAACCATTTCTGAGGTGCTTGACCTCAGAAATGGTCTTCGGCATAAAATCAAGAAATTACGGATTCTATTTCCTATGGCTAAAATTGGCCTTTTAATATTCATACGTGGATCTCTATTTATCAGTTTTATGTCTGGAATAAAACTGTATGTAAAGGTTGACTATTAATATAAAAGAATGGGTTACGATTTATCCCAGTCAAAAGTTCATTACCCTATTTTTTACGTGCTCAGAGGAATTTCGCAATTCTCTCACTACAGTTTTGTAACATTAAGGAGTATATCTATAAAAAATAAACAACAAAACTGTCAGACGACGGTACTTATATTTTTATTTTATTAAAGGATTAATAAAAATAATAATCTGTAATGTATAGGTGGCGATCTATGGGAGGCCATCTTTCAGCTGAAGATATTAAAAGGATATTTATTTGCTTCAGGCATTTATACGATTCCCTTTAGTTCTAAACAAAAAGTAATTTTGTCACGAGATGTCTAGAGCTTTGTGTGCGTAGTTACAGAATTGTTGCAAAGCGCGGCTGTTTGTTCGCAAAGACACAAAAGCCGTCAGCTGGTTGTTTGGAGTTCCAGTTTCCGACAAGGATATGGCTAACCGGCCGTGCCAATGCCGATAACTAATTTCTAGTATTGATTTAAATGCTTTATTAATAATAAACTATTTAGTTAGACTATATTCCTTATGGTGATAGAAAACGTTTAGTACAGTTGATTATTTTGTTTATAAATTATTATAATGCTGCTAGTATAATATGTATTAAGAGCAGGCATATCAGCCTATTCTGATTAAGAAGGTTTTTAGCCAGATGGTAAAAAAACCTTCTCACATAAATCGAAGTGGGGAAAATTAGGCCATACTCCACCGTACAGGCCCAGTGCCGAGGCAGATTGGGGGCCATCAGCAGGGCTCGCACGGGCATCGTGAAAAGACATATGTCACGGATTTTGCTGCCCTAAACGAGAGATAACCTTATAGCATGGCGTACCATGACATAAGTTTGACACGAGAAAACTCGTTTCAAGAATTGTTCTATATTTTTGTATAGAAATAACTATTTTGATTTGCGTATAAGACTTGAATCAAGGGCCGAAAAAGAGTTATCCTGCGCCAGAAAACTTGCCACCCCTGTTAGCTTTGGTGCTGTTGGAATTTATCAAGCCGTTTATAAGGCTTCCAACTCAGCCCAACGACGACCACATGAAGAAGTAACCAGGGCCAAAGGTTTAACGTGCCTTTTGAAGCACAGGGAGGTATGAAAATGAAAATGCCACAAACGGTCACCCTTCTTAGATTGACCGAGCCGAATGTTACTTAACCTAGGAAATCGCTATGAACACAACAGTACTACGGCGCTAGGAGCGCAATGATATGTACTTCATCAAAATTATTTCACGCAGGCCACGTCATAGGCAGTTCGTTGCCGTGATAAAAATTTGCTAGAAAGACACGTTACTTATATACATAAGTCAAATATACGTTTTAGAGATAAAATATTAAAGTTATTGCTACATAAACTTCGAAACGTAATTGTCGAGATTTTGCTGCATAAACTGAAAGAGTTATTTTATCATCCCGATGATTATTATCCCGGCCCAACAGCGGCAGGTATTCGAGAAATGTTGAAGGTATGTGAGTCTTTTGCGGGCTCACATGGATTAATATATAACTGCAGGTAGAGCGAGTTCATGGTCTTTAGGGCTGCCGGTAAATGCCCAGAAACAACACCTGACATTACCCTAAATGGCGTGAATATAAACAGAGTCCATAAATTTAAGTATTTGGGGCATTTCCTCACTGACGACCATAAGGACAATGATGACATTGAGAGGGAGCGCAGAGCTTTGGCGATCCGAGGTAACATGCTGGCCCGCAGGTTCTCCCACTGTACCGATCAGGTTAAAATCACCCTTTTTAAAGCCGACTGCCAGGGTATGTACACGGGAAGCTTGTAGGCCCGGTACACCAAAAGTTCGTTGAGTAACCTGCGCAGCCAGTATAATAACATTTTCAGGATGTTGTCAGGACTGCCCTGCTTTTGCAGTGCCTCAGAGATGTTTGCGAGAGCAGGCACTGATGGCTTTGGCACCATCATGCGTAAGAAAACATATATACATACATTTATGTACATACGTGAATACCAGAGGTGACTATATGGCAATTTTGCCGTGAGCAACATTTTCAAGCTTGTTAATACCATATTTGTTCCCACAAATGTGTTTGTCCATATGCACGTTTTGTTAAAATCTTCAAGGTGTAACATAATAAACCCAAGATCTAAAAGTTGTTTGTTCTAAATCGGTAACTGAATTCATTCCAACTATACTCCTTCAATGCGTTATAAACAAACTAAATTTATTATTGATTCAAAGCAATATGGAGATTTTAAATGAATTTCTAAAACGTAAAGATGTAGAAGTCTCATTGTTAATTGGGGTATAAAAGTACTTAAAAAAGGGGTTAAAATTTTTTAATTTGGAAAATTGGTTTTCGTATTGAATTTATGAAGCAATTATCTAATCGGGGTGTCTGTAGTCTTGTGTCGTTTACGATACACCTTGTATAAGCTAAATTTAAAGCAATATTTTTACTCAAATTGAAATTTGTACACACATTAGCCCTATTTTGTCAGGGTAATTGTCATTTCACATTCAATCTCATTTACCATTGATCTATAAATAGATCGTTTAGGTTGCCAGAAGATAAATTATATCCACCAAATACATAGTATCCTGAGTGATTGCTTGATGTTTTAATTTGTTATTGTTGTGTTGTGTGATCCTACGAATAAACATTAGTTTATTTTTTCTAACTGCCTCGTTAATCTAGTCGCGAATAATGCGCGCAGCGATCACGAGTCCCTGAGTTCAAATGCTAGGTCGGACAAAAAGTTAATACTTCGATAGAAAAATTTCCAGTATCAATCCCGAGTCTGGCATTGTGCCCGGTATGATGGCAAAAGGCTCGCTCCCTTTTACCCAACATTGTCGAAAAAATTGGGTGTTCACAACAATTCTTGCGACCCCGCTTGGGCAATATAAGCGTGATGGTGTCTATTTATATTATATTCAACAAAATATTATTTTTCCATTTTATGTAATACGGGCGTCCATTCATTGTCTTCTCGCCATTTTGTTCTGTTTTCTATAACAAGTTTTATAAACTCGGTCATGCGATATCACACTGGAGCTACAAGTAAAAATTAACTGTACCAAGGTAAGTACCAGCATTGCAATAAGAACAATGGTAGAAAAAATGTTTAAAGGAAGTAAATAGTTCGACTGAAATAAGATTGACCCACTGGGTTTCTTGCTGGGTCTTGTCTGTATGAGCCACGTTCAGATTAAAGATAAAATCTTTTGATAAAATGTCAGTAGTACAGTTTATACACGAAAAATAGTTTCGTATTATTTGATCCTCGTAACAAAAGTTCCAAGGATAATTCATGTAGATAAATACGCGTCCATATCTATTGTAAACGTTTCACTTTCTTGTATCAATAGCTGTTTTTACAGTATTATTAAAACAGAAATTGAAGATCACGGTTCTCGCTCAAACCACAAATGTTGTCCATACTATTGAAAGTTGTTGTTTTAACCACTATTACGTTTCTTTTGCCTTTTTTGGAGATAATAAAGTTTAGTTTGAAATTTCGAGATTATCTCAGTCCACTTGAGCTTAAATTTTTAAGTCACTTAAAGTTTTTACTTTCGTTTCCGAAACAGTTTCAGCGTTACATTTGTGAAGTACTATGTTCAGTAAATATGTTTTTAGATGTTTATTTCACTTACGTAGATAACTGAGAGTAGAGAGAATAAAAAATATATCTAATCTAAGCTAATCCACTAAATTTTTACGCCGGTTCTTAGTGGTCAGTACATTTTTAAGTACCTCCACAAGGCTTCTAAAAATAATGATTTGAATTTAAACTGCAGACGTGTATAAGTACACACCAAATAATAATATAAATGAAAGTATCATTTAACACAAATGATACTTTGGTACTGTCACTTATGGTATGTATTTTGGTAGGTATGTTGTTGTTCCATACAAAAATCAGCGGTCCACCTGCACTCATAACATATAAAGAAGAAAGTAATGAGCAAAAAGGTACCTATATCTATTACATTCGATGCCTGACAGGACATAAGGTACTTATCAAATACATCGTGAGACTAGCAAGATACAAAACCTGCTTCCAAGTGTGCCCGTGACCAAATCGAAATAATGTATTCGGTTTCAAAGATAAATTGCAATTGCTCAGCGTAATTTGTACGTTACATGTTTGTTTGTGCTTACTAAGGGTTCTCTTTCGTGTTTTGTTAAAAACAAACTAAGTCCTTTGTATGAGAGGTCCTACAGGCCTACGGCGGTTTTCTTATCAGTGGGTCGTCTCTACCCGACACATATACGGGGACTATAGACAGTCGCGAGGGACGACGCAGCTGTACTCTTGTCCATCATAAGACTGTTCTTCCGCTTGACAATTTCCCGACGACATTGCAGGGTCAGCTCGATGATGGACTCTACGATGGTGTAAATTGAGTGTGGAACCACGATATATAGTGGCAGTCTACAGGATGTGTCGGGCAATCTACCTACTTCGTTTTAGTAGTTATTACACATGAAATACTGTTGGAACTCTGTACTATCTGCCTTTCACGCAAGGCATCTGACGTGATGATATTGATAGATAGATAGCAATATAAACATATCAATGACTCCACATAAGGCTTAGTTACTTAATGAATACAGAAGGCTAAGCATAAACCATTAGACGTTATGGTAATGTTAACGAAAAGGCGAGTTATTTGTAGTGAAAAATGATGGCATATCACTAATATCAATCTGTTTGTGTTAAGCTCTCTGAAAATCATCGATGATGATAATTAAACGGGTAGCTATTTGAAATTGAAATGAGCTAGACCACGGAATCTCCGACGATTAGATAATCATTGCTCGCGAAATTCCTTTTGATTTTCCGCTTATAGAGACTGCAGGGGTTTTTGAATACTAATATTTTATTTCCACTGTCGGTGCATCATCCTTTCAGAGGCACTTTTTTGAAATATTACTCGCGGAAACGCAGTGCTTTTTATTTATTTATTTATTTAGGTATTCTTACAGAATGCTTACAGACTAATAAACTTGTGTACTAAGATACATAAATATAATTTAATTTGCTAATTACAAGCCTCCACTTATTATTATAAGTATATACCTTATCAGGTATGCACCTTAAAAATTAAAAAAATAATAACAAAAATTTATAAAAAAAAAGAGATAAGATGCTAAATGTGAGATGAAAAAAAAAAGCAAACTAAGAAAAAAATTTAGGTTTTGCAGACATGAGAATAACTGCAGGATCTGTCACTACCCACCCAAAGTATCTATCTATCTATCTATATCATCACGCCAGCTCCCTCGCGGGGTAGGCAGAGAGTACAGAGTTCCAACAGGTTCTTTCCTTACATACCTCTCTGGCTTCCTCCACTCTCGTAGTTCGTCTCATACACACTCGCCGGTTACGGAGACTCTTGACTTGCCCTTCAGCTAGAACACGGTCTATTTGGTCATGGTAAGATAGTCAAGGTCTTCCCTGGCACCTACATCCTTCCACTTTCGCATTGTATCCCAAAGTATTCCTGTATCAATTTATGTCTCACTGAGGACACACTAGTACAAAACAAATCAATGTCTAGGTGTAGTGGTATATCATTAAAACTTGATAATCCACGTAAGAGAAAGGCATTACGTCTATATTTAACAGTGGACAATGGCACATCTATTATTGGTCGTTTTCAAATTTATGTCTCGCTGAGGACACACTAGTACAAAACAAATCAATGTCTAGGTGTAGTGGTATATCATTAAAACTTTATAATCCACGTAAGAGAAAGGCATTACGTCTATATTTAACAGTGGACAATGGCACATCTATTATTGGTCGTTTTCAAATTTATGTCTCACTGAGGACACACTAGTACAAAACAAATCAATGTCTAGGTGTAGTGGTATATCATTAAAACTTGATAATCCACGTAAGAGAAAGGCATTACGTCTATATTTAACAGTGGACAATGGCACATCTATTATTGGTCGTTTTCAAATTTATGTCTCGCTGAGGACACACTAGTACAAAACAAATCAATGTCTAGGTGTAGTGGTATATCATTAAAACTTTATAATCCACGTAAGAGAAAGGCATTACGTCTATATTTAACAGTGGACAATGGCACATCTATTATTGGTCGTTTTCAAATTTATGTCTCACTGAGGACACACTAGTACAAAACAAATCAATGTCTAGGTGTAGTGGTATATCATTAAAACTTGATAATCCACGTAAGAGAAAGGCATTACGTCTATATTTAACAGTGGACAATGGCACATCTATTATTGGTCGTTTTCAAATTTATGTCTTACTGAGGACACACTAGTACAAAACAAATCAATGTCTAGGTGTAGTGGTATATCATTAAAACTTGATAATCCACGTAAGAGAAAGGCATTACGTCTATATTTAACAGTGGACAATGGCACATCTATTATTGGTCGTTTTCTAAGTGTTATTTGGTTAGTGCGAAGTGCGATCTTAGACAAATTTTTTTACATCGTAATAACAGCCTACACTTATTGTGACTTAATGGCGTGCCTGCTGTGAACAAATTTTTATGTATTTTTTATTTATTAGCAGGTGAGGTCCTGCTGTATAATCTAAATCTGTATAGTAGACAATTATCGACATAATTCTTAAATTAAAATTCTACTAATTTATTTTGCAACACAAACTATTGAAATGTCAATACAAAAATGAATTATGAATAATATACAAGCTAAAATTACACTTTAACTAAAAAGCAATAACGTTTTTCTTAAAATATTATTTATATTTCTTCAAATTACATGACTTAAAGTAATAATATCATATGCTCTTCTTCAGTCGAAAGACGTCCACTGCAGGACAATGGCCTCCCCTAAAGACCGCCACAACTTCTACCCGCGACTTTCACCAAGTCATCGGTCCATCTTGTAGGGGGCCTGCCCACGCCACGTCTTCCGGCACGTGGTCGCCACTCGAGAAACTTTCTGCTCCAACGGCCGTCATTTCTACGAGCAACGTGCCCCGCCCACTGCCACTTAAGTTTTGCAATTCTGAATGCTATGTCTGTGACTAATATATAATATGCTAGGCTATAATTATGTAGAAATCGTTTTAAACGCCACATTACTAGTCTCCAGGCGATTCTTGAGCTACTTGGCTAACGCTGATTCAGAATTATAATAGTCTTTGTATGGAAATCTCTTTTAGTAATAAAAATAAATTTTATTGGTACTTTAAACTTGATAGTCAACAGTGACTTTGGCGCGTACCTAATGTTAATTATCTAACCAGTTAGCCGGCTTTATGGCTCGCATAATGTTGTAAAAATATGATCACAGTCATAGGGGCAGTTAGGTGTTTAGTGCAAATACAGACTAATATCCATCCTTCGTTAATATATGTATAGCTGATTAACATTAGATTTTTAGAATTATGTTCTCCATATTAGTCGACAGAACTCAAAGGACGTCCGCAAGGCTCCCCTAAGACCTTATTGTTGTAAGCCTCCAGTTTTTAACTACAACCTTCATCAGGTCACCAGACCCTTTCCAATTGATTCCTTGCCATTCAAGAACCTTTCCACTTCCAAATTTAATGTGTATTTGCATTGCCACTAAACAAATTGCATTGCCACTAAACTTTTGCAATTTTTTGGGAGCTTTGGTTCTCCTTCATTTCACATTTATCATTCGTCCACACAGGGAAACCCTGAGCATAGTATACTCCCAGTTCTTTTGAGTAAGCTGGATATTATGAGCCCAATCGTAAGTGATTTTGTTACAATGCCACAAATTACCACTAGCACTAACCATCGGTCAAGACCGTTTGATATGTAAATCCGCCTATTCTGTCTCACCGCTGGGCAAAGACCTTCTATCACAGATCAAGGTAAGAGAGATTAGGTCATACTTCACTACGTGGATCCAGTGCGGATTGGTGGAGGCAGGTTTGTGGCTACCTGTTGTTGGAACTTATCAAAGCCACCTATAAGGCTTCTAATTTGGCTTAGCTACTACCACATGAAGTGATAACTAGGACCAACGGTTTATCATGCCTTTCGAAGCATGGAAACGCCACAAACGGCCACTCACCGATCGAGCCCAACGCTGCTTAGCTTTCATGATCGCTAAGAACATGACACACCTTGCATAAATGTATTTTAATTAACTGAAATATTGACATTTGCGTTAAAGCAACTAGAGAAATAACCAAGTTACTAAAATAATGTTGTATTCTAAAAACAAATTACAACTCATATAAATCTTAATTTTCAATTATTTTACGAGTTTTAACATAAGTTTGATGCCAAATAAAATTAGTTAAGAATACCGTCGCAGCTTACTTCGAATATTGGTTAAGCTAAGAATCGTGAGCAATTAACTAACTTATAATTAGTTTTTGAAGGCCGAGTATAGACATGCATAGTAGTTAAGAGGCTTCACATTGAATTAACTTCGCCATAAAATCTAATAAGGCGTGGTAACCAGCCCCTAGCGATAATGCGCTATTTGCTGCAGGAAGCTTGTATTGCCAAATTTTAATCGAATGTATAAACCAGCTTGATTGTTTTCCTTTTCTCAAATTTTCTCCTACAATGTTTGAGTTTTACACTGGCAAAAAAAGTATTCTTGTAGAGTTGTTTTCTATCCTTGCAGATTTTACAGAAAAAGCTTTATTCATAAAACTGGGCACACCTTAAAAATACAAAAAACTGTTTTTTTTTTCTTTTTTAAAGGAAAATAATAGTTCCTTGTATGTACCGCCCACGCGTCGCGTCGAGCGTACAATACTACCTACACTTCAACCACCATATTCTTCACTTCAACCACGTTTATTGTGATTTTCCTGTCAAATGAGTATTAGTAAAAAGATATGCTAAAACCGGCAAAACGAGTTTTGATAAGTGTAAAATAATTAAGTGCCTAATCCGTCTTTATGTATTGAAATACACAACTATAGCTTTATAATATCTAGCGGACGACTTAGTCGAGTGGTTAAGAGCTTAACCCATTCAGCCCACTGGATCAAGTAGTTGACCCACAAATGTTTCTTTCGGCCTGGGTGTTTGTGCATGTGAATTTCGTGTTTGTAAACGCACCCACGACACACGAATTGTTCATAGTGTGCGGCTACGTTTTTTTTTAATCAGAAGAGAAAGAGAAAATATACTAGGTTAGATAAAAAATAAGCTATGAATGAACTAAGAGCTTTTTAACAAGCATGTATTTCTTTATACCAAGACGTCTGAGTGCAACTTCCAATAAATATAAAAGATAAAATGTATATTGAGCTTAAGTGCTTTTAGATTAAGGCAACTTTGAAAGTTACTTAATAAATTATTACGTCAATAGTTATCCCACCGGGGGGCTAAGCACAAACCGGCGTTATCGCGACACTGTCAAGAAATCGTGCTGTCACGTTTGCTTTTATTTATTAAATTTGTAGTGTGAAGAGGTTGAAATATCAACTCGATAGCGTTACGCTTACGTCCATGTTTTCGTGCTAAGCCCTCTTACGCCAAGCACGGAATAAAGAAAGCAGCGTTGTACCCACATTGTCAATAAATCGTGCTGTCACGTATTTCTTAATTAAATAAGTTTATAGTCTGACAAGAGCTAATTAAATAAAACATTTAAAAAACACGACTCATTATCAGACTCTAATCACCATCTATCTATAACCTATTCATTAAGATCATTCCAATGAACCCAAACAAGATACCTCTGTTGTAAGTTGATGAGGAGTTGGGTATCCTGCTAATTTCAGTTGATGCTTCAGCATCAAGTCAAGGTGACCGTTTTATTGTTTTATCATTGAAGTGACAGTTTACTAAATTTCGAATCCGTCAGACCGGTAGAATTTGCTTACATTCCTTTAACAATAGGTTTTCTTGAATCATAGCTAAACACACTATGGGGCACTTAAAAAGAATGATATATTAAGTCGATAGCGTTGCGCTAACGCCAATCTGTTCGTGCTAAATTCTTTGTTTCATTAAGACGCTGTTACTCGAGTTAGTGTCGCTTCGTAGCTGTAAAATTTAATAAGTGGTGTGGTTACCGGCAAGTGGTGACAATGTGCTGTTTGCTGAGACTAGCCTGAGTGCCAAATACTCGTTTCATTAAGTGAGAGCGCGGTCACTCGGTTTAAAACAGAGGAAATGCTGTGTGTTTGGAATGTTCCCTTTGTGCATGTGGAAATTTAAAAGTTAAAGCGATATCTACACCTATGTTTTATTTACTAGCTTTTTAAATTTTGTTACAACTAAAATTTGTGTAAGTTTACACACCATCACGGCTATATTCCCCAGGCGGGCGGACAGAGGTGTACTGGGTACACTCACTTTTCACCGACAATGTCAGCTCCCGTGCAATAATAGATTAATAATCAGGCCCTAACCTGATACTAGTATTTTATATGAAATAATACATTTTGTCCGACCTAGGATTTAAACACAGGACCTTATGATCGCTACTCATATTATTCGCCACTTACCACCGAGGAAATGTAATAAGTATTTTATTCTTACATTCATACTTATAAATCTAATGAATAAATAACGTACTTTAAGCAATTTGGTTTTGGCTCGTGACGATAATTGAGATAAACCATTGATTTCACCATCAACATATACTACGCATTTTCAACGATGGATGTAAATTAAAGTAAGATTTTACTTTCCATTGTTACAGGAGATATCTGGAACTGGCATATTAATATTATTCTCGATATATCAAACTATCTGCAGTCTTTCTAATATCCGGAGTCTTGATCAAACTATTCGGCTATAAATATTGGGCGAGTACGTATGAATTGCGCGACATACTTTTATATTAGTTTTCTAAACGATAGAGATATCCAATGTTCACCTAGAAGAATCTAATAAATGAAATCTATTCCAAGTGACAGTAAAGGGCTTAGCACGAAAACTTTGTCGTTAGCGTGCCGCTAGCGAGTAATTGTGCTGTCACGTTCATGTTTATTTAGTAAATTTGTAGTGTGACAAGGATGGCATATTAACACGCTAGCGTCACGCTAACCTCAATCTTTTCGTACTAAGCTCTCTGATATCGAAAATAAACGTAACTATCTCGATCGCCCGTGGACACGGCAGTTTGTTTGCGTTTAATTATTCTACGTGATGGAACCCCGGCCGATCCCAACTTCGTACAACTGATATGTTCCGGTTTGAACTGCATAATTATATGTACACTGATCATTGTTCTAACACCTGAGAAATTTATCACTAACCGAAATTTCATACGTATGTAGAAGTTACCTACTATAATTACGCTATAGGGATCTTAGAGTATAAATATCTCACAGAATTATAATACTATAAATTTTTTATTATACTAACTTTCGTCTATACGAAGTTAATATGAGAAGACGATATAATTTTACAACTTTAAATAGAAGTTTATTTACGATTATCTACGACTGAGAAAGGTTTATTTTGTTTGTTTCATAAGACTTTTTGAATAAAAGAAACTATATAACTGTTTTGAGATTATCTCTCACTCATAATAAATGATTCGGGATGTGGGGACCTAAAAACTTTTCGCAAAGTTAAGGATGTCTCACACGTGAAAAGATCTATCTCTATCTATATCATCACGCCGGATCCCTCGCGGGGTAGGCAGAGAGTACAGAGTTCCAACAGGTTCTTTCCTTACAAACCTCTCTGGCTTCCTCCACTCTCATAGTTCGTCTCATACAGGCTCGCCGGTTACGGAGACTCCTGACTTGTCCTTCATACAGGACCCGGTCTATTGAATATATATGCAAAGATATTATATGTAAATGTTATTTTTGAAGAAATACTATTGTAAAATGCATTATATTTGTTTCTGAAGTAAAATAGAATGATCATAGGTACTATGTTTCATATATAGATGGTTTTCAAATGAACCTTTGGGGAACTTGCACGTGAGCATGGTCCCAATAAAGAGGCCGTTTAAGAGAATTTTTTCCTCTGTAGATCACCTGCTGAGGTCTCTCTCTGAAAATCTAGGAACACCATTAGTTAATTGATTCCGGCAGGTAAAAGAGCAATTATATGGTTATGACAAAGGATAATTGGCTTATGGACATGAGGATAGGATGGAAATGAAACTGATTTTGCAAATGGATTTCGACTGCCGCCGTAACTAGTATTCGACTAATTAGCTTTAGCGGGTGGTGGCTTGCACTTACTAGATGATTCCTAAACTTATTAATCTTAATAAATCAGTTTGTACTGTCTTATTGCTGGGCAAAGGCCTTCAACAAATTGAAGTAAAAGATAAAAGAATATACTCTACTACGAGGACATAGTGCGGATTCTTGGAGGCCAGTTTGTAGTAGTAGTAGTTGTACCTGCTATTGAAACTTATCAAACCACCTATAAGCCTTACAATTTGACTAAATGACTACCTCATTAAGTAGTTACTAGGACCAATGGCTTATTGTGTTGTCCAAAACACAGAGATGCTCCGACATAAAATGTTACAAACCCTTACCCATCTGAGACTGATCGACCTGAACGTTGCTTTCTCTTGATGATCGCTAAGAACATTGTGGTTGCACTATGATCGTCTCTATAGTTATTATTACTATCAATCTTACAAGAAATTTATTAATAGGTGATGATACACCTATTAGGAAAATTCTTAATTAAATAATTAATAAAATACAATTTAAGCAGGGAAACAAAATTGATGGAGCAAAATATGAAACCTACAAACATTCGAAGGCTTTATGTTTAAACTAGATTACTACTGTATCATATTAGCTAAACAGCGCTATATTTTAGGAACTAATGTGGCTGTAAGATAGTCAGGCGTTATCCTGGAACTACTAAAGTTCCTTGTTTTAGAATTACCAAAGTACCTCGCGGGACTCTAACATGTTCTAACCAACACGCCGCTCAATGACATTAGCAAGTACCTAATTCTACTTGGTAATAATCTCGTAAGTAGCTTTTATGGTTGCTTTCATCATCTCTTCGTAGCTTAAGATGTCTATCGAGTAATTATTTCATCTAGGAGATAATTAAATCGAATTATTTATTCCGGACTTAGTCTAGATGCCCGTCTAGCGACATCTCGCTTTTCTTGCTTTTTTATTATCTCATGCCAAATATAATTATGCTGTATCAAAGGGCAACTAGTGCCTAGCTCTTGTAGTGGTGTTATTAATTTGTTGATTATTACTTACTCATTACTTTTGCTGACCTCCTAAATCGGACAAATATAGCTATCGAAAAATTCCTAGCATTAGTCCAGTCTGGAATTGTGCCCGGTATATGGCAATAGGCTCGCCCCCTATTACATGGGACCTAACATCGTCGACGAAAAGTGGGTGTACATAGTACAGCTCTGCCACTTCCGCATCGGCAATATAGGCGTGACGGTGTTTATATAATCTTTTACTTTTGGTCACATACATACTTGCCCAAGATTGTCTAATAATTAAGTGTTAATTAAAAATAAAGCACCTTTGAATTAAATATTTATTGAAATACAATTATACACCACCGGCTTTTGAAAGCTAAGAAGACAATTTCGGTCAAAGAGAATTAAACAAATTTACTATTTTAAGTAATTTAGATAGGTATATATAATGTTTTCTACTAACAAGAACATTCAAAGACAATATCTAGGTAGTTAAAAGTAAATTAGTTAGAGCTTTCAAAGTAATGTGCCGTTACGCCTTTATTCTTCAAAGCGACGTGGTGTACACCAATATATCGACGACGATGATAGGTCCCAATGTGAGGAGGAGGTGAGCTTATTGACATTAGGTATAATGAGCACAATTCTAGGGTCCGGGCTGCTACAGAGAATCTTTCTAAAAAAACTACTCTTTATTTCGATTCTAACCTAGGACTTTAGTATATCGCTCTATAAATGTTATTTTTTATTATATTTTTCTTATCATGGCTCTGTATGCCTGCGGTGTTCTTAACGACTACCAAGGTTAAGTGGCGTTCGTCTCGGTCGGCCTGATATGGGTGACCGTTTAGGGCATTTTCATATTCGAGGGTCTCTGTGCTTCATCGGAAGACACGTTAAGCCGTTGATTTTGAATCTAGTAATAAGTAGCAATGATTATACGCATTGAGTCACTTAAAAATAAGATAAATAAATTAAAAGTAAAAAACTTTTTTAAATACAAACTTAAATTTAAATGCGCTAAAAAGAATAAAATTAACTTTTTCTTAAAACTTTTACTATCAACTGATATTGTCATTACACAATTTATATGACATAAAAGTTTGTCGCGAGATATAAGTACTCGAAAAATCAATCATATCAAGTTATTTAATTTACTTGTTTTTATCTACACAGGTAAATCTCACGACAAGCTTTTATATCATATCAATTGTGTAATGACGTTATAAAGATATAGTAAAAAAATTGAAGAAAAAGTTTCTTTTATTATTTTTAGCGCATTTAAACAAAAGCTTGTATTAAAAAAAGTTATTTTACATTTAATTTATTTTTGATTTTTTATTGATCGCTGGTCAGGTCTCTCAGTCGGTTCATCTCATTCAACGCATCATTCTCAGCAAGCCCTTTAATTTGATACCTATTTTGTAGGAAAGCATAAAAAACTTACACCGTCATCTTTAGAAGTCCGCCATATTGGATTTAGAGTGACATCACTTTATTTTTCGAGTTATTATCAGCAAGCCCTTTCATTTGATACCCATATTGTAGGAGTGCATTAACAAAATAAGTAGCCCGCAATCTTGGGTCTTCCGCCATGTTAGATTTACAATGGACGTCACACAGCTAACCATGCATTGTCATCCAAACTAAACGTGTATACAAAATTAAAGCTCAATCGGTTGAAGATATCTGCTTCAAAATTGAGTTGCAAGATTCTACCAGAACAAACATACATTGCAAGTTAAATAAAATCTTGTAATTTAGTTCATTATTTAACTACTTAAGGGACTTTGTAACGTCAATGACCTTGAGATATTTGTTTGATAAATTCCCTTGTCTGATAATCTTGACAACAGTGAAAAGTGTGCCCGGGGGACCCAAAATACAGTATTTTTTCTAATAATTCAGATATTATTTAAAATAAGGAAGTCATCAATATAAGTTATAGAGCATATCTACCGTCGAATAGATACATGTATTCAAGTTAGACCGTTATATTGCAAAGTCAGAGGTCTCGGGTTCAAACCCAGGCACGCACCTCTCTTTTTGAAGGCATGTGAGTATTAGAACTTAACCTTCACCTTCGCTTTAACGTTGAAGGACAACCTGCATGCCTAAGAGTTTCTCAAAGGTGCGTGAAGTTCGCCACTCGGCACTGCCCAACGGTGCCCAACGATGGAATTTCTTAACAGGGCTATTATTATTATTTAAGATAAAATAATGGTACTTAAAAAATAATAAAAATTATCGACTGCCTCGTTGGTCTAGTGGCAAAGCGCATCGCTTTGCGATCACGAGGTCCTGGGTTCAAATCCTAGGTCGGATAAATGTGGTTTTTCTAACGAAAAATTCCCAGTATGAGTCCGGAGTCTGGAATTGTGCCTGGTATATGGCAATAGGCTCGCCCCCTATTACATGGGACCTAACATCGTCGGCGAAACGTGGGTGTACTCAGTACACCTCTGCCACCCCCTCTGGGGAATATTCCCCAGAGGGGGTCACCGTCACGCCTATATAGGCGTGACGGTGTTTCATATAACAAATACGCATTACATTCATCAACAATCGTCTGTAAATAAAGCCTATTTATGGGAGTTAGGCTAGGTTCACCCTTAAAGCGTGAAAATCAGCAATTAAAGGCAGCTTGATAAGTCTCAACAGCAGGTAGCCATAAACCTGCCTCCATCAATCTACACTGGGTCCGCGTGGTGGAGTATGACCACATTCACCTCGATTTGTGAGAGAAAGCATTTTCGCAGTGTAGGCGATTACTATACTCAAGTTTGTCTATCTATCTATATTATCACCCCCTTACCTTGCGGGGTAGGCAGATAATACAGAGTTCCAACAGCTTCTTTTCTCACAAACTCAAGTTTGTACTAGATTATTTGTCTTTTTTACATACAAGCATCTGCCCGCGACTTCGTCCGCGATGACTTTAGACAGGAACCTAAAAGTTTTTTCGGGATAAAATGTATGTGTATATTTAGGTAATCTATGTGATAAATTTCATCCAAATCCGTTGACGCGCTTTTGCGTGCTTGAGTAACAAACATCCGAACATACAAATTTTTACATTTATAATATTAAATAAGACTACAGGGTTATTGTAACTTTTATGTTTTATAGGTTATATGAGTTGAAATACAGATACATATATCTGTTGAAATATTAAAACATTTATGTATATGTTCAATTTAGTACAAGGAAAATTTTGTAGGGTAACCTTTGGCCTCGTCTCTCGCCTCAGTCGGGCCCTGCAATTTTGACCAGTCCAATATTCCGGGTCGGGCGGCCTCAGGGGCGTACGATATCCCATTTTGTTTATACTCCGTCAAAAATTACTTCGCTTTGTGATACGGTATGACGATAGCAGAAACGCTTAAAGCTTTATCCGGCGAAACGAATTTGTCGGACTTGTAGTTGAAGTGAGATGAAAGCTAGCTTTTCTTTATTCACTTTGTTGTACAAAGGAAGTGGAGGAATGTGCAGGTATTTTATTGTAAATCAATATCTAAGTCGGAAGAAAGAATAACTAAAGAGATATTTAATGCGATAGTGGAAGTGTATGTAGGAGCCGGGGAAGATCTAGACTATCTTACTATGACTAAATAGACTGTGTCTAATCTGAAGGGCAAGTCAAGTGTCTACGTAACCGGCGAGCGTGTATGAGACGAACTATGAGAGTGGAGGAAGCCAGAGAGGTATGTAAGGAAAGAGCCTGTTAGAACTCTGTATTCTATGCTTACCCCACAATGGATCTGAGGTGATGATATAGATAAATTTATAGACAATATCGTAGTGTTTCTGTATCGTAGCTACAGCATTGCTCCAACAGCTCGCGGCTTCGTGTTCGTTTCTAGAATATATCGTGGAGCTGTGACAGATGCGTCGACGGGCAACCGCGTCACATCGCACAGCCGGAAAAACCATGGATTACAGAGCGTAAACTCTCCTTAATTGTAGCAAATGTTGGGCAGGCGTGGTTACATCGGTTATCCCACTTCTGAGATTTTCAACCCACAGAAGCGGAATGGGTAAAAGAACAGGAACAGCAAAAAATTGACTTTGATAATACATTTGTAACATACTTTTTCTATATTTAAACCAACAAAGAGTTTATGGCAAATAGTGTTCATCCATCTGTTGTGTAGTGTAACACTATAATTTTCAATTATTCAACATTGATGGGACCGGCCCATCTATACGGATTGTGGCGCGCGCCACCGTCGCGCTCCCGACGCAGCGCGACGTTGTAATGTACTGAAATGTACGGGAGACGTCACACAGACCCACCGCTGTCGCGCCCGACAGGATTACAAAAGAAGCATGGCCAGAGAGACACTATATAGTGTTATCTATAAATAGATTGTTTAGTTTGCAAGAAGATAAATTGTATCCATCAAATAAATTGTAACCTGTGTCATAATGAACTTTAATGTTTTAATTTGTTATTATTGTGTTGTATGATCCTACGAATAAATGATAGTTTATTTTTTATTGTTTCTAACTGCTTCCTTAATCTAATGGCGAATAATGCGCGTAGCGATCACGAGGTCCCTAGTTTAAATCCTGGATCGGACAAACAGTTATTTTACGATAGAAAAAGTTCCAGTATCAGTTCCGTACGTTGGAAAAAGGCTCGCTCCCTCTTACGTGGGACCAAACATTATCGGTAAAAAGTGGGTGTACACATCTCTGCGACCCTGCTTGGGGCATATAGGCGTAACGGTGTGTATTTATATTATTTTCAACAAAAGATTGTATTTAAAAATATTATTTTTTTCCTTTTATGTAATACTGGCGTCCAGTCATTGTCTTCTCGACCTTTTGTTCTGTTTTCTATTACAAGTCTTATAAACTTGGTCATGAGGCATCACATTGGAGCTACAAGTAAAAATTATCTGTACCTACCTTGAAAAATGGATGAATAAAATATTAAAGGAAGTAAATAGTTCGATTAAATAGAAGACAGACCCACTTGGTTTCCCGCTGGGTCTTGTCTGTGTGAGCCACGTTCATATTAAACATAAAATCTTTTGATAAAATGTAAGTAGTACAGTTCATACACAAAAAAATGATTTGGTATTATTTGATCCTCGTTACAACAGTTCCAAGGATAATTCATGTAGATAAATACCCATATCTTTTGTAAACGTTTCACGTTTTTGTAGAAATAGCCGTTTTACAGTATTAGTAAAACAGAAATTGAAGATCACGGTTCTCGCTCAAACCACATATGTTGTTCCTAATATTGAGAGTTGTTGTTACGCCTACTATTAAGTTTCTTTTGTCTTTTTTAGAAAAAAAAGTTTAGGTCAGCTATAGTTTCAAATTTCGACATTATCTCATAGACAGTCTGACTTCAAGTGGAAGCTTAAATTTTAGATTCTAAATCTGCTCTCTTAAAATTTTTACTTCAGTTTCCGGAACAGTTTCAGCGTAACATTTGTAAAGAACTATGTCCAGTAAATATGTTTTTAGATTGTATTTTCACTTAAGTAGTAACTGAGAGCAGAGAGAATAAAAATAAATCTAATCTAAGCTAATCCACTGAGTTTTTACGCCGGTTCTTCTCAGTGAGCAATACATTTTTATGTACATCCACACGGTTTGTAAAAAAAATATGATTTAAATTTAAACTGCAGAAGTGTATAAGTACATGCCAATTAATAACATAAATGATAGTATCATGTAACATAAATGATAGTATCATTTATGGTATGTATTTTGGTGGGTATGTTGAAGTTCCATAAAAAAAATCTACGGTCCACCTGTACTTATAACATATAAAGAAGAAAGTAATGAATAAAAGTAAGGTACCTACATGTATTATATTCTATGCCTGTCAGGACGTAATCTATCAAATACATAACGAGACCAGCAATAGACAAAATCTGCTTCACAAATCGTCTGCCCGTGACCAAATCGAAAGAATGTATTCGGTTTGAAAGATAAATTGAAATTGCTCAGCGTTATTTGTACGTTACATGTTTGTTTGGGCTTACTTGGGGTTTTCTTTTGTGTTTTGTTGAAAACAAACTAAGTCCTTTGTCTAAGAGGTCCTACAGGCCTATGGCGGTTTTCTTATCAGTGGGTCGTCTCTACCCGACACATATACGGGGACTATATATACTATCGCGAGGGACGACGCAGCTATACTTTTGTCGATCATTAGGCTGTTTTTCCGCTTGACAATTTTCCGATGGAATTGCAGGGTCAGCTCATACTACGATGGTGCAAATTAAGTGTGGAACCACGATATATAGTGGTAGTCTACAGGATGTGTCGGGCAATCTATTTACTTCATTTTAGTAGTTATTACACATGAAATGTACACTGTTGGAACTCTGTACTCTCTGCCTACCTCGCAAGGGATCTGGCGTGATGATATAGATAGATAGAAATATAATCATTCCAATAACTCCTCGTAAGGCTTGAATAATTAATGAAAACAGAGGACTAAGTACAAACCATTAGACGTTATGGTAATGTTGACGAGGAAGCGTGCTGTCACGTTCGTCTCTATTTAGTATATTTGCAGTCAAATAACTGGACAAGTGCGAGTAGGACTAGCGCTCTGAAGGTTTCGTACCGGGTTCAGTTTCAGCCAGTTTCACCGCCAAATTATAGTTATACGTATAATGTACACGTAACGTAACTCTATCGTATTTGGGCTAGTTTGATTTATCTAGACAAGTACCATATACCTGGGTGGCGAGCAGGGTCTGAGCCGGAAAGAGGCCAAAGTAACTCCTCGGCTTACTAAAATATCTCCGTTGTATTGTCACAACAAAAGATTTTTTAATATAATTATTTATAACAATAAAATCGGATTGTAAACGAAGAAGTTATTGTCAAACATGCATAAAAATAAGTATACGGATTAATTGTTAACCTCCTTTTTTGGCGTCCGTTAATATTTTGTTTAGTTTTATAGTAAGGTACCTATAGGACGACCATAAACTCATAATAACTCAATCTACACATACATCCCTGGTTTATTTTCAAATCCCAAGAATTAATACCAATGAAATAAAAATGGAGGCCGGAGCTACACACTAAGTTTAAAGCAAAATAAAGACATCAAAATGTTTCATAAAGAATAATTTTAATTTAAAAAGTTCTTTTTGAAATCAAGTTTTTATAGCAAAAACTTTATGGCAAAAACACAACGGAGACCGACGAAGTATTATGGTTAATTTAAGGTTTGGGGGTCTTGAGTAGTGATGTGAACCAGTTCAATAAAAACCGGAGATTCATTCAACCGGAGGTTAATACATATACTGGGTTTTTACCGGTAATTACAAAAAATACCGGTTTTTTTTAATGCATCCTTAGTCCATAATTTTGTCCATATATGAGGAACTCCCAACAAACTCAGACATGTTTAATTAGGTACAAATTTATTAAGTATTGTTTTATTGTCTACCAGATTTTTTTCGATAATATAAAACTACGTACTACGTAACTCCTAACACGTATTCAAATAAGTATTGTTCATTTCGTAGTTAATGTACACATGATCATGTGTACATTGACTACGAAATATTTGTATAAATAAAAACTCAATCCCACCACTTTTGCTCAGAACTGTTACTTAAGTCGTGAAGATAATAGTAGTAGATAATTAGGTAGGTATGCGTACGTACAGCTATTTACCTATGAATTATTTGTAATATGTGAATTATTTCATTACGTCGTTATTAACCGGTTCATCTGCAGAGATTCTCCAGTTATTGTTGTAAACTCTCCTAAAATCTCTGGAGACTGATTTTGCCTCCGGTAAACATCACTAGTCTAGAGTACTATTGTAGATCCTACGGGATGCGTTAAAGAAACTATCTGTTGTGCGGTGCGGGGCGGTGTCCTTGTGATCTGTGCTTAGTTACGATCTAACCATACAATAAAAGCTATCGACTATATGAACTATATAAAAAACTTGATACCGCGATTCACAATTCCGGGCGTCGCAATGAACGCCATCTAGCGAGGTTATATCGAACTAAAAATAATACAATTTATTTTTTAATAATACGTAAACAATGGTACTTGTCAAGACAAATCCAACGAGCACTAATATTTCGGAATTATGACAAGTAGTTGGGTAGTTCCGTCGGCCACCCCCGGCTTCATCTTCAGATTCTGGACATCATCCGAATCTATAAAACTCGTTAATACAAATCTAACGAGCCCAAACACGGCGGGACTATGTTGAGTAGTTCGGTAGTTCCGTTGGCCACTCTTCGGTTCCATCATCAGATCCTGGACATCATCAGGGTCTACAGAACTCGTGAAGACAAATCCAACGAGCTCAAACCTGGCGGGGTTATGTTTAGTATTTGGGTAGTTCCTTTGGTCACCTTTCCACTTCATCATCAGACCTAAACATCATCTGGTTGTAAAATACTTGTCAATATCTATCTAACAAGCCTAAACACGAGGTGGTAATTTGGCCACCTTTCGACCCCATCAAAAGACTGGTCTGAAGCTGGGTCCATGGTATGTACTATATTATTGCATTGTTACCGAACTTACATACGTATGCTTAATTTTAGATCAGTCGGATACATGCCTTCTATTGTCCAATGCTATTGGATACCTTAATAAAATAAAATAAAACTAATAAATAAAATACCCAAAGTGCTTTAAAAATGGATTACAAGATTGGAACCAGAAAGACAGATAGACATATGAACACAAAAACTTCTAAAAAGTTACCTATACCTCGTTAGTCTGTTAGCGAATAATGCGCGTAGCGATTACGAGGTCCTGAGTTCGAATCCCAGGACAGAACAAATGTAATTTTTCGACAGAAATATACTTTTGTAGCGTAACGCTAATATCAATCTGTTTATGTTAAGCTCTCTGAATATCATCGATGATGATCATTGTTTTATTTAGAACGCGTAGCTATTTGAAATTTAAATGAGCTAGACCACGGAATCTCTGACGATTAGATAATCATTGCTCGCGAAATTCCTTTTGATTTTCCCTTTATAGAGGCTGCAGGGGTCTTTGAATACGAATATTTTATTTCCACTGTCGGTGAATCATCCTTTCAGAGGCACTTTTTTCAAATATTACTTGCGGAAATAGCATACTGTTTACACAACGCTCGCCTTTCTGCTTATATCCCATGTAGTTTTCAATTTAAAATTCATAGCGCAGCTTTTAAAATCAGTTAGATTCTGAATATCCTCGTGAGGCACCTGTTCTCTAAATGAGCATTTACCTGTTTTAATATCGTAGGGAGTAAGCAGCTGTGATTAATCTTTCATAATCTATATAAAGTATATTACTTTATTCTATCTTAGTAACAATTTTACCCAAAAAAGTCTCATCTAATGAGAATTTTCCACAGTAAAGTTACATGAATCACCAATTAAATGTTGTATGGCGTAACGTTATACCCGAAAAGGTTTCTCCCATTTTCTGTTTTTCCGTGGTCCTAATGATCTGGGGAGCGCTGTGCTTTTTACATCGTAATAACAGTCTACACATAAATAATTGGGAAGCGGAAATAACGTTCTTCCACTTAGATTGTGACTTAATGGCGTGCCTGCTGTGGACACATTTTGTTTTTTTTTTTTATTTATTCGCAAGTGAGGTCCTGCTTTATAATCTAAATATGTATAGTAGAAAACAGCGAAATAAGTCTTAAATTAAAATTCTATCAATTTCTTTTGCAACACTATTGAAATATAAAACAATTGATTATGCATTATAAATTACACTTAAGAAAAAGTTATAAACTTTTTCTACAAATAATAATCATATATTTTTAACTTACATGACCTAATTTAATAATATGATATGCTAGGATATAATTAGATAGAAATCGTTTCAAACACTACATTAGTAGTATCCAAGCGATTCTTAAGCGACTTCGCTGACGCTGATTCAGAATTATAATAACTTTTGTATGGAAATCTCTTTTAGTAATAAAAATAACTACTTTATCGGTACTTTAAATTTGATAGTCAACAGTGACTTTGGCGGGTACCTAATGCTAATTATCTAACCAGTTAGCCGGCTTTATGGCTCGCATAATATTTAAAAAAATACGATCACAGTCATAGGTAGGTGTTTAGTGCAAATATAGACTAACTTTTATCTGTCCTTCGTTAATATATGTATAGCCGATTAAGATTTAAAAGTCTGAGGGTCATTTTAGAATTTTTCACTCCAAAAATATGTATCATTTTTGATACAAATAGTATACTTAAATTGAGTGCTCATGAGATACACTAGGGTTAACTTTAAATCTTTAACATATTATTTGCGTTGATTTTTAGATTTATGTTCTTCATATTAGTCGATAGAACTCAAAGGCCGTCCGCAAGGCTCCCCAAGACCAGCTTTTTGTTGTAAGCATCCAGTTTTTAACTGCAACCTTCATCAGGTCACCAGATCTTTTCCAATTGATTCCTTGCCATTCAAGAACCTTTCCACTTACAAATTCGATGTGTACCGTCCATTGCCCTGCTAGTGAAAATTGGCATTCTTTTAGGTAGCTTTGGTTCTCCTTCATATTAAATTTCTCATTTGCCCACGCAGGGAAACCCTGAGCATAGTATACCCCTTGTGTTTTAAGTAACCAAGATCTTATGAGGCCAATCATGCGTGATCTTTTCTTAGTGACACAAGGCACCACTTGTAACAAACTTTGGTCAAATATATTCGATATTTATTTTATAATAAACAATAATAAATTAGCCTATTTTGCCCCATTGCTGGTCAAAGGTTTTCACTCACAAATAGAGTTGAGAGAGGTTACATACTTCATTACGCGGACTCAGTGCGGAATGGTGGAGGCAGGTTTGTGGCTACCTGCTGTTGGAACTTATCAAAGCCACCTATAAGGCTTCTAACTTGGCTTAGCTACTACCACATGAAGTGGTAACCGGTACCAATAGTTTATCATGCCTTTCAAAGCATGGAAACGCCAGATTCTGAAAATGCCACAAACGGCCACACATCACATTCGTCTCATTAAATTTGTAGTGTGAAGAGGAAAACATATCAATTCGGTAGCGTTCCGCTAACGTCTATCTTTTCGTACTAATCCCTCTAACGCTAAGCACGGAATAAAGAAAGCATTAACTATTTGACGTTGTACCAAGATTGTCAAGAAACCGTTATTCAGTAAGTTTATAGTCTGACAAGATCTTATTAAATAAAACATTTAAAAAACACGGGTCATTCCACCAGACCCTAATCACCATCTATGTATAACCTATTCATTGAGATCATTCCAATGAACCCAAACAAGATACCTCTGTTGTAAGTTGATGAGGAGTTGGGTATCCAGGTGATTCCAGTTGATGCTGCAGCATCAGGTCAAGGTGACCGTTTTAGTGTATTATCATTGAAGTGACAGGATACCATCCGACCTGTAGAAGTTGCTCACATTCCTTTAACAACAGGTTTTCTTGAATCATAGCTAACAACACTATCGGATACTGAAAAAGGATGATATGTTAAGTCGATAGCATTGCGCTATCGTCAATCTGTTCGTGCTAAATTCTTTGTTTCATTAAGACTCTGTTTCTCGAGTTAGTGTCGCTTCGTAGCTCTAAAATCTAATAATCACCGGCAAGTGGTGACAATGTGCTGTTTGCTGAAACCAGCCTGAGTGCCAAATACATGTTTCATTAAGTGAGAGAGCGGTCACTCGGTTTAAAACAGAGGAAATGCGGTGTGTATGGAATGTTCCCTTTGTGCATGTCGAAATTTAAAAGTTGAAGCGAAATCTACACCTTTGTTTTATTTACAAGCTTTTTAAATTTTGCAACTAAAATTTGTGTAAGTATACACACCATCACGGCTATTATCCCCAAACGGGCGGACAGAGGTGTACTGTGTACACTCACTTTTCGCCGACGATGTCAGCTCGCATGCACTATGGGGCCTATTGCCATTATACCGCGAACAGTGCTAGGCCCCAAACTGATACTAGTTTATTATATCAAATAATACATTTTGTCCGACCTAGGATTTAAACCCAGGACCTTATGATGAGTTATGATCGCGACTTACATAATTCGCCACGACCAGCGAGGAAATGCAATAAGTATTTTTTTTTTATATTGATGCTTATAAATCTAATGAATAAATAACGTACTTTTAGCGATTTGGTTTTGGCTCGTGAAGATAATTAAGTTAAAAAATTGATTTCACCATCTACATATACTTCGCATTTTCAACGATGCATGTAAATTAAGTATGATTTTACTTTCCATTGTTACAGGAGATATCTGGAACTGACATATTAATATTATTCTCGATATATCAAACTATCTGCAGTCTTTCTAATATCCGGAGTCTTGATCAAACTATTCGGCTATAAATATTGGGCGAGTACGTATGAATTGCGCGACATACTTTCATATCAGTTTTCTAAACGATAGAGATATCCAATGTTCACCTAAAAGAATCTAATAAATGAAATCTATTCCAAGTGACAGTAAAGGGCTTAGCACGAAAACTTTGTCGTTAGCGTGCCGTTAGCGAGTAATTGTGCTGTCACGTTCATGTTTATTTAGTAAATTTGTAGTGTGACACGGATGGCATATTAACACGCTAGCGTCACGCTCACCTCAATCTTTTCGTACTAAGCTCTCTGATATCGAAAATAAACGTAACTATCTCGATCGCCCGTGGACACGGCAGTTTGTTTGCGTTTAATTATTCTACGTGATGGAACCCCGGCCGATCCCAACTTCGTACAACTGATATGTTCCGGTTTGAACTGCATAATTATATGTACACTGATCATTGTTCTATAACACCTGAGAAATTTTGCACTAACCGAAATTTCATACGTATGTAGAAGTTACCTACTATAATTACGCTACAGGCATCTTAGAGTACAAATATCTCACAGAATTATAATACTATATATTTTTTATTATACTTACCTTCGTATAGAAGTTAATATGAGAAGACGATATAATTTTACAACTTTAAATAGAAGTTTATTTACGATTATCTACGACTGAGAAAGGTTTATTTTGTTTGTTTCATAAGACTATTTGAATAAAAAACCTATATTACTGTTTTGAGATTATCTTTCACTCATACTCCCTTTCCACACGCATACTCCAGACTGAACCGAAATAATAAATGATTCGGGATGTGGCGACCTGAAAACTTATCGCTAAGTTAAGGATGTCTCACACGTGAAAAGATCTATCTCTATCTATATCATCACGCCGGATCCCTCGCAGGGTAGGCAGAGAGTACAGAGTTCCAACAGGTTCTTTCCTTACAAACCTCTCTGGCTTCCTCCACTCTCATAGTTCGTCTCATACAGGCTCGCCGGTTACGGAGACTCCTGACTTGTCCTTCATACAGGACCCGGTCTATTGAATATATATGCAAAGATATTATATGTAAATGTTATTTTTGAAGAAATACTATTGTAAAATGCATTATATTTGTTTCTGAAGTAAAATAGAATGATCATAGGTACTATGTTTCATATATAGATGGTTTTCAAATGAACCTTTGGGGAACTTGCATGTGAGCATGGTCCCAATAAAGAGGCCGTTTAAGACAATTTTTTCCTCTGTAGATCACCTGCTGAGGTCTCTCTCTGAAAATCTAGGAACACCATTAGTTAATTGATTCCGGCAGGTAAAAGAGCAATTATATGGTTATGACAAAGGATAATTGGCTTATGGACATGAGGATAGGATGGAAATGAAACTGATTTTGCAAATGGATTTCGACTGCCGCCGTAACTAGTATTCGACTAATTAGCTTTAGCGGGTGGTGGCTTGCACTTACTAGATGATTCCTAAACTTATTAATCTTAATAAATCAGTTTGTACTGTCTTATTGCTGGGCAAAGGCCTTCAACAAATTGAAGTAAAAGATAAAAGAATATACTCTACTACGAGGACATAGTGCGGATTCTTGGAGGCCAGTTTGTAGTAGTAGTAGTTGTACCTGCTATTGAAACTTATCAAACCACCTATAAGCCTTACAATTTGACTAAATGACTACCTCATTAAGTAGTTACTAGGACCAATGGCTTATTGTGTTATCCAAAACACAGAGATGCTCCGACATAAAATGTTACAAACCGTTACCCATCTGAGACTGATCGACCTGAACGTTGCTTTATCTTGATGATCGCTAAGAACATTGTGGTTGCACTATGATCGTCTCTATAGTTATTATTACTATCAATCTTACAAGAAATTTATTAATAGGTGATGATACACCTATTAGGAAAATTCTTAATTAAATCTATCTCTATCTATCTATAACCTCACGCCAGATCCCTTGCGGGGTAGGCAGAGAGTACAGAGTTCCAACAGGTTCTTTCCTTACATACCTCTCTGGCTTCCTCGACTCTCATAGTTCGTCTCATACACGCTCGCCGGTTGCGGAGACTCTTGACTTTTCCATCAGATAAGACTCGGTTTATTTTATTAATTAAATAATTAATAAAATACAATTTAAGCAGGGAAACAAAATTGATGGAGCAAAATATGAAACCTACAAACATTCGAAGGCGTTATGTTTAAACTAGATTACTACTGTATCATATTAGCTAAACAGCGCTATATTTTAGGAACTAATGTGGCTGTAAGATAGTCAGGCGTTATCCTGGAACTACTAAAGTTCCTTGTTTTAGAATTACCAAAGTACCTCGCGGGACTTTAACATGTTCTAACCAACGCCGCTCAATGACATTAGCAAGTACCTAATTCTACTTGGTAATAATCTCGTAAGTAGCTTTTATGGTTGCTTTCATCATCTCTTCGTAGCTTAAGATGTCTATCGAGTAATTATTTCATCTAGGAGATAATTAAATCGAATTATTTATTCCGCACTTAGTCTAGATGCCCGTCTAGCGTCATCTCGCTTTTCTTGCTTTTTTATTATCTCATGCCAAATATAATTATGCTGTATCAAAGGGCAACTAGTGCCTAGCTCTTGTAGTGGTGTTATTAATTTGTTGATTATTACTTACTCATTACTTTTGCTGACCTCCTAAATCGGACAAATATAGCTATCGAAAAATTCCTAGCATTAGTCCAGTCTGGAATTGTGCCCGGTATATGGCAATAGGCTCGCCCCCTATTACATGGGACCTAACATCGTCGACGAAAAGTGGGTGTACATAGTACAGCTCTGCCACTTCCGCATCGGCAATATAGGCGTGACGGTGTTTATATAATCTTTTACTTTTGGTCACATACATACTTGCCCAAGATTGTCTAATAATTAAGTGTTAATTAAAAATAAAGCACCTTTGAATTAAATATTTATTGAAATACAATTATACACCACCGGCTTTTGAAAGCTAAGAAGACAATTTCGGTCAAAGAGAATTAAACAAATTTACTATTTTAAGTAATTTAGATAGGTATATATAATGTTTTCTACTAACAAGAACATTCAAAGACAATATCTAGGTAGTTAAAAGTAAATTAGTTAGAGCTTTCAAAGTAATGTGCCGTTACGCCTTTATTCTTCAAAGCGACGTGGTGTACACCAATATATCGACGACGATGATAGGTCCCAATGTGAGGAGGAGGTGAGCTTATTGACATTAGGTATAATGAGCACAATTCTAGGGTCCGGGCTGCTACAGAGAATCTTTCTAAAAAAACTACTCTTTATTTCGATTCTAACCTAGGACTTTAGTATATCGCTCTATAAATGTTATTTTTTATTATATTTTTCTTATCATGGCTCTGTATGCCTGCGGTGTTCTTAACGACTACCAAGGTTAAGTGGCGTTCGTCTCGGTCGGCCTGATATGGGTGACCGTTTAGGGCATTTTCATATTCGAGGGTCTCTGTGCTGCATCGGAAGACACGTTAAGCCGTTGATTTTGAATCTAGTAATAAGTAGCAATGATTATACGCATTGAGTCACTTAAAAATAAGATAAATAAATTAAAAGTAAAAAAACTTTTTTAAATACAAACTTAAATTTAAATGCGCTAAAAAGAATAAAATTAACTTTTTCTTAAAACTTTTACTATCAACTGATATTGTCATTACACAATTTATATGACATAAAAGTTTGTCGCGAGATATAAGTACTCGAAAAATCAATCATATCAAGTTATTTAATTTACTTGTTTTTATCTACACAGGTAAATCTCACGACAAGCTTTTATATCATAGAAATTGTGTAATAACGTTATAAGGTGATAGTAAAAAATTTAAAGAGAATGTTTATTTGACTATTTTTAGGACATTTAAACAAAAGCTTGTATTAAAAAAAGTTTTTTACTTTTAATTTATTTTTTACTTTTTATTTATCGCTGGTCAGGTTTACAGTCGGTTCATCTCATTCAACGCATAATTCTCAGCAAGTCCTTTAATTTGATACCCATATTGTAGGAAAGCATAAAAAACTTAGACCGCCATCTTTAGAAGTCCGCCATATTGGATTTAGAGTGACGCCACTTTATTTTGCGAGTTATTCTTAGCAAGCCCTTTCATTTGATACCCATATTGTAGGAGTGCATTAAAAAAATAGCTAGTCCGCCATTTTGGGTCTTCCGCCATGTTGAATTTAGAATGACGTCACATAGCTAACCATGCACCGTCATCCAAACTAAACGTATATACAAAATTTCAGCTCAATCGGTTGAAAATATCTGCTTCAAAATTGAGTTGCAAGATTCCACCCGAACAAACATACATTGCAAGTTAAATAAAATCTTGTAATTTAGTTAATTATTTAACTGCTTAAGGGAATTAGTAACGTCTATCAACTTGTCTGATAATCTTGACAACAGTGAAAAGTGTGCCTGGAGGACCCAAAATACAGTATTTTTTTCTAATAATTCAGATATTAATTAAAATAAACAAGTCATGAATATAAGTTATAGAGCATATCGTAAGCTTTTTTTTCGTGTAAATTTTATACATATCCAATCTTTATACATAACCCAGGCACGCACCTGCTTTTCGAAGGCATGTGAGTATTAGAACTTAACCTTCGCCTTGGCTTTAACGTTGAAGGAAAACCTGCATGCCCAAGAGTTTCTCGAAGGTGCGTGAAGTTCGCCAATCCGCACTGCCCAACGGTGGAACAGTTTCTTAACAGGGCTATTATTATTATTTAAGATAAAGTAATGGTTTATAAAAGTATTTATAGAAAATTAAATTTTACTCATACATTAAATTCACGACCTATTCATCTTCATCTTTATATATAAAAAAAAAACACCGTCACGCCTATATTCCCCAAAAGCGGGTGGCAGAGGTGTACTGAGTACACCCACGTTTCACCGACGATGTTAGGTCCCATGTAATAGGGGGCGAGCCTATTGCCATATACCGGGCACAATTCCAGACTCCGGACTCATACTGGGAATTTTTCGTTAGAAAAACTACATTTGTCCGACCTAGGATTCATTTTTATATATTTTTCATATAACAAATACGCATTACATTCATCAACAATCGTCTGTAAATAAAGCCTATTTTTGAGAGTTAGGGTAGGTTCACCCTTAAAGCGTGTAAATCAGCAATTATAGGCAGCTTGATAAGTCTCAACAGCAGGTAGCCATAAACCTGCCTCCATCAATCTACACTGGGTCCGCGTGGTGGAGTATGATCACATTCACCTCGATTTGTGAGAGAAAGCATTTTCGCAGCGGTGGGACTGTGTAGGCGATTACTATACTCAAGTTTGTCTATCTATCTATATCATTACCCCCTTACCTTGCGGGGTAGGCGGAGAATACAGAGTTCCAACAGCTTCTTTCCTCACAAACTCAAGTTTGTACTCCATTGTTTGTCTTTTTTACATACAAGCATCTGCTCGCGATTTCGTCCGTGATGACTTTAGACAGGAACCTAACATTTTTCCGGGATAAAAAGAATGTGTTAATTTAGGTAATCTGTGTGATAAATTTCATCCAAATCCGTTCAGCCGTTTTTGCGTGATTGAGTAACAAACAGCGAAAATTTTCACATTTATTATATTAAGTAGGACTACAGGGTTATTGTAACTTTTATGTTTTACAGGTTATATGAGTTGAAATACAGATACATATATCTGTTGAAATATTAAAACATTTATGTATATGTTCAATTTAGTACAAGGAAAATTTAGTAGGGTAACCTTTGGCCTCGTCTCTCGCCTCAGTCAGGCCCTGCAATTTTGACCAGTCCAATATTCCGGGTCAGGCGGCCTCAGGGGCGTACGATATCCCATTTTGTTTATACTCCGTCAAAAATTACTTCGCTTTGTGATACGGTATGACGATAGCAGAAACGCTTTAAGCTTTATCCGGCGAAACGAATTTGTCGGACTTGTAGTTGAAGTGAGATGAAAGCTAGCTTTTTCTTTATTCACTTTGTTGTACAAATGAAGTGGAGGAATGTGCAGGTATTTTATTGTAAATCAATATCTAAGTCGGAAGAAAGAATAACAAAACAGATATTTAATGCGATAGTGGAAGTGTATGTAGGTGTCGGGGAAGATCTAGACTATCTTACCATGACCAAATAGACTGTGTCTAATCTGAAGGGCAAGTCAAGAGTCTACGTAACCGGCGAGCGTGTATGAGACGAACTATGAGAGTGGAGGAAGCCAGAGAGGTATGTAAGCAAAGAGCCTGTTAGAACTCTGTATTCTATGCTTACCCCACAATGGATCTGAGGTGATGATATAGATAAATTTATAGACAATATCGTAGTGTTTCTGTATCGTAGCTACAGCATTGCTCCAACAGCTCGCGGCTTCGTGTTGGTTTCTAGAATATATCGTATAGCTGTGACAGATGCGTCGACGGGCAACCGCGTCATATCGCACAGCCGGCAAAACCATGGATGACAGAGCGTAAACTCTCCTTAATTGTAGCAGATGTTAGGCAGGCGTGGTTACATCGGTTATCCCACATCTGAGATTTTTAACCCTCAGAAGCGAAGCGGAATGGGTAAAAAAAAGTCGTAAGGATAGCAGCAGCGTCCATTTTAACCAACAAAGAGTTTATACAGCAAATAGGTTTCATCCATCTAATCTGTAGTGTAACACCATAATTTTCCATTATCCAACATTGATGGGACCGGCCCATCTATGCGGATTGTGGGTCTCGATCGGTCGAATGCGGAAATACGCGCAATCACATCCCATCGCCGTGACAAAGCATTCCAGACCTTAAAGGTTCCGCCAAATAGCCGACGCAGCGCGACGGGTGCGCGACGGTGGCGCGGCTTGGGGAGTTGTAATGTACTGAGACGCTACACAGCGCAGCCCCTTTAGCAGCCCCGCTCGGCGCGACGGCAAACGTCATGTCCCGCCGCTGTCGCGCCCGACAGGATTACAAAAGAAGCATGTCCAGAGAGACACTATATAGTGTGATCTATAAATAGATTGTTTAGTTTGCATGAAATTGTATCCATAAAATAAATTGTAACCTGAGCGATAATGAACTTTAATGTTTTAATTTTTTATTGTTTTGTCGTGTGATCCTACGAATAAACAATTTATTATGTCTAACTGCTTCCTTAATCTAATGGCAAATATTGCGCGTAGCGATCACGAGGTCCCTAGTTCAAATCCTGGGTCGGACAAAAAGTTATTTTTCGATAGAAAAATTTCCAGTATAAGTCCGGTATGTTGGAAAAAGGCTCGCTCCCTCTTACATGGGGCCAAACATTATCGGTAAAAAGTGGATGTACACATCTCTGCGACCCCGTTTGGGGCATATAGGCGTGACGGTGTGTATTTATATTACTTTCAACAAAAGATTTTATTAGAAAATTTTTTATTTTCCTTTTATGTAATACTGGCGTCCATTCATTGTCTTCTCGACCTTTTGTTCTGTTTTCTATTACAAGTCTTATAAACTTGGTCATGAGGCATCACATTGGAGCTACAAGTAAAAATTATCTGTACCTACCTTGAAAAATGGATGAATAAAATATTAAAGGAAGTAAATAGTTCGATTAAATAGAAGACAGACCCACTTGGTTTCCCGCTGGGTCTTGTCTGTGTGAGCCACGTTCATATTAAACATAAAATCTTTTGATAAAATGTAAGTAGTACAGTTCATACACAAAAAAATGATTTGGTATTATTTAATCCTCGTTACAAAAGTTCCAAGGATAATTCATGTAGATAAATACCCATATCTTTTGTAAACGTTTCACGTTTCGTAGAAATAGCTGTTTTACAGTATTAGTAAAACAGAAATTGAAGATCACGGTTCTCGCTCAAACCACATATGTTGTTCCTAATATTGAGAGTTGTTGTTACGCCCACTATTAAGTTTCTTTTGTCTTTTTTAGAAAAAAAAGTTTAGGTCAGCTATAGTTTCAAATTTCGACATTATCTCATAGACAGTCTGACTTCAAGTGGAAGCTTAAATTTTAAATTCTAAATCTGCTCACTTAAAATTTTTACTTCCGTTTCCGGAACAGTTTCAGCGTAACATTTGTAAAGAACTATTTCCAGTAAATATGTTGTAGATTGTAATTTCACTTAAGTAGATAACTGAGAGCAGAGAGAATAAAAATAAATCTAATCTAAGCTAATCCAATGAGTTTTTACGCCGGTTCTTCTCAGTGAGCAATACATTTCTATGTACGGACACGGTTTGTAAAAAAAAAATGATTTAAATTTAAACTGCAGAAGTGTATAAGTACATGCCAATTAATAAATTAAATGATAGTATCCTGTAACATAAATGATAGTATCATTTATGGTATGTATTTTGGTGGGTATGTTGTGTTCCATAAAAAAAATCTACGGTCCACCTGTACTTATAACATATAAAGAAGAAAGTAATGAATAAAAGTAAGGTACCTACATGTATTATATTCTATGCCTGTCAGGACGTAATCTATCAAATACATAACGAGACCAGTAATAGACAAAATCTGCTTCACAAATCGTCTGCCCGTGACCAAATCGAAAGAATGTATTCGGTTTGAAAGATAAATTGAAATTGCTCAGCGTTATTTGTACGTTACATGTTTGTTTGTGCTTACTTGGGGTTTTCTTTTGTGTTTTGTTGAAAACAAACTAAGTCCTTTGTCTAAGAGGTCCTACAGGCCTATGGCGGTTTTCTTATCAGTGGGTCGTCTCTACCCGACACATATACGGGGACTATATATACTATCGCGAGGGATGACGCAGCTATACTTTTGTCGATCATTAGGCTGTTTTTCCGCTTGACAATTTTCCGATGGAATTGCAGGGTCAGCTCATACTACGATGGTGCAAATTAAGTGTGGAACCACGATATATAGTGGTAGTCTACAGGATGTATCGGGCAATCTATTTACTTCATTTTAGTAGTTATTACACATGAAATGTACACTGTTGGAACTCTGTACTCTCTGCCTACCTCGCCAGGGATCTGGCGTGATGATATAGATAGATAGAAATATAATCATTCCAATAACTCCTCGTAAGGCTTGAATAATTAATGAAAACAGAGGACTAAGTACAAACCATTAGACGTTATGGTAATGTTGACGAGGAAGCGTGCTGTCACGTTCGTCTTTATTTAGTATATTTGCAGTCAAATAACTGGACAAGTGCGAGTAGGACTAGCGCTCTGAAGGTTTCGTACCGGGTTCAGTTTCAGCCAGTTTCAGCGCCAAATTATAGTTATACGTATAATGTACACGTAACGTAACTCTATCGTATTTGGGCTAGTTTGATTTATCTAGACAAGTACCATATACCTGGGTGGCGAGCAGGGTCTGAGCCGGAAAGAGGCCAAAATAACTCCTCGGCTTACTAAAATATCTCCGTTGTATTGTCACAACAAAAGCATGTTTTTTAAAAGATTTTTTAATATAATTATTTATAACAATAAAGTCGGATTGTAAACGAAGAAGTTATTGTCAAAACTGCATAAAAATAAGTATACGGATTAATTGTAAACCTCCTTTTTTGGCGTCCGTTAATTTTGTTTAGTTTTATAGTAAGGTACCTATAGGACGACCATAAACTCATAATAACTCAATCTACACATACATCCCTGGTGTATTTTCAAATCCCAAGAATTAATACCAATGAAATAAAAATGGAGGCCGGAGCTACACACTAAGTTTAAAGCAAAATAAAGACATCAAAATGTTTCATAAAGAATAATTTTAATTTAAAAAGTTCTTTTTGAAATCAAGTTTTTATAGCAAAAACTTTATGGCAAAAACACAACGGAGACCGACGAAGTATTATGGTTATTTAAGGTTTGGGGGTCTTGAGTAGTGATGTGAACCAGTTCAATAAAAACCGGAGATTCATTCAACCGGAGGTTAATACATAAACTGGGTTTTTACCGGTAATTACAAAAAATACCGGATTTTTTTAATGCATCCTTAGTCCATAATTTTGTCCATATATGAGGAACTCCCAACAAACTCAGACATGTTTAATTAGGTACAAATTTATTAAGTATTGTTTTATTGTCTACCAGATTTTTTTCGATAATATAAAACTACGTACTACGTAACTCCTAACACGTATTCAAATAAGTATTGTTCATTTCGTAGTTAATGTACACATGATCATGTGTACATTGACTACGAAATATTTGTATAAATAAAAACTCAATCCCACCACTTTTGCTCAGAACTGTTACTTAAGTCGTGAAGATAATAGTAGTAGATAATTAGGTAGGTATGCGTACGTACAGCTATTTACCTATGAATTATTTGTAATATGTGAATTATTTCATTACGTCGTTATTAACCGGTTCATCTGCAGAGATTCTCCAGTTATTGTTGTTCATGTGAAAACCCCTTCGATAGCTCAGTTGCTGGTCCTGAGTTTTCTATCGGTTAGATTTGGGAGTCCAGGCACCGCAATCCCCAAATACAAGGTGAACCACTCACCTTGACTCGTCTCCCGAAGGTAGCTCCGCCGTGCACGGCTGCCTGGTTGTTTCAATCCTTTTATATTGATGTCTTTAGCATACCACCTTATTGTCCGAAATCTCACAAGTTGTTTTGCACAAATAAACCGACGAATAATGTAGTAATTTAAATATTTCCGGTAATCGATCAACACCCTTGCACCCGAATTCAATGTTGTAGTTTTCCAACTACCCTCATATTCCGAGTCGCAGTTTTTGCGGTCCACCCACATAATTGGTGAATCACAATGCCCGAACATCCCCCCGCCTAACCAAGACCCGTCTTGGTTCCTAATTATCTATGGGTAACCTACACAATTTAGAAATGGGCCTCATCAGGACACCGTTTTGAGTTTTCACTTCTGCAACCCGTACAACCCCGTCTTTACCTGGTAAAAGTTTGACTAACCGTCCGCGTTTCCAATGTAAAGGAGCTAAATTATCTTCTTTAATCAAAACCAAGTCATTGAGTTTAGGAGGTTCCGTCTGTGAGGTCCATTTGAACCGCTGTTGAAGAGTGTGTAGGTATTCATTTTTCCACCGAGACCAAAAGTGTTGAGACATCTTTTGAATTTGTTGAAACCGAGACAGCCGGTGCACACTGACATCGGTGTAAGGGTATTCAGGGAGAGCCACCAGTGGTTGTCCAATCAAAAAGTGCCCCGGAGTTAATACATCCAGATCCGCCGGATCCGTACTAAGCGGATATAACGGGCGAGAGTTCATGACGGCCTCCACCTTGGTGAAGAACGTGGTGAGCCCTTCGAACGTTAAACGTGCTTCGCCGAGCACACGCTTGACGTGTGTTTTTGCAGATTTAACCGCCGCCTCAAATAAACCGCCGTGGTTTGGACTCGAGGGCGCATTAAATAGCCATTTAATGTGATTCTTCGTCAAGTTCCGTTCAATTTCAGATTGGTTGTCCCGCAAGAAAACATACAATTCTTTTAAATATTTATCCGTGCCCGTATAATTTGTGCCACAATCCGACCGCACTAGTGAGGGTAGTCCTCGACGAGAAATAAATCGCGTAAACGCCGCTATAAAGGCTTCAACCGATAGTTGACTGACTACTTCCAAATGAACACATTTAGTACTTAAACATACGAAAATGCACAAAAAACATTTTTCTATCTTCGCGTTCCGTAGCGAGCTAGATTTAATATAAAATGGTCCGGCAAAGTCCGTACCGACTCCGAGAAACGGACGAACACCCTGTACACGATCTGCGGGCAGATCCGCCATGAAGGGTTGGACAGGTCGCGCCCGGGACCGGTAGCACTGTACGCATTTAAAGGTGATATGACGCGTCACGCGTCGAGCCGAAACAATCCAATAGGTCCGAGATAAAATGGCCGAAAGTGTATTTGCACCGACGTGACAAAATATTTTATGATAATGAGTTACCAATAGTTCCGTGAAGCGACCTTTGCCCGGTAGTAAAACAGGATGCCGCGCAGCGTACGGCAGCTCCGACGCACCTATTCTGCCGCCGACACGAAGCAACTGATCGTTATCAATGAATAAATTCAACCGCCGAAGTGAGCCCTTAATTGATTTCTTTGACTGAAGGGCCGAAATTTCTTCGTGAAAATATGTATTTTGTACAATTCGTATTAAATGTATGGTCGCGTTTCTACGTTCCGCAACTGAGAGATTACCGCCGAGTTTACATGTATTTTTACAATTATTAGCGAACCGTAGTGTGTACGCCGTTACATTTATTAATTTATCGTACGAACTGTACCGATCCAATAAATCGAATTCTGAATCGACGGTATTAAGGTTAACAACTTTAGCTTTCATGCCCGGTAACATGTCCGCCGGAAAGTCCGAGCACTCGCCGGGCCACCGGGCCGGGGGGTCCCGCAACCAGCGCGGCCCCCACCACAGCGGGTGCTGCAGCAGCTCGTCGGCTGTCGCGCCGCGCGACGCCACGTCCGCGCAGTTCATCTCGCCGGGGACATGTCTCCATAAAATATCTACTTTAGATGAAATAATTTGAGATACCCGATTTCCTTCAAACACTTGTAATTTATGTGGTGATGTTTTTAGCCACGCCAATACAATGGTACTATCACACCAACACACGACATCATCAATCGCAATGTCACTCTGCAGGGAGGGGACTATGTGGTTGATAAGCGTAGTCAATAGGGTCGCACCACTCAGCTCTAACTTAGGGATGGTCCGCTTTGTGTTTAATGGTGCCACCCGAGACTTAGCCATAAGCAACCGCATAAAGACATTACCGGCCTCATCCACCGACCGCAAATATACGACCGCAGAAAATCCTACCGATGATCCGTCACAAAACCCATGAACCGAATAACTGCTATTTTTATCCGGTTTCAGACATCTAGGTATTGTAATCTTTTGTAGATTAGGCAAATCCGAAACGATATCGCGCCACGCTCGCACTATATCCTGCGGCGCGGGAGCGTCCCAGTCTACCTTCCGTGAATTATCACCAGTGCTAAGCAATCGTTGTAGTAATAATTTAATTTTGAAAACAACCGGACACACCCATCCGAGAGGGTCGTAAAGGCGAGCCGTCAATGATAAAATACTGCGCCGAGTGACAGTAGTGTCCGTTGGTAGATTCAACTTATACGAAAAACTGTCTGACCTTGGGTTCCACTGTATACCTAAAACCTTCATAAATTCCGATCCGTCTGTATCCATGTTAAATGACTGAGCCGTCTCCAAATGATCCGCCGGCAAGTCGTCCAACAGTTCCGGTGCGTTCGACGACCACTTCCTGAGCTCGTAGCCCGCCGTGTGCATGAGCGCCACGAGCTCGTCCTTCAGATGCCGCGCGTCGCGCAGCGTGTCCGCGCCGCCGTTCAGATCGTCCACGTAACTGTTGTGACGCAGCAGCCGGGCCGCCCGCGGGAACCGGTGCTCCTCGTCACTCGCCAACTGATGTAAACACCGTATAGCGACGAATGGACTGGACTTTAACCCGTATGTGTTTGTGGTCAGCTCATAAACTACCAACGGTTCATCGGGTGACGAGCGCCAATATATTAATTGGTATTTCCGATCGTCCGGATGTATCCAGGTTTGCCGGAACATCATTTTCACATCCGTAGTGAACACAAACAGAGGCAACCGAAAATTAATTATAATTTGTGTGATGTCATTTTGAAGTCGTTCACCCGTGAACAAACAATCGTTGATGGACGCACCGGTGCTGGTGGGTACACTTCCGTCGAAAACTAACCGAATTTTTCCGACGTCGCCTAATTTTTTAAAAACACCGTGATGCGCAAGAAAATAATGTTCCTGTCCTGACGAAACATCAAATTTGGAAACCGTCATATGACCGAGTCTTAAATATTCCGACATAAATTCCACATATTTTTTTTTAAATTCTGGTAGCCGTTTCATTTTTCGTTCTAAGGCCGTAAATCGACGCAGGGCCGTCTCCTTAGATTCTCCCAACCGCTGTCGATCTGGCAACAGTGGTAATCTGACAACATATTTTCCGTCCGAGCCGCGTGAGGTAGTTGTAGAAAACAAATGTTCACATTCTAAGTCCGCCGGGTCCTTGATTTTTAGCCTGGGTGGTTCTTCCGATCGCCAAAATCTCTCGACCGCTTCAATTAATGTAACACCAACATTAACATTTGATTCCGAGTTATCATTTTTTAATGGTTGCGCCGGACCGAAAATCGCAAAATCAAAAATGGTGCCTAAAGCATACGGTCCATCAGTACCGAAATTCTCCTTTTCACCATTTAAAATTTGACCTAATATGTCACATCCGAAAATTATGTCAACATTTGACATATTAAATGAACCGTCATCCGAAAATTTTATATGAGCAATTTGTTTACTAAACCTACGCGCTAAATATGAAGTTGGTTTCTTCAAAACCACCGCCGTAACCGATAACAAATAACTCGAATTTACCGGTTTAAAATAAAATTTAACAACATGACAACATTCATTGTTATTAAATCCGCCGACGCCTGTTAACGGTGTTTGGTTGTAATGTCGCCTTAAACCCAAACTTGCTACCAAATCACTCTTAATTATAGTGACTTGACTACCCAGGTCTAGCAGGCCTCTGGATTTGATAAAATCCCCCCGATTGGATTTTACTTCTACAATGACCGTGGGTAAGATGACATTATCCGCTAGCCGAGGTACCGAGGCGACATTACACAACTGTAATTGCTATTCCTGTGGCACACGCGGCACCACAGGACTCGACTGCCGCCCACCCCAATCAGTCCGCTCCCGGCGGTGTCGGGTCTCCCAGTCCCGCTGTTCCCGTGGGTCCGAATCACGCCCGTAACCATCCTTTAACTCGCGTACCCGGTCCATAGATCCCGCGGAACTATCACCACGCCGTGGATAACGCGAGTCTCGAACCGACGACCTAGGAGACGCGTGCCGTGACCGCCGCGACTGAGTAATAGGTGAGCGCCGCCGACCGCCCGTCGCTCTATCGCATTGCGCCGTAACAAATGCGCGCCGTGTATACGGCTCGCCGTCCGCCGGTGAGTCAGAGCGCGCAATGGACGTTGTACAAATTAGTTTGTTATGTCCGATATTTCCGCACCGACTGCATGGTACCTTGCGGGTACACGATGCCGCCAAATGAGTACCGAAGCACCGAAAGCATAAGAATTGTCTTTTAACCCAATCCTTACGTTTAGACCTGGACATGTCAGCAAATTTATAACAGCTGTCTATACCGTGCCCCGACCTCTGACAATAGCCACAGTCTTTAATACGGCCGTAGTTGTTCGCCCGTTCCCGCTGGTCCTGTGCTGGTGGTTCCGTCACAATATTATGCACCCTGCGCTCGGGCCTGTTGTGAGTGCGATCCGCGTAATAAGAAACCGGTTCCGCAGTGGCCGTGTCTATAAGTCTACATTCATGTTGTAGGAATTCTATGAGCTGATCAAAAGTGGGTAAACTTATATTATTGCCACCGTGTTTTTGCTCAAACCGTGTTCTGACGTCAATTGGTAATTTTTGTAGACTTACATGCAATAAAATGTAGCTCCACTCGTTAATTGGAAAACCTAAATTAGCTAATGCCCGCGAAGATTCCAATAACGGGTTCAATATTTTAGTTCGAAGCCCAGCATACTTATTCAACACCGGCAAATGTAAAATCCGCGCAATCAGTGAATCCGCCAACAATCTTTTATTTTCATACCGGCCTTTTAGGATATCCAATGCCGTGTCTAACGACCCGTCCACCATCGGCAGATGTTTAATAAGTGCTTTAGGCTCCTTTTCCACGTGCGAAATAAGATAATGAAATTTTTCCGTTTTAGTGATATCTTTCCGTGTTAAAACCAATGATGTAAACAGACTAATGAAGCTACACCATGAAAAAACGTCCCCGTCAAACGTACTAGGCACAATCCGCGGTAGCCGCGGCGTTGACGCGCCCTCCGTGGGCATGTGGGTGCCGTCAAGGTTCGGATAGGCCGCCGAGACCGCATCCAACTGGTTGTATAACTCCGTGGCCTCTTTGTATTTTACCTCATATCTACCGATTATTTCTTCATCTTCTGAAGAAGTATTGGTCAGTATGCCCTCGTATGACTCCGTTAAAACATTGAAATAGTCATGCAGTTTTTTGAACCGAGCTGATAAAACACCCGAACTACAAGTTTTACTATTTACTAATTTTGACGAATCTACAAACCAGTCGTATTTAATTTTAAATTTGCTTTCAAAAGATTCTGCCATCTTTGGAAAACAATAGAACCTCTAAACACAATGCCTATTACAATTTAAATAATTATTTCTATGCCAAAAGTAGGTACCCCGTTTGTAACCGTTATAAATAAATGAAACCCCTATCTAACCAACTAATTTACGAAAACCCAATCCGGCTCGGGGACCAAAATTATGTTCATGTGAAAACCCCTTCGATAGCTCAGTTGCTGGTCCTGAGTTTTCTATCGGTTAGATTTGGGAGTCCAGGCACCGCAATCCCCAAATACAAGGTGAACCACTCACCTTGACTCGTCTCCCGAAGGTAGCTCCGCCGTGCACGGCTGCCTGGTTGTTTCAATCCTTTTATATTGATGTCTTTAGCATACCACCTTATTGTCCGAAATCTCACAAGTTGTTTTGCACAAATAAACCGACGAATAATGTAGTAATTTAAATATTTCCGGTAATCGATCAACACCCTTGCACCCGAATTCAATGTTGTAGTTTTCCAACTACCCTCATATTCCGAGTCGCAGTTTTTGCGGTCCACCCACATAATTGGTGAATCACAATGCCCGAACAATTGTTGTAAACTCTCCTAAAATCTCTGGAGACTGATTATGCCTCCAGTAAACATCACTAGTCTAGAGTACTATTGTAGATCCTACAGGATGCGCTAATGAAACTATCTGTTGTGCGGTGTGGGGCGGTGTCCTTGTGATCTGTGCTTAGTTACGATCTAACCATACAATAAAAGCTATCGACTATATGAACTATATAAAAAACTTGATACCGCGATTCACAATTCCGGGCGTCGCAATGAACGCCATCTAGCGAGGTTATATCGAACTAAAAATAATACAATTTATTTTTTAATAATACGTAAACTTGTCAAGACAAATCCAACGAGCACTAATATTTCGGAATTATGACAAGTAGTTGGGTAGTTCCGTCGGCCACCCCCCGGCTTCATCTTCAGATTCTGGACATCATCCGGATCTATAAAACTCGTTAATACAAATCTAACGAGCCCAAAAACGGCAGGATTATGTTCAGTAGTTGGGAAGTTCTATTGGCCACCCTCCATCTCCATTATCAGACCATGGACATCATCCATCAAATGTAATTTTTCGACAGAAATATACTTTTGTAGCGTAACGCTAATATCAATCTGTTTATGTTAAGCTCTCTGAATATCATCGATGATGATCATTGTTTTATTTAGAACGCGTAGCTATTTGAAATTTAAATGAGCTAGACCACGGAATCTCTGACGATTAGATAATCATTGCTCGCGAAATTCCTTTTGATTTTCCCTTTATAGAGGCTGCAGGGGTCTTTGAATACGAATATTTTATTTCCACTGTCGGTGCATCATCCTTTCAGAGGCACTTTATTTGAAATATTACTCGCGGAAACAGCATACTGTTTACACAACGCTCGCCTTTCTGCTTATATCCCATGTAGTTTTTAATTTAAAATTCATAGCGCAGCTTTTAAACTCAGTTAGATTCTGAATATCCTCGTGAGGCACCTGTTCTCTAAATGAGCATTTACCTGTTCTAATATCATAGGGAGTAAGCAGCTGTGATTAATCTTTCAGAATCTATATAAAGTATATTACTTTATTCTATCTTAGTAACAATTTTACCCATTTTACTCTCGTCTCATCTAATGAGAATTTTCCACAGTAAAGTTACATGAATCACCAATTAAATGTTGTATGGCGTAACGTTATACCCGAAAAGGTTTCTCCCATTTTCTGTTTTTCCGTGGTCCTAATGATCTGGGGAGCGCTGTGCTTTTTACATCGTAATAACAGTCTACACATAAATAATTGGGAAGCGGAAATAACGTTCTTCCACTTAGATTGTGACTTAATGGCGTGCCTGCTGTGGACACATTTTGTTTTTTTTTTTTATTTATTCGCAAGTGAGGTCCTGTTTTATAATCTAAATATGTATAGTAGAAAACAGCGAAATAAGTCTTAAATTAAAATTCTATCAATTTCTTTTGCAACACTATTGAAATATAAAACAATTGATTATGCATTATAAATTACACTTTTAAGTTATAAACTTTTTCTTCAAATAATAATCATATATTTTTAACTTACATGACCTACTGAGTTCTTAGATTTACGCGAATATTACACATGAAATAAAACTATCCATCCCATACCATCTGACAAAATTAATGTATTCCTTAATCATCTTAACTCCATTAACCCTAAAATTCAGTTTACAATGGAGTTGGAGGCAAACAATTCCCTAGCTTTCCTAGATGTTTCAGTAATCCGTAACCCCAACAACACCTTAAGCCATACGGTTTATAGAAAAAAGACCCATACTGATAGGTACTTAAACGGTGAATCTCACCACCATCCATCACAGTTAGCTACTGTGGGTAAATCTTTGTTTCAGAGAGCACAAGGGATCTGTGACAAGAAACATCTGGCTGCCGAGCTTCAACATGTCAAGCAAGTCCTGCACGACAATAAGCTTCGAGTCCCACGCCAACGTCACAGTGACCGAGTGAAACCAGCCACAGTCGAGCGTCTCCCTGCTGTACTACCTTACATAAGAGGAGTCACAGACAAGATTGGCTACATCTTGAAGCGTGCTTCAATTAAAACATTTTATAAGCCGCCAAAGAAGATCAGTCAGTTTTTACCATCTGTCAAGTGTCACATCCCTCTTCAAGATGCAGGAGTATACAAGCTTGATTGTGAATGTGGTCTCTCTTACATAGGACAAACAAAAAGACCAGTAAAAACTCGGGTTAAAGAACACATAGCTGACCTAAAACACCGTCGCTCAAAGAAGTCTGCAGTCTGTGAACATGTCCTTGACCGCACCCGCCATAACATCAGATTTGATAGACCACAAATCCTCGTGAAAGAACACCGATTCCTACCAAGGATGGTTCGCGAGGCTATTGAAATTAAAAAAAAAAAACATCCTAATTTCAATAGAGAAGATGGCTGGGTGCTTCCATCGTCTTGGGATCCAGTAATTAATATAATCAAATCTAAAACCAAGCATAACACTGCAAGACCTCAAGACACCGTGAGCTCATTCTGCGTAGATCGGACCAACAAAAACAAAAATAATTAAGAAGTTTGAGGGTACCCCGGAACAACTATGCCTTTTGGACGTCTAACACCTCAGTCCTTCCCGTGACCATGGGTGCTGCAAAGCACTCGAAACGTCGGGAACTTAAAAATCAAAATAAACCGCGATAAAATCCGAAAAAATAGTTTTATTTTACATGACCTAATTTAATAATATGATATGCTAGGATATAATTAGATAGAAATCGTTTCAAACACTACATTAGTAGTATCCAAGCGATTCTTAAGCGACTTCGCTGACGCTGATTCAGAATTATAATAACTTTTGTATGGAAATCTCTTTTAGTAATAAAAATAACTACTTTATCGGTACTTTAAATTTGATAGTCAACAGTGACTTTGGCGGGTACCTAATGCTAATTATCTAACCAGTTAGCCGGCTTTATGGCTCGCATAATGTTTAAAAAAATACGATCACAGTCATAGGTAGGTGTTTAGTGCAAATATAGACTAACTTTTATCTGTCCTTCGTTAATATATGTATAGCAGATTAACATTTAAAAGTCTGAGGGTCATTTTAGGATTTTTCACTCCAAAAATATGTATCATTTTTGATACAAATAGTATACTCAAATTGAGTGCTCATGAGATACACTAGGGTTAACTTTAAATCTTCAACATATTATTTGCGTTGATTTTTAGATTTATGTTCTTCATATTAGTTGATAGAACTCAAAGGCCGTCCGCAAGGCTCCCCAAGACCAGCTTTTTGTTGTAAGCATCCAGTTTTTAACTGCAACCTTCATCAGGTCACCAGATCTTTTCCAATTGATTCCTTGCCATTGAAGAACCTTTCCACTTACAAATTCGATGTGTACCGTCCATTGCCCTGCTAGTGAAAATTGGCATTCTTTTAGGTAGCTTTGGTTCTCCTTCATATTAAATTTCTCATTTGCCCACGCAGGGAAACCCTGAGCATAGTATACCCCTTGTGTTTTAAGTAACCAAGATCTTATGAGGCCAATCATGCGTGATCTTTTCTCAGTGACACAAGGCACCACTTGTAACAAACTTTGGTCAAATATATTCGATATTTATTTTATAATAAACAATAATAAATTAGCCTATTTTGCCCCATTGCTGGTCAAAGGTTTTCACTCACAAATAGAGTTGAGAGAGGTTACATACTTCATTACGCGGACTCAGTGCGGAATGGTGGAGGCAGGTTTGTGGCTACCTGCTGTTGGAACTTATCAAAGCCACCTATAAGGCTTCTAACTTGGCTTAGCTACTACCACATGAAGTGGTAACCGGTACCAATAGTTTATCATGCCTTTCAAAACATGGAAACGCCAGATTCTGAAAATGCCACAAACGGCCACACATCACATTCATCTCATTAAATTTGTAGTGTGAAGAGGAAAACATATCAATTCGGTAGCGTTACGCTAACGTCTATCTTTTCGTACTAATCCCTCTAACGCTAAGCACGGAATAAAGAAAGCATTAACTATTTGACGTTGTACCAAGGTTGTCAAGAAACCGTTATTCAGTAAGTTTATAGTCTGACAAGATCTTATTAAATAAAACATTTAAAAAACACGGGTCATTCCACCAGACCCTAATCACCATCTATCTATAACCTATTCATTGAGATCATTCCAATGAACCCAAACAAGATACCTCTGTTGTAAGTTGATGAGGAGTTGGGTATCCAGGTGATTCCAGTTGATGCTGCAGCATCAGGTCAAGGTGACCGTTTTAGTGTATTATCATTGAAGTGACAGGATACCATCCGACCTGTAGAAGTTGCTCACATTCCTTTAACAACAGGTTTTCTTGAATCATAGCTAACAACACTATCGGATACTGAAAAAGGTTGATATGTTAAGTCGATAGCATTGCGCTATCGTCAATCTGTTCGTGCTAAATTCTTTGTTTCATTAAGACTCTGTTTCTCGAGTTAGTGTCGCTTCGTAGCTCTAAAATCTAATAAGCACCGGCAAGTGGTGAGAATGTGCTGTTTGCTGAAACCAGCCTGAGTGCCAAATACATGTTTCATTAAGTGAGAGAGCGATCACTCGGTTTAAAACAGAGGAAATGCGGTGTGTATGGAATGTTCCCTTTGTGCATGTCGAAATTTAAAAGTTGAAGCGAAATCTACAACTTTGTTTTATTTACACGCTTTTTAAATTTTGCAACTAAAATTTGTGTAAGTATACACACCATCACGGCTATTATCCCCAAACGGGCGGACAGAGTTGTACTGTGTACACTCACTTTTCGCCGACGATGTCAGCTCGCATGCACTATAGGGCCTATTGCCATTATACCGCGCACAGTGCTAGGCCCCAAACTGATACTAGTTTATTATATCAAATAATACATTTTGTCCGACCTAGGATTTAAACCCAGGACCTTATGATGAGTTATGATCGCGACTTACATAATTCGCCACTGACCAACGAGGAAATGCAATAAGTATTTTTTTTTTATATTCAAACTTATAAATATAATGAATAAATAACGTACTTTTAGCAATTTGGTTTTGGCTCGTGAGGATAATTAAGCTAAAAAATTGATTTCACCATCTACATATACTTCGCATTTTCAACGATGCATGTAAATTAAAGTAATATTTTACTTTCCATTGTTACAGGAGATATCTCGAACTGACATATTAATATTCTCGATATATCAAACTATCTGCAGTATTTCTAATATCCGGAGCCTTGATCAAACTATGCCGCTATAAATATTGGGCGAGTACATATGAATTGCGCGACATACTTTCATATTAGTTTTCTAAACGATAGAGATATCCAATGTTCACCTAGAAAAATCTTTTAAATGAAATCTATTCCAAGTCACAGTAAAGGGCTTAGCACGAAAACTTTGTCGTTAGCGTGCCGCTAGCGAGTAATTGTACTGTCACGTTCATGTTTATTTAGTAAATTTGTAGCGTGACAAGGATGATATTAACACGTTATCGTCACGCTAACCTCAATCTTTTCGTACTAAGCTCTCTGATATCGAAAATAAACTTAACTATCTCGATCGCCCGTGGACACGGCAGTTTGTTTGCGTTTAATTATTCTACGTGATGGAACCCCGGCCGATCCCAACTTCGTACAACTGATATGTTCCGGTTTGAACTGCATAATTATATGTACACTGATCATTGTTCCAACACCTGAGAAATTTATTACTAACCGAAAAATCATACGTAGGTAGAAGTTACCTACTATAATTACGCTACAGGGATCTTAGAGTATAAATATCTTACAGAAGTATCATACTATATATATTTTATTATACTTACCTTCGTGTAGAAGATTATATAAGAAGATGGTAAAATTTTACAAGTTTTCTATCAGTTTATTTACGATAATCTACGACTAAGAAAGGTTTATTTTGTTTGTATTACAAGACCTTTTGTAAAAAAAGCTATTTAACTATTTTGAGATTATTTCTCTCTCACATACATAAATGATTTGGGATGTGGAAACCTGAAAATTTTTCGCACAGTTTAGGATTTAAATGACACACACTCATGAAAAGATAATATATGTAAATGTTATTTTTGAAGAAATACTATTGTAAAATGCATTATATATGTTTCATATATAGATGGTTTCCAAATAAAACTTTGAAAAACTTGCACGGGGGCATGGCCCCGTATAGAGGCCCTTTGAGAGAATTTGCAGCTATGTAGTCCTGCCTATGTCTCTCCCTGAAAATCTAGGAACACCAATAGTAAATTGATTTCGGTAGGTGAAATAACAATTGTATGGTTATGACAAAGGATAATTGGTTTATGGACATAAGGATTGGATGACAATTAAACTAGGATTTTGCAAATGGATTTCGACTTCCGCCATAACTAGTATTGAACTAATTAGCTTTAGCGGGTGGCGACTTGCACTCACTAGATGATTCTTAAACTTATTATTCTATCTATCTATCTATATCATCACGCCAGCTCCCTCGCGGGGTAGGCAGAGAGTACAGAGTTCCAACAGGTTCTTTCCTTACATACCTCTCTATTATTAATCTTAATAAATCAGTTTATACTGTCCCACGGTTGGGAAAAGGCCTTCAATAAATCGAATTAAAAGATATAAGATTTAGTCCACTACGAGAACCCAGTGCGGATTGATGGAAGCCAGTTTGTGGCTACCTGCTATTCAAACTTATCAAACCACCTATAAGGCTTCCAAGTTGGCTAAACGACTACCGCATCAAGTAGTAACTAGGACCAACGGCTAAAAGTGTTGTCCAAAACACAGAGACGCTCGAACATAAAATGTTACAAACCGTTACCCATTTCAGACTGATCGTCCTGATCGCTGCTTAATCTTGATGATGGCTAAGAACATCATGGTTGCATTGCACTATGATATATTATTACTATCTATATTGTAAGATTATAAGAATTTTGTTAATAGGTGTATTATGTACAATTTAAGCAGGAAATATTTTTAATTTTTATACATTATAACTGTATTATACAGCTATAAGGCGCATTTTGTAATGTCATTCTTTAATTGTGTTAACAACAGTGATAGCCTAGTGGTTAGACCGTTGGACTGCAAAGTCAAAGGTCTCGGGTTCAAACCCAGGCACGCACCTCTGTCTTTTCGAAAGCATGTGCGTATTAAAAATTAATTATCACTTGCTTTAACGGTGAAGGAAAACATCGTGAGGAAACCTGCATGCCTAAGAGCTTCTCAAAGGTGTGTGAAGTTCGCCAACCCGCACTGGGCCAGCGTGGTGGACTATGGCCTAAACCCTCTCAGTTTGAGAGGAGGCCCGTGCCCAACAGTGGGACAGTTTCTTAACAGGGCTATTATTATTCTTTAATTTCATAATTTTCGAAATCAGATCATCAATTGGAAAAGTTTGTAACTGAGTTATGAAATTCATGCCATACAATTAAAAATGTATGGCAATCCGTTACTTTCTAAAATATTCATAATAACTTTGAAATATCCGTTTTCAGGTGCCAGATTGTCTACTCTTTTCTACGCTCAAATAATTCACGTCACATCGGTTGCATGTCTGGTATTGAAATTATAAGCAGTAAAACAATAATGACACACTATTAAAATATGCGAACTATGCACAATTATAATACAAAATGGTGTCATAACGGCGCATTAAACAATAAATTTATACACGTAAGGTAAGTATTCAAGGGCAAATGAGCAATGATAAATCAAGTTATTGATTTCTGTCTTCCAAAATAGTTACATGAAAGCATTTAAAGCACGGCCAAACCAACGCGCCTAGCCGAGTCCGCGATGGCATGCACAGTGGCTATCAGGTCCTGCAGTGGTCTTTCTATGGACGAGTTTACATCAACGCGTCCTGTGTCTTTCACGCGCGATCTGTGCGGCGTCTGGACGCGCGGTCATAAGGAGGGCGATACTGATCGCCACCGCGGACGCCATTGTGGCCGTACCATTACTGGTGTATCTTTGTTGATAGTGCAATACTGCGTAACTAGCATGGGAAGATACCGCCTATCTGTACTTACCTAATTTTACAGGAGAAGCAAAAATCATCATCTTGATATAGGTGACTGCAAGGGTCTTATTTTGATACAGAGGTCATTAATTTGGTTCTTTTATGCTTATGTCCTTGTACTGATAGATGAATAAAAGTATTGTCTATTTATTTAGTTTTCATATTTTATCGAAATACATTCGTGATACTGTAGCAAATTAAATATTTCTTTGTGTGTATTTGCAAGAATATGTTTAATAGTGTGCTTCCTGTTATAAATACTACTCCTTTTAATTTAAAATCACAGAGTTAAATAAAACAGCAATAATTAGATATCTGTAATTGTAAATCAAATTGTAATCTAATTGTAAAGGTTGCTTGGAAGAAATCGCTTTAAGCAATAAGGCCGCCTTAATGTACCAACATAACTATGTTCGATCTTGTTCCCTGTCATAATATTTTATGTGCAATAAAGTGTATTATTATTATTAAATCAAAGCGTAATCAGCGTGTAAGCAAAGCGCATTACTTTGTGATCACGAGGTCTTGGGTTCAAATCCTAGGTCGGACAAGTGTAGTTTTTCTAACGAAAACTTCCCAGTATGAGTCCGGAGTCTGGAATTGTGCCCGGTATATGGCAATAGGCTCGCTCCCTATTATATGGGACCTAACATCGTCGTCGAAACGTGGGTGTACTCAGTACACCTCTGCCACCCCCTCTGGGGAATTTAGGCGTGACGGTGGTGACGGTGTAATTGTAACATAATATTCACCGGTAATAGATCCACAGTACTGGTTTTGCGCGATGAGATTTCCCGTTATAATAAGCAAATGCTATTTATAGTCATGTTTACAGATCCACGGACAGGTTGACATGAACAGTGTTGGCAGGATTTGGTAATTTTTAAATAGTCATGTACCACAATAAATTTTTTAGTCGATAATAGAAATAAAACACCAAAAATTATACAACTAAAACTTATTTTTGATTAGTTTTTAATGTTAAGACAAATGTTAAAAAATATCGATAATAATATAGATATTGACGGTTTGTATTATTTAAAAAATCTTAAATGAAATGGGTATTTATGTCAAAAATTAATTCAATTACTAGAGTAAAATTCAACCTTAATAAAATAAACACAATAAATATTTTTACATGTCGATAATTTATAACGACTGATTTAGTTTTTACCTCTACACTACTCGTCTTAAGCTGTTAACATTTTTTTGTTTTGACATTTGCACTTGTCTAGTTGGCCGTGGATTTGTGAACACGATTATAGAATACTAGTTTCTGCTCGCGGCTTCGTCCACGTTGTCTTTAGACAAGAACCTAACATTTCTCCGCCATAAAAAGTATCCGGTAATAAACTATCAGTGTGCCAAATTTCATCCAAATACGTTTAGCCGTTTTGGCGTGATTGAGCTTCAAACATTCAAAAATACAAACTTTCAAATTTATAATATTAGGAGGATTCAATCCAACGGCGCGAATTTTAATTTGCTACAATTGTGACATACACAGTATTTACCAATGCCAGTTACGCGGCATTTTACTATCAACGACGTAAATAAATATATACTAGTATTTATTAAAATACTTACTGATTTTATATTAAAGAACCCAGACCAAACAAAAAGCAAGAAAATTGTATTAAGCAACGAATGAAGAAAATCATATTTAAACAAGACTTGGCGAGATATCACTGCTATTTTGTCGTTATTGTATTTCGTACGCTCTCTCTTTATATTATAGTATTACTTACAGGAAATATAAATAAGGTAACAAGATATAGCGAGATTTGTTCGTATAGTGACTTCTTTTTTTGACTAACGGTTTTATGCGATTTGAATTCTGAATACATATGTCGACAAAGGTCACCTTGGTCGATTGGGATTATCTAAATTATACACATCGTGACGCCTATTTTTCTAAGTGGGGTGGCAGAGGTGTACTGTCTATACTCATATTTCGTCGACCATGTTTGGTCCAAATGTAATAGGGGGCGAGCCTATTGCCACATACCGGGCACAATTCCAGACTCCGGACCGATACTGGGGATTTTTCGTTCGAAAAACTACATTTGCCCGACCTAGGATTTGATTCCAGGACCTCGTGATCACAGAGCGTTGCGCTTTGCCACTGGACCAACGAGCCACGACTGAATTTTTTTGATAGAAAAAACACACTTTTCGAACTTGGTTTTAATCCAAGATCTCGTAGACGCTACTCGCACTATGCTGCTAGACCAACGAGGAATATATATATTAGTTAGGTTATTTATTTTGTTTATTAATCAGGCTAAATTATTTGTGACAAAGCTTTAAAACGTTGCTGTTTTTACGTAATTGGGGAAAACAAACATAAATAATCAGACGATTTAATTACAACAAATATTAATTAAATGACAATTTGACACGGTTAAATTGAAATATGGATCAAAAAGGGAACTGATATTAATAAATTGTGCTGGTAATTTTGGCGTCCTCGCTTTAATCCTATAATGTTTGCTATCGATAATAAATTAATTAAAACCATAGGTATATACGATTCTAGTGGAATGTCAGATTTGTTTTTTATGAATGTTTACAGGATCAGACAAATACATTAAGACATCGATATAATATTCGCACCAGATATAAAGGTGACATGTCTGAAAAACGCGCCGAAAAGTAAAAGTTTTTTCGAATTAGGTCGTTCCGATCATAGCCAACGTAAGGGAGCGTTAAAATTGTATAATTTGCTAAAACTTTGCTAAAATTTTTACACTTTGCTAGCTAAGAGTAAGTCTAAACCCACACATGTATATATGTAAGTATATCCAAACGCGGTTGCTTTTTAGCTTTCTAGCGCGGTAGCTTTTGTTCGTGATTTATAATCTAGTATATTATATCTAAACCCAATGAATAAAAACTAAAGAGCTTTTTATCTGTTGCTATTAATACACTGGACGTGATCCAAGTAATACCAAGAATAATGCAAATGATAGGAATGCCATTGTAATGTCTATTTTATTCGGGACCAAAATCCAAAATATGCTAACCGTCGCCTCGGTACACTTAAAGCGAAAACCTCGGGAATATAATTTAAAAAAAAATCATTCGCTTTTTTTGATGAAGCTTCATCTTTAAGCTTTGTACCAAATCAAATCAAATCAAAAGTTTTTTATTCATGTAGACCAAAAGGCACTTATGAATAGTCAAAAAGAGAAAATTATTAATTACTTCAGACTCTACCACCCGTTCGGAAAGTCATTCCTGTGGAGAAGAAGGGCAAGAAACTCAACGGTTACTCTTTTTTAAAAATGAGTTTTACAATTCTTTTTGTATACATTGCATTTATGGAGTATGGGAGAACAATGCAGAACGAGCTACATAGATGTGCTTAAGTATAGAATAATCATAAGTGTACTTAGATTTATGATATTGGTCAGTGTCTACATAGTCCTCTCATTTACAAAATAGAGATGTTGTAGAGGTATATAATAAAAAGCATAATAATAATAGTAAGAGAAAGTGTTACTATAAAATATGTAAAGAGCGCGTACAAAACAACTGGTCATAGCTCCAGTGTGATGCCGAACGAGACAAAATTCAACAGCATTATGGTACACGTTCAGTCAGACAACGGGCAAGGGACGGACCAGTCCCCACCAGCAGCACCCGTTCACGAGTATGACCTGAGAAGCAGCCATCACTCTCCTCAACCATTTTAGAGGGTAAAGAATGACCCGCTCCACAGAGCCGCCACTAGCAAAGACATTTTAGTGAGCATGACCAATCCACGACCCTGTCGACATCGTTCGAGAATAATATTTAAAATCAATGAACGCTCGCTAGGCAGGACACGCTGCACTTAACATTATAATCTTCATGATTAACTGAATTAATTTGTGTAAAGGCATTTTTATCATTTAAAATATCATTTAGTGTATAATATCCTTTACTCATTAGTGAAGATTTAATATACTTTTTAAATCTGTCAAGTGGCAACTCTAACATGGGCTTTGGTATCTTATTGAAGCAGCGAATACCGACTCCTACGAAGGAAGTAAATACTTTTTTAAGCCTAACAATTGGTAATACCAGTTTATGTTTATTTCTAGTGTTTAATTTATGAACGTCACTCACTTTATTAAATAAATGGATATTCCTACGTATGTACACTATGTTGTCGTATATATACTGTGAAGCGACCGTGAGAATGTTGATCTCTTTAAAAAGTTCTCTGAGGGAAGCCCTAGGTCCAAGATTATAAATGGCACGCATAGCTCTTTTTTGCAGTATGAATACATTTTCCACGTCAGCAGCGTTACCCCACAGTAGGATACCATAAGACATAGTGCTATGGAAGTAACTAAAATAAACTAGACGTGCTGTATCCACATCCGTAAGTTGCCGTACTTTCCACACTGCATAAGCAGCGGAGCTAAGTTTACCCGCAAGTGATGAGATATGGGCCCCCCATTGGAGTTTGGAGTCTAGGGTAATGCCTAGAAAGACAGTGGAGTTCACGAGGTCCAGCTTTGTGCCAATAATAAGAATATTCGTAGCATTAACTTTTACATTGGGCATAGTAAATTTAATACACTTTGTCTTGAGTGAATTAAGCAATAGATTGTTTATTTCGAACCAATTTGATATCCGTGAAAGAGCACCATTCACATCGTCAAAATTAAGCTTAGCTCTGTCAACTTTGAAGATCAAGGAGGTATCATCTGCGAATATTACAATGTCACAGACATCACGGATAAAGTTCGGCAGGTCATTAATATATACTAAAAAAAGAAAGGGTCCTAAGATGGAGCCCTGTGGAACACCAATTGAAATATTAACTTCCTGAGACTTGACCCCGTTAATCTCAACACATTGAGATCTTTCACCTAAGTATGAAGCTAATAAATTAAGGGCAGTGTTTTTAATACCGTAATGCCTTAGCTTTTTAATAAGGGTTGCATGCTCAACACAGTCGAATGCCTTAGAGAGATCACAGAATACACCAATTGCATTCTGCGATGCCTCCCAGGCACCGTAAATTTGCTGAAGCAGACCTACTCCCGCGTCTGTGGTTGAACGTCCCTTAGTAAAACCATATTGATCACCGTGTAACAGCTTATTCTCATTAAAGTGGTTAAGCAATTGATTGAGTAGGATCTTTTCATGAATTTTACTCAAGGCCGGCAAGATGGAAATCGGTCTAAAATTGGAAGGCTCGCTTTTTATCCCTGATTTAAAAATCGGTACAACTTAACTAAGTTTCATTAAGTCGGGGAACCTACCCTTCTCTACACATTTATTAAATATCGTCGCCAGCGCAGGTGCTATAGCCATTACTATGATATCTAGTATTTTTAATGATATACCCCAGAAGTCGACAGTGTTTTTAATGTTTAACGACTTAAAGGTTAAGATTATGTCTGTTGGGGTCACATATTTAAATTCAAACAAGACATTGCATTCTTTTACACTGATTTTTAATATTAGTTCAGCTTTTCGGGAAGAGGAGTTCAAAGAGCCAGTAGTATGAACTGGAATTTCACTAAAAAAATTATTAAAAGCCTGCGCAATATCGAAATCATCTGTTAAGATGTTATCATTAATTACAAGTTCAATAAGATCATCGCGTGGTTGAGTTCTCCCAGATACACTGTTAATTATACCCCATGTGGTTTTGATCTTATTTGATGACCTTTTGATCATATTGCTATAATATAAAGACTTTGCTGCAGTACACACCTTCCTAAAAGTCTTCGAGTAGTTTTTAACATATTCCAAGAAAGCTGGGTTTTGATTATATGTTTTTGTATCATACAGTTCATACATCTTAGCTCTACTTTTATGAATTCCTACAGTAGCCCAATCACTAAACTTTGCTTTCTTGGCCGTTGAAAATGATTTTATTTTAAATATATTATCGAATTCTGATTTCATGGTAGCAAAAAGGTTTGGATATAGGTAATTGGGATCATTATGTAACCAATCCATATTGGATATGCGATTGTAAACTTTATCCCTAAAACAGTTTATACGTCGATCTGATATCGGCCTACAAGTAACTTTACATAACTTAGGTATAAGGTGGCTGGGTACTGACACCAACAAACCACTATGATCTGAGGGCAAAGCGTTTATAATTAATTTATCAAACACTTCACAGTCGCAAAACACATTATCTAAACAGGTAGCAGACGTAGCAGTGATTCTAGTCGGTTCATTAAACAAGCATACTAGATTAAAAGATTTAAAAAGATTAATTAGTCTACAGCTAATGGATGACTTTTCGATTAGATTGACATTGAAGTCACCACATATAATGCTTTGCTTTTTAATACCAGAATTTTTTTTTAACACCTCTTCCATAACGTTTTTAAATGTATTAAAATCACCTGAGGGCGGTCGGTAAACGCATGTTACAACATAACTATCCAGTTCGACACAAGATATCTCAACAATGCGTTCAATAGAAAGACCCATAATGTCCTTGCGCTCTTTACACTTGATGTCATTGGCGACTAATATTAGAGACCCTCCGCGTATGGCTGTTTTTCTTGTGAACGCACTCAACACTGTGTACTGACTTTGATATTTGATTATTTCATGAGATTTCAGCCAATGTTCAGTAACACAGAATAAATGGACGTTGTATTTCCTAAGAAATAATTCTATCTTGAGATCTTTGCCAGCTAAACCTTGCATATTCTGATGAAAAATATTTAATTCTATTGACTTAGCTGTTGTCGCATTTACTAGTTTAAACTATGGTCACACAACCTAATGTTGCTGCCAATATCAATCATTTTATTTTGGTTTATATTGCATATAACCGCGTCATTTCTTTGTATATTAAATGCTAACAATGTAGCCAACTGTCGTTTAGTTGTAAAGGGCAGATACATAGTATCTTCTGTCAGCCTAAACTTGCTAATGAATTTATTTATATCAAAATAAAAAATGGCGTCACTATGACAGTGTGTTATGTTGTAAATATATAAATTCATGTCATAAATGTGCCTGTTTTGCTGAATGGTTAGGTTACTGGCATATGGCAAGGCACAGAATACAAATTTACAATTTAATTTGGAATGCAGCTCTAATAATATTTCAATATCCCTAGTCAGGTCCTTCCTCTTAACTGATAAACTATCACCATAAAATATAACAGTGGTTGTGTCCTTGTTTAAATTAGCTTGACTAATATTATCAATCAAGTGATTTAAACTGGCCCCAGGTGAACAGAAATTAGTTACTTTCTGATCTAAATGCCTAGATAATAAGGAACCTAAGTCTTGGCCTATTTTATCTGAATAAACAATTACAGACTTTTGTGGATATGTAGGTTTTTTGCATGTTTTTGTGGCCGGTTGGCTAACAGGGTCATTAAGGTAAGGGCTAGCACTATTATTTACTTGCTTTACATTAATAGAGCAATCAGATAATAATGTGTCCAATGAGGGGGTATCGAATGGGGTGGGTGGGATAGCACAGCTTGCTGTAAGAGATTCAAACCGCTCAAGGTTGTATGTCCCCATTTTTAGGATCTCATCAGTAGCTCTGATATGCTCTTTGATCTGCTTTTGAGCATCTTCATACCTTGAGGTCATTTTCCTAAGTTCAGACTGCAGATGAAAGATTTCAGTCTGCAATTCATTTACCTCAGTGTCATACACACAGTGACTATGAGCAAGCTCAGAGTCTAATGCCTTAAGGTTACCTAGGATATTCACTCTATCTTTTCTAAAAACATTGAGTTTTTGGCAAGAATTTTGTACCTTTAAAAGCCTTTTAGTTTTCTTTATTATATTGCTTAATTTTAAGTATTTTTTTATTTTTCTACGACTGCTCAGTTTTATATGGTTTATTTTATAATCATTTTCAGATGTCAAATCAATAACAGTACAACTCTCACTATTGGGCTGAGTTTTACAACCTAATAATTCATTGAAAAGACTGAGTGAAAAGGGCCTCGTGAGACTCTTTTAGTTGTTCTAAGTTATTTATTGATTTCTGAGCCTCACAGAGGCTACTTTCCAGCTCAGAAATGCGATTCAGAGCCCTTACATGGGTGTAGGTACATTCATTAAAACTAGAAACAACAGTTTGTAGTTGATCCCGTTGGTCAAACACATCCATGTACTGAATATGAAGTTCAGATAGCTCGCTTTTTAATTGTGAGTTTTTGGTAACGATTTTTTGAATTTCAACTTCACTCTCGGCGCGTTCCCTTAACAGTTGATCGCAGAAGTCCTTTGACGACTTCAATTCTTCCAGAGCCATCCTCAGTTTACTTACAACATCTTTGGCAACAGCTCTGCGGGTCAGCATGTTGTCAGTGAACGTTCTCTGGAAAAGTGATATAAAGTGGATAAATACAACTGTAGCAGGAAAAAAAGCACACAAGAGAATTAATAATGCTTTGTATTATGTAAACTAATAATAGGTAACTTCTGGAATAAGAATTTTTATCTTTTTATCAAAAAAATTGATTCGTGGGGTAGATTTTTTTTTTTTTTTTTAAACCTAGCCCCCACCCTAGGATTTATTCCTGTGTCGTGGGTGCGTTTACAAACATGAAAATTCACAAACATATACCCAGACCGGAACAAATAATTGTGGATCACACAAAGATTTGTCCCGTGCGGGAATCGAACCCGCGACTATTCGACACAGTGGGCGGAGCAGCTCAAGCTCTTAACCACTGCGCTAAATCGAAGATTAGATTAAAATAAAATAAAATTATCCAAAATTGATTTGAGTAAAAATTTGATTCAATCTGTTATTTTCTGTACCTACTAGTCTATGTAATGTACTTGATTTCCTTAATAAGCAGTGATCATTTGTGTAATCATACTTTAATAGTAAAGGAAAAGAAAAAAATAAAAAATATTAAGAATGCTAATTTTCTTATATCAATTTTACAGTAAATAACAAGTAAGGAGGTTGTAAAATAGGTCTGATATGGCCAGTTACAATGGCTTAGGTGTAAATTAGGATTAATTATAAAAGAATACGATACTCCCCGGTAAAATTGAGAAATCCAAACAGCTCGACCGTTGACAGACACCAGTTCCTTCAATATTTGTTATTTGTTTGGACGAATCTCTCACAAACACTTGTAATGGATATTTACATTAAATAGAAACGTTTACACTACTTTTAATAATAAGTTTACGTAGTTAATTAATTATTTTACAAATTCAAACTTTAACATATGATTTTAGCATGTCACTCGGCCAGTGTTGCCAGTAGTACCATTAATGCAAAATTATCAAGTCTACTATTTTTTTTTAACTTTCGAATGTACCACCGGTAAATCGTGGCCTCCACTGAGAAGATCCGGCGATAACCTCAGCGGGCTTTTTTTTGTCTAATTCTTGTTTCTTATTATGCATTTGAAAATGCACCTTAATTGCACACTAAAAGATATATAATTAAATTAGCTGTAGTAATCAACATTTTAAGGAGGTAAGGAGTATTTATTCTTCATCCTATTAAGGTACCTCTCTCGTACCTCCAAGTTTTTTACCCTAAGACGACAAAATGTACCTTAAGACTATTATATTTATTTCAGTATCTAAATACTAAATATTTACTTACGTTTTACTTCTTGACTGTATGCTTTCGTTTCATAAAGTCATGTTCAAGAACAACATTTGATACAGAATAAGGAAAGTTTGTGTGTACTGTGACGTGGAACTCAAAGATACACAATAATGATTACATTAAGACTTAGAAAGTCAACAGTCTCTTGTCTCTTTCTACCCCGCGATAGATTTGCTTTGTTTTATCTATTTATGTTTGAACCCCATGTCGTCCATCCCACACCGATAGAGTTAAACTCTGCCTAACCTTGGTGATCTCACTCGAAACGAACTCAGAATAACATTCACACAGCGCTACAAGCTACGGATTCCATTTCCTATGGCTAAAATTGGGCTTTTAATGTTCATACGTAGATCTCTATTTATCAGTTTTATGTCTGGAAGAAAACTGTATGTAAAGGTTGACTATTAATATAAAAAAATGGGTTACGATTTATCACAGTCAAAAGTTCGTTACCCTATTTGTTACGTCCTCAGAGGAATTTTGCAATTCTCTCACTACAGTTTTTGTAACATTTAAAGAGTATATCTATAAAAAAATAAACAACAATATTGTCAGACGACGGTGTTTAATGTTATAGATTGTAATTAAACGGAGTTTTAATCATAATAATCTGTAATGTGAGGCAATCTTTGAGAGACCATCTTTCAGCTGAAGATATTTAAAGGATATTTATATGTGCTTTAGGTATTTATACGATTCCCATTAGTTCTAAACGGAAGGTAATTTTGTTACAAGATGTCTAGAGCTTTGTGCGCGTAGTTACAGAATTGTTGCAAAGCGCGGCTGTTTGTTCGCAAAGACACAAAAGCCGTCAGCTGGTTGTTTGGAGTTCCAGTTTCCGACAAGGATATGGCTAACCGGCCGTGCAAATGCCGATAACTAATTTCTAGTATTGATTTAAATGCTTTATAAATAATAAACTATTTAGTTAGACTATATTCCTTATGGTGATAGGAGACGTTTAGTACAGTTGATTACTTTGTTTATAAATTATTATATTGCTGCTATTATAATATGTAATAAGAGCAGGCATATCAGCCTATTCTGATTAAGAAGGTTTTTAGCCAGTTGGGTAAATTCTGCCTTGGCAGCGTGATAAGACACGGATCTTGCTGCCCTAAACGAGAAATAACCTTATAGTATGGAGTACCATGACATAAGTTTGACACGGTAAAACTAGTTTCAAGATTTGTTTTATATTTATGTATAGAAAATACTATTTTGATTTGCGTATAAGACCTAAATCAAGGGCCGAAAAGTGTTATCCTGCGCCAGAAAAGTCTTGCCACCTTTGTTAGCACTGGTGCTGTTGGAATTTATCAAGCCGTTGATAAGGCTTCCAACTCAGTCCAACGACGTCCACATGAAGTGGTAACCAAGGCCAAAGCTTAAAGTACCTTTTGAAGCACAGAGAGGTTCGAAAATAAAAATGCCACAAACGGTCACGCATCTTAGATCGACTGAGCCGAATGTTGCTTAACCTAGGAAATCGCTATGAACACAACAGTACTACAGCGTTAGGAGCGCAACGATATGTAATTCATCAAAATTATTTCACGCAGCCCACGTCATAGGAAGTTTGTTGTCATGATAAAACTTTGCTTGAAAGACTCTGTACTTATATACATAAGTCAAACATACGAGATAAAATTTAAATGTTATTGCTATATAAACTGCGAAACGTTATTGTAGAGATTTTGCTGCATAAACTGAAATAGTTATTTTATCATCCAGGTGATTACACGAGTTCAGAGAACCGAGTAGATTAAAACTATATAGCTAGGTACTATTTGCCATATTATTCTATAAATATACATATATTTAGTACATACATAGTTCAAATCCTAGGTCGGAAAAATGTAGTTTTTCTAACGAAAAATTCCCAGTATGAGTCCGGAGTCTGGAATTGTGCCCGGTATATGGCAATGGGCTCGCCCCCTATTACATGGGACCTAACATCGTCGGCGAAACGTGGGTTTACTCAGTACACCTCTGCCACCCCCTCTGGGGAATATAGGCGTGACGGTGTTAGTACATACATTTATGTACGTAGGTGAATACAAAAGGTGACTATATGGCAATTTTGCCGTAAGCAACAGTTTCAAGCTTGTTAAAACCATATTTATTCCCACAAATGTCATAGTTGTCCATATGCACGTTTTGTTAAAATCTACAAGGTGTCACAACATAATAAACGCAAGACCTAAAAGTAGTTTGTTCTAAATCGGTAACTGAATTCATTACATCAATATTTAAATGCTCCGTTGGTTCGGGCATATAGAAAGAATGTCCGAAAAAGAATGACAAAACTGATATACAATGCGAAAGTGGAAGGATGTAGGTACCGGGGAAGACCTAGACTATCTTACCATGACCAAATAGACCGGGTCTTATCTGAAGGGACAGGCGAGCGTGTATGAGACGAACTATGAGAGTAGAGGAAGCCAGAGAGGTATGTAAGGAACCTGAGCCTGTTGGAACTCTGTACTCTCTGCCTACCCCGTAAGGGATCTGGCGTGATGATATAGATAGTAATAAAATAAAATCCCAGACAAACTTGTTTTCCGCTTTATTGTCTCCAAACACCAACAAAATATTCCTTCCGCATAAATTCCTTCCAATTAACAATATTCCTTCCAAAATAATTCCTTCCAATAATAATTCCTTCCAACAGCAAATATGTTTCACGTGCTTACTTGTTCAAGAACAAGCAATAGACGGACGCTTAATTCGTCAAAACAGCTTATTTATAGATTCGCCTCGTAACGATTTTAAAGTGTTGCCAACTTACAAAATAATTACTACTACACTTTGATAGAGTTGCCTGATTTAAAAATGTATGTTTTCATTAAAATATTTATAAAGCTAACAAATTCGTCCATCCTAGCAATATTTCACGTCCTCGTGATTAAACTTTCTATTTAAAAAATAGATAACCATAATATAATGACATTGCTTTTATACTTATATAATAAAATAAAGTTGCAAGTACCTGTGTTTGAGTAACATGCATATTTTCTGAAACAAAGTAGTCTTCCACATGTAAGGACTGGAATTAAATCACGAACTTTATTTATACATATATAACTCTAGCTCTTTATTTTTTTTTCCATCTTTTAAGTTGCAAACAATCGTTAAGTTTTTTTTGTTTGTTGTTTGTGTAGAAATCTAAATAAAATTTTAACATAATTATAAATTTCTGTACTTAAAAATTATATGAAATAATATATATGTGTATAAACATTCAAATTGCCATGGATGTATTTTCATAATTACATTGCCATTCGTAGTTATGTTTATAATTTAATCCTCGTTATTTAATCCATCTGTACCTACGTCTATATCTATTCTCATCTTCGTTAGTACTGTCATTCTTGTCACTCTCACCCTCATCACTATCATAAACTCCCTTAAAACTTAACCAGGGATGAATACGTTCTACTGGATGAACTCTACTTTAACCGGCTTTGCCTTTTCTTTTCGTTAAGGGGGTATCTCCGACTAAGTACCTATTATTGTCCATAACTTTAAGTACCCTGTAGGAACCATAACATTTAGAAACTAGCTTCTTACTTTACTAGCTAATTCTAAATAAGAAGTTAATTTTGCTTTATTCAAACCAGTTAGCCGCAAACCAAATAAAACTTCTGTAGGAGTATGACCTGTTTCTTTATTAATGGTATTATTTAGTCTCCACTGTACATCTAAGACTTTACTATCCCATGAAGACTCATCTAAATTTATTGTATCTAATATCGTGCGATTATAACGTTTCACTTGTCCATTTGCAGGAGGAGTAGCTACCGCATTCATTATACGATTTACCCCAATATATTTTAGATAATCGCGTAGCCTTTTTCCAGTAAACGACGAGTGCCTATCAGAAATGAGACTAATTGGCAATCTAAATGTACTAAAATACTCTTTAAATACTTTAATTGTGGTATTTACTTCAGTATTTCTTACTGATTTAGCATAATAGATTTACTATATGCTTCAACAATTATTAGCAGGTAGTTATTTTTATTTTTGCTAGGACTAAAAGATTCTAAATGGACAGCATGTATTGTATGAAATGGTATCGATACCTAGGGTATTGGGTATAGATAACCGGATTTTTTTTTCCAGCAGGAGCCTTGCTGTGAGCACATTCTAAACATGCACCTATGTATTATTTTACAAATCTCCGCATCTTAGGGAACCAATATTTTTCCCTCACTTTATCTAATGTTTTTTCGAAAGAAAGTGCCCAATATTATCGTGACAAGCTTAAAATTTGCCACCGGACTCCCTTTGGCATGAGCCACCTATATCCACTATCTATTATTTTGTAAATATTGTTATTTTTAATACAATAATTTTGTTAAACGTGCGCTATATCATCACTACACGTGTCTTCTAAAACTCTTTTAATTTTGATTACCTCGTCGGCTGTCAACTGATGAGCTTTTAACCATTCATCAGAAGATTAAAAACAACTGAAATCTCTGGTTGCGGAGAACCGTCTACAATAGGATTTCTAATAAGAGCATCTACGTAAGCCATTGATTTGCCTGTTTTATAAACTACATCACAGTCATATTCTTGTATCATGCTCCATCAGAGAGCAACTCTTGGTATCATCCCTTTTCATAAAAGTGGCACGGCGCGAATGACAATCAGTTACTACAGTGAATGGTATACCAAATAGATAAGACCTAAATTTTTAATAAAAACGCTGTAACTGCTAAGGTCTCCAACTCATAGGAGGAGTACCGTTACTTTTCTAGTAAAGTCTTTCGCTTGTAATAGGCGATAGGTCTGAGTTCTCCCGAAACCTGCTGTTGCAGTAAAATACCCCCAACTCCCCACTTACTGGCATCCGTATGTAGTTCGGTTTTTAACGAAGGGTCATACAATGCTAAGATAGGCAGTGTTATTCATCTGTTTCTAATAGTTTCATACGCTAGCTGTTATTCCATCTCCCAAACCCAAGGAACGCCGTTCTTAAGCAATTTAGTTAATGGACGAGCAATCATTGCGAAACCCTCTACGAATTTGCGAAAGAATTTACCAAGACTAATAAACTGCCTAACGCTGTGTATGCCCTTAGGGACAGAAAAAGCTTTAACTGCTTCTATTTTCTAACTCCAGGTTTGGTACCATCACAAGATATGTCAAACCCTAGAAATTCAACTGATGTTTAAAAGAAATTACATTTTGATAATTTAAGGGTTAATTTAGCTTCTCTTAATTTACGTAAAATTCATTCCAAATTCTTTAAGTCTTCTTCTACTGACACAGACGGTAAGAAAACATCATCAATATAAACGACAGCAATATCAAATCTTAATGGTCCTAACGCTTTGCTAATAGTCTTTTGGAATACAGCAGGTGCGTTACCCAAACGAAATGGCATTCTGTTGAATTCTATTCCCACTGATCATCAGGAACAAAAGAAGTTTTTGGTTTTGATTCTTCTGACAAAGGGATCTAGCAAGATCTAGTCTTGTAAGACCTATTTTCAGTTAACCTATTCATCTGATCTTCCATATAAGGCATAATGCTGTTTTAGGGGTTTTCTATTCAGTGCCCTATAATCAACACAACCTTTTATCATCAGCTTTTTTTGCACAATAATAATTGGGCTAGCATATGGTAGACTAGATTCTTGTGTAATTCCATTATCTGCCATATCAATTTCCATTTCCTGAACTTCTTTTCTTTCGAATTGTGATAATCGATAAGGCGTATAAACGACGGTTTAATTATCACTCAAATCAATAGACATCTTTCTACGTTTGTACATCCCAACTAATTAGTTGTAGAACAATCTATTACTCATTAATCAAATTTAAAATCTTTACTTTGTAACATTAACACAAAGGTTTATAATCTATAGCATTAATTTTATTTACCACAAACAAACCAAAAGATTCAATTACTGTTTCTACACGGGCTATTAATTGCCCCTTCTTCAAACGTATAGGTTTGGTCGAATCTGGTATAACGATTATAGAACCTTTTCCCTCTTTGAGTTCATAAATACCTTCGCTAATAGAATATTTTCGTTTTGGTTCACCTCTGTAACTACTGTTAGCATAAATACACCCACTATATTGCATATTACTATAAACCTGTACAACGTCAGTATTATTGATTTCTTTGGAAATCCTAAGCTCCAATCGTTTATTTAATTGATTAGTTTGGGCATTGGAAATTATCAAATCGGTAGCAGTTTTAACTAAACGAATATGAGTTTGTTCAGTAAAGGTTAATTCGCTACCCAAATCAATGAACTCTAATCTTTCCTGATTATTAATTATAACTTTTTGAATATATTTAGTAGCTGTATGTATTTGTTCATTCGTGGTTAATACAGATTTTGCTTCAGATATATTTTTTTTTATTTAAAGCATTCCGCATCTACGTGTCTAACATTATTACATATGCAAAACCTTTTTTGGTTTCTGACACTTAGTGACTGGATGGCCTTCCTCTTTACAGTTGTAGCACCTTAAAGTTTTATTAGTTACAATATTACGCTTTTCGTCCCTAGTAACTATCCTGCTATTACTAATACTTATCGAATCAGACTTTCTAGTTTTCAAGTTTCGTAATTAAGCTAATAATTTATCTGGATCATCAAATCTGCCTCGGCTCCTTTTCGTATAGACCTATTATCAATACCATATAGTATCCACTCTACAGCTCTTTTGCCAGAGATCTTGCAACGATTAATTAACGCGACTTTGTCATAAAAATAATTTTCTAGGGACTCCCCATATTTAGCCAGTTTTTCTAACATTTCTGATAACATTTGACTGTAATTCTCATCAGCGGGGAAAGCATTTTTTTTAAAATTTATCCTGCCATTCATTCCATGAAATATAACCGAACGAAGACAGTCATACCATTATTTTTTATTTTATTTTTCCATTCCAGCTAATGTAGGGAGCGCGTAATGCACAATTTGCCTATTTGTCCATTCATACAACACCACACATTCATTAACTTTTGTTAACCAAGTATTAATAGTTTGATTTTTAAAGATGGATCAAATTCCGGAATTACATTTATATTTGAAAAATGTCTTTACTTTTACACTGCTTATCCCTTTGATTAAATCGGTAAATTGAGAAAATAAATCAGTACCTTCATTCACCGTATTACTCCTTATAGGTGACTTATAAGTATTCCAGTATTCTAGGTGACGACTACGTTCACGATTCCGTTGGGTTTACTCTGTACCTATTGCCACCGTGAGACGATGCGATGATCTACTTCGATGACAAACCCGTGATGAACTACGACTCTTAGTGTGCGTCCGGCCCCTGCTACTTCCACTCCTTAGAAAACGCATAGCAGCATCTCGAAGGGATTATTCATCCTCAAAAGTCGACGACCGTGTGCGATGGGGAAGGTTTCGGTGTTATGAGCCGTCTGGGTATTTTCCTATCCATAATGTAGTTGAAATATTTCTCAACGAGAGTATCAACTCATTAAGACTACCTACTAACATATAACTTTTAACAGCCGTACTAAACATAACCCTATAACTTATAAGAAGTAATGGTATCAAGAAGTGTCCAAACCAACGTCACCAAAGCCTGTTCATAAATATGGATGATAAAAGTATTACTACACAATTAGTACCTTTCATGTTTAAAAGCCTAAATAGAAGTACAAGAATTATTTGTAAATAATCTCAAAATAGAACGTTGCTTCGAAAGAAACTACACCTGGTTTCAGTATAAAGTACTATCGAGAGGTACACAGCACAGGCTTAAAGTTAAAAAAATATATTTCAATGTAATCATGTATTGTTCAAAATAAATTCCCGGTTAGAAGTATTTTCGGGAGAATAGCATTAACCAAACATCTCAAATATCACTATGTCTTTCCTTCCAATAACAGAATAGATCAAATAAATAAAGAGGATATTTTGACAAAGAGAAAAATAATATCAAAGGCAATTTTGTACAAAAGTGCTATCGAAAACCGCTCCGACATGATGCTAAGTACATTTTTCAGCTTCAAAATAATACGAATAGGATGTTTTAATGGAATATTCAAGATACCTGGAGTGGGCTTCAGAATATCAAATCCAGGTGAAAAGCAAAACAAGGAGTACCCTGACAGCATTTTGGCCACCCCTGCACTACCCCAAACAACAATCGAGAAGAAAAATATGGGCGGTTTACAAAATGACAACAATAAAATAAATTATCTAGGCGTGTTACATACCACTTCTGAAGTTGATAAAATAAAATCCCAGACAAACTTGTTTTCCGCTTTATTGTCTTCAAACACCAACAAAATATTCCTTCCGCATAAATGCCTTCCAGATAAGTTTTATATTCCTTCCAATTAACAATATTCCTTCCAAAATAATTCCTTCCAATAATAATTCCTTCCAATAATAATTCCTTCCAATAATAATTCCTTCCAATAATAATTCCTCCCAACAGCAAATATGTTTCACGTGCTTATTTGTTCAAGAACAAGCAATAGACTGACGCTTAATTTGTCAAAACAGCTTATTTATAGATTCACCTCGTAACGATTTTAAAGTGTTGCCAACTTACAAAATAATTACTACTACACTTTGATAGAGTTGCCTGATTTAAAAATGTATGTTTTCATTAAAATATTTGTAAAGAAAAAAAATATCTATTATTTTTTTTTTTTCAAAATTTGCAAAAAATGCTGTTACTCCTTCAGTGCGCTATAACATACTAAATTTATTATTAATTCAAAGCAATATGGAGATGTTAAATGCATTTCTAAAACGTATTTCTCAATACGAGTACGCACACATACATGTACAAGTTTCATTGTTAATTGGGGTAAAAAAATGCTTAAAAAGGGGTTAAAAACTTTAAATTTGGAAAATTGGTTTTCGTATTGAATTTATGAAGCAATTATTTAATCGGGGTATCTGAGGTCTTGTGTCGATTACGATACACCTTGTATAAGCTAAATTTAAAGCAACATTTTTACTCAAATTGAAATTTGTACACACATTAGCCCCATTTTGGGAGGGTAATTGTTATTTCACATTCAATCTCATTTACGATTTATATGATCTATAAATAGATCGTTCAGGATGCAAGAAGATAAATTTTATCTACCAAATAAATTGTAACCAGAGTGATAATAACCTTTAATGATTTAATTTGTTATTAATGTGTTGTGTGATCCTACGAAAAATCATTAGTTTAATTTTTCATCAGTCCGGATTCTGGCATTGTGCCCGGTATGATGGAAAAAGGCTCGCTCCCTTTAACATGAGACCAAACATTGTCGGCAAAAAGTGGGTGTACACAACACATCTCCGCGGTCCCGCTTGGGGAATACAAGGGTGACGGTGTTTATTTATATTAAATTCAACAAAATATTTTCTTTTTTCATGTTATGTAATACTGGCGTCCATTCATTGTCTTCTCGACCTTTTGTTCTGTTTTCTATTACAAGTCTTATAAACTCGGTCATGAGGCATCACATTGGAGCTACAAGTAAAAATTATCTGTACCTACCTTAAGCATTGCAATAAGAAAAATGGATGAAAAAATGTTTAAAGGAAGTAAATAGTTCGATTGAAAAGAAGACAGACCCACTGGGTTTCTTGCTGGGTCTTGGCTGTATGAGCCACGTTCAGATTAAAGATAAAATCTTTTGATAAAATGTAAGTAGTACAATTTATACACAAAAAATGGTTTCGTATTATTTGATCCTCGTAACAAAAGTTCCAAGGATAATTCATGTAGATAAATACCATCCCATATCTTTTGTAAACGTTTCACAACGTAGCTGTTTTTACAGTATTAGTAAAACAGAAATTAAAGATCACGGTTCTCGCTCAAACCACAAATGTGGTTCTGAATATTAAAAGTTGTTGTTTCGCCCACTATTACGTTTCTTTTGTATTTTTTGGGCATAAAAAAAATATTTATGTAAGCTTCAGTTTGAAATTTCGACATTATCTCATTGACAGTCTGAATTCCACTTGAGCTTTAATTTTTAAGTCTAAATCTGCTCACATAAAGTTTTTACTTCCGTTTCCGGCACAGTTTCAACGTTACATTTGTCAAGTACTATGTCCAGTAAATATGTTTTTAGATTGTAATTTCACTTACGTAGATAACTGAGAGTAAAGAGATTAAAAAATAAATCTTATCCACTGAGTTTTTACGCCGGTTCTCAGTGGACAGTACATTTTAAAGTAACTCCACAAGGCTTGTAAAAAAAACGATTTGAATTTAAACTGCAGAAGTGTATAAGTACATACCAATTAATAATATAAATTATAGTATCACTTAACATAAATGATACTTTAGTACTGTCACTTATGGTATGTATTTTAGTGAGTATGTGGTTGTTCCATAAAAATCAGCGGTCCACATGCACATATAAAGAAGAAAGTAATGAACAAAAAGGTACCTACATCTATTATATTCGATGCCTGACAGGACATAAGGTACATATCAAATACTTCGTGAGACCAGCAAGAGACAAAACCTGCTCCACAAGTGTGCCCGTGACCAAATCGAAATAATGTATTCGGTTTCAAAGATACATTGAAATTGCTCAGCGTAATTTGTACGTTACATGTTTGTTTGTGCTTACTTAGGGTTCTCTTTCGTGTTTTGTTGAAAACAAACTAAGTCCTTTGTCTGAGAGGTCCTACAGGCCTACGGCGGTTTTCTTATCAGTAGGTCGTCTCTACCCGACACATATACGGGGACTATAGACAGTCGCGAGGGACGACGCAGCTGTGACGCTTTTGTCCATAATTAGGCTGTTATTTCGCTTGAAAATTTCCCGACTGAGTTGCAGGGTCAGCTCATACTACGATGGTGTAAATTGAGTGTGGAACCACGATATATAGTGGCAGTCTACAGGATGTGTCGGGCAATCCTTCTTCGTTTTAGTAGTTATTACACATTAAATACTGTTGGAACTCTGTATTATCTGCCTATCTCGCAATGGATCTGGCGTGATGATATAGATATATAGATAGCAATATAAATATACCAATGACTCCACATAAGCCTTAGTTAATTAATGAAAACAGAAGGCTAAGTATAGACCATTAGACGTTATGGTAATGTTGACGAGAAGGCGAGCTATCACGTTCGTTTTTATTTATTATATTTGTAGTGAAAAAGGATGGAATATCACTAATATCTATTTGTGTTAAGCTCTCTGAATATCATCGATGATGATGATTAGACGGGTAGCTATTTGAAATGAGCTAGAACACGGAATCTCTGACGATTAGATAATCAGTGCTCGCGAAATTCCTTTTGATTTTCCCCTTATAGAGACTGCAGGGGTTTTTGAATACGAATATTTTATTTCCACTGTCAGTGCATCATCCTTTCAAAGGCACTTTTTTGAAATATTACTCGCGGAAACAGCATACTGTTTACACAACGCTCGCCTTTCTGCTTATATCCAATGTAGATTTCAGTTTAAAATTCATAGCGCAGCTTTTAAACTCAGTTAGATTCTGAATATTCTCGTGAGGCACCTGTTCCCTAAATGATCATTTAGCTGTTTTAATATCGCAGGAAGTAAGACGAACAGCTGTGATTAATATTTCCGAATCTATAAAAAGTAATATTGCTTTATTCTAGCAAAAATGTTACGTAAAAAAGTCTCATCTATTGACAATGTTACACAGTAATGTTGTACCTGAATCACAAATTAAATGTTATATGGCGAAACGTTATACCCGAAAAGGTTTCTACCATTTTCTGTTTTTCCGTGGTCCTAATGATCTTGGGTGCGCTGTGCTTTTACATCGTAATAACAGCTTACACATAAATAATTGGAAAGCGGAAATAACATTCTTTCACTTAGATTGTGACTTAATGGCGTGCCTGCTGTGAACATATTTTGCTTTTATTAGCAGCCGAGGTTCTGCTTTATAATGTAAGCATGTATAGGACTATCGACAGGTTTGCGCCAAAGTCAATGTTGACTATCAAATTTAAAGTAACAATAAAAGTTATATTAAAACTAAAAGAGATTTCCATACAAAAACTATTATAATTCTCAGTCAGCGTCAGCCAAGTAGCTTAAGAATTGCCTGGAGACTAATAATGTGGCGTTTAAAACGATCTCTACATAATTATAGCCTAGCATATTATATTATTACTTTAAGTCATGTAAGTCGAAGAAATATGAATAATATTTTAACAAAAACTTTATTGCTTTGTACTAAAAGTGTAATTTAAGCTTGTATTATTCATAATTCATTTTTGTATTGATATTTCAATAGTTTTTGTAGAGTACTTATAAACATGAAAGAAAAAGCAATAGGGTTCACTTTTAAACTTTTTTCCACCTTTTTGTAATTTGATATGATAGTAAAAGTTGATGAAAATTTATATATATGTCGGATCCGATTATTTGAGCAATATTTTACGATTACAATTAATGGAATGTCAGGCATTTATTATTTTAGTAACTTTTATATCTTGTCTATAGACAAAATCTGTGTCTTTAATAATTGCCTGAGTGTGTTTAGTTGTCGATGCGATGACCCCACGGACGGATGATAAGCCCACTTTTAACCGGTACCAGCATTGAAACGGTAAACGGTCATCCCGAAAATATAGGCGCCGATATATAAATATATTTATTTCGATTTATCAATGAATAAAATTATAATCTATGATTTTTTTAAATATTTATCAGTCAGGCAATATATATATATATATATATATATATATATATATATCTAAATGTCGATAAATCTAACGAAATTTCATACCCAATTCAGTCAAAATTCGTATTCACCTGTGTTGTTTTTGAGTGCTCATGAGAAACACTAGGATTAACTTTAAATCTTCAACATATTACTTGCGTTCATTTTTAGATTTATCTTCTTCATATTAGGCGACAGAACTCAAAGACCATCCGAAGACCAGCTTTTTGTTGTAAGCATCCAGTTTTTAACCACAATCTTCATCAGGTCACTAGTCCATCTTATGAGGGCCTGCCCTCTCCACCCTTCAGGTCCAAAAAGTTGAATTTACTTGATACCTTGCTACTCAAGAACCTTTCCACTTACAAATTCCATGTGTATCGTCCATTACACTGCTACTGAAGTTTGACATTTTTTTCGGTAGCTTTGGTTCTCCTTCATATCACATTTTTTATTCAAATACACAGGGAATTTCCGAGCATAGTATACTCCTTTTCCTTTTAAGTAAGCTGGATATTATGAGGCCAATTGTAAATCATTTTGTTTCAGTGCCGCAAATCACCACTGGCAATAACCATCGGTCAAGTCCGTTTGATATGTAAATCCACCTATCCTGTCTCACAACTGGACATAGGCTTTCACTCACAAATCAAGGCAAGAGAGATTAAGTCATATTTCACTACACGAACCCAGTGCGGAATGGTGGAGGCAGGTTTGTGGCTATCTGCTGTTGGAACTTATCAAAGCCATTTATAAGGCTACTAAATTGACATAGCTACTACCACATGAAGTGGTAATTGGGACCAACGGTTTATCATGTCTTTCGTAGCACGGAAACGCCAGATTATAAAGATGCCACAAACGGCCACTCATCTCAGACCGTCCGAGCCCCACGCTGCTTAACTTTCATGTTCGCTAATAACATAGCAGCGCTTCTATAAATGTATTTTAATTAACCATAATTTAACAACAATGCTTATAAGTAACTAGAGAAATAACCCAGTTATTATATAAATAATATTGCATTCTGAAAATAAACTACAGCTCATTTAAATCTTAATTTTCAATAATTTTATGAGTAATAATACAAGTTTGATGCCAAATAAAATTAGTTAAGAATACCATCGCAGTTTATTTCGATTTTAACTTCAGTTAAAAATTGTGAGCAATTAACTAACTTATACTAAGTTTTAAAAGGACGTATATAGACATGCGTAGTAGTTAATACGATTTATATTGAATTAACTTCGACCTTCGGTGCAGTAAGCTTGTATGGCAAATTTTATATGAATGTACATTTACCTTATTAAACCAACTTGATTGTTTTCCTTTAGCCCGATATAAAACAATTTTTAAGTTTTACACTGGCAAAGAGAGTACTTTTATAGAGTTGTTTAGCATCCTTGCGGATTTTACAGAAATACTTTTATAGATAAAACTGAGCACACCTTTTTAAAAAAACAGAAACCTATTTTCTTTTCTTTTTAAGGGAAAATAATAGTTTCTTGTCGCGTATCGTGTAGTGAGGTATTCTTCACTTCTACCACGTTTATTGTGATTTTCCTGTCAAATGAGTATTATTAAAAAGGTAGGCTAGGCAAAAGTTTGTAATATTTAGCGGACGGCTTAGTCGACTGTTTAAGAGCTTAACCCGCTCAGGCCACTGCATGGAGTAGTTGCGGGGTAGATGCCCGCACGGGACAAATCCTGATGTGACCCACAAATGTTTCTTTCGGCCTGGGTGTTTGTGTATGTGAATTTCGTGTTTGTAAACGCACCCACGAAACAGGAATTGATCCTAGAGTGAGGCTACGTTTTTTAATAATCAAGAAAAAATTTACTAGGGTACTTGTATACATAGATAAGATGAAAAATGAGCTATGAATGAACTAAGAGCTTTTTTACAGGTATGTATTTCTTTATACTACGACGTCTGAGTGCAACTTCCAATAAATATAAAAGATAAAATGTATATTGAGCTTAAGTGCTTTAAGATTAAGGTAACTTTGAAAATTACTCCGTAAATTATTACGTCAATAGTTATCCCACCGGGGGGCTAAGGACAAACCGGCGTTATAGCTACACTGTCAAGAAATCGTGTTGTCACGTTTGTGTTTATTTAGTAAACTTGTAGTGTGAAGAGGATGACATATCAACTCGATAGCGTTACGCTAATGTGCATCTTTGCCCTGCTAAGCCCTCTAATGCTAAGCACGGAATGAAGAAAGCATAAACCATTTAACGTTGTACCAACGTTGTCAAGAAATCGTGCTGACACGTATTTTTTTATTCAGTAAGTTCATAGTATGACAAGATTAAATTAAATAAAACATTTTAATAACACGACTCATTATCAGACCCTGATCCTCTTTAACCTATTCATTAAGATCATTCCAATGGCCCCAAACAAGTTACCGCTATTGTAAGTTGATGAGGAGCATCAGGTCAAGGTGACCGTTTTATTGTATTATCATTAAAGTGACAGGGTACTAAATTTCAAATCCATCAGGCCAGTAGAAGTTGCTCACATTCCTTTAACAACAGGTTCTCTTGCATCATAGCTAACAACACTATCGGACACTTAAAAAGGATGATATGTTTAGTCGATAGCGTTGCGCTTACGTCAATTTTATCGTACTAAATTCTTTATTTCATTAAGACTGTTACTCGAGTTAGTGTCGCTTCGTAGCTCTAAAATCTAATAAGGAGTGTGGTTAACGGTAAGTGGTGACAATGTGCTATTCGCTGAGATCAGCCTGAGTGCCAAATACTCGTTTCCTTAAATGAGAGAGCGGTCACTCGGTTTAAATCAGAGGAAATGCGGTGTGTTTGGAATGCTCCCTTTGTGGATGTGGGAATTCAAAAGTTAAAGCGAAATTTATCTATCTATATCATCACGCCAGATCCCTTGCGGGATAGGCAGAGAATACAGAGTTTCAACATGTTCTTTTCTTACATACTCCTCTGACTTCTTCCACTCTCATAGTTCGTCTCATACACGCTCGCCGGTTACGAAGACTCTTGACTTGTCCTTCAGACAAGACTCGGTCTATTTGGCCATGGTAAGATAGTCTAGGTCTTTCCCGGTATCTACATCCTTCCACATTCGTATTGTATATCTATCTAGATACTATCTTTCATGCCTACTCGCTTTATTACTACGCTGTTGTGAATACGGTCGGTCAGCTACACTCCGCACATCTTCCGCAGAGCTCGCATATCCACCGTATTTATCCTACTTTCATTCTCCTTCTTACATACCCAGCTCTCGCTACCAACAGCGTCGGGACAAGCACTCCGTTATGTGTGGAAAGCTGCGCCTTTTGGCTTAAGTGTCGACTTCCAAGTAGCTTCAACATCGCACCATTCACTCTGTTCCCTGCACTCACTCTTCTGTCTATGTCAGCAGTGTATTTTCCATCCTTACTGAATGCGCATCCAAGATATACAAACTCATTCACTTGCTCCAGCACATCGTTACTAACCACAATCCTTGCATGCGTTCTGTGACCAACCACAATCCTTCTTCCCGTTCAAAAACCATTACCTTGGTTTTCTTTACATTCAAATGTAAGCCATTTTTCATACAGTCGTCTTTCATAACTGTGACTAGTGTTTGCAGATCAGTGGCTGTTGGCGCTATTAAAACCGTGTCATCTGCATATAGTAGATAATTTTCCACTAGATGACCCATTTGTACACCTTCATTCATCGCTTTCAGCCTTTGAAGTCTTTTATCCAAATATATTTTAAACAGTCTAGCGGACAACACGTGACTCTGCTTGACGCCGATTTCAACGTTAAACCAGGGTGACATGTTACCACCCACCCGTACGCATGCCTTGCTGGACTGGACGGCTCGCAACAGAGTGCTATTTATTTCATACTCAGGTAAAATGTCCCAAAGTCTCTTTCGCACAACTCTATCAAACGCCTTCTCCAGATCCACAACACCGCAGAAAACTTTCCGGCCCACTGCCAGATGCTTCTCAACGATATCGAACACACGTCACGGCTATATTCCCCGAGCGGGGATAAGAGGTGTTCTGTGTACACCCACTTTTCGCCGACGATTTTAGCTTCCTTGCATGTAATAGGGGGCGAGTCTATTGCACACACAGCACAGTGCTAGGCCCCAACCTGATACTAGTTTTTTTGATCAAATAATACACTGCCTCGTTGGTCTTGTGACAACGCGCATCGCTTGGTGATCACGAGGTCCTGGGTTCAAATCCTAGGTGGGACAAATGAAGCTTTTCTAAAGATAAAAACGTCCCAGTATGAGTCCGGAGTCTGGAATTGTGTCCGGTATACGGCAATAGACTCGCCCCCTATAACATGGGCCTAACATCGTCGGCGTAAAGTAGGTGTACTCAGTACACCTCTGCCAACCCCGCTTGGGGAATATAGGCGTGAGTGTGTGTGTTGTGTATAATACATTTCGGCCGACCTAGGATGATTACACCCAGGGCCTTATGATTGCTACTCGTATTATTCGCCACTAACAAACGAGACAATGTAATAAGTACTTTTTTTATATTCATACTTATAAATCTAATTAATAAATAACGCAATTTGATTTTGGTTCATGGAGATAATTGAGCTAAAAATTTGTTTTCACCATCTACATTTACTACGCATTTTTAACAATGCATGTAAATTAAAGTTAAATATATCGTTAGATTGTTACAGGAGATATCTGGAACTTACATAATTATACTATCCTCGATATATCAAACTAACTGCAGTCTTTCTAATATCCGGAGTCTTGATCGAACCATTCTGTTATAATATATTGTGCGAGTACGCGTCAATAGCGCGACATACTTTCATATTAGTTTACTTAACGAGATATCCAATGTTCACCTAGAAAAATCTAACAAATGAAATCTATTTCGAGTGAGAGTAGAGGGCTTAGCCCGAAAGCTTTGTCGTTGGCGTGAAGCTAGAGAGAAATCGTGCTGTCACGTTCATGTTTATTTAGTAAATTTGTGGTGTGACAAGGATGGCATATCAACATGCTAGCGTCACGCTAACCACAATCTTTTCGTGTTGAGCTCTCTGATATCGAAAATCAACTTAACTATTTCGATCACCCGTGGACACGGCAGTTAATTATTCTACGTGATGGAACACCGGCCGATCCCAACTTCGTACAACTGATATGTTTCCGGGTTTGAACTGCATAATTATGTGTACACTGATCATTGTTCCAACACTTGAGAAATTTATCACTAACCGAAAATTCATAATTGGGTAGAAGTTACCTACTATAATTATGCCATAGGGATTTTAGAGTCTTACAGAATTATTATACTATACATTTTTATTAGACTTACCTTCGTATAGAAGTTTATATGAGATGATGGTAAAATTTTACAAGTTTCATATAAGTTTATTTACGATAACCTACGACTGAGAATAGTTTATTTTGTTTTTTTCATACGATTTTTTGAATAAATACATTTAACTATTTTGAGATTATCTCTCTCTCACACTCCCTTCCCACACGCATACCCCGGACTGAAACGAAATAACAAATGATTTGTGATGTAGAGACCTGAAAACTATTCGCAAAGTTAAGGATTCAAATGTCTCACACATGAGAAGATAACATATGATAATGGTTTTTTTTAAGAAATACTAATGTAAAATGCGTTATATTTGGTTCTGAATTAAAATAGAATGGTCATAGATATTATGTTTCATATGTAGCCGGTTTTGACTTGCACGGTAGCTATGCGGTAGCGGTAGTATGTTCCCAATATAGAGAATTTGCTGCTATGTAGATCACCAGCCGAGGTCACTCCCTGAAAATCTAGGAACACTAATGCTTAATTGATTCCGGCACGTGAAAGAGCAGTTGTATGCTTATCACAAAGGATAATTGGTTTATGGACATGAGGATTGGATGAAAATTAAACTGGGATTTTGCAAATGGATTTCGACTTCCGCCATAACTAGTATTGGACTAATTAGCTTTAGCGGGTGGTGACTTGCGCTCACAAGATGATTCCTGAACTAATTATTAATCTTAATAAATGAGTTTATACTGTACTACATTGCTGGGCAAAGGCCTTTCACAGATCGAAGTAAAAGAGATAAGATTATATTCCACTACGCGGACGTAGTGCGGATTGGTGGAGATCAGTTTGTAGCTACCTGCTATTGAAACTTATCAAACTACCTTCAAAGCTTCCAAGTTGGCTAAACGACTACCACATTAAGTAGTAACTGAGACCAACGGCTTAGCGTGTTGTCCAAAATACAGAGATGCTCGAACAGGAAATGTCACAAACCGTTACCCAACTCAGACTGATCGACCGGATCGCTACTTAATCTTGATGATTGCTTAGAACACCGTGATTGCACAGCACTAAGAACGCCTTGTAGTTATTATTACTATCAATCTTACAAGAATTTTATTAATAGGGGTATCATATACAATTTAAGCTGGGTAACGCAAAATTGTCGGTGCAATATATGAAATCTACAAAAACATGAAACCCGTTATATTTAAAGTATATTACTACTGTATCATATTAGCTAAATAGCGCTATATTAAGGCTAAGAACTAATGTGGCTGGAAGATGGCTATCATTCAGTTTCAGGATAACGTCGGGCTAAACGTTATCCTGAAACTACTAAAGTTCCTTGTTTTAGAATTATCAAAGCACCTCGCGGGACTCTTACATGTTCAACCAACCCTCAGTAACATTAGCAAGTACCTAATTCTACTTGGTAATAATCTCGGAAGTAGCTTTAATGGGTGCTTTCGTCATCACTTCGTAGCTTAAGTGGTCTACCGAGTAATTATTTCATCTAGGAGATAATTTAATCGAATTATTTATTCCGAACTCAGTCTAATATTAAGTGCCCGTATAGCGACATCACGCTTTTCTTTCTTTTTTATTATCTCATGCCAAATATTAATTATACTTATGGTGTATCAAAGGGCAAGTAGTGCCTAGCTCTTGTATAGGTATTATTAATTTGTTGATTATTACCTCTGATGACTTCCTGAATCGACAAATATAGCTGTCGAAAAATTTCTAACATTAGTCCGGAGTCCGGGGAAGACCTAGACTATCTTACCATAACCAAATAGATCGTGTTTTATCTGGAGGACAAGTCAAGAGTCTCCGTACCCGGCGAGCGTGTATGAGATGAACTATGAGAGTGGAGGAAGCCGGAGAGGTCTGTAAGAAAAGAACCTGTTGGAACTCTGTACTCTCTGCCTACCTCGCGAGGGAGCTGGCGTGAAGATATAGATAGAGATATAGTCCGGAGTCTAGAATTGTGCCCGGTATATGGTAATAGCCTCGCCCCCTATTACATGCGACCTAACATCGTCGGCGCACACAGGGTGTGTTCACATTACACCTCTGCCACTTCCCCTTAGGGAATATAGGCTTGACGGTGTTATATATTTTTTACTTTTGGTCACATACATACATTATACCTTAAATTGTATATTAATTGTTAATTAAAAATAAATAACTTTGAATTTAATATTCCGTAACAAATAATTCGATTTAATTATCTCCTAGATGAAATAATTACTCGGTAGACATAGGCTATAAGCTACAAAGAGATGATGAAAGCAACCATTAAAGCTACTTACGAGATTATTACCAAGTAGAATTAGGTAATTGCTAATGTCACTGTGGGGCGTTGGTTAGAATATGTTAAAGCGAAGTGCTTTGATAATTCTAAAACAAGAAACTTTAGTAGTTTCAGGATAATGTCTGAATATCTTACAGCCACATTAGTTCCTAGAATATAGCGTTATTTAGCTAATATGATACAGAAGTTATCTACTTTAAATATAACGGGCTTCATGTTTTTGTAGGTTTCATATTTTGCTCCGTCAGTTTTGCGTTACCCTGCTGAAAATTGTATATGATCATAAAATTCATGTAAGACTGTACTCTGGACTTTTATTGAGAATTTGAACTTTTGTTCGATGGAAAAACCTCTTTGTCCTAAAACTCGGACCTAGGAATTTATAATAGCTAGCCAGCCACTCTGTGCCACACTTTTTAATGGGTATCCAACTATGCACACAACCGGCTCGAAAGCTTTTCACCAAATTTTGTTAATCTACGGAAAGTGCGTTTCACCTATATTGGGATTTGTTTTACCTATATTGGGATTCGTTTTACCTATATTGGAAATCCTTTTTTCGATATCACTGCAGTGACATATAACGTGCAACTAAGTGATGTCCATAAATTTAGCTCGTGACGTGTTCCGGGTTTTTATTCGATATGGCTAACTAACTAACCAACCCGTAACGCGCCGCGTTACGGTAGCTTCGTGAAATTTTGGTTTAATAGTATTTCAGTGGCATACGGTATCATAAGATCCAGTAAAGACAACTGCCAAGAATGAATGATATGGATATATATGAATAATACGGTTGATATAAATTTATTTATTTATGATTAAAGTTTATCAGCGCTTATACACACTAATACTTACTGTTAGGTTTGACAGTATTATAGATATAAAACATAAGTGTGACTAACTATTACAGGTAAACACCATATACTATTAGTGATATATATAATATAACCCAATTTACGTACCAAGTAAAAGCATCTAGAGAAACATACTCACTGATCACATCATCACTATCTCAGAGCCTATACCTGTCTTTAGCGGAACATACACCTCTTCAGTCGCTCTCCAGCGCAACCGGTCCGATTCAACCTACATCCAACGAATTCCTGTGATCCTGACAAGATCGGCGGACCATCTGGTAGGCGCTCGCCTCACGCTGCACTTGCCAATACCAGTGCCTAGAGCTTACTAATTACTTAATACACTTCAATAGCATCATACGATTATCTCACAAGGTTATTGTAACACGTTGCGTTAGGTTACAGCGAATAAGACCCCTGTCCAGTGTAGTGTCGCATGTTCACTCGGTGTATGCATGTTGTGTCAATTTACGCACCAATGGGCCGATGTAATACATTTAATTATTGCTCGTAAACGGCCTAAATACTAAACAAGTATTGGAAGTGACTGAATGAAGTGCTCTTCGTTTCGAAGTAGATATTATGCCGTAATGTATTTCTAACAAATGGACCGTATCTTATCGGAAGGCAAGTCAAGAGTTTCTGTAACCGGCAAGCGTGTATGAGGCGAACTTTGAGAGTGTAGGAAGTCAGTGTCTATAAGGAAACAAACTGTAAGAACTCTGTGTTCTCTGTCAACCTTGCAAGGGATTTACCGTGATAATATAGATGAAAGGATACTTTTTTGAGGGTGATTTATTAAAAAGGTAAAATTAATCTTTAACAAGTTTATTATGAAAATACAATTGAATATCTGATAACTTAATTTAGTTGAAAGTATCATAACAATGCCAGATATATTTTTTCTTCGGTCGTAATACCGAAAAGATAAAATTATTACAGAGCTAGTATTGTGTCAGGTTAGATTACTGAAATTAACGCCAAAAAGAATCTACTTACAGGTTTACCAATATTTAAACATATTAAACATTTTGGACAAAAAGTTCTAAAATTGTTTATTGCGTCACTAAATTTTTCAAAGTATTTAAATAATAGTCGGATACTTTACCTTTACAGAAAACTTACTCATTATTCTTTAAGAGATAGATATGTTAATCAAGGACACAAAGCTAGATTCTACGGATTCTATCTCGTTTATTTAGACGTAAAATAAATCCTTAACAAACGCTATAAAATCAATAAAGAAACAACCGTTAAGTTGTATTCGCATAGTTAAAGTAGGTATTGGAATTTAAGCAAAATATGCTAATATTTTTCTGAAGTTGGTCCTAATTCTACTTACTGAGGGCTTAGTATGAAAAGATTGATATTATCGTGACGCTAGTGAGTAAGGGTGTTGACAAGTTCGTGTTGATTAAAAAAATATTTAGTGTAACAAGGATGGCATCTTTTTTGCTAAGCTCTCAACGACATTTAGCTGTTCTTGTATATTACTAGAATACTAAACATCGATCGGTGGTAGTTACTATTCCACAAAGTACTGAAACTTCGGGTTAATATTCGCTTTTAGCGGAATTTTGTCAATCGAGACCCTGACAATTCAACATCATTTCACCACAAGTAGTTAACCTAATTAACTAAACTCATAAACGAAATGATGAGCATCAAAGCATAACATTGCGGCATTACCTGCCACTATAAATTCATCTCTCATTGTCAACCACTGCTATCGGCAAAATATCGAATATCCACATCACGGTACGTTTTACGCATACGAAAACACAACAATCGTATTATGATTGCTTTTAACTGCAACATCGGAGCGTTGTGTTTAAATTATTGATTTCCAATCTACATAGATAGGGATTACAATGAACCGGCGGCGTGATGGCATCTAGGCAGCAAAATGGATGCCATTAGCCTTCAAACTTTCTAAAGGCAGAAACACGTTGCTTAGTTTATGATTAAGCAACGTGAGTTTCAATTAGAGCAATCAAAAATAAGGAAAAGTAACTTAAGCTTTTAGCGAACGCGTTGGCTCTGATGAGTCTATTAAAATTTGTTGTTGTATACTTTTGATGTAGTACATAACAATCTTGCTATTATCATTTTAACCAACCTCATAAATGAAGGAGGTTCTTAATTCGTCTGTATATTTTTATGTATGATAAGCCATATTTTTTTTGTTTATTCTTCATTTATTTTGGGATAAATTTTGGCCTCCACTAGGAATGTGACATGAGTACATTTATAGATACGCATTTCACATGCACAAACACTCAGATCAAAACTAAATGTTTACTGTCGTAAAAAGGAGCATACTACAATAGTATTATGCTCCTTTCTACGACAGTTCCTTTTGATTATGCTTCTAATAATATTTTATTGAACATAGTAAGTCTTGTATTGAAAGGGACGTTGAATCCGCCAAGCCTAAGTCTAGTTAGAGTTAGCGTATTAAGTAAGCCAGTCACCAAGTGATAAGCGACCCATCTTCAAGCATGTTTAAGTAAAGTTTTTAAGTAAACCTATTAAGTATTTGGGTTTTGCTATTATGCCTTCAGCTACGAATGCTTGGTATGGTAACATCGCAATTTTAAAAAGTCTGACTTTGAAAATGTGGTGCTGTGGTGGAAATGTGGTGGTTGAATATATAGTATTCGATTTACGAATCAAGCCATTGGTCATTAATGTCGTCTGACAAATCGCTTGATTCGTCGCTTACGTTTATTATTATTAAAAAATCTATAATACTCTCTGTTTTACTATGTCAAGATAGCGCATCCACGTTTATTTATTGATTTCTTGACCCAGAGAATACTAAATATTTCAGTCAGATACGTAGAATATTCGTAAATAATCGGCAATCGATTTTGTACATTTTAAAAAACAACATATCGATCTTAACGAGTTCATTGTGTCATTTCCTAAAACGCAAACTGTTACAATTTACATAATTGAGTAAAAGAGTTTTATTAAGTCGTAAGTTTTTTAAATATTTAGGCAAATTTATGAACAGTATATGATTTAAATGAAAACCAAAATAGATTTTTGATGTATTTTATATTCCTGTTAATATTTTGGATCTATATTTTCAATATTCTTAAATACAATATGCGTGAAATGGAACATGATCAAACGTCACCGCACCCATGTCTCGTGAAAGACTATAGGCTTAACGTGCCTTTCGAAGCACTAAGACGCTCGATACTCGCTCGCTGGCTCCCAAATGAGATTTGTGCAAAATTTCTGAAAATTAATTTAAGCATACTTTGTAAATACCTCTAGACGTGTAGCCAACTAGACTTTCTACAGTCGTTAAAACTAATAGAAAATGAAATGGTACGGGAATTCCATTTTAAAACATTGATTTATCATCTACTATGTACTGGAGAAGACACCATAAGTAATTTTTTTTTAGCAAAAGTTAGTGTTACATTCTAGTTACCTTTGTTTTTCGCTCTTGTCGCAACGTGATACATTCGAGTGCTAAGTTTTATTTCAAAAATATCCCTTCATGTGCACAAATGCCACTTGTACGTATCAGGGTTAACTTAACTAACACAGAGTTATTCAGTAAGTCGAGGTCATAACGTTAAATTGCATTAAAATTAACGTTATTACCTCGTGTTGATCAATAGATAACCCTAACTCTGGTTCGTGCAAGTAGGCCTGAGATACTATTTATTCAATACCAGAAACGAAAGAATTTATTATCTTTGGATACACAAACATCCCCGCTTTTCCCGCGGTCATCAAGTTACGCGCTATTTTTTGATTAACATAGCTTCTATAGTACGTAGTACATACAGATCTTTCGGCTCGTGGCAAAAATCGACACTAACGCTGTCATCAAGTTAAATGCCACTTTGTGAAAGTCACAGAGTTGCCGTTTGTTATGAATTTTTACCCAAGGCAAAAACCTTCAACAAATCGAAGTAAAAGAGATAAGATTATAATTCACTACGAGGACCCAGTGCGGATTGGTGGAGGCCAGTTTGTAGCTACCTGCTATTGAAACTTATCAAACTACCTATAAGGCTTTCAAGTTGACTAAACGTCTTATTATTATTAAGTAGTAACTAAGACCAACGGCTAAGCGTGTTGTCCAAAACACAGAGATGCTCGAACATAAAATGTTACAAACCGTTACCCATCTCAAACTGATCGACCTGAACGCTGCTTAATCTCGATGATCGCTAAAAACACCGTGGTTGCACTGCACTATGAACACCTCTATAGTTATTATTATTATCAATCTAACAAGAATTTGATTAATAGGTGTATCGTAAACATTTTAAGCAGGGTAATGCAAAATTGACGGAGCAAAATATGAAACCCTAAAAAAAACATGAAGCCCGTTATATTTTAAGTAAATTACTACAATATCACATTAGCTAAACAGCGCTATATTTTAGGAACGAATATGGCTAAAAGATAGCCAGACGTTATCCTGAAACTACTAAAGTTCCTTGTTTTAGAATTATCAAAGCACCTCGCGGGACTTTAACATGTTCTAACCAACGCCCTCCTCAGTGAAATTAGCAAGTACCTAATTCTACTAGGTAATAATCTTATAAGTAGCTTTAATAGTTGCTTTCATCATCTCGTCGTAGCTTAAGATGTCTACCGAGTAATTATTTTATCTCGGAGATAATTAAATCGAATTATTTGTTCCGGACTTAGTCTAATAATAGATGCCCGTCTAGCGACATCACGACAAACTAATCTGATTATACATAAAACAGTTTTTTAGTAACTCATGCCAAATATTAATTATACTTATGATGTATCAAAGGGCAACTAGTATCTAGCTCTTGTAGGGGTGTTATTGATTTGTTGATTATTACTTTTGATGTTTAATGAAGTGTGTCGACCTATTAACCCTGGGGCTATTAAAAGCGAGGAACCTTTGGAGGGAAGGAGTCGCTACCAAATCCTTTTGGTCCGCCCACGAAGAGTCTCCTACCTGGACATAAATCCCCATGGTCAGTCTGGAAGTCTTTAAATAGACTTAGTACCCAGGTCGGCCGAAACTAGGAAAATATGATCACATACAGTACTCATTCACAGACAGTACTAATCTTGGGTGTTTGTGCGGTGCATCCAAAATAATGTCCTACCTCATATCATGCCCTGCGTGTCCTAACACCTGCACTCAGCAAGATTTGATGTCTGCTTCCGACGATGCAATCAGTGTGGCCACCTTCTGGGCCGCATACAAATAATTATAATCACGTTTGCCGTCGAAGCGCTAAAAAGAAGATTGATGAAGATGACCTTCAAAATCAACAAATGTAGCTATCGAAAAACTCATAGCATCAGTTCGGAGTCTGGAATTCTGCCCGGCATACGGCAAAAGGCTCGCCTCCTATTGCATGTGACCTAACATCGTTGTCAAACATTTGGTGTTCACATTACACCTCTGCCACTTCCGTTTGGGCAATATAGGCGTGACGGGGTTATGTATTTTTTACTTTTGGTTACAAACATACATAATACCTAACATTGCCGATTAATTAAGAGTTAATTAGTAATAAAAAAACTTTAAATAAAATATTGATTCGAAATACAATTATACGCCACCGGCTTTTTGAAAGCTAAGAAGACATTTTCGGTCAAAGGGAATTAAACAAGTTTACTAGTTTAAGTAATTTAGATAGGTATATATTACGTAGGTAAATATTAATTCTACTGACAAGAACATTCAAAGACAAAATCTACGTACTTAAAAGTAAATTACTTAGAGCTTTCAAAGTAATATGCCGTTACGCCTTTATTCTCTAAACAGACGTGATGTACACCCGCAGATCAATGATGCTGATAGGTCCCAATGTGAGAAGGAGGTCAGCCTATTGGCATTAGTATAATGAGCACAATTTCAGACTCCGGGCGGCTACAGAGAATCTTTCTAAAATAATTTCTTTATTTCTATTTGAAACCGTGCTGGTTTCGAATAGAAATATACTCGTAGTATCGATATACTACAAAAATTGAATAAGAAATTACAAATTTGTAGAGCGATCTCTACAAATTTGTAATTACTTATTCAATTTTTTTTATCATAATTGTTCTTTACGACTACCAATTTTAAGTGGCATTTGACTTGGTCGGCCTGAGATGGGTGAGCGTTTAGGACATTTTTCATATTCGAGTGTCTCTGTACTTCATCGGAAGACACGCTAAGTCCTTGATTTTGAATTTAGTAATAAGTAGCAATGTTTAAAAATAAATTTAAATTTAGTTTATTATTTAACTACTTAAGAGAATTACTACATACAGATACTTACACCTATTGAAATATTAAAACACTCATGTATATGTTCAATCTAGAAGAAGGTTAATTTAGTAGGGTTCTGCCTCGTCTCTTGCCTCAATCGGGCCCTGCAATTTTGACCAGTCCAATATCCCGGGTCGGGCGGCCTCTGGGGCGTACGATATCCAATTTTGTTTATACTCCTTCTAAAATTTTGGTTTGTAATACATTATGATGATAGCAGAAATGCTTAAAGCTTTATCCGGCGAAACAAATTTGTCGAACTTGTAGTTGAGTGAGATGAGCTAGCTTTTTCTTTATTCAGTTTGTTGTACAAAGAAAGTGAAGGAAAGTGCAGGTATTGTATTGTAAATCAATATCTAAGTCAAACGAAAGAATAACAAAACAGATATTTAATGCGAAAGTGGAAGTGTATGTGCCGGGGAAGATCTAGACTATCTTACCATGACCAAATAGACTGTCTAATCTGAAGGGCAAGTCAAGAGTCTACGTAACCGACGAGCGTGTATGAGACGAACTATGAGAGTGGAGGAAGCCAGATAGGTATGTAAGAAAAGAGCCTGTTACAACTCTGTATTCTATGCTTACCCCACAATGGATCTGACGTGATGATATAGATAAATAGATAGACCATATCGGAGTGTTTCTGTATCGAAGGTAAGCTAGTTCGTCTATTCAGGATATGGTTTCTTATATAAGAATGAATTTTCATTTGGCGCCTATATCGGGTTCTAATTCGTTATGACTAATTGAACACGCAACGTGACACGTTAGTATAACTTCATGAAATGGTCGTTTAATGGTACATTAGTAGCATACATGATACTATTACGCGATCTCTTAGTGAAGTTATCGCAACACGTCGTGTTTAGATATAGCGAATTAGGGCCCCGCAGACGAATACCTTTACACAGCAATGGAACACAATAGGTGGGTTAAATAAACCTCAGAGGAAAAAAATTATAAATAATCCGCAAAATACATAAAAAGGCGGAGAGCCTCACCAATGGGACACCCTGATTGATCGATGCTAAAATTGGACGCGATGACACTTTTTGTAAGATATTTACAGGAAGATGGATATTATAATACCACATATCACTGTACATAACTTGTAATTCATAACCCTTATTGAGTACCTACGCTAAAGTATTATATTTATGCTAACCTTAAATTTCTTCCTACTGAGTTCGCTACTTAGTGGTCGTGTCACACAAAAAACTTGACATTATTCTTACTAATGAGTCCTAAAATCTGATTGGTTTAGGTATTTAAAAAAGTAAATAATACTCTTTTTGATAAGAATTTATTTACCCTTCCTAAATCAGGTATACTTTAATTCATCCCAAAAATAGTTGTCAATTCTACTTGTAAAGCTTATATTTCTTACAATAATAATTAAAACATATACATATTATTGAGTAAATATTGGAACCCTGTTGGAACTGTGCACTCTTTACCTACCCCGCAAGGGATCTGGCGTGATGATATAGGTAGATATAGGTAAATCTTATATTAATAATAATGTTATTATTATTTTTTATTAACTTCTTACACAGGTTGCGGATGTGAATTCACTAAGTAAATATAAACGGTAATACAAACACAGCTAGTATTTATTAGGAATGTCGGTGGCATCTGCTCCAATCAGGAGACATACTAGCGACGTTTGCTATGCTATAAGCCCATAAAAGCCCTGGGACAACAGTTCATAATCCTCAATTGATAAGGGTTTGGTAATGAGCATTTAATATTTATTAATTGATTATTTAGTTTGTTGTTCCCAAAGTTTGTAATGCACCATGTACTCCGAGAATTAGACACATTTTTGAAATATTTTATGTAATCGAAGGTCAACAGCATATTAGTAATCTTCCTTAGAGTAACTATTTATAGTTATATAGTTCAAAGGCTTATAAACAGACTGGTTTCACGATGAATAATATATAAAATTCTTAATGTCGGTTTCTAAATGAAGCATTTAATGATGAACAGCTAAGTGGTGATCTGATAAAATATTCTATACAAAAATTAGGCAGCATCCCGCTTAAAGTTACAGAATTGTGTAGGCATAATGATTAATTTGAAAAAAAGTCTTTCTTCTCTACAATGTTAAATTTATTTCTGCAGAAAATGAAGGCTGAGTTGCAGAAACATCTTTTCTTTACTTCTTTTGAATTTCACTTTCACTTCTTTCAAAATACTCGTAGGTAGTATGTTGGTATCGTATAGCTAGTGACGTCACTCGTCACGTCACTAAAACGTAAAAAAACTACATGGTACGAAATATTATAATTTTCAATTATCCAATACTAATGAGGCGATGACATCGTAAGAGTGGCTGGCAAATGGTGGAATAGATTAGCACTAGATCGGAACGAATGGCATGATAGAGGAGAGGCCTACACTCAGCAGTGGGTAGATACGGGCTGATTGATGATGATGATGATGATGATGATGATGAATCCTGTCCCATCGCATATATTGTGGGCCTAAATCCGCCGATTGCGAAAACACGCCAAGTTGCATCCCGTCGCCGTGACAAAGCGTTCCAGAGCTTAAAAGTTTCGCCAAATAGCCGACGCAGCGCAACGGGAGCGTGACGATGGCGCGGCTTGGGGAGTTGTAATGTACTGAAATGTGTGGGAGACGCCACATAGCGCAGCCCCGCTCGACGCGTCGGCAAACGTAACGATCGAGCATTGCCGTCGCTCTCGCTCGCGCTCCATCGGCTATTTAAACAAGCCATAGCCACATAGCCAACACAGCGTGACGGGGGCGCGACGGTGGCGCGAGTGGGGGAGTTATAATGTATTGAAATGTACGAGAGACGCCACGAACCGCAGCCACGCTCGATGCGACGGTAAACGTCATGACTAGCCGCCGTTGCGCCCGACGGGATTACAAACGAAGCATGGTGGGAGCGAGACGCCAATATGCGTACGAGCGGGACGCTAGTGTTGGGCGGCTGCCAGGCTGCTGCCTGCGCGACCAAAGTCGTGCCCTAGTGTGAGGTGCGCGTCGCGCTGTGGAGCGCCGGCCGAGCACCAGCCAAACGCCAGCGTCGCGCTCCGTCGGCTATTTGACCAAAACTTAATTCTTTATCTTAACTTTATATTCAGGTTTTCACAGTCCCAAACCTTTATTATTTTAACCCAGATATCATATAGTAGATAGTACCTAAGTTTGGACAGTGTCCTGTTATTAGACCTTAATGTTGGTAAACACCTGAGTTTGTTTTGCAAATTACTTGTTTATTCTTGCGCAATTACATATTAACGCCCATTCCGAGTCGAAATTAAAGTCATAGATTAAATAAGACCGTAGCTATCTCGTGCGTGTACACATATTAGATTGGCCTGAGTAAATTTACTCCATGTCCAAATGAACTAATCCTCTGGGACGCTAGCGAGTGAACTTTCATTAAAAAGACAAGGAATGTTTGGCTGGCTATCCCAGCGTAATAGCAATGGTATTGATACATGTTCACAACGGTCAGAGAGTATTAAAGATAGCTACTGGTTTACTACAAAAGTGCGATGCTTTTCGTTTTTAACCGACTTCAAAAAAGAGGAGGTTCTATGTTCGGTTGTATGTATGCTTTTTTTTTTATGTATGTTCAGCGATATTTCCGTCAATTGTGGACCGATTTAAATATTTTTTTTTGCATTGGGTTCAGTATATCTCCAAGGTGGTCCCTTATTAATTTTATTGACATTGGACCTTGGACTTAGAAGATACACCAGGGAACTCCTTAACGACAAACAATAGGCATGTGTAAATTGAGATATTATGGGTATTACGTCAATCCTATAGGTACCCTACTATAGAATAATTCACTGGTCACTTAAAATTGCAAAATAAAAATCTTTTATAAAAAATGGTAAACCGACTTCAAAAAGCAAAAAATAAATATTTGAAGTCGGTGCCAAGTAACCGACTGCACCAACCAGCACCGACTTCAAATATTTATTTTTTGCTTTTTGAAGTCGGTTTACCTTTTTTTATAAAAGATTTTTGGCATGTAATTTTATTAGTACAAAATACAGAAGTTAATAGGTATGAACACCGTCACACCTATATTTCCCAAGCGGGCGTGGCAGAGGTGTAATGTTTCAGTGTTGGGCATTATTCCATCATTTTTATAATGGTAGGAACTGTTGAGTCTTTGATCATACACCTTGGGCTGATGTTTGATTGATACAATTATAGATTGATGATAAGTGTTTATTGATAATAATTGTTATGATAAATGACGTATGAGTTCACGCTATGAATGATAATTGCAAACTGATTGTGTATGATGAAATGCCGCGCGTCACAGATAAAGTGCTGAAGTATGAAAATTTACTTGCTTGCACCGTACATGCTCCGGGGCACGAGATGATGTGAATGAGATGAATGATATACAAAAGTAGAAAATTAAAAAACATATTAAAAAATTAAATAGAAGTAAGTTGTTTTCGTATCACTGGTGACGTCGCCCAGTCTACTCCACTCGGTGCGCTGCAATGATCGCGACTAGTAGAGATGGTGACTCTTTCTAATGCCGTTGCGTACTGCACGCAAGGGTCGACTTGCTGCCGCGCCACTGGCTGTGGCAGCCCGTAGGCCAGGGCGTTGGTACGAATCCGCATCTGGCGCCACAGGTAGATGATTATGGCTAGGGCAATGCCTGCCACCAATGCGTAAATAGCCACGTAGTGATGAATATCGTGGTACATGGTACCTGGTACGTGACTTCAATCGTTAGGATGCTCGGCTCATTTTCCTTGATCTTCTTGATAGCCGTACTAATCTCTTCGTCTTTTTCATCTTTCTCATCCAAATCAACAAGTGGAATAGACAGGTTAATTACATTTTAATAGGCGGAATCTCTACATTCACCAAACTTGCTTTCGTTTTCATGGTATTTGATAACATTTTGTGTGAGTGAATTGTGAATGTGTCGCCTCTTATGATGCAACCATTACTCATTATCATTACGCCGGCCTTGTCGCTTGGACGTAATACTATCCCCACGGTACGGTGTATTGTCCGCAGCAAAGGTAAAAATATGAATTTATTTTGTTTAATTCCATCCAGTTATCGCTGCCTGTTTTTACTTCTGTTTGACACTGATTGCACAGGTGTTCTCTTGTGCACAAACTTTCTTAAAATGTCATTTGATAAACGGGTTGTTGCAATCGACATATGTATTCTTCATTGTCATAGGGAATACATTTTTGAAGGTCGTCTTCTGACTTTGGTATGTAGGAGTCTTTTTGTTTATTTATAGCCACAATACTTGCAAGAGGCACGATGCTGATCATGTTTGCTCCAAGTTGATGAGGAATCCTTATGAGTTTGTAAAGCTCATAATATTCTAGACTTACTAAAGGGACTCTCACCTCAAAAAAAGGTATCGTTCAGTGCTTCTCGCTCGTACTTCCAAAAGATGAAATATTTTTGTTAGGTCCGTCTGAATATCTTTATAGGGATTGCTAAGTCATTTGATATTTGACCTAAGATAATATTGAGCTCATTTCTCAGCTGATCAGGCGTTAAAAGATTTAAATTGAACTTCTCGAAGTTCATTTTATGCTGTTTGTCCATGGAGTTTCTGACGCCATTTGCTGCGTGATGAAAGTTGACACAGGTAATCCGCTCGCCACCTTTTCCATGTATCATCAAAAATGGTCTGCTGTTCAGACATGCTTCCAGCTGAGCTAGTAACGTGGAGTACTCCTCATAGGTGAGTTTTGACTCACCGATGACTCTTTTGAGGTGATACTTTAAACTCTTAACGGCGGCTTCCCAGAGACCTCCAGCACTCGGCCAAAGGGGGGCGTTGAAATGCCAGGTAATCTCCATGTCTGTTATTACCGTTAAAAAGTTATGGTCTAGAGTTTTCTGAAGATTAATAAATTGTTTATTAAGCATTCTGCTCGGTCCCACGAAGTTTGTGCCATTGTCGCTGTACACGTGGGCAGGGGTGCCTCTTCGCACACGTTGTCGTCCTACGCACACGTCGTCGTGTGCGTAGGAAACTGCACGCGGCACTTGCCTCAGCCCTGTGGGTGCATACTTCAGAACCTGCATCTACAGCTCCATCATCGAGGAAATTTCTTTGTGTTTCTTTTTGCGGTAGCGAATCGGTTCGGTTGGCCTCCCAGAAGCGGGTCTCCCCAACTGAATTGAGAAGGCGCACATATCGTAAAGTGATTGCAAAACATACAAACTTTTGAATAAAAAAACTAATCAAGCAAATCAATAACAAATTCATCATGAGCACCATGGAGGATATTCTAGTTACCCAATCGCAACTGACGGAAGCTATAGAGGGTCTTTATATCAATTTCAAAAAAGATTCAGGCGATCGTAAGACGCCTATCTACATCAAGAAACATTTGGAAACTCTAAAAACTTACTGGGGAGATTTCCAAATAAATCATATGAAATTATGTGTCTTTAACGACCTTAGTGACACTTATTTTACGGAACACGTCTATCATAAAACCATAACATATTATCAAGAAGTCAAAGCAAAATACAGCAGTACCAAGTTACCGACGGCGATACTAAGAAGAGGAATCAGTCACCGATGATTCCTTATATTCGCTTGTCAGACCCTCAAAATCAAAGTCTAAAGATAAATTATCAGGTGACCTTAATCAAGTGAACCGCAGCCCTGCTGCAGGTACGTCTTCAAAATTAAGCAAAATGATGTCTCATGGGAATGCAAGCAAGTTAGAAGAAATGTTTCGTAAACAAAAAAGTGATTTTAAAGCATTAGCTCGTGCAATTATGAGTGTCGATTTGGAAAATATTTCCGAAAAATGGGAATTTCAAGATGTACTCAGGACAATTGAGAGCAGATGGACTGCTATCGATTCTTTACACTGGGAGATCGATAGTGAATTGTACGAGGAAGAACTTTTATCAATTAATGCAGCAACAATCGGATAATCAAATCAAAAATATATTCAACACTCCCAACGAGTGCCTTAACGCCATCTAGAATCTCGTTGTCGATATATCAACATGGGATCCGCTGATTGTTTACTTATTATCACAAAAATTCATTACAAAACCCAAGAGAGTTGCCGACGGTAGCAGATTTTTTAAAGTTTTTGGAGAACAATTATACGTCACTGCAGTCATCTGGAGTTTTATGATAGACGTGTTCCGTAAAATAAGTGTCACTACAGTCGTCAAAGTCAAATAATTTCATATGATTTATTTGGAACTCTCCCCAGTAAGTTTCTAGAGTTTCCAAATGTTACTTGATGTAGATAGGCGTCTTACGATCGCTAAAATCTTTTTTGAAATTGATATAAAGACGCTCTATAGCTTCCGTCAGTTGCGATTGGGTAGCTAGCATTTCCTCCATGGTCCTCATGATGAATTTGTTATTGATTTGCTTGATTAGTGTTATTATTCAAAAGTTTGTATGTTTTGCAATCTCTTTACGATATGTGCGCCTTCTCAATTCAGTTGGGAAGACAAGCTTCTGGGAGGCCAACCGAACCGATTCGCTACCGTAAAAAGAAACACAAAACACTTTCCTCGATGATGGAGCTGTAGATGCAGGTACTGAAGTATGCACCCACAGGGCTGATCGTTGTGTGCGTAGGAAACTGCACGCGGCACTTAGATAATCACACGCAAATTGGTCCCACTCATGCGGAACCGCGAAGGACCATAAAGATGTAGAGTCTTCGACCGTACACCTTGGCTGATGTTTGATTGATACACTTATAGATTGATGATAAGTGTTTATTGATAATAATTGTTATGATAAATGACGTATGAGTTCACGCTATGAATGATAATTGCAAACTGATTGTGTATGATGAAATGCCGCGCGTCGCAGGTAAAGTGCTGACGTATGAAAATGTACTTGCTTGCACCGTACAGGAACAATCAACTGTAATTTCAATTGCAATTAAATAAATTCCGCTCACGCACACACATACACACACGCACACACACTAATACTCATTTTATATGATAAAGAATCTGAAGCTGAAAACACAAAAGCATTCTACAAACTTTTTCGATAAATCCTTTATATCGGCGTTCGTTTGTGGAATGCATTGCCTGTGAAAGTCCGACGCGCTCAATCGTTAGCGTCCTTTAAAAAACTGGTTCTCAATCACTTTCTTTACTTATAAACTTTCCAAGCACTGGTACTTTTAGACTAAGACTTATCTGTTACTATATTTTAGTTGTGTGTAAAAAGTGTATTTGTATAATATATACAATACCTAATATGTATGTAATGTGATTATAATGTATTATCTAAGTTTTTAATGTACGCCACCAACTGCCCTCTATTAATGTTTATGTTGCTTTTTCCATTATGTTGGCTGTCTGGAAGAAATTGCTTTTAGCAAAAAGATCGCCAATTGTACATATTTGTCTGTCAATAGTTGTTCATTATTTGTAATTTAACTAGTGTACAATATATAAATGTGTAAGTGTCTATCTATCTAATGTATGTAGTTTAGTACTACTGTTGCCCTTTTAATTATATTGTTTTGTTTGTTGTTATTCCATATTGTACTATGTAGAGCGGTAATTCCTGCTACAAGTATTATATACATACTAGGAGGTTCCAACAATGAATGTATTTTTTTTACTTATGGAGTCGAAAATAAATCCATTATATTTATTATTATATAATTCCCCTTAGGTACTCTCCCAAAGGACGATACTTTGGTACTCCATATGACTCAGTTCCTCTCGTGACCATGGGGGCACGAAACGTCGGGAACTTAAAAACCAAAAGTAAGCCTGATCTATGTATCTATATCATCACGCCAGATCCCTTGCGGGGTAGGCAGAGAGTACAGAGTTCCAACAGGTTCTTTCCTTATATACCTCTCTGGCTTCCTCCACTCTCATAGTTCGTCTCATACACGCTCGCCGGTTACGGAGACTCTTGACTTTTGCTTCAGATAAGACTCGGTTTATTTGGTCGTGGTAAGATAGTCTAGGTCTTCCCCGGTACCTGCATCCTTCCACTTTTACATTGCATATCTGTTTTGTCATTTTTTCATGGCCAGCTGCGCCTTATGGCTTAAGTGCCGGCTTCCAAGTAGCTTTCCCATCGCACCATTCACTCTGTTCCCTGCACTCACTCTTCTCTCTATGTCAGCGGTGTATTTCCCATCCTTACTGAAGGCGCATCCAAGATATACAAACTCATTCACTTGCTCCAGCACATCGTTACCAACCACAGTCCTTGCATTCCTTCTGGTTTCTTCCCTTTCAAAAACCATAATCTTGGTTTTCTTGACATTCAAGTGTAAGCCATTGATCATGCAGTCGTCTTTCATAACTGTGACTAGTGTTTGCAGATCAATGGCTGTTGGCGCTATTAAAACCGCGTCATCTGCATAAAGTAGATGGTTTACCACTAAGTCACCCATTTGTACACCTTCATTCATCGCTTTCAGTCCTTGAAGACTTTTATCCAGATATATTATAAACAGTCTAGCTGACAACACGCAACCCTGCTTGACGCCGATTTTAACGTCAAACCAGAGTGACCTGTTACCACCCACCCGTACGCATGCCTTGCAGTCCACATAAGTGGACGGGACGGCTCGCAACAGAGTGTCATCTATACCATACTCTGGCAAAATGTCCCAAAGTCTCTTTCGCACAACTCTGTCAAATGCCTTCTCCAGATCTACAAAACCGCAGAAAACCTTTCGCCCCACTGCCAGATACTTCTCTACGATGTTGCGGAGGGAGAAGACTTGATCCGAACATCCTCTTCCAGATTTGAAACCCCCTTGTGCCTCGCACAACATTCCATCGGACTTCACGCGCATTCTCCGTTCAATAATATACTTATTTTTGTATGAAAATCAAATCTAACAAATTGTCAAAAGTCGTAGAACAAAAGTTGTTGCTTATGATGTTAGTTATCTAGTCCTGCGAGATTCTTGGTGTTTAAAAGTACCCCCGTATATTTACTTTAGATCAATACCAGGGATCGATTATTAGCAATAAAGTATAAAATGCCTAAGATCGACACGGGGGGGTCGTTTAATGGCAGAAACCACGTCTTGGATTGATACGGTGGGATCATTCAATAACGTATTCGCCTTGTTCTACCAGCTTTAAACAAGGAGGGGGTGACACAAGAGGCCAGCAAATTTTAAAGCTTTAGCACCCTGAGTCACACAGCATCGAGAGCAACAACTGTGATCGTATCAGTACTTCAGAGAAAAGAACAACATCTATGATAAGGAACTATTAGAAGTAGAACTATTTCAACCATAACCATCAGCTGAGTGACTATTACAAGTGGACAGGTTACCTTAATTTTTTTTATAATATCTGGTGAAATAACTAAGGACTAAGACTAACTAAGGACTCCAAAATACTAAGCTGGGTAAAAGCTTTAGTATTCCTTTTAGTGGACATGTAGTTCAAACATACTGGCCTATCATGTAATAATTCTATATCTACTAATAAAGAGGTTATAAGATGAAGATATATATATATAGGTCATAACGTGCAAGTAGGCCTGAGGTGCTGTTTATGCAATTCCAGAAACAAAAGAATTTATTAGCTATGGACACAAAAACATCCCCGCTATCCCCGCGGTCATCAAGTTGCGCGCTATTTTTTGATTGACATAGCTTCTATAGTACGTTGTACATACAGTGTGACTTGGATCTTTCGGCTCGTGGCCAAAATCGACACTAATGACAGCATTAGTGTCGATTTTGGCCACGAGCCGAAAGATCCAAGTCACACTTGGTTTCACCTTGATTACAGAATCAAGGTGAAATGTCATTTGATGACAGTCGCAGAGTTGTCGTTTCCTATGAAATTTACCCAAGGCAAAGGCCTCCAAAAAATCGAAGTAAAAGAGATAAGATTATACTCCACTATAAGGACCCAGTGCGGATTGGTAAAAGCCTCCTTGGGGGAGGATTACTATTAGGCTAACAAAATTTTTATGAATAGGTGTATCATATACAATTTATGCAGGGTAACGCAAAATTGACGGAGCAAAATATGAAACCTACGAAAACCTGAAGCCCGTTATATTTAAAGTAGATTACTACTGTATCATATTAGCTAAATAGCGCTATATTCTAGGAACTAATGTGGCTGTAAGATAGTCAGGCGTTATCCTGAAACTACTAAAGTTCCTTGTTTTAGAATTATCAAAGAACCTCGCGGGACTCTAACATGTTCAACCAACGCCCCTCGGTGACATTAGCAAGTACCTAATTTTACTTGGTAATAATCTCGTAAGTAGCTTTTATGGTTGCTTTCATCATCACTTCGTAGCTTAAGATGTCTACCGAGTAATTATTTCATGTAGGAGATAATTCAATCGAATTATTTGTTCCGGACTTAGTCTAATATTAGATGCCCGTGTAGCGACATTACGCTATTCTTCCTTTTTTATTCATCATCTCAGCCTATACTTGTCCACTGCTGAACATAGGCCTCCCCAATCGCTTTCCAGCGTAACCGGTCCGATGCCACCTGCATCCAACGACTTCCTGCGATTTTCACAAGATCGTCGGTCCATCTGGCAGGTGGTCGTCCCACGCTGCGCTTGCCAATACGTGGTCTCCACTCTAGAATCTTTCTGCCCCAACGCCCGTCCGATCTTCGCGCTATGTGGCCCGCCCATTGCCACTTCAGCTTGCTAATCTTAACGGCTATGTCGGTGACCTTGGTTCTTCTACGAATCTCCTCATTCCTGATTCGATCGCGTAGAGAAACGCCGAGCATAGCTCTCTCCATAGCTCGCTGAGCAACTCTGAGCTTTTTTATGAGACCTATTGTAAGAGACCACGTCTCTGATCCATATATCATCACTGGTAACACACATTGACTAAAAACTTTAGTCTTTAGGCACTGAGGTATGTTGGATGAGAAGATGTTGCGCAGTTTCCCGAACGCTGCCCAGCCGAGTTGGATTCGTCGATTGACCTCTCTCTCAAAGTTGGACCTACCTAACCGGACTACCTGTCCCAGGTAAATGTATTCGTCGACAACTTCAAGAGTAGAGTTCCCAACGGTGAGTGCGGTGGGTACGACATGGACGTTACACATTATTTTCGTTTTGTCCATGTTCATTTTAAGACCCACTTGTTGAGATACTCTGTTGAGGTCGCCGAGCATTCGTCCTAGATCTTCCAGCGACTCCGCCATGACCACAATGTCGTCGGCAAATCGAAGGTGAGTGATGTATTCGCCATTGATGTTGATGCCAAGTCCTCGCCATTCCAAGAGCTTGAAGGCGTCCTCTATGGTGGTCGTAAACAGTTTCGGAGAAATGACGTCTCCCTGTCTTACTCCTCTTTTTATGGAGATCGCCTTCGTGCACTGCCCTTGTACTCGGACTGACATGGTGGCGTTATTATACAAGCACTTCAACACTTCGATGTACCGATAGTCAATGCGGCATCGCTGGAGAGATCTAAGAACCGCCCAAGTCTCGATCGAATCGAAGGCTTTCTCATAGTCCACAAACGCCAAGCATAGTGGCCGATTATACTCCTCGGTCTTCTGTATAATCTGCCGCAGCGTATGTATGTGGTCTATGGTACTAAAGCCTTTCCGGAAACCGGCTTGTTCGGGAGGCTGGAAATCATCAAGCCTGCGTTCGAGACGATTCGTGATGACTCTCGAAAACAACTTGTAAACATGGCTCAGCAGTGTGATGGGCCTATAGTTCTTTAATAAAGTGTTATCACCTTTCTTGAAAAAGAGTACCACCACACCCCTGTTCCATGCTTCCGGCGCTTTTCCTTCGAGCAAGACGGAATTAAACAGCCTCTGAAGGACTTTAAGTACCGGCGATCCGCCCGCTTTCAGAAGCTCTGCTGTAATTCCGTCTTCACCCGGCGCTTTGTTGTTTTTAAGTTGGTTGAGAGCCATCCTAATCTCGTACAGTACCTTTTTTATTATCACATATCAAATATTAATTATACTTATGCTATATCAAAGGGCAACTAATATACCTAACTCTTGTAGTGGTATTAATTGGTTGATAATTACTTACTCATTACTTTTGGTGACCTCCTAAATCGGAATAATATAGCTATCGAAAAACTCCTAGCATTAGTCCGGAGTCTAGAATAGTGCCCGGTATATAGCAATAGGCTCGCCCTCTATTACATTGGACCTAACATCGTCGGCGAACAATGGGTGTACACAGTACACCTTCCGTTTAGGCAATATAGGTGTGACGGTGTTATATATTTTTTACCTTTGGTCACATACATACATTATACCTAACATTGCGTATTAATTAAGTGTTAATTAAAAATAAAATAACTTTGAATAAAATATTTATTAGAAATTCAAATTTACGCCACCGGATTTTTGAAAGCTAAGAAGACATTTTCGGTCAAAGGGAATGAAACAAGTTTACTAGTTTAAGTAACGCAGGTAATTTATTAATGTAAATAATGTCTTCAACTGACAAGAACATTCAAAGATAATATCTACGTACCTACTTAAAAGTAAATTACTTAGAGCTTTCAAAGTATGATTTTACGTCTTTATTCTTCAAAAAAAACGTGGTGTACATCCACATATCGATGAAGATGATAGGTCTCAATGTGAGGAGCAGGTGAGCCTATTGCCATAACGTATAATAAGCACAATTCTTGAGTCCAGGCTGCTACAGAGAATCTGTCTAAAATAACTACTCTTTATTTCGATTCGAACCTAGGACTTCAGTATATCGCGCTATAAATTTGTAATTTCTTATTCAACTTTTCTTATCATCATTGTTCTTAACGACTACCAAGGCTAAGTGGCGTTTAGCTCGATCGGCCTGAGATGGGTGACCGTTTAGGGCATTTTCATATTCGAGGATCTCTGTGCTCCACCAATCCACACTGTGGAGTATGACCTCATTCACCTCGATTTGTGAGAGAAAGCATTTTTGCAGCGGTGGGACGGTGTAGGTGATTATTATACTCAAGTTTGTCTATCTATTTATATCATCACGCCAGATACCTTGCGGGGTATGCAGATAGTACAGAGTGCCAACAGCTTCTATCCTTACAGACTCAAGTTTGTACTCCATTAATTGTTCTTTATTACATACTAGCATCTGCCCGCGACATCTTCCGCGTTGCCTTTAGACAGGAACCCTAAATTTTTCCGGGATAAAAAGTATTTTATGTTTTAATTCACGTAATAAACTATCTGTGTGACAAATTTCATCCAAATCCGTTCAGCCCTTTTTGCGTGCTTGAGTAACAAACATACAACTTTCACATTTATAATATTAAGTAGGACTACAGGTTATTGTAATTTTTATGTTTTACAAGTTATAAGAGTTGAAATACAGATAAATATATCTGTTGAAATATTAAAACACTTATGTATATGTTCAATTTAATAGAAGGTAAATTTAGTACGGTAACCTTTGGCCTCGTCTCTCGCCTCAATCGCGCCCTGCAATTTTGACCAGCCCAATATTCCGGGTCAGGCGGCCTCTGGGGCGTACGATATCCTATTTTGTTCATACTCCGTCAAAAATTGCTTTGCTTTGTGATACAGTATGACGATAGCAGAAACGCTTAAAGCTTTATCCGGGGAAACGAATTTGTCGGACTTGTAGTTGAAGTGAGATGAAAGGTAGCATTTTCTTTATTCACTTTGTTGTACGAAGGAAGTGGAGGGATGTGCAGGTATTTTATTGTAAATTAATACCTAAGTCGGAAGGAAGAATAACAAACCAGATACATAATGCGAAAGTGGAAGTATATATGTGCCGGGGAAGATCTAGACTATACCAAGACCATGACCAAACAGAATGCCTAATTTGAAGGGCAAGACAAGAGTCTACGTAACCGACGAGCATGTATGAGACGAACTATAAGAGTGGAGGAAGCCATGCTGGTGACGATTCCTGTGGCCCGGAAAAAGGGCAGTGGGACGCCGAGGGGTTTTAGTGGGTGCAAGCCCCACATAACCGTCCGGGCCGTGCCCTCAGCCCGGGGGTATGAGTTAGGCATTTCCCCTCGATAAAAAAAAAATATGTAGGTCTGTAAGGAAAGAGTCTGTTAGAACTCTATGCTTACTCTACAATGGATTTGACGTGATGATATAGATAAATTTATAGACAATATCGCAGTGTTTCTGTATCGAAGGAAAGCTGGTTCGGCTATTCAGGATATGGTTGAAGAATGAATTTTCATTTGACGCCCATATCGGGTTCTCATTCGTTATAACCAATTAAATACGTAACTCGTTACGATTACTTAATTTGATAATCGTTTAATGGTACACTAGTGGTATACATGATACCATTACATGATCTTTTCGTGAAATTATCGCAACGGTTCGTGTTTAGATATAGCGAAAAAAGGCCCTGCAGAGGAATACTTTTACGCAACAATGGAACCCAATAGGTAAATTAAATAAACCTCAAAGGAACATTTTTAAATAATCCACAAAATACATACATAGGCGAAGAGCCTCTCTCTAAGGGAACACGCTGATTGATTGATGTTAAAATTATTTTTATATCAATAGACACGATGACACTTCTTGTAAGATATTTACAGGAAGATGGATTTTACAATACGCCATATCACTGCATGGGGAATATTAAAATTCATCCGATGTTTTTTAATGTATATGGAAACAGTGATGCACTTAACAATCCATAACCCTTATTAAGTACCTACTCTAGAATATTTACGCTAACTTTCTTTCTACTGAGTTCACTACTTAGTGGTCGTGTCACACAAAAAACTTGACTATATTGTTACTAATGAATCCTAAAATCTTATTGTTTTAAGCATTTTAATAAGTAAATCTTACTCTTTTTGAGAAGACTTTATTTACCCTTCCTAAATCCGGTACACTTTAGCTCATCATAACTGTCAATTCTACTTGTAAAGTTTAAATTTTTTAAATAATAATTAATACATAAACATATTATTGAGTTAATCTTAAAACCCTGTTGGAACTCTGCACTCTTTGCCTTCCACGCAAGGAATAAGGCTTGATGATATAGATAGATATAGGTAAATCTTATTTTAATAATAATAGTATTATAAAGTACTACTTATACAGATTGCGGATGTGAATCCACTAAGTAAATGTAATCGGTAATACAAACACAGTTAGTATTTATTAGGAATCTTAGTGGCATCTTGCTCCAAACAATTTCGGGAGTCACACTACCGACCTTTGCCATGCAATAAGCCCATAAAAGCCCTGGGACAACAGTTCATAATTCTTAATTGATAAGGGTTAGGTAACGAGCATTTAATATTTATTAATTCATTATTTTGTATGTTGTTATCATAGTTTGTAATGCACCATGTACTCCGAGAATTAGAGACATTTCTAAAACATTATGTGTAATTGAAGGTCAACTGCATATTGGTAGTCTTCCTTAGAGTAACTATTTATATTCTAAGTAGAGTTCAAAGGTTTATAAACAGACTGGTTTCACGATGAACAAAGATATAAAATTCTTACCGTCGGTTTCTGATTGAACTAAGTGGCGATCTGATAAATTATTACATTCAAAAATTAGGCAGCATCCCGCCTAATGTTACATAATTGTGAAGGCATAATGATTAATTTGAAAAAAAAAGTCTTTCTACTCTACAATGTTGAACATATTTCTGCAGAAAATTAAGGCTGAGTTGCAAAAACTTCTTTTCGTTACTTCTTTTGAATTTCACTTTCACTTCTTTCAAAATGCTCGTAGGTAGGTATGTAGGTATCTGCTAGTGACGTCACTCGTCACGACAATATATAAACGTAAAAGACTACATGGTACGAAATACTATAATTTTCAATTATCCAATACTAATCCTGCCCCATCGCATATATTGTGGGCCTAAATCCGTCGATTGTGAAAACACACCAAGTTGCATCCCGTCGCCGTGACAAAGCGTTCCAGAGCTTAAAAGTTTCGCCAAATAGCCGACGCAGCGCAACGGGGATGCGACGATGGCGCGGCTTGGGGAGTTGTAATGTACTGAAATGTGTGGGAGACGCCACATAGCGCAGCCCCACTCGACGCGACAGCAAACGTAACGACCGAGCATTGCCGTCGCTCTCCCGTCGCGCTCCATCGGCTATTTAAACAAACCATAGCCACATAGCCAACACAGCGTGACGGGGGCGCGACGGTGGCGCGAGTGGGGGAGTTATAATGTACTGAAATGTACGAGAGACGCCACGAACCGCAGCCACGCTCGATGCGACGGTAAACGTCATGACCCGCCGCCGTTGCGCCCGACGGGGTTACAAACGAAGCATGGTGGGAGCGAGACGCCAATATGCGTACGAGCGGGACGCTAGTGTTGGGCTGCTGCCAGGCTGCGGTCTGCGCGACCGACGTCGCGCCTTAGTGTGAGGTGCGCGTCGCGCTGTGGAGCGCCGGCCGAGCACCAGCCGAACGTCAGCGTCACGCTCCGTCGGCTATTTGACCAAAACTTAATTCTTTATCTTAACTTTATATTTAGGTTTCCATAGTGTCCAAACCTTTATTATATTAACCCAGACGTTACTTCTTTTGAATTTCACTTTCACTTCTTTCATAATGTCGTAGGTAGGTATGTAGGTATCTGCTAGTGACGTCACTCGTCACGACAATATATAAACGTAAAAGACTACATGGTACGAAATACTATAATTTTCAATTATCCAATACTAATCCTATCCCATCGCATATATTGTGGGCCCAAATCCGTCGATTGCGAAAACACACCAAGTTGAATTCCATCGCCATGACAAAGCGTTCCAGAGCTTAAAAGTTTCGCCAAATAGCTAACGCAGCGTGACGCCGGCGCGACGGTGGCGCGAGTTGTGGAGTTGTAATGTACTGAAAAGTACGAGAGACGCCACACAGCGCAGCCATGCATGGTACGACGGTAAACGTCATAACCAGCCGCCGTTGCGCCCGACGGGATTACAAACGAAGCATAGCGGGAGCGAGACGCCAATATGCGTGCGAGCGGGACGCTAGTGTTGGGCGGCTGCTAGGCCACGGCCGGCGCGACCTACGTCGTGCCTCCAGTGTGACGTGCGCCGGCCAAGCGCCAGCCAAACCACACCGTCGCGCTCCGTCAGCTATTTGACCAAATCTGAAGTCCTTATCTTAATTTTATATTCAGGTTTCCATAGTGTCCAAACCTTTATTATGTTAACCCAGACATTATATAGATGGTACCTAAGTATGGTGTCCTGTTATTAGACCTTAATGTTGGTAAACACCTGAGTTTATTTTGTTTTGCAAATTACTTGTTTATTCTTGTGCGATTACATATTAACGCCCATTCCGAGTCGAAATTAAATTCATAGTCAAAGTCAAATAAGACCGTAGCTATCTCGTGCGTGTACCCATATTAGATTGGACTGAGTAAATTAACTCCATGTCCAAATGAACTAATCCTGTGGGACGTTGGCAAGTGAACTTTCATTAAAAAGACAAGGAATGTTTGGCTGGCTATCCCGGTGTAATAGCAACGGTATTGATACATGTTCTCAACTGTCACACATACACACACGCACACACACACCAATGTACTCATTTTATATGATAGAGAATCTTAAGCTGAGAACACCAATGCATTCTACAAACTTTTTCGATAAATCCTTTATATCGCCGTTCGTGTGTGGAATGCATTGCCTGTGACAGTTTGACGCGCACAATCGTTAGCGTTCTTTAAAAAACTGGTTCCCAATCACTTTCTTCACTTGTAAACTTTCCGAGCACTGTTACTGTTAGACTAAGATCTATCTGTTACTATATGTTAGTTGTATGTGAAATGTGTATGTGTATATAATATACACTATGGAAAAAAGAATATTAAATTTGAAGGTGTTAATATTTACAATAAGCTGCCGAAAGATATAAAAGACGCCAAGAGTATGACTAGTTTCAAAAAACTATTAAATTTACATGTTACAAATGCGTGTAACTAAACAGAGACATGCATTTGTGCCTAATACCTGTCACCGTTCAACTGATACACATATACATAAACAAATATACATAATAAATAAATAAATAAAACATACATATAAAAAAAAAATACTCTTAATACAAATATAACCATTTAACCTCTCAACTAAACAAGTTAATAAATATTCTTTCCAAATCTATTCTAAAATTCTTATAATTGCAGACCACATTCAATGCCACATCTAGTCTAACTTTACATCCGTGTTTGTTGTGTTCATTTTGTACCGTAACATCTTTGACTACCCACTTTTGATTTATAAAAATATTTTAACGAAAACATATTTTCTGTACGCTAACCTTAAGTTTATTTTTGTTAAGTTTTAATTTCTCTGTAATTGAATTAAAGTTATTCTTAAAGAGAAATAAAGATTCTTAAACCTGATATATACGTAATATGTATGTAATGTGATTATAATGTATTATCTTAGTTTTAGTGTACGCCTTCAACTGCCCTCCATTACTGTTTATGTTGCTTCCTCTATTGTATTGGATGACTGGAAGAAATTGCTTTTAGCAATAAGACCGCCAATTGTACATATTTCTCTGTAATAAATTGTTTTAGTTGTAATTTCACTGCTGTACAATAAAAAATACTCTATCTATCTAATGTATGTATTTTATAACTATTATTTGCCCTTTTAATTATATTGTTTTGTATGTTGTTATTCCATATTGCAATTTGTAGAGCGGTACCTCCCGCCACAAGTATTATATACATACTAGGAGATTCCAACAATGAATGTATTTATTTTACTTATGGAAATGGAAATAAATCTATTATTTATCTATATCATCACGCCAGATCCCTTGCGGGGAAGGCAGAGAGTACAGAGTTCGAACAGTTTCTTTCCTTACATACCTCTCTGGCTTCCTCCACTCGCATAGTTCGTGGCATACACGCAATGACACAACACACAAATCTATTATATTTATTATATTATAATTTCCCTAAGGTACTCCGGAAGAACAATGACTTTGGGACTCTAAACGACTCAGTTCCTCTCATGACCATGGGGGCTGTAGACACGAAACGTCAGAAACTTAAAAACCAAAAGTAAGCCTGATAAAAACCGAAATATTTTAAGTGCAATTTAATATTTTCACTTTTAATTTTTGCCTAACTCTGCACTGTGTACATCCATATAACGGCGACAATGACATGTCATAATGTATTAGAAAGTGAGCCTGTTGCTATTATACTGAGCATTATTTCAGACTCTGGACTTTTATTGAGAATCTGAACTTTTGCTCGATGGAAAAACCTCTTTGTCCTAAAACTCGGACCCAGGAATTCTAATAGCCAGCCAGCAACTCTATGTGCCACACTTTTTAATCGGTATCCAACTATGCACACAACCGGTTCGAAAGCTTTTCACTAAATTTTGTTAATCTACGGAAAGTGCGTTTTACCTATATTGGAAATCCTTTTTTCGATATCACTGCAGAACCGTATGACGTGCAACTAAGTGGCGTCCATAAATTTAGCTCGTGACGTGTTCCGGGTTTTTATTCGATATAACTAAATGAACCCGTAACGCGGCGCGTTACGGTAGCTTCGAGAAATGTTCGCTTATAGGTATTTCAGTGGCATACGGTATCATAAGATCCAGTAAAGACAAGAATGAATGATATTGATACGGTGATTATAAATTTATTTGATTATTTTAAGGATTAGGTTTGACAGTATTATAGATAAAACATAAGTGTGACAAACTATTACAGGTAAACACCACATGCTATTTGTGATATATATAATATAAAGCAGTGGACGTACCAAGTAAAAGCATCTAGAGAAACATACTCACTGATCACATCATCACTATCTCAGCCTATACCTATCTTTAGCGGAACATACACCTCTTCAATCGCTCTCCAGCTCAACCGGTCCTATTCAACCAACATCCAACGACTTCCTGGGATCCTGACAAGATCGGCGGAACATCTGGTAGGCGGTCGCCTCACGCTGCACTTGCCAATACGAGTGCCTTGCGCTTACTAATTACATAATACACTTCAATAGTATCATACGATTATCTCACAAGGTTATCGTAACACGTTGCCTTAGGTTACAGCGAATAAGATCCCTGTCCGGTGGAGTGTCGCATGTTCACTCGGTGTATGCATGTTGTGTCAATTTACGCACCAATGGGCCGATTTAATACATTTAATTATTACTCGTAAACGGCCTGAATACTGAACAAGTATTGGAAGTGACTGAATGAAGTGCTCTTTGTTTCGGAGTGGATATTATGCCGTAATGTATTTCTGACAAATGGACCGTGTCTTATCTGAAGGGCAAGTCAAGAGTTTCTGTAACCGGCAAGCGTGTATGAGACGAACATTGAGAGTGGAGGAAGTCAGTGTCTATAAGGTAACAAACTGTGCGAACCCTGTGCTCTCTGTCAACCTTTTAAGCCATTTACCGTTATAATATAGATGAATAGATACTTTTCTGAGGGTGATTTACAGAAAAGGTAAAATAAATCTTTAACAAGTTTATTATGAAAATACAATTGAATATCGGATAACTCAATTTAGTTGAAGGTATCATAATAATGTCAGATATATTTTTTCTTCCGTCGTAATACTGAAAAGATAAAATTATTACAGAACTAGCATTGTGTCAGGTTAGATTAGTGAAATTAATGCCAAAAAAATCTACTTATACGGTTAACAATAATTAAAAAGTATCAAACATTTAAGACAAAAAGTTATAAATTGTGTATTGCGACACTACATTTTTCAAAGTATTTACATCTTCTTCTTCTTCAGCCGAAAGACGTCCACTGCAGGACAAAGGCCTCCCCTAAAGTCCGCCACAACGACCGGCTTTGTGCTGTACGCATCCAACTTCTACCCGCGACCTTCACCAGGTCATCGGTCCATCTTGTAGGGGGCCTACCCACTCCACGTCTTCCGGTACGTGGTCGCCATTCGAGAACCTTTCTGCCCCAACGGCCATCAGTTCTACGAGCGATGTGCCCCGCCCACTGCCACTTAAGTTTAGCAATTCTGAGTGCTATGTCAGTGACTTTCGTCCTCCTGCGGATCTCCTCGTTTCTGATTCGATCCCGCAGGGTAACTCCGAGCATAGCTCTCTCCATCGCCCTTTGGGTGACCTTGAGCCTTCTTATGAGGCCCATCGTAAGCGAACATGTCTCAGTTCCGTAAGTCATCACTGGCAACACACACTGGTCAAAGACTTTTGTCTTGAGTATTTACATAATAATCGGATAATTTACCTTAACAGAAAACTTACTTATTATTCGATGAGAGATAGATATGTAAACCAGACACAAAACTTGAGACTAGAGGGTTAACAATAATTAAACAAAGTATTAAACATTTAAGACAAAAAGACTGTCTCGTTGGTTTAGTGGTAAACCGCATCGCTTACAGAAAGAATACTTATTATTATGTGTTGAGAGATAGATATGTTAATCAAAGATACTAAACTAGGTTCTACCGATTCTATTTCGTTTATTTAATTGTTAAACCATATAATTTTGAATACTTACATTAAGTACGCACTCAAATAGTGCTAAAATAAAACCTAAACAAACGCGTAAAATCAGTAAAGAAATTACCGTTAAGTAATATTCGCATATGAAATAAAACTACTTTTTCGGATTTTATCGCGGTTTATTTTGATTTTTAAGTTCCCGACGTTTCGAGTGCTTTGCAGCACCCATGGTCACGGGAAGGACTGAGGTGGTAGACGTCCAAAAGGCATAGTTGTTCCGGGGTACCCTCAAACTTCTTAATTATTTTTTATTTTTGTTGGTCCGATCTACGCAGAATGAGCTCACGGTGTCTTGAGGTATTGCAGTGTTATGCTTGGTTTTGGATTTGATTATATTAATTACTGGATCCCAAGTCGATGGAAGCACCCAGCCATCTTCTCTATTGAAATTAGGATGTTTTTTAATTTCAATAGCCTCGCGGACCATCCTTGGTAGGAATCGGTGTTCTTTCACGAGGATTTGTGGTCTATCAAATCTGATGTTATGGCGGGTGCGGTCAAGGACATGTTCACAGACTGCAGACTTCTTTGAGCGACGGTGTTTTAGGTCAGCTATGTGTTCTTTAACCCGAGTTTTTACTGGTCTTTTTGTTTGTCCTATGTAAGAGAGACCACATTCACAATCAAGCTTGTATACTCCTGCATCTTGTAGAGGGATGTGACACTTGACAGATGGTAAAAACTGACTGATCTTCTTCGGCGGCTTATAAAATGTTTTAATTGAAGCACGCTTCAAGATGTAGCCAATCTTGTCTGTGACTCCTCTTAAGTAAGGTAGTACAGCAGGGAGACGCTCGACTGTGGCTGGTTTCACACGGTCACTGTGACGTTGGCGTGGGACTCGCAGCTTATTGTCGTGCAGGACTTGCTTGACATGTTGAAGCTCGGCAGCCAGATGTTTCTTGTCACAGATCCCTTGTGCTCTCTGAAACAAAGATTTACCCACGGTAGCTAACTGTGATGGATGGTGGTGAGATTCACCGTTTAAGTACCTATCAGTATGGGTCTTTTTTCTATAAACCGTATGGCTTAAGGTGTTGTTGGGGTTACGGATTACTGAGACATCTAGGAAAGCTAGGGAATTGTTTGCCTCCAACTCCATTAGCTAACCCCAACAACACCTTAAGCCATACGGTTTATAGAAAAAAGACCCATACTGATAGGTACTTAAACGGTGAATCTCACCACCATCCATCACAGTTAGCTACCGTGGGTAAATCTTTGTTTCAGAGAGCACAAGGGATCTGTGACAAGAAACATCTGGCTGCCGAGCTTCAACATGTCAAGCAAGTCCTGCACGACAATAAGCTGCGAGTCCCACGCCAACGTCACAGTGACCGTGTGAAACCAGCCACAGTCGAGCGTCTCCCTGCTGTACTACCTTACTTAAGAGGAGTCACAGACAAGATTGGCTACATCTTGAAGCGTGCTTCAATTAAAACATTTTATAAGCCGCCGAAGAAGATCAGTCAGTTTTTACCATCTGTCAAGTGTCACATCCCTCTACAAGATGCAGGAGTATACAAGCTTGATTGTGAATGTGGTCTCTCTTACATAGGACAAACAAAAAGACCAGTAAAAACTCGGGTTAAAGAACACATAGCTGACCTAAAACACCGTCGCTCAAAGAAGTCTGCAGTCTGTGAACATGTCCTTGACCGCACCCGCCATAACATCAGATTTGATAGACCACAAATCCTCGTGAAAGAACACCGATTCCTACCAAGGATGGTCCGCGAGGCTATTGAAATTAAAAAACATCCTAATTTCAATAGAGAAGATGGCTGGGTGCTTCCATCGACTTGGGATCCAGTAATTAATATAATCAAATCCAAAACCAAGCATAACACTGCAATACCTCAAGACACCGTGAGCTCATTCTGCGTAGATCGGACCAACAAAAATAAAAAATAATTAAGAAGTTTGAGGGTACCCCGGAACAACTATGCCTTTTGGACGTCTACCACCTCAGTCCTTCCCGTGACCATGGGTGCTGCAAAGCACTCGAAACGTCGGGAACTTAAAAATCAAAATAAACCGCGATAAAATCCGAAAAAGTAGTTTTATTTCATGTGTAATATTCGCGTAAATCTAAGAACTCAGTATAATATTCGCATAGTTTAAGTAGGTATTAGAATTTAAGAAAAATATGCTAATATTTTTTGTGAATTTGTGCCGTAATTCTACTTACTGAGGCTTAGTATGAAAAGATTGACGTAATATTGACGCTAGTAAGTAAGCGTGTTGTCACGTTTGTGTTTATTAAAAAATTTTACCTACCTTTAAATAGTGTGACAAGGTTTTTTTTTTCGCTAAGCTCTATAATGTCCACCAAAATCAAACCTTAACAACCAATCAACAACGTTTAACTGTTTTTGTATATTACTAGAATACAAAAACATTGATCGGTGGTAGTTACTATTCCACAAAGTACTTAAACTTCACGTATTTGTGTGTGTGTGTGTATGAATGATCTACGCTGTTAGCTGCGGGGCCTTTACAGCTTCACCGGATAAGAGGGCGAGCGTGCAAATACTACGCTCGTGCCAGAAGAGCAAGGGGGCAACTAGCTCAAGGGCACCTCAAGGACAAACGACCTCGGCTGGGCAGTCGCTATGGGGGAGGGCGTATACTAGGTGTCTCGCCGTGGTGCATGCACCGGCCGGCGGGAAAGGGATTCTTCGACCTCGCCGATGAGGTCGGTGTCTGATCCTGTGTGCAGTATCTGTATCCAAAAGAAGGGATGTAAGGGCATCGTGAGGGTCGGTAAGAACATGCCGCGGACGGCGGTAGCGGCTGATAGGAGGGGAGTTAGATTCGTAGTCGGCGGCGGCTAAGATTAGCGGATTTCTATGATTGGACGCGTTCGCAAAATGTTGGACGTCGCCTTTTAATGAAGGTGCGAATAGGTTTGAGACCAAGATCGAAATGGAGAACTTAAACTTAATGTTACTATTCGCTTTTAGGGGAATTTCGTCAATGGAATTGAGACCCAGACAATTACATGACAACATAATTTTACGAGAAGTAGCGAACCTAAATAACTATACTCATAAACAAAATGATGTGCATCAAAGCATAACATTGCGGCATTACCTGCCACTATAAATTCATCTCTCATTGTCAACCGCTGCTATCAGCAAAATATCGAAAATCCACATCACGGTACGCTTTACGCATACGAAAACGCGTACAATCGTATTATGATTGCTTTTAACTACTGTATCGAAGTGTTGTGTTTAAATTATTGATTTGCAATTTACATAGATAGGGATTACAATAAACCGGCGGCGTGATGGCGTCTAGGCAGCAAAATGGATGCCATTAGCCTTCAGACTTTCTAAAGGTTGAAAAACACGTTGCTCAGTTTATGATTAAGCAACGTGTTTCAATTAGAGCAATGAAAAAAAAAATGTTGTTTGAAGTTTTTTGTGAATGCGTACGCTCTGATAAGTCCATCAAAATTTGTTGTTGTGTAATTTGGATGTAGTACGTAACAATCTTGCTATTTTCATTATGACCGACCTCATAAATGAAGGAGGTTCTTAGTCCGTCTGTATGTTTTTATGTATGATAAGTCATAATTTTTTTGTTTATTCTTCATTTATTTTGGGATGAATTTTGCCACACACTAGGAGTGAGTCATGGGTACATTTATAGAGATGCATTTTCAAACAAAATCAAAATCTTTTGATTTTGCTTCTAATAATATTTTATTGAACATAATAACTCTTGTATTCATTTAGATATACCTACGTTAAATCGCGATCTCGAATCCGCCAAGCCTAAGTCTAGTTTGAGCTAGTGTGTTAAAATAAGCTAGTCACCCAATCACCGCGTGATAAGCGACCCATCTTCAAGCATGTTTAAGTAAGGTGACCTATTATGTATTTGGGTTTTTCTATTTTGCATTCAGCTACGAATGCTTGGTATGGTAACATCTCAATTACGCAGTCTGACTTTTATAACGTGATACATACTTTTTTGAAGGGTATATAGTATTTAATTCTCTCAAATAAAAAATACATCTTTTATATATAATTTTCAATGCCCTCTAAAATAAAAATCCATCCGATTTTTTTCATTTTTATGTACACTTTTTTACAGTTTGAAAATCGGATACTATGTATTAAATCAGACTATACTGTTTCACAGCTGAGCATAAGCCTTCTTTGCAAATTAAAGCAAGAAAACGGACTCAGTGCGATTAGCGAAGGCATCTTACTGTTGGAACATTAGGTTTTCACAACGGCGTAACGTGCCTTTCGAAGCACTTAGATGGTACAAAATGGAAATACCACATACGGTCATACATCTCAGAGTTCCCGAGTCGAACGCTGTTTAACCTTGGTGTTCGCTACGAGCACCACATTACCAAAGGGCTACGAGTGCTACGACTACGCTACGACCATGCTACAACAACGCTTCTAGATAGATAATAATGAGATACTGTATAACATGCTTTAATATTAACCGCGATTAAAAATTCATGCCGTATCGTCACGATTGTTTGGTACCTATACGTACAGTAAGTTGGTTTATGGGAGTGTCGTTGACCTCAGTGAACCAGTCACCGAGTGGCATGTGAATGCGATCAATCTTGTAAACCGCTCGCTCGTGAAACTGTAGCACATTGCACTGAAATCATAATACTAAGTGCACTTCCACGAAAGTCAATGTTAGAAATATGTTTGATTAAGTTTAATTTATACAATGCTTTGACGTTGCATCCTAAATGTCACATGTACATAATTTCTAAAAATACATTTGAGCATACTTTGTACAGCCCTCTAGACGTGTAGCTAACTAGATTTTCTGCAGTCGTTAACGCTAATAGAAAACGAAATGGTACGGGAATTTCATTTTATTACATTGATTTATTATGTACTACATAAGGTGTAACATAATAAACGCAAGACCTGAAAGTAGTTTGTTCCAAATCGATAACTGAATTGATTCCAACAACTTTTATTGTATCTTATTTTTTTAATTTGCAAAAAATGCTGTTACTCATTTAGTGTGCTGTGATAAACTAAATTTATTCTTGATTCAAAGCAATAAAGAGGTTTCAAATGCATTTCTAAAACGTATTTCTTAATATGCACACATACACGTAGAAGTTTCATTGTTAATTGGGGGTGTAAGAGAGCTTAAACAGAGGTAAAAATTTTAAATTTGTAAATTTGGTTTTCGTATTGGTTTGTGAATCAATTATCTAATCGGGGTGTCTGAGGTCTTGCGTTATGTACGATACAGCTTGTATACTGAAGCAGACACCTCAAGTAATTTTTTTGCAGCACAAGTTAGTGTTACATTCTAGTTCCCTTTGTTTTTCGTACTTTTTTTTTCGTGGGGAAATCCTCGTGGACTTCCGCCAACCTCGGGGGAAGCTGGCGGGGCGTGTCGGACTCTTACCGACTAAAACCCTACGGTGGCCGGCACTGGAACGTGTCAGAGGGGCTCCGGGATCTAAGAGTGGAACGCGCCGGTGCCCCCTTGTGCCGCGCTCCGAAGAGCCCGCCTCGGGAGGGGAAGCTTGTAGCTTGCTTCCCCCCCTGCACCGTCGCGGTGCTCACGGTGGCATAGGCCACACCACGCCGCCGTCCTCCTCGGGGTCAGGCGTGAAGGACGCTTAGGGCCCCCGCCCCAGCGTCCCACGACCCCAAAGGCCCCCCTGCGGGTGTTGGTGCAGGGGGGGGGTCCCCCACCAGATGTTGCGGCAGGGGACACAAGTTAGCCAGTATTATAAAGCCCCGGGCTATTGGGCTAGGGGGCTTGGGCGGGCTGGGCCTCCGCCCCAGCGCCTTCGCCTTCGGCGAGCGGGGTCGGCCCTCTCCCGATCCCGCTCGGCCTCCTCCTTCTGTGACATCACAGTCTCGCAGAAGGAGGATACGGCCCCCCACGCCGAATCCCCTGCCAGCATAGCCACTACTATTGCCGGCAAGGAGAGGTCCGGTCCAATCCAGTCGACCAGGATCCGCCGCTCGGAGGCCCACGCTGGGCACTCGACAAGCGTGTGCTCTGCGGAATCCCAGTCTCCACCACAGTGGTGACAGATCGCCGTTGCCTCGCGTCCGATCTTGCTCAGATAATCACCAAAACAGCCGTGACCGGTGATTACCTGAGCAAGCCTGTAGGAGATTCGCCCACTCCTCCGCTGTTGCCAGGCTTCGAAGGACGGCAGGATGGCTTGGACGACGCGCTTGCGCGCGATGTGCTCCTGGCTGAGCCTCGCGCGCCATCCTCCAGAGCGCGTCGTAGTTCCCGCTGTCTGATTTCGAGCGCGGGCACGCATTCGTCGCTTTGGCGGACGACGCAAGTTCGGTCGTAGACCCTCGCGTCCATGTCGGCCAGGATGTCGAACGGCGGAAAGCGTGCCAAGAGGGTTACCGCCTCGAAAGATACGGTCCGGTATCCTCGTGAAACTGTTTTTCGTACTTGTCGCAACGTGACACTTTCGAGGGCTTAGTTTTATTTCAAAAATATCACGTCATGTGCACTAAGGCCACTTGTACGAACCAGAGCTAATGTAACTAACTCAGAGTTATTGAGTATCTCGAGGTCATAACGTTAAATTGCATTTAACTTAACGTTATAACCTCGTGTTAGTAAATAGATAACCCTAACCCTGACTCGTGCAAGTAGGTCTGAGGTACTGTTTATGCAACTCCAGAAACTAAAGAATTTATTATCTATGGACACAAAAACATCCCCGCTATCCCCGCGGTCATCAAGTGGCGTGCTATTTTTTGATTGACATAGCTTCTATAGTACGTAGTACATACAAAAATACTTGTCCGGTGAAGCTGTAAAGGCCCCGCCGCAAACAGCGTAAATTCACACGCACGCACGCACACACACACACACACACGCACGCGCACACACACACAAGAGTAAAAAGATCCTTGTCGGACTATGAAAAGTCTTGTGGCCTAAACAGTGCGCTATCGATTGCGGCAAGAGAATAGAGACATAACGCTTACCATTTAGCTAGGTCCTTAGACCTATAAAAGAATCAACAATGTATGTAAACAAATATTTTGTTTTAAGTTTAAATGGACCGTGTCTTATCTTATGGACAGAACAAAAGCCTGCAACTAGCAAGTGTATTATAAAACGCACTGTGAATGTGGAGGAGACGAGAGACATTTGTTGGGAAACAGCCTGTCAGAATGTTTCTCCCTATCTACCCCAAGAGATCCGAAGCAGTGATATTGTTCGATAGATGTAGATAAAGGAAAACTGATTAAATAAAGTAATTAGCCGCTTTTTAGGCCAATTCATCTTACGATTTAGTCCACACACTTTTTATGGCTGTTAAAAAATTATAATCTTTTAAAAAATATATATTAGTATATTCAGTTCACAGTGTCGCATGTAATACTATTTTAAATTTTCGTAGGAAAGTTTATAAACCAATACGACACCTTAAAACCTAGGTATATACAGATTGTTGTTTTATATTCTCGCTGAATTTGCAAAAGTAGCTGTACTGATGAAGGGTACTGGCCACAAATTCATAAAAAACGAGATTTTTTTTTCGTTTTTGTTTTATGATTTATAAATGTTTGGTAGCAAACGCGGTTCTGCTGAGGAATGTCTAATGTACTATCTACGTATCAATCACGTGCTAGGGTATTCTTTACTTCAACTAAGATCATAGTGATTTTATATCAAACTAGTTGACCCGGCGAACTTCGTACTGCCATAAAATAAAATAGTTGTTTTTACTACTTTCCTTGCAGTTTCTTTATATTTTCTCACCTTTCAAACCTTCCTTAAACTTCTACAAATATTTCAAAATTAAATTAACCAAATCAGTCAGCCATTCTCGAGTTTTTGTGAGACTAACAAACGTCAATTCATTTTTATATATATAGAAGTGGATGAGCTTTAGTAAAAATATGAAAAAAAAACCAAACATCGCCTGTTCTAAGTATTCTAGAATTATTAAGTACTCCGCCTATTATGTTTACGTACTGTAAGTGAACGAAAAAACTTTTGAAACTCCCGAGCAGTACAACGAAAAACTAGCTGACTCAGTAATCACAATCTATTGTTTTGGGTCAATCGAGGGCGAAAAAAGGTTTCATCACCCACCCACGTCACTGAGAGTTACGAGTATGTTAAAACAACTGAGTACTTTTCGAACTATTTTCAGATATGTGATATATGACAGGGAAATTTTAAGTATAATGCTGGTTTACAATTTTTATATTCACATGCGTAATAAAAAATGAATAAACACCGTCACGCCTTTATTCCCTAAGCGACGATAACAAAGTATCTACTTTGTACACCTACTTTTCGCTGATAATGTTAGCACCCATGTGTTAAGGGGGAACCTATTACTACTGGACATAATGCCAAACTGACTGATACTGGAAATTTTTCTATCGAAAAATTACATTTTCTGCGACCTAGGTTTCAAACTTCTTGATTGCTACGCCCATTATTTGCCACTAGATATGTACTATTGTACATTGTACTATATAATATTTCTAAAATTTATCTTTAGTGTAACAAAATGAACCAAATATGTTATAAGGAATTTCTACTGTTACATTTTAAAAAGGAATCTTTAACGAAACAATTAAAAGCAGATTGAAATGACACAAAATATTTTTTTTACTTATTTTGTACAATAATCTGTAACCACAATGGAACATTAAGCCTTAGGTTTTTTGGGGTATGAACACGTGATCAGGAACGCGGCTAGTGCCACATCCTATCCTTAACTAACCATGTGCCTTTACTGCAGCACATCTTGGGAAATATAAAATATTATTGAAACTCCAAATTATCTATTTTGTGATTTTCTGCAGTAGCAATCTTGTGCGATCTCTCGATGTTACACGAACACTCTGTCATCCCTTACTTCGTTATTCTGCACACGGACTGCAAGCATAACGTTTCACATTTTTCTGAAAACTTGCATTGAAACTTCAATCAACTTTTTTATTCGCAAAGCAAAGGCAAGCAGATTTTAAAACAAAACTCTTTAGAGAATACCAGTAGGTTAGAGTTTTGACGGTAAGTCGAAGAGCAATGTTGTCAATTTGCCTTAATTTCCAAAACTTGTGTTATTTCGAATAATATTGTGTAATGTTGGTGAAATATTAACCATTATGTATTCTTATATGTGCACGAGTGAAGGTAATTGAAACAAAGTGGAAAAACGTGCCTCATTGATTTCCCTCGAAATGACCGTCGCAATTGGTATGTAAAGTATCCATCGCTTTACTATCCAGAGTGGGGTACTTCATCATTTTCATTATCATCGTGGTCATCATGTTCATCGGGGATTTAAATTAAATTTAAACAAAGACGATTATTTATCTCACTGGACACTGGCAAAATACACCTAAAATTAGTGTGGAGCCATAACTTAAAGAAGAAGACCACCAGTATTTAATATGTCCAATATAGAATATGAAGAATAATCTTCACTACATATTATAAAATAAATAAACTCAATACCTACGGAACGGATTTTCATACGGTTTTCCCAATGGTCGGAGTGATTCAAGAGGAAGGTTTATGTCTATAATTCACCTGTGCAAAGCTAGGGCGGTTCGCTAGTATAAATAAAGCATTGCTTGGCAGCTCTAAAACGCTTTTGATGTATAGTTTTCTAAATAAAATAGGTTATTTTTAGAATACATGTATCTTCAGCCAAAAGATGTTCAAGAGGGCAAAGGCCACCAAATTCTAGCATATTTATAAAATAATAAGTATAATAATAATATCAGCCTATACTATCCCACTGTTGGGCATAGGCCTTCGCTCACCCGGACGCTGTGCGGATTGGTGTACGCAGGTTTGTGGCCACCTGTAGTTGGAACTTATCAAGCCCTACCTATAAGGCTTCCAACATTGTTTGACAACTACTACATTAAGTGGAAACCCGGACCAACGACTTAACGTGCCTTCCGAAGCACGGAGACGCTAGAATAAGAAAATGCCACAAACGGTCACCCATCTCTGACCGACCATGCCGAACACTGCTTAACCTTACTGATCGCTAAGAACACTGAGGTCGCACAGCGCTACGAGTGCCTCTAGAATACTTAACTGGTTTAAATTTGATTCGATACAGACGAGCAAAGGGTATGATTTATTACGCGTAGCATAATGCATACATTATCATAGCAATTCCATTCCAACTCATAATAATAGGCATTATGCAATCAATCATTTTTGAGAAAATTACATTACAATTATAATAGCGAGCTATAATATTTATTATAACTTTCATAATAGCAATCGTAGCAGTTTACATTTATGAAAGGCCCTCGCTCTTATTCGCTATAGCCAAATAAACACTTAACGCGGCGTGCGTCGATAACAATTCCTTATGGCACTGCAGCAGCATACAGATTACCAGAAGGCTAATTCATGTAAATAAAAGTGTTCAAAATGCAGTCTCGATCTAATCTCTATGTCATAAATCTCACAAATGGTATTCTCGTAAAGTATCGACATGGACCAAATCGAGATTGGACCGAAAATTAAACGAAATGTGAACGGTATTCCGATAAAATTTTGTACTGGCATGAACAACAAAATATCGTCAAATCAAAGATTTCAGTTAGCTATTTTTTATATAAACAGTAGCAGCTGAGATTAATATATGATCAAGAAATTATTAACAACATATGTTAAATTAAACTTATATCAAAATTAGACTGAGATGATATTGAAATCGGATCGATACTTAGTGGAGCAGAATACCAAATATAAATCAATTCATAATTAAATCTCAATTCAGTCAAGATTCAGTATCAGTATCAATTAAATACGAGAATTGGCCTTCTGTACACGATCTTTTCACGACGTTACCGTAACGCGCAGTGGTTAGTTATGGCCAACGATAAACGAATAAGAGCCCAGAAGCATTACAAAACATTATATTAGTGGTTTAAAAATGTTAAACAGTGGCCGGGAATACAGCGGCTGCGCAATTTGTCAACAGTAAAAGTAAAGTGATTAATAACAGTTTTAAATGCAAAAACTTGCATCATTTACACCTCAGCGGGGAATTATTTAAATTTATTCATGAGCTGCGGGAGTAGGTAATCGTCTCTAGAAACTGCATGAATAAATAGGAAGCAGTATACAAATCACAGGGACGGCAGGCCGCGGTGTAGCTGAGGGGATTAGCACGAACTGATTGACGTTAGCGTGACGCTATCGAGCTGAAATGACATCCTTTTCATCCGATAGATTTACTAAATAAAGATGAACGTGAAAAAACGCTTTTTCGGTAACGTTATGATAATGTCGAATGGTTCGTGGTTAGCCCTGTGGGAGTTAGTACGAACAGATTGACGATAACGTGACGCTACCGCGTTGGTATGCGTTTCACACTACAAGTTTACTTAATTAAGATGAAGGTGATAGCACGGTTTTACGACAACTTTATCAGAGAGCTTAACACGAACAGATTGAGGTAAACGTGACATTGTCGAGAAAGCGTGCTGTCACATTCGTCCGTATTAGGCAAATTCGTTTTGTTAAAAGGACGGCATATCATCACGATAACGTTATGTTAACGTCAATCTATTTGTGCTAAGTTCTTTGTGCGCAGATTGTTTCGCGAGGGTCCGCTAACTCACTGCCGATTGTGTTGCTGCCTATGTACTAATACGCGTACATATGTATTACACACGTCTCACAAATTGCGTCTATTACCTACAATATGAGCTGCTTTGATGTAAATAATGGCAGAATATTAATTGTATTTTCAACAACATGTTAGGGCTTAAAATTCCAACCAAATCAGTTCCTGTTTGGTGGTATGAGAATAACGAGTAGTCGCAAAGCTATCCCCGCACAAAACAAATCGTTGTGTGATCGACAATTAGATGTTTTCGTCTAGGCGTTTATGCTTGTAAAATTTGGATCTCTAAACGCACCCACAGAAATAAGGCTTATTATAGAGAACGGTTCAATTTAAAACGAAGAAAATTTCGCCAAAAAGTAAATGTGCCTGCTTACTAAGTCGTAGGTACCTCTATCTATGTCTCAAATGACTGATCTTGATAGGCATAAAAGTTATTTTAAAAACAAATAAAACTACTTATCAACCTGCGTATCATTTGATTTTTAAATCAAAACGCAAAATAATTTTAAAAAGACGTCGCAGAAATAATATTATCTTACTGTAGATCTAAATTTTCTTATGCTAATTTATAAAATAGGAGTCCCAACTGAAAATTCAATTTTAAAAAGCTTTTCTGGGTAAAAGCTGCATCACAAAAGTCAAAAATTTTAATTAACGGCGCTGTTGTACATCATAGATTAAAAGAAATGTTGGTATTTTTAGTATTATTTCATCAATGACTCTTTGTTGTAAGAGACTTAAAATTAAATGCGTACTTAAATGCTACGAAAATATAATCCAACGTGTACCTAAATATTCAATTACGGATCCATTAGTGATATTCATACCCTTAAATAGAACCTTAATTTTATTTATTGACCAGGTACGTTTTAATAGCGGCAATTAAACGACGACGGTAATGGAAAAAATAAAATTACATTCCAAGGTAACTTGAGAAAAATTAAATGTATAAATTTTTAGGTGAAACTTTTAGGTGAAACAAAACGTGTCACGAGTTATGCTTAAAATTCCTTTTTTAATTTGAAAATTCGAAACACGGATCCTAAACAAATGATAAAAGATACGTTTACAAATTGTTACCTGAAAATGAGTTTGTAAATTGTATTTCACTTAAAATATCCTCAGAGAAGTGTAGTACACAAAAGGAATTTATACAATTAAAACCAAGTCGTTAAAGTGCTGGTTGCTCGGTTGACTTTATTACTTAAACGAAATATAATTGAAGTTGGCCGCTTAGCGAGTGTTCTGTGCCACCCTATCATTTTCTGTATCTCCCCACAGTAGTAAATGACAATTGGTGGACATCAAAAATTATTTCGATAACCTTTTTATTTTCCTTCGGACGCAGCCTTGGGCGAAATGGCGGTCAAACGGGTTAACAACGCGGTCCAGTAGAACGCATTAACCCTTCTTTGCCCCTCGAGGATATGAAATGCTGCTGTGCTGTACTGGGTAGGCTAAACAAAATACTATTTCAGGCATGTGTATATATTTTATGAAATATTTTTTTTAAATAAATATTTAACCGCACATTCGGAATCATTCCAGTAACGTAGGTGAATTTTCAAACTGTCTCGTTGGTCTTCTGGCGAATTATGCACAAAGCGATCATGAGGTCGGAAAGTGTAATTTTGTGATGGAAAAATTTCCAGTATGTGTTCGGAGTCTGATATTGTGTCCGGTGTAATAGCAATAAGTTCGCTACTTATTGCTATTACACCAGACACAATATCAGACTTGCCACCCCCGCTTGGGGAATATAGGCATGACAGTTCCTAAAACCCCAGCCAGAAACAAACATTTGTGGGTTTCTCAAAGATTTGTTTCTCGAATCGTGAATCGAATTCGCAATTCTGACGGACGATTTAGCGCAGTGGTTAAGACCTTAAGCCGCTGCGCCTACAGTGTCTAATAGTCGTGGGTTCGATTCCCGCACGGGACAAATCTTTGTGTGATCCACAATTATTTGTTTCGGTCTGGGTATTTGTGTATGTGAATTTTCATGTTTGTAAACGCACCCACGATACAGGATTAAATCAGGATCCAATGGGCGGAGCGGTCTACACTCTTAACAAAGTAGGTACTAATTGCAAATGAAACTACTAATTAAAGAGAGAGGTAAGTTCTTATTCAAATATCTTCATATATTTAAAATTTTGATTGATAAGAAGTTTTGAGTAATATAGGACAAAAGCCTCAACTTTATTCAACATGAAAGGCTCAAGTTGACGAGTCGGCAACCTCATAAAATTGGCTAATTTCGTCTTTCTTTCCCATTCGTCGGTTGGCACTCGTTGTGCCACTGTAGGCAAATTTTAATAACGCTTACAGCGCCAACCGCGCCGCTATTTCGCACCATTGAATCCTTGAGCACTTTTTACCCCGATAAAAGTGAGCGGTTCTATGTGTTTTGGCCGCAATTTTGCTGCTTGGAATATAATTAGGTGGTGTAGATATAGGTAGGTTTACGAGATGTACTTGTATATAGTTATTTTTATGATAATCCTACTAATATTATAAAAGCTAGTTTGTGAGGATGAATATTTAGAGTAACGTAGTGATTATATTCTCTTTGGTATAGAGGTTTGGTGCTTTCTCGCTAAAAGTACTGAATGGATTTTGATGAAGCTTATACACCAAAATAACATATAGTCTTATTTATAAAGATGTGTATATATGCGAACGAAGTCGCGAGAAGTAGCTTTTTATATGTAACATCTAACCGTTATGCCTATATTCCCCAAGCGGGGGTGGCAGAGGTGTATTGTGTACACCCACTTTTCGCCGTCGATGTTAGGTGAGCCAATCCAATTATATAATTTAATCTTCTTATTTGTGGGAATAATGAATAAATTCTGGAGTTACCTCGTTTAATTCTAGAGTTGTTACCTTGGCCTTATAGCAAACAATGGGCGAAGCGATCACGAGGTTTTGGATTTGAATCCTAGGTCTAGATCTTAGTAGATTTTCGATTGAAAAATTAAATTTTTGTCTATCAGTCCGAAGTCTAGAATTGTGTCCGATATAATGGCATTTGGCTTACACAGTACACCTTTGCCACGCCCGCTTAGGAAATTTATTTCCTAGAGTTATGCTATCGCTAATTCAAACATCCTTCTAACTGAAAATCCCAAAGATATTCATTGAAATAACGAGGTATGATCAAGGCGTCTACTTTAAATAACAACTAAGGGATCTCCGTTAACGGTGTTGATTTAGAGGCGCCGTCATGGTACGGGGTGGGCGGTGTGAATATAAATTGGAGTGATTAATGACTTCAACTCATCCGTTGAGACACGCCAATAAGTTCAATCCATTTTCGAGAAGTACCTACTATCTTTTTGTCTTACTCATTTGATGTTAAATACACACATAACAAAAATAGTGCAACAAGGATCTTTTGGCCTGTGTATAGACATAAGGGCGTTGGTGTGATATTAGGGTTATCATTTAGTAAAATTTTCCTACATTTAGGTAAATATCTCAACAAGTTGGTCCGCGCGGTTACTAACTAAAAAAAGAACTTCGGTAAATTTCATTGTAAACGGCAAGTCTGCGACTGTCATGAAGTGACATTTCACTTGATGACAGGTATAGTTCCGATTTTGGCCACGGGCCAAAAGATCCTTGTCGGAATAGAGTATATTTGAAAGCAAAATGTATGGTTTCTATTATAATATCAGGCTTTAATATTCTACTCCTCGGAGGCACGGACAAAAAAAATGCATGAATACGTTATATGGCTATCCTTCTGTGTTGTGTGTGACGGTCAATTCTAACTTGGCTTATTCTTGGTTTTTTATTTTAAAACTTTATGTGATATACTTATGTGAATTATTAAGAGCATTGATTTTCCTACCAAGTCAAAGGATATTAAGATTTAAAATATTTGATTAAAATAAACTTGAATTGACTGCCTCGTTAGTCTAGTGGCAAAGCGCATCGCTTTGTGATCACGAGATCCTGGGTTCGAATTCTAGGTCGGACAAGTGTAGCTTTTCTAACGAAAACATCCCAGTACGCGTCCGGAATCTGGCATTGTGCCCGGTATATGGCAATAGGCTCGCCTCCTATTACATGGGACCTAACATCGTCGGCGAAACGTGGGTGTACTACGTATATAGGCGTGACGGTGATTTAAAAAAAGCCTTATTTTTTTTCTCTTAATATTCGCCCTCTGAAACTTTTTATACGAAGGCATAACCAAATATTCGACGAAGCAACACATTCGCATTGTATAATTTTTGTACACAGATTTCTGTGCGGAAAGTTTCTGTTAGCTAACATGGAAACACTATAAGAGTAAAATGTTTTCCTTGTTCGCACCCTGCGCGACCTTTGATTTCCACGAGCTCCGCTCAGATTTTGAAGGATATATTAAACCAGCACGACGGGAGCGTGACGAAAGCGCTCGGCTATGTTCGTTCGTAACATTTGCGTCGCGCCGAGCGGGGCTGCACCGTGTGACGTCTCCCATACGTTTCAGTATATTACAACTCCCCAAGCCACGCCAACGTCGCGCTCCCATCGCGCTGCGTCGGCTATGTGGCGAAACCTTTAAAGAGTTCAGAAAGCTTAGCATTTACATAGCAAAACATAGCGAACATAGCAAAAAGATTGATATTACCGTGATGCTAGCGAGTTGATATGTCATCCTTGTCACATTACAAACAGAACGCTTACTCGTCACGAGACGTGACGCTAAACGCTACCGTCAATCTTTTTGTGCTAACCCTTCAGATAAGAGATGATGATACTTCTGTAATTTTACGCATTGCGTGACTAGCTTACAAAGTTCCACGATTCCATGTCGCTTCCGATATACGAAATAATTATAAATAAAAAGCGACGTTTAAGTATTCCATTTGTTGGTATATCCATTCGTTGATACATAATTAAAGGATTATGGGTGTATTTCAGTTGGCTATTTTGTGTACAAAAATAATTGTTTATTTATCTACATCTATTCCGAAAGATATTTTCTAGCGATTTAAAGGACGGGTTCTTAATTCAAACCACAATATTTTAATACTTATCATGATTTTCAAAGTACCTACGCTTACAAATTGAAATTAATATTTTCTATAGCAAGTTACTAAAATTTGGTCTAAAGGTTTTACCAATTTATTTCCTTTAAGTCGCTAGAAAATATTCTAGCGGCTTAAAGGAAATAAATTGGTTCATAGTCAACAATATTTTAATGCTTATCATGATTTTCGGGGTACCTTAGAAATTGAAATTGCTATGTTCTATAGCAAGTTGAATTTTATCGTTACCTGCTAGTTGACTTAGGTACCGAGCATAACAAAACAAGCTCCAGTAAATTCGCTGGTTGAACGATCTAAGAGCTTTGATAAGGCGACGCAAAACCGTCACGCGAAGATATGCCCTCCAATTAATCACTATTCGCCATTGAGACACAAACATGCTACTAAACTCGTTTAAAATGTGTAATAAATCAGCTTATAATGGTGAAGGAAAATATCGTGAGGAAAGCTGCATGCCTAAAAGTTTCTCGAAGGTGTGTGAAGTTCGCCAACCCGCACTTGGCCAGCGTGATGAACTATGGCCTAAACCCTCTCAGTTTGAGAGGAAGCCCATGCCCAACGGTGGGACAGTTTCTTAACAGGGCCAATATTATTATTATATTATTACTGTCCCAATGCTGGGCCTTTGCCCAGCTCGATTAAGTCATATCTACCACGTGGACCCGTCGCGGATTAGGGGAATCAAGTTAGTGGTCACTACTGTTGGAACTTATTAAGCCGCCTATAAGGCTTCCTACTTGGTTTAATGACTACCAAATTAAGTGGTAACTGGAACTAAGGCTTTGCGTGCCTTCCGAAGCACGAAGACACTTGAATATGAAAATGCCAGAAACAGTCATCCATCTCAGACTGACTGAGCCAAACCAAAGCCAAACTTTGGTGATAGCTATGAACAACACATGCTACGATTGCCTCTTAAAAATATGCTTTAAAAGAATTCATTTTCATTTTTCCAACTACACTTATTATTATTTTTAGTCGACGTTGCTATCTGTTCTTTCCTCCTGCCTCTAGGTGGCGCCGCAAATTCCAATAATGCCGACAACTCCACCCGCAGTTCCGAATATAGCGTCTCGACTGCAAATATTGTTCGTACCACACTTAGGCGACCCAAGCAAAAATGGTTTTTGACTAAATTGATTTTCTGGAGCTCAATAAGCACGCTCCGACCTCATTTTACTCTTGTATTTACGAACTAAGCCGTGAATTATAAATCGTAAGTCAGTTGGCGCTATTAAGAAACTGTTCATCAATTTTATGGACCCTAAATTTCTGGTTGTAGGAAACTGCCTCGAGGCATGCGACTATAAACCTGACTGGCTGGTGACACCGCGACAATGAAGGACAATGCTGATAGCTACACACCTAATAGAAATAAATAAAGAAACACTGAGGAAATATTTTATTCTTTGTTTTTTAATAAATTTGTATTATAACAAAGTTTTAGCTAAACATTAGTGTCCCAGCACTAAGAGAATATATTAACACTTCTGTGTGGTGAAGGTCTTGCTGACAACTAATAAATTAAGTATTTCCTCGCATCTATCTTTAGTTATTGTGGTATCTTATATCAGGTATTCTTTAACCAAAAGTGTAACTTCGTTGTATTGTCTAGTTATAGAATGTATTTGCAAGTACATTGTCGTTCAAAAGTTTATTGAGTTCAAGGAAAGAACCGTCTAATTTGTCTTGGACTTCTGTTTTGCATAATTGTTAAGAAAACTTGTGTCATAATAGGACATTGGTTGGAATCTTAACAAAACGTTCACCTCGTTGGCCCATTCTTATGGTAATTTGACCTCACTGTCACGCAACCTTCTGTCCACACCCCGATAATATGTAAATTAGTCCCCTCTATAAAGTGACCTGGAAACGTTTCCTCGTTAAGTTGATTTTTGTCTTAGACGAATTTAAAAATAAGATAATTTGCGATATTTTCCTGCAAATTTAGAAAAAAGGAATTAATTGAATCATGTGGTAATATCTGTATCATCACGCCAAATACCCTGAAGGGTAGGCAGAAAGTACAGGGTTCCAATGGGTTCTTTCCCTACAAACTTTTCTTGCTTCTCCCATTTGGTAATTGTGATATATTTTAACGCGTAGATAATACTTGCATTGAAAATTTATATGCTAGATTTACACTGCGCCGTCGCAGTGACATATTTCAGAGATACCCCAATTATAGTGGAAAAAACTTGGTTTTAATGGGTAAAACTTCAAGGGCCATTAGTGTAAAGCCTCGCGTCATTCTCCCGTTACAAACTCGGGCTTTTTACTGCAATAAACTTTCTGACAAGCCATTTGTGGCCGGAAAGTGTTCGCTGAAATTAATCACATGACCCACAACAGGCCTTGTTTACCCCTGCCCCACGACTCTTGATAACTTCTTTATTTCACTTGTGAATTAATGGCAGTGTTTCTTGCTGCGCTATTTTGAATATACGTTTGTGCAATTTTGAAATTGTCGACAAACGACCCATAGCAATTTAGACGTGCTAATTATGATTCTCGAATTTAAGTTTTCATTGTTCTTTGTAGATGCATTTCGCAGTAGTCGCATATAATTCAGCGAGACGGAAAATTAGTCAAGTCAAAGCAACTCGCGCTATGCACAAGACTTCTTAGCAGAATGAAGTATCAGATTGAGACTTATATTGCGAATTCTATCTTTGATATTTTGTCTGCTGTTCTAAAGTCACGTATTTAATTCAACTTAACTATTGGGATGCAAAATCGGTACAGAAAAACACAAAAGACCAAACAACAAAGAAAAGAACCAACAACAATAAATTGAAATAAGTTAAGGGCAGATAATGCTACTGCTACCCAAGTTGTTAGGTAGTTGTCAAATATATAATATCCAGATTAGGGTGGTAAAAAATATAATATAATATCATCCCTGTTAAGAAACTGTCCCACCGTTGGGCACGGGCCTCCTCTCAAACTAAGAGGGTTTAGGCCATAGTCCACCACGCTGGCCCAGTGCGGGTTGGTGAACTTCAAAAACTTTCAAGAAACTCTTAGGCGTGCAGGTTTTCTCACGATGTTTTCTTTCACCGTTAAAACAAGTGATAGTTAATTATTAATACGCACATGCTTTCGAAAAGACAGAGGTGCGTGACTGGGCTTGAACCCGGGACCCCTGACTTTGCAGTCCAACAGTTTAACCACTAGGCTATCACTGCTTAAACTCTCTTACTTACACTCTTTAGTGTAAAAGCGATCTGTAGTCTAGTCTGCAATGAAAAACGCTTAATTTTATTTATCATATATAACAAAGGTATATGCTACTAGAAAATAAAACTAATATGATATTTTATTGATAAACTGACAAAAATATATAACTGGACTATATAACTAGACATGGAGTTTTAATTAATATTTATTTTGTATTGCTATTTATGTAGATTTTTATTGTGTGTGTGTGTGTGTGAATAATGGCCGCTGTTGGCCGCGAGGCCTTTACAACTTCACCGGACTTAAAGGCGAGCGTGCAACCACTACGTTCTAGCCAGCCAGAAGGGCAAGAGGCGACATACTCGAGGGCGCCTCTTCGAGGCGCCCTCGAGTATGAAGTATCGGTTGGGACAGTCGCTGTAGGGGGACGGGTGCACTACTAAGTGCACCGGTCAACCGCCGGCTTTGGGAGGGGATCTACTACTACGTCGTCGTCGTCGCCCGTATTCTGAGCGGAAAGAAGGGATGACAAAGCATCGGGGGGGTCGGTGAGAACATGTCGCGGCCGGCGGTGGCGGCAGGGGTCGGGGGGGAGATCGTAGTCGGCGGTGGCTACGATTAACGGATTCGCATGGGTAAATGCGTTCGCGAAGTGACGTGTTAAAGTTTTGTAAAGTGTCACCTTATTTCTAAGGGACATTTTACTCCGCTTGCAGATTAACGAATGGAGACGACCGAGCACAAAGGATGCTCGGTGACGGACCCGCTTGATGTGCGGGCCGAAGAATATGGTGCTGTTTAGGGTGACCCCTAGATATTTGACCTCTTTGACCCAGGGAATGGGTCGGTCTAACATGGTCACTTGGCCGAGATTACTTCTAGGGCGGCACAGGGAGTGGCGCGGGGTGGCACCTCTGGAGAAGAACACCGCAGCGCTCTTGTCCGGGTTCACCTCAATACGCCACTTCCTGAACCAATTCCCTAGGGAATTGGCGGATGCCTGAAGGTGAAGGTTTCTGGTAATGAAACCCATAAGGGTAATACCGCTCTCTACGTCTCGCATAGGAATAATCCTATGCGAGACGTAGAGAGCGGTATCATCCGCGAATAGGGCTAGATGCGCCTTACTCGAACGAGGAATGTCGTTCGTGTAAAGGCTGGACAGGAGCGGAGAGAGAACTGAGCCCTGTGGGACTCCAGCACTGATGGAGTGGGAAGTGGAGCGCGTCATTTCGACGCGATAACGGAAGGCGCGATTCGACAAGAAGTCTCGTAAGATGAGCACGAGTCTGTCCGGCACACCCAATTGGTAGAGCTTGTAGATCAAGCTGTTGTACCAGACTTTGTCAAATGCCTTCGCGACATCTAGGAAGAGGGCGCCCGTGTAGATGGGTTTGGGTCTATTGAGACCGGAGAGGATGTGCTCCGTGATGCGGTGCACTTGTTGGACACAAGAGTGTTTGGCTCGAAAGCCGAACTGCTAGTCGATAAGGATACTCCTGGACGTTACGAAGTCTTTGAGCCTCGCCAGAAGGAGGCGCTCGTATATCTTGGCCAGGGAGTTGAGGAGTCTGATAGGGCGGTAGCTCGCGGGGAGATTGCGAGGTTTGCCGGGCTTGAGAATGCCTATGACGTCCGCCTCCTTCCACTTAGCGGGGAAGGTGCAGTTCGTCATGGCGGCGTTCAATATGGCCACTAAGAGGCAGATGAGTTGGGCGGGCAGGCATTTCAGAACGCGATTCGAAATGCCGTCAGGGCCGGGGGCTTTTTTAGATTTGAGACCCATAATCAGATCTTCGACCTCCGTTTGCGTGATAGGAGGCAAGGAATCGACGGGGGGGAGGGATGCCCTGCGCTCGACTTCCCTGTCGACCGCGTCGACGTGGGACTGGTCGACGGACTGAGAGCTAGGGGTGCACTGGCTCTCGAGGGAGTCGGCGAGAAGCTCGGCCTTTTCGTCGTCGTCGAAGGCTGGGGGTGCGCCTGAAGGGCGGGACAGCGGGGGCATGTCTGTCGTGGAGTCGGATTTGAGGCTACGCGCCAGCTGCCAGTAGGCCAGATGCGATGGCGCGATGCCCTCTAGGAAGTCACCCCACCGTTCCTCCCGGACCTCCGCGACACGACGCTTTACCTCTCGTTGTAAAGCGCGCATCCGCCAAGGTCGTGCTTAGCGCATGCCAATCCACCACCGTCTTTTTGGGTCGCTGAGGGGCTGAAGGGGGGGAACCGAGTCTCATGACTACAGGTCGATGGTCAGAGTCGAGTTCCTGGACTACTTCCAAGGAGTGCAGCCGTAGGGTGACACCCATCAGAAGCGCCATGTCCAGGACGTCGGGTCGGTGGTTGGGATTGATAGGATAGTGGGTAGGGTGCATAGGTGCGATGACGTCAAAGTCGAGAACGTCGACCAGGGCGTCAAGGCTCCTACCGTTAGGGGAAGTGGTGAGACCGTTCCAGGCCACGTGCTTACTGTTGAAGTCGCCCGCCAGAATGACGGCGCTTCCCAGATTAAGGAGTGCTTCAAAGTCACTCCTGAGAACGGATTTAGTGGGGGAAAGGTATACGGAGGCGATCACGATGGGCTGGTGCCCCGTGAGAGAGATGCGACAGACCGAGGCTTCGATGTTGGTGAGCGCGGGGGGATCGAGAGGGATGCAGTGAAGGGACCTCCTGTAGTAAATGAGAGTACCGCCTCCGCGGGAGCCGTTTCTGTCATTACGCACGAGGTTATAGTTTGCGATCCTAGGATCGCGTTGTGCGGGCTTGAGGAAGGTTCCCTGCACAAGAAGGATATCAAGTTGGTGATCTCGGAGGAAATCAGCAACCTGATCTCCCTGGGAGCGAAGGCCATCGGCGTTAAAGAACGCCAGGGATAGGTTCTGGCGCTTATGGCGGGGAGGTCGTAAATCCATTATTGGGTGCGGGGGAGTTGGGTTCTAAGGGACGCCAGGACGTCATAGACGTCCCTGTATTCCGCGGCCAGGAGAACCTGGTCCGCCAAGTTGGTGGCGGCGCGGAGTTGGAGGGCGAGTTCACGGACTCTGGGGAATAGTGCGGGGCTTATCACCGCTGAGACGTTCATGATCAGGTTGACGTCCTGACTGACGTTAGTGGGCGGAGGGGGACAAGCCGCCACTGGCGGGATCGCCGGCGCGCGCTTCGGGGGGCGGGCAGGGCCCACTGACGGGTGGGAGGCCGCGGTGTAGGGCAGCGGCTTCACCCACGCGTTGGCGCCAAGGGACGGCCTGAGGGGCGGGGGAAGGGGGGTCAGCTTCAGTGGCGCGGGAGCGCGGGGAGCTGTGGCCGCTGGCGCAGAAGGCACCGGACGAGGGTGCAACCGCGATAGTTCGCGGTGTGCCTCTTGGTGCCGCAGAGGACGCAGCTGGGGGGCTCGGCCGCCGTCTCCTTCGAACGGGCGCACCTGGACGTCGCGTGGTCCCCGATGCACTTCACGCATCGAGGGCGCGCGTGACAATTACGGGCAGAGTGCCTGTATAGCTGGCAGTTGTGGCACTGCTCGGGCGTGCCACGTTTGTGGGGGGCCTCCACGGAGAGGCCAGAGATATGGCACACGGCCTTCAGGTCGAAGACCCTACGGCCGGACTCGGTGCGGTCGAGGACGACCAGCACCATGTCGTAGGCCTCCTTGGAGCGCCCATTGACCATTCTGTGCACCTGGCGCACAGGAAGGTCCTGGGACTGGAGGTCGGCTTTAATAACGGCGGTGTCTAGCTACCTAGGGACACCGCGGATTACTACCCTGAGCTCCCTTTCCTCCTACAGGGTGTAAGTGTGATATGCGATCTTGTTCGATCGCAGGAAAGCGGATAGCCGTCGGTGGTCGTCCGAAGACGCCACCTTGACGGCTATGCCTTGCGCGTTGGAACGCGCGTACGTGTAATTTATTTGGCGATTGTAAATCGCCTTAGAGATGCGCTCCCAGGCGCTCTTGTCCTGAATGACAAGCGGCGGGGGAGTGATGTTCGGACGTGCGGGGCGCGCGAGGGGGGAGGCCCTGGCGGCTGCGTTGGGAGACGGAGACGGCCGGGGGCCGGAGGGGCCGGGAGAAACGGAGACGTTCCCGGCCTTCTGAATCTTGGGAGGTGGCGAGTCGCGCGGTTTACGCGCCCGCTTCCCATTCGAAATGGGAATGAAGTCGTCCTCCGACGAGAACGACGGGGACGACGGGGACGGGGACCGGGCGGGGAAGGCGCGTCTCGCGGACGCGCGCTCGACCTCCATATCCGAGTCCGAGAGAGGCTCGGACCCGCATGGCGAGACGGGGCGGTCGGCGGGGGTCTGGGGCGGCGCAACTAAATCCGTTCTCGGCTCGGCATACGGAGTCGCGGGGCGCGCAGAAGGGGCGAGGTGCGCGGGGGCGGGGGCCGACGCGCGCGCGGGCGACGCGTCGGGCAAGTACGTCGCCCTGAATTCCCGGACTATGTCCGGGCAATGCAGCACGATGTACCTCGTTAGATCCCGGACAAAATCGGGAGGGAAGTCGTCAGCCATTTCCAGAGGGGATATGGCAGGGCGCGTGGACTAAAATAGGGCCCTAAGACCCGGGCGTGAACGATGCCCAGATCCCCCCACCGGGTGGCGGGGGGGGGGGGGGGGAGTGGCACTACCGGGGAGACGCGGTGTGCCCCTGGGCGAAGAGAACCGCCGCACGGAGAATAGGATAGCGGGATAGGTAAGGGTAGGGTCCTGGGGAAATCAAGAGCCCTGACTAGGGAAGCCCCCAAGGCCAGAGCTCAAGCCCTTTCGAGATGGCCGCCCTCTGAAGGAGGGAGGCGAGCGCTCGGGTCCCGCTCAAGCCCGGCTTATGACACTGCTCGGCGTCCACCGGACATACCACGAACGGACAAAAGACGTGGATTTACAATACAAACGAAACGAAATTACAAACCGTTATGAAAAAAACCGTTAGAAAAAAAAACCGCGGGAGGGCCGGCCGCGCCGTTAACCGACGCGGCTGCCTAGCAACCCATGTAATTGGTCGCACCGGGCGATACGCGAACCGTACCTACACGAGACGCCAAAGCATACGCGCAGCGAATGCAATTATGTAAACATGCAAGCACAAAACACGTAAGCACAGCCGCGACAAACCACGTAGGTCTCGGAAAACGACCGTTGCAAAAACCGCGGGACGGCCGACCGCCGTCAGAACGGCGCGTCTACCTATCGGCTCGCCTAGGTGCTACGCGCGAGCCAGACGCGGAGAACTAATATCGCAAGCACGTATATATGTACGTATACACGTATATCGAGCCAACGAGATCACCACTCCACGCAAGCGCAGGCGTTACCAACAGAGCAAGTCGATTATGAAATATGTACGTGCGAAAATACGAAAATAGCGAGCGGGCGGGCTGCGCAGTGACACGACCGAACGCGCGCGAGGCACAGCCAGAACATGTAGATTTTTAAGTCTAGTAGTAATTGTAGTGTTGCTCAATAGCAAGCACATTTTACGTTATTTAACTGAATATTCTGTTTTGCCGTATACTATATTTTTTCCATAAAATTTGTATATTTCAAAGTCAATGAGAACTCCCTTCTGATTAAGATAGGAGGTTAAAACTTTATACACATAATAACATATACATGTCTTTCAAAAGCGCGACTTTTATGCGATATAGTTTTTTTTACAAGACATACAAGAGTGGACCTTCCTAATCAAGATAGGATAAAATAAATTTATGTAAGACAACATTTTTAATTTGTCACCCATAAAAATCTTAATCAATGAAAAGAAACCTTGAATTCTTACATTTGACATTATTCTTACGAATTGGTAAAGAAGGCTGAAGCCAGGAACCCAAATCAAATAAACCGGATTAGGTCATCGCTTTACGGCGAGTGGAAGTGGCGGGTCATCTCGGAGGAAGCAATTCTCGTGGTCGTAGATTGAATGCAAAATTGGATGAGATCCCACTGTTTTTACTGTATGGATCCCGGGGATTGTTACGTACCAACTACCCCGCGTTTTATTTTGTCGAGGGCACACACTGTCTGAATGGTTTGATTGAATGTGACAATAGTTATTGTAACTGACGCTTCGGCCGCTTTTGGGTTTCTTATCATTTTCTCTAGAGATAAATTTATTCTCTTCATACCAATATGAAGAGAATAAATAAAAAAGCGGTCAAACATCCAAATGTTTGACCGCTTTTTTCGGATTCGCAGTTAAGGTCATGACGAAAAGAATATCTCTTTATTGTGTCTCTGATAACGCAATAAATGTTTCAATAAACATTAGTATATAAAAATATTTTTCTTGAAGAAAAGAAAATCGGATTTTTATCGTGGTTATCTATTTCGTAGAAAGACATTTTGGAAAACGTTCATGGATTATCTTTTCAGTGCCTACTTAGACCAGTAATCTTAGAAGCCTAGAATAAAAAATCTTTGTATCACACAATTTTTTGAGATAGAAAGGTATTTTATACGTAAGCAGTATTTCGAATAACATCTATATCTATATCATCACGCCAGATCCCTTGCGGGGTGAGCAGAGAGTACAGAGTTCCAACAGGTTCTTTACATATATTTTCTGGCATCCTCTATTCTCATAGTTCGCCTCATACATGCTCGCCGGTTACGGAGACTCTTGACTTGACTTTCGAATAACAAATTACTAAACTATCAGCAGCGGCTTCGCACCAGGCAACAACATCGCCACCTATCGTATATATTATATAGCCTATGCTATTTTTGAATAATGTAGCTTATTAATAGTGAAAGAATTATTAAAATCTGTTCATTAATTTTAGAGTTTATCGATTACAAACCAAAAAATAATCTTTTTTCTTTATAATATTAGTAACCACTATAGACCGCCCGCGACTTCCGCTTCGCATATCTTTATAATTACACTGTTCCGAAATAAAAAATCTTATGTGTTAAGTCAAGTAATAAATTATCTGTGTAACAAATTTTATCCAAATCCATTCAGCCGTTTGCGTGATTGAGTAACAAACATCCAAACATCTAAACATACAAACTTTCACACTTATAATAATATTAGTAGGATTAGTAGGATGTGCCATTCTGATATATGAACTACATTATTGTAAAGTTTCATCAAAATCCGTGCTGTAATTTTTATGTGAAAGTATAAGAAACATTGATAAATTCATAGCCACAAACTTTCGCGCTTATAATATTATTAAAAAATCGGGAAATATACATTCTCGTATCAAAAAAGTGGGTTTGGTACTTGAAAGCCCGTATGAGCTAAGACTTGTATGCAAACGGAGCCAATCACGTAGTGCAGTGATCCATGTATGCAGCGAGGTCAAGTGGTCTGATGGCAAGCTCGGTACAAGCGAATCGTAGTGTTGCCTTGCATTCGTTACTGCGCCAATTTAATTCATGGCTAAATTTTAAAAACTTGTTTATTCCACATTCAGGTAATTTTTTCATGCCAATGAAAAAACGAGAGTCACACTAAAAGTTTTGAGGATTGGCCAGTAAGTAAAGATGCCAATCTTTACTTACTAGCTAATCCTCCTTCAGTGCCGGCGATTAAACAAGTGGTAGAAATATACTTAGATTCACATTAAAATTTAATAGTTTATATGTAAAATAAAATGTATGTAAACAATGCATTTATCAACGTTTTCTGTATACACAGAAGATAAAATATAATAAATTAAATTATATGATTAATGTAAGTGCATGCTTTAAGAATGAAACATGTATATTTGCTTCATGAATAACTCAATAATATGTATACCCCATTGCGTAGCGATCTACAATTGTGTAGATCCCTACGATACAGTCACCTGTCGCTATTCATTTTGATACGTCTATAAAAATTGACTTAGTCGGACACAAGAGTTTCTTTGCAGATCATAATACAAATCTTAATTCACCCATAAGTTTCAAAAAACATAATAATAATAATTTTATTTCAAACATTCATTCCTATTTATACATGATTTGCTCAGGACACAAGGCGAGCTTCGGCCAAAGGTTTAATTACTACATACCTATAAATATGTACTTTTTACAGTCCTATTGTAGACTCACTTAATGGGATGTTCGATTCCTCGGCACGGTAACGTAACAAAGGACCGGGTGTACAACGGCGTGAACCATTTTACATTGTAAGACGTCACAGAGGCGCTGTCGCCGGCATTCGCTCGTCTATCGACGGGCGCTTTGGCAACAACTTTATCAAAAGTCTGCCAGAAGACAGTGCTATAAATCTTTTGTATGTCCTTTTTGTTTTGACCTGAGTTGCACTTTGTTTTGTAGGCTAATAATCAAACACTCAGTTGCAGAAATCTTATCATTAGCACTTCATTACATAAAGCGACATTATCACTAATAAATTCATTATTTTAATACACCTATCTAGATAGATAGGTGTATTGAAATATCTATATCATCACGCCAGATCCCTGGCGGGGTAGGCAGAAAGTACAGAGTTCCAACAGGTTCTTTCCTTACAGACTTCTCTGACTCTCTCCACTCACATAGTTCGTCTCATACAAGCTCGCGGTTACGGTGACTTGTACTTCAGATGAGACATATGATTTCAATGCATAACTTCACGTAATTTGTTCAGTGCAATGATTTAATAATATATTAATTTCATCTTTAAAATTTAAGGAACGTTTCTGCACCTACGCGTACATTTTTTTAAGAAAATTATCATTGAATCATAGGTACCATAGTTTTGAATATTTATTTCACATATCAAATTCTCTCATAATTTTAGTATATTTTCTTGAGCACATCATAACCTACTCTTTATGTTTATAATTTTGAAGACAATCTAAATTTACTCGTATAACAATATTACAATGGCTTTTGGAGGGAGAGTTTACTAATTAAAACTTGCTAACGACATTACGAATTTCTTCTAACATTTGTTTATAAAGACGACTGTGATGTAAAAGTACCACAGTTGTTTTAGTAGTAGGTAATCATGTTAGTACATTTTTTTGCAACTTAGTCATTCTAAGAAAATCGGCATTATTTGCAATACACAAACAACTACTAATTTCCGTCAGAAACTTCATTAAGAAAGTAGGTAGCTTAAGAAAACATTACATAAATAATGATGTATACGTACATTATCTGTGTCCAATTTCGTTAAGCGAGGGTAAGGTAAGAAAAAGTACGAAAGTCGTGTTTATTTGGGTCCACTTTAGTTACACTGCCCTTTGGGGATCGCTTCGTGTATCAGCGCAGACGTCAGCTTCGGGTTAATTGTCTACGTGTTTACAACTAAACTCTATCGTCCTCTAGCGTAATTTGGTCTCTATTGTTCACTAGCGCGATTTAGATTCTGTTGTTCACTTGCTCGATTTGCTCTCTATCGTTCACTAGATCGATTTGTGATTATGGCATTATATATTAAGCGGTTCAATATTGAAGTCTTCGTTACTTTGAATGTGCGCTGCAATATCGAGCAATGAATACTAAAGAAATATCTATGTGGTTCTTGATCCTAAACAAGAAGGATTATTTGTGTCCTAAGTGAACAACTCTCTAGATTATCTTTTAGGGTTTATCTGGGCGGGTCTCTGGTCTTCTTGTAGCTATAGGCTACAGTAAGTTTTCCACAAATGGAAAACGCGCTCCAATCAGTGCTTGAAAAAATAACCAAACTGTTTCGATACGCCGACTAATTGGAGTCCTATGTAAACGCAATTAGCTTAGCGGCAATCTAATAGATAATGATACAACAAGCTATCAGATACAAACTTCGTTTTACGCTGTTCAAAGAGGGCTGGATATTTGAGACCTATGGAAATCGATTTTTTTTATTAAAGCGGCTTGATCAAGTAACTTAAGTATAAGCCGCTTGATTAACTGGATCGAATAGGCGTAGGTAAGTTCGATCCCTGCGCAAAACTATGTGAGTCACAAATATTTGTTTCAATTTGGCATTTGTGCATACGAAATTAATTCATGCTTGTATGCACATCTATTTTTTTTTAATGTTGTTCCACACTAGGATTTATTCCTGTATTGTGGGTGCATTTACAAACATGAAAATTCACATACACATATACCCAGATCGGAACAAATAATTTTGGATCACACAAAGATTTGTCCCGTGCGGGACTCGAACCTGCGACTATTAGACACAGTGGGCGGAGCGGTTTAAGCTCTTAACCACTGCGCTAAATCGTCCGTCATCTATGTATGTACGTCGCAAAAGTAATTCCTACTGTGGAATGTTTTTATGAAATCTACTTGATCATAGAAATCCTTTATATTAGATATCTATTGATTCTCTGCTCAAATGTAATAATTCCCCATCGAATACGATATTTACTCAAGTAAATAACAAAATGTTGTTGCTAGAGTGTTTGAACAGTACAGCTACGTTTGGGCGGATATTAAACTTTTTATTTGCCCTGCAATATTAATTTTAATTTAGTTTTGTGATAAAGATTCATATTAAGTCTTATCCGTAAACCATTTGTTTTCTTCTCTGTTAATGAAGGAACCGTAGCTATTCTCATGAACGGAATAATTTGGTTGATTTAACTTAGACCCACCTCATCATCGATTAAATATAGGGAGATACACGCTCGTCACACGAAAAATTGCACCTGAAAGTGGGTGGAAATAAATGTGGGCGGTACTAAAATACTAGCAGTGTTCCGCTTTTAGTCGCATGCACAGAGTATTTTATACTTCCGGATATAGAGTCATCAGCTCGGTTCTCGAACTAACGCCATCTGCCGACCGAGTGCACATCTAAATATTGTTATGTATATTATCTACTACTAACTATAATCGTTACGCTCGTATACTATAGCTAACTATACATAAGTATGGAGTAGCTATCTATAGAACTATAAGTAGGTATACATCGATGCTGTGCCTATAGCTATTTCGACATATAACTTCACTGTAACTTATATTTATTACATAGTTACCTAATTCGTTTTTGAAACATAACACTACATTATATATAATATAAGCCCTGTTAACAAACTGTCTCACCGTCGGGCACGGGCCTCCTCTCAAACTGAGAGGGTTTAGGCCATAATCAACCACGCTGGCCCAGTATGCGGTTTGGCGACTTCACACACCTTTGAGAAACTCTTAGCTCTTAGGCATGCAGGTTTCCTCGCGATGTTTTCCTTCACCGTTAAAGCCAGTGATAGTTAATTTTTAATACGCACATTCTTTTCGAAAAGACAGAGGTGCGTGCCTGGGTTTGAACCTGAGACAACTGACTTTGCAGTCCAACAGTCTAACCACTAGGCTATCACTGCTATCTTTTATATAATATAAAATATTTTATATACTTTTTTTACAGTCACAAACGCGTTTGTTTATGTCTTTCCATCGGAACGTAATCGTAGTCCAAAACGCGCAGATGATAAATGTTTGAAGAAAATCCATAATATATGGGTAACACAGTTTAGAGTCACAGCCCGGGAGTCCAGTTAGACACGCTTTTTAAAGAATAATAATTTTAATTTAAAAGGGATGTTTTAAAGACAAGCTTTTATATCAAAACACAACGGAAACCGTCAAGTACTTGTCAAGACAAATGCTACGAGCCCCAAGACGTCGAAGTTATATATTTTATAGATGGGTAGTTCCGTTGGCCACCCGCCAGCTCCATCATCAGACCTAGGACATCATCGGTGTCTACAAAACTTGTCAAGATAAATCCAATGCGCCCAAACACAGCGGGGGTTTATGTTGAGTAGTTGGGTGGTTCCGTTGACCACCTTCCGGTCTTCATCAGAACCTGAACATAATCTGGGTTTACCGAACTCATCAAGACAAATCTAATGAGTCCAAACAGTCTAGGTTTATGTTAAGTACTTGGGTAGTTTCATTGGCCACCCTCCGGCTCCATCATCAGACCCTGGATATCATCCGGGTCTTCATAACTCCTCAATATAAATCCAATGAGCCTAAACACGGCAGGGTTATATCGAGTAGTTGGGTAGTATCGTTGATAACCCTCCAGTTCCATCATAAGACCCAGGACACCATCCGGGTCTACAGAATTCGTCAAAACAAATCCAACGAGTCCAAACGCGGCGGGTTATAATGAATACTTGGGTAGTGCTATTGGACACCCTCCGGCTCCATCTTCAGACCCTGGACTTCATTTAGGTTTTCAGAACTCGTCAAGGCAAATCCGATTAACCCAAACGGGGGCGGCGGGGTTATATTGGGTACTTAGGTAGTTCCGTTGGCCACCCTTAGACTCCGTCATCAGACCCCGGCCACCATCCGGGTGTAAAGTAAGTTCAGATAAATCCATCGAACCCAAATAGGCAGGGTTATATTGAGTACTTGTGTGGTTCCATTGGCCACCTTTCGACTTCATCATAAGACCATGAACACTATCTGGTTGTATAGTACTTTTCAATATCAATCTAATGAGCCTAAACACGAAGGGGTTATGTTTTAAAGTTTACATGTTTCTATAACCATATTCAGATTCGATCATCAGATCAGCTCCATGGTATATCCATATTATTGCATTGTCATCAGACTTACATACGTATGCTAAATTTCAGCTCAAACGAATACCCTTAAAAATATATTACAAGGTTTAAACCGGTAAGACAGACAGACATACGAACATTGCAAGTTAAATAAAAGCTTGTAAAAATACCTGTACTTCTAACTACTTCAAGACTTAGAAAAGAACAAGTTTAAGCAACAGATTTAAAAAATAATTATATTTACACAGATTATACGTGCTAGTACGCAGCAACATTTCGTTTCTGCGGGTAGTATAAGACCTATCGACAGACCAAGTAGTCACTTTTTACTAAAATGACTAAAATATAACTAGTAAACATAAGAGTGTAATTAATACTGTAATGGTAAATATGAAAAAAATATAGTTTAAATATATAACTAAACGAACAAAGTGAGATTTTACCTTAAGGATTTTTAAGTGGTTCTTTCAATATAGCGATATCTATACGGAAGGTACTAAAATCTTGTTTCAAATCCCATACTTACAGGAAATGTACTAGCTGAATTTGAGCTACATACACCCTGGTCGCTTTCACAGGCTAATTAGGGTCGTTTGTTTACCACGCGACGAACATGCCGAACTTTGCAATTAAAATCTGTAAGAGTTATACAAAAAAGAAGTAACAAAAAAGAATGGGGTGCTCGTACTATACAATTAAAAATATTGTACTAATGTTGTGTTAATATTGATTCCACTCACTTCAGTGTTTTATTGTATGTTGTGTTTATTTTATTGCTTTTTGTGCATTGTCTGCAAATACAACGTTAAGTGATGCGAGTAAAGTACAATATGCCCTAATTTATGTTTACACCATAACTATAACTACTCACGTCGATTTAGGGACGTTTTGAAGTGTAAGTTTTGAACGGGACTGTGTATCTTGTTATTACATATTGACACCACCTCATAGAGTAGCCTTTATTGTTCTTCCATACCCCACCGCAAAATGTGAATGGAAACAATTGTATTTTTGTATTATTTTAAATGAATAACCTTTCTTAAGCGAAGTAAGTTCTTGCCCTTTTCTTTCCACAGGGATAAAATTCCGGAAAGCTGGTAAAGTCTTTGTTACTTTTCCGACGATTCAGAAGTTGCACACTCAGAATTACAATAATGATTGACGTAAATAAAAAATATTCTGATTCCAAATCTGTCGTATCTCGTGCACAGACACCATATAAACACGTATCTATTTCATACTATATATGTTTGCCCGGGCTTTTTTATTCGACTACTATGCATTCAGAAGCAATTGCGTCCCTTCAATTTAGTATTAGTAATGCGCAATTCATAGACAAAACTAACAAATTTATTTCAAGATGACGCATCGAAAACTTTAAACATTGAAAATTCACAGTACCTACGCCTATTATATGATGGATTTACTAAAGGGCCACAGTCATTTATTAAATTATATAATACAATAAAAATTTAAAGTCCCCTCTAACACTTCGTCTGTCGCTTCAAATTTGAATATTGCCATATACTTGTACAGTCAGCAACATAAGTAGCTTAACATTTTTAGTTTTTCAAATCGTTAGCACACTTTTGTTTGACATCAAATTCATAATGTTTCTTGATCTTAATATATTTGAATATGTTGCTAATGATATGGCATTGACAATATTTACCAATTTCTGTATAATAAAGGGAATTATTTTTTTGAAAAATTGAGAATGTTAAGCTACTTAGATGGCTGACCATACATACAAGATGGCCCGATGTCGTGGTGAAGGTTGCAAGTAAAGTATACCACAAAGCCAGTGGTCGTGGTGAATTAAGGTTGACCTTTGTCCTGGAATGGATATCTATCGGCTAGTGATTATACACTCGTAGATCTAGTAGGTTTTCTAACTACACGTCATTAAGGGGTTACCTTAATAAAACGTGTTTCTAGCACTTCAATTAGTATATGGATTAGAAACGTAATATTTCTAAATATGATTATTGTCTGTATATTTTAGAATCTGGTAAAATGGATAAAAGATTAAATGAAATTTTCTCGCTTGGAAAAAAATCAAAAATCATCTCCATTGCTTTACATTTTCTAATTCCAACGCGAAACGTTTAACAACCAGTCAATAGAATTTAATTGAAAACCTAAAGAATAATTTTGGCAAAGTTCTTTAAAACACTGCTTGTGCTTTATTATAGTAAGTTTTTTTAGAAAATGATTATATTTGTTTTTGCACATACATCGTTTACTTCCGAGCGCACGCTCTATATATCCGTCCCTTGTTATTCATTTATAAAGTTATTGCATCACTGTCCCTCTTACGGTGGATATGTGGTCGATCGCGGTAGGCTAGCAACGTATTCCACACTCCCATAGTTTGTACAAGAAAACCAATCTCATTGATGAATCCATTTAGAGAGCGGAGCGTCACACTTCGCACCAAACTAAAACAATTGCGAGTATTATACTAGTTGAGGAAACGGACATTATTTTGCTTCCATTTCTACGTTACTCTTGAGAGTCCTTATTTGCTATAACCACCTAACGCAACACGTTACGATTATTTCGTGAAACGACAGTTTAACGATACTTCAATGGCGTATAGAATAGCATAACACAAACGTTTCACAAAGTTATGGTAACGTGCTGCGTTAAGTTATTCAGAATAAGGGCGCAGTCCAGTAGCGCATGAACTTACAACATACATATCAAAAGGAAAATAGCAGTTCAAAGGAAAAATTAAGTTGGATGTTTGCTCAACTTGGTTTTTCTAGTGGTTTGAAAACTAGCCGTGTTAATTACTTATCTCATCATGAGGAAACTACTCATTGGTAGTTTGGGCATTTAGTTGTTTTAAATCTGTTTAAATGTGGAATATTTATAAAGTTAACTAATAATCATAATAAAGCCTCTTTATTTACTTTAGTACATTTCAATATGAAGAAAAAATCTATCTCTCTATCTATCTATATCATCAGGCCAGCTCCCTCGCGGGGTAGGCAGAGAGTACAGAGTTATAAAAATATATAATATAATGAAATTAATTAGAAATGCAATTTAAACTAGTCAGTGATTAATATTTATAACAATTGTGCCTACTATAATATTTTTGATTTCATGCGCTCTTATTTTTTGTAATATATGTGAATTTTCTCCAAATCTCTCTATCCTTTTTTCTCTCTAGCCTTTACCATCCAGTCTTTTACGGCAACTCTTTTAATTTCATCAAAAAGTTAACTTATAATTTAATGACTAATAATGTAGAGCTGGTCTTCATGAAATATATCTATTTATTTTTTATCAAACATTTCTAGTTTAAAAAAAAATTGTGGGGTATTTGGTGGTTGGGAAAACAGTGCTTAAAAACTGTATGTTTGGGCATTTTATAACAACTACTGAACTAATCTTGGCAGGACGATAGATATAGAGATTATGGTTTTTGAAAGGGAAAAAACCAGAACGAATGTAAGGATTGTGGTTGGTAACGATGTGCTGGAACAAGTGAATGAGTTTGTATATCTTGGATGCGCCTTCAGTAAGGATGGGAAATACACCGCTGACATAGAGAGAAGAGTGAGTGCAGGGAACAGAGTGAATGGTGCGATGGGAAAGCTACTCGGGAGCCGGCACTTAAGCCATAAGGCGCAGCTGGCCATACATAACGGAGTTCTTGTCCCAACGCTGTTATATGGTAGCGAGAGCTGGGTATGTAAGAAGAAGAATGAAAGTAGGATAAATGCGGTAGAAATGCGAGCTCTGCGGAAGATGTGCGGAGTGAAGCTGACCGACCGCATTAGCAACAGCATAGTAAGACAGCGAGTAGGTATGAAAGATAGTATCGGTGTAAAGATGAGAAAGGGCATGCTCCGTTGGTTCGGGCATATAGAAAGAATGCCAGAGGAAAGAATGACAAAACAGATATACAATGTGAAAGTGGAAGGATGCAGGTACCGGGGAAGACCTAGACTATCTTACCACGACCAAATAAACCGAGTCTTATCTGATGGAAAAGTCAAGAGTCTCCGTAACCGGCGAGCGTGTATGAGACGAACTATGAGAGTCGAGGAAGCCAGAGAGGTATGTAAGGAAAGAACCTGTTGGAACTCTGTACTCTCTGCCTACCCCGCAAGGGATCTGGCGTGAGGTTATAGATAGATAGATAGATAGACGATAGATATAATAGGAGACATATGTTTTTGGTAGTTACGGCGGAGGAAATAATGAAATTAAATAAAAATTGATAAGCAGATATAAGAATTTATATATACAGTAGTATATTGACACTGACAAAAGATTTGCCTTACGATATCGGGACCTTACAACGTCGACCGAATTTGGGTGTTCCTACGAACACCTCTGCTACAATTGCTAATGGAATGTAAGTCTAAATGGGTAATATTTTTAAATAATGTAATTTACTCATCTAATTGCACAATCGAACAACCCCTTAGTAAAGATAACATAACCATAGAAGTTACACTTATTGTTATATAAATAATACAAGTTGCTTTTCAGTCTTAATTAGTTCAATAGAATATGAACTTCTTGCTTTATAAATAATAGAAGTATAATTGCGTGCCGCACTCACAGCCAGTCAGGTACTGAGGTTCGCTAACGTGTTATTATAGAAATAGTTTTCAACTTTTCAAACCTGAATAGGTCAGTATCCTTTGTTTCGCTGCAATAGTCGTTCACTGAAATATGCATAGAGTAGTTTTAAAAACTCAATATTCGTTTGAAGGGGCCTGGACCAAACAGTTATATCGCGACTATGTAGGATTGAGGTTACTCGACTCAGGCCCAATGTAAATAATATCAGTTAATCGTACTCGAGTACAAGCCGTAAAAATGTTTAATTTTTATACTTTTAGTTCTATTTCCTAAAGTGCGCCAATTACAGGGCCATCAGTTCGATCAGCTTGGCAGCTAAGGTGTATGGTAAAATTATTGAACGGAGAATGCGCGAGAAGTCCGATGGAGTGTTGTGTGAGGCACAGGGAGGTTTCAGGTCTGGAAGAGGATGTTCAGATCAAGTTTTCTCCCTCCGCAACATCGTAGAAAAGCATCTGGCAGTAGGCCGGAAGGTTTTCTGCGGTTTTGTGGACCTGGAGAAGGCGTTTGATAGAGTCGTGCGAAAGAGACTTTGGGACATTTTGCCAGAGTATGGTATAAACGGCACCCTGTTGCGAGCCGTCCAGTCCACCTACGTGGACAGCAAGGCATGCGTACGGGTGGGTGGTAACATGTCACCTTGGTTTGACGTTAAAATCGGCGTCAAGCAGGGTTGCGTGTTGTCCGCTAGACTGTTTATAGTGTATCTGGATAAAAGTCTTCAAAGACTGAATGCGATGACTGAAGGGGTAAAAATGGGTGATCTAGTGATAAACCACCTATTGTATGCAGATGACGCGGTTTTGATAGCGCCAACAGCCACTGATCTGCAAACACTAGTCACAGTTATGAGAGACGATTGCATGAACAATGGCTTACATTTGAATGTGAAGAAAACCAAAATTATGGTTTTTGAACGGGAAGAAACCAGAACGAATGCAAGGATTGTGGTTGGTAACGATGTGCTGGAGCAAGTGAATGAGTTTGTATATCTTGGATGCGCCTTCAGTAAGGATGGGAAATACACCGCTGATATAGAGAGAAGAGTGAATGCAGGTAATAGAGTGAATGGTGCGATGGGAAGGCTACTTGGGAGCCGGCACTTAAGCCAAAAGGCGCAGCTGGCCATGCATAACGGAGTGCTTGTCCCAACGCTGTTATATGGCAGTGAGAGTTGGGTATGTAAGAAGGAGAACGAAAGCAGGATAAATGCGGTCGAAATGCGATCTCTGCGGAAGATGTGCGGAGTCACGCTGAGTGACCGTATTCGCAACAGCGTAGTAAGAAAGCGAGTAGGTATGAAAGATAGTATCGGTGTAAAGATGAGAAAGGGTATGCTCCGTTGGTTCGGGCATATAGAAAGAATGCCAGAAGAAAGAATGACAAAACAGATATACAATGCGAAAGTGGAAGGATGTAGGTGCCGGGGAAGACTTAGACTATCTTACCATGACCAAATAGACCGTGTCTTAGCTGAAGGGCAAGTCAAGAGTCTCCGTAACTGGCGAGTGTGTATGAGACGAACTATGAGAGTGGAGGAAGCCAGAGAGGTATGTAAGGAAAGATCCTGTTGGAACTCTGTACTCTCTGCCTACCTTGCGAGGGAGCTGGCGTGATGATATAGATAGAGATAGATAGATTTCCTAAATAAGTGTAGTTATCGGGATATTAAAACAGTACATATATACTAGCTTATCAAGACTAGTAAACTACAATAGTACTACTAACTTTTATAGATGTGAAAACTTATTATTTCGAGGTATGTTTGTATGATTTTTTATAATTGGAACTATTTAAAGTTTCTGATTTTATTTCTCTAATTGTTTATGTGACTCGATGGTGAAAATCTTTGTTGACGTAAGGAACACAATGTTGTGTCCCTTTCGTTAATTAACATTTTGACCATCGATATGGTCACGAATAGACTGTGCCTTATCTGACGAGCAAATTAAGTGTCTCCGTAACTGGCGAACGTGTATGAGACGAACTCTGAGAGTGGAGGAAGCTAGAGCCAGAGAGGTCTGTAAGAAAAGAATCTGATGGAACTCTGTACTCTCTGCCTACTCCTCGAAGGATCTGGCGTGATGATATGGATACATAGAAATATGGTTTGCATATAGTGTGCGTGTTTGGTTTGCGGTTATATGCTTTTTTGCATGTACATACGGCTGAGCATTTTTTTTTTTTTAATAATAATTATATCACTTGTTTGTTTTATGTAATTAAGGCGCTGTGCGACCGCGGTGATAACGATCACTTAGGTTAAGTAGCGACTGCTTGGACATTGACCCCAGTTAGCACTTCATGTCGTAGTCGTTAAGTTGGGAACCTTACAGGCAACTTAATAACTTCCAACGGTAAGTGGACATACACCTGCCTTGCATTGGGTCCGCGAGGTATAACCTAATCTCTCTCACCCGATTTTTAGATAAAGCCTTTCCTTTGTAATAGGTCATACTTAATCTCTCTCCCCTATATTTATATGAGATGGCCTTTTCCTAACAGTGAGCAAGGCTTATTCATATATGTACTTTTTTTAAATGTATACGGAAAGAACGTCGGGTCTCGATAAAAGTGAGCAAATACCCTGCGCAGCGGACGGCGACGGCGCGTCGTTTCTGTTATGAAAAATAAAGAGACCAATAAAATTCTGTCCAGTGCAACAGCTATCGTTCAGCGGAGCGGCTATCCTGCATTTTATGCTTGCGACGCCATAGCTGTTTATTTCTTTATACTTTGTATGAAGATATGAACAAATGTTGATTTACTCTGAGAAACACAGACGTTTCTACTTTGTATATTATGATGTGTTTACGATTATATAATAGCTGCTGAAGATCGGCACTTACGGGCTATGTATTAGATGTCCCTAAAAACCATTTATTAAAAATACTTATATTTAATCATCTGCTAGTGACTGCCTCGTTGATCTAGTGGCAAAGAACATCGCTTTGTGATTAGGAGGTCCTGGGTTTAAATCCTAGATCGGGCAATTGTAGTTTTTATAACGAAAAAATCCCAGCATGAGTATGGAGTTTGGAATTGTGCCCAGTATATGGTACTAGGCGCGCCCCCTATTACATGGCACTTAACATCGACGGCGAACTGTGGGTGTACACAATTCACCTTTCCCGCCCTCGCTTGGGGAATATAGGCATGACGGTGATATTTAATCATCAATATCACTTATCGCACATTCCAACCACTGCACAGCATAGGCGCCACATACGACTGGTTTGAGCCAATTTTGGCCTGACCCATAATTGTAATGGCCTTTTACGATTGCGACATCCTTTCTGTGGCCACCATTTGGTCAAAGACTTACTTCAATACTACGTATATTCGCTACTACGCCCCGGCTTCGCACCGGTGAATTATACACAAACATTCCTCTTGAATAACTCTGTCCATTGGTTAAACCCGTATGAAACTCCGTTTGGCAGTTATTGAGTTTATTGTGTTCAGATAAACAAGACATCCGAGGCGGGAGAACTATGTTTTATAATATGTAGTGATGACATACAATATAAAGTGATTACAAGGTTATTAGTACCTACTCATTCAGTTATATCCTTCATTAGTAATCCTAATTGCCCTTGCATTGGATATAGAAAACTTTACTTAATATTGGCATTCAAGTGTAATCTTAGATAGTATGACGAGCCCATAACTTATGCAAGTTAAGATTAAGCTTTAGATGAATGACATCTTAGCTTTTATATTAAGTCTATATCCGGCGGTAGATTATAAGTTAAGAAAAATGTAAACTTGACATTTTGTAAGTGCCTCCGCAGGGTACAGAATACAATATTTAAGTTTTAGGTTGCTGTCGTATTTCCTGATCTGAGGATAAAATACTCGTGGCGAAAAACAATAATATTAGCCCTGTTAAGAAACTATTCCACTGTTAGGCTCGGGCCTTCTCTCAAACTGAGAGGGTTTAGGCCATAGCCCACCACGCTGGCCCAGTTCGGGTTGGCGACCTTCACACACCGAGGAACTCTTAGGAATGCAGGTTTCCTCACGATGTTTTTCTTCGCCGTTAAAGCAAGTGATAGTTAATTTTTAATACACACATGCTTTCGAAGAGACAGAGATGCGTGCCTGAGTTTGAACCCGAGACCTCTGACATTGCAGTCCAACGGTCTAACCACTAGGCCATCACTGCTTATAATCAATCAATCAATCACTGCTTAAAATCAATAGATATTTTAATTAATAATTGTGAAATCTTTGCACCAAGATTACAAATAGTAAACCATCCGCAACGTAGAATCTCAAATAAGATTGAAACTAGAGAAGCAATTCAAATGAAACCAACGGTGCCTAGATAAGGCCGTGTACCGTCGTAGATCCCTACGTAATTTAAAGAACAAACAAGCCCGCAACTGAATTTACGTTGGCTGCAACGAACTCTACGTCTTTTCTTTAACTTACTTCGTTTGTCGTTTGCTATCAACTTACTCTTAGTTAACAGTACACCGTATGTTTCTGATCTTTCACTATATTAATTTTTTGGTTACTTGTTAGGGAATTACTAAACTTACTAGGAATTACTACGTATCAACGTTGTGTTTACAAAGGACGAATGGCTTGGTCCAGCAGTTAAGAGCTTGAGTCGCTCCGCCACAGGATTGAGTTGTTGCGGGTTCGATTCCCGCACAGGACAAATCTTTGTGTTACCCATAAATATTTGTTTCGGTCTGGGTGTTTGTACATGTGACTTTTATGTCTGTAAACGCACCCACGGTACAGGAATAATTCCTAGTGAATACATACGTTAAAAAAATCATAGTAAAGAAACGAACACATGGTAACATTTTGGTGGGCCACAAAAGCCAGACCAGCCAGTATGACATAGGTTGTTAAATTTAGATCTCTGAACCTGCTTACCTGAATGCGAAATCTATTTAATGATTTTTCCCACTCGAAGTGTTAATTTTTTTCTTTCTATTAAGTATTTATGTTCTATACTTTTATCTCTGTTTCTTTTACAGCATTCCGAACATAGCTCCCACCCAACAGATTTAAGCAATATTCTCTGCGTCAATAATAGGATCACGCCTGGAGGGCCACACTTAATTGGCAGACAGCAAGCTCGCCTACGTATGCTTGCATCATAGTATATGCTATTTCTGCTATTTTTTAATTAGTGGCATTTGTGCTGAGGCCTTGTTTGTTTTAATATACAGTTTATTAATACGCCAAAGTAAAGTAACAAGACTGCCTCGTTGGTCTAGTATAATGCGCGTAGATCACGAGGTCCTGGGTTTGAATCCTAGATAAATCAGAGTGTCGTGTTTTTAAATTTATAGTATCAGTCTGGGAATTATGCCAGGTGTAATGACAATAGTCGCCCCCTATTACATTGGGTCCTAACATCTGGTTTTTATATGTAATGTGGTTTTTGATGGACCGTTCATGTAATAATTAGAACGTTACCACTCCATTTTAAATAATTAAACATCGTTGGCAAAAGTACATGTACACAATACACTTCTGCCCTTCATGGTTCTGCCACCTACGCTTGGGGAGCATAGCTGTGGCGGTGTTTATTTTTATTTTTAACAAAGAAACATTTATGATAGTTAAGCCATTCCTAATTTCTTCTTACTTTCCATATTACAAACACAATTCATTTTACTTTGCAGGTAAACATGAAATGGATACAAAACAGATTTAGAAGCCAATCAACGTAGTGAATCTGTTGGTATATGGAATACGAAGGCTCAAAAAAGCAATAGATCCGCGGGTGAATTTGGCTCAAGCCTGATCGAGTCACTTAATCCTATTTTCTGTGTTATTGAATAAATTTCCTCTTGCGGTATGTTTTATTTATAGATAAATTGATTTAGATTAAGGTATATACAGCGTATAACTTATATTACGGAAAGCACCAGATTTTCGCTTAACAAATTTACGAAAATCAATGTTCCACTTTTGTAGTGCTATTTGCAATTTTCTTGAGAAAATATATATCTATTACTACAAAACCTTTACTGAGGAATATATTAGGAACGGCAATTGAAATCACTGTATTGCTTATAATCACGGGTATACATATTTAATACAGCGGATTGAGGAACGTTTGGAGTTATGCCTAAAAAAATGGATCATGCATTAAAAATAGCTGAGATCGATTTAGTTCCCAATTTCAAACAAACTACTTTGAGAGCTTCTGTTATTTATGTTACACGTTGTATAACTGAAATGTTACTCCAGAAATAATATTTCTAAAAAGCTGTAATTATACCCTAACGAAAACTTTAGTTAAATAAGATTTCTTTTAATCTCAAATCTCGACGCATCCCTAGTTTCACCTGTAGCCGAGCTTTTGTCGGCTCTAAATAACCCATTTACAAAATTACCTAGTTTTTACAAAAAAAATTTTTGTATGTAAGTTTTGTTATTTTAAGTGGGCACCAGGTGGCGCTAGCAGGCGGCGTTGCAACGGAAATTGCCGTCGGTCGGTCTCGTCGTACGAAGGGAAACAGGATTATTATTCGCTTCGACCAACTAAATAAGTAATGTAGCGCGTTACGATAACATCGCGAAATTATCGTTTAATGTTACACTGGATCGAGTAAATGCACGGGACTTTGTGTGACGCACGAAAATTTGTTTCGATCTGGGTGTTTGTGCATGTGAATTACGTGTTTGCCGACCCTCGACACAGGCGTAGTGTGGGGCTACGGTTTTTAAACCAGTTTTTACACGATCGTATCACGAAATTATCGTAACGCGTCGCGTTATGTCATAACGAATAACGATTTCTGGCGTTCACTGAACCGCGCCGCCCACCCTGGGATAGGCTAGGTCCATGTTAATTGTTGGCCCACATAGAAAACAATTACTTCTCGTGTGAATCTGAAAGTTCCTTTCTACTGTGTGGTGAGAAATATCAAACCCAAGCTCACTTTCTCCTTAGAAAAGAACCATTTGGAACTATGTACCCTCCGCAGCCGTGTTCTGGGCCGCTGCTATACATGGTGTAATTTTAGTCGTCCTGGAGCAAAAGCCCAGGTAATGTATCCAATGCCTATTGTTCAGTAGTAGTATCAAAAAATGAAAAATGGATACTTCAGTTAGTAACGTCTCCATAAAAATACTAACTTGGTGCATTAAAATACCTATACAACGCGCAACATGACATTTAGGGGCGGCGCGGCTCGTCAGATACCTTCGGTGTTTCGAATTTCACCTTAGCTATGATATTCGGGTAGATCAGTAGGGAGATGTTACTTATTGAAGTCTTCTTTTTATTATGTTTTTTATTACCTCGGGGATCGAATACATCACCTAGGCTTTGGCTATAGGATGACTAAAATTACACTGTGTATACCATCAAAATGATAAGAAGAAGAAAATGTATTACACACTTATTACCGAAAACATTAGGTCTCAGTGCAATAAGTAACGAGCTTATTTCCGGTACACCTGGCACAATTCCAGAATCCAGCCTGATAGTGAGTATTTTTTTAACTACACTTTGTCCGACCGAGAACTCAATCCCAGGACTTCGGGTGCGTCCCGCACAATATGTGCCACTAGAACAACGAGGCAGTGTTACTAGTATAAAAACTTAATTATGTTATTCTTTCTGATAAAACAAATTTCGTTCTTAACAGTTGCCGAAACAAGTACGTGTATACTACACAACTCGAGACTTGGATCATTGGAGTCACCTTCGTTAGCGATATTGGATTTCAAAATAAATGCCAAATTCGTGATCAACATCCTTGAAAGTCGAAACTTTAAAGAGCAAATTATACTCTAGTGGATACCCATGCTGAAGTGGACATTTTATACGATCAGGGTATAATATGAGTAATACGGAAGGCCATATGTATAGTTAATGAAATGGCGTAAAATATAAACGTTATCTCTTTAATTTTGTGATAATAAAATATTTTTTTATAACGTGGCCGCACAGCGCATACTTGGAATTACATGTTTTTGTATGTGTGTGAGTGATCTACGCTGTTGGCCGCGAGGCCTTTACAGCTTCACCGGGCAAGAGGGCGAGCGTGCAACCACTACGCTTGAGCCAGAAGGGCAAAGGCGCAACTAGCTCAAGGGCGCCTCAAGGAGGAACGGCCTCGGCTTGGGCAGTCGCTATGGGGGAATTAAATCAGTGCCGTATGTCTCTAAACATTTATTTATTTCTTACTTGCTACTATAATATGAAATTGTTTTCATCTGAATGGTTATAGCAGTGTACACAAAAATAAATGAAACAAAAACTATTCCAAGAAATAAATCTATCCGTGGTCGAAAACTTAGTTAGATTACGTTTGGTACTTAATGCGATTAGCCCAAACAGGCAGACTCCACCGAAACTTTGTTTTACAATATATAAGGGCACTCTCATAATTGTTAATCTTTTTTCTATTCACTCAGTTGCAGAAAACTGATCAACATAAAGCGGCATTATGACTGATAAATGCATTATTTCGATGTGAAATTTGCCGTACTTTTTATTGTGCAATGATTTAATTATTTACAAGGTGTATCGAAATTAATCGAAGACCTCGGACACCCCGATTAGCTAATTGCTTCACAAGTCCAATACGAAAACCAAATTATACTATGAAACGAGCCTCGGGGGAGGCTCGCGGGGTGTGTTAAATTACTACCGACTAAAAACCCCAGGGTGGCCTACATCAGCACTTTGGAGGAGCTCCGGGATCTCCGTATAGAACGCACCGGTACCCCTTTTGTGCCACGGTCTTAAGAAGCCACCATCGGGGGGAGACTAGACAACAAGCTCCCCCCCGCACCCCGCTCACTCCTGGGTTGTGCCTCGGCCCCGGCAACGTCGCCTTCGTCGAGCAGGATCGGCCCTCTCCAGATCCCGCTCGGCCTCCTCCTTCTGGGGCATCAGTATATTGTTACACCTAGGTCCAAGTCATCCAACTTGCGTTGGTTATGGGTCTTTCTAATTAAGCTCAGCTAAGTGGGAGCAAAACTGTGCCACTGCTATCTATTAAGGACTAAGTTAGTTTCTTTAAACAGTCGGGGTGACAGTTAGTAAAACAAAAGAAACAAGCGGATCAATTTGTATTAACGAAGTAAAGAAATGGATATGACAGTAGCTCTAAATAACTGAAAAGGGCGCCTCCCCGACCTCCAAATGTTTAAACTAAGGTGGTGTGCTTTGACATTGCATTAGTGAACAATGGACGATGAAACTAAACTAGATCCGCCTTTATCTTCACAATTGTTATAAAACACAAAGCGCTTAACAAGTTGAAAGCTTTCAGTGGGCGTTTCGGTTTGTAGCAAAGGTCTTCAACTATCCGTGACTTTGTATAAATAATCATAAATGAACCTTCTTTTATTAGGAATCTCAGACAATAGTTACTAAACGATCAACAATTATCATAATTGAATTTAACCTCATGCAGCTGTATTTCTTTAAAACTGTATTTAATAGCTTAATATCCTACTAATATTACAAATACGAACGTTTGTGAAGATGGGTGTACGGCTGTTTGTAACTTTCACGCAAAAACTACAGAACGGGTTTTGATGAAACTCTACAGTACTTAGTATAGCTTATAACAAGCTTTTATTGAACTTGCAATGTTCGAATATGTCTGTCTGTCTTTCTGGTTTAAATCTTGTGATCCATTTTTCAAGCACTTGCGAATGAGCTGAAATTTGGCATACGTATGTAAAGTTAGTTACAATGCAATAATGTGGTACCATGGAGCTAGTCTCATGATGGACTCGGAAGGTGGCTATAGGAACATGTGAACTAAACAACGTCACCTCCTCGTGTTTAGACTAGTTAGATTGGTGTTGACAAGTACTATACAACTAGATAGTGTTCAGGGTCTGATGATAAAGCCGAAAGGTTGCCAATGGAACCACCCAACTCCTCAATATAGCCCCGCCGTGTTTGGGCTCGTTGGATATATCTTGGCGAGTACTTCAGTCCCGGATGCTGCCCAAGGTTTGATAATGGAGCCGGAAGGAAGCCATACAAACTCCTCAAGTAAACAAGTTTCTTCGTTGTGTATTTTTAATAAGGTATATTTAAATTAAAATTATTTATCGGAATAGCACATAGGGTATAATTGAGGCCGTTAGTATTTAAATGAATAATTTATTCCATTTGTAGTTGCTAAGCAGTATGTAGGTAGTATGTATATTGACCAAACAGACCGAGTCATATCTGGACATAAGGACAAGTCAAGGGTCTCCGTAACCGGCGAGCGTGTGTGAGACGAACTATGAGAGTGGAGGAAGCCAGAGAAGTATGTAAGGAAAGAACCTGTTGAAACTATGTACTCTCTGACTACCCGCAAGAATCTGACGAGATGATGTAACTATATAATAAGCAATTAGTGTCAATAAATTATATGTAAGGTCAAATCTGTTTATGTAACAAATAAATTAATATACGTATGCAGACAACAGGCTAAGTCATCATTAAATTTTTGGCCGGGATACAATATGCCTAATTTATATATTTTTCCATTACTTTATCTACATTTTTTATTATCATGAAAATATATGGGCAAATGGGACAACAGGTTTGGCGACTTACCTATCTAACAATTTCAACAAAGGCTTTCTGGGATGCGCAGCTATTTTTTCATAAAAACATCATGACGCATGACCGCCATAAGTTTGCCCAGAAAAGAGCGGGGAGAGCTGGATCCATGTAATTAGACGCCACGAAGATTTATGTTACGGAAATTCCCAAATTCTTTTAATTTTTTCGCCTGGGAGGCGTACTACCACTTTCTTAAACACTCATTTTGTTGAAAAAGAAAAATCAAAGCTATTTTTAAGTGGATTGTAATTGATTTTTTGTAGATTTATTAAACTCGGTTACCATGATGATTCTACTGCCTCTTTGTTCTAGTGGAAAAGTGCATCGCTTTCTCATCGCGAGGTTCTGGGTTCATTCCTTGGTCGGACAAGCTTTTCTAATGAAAAATTTCCTAGTATGAGTACGAAGTTAGAAATTGTGCCCAGTATATGGCAATAGGCTCTCCCCCCATTATATGGGACCTAACATGGTCGGCGAAAAGTGGGTATACTCAGTACACCTCTGCCATCCCCGCTTGGTGAATAAGACGTGACGGTGTTTTATATTCTACATTAGGAGGTGACATGTAAGTGAATATTTAAAATTAACCTTGACAATTTATTAGATCCCGAGTAAAGTTTACGTAATACTAACGAGTATTTACAGTTAGTCCACCTTTGTATAATTAAGAACTTAATTAACACACTACATATTTACTCCGAAAAAATAGAGCACAGTCACAGTAAGTGCGTAGGACAAGACATAACCGGGAGCCCGACAACTTAGAATACAAGCAGAGACATAATCTCCATCCAATTTCGCTAAGCGAAGAGAAAAGGTAAGAAAATGTACGAACGTCGTGTTTATTTGGGTCCGCTTTATTTCCACTGCCCTTCGGGGGTTCGCTTCATGTATCAGTGCAGACGTCAGCTTCGGGTTAATTGTCTACGTGCGTTTTCCTCTGAATTCGTCACGTTCACTCACCCGAATTTCTATCGGAGTTTAGCTTTGGGTATATAGAATATTTTTTTATGTAGTACACTTACAGGATACAACACCATGAGACTTCATGAGAAATGACGGGGGAATCTCCGTGATTTTGAGAACCTATCTTTTGGAAATATATTTTTTGCATTTAGGCTTGTCGACATTTATTGTAAGCTTCTATCTTATTAATATTGAACAATTATAATAATACTGACCACTCAAAAAAAAATTCTATGAGATTTCGTCTATTCGTAATATTATTGGGAAATTATTGAATATTTTTTATTACTGACTACTGAAAAACAGTTTACGTCTCTTATATTTCCCTCCAGAACCGTATGTGCGGTTTTTTTATTATGGCATATTTCACCCGGGGCTGCAAGTCTGCTAACGACAGATTCAAATCCAACATGCCCACAGGTCATAACAATCCATTCCATCGACAATTTCAAAGGTACCTCTCAAAAGTTTTAATGACTTTAAATACACCATACCTTCATTCCCCAAGCGGGGGTGTTAGAGGTGGACCGCATATACCAAAATATAACGGACAATGTCAGTTCCACATGTAATAGGGAATTAAGATATTCCCTTTATACCGGGAACAATTACAGACTCTGTCGATAAAAAACCTCAATTACACTTTGTCCTACCTAGGATTCCAATCTAGGACCTCCAGCCAATAGCCAGCCGCACTAAGTGCCATGAGGCTAGCAAAGCATAGTGACTGATGTCCTAATGCAATGGAGTTAGTCAATAGGTAACGCTAACCCTGGCTCGTGCAAGTGGGCCTTAATATAGAAATGAAATATGATTACCCCCAAATAGCGCGTAGCGCTTGTAGATGTTATTTGCGTATACCCCCTATGCACACACACTCAAGTATAATCATCATCTATATATCTATCTATATCATCACACCAGATCCCTTGCGGGGTAGGCAGAGAGTACAGAGTTCCAACAGGTTCTTTCCTTACATACCTCTCTGGCTTCCTCCACTCTCATAGTTCGTCTCATACACGCTCGCCGGTTACGGAGACTCTTGACTTTTCCTTCAGATAAGACTCGGTTTATTTGGTCGTGGTAAGATAGTCTAGATAATAATCATCATATAATAATAATAACACTAGCCGTGTTAAAAACACTGTCCTTAGGCCAACTGGGCTTAGGTCATAGTCCGCCACGCTGGCCAAGTGCGGGTTGGCGAACTTCACACACCTTCGAGAAACTCTTAGCTCTTAGGTTCCTTACGATGGTTTCTTTCACTGTTAAAGCAAGTGATAATTCATTTATAATACGCACATGCTTTCGAAAAGACAGAGGTGCGTGCCTGGGTTTGAACCCGAGACCTCTGATTTTGCAGTCCAACTGTCTAACTACTAGGCTATCACTGCTTCTGTCTATAGGTAAATTAAAATTATTCAAATAACTATAATATACGCTTTCGTAAAGTTTATATATAGGTGTAATTTGCCGACAGACATATTATTATACATTTTGCAACACACCTTTGTGCATACTCAACTTATATTTGCGTAGCGGGAGTCTAAATTCCGTAAGATCGAGTTTCTATAGAAACACAAATAGTTTCGCTATAATTTGCTAACAATATGGCACATTGAAATCTACATAATGGTACAAACTATATACGGATTAAAACAGTATTTTTGGTTTTGAAAATTAAATGGAATGGATAGAAGCTTAAGCCACTCCATCTACTGGATCTAGAAGTCGCAAGTTCGATGCCCGCACGAGGTAAATATTTGTGTGACCTACCAATGTTTGTTTCGACTGAGTTTGTGTGTATATTATTTTCCATACAAACGCACATGACATGACACTATGACACAGGAATAATTCCTAGTGAGTCAAAAATTAGAGCGATTTAATTGTTTTTGAGCATACCTTCAACAACTCCATTTAATTTATTTTCTAGAAATAAGAGCAAAAACTAAGTTTGTATAGAAACTTAATTTTCAACAAGACTTAATAAATCAACACCGGGGTAATTTATATTCTTATAATTATAGAGGAAGTTACATATTAACATGTTCTATATATAGATATTGATAAAATAATAAAATTATAATTATGCCAGATGTTACTACTTTGATCACATACAATTTTATATTATTTTAATGTCGAACCTTATGGTATGATTACTTAATTTGCCGCGTGGTTCCCGGTTGCCGCGTGGTTCCCGCTTGCCGCGTGGTTCCCGGCTTAGAATAGGACCAACCCATCTCATCCCATCGGGTGTCGTACAAGGCGACTAAGGGAAAACTAGGGAATGGGCAGCAGCGTTCCCTTAACACTTCGACGACCAATAACTGCGCTCGCCAACACGCCTGCCAAGCGTGGCGAGTATGGCAAACACCCCCAATTATGGAAGAAAGTAAAAAAACCAGGCCCCTAGTCCCCGGCGGTCCTGTTCGTCCTGGCCACGGTAGCAGCCATGGTAACGACAGGACAAGGGGTGCTAAGAATCTCCGGCAGAGATTCGGCTACCACCAAAACCGAAAATTGGCCCTGGTGACATACAACGCACGCACATTGAGGACAGATGAGAAGCTAGTTGAGCTGGAAGAAGAGTTAAACAAGTTGCGGTGGAGTATTGTTGGTTTATCGGAGGTCCGAAGAGAGGGCGAGGACACGATAACCTTAAAATCCGGCAACTTGTTTTACTACCGGGAGGGCGAACAGCAGTCCCAAGGTGGTGTCGGATTTATCGTCCACAAGTCACTCATAAACAACGTTGTGTCCATCACTAGTGTGTCGAGCAGGGTAGCGTACCTGATACTCAGAATATCCAAAAGATATTCGCTGAAGGTCATACAGGTCTACGCACCGACCTCGGCATACTCAGATGATGAGGTCGAAGTTATGTATGAGGACATTAATAGAGCCATACATACTTCCAAAGCACATTTTACAGTAGTTATGGGTGACTTCAATGCGCGGCTGGGCCAACGGGGCGATGATGAGCTGAGAGTGGGGCAATTTGGATATGGGCAGCGCAACCCCAGGGGTCAGAGGCTGGCCGAATTTCTGGAGAAAGAGGGACTCTTTATGGTGAACTCTTTCTTCCAGAAGCCGCCTCATAGGAAATGGACCTGGATGAGCCCTGATGGTTCCACAAAAAATGAGATAGACTTCATCATGAGCACCAAGCGACAAATATTTAATGATGTCTCCGTGATTCATAGGGTAAAAACCGGCAGTGATCACCGAATGGTCAGGGGCACATTAAATATTAATGTCAAAATGGAAAGATCGCGTCTGATGAGGTCTACGCTCCGACCTACTCATGCATATATCCAAAACCCCGAGAACTTTCAACTCGAATTGTCAAACCGCTTCGAATTGCTAGACAGCAGCGCATCAGTGGACGAAATCAACAACAGGCTGGTAGAGACTGTTCATACGGTCGGGTCCAAGTATTTTAAGACCCACCGTAAAAATAGGCCTCAAAAACTATCTGACTACACCCAAAACCTCATGGCTGAACGACGTTCCATGACGCTCCAAACCTCCGATGATGCTAAGTCCTATAGGCAGCTTAATGGACAGATATTGAAATCCTTGCGACACGACTTACGGTCCTTCAATGCAAGGCGTATTGAGGAGACCATAGAGCAGAACAAGGGCTCTAAAGTGTTCGCAAGAGACGCGTCTATTGGGCAGAGCCAGTTGACGAAGCTGAAGATGGAGGACGGAAACGTAACGTCAAATAGGTCAGAGGTGCTCAGGGAGATAGAGAGGTTCTATGGACAGTTATATACCTCAGTAGCTAAACCTGTTGTTGACTTGGTAAAAGACCCAAGAGCCAAGCTAACCCGACACTGCACTGAAGATATCCCGGACATCAGCCTGTGCGAAATTAGGATGGCTCTCAAACAACTAAAAAACAACAAAGCGCCGGGTGAAGACGGAATTACTGCAGAACTTCTGAAGGCGGGCGGATCGCCGGTACTTAAAGTCCTTCAGAGGCTATTTAATTCCGTCTTGCTTGAAGGGAAAACGCCGGAAGCATGGAACAGGGGTGTGGTGGTGCTGTTTTTCAAGAAAGGTGATAACACCTTATTGAAGAACTATAGGCCCATCACACTGCTGAGCCATGTTTATAAGTTGTTTTCGAGAGTCATTACGAATCGTCTCGAACGAAGGCTTGATGACTTCCAGCCTCCCGAACAAGCCGGTTTCCGGAAAGGTTTTAGTACCATAGACCACATACATACGCTGCGGCAGGTTATACAGAAGACTGAGGAGTATAATCGGCCACTATGCTTGGCGTTTGTGGACTATGAGAAAGCCTTTGATTCGATCGAGACTTGGGCGGTTCTTAGATCTCTCCAGCGATGCCGCATTGACTATAGGTACATCGAAGTGTTGAAGTGCTTGTATAATAACGCCACCATGTCAGTCCGAGTACAGGGGCAGTGCACGAAGGTGATCCCCATAAAAAGAGGAGTAAGACAGGGAGACGTCATTTCTCCGAAACTGTTTACGGCCACCTTAGAGGACGCCTTCAAGCTCTTGGAATGGCAAGGACTTGGCATCAACATCAATGGCGAATACATCACTCACCTTCGATTTGCCGACGACATTGTGGTCATGGCGGAGTCGCTGGAAGATCTAGGACGAATGCTCGGTGACCTCAATAGAGTATCCCAACAAGTGGGTCTTAAAATGAATATGGACAAAACAAAAATAATGTTTAATGTCCATGTCGTACCCACCGCACTCACCGTTGGGAACTCTACTCTTGAAGTTGTCGACGAATACATTTACCTGGGACAGGCAGTCCGGTTAGGTAGGTCTAACTTTGAGAGAGAGGTCAATCGACGAATCCAACTCGGCTGGGCAGCGTTCGGGAAACTGCGCAACATCTTCTCATCCAAAATACCTCAGTGCCTAAAGACTAAAGTTTTTAGTCAATGTGTGTTACCAGTGATGACATATGGATCAGAGACGTGGTCTCTTACAATAGGTCTCATAAAAAAGCTCAAAGTTGCTCAGCGAGCTATGGAAAGAGCTATGCTCGGCGTTTCTCTACGTGATCGAATCAGGAATGAGGAGATTCGTAGAAGAACCAAGGTCACGGACATAGCCCTTAGGATTAGCATGCTGAAGTGGCAATGGGCTGGCCACATAGCGCGAAGATCGGACGGGCGTTGGGGCAGAAAGATTCTAGAGTGGAGACCACGTATTGGCAAGCGCAGCGTAGGACGACCGCCTGCCAGATGGACCGACGATCTTGTGAAAATCGCAGGAAATCGTTGGATGCAGGTGGCATCGGACCGGTTACGCTGGAAAGCGATTGGGGAGGCCTATGTTCAGCAGTGGACAAGTATAGGCTGAAATGATGATGATGATGATGACTTAATTTGGATCCTCGTTCAAACGCAATCTTTTGGGTGGCTTTCTATGAACAAATCTCCGAAGCTGTCCGTAGTCTGTTATTATGCCTGGCATGATGAAAATAAGCTCGCTCATTTGCGCATGGTGATCTAACATAGTCGGCGAAATATTGGTGTACGTAGCCGTTGCCATCTTCACTTGGGGAATATAGGCGTGATGGAGTTCTTGTTCTTGGGCGAGACGAGCCGGACTGATATCAAATGGCTCTTAATAGACCTAGGATAACTCGAAAAAGGGGAGGAAAGTGTTTGATTTGCAGTAGAACAGTATTAAAAAAAAATACAAAAAAATAAATAAAAAAATTCTAAAAATTATTATGAATTTATCTTTGTGAGATTCATGGGTTTTACGCAGCCTTTTGAAAGCCTTGCATGGACACATGGGTTCAACACGTACAGGCCCTTTGCGAGAAGATAATGTAATGCAGGGAAGTCACCTGCTGAAATTAATTGAAACATAAACAGCGAACTGACCTCAGCTAGCAAGGACTATTATAAATTTAAATAAATGAAAACTCTCTGTCACGCCCATATTCCCGAAGTAAGGGTGGCAGAGGTATTTCGTGTACACTCACTGATGTATGTAACCATGTAATACGGAGCGAGCCGACTCCGGACTAAAACTAGGAATTTTTCTATAGATAAAATACATTTGTCCGACTTAGGGTTTTGACCCAGGACCTGGTGCTCGCATAGTGCATTATTTTCACGATTAGACCAACGAGGCAGTTTTGTTAATAAATATTTATTTTTATAATACGAAAGTATCGATGCATAAAATAAAGTAACCTCTATTTGTCCAGTACGTGTAACTAATACAAACAGAATTGAAACTTGCAGGGATACTAATCTAACACAAGATAGAGCACACAGAGCGACGTGCCGACGTGGAGCCCTACGTAATTTGAACAACAAACAAACCCACAACTGGTGTATATACAAAGCAACAAACTACCACCTCCTATAAACCGACGCGGTAGGTAAACTTCACAGCTATAAGTGTTAGACAGCTATTAATCAAATAAATTAATAAAATAATAATATTAGCCCTGTTAAGAAACTGTCCCATCGTTGGGCATGGGCCTCTTCTCCAACTTAGGGCGTAGTCCACCACGCTGGCCCAGTGCGGGTTGGCGAACTTCGACCGGCGAACACACACTATCGAGAAACTCTTAGGCATGCACGTTTCCTTACGATGTTTTCCTTCACCGTTAAAGCGATAAGTTATAGTTAATTTTATATGCTTTCGGAAAGACAGAGGTGCGTGTCTGGGTTTAAACCCGAGACCTCTGACTTTGCAGTCTAACGGTCTAACTACTAGGCTATCACTGCTTGTGTATTTTTTAAATCCAAATAAATAAATCGTATAAAAAAAAAACGTTTTTTAAAACAAGCTTTAGCCAGCTGTTCAATGTGCTATTTCAAACGTTAATCATTTAACGTGTATACAAAATTTCGTGTCTTTGGCTGTTGAGGAGTTGCTTCGTCTCTAACAAATCTTGGATATAGAATCAGATCACGCTTCTCATAAAAATGCATTGTTATCAAAACTGAACGAAGATGGCAAATTTCATCTCCGTAGGATGAGTCGAAGTGATTTTAATTCAGATTGGAAGATTTTACCTAAACATGTAAGAAAGTTTACAGTGAGATGCTTATGGGCATACTTAGTTATAGCATATACACTATGTTATTGTATTATCTCACTCTCACTGTAGCATGTATAATAAAATATTTTTACATAATAAAATATATGCAGATACAGTCAGCAAGCAGATATCCCTGAACATTATTAAAACTAAATAGTATTATGCAAAATATTATATAGATCAAGAAAATGGATTTGATGCAAAACATCAGGGTTTGAAATATTGAGTATGTTAAGTTAGCGGGTAGTGACTTAAGTCGATGACCATACTACCTACTTACGTAATCATAAGGTATAGTGCGTCAAGGATCTTTTACCCCGTGGAAGACATTGGCAGAGGGCCTTGGTGTGAAATGAGGGTTATCATTTAATATTTTTCTTCTACTTCCAAGGAGATATTTCACCACGTGGGTCGGCACCATTACTATTTAAAAAAAGATGACAGCGTTAGTTCCAATACTGGCCACGGACCAGATCCTTGCAAAATCATACATGTAATATTAGTACCTGCGCCAAAGATTCTAGTGGCACTGTTCACTACCTAATCTTATAAAAATCTTTTATAAAAAAAAGGTAAACCGACTTCAAAAAGCAAAAAAATAAATATTTGAAGTCGGTGCTGGTTGGTGCAGTCGGTTACTTGGCACCGACTTCAAATATTTATTTTTTTGCTTTTTGAAGTCGGTTTACCTTTTTTTTATAAAAGATTTTTATTTTACAATTTTAAGTGACCAGTGAATTATTCTATAGTAGGGTACCTATAGGATTGACGTAATACCCATAATATCTCAATTTACACATACCTATTGTTTGTTGTTAAGGAGTTCCCTGGTGTATCTTCTAAGTCCAAGATCCAATGTCAATAAAATTAATATGGGACCACCTTGGAGATATACTGAACCCAATGCAAAAAAAAAATTCAAAATCGGTCCACAATTGACAGAAATATCGCTGAACATACATAAAAAAAAAAGCATACATACAACCGAACATAGAACCTCCTCCTTTTTGAAGTCGGTTAAAAATAAAAACATCTACTTATGTTTTGTTATTGTCATTAAAGTTTCAAATTAACACGATGTCTATTCATGTCAGTGTGGATCTTTTGTTGTAACTGTTGTAACGGCTCCGCAGCAGGGGCTTTATTCCCTATGATCAAACGCGGCGCGTTACGAAAACTTCGTGAAATGATACTGTAATTGTATTCTGTATGCCACTAAAGTACCATCCACATAAATCGTATTTGTGTGTGTGCGTATGTGTGTGTGTGTGTGTGTGTGTGTGTGAATGATCTAAGCTGTTTGCCGCTCGGCCTTTACAGCTTCACCGGACAAGAGGGCGAGCGTGCAACCACTACGCTCGAGCCAGAAGGGCAAGTGGGCAACTAGCTCAAGGGCGCCTCAAGGAGGAACGGCCTCGGCTTGGGCAGTCGCTATGGGGGAGGGCATATGCTAGGTGTCTCGCCGTGGGACATAAATCGTAATAATAAAACGCCAGAAGTGAAATAGCGTACAATTTTGTTCTAAAGTGGTTAGAAAAAACTACCGCCGCTTTGCATATGCACAGTTTGAAAAAAAAGAGTCAGATTTACATGCACTCACATTATCGCTTTAAAAAAATATGTTTTATTTATATTTACCGGCGAGCGATTACAAGACGAACTATGAAAGTGTAGGAAGCAAAAGAGGTCTGTAAGGAAAGAACCTGTTGGAACTCTGTACTCCCACTCCGCAAGAGATCTGATGTGATGATTAAAATAGAGATAGATGAACACAGTTAGAAGTTTTAAGACTTTTATACTTTCGATAATTTTCTTACTTGTGTGGGGCAAGTTTACGTGGTTTTACGACTTATAGTGCGATACCATTACGATTACTATAGTACTACCATACGATATTTCACGAAGTTAACGTAACGCGTCGCGTTACGTGTTTAATTAGTCATGGCAAATAAGGATTCAGGCGGTATAGGGACGTGATATTATTGTTATAACGGCAGACTGAACAATGTATCTAACACAATACAGGTGGTGTAAACACTCGGAGTTTGATATTAAGACAGACAACGTAACATGTTATACTCGATATATAAAATCTAGAAACCATTTTATATATCGAGTATCAACCGATGTAAATGCTAGTTAAACAAAGCATACGCCACTGCTTCGTTCGTTTAGTGGCGAATATCACGAGGTCCTGTGTTCAAATCCTAGGTTGGACAAATGTAGTTTTTTCTATCGAAAAATTCCCAGTATTAGTCCGGAGTCTGGAATATGGCATAGGCTCCCTATTACACGGGATATAACATCATCGCTGTAGTTGACGGAGCCAATCAGGCAATACCCGCGCTGTACTCACATCGTACCCACTACCATAAGCAGTAAGTTATTATTAAAATAGTGACGGAGTATAGTTGACGGAGCCAATCAGGCACTTTTTTTTATTTTATTTTTTTTAAAAAACGTTGCCCCACATTAGGATTAATTCCTGTGTCGTGGGTGCGTTTACAAACATGAAAATTCACATACACAAATACCCAGACCGGAACAAATAATTGTGGATCACACAAAGATTTGTCCCGTGCGGGAATCGAACCCGCGACTATTAGACACAGTGGGCGGGGCGGACTAAGCCCTTAACCACTGCGCTAAATCGTCCGTCGATGTCCGCAATGGCTGTGCTGTACATCGTACGCGCTGCCACAGGCGACCGGGTCAAGTGGTACAGAAGCGCACTCAGTAAGCCAATCGCAATGATACTATAGGGACGCCTATACATCGCTACATAGTTGTGATCCATATATATGTGATATGAGAGTTTGTACGACGCGTTGCATATATACAAATCCCCGACAACAACGCTCGGGGGAGATGCAGGCCCCGCCAGACACACCCGTCTGGCTGGAAGATCTTCCCTTTGGCAAATCCTGCCACAATGTTCATGCCACAGTACCTTGTATTAATTGCCACCAATTTTTATTCAACTAATATGGAATAACTACAGAGTGAATAGAGCCTCAACTATGTCAATTTTCAACTCTTTTCATACCTACATACCGAAAAATTAATTAAAACATACTATTGGATTACGTAAAAATAGCTCGTGTTTTGTTATAGGCATATCATACTTCGGTATGGTTGACGAATCCAATCAAACAATGCCTGTGGTGAGAGTTTAGTATGAACTGACCGACGTTTGCCTAAAGCTATCGAGTTGATATGCTATCTTCGTTATACTACAGAATTACTAAATAAGGATGAATGTGACAGCACACTTTCTTGACAACGTCACGCTAATGTCAATCTGTTCATACTAAGCCTACAGTTACACCGTATGCCACAAGCGGCGAGGTCAAGTGGTGCAAAAGTGCACTCCGTAAGTTAATTGCAATGTTGCATTGCATTAATTGCCAACCGAATTTTATTCAACCAAGATTTAACTACCTTTTTGAATATCTACAAAGTGAATGAATATCTTTTGGATAAAAAATTCTATGCACTGATAACTACTCCACAGTTGGTTAAGTGGAGCATAGTGGGGGTGGTGATCACGTGGGCAAAAATCCTAGGTCGGACTAAATAGATTTGCTGTATAAAAATTGCTGATAGCACTCCGGAGTCTGGAATTATGCCCAGTACAATGGCAATAGTGTCGCCCCCTATTACATTAAGACGTGTCATGGTAGTCGTTATAAGGTTGTACACGTTCTTGTTGAGAGGTAAATCATAAAATATCATGTAAGTATAATTAATTAGTCTTCACAATTATATAAAAACACAGCAAAGAATTATTAACATAAAAGGGGTGTAAAAAAAGAAATATACATATTAACATAGGGCCAAATGGTTCCACACCGCTGTCAGTTGGTAGTGTACCTAGAACCCTGGAGTATTGGCGCGCTGAATAGCAATGCTAAAAATACATACCAGCGTTCTGGTCGCCAGTACACTCCACCAAACGCTACGAAATTTCTCGAACATCCGGTGGGCTCCCGGCCCCCATGGACCCAATGTCTCTACCCCAAACGCCTCAAACATATATCCCGAGCCAAGGGAATAATATATGCGGCGTTTGAGGGATCCTGCGCTCAGTGCAGCGCTACCTGCCCCCACCGCGGACACTGGAAGATGAGACGGAGCGAGTGTCGACGCATGTAGCGTCCCACTCTAAAGCCGTCCCATCTTCCAGGGTACCAGCGTCATACCATCGGGTCCCTTGCCATCATCTCGATGGAGATCAGCCGTATCAAGGATGGCTGCCATTGACGTTGGCAAGGGCACGGCGTATGACGCCGTTGAGACTGGCATGACGCGCAACCCGTCCGGCACTTCTGCGGTATGAGATTCCGTGGTGGTCGCGTAATTGTAGATACTGTATATAATATTCTTCATAATAAATAATATACTCGACAAATTAGTCTTTTGTATACAATATATTCTAATAGGTTATAATAAAAAAATGCACCATTCATTATTAAATGCCCCTCACAACCGCTTTCTCCCGATCTGGTAGGCAGGGGTTTACATAATATAACCATATTTTGCCGAGGTATTTTTGCTTGGCTTATTAATACAGGAAGATTTTATGTATTTTAATCAAACAGAGGTAGCACTGTCAGAGTGAGTGACAGAGATCTAAAAATTACATATACATACTGCATATTTTAGATAATGTCGGCGCTAAACTTCCTGTGACGTAAAGAAATTTGTTCGCAGTCTAGGCAAGAATTTTCAAGGGATCAAGGTGATGCTATTTTTATGACCTGCAAAATCTCTGAAGTATGAAAATAAATCCGCGCACCAAAAGGTTAACGTTAGCATGACGCCAGCGAATAAGCGTGCTGTCACGTACATGTTTATTAAGTAATCTTGTAGTGTGATAAGGATGGCATAATAACTTTTTATACTAGGCCCTCAGGCTGAACTTTTCTTAGCTGACCGTACTTATTGCAGAAGAGTATCTCTCTATAACATCACACCAGATCACTTGCAGGGTAGGCAGAGAGTACAGAGTTCTAACAGGATATTTCCTTACATACCTCTCTGGCTTTCTCCACTCTCATAGTTTGTCTCATATACGCTCGCCGGTTACGGAGACTCTTGACTTGTCCTTCAGATAAGTCTCGGACTATTTAGTCGTGGTAAGATAGTCTAGGTCTTCTCGGTACCGACATCCTTCCACTTTCGCATTGTATATCTGTTTTGTCATTCTTTCTTCTGACATCCTTTCTATATGCCTGAACCAACGAAGCATACCCTTTCTCACCTTTACACCGATACAATATTTCATACCTATTCGCTTTCTTACTACGCTGTTGCGAATATGGTCGGTCAGCTTCACTCCGCACATTTTCTGCAGAGCTCGCATTTCCACCGCGTTTATCCTACTTTCATACTCACTACTTCTTACATACCCAGCTCTCGCTACCATAAAACAGCGTTGGGACAAGAACTCCATTATGTATGGCCAGCTGCGCCTTTTGGCTTTAGTGCCGGCTCCCAAGTAGCTTTCTTATCGCACCATTTACTCCGTTCCCTGCACGCACTCTTCTCGCTATGTCAGCGGTGTATTTCCCATCCTTACTGAAGACGCATCCAAGATATACAAACTCATTTACTTGTTCTAGCACATCGTTACCAACCACAATCCTTGCATTCGTTCTGGTTTCTTCGCGTTCAAAAACCATAATCTTGGTTAAAGAGTAGGTACAGAATATTTGACATCGATAGAACAATATCTTACCAATTTAGTTTCAAACCAATGGCGTACCTAAGTCGCAGTATTTGATATCATATTAAATGATTGACAAGTGATTACCATGAAAATTAGTTGTAGAAAATGGCAAAATACGTTTTCATAATAGTTAACAAAGAAATGTAATGAAAATAGGTCGGCTTCTATTTTCAGATTTGGTTGAAATCTTTGCGGAATAACTTAAATTACCAAACTAGGTTAAAGGGAAACTATTAATTATTTTAGAACCTACCTAGCTCAGAACCATGTCTGTCATAGCAAAATGTTTGAAATGTTTAATGTCCTCCTTTTTTCGTTTAGTAATTAAATTAAAATAGAACTTTATCGATTTTCGGGTATCATATATTACATGAATCATATATTAGGGGTCTGTCCAAGAGCGTGCTCGTCGCGACCCCTGCCAGCCGCTACGGCTGCAATCTTGGACCGAGCAAGTACCGCAGTGCGGGCTAGGGCGTCCCCCCGAGGCGACACGTACCGGCCCGCCCCCGTCGGTACGAACATAGGCAGAAGCGGCGATGGGGGCCGCCACCCATCACGCCGGGCCCGAACTGGCGAGTCGTGGGGTGCAGAGTGCCGAATAGGCACCTGGAATGTAAGATAAGATGCATGAGGTGATTGATGTAATGAAAGAGAGACGCCTGGATGCTCTGTGTGTAACAGAGACTAAGCGAAGGGGCAGTAAAGCCTGTGATCTCCCTGACGGCATGATGGCTCTGTGGTCTGGAGTGCCACAGAGCGGTCGTGCCAGCATGGGGGTGGGTATCTTGTTGTCCCGTCGCCTGGCCTCTGGAGTGAGAGATTATGGCCTGCATGATGCGAGACTTCTCTGGGTCCGCTTGAAACTGGGTGTCACTAGAGTGTTTTTGGTTGGAGCCTACGCTCCTGTAAGCTCGTCGACACCCCCGGACCTGGAGAAGTTTTGGGATAATGTCAGGGAAGTTCTGGATCTGGCTGATGCGAATGAAAAGGTGATTTTGTGTGGCGACCTGAACGGATGGGTGGGAACCAGGCAGCAAACTTGCGACGCTGCTCTGGGTCCTTATGGTGATAAGAGAGTGAATGATGCAGGTGAGCTTATTGTGGATGTGTGTTTGGAAAGAGGTCTCCTTGTGTCCAATACAATATTCCAACACAAGGATATTCATATGTATACGTGGAGAAGAAATGAACAGAAAAGCATGATAGATTTGATCCTGGTAGATAACCGTCTCCGAAGTAAACTTCAAGATACCCGTGCATATAGAGGCCCCACTCTTGAATCGGACCACTATCTCGTAATTGCGCGGTTTAGTGGTTTGTTCAGGAAGTGGAAGCACTGGCGAGAGCTTATGCCCTTCGGAGGCCTTGAAAGAATCAAGGTTGAAAGGTTGCAAGATGAGAGCTTGAGGAGAACGTATGAAGACAGAGTCCGGGCCAAGCTTTTGACAGCTGGTTCTTCGGACTCAAACATAGATGAATGCTGGAATTGTCTGAAAGAGAGTTTGGTAGAATCAGCGAAAGAAGTATGTGGCTGCTCAAGGAAGCATAGCACAGCAAAAGGGGATGCATGGTGGGACACAGAGTTAAAAAGCTCTGTAGAAAGTAAGAAGAAAGCGTGGCAGGACTATGTCTCTTCTTTGAATCTAAATGACAGTATGACGGAGATGAAGAAAGAAATATACCGGCAATGCAAGAATGCCACCAAAACCTTAGTGAAAGAAAAGCGTGAAAGAGCTAGTGTGATTGAGGAGGAGAGGCTGACGAAGAACTTTGAGAATAACACCAAACTCTTTTGGAGCAAGGTGAGAAAGGCTCGAGGTGATTCGTCAGGCTCCAGAATGGAAAAGATAAAGTCTAAGGATGGTGACATTCATGCAGACACACAAGCTGTGCTAAGCCGGTGGAGTGAATACTTTGGAGAAATGTATGAGAATGCCCCGGATGCTGGTGCCACAAACGAGCCCAGAGGCGAGTTTGCGGCACCAGAATCCACAGAGGACATCACTATGGAAGAAGTTGAATGGGCGATACGAAGTATGAAAAATGGTAAAGCTGCGGGAATAGACATGATATCTACCGAGATGATTAAATATGGTGGAACTTGCGTCCGGGACGCTTTTTGGGTCCTCGCAAATCTTTGCTGGAAGACCGGTAGAGTCCCTACAGATTGGCGCCGCGCAGTCATAGTACCCTTGTATAAAGGCAAGGGCTCACAATATGACTGCGCCAATTACAGGGCCATCAGTTTGATCAGCTTGGCAGCTAAGGTGTATGGTAAAATTATTGAACGGAGAATGCGAGAGAAGTCCGATGGAGTGGCACAGGGAGGTTTCAGGTCTGGAAGAGGATGTTCGGATCAAGTTTTCTCCCTCCGCAACATCGTAGAAAAGCATCTGGCAGTAGGCCGGAAGGTTTTCTGCGGTTTTGTGGACCTCGTGGAGAAGGCGTTTGATAGAGTCGTGCGAAAGAGACTTTGGGACATTTTGCCAGAGTATGGTATAAACGGCACCCTGTTGCGAGCCGTCCAGTCCACCTACGTGGACAGCAAGGCATGCGTACGGGTGGGTGGTAACATGTCACCTTGGTTTGACGTTAAAATCGGCGTCAAGCAGGGTTGCGTGTTGTCCGCTAGACTGTTTATAGTGTATCTGGATAAAAGTCTTCAAAGACTGTGTGCGATGACTGAAGGGGTAAAAATGGGTGATCTAGTGATAAACCACCTATTGTATGCAGATGACGCGGTTTTGATAGCGCCAACAGCCACTGATCTGCAAACACTAGTCACAGTTATGAGATACGACTGCATGAACAATGGCTTACATTTGAATGTGAAGAAAACCAAAATTATGGTTTTTGAACGGGAAGAAACCAGAACGAATGCAAGGATTGTGGTTGGTAACGATGTGCTGGAGTAAGTGAATGAGTTTGTATATCTTGGATGCGCCTTCAGTAAGAATGGGAAATACACCACTGATATAGAGAGAAGAGTGAATGCAGGTAATAGAGTGAATGGTGCGATGGGAAGGCTACTTGGAAGCCGGCACTTAAGCCAAAAGGCGCAGCTGGCCATGCATAACGGAGTGCTTGTCCCAACGCTGTTATATGGCAGTGAGAGTTGGGTATGTAAGAAGGAGAACGAAAGCAGGATAAATGCGGTCGAAATGCGATCTCTGCGGAAGATGTGCGGAGTCACGCTGACCGACCGTATTCGCAACAGCGTAGTAAGAAAGCGAGTAGGTATGAAAGATAGTATCGGTGTAAAGATGAGAAAGGGTATGCTCCGTTGGTTCGGGCATATAGAAAGAATGCCAGAAGAAAGAATGACAAAACAGATATACAATGCGAAAGTGGAAGGATGTAGGTGCAGGGGAAGACCTAGACTATCTTACCATGACCAAATAGACCGTGTCTTAGCTGAAGGGCAAGTCAAGAGTCTCCGTAACCGGCGAGTGTGTATGAGACGAACTATGAGAGTGGAGGAAGCCAGAGAGGTATATAAGGAAAGAACCTGTTGGAACTCTGTACTCTCTGCCTACCCCGCGAGGGAGCTGGCGTGATGATATAGATAGATAGATAGATATATTACATGAACAAAGCTAAAACGTAAGTTCATCTGGAGCTGACAGTTTATCTATAGATACATATATAATTAAGGACATAGAATATATTTACTTACTACAAAATCATGTCAATCGAAAAAATAAACTTTTATTTAGGTAGTAATTAAATTATAATAAAACATCATAGTTTTTGAGGCACCATATATACTTAACTCATATGGACATACCTAATACCTGAGTTTGCCTAGAGCCGGCAGACTATAGGTACCAATACAGTCAATATTAATAATAGTGCAAACTACAGTTCATAACTTTGCACTGGAAATAATTTTTCGACGTTGAAGTTGGTGGGCAGTGTTTGTATTTGCTCAGTTTATTTTCCGCTAGTACGAGAGCCCTACAGTTGAACACACGGGCTGTGCTCAAGTGAACCGCCTCGCTGTGCAGTTCCGCATTAACTCATATAAAAACTTATGCTATGCGACGTTTCAATTACCACTAAAAAGCTGGGTATAATACAAAACTTGTTTTTTATAGGTCGCAGTAGATATAAAAATCATTATTTAAGCATATGAAGTATAGCTATTCGAAAGAAATTTGTTGATTATTGAGTTTTCAAAGGAATGCAATATAAGCGAGCAGGGGCGAGCGGGTATGATACGAACGGGAGTGGAGGAAGCCAAATAAGTCTTTAAGGAAAGAACCTGTTGGAACTCGGTGCTCTCTGCCTACTTCGTAAGGAATGATATAAATAGGTAGATAAAATGGAATTTTAGTGGTCATTGTTCTGTTGAAAATTATCTTATGACCGCCTTGTCAGGGGCTAAGCAAGAACTCGACAACGCACAACGACATGCGCTAACACTTCTTTAGCGCTCACTGTCGTAACGCTATTGTGTTGATATGTCAGCGGTCCCATAGAACAAAGTTACATATGCCAAACAAAATAAAAGGCATTTGCAACTTTTGTGCTTGTCGATAAATTTATTTATGCCAAATATAAATACTGGATTATAGAACTTTATTCGTTGGACTCGTCAATGTCATCGCTTTCACACTACAACCCACCACAGATCTTTCTAACGTGACAATGAACTTTCGATACAACGTTCGCAAACGTGTCAGTTTGAGCTCTCAGGTAAGTAGAATAAGGTAAATAAATCATTTATTTTAATAGAGTTCTAATCTTGTAAGCTGAATTAAAACCATTTCCTCTTATCCTACAGAGTTGAAAGTCGATATGTTCCTTCAGTAAAGACAGTGAATTTTTATGGTAGACATGACCTGATTCTACACCCAAGATTGGCTCCAGACGTAGGAATTCCTCAACGGCCAATAGCATTGATTGGCCGTTTAAAATTGCACAAAAAGCATTGTTCTTAATGTGTTTTCTTTTTTACTGTATTTTTTTTATGTATAGATTATGACCATTATGGTCTAAATATGTTGACGTTCGTGCAGTCTATTTGTTTATTACCTGCACGTAATAATAATACAACCACGTTTTATCAACAACGTTACAATAACGTTAATCGGTTTGTGCGAAGCCTAAATAGGATAAGCTAAATAAATAATAGAGTAAAAAATATTAGTTTGAAATTGTTGCCTTAATAGATATAGTCGTTGATCCAGTTATGTAGGTAGGTACAATCTTTTCCTTTATTACCTGCATGTATGTAAATAATGCGAGGGTGGATTATTATTGAAATATAATTGCATGCAACATTTAACCCCTGTTACGTTGGGTTGGTATTTACAACGTGTTATTATGGAAATAGGACAGAGTTCTTTTTTTATTACAGTTTCTTTAAAATGAAAAGAATATGTTGTATTAGCTTGTATACGCTTTAATAGTACCGGTACCTGCATACATGTGAATGTTTAACTTGTCTATATTATAATAATATGATACAGTGATCAGCCTCTTGTAGAATAAATTTAAGTTACCTTTAGTTTTGATCGGGTCAGCAATTAAATTAAATCCCAATGCTAAAACAAAAACAATATTAAAGCGTGCAAGCTTTGGCAGAGATCAAATATCCGAATTTCTTCTGACATTTAGTTTTCTCCATTTAAATCAATCAAAGCAATAACTAAAACATATGTATTCCTACACGTTTACTATTTAAATAGGTAAGTATGCGCATGCACAATACCTACATACTTTTTCCATTTGTACTATGTACCTATTTAAATCAATTTAGTAAAAACTAGTACCAGTTTTACAGAAGATTAAGCACAGTTCTACTTTATTGTAGTTCCTACGTTCATATACATAAAATGAAGGTTATACCTACGATGATATTGATTATATTACATACAATCTCCGAAACATCAACCAGTTATTCTTTTGTCTCTTTGCAACAATCACGTGTAATAATAGGCGTTCGTTCAATTTCAGCATTTTACTGGCCCATGTTACCTGAATTTCGAATTTGTTATAGGCTATAAACTTAAAATTAAACCTTTCTCAGGTCCAAAAACACCACTGCATTGACGATTTATTGTAATTTTTTCCAAAGACAACCCAAAGGATATCAAATGCAGCTTTCAATTCAGAAAAATATTGAGGCTATCAGAATTATGTTTGTAGACTAGCATTTAGTCTAAATTAAATATTACGGTGGAAATATGTTTTAATCTTTACAAATAATATAAAGAGGTAAAGTTTGTGAGTTTCTTTGTTCGGGATAATCTCCGGTACTACTGATTCGATTTTAATGATACTTTTACCATTGGAAAGCGTCCTTATCTCAGAGTAACTTAGGCTATATAACATATACCAGGTAGATGGCGCTGTTGTCGACCGGGTAAAGTCGCAGGAAACTGCTAGCAAATTAATAATTATAAACATTTTACACACGTCACTTATTTCAAATACAGGAAAAGGTCGGTAAATAAAGCCTACTTTATACTGCTAGGGTTTGCCAACTAGTAGTTAAGTATTTTATAATTATTTCATCCCTACTGAGGGATATATAGAGAGAGCTGAGAGTTGCTCTATAACACATTAATCTTTAAATTGGCTCCACACTCAAGTAGGTAGATGCAGGAAAAATTTGTGCACGTGGGGGATTCCCGGATGCAAATTTAACAGCCTGCAATTATGGTGCTACTTCACAGAATATGCCACATCTGCTGGTCTGCCCCTCATGACTACCTGCACTATAGAAGAGCTGTTTACAGCCACAAATAGCGCAATTGAGTTAGCCACTTACTTAGCGGGACAGATATGAACCATTGACATGAAAAGAAAGAAGAAGACACATTAGAAGATAAGAAAGAAAGAAAACAATTTATTTAATACCACAATAAAGGCACAGTGTATACAATAACAAGTTATATCGATATGTTTGCTGCAGTAGTGAAAAGGCTACAACTCAGCATAGATGCCTCGCTTGAAACAGCTTGGCGCTGATTCTCTGTTGCACCTGTTGTGATACGAGGTGATAGTGTGAGAGACACAGTATAAAAGTATATAGAAAAGATGTTGATAATGTTGCTACTAGTAATTATATAATATCTCTTAATCAACTTTCAAAGTTCATCTCATTGATACATTATGAATTAGGTACTGCAGAATTATGAAATAGGCATTGCAGAATTACCTTTTTAATCAAAACATGATTTAATCTATTGAATAAATATAATTACTTATTGTTAAAATTGTTTGTATTTTCAACTAGCAGTTTCCCGCGACTTCGTACCCGGACGACAACAGCGCCACCTACCGGTTCCATGTTTGAGGCTATGTTGCTTCTGAATAATATAGCTTTCTAATGGTGAAAGAATCATTAAAATCGGTCCAGTATTTTTTGAAGTTATTTCTTACAAAAATACAAATCTTTCCTCTTTATTATATTTGTCACACACACACACACACACACCGTCACGCCTATATTCCCCCAAGGGGAAGTAGCAGAGGTGTACTAAGTACACCCACGTTTCGTCGACGATATTAGGTCCCATGTAATAGGGGCCGACATCTGGGGCCTCTAGCGACGATGCCGGGATATCGGCGTCTCCACCTATATTAAGACCTGCGAGGAGGGGACGCCCACCGCTGCCGGCACGCCTAGGACCAGCGGGATATGTGCTCCGCCCACGGCCCCTGCTACCGGTGGTGTAGTGCGCCGCTTGAGATGGACTCCGGAATTAAATCTGAGTGTCATGTGGGCACTATGGTGCTACAGAGGGAGGAACCATTCTCACCGCTTACCGTCCGAAATTGTTATATCTGTTTCAGGGGCTTCACCCGACTGTCGCCGTTACTGCGAACGACTATCGGATCAAGTACGTGCCATCCAGCGGTGCAAGTTGTTGGATGACACAGTGCTTGAATGACTGCGCCGCGAAGCACTTCCTGCTCGCACTGAATCCGACGTGCGAAGTGTCGAAGAACCTATCTCTTTGAATAACTTCGCACGATTGGAGAAGGTAAATAGCGAGCAGGTAAGTGTTAGTGACCAGCTAAAGGAGCAGGTGCGAAAAGCTATGGAGGATGCCTTTGCGGAGTATCGGTCTGCACCGATTTCCCTAAGACCATGCCTACCCCGTTTGCCCATGCATAGACGTAACATTTCGCTTGTGAGTGCCCTAGACAATATTTTAAAGCCACACTGGGAGACCAGTGTGGAATTATATGATACCCATTCTATTTGGTACTGTGGAGCGGTGGCGGTGTGTCGGGTGGAAGATGTAAGATTTCCTGATCTACATCGAGTCACCCAACCCACAAATGCTTAACCATTCTGGCAGTGCAGAATAGATGTGTTTATGTGGCAGGGGTCGCGAAACGCATAAACTACTGGAAGCAAAAAGTTTATACATGGGCGAAGAGGATTCGCAGGTATAAGGCAAGAGCGGACAGATACCACGTGAATCGCACCTTCCAGACGAATCAAAGGAGTGTATACTAGGCTTGGGAGCGCCCCCAAGAGAGATTGACGGACGTGCACTTGCCAAATGCGGCCGTGATGGCCTAGTTTTGGCGTAAAATTTGGCCAGTGCCCGTCAGTTACTCCGAGGGCGAATGGTTTGATGTCGTTGGACGATCCGGTGGGCCCATTCAAGAAATGAGAGCCCGTAGTCATAAGCCGTGAAGATCTGGCCTGTGCGGTTCGTGCGGCGCCGAACTGGAAAAGTCCGGGGCCGGATGGACTACTCGCATTCTAGCTAAAGAGGCTCCAGGGCTCACATTCTCGTCTAGCGACTCAATTCCAAGAAGCTCTTGAATTGGGATCGCTCCCTAGCTTTATGACATGGGGTGCCACTCACTTGATTAACAAACTTGGCAGTACTTCAGAACCTAAAAATTATAGACCGATTATGTAATTGGTCTATAATTTTTATTTAATATAGGATTTAGACATGTGTCTACCTACGGTCTATAAACTCTTTACATTCATTCTGAAATTAAAACTCAATAATCACCTTAAGGCACAGCATATTCTATCGCCTACTCAGAATGGGTGAAAGGGGGAGTCCCGGGGTACAAAGGATTTGCTCCTCATTGGTATGGCCATTTGCCAACAGGTGCGACGATACAGAAAGAATGTCTCCATGGCCTGAATTGATTATAAGAAGACCTATGATTCGGTGCCTCATACATGGCTGGGGAGGGTGCTAGAGCTATACAGAGTACACCCGGCGCTATGCTCTTTCCTCGCTTCGTGTATGGAGCAGTGGACCACAGTTCTTCGTCACCCAGGAAGTGGAGGCCTTTCTGGTTCGTCGGACTTAATAAAGATAAGCAGGGGTATCTTTCAGGGCAACAGTTTGAGTCCGTTGTGGTTCTGCTTAGCTTTGAATCCATTAAGTGCTATACTTAAGGATTCAAAGCTAGGTTACCATTTGCGGAGGGAGAGTGAGCCTATATCTCATCTACTGTACATGGATGACCTCAAGTTGTACGCTTCGAAGAAAACGGACCTAATGGAGTTGCTCAAAATAAACGACAATTTTAGCAACGACATCGGAATGGAGTTTGAAGAAGACAAGTGTGCGTGTGTGTGACATCCATGTACAAAGTGGGAGAGTTGAAGATTCTTCCAATCTACAACTCTCCGAAGAAATATCCCTCGGGTCTCTCTCTGAAATGGATTTCTATAAGTATCTTGGTATGTCACAAGCCTTAAGTATAGCTGAACAGGATATGAAACAATCATTGATAGATCGGTTGTTTAGCCGCCTGATAAAAGTGTTAAAAAGCCTTTTATCAGGTGGAAATAAGGTCCGAGCGTTCAATGGTTGGGTCATGCCTGTTCTTACTTATTTTTTTGGCATACTAAGGTGGACTCAGTCTGAACTGGATGCCCTGGATAGAAAGGTTTGCTGACAGCGTATCGTATGCATCACCCGCGGTTGTCTGTTATGAGGTTGTACATCCCGCGGAAGTACGGTGGTCGGGGGTTTTTAAACGCTAAGACACTACACAACTGCAAGGTGTACAATTTTAGACAGTACTTTCTGAGTGTGTCTGTGGTGATGTATCGAGATGTTGCCGCAATCAATAGAGGCCTAACTTTGCTTTCCTTGGCAAACGGGAACTGGCGAAGGCCCCAGGTATTAGGTATTTCGGACCGCACAACCATATGAAAGGGCAAGGCGCTACACGGACGGTTCTATCGGCTTACAGGGCCTGATGTGGACCAGCTCGCTTCTGTGACCTGGCTACGCTTCAGCAACCTCTTTGGGGAAACTGAAGGGTTTGTCTTTGCAATTATGGACGTAGTTATCACGACGAACAACTACCGGAAATACATACGAAAGAACGGTACGGTTGACATTTGTCAGGCATGCCACCGTCCCGGTGAGTCTATTAGACATGTAGTTTCCGGTTGTTCTCGTCTTGCTAACGGAGAGTACCTGCATAGACACAACCAGGTGGCTAGAATTATCCATCAGCAACTTGCTCTTAAATATGGCCTTGTAGACTCTGAAGTACGATACCACCAGTACCAGCCTCTTTCAGTTCTCGAAAGTGGTCATATCACGCTCTACTGGGATCGATCTATCATCTCACTATTATAGCCAATAAACATGATATCGTAATAATAGATCGATCGATTCGTTGTGTAATGCTAGTTGATGTCACTATCCCGCATGATGAGAACCTTGTGAAGGCCGAAAAAGAAAAATTATCTAAATATTTGGACCTAGCCCATAAGGTTACTGCCATGTGGAATGTTGATTCAACTATCATTATTCCGATAGTCGTTTCAGTCAACGGCCTTATAGCGAAGAGCTTCGATAAACACCTCGAGAAGCTCTCGCTAGGCGGTTGGGTGAAGGACCTTATACAGAAGGCAGTAATATTGAACACGGCGCGCATTGTGAGGAGGTTCCTCTCTTTGGAGCCCTGACCGCCGGTAGCTTGGGTCGCAGACCTTGCTGTAGGTGGAGAACATTTTTTTTATACAATATATATAAGAATATTTGTATTTTTATATATATTTTATAAGAAATTATACTTAATAAATATATGCATAATAATAATAATAATTATTTATTTAATTCAGGCAACCGAAATTGACAAAAATATCTTTATCACATATATCAAATCTTTATAACGTCTCTTCATTGAAATCGGTCTTTATCACTCTAAAGTACTGCTCGAAGTCTATTACAGCCCTTCATCACGCATAGATTTCTTCTCTTCCTTTGAAAGTCTCTTGGAACATTTAATCCCTTCTTAAAGTCATACTATCATTATGGGTGATTTCAACACATGTCTGCTTAGAAATGACTTCCGCTCTTCTAATCTTTATGCTGTCCTTGACTCCTGTAATTTATCCGTTTTTCCGCTCCAAGCTGCTCATAATTTTCCCAATTCTACTCCATCGCTTTTAGATCTTATCTTTGTTTCATCAGCTAAACATGTCGCTAAACACAGCCAGTACTCCGCTGACACCTTCTCCTATCATGACTTACTTTTCCTATCCTATAAACTTCGGCCACCTAAAGCCAAAGCTAAAATCCTTTTGCAGCGTAATTTTAGTGGTATTAATCTCGACAGGCTTAGGGAGGATGCCGCTAACATTGCTTGGGACTCGTTGGTAATGTCCGATTCATTGGATGACAAGGTCAATATTTTTACATCGACTTTAATTCGGTTGTTTAATGTGCATGCTCCTATTCGCCCTGTTAAAGTCAAACATCTTCCGGCACCCTGGCTGACTGATGACATTAAGCTCTTAATGAACAAAAAGGTGGCAGCCAAATCCAAATTCAAAACGCGTCCCACTGACGCTAATCGGAGCAAATATGTCGCCATTCGAAATCACTGCAATAAGGTGTGTAGGGATGTTCAACGCCAACATATTCATAGTTCTGTTCAGAACGGGAATCCAGCTAAAGTCTGGAAATTTCTCAAATCTATGGGGGTCGGTAAATCGCGCCAAGATAATGTTCCAAAAAACTTAGATATTAATCTTCTTAACAAACATTTCTCTGGTTCTTCGCGCTTCGATAAGGCTACGAAGTTAAACACACTTAATGATCTTTCATTTATTCCGGCACCCGATTATTCTCCATTCATCTTTACTCAATTTTCCGCTTGTGATTTAAAAAAGAGCATAGAAATGATCACCTCTAATGCAGTCGGCAGTGAAATCAGCCGCAATCAGCCGTAATATTATCCTTCCTATCCTTGATGAAATCCTTCCTATCCTTTGTCATATCTTAAACCATTCGATCTCCAGTGGCAACTTTCCGTCTTCGTGGAAATTATCCCATATAATACCTCTCCCTAAAAAAACGAATCCCACATCTTTCGCTGAATACCGTCCTATATCCATATTACCCTTCCTGTCCAAGGTTCTTGAGCGTCTTGTATATGATCAATTAAGCAAATTCCTTAACAAGAATTGTCTCCTTAACCCCTTTCAATCCGGTTTCCGTCCTGGTCATAGTACCGTTACTGCTCTCGTTAATATTACGGATGATATAAGATCAGCTATGGAAAAGGGCAATTTAACAATACTAGCACTGCTTGATTGTAGTAACGCATTCAATACTGTAGACTTAGATGTTCTTCTTGGTGTGCTACGCTCTATAAACATATTTCCAACGGTGACTGAATGGTTTCGTAATTACCTGTTTGGCCGCCGGCAACGTATTCGCATTGAAGATTCTTACTCTTCGTGGTGCGATACTGATGCTGGTGTCCCACAGGGTGGCGTTCTATCTCCTTTACTCTTCGCTGTTTTTTTAACATCATATCCAATCAATTAAATTCTTCCTACCACCTATATGCAGATGATCTCCATATTTACAGTCAAGCTCCGTTACCTAGGTTGTCGGAGGCTATTACTTCAATTAATAGTGACCTTGTAAAAATATGCGAATGGAGTAAGATGTACGGCCTCAACGTGAATCCATCAAAGACTCAAATTATCATTGTTGGCAGTTCCAAAATGGCCCCCGCATCGACTAGTTGCATCTTCCTAAGATCATGCTTGATGGCATTATGAAACCTTTTAGTAAAACAGTCCAAAATTTGGGTATCTACATAGATACTAATTTTACTTGGAGACCGCAGCTTCAAGACCTTAGTTGGAGAATCTTCGCCTCAGCAGGCTCGCTACGAAGGCTGCGAAACTTTCTCCCTACTGCCACTAAAATTGCGCTCACTCAATCACTTTTCCTTCCTATCCTCGACTATGCAGACACCCTCCCATAGCCGGCGGTTGACCGGTGCACTTAGTAGTGCACCCATCCCCCTACAGCGACTATCCCAACCGAGGGCGCCTCTTGCCCTTCTGGCTGGCTAGAGCGTAGTGGTTGCACGCTCGCCTTTAAATCCAGTGAAGCTGGTGAAAAAGCTGGTGTGTGTGTGTGTGAATGATGTACGCTGTAAAGGCCTCGCGGCCAACAGCGTACATCATTCACACACACACACACCAGCTTTTTCTTTTTTTTAAAAACGTTGCCCCACACTAGGATTTATTCCAGTGTCGTGGGTCCTTTACAAACATGAAAATTCACAAACAAATACCCAGACCGAAACAAATAATTGTGGATCACATAAAGATTTGTCCCGTGCGGGAATCGAACCCGCGACTATTCGACACAGTGGGTGGAGCAGCTCAAGCTCTTAACCACTGCACTAAATCGTCCGTCAAATCTAGATGGATGCTTTGTGTATTTGTGTATGTGAATTTTCATGTTTGTAAACGCACCCACGACACAGGAATAAATCCTAGTGTGGGGCTACGTTAAAAAAAAAAAAAAAAAAAAAACTTTTAGAAGAACAACTGAATAAACTTGAGCGACTCAAAAATTTTTGTATACGATTCATATTTGGTCTACGTAAATATGATCATGTCTCTGTGTTTCGCGCAAAGCTCAAGTGGCTACCTATTCGACTTCGCCGGAACATATTATCACATATTATCACTTCTATACAGTATTCTGTTTAATCCAACATCTCCTCCTTATCTCAAAAAACGATTTGAGTTCATCCACGAAACACATCCAAGGTTCTTAAGGTCATCGGAAAACCTGAAACTGAACCCACCGATGCATTCCACAAACTTCTTTAATAAATCCTTTACAGTTCAAGCTGTACGTTTGTAGAACGTATGTAGATTACTATTTAGTTCAATTAAATGTAAATAATTCAATGATAGTGTACGCCACCAACTGCCCTATTTCTCTCTTCAGCTCTTTGGTATGTTGGTTGCCTGGAAGAGATTGCTATTAAGGCCGCCAATTGTACTACCATTTTATATGCGTATATTTTATTGTCTTTGTTTGTTGTTCTCTGCTTATGTTGGTGTACAATAAAGTGTATTCTATTCTAAAACTTACTGGCTCAAAAAATATATATCTTACAAACTAACATACATATAATAATATATTAAACTTATATTCTAAGTAACATGTAATTTCGGCGACATGTTGCACTGTGCAGGGGCGTCTCGCAGTCTCGCACGAAATCTCATGAAGACGACGCCCTTCGGCCAGAACTCCTCGCTCATGAAGGTATTTAGCTTGACAGTGGGAACTCGCACCACAAACGAATTAAACGTCGTAATGTTTTGCGAGTTCAGCTTCTCCACCCTCAGAGTTCAGGCCCGTTTCGCGGTATACATACTTTTAGAACCATTCCACGCAAAATTGACCCAATTTCTTCCTTCCTATCACCCCAACAATGTGTAACATGAAATCATAGTTTATTATTGAATCACAGGTTTTCTCATACAACGGGTTTCTTTTAGCTGCCTTTTGTTTCTATAGAAACGGTTCTCCATTACCGTGGATCGAAATGGCTATTATTTTAGATAATATTTCATCATCCATTCCATTAGATTCCATTTGTTCTCCATCCTAACTTCGTTCGACAATAAGCTTTGCTTAAAAAGTTGGTAATTATGTTTTTTTACTAGCTCTGCTTTTTATTCGACTATTGCATCGTTTTGTCTTCACCGTGACCAATTAAATTAAACACGTAACACGGTGATATCGTAACGCCCTTCATTTGATCATAGCGAATACGGAAAGGTAGGGTGGGATCCCTATAAATAAAAAGCTAATGTGCATCAACAAGGAATTGTGTGTGTGGTCAAAATATTTTTTTTTCATATTTGCAATATTATAGCTTCAGTCCAATTCGATTAAAAATATCATTATGGAAATGGTTTTAAAACTTGAACAGGTCAGCGTTCTTTGTTTCACTGTAAGCGGTGGTTATGGAAAGTTCCCGCTTTGAATAAAGACATTGTGCATTGTTGTCATTGGTTTTTATTGTCTTTTTAAATTTACAACTATGATATCCTTTGAAATGTTTCCGCTGTAAATAAAGATACAATGCGACAAGGATCGTTGTTTGGGCGGTGGAAGACTTTGACAGGGAGGGGGCGTTGCGTGACATCAGGGTTAACATTTATTAAAACTTTCCTACTCCCAGGGAAATATTTTATCAGGATGGTCCGCATGGTTACTAATTAAAAAAAGAACTCGGGCAAATTTCATCATCATTCATGCTTATGGGAGTGTAATTTAAATTTACATTTTTTGGTTTTGAATATAGCATAGTAAGTTAAATAGACGTTATGCCAACTAGTATACGAACACTAACAGACGCAAAATTCGAAAGGGAAACAGTAGGCGTACCCACTACAGTGCCAAGATTTGTAAGCCAACAATATTATGTAGAGTCATTTACCGTATAAGTTAAACAATAAACTAAATTACTAAGACAATATACATTCAAGTCTTTCTACATACTGAAATATTTCTGTTTTAACGCGTGTGTTGCTACTTGGGTACGTAAAACAGAAACCTCACACTTTCCTGGGATAAAAAGTACGTTATGTGCTAATCCAGATAATAAAATTTATTTGTTTCAAATCTTATCTAAATCCAATATAAAAGTGTGATTGAGATCAAGTATCACTTTGATCAATAACTAACTATACCTGCGATGGCAAAGTGCGCTGCTTGCGGCAAATTTCTGTCGCCGATAGGTGCCGCGACATGTACCATCAGCCCATGTATTTTTCACAAAGCGTGTGTAGGGATTGCCGATAACGTAGTTATACCTAAAGGCTGGAATTGCCCGGAGTGCAAAAAAAGCCGACGTAAAGGCGACAACAGCAGCACACCTGTAAGAGGCATCTGCGGGGTGCTTGCTCCTTCGCCCCCGCACGAGACTGCTGTCGCTGGCCCCTCACAACTAGGAAAAATGATGACTCCACCCCCGGAGCAAGCTAGTTCACCGGTTAGCGACACGGATTTTCGAGATTTGCACCGTAAATTCTCCGATATATAGCTGAACTACGTGAGTTCCGCGAGGTGTTTCGAGCTTCCTTGGAAACCTTGGGGGAACGGATGGATGCATTTGAGCGGAGGCTAATTGTTCTCGAACAGACAGAGCTAGCGCCGGCACCCGAAACCAACGAAGTTGTTTAACTGCAACAGACTGTAGCTCAACTAAAGCTCGACCTGAATGATCGTGATCAGGAGGCACTGCTTACTGACCTTGAGATTGGACATCTCCCGGAAGAGAAAGGAGAAAATATCTCGCACTCGGTAACAGTTCTAGCAGCGAAACTGGGGGTCACCCTAGAGGATAGGGATATCATATTTGCTGAGCGTGTGGGAGCTGTGGTGTCGACCGATGCGGACGGCGATGGGGTGGAATGGCGAGCGCGCCGCGTCGTGGTGCGGCTGGCCCGCTGCGCCTTGCGGGACTAGCTTCTGGGCGCTGCTCGAGTGCGTCGAAATATCACTACGGCTGCCATGGACCTGGGGGGACCGCCTCGTCGGGTATATGTAAATGAGCGTTTGACGAGGACCAATCGCCAGCTCTTTCATCGGGCCCGCGAAGAATGTCGTAAGCAAAACTGGCGGTACTCGTGGACCAAGAGGGGTCGTGTTTTTGTGCGACAGTCAGATGGAAAGCAAATGTATTCTGTACGCTCAGACAACGATTTTAAACGGATTTTTGGGACCGACATTGTTTGAGACGACGCCTATAGACGTTTTTGTATTTTATCGTTTTATTATTTTGTTTTATATTCTACATTATGTGTGCAAGGAAGCAAAGTTTTTTTTTTAAATATCAGGGAGCAAACACATACTTTTAAATTTAATAAATTGTACATTCGGTTAGACACAATAATTTCCTACAATATTTACTTTTACTCGAAGTATGCATTACATTATTCATTTAAAATATTTAATTTTAGTTTAATGTTTGTTATTCAATATTATGCCCCAATGTACGGTGTATATATAATCTTTGTCTGCACGTCTTTTGATCAGCGTCTATGGTACAATAACAGTTGGTATAATGGTTAATGAACTGCTGAAAATAGGTTTGTATAATGCAGGTTCCCTCGAAACAAATTATGATAACTTCATAACTTCAGTTACTCGGTATGACTTCGATATAGTTGCATTAAATGAGACTTGGCTCAGAGCGGGTGAGGAGGGACGGGCCCAAGTATTGCTGGGATACCGACTGCGACACATACCGAGGCGCATGAGAAGTGCGCTCGCGTGGAGGTGGCATTGGTTGCTATGTCAAGCGTAACGTGAACGCACGTATCTGGCCCCACCCAGTCGACCCAAGTCACCATTCTGTTGAGCAAATGTGGCTTATTGTAACACTTAATGGAAAAAAGCTTGCGATTGGCACGGCTTATCGACCACCTTAGATGGATGTTGATCTGTTTTTTGTTGCTATTTCTGATTCAGTGACCTCTGTTCGCAATTATGATATTTTAATTTTACTAGGTGATTTTAATTAATTTATTTAATACTACTGACATGAAAACATTAAAATTTAATACATTTTTGTCATGCTTAATTCTGTCACAGTTAGTCAGCGAGCCAACTCATTTTACTGAAACCAGTCAGACACTTATCGACGTCATCTGTACTGATTTGCGCTTAAGGAAGATTACTTTAACCTTGTGGGGTCGCTTCTTGGCCATTGTCTGATAGGTTGTGAGTTTAACATCAAACGTGAGAAACTTAATCCTTGCACTATAGCTTGCAGACCGAAAAATAACATGTGTATGGAAAACTTTAATGCAGACCTACAAGCTATGAGATGGGATTTAATATCGTCACTTGGCGATGGAAATGAAATGGTTACCGCTTTGAATCACAGTTTTATAGCTATATTTGATCTGCATGCGCCTGTTAAGTCTATTGTCATTAAGAGCACCTTCCACCCTTGGATTACGGATACGATCAAACTCATGATGAAGTTACGGGATGAGGCTGTGACAGATTACCATGCGAATAAGTCTGACGTTAAAAGGGAATACTACAAGTCTTTAAAATCAACAGTCAATAAAGCAATATTTCACGAAAAAGCGGCCTACTTAAAATATAAAATTAATAATAAAATAGGAGAACCCAAAATATTGTAGAGAAATCTCAAAGATACCCTACTATATATACCTAAAAATAATACGAAATTACCTACATTCTTTAACGACCCGGACATTATTAATAATCATTTCTTAAATATACCTGGCACCTCAGGTGTCAACTTTTCACAACTAACGTTTTTCGAGTACAATCGTTATAGTGATGCCATCTTTCACATAGAGCCAGTCAATCTAGATATATTGATGAATATAATACGTAGCTTGAAATTCAATGCGGAAGGATGTGACAAAATAAGCCTGGACATGCTCGTTATGAGGCTACCCCATACAATAGACACTATAAAAGACTTGATAAACACGTCCATCCCTGCATCTACATTCCCCGATGCTAGGAAACTCGCAATCGTACGTCCTTTGCCGAAAAACTCAAACCCGACTGAACTCAGGGACCTTAGGCCGGTAAGTATTCTACCATGTTTGTCAAAAATTTTAGAAAAAGCAGTTTGTCAACAACTATCGAAATTCCTCGAAAAAAATAACATTTTACCTGAAATGCAATCTGGTTTTCGAAAAAGACGAAGCACAACTACTTACTTGATGACGGCCTAACTTGATGTTACTGATAATATTCTTTGCGCCCAAGATAAAGGGATAGTGTACAATGCTAGTTCTACTAGATTTTTCTGGAGCTTTTGACTCAATCAATATTGGCCTGCTATCTATCTATCTATCTATAACGTCACGCCAGATCCCTTGCGGGCTAGGCAGAGAGTACAGAGTTCCAACAGGTTCTTTCCTTACATACCTCTCTGGCTTCCTCGACTCTCATAGTTCGTCTCATACACGCTCGCCGGTTACGGAGACTCTTGACTTTTCCATCAGATAAGACTCGGTTTATTTGGTCGTGGTAAGATAGTCTAGGTCTTCCCGGTACCTGCAACCTTCCACTTTCACATTGTATATCTGTTTTGTCATTCTTTCCTCTGGCATTCTTTCTATATGCCCGAACCAACGGAGCGTGCCCTTTCTCATCTTTACACCGATACTATCTTTCATACCTACTCGCTGTCTTACTATGCTGTTGCTAATGCGGTCGGTCCCTGCACTCACTCTTCTTTCTTTGTCAGCGGTGTACTTCCCATCCTTACTGAAGGCGCATCCAAGATATACAAACTCATTCACTTGCTCCAGCACATCGTTACCAACCACAATCCTTACATTCGTTCTGGTTTCTTCCCTTTCAAAAACCATAATCTTGGTTTTCTTCACATTCAAGTGTCAGCCATTGATCATGCAGTCGTCTTTCATAACTGTGACTAGTGTTTGCAGATCAGTGGCTGTTGGCGCTATTAAAACCGCGTCATCTGCATAAAGTAGATGGTTTACCACTAAGTCACCCATTTGTACACCTTCATTCATCGCTTTCAGTCTTTGAAGACTTTCGTCCAGATATATTATAAACAGTCTAGCGGACAACACGCGACCCTGCTTGACGCCGATTTTAACGTCTAACCAGGGTGACCTGTTACCACCCACATGTACGCATGCCTTGCAGTCCACATAAGTGGACTGGACGGCTCGCAACAGAGTGCCATCTATACCATACTCTGGCAAAATGTCCCAAAGTCTCTTTCGCATAACTCTGTCAAATGCCTTCTCCAGATCTACAAAACCGCAGAAAACCTTCCGCCCCACTGCCAGATGCTTCCCTACGATGTTGCGGAGTGAGAAGACTTGATCCGAACATCCTCTTCCTGACCTGAAACCCCCTTGTGCCTCGCACATCATTCCATCGGACTTCACGCGCATTCTCCGTTCAATAATTTTACCATACACCTTGGCTGCCAAGCTGATCAAACTGATGGCTCTGTAATTGGCGCAGTCATATTGTGAACCCTTGCCTTTATACAAGGGTACTATGACTGCGCGGCGCCAATCTGTAGGGACTCTAACGGTCCTCCAGCAAAGGTTTGCAAGGGCCCGGAAAGCGTCCCGGACGCAAGTTCCACCATATTTGATCATCTCGGCAGATATCATGTCTACTCCCGCAGCTTTACCGTTTTTCATACTTCCTATCGCCCATTCAACTTCTTCCATAGTGATGTCCTCCGTTGATTCTGGTGCCGCAATCTCGCCTTTGGGCACGTCTGCGGCATCAGCATCCGGGTCATCTCCATACATTTCTCCAAAATATTCACTCCACCGGTTTAGCACAGCTTGTGTGTCTGCAAGAATGTCACCATCTTTAGATTTTATCCTTTCCATTCTGGAGCCTGACGAATCACCTCGAGCCTTTCTCACCTTGCTCCAAAAGAGTTTGGTGTTGTTCTCGAAGTTCTTCGCCATCTCTGTCATACTGGCATTCAGGTTCAAAGAAGATACATAGTCCTGCCACGCTTTCTTCTTACTTTCTATAGAGCTTTGCAACTCCGCATCCCACCATGCATCACTTTTTGCTGTAATATGCTTCTTTGAGCAACCACATACTTCTTTCGCGGATTCCACTAAAATTGGCCTGCTGATGTCCAAATTGAGTTATTATGGGTTTGATTCCGAAGCCTTACGATGGTTCAATAGTTACCTTCTTGACCGTTGTCAGTATGTTAGGCTGAGCTGTGATAAAGGTTCCTCACTGGAATCTGAAAAGTTGGCAGTAAATAGGGGAGTGCCTCAGGGGTCTATCTTGTGTCCTATTCTTTTTATCTTATACTTGGCTGACATAAAAATGCATATAAATCATTGCAAATATCACATTTATGCCGATGATATACAAATCTATATTTCCTGTAAGCCGTCTGAAGTCGATAGTGCCATATCCAAGCTTAACGACGATCTTTCAAGTATAGCTACATGGTCCAATAATAACCAACTATTGCCGAGACCGAGAATCATGAATTTTGTTTTGCTTGGGTTAACCCAAGCAAAACAAAATTCATGATTCTCGGTAGCAAACAACAGGTGGCAAGTCTCAAATCGGTGTGTATTAGGCTTATGGATGAGCCCATTGAGCGGGTATACAAAGCTCGCAATCTGGGCTTACATATGGACTGCTACCTACGTTTTGAAAAACACGTCTCAAATACCGCTCGAAACTGTTTTTATAAGCACAAGGTATTATACAGAATGAGACCGTACATAAAGGAGGCATTGCGGGTTACGCTAGTGGAGTCACTAATTTTATCCAAATTTAGCTATATGGACGCTATCATTGGACCACGTTTGCTAGAAAGATCGCGAAAAATTATCCAGCGGGTCCAGAATGCGTGTGCGCGTTTTTGCTTCGACATTCCATCAAGAACTCACGTTACCCCGTACCTAAATAGGCATTCTATCCTCAAAATGAGGCATCGCTACAAACTTCACTTGGCATGTCTTCTTTTCGGTGTCTTAAAACATAAAGCACCGGCATATCTTTATGAGAAACTGAGTTGGGTGGCGAGTCGGAAATCACATGGATACCGGCAGTGCATGAGGCCGCTCGCTACACAAAGGCATAGGTCAGCCGCATTTAGAGGTAGTTTCCGGTACGCTGCTACCAAATGCTAGAATGACATTCCACCACCGATACGAAACTTACAAAATATTTATAGTTTCAGAAAAAATTTAAAGTATTTATTTACCAACATCAGCTGGATCAGGAAACGTTCTGACATGACACTAGTGCTATATAATAATATTTTTAGTTCAAAATTATCCAATATTACCAACTTACTGTGTTTGGATCCCGGTTACAAATTAGCTCTTAACTAGAATTAGGCTTTCTGAGAATTATAGACTTCTTTTTCTCCTTGTTCACTTATGTGTGTAAATGTTATTAGTCAATAAGCAAGATTTATGTATTTAGATAATGTAATGATAATTTAGATATGTATTTAGATAAGTTACAATGTGTTTGGCCATTCCGCGACCTCAACGAACGGCTTCAACGGAAGATCAGCGCTGATTGCTTGCAGTCAGCACAATGCTGAGTTGGGACCGATTCGCAACAATATCAGTTTTTTTTTATTAGTTTAGTGTATTTCTACTACATTTTTTATTTTTCTGTTGCGAATAAATTTATTTTCTTTCTTTCTTAAATCCATTAAGCAGTTTTTGCGTTATTCAAAATCAAAATCAATCAAAATCAAAAGTGTTTTATTCATGTAGACCAAAAGGCACTTATGAATAGTTAAAAGGAGAAAATTATTGATTACTTAAGACTCTATCACCCGTTCGGAAAGTCGTTCCTGTGGAGAAGAAGGGCAAGAAACTCCACAGTTACTCTTTTTAAATGAGAGTTTTACAATTCTTTTTGTATACATTGCATTCATGGGGTATGGGAGAACAATGCAGAACGAGCTAAATAGATGTGCTTAAGTATAGATGAATCATAAGTGTACTTAGATTCATGGTATCGGTCAGTGTCTACATAGTCTTCTACAAAATAGACCTTTACACAAGTAAAGGTATATAATAAAAAGTATAATAAGAGAAAAAAAGGTTTCTATAAAATATGAAAAGAGTGCGTACAAAATAATTGGTTACAGCTCCAGTGTCATGCCGAAATAAGTATAAAAGAGCTGATTTTCTAGAGGATATTCTTCTATTTCTGATATAGCTTTTTTCTCCCTATTAGGTAGGTTAGTAGGTGGAAACATCTGTTGTAATATATAATATATATATATAAAATATATAAATATCATATTTATTGCAACAGATGTTTCTATAGCATTCAGAATATTGGATCCAATGTGTCCGCAATGTTCTTTAAAAATGTGTGTATACACTGGACGACATTTAAGTTTCGAAATTCAAAATTCCTCTCAGTATATCACCGATATTAATCGTGTTTCAAAACACCTAAATCACAAATATTTATCTTTTGAAACAGCTTTGAATTTAATGGCTTTCGAAACACGCGATATTTTTAACTAGACGGTCGGATGTTTGTTAGGGATTAGGGAACCAATCTCGTTGATATATCTATTAGCCAAATAGAGAGTCGGGCCTTGCGCGCCCCTCAACGAGACGGGAACGAGTATGTAACTATCACTAGTGTGCCTAAAGAACCTTTTGATTTCAATTCTGGGAAACGCAAATCCGAAAGCAATATTACGATTAGTCTGATGTCCATTTTCTGTTTTAGTGATGTGATATTGTCGATGTAGTGACAACGGCTTACTCCAGTGGTTAAAAGATTAAACCACTGTGGGCGACACTGAATCAAACAGACGGAGGTTTGATCCCCGCACGCGATAATATTTGTGTAACCCACATAATTTGTTTCGGTCTGTTGTGTTCCATGTTTGTAAACGCACCCACAATACTAGAATGATGCCTAGTGTGGAGTAATGTACTATATTTAAAAAAACAACGAAAACCAAATAACGGTATCTATGTTTGTATGAAAAAGCAGTGATAGCCTAGGGGTCAGACCGTTGGACTGCAAAGTTAGAAGTCTCGGGTTCAAACCCAGGCACGCATTTGTCTTTTCGAAAGCATGTGCATATTATAAATTAACTATCACTTGCTTTAACGGTGAAGGAAAACATCGTGAGGAAACCTGCATGCCTGAAAGTTTCTCGAAGGTGTGTGAAGTTTGCCAACCCGCACTAGGCCAGCGTGGTGGACTATGGCCTAAACGTTTTCAGTTAGAGAGGAGGTCCATGCCCAACGGTGGGACAGTTTCTTAACAGGGCTAATATTATTATTATGTATACTTTTCTTATTACCGATCCAATGGCGATATCCTATTCTTTGCTTAAAGCTTATATAGTAGTAAATGCCACTTTTAACACCAATACATATTATGCTGTATGATCTCGCAAATGGTACGCTTGTCATAAAAAGCTATGCCCTATTTTAAGTCTATAGAAGTTAGGATTCGTTTCTATCAATATTCTGTTTAGAAATGTGTTTGCCAATAGCCATTCCGAAAAATAAACAAGCCAATAAAATTCTGTTCAGGACAAGAGTTATAGTTCAGTGAAACGGATATTCCGCATTTTATACTTTCGACGCATTCTGCGACGATCGCCGGTTTCTTTTTCGTTTCTATATCTATCTGTATAATCACGCCAGATCAGGTTGGTCAGGAGTACAAAGAACGAACTAGTTCTTTCTCCATAGACTTTAGAGGGCGATGATATTTGCTACTTTCATAACATAATAGACGCCCTGAGGTGTAATCTCTTCCGACTTCATGTTTCTAGTGTAAAAAAATACTGGCCATCATGGTACCATACCTATTTCTGCAATCTGACTGATCGGCACGAATACCAAGCGATGACTAACTGGTACGGGACTGGCACTGCCTAATATGAACTCTGCCCTACAGACCTCTCTGGCTTTAGCCACTCTCATAGTTCGTCTCATACACGCTCGCCGGTTACGGAGACTCTTGACTTGTGTATTTCTGTAGTGCGGAAAAAATGAAATACGTCTACGAGTGTTCGTATCTTGTGCTTCAACATTGTTTATTTAACAAATCATGCGCGTTCAACGTTTTGTATAATATGCATCGAAGCATCGGAGGTTTAACTTATGACGTTATTCGCAATCATGTAGTCACATGCATTTGATTATTGATGTATTCTTAAACGTAAAGAATATCACTTTTTACGTGAAAATATGTTATGCAAAAAGTCAACCATAGTTCTTCGAGCCCCGATAGTACTAAGAATTAATTTTTTTCTTACAGAGAAAAAAGTTAGCCGACGAGTTTAACATTATATTACTTTTAACTAGGCGTTATTTGGGATACCTACACGTGTTACTACGTAAGTAGAAAGAAAGCGTGTAGGTATGAAAGATAGCATCGGTGTAAAGATGAGAAAGAGTATGCTTAGGCGGTTCGGGCATTGCAAGGAATATTGGAAGAAAGAATAACAAAACAGATATACAATGTGAAAGTGGAAGAATGTAGATACCGAGGAAGACCTAGAAATAGACCGCGTATTATTTAAAGGTCGACTCAAGGGTCTCCTGTTGAAATATAGTACTCTCTATTTCACGTAAGAGATCTGGCGTTATGATACAGATGCGGTGTAACTGCGTAAGTACCTATAACCCAGTAGGTACTTCCTAAATTAGTAGCTTTATTCGTTGATTTATTCACGAATCTTGATTTATGGTAGATATCTTGGACTTCGATATGGTACAGTGCTCTCCTCAAATAATAGCTTTCATGAGACTTAAACGAATAAAAACTTGTAATCCTTTAAGCGTTTCTAGAAGGATAAAACGATAGATTAAGAGTATGGGCTGGAATGGGTTAAGCTGGGTGATATTATTGTTACGATGACACGTATCCAGAACAGCACACATTTTAACTATCAATGAAGTTAGAAATTGAACTTAGGCAAGCTCTATATTGAAATCTCCAATGTACAATATATTTATTTCCCTAAACTAACCTAAAATGTTTGTGTTACATGTATATGCACCTCTATAAATATAAGTTATTGTTTATTGATGATATATGAGTTATTGATAAAATATCAAGTTCATATGAAAAGTTTATTTTTGAATAACTGAGATGAATATTAAAATTAGAGTTATGGGCTCATGAATAAAAAGTTCAAATTTGAAATTCAACATAAATGTGTCTTAGATTTATATCCAAAGCGTAAGTTGATAGATACTAAAAGTCGGACAGAAATATGTTACTGATCTCTCTTATAAGTTATACTCAAGTTTGTTAGGGTATTATGGGTATTACTAACTTCGGGTAATATCATCACTCAAACAAATGTTTGTGGCGTAAACAACGTGTATGATTGAGTTACAGACTCAAAGGAGGATATTTCAAACCTGAATGCATGCATTGCAAGCACTTCCCGAACAGAATAGAGTAATTGCTTGGGAGCTAAACTGGAAATCAAGTGCATACCCAAGTTTAGTTTCAAGTAATTAATATGTGAGGTGCAAGGAACTGAAGTCATACGTCAGGCTTCAGCGATGTATTAAGGTTGACTTTGGAAAGGGATAAATATACCACTGCTAGACAAAGGTCTTCTCTCATGAGGTAAGAGAGATTAAGTCATACTCCACCACGCGGACCCAGTGCCGATTGGTGGAAGCAGGTTTGTGCCTCACTTAACGATAACCGCATTATGTGGTAACCGGGACTAACGTAGCGTGCCTCCGAAGCACAGAGAAGCTTGAATATGAAAATTCCATAAACGGTCACCCATCTCAGACCGATCGAGGCGAACGCTACTTAACCTTGATCGTTAAAAAAGCCGCGGTCGCACAGCGCTACGAGCTCCTCAAAGGAAGGCATCATGTAATTTTATTACTCTCTCCTGCTTTTAGTTAATTGAATACGTCTGGTATACGACAGGAGGCTGGAAATTCGATTCGGGGATGAAAAGCATAGTAAGCGTTCAATGAAAGATTAATCTTTCATTGAACGCTACATTCAGCGATACATTCTAGCGTTTCAGTAAACTAAGAGCGATGATGTGCCATGTAGATAAATAGTTCTAATTATATATTTAATCGTAGCTCTTAGTAGAGTTCGCGTCTGAGATAAAATGGCCTTTCTATAAACAAGTATATGGTACTTAACTGCCTCGTTGGTTTAGTGGCGAATGATGGGCGTTGCGGTCATGAGGACCTAGCTTCAAATACCAAGTCAGACATATGTAGTTTTTCCTATCGAAAAATTTCCAGTGTCAGTCCTAAGTCTGTATTTGTGGCCAGTATATGGCAATAGGCTCACTATTACATAAGGCAAACATAGTCTGCGAAAAGCGTGTGTACACAGTACACCTCTGCCACCCTCTGCTTGGGGAATATAGGTGTGACGGTGTTTATATATATTTTTTTAAAATACATAGTGGAATTTTTATAATACAAGTAATACGATTTTCTAATAATAAACGGTGTTCATATCGATGTAGCTAATTTGTATCGCCCATGTGTGTTTGTTACATAAATCGGATAGAGGAGTAGGTATAGTTATCCCGTTCAAAACTGTAAATTCATGTTTTATTATCTACTAAGCAGAGTTCAGTTCGCGGGTTAATTTTGTTAGTGTCTACAGTGCAATATGTTTCCATCAAATTGCCACCAGAAAATCGTTATAGAGGAGCTGTTAGCTTACTTCAAAGGTATAAGTTAATTTATTTTACCAATTTAATTGCACGACTACCTATATGATGCATAGGCATTTACCGAAGCCTGTATCTGCATAATAATGCAGACACTGAATAAAGCCACATAAAGCTTTTTTTTTTCTTTTTAAAAACGTAGCCCCACACTAGGATTTATTTCTGTGTCGTGGGTGCGTTTACAAACATGAAAATTCACAAACAAATACCCAGACCGGAACAAATAATTGTGGATCACACAAAGATTGGTCCCGTGCGGGAATCGAACCCGCGACTATTCGACACAGTGGGCGGAGCCGCTCAAGCTCTTAACCACTGCGCTAAATCGTCCGTCGAGCTTCTTTGCTCTGAGAATGTATATATGTTCAAACCTACTTGCTGTGACATTCATGTTTATTTAGCAAATTTGTAGAATAACAAGGACGGCATATCAACTCGCTCGCTATTATCACGCCAGCGTCAAAATTTTCATGCTAAGCTCTCAGATTCTGAATTTACTACTGAAAAACTTAATCCTAAACCTAATAATATCGTCTATGTACATATTCATTTCCAAATATTTACACGTGTAAGTATAAATAATGGTGTTGTTAACATTTAATCATTTCTCCATGTTTTGTTTCATTCAAGTTACATGAAACTTCCATAAAACTCTTTTGAAATGACAGATGATCTGATATTCCACCTCTTATTGCCATAAAGGCGGTTCCACATCATTTGAATTCGCAACGCTATCGAGAAAGCTTGCTGTCACGTTCGTCTGTATTTAGTAAATTTGTTGTGTGAAAAGGATAGCATATCAACTTGACAGCGTCACGCTAGCCTCAATGTTTTTATACTAGACACTTTGGGTTTTAAGCCGGTAAAACCGTATAAATCTCATGTTATTTATCTATACATATAAAAAAACTGTAAGGGAGTCGTGTCTGTACATGGAATATTTTTAGGAAATAACAACCCAGGGGTATCATACTATCGATGTAGAAGTTAATTCTGCAATTTTTGGCCTTCGTGTATGTTTGTCTGTCTGTCTGTCTGTCGGAGGGTATGAACCAGCATCACGCAAAAACTACCAGACGGATTTTGATGAAACATTGCATGTGGATACCTTATAATGTTGGCTAACATGTTGTATACTATTTATTTCGGAAAATTATAGGTTTCTCCAGAAAAGACGAAAATAAGTAAAATATTGGATTTCTAAAAAGACAAAGTAAAGTACTTTAAATCTGTTTGATGGATTTCAATGAAATTTTGTGTAACTTGAAAATATCATAACTGTGTATACTTATATTTTCGAAAAATTTAACAGTTTCCGAGGAAAGTACAAAAAAAGTCGATTTTGATAAATCATTCATTGTTGCAAAACTACTTTTTAGAAGTCAGTGAAACTTAGAACGGAGATATTTCATATGACAGATAATATAGTTAATATTTAAGTTTTCATGAAATCAAACGGTTTGTATGGAAAAGTAAAGCATCTATATCTATACTTACTACATATAATATTAAACTGTAAGGAAATCATGTCTGTACATGGAATATTTTTAGAAAATAACAATCCAGGAATATCATTCTATCAATTTAGAAGCCAATTCTACAATTTTTAGCTTTCGTGTCTGTTTGTCTGTCTCTCCAAGGGTATAAACCATCATCACGTAAAAACTACTAGATAGAATTTAATGAAACTTTGCATTCGGATACCTTAAAATGCTGGTTAACACGTTATGGGTATTTCTCCCGAAAAATCAAAATGTTTTTTTCAGAAAAGACCATAAAACTTTATTACTGTTTGTCCTGAACTGCAATGTTACGATGTAAATTATGTGATTTTGCCTATACATGAATTCGTCCATGAATTGATATTGGACTCAGGTTCGTCTCCTCATAATAAACTTTCCAGTGGTTAAAAGGACTCACTCGAAATTGTTCATACATGTTTGATTTAAACATAGTTTTGTGCATGAACCGATGATGCATTCAGGATTGTTTCTTCTGGCGAAAACTCTAACGATGAATGGGCCGTATACGAAACTGCAATGACGATGAATATCTTACGAGAAGACTAACACAAAATGTACTGGCAACACTTTGCTGCATACTTAGCTAGAAATGTACCTTTAGATACTATTACGCTAGATTAAAATCCTTGACAGGGTAGGTAGATTTAAATCAGAAAAATTTATCGATAATTTAAAAATAAATAGATACACTGATAATCCTTCTTGAAAAGAATGATATTGTATACGTTTTTTATGAGACGGTGTTAGTGTTGTATATTGAATAGGATCGCGCTATAGTTTAATTTATATTTTACAAAGACCACCTGTGCGGGCTAAGCGGGGCTAAGACTAAACCCGGTGATAGAGTTAGTTGATAGGGAAATAAGTCTGGTGGTAGTTGACAAAGTATATAATATATATTTACTACACGGTTCTACCGGTATAGTTAGTCTCCCTGTTAGTTCTTCATATTAAAATGGCTAAACTAATTCAATTGAAACTTGCTATGAAGGTGTCTTACATATTAAAATAAAAATAAAACACTTTTTATCTCGAAACATATTTCTGTGGAATATCTATTATTTCTGTCTATCTATCTATATCATCACACCAGATCCCTTGCGGGGTAGGCAGAGAGTACAGGGTTCCAACAGGTTCATTCCTTACATACCTCTCAGGCTTCCTCCACTCTCATAGTTCGTCTCATACACGCTCACCGTTATCTATTATTTCTTCATACTAAACCGGCTGAACAGATTATAAAGAAACTTAATATGACAAAATCCACACAGGTATACAATGCGAAACTGGAATGACGTAGAACAACAACTATTTATAGTTTCACAAAATATATACAATATTTATAATTATATATAACAACAAAGAATTATGAATAAAAAAACGGTAGCATTAAAGAAATATATTTTACACGCCGCTGTCTGATGTTAGTGTACCCACAACAGATCAAAGATATCGGAGACTAGACTAGATAGTCTAAAGTCATGGTAATATAACTAGATAGTAAGATTACCATGACATATAGACCATGTCTTATCCGAAGAGCAAGTCAAGAGTCTCCGTAACCGGCGAGCGTGTATAAGACGAACTATGAAAGTGGAAAGAGACAGAAAGGTCTGTAAGGAAAGAACCTATTGGAACTCTGTACCCTCTGCCTACCCTGCAAGGGATCTGACATAATGATATAGATTATTAGATACTGTTAAAGTATTTTAAGTCGTGAAATAATAATTTGAAATAGGTAACTTTATTTGCACACTAGATCATGCCGATATTATCCATCTAAGTGGTATATAAAATCACACCAATATGTATTTGGTGGGTTTTTACCGGCCTGCATGAAGGCCCGAAGATATTATTATCTCAATAATCTTTCGATTTCTCTCTTCCTCTTCACAGGTGACTGGAAGCCTGGGCTCATGCTGAAATTGTTCTACAACGAAAATTTAGTAATATTTAAGTTAAATGTATAAATAATTTTGCAAAACAAAGACGACTTGATTTAAGCGAAATAAGGTAGACTGCTTAACTTACTTTGTCAAATAGTCGCAGGTACGATCCCCGCACAGCGCACGAGAATATTCATTTGGGATTTGTGATTTTGAAATGAAGAAGATATTTTATGCGCATACGGGCAAAATAAAAGATATGTTTGTCCATGTTAATTTTCAGAACGGCGGAACCGATTAAATACACTATCATTGGAAAATGGAGGATTTCTCAGAGATTGTTTAAAACTACTTTTTAGCTCGGGAAATGCAGGATCCATGGCTGAAAAGATTTAAAAGAAACTTAAATGTGAAGGTGTCTTTTAAGTCTTGGAATAATGCTATTCCAAAAAGTCCTACCTACCTATGTCAAATTATATATATATATATATACAGACGAGTAAATATACACATATATTGTTTCTTAAAACCAGTCTGTCTAACTTATTCAAAATAAATTTATGATAATCAAATGCTATAACATGTTATGTTATATAGCGTAGATCCATCCCAACAAAAATCTTTAAAGCACCTGTTATAGCACACCTGTTGTCCATAACTCATTACTACCGGGTAATAATAATCAATCATTTCTTATCAGATATCAGTGCATTCTCCATCTGTTATGTCTTCTATATATAGATTTTTTTTTATAGATGTCTCTTTATATAACGAGAGTTGAGGAATTACCGATCCAGAACTTTGTTTATATGAAATTAATCCCTTTATAATAATTCTTGTATCATAGAAAACCCTTCCGAAACGAACTATGAGAGTGGAGGAAGCCAGTAAGTAAAGAACCTGTTGGAACCCTGCACTCACCGCCTACCCCGCAAGGGGTCTGGCGTGACGATATAGATAGAGATAGATAGAAAACTCTTACTGTGTACTAGATCTGGAAACAAAGTATGTTAGTACCCAATCTATAACAATATAAGACAAATAAGACAGGGAAACCTGTTTCCCCACTAAAATGTCTTCCAAGTGGTATGTGGGTTTTTTTTACTGTCAAATGGTCTCTTTTTTTAGTACAGTACCAGACAAAGGCTACAAATTATATTGGTGATTATAAGGATGTTTTGCTATAATTACTTATTTAATTTATGATAAAGTATTTTCCTTTATGTCAAAGTTCGGTTATATTTAATGTTAGTTATATTTATAATCTTTAAAGATGTACATATACCAAAATTTAACATTTTTGTACTAGAGGCCTTTGTACTAATGTCCTTATCTAGAGCCATTCCTCACATAAGGCTATGTACTTTAACTATATGATTCACTCTGTTCCCTGCACTCACTCTTCTCTCTATGTCAGCGGTGTATTTCCCATCCTTACTGAAGGCGCATCCAAGATATACAAACTCATTCACTTGCTCCAGCACATCGCCACCAACCACAATCCTTACATTCGTTCTGGTTTCTTCCCTTTCAAAAACCATAATATTGGTTTTCTTCACATTCAAGTGTAAGCCATTGATCATGCAGTCGTCTTTCATAACTGTGACTAGTGTTTGCAGATCAGTGGCTGTTGGCGCTATTAAAACCGCGTCATCTGCATAAAGTAGATGGTTTACCACTAAGTCACCCATTTGTACACCTTCATTCATCGCTTTCAGTCTTTGAAGACTTTTGTCCAGATATATTATAAACAGTCTAGCGGACAACACGCAACCCTGCTTGACGCCGATTTTAACGTCAAACCAAGGTGACCTGTTACCACCCACCCGTACGCATGCCTTGCAGTCCACATAAGTGGACTGGACGGCTCGCAACAGAGTGCCATCTATACCATTTAAGATAATCTATACTTTTAAATATTGTAACTCAATATTTCATCAACTATAGCATGTCAACCTAATATCGTTAAATTTTTAAATGGGTATTATTATGAAGTCATTTGCATGACTTTATTTTCTTTTTTATATATAGATACATGTAATATGTGGATGTAATAATTTAAATGTAACAATATAAAAAATGCAAATTTTTTGTATGACATCTCCAATCCAATATTTTACACTGAACCACCTTCAAATAAATTACAGCATGTATAGTGCTCTAAACCCACCTGTTTCCATAATGGTAGCAGGTTGTGTTTGTGTCATATCTCCGATATCCTAACTGTACCAGAAACATCACTGGTACTCAATATAAATGTACACATTCAAAACTAAACACAAACCTATTTTTTATAGTTATTAATTTCTTAAATAATTTTATTTGATTATATATTATTTATTGATTATCATATTATCAAACAAAAGTACAATAAAAACATCTAATTCTTCAATTCATGAATTGATGTGTAATCTTTCCTCTGTGTGTCTCAAATTTCTAATGTATTAATTACACTATAAATGATGCAGGACGTAACCAAAAAACCAAAATCAAAACCATTGGACTCATTACCCAATAGAAAGCTGAATAGCTCCTAATAAATTTTTTATTAGTATATTGAATATGACTCTAATGTCTATTATTAGCATTGAGTTTCTTTGTGGGATAAGGATTATAGCACAGTTGTGATCATCTATCTTTAATTAAATTCTAATTAGAATGGCTATATATTGTATATCAATTATTAAAAAATTATGTTTCCAATAATAATGTTTCTATACATAATGTTAAATATATGTAAGATCAGATTTTTTAACCTTCACTTGTCTGGATTGCAAGTATTTGCACAAAACCAATAAAGTTATGTTTGCCGTTGAAGGCAGACAGACACATATTTTTATTAGTGTCATAGATACCTTGTTACATACCAAAATCAGTGAATACCTTTAGCCTCCAATATTATGGTTTATTTGTAACATCCATATTGTATTCCTGAATGTTTAACTGATTTTTTCAGTTACTTAAAAAAAAACAAAGACAAGCCTTTGTGTAAAAAGCCTCAAAACTTTTTTTACCTCACATTCTCTGGTAGGAGACTTCCAATGTTCATTGTGATTTGTTTTTGGTGGGCCGATAGGTACACTGTGGGTTAATATTTTTACACACCGGATGAGGATTGTTGTTCTATGTTGGTTACAACACTGGTGTTTTTTTGACATTTAAACTACTGTTTATGAACAGATAGTTATAATTCCATATTGGTACTCCACTATATTAAAACTCCTTTAATACGAAATATATACTGCTGACCACAAAGGTTCTTATCCCAATCAATGTTTCATGACTGTATTGTTAGGACTCATCTTCCCTGGCTACTCTGCAAGGGGTCTGGGCTGATAATATTATTAATTATTAGTTTTATGTTAACTGGATAGACCAGGTATTTTATATTATATTTTAAGGATGTGTGTGTAACACAAATTATTGCACAACTTGCCTGTCTCAGCATCGGTAGGCTGAGATATTATATTTGGAATATTTCCACAATTCTGTTGCTTGTCAGTTACAACAGGCATTGTTATAAGTAGAGATTACTTTGGCTCATCTGTTTATAAACCCTGTTCAGGGATAAATATTGCTGGGTTTACCTTTTTTAATACAAGTGCTCATAATATTGCACAATTCTTTGTGTAATAAGCTCCACTTTGGGCTATTTCCGGATTATTATACAAGTATGTCTGCATGTCTTTTAATGAAATCAATGCAAAACATTATGTTTCTGCAAATGAGTGGCTTATGTGATTAATAATGTATTGTTATTCATAAATTCATAAACAATGCCCCTTTAACTACCAGAAGTCTCCTTTAGGAGATATAATATCACAAATTGCTTATAGTTTATAGCAATAGTCTATGTATTTACTGTTTAAAGTATGTATGTTGGGTAACATTTTAGATTCTTACCATTGTAGAAATGTGAACTGCACAGGAGCACCTCATGTGTAAAACTTATGAGTAGTATGACCTTCAGCACATATCTCGTATGGGCCCCAAGTCTTGCGGATCACGCCGATGCATCTCGTACACCACTCGTGTCCTTGAATTACCGTTAAGTCTTGCGGACCACGTCGATGCATCTCGTACATTGCCCGTGTCCTTACATTACCATCGATCCTTAACAATCCTCATTATTGATTAATGTCCCCGCTAATTTCTCTCATTAGAGGTATTGCATTGCCAATTTATAGACGGTTAATAATCGTTTGCAGGTATATTGCGTGTTGAACTGTTTTTCACGAAGAGGGACATGAGACTTCGTAAGTTTACTGTTCGAGACTTTTACAAGTCTTAATATGACAAAACTCACGTCTCCAAATATTCGATATTACATACATAAACAAGTTAAGCTGAAAAACGCCACAAATAAACAACTATCAGTTGATCTTTTAGAATGTACTTTTTTGTCAAGACGTAAAATACTTCTGAATTTGCCTATACGATGTTTTAAATTTTTTTTACAACATCACTTGAGTATATAAAAACCTTTTGTTATATAATTTCACTGCTACGACAATATGATTAAATTAAATGTCGACCAAAACTTTATTACAAGACATCGGCTGCCGCGCTAAAAGAAAGAATGGTCGCAGAGGTTATATCCACAGATACCACATAGAGGAGGCGTTGACGTTTCGTCTCTAAAATTAGCGAGCTGCCAAGCGAATCGAGAGAGCTGCATGTTTATATCGAGAACGAAGGACACAGTATAATAAAATTTGTTTTTGCGCATAAGTCGTTTACTTCCAAGCGCGCGCTCAATATATCCGTCCCTTGTTATTTATTTATAAAGTTATTGCATCACTGTCACTCTTACGGTGGATATGTGGTTGATTGCGGTGAGCCCTTAACATATTCCACACTCTCATAGTTTGTACAAGAAAACCAATCTCATTGATGTATCCATTTAGAGAGCGGATCCTCAGACTTCGCACCAAACCAAAACAATTGCGGGTATTATACTAGCTGAGAAAACGGACATTATTTTGCTTTAATTTCGACGTTACTCTAAGAGTCCTTATTGGCTATAACCTCATAACACACGTTACGATAATTTCGTGAAATGACAGTTTAGCGATACACCAAAGGCATATAGAATACCACAACATAAATATTTCACAAAGTTATCGTAACGTACTGTTTAGTTATAGAGAATAAGGACCTAGGCCAGTAGCGCATGAACTTACTAAATACATATTAAAAGGAAAATAGCGGTTCAAAGGAAAGATTAAGTTGGATGTTTGCTCAACTTGGTTTTTCTAGTGGTTTGAAACTAGTTATTGTATTTACTTATCACATGAGGATACTACTGATTGGTTAGTTTCGGTCTTTAGATATTTGAAATCTGTTTAAATGTGGAATATTTATATATTCACTAATAATATAATGACTAATAATGTAGAGCTGGTCTTCTTTAAATACAACTATTTATTTATTATCAAACATTTCTGGTTTAAAAAAAATTGAGTGTGTATTTGGTAATTGTGAAAACAGCATTATACAAAACTACTGACGTAATCTTGGCAGGACCTTACATATAGCAGGAGATATATCTTGTCTGAAATAATAAAATCAAATAAAAACTGATAAGCAAATATAAGAATTTATCTATACAGCAGTATATTGAGACTGACAAAAGATTCGCCTTACGATATCGGGACCTTACATCGTCGACGAAATGTTGGTGTAACACCTCTGCTACAATTGCTAATGGAATGTAAGCCTGAATGGCTAATATTTTTAAATAATGTAATTTACCAATCCGATTGCACAATTGAACAACACCTCAGTAAAGATAACATAACGATCGAAGTTATGCTTGTTGTAGTGTTTTAGTTATCTGTGGTTTGATTTATGGTTGATTGTCCTTGGTTGTTATTCTAAGTTGTTGGTATAAATGTAATTTAAAAGAATAACCGTTTAATTATTACAATACTAATATATACTGTTGTATAAATAATATAACTTACATTTCAGTCTTAATTAGTTCAATATAGAATATGAACTTCTTGCATTTTAAATAATAGAAGTACTCGTTTAATTACGTGCAGCACTCACAGCCAGTCTCAGTACCTACTAAGGTTCGCTAACGTGTTATTATGGAAATAGTTTTCAATTTTTTTAGCCCTGAATAGGTCAGTGTCCTTTGTTTCGCTGCAATAGTCCTTCACTGAAATATGCATAGAGTAGTTTTAAAAACTCAATATTCGTTTGAAGGAGCCTGGACGAAACAGTTACATCGAGTCCTGATAGATTTCAGTTTTTAGTCCTAGGTACAGTACGCGCGACTATGTAGGATTGAAGTTAGCTAAGCATCACAGATACTCGACTCAGGCCCAATGTAAATAACATCCGTTAATCGTAGTCGATTATAAGTCGTAAAAATGTTTAATTTTTATCCTTTTCAGTTCTATTTCCTGAATAAGTGCAGTTATGGGGATATTAAAATAGAACATATTTACTAGCTTATCAAGACTAGTAAAATATAATAGTACTTCTAGCTTTTATAGATGTGAAAACTTATTATTACGAGGTATGTTTGATTCTGATTTTACTTGTGTAATTGTTTATGTGACTCGATGGTGAAAATCTTTGATGACGTAAGGAACACAATGTTGTGTCCCTTTCGTTAATTGACATTTTCACAAATAGACTGTCTTATCTGACGGGAAAATTAAGAGTCTCCGTAACCGGCGAACGTGTATGAGACGAACTCTGAGAGTGGAGGAAGCCAGAGCCAGAGAGGTATTTAAGAAAAGGACCTGTCAGAACTCTGTACTCTCTGCCTACTCCTCAAAGGATCTGGCGTGATGATATGGATTGATAGAAATATGGTCTGCGTATATTCTGCGTGTATGGTTTGCGGTTACATATTTTTGCATGGGCATAGTCAAATATAAAGGCCGGCGTGACTTTATAAAATATATTTATTTTACAATATAAATTTATAATAGATATACAAAATACTTGCAGTAAATAGTATTGCTTAAAGTTTGTGCGAACGGAAAGAGAGCTAAGTCTATATTGAGGTACTTTGCTTGGTGATGGCTATTTATAGGCATCGCCAAGTAAACACATCTTTCTAGAAGGCGCCCACGCAGAGTGCGCCGTATTAATTCATATCTGTTTATTAATCAAAACAATTATTGGAACTGAACTGAGACTAAACATGTAACCTGATATCTGTTTACATGATAAATACGCAGCTGAGGCAAGTTAAGTCGAATCAGCAAAACTACTTGGAATTAATTTGCATGAGCAATAGTTTGTTATTGTTGTATTTGTTATGGTATACATAACTACATACGGCTGAGCATTCACTTGCTTGTTTTATGTAATTAAGGCGCTGTGCGACCGCGGTGATAACGATCACTTAGGTTAAGTACCGACTGGTCGGACGTTGGCCCCAGTTACCACTTCATGTCGTAGTCGTTAAGTTGAAAGCCTTACAGGCAACTTGATAACTTCCAACAGTAGGTGGACACAAACCTGCCTCGACCAATTAGCATAGGGTCCGCGTGGTATGACCTAATCTCTCTCACCAGATTTTTAGATAAGGCCTTTCCTTTGTAGTTGGTCATACTTAATCTCTCTCACCTTTATTTGTGTGAGAAGGCCTTTTCCTAACAGTGGGAGAGGCTGATTCATATATGTACTTTTTAAAAATGTGTACATAGAAAACGTCGGGTTTCGAAAAAGTGAGCAAATACACTGCGCAGCGGACGGCGACGGCGCGTCGTTTCTGTTTTGTAAAATAAAGAGACCAATGAAATTCTGTCCAGTGCAACAGCTATCGTTCAGCGGAGCGGCTATCCTGCATTTTATACATTCGACGCCATAGCAGTTTATTTCTCTACTTTGTATGAAGATATGAACAAATGTTGATTTACTTTCAGAAACACAGACGTTCCTACTTTGTATATTATGATGTGTTTACGATTATATAATAGCTGCTGAAGATCGACACTGACGTGCTATGTATTAGATGAGCTTAAATACTATTTACTAAGAATACTTATATTTAATCATCTGCTAGTGACTGCCTTGTTGATCTAGTGGCAAAGCACATCGCTTTGTGATTAGGAGGTCCTGGGTTTAAATCCTAGATCAGGTAAATGTAGTTTTTCTAACGAAAAAAAACCAGTATTCCCAGAATTGTGCCCGGTATCCATATACTAGGCTCGCCCCCTATTAGATGGCACTTAACGTCGTCGGCGAAAAGTGGGTGTACACAATTCACCTTTCCCGCCCTCGCTTGGGGAATATAGGCGTGACGGTGATATTTAATCATCAATATCACTTATCGCACATTGCAACCACTGCACAGCATAGACGCCACATATGACCGTTTTGAGCCAATTTTGGCCTGACCCGTCATTGTACTGGCCTCTTACGATTGCGACATCCTTTCTGTGGCTACCGTTTGGTCAAAGACTTACTTCAATACTACGTATATTTATGATTATTGACCCGCCCCGGCTTCGCACCGGTGAATTATACACAAACATTCCTCTTGAATAACTTTGTCCATTGGTTAAACCCGTATTAAACTCCGTTCGGTAGTAATTGAGTTTATCGTGTTCAGATAAACAACACAGACGCGGCGGGGGGACTATGTTTTGTAATATGTACTGATGACATACAATATAAAATGACTACAAGGTTATTAGTACATACTCATTCAATTATATCCTTCATTAGTAACTGCAATTGAAATCGCTGTATTGATTTTATTTACGGGTATACATATTTAATACAGTCGATTGAGGAACGTTTGGAGTTACGAATTTTAGTTAATTAAGTATTCAAATAATGGATCTATCTATCTATCTATATCATCACGCCAGATCCCTTGCGGGGTAGGCGGAGAGTACAGCGTTCCAACAGGTTATTTCCTTACATACCTCTCTGGCTTCCTCCACTCTCATAGTTCGACTCATACACAAAAAAATGAATCATGCATTAAAATATCTGAGATTGATTTAGTTCCCGATTTAAAACAAACCACTTTTAGAGCTTACGTCATTTATGTTACACGTTGTATAACGTAAATGTTTTTCTAGAAATATTATTTCTGAAAAGCTGTAATTATACCCCAACGAAGACTTTAGTTAAATAAGATTTCTTTTAATCTCAAATCCCGACGCATCCCTAGTTTCACCTGTCGCCGAGCTTTTGTCGGCTCCAAATAACCCATTTACAAAATTACCTACTTTTTACAAAAGATTTTTATTGTCTGTAAGTTTCGTTATTTTAAGTGGGCACCAGGTGGCGCTAACAGGCGGCGTTGCAACGGAAATTGCCGTCGGTCGGTCTGGACGTACGAAGGGAAACAGGATTCTTATTCGTTTCGACCGATTCAATACGTAACGTAGTGCGGTACGATAACATCGTAAAATTATCGTTTTATGTTACACTGGGTCGAGTAGTTGCACGGGACTTTGTGTGACCCACGAATATTTGTTTCGACTGGGTGTTTGTGTATGTGAATTTCATGTTTGATGACTCTCGACACAGGCTTAGTGTGGGGCTACGGTTTAAACCGGTTTTTACACGATTGTATCACGAAGTTACCGTAACGCGTCGCGTTTTGTCATAGCGAATAAGGATTACTGGCGCTCACTGAACCGCGCCGCCCACCCTGGGACAGGCTAGGTCCATGTTAATTGTTGACCCACATAGAAAACAATTACTGCTCGTGTGAATCAGAAAGTCACTTTCTCCTAAGAAAAGAACCAGTTGGAACTACGAGTATTTACTCTCCGTTGCCGTGTTCTGGGCCGTTTCTATACACGGTGTACTTTTGATGTATCCAATGCCTACAGTTCATTAGTACTAAAAAAAATAAAAAAGGACACTCAGTAACGTCTACTACTATAAACGTACTTATACTGTCTATAACTATACAACGCGCAAAATGACATTTAGGGACGGCGCGGCTCGTCTGACGGCCGGTAGATACCTTCGGTGTTCTGAATTTTCACCCTAGCTATGTTATTCGGATAAATCAGTAGGTAGATGTTACTAATTAAGTATTCTTTTTTTTAGTACCAGTGAATACTAGATATTGAATACATCACCTGGGCTTTCGCTCCAGGATGACTAAAATTTCACCTGTATAAACCGTCAAAATGGTAAGAAGAAGAAAATGTATTACTACCCACCCACTTATTACCGACATTGTTAGGTCCCAATATAGTAAGTAACGAGCTTATTTCCGGTACACCTCGCACAATTCCATAATCCAGCCTGATAGTGAGTATTTTTTTAACTACATTTCGTCCGACCGAGAACTCGATCCCAGGACTTCGGTATCGTTACGCACAATATGTGCCACTAGAACAACGAGGCAGTGTAACTAGTATATAAACTTAATTATGTTATTCTTTCTGATAAAACAAATTCATTCTTAACAGTTGGCGAAAGAAGCACCTGTAAACGTGCACGTATACACAATTTGAGACTTAGCGTTGAGTCACCTTCGTTAGCGATATTGGATTTCAAAATAAATGCCAAATTCGTGACCAACACCCTTGAAAGTCGAAACTTTAGAGAGCAAATTATAGTCTAGTTGAAACCCATGCTGAAGTGGACATTTCATACGATCAGGGTATAATATGGGTAATACGGAAGGCCACATGTAAGGTAAGTTACATGGCGTAAAGTATAAATGTTACATTTTTAAATTTGTGGTAATGAAATATTGTTCATGAAATAAAACTATTTTACGGATTTTATCGCGGTTTATTTTTTATTTTTAGTTCCCGACGTTTCGAGTGCTTTGCAGCATCCACGGGTCCCTCCCGTGACCATCGGTTTTATTTCAGGTGTAATATTCGCGTAAATCTAAGAACTCTGTATGAAATATTGTTTTTATAACGTGGGCGCACAGGCACCCTAGAAATTACATCAGTTACGTATGTTTGTAACCATTTATTTATTTCCAACTTACTACTACAATATGAAATTATTATCGTCTGAACTGAATGGTAATAGCATTGTACACAAAAATAAATGAAACAAACTTTTCCAAGAAATCAATCTATCCGTAGTTCAAAACTTATATTATGTTTGGTACTTAATAAGATTAGCCCAAACAGACAGACTCTACCGGAACTTTGTTTTACAATATGTGAGGGCACTCTCATAATTCTTAATAATTTTTCTATGTCTATCTACATTCACTCGGTTAAAGAAATCTCATCAATATTAAGCGGCACGGACTGATAAACGCATTATTTCAATGTGAAATATGCCGTGTTTTTTGTGCAATGATTTAATAATATATAAGCGACTTATATCAGTTTTTAATCGTTAACTAACACTAGGAATAATTCCTGTATCGTGGTGCATTAACAAACAAAATTCACATACATAAACATTTAGACCAAAATAAATATTTGTGGGTATCACAAAGATTTGTCACGTGCGGGAACGAACCTGCGACTACTCGATCCAGTGTGCGGAGCGGCTTAAGCTCTTAAGGTTTGGTCAAATAGCCGACGGAGCGCGACGGAAGCTCTCGGCTATGTTCGGTCGTGACGTTTGCCGTCGCGCCGAGTGGGGCTGCGCTGTGTAGCGACTCTCGTACATTTCAGTATATAACAAATCCCCAAGCCGCGCCATCGTAGCGCTCCCGTCGCGCTGCGTCAGCTATGTGGCCTTCAAGCAATGGACCAAGCCATCTTTCTTATTAAAATTAAAGAACGTCTCTGCAACTGGGCGATAGTGTATTGTTTCACCTAGGTCAAAGTTATGCAACTTACGTTGGTTATGGGTCTCTCTAATTAAGCTCAACTTAGCGGGATCAAAACTTTGCCACGGCTATCTTTTAAGGACTAAGTTACATTAAACTTAGTTTAAACAGTTGTGGTGACCGCACTTTACTTAATAAAACAAAAGAAACAAGCGCATCAATTTGTATTACAAAGTAAAGAAAGGGATATCACGGTAGCTCTAAATAAATGAAAAGGGCCCCTCCCCGACCTCCAAATGTTTAAACTAAGGTGGTGTGCTTTGACGTTGCATTAGTGAACAATGGACGATGAAACTAAACTAGATCCGCTTTTATCTTCACAATTGTTATAAAACACAAAGCGCTTAACAAGTTGAAAGCTTTCAGTAGGCGTTTCGGTTTGTGGGGAAGGTCCTCAACTATCCGTGACTTTGCATAAATAATCAAAAATGAACCTTCCCTTTTATTAGGAATCTCAGACAATAGTTACTAAACGATCAACAATTATCATAATTGAATTTAACCTAAGGCAGCTGTATTTCTTTAAAACTGTATTTAATAGCTTAATCATCATCATCATCATTTCAGCCTATACTTGTCCACTGCTGAACATAGGCCTCCCCAATCGCTTTCCAGCGTAACCGGTCCGATGCCACCTGCATCCAACGATTTCCTGCGATTTTCACAAGATCGTCGGTCCATCTGGCAGGCGGTCGTCCTACGCTGCGCTTGCCAATACGTGGTCTCCACTCTAGAATCTTTCTGCCCCAACGCCCGTCCGATCTTCGCGCTATGTGGCCAGCCCATTGCCACTTCAGCATGCTAATCCTGAGGGCTATGTCGGTGACCTTGGTTCTTCTACGAATCTCCTCATTCCTGATTCGATCACGTAGAGAAACGCCGAGCATAGCTCTTTCCATAGCTCGCTGAGCAACTTTGAGCTTTTTTATGAGACCTATTGTAAGAGACCACGTCTCTGATCCATATGTCATCACTGGTAACACATTGACTAAAAACTTTAGTCTTTAGGCACTGAGGTATTTTGGATGAGAAGATGTTGCGCAGTTTCCCGAACGCTGCCCAGCCGAGTTGGATTCGTCGATTGACCTCTCTCTCAAAGTTGGACCTACCTAACCGGACTGCCTGTCCCAGGTAAATGTATTCGTCGACAACTTCAAGAGTAGAGTTCCCAACGGTGAGTGCGGTGGGTACGACATGGACATTAAACATATAGCTAGAAGATAATAGCTATAATAACTTAATATCCTACTATTATTACAAATGCGAACGTTTGTGAAGATGGGTGTTTGTAACTTTCACGCAAAAAGTACAAAACGGATTTTGATGAAACTCTACAGTACTTAGTATAGCTTATTACAAGCTTTTATTGAACTTGCAATGTTCGAATGTCTGCCTGTCTGTCTGTCTTTCGGGTTTAAATCTTGTGATCCATTTTTCAAGCATTGAGCTGAAATTTGGCATACGTATGTAAAGTCGGTGACAATGCAATAATGTGGTACCATGGAGCTAGTCTGATGATGGTCTCGGAAGGTGGCTATAGGAACATATGAACTATACAATGTCACCACCTCGTGTTTAGACTAGTTAGATTGGTGTTGACAAGTACTAAACAACTAGATAGTATTCAGGGTCTGATGCACAATACGTACATACTTTTCTCGTTGGTACTATGTACATATCTATGCACAAATCAATTTCGTAAAAACTAGTACCAGTTTTACAGAAGATTAAACACAGTTCTACTTTATTGTAGTTCCTACGTTTATATTCATAAAATATACTATACTTTATTAGACTATACTTCTAAAATCACAGATTTCGCTAACGGTACACTGTTAATTTGCATTCCATTCTGCACTCCTTCTCTATATAAACTATAAGTGTGGGAAATTTCATACTCCTCCGTCCGCGCAATTTTCGTAAAAAGGGGTACAAAGTTTTTGCTTCACGTATTAATATAATGATGATGATGGTGATGATAAAATCGGTATATGACATGATCGTAATAAATATACTTATGAGTATTCTATGTTACAGGTAATTTTATTATGGGTATTCCTTGAAAGGGTAAGTAAATCAGAGACGCATGTCTCATTCAAGCACCACACGTTTACTACCAATACAAACGCAAAGAATAGTTTCTACACATAAAAAACTTTGTGTATAGTAATATTATAAAGCGGACAGATTTGGTTCTGTTTTCGTAATCGGAAAACTTTAAAACTACTGAATCGATTATAATATTTTTTTCACCGTTACGAAGCAACACTATCCAGAAGTACCTAACGTATACCCGGTAGGTCGCGCTGTTGTCGACTGAATGCGAAACCGCGGAAAACTGATAGTGATAATTTCTATACTAATATCGTCAAGATCATTCATTGACTAAATGTGCAAATAGTGTACCACATAAAGTCACATAAGGATCTTTTGGTCCGCGGCCAAAATCGGAACTAACACTGTCATCAAGTGAAATATTACTTCATGACAGTCGCAAAATAACTGTTTGCTATGAAATTTACCCAAGTGTTTTTTTAATTAGTAAACACACTGGTTGAAATATTTTGCTGGAAGAAAGATAATTTTACTAAATGATAACCCCAATTGCACACCACGCCTGTCAATGTCATCCACGAGCCAAAAGATCCTTACCGTTAGCCTACTTATATCGTCAATATCATTATTTGTTCTGTGTTCATGATTGCGGAATGAATGTTCTCTTGTCAGAATAACAAGGTACTCGATGGATACATGTGTAATATTGTGCTACATAGTATGATTTTATAAGGTGTAATATATTGTAGAAACGTGAGAAACAATAACGATGCCATATTCTGTCTGCAACTGTTACAATAATAATAATAATAAATAAGCCCGCAGGGCAGCTTGTGGCGAGCTGTTGGTAACGATACCACGGACCCGAGTGCTTCAGAGAGTCGGTCAGGGCCCCCAACTCGGCGTGTCTTCGTCGGTCGAGTGGAAATCGAAGGGTGCCCGCAAGACTCGGCTCTGGCTAGCCTAAATTGGCCGTCCAGAGAGGAGCCGTGAGAGCTATATCGTAGGGAGATAATGCGGTCCTAGGTCGATGTACTCCAGGGGCGGAAGTGTTAAAGGGTATAACGCCGCGAGTAACTTCGGAAAAAGCGCAGCACACCTCTCTACACCCCTGAGCCGCTCACACCGGTGTTGCCCGCAGTTGTCCTAGGACAACCGTTTGAGGGCTCATCTAGTAAGCGGCGAGTCATCGCCGGCCACGGGTAATTAGGCATCACTAATTATGGCCGGTGTCCGTCTCCTTCGCAATAGTTCAGTTTTTGTCAATCAAACCTCATTTATATAGTCCTTGTTTTCTTCCCATAATTTACAATAGTCCTTGTACCTGCCGGGGTCAGTTCGCTGGTTATGTTTGTTCATTTTCAGCAAGTGATCTCAGCAGGTGACTTACATAACATTAACTTCTCGCAAAGGTCCTCTACGTGTTGGACCCATGTCCCCATGCAAGCCTTTCAAAGGTCCGGGTAAAGCCCGTGAATCTCAGCAAGATACATAATAATAATTTATTTAATTCAGGCAACAGAAATTGACACAAATATCTTAATACAACTTACAAACTAACATACATAAAATAATATATTAAACTTATAAACTAAGTAGCATGTAATTTCGGAGACATGTTGCGCTGTGCAGGGGCGTCTCGCTGTCTCCCACGAAATCTCATGAAGACGACACCCTTCAGCCAGAACTCCTCGCTCATTAAGGTGTTTAGCTTGACAGTGGGAACTCGCACCACAAACAAATTAAACGCCGTATTGTTTTGCGAGTTCAGCTTCTCGACCCTCAGAGTTAATGGCCGTTTCGTGGTATGCACACTTTTATAACTATACCACGCAAAGTGGACCCTATTTCTTCCTTCCTATCACCCCAACAATGTGTTACATGGAATCATAGTTTATTATTGAATCACGGGTTTTCTCATACTACGGGTTTCTTTTAGCTGCCTTTTGTTTCTATAGAAACGGTCCTTCATTACCGTCGATCGAAATGGCTATTATTTTAGATAATATTTCATCATCCATTCAATTAGATTCCATTTGTTCTCCATCCTAGCTTCGTTCGTCAAAAGGCTTTGCTTATAAAGGTTGGTAATTATGTTTTTTTACTAGCTCTGCTTTTTATTCGACGATTGCATCGTTTTGTCTTCACCGTGACCAATTAAATTAAACACGTAACACGGTGCGTTACGATAACCTCGTGAAACGATCGTTTTAAGGTTTCGCCTCATAACCGAAGCAGCGCGACAGAAGCGCGACGGTAGCGTGGCTTGGGGAGTTGTAATGTACGGGTGACGCCACACAGCGCAGCCCCGCTCGGCGCAACGGCAAATATCACGACAGAACGTAGCCGAGCGCTTCCGTCGGGCTCCCGTCGCGCTCTGGCGGCTATTTGACCAAACTTATATGGTACTCTAGTGGGATACAGAATACCAATGCATGATCATTTCCCGGAGATATCGTAACGCCCTCCATTTGGTCATAGCGAATACGGAAGGGTAGGGTGGGATCCCTGGTCAAAATATTTTTTTCCATAATTGGAATGTTACAGCTTCAGTCCAATTCGATTAAAAATATTATTATGGAAATGGTTTTAAAACTTGATCAGGTTAGCGCTCTTTGTTTCACTGTAAGCGGTGGTTATGGAAAGTTCCCGCTTTGAATAAAGTCTGTATTCCCTGTACATTCGCTAGCTTTTCGCTAGAATGTTTTCAGTTGTGCATTTTTGTCATTGGTTTTTATCGTCTTTTTAAATTTAGAACTATGATGAGCGAAAATATTTCAAAGGATATCATCCTTTGAAATATTTTCACAGTAAATAAAGATACAGTGCGACAAGGATCGTTGTTTGGGCAATGGATGACTTTAACAGCGAGGGGGGCGTTGGTGTGATATCAGGTTTAACATTTATTAAAACTTTCCTACTCCCGAGGAAATATTTCATCAGGTTGATCCGCACGATTACTAATTAAAAAAATAACTCGGGCAAATTTTATAACAAACGGAAACTCTACGACATTCATGAAGTGACATTTGACTTGATGACAGCGTTAGTTTAAAATTTGGCCGCGGGCCAAAAGATGCTTGTGGGACTGTAATTTAAATTTGCATTTTTTGGTTTTGAATATAACATAGTAAGTTAAATAGACGTTATGCCAACTAGTATGGAACACTAACAGACGCAAAACTCGAAAGGGAACCAATAGGCGTACCCACTACAGTGCCAAGAATTGTAAGCCAACAATATAATGTAGTCATTTACCGTATAATTTAAACCACAAACTAAATTACTAAGACTGCAATATACTTTCAAGTCTTTCTACATCCTGAAATATTTCTGTTTACACCCTTGTGTTGCTTCTTGGGTCCGTTAAACAGAAACCTCACATTTTCCCGGTATAAAAAGTACCCTATGTGTTAAGCCAGATAATAAAATATATTTGTGCCAAATCTTATCCAAATCCGTTAAGCCGTTTTTGCGTGATTCAAAATCAAAATCAATAGTTTTTTATTCATGTAGACCAAAAGGCACTTATGAATAGTCAAAAGGAGAAAATTATTGATTACTTAAGACTCTACCACCTGTTCGGAAAGTCGTTCCCGTGGAGAAGAAGGGCAAGAAACTCCACGGTTACTCTTTTTAAAATGAGAGTTATACAATTCTTTTTGTATACATTGCATTCATGGGGTATGGGAGAACAATGCAGAACGAGCTAAATAGATGTGCTTAAGTATAGATGAATCATAAGTGTACTTAGATTCATGGTATCGGTCAGTGTCTACATAGTCTTCTACAAAATAGACCTTTACACAAGTAAAGGTATATAATAAAAAGTATAATAAGAGAAAAAAAAGGTTTCTATAAAATATGTAAAGAGTGCGTACAAAATAATTGGTTACAGCTCCAGTGCGATGCCGAACGAGAAAAAATTCAACACTACTACAGTACATATTGATTCAGTCATATATTAAGTAATCAACATCCCGACGTGCAAACTTTCACAGTTATATACTAGTTTCCGTCCGCGACTTCGTCCGCGTTGACTTGAGACAGGAATCTAATATTTTTCCGGGATAAAAAGCGTTAATCCAGGTAATAAACTATCTGTGTGCCAAATTTCATCCAAATCCGTTCAGCCGTTTTTACGTGATTGAGTACAGAGACAAACATCCAAACATTTAAACATACAAACTTTTACATTTATGATATTAGTAGGAAGTAGGATATACGTAGCATAAGTAGGATTTCAACTAGTTATCAGAATGTAGAAGACCCTACACGTGTATCTATTGACATTTACAGAATATTTGATAAGAAAACGGGAATTACAAATGTTTGCAATACCTATTAACTTATTACGTAACTGTACTCGCAACTTCGTACGCTTTTCTTTTAGGCGTGTATTTCACACTCTTAAGCTTTTTTTTAAACCAAAGGTAGCCTATGTCCTTCCCCTAAATAAAATCTATATTTTTGCAGATTTTGATAAAAATCTTTTCAGCGGTTTTGGTGTAAAAAGAGAGTTACTTTCGATTTTATAATATTAGTATGGATTAGTATGTATTTATCGTAACACGCTTTTTTTCTTGAATTTCTTTGTTCAGAGAGTTAATTGATACGCTTTATTTTCTGATACACACGCAATATATCACTGATTAAATTAAAAATTTGCGGGTATACCTAGTGAAAAATAAATTTCCAATCTTTTTAAAGTTTGTCTTTGACTGGTAAGTTTTGTTTGTTGTGAGTATGTTATTTTCATCATTATTATTTTATATGTAAATGTGCGTTTAGGCAATCCTACACATATGCCGGCGTCATCGCTCATACTACGCTGGTTTATCGTCTTATCAAATTTATTATGTTTGTAGGACGGCTTGGTCTACTCCGCGCACTGGATCGAATAGACGCGGGCTCGATTCCCACACGGGTCAAATTTTTGTGTGACCCGCAAATGTTTGTTTCGTTCAGGGTGTTTGTGTATGTGAATTTCTTGTTTGTAAACGCACCCACAGGAACAATTCTTAGTGTGGAGCTACGTATTAAAAAAAACTATTAAATATATCATGCCACAATATTCTGCTGCATTGCCATCAAAAAGTACTTCCAACAGTATATATAGCTAGGGCCCCAAAACTTCGGAGTGAGCAGACAACATTTATTTGTTTAGACTCAGATTATATTTTTCTGTCCGTGTGTCTTCAGAAATAAGTATAAAAGAGCTGATGTTCTACAGATATTCTTCTATTTCTGAGATAGCTTTTTTTCTCCCTATTAGGTAGGTTAGTAGGTGGAAACATCTGTTGCAATTACGAGGCATGCCTTTTTAGTTTTGTCGTTTGAAGAAAAAAACACAACTAGAACCTTATAGTACTTTTTATTGTTTTTCAAAGTATTTACCACGTAGCTTAATACACTTTTCCATTCGCTCAAACCAGTTATTATAACATTTATTCCACTCTAAAGTGGGGGTGTTCAAAATGGCTCACTTGAAAGCGTCGACTGCTTCTTCACCGGACTGGAACCTTTGACCACGAAGACCTTTCTTAATTTTAGGAAATGTAAAGAAATTATTAGGGCTTAGGTCAGGACTGTATGGAGGATGGTCAAGAATTTCTACTTTTTCCTGCTTCAAATACTCAATCGTTTGACGAGCGCTGTGTGAGCTTGTGTTGTCGTGGTGCAGGATAATGCGTCGCTTTGAGTTAGATTTTCGAAGTTCGGCGATGACTTGTGGTAAACAAACTGTGGTATACCACTCTGCGTTAACCGTTCTACGATCTTCAAGTGCAATAGTCGCAACATGGCCGGTTTTTCCAACGAACGTGGCCACCATCTTCTTTGAAGTGCTTCGAGAACGAACAACTTTAGTCGGCTTTGGCTCGTCTTGAAAGAACCAGATTGTAGATTGTTGTTTGGAATCAGGATCGTAGGCATAGATCCAAGATTCGTCACCACTGATGATGTCGTAAACGTGATTTGACTCTCCTCGGTTGAACCTTTGCAGAGTTTTCTTACACCATTTGACGCGGGCCGCCTTATGATCGTCGGAAAGCAGATGCGGTATCCAACGGCAAACTAGCTTTCTCACACCAAGCGCTTTATGCAAGATCTTCTAAATGGTTGTCCCTGAGATGCCTAATAGAGCCTCTATCTCTCGATACGTCACATGACGATCTTCGAGAATTAGTTGTCTCACAGCAATGATGTTATCTTCAGTGAAGGCGGATTTTGGGCGTCCTTCGCGAGATTTGTCACTAACACTAGTATGTACACGCTGGAATTCTAAGTACCAGCGTTCGATAGTCCGTAAAAATTGGGCTTCATCACTGAACACAGATGTTAGCTCTTCAAAACACTGAAGCCGTGTCAGGCCTCTTCTAAAGTTGTAGAAAATTATTGCACGAACATTTTCCTTAGAAAGATTCATTTTCGTACGTAACCTGACAGATTCCAATCGACGCTGTGACTAAACAATAGCATTAATCCTAAGACTTTTAACTGTTTTGAGATTAAAAATTTAAACACATTCGAATATAGATCAGTTCCAAATTAAAAATTGCCGGGAAATATGGAAACAACAGAACTTTAAAGGCATGCCTCGTAATATGACATTTATTTATTGCAACAGATGTTTCTATAGCATTCAGAATATTGGACCCAATGTGTCCGCAATGTTCTTTAAAAATGTGTGTATATACTGTAAGACATTTAAGTTTGGAAATTTAAAATTCCTATCAGTATATCACCGATATTAATCGTGTTTCAAAACACCTGAATCACAAATATTTATCTTTTGAAACAGCTTTGAATTTAGGGGCTTTCGAAACACGCGATATTTTTAACTAGACGGTCGGTTTGTTTGTGTTAGGGAACCAATTTCGTTGATATATCCATTAGCCAAATAGAGAGTCGGGCCTTGTGCGCCCCTCAACGAGACGGGAACGAGTAGGTAAGTATTACTAGTAAGATTAAAAAACCTTTTGATTTCAATTCTGGGAAACGCAAATCCGAAAGCAATATTACTATTAGTCTGATGTCCATTTTATTTTTTAGTGATGTTATATTGTCGATGTAGTGACGACGACTTACTCCAGTGGTTAAAAGATTAAACCACTGTGGGCGGCACTGAATCAAACAGACGCAGGTTTGATCCCCGCACGGGACTAATCTTTGTGTGACCTACAAATATTTGTTTCGGTCAGTTGTGTTCCATGTTTGTAAATGCACCCACAACACTAGAATGATGCCTAGTGTGGAGCAATGTACTATATTTAAAAAAACAACGAAAACAAAATAACGGGTATCTATATTTGCATGAAAAAGCAGTGATAGCCTAGTGGTTAGACCGTTGGACTGCAAAGTTAGAAGTCTCGGGTTCAAACCCAGGCACGCATCTCTGTCTTTACGAAAGCATGTGCATATTATAAATGATACAAGTGATAGATACTTGCGCTAACGGTGAAGGAAAACATCGTGAGGAAACCTGCATGCCTAAAAGGTTCTCGAAGGTGTGTGAAGTTCGCCAACCCGCACTGGGCTAGCGTGGTGGACTATGGCCTAAACCTATTCAGTTAGAGAGGAGCCCCATGCCCATCGGTGGGACAGTTTCTGAACAGGGCTAATATTATTATTATGTAAACTTTTCTTATTACCGATCCAATGGCGATATCCTATTCTTTGCTAAAATCTAATATAGTAGTAAATGTCACTTTTAACACAAATACATATTATGCTGTGTGATCTCGCAAATGGTACGCTTATCATAAAAAGCTATGCCCTGTTTTAAGTCTCTAGAAGTTAGGATTCGTTTCTATCAATATTATGTTTAGCAATGATTTGCCAATACCCATTCCGAAAAATAAACAGGCCAATAAAATGCTGTTCAGGACAAGAGTTATAGTTCAGTGAAACGGATATTCTGCATTTTATACTTTCGATGCATTCTGTGACGATCGCGGGTTACCTTTTTGTTTCTATATCTATCTATATAATCACGCCAGATCAGGTTGGTCAGGAGTACAAAGAACGAACCAGTTCTTTCTCCATAGACTTTAGAGGGCGATGTTATTTGCTACTTTCTTATGGATGATTACACCTCAGGGCGTCTATTATGTTATTAATAGACGCCCTGAGGTGTAATCTCTTCCGAATTCATGTTTCTAGTGTAAAAAAATACTGGCAATCATGGTACCATACCTATTTCTGCAATCTGACTCATCGGCACGAATACCAAGCGATGACTAACTGGTACGGGACTGGCACTGCCTCATATGATATTTCATATGAGGCAGTGCCAGTCCCGTACCGTGCGTACTCATCAAGTGTGTCCCTACAGACCTCTCTGGCTTTCCCCACTCTCATAGTTCGTCTCATACAAGCTCGCTGGTTACGAAGACTCTTGACTTGCCATTTTTTTCATATTGTGTAAAAATACGTATTTCTGTAGTGCGGAGAAAATAAAATACGTCTACGAGTGTTCGTATCTTGTTTATTTAACAAATCGTGCACGTTCAACGTTTCGTATAATTTGCATCGAAGCATCGGAGGCTTAACTTATGACGTTATTCGCAATCATGGAGGCACATGCATTTGAATATGGATGTATTTTTAAACGTAAAGAATATCACGTTTCACGTGAAAATGTGTTATGCAAAAAGTCAACCATAGTTCTTCGAGCCCTGATAGTACTAAAAATCTATTTTTTTATTGCAGAGCAAAAATTGTAGCCGACGAGTTTAACATTATATAACTTTTAACTAGGAGTTATTTGGGATACCTACACGTGTAACTACGTACGTAGAAAGAAAACGTGTAGGTATGAAAGATAGCATCGGTGTAAAGATGATAAAGAGTATCCTTAGGCGGTTCGGGCATCGCAAGGAATATTGGAAGAAAGAATGACAAAACAGATATACAGTGTGAAAGTGGAAGAATGTAGGTACAGAGGAAGACCTAGAAATAGACCGCGTGTTATTTAAAGGTCGACTCAAGAGTCTCCTGTTGAAACATTGTACTCTCTATTTCACCCAAGAGATACAGCGTTATGATACAGATGGGGTGTAACTACGTAAGTAACTATCTATCCCAGTAAGTATTTCCTAAATTGGTAGCTTTATTCGTTGATTTATTCACGAATCTTGATTTATGGTCGATATTTTGGACTTCGATATGGTACAGTGCTCTCCTCAAATAATAGCTTTTATGAGACAACGAATAAAAACTTGTAATCCCTTAAGTGTTTCTAGAAGGATAAAACAATAGATTAAGAGTATGGGCGGGAAAGGGTTAAACTGCGTGATATTATTGTTACGATGACACATATTCAACCACGTATTCAGAACAGCACACATATTAACTATCAATGAAGTTAGAAACTGAACTTAGGCAAGCTCTATATTGAAATCTCCAATGTACAATATATTTATTTCCCTAAACTAACCTAAAATGTTTGTGTTACATGTACTAGGAGGGATCAAAAAGTAGTGAGAACGACATACTCCTTGGTAAAAAAAAAGTTATATGGAAGTATTCAATCCATATTTTCTATCTATCTATCTATATATAATCTCACGCCAGATCCCTTGCGGGGTAGGCAGAGAGTACAGAGTTCCAACAGGTTCTTTCCTTACATACCTCTCTGGCTTCCTCGACTCTCATAGTTCGTCTCATACACGCTCGCCGGTTACGGAGACTCTTGACTTTTCCATCAGATAAGACTCGGTTTATTTGGTCGTGGTAAGATAGTCTAGGTCTTCCCCGGTACCTGCATCCTTCCACTTTCACATTGTATATCTGTTTTGTCATTCTTTCCTCTGGCATTCTTTCTATATGCCCGAACCAACGGAGCATGCCCTTTCTCATCTTTACACCGATACTATCTTTCATACCTACTCGCTGTCTTACTATGCTGTTGCTAATGCGATCGGTCAGCTTCACTCTGCACATCTTCCGCAGAGCTCGCATTTCTACCGCATTTATCCTACTTTAATTCTCCTTCTTACATACCCAGCTCTCGCTACTATATAACAGCGTTGGGACAAGAACTCCGTTATGTATGGCCAGCTGCGCCTTATGGCTTAAGTGCCGGCTCCCGAGTAGCTTTCCCATCGCACCATTCACTCTGTTCCCTGCACTGACTCTTCTCTCTATGTCAGCGGTGTATTTCCCATCCTTACTGAAGGCGCATCCAAGATATACAAACTCGTTCACTTGCTCCAGCCCATCGTTACCAACCACAATCCTTACATTCGTTCTGGTTTCTTCCCTTTCAAAAACCATAATCTTGGTTTTCTTCACATTCAAGTGTAAGCCATTGATCATGCAGTCGTCTTTCATAACTGTGACTAGTGTTTGCAGATCAGTGGCTGTTGGCGCTATTAAAACCGCGTCATCTGTATAAAGTAGATGGTTTACCACTAAGTCACCCATTTGTACACCTTCATTCATCGCTTTCAGTCTTTGAAGACTTTTGTCCAGATATATTATAAGCAGTCTAGCGGACAACACGCAACCCTGCTTGACGCCGATTTTAACGTCAAACCAGGGTGACCTGTTACCACCCACCCGTACGCATGCCGTCCAGTCCACTTATGTGGACTGGACGGCTCGCAACAGAGTGCCATCTATACCATACTCTGGCAAAATGTCCCAAAGTCTCTTTCGCACAACTCTGTCAAATGCCTTCTCCAGATCTACAAAACCGCAGAAAACCTTCCGCCCCACTGCCAGATGCTTCTCTACGATGTTCCGGAGTGAGAAGACTTGATCCGAACATCCTCTTCCAGACCTGAAACCCCCTTGTGCCTCGCACAACATTCCATCGGACTTCACAATCCATATTTTATATGGAAGCATTCAATCCATATTGAAACAATCTTTGAATATGAGAAAAGTCTCCGCAAGATGGGTGCCGAGAATGTTAACCGACAGTAAGAAACAAAATCGACTTGACATTTCGAAGATATTGTTGGACAAGTTTCAAGAAGATTCTGAAAACTTTTTGTCTCGTAACAATGGACAAAACATGGGCCCATCATTTTGATCCCGAGACAAAACAGCAATCTTCGCAATGGAAACGGCCATCATCACCAAACCCGAAGAAGTTTCTTGCAGTGGCATCGGCTGGCAAGGTTATGGCCTCAATATTTTGGGACTCAGAAGGAATATTGTTGATTGATTACCTGGAGCATGAAACCACTATTAAAGGCCAATATTATGCAGCTTTAATTCCCAAGTTGAGGAATGCCATCAAAGAGAAAAGGAGAGGGAAACTTCGAAGGGGCGTGCTGTTTCATCACGACAACGCACCCGCGCACATGTCGGCAGTTGCGATGGCTGCCATTCAGCAAGCTAGCTTCAAATTGGTTGACCACCCCCCTTATTCACCAGATCTGGCGGCTAGCGATTTTTATCTGTTCCCCAAATTAAAAAAATACTTAAGGGAAACAGGTACGAAGACGATAACGAGGTGATGGATGCCGTGAAGAGCTTTTTGCATGACCAAGACAAAACTTTTTTTGTGAAAAGGATTGAAGCCTTGGAAAAGCGCTGGACTCGGTGTGAAAAGAGACTCGGAAACTATGTAGAAAAATAAATTTTTAAGTTATCAATAGTCATTATATTCTATCTCATTCTCACTACTTTTTGATCCCTCCTCGTATATGCACCTCTATAAATATGAGTCATTGTTTATTGATGATATATGAGTTATTAATAAAATATCAAGTTCATATGAAAAGTTTATTTTTGAATAACTGAGATGAATATTAATATTAGAGTTATGGGCTCATGAATAAAAAGTTCAAATTTGAAATTCAACATAAATGTGTCTTAGATTTATATCTAAAGCGTAAGTTGATAGATACTAAAAATCGGACAGAAATATGTTTCTGATCTCTCTTATAAGTTATACTCAAATTTTTTAGGGTATTATGGGTATTACTAACTTCGGGTAATATCATCACTCAAACAAATGTTTGTGGCGTAAACAACGTCTATGCTTCAGTTACAGACTCAAAGGAGGATATTTCAAACCTGAATGCATGCATTGCAAGCACTTCCCGAACTGAATAGAGTAATTGCTTGGGAGCTAAACTGGAAATCAAGTGCATAATACCCAAGTTTACTTTTAAGTAATTAATCTGTGAGGTGCAAGGAACTGAAGTCATTCGTCAGGCTACAGCAATGTAACAGTTGACTTTGGAAAGGGATAAATATACCACTGCTGGACAAAGGTCTTCTCTCACGAGGTCAGAGAGATTAAGTCATACTCCACCACGCGGACCCAGCGCGGATTGGTGAAAGCAGGTTTGTGGCTCCCTGCCTGTTGGAGCTTATCAATCCGCTCAAAGGGCTTCCAACTTAACGATAACCGCATTTGGTGGTAACCGGGACTAATGTAGCGTGCCTCCGAAGCACAGAGAAGCTTGAATATGATAATTCCATAAACGGTCACCCATCTCAGACCGATCGAGGCGAACGCTACTTAACCTTGATCGTTAAAAAAGCCGCGGTCGCACAGCGCTACGAGCGCCTCAAAGGAAGGCATCATGTAATTCTATTACTCTCTCCTACTTTTAGTTAATTGAATACGTCTGGTATACGACAGGAGGCTGGAAATTCGATTCGGGGATGAAAAGCGTAGTAAGCGTTTAATGAAAGATTAAGTATAGCGATACATTCTAGCGTTTCAGTAAAGTAAGAGCGATGATGTGCCATGTAGATAAATAGATCTAATTATATATTTAATCGTAGCTTTTAGTAGACTTCGTGTCTGAGATAAAATGGCCTTTCTATAAACAAGTGCATGGTACTTAACTGCCTCGTTGGTTTAGTGGCGAATGATGGGCGTTGCGGTCATGAACCTGGCTTCAAATACCAAGTCAGACAAATGTAGATTTTCCTATCGAAAAATTTCCAGTATCAGTCCTAAGTCTGTATTTGTGGCTTGTATATGGCAATAGGCTCGCCGCCTATTACATAAGACCAAACATCGTCTGTGAAAAGCGGGTATACACAGTACACCTCTGCCACCCTCCGCTTGGGAAATATAGGCGTGACGGTGTTTATATATATTTTTTTAAAGTACATAGTGGAATTTTAATAATACAAGTAATACGATTTTCTAATAATAAACGGTGTTCATATCGATGTAGCTAATTTGTATCGCCCATGTGTGTTTGTTACATAAATCGGATAGAGGAGTAGGTCTCGTTGTATCTAAACTGGAAATTCATGTTTTAGTATCTACTTAGCAGAGTTCGGTGCGCGGGTTACTTTTGTTAGTGTCTACAGTGCAATATGTTTCCATCAAATTGCGACCCGAAAATCGTTTTGGAGAAGCTATGAGCTTATACAAAGGTACTAGTTAATTTATTTTATCAATTTAATGCCCAACTACCTACATGATACAATGGCGTTTACCGAAGTCTTGTATCTGCATATTAATGCAGACACTAAATAAAGCCACATAAAGCATCTTTGCTCTGAGAATTCAATTCACGAAAAGTCAGTATCGCGTACCGATGAGTTCTTTTTATTGTATGAGAGCTAAGTATGCAACAAAGTTTTGTCAGTACAGTTCATGCCAGTTTTCTCTTTTTTAGGTGTCTTAAACGAACTAATATGCAAATTTTTTTCTTTTTATGTTTAGTTTATTTAAATTTCATACAATTTGTTTGAAAAACTTAGGCAAATTAACAGTGTGGCCTTGGCGAAATCTGTGATTATAGAAGATAGTCATAGTAGTTGACAATAGAACCTTAATAATGTTCAAACTTATAATTTAAATGAATTATGGTCGAATTTCAACCAATGGGCTACCACTAGTATCAGTTAATCGTACTCGATTATAAGGCGTCAAGATGTTTAATTTTTATCCTTTTAGTTCTATTTCCTGAATAAGTGTAGTTATCGGGATAATAAAATAGAATATATTTACAAGCTTATCAAGACTAGTAAACTATAATAGTACCACTAGCTTTTATGGATGTGAAAACTTATTATTACGAGGTATGTTTGAGATTTTTTATAATTGGAACTATATAAAGTTTCTGATGTTATTTTTCTAATTGTTTATGTGACTCGATGGTGAAAATCTTTGATGACGTAAGGAACACAATGTTGTGTCCCTTTCGTTAATTTATATTTTCACCAACGATATAATCACAAATAGGCTGTGCCTTATTTGCGGTTATATGCTTTTTGCATGTACATACGCCTAAGCATTCACTTGTTTGTTTTATGTAATTAAGGCGCTGTGCGACCGCGGTGATAGCGATCACTTAGGTTAAGTACCAACTGCTCGGACATTGACCCCAGTTACCACCTCATGTTGTTGTCGTTAAGTTGGAAGCCTTACAGGCAACTTAATAACTTCCAACAGTAGGTGGACACAAACCCGCCTCGCATTGGGTCCGCGAGGTGTAACCTAATCTCGCTCACCCGATTTTTAGATAAGGCCTTTCCTTTGTAGTAGGTCAAACTTAATCTCTCTCACCTCTATTTGTGTGAGAAGCCTTTTCCTAACAGTGAGAGAGGCTGATTCATATATGTACTTTTTAAAAATGTATACAGAGAAAACGTCGGGTCTCGAAAAAAGTGAGCAAATACACTGCGCAGCGGACGGCAACGGTGCGTCGTTTCTGTTTTGAAAAATAAAGAGACCGATAAAATTCTGTCCAGTGCAACAGCTATCGTTCAGCGGAGCGGCTATCCTGCATTTTATACTTTCGACGCCATAGCAGTTTATTTCTTCACTTTGTATGAAGATATGAACAAATTTTGATTTATTTTGAGAAACACAGACGTTCCTACTTTGTATATTATGATGTGTTTACGATTATATAATAGCTGCTGAAGATCGGCACTTACGGGCTATGTATAAGATGTCGCTTAATACTATTTACTAAGATTACTTATATTTAATCATCTGCTAGTGACTGCCTCGTTGATCTAGTGGCAAAGCATATCGCTTTGTGATTAGGAAATCCTGGGTTTAAATCCTAGATCGGGCTAATGTAGTTTTTCTAACGAAAAAATCCCAGTATGAGTATGGAGTTTGGAATTGTGCCCGGTATATGGTACTAGGCTCGCCCCCTATTACATGGCACTTAACATCGTCGGCGAAAATTGGGTACACAGTTCACCTTTGCCACCCTCGCTTGGGGAATATAGGCGTGACGGTGATATTTAGTCATCAATATCACTTATCGCACATTCCAATGCAATTATGTGTAGTGGGCACAGCATAGACGCCACATATGACTGTTTTGAGCCAATTTTAACCTGACCCATCATTGTACTGGCCTTTTACGATTGCGACATCCTTTCTGTGGCCACCATTTGGTCAAAGACTTACTTCAACACTACGTATATTTATGACTATTGACCCGCCCCGACTTCGCACCAGTGAATTATACACAAACATTCCTCTAGAATAACTCTGTGCATTGGTTAAACCCGTATGAAACTCCAATCGGTAGTTATTGAGTTTATTGTATTTAGATAAACAAGACAGACGCGGCGGGGGGACTATGTTTTATAATATGTAGTGATGACATACAATATAAAATGATTACAAGGTTATTATACAAGTACCTACTCGTTCAATTATATCCTACATTAGTAATCCTAATTGCCCTTGCATTCGATATAGAAAACTTTACTTAATATTGGCATTCAAGTGTAATCTTAGATAGTATGACGAGCCCGTAACGTATGCAAGCTTAGATTAAGCTTTAGATAACTGATATCTTAGCTTTTATGTTAAGACTATATTGAAAAGTGCATTAGTTAGAAAGCTACTGCTTTTTATTTAATGCTCTTTTCCATGTAATATACCACCGGAACGGAATGCCGCCTGTACTCAGGTGGCATTCCGTTTCGGTTGCAGATCCTCATTTTAAAAAATGTAAACTTGGCAAATTGTTTACACACAATACATTATTTGAGTTTTAGTTTGCTGTCGTATTTCCTTATCTATTTTTAAATGTAACGAATAAACTCAAGAACAATTCAAAAATTCTTTCACCATTAGAAAGCTACCTCATCTAAAAGTAACATAGGCTATATAACATAAACCCGGTAGGTGGCGCTGTTGTGGCCCAAGTACGAAGACGCGAGAAATTGCTGTTTTGAAAATCAATAGATGTTTCAAATAATAATTGTGAATTCTTTGCATCAAGATTACAAATAGTAAACCATCCGCAACGTAGAATCTTTAATAAGATTGAAACTAGAGAAGCAGTTCAAATGAAAATAACGGTACCTAGAATCGGCGGTGTACCGTCGTAGAGTCCCCCGTAATTTAAAGAACAAACAAGCCCGCAACTTGGTTTACGTTGGCTGCAACGAACTCTACGTCTTTGCTTTAACTTACTGCGTTTTACGTTTGTCGTTTCCCATCAACTTACTCTTAGTTAAAAGTACACCGTATGCTTCTGATCTTTCACTACATTAATTTTTTGGTTACTTGTTAGGGAATTACTAAACTAACTAGTAATTACTTCGTGTTGTGTTTACAACAAACGGATGGCTTAGTCCAGGGTTCGACTCCCGCACAGGACAAATCTTTGTGAGACCCACATATATTTGTTTCAGTCTGGGTATTTGTGCATGTGACTTTCATGTCTGTAAACGCACCCACGACCCAGGAATAAGTCCTAGTGAATTCCTACGTTTAAAAAAATCAAAGTAAAGAAAAGGACACATGAAATTCAAACACCCAGCCCGAAACAAATATTTGTGGATCACACAAAGATTTGTCCCTTGCAGGGTCGAACTCACGACTACTTGATTCAATGGGCGGAGCAGCCCAAGATGTCGTCCATCGTGTTGCTTAGGAAGTTTTAAAATTCATTTGCATATGTTTTCTAACATCGGTCAAATCTGAATGGAAGTTGTAATCAGTGGTAGTAGACTCAGATTATCTGTTTATTTTTTTCTTTAGAATAAGTTTGTGAATCCCTTGCGGGTGAGGTTCCTTTTTCATATATAAATACCTTTATCTCTTTTGTTTTTCCCTCTTCTTCTTTTATTTATGTCAATGTTTCATATTTGTTACGTAAGTGAGCTAGCCTAATTGCGCGCTCTGTGACCGCACTTATCTTTTCTCTTGCACAGGTGGTGGGCCATACCAGCCAGTATAACACAGGTTATTAAATTTAGATCTCTATACCTACCTATACCTTCCTGAAAGCAAAATCTATTTCATGATTTTTCCCAATCGAAGCGATAAATTTTTCTTTCTATTTAGTATCTCTGTTCTATACTTTTATCTCTCTTTCTTTTAAAGCAGTCCGAAATAACTCCCACCCAACAGATTTAAGCAATATTCTCTGCGTCAATAATAGGATCACGCCTGGAGGGTTACACTTAATTGGCAGACAGCAAACTCGCCTATGTATGATTGCTTCCATGGAATAACATCATAGTATATGCTATTTCTGCTAGTTTTTAATTAGTGGCATTTGTGCTGAGGCTTTCTTTATTTTTATTTCCAGTTTATTAATACGCCAAGGCAAAGTAACAAGACTGCCCCGTTGGTTTAGTATAATGTGCGTAAATTACGAGGTCCTGGGTTTGAATCCTAGGTTTGAATCCTGAATAAAACAGAGTGTCATTTTTTTTAATTTATAGTATCAGTCTGGGAATTATGCTAGGTGTAATCACAATAGGCTCGCCCCCTATTACATTGGGTCCTAACATCTGGTTTTTATATGTAATCTGGTTATTGATGGACCGTTCATGTAATAATTAGAATGTTAACACTGTATTTGAAATAAATAAACATCGTCGGCAAAAGTGCATGTACACAATACACTTCTGCCCTTCATGGTTCTGCCACTTCTGCTTGGGGAACATGGGCGTGGAGGTATTGATTTTTATTTTTAACGAAGAAACATTAAAGATAGTTAAGCCACTCCGAATCTCTTTTTACTTTCCATATTACAAACACAATTAATTTTACTTTACCGGTAAACATGAAATGGATACAAAACAGATTTAGAAGCCGATCAACGTAGTGAATCTGTTGGTATATGGAATACGAAGGCAATAGATCAAAAAAGCAATAGATCCGCGGATGAGTTCGGCACAAGCCTGATCGAGTCAGTTAATCCTATTTTCTGTGTTATTGAATAAATTTCCTCTTGCGGTATGTTTTATTTATAGATAAAATGATTTAGATTAAGGTATATACAGCATGTATCTTATATAACGGATAACATCAGACACCTCAATTAGATTTTTGCTTTACAAATTCATTACGAAAAATGTTCCACTTTTGTAGTGTTATTTGCAATTCTATTAAGAAATTAGATATCTATAACTACAAAACGTGTACTGAGGAATCTGTTAGGAAGTGCAATTGAAATCGCTTTATTGCTTTTAATCATGGGCAAACATATTTAATACAGAGAATTGCTGAGATCGATTTAGTTCCCAATTTAAAACAAACTACTTTGAGAGCTTACGTTATTTATGTTACACGTTGTATAACGCAAATGTTACTACAGAAATAATATTTCTAAAAAGCTGTAATTATACCCTAACGAAGACTTTAGTTAAAAAAGAATTATTTTAATCTCAAATCCCGACGCATCCCTAGTTTCACCTGTCGCCGAGCTTTTGTAGGCTCCAAATAACCTATTTACAAAATTACCTACTTTTTACAAAAGATTTTTTTGTATGTAAGTTTCGTTATTTTAAGTGGGCACCAGGTGGCGCTAACAGGCGGCGTTGCAACGGAAATTGCCGTCGGTCGGTCGGCCAACTAAATACGTAATGTAGCGCGTTACGATAACATCGTGGAATTATCGTTTAATGCTACACTGGGTCAAGTAGTCGCACGGGACTTTGTGTGATCCACGAAAATTTGTTTTGATCTGGGTGTTTGTGTATGTGAATTTCGTGTTTGACGACCCTCGACACAGGCGTAGTGTGGGGCTACGGTTTTTAAAGCAGTTTTTATATGATCGTATCACGAAGTTATCGTAACGCGTCGCGTTTTGGCATAACGAATAACGATTTCTGGCATTTACTGAACCGCGCCGCCTACCCTGGGATAGCCTAGGTCCATGTTAATTGTTGGCCCACATAGAAAACAATTACTGCTCGTATGAATCTGAAAGTTCCCTTCTACTGTCTGGTGGGAAATAACAAACCCAAGCTCACTTTCTCCTTAGAAAAGAACCTGTTGGAACTATGCACTCTCCGCAGCCGTGTTCTGGGCCGCTGCTATACACGGAGTAATTTTAGTCGTCCAGGAGCGAAACGAACCCAGGTGATGTATCCAATGCCTATGCCTATGCCAGTTCACTAGTACTAAAAAAATTAAAAAATGGACACTTCAGTTAGTAACGTCTCGTCCATAAAAATACTAACTTGGTGCATTAAAATACCTATACTATGCGCAAGATGACATTTAGGAGAAGCGCGGCTCGTCAGATACCTTCGGTGTTCCAAATGTCACCATAGGTATGATATTCGGGTAAGTCAAACCCAGGCACACACCTCTGTCTTTTCAAAAGCATGTGCGTATTAAAAATTAACAATTTAAACCTGCAAACCCAAGAGTTTCTCGAAGGAGTGTGAACTTCACCAACCCGCACTGAGCCAGCGTGGTGGACTATGGCCTAAGCCCTCTCAGTTTGAGAGGAGGCCCGTGCCCAACGGTGAAGCAGTTTCTTAACAGGGCTAATATTATTAATAATATATAATGATTATAGTTATTTGAATAATTTTAATCTACCTACAGAGACGTAGAATTGTTTTGCATAGTGTGTGTGAGCATAGAGGGTTTTTTGTAGATCTATCTATATAATCACGCCAGATCAGGTTGGTCAGGAGTACAAAGAACGAAACAGTTCTTTCTCCATAGATTTTAGAGGGCGATGATATTTGCTACTTCCTTATGGAAGATTACACCTCAGGGCGTCTATTATGTTATTAATAGACGCCCTGAGGTGTAATCTCTTCCGACTTCATGTTTCTAGAGTAAAAAAATACTGGCCATCATGGTACCATACCTATTTCTGCAATCTGACTAATCGGCACGAATACCAAGCGATGACTAACTGGTACGGAACTCGCACTGCCTCATATGAAATAGTGCGTACTTATCAAGTGTGTCCCTACAGACCTCTCTGGCTTTCTCCACTCTCATAGTTCGTCTCATACAAGCTCGCCGGTTACGAAGACTCTTGACTTGCCCTTTTTTTCATATTGTGTAAAAATACGTATTTCTGTAGTGCGGAGAAAATAAAATACGTCTACGAGTGCTCGTATCTTGTGCTTCAACATTGTTTAATTAACAAATCGTGCACGTTTAGCGTTTCGTATAATTTGGATCGCAGCATCGGAGGCTTAACTTATGACGTTATTCGCAATCATGGAGGCACATGCATTTGAATATGGATTTATTTTTAAACGTAAAGAATATAACTTTTTACGTTAAAATGTGTTATGCATAAAGTCAACCATAGTTCTTCGAACCCTGATAGTACTAAGAATCTATTTTTTATTGCAGAGAAAAAAATGTAGCGTTATTTGGGATACCTACACGTGTAACTACGTAAGTAGAAATAAAACGTGTAGGTATGAAAGATAGCATCGGTGTAAAGTTCGGGCATCGCAAGGAATATTGGAAGAAAGAATGACAAAACAGTTATACAGTGTGAAAGTGGAAGAATGTAGATACACAGGAAGACCTAGAAATAGACCGCGTGTTATTTAAAGGTCGACTCAAGAGTCTCCTGTTGGAACATTGTACTCTCTATTTCACACTAGAGATCTGGCATTACGTAAGTACCGATAACCCAGTACTTCCTTAATTAGTAGCTTTATTTGTTGATTTATTCACGAATATTGATTTATGGTCGATATTTTGGGCTTCGATATGGTACAGTGCTCTCCTCAAATAATAGCTTTTCTGAAATTTAAGTCCCCTCTAACACTTCGTCTGTCGCTTGAATTTAAATATTGCCATATACTTGTACAGTCAGCAACAAGTAGCTTAACATTCTCAGTTTTTCAAATCGTTTGCACACTTTGTTTAACATCAATTTCATAATTTTTTGATCTAAATATATTTGAATATGTTGCTTATGATTTGGCTTTGACAATGTTTTCAATGTCTGTAAAATAAAGATCAATCAATCAATCAATCATTTATTTTCGTAAACATAGGTAAATGTAAAAAAAACAGATGGTATCGAGTTCGCTATGTTTTGCCAAGAGATGGCGTACAAAATTAAAAAAAACAATCATTAAGTTGTGTCGTTACTAATTATACATACATTAATATAAATATGTAAAATTATATTACAATCACAGCTTAAAACAGGTATATAAAATCTAGATTTGCATTAATAGTACTTGCTTAATTTTTCATTAATAGAACGATTTGATCATCGAGACTTAGCTGCAAGTGGTCTTCAATTAATAAGTCAGACTGTCATTCGTACGTCAATTTATCACTAATGAACTCTGTGATGGAGGAATAACACTTATCTATCAAAAATTGATAAAAACTTTTCTTAAACGACTCCAGGCAATCTTGTTCTCTAATAGTTACTGGTATATTATTATAAATTCTTGATGTCATCCCTAGTACACTTTTACTAAATAGTGCAGTATTGTGAGGTGAAACACAGATAGTGTATTTGTGACGTCGAGAGCGTAGTGTTTCAAATAAATGAAGATTAGACCTTACAAAGACTCCCATTTCATAAATATACATTGTTTGGTTTGCAACTATCCGTTGATTGTAATTTACAAAATGAACGTATAAATTTTTCTGTGCTTTGAAGGCAACGCCCCTTTCAGTCGAATTGCCCCAGTAGATAATGCTGTATCTAATATTAGATGCCACATAAGCGTTGTAAGCTGTTAGTACTGTAAAGCGGTTTACCGTTTTTGAAAGTTTGTATAGGGCGTAAACAAATTTATTTAGTTTCTTTGAGATAGAGTCTATGTGCTGTTTCCATGTTAAGTGACTGTCTAAAGAAAGACCTAAAAATGTAGTAACGTCAGTTTCAGAGATTGATGTGTTTTCATATTTTATCCTAAGTTGTGGTTTGCTTGTGTGCTGATTAAATGTCATTATTTTCGTCTTACTGAGGTTTATTTTAAGATTATTTATTATGTCATTTTCGAGATTGTGAATGTCCTTTCTAGAAAAGAAAATCGTCCTGTCGTCAGCAAACATAATCATTTTATGTTTACTCTGTTTGGGCATGTCATTTATATATATGTTAAACAATAGTGGACCCATGAAATAAAACTATTTTTTCGGATTTCATCGCGGTTTATTTTGATTTTAAAGTTCCCGACGTTTCGAGCGCTTTGCAGCACCCATGGTCACGGGAAGGACTGAGGTGTTAGACGTCCAAAAGGCATAGTTGTTCCGGGGTACCCTCAAACTTCTTCGTTCTTAATTATTTTTGTTTTTGTTGGTCCGATCTACGCAGAATGAGCTCACGGTGTCTTGAGGTCTTGCAGTGTTATGCTTGGTTTTGGATTTGATTATATTAATTACTGGATCCCAAGTCGATGGAAGCACCCAGCCATCTTCTCTATTGAAATTAGGATGTTTTTTAATTTCAATAGCCTCGCGAACCATCCTTGGTAGAAATCGGTGTTCTTTCACGAGGATTTGTGGTCTATCAAATCTGATGTTATGGCGGGCGCGGTCAAGGACATGTTCACAGACTGCAGACTTCTTTAAGCGACGGTGTTTTAGGTCAGCTATGGTTGAGGATTATATTTTTCGAAAAAGGATTAAAGACTATTATGTAGTACCTTTTCTATTAGTTTTGAAAATGTTGGAATTAGTGCTATGGGTCTATAGTTACTTAGTATTTTTTGTCGTCTTTTTTGTGAATTGGCTTATTTATTGTGATTTTTAGGGAAATGACCTTGTTTAATACAGACATTGATAAAGTGGCTCATAACTGGCGCTATTATAGATGATACATGTTTTACTATATTTGTAGCAATTCCATCGTACCCATAGCTATAAATGTTATTTAAAGAATGTATTATTGTTACAATGTCAGACGGTATTGTGGATGCGATGAATAAGGAATTTGAATTAATGTCTATACTTGTGTAAGATGTAGTTGCATTATAACACACACAATATATGCATCAAACGACTGGTTCAATGTCATCGATAAAATAATTGTTGAAAGCTTCTGCAATTAGTTGAGGGTCATTTATCGTGTCATTGTTCACTATTATGGTGTCCGTTATGCTTTCTTTAGGAATATTTACCTTATTTTTATTAATAATGTGCCAAGAAGCCTACGATTTATTTTTGGCAGTTTGTATGTAAAAATCGTTTTGTGATTTTTGGGTTAAACTATTTATTTTTCTTAAGCGAGTAGTATATCGGTTTAACAGTTCCGTATTCTTGGTATTGGAGGCACGCCTATATTGCCACAAAATTTCCTTTTACCTATTAATACTTATCCTTATTCCTTTAGAAATTCACACTGGCTTCTTGCGTAACGCCATTTTCATTTTTATTGTATGGAAAAAAGATCATAGAAAAGTTTCAATAAATCATAAAAACAATTAAAAGCTTTCTCAGGGTCATAATATTCATAAACTTCACCAAATCTAAGATTAGAAAGACAGTTAGTAAATTTAGTCAAGTATTCAGGGTGGTAGTCACATTTTAGAGCATACCAGAGTTGAATGGCACTCGTTTTTTTGACTGGACACTTTACTAATTGGACAGTATGGTTGGATAGTGCAAGGTCAAGCACTTCGCATTTACTACCTTTAATATTGCACATTATGTTGTCTATGCATTTGCCACTAGCTAAGCGTGTAGGCTGACGAATGCCAATTTTTAAGTTGTAGTTTAAAAGGAGAGCATTAAACTCATTAGATAATTTTGTGTTTACCATTAAATCAATGTTGAAGTCCCCACAAAGAACGATATTTTTATTTTTTTGAGGAGTTTCGTAATAAACCATTTAACTTACCGAAGAATACTTCTAAGCAGCTGCTGTTAGCTTAAGGTGGTCTGTAGACGCAAATAACTATTAACTGGTGCAATATTAATTCTATTGCACAGCATTCTAATATGTTAAGCTCGCAGAATTGGTTAAGATCAATAGTTTTATATTTGTGTATTCTATTAATAAGTATGCAAGAACCACCTTTTCTTGTGTTTCTAATTGAGAATGCAGCCAATTCATAATTAAAAATAGACAAGAGTATTATTGATTTAAAACTTGAGAATTTTAAGCTAATTTGATTGTTGATCGCACACGCAAGATGGCCCGATGAAGGTTGCAGGTTAAGTACAGCAGACAAACCAGTAGTCGTTGTAAATTGAGTTGACATTTGTCCTGCAATGGACGTCTTTTGGCTGATCATTATATACTCGCAGATCTAGTAGGTTTTTTAACTGCACATCACTGCATTAACTGCAAAACTTGTGTTTTCTTTAGATCCTCTCCATCCAAAGGTTGCCTGGAAGAGATCACTATTAGTGATAAGGCCGCCCATTGTTACACTATCTTTCAATTGAAATATTGTATCTTTTTATTTCCTTCTTGTATTTCTGGTGGAACAATAAATTATTATCTGTCATTAAGGGGTTACCGTAATAAAACGGGTTTTCGTACTCTATGCCTTTCAAGTAGTATATGGATTAGAGAATAACTATTTCAAAATATGAATATTGACAATATATTTTAAAATTTTGTGAAATGGATACACGATTAAACGAAATTTTCTCGATTGGAAAAAAATCAAATTCTTTACATCTATTGCTTTACATTTTCTTATTCCCACGCGAAAAGTTTCAGAACCAGTAAATAGAATTTAACTAAACTTAAAGAATAATTGTGGCAAAGTTCTTGTAAAGCAGTGTTTTATTTCAATGTGTTTTTTTAGAAAATGATTCAATTTGTTTTTGCACATTCATCGTTTAATTCCGAGCGCACGCTCAATATATCCGTCCCTTGTTATTCATTTATCAAGTTGTAGCATCACTGTCACTCTTACGATGGATATGTGGTCGATCGCGTTAGGCCATTAACGTATTCCACACTCTCATAGTTTGTACAAGAAAACCAATATCACTGATGAATCCATTTAGAGAGCGGAACCTCACACTTCGCACCAAACCAAAGCTATTGCAAGTATTATACTAGTTGAGGAAACGGACATTATTTTGCTTTCATTTCTACGTTACTCTAAGAGTCCTTATTTGCTATAACCACCTAACGCAACACGTTACGATTATTTCGTCAAACGACAGTTTAACGATACTCCAATGGCATATAGAATAGCATAACATAAACATTTCACAAAGTGATTGTAACGTGCTGCGTTTAGTTATAGAGAATAAGGATCTAGTACAGTAGCGCATGAACTTACTAAACACATATTAAAAGGAAAATAGCGGTTCAAAGGAAAGATTAAGTTGGATGTTTGCTCAACTTGGTTTTTCTAGTGGTTTGAAACTAGTCGTTTTATTTATTTATCTCAACATGAGGGTACTACTCATTGGTTAGTTTCGGCCTTTAAATGTGAAATATTTATATATGGACACTGACAAAAGATTCGCTTTACGACGTCGGGACCTTACATTATCGACGAAATCTGAGTATACCTACGAACACCTGTGCTGCAATTGCCTATGGAATGCAAGCCTAATATTAGCCATGTTAAGAAACTGTCCCACTGTTGGGCACGGGCCTCCTCTCAAACTGAGAGGGCTTAGCTCATAGTCCACCACACTGGCCCAATGCAAGCCTGAATGCGTTAAATTTTTGAACAATGTTATTTGCTCATCCAATTGCACAATTGAACAATACCTCAGTAAAGATAACATAACCATAGAAGTTATAATTATTGTTATATTAATAATACAACTTACTTTTCAGTATTAATTAGTTCAATAGAATATGAACTTCCTGCTTTTTAAATAATGGAAGTATAATTGCGTGCCGCACTCATAGCCAGTAAAGGTACTGAGGTTCGCTAACGTGTTATTATGGAAATAGTTTTCAACTTTTCAAACCTGAATAGGTCAGTGTCCTTTGTTTCGCTGCAATAGTCGTTCACTGAAATATGCATAGAGTAGTTTTAAAAACTCAATATTCGTTTGAAGGGGCCTGGACCAAACAGTTATATCGCGACTATGTAGGATTGAGGTTACTCGACTCAGGCCCAATGTAAATAATATCCGTTAATCGTACTCGATTATAAGCCGTAAAAATGTTTAATTTTTATCCTTTTAGTTCTATTTCCTAAATAAGTGTAGTTATCGGGATATTAAAATATAACATATTTACTAGCTTATCAAGGCTAGTAATAGTACTACTAGCTTTTATAGATGTGAAAACATATTATTACGAGGTATGTTTGAGATTTTTTATAATTGGAACTATTTAAAGTTTCTGATTTAATTTTTCTAATTGTTTATTTGACTCGATGGTGAAAATCTTTGATGACGTAAGGAACACAATGTTGTATCCCTTTCGTTAATTAAGATTTTCACCAACTTTATGGTCACAAATAGACTGTGCCTTATCTGACGAGCAAATTAAGTGTCTCCGTAACCGGCGAACGTGTATGAGACGAACTCTGAGAGTGGAGGAAGCTAGAGCCAGAGAGGTCTGTAAGAAGAGAACCTGTTGGAACTCTGTACTCTCTGCCTACTCCTCAAAGGATCTGGCGTGATGATATGGATAGATAGCAAAATGGTTTGCGTATAGTCTGCGTACTTGGTTTGCGGTTATATTCTTTTTTGCATGTAAATACGGCAGAGCATTCACTTGGTTGTTTTATGTAAGTAAGGCGCTGTGCGACCGCGGTGATAGCGATCACTTAGGTTAAGTACCGACTGCTCGGTCGTTGACCCTAGTTACCACTTTATGTCGTAGTCGTTAAGTTGGAAGCCTTACAAGCAACTTAATAACTTCCAACGGTAGGTGGACACAAACCCGCCTCGTATTGGGTCCGCGAGGTATGACCTAATCTCGCTCACCCGATTTTTAGATAAGGCCTTTCCTTTGTACTACGTCATACTTAATCTCTCTCACCTCTATTTGTGTGAGAAGTAATTAAGTATTATATCTATCTATCTATATCATCACGCCAGATCCCTTACGGGGTAGGCAGAGAGTACAGAGTTCCAACAGGCTCTTTCCTTACATACCTCTCTGGCTTCCTCTACTCTCATAGTTCGTCTCATACACGCTCGCCGGTTACGGAGACTCCTGGCTTGTCCTTCAGATAAGACCCGGTCTATTAAGTATTATACTTCGTATAATTATGACTATTGACCCGCCCCGGCTTCGCACCGGTGAATTATACACAAACATTCCTCTTGAATAACTCTGTCTACTGGTTAAACCCGTATGAAACTCCGTTCGGTAGTTATTGAGTTCATCATTTCAGATAAACAACACAGACGCGGCTGGGGGACGATGTTTTATAATATGTACTGATGACATACAATATAAAGTGACTACAAGATTATTAGTACATACTCATTTAATTATATCCTTTATTAGTAATCCTAATTGCCCTTGCATTTGATAAAGAAAACTTTACTTAATTTTGGCATTCAAGTGTAATCTTAGATAGTATGACTAGGTTTATACACAATACATTATTTGAGTTTTAGTTTGCTGTCGTATTTCCTGGCCAGAGGATAAAATACTCATGGCGAAAATCAATAATATTAGCCCTGTTAGGAAACTGTCCCACCGTTGGGCACGGGCCTCCTCTCAAACTGAAAGGTTTAGGCCATAGTCCACCCCGCTGGCCCAGTGCGGGATGGTGAACTTCACACACCGAGAAACTCTTAGGCATGCAGGTTTCCTCACGATGTTTTCCTTTACTGTTAAAGCAAGTGATAGTTAATTTTGAATACATACATGCTTACGAAAAGACAGAGGTGCGTGCCTGGGTTTAAACCCGCGACCTCTGACTTTCCAGTCCAACGGTCTAACCACTAGGCTATCACTGCTTATAATCAATCAATCACTGCTTAAAACCAATAGATCTTTTAATTAATAATTGTGAAATCTTTGCATCAAGATCGTAGAATCTCAAATAAGATTGAAACTAGAGAAGCAATTCCAATGAAAACAACGGTGCCTATATACGGCGGTGTACCGTCGTAGATCCCTACGTAATTTAAAGAACAAACAAGCCCGCAACTGGGTTTACGTTGGCTGCAACAAACTCTACGTCTTTGCTTTAACTTACTACGTTTGTCGTTTGCTATCAACTTACTCTTTGTTAACAGTACACCGTATGCTTCTGATCTTTCACTACATTAATTTTTTGGTTACTTGTTAGGGAATTTCTAAACTTACTAGTAATAACTTCGTATCGTAGGTGTATTTACAAAAAATGGATGGCTTGATCCAGCGTTCAATTCCCGCACAGGACAAATCCTTGTGTGACCCACATATATTTGTTTCGGTCTGGGTATTTGTGCATGTGACTTTCATGTCAGTAAACGCACCTACGACCCAGGAATAAGTCCTAGTGAATTCCTACGTCTAAAAAAATCAAAGTAAAGAAAAGGACACATGAAATTCAAACACCCAGCCCGAAACAAATATTTGTGGATCACACTAAGATTTGTCCCTTGCAGGGTCGAACTCACGACTACTTGATTCAATGGGCGGAGCAGCCCAAGATGTCGTCTATCGTAATGCTTAGGAAGTTTTAAAATTCATTTGCATATGTTTTCTAACATCGGTCAAATCTGAATGGAAGTTGTAATCAGTGGTAGTAGACTCAGATTATCTGTTTATTTTTTTCTTTAGAATAAGTTTGTGAATCCCTTGCGGGTGAGGTTCCTTTTTCATATATAAATACCTTTATCTCTTTTGTTTTTCCCACTTCTCCTTTTATATATGTCAATGCTTCATATTTGTTACGTAAGTGAGCTAGCCTAATTGCGCGTGCGCGTGCGCGTGCGCGTTGCGCTGTGACCGCACTCATCTTTTCTCTTGTACAAGTGGTGGGCCACAAAAGCCAGACCAGCAAGTATAACAGATGTTATTAAATTTAGATCTCTATACCTACCTCTACCTACCTGAATGCGAAATCTTTTTAATGATTTTTCCCAATCCAAGCGATAAATTTTTCTTTCTATTTAGTATCTTTGTTCTATACTTTTATGAGTGATTTCTTTTAAAGTAGTCCGAAAATAACTCCCACCTAACAGATTTAGGCAATATTCTCTGCGTCAATAATAGGATTACGCCTGGAGGGCCACACTTAATTGGCAGGCAGCAAACTCGCCTATGTATGCTTGCTTCCATGGAATAACATCATAGTATATGCTATTTCTGCTATTTTTTAATTAGTGGCATTTGTCCTGAGGCTTTGTTTGTTATTAATACGCCAAGGTTATTTCCAGTTTATTAATACGCCAAGGCAAAGTAACAAGTCTGCCTATTTGGTCTAGTATAATGCGCGTAGATCACGAGGTCCTGGGTGGAGGAAACCTAGGTAAATCAGTGTCATTTTTATAAATTTATAGTATCAGTCTGGGAATTATGCCAGGTGTAATAGTCGCCCCCTATTACATTGGGTCCTAACATCTGGTTTTTATGTGTAATCTGGTTTTTGATGGACCGTTCATATAATAATTAGAATGTTAAAACTGTATTTTAAATAAATAAACATCGTCGGCAAAATACATGGACACAATACACTTCTGCCCTTCATGCTTCTGCCACTTCTGCTTGGGGAACATGGGCGTGGAGGTATTTATTTTTATTTTTAACGAAGAAACATTAAAGATAGTTAATCCACTCCGAATCTCTTCTTACTTTCCATATTACAAACGCAATTAATTTTACTTTACAGGTAAACATGAAATGGATACAAAACAGATTTAGAAGCCTATCAACGTAGTGAATCTGTTGGTATATGGAATACGAAGGCTCAAAAAAGCAATAGATCCGCGGATGAGTTCGGCGCAAGCCTGATCGAGTCAGTTAATCCTATTTTCTGTGTTATTGAATAAATTTCCTCTTGCGGTATGTTTTATTTATAGATAAAATGATTTAGATTTGTATATACCATACAGCGTGTAACTTATATAACGGATAACATCAGACACCTCAATTAGATTTTTGCTTTACAAATTCATTATGAAAAATGTTCCACTTTTGTAGTGTTATTTGCAATTCTCTTAAGAAATTAGATATCTATAACTTACAAAACGTGTACTGAGGAATCTGTTAGGAAGTGCAATTGAAATCGCTTTATTGCTTTTAATCATGGGCAAACATATTTAATACAGAGAATTGAGGAACGTTTGGAGTTATGCCTAATAAACTGGACCATGCGTTAAAAATAGCTGAGATCGATTTAGTTCCCAATTTAAAACAAACTACTTTGAGAGCTTACGTTATTTATGTTACACGTTGTATAACGGAAATGTTACTATAGAAATAATATTTCTAAAAAGCTGTAATTATACCCTAACGAAGACTTTAGTTAAAAAAGAATTATTTTAATCTCAAATCCCGACGCATCCCTAGTTTCACCTGTCGCCGAGCTTTTGTCGGCTCCTATTTGGAGCCTACAAAAGCTTGGCGACAGGCCTATTTACAAAATTACCTACTTTTTACAAAAGATTTTTTTGTATGTAAGTTTCGTTATTTTAAGTGGGCACCAGCTGGCGCTAACAGGCGGCGTTGCAACGGAAATTACCGTCGGTCGGTCTCGTCGTACGAAGGGGAACAGGATTCTTATTCGCTTCGACCAACTAAATACGTAATGTAGCGCGTTACGATAACATCGTGGAATTATCGTTTAATGTTACACTGGGTCAAGTAGTTGCACGGGACTTTGTGTGACCCACGAAAATTTGTTTTGATCTGGGTGTTTGTTATTTGAATTTCGTGTTTGACGACCCTCGACACAGGCGTAGTGTGGGGCTACGGTTTAAACCGGTTTTACACGATCGTATCACGAAGTTACCGTAACGCGTCGCGTTTTGTCATAGCGAATAAGGATTACTGGCATTCACTGAACCGCGCCGCCCACCCTGGGACAGGCTGGGTCCATGTTAATTGTTGGCCCACATAGAAAACAATTACTGCTCGTGTGAATCTGAAAGCCACTTTCTCCTAAGAAAAGAACCGGTTGGAACTACGAGTATTTACTCTCCGTTGCCGTGTTCTGGGCCGTTTCTATACACGGTGTACTTTTGATGTATCCAATGCCTACAGTTCATAAGTCCTAAAAAAATTAAAAAAAAACACTTCAGTTAGTAACGTCTACTACTATAAACGTACTTATACTGTCTTTATACTACTAATATAACTTATACTGTCTATAACTATACAACGCGCAAAATGACATTTAGGGACGGCGCGGCTCTTCTGACAGCCGGTAGATACCTTCGGTGTTCTGAATTGTCACCCTAGCTATGTTATTCGGATAGATCAGTAGGTAGATGTTACTAATTAAGTGTTCTTTATTTTTAGTACCAGTGAATAATAGGTACTGAATACATCACCTGGGCTTTCGCTCCAGGATGACTAGAATTACACCGTGTATAAACCGTCAAAATGATAAGAAGAAGAAGATGTTTTACTACCCACCCACTTATTACCGACATTGTTAGGTCCCAATATAATAAGTAACGAGCTTATTTCCGGTACACCTGGCACAATTTCAGCATCCAGCCTGATAGTGAGTAGTTTTTTAATTACAGTTTGTCCGACCGAGAACTAGATCTCAGGACTTCGGGATCGTCACATACAATATGTGCCACTAGAACAACGAGGCAGTGTAACTAGTATATATACTTAATTATGTTATTCTTTCTGATAAAACAAATTCATTTTTAACTGTTGGCGAAAGAAGCACGCGTAAACTACACATTTTGAGACTTAGCGTTGAGTCACCTTCGTTAGCGATATTGGATTTTAAAATAATTGCCAAATTTGTGACCAACACCCTTGAAAGTCGAAACTTTAAAGAGCAAATTATAGTCTAATGGAAACCCATGCTGAAGTGGACATTTCATACGATCAGGGTATAATATGGGTAATACGGAAGGCCACATGTAAGGTTAATTACATGGCGTAAAGTAATAAGTTATCTTTTTAAATTTGTGATAATGAAATATTGTGTTTATAACGTGGCCGCACAGGCACCCTCGAAATTACATCAGTTACGTATGTTTATAAACATTTGTTTATTTCCAACTTACTACTAGAATATGAAATTATTTTTGTCTTAACTGAATGGTAATAGCATTGTACACAAAAATAAATGAAACATAAACTTTTCCAAGAAATCAATCTATCCGTAGTTGAAAACTTAGTTAGATTCTGTTTGGTACCTAACGAGATTAGCCCAAATAGACAGACTCTACCGGAACTTTGTTTTCCAAAATGTAAGGGCACTCTCGTAATTCTTAATCTTTATTCTATGCCACATTCACTCAGTTAAGGGGCATTATGACTGATAAATCCATTAATTTGATCTGAAATTTGCCGTGTTTTTGTTGTGCAATAATTTAATTATATATAAGCTATTAATGTAATTTTTTAATCGTTAACTAACACTAGGAGTAATTCCTGTATCGTGGTGCATTAACAAACAAAATTCACATACACAAACATCCAGACTAAAAGAAATATTTGTGGGTAACACAAAGATTTGTCCCGTGCGGGTTCAAACCTGTGACTACTCGATCCAGTGTGCGGAGCGGCTTAAGCTCTTAAGGTTTGGTCAAATAGCCGACGGAGCGCGACGCAAGCGCGATGAAAGCTCTCGGCTATGTTCGGTCGTGACGTTTGCCGTCGCGCCGAGTGGGGTTGCGCTGTGAAGCGACTCTCGTACATTTCAGTATATATACAAATCCCCAAGCCCCGCCACCGTAGCGCTCCCGTCGCGCTGCGTCAGCTTCGGTTGCTTCTTTGGTGCGGCCTTCAATCAACTGACTAAGCCATCTGTCTAATTAAAATTAAAGAACGTCTCTGCAACTGGGCGATAGTGTATTGTTTCACCTAGGTCAAAGTTATCCAACTTACGTTGGTTATGGGTCTCTCTAATTAAGCTCAACTTAGCGGGATCAAAACTTTGCCACGGCTATCTTTTAAGGACTAAGTTACATTAAACTTCGTTTAAACAGTTATGGTGACCACACTTTACTTAATAAAACAAAAGAAACAAGCGGATCAATTTGTATTAAAAAACTAAAGAAATGGACATGACGGTAGCTCTAAATAAATGAAAAGGGCCCCTCCCCGACCTCCAAATGTTTAAACGAAGGTGGTGTGCTTTGACGTTGCATTAGTGAACAATAGACGATGAAACTAAACTAGATCCGCTTTTATCTTCACAATTGTTATAAAACACAAAGCGCTTAACAAGTTGAAAGCTTTCAGTAGGCGTTTCGGTTTGTAGCGAAGGTCTTCAACTATCCGTGACTTTGCATAAATAATCATAAATGAACCTTCCCTTTTATTAGGAATCTCAGACAATAGTTACTAAACGATCAACAATGATCATAATTGAATTAAACCTAAGGCAGCTGTATGTCTTTAAAACTGTATTTAATAGCTAAATATCCTACGAATATTACAAATGCGAACGTTTGTTTGGATGTTTGTAACTCTCACGCAAAAACTACAGAACGGATTTTGATGAAACTCTACAGTGCTTAGTATAGCTTTTTACAAGCTTTTATTGAACTTGCAATGTTCGAATGTCTGTCTGTCTGTCTGTCTTTTCGGTTTAAATCTTGTGATCCATTTTTCAAGCACTTGCGATTGAGCTGAAATTTGGCATACGTATGTAAAGTCAGTGACAATGCAATAATGTGGTACCATGGAGCTAGTCTGATGATGGTCTCGGAAGGTGGCTATAGGAACATATGAACTATACAATGTCACCACCTCGTGTTTAGACTAGTTAGATTGGTGTTGACAAGTACTATACAACTAGATAGTGTTCAGGGTCTGATGATAAAGCCGAAAGGTTGCCAATGGAACCACCCAACTACTCAATATAACCCCGCCGTGTTTGGGCTCGTTGGATATATCTTGGCGAGTACTTCAGTCCCGGATGCTGCCCAAGGTCTGATGATGAAGCCGGAAGAAAGTCAAAGGAACTCCTCAAGTAAACAAGTTTCTTCATGGTGTTTTGCCATAAAAACTTATTTTTAATAAGGTATATTTAAATTTAAATTATTTATTGGAACAGCACATAGGATATAATTTAGGCCGTTAGTATTTTCATGAATGAATTATTCCATTTGTACTTGCTAAGCAGTATATAGGTAGTATGTATATTGATCAAACAGACCGAGTCATATCTAAAGGACCAGTCAAGGGTCTCCGTAACCGGCGAGCGTGTATGAGACGAATTATGAGAGTGGAGGAAGCCAGAGAGGTATGTAAGGAAAGAACCTGTTGGAACAATGTACTCTCTGCCTACCCGCAAGGGATCTGGCGTGATAATATAAATAGATGAATAGCAATCATTACCAATAAATCATATGTAAGGTCAAATCTGTTTATGTAACAATTAAATTAATATAGGTATGCAGACAATGGGCTAAGTGATCATTAATTTTTTTGGTAGGGATACAATCTACCTAATTTATATATTTTCCCATTACTTTATCTACATTTTTATTATCACGAAATATGAGCAAATGGGACAACAGGTTTGGCGACTCACCTATCTAATAATTTCAACAAAGGCTTTCTGGGATGCGCAGCTATTTTTTCATAAAAACATCATGACGCATGACCGCCATAAGTTTGCCCAGAAAAGAGCGGGGAGAGCTGGATCCATGTAATTAGACGCCACGAAGATTTATGTTACGGAAATTCCAAAATTCTTTTAATTTTTTCGCCTGGGAGACAGACGTACTGGTACTTTCTTAAACACTCTTTTTGTTGAAGAAGAAAAATCTTACCTATTTTTAAATGGATTATACTTGATTCTTTTTAGATTTATTAAACTTGATTACCGTGGTGATTCTACTGCCTCGTTGGTCTAGTGGAAAAGTGCATCGCTTGCTGATCGCGAGGTTCTGGATTTAAATCCTTGGTCGGACAAATGTAGCTTTTCTAACGAAAAATTTCGTAGTAAGAGTACGAAGTTAGAAATTGTGCCCGGTATATGGCAGTAGGCTCTCCCCCCATTACATGGGACCTAACATCTTCGCCGAAAAGTGGGTATACTTAGTACACCTCCGCCATCCCCGCTTGGTGAATAAGACGTGACGGTGTTTTATATTCTACATTAGAAGGTGACATGTAAGTAAATATTTAAAATTAACCTTAAAAATTTATTAGATCCCGAGTGAAGCTTACGTAATACTAGCGAGTATTTACAGTTAGTCCACCTTCGTATAATTAAGAACTTAGTTAACACACTACATATTTACTCCAAAAAAAGTGAAGCTGACCGACCGCATTAGCAACAGCATAGTAAGACAGCGAGTAGGTATGAAAGATAGTATCGGTGTAAAGATGAGAAAGGGCATGCTCCGTTGGTTCGGGCATACAGAAAGAATGCCAGAGGGAAGAATGACAAAACAGATATACAATGTGAAAGTGGAAGGATGCAGGTACCGGGGAAGACCTAGACTATCTTACCACGACGAAATAAACCGAGTCTTATCTGATGGAAAAGTCAAGAGTCTCCGTAACCGGCGAGCGTGTATGAGACGAACTATGAGAGTCGAAGACGCCAGAGAGGTATTTAAGGAAAGAACCTGTTGGAACTTTGTACTCTCTGCCTACCCCGCAAGGGATCTGGCGTGAGGTTATAGATAGATAGATAGAGATAGATATTAATAATACAACTTACTTTTCAGTATTAATTAGTTCAATAGAATATGAACTTCCTGCTTTTTAAATAATGGAAGTATAATTGCGTGCCGCACTCACAGCCAGTCAGGTACTGAGGTTGGCTAACGTGTTATTATGGAAATAGTTTTCAACTTTTCAAACCTGAATAGGTCAGTGTCCTTTGTTTCGCTGCAATAGTCGTTCACTGAAATATGCATAGAGTAGTTTTAAAAACTCAATGTTCGTTTGAAGGGGCCTGGACCAAACAGTTATATCGCGACTATGTAGGATTGAGGTTACTCGACTCAGGCCCAATGTAAATAATATCCGTTAATCGTACTCGATTATAAGCCGTAAAAATGTTTAATTTTTATCCTTTTAGTTCTATTTCCTGAATAAGTGTAGCTATCGGGATATTAAAATAGAACATATTTACTAGCTTATCAAGACTAGTAAACTATAATAGTACTACTAGCTTTTATAGATGTGAAAACTTATTATTACGAGGTATGTTTGAGATTTTTTATAATTGGTACTATTTAAAGTTTCTGATTTAATTTTTCTAATTGTTTATTTGACTCGATGGTGAAAATCTTTGATGACGTAAGGAACACAATGTTGTACCCCTTTCGTTAATTAAGATTTTCACCAACGTTATGGTCACAAATAGACCGTGCCTTATCTGACGAGCAAATTAAGTGTCTCCGTAACCGGCGAACGTGTATGAGACGAACTCTGAGAGTGGAGGAAGCTAGAGCCAGAGAGGTCTGTAAGAAGAGAACCTGTTGGAACTCTGTACTCTCTGCCTACTCCTCAAAGGATCTGGCGTGATGATATGGATAGATAGCAAAATGGTTTGCGTATAGTCTGCGTATTTGGTTTGCGGTTATATTCTTTTTTGCATGTAAATACGGCAGAGCATTCACTTGGTTGTTTTATGTAAGTAAGGCGCTGTGCGACCGCGGTGATAGCGATCACTTAGGTTAAGTACCGACTGCTCGGTCGTTGACCCTAGTTACCACTTCATGTCGTAGTCGTTAAGTTGGAAGCCTTACAGGCAACTTAATAACTTCCAACGGTAGGTGGACACAAACCCGCCTCGTATTGGGTCCGCGAGGTGTAACCTAATCTCTCTCACCCGATTTTTAGATAAGGCCTTTCCTCTGTACTAGGTCATACGTAATCTCTCTCACCTCTATTTGTGTGAGAAGTAATTAAGTATTATATCTATCTATCTATATCATCACGCCAGATCCCTTACGGGGTAGGCAGAGAGTACAGAGTTCCAACAGGCTCTTTCCTTACATACCTCTCTGGCTTCCTCTACTCTCATAGTTCGTCTCATACACGCTCGCCGGTTACGGAGACTCCTGGCTTGTCCTTCAGATAAGACCCGGTCTATTAAGTATTATACTTCGTATAATTATGACTATTGACCCGCCCTGGCTTCGCACCGGTGAATTATACACAAACATTCCTCTTGAATAACTCTGTCCATTGGTTAAACCCGTATGAAACTCCGTTCGGTAGTTATTGAGTTCATCATGTTCAGATAAACAACACAGACGCGGCTGGGGGACGATGTTTTATAATATGTACTGATGACATACAATATAAATTGACTACAAGGTTATTAGTACATACTCATTTAATTATATCCTTTATTAGTAATCCTAATTGCCCTTGCATTTGATAAAGAAAACTTTACTTAATTTTGGCATTCAAGTGTAATCTTAGATAGTATGACTAGGTTTATACACAATATATTATTTGAGTTTTAGTTTGCTGTCGTATTTCCTGACCAGAGGATAAAATACTCATGGCGAAAATCAATAATATTAGCCCTGTTAGGAAACTGTCCCACCGTTGGGCACGGGCCTCCTCTCAAACTGAAAGGGTTTAGGCCATAGTCCACCCCGCTGAACCAGTGCGGGATGGTGAACTTCACACACCGAGAAACTCTTAGGCATGCAGGTTTCCTCACGATGTTTTCCTTCACTGTTAAAGCAAGTGATAGTTAATTTTGAATACATACATGCTTTCGAAAAGACAGAGGTGCGTGCCTGGGTTTAAACCCGCGACCTCTGACTTTCCAGTCCAACGGTCTAACCACTAGGCTATCACTGCTTATAATCAATCAATCACTGCTTAAAACCAATAGATCTTTTAATTAATAATTGTGAAATCTTTGCATCAAGATCGTAGAATCTCAAATAAGATTGAAACTGGAGAAGCAATTCCAATGAAAACAACGGTGCCTATATACAGCGGTGTACCGTCGTAGATCCCTACGTAATTTAAAGAACAAACAAGCCCGCAACTGGGTTTACGTTTGCTGCAACAAACTCTACGTCTTTGCTTTAACTTACTACGTTTGTCGTTTGCTATCAACTTACTCTTTATTAACAGTACACCGTATGCTTCTGATCTTTCACTACATTAATTTTTTGGTTACTTGTTAGGGAATTACTAAACTTATAACTTCGTATCGTAGGTGTGTTTACAAAAAAATACCCAGACCGAAACAAATATTTGTGGATCACACAAAGATTTGTCCCTTGCAGGGTCGAACTCACGACTACTTGATTCAATGGGCGGAGCAGCCCAAGATGTCGTCTATCGTACTGCTTAGGAAGTTTTAAAATTCATTTGCATATCTTTTTAACATCAGTCAAATCTGAATGGAAGTTGTTATCGGTGGTAGTAGACTCAGATTATCTGTTTCTTTTTTACTTATGCATTAGTTTATCCTATATATTATAGATCCTTTGCGGGTGAGGTTCCTTGTTCATATATAAATACCTTTATCTCTTTTGTTTTTCCCACTTCTTCTTTTATATATGTCAATGCTTCATATTTGTTGCGTAAGTGAGCTAGCCTAATTGCGCGCTCTGTGACCGCACTCATCTTTTCTCTTGTACAGGTGGTGGGCCACAAAAGCCAGACCAGCAAGTATAACAGGGCCCTTATTCGCTATGACAATTTAAACACGAAACAAGACGTGTTATCAAACATACGTGTTATTGGCGTGGAATAGAATTCTGTATGCCAGTGTCAGATTTGAAAACATGACAAGGCTCGTCGCACGCCATGTTTCGAACTGTCAAAATAACACGCTCCGCGCTTGCGTGTTATTGAAAACATGTTAAAAACTTGCTAAGGTAATTCAATGTAAACAAACATTTTTAAATAGTTTTATTGCAATTAAAATGATATATTATGATCATCGCGTCGTCGTCGTAGGAATAAATTATTACTCATAACCAGTGGCATTGGAAAATTGTGGTGGCTAATCTATTAAAGTGAACTTCTCAATTTCAACAATAGTGTACACATTTATCTTAAAATTATGGTGTTTTGTTTTAGTTTGTAGTCGCAATGAACCGGACGAAAGCTTCTACAGCCCAATTAGCATATTTACCCACCCACAGGTGGAATCTGGGTACATCAATTGTTCTCCTCAAGGAAGGTCATCGAGAAATGTGGAAAGACCTAACCTACCAATTAAATGCGTTAGGAGGCCCATTTAAAACTGTGATCATAAAAAACAGGTACGTATCTACTAAAATAAATGTGACTTTTGTTATTTTATAAAGGCAAATAATTTGTGGTGAATTAAATATTTGTATCATTGATTTAATTATAGGGCATAGGTGGATGATGTTGACCTAAAATAACATAATAGGCTATTTTTCATTATCAATTTTCATTACAAGAAGAATGTAGGGTTATTATAATGTATTTTCTATTAGTTAGTTTTAATTGTTCATCAAATAATGTGTTGCATATATTATGAAGCACTAATTTTGCATCTAAAAATCATATCTTTCATATGAAACTTCTTTTACAGAATTGCTGATGGTTGAGAAAATTAGAACACCCAAGTTAACCCATTCTTGTAGAGAAAGATGTGCGGTGATGTGATTGGTATCAAAGTGGAACCATTACTGTGTGGTATATCAAACTCTATAATTTTGAATGTTTGTTGTTTAAATCAAATAAAATAGCATTTATTGTGGTCATAGGTTACAAAGATGGTATGTGTTGTTGTTCTGATGAGGACTTACAAGTTTCCATTTAACAATACCAAATGACTTGCATGTGATTATTGGTTTGTTATTCATAAATAAAACTTGTTGATTTACCAATTACTTTTGTTTCATTTATACTTTTGTTTCATCTATATACATACCTGCCCCGCAGGGGATCTGGCTTGATGTTGTTTTTATTATTTTATTTTTTATTTTCTTTATTAATTCTTTAATTTAGATAGATACATAGATTATGTATATATCTATGTATCTGTGTAGATAGATAACTAGTAAATATAAAGATACATAGTAAATAAACTAAATAAAAAAGTATACCTTTTAATTCACTGTATGAATATTTGCAAAACAAACTTTAAAATAAAAATAAACACCGTCACGCCGATATTCCCGAAGTGGGGGGCAGAAGGGCATAGGGGCAACTAGGTTCAGGGAGGACCGGCCTCGGCTTGGGCTGTTGCTATGGGGGAAGGCATACATTAGGTGTCTCGCCGTGGTGAACATGGAAGAAACTTGTCCGCTGGCCAGTGCAGAGATGCACTGGCCAGCGGACAAGGGATTCTTCCACGTCGCCGGCGAGGTCGGTGTCTAATCCTATGTGTGATATCGGTATCTGATAGGAGGGAAGTAAGGGCATTGTAAGGGTTGCTGAGAATATGGCGCGGGCAGCAATAACGGCTGATAGGAGGCGAGTCAAGTGCGTAGGCAGCAGCAGCTAAAAAGGGCTTTTATATAGGTGCGAATAGGTTCAAGGCTGAGATCGGAATGGTGCTAGGTTTAGTCTGGTTTTTCTTAAGTGGCCAATTTTATGTAAAAACATGGTGTGACAACTAATTACACTAAGGTGGTCGGTTCGGACAAAGAGCAAGGATTGGGGAATTAATGAATGAATAAATAACTACTTTTGAACCAATTGTATTGCCTTAAGTTATCACATAATATTTTTATGTAAAATTGACACCTTAAAAAAAACAGACTATATATATGTGTGGGACAAGTCTCTGTTTGTTTAGGTGTGGGTATAGGTTATTGTATTTGACATACGTACGTTCTAAAACTTGGATCTTTATTTAATGTTAATTTAAGTTGCCTTTTTTATATCTGGTCCTACTTATTTACTTAGTTTTCAAAAGACACATACTTAAAACCATGTTATCAGCACATGTAAATATATTTTTACCGAAATTGAATAAGTTGAAACGAATATTCGAAAAACCGATACTTTACCGAAATTAACAGATGTAAGATTATGAACGAATCCAACGAACTCTCAAATTAAAAATAAAATTGCCGTAGACAACATTCCTTACGGCATACCGAATACCATTTTGTAATTCCACGCGAAGGCTCGTCAAGGAAGCGTGTTTATGTTTACTCCTTGTTATGACGTCACACGTTACTTGCGGGGAACCTCATGTGGCATAGCGAATAAAGGCCCTGAGGTTATTAAATTTAGATCTCTATACCTACCTCTACCTACCTGAATGCGAAATCTTTTTAATGATTTTTCCCAATCCAAGCGATAAATTTTTCTTTCTGTTTAGTATCTTTGTTCTATACTTTTATCTCTCTTTCTTTTAGAGTAGTCCGAAAATAACTCCCACCCAACAGATTTAGGCAATATTCTCTGCGTCAATAATAGGATCACGCCTGGAGGGCCACACTTAATTGGCAGACAGCAAGCTTGCCTATGTATGCTTGCTTCCATGGAATAACATCATAGTATATGCTATTTCTGCTATTTTTTAATTAGTGGCATTTGTGCTGAGGCTTTGTTTGTTTTTATTTCCAGTTTATTAATACGCCAAGGCAAAGTGACAAGACTGCCTATTTGGTCTAGTATAATGCGCGTAGATCACGAGGTCCTGGGTTTGAAACCTAGGTAAATCAGAGTGTCATTTTTTAAAATTTATAGTATCAGTCTGGAATTTATGCCAGGTGTAATGATAATTGTCGCCCCCTATTACATTGGGTCCTAACATCTGGTTTTTATGTGTAATCTGGTTTTTGATGGACCGTTCATATAAAATTATTAGATTTACGATGCTTTAGCACTAATTATGCCTGAAACACAGGTCTCGACCTAGTTCAGGCAAACCGGTAAATATACCTACCTAAATATAAGTTCGAATAAGATTGTATCATGTACTGATCTTAAATGAATAAATTTTTATTAAATTTATTTATTATTTAGAATAGTATTTTTACAGTTTTTCCATCTACATTTTGCTGTAAAGTATGGAAGACCAATATAGGCCAGTCTATAAGGTGGTTGGTAGTTAAATTAACCAATTTAAAAAAGGGCGCGCAAGAAAACACCGGCAAGGGGGCAACTTGGCTGTCACTGTGGGATTGGGCGTATACAAGGTGTCTCGCCGTGGTGCTCTGCACCAGCCAATGGCTAATGGATTCTTCGAGCTTGCCGGCAAGGTCGGTGTTCTGATCCTGTGTACAATATCTGTATCTGATAGGTAAGGGCATCGCGAGGAAGCAGAAACTTCACTCTGCAGACGTAAATGGCTTTTAACGACAGCTGAGTCGACTGATGTCAAAGAAAAATATACAACTGGGTAGGCCGCTTATGACAATTAGGAAGACCGGGTTCCCCTGCACAGCTGTGGACTGATGCAGGCTGATGGCTTTATACGCGGAATTTGGTTCTACTGCCATTGTAAGTACGGAGTGAAGTATCTGTAATAGCGGCGTGGATCGTAATGCACACGTATGCGCGCGCGCATCCTAACGTCTCTGTGGAGGCACTTGCGGGACACGTGTGCCGTCGCCTCACATTATTTGATTTGTTTCTATAATTTCGAAGATGTAAAACGTATATGGTGGATTTTTGAGACAGGGTAGTAGAGACAGCCTCCTCAACCGTTGTGGCTACTAGAAAATGGCCTTAGAAGACTATTCTTAACTTTTTTAAAGGTTTTGAGCTGCGTTTACAGATTTGGAATAAAAAAGACAGTCAGTAAAAAAATTGGCAATTACTACGCTTATTTTTGTTGGTTCCTCCTCCTCCGCGAGATTTATTAGAAACCTGCACGCTGGGGCGAATTCGGTGACTATCTTGGGAAACTATTCTTAGGAGACTATTATTTACTATTATTATGATTCAATGAGAAATGTAAGTGTTAATACCTAAAATCGTATTATATTGTAAAGTTAAATTTTAATACTTAGTAAGTCTGCCAAATTTTGCATGCTTTGTGGCAAAGTGTGGAGTTCTATTTACACTACACTTGCAGAATAAATGATTATGATTATGATTATGATTATAATAATTAGAATGTCAACACTGTATTTTAAATAAATAAACATCGTCGGCAAAATACATGGACACAATACACTTCTGCCCTTCATGCTTCTGCCACTTCTGCTTGGGGAACATGGGCGTGGAGGTATTTATTTTTATTTTTAACGAAGAAACATTAAAGATAGTTAAGCCACTCCGAATCTCTTCTTACTTTCCATATTACAAACACAATTAATTTTACTTTACAGGTAAACATGAAATGGATACAAAACAGATTTAGAAGCCGATCAACGTAGTGAATCTGTTGGTATATGGAATACGAAGGCTTAAAAAAAGCAATAGATCCGCGGATGAGTTCGGCACAAGCCTGATCGAGTCAGTTAATCCTATTTTCTGTGTTATTGAATAAATTTCCTCTTGCGGTATGTTTTATTTATAGATAAAATGATTTAGATTAAGGTATATACAGCATGTAACTTATATAACGGATAACATCAGACACCTCAATTAGATTTTTGCTTTACAAATTCATTACGAAAAATGTTCCACTTTTGTAGTGTTATTTGCAATCATCTCAAATCCCGACGCATCCCTAGTTTCACGTGTCGCCGAGCTTTTGTCGGCTCCTATTTAGAGCCGACAAAAGCTCGGTGACAGGCCTATTTACAAAATTACCTACTTTTTACAAAATATTTTTTTGTATTAAAGTTTCGTTATTTTAAGTGGGCACCAGGTGGCGCTAACAGGCGGCGTTGCAACGGAAATCGCCGTTGGTCGGTCTCGTCGTACGAAGGGGAACAGGATTCTTATTCGCTTTGACCAACTAAATACGTAATGTAGCGCGTTACGATAACATCGTGGATTTATCGTTTAATGTTACACTGGGTCAAGTAGTTGCACGGGACTTTGTGTGACCCACGAAAATTTGTTTTGATCTGGGTGTTTGTGTAAGTGAATTTTGTGTTTGACGACCCTCGACACAGGCGTAGTGTGGGGCTACGATTTAAACCGGTTTTTACACGATCGTATCACGAAGTTACCGTAACGCGTCGCGTTTTGTCATAGCGAATAAGGATTACTGGCGTTCACTGAACCGCGCCGCCCACCCTGGGACAGGCTGGGTCCATGTTAATTGTTGGCCCACATAGAAAACAATTACTGCTCGTTTGAATCTGAAAGTCACTTTCTCCTAAGAAAAGAACCAGTCAGAACTACGAATATTTACTCTCCGTTGCCGTGTTCTGGGCCGTTTCTATACACGGTCTACTTTTGATGTATCCAATCAGTTAGTAACGTCTACTACTATAAACGTACTTATACTGTCTATATACTACTAATATAACTTATACTGTCTATAACTATACAACGCGCAAAATGACATTTAGGGACGGCGCGGCTCTTCTGACAGCCGGTAGATACCTTCGGTGTTCTGAATTTTCATGCTATGTTATTCGGATAGATCAGTAGGTAGATGTTACTAATTAAGTGTTCTTTTTTTTAGTACCAGTGAATAATAGGCATTGAATACATCACCTGGGCTTTCGCTCCAGGATGACTAGAATTACACCGTGTATAAATCGTCAAAATGATAAGAAGAAGAAGATGTTTTACTACCCACCCACTTATTACCGACATTGTTAGGTCCCAATATAATAAGTAACGAGCTTATTTCCGGTACACCTGGCACAATTTCAGCATCCAGCCTGATAGTGAGTATTTTTTTAATTACAGTTTGTCCGACCGAGAACTAGATCTCAGGACTTCGAGATCGTCACATACAATATGTGCCACTAGAACAACGAGGCAGTGTAACTAGTATAAAAACTTAATTATGTTATTCTTTCTGATAAAACAAATTCATTCTTAACTGTTGGCGAAAGAAGCACGTGTAAACTACACATTTTGAGACTTAGCGTTGAGTCACCTTCGTTAGCGATATTGGATTTCAAAATAATTGCCAAATTTGTGACCGTGTTGGTCACAAATTTGGCAATTGGCCTTGAAAGTCGAAACTTTAAAGAGCAAATTATACTCAAGTGAAAATCCATGCTGAAGTGGACATTTTATACGATCAGGGTAAAATATGGGTAATACGGAAGGCCACATGTAAGGTTAATTACATGGCGTAAAGTATAAATGTTATCTTTTTAAATTTGTGATAATGAAATATTGTGTTTATAACGTGGCCGCACAGGCACCCTCGAAATTACATCAGTTACGTATGTTTATAAACATTTGTTTATTTCCAACTTACTACTAGAATATGAAATTATTTTTGTCTGAACTGAATGGTAATAGCATTGTACACAAAAATAAATGAAACATAAACTTTTCCAAGAAATCAATCTATCCGTAGTTGAAAACTTAGTTAGATTCTGTTTGGTACCTAACGAGATTAGCCCAAATAGACAGACTCTACCGGAACTTTGTTTTCCAAAATGTAAGGGCACTCTCGTAATTCTTAATCTTTATTCTATGCCACATTCACTCAGTTAAGGGGCATTATGACTGATAAATCCATTAATTTGATCTGAAATTTGCCGTGTTTTTGTTGTGCAATAATTTAATTATATATAAGCTATTAATGTAATTTTTTAATCGTTAACTAACACTAGGAGTAATTCCTGTATCGTGGTGCATTAACAAACAAAATTCACATACACAAACATCCAGACTAAAAGAAATATTTGTGGGTAACACAAAGATTTGTCCCGTGCGGGTTCAAACCTGTGACTACTCGATCCAGTGTGCGGAGCGGCTTAAGCTCTTAAGGTTTGGTCAAATAGCCGACGAAGCGCGACGCAAGCGCGATGAAAGCTCTCGGCTATGTTCGGTCGTGACGTTTGCCGTCGCGCCGAGTGGGGCTGCGCTGTGAAGCGACTCTCGTACATTTCAGTATATAACAAATCCCCAAGCCCCGCCACCGTAGCGCTCCCGTCGCGCTGCGTCAGCTTCGGTTGCTTCTTTGGTGCGGCCTTCAATCAACGGACTAAGCCATCTGTCTAATTAAAATTAAAGAACGTCTCTGCAACTGGGCGATAGTGTATTGTTTCACCTAGGTCAAAGTTATCCAACTTACGTTGGTTATGGGTATCTCTAATTAAACTCAACTTAGCGGGATCAAAACTTTGCCACGGCTATCTTTTAAGGACTAAGTTACATTAAACTTCGTTTAAACAGTTATGGTGACCACACTTTACTTAATAAAACAAAAGAAACAAGCGGATCAATTTGTATTAAAAAACTAAAGAAATGGATATCACGGTAGCTCTAAATAAATGAAAAGGGCCCCTCCCCGACCTCCAAATGTTTAAACGAAGGTGGTGTGCTTTGACGTTGCATTAGTGAACAATGGACGATGAAACTAAACTAGATCCGCTTTTATCTTCACAATTGTTATAAAACACAAAGCGCTTAACAAGTTGAAAGCTTTCAGTAGGCGTTTCGGTTTGTAGCGAAGGTCTTCAAGTATCCGTGACTTTGCATAAACAATCATAAATGAACCTTCCCTTTTATTAGGAATCTCAGACAATAGTTACTAAACGATCACCAATGATCATAATTGAATTAAACCTAAGGCAGCTGTATGTCTTTAAAACTGTATTTAATAACTAAATATCCTACGAATATTACAAATGCGAACGTTTGTGAAGATGGGTGTATGAATGTTTGCAACTTTCACGCAAAAACTACAGAACGGATTTTGATGAAACTCTACAGTACTTAGTATAGCTTTTTACAAGCTTTTATTGAACTTGCAATGTTCGAATGTCTGTCTGTCTGTCTGTCTTTTCGGTTTAAATCTTGTGATCCATTTTTCAAGCACTTGCGATTGAGCTGAAATTTGGCATACGTATGTAAAGTCAGTGACAATGCAATAATGTGGTACCATGGAGCTAGTCTGATGATGGTCTCGGAAGGTGGCTATAGGAACATATGAACTATACAATGTCACCACCTCGTGTTTAGACTAGTTAGATTGGTGTTGACAAGTACTATACAACTAGATAGTATTCAGGGTCTGATGATAAAGCCGAAAGGTTGCCAATGGAACCACCCAACTACTCAATATAACCCCGCCGTGTTTGGGCTCGTTGGATATATCTTGGCGAGTACTTCAATTAAATTAATATAGGTATGCAGACAATGGGCTAAGTGATCATTAATTTTTTTGACAGGGATACAATCTACCTAATTTATATATTTTCCCATTACTTTATCTACATTTTTATTATCACGAAATATGAGCAAATGGGACAACAGGTTTGGCGACTCACCTATCTAATAATTTCAACAAAGGCTTTCTGGGATGCGCAGCTATTTTTTCATAAAAACATCATGACGCATGACCGCCATAAGTTTGCCCAGAAAAGAGCGGGCAGAGCTGGATCCATGTAATTAGACGCCACGAAGATTTATGTTACGGAAATACGCCTGGGAGACGTACTGCTACTTTCTTAAACACTCTTTTTGTTGAAGAAGAAAAATCTAACCTATTTTTAAATGGATTATACTTGATTCTTTTTAGATTTATTAAACTTGATTACCGTGGTGATTCTACTGCCTCGTTGGTCTAGTGGAAAAGTGCATCGCTTGCTGATCGCGAGGTTCTGGATTTAAATCCTTGGTCGGACAAATGTAGCTTTTCTAACGAAAAATTTCGTAGTAAGAGTACGAAGTTAGAAATTGTGCCCGGTATATGGCAATAGGCTCTCCCCCCATTACATGGGACCTAACATCTTAGCCGAAAAGTGGGTATACTTAGTACACCTCCGCCATCCCCGCTTAGTGAATAAGACGTGACGGTGTTTTATATTCTACATTAGGTGACATGTAAGTAAATATTTAAAATTAACCTTGAAAATTTGTTAGATCCCGAGTAAAGTTTACGTAATACTAACGAGTATTTACAGTTAGTCCACCTTTGTATAATTAAGAACTTAATTAACACACTATATTTAGTCCGATATTTACTCCAAAAAAATAGAGCACAGTCACAGTAAGTGCGTAGGACAAGACATAACCGGGAGCCCGACAACTAACAATACAAGCAAAGACATAATCTCCATCCAATTTCGCTAAGTGAAGAGAAAAGGTAAGAAAATGTACGAACGTCGTGTTTATTTGGGTCCGCTTTATTTCCACCGCCCTTCGGGGGCTCGCTTCATGTATCAGAGCAGACGTCAGCTTCGGGTTAATTGTCTACGTGCGTTTTCCTCTAAATTTGTCACGTGCACTCCTCAAATTTCCATCGGAGTTTAGCTTTGGATATATAAAATATTTTTTTTATGTGGTACACTTACAGGATACGAACCCACTTGCACGAACCAGGGTTAGCGTTACTTATTGACTAACTCGAGGTTATAACGTTAAATTGCACTCAGCTTAACGTTATAACCTCAAGTTAGTGAATAGGTAATGCTAACCCAGGGTCGTGCAAGTGAGTCTTAATATAGAAATGAAATATCATTACCCCCAAATAGCACATGTAGATGTTTTTGGCGTACACCTGCTATGCACACACACTATGCAAAACAATTCTACGTCTCTATAGGTAGATTATTCAAATAACTATAACCATTATATATTATTAATAATATTAGCCATGTTAAGAAACTGCTCCACCGTTGGGCACGGGCCTCCTCTCAAACTGAGAGGGCTTAGGCCATAGTCCACCACGCTGGCTCAGTGCGGATTGGTGAAGTTCACACTCCTTCGAGAAACTCTTGGGTTTGCAGGTTTAAATTGTTAATTTTTAATACGCACATGCTTTTGAAAAGACAGAGGTGTGTGCCTGGCTTTGAACCCGAGTCTCTGACTTTGCAGTCCAGCGGTCTAACCACTAGGCTATCACTGCTTCTCTCTATAGGTAGATTAAAATTATTCAAATAACTATAAAAATGTTATTCATTTTCGTGAAACTTATAAATATGTGTAATTTGCCGACAGACATATTATTATAAATTTTGCAACACACCTTTGTGCATACCCAACTTATATTTGCGTAGCGGGAGTCTAACTTCCGTAAGATCAAGTTTCTATAGAAACACATATAGTTTCGCTATAATTTGCAAACAATATGGTGCTTTGAAATCTACAGAATGATACAAAATATATAGGGATTAAACAGTATTTTTAGTTTTGAATATTAAATGGAATGGATAGAAGCTTAAGCCACTCGATCGCCTGGATCTAAAAGTCGCAGGTTCGATGCCCGCTTGAGACAAATGTTTGTGTGAACTACCAATGTTTGCTTCGGTCTGGGTTTATGTTTATGTGATTTTCCTGTTTACAAACGCACCTATGACATAGCAATAATTCCTAGTGAAGGAATAAGTTTTTCTAAAAAAAAAAAAACAAAAATTAGAGTGATTTAATTGTTTTAGAACATACCTCCAACAACTCAATTTAATTTATTTTCTAGTAATAAAAGCAAAACAAAGTTTGTAAAGAAACTTAATTTTCAACGAGACTTAATAAGTCAACACCAGGGTAATTAATATTGTTATAATTATAGTGAAAGTTACATATTAACATATTCTATGTAACGAAATTAATAAAACAATAAAACGGTAACTATGCTAGATGTTTTTACTTCGATCTTATATAATTTTAATGTGGAACCTTATGTTATGATTACTCAATTTGGATCCTCGTTCAAACGCAATGATTTGGATGTTTTTCTTTAAACAAATCTCCGAAGCTGTCAATATGATATTGTGCCTGGCATAATGAAAATAGGCTCGCTCATTTTCGCATTGGGATCTAACACAGTCGGCGAAATATTGGTGTTCATAGTTCTCCTTTGCCATCTTCGCTTGGGGAATATAGGCGAGATGGCTTTCTTGTTCTTGGGCGAGACGAGCCGGACTGATATCAAATGGCTCTCAATAGACCTGGGATCTGTCTTTCACTCGCAGTAGAATAGTATAGGGTTCTAATAATAATTATTTTTAATGTATCTTAGTGAGATTCACGGGCTTAACGCGAACTTTTGAAAGCCTTGCAGGGGGACATGGTTTCAATACGTAGAGGCCCTCTGCGAGAAGTTAATGTAATGCAGGTAAGTCACCTGCTGAAATTAATTGAAACATAAACAGCAAACTGACCTCAGCTAGCAAGGACTATTGTAAATTTAAATAAACGAATACACACTGTCACGCCCATATTCCCGAAGCGGGGGTGGCAGAGGTATACTGTGTATACTCACTTTTTTATGTAACTATGTAAATAGGGTGCGAGCTGACTCTGGACTATAACTAGGAATATTCCTATAGGCAAAATACATTTGTCCGACTTAGGGTTTTGACCCAGGACCTGGTGCCCGCATACCGCATTATTCACGATTAGACCAACGAGGCAAATTGTAAATAAACATTACTTTAAAATACGAAAATTTCGATGTACAAAATAAAGTCAACTGTATTTTCCCAGAACGTGTAACTAATACAAACAGAATTGAAACTTGGAGGGATACCAATCTAACACGAGATAGAGCACATAGAGCGGCGTGCCGACGAGCTCCACGTAATTTGAACAACAAACAAACCCACAACTAGTTTATATACAATGCAACAAACTATCACCTCCTATAAACCGACCCGGTAGGTAAACTACACATCTGTAAGTGTTAGACCGCTATTAATCAAATAAATAGATCGTAAAAAAACATCTTTAAAAACAAGCTCTTAGGCAGCCAGTTAATGTGCAATTTCAAACAGTCAATCATTTCATGTGTATACAAAATTTCGTGTCTTTAGCTGTTGAAGAGTTAATTCGTATAGAACAAATCTTGGATGTAGAAGCAGATCAAGCTTATCATAATAATGCATTGTCATCAAAACTGAACCAAGACGTCAAATTTCAACTCCGTTATCCTACGGAGTAGAAATTTCATCTAATACAGATTGGAAGATTTTACCTAAACATGTTGGTTAACATTCATCATCATCATCATTGACAGGTGGGTATATATACATATGGGGACCTGCCAGTGCCATACAAGTGCCAAAAGATTACATTAACTTCTTGCAAAGAGCCTCTACGTGTTGAACCCATTTCCCCACTGCAAGGCTTTCAAAAGTCCGCGTAAAATCCGTAAATCTCACAAAGATACATTACATTAATAATAATTATTATTAGAACACTATAATATTCGACTGCAAATCAAAGACTTTCCTCTCTTTTTCGACTTAACCCAGGTCTATTGAGAGCCATTTGATATCAAGCCGGCTCGTCCAAGAACAAGAACTCCATCACGCCTATATTCCCCAAGCGAAGATGGCAAAGGAGTACTACGTACACCAATATTTCACCGACTATGTTAGATCACAATCCGCAAATGAGCGAGCCTATTTTCATTATGCCAGGCACAATAACAGACTACAGACAGCTTAGGAGATTTGTTTATAAAAAAACTTCAAAACATTGTATATATGCAACGTGTCGTACAAACTCTCTCTCTCGTTGTAGACATGTATAGAGAATTATTGTCTATTCTATATTTGGCGCCATCTGTGGATCACGACTATGTAGCGATGGATAGGGGTCGCTACAGTATCATTGCGATTGGCTGTCTGAATGCACTTCTGTACCACTTGACCCGGTCGCTTGTAGCAGCGCGTACGATGTACTGCACAGCCATTGCCTGATGGACTCCGTCAACTATACTTTAGTACGAAGTACCAACAAGAAAATACTAGTTGTTTTTGATAATAATTCACCGCTTGTCTACTACAAGGGAACGATGTGAGTACAGCGCGTGTATTGCCTGATAGGCTCCTCCAACTATAGCGATGATGTTAAGTCCCGTGTAGTAATGGGCAAACCTATTGCCATATTCCGGGCACAATTCCAGACTCCGGGCTGATACTAGAAATTTTTTGATAGAAAAAACTACATTTGCCCGACCTAGGATTTAAACACAGGACCTCGTGATATTCGCCACTTCAGCATTTTCACCAGTTGGTACATCTGTAGACCATTTTATATATCGAGTATTATATCTTACGTTGTCTGTCTTAATATCAAACTCCCAATGTTTGCACCACCTGTATTGTGTTAGATACATTGTTCAGTCTGCCGTTATAACAATAACATCACGTCCCTATACCGCCTAAATCCTTATTCGCTATGACCAATTAAACACGTAACGCGACGCGTTACGATGACTTCTTGAAATTATCCTATGATAGTACCATAGTAATCGTAATGGTATAACACTAGAAGTCGTAAAGCCACGTGAACTTGTCCCCAGACAGAAAAATATGAAAAAAAAATGCCTCAGGGCTGCGTGGACCTATGTATGTGATGCAGTAGCTAAAGTTAGTATAAAAGTCGTAAAACTTCCAGCTGTACTTATCTATCTCTATCTTTATTATCACGTCAGAATTTTTGCGGAGCGGGCAGGCAGTACAGAGTTCCAACAGGTTCTTTCCTTACAGACCTCTCTGGTTTCCTCCACTCTCATAGTTCGTTCACGCTCGCAGGTTACGGAGACTTTTGACTTATAAGTTACGGAAAATATTTTTACTGCAATAATGTGAGTGTACGTAAATCCGTCTCTTTTTTTTCAAAATGTGCATATGCAAAACGGCGGCTGTAGTTTCGAACCACTTTAGAACAAAATCGTACGCTATTTCACTTCTGGTGTTTTATTATTACGACTTACGATCCACGGTGAGATATAACCTTCCCATAGTGACTGCCTAAGCCGAGGTCGTTCCTCCTTGAGGCACCCTTGAGCTAGTTGCCCCCCTTCTGGCTCAAGTGTAGTGGTTTCAATCTCACCCTCTTGGCTGGTGAAGCTGTAAAGGCCCCGCGGCCAACAACGTAGATCATTCACACACACACACACACACACACACACACACATACAAATACGATCTATGTGGATGGTACTTTAGTGGTATACAGAATACAGTGGCCACAGTAACAACAAAAAAATCAACTACTTGATATTATTATTATACTGACATTAATAGAAATCGACTTTAATGACAATAACAATATAAATACTACATCTATGCTTTTGCAAGGATCTTGACCCGCGGCCAAAATTGGAACTAACCCTGTCATGAAGTGGAATTTGATTAATAGCTGTCTAACACTTACAGGTGTGTAGTGTACATAAATACAAGTCCCCGAGAACAGCAGTTGGTGGAGTCGCAGGCCCCTGCCAGACACAACACCCGTCTGGCTGGAAGATCTTCCTTTAGCAAATCCTGCCACAAAGTTCATGCCGCAATATCTCGCATTAATTGCCAACCTATTTTTATTCAACTAATATTGAATAACTACAGAGTGAATAGAGCCTGAACTATGTCAATTTCCAACTCATTTCATACCTACATACCGAAAAAAATTATTAAAAAATACTATCGGATTACGTAAAAAGAGCTCGTGTTTTCTTATAGGCATATCATACTTCGGTATAGTTGACGAATCCAATCAGGCAATGCCTGTGGTGAGAGTTTAGTATGAACTGACCGACGTTTGCGTAAAGCTATCGAGTTGATATGCCATCTTTTTTACACTACAGAATTACTATATAAGGATGAATGTGACGGCACAATTTCCCGAAAGCATCACGCTAACTTTAATCTGTTCATGCTAAGGCTACAGTTATACCGTATGCCACAAGCGGCGAGGTCAAGTGTTGCAAAAGTGCACTCCGTAAGCCAATCGCAATGTTGCCTTGCATTAATTGCCAACCGAATTTTATTCAATTGAGATTTAACTACCTTTTTGAATAGCTATAAAGTGAATGAATACCTTTTGGATAAAAAATTCTATGCTCTGACAACTACTCCCCGGTTGGTTTAGTGGAGCATAGTGCGGGTGGTGTTCACGTGGGCACAAATCCTAGGTCGGACTAAATAGGTTTGCTGTATAAAAATTACTGATAGCACTCCGGAGTCTGGAATTGTGCCCAGTACAATGGCAATAGTGTCAGTGTGTAGTTCTTGTTGAGAGGAAAATCATAAAATATATTGTAAGTTTAATTAATTAATCTTTACAATTATATAAAAAATAGCAAAGAATTATTACCAAAAACGGGTGTAAAAAACAATATGCATATTTACATAGTGCCAAATGATTCTACACCGCTGTCAGTTGGTAGTGTACCTAGAACGCTGGAGCATTGACCCGCTGAATAGCAATGCTTATATGCTGACCCAAATACATGCCAGCGTGCTGGTCGCCCGTACACTCCACCAGACGCTTCGAAATTACTACAGCCCCCACGGACCTAATGTTTCTACCCCAAACGCCTCAAACATGTATCTCGAGCCAAGGGATTCTTTGCGGCGTTTGAGGGATTCTGCGCTCAGTGCAGTGACAGAGCGAGAGTGTCGACGCATGTAGCGTCCCACACTAACGGCCGTCCGATCTTCCAGGGTACCAACGTCACACTATCGGGTCCGTTGCCATCATTTCGATAGAGACAAGCCGGTTCAAGGATGGCCACTATGTTGACGTTGGCAAGGGTATGGCGTATGACGCCGTTGAGATTGGCATAACGAGCAACCCGTCCGGCACTTCTGCGGCATGAGAGTCCGTGGTGGCCGAGTTAATTGTACATACCGTTTATAATATTATTCATAATAAATAATATACTCGACAAATTAGTCTTTTGTATACAATATCTTCTAATAAAACATAATAAAAAATGCACCACAAATTAATAAATGCCTCCTCACAACCGCTTTCTCCCGATATGTTATGCAGTGGTTTACATAATATACTCATTTTTTCTTTCAGAGGCATTTTTTCTTGGCTTAGTAATTCAGTAAAATTTTATGTATTTTTATCAAACCGAAGTAGCACTGTCAGACGGAATAACAGAGATTTAAAAATTACAAATACATACTGTATATTTTAGATAATGGCGGTGCTAAACTTCCTGTGACGTAAAGTAATTTGTCCGCAGTCTAGGCACGATCTTTCAAGAGATCAAGGTTATGCTATTTTTATTACCTTCGGTGAAATCTCTGAAGTCTGAACATGAATCCGAGCACCAAAAGGTTAACGTTAGCATGACGGTAGCGAATAAGCGTGCTGTCACTTACATGTTTATTTAGTAAACTTGTAGTGTGACAAGGATAGCATCATAACATACTTTTATACTAAGCCCTCAGGCCGAACTTTTCGTAGCTGACTGTACGCATTGTAGAAGAGTAGGTACAGAATATTTGACATCGATAGAACAATATCTTACCAATTCAGTTTCAAAACTAATTCGCACTGTTTGATATCATATAAAATAATTGACGAGTGATTACCATAAAAATTTGTTGTAGAAAATTGCAAAATACGTCCTCATAATTACTAACAAAAAAAATGTAATGAAAATAGAACGACTTCTATTTTCGGATTTGGTTGAAAACTTTGCGGTAAACTTAAATTACCAAATTAGCTTAAAGGAAAATTATTAATTATTTGAGAACCTACCTAGCTCAGAACCATGTCTGTCACAGCAAAATGTTTAGTTTCCTCCTCTTTATATTAAGTAACTAAATTAAAATAGAACTTCATAGATTTTCGGGCATCATATATTACATGAACATAGCTAAATAATCTAACATGGACATAGCTACGACGTAAGTTTGTCTAGAGCTGACAGTTTATCTATAGATATATATATAATTAAGAACATAGAATATATTTACTTACTTCAAAATCATGTCAGTCGTAAAAATAAATTCACTTTTATTTAGGTAGTAATTAAATTATAATAAAACATCACAATTTTTGAGGCACCATATATACTTAACTCATATGGGCATAGCTAATACCGAAGTTTGCCCCGAGGCCAGCAGACTATAGATATCTATTCAGTCGATATTAATAATAGTGCAAACTACAGTCCATAACTTTGCACTCGAAATAATTTTTCTACGTTGAAGTTGGTGGGCAGTGTTTGTATTTGCTCAGTTTATTTTCCGCTACTACGAGAGCCCTACAGTTGAACACACGGGCTGCGCTCAAGTGAACCGCCTCGCTGTGCAGTTCCGCATTAACTCATATAAAACTTATGCTATGCGACGTTTCAATTACCACTTAAAAGCTGTGTATAATACAAAACTTGGTTTTTTATAGGTGGCAGTAGATATAAAAATCTTTAAAAAAAAAGGTAAACCGACTTCAAAAAGCAAAAAATAAATATTTGAAGTCGGTGTTGGTTGGTCGGTTACATGGCACCGACTTCAAATATTTATTTTTTGCTTTTTGAAGTCAGTTTATCTTCATTTTTGAAAGATTTTTATTTTACAATTTTAAGTGACGAGTGAATTATTTAGTAATATTTATATACCGATATTATATTATTTTGCTGAGTTGTACAGTAAGGTACCTACAGGATTAATATAATGACTATAGTAACGGAATCTATACATTCGTGCTGGTCGCCGTTAAGGAGTTCCCTGGTGTATCTTCAAAGTCCAAGGTCCAATACCAATAACATTAAATTGGACCACCTCAAAACTATACTGAACCCAATGCAAAAAAAATCATCAAAATCGATTCATAAGCAAAGGAGTTATAAAAAAGGACGAATTATGAACCTCCTTTTTAAAATTCGGCTAATATACTGCTTAGTTCTATAGTAGGGTACCTATAGGATTGAGGTAATACTCATAATATCTCAATTTACACATGCCTATTGTTTGTCGTTAAGGAGGTCCCTGGTGTATCTTCTAAGTCCAAGGTCCAATGCCAATGAAATTAAAATGGGACTAACTTGAAGCTATACTGATCCCAATGCAAAAAAAAATCATCTGAATCGGTCCCAATTGACGGAATATCGCTGAACATATATACATAAAAAAAAGCATACATACAACCGAACATAGAACCTCCTCCTTTTTGAAGTCGGTTAAAAATCATTATTTAAGCATATGAAGTAATTATAGCTGTTCGAATGAAATTTGTTGATTATTCAGTTTTCAAAAGTATGCAATATTAGCGAGCAACTTGAACAGCGAGTATGGGACGAACTATGAGAGTGGAGGAAGCCAGATAGGTCTGTAAGGAAAGATCTTGCTGGGACTCTGTGCTCTCTGCCTACTTCGTAAGGGATCTAGCGTGATGATATAAATAGATAGTTAAATTGGAATTTTAGTGGTCATTGTTCTGTTGCAACCTATATTATAGCCGCCTTGTCAGGGGCTTAGCTCGACAGCGCACGATGACATGCGCTAACACTTCTTTATTCCATAGCGCTAACTAGCATAACGCTATCATGTTGATATGTCAGCGGTCCCATAGAACAAAGTTACATATGCCAAACAAAATAAAAGGCATTTTCAACTTTCGTGCCCGTTGATAAAGTTATTCACGTCAAATATAAATACTGGTTTATAAAACTTTGTTTGCCACGTCGATGTCATCGCTTGCACACTACAACCCACCACAAATATTTCTAACGTGACAATAGACGTTTGATACAACCTTCGCTATCGTCAATCAGATCGGGCTAAGCTCTCAAGTAGGATAAGGTAAATAAATCATAGACCAACAACCAGATCCCTTGCGGTGTAGGCAGAAAGTACAGAGTTCCAATAGCTTCTTTCTTTACATACCTCTCTGGCTTTCTCCACTCTCATAATAATAATAATAATAATAGCCCTGTTACGAAACTGTCCCACTGTTGGGCACGGGCCTCCTCTCAAACTGAGAGGGTTAAGGCCATAGTCCACCACGCTGGCCCAGTGCGGGTTGGCGAACTTCACACACCTTTGAGAAGCTCTTAGGCATGCAGGTTTCCTCACGATGTTTTCCTTCACCGTTAAAGCAAGTGATAATTAATTTTTAATACGCACATGCTTTCGCAAAGACAGAGGTGCGTGCCTGGGTTTGAACCCGAGACCTTTGACTTTGCAGTCCAACGGCCTAACCACTAGGCTATCACTGCTTTTTATTATATTATTTTGCTGAGTTGTACAGTAAGGTACCTACAGGATTAATATAATGACTATAGTAACGGAATCTATACATTCGTGCTGGTCGCCGTTAAGGAGTTCCCTGGTGTATCTTCAAAGTCCAAGGTCCAATACCAATAACATTAAATTGGACCACCTCAAAACTATACTGAACCCAATGCAAAAAAAATCATCAAAATCGATTCATAGTCCACTCTCATAGTTCGTCGTATTCACGCTCGCCGGTTACGGAGACTCTTGACTTGTCCTTCAGATAAGAATCTGTCTATTTGGTCGTGGTAAGATAGTCTAGGTCTTCCCCGGTACCTACATCCTTCCACTTTCGCATTGTATATCTGTTTTGTCATTCTTTCTCCAGATAGTAGTAATAAATAAATAATAATAGACTTCAAATCTTGTAAGCTAAATTAGAACCACTTCATGTTATCCTACGAAATTGAAATTCGATATGTTCCTTCAGTAAAGACAATGAGTTTTTATGGTAAACATGACCTGATTCCACTCCCAAGAACGACTGCAGACGTAAGAATTCCTCTGTGGCTAACAGCATAATCACGAAATGTTGTTTACACATTTAATTTTGATAGACCTTTAAAAATTGCACCATTCCCAGGCTGCGTAAAAGTATGTTCTTAAAAATGTTTATTTTTTACTATTAATTCATTTTATACATTGATATAGCCATTATGATCAAATTATGTAGGTATAGTCTCTTTCTTTATTACCAGCACTTAATAATAATTCTGTACTCTCTGCCTACCCCGCAAGGGGTCTGGCGTGATGATATAGATAGATAGGTAACAATATCGTAACTACGTTTTTACGACAACGTTACGCTAAAGTAATCTGTTCGTGCTAAGTCTTAAAAAAAAGGGGAAAATGTTTCCTTTATAGATATAGTGTATAAGTACAATACATTATGATCTAATTATGTAGATACAGTCTTTCTTTATTGCCTGACTTTATGTTAATAATAATGTGAGCGGAATTATTATTGAAATATAATTGCTTGCAACATTTAACCCCTGTTACGTTGGGTTGGTATTTGCAACGTGGTATTACGGAAATAGTTCTTACAGTTCTTTTTTATAAAAGTCTCGATAAAATTTCTCCTTTGGAATGAAAACAAATTTTTTTATACGCTTTAATAGCATGGGTAACTGCATACTTGTGAATATTTAACATTTCTGTATAATAAACATAGTAATCAGCCTCATATAGAATAAATTTAAGATGGTACCTTCAGCTAAGCGCATCAAAATATATAAATAATAGAAAAGAATATAGTAAATCGAATTAAATCTTAATGCTAAAACAAAAACAATATTAAATCGTGCAAGCTTTTGCAGATATCAAACGTTAGATCTGCGTCTGACAATTAGTTTTATCCATTTTGAATCAAAGCGATAACTAAAACATATGTATTCCTATAAAATATAATAATATTAGCCCTGTTAAGAAACTGTCCCACCGTTGGGCACAGGCCTCCTCTCAAACTGAGAGGGTTTAAGCCATAGTCCACCACGCTGGCCCAGTGCGGGTTGGCGAACTTCACACACCTTCGACAAACTCTTAGGCATGCAGGTGTCCTCACGATGTTTTCCTTCACCGTTAAAGCAAATGATAGTTATGTTTTTAATACGCACATGCTTTCAAAAAGACAGAGGTGCGTGCCTGAGTTCGAATCAGAGACCTCTTTGCAGTCCAACGGTCTAACCACTAGGCTATCACTGCTCTATTTCTACATGTTAACTATTTAAATAGGTGAGTATGCACGTGCACAATACTCGTACCTGTATATTTTGCCCGTTTATACATATTTGAATCTCAATTGATTCAAAAAAACTAATATCAGAGTTTTACAGTAGAGTATGTACATTTCTACTTAAATATAGTTTCTGCGTGCATATACATTAAATCAGGATTATACCTACGATGATAATCATTATTATATTATAGGAATCTTCTAATGTGGGTTTTATTAATACCAATCTCCGAAATATTAACCAGTTATCCCTCTGTCTCTTTGCAACAATCACATGTGTTAATAGGTGTTCGTTTTATTTATGCATTTAACTGGCACATGTTACTTGAATTTCGAATTTATTATAGGCTAAATACTTGAATTAAACCTTTTTCAGGTCATAAAAATCCTCCGCATCGACGAGTTTCCGTATATTTTTCCAAAGGCAACATAGACGCAAAGGATATCAATGCAGTTTTCAGTTCAGAAAAATATTGAGGCTATCAGAATTATGTTTGTAAACTAGCATTAAGTCTGAATGAAATATAACGGTGGAAATATGTTTTAATCTATACTAATATTATAACGAGGTGAAATTTGTGAGTTTGGAAGTTCGGTGTAATCTCCGGTACTATTGATTCAATTTTAATGATTATTTCACCATTGAAAAGCTTACTTATCCAAGAGTACCATAGGCTATATAAAATAGATGGTGCCGGTAGATGGCGCTATTGTCGTCCGGGTACGTAGTCGCAGGAAACTGCTAGTGAATTAATAATTATAAAAAGTTTACACACGTCACTTATTTAAAAAACAGGAAAAGATCAGTAAATAAAGTAGGATACTGCTATGGTTTGATAACTAGTAGGTTATGATTATTTCACCCCTTTTGTGGGATATATAGAGAGAACTGAGAGTCGCTCTATAGTCACATTAAACTTTAAATCGACTCCACACACAAGTAGGTAGATGCAGGGAAATTTGTGCACTTGGGGGTTTCCAGATCCAAATTTAACAGCCTGCGATTGTGGTGCGACTGCACAGACTATGCCACACCTGCTGGTCTGCTCCTTATGCCCCACTACCTGCACAATAGAAGAGCTGTGTACAGCCACAAATGGCACGATTTGAGCGAACAGATATGAACCATTGACACGAAAAGACACATTAGAAGAAAAAGAAAGAAAGAAAACAATTTATTTACTACCACAATAAAGGCACAGTGTAAACAATTACAAGTTATATTGATATGTTTGCTGCGGCAGTGAAAAGGCTACAACCCAGCATAGATGCCTCGCTAAACAGCTTGGCGCTGATTCTCTGTTGCACATGTTGTGATACGATGTAGTAGTGTGAGAGACACAGTTTAAAAGTATATGGAGAAAATATTGATAATGTTGCTGCTAGTGAATAAATAAATTCCCTAGATCAACTTTCAAAGTTCATCTCATGGGTATATTATGAATTACTTACAGATTCAGCTTCAGGTAGGCTTACAAGAACATTGATTATTTATTGTGAACCCAGAGCTCTTTATGTTTTTTATAGAGCTTGTATGTAAATAAAAAAATATCAGGTACAGGATTAATTTGTTCTAACCCACTGCGGAAGTCCCTTTTTTAAATGAATACATGATTTATATCTATTCATTCAATATAATGAAGTATTGTTAAAATTGTTTGTATTTCAATAAAAATAAAATATTAATCATAATTTACTTTAATATAATAGATACGTTTCCCACAATTTAACCGCAAAACCTACTTAATCTGATTAACTCATTGACCGTTAGGTTAGGTTATTTGAATATGAAACATAATGATGCGCCATTTATCTAGCCTACAGCGTCATTAATTCACTGGGTTAAAATATAATTTAGTTCACAAATACACATTTATGTTAATAAATTCGATATTTAATATTATCCTAACAAACTTACCTATTCTATGTTATAATTTAACTTTAGATATTCATTGAAAGAGTAAGTAAACTATAGACGCATGCTCCCCAATACCCGATGCTTTGTCATCCCCTCTTTCCGCTCAGAATACGGGCGACGAAGACGACGTAGTAGTAAATCCCCTCCCATAGCCGGCGGTTGACCGGTGCACTTAGTAGTGCACCCGTCCCCCTACAGCGACTGTCCCAACCGAGTGTCTGTCCCTCGAGTATGTCACCTCTTGCTTCCTTCTGGCTGGCTAGAGCGTAGTGGTTGCACGCTCGCCTTTAAGTCCGGTGCAGCTGTAAAGGCCTCGCGGCCAACAGCGTACATCATTCACACACACACGCTCCCCAATACAAAAGCAAAGGATACTCGTAGTTCTCACACTCACACGAAATTTCATACTAATATAATAAAGAGAAAATCAATTGTTTCTTTTTTATCACCAACAAACTGTAAAACTACTAAACCAATTTTAAAAATTCCTTCATCATTATAAGGCTACAGTGTCCAGAAGTACCTGACATACACCCGATAGATCACGCTGTTGTCGATCGGGTGCCACACCGCGGAAAACTGCTAGTCAGTGATAACTTCTATACTAATATCGTCAAGATCATTCTTTATTCTGTGGTCAAGATCATGGAATACATGTTCTCTTGTCAAAATGATTAGGTACTCGATGGATAAATATGTAATAGTGTGCCACATAAAGTCATACAAGGATCTTTTGGCCCGCGGCCTAAAGGTACGGCCAAACCAATGCGTTCAGCCGCGGCCGCTATGGTGTGCATGGTGGCGATCAGTACTGCTCCTGCAGTAATATTGTATTAGGCGACGTCTGCACGCACAAGCATAAATAGATACTGATCGCCACTGTGATTGCCGCCGGGGACGCCATCGCGGCCGCGGCTGAACGCGTTGGTTTGGCCGAACTTAAATCGGAACTAACGGTGACATCAAGTGAAATGTGACTTCTTGACAGAAGCAGAGTTACCGTTAGCTATTTATTATTAAATTTATCTAGGTTTTTATAATTAGTAACCGTGTGAACACACCGGCTGAAATATTTTCCTGGAAGTAAGTAAATTTTACTAAATGATAACCCTAATTTCACACCAACGCCCCCTATCATTGTCATCCCTGGGCCGCAAGATCCTTGTAGCACTATACTAATATCGTCAAGATCGTTCTTTGTTCTTTGATCAAGATCACGGAATGAATGTTCTCTTGTCAAAATGACAAGGTACTTGATGGATAAATGGGTAATATTGCGCTACATAGTATGATTTTATAAGGTGTAATATATTGTAGAAACGTGGCACACAATAACGATGCCATATTCAGTCTGCACCCGTTATTCACGCCCATTTCGCGGTATGCACACTTTTAGAACTATTTCAGGCAAAATGGACCCTATTTCTTCCTTCCTATCACCCCAACAATGTGTAACATGGAATAATAGTTTATTATTCAATCACAGGTTTTCTTACACTGCGGGTGTCTTTTAGCTGCCTGTCGTTTCTATAGAAACGGTCCTTCATTACCGTGGATGGAAATGACTATTATTTTAGATAATATTTTATCATCCATTCAATAAGTTTCCATTTGTTCTTCATCCTAACTTCGTTCGTCAAAAAGCTTTGATTAAAAAGGTTGGTAATTATGTTTTTTACTAGCTCTGCTTTTTATTCGACGATTGCATCGTTTTGTCTTCACCGTGACCAATTAAATTAAACACGTAACACGGAGCGTTACGATAACTTCGTGAAACGATCGTTTTAAGGTTTCGCCACATAACCGACGCAGCGCGACAGGAGCGCGACGGTGGCGTGGCTTGGGGTGTTGTAATGTACGGGAGACGCCACACAGCACAGCCCCACTCGGCGCAAAACATCACAACAGAACGTAGCCGAGCGCTTCCGTCACGCTCCCGTAGCGCTCCGGCGCCTATTTGACCAAACCCAATACAGAATACCAATGCATGATCATTTCACGGAGATATCGAAACGCTCTCCATTTGGTCATAGCGAATACGGAAGGGTAGGGTGGAATCCCTATAAATAAAAAGCTAATGTGCATCAGCAATGATTTATGTGGTCAAAATATTATTTATTCCATAATTGGAATATTGTATACAGCACTAGCTTCAGTCCAATTCGCTTAAATGTATTACAGAAATCTTTTTTTTTATACCGACTTCAAACAGCAAAAAATTAATTGTTTGTTGTTTGTCGTTAAGGAGTTCCCTGGTGTATCTTCCAAGTCCAAAGTCCAATACCAATGAAAATAAAATGGGATCACTTTGGAGCTTTACTGAACCCAATGCAAAAAGAATCATCAAAATCGATTCATAATTGGCGGAATCATCGCGTAACATACATACAAAAAAAACATACCGTTGAATTGAGAAACTCCTCCTTTCTAGAAGTCGGTTAGTAATGGAAATGGTTTTAAAACTTAAACAGACGTCGACGGACGATTTAGCGCAGTGGTTAAGAGCTTAAGCCGCTTTGCCCACTGCGTCGAATAGTCGCGGGTTCGAGTCCCGCACGGGACAAATGTTTGTGTGATCCACAATTATTTGTTCCGGTCTGGGTATTTGTGTATGTGAATGTTCATGTTTGCAAACGCACCCACGACACAGGAATAAATCCTAGAGTGGGGCTACGTTTTAAAAAAAAAAAACAGATCAGCGTTCTTTGTTTCACAGTAAGCGGTGGGTATGGAAAGTTCCCGCTTTGAATAGAGTCTGTATTCACTGTACATTCGCTGGCTTTTCGCTAGAATGTTTTCAGTTGTGCATTTTTGTCATTGGTTTTTATTGTCTTTTTAAATTTAGAACTATGATAACCTTTGAAATGTTTTCGCTGTAAATAAAAATACAGTGGGACAAGGATCGTTGTTTGGGCGGTAGATGACTTTGACAGGGAGGGGGGCATTGGAGTGACATCTGGGTTAACATTTATTACTTCCAGGGAAATATTTCAACAGGTAGGGTCCGCACGGTTAATTATTAGTTTAATGGCAGTTTTCGCTACCAGGCGACTAAGTGTTGGAACAATATACCACCTCCTATAAGAAATGTTACTACAAGGGTTACTTTTAAAAAAAGGTTAAAATCAGCAATTTTGGAAACTCAAAAACTAGGTTTACGCTTTGATCGTCCTGGTAGCGTTCTTCAGTTGTCGTCGGGGCTCGTATAGTCCTAACATAAACTCTATATTTATATTTTTTTTTCTTTTTGCCACGAATAAATAATATTATATGTATTCTTCTTCTTTTTATGTATATATATTTTATTAACAAGTTTTGGGATCATGTCGGTAACGCTGCACGAGTTTCTCGCGTAACATCGTGGTTGCAGCTGAAAATCAGCGTTTTGCTCCTCGAGCAAATGCGGCGCTGAGCTGTGGCCCTTTTGTACCACTGTGACACACTTACTACAATAATGTTATAATTTAAATTGTACCGCATGTTTCTTTTTTTTTTAATGTTTTAAGATAATATTTTGTACTGTGTGTCCTTTTGTTACAAATAAACTTTTTATCTATCTATCTTATTAAACAAAGAACTTGGGTAAATTTCATAACAAACGGCAACTCTACGACATTCATAAAGTGACATTTGACTTGATGAATGAAGTTCCGATTTTGGGCGCAGGCCATAAGAAATTTGTGGGACTGTAATTTAAATTTATTTGATTTTGAATATTACGCAGTACGTTAAAAAGACAGTATGCAACTAAAGCATATGAATACTAACAGATGCAAAACTCGAAAGGGAACCAATAGGCGTACCCACTACAGTGCCAAGAATTGTAAGCCAACAATCTAATGTAGAGTCATTCACCGTATAATTTAAACAACAAACTAAATTACTAAGACTGCAATAAACTTTCAAGTCTTCAGGCCTGTATTTCACACAACCTTAATCTTTTTTTAGACCAAACGTAGCTAATTTGACAAAAATTTGTTCAGCGGTTTGGGTGTCAAAAGGTAACAGACAAACAGACATATCTGTCAGTAATATTATAAATTCGACAGAGGTATATTAGTATGGATTCGTATACAACGTTACGCATTATTAACATGGTTATTTTCTTTAATTCCTTGTTTAGAGAGTTAAGTGATACGCTTTATTTCTGATACACACGTAATATTTCGCAGATTAAATTAAAAAATTTGGGTATACCTACTGAAAAATAAATTTCCAAACTTTTCAAAGTTTGTGTTTGATTAGTAAGTTTTGTATGTTGTGAGTATGTTATTTTCATCATTAATATTTTATATGTAACTGTGCGTTTAGGCGATCCTACACATATCCCGGCGTCATCGCTCATACTGCGTGGGTATATCGTCTTATCTTGATCCTTGGTCCAGTCCACGCACTAGAGCGAGTAGTTGCGTGTTCGATTCCCGCATGGGTCAAATTTTTGCGTAATCCACAAATGTTTGTTTCGGTCTGGGTGTTTGTGTATGTGAATTTCTTGTTTGTAAACGCATCTACAGGAACAATTCTTAGTGTGGAGCTACGTCTTAAAAATACAAATAAATACGTCATGCCACAATATCCAGCTGCATTGCCATCAAGTACTTCCAACAGTATGCGAGTATATAACTAGGGCCCCAAAACTTCGGAGTGGGCAAACAACATTTATTTGTTTAGACTCATATTATATTTTTCTGTTCGTATGTCTTCAGCAATAAGTATCAAAGAGCTGATTTTTTAGAGGATATTCTTCTATTTCTGAGATAGTTTTTTTCTCCCTATTAGGTACTTTAGTAGGTGGAAACATCTGATGCAATAAATATGACATATATATATAGCAACAGATGTTTCCATAGCATTCAGGATATTGTATCCAATGTGTCTGCAATGTTCTTTAAAAATGTGTGTATACTGAACGACATTTTAGTTTGGAAATTTGAAATTCCTATCAGTATATCACCGATATTAATCTTGTTTCAAAACACCTAAAACACAAATATGTATCTTTTAAAACAGCTTTGAATTTAGAGGCTTTCAAAACATGCGATATTTTTTACTAGACGGTCGGTTTGTTTGTGTTAGGGAACCAATCTCGTTGATATGTCCATTACCCAAATAGAGTCGGGCCTTGCGCGCCTCTCAGCGAAACGGGAACGAGTAGGTAAGTATCACTAGTGTGCCTAAACAACCTTTTGATTTCAATTCTGGGAAACGCAAATCCCGAAAGCAATATTACGATTAGTATGATGTTTATTTTATGTTTTAGTGATGTTATATTGTCGATGTAGTGACGACGGCTTAGTCCATGGGTGAAAAGATTAAACCACTCCGCCCACTGGATCGAATAGACACAGGTTCGACTCTCTTTGTGTGACCCACGAATATTTGTTTCGGTCTGCTGTGTTCCATGTTTGTAAACACACCCGCGATACTGGAATAATTCCTAGTGTAGGGCAATGTCCTAAATTAAAAAAAAAACAACGAAAACGAAATAACGTTTCTATGAAAATGCCTAGGGGTTAGACCGTTGGACTGCAAAGTTAGAGGTCTCGGGTTCAAACCCAGACACGCATCTCTGTCTTTTCAAAAGCAAGTGCGTATTATAAATTAACTATCACTTGCTTTCACGGTGAAGGAAAACATCGTGAGGAAACCTGCATGCCTGAAAGTTTCTTAAAGGTGTGTTAAGTTCGCCAACCCGCACTGGGCCAGCGTGGTGGACTATAGCCTAAACCTTTTCAGTTAGAAAGGAGGCCCATGCCCAACGGTGGGACAGTTTCTTAACAGGGCTAATATTATTATTATGTATACTCTTTTTACTATCTATCCATTGGCGATATCCTATTCATATAGTAAATGTCACTTTTAACACAAATACATATTATGTTGTATGATCTCGCGAATGGTACGCTTGTCATAAAAAGCTATGCCCTGTTTTTAGTCTCTAAAAGATAGGATTTCATCTCATGGGTATATTATGAATTACTTACAGATTCAGCTTCAGGTAGGCTTAAAAGAACATTGATTATTTATTGTGAACCCAGAGCTCTTTATGTTTTTTATAGAGCTTGTATGTAGATAAAAAAATATCAGGTACAGGATTAATTTGTTCTGACCCCCTGCGGAATTCCCTTTTTTAAATGAATACATGATATATATCTATTCATTAAATATAATGAAGTATTGTTAAATTTTGTTTGTATTTTCAATAAAAATAAAATATTAATCATAATTTACTTTAATATAATAGATACGTTTCCCACAATTTAACCGCAAAACCTACTTAATCTGATAAACTCATTGACCGTTAGGTTAGGTTATTTGAATATGAAACATAATGATGCGCCATTTATCTAGCCTACAGCGTCATTAATTCACTGGGTTAAAATATAATTTAGTTCACAAATACACATTTATGTTAATAAATTCGATATTTGATATTATCCTAACAAACTTACCTATTCTATGTTATAATTTTACTTTAGATATTCATTGAAAGAGTAAGTAAACTATAGACGCATGCTCCCCAATACCCGATGCTTTGTCATCCCTTCTTTCCGCTCAGAATACGGGCGACGACGACGACGTAGTAGTAAATCCCCTCCCATAGCCGGCGGTTGACCGGTGCACTTAGTAGTGCACCCGTCCCCCTACAGCGACTGTCCCAACCGAGGGCGCCTCTTCGAGGCGCCCTCGAGTATGTCACCTCTTGCTTCCTTCTGGCTGGCTAGAGCGTAGTGGTTGCACGCTCGCCTTTAAGTCCGGTAAGTGTAAAGGCCTCGCGGCCAACAGCGTACATCATTCACACACACACGCTCCCCAATACAAAAGCAAAGGATACTCGTAGTTCCCACACGTAAGAAATTTCATACTTATATAATAAAGAGAAAATCAATTGTTTCTTTTTTATCATCAACAAACTGTAAAACTACTAAACCAATTTTAAAAATTCCTTCATCATTATAAGGCTACAGTGTCCAGAAGTACCTGACATACACCCGATAGATCACGCTGTTGTCGATCAGGTGCAACACCGCGGAAAACTGTTAGTCAGTGATAACTTCTATACTAATATCGTCAAGATCATTCTTTATTTTGTGGTCAAGATCATGGAATACATGTTCTCTTGTCAAAATGATTAGGTACTCGATGGATAAATATGTAATAGTGTGCCACATAAAGTCATACAAGGATCTTTTGGCCCGCGGCCTAAAGGTACGGCCAAACCAACGCGTTCAGCCGCGGCCGCTACGGTGTGCATGGTGGCGATCAGTACTGCTCCTGCAGTAATATTGTATTAGGCGACGTCTGCACGCACAAGCATAAATAGATACTGATCGCCACTGTGATTGCCCCCGGGGACGCCATCGCGGCCGCGGCTGAACGCGTTGGTTTGGCCGAACTTAAATCGGAACTAACGGTGACATCAAGTGAAATGTGACTTCTTGACAGAAGCAGAGTTACCGTTAGCTTTTTATTATTAAATTTATCCAGGTTTTTATAATTAGTAACCGTGTGAACACACCGGCTGAAATATTTTCCTGGAAGTAAGTAAATTTTACTAAATGATAACCCTAATTTCACACCAACGCCCCCTATCCTTGTCATCCCTGGGCCACAAAATCCTTGTAGCACTATACTAATATCGTCAAGATCGTTCTTTTTTCTTTGATCAAGATCACGGAATGAATGTTCTCTTGTCAAAATGACAAGGTACTTGATGGATAAATGGGTAATGTTGCGCTACATAGTATGATTTTATAAGGTGTAATATATTGTAGAAACGTGACAAACAATAACGATGCCATATTCTGTCTGCACCTGTTATTCACGCCCGTTTCACGGTATGCACACTTTTAGAACTATTACAGGCAAAATGGACCCTATTGCTTCCTTCCTATCACCCCAACAATGTGTAACATGGAATCATAGTTTATTATTCAATCTCATACTGCGGGTTTCTTTTAGCTGCCTGCCGTTCCTATAGAAACGATCCTTCATTACCATGGATCGAAATGACTATTATTTTAGATAATATTTTATCATCCATTCAATTAGTTTCCATTTGTTCTTCATCCTAGCTTCGTTCATCAAAAAGCTTTGGTTAAAAAGGTTGGTAATTATGTTTTTTACTAGCTCTGCTTTTTATTCGACGATTGCATCGTTTTGTCTTCACCGTGACCAATTAAATTAAACACGTAACACGGAGCGTTACGATAACTTCGTGAAACGATCGTTTTAAGGTTTCGCCACATAACCGACGCAGCGCGACAGGAGCGCGACGGTGGCGTGGCTTGGGGTGTTGTAATGTACGGGAGACGCCACACAGCACAGCCCCACTCGGCGCAAAACATCACGACAGAACGTAGCCGAGCGCTTCCGTCACGCTCCCGTAGCGCTCCGGCTTCTATTTGACCAACCCCAGTGGGATACAGAATACCAATGCATGATCATTTCACGGAGATATCGAAACGCCCTCCATTTGGTCATAGCGAATACGGAAGGGTAGGGTGGAATCCCTATAAATAAAAAGCTAATGTGCATCAGCAATGATTTATGTGGTCAAAATATTATTTTTTCCATAATTGGAATATTGTATACAGCACTAGCTTCAGTCCAATTCGATTAAATGTATTACAGAAATCTTTTTTATTTTTAAAACCGACTTCAAACAGCAAAAAATTTATTGTTTGTTGTTTGTCGTTAAGGAGTTCCCTGGTGTATCTTTCAAGTCCAAAGTCCAATACCAATGAAAATAAAATGGGACCACTTTGGAGCTTTACTGAACCCAATGTAAAAAGAATCATCAAAGTCGATTCATAATTGGCGGAATCATCGCGTAACATACATACAAAAAAAAACACCGTTGAATTGAGAACCTCCTCCTTTCTGGAAGTCGGTTAGTAATGGAAATGGTTTTAAAACTTAAACAGACGTCGGCGGACGATTTAGCGCAGTGGTTAAGAGCTTAAGCCGCTTTGCCCACTGCGTCTAATAGTCGCGGGCATAAGAAATTTGTGGGACTGTAATTTAAATTTATTTGGTTTTGAATATTACGTAGTACGTTAAAAAGACAGTATGCAACTATAGCATATGAATACTAATAGATGCAAAACTCGAAAGGGAACCAATAAGCGTACCCACTACAGTGCCAAGAATTGTAAGCCAACAATCTAATGTTATAATGTAATCATTCACCGTATAATTTAAACAACAAACTAAATTACTAAGACTGCAATAAACTTTCAAGTCTTCAGGCCTGTATTTCACACAACCTTAATCTTTTTTTAGACCAAACGTAGCGAATTTGACAAAAATTTGTTCAGCGGTTTGGGTGTCAAAAGGTAACAGACAATCAGACATATCTGTCAGTAATATTATAAATTCGAAAGTAACTCGACAGTGGTATATTAGTATGGATTCGTATACAACGTTACGCATTATTAACATGGTTATTATCTTTAATTCCTTGTTTAGAGAGTTAAGTGATACGCTTTATTTCTGATACACACGTAATATTTCGCAGATTAAATTAAAAAAATTTGGGTATAACTACTGAAACATAAATTTCCAAACTTTTCAAAGTTTGTGTTTGATTGGTAAGTTTTGTTTGTTGTGAGTATGTTATTTTCATCATTAATATTTTATATGTAACTGTGCGTTTAGGCGATCCTACACATATCCCGGCGTCATCGCTCATACTGCGTGGGTTTATCGTCTTATCTTGATCCTTGGTCCAGTCCACGCACTAGAGCGAGTAGTTGCGTGTTCGATTCCCGCATGGGTCAAATTTTTGCGTAATCCACAAATGTTTGTTTCGGTCTGGGTGTTTGTGTATGTGAATTTCTTGTTTGTAAACGCATCTACAGGAACAATTCTTAGTGTGGAGCTACGTCTTAAAAATACAAATAAATACGTCATGCCACAATATCCAGCTGCATTGCCATCAAGTACTTCCAACAGTATGCGAGTATATAACTAGGGCCCCAAAACTTCGGAGTGGGCAAACAACATTTATTTGTTTAGACTCATATTATATTTTTCTGTTCGTATGTCTTCAGCAATAAGTATCAAAGAGCTGATTTTTTAGAGGATATTCTTCTATTTCTGAGATAGTTTTTTTCTCCCTATTAGGTACTTTAGTAGGTGGAAACATCTGATGCAATAAATATGACATATATATATAGCAACAGATGTTTCCATAGCATTCAGGATATTGTATCCAATGTGTCTGCAATGTTCTTTAAAAATGTGTGTATACTGAACGACATTTTAGTTTGGAAATTTGAAATTCCTATCAGTATATCACCGATATTAATCTTGTTTCAAAACACCTAAAACACAAATATGTATCTTTTAAAACAGCTTTGAATTTAGAGGCTTTCAAAACATGCGATATTTTTAACTAGACGGTCGGTTTGTTTGTGTTAGGGAACCAATCTCGTTGATATGTCCATTACCCAAATAGAGTCGGGCCTTGCGCGCCTCTCAGCGAAACGGGAACGAGTAGGTAAGTATCACTAGTGTGCCTAAACAACCTTTTGATTTCAATTCTGGGAAACGCAAATCCCGAAAGCAATATTACGATTAGTATGATGTTTATTTTATGTTTTAGTGATGTTATATTGTCGATGTAGTGACGACGGCTTAGTCCATGGGTGAAAAGATTAAACCACTCCGCCCACTGGATCGAATAGACACAGGTTCGACTCTCTTTGTGTGACCCACGAATATTTGTTTCGGTCTGCTGTGTTCCATGTTTGTAAACACACCCGCGATACTGGAATAATTCCTAGTGTAAGGCAATGTCCTAAATTTAAAAAAACAACGAAAACGAAATAACTTTTCTATGAAAATGCCTAGGGGTTAGACCGTTGGACTGCAAAGTTAGAGGTCTCGGGTTCAAACCCAGACACGCATCTCTGTCTTTTCAAAAGCAAGTGCGTATTATAAATTACCTATCACTTGCTTTCACGGTGAAGGAAAATATCGTGAGGAAACCTGCATGCCTGAAAGTTTCTTAAAGGTGTGTTAAGTTCGCCAACCCGCACTGGGCCAGCGTAGTGGACTATAGCCTAAACCTTTTCAGTTAGAAAGGAGGCCCATGTCCAACGGTGGGACAGTTTCTTAACAGGGCTAATATTATTATTATGTATACTCTTTTTACTATCGATCCATTGGCCATATCCTATTCATATAGTAAATGTCACTTTTAACAAAAATACATATTATGTTGTATGATCTCGCGAATGGTACGCTTGTCATAAAAAGCTATGCCCTGTTTTTAGTCTCTAAAAGATAGGATTCGTTTCTATCAATATTCTGTTTAGAAATGTGTTTGCCAATAGCCATTCAGAAAAATAAACGGGCCCATAAAATTCTGTTCAGGACAAGAGTTATAGTTCAGTGAAACGGATATTCTGCATTTTATACTTTCGACGCATTCTGAGACGATCGCTGGTTTCTTTTTCGTTTCTATATCTATATAATCATGCCAGATACCTTGCAGGGTTGGTCAGGAGTACAAAGAACGAATCAGTTCTTTCTCCATAGACCTTAGAGGGCGATGATATTTGCTACTTCCATAGCATAATTGGCGCCCTGAGATGACTTCATGTTTCTAGTGTAAAAAAATATTGGCCATCATGGTACCATAACTATAAGCACGATTACCAATCGATGGCTAACTGGTACGGGACTGGCACTGCCACATATGAAATAGTGAGTACTCATCAAGTGTGTCCCTACATACCTCTCTGGCTTTCTCCACTCTCATAGTTCGTCTCATACACGCTCGCCGGTTACAAAGACTCTTGATTTGCCTTTTTTTTCTTCATATTGTGTAAAAATAAGTATTTCTGTAGTGCAGGGAAAATAAAACACGTCTACGAGTGTTCGTATCTTGTGCTTCAACATTGTTTATTTAACAAATCGTGCGCGTTCAACGTTTCCATTCAATCGTATATGCATCGAAGCATCAGGGGCTTAAGTTATGACGTCATTCGCAATCATGTAGGCACATGCATTTGAATATGAATGTATATTTAAACGTAAAGAATATCACGTTTTACGTGAAAATGTGTTATGCAAAAAGTCAACCATAGTTCTTCGAGCCCAGATAGTACTAAGAATCTATTTTTTTCTTACAGAGAAAAAAAATGTAGCCGACGAGTTTAACATTATATTACTTTTAACTAGGAGTTATTTAGGATACCTACACCTGTAACTAAGTAAGTAGAAAGAAAGCGTGTAGGTATGAAAGATAGCATCGGTGTAAAGATGAGAAAGAGTATCCTTAGATGGTTTGGGCATCGCAAGGAATATTGACAGAAAGAATGACAAAACAGATATACAGTGTAAAAGTGGAAGAATGTAGATACCGAGGAAGACCTAGAAATAGACCGCGTGTTATTTAAAGGTCGACTCAAGAGTCTCCTGTTGGAAAATTGTACTCTTTATTTCACGCAAGAGATCTGGCGTTATGATACAGATGGGGTGTATCTACGTTAGTACCTATAACCCAGTAGGTACTTCCTGAATTAGTAGCTTTATTCCTTGATTTATTCACGACTCTTGATTTATGATCGATATTTTTGACTTCGATATGGTACAGCATGCTCTCCTCCAATAATAGCTTTCGTGAGACTTACAACGAATAAACCCTTGTAATCCCAGAAGGATAAGACGGTAGATTAAGAGTATGGACTGGAAAGGGTTAACCTGCATGATATTATTGTTACGATGACACGTATCCAACTACATATACAGAACAGCGCACGTTTTAACTACGTACGTTCGGGCAGTTGCACAGAGCAGACGTGCGCTTATTACACTAATTTTTTAAAATATTATTAAATATTACGAAGTTGTGACATTAAATACTCAACTCAAATTAAGAAGTGATAAGCTTCATTCTCACTTAAAGTGCATAGTTTTATTTGTGTGTGTGACGCCGTATCCACAGCCATATCACAGCGCGGTAACGGCTCCGCTCCTCTTCGAGAAACAGAGAAAGGCTCCGATTTTTTGTCCCATTCGCTCATTTATTTTTATTGCATACCTTTATTGCAATAATGAGTGCTAAGGATAATAATATGTCAGAAAATGATGCATCAGGAACTAATTACATTAGCTCCAAGTCAAACTTAACGAGACTAGATTCAACGTCTCTGGAATCGTTGACGTCAACACGTAAGCGTAAACAACCTGACTGTGACTTAAGACAGGAAATTGCGGATTTTCGTTCCGAAATGATGGCTTTCTTGCAAGATTTCAGGAACGCACATGACACTGATATGAAAGGTATGCGTACAGACATTTATGATATAAAAAAACAAATATCATCCATCAAAATTACTACAGAGAATTTAATCCAAGAAAACGTTCAAATACGGAATAATACTAAACTTAAACATATTAACTCATTCCATGGAGTTTCATTCCAAAGAACAAGAAAATCTTAAATCGAACATTAATAAGATTTCGTCGGATATGTCAAATATTCAAGTCAAGCAGGAATATCTCTCGGATACTAAACAGCAATTAGCGAAACTCCAAACAGAAGTAATATTTCAACAGCAACGCGAACGCTTGTGTAACCTAGAAATATCTGGTATTCCCGAAAAAATACAATGAAAATGTCTCGCAGTACTTGGTTACAATTGCCACAGTACTTGGAGTTCCACTATCTAATGATGATATTGTCAACATCCATCGTGTCCCTACCTACGTGAAAGGGAAGCCCAGGAACATTATTGCCAAATTGAAGTCCACGCTGGTAAAGGACACTATTATCTCGGCTGTGCGCAAAAGGAAGGGAATCACCACCTCAGATATTGCCGTATTGGGTGATCACAAAATCTATATCAATGAACACCTTACGCCATTTTACAAGTCACTATATAAACAGGCAAAGCAATGCATTATTACAGCTAACTATAAATATATTTGGATAAGAAACTGCAAAATATTTGCACGCAAGAATGACACCTCGCCTCCGATAATAATACAAGAAGACGGTGATTTGAAAAAAATTAAATGACTCGCCTATTATACCCTATGTCATTTTACCCTCTTTTTTGTACCTGTAGCAGATGCAATTATAATATCTAATTGCGTACCTTCAAACGATTTTATTGTAAAGCGTACCAACATATGCCTATTAAATTTTTTTACATGTATTTATGTTATTGCGTATAATATTCTAGTATTAACACTTACAAACATTTCAATTAATTATATAACACGCCTTGGTTATTCCATTCAGTTCAGTAATTTACCAATAATTAAGACCGTTTTTGCCATGATTTGCACACCGATGACTATACCTATTATTTTTAATATCACAACAAACCTATGTCTTTATTTTTGCGCCTCGTTTGTTAATGATTCACATCTTGATACCTTTATTATACTCACGGACATTACCTTTGCTATTTTTTACCTTTTATTTTTCTAGGTAAGTATCAAAATGTCACATCTTATTATAAATGGCTCTTAGCGATAACATATTAGTAGAAAGAAATCTGAAATTCTATTATCAAAACGTCCGTGGGTTACGAACGAAATGTTCAAACTTATACAACAAAATCCTTATTAATGAATATGACGTGCTTTCATTCACAGAAACTTGGCTTCAAAATGACATTTTTGATTCTGAATTATGCGATAACAGATACGAGACCTTTCGATGTGATCGCAATTTGCACCTAACGGGTAAGGCGACTGGCGGTGGGGTTATGTTGTGCACATCTCGGCGCGACCCGTAGAACCGAATGGACATATACATGTTCCGAATCGGTATGCATAACTGTTCCGGCGCGCGCGCTTTCCTCTGCAGTCGACCTCCATATAATATTAATATACATACCACCAGACTACAAGGACAAAGCAATGCGTTTAGATAACTTTAAATATAGTTTTATTAATTTTATTGGGTTTAATCCTAGTGATAATTTTATAGTATTGGGAGATTTCAATTTACCAATTATTAAGTGGAACGACAGTTCATATAATATTTCACAAAATGACTCTGGATTAATCACTTACTCAGCGACCTCATTTTTAGATGAATTAAGTTTCGCAGGGTTAAGACAGTACAATTACACACTTAATAGTTTACAAAATACTTTGGACCTCTGCTTCAGTAATTTACCATTAGAAGTTGTAAACTGTTGTAATCCTCTAATAAAAGAAGATGTATATCACCCATCCTTATATATTACAGTTTTTGACCTACAACCACATCAACTTAAAGAATATAACCCACCACGTTTTAATTTTTATAAATGTGATTATAGCAAGATCAATAACTTTTTAAAACAAGTCGACTGGAATAAAATGTTATTAACATCCACCATTGATGAGGCAGTAGATACTTTTTACAAAAAACTTAATGAATGTTTTCTACTGTTTGTACCTCTTCGCACTTCTTCATCAAATAGTAAATATCCGGTATGGTATAGCCCTGCTTTAATAAAAATAATTCACGTGAAATCAAAATTACACAAAAAATGGAAAAAACACGGAAATCCACGTGATTACGATGAATTTTCTATTTTGAGAATTCGGCAACAACGAGTGCATGACGATTGCTATAATAATTTTATACAGAATACAACTACACTAATTAGGAAGTCTCCTAAACATTTCTGGAAATATGTTAAGTCCAAAAGAGGCGGTTCAAATTATCCTAGGAAATTTACTCTGGGAAGTACACAGTACACTGATGGTCAGGCAATATGTTCTGCATTTAATGACTTTTTCGAAAGCGTGTTCTGTCGTTCTAACACTACGGATTATAATATGGACGAAACATCCACTGAGTCCTCTTACACATGTAATGAAACATTATCTAGTATTACAGTTAATGAAGATATTGTCTGTAAGTTACTGTCTTCTTTAAATAAAAATAAAGGCCCGGGTTCCGACGGCATTCCTCCCATTTTTTTGGTATCATGCGCCAGTAGCTTATCTGTACCAATCACCATTTTATTTCGTCGTTCTCTAAACGAATGTGTTTTTCCTTCTGTATGGAAGAAAGCTCAAATAATCCCAATACACAAAAAAGGGTCTCGTTCTGTTATTGAAAATTACCGCCCAATCTCAATTTTAAACACTATTAGTAAGATGTTTGAACAGCTCATCTATGCAAATATATACCCTTTAATCAGCCGAGGTATATCCAATACACAGCACGGTTTTCTCAAGGGACGGTCAACCATCTCAAACTTAACCTTATTTACCGATTATGTACTTAATAATATGGAGAACGGCGGCCAGGTTGACGTGATCTACACGGATTTCGAAAAAGCCTTCGACCGTGTGGATCACGTGACCCTGTTTCGCAAACTGGAACATTTAGGAATACACGGAAGTCTATTGAGATGGATTAAATCTTATTTAACAAATCGTTCTCAGATTGTGGTACTTGGGGGGTTCAGGTCTGATTGCATCTCCATTCCTTCTGGCGTCCCCCAGGGATCGCATCTGGGTCCTCTCTTCTACAACGCTTATATTTTTGACATTAACACCTGTTTCAACCACGCAAATCACTTATTATATGCAGATGATAAAAAAATATATATGAAAGTCCGTTCCAACGCTGACTGTGAGTTGATACAGAACGATCTCAATAATCTATTCAAATATTATAAACGTAACAATATTGTAGTCAGTATTGTAAAATGTCAATGTATTAGTCTCACCCGTAGGAAACATCCTATTACCTATTCATATCATTTTAATAATGTTGTAATCGAGAGGGTCCAAGCTGTCAGAGACCTGGGAGTCCATTTTGATTCTAAGATGCTTCTCTCTGAACATATTAATATTATTGTTGACAAAGCCTACCGTAACCTTGGGTTTGTTTTACGCACCTGTCAACCCTTTCGTTGTTTGTTAGCTATAAAAGCGGTGTTTTATGCTTACGTGAGAAGCATCCTAGAATATGCCAGCCCTGTCTGGTCACCCTGTTATGATACCTACGTAAAACGAATTGAATGCATCCAAAAAAAATTTGTTAGGTTTATGAATTTCAAATCCAGAACTTCTATATCCTATTCTGAGAGCTGCAAAAAATATGATCTCTTAACTCTACAAGACCGTCGTCGACTGCTAGATATGGGTTTGTTATTCGACATTATGCGTAGTCATCTAGACTGCGCTGATTTGGTACAACGTATCTCATTATATGTACCTACACGTCGTCTTAGACATACCCCATTGTTTTATGTACCCTTCCATTCAACGAATTATGGCAAGAACGCTGTCCTTACTAGAATCATAAAAACATACAATGATAAATTTCGTGATATTGATCTCTTTGCTGGATCAAAATCATTGTTTAAAAAAAACATTATAGAAAAATTAGCTACTTAACATCACGTATTAAATAAAATAAAAAAAGGCTTGGTCACGCTGTATTTGGTAACGATAATTATACATGAAGAATACTTATACATTACGCTATCCCTATATTTCTTATTACGTATCTATATGCTCGGCAACACGTTACTTATATCTTATTATATAAACTTATACCTTGTTAAAGAATACCCACAATTTTTTATCGCTCACTTATTTCGTTTATGCTTATTGTAAACCTATTTATTATCTTAAAATCTATGTAAGAGCATGTATTCTTATTTATAATATACATAGCACTTCTTTATTAACTAATCCTAAGTCGCTTTGAGTGTTTGAGATAATCTTATTTCTTTATTGCTTTGTAAGTACCCATGTTTTACTCACGAATACTTGTTTGCTTTTGTACACTTGAATTGTAAATCGTGGATAACTATTATTAGCTATGTTTATTGTATACTTATAATTTTGTATATAATGTTAAAGCTGTTGTTATCCCAAATAAATAAATAAAAATAAAAAAATCAATGAGGTTAGAAACTGTACTTGAGCAAGCTCTATATTGAAATCTCCATTGTACAACATATAATTTATTTCCATAAACTAACCTTAAATTTTTGTGTTACATGTATATGCACCTCTATAAATATAAATTATGGTTTATTGATGATATATGAGTTATTGATAAAAGGTCAAAATCATTTAAAAGAAATTATTTTTTGAATGACTGAGATGAATATTAAAATTAGAGTTATGTGCTCTTAAATAAAGAGTTAATATTTGAAATTTAATACGTGTCTTAGGTTTATATCTTAAGCGTAAGGTGATACATACTAAAAATCGGACAGAAATGTTTCTGATCTCTCATAAGTTATATTCAAATTCAGGTACGGTATTATGGGTATTACTAACTTAGGGTAATATCATCACTCAAACAAATGTTTGTGGCGTAAACAACGTCTATGATTCAGTTACAGACTCAAAGGAGGATATTTCAAACCTGAATGCATGCATTGCAAGCACTTCCCGAACAGAATAGAGTAATTGCTTGGGAGCTAAACTGGAAATCAAGTGCATACCCAAGTTTAGTTTCAAGAAATTAATCTGTGAGGTACAAGGAACTGAAGTCATTCGTCAGGCTACAGCGATATATTAAGCTTATCTTTGGAAAGGCAATAAATATACCACTGCTAGACAAAGGTCTTCTCTCACGAGGTGAGAGAGATTAAGTCATACTCCACCACGCGGACCCAGTGCGGATTGGTAGAGGCAGGTTTGTGGCTCCCTGCCTGTTGGAGCTTATCAATCCGCTTAGAAGGCCTCCAACTTAACGATAACCACATTAGGTGGTAACTGGGACTAACGTAGCGTACCTCCGAAGCACAATACCATAAGCGGTCACCCATCTCAAACCGATCGAGGCGAACACTGCTTAACCTTTTTTTTTCTTTAAACGTTGCCCCACACTAAGATTTATTCCTGTGTCGTGGTAGCGTTTACAAACATGAAAATTCACATACACAAATACCCAGGCCGGAACAAATAATTGTCGATCACACAAAGATTTGTCCCGTGCGGGAATCGAACCCGCGACTATTAGACCCAGTGGGCGGAGCGGCCTAAGCTTTTAACCACTGCGCTATATAATCTTTAAGAAAGCCGCGGTTGCACAGCACTATGAGCGCCCCAAAGGAAGGCGTTATGTAATTCTATAACTCTCTCCTACTTTTAGTTAATTGAATACGTCTGGTAGACGACCGGAGGCTGAAAATTCAATACGGGGATGAAAAGCATAGTAAATGTTCAATGAAAGATTAAGTACAGCGATACATTCTAGCGTTTCAGTAAAGTAAGAGCGATGATGTGCCTTGAAGATAAATAGACCTTATTATATTTTTAATCGTAGCTTTTAGTAGAGTTCGCGTCTGAGATAAAATGGCCTTTCTATAAACAAGTGCATGGTACTTAACTGCTTAGTTGGTTTAGTGGCGAATGACGCGCGTTGCGGTCCTGAGCTGCAATACCAGGTCAGACAAATGTAGTTTTTCTATCGAAATATTTCCAGTGTCAGTCCTAAGACTGGATTTGTAGCCGGTATACGGCATTAGGCTCGCCCCCTATTACGTAAGACCTAACATCGTCTGCGAAAAGCGGGTGAACACAGTACACCTCTGCCACCCTCCGCTTGGGGAATACAGGCGTGACAGTGTTTGTATATATTTTTTAAAGTACATAGTGGAATTTTTATAACACAAGTAATACGATTTCGTTATAATTAACGGTGTTTATATCGATGTAGCTGATTTGTATCGCCTATGTGTGTTTGTTGTTACATAAATCGGATAGAGGAGTAAGTGGTGTTATCCCGTTCAAAATTGGAAATTCATATTTTATTATCTACAAAGCAGAGTTCGGTGCGCGGGTTAATTTTGTTGGTGCCTACAATATGTTTTCATCAAATTGCTTCCAGAAAATCGTTATATAACGATTTTCTGGAAGCAATTACTAGTACTTTTAATAAATTTACAAGTAACTTTGTATACATGCTTATACTAGGTATAGTAAATATATATATATATATATAACTATATATATATATGGTACTAATAAAATTATTTTATCAATTTCATGTGTAACTAGCTACATGATGCAATGGTGTTTACCGATTTCTTCTATCTATCTATATCATCACGCCAGATCCTTTGCGGGGTAGGCAGAGGGTACAGAGTTCCAACAGGTTCTTTCTTTACACACCTCTCTGGCTTCCTCCACTCTCCTAGTTCGTCTCATACCAAAGTCTTGTGTCTGCATATTTTTTGATCTGTGAATGTATATATGTACTACTTTCTGTCACCTTCATGTTTATTTAGTAAATTTGTAAAATGATAAGGATGGCATATCAACTATCTTGCTGTCATAACGATAGCGTCAAAATTTTCGTGCTAAGCTCTCAGATTCTGAATTTACAAAAACTTAATCCTAAAACTAATAATATCGTCTATGTACATATTCATTTCCAAAAATTGACACATGTAAGTATAAATAATGGTTGTTAACATTTAATCATTTCTCCACTTTTTTTTTATTCAAGTCACATGAAACTTGCATAAAACTCTTTTGGAATGACAAATGATCTGATATTCCACCTCTTATTGCCATAAAGGCGGTTCCCCATCATCTGAGTTATCGCAAGGCTATCGAGAAAGCTTTCTGTCACGTTCGTCTGTATTGAGTAAATTTGTTGTGTGAAAAGGATATCATATCAACTCGACAGCGTCACGCTATCCTCAATGTTTTCATGCTCGACCCTCTGTTTTTAAGCCCGTAAAACAGTTTAAATCTCGTGTTATTTATTTAGACACAATAATTTAGACCATAAAAATAAAGGCTTTTTTCTAAAAGCCTAAGTTGGGATTAAAAATAAATTAATCGACTTAACAACATCCATTAGGCAACTGATAGCGGCGAGCTAATTGGTGATGTGGTCAATCTCACATCACGCTTAAAGCCAAGCTATAAATTAACTAAAAGATGATAGTAATTCCACTATCTGGTACACTAACTAGTAACAACATGGGAGCTAGCGAAACGTCAGTCAGGTAATTCGGAGGCGGTTCTATAGGTGCGGTGCAAGTTACTAGCGAATCCCTATACAAGGTGTATCTTAAATAACGCAAGACCCCATCCACCCTGATTAGATAATTGCTTTAGAAATTCCATACGAAAACCAATTTAACAAATTCAAAATTTTAAACCCCTTTTTTATGCACTTTTATACCCCAATTAATAATGAAACTTGTACGTGTATGTGTGCAAATTGAGAGACACGTTTTAGAAATGCATTTGAAATCCCCGTATTGCTTTAAATCAAGAATGAATTAAGTTTATTATAGTCACAATAATTGTAATTTTAGCTTTATATACTCCACGTTCTATTAACACACACACACCGACATATATATAATAAATAGCACACTAAGGAAGTAACAGCATTTTTGCAAATTAAAATGAGCTTCAGCCGCTCCGTCCACTGCGTCTAATGTTTTTAAACGCACCCACGATACAGGAATAAATCGTAGAGTGGGGCTACGTTTAAAAAAAAAAGTTATCAATTTAGAACAAACTACTTTCAGGTCTTGCGCTTATTATGTTACACCTTGTATATTAGTACTCATCACAGAAATCGTAATAATAAAACGAAACCACTGTCGCAGACTTACCATGCCATGACAGGTTTAAAAAAATAGACAGGATCACATACACTCACATTATTTCTGTAAAAATTACTATACGATGTATTGTATTACCTTACAAGTACAGTTACTAGTTTTTAAAGACTCATACTTACTTTAGCCACTGTAGCATGCACATAGATCCAGGCAGTCCTTAAGCATTTAGTGATAAATTCCTAAATGTGTGGCGACTTGAACGAGGCGCTCGTAGTGTGCGATCGCGGTGCTCATCGCTAGCGATCATCAAGGTTAAGCAGCGTTCGTCACGGTCAACTTGAGATGGGTGACCGTTTGTGGTATTTTCATATTCAAGCGTCTCCGTGCTTCAGAAGGCCCGCTAAGCCGTTGGTCCCGATTGTCACGTAATTTGTAGTCGTTAAGCCAAGTTGGAAGTCTTATAGGCGGCTTGATAAGTTCCAACAGCAGGTGGCCACAAACCTGCCTCCACCAATCCGCACTGAGTCCGCGTGGTGGATTATGATCTAACCTCTCTCACCTCGATTTGTGAGAGTAGGCATTCGCCCAGCAGTGGGTCAGTGTAGGCTTATATGATTATGTTTGGCGACAAGTTCACGCGGCTATACGACTTCCAGTATCTCACTGTTACAATTTCTATGGTACTCACCATATATGCATTGCTCTACTATATTTTGATATATACACACAGTGTCACGCCTATATTCCCCAAGCGGAGGTGGCAGAGGTGTACTGAGTACACCCACTTTTCGCCGACGATGTTAGGTCACATGTAATAGGGGGCTAGCCTATTGCCATATACTGGGCATAATTCCAGACTTCGGACTCATACTGGGAAGTTTTTATTAGAAAACTTCATTTGTCCGACCTAGGATTTAAAGCCAGGACCTCGTGATCACCAAGCGATGCGTTTAGCGAAATCAACAAGGCAGTATTTTAATGTATGTGACAGACAATTCCGATTAAGTCAAACCATCCAGGTTTTTCTGAATTTGTCCTTTATAGTTGGGGTAGCATTGATGCAGTTAGAAACGCGTGAGGTCAATATTTCGACAATTTTACTGCCCAGGAAAACGGTTGATTTAATGAATTAGAATTAATTGATGGGTAGAAAATGATTTGGTAAATAGCGCCTGTCTGCTTGGTATTGTGGTTGTTTTCTATTTTTGGGGGTCTGTCCAAGAGCGTGCTCGTCGCGACCCCTGCCAGTCATTATGGCTGCAATCTTGGACCGAAGACGTACCGCAGTGCGGGCTAGGGCGTCCCCCCGAGGCGACGCGTACCGGCCCGCCCCCGTCGGTACGAATATAGGTGGAAGCGGCGATGGGGGCCGCCACCCATCACGCCGGGCCCGAACTGGCGAGTCGTGGGGTGCAGAGTGCCGAATAGGCACTTGGAATGTAAGAGGTGGTATGGAAGATAAGATGCATGAGGTGATTGATGTAATGAAAGAGAGACGCCTGGATGCTCTGTGTGTAACAGAGACTAAGCGGAGGGGCAGTGAAACCTGTGATCTGCCTGATGGAACGATGGCTCTGTGGTCTGGTGTACCGCAGAGCAGTCGTGCCAGCATGGGGGTGGGTATCTTGCTGTCCCGTCGCCTGGCCTCTGGAGTGAGAGATTATGGCCTGTGCGATGCGAGACTTCTCTGGGTCCGTTTAAAACTGGGTGTCACTAGAGTATTTTTGGTCGCAGCGTATGCTCCCGTAAGCTCGTCGACACCCCAGGACCTTGAGAAGTTTTGGGATAATGTCAGGGAAGTTCTGGATTTGGCTGAGGCTAACGAAAAGGTGATTCTGTGTGGCGATCTGAACGGATGGGTAGGAACCAGGCGGCAAACTTGCGACGCTGCTCTGGGTCCTTATGGTGATAAGAGAGTGAATGATGCAGGTAAGCTCATTGTAGATGTTTGTTTGGAAAGGGGTCTCCTTGTGTCTAATACGATATTCCAGCATAAGGACATACATATGTATACGTGGAGAAGGAATGAACAAAAAAGCATGATAGATCTGATCCTGGTTGATAACCGTCTCCGAAGCAAACTACAAGATACGCGTGCGTATAGAGGCCCCACTCTGGAATCAGACCACTATCTCGTAGTTGCGCGGTTTAGTGGTCTGTTCAGGAAGTGGAGGCACTGGCGAGAGCGTATCCCCTTCGGAGACCTTGAAAGATTAAAGGTTGAAAAGTTGCAAGATGAGAGCGTGAGGAGAATGTATGAAGACAGAGTCCGGGACAAGCTTTTGACAGCAGGCTCTTCGGACTCAAATGTAGATGAATGCTGGAATAGCCTGAAAGAGAGTTTGGTGGAATCCGCGAAAGAAGTATGTGGTTGCTCAAAGAAGCATATTACAGCAAAAGGTGATGCATGGTGGGATGCGGAGTTGCAAAGCTCCGTAGAAAGTAAGAAGAAAGCGTGGCAGGACTATGTATCTTCTTTGAACCTGAATGCCAGTATGACAGAGATGAAGAAAGAAATATACCGGCAATGCAAGAATGCCACTAAAACTTTAGTGAAAGAAAAGCGTGAAAGAGCCAGTATGATTGAGGAGGAGAGGCTGGCGAAGAACTTCGAGAACAACACCAAACTCTTTTGGAGCAAGGTGAGAAAGGCTCGAGGTGATTCGTCAGGCTCCAGAATGGAAAGGATAAAATCTAAAGATGGTGACATTCTTGCAGGCACACAAGCTGTGCTAAACCGGTGGAGTGAATATTTTGGAGAAATGTATGGAGATGACCCGGATGCTGATGCCGCAGACGTGCCTAAAGGCGAGATTGCGGCACCAGAATCAACGGAGGACATCACTATGGAAGAAGTTGAATGGGCGATAGGAAGTATGAAAAACGGTAAAGCTGCGGGAGTAGACATGATATCTACCGAGATGATCAAATATGGTGGAACTTGCGTCCGGGACGCTTTCCGGGCCCTTGCAAACCTTTGCTGGAGGACCGGTAGAGTCCCTACAGATTGGCGCCGCGCAGTCATAGTACCCTTGTATAAAGGCAAGGGTTCACAATATGACTGCGCCAATTACAGAGCCATCAGTTTGATCAGCTTGGCAGCCAAGGTGTACGGTAAAATTATTGAACGGAGAATGCGCGTGAAGTCCGATGGAATGTTGTGCGAGGCACAAGGGGGTTTCAGGTCTGGAAGAGGATGTTCGGATCAAGTCTTCTCACTCCGCAACATCGTAGAGAAGCATCTGGCAGTGGGCCGGAAGGTTTTCTGCGGTTTTGTAGATCTGGAGAAGGCATTTGACAGAGTTGTGCGAAAGAGACTTTGGGACATTTTGCCAGAGTATGGTATAGATGGCACTCTGTTGCGAGCCGTCCAGTCCACTTATGTGGACTGCAAGGCATGCGTACGGGTGGGTGGTAACAGGTCACCCTGGTTTGACGTTAAAATCGGCGTCAAGCAGGGTTGCGTGTTGTCCGCTAGACTGTTTATAATATATCTGGACAAAAGTCTTCAAAGACTGAAAGCGATGAATGAAGGTGTACAAATGGGTGACTTAGTGGTAAACCATCTACTTTATGCAGATGACGCGGTTTTAATAGCGCCAACAGCCACTGATCTGCAAACACTAGTCACAGTTATGAAAGACGACTGCATGATCAATGGCTTACACTTGAATGTGAAGAAAACCAAGATTATGGTTTTTGAAAGGGAAGAAACCAGAACGAATGTAAGGATTGTGGTTGGTAACGATGTGCTGGAACAAGTGAATGAGTTTGTATATCTTGGATGCGCCTTCAGTAAGGATGGGAAATACACCGCTGACATAGAGAGAAGAGTGAGTGCAGGGAACAGAGTGAATGGTGCGATGGGAAAGCTACTCGGGAGCCGGCACTTAAGCCATAAGGCGCAGCTGGCCATACATAACGGAGTTCTTATCCCAACGCTGTTATATGGTAGCGAGAGCTGGGTATGTAAGAAGGAGAATGAAAGTAGGATAAATGCGGTAGAAATGCGAGCTCTGCGGAAGATGTGCGGAGTGAAGCTGACCGACCGCATTAGCAACAGCATAGTAAGACAGCGAGTAGGTATGAAAGATAGTATCGGTGTAAAGATGAGAAAGGGCATGCTCCGTTGGTTCGGGCATATAGAAAGAATGCCAGAGGAAAGAATGACAAAACAGATATACAATGTGAAAGTGGAAGGATGCAGGTACCGGGGAAGACCTAGACTATCTTACCACGACCAAATAAACCGAGTCTTATCTGATGGAAAAGTCAAGAGTCTCCGTAACCGGCGAGCGTGTATGAGACGAACTATGAGAGTCGAGGAAGCCAGAGAGGTATGTAAGGAAAGAACCTGTTGGAACTCTGTACTCTCTGCCTACCCCGCAAGGGATCTGGCGTGAGGTTATAGATAGATAGATAGATAGATTCTATTTTCCACGAAAGTTTATAATTTGCCTATCTTTTTAGAACTATTTAATTGAAATGATGACATTTTCCGTTATATAAGACTCTCGGTACAGACTTATCGTAGTCTAGGAATATCAAAATGTTAACGGTTAAAAATCTTATTTTACAAAACCGACACATTTTTCGTTGTTTTTTTGTAGGTTTAAAACCTATTACTATAAAATTTGAATACCTCTGAGCTACTTGCAAGCAGATCTATCAAATGGGATCTTAAATTACAAGTGACATTTAAGTGCTCGATTCTTAGGCCTTTTTAAAAGAGGCATAACTAGGTAAGGTTTGTCGGACAGCATAGTCCAGTGATCAAGAGCTTGAATCGCTCCGGCCACTGGATCGAGTAGTTGCGGGATCGATTCCCGCACGGGATAAATCTTTGTGTGACCTACAAATGTTTGTTTCGGTCTGGGTCTTTGTGTATGTGATTTTTATGTTTGTTAACGCACCTATGACACATTAATAATTATTAGTGTGGGGCTAAGTTATTTATAAAAATATATACAAGCTGTAACATAATTAAATCAAGATCTGAAAGTAGTTTGGTTAGGTTACTGAATTGATTCCAAGAATTTTTACGATCTTACGATACGTACGAGTATCTTAAATTTTTTTTAATAGGCAAAAAATGCTGTTTCTCCTGCAGTGCGCTATAACAAACTAATTTTATTCTTGATTCAAAGCAATTCGGAGATTTCAAATGCATTTCTAAAACGTATTTCTCAATACGCACACATTCACATACAAGTATCATTGTTAATTGAGGTATAAAAGTACTTTAAAAAAGGGTAAAAAAACTTTAATATTTTGAAATATGGTTTTTGTATTGAATTTGTGAAGTAATTATCTAATCGGGGTGTCTGAGGTCTTGCGTTATTTACGATACACCTTGTATATATAAAATCCCAAAATCCAAATTGTTTTAATTAAGAACATCGGAATAAGTGCGCATCGTCACGGTCCAACAATATTACAATTTTCAGGCTTTTCCGTTAAACCGTTTCATTGAAAAACGGTAGCGATAGATGAAGACATGGAGTGTAAAAAAAAATTGTTCAAAATCCTTATTACACGAGCTTGACTTATACGTGATCGATTTTATTCGTATATTTTTGCAAAAGCCGGAGCAAATCTACAATGTTATTCATGTTTAAAAATTTAAGTGCTCATAGCTCTACGTAAGATGGGCAGAATATTACAATTAATTTAATTTATACTTTCACGAGTTAGAACAAAGAGCCTTTGTTAAAAAAATTGGAATTTGACTTCGGGACCTTCCAAACAATGTACTAATATGAACTTCAATTAGGTAACTAACTGTTCAAAGAGTTTTGTTGTAAGTGAGATGACGTCTAAAGATATTTAAAAAAATACTTCATGTATTAAATCTCAACTGTTCCCAAAGATACCTTCTTTAACGCTTGACTATTTATTTTCTGGAAAAGATTGCATATTTTTGTCAAGTAAAACCTAATTCTATTCATTATTTTATTACATTGAAATTTGACTTCGGGACTTTCCAAAAAATGTAGTAATATGAACGTCAATTAGGTAGCTAACTATTCAAAGAGTTTTGTAGTAAGTGAGATGAACGTCTACAATCACTTCAAGTATTAAATCTCAACCGTTCCCAAAGATACCATCTTTAACGCTTGACTATATTTTTTCTGCATAAGATTGCATATTTGCGTCAGGTTAAGCCTGATTCTGTTCATTATTTTATCACATCATAAAAAACTCAGTAATCATACACATCCTAATCATTTTCTATCGCCGTGTGACAAAATATTTGAAGTAGATTTCACAAGATTCATAGGGCAAAATAACGATGCTTTTCTACCATTCAAACATAAAATCTCCATCATCCATACAGGCTACTTCGTAGTACTTTATACAAAAAATGATCCTCGCCTTCCCACTATCGAAAGACCATCCCCCAATCCCTAAGTGCTGCGGGTGCAGGAAGCCGCAGGCGCTTCAGCACGACATCATGTACCTTATGGCGTGTTACATGCTTCGCACACCTCCACGCTAATTGAATCCATGTCTACTACGCCGTGGATTTAGCGTGCAGCCTTCACCCAATCTCGATCTCACTTGTTCGTATCTATGCGTTTTGAATTGGAAACAGCCTATGACATCTCTTACATTTACATGTAAAAATAAGTTGTAGTTTTGATAAAGAATGCGTGAAAATGACATTGACATTAACTTCCATACACATAATACGCACGGAGCGATCACGTGGGCCCGAATGCTAGGTCAAAGAATAGTTTTTCTTTCGGAAAATTTCCAATATTAGTCTGGACTCTCGAATCGTGTCCGGTAATAGGCAATCACCATTATACTAGGACTATTGCATTAGGATTAACATCGTCGACTAAAAGTGAGTGTATACTGTGCACCCTGCTTGAAGAGTATAGGCGTGACCGTGTTTATATTATTTATAAACGAATTCGTTACTCGTCCATGACAGTTTTTCTAGGTTTATCGAAAGGATTTCAATTTGGATATTACACTAGCACGTGGGTTTATATACGTAAACGCCGGGCCAAATATTATTTTAGGCTCTTCGAGCCAATATTTAACGTTTGGCTTATTTGGTATTATGAGTTCTCAGAAAACCTAGAAACTGTTGAATCCTTTGCGAACTGGTGACGCAATCTGATTTCTGTGTATGATATCAAATTATTTACCTACATGAGGGCACAAACGTGTTTGCAAGCAGCTATGTAATCTAAATGTTCTTAACCGCACTCAGGGAATTGAATTTTCCATTCATCTCGTAATGGGTGGCTTTTAGGTAGGTATTCAGTTTCTAGCAGCAATAAGAACGTTGGCAGTGGTATTTTAGTGCAAGCCGCATTGAATCGAAACACAGCCTCTATTAATTAACCATATATAGTGTACTGTATGTGTAGTGTATACCAAATTCCAATTATCACTATATGTGGAGTACTTTTAACACGCTTATATTGTCCTGACCTATAATTATGCATCTATGTATGTAACGGAATCTTTCAACGTACTTTTCAAGGCATCCGATTAACTTGAAAATTGGTACGCGTATCAAGGAATGATTTAATACTCTCTTCACTCAGTATACCTAAGATTTATCAAAAGAAAGAAGTAATTAAATTTATTTTATTTACGTTAGATATCAAAGTTTCCTGAATATTAAAGTATATTTTGAGAAATCCGACTTCTTCGTCAAGAAATATCAAACTTGAATTTGTGAATGGATGATAACGAAGAAGAATAATAGAATTAGTTAAATATTAGCTCTAGAAAATTTATTATACTTATTAATACCATACCATAGGCGCTCGTAGCGCTGTGCGACCGCCGTGTTCTTACCGATTACCAAGGTTAAGAAGCGTTCGACTTGGTTGGCCCGAGATGGGTGACCGTTTGTGGCGTTTTCATATTGAAGCGTCTCCGTGCTTCGGAAGGCACGTTAAGCCGTTGGCCCCGACTACCACTTAATGTGGTGGTCGTTAAGTCGAGTTGGAAGCCTTAAAGGCGGCTTGATAAGTTCCAACAGCAGGTGGCCACAAACCTGCCTCCACCAAACCGCACTGGGTCCGCGTGGTGGAGTATGACCTAATCTCTCTCACCTCGATTTGTGAGAGAAGGCCTTTTTCCAGCAGTGGGCAATATAGGCTGATATTATTATATATTATATTAATAATACCAAAAAATGTAGTAAAATAATCTAAAAAAATACCAAAAAGCTACAAACGTTAGCATTTTTTTTCGTAGAAATATTTTTATAATTAATTGTTTTTCATAAACATAAAAAAACACAGTGTACTTCCTCAAGTTCTATGTGCGCCTTTCAAATCAGAAGTTGGATAAACCAGCAATGCAACCAGTCAACGATATTACGCAACTATTCTATACTATATGCAGGAAGTGGTGACAGTGAAGCTTAATTAACCACTGAGAAGTGGAATTTGAAAGTACATAGGACAGGTAAGGAAAACTTCCTTTCACTATGCCAAGCAGTTGTGCCACGAAGGATTAACTAACATATCTAATACCAGTTTCAATAAATACTGAAAACTGAATATTTTTCCACAATTCCTCACAAAGGTCCCATAACGAAGTGAAATAGCCAAATAAAAAGGTCTTAATGTCGCAGTTAGCTGAGAATTCTCCCTTGTGAATGCCGGGTCATTAGCGCTATGTTATTGCGAATTACCCCTAAGACTCGGCGCTGGGGACTGGCAGTCACGTTTAATCTGAATTTTCCTTTACTATACGTATTTTGTGTTGTACGTATGAATTGCGCAATACTCCAAAGCGGCTTACACATGCGAAATTCAATTACGCTAATAAATTCAAAACTGTATGGCGCAATACGTCGCCGATGTAAAAGCCGTGTTTGACTCTCGTAAAACGTTTGTGAATATTTTAGTATTGAATATTGTATTCTTTTTTGGTATCATGATAATTTTTGGGATTCACGTTGACGATAAAAATTGGATTTCACGGAAACAGTATCATAATGGATAATTTAAACGAGTTTGCGCGATGCTCCGCGCTGACAGTTGAAAAGTCTATTGTGTCGCTCATCGAATTTCAGATGAGAATAATATCGGGTTTAAATAACATGACACATTTAACACTGAACATTTTATACAATTTAACAAAGTGAAAGCCGATTTTAAATTACTGAGCGTCGGCAGGCGAGTGGGACGAGGGTCTTAAAATCCATCACGCATGACGCCGATCTTATTTAGATAAGTAGCAGTCAGCTGTCGGAAGGCCACCCCTGCTTAGTTCGCTTGACTGATTGCCGCTAATGAATGTCACACTTTAATCTTTTCGCTTAGTTCCAACGTTCCGAGGGTTTTATACGAAAAGATAGACGTTAACGTGACGCGTTAGTTGATATTTACTCAAATTAGTACTCAAATTATAAAAAATATATAAAGTTACAGCATAACTATAAAATTACAAGAATAACAAAATATAACATATTATTACAAGGAATTACTATAAATAAAATAAAAAGTAATCGATAATAATAGTTATTTTAAGAACTTAGTTTTTGAAGAACACTCTTTCGAAATGCTGCGAGCGGATTGCTAAAGATGTCAACATAATTAACATGAACATATGATTTTTGATGCGATTTAAAGGACAGTTAATCTTTGTTCGATAATAGGTTGGAGCAAAGTGGGTGTTCTTCTCGGAACCGATAAGTTTATTTGTCCAACTAGGTGTAGATTATGAATGTAACCATTAACTAGATATTAAAATATTAAGTCTTCAAGTTTGCGACGGTTTTGTAGTGTTACGAGTCCAAAGTGTTTAATAGAGTATTGTAATCTGCGCGGTAAGGACAATTGGGATCTTTATATGCTATAAACCTGGTAAAAGCTCTCTGTACGCGTTCCAGGCGGTTTATATGGATTTGATAATGTGGGCCCCAGACGCAACTAGCATATTCCAAAACACTGCGGATCAAGGTGTTGTATAAACACTAAATAAACATGAACTTGAAAGCACGCTTACTCGCTACCGTAATTTCTTTCATGCTAAGCTCACTGTATTTATTATGAATGCTTACTCTCATTATTAAGAGGGAAAACTATCGCGAAATGTGTTTCTATAAGGCACTTCGACTATACATATTAATTTGTTTATATTTGCGCGCGAGTTGCAAAGTCAACTTAGGGAAATGAGCTAGAACGTTAGAAGTTCGAAACTATTATTGTTTTTATTTGTGTTTTAGCTATATGAGTTCCATTGAACTAGGAGTGTGTATATAATCTTCAAAGAAAAATGGATATTGTACCATGTGCCTTGCAGGTTGGTTACTTTTTTTTTAAAGGAACTTAGCCCCCCCCCCCTTGCAATTAGTCCTGTAACCTGGCTGCGTATAAAAACATTAAATTCACATACACAAACACTCAGGCAGAAACAAACATTTGTGGGTCACACAAAGATTTGTCCAGTTTGGACAAATCTAAAAATGGAAAAATCTACGAGTAGTCACTCGTTCTAGTGGGTGAAGCTTTTTACACTTGGACTATAAACTCTAATATCGGTATAAGCATCATTTGGACCGCAGCCTATATCGCTGGGTGTATAAAATAGCGACACAACTAAAAAAGCAAGAAATGCAAAATTAAGTGCTTACTCAAATTTTTATACGAGTATTTTTGAGTTGTTCCACTATTGCATTTGTCCAACGATATGTTTACCAATATCCTTCCAGACATTTCACTCTTTATAGATAGACTAGACTACCTACTGCGGAATAGATGGAATCAAAAACGATATATAATTACTACAAATATTAAGTGCATAATAAATGTTATACGCACAAAATTTATTTCAATTAGAATTTACGGGCCACACAAACCACAGCTTGTTCAACAAGCTGAAATAAATAAAATAGATTCTACATTATGGACGATCTGAGTGCACTGATATCAGCACATTGATTAACATTTTGCTTTTAATTATATACCGCCAATTTATGTAAATAATATAATATAAATTAGCCTATACTGTCCCACAGCTGGGCAAATGCCTTCTCTCACAAACGAGGTGCGAAATATTATCAAAATCAAAAGTTTATTATTCATATAGACCTAAAGGCACATATGAAGAGTCAAAAAGAGAAAATTATTGATTACTTAAGACTATACGACCCATTCGGAACGTCATTCCTGTGGAGAAGAAGGGCAGGAAACTCCACGGTTACTCTTTTTAAAATGAGAGTTTTACAATTCTTTTTGTATACATTGCATTCATGGGGTATGGGAGAACAATGCAGAATGAGCTAAGTAGATGTGCTAAGTATAGATTAGTCATAAGTGTACATAGATTCATGGTATCAGCCAGTGTCTACAAAGTCCTCTCATTTACAAAATAGAGACGTTTTAAAGTTATATATATATATATATATATATATATATATATATAGTTGACACACGGATCAGAGACATGGTCTCTTACAATAGATCTCATAGAAAAGCTCAGAGTTGCTCAGCGAGCTATGGACAGAGCTATTCCCTACGTGATCGAATCAGAAATGAGGAGATTCATAGAAGAACCAAGGTCACCGACATAGCCCATAGGATTAGTAAGCTGAAATGGCAATGGGCGGGCCACATAGCTCGAAGATCGGACGGGCGTTGGGGCAGAAAGATTCTAGAGTAGAGACCACGTATTGGCAGGCGCAGCGTGGAACGTCCAGTTACCAGATGGACCGACGATCTTGTGAAGATCGCAGGAAGTCGTTGGATCCAGGTGGCATCGGACCGGCTGCGCTGGAGAGCGATTGGGGAGGCCTAGTTCAGCAGTGGACAAATATGGGCTGATATGATGAAAGATATATAAAGCATAATAATAGAAAAAAAAAAAAGGTAACTATAAAATATGTAAAGGTCGGACCCAGTGTTGCAGGTAGGCTTGTGACTACCTGGTGTTGGAACATATCAAGCCGCCTATAGGGCTTCCATTTTGGACTAAAAACTATCACATGAAGTGGTAATCGGGACTAAGAGTTTAACGTATATTCCGATGAACGAAGACGCTTGAAAATGGAAATGCCACAAACGGTCAGCCATCTCAGAGACGAACGATGCTTAACTTTGCTATAAATAATGCGGTACCATAGTGCTTCGAGCACCTCACCATTTATGTATATACCAGCGCTATTTTCAATGTGATCTCACATTTTTATTCTCTGATTTGAGCCCAAGAAACTTTTATAATTCTAATTTTATACGCATACTTATAGGGATCAAAATGTTCAACTATAAACTTCGCATAAATTATTCTGATATAAAATTTATCGCCGACTTCGGATAGAATATTCAAGTATTCGTTTGTTTTCAGAATATTAATACATAGTTTTTGAGATTTATCTTTTGCATACATTTGAGGAATGTTTGAGGGCATATTACTGTAATGGGCTAATAATGAATAAAAATTTAAAAAAGCAAATACCTTAAAGCCTATGTACCAAGAGGGTGTAATAGTAATGTACTGTGTTCACTAATATCTCGTCAGTAGGGCTAGACTAGCCTAGTACTAGTAGGGCTAGAGGCTCGTTAAAAATGGGGATGAGCCTATTGTCACTATAAAAACTTCGAACTATTTATACAGACTTCGGACTATTTCTGAATTTATTCTATAGGAAAATCTTATTAAAATTTTATCAATCCTAGGATTCGAACCCAGGATTTTGGGATCGCCAGCTACACCATGCACCTCTAAGCCCTTCGAGGCAGTCTAGCATGCTAGGATGAAAATTATAAGCTATGAAATGTTATACCTAAGAGTTTCTCGAAGGTGTGTGAAGTTCGCCAACCCGCACTGGGCCAGCGTGATTGACTATGGCCTAAACCCTCTCAGTTTAAGAGGAGGCCCGTGTCCAACGGTGGGACAGTTTCTTAACAGAGCTAATATTATTATTTTTATGAAATGTTGACGCCTCTGTTCATGAACGAAAGTATTATATTGGTAAGATAAGATAGATGAACTCCTTATTGTGCACCAATAATATAACAGATATAAAGAAACTAGAAAGCGGCTTAAGCTTTGTGTGTGTGGGTGTGTGTGTTTGTGTGTGTGTGTGTGTGTGTGTGTGTGTGTGTGTGTGTGTGTGTGTGTGTGGGTGTTTTCCCAAGCGGTTACCCATCTAAGTATTGACCGCGCCCGACGTTGCTTAACTTCTGTGATTGGACGAGAGCCGGTGTATTCAACGTGGTATGGACGTTGGCGGCAGCTTAAGCCGCTCCGCCCACTGGATCGAATAGTAGTGGGGTCGATCCCCGCACGCGAGATAACTGTGTGATATTTGGTTGGCCCTCACGGCATAGGAATAAATCCTAGTGCGGGGCTAAAAATCATTTTTAAAAAGACATAAATTACACAAAATTAACAGGCGATCTTATCGCTAAAGAGGTATCACTATGAAGGTATTTCTAACGAGATATTTCTAAGGAGGTATGTAACTCGAGCGTAGTGGTTGCACGCTCGCCCTCTTGTCCGGTGAAGCTGTAGAGGCCCCGCGGCCAACAGCGTAGATCATTCACACACACACACACAAGAGGTATGTAAGTATCATAATAAAAAAATAATCACCGCTAAGCCTATGTTCCCCAAGCGGAGGTAGCAGAGGTGTTTTGCCGACGAGGTTAGGTGCCATGTAATAATTTCAGACTCCGGACTGATATTAAGAATTTATCTGTAAAAAAATCACGGTTGTACGACCTGGGAGTTGAACCCGAGACCGCGGAATCGCAACGCACATCATTCGCCACTAGACCAACGAGGCAGGTAAATAACGATGGGAATTTTACGGGCTAGCAATCACATAGCTGAAACCATACTATATTAATGCATTTCAAACGTTGAGAATGTAGGTTTACGACTAAAACGCGATAGTATTCGTAAAAAAAATTGCACCTGCAAGATAAAACGCAGGTTTAATAATACTGGGGGCTTAGCAAAGACAGATTGACGATATCGTAATAATACCAAGTTGATATGCCATCCTTTTCACACTATAGATTAAAGATATAAAGATGAAGGTGACAGCACGCTTTCTCGATAAGGTTACGATAACGTCAATCTATTCGTGCTATGCCCTCTGTGCACGAATGGCAATGTCCAGCTTGCGTTTGTGTTGCATGTATTATTTTTCACAGTTCTGAAAACAAACAGCGGAACAAAGTAGCATATGGGATAGCATGCAAGCTGCGCATATTTTTGTTTTTATTTAAACCTAGACATATGCTTATACTCGGATATAAATAACTTATTCAAAAGCAAGTTACAGATAACGTTGATATAAAACTCAATGTATGTATGTATGTATGTGTTAAAAGTAAATATAATATCTATCTCTATCTATATCATCACGCCAGATCCCTTGCAGGGTAGTCAGTATAATAATTGAAAAATAATCATACTTTTGCGGGTACTTGGTGACCCGAAATAGCAATAGCTCGACGGGTGCGAAAGAATAAAGTTGAGCCCTTTGCTCAGAAGTAGGAAAGTCAAATAGGCTAGAAAGAAAATCAATCTTTACTGCTCCACTGTTGGGCAAAATCCTTAAAAAATTAAGGAAGCTTAGGTCATACTCCATCACGAGAGCTCAGTGGGGATAAGTGGAGGCACGTTTCTGGCCTGCAGTAAACATTTTATTAATTATATAACTTATTTTTATTATCTGTGGTTTATTTATTGTACAGGACGACGTCTGCATGATTTGTATAAATAGATTAAGTTACTGTAGTACATTATGTAATTTAAGTTAGAAATAAGATAATGTCATATAATCCTAGCGCATAAACACTAGTATACAATTAGAAGAGTGTAACCCTGAAAGGGATAGGAACAATTAGAAGAGTGTAACCCTGAAAGGGATAGGAATAATTAGAACAGTGTAACCCTGAAAGGGACAGGAATAATTGCATCGTAATTGGTCCATTTGAATAATAAACTCGGTGCAAGGCCCACTAGTTGTGACACAACAAAATAGTATTTAAGAGCGCGAAACATCGCGCCATGCACGTTCGAGCGACTGGACATTGGAAGATTATAGGAAGAAACTCTGCGCGAAGAGGGTCACAACTGGTGGGTGGAGCACTGTTTCAAGATTATTCGGCTTTTATTGAATTCTCCTTCACGACGCATACTAGCCACAGCAGCAACAGGACGCACGACGTACTATTCGTCCTGTTCATTTTGGTCCTTCGGAAGCCGGATTATCGTCGTAGAAGAATTTGCGTGACATCGTTGGAATCTTCGCCCGCGCTGCACCGCCTCAGCCAAAAAACAGGACGCACGACGTATTATTCGTCCTGTTCATTTTGGTCCTTCGGAAGCCGGATTATCGTCGTCAAGAGAAAATAGAAGAATCAAGCTGAAAAAGGAAGAAAATAGAAGAAAGAAACATGCCAGTCACACGCTCCACCACCAGTAGACCAGCAGCATCGGCCCCAGTCGCCGAATCGTCGGGGTCGACTACAGCGACAGAGTCGACCGCCACGTCAGAGTCGACCGCCACGACAGAATCTACTGTCATGACGGAAACAACCGCCACGGCAGACACTTCCGCGACGGAGAAAACTAAAAAGCCAGTGTCCAAGAGGACTGGCACAAAGAAGGCGCTCTCAACAAAGACGCGAAGATTGAAGCTTGCCCGCGCCAAGGAGGAGCTACTAGAATTGCAAGTCCAATTAGCAGCCGCGAAAATATCACGAATCGAAGCCGAAGATGAAGAAAGCGAGAGTGACGCAGACACGTGCATATCAGACGAGCAAGAAACAGAGAAAAGAGTCGGGAGCTGGCTGAACGACTCGCGACCTCACGTCCTGGCCATCGCCGACAGGCCACACGACATAGACGTGGGGCGCACCATCGATGCAGCGCCGCGGGCGACAACGCCGTTGCCCCATGCACCGATCCAGCCACCACCCATCGCCGTGTCGAAGAATGAAGAAACGACAGTCGCGACGCCGCCACAGCAAATTGACTTGCGTGAGCTGGCGTCCGCAATCACCCTCGCCGCCCGGTCCGGGAGCGCCCCGCACCACCGCTTCGCTACTGAATTGCCGTACTTCAGTGGGTCACACCAAGAGTGGCTCACCTTCAAAGCTGCTTATGAAGAATCTGCGCCGAGCTTCACGGACACCGAGAACGTCGCGAGACTGCGAAGAGCGCTAAAAGGTAAAGCTAAAGAAGCCGTCGAGAACTTACTCATCTACAACGCCAAGACAGCTGACATACTCCGGGCGCTTGAAGCACGCTTCGGCCGACCAGATTGCATCGCGCTGGGCGAACTAGAACGCCTGCGCGCGCTGCCCCGACTCAGCGACAACCCGAGAGACATCTGCGTGTTCGCCACGCGGGTGATGAACATCGTCGCGACGCTACGCGCACTCAACCGCGTGGCGTACCTGTACAACCCGGAGGCTGAAAAGACGACCATTGAGAAGTTCACACCGGCGCTCAAGTATAGATGGTTCGACTACGCAGCGGAAGAACAGATAGAAGAACCCGACCTACTGAGGCTCTCTGATTTCCTCAGTAGGGAGGCAGACAGGTGCGGGCGCTACGCACCTCCCGAACACGTGACACCCGAACGGGAACATACAGCGAACAGAAGACAGACTAACAAGACTTATAGCACCGCTGTATCGAGCCCGAGGAAAGAAAAATGCGCGGCGTGTCACGACACAGAGCACGAGGTAACCAAGTGCAAGAAATTCATTGAGTCGACGGTCAACGACAGATGGGATATCGCGAAGGCACGAAGACTATGCTTCGCGTGTCTACGCTTCAGAACAAAGAGTCATTATTGCAAGAAGCGCACTTGCGACACCGACGGGTGCAAATACTCGCACCACAGACTGCTTCACCACGTCAGAAGCGAACGGGTCGCAGAAGAGGACAACACGGAAAAGCAGACAGTCGCGTCAACGTGGACAAGAGGCTTCGCGTCGTACCTAAAAATAGTGCCGGTACACATTTCCGGACCGGCGGGAGGAGTAGACACTTACGCCCTCCTCAATGACGGGTCAACGGTGACGCTCATCGACGCCGAGCTCGCCAACCAGACAGGCGCGCGCGGCCCCCGCGAGTCACTGCACATCGAGGCGATCGGCGATTGCAACGTCCGGTCATCGAACTCCCGTCGGGTCCAGCTGACGTTAAGAGGTACGTCCCAGCGCGCACATCGGATTCAAGCGCGCACCATAGACAACTTGAAGTCGACGCCACAAGCCGTCACCGTGCAAGACATCGGCGATTGCAAGCATCTGCGGGACATAGAAAGCGATATCACCTACAGAAGAGCGAAACCCCAGATACTCATCGGCCAAGACAATTGGCACCTACTGCTGACGTCAGAGGTACGCCGGGGGCAGCGACATCAACCCGTTGCCTCCCGGACCTCTCTCGGCTGGGTCGTACACGGTGCGCGCTCACGACGCACGAAACAGACTGAAGCGCCCACAGTACACAGAGAAGATCGACCGCGATTCGAAATTGAACAGAAGGAAAATAGAACAGAAGATCGACGACGAGTCGACATAGAAGAAAAGAAAATACAGAAAATAAATCGACGCCCTCGTCCCAAAAGAAAACGCCGAGCCCGCGCGAATAAAATAGATCAGACACGACAGACGGATGATCGGGCTCAGCGAGGAAAGATAGACGGAACGAGTACTCGGACTGGAGTGGAGGCCGGACACCGACGACATCGGGTTCAACATCGACGCACACCTCCCCCCGGGCATACTCGAAAAGCCGACGCCGACGAAGCGGGAGACACTCCGCATACTAATGTCTCTGCTCGACCCGCTCGGAATCGCTTCGCCCAACACAATAAGGGGCCAAGCAGATACTACAGGACATATGGCGGCGCGACACAGCATGGGACGACAACATCGACGATGACCTAGCACAACAGTGGGTCGAGTGGACCCAACACCTGCGGAGTCTGCGGGACATGCTCACATCGATCCCGAGACTCGAACTGCAAGCCGCCGTACTGGGTAGTCGCCTGGGCGCGACTATCATCACCGAACACGACAAGAAGCCAAGCTCAGTGACCTACTGGACGGACAGCCGTACCGTCATGACATGGTTGAAGACGGGCGCGCGATCCTACCGCCCGTTCGTCGCACATCGCATCGCCGCGATAGAAGAAAACAGCGCCATAAGTGAGTGGAGGTGGGTGCCCACGAAGCTAAACGTGGCTGACGACGCGACGCGCGAAGTACCCAGGGACATCGGCTCTCATCACCGATGGTTCCTTGGGCCCGAGTTCCTGCGCGAGCACCCATCAACATGGCCGGCGGAGCGACCGACACTCGACGCAACGACGGGCGAGGAGCGGATACACAACATCACCGAGCAACGGCCCGTCTCACCGCGATCAGCTGTTCCGGATCCAGCGCGTTTCTCTACGTGGGAGCGCCTGCTACGAGCGACGGCGCGCGTGCTGCAGTTCATCGACCTGTGCAGTGTGAATAGACAATCAGTGAACTATAAGAGACAGGCTAGGAATCGTGAAAAGGACCCATAGTGGAATAGTGTTAAGAATAGGAATAAGTGTAGCGATAAGTGTAAAATTAAGTTTAGTGATAAGGACAGTGTTAAGTGTTTACCGCTCAGTGCAGAACTATTGATAAGAGCGGAGGCGTTGTTAGTGCGTGTAGTACAACACGACTCGTATTATAGCGAACTGAGTAATAGTGATAGACTATCGAAGGGCCGCCTCCGCCCCTTATCAGCGCAGATTATCAGTGGAGTGATAAGGATCAAGTCGCGAATAAGTGCGACGCCGGACATTAGCGACGAGCTACGGTGCCCCGCAGTGCTGGACGGAGATCATCGCGTCACCCGCCTGTACATCGAGCACGTACACCGACAGCTGCACCACGCCGGAGTAGAGGCGACCATCAACGAGTGTCGAGCAAGGTACTGGATAACTCGATTACGTACAGTAGCCCGGATGGTCATACACAAGTGCTACAGCTGTCGCCGAAGAAGAGACGCGCCTCCAGAGCCGAGCACCGGGACCTTGCCGCCCTGCAGACTGGCTCACCATCAGAGGGCCTTCACGTACACCGGCATCGACTACTTCGGACCTCTGACTGTGACAGTGGGTCGGAGCACACAGAAGCGCTACGTAGCCCTCTTCACCTGCCTGACTTCACGCGCCGTACACCTGGAAGTCGCCGCATCACTCAGCACCGAGTCAGCTGTGATGGCCCTACGACGATTCATCGCCCGCCGCGGCTGCCCGACTGAAATATGGTCGAACAACGGGACCAATCTCCGCGGCGCCGACAGAGAGCTACGGGAGGCGCTGGACAACGCCACCCGAGAACAGGCCACGAGAAGAACCGTCGGCTGGCGCTTTATTCCCCCCGGCGCCCCGTTCATGGGTGGCGCATGGGAAAGACTGGTGCGCAGTGTGAAGACGGCCCTATACGCGATCCTGACGGAGAGGCACCCGACAGAAGAGGTTCTCACCACACTGCTGGCGGAGGTCGAGTTTACAGTAAACAACCGACCGCTCACTCACGTACCCGTCGACCCTGAGGACCCAGAGGCGCTGACACCGAACCACTTTCTGCTCTACGGCCCAGCGCGCAACCCGACACCAGGGACCTTCACTGACACTGACCTAATCGGCCGCACCCATTGGAGAGCGGCGCAGAGACTCGCGGACATGTTCTGGGAACGATGGATAAGGGAGTACTTACCTAGACTTCAGTACCGGCGGGAGCCCCATGGACGCGGCGCCGCCCTGAAAGAGGAGGACATCGTCCTCATTGTTGACAACGTACTCCCCAGGAACATGTGGCCTCTTGGGAGGATAATAAGGACCTACCCTGGAGAAGATGGAATTGTACGTGCGGTGGACGTCCGCACCAAGGGAGGAGTTCTTCGGAGGCCAGCGAAGAAATTGATAGTATTGCCGACGTCGTCCCTCCACGAAGGCTTATGAACCGTCAGTGAAGCCGACAGTTCACGGCGGGAGAAATGTACAGGACGACGTCTGCATGATTTGTATAAATAGATTAAGTTACTGTAGTACATTATGTAATTTAAGTTAGAAATAAGATAATGTCATATAATCCTAGCGCATAAACACTAGTATACAATTAGAAGAGTGTAACCCTGAAAGGGATAGGAATAATTAGAACAGTGTAACCCTGAAAGGGACAGGAATAATTGCATCGTAATTGGTCCATTTGAATAATAAACTCGGTGCAAGGCCCACTAGTTGTGACACAACAAAATAGTATTTAAGAGCGCGAAACATCGCGCCATGCACGTTCGAGCGACTGGACATTGGAAGATTATAGGAAGAAACTCTGCGCGAAGAGGGTCACAGCTGGTGGGTGGAGCACTGTTTCAAGATTATTCGGCTTTTATTGAATTCTCCTTCACGACGCATACTAGCCACAGCAGCAACAGGACGCACGACGTACTATTCGTCCTGTTCATTTATTTATTTAATTCTTTATTGTACATATATTTTAACAAATAACAATTTAACTGAAAGTTTATGTACAAAGGCGAACTTGACTCAATATTGAGTTTTCTTCCAGCAAACCTTAGAGCGATAGAGAGATGAAAATAGAGTAGAGGATAGCAGCAAGTGTACCTACAGTAGAATTAAATAGAATATCCTAAACTAACCATATATATTATACAAAATATTACATTAACACAGAAATCTTACTAAATAGTACTAAAAATACATATATAAATAAATATATGCAAATACATATATGATAATACTATATACCGATAAATATAATTCATGACGACAGGAAATGTTCTTTAGTTTTCTTCTTGAAAGCGTCTATTGCTATTGCGGATAGAATGCGGGAGTGAGTTCCACAAGGTGGTTCTTTTGGCATAATAAACTATTGAGCCGTTGGCAGCACTGGAGTTCATAAAAAAAGGTTGGCTGCTATGGAGTGACGATTGGATTATGGCGGAATTTGAATAATAGTGTAAATACTAATATTTGACATTGTAAAGAGTAACTGGAATGTTTTTATGAAATAATACAGCTACGTTACATTTACACTTCTGAACTAGTTTTAGTTTAAGTTGGAACTAATCAAGCCGCCTATAAGGTTTGTAACTTTAGAATAACTTTAGTGATAAGAATATTGCGGTTACGCAGCACTATGATCAACAGTCAATAAACCACAATAAAACACCTATCTATCTATCTATCTATAACCTCACGCCAGATCCCTTGCGGGGTAGGTAGAGAGTACAGAGTTCCAACAGGTTCTTTCCTTACATACCTCTCTGGCTTCCTCGACTCTCATAGTTCGTCTCATATACGCTCGCCGGTTACGGAGACTCTTGACTTTTCCATCAGATAAGACTCGGTTTCTTTGGTCGTGGTAAGATAGTCTAGGTCTTCCCCAGTACCTGCATCCTTCCACTTTCACATTGTATATCTGTTTTGTCATTCTTTCCTCTGGCATTCTTTCTATATGCCCGAACCAACGGAGCATGCCCTTTCTCATCTTTACACCGATACTATCTTTCATACCTACTCGCTGTCTTACTATGCTGTTGCTAATGCGGTCGGTTACCTTCACTCCGCACATCTTCCGCAGAGTTCGCATTTCTACCGCATTTATCCTTCTTTCATTCTCCTTCTTACATACCCAGCTCTCGCTACCATATAACAGCGTTGGGACAAGAACTCCGTTATGTATGGCCAGCTGCGCCTTATGGCTTAAGTGCCGGCTCCCGAGTAGCTTTCCCATCGCACCATTCACTCTGTTCCCTGCACTCACTCTTCTCTCTATGTCAGCGGTGTATTTCCCATCCTTACTGAAGGCGCATCCAAGATATACAAACTCATTCACTTGCTCTAGCACATCGTTACCAACCACAATCCTTACATTCTTACATTCGTTCTGGTTTCTTCCCTTTCAAAAACCATAATCTTGGTTTTCTTCACATTCAAGTGTAAGCCATTGATCATGCAGTCGTCTTTCATAACTGTGACTAGTGTTTGCAGATCAGTGGCTGTTGGCGCTATTAAAACCGCGTCATCTGCATAAAGTAGATGGTTTACCACTAAGTCACCCATTTGTACACCTTCATTCATCGCTTTCAGTCTTTGAAGACTTTTGTCCAGATATATTATAAACAGTCTAGCGGACAACACGCAACCCTGCTTGACGCCGATTTTAACGTCAAACCAGGGTGACCTGTTACCACCCACCCGTACGCATGCCTTGCAGTCCACATAAGTGGACTGGACGGCTCGCAACAGAGTGCCATCTATACCATACTCTGGCAAAATGTCCCAAAGTCTCTTTCGCACAACTCTGTCAAATGCCTTCTCCAGATCTACAAAACCGCAAAAAACCTTCCAGCCCACTGCCAGATGCTTCTCTACGATGTTGCGGAGTGAGAAGACTTGATCCGAACATCCTCTTCCAGACCTGAAACCCCCTTGTGCCTCGCACAACATTCCATCGGACTTCACGCGCATTCTCCGTTCAATAATTTTACCGTACACCTTGGAGTACCCGTACACCTTTTACCGTACACCATAAAACACCTGTAGCTGGACGAATAATATATTTATAAAATTAAATAACAAGAAAGCCACATCACACCACGACACCACATCTATCCGTCACGTCGTCTATCTGATAAATGAATTCTGCGATACCTAGTAATCTAATTTAAATTTAAATTTGGGTGTGTGGTTGTTAGGGAAATGCGTAGGCTGACGAAATGTGAATGGCATAGAAACTGTTGACATAAGACAAATCATGTATTTATTCCTTTGTTTGAGGCTAATAGGTAAACCATAATTTAGTCCGTAAAATTTAAAATGTCTGAAATGGCACAAAACTTCTTGGTTGTGATCACAGCTGGGGATAAACTCGATCTGCAGAGCTTTTAACCTCCGTCCTCTTTGTCACAATCACAGCTATTTGAGGTGATTTCACGTATTGCAGCAGCCTACGAATTAATCAATATTTAAGATATATTAATAAAATATATCTATATATCAGCGTGGTGTGAGACAGGGAGACGTTATATCCCCGAAACTGTTCTCCGCCGCGCTGGAAGATGTTTTTAAGCTTCTGGACTGGAGAGGACTAGGTATCAACATCAACGGCGAGTACATCTCTCACCTTCGATTTGCCGATGATATCGTGCTCATGGCGGATACCCTGGAAGACCTCAGTGCCATGCTCGACGACCTCAGTAGAGTCTCTCAACAAGTAGGTCTTAAAATGAACATGGACAAGACGAAGATCATGTCAAACGTCCATGTAGTACCAACTTCTATAAAGGTTGGAGACTCTACGCTCGAAGTTGTTGACGATTATATATACCTGGGACAAAGAATCCAATTAGGTAGGTCCAACTTCGAGAAAGAGGTCAATCGTCGAATCCAGCTCAGTTGGGCGGCGTTCGGGAAGCTACGTAACATCTTCTCGTCCAAAATTCCGCAGTGTCTCAAGACAAAAGTCTTTGACCAGTGTGTGTTGCCAGTGATGACTTACGGTACTGAGACATGGTCGCTTACGATGGGCCTCATAAGAAGGCTCAAGGTCACCCAAAGGGCGATGGAGAGAGCTATGCTCGGAGTTACCCTGCGGGATCGAATCAGAAACGAGGAGATCCGCAGGAGGACGAAAGTCACTGACATAGCACTCAGAATTGCTAAACTTAAGTGGCAGTGGGCGGGGCACATCGCTCGTAGAACTGACGGCCGTTGGGGCAGAAAGGTTCTTGAATGGCGACCACGTACCGGAAGACGTGGAGTGGGTAGGCCCCCTACAAGATGGACCAATGACCTGGTGAAGGTCGCGGGTAGAAGTTGGATGCGTACAGCACAAAGCCGGTCGTTGTGGCGGTCTTTAGGGGAGGCCTTTGTCCTGCAGTGGAAGTCTTTCGGCTGAAGAAGAAGAAGAAGAAGAATAAAATATTTAATCACAACTGTTTGCCTACAGGAATCGAGAACAGCTATTTACACGTGATGCAGTATCTAATATTATTTACAGATATCGAAAAAAGCTCTAATAGACTTTTCTGTTAGTTTTGTTAGCTGGCACCTACCGATGTACGTTTTATGAAATCTATATTTTTTTCGTATTTTCTCATTTGTAGTGATATCATCATCTTTCTTACTATAGCCCATTAAATAGGGTCGGCATAAAAATTTTATTTATTAGTAGAGTCATAATGCTATAAGGTAAGTACCTACACTGAACTTTTAAGACAACTCAATATTTCAATCAGAACAGTAGATATGGGGATTACATTCTTTAAACACTGCAGTTTATGAAAAGCAATTACTTTTTCTTTTTTTTTTATTTAACACTCGGGACTCTATGCCCACCCCGCAAAAAATCTAACACACCCTTAAAATATAAAAAAGTATATATAGCAGGGCTCAATAAACTAAAATTACATTGGTAGATAATTATTTCTTTGTGTTCATATTCATGTTTGCTATAAAAATAATAAGAACCAACCACAAACTCTTATTATTTTTTGGCATATTTTTCGTAGAAACTACGTAGAGAAGTTGGAAATCTATACTATACGGTAAGTCACTGACTCAAACACGAAACTAACATGTTAGTAGCTCTGATGTGGACTAGTGTTAATTTGAAATCCAAATGAAAGGCAACAGTTTGGTTTCCAATGTAGGTGAATTCGACCCCTTTGGGAGTTTGGAGCTTTAATTACTAGGCACCACGCACGACGCCGTCCGAGTTGTACTAAAACTGATGAAAACTAACGTGGAACTGTTCGATGAAGGAAACTGATTCATTAGTTCGTTTCAGCAAAAACAAATCATTTAGAAAACCAGCTAGATGTAAATGTGATTAGTAATGTTATGTTTTAAAAATCATGACACTAATCACGGACTTAACTGTTGGAAAATTTAAAATTGATTTTGGTTACCAAATTTATTTATGTACATACCTGTGTAAAAAAGATAATCTATAAAATCGCCAATTAATCAATACCCAAAACAAAAACGTTCTTCGTCTCAATATCTGAAATTAAGTTGTATCATTTTTTGGTTAAGTTTGTAACTATGAATTTCATATTAAGTATATATCGAATAGCACTAGACATGTTGAATGAAAGTAGGATAAATGCGGTAGAAATGCGAGCTCTGCGGAAGATGTGCGGAGTGAAGCTGACCGACCGCATTAGCAACAGCGTAGTAAGACAGCGAGTAGGTATGAAAGATAGTATCGGTGTAAAGATGAGAAAGGGCATGCTCCGTTGGTTCGGGCATATAGAAAGAATGCCAGAGGAAAGAATGACAAAACAGATATACAATGTGAAAGTGGAAGGATGCAGGTACCGGGGAAGACCTAGACTATCTTACCACGACCAAATAAACCGAGTCTTATCTGATGGAAAAGTCAAGAGTCTCCGTAACCGGCGAGCGTGTATGAGACGAACTATGAGAGTCGAGGAAGCCAGAGAGGTATGTAAGGAAAGAACCTGTTGGAACTCTGTACTCTCTGCCTACCCCGCAAGGGATCTGGCGTGAGGTTATAGATAGATAGATAGACTAGACATGTTTCCTTAACATAACTATGATTTATATTATAATAAACTAACCTAATCTAACGCTCCTACCTACAAAACTGAAACTTTATTTTAAAATTGTAACGGTAACTTTGTAAATTCACATTTCCTAAATGGAAAAAACCAACTTAAACAAAATATCAATTTAGGTTGTGTATTTTTCAACTCAACATTTATAAACAGCATTCGAAACTAATTAACTTTAGCTATAATTACTGCACTAAACATTGCATAATAGCCAATAAATTGGGAGATATCTAGCCGGCATAATTTATCGTACAAATAACTTACACAAAGTCCTTTTAAAACTTCGTCTAAGAAACAACGAATGCCGACGCAGCTCCACTTAAAATGTTCTCTAAAGAAATATGTAGAACGCTGTCGTCTGAAAAGGCAGATTCGTCGTAGGAATCTCAACGGCTGGTTTAATTAGCCGTTTTAATGAATGTCGAGGCACGTACGCTGTAAACGCGGCCCATTACCTGTGTAATTCACGCGATGATAACAAAGGCGGGGGCATTGCGCGAGGGCGTCATCTCGACGACACCGAAGATCACGACAATGGTCTCTTTCGGATTTTTCCGCAAATGTCTGCCATTCAAGCTGAATGTTTAACACTAAAAGGTTTAAAATTAGGTTAAGATACTTTGTTAAGAAATATTAATAAGTAATATACCCTTCAAGGTTAAATAAAGCGTTAGGAAAAGGATTATATTGTTATTTTATTTTGTTAACACAGAAAATGGGGTACTTTAATTTCCTAAACTATTCAAATTTGAAAGGGTTGATTGGTAAGCTAATTAATTTTAGTTTTACCTAGTTTTACTCGTATTGGTACATAAATTCCTCGTTGACTAGACTGAATTAACCTTTTGAGTATAAAGTATTGAAACTATTTAATTTAATAAACGCAGACAACCCTTTCACATGAAGATATTAGAAAAATGAACACTAATCTTTAAAATATTTGATGAATGCCACTAAAGAAAACAAAACATGTGATTCGTCGTTAAAGTAGGTCATTTCCTAAATTACAACATTTAAAAAAATATCATTTCCACATTGATGTCAGGAAATGGAAAAAGCGATTATCACATTTACGTTTTAATGTTTCTTTAAAAGCTTTTTATTTTCGTTTATATATGCTAATCTAAAAGTCGGGAGCAATAATATGGAAAAAATATAGCCGACGCAGACACGGGTCTCAATAAAATGGCATAAGTAGGGCAAACTTGAAACATTAAGCTGTTTGAGATCTTGTCTTTGCTCTTATATTAGTGGATATTGTTATTGTAAGGCTTTAGACTCTTGCGTTTTTATTTTGCCTTATAGTATGAAGTACGCATTACAAGTTTATCAATAGGATTTCTCATCAAAGTTCCAAATTATGTTTTACCAGAAATCATATCGTTATTTTTTTGTTGTAATACCTACTGTACCTACTTTTTTGTCACAGCCAGGTAAATTGATAAATAGATACCCTAAATCATTATTAGTTACTTATATGTAAAAACTATTCTAGATGTGTATGTCTGTACCGTTTTAGTAAGCACCTACATTTTTAGAACTTAACCATATAAGTCCAGATCCGATTTCGAAGCTTCTGAGCCTAGTCGTGATATTCATAAATTTTCAAACTTATTTAACTTATCAGTGTATTAAGCTATAAATACAATCATAATCTAGATCTAAATGTACATACCGATTCAAATATGATACTGCATTCTGATATCACACTATAGGTGCATATTATGCCATCAAAGACATCTGACATCAAAGAGCACTGTGAGAACCAAAGGCATGCAGAAGTTACGGTGAGATCCAGGATAGCGCAGATTCTAAGTCTGCTTCAGGTCTTTATGACATGACCCTTATTCTTAAAGACGTAAGACTTGGATATCAACGAATAATCTCTACTGAAACTTAAATACTCAAAGTTTACTTTTTTAGGCTTAACTTGAACTTAACACATGCTTACCCAAGTGTTTATACGAAATGTTCGTGGCAAATTACAGTACTCGTTAAGTACTCGGCGCTGTAAGAATTAAGCGAGCAATAACACATCGCTAATGAGTGCTCATTCTGTACTCTACGGACTAAACGTGACAAAGGGCCGTGTTGGCTCTTAAGCGAGCACTTGAGAAAGCACTTCTATTATTCCCCCTATAGGCTTTATTCGTCGCTTATTTTGTTGATAAGCCAGTATAATTTAACATTTACTGTACTGTAAGATCCTTGACAATATTTTCACTAGATAGGTACCTACTATAGTTACAATCGTTATAATTGAACTTAAATAAAAAGATATATATATATATACACATACATACATAATATATGCACTTATACGGAACTTAAGTACCTAAGTATACCGATCTAATCTACAAATTATAGAAATGACTATTTCTAGTGTAAGTGGAGGAAGCCAGAGAGGTATGTAAGGAAAGAACCTGTTGGAACTCTGTACTCTCTGCCTACCCCGCAAGGGCACTGGCGTGATGATATAGATAGATTATCGGAAACAGAATATTTTTTATTCATTTAAGCCATTACAGTATTTATGAATCGTCAGAAAAGTAACAAAGACTCTACCACCACTTCGGAATTGCATTCCTGTGGAGAAATGAGTGAGAATGATAAGTTTAAAATATTTTTTACATTTTCTTTTTCCATTTACATTTCGTTGTGGGATATGGGAGAACAATGTAAGCCTACATTCACTCTATCAGGTGGGTCTAAGTTAATTTAAACAAATTATACTATTCATGTGTATGACTACATGGTTCCCTCATTTACAGCGAGAGAAATGAGAAAAAAAAAGATTAATTTAACTACATTAATAGAAGGAAGAAAGGGAATATTAAATAATAATAGCTGAACAGTTACACATATTCAATGAAGTGGAGCTGGAACAGCCCCTATCCAAGTATTTTTGTCTTTTAAATAAAATAATAATATTTCTAATATTTTGATTTTTTATTTTATTTTATTTTATTATTTTGCTTATTTTTTATTTTATTTTAACAAATTGCCGTATAAGAATGAAAATAACTAACCAACTGCACCAACCGGCACCGCATTGAAATATTTATTTTTTGCTTCGTGAAGTCGGTTTCCCCTTTATTTAAAAAGTTATTAGGGCATCTTATTGATCTAATCCATAGTAAAACTCCTATGGATTAGATTAGATATTACCTCCGAATTTTTTGGCTGATATCAAACCAACCATCAATTACATTCAATAGTTTTGTTAAATTACATATTCATTATAAGGTTTGTACAACGATTTCAGTACATTTCTGTTCTGTAATTACACATTGTTTCACAAAGGTGAGTGTGAAAATGTTTCTGTTCGGTAAACATGTAATTTTGAAAAGGATACCTTTGACACAAGGTATTAATTTGAAATTAATTATTTAGTTTTTTTAGGATCCTGGTATACTACACCGGCGTGACTGTGTAAGACTTCCTCTGTGTGCCACTTTCCGCATAGAGCAATTCCATGTCAACGTCGATTGGTTGCATCGCATACTTCGGATCATGTTCACTTCGCATAATTTTTGAAAAAAATATGTCTAAAACCTATTTTTTATGCAAAATTTTCCATACGACGCAGCTGCGTCATATAAATAGCACAATAAACACGTATTTGGTGATACACATCTTCAAATTTTTCTCGAATACTATTGTTTTTCTCTAAATGGCAGAAGCAACTTCTATTTTGTAAGACTAACTGAGAAAGGGAGATCAATCAACTCGATCGTGCTCGCGCTTTTAGTCTTTTGCTAATTTCCAAAGAAACCGCTAACCAAAGGAACGTCGGGCAGTGGCGATGATGGAAACAGACTCTGCGCAAGTGGTATACTTTATATAACTGCGCGTACTTTATATATCTTCTGTCTGAACTTTAAAAGTTCGTACTATATATGGCGAACCGTGCCGCCGCGTCGTGGTAGTTGAACTTGATCAGAGTTAGTAGGTATGATGTTAGAAATATGCCAGTGTAAGTAAGTATAACAAATGTCACTTTCAGTATGGAAGAAGTAGTTACTAAGTTGTATGTATGGCATATAACGATTTTCTCATAAAAGCAACGCATTCAACAGTCGTTCGAATGTCCATGGTTGGCATGTCTTACGGCACAGAGCATAATAGTAGCATAAGTTTAGATAATGGGTTTCTTTAGTTAACCTAATCAATACCACCGTCATAGTGTTTGGGATTCCTTATTATATTACACAGTATAAATAGGCTTCCATTGTAAATTTTCACATAAAATTGAAAGCTTCTGACGTGTTATTTATTCTGTTTTCAAGAATGAAGGGAGCATTATCATATAGTTCTATAACTCCGCATCTGAAGAACTTGCGTTTCTGTGGATTTTATCAATTGGATACAAATTCTTCACATATGAGAAAATTATTCCACACGGCTTATATGCGCTTGGTTTTATTTTTTATTTTGTTGTATACCGTGCAGCAGATTATTAAAGTTTATCAAGTTAGTATTTTTAATATCTTCTTCTTTGTGTATGTTTAATATGTGTTAATATGGTTTTTTCTGTCGCATTTATTAATATGGCACTCGAAAATCTCGAAAATCACCAAACAGATATGCAGTCTATGTTCACCAATATCCATTGGTGATTGTAAGACTGATTTCTTGGAAAGGTTGGTGAACTCTCAACATTTTTGTCAAGGGAGTCATAAGAAATACCGTTCCCACAGTAATTTTCTGCGTGCGCTGCCTTAACTATTTAATATAAATCTTTATATTAAAGAGTCAAATAAAGATGCCTACTATATTAAAATAGTCAAGTTTACTTTCTTTAGGTACGAGATGACGTTATTAAAGTAATGGATACTATGTTCTTGCTACTGACAAATTCTGATTTTATATACAAACAAGTTGTGCTATGGAAGAAAGCTGATCGCATTGAAGAACTATTGGATATAATGAGAGGTAGGTATATTCCAGTAGGTAAGAAAATTCAAATAATCCTTTTCGTAAGACCAGTATTTTTTTACATACGTCACTTAAGGGGCTAAATATGAACATAAAACATATTGGTCTATATGCTTCCAAGATTATTTTAATAGTTACATAACTCATTAATCGATCTAACTATATCATCAAGCTAGATCCCTTGCGGGGTAAGTAGAGAGTACAGAGTTCCAAAATGTTCTTTCCTAACAGATCTCTCTGGTTTCCTTCAGTACCATAGTTCGTCTCATACACGCTTGCCGGTTACAGCGACTCTTTATATGCTCTTCAGATAAGAAGCGGTCTATTTGGTTATAACGCATTAAAATTCTACAAGAAATTGTCACAATACCTGTATTCTTATTTCAAGGTACAATATTTAATCAAAAAAATCCCGAGCACCAAGAATATCTGTTTCGGACAATTCGCAAAGCGAGATTGCTACTCCGCGCTTTCAATATCGTGGCGCTATTCACTTGCCTATTGTGGGTTCTATACCCTGTCATGCAACACCTGCAGAGGAAACCCGTTGAATTTGCAATATGGCTGCCCTTTGACGCTAACATGAACCCGCGGTGAGTTCAAATTTGCACATAAAACGTACATTTTATGCCCTAACCAACTCATTATGTAGTACCGGCGTACCGTAGAAACTACGAAGCATAGCACATTAAGATTATCATAATTTTATCTAAGCACTGGCATAATAACTTGAGCTTTACGTATTATAATATGCAAATTTATCATATGTTAAACATATCTTTTAATTTAAAAATTGTACGTTCTTTTTATTTTAATAAAAAAGAATAAGGCGTTAACAGTCTTTGATAAATTGTGAATTTATTATAATCATAATCTATCTATCTTTATCATCTTGCCAGATCCCTTGCGGGGTAAGCAGAGTACGGAGTTCCAACGGATTCTTTCCTTACGGACCTCTCTGGTTTACTCCATTTCTAATCATGATGTTATTTTATCTATATCATCACTATAAGTTAGAGCAATACTCTTCGGATAATACATGGCGACTTATATAACAAAAAAACACAAAGCAGTGGATGAGTAAGGATTCCCTTAACTTTGGAATAGTATCGAAGCAGCTCGGTTTTGGTTCTGTATTACCAATTATACCTGTGTCGTGGGTGCATTTCATCGTTATCAGCCGAAATAGTCCACAGGGCGAGGCCATCCTCCTCAAAGATAATTATAACGACCGGCTTTGTGTTGTACCTACGCATCCAGCTTTCGCGTACGCACCTGCGGCCTTCGTCAGGTCATCAGGTTGTATTTACATACAACAATTTATATATACACAAACACCTAGACCGAAACGAACATTATTGGGTCAAAAAGATTTCTCTCGTGCAGGGATCGATCCATTCGCAAGTCGTACAAAATATTTTATCATAAATTTTTTTTTTTTTTTTTTTTTTTTTTTTTTTAAACGTAGCCCCACACTAGGATTTATTCCTGTGTCGTGGGTGCGTTTACAAACATGAAAATTCACAAACAAATACCCAGACCGGAACAAATAATTGTGGATCACACAAAGATTTGTCCCGTGCAGGAATCGAACCCGCGACTATTCGACATTTCATTGACCATAAGGTTTTTACGTGGCTTTTGCTAATCCAGTTAGAACATTAATCAATGCTGGGGAATGAACTATTTCAGTTATCGTAATATATTATGTGAGTAAATAATACCCCACAGTTTTAATTGGTACAACAGTCAAATAGTTATAATTATCCAGTATTTTGAATGACGATGCATTTTTATGTTTATTCAGGTTTTTCATAGTGTCATTTTATGTGTGGATTCAAACTTCATGGCTCGCTTACAGTAACACTACAATGGATGCATTTATATCGTCCTTCCTTGCTCAATCCAAAACGCAGCTAACCATATTGAGGTAAGCCTTACTCTGTGAAAATGATTAACTATAGAATTAGGTAACAACCTTTTTCAGGGCTTCTTAGACTGTTCTACTATAAAACAAAGACCTTCTCCCTTTATTTTATTCCTAATTTGTAGGTAGGTCTTACCTTATCTTAATGTTGGCTTACTGGACCGAGGAGACCTCTGGAGCACTTCGAGCCATGGGATCTTTTGTGCTGTCCTTGCCCTAATGCTCTTACGTACCTTAAGTGTCTAGTACTCCCTGTATTAGGCTGTAGATTCCAGCAGGGGGACAGAGCCGTAGTTCTTCTAGGTTTGGATAGGCCAATCCCAGCAGTTTCATTCGCCGCGCAGCCAGAGCGTCGCAGTGACAGAGGACGTGCTTCATGGTTTCAGTTTCTGTGCCACAGCTCCTGCATACCACGTCGCCGCATAGTTCATCTTGTGTAGATGTTCTTTCGTGCCATAGTGACCTGTGAATGCTCCAGTTATTTGCCTTAGTTGTAGTCTACTATATTTTAGTAGTCTTTTGCTGTCGCTCTCACACCATGCGAAAAGAAATTTCTTTGGGTGTCGAAGCCCTGTGTGTGTTTCCCATTCTTTCCTATGTTGTTCTTGGGCACATTTGAAGAGTGCGCCTCTATAGGCACCGTCTGGTATGCCTATGAACGGTTCTGGACCAACGCGTTTTTCCATTGCTCCCTTTCTGGCTAAATCATCCGCACGCTCATTGCCATCAACTCCCGTGTGCCCAGGGACCCAGACTAACCTGACCGTGTTGCGCGCTCCACATCTGTCAAGAAGGTATGAACACTCCGCAGCCAGTGCTGAGTTTAGCTCATAGGAGCTGACGGCTTTGAGGGCAGCCTGACTATCACTACAAAATAGATTTTCTTGCCCGTGATTCGTTGGTCCAATATTACTTTTGCACAACTGTTTATCGCATAGGTCTCTGCCTGGAATATTGATGTAAACCTGCCCATGCCTTGACTAAGGCTGTATCCTTCCGTATATACTCCGGCTTCCGTTCCAAACTTGGTTTTGGATCCGTCAGTGTACCATATAATTGGCTCCTTGCCTTGTTTATTTAGACCACTTTTCCATTGTTTCATGGTTGGGATGTGCTAAATCTTTTATTGAACATGTATGTGGTCAAGATCTTGTCACTTCTCATTTCCCATGTCATCTAGTTCCTTGTCCGGTTCTAGCTTAGTGTGTTCAAGGCCTGGCGCCGTTATGCTCCATAGTCCAGCTTTCTCTAGCCTATGGAGTGCCTTCCTTGCCTCAGTCTCAATGACGAAATGTAATGGAATCAGGTTGAGTAGCCTCTCCATAGCTGCCGTCGGTGTTGTTTTGAATGAGCTTGCAGGTCTTTGAATGGTCAGGCAGGCTGTCCTCTGCAGTTTTGTTAGGGCGTCCCTGCACGTTTGTGTTTGAGTTCTAGGCCACCACACGATGCATCCATACGTTAATATCGGTTTTACCATAGTGATATATATCCAGTGCATTATTTTGGGCTGTAGTCCCCATGCCTTTCCATACGCTGACCTACACATATTCAGCACTCTCGATGCCTTGGCTATGGTTTGGTCAACATGTGTATGCCACTTTAGTTGCTTGTCTAGAGTCACCCCCAGATACTTGACCTCAGTGGCCCATTTAATTTTATTTCCGCACATATGCAAGTCCTGTAGACTCGTTAGTACCTTTTTCTTTGTGAACAGGATGACATTAGTCTTCATCGGGTTGACCGAGAGGCTATTTGTCGTGCACCAGTTTGTTACTTTATCTAGAGCTTCCTGCATCAGTGTAGATACTGTGTTTGGAAACTTCCCATTTCACATATCCTACTCCGTAGAACGGACCTTTGTTGATTATCTTCAAGAGAGAGTCCACTACCAGGCTCCACAGAGTCGGCGATAAGACCCCTCCTTGCGGGCATCCTTTAGTAGTTCTTACGGATAGCCCTTCTCCTAATAAAGTGGACTGGACTATCCTGGTGGTTTTTTAGCATGTTCTTGATCCATTTGATAAGATTTGGTTCTATCCCATGCTCTATAGCAGTTAATTCTATGGATGAGAATGTTGTGCGATCAAATGCACCCTCGATATCCAGAAAGGCTGCAGCACAAATTACCTTTTGCTGCAAAGCCATCTCTGCGCGATTCACCACATAGTGCAATGCCGTTTCCGTAGACTTACCAGGTAGATAAGCGCATTTCATCTTATGTAGGGGATAATCCTTTAGTGGGCCATCCTTTATGTGCCTATCTATCATTTTCTCTAGACATTTTAAAAATAATGAGGACAGGCTGATTGGTGTGTAGGATTTGGCATCCTCCTAGTTAGATTTTCCTGGTTTGGGAATGAACGTCACTGTCACCTGCCACCAGATTCTAGGGGTATGCCCAAAGGCCACACATGCCCTGAATAGTCTGCACAGGTGTTGGCTGAGTACTGGTTCCCCTTCCTGTAGGAAGATTGGATAAACACCATCCACCATCTTAAATGGTTGAAAGCTCTTTAAGGCCCATTTGAGTTTGTTCTGTTCCACGATTTTGCCTGCCGTTTCCTAGTCAGCTCTAATTGTCTTCAAGCTTAGCTCATTTATATGGGCATCACACATGGTGTCCTCTCTCTGTATTGCTACTGAACCCGGGAAATGCACGTTGAACATTGTTTTCAGTGTTTCTTCCCCATTGTTTGTAAGTTCCCCTACCTCATTCCTTACTGTAGTAAGTGGATTTATTTTGGCCATAGATATTGCCTTGGCTAGCTTCAAACCCTCAGGGAGGCTGTCTATACTTTGGCAGTGTCTTTTCCAAGCCCTTCTTTTTGCTCGACGCCCTTTTGTATTGAACCTCGTAAGTATCGTAGAATATTCACCAAAGTTCTTGGTTGCTTTCGCAGTGTTGAATGCACGTCGAGTTTCTAATCTTCACCGCGCTAGCTCTGGTGTCCACCATGGGTCACGTTTCGCTATGACTCTGCTCTCCGGACAGTTATTAGTCCAGGCGGTTTTTACTGCCCGAGCTATGCTATCTGCTTCGAACTTTATATCTAATACGGAGCTGAGTCTGCCTCGGACCTTTCCTAACTCTGCCTTAAGGTCCCTTTTATATGCGGCCCAATCAGTGTTCCTTGGGTTCTTCTTGGGTTTATATTATACGTTTCCATCCGATACTGAAAACATATATAATTGTGATCGGAGGATGAGATCTCATTGGAGACATGCCAGTTGCTTACCTGTCTACTCGCTCTATTGGAGGCAACTCTAATGTCAATCACTTCTGCTCTGCGCCTATTTACAAACGTGGGCCTATTGCTTCTATTGAGAATTTGTAAAGGAGTGCTTACCAGATAGTCCAGAAGTTTTTCCCCTCTTTGATTAGTGTCTGAGCTGCTCCAGACGATGTGATGTGTGTTTGCGTCACATCCTACGATTAGCTCAGACTTGTTGTTGCAGGAATATTCAACCAAGTCCCGCAGATGTCTTGTAACAGGGTCCGCGCATTCGTAGGGCAGATAAGAAGCCGAGAAGATGACTTCTCGGCTGCCCTTGTTACCTTCCAATTTTAACTTCACCGTGGTGAGGTCCCTATAACAGAAAATGGACAGAAAATGGACAGAGGCAAAACGTTTATGCCATTCCTGACAAAAATGCAGGTCCTCATGTCATTAGTTGCGCAATTGTGAAACAGGTTTCCCCCCGCTCCATCAAGGTCCTTTATCTGTCCCCTATAAAGATAGGGCTCCTGAATAAGTGCTAAATCAAATTTGGCCCTACGCAGCTGGCGATCTAGCATCGCCGTAGCCGCCTTAGAATGGTGCAAGTTTATTTGTACGCACCTTAAGCCAAGCTCCTTTGTTGCCTGGTTGTGTTTAGTTGGTAGTCCACGCTAGGGACTCCCCTCCTTGCAGCTCTCCTCCGGTTCGCTGCTATCTGGGGCTTCATCGTCCTCCCTTATTGGGGAAGATATGATGCCCAGATTGTCGAAGCCGCCCGCAAGTCCATCCGATCTCATCGACATGGCTGGCGATGGGACCGGACAGTCCGCGAGCAGTACCTCCACCTTGTCAGTTGCAGGGGTGCTTCCCCCCTGCTGGTGGTCCGGTTGTGTTTCCACCGGAGTAGTGTGGGGTACGACCGCTGGGTTAATGGACCCAACCGCAGCTTCCTCTTTGTCCTCTGCCGTTTCGGACTTTGAAGTAGCTGCGGTCAAGTCTGGCGTGCAGCATGTACCCGGCTTCTTTGATGGCATCAGCCGAGGACTGATCCATCAGGATGATGCTTCTGGCCTGTCGTCCCTCTGTCGTCGTGTTCACGACTCTCCAGCGGTCCGTGAGGATAACCTTATGGAGTCACTGGAGCATCTGAAGCTCCATAGATAGAGAGACCTTCTCACACACGCGCGTGTCCTCTTCCACGCCATTTTGACAGGACGGGGTAAGTCCCTATCCCTGATCACCTTGACCTTGACACCACCGACAGTTTGACCGTCGTAGTGCCTCAGCCAGGTGATCGCCTCATGGCTGGAGCATGGTAGGCTGATGATGCCGCCCTGGACCCCCTTCCATTACCAGATGACCTCCTTGATGTTCCAGGCAGTCAAATCATCAAGCATTGTTTTGGGATAGTCATCCGCAATGATGACCATCCTTGTTGTGGTCAGGGCATCCTTAAAGGAGGATCCGAGGCGAACTCGCTTCAGATCCCCTGCCGTATCCCTGGCTTCATCGCTGACCTCTCTCGCCCGTTTGGAGAGCGTCGCCTCCTGTACGGGCGTCTGAGAGACAGCCGATTGCCTTGCGAGCTCCATTCGCTTCCTCCGTTTGGCGAGCCCGCTGAGTCGTTTGCGTCCCTTAGGGGAGACATGGTCACGCAGTCCACCAGCACCGGTCGCCTGGGTGGTTTGGTTTTCGGGTCCAGCAGAGCCAGACGCCTTCGCCTCCACCTTGGCAACCGGGGGCAGACCGGAAGACGCTGTGTCTCCTCCAGATCCGCAGCTCATATGTGCAATTTTGGCGACCAGACTGGCGCCACTACTGGGGTTCGCTGCCGTCGCTTGTCCCGCTGCCTTTTTCATGCCCCAAGGCCTTACATTATGCCCCGAGGGGCCTTTTTGGGGACTGGTTTGGGGTTTTTCTTTTTGTTCTTGTCCATGTGACTTTATGATCTTTTTCACTCTGATGACTCCTCACCCGCCACGGAGCCCTCACCTTTGGCGATGCTTTATAAGCACCAGGGCTATCATCAGAGTATAGGATTCCAGGGTGAGTTGTCCACGAGACTAACGGTGTTTGCGTCCACTCCCACGTAATGTAGGCTCACACCGCCGCCTGCGGACCCCTTCACCCCAGAACCCTAGCTTAGCCCATCTGAAGGATGGACTTCAGCCGATTGACTGCCACGCGACTACGTTACAGCCTCCCGTTTGGACAGAGATCCAGACGGAAGAGGCGTGTTGCCAGCGACAGACAACAACTACCGGTCCATCACCGACTCAACCTCCAGGACTCCTTTACCCTGCTGTACAGGTCACCGCGCACGGCACAAACACGCAGAAGATTGTCCCCCCCCTACCCCCTGCCGCAGCACCCAATCCCAAGCACCGCGCCATGTCAGGTCATCCGCCATCGCCAACAAGATCCCCCGTGAGGGAAGTTATTGACGATACCCGGGGTGCACCGTCCCGTGCCCATTGTCGTTCCTCTGGACGTATCCGCGGGACTGGCAATGGGTCGGGCGCACTAGGAGGTTACCCGACCGTAGCTCCCCAAAAGTAAGGTACCTGTAGGTAGGTACTCATCTAATGATATTATTTCAGATTCGATTTAGAAAGCATAATTGAAAAATGCAAAAAAGAAGCAAAATTATCGACAGAGTCATTCAAATATATTTTTCAACGTCGTTTTAGAAAGACATTATTGCACTACGATGAGATCACTAAGTAAGATCTACGGATTATGACACTTGGATAAAGAAATCACCTTGGTACTTAGTAATGACTGCCCTTTTACCAGATTTTCAGGAAAAATTCAAGAAATATTCGGCGGTGCCGTTCTATATCAATTTCTTATCAGCGGATGGATAATATGTACCACAGCTTACAAAATAGCGAATGTAAGTTCAATTAATTAATAAGGTCGGAACAGAATTGACGGAGACAGTAAACCATTGATATTAATATTAAATTTTATTAATATTAAATTTTTCATGAACTCTCAACTAACTGATTTGTGTGTACCTACTTACAATATGATTTGTATTTATTCTGGTTTTCTTATTTCAGACAGAGCTTAAAGTATTCCTTGTATCCCGTGATTGCATCATAGCATGCTCCTAGTTTGGACGTATATTAAGCAAATAATTGCCGACTTTGCATGTTATTTAACAAAGTGCCTAATGTATTGATCTAGAAATATTTGTGATTGTGCCACATCCCATTAGAATTCTTTCACATAATTCGTTACGTGCCGAGTTTCACATAAAACTGTTTAAGTACTTTAAGAATTGGGCTTTAAGCAACCTCCGTCCACTTAATGTCACGTGATTCTGTCTACATTCTTGATTAATGGTATATCACAGATCGTAGCCATCTGGATAAAACGAAACAGTTGGACGACTACCCAATTATTTAAACACCTGCATTCAATTAAATGGCTAATCTATTTGTTCAGCTAAAAAGACCACTGAAACTTAAAAATTTGGTGCAACAATATACGGCGTTTGTTGCAGTTATTTGGCGAAATTACTTATTCAGGCGTTCGTAGAAAATCGTTGCAAATCTTAGCTAATATAGTTTCCGGTAATTACTTACTGTCAATTCTGGTACAAAACTGATACTGCCTATGTTAGATTTGTAATAATCAACGAAATGAAATTAATTGTAGTGGCTGGTTCTCATAAAGCAGGACCTGAAAAAAATTGACCTTTGGTTAGCTAAATGGTTGACGTTTTAAGTGTTATTCTACGTCATATAATCAACGAAGCATTCATTATAAAGCCGACGAGGCGTTTACTGAATTGGCTAGCCTTTAACTTAAGTGGCTCGTATGAAATAAAACTATTTTTCGGATTTTATTTTTGAGTTTTAAGTTCCCGACATTTCGAGTGCTTTGCAGCACCCATGGTCACGGGAGGGACTGAGGTGTTAGACGTCTAAAAGGCATAGTTGTTCCGGGGTACTCTCAAACTTCTTAATTATTTTTGTTGGTCCGATCTACACAGAATGAGCTCACGGTGTCTTGAGGTCTTGCATTTTTATGCTTGGTTTTGGATTTGATTATATTAATTACCGGATCCCAAGTCGATGGAAGCACCCAGCCATCTTCTCTATTGAAATAAGGATGTTTTTTTTAATTTCAATAGCCTTTTCACGAGGATTTGTGGTCTATCAAATCTGATGTTATGGCGGGTGCGGTCAAGGACAGGTTCACAGACTGCCGACTTCTTTGAGAGACGGTATTTTAGGTCAGCTATGTGTTCTTTAACCCTAATTTTTACCGGTCTTTTTGTTTGTCCTATATAAGTTATTTAAATGGCTGGTTCAAAAGATTTAATTTGTTACAGATAACTCAAGTTTCAGTCGATTTTGTGTCTACAGTTATCTACATGTTTTGTATTCTAACGGAAATTTTCTTATATTGTTTTTATGGTAACGAAGTAACTTATGAGGTAAAGTTAACAAAAAAAATTACACGCTTATATTAAGATTCTCATAAAGTTTACTTGCTTACATTTATGATAAGTTTTCACTTAAATGATTTACAGTTTTTGATATTGTTTGAAACGAAAATATAAAAAAGAAATAAATACCCTGACGCCTATATTCCTTAAGCAGGGGTGGATGAGAGGTGTTCTGTGTGTTCCCAGAGGTGAACTGGATGCGTCTACTTTTCGTCGACGATGTTAAGTCACAATGACCAACCTTTTTTTACCTAGGGAAAATCCTGCATAGGACTTCCGCGAGCCTTGGGGCAAGGTGTGCCGGAGTCCTACCGACTAAAAACCCCAGGGTGACCGACATAAGCACTTTGCAGGGGCTCCGGGATGTCCATATGGAACGCACCGGTGCCCCTCTTGTGCCGCGCTCTGAAGAGCTCGCCATCGGAGAGAGACTTGATAACATGTGCCCCCCCCCCCCCCCGCACCGACACGAAGCTCACGGCGACGTGGGCCACACCAACAATGACCAACCTAGATCAACAAGGGAACAATTTTAAAAGAAAATAAAAAGATACACCTACAACTAAAATTAGACAGTCTTATCTGAAGGACAAGTCAAGAGTCTCCGTAACCGGCGAGCGTGTATGAGACGAACTATGAGAGTGGAAAAGAGAGAAAGCCAGAGAGGTATGTAAGAAAAGAACCTGTTGGAACTCTGTAGTCTCTGCCTACCCCGCAAGGAATCTAGCGTGATGATATAGATAGAATGTATTCTTTCTGTACAACGTTTTCCTAATACACTCATCGGTGTACATGTAGGATCTTTGATTCTAATATCTACCTAAACAATGTTTTAGGTACTGTCTCGTTGGTCTAGTGGCGAATAATGCGCGTTGCGATCACGAGGGCCTGGGTTCAAATCCTAGGTCGGATAAATGTAGTTTTTCTATCGATAAATTCCCAGTACTAATCTGGAGTCTTGAATAGTGTATATGGCAATAGGGGGGGCCTATTGCCATATACACAATATTACTAACCTAACCTAACATCATCAGCTATTTGTCGAATTTCACTACTTTCTATTGACCTCAGTATATATAAATTATATATATTTAAAATCGATTAATAGAGCCCGTTCTTTTGAGACCGTTTTCCGAAAAAATTTCGAAGGAAAATTATAAACTCCCCATACATTGACTGATTTTTGGAACATTAAGCCCAAAATTTTTCAAAATTTTCTTCTGGTGGAAGTCCAAATTTGGTATTAGTAAAGCAAAGCCGTAAAGCCCTCGTCAGCCCCTATCCGCAGACACCCCACGCGTTGTCGACGCACTACGTTGATTATATCGAACCGCGAAAGTAGGTAAAATATAATTAACGCAAATACCGCAGCACAGGTGGTGGTTTCGGCGACAGACGTACCTGAAATGGGAAAAAACGTTTAGTTATATCGACTCCAACCCTTCTACAGTTGGAAAAAGGTACAAACATAGCGAAAATACTAAAATTTACGCTATCTGACTGTAAGTACTCACGTACTCATTTTTGGACACAATATAACGGCTGACTGTGGGTGCAGTAGCACGACGATAGTTTTCGCTACTGGAACAAGAGGAAAACATATATATACAAGACACACCAGCGAAGGCGGTGATAAGTAAGAGCAAATATTAAAATAAAATTTGACAAAAGTCTTACTGACCCAACCCATCTAAAGTTGGTTAAGACATAGAAATAGATAATAATAACACCTCATTGTTGACATACTGTGAACCAACCTATTTTCAGTTGGTTTTTAAAAATAATTGATTATAAATTATAGATACGGACGTACTGTTAATTAGCAGTACTTAAAAATAGAGTGTAGGAAGAGGCCTAACCGAGTACTACAAACAAGCTATCTCACATCACATAAATAAACTTAAATTATTATGATAGCACTAACATTTCACATTAAAATTATTTCATAAAACCTATAGTACCTTTAAATAAATTAAAAATGTCTGTCCCTGCGAAGAACGTAAAACAAATTAATATCACATACCAAAAAAAGAGTCCCACGAAGCCGAAGAAATCCATGGAACCGCAGTCCAGCAGACCTGAAACAAACATACAAGAAGTAACTCCTATAGAAAAACCAGGATCCAAGGCCAACACACTGTTCCAGGAGGGCAAGGCCCAACTGGAGCAGTCTGGAAACCTCAAAACCATAATCAAGGAAAAAGTTATGGCAAGTCTGTCAGGGTTATACGAGATAACCCTCAAACAGAAGGAACAGAGACAGGCACTTATGGTGTAATTAGAACAGCTGAAAAGACAGAAGGAGGAAGAGTTACGGAATATGCAAACAGACCACCTGAAACAACTGGCTAGACTGACGGACACCATTAAGAAAACAAATTTAAACACACCGGTGACAGAAGTACTCGCAATAGTTAAAACCATCAGGGACCTGATTTCCTTTGATGTACTAGGGCAAGAAATCATAACACCGAAAGGGACACCGAAGTGTGACAACATGCACAACCTGGACCAACTAGTACAGGACGTAAAAGAGCTGCGTCAGGTCTCGGAAGAGACAGGAAAACAGGTAGCGGCCTTAAGGGAGACAACGCCCTCATATGCCGATGTCCTTTCGGGACCTGAACGAAGCCAATAAACACCAAAAACCCTGCCTAATCACCCCAGTCACGCGATAATAGTGTCCTTGGAAGAGGAGATGGACACGAGTGATGAGGTGCTCGACAAGGTTAGGAAAACCTTGGAAGCCAGAACAACCGGCTTCCAAGTACAGAAGGTCAGGAAAATAAAAAACCAGAAGGTCGTGCTAAGTTGTCACAGTAAGGAGGACCTAAATAAAATCAAAACTAAACTCAAAGGAAATAAGGAGCTCAAAGTGGAGGAGGCCAAAAATAAAAATCCGCTGGTTATACTCAAGGACGTAATGAGCTACAACACCGATGCAGGCATTGTAACATCACTAAAAACTCAAAACGCGGGACTGACAGCCGATATGACCGGGGAGGACCTAGAGGCGACTGTCAGATACCGCCGAAGATCACGGAATCCACATCAAAACTGCGTAATTTTGGAAGTCTCCACCAAATTCTGGCAAAAACTGACTACAGCAGGGCGCGTCTTTGTAGATCTACAACACCTGGTAGTGGAAGACCAGTCCCCCCTTATACAGTGTACCCGGTGCCTGGGGTACGGTCACGGCCGCAAACTATGCCAGGAGACCGCCGACCTGTGCACCTATTGTGGCGGCCCGCATTTGCGAGCAGACTGCCCGAGGAGCACAGCCGGCGAGAAACCAGCCTGCCGGAACTGTACGACGGCAAAATACAGGGACACAGAACATAACTCCTTCAATTGGGACTGCCCTATTAAGCAAAAATGGGACAGAATTGCTAGATCAAGCGTAGAGTATTGTTAAAGCCGAAGACACAACAAAGATCATAACAACCGAAGGAGCCAAAAATAAAAACCATAAAGTATTAAAAACAAACCTACAAAGTGAAAAACCGATGAAACAAAAACAAATTCAAGACACACAAAAAAGGAACATACATGCAAAAGATCCAAAAACCTACGTAGGACTAACATGTAAACCTGCGTTTTCTATTCATACTATATAATATATATATTGTTAACCATATAATATATATATTGTTTTAAGCGGCTTAATTAGCCTGATATATTGACACCCTTTTCCGACGAATTTTCATAGAAAATTTATTAACTTTTCATACATTCAACATTTTCGGCACCTTCAAACATCGATTTTTTCATAATTTTCTATAGACACTTACCTTGTTTTATATACCATTGTGACCGCCTCGACGAGACCTATCTCTGGACACTCCATTTGTGCGGCTAGCGCGAACATCTGCGAAAATCCAAAAACATACCGAGGCATAGTGGTGATTAGTAAAACAAGGGAAATTTGCGTTTTCTATTCATACTATAGGTCTGGGACCATACAATATATATATATTGTTTCAAGCGGTTTAATTAGCCTGATATATTGACACCCTTTCCCGACGAATTTTCATAGAAAATTTATAAACTTTTCATACATTCAACATTTTCGGCACTTTCAAACATCGATTTTTCCAAAATTTTCTATAGGCACTTACCTTGTACCTTTACCTTTATATACCGTTGTGACCGCCTCGACGAGACCTGTCTCTGGACACCACATTTGTGGGGCTAGCGCGAAAAATCGAACCCCCGCCCACCCGGTGGTCACGCACTACGTTGATTTTATCGAGCCACGAGAGTAGGCAAAATATAGACGACGTAGGGACAGCCGCGAAAGTGGTGGTGTCGGCGGCAGACGATCCTAAAATAGGATAATCCAGTAGTCTTATTGACCCCAAACCCTTTACAGTTGGGAAAACAAAACTGACATAAAGCAAATACTCGATTTTAAGCAAATTGACCAAAAGTACTCACGTACTTAAATCGGACGCGCGAGGATTTGCTTGAGGTGTAGCGCTGCGACGACTGCATCCCGGCGACGGTACCTGAAACAAAAAAAAACACAAACATTAATAATAAATAACGAATGAAAGTAGAACACGTATCCCACAACGGGAATTAAATTGTATTGGAAGTTTGAACCAACCCATATACAGTTGGATCAAACAACATCTAATAAAGACATAGCCTTAACAAGTGCGCAAAGCTTTGACAATTTTAACAAATCTAATTTATTTTTATATTAACATTTGAAACTAAGATATACATTTTTAACAAACCAATTATTTATTATTAATTATTTAATCTTAAATTATATATATTTTAATAATTATTTATCTTAATTTAAATCCCCCATTAATTTTATTGACTTAATTAATACTTTACTACTCAGCCCATATACAGCTGTAGTAGATTTTGACAGAATCCAGAGTAACCCCCAAATTCCACAACATGTTCGGCATTCGCACTCCGGTAAAGCAAACATCCAGTGGGAAACAGATGTCCCCAAACGAAGCGACCGTGACTCAGACCACAAGCGTGAGGCGTAGCATCGGCAAGTGGGAGACGGCCGCCGACGTGAAAGAGGGGGCGTCCGCTGCAACTTACCCGACCAAAGCAGCCGAGGCCAAGGCCTGCCTCAACCGCGCCAAACTCCACCTTGGCAATTCAAGGAATTTAAAGACGGAAATAAAAGCTGCCGTCACGCAGGCCGTGGATCGGCTGTACCAACTAGTCAAGAAGTTGGAGGCCGAACGGAAGTCCGAAAACCCCCACAAAAAAGTGGAAATGACGGTCCAAGAGGGAGACACCACTACCGCGTTGCACAAAGATGAAATCCTCCAACTGAAAGCTGAAAACGTAGCCTTAGCTCTAAAACTCGAACTTGCGAAGAGTGGAACAGATGAGGATACACACAAATTACTGATAGATCAATCTAAGCAACTTGCTCGTCTAACAGACGTAATAGTAAAAGACGAATACAAGTGCACCTATAGTGGAAGTCCTATCGATATCCAAAACCATACGGGACCTTGTATCCTTACATATAATGGAAAAAAAATTCAACATAGAAGGGGCCGTTAAAAGTAGTGGAACTCACGAAAAGCCACAGCACATAGACCAAATAATAGAAGAAGTGCGGGGGCTGCGTCAGGTTTCGGAGGAAACGGCCAAAGAGGTAGCGGCCTTAAGGGTGGAAACGCCTAAGCCGACGTACGCCGAGATTCTGACCGCCGCCAAACCACCGCAGATAAAGTCCCACCACTCCATTCTGGTGTCATCCACACTAGTGGAAGACACAAGCGATGAGGTAGTTATGAAGCTGAGGACCACCTTAAAAGCCCGAGATTCCGGAATTCAAATACAATCTCTGAGAAAAGTAAAGGACCAGAAGGTGGTCCTCAGCTGCAAAACCAGGGAAGAAGCCACAAAAACCGCAGCCAAACTAAAAACAAACCAGCAGTTGCGGGCTGAGGCTGCCAAAAATAAAAACCCTTTAGTAATCCTGAAGCATATGATGGCCTATAACACCGATGAAGAAGTGTTAAAGGCCATCATCAACCAAAACACAGAGTTGATGCGGCGTCTGTCCGCCGAAGACATATCAGCCACTACGGTGAAGTATCGTAGGAGAGTGCGGAATCAGCTGCAGTGCCATATAGTGCTGCAGGTGGCACCCCTACTGTGGCAACGCATGACGGCGGCGGGCAGAGTCCACATAGACCTGCAGTTCTTACAGGTCGAGGACCAGTCGCCGCTAATACAATGCACAAAATGCCTGGCATTTGGTCACGGCCGTAGGTCATGTAAGGAGGAAGGAGACTCATGTACCTACTGCGGTGACCATCATATAAGGACGAACTGCCCCAAGCTGGCAACTGGCGAAAAGCTTCAGGATGTAGAACATGGGGTATACAGTGACGAATACCCCATAAAAAGAAAATGGGACAATATTGCTAGGGCCAGTGTAGCATATTATTAAAGGCACCCTCCAGAATAACTACACAACTGATGAAGACGCGGGAGCGCGGGGGGCGCTGGGGAGTAGCGGATTGAAGAATACCATAGAAAAAACTAACCAACTTACCATCCCGAAGAACATTTCGGAAACAAGGAAAGGAAAACTCCGATGCGCTGCTCCACACCGCCGCTGCCGCGTGCCCGCGATGAATCTGAAATCAGAAAGAACATTTAAGGACAAAAGTGTAATGAGCAACGCCTCCCCAAACAACAAAGATTTCCAAAAACGACAGCACCAAAAAACAATAGTCAAGATAAACAGAAAAAGGCAAAGAGGAAAGATTGGGAAGATCACGAAAACAACAATGGACCTGCAAACGTCGACCTATATCCCCGGAACATATTTTGATGATGAAAATGACTTTCAACCCAAAAATTCCTGAAATGATCCAAAGCACAGGTACTATTCACCCCCTTGCGTTTACTATGCATCTAAGCATAGCAAAATCAAAGGGAAGGGGGTGCCGACCTAAAAAGCAAGTTTACTCAGGCACGACCTCGAGTCGTAAGCCAACATGATGTTGACAAAGTAGCATTGTACAAGATGTTGCTAAAACTGGGACTCCAGGCCGTGCTTGACGGAATGAGGTGCTGAGATGTTGTGGTGGCTGTTGGGATTCTGCATTAAATCTGATTGGATGCAAGGGCTCAATAGTTGCCGCAGCCTCTTCGGCACCTAGGAAAGAAAACGAAAGGATTTTACGTACAGTACAATAAAGATACAACAAATAATCAAAATTACAATATAAATGTTAACAATACCATACAATTAATAAATTACACAAACCGGAACTCAAAACCAGGAAAACATACATAAAATTAAATAGATAAAGTTGCCAAAACTTCAAATAAAACACACAAACTATTACAATACTAATAATAAACTAAAATAAAATGCCAAAAACAAGCTATAAACATTTCAAATAAAATTAAACAACAATAAGATGTGAAGCAACATTTACTGACAACATTTACTGACAAACAAAACGGTAACAGAACAACACAAGAGTGAATAAATAAAACAAAATCTACAAAATCGGCCACCACGGACGATTTAGCGCAGTGGTTAAGAGCTTAAGCCGCTCTGCCCACTGCGTCTAATAGTCGCGGGTTCGAGTCCCGCACGGGACAAATCTTTGTGTGATCCACAATTATTTGTTCTGGTCTGGGTATTTGTGTATGTGAATTTTAATGTTTGTAAACGCACCCACGACACAGGAATAAATCCTAGTGTAGGGCTACGTTTTTTAAAAAAGAAAAAAAAAAGAAAAAAAAAAACCACAAATCTATACAAATATACAAAAACCTGGAAAACCCCAGAAACAAGGACAAACAACACAGCATTAACAACAATAAAAACAGAAAAACGGAAGATTGGCGGTAAACTAAACTATTATGAGGATAGTAAACCAATCAAACCCTACTTATACAAGTTTAAACATGCTCATAAAATCAGAAAACGAGAATGTGTACTCACAAGCAACGTCGATATAATTGTCTACGGCGCTTGTCTGCTAAGACACATCCACAAAAGGAAAATAAAAACAAACAATTTAAATTATAACACGAGTATACTCAAGCCTAAACTGGCAAACCACACAAAAAGGAAGATACAAATAATAAAAAGAACATACAACATTAGAAAAGCAAACCGGAAGAAATATACTCAAGAATCCAAACAGTTGTCAAATAACCATAACATAATATCGAAACCAAACTCAAGAATAAAGAATAACAAACAGATAGAAGAAATAGTTAAAATTCATACGCGTAACAAACAGAGAACACATAGAAAAATTATACTTATAATAATGATTAAAACAAAAAATGGATACCCACTTTGGTGGACCGTAAAAAAGAAAAATATTAAAATGGTCGTTACAGCGAAACGAAAAGGTACTACCCATGTAAATTTTAGCAGAAGATCAAACTTAGATAAGCAATGTTTATACCTAAGAAAGTCGCTGGAAAAACATGTACAGGGCGATTTGAGGAGCGACAAGGAGGGAAAAAGACCAACCTTTAGCGTAGATCGAGGAACCACGAGCCAGGGAAATCGCCAAATACTCGGCGACCGCACTCTTCCCGCGGGATAATAGACGCATAGATAATGATATCCATAAATCTATTAAAGTAACCAGGAATGACAAACAGCCAGTTGCCGAGTAAATTTAAAACTATCATCACAACAGCCGAAATAAAAACCTCAAACTAATATGAACGCAAAGGCACCAGGAACAAATTGACAGGACAGAAACTGCAAATAAAGCAACGAAGATATACCTATAAGATCAAATATACCTAGAAATCGAAAATAGAACTAACGCAAAAAGACTCCTCATCGCCTCAGTCACAAATATAAAACAATAGAAATTTAAAACCATGAAAATAACCAACAAAATTACAAATAACACGAACACTATAATAAAAAACCAAAAATTAAAAAACAAGAAAACCAAATAAGTAACGAACCTACAAAATGGCTCCGAAAAATATCGGAGGGCCTCATCTATTACTCATAAAAAAACCATCATCAGCTTGGGGAATAAAGGCATGACGGTATTTATTTTTTATTTAACGATATTTTATCGTTTGCAGAGTGATAAGTTACTGCAGTCCATATACACAATGAATTGGCTTCAAATTCCTCTAGAAGAACAACGCAACCTTTTAATTTTTATGGAAAGAGTTAAACGGCCTATTGAGCCAGTAGCTGGGGTTCTTATACCGCTTTCTAGTAGTTCTTTCGTGTCTGTAAGTATTTGTTACTCTCAAGGCCTCATTTACTACCCTCGAGTAAAGTGATGGTTATTTACTTCTCGATTAGCGTTATTAGGCCTTTAAAACTGGCTAGATTAACCATCGGATAGGGAAATTCTTACATACTTACTTATTTGGAACTTTAATGTTGATTAATCTACTTCAGACTTTACTCAAGTTGATGAAAAAGGTCCTTAGATGAACAGTTTTCTAACCCCTCGTTCGCACGAGCGCTTTTTCAACTAACAACTAATAAAGGGCTGGAATAAAACTAACGGTCAACAGTACAATTGTTTTTGATATAGCGCCCGTGCGAACGCTGGCTAAGTTGTTACCTTGAAGTGCACAGTTACTCGCTATAATCTATTCTAATCAAACTTTAAAACTTTTTAAACAAACCGTCACCATTTTTGGGTGTTTTAGTTTTAATTGCAATCTATAACAAGTGTAATGAAGACGACCGTTTATCTAAAGACATCGAAATGAAAATGCTGTTAGCAAAACATTGACGTTTTTATGTTGAGCTAAAAAAGTTTTAAAAATTTTGATTGGATTATAATTGGTTAGATAGATGATACTAATTAGCTAATGTATTTTTTTTTCAGATTCTACGAAGCTCCTATACGTTTTATGCATTTCTAAAGAATACGGCGGATTAACTTAGCTGGTGGAATAACTTTCTTTTGATTTCTGATTCGTGAAGACAGCAAACCTAACATAGTACTTACTAATTCGATCAATTAGTGTTCTGTGTATTAAAGTGTGTAAGTTGTAAAGAGGAAAGATTTGTTTGTTTATTCGTAATCCTTGAAAACTCTAAAACTACTGAACCGATTTAATAATCCTTTCGTAATTAGAAAACTATATTATCCAGAAATAAACCCGGTAGGGTAAAATTGTGCACATTTCATATTTCACGACAAATAAAGGCTTTTTGGTATCATTAAAAAATGTAGTTCCTTACATCAGTGAATATTTTATCATGAGAAGATACCAGATTACCAGCTTTAAATGCACTTGAGTATTTAACAAAATTGCTTATTGTTACTGTAATGAGACTGAGTGCTCTTTTTTTCATTTCTTGTTAATAGATTGTGTAATCCTCACTGTAATGAATACAGCAAGCATCAAATCTAGTGTATCTGTATAGATTACAACAAATTATGTGGGATACGTTAGCCTAATATTTTATTTTAATCACTGGTAAATTTTGTTTAATTTCAAATTTAAAAAAGATTCTTTATTTTTGTTACTGATATACACCCTAAATCTCCGCAAGTATTGCTCACTATATTTTATTTATTTCTTATATAGCTTTAATTCGTTTTTATTTTAACGACCACTTAAAAATATTTTCTATATTAAACTGTGTTGTGTGTGTGAATGATCTACGCTGTTGGCCACGGGGCCTTTACAGATTCACCGGACAAGTATATAACTGGGCTGCTTGTATTGCTATTCAGGCGTTCGTATATCGCTTGCAGAAAATCAGTTTAAAAAGACAGAAAAAGTTTTTGGTATTTTTTAATTTACATTGACGCTGTAGATTCCAGTAACGTGGGTGAATTTACAAACATTTGGGGGTCTCACACATAACCTGTTGCAACTCTGTACTCTCTGCCTACCACGCAAGGAATCTGGCGTGATGATTAACATAGACAGACAAAAATTCGACCCGTATGGGAATCGAACCCCCGACGACTACTAAGCGGTGCAGTCTACGTTCTAATCAGATGAAGCCGTCTCGTTGAATATTTATTGGTGTATTCATTTGGTGTATTAATTATCCATTAACTCTTGGTTTTTTCGTTGCGGCTTCTCAAGAAAGATTGTATCCGTCGTCACGCTGAGCGTCCTTTTACCCTCAAAAGAAAATTTTAGAACTGTTCCGGTCCCCCAAGAACATCGATAAAAATACCCAAATATAAATTACAATAACCAGCACCTATACAGAAAGTGGTATTGTTATTACCTATTTTACCTTCTTGCTTGCTGACAGCGCGTCGGTGATGATGAAAAGTGGTGGAACCTTCGTGATGAAAAGTGGTGGAAGCGCGGATTCTAGACAAATCGATAAAGAACCTAAATTTTAAAATTGACATCCCCCGATTAAGGGTTTCAAGATATAGGGATATGTCGTAATAATTATAAGTCACATTTACTTAAAGTCTAATAAAAAAGTAGTGTGCGATGAATATTTTTAACCATGTAATGCAAACAAGCTTTCATCAGCGTTTTATATCTTATACTATATCCCCAAATCGCTGCAAGACGTGGCTACCAACGATTTTCTTCATTTTGTATTTAAACGCCTAGTTCAAATGTATAAGCAATGTGTCGAAACAACTGTACTGCTCTCATTTTTTATTCAGGCGTTCATCTATGAATTATAAAAAAACTATTTAATTAAAAACGGTAATAGTATTGAATATGAAGCGAATACTTTTAAAGGTACCAATTCAGGTACTAAATCTTTGTATAGACGGTATATTGGTAAGATCATTATTTTTGCACTTATAGTCTTGATCAATAATAATAGCGATCCCGCCATCTTGACGCGTCAAGTTGCCGAGATCGCTATTATTATTGAATATCTACAAGCACATTATAGTACTTATTTTTTAATATATGTACCCAATAGTACCAATTTGGTAATAAATACGGGTAGTTAGATTTAAAAAAAAATGGGTTGTGATCCCGCCATTTTGACGTTCACCAAAAATAATATATGATATTACACAAGGTATAAATAATCAAGGTAAATAAAAAAAACCTTAACAAAATAGGTTTCATAAATGGAGTATTCATAAATATTCTCCCGCCATTTTGACGTTCACTATTTTTGGATTGTTTTGATGCTGTTCTGTGTCCATTTTAGGAGTAAATTTGACACGTGTTTGCAATGCGACATTTTAAATTGTTTGGAACTAAAATTGAATAAAAGAGAGAATAATATATTACCTCTGTTCTCATGTAAGTGAATTTAATTCTTTATGAGAAATAAAGTTTCTAACCCGAATAATAATAAAATTGTACAACATAACTAATTGTCTAAAATAAATTTATTGGTGAACCAGACGGAGACTTTGGAATTTTGAAAACCCTGAGGAACACCTGAGGTGATTTTATAATATTCGGAAAGATGACCATTGGCTCCAACAAAAAAGCTGCGATTTTCAAGGTACGATTTTAACCAATCAAAAAGAGAACCAGTGACGCCGTATGCGGATAGCTTATGTAATAGGATGTCATGTGGCACACGATCGAAAGTTTTGCTGAAATCAGTATACAGTACGTCAACCTGTTTGTTGGAGTCAATAGCCTCCACCAAGTATACCGTAAAAGTGACTAAATTGGTGCTAGTAGATCTGGAGCCTATAAAACCATGTTGACTATCGCTAAAATAATGCTTCATGTGTAATTGACGGTTGGGCCAAAAAGTCGGCGACTAAAAAAATTCTTCACCTTTGTTATACTTAGCCAATGAAGCAGATTGAATAATATATTATACTTATATTGATAGTTGTTGTTGTTAGTATTAATATCGCCATGATAATAATACATCCAAGTGATTAGCTGCCACATAAAATCTCAGAAATTTCACGTGTCGTTAAACTACCCATTATAAGCTAACTGAATTAATTTATTTTCAATCCAGTGAAAGCTAAATCTATCTGCCTATATTATATTTTCACATTCCTTGCAGGGTAGGCAGAGGCTACAGCTTACTCTCAGCTCACTCCACAGAAAGTGAAAAAGTAAAACTATTATTTCTAAAATGAGATGACAAATTAATAATGTTAAATTATTTAATTTCAGGCAATGGATTTTGATGCCGAAAGAAATATTGTAGGGTCACATGTTGTCGGTTAGCTTTCCCTTTATAAGCAACTCATAAAAATATTGAGGACAACAGCTTCAACATGCAGCACTCCCACAGTACCTTTTTTTCGACAGCTTTCAGTAAGTTATTTATTTTGTTATGTATCTTATAATAAGGTAGTTGTTTCACTCAATGGGTTTATTCCCGAACCAAAAATAATTATGGCATTAAATTAAATCCGTTGGACGAATTTGTATAATTATTGATGTACGAACTACTAGCGCGATACGCAGATTACGTTGGGGTCTTCCTATTTAACAATTGTTTGGAAAGTGAAGCTCAGTGGCATATGCGGAAATAAAATGAGGCTATTCACTGATATGAAAACTACAATATTTTTTATTTCTGTTCTTTTCATAGGTATAGGCTAATCTTTCGGTAATATTCTGCTGGATTTGTGTGAACACACACACACACACTTGTCGTTTTTCAGCTGTTCGTGCAATCGACAACTAGGTCCGAGAGCTCTTTTAAACAAAATTTCAACGAAATAAAATCAAATATGATATCAAAATAATGTTAGCAAATTTAGAAAATATGATTATGTAATTTAAAAAAATACTTAAATAATTTATGTGATTCTACAATATCTGGCATGACTTATTAAAAGGCACATTTCGTAAAATACCTTGTAATAAGTTCAAAAAATCTATCGATACTGAATCATATTAAAGGATACTTCAAAATTTCAGATAACCTGAACAGGAAAACTGATTGGGATTTAACCCATCCTCTCGGGAACGTATGATTTCATACGTTGAGGTAGTTGATGGTGTTTTCGATTTATTGTGGGCCAACACTAAATTATAGCCATAGACAATGTTTTTACGAAATAAAGAGGATAAAATTTACGTTCTGTGGATGTATAATAGTTGGTAGTCTATGTTTGTGATTACGTGATCGGATAACGTAAACATCAGTCAGACGCGCGTTCCCGCTATGAGCGTCTCAAGTGTCGCGCGTATACATAAACAAATTCGTGATTCCAATTGAATTTAGAATCTTGTTAGAATTTTTAAATGAACTTGCTAGTAATAGTTTTGTGTATAAAATGGTACGAGCTCGTGAAAAGTGTGAGTGATAAAAAGTGTTTGTTTGAGATTCTTAACGAAAAGAGTAACCTTATCTTCGGTAAGTCACCTTTGTCTCAGTTTAGGTTTAATTACGTAAAATAAACGTTTATTTGTGTATATTTATGTCTATAATAGTAAAATAGGATGTATTTTTTCTATTTTGGCTAAATAATAAGTCGGAAACCTTTATATTATTGTAAAAACTTTTGTCTAGCTTTCGGCGTATCAAAACAAGAAATCCAGGCAAGTTTTTTGGTAGCTTACGAGGTATTTTTCGATGTTTATTTGTTTAGATGACCTAAAATTAGATATGCATGCTTATTTATTAGTTATTTACGATTAGAAAGTGCAATAAACCATTTGTCTAAGTGTTATGAAAATTGTCCTAAAAATATTTGTTTACGTGAAAACACGGTATTTTTTTTGAGATTATCCGGGTGTTTTTGTTTGAGCTAATAATGTAAATAGTGCTAGGGTACAAAATTTTTAAAATAGTACGTCAATGAAACACGTCAATATCATAGAGTCGTTTTCTTTTTATTTCAATTGAAAAGTCGCTACAGTTTTTTAAATATCATTTTTTTTGCAAACGTAGGCAAAAAAAAGTCGCACGCCAAAAGCCAACTCCGAGTGTAAGGGTTAACCCTTAAATCAGCTTTTAAATCAACGATTTCCAAACATATGATGATGTGAAAGACATTTTGTTAAAAGATGACATGGTTAATTAATTTTTGACGTTTGTAAGTATATTTTATTGGCCTCTATATAAATTGATTATTTATGAGTAAGACATTATGTACTTTTTTATACATAAAAACTTGAATCTTAAAATGTGTGGTTTTATTTTCTTAGTATCATAATGTTTTTATTACAGCACACACAACGAAAATAACATAGCACATTTTAAGAACACATAGTCCGACATACGTATATATATATATATATATATATATATATATATATATATATATATATATATATATATATATATATATATATATATATATATATATATATATATATATAAGCTATCAGGTTTCTATTGTTACATGCTTCTTTAGTAAAAATAAACAAATGCACAGACACTAGCTGTCTACACTGAATACTACCAACCTAGCGCCGAAGGGTAGTAGTATGTAGAACTGAGAAACGGACTATACTATACCACGATGTCGAGTCACATAACAAAAAAAAACAGTTCGTCTATGGTTGGTTTGTCTACGATTTGTATTAGGGATGTTAATGCAGAAATACATCGATATTTCTTTGGATGTGATGAATTAGAAAGTTGTCTCGATGTTACACGATCCATCGAAAAAACATCAATGCATTCTGTGTATCGAATAAATAGTACGAAAGTAGAAATCTTCTGGTGCTTCATCTTAAATATAAGAATCAGTGTCTCTGATCAGATCTGAATTCGCGTTTGTTCCCGCTCCTTATTAACACTATTTTCACAAGCTATTCTCTAATTTTAAAGAAAAAAATTATATGATTTTCTACACTACAAAAATACGTATAGCAATATAATTAGCTTTTTTTTAAACTAATCCTATCGTGTCGATAGAACGTGTGTGAAAGTGTCGATGTATCGGTTGTGACACATCGATGCGTCGTTAAACTTCGATAGTAGGCGAGGTGTCGAATTGATTTGATGTATCGAACAGTAAATATCGATGTTCACGATACATTGATGTTTATAAAAGCATCCCTAGTTGGTGTTGACATTACTGACATTGACAGTTTATTAGAGAAGGTAGGTATGTTAAACAATTTACAGTGCTTCATGTTTTAATATTATACAGCTACGACGTTGTGTTTGTGTGAATCTCGTTTTGAGTTTAATAGCTAAACCTGTAAATTATCTTCAGTAGCTATGTTTCAATACGTCCTTGCGTTGTTGCTAATCAATACTTATTACCAAAGTTTAGGGAACCCAATTCCGATAAATGCGGAAAATCATTCGATATCCGACTCATTACTTGCACTTGCAAAGCAATGTGGGAATAAATTCATCTCTGACCAAATCCGTAGTAAAATACCGGAATGTAACTTACCCGTGCCACCTTACAATGATCTACAATTCCGGTGTTTAATGTTTTACGATATCAATAAGCAGTTATGTTCTACTGTTGCTGACTTAAATCTCCCTCTTAATGAGGACTTCGGAGTCAAGATGAATGAAAGTCAAGATATCAATACATTCTGCACGATGACTAAGGATTTTGTTTTCACAAACATGTCGGATTATGTGCGTTACAAAACGTTGGGAGACCATTTTATTAAAATGCCTACCCATTGCGGAAATGTGTGCGGATACAATGACATCACGAATGAAGAAGTGAACTATTTCTGCAAATATTATAAGTGGGGTCTGGATTTGTTGAAGAGTAAAGTAAATTCAACATCTAGTGGCATAAGCAGTAACGCAGCTATTCCAGCGGCAGATAATGATGCTAACAGTGGTGATATATCTGTTACTGTAAACTCGTCAAATATACGTGATTCGAATACTAAAACTGGTAATGTATTGAAACAAACGGCACCAGAAGTACAAACAAGTGAGACAAAATCTACTTCTGAAAAATTTGACCAGCATAGTGAAGCGCCGAAAACAGAGGTCAAACTTCAAACTACGAAGCAAACTAAAGAGGTTGAAAAGAGTGATACTGAATTAAACATAGACAATTTGGAAGACCCCCTTATTGCTTTACCAAAAGATCTGTTATCAAGTACTGAGCATGCCAGAAAACCTGGTGAAGAGAAAGATGATAAAGAGAAATTGGAGACCAGTATTTCTAAAATAGGTCAGGATGTAGCTATCAACTTACAGCAGAAAGAAACTGTGATTGAAAATCCAGCTAAAACTAAATTGAAACTTCCGGATGATATGGATTATCCAGGTATGTTAGTTACTCATTATTATCATCAGCTGAACGATGTCCACTGCAGGACAAACGCCTCCCCCCAAGGATTGTTACGATGCCAGGCTTTGTGCTGTACCAGGTCATCAAACTATCTTGTGTGTAACTTATTCATATAATCCAACAATTACATATATGTCACTACCGAGGCAAAGATGTGTGTGTGTGTTACAGTAAGTATTTTAAACTCTTAGATTTCACTGGAATGATTCAAAGCTGTGGGAAAATGTATTATTACTTATTATTTAGTGTAAGAACCTTTGGTGGTTGAACATGTTTTTACTACCATTGGGTTCTACAAAGTTAACTGTTTTAAATAAATAAATATACACTACACCAGTCACTCTGAACATTGATACTTTTCCAGAATCTCAATTTGCCTCAATGAATTAAGACTATTGGTATATTCAAAAAAGTTACATGGTTTTTATTTCAAATAATAACTATGGCTTAATCAAACCAAATCAAGAAGTTAGTCAAGAACGAAAAGGTTCATTACTCAGTTAGTTATTAAAAGAGTAACAACATTATTATTAAATAGATATACTTCTTAAACTTTGAACTACTCTAGTTGGAACACTCACAAAATTTTATGTTTATTTGTTTGAATTTTATGTTTTTTTCATCGTGTCAGCTGTGTGCCTCACTAATAAAGTTAATATAATAGAGATGGAATATCCATAAAATGTTTGTCATAGTTAGAAATATTGAAAATTATCTTTCTATCTATATCATCACAAGATAGCAACGGGTCAGATTGAAAAAGAAAAATGATTGGTATAAATTTGCCTAGGCAAGTCGGCTTGCCTATGCCTGCCATGGGCCAGGTGGTTAAAGGGTTAAGGATTATGTATGCTGACCCATAGTTCACCGACAAAACTATTTAGTTTTTTTTTTTGATGGGGGAATTCCTTCACCACACTCACCACAGGGGGAAGCGAGGGATTACGCCGAGACTCCTACCGGCTAAAACTCCCACCATACTCCAATTCGTGGCTGTGACTGGGGTGGGTTACAGGAATGAGTGAGCAATCATTCGCAAACTGCCAGCAACCTTTCACTTTTGTGGATTTCCACTCCTGCCGGAAATGCTTTCCACACACTTCATTGAGGTGCGTGTCAGGAGCATGTGGCACGCACTTCCCTCCCAAGGGCCAGGAGAGGGCACACACTACACCATCTTAATTGTCTAGTGTAGAATGTTACTGCAGTTATTGTTAGCATGACAGCATTTATTCTGTCTGCATTTCTGCATTAATTTCTATGAATTAGTGTAAGCAATCTTTATACACACAATGTTTATACACACCCTTATATGTATTTATTTAACTGTGCGATAGATACATAATCTTTACTTATTACAAAATGTTATTTCCACACAGATGCCACAAACTTGTTTATTGAATTTAAAATTGGATTTATGTGTCTAATGAACCTAAAATATTTACTGGCTGAAAAATTTTTGCATTTATTTTAGGCCTGGAAGACGACAATGGCGACAGTCAAGGTAATGAAGGAGATGACCATATAGAGGAAAACAATGAGTTAGAACAGGAGAAAGACAGTAGTTTTGTTGAAAAGAAGACTTTCGATGTTGTGCAAAAAGGTATTGCAATAATTTCTGTTTTATATTAAACTTAAATAAACTATGAGTGTAATGTTCATTAATAAATTAGTTGGTTGTATAGGCAAAATAAGTATTCGCTTTTTATATACCACCAATCTCCTTGTTTATATATGAACCGTTTTAACGGGTTACCTGTCGATTCGCGCGAATTGTGCGAATCGCCACCTTGTATAATTTATATTTCTTCAGTAGTTGATTTGCACGAATAAAATTTTTGTCGTGCGAACCGCTACCTTCAGAAATATGTAAGTGGTCTATTCGCACACTTTATATTTTGTGCAAAAAAATAGGAAAAAAGTACAGTAGTATCCATAAAATTCCGAAAATTTCTTAAAATTATTAGTGACATGATATATTCAGTTGCCAGATTTGCTACATTTCACTAAAATAGTTTAATTCAAAATGTTACTATTAATTATTTAGGAAATTGAATTTATCTACTAACTATGAGAGTGGAGCTAGCCAGAGAGGTATGTAAGGAAAGAACCTATTGGAACTCTGTACTCTCTGCCTACACCGCAAAGGATTTGGCATGATGATATAGATAGATAGATCATAATAATCTTGTAATTCTATATGTATAAAAACGATTTGTGAACAAAACCAATATATCATCGCTAGTAGTTTGATGATCGAACTGCTTGAACAAAAATAATCCAATTTATTATCTAGGCTAGTCAAACAAGATGGTCACGCAGTTTTTGTTCCACATAGAGCTGCAGGTTAATTATATTATTGGAATTGACCAGAGTTCAATATTATTATATTATTGCAAGTGACCAGAGATCAATATTTTAAATAAATGACCCCCGTTCATTAGGATCCATATGTAGATCTATGGATACGTTTTCCATCTCTTCAAACGCCTATTTAGGGATTTAGAAAAAATAATGTATTTTGTGTAGTTTCTATGCCATACAAAATTAAAGTAGGACGTCATAATAGACTAAGAGATCTTAGGTCGGGAACAATGTAATAAAAAAATATGGATGGGTAAATTATAACGAAATCCGTTTTTAAAGTACCAGGATATCATAACAAACAGAGAATTTGAGCTGAAACTCAGTGGCAAGCTTAACCGAATGGTAAAAATATTTTTTTTTATCACTTTTCTTGTCTATTTTGGTAGAAATCAAATCTCATGTGAATGTTTATTATTTGCTCCCTTGTTTATTAATATTTTTAAGTTCGTGTGTACTTTTATTTTTTCTTCTTTAAATTAGAATGTGTGTGAATGGTCACTTACATATTTCAATAGGTGGCGATTCGCACGAAAATAAAATGTCTTCGTGCCAATCGACTACTAAAAAAAGATTAATTTATAAAGGTGGCGATTCGCATGATTTGTATGAGTAAAATTCGTGCGAATCGACAACTAAGGCGTTTCAAACTGTCTCAGAGCTAAACTGTAGCCTACATTATTATAAATGGGGAAGTTTATATGTTTTTTACTCAATCATGCAAAAACGGCACACAGTTTATTACTTGGATACTTTTTATCCCAGAAAAAATTAAGTTTCCTGTCTAAAGTCAACGCGGACGAAGTCGCGGGCAGAAATTAGTAAATAATAAATTCATAATATATGCGTCTTGTATTCTCCTTATTAAATTGATTACGAATATACTTAGCTTGTTTATAATAATTTATTTTTACTTTTATACTCGTTACTTCCAAACCAGATTGTTTATTCAGGTGTAAACATACTGAAATAATTTGGTTAGGATGTTTGTTTACCTAGTTTCCAAGAAGCCACAACGTGTTTATTATATAAAATGCAGAGTCCTTGACACTATGGATATGTTCAGATTATTTCAGGCACGTATTTTGTAGTAAGTGAGCCGCTCATAGCAGCGTTCAGCTCGGTTTGTCTGAGATGGGTGACCATTTGTGGCAAGTTCGTGTGTGGCAAGGGGTTCGGAAGGCACGCTGAGCCGTTGGTCCTGGTTCATGTGATAGTCAGTCGTTAAGCCGAGTTCGCAGCCTTGTAGGTGGCTTGATAAGTTCCGCGTGGTGGAGTATGAGCTAATCTCCCTCAACGACTTATGCGTGTGTTCTGTTCGGGCATTCGGCCCCCTCTCACATCGATAAACTCCAAGTGGTTCAAAACCGCTTCCTCCGTTAAGCCGTAGGAGCCCCCTAGTTCGTACGGAATGTCGATCTCCACTCCGATCTAGGTCTCGAACCTATTCGCGCCTATATTAAAAAGACGACAACACGACACTTTGCGAACGCATCTACCCATACGAATCTATTAATCGTAGCCGCTGCCGACTACGATAACCAGCCCCCGACCCCTGCCGCCACCGCCGGCCGCGACATGTTCTCTCTGATCCCCCCGATGCTTTGTCATCCATTCTTGCCGCTCAGAATACGGGCGACGACGACGTAGTCGTAGATCCTCTCCCATAGCCGGCGGTTGACCGGTGAACTTAGTAGTGCACCCCGTCCCCCCACAGCGACTGTCCCAACCGAGGGCGCCTCCGCCCTCGAGTATGTCGCTTCTTGCCCTTCTGGCTCGAGCGTAGTGGTTGCACGCTCGCCCTTAAGTCCGGTGAAGCTGTAAAGGCCTCGCGGCCAACAGCGTACATCACTCACACACACACACACACACACACACATCGATTTGTGAGAGAAGGCCTTTGCCCAGCAGTGGGACAGTACAGGCTGATATTAATTTTATTACTATACTAGCTGTACCCGCAACTTCGTTCGCGTTATTTTTTGGCGTGTATTTTACACTCTTAAGTTTTTATTTTGAGACAACAGATAGCCTATATATGTCCTTCCCCTGGATAAAATCAATTTACTCACCGAATTTATAGATATAGATAGATAGATGTATAGAAGATAGATAGAAGATGAAGAGTTACTTCGTAAGGAGACGAACCCGAGTGCAATATTAGTAGGCGAAATCACACATTTTAACGTAACATTGCAGCTCGTGACTAACCATCATTAAAATATTAAAATAATTATAATTATATTAATAAGTTTTATGGTTTATCCCGCAAAAGTTTTATGGTTTATCCCGCAATAATACGGGATTGCTTGATTATTTCGGGATGAAAAGTATTTTAGATTGTAAGTTAGAGTATATGTTATTACTATACCAAGTTTCATTGAAATCTGTTCGGTAGTATTTGCGTGATTGAAACACAAAGAGACAGACAGACAGAAAGACCGACAGACAGACAATAATTCCAAAAAAAAATTGTTTCGGCCTCTATTTCGATAAGGAAGTGAGGTACACTTCCTTAATTTCAAGTCAAGAGTCTCCGTAACCGGCGAGCGTGTATGAGTCGAACTATGAGAGTCGAGGAAGCCAGAGAGGTATGTAAGGAAAGAACCTGTTGAAACTCTGTACTCTCTGCCTACCCCGCAAGGGATCTGGCGTGAGGTTAATATTATTATTATTTATTATTATATTACCTCATTTTAAATTTTCAAAAAATATTCAATGTACAAATTCGGCTCGGTTACAGTTTTATTATATGTATATAGAAGAAGATAGATAGAAGACGAACCCGAGTGCAATTTTATTAGGCGAAATCACACATTTCAACATTGCAGCTCGCGGCTAACCATCATTAACATAATAAGTTTTATGGTTTATCCTGTCATAATACGGGATTGCTTGATTTTTCCGGGATGAAAAGTAACTTAGATTTTAAGTTACAGTATATGTTATTACCATACCAAGTTTCATTGAAATCTGTTCGGTAGTATTTGCGTGATTGAAACACAAAGAGACAGAAAGACAGACAGACAGACAGACAATAATTCCAAAAAAAATTGTTTGGGCCTCTATTTCGATAAGGAAGTGTACCTCAACTTAAATTTTCAAAAAATATTCAATATACAAATTCGGCTCGGTTACAGTTTTATTATATGTATAGAAGATAGATAGAAGACGAACCCGAGTGCAATATTAGTAGGCGAAATCACACATTTTAACGTAACATTGCAGCTCGCGGCTAACCATCATTAAAATAATAAGTTTTATGGTTTATCCTGTCATAATACGGGATAGCTTGATTTTTCCGGGATGAAAAGTAACTTAGATTTTAAGTTAGAGTATATGTTATTACCATACCAAGTTTCATTGAAATCTGTTCGGTAGTATTTGCGTGATTGAAACACAAAGAGACAGAAAGACAGACAGACAGACAATAATTCCAAAAAAAATTGTTTTGGCCTCTATTTCGATAAGGAAGTGTACCTCAATTAAAATTTTCAAAAAATATTCAATGTACAAATTCGGCTCGGTTACAGTTTTATTATATGTGTAGAAGATAGATAGAAGACGAACCCGAGTGCAATATTAGTAGGTGTAATCACACATTTTAACGTAACATTGCAGCTCGCGGCTAACCATCATTAAAATAATAAATTTTATGGTTTATCCTGTCATAATACGGGATTGCTTGATTTTTCCGGGATGAAAAGTAACTTAGATTTTAAGTTAGAGTATATGTTATTACCATACCAAGTTTCATTGAAATCTGTTTGGTAGTATTTGCGTGATTGAAACACAAAGAGACAGACAGACAGAAAGACAGACAGACAGACAATAATTCCAAAAAAAAATTGTTTCGGCCTCTATTTCGATAAGGAAGTGTAACTCAATTAAAATTTTCAAAAAATATTCTATGTACAAATTCGGCTCGGTTACAGTTTTATTATATGTATATGTATAGATATAGAAGATAGATAGAAGACGAACCCGAGTGCAATATTAGTAGGTGAAATCACACATTTTAACGTAACATTACAGCTCGCGGCTAACCATCATTAAAATAATAAGTTTTATGGTTTATCCTGTCATAATACGGGATTGCTTGATTTTTCCGGGATGAAAAGTAACTTAGATTTTAAGTTAGAGTATATGTTATTACCATACCAAGTTTCATTGAAATCTGTTCGGTAGTATTTGCGTGATTGAAACACAAAGAGACAGACAGACAGAAAGACAGACAGACAGAAAATAATTCCAAAAAAAATTGTTTCGGCCTCTATTTCGATAAGGAAGTGTACCTCAATTTAAATTTTCAAAAAATATTCAATGTACAAATTCGGCTCGGTTACAGTTTTATTATATGTATAGTATATATAGTATATATAGTATGTATAGATTAGTCTCTTACAATAGGTCTCATAAAAAAGCCCAGATTTGCTCAGCGAGCTATGGAAAAACTATGCTCGGCGTTTCTCTACGTGATCGAATTAGGAATGAGGAGATTCGTAAAAGCACCAATGTTACCGTCATAACCCTCAGGATTAGCAAGCTAAAGCGGCAATAGGCGGGCCACATAGCACGAAGATCGGATGGGTGTTGGGGCAGAAAGATTCTAGAGAGGGGACCACGTATTTGCAAGCGCAGCGTAGGACGGCGATTGGGGAGGCCTATGTTCAGCAGTGGACAAGATGATGATGAAGTATTAGTAATTATGTCTTGGTTGTTTCAAGTGTCTATAATTCATTTTCAGGAGGGTACTATCCTCACACTGAACCCGAGGAGTTTTCTGAAGATGATGACCATTTCTTCCCATTCTTTCTCACGGCTGTAGTTCTGGTTGTGCTGCTTTATATCCTGTATCACAACAAGAACAAAGTTTCCAAAATTGTAAGTATGAGCACATATTTTAGAGATTTTATAAATTCCAGTGTGCGTGTGTTCGTTGTTCTTTTCCTCCTAAACGGCTTGACGCTTGTTTATACTAACGGAGTTAATGGGAAGGTTCTCAGCTATAGTTGGATTAGCTGATAAGTGGAGGCTATTGTTGAGCGAGTGCGTAGCCGCGGAAAACGGCTAGTTCCTTTTAAAGTTCTGGCAACATGTATGCCTTCATTTAAAACAAAGTAATTCTAGTCAATTACTTTATAGATTGATATTTGGACGAATCATATTTCTTATAAGTTAGGGCAATCCTTAACTAGAAATAGAATTCGTCCGAATACGGCAATCCGTATATACGCCGCAGCTATTTGGATGAATAAGGTAATAAAATTCATTTAAATGTTGCAACTCTTGCGGGATATTTTATGACAGTTTCATACTATAATATATCCCTTGCGGGGTAGGCATAGAGTACAGAGTACTATAATATATGTGCAGTATATCGGATTTTATTAATTTGCCAAAAGTGGCGATCATCGGCCAAATTTGTGTGAACATAGGTGGTAGAGGTGTATACCTCTGCTACATTGGAAATATATAGGCGTGACTTTGTTTATTTTTTTCAGTTCTTCGGTTTGATATTAGAAGGACCCAAAAGCCGTCGTCGTAACAGCCGTGGTCACGCGTACAGCCGCCTCGACACTCTGGAACAGGCCATGAGTGCAAACACCGCTGCACCGCCGAGCAAAATCATATATTGAATATGCATTGCATAACTAAACTAAACCCATCCAAGACATCAGGCCACTAAGCATATATATATATATATATAGAGGAGATGGCATTACAGTAAAGTCTCACTAATCCGGCACTTCACTAGTTCGGCACGTCCAATAATCCGGCTCTAGTGTCCGACCGAACCTTTGGCTTCGGCCACCTTCGGCCGAATATAGCACCTTTGGTCAATTCTTCGGCTTTGACCAAAATAGAGTTCTAGCAAGTACTGAAATTGAACGATTTATTATGAATGCGCGAGAGCGCGCATTCCAATCATACCCCTAGTTTTTAATAGTGCCGGATTAGTGAGACTATTGTATTAGATTTTCTTATACAATCAAGCATGTCACTGCGCGGGGTGGCGCGGGAAAAGAGGATGATACGCGCCACTCACTGTATTTGCCATTTAGCTAAAAATGACAGTCTGACTTAAACCGCGAGTTAGAAGACAGTGCACAGTTGCTTAGGCCGACTCCTCTATATATTTGCTTCGTGTACCAGACACTAACAGCGCAAAATTAACTCTAAGTGTATGTACCTAGAATTGGTTTTTGCTGTGTAGTAGTATGTAATTTGGATCCCTTTGGTAAAGCGAAATTTGATCGCGATGTGGCTGGTGATTCGTTACATACTTAATTTTCGAAATATTCCTTAAGATATTGTGTGATATTACCTCGAAACATACTGCGTTATAGTGAAGATTAGTTTGAGACTTAATTGTTTATGTTGCAGAAGTGGTGTAGTTTATCTTTTTTCACCGTCTATATAATATCGTATTTTTGTTTTAGCTAGTCCTCTTGTAATTGTCTAGTGAAAAATATAGGTGCTGTTTGCAAAACTTTGTTTTAGTTTTAGTATTGTGCCTTGGTCAGTAATCATATTGGCTTATTTAGAGATATTCTAAATTTCGTTATTAAAAATTAAATGTTTGCAGCAAAATTCTTACACTTTAATATAACTAGACATGAACTATAAAGAAGTTGCTCCTTCTTAGTAGTATATATATATATTTGCTCAAATATTTGGTCAATTCTTTTAAACCTATACTATTATCTCTGTAACATTTTAAATGTCGTCACACGCTATAACGTCCAATAAAACCTATTTAGTGAGCGTTCGAAACAAAGTCTTAAATATATACAAATTAGGTATCATTTCGCAATATATCACCATAATAATGTGAATGTTATCTATCTAACTATTTATATCATCACATCAGATCCGTTGCGGGGATCCGGCTCGAAGCACCAAACTGTGGACGGTCAAGACAAATAGAAACCCCCTCTCGATGCCCTTACACCCCTTCGTTCGGATAGAGATACCGTACACAGGATCAGACACCGACCTCGCCGGCGAGGTCGAAGAATCTCTTGCTCGCCGGCCGGTGCAGAGCACCACAACGAGACACCTAGTATACACCCTCCCCCATAGCGACCGCCCAATCTGAGGCCGTTCCTCCTTGAGGCGCCCTTGAGCTAATTGCCCCCTTGCCCTTCTGGCTCGAGCGTAGTGGTTGTTCGCTCGCTCTCTTGTCGGGTGAAGCTGTAAAGGCCCCGCGGCAAACAACGTAGATCATTCACACACACACAATAAATTGTGCTCTCGTTCCTTTTAAGGTTATCGCAGAAATGTACCGTAAACTATATTTTCGATCAGTGTTTGTAGTACTCATAAAAAATTTACAGTGCTATAAAACAATGTTTAATCGCCTCGCAATCTTTAATAACTGCGGTGTTTCTACACGAACCAAATGTAAGTTGTATTAAACTACGATGTTTTGCATTATTTCATATTTTACGAATTTAATCAAGCCGGTCGCTGTGGCATCCTTGCAATACTGCTGTTTTCGACTGATATGGTATTATGGGCCCGAGAAAAAACAAATCCAGAGACGAAAAAAATGTGTATCTAGATTGGATGTTTGTACAGTAAGTACATGAGATGCTTTCTGAGTACGTATAATGTAATTCGATCATTGGTTCATTAAAACTAATTTTATAGGTAAGTAATTTAACCTCGAAACCTGTTGATTTTTCGGAAAATACCTTGAGCTTTTATTTTTTTGGTATGGCTGATCGTTCACAACATTTTTTAACTCTTAAAACACCGAATAAACATTATACTGGCAGACCAGAAGCATTATTATTATAGCAATGAATAAATAATTAAAAACGAAAATGATATTACACTTCTAAATTGGAATCACAAAATAGGAAAATTGGAAAAGTTAGAAGCCATAAGTGACTTAAAAAAAATCTTTTTGCCTTTTTTGTTTATGCCTTCATAAATGAAATAAGGATTTTTTTCTCTATTGCTTTACATTTTCTAATAGCTACACCACTTTCCAAGCATATGATCGTTTTCTGAAGATTGTCAGCATGGTGACAGTACGACTTAATTTAGCCGAATTGAACTTAGCATCACTGAAAAGTTGTGTGTGTATAGTCGCTTAGAATAGTTATTACAAAAATGTGGTGTCGGAGACCCCCGTCAGGAACGAAGTTCTAATCAGACCAAAAACGAATTTATTTAACGGGAGTATACTCTGACCATCGAGCACATTAACAAACACGTGATGTTAACAAGTATGGCGGCCAGCGCTTACGATAACATCTCGCAACAATTTTTTGTTAAGAACTTTCGTTCCAGAACAGTCTTGTTGAATTGAATTTTCAAATACACTATTTTATTCGATAATGAAGTAGTAACGGTTGCTAGTTACATCGTACAGGGTGTGATTTGCGCGTCCTTGTTTCATAGCGTTAACTTCTATCTATATCATCACGCCAGTTCCCTTGCAGGGTAAGCAAGGAGTACGGTGTTTCAACAGGTTTTTCCTTACATATCTCGCTTCCACTATCATAGTTCCTCTCATACACGCTCGCCGGTTACAGATAATTTTGACTTGTACTTCAGAAGACACGGTCTATTTAAAAATGGTCTCTTTCAATATGGCTAAGTTAAATTACGTGTAGTGTACATTGAGGTAATTCCCTTTTTAAATATTATCACTGATGAAGCACGCATGGCCTTCCTAACTGATTATCACACGAGTTGATGACTCATAGCATAACAATAGATTAGTTCTAGACACTTACCACGAAATTCTTGTTTTGTATCCTATCATTCTGATGATAACAAAGCTTAGCTACTGCATTTTATTATAAGGCCGATTATAATGTGAATCAGTATAGTGGATATCATTTCAGGTGGTTTTTTTAGACGGGACAATAAGAGCAGGTACCTTAACCGTTGTGGCTATAGGAAAACTGTCTTTCAGTTACTTGCACGTAAAGTTATTTATTTATTATATTATTACAGTTACTTTTACGGTCTTACAACTTAGTTACTTAAAGTCTATGATTAACAGAAATGTTATATTGGTCAATGTTATTGAAGCCATTATGATTGCCCCCGAAATGTTTGGGAAAAGTTTTTTGCGATTACTAAAATTTCTAGGCCACCAACTTAGGTCCAATAAATGTTTTTGATCCTTATAAGCAACAGGATCGATGGACATTGGACACAAAAAAAAGTTGCCTGTACATGTTTTTCAAAATCTGTAAATGCAGCTTAAAATTTCTAAAAAGGTTAAGGATAGGCTCCTAATACCGCTTTCATCTAGCTAAAAAGGTTAGGGTCTGCCCCGTCTAAGAAATTCAGACCCTGTATAGTCCCCAGGAACTTATCTACAAAAAATCATAGAATCGTTTCCTTTTAATAATAATTTTCTGTTGCAAGGGAATTTGACAAATACAATAATGTAGTAGAAGTACAATATTAGACGTAATATCTACTTACGGCCGGTTTCAATATTTAACTCAATTTTTAGATTTGCCTACTACGGATATAATTTTGACACATTATATATGTTAAATCGGTCAAAATTCTAATGACAGTAAGCAAATCTATCCTTGAGTTGAATACTGAAAACGGCCATTATACAATCAAAAGTAATCTCAGTGACTCCTTGTTACTCTTTTTTAATTCAAATTCATAGATACTAAAGTTATTATTATATCCTTTGTAATTTTATTGTAATATTTAGTTGTGATTCGGGATTCCTTCGGCTCTAAAGTAAAAAAAAATACTGTTCGTTTTGGTTTTGCGACAAGATAACTTTTTGAATATAGTATTAAAATAATTAATAGTTTATATAAACATAGTCAGATGTATGAGTGAATTGAAATTTACTGCGTAGCAATTTAGGTCTTTAGATTGGATTCTGTCATTAAATCAATGTATTATAGATTAATATAATTTTGTGTTTCAGTAGCTGAAGGTACAAATCGGGTAGAATAGTAATATATGACCACAATATCTGGACTTGGAACCTCTACTACACTTATTGTAATAATTTTAAGCGTAATCCAAAACACTTACGCCATCTTTTGTCACTTATTTTGCATATTTATCGAAAATAAATATATTTACCTTTTCGTCAACATGGAGAATAATTGAAATGTAAGCCAGCGTTCGCACGTGCTTTTCAAAAAAATGTACTGATAGCCGTTTGATTCATTTCAGCACTTTAATAACGCGTGTTAGAAAAACGAACGTGGGGTAAGTCTACAAAGCCTTCTAAAATATCTCAACTCGTTTTCACCACGCCATCTATTGATAAATACTTAAAGGTTTCAATAGCTGTTACGAAAGTTTCCAGTCCACAACTCAGCGCTATCCATAAATAATACTAGATCTGCGGGTCACGATTAGTTTTTATGGCTATTAAACATTTATCATTTAAACTGGTCTGTGTCGTCAGCATTTATATAAGTATAGTGTATGAATACGCGGAGAAAATATTTATGCATTGTTTAACTTACCTATTTAGGCAAGGTTCCCAACAAGAAAGACCTACCATTCCGAAGTGGCGGTAGAGTCTTTGTTACTTTTCTGACGATTCATAAATACTGTAATGGTTTACATGAATAAAAAATGTTCTGATTTTGATTCATGTGAAACTATTATTGTTAGGTGATATCGTGTAGGCATCAAAATATTTACGAAAATTTTATATTCTGTGTTAGGTACATTAGTATTTTTCACATACGATGGGTATTGGCAATTCTAATTGCCAAATGAAATTATACTGTATTCAATGGCAATAAGGGGCATGCCCGGTCTCTACGCTTATGGTTTTATGCCTTAACACCATTGAATTACATATTAATTTCGTTTGGCAATTAGAACTGTCAGTGCATACCCATCCTATGTGAAAAATACAAGCTGTAACATAATAAACGCAAGACCTGAAAGTAGTTTGTTCTAAATCGATAACTGAATTGATTCCAACTATTTTTAATGTACGTTACATTTTTTTTAAATTTGCAAAAAAATCTTTTACTCCTTCAGTGCGCTATAAAAAGATAAATTTATTCTTGATTTATAGCAATAAGGAGATTACAAATGCATTCCTAACCCGTATTTCTCAAAAAGCTCACATACACATTCAAGTTTCATTGTTAATTGGGGTTTAAAAGTGCTTCCTTTATTAAGCACTAAAACTAAGGTAAAAACCTTTTAATTTGGAAATTTGGTTTTCGTTTTGAATTTATGAAGCAATTCTCTAATTGCGGTGTCTGAGGTCTTGCGTTTATTATGTTACACCTTGTATATACCAATAACATGCTAAAGGTTTAAGTTCCGCACGAAGAACATTTTTCTGTATTTGTCAGTCAACACATTTTTATTTATTTTTTGATGTTAATCCGCATTTTGCATATAAATTCTTATTACTTATTAGGTAATTCTCAACATTTCTCGTTTGGTTCCGGTTGTGAATATTAGCAATACAATTAGAAAATAAGACGTATTTAATATTGTCCTGAGCAAATTACTTTTGGAATTCAATTTTTGTAAAAGTAGTACCTATTTCATTATTGTGTATTTTTCTGTTAATTATGATTAGAAATTTTTGGCTCTTAAAGGTCTAGTTTAAGATTGTAATTATTTATATGTATTTCATTTTATATTAATTACAAAATTATTAAAATAGTAACACTTAATTTCATTTTAGTACTTTATTTCTACTCTTGGTATTTCCCTCTGTAGGTCCTAAAGAAACATAAAAGTATCTACTTAAATCTACAAAGAGTATTTACCAAACGTTTCTCAATATATTTACTAAAGGTTTATCAATCAATATTTTCATAATAACAGGGAGTACCAGTGTACTTTATCAGATTTTTTTGCTGTTGGCTGCGCCCTCTTTCATTTCTGCTGAAAACGGTTAAAGCGAGCTGTGAAGTGCGTGTTAAATACGTTACCGTAGTCTAGATAGCGCTAGTATGTAGTGTTATGATAATATATTGGTGTTATCACTACATATTATAAAACAAAGCCCCCCGCCGCATCTGTCTGTCTGATAATCTCAATAACTACCAAACGGATTTTCATACGGGTTTCACCAAAGGACGGCGACGGCGCCTCTTCAAGGCGCTCTCGACTATGTCGCCCCTTGCCCTTCTGGCTCGAGCGTAGTGGTTGCACGCTCGCCCTTAAGTTCGATGAAGCTGTAAAGGCCTTGCGGCCAACAGCGTACATGACTCTCACATACACACACACACATTGGGTGTGCTGAATGAAATTTGGATGATATTTGTCCCACTTTTTATTGCTGTTTATTATAAATACATAAATAAACACATTTGTATTATATATTTTTACGACTAGGCGGCTAGTGATTCTTGTAAATATAATGACAGTAAAAATACATTATTTAAAAAAAAAAACGTAGCGCCACTCTAGGATTTATTCCTGTAACGTGGGTATATCCATGCGTAGGTGCGTTTAAAAACATGAAAATTCACATACACAAATACTTAGACCGAAACGAATAGTTGTGGGTCACACAAAGATTTGTCCCGTGCGGGAATGGAACCCGCGACTATTAGACACAGTGGGCGGAGCCGCTTAACCTCTACCACTGCGCTAAATCGTCCGTCGTCTTTGTAGGTAGGTAGCATCTTTTTTTTTGTTTGAGGAAATTTTCTACATAGAATACCCGCTCGCTAGGGGAAAAGCAAGGAGTTATGCCGAGACACCTACCGGTTAAGGGACCTACTGTGACACTGAAATATTTACCGATAGGCCGTATCCAACGAATCCTGGATACAGCGAATATGGTAACTTTCTGGAAATAGGTAACCAACGTTATTTAATAGGTGGGATCATGGGATAAGCTTTGGCTTGGTTTAGCCAACGTGGGCCAAAGTCCATGGGTTTTATATAAATTTATTCGGAAGTAACGTTAAAGGGCTGTTATGGTCGGATTATTTGGGACCCCTATAAATCGATGGTGGTAAAACGCCGTTTTCCCTTTTACACTTTCATACGTAAGTAAATTGGGTAAACTATTGGAACTTTTAGAAAATTGGTATGCAAGTAGGTAAAAATAAATAAATAAAATAAACACCGTCACACCCACACACTAAACCCACTTTTCGCCGACGATGGTAAGTCCCATATAATAGGGAGCGAGCCTATTGCCATATACACAATTCCAGTCTCCGGACTCATATTGGGAATTTTTCGTTAGAAATTAATTTATTACATACATTCGTCTCACTTAGAATTTGAACCCAGCACCTCGTGATCACAAACCGATGTGCTTTGCCACAAGACCAACGAGGCAGTGCAAGTAGGTGTTTTATCTTTTCGTACCTACTGTATAAATAAAGATATATGGTATGTACCTACTCATAGCATTTTTTTCCTGTACTAAAGGCAGATTTACATTTATTATCATAGAAGTTATCGTTCAAATAATTTATAACCTAAATTAATATAAAAGGGGAACAATTGAACTGTTCTTTACAACCTTTTATTTAATTAGCTTGTATTGTTCGTATGTCTGTCTGTCTTTCCGGTTAAAATTATGTGATCCATTTTTCAAGCACTTGCGGGTATCTGATTGAGCTGAAATTGGGCGTATGTAAGTTCGGTGTCAATGCTAAAGTATGTTACCATGTAATTGATATGATGATGCATTCGGAAGGTGGCCATAGGAAGATGTTAACTATACAATCTGACCTGCTTGTTGGATTAGTATTGACAAGTACTATATTCCGTGTGGTGCCGGCAGAGCAGAATAGCACCACCCCATATCTTCCCGTGGGTATCGTAAAAGGCGATTAAGGGAGTGTGAGAAAATACTGACTCCTTGTATCTTTTTCACCGTGATACTGCTCCGTCTGTCTGAGTCCTTCTCCGGTCGTAACGGTCTCCGTTCCACTGGGCCCAGAAGGATAAGGATGAGTATGTGCACCTGTGTCTCGCGCGTATACTTGTGCACCTTAATATTTCCTGCGCATCTGACCGCTTCCGTTACTGGACTCCGAGTACGCAAAAGTCCTGTGGCGATGTAAATCTAGGGGTCAAAGTGGTCGCCATGGCCGAAAACGGTCGGATCAATCATCATCAACCAGATAGTGTTTAGGGTCTAATGATGAAGGCGAAAGGTGGCCACTGGGATCAACCGACTGCTCAATATAAACCCGCGTTTGAGCTCGTTGCATTTGTCTTGACGAGTACTGTAGATCTGTATGGTGTCCAGGGTCTGATGATGGAACCGGAAGGAGGTCATAGGAACACCTTAACTCAACAAGACACATTCGTCGTGTTATTGCTATAAAAGCTTGTTTTTTAAAAGATCCTTTTAAATTTAAATTATATCATATAACTATCAGAACAATGGTCGCGGGTAGAATTTGCATGCGTATGGCACATAGCCTGTCGTACTGGGGAATTTAATAATTTACAATTATCATCATGATCAGCCCATATCAGTCCACCGCTGGATATAGGCCTCTCCCAAGGCATGGCAGCTCGGCCGGATAATTTATATTACTGTAATTGTAGTGAGCCCTACTAATATTATTGTTACGACCCGAACATACCCTGATATCTTGAAAAGTCTTAATCGGGGGATGTCGATTCTAAAACGCATAACACACCCTTAGGTCCCCCGGTGAACTGACTAGAAATATCTATAGTCCGCGCTTAAGTGGCGAAACGTCTAGAAGGTTCCACCCCTATATTTATCGCCGACGCGCGATCGCGGTATATAAGTACCTATTTGTTCACACACACGTAGGTATGTAATAAAAATACCGCTTTGTGGGCCGCGCTGGCTATTGTTCGATGTACTTAGAGGGTTTGCGTCCGTTCTAGAACTTTTATAGAAGTATAAAAGGAACACAGAGCGTGGGGACGGGCACAATCTCTTCTCGGAAGTGATAGTGATCAAATCGGATAACAAGCGATCTAAGTGGAATACACCGGCGACTTTAGCATCGATATACGGATACTACGAGTGACTCAGCGACTTGGAAGGAGCAGTATTAGGGTACTATCGAGAGTAGTATTAGTGTGTGTTAAGGGCTTGTGTGTACTAGTGTTTGACGTACTGTTTTGTGTGTACAGCGCCTAATAAAGTACTTCGCACGTTATTCGGCATTTAATTACCCCCAAACGTAACATTATAAATATGAAAGTTTGTATGTTTGTTACTCAATCACGCAAAAACGGTTGAACATATAGTTTATTACCTGGATTAACATGAAGGATACTTAAAATAAAACTATTTTTTGGATTTTATCGCGGTTTATTTTTGATTTTCAAATTCCCTACGTTTCGAATGCTCTGCAGCACCCATGGTCACGCAAAAGGACTGAGGTGTTAGACGTCCAAAAGCCATAGTTGTTCCGGGGTACCCTCAAACTTCTTAATTATTTTTGTTGGTCCGATCTACGCAGAATGAGGTCACGGTGTTTTGATATGTAGAACACTTTTTATCCCGGAAAAATGCTAGGTGCCGGTCTAAAGTCCACGCAGACGAAGTGGCGAGCAGAAACTAGTCTAAAATAAAACTTCAAAACTGTGCAATCACCACTTTATTGAATAGACCCACACAATTCGGCTAGTTAAAGTAAGTATCAAAAATACACGTTCGCACCGCAGCCCTGTGGCAATATCTGTAATAGCAAGAGTTTGCCATGACAAATATACCGATTTACTTAAATTGGTACCTAGTAGATGTTGCCAACAGTATTTTTTAATTTGTTTATGCTGAATTTAGCCTATTATTAACTTTTATGTGATGATTCAAAAATCTGCCCTTACACAACGCCAGGCACAATCCCGAAGTGATACTAGGAAAATTTCGATAGTAAACCTACACTTTTTTTAGCCTAGGATTCGAAGCCAGAACCTCGTGATCGCTACGCATTTTATACGCTACTAGCAGGTTCCCGCAACTTCGTACCCAGTCAACAACAGCGCCACCTACTGGGTCTATGTTTTATAGCCTATGTTACGTCTGCATAATCTAGCTTTCTAATGGTGGAAGAATCATTAAAATCGGTCCAGTAATTTTTAGTTTATTCGTTACAAACATACACAAATACAAATCTTTCCTCTTTATTATATTAGTGTAGACTAGACCAATGAGGCAGCCAATTTGATTTGCATCATATGAGAATTAGGGCGAAGTTTGCTTATTAAGTTCAGATCTAGTGATCTTCCCTCGACTCGTCGACTGAATATTAATACTGCCAAAAGTATTAATTTATGTATGCCTATCCTACCAACTATGGCATTATCATAGATATCTGATCGGGGTCAAACCTTTTCTACTAGCTCATGTAATCAGCCTATATATATACGACATGTATAAAACAGACCATAAATCTCATGTATAAACCGGGAAATTCGAGAAACCAAATAGACGTATACGAGTAACCGGCTATCGTAACTTGCTCAATTTGGAAGCGATAGGTACATACCGATGAAAATAAACTTTATTCCTACAAGTTTCTTACAAGAAAGGGTATAAAGATTTTTCTGAACCTTGGGAAATCTTTTTCAAGTAGAAAAAAAACTTACCAAGGTCCTGCATCCTATATTTTTTTCTCGTGAACATGTAGATAAGGACTTGTAAGTATAGTTTTGTAGTATAATATAGTTTTGCTTAGGTCACATAGCTTGTGCTATGTGCTAGAAGATGACGGTGGAGCACAAAACCGGTCGTCGTGTCGAGCTTTGGAGAGGCATTACTTCGGTAGAAGTATTTCAGATGAAGATAGATAATCAGAACACTACGTAGCGATATAGGCACTTACATTTATTAGTAACTAGGTAACTGTGGCCCGTAGCTTCGCATGCGTTTATTTGGAAATAGCTGATACCCGCGACTGCGCAAGCATTTATTTTGTAGTTTGACATACCTACGAGACCTAAGTTAGATATCTCCTTACTAAGTTTCTTTAAAATCAATTGATCCGTGTTAATATGGAGAAATAAAAACTATCCCGCGGGAATCTTGTATTTTTCGAGCTAAAAAGTAGCCTATATCAATCTCTGTAAAATCTTCTATTTTTCAGTGACAGCATTCTATTTAAAATTCGTTTCACCATTCTGTATATTAACATGGACAAACAAACTTTTTTTATCGTACAAATAGTCACGTGAGCTTAACATATCTTTATTTCAAAATCACAACTTAACACACCTATTTTGTGTATTTGTGTTCCCGTGGGCCCCCACGGCCCACGGGAACACAAAACACAGGAACAAAAAAATATTGGTAAACTGGCTGACTTATACCTTTTCTACATACCCTGCCGAAGATCGTAATATAGCGTAATAATATTTTAAAAAATGGTACATTGCGAGCTAAATATGTTACAAAGTTTTGTCAGTACATTTCGTGTCAGTCTTCTCGCAAGAATATACAGTTCATTTTTATAATCAAAATCACATACAACTATCTTAAATAAATGAATGTACAAAGTTCGAGTCCAGGCCATTCGTCGTTAAAGAGTTCACTCCAGAAGAGAAATCCTGAATGTATCATCGATTCTTGCACGAAATCATGTTTGAGGGTTTCAATCAAACGTGTATGCACAATTTCATGTGCTTTTAACCGCCGAAGAGTTTCTCGTGAGGAGGGGAACCTGAGTCCAATATCAGTTCATGGAGGAAATCATGTGTAGGCAAAATCACACATTTTAACGTAAGATTGCAGTTCCAGACTAACAATACTAAAAATAATAACCATTTATGGTTTATCTCGCGATTATCCCAGATTGGTCCTTATTTCCGGGATAAAAAGTATTTTTCATTTTAAGTTAGGATATATGTTATTACCACACCATATTTCATTTAAACCCGTTCGGTAGTTTTTGCATCATTGAAATACAAAGAGACAAACAGACAGACGGGCAGACAGTATAATACAATATTCGAAAAAAATTGTTTCGGCTTCTATAAAGATAAGGAAGGACTCTTTAAAAAAATGTACAGATTCGGCTCGTTTACAGTTTTATTATATGTAGTATAGATAATAGATTTCAAAATCAAAATCAATAGTTTTTTATTCATGTAGACCAAAAGGCACTTATGAATAGTCAAAAAGAGAAAATTATAGATTCTTAAGACTCTACCACCCGTTCGGAGAGTCATCCAAGAACTACGCGGTTACTCTTTTTAAAATGAGACCTTTACAATTCTTGTTGTACACATTGCACATGGGGTATGGGAGAACAATGCAGAGCGAGCTAAATAGAGCTTAAGTATAGATTAATCAAGTGTGTACTTAGATTCATTGTATCGGCCAGTGTCTACATAGTCCTCTCGTTTACAAAAAATCTTTTTAAAAATAAATAAAACCGACTTCAAAAAGAAAAAACTAAATATTTAAAGTCGGTACCGGTTAGTGCAGTCGGTTACTTGGCACCGACTTCAAATATATATTTTTTCTTTTTGAAGTCGGCTTTATTTTTTTTAAAAAGATTTTTGTTTTACAATTTTAAGAGACAAGTTAAATATTTACTAATATTTATACATCTATATTATATTATTTTGCTGAGTTGTACAGCAAGGTACTTACAGGATTGATATAATAACCATAATAATGGAATCTATACCTTCGTGCTGTTCGCCGTTAAGGAGCCCCCTGATATATCTTCAAAGTCCAAAGTTCAATACCGATTTCATTAAAGTGGGACCACCTCAAAACTATACTAAACCCAACGCAAAAAGAATAATCAAAATCAGTTCATAAATAAAGACGTTATTAAAAACACAGACAAATTGTCGACCTCCTCCTTTTTTGAAGTCGGTTAATATTCTGATTAGTTCTATGGCAGGGTACCTATAGGATTGACGTAATACCCATAATATCTTAATCTAAGCATTCGTATTGTTTGTCGTTAAGGAGTTCCCTGATGTATCTTCCAAGTCCAAGGTCCAATACCGATGAAATTAAATTGGGACTACCTTGGAGCTATACTGAACCCAATGCAAAAAGAATCATGAAAATCGTTTTATAATTGGCGGAATGATCGCGTAACATACATACAAAAAAAAACATACAATCGACTTGAGAACCTACTCCTTTTTAGAAGTCGGTTAAAAATAGAGATGTTGTAAAGGTATATAATAAAATGTATGATAAGAGAAAAAAAGGGTTACTATAAAATATGTAAAGCCATAGGTAGGTCAATTTATCTTAATTTTAAATTAACATTAATTCCCTGTAAGTACTCCCATCTAAATCCATGGCAATGCTATTCCGTTGGGGCTATTCTGCACTTTTCCGAGATAAAAATAGCCTATACCTAATAATTTAAAAATAAATTCTTTAGTTTCAGTGAAAGTCTTGTTAAAACTGGTTTAGCCCCCCTATTGAGAAGGAATATCATTGCTGCAATTTGTGTGTATACAGTACCACTTATGCCACCCTCGCTTGAGGAATATAGGCGTGACGGTGGGTGTGTAGTAGCCAAATAGGTAGGTACCTACTATTTGGACATTTGGAGTTGTATTATCTTAGCCATTAGACCTTAGACCTAACATACCTTTAGCCATAAGAAAATAGGTGCCTGTGTTTAAACAAAACCGGTAAGAGATATCTTGTGTGTGTGTGTGTGTGTGAATGATGTAGGCTGTTGGCCGCGAGGCCTTTACAGCTTCACTGGACTTAAAGGCGAGCGTGCAACCACTACGCTCTAGCCAGCCAGAAGGGCAAGAGGCGACATACTCGAGGGCGCCTCTTCGAGGCGCCCTCGAGTCAAATACCCGAGATCGTAGTCGGCGGTGGCTACGATTAACGAATTCGCATGCGTAGATGCGTTCGCGAAGTGACGTGTTGACGCCTTTTTAATAAAGGCGCGAATAGGTTCGAGACCTAGACCGGAGTGGAGGTCGACGTTCCGTACGAACCAGGGGGCTCCTACGGCTTTACGGAGGAAGCGGTTTTGAACCACTTGGAGTTTATCGATGTGAGAGGGGGCCGAATGCCCGAACACAACACACGCATAAGTCATGATGAGTCGAACGCAAGTTTTGTAAAGTGTCATCTTATTTCTAAGGGGCATTTTGCTCCGCTTGCAGATTAACGAATGGAGACGACCGAGCACAAAGGATGCTCGGTGACGGACCCGCTTGATGTGCGGGCCGAAGGACATGGTACTGTTTAGGGTGACCCCTAGATATTTAACCTCTTTGACCCAGGGAATGGGTCGGTCGAACGTGGTCACTTGGCCGAGATTACTTCTAGGGCGGCGCCTCTGGAGAAGAACACCGCAGCGCATCCTGAACCAATTCCTTAGGGAATTGGCGGATGCCTGAAGGTTTCTGGTAATAATATTGAATTACTACAAATAGCTTTTATGGGTTAAAAGATCTTTGGGTTACGAGTATCTAATTATGGCTAAAGGGTTGAATGGAGGCCATTACATGACCCGAGCTCAGACTAGTTTCTAAACTCTAAGGAATTTCAAACACAATTAAACTAGGTATAAAACATGTTAAGTAGGTATTTTATGTAGGTTAGTACTCGGTAAAACTTTAAATACCTAATAAACACCGTTAGCGAGCGTTCGACCGGTCGCTTTTTCGGCGCTTATGCTGAAGCGCTGTAAGCGCTTTTCATAAAGATGTAGTGATAGCGGTTTGTTTCATACTCTGTGTACCTACACAAAAAATTCTTATTATAATATGGGACCAGCCCATTGTCGAGGAAAAAATACGTCATAGTCCGGCGGACTCTGGTCGACTATTGTAAATTTCTCTTTTAGAATGACCTTTTACCAAAGATTTAAACTCCGAATCTCTCATTTGTCGGCTGCATGTGCTAATAAGGCAGTCAACACTTTTCATAGTAGGGAAGTGTGGGGGAATTGCAGCCATGTAAGGTCACATTGAAAGAAAATCTGACTTATTGTCGATTATTTTTAGTTTTTTTTGATACCAATCAATTATTTAGCTATCTGTATTTCCAAAATACATAGCAAAAAATAAAAGAATTCCACTCTTAGGAAATGAAAAACACTTTTTTTTGTAAATGTTACTTTTGCTCGTATTACCCCACACATCGGGTAATGAGAGGCAAAAAAAAATCCATATGTGCAATGAGAGCTATCATTTAATATCAAACAACATTAAATTTGCATTGGTCCACTCAACATATTATAATTCAAAATCATCATCACACATCATTCTCATTGGCTGAAAATTTATGATTTGAAAAAATATCCTAGTTCTATGTATCTATCTATATCATCACGCTAGATCCCTTGCGGGGTAGGCAGAGAGAACAGAGTTCCAACAGGTTCTTTCCTTACATACCTCTCTGGCTTCCTCCACTCTCATAGTTTGTCTCATATCCTAGTTGCCTTCTTTATATTGGTTTGAGATGCTTTATTTTTAGTATTTAATTTAGTGTTTCTATTTTTTTTTGATCTTTTAGCCTTTATATTATTTTCTCCTCAGGGTAATGGGAGCACTTTTTGCTCTCATTACCCGATCGTTAACCATCTAGAATTAATAAAACTAACATAAATAAACCTATATTTATCATCTACATTTTACTTCATCGTAAAATACATAAGCGCCTTCAGTAAGGATGGGAAATACTCCGCTGACATAGAGAGAAGAGTGAGTGCAGGGAACAGAGTGAATGGTGCGATGGGAAAGCTACTCGGGAGCCGGCACTTAAGCCATAAGGCGCAGCTAGCCATACATAACGGAGTTCTTGTCCCAACGCTGTTATATGGTAGCGAGAGCTGGGTATGTAAGAAGGAGAATGAAAGTAGGATAAATGCGGTAGAAATGCGAGCTCTGCGGAAGAAGTGCGGAGTGAAGCGGACCGACCGCATTAGCAACAGCATAGTAAGACAGCGAGTAGGTATGAAAGATAGTATCGGTGTAAAGATGAGAAAGGGCATGCTCTGTTGGTTCGGGCATATAGAAAGAATGCCAGAGGTAAGAATGACAAAACAGATATACAATGTGAAAGTGGAAGAATGCAGGTACCGGGGAAGACCTAGACTATCTTACCACGACCAAATAAACCGAGTCTTATCTGATGGAAAATTCAAGAGTCTCTGTAACCGGCGAGCGTGTATGAGACGAACTATGAGAGTCGAGGAAGCCAGAGAGGTATGTAAGGAAAGAACCTGTTGGAACTCTGTACTCTCTGCCTACCCCGCAAGGGATCTGGCTTGAGGTTATAGATAGATAGATAGATAGGTAAAATACATATATGAATCAAGGTATTTAATAAAAATAAAACATAACGTAATGATAAAAGTTCGTAGTACAGACTTTAAGTTTGAAATTTTCTGCCACTGACCTGGCTGCCGCCTGTCAGTGATGATTTTGCATAATTGAAGTTTGCCGAAGCCATGCATGTCGTTTTGACGTGACATGTACATTCCTGTGTGTGTAATTGTAGTAGCTCGCATTACCCGCAAGCTCCAATTATTTAGGTAAAATGTGAGCACCTTTGCGGTTGCCATTTCTCTTAGGTACCTAGGTATAAAAGTAAATTATGATTGTTAAACAGATAACAGAATATGTATAAACTTCCTAAGTAAGACCATCGTTGGATATGGCGTCCCAAATTCTTACTGCAGAAAGTTCAAAGCACCTATTTTTAATAAATCCAGTCATAGCACCCCTGGTTGTAAAAACTTTGATACTTTCTTACCATTTTCCGCAAGGCTGTAGAAAAAGGCATAAAACAAGGCTTAAGATGATGAGATGAATCGAAAACATTTATTGTGTACAGCTAAATCCTTACATTATCCGCAAAGCTTGGAAAATGAATTTGGAATCTGTCCTTAAGGCATGTAATATTTACGAAAGCAGCCATCCGTATGATGATTCTGTACCCACAAGGAAAATATCAACATTACGTTGAATTCATTCAATACTATATATTTATCTAAAAGCAGTGATAGCCTAGTGGTTAGACCGTTGGACTGCAAAGTCAAAGGTCTCGGGTTCAAACCCAGGCACGCACCTCTGTCTTTTCGAAAGCATGTGCGTATTAAAAAAAAATTATCACTTGCTTTAACGGTGAAGGAAAACATCGTGAGGAAACCTGCATGCCTAAGAGTTTTTTCGAAGGTGTGTGAAGTTCGCCAACCCGCACTGGGCCAGCGTGGTGGACTATGGCCCAAACCCTCTCAGTTTGAGAGGAGGCCCGTGCCCAACAGTGGGACAGTTTCATAACAGGGCTAATATTATTATTATTATATATATTTATCTACGATCTTAGACATCTATACTCTCAACTAGCAGAAAGTTTAATTGATCACCTAGGTACCTGTATTGTTACTTTATATTTAACATGACTATTAATTGGGTCTCTATAGGAACCTAATCGGCAGTTTTGGTTAGGTTTCCCTTCTAAAATTTACAATAGGATCGCCCAATGTCAATTCTCAAATGAAAGGTTAAATAATGACCTGTGTAAAAGATCTTTCCTAAAAATACTTCTAGATGCTTCTAGATACGGAGGCTTTTGATTTTAACTAGATTTACTACGTCATGTTGGCTGTATCAAGCCTGTCAAATGAAATAAAATAAAGATAGCCCTGACGACCAGCTATATGCTATAAGTACGCATTCACCTTACCTGTAATTGTCTTCTTAATAAATGGGATATAATAAATAGTAAACAGCCTACTAAGGCATATTTTTATACTGCGCCTTCGTGATTCATGTAGCTAGCTCACTTTGCGCAACTGAATTGATAGTAACCACCTAAAATAATTGTGAAAAAACACGATTCATTATGTAATAATAAAAAACCGTACTAACTTGTCTAATCACTTTCACACAATTACTGTAGTAACTATTATTATGTGTAGGCTTGTCCACTACCATTACCATAGACATTTGAGGATTATTCCATTTCGTATCATTAGGCACACCCTACACGGAAAGTCTTTCTAAATGATAGCTATCAATTAGGAATAACGGTGGTGTAGGCACCGCCTAAATTAGCGCATGTAATATTGTAGATGAAGAGGTACCTGACTACCTACCGCTTTTATAGATAGTTATTTAGGCTAGTTTTGTTAGACTGTTTTTTCCGACCACATATTGTAGGTAGTGAGATAAGTCTTTTACCACGCTATGTTGATAAGTGTTTCAGGTTAGCTGCGAGCACCTGTCTTCTCATAATTTTAAATTTGTGAGAAGTATAGAAAAATAATGCAGTCGCGGGTTCGATTTTCACACGGGGCAAATCTTTGTGTGACCCACAATTTGTTTCGGTCTGGGTATTTGCGCATGTGAATTTTCATGTTTGTGAATGCACCCATGACACAGGATTAAATCATAGTGCGGGGCATCGTTTACAAAAAATATACGTAGATTATGATGAAGTCTAAGAGAACATATATGCCCTTATGTAAGTACGTACGTAGGTATATATTTACATAATTAGTTTCAGAATTAAGTAAAATATTATTACGTTTCGTATCAAAATACACTTGCAATATGTGCACTTAATAATGCACTTGTTATATGGATAGATTACTGGAAACGTAGTCAGAAATACGTAAAAATATCGGAATTACAATAAACACTGGTCAAAAATTCACATTCACACTATTTTCATTACGCAACCTGTAACTCTACCCGTGCTTCATCGAGTTTTATTCTGCACTACCAGTTGGTTGGGGTAGAAGGAAAGGTTATTTATTTTCATTATTAACTTTTACCCTTGGCATTGTCAGGTAACTTTCCTGTAACTTGCTGTCAATGAGTGTTGTCGATTCTCGTTCTGACGTCATCGTACGATGCTGTCATAGCCTTGCCAGCCAAGGTTTAGGTGCTTTATAAATAATTCACATCGAACCAATAAATAGTACCTGCCCGTCTATTGGATTTGATGTTCCAAAGTTATAATCGTTACGATGATAGACATGATTCATTAATATTAATATGTTTTGCCCTTAGATGACGTATATTCCTTTTAAAGCTACATGATATAAAATAGTGTTTTGTTTTTAAATATGTAAGCATTTTAGGATTAGTGAGGTACAAATCATAATACTCTACCATAAGTTTTAATATATTTTGAACGAATTGATCTTTAAAATTAAAGCAATCAGCCAATAAAAAAACAGTTTTTCTTTTGCATTTTTTACATGCAACAATTTAGTCGACTGCCTCATTGGTCTAATTGGCAAAGCGCATCGCTTTGTGATCACGAGGTCCTGGTTCCAATTCCTAGGGCGGACAAGTGTAGTTTTTCTAACGAAAACTTCCCGGTACGAGTCCAGAGTCTGGAATTGTGCCCGGTATAGGGCAGTAGGCTCGCCCCCTATTAAATGGGACCTAACATCGTCGGCAAGACGTGGGTGTACTCAGTACATCTCTGCCACCCCCACTTGGGGAATATGGGCGTGATGGTGTTTCAACAATTTAGATTTATAAATGATCTTGATAGCGAGAATAAATTATGTAAAGCTCGGTACTTACAGTCACGGTACCTATTTCAAATCAGTATTAACATGCAAAGGCCTACAACAATCCACTTTTCAGGCGGCCGTCCGTTACCGTACTTAAGCCTCGGTTACGAAGTCAACGGGAGCGGGGCGGCGGTGGCGGCGAAGCGGGGAACCGCGTGGCAACGCTGTACCCGGTCTTGAAGTCAGCGGGCAGACCGGCGCTAGAGCGGCGTAGTGTTGTGTTACGAGAAATTGGTATCTTTGTTCGCGAACGGATTGTCTAAACAGCGACAACAACATCTTTTTGATACTAATTCCTTCCTAAAGTTTGATTTATTGTGGGTAAAAGAAGATGTAAATTCGTATATGTTCTATTAACAATCATTGTAATGATTAGCTCCAACACGTCGGCAGGCATTTTGAAACTTCGGTCGTTAGAAAACAAAAAAAGAATACTATGAGTTGTAGTACACTACGTCAATGCAGACGCGCGGTCACCGCTAGATTGGTAAGCACCGCTCGTACGCCGGTCGCCGCCCGCTCCCCGCGCCGCTGCCTTCGAGGCCAGTTCCATATATATGTATGCATTGAAACGCGCCGCTCCCCGCGCCGCCGCCGCCTCGCTCCCGCTGACTTCGTGTCCGAGGCCTTAGTCTCTTTTGGTCTCTTTCTAGAATCTGCCTATTTCGATGATTTTTGGTTCATTCGCGCAATATACCTTAACCATCTTCACTTGCAACCTTGAATTGAGGTTACCACGGAGTCAAACAAACCGGTATCTACCGGTTTGTTTAATTGTCTAATTAATTTCGCATTAAGCTTCCCGTCTCTAAACGTAATCCCAAGGATAGCCCTCTCCATATCTAGACGGATACGTGAGAAGGACGTGATAATTTTCAACTGAAACTATTTGCCCTAACAGATGGGTAAACTTAAAAGGATCGAAAGGCAACACGTAAAGGCCCGTAAGTAAACAGGATTTTTTTCTAATGCATAATGTGCAAAAATATTTGAAGTGTTAATTACTCGAGTTATATCACTTTTCACTGGAGGTACAGATTTAAAAATGGCCATTCGAAATTTTCTGTATATGTATGTGTAGTTATTTCGTTTGGATCTAAACAAACTAACAAGCATTTCAGTTAAATAAAAAGGTTTTAAAACGGTTCATGCCGATCAATATTTATAGAATGGAGACACATTTATGTGACTCAATTTTCTTTCGTTTAAATAAATGCTATCGTTTAGAGATGGGTTGTATTAGATAAATCAGGTACTAAGTACACCTGTTCCTAGTCTGCATAAATACCTAATCCAAATACCTATTCCACCTAATCTCAATGACCTCATACACATACCGTTACTTAGTGATCTCAATCCGCCTATTCTATATCAAATCCTGATATCGAATTATCGATATTTGAATTAATTTAATGTTACATTGTTTTGTTATATTGAGTGATAATAACACTTTTAGAAAATGAAAGTTTCAAAATGGAATCCAAAATTATTTTTTTTTATTAGATTAGATATTTTTGCACGAAATTGGTTGAATAAACTAATACTTGTTTTCTATTTTATCATTTAATGATATATTAGTGATGAATTGGTATCTTCCCTTCATACTTTTTACAGGCTTAGGACTGTTAACTTACGAATGTATGAAGTTTTGAGTCTTGCGATATTAAATATTCCGCAAAAGTTTAGCGTTTGCAAGATGGCGTATTTAAAAGATTTCAATTAATTATATTTATATATGTTTTATATCAATACGCGTTGTATAGCGCTGTCTCGCTCCCTTACACGTAAGCGGGATAGCAAAGCGATAAGCATATGAGTGAGTGAGAGAGCACGGGAACAGGTGTGAGTGAGCACGATAAACGGCTAAACATTAGATTATATTGAATATGAATATTAGGTGGATTAGGTATTGCCTGAATTGGATTAGGTGCCGCCTATTCTCGTAAAATACCTGTTATTTGGATCTGTTCTAATAAATACGACTCATCTCTACTATCGTTACTATTGTTACCCTATTTCTCCTTCATCAAAATCTATATATCTATAATTGGCAAGTGACCCTGTTTTCCGAGACTTTACCTTACCTGTCAGGCAATCAACTTTGGATAAAAAAGTGTAGTTTAATTAAACTAAATAAAGTTATTGTATTTTATTGGACACAATTAAGGGTTGGGCTATTAAGTTTGTTTTAGAAAGCAATTTCCATAAATGTTATTAGTTTGAGTCACGATACATATATAAATACACTAGTAAAACATGTGTATAGTATATAATATTTAATAGTTTAGTTAGACTGCCTCGTTGGTCTAGTGGCAAAGCACATCGCTTTGTGATCACGAGGTCCTGGGTTCAAATCCTAGGTCGGACAAATGTAGTTTTTCTAACGAAAAATTCCCAGTATGAGTCCGGAGTCTGAAATTGTACCCGGTATATGGCAATAGGCTTGAACCCTATTACAAGGGACCTAACATCATCGGCAAAACGTGGGTGTACTTAGTACACCTCTATCACCCCCGTTTGGGGAATATAGTCGTTACGGTGTGTAATTGTTTAGTTGCTCGTATATGCAGCACTATAATAAATATGTACGTTTGGAAAGCTAGAGTCAATAGTCTCGGCGTCGGCGAGCGTATGAGACGAATTATGAGAGTGGAGGAAGCCAGAGAGGTCTGTAAGGAAAGAATCTGTTGAATCTCTGTACTCTCTGCTGCAAGGGATCTGAGGAGATGGTATAGTAGTAGTAGTAGTACTTTGGAAAGCAGTACTGTAGATATTTAGGGAAATATAATTAATCAACCGTTACTATCCCACTGCTGGCCATAAGCTTTCTCCACTACAAGGATTTAGAGTGGATTATTGGAGGCAACTTATGACCACTTGCTTTTGGAACTTATCAAGCCGCCCATATGACTTCTAACATGGCATTCAACTTAAATTCCGACTACTGGATTAAGTGATCACTGAGACCAGCGGCTTAACGAGCCTTCCAAACAACAGAGACGCTCGAATGCCGATAAACCCACAAACGGTCACTCATGTCAGACTGACCGAATGCTTTATAGTCTTGACGATCGCTTAATCGAACGACGGTCTTGCAGCCCTACGAGTGTCTCAAAGTGCTACTGTAACACTTAAATCCAACATTATGGAATTATCAGAAACACGAAAAATTCTCGGCTCATATACAATCTTATTATGTGCATAAATGGTTACTCAGCCACACACAGCTCACGTTCATCGTCGTGGAAAAATGGAAACAAAATAAATTTGTTTATAATTCCCAATGGAATATACGATTTTTGGAAAGAATTATAATAATCTGCTTTATATAAATACTAGTTACGGAATCCGATTGATTCAATACGCCAAAAAATTACTTTATGGAACCGCGGCTATATAGATATCCTCTAAGGCCTCGGTCACGAAGTCAGCGGGAGCGGGGCGGCGGCGGCGGCGGCGTGGGGAGCGGCGCGGCGATGCTGTACCCGGGCTCGAAGGCAGCGGGCAGACCGCTCGGCGCTAGGGCGGCGTAGTGTTGTGTTACAACAAATTAGTATCTTTGTTCGCGAACGAAATGTCTAAACAGCGACGACAACATCTTTTTGATACTAATTCCTTCTTAAAGTTTGATTTATTGTGGGCAAAAGAAGATGTAAATTCCTACAACCGGGTGAGGAAGCAAATCTATCAAATCAAATTCTATAAAAATCATTGTATTAATTTGCTCCAACACGTCGGCGGGCATTTTGAAACTTCGGTCGTTAAAAAGCAAAAAAAGAATACTACACCTCAACACTACGTCAATGTAGACGCGCGGGCACCGCTAGATTGGTACGCACCGCTCGTACGCCGCTCGCCGCCCGCTCCCCGCGCCGCTGCCTTCGAGGCCAGTTCCATATAAATGTATGCGTTGTAACGCGCCGCTCCCCGCGCCGCCGCCGCCGCCGCCCCGCTCCCGCTGACTTCGTGTCCGAGGCCTTAAACTTAAGGTTAAAACAAAAAAATGTATATTTGTCGAACAAAAATTGAATTAGGTATATTTCATTTCAGTTTCACCCTAGTGGGGAGTGATTCAGTCGGTGGCTGTAATTCTATTAAGTTTACAAAAAAAAAAACAAAATTATATGTTAATCAAAGGATTTTACGGCAAAAAAGTGTTTAAAATTTGTTCTAATCGAGATTAAGATTTTTTGTGAAGCTTCTATAAAAATTGCATATTAAGTAAAGAAAAATAACAAGTGCATTTCGAGTTGCGACACTATTAATTGAGCGGAGGTGCGATATGTAACTTAACTTTCTATGCAGTGGCATATTTACCAGCAGGCTGAGTAGGTTGTAGCCTGGGACGGCAATATTTAGGGTGGTAAGATTTAGCTAAAAAATTTTTTTTGTGGTGCAGAAATAAAAAAAACATTATTATACACGTGTAAGTAGTTTTAAGGCATACCTTACTCCATCTTATAAGGAGTAAATGATTGAGTTTTTTTTAGTTCAAAAATATACCTTAAGAATATTTCTTGTGTAAACTTCACTAAATCGTGAGTGTTAAGAATAATCTAGAAACTGACACAACGATCCCAGTTCACACTCATACCAATAACGAGAAAAACTGATTTAATGTTGATAATAGAGCACAAATCATAAAATTTTATTGATAAAGAAAATGTAATTAATATGATTATAAACTAGGGTATTGAGTTGCAGAGGTTAGTAGGGGCAGCATATGTTAAAAAGCCTACTGGCGCCAAATGTGTAACCACCATTGTTTCTATGTTATTTTGATTTAAACCTACGAAGATCTTGACGTAAGATATGTCTGATTCCACTTCACGCTTAAACGATGATTTTCCATTTCTATGAACAAGGAAGGTATAGAAGGGGTTCCTTCGTCTTATACTGTCCCGCATATTATTGAGGATGTCGCTTCGACCACGTCCGCGCCCTACCGTGCGATTATGATCTCCGTACGAGATTCCATCAGCTCCAAAGTCTGTGGGGCAATGATTATTTATGTGCGGTGCTAAGGGTTTGAACCCAAGACCACGCGATCGCCAGTCGCATAATGCATTAGTACCCCAACAAAACACAACAACGCAATAATGTATAGGTGGATCTTTATAAGGAGTACTTATAACTTTGAAATTGTTGGCGATATTTGTGTACGTGCGAGTACTACCCACCTACTTGATAAGTATATCTACTATTAGTAATTTAAGCTAAATCGAGAACGAACTATTTGTTTACCGACCCAACAGAAACGCTGTGTAAATAGAATGAATAACGAAAATGGTCGCTAAAGACGTTACAGCACCACATAAATTATGTTTCGACGGTCATATCCGGTGTCAGCCACCTTATTTTGTGATATTAAAGGACCTTCTTACTATTTTTTGCATTGTCATCTTTATGAATCCTCTTTTCTATAAAAAACATTATCGTACATTAGAAATCGTTCTTTATCGGCCATGTTTGCGTCTACAAACATGTATTTCATATACATAAACACCTAAGCAGAAACAAATGTGACGTACCCATTCGGGGATTACGATTATTTGAGTCTGCAATAGTGAGTATTTTGACAAGGGCCTAATGTAGACAAAGCCGTCGTAAAAGTAGCAGTTATCAAGATATAGATGTATTTACTTTGTAAAAAGCACATATTCATTGCAAAATGAGGTCAATACCTACTTGTAACTTTGGTAAAATGGGTCAAACTCCGTAGTTAGGAGCGCAATATCCAATTAATCGTAATTGATACTTTGCGCCTACATAAATGGGTTATTTTTATTGTTATCCATTTTCATAACTAGCTGTTACTCGCGGTTTCTTGCCTGTCACATTTATTTAAAATTCGGTTCTGACATTATGATGACATGATTTTAAAAACGATGGCATATTCGGGCGGTATTTTCTCCAACTTTCTTGACAGAAATTGTAATAGCTCACCTAATAGGCATAAGACAAACACAAAACAAAAATATACATAAAACGTTCCCCAAGGGATCAGACTACTTGTTCTTGAAAACTAGATTTAAATAGGTAGGTACATCTCTTTTTTTCCGAAATTCGGCTGAGCAAACAGACAGAATTTCGTGGGGTTTTAAAATATAAATGGATTATTATTTTCTACAAGCAGTGATAGCCTAGTGGTTAGACCGTTGGACTGCAAAGTCAAAGGTCTCGGGTTCAAACCCAGGCACGCACCTCTATCTTTTCCAAAGCATGTGCGTATTAAAAATTAATTATCACTTGCTTTAACGGTGAAGGAAAACATCGTGAGGAAACCTGCATGCTTAAGAGCTTCTCAAAGGTGTGTGAAGTTCGCCAACCCGCACTGGGCCAGCGTGGTGGACTATGGCCTAAACCCTCTCAGTTTGAGAGGAGGCCCGTGCCCAACAGTGGGACAGTTTCTTAACAGGGCTATTATTATTATTATTATTATTTATTTTATTATTTTCTATGTCATCCGATATAGCTACACGCCCACTTTTTGATAGGATTAAAAATAGGCACCATTCTATTCTTCACTATCACAAATAAAAAACATACCCACTGTTCCAGAAAGCTCATCATTAACATTTCAATACATAAAGCGACATTATCACTAATGAAAGCAATATTTAAATGTATAATTTGTCGTAATTTTGTTTTGTGCAATAGTTGAATGATACATTAACAATGAATTTCATCGTTAAAAGTTAAAGAACGTCTCTGCAACTGGGCGCAAGAAGTTTACTTACACTATGTTAGGTACTAACATTTTCTATAATTATGGAACTAATTCATTTCTGGAACATACCTGCATCGGGACATTCTCATGTTATTATTATGTACAGTAACTACGTATCAAGTTTTAACGCTAACTAATAATGTTTTATCAGTTCTTGTATTGGAGATAGTGATTAATAGTGATGTTATGAACTAGTATTCGTTATTGCGTTGGAATTTTCCTATCTACTTTCCCGTCTATTTTTATCGCTTGGTGCTACATTTGGCGGGTCACTTGCTTACTAATGGGGGTTGAAATTGCGTGAGGGTGAGATGCTCAAGTTTTGGCTTGGTATTGCTAAGCAGCTGCCTATTACAGCCTGAAAATTCTTTAAGGACAAATTTTGGGACGAAATATAACCGTCACGGCTAGGTTTATACCTCAAGCAGAGTTTGGAAGAAAGGTAGCTACAGTATACATCGGCATATCGCATATAATGTTAGGTCCCAAGGACGGCCTTCTGCCATTATATTGGTCACAATTCAGGACTCTAGGCCAGTGGTTTCCAAAGTTGACTAGACCGCGACCCACATAACAAAAACTTCTAAATTTGGAACTCACCTCTTGGTTTTCATGGAGAAAAATGGGCATAACTATATGAATGAAGATCTGTTTGATCAAACAAAAAATACATTTAGTAATCGAAAATTTTAAAACTTACCTAAATACAAGGAGTGCTTTTTTTGAATGAGAAGGAAGATTTGTTTCCTATTTTTTCCAATATAGCTTTAGCACCAACTTAAGTTTTAGTTATTTTTAACCTCGATGAGTTGAATATGTCCAATTTATTTCAGTATTTAGTTTTAACATTAACTGTAGTCAAAAATCCCGCCTTAAATAGGTATGAGCTATTGAAGAGAAGGAGGGCTTTTACAGCTTTATTAAGACGGATAGTAATCAGCAACTGAGAGCCAAAATTTCGTTAAATGCTTGCGATTGAAACTCATTTTCTCAGTCACTCATTCAGTAGCCGCCCGTCCGTTAGCCGGGGCGTTCGTATCGTCTGATTTTTCAAGCCCCATCCAATATTTGCACGCGACTCACCAGTAGGTCGCGACCCATACTTTAGGAAATGCTGCTCTAGATTATTACTGAGAATTTTTCCAATGAAAACATTTTTACTGCACAAAATACTTTTTCTTTACTAAATATTTTTTTAAAGGAAATATTGCTCATGTTGTATAGAAAATAATTTTCCTTTAGATTAAAACCATACAAAAATTTCAATAACCTTTTTTTCCGAGACGATTTTTACCCAGGCTCTCCTGATAGCTAGCCACACCATACGCCTCTAGAACAAGGAGGCAGCAAAATTTACAGAATTTTACATTACCTAAAACCTATAGGCTTTGTTCACAATATATTTTCTTGTGGAACGGTTTATTGTTCAGAGGATTTAGTTTGTACAGTAAACAGAGGAGCCGCTTTGCAGTTAGGTCACGCGACCGCGCATAACTAGAGTTTAATGTACCAAGGGTTACACTTGCTAGTGGATTTTGGTCTCAAATTTTTATTAAATAAACTTAAAAAAAGGCTGTTTGTGTTTTTTTTTTTTTTAAACTTTCCACTTATGGTTTGATACGGTGCGTTGTAATTTAAGGACCAGAGAGTCTCTATCTATATCTTTACGCCAGATACCTTGCGGAGTAGGTCATTTATGGTAGGCGATTTAATCAATCAATCAATCAATCAGCCTATCGTAGTCCACTGCTGGACATAGGCCTCTCCTAACACGCGCCATTGCACACGGTCCTCCGCTTTCCGCATCCAGTCTGTCCCAGCGACCTTTTTGAGGTCGTCGGTCCATCTAGCTGGGGGCCGTCCTACCTTACGCTTACCAAGTCGCGGTCTCCACTCTAGGACACGCTTGCTCCATCGGCCGTCGGTCCTTCTGCAGATGTGACCAGCCCATTGCCACTTTAGCTTACTGAGTCTGCGAGCTATGTCGGTAACTTTGGTTCTTTGTCGGATTACCTCGTTACGAATTTTATCCTTCAAAGAGACGCCGAGCATAGCTCGCTCCATAATCCGCTGTGTGACTTTGAGTTTGTGGACTAGTCCCACAGTGAGTGTCCACGTCTCGGCCCCGTAAGTCATGACAGGTAGGACGCATTGGTTAAAGACTTTAGTCTTCAGGCATTGCGGTATAGGCGAAGCGAAAACGTGACGTAGTTTGCCAAATGCTGCCCAACCCAATTGGATCCTGCGGTTGATTTCTTTCTCGAAGTTGTTTCTACCAAATTTGACAACTTGTCCAAGGTAGACATACTCCCGAACAACTTCGAGCATCGAACCATCGATGTAGATCGGTCCCGGCGTGACATGCTCATTAAACATGATCTTGGTTTTATCCAAGTTCATGCCGAGACCGACACCTCGAGAGGCTTCATTTAGGCTATGCAGCATTTCGCTTAACTGTTCCAGTGACTCTGCCACGATGATGATATCATCGGCAAACCGAAGGTGTGAGATGTATTCGCCGTTGATGTTAATGCCCCGCCCAGTCCAGTCCAGCGTCTTGAAGACGTCTTCGAGTGCATTGGTGAAGAGCTTGGGGGATATTACATCCCCCTGTCTTACCCCTCGATGCAGCTCGATCGGGTTGGTCTTTTGGTCCTGGAGCTGGACGGTCATTGTGGCGGTATCATACAGACATCTCAACACCTCGATATAGCGCCAATCGATGCCACATCGCTGCAGAGCATCCAAAACCGCCCAGGTTTCGATAGAGTCGAAGGCTTTCTCGTAGTCCACGAAAGCCATACACAGATGTTGATTGTACTCTTCGGTCTTCTGTACAATCTGCCGAACAGTATCGATGTGGTCTACGGTGCTGTAGCCTTTTCGAAACCCGGCTTGTTCCGGTGGCTGGAACTCGTCAAGTCTTCAGGCGAGGCGGTTTGTGAGTACTCTCGAGAACAACTTGTAGACGTGGCTCAGGAGTGAGATGGGTCTGTAGTTCTTCAGCAAGGTTTTGTCACCTTTTTTGAAGAACAGAACCACCGCACTCCCACTCCACGCTTGAGGTGTTAAGCCCTGGTAGATGACGGAATTAAAGAGACTCGCTAGCTTTTTCGAGATTGGCGTCCCGCCTGCTTTTAGGAGCTCAGTGGTGATTCCGTCATCGCCTGGCGACTTGTTATTTTTGAGCTGCTCGAGAGCCACTCTGACCTCATCCTGGTTGACATCAGGGATGTTTTCCGTGTCGTGGCGTGCGAGTGGGGCTCTGTGGTCGTCAGCGCTGGGTCTCGAGGGTTTAGCCACCCGTGATTTAAGGTCAAGGTGAGGCAATTTAAGGTCAAGGCTAATTAGTCTTGACCTTGAATTGCCTACCATAAATGACCTACTCCGCAAGGTATCTGGCGTAAAGATATAGATAGAGACTCTTACAAGCTTAAAGTATGCGCGATTAATCTTGTCCGGGCTTAATAAGCTTCTTAGAGCGGTCCGCATGCAGTCGCTAAGAAAAGAGTTATTCAAAAATACATCTTACCTAATAAGGTCAATAGAGGCACTCCTAGCGCTGTGCGACCGTGGTATTCTTACCGATCACCATGGTTAAGCAGCGTTGGACTCGGTCGGCCTGAGATGGGTGACCGCTGTGGCATTTTGATATTCAAGCGTCTCCGAGCTTCGGACGACATGTTAAGCCGTTGGTACTGGTTACCACTTAATGTGGTAGTCGTTAAGCCATGTTGGAAGACTTATAGGCGGCTGATAAGTTCCAACAACAGGTGGCCACAAACCTGCTCCCACCAATCCGCACTTGGTCGGCGAGGTGGAGTATGACCTGATCTCACTCACCTCGATTTGTGAGAGAAGGCCTTTGCCCGGCAGTGCTAGGCTGATATTGTAATAAGATCAATTACCCTATTAATTTCGATAAGGTGTAGTGACGGATACTAGTTACAAAGTGCTGGGAGTAAGTCGCGCATTTGTTTTGCATAACGAAAACTTCAATTCCGCCAAATTAAATCGCTCCCATTGTAATTATGTATGTGTTAGTAGACGCAGAGAGAAAATACAATTGTCGTTTTTACAAGAAACAATTTGATTACATTTTAATAGGAATATAACACGTTTGTTTTTGTTCAAGGGTAAGTTGTTGTAATGATATTTTATAATTATCTGTAGCCATAAAATTCATTCATGATTAATAACTAATTCTTGTATTCGTAATTTACAATTTCCCTGGTTCTGATCTTGAAATGGTTGATTCCAGTAAACATGTTTTATTTCAATGTCCATCAGGATTTGATAGCAACGATGGTTTAACTTTTCATAAGTTAATGAAAAAGAAGATTTAATGTTAGAGTATGTAATAATATTAGGTATAACGATATGTCTAGTGACTCATTGCAGCATATCGTCGTGAACCTGTTTCCGATAATAGAGTGCATGTAATGTAACAATATCATTCGATAGTTAATTAGTTTTGAAGTACGTAGTTTCACTACACCAGTCCTCTTCCGAAAGGTAATTTAAGTTATAGCCACCAAGTTATTTAAGGATTAGATAAGTTATACTTGAGCGTATAATTTTACCCAGGTGATTATTAATCTATATTTCGATTTCGCCTTTAAAATTATACAAATCGTATCTCTTAAATTAAGAATATCTTGTAATACCGTGTGACACTAAAGGTTGGTACTACCAGTAACAACTACCAGTGACACGGGCAATAATTATTTTCCGTAGTATGTACTACCGACAGGCGCAGTAGTAACACGAGAAGCTCATTTTACCCGTTTTACTACCAGTAGTAATACGGGAAATAATATAACTAGCTGTACCCCGCGACTTCGCCCTTTTACAAAAAATATTTTTAGTAAAATACATCTTCTCGTCCAAAATTCCGCAGTGTCTCAAGACAAAAGTCTTTGACCAGTGTGTGTTGCCAGTGATGACTTACGGCACTGAGACATGGTCGTTTACGATGGGCCTCATAAGAAGGCTCAAGGTCACCCAAAGGGCGATGGAGAGAGCTATGCTCGGAGTTACCCTGCGGGATCGAATCAGAAACGAGGAGATCCGCAGGAGGACGAAAGTCACTGACATAGCACTCAGAATTGCTAAACTTAAGTGGCAGTGGGCGGGGCACATCGCTCGTAGACCTGACGGCCGTTCGGGCAGAAAGGTTCTCGAATGGCGACCACGTACCGGAAGACGTGGAGTGGGTAGGCCCCCTACAAGATGGACCGATGACCTGGTGAAGGTGGCGGGTAGAAGTTGGATGCGTACAGCACAAAGCCGGTCGTTGTGGCGGTCTTTAGGGGAGGCCTTTGTCCTGCAGTGGACGTCTTTCGGCTGAAGAAGAAGAAGAAGAAGAAATAAAAGTAGCCTAAGTGACTCTTTATAACATCAGCTTTCTGCCAGTGAAAGTCTCGTCAATATCGGTCTAGCCGTTTCGAAGATTAACCAGAACAAACAGACAGACAGGTAGACACACAGACAAAAAATTTAACAAACATGTGTTATAAGTACCGTATATACTTTCATATGAATTTAGTAGAAATATATTATTTTGACGTTAAAATCGGCGTCAAGCAGGGTTGCGTGTTGTCCGCTAGACTGTTTATAATATATCTGGACAAAAGTCTTCAAAGACTGAAAGCGATGAATGAAGGTGTACAAATGGGTGACTTAGTGTGTAAGGATGAGAAAGGGCATGCTCCGTTGGTTTGGGCATATAGAAAAAATGCTAGAGGAAAGAATGACAAAACAGATATACAATGTGAAAGTGGAAGGATGCAGGTACCGGGGAAGACCTAGACTATCTTACCACGACCAAATAAACCGAGTCTTATCTGATGGAAAAGTCAAGAGTCTCCGTAACCGGCGAGCGTGTATGAGACGAACTATGAGAGTCGAGGAAGCCAGAGAGGTATGTAAGGAAAGAACCTGTTGGAACTCTGTACTCTCTGTCTACCCCGCAAGGGATCTGGCGTGAGGTTATCGATAGATAGATAGATAGAGATATTATTTTGACATTACGGACAGACACTTCAATTTTATTTATTTGTATATTAAATACTTTCCGTAGTAATACTAACGGGCCTAGTAGTATGATAGGAAGTTTATTTAACATGATACCCTGTTTCCCTGTGTCAGTTACAGATTTGATCGAGAAGGTTTTAATCACGAGACGATCTGACTTTATATTGTTTCTGAACGCACACCTTAACCCAAATTAACTAGTAGTTGATGATGATATGTAGAATTAAGTCGAGTACTTATCACATAGGTCAAGCAACGGCACTGCAATAAACCTCGTAGTGAGTATAATTACCGGTGTCGGTACGAGATGAATTGGGAGTGTCTCAATTCAGTAACTTAGTGCAGTATTTGCAGGGTTATAATTCACTACGGTACCGAGAAACTTTCATTACTAACTGAACGTTAAGCACGAAATGATTTACGTTACCGTAACGCCAGATAGTAAGCGTGCTGTCTCGTTCATGTTTATTTAATAAGTTGTAGTATGACAAGGATGGCATTTTGACTCGCTAGCCTCTGTACCTAGTATCGTACTTATATGCTGCTCTGTTAATTTACTAAAACTACTGCTGTGTGGTTTTCGGGTAGATTAATATTTATCTGGGGATGTCGAGATGGAATTTTATCTCGGCAAAATAAGATAAAGCACAGTTGTCCGAAATATCTTTGACCAAATTGTTTGGGGTTATGGTTCCGACAATATTTATGTTATTTACTTGCTTATTGGTATTTTTTTACATCTGTTAATTGATTTTGCGGTTTCCAAAATAATAAAAGTTTCAACTCAAAAATCTGTGTCGTCCTGTAAGCCATTTGTAAACTTGTAACTGTACTTATAAGGGAATAAAATTCTTCGGAATATATTTTTTACAGCAATAATATGGGTGTTGTGAGTTGTATCTATTTTTTTTCAAACTGTGCATATGGCTAAGCGGCGACAGTAGATAAGAACAAAATTGTGTGCTATTTCACTTCTAGTAATTTATTATAACGATTTCAGTGAATCAAATCTGTTTGTTTGTTCATTGGTTCAACACGAATAATCTTCTCCTTAATGAGAAGAAAACAAAATGTATTAAATTCACAACACCAAATGTAAGACAGGTTGCAACTAATGTACAAATAAATGGTGTGGATTTAGACCTTGTAGAGTCGACTGTATTTCGAGGTATCACTATTGATGCCAGATTACAATGGGGCCCCCATATTGATCAATTGTCTGGTAAATTAAGCTCAGCGGCATATGCTGTAAAGAAAATTAGATTACTAACTGATATTGAAACAGCTAGACTTGTTTATTTTGCTTATTTTCATAGTATTATATTTTATGGCATACTACTTTAGGGATACTCTGCAGAACTTAATACCATCTTTGTTCTCCAGAAAAGGGCTGTTCGAGCAATTTACAATTTGGCTCCGAGAGCTTCTCTTAAGGAAAAGTTTAGAGAGATAAATATTCTAACTGTTGCATCACAATTTAGATATGAAAATCTTCGTAAAGTTAAAAAAAAATCAGTAATTTTTAAAAATATAGCGACATTCATCATGTAAATACACGGAAAAAAGATGATCTTATTGTACATTCCACTCGTCTCCACAGCATTAGTAATTCTTTCATGGGGCAATGTATACGCCTCTACAAGAAATTACCCATAGATATCCGAAACATGCCTATCAATAAATTTAAAAAAGGCAATTAAAACTAGACTCTGTAAGAAAGGGTATTACAAAATTTCGGATTATCTTGACGATAAAACAGATTGGGTTTGAGCAGCTCCTCAATCAGCAACATTTATCAATGATGTGTAATATAATTTTTAGAAAACAAAAAAATGGTTATCTGAAAGCCCAAACACATTAAATTAAAAGACTAGCCTGTTGAGTTTCTCGCCGGATCTTTTCAGTGGAGGCTGCATTCCTGTCCGGTGGTAGATGTAAAAAATGTAATAATTTTGACGTTTGTAAGTGCTTATGTATTGGCCTATACAAATAAATGATTTTTGACTTTGACTTTGACTTTGTTTGAGCGGAATAAAAACGCGACGTCTTACACTAGAGACTCTTTTAACCAAGCACATGTTTAGCTCGGAGTCCTGGATGCCCTACATATTATTTACGAATTCCCGCGCTATTATTTTAGAAGGAATCTGCATATAGGTAGGCACTATAAATATAGATTTACTGACGGATATATTAAAATCGATAACCTTTATGTATTAATCTCCTTTAAATAGTCGTATTAGTAAGAGTCTGTATTTATAGTTTCTTATAAGGTTAGCAGGCCTTTATTACTCAACTAGCAGGGAAGTTTTTTGGTTTTATAAGAAAGCTAAGTAAGTACCTGGCATAATACCTCTCGTATCTATGTAATGCTATACCGTTTCATATATATCTAAGTAAGATGACGGATGATATAGCGTAGTGGTTATGAGCTTAAGCCGCTTCGCCCACTGTGTCCAATAGTGGCTGGTTCGATTCCCGCACGAGACAAATCTTTGTGTGATCTACAATTATTTGTTCCAGTCTGCGTATTTGTGTATGTGAATTTTCGTGTTTGTAATAACACCCACAACACAGGAATATATCATATTGTGGGGCTACGTTTAAAAAAGTATATACCATTTGCCATTTTATGAATCTATAAAACGTAAAACAATATTGATGGTTTTGTATCAATTTTTACCGATGTCTTGACGTCAAAATGAAAAATTCGAGGGGATTTGTTACTAACTGCCGCCGCGTTCTGTAGGCAAACAAATAATTTTAACACAGCATATTTACTTTTAAAGCTTCGAGAATAAAATGATAAGACTATGGAAATAATAAGTGACCAAACTACATCAACAACGGCTACTAATTGTGGCTTTGTACAATAATCGTAAAACTTTAGGTTTTTATGTTTTTTGAGCTAGATCAAAATGAAATCCTTAAGATTAGGGCCTATTGACACAGACACTTACTATAATATAAGTTACAATGTTTATTATTCTCTTCACCTTCATTTAAAGGTAAAAACTTAAAAAAGCTTTCAGAAAATAGAGTTAAGATAAAAAATACCTCTGTTTTTGTTCCCACTGCACAGATTTAAATGTTAATTACGAATGGTGATAGACAATACACCAAAGAATATTTACTACATATAAGTTTTCTGAATTTTAATTGAAATGTATTTAAGAAGATACACTAATGTTCTAATTACATAAATCATTTGAAACTTCGTTTTGCTCGTCGATTAAAATATACAATTTGAAAATATGTTTATTTATTTAATAAAATGAATACTTATACACTGATAAGTACATTTATGTAATTGTTGAACGTTTAAAGTTTAAAAACGGTGTTAATTCTAGTTGTATTAGTAGGAATGCTAAAACATTGCTGTTTTATGAGTTGGGCAGCTGATTTTGTATGCATGTCGTTTACTCCTATAGTATTCAAATAAGTTAATATTTTTCTTTATAAACATTACCACTTCATGTATGTACAGACAGGGCATTATCAATATTTCTAAAATTTTAAAGAAAGATCTGCAACTATCTGTTTGTTGTAGATTGCAAATAGCACGTATGCATTTTTTTGGCATATAAATACATGTTCCTTATAAGTAGAATATCGCCAGAATATAATATCATATCTCAGCAAAGAACCCACATTGCTATGGCATGCAGTTACCACTGCTGATCGATCAACAACCTTGGATAGCCTATAAAGTGCATACGATTGTTGACTTAGTTTTAGACAAACTCTCAACATGCCATTTCCAATTTAGTAAGTCGTCAATATGTAAACAAAACAACATAACCCCGTCGTGTTTAAGCTCGTTGGATTTATCTTTACCAGAACAATATCGCTAGGTGCCCAGGGTCTGATAATGTAGGTTAAAGGTGGTCATAGTAACTTCTAATTTAAACAACATGTTTGGGCTCCTTGAATTTGTCATGACAAGTACTAAATCCCTAGGCAGTGCCCGGGTTTTTTAATGAAGTCGGAAGTTCGCTATAGGATCTCCTAAACTAAAGAATTTCTGAATAAAACAATATAACCCCAGATGCTTAATTAGGGTGAGGTTTAAGAACTTGTAAAACCTTTTTTTACTTTACCGTATTTTGTGTCAGCCGGCGCTGAAATTAAGGCCCTCTGAAGGTCGGCTAAGCAAGAGCTAAAATGTAGGGATAACATTAATTTGTTTAAGCTAAGGCGTGCCAAGATATTTCCCATTTGGCAAACGCTTGAACCACATAAAACATTACATCAAGAGCAGGGAGCAAGTGCTCAAAATTTTAAACTATTCACATAACTTGTTCCTCCGCGTTGAATAGTCCTAATTTGGATTTTCACTCGCCACGAGGCGGTCCGTGGCTTGTCGAGACAAAATTGCAGAATTAGATTCTGGATAAATATTTGTCTTTTTGTACGAAGCCGGGTGAAGCGTGCTTATATACTCGTCTCATATTGCGCAGAGCCGTTTAGAATTTAGGTAAGTAATGGACTTTTAATGCAAATCTCTAAGAAGTCTTATGTACAGTAATCATTCATCTTGAATACAGTACTGTTATCCATCACCGTTTGGTTTGTAAACATGAAAGTCATGCCCTGTAATGTAAAATATGCCTTAAGCGACATGTGCTTAAATTTACTTTGACACGTAGATGTTTTGTTTTGTAACCTATAAATCTTATATATTATAGTGTAGCTATGTAACTCAGGCTCCGTTCGTAGCCCTGCGGAGCCACGGTGTTCTTAAAATCACCAAGATTAAGTAGCGTTAAGATCAGTCGGTCTAAGATGCTGGACCCTTTGGGGAATTGCCATTTCCAAGTCTCCCTGTTTCGGAAGGCGCGTTAAGCTTAGCATTAGTAAACCTGTCTTCACATACGCAAACATCTGGATAACAATTATTTGTGAGTAACACAATGATTTGTCTTGTGCAGGTATCGAACCAGTGACTATCAACTCGTTCCACTGAGAGGAGACACCGAGTAAGCTTACTACTAAACCACGGAAGAACGAAAACGTTTTTTTTCTCCCATGATCTAAACACTGTAAGCCTTCGTTAACGAGACATTGGATCTAACCATTTTTTTTACCTTTCGGTTTACATCGAATTATGACAATATACTGAATTATACACATATATCATTATGATTGGTTACAATAATTTGTGTTGAGTACTCCATTACGTATTAACATAACTAAACATCTTAACACCGTTATTGTGAGCATCTAATATTGGATATAAGGGTGTCTGAACGACCCATCATGACTTATGCGTGTGTTGTGTTCGGGCATTCGGCCCCCTCTCACATCGATAAACTCCAAGTGGTTCAAAACCGCTTCCTCCGTAAAGCCGTAGGAGCCCCCTGGTTCGTACGGAACGTCGACCTCCACTCCGATCTAGGTCTCGAACCTATTCGCGCCTTTATTAAAAAGGCGTCAACACGTCACTTCGCGAACGCATCTACCCATGCGAATCCGTTAATCGTAGCCACCACCGACTACGATCTCCGCCCCGACCCCTGCCGCCACCGCCGGCCGCGACATGTTCTCACCGACCCCCCCGATGCTTTGTCATCCCTTCTTTCCGCTCAGAATACGGGCGACGACGACGACGTAGTAGTAGATCCCTTCCCATAGCCGGCGGTTGACCGGTGTACTTAGTAGTGCACCCGTCCCCCTACAGCGACTGTCCCAACCGAGGGCGCCTCTTCGAGGCGCCCTCGAGTATGTCGCCTCTTGCCCTTCTGGCTGGCTAGAGCGTAGTGGTTGCACGCTCGCCTTTAAGTCCGGTGAAGCTGTAAAGGCCTCGCGGCCAACAGCGTACATCATTCACACACACACACACGGTACCTACTAAGTTAAGCGATCTTAGATCAAAATAATTCCATAAGTCATGTGCTAGGTATATTAAAATGCAAATTTCGCCTAAAAGTGTATAGTTATTGAAATTAAGAGGTGTAGTTGTTTTCTAAAAAAAATTATATACCACTCAATGATTCACTCACGCAGAATATTGAATTAAAATACTCTTACTATTATAATTTAAATAATCAGACCCTGGACATCGTCCGGGTCTTCAGAACTCGTCAAAACAAATCAAATTAGCCCAAACACGGCCGGGTTATATTGAGTAGTTCCGTTGGTTACCCTCCATTATACCACCCGGGTCTACAGAACTCAAGACAAATCCAATAAGCCCAAACACGGTGGGGTTATGTTGAGTAGTTGGGTAGTTCTGTTGGCCACTCTCCGGCTCCATCATCAGACCCTGGACACCATCCGAGTGTAAAGTACTCGTCAAGACAAATGCAACGAGCTATTCCATGCGCCACCTTTCGGCTTTATCATCAGATTCTAAACACTTTCTGGTTGTAAAGTACTTTACAATACCAATCTAACAAGCCTAAACCCCCCGTGGTTACTTTGTATAGTTTACATGTTCCTATGGCCACATTCCGACTCCATTATCAGACCAGCTCCATGGTCCCATATTATTGCATTGACATCGGACTTACATATGCTAAATTTCAGCTCAATCGAATACCCGCAAGTGCTTGAAATACGGATCATAGGATTTGAACCGGAAAGACAAACAGACATACGAACATTGCAAGTTAAATAAAAGCTTGTAAAAGGTATCTACGTGCGTGAAACTTGAAGTTATTTTTAATTACGTAGGTACATTAAAACAAAATCCACTTTATATATATATAATTTTTCGCTTAAACGATGTCCCTTGTGAAGGTTATCTTTAATAAAAGCATTTAAGTCAGTGAATTAATGTTTTTTAAAGTAATCAAAGACATCTTCTTACTTACAGAAAATTGTCAAATTCAAATTTCAAAACTTAATTAAGTTTCTTTTAATCCAATTTTAGATCAAAAGGAATATATTAATAGAATGAAATTCACTTTAAACAATCTTTAAATGAATAATGGAGAGTTGAGTTACTTCTGTATTATCTGCATCTGGATAACGTCAATATTCTATGATCAGTACAGATTTCCAACAGGTTCTTTCCTTACAGACCTCTCTGGCTTGCTCCACTCTCATATACGCTCGCCGGTTTAGGATACTCTTGACTTGCTCTTCAGATAGGACACGGTTTATTTGGCCATGGTGGGATAGTCTAGGTCGCTCAGACTTTCGCATTTTATACCTGTTTTGTCATTCTATGATAATCTTTAATAAGCACCTACGCTGTATGATATTAGTCTTATTAGCAAGCTACCTATTTATTGCAAGAAGACAATATCATCAGTAGTGACATCATACCAATATCGTATCAAAGAGATGATTTAGTATAAAATTGCGACATTCTTATTTTGTTCAACTAAAGAAATTGTTCGTATATTTGAAACATCCGCTCTTTGCCCATTTGGGTTGTTGCTGAGCATACATTTTCAATTCTTCGGAGTGACAACCTATAACTGTATTATTATAGAAATGTTGCCTATATTACAAACCCTATTTATTTTATTTATGAGTATACAGTATTACTGCCTCGTTGGTCTAGTGGCAAAGCGCATCGCTTTATGATCACGAGGTCCTGGATTCAAATCCTAGGTCGGAAAGACTATGAGTCAGGAGTTTGGTATTGTGACCGGTATATGGCAGTAGGCTCGCCCTCACCATGGTGGGGAAAAGTGGGTGTACTCAGTCCACCTCTGCCACTCCCGCTTGGGGAATATAGGCATGACGGTGTTTTTTTAATACAGGTGATATTATATTTCTTTTGCGAACTCTTTTAACGGTGACCCAAAACAAAAAAAATATCTCATTACAGTTTTATTTAATGAAGAAGGTATCGTCCGTTTCATCTTGGAATAATTTAAAAGAAGATCGAAATATTCTAAGAGATCTCAATCGTCCGTACGTGAGCTGAACAGAATATTGTAATCTACAAATCTTAACACCTGCCAGATGCAATGTTCTGGGTTCGAAATGAACAATTTAACAAGTAACGCGGCATGTTATACACTCCAGTGGTATACAGGCTACATTTTTTTATCTTAAAAAATCGTAGTCCTGCACTAGGATTTATTCCTGTGTGGTGGGTGCGTTTACAAACATGAAAATTCATATACACAAATGCCCAGACCGAAACAAATATTTATGGGTCACACAAAGATTTATCCCGTGCGGGAATCAAACCCGCAAGTTACACGATCATTTCACGTAGTTGTAGTATCATATCGCGATTGGTCATAGAAAACAAGAGCCCCGCGTTGTCTAGTGGAAAAGCCGCTTCAGGAGTTCTTTCAGCCCAGTTCAGTCGAGTCCCGACCGCGGTTCCGTTAACGCGCGCCGAGGCGCGGGTGATCGTTCACAAACAATACCAAAGCAGTGTCTAGTCAAACAACATTTAATTTACTGAGTATGAGTTCTACAACTCAAGATATCTTAAAAAAATATTTAAACAATATACCTCTCTTACCTAATAACCGACTAAAAAGTTCAAACAAATGTTCTGTAAAACTTTTCACGATTTACGAAATTAGTTGTGATTAGTTGTCATATTAATTTAGTATCAATAAATCTTTGCACTCGTTTCAATAAATCGAGTTTGCATGCCAAAGACGAGGAAAAGGCAATTTTTCAATCGGTATTGTGCACAATTTGAATCAGAATTGGTAAGGCAATTTCGATATAACGCAAGTGGATTGTTCTTTGTTGCTTCTGAAAAGATTTCGCCTGTGACCCTCTGAGTAAATTATTTGGATGGTGATTGCAAATGTTCTGTATATTTTTTACCATGCCCTATTTGCCCCTAAAAGTTAAAGTACCCTGTTTTGAGCATTTGACTATTCGCAAGTATTTTTTAAGGAAAACACCCGTGAAAATTTATCTTTGTTCTTGAAAAAAGTTTCAGTTCTTTTTCTTTTAGGGTAAAATTGTAGAAAATAAATGACTTAATAGTGATAAAAAAATTCAACCAAGTAGTTTAAATAGTATTCTTATTTTTGAATTAGTTTTATATTATACTTAAGTACCAAAGTAAAATTAATCTGAATTTATTAAAAATATACAAAACAAACACCGTCACGCCTATATTTCCCAAGTGGGGGTGGCAGAGGTGTACTGTGTACACCCACTTTTCGCCGACGATGTTAGTTAGGTCCTACCTATGTAATAGGGGGCGAGCTTATTGCCACATACTTGGCACAGTTCTAGGCTCCGGACTTCGGCATGGAGCATACTAGGATTTTTTTCTATAGGAAAACTACATTTGTCCGACCTAGGATTTGTGAACTTCGTGATCGCAAAGTTCATTTATTCGCCACTAGACCAACGAGTAAGCATCATATTAGCCATGAATTTATAATTACAAAATATTAATTGTAGATGTTATTAGATAGGGTTATGAAATAAAACTATTCTATCTATCTATCTATAACCTCACGCCAGATCCCTTGCGGGGTAGGCAGAGAGTACAGAGTTCCAACAGGTTCTTTCCTTACATACCTCTCTGGCTTCCTCGACTCTCATAGTTCGTCTCATACACGCTCGCCGGTTACGAAGACTCTTGACTTTTCCATCGGATAAGACTCGGTTTAAATAAAACTATTTCTTCGGATTTTATCGCGGTTTATTTTAATTTTTAAGTTCCCGACGTTTCGAGTGCTTTGCAGCACCCATGGCCACGGGAAGGACTGAGGTGTTAGACCTCCAAAAGGCATAGTTGTTCCGGGGTACCCTCAAACTTCTTAATTATTTTTGTTTTTGTTGGTCCGATCTACGCAGAATGAGATCACGGTGTCTTGAGGTCTTGCAGTTTTATGCTTGGTTTTGGATTTGAATATATTAATTACTGGATCCCAAGTCGATAAAAGCACCCAGCCATCTTCTCTATTGACATTAGGATGTTTTTTAATTGCAATAGCCTCGCGAACCATCCTTGGTAGGAATCGGTGTTTTTTCACGAGGATTTGTGGTCTATCAAATCTGATGTTATGGCGGGTGCGGTCAAGGACATGTTCACAGACTGCAGACTTCTTTAAGCGACGGTGTTTTAAGTCAGCTATGTGTTCTTTAACCCGAGTTTTTACTGGTCTTTTTGTTTATCCTATGTAAGAGAGACCACATTCACAATCAAGCTTGTATACTCCTGCATCTTGTAGAGGGATGTGACACTTGACAGATGGTAAAAACTGACTGATCTTCTTCGGCGGCTTATAAAAACCGCGATAAAATCCGAAAACAATAGTTTTATTTCATGTGTAATATTCGCGTAAATCTAAGAACTCAGTATTAGATAGGGTTTTTTAAGTCAGCTACACGTAAAATCCGGTAATTAAACTAGTTATGGGTCGGGGTCCAGTCCGACAAGTTAAATTTCAGTTTTTACGCATTAATCCGGGTAGTAGAATAATATATGACATAATCGTTCCCTTTTTCCTCGATTTACTAGAAAATAGCCTTTTTTCAGCGTTGTGAGAGTATAATCTGAGGCCAGCTATGTGAGAGTAGGTATAGGCTGATTTGTAATGGGATGTAAGTTCAGTCCTCGTTATTTTTTCTTGGGTCGTGTGGATATCGTTTCAAGGGATTTTTAAAGACCGTAAAATTGTTTTTATGTTATATACATACATTTTATTAATATTGCTATCAAGGACTTTTCAATTAGCTCACGTTATAGGACAATTTTCGTGAATGAGCTTCTCAATCGATATCTTTAGACCCTTTTACAGCATTGATAGGAAGTAGGAAGAATAAGTGGCGCTTTTTTATGATCATTTAGCTACGGGATAAGTCAAGAGTCTCCGTAACCGGCGAGCGTGTATGAGACGAACTATGAGTATAGTTTGTCTATGAACATAGAGTAGTATGTAAGGAAAGAACCTGTTAGAACTCTGTACTCTCTGCCTACCCCGCAAGGGGTCTAAAAAGAAGCATTCCCCCGTTATCACAAGGCTACCGTAATTAAAATTTTGTTATACTTAGGGTAAGCCGGGATAGAAGATATATAGACTTGTGCCCAATTAATAGTTTCTGAATATCATACTGTTTGTGTACCCCGCGGAGGATCTGGCGGAGAGTCATAGGGTTTTTTAAATAATTAGATCTGTGGCGTAATCAAATATCTTTGGAATCTTGTTAGGTAAGGGTATACAATTTTAGGATAATCAATGTAATCTCTTTTCGGCGTTACTCTCGGATTTTTAATATTTTCTTTTAGCTATCCATATATTTTGTTTCATCCTTATGTTTTAAGATTGATAACAACTAGCGTACAGTAAAATCAAGATTTCGTATTGGGCCAACTACTATGCTTTAAGGCAAAAAAAATACAAGTAGTCTCTAGACAAGCAAAAAAAAAAATTACAAATATACAAAAGTGGACATTTAATAAGTATATTTACAAATAATTTCACAACAAAAATACATCTATAATATATAATATAATAATATCAGCCTATACTGCCCACTGCTGGGCAAAGGCCTTCTCTCACAAATCGAGGTGAGAGAGATTGGGTCATACTCCACCACGCGGACCCAGTGCGGATTGGTGGAGGCAGGTTCGTGGCCACCTGCTGTTGGAACTTATCAAGCCACCTTTAAGGCTTCCAACTCGGCTTAACGACTACCACATTAAGTGGTAACCGGGACCAACGGCTTAACGTGCCTTCCGAAGCACGGAGTCGCTCGAATATGAAATGCCACAAACGGTCACCCATCTCAGGCCGACCGAGACGAACGCTGCTTAACCTTGGTGATCGGTAAGAACACCGCGGTCGCACAGCGCTACGAGCGCCTCTTAATAAAATACATCTATTATCTGTTAAATCAATGAATACCAAAGGTAATATTTACCTACCTATGTATGGATGTAGGCTGAATATTGTAGTGTGAACTCGCTAATACACATAGTTACTACTTAGGGCGAAGAAATCTTATCCGAGAGTTCATTGTGTTTTTATGTTATTACGGGCCCTGATACTTAATATTTTTTTTGTAGTGGAGATAATAGTTTTTTCGACGGACGATTAAGTGCAATGGTTAAGAGCTTAAGCCGTTCCGCCCACTGTGTCTAAAAGTTGCGGGTTCGATTCCCGCACGGGACAAATTTTTGCGTGGCTCTCAATTATTTGTTTCAGTCTGGGTGTTTGGTATTTTCATGTTTATAAACGCACCCACGACACGGGATTAAATCATAGTATGGGGCTACGTTTTAAAAAAAAGTGTTTATTTAGTTTTTCTACTGTACTTTACCCGGATGGTATCTAAGGTGTGATAATGGAGTCCAAAGGAAGGAAGCCATAGGAACTCCTCAACGTATCAAGATGTCTTCGTTATTGTTATAACAGCTTGTTTTTAAAAAGGTCTTTTTTAATTAAAATTATTCTATGCCATTCTCTCTGAGGTAAAAGTTGTGTTACTTTGTCTACTCATAGTGTTTTGTGTTGGTATGGCTGTTTCAGTGATCATACTTATAAACGGGTTCTGCTTGTGAGGACTGGCCCATCTAAAATTCTTTAGACCTTTAATTTCCAGAAATAACACCATTAGTCTTATATTTCGGTCGAAAAACATTACACTGGAGCTAGATCGTACTCTGCTAAATTTTAGCCTAAACATCGCACCCACGTAATTTTAATGAAAAAAAAAAGAGATAGAGAAATAAATAAAAGAGATAAGCCCTATGAGTTTCTTCGCCGGATCCTCTCAGTGGAGGCCGCGATCCGGTGGTAGATTAGTAGTTAGATTAGATAAAAAAATATGTAATTCGTAAGTGGGGGGTACTTACAAATTGTCAAATCACATATTTTTTATACAAAATAAATTGTTTGAGTTTGTTTTAATCTAAAATTCTTTAGACCTTTAATTCCCAGAAATAACATCATTAGTCTTATATTTCGGTCGGAAAGCATTACACTGGAGCTAGATCTTACTCTGCAAAATTTTAACCTAAACATCGCACCCACGTAATATTAATGAAAAAAAAAAGAGAATTAAATAAAAGAAACAAGCCCGATGAGTTTCTTCGCCAGATCCACTCCATGGAGGCCGCGATCCAGTGGTAGATTAGTAGTTAGATTAGATAAAAAAATATGGAACTCGTAAGTGGGGTGGGGGGTTGTGTTTGTTTTAATATAAGCTGTAACTCGTCATTGAATACGCTTCCTTATTTATTTATTAGGCTCACATAACATTGTCCAACATTACAGTCCGGAAGTTTACAATGTTTGATCATCCATATCTAAGCTGGACTATAATTCTAACTCTGTGGGCAAAAAAAGTTCCAAATTGTAATAATAAAAGTGAGGGTTAGTTGAGTTAGTGTAGTTTATTAAATCTAAAGCTAGTGATACTTTTTTATTGCTATTGTTTAGTTCATACCTTATTTTAACAAATACATACTATAAAAATAATAATAAATTAGTTTAAATTTCGTACGAAAATACAAATAATTTTACAAAGAACCATTTTGAATTTAGGCAGACTATTACTAAATATGTCCAAAAATAATGTTTACTGACTGTCGTTATAAATGCGGCATATCCTAGTAGGAGAATTATAGAAATATGTGTTATTATTATAAATATTCAAGGGAAACAGGGCACGGGAAGGGTAGGGTATTAAAAGTAAGTTGAGAAAAAGGGCAGGGGAATCAATATAGTAGTGAATAATTTTATAAAGGCAGATAAAGTCAAAAGATATTTTAAAGTAGCTGTTTCCCGCGGCTTCGCATGCGTTTATTTTGTAATTTGACATAGGTAGGTAGGAATTTTTGGAATAGCATTATTCCAAGACTTAACAGACACCTTCTTCAGTCGTGTTAATATGGAGAAATAAAATCAACTAACCCCCATGGATCCTGCATTTCCCAAGCTAAAAAGTAGTTTTAAACAATCTCTGAGAAATCCTCCTTTTTCCAGTGATAGTGTATTTAATCGGTTTCGCCGTTCTGAAAATTAACATGGACAAACATATCTTTTATTTTGCCCGTATGCGCATAAAATATCTTCTTTATTTCAAAATCACAAGTCCCAAATGAATATTCCCGTGCGCTGTGCGGGGATCGTACCTGCGACTATTTGACAAAGTAAGTTCAGCAGTCAACCTTATTTCGCTTAAATCAAGTCGTCTTTGTTTTGCAAAATTATTTATACAGTCAACTTAAATATTACAAAATTTTCGTTGTAGAACAATTTCAGCATGAGCCCAGGCTTCCAATCACCTGTGAAGAGGAAGAGGGAAATCGAAAGATTATTGAGATGATAATATCTTCGGGCCTTCATGCAGGCCGGTAAAAACCCACCAAATGCATATTGGTGTGATTTTATATACCACATAGATGGATAATATCGGCATGATCTAGTGTGCAAATAAAGTTACCTATTTCAAATTATTATTTCACGACTTAAAATACTTTAACACTATCTAATAATCTATATCATCATGTCAGATCCCTTGCGGGGTAAGCAGAGGGTACAGAGTTCCAACAGGTTCTTTCCTTACAGACCTTTCTGTCTCTTTCCACTTTCATAGTTCGTCTTATACACGCTCGCCGGTTACGGAGACGCTTGACTTGCTCTTCGGATAAGACATGGTCTATATGTCATGGTAAGATAGTCTAGTCCCCGATATCTTTGATCTGTTCTAGGTACACTAACATCAGACAGCGGCGTGTAAATATGTATATTTCTTTTTTGCTACCGTTTTTTTTATTCATAATTCTTTGCTGTTGTTATATATAATTATAAATATTGTATATATTTTGTGAAACTAAAAATAGTTGTTGTTCTACGTCATTCCACTTTCGCATTGTATACATGTGTGGATTTTGTCATATTAAGTTTTTTTATAATCTGTTCAGCTGGTTTAGTATGAAGAAATAATAGATAACGGTTAGCGTGTATGAGACGAACTATGAGAGTGGAGGAAACCAGAGAGGTATGTAAGGAATGAACCTGTCGGAAGTCTGTACTCTCTGCCTACCCCGCAAGGGATCTGGTGTGATGATATAGATAGATAGATAGAAATAATAGATATTTCACAGATGTATGTTTCGAGATAAAAAGTGTTTTATTTTTTTTTACTATGTAAGACACCTTCATATCAAGATTCCATTAAATTCGTTAAGCCATTTTAATATGAAGAACTAACAGGGAGACTAACTATTCCGGTAGAACCGTGTAGTAAATATATATTATATACTTTGTCAATAACCACCAGACTTATTTCCCTATCAACTAACTCTATCACCGGGTTCAGTCTTAGCCCCGCTTAGACCGCACAGGTGGTCTTTGTAAAATATAAATTAAACTATAGCGCGAACCTATTCAATATACAACACTAACACCGTCTCATAAAAAAACGTATACAATATCTTCCTTTTCAAAAAGGATTATCAGTTTATCTATTTATTTTTAAATTATCGATAAAATATTTCTGATTTAAATCTTCTCTACCTACCCTGTCAAGGATTATAATCTAGCGTAATAGTATATAACGGTACATTTCTAGCTAAGTATGTAGCAAAGTGTTGTCAGTATATTTTGTGTTAGTCTTCTCGTAAGATATTCATCGTCATTACAGTTTCGTACCCGGCCCATTCATCGTTAGAGTTCTCTCCAGAAGAAACAATCCTGAATGCATCATCGGTTCATGCACAAAACTATGTTTAAGTGTTTAAATCAAACATGTATGAACAATTTCGAGTGAGTGCTTTTAACCACTGGAAAGTTTTTCATGAGGAGACGAACCTGAGTCCAATATCAATTCATGGACGAATTCATGTCTAGGCAAAATCGTATATTTTACATCGTAACATTGCAGTTCAGGATAAATAGTAATAAAGTTTTATGGTTTATCCCGCGACAATGTAGTAAGTTGATTTAGAAACAATCAATGATTTATCAAAGTCGAGTTTCTTTTGCTGTCCTGAAAAACTGTTAGATTTTACGAAAATATAAGTATGCAGAGTTGTGATCTTTAGTACAGGCTACAATTACACAAAATTTCATTGAAATCCATCAAACAGGTTTGGAGTAAAGTGTCTTTTTAGAAATCCAATGTTTGCTTATTTCCGTCTTTTCTGAAAAAAAACATTTTGATTTTTCGGGAGAAATACCTATAACGTGTTAACCAGCATTTTAAGGTATCCGAATGCAAAGTTTCATTAAAATCTACCTAGTAGTTTTTACGTGATGAAGGTTTATACCCTTGGACAGATAAACAAACAGACACGAAAGCCAAAAATTGTAGAATTGGCTTCTAAATTGATAGAATAATATTCCTGGGTTGTTAATTCCTAAAAATATTCCATGTACAGACATGATTTCCTTACAGTTTAATATTATATGTAGTATGTATAGATATAGATGCTTTACTTTTCCATACAAACCGTTTGATTTCATGAAAACTTAAATATTTACTACATTATCTGTCATATGAAATATCTCCGTGCTAAGTTTCACTGACTTCTAAAAAGTAGTTTTGCAACAATGAATGATTTATCAAAATAGACTTTTTTTGTACTTTTCTTGGAAACGGTTAAATTTTTCGAAAATATAAGTATACACAGTTGTGATATTTTGTACAGGCTACAATTACACAAAATTTCATTGAAATCCATCAAACAGATTTAAAGTACTTTACTTTGTCTTTTTAGAAATCCAATGTTTTACTTATTTTCATCTTTTCTGGAAAAACCTTCTAATTTTCCGAAATAAATAGTATACAACATGTTAGCCAACATTATAAGGTATCCGCATGCAAAGTTTCATCAAAATCTGTCTGGTAGTTTTTGCGTGATGCTGGTTCATACCCTCCGACAGACAGACAGACAGACAAACAGACACGAAAGCCAAAAATTGCAGAATTAACTTCTACATCGATAGTATGATACCCCTGGGTTGTTATTTCCTAAAAATATTCCATGTACAGACACGACTTCCTTACAGTTTTATTATATTTATAGATATAGATATTGTTGTGTAAAATGAATGGCATATCAACTCGATAGTGTTACGCTGTTGACACTCAGACCACTAGACCAAGCAATCAACTGTATTATACACATAAGTACACATTATTAATTCCATAGTAGAGGAAGGAGAGAGAAAGGTGAAGTATATTCAGCCGAGAAATAACTTAGACGCACGTTCACGTAAGTATTTATTCACAGACAAAGGGAAAAGACAACAATTTACGACTACCTACTATACAATTATTATTTGCATACCTTACACCTCCACCCTTAATCTAACACCTTCTATAAACAATAAAGTCGTATAGAAAATATTAAAATAAAATGTGTAACATTCCAAATAAATACCTACTAACTAAATTTAGTTTTCCATTACAAACAATTCCTAGATGCGAAACCGGTCGACCGGCTTACGCATACGCTTGGGGTACTTTACCGACGGCAGGTCACGGGCGGCGTGGTTGCCGCGGGTGGTGACGAGGACTGTGGAGGCGTCCCAAAAACCTACAACAGGCTCATGCGCAACGTCGTGCTCACCGCTATCGCCTTCCTCCCCACTTTTACCCCGATCTACCGCAGATGGACTTATTCGGGTGCTGGATGCGTCAGGAAGTTGAGCTTCCTCTTGTTTGTTGTAGTTTCCACAGTTACACCGCAATCCCCTGGACAGGGAACATCAGACATGCGTGATCTTTTTCGTATTTGGTCTATGTGTTTAGTGTGCTGTCGACCGTTACCTTCCCTAACACAGAACCGACGTGATCCATCCTTATGTACTACGGAACCCTCTTCCCATTTCTGTTGACCTCTATATTGTCTGAACCATATAGGGTCCCCCGGCTCGAGTTCGCGTAAGTTGCCCCGCGCGTATCGGACCTGTCGCCGCTGCGCCTCGCTCACGCGGTCGGCGACTGCACGCTCGCCTCGCAACAAATCTAACCGCGAACGTAATGAACGTTTCTGCAATATATTTGCAGAAGTTTCCCCCGTCGTCGCGTGTATTGTGTTTCTATAAGTCAGTAAAAATGTTTGAAGAGCTGTATCGATATCAACTCCATCCGTGAGAGCTTTCTTGATCGCATTTTTACACAATTTAACCGCGTTCTCCGCTGCTCCGTTTGACGCCGGATGGTACGCGGGGGGGGGGGGGGGGGGGGAAATTGTCGGATTCCGTTATTTTTAAGGAATAATTTAAACTCTGTGCTCGTAAACGGTGGGCCCTGATCTGATACCCATTGGCATCATATTGGCAGCCCGAACCTCGCAAATGTACTTCTCAATATTTCGACAACTGCCGTAGTGCGTGACATTTCAAAGACTTCTAACTACTTGATGAATCAAGAAAGAAAGAAAGAAAGAAACATTTATTAGATAGGCTAAAAGTAAAGTACACTACACAAAATGATAACTATAAAATAAAATAAAATAAAATAAAACAAGTAACATGTACATACTATGTAGCCGCACTAATGGGATACCACTCAGCATAAAGCTGTGCTGCAGCGTGAACTACAACACAGCGCTGATTTTCAGTGGTACCCCAAGTGACGTGCGCGTATGAAGCTTAAAACAAATAACTTAAAACGAACGGTAAACTTGACACGAACACAATACCAGCACAACTTAAAACTTACTACTTATATATGTATATAAAATAATTTTAACAAATAGTTATGCACTCATACCGTGAGTGCACACGTTCCGTCTCGCCCACACTCGGTTCGTGCGCCCGCGCCGCAAAAAAATGATGCAATCGATAATACGTCGATTGCATCACTCTCCACAGGCGCAAGCGAGCGCCCGAGCGAGGCGCGCAGTTAGCAGTCTTGAGCAGACCAGTGGAGTGAGTGCGTGGTGAATGATGACACCGGTAAGCATCGTATTAAAAAGCGAACGTCATAATTTCCCAGCCAGAGCTGTGTCTATTAATATTAATGAGGTAGCCACTTAAACATTAATCAATAATTATTTTATTTTATTTATAGCTACAGTATCAGGCTTTGCGTATAACAATTGTTCAAGAATATCTTAGCCAATAATGCCTCGAGATAAACGCCACACGCCGACACCCGCCCGGGACTCGGCACACCCACCTACCACACGCGGATCAGAACTGTGAAGTAAGTACGAATTATCATGCCCAAGCTCCCCGCGCGGCAGACAGAGCAAAGTGCAAATTCTGTCCCGAGCTGGCAGATCTCTATAGACCCGCCCATCGATAAACAAAAAAAAAATAAAAAATCAAAATGAATATTTTTGTTCTTGCAACAGATGTTTTTTTAAGTTACATTTAAAAGTGTCACTGGTTTTCAGGGATCTCATGGGGGGCGGTATATCGTTCCAGCAGCGGGTGGCGGCGTATTTGAAACACCCTCGAAAAGCTGTAGTCTTGTAACGAGGTACAGAGAGCGGATTCGACGTAGAACGAGTTGAATAGCCATAGTAATCAAGTCGCCAACTTAGCTTGCTAAAGAGGTAGCCCGGCTTATTTTTATTTACAACACCAAATAGCAAACTGGCTAAATGTAGCTTACGACGTGCTTCCATTTTCAAAGTGTCATGTTTATTTAAATACGGTGTAATGTGACTTTTCCGGGGGATATTATAGCAAAATCGAGCACAAGCATTTTGCACGCGCTGTATCAATTTTTTTGTGCGAGATAAAAGACAAGGGCCATAAACAACGTCACAATAGTTTAATTTCGACAATACTAGGCTTTCCACTAATCTTTTCCTTGTTGTAACGCTAAGGAAGTCTCTAACCCTGTATAATATTTTTAATCTATAAAAGCAATTTTTGACTACACTATTGGTGTGATCTTCAAAACGAAGCCCCGGATCGATGGTAAGACCAAGGCTACATGCAATTTCTACTCTCTGTATGCTTTCCCCCAAGATTTTAATTTCTGGGCTAGCGGACACTATCGAATTGATCTGCCTTTGACTACCTATAACCATGAATTTAGATTTCTGTGGATTTAACACCAGTGAGTTGTTTTTTGACCATGAGGCTACATTATCTAGTTCCGCATTAATCATTTGTACAGCGGATGCAGTGTTATTGGCATTAAAAGACAAATACAATTGCGTGTCATCTGCGTACATGTGGTACAAATAGTGACGAAAACAATGAGTCATATCAGCACTGTAGAGTATAAAAAGGAGCGGACCGAGCAATGATCCCTGCTGTATTCCCCTCTTTAGCAGGCGCGGGGAGGAAGTTGCCTTTGACCCATCATCTTTACAAATCTCAACTTGTTGTGATCTGTTAACTAAGTAGCTATCAAACCATCTTATAGTTTCCGATTGAAACCCGTAGTATGTGAGTTTTGACAGCAACAAAGGAATATTTATTGAGTCAAAGGCGCGCGAAAAATCAAGTAGTGTTAAAAATGAACCCTCTCCACGATCTCTGGCTTCAAGGATATTTCCCACTATGTCCGCTAAAGCTGTAGCGGTGCCACGCCCTCGTCTAAAACCTGATTGCAAATCTGGAAGAATGCTATTTGACTCCAGAAATTCCACGACTTGTACATATACCACCCTTTCTAACACCTTAGACAAACAGGGTAATACACTAATGGGACGAAGATCCTTAAAGCCTTGAGGGTTATTGTTTTTCGGAATAGGACGCACTATCGCATTCCGCCACAAGTTAGGGAATTCGCTAGAATAGATGGATTGGTTTACGATGCTAGTAATTGCTGACAGGGATTGCGGCAGTGTAAGCTTAATCATATCTTTAGATATTCCATCAATTCCTTGAGCATTTGTCGATATATTATTAATGATATTTAATACAGTGGTCTCATCCACTGGCTTTAATACAAAGCTCGCTGGTCCGTAACGTGTGAATTCAAAGTAAGTCAGCTGAGAAATATTCACATTTGAGTCGCCAGGGATATCAAGAAAGGCATTGTTTATCCCGTCTGGATCAGCCAACTGACCCATGAAAACACTATCTCTATTAACAGGAAGCACATATTTCTTCAAATTAGACCATAATAATTTAGAGTCATTAATATTTTCATTTATATTTTTTGTAAAAAATGCCTTTTTTTCATTAAATAAAGCAGACGTTGCCTGATGCTTTAGATCCAAATAATATTGTTTATGTACTTCCAGTTTAGTTTCACGGTATCGATAGCGGGCCTCATCTCTTAGCCTAAACATTAATTTTATATTATCTGTTATCCAAGGCGTCGGTAGATTTCGAAATACTGAGGTCTTAATCGGTGCATGAGCATCAAAAAGCCGAGTTATGAACGTGTTGAATAAATGTACCATCTCATTTACATCACTCAGATAGCATATCACATTCCATGGAACTGCATGCAAGTCCTTCTCAAAATAGTCCAGCAGTATATCTCTGATTGGACGATAGGACACTGTTCTTTTAGCTGGCTTTTCTTTTTTGACAAGTATCTTGCATGTTATAAATGAGTGATTTCCGAGCTCACTTATAAAGTTCACATTCACATCTCGGCATGGAGCATCCGTACAGATCACATCAATAAGCGTAGCACTGTCACCTACAAAATGCGTGGGCTCAGTCACTAATTGGTCCATATTGTGATAATTCAAAAATTCCTTTAGGCGCCTTGCTTTAGAGTCATTATTATCGAGTAAGTTGACATTGAAATCACCCAAGATTATGACATTATCATATGGTGCTAGAGCGCAAATACTGTCAGTGATTGCATCCAGAAAAATATTTAAGTCTAACCAGGGGGGTCGATAAGCTGTTCCAATCATAATTCTCTTAGTTCTTACGTTTAAGCTGACCCAGATTTGTTCCACCATAGGGTGGTGAGGATGAATCTTTACACGAGCATTTATTCCCAATCTAATATTAAAAGCAACACCCCCACCTCGTCCTTCTCGAACGGCTACAGGACGTGGAATATGACGTAGCTGATAACCTGGCACCGCAGGCGCCCGGGCCTCTTCACCTTTGCGTAACCATGTTTCGTTAATGGCCATAATATCGACAGAATGATGATTCATGGCTATTATAAATTCGTCATGATTTGTCGATAAAGAGCCTGCATTCCAAAGACCTAATTTTAGCTGCTTATCACCCGGCATTTGCGCTTTTGTAAAATTTATAAATACAAAGATTTAACCTCACTGACCACGACGTATATCGTTGAGTAATAAAACATAACCGGGTAAATTGATAAACTACACACCTGTGCACAAAGCGAAATAAGGAACAGTTTATACCAATATTATAAAGAAATGAATAATAGACGCCCATAGCTATTTCATTCAAAGTGGCATTACTATATACTATAGAATTCAAAAAGTTCAAAGTCCATTTTAGTTTACACACATGCGTCGAACTAATTACTAAAACAATTGTTATAATTATAAAAATAATAATTATATAGGAAAAGTTACAACTAATCTTGAGTCTTTTTATCAAAATCCGAACCAAAAACACGCAGCAGATCGCCGTCATTACGGATGAGACTCGCCTGATCACCAGGTTTGCGCCGAGCCAATATACGGCCATGTCTCGTCCATATGAATTGCCATCCAAGCCGCTTCCCAGCGTCCCGTGCCCGCCGAAATAACTGCCGATTTACTTTGGTTAGACGCTCGTTTATATAAAACCGTTTCGGCGGGCCCGACACGCCTAGATCCGCGCTGCTCGCCCCCCGTCACACACGTGCGCTGCGTATAAACTCGTTGCGCAAGTCTCGGCGTGACAGGCGTACAACCACCAGACGCGGCCGCGACTCCACTGGGCCCGCAGGATTTGTCACATTCATGTGCCTACCACCCACGCGATCAGCGCTTACAATATCACGCTCTTCAATACTGACGCCCAGCTTAGTTGCGATCAACTTTACCGTGTGATTCAGGTTTTCGCCAGTTACTTCCGGTAAATTTGCGATTTCAATGTCGTTCTCTAAAAGCTGCTGATCACGATCATTTAATTCGATCCTCAGCTGAACCACCACGTCTTCTCTTCCTATCTGACCCTTAAATTCCTGTTCCAAGGCACTCATTCGTGCATCCAGAACATCCATCCTCTCATTACACGACATAACCTCCGCCCTTAGCTGGTCTTTGTCCACCCGAAGCTGCGCCATATCATCACGCAGCTTTTGAAATTCACTCTGTAATTCCTCCCTAAGCATCACCTGCAGTTCGTTACGCAATTCTTTCTTAAATGTACTCAGCATAGTGGCTATGTTAAGGCTAGATGTCTCAGCGGGTTTCAGAGTGGCAGAGCTCAGTGCGTTTGCACTCATCACTTCCTCGGTGTGGTCACTATTTGGTGTATGGACTTTACTGTTCTTGCCCAGCTTTTTATTACACTCAGGACAGCTCCAGCCAGGGGACAAGGAGCCTGTAGTTGGTAAAGCCGCACAAAGCCGGTGAAACATAGCATTACAAGTAATGCATTTAGCGCCCTCCAGCGGCGACAAAAATTTTGCGCAAATTTTTTTTTTTTTTTTTTATGTATGTTCAGCGATATTTCCGTCAATTGTGGACCGATTTTGATAATTTTTTTTGCATTGGGTTCAGTATATCTCCAAGGTGGTCCCATATTAATTTTATTGATATTGGACCTTGGACTTAGAAGATACACCAGGGAACTCCTTAACGACAAACAATAGGCATGTGTAAATTGCGATATTATGGGTATTACGTCAATCCTATAGGTACCCTACTATAGAATTCACTGGTCACTTAAAATTGTAAAATAAAAATCTTTTATAAAAAAAGGTAAACCGACTTCAAAAAGCAAAAAAATAAATATTTGAAGTCGGTGCCAAGTAACCGACTGCACCAACCAGCACCGACTTCAAATATTTATTTTTTTGCTTTTTGAAGTCGGTTTACCTTTTTTTATAAAAGATTTTTATTTGCTATCGATTTAGCTCAGTGTGTCCCGGAAAGCTCAATAGGTGGCGTTATAAACAAAGAATATCGTTATGGTAAAATACGCTATAGATTGATAACCTGCAACACCATAAGACGCAATACACCGGTAGTTATGTTTATATAGTTTGTGGCCACAATACACTATTGTTTATGAGTGCTTGTATATAAAATAGGTTTTCTTTTTTAAGTTTAGGGTAGATTAAGTAGTTGCAAGTAGTCTATAAATTATTATAATTTTGATTTTTGTATTTTTTTTCCTTAGTCCTTAACTAATACACTGTATAATGTTTACACTCAACCACACACTTAACTGTTAAACTTTAGTCAATAAATAATAGCAACTTAACACTTATTTTCATTAAAAAAGGTAAACAATAGCACTCAGCTGACACTAGCTAGTCAAATATAAAGGCCGGCGTGACTTTATAAAAATATATTTATTTCACAATACAAATTAATAATAGATACTCAAAATATTAATGCAGTCAATTAATATTACTTAACGTTAGTGCGAACGGTAAGAGAGCTGAGTCGATATTAAAATGTACTTTGCTTGGCGATGGCTTTTATAGGCATCGTCAAGTAAACAACTGTTTCTAGAAGGAACCCACGCATTATGCGACTTATTGATTGATATTGCTTATTAAGCATAACAGTTATTAGAATTGGACTGAGACTAAACAAGTAACCTGATATCTGTTTACATGATAAATACGCAGCTGAGGCAAGTTAAGCTGATTAAGCAAAACAGTACTTGGAATTATATTCTATGAGCAACAGTCTGTTTATATTGCATCATCTTTTAAAGTACTTGCACTGAGCTGTGTACTGGTCTAGTATACATAACTCCTCCCTCCATAAGTTCAAAATCAGCGTTCGATTTTTGAGAATGTTGATTTTGCTTATGTTTACATAAGGACAATATTTTAGACTTATAAATATATAAAACAATCAAAAGCACAATTATTAATATTACATAAATGATTATAGAACCTAAACTTATGCTATGCACATTCACTGAATATACGTGGTTTTCACTGAGATTTTCACTTTTACTGTTTAACACATGTGACAGGAACTGAAGATCTTCTAAGTTGACCTCATCTAGGCTGATTGGCTGCTTGTAGATTTTCTCTGCTGCTGTGATGCTTGGTAAATTTATAACTGGAACTTGATGGAAGACTTGATTAGTTAATTGAATGAGACGTTTCCTTAATGTGATGTTCTCTAATTTAGCTTCACATTCATTATCTAAGGTTAATATATAGGTGCCAAAAATGTTGAACTGGTTGAAATCATTTTCACAGTGCTCTGTGAGAAATGTCTGTTTTCCTGAATATAGTAACCATGTGTCAGGCCGAATAGATTTGACCTTGACTTTTGAAGATTTTACTGTAAGTGGAGAACATGATGTAATTTGTGAAGAAAATTTCATCAAATCTGTAATGCATAAGTCTTCATTAGTGACAGATAAATTATCTTCATAACACAGGAATTCTCCTTCGTCTATTTCTTTGCATGATTGTGATAGTGGAAGTATATCTGACCCTCTGACCAGGATTTGGGAATATTGAGGTGTTAATAAGAATGTTAGGTTTAAATGAGGATTATACATGGGAAAAGGATGAAGGTTGTAATAGTTATAGAAATCTAATTGGACAATTGGTATTGACATAATAAACGTTATTCGTTTGTTCTTAATATATGCTCTTATGTCTATACAATGTACAATTTTGATCAAATTATCGGTATTTACGGGATACATTAATTTATCTATTTTCTCTATGTCTTTAAGAGTTGATAACAATTCATCTATGTCTAAAATGGATTGGTGTAAAATATTTAATCTACTAAAAGCAATAGCTGTTTCAACCTCATCTAACCTAGTTAACAAAATTTGAAAATTATGGATAATTAAATCGAAAGTATTCAAGACAATTTCCTTACTATGTTGAAATTGAGTTTTATTCAGAATGGATTCTATTTCGTTAATTGTTTTGTCTATTTCAATAAAATTATTTCTCGTAGAGTTTGTCAGATTTACTAATACTCCAATTGTTTCGGAAACTAATGATATTTTGTTATCAATAGCGTTTTGTTTAGATTGAATATGACTTATTAAGGAATCGTATCTGATTGCGTCTTCATTATCTAAATTGCCTGTAATGGCTTTAACTATTGAACCTAGGGGATTTAAAATACCTCTTTTAATTCTAATTGTTGGGACTAATTGATTATAACGCTCTAATGTTAAACTCATAATATACTCAGTTTGCATTTGTGCATCTATGATATTTCCGTCTAAGAAATATACATTTAATTTTTCTTTTAAATAATCGTTAACTTCATAATACTTGTTAACGTTATATTCAATACTGTTACTAACAAATTTTAAATCTAATATTTTAATTATATTCCAATTATAAGTGCTAATGAATGCTTGTCCTTCCTTAACTGGGAAGATTCCAGGATTATCTTCAATTTTCTGAAGTTGAAGGGCCAGGTTTTGGGCTGCCTGTACGAGGATCAGGAGCGCGAACCTGCGGAGGACGTTTTATATCTTTTATTGGGACTTTTACCTTCCTAGAACGGGATTTATTTTTGCCATGGTTTGATAATATTTTATCATCCTGTTTTACTTTACGTTTACGTTTCTTTTTAACTTTTATTTTGTTTGGATTAAAGTCTTTGATTGAAAATATTAAAGGATTCGATGTATTAACCATCATTGAAAAATTATTTTTAAATAAAATAGGAATATCGGAAGAATCTATGTTTTCCTTTGAATGGATAGTTATAAGGGATGATTTCGGGTTTTCAGACACGGTCAAAGTATTACTATTTAAAGAAGAAACTGAGTTAGTTAATTTTGATTTAATTGAATCTTCGGGGGATTTTGTTGTGGGACTTGAGGCATTAACTTTCATTAATAGATTATCTTTTAGTTTATTAATTTTTGCACGTGAAAGCGCATCAGCGTTTCCATTTTGTTTACCGGGTTTGTATTTAATTTCGTAATCAAATGCTGTTAATTGTAATTTCCAATTGGTAAGTCTACTTCCGGGTTCTTTAACTGAATTTAACCACATTAGAGGTTTATGGTCACTTAATATGGTGAATTTATTTCCATATAAGTATGGCCTAAATTTTCTACACGCCCATACTATGGCTAATAATTCTTTTTCTATTGTACTATAACGGGTTTCTGCGTCGTTTAATGTTCTACTAAGATAAGCTACAGGCTTGTCACTACCTATCGGTCCTTGTGATAGTATAGCGCCAAGGGCATAATTGGATGCGTCGGTTGTTAACAAAAATGGTTTAGTGAAATCGGGATATTGTAAGATTGGGGCGTTTGTTAAAATTTCTTTACATTTCTCAAATGCATCAATATATTCTTTGTTAATTATAATTTTATGTCTTTTCTTTAAACATTTAGTGAGAGGTTGTGTTAATTTGGAAAAATCTTTAATGAATTTTCGGTAGTAACCTACTAATCCAACAAAACTACGTATTTCCGAATGTGTTTTAGGTAACGGAAATTGTAATATGGCTTTAATTTTATCATCATTTGGTTGAAGACCATTTTCTGTAATAGTGTGACCTAGGTAAAGAACTTCTTTTCTGAGAAATTCACACTTGTCTAATGTTACTTTTAAATTTGTTTGCCTAAGTCTTTCAAATACTTTTTCTAATTTTTCTAAATGTTCTTCTAAACTACTTGAGAATATAATGATATCATCTAAGTAAACTAAACAATGGATACCCTGTAAACCTCTAAGTATGTTATCCATTGCACGTTGAAATGTTGCGGGGGCTGTTTTTAAACCAAATGGCATTCTAGTAAACTCATAATGACCATTTTGTGCTGTAAATGCTGTTTTAGATTGATCCTGTTTCTCTACTTCTATCTGATGGTAACCACTAGCTAAATCTAATGTAGAAAAATAACACGTTTTTCCTAATTTATCGAAAAGGTCTGAAATGTTAGGTAATGGGTATTTGTCGTCTACGGTTATTTCATTCAATCGTCTGTAATCTATGACCATGCGAAATTTTCGTTCGCCCGAAGCGTCCATTTTTTTAGGAACTAAGTGTACTGGGGCGCTCCATGGAGAGTGCGATTCCCTAATGACATTGTTTCTTAATAATTTATCTATTTGTTTTCCAATTTCTTTATTTTCTGTGGGGGCATGTCTATATGGTTTTATATATATGGGATCTTCATTAGTGGTTCGAATTTTATGTTTAACTTGATTCGTAAAAGTTAAAGGAATATCATCACAATAGAATATGTCTCTATATCTGTAACATAATTGTTGTATGGCTTGTTTTTCTTCTTTCTTTAAATGATCTAATCTTAATTTAGAAAGATTTTGTTGTAACAATTTATTTTTATTTGTATTTAAATTTAAAGTATTGAGGTTATTGAAAAATTTTTCCTCAAATTTGACTACTTTTAATGGATTATCAAATTTTAATATAACATTCTGATCTGTAGAATTTTGTATAATTGTTTGGGCTATTGAATTTTAACATATTTACTATGGCATCGGGCATTCTAACTCCTGGTTGAAATTCTAAAAAATGTAATATTGCTTCACCATTTTTAAGATTTGTCGGAATTTTAACACGAGTTTCTGAACGCGGTGATAATTTAATTTCGTAGGGTTTTCTATACAATATCGGAATTTTAGTATTTCTGGTTTTTAAAACTTGATTTTTCATATCTATTGTGGCTTCTAGTTCTTTTAACAAGTCTGAACCTAATAAACCTTCGTATCTACTATCCACATCATAAATGTAAAATTTGTGACAATGTTTGGTTTTAAAAGTTTTGGTTAAGGGCATATAAGCTACTTTACTGTGCCTACTATGTCCATGTGTACTAATTATTTCAAAAGGTTCTAAAGTTATAAAATTATAAAAAAATTTGTTTGCTATTTCGGGGCTAATGAAGGATCTAGTGCTTCCTGTATCTATCATAAATTTTGAATTAATTTCTGGTATTATAATATGTGGTAATTTTAAGGTTTCACTATAATTAAGTTTAACTATTTCGGGGGATCTTGGACCGGATCCATGGGAAAATTTTCAGGTGGAGAAACATTATTATCGGGGTTTTCGTCGTCGACTTCATCGATTGTCACTGGCTCATATTCATTAAAGTATTCGTCAGTCTCAAAGTCGATGTCATCTACGTCATTCTCATATAAATTTTCAATCATGTTATTACGAACTGCTGTCCTCATTGTGACATCATTATCTGTTTGATTTTTATTTATGAATCTATTAGGAATACCGAAACGGAATTGTTGATTTGGGTTGGGTTTGAAGAACCCAGATTGCTTGTAATTATTCATATTGTAAGGTAATCTTTGATCATTTTTAAATACTTTTTGTTGATTTTGTTGAATTAAATTAGGATTAAAGTTAGGTCGGAAGTTTTGATTCATTAGTTGTCTTTGTGGGAAATTACTTTGAAGGAATCTATTTTGAGGTATGCCAAATTTATATTGGGTCGGAATTTGTTTGGTTGTTTGTAAACTATTATTTGATTTGACTTTACTTTTTGCATTATAATGGTTATGGAAATTTACTTCCTCTGTAACTACTCCTAAGGCTGATTCTAAATTAGCGCATTTATTTAACCTAACGATCCTTAATAGGTCTTCTGGTAAGTTAAACAAAAAGCTATTTAACGCAGAATTATTATAAATAATCATTTTAGCGGCTTTAACGCCTTCATCGGTTAACAAATTTACTTTGGCTATAACTGAACTTTTTACGTCCTGGATTCTATGAGCTAAATCTATATATGATTCTCCTGATTTTAATTTAATGTTTTCTAATTCTACGGCAATGCAATCTTCTGTTCTAGGATCTCCAAAATGTTCTATGAGGAGTTCCTTGAAGCTATCCCAAGAATTGATAATATTTCTTTCGCTCACTAGTTTCGCGGCTTTATCTATTAATTTACTCGTCAGACTATGGTAAATATACATTTGTTGTGCGGCATTATTTTCGCGACTAAAACTTCTAATAACATATTCGCACTTTTGGATGTAAAAATTTAACAATTGATTGTTACCGTCGTAACGTGGAATTAAGTCGAGAATTTCTTTCGGAATAATTTGAATTTGATTCATTTTGAATATTTTGAACACTTATTATTCACTTTTACAAACACAATAAGATAAATATTACACACACAAAATAAAAAAAATACAATTTAAAATAACACACACAAAAAAAAAATACAATTTAAAAATAACACAAAAAGTTTACAATAAAAATTTTATAATAGAAAAAGTTTATAGATTCGGCGATTTTTGTCCGAAAATATAACTCTTATCAATTATTATTTAACTTAGCCTTTATAGGCAGAACAACGTTTATTATTTTTTTTTTAAATATTTAATTTCTTTTCATTAAGATTTATTTTCTTTTCAATATTTTACATTCTCAAGTGGACCTTGTGATCACCCCACTGGAAGTAATTTTCTTTTTTAATAAAATACGACAATGTTTTACGTAAGTTCAGCGATGCTTGTCTGATTCTTACGGCCCTACGTGGTGATCTACGGCTTAGCGATGCATGTCTAAATCCCGTGAGATCCTAAATTCTAATCACAAATTAGCGATGCTTGTCTAATAATGCGATATCCTTTTATCCAAATAATTCCCGTGATTTTTGACCGGAATTACAGGCTCGGGGTCTGAATGAAATTAGCGATGCTTGTCCAATTAAATTCAGAATAGACAGAAAAATAGGAACATGTGGGGAAAGGTCAGAACTCACACAAAGCTGCAATTTTTCATGCCGAATATCCGCTCTTTGAGTATCTGCAGGCACTTCTTGACAAAATTTCTTTGTTCGAAGGTAGGGTAGGTCCTTTTCTAGGATTCAGCCAGGCGATTGTGGTCCGGAATCGATGCTTGTACTCCTGCACGGCGTTGAGCTTGTCTGGTATGACTACTGCAACACTTATCGCGACTGAAATCCTACCGGCTGCGCCAGTCAAATATAAAGGCCGGCGTGACTTTATAAAAATATATTTATTTCACAATACAAATTAATAATAGATACTCAAAATATTAATGCAGTCAATTAATATTACTTAACGTTAGTGCGAACGGTAAGAGAGCTGAGTCGATATTAAAATGTACTTTGCTTGGCGATGGCTTTTATAGGCATCGTCAAGTAAACAACTGTTTCTAGAAGGAACCCACGCATTATGCGACTTATTGATTGATATTGCTTATTAAGCATAACAGTTATTAGAATTGGACTGAGACTAAACAAGTAACCTGATATCTGTTTACATGATAAATACGCAGCTGAGGCAAGTTAAGCTGATTAAGCAAAACAGTACTTGGAATTATATTCTATGAGCAACAGTCTGTTTATATTGCATCATCTTTTAAAGTACTTGCACTGAGCTGTGTACTGGTCTAGTATACATAACTAGCTCCACACAGCGCTACATCCCACACAGCGCTACATCAATAATGACGAGAAACGTCAAACCACGCAGTGGACCCAAGAAGTCGACATGTAGCCGCGACCACGGCTGCGCCGGGTAGGGCCAGGGTTGCGAGGGCGCGCGTGCCGGCGCCGGCAGTTCGGCCGCGCAGGTGCTGCACTGACGGCACAGCTCCTCTATGTCCCTATCGATATTCGGCCACCACACGTAACTACGAGCCCACGATTTGGTTTTTACTATTCCCATGTGGCTACTATGTAGTTGTCGAAGGATTTGTGACCGTAACGTTAAGGGCACAATAATTCTGTAACCCCACATGAGACAATTTCCTTTAAAATAAATTTCATTGCGCCGTATAAAATACGGTCTCAGACATTCCTCACTACACTATGCCGGCCATCCCGTCTGAGTGTAAATAAGTATTCTACTTAACAATGTATCCGCAGCCATCGACTTATCGAATATCATTGTGAGTGATCGGTAAAAAGTCCTTAACGAAGTTGAGATAAGTGATTTCCTGCAAGTTAAATTCTTTACTACGTTGCGAGGGTAAACGCGATAGGGCATCTGCGCTGTTCTTAGCCGACGATATATACTGAATATCGTAGTCGTACCCCGATAACAATACTCCCCACCTTTGCATACGACTAGCGGCCATCACGGGAATGCCAGCTTTACTTCCAAATATTGATGTTAAAGGCTTGTGATCGGTTCTCAAAGTAAATTTCCGACCATATAAGTACTGATGAAATTTCCTTATTCCGTAAACAATATCCAAAGCCTCCCTTTCTATTTGTGAGTATGCCCGCTCGGCCCTAGTGAGCGAGCGCGACGCGTAGGCCACGGGGCGCTCCCCGCGCGGCGTGTCATGCGATATCACCGCGCCCACCCCCACGCTGTTCGCGTCTGTCGTCACTATCAGCGGTAGGTCTGGCGAGTAGTGCGCGAGTACTTCGCTGGAAGCCAACAAACGCTTCACTTCCTTAAATGCCTTTTCGCACTTCTTACACCATGCGTACGTAACCCCTGATCGCAACAAATTATACAATGGAGCTAAAATAAAACTTATATTTTTCCCAAATTTGGCGTAATACATCACCATTCCTAAAAATGATCTCAACTCTGTCACATTTCTAGGTACAGGGGTGTCTGTTATAGCCTTAACCTTGTCCGGACAAGTATGTACTCCCTTGTTCGATATCACGTACCCCAAATATGTGATACGCTCTTGAAAGAAACTACATTTCTCTTTTTTTACCTTGAGATCGTTCGACTCCAATATTATAAAAACCTTATCCAAATTATCCAAGTGGGATGCGGTATCTAATCCCGTAACAATAATATAATCTAAGAAAACTCCTAGATAGGGCAAATGAGCAAACAGTTGTTCCAATTTCTTTTGAAAATACCCGGGCTTGATGCGACACTAAACGGTTATATCGGAATAGACCCTTATGAGTGTTAATTACCGTATATTTGCTACTATCGAACTGTGCGTAATCAGCACATATCCTAATGTTACCGTCCTTCTTGACGACTGGCACAATAGGCGTGGCCCAGTCGGAGCGGTCCACAGCCGTGAGCACGCCGTCGCGCACCAGCTGCTCGAGAGCGCGCTCCACAGGCTCGCGCAGCGCGTACGCGAGTGGACGCGCGCGCATGAACACCGGCCTCGCCCCCTCGCGCAAATGTATGCTGACCTGGCCACCGGTGAAGCGCCCCAGCCCGTCCGAAAACACTTTACAATATCTGGATCTAAACGTTTTGAAGTTAAAATTTCCATAAGATATATGGTTTACATTTTGATCGTTCTTTACGCTAGGTATAGTTATGCCTAAGTCCGCTATCCACTGTCTGCCCAGTAATATAGTTTTGCCATTATTTATCACATACAACTCCAGGTACTTACACTTATCTTTATATTTTACTAACGGTTTTTTATTTTTATTTTTTTTATTACACCCAAGGGTCGTATCGTTTCGCCTGTGTAATACCTAAGTACTAAATTACATTTTTCTAACTTAATATCTTTAAAATGTTTGTTATAAAATGCGTGACTTATACACGACACTGCACTCCCTGTGTCCCACTCCATTGCAATGTTTATATTATCAATATTAATATTTATAAAGATCGGTGGATAATTACCTAATGCTAATCGATTTATTGTCCCTACCTCGTCATTGCCGTTACTCAACTCAGCCGTGTCTTCAATATAGTTGTGTCCGGTATCCCTCAGCCTCGGACACACTCGTCGTAGATGCCCAGCCTGGTTGCACACGCAACACACGTAGCGCACAAACCTACACGACCGCGCTTCATGCTCTCCGCCGCACGCCTGGCATCGCCAGCGCCCGCCCGCTTGGCTGCCGAGCTCGGTGGCACCAGCCGCAAATCCGGCCACTTTGTTGCTTCGCGTAGCCATGTCACGTATTCCGCTTGTTGGTCTCGCATAGTACTTCTCGCCCTCGTACGTCCGTAACCTCGTTGACTTTTAATAGGTACACTTACGATCGCCTGACATTCCAATGAAGTGGTCTTACGAGTATCTTCAACTTGCCCTTTTACCGCGGCCGCATCTTTCTCAGCTGCTTCCATATTTAGCGCCAAACTACAGGCTCTTTGGAAATCTAACTTCTCTTCCGCAAACAATCGTTGTCGAATGGTTTCGCTCATCAAACCACAAACTACCTGATCACGCAAACTTTCGTTAAGCCACTACTGTCCAAATTCGCATGATCTCGACAACTTTTTTAAATCCGCGATGTAATTTCTTATTTTCTCGCCAGTATTTTGATTTCGATTATGAAATTTAAATCGTTCTGCTAAAATACTTGGGCGTGGCTGCAGGTGCTTTTCCATAATGACCGTTAATTCTTTGAACGCCTTGGCGGTTGGTTTATCCGGTGTGCACAGGTTCACCAGCAACTCGTAACTTTTAGCCCCCATCACAGTGACTAAAGTCGGCACTTTCAGCTCTTCAGATATTTTATTTACTATGAAATATTGTACGAGTCGTTCTACGTACAACCGCCAGTTGTCCATTTTGACGTCAAATTCGGTAATTTTGCCGATCGACATCGTTAATGTTTACAGCTCGTTCTATTACGTTATACACACGCGAATTCGTAAGTAATCGTCGCCAATGAAGTATATTCAGCCGAGAAATAACTTAGACGCACGTTCAAAGCATTTATTCACAGACAAAGGGAAAAGACAACAATTTACGACTACCTACTATACAATTATTATTTGCATACCTTACAAAAGGAGATAGAGAAAGTATAAAAACAGTTCTTGAATGTTCTTTGCTATAGGTTAGGCGTCGGTCGTGAATGTCGTCCTATGTTGCAAGATTAGCTAAATTCAAAATTTCCTATTATTTATTTCTTATCTATCTTCTATACATACATATACATATAATAAAACTGTAAGGAAGTCGCGTCTGTACATGGAATATTTTTAGGAAATAACAACCCAGGGGTATCATACTATCGATGTAGAAGTTAATTCTGCAATTTTTGGCTTTCGTGTCTGTTTGTCTGTCTGTCTGTCTGTCGGAGGGTATGAACCAGCATCACGCAAAAACTACCAGACGGATTTTGATGAAACTTTGCATGCGGATACCTTATAATGTTGGCTAACATGTTGTATACTATTTATTTCGGAAAATTAAAAGGTTTCTCCAGAAAAGACGAAAGTAAGTAAAACATTGGATTTCTAAAAAGACAAAGTTAAGTACTTTAAATCTGTTTGATGAATTTCAATGAAATTTTGTGTAATTATAGCCTGTACAAAATATCACAACTGTGTATACTTATATTTTCGAAAAATTTAAGTTTCCAAGGAAAGTACAAAAAAAGTCGATTTTGATAAATCATTCATTGTTGCAAAACTACGTTTTAGAAGTCAGTGAAACTTAGCACGGTGTTATTTCATATGACAGATATTATAATATTTAAGTTTTCATGTAATCAAACGGTTTGTATGGAAAAGTAAAGCATCTATATCTATACATACTACATATAATATTAAACTGTAAGGAAATCATGTCTGTACATGGAATATTTTTAGGAAATAACAACCCAGGAATATCATTCTATCAATTTAGAAGCCAATTCTACAATTTTTGGCTTTCGTGTCTGTTTGTCTGTCTGTCCAAGGGTATAAACCATCATTACGTAAAAACTACTAGGTAGATTTTAATGAAACTTTGCAATCGGATACCTTAAAATGTTGGTTAACACGTTATAGGTATTTCCCCCGAAAAATCAAAATGTTTTTTTCAGAAAAGACGGAAATAAGCAAACATTGGATTTCTAAAAAGACACTTTACTCCAAACCTGTTTGATGGATTTCAATGAAATTTTGTGTAATTGTAGCCTGTACTAAAGATCACAACTCTGCATACTTATATTTTCGTAAAATCTAACAGTTTTTCAGGACAGCAAAAGAAAGTCGATTTTGATAAATCATTGATTGTTTCTAAATCAACTTACTACATTGTCGCGGGATAAACCATAAAACTTTATTACTGTTTGTCCTGAACTGCAATGTTACGATGTAAAATATGTGATTTTGCCTATACATGAATTCGTCCATGAATTGATATTGGACTCAGGTTCGTCTCCTCATGAAAAACTTTCCAGTGGTTAAAAGCACTCACTTGAAATTGTTCATACATGTTTGATTTAAACACTTAAACATAGTTTTGTGCATGAACCGATGATGCATTTAGGATTGTTTCTGCTGGAGAGAACTCTAACGATGAATGGGCCGTATACGAAACTGTAATGACGATGAATATCTTACGAGAAGACTAACACAAAACATACTGAAACACTTTGCTACATACTTAGCTAGAAATGTACCGTTATATACTATTACGCTAGATTATAATCCTTGACAGGGTAGGTAGAGAAGATTTAAATCAGAAATATTTTATCGATAATTTAAAAATAAATAGATAAACTGATATTGTATACGTTTTTTTTATGAGACGGTGTTAGTGTTGTATATTGAATAGGATCGCGCTATGGTTTAATTTATATTTTACAAAGACCACCTGTGCGGGCTAAGCGGGGCTAAGACTGAACCCGGTGATAGAGTTAGTTGATAGGGAAATAAGTCTGGTGGTAGTTGACAAAGTATATAATATATATTTACTACACGGTTCTACCGGAATAGTTAGTCTCCCTGTTAGTTCTTCATATTAAAATGGCTAAACGAATTTAATTGAAACTTGATATGAAAGTGTAGCACATAGTAAAATAAAAATAAAACACTTTTTATCTCGAAACATATTTCTGTGGAATATCTATTGTTTCTATCTATCTATCTATATCATCACACCAGATCCCTTGCAGGGTAGGCAGAGAGTACAGAGTTCCAACAGGTTCATTCCTTACATACCTCCCTGGTTTCCTCCACTCTCATAGTTCGACTCATACACGCTCACCGTTATCTATTATTTCTTCATACTAAACCGGCTGAACAGATTATAAAGAAACTTAATATGACAAAATCCACACAGGTATACAATGCGAAAGTGGAATGACGTAGAACAACAGCTATTTTTATTTTCCAAAATATATACAATATTTATAATTATTTATAACAACAGCAAAGAATTATGAATAAAAAAACGGTAGCAAAAAAGAAATATACATATTTACACGCCGCCGTCTGATGTTAGTGTACCTAGAACAGATCAAAGATATCGGGGACTAGACTATCTTACCATGCCATATAGACCATGTCTTATCCGAAGAGCAAGTCAAGCGTCTCCGTAACCGGCGAGCGTGTATAAGACGAACTATGAAAGTGGAAAGAGACAGAAAGGTCTGTAAGGAAAGAACCTGTTGGAACTCTGTACCCTCTGCTTACCTCGCAAGGGATCTGACATGATGATATAGATTATTAGATAGTGTTAAAGTATTTTAAGTCGTGAAATAATAATTTGAAGTAGGTAACTTTATTTGCACACTAGATCATGCCGATATTATCCATCTATGTGGTATATAAAATCACACCAATATGCATTTGGTGGGTTTTTACCGGCCTGCATGAAGGCCCGAAGATATTATCATCTCAATAATCTTTCGATTTCCCTCTTCCTCTTCACAGGTGATTGGAAGCCTGGGCTCATGCTGAAATTGTTCTACAACGAAAATTTAGTAATATTTAAGTTGACTGTATAAATAATTTTGCAAAACAAAGACGACTTGATTTAAGCGAAATAAGGTAGACTGCTGAACTTACTTTGTCAAATAGTCGCAGGTACGATCCCCGCACAGCGCACGGGAATATTTATTTGGGACTTGTGATTTTGAAATAAAGAAGATATTTTATGCGCATACGGGCAAAATAAAAGATATGTTTGTCCATGTTAATTTTCAGAACGGCAAAACCGATTAAATGCACTATCACTGGAAAATGGAGGATTTCTCAGAGATTGTTTAAAACTACTTTTTAGCTCGGGAAATGCAGGATCCATGGGGGATAGTTGTTTTTATTTCTCCATAACACGACTGAACGGATTTAAAAGAAACTTAATATGAAGGTGTCTGTTGGAAGTCTTGGAATAATGCTATCCCAAGAAGTCCTAGCTACCTATGTCAAATTACAAAATAAACGCTTGCGAAGCCGCGGGAAACAGCTAGTTACTAAATATAGATGAACATGACATCATGCTTTCTTGATAGCGTTATGCTAATATAAATGTGATAACTTAACATAGACAGATTGACGTTACCCTAACGTTGCCGAGAAAGCGTGTTTTTCATCTTTATTTAGTAAATTTAAAGTGTGAGAAGGAGGGGATGTCAACTCGATTGCTTCACGTAATATCAGTCTGTGGTACGCCGTCTGTTCGAGCTAAGCATTCAATTCGACGCATAGTGCCCGTTACCTGTGGGTTGGTATACCCACGGGTTCTATTAAGGCATGTATCAAATCGTTACATGACTCATAGATATTTCAGAGAATTACGCACTCTCAAGGTTCTTTTAAAAATAGCCTAAAAACGTTTGAATGATGTTCGGTATATTCGAAATTCGTCCCACTTTTACATTTCACATTCTATAGATTTTCTTATTCGTCCTACATGAAATTTATGTCTTGTTTAATCCCCCTTTACCTACAGTACTCATCTCAGCGACTCTACCAGCAGAGTACTTTTACGAGAGAGAACTTCTTTTAGATTTAGCTTACACAAAATCTTTGTAATGGTACATTAACCCGGACAAAAAGACTTAAAATATATATCCGGATTCGAATCTAAAATCTTTCACTCTGATGGTTTCCATTTGTGATGTATCAGATAATGTCTCCTATCCCTACGTCGCCAAATCGTCGGTCAATTTATTGTCAATCTTACGACGTTCCTCTTTGGTGCGTTGTACAGTAACGCCCTTCCGAATTTCCGTGTAGTTACTAGTTAGGTAGAATCCCATTTGTTCAGCAAAGACGTGATTTCCAAAAGTAATTCTCCCCTAGAGCTTTGCATGCCGAAGACAGTTATTTATTGTTTGTATTTACAACGTTGTACGATCAGTTTATTGTGAACTTTGTTTACTCAGAGCTACTTCCAAAGGAATATCTAATAAAATTTATGTATACAGAAAGAATATTGCACCGGATATAACTTTTAAGCGTTAATAAAATATTACATAATAAGATTGTTTTGCCACATATAATATTTATATGTCTTGGTTTATAACGACTTACATTTTGAAATAAAACTATTTTTTCGGATTTTATCGCGGTTTATTTTGATTTTTAAGTTCCCGACGTTTAACACCGTCGCTCAAAGAAGTCTGCAGTCTGTGAACATGTCCTTGACCGCACCCGCCATAACATCAGATTTGATAGACCACAAATCCTCGTGAAAGAACACCGATTCCTACCAAGGATGGTTCGCGAGGCTATTGAAATTAAAAAACATCCTAATTTCAATAGAGAAGATGGCTGGGTGCTTTTATCGACTTGGGATCCAGTAATTAATATAATCAAATCTAAAACCAAGCATAACACTGCAAGACCTCAAGACACCGTGAGCTCATTCTGCGTAGATCGGACCAACAAAAACAAAAATAATTAAGAAGTTTGAGGGTACCCCGGAACAACTATGCCTTTTGGACGTCTAACACCTCAGTCCTTCCCGTGACCATGGGTGCTGCAAAGCACTCGAAACGTCGGGAACTTAAAAATCAAAATAAACCGCGATAAAATCCGAAAAAATAGTTTTATTTCATGTGTAATATTCGCGTAAATCTAAGAACTCAGTAGACTTACATTTTAATATTATTAGATAAACGTATACCTATTAGTTTCACCAGCCAAAAGACGTCTACGACAAAGACTAAAAGATGTGCAAAACAAAAGCTTCCCTCAATGGTCGCTACAACGACCGACTTTGTGCTGTAGACATTCAGTTTTATATACGACTTTCACCAGGTTATGGTCCATCTTATAGAGGTTTACGGTGTCCGATCCATGTTCGCCTCTCGAAACCCTTTTTACCTCAACGGCCGTGAGTTCTGCGAGCCATGTGCCCCGCCCACTGCCACTTAAATTTCGCAATCCTGCGAGCTGCTACGGAACTTCAATTTTGCTGAGAAATACCGAATATAACTTTGATCTTAATTTCCCTTTGGCTGGCCTTGAGCCTTTTAACGAGGCCCATCGTGAGCAACCATGTATCACCGTCGTAAATTATCATTGGTAACACACAAGGAATTGATCTAGAGATACAGGGTAAACTATACAAACATATATATATATATATATATATATATATATATATATATATATATATATATATATATGTAGATATATATTAGTTTTAACATATTTTTTTTAACCTATTTGACAACAAGACCAAATTTGAAATTTCCTTTAGTTTAATAAATTACTAATTTAATATAAATATTCAGTAACAATAAATTGGTATCAGATTCGATATTATCTTTTCATTTCAATCATTGAATACGTATAATCTTACTATAAATAAATACCTACAAAGATTTGTTTGTTATAGGGCTTCTCTTAGAGTGATTGATTTGGATTAATTTTCTAGTTAGATTTTGAATACACTATTGTAATGTTAGAGGGGTATCTCTTATTTTCATATTTTAAACTCGATCTCTGTGACAGCCTTGTTAGTCTAGTGGAAAAGTGCATCGCTTTGTTATCACGAGGTCCTGGGTTCAAATCCTTGGTCGGATAAGTGTAGTTTTTGTAACTAAAACTTCCCAGTACGAGTCCGGAGTCAGGAGTTGTGCTCGGCATTTAACCATGCATGCTCACCCCCTATTACATGGATCCTTATATCTTTGGCGAAACGTGGGTGTACTCAGTACACTTCTGCTACCCTCACTTGGAGAATATAGGTTTTGGTATCGTTCCTAGTTTCGGCTGGATTTCTGCCGAAACCAAAACTAAAATTTTGCGCTGAAACTTGCCGAAACCGAACCCTGTACGGAACCCTCAGTGCGCGAGTCCTACTTGCACTTGGCCATTTAATTTAAATATACATACAATAGTGAAGAGAAAGAAGCTATCGAAGCATGTCATTTTACTATTATCATTAATATGAATGCATAAAGTTAACAGAGGGCTGCAGAGATTGAAATTATATGTATAAGGAGATCTTGACGCTGCCATTCAGTCATAAGGATTATAATTTAAGATTCTAATATTCCTCAAGCACATACCATTTTTTGAACATAAAAACCGCTATAAATAGTGGAGCCAGTATTTTTTCAGTGTATATATTCTAAATTTTATTTCACTTTGTATTACGTTGCTAATTTAATATTCATAAAATTTCTGCTGGAACGAATTCCCTAAATTATAATACAACTTTAAAAAGCAGTCTTCTTTGTAGATTGTGCTATAAAAACACGAACGTTAACGTTAACGAATATTCTAATAGCTTTTAATTAGGCAATGTGTAATAAATATTACAAAGAGATCTTTGTGTTAATTGGTATTCATTGCCGACTAATAAAATAATCTAATCATGTGCGACTTCGTGATTTATTTTCAGTGTCCCTAGGCTACTTCTTATTGACCTAATTAAGTTAATAATGGGATTAATAAACGTGATAAAAACATGAATAGCTAATTAATTAGAACTCAATTCTAAGTGGTGTGCAAAAATAGCGCTCATGTGATTGAAATAATTGACGTTTGAACTGTAAGTGAAATATGGTGCCATGGACTCCGACACAGATATCCAACTGTTTATAAACTGCACGCAGCAGATACTCGGTCGACAGAGGTCTTGGGATAACCTCAATGTCACGCAAATCCTGGACTTGCTGCCTAATAGGATTCTCGAGGACATCAATTTAAAGTAAGTAGTATGATTAAGTTACAGACAGCAACATAAATCATTTCTTGGGATGCCTTTCCAGCTAGTGAAGGTTGATCAGAGCACGAAACGCGTGACGCTAGCGAGTAATCGTGCTGTCACGTTCATGTTTATATAATAAATTTGTAGCGTGACAAGGATGGTATATTAACTCACTGGCGTCATACTAACGTCAATCTTTTCTTCTTCTTATTTTTATTTTAATGGATGTATTTCGCAAATGTCAAGTAATAATAGAATATAACAGTAAATTATAAAAAATGGCTTGTTGTCGCCATTACGGCAAAAAACAAAAGCCGTCAATCTTTTCGTACTCTAAAAAGCTCTTTGATGGCGGTCAGACGTCAATCATAATCATACTACTTGGTTACAACAGACCTGGGCCAGTAGCTAAATGGACTTTCTACAGTCGTTTTCACGCCTATATTTCCCTGGCGAGGGTTGGCAGAGGTGTACTGGGTAACCCTCTTTTCGCTGACGATGTTAGGTCCCATGTAATAGGGGGCGAGCCTATTGCCTTATACCGGGCACAATTCCAGTTTCCGGACTCATACAGCCGTTTTCGTTAATAGAAAACGAGAATATGTACGCGGTTGACATATTCGCGTACCTATGGGGCTATCGATTGCGACAAGAAAATAAATCAAAGCGCTTGCCAAGTGGCACCCAAGTGGGTAGGTCGGCTTTATTATGACTACCCAAAACGTACTTCGGGTCTTATACAAAATATACTAAAAAAGCGTTCGTGGTTGACACATAAATGCCTGCATGTAATAGATTATTTATTTAAAGTTTATTCCATATATAGGCAGAATATTTATTTTTATTTATAATTTTCAAATAGTAAATGATAATCCCCAGATATCCAGGTAAAGGAAACAGGTAAAGTCTGAACACATTATTTATTTTTAAGGTATTTCTTACGTTAATATTTTATAATAATTTACATAAATACTTAACTTGTATATTCCTTCAGAGTAACCCCCCTTGCAATGTACAGTAACGTTATTTAATTTAATAATTATATTTATAAGCAGAGCTCCGCTCGCTTCGACGGTCGGACACAGAATGAATCCTGTCAGTCGATTACATTCCTTTTTATACTGTCAACAAACAATGCAGAGGGGCCATGTGTTCACATTCTATTGATTTCATATTGTCTTATTTATTACAAAGGTCATCAAAAATCTTAAAAAGATTAATTCACTACATAACTATAAAATTCTTGCCATAAAACACCTCGTGGCTTCTTATTAAAATAATATAAACATAACCTCTAATTGCACCTTATAACTCCAAATGTAAACATACTTAAAGCATGTAGCACAAGTACAGCCCACGCGAGAGGCCCAATTTAGTGTATATTAACGCATCTTGGCACAGTAAACAAATAAATTCAAATATATTTTCACAGAATCTATCACATGCATATTAAAGCCCTACATCTCGAAATTTAATGATAAATATTATTTTTACTATAAAATTACATTTCGCTAGAAGCCGCATAGAATAGAAGCGCTTGGGTAGGATTAGACATAGATTTATATAGTAGGTCAATGATTATGAGGTGTTATCTATGGCCCCAAGTATTATTTAGAATTCTTCATTAAAAATCCTAGTTTAATACCCAATCGAAACGTAATAAAGTGATGCAAGACACGATTATGCAGTCCACTGGACACTGGACATAATACACTTAAAATTGTGTGGGGCTATAATTTAAAAAGAGAAGATTTAGTGAAATATCACTACTGGAAGATGTGTAAAGTAATAATGATACTACATCTATGAGTAAAACTTATTGTATCGAGTTGTTTACTTAAGTACTGGCTTGCCTTATTACGTAAGGCCGAATTATGTTGAAATGTTGATGTTTAAATGCCTTAATCAATGTCTGTCTCAAATATTCATGACCAAACTGACTTTTCAGTAATAAATTTACGAAGTTATAGGCATCAAAACATTGTTTGTAAAATAATATGGGTACACAAAACCACTGTCTGTTATTCAGTATATGAACGATCTGGAATAAATAAAAATTATTCACATAGTATAATCGTCATATAATGCTGAGACTCGAGTAATAAAGAGTAAAATGTTAAAAATTAACAGTGAGGACATAACACGGCCATATAAAATCAATTACTTTAACCAACTAAAACTTAAAATCAGAACACTTCACTGAATGAAGGATAAACATCAAGAAGAATTAACTAAGATGAACATTATAGTTACCTACCTGTAACTTCTTATCTGTGATTATAAATTGTCTTAAATTAGTAAACTTGGTTTCAAAACATAAATCATTATAAACTATGTTTACCTTCTAAATTTATGATCAGAGTGTGATCAAATTTATGATGAGTGGACAGACGTCCACTTTAAATGAATAAACTTAATATTAAAACTATCAAATCCTTGTTCACATTTCACAAAAAAATCTTCAAAATCGCTTAAACCGTTTAGGATGACTATACTCGCACCAGAATATTACATGTATGTATAGATTGACGGACGGCTTTGTAAGCTACTCCGCCCACGGAATCGAGTAGTTCGATCCCCGCACGGGACAAATCTTTGTGTGACCCATAAATGTTTCCGTCTGGGTGTTTGTGTAAGCATGTTGAATTAAATTTCATGATTGTGCACTCACCCACGATATAGGAATAATTCCTATTGTAAGGCTACGTTTAAAAAAACCTTTTGAAAAGTTTCTACAACGATAAATGTTCATTATTATTAAGTATCATTTTCAAGTGATGAAACTGTTTATTTTAGTGGTCCCCTCGAGATGGCTGTTCCTAATCAGGAAGCACTTCAGAACGATATAAACGCGATCTTGTTTTGAATAACAATACGCTTCAGAAATATTTAAACAAGTTAAGCCCGATTTCGGGATGAACTCGGAAATTTCTTCGGTGCTAAACCCTTTCACCTTCTTTTCTAAGAATGTAATGAAAAAGAAAAACATGTTCTTACGCAAAAATGCGGGTTTGTCTAAGAAATAAATACTTACAGAAATTTTCCTGTTGGAATTCAACAAGTGAACGGCCGTGGGTACGAAAAAGAACTATGACCGTATGAAACAAAGTTTATTGTACCCGATTAATGTAGGTAACTTTAGCAAAATGCGTAAATGAATTTGGTTACTAAAACAAGCCATCGTTAATAAAGTAGAGTAAATTTCAATATTTAATATTCTAAATTAACTTCGATTACAATAAATGGCCGAGTAAATTGCTCAAAATATGGCTTCTTTTAATTAGTCTTTAATTGAACTGAAATTAGGAGTTAAAAGTTTAAGCCGTTAGAAAACTACGACAAAAAAAGAAAGTGACTATCATATAGACAGTTAAAAGGTAAAAATGCTATTGCAATATTTTGGAAACCCTTTGGCAATGAGATTCAAAGTATTTTTTCTATCTATCTATCTATCTCTATCTATCTATAACCTCACGCCAGATCCCTTGCGGGGTAGGCAGAGAGTACAGAGTCCCAACAGGTTCTTTTTTACATACCTCTCTGGCTTCCTCGACTCTCATAGTTCGTCTCATACACGCTCGCCGGTTACGGAGACTCTTGACTTTTCCATCAGATAAGACTCGGTTTATTTGGTCGTGGTAAGATAGTCTAGGTCTTCCCCGGTACCTGCATCCTTCCACTTTCACATTGTATATCTGTTTTGTCATTCTTTCCTCTGGCATTCTTTCTATATGCCCGAACCAACGGAGCATGCCCTTTCTCATTTTTACACCGATACTATCTTTCATACCTACTCGCTGTCTTACTATGCTGTTGCTAATGCGGTCGGTCAGCTTCACTCCGCACATCTTCCGCAGAGCTCGCATTTCTACCGCATTTATCCTACTTTCATTCTCCTTCTTACATACCCAGCTCTCGCTACCATATAACAGCGTTGGGACAAGAACTCCGTTATGTATGGCCAGCTGCGCCTTACGGCTTAAGTGCCGGCTCCCGAGTAGCTTTCCCATCGCACCATTCACTCTGTTCCCTGCACTCACTCTTCTCTCTATGTCAGCGGTGTATTTCCCATCCTTACTGAAGGCGCATCCAAGATATACAAACTCATTCACTTGCTCCAGCACATCGTTACCAACCACAATCCTTACATTCGTTCTGGATTCTTCCCTTTCAAAAACCATAATCTTGGTTTTCTTCACATTCAAGTGTAAGCCATTGATCATGCAGTCGTCTTTCATAACTGTGACTAGTGTTTGCAGATCAGTGGCTGTTGGCGCTATTAAAACCGCGTCATCTGCATAAAGTAGATGGTTTACCACTAAGTCACCCATTTGTACACCTTCATTCATCGCTTTCAGTCTTTGAAGACTTTTGTCCAGATATATTATAAACAGTCTAGCGGACAACACGCAACCCTGCTTGACGCCGATTTTAACGTCAAACCAGGGTGACCTGTTACCACCCACCCGTACGCATGCCTTGCAGTCCCCATAAGTGGACTGGACGGCTCGCAACAGAGTGCCATCTATACCATACTCTGGCAAAATGTCCCAAAGTCTCTTTCGCACAACTCTGTCAAATGCCTTCTCCAGATCTACAAAACCGCAGAAAACCTTCCGGCCCACTGCCAGATGCTTCTCTACGATGTTGCGGAGTGAGAAGACTTGATCCGAACATCCTCTTCCAGACCTGAAAGTATTTTTTAACAGAAAAATAGTTTTGTTTCAGATAACTCTGATAATATAATTTTGAACATATTTATTTTGAAACGCCAAACTCCATTCCTGTAATGTTTTCATAATGTTATAAATTTATTTTACATACTAAAGTAACGTTACTTTATAACACATGTTATGTTTCAATTCAGATTTAATTTAAGCTCAGAGTCAATAAACACTCGGATTTACGTATTCACTGCTATAGCATTGTTTTAAAAGTTTTTCTGTAGCGCACGGTCTGTTGAGAATAATATCGAGGAAATGGAAGGCATTCGGGTTCCGTTTACGATGTAGATACGTATATTTCGCCGCCGAAGGCCCTCACGTTGCGTGATAACGAGAGCCTTGTATAGTATCAATTTGGAAAATTAGAATGTACGTAAGTAAGCTTTAAATTTATTTTTCATTGTCGGTATTTTTGTTTTTTGATAACAATGACCAGTAGTGTTAGATACATAAAATTATTGATACTAGAATTGAAATCACAAAGACAAAAGCCGGCGCCTTTGGCGATGATATAGAGATTTTGTAATTTTATGAACAAGACTTTTCGGCTGTTTAGTTGTAGGTATGTTCTTCTCGTAATTAAGGGAATTTTTCCTTGTCTGATGACCTTAACAACAGTGAAGTGTGCCCGGAGGACACAAAATGAAGATTTTTTTTAAATAATTTTGATATAAAATTAATTAAAATGGAAAAGTCATCCATACAAGTTTTAGAGCATATCTACCATTTAATAGAACATTTGCAATATATATTCAGGATAGATTTTGTAAAAGTATCACTTTGGAAAAAGAAATACATAAAATTCAATTTTACTCCATATGTTAAATTCACGACCTTTTCATCTTCATTTTTATATATAAATCTTATAACAAATACGCGGTAGATTTATTAACAATCTGTAAATAGAGCCTATTTTCGGGAGTTAGGGTTAGGTTCCCCCTTAATTCTATTTAGGTTTACATTTATATAGTAACTGGTAATAGCATCGCTAGCACGCCAGCGTGGAAATGATTATGACTTATGTGTAAGCGCTTTTTTGTGGCAGCGGCAGCGCAACGATCTTTGCTAGTGATATACTGAATAGATCGCCATGCTATATCACCTGGGTGGCAGAATCGGGGGAGTCTGCCACTCAGGTGATTCCGTAGAGGCACCCATGTACCCGGACTTTGACATCCGAAGCCATGGGTATCTCCACGCCTCCCTCGCGCCAAAGGCGCGCGAGCCGCCCAGCCGCCGCCGCGCCACCCCTCTGGCGGCATGCAGCACCCGGTCGGCCCGGTTCGACCGGGCTAGGGACCCGAAGAGGCCCCACCGCCCAGCAGGTGTTCGGGAGGTTACGCAAACCTACACCGACTATCATGGAAGAAAACGCCCTGCCTGGTATTAAGTCCGCCTATGTACATAAGTTCATTAAGAATAAATAAATAAATAAACTACTAAATGTGTTGAAGATAATAACTACTAAGTCATACAAAAAAATGTAAATTGACTTAAGAAGGAGCTTCGAGATCTCCAAACGGATACGCCGGTGTCCCTCTTTTGTGCTTTGGCCGATTTAGGTCATGGCACTATGGAGTCAACAACTGGTCGTCAGGACCCCAAGCGTCTGGGATCAATGGGATAAGGTGTGGATAAGGCTTATTTATCTAACGGAGTAAAGGTACCTAACAATAAAAACTAGAGTTTGAGACAACATATAACAGTAGCAAACTTTCTATTCTCGTTTTAATATTGCAATCACAAAAAAAAACGTACATGAAACTAATAAAATACTATAAAATACATATTAGCGAAATTAAAATTAGGGGAAGCTAAATAGTGCCATCCTATTTTATTGGACATTACGGCTGGCCGTACCAGTAACTCGCTACCAATTAATTGTATTTTATTTTTACAGACGTTGGTAGTAAATAAATTCACAAACCATTAGCAAGTTTTTTTTCTCAACCTTACAGAGGAAATTATGAAAATCACTACGACTTTCATGACGTATTCCATATGCGATTCACTAAGCTCACTAGGTCATAGAAAATTCATGCCATCTTTTAATGTGAAAGATTAAATTTCTTTATTAGTACCATTAATAAAAAAATATATAAATAAAGAAAAAGTTTCCAACGCTGGCGTGGGACGTGCTGCAAAGAGGCTAGTAGGAAAAAATGCATGAGTGCTGTATTTGTTCCAGCGCTTAACTGGCATAAAAAAGTATTTACATGGTGCTACTATTATAGTACTTCCGGCGTGCCAGTGCAACGCTGGTAGCAGATCAAAATAGACCGGACGATTTAACGCAGTGGTTAAGAGCTTAAGCCGCTCCGCCCGCTGTGTCTAACAGTCGCGGGTTCGATTCCCGCACGGGACAAATCTTTGTGTGATCCACAATTATTTGTTCCGGTCTGGGTATTTGTGTATGTGAATTTTCATGTTTGTAAACGCACCCACGATACAGGAATAAATCCTAATGTGGGGCTACGTTTTAAAAAAAAAAAAGACCTGGTTACTATTAAAATAGAATTTAGGCAAGTTTACTTTGATCCAAGAACTAACAAAAGTCACTGATCCCAGCGAATGACTCTACTGTGCTGTGTTGTAACTGTGCTTAAACTCAAACTAGAATATTTTTTTTGTATAAATTCTGCAGAGGAATAAAATTTACAATTGTCACTTTACATAATTTTATTTAATCAAACTTAGTAGTTACATCTAACTAATTTTCGGTGGTATATACTTATTTTAAAAGTTCACTTACTCTTATGACCGCCACAAGGAGAAGAATATTTTGATTTATTTTCCCTCGCGAATGACAAATCAATACTTAATACAACTTAATTGTTTTACTAGTGAATACTTTTCCCATCCTGTATATACTAATAGACGATCACTAAAAATCATCTGGTAAATCACTATCACATAGATATCTTATTGCGATAAATTAATAATTGTTAATAATCCACTAACAATAGGTACAAGTTATTATTCAAAGTAACAAAAGTTACGGAGATTTAAGTAAACTTAACGAGATTACTCTTTCCCGAACAAAAAAGCACTGAGATAAATGTCACAAATGTCACATTGTTGCATTTTAAGTATAATAAAGAGATAGAAATAGTTATGTAAAGGTATAATTTTATAACGAAAATTCTTCATACTTCATTGCTAACCACATATTAGATGTGTAGTCATATTTTGCGAGGTCTTACAAGCCAAAAAAATGTTCTGAAAATTTCTCGACGAATGTTATAAATAACACCTATAAAGAAATTTTAAAAAGGTAAACCTTTTACGGACATAAATTGTACCCAGAATGTAATTTTTACGCCTGAGTTAGAGGCTTATAAAAATCACATAAAATACAGTTTAATGTAGACTGTATGTTTCATACTTTATGTAGATAATACTTACGACCTTACAGAGTTTTTTTTGAAGACAAATCTCGACACTGTATTCACCAAGGCCGAAAAAAATATTTTGTGGGTTGAAGTGGAAGAAAAGATATATCATGTGTGGTTATCAACCCCGCGGCAACTCGATCCTGTGGATGGATGAGCTTAATCTGCTACTAGACCGACCACCAACTGGATCAAGTCCTCGTCAAAGTCAAGTTTATGTTACAAGTTACTTTAATGAAGTGCCAAGTTGATGTGTATTTCGTAGTTGTTCTTTAATTCTTTACTTCGTGTATAACATGCTTTTAACTTGATCAAACACATGGCACGAGCTCAGATGTTTGATTTCGTTGAGAGGGTTACTGTTTTACAAGAAGTTTTGTTTCTTTTTTTTATTAACAGCATTTCCTTTGTCTTGCGTAATTTTGATAAGTAGTAGTAAGATATAGGAGAAAGGAAGTCAGATTTCCCTCTTAAGCTAAAACAAATAAAGTAAAAGAAAAATTATTGGCGTTACTTAAGTGTTTTAGTATATTGCTCAACAAAAGCACATCGCTAAGTTTATTGCTGTCATAAAAATTTTTACCGCTAACAAATTTATTGTCTGTTTCGTCTGTTTTTGTATAATATTTTTTAGGGTTTAAATGACTTTTGTGAAACCTGTTAACAAGTTATTTTGATGTGATTGGCGAATTTGTTTTGAAATACAGGCATTGTTATATTTGTTACCTTTAGCCAATTATTAAAATATACATTTATTTAATAATTTACATTGCGAAACTATAATGTATAGGGTACGTACGTTATTATATATAAGTTCTTTTCAAAATCGAAAAAGAAACTTGCTCTCTTCTTGAGTGTGAAATACTTTCACCAAGGGGAGGGGTCAATGATATTTGGATCACCAATTATTACGAACATCGATAAGGAGTGTTTTTGCAGTAACTTGTTAAGTAACAGCAAATCAAGTTGAAGATCATTTATCGTAATGGTTAGTACTAACAATACGTTTTTTTGAAGCAGGTAATAACGATTAAGATAAGGGAACTTGATCTCGAGGGAACAGACACCGCTATTTTATTGAGGTCAAGTTCGAGGTACTGAAGTGACCTCTAGTGTATGTAATTCGATAGATCAGATCTAATATCTACGTAATTAATATTATAAATCGGTATCTTATCTATCTATGACATCACGCCACGCCTTGAAGGTTATCTCATCATCAATTTATTTGTCAATATGGGTATACCAATGGTTCCAGAGGTTCTTCATATTTGGTCACGGGGTATTTTCTTAAATTTAAATTAGGAATCTGGCGTGAAGATATAGATAGCTAGGTAGATTAATTACTTACAATGGAACTCTGTACTCTCAGCCTGCCCCCAAAAGGGAATTGGCGTCATTATGCAGATATATACACACATTACACTATTAAATTTAAAGTTTTTATTCTTTGATAAATCCCTTTACACTTCATTTTTTTATATAATAAAACAAAGAACTGAAATGTATTTAGAATAGTCCCGGTTATAAGTCCCACAAAGGATCTTTGTTCTGACCTTCATGAGGTTTGAAAATATTATTTTTCTTTTAATAAATAAAGATAGGTACATCACGCTCGCATCTCCCATGCGTGTAAGCAAGTGAGGGTCAAAGCAAATAAAATTAAATAATATTCAGGGCACCGCACCTTCTGCGGTTTCCGGTAAAGCATTATGCTTATAGAATATTATACTGAGGGTTAGCGGGCACTTTATAGTTTTAGAGAACCTCCACGCAATCAACTCTATGTATGTTATAGTTTCAATATTCACTTACTGTTTCCTATCTATATTTTTTCCGAATTTATTTATTTATCAAGAATATAAGTAGGATAAATGCGGTGGAAATGTGAGCTTTGCGGAGTGAAGCTAACCGACCGTATTCACAACAGCGTAGTAAGAAAGCGGGTAGGTATGAAAGATAGTATCGGTGTAAAGATGAGAAAGGGTATGCTCTGTTGGTTCGGGCATATAGAAAGAATGTCAGAAAAAAGAATGAAAAAACAGATATACAATGCGAAAATGAAAGGATGTAGGTACCGGGGAAGACCTACTTACCATGACCAAATAGACCGAGTCTTATCTGAAGGACAAGTCAAAAGTCTTCGTAACCGGCGAGCGTGTCTGAGGCGAACTATGAGAGTGGAGAAAGCCAGAGAGGTATGTAAGGAAAGAACCTGTTGGAACTCTGTACTCTCTGCCTACCCCGCAAGGGATCTGGCGTGATGATAGAGATAGATCAATAATATATAAGAAATATTGAAATAACTTAAATTATGGGTATCAATCTATGTACTATGGGCACATGGGCACTATGGGCACATATAATATAATATTATACAAATTATATGAGTAATTAATATTTTTGGGTACAGAACTTGGGTTGTACGGATAAAGGGAACGATACTATATTGAGCTATGGATTAAGACACATTTATTTATTTAATTTACAGACGATGTGTGTTACGTGTTTCGTGAATGATGTGATAAGATAATTACTTTTAGTTGGGCTTCTTAGGTTATAAGGATGTACGTTTTGCATTTGGCATCGAGATTTATGTTCGTGTCTGCTTTTTGAAAATATGGGGCATTCCTGTACTAGTTGTGTTGTGTATTGTAGAGAGGTGTCGTCAGGGACAGGTATTGATGGTAGATCATGAACAGTGATAAGCATCGGCAGTTAGAATTTGTGTTAGTTTAAATGTCATCGGGAAATATTATCTGTATTCACTTATGGAGTTAATTCTTAAATCATTTCTTAGTTCCCGCTCTTTGTGCGCTATTTGCATATTTTTTTTTGCCAATTATGGAGGCTATTGTTCTTTAGAGTATTTCTTTTGCGTGCGCGTGGGAAATAGGTTCGCTAACTGTACAGTAAAGAAACACTTAATGAGAAAATAAACAAGTTAAAGATGTGTTAAATAATGTTCTCAAAAAGGTAGGATAAATTAACTTTGTAAAATCAACTTTAACGATATTTGTTACAAAATTAGTACAATATTACAGTCGTTTTAAGGTAGCCACAAGCCAGGGCCGCGTGGTAGATTATGATCTATCTTCTCTCACGTCTGTTTGTGAAAGAAGAATGTTTACCAAATATTACAAAGTGTTTCAATCGTGTTTTATTGATCTCTAGAAGGCGTGTTTGATTCACTCTACACTCGCTTTAGTACTACCGGAGGACTTTCACTAATCTCAGTTGATTTAATTATTTACTTTTAAGTTGTATCAAATCTGCTCCAACTTCATAAAGTAACGGCTATTTCAACTTAGAAATACCAATTAAATCTGGTAATTGCTTCTTTGTAAAATTGCGACTGTGACATTCATTCCACATATTTACTCAATTTATTTTAGCTGAGAGCTTCAAGCTGCTCAAGGTAATGGTTAATGAGTAAGAGCCTGTTGACATAGACCGGCTTAGAGAGCAGATGAGAATTAGATCGTATTTAAAATTGAATTTTGGGAGATTGATGTCATATCTATTTTTACATTTTTTGTGTTAAGTTGATGCCCGAGAGCCATCCTAATTCGCTAAGAGAACGTTGCCTGCTCTTTAGTCAGATTGCCTGCTTTTATCCGCTGTTCATTTATCCAATCCATCCGTTGCATCTCACTAGTCACTATTATCTAGTCCATGTTAATAAATAAACGTTCTCCGATACTTTTTAAGCCGCTCTATCTAAACAGACTCTAAGTCTACGCAGTTATCAAAAGGCGGTACATACCAAAGTTCGCGTGATTTAAACGAACTGAAAGTTTGACTTATTTCACCTGCAAATTTTTAAGATCCAATTAAGAATTGTCAGCGTATTTTTAAAACTTTTGTTTATCCAGGATTAATCTTTTGATTAATGTTGAATCAACTTTAAGATTGTTTACGAGGGCGTTTTGAGTATATTCTATTTGTTTTACGGAAAAAGTATTAGATGACTTTTTTTATAAGTTTACGTTATTTATACGGGAGCGTGAAAATAAAAAATAAATGAACGTGGTACACATAGTACATTCTAAAAATCCTAAATAGATCTGGGGGATTAGCATGAAAAAAATGACGTTGGCGTGACGCTAGCGAGTTGATATTTGGCTTGTTGCAGCATATATTTACTAAATCAACATGAACGTGACAGCACGCTAACTCCTTATGTCATGCTAACGTCAATCTTTTCGTGCTAAGCCCTCTGGACTTAGATAAAAAAGAACTACTAAGTACTAACTTAAATAACGCTTGCCTAAATTCAGGGTCTGTGTTTCAAAACGCAGCAACTCGGCGTTGTTTGAAACTCTTGTTTAAAGGTGTAGGAGAACATTGTGAAAAAAATCAAAGACGTAAAATAATGTGCTGGAAGTATAACAAGCTCATCTCTTGGCACACCACAAAGGCCACAACAATATGTGGGAGGATTTGTATTTGTGGACAATTGTAGGCTGAGGTGATAATTATGATGAATTTGTATTTATTTATCGAGAAAACAGTCTGACGTAGAAAATATGTATTTACTAAGGACTTACATTAAATTAAAGGCTACTTGTGTATCCATCAGACAAATAATCCGAAGGTTATATTATCCTCTTTAATAAAGAAAATAATTAAAAAGCATGAAATATAATCAGCTGAATCACAACCATGTCTCTTGCACATACATTGCGACAAGGATATTTTAGCCCGTGGATGACCTTGACAGGGGGGCGTTGGTCTGAAAAAAGGGTTACCATTCAGTAAAATTTTCCTACTTCCAGGGAAATATTTCGATAGGTGGGTCCACATGGGTACTAATTAAAAAAAGAACTTGGGTAAATTTCATAGTAAACGACAAGTCTGCGTCTGTCATCAAGTAACTTTTTACGGATGCCAGCGTTAGTTCCAATTTTGGTTACGGGCCACAAGATCCTTGTACGATTGTAACGACGGTTTTTTAAACGTCGCCCCACATAAGGATTAATTCCTGTGTCGTGGGTGCGTTGACAAACATGAAAATTCATATACACAAATACCCAGACCGAAACAAATGATTGTGGATCACACAAAGATTTGTCCCGTGTGAAAATCGAACCCGCGGCCATTAGACACTGTGGGCGGAGCGGCTTAAGCTCTTAACCACTGCGCTATCATACAAAAAAGGGCTATAAGGGCCATCTATAACTTAGGTAGTCGCGACTCTTTAAGAGAATTGTTTAAAGAAGCCAATATTATGACGGTCCCATGTCAGTATATTTATGAAAACAAAATATACACACGGAAAAATTTAGATCTATTTAATCAGCTAGGTGATAGGCATTGCTATAACACGCGACATAGAAATAAATTGGATCAACCGCAATTTCGTCTGTCTAAAATTCACACGTCTTTCATGGGGTACTGTGTTAGATTTTATAATAAAATTCCACTTGACGTCACTCAACTTAGTAAAATAAATTCAAATCCTGTATTAAACGTACGCTCTGCAAGCGAGCTTACTATACTCTAGATGATTATTTAAAAGATAAAAATGCTTGGTTAGGTGCTGTTTGAACTCCACCAGAATGTGGATAACATGTTCAGCTATTATTATTTATTGTTCCCTTTCTTCCTTCTAGTAGTTAAATAAGTATCATTTTTCTTCCTCATTTCTTTACCTGTAAATGAGAGAACCATGTTGCCATTTACATGAATAGTTTAATTTGGTTAATTTAATTTAGACTCACCTGATACTACATTGTTATCCCATACCCCACAACAAAATGTAGATGTAAAAATTGTAAAAATACTATTTTAAAAGAGTAACTGTTTCTTGCCCTTCTTCTCCACAGGAATGACATTCCGAAGTGGTGGTAGAGTCTTTGTTACTATTTTGACGATGCATAAATACTGTAATGGTTCACATGAATAAAAAATATTCTGATTCTGATTCTTAACCGTCCGTCAACGTTTAAATAATCTAGATTCATAAATATCAAAGTAAAGGATGACGAAATCAAAGACAAAACATGTATAGAATGGGAAAGTGGAAGGATGTAGGTGCCGAAGAAGACCTAGCCTACCTTGACTAAGCACATCCTGTCTTATCTAAAGTGCAAGTCAAAAGTCAAGAGTAACCGGCAAGCGACAAAAACTATGAGAATGAATAAAGAGATGATATATGTAAAGAAAAAACCTGTTGGAATTCCGTACTTTCTGCCTCCCTCGCAAAGGATTGTTACGTGATTATATAGATAGATAGAGATAAAAGATCTTGTTTTAGGTGGCGTACATTTTTCATAAAAGGGGTCGATAAAAGAGTAACAAACCTAATATAAATTCCACATCAGCAATATCTCTCCTTTGGTAAAAATGCTAATAAATTCCCACTAGCTTTGCAACAATGTTACTTTGTGTTTATCTTTTGCGTACTTTTTGTCTTCCTGTCTTCTCACGAAATAACTGTTAGGTTAGGTTATATTCTTTTCACGGAGTCTTAGATATTTTAAAAATATATCATAACATGATTATCTTTTTTTTAATTCGAAAATTTTAAGTCCCATTTGATGGTGCACCTTCAAATCACCTAAACACTAAAATCAATTTATTGTCTTAAATTTTATGCGAAAATATATTACCGGGCTGTATTCACTTCAGTAACGAATAAAAATATAAAATAAAAAAATAAACAAAGCCTGGGGGACCTCAACCACTTTACCAGAACTTTGTTAACATTACTTTGCCGTGAAAAATAGAGAGCTATAAACTGCGTGTCTGCACATCTCTTTCTTACAGCAATGTAAAATTATAGTAGCTTTGTCAATGAGATTGTTCCACGTGCCCAGGGAGGGATCTTTGCAATCCTCACGCTCAAGATGCTTCATAAACAGACTGTAGTAAAAATTTTGTTGGAAGTTCTTTAATATACAATGTGTATCTTTTTCCAATGTAAATCCTCATGTTAGTCACCGTATGTCAGCACCCAAGCGTGTAATTCCAAACGTTGGGAGAACCATGTACACGCACGTTCAATAATATCACAGTGTATGTATTTGTATACATATGTTAACTCTGATAATATGTAAGTACTTTAGTTGATACTTGTCTTTACTACATTAACAAAATGGCAGAATTTCTTTATACAAAACTTAAGATACACAAACATCCAGACCGAAACATATAGTTGTGTAGTAACAATCCTCTACTGATCAATCAGTTACTATCGATTTTTTCCTTGACATAATGTTATAAATCAGCGTTTATTGTTGTTTTTTTATTGGGACTAAGTCCGCCATACATTCACCACCGTATCTTACAATGGTCTCTTTGAACATTGATGTGTCCCGGGAAGTGCTTTAACTGTTTTGGAACCCGCAACAAATTTAACTAGAAAATAAATAAAACGAGGAGGTTTAGGAGCAAAGTCTCGAGAAAGTAGTTGTTATGTTGAAGTATTGAAGTGTAAATGACGGCGTTTCCTTTAACATGCCTATCGTTCCGAACCTGCACTAGTCTATTCTATAATTTGTCGGTCACCTTCACAATGTAATCGCTAAAGTACTTACATATTATTATTGCCTCTTTAGTCTAGTGGTGAAAGATGCGCTATGTGGTCCTGGGTTTAAAGCCTAGGTCGGACAAATGTCGTTTTTTTATCGGAAGATTCTCAGTATCAGTCCGGAGTCTGGAATTGTACCCGGTATATGGCGTAGGCTCACCCCCTATTACAACCTAATATCGTCAGCGAAAAGTGACTGTACACGGTACACCTCTGTCACCCCCGCTTGGATAATATAGGCGTGACGACTAGACCTAGACTATCTTACCACGACCAAATAAACCGAGTCTTATCTGATGGAAAAGTCAAGAGTCTCCGTAACCGGCGAGCGTGTATGAGACGAACTATGAGAGTCGAGGAAGCCAGAGAGGTATGTAAGGAAAGAACCTGTTGGATCTCTGTACTCTCTGCCTACCCCGCAAGGGATCTGGCGTGAGGTTTAGATAGATAGATAGATAGTGACGATGTTTATAATTTTTATATTATATAAAACGTGACTGTACATGTTTGGAAACTTCGTGAAAAATCCAAAATTATTCTTTAATTAATATAAAATGTACGAGCAAAATTCAATAGATTTTTCATTTCAGGATCACCCTTAGTAACTGCATGGGGTTAGGCGAACGACCGTACAGCCCGCCATGGTGGGGCCAATTCGCCTGGTTCATGGTGTTTGCGACTATGCTGCTTCTCGCCGTGCTGGGAAACACTCTTGTGATATGGATCGTTTTAGGTAAGCAATACAACAGAATTAGCTTAAAGGTCGATATTTGAATTGAATGTATGTAAAAATAAATTTATAATTATGTTATTACTCAACAAGCATTATTTGAGCCGAGCATAACTTTTATACTTAGATTTTCTATATACATTGTTATTCCTATGAAGAATTTGGAATACAATATGGTGTGATATAAACTATAATAAGGCAATATCTGTTTAAAAAATCGTTTTAATTTAATGAACTTCGAAAAATATGTTAACATACGAAACGAGTTCTTGAACTTTTACGGATACATTTTTATTTTAAGATGTTTTTTTTTCATGAAACGCAGTCAGTATATTATACAAATACCTGTTTTAAAATATACAAATTTATATAATGCACAAACCAACAAGAAACTATTACACCAATTTATATACTAGAAAAATAATGTTTGTAACAAATGATCGATTCTAATTAGGTACTGGTTCTTAACCAATCATGATGTATACAGCTTATCAAACGTGCCCTAAATTACAGTATATTGTAATTAAAGGCAGGCTTGATATGTCCTAAATGCAGGTGGCCCTAAACTGTTCTAATCTATGCTTAGCTATCGTGCTGTTTCTAATCCGCACTGGGTCTACGAGTATACTTACTTCCTGATTTGCGGGAGACGGAATTTTCTACATCAACTGCGAGCCTAAACAATCAGCACACCACATTTAGAGGCGCCCTCGGTTGGGACAGTCACTGTAGGGGGACGGGTGCACTAATAAGTGCACCGGTCAACTGCTGGCTATGGGAGGGGATCTACTACTATGGGAGGGGATCTACTACTATGCCGTCGTCGTCGCCCGTATTCTGAGCGGAAAGAAGGGATGACAAAGCATCGGGGGGGTCGGTGAGAACATGTCGCGGCCGGCGGTGGCGGCAGGGGTCGGGGGGATGCATTCAAGCGTTTTCGCCATACATATTACTGGAATCAAACATAAGGCACACAAATAGGCTCTTTTAAGATTGTTTTGTGTACGTAGTGCTTTACGACTGGGCTTATCCTAGTTTAATTCTCCCTTTCCTTCGCTAATATGCCATTTTTTGTGGCCCCAATTTGCAATGGCGGGAAGTGAAATTTTATTTTTTCTTATTCCTCTGTTTTCTTTTCTTTTTTAATTAAATATTTGTTGCGGGTTCCAAAACAATGTGAACTCACCCCGGGATATCCCAATCCGTAACCTTGATGTAATTTAAGGAGACCATTGTGGATCGTGAATGTTATTAGTTCCAAAAAAAGACTGCCTTTGCGCGAAATAGACTAGGCGAATTTATTTTGCACTGGATGAACTCGCAAATTCGGTCATGTTATTTTTAGGCATATATTTCACACGCTAGATTTTTTTTGAGGCAAAAGTTATGTCCTTACCTTGGATAAAATCTATATCTTTGTCGAATTTGATCAAGAATGTTCAGTGGTTTTGACGTGAAAAGGTAACAGACAGACAAATAGACAGAGACAGAGTTACTTTCGAATTTATAATATTAGTATGTGTTAATAATATACTGCCTCGTTGGTCTAGGTCTAGAAGATTATTTAAAAGATAAAAATGCTTGGATAGATGCTATTCCAGCTCCACTTGAGTCATGACAACCTATTCAACTGTTGTTAGTTAACATTTCCTCTCTTCCTTCTATTAACACAATATGTACTTTTTTTTGTAAATGAGGGAACCATGTAGCCATTCTCATAAATAGTATTATTCGCTTTTTTAACTTAGACTCACCTGATGACCAACCTACATTGTTCTCCCATACCCCACAACAGAATGTAAATGAAAAAGTTTGTAATTTCTTATTTTAAAAGAGGAGTGGAGTTTCTTGCCCTTCTTCTCCACAGGAATGACATTCCGAAGTGGCGGTAGAGTCTTTGTTACTTTTCTAACGATTCATAAATACTGTAATGGTTTACATGAATAAAAAATATTCTGATTCTGATTCTAGTGGCAAAGCGCATCGCTTTGTGATCAAATACTAGGCCGAACAAATGTGGTTCTTTTAACGAAAACTCCCGAGCATGAGTCTGGAGTCTGGAATTGTGCCCGGTATATGGCAATAGGCTCGCCCCCTACTAAATGGGACCTAATATCGTCGGCGAAACGTGGATGTACTCAGTACACCTCTGCCACCTCGCTTGGGGATAGGCGTGACGGTGTTTTTAAATGTAGTAAGAAAAAAAAACTATTTTCCTTCTTAACTTAGTAGCATCTGCGTTGGCGCCAAGTTATTTCTCTAGTTACATATTCACCCCATAAAATATATAATACTTTATAAATTACCTAATGAGGATAGCCAGACATTGTAAAATTCTGATTACTTTTTTGTAGTATGTTTTTTTCAAGAAGGCATGAACGGCCAAGTCTGAAACTCCAAGAAATAGCGAAAATCTCTCAAAGGAGCCCCGAGACTAAATTTGATTAAACTAAAACTGCATTTGTAACTTTTTGGAAAAATCTGTTTTGCTAGCTGGGAATCAAATTTATGATTCGGAAGGGGACTCAGTTGAGAACTTTAAATTACATTGGAACCAATTTGGGATAGAACCACATACCTTATTAAGTTGGTTACTCAGGCAGGATCTCTAGAACTCTGCCAAAGGTTTTAGCAATATATTCAAAGTGTAATATAATAAACGCAAGACCTGAAAGTAGTTTGTTTTAAATCGATAACTGAACTGAAAGATTTTTTTTTCAATTTGCAGATAATGCTGCCACTCCCTTAGTGCGCTATAATAAGCTAAATTTATTCTTGATTCAAAGCATTTCTAAAACGTATTTCTCAATTCGTACACATACACGTACAAGTTGTGTTGTTAATAGTGGAATAAAAGTGCGTCAAAGGGGGTTAACAATTTTATATTTGGAAAATTGGTTTTCGTATGAACTTTGTGAAGCAATTATCTAATCGAGATGACTAAAGTTTTGCGTTTTTTAGGATACATCTCGTATATTACATTCATTTGAATTAGTTAATCAACAAGTTCGTAGAGCGGAATTTGACAAAATGAGGTTGTTTTCAGTGTTATTGGTATATTTAACATTGTTCGTGTTGGATTTAAATGATATCTTACCATTTATAAATCTCGCCATTATCTGAATGCACATAATTTGACGTAAGTAAAAAAGTAGTAGTATTAAAGCCCACCTCTATAATTGGTATAGATTTAAGATACCTACATACATCTATACAAGCTGTAACTAAAGTACCGCAATACGTTCGACACCTGGATTAGATAATTGCTTCACAAATTTACTACGTAAACGCAATTTCAAAATTTAAAGCTTTTTACCCTTTTTTAAGCACATTAATACCGCAAATAACAATGAAACTTGCACGTTTATTTACCCATATTGAGTAATACGTTTTAGAAATTCATTTGAAATCTCCGTTTTGCTGTGAATCAGGAATAAATTTATTTGGTTATAGCCACCGAAGAAGTAGCAGCATATTTTACAAATTTAAAAAATAATTGAAGATATATAAACATTGATGGGATCAGTTACCCCATTAAGAATAACTAACTTTCAGGTGTTGCGCTATTTATGTTACACCTTTTATATAGATAAACATGAGAGTGTGCAATAAATATTGATTATAGAATCGTAAGTTTCGTGACTTCCTTAAAAGACTTAATATTTGCCGGAAGGCTTAGTCCAGTGGTTAATGGCTTAAACCGCTCTGCCCACTGGATCGAGTAGTCGCGGGTTTGATTCTCGCACGGGATCTTGCAATCTTTGTGTGACTGCCAAATATTTGTTTCGGTCTGGGTTTGGCCTGGCTTGGTTAACGCACCCATGGCGCAGGAATTATTTCTAGTGTTGAGTTGGGTTTTTAAGTGCATTTACTACCACAATTTTACTGAATTTTGTTGTGTATTGTGGTTGGTAACGATGTGCTGGAGCAAGTGAATGAGTTTGTATATCTTGGATGCTCCTTTAGTAAGGATGGGGAATACACCGCTGACATAGAGAGAAGAGTGAGTGCAGGGAACAGAGTGAATGTTGCGATGGGAAAGCTACTTGGGAGCCGGCACTTAAGCTAAAAGGCGCAGTTTTCGATACATAACGGAGTGTTTGTCTCAACGCTGTTATATGGCAGCGAGAGCTGGGTATGTAAGAAGAAGAATGAAAGTAGGATAAATGCGGTGGAAATGCAAGCTCTGCGGAAGATGTGCGGAGTGAAGCTGATCGACTATATTCGCAACAGCGTAGTAAGAAAGCGAGTAGGTATGAAAGATAGTATTGGTGTAAAGATGAGAAAGGGTATGCTGTTTTGGTTCGGGCATTTAGAAAGAATGTCAGAAGAAAGAATGACAAAACTGATATACAATGCGAAAGTGGAAGGATGTAGGTATCCGGGAAGCTTAACGTCAAAAATTAAACGTAATAAAATCCGAAATATATATCTTACTTAAAGCGAGGTATACGACCAAATAGACCAAGTTTTATCTGAAGGACAAGTCAAGAGTTTCCGTAACCGGCGAGCGTGTATGGGACGAATTATGAGAGTAGAGGAAGCCAGAGAGATATGTAAGGAAATAACCTGTTGGAACTCTGTACTCTCTGCCTACCCCGCAAGGGATCTGGCGTGATGATATAGATAGAAAGATAGAATTTTATTGAATTTCAGCATTTTTACACCAAGTTCAAGTTTGCACCATATATTAACTGGTCCGAAGGGTGCTTCTGTATAGCTATTGAACGTCAAATACATTATGTATTCAGCGTAACGCACGGTAGTTGATATTCAGAAAGTATTTTGTATGTAATGGCTGTAATAGTCCAGACGTGAATATCCGCTGCCGCTGCAAGAGACGAATAAACCGTTTAAATAATGTCAAATAAAATATTACCTACTTATATTGGAATACCATTCAGACGCTTTATACGAGAGTAAATACGTACCAAATGCGGAAAACTTCTAGTGTTGTTTCGTGTTTTTTAAGCCAATGAGCAAGTTATCTCATTATCTGAACGTTCTGCTCGACTATTTTCAGACTGTACATGTCCTTAATATAAATCCAAATTGTACTAAGAACCCATAAAAAAACTATGCGTTATTAGATCGTGAAAAAACCTTACGAACCGCTTACACGCCTCCATACCCCATGCATGGAATGGTGGTGGTATATTGTATGTATTTACATATCGTCTATGATATTAAGTCTTATATGTTTTAGACTCGAGACTGATATTGACAATTGTTCGATAGAAAGACTCTATCCAGAAACTGTTGATGAGCCACACCATGCGCAACTAAGCAATTAGGGCACTGTTCATTGAAATTATCTAGCGGTAGTCATTAAAATGTATTAATATTACTTTTAAAAAATATAATAGGGTCTGGCGTGATAATATTGATAGATTTAGATAGAAAAAATATCGTATAGTGTTTTGTTGAATTTTCAGATTTACGCAAATACCTCGCTTTAAAACTGACTAACTACCTATATCATAACGCCAGATCCCTTGCGGGGTAGGCAGAGAGTACACAGTTCCAACAGGTTCGTTCCTTACATAACTCTCTGGCTTCCTCCACTCCCATAGTTCGTCTCATATACGCTCGCCGATTACGGAGACTCTTGACTTGTCCTGCAGATTAGACTTGGTCTATTTGGTCGTGTACCTCGCTTTAAGTTAGACATATATTTCGGATTTTATTACGTTTAATTTTTGAAGTTAAACTTTCGACATTTTGGAGCACCTTTGATCACGGGAAGGGAAAGACTATCTTCCTTGTGACCAGGGGTGCTAACTTCCGAAAAATAAATAGTTGTATTTCATAGAAGTAACTCATCAATATAGTAACAGCAACGATACTTCATACTGAAATCTTTAATGTACCATTAAAATCACCACATCTTTTTTTCCCAGCACACCGTAGAATGAGAACAGTGACGAACTGTTTCCTCGTAAACCTGGCGGTAGCAGACTTGCTGATGGCAACTTTGAACGGAGCGCCGAACTTCGTGTTCCTCGTCACGGCCCACTGGCCCTTTGGAGCGGTCACGTGTACCGCAAGCAACTTCACTGCCAACCTCACTGTGTCTGCTGGAGTGTTCACTTTAGTCGCTATCACTGTTGATAGGTGAGTTTTAGTTTGAAAACAATGCTAACATTATGTTGAACCTGTTTTTTTTACATTCCGTTGAAGAATCAATCAATTTGAGTTTGACATCATTATTTCAAATATGACATTCTAAAATTATTTTAAAAGTATATGAATAACACTCTGGCTTGATTATCGACGAATAAAGAGAGTGGGGTATTTTGAGGCTTTTTTAGGTAAAAAAATATATCTGATATTATTTCTAAATTATTTCAATTAACTCCGTGTGTTTGATTTTGATTCAAGCCTATTTTACTATTTATATGTGTTATCGTTTTCATGGAACAGGTAATTATTAAACGGAAATTAAGTATCGTATCAGACAGGACCAGGACACCAAGTCTGCTATTGCAATTTTAGTAAAATTGCCGTTCATTGACAGTTGACACGTTGGTTTTGATAGTTTTGATAATCTATTAATTTAATGTTGTCCTTATGGTTTTCCATAGGCGTAACACTTGACACATTTATCGGTATTTGTTAATAAGACCATAAAAATTTTAGTAGGTTACCGACATTAGCATATTTGTAATAGAACGAATGTCACTGGAACTGTTAACTCGGGACCTACGCACAAAACTTTTTGATTAACTAGCTGTGTTCGCGACTTCACTCGCGGAATTCTCAGTGTATTCATAATAATAATAATGATTTATTGACATAATTATGTGCACAAAATATTTTTTACAAGTGAATTGGCTATATTTACATCGCATAAATGAGTTAAGCATCTGTAACCGAACTAGACAAGGCCTGTGTTTCGGCTATCAGCGCCAATCCCCTCATACAGAAGTACATTTAATAGTAGCCTTTAATTTAATATTAACCATAACTTAACAATACATTTTATTTCAAAATAACTTAACTTAACTATTTTTTTAAAACTAACCTATTGTGTCCCACTGCTGGGCAAAGGACTCCCCCTACTTTTTCAAAGAGTTCTATCCTTGGCCAATGATGGCCAATCAGGCTGATATGCATCAAGATCATCGCGCCACCGCTTTTTAGGCCTACCACGACGACGATGTCCGTGTTCTAGGACCCATTCAGTGCTTATCATAGCCCACCTATCAGTGTTCATTCGGGTCATGTGACCAGCCCAATCCTACTTGAGTCTAGCGGTTTTTACGCCCACATCTATTACACGGGTCATAGAACGCAGCACAGAGTTCCGCACTCGATCCATGCATTTAACACCCAAGATGCTGCGCTTCATTGCCCTTTGACAAACCTTGAGTTTGGACTTTTGAGCTTCAGTTAGTGACCATGTCTGCGCATCGTCAGTGAGAACAGGCAAAATACACATGTCGATGAGTTTGCGCTTCAATGTCAAGGGAAGGTCGCCCTTCATATAGTGCCCAATGGACCAGTAGCTCTTCCAGGCATTTTCGATACGGCGATCGATTTCTTTGCTTTGCCTGTTTTCAAAGGAGACTATCTGGCCCAGGTTTATGTACTCATCAACATAGTGTAGGATTTGCCCATTCATCTCTACTTTGTGTTTGCTGCTGTTAGTCATGATTTGAGTTTTTGACCGATTCATCATAAGTCCAACCTCGAGGCTTGTCTTGCTCAGTTCTCCGACCATTTCAAGGACAATGTCATCAGCAAAACGCAAATTCGTAAGTCGGCTATCATTGATGACAATGGCCTTTGTTGCCTATGAAACCGCTAGGTTCTTAAATATTTCCTCAAGAGCACTTGTAAATAATTTTGGTGAGAGCGGGACAATAAATTTTATTTCAAAAAAATGTAAGCTACATGCATGTCTTATCTTTGTGTTGAGTGAAGCGTAGGTGTGTAAAAACGAGTCATGAAAACGATGTCGCTTTCAGTGTGTTTCTTGTATACAAAGGTATACAAGAAACACACTGAAAGCAGGATAAAGACAGTCAACATGCGAGCTCTGCGGATGTGGCTCAAACTGACCGACCACGTTCGTAACAGCATAGTAAAAATGCGTGTAGGTATAAAAAAAAGTATAAAAAGTATTATGTAAAGAATTGTGGAATTGGCTTCTCCCTATATCAATACTACGAAACCCCTGGATAATTATTTGTTAAAAATATTGCATGTTCAGGCACGATATCGTCATAGTTTTATTACTTAGATGATGTTTTACTTATCCCTACAAACCGTTTGATTTTCCGTAAAATACAAATATACAGAGTTGTGATATTTTCTTCAGACTACAATTACACAAAATTTTATTTCAATTAGATTTGGGGTAAGGTGTCGTTTTAGAAATTCAATGTTCCGCTTATTTTTGTCTTTCCTAAAAAACCTTTTGATTTTCCATAATATATATTATACGGTATGTTAGCCAATAATATAAGGTATGCGCATGCACAGTGTCATCAAAATTCACCCGGTAGTTTTTACGTGATGATGGTTCAAACCCTTGGAAAACACCTGAAAGCCAAAAATTGTAGAATTGGCTTCTAAATCGATATCATTATATCCCTGGGTTGTTATTTTCGAAACATATTCCATGTACAGGCACGACTTCGTTACAGTTTTATTTGAAATGTATATGATTATTTTATTATATGTATAAAGATAGGTGATGTTTTACTTCGCCCTACAAACTGTGTTTATTTTTCGAAAACATAAGTATTTACTACATTTTCTGTAACATAAAATATTTTCGTGCTAAGTTTCATTGACATTTGAGGAGTAGTTTTGGAACAATGAATGAATTAATGATTTTTTTTTTGTTTTCTCAGAAACTGTTTGATTTGTCAAAAATATAGGTATACAGAGTTGTGATCTTTTGCACAGACTACAACTACACAACATTTAATTTAAATCCATCAAACTGGTTTGAAGTAAGATGTCTTTTTAGAAATTCAATGTTTTGCTAATATTTGTTTTTCCTAAACAAAACCTTTAAATTTTCTTTCCAATAATAGAAGGTATCCGCATGCAAAGTTTCATCAAAATCCGCTTGGTTGTTTTTGCGTGATGATGGTTCATACCCTTGGACAGACAGACAGACAAACAGACATGAATGCCAAAATTTGTAGAATTGGCTTCTACGTCGATAGTATAATACCGCTGGGTCGTTATTTCTGGAAAATATTCCATGTACAGGACACGACTTCGTTACAGTTTTATTATATGTATGTATAAATGAGACTTGATTTCCCAGAATGTTTTATAGTATATGACATAATCCATTACCTTTAATCATGTTATTTGTTTTATTTTTGTAAAACCCACATTCATACAGGCAAATTCATGTCGCGCAATTTAACTTTTACCTAGACGATTCTGCGCCTGTTATTTTAATTCTGGAAACCGTTGTTCTCAATGTCACCTACAACATGCGTACATAGAAGTTTCCTCGAAATTAGTTTTTTTGTTATTCGCTGTAACTAATTCATTTAGATTTGAAATTTAATGAACCGTTCCTAGAATCATACCGATATATTTTTGGTTTGGATCATTGTTATATAAACAAGCAATTCATTGTTTAATCATCTTATCGTAAATACTATTCAGAATAAAATAATAAAAATGACTTTATGTTAAATTAATAGAAGGAAGAGAAGAAATTTCAACTAATAACAGTTGAACACGTTGTCATTATTCAATGGAGGAATAGCATCTTTCAAAGCATTTTCATCTTTTAAATCTTCTATTAAATAATAAGCTGGCTTACCAAATGTTCATTTAACACAATCTTTGAACTTATTTTCACTAAACTTAGTGACATCATTTCGAATCTAACACAGTTCCCCACGAAAGACGTGCGAATTTTTGACAGACGAAATTACGGCAGATCTAATTTATTTCTATATCGTGTGTTCATGTCTACACGTGTATAATATACTGATATAATGACTTGACATGACATGACTTTTGCTTTATTTGCAAAGGGTTCATATATTGACTTTTTAGACATACGCGAACATTATACATGAAATAATACTATTTTTTTTTCGATATTATCCTGGTTTTATTTTTACTCGTATGTCCACTGTAATAAATTAACGGTTATTCTTTTATATTAAATTTATTCCCAGAACCAAGAATGACATCCAAAGACAATCAACCATAAACCAAACCACAGATAACTAAACACTACAACAAACAAAAGTGAAAAATTATTGAACGGAGAATGGGCGAGAAGTCCGATGGAATGTTGTGCGAGGTACAAGGGGGTTTCAGGTCCGGAAGAGGATGTTCGGGTCAAGTTTTCTTCCTCTGCAACATCGTAGAGAAGCATCTGGCAGTGGGCCGGAAGGTTTTCTGCGGTGTTGTGGATCTGGAGAAGGCGTTTGATAGAATTGTGCGAAAGAGACTTTGGGACATTTTACCAGAATATGGTATAAATGACACTCTGTTGCGAGCTGTCCAGTCCACATATGTGGACAGCAAGGATTGCGTACGGGTGGGTGGTGTCTCCTTGGTTTGACGTTGAAATCGGCGTCAAGCAAGGTTGCGTGTTGTCCGCTAGACTATTTATAATATATTTAGATAAAAGTCTTCAAAGACTGAAAGCGATGAATGAAGGTGTACAAATGGGTGACCTAGTGGTAAACCATCTACTATATGCAGATGATGCGGTTTTAATAGCGCCAACAACCACTAATCTGCAAACACAAATCATAGTTATGAAAGACGACTGCATGAACAATGGCTTACATTTGAATGTAAAGAAAGCCAAAATTATGGTTTTTGAACGGGAAGAAACCAGAACGAATGCAATGATTGTGGTTGGTAATGATGTGCTGGAGCAAGTGAATGAGTTTGTATATCTTGGATGCGCATTTAGTTAGGATGGGAAATACACCGCCGACATAAAGAAAAGAGTGAGTGCAGGTAACAGAGTGAATGGTGTGATTGGAAAGCTTGGGAACCGGCACTTAAGCCAAAAGGCGCAGCTGGCCATACATAACGCAGTGCTTGTCCCAACGCTGTTATATGAAAGTAGGATAAATGCTGGGGAAATGCGATCTCTGCGGAAGATGTACGGAGTCACGCTTACCGACCGTATTCGCAACAGCGTAGTAAGAAAGCGAGTAGGTATTAAAGATAGTATCGGTGTAAAGATGAAAAGGGTATGCTCCGATGGTTCGGACATATAGAAAGAATGTCAGAAGAAAGAATGACAAAACAGATATACAATGCGAAAGTGAAGGGATGTAGGTACCGGGGAAAACCTAGACTATCTTACCATGACCAAATAGATCGAGTCTTATCTGAAGGACAAGTCAAGAGTTTCCGTAACCGGCGAGCGTGTATGAGACGAACTATGAGAGTGGACGAAAACAGAGGTATGTAAGGAAATAACCTGTTGGAACTCTGTAATCTCTGCCTACCCCGCAAGGGATCTGGCGTGATGATATAGATAGGGACAGATTGAAAATTAGTCGCGTGTAAATAAAAAAAAAACTTTTATTATAGAAATTTCATAGTTTATAGTCGGTTGCAATTTCCAATTGTGACATAATTGCTCAATTTTTGTTTTAACACAAAATTATCAATGGAGCATTTCCTATTTCGAATGCCTTTAATTATGGTATACGGGGAGATTTCGTCAATAGGATACTTTTATCGGCGCTTTATGCCTCGAAAACGTCCTTATTTACTCTAACTTAGGGTTATGACTACTTGTGGAGAGACAAAAGTTTTTGTATAAGAAGTAAAAGGACAGCCGCGTAAACCTTTCATCATTCACGTTTTATCGTGCTTCTATCTTACGAAATAAACAAGTCACAAAAGTTCTGTATAAAAATACAGATATTAATTCGCTAGCTGGGACAAATGAGCAGTTGCTATTTAATTAATGTAATTTTTTCACTGTTGGAAATGTATGCTTCGATGTAATAAGGGAATAATGATTTTTAAGTGCAATGTCACGATGAGAATTAAGGCCTAGAAATCAATTTCTATTCTGTGATAAAAGTATATATTAATATTCCTCTTTGACAGTAGACCGTTTTTATATGAAACAATGTTGTGCGTTCCGTGTCTAATGTTATAGACGCCGTAAAGCCGCGTAATTTGGGGTAAAATATGCTGGTTACATCTGCAGTAAGTAGAAATTGTCACCGACAGTCAGGTCACAGTAAATGCAACGGTGTGAAATACACACCAGATCTTTTGTGAGCTAGGCAGAGAGTAGAGACTTCCAACAGGTTCTCTCCTTACAAACCTCTCTGGGGTTCTCTACTTAGATGTAAGACAGTAACTAAAAATTAACGGCATTACAACGGTATAAATGTATTTATCTACTGCTTCACATGTTAAAAAATATTTGAAGAAATACGCATCAAAAGCGAAAAACAAATGCTAGCATAGGGTTAAAGCAAGTGTTTAAGCATTTTAAGAGCAAGCTTGTGCGGAAAGTAGACACTTAGTCGCTAGTAACCGTACATTAAAAGTTTTGTAGAAAAGTTTTAGTACTTGTTGCACCAATAAACATTTTCATTGCATTTTTTACGCTACGATAATGCGCTCCGTATAATTCTCTGTTCTGGTTTTCATTTTGTGAATAACTAACATGACTGGAAAATTATAAATCAAAAAATAATGTAGACTCCATTTTATTTTCAAATCGATCTTGTCCCAAGTTGTGATGTTTCGCTTTGGACTAGGTGCAACATATGCGAGAGTAAAGGGGATGTTTGTGGATTGTAGATATAGTAAGCGTTTATCCAGTTATTAATGAAAAGGAAACTTAAGGAATATGATTTAAATGCAAAAAATATGACAAATATTTAAAATTATATTTACTGCAAATAGATACGACACTTTATCCTATCGTTGTACTTTTTTTATGTAATTGTTACACGTTTTTTTGCACAGCTCAGCATTTTATCATTTTAACTTTGTGAAGCCGTAAGCAAGCGACTCAGAGCAAAAAAATCCATTCGAGAATGGAACCACTTTCTCTTATCCTACGGAGTTGAAATTGTACATGTCAGTGACAATGCATTTTTATGTTTAACATGACCTGATTATACACATAAGATTGGCCCCAGACGAAGGAACTCTTCAACGGCCAACAGTATAGACATTTTAAATTGCATTTTTTACTATTAATTTATTCCACTGATGCACATGAATCTACCAGAAATATACTATCGATGTAGGTATCCGGCTGATCAGTCGCCTGCGGAAAGATTATATTTATTTATTTATTATTAAGGTTTACCAACGCTTATACACACTAATACATACAACTAGGTTTGACAGTATTATAGATAAAACATAAGTGTGACAAACTATTACAGGTAAACACCACATGCTATTTGTGAAGACGCCAAAAATGATAACTTTATAAATTAAAATTATTATTAATTAAAAGCTTAAAACCAAAAAAAAAACAATATGACCATAAAATAAAAATAAAAATAAAAGAGATCAAAATAAGGTATGTGGTATCAATAATTAAATAAAACAGTAAAACAAATAACTTTATAAGAAATTACATAGAACATTGTGAATCTAGAGCGAGCTCACTGATATAGAGTTACAAGGTATACATATCAACATTGTAAGGTTCCCCTTTTGTTTTCAACACAAACGAGATTATAACATCGACAAAGATACCAGAAGTTTGATAGATTACGTGAGTAGTTGTTTACCTCCCGGATTTATATAGTTATACCATAAATGTAATCCCGAAATATTCGGATCCGCTCCGTACCGTAAATTGTGGGGAAATTATCTCAGCACGGCTTGCTATCCGTGATTTAAAGAAGTTAACTAAATTATAACAACAAAAACCTGATAGATTTAGTTGAGGATTATATACGTTTTAAAAATGAAGTGCTTAGCTTGTCCTAATCGAGTTGCAGTTGACGAGCTTATTGCATGTGTACTCTGCAAAGGTACATACCACTACAAGTGTTTAAATATGACGGCAGCTATTTTTTTGGAGAATAAAGATGTTCTAAAGCACAATTGGAAGTGCCCTCCCTGCCGAACTAACATCAATTCTCAGCGCTGTGGGGAAACTGATGAAACACCCACTAAGGGAATTTTTCAATGCTCTCCACCCACTGCTACCATCAACTCTGAGGAGATGTCTTTTGAGGAGGATACTGCAAATGTAACAGCTTCATCTAGCGCTCATACTGAGCCTAGTCCGTTAATAGGTTTGGAACAGTTCGCGGCTTTATTGGATACAAGACTCGACTCTAAGCTACATACGATCAGGTCAACTCTTACCAATGAAATCAAGCGCGAACTTATGCTATTGATGCGCTCAAGAATGAGTTAAGTGCTGGCACGTCACAATTATGCATGCAACTATCTAAAATGAAGCAAGAATTGGAAACTATGAGTAATACTGTTAAATTACTTCAAGAGGAAAACTCCCAATTACGCTCTGAGATAAACATGCTCAAGACTGAAGGAATGCCAGGGAATTCGATCCTAGCAGACACAGTTGCTCAACTTAGAGCTGAACTCAACGACCGTGACCAAGGGGCTTTACTTAATGACGTTGAGATTAACAACATTCCGGAGTCACAAAGCGAGTCAGCTATTCATATCGTTCTTAATGTGCAGTCAAGCTGGGATTGTCTCTGGAGGAACGCGACATAGTCAGCGCTACCCGCGTCGGCCCTTAGAACCCCAGGGTAACAGGTTCAAAGGATAATGAGTCACGGGTGCGTCCTCGCCCGCTTGTTGTGCGCTTCACACGACGTTCTGTCCACGATCAGCTGCTGCAAAGCGCACGGGTGCGGCGTGGCGCCACTACCGCTGACCTTGGCCTTGCAGCTGATGAGAACCGCCGCTTCTACGTGAACCAGAGGCTCACCAAAATAAATCGGGTCATATTTGGAAAGGCTCGTGCTGCCGGCCGAAATCATAATTGGAGTTTTGTTTGGATCAAGGAGGGACATATTTACGCAAAGCGCACGGACTCCCCTAATTCCCCTGTCCATCTGCTGCGAACCGAAAAAGATGTTGAACAGGTTTTTGGATGAAATATCATGTCATCATACTATTACTTTTAGAACGCATTTCCATATTTTTCTATACTCGTGTTTGTGTTAGTTTCAAAATACATACATTTGGTTTCTGTAAAATATCTAATATGTATACTACTTTACCTTACGTACACTTGCTCTGGGATTTGCTCGCGGCAGTGAAAAAAGCTTTGAAGTGTATCATAATAATATCAATAATTAACTATCTATACATTTATACTGATACCCACCACACACGATTTCACGATAAAACAATAAATATTTACAAAAATGAATTTATATGTGAACATTCATCAGGCGCAAATACTATAACATACTGGTATTTATCTATTTTCTTATCAATCGATCCTCTTAAATATCTTTCTATGCATAATGACAGATATAAATACTATATTTTGCATAAACTATCGCGTGGCTTTTTATTTTATAAGGGCATATATATTATACTGGTGATATATTTTATCTTTATGTTCAAATTACCGTTCCACTCACATGTCTGCTTACACACTTACAGAAACAAGCTCAGATTCATTTATACCCATACTAAATGACTCCTAAGAGTAAGCTTTTTCAAGTCGGACTTTATAATGCGGGGTCTTTAAATACTTGTAGGAACGAATTCATATTGGCCGTGGAGCATCACGCCCCAGATCTCTTAGCAATAAATGAAACCTGGTTAAGAGAAGGGTGCGAAGCACTTGCTCCTGTAATTCCTGGTTACCGTTTCCGTATGAGACCGCGCCCTATTGAGTTACGTGGGGGCAGAGGTGGGGGTGTAGCATTCTACATTCGCGATGGCTTAAGAGCTGTTACTATAACGCATCCGCAGTCATTGACTGAACAATTATGGGTAAAAATAAATTTAAATGGAGTAAGGTTGGCTATTGGCACTGCATATCGACCACCTTGGCAATGTGCTTCAGTGTTTCTTGACGCTATCACTGACACCATCTCCAGCTTCGCATATATATACAGGATTGTGTTGCTGGGTGACTTTAATATTGACCAATTTGATACAACCAACTGTAAATACAAGCAGTTTTCGGACTTTCTTCAGTGTTCTGGGCTCAAACAAGTGATCACAGAGCATACTCACTTTACTGATAGCAGTGCAACCCTCATAGATCTAGTCTGCACTGATGTTACAGTAAATAGTGTCAATGTTTCAAATATCTCAGGAATACATGGTCATGCTATGGTCAACGTTACTCTGAGTATAAAAAAAGATAAAACAAATTCACGCTTCATAACATTTAGGCCTATTAAGGATATTAATATCATCATCATCATCATCATTTCAGCCTATACTTGTCCACTGCTGAACATAGGCCTCCCCAATCGCTTTCCAGCGTAACCGGTCCGATGCCACCTGCATCCAACGATTTCCTGCGATTTTCACAAGATCGTCGGTCCATCTGGCAGGCGGTCGTCCTACGCTGCGCTTGCCAATACGTGGTCTCCACTCTAGAATCTTTCTGCCCCAACGCCCGTCCGATCTTCGCGCTATGTGGCCAGCCCATTGCCACTTCAGCATGCTAATCCTGAGGGCTATGTCGGTGACCTTGGTTCTTCTACGAATCTCCTCATTCCTGATTCGATCACGTAGAGAAACGCCGAGCATAGCTCTTTCCATAGCTCGCTGAGCAACCTTGAGCTTTTTTATGAGACCTATTGTAAGAGACCACGTCTCTGATCCATATGTCATCACTGGTAACACACATTGACTAAACACTTTAGTCTTTAGGCACTGAGGTATTTTGGATGAGAAGATGTTGCGCAGTTTCCCGAACGCTGCCCAGCCGAGTTGGATTCGTCGATTGACCTCTCTCTCAAAGTTGGATCTACCTAACCGGACTGCCTGTCCCAGGTAAATGTATTCGTCGACAACTTCAAGAGTAGAGTTCCCAACGGTGAGTGCGGTGGGTACGACATGGACGTTAGACATTATTTTTATATTAATTAAGATATTAAGATATTAATATAAATAATTTTAATTTAGATTTAGAATGCATTGAATGGAACAAAATTATTGAGCTTGATTCTGTAGATGATATGGTTTTAACATACAACAATTCTATACAAAGGTTATTTGATAATCATGCTCCTATTAAAACTAGTCTCATACGAGACAAACCCACACCATGGATGACTCCTAATCTTAGACTTATGATAACATTACGTGATAAAGCTCTCAAACGCTATCGATCAACAAAGCTTAATGCACATAAGATATACTATAAATCCTTTAAAAAACTGGTCGAAGAAGCGATATATAATGAACAACGTGCTTTCTATAACCAAACTATAAACAACCGCATTAATGACTCGAGAAGTCTTTGGAAAAACTTAAAACAAACCGTTTTGACTAATGATAATAAGGACTATAGTTGCCTGCCTGATAAATTTAGTAATCCTGATGAAATAAATAATCATTTTTTAACATTGCCCAGTTCAAACAAAATTTCAATATCAACACTAACTTACTACGAATTTAATAATTTACCTCATTTGTCATTTAAATTAAAAACTGTTAATGAAAGTGACGTATCAAATGCAATTCTGTCTATTAAATCAAATTCTCAAGGTGCGGATGGTAATAGTATGGAGATGATATACTAACGATGCCCCAGACTTTAACAGCCATAACGTCAATCATAAATAAGTCTATCGATACTTCAACTTTCCCTACCTCTTGGAAAACAGCTCTTGTCACTCCTGTACCCAAAGTAGCAAATCCAACTAAATTTACAGAACTAAGACCGATAAGCATTTTGCCCTACCTCTCAAAGGTCCTTGAAAGAATCGTGTACCTACAAATGTATAATTTCTTGGAGAATAATAACATTTTACCGTCAGTACAATCGGGATTTAGGAAAAATGTTGGTACTGCAACGGCTCTTCTTGACGTTGTCGACAATATATTAGCAGCTCAAGACACTGGTCAATGCACATTACTAGTTTTACTAGATTTCTCACGCGCATTCGATTGCATAAGCATACCTTTACTCCTTTCAAAAATGGCATATTATGGTTTTGATCATTCAACTATAAAATGGTTCAGTAGTTATTTAAGTGGTAGATCGCAAAGCGTCAAAGTGCAGAAAAGTGATGGTGCCTACGTTTTTTCTGCACCCAGGGACGTATATAGAGGTGTCCCACAGGGCTCAATCCTAGGCCCTCTCCTTTTTATTTTATATACATCTGATATGATTGCACATATTAAGTATTCCAAATTTCATATTTATGCCGATGACGTACAAATTTACTTATCTTTCAATCCCAAAGACGATGTCACTTCTGTTATTAGTAAAATTAATTCTGACTTGGACAGCATAGCAGACTGGTCCATCCAAAACTCTCTATCACTAAATCCAAACAAGTCCAAATATATGGTTTTAGGATCAAAAAAACAAATTGAAACTGCATTATTGCTTGATCTTCCTGTTTCTATACATGGAACTGCTGTTGAGTATGTTGTGGAGACCAGAAATCTCGGAGTGCTTATGGACAACAGATTGCGTTTTGAGAACCATGTGCTAACTGTCGTAAGGAGCTGCTTTTTTCGGCTAAAAGTATTATATAAAATCAGACATTTACTAAGTGAAAACATCAGACTACAATTGTGTGAATCATTAGTCTTGTCAAAATTAAATTATGCTGACGTAGTTATAGGACCGTGTCTTCTTTCGCGTAGCAAGCGTATAATTCAAAGGGTACAAAATGCGTGTATTAGATTTTGCTATAAAGTGCCACCGCGGAGTCATATCACACCTTACTTAAACAAAGCTGGCTTACTTAATATGGAATCCAGGAGAAATCTTCATTTTGCCGGACTGTTATGTAATATTATACGGAAGCAGAAACCTAAATATTTATACAACAAACTTGAGTGGTATACCTTCCATAAATCGTACAATTCTAGGCGCGCTGATTGTTTTATTCTTACCACTCCATTTCATAAAACTAGAGCGTTTGAGGGCAGCTTTCGCTATCAGGCTACTAAATGTTGGAATAATCTTCCGCCACCACTGACGAAACCGATGTCGAAAAGTACTTTTAAATCCCTGTATAAGACATGTCTGATAGCGAAACAAGCTGCTCTTTAGCCCTGGACTTGATTTGGTTTTTACTTACCTCACTCCTGGTCTGTTATACATTGTAGTATTATATTGTATTAATTATATTGATATATTGTTTTTAATTAAATTATGTTATATATAATTATCTTGTGTAGCAAACTCCATATTGTGTTTATTTACTTGCAGCAACATTATCTATATCTTCTCCATATACTTTTAAACTGTGTCTCTCACCCTACTACCTCGTATTATAACGGGTGCAACAGAAAATCAGCGCCAAGCTGTTTCAAGCGAGGCATCTATGCTGAGTTGTAGCCTTTTCACTGCCGCAAACAAACATATCAATATAACCTGTAATTGTATACACTGTGCCTTATTTGTGGTAGTGAATAAATTATTTTCTTTCTTTCTTTCTTTTTAATATGGTTTTTGTATAAATAAACCATTGCTTTGTTTTGCTTAGGTATTCATTTTAATTTTTAAAACAATTTGTTTTATTGAAAAGCAGCGTACGCACATAATAGGAATTAATTATTCCTGTATTGTGGGTGCGTTTACAAACACGAAACGGAATAAATCCTAGAGTGGGACTACGTTCTTTACAAAAAAAGAAAAGATCGAATTACTCCTACCCTAATCAGTAAAGTAATGGATACCATAACGATTCGTATATCCTCGCGAAGGGCGTTGGAGATGTATTGGAAAACAAATTATCACTCTTCTACCTCTCTCAATATCTGTATTTTTCTTGCAGTTAAACTTACATACTTTACTCTTTCTTTCTCTCTTTCATTCTCTCCCTCTACTTCTGAATATGTCCTTTTCGAAAAATAGATTTATCTCTTTCTTCCTAATACGCTTCATTTCTCTCACACCGTGTATTCTGTTTTACGTGGAATCCTATGTTTTGTTATATTTCCCACATAAATATCATTGTATCTATGGCCTGTAGGTTGTTATTTTTTATTTTTATTGTTATTCTCACTGGTCGTTGTTTCTGCCCCCATGTATTTATAGATCAAACAGGTAGTGTCTCAAAGTTGGTAGATGTATAATTTGATTAAGTTTTAAAAATATTATGAAGTGCCTTCTTTTTTGCTTATGTTAGATTTTAAACTTAACAGAAACTTGGTGTTTTTGTTTTGTTTGACCCTTGACATTGAGCGTAGGGTCAGCGAAGTAAGTGTTCGGGAAGGGAGGCTGACCTTCTGGCTGATCCGCTCCGTCGTTGTAGAACAAGGCCAACTTAATGCCGCCTTGATGAAGGTTTGCGGGTAATGGGAAGGGGGTTTGGCCATCACCTGCACACAATACTTGGCCCTCGGGAGGGAAGTGCGTGCCATGTACTCCCGGCACGCCTCTTAATGAAGTGTGCGGTAAGCATTTCCCCCAAGAGTGGAGTTTCACAATATTGGAAGGTCGCTGGCGGGTCGCGGATGGTTGCTCACACGTTACCGTAACCCACACCAGCCACAGTGAGGAACTGGAGCACGGTGGGGGTTTCAGCCGGTAGGAGTCTCGGCATAACCCCTCGCTTCTTAAAATGGCGAGCGGATATCCTATGAAGGATTTCCTCCATAAAAAAAAGGAAGTGTCCCTGAATACTTGATGCAAACTTATCGCGTAGACACCGTGTAGTCGCCGCGTAAATGTTTCGTAGTCGCCTTATAAATGTCTCGTAGTGGCCGCGTAGATTCCGCATAGTCGACGCGTGGGTAGCGCGTAGTTGGTGCGTAAATGCCTCGTAGTCGCCTTGTAAATGTCTCATAGACTCCGCGTAGATACCGCGTAGTAGTCACGTAAATGCTTCGTAGTCACGTTGTTAATATCTCGTAGTCGCCGCGTAACAATCGTACATTTGACCTTCCTTAGCATCTATACACAATAAACTGGCGATACACTATAATTCAAATGCCTCTTTGATCTAGTAGCAAAAAATGCGCGTAGCAACTACGTGTTCCGCATTCGAATCCTAAATAAATTGTAGTTTTGCTGTCGAAGAATTCATGATATCAGTCCAGAGTCTGCATACCGGTAAAATGGCAACTGGCTCGTACATAGAACCTAATATCGTTGGCCAAATGTGGGTGTACACGGTATATTTGCCCATTGATAAATATAGGCGTCACGGTATTTATTTATTGTTTCCCATAACCCAGATATGTTTTTTCATTACGCAGGTACGTGGCTATAGTGAAGCCGCTACAGCACAGGTTGAGTAGACGCGTGGCGCGCGCGGCGCTGCTAACGGTGTGGTGCGCGAGCGCATTGCTCGCGTTACCCAACCTGCTATATTCCGACACTTACAAGAAACAGTAAGTAGTAAATAGTGTATATTTAGTTACGTATATTATAATACAATTAAAATTACAGTCATACAAGGATCTTTTGACCCGTGGTCAAAATCGGAACTAACGCTGTCATCAACTGCAATGTCAGTTCATTACAGTTACCGTTTGCTATGAAATTTAACCAAGTTATTTTTTAATTAGACACCATGCGGATCTTGTTGAAATATTTTCCTGGAAGTAGGAAAATTTTACTAAATTATAACCTTAATTACACACCAACGCACCTTGTCGCAAAATATAATATTTTGAAGTATATATAGTAACCCGTTGTTTAATATAGACACCACATTAGTGTCAGTGTGCAGCAATTTGGCCACATCGCAAAATATATGATGTGCACCAGGACCCCACGGACCCAAAGTCTCTACCCCAAACGGCTCAAATATATAACGTCAATCGAGGTTGCTATACTTACGCCGCTTGAGGGTTTCGGCAGATGCGGTGGCTGCTCCAGCCCTATTGATTGATTCGGGAAGGTGGGACGGTGCCAAAGTATTGACGCAAGTTGCGTCCCCGTCTCATCTTCCAGGGAATAATTGTCATGCCGTCCGGTCTCTTACCATCACTACGCGACAGGCCATTTGGTTTTAAAACAGCCGACACATTAGCGGTGGTAAGAGCCCGACGAATGATGTCGTCAAGATTGGAGTGCCGGAATATTCTTCTCGCACTGCGGAGACATGAGAGTTCGTGGTGTGCAAGATTGCTATATATACACAGTACATCTGTCCCATCCCCACTTGAGGAAAATAGGGAAAATTTTGTGTAAATCTATTTGAAGTTAGTAGTAGTTCGTTAGTAACACCTAATGGAATGAGAGCTCTTATTCCAATAATTTCGGTTTATTTTATGAAGCCAATTAAACTTAAACTTAAAGGTTAGCGCGGAATTTTACAGCCTGTAGCATTTTCGGGTTATTTGGTTTTCCCGGGTGGCTTGTTAATTACCACTATAATGGAGTCCTTTAAATTTTATGAAAGCGTTTCACATTTATCGAATTTATCGCAATGTATAAACGCGGCCCGTTACAATGTCTTTGTGAAATTATAATGCCTCGTGTCGCGAGGCGTCGATGCGCTCGTAGCGCTGTACGACCGCGGTATTCTTACCAATCATCAAGGTTAAGCAGCGATCGCCTCGGTCAGCCTGAGATGGGTCGTTTTCCCATTCGAGAATCTCCTTATTGTGAAGCACAATTAAAATGAACATAGGCTAAAACAATAACCGTGAGTACCCTGCCCCCTAAACTAGGTTTATATACGTGAGTCTTAGGAAACAGTGTCCATTCGTAACAATGTGCCTATAGTTATAAATTGATCCAGGGATACGTAGTGTGAGTTGCAATGGGTTAACTTACAATATGAGAAGCAGATCGAAACCAAAACATAAACAAATACAAAAAGCAGAAACAGTATGCGAGTTATATTTAAATAAACCTGTTTGTTAACGGTATTGTACAATTTCGCACTAAAAATAAAGAAATTACGTTAGCACAATGTAAATTTAGAACAATGAGATTCTATGCGAAAAACTCTGTGTTTAATCCTAATATTTGGTTGGGAGCGTGGATGAGACGAGTGCTTTCGGAGTACTGTCAGGTATACATAAAGTTGTCTAACTGTGAGGAAATCGCAATCGGCGTATAGTTTTGTAGTAGGATATCTCATGGGCTCATGATACATAACTTTCAGAACCGCTCGCATAGGTCGTTTAAGACGGTGGAGATCGCATTTATTAGCTCCACCCCAGACTGGAAGGCAGTGTGCAGCAGGGTCTGGCACAGGGAAGAATATACTAGTTCTAGGGTTTTTAGATCCGCCGATTTCCGCAATTTCCTAATGGTATAAATGATCTTGCGAATACGGTTGGATAGTAAATTAATGTGCACATGCCAATTCAGGTTTGATCGAAATTGATACCCAGATATTTGGCACAGGGGGCTCTTTTAATCGACTTGCAATTGCATTGGCCCGAGGAGGGAAATGTATGGGCCTTTAATATGCGCGTATCTGGAGGAGTTAGGTTGGCTTTGAGACTAAAAGGAACAGAAACGGATTTTACTATATTTAGCGTAAGGAGATTATGGGCAAGCCATTTACTCACTTTGGTGCTAAATTAGCAGTTTGGTAGGTTTCAATCCAGGTCCCTCCGTGAATTAATAGCGCTGTGTCATCGGCGTAAGAATAATAATAATAATAACACATTTATTTTCAGGCAATTGAAATTTTAGAAATACAATTTTGTTCAACTTACAGAATATATACCTTACAGACTAGCATACACATAATATATAAAAAACTTATAAACTAAGTAACATGTATCGCCGGTGACATGTTGCGCTCTGCAGGGGTGTCTCTCAATCTCCCACGAAATTTTATAAATACGACATCCTTCGGCCAGAACTCCTCGCTCATGAAGGTCCAGCTTAGGGATGGGAACTCGCACAACAAAGGAATTGAATCTCGCATTGTTTTGCAAGTTCATCTTCTCGACCCTCAGAGTGTAGATAGTCGTCTTACAGGCGTACTCCGTAATGTCCTCGGCTTTAGTGGTGTAGTGTAGCCGAGACACGTACAAGGGTGTTGTTGGTACTGCTGAACGAAGAAGTATGCCATCTTCTACCAGTGCAGTCCCACACGGGTTTAGTCGGGGAGAGTAGTAATTTCAGAAGCCTCTAACTTGAGCTGTACCCTGGCTAGGCTTGACTTCAGGGTGTTTATATCCTTCAGCAGTCTGGTGACATCGACGTGGTCGAATATGACGGGGGGGGGGGGCAGTCTGTGTAGCTGCTTCGTCACGAAAGGGGGTGATAATGACCTGGAGACTTCTTTCGCCCTTTTCGTCCCTCCTGTGGATCGGCATGCGATTGCTCATACCGAGCGATTGGTACAGCAGCACCTTCACACTGCAAATTTCTTTATGTCTGAAGTTAGTCTTGTAAATCTACACGATGCTAACTTCATTCATGGTATCGATGGCGTGCTGTAGAAACGCCAACACTTCGTTGGCTATGAGCTTTTCGGAACTCATAGCGGCAATGGTGTGCAGCGGCTATAACCGCGCAAATCGCGAATTATAATAATCCGTATATGCAGTGTGCCACGTCCGAATCCGAGCGCGTTCTGCACTGCACTATAAATGTTGCAATTTGGAATAGATAGATTGCAAAGATCATTTATATAAATAAAAAATTATGTTGGCCCTAGAATACTTCCTTTGGGCAATCCATACAAAAGAGGCACTTACAGTATTATCTACTATAATGGCTTGGCTGCAATCTTTTAGATAGTCGGAGAAAATTTGGAAAGGAAAATCTCTTATTCCGATGCCATCCATTTTGGCCTGTAGGATCGGCACTGAGACAGTGTCGAAAGCTCTATATAAATCGAGGAAAATTCTTAAGCATTTTTGTTTGGCGTCGAGTGTTTTGGCGACATGTTCGGTTAGAGCTAAGACAGCGTCTTAAGTGCTAGTCCCGGCTCTAAAACTAAATTGATTGTGTGAGATAATATTACTAGAGTTAAGGAAGCTAATAAGGTTTTTATTTAGAACGCGTTCAAAAGTTTTAGATATTGTAGTTAGGATGGAGATGGGTCTATAATTATTGACGTCATCCTTATGGGTACGGTGTATTAAGGCTTTATTAAAAGCCAGACGAAACACAACAGTAGCAATTGAGATGTTGCAAATATGTGTGAACACTGGTATAAGGACTCATCGTGTATTTTTGATGATTGAAAAGTAAACCCCTCATGCCTATAATTCTCAAGCGAGAGTAGTAGAATTGTAGTAGATTGTGTACACTTTCATATCGTCAACGACGTCTCAAGTCTCAGTGTGATAGTTGACAAGCCTATTCTCATCATCATATTGGGCACAATTCCAGACTTCGCACTCCCACTCACATATTCTTTGACAGAAATTACTCACTTTGTCAAATCTAGGATATGAAATTAAGACCTCGTGATAGTTACATGTACTCTGCATTAATATGCCAACGATTAATAAAATAAAAGAAAAACATACCAATTTAAAAGAAATAAAGATCCATTTTAAAGAGGAATTCGACTATCCCGTAACGTAGTGCAGTTAACTGGCTTACAACTTCAAAGGCTAATGAATCTATCGAAACCAAAGAACATTACACTCTGGCAGACATTCCCCGCACGAAATATGGCATTCCCACACCACAAGCTTTAAAAGCATTAACACGCCCATTTTGACTTGTATCAGATTTTGATATTATAGTTATTCTCATGAGTTTGGCTCGATTTTTTTTAGATCAGCTCGATGGTCTTGAGCCGAATAATTAACGTAACTATCATGAAGTCCTCGGTTCGAATATTAGGTCGTACAAAGTGCAGTTTTTCGATGGGAAAATTCCCATCGGTATCGGTCCAGATTCTAACATTGTGCCCAGTATAATGGCGTTCACCCTCTATTATATTGGGACCTAACATCGTCGGCGTTAATTCGGTGTACACAGTACACCCCGGCCCGCTTGGGCAATATAGACGTGATTTTTATATTAATTACCTACATTCAGAATTTAAGCATATTTTTTTTTAAATTTACGTTTTTTGGAAATTGCATCCAGCCACAAAACCGGTCGTTGAGGAAATTTTTGAGTCTCTCGGTTAATGATAATTTGAAATGAATCTGTTACAACTCTGTACTCTCTTCGTACGAAAAATAGTTTCATTTCTAAAATGTGTTATTTATAATATTTTTATTGAGGTCCCATCTATTGATTATTATAACGAGCCTTAGGTACTATAGAATAATTAAGTACTCAGTCTATTACTTATTCTATAATATCAGAGAGAATATAAATATCACAGTATTAAACAGCCTCTACTATATAGTACCTACTTCCAATTGTTTTATCTTAAAGCGTCATTAATATATCATAACAAGATACACACTCCCGTTCAAAAGTTACACTCAAAAATTTCCCCAATGCCACGTGAGTAGTTATAGTTATGAATTAACATAAATTAGGGCATATTGTACCTTACTCGTATCACTTAAAGTTGTATTTGAAAAGCAATGGGCAAAAAACAATAAAATTTACGACCGAAGCTCGTCGATATCAAATATTTTTTATTTGTACAGTACACAAAAATATATTTTATAAACTTTGTAAAATGTGTTGTAAATACAATATAGGTCATTTTATGCCATTGCAATTTTTTTTAAATAAAGAATCGTAGCCCCGCATTAGGATTTATTGCTATGTCGTGAGTGCGTTAACAAACATGAAAATTCACATACATACACAATAAAAAAAAATTGTGGAGATTTGTACCGTCCGAAAATCGCACCCGCAACTATTAGGCACAGTGGGCGGAACGGCTTAAGCTCTTAACCACTGCGCTAAATCGTCCGTCGAATGTGAATCTAAATAGAATTTTTATTTGATATTAAAACTATTACTGGTATAATATATTTTATTTATTGGGCATTAGGCGCAATATGCTATGCTTTAACATTTTTATTTTAAAAGAAAAAAATGCACGCGAATAGCACGGACAAACGCTATCATAGTTCTAATTGGCACAAAATATTCATTAATTAGACACTCAAACCTTTATCTAGAATTAAATTAGAATGCTGTCCCGTCGCCTGGCCTCTGGAGTGAGAGATTATGGCCTGTGCGATGCGAGACATCTCTGGGTCCGTTTAAAACTGGGTGTCACTAGAGTATTTTTGGTTGCATCAAATGCTCCCGTAAGCTCGTCGACACCCCAGGACCTTGAGAAGTTTTGGGATAATGTCAGGGAAGTTCTGGATTTGGCTGAGGCTAACGAAAAGGTGATTTTGTGTGGCGATCTGAACGGATGAGTAGGAACCAGGCGGCAAACTTGCGACGCTGCTCGGGGTCCTTATGGTGATAAGAGAGTGAATGATGCAGGTAAGCTCATTGTAGATGTTTGTTTGGAAAGGGGTCTCCTTGTGTCTAATACGATATTCCAGCACAAGGACATACATATGTATACGTGGAGAAGGAATGAACAAAAAAGCATGATAGATCTGATCCTAGTTGATAACCGTCTCCGAAGCAAACTACAAGATACGCGTGCGTATAGAGGCCCCACTCTGGAATCAGACCACTATCTCGTAGTTGCGAGGTTTAGTGGTCTGTTCAGGAAGTGGAGACACTGGCGAGAGCGTATCCCCTTCGAAGACCTTGAAAGATTAAAGGTTAAAAAGTTGCAAGATGAGAGCGTGAGGAGCATGTATGAAGATAGAGTCCGGGACAAGCTTTTGACAGCACGCTCTTCGGACTCAAATGTAGATGAATGCTGGAATAGCCTGAAAGAGAGTTTGGTGGAATCCGCGAAAGAAGTATGTGGCTGCTCAAAGAAGCATAGCACAGCAAAAGGGGATGCATGGTGGGATGCGGAGTTGCAAAGCTCCGTAGAAAGTAAGAAGAAAGTGTGGCAGGACTATGTATCTTCTTTGAACCTGAATGCCAGTATGACAGAGATGAGGAAAGCAATATACCGGCAATGCAAGAATGCCACTAAAACTTTAGTGAAAGAAAAGCGTGAAAGAGCCAGTATGATTGAGGAGGAGAGGCTGGCGAAGAACTTCGAGAACAACACCAAACTCTTTTGGAGCAAGGTGAGAAAGGCTCGAGGTGATTCGTCAGGCTCCAGAATGGAAAGGATAAAATCTAAAGATGGTGACATTCTTGCAGACACACAATCTGCTAAACCGGTGGAGTGAATATTTTGGAGAAATGTATGGAAATGACCCGGATGCTGATGCCGCAGACGTGCCCAAAGGCGAGATTGCGGCTCCAGAATCAACGGAGGACATCACTATGGAAGAAGTTGAATGGGCGATAGGAAGTATGAAAAATGGTAAAGCTGCGGGAGTAGACATGATATCTGCCGAGATGATCAAATATGGTGGAACTTGCGTCCGGGACGCTTTCCGGGCCCTTGCAAACCTTTGCTGGAGGACCGTTGGAGTCCCTACAGATTGACGCCGCGCAGTCATAGTACACTTGTATAAAGGCAAGGGTTAACAATATGACTGCGCTAATTACAGAGCCATCAGTTTGATCAGCTTGGCAGCCAAGGTGTACGGTAAAATTATTGAACGGAGAATGCGCAAGAAGTCCGATGAAATGTTGTGCGAGGCACAAGGGGGTTTCAGGTCTGGAAGAGGATGTTCGGATCAAGTCTTCTCACTCCGCAACATCGTAGAGAAGCATCTGGCAGTGGGGCGGAAGGTTTTCTGCGGTTTTGTAGATCTGGAGAAGGCATTTGACAGAGTTATGCGAAAGAGACTTTGGGACATTTTGCCAGAGTATGGTATAGATGGCACTCTGTTGCGAGCCGTCCAGTCCACTTATGTGGACTGCAAGGCATGCGTACGGGTGGGTGGTAACAGGTCACCCTGGTTTGACATTAAAATCAACGTCAAGCAGGGTTGCGTGTTGTCCGCTAGACTGTTTATAATATATCTGGACAAAAGTCTTGAAAGACTGAAAGCGATGAATGAAGGTGTACAAATGGGTGACTTAGTGGTAAACCATCTACTTTATGCAGATGACGCGGTTTTAATAGCGCCAACAGCCACTGATCTGCAAACACTAGTCACAGTTATGAAAGACGACTGCATGATCAAGCAATGTGGAAGCCCCACTTGAATGTGAAGAAAACCAAGATTATGGTTTTTGAAAGGGAAGAAACCAGAACGAATGTAAGGATTGTGGTTGGTAACGATGTGCTGGAGCAAGTGAATGAGTTTGTATATCTTGGATGCGCCTTCAGTAAGGATGGGAAATACACCGCTGACATAGAGAGAAGAGTGAGTGCAGGGAACAGAGTGAATGGTGCGATGGGAAAGCTACTCGGGAGCCGGCACTTAAGCCATAAGGCGCAGCTGGCCATACATAACGGAGTTCTTGTCCCAACGCTGTTATATGGTAGCGAGAGCTGGGTATGTAAGAAGGAGAATGAAAGTAGGATAAATGCGGCAGAAATGCGAGCTCTGCGGAAGATGTGCGGAGTGAAGCTGACCGACCGCATTAGCAACAGCATAGTAAGACAGAGAGTAGGTATGAAAGATAGTATCGGTGTAAAGATGAGAAAGGGCATGTTCCGTTGGTTCGGGCATATAGAAAGAATGCCAGAGGAAAGAATGACAAAAGAGATATACAATGTGAAAGTGGAAGGATGCAGGTACCGGGGAAGACCTAGACTATCTTACCACGACCAAATAAACAGAGTCTTATCTGATGGAAAAGTCAAGAGTCTCCGTAACCGGCGAGCGTGTATGAGACGAACTATGAGAGTCGAGGAAGCCAGAGAGGTATGTAAGGAAAGAACCTGTTGGAACTCTGTACTCTCTGCCTACCCCGCAAGGGATCTGGCGTGAGGTTATAGATAGATAGATAGAAATCTCAGTAGCACCCCGGAGTCTGAAATAATGTGATGGCATTATTGATTCGCTCCCATTACTTAGGATCTAAAATCGTCGGCGAAATATGGGGAATATAGGCGTGACGGAGGTTCTATAGTGATGTTGAAATTTACTTCAAGGTTTACCTCGTTATCTTCATTTTTTCTTAACGACTGCCGGACAATTACGTGTGACGTTTTCTCATTCTGTAGAAAATAAATACCGTCACACCTGTACTCCCCAAGCGAGGTGTACCATGTACACCCATTCTTCACCTACAATGTTGGGTCCCATGTAATAGTCTATTCTTATTATTTCAAGCAAAATGCCAGACTCCGCGCTGATACTGGAAAATGTAATTTTATTACCAAAAATCACATTTTTTTCCTGGGATTCGAACCCAATACCTCGTGATCGCTACGTGCATTATTCGCCTATAGACTATCAAGGCAGCCTGTGATGTAGAGCATACTAGGACAGGTGTAATAAGACAGGTTCTATAATATAGAGGAATTTTTAACGGCTGTTTCATTATTTCATTCAACCGCTATTTCTACATTTAAATAGGTCCAAGCATAAACAGACGGGCATCAGCGTAACATTTTCGAGAAAGAGTGCTGTCACGTTCATCTTTATTTAATAAATTTGTAGTGTAAAAAGGATGGAATATCAACTCTATATAGCGTTACACTGTAGTTACGCTAACATCGTTCAATTCTTACTAAACTCAAGTGCTCAAACAGCTGCCATAATAATAAAATGTCAAAAACCCCATTCATCATCTTTATGACAAGTTCATTTTTCTTTTCCACCCCTTTTGGTGTCATCAAACCCGTTATCTGCATTAAGCGCATAAAGCAAGTTAAAAAGTGTCTAGTACTTTTACGTTCAATTTATTTAACACGCCCATAAACCATATACAACTTCGTGGTGTTATTGTCATTTTGCTGATGCAGCCATATTGCGGCCATTAGCTTTCATATGTTGCTTAATGATGGACGTTAATGTGTTTATTGCTGACGCAGGGATTCACTTGCTATACATTTTTGTTACTACTGTTCATAAACAATCCACGGAAAGGAAGGAAAGATCCTGTTGGAACTCTGTACTCTCTGCCTACCCTTCAAGGGATCTAGAGTGATGATATAAATAGACAGATAGAGATAAGCAAACCATGGTGGTATTTGCCTGTCTATCTATCAGTCCGATGATTAAGACCCTTTTTCTCAGGAACGGCTAGAAAATATACGGTCCTTGAAGCTTTTGAGTCAAAGCAATTAAAAATGTTCTCTTCAAAAATTATAGAGCACTTCTTGAATATAAAATCATGCGGCTTGGTAAGAAGAATGGTTTTTTCTTGTTTCAATTCGAAAATTGTTTAATTGTAATATGTTACAAAGAATGTATTTTTTTCGTCTTCTTATAAGAGAATTCCTGAACCCTTAATATTATGGATTTGAAATTTGGCATACAGCCACAGTTTATATGGCAACTATAATTATATCAATTAGGATATTCTTTGCATGAGGGAACATTTCACTCACTCAAGAAATATGTTTGTTCTTCATTAGACCCCTTTCTAAGAGTTCCTGAGACTGAATGAAAATCAGTGGGACTTAAAATTAAGTTCCAACGTAACCTTTATTCCAAAACTTCTCTGATTATACGTTTTTACCTATGGCAGATATACCTGTATGGATCTATTTGTGTTAATAATACTAATTATTAAATTAATAATAGTATTTCTATCTTATCACACCTTTATAGCTATGTTAGTTGCTAGGGCTAAGCACAAAGCATTTGTCGTTAGCGTAGTGTTTTCGAGAAAGCGCGCTGTAACGTTCGTCTTTATTTAGTAAATTTGTTGTGTGAAAACGATAGCATATCAACTTGATAGAGTCACACTAGCATCAATGTAAGATATCTGATCAAAGTTATCCATTAACCTAATTATATTAACTGGAGTATAAAAAAAGTATAACAATTATTTCTTTCTTTCTTTTTTTAAAAACGTAGCCCCACTAGGATTTATTCCTGTGTCGTGGGTGCGTTTACAAACATGAAAATTCACACACAAATACCCAGACCGGAAGAAATAATTGTGGATCACACAAAGATTTGTCCCGTGCGGGAATCGAACCCGCGACTATTAAACACAGCGACCTAAGCTCTTAATCACTGCGCTAAATCGTCCGTCAATATATGATAAAGTAATATAAGCTCTGTTAAAAAACAATCCCACAGTTAGGCACAGGCCTCCTCTTAAGCTAAGACGGTTTAGGTCATAGTCCACCACGCTGGCCCAGTGCGGGTTGTCGAATTTCGCACGCCTTCGAGAAACTCTTAGGCATGCAGGCTTCTTCGCGATGTTTTCCATTACCGAAACAATTATAATATTTGATTTATACAACTGTGATTCTCAATTTACTTAAGTGTATTAATGTTATCATTATAAAAAGCGTTTATTTGGTGATTAAATATGACAGAAAGATTATCTCTGGCAGATAATAATCAATTGACGTTTTAATAATATTTTGTTTCGTGTAGTACGAAAAGAATCTTTCGGCCCCTGGATGACACTGACAGTGGGCGTAGTTATAAAATAAGGGTTAACATTTACTGAAAATTTCATACCTCCAAGGAGATATTTCAACGGACCCACCTGTCCGTATGATTTCTAATTAAAAAAATAACTTGGGTAAATTTCCTAGCAAACTCAAAAATAAAAAAAATATTTCCAAACAACTCTGCGACTGTCATGAAGTGTCATTTCCTTTGATGCCAATCTTAGTTCAGATTTAGGCCGCGGGCCAAAAGATCCTTGTTCGACTACGTATTTACTCTGAGGGCTGTATTCCGAACTTTACCTTTTTAAAGACAAAAGAAAACCATATAGAGTATTTCGAAATAATTTTTCGAAATTATTTCCAAATTTTAGGTGGCTAACTATGACGATAAAAAAAATGAATATGAAATGCGTCTGAAACTATCTACGTACTACAACTACCATACATACATACTAGGTATATCAAAATTTTGCCATTAATTTATTAATAAAAAAAATATGTAACATTATAATAGAAAGGAAAAAAGAGAAAGTTAATTAAATAAAAAAGACAAGCCCGCTGAGTTTCTTCGCGGGATATTCTCAGTGGAGGCCGCGTTCCAATCCAGTGATAGGTTAGTGGTTCGATTATATACAAAAAAAATGTAAATTGACAATTTGCAGGTAGCTTTTGGAGAAGCCAATGACGTGCATTGCAGAAACAATTAAGTAGTTTCTACCTCATGAGAATGCAATTATACTACTTTTAATTAATACTACATAAAATAAAATAATACCAATCATCATACTTTGTTAAGTACAGTTATTCTATATATCTCTCATTACGCCAGATATTTTTTTATTATTATATATAACGTAGCCACACAATAGGATTTATTCCTGTGCCATGCGTGCGTTTACAAACAGGAAACCCATATACACAAACACCCAGACCGAAACAAATATTGTTGGGTTACACAAAGATTTTTCACATGCGGGAATCGAACTCGCGACTATTTGATTTAGGGAGGGAGTGGCTTAAGCTCCTAACCACTGCACCGAATCGTCCGTCTTCAGATCTATAGTAATTTATATTTAGTTTCTGCCCGCGACTTCGTTTGCTTTGAGCTTAGACAGGAACCTAACATTTTCCGGACTAAAAAGTATCGTGTGTTAATCCAAATAATAGAATATCTGTGTCCCATATTTCATCTAAATCCATTCAGCCGTTTTAGATGATAGTAGAGTATAGAGATATAGAGTAACAAACCTAAACATACAAACTTTCACATTAATAATATCAGTAGGATTACTACATACAGTATATTATACTGAGGTAGGCACTGCTTAATGCAATGCACGCCACTAGTACCTATCATTAAACACTAATTTCACGAAGTTATTGTAACGCACCGCGTTACGTGTTATATAGGTCGAAGCAAATAAGGGCCTTAGTACTAGTTACCTACCCATTCCGTCGGTCCATGTTTAGATTAAGTATGCTTTTTATGTTTTAATCAGCTCAACTGTTAATATTTTCTAAGTAGAGTAGGTTGGTAGGGTTGTAGGAAACCATATTTGTACTTGTGGGCGATTACTGAGCCACGTAGTAAATTAGGTTGTATCTAATTCAGTTCCAATATAATTTGACTTTTTTTTTTTTGTATTATAAATGCATTTTTTTATTCCTATGAATATATGATTAACGGCGCTTTGGTTTTCTGGATGGCCGTTTCAATGCCGGTAGCGGTGAAAGGTGGATTTATCTTCGTTTCCATAGTCGTCGTTTTCATGGTGGCCGAAAATAAAGGAAATTTTGAAATAACACTGGGATCTCGGCCGGCGATTACGTCACATGGAATGCAGTGAGGTTAGCTGCTCCGCGATACATCCGAGCGCTTGCCCCGTTGCTAATAGAATAACCACGCAGCGCCGTCCGCCATCTTACATCGACTATCTGTCATCGGTGATTCGTCATCCGACAGATGTCATCTGTCATCGCTTCATAACTAAACACACTTGAGCAATCATAGAGTATGTCTATGTCAAGATTTAAAGGTGTGCTTGTCATTCCATTAACTAATTTTCAAATAATAGTATACTTTATTACATGCTTATAATTTACGAGCAGTTTCCCGCGACATCGTACCCGGTCGACAAAAGCACCACCTACCTGGTCTATGTTATGTAGCCTATGTTACTTCTGGATAAGGTAGCTTTCCAATGGTGAAAGAATTTTAAAATTGGTCCAGCAGTTTTTGAGTTTATTCGTTACAAACATACAAAAATACGAATCTGTCCTCTTTATAATATTAGTATATATTTATTATAAGTTTATTGACAAGGCTATCTAACATAGAAACACTTAAAACTAAAATATAAAAGAAAACAATCCTTAATAAAAAGACCGCATCCCCGTGGATTGGTGGCAAGAATTTAACATTATTTTGACAGACGGCTTTTTTAAACCGCTCCGTTCAGTGGATCGAGTGATCACGGGTTCTCGATCCCTGGACGAGATAAATCTTTGTGTGACCCACAATTATTTGTTTCAGTCTGGGTGTTTATGTGTGTGTAAATTTCATGTTTGTAAACGCACCTACGATATAGAAATAATTCCTAATTCCAAGACCCCTTTTTTAACAATAGAACTCGCATATTCAGTTTTAATAAAATTTTGCTGTTTTATCACAAGTCAGTTATTTTTTGTTTCAGATACATTAACGGCGAAAGAGAAATATGTTTCATAAAATGGCCTGATGGCAGTTATCCGTCATCACGAACAGATTATTAGTAAGTATTTTGAAGTCACAAATAATGATATAATTTTATTTATAACGGTAAACTACATTCATGTAGTGATAATTTTACTGGTAATAATAATATATTGACTGCCATATATAAATAACTAGTTTCTGCTGCGCTTTCGTCTGCGTTGATTTTAGACGGGAACCTTACATTTTTCGGGATAAAAAGTGAGTGTCGGGCTAAAAATAAAGTATGACTAGGCGATATACCGATCACGAGGTCCTGAGTTCAAATCCTAACTCGGCTAAAATGTAATCTTTCGATATATAGAAGCGCCTCTCTAGTGCGAACCTGTTGCTATTATAACGGGCACAGTTGTGTAGGGACGTAACAATATCGGCAAAAAGTGGGTGTAAACAGTACACCCCTGCCAACTCCGCTATATAATATATATTATATAATATATAAGTAGGCTTTAATACGTTAAATGACAATATTTCCCATAAAACTATATCGTTAAGTATGTTCCCTTCTCAAGCAATGTTGTATTTCTCTAAAAAGTAAGACAGAAATACAATCTTAAATATCGGTAAGCTGTGTTGGTACATAAGCAGCTTTGCTTAAAACTAGCACTCACAATGAGCACTCATCAAAAAATCCTTTTAGTCACTTTTGAGCAGCTCTACGGCGTTATTTATATATTTAAACTTAAAATCTTATCATATGCATATTTTATAAGGCGATCTAAGATTCTGTGTCGCTTTTCTCCCGGCCTCTTAAGATCTCGAAACACTGATCATAGGTGAAAAGGCACTTGTGCGCAAGATATCCGTGTTCATATTTTTGGTGACATATAAAGACCCTTTCTTTATACGCAAAGCTACCGAACGAGATGTGTATGAATATTTATGATATTGAAACTATTTATCATATTTCAGTGTATTTTCTTGGTGTAATATTTTGACCTTTATCTTAGAACTAGATCCTTTGTCAAAAAGTTCAATATTATATTAATATTGTAAGGTATTGATTTGTAGGAATCCGCTCAAAAGAAGGTTAGATTCTACTTTAGATATAAACTGTAGATAAAGATTCCAGTCTTCAATATCTGAGTATGAAATAAAACTATTTTTCAGATTTATTCGCGGTTTATTTTTGATTTTTAAATTGCCGACGTTTTGAGTGCTTGCAGCACCCATAGTCACGGCAAGGAATAAGGGGCCGAGCACGAGCATTTTTTTGCAGCGCTGGAATAAAACGCTGTAGGCGATATTTAATCGCTTGCAAAATAAGTGTTCAAACAAGCGTTAAAAAATCACTTGAAAATGTTATGGCTTCACACTAATTTAAAGTGTATTTTGCCAATGTTTAGTGAAATGCTTAATCGTGTTTGTAAGATTTCTAAAAGAAATTAACTCCCCGATGAACAATAATTTGAGATGATCGACTTCATAGATTATAAATAGGATTCGTTTGACGAGGTTGTAAGGTTTGGCGGTAAGGATTTGAGAAAAGTGGGCAATATAAACATAAATTGAATAAGATAACTTAAAAAACAATTATAGACTTATTACAATATTAAATATAAATAATATTATTGTGGGGGGCCAACTGCAGAGATCCGTAGATTCTTATTGTTTAACAGGATCAGTTTCTCTGCTCACTCTAATGCGCAGTGTAAGAGAAATCCTTTTTAAGGAAAGCTTGAAATAAAAGGCTGGAACACTTCACGGTATACACATTATTAATCCGTTTATACAGTATAGGTAAATAAGTTATTAGAAATCGTTCATGATGGTATAACTGTAAAAATTATTATTATACTGTTTGCTTTGACTGACAACACAGCTCTTTCAGTTCTAACAAAATTTTTGCCAATCAAAAATTTTCTCAACTCATTCTGTGAAAATATTTAAATACAAATTTCCAACATCTGTCATGTGTGCCAGTAGTGAGATCATAAAAAACTGAAACCTAGTTGCAAACCACTTTGCTTCAACAATTATGATGTACAATAAACTTTACTATAGCTTAAATATATCTATTGTTCGATTATGACAGAATAGTTGATAAATTATAAGCAAGAGGAGCTTCACATTCAATAAGGAAATGTATGGATCACAATTAATGTAAGGATGAAATGCTTTAACGAGGACAGGAAAATAAAATATGGGTAAGGTCGTCAATTAATTGGCCAAACATCTCGCACAACGGCGAGTTTCTTATATTCAAATTATATGATAATAAAGATGTAAAGCACTGTAACTGTTGGTTTGGACTACGGATTTAATCGTTCGATAAAATTTGGCCTTGTATAAATTTGCTTTCACATAATCACGATTCCAATTTTCAAATACCCGTATATGTGGAAGTAATAGAATGTCATTACAATAAACAGTACTATCTAAATGGCCTTGGAGGCTTGCTAGTTTTGCCAGACCATCCACAGTTTCATTGCTTTGAATACCCGAATATCCAGGAATCCAGGCCAAACAAAATGTTTTACCGGATTCATATCTTTGCTGTATGGATTACCATGCAGAGATTGCAAGCAACTAAGCAAAATTAGTAAATATAATGGAGTAGTTTATACTGTAACTTGGTAATTAAATGCCGACTAACGTGCGAAGTACTTTATTAGGCGCTGTACGCCAAAAAACAGTTCGTCAAACACTAGTACACACAAGCACTTAACACACACTAGTACTTCTCTCGTTAGTACTCAAATACACAACATCTAGGATTTCAAAATTAACCCCATATCATAAAAATTATACACATATTGATTTTACACAAAAAGAATCATCAAAATCGATTCATAATTGGAGGAATGTTCGAGTACATACATACAAAAAAAACATACAGTCGAATTAAGAACTTCCTCCTTTTTAGTAGTCGATTAAATAACACCCTCTATTCTTAATAATGGATATAAAATGAAAGTGATTGGTGATGTTTCGAAACATTAATCTTTTATTAAACTTTCTTTATTTTCGATGTATCGATGTATGATTTGAGGGTTTGTAACAAAACATCGCTTTAAAAATATCGATAAATCGGTATTTTACAAGGTTTTTATGCACTTTTTTTCGGATGTTTGTTTGTCATTCTGGTTCAAAAGGGCATCTGAATGAGTTGAAATTTAGCATACGAATATAAATTCGGTGACGATGCAATAATATAATTCCTTAGAGGTATGTATGTCAACACTACATCTGTTTACTGCATTGTAGTAACCTAAAGCGAAATCGAAACATAAATAACTCGCAATTTAAAACGTCGATGTGTTGCCTATTATAGCACCGATATATATCGTTTTCACCCTTAGTGCTGAATTCCATGTCGCTGCACGCTACACGTCCCTCTGTAAAGAAGCACGCGCGCTGACTGATCTAAAATAATTATTTGTCGATCTACCTATTTATCCAGACAGGAAAGATGGAGAGACATACGAATAAAGAAAGCCCAGTAAAAGATTGATGTTTCGCTACATCATCAATCACTTTCATTTTCACATTATTTCTTTACACGACAACAATATCAAATTATATCGATACATTGATGCTTATCATAACGATGACTGCATCACATAAAAAACCTTCGAAAGAATCTGGGTTGGGTGAAGTTGAATCCAACTCTGATTCCGACATGACGGCCTTGTAATGGCGTCTCAAGGCAGTCAGGTCGAAGTCGTGGTCGCGAAGTGTGATCAAGGCTTAAACGCCGAGCGTGTAAAGTAGAACAAGCGCGATTAAAATCGGTCGCGATAAAAAAGCGCTCACGTGTGAACGCATGTACTGTTTTCCATTTGTTTCATCTCGACGGCTTAGACGTCCAAAAGGGATAGTTATTCTGGGGTACCCTCAAACTTCTTTATTATTTTAGTAGGTGCAATCAACCCAGAATGAGCTCATTGTGTCTTGAGGTCTTGCAGTGCTATGCTTGGTTTTGGATTTGATTATATTAATTACCGGATCCTAAGTTGATGGAAGCACCCAGCCATTTTTTATTGAAATTAGGATGTTTTTTTTTTAAATTTAAATAGCCTCGCGAACCATTCTTGGTAGGAGTCGGTGATTTTTCACGAGCATTTGAGGTTTATTAAATCTGATGTTATGGCGGGTGCGGTCAATGACATGCTCACAGACTGCAGATTTCTTTGAACGACGGTGTTTTAGATCAGCTATGTGTTCTTTCACCTGAGTTTTTACAATTTTTTTTTTGTTTGGCGATAAAATCCAAAAATAGTTTTATTTCATGTGTAAGATTCGCGTAAATCTAAAAATCTAATATCTCAGTAGTTTATTAATTTTTCACTTTTATCATTTTTTTTATTATTTTAATTGATGGTTTCTTTGAAAAGAGTCAAGTGCGTATCACTCTTGATAGACGGAAATGCATGCCGAGATGTATGAACGTAGGTGAAGGGAAACAGGTATGTCAGAATCGTAGTATGTGGCGAACTGTAGTCTCTGCCTGCCCCATTTGGATAAGGGCGCGAGAGTATGTATGCATATAACTACACTTTATTTATACTAGTATTGGTAATACTAGTATAAATAAAGTGTAGTTATATGCATACATACTAATGTGCCGCGTGGTTCCCGGCTTAGAATAGGACCAACCCATCTCATCCCATCGGGTGTCGTACAAGGCGACTAAGGGGGAAAACTAGGGAATGGGCAGCAGCGTTCTCTTAACACTTCTGCGATCAAAAACTGCGCTCGCCAACCCGCCTGCCAAGCGTGGCGAGTATGGCAAATCCCCCCAATCACTATTATGGAAGAAAAGAAGAAAACCAGGCCCCTAGTCCCCGGCAGTCCTGATCGTCCTGGCCACGGTAGCAGCCATGGTAACGACAGGACAAGGGGTGCTAAGAATCTCCGGCGGAGATTCGGCTACCACCAAAAACGAAAATTGGCCCTGGTGACATACAACGCACGCACTTTGAGGACAGATGAGAAGCTTGTTGAGCTGGAAGAAGAGATAAACAAGTTGCGGTGGAATATTGTTGGTTTATCGGAGGTCCGAAGAAAGGGCGAGGACACGATAACCTTAAAATCCGGCAACTTGTTTTACTACCGGGAGGGCGAACAGCAGTCCCAAGGTGGTGTCGGATTTATCATCCACAAGTCACTCATAGACAACGTTGTGTTCATCACTAGTGTGTCGAGCAGGGTAGCGTACCTGATACTCAGAATATCCAAAAAATATTCGCTGAAGGTCATACAGGTCTACGCACCGACCTCGACATACTCAGATGATGATGTCGAAGTTATGTATGAGGACATTAGTAGAGCCATACATACTTCCAAAACACACTTTACAGTGGTTATGGGTGACTTCAATGCGCGGCTGGGCAAACGGGGCGATGATGAGTTGAGAGTGGGACAATTTGGATATGGGCAGCGCAACCCCAGGGGTCAGAGGCTGGCCGAATTCCTGGAGAAGGAGGGACTCTTTATGATGAACTCTTTCTTCCAGAAGCCGCCTCATAGGAAATGGACCTGGATGAGCCCTGATGGTTCCACCAAAAACGAAATAGACTACATAATAAGCACCAAGCGACAAATATTTAATGATGTCTCCGTGATCCACAGGGTAAAAACCGGCAGTGATCACCGAATGATCAGAGGCACATTAAATATTAATGTCAAAATGGAAAGATCGCGTCTGATGAAGTCTACGCTCCGACCTTCTAATGCACATATCCAAAACCCCGAGAACTTTCAACTCGAATTGGCAAACCGCTTCGAATTGCTAGACAGCAGCGCATCAGTGGACGAAATCAACAACAGGCTGGTAGAGACTGTCCATACGGTCGGGTCCAAGTATTTTAAGCCCCACCGTAAAAATAGACCTCAAAAACTATCCAACTACACCCGAAACCTCATGGCTGAGCGACGTTCCATGACGCTCCAAACCTCCAATGATGCTAAGTCCTATAGGCAGCTCAATGGACAGATATTGAAGTCCTTGCGACAAGACTTACGGTCCTTCAATACAAGGCGTATTGAGGAGACCATAGCACAGAACAAGGGCTCTAAAGTGTTCGCAAGAGACGCGTCTATTGGGCAAAGCCAGTTGACGAAGCTGAAGATGGAGGACGGAAACGTAACGTCGAATAGGTCGGAGGTGCTCAGGGAGATAGAGAGGTTCTATGGGCAGTTGTATACCTCAGTAGCTGAACCTGTTGTTGACTTGGTAAAAGACCCAAGAGCCAAGCTAACCCGACACTACACTGAAGATATCCCGGACATCAGCCTGTACGAGATTAGGATGGCTCTCAAACAACTCAAAAATAACAAAGCGCCGGGCGAAGACGGAATTACCGTAGAGCTTCTGAAAGCGGGCGGAACGCCAGTACTTAAAGTCCTTCAGAGGCTGTTTAATTCCGTCTTGCTCGAAGAGAAAACGCCGGAAGCATGGAACAGGGGTGTGGTGGTACTGTTTTTCAAGAAAGGTGATAACACTTTACTGAAGAATTATAGGCCCATCACACTGCTGAGCCATGTTTATAAGTTGTTTTCGAGAGTCATTACGAATCGTCTCGAACGCAGGTTTGATGACTTCCAGCCTCCCGAACAAGCCGGTTTCCGGAAAGGCTTTAGTACCATAGACCACATACATACGCTGCGGCAGATTATACAGAAGACCGAGGAGTATAATCGGCCACTATGCTTGGCGTTTGTGGACTATGAGAAAGCCTTCGATTCGATCGAGACTTGGGCGGTTCTTAGATCTCTCCAGCGATGCCGCATTGACTATCGGTACATCGAAGTGTTGAAGTGCTTGTATAATAACGCCACCATGTCAGTCCGAGTACAGGGGCAGTGCACGAAGGCAATCCCTATAAAAAGAGGAGTAAGACAGGGAGACGTCATTTCTCCGAAACTGTTTACGGCCACCTTAGAGGACGCCTTCAAGCTCTTGGAATGGCAAGGACTTGGCATCAACATCAATGGCGAATACATCACTCACCTTCGATTTGCCGACGACATTGTGGTCGTGGCGGAGTCGCTGGAAGATCTAGGACGAATGCTCGGTGACCTCAACAGAGTATCTCAACAAGTGGGTCTTAAAATGAACATGGACAAAACGAAAATAATGTGTAACGTCCATGTCGTACCCACCGCACTCACCGTTGGGAACTCTACTCTTGAAGTTGTCGACGAATACATTTACCTGGGACAGGTAGTCCGGTTAGGTAGGTCCAACTTTGAGAGAGAGGTCAATCGACGAATCCAACTCGGCTGGGCAGCGTTCGGGAAACTGCGCAATATCTTCACATCCAAAATACCTCAGTGCCTTAAGACTAAAGTTTTCAGTCAATGTGTGTTACCAGTGATGATATATGGATCAGAGACGTGGTCTCTTACAATAGGTCTCATAAAAAAGCTCAGAGTTGCTCAGCGAGCTATGGAGAGAGCTATGCTCGGCGTTTCTCTACGTGATCGAATCAGGAATGAGGAGATTCGTAGAAGAACCAAGGTTACCGACATAGCCCTTAAGATTAGCAAGCTGAAGTGGCAATGGGCGGGCCACATAGCGCGTAGATCGGACGGGCGTTGGGGCAGAAAGATTCTAGAGTGGCGACCACGTATTGGCAAGCGCAGCGTGGGACGACCGCCTGCCAGATGGACCGACGATCTTGTGAAAATCGCAGGAAGTCGTTGGATGCAGGTGGCATCGGACCGGTTACGCTGGAAAGCGATTGGGGAGGCCTATGTTCAACAGTGGACAAGTATGGGCTGAGATGATGATGATGATGATGATTGGTAATAAATTTGAGAACTTTTCCCGCTCTGATTGGACGGTTTGTTAGTCTTTAGAGTATGTACCTAGAAGAAATTTTCGATAATGTGACTGACGTCGGTTTATAGGATTTATCAGGCGACTTTAAATTTTTGCTTTTAAAAGTTACCAACTCCATTAATACTTTCGAGTTTTAAGTGGTCATCAGTGTACCATGTTTTAGTTATTTATTTATAAAACAATTGTATATTACAACTGAAGTATTAACATGTTCTAATTTTCTTTATACAGTTTCTGCACAGAAATCGTTATAACAAAATATTAGTAGTGAAAAAGAGTACGATTTCGTTCAAAACCAGTGTCGTCGCTTTATTATACATTCACAGTTTAAAAAAAATAGACAGTCTCCCATACACTCACATTTACTGCTGTAAAAATATTGCCCAAAGAATTGTTATTAAGTAAAGTTACAAGTTTTGGAAGACTTTCATACCAAATTTAGCCAGTGTATCACATACATATGACGGACGATTTAGCGCAGTGGTTAAGAGCTTAAGCCGCTCGGCCCACCGTGTCTAATAGTCGCGGGTTCGATTCCCGCATGGGACAAATCTTAGTGTGATCCACAATCATTTGTTCCGGTCTGGGTATTTGTATTTGTAAATTTTTATGTTTGTAAACGCACCCACGACACAGGGATTCCTAGAGCGGGGCTACGTTTATTTTACAAAAAAAATTGCCACATGCAGTCCGAAGGCATTATGTGATAATTTTTTCACATGTGTAGCGACAAGTTCAAGCTGCTATAAGACTTCTAGTGCCTGCTTAATACGATTTGTATGAGTTTCTGTGAACTCCTTTAAGGTATCGCGGAATAGATACTTCTAGATAGTATAACATTAAAAAAAGCGTAGCGTGCGATAAGGGGGACACTTAAGGTTGTTGTTATTTGTTGTCACTTAAGGTGGTTGTTGTTGGTTGTCTTAATGTGGGCGATAGGCACTGCGTCGTGTTCCCACGCACCTACGTGTGATGCACCATTTCTCGCAGAATTATAACTATACCTACTATCTATCTTTATCCCAAAGACGCCCACTGCAGGATAAATGCCTCTTTTAAAGACTGCTATGACGACCGGATTTATGTTGTATGCATCCACTTTTTGCCTCTTTTCTATACCTAATACCTCTGCTCCCAGCTTATTATTTTTATTTTTTTAAACTCAAATTATTTATTTTGTATAAACACTGCGATACTTACAAATTGTCAGATTTTCATTTTTTTTAACTAACTAATCTACTACCGGTTCCGAACCCGGCCTCCAGTGAGAAGATCTGGCGAGAAAGTCAGCGGGCTTGTCTTTTTTGTCTAGTTCTCTAATAATTTTTTTCGTAATTTTCTGTACAGATACATACATTTTGATATTATACAAAATTAAGTATGCAATCCAGCTCCAGTGTGATGCTTTATGATCTCATGTACAGTAGCGGACTGAATGCCTGAGATATTTTCAGTCAGTCTACCTTAGGATGGTGTAGAAAGAAACAAGTATGGTAGATATAAAAATATACGGGATACACCCTCGCCGCGCGTCAATATATCGAGGGACGTCGCTCGGTGTATTTCTCCCCTATTAAATACGAGGCTTTATTATTTAGCTAGAATGCCTTCATAAATAAACGTTTTCCTTTTGTAGTTACAATTTGGTGTTCCTTTCTGTGACGTACGTGCTGCCCATGTCAGTAATGGTGTGGGCATATGCTTGTATGAGCGCGGTGCTAAGAGGGCGAACCATCGGCGAGTGCACCCATCACCAGATGCAAATTGTCAGAGCTAATAGAAAGGTTAGTGGTGTGATACTTTTTTCATGAATAGAACTAAGGAATAGGAGGAGGCTGCTTTGTTAATCTCATTGTGTCTAATAATGTACGTAGCAGTCACGGGGTCATGAGTCCAAATCCTAGGTCTAACAAATTGTAGATTTCTATCGAATAATTCCCAAAATCAGTCCCGAGTTTGAAATTGTGCCAGTGTACTCGTATAATGGCAATACGCTCGGCTCCTATTACTTTGGGACCTTGTCGGCAAAAAGTAAGTGTGCACGGTACACCTTTGGCACCCCGGGGAATATAGATGCGACGGCATTTATTTTTGTTTGGTTTTTAGGTATGATAAAAATTCTCAAAGTAAAAATACTGATTACCATCTCAGGTATACGCCAAGCAAAATTTTTCTGCGTTTTACTGCGCAATGACTTTAGGACAATACGAACAAATCGCGCGTGATTATATTATATGTAGTTCTGCGCTTTCCCGCTTTCTGTGTCCACCGAGCGAAATTGAATGCTATGAGAGACACCTGGGCCCTTGCTCGCTACGACCAAAGGCAGTGCGTTACGATATCTTCGTAAAATTATTATGTTATTCTGTGTGCCACCAGAGTATAGCACTCCGAAACAGAATTGATTATGGTAATTGCGCGAAGCAAAGCCGTACGTGTGTGGAATGTAGTTTGCAAAATTAGTTTCGAATGGTGAAGGTGCTTGCACACGGTACTCATAAACGTGCCAACTATATGCGCGGTCTGTTGGCAACATTTTGTTGCGTGTGTGAGAACTGGGCTTGCGCTGTTATTTACGCGGTCCCTTATACAATTTATGCGGGTTAATTTATGTGAATCATCATCATCATCATCATCATCATTTCAGCCCATACTTGTCCACTGTTGAACATAGGCCTCCCCAATCGCTTTCCAGCGTAACCGGTCCGATGTCACCCATCCAACGACTTCCTGCGATTTTCACAAGATCGTCGGTCCATCTGGCAGGCGGTCGTCCCACGCTGCGCTTGCCAATACGTGGTCTCCACTCTAGAATCTTTCTGCCCCAACGCCCGTCCGATCTACGCGCTATGTGGCCCGCCCATTGCCACTTCAGCTTGCTAATCTTAACGGCTATGTCGGTGACCTTGGTTCTTCTACGAATCTCCTCATTCCTGATTCGATCGCGTAGAGAAACGCCGAGCATAGCTCTCTCCATAGCTCGCTGAGCAACTCTGAGCTTTTTTATGAGACCTATTGTAAGAGACCACGTCTCTGATCCATATATCATCACTGGTAACACACATTGACTGAAAACTTTAGTCTTAAGGCACTGAGGTATTTTGGATGAGAAGATATTGCGCAGTTTCCCGAACGCTGCCCAGCCGAGTTGGATTCGTCGATTGGACTCTCTCTCAAAGTTGGACCTACCTAACCGGACTACCTGTCCCAGGTAAATGTATTCGTCGACAACTTCAAGAGTAGAGTTCCCAACGGTGAGTGCGGTGGGTACGACATGGACGTTAGACATTATTTTCGTTTTGTCCATGTTCATTTTAAGACCCACTTGTTGAGATACTCTGTTGAGGTCACCGAGCATTCGTCCTAGATCTTCCAGCGACTCCGCCACGACCACAATGTCGTCGGCAAATCGAAGGTGAGTGATGTATTCGCCATTGATGTTGATGCCAAGTCCTTGCCATTCCAAGAGCTTGAAGGCGTCCTCTAAGGTGGCCGTAAACAGTTTCGGAGAAATGACGTCTCCCTGTCTTACTCCTTTTTTTATGGGGATTGCCTTCGTGCACTGCCCCTGTACTCGGACTGACATGGTGGCGTTATTATACAAGCACTTCAACACTTCGATGTACCGATAGTCAATGCGGCATCGCTGGAGAGATCTAAGAACCGCCCAAGTCTCGATCGAATCGAAGGCATTCTCATAGTCCACAAACGCCAAGCATAGTGGCCGATTATACTCCTCAGTCTTCTGTATAATCTGCCGCAGCGTATGTATGTGGTCTATGGTACTAAAGCCTTTCCGGAAACCGGCTTGTTCGGGAGGCTGGAAGTCATCAAGCCTGCGTTCGAGACGATTCGTAATGACTCTCGAAAACAACTTATAAACATGGCTCAGCAGTGTGATGGGCCTATAATTCTTCAGTAAAGTGTTATCACCTTTCTTGAAAAACAGTACCACCACACCCCTGTTCCATGCTTCCGGCGTTTTGTTTTCGAGCAAGACGGAATTAAACAGCCTCTGAAGGCCTTTCAGAAGCTCTACGGTAATTCCGTCTTCGCCCGGCGCTTTGTTATTTTTGAGTTGTTTGAGAGCCATCCTAATCTCGTACAGGCTGATGTCCGGGATATCTTCAGTGTAGTGTCAGGTTAGCTTGGCTCTTGGGTCTTTTACCAAGTCAACAACAGGTTCAGCTACTGAGGTATACAACTGCCCATAGAACCTCTCTATCTCCCTGAGCACCTCCGACCTATTCGACGTTACGTTTCCGTCCTCCGTCTTTAGCTTCGTCAACTGGCTTTGCCCAATAGACGCGTCTCTTGCGAACACTTTGGAACCCTTGTTCTATGCTATGGTCTCCTCAATACGCCTTGTATTGAAGGACCGTAAATCGTGTCGCAAGGACTTCAATATCTGTCCATTGAGCTGCCTATAGGACTTAGCATCATCGGAGGTTTGGAGCGTCATGGAACATCGCTCAGCCATGAGGTTTCGGGTGTAGTTGGATAGTTTTTGAGGTCTATTTTTACGGTGGGGCTTAAAATACTTGGACCCGACCGTATGGACAGTCTCTACCAGCCTGTTGTTGATTTCGTCCACTGATGCGCTGCTGTCTAGCAATTCGAAGCGGTTTGCCAATTCGAGTTGAAAGTTCTCGGGGTTTTGGATATGTGCATTACAAGGTCGGAGCGTAGACTTCATCAGACGCGATCTTTCCATTTTGACATCAATATTTAATGTGCCTCTGACCATTCGGTGATCACTGCCGGTTTTTACCCTGTGGATCACGGAGACATCATTAAATATTTGTCGCTTGGTGCTCATTATGAAGTCTATTTCATTTTTGGTGGAACCATCAGGGCTCATCCAGGTCCATTTCCTATGAGGCGGCTTCTGGAAGAAAGAGTTCATCATAAAGAGTCCCTCCTGCTCCAGGAATTCGGCCAACCTCTGACCCCTGGGGTTGCGCTGCCCATATCCAAATTGCCCCACTCTCAACTCATCATCGCCCCGTTTGCCCAGCCGCGCATTGAAGTCACCCATAACCACTGTAAAGTGTGCTTTGGAAGTATGTATGGCTCTACTAATGTCCTCATACATTATTTCGACGTTATCATCTGAGTATGCCGAGGTGAATGTGAATTAACCCGCACTATTTTCTTGTATCTTGTACAAGTACTATTAGTGACAGAGAACCATATCAAAATACTTTGTTTTATATGGGTATTTGAAAAAGCATAAGTACAATTTAAAAGTAATTTCTACATCTAAACAAACGACAGACGGACGTCTTGATCCAGTGGTTAAAAACTTAAGCCGCTCCGCCTACTAGAAGTCGCGGGTTTAACTCCCGCACGGGACAAATCTTTGTGTGACCCATAAATATTTGTTTCGGTGTGTATGTTTGTTTATGTAAACTTCATGTTTCTAAACGCACACTCACGACGAGAATAATTCCTTACCTACGTTTAAAACAATGAAACTACAAAAATTCCTTCACTTTTTATGTATTCTTTTTTTATTATGCTGCGATTACAAACATAAATTTTACGCACAGACACCCAGACCGAATTTGATCGAGCATGGATACACTGGAGTTGAGGTTCCTAATAGTCCAATTATCTAATCTCTCGGTCGGTGGAGTTTGATCATAATAAATGATCGATGACCTTTAACCCACATAATATGTTCATGACAAAGGTGATAAGCAAGCGGGCAAGGCAGGTTGTGACGTTAATTGTTAGCACCTATCATGTTATAAATTCTAAGTGACCTGAATTCTTTGTATTGTTATAGGTATTATCTATCGCTTCTATCAGAAGCGTCATTGAGTGATTTAAAATTTACTGTGTGGAGTAAACAAGTATATTATTTTTATAAATTTATTATATCTTTATTAATGCCGGCACATAATCAATCCACTGAACTTTGAGTTCTTTTAAATTATTCGATTTAGGCATGAAACCGCATAAATTTTAAGGCGCTTACACAACTCCATAAGTGATTGTCATGACAACATCTTTTGGGTGATTTCCAAGCAATATTAGTATTCAGCGGCTTGATTAATTTAAAACAGCTGGATCTCTCTTAATTCTTTATTGTACACACACAAATTGTTATAAAGTAAATTAATGTACAAAGGCGAGCTTAACTCAAAGTCGAGTTTTCTACCAGCAAACCTTCGAGCGAAAGAGAAACAAATGATCAAAATGAGGATAGGAATAAGTGTACAACACACAAACAAAAGCAAGGAAAGAAAATATATTTATAGATAGAAAAGGTAGAAACAACAGATATATATCTACAAATATACTACATGCTTTACATTACTATAAAATAGACTACATGAATATATACATACATACAAATATCTTACATAGATAGGAAATGTTCTCTAATTCTTTTCTTGAACATCTGTAAAGTTGGGCTATCACGTAAAGAGTGTGGGAGGGAATTCCATAGGCGCACAGCACGCACAGTAAATGAACCATCATATCGACTTGAGCTATGACGAGGTGCACTAAGAAGAAGAGAAGAGACAGAGCGACAAGGTTTTCCCCTGGGGACTAAATACTCAAAGCGTTCACGAAGATATACTGGGGAATTAGGATTATGAATAACAGAGTAAAGCAAACAGAGAATATGACTATCCCGACGCAGCCGTTAAGGCAGCCACTTCGACTGCTTTCATCAGTAATTGAGAAATGACAGGTTATTTTCTCGACCTATCCTAAAATATATGAATCTAGAATGCCAAATGTTTTCAAAAATATTAGACAATTTTGACATCATGTTCGGTTTGAGTGCTATCAAGTTATATAATATAACAATTAAAATTTTACAGCACAAGGAATTATATTGAAAGTAAAACGAGAGTATTTTGCTTATAATATTATCGAAGGTGCTGAATTGAATGAATAAAAATTCTATAATTATTTACATAATTAAAACAACAAATACACAGATTCTACGGAAGACTCATAACTATTCCTTGACGTATTGTTCGGCTCGGCTTAAAATTTTGTTTGTAAGTTTAAGTAAAATTAAAAGATCATCAGTATTGGTTTAATGCTGCATTAATTTTGTCTTTCTTATAGCGCAGCAATCTCTTGAAATTCCAGATGCTTATTATAATGTTCCTCTACAAGGGCTGGTTTAATTAATAATAATTAAAACTGCAGAAGGGTGAAAGCAAAAGGAGCCTAACAAATTGAAACGCAAACAATTAAAATTAATTAGCTTTTGTTGGATGAGGCGCTCGTAGCACTGTGTGACCGCGTTGTTCTTAATGATTACCAAGGTTAAGCTGCGTTTGGCTCGATCGGTCTGAGATGGGTGACCGTTTGTAGCATTTTCATATTAATTGAATGTGTTGGAATACTTGTTTAATGTGTTAGTCTTTAAGCTAAGTTGGAAGCCTTACAAGCGGCTTGATAAGTTCCAACAGCAGGTGGTCACAAATCTGTCTCCAACAACCCGCCCTGGGTTCGCAAAGGGAGTATGACCGAATCTCTCACCTCGATTTATGAGATAAGGCCTTTGCGCAGTAGTGGGTCATGTAGGCTGATAATATTATTATTATGCCAGCTTTTGCGAACAAACGAGCATGCCGATAGAATAACTTCTAAATAATTCCAAAATCCCCATGTTGATATTGAAACAGCCCGAGTTTGTGTCTTCATCAGAATTTCAATTGCTTGGAAATGACGGGTCGTTTACTTCAGCAAACACAAAAGGAACTTGGTAAATTACTTAGTACTACTACTATCTTGGATACAAAACTATTACACAAGTTGAAATTGTTTCGTGCCGCAGAAGAAGTAATATATTGTAGTTTGTTCAAACACTTTAAAGTGAAGAAAGGTCCTCACAAGAAACCCACTTGTTTGACTGAGGTTTTATTTTCGAATAAACCGTACCTAAGTCTTTTGTCAACGAGGCTACCCATACTGGGTGCGTTAATAAACATGAAATTCACATCCACCAACACACAGACCCAAACAAATGTGCGGGTCACACAAAGATTTGTTCTTTGCGGGGAACAACCTTTTTTTTCGACCTGAAGAAAATCCTGCACGGGAATTTTAAAGAATCTCGGGGGAAACTCGTGGGGCATGTCGGATTTCTACCGACTAAAAACTCCAGGGTGGCCGACACCAGCACTTTGGAGGGGCTCCGGGATATCCTTATGGAATGGACCGGCGAGCTTCTTGTGTCGCGCTCCAAAGAGCCCGCCATCGAAAGGAGACTTGATAATACGCTCCTTCCTAAACCAACGCGGTGTTCACGGCGATGTAGGCCACACCATGCCACCGTCCTCTACAGGGTCGCTCGTGAAGGAAGATCAGGGCTGCCGCTCCCCGCGTCCACGACCCCGAAGGCCCCCCTGCTGATGTTGGAACTGGGGGCGGATTGAACCTGCAACAACTTGATCCCGTGATCCATATCTGAATGACATTTAATGAAGGCGTTGCATAATATACCTACTTTTATTTCCGCATGTTCGCTATAATTCGGCGTCTCTCGTTCACAAAACGGCGTAGTAAAGCTAAAAAGTGTCGCGATGGGTCGTGGAATCGGGAGTCGAGTCATGCTGACCTATAACGTATACAGGTATCCATACGTAGGCGTTAGATGTAATCCAGGAAACCATTACTCTTTTGAATAGCGCCACGGCCTTTAATGCCACTTTCGTTTCGGATTATCATGCCTACCATATTATTATTGTTAAGATCTTTGTATAACATTACGTCAGAATAACGTAAAGACGAATGAAATTTCTCATTCATATAGAGGAACTTCAACTACGCAGGTACGTCAATGTCAAGACAAATGAAAAATTGCCATGACTGCCATCCTTTTTCATATACATATTTACCAGTCATGCAATGAAATTGTAAGAATAAGATCCTAGAAGTCGTATAGCCGCATGAACTTATCGTCACAAATGTGAGAAAATTATCACAAATTCCTTCAGGACTGCGTGGACCAATGTAAATATGTGATACACTAGCTGAAGTTAGCATAAAATTCTTTCAATACTTGTACCTGTGCTTATAATCTAATAACATTAATCTGAAAGTTTCTTTACAGCAATAATGTGATTGTATGTGAGTAGTTATTTTTCAAACTGCATGTATTTGAAAGTGGCGACAGTGGTTTTGAACAAAAGCGTGCGCTATTTGACTTCTAGTTTTATTATTACGATTTGTGCCAGCGCACATGCCACATTAGAAACCCGCACCAAATTGTAAAAAGTTTTCTTTATATTGTTCCGCTGCTGGGCAAAGATCTTCCCTGTGACCTTCCATGTGGTTCTGTAATTAGCCATCTTTGGCCAGTCTTATTCAATTACGGCTATATATGTCGTCACTCCAGCATTTCCTGACCCTGCCTAGACGTCGATGCTCATCTGTTGCTACTGTACCGATAGCGTGAAGTAGAGACGCAATATACAGATACTTACATCTGCGGGTTGACGATGGTCCATCTGGACTTTTTGTCGAAAGCATCTTGAGTGATATCTTAAGATGCCTGCAACAGCAATCCCGTCTTACAGCGCATTGTGAGGTTACGAACTTTGTCTGATACTAACTTAATAGCTACTCAAAGTCGCATGTCGCATTACATCGGTCTATGGTGAATTTAAGAAAAAAAGTTATTAAAACACACTTAGATTATGCTTAGTTTTGCATGCCTTTCAACTTTACCTTTGACCTAAAGCTTGTCGTTACTAAATGTTAGAAGTTGAAGCTATGGTTTCGATCACCACGTGACCCGGAAAAATAATGTATTGTACGCTAGTTTCCTTCTTAATAATACCAGTCTATACTGTCTCACAGCTAAGCAAAGTCCTTCTCCCACAAATCGAGGTGAGAGAGATTTGGTCATACACCACCACGCGGACCCAGTGCGGATTGGTGGAAGTAGGTTTGTCACCATATACTGTTGAAACGTATAAAGCCGCCTATAAGGCTTCTAACTAGGCTTAAAGACTTCTACATAACATAGTAACTGGGACCAACGGCTTAATATGGAAATGCCACAAATGGTCACCCATCTCAGGCCGACCGAGCCGAACGCTGCTTAACCTCGGTAATTGCTAAGAACACCGCGGTCTTACAGCGCATCTGTATTCTTCTTACTTTATAGTATACTTCAATCAACGCGAAAAGTAATAACAAGGCAAGCGGGTGAACAAAGTTTTAATGGTCTACATGTTTTGTAATTTTATGTCATATTATAAGATACCTCTTATTATACCTAATCATATTACAATTATGCCTACAATTGAAAAGGCTCTACGTCAATTTTGTGTCACAATGTATGATTAAATGTTACAACCACAGATATAGCATTGTTTCAATAAACAGTTATGTTCCTTGTCAGTAACAAAACTTTTTGGAAACAGTTGGTTATATAAATGGGGTTTGTTCATTCGGAATCATATGTAGGTACATAAATAATCAGAAGTACCTATACAATTTTGTGCAACAATAGTATGTTTTAAAGCTAGAATTGTATTTTTTTTCTTGTAAGTATAAAACATTATAGCTAAGAACTAACAGAAACGAGCGGTATATGTAAATTGTTTTTCTACGTCACTAATCGATCATTTCCAGCAAAGAACATAATTATTATGACGTGCGTTTTTTATTGTCATCTATTATACTGGATAATTTTAACTAAATAAATGTAGACTTCTGATTTAATTTAACAAATGTGGAGACAATTTAAATTTCTGTTCGAAAAACATATTTTTATCAATATTTTGTTGTTCGTAGCTTCATACTAGTGACATTTTGACCATCTGACCCGTATTTGTTAGTGTTATTTAGTACCTAAATATTATCATTCACAACATACACGCTCAATAGGACGAATAAAGCTTGGTAAGAACCGTGGGTCAATTTACTTTATTAAGGCCCATTCAGAATCAATAAAAATATCCGGTTCAAAGTCACTGAACTCTTTTTTATTCGATAAATTGGATGAAGACCTTAAAATATTGTTATTAACGATAACAATCATATCCACACTTACCAACCAATATATTGTTTTCTTCGAAACAATGACACGGGAATTGATATTTTGAAAACAAATGCCCTCCTTTACGCAATAAAACTGCTGCTAACATTATATAAATCTAAATTAGGTAATAAAAAAGACATGGAAGTATTGGTAATTATTAATTCTCCCAAAAATTAAAAAATTACATGATATAAAAAAACACTAGGTACCTACCTATATGACAGCGACCCGCCGCGATTTCGCACAGGTAACGTAACGGAATAGATGTTTGGATAACACGAACAAAATCATAGCATAGGCCAATTTGCACAAAATATTCATCTGTCTATACAAATAATAAAACTGTAACCGAGTCGAATCTATAGAGGCCGAAATAATTTTTTTTAGATTATTTTCTGTCTGTATGTGTGTTTCAATCACGTAAAAACTACTAAACGGATTTCAATGAAATTTGGTATGATAATAACTTATACTTCAACTAAAATAATAAATACTTTTTCTGATTTTTTGATTTCTGAAAAAAAAAACAACCAATAATCGCGGGGTAAACCATAAAACTTTATTTTTATTATTGTGAGTTTTAAGCTGCAATCTGAGTCCGTTCGGGTCGAAAACGGCCAATTTTTATAGGCCGCTGAGTGTATTTCAGCCTATGGTGGCGATAGCAGATCGAGTACTACTCTAGAATTAATGGGGTATACAGATATTTACAATAGCTATCAAACGAGAACAAATTAATGTACTCGGGCGCCGACTAGGGGTCCGTTCGGGCCGAAAACTGAAAATCTTTATGGGCTGCCCAGTACGTCTGCACCCATTGTGGCCATAATAGACCGAGTACCACTCTAGCACTTATGTTTTATATTAGTTACCACTATAACTATTAAACGAGACATCTACTAGGTACTCAGGCGCCTGCCTGCCTCTAAGCAGTTGTGACTGCGACTGAATTCTGAAAATATATGACGATGTTTGGGTTTTTGTTCGAGCTTGTTTCCAGTAAGGTAGACCCGTCTTGTTCCTCGATTCCACTTTAAGTTATGCTAAGAAAGTCATAGTGTTTTTTTCGTGAGATAATGGCAAAAGAATGAAAAAAAAATCTGGACTTCGTATTCATAAAATTCTCTTTTTTTCACCATGGTAGAAATAAAAAGCCTTTATGGAAAGCATTTTTATGTATTTTCCAACGACAATTTTATTCGATCTTAACTTCACCCCGGTTAAATCTAGGTAGGCACCTATATATTATTCGAAACAGAAAAAACGTGAGCATTTAATTTGCTGTGATGATAGCTTATGTAAGACTTCCTAAACACGTGGGGAATATCTTTTTGGGTGAAAGTGCAACAATAAAATTAACAAGTATCCATTGTCCTAATAATAAGCGAAAGCCACGAGATCAAATAAAAGGAGTTGTTGACAGCGGTGGCCGAGTTTGGTCACGCGCCTGTTCAACGCATGCCAGCGCACAGTTTCCGTAATAATTTCAATAGAAGCGACATACACATATAGCTACAGGGCTAGGATGAGCAAAAGTGAGACAAAAAAAAAGTCCAGTTACGAACATGAATCAAATGAAATTTTATCGGCGCCTGATTTGAGTCTTGTCGACGCAAGTCTTGTCAAATATCAAAGTCAAAAAATAAAATTCTTGTATGGAGTTTTTGGTTGTCGAACTTTTGGCAGAGCACGCAATGTTAAGGCATAAAAAAAACCGGTTATCTTACGCCTAAGGCGATAACATCCCTGATATATACTTGCCTCGCCGCCTGTGCTAACCATGTAGGACTACTGACGTTTGTCTGAGAGAGAAAATAATTTTTTTTTGTCGCCTCTTCACTGCTCTCGCCATGTCAGATATTCATATGCTTTTTTCAGGCCAAGGCCATAAATTTACAACTAAAATAGGATAATTATTAGTTATTCCAGCAATCACCTTACCAATGTACATTCGTAGACATCTTATTAAAAACGACACTAATAGTTTTTTTTTCTATACTCGTTTTATTTTAAAATGGACGAACAGTAGGGATAGATATATTTTTTCGATATAAGAATCACACTTTGTCCGTCCTAGGATTAAAACCAAGGACCTTATGATCGCCAACCGAATCATGCGCTAATACATAGATACATAGGGCATTTGAAACTGACGACTTAATTATGGCCTATTAAGGCCTATTTTATGTTAGTTTGAAACATCCATTGCAGAAGCCTAATTCGCACGTTTTCGGTGTTTTATCGCTCCGACTTCTTTTATGATTTACTTTCAGATACTTCAGCCAGAAATCTCGGCAGATTTCTCGAGACTAGCGAGCTTTTAGGATTTTATGAAGGTTGAATTTCAAAGGCTTATAGTTCGAAAACTGTTGGAAAGATTTTAGTCGGTCAGTTTATTTTCATGGGATGCCTACATTACTCCCTTTATGTTACTTCTACCTTTATCTTCACGCCAGATCCCTTGCGGGGAAGACAGAGAGTACAGAGTTCCAACAGTACCTCTATGGCTTCCTCCACTCTCATAGTTCGTCTCATAAGTCCATAATTTAATGTTTATTTATTTTTTGTTTGTCGTCAGTTAGTTACTTGATTTTACATAGCTTAATGCACATGTTTTGGTGTACAACCCAGATCTGTGCCATTATTTTAAACCTTAAAGTTTTACCAATAGGGCAACAAATACAAAAAAAAGCCTTTCAACGTTGCTTTGAAATGTTTCTTCTGCTTTGGTTTGGTGCGTTATTTGATTAACAACAACAGATTATACGTGGTCACGTACGATACGACTAGTCCTCTCATTGAATATACCTCAACGGGCATTAGGAAATGCCGTGCTTGCAGTCTTCCGAAGGATCGAATGGGGCATATGGTAACAACGCAATATGGTGGCAGAAAGGATAAAAATAATTAGTCCAGTACAATTCGATTCTGCGCGGTGTATGTTCCTTAGCAACAATATAAAGTTTCATAAATTTAAGTAATCAGAATGTGTGCGCTTTACATAAATTTATCACTATACTAGGCTTGAGACCAACGATTGATCTTATGAATGTTTAATTTTCCATTGTAGGTACCGAACCCTAATAAAAAATCTACCATCGGTCATTCAATATATTATTATGCCTGTAGAAAAATTAATAACACCGAGTGTTATAGTGACTAGATGACTCGGAAGCGGCCAGGGCGGGTGGTGTAATTTTATGCCGACGTTTGCAAATTAAAATGATATTTCAAAAACTATAGCGAGTTTGGAACTTTAGCGAGTTTGCACTTGAAATAAAAAGTAAACGATTTTATGATGATGATGTGTTTTATTTAAGCACAACTTAATACAGTTTATCACCTAATACCCTAAAAATCCTAAATCAAATATTTTTGGAAAAAAATCAGTAAGCTCTGTAAATGATTTTATGTCGTTTAACCAAAAAAAAACAGCTAAAATTATATATTTGAGTGAAGGTATGAAACTCTAGAACTTTGTCTTTTCAACTATGTTCCGTTTTTGCTAAGTAAATTTAGGTGTCTGCGGTAATCTATCACAGACAGAAGTTATTGCTTGAATTTCTCTATGCCAAAAGTTTCCGAGCGTAGAGGAATTGTTTCAGGCGGGTTCTTACCTAAAGAAGAACGTTTGTTACCTTTCAATTCAGATGAGGAATTGAAAGATCACAAACGTTGTTCTTATTTCTCTACGGATATAATCTTTAAATAAAACGATAAGTTTACTTATTTGTAAGGATTTATAAATCCCAAATATACGCACATATTCCAATCAAATAAAATAACAAAATAAAATGTATGTGGTAGACGGATATTGAATTCCTTATAGAGCAATTTTTACCCAAACTACAAAGAAATATCAGCACTCTGATGGAAAATCTAAAGTTGTTTTTCACCAATTAAGTAAGTGATGGTGCAATGTGGCCGTTTAGGATTCTTATAACTCTCAGAACAAAGAATACTTCTTTAATTTTCTTTCCTTCTTTTCTTTAAAAAAAAAGTTGCCCCTCTCTAGGATTTACTCCTGTGTCGTGGGTTTACAAACATGAAAATTCACGTACCCAAATACCCAGACCGAAACAAATAATTGTGGGACACACAAAGATTTATCCCGTGCGGGACTCGAACCCGCGACTATTCGACCCAGTGGGCGGAGCGGCTTAAGCTTTTAACCACTGCGCCAAATCATCTGTCGAATACCATATTATATTATAGTTGTATGTGGTATATTCTTGTTTTGACTATATTGTGTGGCGTCCAACTCTTTATATTGCTTTTCATATATTACTACAATGGTTCAGTTTTATTGAACGCAGTTCACAGAGGAAAGAGTGCCTGTGTGTAGGTAGGTATTCAAATATCTGTAAACTGTCAATAACATGTACGATTTTATTCTGTTTACCGGGAAACTAGGCCTCTGAAACGGAATTGTGTAATCTTATTCCTTTCCGTGACTCTAAAGTTGTGGTAGCAGAATTGTAAAAAATATTAAACTGTCACGTTTATATTCCCCAATCAGGGGTAGCAAAGGATTACTGTGTACACCCATTTTTCGTCGACGATGTTAGAACCCAATGTAAATAATAGAGGGCCGTGTACTGCGTAGACCCTCTTTTCACCGACTTAGGTCCCAATGTAATAGAACCTATTGCCATTATACGGGCCGGGCACAATGCCAGACTTCAAACTGAGACTGATTTTTTTTCAGTATCAGACTGGTGATCGCCTACGCGAATTATTCACCATTAGCCCATCGAGGCAGTCTGTTTTAACCCCCGATGCAAAAAGACGGGTGTTATAAATTTAACGTGTGTATCTGTCTGGCATCGTAGCTCCTAAATAGATGAACCAATTTTGAATTAGTTTTTCTTTTTGTTTGAAAGGTGACTTGATAGAGAGTGTTCTTAGCTATGATTCATTGGAGTAGGGAAGTTTTTTAATTTTAGTTTTTATTTCTAAATCAACAGTTTCTTTATTTTCAGGTGGTTCGAATGTTTGTGCTAGTCGTGATGGTGTTTGCACTGTGCTGGCTTCCTTACCACGCGTACTTCGTGCTGATGTACCATCACCCATCCCTGGCCTCAGGACCTCTCACCCAGCACATCTATCTCTGCTTCTACTGGCTAGCCATGGCGAACTCCATGTTCAATCCTTTAATTTACTATTGGATGAGTAATAAGTGAGTATAAATTCATCAAACACGTTTCTATCATAATTTTAACCAGAAGATTCAGTAATTTCTGATTCCATATAACAGCGTTAATTAAAATTGTTGTTTCAGACTACAATTTTTAGCTGAATTGAATTGATTATTTATAAAATTTTAGTTAAAAACGCGCAAATAATTTTAAGTAGGTGTTAAATCAAGGTAAAAATTAATCAGCCACTCTTTGGTTGGTGAACTACTAGTGGAATATACGTATTAGGTCATTTTGTAGCTCAGGGAATCATTACCTGAGCAGAAAGTGGCCGTGAAACTGGGAAACGCGAGAATGTAAACCACGATACTAAGCAGGGAGGTGCGCGTAAAACTAAATTGCACAGAGGGCTTAGCACAAGTAGATTGACGTTAGCGTGATGCAATCGAGTTGATATGTCATCCTTTTTACACTGCGAATTTACTAATTAAACATGAACGTGATAGCACGCTTTCGCGACAACATTACAGTAACATTTCGCACTGTGCGTGTTCGCACTTCCCTGCATACTGCTTAGTAAATGAGATGAATTTAATCCGATAGCAAATATTAGGAATGACATAATAAGACAGCCTATTTACCAAAGCTTAAGTACGCCATAAGAAGCAATCCTCTCGACGGTATTCACACCCAAAGCTGGTGAACCCTAGAGGCCTGTAGCTAAGTTATCTTTCTACAGTCGTTAATTCTCATAAAATATGGATAATTGTACAAGACCGATATTTTATAACGAAAAGTTACATGTTCGCCTAGAGACCACATTATCACATGTTAGATTACGGAAAATCAATACATAAAAAACGCTTGTAAGTTGGATAAATCGGTTAAACATGATTAATAACAAAATTGGACAATATGGTTATTTATAATCTATAATTATAACATTTGGGCATAATTACATGCATGTAGGCAATCAGCATGAGCGTCTTCATATTTCTTTACTGCTTTCGGAAAATTTACTTAACAAGAGAATTATCTTTGCCAAATGCGTTGCGAGAACTCATATCCGTTAACAGACTTGTTAACTTTTTATCGTGTATGCCGCGCGAAAGAAATAAAATCTCGTTTACATTACAAACAAACGAAATGAATGTGTAATTTCCTCTATGCGTTGTATTACATTTTCTTCCAGCAACGTTATAAATAAAACATTTTGCTTCAGGTTCCGGATATACTTTCGAGTGGTTCTGTGTTGGTGTTGGACACCTAAAACAGAGACTTCGAATGATCTGAAGAAGTTGGAGATTAATAAATCATTTTCTGGTAAGAGTCAAATTAATAATAACTTTGCACTAAAAAATGGAAGATAGACCAGAGGCTTAAGCACGTATTGACGCTATCGAGTTGATATGCCATCTTCTTCATAATACAATTCTACTGAATAAATATGAACATGTCAGTACGCTTTCGAGATAACGTTACTATAGCGTCAAAGTAATATTGTTCATGCTTTCAACTCTCCACCAAAGTCAAAATATAAAACCAAAATCGGACGTCAATATGGTTTCGTGGACGTTTTTTACATTATTTCAGTTCCGCCGAAATTACTATTATGCTCGATTTTTCGTTAAATTATTCTATTTAAACAATAAGGAGCGTGACCATTACAAATAATCAAAGGAAAATTCAATTTTCCAGCGCTTCCCAAACTTCGCAAATAGTAATTTGCACCAAGGATACGCGACAATGGAACAAAATTGATTGAATATACTAAGTAGTATTTTCTTTAAGGAATACTCTTACTTCTTATAAATGCTTCTCAAAATAATTTAGTAGTAAACATAAAAAAAATATATAGAAAAAAAGGAATAAAAAAATCTTTCGTTTTATTCTCTCGCAATATCTCATACATTTTGTTATATATAGCATCATTTCCCGTACATCAATATTCGCCAACAGATCGCAATTGACTGCCCTAGATAGTCCTAGAAGAGTGTGTTATCTTTCGAATTAGCGTAAATATTATCCGTCTATCTATATCACAGATCCCTTGTGAAGTAAGGCAAATATTATCCGTGTTAACAAATACATAAGTCCTGTTGGACTTAATTGATATGAGCCTTTTTTTTAACACAATGTTATATTTTGTAATCTTAATATCACCAATTTTATACTCTCCAGTGAAATTCCTTTAAACTAATTTCATCACGCTTGAAAAATATTAAGGAAAATCTATTAAACTATTCTATGCAAATACTGTTTTCAAAAAAACATTTGATATATTAGAATTCCGGAACTAAATAAACCATTTCATGAAACATTTCAAATATTCGTATTATTGACGTGCGGAGTGATAAAATACAATAAATATAAAAGGAATTTCATTAAATCCCAAAAAGCATTTCGTGATATTTGTTTGTTTCCAATAAATTAAAAGCTTTCGCGATTGTACATTTAATTTAATCTATGGCCAAAACTTTTGTAACAAAGTAATTTGTCCCTCTGTATAGTTGTCCCTATAAATGGTTTCTATCTATCTATATCATCACGCCAGCTCCCACGCGGGGTAGGCAGAGAGTACAGAGTTCCAACAGGTTCTCTCCTTACATACCTCTCTGGCTTCCTCCACTCTTATAGTTCGTCTTATACACACTCGCCGGTTACGGAGACTCTTGACTTGCCCTTCAGCTAAGACACGGTCTATTTGGTCATGGTAAGATAGTCTAGGTCTTCCCCGGCACCTACATCCTTCCACTTTCGCATTGTATATCTGTTTTGTCATTCTTTCTTCTGGCATCCTTTCTATATGCCCGAACCGACGGAGTATACCCTTTCTCATCTTTACACCGATACTATCTTTCATACCTACTCGCTTTCTTACTACGCTGTTGCGAATACGGTCGGTCAGCGTGACTCCGCACATCTTCCGCAGACATCGCATTTCGACCGTATTTATCCTGCTTTCGTTCTCCTTCTTACATACCCAACTCTCACTGCCATATAACAGCGTTGGGACAAGCACTCCGTTATACATGGCCAGCTGCGCCTTTTGGCTTAATGCCGGCTCCCAAGTAGCCTTCCCATCGCACCATTCACTCTATTACCTGCATTCACTCTTCTCTCTATATCAGCGGTGTATTTCCCATCCTTACTGAAGGCGCATCCAAGATATACAAACTCATTCACTTGCTCCAGCACATCGTTACAAACCACAATCCTTGCATTCGTTCTGGTTTCTTCCCGTTCAAAAACCATAATTTTGGTTTTTTTCACATTCAAACGGCTTACAGCCATTGTTCATGCAGTCGTCTCTCATAACTGTGACTAGTGTTTGCAGATCAGTGGCTGTAGGCGCTATCAAAACCGCGTCATCTGCATACAATAGGTGGTTTATCACTAGATCTCCCATTTTTACCCCTTCAGTCATCGCATTCAGTTTTTGAAGACTTTTATCCAGATACACTATAAACAGTCTAGCGGACAACACGCAACCCTGCTTGACGCCGATTTTAACGTCAAACCAAGGTGACATGTTACCACCCACCCGTACGCATGCCTTGCTGTCCACGTAGGTGGACTGGACGTCTCGCAACAGGGTGCCGTTTATACCATACTCTGGCAAAATGACCCAAAGTCTCTTTCGCACGACTCTATCAAAAGCCTTCTCCAGGTCCACAAAACCGCAGAAAACCTTCCGGCCTACTGCCAGATGCTTTTCTACGATGTTGCGGAGGGAGAAAACTTGATCCGAACATCCTCTTCCAGACCTGAAACCTCCCTGTTCCTCACACAACACTCCATCGGACTTCTCGCGCATTCTCCGTTCAATAATTTTACCATACACCTTAGCTGCCAAGCTGATCAAACTGATGGCGCTGTAATTGGCGCAGTTATATTGTGAGCCCTTGCCTATATACAAGGGCACTATGACTGCGCGGCGCCAATCTGTAGGGACTCTACCGGTCTTCCAGCAAAGATTTGCGAGGACCCAAAAAGCGTCCCGGACGCAAGTTCCACCATATTTAATCATCTCGGCAGATATCATGTCTATTCCCGCAGCTTCTTCCATAGTGATGTCCTCTGTGGATTCTGGTGCCGCAAACTCGCCTCTGGGCTGGTGCTCTCAAATGGTTTTATTTTATTTTTCATTGTTATTCAATGTTTTAGTACCTACTAATAAGGGGATTTGTAAGTAACCTATAAATGAAAAAGCATACGCTCGTGGGAAAAATATTTTGATTATTAATGTCTGTTGTCAAAAAGTATATCAAACAATTTTGTCACCAGCTTGGCTAATCGGAATGTTTTGAGTAAAAATGTAAATTTTTCAGAAGGTTAAACATACAAGCTAAAACCTATTTGAGAAGCATTGAAACGTCTACAAAAATTATGTTGGGACCAAAAAAAACATGTCTTTGGTTTACAAGATGACTAAGAATCTTATTTTTGAATCAATCAAAACGAAATAATGGCGGCTCTTTAGTGTTATAACGATTTTCTTTCATTATATTTTTCTTTTTTTTACTTTTATAAAATTTTCTTACGTTGATATCGGTATATATATAATATACTTATGCGTTTATGAATACGATAATGTAAAAGAAAATTTCATAAAAACGTGACTAGAATAACCTACCTAATCAAAGTTAATTCAATTATCTGCTGACCGATTTTCTGACAATGATAGCGTATTCAACAGAAAATAATCTTTACTCAAAGACTACGGTAAAATTAAACCTTATCTCGCTTACGCTCGGCATGTTGTCGAAATTGCCTGGAGTGATAGATGAATGCATACATACTCTTTTGCCGCACGAAGCAATTTGAATAGAGCAAATAAACTACGAGGGAAATTCATTCAAACAAGCCCTGTAGTTTTTAGTCTTGGTAGCTACCACGCTACAACGTGCAACTGTACAATGATAGGAGCGATACCTTTCCCTGCAAAATTTTATTGCAAAATATTTTGCAACTACGCATATACTATATACAAATTATTTATACATAATAAAAAAAATCATTACAAAGTGTACAGGGAGAGCTACTGTGACAGAAACGTACTACCACATCATCTAATAGTCGCGGGTTCGAGTCCCGCACGGGACAAATCTTTATGTGATCCACAATTATTTGTTCCGGTCTAGGTATTTGTGTATGTAAAATTCATGTTTGTAAAAAGTGTACAATGATAGGAGCGATACCTTTCCCTGCAAAATTTTATTGCAAACTATTTTGCAATTACACATATACTATATACAAATTATTTATACATAGTAAAAAAAATTATTACAAAGTGTACAGGGAGAGTTACTGTGACAGAAACGTACTACCGCAACATCTAATAGTTGCGGGTTCGAGTCCCGCACGGGACAAATCTTTGTGTGATCCACAATTATTTGTTGCGGTCTGGGTGTTTGTGTATGTAAAATTCATGTTTGTAAACGCATCCACGACACAGGAATAAAACCTAGTATGGGGATACGTTTTTTAAAAAAGAGAAATGAAAAAAAGAATTCGTCAATAGCATAGGGGGTGTAGCATATAATTCTGGCTGTTTATTTAGTAATTTGATATAGGTAGGTAGAACTTTTTGGGATAGCATTATTCCAAGACTTAAGATACACCTTCATATTAAGTTTCTTTTAAATCCGTCAAGCCGTGTTAATATGGAAAAATAAAAACAACTGTCCCCCAGGAATCTTGCATTTCCCGAGCTAAAAATTAGTTATAAACAATCTCTGAAAAATCCTCCATTTTCAAGTGATAGTCTATTTAAAATCGGTTCCGTCATTCTATGCATTAATACGGATAAACCAACATTTTTTATTGTGCCCGTATGCACTTAAAATATCTTTTTTATTTCAAAATCACAAATCCCATATCAGAATTCCCGTGCGCTGTGCGGGGTTCGCACCTGCGAGTATTTGACAAAGTACGTTAAACAGTCTACGTTTTGTCGCTTAAACCAAGTCGTCTTGGTTTTGCAAAAGTATGCATTTATGAATTCAATTTAAATGAGTAAAGTTTTCGTTGTAGAACACCTTCAACAGGTCCCCAAACTTCCAGTCTCCTGTAAAGAGGAAAAGGAAAAGCGAAGGATTGCCAGGCTTTTCTTTTGCCAAAATATGACTGATATCTTTAAGCCTTCACGCAGGCCGGCAATACCCCACCAAATGCATATATGGCTGTGATTTTATTTATATTTATTTACCACTTAAGACCAGTAATATCGGTACGATCTAGTGTGTAAACAAAGTTACCTATTTCATATTATTATTTCACGACTTAAGCTACTTTAAAACTATTTATCTATCTATATCATCACGTCAGATCCCTTGCGGGGTAGGCAGAGAGTACAGAATTCCAACAGGTTCTTTCCTTACAGACCTTTCTGGCTTTCTCCACTCTCATTGTTCGTCTTATACACGCTCGCCGGTTACGGAGACTCTTGACTTGCCCTTCCGATAAAACACGGCCTATTTGGTCATAGTCTAGGTCTTCCCCGATATCTACGTCCTTCTACTTTCGCTTTACATAGCTGTGTGGTTTCTTTTATATTGTCTTCCCCGATATCTACGTCCTTTCACTTTCGCATTACATATCTGTGTGGTCTTTATTATATTGTCTTCCTCGATATCTACGTCCTTCCACTTTCGCATTACATATCTGTGTGGTTTCTTTCATATTAAGTTTCTTTTTTAATCCGTGCAGTCGTTTTAGTATGAAGAAATAATAGTTATTCCGCAGAAGTCGTCTTATTTTTCGAAATAAAAAGTGTTTTGTTTTATTTTACGATCTAATACACCTTCATATAAAGTAACAATTAAAATCGTTTAGTCATTTTAATATGAATAAATACCTATGTCGCAAGAATTGTGATTATTTCCGGGATAAAAAGTATTTTTAATATTATTTCGAGACCTAAAATACCTTGAAAGGATTAGTAAAATAACAGCTATCCCGAAAGAACCGCGTAGTGAATACACTAGGAGGGATCAAAAAGTAGTGAGAACGACATACTCCTTGGTAAAAAAAAATACTGGCAGGCATAGCTCACATACATATTTGTAATATTAATAAAAAAAAATCATCGATTCTCTTTTGTTTTTTTCTGAATGTAGTCATTTGTTTGCTTCGTGTCGGAACGTGTTCTCGAAAATGGAGAAAAACGAAGTGCGAGCCGTTATTAAATACCTCTGTTTAAAAAAGTTAACGACGCAAGAGATTCATTGCGATTTGGAGACAACATTAGGAGAGTCTGCTCCGCCGTATTCCACTGTCGCAAGGTGGGCTTCTCAATTTCGAGTAGGGAGAACGAGCACGGAAGACGAACATCGTTGCGGCCGTCCATCAACGTCAGTCACCCAAGAAAATGTTGCGAAAGTCGAGAAAATTGTATTGAGCGATCGAAGAGTTACCATCCGATACTTAATTCAAGAAACGGGCATTTCATATGGAAGTATTCAATCCATATTGAAACAATCTTTGAATATGAGAAAAGTCACCGTAAGATGGGTGCCGAGAATGTTAACCGACAGTCAGAAACAAAATCGACTTGACATTTCGAAGATATTGTTGGACAAGTTTCAAGAAGATTCTGAAAACTTTTTGTCTCGTTTCGTTACAATGGACGAAACATGGGTCCATCATTTTGATCCCGAGACAAAACAGCAATCTTCGCAATGGAAACGGCCATCATTACCGACCCCGAAGAAGTTTCGTGTCGTGGCATCGGCTGGCAAGGTTATGGCCTCAATATTTTGGGACTCAGAAGGAATATTGTTGATTGATTACCTGGAGCGTGGAAACACTATTACAGGCCAATATTATGCAGCTTTAATTCCCAAGTTGAGGAATGCCATCAAAGAGAAAAGGAAAGGGAAACTTCGAAGGGGCGTGCTGTTTCATCACGACAACGCACCCGCGCACAGGTCGGCAGTTGCGATGGCTGCCATTCAGCAAGCTGGCTTCGAATTGGTTGACCACCCCCCTTATTCACCAGATCTGGCGGCTAGCGATTTTTATCTGTTCCCCAAATTGAAAAAATACTTAAGGGGAAACAGGTACGCAGACGATAACGAGGTGGTGGATGCCGTGGAGAGCTTTTTGCAGGACCAAGACAACTTTTTTTGTGAAAAGGATTGAAGCCTTGGAAAAGCGCTGGACTCAGTGTGTAGAGAGACTCGGAAACTATGTAGAAAAATAAATTATTAAGTTATCAATAGTTATTATATTCTATCTCATTCTCACTACTTTTTGATCCCTCCTCGCATAGTATATTTTGTCAACTTCCACCAGACTTATTTTCTTTTTAAAGTATATTATCACTTTATCTGTTTATTACAAAATTGTCGGTAAATATTTCTGATTTAAACCTTCTCTACCGACCCTGCCAAAGATTGTAATCTAACGTAATAATATCTAAAAAAAGTTTATTGCCAGCTGTTCTTTCAGCTTGTTCATTAAGCCTTCCTGCAGGCCGGTAAAAATCTACCAAATGCATATTGGTGTGACTTAACATACCACTTACACGGATTATATCGGCAGAATATAGTGTGTAAACAAAGTTACCTATTTCATATTACTATTTCACAAATAAAGGTACTCAGATCCCTTGCAGGGTAGGAAGAGAGTACAGAGTTCCAACAGCTTCTTTTCTTAAAAACCTTTCTGGCTTTCTCCACTCTCATAGTTCGTTTTATACACGTTAGCCGGTTACGGAGACTCTTGACTTGCCCTTCGGATAAGACACGATTTATTTGGTTATGGTACGATAGTCAAGGCCTTCCCCAATATTTACGTTCTTCCACTTTCGCATTGTGTATTTGTGTGGTTTCTTTCATATTAATTTCTTTATAATCCGTTCAACCGTTTTAGTATGAAGAAATAATAGGTATTCCACAGAAGGTAAGCTATTTTTCGAGATAAAAGTTATGCTGTTTTATTTTACGATGTAAGACACCTTCATATAAAGTTTCATTTAAATTCGTTTAGCTATTTTAATATGAATAAATACCAGCTATGTAGCAAGAACCGTGATTCTTTCAGAAATAAAAAGTATCTCGAATATTAATTCGAGACCTAAAACACCTTGAAACTGTTAGTGTTAGTAAGATCCCTTCTGCTAGTTTAATATGAAGAAATAACAGCTATCCCGGAAGAACCATGTGGTGAATATATTGTATATTTTATCTACTTCCACCAGAATTATTTTTCTATTAATTATCTCTATCACCGGGTTTAGTCTTAGCAGCACTTAACCCGCACATGTGGTCTTTGTAAAATATCAATTAAACTATAGCGCGATCTTATTTAACATACAACACTAATACCGTCTCATAATAAAAACATACATTACCTGCCTTTTTTAGAAAAGGATTACACAGGCCTACAACGGTTTTGGTGCCAGGGGTTTTAGACCTTATTTTAAGTATGTCTTACATGGTGATTTCAAAAAATTGTTACCGGTTTTTTTCTGTCAGCTCGAGTTCCCGAGATACAAAAATACAGTTTTCAGTAAAAAATAAATTTTTATTGGTATTAAACATCAAGAAATTGCCTTATAAGTGATTTTCTAGAATGAGACTGACGTGGCCAATCTCGCATGATTCCCCAGCAATAGTCGGCCATCATATGGGTGTCCCACCTTCCTGGGTATCTATTCTCCATCGTTTTTATGTCTTGGTGGAAACGTTCCCCTTGTTCTTCGCTTAAATCTCCTAAATTTTGTTATAATTGATCTAGATGACTATTGAGATAGTGTAATTTTATACTCATCTTACAGCCAAAATTTTTGAAACGAACCAGCATTTCTTCTACTAATTCTACATAGTTATCAGCCTTATGATTTCCGAGGAAATTTTGTGCAACTGCTACAAAAGATTTCCACGCAAAGCTTTCCAGATCATTCACAGAAGTCTCAAAATTAGTGGTGTCTTTCATTAACTGACGTATTTGAGGTCCATCAAAGATACCTGCTTTTAGTTTTTCAGTACTTAAACCAGGAAATTTCTGTGAAATAAACTGAAAACATTGACTATTTCTGTCGAGGGCCTTAACAAACTGTTTCATCAGCAGATCAACATTTTATACGCAATGGCGGAAGAATGATTTTTTCTCTTGAAACTAAGGGTTCATTTATAACATTTCTTTCTCCGACAATAAGAGCATCTCTCATAGGCCAATTTTTTTCAGGCCAAATGTTTGAGTTGGCTCGACTGTCCCAGAGACAAATAAAGCATGGGTATTTAGTATAACCACTCTGTTGACCCAATAAAAATCTCATCTTCAAGTCGACGCAGATCACCCAGTTATGTTCAAAATATTTTATTTTCTGTAAAAGAATTGAAATTACCTCATATTCTTCTTTCACAGTTAAGTCACATGTTAAGTGAGCAATGGAACGGAAGCATATTTATTTCCATTATGTAGAAGAACTGCTTTGAGACTTCGTTTACTACTGTCAATAAAGAGACGCCATTCATTGAGCTGATAGATCATCAAACCCATGAATATCAGCAAACCACTCACATTACAGCAATACACAAAATTTTTATCAGATGAAAAAAACTGTAATAAACGTCGTTATCTCGTGCGATATGTAGACATTCGAACATCTGAGGAAAGGCATTTTTTTTCTTTTAATCTGGACGCTAGTAGCTCAGCACGTTCCTTAAAAAGATCTAAGTCTTTGATGAGGTCATTAAGCTCATTTTGCGAAAATGGCTTAGGATTTGATGTGTTTCCGCAGTATTCAAAGTCATCATCTACTTGAGAAGAAATAGGTGTTTCAGCTTTTTCCTCCTGAGATTGCTGCACTACCTGGTGAAAAGCTGGTATTGGAACATTTTCTGAATGCGGAGTAGGTCTTTGTGCTAAAGAAATATTAGGGTATTTCCATTTACGGCGATTGTTTTTGTTGATGCCCACTATATTAGTCATACAAAAGTAACAGTCGTCATAATGTTTTTTTTTGTTCTCGCCATATCATAGGCACTTGAAACTTCAAAGACTTACGTGTCCCATTCTCCCATTGTCGCAAATGTTCAAAGCATAGTTTACATACACTATGAGGCACCCAAACTTTATCTTGGTGTTGAATTTCAATACCGAAGTAAGCAAAATACATACAGATTCACAGTGTCTGTAATCGATTTGATCTGATCTTTTAGTATGTATTCACCACAAACATAACAAAATGTATCAGGATTGTTAACACAACATCTGGACGTACTAGCCATAATGATAAAGTAACATAAACTTTATCGATGTTATTGTAATAATGACTATTTACGAAAAAGACCGGGAAAAAAATTAAATGAGGGTAGAAGGTAAACTAGAGCTGATGAGTAAAAATAACGTATGACACAAACAGAGTTGCACCAAAAAAAAATTTTTTTTTGTAGGTATGTGTTATGTTTATCTTTAAATATGTTTTTATTAATATATCTGATTTAAACCTTCTCCAGAAGAAACAATTCTGAATGCATCATCAGTTTATGCACAAAACCATGTTTGAATGTTTAAATCAAACGTGTATGAACAATTTTGAGTCAGTGCTTTTAACCACTGAAAAGTTTTTCGTGAGTAGACGAACCTGAGTCCAATATCATCAATCAATTCATGGAGGAATTCATGTGTAGTCAAGTTTTTCGTAAATATACGTATACAGAGTTGGAACCTTTTGTACAGGTTACAATTACACAAAATTTTATGGAAATCCATCAAACAGGTTATGAATAAAGTGTTTTTTTAGAAATTCAATGTTATGCTTATTTTCGTCTTATCTGGAAGAACCTTTTGATTTTCCGGGAGGTTACTGTACATTACGTTAGCCAATACTTTAAGGTATCCGCTTGCAAAGTTTCATCAAAATCCGCCTGGTAGTTTTTGCGTAATACCGGTTCATACCCTCCGACAGACATACAGACAGACATATAGACAGACGAACAGACACGAAAGCCGAAAATTGTAGAATTGGCTTCTACATCGATAGTATGATACCCTCGGGTTGTTATTCTCTAAAAAACATTCCATGTACAGACACGACTTCCTTACAGTTTTATTATATGTATAGATTATAAATGTGAAAGTTTGTATATTTCGATGTTTGTTACTTAATCACGCAAAAGCGGCTGAACGGATTTGGATGAAATTTGATGAAAAACGGAAAATGTTAGGTTTCTGTCAAAAGTCAACGCGAGCGAAGCCGCGGGCAGAAGCTAATATAATTAATGCCTAATTATTTTCACTTAGAAAAAAAAAACTTCATTACAAAGTGTAGAGGGAGAGTTACCCAAAAGTGTACTACCACAATAATTCGTCAATGGAATTAGGTCGTTAAGTAATTGGGGATGAGTTCCTTGCATAAATTATACATTTTATCTAATATCAAATGTTGCGCAATAAAATAAATTAAGAGTATCTCATAAAGGCTATTAAAACTTAACTACGGATGTTTAAATTTTGGTTTCGACTTAAATATTAGTCTACGTTATTATTCCATTTTAATGAAGCTCCTTTTTAAAGAAAGCATTATTAATTGCTGCTTCTCTGCACTTAGTTGTCGGTTTCGTTTTCAAATTTATTTCTCTTTTTACATCTAAGCGGATACTTTGTTATTTTGTATTAAGTTAATGATGCGGATAATTATACAGCGGTTTATTAACGCATAGTGCGTTTAAAATCATAAAGTCCCTGGGTAATAATAAACTGTCATATTGTTACACTGTTACTGTTTTACTAATATTTTGTTTAGCATGAGGATATTGACGTTTCCTTTTCACTTAACAAATTGGCTAAATACAGATGAACGTGACAGTATGTTTACCCGACAGCTAACGCTATCGTCAATGTCTTTATGCTAAGCGCTTTGACGATGATTACAAACAAAGTTACGCCAGATCAATTCTCCGGCATACTCGTTTGGGGTTTGATGTTTTGATGATTCGTCTAAGAGTAAGTTTATAATAATTAGCATACAGCATTTGTTACAGTAAGCCAGCGGCACTATCGTGATGCGTCTTCCTTTAGCAGAGCATGACATTCGAAAAGGAGAAGCAACGCCCGGTCCACTCCTCAACATGGTACGTCATAAAGAATTATTCCAATTTGAACACCAATTCTAACATCGAATCGATAAAATCTTCATTTCGGTATCAATACAAAATAAGTTTTATCCTCTCGACGGGCGTTTTGAGTCCATTTCATGTGTTTTCGCGACCTACTTGTTAACCATGAATTGAGGCTTTTCTTAAGTATTTATACTAAAGAATCTTCCAGAAGACTCCATTCATGCGTCCTTCATTCAAGCCGAAGCAGTGCCAATTGATCGGCTCACAGTCTGAATCTTTAAATACTGCCTTGTAATGTTTCCATTTCGTCAAAATACTAACTCTAAGTAGGTATCACGTCTTAAATGTCTTTACCCATATTTTATACAGATGAAAGAGATTGCACGAATTAACGAATCCTCCAGATGTGATAGTGCACCTCCATACATATTGTATTTGTGGACCCTTGCATGAGGTGTTATTAAGCTAAGAACACTGCAACTGATTAGCTTGGTTGCTCTTTCATTACCATTAAAACATGTTAGAGTTAAGTTTTGCAAGCAAACACGAAGAGCGGATGGCGTACTAAGATGTTCTAATACAATTTAAGCCTGGCACTGCGTGGGGAGGCACAGGGAGAGAGGGACGTTACGCCCAACCCACATTTGTGTTTGCCATCTAGCAGAGAATGGTAAAAACTAAACGGTTCGTCCATGTCAATGTTACTTTTAAGTCCAATCATGCTACGGTAGATGGCATTTTCAATTTTAATAAATTACGAAAAAAATACTAACTTAGTGAAAGGAGATATTATTTGTATCACCAGAATGTCGATTAAAGTAATTTTGCATGTTAAATGATACATCACTTCATTATGAGGGTTTTATTTTTAGGAAAAATAGATAACATTTAATAGCTATACGAACTCGAGCGGACGAATGAATGGAGCGAGTAGCAATCGAGCGAGTAGCGGACGAATGAGATAAGCCACGCCCACCGCGATGACGTCAAGGCTTTTAGGAATTCAAAAGGCTCGCTAGCTTAGGACATCTCCTCTTTGTATTTGTTTCGTGGTTTGAGAGAGCTTACGATTATCATTGTTTCCTAGAACTTAACTAACAAATGAGTATTTACTGCTTAGGACTTCTGCAATAAAGTCTAGACAAAATTGGATTGGGAAGATGTAATTCGTATTAGCTTTTACGACTTCGGTGAGACACTAAAGGATGTTTTACGGCTGTTTAATTTCACCTAAATAATATTGGTATCACACCGTCACGCCTATATTCCTAATGCGGGGGTGGCTAGGTGTGCTACATACACCCACTTTTCACCGACGATGTGAAGGTCCTATGTAAAAGGGGGCGAGCCTATTGCCCACAATTCTAGACTAATACTGGACTGATACTAAGAGTTTTTCGATCGAAAAACTACAATTATCCAACCTAGGATTTAAACCCAGCACCTCGTGATCGCAAAACGCATTATTTCCCATGAGACCTACGAGGTAGTTGGCAAATTGGTATCCTAAATATAAATACCACTTGCTCATCCAAGCGCACAAATTCGTACATTATAATGTGTCTAGAGATTTGTGAAGCTTATAAACCTTGAAATTTGGTATATAATATTATATTACTCATCCAACTGAAAAGTGATCTTACTTTCTGTACAGTATTTGGCGTTATTTGGTATGAGAAATCCTACTAATATTATAAATGCGAAAGTTTGTGAGGATAGGTATATATTTGTTATACTCCCACGCAAGAACTACTAAATGGATTTTTAATAAATTTTACATTAATATAGCTTATATCTCAGAATAACACATACGGAATTACTAATAAACGTTGTGTAGTGTGTGAATAGTTAGACGCTATTTCCTCTCTTTCTGTCATCTGTGATTTGACTTTCTAAAGAAGGAAAGAAAGCTGTAAATTATGAAGATATTACAAATAAACCCGTGCGCAGCCGCGGGCTCAAACCATAGAAATCACCCATCTAAGTACTGACCGCGTCCGACGTTGCTTAACTCCGGTGATCGGACGAGAACCAGTGTATTCAACGTGGTATGGATACCGCACACAGGATCAGAGACCGACCTCGCTGGCGACAGACCACCACGGCGAGTTACCAAGTATACGCCCTACTCAATAGCGACTGCCCAAGCCCAAGCTGTTCCTCCTTGAGGCGTCTTTGAGCTGGTTACTCCCTTGCCGTTCTGGCTCGAGCATGGTGGTTGCACGCTCGCCCTCTTGCCGGTGAATCTATAAAGGCCCCGCGGTTAACAGCGTAGATCATTCACACACACCAAATAATCGTAATTATACTAATTAATCCTTTAAATAAAATATTTATAATAATTTAAATAACTTAACCTATATACTAAGAGGGATCAAAAAGTAGTGAGAACGATATACTCCTTGGTAAAAAAAAATACTGGCAGGCATAGCTCAGATACATATTTGTAAAATTAATAAAAAAAAATCATTGATTCTCTTTTGTTTTTTTCTGAATGTAGTCATTTGTTTGCTTCGTGTCGGAACTTGTTCTCGGAAAATGGAGAAAAACGAAGTGCGAGCCGTTATTAAATACCTCTGTTTAAAAAAGTTAACGACGCAAGAGATTCATTGCGATTTGGAGGCAACATTAGAAGAGTCTGCTCCGCTGTATTCCACTGTCGCAAGGTGGGCTTCTCAATTTCGAGTAGGTAGAACGAGCACGGAAGACGAACATCGAGGCGGCCGTCCATCGACGTCAGTCACCCAAAAAAATGTTGCGATAGTCGAGAAAATTGTATTGAGCGATCGAAGAGTTACCATCCGATACTTAATTCAAGAACCGGGCATTTCATATGGAAGTATTCAATCCATATTGAAACAATCTTTGAATATGAGAAAAGTCTCCGCAAGATGGGTGCCGAGAATGTTAACCGATAGCCAAAAACAAAATCGACTTGACTTTTCTAAGATATTGTTGGACAAGTTTCAAGAAGATTCTGAAAACTTTTTGTCTCGTTTCGTTACAATGGACGAAACATGGGCCCATCATTTTGATCCCGAGACAAAACAGCAATCTTCGCAATGGAAACGGCCATCATCACCGACCCCGAAGAAGTTTCGTGTCGTGGCATCGGCTGGTAAGGTTATGGCCTCAATATTTTGGGACTCAGAAGGAATATTGTTGATTGATTACCTAGAGCGTGGAACCACTATTACAGGCCAATATTATGCAGCTTTAATTCCCAAGTTGAGGAATGCCATCAAAGAGAAAAGGAGAGGAAAACTTCGAAGGAGCGTGCTGTTTTATCACGACAACGCACCCACGCACAGGTCGGCAGTTGCGATGGCTGCCATTCAGCAAGCTGGCTTCGAATTGGTTGACCACCCCCCTTATCCACCAGATCTGGTGGCTAGCGATTTTTATCTGTTCTCCCAATTGAAAAAATACTTAAGGAGAAACAGGTACGAAGACGATAACGAGGTGATGGATGCCGTGGAGAGCTTTTTGCAGGACCAAGACAAAACTTTTTTTGTGAAAGGGATTGAAGTCTTGGAAAAGCGCTGGACTCGGTGTGTAGAGAGACTCTGAAACTATGTAGAAAAATAAATTATTATGTTATCAATAGTCATTATATTCTATCTCATTCTCACTACTTTTTGATCCCTCTTCTATGTTAGTAAATCAATAGGTGTTTAATATTTTTATATTATATAGAATATTTAATTAATAAAACACTAGAAGTCTAAAGACTAAAGTTGGTATTTAGCAGCATATTCAGCTGCAGGAAGTCTTCCGAAACGTGTGTTCATAATATATTACAATTCATCGAAAAGTATTCTTACAGCAATAATGTTAAGTGGTTTATCGTTTCCCTTACTTTGTTTTCGTCGTAATACTTCACATTGGCAAAATACAGGTCGTGATGCCATAATCAAAAACATTATAAGTCTTTGTCTATTTTTCTCTCCATTTGCATTTATGGCAAAGTGGCGAAATTCGAAATCGACTATTTCTCTTCTCGTATTTTAGTGCAACAATTTATGTGGTTGAAACACATAGTATAAAATACGCCATATACCTTAAAAGAATGTACTGACCCACTTACGCAAAGATTTTCAAGAGGCATGTATCGTGACCAGGATCTTTCTTCTTCTCCGGTAGCTACATCCTTTCCCTATTGCATTGCATATCTATTTTGTCATTCTTTCTTCCGACATTCTTTCTATATGCCCGAACTAACGGAGCATACCCTTTCTCATGTTTACACTGATACTATCTTTCTTACCTACACGCTTTCTTACTACGCTGTTGCGAATACGGTCGGTCAGCTTGACTTCGCACATCTTACGCAGAGCTCGCATTTCGACCGCATTTATCCTGTTTTCATTCTCTTTCTTACATACCCAACTCTCACTGCCCAACACAAGCAATCCATTATGTATGGCCTTATGGCTTATATGCCGGCTTTCCCATCGCACCATTCACTTTTCTCTTTATATAAGCGGTGTATTTCCCATCCTAACTGAAGGCGCATCCAAGATATACGAACTCATTTACTTGCTCCAGCACATCGCTACCAATCATAATCCTTGCATTAGTTCTGGTTTCTTCCCGTTCAAAAACTATAATTTTGGTTTTCTTTCTGTGTGTTATTGTGATGTATAAGCTATAATACTGTAAAGTTATAACAAAATCCGTCTAAAGGTTTGTGCGTGACAGACTAATAGATATCCATACATTCATCCTCACAAACTTTCGCCTGTGCATCGCGTTTATAGCATTAGTAGGATGTATTCTATTGTCCCAAATAGTATCTATTAATATACCTGATTCAAAATTTGATGAAAAAATAAATGTCCTAGGCACAGATAGTAAATAAATCTCTACTTAAAGACTCTAGTTTTATAATACCGAAATCTGTCTTGAATTTCATAATGCGCTCTTTTAAACACCATTGTCGGATGGAAACCATTAGGCGCAAACAATGTGAAAATTGTTTTAATTCCAAAAACTGAGGAGTATTTGTCATAATAAATTTCCACAAACTTCCATTTTGATCCATTTGAAACTGTCTTAATACTGTCTGTCTTGAGGCAAGGAAATTAATAAATTACGAACGTTCACTTATTTGTTATTATAACCTATAAGGAAGTACACATCAAAAAGATAGTTTAATTAAAATAATTTATTTTGTACTAGTTTCTGTCCGCGAGTTCGTCCGCGTTGAGTTTAGACAAAAACCTAATATTTTTCCTAAATGAAAAAGTATCCTTTGTGTTAATCCAGTTAATTGCCTGTGTACCAAATTCCACTCAAATCCGTTCAGCCGTATTTGTGTGATTGAGTAACAAACATCCAAAAACTTAAACCCACAAACTTTTACATTTATTATATTAGTAGAATAAATCCTATGAGGGCACCTACAAAAACTCAATATTTTTTTTTATCTAAGGGCACCTACAAAAACTCAATATTTTTTTTATCTAATCTAACTACTAGTCTTCCACCGAATCGGATTGCCGCCTCCATTGCGAAGATCCAGCGGGAAACTCAGCGGGCTAATCTTTTGTATTTAATTCTCTTTCTTCCCACATCCCCCCCCCCCCCACACGTGCACACACGCACGCACACTGAAACACTGCATTTTTCAAATGCAAAACCGCTGAACCCTTTTCTCAATATAGACAAGTTATATACATGCTTTATAAATTGATGAAAGTTTTTTAAATGAAAATAATGCCTTTTGTAAATATGAACATGTCCCCCTTAATAATCTATTTTGCATTAACTCCGCACTTACAGAATATCCTACTCATATTATAAATGTGAAAGTTTGTATGTTTAGATGTTTGTTACTCAATCACGCAAAAACGCCTGAACGGATTTTGATGAAATTTGGCAGACAGATATGGTTATTACCTGGATTAAAAGTTAAGGTTCCTGTCTAAACTCAACGCGGGCGAAGTCGCGGGCAGAAACAAATAGTATTTTTTTTAATCGTCATCTTTAACCTATAACTTCTCAAAGACCCAGTCTTGTAAGAGGTTATCTGATATCGATAATCTTATATTCATTGGTCTCTTGATTTTTTCCAAGATTTCTTAAATGCCGTAGAGTCACCATTCGAGACCTACGAGTATTATCAGTGTCTAATATAACAACTAATTCAAATTCAATGTTTACTACATCGGCAGTAAGTATCTATATAAAAGCCGTAGCCAAGGAATTAGTCTATTTGATGCGGGGTGGCGGTAAATCTCTTCATGCTGATATATCAACTCGTATCGTATTTCATTGATCATATGCTGATTACCGAGTGAGTAATCGACATCCTAATGACACTAATCGCATCACGCCTGCAGTAAATCCCCGAATGAAGTGAACCGACCGAGATATTAATTAATAAAATATACATAGGACAATGTACTCCCGTGCTATGTAGAAATATGTTTTCTTCTGTTTCCTATACTTAATCCCATGAAAGTGAAAGAGAGATAGCAAATGCTGGCTTGATACCTTATTTTACTACCAACTAGCGTTTAGCTTCCCACACATCAAAACCAGGCCCCTTCTTGTTAGTCCCTATTTGCAATTTAATCGAACAATTACCCATACAAGCGATGCCCACGTCACATCCTAATAAACACACACTTGCATATATGCTAGACTTGACAATGAGGAAACCAGGCTCTTGTTGTACAAGTTTCAGTCTTCTTAAGTTACCATTAGTTATTGATAAGTGCGTATAATTTTGATTTTATCAGAAATTGCTAAAAAATATGTGTTGGGATTTTTAACCTTTAGAGCCTCTTTTACCCCCATCGAGTGAAGTGTCGATTAGTTACTTTTCGATTAGCGTAAATCGGCGATTGTGAAATTCATACATAGACTTACTTGCAACTTTAATTGCAAATAAGTCTACTTTAGGTTTTACTCGAGCGTGCCAAAAGGGCCTCTTTTAGTTTGTTTGAAACACACGAAACCATTTTTAAATGCCGTGATAAAGCAGCCCAGTGGCTTAAAGTTAAATTAGAATGAAGAATAGAATAACTTATATCCGATATAGAATAACTTAATATAGTGGATGCTAATAAGCAATACAATTTTAACTACATTCGAAATGGCATTCGATTTCGAACATTAACATTGTACAAATAAGGCATAATCTTCATTAGGATATTTCGGTGTTTGATACAATTGTCGTAAAAACTATTGCGAATCGATGGCAATTTATTAGTCATCTGATACTGTTTTGTTGGCCTCGTAGCGCATGTGCGCATTTTGTAGGCCTTGGATTTGAAATCCAAGGTCGGTAAAAGTTTTATTTGTGTTTTTATATTAAAAAATTCTAAATAACAGATGAGTTTCGTATTGTACCTGTTCTAATGTCTCGATGTCTACAACATAAAGCTAATTGTTGTGGCGATCTTTGGTCGAGATCTTTGTCCGGCAGTAGACGGCCCTCGGCTGAATAATCGCTATAGGATCGCTTCCTATTTCACTGGGAAGTAATATCGTCGGCGTAATGTAGGTGACCCACGGAGTTTGGAGTAGAGGTCATCATTTCCCGCCTGGGGATTGCAAGCGTCGATTTAATTTTATCTTTAAAAAAAACGGAAAATGGAGCCCCTCTAGGATTTATTCCTGTGTCATGGGTGCGTTTACAAACATGAAATCCACATACACAAACACCTAGGCCGAAACAAATATTTGTGGGTCACACAAAGATATGTCCCGTGCGGGGATTGAACCCACGACTATTCGATTTAGTGGGTGAAGCGGCTTAAGCTCTTAACCACTGAACTTAAACCGTCCGTTTTCATCTGATTCTAAAAATAGCAAGTATTTACTAAATTAAAGCTAAGAAAACAGGTTACGTTCGTAATTAAAGTACTTAATAAATAGTAGATTAAACACATAAGCCAGGCTGGTTCGGGTTACCCGCGTAGGAAATCTTCATTTATCTTGTAAATGTGTTTAAATAAGCTAAAGTTTAACCCAAACCTGCCCTTTGACCTCCTTCGGTAATTTATGAGGTTGTCTTATGAAATTGAAATTAACAGCCAGTGTCTTTCTTAGTATCTATAATTCTGAAATAATTACAATAGATTCTAGTAGATATTTCCTCAACTAAATTATCAAAATATTTGAGAACAAATTCAAAGATGAAATGTCTAATTTTATAAAGATCTAGATAAAACTAGCATTTGGGAAAATGTTACTATATTTGCGAATTTTATTTTTTAAGGTGGATGACCTTCGGCGAATATCTTTTGGATATTCTGAGTATTAGTACGCTACCCTGCTCGACACACTAGTGATGGACACAACATTGTTTATGAGTGACTTGTGGACGATAAATCCGACACCACCTTGGAACTGTTGTTCGCCCTCCCGGTAGTAACACAAGTTGCCGGATTTTAAGGTTATCCTGTCCTCGTCCTCTCTTCGGACCTCCGATAAACCAACAATAATCCAGTGCAACTTGTCTATTTCTTCTTCCAGCTCAACTAGCTTCTCATCTGTCCTCAACGTGCGTGCGTTGTATGTCACCAGGGCCAATTTTCGTCGTTGATGATGGTAGTCGAATCTCTGCCGGAGAGTTTTAGTACCCCTTGTCCTGTCGTTACCATGGCTGCTACCGTGGCCTGGACGAACAGGACCGCCGGGGACTAAGGGCCTGGTTTTATTATATATTTTTGGCAGGCGGTTTGGCGAGCGCAGTTTATTGGTCGTGGAAGTATCTAGGAGAACGGTGCTGCCCATTCCCTAGTTGTCCCTTAGTCGCCTTGTACGACACCCAATGGGATGAGATGGGTTGGTCCAGTTCAAATTTTTTTTTAAGTTAAGCTGTAAGGGGTTCCTTACTGGGAATTATTCATGTTTTATAGGTGCGTTTACAAACATTAAATTCATATGCACAATCATCCAAACCAAAACAAATATTTGTGGGTTACACAAAAATTTGTCCCGTGCAGGAATCGAATTCGCGACTACTCGATCTAGTAGCCGGAGAGGCTTGAGCTCTTTACCACAGGACGCAAGCGCGTTTAATTGTTTATGGCTTTAGTTGGATCCCTTCTCCCTCTCTGTTGTATCTCTGTAGTTTGTGCATACCCTTCAAGGGGTCTGTCGTGATAATAAAGATAGATTGTAAATCGTATCCGTCGTTATGTAACAACATCGCTGTGTATGTACACGCAGTTACCATTCCTTGTTCCAGTTAATTGAAAATGTTCCTCTTCTTTTTGGCAGATCATTCGAACGCCACAGAACTGATGACAAACGGTAACGCAGTGAGAATGAACCTGCGGGGTGAGCCAGAAGACACCAACTTCTACGTGTGTGACCATAAGTTGTAATAATACTCCCCTCCTATCAGCCACTATCGTCGTCCGCGGCATGGTCTCACCGACCCTTCGGATGCCCTTACATTCCTTCTTTCGGATACAGATACCGCACACAGGATCAGACACCAACCAAGCCGGCGAGGTCGAAGAATCTCTTGCCCGTCAGCCGGTGCAGAGCACCACGGCGAGACACCTAGTATACGCCCTCCCCCATAGCGACTGCTCAAGCCGAGGCAGTTCCTCCTTGAGGCGCCCTTGAGCTAGTTGCCCTTTTGCCCTTCTGGCTCGAGCGTAGTGGTTGTACGCTCGCCCTCTTGTCCAGTCAAGCTGTAAAGGCCCCGCGACCAACAGCGTAGATCATTCACACACGCACGCGTGATACCCAGTGTTCGATTTGTTCTGTCATGCGCGTACGTACCGTACCGTACCGTGCGTACCACAATTGATCTATCTTATGAGTAGATCAATATTATGCCGTTTCCGAACACGCTATTCTCCGTCTAGACAAATAATTCATGTAAGTATTATAAAATACATAGATTAATTTTCTACAGTCAATTTATTATTCGTATCTTCGAAGTCTGATAATAAAATCTTTAAAAAAAACGGCTTCAAAAAGCAAAAAATAAATATTTGAAGTCGGTACCGGTTAGTGCAGTCGGTTACTTGGCACCGACTTCAAATATTTGCTTTTTGAAGTCTTTTTTTCAAAAATATTTTTATTTATACTTTTAAGTGACTATTAAATTATTTACTAATATTTATATACCTATGTTATATTATTTTGCTGAGTTGTACAGCAAGGTAACTACAGGATTGATATAATAATTATAATAATGGAATCTATACATTCGTGCTGTTCGCCGTTAAGGGTCCCCTGATGTATCTTCAAAGTCCAAAGTTCAATACCGATTTCATTAAAATGGGACCACCTCGAAACTATACTTAATCCAACGCAAAAAGAATCATCAAAATCAGTTCATAAATAAAGAAGTTATAAAAAAACACAGTCGAATTGTCAACCTCCTCCTTTTTTGAAGTTGGTTAATATTCTGATTAGTTCTATGGCAGGGTACCTGTAGGATTGACTTAATACCTATAATATCTCAATCTACGCATTCGTATTGTTTATCGTTAAGGAGTTCCCTGGTGTATCTTCCAAGTCCAAGGTCCAATACCAATGAAATTAAAATGGGACCACCTTGGAGCTATACTGAACCTAATGCAAAATGAATCATCAAAATCTATATATAATTAGGGGAATGATCGCGTAAAATACATACAAAAAAACATACAGTCGAATTTAGAACCTCCTCCTTTTTAGAAGTCGGTTAATAATAGATTTTATATTGTAAATTGTATAGTTGTTAAATAAATATTCTTGAATTATCCGTATTCATACTAGTCATCTTGTAAAGTATTAACTTACATTGAAATTGTGTTTAGAATACCAATAAGCTGATTTTTCTTTGGTAATAATTAAGAAAACACCTTTTATAAGGCTCTTTGTTCTTTGACCTTTTATTTTTAAATATTGAGAGGCCTCTATACAATACACTACAGTTTAAGTAAAATGGGTTTTAATACAATTAATAGCAATGTAAGAATCACTTTTATATTTGTTTCCAGATCTTGTAATGAATAATCATTAAGTAATGTTGTGCATAAATTAAACCTGTATAAATATGTGCCTATTGAGCATAATTGGATTATATTAAGTAGCTAGTTTAAATATAATTGTCTTTATTCAGGTAATTCCTAATAAATTTCAATTACAGTCATAAAAGAAATCGGAACTAACGCTGACATCTAGTGTAATGTCACTTCATGACAGTCGCAGAGTTGCCGTTTGCTATGAAATTTCCCCAAGTTTTTTTTAATTAGTAACTGCGCGGCCTGTTGAAATATTTCCCTGGAACAAGGAAAATTTTACTAAATGACAATCCTAATTTTACACTAACGCCCCCCTGTCAATGTCATCTACGAGCCAAAATATCCTTGTCGCACTATACTCATACTTTGTATTCATTATTTTATACTCTTAATTCAAATCAAAATTGTATCAATGAATGACGGACGATTTAGCGCAATGGTTAAGAGCTTAAGCTGCTCCGCCCACTGTGTCGAATAGTCGCGGGTTCGATTCCCGCACGGGACAAATCTTTGTGTGATCCACAATTATTTGTTCCGGTCTGGGTATTTGTTTGTCAATTTTCATGTTTGTAAACGCACCCACGACACAGGAATAAATCCTAGTGTGGGGCTACGTTTTTAAAAAAAGACAAAGAAGATGAATGAATGAAAAACAAACACACATCGTAGTTAGGGTCTGAAAACTTCACTTTTCCAGGTCAATTTATTGTAAAAAGTAATCTTCTAATCTTTAATATGTACCATACTTAGTCGCATGCTAGAGAACTACGAATATTTGTGAAGACAGAGGTATACTATGTTCAACACAATTAATTTCTACACTGAGACAATACAATATTTATTTTTGTTACTTGTTGTAATATATATAAGTCGAATTAATTTTTCAATAAAAGAACGTTGCTGTTTTCGAAACTAGTTTTGTTGCCTTATTTTTAACTGAAGTAATCTTTAATATTAACATTCATTCTATATTATTAGAATACGATGGTTACGTCGAGGTCTAATGGATCAAGACCGATATTTTACATAATAAAATATAGCAAAACTCCTTGCTGCTTGATGAGGGAAAGGTCTGTATGATTTTTTTGTTTTAAATGTTTTCATAAATAATTTCAAAAATATCTTGTTTAGTTGAGGAGATCTTATAGCTTCCTTTCAGATCTATCATCAGACCTTGGAAACCATTCGGGTCTAAAGTACTCTTCAATACAAATTTATCGAGCCCAAACACAGCGGGGTTATATGAGAGGTTGGGTGGTTCCATTGGCCCTCCTTCGGCTTCATCATTAGACCCTGAATACTATCTCTTTGTATAGTACTTGTCAATACCAATTTAACAAAGCTAAACTCGGAAGGTTACGTTGTATAGTTCACATGTTCCTATGGCCACCCTCCGACTCTATCATCAGACCAGCTCTATCGTACCATATTATTGTACTTTCACCGAACTCATAGTTGAATAAAATTTTCTTCCTCTTAAATAGAGGGAGGGGTTTTATCATGAGCCTCTTGGCTCACCTCCCGTCACGTCATCTTCTTTAACAAAGGTAATATTTTCGGAACAGGTGTATGTTATTGATATTTTGTGATTGTGCCGCGGCTGAACCATTAATGTTTAATTGAGTTGTATCATTTGTGTATTCGTATGACGTGCAGATTATTGAGTTTTATCACGAATTATAAAATTATAGCTTTATTTTTTAACCTTTAAAACTGTTTGACGATGGTTTGTCCAGTGGTTAAGAGCTTAAGCCGCTCTGCCTACTGGATCGAGTAGTCGTAGGTTCGATACCCTCTCGGAAAAAAATTTGTGTGACCCACAAGTGTTTGTATCGGTCTGGGTGTTTGTGTGTGTAAATTTAATGATTGTAAACGCGCCCACGATACAGGAATAATTGTAATTATGAGGCTACATTTAAGTTTAAAGAAATCACTATTATTTGGATGAGCTATTTTATATCTTTAAGAAAAGGTAAGTAAATAAGGTCATTGTAGATCGAAAGGAAATTCCCGCCTTAGGGCACCGTTGAGAGCAATTATACGGGACAATTGCGACTCCCCTAAACCACATTAAAGCCGGTTGATGTCTACCTTCTTGATCAAGACGTTAACTCCGAGATTAATTTCTTAAGCAAATGTCAAAGTTTGAAGCCAACATAATTTAGTAGTTAGTGTAGCTTATTATATTTAATTCGAAAATGTCTCTAATAAAATTGAGTTTGAGGATTCATTAGTGGCACATTAAAATGATATTATCTGTTAACCTAGATATTCACTGATGAAAAACCATAAGATTATGGTTTTTGAAAGGGAAGAAACCAGAACGAATGTAAGGATTGTGGTTGGTAACGATGTGCTGGAGCAAGTGAATGAGTTTGTATATCTTGGATGCGCCTTCAGTAAGGATGGGAAATACACCGCTGACATAGAGAGAAGAGTGAGTGCAGGGAACAGAGTGAATGGTGCGATGGGAAAGCTACTCGGGAGCCGGCACTTAAGCCATAAGGCGCAGCTGGCCATACATAACGGAGTTCTTGTCCCAACGCTGTTATATGGTAGCGAGAGCTGGGTATGTAAGAAGGAGAATGAAAGTAGGATAAAGGCGGTAGAAATGCGAGCTCTGCGGAAGATGTGCGGAGTGAAGCTGACCGAACGCATTAGCAACAGCATAGTAAGACAGCGAGTAGGTATGAAAGATAGTATCGGTGTAAAGATGAGAAAGGGCATGCTCCGTTGGTTCGGGCATATAGAAAGAATGCCAGAGGAAAGAATGACAAAACAGATATACAATGTGAAAGTGGAAGGATGCAGGTACCGGGGAAGACCTAGACTATCTTACCACGACCAAATAAACCGAGTCTTATCTGATGGAAAAGTCAAAAGTCTCCGTAACCGGCGAGCGTGTATGAGACGAACTATAAGAGTCGAGGAAGCCAGAGAGGTATGTAAGGAAAGAACCTGTTGGAACTCTGTACTCTCTGCCTACCCCGCAAGGGATCTGGCGTGAGGTTATAGATAGAAAAACCATATACCAAGTAGCTATTTTGTCAACAGTGTGGTATGGCTCATGGTATATGGATGAGCGACGTAGACTTTTACCATACAGATCATGCAGAAGCGACAGGCTGCGGAAGATGGAACGAGTAATATTGAAAATCACGCTTCGCGACCACGTGGCGAACTATTAGATTCAGGCAGACACTCAACTAGCCGATATTGCTCACATTATTGCACAAAAGAAATGGCAATGAACGGGACAGGTCAGTGGATGGACATACGACAGATGTAGCAGAAAGATTCTGAACTGCAGGCCGTAAACAAGTCGCATAAAGGTAGGTCACCGTCTAGTTACATGTGTGAGATCGTCCGATGATACTGTCAAGACGATAGGCAAACAGTTAATCAGGAAAGTGATCAACCCATAACAATGGCGTGCTAATGAGAGACCTTCACTCAACAGTGGGTGACTACAGGTTGACATGATGAACAATCAATATGGTACATAGTGGGCATGTTCCCTTATCAGATTTTGGCCTTTGAAAATTTAAAGTATGAAATCTTTAACGATATTTTGCAAGAGTAGGGGAAACTTCTATAATATCACCTCGAAATAAATAAGGTTTAAAATGTAAATATAGTGAATTTCAGTAATTAGAGAAAACAGCTACATGTATGAATTAAGACTGCTAGACGAATTTTCGATATTATTTTCTTGAAATACGCCTATTGAATATTCAATATTTTTTTGTAAATATTTACTGTAAGATGTAGTACTAAAATAATCTAGGTAGTTGTTGAGCCAGTAGTCTGAGAATGCATTGTTGTACCAATCTTCTGATTGGCACGATAATAAATTCTCGAGTGTGTCTATACACAATAATGATTTTAGAAAGTGGTTTCCCTATTTTCTTTTGAGATAAAGAAACAGAAACATATTTCACTATTATATATTATTTTATCCTCGTTGGAACAACAAGCGAAATTTATATGAGCTTTGTCCAAATACTTAAATTGACGTGTTACCAAGACTACGAGTTCTATAAATTGATAATAATTAAGCGAGTTAAGATTAGCAAGCTGAAGTGGCAATGGGCGGGCCACATAGCGCGAAGATCGGACGGGCGTTGGGGCAGAAAGATTCTAGAGTGGAGACCACGTATTGGCAAGCGCAGCGTGGGACGACCACCTGCCAGATGGACCGACGATCTTGTGAAAATCGCAGGAAGTCGTTGGATGCAGGTGGCATCGGACCGGTTACGCTGGAAAGCGATTGGGGAGGCCTATGTTCAGCAGTGGACAGGTATAGGCTGAGATGATGATGATGATGAAGCGAGTCTAACACAACCACGGGATACTATAGAGCTATGTCAACTCAGCGATCAAAAACAGTAAGACGGTCAAGGTAAGGTGAAAATGTCGTGAGAGTTTGCGGGTGACGGAAAGGGGGTTATCTATCGCCTGCACACAACAACCGGCCCTCGAGAGGAAAGTGCGTGCCATTTACTTCGAGCCCGCCCCTCAAAGAAGAGTGCGGCATTCCGCCAAGAGAGAATTGTTCAATCCACAATAATTAACGGCCGCAGATGGTCGCTTACGCATTCCCTTAACCCGCCCCGGTCACAGCAACGAGCTAGAGCATGGTAGTAGTTTCAGCCGGTAGGAGTCTCGGCATAACCCTTTGCTTCCCCCAGTGGCGAGCGGGTATCCTATGAAGGATTTCCCCTATCAAAAAAAGGATCAACATGTCATAACAACTATATAACTTTACAGTAAAACGTGTGGTTGTTATTGACCAGTGAAAGATATGAGTATGGTAACAAATTTCAGTATTGATTTACATTTCCCAGTAGACCAATTTCTAAGGCTGAGAAATCTAACGAATTTTCGCTATTTTACTTGTCGGCCTAATAAATGAATCGCTAGAGAGACACATTTCAATTATGCTACGGAGAATATATCTACTTACTTTTTAGGCAATTTTAAAGAAGTAGGTTCGTGTTAAAAATTGTCTGAAAAAATCTTTATAGTATATTATTATGAGAGCTTATTTACCAGAACACCCTTAAGTCAAAAATTTAAAGGTCTGGTTTAAATACTTTTTACTAACGTAAATTGATTCAGTTTTGACGCGCTGAAATGAATAGCTTCAGGTATTCCACTGATCTTTATAAAGTTATTAAAACAATATTATTAATGTGTTACTATAACCAAATCGCATGTGTTTTACCTGATGAGTAAGTCAGGAGTCGATGTAACCGTCGAAATCTTACGACGCGAACTATGAAAGAGTACTACTATACTGAGTAGATCGATTCGGAAACACATTGAAAAACATTAAAAGTTACCTACAAAGTATACTTGTATACTGTTAGAAAACTAACTAACTAATTCAACTTTTAAATTAAATTCCCCAAGCGATAGAGGTTTCGGAGTTTAATTTCGCAGCAGAACATAATATTATTATTGGAAAACCATATTCTACAAACATTTTTTTTTTTACTTTTTTGTTTGAAAAGTTTTTGCCATAAGCTCTTAAGTTTTTATATATCTATAATATCTATGAAATAATAAGTAATTTTAGCAGTAACTTCACAATCTATCGATATTATAAAATCATCAATTATTTTTTTCTGCGTGTATCATATACACTCGATTAGATATTCACCGAAGCGTAATTTCGCTTAATAGGGTATTGTACTCTTTTTTTAAGTAATTTTCCATACCCTAACATCAACAACCGCTATACAGTCGCAATTACACAGATTTTCTACCTAAAAGCTTTAAATTTTGTAATACTAACCGAATGCTCCTTGCCTTTTTCCTCTAGAAGAATGATATTTTGAAGTGGTGGAATAATTGTTGCTCTAAACTATTCATATGTTAATAAAAATATTATGATTCTGTTTTTCATTCTAATATTATCTTGAATCGACTACGGTGGTAACAAACTATTAGATTATTTCTGTCTATTTCATAGCATCTATGAATATGATATTATTCATCTACACCCCGTAATTTTTAATCACAACACGCCATAAGTATATTATTCTGTACATATGTATGTGTATCTTCATACGAATAATATTTCCTGCTTGTTCTAGACTTGATTCCACTGATTATAAAAGTACACATACATTTAAGTATGAGCGTGCTCAGTTTGCGACTAGATAATTTTGTACATTGATAAAATTAATCGTGAGCGTCTATGAGCGGATTGGAAGTTAAACGAAAGCCTCATAATTCCTCTCAATTTTAACCGAAGTAATTCTAACGGAACTGTGGTATTTCGTAGTATAACGGCTGAATACTACTACTAATAGATTTTAATAGATAAACGAGTTCTACTTTAGCAGTCAAATTTATAGCAATTAACAAATTTATAGCTAACGCCTGAACCAAGTTTAAATTGTTTGACGAATACTTATGTTCATTTGAAAGGAGTGTAGTCATAGTAAAGTTTCACCATATTTATTTAAATCAGCAAGTGTTTTAGTAAACTATTTAAGTAACTATTTTAGTTGCCGCAGTTTGAAAATAGGGTGGACTTTAACTTCGGATTCGGATACGAAAATGGATTCTTTTTTTTTTCTTTTTTTTTTTTTTTTTTTTTTTTTTTTTTTTTTTTTTTTTTTTTTTTTTTTAAAAACGTAGCCCCACACTAGGATTTATTCCTGTGTCGTGGGTGCGTTTACAAACATGAAAATTCACAAACAAATACCCAGACCGGAACAAATAATTGTGGATCACACAAAGATTTGTCCCGTGCGGGAATCGAACCCGCGACTATTCGACACAGTGGGCGGAGCAGCTTAAGCTCTTAACCACTGCGCTAAATCGTCCGTCTTGTGTCAAGCTACTTTAGAAGGACAAACCTAATATTTCGGAGATAATATAACGTGAATAATAATAATATTCTCCACTAACTTAATACGATTTAGCGCAGTGGTTAAGAGCTTGAGCTGCTCCGCCCACTGTGTCGAATAGTCGCGGGTTCGATTCCCGCACGGGACAAATCTTTGTGTGATCCACAATTATTTGTTCCGGTCTGGGTATTTGTTTGTGAATTTTCATGTTTGTAAACGCACCCACGACACAGGAATAAATCCTAGTGTGGGGCTACGTTTAAAAAAAAAAAAAAAACAAAAAAAACAAAAAAACAATATTCACGTAATCACTATAACGCAATAAATCAAGATAAAGTATGTGGAATACTGTCATAGAGAGAAAGAATGAGATATCGTAGAAAAATGACGCCACGTTTAAACGCCTCTACGATATTACTAAAGCCGTAGAACATTGAACTGGGCTGCGTGTGACTACGTACTAGAACTCAGTACCCAGGTATTTTGTAAGTAGGTAGTATTTGAGACAACCTCCAATTTCAAAGAGATAACGAAGTACGATATTTGTCAATTACCTATCTCTATTCATGAGATCAAAAGCAATTATCTTTTAAATCTATGCATATCTGAGTCACAACGCCTGCAATCCGTAAATTCTTAAGTAATTAAAACTTGGAGAAGCTTTTGTAATTGGGTTTTGTGCCGCGTCGCAGAACCACAAAAAGCACAACGTAATTCAAGTACTGATAAACACGAGAGCTTTCCTTTCCTGTTTAACCACAGGTGTGTACACAAATTAAAAGGGGAATTATATTATTAGGTTTACTTTTAAAACCTTATTTGTATAAATGAGTGACACTATAAATAAAAAAAAAGCATCATTATTAATGAATATAATATTTCTTTAAAAAGACTTTTTTAAAACAAGCGTTTATAGCAAAAATACAACGGAGACCGAAAAGTACTATGGCACTAAGGAATCCCAAACACGGTGGAGTTATATAGTTGGGTAGTTCCATTGGCCACTCTCCGACTCCATCATCAGACCCTGGACATCATTCGGGTCTACAGAATTTTAATGTAAAAAGATCTTTTTAGAGTCAAGCTTCTACAGCAAAAACACAAAACGGAGACCGACAAGTAGCACGGTATTTGTCAAGACAAATGTAACGAGCTCCGACACATCGGAGTTATGTTGAATAGTAGGGTAGTTCCGATGGCCACCTTTCGGCTCCATCATCAGACCCTGATGAACTCTATCTGGTTATATAGTACTTCTCAATACCAATCTAACATGAGGGGGTAACGTTGAATAGTTCACATGTTCCTATGGCTACCTTCCGACTCCATCATCAGATCAGCTCTATGGTACCATATTATTGCATTGTCATTGAACTTACATAAGTACGCCACATTTCAGCTCAATCGGATTGTCGAATGGCGAATCGGATTGTGTTGTTGATCGCAAGTGCTTGAAAAATGGATCATAAGATTTGAACCGGAAAGACAGACAGACAGACATACGGACAAGTTAAATAAAAGCATGTAATAAAAGGCGTTTAAGTCATTAGAGATTGTTATATACAACAAGCTTAAGTTTAGTTGTTTTTTTTAATCACCGAATGAATCTATTTTGAAATACTTATTAAACCGTTCTTCAGGTATTAAACTAATTGTTACTAGATTTCAAAACAATACGGCAATCCCAATTGCGCTTCTAAAACATACTCTTCAATACGTACACATACAATTGCTTAAGCAAGTGAAAATCAACTCTCAGAAATTGTAACTTTGGTTTTCGTATTGAATTAATTGTAAAGGAAAGATATAACTGTGTTGACTGAGATCTCTTATTTTATATGTAGAACTATGTAGAGTAGTAAGTAAGCTGCGAAAAAGTTGTGTACTATCGTAATAAGCCATTATTTGCAAAAACATAATGTTGTTTTTTTAATACGTATGTTATATACTAAATCAAAGACAAAACTTTAATACAGATTTGATCTGTCCTTTTTTCGTTGGGCCTGTACATCGTCGGCTAAATGTGGGTGTACATGGTACACCTTTGCCACCTCCGCTTGAGGAAGGTGAGCGTGACAGGCGGCGTTTTATAATGTACATAGCATAAAAATGTTGATAGAATAACAATTTTCCTTGAATGTTTCAGTAATTTTAAAAATTTTAAAACTCGGACGATTTTTGAGGTTACAGGTAACTTGCGGTGTTTTTATTTATTAAATTTTATACGAAAGTGCACATAGTAAAGTAAAGCACATTTCCTTTATTATAATGTGATTCATCACCGTATTTATAATATAATGCCCTCTTTTGTGATCATTTTTTCACTATCTTCACTCACTTAACTTCGAGTCTTCCTTTATTTAAGGCATCCTTTTCCCTGTATGATTTTAAAACTATGTTAGTCTGTTAATAAAACAAGTAAATAAATCCAGTATTCCTAAGATGAGCTCTCCCAAAAAAGCTTGTAAAGAAACTGAATAAAATAGAACCCACTATGATATCTATCTACATTTAGTTACCGATGGCAATATTTTATCATTCGGCCGGGGAAATATCGTATTTATTGAATTGCGTTTCTGTATTCTTTACCCAGTTAACACATTTACGTCAAATTGATGTAAGAATGACGTCATTTAAGGTCAGATTTACGTAAAATATAAGTCACAAATGTATCACATATAAGTAATGATTTGATTCTTCCTGACGTGAGACTTTTACGTAAGGTATATGACGTACATATGATGTCAAATTCTAACATAATAGTTATGTCAGTTATCTTACTTACCTATGACTTATAGTGCGACAAGGATATTTTGGTCCGTGGATGACACTGACAGGCTTGGTGCAAAATTAGGCTTATCATTCAGTAGAATTTTCTAACTTCCAGGGAAATATTTTCTTATAAAAAAAACTTGGGTAACTTTTATAGCAAACAGAAACTGTGCAAATGTTGTGAAGTGACATTTTACTTCATGACAGCATTAGGTTCGTTTTGGCCGCTGGCCACAATATCCTTGTATGACTGTAATTTTACTGATATCGAGCCGACAGAAGAGTGACGTCGTAGTCTTTCTGAATGTCTTACAGCCAGCTATACAAGTATCTTGTAGCCCGCAGCCAAAATCGGAACTAACGCTGTCATGAAGCGAAATGTCACTTCATGACAATCGCAGAGTTACCTTTCGCTATGAAATTCACCGAAGTTCTTTTTTTAACTAATAACCGTGCCAGGTGGGTCCCTGTTGAAATATCTGGAAGTAGGAAAATTTTACGAAATGATAATTCTAATTTCATACCAACGCCCCCTGTCAATGTCATCCACAGGCCAAAATATCCTTGTCGCACTATAAATATGATTTCGCCATACGTGAATTTTATAAGAAATGAAATATTAAAAATCATAATAATAAATCTGATTTATTTTTATTTCAAATTCTATGTGGTGCAAAACAATAATTATTATCACTTTTCAAATGGTAACTATTGTTGACTAGTAACAAAGTTTTGCACTGACAATATTGCTAGATTTTTTTTCTTGATCCATACAATTTGACATTTCTGCAATCGATCTAACTGCATTCTTGATTTCTTCCTTTCTTTTGTATTGGCCAGATTCTAGACCAGCTCCCTGGATTCCCTAGACAAAACCAGTTGCTTGCTGTTTTCGAGAACTCAGCAATGTCCCAAGACGGATACTTCTTAAGAATTATATCTAGAAATATATATAAGGTGATAAAAAATTAACAAATTGGAATACTTGCTAGTTCAGATTTATTTTTGGAACATTTCTCACCTTTGCAAATCTTGATCAATTTTAAATTAGCTTTAGCTACTTCGTTTTTTTTCCATCCCACGTATATTAAAAGATTCATAAAATACAGGTTTAATACTCTTCCAGTAAATTTCTTCCCACTAGCCCCACCAACTTCATTGATGATTTGTCTGCACAAAAAAGATTATGTATCAGTTTAATAAAAAATAAACAACAGCATAAGACTTTGCCATGGTATGTAGCTCACTAAATAAAATAATAAAAAATGAAAACTAGTCTGGATAGATTAAAAATTGTGTTTACGGAAAACACTAAAATATATTTTACTGACTTTGGATATTCATATTTAAAATTTGATCCATATTTATGATTCATTTATTTATCTTTCTATATCATCACGCCAGTTCCATGCAGGGTAAGCAGAGAGTACAGAGTTCCAACAGGTTCTTTCCTAACCGATCTCTCTGGCTTCCTCTACTCTCATAGTGAGAGAGAGAGACTCATGTCTTGCCCATCAGATAATTCACGGTCTCTTTGGTCATGACATAATAGTCTAGGTCTTCCCCAGTACCTATATCCTTCCACTTTTGCATAGTATTATCTTTCTTTCTTCCGACATTCTTTCTATAAGCTCGAACCAACGGAGCATACCCTTTCTCATCTTTCTTACTACTTAATTTATTATCACAAAAATTTAATATGCAACAGGCGGGACAAACTTAGTATGCATTAATGTTAGGTTATGATGTCAGTTTTAATTATTATTATAGTCAAATATAAAGTAAAATACTTACAATTACCGTTCAGCAAGAACAATCAAAACACGTGGTTCATTAATAAGTTTAAGTATATTCATCATCATCATCATCATCTCAGCCTATACTTGTCCACTGCTGAACATAGGCCTCCCCAATCGCTTTCCAGCGTAACCGGTCCGATGCCACCTGCATCCAACGACTTCCTGCGATTTTCACAAGATCGTCGGTCCATCTGGCAGGCGGTCGTCACACGCTGCGCTTGCCAATACGTGGTCTCCACTCTAGAATCTTTCTGCCCCAACACCCGTCCGATCTTCGCGCTATGTGGCCCGCCCATTGCCACTTCAGCTTGCTAATCTTAACGGCTATGTCGGTGACCTTGGTTCTTCTACGAATCTCCTCATTCCTGATTCGATCGCGTAGAGAAACGCCGAGCATAGCTCTCTCCATAGCTCGCTGAGCGACTCTGAGCTTTTTTATGAGACCTATTGTAAGAGACCACGTCTCTGATCCATATATCATCACTGGTAGCACACATTGACTAAAAACTTTAGTCTTAAGGCACTGAGGTATTTTGGATGAGAAGATGTTGCGCAGTTTCCCGAACGCTGCCCAGCCGAGTTGGATTCGTCGATTGACCTCTCTCTCAAAGTTGGACCTAACTAACCGGACTACCTGTCCCAGGTAAATGTATTCGTCGACAACTTCAAGAGTAGAGTTCCCAACGGTGAGTGCGGTGGGTACGACATGGACGTTAGACATTATTTTGGTTTTGTCCATGTTCATTTTAAGACCCACTTGTTGAGATACTCTGTTGAGGTCACCGAGCATTCGTCCTAAATCTTCCAGCGACTCCGCCACGACCACAATGTCGTCGGCAAATCGAAGGTGAGTGATGTATTCGCCATTGATGTTGATGCCAAGTCCTTGCCATTCCAAGAGCTTGAAGGCGTCCTCTAAGGTGGCCGTAAACAGTTTCGGAGAAATTACGTCTCCCTGTCTTACTCCTCTTTTTATGGGGATCGCCTTCGTGCACTGCCCCTGTACTCGGACTGACATGGTGGCGTTATTATACAAGCACTTCAACACTTCAATGTCCCGATAGTCAATGCGGCATCGCTGGAGAGATCTAAGAACCGCCCAAGTCTCGATCGAATCGAAGGCTTTCTCATAGTCCACAAACGCCAAGCATAGTGGCCGATTATACTCCTCGGTCTTCTGTATAATCTGCCGCAGCGTATGTATGTGGTCTATGGTACTAAAGCCTTTCCGGAAACCGGCTTGTTCGGGAGGCTGGAAGTCATCAAGCCTGCGTTCGAGACGATTCGTGATGACTCTCGAAAACAACTTATAAACATGGCTCAGCAGTGTGATGGGCCTATAATTCTTCAGTAATGTGTTATCACCTTTCTTGAAAAAGAGTACCACCACACCCCTGTTCCACGCTTCCGGCGTTTTTCCTTCGAGCAAGACGGAATTAAACAGCCTCTGAAGGACTTTAAGTACCGGTGATCCGCCCGCTTTCAGAAGCTCTGCGGTAATTCCGTCTTCACCCGGCGCTTTGTTGTTTTTAAGTTGTTTGATAGCCATTCTTATCTCGTACAGGCTCATGTCCGGGATATCTTCAGTGTAGTGTCGGGTTAGCTTGGCTCTTGGGTCTTTTACCAAGTCAACAACAGGTTTAGCTACTGAGGTATACAACTGCCCATAGAACCTCTCTATCTCCCTGAGCACCTCTGACTTATTCGACTTTACGTTTCCGTCCTCCATCTTCAGCTTCGTCAACTGGCTTTGCCCAATAGACGCGTCTCTTGCAAACACTTTGGAGCCCTTGTTCTGCTCTATGGTCTCCTCAATACGTCTTGTATTGAAGGACCGTAAATCGTGTCGCAAGGACTTCAATATCTGTCCATTGAGCTGCCTATAGGACTTAGCATCATCGGAGGTTTGGAGTGTCATGGTACGTCGCTCAGCCATAAGGTTTCGGGTGTAGTCAGATAGCTTTTGAGGCCTATTTTTACGATGGGTCTTAAAATGCTTGGACCCGACCGTATGGACAGTCTCTACCAACCTATTGTTGATTTCGTCCACTGATGCGCTGCTGTCTAGCAATTCGAAGCGGTTGGCCAATTCGAGTTGAAAGTTCTCGGGGTTTTGGATATGTGCATTAGAAGGTTGGAGCGTAGACTTCATCAGACGCGATCTTTCCATTTTGACATTAATATTTAATGTGCCTCTGACCATTCGGTGATCACTGCCGGTTTTTACCCTGTGAATCACGGAGACATCATTAAATATTTGTCGCTTGGTGCTCATGATGAAGTCTATCTCATTTTTTGTGGAACCATCAGGGCTCATCCAGGTCCATTTCCTATGAGGCGGCTTCCGGAAGAAAGAGTTCATCATAAAGAGTCCCTCCTTCTCCAGATATTCGGCCAGCCTCTGACCCCTGGGGTTGCGTTGCCCATATCCAAATTGCCCCACTCTCAATTCATCATCGCCCTGTTTGCCCAGCCGCGCATTGAAGTCACCCATAACCACTGTAAAGTGTGCTTTTGAAGTATGTATGGCTCTACTAATGTCCTCATACATTACTTCGACGTCATCATCTGAGTATGCCGAGGTCGGTGCGTAGACCTGTATGACCTTCAGCGAATATCTTTTGGATATTCTGAGTATCAGGCACGCTACCCTGCTCGACACACTAGTGATGGACACAACGTTGTCTATGAGTGACTTGTGGACGATAAATCTGACACCACCTTAAGACTGCTGTTCGCCCTCCCGGTAGTAAAACAAGTTGCCGGATTTTAAGGTTATCGTGTCCTCGCCCTTTCTTCGGACCTCCGATAAACCAACAATATTCCACCGCAACTTGTTTATCTCTTCTTCCAGCTCAACAAGCTTCTCATCTGTCCTTAACGTGCGTGCGTTGTATGTCACCAGGGCCAATTTTCGGTTTTGGTGGTAGCCGAATCTGTGCCGGAGATTCTTAGCACCCCTTGTCCTGTCGTTACCATAGCTGCTACCGTGGCCAGGACGAACAGGACCGCCGGGGACTAGGGGCCTGGTTTTATCCTTTTCTTCCATTTTAATAAATTGGGGGGGTTTGCCATACTCGCCACGCTTGGCAGGCGGGTTGGCGAGCGCAGTTTTTGATGGTAGAAGTGTTAAGGGAACGCTGCTGCCCATTCCCTAGTTTTCCCTTAGTCGCCTTGTACGACACCCGATGGGATGAGATGGGTTGGTCCTATTCTAAGCCGGGAACCATGCGGCATGTTTAATTAGGGAGATTTTAATGTATTTTTAATATTATTTTTCAGTAATAGCTACTGCGCAATGCGCGGCCCGCGCATTTCTTTCTTCAAAAATTATATTTTATCTATAGTTTCATTAAAGATTTCGTATCGATATCACTAAAACCGTAATTAATACCAATATTAGTTGTAGAACACAAAAAGGCTAGGCAGGTACCACAGACTAGGCATGTCCATTAAAAATCGATTAATTGAAAAATTATTTTTTGGATCGATATGAATTGATTCAGTAGATCGCTTCCGAAAGCCTTCGAATCGGATCGATTCATAAAAAAATGGTAATCGGAAATATTACTTAAGTAAGTTGTGTAAGTCAGGGATATAAATAATGGCAAAACACGTTTATTGTTAAAATACTACGTTCCAAATATAAGTTTAAGTCAGTTGTCTTTTTAATTATCTTCAAATTGAACGTATCAAGAAATTATAAAAATAAAGGAATCCAAAAAAAACTCATTCGATTAATTAGAATCGATTTCATTCATTCAAGGCGATTTTTTTTTCAATTTTCTCTCTTCTGGGGAAGGCAAAGGGATCTAGCCAATACAGCCTAGTCATAAGTGGTATTTTTTATAGATAAGATGAATTGATGAAAACGATGATAATGAAATTGATGATTACCCCATCCTGGATGGTAAAGCGATGGATACTTTACATACCAATTGAGACAGCCGTTTTGAGGGAAACCAAAAAGGCTCATTTTATCACTTTGTTACAATTACCTTCATTGATGCACATATAAGATCATAATGGTTAATATTCCACCAACATTACACATTATTATTCGAAATAACACAAGTTTGGAAAATTAAAACAAATTGACGACATCACTCTTAGATTTTCCGCCAAAACGCCCCGCGATTTTTATTAATTTGCCAATTGAATGAGTTTTTTTTTGGAGTCCTTCCTTTCTGGAATTTCTTGATACATTCAATTTAGAGAACGTAGTATTTTTAACAATAAATAGGTTTTGCCAATATTTATATCCCCGATTTACAGTCATGTCACAGGATGATAAATATATTACGTACTATTGACGTAACATCAAGTCATAAAGATGACATCATATATGAATAAAAGTACTATATCAATATGATGTCATAATATGTCATGCAGCACGACATCATATTGAAGTCATCAATATGCGTCATTATTATGTCATATTGACGTAATAATGTTATGATCTCTATGTGACCTATATATGACATTATATTTATGTCATGTGTTCACTAGGTACACACGCTTATATCCCGAGAGGGTTGTCTAGAGCCGTACCCTTGTTAATATCTAAGACCCTATTTCGCCTTTCTCTGATTAGATTCATATAAAGCGTTATATCCGTTTAATTTTTGTGTAAGCATTTGTTCTGGCTTGGACGCCTGCCGATGTTGTAGCTCACGCGAAGCTAGCCCAACGTTGCTCCCATCGTCGCTGCAGGCACAACAGGCGTTCATTCAAGACGTTCACTCGGACATTCACTCAGCCGTACATTCAACGATTCAGTCTCTAAATTTTAATATTCCTCTCCCAACCGTCGCCCACGCTCAAAAGGGTGTCATAATCGCAAGTTCTTAATTGTAAAAGTAACGAAGTAAACTACATCTAAATCTAAAAACGGAGTTTCATTGGCTTCAGTATGTTATAATACAGCATTATTTATGAGTTTATATGGTTTATGATTTGATCCTCTGATCTTATCAATCTATCTTAGGCTTAGTACGAAAAGGTTGACGTTAGCGTGACGCTAACGTGTTGATATGCCGTCCTTTACTACAACCTACAAATTTACTAAATGAACCTTAACGTGACAGCACGCCTATCGCACGCTAACGTTAAACTTTTTGTGCTAATCCTTCAGTAGAAACATGGAGCACAAACATTAACTTAAGGGCCTACCGTGATCAACTATTTATCGACCGGGGGAGTGACAGTGATGCAATTACTTTATAAATGAATAATAAGGGACGGATATATTATACGACGGAAAGAAACGACGTATATGCAACAACAAATATCATCATTTTCTAAAAATTCTATACTGTGAAATAAAATAACTGCTTTACAAGAGCTTTGCTACAATTATTCACTGCTTTTTTTTATAAATAATGTTAACTAGTTCTTAAACGTTTTGCGTTGGAATCAGAACTGACTATATAGATACTGATAGAGGTGACTTCAGATATTTTTTCTATCGAGAAAATTTCGTTTAATCATGTATTCCCTTTACCAGATTCCAAAATATACAGTCAAAAATCATATTCCTAAATATTAAGTCTCTAATCCATATACTTCTTGAATTGCTTTGAATTTGAAAAACACGTTATTTTTTGTGGTAGCCGTCCCTTATGTGTAAAGCCGAAAAAAGCGTGTTTATTCCATAGTTTATGACTTTTATATGGTTTCTGAATAAAGTGTTGAAATCTTTATTCTGCCTTCTATAATATTTTTCACATAAGAAGGGTAGTGACAGTTCTAAGTGACAAATAAAATTAATATTTAATTCAATGGTGTTAAGGTATAAAACCATAAGTGTAGAAATGTGTCATGCCTCTTATTGCCATTGAATAAAGTACACTGCAATTTTCTTTGACACTTACAACTATCACAGTACCCACCTTACATGAAAAATACTATAGTCATGGATATACAATGGATTGAACACTCTGCGAAAAAAACGTGATAGCAAGGATACTAACCTAGAGCCCTACCTACCTTTCTTAGTAGGGTGTCCAAACATTGGTACGGTTATGGACTTGATGATAATTAACGTTTAATTCTCGGGCACTGTTTATTGCCGTAATTCTTTCTTTCTACGCATATGCCACAACCTAAATGAGTAGTAGTCATAGGATTAAATAGCCCATTTTCTTGCGGACTGGTCATTTTTTACAAAATATGTAAATTCACCTCCAAATATAGCAAAAATTAAGGATAGTCTTCTAGGGCTGTTTCTTTGTATCTACTACGGTTAAGACAGCTGCCTAACTGTCCCATCTTAATCCATCCTGTATATAAAGACGAATTCAGAACCTTGTTCGTTTTGAACTGGGCAATAAATGGTTAACAGCGTATTTAAACGATATCATAAATAGGTATAGTCTGTATTAGTTCTACCTTATGGTCACCGTATTTCATATATAATATAATATGATATTAAGGTCTGCAGAGAACCCCCAAAGCAAGATTCCATAGGACATAATACTATGGAAATAACTGAAATAAACGATTCTAGCCGTTTCGACATTAGTTATGAGTCTAACTCTTTTAACCGCATTAGCTGCCGAACTTAACTTTCCCGATAGTTTTTGAATATGTTCGGCACACTGTAATTTAACATCTATGGTAATACCTTAAAGCGAAGTTAATTCAACAAGATCCAACTCGACTCCATTTAGTTGCACATTAGCTCCTACTTGCCTCGCTTTAGGCGTCGAAAATTTAATGCACTTAATCTTCTTATCCTAGAGTAGGAGATTATTACTCTTAAGCCAATGCACAGCTCTGGTAATTGCATTGTTCACATCGTCATAACTCTGCAATTGTCTTTTAATTTAAACTAATAAGATGTATCATTTGCGAATAAAACAATTTTGTAATTGTCCTTTACAAAGTAAGGTAAGTCATTGATGTTTATTAAATACAGGAATGATCCGAGAATGTGGAAGGCCCAAAGTGACCACAGATCCATCAGATCTCTTATCGTTAATATCATCCCTCTGAATTCTATTATTTAGTTCAATACCGATTTCATTAAAATGGGACCACCTCGAAACTATACTAAACCCAACGCAAAAAGAATCATCAAAATCAGTTCATAAATAAAGACGTTATAAAAAACACCGTCGAATTGTCAACCTCCTCCTTTTTAGAAGTCGGTTAATATTCTGATTAGTTCTATGGCAGGGTACCTATAGGGTTGACGTAATACCCATAATATCTCAATCTACGCATTCGTATTGTTTGTCGTTAAGGAGTTCCCTGGTGTATCTTCCAAGTCCAAGGTCCAATACCGTTGAAATTAAAATGGGACCACCTTGGAGCTATACTGAACCCAATGCAAAATGAATCATCAAAATCGATTTATAATTGGGGGAATGATCGTGTAACATACATACAAAAAAAAACATACAGTCGAATTGAGAACCTCCTCCTTTTTAGAAGTCGGTTAAAATTATATTTTAATTTGTAAATTGTATAGTTTTTAAATAAATATTATTGAATTATCGGTATTCATACTAGTCTTCTTGTAAAGTATTATCTTACATTGAAATTGTTTTTAGAATATATCGAAGAAGATTCAATAAGCTGATTTTTCTTTGGTAAAAATTAAGAAAACACCTTTCATAAGGCTCTTTGTTCTTTGACACTACAGTTTAAGTAAATTGGGTTTTAATACAATAATTAGCAATGTAAGATTCATTTTTATATTTGTTTCCAGATCTTGTAATAAATAATCATTAAATAATTATTAATAATTATGTGCATAAATTAAACATGTATAAATATGTGCCTATTGAGCATAATTGGATTATATTAACTAGCTAGAGTTTAAATATAATTGTCTTTATTCAGGTAATTCCTAATAAACTTTAATTACAGTCATAAAAGAAATCGGAACTAACGCTGTCATCTAGTGTAATGTCACTTCATGACAGTCGCAGAGTTGCCGTTTGCTATAAAATTGCGGCCTGTTGAAATATTTCCCTGGAACAAGGAAAATTTTACTAAATGATAATCCTAATTTTACACTAACGCCCCCCTGTCAATGTCATCTACGAGCCAAAATATCCTTGTCGCACTATACTCATACTTTGTATTCATTATTTTATACTCTTAATTCAAATCAAAATTGTATCAATGAATGACGGACGATTTAGCGCAATGGTTAAGAGCTTAAGCTGCTCCGCCCACTGTGTCGAATAGTCACGGGTTCGATTCCCGCACGGGACAAATCTTTGTGTGATCCACAATTATTTGTTCCGGTCTGGGTATTTGTTTGTGAATTTTCATGTTTGTAAACGCACCCACGACATAGGAATAAATCCTAGTGTGGGGCTTCGTTTTTAAAAAAAGAAAAAGAATAAGAATGTATAAAAAACAAACACACATCGTAGTTAGGGTCTGAAAACTTCACTTTTCCAGGTCAATTTATTGTAAAAAGTAATCTTCTAATCTTTAATATGTACCATACTTAGTCGCATGCTAGAGAACTACGAATATTTGTAAAGACAGAGGTATACTATGTTCAACACAATTAATTTCTATACTGAGACAATACAATATTTATTTTTGTTACTTGTTGTAATATATATAAGTCTAATTAATTTTTCAATAAAAGAGCGTTGCTGTTTGCGCAACTAGTTTTGTTGCCTTATTTTTAACAGAAGTAATCTTTAATATAAACATTCATTCTATATTATTAGAATACGATGGTTACGTCGAGGTCTAATGGATCAAGACCGATATTTTACATAATAAAATATAGCAAAACTCCTTGCTGCTTGATGAGGGAAAGGTCCGTATGAGTTTTTTATGTTTTAAATAATTTCAAAAATATATTTAAAAAAAGCACATCTATAACAAAAACTTAACGAATTATCTTGTTTAGTTGAGGAGATCTTTTAGCTTCCTTCCAGATCTATCATCAGACCTTGGACACCATTCGGGTCTAAAGTACTCTTCCATACAAATTTATCGAGCCCAAACACAGCGGGGTTATATGAAAGGTTGGGTGGTTCCATTGGCCCTCTTTCGGCTTCATCATTAGACCCTGAATACTATCTCTTTGTATAGTACTTGTCAATACCAATTTAACAAAGCTAAACTCGGAAGGTTACGTTGTCTAGTTCACATGTTCCTATGGCCACCCTCCGACTCCATCATCAGACCAGCTCTATCGTACCATATTATTGTACTTTCACCGAACTCATAGTTGAATAAAATTTTCTTCCTCTTAAATAGAGGGAGGGTTTTATCATGAGCCTCTTGGCTCACCTCCCATCACATAATCTTCTATAACAAAGTTAAGATTTTCGGAATAGGTGTATGTTATTGATATTTTGTGTTTGTGCCGCGGCTGAACCATTAATGTTTAATTTAGTCGTATCATTTGCGTATTCGTATGACGTGCAGATTATTGAGTTTTATCACGAAATATAAAATTATAGCTTTATTTTTTAACCTTTAAAACCGTTTGACGATGGTTTGGTCTAGTGGTTAAGAGCTTAAGCCGTTCGATTCCCTCTCGGAAAAATCTTTGTGTGACCCACAAGTGTTTGTATCGGTCTGGGTCTTTGTGTATGAAAATTGAATGTTTGTAAACGCACCCACGATACAGGAATAATAGTAATTATAAGGCTACATTAATTTTAAAGAAAATCACTATTATTTGGATCAGCTATTTAATACCTATCTTTAAGCCTACCAACTGTATATACAAAGTAGAATATTTTTAAGAAAAGGTAAGTAAACAAGGTCATTGTAGATCGAAGGGAAATTCGCCTTACGGCACTGTTGAGAGCAATTATACGGGACAATTGCGACTCCCCTAAACCACATTAAAGCCGGGTGTTGTCTACCTTCTTGATCAAGACGCCAACTCCGAGATTAATTTCTTAAGCAAATGTCAAAGTTTGAAGCATACATAATTTAGTAGTTAGTGTAGCTTATTATATTTAATTCGAAAATGTCTCTAATAAAATTGAGTTTGAGGATTCATTAGTGGCACCTTAAAATGATATTATCTGTTAACCTAGATATTCACTGATAAAAAACCATATACCAAGTAGCTATTTTATCAACAGTGTGGTATGGCTCATGGTATATGGATAAGCGACGTAGACTTTTGCCATATCATGCAGAAGCGACAGGCTGCGGAAGATGGAACGAGTAATATTGAAAATCACGTTTCGCGAACACGTGGCGAACTATTAGATTCAGGCAGACACTCAACTAGCCGATATTGCTCACATTATTGCACAAAAGAAATGGCAATGAACGGGACAGGATGAAAGTTTGCGGGTGACGGAAAGGGGGTTATTTATCGCCTGCACACAACAACCGGCCCTCGCGAGGAAAGTGCGTGCCATTTACTTCCAGCCCGTCCCTCCAAGAAGAGTGCGGCATTTTCGTCAAGAGAGAATTTCCACAATAATTGACGGTCGCAGATGGTTGCTTACGCATTCCCTTAACCCGCCCCGGTCACAGCAACGAGCTAGAGCATGGTAGTTGTTTCAGCCGGTAGGAGTCTCGGCATAACCCTTTGCTTCCCCCAGTGGCGAGCGGGTATCCTATGAAGGATTTCCCCTATCAAAAAAAGGATCAACATGTCATAACAACTATATAACTTTACAGTAAAACGTGTGGTTGTTATTGGCCAGTAAAAGATATAAGTATGGTAACAAATTTCAGTATTGATTTACATTTCCCAGTAGACCAATTTCTAAGGCTGAGAAATCTAACGAATTTTTGCTATTTTACTTGTCGGCCTAATAAATGAATCGCTAGAGAGACACATTTCAATTATGCTACGGAGAATATACCTACTTATTATTTAGGCAATTTTAAAGAAGTAGGTTCCTGTTAAAAATTGTCTGAAAAAATCTTTATAGTATATTATTATGAGAGCTTATTTACCGGAACACCCTTAAGTCAAAAATTTAAAGGTCTGGTTTAAATACTTTTTACTAACGTAAATTGATTCAGTTTTGACGCGCTGAAATGAATAGCTTCAGGTATTCCACTGATCTTTATAAAGTTATTAAAACAATATTATTAATGTGTTACTATAACCAAATCGCATGTGTTTTACCTGATGAGTAAGTCAGGAGTCAATGTAACCGTCGAAAGCTTACGACGCGAACTATGAAAGAGTACTATACTAAGTAGATCGATTCGGAAACACATTGAAAAACATTAAAAGTTACCTACAAAGTATACTTGTATACTGTTAGAAAACTAACTAACTAATTCAACTTTTAAATTAAATTCCCCAAGCGATAGAGGTTTCGGAGTTTAATTTCGCAGCAGAACATAATATTATTATTGGAAAACCATATTCTACAAACATTTTTTTTTACTTTTTTGTTTGAAAAGTTTTGCCATAAGCTCTTAAGTTTCTATATATCTATAATATCTATGAAATAATAAGTAATTTTAGCAGTACCTTCACAATCTATCGATGTTATAAAATCATCAATTATTTTTGTTCTGCGTGTATCACATTCGCTCGAGTAGATATTCACCTAAGCGTAATTTCACTTAATAGGGTATTGTACTCTTTTTTTTAAGTTATTGTCCATACCCTACCATCAACAACAGCTATACAGTCGCAATTACACAGATTTTCTACATAAAAGCTTTAAATTTTGTAATACTAACTGAGGAGCTCCTTGTGTTTTTCCTCTAGAAGAATGACATCTTGAAGTGGTGGAATAATTGTTGCTCTAAACTATTCATATGTTGTGTGTTAATAAAAATATTATGATTCTGTTTTTCATTTTGATATTATCTTGAATCGACTACGGTGGTAACAAAGTATTAGATTATTTCTGTCTATTTACATATGTATGTGTATCTTCATACGAATAATATTTCCTTCTTCTTCTATAATTGATTCCACTGATTGTAAAAGCATATACATTTAAGTATCAGCGTGCTCGGTTTGCGACTAGATAATTTTGTACATTGATAAAATTAATCGTGAGCGTCTATGAGCGGATTGGAAGTTAAACGAAAGCCTCATAATTCCTCTCAATTTTAACCGAAGTAATTCTAACGGAACTGTGGTATTTCGTAGTATAACGGCTGAATACTACTAATGTAGTAAATAGATCTTAATAGATAAACGAGTTCTACTTTAGCAGTCAAATTTATAGCAATAAACAAATTTATAGCTAACGCCTGAACCAAGTTTAAATTGTTTGACGAATACTTATGTTCATTTGAAAGGAGTGTAGTCATAGTAAAGTTTCACCATATTTATTTAAATCAGCAAGTGTTTTAGTAAACTATTTAAGTAACTGTTTCAGTTGCCGCAGTTTGAAAATAGGGTGGACTTTAACTTGTAACTTTCAGAACATTACGATGCTAATGTCCATTACATTAAAAGTTGAAAAAACGAGATTTATACTAACTTCGGATTCACTATCAAAATGGATTGTGTCAAGTTACTTTGGAAGGACAAACCGAATCTTTCGGAGATAATATAACGTTTATAATAACATTTTCCGCTGACTTAATATTTACGTAATGACTATAACGTAATAAATCAAGATAAATTATGTGGAATACCGTCATAGAGAGAAAGAATGAGATATCGTAGAAAAATGACGCCACGTTGCCTCCACGATATTACTAAAGCCGTAGAACATTGAACTGGGCTGCGTGTGATTATGTACTAGAAGTCAGTACCTAGGTATTTTGTAGGTAGGTAGTATTTGAGACAACCTCCAATTTCAAAGAGATAACGAAGTACGATATTTGTCAATTACCTATCTCTATTCATGAGATCAAAAGCAATTATCTCTTAAATCTATGCATATCTGAGTCACAACGCCTACAATCCGTAAATTCTTAAGTAATTAAAACTTAGAGAAGCTTTTGTAATTGGGTTTTGTGCCGCGTCGCAGAACCACAAAAAGCACAACGTAATTCAAGTACTCATAAACACGAGAGCTTTCGTTTCCTGTTTAACCACAGGTGTGTACACAAATTAAAAGGGGAATTATATTATTAGGTTTACTTTTAAAACCTTATTTGTATAAATGAGTGACACTTTGAATAACAACAAAAAAGCATCATTATTAATGAATATAATATTAATTAAAAATACCTTTTTAAAACAAGCGTTTATAGCAAAAATACAACGGAGACCGAAAAGTACTATGGCACTAAGCAATCCCAAACACGGTGGAGTTATATAGTTGGGTAGTTCCATTGGCCACCCTCCGGCTCCATCATCAGACCCTGATGAACTCTATCTGGTTATATAGTCTTCTCAATACCAATCTAACATGAGGGGGTAACGTTGAATAGTTCACATGTTTCTATGGCTACCTTCCGACTCCATCATCAGATCAGCTCTATGGTACCATATTATTGCATTGTCATTGAACTTACAAAAGTACGCCACATTTCAGCTCAATCGGATTGTCGAATGGCGAATCGGATTGTGTTGCTGATCGCAAGTGCTTGAAAAATGGATCAAAAGATTTGAACCGGAAAGACAGACAGACAGACAGACATACGGACAAGTTAAATAAAAGCTTGTAATAAAAGGCGTGTTTTAAGTCATTAGAGATTATTATATACAACAAGCTTAAGTTTAGTTGTTTTTTTTAATCACCGAATGAATCTATTTTTGAAATACTTATTAAACCGTTCTTCAGGTATTAAACTAATTGTTACTAGATTTCAAAACAATACGGCAATCCCAATTGCGCTTCTAAAACATACTCTTCAATACGTACACATACAATTGCTTAAGCAAGTAAAAATCAACTCTCAGAAATTGTAACTTTGGTTTTCGTATTGAATTAATTGTAAAGGAAAGATATAACTGTGTTGACTGAGATCTCTCATTTTATATGTAGAACTATGTAGAGTAGTAAGTAAGCTGCGAAAAAGTTGTGTACTGTCGTAATAAGCCATTATTTGCAAAAACATAATGTTGTTTTTTTTAATACGTATGTTATGTACTAAATCAAAGACAAAACTTTAATACAGATTTGATCAGTCCTTTTTTCGTTGGGCCTTTACATCGTCGGCTAAATGTGGGTGTACATGGTACACCTCTGCCACCTCCGCTTGAGGAAGGTGGACGTGACAGGCGGCGTTTTATAATGTACATAGCATAAAAATGTTGATAGAATAACAATTTTCCTTGAACTGTTACAGTAATTTTAAAATTTTTAAAACTCGGACGATTTTTGAGGTTACATGTAACTTGCGGTGTTTTTATTAATTAAATTTTATACGAAAGTGCACATAGTAAAGTAAAGCACATTTCTTTTATAATAATGTGATTCATTACCGTATTTATAATATAATGTCCTCTTTTGTGATCATTTTTTCACTATCTTCACTCACTTCACTTCGAGTCTTCCTTTATTTAAGGCGTCCTTTTCCCTGTATGATTTTAAAACTATGTTAGTCTGTTAATAAAACAAGTAAATAAATCCAGTATTACTAAGATGAGCTCTCCCAAAAAAGCTTGTAAAAAACTGAATAAAATAGAACCCACTGTGATATTTATCTACATTTAGTTACCGATAGCAATATTTTATCATTCGGCCGGGGAAATATCGTATCTATTGAATTGCGTTTCTGTATTCTTTACCCAGTGAACACATTTACGTCAAATTGATGTAAGAATGACGTCATTTAAGGTCAGATTTACGTAAAATATAAGTCACAAATGTATCACATTTTATTGTTCTGCGGGTGGTTTTGATTAATACAATTGTTTATTATGCCGCTTAAACGAACACCACCAAACACCCCCTGTAAGGAGGATATCAGACCACATTCCGAGATAAAATTACTCCACGGGACGATGCCATCTACGAGTCAATCAACGAATCAACGCTATAATGCGCCAGAGGGCAGCAATAACGATAATACCCGCATACACCCAAGCGAGAACGTGACTCTCCGTCCTACCAAGAGGCAGGCGTTGTCATTACCTTCTGGCAATGAGGATTCCCCAGTAACACGCGATGAGATTCGCAAAATTATGGACGATGTTTTGAGAACGTATTTAGCTGATCTAACAGACAAGTTAAGTTCAAAAATGCGTGCAATTTTAGATGCCGAACTTCAACAGGTAAAATATGAGCTTCAAGATGTAAAACAAGCTATGCAATTTGTGAGTGACCAGTTCGACGACATTGTAAATGAGCAAAAAGCAGTCCAAAATAATGTGAAAAAAGTTCAGGAACAAAGTACCTTAATGCACTCCACCATCACAGATTTAAAATTACGCATTAACCAGCTTGAACAACATGCTCGGTGCAAAAATATAGAAATACAATGTCTCCCCGAAAAAAGGTCCGAAAACTTAGTCACTATCTTAAAGGAGTTGGGCAAAAGTATATCATGTGAAATAAAGGATGACAATATCATGCGTATAACAAGGGCCGCTAAAATTAATCTTGAGAACACACGTCCACGATCGGTTATAGTAGAGTTGAATAGCGTAAATAAGCGAGATCAATTTTTGGCGGCTACCATAAGCTACAACAGAGCAAACCCCGCGAATAAACTCAACAGTTCACACATGGGATGCAGCGGTGCGAAGCTACCAGTCTACGTCACTGAACATCTATCTCCGTTAAACAAATCACTCCACGCAGCAGCGAGAAAAGTTGCAAAAGAAAAGGGGTACAGGTTCGTCTGGGTCAGGAACGGCCGTGTTCTTATTCGCAAGAGCGAGCACGATAAGTACATTGTAGTGAGGGAAATGAGTGTTTTGGATAATTTAAAGTAGAAAAATTTATTACTATGCACGAATCAATTACGTAACACCATAAAATTTAAACAAATAAAAATATATTATCAAAACACTCGTGGCCTGAGGACTAAAACACACTTATTTTTTCAGAACTTGATTACTAGCAGTTATGACATCATTGTGTTAACCGAAACTTGGCTGAACTCTGCCGTCTTAAGCACTGAACTATTTGATGACCGTTATATAGTATATAGACGCGACAGAGAGTCATCAGGTTTCCATGGCGGTAAGGAGGGAGGTGGGGTATTAGTCGCAGTCATGAAACACCTGACGAGTACGCGAATGATGGTTTGGGAGAGTAATTGTGAAGATCTTTGGGTTTTGATAAATATACCTCATTCCAAATTATTCAAACAATTGGCTATCTGTGCTGTCTACCTCCCTCCTCCTGTCCATTGTCAAATCTTGAAACACTATATTCAAAATTGTAACTCTCTACTTGATCATTATGAAGGTCACTCTTGCATATTAGGTGACTTTAATCTCAGTAATATTAATTGGAAAAGAGCTACAACAAGTCAGTGCTCGAAATTGGGTCAGTTTTTGGTCGATTTTGCACATGTTGCCAACCTATGGCAGCTCAATCAAATACCAAATAACAGGCAAAAATTTCTAGATCTTGTTCTGTCAGACGTACCATCCTGTACTGTGTCAGCAGCCCTAATCGCGCTTGCACAGATTGACCCTTCACATCCACCACTTGAAGTCGATGTATTGAGCGTGGAAAGTAAAGAGCTTGTTGTCAACCTTAATAATCGAAGGCTAAACTACCACAAGGCTGACTATGAAGTGATTAACAATGATCTGTCAATGATTGACTGGAACATGGAATTAGCGCAACGCACAAATGTTAATTCCATGCTATCGATATTCTATGCCAAACTCAAGGAAGTAATTTACAAACATGTGCCTCGCAAAAAGGCTGGGAACCGTAAATATCCACCGTGGTTTACTAAATCCCTCATTGCCATACTAAAAGAAAAAAATAACATACATTCTCGATTTAAAAAGTACCGGAACCCAATGGACAAAATAGAGTTTAATTTGTTAAGCAAAAGGTGTTCAATAATAGCTGAGAAGTGTTACAATCAATACATAGACGATGTAGAGAGTAAAATCAACCATAACTCCAAATACTTCTGGTCATACGTGAAGTCTAAGAAAGTGGAATCTAGTTTTTACCCTAGCCAAATGACTGACGGAACTTCTGTCAGCTCCGATGGTGAGGGGATATGTAATTTGTTCGCGTCTCTGTTCTCGCAGGTCTACAATAATGGGAATTCTAATAATATCTTCACTATGTCGAATAACTTAAAGCTTAGAGACAAGTTAAGCTTTAGTTTTGGCTCAGTGGTAGTGGACCAAACAACAATAATGAAAAAGCTAAATAGTCTAGATATATCTAAGGGTGCGGGCCCAGACGGTATTCCGCCAATTTTCATTAGAAATTGTTCGTCCAACTTGATAATACCACTACATATTATCTTTGCGACGTCGATCTCATCTGGAATATTTCCGGATGAGTGGAAAGTAGCCAAAGTAGTACCTATTCATAAGTCTGGGGGAACGGAAGACGTGGACGATTATCTCTACCATAGCAAAGATTTTTGAGTCCATAATTTGTCCTCACATACAAAAGTATTTTAGTCAGTATTTATCTATCCATCAACATGGTTTCGTCAAGGCAAGGTCTACTTCAACTAACTTGGTCACATTTGTGGAAGATTTGGCTGAGGCAATTGACTGTCGTCAGCAGGTAGATGTAATATATACTGACTTCAGCAAGGCCTTCGATAAGGTGCCCCATTCTATACTGCTCCACAAATTATCAGTATATGGTTTCTGTGGAGGTCTTCTTAAATTGATCGAGACTTACCTGAGGAATCGCTCCTTCTACGTCGTAGTTAACGGTTTCAGGTCAAACTTGTTCTCTGCCTCTTCTGGTGTACCTCAAGGATCACATTTGGGTCCTATCCTCTTTAATATTTTCGTAAATGACTTACCTAATTGCCTTCTACATTCTGAACCTTATATGTACGCCGACGATCTAAAAATTTCACGCATTATAAAAAATACTTACGACGTAGCTCTTTTACAACAGGACATAGAACACATTACCCAGTGGTGCAGCAACAACCAAATGCACCTCAACACTAATAAATGCTACCACATGAAGTTCACCCGCAAACTCCATTTCATTGATTCTAGTTATTCTATAGAAGGCACTTCCATACGTGAAGTTGACACAATTAGAGACCTGGGTATTAATTTAGACAAAAAACTTACTTTTCAACCTCATATGGATGAGATAATTAAAAAAGCATCCAAAATGCTAGGGTTTTTTTTTTTTTTTTTTTTTTTTTTTTTTTTTTTTTTTTTTTTTTTTTTTTTTTATAAAAACGTAGCCCCACACTAGGATTTATTCCTGTGTCGTGGGTGCGTTTACAAACATGTAAATTCACAAACAAATACCCAGAGCGGAACAAATAATTGTGGATCACACAAAGATTTGTCCCGTGCGGGAATCGAACCCGCGACTATTCGACACAGTGGGCGGAGCAGCTCAAGCTCTTAACCACTGCGCTAAATCGTCCGCCGGGTTCGTCATAAGAAATGGTAAAACATTCAGAAAGCCGCAAACAAAAATACTATTGTACAATACCTTGATTCGTAGCATACTAGAATACTGTCCCACTGTCTGGAGACCGCATTATTCTACACATATTTTAAGACTAGAAAGGATTCAGAAGCGTTTCATGTGGCATTTGGCATTTTCTGCTGGAATATCCAAAAGTCATAAAAGTTATAGTGAAAGACTTGCGTTTTTTAATACACCATCGCTTGAAAAAAGAAGAGCGCTTTTGGATCTGAATTTCATGTACAAATTACTACACAACCAATTGGATTGTCCATCGCTGATTAAAAGTCTAAAGTTTAACGCCCCTCATCGGATACCCCGTAAAGCAATGGCAATAATGGTTCATCCATTTCGGAGCACGGTTTTAGGATACAATTCGCCGATTCCCAGGTTGTGCAGAGCTGTTAATAAATATTGCATAGACGCAATCGACATATTTTCAGTAAAATCGCATGAATTTCGTAGACTTATTTTCGAAAACTTACCCAACTAACATTTATTTGTTAAACCTCATGACATTAAATAAATTAAAAAAAAAATTAATTAAAATATTTGCAATTTTATTATAGTGTGATTAATTAATATTTCTTTGTATTTCATTTTATTGTTATTCTTTTTCATTCTGAAAGTTAGTGATTTAATTTTATTTTATAATTAATTATGATTGTCTAAGTAATAATATATCTGTCAATAATCCGTCAATAATATCTAGAATAAATACTTGTTATGCATGCTGTATTCACCTGTAATTAGTTATGCAATTGGTCATGAACTTAAAATTTGTATCACTTGCAAATGAATTATTGTACATAACTGTTGGTGAATCTAATTAAATAAATAAAAATAAATAAATCACATATAAGTAATGATTTGATTCTTCCTGATGTCTGAGACTTTTACGTAGGGTATATGACGTACATATGATGTCAAATTCTAACATAATAGTTATGCCAGTTGTCTTACTTACCTATGACTTATAGTGCGACAAGGATATTTTGGTCCGTGGATGACACTGACAGGCTTGGTGCAAAATTAGGCTTATCATACAGTAGAATTTTCTAACTTCCAGGGAAATATTTTCTTATAAAAAAAACTTAGGTAACTTTTATAGCATACAGCAACAGTGCAAATGTTGTGAAGTGACATTTTACTTCATGACAGCATTAGGTTCGTTTTGGCCGCTGGCCACAATATCCTTGTATGACTGTAATTTTACTGATATCGAGCCGACAGAAGGGTGACGTCGGAGTCTTTCTGAATGTCTTACAGCCAGCTATACAAGTATCTTGTAGCCCGCAGCCAAAATCGGAACTAACGCTGTCATGAAGCGAAATGTCACTTCATGACAATCGCAGAGTTACCTTTCGCTATGAAATTCACCGAAGTTCTTTTTTTAACTAATAACCGTGCCGGGTGGGTCCCTGTTGAAATATCTGGAAGTAGGAAAATTTGATGATGATAATCCTAATTTCATACCAACGCCCCCTGTCAATGTCATCCACAGGCCAAAATATCCTTGTCGCACTATAAATGTGATTTCGCCTTACGTGATTGTATAAGAAAGAAATATTAAAAATCATAATAAGAAATCTGATTTATTTTCATTTCAAATTCTATGTGGTGCAAAACAATAATTATTATCACTTTTCAAATGGTAACTATTGTTGACTAGTAACAAAGTTATGCACTGACAATATTGCTAGATTTTTTTTTCTTGATCCATACAATTTGACATTTCTGCCATCGATCTAACTGCATTCTTGATTTCTTCCTTTCTTTTGTATTGGCCAGATTCTAGTCCAGCTCCCTGATTCCCTAGACAAAACCAGTTGCTTGCTGTTTTCGAGAACTCAGCAATGTCCCAAGACGGATACTTCTTAAGAATTATATCTAGAAATAAATATAAGATGATAAAAAAATTAACAAATTGGAATACTTGCTAGTTCAGATTTATTTTTGGAACATTTCTCACCTTTGCAAATCTTGATCAATTTTAAATTAGCTTCAGCTACTTCGTTTTTTTTCCGTCCTACGTATTTTAAAAGATTCATAAAATACAGGGTTAATACTCTTTCAGTAAATTTCTTCCCACTAGCCCCACCAACTTCATTGATGATTTGTCTGCACAAAAAAGATTATGTATCAGTTTAATAAAAAATAAACAACAGCATAAGACTTTGCCATGGTATGAAGCTCACTAAATAAATAATAAAAAATGAAAACTAGTCTGGATAGATTAAAAATTGTGTTTACGGAAAACACTAAAATATATTTTACTGACTTTGGATATTCATATTTAAAATTTGATCCATATTTATGATTCATTTATCTATCTTTCTATATCATCACGCCAGTTCCATGTAGGGTAAGCAGAGAGTACAGAGTTCCAACAGGTTCTTACATAACCGATCTCTCTGGCTTCCTCTACTCTCATAGTGAGAGAGAGACTCATGTCTTGCCCATCAGATAATTCACGGTCTCTTTGGTCATGACATAATAGTCTAGGTCTTCCCCAGTACCTATATCCTTCCACTTTTGCATAGTATTATCTTTCTTTCTTCCGACATTCTTTCTATAAGCTCGAACCAACGGAGCATACCCTTTCTCATCTTTCTTACTACTTAATTTATTATCACAAAAATTTAATATGCAGCAGGCGGGACAAACTTAGTTGCATTAATGTTAGGTTATGATGTCAGTCTTAATTATTATTATAGTCAAATATAAAATAAAATACTTACAATTACCGTTCAGCAAGAACAATCGAAACACGTGGTTCATTAATAAGTTTAAGTATATTAGGAAGATTTTAATGTATTTTTAATATTATTTTTCAGTAATGGCTACTGTGCAATGCGCGGCCCGTGCATTTCTTTCTTCAAAAATTATATTTTATCTATAGTTTCATTAAAGATTTCTTTTCGACATCACTAAAACAGTAATTAATACTAATATTAGTTGTAGAACACAAAATGGCTAGGCTAGGTACCACAGACTAAGCATGCCCATTAAAAATCGATTAATTGAAAAATGATTTTTTGGATCGATCTGAACTACTGAATTGATTCAGTAGATCGCTTCCGAAAGCCTTCGAATCGGATCGATTCATAAAAAATGGTAATCGGAAATATTACTTAAGTAAGTTGTGTAAGTCAGGGATATAAATAATGGCAAAACACGTTTATTGTTCAAATACTACGTTCCAAATATAAGTTTAAGTCAGTTGTCTTTTTAATTATCTTCAAATTGAACGTATCAAGAAATTATAAAAATAAAGGAATCCAAAAAAAACTCATTCGATTAATAAGAATCGACTTCATTTATTCAAGGCGATTTTTTTTCAGTTTTCTCTCTTCTGGGGAAGGCAAAGGGATCTAGCCAATACAGCCTAGTCATAAGTGGTATTTTTTATAGATAAGATGAATTGATGAAAACAATGATAATGAAATTGATGATTACCCCATCCTGGATGGTAAAGCGATGGATACTTTACATACCAATTGAGACAGCCGTTTTGAGGGAAACCAAAAAGGCTCATTTTATCACTTTGTTACAATTACTTTCATTGATGCACATATAAGAATCATAATGGTTAATATTCCACCAACATTACACATTATTATTCGAAATAACACAAGTTTGGAAAATTAAAACAAATTGACGACATCATTCTTAGATTTTCCGCCAAAACGCCCCGCGATTTTTATTAATTTGCCGATTGAATGAAATTTTTTTTGGAGTCCTTCCTTTCTGGAATTTCTTGATACATTCAATTTAGAGATTATTAAAAAGACAACTGACTTAAAATAAAATCATGTTTGGAACGTAGTATTTTTAACAATAAATAGGTTTTGCCAATATTTATATCCCCGATTTACAGTCATGTCACAGGATGATAAATATATTACGTACTATTGACGTAACAAGAAGTAATAAAGATGACATCATATATGAATAAAAGTATTATATCAATATGATGTCATAATATGTCATGCAGCACGACATCATATTGAAGTCATCAATATGCGTCATTATTATGTCATATTGACGTAATAATGTTATGATCTCTATGTGACCTATATATGACATTATATTTATGTCATGTGTTCACTGGGTACACACGCTTATATCCCGAGAGGGTTGTCTAGAGCCGTACCCTTGTTAATATCTAAGACCCTATTTCGCCTTTCTCTGATTAGTTTCATATAAAGCGTTATATCCGTTTAATTTTTGTGTAAGCATTTGTTCTGGCTTGGACGCCTGCCGATGTTGTAGCTCACGCGAAGCTAGCCCAACGTTGCTCCCATCGTCGCTGCAGGCACAACAGGCGTTCATTCAAGACGTTCACTCAGCCGTACATTCAACGATTCAGTCTCTAAATTTTAATATTCCTCTCCCAACCGTCGCCCACGCTCAAAAGGGTGTCATAATCGCAAGTTCTTAATTGTAAAAGTAACGAAGTAAACTACATCTAAATCTAAAAACTGAGTTTCATTGGCTTCAGTATGTTATAATACAGCATTATTTATGAGTTTATATGGAAGATGTGCGGAGTGAAGCTGACCGACCGCATTAGCAACAGCATAGTAAGACAGCGAGTAGGTATGACAGATAGTATCGGTGTAAAGATGAGAAAGGGCATGCTCCGTTGGTTCGGGCATATAGAAAGAATGCCAGAGGAAAGAATGACAAAACAGATATACAATGTGAAAGTGGAAGGATGCAGGTACCGGGGAAGACCTAGACTATCTTACCACGACCAAATAAACCGAGTCTTATCTGATGGAAAAGTCAAGAGTCTCCGTAACCGGCGAGCGTGTATGAGACGAACTATGAGAGTCGAGGAAGCCAGAGAGGTATGTAAGGAAAGAACCTGTTGGAACTCTGTACTCTCTGCCTACCCCGCAAGGGATCTGGCGTGAGGTTATAGATAGATAGATAGATTATATGGTTTATGATTTGATCCTCTGATCTTATCAATCTATCTTAGGCTTAGTACGAAAAGGTTGACGTTAGCGTGACGCTAACGAGTTGATATGCCGTCCTTTACTACAACCTACAGATTTACTAAATGAACCTTAACGTGACAGCACGCCTATTGCATGCTAACGTTAAACTTTTTGTGCTAATCCTTCAGTAGAAACATGGAGCACAAACATTAACTTAAGGGCCTACCGTGATCAACTATTTATCGACCGGGGGAGTGACAGTGATGCAATTACTTTATAAATAAATAATAAGGGACGGATATATTATACGACGGAAAGAAAGGACGCATATGCAAAAACAAATATCATCATTTTCTAAAAATTCTATACTGTGAAATAAAAGAACTGCTTTACAAGAGCTTTGCTACAATTATTCAATTTTTTTTTTTTATAAATATATGTTAATTAGTTCTTAAACGTTTTGCGTTGGAATCAGAACTGACTATATAGATACTGATAGAGGTGACTTCAGATATATTTTTTTCATGTATTCCCTTTACCAGATTCCAAAATATACAGTCAAAAATCATATTCCTAAATATTAAGTCTCTAATCCATATACTTCTTGAATTGCTTTGAATTTGAAAAACACGTTATTTTTTGTGGTAGCCGCCCCTTATGTATAAAGCCGAAAAAAGCGTGTTTATTCCATAGTTTATGACTTTTATATGGTTTCTGAATAAAGTGTTGAAATCTTTATTCTGCCTTCTATAATATTTTTCACATAGGAAGGGTAGTGACAGGTCTAAGTGACAAATAAAATTAATATTTAATTCAATGGTGTTAAGGTATAAAACCATAAGTATAGAAATGTGTCATGCCTCTTATTGCCATTGAATAAAGTACACTGCAATTTTCTTTGACACTTACAACTGTCACAGTACCCACCTTACATGAAAAATACTATAGTCATGGATTTACAATGGATTCAACACTCTGCGAAAAAAACGTAATAGCAAGGATACTAACCTAGAGCCCTACGTACCTTTCTTAGTAGGGTGTCCAAACATTGGTATGGTTATGGACTTGATGATAATTAACGTTAAATTCTCGGGCACTGTTTATTGCCGTAATTCTTTCTTTCTACGCATATGCCACAACCTAAATGAGTAGTAGTCATAGGATTAAATAGCCCATTTTCTTGCGGACTGGTAATTTTTTTCAAAATATGTAAATTCAGCTCCAAATATCGCAAAAATTAAGGATAGTCTTCTAGGGCTGTTTTTTTGTATCTACTACGGTTAAGACAGCTGCCTAACTGTCCCATCTTAATCCATCCTGTATATAAAGACGAATTCAGAACCTTGTTCGTTTTGAACTGGGCAATAAATGGTTAATAGCGTATTAAAATCATATCATAAATAGGTATAGTCTGTATTAGTTCTACCTTATGGTCACCGTACTTCATATATAATATAATATGGTATTAAGGTCTGAAGAGCACCCCCAAAGCAAGATTCCATAGGACATAATACTATGGAAATAACTGAAATAAACGATTCTAGCCGTTTCAACATCGGTTAGGAGTCTTAACTCTTTTAACCGCATAAGCTGCCGAACTTAACTTTCCCAATAGTTTTTGAATATATTCAGCCCACTTTATTTTGACATCTATGCTAATATCTAAAAACGAAGTTGATTCAACAAGATCCAAACGACTTCATTTAGTTGCACATTAGCTCCTACTTGCCTCACTTTAGGCGTCGAAAATTTAATGCTCTTAATCTTTTTATCATTGAGTAGGAGATTATTACTATTAAACCAATGCACAAGTTTGGTAATTGCATTGGTCACATCGTCATAATTCTGCAATGGTCTTTTAATTTTAAAAAAGAGAGATGTATCATCTGCAAATAAAACAATTTTGTAATTGTCCTTTACAAAGTAAGGTAAGTCATTATTGTATATTAAAAACAGGAATGGTCTGAGAATGTGGAACGCCCAAAGTGACCACAGATCCATCAGATCTCTTATCGTTAACATCAACCCTCTGAATTCTATTATTTAGGTAGGATGCCAAGAGATCGAGATCGCTTTCCCTGTTGCCGTACTGGCTTAATTTTTTTAGATGTGTCTCATTATGTACGCCTTCAAACGCCTTAGACAAATCACAGATATAGCAAGAGCATCCTGTGACTCTTCCCAGGCATTAAATATGTACTTCAACGATTCTACTCCCGCATCTACTGTTTAACGGTTTCTTGTAAAACCGAATTGGTTTATAGGAGTAGATTGTTTTTTGAAAGTGACCTATTAATTGTTTTAAAATGATTATTTTTTCGAATACTCTACTTAAGGTGGGTAGAAAAGAAATAGGCCGAAAGTTGGAAAGGTCAAAATGGTCAAAACTACCGGATTTAATTAACGGCATTACTTTGCTATCTTTCATGAGATCAGGAATTATACCACAAGCAATACAACTATAAAATACCGATGCTAATCGCAGAGCAATTACTTCAATTATAGACGAAAATTTTTTACGGACTGCCCCCAAAGGTCCGCAGTTTTATTCATGCCTAAAGCTTTAAATGCATTAATGATATCTTTTGCATCGATATAAGAAAATTTAAAATAAATGTTACACTCAGAAACGCTTTGTTTTAGTAGTGATTTGGCAGAAGTAGAAGACGAATCTAGAGTTTTAGTTGTAATAATAGGAATATTAGTAAAAAACTTCTCAAACTCAATCGCCACATCTGAATCCGCTTTAATGTCGATATTATCAATTTTTAAATGAAAATCATCATTACGTACTTTTACGTGTGTGCAATTTTTTATTTTACTGCTATACTTACTACTACTATATCATCACGCTAGATCCCTTGCGGGGTAGGTAGAGAGTACATAGTTCCAACAGGTTCTTTCCTTACATACCTTTCTGGCTTCCTCCACTCTCAAAGTAATTCAAATAATGAGATTTAGTAACAGATCAGGCTCCCTTAACTCCCTTAACTATTTTAAAATATTTCTTGACATATTCTTTAAACTGAGGAAAAGAATTATATGTCCTTTCACTAAACAATTCATATACTCTTCTTCTACTTTTGTAAATGCCCTCGGTTGCACACTCACTAAACGATGCCCGGTTTTTGATTGATGTGTATTTAAACAGATGATATATCTGTTTAAATACACAATAAAACTCATCGTCAATGAGATCGAATAACAAATTATAACAAGTATTTGGATCGCTGTCAAGTGGTAAGCTAGGCAGTTTGTTTGTTTGCGAGACTTGATGCTTCCGAAAATGCAATTAGTGTAGCCGCTTTCTGGGCCGCAGCCATATAATTTTATCATGTTTGCCGTCGAAACGCTTAGAAGAAGAAGAATCGGAAAAATCACATTTTTTCCACCTAGGATTTGAACTTAGAACCTCGGGATCGGTACGAGCATTATTCGTTACTAGATCAAACGAGACAGAGTAGTATCACAGTATATGACTAACGATTTGGCGCAGTGGTTAAGCTGCTCCGTCTACTGGATCGAATAGCCGCGGGTTCGATTCCCGCACGGGCCAAATCTTTGTGTGACCAACAATAATTTTTTTCAGTCTGGGTATTTGTGTGTATGAATTTTCATGTTTGTAAACGCACCCATGACACAGGAATAAATCCTAGAGAGGGGCTCCGTTTAAAAAAAACTGTATACAGGAAAAAAATAACAGTAATCTAAAAACACGTCTTTTATTATTTCACAATACAGTACTCCGCCTACCTGAATTTGAGGGTTTCGTAACGTTATTTATCAAGGCACTTTTACCTGACCTTCTCTAAGTATAAATACGGCGGTTCTCAAATATTTGCATGTTGCCGGTTTGCGGCTATATTCGTTTTAATCTCAACCTCACAAAAAATTGATCAATATTTATATTCTAAGCATAGCATAAAATGATTAACTTGTCATTAGTTAAGCAATTGATTGCCTTGTTACTCTATTGGCGAATAATGCGCTTGGCGATCACGAGGTCCTGGGCTCGCTCCCTATTATATTACATGGGACCTAACATCGTCGGCGAAAAGTGGGTGTACACAGTACACCTCTGCCACCACCGCTTGGTGAATATAGGCGTGACGGTGTTTATTAGTTAAGAAATCCATAATTCGTGTAATGTTAAAGACGACGCTATGAACTGAAATTGTTGGTTATTATATATTTGTATACTAGATTTGTATACCGGCAGAGCAGAATAGCGCCACCCCATATCTTCCCGTGGGTATCGTAGAAGGCGATTAAGGGAGTGTGAGAAAATACTGACTCCTTGTATCTTTCTCACCGTGATACTGCTCCGTCTGTCTGAGTCCTTCTCCGGTCGTAACGGTCTCCGTTCCACTGGGCCCAGAAGGATAAGGATGAGTATGTGCACCTGTGTCTCGCGCGTATACTTGTGCACCTTAATATTTCCTGCGCATCTGACCGCTTCCGTTACTGGACTCCGAGTACGCAAAAGTCCTGTGGCGATGGGTAGAAGTAGAGAGGTCTAGCCTGATGCAAACTAGGCTTTGTCTGATATCTGCACGCAGGCGGTCCCGGGGGCGTGAGAACACGCCGTGGTCGTTTCCGAGCTGCACATTTGGGACGACAGCACGGGCTCGGCAGCACTTGGGATGTCAAAGCAGCCCTGTTTAGGGAGGCACTGCTTTCCCCGCTCAGCTGGGGAGGGGGCTAGAAAAGGTGCCCTAAAAAAATGCTCGTCCCGACATGGCAGATGGTAGTAACCGCGGCTATCATCGCATCATTTAAATCGTGTACGACGCCGCAAAGGAAATTTAAAAAGAACACCTGTTATGACATTCGGCGCGTGGAACGTGAGAACGCTTCTTGATCGAGATGTCAACGCCTGCCCCGAACGTAAGACCGCCATAGTAGCTCGGGAACTTCATCGCTATAGCGTGGATGTGGCTGCTCTCAGCGAAACACATCTCCCCGATGAAGGAGAGCTGGTGGAAGCAGGTGGCGGCTACACTTTCTTCTGGAAAGGTACCGCTGCCTCCGAAACTCGACGATCAGGGGTAGGTTTTGCCATCAAGAATCACTTAGCAAAGCATTTAGAGGAGTACCCTGTACATATCTCAGACCGCGTAACCACACTGCGCCTTCACCTGGACAAAGACAACTACCTTAATGTCATCAGTGTCTATGCTCCAACGTTAGACAAGTCTGATGACATCAAGGAAAAGTTCTATGAGGAAGTGACACATTGCCTCGATAGCTTCAACGCCAGGGAGCAGGTTTTATTGCTGGGCGATTTCAATGCCAGGGTTGGACGGGACTATGAGGCTTGGCCTGGAGTTCTGGGTAGACATGGAGTTGGCAACATGAACAGCAATGGTCAGTTGCTGCTCAGTCTTTGTGCTCAATACGGTCTGGCAATTACGAACACTATGTTTAGACTTGCCGCCAAGTACAAGACAACATGGATGCACCCAAGATCTAAGCATTGGCATTTGATTGACTATGCTATCGTGAGACAAAAAGATTTCAGCCAAGTACAGGTCACCCGCGTGATGCGTGGTGCGCACTGCTGGTCTGACCACCGACTTATTGTCACTAAGCTACGAATCCGCCTCCGTCGCCCGCGTAGATCTCTAATAAAAAAGCTTGCTTCTTTGAACTTGGATAAGCTAGAAGATATCGCGGTCAGGGAGAAATACGCTGAAGCCCTGTCTGAAAAGCTGATGCCAGCTAATGAGGTAGGTGATGTTGATGCTGCCTGGGGAACTATGTCATCTCATATCATGGATACCGCTTCAACTGTACTGGGTAAAAAAATCCGTCGCAACGAAGACTGGTTTGATGGAAATGATGAAACCCTGCGGGCAGCATTCGACAAACACCGAGATCTCCTGCGACAGCACAAAAGGCAGAGAGGAAGCGTTGCGGTTGTTAAAGCTAGTGACCTCGAATTGCGCAAGCTGTCTCGACATATGAAAGACAAGTGGTGGCAGGACAAAGCTAGTCACATGCAATGGCTCATTGACACAAACCAGCTGGGTGAGTTCTACAGTGAGGTACGTAAGCTGATTGGTTCATCCTACCAAGCTCGGGTGCCTTTAAGGTCTCTAGACGGTACTCACATGTTGACAAGCAAGGAGGATATACTAAACCGCTGGGCGGAGCACTTCAACATTCTGCTAAATGTGGATCCATCAGCTGATCTGCAAAGTATCGGTTTAATGCCTCAGCTCCCTATCGCCTTTGAGCTGGACGAGACTCTATTGCGTGACGAGGTTGTTACTGCCATCAGACAACAACAAAACAAACGGGCGGCTGGCATTGACCTTATACCGGGAGAGCTGATAAGATACGGCGGAGAGGAGTTGCACACGTTAGTGTGGGAACTATTTGTTCGCATGTGGGAGGAGGAGCGCGTTCCGGATACCTTTAAAGTATCGCGCATAAGTGCTCTTTACAAGCACAAGGGTGACCGATCTGACTGCAACTCCTACCGCGGTATTTCGCTCCTTTCAGCCCCCGGAAAGGTCTTTGCTAGAGTTCTCCTAAACCGCCTAAAGAACTTGTCTGAAAAGATTCTGCCTGAAACCCAGTTTGGCTTCCGACCGGACCGAGGCACATGCGAAGCTATATTCTCTGTGCGTCAACTGCAAGAAAAGAGCAGGGAACAGGGCTGTCAGCTGTACCTTTGCTTTGTTGACCTGGAGAAGGCTTTCGATAGCGTGCCTCGGGAAGCTCTATGGTTGGTGCTAGGTAAGCTCGGGTGCACGGAAAAGTTTGTGAGACTTCTTAGACTCCTGCATGACGACATGCAATGCTGCGTTGCCGTAGACGGTGAACAGACAGACTTCTTCCCCGTTACCTGTGGGGTGAAGCAAGGATGTGTCTTAGCGCCTACTCTGTTCGCCTTATACTTTGCGGTGGTAGTTAGAGAGGTCTTACACACTGTTTCTCAGGGAGTCCGCATCCGTTTTCCGCACAGACGGCAGCCTTTTCAACTTGGCTAGACTTAAGGCTCGCACTAAAGTCTCTTACGCACTGATCACTGAGATCATGTATGCTGATGACTTGTGCTTCCTATCAGAATCCCTAGACGGCCTGCAACAGCTGATGTCCGCATTCCACCAAGCCTGCCGTAAGTTTGGCTTAAAGATCAGTGTCAATAAGACGGAGGTGATGTCCCTGGACATGCACGGTCACGAGACACTGACCATAAAACTTGGTGAGGATGTGCTAAAGCAGGTGGATAGATTTCGCTATCTGGGGAACACTGTAACATCCAAGTGTGACCTTGATGCTGAGATCAATAGCAGGGTGGGTACCGCAGCTGCGGCATTCGGCAAGCTATGTACCAAGGTCTTCTGCTCGCATAACCTTAAGTTGCCCACTAAGATATCGGTGTATATGGCAATCGTGCTGCCAAACCTCCTATACTCCTCTGAGACGTGGTGTGTATACCGCCGCCACATTCGCACTCTGGATCGCTTCCACCTTAAATGCCTCCGTACCATCATGAGGATCAGATGGTCCGATAGAGTGCGAAATACCGAAGTTCTGCGACGAGCCAATGTTGGTGGCATTGAGGCCTATTTAATGCGTCGACAGCTTCGGTGGTGCGGTCACGTATCTCGTATGGCGGAGGAAAGAGTGGCGAAGCGCATCTTCTACTCTGAACTGGAGAAGGGCAAGCGGAATCATGGCGGTCCCCTCCTCCGGTACAAGGATGTCCAAAAGCGACATATGAATAGATGCAACATAGAGCCCTCTCGTTGGGAACGTTTGGCAGCACAGCGGCCAGAATGGCGCAGGATGGTGAACAGCCAAGTACACGAGTTCGAGGCTCAGCGTAAAGCTGACCTTGACGCCAAACGCAATCAGTTAAAGGCCCGCCCACCTGCTGCCATATCATACAACTATGAGAACGGCGTACTTACGTGCCCTCAATGTGCACGGAGTTTCGCCGCGAAGATAGGCTACATAAGCCATCTTCGAGCGCATCAGCGGCATTACTCTGACTAGGGGTCTTTAAAGTGGTCGCCATGGCCGAAATCGGTCGGATCAATCATCACTAGTATATTTGAAATAAATTGCTGGGTTCAAATCCTAGGTCGGACAAGTGTAGTTTTTCTAACGAAAACTTCCCCGTACGAGTCCGGAGACTGGAATTGTACCCGGTATATGGCTATAAGCTCGCCACCTATTACATGGGACCTAACATTGTCGGTAAAACGTGGTTGTACTCAGTACACCTTTGCCACCCCCGCTTGGGGAATATAGGCGTGACGGTGGTGGTGTTGCAATAGACATAATTTAAAACATAATTATGTTTTATAACAACGTTTTGATAGACATAAATAAATAAAAATCCTACAGCTTGAAAACAAAAAAAAACCTTAAAGGAAACCCCGAAGGCAATAACTCAGATTTGTCTGTGTTTTAAACACTAAAGATCTAAAATTTATAAATGAAGGATCATGAGGAGCCACCCGAAAGTCAGCTTTTGCCTGAGTTTAAAAGCTTTATTATACGATTATATCTAGTTTTTTTAGTCCCGCATTATCGTATACCAACTATGAAGTAACTTAAACCCTATAAATCTGGGCCTCTTAATTAATTAGATTTATTCGTGTCTCGAGATAATTATAAATATGGAACTAGTTGGGTCATAAACTATAAGATTAATGAAAAACATTCACTACTTAAATAGCTAGACGCTAGACGGACGATTTAGCGCAGTGGTTAAGAGCTTAAGTCGCTCCGACCACTGTGTCTAATAGTCGCGGGTTCGATTCCCGCACGGAACAAATCTTTGTGTGATCCACAATTATTTGTTTCGGTCTGGGTATTTGTGTGTGTGAACTTTCATGTTTGTAAACGCACCCACGACACAGGAATAAATCCTAGTGTGGGGCTACGTTTAAAAAAAAAAAAAAGCTTACAAATTTATATCGGGTTATACCTACATATAAACCCATATAAATTTACAACAATAATACGCTTGTTAACTTGAAACAAATAAATGGAGGATATTTCGAGAGTTTTCGGTATTTCATACAATCTCTAATTTGAATAATTTTAAATATATAAAATTGGTTTATGTAAGATGTTCTTACTTCGTATACAATATAAGTTGCGCCTCTCAATATGCAATTACCTGCAGAGAAAATTTGGTTAAACCTAATTTCATGGCACATTTCTTGCTTATTTTTTGTTCGTGACTTCGAGAACTTTATGGATTGGATTTTAAAATATTAATATTGTTGGAAATATACAGTGGGAAAGTAACATCGGAGATCGACACAGACAATTTTAAGTACGGCTTAATTTCGAAATATTATAGTCTGTTTCTTGAAATAGCCATAGTTTATTTGATATTGGGAAAATGTACTTATCTTCTATCTATCTATCTATCTATATCATCACGCCAGCTCCCTCGCGGGGTAGGCAGAGAGTACAGAGTTCCAACAGGTTCTTTTCTTACATACCTCTCTGGCTTCCTCCACTCTCATAGTTCGTCTCATACACACTCGCCGGTTACGGAGACTCTTGACTTGCCCTTCAGCTAAGACACGGTCTATTTGGTCATGGTAAGATAGTCTAGGTCTTCCCCGGCACCTACATCCTTCCACTTTCGCATTGTATATCTGTTTTGTCATTCTTTCTTCTGGCATTCTTTCTATATGCCCGAACCAACGGAGCATACCCTTTCTCATCTTTACACCGATACTATCTTTCATACCTACTCGCTTTCTTACTAAGCTGTTGCGAATACGGTCGGTCAGCGTGACTCCGCACATGTACTTATCCTATTTCAACTTTATTTGACTTCTGAAATTTGTTTATAGTGTCATTTTTGATGTAATATTTTTTTTTACTGCACTAAACTAAAAACATCGGCGATAAACGGCATAAATCTATGACTATAGGTACTACGGAAAGTGCATTGCGTGCATTGTTGGGTCAGAAAACCCATAAACATAATATTAAATATGAATACGAAAACCAATTTTGACGAAAGATTTGGCGCAGTGGTTAAGATCTTAAGCTGCTCCGCCCGCTGTGTCGAATGGTCGCGGGTTCGATTCCCACACAGGACAAATCTTTGTGACCCACAATTATTTGTTTCAGGCTGGGTATTTGTGTATGTGAATTTTCATGTTTGTAAAGGCACCCACGTCACAGGAATCAATCCTAGTGTGGAGCAACGATTTTTAAAAGAAAAAAAAGAAAAGAAAAAAAATACGGACTGATTGGCCCAGTGGTTAAGAACTTAAACCGCTCCGCCCAATAGATCGAGCAGTCACGGGTACGATTCCTGCACGGGACAAATCTTTGTGTGATCTACAATATTTATTCAAGTCTGCGCGTTTGCGTATGTGCAGTCCATGTTTGTAAACGCAAGTACGACACAGGAATAATTCCTAGTATGGCGCTATTTTTTTAAATATTAATACAAAATCCGTACAAAAGTATGCACCTACATAAATTTTTGTGAGCACAGCCGTCCCTGACACATTATTGAACAATTTACGTCACGTACTAAAACTTGTTTTATGGACACAATAAGAACGTCGTAGGCTCGTAGGTGCTATATCGGTTCCATCAACCGTCTTTATTCAAGTACGTCTCGCTTTACCTCTTTTTTAAAGAACATTCTGAAATAAAAAGAAAGAAAATAAAATGGAAGAATATAGGCGTGACGGTGTTTATTTTTGTTAGATTATATAGATAAAAGTTTTCCCACTGCTGGGCAAAGGCCTCCCTCCCTCCATCTCTTCCACTCCACTCTATTTAGGGCTATAATAATATTAGCCCTGTTAAGAAACTGTCCAACTGTTGGGCACGGGCCTCCTCTCAAACTGAGAGGGTTTAGGCCATAGTCCACCACGCTGGCCAAGTGCGGGTTGGCGAACTTCACACACCTTCGAGAAACTCTTAGGTATGCAGATTTCCTCACGATGTTTTCCTTCACCGTTAAAGCAAGTGATATTTTTTTAATACGCCCATGCTTTCGAAAAGACAGAGGTGCGTGCCTGGGTTTGAACCCGAGATCTTTGACTTTGCAGTCCAACGGTCTAACCATTAGGCTATCACTGCACTCCATCTTCCATCTCTTCCACTCTTCCACTCCACTCTATTTAGGGCTATTAAGCGCCAATCTCCATCTCATACTGGGCCTGACGCGGTGCCGTTTAAAATTGAGAGGAACCCAGTTGATGTATATTTTTGCTTAAAATGTGACGGCATTCGACAAATATGACCAGCCCAATCCCACTTCAGCTTGGCAGCTTTTTGTGCCAACATCGGCTATTTGTGTTATTGAGTACACTTTTTTGACGTGGTCGGTAAGTTTAATACCTAGAGTACTGCGCTCCATGTTGCGCTATCAAACTGCGAGTGTGGACTTCTTCGACTTTGTCAAAGACCAGGTCTGTGCGCCGTTGATGAGTATGGGGAGAATACGCATGTCCATGAGCTTCCGCTTCAGTTTCAGTGGAAGGTCGCCCTTCATTAATTCTTTCATAGACCAATGAAGAGTCCATGGGAGAGTTCTCCACGGCATTTCTACGCGACGTGTGATTTCTTTGTCTTGTCTCGCCTGGAAACTAGACGAGACTATTTGGCCCAAGTAGATCAACTCCTGAACATATGCAAACTCGACACCCTCAACTTGAATTTTGTGTTTGATTCTATTTGTTATGATCTTCGCCTTTGACATGTTTAAGCCCGCCCTCGCAGCTCTCAAAATACCGCTATGTACAAAACCATTCAAAGTAATAGATAATAATTTTATACAAAACCGAAAAATATTACACTGTCCTTCTTATGTCTAGTAGCACAACGCATAAATTGTATCACACGTTATGAATACCTTGCATTCATTTACAATGTTATCGACAAATAAACGGTCGCAGTTACCAACTACAACAATCGTGGCGAATTAAGAAAGACGATTAATATTTTATTATGTCAAACCAAGTATTTATGACCGGTAAAGACTTTAACTGTTATGTTGGAACCTAACATAGTTGTCAAAAACTGGGTGTACACATTACACCTCTGCCACTCCTGCTTGGGAAATATGGGCGTGCTCCATTTGTTTTTTGTAAAAGTCATAGCTTCTATACTATTATAAGGATATTCATAAAATGACTAGCAACCCGCCCTGGCTTCGCACGTGTGAATTATTAACATAAACCTTCCTCTTGAATCACTCCGTTCATTGGTGGAAACCGTGTAACAATCCGTTCGGTAGTTGACTTTATCGCGTTCAGAGGGACAGATAGACGCGGCGGGGGGACTTGTACCCGAGAAACGTATCTACATAGCGACGTGCAATTGGAGAGGCGTATATCTAGTAGTGGACTACTATACACTGACGATGATGAATCTTTAAACTAAAGCTGTCGCATATCACTTAGACAAGTCAGGTTAACCCTTATTTCTCGATAGTATTGCATTAAAAGGCTGATTTTTCAATCATCAGATAATAGCTAACAATACTGTAGCACTTCATGAATATCATATTACTAAAGTCAATAGTGTGATTTATTTATAGTTACGTATCATAATGATAACATTCAACTACCTAATTTACAATGAAAAACTATCTAATAAACATTTACTTCTGGTAGGTAAATATTTTTATGATTTCTTTATACCAATTTTCCTGGTGTTAGTTTTCTTCGGATTTTTTAAGAATAAATCTTTTCTGAAATCGATTGACATTTGATTTGTCTCCAAGAACACCCTTCTTCCGGCTTAGTAGTAAATCTTTAGTCTCATTTGGTTCATTAAATATGAATACAGTTTTACAGAGAGGTGTGTAAGGAAAGAACCTGTTGGAACTCTGTACTCTCTGCCTACCCCGCGGGGGATCTGGCGTGGGGTTATGGATGGATGGATGGATGGATACAGTTTTATATGTATCCACTGTTTTGAACGTAACTTTTTTTTCTTCTGATGTACTTAGCTCGTTGTTGACATATTTTTTCGATTCGTTATCTGTTAATTCATCATGACTTATAATTTCTGAATTAAGTATAAAATTATTATTCTCTTCATCTAGGGGATCATTTATCAAAAGTCCTTTAGTAGTACTTTTCTTAGTCGTCCTTTCTGTATTTGCCTCGTCAAATATACTAAAGAAATCATCTTCAGGATGATATGGATTCGCGTAGCCGTGGTACTTGCCCATAGTTCTATGAACAATTTGATTAGCGAACTTTCTAAATATTTCAGAGCTCATTAATCCTCCCACTAATTTTAGTATATCATCGGTGTCAATTTGAATTTTGATCTTCTTACCATTTATATATGTATAAAACAATATAACTAAAAATAAAAATATGAATTTGTGAAATTTTACTTACAAATAAAACACGTTCCCAGGTTCATATTTACAAGAATATTATGGAAATTAATATCGTGAAATAGCAAGGATCTAATTAAAATCAAGCGCCGTGAAATGATATACGTATTAATATTGGTGATAAATATTTCAATATATCAACCACACTAAACTCCCGCTATTAATTTCGATGAAAAAAGTAACTTTTTGGAGTAATTGATAATTCCTTCATTAATAACACATGTTTATGTAAAAGATACAAAAGCGAAATTAGTAAACATGGCCCGGGGAAATCATGATCAGCATTTTTGAATAAAATTGGAAAGCTTGGAAGGGATGTAATTGGAAAGCTTTTTGTTACGGGAAAGAAACAATGGCCCTACATATTCCGCCTAATTTCAACAAACTGTTACAGCCGTACAAACATTTACATACACGTTTCACTTTTAATTGAAGGCTTTAGACCTTTTTATATTATGTATTTGTATAGTGAAATTGGAGCGGAAAGAGTGTAGCGCTTATTAAATACGTTGGTAGGCACATTGACAAGGACGTCATATTGTCACGATTAGTAGGCATGGACAGAGGACTTAGCGCGGACAGATTGACGTTAGCGTCACATTATCGAGTTGCTATGCCATCTTTTTCACACTACAAATTTACTAAATAAAGTTAAACAGCACCCTTTCTCGACAACTTTACGCTAAAGTCAATTTGTTTGCGCTAAGGCCTCAGAAGTCTATTAGCTCTCAGTTAATAATCCAAGGTACTTTGCTTAAGCTGTCTCCAATATGTTTCCTCACAAATTATTCCATAAGTTTTACCTCCGCCTCATCATTACGATGATGTTTTGGGTCTCCTTTACCAGAAAGTTGCGGATAATAGATAGGGTACTCTAAGGTGAGTCCCAATGTTTGAGACCTAAACCTTATAAGGGCAAATAGAATAGCAAATTGTAGCTAAGAATCTGAGGCAGCCTTGAAAATCAGATTTAATTATTAGACTACGTTCACGATCTCGAGTATATCTTAACAACCGACTGCTAAAATGTTATTTGTCAAAACTTAAATACCGAACAACGTTCATCATAAACCTACCGCACGTAATGTTTGAGCAATTCTTGTTGTTTTAACAAGGATGCTTATTTCACAGTAATATAGACATTCTTCTGCTGCTGTGCGAGTAATGCGTGTCATAGTTTTTAATATTACGTCAACATGAATGCGAAGAAAGGTATTTCGTATGGTTTATATGGTATAGTAAACTCATACGAATCTACCGTATATTACAAGACCTAGGCGGGAAAAGGTTTATTTTAGCAATAATGGATCAACGCCATCCATCCACCTTTGACATTCTTTTTTGATGAAATGATATCAACAGATTGTATATTAGTGAGTAAGCCAATTTTGTGAATATCTGGTATTGCATCAATTTCCAGGCTATTTATACCAAGTGTATTTATACCCAAAGCAATTACAAATTTCTCTTTGTCGTTGCCGAGCCCGTGTAATCACACCTTGTTTCTGTGGTTGTCCTTAAAAAATGGAAAGATAAAAAACAAACTATTTAACATCAACGGACCATCCATCACGTAGTTCACATCTATTACGTGGTTTGGTTACGATCTTTTTCATAAAACATTAAAATCTGAAATGCGCATAGTGTCCTTACCTTCTTTATGATTTTTTCTCCTAATGACTCTGGTCAAAACTATTACCGATTCTAATCACTACAAATCTTTTGATAAAAAATCAACATTACTATGAATAGATACAAAAACATATTTTAAATCTTGTCACTTTTAGCTACAAGTGATCCCTTAATAAAACGGCCCACCATGTCCTTGTCGTAAGCGTCGATGGACCCATAGCGACTGCCTAAGCCGAGGCCGTTCCTCCTTGAGGCGCCCTTAGGCTAGTTGCTCCCTTGCTCTTCTGGCTTGACCGTAGTGGTTGCACGCTCGCCCTCTTGTCCGGTCTAAGCTGTAAAGGCCCCGCGGCCAACAGCTTAGATCATTTACACACACACGCGCTTCGATAGAAATAAATTGTAACAGAGGTTCCTATTTATAATGTTTGCTTCTGTTTTCTATATATCGTAGAAACTACTTGAGAAAATGGGTGCTACTTAAGGCTTGCGTAAACGGAATTTATATTATGTTATAGCTGCATCTTCCCACATAGAGCATAGAACAGTTCCTATACAGCACCGACGGAATTTCTGACACATGCTTAGTTCTTATTTAAATAGCGGATGTAGAATTTCAGACAACATTCTGTGTTTCTGTGTGTGACATCTTCCCAAACCAGGTATTTATTGCTGAAAGCCTGTCTAAACCCACTTCTAAAAAGGAGGAGGTTCTTAATTCGACTGTATGTTATTTTTTTTTAATGTATGTTACGCGATCATTTCGCCAATTATGAATCGATTTGGATGATTCTTTTTGGATTGGGTTCAATATAGCTCCAAGGTAGTCCCATTTTAATCATCGGTATTGGACCTTGGACTTGGAAGATACACCAGGGAACTCCTTAACGACAAACAATACGAATGCGTAGATTGAGATATTATGGGTATTACGTCAACCCTATAGGTACCCTGCCATAGAACTAATCAGAATATTAACCGACTTCAAAAAAGGAGGATGTCGACAATTCATCTGTGTTTTTTTATAACGTCTTTATTTATGAACTGATTTTGATGATTCTTTTTGCGTTGGGTTAAGTATAGTTTCGAGGTGGTCCCATTTTAATGAAATTTGCAATTTGAAAAGATACATCAGGGAACTCCTTAATGGCGAACAGCACGAATGTATAGATTCCGTAATTATGGTTATTATATCAATCCTGTAGGTACCTTGCTGTACAACTCAGCAAAAGAATATAATATAGGTATATAAATATTAGTAAATAATTCACTTTTTACTAAAAATTGTAAAATAAAAAACTTAAAAAAAAAATAAAACACGTCAAAGAGCAAAAAATAAATATTTGAAGTCGGTGCCAAGTAACCAACTTTTTTTTTTCGAGGGGAAATGCCTGCCGCTTAGGTCACATCGTGGGCTTTGGTGATGTGGCAGTTATGTGGGGCTCGCACCCACTAAACCCCCCGGCGTCCGTTTCTTGCCCAATTGCCCTGCCGTAGGAATCGCCAGTAGCAAAACATCTGCTATGCCTTGTGTTTTCTTTTGTGAGGGTGCGCAGGACGCAGCGCACACCATAACACAAGCCTGTTACTGGTCAGATGACAAGCTGCCCACGCTCGGCGCCCGCAGGCCACTTCTCACGGTGGACGGAGGTCATTACCGGCGTACGCCCTTCGTCTCCACCCAGCTCGCCTCCTACGAGCGGAATTTGCACTGGTCTCCTCCCGCTCCCGTTCTGCCGCCTTCTTTGCCCCCATTACGGTCCCGCAGAAGGCGACCATAGCCACCCAGGCGCTCTCCCTCTCGACCATGGCCGATACCACGGCTGGGAGTGAGAGCGCCCTCCCCCGATCTCAGCGGCCAATTGCTGCCGCTCCACACCCCAAGCCGGACACACCAATAGGATCGCCGCCATGATGGCACTCCGCGGTCTCCTCCCAACCGATCCGGCACAGGTACCGCCCGAAGCAGCCGTGCCCAGACAGCACTTGTGTCAGTCGGTAGGTAAATACCCCGTGCCGCCTCTCAACCCATTGCCAGAATACCGGGAAAATACTTGCGATGGTGGCGTGTCTGAGTGAGCACTGGGTTGGCTCAACAGACCGCGCCACTTCTCCAGGACCGTTCTCTGGAGCTCCTTCCGCCGAGCTCCCAAAAATCTAGGCTTCGGATCAACGACCCTAGGGCCAGGGCCCTCGCCTCAAGGTGCTATGATGGCACTCCATCTAGCAGGGTGGCTACCTCATAAGCAAACGTGCGTTACCTGCGGGCCACCCTGGAAGTTAGCACACGCTGTGGAACAGCACTAACCGGTACCGAATTCAAATATTTATTTTTTGCTTTTTGAAGTCGGTTTTTTTTTTAAAGATTTTTATTTATCATCTATTGAACTTTGATATTTTCTTATATACTGTGCCCAATAGGTTAATGATTGGGTTAAATAGCTACAGACTCCATTTTGAGAAGTGTCCTCGTACTCTGCCAAAAGTGTCACTTCACTTAACATAGGTACCTACTAACATTGTTTGTTACAGACAAGTTCCTTTTTATTTGCCTAATAGCGAGGATTAAATTTAAAATTAGTCTGCTACATTTATTAACAAAGAATATTGTTTTGACTAAGTGCTTCGTAAAAACGCTAACAAAATTATAGAGAATGCAGTTTTAATTCCTAAAATAAACTATGTTTTCGAAAGCAAAATTATAAAACTGCAGATTATTTGAAAAAGTGTAATGGAAATACTATTTACAATCATTGAATGAAGTTTTAAGTGGTCTACGTGGAAAAGTATACTGTCCTATTAATATACAGTTTCATATTTTCGATCAGTTGGCTACCCTGCAAGATATCTGGCATGATAATAAAGATTTAAGTTAATTGTATAGGTAAATTATCTAATGAAAATAGCGGTGCGTTCCGTTAGGAAATTTCCGAGCCACACTTTTGTTTTTATTTTTATTTCCAACAATACACTATTCTCACAGGTAATAACCTAATGGAATAGAGTAGCACAGTCACTAAATACTAATACAATTATCTATGTACAACCTAATACAATTTTCTAACACAATACAAAATATGAGGCTTTTGTGAATTCGCTCAGCGAGCTCACTTTTTGTTTCGATACCTCGACACCTATATTAACCAATAACCATGTACCATAACCTTCATGGATGAAAGTAGTTACAATTGATGAAATATGTCTTAAATTTTCCATAGGACAGACTACTAAGTTTAAGTTTCCAATGTTATACTATTTGGGATAGGAGTACAACAGAGTACTTTAACAGGAAAAATTTAAGTGAATTTAGAAAAAACTTGATATATGAGAGTTAGTCGATACTGGCGTAAAGGGCTTAGGCTAGAAGATAAATCGCTTAGTGTTATAAAAAAGTAGAAAAAGGAGGTACCAAAGCTCCCATTATATTGTAATATAAAATACAGGTTCCCCAGAGCTTTTTACAAAGTTACCGTGGGATCCCTCCCAAGCTCAATTTTTATTGCAAATATAAACTGGGTTATAACCCAATTTATATTTATATTTTTGGATTTAAACTGTTTATGGATCAAATAAATAAGTGAAATAAACTCAATAAATTTAAATTCGGTGTCAACCTTTCCTGGGCCATTACACGGAACCATTCACCCTCTCTCTTATTTAAACGAATTTGATTTATGTTCTAACAATATTTGGAACAGAAATGTAACAATGTTTAGGAGTTAAAGTTTATAATTTTGTTTTAATCACTTATTCTTAAACTTCACAGATTACTGCATTGTTATGGTTTGAGAAAATTAAACAAATTTTACATCGCCATAGAGTCATTTGAATATTTTGGTATTTTAAAGTAGTCATTATAATTTAAAACAAATTACATACCTACAAAATGGATTCATAAATTAGTTGAATTCTTTATTGGAAAATTTCCAACAAAAGGGAGGGGAAATATAAAATCGTATCTATTATGGATGTTGTAATTGATACAAAAAAGCTATCGAAAGTGTATAGATGGAAAATAACTACAAATATTATAGTATTTAATTTGACTAACTTATTTTTTACCCACTGAAGATCTATTTTAGATGGTTTTGCAGCTAAATATGGAAGTATACTATAAACAGAGATTGTCTGATAAAAGTACCTAGGTCATATGCATAGATGCTAAATATATAAAAATATATTTCATAAATAGTAGCATCATATCTAAAACACAGAAAACCATAAAAATTGATTTTCAACACATAAACATTCTGTGTGCAAGGCTACCACTTTCTTTACTGACACTTAATTATGTACTGATGTATACAACAGTTTTGCTAACACATGGACTAGAAGTTTCAAAACAAAACATCAGAGCAAATTACGACGGTCACAGCCGGAGGTTCCAAAAACAGACAAAATTTCTTAGAAACTATTTATTAAGAATAATTATTACAAAAGTATTAGAATTACAACATGTCACAGTTGGTCGATGGATGTACCAAAAGTGTCCGACGACACAGGGTCCGCACGTCCGATGTCTAATGTTGCTGACAAGGTGCCTCGTGCCATCAGTGGTTGCAATAGGGAATATGCGTGAATTTTTTTTATATTTTTATACGATAGATTACATCAATATATAAGTGCAAAAAAAAATTTGACCGTCCAAAACAAAATGTAAAGGGCAAAAAAAATGTTGAAGATAGCAAACAGATAAGAGCATTTTAAACGCCCGCCATTTTGGCGCGCTTGGCGTGACGTCGAAATCTAAAATAACAATCAATTAGTGAACAGCTGTAACAGTATTTTATTCTGTAATTTATTTTTATTTTGTATTTAGCTATACTTTTATACAATGGATTGGTGGATTGCTACTATTATACAATGGAACAACACTGTGTTGTGCCTAGGTGTAAAAATACAATAAGAAATGCACCCGATATGTGCGGACATAAGGTAAAAGTGGCGTAAAATCAGAAAAAGAGTCATGGTTATTTCATCAACTTGTTTATATTGCTGCGAAGATCACTTTAACGTAAGAATTAACTTAAATAATGTAAACTAAAATTTTGTCTTTGTGTAAATCGACAATAAAAAATAACTATAAAACTAACTCAATAGCAAACATCCAACAAATACGCTCTTGTTGACATTTATATTGTAGTCCTTGACGTCATATTCGATCTGACTAATAGCGTGGCGTTCCCGCTACTTTGAATTTCCCACTCATTTTTTGTACTTTCAATAATTATTTTCTTAATAAAAAAATAATGTTATTAAAAAAATATTGTTATAGACATTATTCTAATGTCTATACCAATGTCTTCGATAAAGTTTGTAAAAAAAAATGTTTGACCCTTATTTGAATTACACGCATATTCCCTATTCGCAATATCTAGGGCAACGCATGTAAGCGTTTCCCGTTCTATGTTAATATGTAACAAGCATTCGAACGACCACACTACTACATTTTTTATTTAATTCCGACCTTTACAACAGCCACCGTAAGAACTTAGGGTTATTTATACACTCTTACCAACACGAAGCTCTGTCCCTAACATCAATATGAAACAAAAAAGAGAAAACAAACTTTGCTGTGTGCTTAGAAGCATGTGTTTCTTACAGTGTGAACGTAAAAATGATATGTACATTTCGCATGCTGATATATTAACCACATCAACATCACACAGTAGGATTTAGGAAAGGAAAAAACATAAACTTGGCAATACATGCTCTTCTTGACACTGTAATCACGGGTATTGATAATAAAAAAGAAGTTGCAGCACTGTACATGGACATGACCAAGGCTTTCGATTACGTGAACCATACACTTTTATTAAACAAACTTGAAGTGTATGGGATACGAGGTAATGCTCTTGATCTTATTAAGTCATACTTAAATGACAGAGAACAACAAACCGAAATATCCAACATCTCACGTGAAACAAAAACTGAAGTCAAATACTTGTCAGAACCATTAAAAGTCTGTAAAGGTGTTCCACAGGGCAGTATTCTAGGTCCATTGCTATTCAACATCTACATAAACGATCTACCTAAATCTATAAATCACCCCATGGTACTCTATGCAGATGACTGTACTGCTATGTTTGTAACTGAAAACCGTGAAACATGTCTACGTGAAATTGATTCTGCTTTACACTCCATCATTGACTGGTTAATTGCAAATGACCTGGAAATAAATTTGACAAAAAGCTATCTTATGACGTTTAAAATTAGAGATAAGCATCCAGTCCCGTTAATGATAAAATACAAAGAATCAGTAATACAAAATATAAATACAATTAAATTCTTGGGAATACATGTTGACTCAGATCTGAAATGGAAATCACATACAGAACAAGTGTGTTCAAAATTAAATAAATACTCATATGCCCTTTACATGTTACGCAAAACTGTAGACCAAAGTACACTTTTATCAGCTTACCATGGCTACGTTGGTTCCGTACTACGATATGGTATCATATTTTGGGGAAATGCTACAGAGAGAGACACAATTTTTAAGGCACAAAAGAAATGCGTACGAGCTATATGCTCTCTAAAGCTCACTGATACGTGCAAACCACATTTCATTAAGCTAAAAATACTAACATTCCCGTCGCTATATATCTTTGAGTTAATATTATACACAAGAAAAAACATACACAGGTATCAAAAATTGAAAAGTTCTAGACATGCTGACATACTCTGTGCAAGTAGTCACAGAACGGCTTTGTTTGACAAAAGCGCACTATGTATGGGACCTAAATTGTATAATAAATTACCTAAACATATTAAAGATATACAAAATTTCAATTTATTTAAATATCATCTAAAGACATGTCTATTAAACAAAGCTTATTATACGATCAACGAATATTTACTTGACTAATGTATTATGCTTAAGAAATATATAATGTAATGACAATTTAATATAATTTTTAATCACGTTTTTAATTAATTTACAGCATATGTTATTAATAAATTCCTATAGACAATGACATAGACTAATCGTATTCATCTTCTAAAATAATAATATTTGCATGCCTAACTGGTAGAATATGGCTTAAGAACATAATGATATATTAATAAGATCCCATATTGTAACCCATATTGAAGCAAATAAATGATTTGAATTTGAATTTGAATTTGAATCAAAATCAAAAGTTTTTTTGTTCATGTAGACCAAAAATTTGCACACCAACGGGTGCATTCGGAATTTACAAGCTTTAAGTTAACTTGCACTGTTCGTAGGTCTGTCTGTCTGTCTTTCCGGTTCAAATCTTGTGATCCATTTTTCAAGCACTTGTTGTTATCCGATTGACCTAAAATTTTACATACTTATAAGTTCATAATATTCATAATATAAGTAAATATTATTTCGGTGACAATGCAATAATATGGTACCATGGAGCTGGTCTGATGATGGGGTCGAAAGGTAGCGGTGGAGGCGATGGCTGCTTAAGTTGTCATACTCGTGAAGGGGTGCTGCTTGTGGAGACTGGTCCACAAGAATCATCTAGCTTTTCATTATAACATATATGTATTTAAAATTATCATTATTAGTCTTATATCTCAGTCGTAAGGCATCACACTGGAGCTAGAAAGCATAAATGATTTTGTATAATATAAAAATGTATTTATTATTTTATTTTATGTATAATCAGGAATGAGGAGATTCGTAGAAGAACCAAGGTCACCGACATAGCCATTAAGATTAGCAAGCTGAAGTGGCAATGGGCCGGCCACATAGCGCGTAGATCGGACGGGCGTTGGGGCAGAAAGATTCTAGAGTGGAGACCACGTATTGGCAAGCGCAGCGTGGGACGACCGCCTGCCAGATGGACCGACGATCTTGTGAAAATCGCAGGAAGTCGTTGGATGCAGGTGGCATCGGACCAGTTACGCTGGAAAGCGATTGCGGAGGCCTATGTTCAGCAGTGGACAAGTATAGGCTGAGATGATGATGATTATTTTATGTAACTATGTATTGTGTGTAGTTTTTATGTTCCTAAATAGATTTAAAAAAAAAACGAATGGAGAATTTGACAAAAAAGACAAGCCCGCTGAGTTTCTCGCCGGATCTTCTCAGTGGGGGCCGTGTTTCGGTACGGTGGTAGATTAGTAAGTTAAAAAATAAAAATATGACCATTTGCAAATACTCCCGCGGGATTTACATAAAATAAATAGTTTTACTTTGGAGTTTTCTTGACCAGTACTTACAGTCTCCGTCGTATTTTTGCAATAAAAGCTTGTTTTTAAAAATATCTTTTTAAATTGTGCTCAAGTAAGGCAAGAAATTTTACCTCCACTTCAGGACAAAGGTCTCTCCCAAAGATTACTACGACGGCCGACTTTGTGCGATACGCATGCAACTTTTATCCGCAGCCTTCACCAGGCCTACTGTACACTGAGCATTAAGGGCCGACCGCGATCGACCATTTATCGACCGGGAGAGATACTGATAGTGATGCAATTACTGTACAAATGAATAATAAAGGACGGATATATTGAGCGCGCGCTCGGTAATAAATGACATGTTCCAGAACAAATGTTATCATTTTCAAGTTTGCAAGAACTTTTCTGCAATTATTTGCTATGTTTTAAGTAAATTCTTTTGATTAGTTCTATTTTCCAATCTTTTTTTTAAAAAAAATACTGTGTCGTGGTTGTTTTTAAAAACATAAACATTCACATACACGAATACCCAGACCAAAAAAAATAATCGCGGATCACACAAAGATTTGTTCCGTGTGGGAATCGAACCCATGGAATCGAAATTCGACAAAGTTGGCGGAGCGGCTTAGGCGCTTAACCACTGCGCTAAATCATCCGTCATTCAGACGGGTGGTTTCGTCAGTTCTTAAGCATTTCGCGGTGGAATCAGAAAATGGAAAGCAATAGGGGACTTTTTTAATTTTTTTTTGTATCGTGTCAATTTTGTATAATCGTTTATTCCTTTTACCAGATTCCGAAATACATGGTCAAAAATCATATTTCTAAATATTAAGTCTCTAATCCATATACTCTTTGAAGTGCATGGAATATAAAAAAACGTTTTTTCGCGGTAGCCCCTTAAATCAACATCTAACGCAATTTAAAACATATTTTATTTGTTTCAGGAAGATTTTATTGGAAAGGATTTTAGCTTTGATCTCCTAAATAAAATAAACAAATTAGGTACTAACATTATTGTTTTTTATTTGCATTCTCCAACTGTGTTTTTTTTTATTCCAAACTAGTCCGGTGTGGAATGCAAATATATATACTTATAATTTCTCAGATAACATGTGAAATGTATTTTGTAAGGCCTTCTGCATTGATGAGCCAATATCATGAGATTCATATCGTAATCCACGTTCTACAATATGAATATCGGATTTGAAGTTATGGTGTGTTCTTCTCATCCATATGTGGTGAATGTGTTAAGACGAAACAAAATAATATATGCAGAAATCGACAAAAAACCAAGACGCGTGGTTGCTACCTTGGTTTACAATGTTTTCGATATTTCCATCTAAATAATAATGAGACGGCTTACTTATACAATAGCTTAGCACACATATGCAAACTATAAGGGTGAGGTCCGCAAAAATTGAAACACGTGACAGTAGCCATCAAGACATTCAAACTGTATTATGATTGCTATGATTTGACTCAAGGTAAATTAAAATAAGTGGTTTCTATACATTTTGTAAGATATATTCCACAAAAATATACGAATCTGCTGACTTTTTTTATATCCGGTAAGTATCGCCAAAATAAAAGTTGTTTGTATTGATAAGTAAGTACTATTACCTGCTTTAGTTTTTGCAGTCCTATCCCATACACCCCATTTATACTCAAAAATATAATAAATCCGACTCATTAAATGCATTTCAAAAAAAGCATTTCAATATCAATAAAAAAGGGAATGGCGGAACTATATTCGATTGATCGCTTTTTATACCGCCTGCTGATACAATACAAGGATAATTTATTTTGTATCCCTAGAAGGAAGGAAAAATGCCGGGAGTTTCAAACAATTTGATACTTGTCAACTTTGCGCATTTAGTTGACATTTGTTATGGCGTTAAAATTGACGATAGTCTCAACGATTCCTTAAATTCCACAGTAAATAAACAACGATCTGGCACACGGAAATTCGGATTGGTTTAATGTAAACAAGTCACCAGAATTGTTATTAGTCTACATCAGTCGTAAAGCACCACACTGGAGCTGGATCGCATACTTAATTTTGTATAATATAAAAGTGTATCTATACAGAAAAAATTGAAAAAAATGACTAGCGAATTAGACGCGAAATCCTATCCGATGATAAATTAGGATGTTTAAAAACTTGACAATGTGTAAGTACTCTCGCAGGGCTTATACAAAATAAGTAGTATGAGTTTCAACAAAATCTTACTCCCCGTTTTTCCATAAGAACATAATTTTGAACCGTGGACGTTCAGAGTATATAATAAATCGTGGTAATCGTATATTCTAAATGTGTCCAGCCTTTTGTGAATAGATTTATGTCGGCAATAATGTGTGCCTAGCTTAAATATTATATCTTTAATATCATTACGCCAGATCCCTTGTGGGTATTTTGCCTTGTAAAATATTTATTATTTATTACTTTACTTTATATATTTATTACTTTCTGAAGTAAGTATTACTACTATTTTATTCTGAGTTTCTACAAAAAGAAATATTTTTATAAGGAAAAAGTTCAGTTCGCATGTTTTTACTTCAGTGACCTATTTCTTAGTGCATCCACTGATATTTAGTTTAATCTGTTTTATACATGTATGAGATACTCGTAAATATAATTTACACATTAAAATTTATCCCATTGTAGAAGAAATTTTAATTAAAGATGTGGTAAATAAAACTGAGTTCTTGTTATTAACACATAAAAACACAGAAAGTGCTAGATCACTTTTTGTCGGTATATTGATGAAAACATTAATAACATTTCCCAGACAGCATAAGACCAATAATCCAAAAATGCCCTTTTTAGAATTCTTAACCTGATACTGAACCAATTTTAATATTAATATAGTTTTCACTGCTCAGTGGTATATGCAGTGGCTTAAAATATGCGACACTTTTTATCTCAGAAAAAAGCTATTTCAAACAGGACATTTTCAAACCCGCACGTCCCACTTTTTTTTCTAATTTATGTTTTTCTCGCGCGCGAATCCTTATGAAGCGTACAAAAATAAATCTATGTTTCAGAGCTTTACAGTGAGAGTTAAAAGGTGTCGTGTCTAAATAGTATTACTCAAAAATTATATTTAATTACAGAAATTATACAAATATATATGTTACATATATAGATATTAAATTAAGTACACATTATCTATCTATCTATATCATCACGCCAGCTCTCTCGCAGGGTAGGCAGAGAGTACAGAGTTCCAACAGGTTCTTTTCTTACATATCTCTCTGGCTTCCTCCACTCTCATAGTTCGTCTCATACACACTCGCTGGTTACGGAGACTCTCGACTTGCCCTTCAGAAAAGACACGGTCTATTTGGTCATGGTAAGATAGTCTAGGTCTTCCCCGGTACCTACATCCTTCCACTTTCGCATTGTATATCTGTGTATATAAGTACACATTACTTTTACAAAACAATACAAAACATAGTTTATCTTATTCGATGACGGCTTGTGACTGTGTGTTGTGTGACCTAGTGGTCTGAACGTAGCCCACATAGCTCTCTGAATCGAGTTAGCACGACTTCGATTCCCACAAACATGTGTGTGACTTAGACATACATATTCTGATTTAGGTATATGGCAATATACGGCAAAACAAAATCTGACAAAACGAAAATAACTAATAGTTAGATATCGTTAAAATCTCGATGCGACTCGCCCGCACGAACGGCTGAGTGGGCCCGAATCGAAAATGTTCTTGAATTTTAAGTTCAAAAATTATTGTTGTGCAGTGAGGACGCGCGCTTTGTTCCGCTGATAAATATTAATTCTCATACAAAGTAATAAAAACTCTAATATAATAGTAAGAGGAGTAAAAGGGAATTAACCTCAGTGAAAAAATCGAACATTTAAAATAAAAATTAAATTCTAATTCCCGGAACTGCACTGCGCTGCGTGCTCTAAAACTATAAAGAGTAACAATCATAATATTAAATGCGTCAAAAGTGATTATTTTTATCACCCGATATGTGTAAACATATCTGACTACCGAAAAATTGCAGAAACTTCGAAGTCTCAATGGACTTGCCCACAATGTTGCTGTTCAACACTTTCCAGCGATGACAGCACGCCTTTTCAATCTCTTACAAACGTTAATATCGGCAACCAAACCCGCCAAGAGGAAAATGATTTGCCGACGAGTACTGCAATGTCTGACATGCTGTCCGGATTAATGTCGCAAATTAAATTACTTCGTACGGATGTATTTGAACTAAAAACTACATTTAATCATTGACAGAACACCTGACACAGTGCCACAGACGCCTGGAAAATTACGAAGAAGGCTTAGCTAGAGAAGAAGAAAAAAATCATGTACTTGAAGAATGTGAAACCGAAGTCCCATATTTAAAAACATCCATAGCACAATTGCGTGAACAAGTTAATTTTCAAGCTCAACTAAACCTTAAAAATGATATTGAGATATCCGGCATAAATGAAACTCCTCATGAAAATCAACACATCATTCGCACAGCTGCCCTTAAAATAGGTGTTAAGCTTAATGACAGTGACATAGATTATGCAACAAAAACTGGACCATGTCGCCCCACCAAAGATGATAACCCAAGCAAACCCAGGTTTGAAAAACTTCCTCCCTTCCTGGTTGTAAGGTTCCTGCATCCTGCAATCGTGCAAAGTGAAATTAATTCCTCAAAGCAGGAAAAACAAGTTGTCTATATGGAGTAGGTATACGAGTACCTGGCAGTGACAGACCTTTATATTTTAACGAACGATTGATGAAGGAAACCCGTAATTTATTTCGTACAGCAAGGCAGTGTGCCAAAGAACACGGTTACAAATACTGCTGAATCAAGAATGGCTTCATCCCCATACACAAGCAAGAAGGGAATCCCTCTGTCACTGTTAAGACCATGGAAGATCTGGTACGTTACTGTCCTACTGCTATCAAACAGGCTAATAAGTTACATAATAATAACTAAGCTGTCCTGCAAAATAATAAGTGAATTTATACTGTTTCTTGTACTTATCCCTTTTACTTATGCACACTATAGATATAGTACTTATCTGCTAACGATTGACCAACCGCTGCATTTATTTGTCTACAGATTGTTAACTAATTTCAATTATCTCTTTCACATATGTTAAAATTCTGTACTTTAATTTTAGTTCAATATCTATTATAATAGTAATCGACTTCATACATAATCTGTCTGCAGTTTATCGACGGTCAAAAAAAATATAACCTGAAACTGTGTGTGCTTTTCACTAAACCTATTTTTACAATTTTCGGGATACTCCATTTACTAATTAGGTTGTTAATGTTACCTATACAAACTACAGTTCCACGATACGCGAATAAAAAACTTTTACGACTATCACACAAAATCTGAACCATTATCACACTACCTACTTATTTTACGAGTTATTTTGGTCGTCTATTTCAATAACAATCAACTCAAAAATGTACATTATGCACAAATTATCCACTTGCCTAAACACCTTATTACAGAACTCTACACAACACTCAAAAACACACGCATACACACAACAACACACTTTGAAAGATATAATAAGTAAGAAGATAACTCCTGCAACCGTCACTAAAGTTTTATGTTATAGTACTCAACTAAACTCATCTATTTTTTTTATATAATAATATACAAACATGACTTTATTTGACGTAGCTAACGATATAGACGAAACTCTCACAATTCTCTCAATATAGATTCATTAGACTCATGCAGGTGTATTCTTAGTAAATCAATAAATAATATTAAAATACTAACCTTCAACATAAGAAGCTATCAACGAAATTTCGACGCATTTGTAGTTGCTCTAAATAGCCTAAATTATAACATTGACGTAATTGTTTTAACTTAGTACTGGCTGTGTGACGACACAGTGATTGAACCAATGTTATTTACCAAAACTAGTTTGGTTTTCAAAAAGGTAAGAGCACTGCAGGTCTTATTTTCAAATTTACATATGAAATCAACGAACTCCTAAATGAGAAAAATAACGTGCTAGTTCTTTTCGTTGACTTCTCCCGTGCATTTGACACCCTCGACCATACTAAACTCATTAAAAGTCTAGATGATAGCGGCGTACGTGGACCACTCTTAAACTGGTGTCAGGATTACCGGCGAAACCGTAGATTATGTGTCAAAATCCAAAATACTCACAGCCATAACATACTAACCTGCCAGGGATCAGCACAGGAATCTGTATTGGGACCGTTACATTTTTTGTCTTATGTAAACAATATGAGTAGCTATATCAATAAATGCACATGGTATCAATTCGCTGACGATATGTGCCTATTAACCGGTAAAAAGAATTTGCAAGAAGCAGCCCAGCTGTTACAGTCCGATTTTGATAACCTAATTAAGTGGTGTCATGATGCAGGCCTAGTTTTAAACGCAACTAAAACCAAACTTCTACATATTAAATCTCCCTACTTAAAGCAGTCTCCAATGACAAATATAATAGCCCATGAACATAACTGCCTGCATAACTCTTCTACTATTTGTAATTGTCCCACCATTGAGTTTGTTAATTCTTATAAGTACCTTGGGCTAATAATTGACTCCAAATTTAATTGGGGTTATCATATTGAGCATGTATGTAAAAAACTAAGGCAGTTCCTAGCAAATATTATAATTATTAAACATCGTATTCCCTTCAAGATAAAATTAATGTTATATAATTCTCTTGTAGAATCCTATGTCCAATATGGACTTAGCAGTTATGGTCGCACTTACTATACATATTTGGATAGCATATACAGACTTCAATTAAGAATATTAAAACAACTCGTGTCTCCTACTATTAACCTACAGTGTAAGGATAACGAAAGTGATATCTTTAAACATTGTAAAGCTTTGCCAGCCCATGTTCAGTTTAAATACAACCTACCAAAAGAACAATTTTTTAATTTACAATTACGACACAAAATTGATCATCCTATATTTACCAGGGGCAGTGGCTCGTGGGTGTTTTCGCCTAACACGAGCAAACAATATGTACGGCGAGAGAACTGCGCGGTTCCTCGTTCCTCGACTTAACAACAAACTACCCTCCTCTATTAAAGATAATCTAACGCAAAATAATATTAAATCTAAGCTAAAATGTTATTTCCTAGGTTCTTAGTTCGACTCATTGTGTGTGTGTGTGTGTGTTTGTTGTACCAATTAATGTAATCCTTCGTAACTCTTTAGTTAGGTTGATAACGGTTGATTTCTTTTTTATTTTGCTATCAAACAGTATGAAACATTCAAATTAATTTAATTTATATACTTTGTACACTCATAGGCCTGATGTAGATTTATTTATTTATTCTTGGTATAAGTCACAAACCTCAGTGGTTTATATTGTGCCAATTATGTTAAAGTTTTATTTTGTTATCTTTAATATTGATAAATAAAAAAAAACTGCTATTATATACAACAGTTAAAGATCAATAAGACAAATTAATAAAAATGGTGGAGTGATAATTTATGTAAATATAAATCTTTTTCTTTTAAAAAAACGATTTTAAAAATCATAAAATAAATATTCAATGTTGGTACCGATTAGTGCAGTCGGTTACTTGGCACCGACTTCAAACATTTATTTTTTGCTTTTTGAAGTCGAACTTTTTGAAGTTGACTTCAAATATTTCTTTTTTCCCTATTTTAAAAAGATTTTTATTTTACAATTTTAAGTGACAAGTGAATTATTTACTAATATTTTTATACCTTTATTATATTATTTTGCTAAGTTGTACAGCAAGGTCCCTACAGGATTGATATAATAACCATAATAACCGAATTTATACATTCGTGCTGTTCGCCGTTAAGGAGTCCCCTGGTGTGCGAGCTATCGTTCTAAAATATCTCTCCAATGTTGCTTTTCTTATTCAATTTGTGACTGGGCCAAGAACAGCTTTTTAAACTATTCTCTAAATTAATCCATTTCAACATACAATCTTTGTGCTTTCGACTAGATTCGTGAGACTTTAGGTAATCACCCAAGTGTTTCCAATCACACACTCCTTCACTTAATCCAATCTTTGTATTTTCTAGCCCGAATATTCGACACGGAAAGCAGTAAACGGCATCCTTTGTTTGTGAATAAATCATCCAGCGCCTGTCAAGCTTTTCACCGTTAACTAATATCTTATTATAATGATATTCGCTGAATCGCCGTCCATTACCATTTACGGGAAATAATAGAATAGAATAGAATAGAATACACTTTATTGTACACCAACATAAGCAAGAACAACAAACAAAGAAAATAAAATGTACACATACAAATGGTAGCACAATTGGCGGCCTTATTACTAACAGCAATCTCTTCCAGGCAACGAACATTCCAAAGAGCTGAAGAGAGAAATAGGGCAGTTGGTGGCGTACACTATCATTGAATTATTTACATTATAATAATATAGCTAGGATAGGATATTGTTTTTTCGCTATTTCTGACTTTTCTAGTACTCCATCCTCAGCTGGTCCGATAGAAGTTTTTGATCCTTATAAGACAGAATCGTTTGGCACTAAAAAAAGTTTTTATGTAAATTGCCCATTGTTTTGCTGGCTGTACAACTGTACAATTTTTCCAAAATCTGTAAATGTGGTTCAAAATATCGCCAAAATTTAAGGATAGTCTCCTAAGACCGTTTTCCTGTAGTCGTTAATGTTAAACGCAAAGTGAAGAAAGGAATGTGGGGCCTTGTGGGCTTGATACTGCTTCCGCTGATCCGCGATTAGATTTGGTTGTGGGAGTATATTATTTTCTTTTTTACCTCAATTTATAAGACAGGCTTTGCTAACTGCGGACCTTTATAGACTGATTTGTTATAAATCATTCAGTAAAATAATGCTTCTAAAATGAACAAACATATACTAAAAGTGAAATTCAATTTAGTTTTCATGAAAAACGTATAAATGGACCGTTCCTTACTTGATCCACAAAAACGCTCTGAATACAGTGAAGCTGCTATCGGTATTTTCATTCAACAGAAACTTGAATAGGTATTTTTGTCTATTTTAGAATAATTTACAAGGATTAAATAATATATCAGTACTGATTTTTATGTGTTCCTTTCTATCAGCTATGCAAAATAATTTCTCAAGTCTCATTATTTTTAAACACGTGACAATGGTTAAAGTACCTGCTACGGGAGCTCATGGCTACCCTGCATAATCTTCACCCGATTTTGGGAAAAAAAGAAGTATCCGGGGAAGATTACGTTCCAAAAGAACTATCAAATAATATCCAGTACAATGGGGTACAGTATTTGTTTACCACGTTTTTATTTACTAGCTTTCTACAGCTTCACGCCTATATTCTCCAAACGGGGGTGGCAGAGGCGTACTGATTACACCTACTTTTAGTCGATGTACTAGCTTTCTAATTTGTCTATATCATTTCCAAATTCCAAAGTCTCTTTGCTCCCTGTTACCATCCAATGTAAGGTAAGGTAGTAGTTAGGCCAAGTCAAAATCCTTATGATGCTTAATGAGTTTTCCCAGCCGGTGGCCATAAACTTTCCTCTACTCCTCACTGCGTAGGTGTGGTGCAGTGGATAGGTGTACGGTGGCTCCACACTTCCTAAATCAAGTCAGTAGTTTTTTTTTCATATGACAGATACAACGTTCTTACTATTGTAAATAAAACTTGTTATAGTACGCACATACGTAGTAGTAGTGTTACAGTACAAGTATCTTTTGGCCCATGGATGACATTGACGGAGGGGCGTTGGTGTGAAATTAGGATTAACATTTGGTAACATTTTCCTACTTTCAAGAAGATATATAAACAGGTGGGTCCGGTTACTAATTAAAAAAAGCACTTCGGTAAATTTTATAGCAAACGGCAACTCTTCGACTGTCATTAAGTGGCATTTCACTTGATGACAGCGTTAGTTGTAACTATAACGTAACGAATGTAAGTCGAGCTGGACAAATATTCCATTTATAAAAATAAAAATCCCAAAAACGTAATAAAAAACCTTTATTTACAAACAATAATACATACAGCCCTTTACACATTCTTCCTTACATATCATTTGCAAAATAATTTATGAATTAAATTGTTAATTATGCTTGTACAATATAGTATTACCATTACATTGAATTTCTTTGTAAACGAGTAATACATAGAATAGTTGTTAGTATTTTTTAAAGAACATTACATTATTATCATATACATACAAATGTTAATATTTTGTATGATGGCAATGAATTCACACATCTCAGATGCAACTTGTATAAATAACTAAATAAAAAATTTCGAAAGCATTCGACGACCTAAAGAAACGCCAAAAGAAATTAAATGAAATGCATTTGCATAATTCTAATTGAAATAAAGTGTACGTAATTTTGTTAGTTTTTACTTTATTAGGTTCTTACAACTAGAAGTTTGATATTTCAATCACTGTATAGGTGTATGAAAATGATATTAGACTTGACGTGAGCTTAAATATATACACTGTACAAATATTTAATTTGCGTTGTATACAGATAAATAAATACAAAACATGAGTTGCATGTATGTTTAAAACAAATGTTTTATTAGTGATAGAATTACTATGGTTTGATTATCAGTATTTTTTTTATTTGTTATATCCTCACTTGTCCTGCCATAGGGAGAGATCAATAAACGGCAGCTCTTCGCAAGGCACGACCTTGTTTCTGTAATAAAACAAATTAATACATTTTATTACGAAATAGGTACTAAGTAATATGCTGAAAAAAATGAAATACATAATCAATGTACATATTCGATACTGCAAAAAAAAAATGAATTATTTTTATTTTTATTTTAGATAGATGAAATCTTAATAATTTCTCGTATCGCCCGCACGCGCCTCTCTGGGGGTGCGTATGTTCATCACTAAGCAAAAGAATACATGATTCAATTCTAAAATCGTATATGTATTAAATTAAACATTTGTATCATAGTTGCTAGCTCAAATATGCTAACAATGAACTCGATAATTGATGATGAAAGAGCCTCGCCTAAATTATTATTGTATCAACTTTTCAAAGCTAAGTATCAAACCCAAAAAATACTATTAAGAGCTTTCTTAGTTTTGTTTCAAACTATGGATATCTTCTTCGTGTGCTGCTTTTTTTTATTTTTGGATAAGTACCTACTAACTCTGTTATTAAAGGTAGTAAAGAAATATAACCATATCAAAAAATCCACATACAATACTTATTAAACTTTGCACTCTCTATTAGCCAACTCGAATAGAGTACCATTTCAGTACAAGATAGAATAATTCTGTGATTCTGCAGAGAGGCCACAGTGCATCGTTAAACCCGGCCTGGCTGTAAATAATTCCACACTTTTCAAGGCGAAGTCTACTGGAATAGTTATCCATGTTAACAGAACAGACAGGCCGTAGATGCACTATAAGTAATTTATTCTAAGCTAGCTATTCGATCGTACTATAATTTTATTATAATACTACTAGGTTCTGCCCGCGACTCCGTCCGCGTTGACTTTAGACAGGAACCTAACATTTTTCGGGGATAAAAAGTATTCTATGTTACCACATCAGGTAATAAGCTATCTTTGAGCCAAATTTGGTCCAAATCCGTTCAGCTGTTTTTGCGTGATTGAGAAACAAATATCCAAACATACAAACTTTCGCACTTATAATATTAAATAGGATTCCTATACAAACGTAACAGTTGGTTTAACTACTCTAACAGCTTACCTAACACGTTGTCCTACGTATCGAAAAAGATGAAGAGAAACTTGATTTTTGGTTACGAAAAATATAACTAACGTGGGTGAAAGCTGCAGGAAAGCCTTAGGCTGGATGCCGCGAATGCCGTTGCCATTGTTACAGAGCAGTCGAGCCATAGATGCGCCGTGTCTGATAGACTTTAGTTGACCTGTAATACGAGAGTTATATGTAAATAGCTTCTAAATCCTTTTGTATAAAGAGAACACACGAAGTTTTTTGGTGCAAACCGTGATTAAAAGGATGACAAGCGATGATCAGGGGGTCTATCATTAACGCCTTTAGCAAAACTACTCTAATCTTAGTTTGCCGTGAAAAAGAAACAGAGCTAGAAATTCTATACAAGGTGTATCGTAAATAACGCAAGACCTCAGACACATCAATTAGATAATTGCTTCATAAATTCAATACGAAAAACATTTTTTCAAATTTAAAAATTTTAACCCCTTTTTTAAACACTTTAAACCCCAATTAACAATGCAACTTGTACGTGTATGTGTGCGTATTGGGAAATACGTTTTAGAAAAGCATTAACAATCTCCGTATTGTTTTGAATCAAGAATAAATAAGGTTTGTGCGCACTAAAGGAGAAACAATATTGTTTGAAAATTATTAATTTAAAAAAATTACATTAAATATTGTCGGAATCAATTCAGTTATCGATTTAGAACAAACTACTTTCAGGTCTTGCGTTTATTATTTTACACCTTGTATATCCACAGATGTGGATGATGTGTTACTGTAATCCTGTAATAATGTACTTTTTTGTAAGAAAGAGATCTTTCTTACAAAAAAGGAGGATAACGATAACTTTATTAAATAAAACGTAGTACGCGCCCGGATCCCCGTTAGGTATACACGTACATACCTGTTACATGTGTCTGGTATTAGGGAAAACAATAAACTTGCAATTTCTTTTATATCCAGGCACGGCGTGAACATGAATTGCGTAAGGAATTGCTGTTATAAACATTTTATAGCTGCTTTCCACAAAAAAAATGGTCGTGGAACATATTATCTCGTTTTTTCCCCATTTTATAGTATAAAGTTGGCTTTGATGGTTGCTTTTGAGACAACCCTATAAAATTTATAAAAGTTTATGTATATGAAAAACGGGTTCTTATAAGATTACGCATGAGTTGCTTCTAGCATGTCTGAACAACGTGCTGTTTTTTGTAATAAGGTTATCCTTTAAAATAAGACACTAGAAATGTATTTTTTTGTGTATGTATGTGAGAGTGATCTATGCTGTTGGCCACGGGGCCTTTACAGCATCACCAGACAAGAGGGCGAGCGTGCAACCACTACGTTTGAGCCAGAAGGGTCCAGAAAAGGAATAGCGTACGATTTCGTCCGAAACCAAGTCGCCGCTTTGTCACATGCGAACACTTTGAAACAAATAGACACATTCTCACACACGCTCACATTATTGCTGCAAAAAAGCATTTCTGTAGCGCGCTTTCTGAAGCGTAAAAAGTACCCTTATAAGTATATTAACAACTTTTGGAAAAAATTCCGTGGTTGGATATGCTGCAAAATACCAATTTTAGCCACTGTATCTCATAAGTTTGGCCATTCAGCGAGGGGCTGCAGCCAGCGATCTTGCCACAATTCCACGTGGACAAGATTTCTATGATTAATATTTTCTCTTTTTTTAATAATTAGGTATATTTTTTACGTAAATATCCTATCTTTAAGTTTAATTTTAGATTTAGTGAGAATTATGCCTTGTGGGAATATTATTTAATGTAATAATTGTAAATTTTACAATTAACGATTATCTCTATAGTAGTCTCTATAATATTTTCACATGTATGGCGATAAGGTCACAGCTATACATATTCTAGTGTTTAAAGAAGTACTCATAAGTCAGTGGTTTAAAAACCATTGATTACATTTTTACCATGCAATCAAATCAAATTTATGTTCATAGGAACGCACCTACTTTTAATCTTTTTACATCTGTTTTAAACTTAATAGAATTTGGAACTTACTAGGTGTGAAAGCGATATCTGGTTCAGCTCCGTTTTCGTAGAAGAACCTATCACCAGCTCGCGTTCTGTAGAACTGTTCTGTGAGAATGCTCAGGTAGGTGGGTCCAACTTGCGTGCCCGGTACGTGGCGTTCCAAAGACCCAGCCACTACTAGCTCGACGTCTTCAGGAGATGCGTATAGATTTTGCAGCACTAGCACGTTCTGAAATAAGAGATGTATGATAATTTCGTTTTTGAATTGACGATTTCGATTAGGGGCATATACTAAATCGCTGGGTCAACTAGCGTGGACACCCAGCAAAGCACCCTTCCCGGCTGAATGAGCTTGGTATTAAAAAACTGATTACAGTATAGGCTCCTAAATCGATAAACAATAAAGTATAATCTGCTTAAAAGGACTAACCTCCTCAGTTATTTGCATGGCGATTTTCGGTACGGTCTCCTACACATATTTTGATGGAATATAATAATATAAAAGAAAATTATGGTCTACGCGTATTGGGCACCGCGTAGCCGCTATGCAAATACTTTAGGAGATAACTATTAGAGAGCTTAGCCTGGAGACATACCGAGTTGATATGCCATCCTTGTCACACTACAAATTTACTTAACGTAACGTCAAAGTTTTCGTGCTAAGTTCTCAATTGTGTGCGAACTAGGGATGTCAATGTCGGTGATCGCAAGTAAGTATCATCAAGCAAACATTTGCCAATTACACGCCACTGGTGACGATTCTCAGCTGATCTGATCTAACTAGCAGCTGGGAGAAGTAGTTACCATAAAAAAGTTCGTTTTTTGTGTCCTTTAGAAAAAAACTGTATATCGAATTCATATTTGTATAAAGTGCTAATGACCTTTCTTGACAAAGTCGGCCCCTAACAATATGATACATTTCTGAAATCTAAGATAACAATATGCCTATAATAAATATAGATAGACAGATAGATTGCTCTTTATTGTACACCAATACATTTACATAGAGAAAAAAAAAACAAAGGCACAATTGGCGGTCTTATCGCTAATAGCGATCTCTTCCAGACAACCAAAACTGAAAGAAAAAAAGTTATACAAAAAATAGAGGGCAGTAGGTGGCGTACATTTATTACTTTGTTTTATTCTAATAGTTACAGGCTCATATGCTTATAAATATATATTATACATAACAATATATAAATATAATAAAGATAGGTATAAAGAAACGGCATGATAGTAGGTGACTTATTAGAGAATAGTCGAAAGAAAGTGGTCCTTAACCATTCTTTTAAAAATGGCCAAAGACTGCGCGTCTTACTGACACAGGCAATGCATTCCATAGACGAACAGCTTGAACTGAGAAGGATTTATCAAGAAATATCTTGGAATGCATTGGTGTTTCCAGTCTGAGATTTTCCGACGACCTTAAGAACCTTGAATGTGACTCACGGAGGAACTCGAATCGTTTTTTGAGGTATAAAGGAGTATTAGGATCAAACAGAATGCTGTATAGAAGCGATAGTAAATGAGAAATTCAGATACATGATCATATTTCCGCAAACCAAATATGAATCTTATACAGAAATTTTGAAGTCGCTCAAGTTTATTAAGTTGACTCTCAGTTATATTAAGATAGCTGGCGTCTGCATAATCGAGGATAGGAAGTAGAAGGGATTGTGCAAGAGCAATTTTAGTAGCAGTGGGCAGAAAATTTCGCAACCTTCTTAATGAGCCAGCGGAAGCAAAAATCTTGCGGCTAAGTTCTTGAATTTGCGGGCTCCACGTGAAATTGGTATCAATATAGATCCCCAAATTTTTCACTGTTTTTCTTATAGGTATTGTGACACCGTCAAACATAATTTGGGGAAGTCGTGACCAATCTAGACGTGCAGTAAGTCTAGAGCTACCGATGATAATAGCTTGGGTCTTAGCTGGGTTGACTTTAAGACGTTCGAGATCGTTATTCATAGTATTGACAGCCTCAGACAACCTGGTCAACGGTGCTTGAGTGTAAATTTGGAAATCATCTGCGTAAAGGTGGTAGGAAGAAAGTAATTGGTTGGAAATCGAATTAATAAAGATAGCGAAAAGTAACGGAGACAAAACGCCACCCAGCGGTACACCGGCAGTAGTATAGCAATAGGAAGAGTAGGTTTCTTCGATGCGTCGAAATATACATTGTCGATATGTTGTCAATATATGGAAATTGTTGCTACCTTACCGTAAGCATTTGCCTTGCACACAGATAATTTACGTCTTTTAAGAAATAAATTATACATATAATAGGTTCCAAAACATTGAAATAAAAAATAATAGTCTATAATCAAATTATCCAGTGAAGACAAGATTGATACGAATAATGGGTAAGTCCAGACATGTTTACACTAGCTCAAAATAGGAACGGTACTGTTAAACTAGATTACACTTAAGTCAATACGACATTTAAACAAAACATAATTACACTTTGAGATACCTCCAGTCATCCTTTTGTTTCGGGTACAAATCTTAGCAAAATGCAATGTATTTCTTCTAACATTATTTACCCAAAATTATTTTAAAAAGGCTGAAAACGAAACTATTCTCGATAACAGCTTTTCTGAGGAATTTTCTGTAAAATTGTAGTGTTAATTTTATTAAACTGTCACACAGAAAACAGGTAAAAACTTTTAGGATCCAATTTCCTAGTAACCAATAAATTCAAAGTTACATTGAAAGTGATAGTGTGAATATATGTCTTTGCTATTAACTAAAATGTTAATGAACATAACCATCTTCGCTTTCCGAGTTAGTGTTGGTTATTACTTTCGCAAATTGCTTAAATAGTCTAATGTCTAATCACAAAACAAATGCCAATGACCAGTTCATTGCGACAACAAATTGAAACTTTTCAATTCATTTCATCAACACTTTAAGCCTTCTCTTAGAACTACCTACATTGATTACTAGTTTCTGCCCTGTTCTTTCTTCGCTTTGACTTTGGACAGTAACCTTACATTTTTCCGGGACAAAAGAAATCCTATGTGTTAATCCATAATTATCTGTGTGCCAAATTTAATCCAAATCTTTTTAGCCGTTTTTGCGTAATTGAGTTACAAATATCTTAACATCCAAACATACCAACTTTTACATTTATAATATTATTAGAATGATCTCCGCTTAAGTTTGTGGTTTCACTAAAACATAGACTCTCTAAAAGGCAACTGCTCTATTTCTATCTTAACAGAGTATCGGCAGTAGTAGACTGCCGATTCTCTTTATCTCTTAAAATAGAGAGGGGAAAATAAAGTTCCTGTAAGTTTTCACGCATCTACTATACCTACACATTACACATCGATATATTACTGGTACTAAAATTACCAATTTGCCAAAAAATGGCCGCGTCTAGGTATACATATGTACGTATCTAAATCTACTCGTAGCTAGCAACTGTTAAAATTAGTTTTAAATTATTGATGAACTGAGGTCATCAATATTAGGTTATCGTTTAGTTTTAGCAAACCGTAAACTTTTATTTTACGCGTTCTCACGTTAGCTGTGGTTGGATTGAACTAATTCGAAATAAAAAAATAAAAAACAATATAAATTCGGTGACAATGAAATAATATAGTTCCTTAGAGGTATGTATGCCAACACTACATCTGTTTACTGCATTGTACTAACCCAAACAGTCCCGCTCGGCGCTCGAGGCGAGCTGACGCGTTGTTGGTTACTGTTATCATAGAGTATACTTATACAGAAGTGACATCTTACGAACACGGAGGAAGTCCTTAATCATGTTCCGGTCACCCAGTAAGGAATACTATTCCGACCCAGATCTTAGCAAGGCTGGTGGATCAAGCAATATAACATTACGCAAGCGTAAACATGATGAGGAACTGCAAGTAATGTTCGAATCATTTTCAAAAGATATCAAAAGTACCCTGAATTGCTGGAAAACTGAAGTACAAGAAAATATTTCACAAATTAAAAATAACCTGGAATCAGTCCTGAAGACCGATCTTGCACAATTAAATGATAATTTCTCTAAATTGAGATCTGAAATAAATACTATACGCCAAGATTATCAGGAAATGAAAGCATCGGTTCAGTTATTAAACCGCAAACATATCACAATTGAGGAAGAATTTAAATCACTAAAAGATTCCATCGAATTTCACAGTAAACAGTATGACGATATTAATCTCAAGATGAAATCTCACATTGATAAAGTTAAGAATATTAGCAAACTTGAGAGCCAACTGGACGTTTTGAGTAGCAGGTACAATTCACTAGTTAAAGAATTTAATATTAACGATCAAAGGAACCGACTCCTGAACTTAGAAATCACTGGACTCACGGAAAGTAAAGATGAGAATCTACATGGCGTTTTCATGACGATAGCTAAACATGCTGGTGTCAGTATTCTTGGTGAGGATATTTTGGAGATAAATCGCGTCACCCCTAAAGTGAAACAGCCAGGCCACCCCAGGAATATTATAGTGAAAGTTAAGTCCCGCCTTTTAAAGGATAACATCATATCAGGTGCGCGGAAAAATAGATTAACCACTAAGAATTTAGATATACCCGGCACTGAGAAACCTATTTACATAAATGAGCACCTTACCCAATTCAACAAGCAACTCTTAAAGAAGTGTAAAGAAGCTGCAAAGGTGAAACAATATCAATATGTTTGGACTAGACATGGAAGAATTTTTATGAGGAAAAACGACACGACCCCTGCTGTTCAGATATACGATGAAAACGAGATTTCAAAAATTTTTTAAGCGGTATACTATATCCCTTTGCTATTATGTTTTACTATCCCATTTTTATATTTTTTTCTATTTTAATTTGTGTTTCCGTTCCGTTACGCAATCCCTTGATGTTCATTATGCTTATTACATTTTTTGAATTTTTAGACATTAACACATGTGAAGCGATCGTTGATTATAATACATATTGTACCTATTTAAAACATTCTGCAATTAGTTATTCTTTGGTGGCCATAGCAATCCTTTGTTTAAGTTGCATTCCTAGGTTATCGATGCGGCAAATTAGTGTGCGATACAACAGGTGTAACGGACGTAATTTATGTTATTCAGTCATAAAAGCTATCATCACATTGATTTACCTAATATACCCGGATATGTCTTTTTGTGTTGTAATATTACATTTTATAAACATTCATGTGATACAGGTTCCTACATTTACTTGTTATCACTTTTATTACCTCTTTAGATTTAGAGAATATATCTCCACTATATTTATCTCCAACCACCATGTTATTGTTGTTCAGGAATTACTCAAATTGACCTCATTTTATGCGAAACACAGTAATCGTAGCGCGAGTATTCGTTTTAAATATAAGTGCGCACCATTATCGTTCGCACAATCAATCGTAGTACATGCATTACGCCGACAAATCGACGCTTTATTTGTCGTATTAATAATGTTGAAGTACCCCCTAACGTATTATATCATATCGTATTTTATTCTATCAATTCAAAAGGTATATTTGACGAAATTTTTATTAAATCGTATAATGTTGTGGACTTTCTCAATTGTTATTTATGGCCTATTTAAAATATTATTAATTTTTATCGTATCAGAAATTATAAAGTCCATAAGACTCCTGTTTCTATTAACGTGGTATATTAAGTATATCCTCACACACTATCATTATTTAATAAATTATCGGTTAGTTACGCTAGATTGTTTTTTGATTTACTATGGATAATGAAATTAAAATTTACTACCAGAATGTTTGTGGTCTGAGGACCAAATGTTTGGAACTTCGACAAAGCTTACTGAGTTACGAATACGACATATTAATATTGACAGAAACGTGGTTACATGATGGAATTTTTGATGGAGAACTATGCGATGACAAATATGACGTGTTCCGAGCAGACCGCAATTTAACTACGACCGGCAAAGCGACAGGAGGCGGAGTGCTGATCATGACACGCCGCGCGCTCTGCGCTGAACGCCGTGAGGTCGGAGAACTGCGGTCGGCAGAGCTGTTATGGGTGACGGTGCCGGCAAGTATATGCTCTTCTACGGCTGACTTGCATTTGTGCGCTACATATGTGGCACCGGACCAGCATCGTCAACCTCACGATATTGACATGATAACCCTAGCGACCAAGAATGTTCTACAACTAAATCCGAAAGATAATTATCTTCTGATAGGTGATTATAATCTATCTTGTATCACATGGGACGGTGGCATGCCAACTTTTTTGAGGAAAGGATCAGTGGAAATTCAAAATGCTGGTGTAAAAATGATCGAGGAATTTGAATTTTATGGTCTGTCACAACATAATTCTTTAAAAAATATTTCCGGTAATACATTAGATTTAGCTTTTTCTAATCTCCCGTTAAAAATAGTTCGTTGTTCTGTTCCACTCCTTAAAGAGGACATGGCTCACCCACCATTTACGTTAAATATCTTAGACTTAGCGGTACGGCCTCTCCGTGAGTCTACAACTCCGAGACCAAACTTTAGGAAAGCCGACTACGAAGCCATAAATAATCACATTATCGGTCAAGATTGGCACTCTCTATTGTGCTCAGGTACAGTGAATGACGCGGTGGACAAATTGTATAATGTAATAGATGATTGTGTTAAGAATTATGTCCCAGTTCTTGCTACACACAATCTGAGAATAGCTCGATTGGTTTCCATACACTCTCAGTTATACAGACTAGTACCGACGAGGTCAGAAGATTATTAGAAAAACTAGATAGGAACAAAGGTGCCGGTAGTGATGGAATCCCTCCAGTTTTTTGGTCCAACTGTGCGCAAACTCTTGCATTGCCCGTTAGTATAATATTTAACCGTTCTTTACGTGAAGGAATATTCCCTAATAAATGGAAATCCGCGCACATAATCCCCATTTATAAAAATGGTTCTAGAACTCAGATAGAGAACTACAGAGGGATTTCTATGTTGAACACTATCGCTAAAGTACTTGAACGGCTCGTTTATAAAGAAATCTATCCTTTAATTTCCCAACATATTCCCGCTGAACAACACGGTTTTGTGAAAAAACGCTCTACCACTACAAATCTAAGTTGTTTTACGAATTACCTTCTTTCGAATATGGATAATGGTGGTCAAGTTGATGTGATTTACACGGATTTTGAAAAAGCTTTCGATCGTGTGGATCACATCATCTTACTAAATAAACTACAATCACTCGGTATACACGGAGATTTGTACCAATCATACCTTACATGTCGCTCTCAGGCGGTTGTCATAGGCGGGTATCGATCGAACTTTGTAGGTATACCCACGGGTGTCCCACAGGGGTCACATTTAGGTCCCCTTTTTTACAATGCTTATCTATACGACATAGGTTCTTGTTTAAAGCATTCGGAATATCTCATGTACGCTGATGATACAAAAATTTTTTGTAAAATTAATAATATAAATGATTGTTTACAAATGCAAAAAGATCTTGATTGCTGGTACACATATTATGCGCAAAATAGGATAACGGTCAACATACAGAAATGTGTATGTATTACTTTTTCACGCAAAACAAAGCCAATTACGTATAACTACACTTTCGAGAATCGACCTATTGACAGATCCAAAATCGTCCGCGACTTAGGAGTATATCTCGATAGCAAAATGCTGATGTCTGAACAAACGCATTATGTAGCTAATAAAGCTTATCGGAACCTTGGCTTTGTTCTAAGGGTATGTAAACCATTCTCTGATATAGCCGTTCTAAAAACAGTTTACTTTGCGTATGTGAGAAGCATCCTCGAATATGCGAGCCCCGTGTGGTCTCCTCAGTACATTATACATAAAGACTGCCTGGAGAGAATTCAGAAAATCTTTATTAACCATTTAAATTACCGTAAACGTAACAGTCTGAATAATTACCAAAGAAGTTGCCGTATACATGATCTGTTCCCATTGGAGCAGAGGCGCATTATCTTGGATATGTGCCTATTGTTTGACATAGTTCATAGTAATATAGATTGTTCCGACCTCGTATCTAAAATTGCTTTTCGAGTGCCTTTGTATCGCACACGACACACCTCTTTACTTGACGTACCCTTCCATTGTACTAACTACGCTAAAAACACTATATTATCGCGTCTTACTCGCACTTATAACACTTTATTTAGCCGCATCGATCTCTTTGCTTGCTCAAAACTTAAATTTAAAAAGCACGTCGTTAGCACTATCGCAGCTAGTAATATAAATTAAAACTAAAGTAATAATTATATTTCACTAAACAGTGAAAGCGAGCGAGCTATGGAAAGAGCTATGCTCGGCGTTTCTCTACGTGATCGAATCAGGAATGAGGAGATTCGTAGAAGAACCAAGGTCACCGACATAGCCCTTAGGATTAGCATGCTGAAGTGGCAATGGGCTGGCCACATAGCGCGAAGATCGGACGGGCGTTGGGGCAGAAAGATTCTAGAGTGGAGACCACGTATTGGCAAGCGCAGCGTAGGACGACCGCCTGCCAGATGGACCGACGATCTTGTGAAAATCGCAAGAAATCGTTGGATGCAGGTGGCATCGGACCGGTTACGCTGGAAAGCGATTGGGGAGGCCTATGTTCAGCAGTGGACAAGTATAGGCTGAAATGATGATGATGATGAAACAGTATGTTTTAAATCAACGATGGCGATATTATCATAATGTCATCTTTTCTTTTTAAATTCATTTTATTCACCCAACAATGCCATTACTTGTATACACAGTAAGGAAAACCTGTTATTGGCTATACTTGAATACATAATCTTAGTATGCAATAATTGTATAACGCTGTTGGTTTTCTGAATAAATAAATAAATAAATAAATAAATAAGACCGCACTCAAACACTAGAATTGTGTTTTTATTCTTCGGTTCGTTTTTTGGACTATCACCTTTAATCAATATATCACCAGATAGGTATATTACTTACCTAAATAGTTTGTTCACACGTTGGGAAAAATTTAAGGCAAATTGCTTTGAGCCTTTCATGTTTTAGCCACATTTAACTTATGCTAAGTACTCGATTAACTCCTACGTTGAATGGATAAAACAAAATAGTCTCAAGAAATTGGGATAGCTTCAATTTAAATAAGATCGACTTTTTTACAAAAACCGTGAGAAATAATAAGTTCTAATGCTTGATAGCTTACCTTACAAGAAATATCATGTAAAATTGGACTGGTCGACTTAAAGTAAACTTTAGGTCGACCATTATTTTAAATTTCAGTGTCTACTTCATACATTTTGTCAGAAAATCTAATGAATTAAAAACGCTTAACAACAATCAGTTCCAGGGACAGAGATTTTTTTTTATTTTGACTTAAGGTCAACCTTCAGGGTAGAAATTTCCTGTAATGACGCGAGGCTCAACAACAAGAATTCTTTTACAGACGTAAGGTCCTAGAACGCCTGGGCACGTATCACGATCTCTTTAACAAAGTCAATAGAATCTTACTTTACTGGAAGAAAGAGATGTAAATATATAGAGTTTATAGCTCAGTTTCTTTTTCACAGCAAAGTAAGATTAAAATAGTTTTGTTAAAGATGTTGTGGTAACCTCATGTGGATAAAGTAATGTGTTTCATGACGCGACCCCCTTAGTATGGTCCCATTTTCGTAATAAAAACATATTTTTTTCGTTCTTCGTTTTGTTTTCCCGAGTTTTCGCGACCCCCTTACAGATTTACGAATGGTCCGGTGGTAGATTAGTAAGTTAAAAAAAACTCTAAATATGACAATTTGTAAATACTCCCGCAGGGTTTATGCAAAATAAACGATTTGAGTTTGAGTTTAACATCCCGTACTATATTGAATCAATTACCCTTACATATATCGTTTAAATCCAATTGTACCAATTAATGATGACTGAATAAGTAATTGGATTGGATCAGTTTTATTCACAACTCGGAACTTATTTTTTAGTAACTTTATTAGGTTATTATCTTATATACCTACTTACTTCACAAGCTTAGACTAAAAAGAAAGAAAGAGTTCTTAATGTATACATGGTAATTTTGTATTTATTTACTATCTACATATAATAAATACCAACAGGCCATATAGTGGATTTAGTTACTTCCGAGGGTTGATCGTTCCAAGGTTGTATCAACAAATTTGGCTTAACTTAGGGCTTTCCTGAACCAAATTGAGTGATTTCGTATCCGCTGTGGTGCGAGTAATCCCGTTTTCTGTGTCCTTTTTTTACTAGCAATTCTTATTTGTTTGTCAAATTGACTGAAAGTATATGTATAAGTACGGAATATAGAAGAAGAAAAAGAAGTTTTTCAGTTGTTCTGTGGAATATAAATAAAGTTATTCATTGCGTAGCGCAATACTGACATTTTTGATAAGACACACTTCATTGTCTGATGAACAATTCGGCCGGACCAGACAAATAAATCACGCTAGGTTAGGGGACTACTCAACCCTATCTTTGATATTATTACTATATTAGCATATACTAATCTCAATGTATACTAGTTTTATAAAGAGGAAAGATTTGTTTCTAATCGATAAACTCAAACTACTGAACCGATTTTAATAATTCTTTCACCATTATAAAACTACATTATCCAGAAGTTATATAGACCGTGTCGTGGACCCGTTGTCGACCGGGTGCGAATCCGCAGGAAACTGCTAGTGCTATCTGAAATTGTTACCTCCTGTGAGATATAGTCGAGCATGTCCTCGAAGGTCTTCGGCACGGAGAGGCCGCACACGCCGCGCGTGGCCGCGTAGCTCGCCAGCCCGTGGTCGCGCCCACGCTGGATGTCGGACGCACGCAAGTCCCCGCCGAAGGTGTTGTTACGTCTGATCCAAAATATTCCACTTATGAGCATTAAGTTATTATGTACCTATTACGTACTAGGAAAGCTATTACAAACAGAAAACTTGGTAAAAAAATGGAGCGCAACAAGTTTTTCCGTGCACTGCCCTCATGAATGACCACAATTAATCGATAACTTATATTCTATTTACGTATATTCATATTCGATAATGGTGACAACCCTGTTAATAAAAACTAAGCGAGTGATCAAAGTAACGATGTTATATCCCTGGAGTCACACAAACATTTTGGAACTCTGTAGGAGACGAAAGTAACTCATAGGGTAACGTCATATTATAATTATTTCCTTTGATCTAATGTCGTTCATCAATTTCACATAAGACATTATTCAAATCTTGTCATATTACGTGGGATCTTGATAAATCTATCCGTGCTTTTAAATCATGTCTATGGCAAAGATTAGGACGCAATTTTATTTCGGATTTATTAATAATAATGAGGCACAACATTTTCATCATATCTTACATTACCTACCATTATACAACCTTCATCGTAAACCATGTATAAATTGACCACTCTTTACCCGTACGGAAATTATTTCACCAAGTTTTAATGTTCTGAATAGCCTTGTTTTTAATCCTTTATCAGACATCCTTTTCCACAAACTTTTAGACTAAATTTATCGCCATTAGAAAGCATGCTTTAAAGATATTAAACACAACACATCTAACAAGTAAGGAGGTTTACACATCAAACAAGAAGGTAAGGGTACCTGAACAAAAACTGCGTAATTTCTGAATCCCAAAATTGGTCGCTAAAATCTTGTTCTTGCACAGTGAGACCTCTGGCCAAGTTGTCAAAAGAGTCATCGAGCTGCAACAACAGTGGTCTGTTGAACCAGTCGCTCATACGGACGGTTCCCACTAATTTACGGTTTTCAGCAATCATTCTGAAAAAGGAAAAAATAATCAGCTTTTAATCTGTTTGTTAAAAATATGCAATTATCATACACAACCATCCAGACCGAAACAAATATTTGTGCGTCACGCAAAAATTTGTTCAGTGCGGGAATCTAACCCGCGACTACTCAGTCCAGTGAGCGAAGCGACTAAGCTCTGAGCAATCACTGAACCAAGCTATCCGTCTCCTCCAAATATGTCTTAACTAGCGAACCTCCCCCCCCCCCTCCCCGGCTTCCCACCGGTGAATTATACACACAAACCTCCATCTTAGTCCATTTGTGAAAACCGTATAAAAATCCATTCGGTAGTTATTCGGTTTATCGCGTTCAGACAGACAGACTGACGCAGCGACGGGACTTTGTTTCATAATATGTAGTTATTCGGATCCATATCTAGCTACTGAAGAATTAATTATGTGGGTATAAAATCTTTATTTTAGTGAGTAGGTATATATATATTGTATTTACAACAGCAAAAGTAGAGTAGTAGTTTAGTATCGGTGTAAAGATGAGAAAGGGCATGCTCCGTTGGTTCGGGCATATAGAAAGAATGCCAGAGGAAAGAATGACAAAACAGATATACAAAGTGAAAGTGGTAGGATGCAGGTACCGGGGAAGACCTAGACTATCTTACCACGACCAAATAAACCTTATCTGATGGAAAAGTCAAGAGTCTCCGTAACCGGCGAGCGTGTATGAGCCGAACTATGAGAGTCGAGGAAGCCAGAGAGGTATGTAAGGAAAGAACCTGTTGGAACTCTGTACTCTCTGCCTATCCCGCAAGGGATCTGGCGTGAGGTTATAGATAGATAGATAGACAACAGCAAAAAATCAAGATACAACCAAATTGTAAATTTTATATGAAGATTACTTACTTCAGATATCCGCGAATCAAAGTATGGAAATATCTGAAGGCAGCAGTAGCGTGCTCATCGAGGATAGAAGGATCAACATTAGGGTTGTAGTCGTTCACGTAGCCGTGAGTATCGGGGTAAATCAGTTTGTTCTTCACCATGTTTTCAAACCCTAATATACAAATGCACGAATTATAAGAAGTAGGCGAAAAAATTAAATCAAATAAAATGAATTATATATCAACTATTCCTGTACGTTTTTGGTTTTCTCTAAGATAAAATTAACTTTCATTGCAATTGCTAATTCGACATCTATATGTATGTATCTAAATCCACGATTTTTTATATAGGGCTCATTCAAAATCCTTTTGATTTTCTGACATGTTTGTGATAACCCTCCTATTTAAATACACACAAAAGGTTTATAGCGACTAAAAATGTGAATTAAAAAGGAAAGTATATTGTACTTTTATTTTCAAGAAATCGTGTAGTAGACCGAGGAGTTACAATTACACATTTTTATATAAGCAGCCAAACAGACGTAAGGCAAAAATCACGAATATAAATAGAAATACCAATCAAATACTGTAAATGATGAAGATCAATGACTTCCTTAACTTAATTAGGCATTGGATAAATCACTTCTTTATCTTACCAAGGAAAATGGGGAGGTATTCATAGTAGTTAATGTGCTGTATCTGTGCGATATTGATACGCCTGGCTTCCTGGAAAGTTGTTTCGTCACTCCAGTGAGGGTTAAGATGTGCAAGCGCGTCCGCAATGCGGTTGTGTTCATGTAGGAGAATGATTTGGAGGACGGTCAGTTGAGGATTCTGGTTCACTCGGATATCACCTGTATAAAATAAAAATCGTTCACATCTATCTGAAAAAACTCACAATTTCTACACCCCTCTTTAAAAATTAAGAACTAATAGTTATTAAGAATGCTGGAATGAATTTAGCTCAAGCAAATGATGTCAGTGCAATGCTAACGAGATTATATGGCGTCCTTTTTACACAAAAAAAATACTAATTAAAGATGAACGTGACCGCATCCATTCTCGACAAGGTCAGGGTAGCACCTGTTCATGATAAGTCTTCTGATTACATACATTTTTTAAGTATTTACCTGCCAAGAAACAGGGTTCATTCGCTGACTGCGCAACATCGCAAGTGACGGTGACATTAGGATCCTGCGGAGGCCACTCCCTGCCTTTAACCTGGACTGTCAGCAATCTACCTCCAAGACCTGCACGAAGAGGAGCATCTTGCATTTGGCTGTTTCCGTATACGAGGGACAAGTCCATATACCCTGTGACTGATGTGATCTGTAACAAATGAAGACATGCTAATATTTCAAGAAGAAATATTATCAGCATTACAACTTGATATAAGTCATTTGGTGTGTCTGGATATATATCCAGATGGGGCCAAAATAAATGTGGGGCATGAAAGAAGCGCATTCAGGTGTATTCCATGTCAAGAAATCTGATTGATGAGTTGATAGCTGTACATCTACTATTAATATATGCTATTCTATTTGAATGAAAAGAATTTCATCCAGCCGTTAAACCATTATGTAAAAGTGGATTGGTAATTTGGACACATCACTATGGAAGAAGTTGAATGGGCGATAGGAAGTATGAAAAACGGTAAAGCTGCGGGAGTAGACATGATATCTGCCGAGATCATCAAATATGGTGGAACTTGCGTCCGGGACGCTTTCCGGGCCCTTGCAAACCTTTGCTGGAGGACCGGTAGAGTCCCTACAGATTGGCGCCGCGCAGTCATAGTACCCTTGTATAAAGGCAAGGGTTCACAATATGACTGCGCCAATTACAGAGCCATCAGTTTGATCAGCTTGGCAGCCAAGGTGTACGGTAAAATTATTGAACGGAGAATGCGCGTGAAGTCCGATGGAATGTTGTGCGAGGCACAAGGGGGTTTCAGGTCTGGAAGAGGATGTTCGGATCAAGTCTTCTCACTCCGCAACATCGTAGAGAAGCATCTGGCAGTGGGCCGGAAGGTTTTCTGCGGTTTTGTAGATCTGGAGAAGGCATTTGACAGAGTTGTGCGAAAGAGACTTTGGGACATTTTTGCCAGAGTATGGTATAGATTGCACTCTGTTGCGAGCCGTCCAGTCCACTTATGTGGACTGCAAGGCATGCGTACGGGTGGGTGGTAACAGGTCACCCTGGTTTGACGTTAAAATCGGCGTCAAGCAGGGTTGCGTGTTGTCCGCTAGACTGTTTATAATATATCTGGACAAAAGTCTTCAAAGACTGAAAGCGATGAATGAAGGTGTACAAATGGGTGACTTAGTGGTAAACCATCTACTTTATGCAGATGACGCGGTTTTGATAGCGCCAACAGCCACTGATCTGCAAACACTAGTCACAGTTATGAAAAACGACTGCATGATCAATGGCTTACACTTGAATGTGAAGAAAACCAAGATTATGGTTTTTGAAAGGGAAGAAACCAGAACGAATGTAAGGATTGTGGTTGGTAACGATGTGCTGGAGCAAGTGAATGAGTTTGTATATCTTGGATGCGCCTTCAGTAAGGATAGGAAATACACCGCTGACATAGAGAGAAGAGTGAGTGCAGGGAACAGAGTGAATGGTGCGATGGGAAAGCTACTCGGGAGCCGGCACTTAAGCCATAAGGCGCAGCTGGCCATACATAACGGAGTTCTTGTCCCAACGCTGTTATATGGTAGCGAGAGCTGGGTATGTAAGAAGGAGAATGAAAGTAGGATAAATGCGGTAGAAATGCGAGCGGTCTGCGGAAGATGTGCGGAGTGAAGCTGACCGACCGCATTAGCAACAGCATAGTAAGACAGCGAGTAGGTATGAAAGATAGTATCGGTGTAAAGATGAGAAAGGGCATGCTCCGTTGGTTCGGGCATATAGAAAGAATGCCAGAGGAAAAAATGACAAAACAGATATACAATGTGAAAGTGGAAGGATGCAGGTACCGGGGAAGACCTAGACTATCTTACCACGACCAAATAAACCGAGTCTTATCTGATGGAAAAGTCAAGAGTCTCCGTAACCGGCGAGCGTGTATGAGACGAACTATGAGAGTCGAGGAAGCCAGAGAGGTATGTAAGGAAAGAACCTGTTGGAGCTCTGTACTCTCTGCCTACCCCGCAAGGGATCTGGCGTGAGGTTATAGATAGATAGATAGGATTGGTAATTGATTAAAAAAAAATAAAAAAACAGAACGTACTGGTTCAGCGGGTGCATTCGGAGGCGTGCATCCTCTATCCCTCGTAGTCTGGGTTCTTACAAAGTTTATGCATTGAGTCCCCTCAGGTCCGTGTATAGGGTCGTTTGTAGGTATCAATATAGGTGCGCATTGAGGGTTGGTCGTAGAATCCACAGTCAGTTGACCACTGTCATTACAGCATGTGATCGGCTCCCTGTCTAAGTAAAAGAAAATAAATTGATAAAATCTAGCACACTAAAAGTTGAACTGAGCTGAATATATTGTGAATGCTTAAGCGGTTACTAAGTAAATATACACACTACATAAAATGTGTTTACGTTGTAATAAAATTTATTTTATCAATTAATGTTTTAACCCTAGTATCAATCTATGTTGAGATAATGTTTAATCGATTAAAAGCCTTTCATATATTGTTTGTTGCAACTGTTTACACAAATACATTGTGAATTAGGCGTGTCTTAAGATATAATGTCTGAAATTTTGAAATAAATAAGTTGGTTTAATAATAATAATAATCATTTATTCTTTCCTTTACATACAATATTACAAAGAAAATAGTAACATTTACAGAAAATCCTTGCTTAGTTTATACGGTAAGACATCTGTACCTGAACTAGATAAATGAATATCTGTATTTCAGGCATCAGCGCTCTTCCCTAGTAGTGATCATAGTAAACATTAATTTGGGTGTACAATTTCAATTACCATGTTAATAGAAAAGATAAAATATCTAATTAAGGAGACTCACGGATTCTCGAGATTGAAATAATAATAAAAAATTGAAAAAGAATATGTAAAGTGACGGTCCTCCCTATGTGTAGAATGTGGATGAATGAGTGTGTGTGGGTGGCAAATTTACTGCTGGAGACTTAATAAGTTTTCGGCTTCATCATAATGTTAAATTGAGCATATAGTCTATTACCTTATCTTTACACATTTTCTTATTTAAAGCAAATATATCAATGGTTTTATTAATTCTGTTATATAGATACGGTCCTAGGAAGCAAAAATATCTATTTGCATATGGATGTTTCAGTATTGGTCGGTTGGAGAAGGGTATTATAACTTTTCGTCTCGTAGTTGTAGTATTTTTTTCAAATTTTAAACTTGAATGTTGTCTCAAAATTGTATGCAGTATAAATAACTTACGGACCGACAAAACTTTCTATGATTAGTATAACAGACGCGTAGGAAACAGATACGGGCGGAAATTGCCTACTTTAAGAATAGCTCGACGGACGATTTAGCGCAGTGGTTAAGAGCTTAGGTCGCTCCACCTACTGTGTTTAATAGTCGCGGGTTCGATTCCCGCACGGGACAAATCTTTGTGTGATCCACAATTATTTGTTCCGGTCTGGGTATTTGTGTGTGAATTTTCATGTTTGTAAACGCACCCACGACACAGGAATAAATCCTAGTGTGGGGCTACGTTTTTTAAAAAAAAAAAAAAAAAAAAAAAAAAAAAAAAAAAAAAAAAAAAGCTCTCTGGGCTATTTCGAGGGGTCTCATAATAGTTTTAGGTGCGCCCCCCCAAACTGATATACAGTAACTCAGTATAGATTGGCAGAGTGCCTGATATACTTGTTTTATGAGCTTAAAATCTGCAACATGTCTCAGATTTTCGAAGACAAATATTAATTTTCTTAATCTTGATGTTACTAGATCTATATGAGATCGAAACGAGAGGTTGTTGTCTATTATTATGCCAAGATATTTCAACTGTTTACCTCTAATTCCTAACCATTCCAGCTTATTAAGAAGTAATAGGACAGAGACTGTGTCGAAGGCTTTGGCCAGATCTAAGAAAATGCCAATAGTTTTTTTTCCTGCGTCAACATTTTTAACGACAAAATCTACAACTCGTGGACAACGTCACTAGTAGATTTGCCGGCTCTGAAACCGAACTGGTTTTCTGAAAGAAGGTTATTTATTTCCATATATTTTACCAGTCTATTATTAATTATCCGTTCCAGAAGCTTGGAGACAGATGGAAGTTTGGAGATCGGTCTATAGTTAGTGACTAGGTCTCTCACCTAGGTCTCTAGGTCTATCACCTGATTTATGTATAGGATGTACCACTGACTTCTTTAAGATCGTAGGGAAGATTCCTTGTTCTAAGCACTGATTAAAAATGTAAGTCAAGATGGGGGCGAGTAAGTGTCTGTTTTCTTTAAGAAGGTAGTTTGGTATGGAGTCCCATCCCACGGAACAGACATTTTTTAATCCTAAAATCAGATGCTCCAATTCTGTTATGTCTGTATCTAACATTACCCACGATTTCATTGTTCGTGGAGACTGCCCATGAAAATATTTTAAGTGTAAGGGGTTTTTACAACTTGCAGTCTTATCAGCTAATGATTTTCCCACCGTAACAAAGAACTCATTCAACCTATCTACCGATTTTGTCGGGCAAGACAGGTTTACCAACTTAGAAGCGTCATTTTTTAGCTCCGCTGTGCTTGTGATATTTTTTATTGTGTCTCAATTTTTTTTATTATCTTTACCAGCCTTTCCAACATGTTACTATCATATGTTCTTTTTACCTTTTTTAGTAGGTTATTGCAGAAGTTTCTGTATCTTGTATAAGTAAGTTTTAAAATTTCATCTTGTGGCGATTGATGTACTTTTTTATGGAGTTTGTCTCTATGCCTCATACAACGTAGTAATCCTGGTGTTATCCATGGTTTAATAATTATATTTTATTGTGATAATTTTATTGTGATTGAGTTACTGATTAAAGCACGTTGAATCGATGTAACAAAATATTCCATAGAAAAATTTACATCGGTTGAATCATAAATTGGAGCCCAATTGATGTTTGTTAAATCCCAAGTTAGTCCTGCATTGTCTACTCTACTGATGGTCACATGAGCGAAGTTTCTTTTTTGTTTATACTTGAGACATAACAAAACAGCCTGGTGATCAGTGATTGTAGAGTTTAATACAAGAGTGAGAGCCGATAGTTTTGTTTTTAATATAGCATGATCAATGCATGTTTTTACATGTCTTGTAGGTAGGGTATGGGCTGGCAAAAGACCATGATATGAGCATAGATTTAAGTACTCCATATGGGGTCCAGTAACTTGATCAGGACAGATATTTATGTTTATATCTCCTATGATAAAAATATTTTTGAAAGAAGACAACTCCGTGAGGATATCAGTGAATGTATCTAGGAACTTATCTACTCGTATGTTTTTACTGGAAGGTGATCTATATGTAGCTAATATTGCAGTTTCGGACTGATTTTTATGATAAGATAATATAATATTACAATCCTGACAGAATGGTTCCTCCACAACAACATTTAAGCTGGATTTAACGTAGATTGATACACCGTCGTTTTGATTTACCCATTTTTTTTATGTATGTGTATTATAACCATCCAATACGGGCACAGTAGGACAACATGATAGCCAACACTCCGTCAAGATAATTATATCGCACTTGAAACACAATCTAGACAAAAGCACAACGAAACCATCAAAGTTTCGAGATATACTGCGTATATTCTGAGTTAAGATAGTAAGACATTTCTCGGGTTGAGTTACTAAGTTTATACAATCTTCAACATCACAGGCGACAGATTCCGAAATCGAAAATTTATCTATATCCGATGCCACATCATCCATTATTAAAAACATATGATAGCGTATGAACGTTTATAAAAGAACAAAATGTGCACCTGCGAGTATAGAAAAATGGGACGATGTTACCATATGTGTGACTGCATAATCCAACACAAACGACAACATAAGGTGTATGAGTATATGGGTAGTTGTAGCTTCGTTTTTCAGGCATACTTTTTATAAAATTAGGGTTTTCTTGGATAACTGATGTTTTGTGTTCATGTTTAAATTTAATATTTAAAAACCGAAAACATACTAAGATTTTTGTGTAGTGTGGAATTTGTAAGTGAATTTCATACATTAATTGATAAATAAAAATTAAAAAGAGAATAAATTTGAATAAAAACAATGAACTGATGGCATGCAACATGAAGTAACTATACATGTATATAAGAGAGCATAGAAGAATAATCAAAAATATTTTCAAATTAATTGTTTTTAGAGATAGTCATATAGTAGTTTTCTTCAACTTAGAAATATCGGCTTCATCCTCAATGCGGATATGTGGCATACCTTCCTTCTTACGTAGATAGATTCTCCCATATAGGAATATCCCTAATGGAATAGAAACCCAACTCCAACCTCTAGACCCTACTACCTACATACAATTTTTAATTGCGCCAAGTAGTATTTATAAATTTAGTCCTTTACCATAGGCAAAAGAGAAAAAGAATAAAGATTTATTATACTTGATGTTTTTGGATATAAATGATGAGATCGAGATGAGATGCAATGTGACGACAAATGGTAAAAATGTTAATCGAAAAACGGTCCTTTGAGCCGAGTTTAATTATAAAATATAATTTATTGTCTATAAGGATGAAATTCACTTAGCAATATACAATCATCTCAGTGGACACATTAGCTTACTCTGAATTTAATGTAGTATAAGATGCATAACGAGAATAACCACTCTCATTCGCGCACAGTAATGTGAGTGTGTTTACAAACATGAAAATTCACATACACACATACCTAGACCGACAAACAATAATTGCGGGTCACACAAAGATTTGTCCCGTGCGGGAATCGAACCCGCGACTATTAGACACAGTGGGCGGAGCGGCTTAAGCTCTTAACCACTACACTAAATCTTGCCTCTAATTCTATGACGACATTCACCGGAAATATTTTATACAAAATATTGATACCTAAGAAACAATAAACACCTACACGTCAATTTCCCAAGCTTCTCGCCGACGATGTGAGTCCCATGTAATAGGGGTGAGTCTATAGCTAAATAAATTCCAGACTAAAGCTGGGAGTTTTTCGATTATAAACTACATTTATCTAGACACAATTTGAAACCAGGACCTCGTTTTCGCAACGCGCTCTATTCGCTACTATACCAATGAGGCGGTATTGATACCTATAATAATAATATTAGCCCTGCTAAGAAACTGTCCCGCTGTTGAGCACATGCCTCTTCTCAAACTGAGGGTTTAGGCCAAAGTCCACCACGCTGGCCCAGTGCGGGTTAGCGAACTTCACATACCTTCGAAAAACTCTTAGGCATGCAGGTTTCCTCACGATGTTTTTCTTTACCGTTAAAGCAAGTCATTCATTTAGTCAATTTTTAATACCCAAAAACCCGAGACCTCTGACTTTATAGTCCAACGGTCTAACCACTAGGGTATCACTGCTTATGTATATATTGGTACCTATTCCACCGAAATGTATGAAACTGTTTATTTTATATTTCCTATAAATGTTAGCATAGTAAAAGTTGATAGTATTGATCACAGTATTGATGAGGTTTCGTGCTACTGTCGCGTGAACCCCGCACATCGAGTGACAAGAAAGTTCGCTTATATGTCTCTGACGGACATTATCTTTTGTGGAAATTGCTGATCCACTCAATTCGATAGACAATCTTTTATTACTTTTATCGCTCATGTGTCTGTTCGTGTCCGTCATAAAAGCTTTATTCGAAAATGATGACACACAAACAAGAAACTTGGTAGAAATAGTTCTAGGTGATGCACACTACCAATAATTTAGTTTAGGAAATATTTTCTTTTTGAAGATTCTAAATATTTATGTATTCAATTTTTATTACTTTCTCTTGTCCGGGGAAAGTATTTTATTTTTCCTTTGGAAGCACGGAATTCTCCGAAAACAGAGGTCTAAACGTGAGCAACCCATAATGCTTATGTCCTAAAATGGCTTGATTATTTGCATAAAGTTGGTCATATTTGGTTAACGCAAACCCGTATTCTATTTAAACCGACTCTGCCGCCTATAATTTTTTTAAATTTCTTCACAAAACATATTCAATGGTACTAAATATACGTGTCTATGTATGTACATTACATATGTATAATATAATTATTAGATAAGGTCTTAGTGTGCCAAGCCATCATTCTGTTTTCTATTATTCTTACTGTGGAGAAAAATCGCCAATCTGTATCTATAAATTAGTATTTTCATTGCACTGGTTTCTAAAGAAGAACACTCTGTCTATATAATATCTATCTAAACAATTAATTTCACTTAGGATTAGACTTAAATCCTACAATAAGTTATACTCACTTGATTCAAAATAACAACGCTTTTACTTAGCCATTCTATACTAGGTAAAAAGCTTTCATGCATTTTAATAGACCAACGAACTCATTCTCAGCAGCTTCCAAGGAAACATGAAACCCTTTTAAGATCGCTCATGCTTTTTCTCTTAGTTAGATAAAGTATTTTTCCAGAAAACAAGAACAAGAAATATTATGTATGTTCTTAAAAGGGGCAAATTAAATATAGCTACCATCTTACGGTGCTAAGATTTTCGTCTATATCTCCGAATACTTGCAAAAATAATCTCCTGCGCTTTGTCATATCATTGTGGCAAACTTTTCTACCTTAATCCTTTTCCGGAATAAGTATTAGTCGCCGAAGCCAAAAACATTGCTATGAACTCAGAAAATTGCTAAGCTAGCATGGACACACAAAAAAAAACCAACATGCTTCAATACCGAACCAATAATTGACTAGCACTTGACTCATTATTTTATATACAAACCAACCAGATCTAGCTTTATTATTAAAATACAATTTTGATTCTCCTTTATAATCTAATATTTTTATCCCGACTAATATAAATAGAAAACCTTCACAACAGTTTCTTTTCGTACACAGAATACGCCGAGACACAAGCAAGTAGGTAATAGTTTTTTTTCCATATACATGTAAACTTGTGTAGTTTTAGTTTAAAACTTCTACGTGACTCTACTATAGAAATTGTTCTTTTATACAAAATGTTCACTTTTCCATCTAAAAAAAAGGAGACTATTATTGTCATACAAATAAAACGTTAACTTATAAGTAATTTGTTCACGACCTGTGGCTTATATCATTTTGGCGAATGTTCATTTCAAAAGTTTTGTTACCACATGACCCATAAACTTCGACACAGAAGATCAGAAGTTATTCTGATCTTCTGTGTCGAAGCGTGAATGTGGGACTAACAAACAAAATCCGCAATCTCTTTGTACGGTGTCAATATAGCTGTTTTTCAATCTTCACTCGAATGCGACGATTAAAAGTAGATCGTGCATGTTCTTTTTTATGATTCAGGGTACACTTGATCAACATAATATGTAAATGCACTGAGTGCTAGAAATTGTAAGCAAAATGTTTAACAACGACTTGGCCATGAAGGTTGCCTGAATGTTAAACCTTAACTAATTTCAAAGCTAAACAAAGTATTATATTAAAATAAATTAATTCAAAATTATAAGAAAGCCAGATGAACTGGTGTGTTATTAGTAAAAATCGCATGTTTTTGTTTGAGTAAATTTGGAACGAAAAAGGTTGACTAGTTCTAGATTTTTTAAGTGCCGCATGGTGGAACTGGCCATCAGTAAGTCCTGAGTTTAAATTCTAGGTCGAACTGTTTGAACTATTCTATAAAAAAAAACTTAATGGCGGACCAATAGTTCGTGATTGTACGCAGCACAGTAGCAATAAGCTTGCCTCTATAATATTCGGTTCTTACATCTTTGGTTAATATAGATAGGTGCAGTAGTTTGCACAGCATATAAGTAATTAAGCATGCCTACCTCAGTATATAACACTGAATATAGGTATATGAATGTTATTAAGTATTATACTTAATGAAGGATGATAACTGATATTATTTTATTTATGTAGTAATACATAGAAGTATTGCAATTAAATTCTCATCTCACAACAATTAAGGGCACTGCTTAATTACCTATATGCAATGCACGCCACTGAATAGGTGTAATATAAAGGAAACTATTAAGTCAGTATCTTCTTTAAGCTAAGAATACTTACGACTCTGCACCAGTCCTGCCGTTAAGGACATGTCATGGGTGATGATCTGTCCCCATTGCTGGGCATTCAGGTTATATATGGGGTCAATCAGCTGTCTGTCTGGGAACAGCCTCACGCTGATTTCTCTAGAGAGAGGCAAAGGAAGGCCGGTGACGGATACGGGGAAAGCACTTACTCCTGAAATAATTTTATTAGTTTTATAAATGCGTAATTTATTGTACAAGATGTAACGTTACTAACGCGACACTTTCCTTTCAACTTTTTTAGTAAGTTAAAAAGAAAATTTGCTAAATTTACTGTCATTTATTTCGATCGTTCCTCAATCCACTGTATTATTTGATATTAAATGAAATTAAAAAATAAGGACCTCTTCGACCACCCTTAAGTAAAGTGCTGGTTTGTTACTTCTCGGTTAGCGTTCATCGTACAAATAGCTAGTATTAAATTTTAGAATAACAATTATCCAGAAGCCGCGGGCGCGCATCGACGTGAAGCAACTTTTACTACCTGCAAAGCAAGCAGTCACACGTTTACCCGAGTAGTCTCTCTGTGACCATTGTGGGAAATAACGTGTTCTACGCGTGTCAAATTAAATTGAATTATGCCGTCTTGTGTCGTTCCTGGCTGACAAAATGCTGTTGAGATCAAAAGAAACATGATGGGATCATATTTCATACCTAACTAGCGCATTCATGTGCCGCATTATTTAAATACCGAATAAAAATTCTTCCGTCTATAATTGTCATAGCAAAAGGCGCGTCCATTTTGTTAGTGTTGCTAGTATAACAATTTTATTTTTCCCTGCTATTATTTGCTGAGGACTTTATAAGTTCTAGTATTAAATTGTATTAATAAAGTTAACTACTACATCATGGTGTTATTAGTTAGTTAAGATGATAAAAATATATTTTCCCTACATTAAATTACTACAAACCTTAATAGTTCAAGTATATGTCTTGAGTCTAGGGTGCATTAAAATACCCGTTCCCGTAACAATGATTCTATTATCATCTACTCTAATGTCATGAACATTTTCCCCAAAAAGTGGTAATATTTCCGGGCTGCCAACATTACGCGGGTGGGAAGTGCAGTGGGTGCGGGACGTTTGTTGAATTTTTGGCTTCACTGCGCGGCGTGCAATTACGATTGGGCGCGGCTTCGGGATTATTTTTATTCTAAGTATCAAATATATATTTTTATGCCCGAATGAAATACAAAACGTACCATCGCCATAATTGTAAGCCGCCAATCTTCCATACGGCGTTTCAGCCATGCCCCAAGTTGGCCTCAGGAGGTTATTACAGGAGCCGTCGAAAGACCTGTATCTAGACTTGGGGCAAATTGCTGGAGCCAGCCCACATGTCTTCGTCGCTATGTTAAACTGGGCGCCAGTAGGAGAAGGCGGGGTACTAGCACTGTTTAAACAAAAAATATAATTTTACGAGAACGAATAGACGAAGTAAGTGCATCTTATATTCAAACCCCATCTTATATGCCTACATATATAATTAAAATTAAAAATTAAAAATTAAATATCTAGTATGCACCTATAATATTCAAAAGACATCGTTGTATTGGTTGTGAGAAGATCAGAGCCACCATATCATTGCTTCGAAAAAAACACGCTTATTGTCAATGGATTACTAGATATTATTATATGCGCATAATATATTAGAGTCACTGAATTTGGTATTACAAGGCATACCTTTTAAGTTTTGTCGTTTGAAGAAAAAAACACAACTAGAACCTTATAGTACTTTTTATTGTTTTTCAAAGTATTCACCACGTAGCTTAATATACTTTTCCATTCGCTCAAACCAGTTATTATAACATTTTTTCCACTCTAAAGTGGGGGTGTTCAAAATGGCTGACTTGAAAGCGTCGACTGCTTCTTCACCCGACTGGAACCTTTGACCACGAAGACTTTTCTTAATTTTAGGAAATGTAAAGAAATCGTTAGGGCTTAGGTCAGGACTGTATGGAGGCTGGTCAAGAATTTCTACTTTTTCCTGATTCAAATACTCAATCGTTTGACGAGCGCTGTGTGAGCTGCGTTGTCGTGGTGCAGGAAGATGCGTCGCTTTGAGTTAGATTTTCGAAGTTCGGCGATGACTAGTGGTAAACAAACTGTGGTAAACCACTCTGCGTTAACCGTTCTACGATTTTCAAGTGCAATAGTCGCAACATGGCCGGTTTTTCCAATGAACGTGGCCACCATCTTCTTTGAAGTGCTTCGAGAACGAACAACTTTAGTCGGCTTTGGCTCGTCTTGAAAGACCCAGATTGTAGATTGTTGTTTGGAATCAGGATCGTAGGCATAGATCCAAGATTCGTCACCACTGATGATGTCGTAGACGTGATTTGACTCTCCTCGGTTGAACCTTTGCAGAGTTTTCTTACACCATCTGACGCGGGCCGCCTTGTTATCGTCGGAAAGCAGATGCGGTATCCAACGGCAAGCTAGCTTTCTCAAACCATCTTCTGAATGGTTGTCCCTGAGATGCCTAATGGAGCCTTTATCTCTTGATACATCACATGACGATCTTCGAGAATTGGTTATCTTCAGTGAAGGCGGATTTTGGGCGTCCTTCGCAAGATTTGTCACTAACACTAGTATGTCCACGCTGGAATTCTAAATACCAGCGTTCGACAGTCCGCAGACATAGGGCTTCATCACTGAACACAGATGTTAGCTCTTCAAAACACTGAAGCCGTGTCAGGCCTCTTCTAAAGTTGTAGAAAATTATTGCACGAACATTTTCCTTAGAAAGTTGCATTTTCGTACGTAACCTGACAGATTCCAATCGACGCTGTGACTAAACAACAGCATTAATCCTAATACTTTCAACTGTTTTGAGATTCAAAATTTAAACACATTCGAATATAGAACAGTTCCAAATTCAAAATTGCCGGGAAATATGGAAACGACAGAACTTAAAAGGCATGCCTCGTAATCGTCTGTGATCGGACTATTAAAATTCTGAATTAAAATTTAACATAGCGCATTTCACTATTACTTGATTGCTTTTACATAATATTTCCACTAGTTAAAGAAATATCTCCAATCTTTTTATCACCAAAATAACAGGATCCATCAGGATTTAAATAAATATTTATGTTTTCCGCCATACATTTATGTGTTAAGAAACAAAACATTAAAAAAAAACTATTATTACCAAACAGTAGCCAGTACTTTTAACCGACTTCTAAAAAGGAGGAGGTTCTCAATTCGACTGTATGTTTTTTGTATGTATGTTACGCGATCATTCCGCCAATTATGAAACGATTTTGATGAGTCTTTTTGCATTGGGTTCAGTATAGCTGCAAGGTGGTCCCATTTTAATTTCATCGGTATTTGACCTTGGACTTGGAAGATACACCAGGGAACTTCTTAACGACAAACAATACGCAGGTTGAGATATTATGGGTATTACGTCAATCTTATAGGTACCCTGCCATAGAACTAATCAGAATCTTAACCGACTTCAAAAAAGGGGAAGGTAGACAATTCGTCTGTGTTTTTTATAACGTCTTTATTTATGAACTGATTTTGATGATTCTTTCTGATTTGGGGTTCGTTTTGTTTCGAGGTGGTCCCATTTTAATGAAATCGGTATTGAACTTTGGACTTTGAAGATACATCAGGGGACTCCTTAACGGCGAACAGCACGAATGTATAGATTCCATTATTATGGTTATTATATCAATCCTGTAGGTACCTTGCTATACAACTCAGCAAAATAATATAATATAGGTATAAAAATATTATTAAATAATTCATTTGTCACTTAAAATTGTAAAATAAAAATCTTAAAAAAAAAATTAAACCGACTTAAAAAGCATAAAATAAAATAAAAAAATTTGAAGTCGGTGCCAAGTAACCGACTGCACTAACCGGTACCGACTTCAAATATTTATTTGTTGCTTTTTGAAGTCGGTTTTATTTAAAAAAAAAGATTTTGTAATATAAATTTAACATAACAATAATATTGACATTTATTTTTTAAGCTTTATAAATTCATACACCGTAGCATGCATGCTGTTGTGCAGAAGCAGTTATGATGATAATAGGTAAAGTATTATGAAAATAACCTATACAGGTGCTAAATTAAAAAGCGATACAATTAAAACAAGCAAACTTAATAATACACGTATCTATACAAGCTGTAACATAATTAACACAAGACCTGAAAGTAGTTTGTTCGAAACCGGTTACTGTATTACTTCCTATTATACCTATACTATTTTTAATGAAACTTACATGTTTTTTTAATTTGCTAAAATGCTGTTACTCCTTCCAGGACGCTATAGCAAACTAAATTTATTCTTGATTCAAAGGAATACGGAGATTTCAAATTCATTTCCAAAATGTATTTCTCAATACGCACACATAGACGTACAAGTTTCTTTGTTAACTGGGGTATAAAAGTGCTTAAAATAAGGGAAAAACTTTAATTTGGCAATTTGTTTTTTGTATTGAATTTGTGAAGCAATTATCTACTCGGGGTGTCTGAGGTCTTGCGTTATTTACGATCTATCTATCTATATCACGCCAGCTCCCTCGCGAGGTAGGCAGAGAGTACAGAGTTCCAACAGGTTCTTTCCTTACATACCTCTCTGGCTTCCTCGACTCTCATAGTTCGTCTCATACATACTCGCCGGTTACGGAGACTCTTGACTTGCCCTTCAGATAAGACACGGTCTATTTGGTCATGGTAAGATAGTCTATATCTTTCCCGGTACCTATATCCTTCTACTTACGCATTGTATATCTGTTTTGTCATTCTTTCTTCTGGCATTCGTTCTATATGCACGAACCAACGGAGCATACCCTTTTTCATCTTTGCACCGACACTATCTTTCATACCTACTCGCTTTCTTACTACGCTGTTGCGAATACGGTCGGTCAGCGTGACTCCGCACATCTTCCGCAGAGATTGCATTTCGCCCGCATTTATCCTGCTTTTGTTCTCCTTCTTACATACCCAACTCTTACTGCCATATAACAGCGTTGGGACAAGCACTCCGTTATGCATGGCCAGTTGCGCCTTTTGGCGTAAGTGCTGGCTCCCAAGTAGCCTTCCCATCGCACCATTCACTCTATTCCTTAAATTCACTCTTCTCTCTATATCAGCGGTGTATTTCCCATCCTTACTAAAGGCGCACCCAAGATATACAAACACATTCACTTGCTCCAGCACATTTGCTACCAACCACAATCCTTGCATTCGTTCTGGTTTCTTCCCGTTCAAAAACCATAATTTTGGTTTTCTTCACATTAAAATGTAAGCCATTGTTCATGCAGTCGTCTCTCATAACTGTGACTAGTGTTTGCAGATCATTAGCTGTTGGCGCTATCAAACCCGCGTCATCTGCATACAATAGGTGGTTTATCACTAGATCACCCATTTTTACCCCTTCATTCATCGCATTTAGTCTTTGAAGACTTTTATCCAGATATACTATAAACAGTCTAGCGGACAACACGCAACCTTTCTTGACGCCGATTTTAACGTCAAACCAAGGTGACATGTTACCACCCACCCGTACGTATGCCTTGCTGTCCACATAGGTGGACTGGACGACTCGCAACAGAGTGCCGTTTATACCATACTCTGGCAAAATGTCCAAAAGTCTCTTTCGCACGACTCAATCAAACGCCTTCTCCAGATCCACAAAACCGCAGAGAATCTTCCGGCCCACTGCCAGATGCTTCTCTACGATGTTGCGGAGAGAGAAGACTTGTTCCAAACATTCTCTTCCGGACCTGAAACCCCCTTGTGCCTCGCACAACATTCCATCGGACTTCTCGCGCATTCTCCGTTCAATAATTTTACCGTACACTCTAGCTGCCAGGCTGATCAAACTGATGGCCCTGTAATTGGCGCAGTCATATTGTGAGCCCTTGCCTTTATACAAGGGTACTATGACTGTGCGGCCCCAATCTGTAGGGACTCTACCGGTCTTCCAGCAAAGATTTGCAAGGACCCAAAAAACGTCCCGTCACCATATTTAATCATCTCGGCGGATATCCTGTCTATTCCCGCAGCGTTACCATTTTTCATACTTCGTATCGCCCATTCAACTTCTTCCATAGTGATGTCCTTTGTGGATTCTGGTGCCACAACCTCGCCTCTGGGCTCGTCTGTGGCACCAGTATCCGAGGCATCCTCATTTCTCCAAAGTATTCACTCCACCGGTTTAGCACAGCTTGTGTGTCTGCAAGAATGTCACCGTCTTTAGATTTTATCTTGTCCATTCTGGAGCCTGACAAATTACCTTGACCCTTTCTCACCTTACTCCAAAAGAGTTTTGTGTTATTCTCGAAGTTCTTCGCCAGCCTCTCCTCAATCAAACTAGCTTTTCTTTCACTAAAGTTTTAGTGGCATTCTTGCATTACCGGTATATTTCTTTCTACATCTCTGTCATACTGTCATTTAGATTCAAAGAAGAAACATAGTCCTGCCACGCTTTCTTCTTACTTTTTACAGACCTTTTTAACTCTGCGTCCCACCATGCATCCCCTTTTGCTGTGCTATGCTTCTTTGAGCAGCCACATACTTCTTTCGCTGATTCTACCTAACTCTCTTTCAGACAATTCCAGCATTCATCTATGTTTGAGTCCGAAGAACCTGCTGTCAAAAGCTTGTCCCGGACTCTGTCTTCATACGTTCTCCTCACACTCTCATATTGCAACTTTTCAACCTTGATTCTTTCATAGCCTCCGAAGGGGATACGCGCTCGCCAGTGCCTCCACTTCCTGAACAAACCACTAAACCGCGCAATTACGAGATAGTGGTCCGATTCAAGAGTGGGGCCTCTATACGCACGGGTATCTTGAAGTTTACTTCGGAGACGGTTATCTACCAGGATCAAATCTATCATGCTTTTCTGTTCATTTCTTCTCCACGTATGCATATGAATATCCTTGTGTTGGAATATTGTATTGGACACAAGGAGACCTCTTTCCAAACACACATCCACAATAAGCTTACCTGCATCATTCACTCTCTTATCACCATAAGGACCCAGAGCAGCGTCGCAAGTTTGCCGCCTGGTTTCCACCCATCCGTTCAGGTCGCCACACAAAATCACCTTTGCATCCGCATCAGCCAGATCCAGAACTTCCCTGACAGTATCCCAAAACTTCCAAAACTATTATTGTTATTTACGATACACCTTGTATATAATAATCTATTAACTTTACTGACGGACGATTTAGCGCCGTGGTTAAGAGCTTAAGCCGCTCCGCCCACTGTGTCTAATAGTCGCGGGTTCGATTCCCGCTCGGGACAAATCTTTGTGTGATCCACAATTATTTGTTCCGGTCTGGGTATTTGTTTGTGAATTTTCATGTTTGTAAACGCACCCACGACACAGGAATAAATCCTAGTGTGGGACTACGTTTAAAAAAAAAAAAAAAAAAAAAAAAAAAAACTTTACAAAATACCTGTTTTTCTAGAATATATAGATATATAGAATATATATACGGAACGAAACCCTGATTTAGTTCCGGCTTGTAAACTAGAATTGCTCAATGTCTTGCTTTGCTGCTTCTTTAACACGTCACGTGTGTTTATATCACACGTGCCTAATAGGGAGATCACTAGGTATAGTTGCAACTGTACCTAGTGATCTCTCTTTTAGTAACTATTACCATTGATACACATTAGGCACGTGTGATATAAACACACGTGACGTGTTAAAGAAAAATCGAAATCATTAGAGAGCTGCTTGGTTCAACCATTAATCCCAAATTTATTCAAGCGATGGGCGGGCATTTTGAACTTGCACTTACTATTGAAATTGATATAGTACCGCTGCATTTTGAACACAAAAAGAAATTTATTGGTGAAAACATTTATTCTAACTTTTTTTCAGTTAGTGGTATAAAAATATGAACATTAATTATACCTGCATATTAGTCTAATGGCGCATAATGCGTTTGGCGATCAGAAGGCCCTGGGTTCGAATCTTACAAAGGGTTGGACAAAGTGTAATTTTTCTATGTAAAATTCCCAGTATCAGTACGAAGTCTGGAACTGTGCCCGTTATAATGGTATAGGATCGCCCTCTATTGGTTATTCTAATACTAAAATATTTTTCTTGGAAAATTTTTTTTCTACCTCGTTGGTCTAATGGCAAAGCGCATTGCTTTGTGATCACGACGTCCTGGGTTCAAATCCTAGATCGGACAAATATAGGTTTTCTAACAAAAAAGTAGTAAAAGATATTAAATGGTAACCCTCGTTGTACACCTACGTCCCCCTATCAATGACATCCTCAGGCCAAACGATCCTTGTCGCACTGTATGTTGAATTAGAATAGGCATAGAAAGAATAATTGACAGATACTAACGAAAGACATACGGCACACCACAATGCTAGTGTGAAGAAAGCTGTCGCCTTCATCATTGTACCTGTAACGATAGAAAATTGCAAAATGCATACACCTATTTTTAAATTTGTGAGGAAAATCGTAAGTATAGGGCTGACAGCGAAAGAGTAATACGGAACTGAAGTATACAATACCAAGTATGGGTTCTATTATGTATCGAATTTACATTATCCAGCTGCCGACACTCCGCCTTCGCACGGCGAACATGAAACTTCTGCTAGAAGTACGCCCTGTGTTTCTCTATGTTTGTAAAATCCCTTTCAGCCTCGATGGCAACAAAGATTCGCAACCAGGTTCGAAAGAGTCTCCCCATATAACATTTTTTTTTCACAAAACAGTACTGTAAAATTATATTCAATACCGTATAATTAAATACAATAACGATCATTTAACATAGACTAAGCAGTTTGTTGTTGCAAAAATAAATAATCATGTGTATTACACATATATTTACAGTGATCACAACATCTTTAGGAACACGACTATGATTATATAGTTCATAACACAACATCTCATCTTTCATAATCACCTGGTTAACTGAATACTACTAAAGCTTCTGACTATGCAATGAGCGTGTATTCGTCGCAATACTCAATCAATTTTGTCCTTATGTTAAATTTTCATACGAATTTTAAAGGTTTACCGGTTTTAAATATTCTGTTGTGCTAAAATTGAACCAGTTTCCCTGCGCGATAAGATACAAAACCTGAATTTCGTTCTGCTGTAAATTACACTAATTAGTAGAATTAGGCATCGGTGTTGTCGAAGCGTTACAAATAATTAATTATGATAAAAATAACAGTATGGATGCCAAATGTTTCTATTCAAAAGCTGATAAGATTGTTATTTACAAACGATGAAGCAACACCTTGTCAGAAATTCTTCATGTCCAAGGTAACCTTACATGATCAGAGGTCTGGCACGTTATCTCCCGCAAAGGATTAGCATTGCTATCCAGCGCGGGAACGCTGCCAGCCTTCTGGGCACCCTGCCGAACGCCAGCGATTTGGCACAGTTGTAAATAGTGTATTATATTTTTCTACTTCTTATTGTATTTTATTTATTTAAAATATGTGACAAAATTAATAATATGAATAAACATCATAATTAGAATAATAACTATCACAGATTTCGCTGAATAGAATATCGCATTTTGGCTTTTATAATGACCTACCACAAGGAGAGAGATACAAGTCAAGTAGCTGTAATTCACCATAGAAAATACATGCAGTTTATCGGTACTGAAATCTTTTGCAATTGAATAAAATCCGCCATGAAATACAATACAAACTTCATGAAATGAAAATACACATATTTTTCTGTTGCAACCGTATAAGGTTTCTTAAGACCAATAAATAATCCTGAATACGGCGGCTGCCCCTCCAATAGGTAACAATATGGAATGGTTTTCATTTAGGTACTTATAAATATCTGCGGTTGGAAATTTCACTTCATCATAATAAAGATAAATCTACGAATTACTTATAAACTTCCAGTACTTAAACTGTAAAATAAGCAGTCCTTTTTAAAATGGATTTGATAATATTAGGTGGCTTTTTTATCTACTCGTATTTATATAGGCAATCATCTGCGTTTTAAGAATTATACAGAAGATTTTTCTTACAATCTCTACTTGAAGAAAATCTGTAGACTCGGCTTTTTTAATTTACATTTATTGTAAATTGCGATAGTTCTTGATTGTCGAACTTGCATTACTTTTCCTTGAAAAACTTTTTTATACATCATTAGCTTTTTGAGAGATGGGATCCTTTAAATTAAAATAAATTGCTTAGCTAGCATTTATTTGTGCCTAAAAGCCTTCTAAGAGTATACCTAAGTGAATTATAGCTAGCATCTGATTAATTGATAGTGCACTGATCAATTTCTGATATTTGTGCCAATGAAAATATAACATCAATACTTTAGGTACCTATTTCAATATACCTAGGTGCCTACATAAATATATTATGCATACTAGGCACCTATTTAAATACTAGGAGGGATAAAAAAGTAGTGAGAACGACATACTCCTTGTTAAAAAAAAAATACTGGCAGGCATAGCTTAGATACATATTTGTAATATTAATAAAAAAAAAATCTTCGATTCTCTTTTGTTTTTTTCTGAATGTAGTCATTTTGTTTGCTTCGTGTCGGAACGTGTTCTCGAAAATGGAGAAAAACGAAGTGCGAGCCGTTATTAAATACCTCTGTTTAAAAAAGTTAACGACGCAAGAGATTTATTGCGATTTGGAGGCAACATTAGGAGAGTCTGCTCCGCCGTATTCCACTGTCGCAAGGTGGGCTTCTCAATTTCGAGTAGGGAGAACGAGCACGGAAGACGAACATCGTCCATCGACGTCAGTCACCCAAGAAAATGTTGCGACAGTCTAGAAAATTGTATTGAGCGATCGAAGAGTTACCATCCGATACTTAATTCAAGAACCTGGCATTTCATATGGAAGTATTCAATCCATATTGAAACAATCTTTGAATATGAGAAAATTCTCCGCAAGATAGGTGCCGAGAATGTTAACCGACAGTCAGAAACAAAATCAACTTGAAATTTCGAAGATATTGTTGGACAAGTTTCAAGAAGATTCTGAAAACTTTTTGTCTCGTTTCGTAACAATGGATGAAACATGGGTCCATCATTTTGATCCCGAGACAAAACCGCAATCTTCGCAATGGAAACGGCCATCATCACCGACCCCGAAGAAGTTTCGTGTCGTGGCATCGGCTGGCAAGGTTATGGCCTCAATATTTTAGGACTCAGAAGGAATATTGTTGATTGATTACCTGGAACGTGGAACCACTATTACAGGCCATTATTATGCAGCTTTAATTCCCAAGTTGAGAAAAGCCATCAAAGAGAAAAGGAGAGGGAAACTTCGAAGGGGCGTGCTGTTTCATCACGACAACGCACCCGCGCACAGGTCGGCAGTTGCGATGGCTGCCATTCAGCAAGCTGGCTGCGAATTGGTTGACCACCCCACTTATTCACCAGATCTGGCGGCTAGCGATTTTTATCTGTTCCCCAAATTGAAAAAATACTTAAGGGGAAACAGGTACGAAGACGATAACGATGTGATGGGTGCCGTGAAGAGCTTTTTGCAGGACCAAGACAAAACATTTTTTGTGAAAGGGATTGAAGCCCTGGAAAAGCGCTGGACTCGGTGTGTAGAGAGACTCGGAAAATGTGTAGAAACATAAATTATTAAGTTATCAATAGTCATTATATTCTATCTCATTCTCACTACTTTTTGCTCCCTCCTCGTACATTCACATTCTTTTCATCTGCCTTACACCACAAATTGTATTTTCATTGACGCATATGTTACCTGCTCTTTTGCTATTCTATAAAAATAAAAGTAATTCTGATGTCTTTTATTATGTGGAAACATATTTCATCCTTATACACTTATTATCTCGTAAAATTGTCTTTGATTTACTCGAATGAGATTGAAAGAGTGTGAAAAAACAGCGAGTTGCAAAGTTATTTTGGCCTGCATTGCGTATCCGCAATGCGAACAGCTACTTTATTTGTGCCCACTTAAATATTTCTCCAATAATTATTGTGTACTCAACAAGAAAACGACTTTCTGATTTCTAAATAAATTTGTGACATTTAATGTTTTAGTATTTAGTGATATTAAAGTTACCAGAAAATATAAGTAGGTACTGTGATAAGTAGTCAGTTTAGGCAGGCCCTTATGATTTTTAAGATGAAATAAATTTCTATTTCGAGAGAAGACAAGGCCGTCGAACTTATAATAGTCGTTTTCCCAACTGCAATTTTACGCTTCGGAGCTATAAATTATACTTTCTGTATAGTGAAGACACGATAGTTTTTTTTAACAAAAATAGACATTTTTTATAAAAGTGGTTTTGCGGATTATTATTTATTGGATGTTTAAAAAAAAATTCTTTTCTCATTTTTAAGTTTGGCTGGGTATCCAGAATCCCTTTTTTTTAAGTATTTCCATACCTTAGACAAATTAGATATTTTATTTAGCATATAATAAAAATGCATATTTTTTATATTCACTGCAATAATCGTTACAATAAAATATCGAAAATAAAAATAAATAAACAAACATCGTCACGCCTATATTCCCCAAGCGGGGATACTTTTCGCCGACGATGTTAGGTCCCATGTAATAGGGGGCGAACCTAAAGCCATATACCGGGCACAATCCTAAATTCTGGACTAATCCTAGGAATTTTTCGATAGAATAACTACATTTGACCGACCTAGGACCTAGTGACTACGACAGGTGTAAAAAATAACTTAGCTAACATTTTTTTTTATGGGTAGTGTAGAATGTAAATTAACTTCTATCTCTCTATCGATTTTTTTCGCTGGCGTGATAGTATAGACTCTGATACTCTCTGCTTACCCCACAAAGGATCTGGATCCTTTCTGGGATAGGCAGAGAGTTTAGAGTTCCAACAGGTTCTTACCTTACAGACCTCTCTGGCTACCTTTACTTCCATAGTTCGCCTCAGTTCATTCAATAAATTTACTTTCTCGTGGTAAATAAGTGTAAAACGATAAAGCACTCCATTACTCACTATGACTGCGCGGCGCAAATCTGTAGGGACTCTACCGATCCTCCAGCAAAGTTTTGCAAGAACCGGAAAGGCATTCCGGACGCAAGTTCCACCATATTTGATCATCTCGATAGATATCATGTCTATTCCCGCAGCTTTGTCATTGTTCATACTTCATATCGCCCATTCAACTTCTTCCATAGTAATGTTCTCTGTTGATTCTGGTGCCACAAACTCGTCTGTGGGCTCATCCGGGGCATTCCCATACACTTCTCCAAAATATTCACTCCACTGGTTTGTCAACATCCTTAGATTTTATCCTTTCCTGCCTGAAACACAGGTCTCAACCTAGTTCAGGCAAGCCGTTAATTATACCTTCTTAAATAAGTTCCAATAAAATTGTTACGCGTACTGATTTTGAATTAATAAATGATTTATTATTATTATTATTTCCATTTTGGCCTGACGAATCACCTTGAGCCTTTCTCACCTTGCTTCAAAAGAGTTTAGTATTGTTCTCAAAGTTCTTCGCCAGCCTCTTCTCCTCAATCGCACTTGCTCATTCACGCTTTTCTTTCACTAAAGTTTTATTTTATTATTTTAGGTAAGCTTACAGACTCATAACGAAAATAATATGTAGAAACAAACAAATAACAATATTGCTAATTACAAGCTCACACAGATAAAATAAAAATAAAGGAAAACATAATGAAAATTACAGAAATTATGATAGTGAAATAATAATAAAAAATAGAAAATCTAGAAGAAAACAATAAATAAATAAAACGCCAGTGAGAAAAAAAATAAAAATAAATTAAAAACATAATATAAACCAAAAAGCACTTAAAGAACAGTACAGTCTGAGTAATGCCTGCTTCAGTTATTTTCTAACTAAAGAAGAATTTTGTATTCATGCGGTTTCTTATTGTTTTGGAGCTAGTATTGAATAGATCGATATCCATGTCCGTCGGTAGGTTATTAAAACATATGGCACTACGTAAGAAGAATGCATTCTGTCTATAATTTGTCCTAGCAAATGGCACATCTAAGATAGGTCGCGGCCGGAAACCAATTAGATTAGTGCGGAGAGATATATTGGCCAGAATCTCAGGGCAATCAATAGAACCATTCGCAATATTAACTAGAAGACAAACATCATTAATACGTCACCGTTCCTGCAAAGGTAGGAAATGATATCGCCTACTACGATCATCATAGTCCACTGAAACAGTCTGTGATTTGTAGTCCAGATGCCGTAGAAACATTTTTTGTATGCCTTCTATTCGTGAGATATAAACTTGATATTGCGGATTCCACACTTGAGACGCATACTCTAGGATGCTTCGAACATATGAACAGTATAGGATTTTTACTGGCTTAAGAGAGCGAAAGCATGCCGTGGCTCTGATGATGAAACCGAGTGTTTTGGATGCTTTATTCACCATAATATCAACATGTTTATCAAACAATAGTTTACTATCTAGTGTTACACCGAGGTCTCTTATATGATTCACTTTACAAATGCTTTGATTATTGAGTGTGTAACCAGAACCTATGATTGATTTTTGTCTAGTAAAGATCATGAAAGAACATTTAGAGATATTGAGTTGGAGCTTATTATCCGAACAGTATGAAACGAATCTGTTAAGATCATCCTGTAATTGTAAAGAGTCGGATAAGCAGCGGACTACTTTAAGAACTTTCATGTCATCTGCATATAGTCAAATTTTAGAGTTTTTAAAGCATAATTTAACATCCGCGATAAATATGGTAAACAAAAGTGGACCTAATAACGAATCTTGAGGCACTCCGGATTAGATTGAGCACCAGCTTGATGTATACCTTTGTAGCACCACAGCCTGCGATCGATTTTTTATATAAGAGCAGAACCAGCGGTATAAATCACCATGAATACCAGCCCACAGCAGCTTACGCAACAGCACATGATGATCAATGCGATCGAAGCATTTGCTGTAGTCAGTAAATATTACATCTACCTGTGCTTTCTGTTCCATACCTTTCAGAATGATGCCATTACTTAAGATTAAATTTGTTGTTGTTGACCGTCTACGAATGAAACCGTGTTGCTCCTCACCCAAGCTATTACCGAGAGCTGAATAGACTTCATTGTAGACGATTCGTTCAAAAATTTTGGCAAATAAACACAGTTTGGAGATGGGACGATAATTCTCGACATTGGACTTGTCACCATTTTTAAAAACTGGCGTAATAAACGCTGACTTCCAAATCACAGGGACTACACCTTCATCAAGAGAACGTCTGTAAAGTATAGAGATCGGTATCACTAGGCTCCCAGCGCATTTCACTATAAATATAGGTGGTATAAAATCAGGGCCACCGGACTTAGATAGGTCCAACTTTTTCAAAAGATCCAGTACCCGTTCTTCAGATATTGTTATGGAGCTAATGTTCTTTACACTATTATTAGTATCTCTGACTACATTAGAAAAAGTATCGTCCGAGTCCGGTTCCTGAAAGGTAGACCGAAAGTAGTTGCCAAATAGATTACAGATTTCCACACCCGTAGTCATAGATTTATCCCTATAACGCATCGTTTCGGGGACAGCATTATTATTTTTTTTACTTGTGCATTCTTGCATGGCATTCTTGCATTGCCGTTATATTTCTTTCTTCATCCCTGTCATACTGGTATTCAGGTTCAAAGAAGAAACATAGTCCTGCCACGCTTTCTTCTTACTTACTACGGAGCTTTATAACACCGCATCTGACCATGCATCACGTTTTGCTGTACTATGCTTCTTTGCGTAACCACATACTTCTATCGCAGATTCTACCAAACTCTCTTTCAGGCTATTCCAGCATTCATCTATATTCGAGTCCGAAGGACCTGCTGTCCCGTCCGTGACAACGCGGCCCCATGGAGACGGTTGTCTACTACTACTACGGCTGAACTATTACCCGTAATTCCTTAAACTAGGGGATGAAAGTTTGTATAAGACTTCCGCAAATTTTGATGCTAGGGGTCTGAAAATTGATATAGGGACTCCATGTTATAAATAATAATTAAATACATATTTCAGGGGTTAAGATAAATCACAGTTTAAATTTGGGAATAAATCACAGTTGGGAACGGAATAAAGCGCGCGCAAACCGCCTAATGTGTACCCGCTGTGACCAACGAAGAAAAAAGGCAAAGATAGAGAGTGGACTACAAAAAGGCACCTCTGAAGTGCAAGATATTAAAAAGAAAAGACAGAAAATTTAACAAAATAAAAAAATATTGTCATAAACAACTTACAAAAGGAACTGAAATCTCACACAAAATATTTTCATGGAAAATTTTGCCAAGGCGAGACCAGACCGCACTGTCAAAAAGTTATCAGATCTCATGTAGAGCCAAGCTTCTAACTCTACAAGACCTAACTTCACAAATTCGACACCCTGGACAAAATCTGTGTCTTGGACGTTCCGCTACCATCACATGGGCGTAAGGTAATAAATTTATTTATATATTATATAAACAATATATTATTTATTATTATTAAAAAACCTGAAATTTTGGTTGTTTGTTGGCTAGGTAAATTTTCAAACAAAAATCTCAAGGTCATTCGTTAGTTATCCAATTAATTTAAAGAGAAACTTTTCGCTGCGAATGGTAAGCGAAACCACGTTCCTACATAATTTGCTCTGCCGAGGCAGCAATCACTCACTAATCTGTATAATACGCATCATACCAAATTATCCTTGAGTTTTCAAGGTAAACAAGCTTCTTAGATAGTCTAAAATTCAATTATTAAATATCACAAGACAGCAAACAAAGTCATATTCGCACTTTGATTGACACAGCATGTTTGTTGGAAAGTAAATTAGTTATATCATAATATATATAGGGTGGTATTGCGAAACTAACTTTATATAAGGGTTTTTATGCTAATAACTAATATGCTTCACATTTATCTTTATTTCTTTCTTTCCCGAACTACTGTCCTGTATCCTTATGAGAAAGATAAAATAGCTTAAGACATATTGCCTCGTTAGTCTTGTGACCAATAGTATAGCTGATAATTTTGAGATTTTCTATCGAGAATTTTTATGTCGAAAACGGACGGCGTAGCCCGCTCCGCTCCACGGAACAAATATTTGTGTGATCCAAAAATATTGGTTTTTGTTTGTTAATTTACAAATACAGGCCGTATTCGTAACTTTCATATTTATAAACGCACCCACGATACAGGAATCATATTAAGTGTGGAGCTACGTTTTTCAAAAAAAATTTTGACATTGCCTTATTGGTGTCATGACTAATGGTGCGGCTGACGATTACGAGGCTCTGGGTTCAAATCCTAGCTCAGATAAAGTGTTATCGGAGTTTTCCTATAAAAAATCTCAGTAGCACGCCGGAGTCTGAAATCCGATGTGTTGGCATTATTGATTCGCTCCCATTGCTTAGGACTTAAAATCGTCGGCGAAATGTGGGGAATATAGGCATGATGGAAGTTCTTTATTGATGTTGAAGTTTACTTCGAGGTGTACCTCGTTATCTTCATTTTTGCTTAACGACAGCCCGACAATTACGTTGACGTTTTCGATCACAAACTTGACAGATTCTATAAAAAATAAATACCGCACACCTGTTCTCCCCAAGCCCTTGTGTAGCCAAGGTGTACCACGTACACCTATTCTTCACCGACATTGTTAGGTCCTATGTAATAGAAAGCAAGCCTATTCTTATTATTTCAAGCACAATGCCAGACTCCGCGCTGATACTGGAAATTTTTATTATCAAAAATTACATTTTGTCCTGGGATTCGAACCCAATACCTCATAGCGATCATGACGTACATTATTCGCCCATAGACTATCAAGGCAGCCTATAATAAAGAGAATTCTAGGACAGGTGTATTAAGACAGGTTCTATAATGTAGAGGAATTTTTAACAGCTGTTAAATTATTTCATTCAACTGCTATTTTTAAATTTAAATCTAGGTTCTAGTACAAATATACTGACATCAGCATAATAATAACATTTTTGAGAAAGACTGCTGTGACTTTCATCTTAATTTAGTAAATTTGTACTGTAAAGAAAGGCATATGAGCTCTACATAGCGCTACACTGTTGCTACGCTAACATCGTTCAGTTCAGTTCAAACAGCTGCCATAGTAATAAAATATGAAATACCCCATTTATCATCTTAATGACAAGTTCCTTTTTCTTTTCCCGCCCTTCTGGTGTCATTAAGCCCTTTATCTGCATTGGGCGCATTAAGCAAGTTAAAAATGTATAGTACTTTTACGTTCAATTTATTTTACACACTCATAAACCAGTACAACTTCGTCATGATATTGTCATTTTGCTGATGCAGCCATATTGCGGCCATTAGCTTTCATATGTTGCTTAATGATGGACGTTAATGTGTTTATTGCCAAGTGATTCCGTGCTTCAGCACGGAATCACTTGCAGTTAATTTTTGTTATTACTGTTCATAAACAAACTATGGAAAGGAAGGACAGAATCTGTTGGAACTCTGTACTCTCTGCCTACCCCGCAAGGGATCTAGAATGATGATATAAATAGACAGATAGAGATAAGCAAACCATGGTGGTAATTGCGCGTCTATCTATCAGTCTGATAAGAAAGGGGACAAATCTATCGTAATCAGTTAGACACTTTATTTTGAGATTAATTATTACTTGAAAACAAATAAAGAGTCACCGAGAACACAGTTACTAGACAAACAAATATTAACCGATAAAGGACTTCGTGGAAATGGCCCCTGAACCAACTAACATGTGACCTATATCATTATGATTTCTTTTATTGATCTGTTTTATTATAGGTGTTGCAAACATCCGTATTTAACGGACAATTTGCAATCCAAAACGAATATTTCATAGTACTTAAATCAAAGTCGCCAACTTCTTTTCCGAATTACGTTAACATAACATTGTTATCGAATTACGGTTGGAGATGTCAATCCTATCAATCGGTTATATTCAATTGATTACATTCAATAATGATCGATTTGATTATTGCTAGTGTATTTTTACATAACGATTTTACAAATGTATTGTTGGCTACTAAATTATAACCTCAAAATCTAACACTTTTTTACAATAACGTAAGTCCCCCGCTTGTCCGCTTAAAAATAAATGCATGAAGATAATTTTCAGGTAACTTGAAATCATACACGCGTTTTTATTGCTGTTGGTTCTGGAGCAAATCATGTATGGACGCAGAACAATATCCTTTGCTTTTAGCCGACGTCTGCGTATTTTGAATAAGAAGGAAGTATGAACCATGTAGGAAAGAAGATTTTTAAATTGGTTACCTTAATGGTACCAAGTGTCCACAAAAAGTGTAAAGTTGGACTGGTTTAATAATACCTCTATGCTTTTAAGCCCTATCTCTATGGTATCATCTACCGCTTCAATCAGAAGCGTCGTTGACACATTTAAAATTTACCCTGTCGAGTAAATTAGTATATTATTTTAATAAATTTATTTCCTATTTATTAATGTTCGTAAATAATCGAACCACTTAACCCTGTTACAGCTCAATGTTTTAAATTATTCGGTGAAAGCATAAAAACTCATAAATTAAAGGCGCTTACATAACTCCTCGAGTGATTGTTATTACAACATCTCTTGGGTGATTTCCAAGCAATATTCGTATTCAGCTGCGTGATAAATTTCACACTGTTACGCCTATATTCCCCAAGCGGGGGTGGCAGAGGTGTACTAAGTACACCCACTCTTCGCCAATGATGTTAGGTCCCATGCAATAGAGGCCGAGCCTATTGCCATATACCGGGCACAATTCCAGACTCCGGACTCATACTGAGAATTTTTCGTTAGAGAAACTACATTTGTCCGACCTAGGATTTGAAACCAGGATCTCCTGATCACTAAGCGATGCGTTTTGCCACTAGACCAACGAGGCAGTAATAAATTTGAAACAGTTGAATAAATTACATTTCTTGTAATCTTAAGTTTTAGATTTTTTTCAGCGGTCATTAAAAAATAACAGGTTAACCTTGGACTATTATAATACATGGATCTCGAATGTCAACCTAGATATGAGTGCTACCAAGTTATTTAATATAACAATAAAATCCTTGTGTGGTTTTATGAAACCACGGTAAAAGTGAAACATATTGGCCTTGGCTGCTCTGGCGAGCGCCTTTCACTTTATCCCTACTCCGCGGCCGACCGTCACGCGACATGCAACACACAGACCAAAAAGTTTGAGACGATCTAATAAAAGTTTCATTTTAGAAATTTTACAACAAAAGGAATGCTATTGAAAGTAATACCAGAGAGTATATTGCTTATAATATAGTCGAAGGTGAAGCATTGCAAAACCAAAAAAAAAAACAATTACCTAATTAAAACAACAAATACACAGATTCTACGGAAGAATTTTAACTATTCCTTGAATTCTTTTTCGGCTTGGCTAACAATTTTGTGTGTAGGTTTAAGTAAAATTAAAACATCGTCAGAATTAGCTAAATACTGCATTAATTTTGATTTTTCTTATACCGCAGCAATCTCCTGAAATTTCGGATGCTAATTGTATTGTTCCTCAACAAAGGCTGGTAATTAAAACTGCAGAAGGTCGGAAGGAAAAGGAACCAAACAAATTAGAACGCAAACAATTAAAATTAATGAGCTTTTGTGGGATGATGCGCTCGCAGCGCTGTGTGACCGCGGTGTTCTTAACGATAACCAAGGTTAAGCTACGTTTGGGTCAGTCGGTCTGAGATGGGTGGCCGTTTGTAGCGTTTTCATATTCATTGAACGTCTCCGCAAGACTTGTTTAATGTGGTAGTGTTAAAGCCAAGTGGGAAGCTTTACAGGCGGCTTGATAAGTTCCAACAGCAGGTGGCCACAAATCTGTCTCCACCAATCCGCCCTGGGTCCGCGAAGGGAGCATGACCTAATCTCTCGCCTCGATTTGTGAGAGAAAGCCTTTCCCCAGAAGTGGGTAATATAGCCAACAAGCATGCCGATAGAATAACTTGTAAATCATTTCAAAATCCCCGTGATAATATAGGAACAGCCCGAGTTTATGTCTTTATCAGAATTTCAATAACTTGGAAATGACGGGTCGTTTACATCAGCAAATACAAAAGGAACTTGGTAAACTACTTAGTACTACTACCATCTTGGATACAGAACTATTACACAAGTTGAAATTGTTTCTTGCCGCAAAAGAAGTAAATACTCGTATATTGTAGTTTGTTCAAACACTTTAAGTAAAGAAAGGCCCTCACAAGAAACCCGCTTGTTTGACTGAGGTTTTATTTTCGAATATACCGTATCTAAGTCCATCTGGACTTTTCTCGAAAGCATCTTGAGAGAAATCTTATGATGCTTTCGATAAAAAACCCCATCCACCTACTGATATTTAAGATTTAAATACTTTCAATCCCGTCTAACGCATTGTGCGGTTACGAACTCTGTCTGATACTGACTTAATAGCTACTCAACATCGTATGTTGCAAGACGTCCATCTTTGGCGAACCTTAAGTAAATTAAGGTTATTACACTTAGATTATGCTTAGTTTTGCATGCCCTTCAACTTTACCTTTGACCTAAAGCTTGTCGTTACTAAATGTTAGAAGTTAAAGCTATGCTTACGATCACCACTTGACCCGGAAAAATAATGTATTGTACACTGGTATTCTTCCTAATAATACTAACCTTTACTGTTTTACTGCTGGGCAACGGCCTTCTCTCACAAATCGTGGTGATAGAGATTAGGTCATACTTCAGCACGCGGACCCATTGTGGATATACTGTTGGAACGTATCAAGCCGCCTATAAGGCTTCTAACTAGGCTTAAGGACTTCTACATTATATGGTAACTGGTACTAACGGCTTAACGTGCCTTCCAAAGCACGGAGACGCTCGAATATGAAAATGCCACAAAAGGTCACCAACCTCAGGCCGACCGAGCCGAACGCTGCTTAGCCTTGGTGATCGCTAAGAACACCGCGGTCTTACAGCGCATCAATATTCTTCTTATTTTATAGTAAATTTCAATCAAAGCTAAAAGTAACAGGTAAACTACTAGTAAAAATAACAGGGCTAGCGGATGAACATAGTTTTAAGGGTCTACATTTTTTGTAATTTTATTTCATATCATAAGAGGTATAGTCATATTACAATTATGCCTACAACAGAAAAGGCTCCACGTCAATTTTGTGTCACAATGTTTGATTGATCGTTACAGCCATAGATATAGCATTGTTACAACAAACAGTTATATTCCGTGACAGTCTGGAATCTGTTTGAAAACAGTTGATGGGTTCATTAATGGGTTTTGTTCATTCGGAATTATATGTAGATACATGAATAATCATGAGTACCTATAAAATTTTGTGCAAAAAAAGTATATTTTTAAACTAGATTTTTTTTTCCTCGTAAGTATAAAACATTTTAGCTAGAACTAACTAACAGAAACGAGAGGTATATGTAAATTGTTTTTTGACTTCTTGCCTTACTAATCGTTCGTTTCTAGCAAAGAACATAACATTATTTTAGGTGTATTGTATTATTGAATGAATTTAACTAAATAAATGTAGACTTCAGAATTAATGAAACAAATGTAAAGAAAATTAAATTCCTATACCAAGATTTTCCTCAAATAAACATATTTCATTTTGTTTATCAATACTTTGTTGTTCGTAGCTTCATACTAGTGACATTTTGACCATGATTCTGACCCGTATCTGTTATTGTGATTTCGTACCTAAAGATTACCATTCACAACATACACGCTCAAAAGTAAGAAAATAAAGCATGGCAAGAACCGTGGGTCCATTTGCTTTATTAAGGGCTATTCAGAGTTCATCAAAATATCCGGACTAAGAAAAGAAAACGAAAAAGAAAAATAATTTATTTTGTCCTTACACACCTAAACACAAAAGAATGAAATGAGTAACAAAAGTAATAAGTAATTATAATAAATGACAAAAGAGTAACAATAAAAAGGTAGAAATGCAAAGCAGTGATTGTGTGAGACCCAAAATTGGTCCCTGCCTCAGCTAATGCCGCAGCTTTAAAGTCACTGAACTCTTTTTTATTCGATAAATTGGATGAAGACCTTAAAATATTGTTATTAACGATAACAATCATATCCACACTTACCAACCAATACATATTTTTCTTTGAAACAATGACACGGGAATTGATATTTAAGCCGCTGATATTTTGTAAATTTAAATTAGGTAATAGGTAGACAAGACATGAAAGAATTGGTATTGTCACTAAATGAAGAAAGATGATTAATTTTCCTAATATTTAAAATTACGTAATATATTGCGCGTTTTGAGCTGCAATCTGAGTCCGTCTGGGCCGAAAACTGACAATTTTCATAGGCCGCTGAGTGTATTTCAGCCTATGGTGGCCATAGTAGATCGAGTACCATTTTAGAATTAATAGGGTATACAGATAATTACAATATCTATCAAACGAGATCAAGTTCATGTACTCAGGATCCGTCTAAGGAATTCGTTCGGGCCGAAAACTGATAATCTATATCTTTATCAGTACGTTTGGTTGTCTACCCATTGTGCCCATAATAGATCGAGTACTACTCTAGCACTTATGTGCTATATTTGTTAATACTATAAATATTAAACGAGACGACTTCTAGGTGCTCAGACGTCTGCCTGCCTCTAAACAGTTGTAACCGCGACTCCATTCTGAATATATATGACGATTTTTGGGTTTTTGCTCGAGCTTGTTTCCATTAAGATAGACTTTTCTTGTTCCTCGATTCCAGTTTATGTGAGGCTAAGGAAGTCATAGTGATTTTATGGTAAGATAATGGCCAAAAAAATGAAAAAGACAAATATTCTGGACTTGGTATTCATAAAAATTCTCAAATAAGAAGTCTCTATAGAGAGCATTTTCATGTATTTTCCAACGACAATTTTATGCGGTCGGGTTATGTTCGTCAGATTAAACGTGAAAGTTTATTTTGCCGTGATGATAACTTATGTAAGACTTCCTATAAACACGTGGTAAATATCTTTTAGGGTGAAAGTACGACAATAGAAATAATAAACCACCTTTCCCAGTATCTATTGTCCTAATAATAAGCGCAAGCCACCAGAACAAATAAAAGGAGTTGTTGACAGCGGTGGCCGAGTTTTGTCACGGGCCTCCCGTAACAATTTCAATAGAGGCAACATATACATATAGCTACAGTGCTAGCATGGATACAAGAGTCCAGTTATGAACATGAACCAAATGAAATTTTATCGGCCCCTGATTCAAGTCATGTCGACTCAAGACTTGCCAAAACATCAAAGTCAAAACATAAAACTCTTGTAAGGAATGTTTTCATGTCGAACTTTTGGCACAGCAAGTCATGCTAGGGCATAAGAAAATCCGGTTATCTTATACCTAAGGCGATAACATCCGTGATATATGCTTGCCACGCGGCCCTTTTTTTACGTGGGGAAATTCTCATGGACTTCCGTTAGCCTCGGGGGAAGCTGGCAGGGCATGTCTGTCTCTTACCGACTAAAGCCCCACGGCAGCCGGCATCGACACTTCGGGGAGGGGCTCCGGAATCTCCGTTAGGAACACACCGGTGCCACTCTGTGTCGTGCTCCGAAAAGCCCACCTTTGGGGGGGAGCCTATGGACCCGCTCCCCTCCTGCACCGTCGCGGTGCTCACGAGGGCATAGGCCACACCACACCGCCGTCCTCCTTGGGGTCGCACGTGAAGGACGCTTAGGACCCCCGCCACAGTGTCCCGTAACCTCAAGCCCCCCCCCTGCGGATATTGGTACAGGGGGGGTCCGTCGCCATATTTTACGGCGGGGGACACAAGTTAGCCCGTATTATAAAGCCCCGGGCTGTTGGGCTGGGGGACTTGGGCGGGCTGTGCCTCCGCCCCGGCGCCGTCGTCTACCCCGAGCGGGTTCTGCTCTCTCCCGATCCCGCTCGGCCTCCTCCTTCTGTACGCCAAGTGTACGCCAACAAAAACTCCAGCTGCGCCTTATGGCTTAAGTGCCGGCTCCCGAGTAGCTTTCTCATCGCACCATTCACTCTGTTCCCTGCACTCACTCTTTTCTCTATGACAGCGGTGTATTTCCCATCCTTACTGAAGGCGCATCCAAGATATACAAACTCATTCACTTGCTCCAGCACATCGTTACCAACCACAATCCTTACATTCGTTCTGGTTTCCTCCCTTTCAAAAACCATAATCTTGGTTTTCTTCACATTCAAGTGTAAGCCATTGATCATACAGTCGTCTTTCATAACTGTGACTAGTCTTTGCAGATCAGTGGCTGTTGGCGCTATTAAAACCACGTCATCTGCATATAGTAGATGATTTACCACTAGATCACCCATTTGACACCGTCATTCATCGCTTTCAGTCTTTCAAGACTTTTATCCAAATATATTATAAACAGTCTAGCGGACGACACGCAACCCTGCTTGACGCCAATTTCAACGTCAAACCAGGGTGACATGTTACCACCTATCCGTATGCATGCCTTGCTGTCCACATAAGTGGATTGGACGGCTCGCAACAGAGTGCCATTTATACCATATTCAGGTAAAATGTCCCAAAGTCTCTTTCGCACAACTCTATCAAACGCCTTCTCCAGATCCACAAAACCGCAGAAAACCTTCCGGCCTCAGTGCCAGATGCTTCTCTACGATGTTGCGGAGGTAGAAAACTTGATCGGAACATCCTCTTCCGGGCCTGAAACCCCCTTGTGCCTCGCACAAAATTCCATCGGACTTCTCGCGCATTCTCCGTTCAATAATTTTACCGTACACCTTGGCTGCCAAGCTAAATAAACTGATGGCTCTATAATAGGCGCAGTCATATTGTGCCTTTATACAAGGGTACTATGACTGCGCGGCGCCAATCTATAGGGAAAATTCCGGACCTCCAGCAAAGGTTTGCAAGGATCCGAAAGGCGTCCCGGACGCAAGTTTCACCATATTTGATCATCTCGGCAGACATCATGTCTACTCCCGGAGCTTTATCGTTTTTATACTTCCTATCGCCCATTCAACTTCTTCCATAGTGATGTCCTCTGATGATTCCTGTGCATGTGCAAAATATTCACTCCACCGGTTCAGCACAGCTTGTGTGTTTGCAAGAATGTCTCCATCCTTAGATCTTATCCTTTCCATTCTGGAGCCTGATCACCTCGAGACTTTTTTACTTTGTTCCAAAAGGCTTTTGTTGTTCTCGAAGTTCTTCGCCGGCCTCTCCTCCTTAATCGCACTAGCTTTTTCACGCTTTTCTTTTACTCAAATTTTGGTGGCATTCTTGCATTGCCGGTATATTTTGTTTCTTCATCTCTGTCATACTGGTTTTCTGGTTCAAAGAAGAAACATAGTCTTGCCACGCTTTCTTCTTGCTTTCTATGGAGCTTTGTAACTACGCATCCTACCATGCATCACCTTTTGCTGTACTATGCTACTTTGAGCAACCACATACTTCTTTCGCACATTCTACCAAACTCTCTTTCAGGCTATTCCAGCATTCATCTATATTTGAGTTCGAAGAACCTGCTGTCAAAAGTTTGTCCCGGACTCTGTCTTCATACATTCTCCTCACGCTCTCATCTTGCAACTTTTCAACCTTTATTTTTTAAAGGTCTCCGAAGGGTATACACTCTCGCCAGTGCCTCCACTTCCTGAAGAGACCACTAAACCGCGCAACTACGAGATAGTGGTCTGATTCAAGAGTGGGGCCTCTATACGCACGCGTATCTTGGAGTTTGTTTCGGAGACGGTTATCTACCAGGATCAAAACTATCATGTTTTTTTGTTCATTCCTTCTCCACGTGTACATATTAATGTCCTTATGTTTGAATATCGTATTAGATACAAGGAGGCCCCTTTCCAAACATACATCTACAATGAGCTTACCTGCATCGTTCACTCTCTTGTCACCATAAGGACCCAGAGCAGCGTTGCAAGTTTGCCACCTAGTTCCCACTTAGTTTTAAACGGAGCCAGAGAATTCTCGCATCGTACATGCTGTAATCGAGAGATTATAGCATTTTTTTTTTAATATTATATATTTAGAGGCTTTTACCCTACAAGGTATGTCAGCCCCATCGTACCCTAATCTAATATATATAACACTATTACACAAACAACTGAAGTTATTGTGATAGAGAAAGAGGTAGTTCTGCGTATCGTACCATATCATAAAGATATTTTGCTGCATCGGATATAGGCTTAGACAGAACCCTTATAAAAGCTCCTACGTCGTATTTACTAACTTGTAGTTTCTGCATCACTACTTCTCTTTCTGTCTGGTTCTTTTCACATTCCATCAGCAAGTGCTGGACATTCAATTTTACCACATACTTCGCAATCAGGCGATTCAACTTTTTTCATCAGGTATCCAAACTTTCTAGATGGAAAGTGACCAGAACGTAATCTATGTGCCATAACAACGCATGATCTGCTTATTTTACCAATAAACCATGGGACCCGCGGAGGCTCACATTGAATGGTTTTATACCATATGCCTTTTTCTTTACTCCTCTCGTCGAAATATTCCTTAAAACGATAAAAACATTTTTCCTTAAAGTGATTTAGTAGTTCTGTATAATAAGGGGCAATATTAAATTCTATGCCCTCTAATATAGCCGCCTTTGCGAATTTGTCAGCCTCCTCGTTTCCCCTTACACCTATATGAGATGGAACCCATTGCAACCTCAAGTTAATGTTACTTAATTCGTGGATTTGTCTAAGGATTACATAAGCTATCAGTACTCCTCTATATCCAGAGGCGCATCGAGCTAAATGCAGTAAACCACTTTTACTGTCAGAAAATATAACTATATTTTGGGAACTGTCTACATAGTTATTACGAATGTTTACTAGAGCTTGTGAGATTGCAATAAGTTCCACCGTCATTATAGACACATTGGTATCAGAGGATCTAAACAGACCTGAATCGTTATTACTTATATTATAAAATGCGGCACCACAACCAGATTCATTCTTAGAACCGTCAGTATAAAATGTTACCCACCGGAGTATTTTCCTGATAATTCTTCAATTACCTTGCATTTAAGTGATGTAGTCTCATATCTGTCTTTAGATCCTCTTATACAATCTAAACTACAAATTATCTTGTAACCTACATTTATATATGTAACCCAAATATCTAAAGAGAATATATCTAAAATATTTGAACAGTATAAATTATAAGTTCTACAATCCCTATAAACTGTTACTAGTAAGGGATTTTTTTTTTAATCCAATACCTCATATGTGTAAGGCCATTCAATTCATATATTTGCTTAATAGTGATACTCTTTAAAAGTGACCTGTTTTTTATACAAAATTTGTATGCAAGAAACAATCGCCTGAGCATTAATGGTTGTATACATAGTTCGGTTTCCATAACATGGATAGGGGTACTTTTAATAAATCCACCTATAATTCTTAAATATTGGTTTTGGATTTTGTCTAATTTATATAAATGACTTTTAGTGATGCTGTCGTAAAGAAATGAACTAAATTCAATTCTACTTCTAACTAATGAAATATACAAAGTCCTCAAATATCTAGGATGCACACCTCAGTTAGGCCCCGCCAACACTTTAAATATATTTAAAAATTTTGTGGTGTTTTCAGCTATTCCATTGATATGTCTTTTCCGTAAAAGTGATCTATCTAACCATATACCTAAATGTTTAACATAATCCACTGAAGATATTAGTATATTATCGATTGTAACATTTATTTGTTGTTTTCTTCTTCCTCTACTAAAAAGACACATCTTTGATTTACCTGGCGACAATTCTAGCCCGATACTATCTAACAATGTTATCATCAAATTCATGGCGGTTTGCAGTTCTGTTTCACAATGGTTTAAATTATTGTGGCTAATGTAAAAAACAAAATCATCAGCATATTGAGAGACGATCACATTCCGTATTTGTTTGCAGATTTTGAAAGTGGCTATATTAAAAAGCATGGGGGAAATGGGGTCGCCTTGTGCCAATCCTATACTTGCACGTCTTACATCAACGGTTTGGTTATTATGACTGTTTCTCAATAACAAATATCTTTCATTTAGAAAAGAATAGAGATAATTGCATAATTTTGTACCTATTCCCAACTCGTCAAGAGTTTGAACAACTTTTTCTACTAGAACATTATTGTAAGCATTTGTGATATCTAAAAAACAAGCTGCAGTAGGGTTGTTCTTTGCATAACCTATTTGAATATATGTGAACAGTCTTGTAATGCAATCTAAACAGGACTGAGCTCTTCTAAATCCAACCGTATAAGTTGACAAGACTTTCTGTTTTTCAATATACCATTCCAATCTTCTACCCAACATGTTATGAAATATCTTGCAAACACAGGAAATGAGTGAAATTGGCCGAAGTTTTAGTTCTGCGTTTGCGTCGCTTACAGTTTTAGGAATAGCAATAACTGATATTGATCGCCACTGCCTTGGAATAACTCCAGATCTATATATATTATTGTACATATTAAAAAGGAATGTTTTAGCTATGTAAGGAAGATTATACATCATAGAATAAGTTATCCCATCACTACCCGGAGCAGTATCCCTTTTTTTTAAACTATTCTCAAGTTCTTGCATTGTAAATGGTGATTCTATTAATTCGTTCTGAGAAATAAATGTTGGTGGTGTATTAACAACATAGTCAGGTGTAAGCGAGTGTAATAATTCCTTTAATTTTTCTTCAGAAGGTAAAACTTTAGCTTGACGGACTCCTTTAAACCATCTCATCTTTCGCCACATATTCGAAACTGAATTAGACTCATCTATGCTACTAAACTTTTGACAGCTCGAATACTTAGCTTTAGTCAATAATGACTATGCCTCTGCATTTTTTTCTTCTAATCTCGTTAGATTATCGGGGGTAGGGTTTCTCCTAAAAGTCGCTAGAGCTAACCTACGCTTCGCTACTGCTCTGGATAGTGACGGATTTCAATATTCCTTTGGTCTGAATTTAGGTGCAGGATTAGTACAGATTTTTATAAAAGGTATGTGTTTATTAGCTGATAACTTAATTTGATCTTCGAAGTAGTCATACGTTGTCTGAATATCAGTATTCAATCTATCTTACCCTGAAAATGAATCAATCAGCTCTTGAGTAAAAGAGGGCCAATTCGCTTTTTTGAAATTACGCCTCTGAATATACTCTACATGATTCTGAAAATTCATTGATATTTTAACAACGAGAGGATCGCCACCTAAGCTTTCATTAATTATTATCCAGTGAAATTTAACAGCAATATCAGATGTTACAAATGAAATATCTGGTGAGGACCTTTGTACTACTCCATTAACTAACCTAACTCTGGTTGCTTCTCCATTGTTTAATGTTGTGTATCCCTGTTCTAATGATGAACCCAAAATTTGCATGCCGCGTTGATCCGTCTTATAGGACCAGTTGGTATGATGACCATTAAAATCACCAGCAATTATTGATCTCCTTGACACTAGTGAAAAAACTGCCTCCCAATCAGACTCGATTGTGTGCACAGAAGACGGACAATAAATGCCTACAATATGCTCCAGACTTCCACAATTATGTAATTTCAAACAAATGACTTTAATACCTAAATTATTAAGACTAATCGGACGCATCTGTGCATTGATTGACTTGTGAACAATTATGGCTACCCCCCCGTAAGAATCATCTCTATCTTTTCTAAAAATGTTATATCGACTAAGACTAATACAAATTTCTGGATTTAACCAAGTTTCAGAAATTATGGCGATATGTATTTTTTCTTGTGTAATTAGGGCCTCTAAACTAATTATTTTAGGTTTCAGACTTTGACTATACCATTGAATTATGTTGATTAACGAATCTTTACAATAATTATCCATCAAAAAAGTAATTAATGATTTAAACAAGTTTCCCTGTGAAAAAAAAATCTCTTATGAAGAGTGTAAAGTATTTACTTTACACTCTTCATAAATTGCTTTTAACACTGCTAATATTTTGTCTACAAATTTATTATCAGAACAACATATTTCTTTAATTTTCAAAAATATCTTCCTAAATATAGACCTTCGATTTGCCGGCGACATTGTGGTCGTGGCGGAGTCGCTGGAAGATCTAGGATGAATGCTCGGTGACCTCAACAGAGTATCTCAACAAGTGGGTCTTAAAATGGACATGGACAAAACAAAAATAATGTCTAACGTCCATGTCGTACCCACCGCACTCACCGTTGGGAACTCTACTCTTGAAGTTGTCGACGAATACATTTACCTGGGACAGGTAGTCCGGTTAGGTAGGTCCAACTTTGAGAGAGAGGTCAATCGACGAATCCAACTCGGCTGGGCAGCGTTCGGGAAACTGCGCAATATCTTCTCATCCAAAATACCTCAGTGCCTTAAGACTAAAGTTTTCAGTCAATGTGTGTTACCAGTGATGATATATGGATCAGAGACGTGGTCTCTTACAATCGGTCTCATAAAAAAGCTCAGAGTTGCTCAGCGAGCTATGGAGAGAGCTATGCTCGGCGTTTCTCTACGTGATCGAATCAGGAATGAGGAGATTCGTAGAAGAACCAAGGTCACCGACATAGCCCTTAAGATTGGCAAGCTGAAGTGGCAATGGGCGGGCCACATAGCGCGTAGATCGGACGGGCGTTGGGGCAGAAAGATTCTAGAGTGGCGACCACGTATTGGCAAGCGCAGCGTAGGACGACCGCCTGCCAGATGGACCGACGATCTTGTGAAAATCGCAGGAAGTCGTTGGATGCAGGTGGCATCGGACCGGTTACGCTGGAAAGCGATTGGGGAGGCCTATGTTCAACAGTGGACAAGTATGGGCTGAGATGATGATGATGATGATGATGAAATATAGACTTTCTTTGTCTCTTCTTCTCAATATTCTCTACTTCCGAACGACTGGGTTCCTGGTGTATTACGGTCTGATTTCCCTCATCTGACAGGTTTTCTAGATCTGTTTCCATAAATATATCTTGATCCTCCTGTTGGCTTTTGGTATGTTTCTTCTTTTTGCCTTTCTCAACTCTTTGGTTCTGTATCCCGCTATTATCCAGGTCTTCTTGTCGTTGAATGTTAGTAGTAACATCCAATATTATCTCCTTTGCCGAAGTTTTAGAGCGAAGAATACCACTATAAGCTCTGCCAGAGGCGTATTCTATGTCATCAATTTTTTTGTTAGAATTTTCAGGTATTTCAGATGTGGTTTTTTTGGCAACTTCTTTTAAAATATTTTCCAGGGCTATTCTATAAGGAATATTTTCTTAACTCATTAGTGTACGTATCTTCTTTTCTTTTAGGAAAGCAGGACACATCTTGTCCAAGGCCACTTTACAATTAAGGCACATAAATTTTTCAGTTTCACAGTTATCATGTTCTTTGCCACATTTTGGACACAATATCTTTTTAATTAGGCAGAATTTTTTAATATGGCCAAATTTTCAGCAGCCGGAGCATTGAGAGACAGGGAAAACATAACGTTCTACCATAAAACGGCATCCGTACGCGTAAATAAAAGGTGGCAATGTAGTATTTTCAAAACAAACTCGTATTGTCTCACTTTCAACCCACTTCCTGTCGTTGTTAATACGTCTTAATCTTTTAACAGACAAAATTTTACATGAACACTCTAAGGTTTCCAATATTTCTGCTTCCGTCAATTCTAAGTCCACACCTTTAATTATTCCATAAGACAAACTGAGTTGGTTAACGAAGTAAGCCCGTATCCCTAATTCAGTGAACTTTTGACACCTCACTAATTTTTCGGCATCTTCTTTATTGGAAAGATAAACAAATACCTTGTAAGGACTCTTGTAACTGATTTTTATAACATTATGTATATTTTCACTCCTTAACAATTTTGCTAAAGACATTTGTTTCGGCAGAACTTGCAAAGCTGTTAAGCAAATCTTATATATTTCCTCAATATTTTCACCACTTTTTCTGTAATTACTACTTCCGCAGCCACCTTCGTTACCAGATTCACTTCTTATAAGTCGCTTTGGACGTCTTCTGACTACAGTAATAAACCCTTTCTCGCTACTTCCTTCACTGATTTCTCTTGGCCTTTTCTCCACCATTCTCCCGCTACCTAACACACATTCCTTTTCACTACTCATAATGTCACACTCACGTTCACGATTGCTTATAATTTCCGCATCAGAATTATCTATTTTATCCTCTTCACTATTTTCTTCCATTATCAATTAATGAGTTTAATAAAAAAAAAACTGACTCGAGCGATTGTAAAGTAAACAAGTTACGTGCGCTCGCGTCAATGGTTCTTAGGGTTATGAGATTATAGCATGTACGATCTCACTCCAGAGGTCAGGCGACGCGATGACAAGATTCCCCCTCCCCATGGGCCCGGCGTGATAGGTGGCGGCCCCCATCGCCGCTTCCACCTGTATTCGTACCGACGGGAGCGGGCCGGTACGCGTCGCCTCGGGGGGACGCCCTAGCCCGCACTGCGGTACCTCTTTGGTCCAAGATTGCAGCCATAATGACTGGCAGGGGTAGCGTCGAGCACGCTCTTGGACAAGACCCCCTATATTGATGTCATCTCTGATTATCCCTTTAGGGGTTATTTGAAGAAGGTTGCGGAATGTATCACATTTTTTCTTGCCGACGTTTGCAAAATAAAATGATATTTCAAAAAATATACCTAGTTTTCACTTGAAATAAAAAGTAAACGATTTTATGATTATGATGTGTTTTATTTTAACACAACTTAAAAAAGCTTACCACCTAATAGCATAAAAAAAACCTGCCTCAAATATTTGATTGTGTTTTCACGCAAACAAATATTTTTCGGAAAAAAATCAGTAAGCTCTGAAAAATGATATTTTTTTTTCTAGTCTTAAGTAACTATTTAAAAAAGAACTAAAACTTGGTTATAACAGCAAAGCTACGAGTTGTGATCTGTAAATGTTGGCGAAAATTATGTATGTGTGTGAAATGCAAGTATTTCTACTTAACTTTGTCCTTTCAACTATGTTCCGTTTCTGCTAAGTGAATTGCGGCGATCTATCACAGAAGTTATTGCTAGAATTTCTCTATCCTAAAAATTTCCGAGCGTTGATGAATTGTTTTAGGCGGGTTCTTATCTAAAGAAGAACGTTTGTGACCTTTCAATTCATATGACGAATTGAAACGTCACAAAATTTGATTTTTTTTCTTCACGGATCCAATATTTAAAAAAAACGATAAGTTTACTTATTAGTAAGGAATTGTAAGTCCCGAATGTACGCACATATTTCAATCAAATAAAATAACAAAATAAAATTTATGTGATACCCGGATATTGAATTCCATATAGAGCAATTTTTACTTAAAATTAGCAGTTTGATGAAAACTTTCAAGTTGTTCTTCACCAATTAAGTAACTGATGGTGAAATGTGGCCGTTGAGGATTCTTATAAATCACAGAACAAAAAATACTTCTTTATCATTTTTCTTTTCCTCTTTTCCGTTTTACAAAAAAAGGTTGCCCCACACTCGGATTACGTCCTGTGTCACAAACATGAAAATACTCAGCACACAAATACCCAGACCGAAACAAACAATTGTGGGACACACAAAGATTTATCCCGTGCGGGAATCCAACCCGCGACTATTCGACCCAGTGGGCGGAGCGGCTTAGGCTCTTAACCACTGCGCCAAATCATTTGTCAAATACCATATTATATTTTAATTGTATATAGTATATTTTTGTTTTGACTATCTAGTGTGGCGTGCAACTATTTATATTGCTCTAGATATATTCCTATAATGGTTCAGTTTTATTGAACGCAGTTTACAGATGAAAGAGTGCCTTTGAATTTTGATTGAAATCACGTTTTTTTTCTGTTTACCTGGAAACTAGGCCTCTGGTACGGAATTGTATAATCTTGCTCCATCCGTGATGCTAAAGATGTGGTAGTAGAATTGTAAAAAAAAAATTAAACAGACGTCTATATTCCCCAATCGGAGATGGCAAAGGAGTACTGTGTAAACCCACTTTTCACCGACGATGTTAGAACCCAATATAAATAATAAAGGGTGTACTGTGTGGACCCAAAGAGAATATAATCACTACGTGTGTAGACCCTTTTTCACCGACTTAGTACCCAATGTAATAGGGGCGAGCCGATTGCCATTACACTGAACCCCGGTTCATGCCAAACTCCTGACTGATACTGATTTTTTTACATCGGAAACACTTTGTCCTACTCAGGACCTCGTGATCAGCCACGCGACGAGGCCATCTGTTTTAGCCTCCGATGCAAAAAGGGGGATGTAATAAATATAAGGGTTGGCCGAAGATGACTGGTAACACATCGGTCTAAAAGGTTAATGGGGAAGACCTTCCGTCAGCAGTGAGTCAATACAGGTTAAGAAAAAAAAACTATGTATCTGCCTGTGGCATCGTAGCTCCTAAACGGGTAAAACAATTTTCATTTAGGTTTTTTTTTGTTTGCAAGGTGACTTGATCGAGAGTGATCTTAGCTATGATTCACTTGAATCAAGAATATTTTTGATTTTTAAAGTTGTTATTTCTAAGACGTCATAAATCAACAGTTCCTTTATTTTCAGGTGGTTCAGATGTTTGTACTGGTGGTGATGGTGTTTGCACTGTGCTGGCTTCCTTATCACGCATACTCCGTGCTGATGTACCATCACCCGTCCCTGGGATCGGGACCTCTCACTCAGCACATCTATCTCTGCTTCTACTGGCTAGCCATGGCAAACTCCATGTTCAATCCTTTAATTTACTATTGGATGAGTAATAAGAGAGTATAAATTCATCAAACACGTATCTATCATAACTTTAACCAGAAGTTTCAGTAATTTCAGATTTTATAGAACAGCGCATATTCCCAGATTGCGCAGTAATTTATGTTTATTAAAATAGTTGTTTCAGACTTCAACTGCTAGCAGAATACAAATTTATTATTAACAAAATTTTAGCTAGAAACGCACAAATAATTTTAAGTAGGTGTTAAATCAAGTTAAAATTTAATAATTTAGCTCTTCAACGAAAAATGTATCTATCTGCCTATGTCATCACACCAGATAGGCATCTGGCGTGATGAAATAGATAGTATACCCTCTGCCAACCCCGCGCCAATCAATATCTATTTATTTATCTATATCGTCACGCCAGATTCCTCGGAGTAGACAGAGAGTACAGAGTTCCAACAGGTTAATTCTTTACAGACCTCTTTGTAATAAAAAAGGAACCCACTTGAAATTTACCTATATTAGCGCAATGGTGAAAAATATACACCATCATCATCATCATCAGCCCGTGTCAGTCCACTGCTGGACGTAGGCCTCTCCCATGGCACGCCACTGAGCTCGATCTTCAGCTCTCCTCCTCCAATCCCTGAAATAAATAATAAAAGATAAATACATATCAAAAAGAAATATACATATTAGAACTTTTTCTATTGATATAAAACTATTTTTCCGATTATATCGCGGTTTATGTTTGATTTTAAAGTTTCCGACGTTTCGAGTGCTTTGCAGCACCCGTGGTCACGAGAAGGACTGAGATATTTGAAGTCTAAAAGACAGTTATTCCCGGGTACCTTCACTGGCGGAACTTGAAAATCAAAAATAAGCTGCGTCATAATCCGAAAACTAGATTAGTTCATGTGTGATATTCGCATTAATTTAAGAACACATGATTATTTCCTTGTCCGCTTCCGCACTAGAAGTCACAGAGCCACTGATAGTTTTGAAATTAGGTGACTGTGGGATGAACTAAACTTTATTATCATAACTAGGAGGATAAAGTTATTAAACTTCCTCAATGAAGTTGTGATGAAATATTAGTTTTATTTATATTCTAGTTATCTATATATCTATATTATAACACCAGATCGCTTGAGGGGTAGGCAGAGAGTACAAAGTTCCAACAGGTTCTTTTCTTACATATCTCTCTGGCTTCTTCCACTCTTATAGTTCGTCTCATACACGCTCGCCGGTTACGGAGACTCTTGTCTTGCCCTTCAGATAGGACACGGTCTATTTGGACATGGTAAGACTGGGTTTTATGACAACAATCAATCAATTACTGTGATCAATTGTGGTTGTACGTAGGACATAATCAATCATCCATCAACTCTGAAGCTCAGTCAAGCTTGGAGGAAGACGGAGGTGTGTGGTTTCTATCGAAAAAATTATATTATATGTATGTCCGAAGTCTTGAATTGTGTCCGGTATAATGGGAATAGGCTCACCTCCTATTACATAGCGATCTTGGAACTTAACATCATCGGCGAAAAGTGGGTGCACACAATACATCTGTGCCACGCACACCTTGCGGGATTTAGGTGTGACATTGTTTGTTGACAATGTAAACAAAGGACATTGTCGTAAATTGCCCCAGAACCAACACACATTTGAGCCATGCCATCATTATTTATCTATTTTATTAAAATAATGGCAAATACCCGCATCTAATGGACAATTTGCAATCTAAAACGAATATTTCAAAGTCTTATAAGTACTTATATCGAAGTCGCCGACATCTTTACTGAATGTCAACACACACAATATAACCTCATATGTATTAATGGCTACTGAATTATAACCTCAAAATCTAATACTTTTTGTACAATATTCTGATTCCCCTGCTTGTCCGTTTAATAATAAATGCCCTAAGAGAATATATGGGTGATTTGAAATGATACAAATAAACAAGGCAAATAATGAATGAGCGCAGAACAATGTCCTTTCCACAACATTTAGACTTAAAGCAAACAACGTTTTTTCTTATCTTAGACCGTTGTTATGAGAATAATTATTATTGTTTGAATGAATTGTTACACCCATCCGATTCAGATCTCCGCCTCTGTTAATGAATCTCCAATGTTAAACCTGCCATTGACGCACGACTACCTACTGGTCTATTTATAATGGTACCGTGTAAAACGGACGCGGTTATTTATAAAAGTATTTCTTTTCATCGAAAAGGTCTAATGAAAAATAGCTATTTTAGGAAAAAATCAAATAAAAATTACACAAAGGGCGGCTTTATCATAAAAGCAATCTTATCTAGGCAAAATAACGGAGGTGCACTTGTTACACTTAAGATTTACCTTATAGCTAACTAACTTAGCACTCAAACTGGATACTATGCAGCAAGCACCTGGGACAAAATAAGCTAGAATGTATGTACTCTAATGTATGCTACAAAAAAAAATTGAAGTGTCTTTTGCGTGGTTTTATTAGCGACCTTGGACTGGTGGACAAGCCGCGGTACCGTATGTCATTTTGGTTCTATAAGTATAGGAAAATACGGGGTCACCCAAAGCATTTTATATCATTGCAAAATCTAAGCTGCTCGACCCTTATACGAGTCTTTCAATTCATGTGGTAGATAAATTCCGGAAAAATTGTTTTTGTCATTCAGTTGAAAGAGTTAGTTAATAAATATTGCATCTTAAATTTTTAATATTGCTAATATTTATTTGTCTTTTCGTATGATTATGAAAAGTAAAGTAAGTAAGGTTTGGAGAAGTGGGTCTGGCTAAATACCTATATATAGTATAGTATTTAGATTTTTTTTTCAACCAGTGTTGTTACACTTCCAGAACTGCTTTCATAACTCCACTACCTATATCTTTTTATTTGAATCAGAAAATCATGGCGCAGTTAAAACATTTTTTCTAATTTTTTTTTAGTTTTTAAACTGTTAAGTATACATGGAGTAATCTATTTCTTATATTTCAGAGTAGCTCCGTTAGTTATCAATTAAATATACCTAAGTGTTATTCAGCGGACGGCTTAGAGCTTAGGCTACTTCACCCACTGAATCGAATATTCGCGGGTTCAATCTCCGCAAAGGTCAAATTTTTCGTGACCTACAAATATTTGCTTCGATCTACGTGTTTGTGTATGTGAATTTAATATTTGTAAATACACCCACCACATAAGAACAATTCCTAGTAACAATAGCACTTGTTAACCATATACACCACTAGACCAAGAAGCCAAATAATTCTAAATTTAGATCAATAACTATAAATTAAATCGGAAACTACCCCTATCATAATTCACGGTTCCTTGTCTATAACTTTGACAAACTACACTCGCTTCTTATCTCAGTAGTTTAAACCGCGTAACATATAACTACACACCGTCACACCTATATACCCCAAGCGGGGGTAGCAGAGGTGCACGGTGTTCACCTACCGACCTGTGTATAACTATATAGATACTTTATATTTAGTGGTGGCTGCAGACCATGAAGTAGAACTGGCAAATGACGGGGTATCTATTTTAACACCTTTGCAGGTACTTTGTGGCCTGAAATAGCAATAGATCGATAGCTGTGATTCTTAAAGGGGAGGCCTATGCTCAGAGAGAAACAGTTAAATGGGCTATAAAATAATAAAAACAAAATAGACACCGTCACGCCTATATTCCCCAAGCGGGGGTGGCAGAGGTGTTCAGAGTACACCCACGTTTTGCCTAAGATGTTATGTCCCATGTAATAGGTGGGCGAGCCTATTGTCATATACCAATTTCAGACTCTGGACTCATAATGGGAATTTTTCGTTAGAAAACCTATATTTGTCAGACCTAGGATTTGGACCCAGGATCTCGTGATCACAAAGGAATGCACTTCGCCAGTAGACCAAAGAGGCAGTCGTCAGTAAAATGAACTAATAAAAAAAAAATTATAGGTAGTTACTGCGAAATCTGATTTTGTGTTATCACATTAGGCTGAAATAAGTGAGCAACTCTTATTTATATTTGTCTTGTCTATTTCTTATTAATGTTTCTTATTAAAGTAATAATCATTTCACCTTTAAAAGGAATTGCGAGAAATTCGTGTTTACAAAACATTCGTTTCACCTGCTGGGATCAATTGCTGGACACAATTATTTATTAGGTTTATTTCTGTGTCAGTTAAAGGACAAAATTAAAAAAGAATATCGTCACTGTCAAACCAATATCTCTCTATGTGCAAAAAGTATTATTTGTAAACGTATATGTAAAATATTATATGTGGCAGATTTTTGAAGCATATTTTGTTTACAGACCACTGTTCGCTGTATATTGCTTAAAGACCCATAACAGACTTTTTTGTACGATAATTTGGTTAGTCTTCTTCTTCAGCCGAAAGACGTCCACTGCAGGACAAAGGCCTCCCCTAAAGACCGCCACAACGACCGGCTTTGTGCTGTACGCATCCAACTTCTACCCGCGACCTTTACTAGGTCATCGGTCCATCTTGTAGGGGGCCTACCCACTCCACGTCTTCCGGTACGTGGTCGCCATTCGAGAACCTTTCTGCCCCAACGGCCGTCAGTTCTACGAGCGATGTGCCCCGCCCACTGCCACTTAAGTTTAGCAATTCTGAGTGCTATGTCAGTGACTTTCGTCCTCCTGCGGATATCCTCGTTTCTGATTCGATCCCGCAGGGTAACTCCGAGCATAGCTCTCTCCATCGCCCTTTGGGTGACCTTGAGCCTTCTTATGAGGCCCATCGTAAGCGACCATGTCTCAGTGCCGTAAGTCATCACTGGCAACACACACTGGTCAAAGACTTTTGTCTTGAGACACTGCGGAATTTTGGACGAGAAGATGTTACGTAGCTTCCCGAACGCCGTCCAACCGAGCTGGATTCGACGATTGACCTCTTTCTCGAAGTTGGACCTACCTAATTGGATTCTTTGTCCCAGGTATATATAATCGTCAACAACTTCGAGCGTAGAGTCTCCAACCTTTATAGAAGTTGGTACTACATGGACGTTTGACATGATCTTCGTCTTGTCCATGTTCATTTTAAGACCTACTTGTTGAGAGACTCTACTGAGGTCGTCGAGCATGGCACTGAGGTCTTCCAGGGTATCCGCCATGAGCACGATATCATCGGCAAATCGAAGGTGAGAGATGTACTCGCCGTTGATGTTGATACCTAGTCCTCTCCAGTCCAGAAGCTTAAAGACATCTTCCAGCGCGGCGGAGAACAGTTTCGGGGATATAACGTCTCCCTGTCTCACACCACGCTGCAGTTGAATAGGTTTCGAGCTCTGGTCCTGAAGGCGGACTGACATAGTAGCGTTTTCGTACAAACTCTTCAGCACCTCGATATACCGGTAGTCAACTTGGCACCGCTGGAGAGACTGTAGTACAGCCCAAGTCTCGATCGAATCGAAGGCCTTCTCATAATCCACAAACGCTAAGCATAGTGGCAGGTTATACTCTTCAGTCTTCTGTATGACCTGTCGCAGCGTATGAATGTGGTCTATGGTGCTGAAGTCTGCGCGCGAGACGATTCGTAATGACTCTCGAAAACAGTTTATAGACGTGGCTCAGAAGTGAGATGGGTCTATAATTCTTCAAGAGGGTTTTATCACCTTTTTTGAAGAAGAGAACCACCACACTTCCGCGCCATGACTGTGGCGTTTTGCCCTCGAGGATGACGGTGTTGAATAGTTTCTGGAGAGCCCTCAATATCGGCTTTCCACTAGCCTTGAGAAGCTCGGCTGTTATAACCGTCATCGCCTGGCGCCTTGTTGTTCTTGAGCTGTTTGAGAGCCATACTAATCTCGCACAGACTGATGTCCGGGATGTCATCGGTATAGTGTCGGGTCAATTTGGCTCTTGGGTCTATAGCCGGATTGCAGACAGGTGATTGTACTGATGTGTAAAGCTGGCCGTAGAACTTCTCGACTTCCCGCAAGAGTTCCGGTGTAGAGGATACAATCCTGCCGTCTCCGGTCTTCAGCTTACTCAGCTGGCTCTGTCCGATAGACAGATCCCTTGCAAACACTTTAGGGCCTTTGTTGCGCTCGATAGTCTCTCTTATTTTTTCAGTATTATACTCGCGTACATCGCGAGTCAGAGACTTAGAGATCTGCCTATTGAGCCGCTGGCATTCGGAAAATTCTTCTGGAGACTGCAAGATCATCCTGCGTCTTTCCTCCATAAGCTTGAGGGTAACGCCTGAGAGCATTTTGGTTCTTTTTGTACAGTGGGTTTTAAAGAACTTAAGCCCGACCGTATGGACAGTTTCCACTACCCTGCTGTTATAATCGTCCACGTTTATGCACTCACCTAGACCTTCGAAGCGATTCTGCAGTTCAAGCTGAAAGCTATCGGGCTCCTGAATCTGGACAGGTGCTGGACGGAGTGTAGACTTCATCAGTCTAGACCTTTCAAGCTTGAAGTTGATATTCAATGTGCCTCTTAGTAGTCGGTGATCACTTCCAGTTTTAACTGCGTTGATCACAGAGACATTATTGAATATGTGCCGCCTCGTCAACATAATGAAGTCTATCTCGTTTCTTGTAACACCATCGGGGCTCACCCAGGTCCATTTACGGTGTTCCCGCTTCTGGAAGAAGGAGTTCATCATGAAGAGTCCCTTCTTCTCCATGAAGTCAGCCAGCATTTGGCCCCGGGGATTCCGTTGTCCAGTACCAAAGGTTCCCACTCTCAGCTCATCGTCGCCTCGTCTGCCCAGTTTCGCGTTAAAGTCCCCCATGACAACGGTGTAGTGAGTTTTAGAGGTATGTTTGGCTCTAGATATATCCTCATACATAGCCCCTACCTCATCGTCAGGGTGTGTCGAAGTCGGTGCGTATACCTGTATAATTTTCAGTGAATACCTTTCAGTCATTTTGAATATCAGGTACGCTACCCTGGTCGACACACCCCGATCTTGACAACGTTGTTCACGAGAGACCTGTGGACTATAAACCTGACACCACCCTGGGACTGCTGGTCGCCCTCCCGGAAATAGAGCAAGTTACCGGATTTAAGTGTTATCGAGTCGAGTATAAAAATGAGTTAGTAAACTACTCATAATAGTCAACATGTCGAAATCTCCAGAAAATTCACATAACAGATATTGCTTTAACAACGACCATATTTCTCTTTTTCTACTGAACTGATTCGAATTTTGATAACTGATATTGGAAATATACGATTAAGAAGGAAAAAAAAAACATTATATACGAATGAATATATATACAAGTGCTTCGTCAATGCCTCTATATTTCTTCATTGCTTTCGGACAAATAAGCTTAAAAAGGAAATTGTCTTATTGAAACGCGTTGCAAGAACTCATATCTGTTGACAGACTTGTAAACTTTTTATCGTGTATGTAACGCAAAGGAGATAGCAACTTTACATTACAAAAAAACAAGATGCATATGTAATTTCCTCTAAGCGTTGTATTACATTTTCTTCCAGCAACGTTCAGGTTCCGGATATACATTCGAGTGGTTCGGTGTTGGTGTTGGACACCTAAAACAGAGACTTCGAATGATCTGAAGAAGTTGGAGATTAATAAATCATTTTCTGGTAAAACTCAAATTAATAGTTACTTTAGACTAGAAAGATAAAATAGACCAGAGGCTTAAGCACTGACGCTAACGGGTTGATATGCCATCTTTTTCATACGACAATTTTAGTAATGGCCAGCTTCAATATGTAACTTAAGGATACATCTGCTTACTGTCGATAGAATTTAGAAAGATTTTCCATAAAAAATATATCAAGTACTTACTATCCGTAGTAGGCAAAACTATCCGTGAGTTGAATATTGAAACCGGCTGTACATAAATATTAACGTGTGAATACGCTTTCTAGACAACGTTACTATAGCATCAAAGTAACTGTTAACTCTCCTCCAAAGTCAAAATATAAAACTACAATCGGACGTCAAGACGGTTTCCTGCAGTTTTTTTTCATTACTTTAGTTCCGTCTAAATTATGTTTAATCTTGATTCTTCATAAAATTATTCCGTTTAGACAATGAGGAACGTGACCATTACAAATAATCAAGGGAAAACCTAATTTTATACCGCTTTCCAAAGTTCGCAAACAGTAATTTGCACCAAGGCTACGCGACCACGGGACAAAAATTAATTAAATATGTTTAGTAGTATTTTTTCTTTAAGGAATATTCTTACTCCTTATAAATACTTATGAAAATAATTATGCACATATTCCCTTGTGTTATTAAAAATAAAAAATAGGTATATATAAAAACGAAAAAAGATCTTTCATTTCATTCTCTCGTAGTATCTCATACATTTTCGCCATTTGTCCGCCAACAGTTCACAATAGACTTCTAGATACTCCTAGACGTTGGAATGTCTTCAGGGGTCTGTATTAAGTCCGTATCTCTGGAATTCAGGGTTCGATAATTTCCTAGAGATACCTCTGCCGCGTGGTTGCACGTTAACCGGTTACGCTGACGACGGACTTCTTCTCATAGAATCTAACACTAGGGACAGGCTAGAAAAATTAGCGGACACATGTCTGCATGTAATTCTAAAATGGGGTGATAGAAAGCGCTTTACATTCGCTCCTCAAAAAACATAACAACTCCTATTAAAAGGAAATTTACAATCAGCGCCGCGTATTAAATTCAACAATCAAACAGTCAAAAGAAAAGAATCGGTTTGTTATCTCGGTTTAGTTCTGGAGAGAAATTTATCATTTATTGAACATATAAGGCGAAAAACCTAAACGAAACTTTTATCCACACACCAGAATATCAAGGTCAACTTGGGGCCTTCGTTTTAATACTCTTAAAATCATCTACTGAGCAACGTCCTTAGGCTGTATGTGTTACGGTGCACCTGTATGGGCCGACAGGGCCACGATAGGAGCGGCACGGCGTAAACTGCTTCAGAGTCAACGCTTGGCACTGATATTTTTGTGTAAGGCATACAGGACGGTCAGTACTGAAGCCCTACGGGTACTTGCGGGTTTACTTCCAGTCGATCTTGAGGTTCAGAGACGCGCGTCAATGTACTATTCTACTCGAGGAAACTTGAACACCGAGTTCCTATTGCCTCGAGATCGTTGTAAAATCACTAGATTATTCAAACCGCAATCAATCACCTGTGAAGATCTCCTGATCGAATGGCAGGAAAGATGGGATACAACAACAAAGGGCCGTCACCTCTACCTGTTCTTTCCATCCGTACGTGAGCGTTTGGCGAGAACATGGCTGGAGGTGGACCACTGTGTGGCTCAATTTCTCACCGGACATGGCAACTTTAAGAATAAATTATTCTCTTTTAAACTGGTAGCTTCACCGCTATGTCAGTGTTCCACGTCTAACTACGAGTATGAACAATCAGCACACCACGTTCTTTGGGAGTGCAGTTTCTGGCATAACGAGCGTACCATTATGTCAAACAGTCTGCGAAATACATCTGGGGTAACCTACTACACGGATCTTGTAGAAACTTGGGATAATTTCAGTATGTTCAAGCGTTTTTGCCATACCTATTACTGGAATCAAACATGAGGCTCACAAATAGGCCCTGTTAATATTTTTTCGTGACCGTGGTGCTTTACAACTGGGCTTATCCTAGTTTTAGTCTCCTTTTCTATGGCTGATCTGCCAATTATTTTATTTTTTGTGTCTCCCGCTTTGCAAAGGAGGGATGTGGAATTTTTATTTTTCCTACTCCTCCTGTTTTTCTTTCTAATTAAATTTATTGCGAGTTCCTAGACAATTGAAGTGCTTCCCGGGATTCGATTTACCACGCGCCTTTTCCTGCGGCACTCCAGAAGTAATCCCCCGGGTTCAACAGATCAAGTATCTAGGGGTCACCTTAAACAATACCATGACCTCTGGATCGCAAATCAAGCGACTTGTGTACAACCCATCATGACATACAAAACTTGTGTACAACCCATCATGACGTACGCTTGTGATATGTTCGGGTTCGCCGCCCGCTCTCATATTAACAGACTCCAAAAACCCGTAGGTGCCCCATGGTACATACGGAATGTAGATCTGCATTCCATTCTCCACCGTCCATCCCCATACAACAACCATCGGAACCCTCTAATCGTAGCCGCCGCCGATTACGCACCTGACTGACTCCTCTCGTACGTATTAGCCGATGATTTTATTTTTTATTATTATTTAATGTTCTAGTATCTACTATTAAGGGGATTTGTAATTAACTTATTAATGAAAAAGCATAGGCTCGTGGGAAAATATTTTCATTATTAACGTCTTGATTGCAAAATCTTGGCTGTTGTCTCAAGGTTAACCAAATAATTTTATTATATACTATAATTAAATTGTGTCACTCTGGGTGGAAACCAAATAACAACAATTATTTTGTAGTGATATGGCTATCGAAATAGCCATATCACTACAAAATAATTGTCTATCTATCTATCTATCTATATCATCAAGCCAGCTCCCTCGCGGGGTTGGCAGAGAGTACAGGGCTCCAAGTCCAACTTCTCTGGCTTCCTCCACTCTCATAGTTCGTCTCATACACACTCGCCGGTTACGGAGACTCTTGACTTGCCCTTCTGATAAGACACGGTCTATTTGGTCATGGTAAGATAGTCTAGGTCTTCCCCGGTACCTACATCCTTCCACTTTCTCATTGAATATCTGTTTTGTCATTCTTCTGACATTCTTTCTATATGCCCGAACTAACGGAGCATACCCTTTCTCATCTTTACACCGATACTATCTTTCATACCTAATCGCTTTCTTACTACGCTGTTGCGAATACGGTCGGTCAGCGTGACTCCGCACATCTTCCACAGAGATCGCATTTCGACCGCATTTATCCTGCTTTTGTTCTCCTTCTTACATACCCAACTCTCACTGCCATATAACAGCGTTGGGACAAGCACTCCGTTATGCATGGCTAGCTGTGCCTTTTGGCTTAAGTGCCGGCTCCCAATCCCTTCCCATCGCACCATTCACTCTATTCCCTGCATTCACTCTTCTTTCTATATCAGCGGTGTATTTCCCATCCTTACTGAAGGCGCATCCAAGATATACAAACTCATTCACTTGCTCCAGCACATCGTAACCAACCACAATCCTTGCATTCGTTCTGGTTTCTTCCCGTTCAAAAACCATAATTTTGGCTTTCTTCACATTCAAATGTAAGTCATTGTTCATGCAGTCGTCTCTCATAACTGTGACTAGTGTTTGCAGATCAGTGGCTGTTGGCGCTATCAAAACCGCGTCATCTGCATACAATGGTGGTTTATCACTAGATCACCCATTTTTACCCCTTCATTCTTCGCAATCAGTCTTTGAAGACTTTTATCCAGATATATTATAAACAGTCTAGCGGACAACACGCAACCTTTTTTGACGCCGATTTTAACGTCAAATCAAAGTGACATGTAGCGATGTGTGACAAATAGTAATCGTTTAATACGTATAATACTTTTGATATTGTAATAGAGTACCAACTAATGGCACAACATCAATTAAATGGTAATTGCAGCGTGTAGTAATGACAAATTACGTAAAAATAGCAGAGTTAAGGCCCAGTTTTGCTACTGAATTATCGAAAGTTGCTGATCCCACTATGTGTGGGTAGTAATGCAAATAAAAAATTAAAATCGGATTGTCTTAAGAAAAACTGTCAATTGTTTAAAAGGTTTAGTTAAAACCTATTTGAGAAGCATCTAAACGTCTACATAAATAACGTTGAGAGCAAAAAAGGCAAAATATATTTTTGGTTTCAAAGATTACTAACAATCCAATTTCTGAATAAAACAAAACAAAATAATGGCTGCTCTTTAATGATATTATGATTTTTTTTGATTCCATTTTTTATTCTTTTATAATAGATTTTCTTACAGTCTCAACGTGCGTTTAAGAAAATGATAGGTGTAAAAGAAAATTTCAATAAAACGTGACTAGAATCATACTAGTACAACCAACTAGAATTTGTTGTCAAAGGTGAAGAATGAATTACCAGATTTTCTGACGATGACACAGATGGCGTATTCAACAGACAATTATCTTTACTCTAAGCCTACGGCACAATAAGCATTGTCTCTATTGTGCTAGGCAAGTCGAGTGATAGAAGAATGCATACATAATATTTTGCCGCACGAAGCAATTTAAATAGAGCAAATAAACCACCAGGGAAATTCATTCGAACAAGCAGCGAATTTCGAGTATACAATGATATGGGCTATACCTTTTCCTGCAAAATTTTATTGCAAGATAATTTAGAATTCGCAATATTATTTGGGAATGTGTCAATAATTACGCGGCAAAGCGCATCGCTTTGTGAACAAGAGGTCAAAACAAATGTAGTTTTTCTAATGAAAAGCTTTCCAGTATGAGCCCGGAGTCTGAAATTTTGCCCATTTTTTTACCTATTCTTTTTTCTTTTTTTAAACATGGGACCTAACATCTTTGGCAAAAAGTGGGTGTAAAAGTCTGCGTGACGGTTTTTATTTTCATACTATATTCAAATTACTAGTACTAATTAGTACTACCACATCAATACGTCAATGGCATTGGGTCCTTATGTAATAATAATATAAACCTTTCAACCGTTGGGCACGGGCCTCCTCTCATACTGAGAGGGTTTAGGCCATAGTCCACCACGCTAGCCCAATGCGGGTTGACGAACTTTACACACCTTCGAGAAACTCGTAGGAATGCAGGTTTCCACACGATGTTTTCCTTCACCGTTAAAGCAAGTGATAATTAGTTTTTAATACGCATGTGCTTTCAAAAAGACGAAGGTGCGTGCCTGGGTTTAAACTCGAGACCTCTGACTTTGCAGTCCATAGGTCTAACTACTAGGCTATCACTTTTTATTTTATTTAAGAAGGTGTGAGTTTATTGCATATCCTCCTATATTATCCGACTAATATTATAAATGTTAATGTCTGGCTGCTTTTTACTCAAACATGCAAAAACGGCTGAATGAATTTAGATAAAATTTGGCACACAGGTAGTTTATTATCTGGATTAACATATAGAATACTTTATATCCCGGAAAACTGTAAGGGTTCTGTCTTAAGTCAACGCGGATGATGTCATGGGCAGAAACTAGTACTACATATTTTATCTAATGTCAATTGTTACGTAACAAAATATCACAAAGTACCAATCACGTACATACTTTTAAATCTTAATTACAGATGTTGATATTTTTGTTTCGACGTAAACATTAGTCTACCTTATTATTCCGTTTTAATGAAGCTCCTTTCTGTATATTTTTAATTGCTGCTTCTACTCAGTTGTCGGTATAGTTTTCAAGTTTATTTCTCTTTGTACATCTAAGCGGATACTTTGTTAGTTTGTACTAAGTTTGTACGAATTAAAAAATATTCTTATCGATGTTAATGTAAACGCGGCCTCATTCGAGTTAATCGGTGCGAAGGTAGTCGAATATAAAGGCCGGCGTGACTTTATAAAAATATATTTATTCACAATACAAATTAATAATAGATACTCAAAATATTAATGCAGTCAATTAATATTACTTAACGTTAGTGCGAACGGTAAGAGAGCTGAGTCGATATTGAATGTACTTTGCTTGGCGATGGCTTTTATAGGCATCGTCAAGTAAACAACTCTTTCTAGAATGAACCCACGCGTTATACGTCTTATTAATTGATATCTGCTTATTTAGCAAAACAGTTATGAGAATTGGACTGAGACTAAACAAGTAACCTGATATCTGTTTACATGATAAATACGCAGCTGAGGCAAGTTAAGCTGATTAAGCAAAACAGTACTTGGAATTATATTCTATGAGCAATAGTATGTTTATATTGCATCATCTTTTAAAGTACTTGCACTGAGCTGTGTACTGGTCTAGTATACATAACTCCTCCCTCCATAAGTTCAAAATCAGCGTTCGATTTTTGAGAATGTTGATTTTGCTTATGTTTACATAAGGACAATATTTTAGACTTATAAATATATAAAACAATCAAAAGCACAATTATTAATATTACATAAATGATTATAGAACCTAAACTTATGCTATGCACATTCACTGAATATACGTGGTTTTCACTGAGTTTTTCACTTTTACTGTTTAATACGTGTGACAGGAACTGAAGATCTTCTAAGTTGACTTCATCTAGGCTGATTGGCTGCTTGTAGATTTTCTCTGCTGCTGTGATGCTTGGTAAATTTATAACTGGAACTTGATGGAAGACTTGATTAGTTAATTGAATGAGACGTTTCCTTAATGTGATGTTCTCTAATTTAGCTTCACATTCATTATCTAAGATTAATATATAGGTGCCAAAAATGTTGAACTGGTTGAAATCATTTTCACAGTGCTCTGTGAGAAATGTCTGTTTTCCTGAATATAGTAACCATGTGTCAGGCCGAATAGATTTGACCTTGACTTTTGAGGATTTCACTGTAAGTGGAGAACATGATGTAATTTGTGAAGAAAATTTCATCAAATCTGTAATGCATAAGTCTTCATTAGTTACAGATAAATTATCTTCATAACACAGGAATTCTCCTTCGTCTATTTCTTTGCATGATTGTGATAGTAGAAATATATCTGACCCTCTGACCAGGATTTGGGAATATTGAGGCGTTAATAGGAACGTTAGGTTTAAATGAGGATTATACATGGGAAAAGGATGAAGGTTGTAATAGTTATAGAAATCTAATTGGACAATTGGTATCGACATAATAAACGTTATTCGTTTGTCCTTAATATATGCTCTTATGTCTATACAATGTACAATTTTGATCAAATTATCGGTATTTACTGGATACATTAATTTATCTATTTTCTCTATGTCTTTAAGAGTTGATAACAATTCATCTATGTCTAAAATGGATTGGTGTAAAATATTTAATCTACTAAAAGCAATAGCTGTTTCAACCTCATCTAACCTAGTTAACAAAATTTGAAAATTATGGATAATTAAATCGAAAGTATTCAAGACAATTTCCTTACTATGTTGAAATTGAGTTTTATTCAGAATGGATTCTATTTCGTTAATTGTTTTGTCTATTTCAATAAAATTATTTCTCGTAGAGTTTGTCAGATTTACTAATACTCCAATTGTTTCGGAAACTAATGATATTTCGTTATCAATAGCGTTTTGTTTAGATTGAATATGACTTATTAAGGAATCGTATCTAATTGCATCTTCGTTATCTAAATTGCCTGTAATGGCTTTAACTATTGAACCTAAGGGATTTAAAATACCTCTTTTAATTCTAATTGTTGGGACTAATTGATTATAACGCTCTAATGTTAAACTCATAATATACTCAGTTTGCATTTGTGCATCTATGATATTTCCGTCTAAGAAATATACATTTAATTTTTCTTTTAAATAATCGTTAACTTCATAATACTTGTTAACGTTATATTCAATACTGTTACTAACAAATTATAAATATAATATTTTAATTATATTCCAATTATAAGTGCTAATGAATGCTTGTCCTTCCTTAACTGGGAAGATTCCAGGATTATCTTCAATTTTCTGAAGTTGAAGGGCCAGGTTTTGGGCTGCCTGTACGAGGATCAGGAGCGCGAACCTGCGGAGGACGTTTTATATCTTTTATTGGGACTTTTGTGTGTCTCTGATGAGACTCTACCGGTACTGTGTTTCTATTAATTGTTCCAATAATTTTTGCTTTTTTATAACGCGGTTGGTCTTTACTACGCCTAATATTGACACCTTTTATAAAGACGGTGTCTCCTTGTTTAAATTTTATTCCTTCTTCACCGCTACGTTTTTCTCTGATTTTAATTTTATTATTTATCATTTTATCGGTTAAGAAATCATATAAGTGTTTAGTTCGTTTACGGTGCTCTAAAACAAGTTGCTGTGTATAATTTTTCTCAAAATCAACTTCAAATGCATTGGAAGAATCTGTATGACCAAAAACTACTTCAAATGGCGTAAGACCAGTTGTTGAATGTATGGACTGGTTATACGACATTATCGCATATGTCATTACTGAGGCAGTATCTGTTATTTTCCTTTCATAGTTTGCAAGTCTATAAATTTCTATTATTGTGGAATGAAAACGTTCAACAATGCCCATTGAGTTGGGGTTATGGGGTGTTCCAATATGTAAATCTATTTTATAAAATATTAACATTTCTTTAAGTAAATTATTATTGAATTCTGAACCTGGATCTGAACTTATTTTTCTTGGTACTCCGTAAATGGAAAAATATTTGATTAATGCTCTAATTATTTCTGGTGTTGTTCTATTTGAAACTTCTATGGCTTGACCTAATTTACTAAAGGAGTCTACTATCGTTAGGAAATATTTGCCTTCTATGGAAAATAAGTCTATGAAAATTTCCTGAAAGGGTCTAGTTTGAGTTTGAGTTAATTGAAGTTTAGGATTTAAAGGTTTTCTATCGTATTTCATCGTTTTGCATGTTTCACAAGAATTAATTATACTTTATACGGTTTGTTCTAAATTTTGCCAGAAAAATGTTCGTTTAAGATGAGCAATGGTTTCTTTTATGCCACGGTGACAAGTTTTGCCAATATGGTATTTTAACACTATATCACGTTGCTCATTTTCATCTTCAACGTTCACTACACGTTTTGTGCATTCAAAGAATTTTACTGAATCTTTTTTAAATAAGGTTATAATGATTTCTGAAAATTGTTTACGATGACGTTCATCGTCAAAGTATAGGAAATATTTTATTTTAGGCCTAATATATTCTTTAAGGAATGATTTTATTAACTGGGTATTATTTAATGGTAAATGAACTAGAAGCTCATTTACCATTAAATATACTTTTTGTTTATCTCTGGATAAATTTTTAACAGTAAATTCATTTCTGTTCCAGGTGTACACAAGTATTTGATTAGGTTTAGTATCAATTGCTTCTTGTAAAATAGGAATATTAGCAGAATCCATGTTTTCTTCTGAATGGACAGTTATAAAAGATGATTCTGATTTTTCAGATGCGGTTAAGGTGCTACTATTTAAAGATGGAACTGGGTTAGTTAATTCTGATTTGCTAGAATTTTCGGAAGATATTATTATGGGACTAGAGGCATTAACTTTCATTGAGAGATTATCTTTTAGTATATTAATTTTTGCACGTGAAAGCGCATCAGCGTTTCCATTTTGTTTACCGGGTTTGTATTTAATTTCGTAATCAAATGCTGTTAATTGTAATTTCCAATTGGTAAGTCTACTTCCGGGTTCTTTAACTGAATTTAACCACATTAGGGGTTTATGGTCACTTAATATGGTAAATTTATTTCCATATAAGTATGGCCTAAATTTTCTACACGCCCATACTATGGCTAATAATTCTTTTTCTATTGTACTATAACGGGTTTCTGCGTCGTTTAATGTCCTACTAAGATAAGCTACAGGCTTGTCACTACCTATCGGTCCTTGTGATAGTATAGCGCCAAGGGCATAATTGGATGCGTCGGTTGTTAACAAAAATGGTTTAGTGAAATCGGGGTATTGTAAGATTGGGGCGTTTGTTAAAATTTCTTTACATTTCTCAAATGCATCAATATATTCTTTGTTAATTATAATTTTGTGTCTTTTCTTTAAACATTTAGTGAGAGGTTGTGTTAATTTGGAAAAATCTTTAATGAATTTTCGGTAGTAACCTACTAATCCAACAAAACTACGTATTTCCGAAGGTGTTTTAGGTAACGGAAATTGTAATATGGCTTTAATTTTGTCATCATTTGGTTGAAGACCATTTTCTGTAATAGTGTGACCTAGGTAAAGAACTTCTTTTCTGAGAAATTCACACTTGTCTAATGTTACTTTTAAATTTGTTTGCCTAAGTCTTTCAAATACTTTTTCTAATTTTTCTAAATGTTCTTCTAAACTACTGGAGAATATAATGATATCATCTAAGTAAACTAAACAATGGATACCCTGTAAACCTCTAAGTATGTTATCCATTGCACGTTGAAATGTTGCGGGGGCTGTTTTTAGACCAAATGGCATTCTAGTAAACTCTTAATGTCCATTTTGTGCTGTAAATGATGTTTTAGATTGATCCTGTTTCTCTACTTCTATCTGATGGTAACCACTAGCTAAATCTAATGTAGAAAAATAACACGCTTTTCCTAATTTATCGAAAAGGTCTGAAATGTTTGGTAATGGGTATTTGTCGTCTACGGTTATTTCATTCAATCGTCTATAATCTATGACCATGCGAAATTTTCGTTCGCCCGAAGCGTCCATTTTTTTAGGAACTAAGTGTACCGGGGCGCTCCTTGGAGAGTGCGATTCCCTAATGACATTGTTTCTGAATAATTTATCTATTTGTTTTCCAATCTCTTTATTTTCTGTGGGGGCATGTCTATATGGTTTTATATATATGGGATCTTCATTAGTGGTTCGAATTTTATGTTTAACTTGATTCGTAAAAGTTAAAGGAATATCATCACAATAGAATATGTCTCTATATCTGTAACATAATTTTTGTATGGCTTGTTTTTCCTCTTTCTTTAAATGATCTAATCTTAATTTTGAAAGGTTTTGTTGTAACAATTTATTTGTATTTAAATTTAAAGTATTGAGGTTATTGAAAAATTTTTCCTCAAATTTGTCTACTTTTAATGGATTATCAAATTTTAATATAACATTCTGATCTGTAGAATTTTGTATAATTGTTTAGGCTATTGAATTTTTACAATTTACTATGGCATCGGGCATTCTAACTCCTGGTTGAAATTCTAAAAAATGTACTATGGCTTCACCATTTTTAAGATTTGTCGGAATTTTAACACAAGTTTCTGAACGCGGTGATAATTTAATTTCGTAGGGTTTTCTATACAATATCGGAATTTTAGTATTTTTAGTTTTTAAAACTTGATTTTTCATATCTATTGTGGCTTCTAGTTCTTTTAACAAGTCTGAACCTAATAAACCTTCGTATCTGCTATCCACATCATAAATATAAAATTTGTGACAAAGTTTGCTTTTAAAAGTTTTGGTTAAGGGCATATAAGCTACTTTACTGTGCCTACTGTGTCCATGTGTACTAATTATTTCAAAAGGTTCTAAAGTTATAAAATTATAAAAGAATTTGTTTGCGATTTCGGGGCTAATGAAGGATCTAGTGCTTCCTGTATCTATCATAAATTTTGAATGGATTTCTGGTATTATTATATGTGGTAATTTTAAGGTTTCACTATAATTAAGTTTAACTATTTCGGGGGATCTTGGACCGGATCCATTGGAAAATTTTCAGGTGGAGAATCATTATTATCGGGGTTTTCGTCGTCGACTTCATCGATTGTCACTGGCTCATATTCATTAAAGTATTCGTCAGTCTCAAGGTCGATGTCATCTACGTCATTCTCGTATAAATTTTCAATCATGTGGTTACGAACTGCTGTCCTCATTGTGACATCATTATCTGTTTGATTTTTATTTATGAATTTATTAGGAATCCCGAAACGGAATTGTTGATTTGGATTGGGTTTGAAGAACCCAGATTGCTTATAATTATTTATGTTGTAAGGTAATCTTTGATCATTTTTAAAGACTTTTTGTTGATTTTGTTGATTAAAATTAGGATTAAAGTTAGGTCGGAAGTTTTGATTCATTAGTTGTCTTTGTGGGAAATTACTTTGAAGGAATCTATTTTGAGGTATGCCAAATTTAAATTGGGTTGGAATTTGTTTGGTTGTTTGTAAACTATTATTTGATTTGACTTTACTTTTTGCATTATAATGGTTATGGAAATTTACTTCCTCTGTAACTATTCCTAAGGCTGATTCTAGATTAGCGCATTTATTTAACCTAACGATCCTTAATAGGTCTTCTGGTAAGTTAAACAAAAAGCTATTTAACGCGGAATTATTGTAAATAATCATTTTAGCGGCTTTAACGCCTTCATCGGTTAACAAATTTACTTTGGCTATAACTCAACTTTTTACGTCTTGGATTCTATGAGCTAAATCTATATATGATTCTCCTGATTTTAATTTAATGTTTTCTAATTCTACGGCTATGCAATCTTCTGTTCTAGGATCTCCAAAATGTTCTATGAGGAGTTCCTTTAAGCTATCCCAAGAATTGATAATATTTCTTTCACTCACTAGTTTCGCGGCTTTATCTATTAATTTACTCGTCAGACTATGGTAAATGTACATTTGTTGTGCGGCATTATTCTCGCGATTAAAACTTCTAATTACGTATTCGCACTTTTGAATATAAAAATTTAGTAATTGATTGTTACCGTCGTAACGCGGAATTAAGTCGAGAATTTCTTTCGGAATAATTTGAATTTGATTTATTTTGAATATTTTGAACACTTATTATTCACTTTTACAAACACAATAAGATAAATATTACACACACAAAATAAAAAAAAAAATACAATTTAAAATAACACACACAAAAAAAAATACAATATAAAAATAACACATAAAAAGTTTACAATAAAGATTTTATATAATAAAAGAAAAAGTTCATAAATTCGGCGATTTTTGTCCGAAAAGATAACTCTTATCAATTATTATTCAACTTAGCCTTTATAGGCAGAACAACGTTTATTATTTCTTTTTTTAAATATTTAATTTCTTTTCATTAAGATTTATTTTCTTTTAATATATTACGTTCTCAAGTGGACCTTGTGATCGACCCACTGGAAGTAATTTTCTTTTTCAATAAAATACGACAATGTTTTACGTAAGTTCAGCGATGCTTGTCTGATTCTTACGGCCCTAAGTGGTGATCTACGGCTTAGCGATGCGTGTCTAAATCCCGTGAGATCCTAAATTCTAATCACAAATTAGCGATGCTTGTCTAATAATGCGATATCCTTTTATCCAAATAATTCCCGTGATTTTTGACCGGAATTACAGGCTCGGGGTCTGAATGAAATTAGCGATGCTTGTCCAATTAAATTCAGAATAAACAGAAAATTAGGAACATGTGAGAAAGGTCAGAACTCACACAATGCTGCAATTTTTCATGCCGAATATCCGCTCTTTGAGTATCTGCAGGCACTTGTTGACAAAATTTCTTTGTTCGAAGGTAGGTCCTTTTCTAGGATTCAGCCAGGCGATTGTGGTCCGGAATCGATGCTTGTACTCCTACACGGCGTTGAGCTTGTCTGGTATGACTACTGCAACACTTATCGCGACTGAAATCCTACCGTTCGGCTGCGCCAGTCAAATATAAAGGCCGGCGTGACTTTATAAAAATATATTTATTCACAATACAAATTAATAATAGATACTCAAAATATTAATGCAGTCAATTAATATTACTTAACGTTAGTGCGAACGGTAAGAGAGCTGATTCGATATTGAATGTACTTTGCTTGGCGATGGCTTTTATAGGCATCGTCAAGTAAACAACTCTTTCTAGAATGAACCCACGCGTTATACGTCTTATTAATTGATATCTGCTTATTTAGCAAAACAGTTATGAGAATTGGACTGAGACTAAACAAGTAACCTGATATCTGTTTACATGATAAATACGCAGCTGAGGCAAGTTAAGCTGATTAAGCAAAACAGTACTTGGAATTATATTCTATGAGCAATAGTCTGTTTATATTGCATCATCTTTTAAAGTACTTGCACTGAGCTGTGTACTGGTCTAGTATACATAACTAGGTACACCGCGGAAACAATTGTTTATTTTTATGTTTTGTTATTTACATTCCCCCGGGCAGTCCATTTAGTGATTATATGCTATTATTTCATGTGTTGGAAAAGTTTTGTGCCAAATATGAAAAAGTTGTAATCGTATTTTAATATGCCATCAGCATCAATGGACGTACACAATTTATTATGAGTATTTTTTATCATTCTGTGAATTTCGTCAGGCTAATAACATTTATAATTATAATAACCGCATCTTAGATCTAGTGTTTACAACATTACCGTCAAGCAAGCTATCGGTTATTCAAGCTGATGAGTCATTAGTAGACGTAGACCTACATCACCCTCCTATATTGGTTGCCATCTCCGTCTGCACGCGAAGGGCCGTGGATGATTTGGATTACTTCATATCAGACTCACACAGTCAAAAATGTAATTCAGAATTTATTTCAAAAAAGGTAAGACCAAAGTGGAATTTTAATAAATGCAATTTCTCACTTTTATATAGCAATATTCAGGCTATAGATTGGAACCAGTTGTACAATATACAGGACCCGGATTGTGCATTGTCGTACTTTTATGAAATTATTAATGGCATAATCTCTGATTGCACTCCTAGGAAAATATAAAAATCTGGCAAACAAAAAAAATATAATTATCCAGAATGGTACACTCCTGATTTGATCAATGATATTATCTATAAATGGAAATTACATAAAATATTTAAAAAGTCACAATCTAAAAGCGACTATGAACAATTTTCTTTACAGAGGGCAAAAGTTAAGGCAAACATGGCTTTGACGTATCAATTGTTCCAAGATCAATTACAATTAAATTTTAAAACGGATCCAAAATCACTTTGGAATTATATAAACTCCAAACGCTTAAAACGCGACAAACCACTAATCATGAAAGATAGGCTAGTGGTAAAAGATGAAGAATGTGCAGAGAGTTTCGCTACATATTTTTATTCTGTGTATAATAAACAGAGACCGCGGCTGGACCCAGCGGCAGCTGAGCGCGCAGGGGGAGGCCGCGCGGGGGCACCGCGAGTCCATATCGGCCAGCTCGCCCTGACGTCACTCAAAGCTAAGTTTTCGGTTGGGCCAGATGGTATACCACCGTATTTAGTACGAGACTGTCGGGAGATTGTAGAAAAACCTTTACTATACATATTTAATTTATGTCTAAAGGAGTGTTACTACCCTGCTCTGTGGAAATTATTGCGAGTGATACCAGTGCCGAAGGGAGGTTCGAACGCTGAGATAAGCAGATTTAGACCGGTGGCCGTCCTGTCAACCTTTGCAAAAGTGTTTGAAACGGTATTACACAAATTAATATATGCCCAAGTTAGCACCCAATTGGCCAATGCACAGCATGGTTTCAGGCCGGCTCAAAGTACCGGAAGTAATTTATTGTCATTCGTGTCCCACTTGTCACCTACCATTGATGCAGGTGGTCAAGTTGATGCTGCATACTTTGACTTTCAAAAGGCGTTTGACACCGTGGATAATGACATCCTTCTAGAAAAGTTTGCGTCACACGGATTCACTCCGAACTTAATCATTTTTTTTGCGAGTTATCTCAGTGACCGGAGACAATACGTGGAATACAGTGGATACGAATTCGCACCGTACTACACACTCGGGGGTAAGTCAAGGTAGCAATCTTGGCCCTCTGGCGTTTGTATTGATGATTACCGATCTGTCTGAGGTGGTTGACAATTCGAGGTGCTTACTGTTTGCTGACGATCTTAAACTGTTTCTGTCGGTAAATAGTGCATCGGATTGTGAACTACTGCAAAGAGACATTGATAATGTAATTGCTTGGAGTAAAGACAACAAAATTTATTTAAATGTAGCCAAGTGCTGTGTGATGAGCTGCACTCGCAAGAAACGGACGCTTACACACCAGTATACAATGGACGCAGTACCTATAGATCGCGTCCACCGCGTGCTAGACCTCGGGATATCATATTACAAAATGTTGCAAAAAGGCTTTTCGTAATTTAGGGTTGGTACTTCGAATAGGCAAGGATTGGGGCAATGTATTGACAGTTAAGTTCCTTTATAATGCACTGGTATGCAGTTACTTAGAAACAAATACCATAATCTTTAATCCCCATGAAAATAAGTACAGCCTTATGATTAAGAAAATTCAAAATAAATTTTTAAGGTATTTTATATCTTAAACAGTACGGCGTGTATCCTTTTTATCCGCTTATGTATCCGAGCTTGTTCGTTTTGGGTATGACCGGATACACCAGACTGGCCGTGAGACGAGACGTTACCCTCGCTAGGTACGTAGTGGACGTCTTGAAGGGGAAAGTGCATCACCCGGAGATATTAGAGGAGCTCCAGCTTTGCGCGCCTGATAATTATGTCGGTGCGCGCTGGCGGCCTCCGTTGCTGAGTGTTCCGGTAGCTCGCACTAATTTACTCATGTATTCGCCTGTGGCTCGCGCTAAACGTATTGTGAATCTCATACATAAAGAAATTGATATTTTTAGTTGCAGCCAGACGAAATTTATTGAATGCACAACTAGATGTTTAGAACAAATTAATAATAATATGATTTAAATTTTTAAACATACATAATGTTGTGGGTTATAGCATCGATTTGGGTAACTGTAAGGATGTTGTAATTATAATAAATAAATAAATAAATAAAAGTTAATAATGTATATAATTATACTAAACATGTATAGACTGCCACGGCGGTTTATTAACGCATAGTTCGTTTGAAATCATAAAGAATCGGGTTATAATAAACTGTCATATTGTTACACTGTTACTGTTATACTAATGTTTTATTTAGCATGAAGATATTGACGTAGGTAACGTTTTGAGTTACTCTGCTATCCTTTTCACAAAACAAATTAGCTAAATACAGATGAAGCTGACAGTATTTTGCTCATCAGGCAGCGCTAACATCGATGTCTTCCTGCTAAATTTTTTTGACGTTGCCATAATATTTGAATTACAAACAAGTCGGATTGCTTGGTTCAGTGATTAAAAGCTTGAGTCGCCCCACCCACTGGATTAAGGAGTCGCGGATTCGATTTCCACACGGGCCAAATCTTCATCTCTATCAATAATCACACATATTTGTTTCGGTCTGGGTATTTGTGTAGGTAAATTTCATGTTTTCGAATGCACTTACGACACAGGAATAATTCCTAGTATTAGCCCTACACCAGGAATTATTTTATCTAAAAAAGCAAATGTAGTCCAAACCGTTGTGTGTGTGTGTGTGTGTGTGTGTGTGTGTGTTTGAATTATCTACGCTGTGGGCCGCGCGGCCTTTACAGCTTTACCACAATTTTCAAGCATGGTCGTTTGGGGTTTGATGTTTTAGTGAAGTGTCTAAGAGTTTGATTAAGTAATAATATTTAACATACAGTATTTGTTATAGTAAGCCAGCGGCACTACCGTGATGTGTCTTCGTTTAGCAGAGCATGACATTCGAAAAGGAGAAACTACATCCGGTCCTCTCCTCAACGTCCAATAGAAGTCTTCAAATTTAAACATTCCAAAATCGGAATCAGTTAAATCTTCAATTCGGTATAAATACAAAAGAAGTTTTATTCTCTCTCCCGACGTTTTATGTCCATTTCATGTATTTCCGCAACCTACATGTTAACGAAACGAACTTTTCTTAAGTATTAATACTTAAAAATCTTCCAGAAGACTCCATTCATGCGTCCTCCATTTACGCCGAAGCAGTGCCAATTAATTGGCTCACATTCTTAATCTTTTAATACTGCCTTGTAATGATTCCATTTCGTTAAAATACTACGTAGGTACTAAATAATACTAACCCTAAGTAGGTATCACGTCTTAAATGTCTTTACCCGTCTTTTATACAGATGAAAGAGATGATAGTGCACCTCGATACATATTGTATGTGTTGACCCTTTCATGAGGTGTTATTAAGGTAAGAGCACTGCAACTAATTAGCTTGGTTGCTCTTTCATTACCATTACAACATGTTAGAGTAAAGTTTTAGACACGAAGCAGACACGAAGAGGAGATGGCGTACTAAGATGTTCCTATACAATTTAAGCGTGGCACTGCGCGGGGTGGCACAGGGCGAGAGGGACGTTACGCCCATCCCACATTTGTATTTGCCATTTGGCGGAGAATGGTAAAAACTAAACCGGTCGTCCATGTCAATGTTACTTGTAAGTTCAATTATATTACGGTAAATGGCATTTTAATATAGAAGTTTAGTACGTAGTTACGACGATTTAGCGCAGTTGTTAAGAGCTTAAGCTGCTCCGCCCACTGTGTCTAATAGTCGCGGGTTCGATTCCCGCACGGGACAAATCTTTGTGTGATCCACAATTGTTTGTTCCGGTCTGGGTATTTGTGTTTGTGAATTTTCATGTTTGTAAATGCACCCACGACACAGGAATAAATCCTAGTGTGGGGCTACGTTTAAAAAAAAAAAAAAAAAAAATTAAAAATGCCATCTACCGTATAAATTACGTAAAAATCACTTACAAGTGAAATGTGATATTATTTGTTTCACCAGAATGTCGATTCAATGATTTTTGCATGTTAAGATACATCACTTTATTTTAAGGTTTTATTTTTAGTACAAATAGATAATATTTAATAGCTACCTGAACTCGAGCAGACGAATGAATGGCGCGAGTGGCAATGATAAACTGAGATAAGCCACGCCCACCACGATGAAGTCAAGGCTTTTAGGAATTCGAAAAGTTTGGAAGCCTAGGCCATCTCCTCTTTGTATTTGACTTTCGGAAGAAGAAAACAAAGCATTATATTACCAATCCGCCGATATAAAATATTTAATATTATGACTATAATTTATAAAAAAAAATATTACAAATAAACCCACTCGCAGCCGTGGGCTCAAACCATAGAAATCACCCATCTAAGTACTGACCGCGCCCGGCGTTGCTTAACTCCGGTGATCGGATGAGAACCTGTGTATTCAACCGGCTGCCAGCCGGTGAAGAGCACCACGGCGAGACACCTAGTATACGCCCTCCCCCATAGCGACTGCCCAAGCCGAGGCCGTTCCTCCTTGAGGCACCCTTGAGCTAGCTTCTAGCTCGAGCGTAGTGGTTGCACGCTCGCCCTCTTGTCCGGTGAAGCTTTCAAGGCCCCGCGGCCAGCGGCGTAGACCATTCACACTCACACACACACATTATTCTCATATTATCAAGATGAAAAGAGGAAAAAAAAAATTGCAATTGGACACTATGGCTTATATAATAATAATTATCATATTCAACTTGATTGTTTAAGGTAAGGCTCCTTACTAGGATTTATTAATGTGTTGTAGGTGCGTTCACAAACATGAAAATCACATATACGAACATTTGTTCTGAAACCGACTGAACAAATATTTCTGGGTCACACGAACATTAGTCCCGTGCAGGAATCGAATTCATGACCACCCGATCTTGTGTTGAGATTCGAGAGTTGAGAGAGAGAACTCTCAGTTGGATCTCTTCTCCCTCTCTCACACACACACACACACACGCACACACACACGCGCGCGTGCACACACACACACACACACACACGCGCGCGCGCGCGCACACACACACACACACACACAATAAGCTGTTTTTTTTTGGTAAAAATTAAGAAATCACCTTTTATAAGGCTCTTTGTTCTTTGAGCTTTTATTTTTAAGTATTGAGAATCCTCTATACAATACGTTACAGTTTGAGTAAAATGAGTTTTTAATACTATCAACAGCAATGTAAGACTCATTATTAGAATATTTCCAAATCTATAATGAATAATCACTAAGTAATTATGTGCGTAAATTCAACTTGTATAAATGTGTGCCTACTGAGCATAATTTGATTATATTAGCTAGCTAGAGTTTTTCTATATCATCTTTATTCTGGTAATTCCTAATAAATTTCAATTACAGCCATACAAAAATTTTGTGGCCCGCGGCTATAATCGGAACTAACGCTTTCATCAAGTGAAATTTCACGTCATGACAGTCGCGTTTGCTATGTAATTACCCAAGTTTTTTTTTAATTAGTAACCGTGCGGCCTTTTGAAATATGTCCCCGGAATAAGGAACATTTTACTAAAAAAAAATGATAACCCTATTTTCACACCAACATTACTTAGATTACATTGACAGCCTCCCCTGTCAGGGGAGGCTGTCAATGTAATCTACGGGCCAAAATATCCTTTTCGCACTATACTTAAACTATGTATTATTATTATTTTATATTCTTAATTCAAAACAAAATTGCATCGATGAATGAAAAACAAACATACATCATAGTCAGGGTCCGAAAACTTCACTTTTCCAAGTCAATTTATTGTAAAAAGTAATCTACTAATGTTTAATATGTACCATACTTAGTCGCATGCTAGAGAACTACAAATATTTGTAAAGAAACAGAGGTATATTATGTTCAACACAATTAATTTCTACACTGAGACAATACAATATTTATTTATGTTACATGTTGTTCGTCATATAGGTCGAATTAATTTTTCAATAAAAGAATGTTGTTGTTTGCGAAACTAGTTTTATTGTCTTATTTTTAGCAAAAGTAAACTTTAATATTACCATTCATTTAATATTATTAGAATGTAATGCTTACGTCGAGACCTAATGGATGTAGATTGATGTATTATAATATAATAATAATATTTTATACTAAAATATAGTACACCTACTTGCTGCTTCATGGTGGAAAGGTCCGTATAATTCTTTAAAAAAAACGTTTCCCTCACTACAAATTGTGTCTATTTTCTGCATGCGTATACAAACACGACATTTATAGACCGAAACACATGTTTATGAGTCACACAAAGGTTTGCCCCGTGCGGGGATCGAACCCGCGACTACTTGGTACAGTGGGCGGCTTAGGCTCTTAACCATTGAACCAAGATATCGTCAAATTTGTTTTTATATTTAATATAATCGTTATAAGCTCAGGCCGAGTACACGGACGTTTATTGGAAAGTGTACAACAAAATTATTGAACGCAGAATTTGTGAGGCCACTTTAATGATTTTTGAGATTATGAGGCACAGGGAGGTTTCTGATTTGGAAGAAGATACTTAAATAAAATTTTCACCCTCTTAAATAGAGGTTTTATCATAAGCCTCTTGGCTCACCTCCCGTTACGTAATCTTCTTTAACAAAGTTAACATTTTCGGAATAGGTGTATGTTATTAATATTTTGTGTTTGTGCACGGCTGAATCATTAAGGTTTAATGTAGTCGTATCATTTGTGTATCTGTATGACGTGCAGTTTATTGACTTTTATCACAAAATCTAAAATTATAGCTTTATTTTTTAACTTTTAAAGCCTTTTGAAGACGGTTTGGTCCAGTGGTTAAGAGCTTAAGCCGCTCCGCCTACTGGATCGAGTAGTCGTAGGTTCCATTCCCGCTCGGAAAAATCTTTGTGTGACCCACAAATGTTTGTATCGGTCTGGGTGTTTGTGTATGTCAAATTAATGTTTGTTAACGCACCCACGATATAGAAATAATTCTAATTATGGAGCTACATTTAATTTTAAACAAAATCGCTATTATGAAGCAGCTATTTAATACCTATCTTTTAGCCTACCAGCTGTATATAAAAAGTATAATATATAAGGAGTATTTTTTTAGGAAAAAGTAAGTAAACAAGGTCATTCTAGCTCGCGGGGAAATTCCCGCTTTAGGGCACCTTTGAGAGTAATTATACGGGACAATTGCGACTCCCGTAAACCACATTAAAGCTGGGTGTTGTCTACCTTCTTGATCAAGACGCCAACTCCGAGATTAATTTCTTAAGTAAATGTGAAAGTTTTGAAGCATACATAATTTAGTAGTTAGTGTAGCTTATTATATTTAATTAGAAAATGTCTCTAATAAAATTGAGTTTGAGGATTCATTACCTTAACGTGATATTATCTGGTAACCTAGATATTCGTATATAGAAAACCGTATACCACGTACCTATTTTATTAACAGTGTGGTATGATACAAAGTATATAGAGACGTGAATTTTTACCATACAGAACATGAAGAAGCTACAGGTTGCGGATGATGGAACGAGTAATATTGGAAATCACGTTTCGCGACCACGTAGCGAACAATTACATTCAGGCACGCACTCAACTAGCCGATATTGCTTATATCTCACATTATTGCACACAAGAAAAGTCATCAAATGGGACATGTCAGTCGAAGGATAAACGAAAGATGTAGCAGAAAGATTCCGGACAGGCCGAAAACATGTCGCAGAAACGTAGGACACCAGCTGATCACTATAGGTCAGATGGTCCGATGATACCGTCAAGACGATAGGAAAACAATGGATCACGAAAGCAACCAATCCATAAGAATGGCGTGCTAATGAGAGACCTACACTCAATAGTGGGTGTCTACAGGTTGAACAATCAATATGGTACATAGTGACCACGTTGCCTTATCATATTTTGGCCTTTAAAAATTGAATGTATGAAATCTTTAACGATATTTTACAATAGTAGAGGAAACTTCTAATATAAATATCTAATAATATCTTCTCGAAATAAATAAGGTATAAAATGTAAATATAGTAAACTTCACTAATTAGAGAAAACAGCTACATGTATGAATTAAGACTTCTAGACATATTTTCAATACCATTTTCTTGAAATACACCTAGTGAATAATGGATATTTTTTTGTAAATACTTACTGTAAAATCTAGTACTAAAATAATCTAGGAAGTTGTTGAGCCAATCGTCTCAGAATGCATTGTTGTACCAATCTTCTGATTGGCACGATAGTAAATTCTCGAGTCTGTCTAGGCACAATAATGATTTTAGTAAGTAGTTTCCCTATTTTCTTTTGAGATAAACATGCAGAAATATCTTTCAGTGTTAAATATTATTATATCCTCGTTCCAACGAGCGAAGTTTATATGAGTTTTGTGGAATAATTGTTGCTCTAAACTATTCATAATATAAATAATTAATATTATGATTCTGTTTTTCATTCTGACATTATCTTGAATCGACTATGGTGGTAACAAACTATCAAATTATTTTGGTCTATTTTATAAATTCTACGAATACGATGTTATACATCTACATCCCTTAATTTTTAATCACAACACGCCATAATTATATTATTCTGTACATATATATGTATGTGTATCTTCATACGAATAATATTTACTGCTTATTCTAGATTTGATTCCAATGATTATAAAAGCATATATATTTAAGTATGAGCCTACTCAGTTTGCTACTAGATAATTCTGTAAATTCATAAAATTAATCGTGAGCGTCTTTGAGCGCATTGAAAGTTAAACGAAAGCCTCATCATTCCTCTTAACTATAACCAAAATCGTTCTAACGGAACTGAGTCTTTGACTTTTGTAGTATTTTGTAGTATAGTGGCTGAATATTACATTAAGGTACACGAGTTCTACTTTAGCAGTAAAATTTATAGCAATTAACGCTAACGCCTAAACCAAGTTTAAATTGCTTGACGAATACTTATGTTGATTTGGAAGCAGTGTAATTATAGTATAGTTTCACCATATTTATTTATATCAGCAATTGTTTTAGTAAACTATTTTAGTGCGTGAAGAATATAAAGCTTTCTCTTCGTTGCCGTAGTTTGAAAATAGTGTCGACTTTAACTTGTAACATTTAGAACATTACGACGCTAATGTATATTAGATAAAAAATTGTAAAAACGAGATTAGTACAAACTTCGCATTCAATATCGAAATAGATTGTGTCAAGTTACTTTAAAAGGACAAACCTAATCTTTCGGAGATAATATAACGTCTATCATAATAATATACTCCGTTAACTTAATATTCACGTAAACTACATGAATTATCATATATCAAGATAAATTATATGGAATACTGACACAGACAGAAAGAATGAGATACGAGTATCGTAGAAAAATCATGCCCTGTTTAAATGCCTCCACGATATTACTAAAATCCTAGAACATTGAACATACACAGGTATATTGTAGGTAGGTAGTATTTAAGATAACATCCGAAATTGGAATTAGGATATAAGTCAATTACCTATCTATTCATGAGATCAAAAGCAATATTCTCTTAAATCTATGCATATCTGAGTCACAACACCTACATTCCATAAATTCTTAAGTAATTAAAACTTGAAGAAGCATTTGTACCCGGGTTTTATTCCCCGTCGCAGAACCACAAAAGGCAAAACGTAATTCAAGTACTGATAAACACAAGAGCCTTCCTATTTAACCACAGGTGTGTACACAAATTAAAAAGGGGATTTATGTTGTTAGGTTTACTTTTAAAACCTTATTTGTATAAATGAGCGATACTTTGAATAACAAAAAAAGCATCATTATTAATGAATATAATTTGAATTAAAAAAAAATCTTATTAAAACAAGCGTTTATAGCAAAAACACAACGGAGACCGACAAGTACTATGGCACTAAGCAAACGCAAACACGGCGGAGTTTTATTAAGTAGTTGGGTAGTTCCATTGGCCGACCCCCGACTCCGTCATCATACCCTGGATATCATTCGGGTCTACAGAATTTTAATTTAAAAATATCGTTTTAAAAAACCAGCTTTTATAGCAAAATCACAAAACGGAGACCGACAAGAGCTACGGTATTTGTCAAGACAAATCAAATGAGACCAAACACGGCGAAGTTATATTAAGTACTTGTGTGGTTCCGTTGGCCGCCTTTCGGCTCCATCATCAGACCCTGGACATCATCCGGGTCTACAAAACTTGTCATGACAAGTCCAATGAACCCAAACACGGCGGGGTTATGTTGAGTAGTTGAGTAGTTCCGTTGGCTACCTTCCGGCTCCATCATCAAAACCTGAACACTATCTGGTTATATAGTACTTGTCAATACTAATTTAACGAGCCTAAACATGACGGGGTTACATAGTATAGTTCACATGTTCCTATGGCTTTTTTCCGACTCCACCATTAGATCAGCTCCATGGTACCATATTATTGCATTCTCATCAGACTTGTAATGATATTGAATCGGATCGTGTTGTTGATCGCAAGTGCTTGAAAAATTGATAAAAAGAATTGAACCGGAAAGACAGACATACGAACAAGTTAAATATAATCTTGAAATAAAAAGGCGTGTTTTAAGTTAATACAGATTGTTATATACAACAAGCTTAAGTTTAGTCGTTTTTTTAATCACTCACTGAATCTATTTATGAAATACTTATTGAAATCGTTCTTCAGGTATTTATTTATTTTATTTACTTTATTATTTTAGAGAAGCTTACAGACTAATAACAATCTATAGTAATGTAACATGTTATACAAGTTGCTAATTACAAGCTTCTACAAACAGATAATAAGATAAAGACAAGCTGTGTTCTATTCTAGGAATTCGCAAAACATAGTTCGAGAAACTAGTGGTCTACAATATACAGTCAAACACAAAACTACTTATTTACAAAAAAAAAAAAAACTTAGTAGGACAAACTAGTGGCAAAAACACATAAATATCTAAATTATAGTTAAGTGTAGATATTTTTAAGGCAAGGTTAAGTTATTAAGGCATACTACAGTTTGACAGCCGCGTGCCGCAGACAAAAATAAATAAATAGATAGATAGGTGCAACTATAAGTAACTTAGGTTAAAGATGACAGCGAGAAAATAAAAAGTATATATACTTACCTTATATTAAAACATATGTTTCGCTAATATCCTTCTTACCGTACTAATATTGGAACAGAATAAATCTATGTTTAAGTCCCGGTGTATCTTATTGAAGTCACTTGCACTTCGTATGAAAAACGCGTTACGTCTGTAATTAGCCACAGCAAAAGGTACATGCAGTAATGGCCTTTGTCGAAAACCAATTTGATTAGTATTGAATTCTAATTTGGATACAAGTTCTACAGAATCTACTGAGCCATTAGCAATTTTCATTAAAAAGCATATATCGCTAATTTGACGTCTACAGTAAAGTGGCAGGAAGTGATACCTTCTGCAACGATGTGTGTAGTCATCTGAGCACTGCTGAGCCCTAAAATCAAGGAACTTTAGAAACTTCTTCTGAATACCTTCAATACGAGACCTATAAATTTCATATTGAGGGTTCCAGATTTGAGATGCATACTCTAAGTGGCTGCGTACGAATGAACAATATAGGATCTTAATAGGCTTAAGCGAGCGGAAACATGCCGTAGCTCTCATAATGAATCCTAGAGCTTTTGATGCTTTATTGACAATGCCCTCGATATGTTGGTCAAAGAGGAGCTTACTGTCTTGTATAATTCCTAGATCCCTAATATTGTTGACTTTACTGACGTTTTGGTTGGAAAGAGTATAGACTGACTCAATTATAGACTTTTGCCGCGTGAAAGTAACATGGAAGCATTTAGAGACGTTTAGTTGGAGTTTATTAAGAAAACAGTAGTCTTGGAATCTATCAAGATCAGCTTGTAACAGATGTGTGTCAGAAATATTTCTCACTACTTTATGAATCTTCATGTCATCAGCATAAAGTAAGATATAGGAGTGTTCAAAACAATATCTGATATCAGCGACAAATAATGTGAATAAAAGAGGTCCCAGGATAGAGCCCTGAGGCACTCCTGATGGAATAGGGCACCAGCAAGAAATATATCCAAGAAGTACCACGGCCTGAGTCCTTTTCTCTACATATGAAGAGAACCAACGATATAAGTCTCCGTGTATTCCAGCTAAAGTCAATTTTTTCAGGAGCATTCTGTGGTCAATACGATCGAAACATTTACTATAATCAGTGTAAATTACGTCTACTTGTGCATGTTGCGCCATTCCTTCAGAAATAAATTCATGCGATAAGATTAAATTAGATGTAGTAGAGCGCTTCCTGAGGAAACCATGCTGTTCATCACCCAGATAACTTTTTACTGCTGCGTACACATCAGTGTACACAATTCGCTCTAGGATTTTCGAGAACAGACATATCTTAGAGATTGGCCGATAATTCTTAATGTTCGATCTGTTTCCCTTTTTGAAAATCGGTGTAACAAAAGCAGTTTTCCAAAGTTTAGGTACTACACCCTCGGATAGCGATCTCTTAAATAATATACATAGAGGTATGACAATGCTTTCACTACATTTAACAATGAATATTGGCGGTATCTGATCGGGGCCTCCAGACTTACTGAGGTCCAAGGACTTCAATAACTCTAAAACTCGAGAATGTGATACTTCTATTGAACTAATGCCCGATAAACCAACACCAAGACAAGGCTCACTGGATGTGCCAGCATCAAGAGATGAGGGGCGTTCTTGAAAATTTGAATGGAAATAGGTGGCAAATAAATTAGTGATCTCCTCACCTGTAGTGGCACATAGGTCACCATAGAACATTACGTTGGGGAAGGTACTGCTATTCTTTTTATTTTTGACATAAGACCAGAAAGACTTGGGATTTTTTGTAATTAAGGTTTCAATACTCTCCATATAAGAATCAAAACAGGATCTTTCTACTTCTATAGCTCTACTACGTAGTATTGAAAATGAGTGATAGTCTGATAAATTACCATATATTTTGTACTTCCTGTGATATTTATATTTTTCTTTTAAAATTTTGATTAAAGCAGAATTATACCAAGGTGGATGTGAAGACTGACGTACTGATTTTGTCGGGATATATTTATCCCTGAAGTCATATAGTTTATCGTAAAAGGTACTGACAGCATCATCCAGCGGTTTTGAACTCAACAACTTTGCCCAATCCACCTTGTCTAGTTCGGCACTAATTGATATATAGTCACCCCGATGGAAAAGAAACCTTTTAGTTGATGTGGCACAAAGTTTATGAATCTCGACAAAATCGGCACGTAAAATTAAAGGTGTATGGTGAAGGTCAACAGGCACTGCCAGCGGGCAGTCACATTTATTAACAGACACTAAGTCGTTAGAGAACACCAAATCTAGTAACCTTCCATTAATATTACGTTCACTGTTGTACTGCGACAAGTTACAAGTGAGGGCCGTGTCAAAGAATTCAACTATATGCTGACATGTAATGTTTTGGGGAAATAATTCAGTGCTGTCAGTATCTAAATGACACCAGTCAACATCACTGCCAAAGTTGAAATCCCCCAATACCACAAATTTATCAAGCGGATGAGTGGAATTTATGTAATTAAGTTTATTTGTAAAATTATGTAACTGTGTATTGTACGTATTCCCGAGGTTTTCTTTACATAAATAAAGGGCGCAAATATGTAGGTTATAGGTCACAGAGGGCTTATACCTTTTTAAAATCAGTGTTACCCAAATATCCTCAGCAGAGCTACGCCAGTCATGTTTTTCCACTGACACCAGGTCGCTTCTAACCGCAATTAAGACACCACCACCACGTTTTTGTGCAGTACGAGAGTAATCACGATCTCTCCTACATACTAGGTACCGGTCATCAAATAACTCACCGTTGTAAATACTATCATCCAACCAGGTTTCTGTCAAAACAATGACATCGTAGCTATTAATACAAATGCTACGAAAGAAATTGTTCGTTTTCGTACGCAGACCACGCACATTCTGGTAATAAATACTAAGGGTGGCCATTTCTACAGAAATCTATAATAAAAATAAGTAAAAATACGTAAAAGAAGTAAAAATTCCGGTCAAATTGACAATATAATTTGCAGGTAAGAATGGAATGCAGCGAGCACAGCAGTGCACAGTGTCCACCAAAAAATAACTTTGAATAACACACGTCTAATGACTTATGAATAAAAACAAAAGGCATAAAAAAATGCAAAGATAAGGACATCCAGCGACAAATAGGCCTAAACGACAACCACCTGTAGCGAAAAACAAACCATAACGTACACGATATAAGGCTGTAATTACAATAAGATAGTTTGTCTGCATAAGGATAATGTTTAAAGTACTTACATAGATGCACCACGATGCGACACAGTATTAATTGATAAACACAACTAGCACGCTGCGGCAAGTGATTCTCAAACTGTAGTGACCATTTGTATTTTTTTATAATTAAGTTAGATGTAAATAAATATTTGAACGGATATAAAAGAGTAGTTTTAATAGAATTCACTTTAATTTTGCTAAGTCTCTTTCTGATTTTAATATTATTATTGGTGACGTGTCTGTTTTTCTTGCATGTATCTTTGCATGCTTGACCCAAACATAACGAAAATGCATTTCGGCAGCCGCCGTTTTCGTCTTCGATAATAGAAGTTTGTTTATCGGTGTAAGATGGTCATTAATGTAAATTCGTTGGTTTCCTGACAGTCCCATTTGACTAGTTGTGAGGGGAGAGGTCTTGGATTCGTACCTGGCCGCCGCAACAAAATCCTCCTTCACATACCGGTTACTAAAGCAGACTATAACTGGTTTTACATGATCTTTTTCGCGCGTTGGCACTCTGGTCACGAAATTGATCTGGTTTTTGGTGATGGGATAGTTTATCTTTGTCCCTATTTTGCTGATGACTTCAAACAAATTTTCGTTACTATTTTGTGGTAAGCCTTTGACTTCGATATTATTCATACGTGACCATTGGTCCCTACTGTGAGAGTCTTCTTCCAATTTATCCAATCGCACCTGAATTTGGTCCACCTGACCTTGGACTTTCTCGACCTGTACGATACGTTGTTCTATATTACTAATTTTGTTACTAAATTCTTTAACGACTTCGGCAAACTGTTTGGTGATGGAGGATTTCAGGTCAGCAAATTCACTTTTCAACGCTAAGATTTCATCCTTTAATCCCTCCAGAGGAGATAATTTTGTTAACAGAGCACGTATTTCAAGTAAAACGGATGGATCGGTGGATTCCAATCTTGGCGAGGTTGGCGTATGAGAGGGGCCAATCTGCTTACATTTAGGGCAGCGCCAATTGAGCTTCCTAGCTTCTCCCAGCTTCCGGAAGCCAGCCTCAGTAATACCCGCGCAGTGAAAATGCAACACTTGATTGCATGCTGTACAATGCACACCATCAGATAGCAGATCATTACAGACGCTGCACTGGCTTGTATCCATTTCGAAGCAGTTGTGAGGAAAGATAAATTGTATACAAGATAAAAATCAACAGTAGATAAAACTTTGAGCACCACTGATTTTCACAAAAATAACGACTATGATTCTAGTGAACACGACCGCTTACCATTAAGGCATCGGCCTAACTGATTATTAAACTAATTGTATTAAACTAATTGTTACTATATTTCAAAGCAATACGGCAATCCCAATTGCGCTTCTTAAGCACACTCTTCAATACGTACACACGCAATTTCTTAAGCAAGTGGAAATCAACTTTTAAAAATTGAAACTTTGTTTTTCGTATTGAATTTGTAAAGGAAAGATATAACTGTGTCGGCTGAGATCTCTTACTTTATATGTAGACCTGTGTAGAGTAGTAAGTAAGCTACGGAAAATTTGTGTACTATCGTAGGAAGCCCTTATTTGCAAAAGACTAATGTTGTTTCTTAAATACGTATGTTTTCATACTAAATCAAAGACAAAACTTTAATGCAGGTTTGACTTGTCCATTTTGAATAAAATTTCGTTGGGCCTTTACATTGTCAGCTAAGTGTGGGTGTACATAGTACACCTTTGCTACCTTCGCTTAAGGAAGGTAGGCGTGACATGCGGCGTTATAATTTACAAAGTATAAAAATGTTGATAGACTAACAATTTATTTTGAACTGTTTCAGTAATTTTGAAAATTTCAATACTCGGCGATTTTAGAGACTACAGGTAACTTGCGGTGTTTTTATTGATTAAATTTTATACGAAAGTGCACAGAGTAAAAAAAGGAAATTTTCTTAATTCATCATAGTATTTTTAATATAATGTCATGTTTTGTAATCATTTTTCACTTTATCGCAAGTCTTCCTTTATTTAAGGCGTGCCAGGATCAGACATCCCTTGCCTGCCGGCCGGTGCAGAGCACCACGGCGAGACACCTAGTATACGCCCTCCCCCATGGCGACTGCCCAAGCCGAGGCCGTTCCTCCTTGAGGCGTCCTTGAGCTAGTTGTCCCCGTGCTTTTCTGGCTCGAGCGTAGTGGTGGCACGCTCGCCCTCTTGTCCGGAGAAGCTGTAAAGGCCCCGCGGCCAACAGCGTAGATCATTTACACACACACACAATTTAACGCGTGCTTGTCTCTGTATGATTCTAAAATTATGCTAGTCTGTTAATAAAGTAAATAAATAAATCCAGTATTCCTAACATGAGAACATAACTGAATATAGTAGACGCGACTATGATATTTATCTACATTTAGCTACCGATAAAAATATTTTATCATTTGGCCGGGAAAATATCGGATGTATTGAATTGCGTGTCTGTATTCTCTACATACACTTATATCCCGAGAGGCCTCATATCCCATAAAGCGCTTGTAGCGCTGTGCGACCGCGGTGTTCTTACCGATCACCAAGGTTAAGCAGCGTTCGACTCGGTCGGCCTGAGATCGGTGACTGTTTGTGGCATTTCATATTCGAGCGTCTCCGTGCTTCGGAAGGCACGTTAAGCCGTTGGTCCCGGTTACTACTTAATATGGTAGTCGTTAAGCCGAGTTGGAAGCCTTAAAGGTGGCTTGATAAGTTCCAACAGTAGGTGGCCACAAACCTGCCTCCACCAATCCGCACTGGGTCCGCGTAGTGGAGTATGACCCAATCTCTGTCACCTCGATTTGTGAGAGAAGGCCTTTGCCCAGCAATGGGCAGTATAGGCTGATATTATACTTATATCCCGAGAGGATTGTCCAGAGCCATTCTCTTGTTAATATCTAAGACCCTATTTCGCGTTTCTCTGATTAGATTCATATAAAGCTTTATATATGCCGCGTGGTTCCCGGCTTAGAATGCCGCGTGGTTCCCGGCTTAGAATAGGACCAACCTATCTCATCCCATCGGGTGTCGTACAAGGCGACTAAGGGAAAACTAGGGAATGGGCAGCAGCGTTCCCTTAACACTTCTACCATCAAAAACTGCGCTCGCCAACCCGCCTGCCAAGCGTGGAGAGTATGGCAAACCCCCCCAATTTATTAAAATGGAAGAAAAGGATAAAACCAGGCCCCTAGTCCCCGGCGGTCCTGTTCGTCCTGGCCACGGTAGCAGCTATGGTAACGACAGGACAAGGGGTGCTAAGAATCTCTGGCAGAGATTCGGCTACCACCAACTACGAAAATTGGCTCTGGTGACATACAACGCACGCACGTTAAGGACAGATGAGAAGCTTGTTGAGCTGGAAGAAGAGATAAACAAGTTGCGGTGGAGTATTGTTGGTTTATCGGAGGTCCGAAGAAAGGGCGAGGACACGATAATCTTAAAATCCGGCAACTTGTTTTACTACCGGGAGGGCGAACAGCAGTCCCAAGGTGGTGTCGGATTTATCGTCCACCAGTCACTCATAGACAACGTTGTGTCCATCACTAGTGTGTCGAGCAGGGTAGCGTACCTGATACTCAGAATATCCAAAAGATATTCGCTGAAGGTCATACAGGTCTACGCACCGACCTCGGCATACTCAGATGATGACGTCGAAGTAATGTATGAGGACATTAGTAGAGCCATACATACTTCCAAAGCACACTTTACAGTGGTTATGGGTGACTTCAATGTGCGGCTGGGCAAACAGGGCGATGATAAATTGAGAGTGGGGCAATTTGGATATGGGCAACGCAAACCCAGGGGTCAGAGGCTGGCCGAATATCTGGAGAAGGATATCTCTTTATGATGAACTCTTTCTTCCGGAAGCCGCCTCATAGGAAATGGACCTGGATGAGCCCTGATGGTTCCACAAAAAATGAGATAGACTTCATCATGAGCACCAAGCGACAAATATTTAATGATGTCTCCGTGATTCACAGGGTAAAAACCGGCAGTGATCACCGAATGGTCAGAGGCACATTAAATATTAATGTCAAAATGGAAAGATCGCGTCTGATGAAGTCTACGCTCCGACCTTCTAATGCACATATCCAAAACCCCGAGAACTTTCAACTCGAATTGTCAAACCACTTCGAATTGCTAGACAGCAGCGCATCAGTGGACGAAATCAACAATAGGTTGTTAGACTGTCCATACGGTCGGGTCCAAGCATTTTAAGCCCCACCGTAAAAATAGGCCTCAGAAGCTATCTGACTACACCCGAAACCTTATGGCTGAGCGACGTACCATGACACTCCAAACCTCCGATGATGCTAAGTCCTATAGGCAGCTCAATGGACAGATATTGAAGTCCTTGCGACACGATTTACGGTCCTTCAATACAAGACGTATTGAGGAGACCATAGAGCAGAACAAAGGCTCCAAAGTGTTCGCAAGAGACGCGTCTATTGGGTAAAGCCAGTTGACGAAGCTGAAGACGGAGGACGGAAACGTAACGTCGAATAGGTCAGAGGTGCTCAGCGAGATAGAGAGGTTCTATGGGCAGTTGTATACCTCAGTAGCTGAACCTGTTGTTGACTTGGTAAAAGACCCAAGAGCCAAGCTAACCCGACACTACACTGAAGATATCCCGGACATCAGCCTGTACGAGATTAGGATGGCTCTCAAACAACTTAAAAACAACAAAGCGCCGGGTGAAGACGGCATTACTGCAGAACTTCTGAAGGCAGGCGGATCGCCGGTACTTAAAGTCTTTCAGAGGCTGTTTAATTCCGTCTTGCTCGAAGGAAAAACGCCGGAAGCGTGGAACAGGGGTGTCGTGGTACTCTTTTTCAAGAAAGGTGATAACACTTTACTGAAGAATTATAGGCCCATCACACTGCTGAGCCATGTTTATAAGTTGTTTTCGAAAGTCATCACGAATCGTCTCGAACGCAGGCTTGATGACTTCCAGCCTCCCGAACAAGCCGGTTTCCGGAAAGGCTTTAGTACCATAGACCACATACATGCGCTGCGGCAGATTATACAGAAGACCGAGGAGTATAATCGGCCACTATGCTTGGCGTTTGTGGACTATGAGAAAGCCTTCGATCCGATCGAGACTTGGGCGGTTCTTAGATCTCTCCAGCGATGCCGCATTGACTATCGGTACATTGAAGTGTTGAAGTGCTTGTATAATAACGCCACCATATCAGTCCGAGTACAGGGGCAGTGCACGAAGGCGATCCCCATAAAAAGAGGAGTAAGGCAGGGAGACGTCATTCCTCCGAAACTGTTTACGGCCACCTTAGAGGACGCCTTCAAGCTATTGGAATGGCAAGGACTTGGCATCAACATCAATGGCGAATACATCACTCACCTTCGATTTGCCGACGACATTGTGGTCGTGGCAGAGTCGCTGGAAGATCTAGGACGAATGCTCGGCGACCTCAACAGAGTATCTCAACAAGTAGGTCTTAAAATGAACATGGACAAAACTAAAATAATGTTTAACGTCCATGTCGTACCCACCGCACTCACCGTTGGGAACTCTACTCTTGAAATTGTCGACGAATACATTTACCTGGGACAGGTAGTCCGGTTAGGTAGGTCCAACTTTGAGAGAGAGGTCAATCGACGAATCCAACTCGGCTGGGCAGCGTTCGGGAAACTGCGCAACATCTTCTCATCCAAAATACCTCAGTGCCTTAAGACTAAAGTTTTTAGTCAATGTGTGTTACCAGTGATGATATATGGATCAGAGACGTGGTTTCTTCCAATAGGTCTCATAAAAAAGCTCAGAGTTGCTCAGCGAGCTATGGAGAGAGCTATGCTCGGCGTTTCTCTACGCGATCGAATCAGGAATGAGGAGATTCGTAGAAGAACCAAGGTCACCGACATAGCCGTTAAGATTAGCAAGCTGAAGTGGCAATGGGCGGGCCACATAGCGCGTAGATCGGACGGGCGTTGGGGCAGAAAGATTCTGGAGTGGAGACCACGTATTGGCAAGCGCAGCGTGGGACGACCGCCTGCCAGATGGACCGACGATCTTGTGAAAATCGCAGGAAGTCGTTGGATGCTGGTGGCATTGGACCGGTTACGCTGGAAAGCGATTGGGGAGGCCTATGTTCAGCAGTGGACAAGTATAGGCTGAGATGATGATGATGATGATGATGAAAGCTTTATATGCGTTTGATTTTTGTATGAGCATTATTAGAGTTTATATGGTTTATGATCTGTGTCTGAATTGTCTCATTAATCAGAGGGCTTAGCACGAAAAGGTTGACGTCAGCGTGACCCTAACGAGTTTGGATGCCATCCTTATTACGCCACAAATGTCCTAATGCAATGATTGAATGTACAAAAACATATTTACAATATCTTTTTTTCTGTTATTCTCTACGTTTTTTAAGTAAATTCTGTTATAGTTATTCTATTTCACGATGAAGGTTTGGCCTTGGTTGTAGTAGTGACATGTACAGACAGGCGCGTTTGTGTGTTTAATTGAAGGAGCGTTAGCAAAGAAATCTTAAACGCATTATAAATTAAGTTTCATCATCATCATCATCTCAGCCCACTTGTCCACTGTTGAACATAGGCCTCCCCAAAGGGGGGATTTGCCATACTCGCCACGCTTGGCAGGCGGGTTGGCGAGCGCAGTTTTTGATCGCAGAAGTGTTAAGAGAACGCTGCTGCCCATTCCCTAGTTTTCCCTTAGTCGCCTTGTACGACACCCGATGGGATGAGATGGATTGGTCCTATTCTAAGCCGGGAACCACGCGGCTAAGCCGGGAACCACGCGGCAAATTAAGTTTAAATGCTTTTTAATAAATAATGATTATTTAGCTCTTAAAATGATATTTTTTTATGTAAAGGGAATTAAACATAATAAGTTACTAGAAACACTTAGATGGTCATTCATTTTTATTTAGAAAAAAAGGATAAAACAAAGTTGTTATAATTAGCTATGTATATTTTATCACTGTTAGATACATAATATTCGGATTCTGATTCGCTGTCATCGGAATTATTTTGCAGATCAATCACAAACTCAAAATCCAAGTCAACATATTACAAGTATTCCTTTTCAATTTTTTCAACATGACTACAGGTTTTATGCCATGTTTCGCTGGTAACTTTGTTAAAGCTTTCATTGATAAGTTCTTCGGTATAGGTCATATTTTTCTTTGAAGCGATATAATTTTTTACAATTCCCCAAATATTTTCAATCGCATTTAATTCTGGATGACTTTCCTACGTTTAGTAGTCAGCCTTGCTGACGGTACTTTGTGCTGACATTATGCGCGGACATAAAACACTAGTGACTCGGACCGCGTCGCGATCGTGACTGAGAGCTCCCGAGGTTACGCATACTAACTCAGTGTGCATGTGAACGGCTAAACACAACCAAGATCAAACCTTCATCGTGCAATAGAATATCTGTAACTAGTTCTTAAACGTATTGCGTTGAAATCAGAAAAAGTAATTACCTTTCTTTTTGAGGTGAATTTAGATATTTTTTTATCAAAAAAATTTCGTTTAATCGTGTAAAAGGTATTTTACCAGATTCTAAAATATACAGTCAAAAATCATATTTCTAAATATTAAGTCTCTAATCCATATACTTTTTGAATTGCTTTGAATACAAAAACACGTTTTTTCGCTGTAGCCCCTTATGTAAAAATCGTCTCTGAATAAAGTGTTAAAATTGTATTCTGCCTACTAGTATTGTTACTTACATGTCAAATATAAACCGTACTTCAAGGTCTATCTATCTTTATCATCACGCCAGAGCCCTTGCTGGGTAGGCAGAGAGTTCAGATTTCCAACAGGTTGAGTTCTAGGTCTATTGTAATTATATTTTTTACTCATTACACAGTTTCTTCGTATTGTAGTGGTTAATGCTGTAGTAAAGTAATTGACATACTTAGATGTTAATTAGAAATACCAAGAACATCGGTGTAGTTCCACGCTCAAAGGATTATTTTTTACTTATTTGAAAGAAGAGCCGATGCTCAGAAGTAAGTTAATACTTTTCATGATTGGTCATTGGTTTTCGCAAACACTAAATCGATTACCGCGGACGAATTGAATTTACTCTCAGTCTACATTATTTATGGTTTTAGCCGTAATGCATAGAGTTTATTTAACTTAGCTGAGAAGGCGAATAAAGGATTCACCGAAGAATAGAAAATACAGACATTCAATTACGTTGTTCCACATTATTACTCTATAATACGAATTTAGGGCGCTCATAGCGCTTTGCAACTGTAGTGTCCTTAGCGATCATCAAGGTTAAGTAGCGTTCAGTTCGGTCAAACTTAGATGGGTGACCATTTTATATTCAACCGTCTCTCTGCTTCGAAAAGTAAGTTAAGCTGTTGGTACCGGTGCTGGAAGACTTATGGGCGGCCTAATAAGTTCCAAATGCAGGTGACCACAGAACTGCCTCCACCAATCGTGGTAGGGTATGACCTAATTCCTCTTACAATTTAAATTTCTTATATTATTGTACAAACACCCACACCATCACGCCCATATTCCCCAAGGGGGAATGGCAGGGGTGTATTATGTAAACCCGCTTTTCACCGACGATGCTACTTTCCAAGGAATGGCCTATAGCCATTATACCGGGCACGATACCAGATTTCAGACTGATATTAAAAGTTTTTCAATCGGAAACGCCACCCTATGCATGGCCACACAACAGTGCAGTAAAGGCTGAAGATTTGTATAAGCTTTATAAAGTATGTCGACCCATTAACCCTGGAGCCAACAAATGTGAGGTGCAGGCGAATCTTTGGAGGAAAGAAGCATCGCTACCAAATCCTTTTGTCTCACCTGCTGAGAGCCTCCCTCCTGGACATAAATTACCACGCCCGGTCTGGAAGTCTCTAAATAGACTTCAGGTTGGTCGGAGCAAGGAAAACATGCTCAGGCGGAAACTCACTGACAGTACCAATCTGAAGTGTTATGTGTGGTGCAACCCAAACGATGTCTCACCTTATATCGAGCCCTAACACTTGCACGCAGCAAGACTTGATGCTTCCGAAAATGCAGTAAGTGTGGCCGCTTTCTGGGCCGCAGCCATATAATTGTATTGTGTTTGCCGTCGAAACGCCATTAGGAAGAAGAAGAATCGGAAAATCACATTATTTTCCCACCTAGGATTTGAACTTAGGACTCGTGATGGTTACGGGCATTATTTACCACAAGATCAAACGAGACAGTGTAGTATGATAAACGATTTGGCGCAGTGATTAAGCTACTCCGCCTACTGGGTCGAATAGTCGCGGGTTTAATTTCCGCACGGGCTAAATCTTTGTGTGACCCACAATTATTTGGTTCGGTCTGGATTTTCATGTTTGTGAACCCACCCATGAAACAGGAATAAATCCAAGTAAGGGGCTACGTTTGTTTCTTTTAATATAAATAGAAAAAAATAACAGTTATCTGAAGAAATGTCTTTTACTAATTCACAAAGCAGTACTCAGCCTACCTGAATTTGTGGGTTTCGTAACGTTATTTATCAAAGCTCTTTTACCTGACCTCCTCTAAGTAAAATACGAGGGTTCTTAAGTATTTGCATATTGCCTATTTGCGGCTATATGAGGCATGCCTTTTAAGTTTTGTCGTTTGAAGAAAAAAACACAACTAGAACCTTATAGTACTTTTTATTGTTTTTCAAAGTATTCACCACGTAGCTTAATACACTTTTCCATTCGCTCAAACCAGTTATTATAACATTTATTCCACTCTAAATTGGGGGTGTTCAAAATGGCTGACTTGAAAGCGTCGACTGCTTCTTCACCGGACTGGAACCTTTGACCACGAAGACTTATCTCAATTTTAGGAAATGTAAAGAAATCGTTAGGGCTTAGGTTAGGACTGTATGGAAGATGGTTAAGAATTTCTACTTTTTCCTGCTTCAAATACTCAATTGTTTGACGAGTGCTGTGTGAGCTTGCGTTGTCGTGGTGCAGGATGATGCGTCGCTTTGAGATTTTTGAAGTTCGGCGATGACTTGTGGTAAACAAACTGTGGTATACCACTCTGCGTTAACCGTTCTACGATCTTCAAGTGCAATAGCCGCAACATGGCCGGTTTTTCCGACGAACGTGGCCACCATCTTCTTTGAAGTGCTTCGAGAACGAACAACTTTATTCGGCTTTGGCTCGTCTTGAAAGACCCAGATTGTAGATTGTTGTTTGGAATCAGGATCATAGGCATAGATCTAAGATTCGTCACCACTGATGATGTCGTAGACGTGATTTGACTCTCCTCGGTTGAACCTTTGCAGAGTTTTCTTACACCATCTGACGCGGGCCGCCTTGTGATCGTCAGAAAGCAGATGCGGTATCCAGCGGCAAACTAGCTTTCTCACACCAAGCGCTTCATGCAAGATCTTCTGAATGGTTGTCCCTGAGATGCCTAATAGAGCCTCTATCTCTCGATACGTCACATGACGATCTTCGAGAATGAGTTGTCTCACAGCAATGATGTTATCTTCAGTGAAGGCGGATTTTGGGCGTCCTTCGCGAGATTTGTCACTAACACTAGTATGTCCACGCTGGAATTCTAAATACCAGCGTTCGACAGCCGCAGACATGGGGCTTCATCACTGAACACAGATGTTAGCTCTTCAAAACACAGAAGCCGTGTCAGGCCTCTTCTACAGTTGTAGAAAGTTATTGCACGAACATTTTCCTTAGAAAGATTCATTTTCGTACGTAACCTGACAGATTCCAATCGACGCTGTGACTAAACAATAACATTAATCCTAATACTTTCAACTGTTTTGATGTTCAAAATTTAAACACATTCGAATATAGAACAGTTCCAAATTCAAAATTGCCGGGAAATATGGAAACGACAGAACTTAAAAGGCATGCCTCGTATTCGTTTTAATCTCGTCCTCCCAATACGACCAAAATTTATCAATATTTATAATCTAAGCATAGCATAAAATGACTGCCTCGTTGCTCTATTAGCGAATAATGCACTTGGCGATCTCGAGGTTTGAATCGCAATAGACATAATTATTTAAAACATAATTATGTTGAATAACAACGTTTTGATAGACCTAAATGAATAAAAATCCCACAGCTTAAACAAAAGAAAATTCTTTAAGTAAACCTCGAGGTTTACTTAAAGAATTTAATATTTTTTAAGCTGTGGGATTTTTTTCAGAATTTTCGTTTTGCCTTCGGAGGCAATAACTCAGATTTAAGTCTGTGTTTTAAACACTAAAGATCTTAAATTTGCGTGCAGAATGGCATCATGGCAGTGGAATTGAATGAAGATCATGAGCAGCCACCCGAAATTTAGCTTTTGCCAGACTTGAAAAGCTTTATTATACGATTACGTCTAGTTTTTTAGCCCCGCATTATCGTAGACCTACTGTGAAGTAACTTAAACCTGTAAATGTAAAGCCTATAAATTAATTAGATGTATTTGTGTCTCGAGATAATTGTAAATATGGAACTAGTTGGGTTATAAACTATATATATATAGAAAGGTTATTAATGAATAACATTCACTACTTATACATTTTCGATAGATTATAAATTTATATCGGGTTATACCTACATATAACCCTATATAAATTCACAACAATAATACGCTTTTTAACTTGAAATAAATAAATGGTCGATATTTCGAGTTACCGGTATTTCATACAATCTCTAAGCTAAATAATTTTAAGTATAGAAAATGGACTTGTGTAAGCAGTTCTTACTTCTTATACAATATAAGTTGCGCCTCCAAATGTGCAATTTGTTACCTGCAGAGAAAATTTGGTTATACCTAGTTTCATGGCACATTTCTTCCTTATTTTCTATTCGTGTCTTCGAGAACTTTATGGATTGTATTTTAAAATATTAATATTGTTGGAAATAAACAGTCGGGAAGTAACATCGGAGATCGACACAGACAGATTTAAGTACGGCTTAATTTCGAAATATTTTAGTCTGTTTCTTGAAATAGCCATAGTTTATTTGATATTGGGAGAATGTACTTACCTTATTTCATCTTTATTTTACTTCTGAAATTGGTTTAAGTGTCATTTTTGATGTAATAACTTCTTGTTATAATGTAATAAAAATTTATATTCATATTGAAAATAAATTTTATTTTTTTACGCTATTTTTACTGCATCGGCGATAAACGGCATACATTTATGACTATAGGTACTACGGAAAGTGGATTGCGTGAATTCTTGGATCATAAAACCCATAAAAATAATATTATATATGAATATGAAAACCAAATCTGACGAACGATTTGTGGTTAAGAGCTTAAACTGCTCCGCTCGCTGTGTTGAATAGTCGCGGGTTCGATTGCCGCAAGGGACAAATCTTTGTGTAACCCACAATTATTTATTAGTTTGTATTTGTGTATGGGAATTTTCATGTTTGTAAAGGCACCCACGTCACAGGAATTAATCCTAGTGTGGAGCTACGTTTTTTCAAAGAAAAGAAATTAAAGAAAAAAAAATTGCCGGACGGCTTGGTCCAGTGGTTAAGAACTTACACCGCTCCGCTCAATGAATCGAGTAGTCACGGGTACGATCCCTGCACGGGACAAATCTTTGTGTGACCTACAAATATTTATTCAAGTCTGTGCCTTTGTGAATGTGCATTCCATGTTTGTAAATGCACGCACGACACAGGAATAATTCCTAGTATGGCGCTATGTTTTTTTTAATATTAAAACAAAATCCGTACAAAAGTATGTGTCTACATAAATTTTTGTGAGCACAGCCGTCCCTGACACATTATTGAACAATTTACGTCACGTACTAAAACTTGTTTTATGGACTCAATAAGAACGTCGTAGGCTCGTAGGTAGTATATCGGTTCCATCAACCGTCTTTATTCAAGTACGCCTCGCTTTACCTCCATTTAATAGAACATTCTGAAATAAAATGAGAAAATAAAATAGAAGAATATATGTGACGGTGTTTATTTTTTTTTAATATATAATGATAAAAGTTTTCCCACTGCTGGGTAAAGGCCTCCCTCCCTCCATCTCCTCCACTCCACTCTATTTAGGACTATTGAGCGCCAATCCTTTTTAAAGGCGTCCAGTTCGTCCCGCCATCTCCTATTAGTCTGACGCGGTAATGTTTAAAATTGAGAGGAACCCAGTTGGTGATTATTTTTGCCTAAGATGTTTCCTGCATTCGACAGATATGACCAGCCCAATCCCACTTCATCTTGGCAGTTTTTTGGCCAACATCGGCTATTTGTGTCATTGAGCGCAGTACACTATTTTTGACATGGTCGGTAAGTTTAATACCTAGAATACTGCGCTCCATATTGCGCTGGCAAACTGCGAGTGTGGACTTCTGCGACTTTGTCAAAGACCAGGTCTGTGCGCCGTTATTGAGTATGGGGAGAATGCACATGTCCATGACCTTCCGCTTCAGTTTCAGTGAAGTTCGCCCTTCATTAGTTCTTTCATGGGCCAATAGCTCTTCCAGGCATTTTCTACGTGACGTATGGTTTCTTTGCCTTGTCTCGCCTGGAAAGAGATTATATGGCCCAAGTAGATATACTCCTGAACATATGCAATCTCGTCACCGTGAACTTTAATTTTGCGTTTGATTGTATTTGTCATGAACTTGGTCTATGACATGTTCATTTGAAGCCCGACTTCGCGGCTCGCAACAAAATCGATACATACAAAACCGAAAAATATTACACCGTCCATCTTATATCTAGTAGCACAATGCATACATTTTATCACAAGTTATGAATACCTTGCATTCGTCTACAATGTTATCGACAAATTAACAGTCGCAGTTACCAACTACAACCACCTTGGTGAGATTTAGAAAGACGATTGATATTTTATTATGTCGAGTCCAAGTATTTATATTTACCAGCAAATACTTAAAATATTATGTTGGAACCTAACATGGTTGTCAAAAACTGGGTGTACACTTTACACCTTTGCTGCTTGAGGAATATGGGCGTAAGACATTTGTTTTTTGTAAATGTCTTAGCTTCTATACTGTTATTAATACATTTATAAAATTACCAGCGACCCGCCCCGGCTTCGCACGAGGAAATTATTAACATAAACCTTCCTCTTGAATCACTCCGTCCATTGGTAAAAACCATCTAACAATCCGTACGGTAGTTATTGAGCTCAGACGGACAGACAAATGCGGCGGGGGGACTTTGAACCGAGAATCGTATCTACCCAGTGACGTGCAATTGGAGAGCGTGCGTATGTCTAGCAGTGGACTTCTGTAGACTAACGAAGATGAATCTTTAAACTAAAGCTGTCACATATTACGTAGACAAAACAAGTTAACCCTTATTTCTCGATAGGGTTGCATTTCTGATTTTTCAATCATCAGATCATAGGTAACAAAAGTGTAGCAAATCATGAATATCATATTACTTAAGTCAATTGTGTGATTTATTTATAGGTACGTAACATAGTGGTAGCATCCAACTACGTAATTTACAATGAAATATTATCTAATAAACATTTACTATTGGTAGGTAAATATTTTTATGATTTCTTTATACCAATTTTACTAGTGTTCGTTTGCTTCGGATTTTTTTAGAAGAAATCTTTTCTGATATCGATTGACATTTGATTTGTCTCCAAGTACACCATCTTTCCGGCTTAGTAGTAAATCTTTAGTCTCATTTGGTTCATTAATTTTGAATTCAGTTTTATATGTTTTGAATATACCTTTTTTTTCTTCTGATGAACTAAACTCGCTTTTGACATATTTTTTTGATTCGTTATCTGTTAATTCATCAGGACTTATTATTTCTGAATCAAGTATAAAATTATCATTCTCTTTATCTAGCGGATCATTTATCAAAAGTCCTTTAGTAGTACTTTTCTTAGTCGTCCTTTCTGTATTTGTAGCCTCGTCAAATATACTAACAAAATCATCTTCAGGATGATATGGATTCGTGTAGCCGTGGTACTTTCCTACAGTTCTATGAACAATTTGACTAGCGAACTTTATAAATGTTTCAGAGCTCATTAATCCTCCCATTAATTTTAGTATATCATCGGTGTCAATTTGAATTGTGATCTTCTTACCATTTATAAATGCATAAAACAATATAACTGAAAATAAAAATATGAAATTGTACAAAATAATTATTACTACGAGGATATATAAATCATTACTTACAAATAAAACACGTTCCCAGATTCATATTTACGAGAATATTATGGAAATTGATATCGTGAAATAGCAAGGATCTAATTAAAATCAAGCGCCGTGAAATGATATACGTATTTATATTGGTGATAAATATTTCGATATAACGACCACACCCCCGTGTTCTTTGCTATTGATTTCGATGAAAAAAGTTACTTTTTGCAGTGTTTAACAACACATGTTTACGTAAAAGATACAAAAGCGAAATAAGTAAACATCCCCCGGGGAAATCATTCAAGTTACTTTTAATCATTCATTATCTGGTACGCTCCTTACAAACATAAAGACTGCACGCGATGGTCGGATTGAAGAGTCGTTTTAAAAATGCTCAAGATATCTCCGATATGTTTCCTTACAAATTATTCTGGAAGTATAACCTCCGCCTCATCATTAGGATGGTCCTGTTTTGGGTATCCTTTACCAGAAGATTGCGGATAATAGATAAGGTACTCTACGGTGTATCAATACGCAGCAAAACGCATCTTAGGAATATGCAGTCTGTGTATGGGATCCTTATTACATCAAGTAAAAGGATAAAATAGGAAAGGTTCAGCGAAAATTTTTATATTCTTTACATTATAAAACGCACAGGAACCATTCGAGTTACAGTCAATTACTAAAAACCTACAAATTACCCACACTCGAGTCTAGACGAGTCCTCTTGCAAACAATGACACTTTACGGTTTATGTAATGGCGCCTTGGACTGCAATACCTTATCTAATAAGCTCTGCTTTATTGTTCCAAGAAGAGTGCATCAAAGAGTTGTTAAAAAACGACGCCTTTTTATAACAAGCATGTGTAGAACCAATGCCGTCAGGCGGTCCCCACTGCGACGGATGGTAGATATTTACAATACCAACTTTGAAAATGTAGATATATTCGCATTGACGGCATCGAAATTCAAAAAAACGATTCTACATATTCTTACGCCTTAAGTGTATGCTATATCAAATTCACATTAATGTACAGTCATGCTCACATATCCACGGACAAATTGACGGTTTCTGTTGTGAGGATTTCACACTATTGAAATACTCATGTACCACAATATGTATATTTTTTTGTCGACAATAAAATTAAAATATTATTATTTAACTAATATACAACCAAATCTTATTTTATTCACATTTTAGTATTAAGACTGATGTAAAAAGATACCGATAATATTTTTTTTTCAGAATTTGTATTACTTAAAAACCTTAAGTTGGTAGGTATTATGTTTATTTTTAAATAAAACGTATCTACTAGGTACATTATTTTTTGTTTAAATGCGCACTGAGTAAATTTCAATTTAATTTAATAAAAACAATGTTGTTTGTTTCGGTCTTATTTTGCGTATGAATTTCGTGTCTGTAGACACACAACACGACACAGGAGTGATTCCTAGTGTGGAACTATGTTTTCATTTATTACTTTTTTTCATTTTTTTTAAAATGAATATTTAACTTCGATTATTTATATCGATTGATTTAGTAGTTAGCACCAGTCGTCTTAAGCTGGTAACATTTGCTCTCTCTTTTTGTCTTTTTTTCAATGACATTTGCATATCTTGTGTTGTCCGTGGATCCACTGAACACGAGTTACTCGGATCTTAAGATGACTGGTGCTAACTACTAAATTAATCGACATAAATATTTCTTGATTCCTTTTTTTTTTGTTTCTTTCAACTACTTTTTTAATTTTGTTAAGGCAATAACACAATAACATACCCATTGTTCGCATGGACGAAAAATGGCGCACAGTGATGAAGCGCTCAACAACACTTTCAAAAATTTACTGTCACCCATTTATTTCATTCGAGCGCTTTACTAACGCGTGCTGGGGGGGGGGGGGGGGGCACTCGTACATGCGTTATTATCTCAGAGTAGTGACGTGCATCGCATGTGGGCAGTTAGGCCAGTAGTAGTACATTATCCATGAGCTGGGCAGTACCTACCTCATAAGAATGCTACGTGCATAACATACATACATACTAATGATTACTACGCAAATAAAATAATAATAACGTATGTTTACATTCAGCATATTTTACGCTGCCTGTATGCGGTGCGCGCCACTGTCGCACTGACTACTGTATTAATAAAACACCAGCGGCATCTAGTATTAAGAAAAAATTACCTTTATCATATTTAATATGTGGATAATGTTGTTGGTTGCATATTTAAAACATTGTACAATACATCAGCTATCATTATTGTTATGTGTTAACTGTTTATTATCCCAAATAAAATAAAAGAAATCACGACCTTGATACCTAAAGCTTATAAGAATAGCAAATTTTAGCTAAGAATCTGAGGCAGTCTTGAGAATTACATTAAGTTATTAGATTATGTTCACGATCTCGAGTATATCTTAACAATCGACTGTTAAAATGTTATTTGTCAAAGCTTAAATACCGAACAACGTTCATCATAAACCTACCGCACGTAATGTTTGAACAATTCTTGTTTGTTGGATGAATTTTGGTTTGATGATGATTAAACAAGGATGCTTGTACAGTAATATAGACATTATTCTACCGCGCTACTAGCTCTGGGAGTAGCTTTTAATATTACGTCAACATGAATGTGAAGGAAGGTATTTCGTAAGGTTTTTATGTTACAATAAACTCATACATATCTACCGTATATTACAAGACCTACGTGGGAAAAAGTTTATTTTAGCAATAATGGATCAACGCCATCCATTCGTCTTTGATACTCTGTTTTGATGGAATGATATCAAGAAATTGTATTACGGATTAAAATAATTTTGTGAATGGTTAGTAGGTATTATAACGATTTTCTGGCTGAGATGACATAATTTACACCTAGTGTATTTATGTTTATCCAAAGTAATTACCAATTTCTCTGTCATTGCCGAACCCGTGTAATCACTGCTTGTTTCTATGGCTGTCCTAAAAAATTGAAAAATAAAAAAAAACAACTATTGAACATCAAAAGAACATCCAACATTATCACGTGATTCCCCTCTATTACGTGGTTTGATTACGATATTTTTCAAAAAACATTGAAATTTGAAATGCGCATAGTATCCTGACCTTCTTTATGAAGTTTTCTCTTGATGAATCTGGTCAAAACTATTACCAATTCTAATCACTACAAATCTACTAGTAAAACAATAAAAATACTATGAATAGATACAAAAAAACATATTTTAAATCTTGTCACGTTTCAGCTACAAGTGATCCCTTAATAAAACGACCCCACCATGCCCTTGTCGTCGATAGAAATATATTGTAACAAGGGTTTCTTTTTATAATATTAGCTTCTGTTTTCCATATATCGTAGTAAGTCTTGAGAAAACGGATGCTACTTAAGGCTTGCGTAAAAATATTTTATATTATGTTATTGCTGCATCTTCCTGTATAGAGCATAGAACAGATCCTTTACAGCACTGATTGAATTTCCGAATAAAACTAAATAGCGGATATAGAATTTCAGACAACACTCTGTGTATCTATTCATGAGATATTCCCTAACCAGGTATTTTTCGTAGTAAGCCTGTATTTTATCGTCAATTGAACGTTGATACTTTCTTACATGTATGAAAGTATCAACGTTCGCTTAACGATTGGGTTAAACAGTTACAGGCTCCATTCTCAGAAGTGTTGTTTTACTTAACGGTACCTACTAACACTTTTTTGTTACAGACAAGTTCCTTTTAATTTCCATAATGGCAAGGATTAAAGTTAAAGTTTGAAGAATAGTAATGTTGCGAGAGTAGACATGATATCTGCGGAGATGATCAAATATGGTGGAACTTGCGTCCGGGACGCCTTTCGGGTCCTTGCAAACCCTTGCTTGAGGACTAGTAGAGTCCCTACAGATTGGCGCCGCGCAGTCATAGTATCCTTGTATAAAGGCAAAGGCTCACAATATGACTGTGCCAATTACAGAGCCATCAGTTTGATCAGCTTGGCAGCCAAGGTGTACGGTAAAATTATTGAACGGAGAATGCGCGAGAAGTCCGATGTAATGTTGTGCGAGGCACAAGGGGATTTCAGGTCCAGAAGAGGGTGTTCGGAACAAGTTTTCTCCTTCCGCAACATCGTAGAGAAGCATTTGGCAGTGGGCTGGAAGGTTTCTGCGGTTTTGTGGATCTGGAGAAGGCGTTTGACAGAGTTGTGCGAAATAGACTTTGGGACATTTGGGCCATGCGTACAGGTAGGTGGTAACATTCAAAAATCGGCGTCAAGCAGGGTTGCGTGTTGTCCGCTAGACTGTTTATAATATATCTGGATAAGAGTCTTCAAAGACTGAAAGCGATGAATGAAGGTGTACAAATGGGTGACTTAGTGGTAAACCATCTATGCAGATGACGTAGTTTTAATAGCGCCAACAGCCACTGATCTACAAACACTAGTCACAGTTATGAAAGACGACTGCATGAACAATGGCTTGCATTTGAATGTAAAGAAAACCAAGATTATGGCTTTTGAACGGGAAGAAACCAGAATGAATGCAAGGATTGTGGTTGGTAACGATGTGCTGGAGCAAGTGAATGAGTTTGTATATCTTGGATGCGCCTTTAGTAAGGATGGGTAATACACCGCTAACATAGAAAGAAGAGTGAGTGCAGGGAACAGAGTAAATGGTGCGATGGGAAAGCTACTTGTGAGCCGGCACCTAAGTCAAAAGGCGCAGCTGGCCATACACAACGGAGTTCTTATCCCAACGCTGTTATATGGTAGCGAGAGCTGGGTATGTAAGAAGGAGAATGAAAGTAGGATAAACGCGGTGGAAATGCGAGCTATGCGGAATATGTGCGGAGTGAAGCTGATCGACCGTATTCGCAACAGCGTAGTAAGAAAGCGAGTAGGTATGAAAGATAGTATTGGTGTAAAGATAAGAAAGGGTATGCTCCGTTGGTTCGGGCATATAGAAAGAATGACAGAAGAAAGAATTAATAAACACATATAAAATGCGAAAGTGGAAGGATATAGGTACCGGGGAAGACCATTTTACTACGACCAAATAGACCAAGACTTATCTGAAGGACAAGTAAAGAGTCTCGGTTACCGGCGAGCGTGTGTGAGACGAACTATGAGAGTGGAAGAAGTCAGAGATGTATGTAAGGAAAGAACCTGTTAGAACAGTTCTGGTTGTGCCTCGGCCGCGCTCGGTCGTTTTCTCTGCGCAGCCCGTCCGCTCGCTATCTGTCGTGCGTAATTACTTACGATTACTTGCGTGGTTGGTCTTGCCTGCGCTTGCGTGACTGCGTCCATTGCATCTGCTCGGCATTTGTAATTGGCGCATTGTGTTTGGCTCGCGCATAATCAACTTCGCGAGTTGCTAGGCAGACGGCCGTTATAACGGAGGTCGGCCTTCCCGCGATTTCTAATGGTTTCGTTTCGTGTGCCTACGTGGTTCGGTTCGCGGTGCCTACGTGCTTGAGTGTCTGTGCAGTGACGTGTCTTCATCCGCTTGTGTGTATGCAGGTACGTCGTTGTCTATTCACCTTAGTACGTTTGCTCTGTGTACCTAATTACGTGGGTTGCTAGGCAGCGCGTCGTTCTAACGACGCGGCCGGCCCTCCCGCGGTTTTTCTAACGGTTATTTTTCATAACGGTTTTTTTTAACTTCGATTCTTAATAGTGTTGTATTGTAAATCCACGTCTTTTGTCCGTTGGTGGTAAGTCCGGTGGGCGCCTAGCGGTGTCGTAGCCGGGCTTGAGCGGGACCCGAGCGCTCGCCTCCCTCCTTCAGAGGGCGGCCATCTCGGAAGGGCTTGAGCTCTGGCCTGGGGGTTTCCCTGGTCAGGGCTCTTGATTTTCCCAGAGCAGTTAGGGTTTGGTGCCGCCCGTTCGCCCTTAAGGCGAAAGGGCACACCGCGTCTCCCCGGTAGTACAAATGGGAAGCGAGCGCGTAAACCGCGCGACTCGCCGCCTCCCAAGATCCAGAAGGCCGGGAACGCCTCCGTTTCTCCCGGCCCCTCCGGCCCCCGGCCGTCTCCGTCTCCGTCTCCCACCGCGGCCGCGCGGGCCTCCCCCCTCGCGCGCCCCGGACGTCCGAACATCACTCCCCCGCCACTTGTTATTCAGGACAAAAGCGCCTGGGAGCGCATCTCTAAGGCGATTTACAATCGCCAAATAAATTACACGCACGCGCGTTCCACCGCGCAAGGCATAGCCGTCAATGTGGCGTCTTCGGACGACCACCGACGGCTATCCGCTTTCCTGCGATCGAACAAGATCGCATATCACACTTACACCCTGGAGGAGGAAAGGGAGCTCAGGGTAGTAATCCGCGGTGTCTTTAGGGAGCTGGACACCGCCGTCATTAAAGCCGACCTCCAGTCCCAGGACCTTCCTGTGCGCCAGGTGCACAGAATGGTCAATGGGCGCTCCAAGGAGGCCTACGACATGGTGCTGGTCGTCCTCGACCGCACCGAGTCCGGCCGTAGGGTCTTCGACCTGAAGGCCGTGTGCCATATCTCTGGCCTCTTCGTGGAGGCACCCCACAAACGTGGCACGCCCGGGCAGTGCCACAACTGCCAGCTATACGGGCACTCTGCCCGTAATTGTCACGCGCGCCCTCGATACGTGAAGTGCATCGGGGACCACGCGACGTCCCAGTGCGCCTGCTCGAAGGAGACGTCGGCCGAGCACCCCAGCTGCCTCCTCTGCGGCACCAAGGGGCACACCGCGAACTATCGCGGTTGCCCCAAGGCCCCGAAGGGGAAGCGAGGCCGGGCGAGGCGCGGCGGCCACCCCCGCGCGGTTGCCCCCCCCCCTCTGCGCTCTCAGCGCAACACCCCCCCGCGCCCTCAGCGCACCCTCGTCCGGTGCCTTCTGCGCCAGCGACCACAGCTCCCCGCGCTCCCGCGCCACTGAAGCTGACCCCCCTCCCCCGCCGCTCAGGCCGTCCCTTGGCGCCAACGCGTGGGTGAAGCCGCTGCCCTACACCGCGGCCTCCCACCCGTCAGTGGGCCCTGCCCGCCCCCCGAAGCGCGCGCCGGCGATCCCGCCGGTGGTGGCTTGTCCCCCTCCGCCTCCGTCAGTCAGGACGTCAACCTGATCATGAACGTCTTGGCGGTGATAAGCCCCGCACTATTCCCCAGAGTCTGTGAACTCGCCCTCCAACTCCGCGCCGCCACCAACTTGGCGGACCAGGTTCTCCTGGCCGCGGAATACAGGGACGTCTATGACGTCCTGGCGTCCCTTAGAACCCAACCCCCCCGCACCCAATAATGGATTTACGACCTCCCCGCCATAAGCCCCATAACCTATCCCTGGCGTTCTTTAACGCCGATGGCCTTCGCTCCCAGCGAGATCAGGTTGCTGATTTCCTCCGAGATCACCAACTTGATATCCTCCTTGTACAGGAAACCTTCCTTAAGCCCGCACAACGCGATCCTAGGATCGCAAACTATAACCTCGTGCGTAATGACAGAATCGGCTCCCGCGGAGGTGGTACTCTCATTTACTATAGGAGGTCCCTTCACTGCATCCCTATCGATCCCCCCGCGCTCACCAACATCGAAGCCTCGGTCTGTCGCATCTCTCTCACGGGGCACCAGCCCATCGTGATCGCCTCCGTATACCTTTCCCCCACTAAATCCGTTCTCAGGAGTGACTTTGAAGCACTCCTCAATCTGGGAGGCGCCGTCATTCTGGCGGGCGACTTCAACAGTAAGCACGTGGCCTGGAACGGTCTCACCACTTCCCCTAACGGTAGGAGCCTTGACGCCTTGGTCGACGTTCTTGACTTTGACGTCATCGCACCTATGCACCCTACCCACTATCCTATCAATCCCAACCACCGACCCGACGTCCTGGACATGGCGCTTCTGAAGGGTGTCACCCTACGGCTGCACTCCTTGGAAGTAGTCCAGGAACTCGACTCTGACCATCTACCTGTAGTCATGAGACTCGGTTCCCCCCCTTCCGCCCCTCAGCGACCCAAAAAGACGGTGGTGGATTGGCATGCGCTAAGCACGGCCTTGGCGGATGCCGACCCTCCCCCCCTCCCTCTCAGCTCGGACTCCATCCCGTCCCCTCAGGACACCGATCAGGCCGTAGATGCCTTCACCGAACACATCCGATCGGCTGTCAGTCAATCGTCCAAGCAAGTCGAGGCGGAAGATCTCTACCTCAATCGCTTTCGACTGCCGGACGATGTTAGGGATCTCATTCGTTCCAAGAATGCTTCTATCCGAGCGTACAACTCCTACCCCACCGAAGCCAATCGGGCCCGGATGCGCGCTTTACAACGAGAGGTAAAGCGTCGTGTCGCGGAGGTCCGGGAGGAACGGTGGGGTGACTTCCTAGAGGACATCGCGCCATCGCATCTGGCCTACTGGCAGCTGGCGCGTAGCCTCAAATCCGACTCTACGACTGACATGCCACCGCTGTCCCGCCCTTCAGGCGCACCCCCAGCCTTCGACGACGACGAAAAGGCCGAGCTTCTCGCCGACTCCCTCGAGAGCCAGTGCGCCCCCAGCTCTCAGTCCGTCGACCAGTCCCATGTCGACGCGGTCGACAGGGAAGTCGAGCGCAGGGCATCCCTCCCCCCCGTCGATTCCTTACCTCCTATCACCCAAACGGAGGTCGAAGATCTAATTATGGGTCTCAAAACTAAAAAAGCCCCCGGCTCTGACGGCATTTCGAATCGCGTTCTGAAATGCCTGCCCGCCCAACTCATCTGCCTCTTAGTGGCCATATTAAACGCCGCCATGGCGAACTGCACCTTCCCCGCTAAGTGGAAGGAGGCGGACGTCATAGGCATTCCCAAGCCCGGCAAACCTCGCAATCTCCCCGCGAGCTACCGCCCTATCAGTCTCCTCAACTCCCTGGCCAAGATATACGAGCGCCTACTTCTGGCGAGGCTCAAAGACTTCGTAACGTCCAGGGGTATCCTTATCGACGAGCAGTTCGGCTTTCGAGCCAAACACTCTTGCGTCCACCAAGTGCACCGCATCACGGAGCACATCCTCTCCGGTCTCAATAGACCCGGTAGACCCATCTACACGGGCGCCCTCTTCCTAGATGTCGCGAAGGCATTCGACAAAGTCTGGCACAACGGCTTGATCTACAAGCTCTATCAATTGGGTGTGCCGGACAGACTCGTGCTCATCTTACGAGACTTCTTGTCGAATCGCGCCTTCCGTTATCGCGTCGAAATGACGCGCTCCACTTCCCACTTCATCAGTGCTGGAGTCCCACAGGGCTCAGTTCTCTCACCGCTCCTGTTTAGCCTTTACACGAACGACATTCCTCGTTCGAGTAAGGCGCATCTAGCCCTATTCGCGGATGATACCGCTCTCTACGTCTCGCATAGGAATAAGAGTTTCATTACCAGAAACCTTCAGGCATCCGCCAATTCCCTAGGAAATTGGTTCAGGAAGTGGCGTATTGAGCTGAACCCGGCCAAGAGCGCTGCGGTGTTCTTCTCCAGAGTTGCCACCCCGCGCCACTCCCTGCGCCGCCCTAGAAGTAATCTCGGCCAAGTGACCATGTTCAACCGACCAATTCTCGGGTCAAAGAGGTCAAATATCTAGGGGTCACCCTAAACAGTACCATGTCCTTCGGCCCGCACATCAAGCGGGTCCGACACCGAGCATCATTTGTGCTCGGTCGTCTCCATTCGTTAATCTGCAAGCGGAGTAAAATGTCCCTTAGAAATAAGGTGACACTTTACAAAACTTGCGTTCGACCCATCATGACTTATGCATGTGTTGTGTTCGGGCATTCGGCCCCCTCTCACATCGATAAACTCCAAGTGGTTCAAAACCGCTTCCTCCGTAAAGCCGTAGGAGCCCCCTGGTTCGTACGGAACGTCGACCTCCACTCCGATCTAGGTCTCGAACCTATTCGCGCCTTTATTAAAAAGGCGTCAACACGTCACTTCGCGAACGCATTTACCCATGCGAATCCGTTAATCGTAGCCGCCGCCGACTACGATCTCCCCCCCGGCCCCTGCCGCCACCGCCGGCCGCGACATGTTCTCACCGACCCCCCCGATGCTTTGTCATCCCTTCTTTCCGCTCAGAATACGGGCGACGACGACGACGTAGTAGTAGATCCCCTCCCAAAGCCGGCGGTTGACCGGTGCACTTAGTAGTGCACCCGTGCCCCTACAGCGACTGTCCCAACCGGTTGGAGTATGTCGCCTCTTGCCCTTCTGGCTGGCTAGAGCGTAGTGGTTGCACGCTCGCCTTTAAGTCCGGTGAAGCTGTAAAGGCCTCGCGGCCAACAGCGTACATCATTCACACACACACACTCACACCTGTTAGAACTGTACTCTCTGCCTACCCTGCAAGGGATCTGGCGTGATGATATCGATAGATAGATTGAAGTTGAAATTAGCCTGCTACATTTATTAACAAAGATGATTGTTTTGACCATGTGCTTCGTATATCAGAAATAAATATATCTAACAATTCAGTATCATTATGTTTTGAAAAAATTTAACTAATTTTACGTCGCCATAGAGTAATTTGAATATTTTGGTATTTTAATGTAGTAATTATAATTTAAAAAAAATATATACCTACAAAATGGATCCATAAATTAGTTAAACTCTCTATTGGAAAATTTCCAACAAAAGGGAGGAGAAATATAAAATCGTATCTATTAGAGATGTTGAAATTTATACAAAAAACGCTATCGAAAGTATATAGATGAAAAATAGTTACAAATATTATAGATAGTATTTAATTTGACTAACTCAGTTTTTACCCACTGAAGATCTATTTTAGATCGTATTGTATTGTATTGTATCTAAATATGGATGTTTACTCTAAACAGAGATCGTCGAATAAAAGTACCTAGGTCATAGACATAGATGTGAAATTTATATAAAAAAATATTTCATAAATAATATTTAAAATATAGAAAACCATATACATGATTTTCAACACATAAACATTCTGTGTGCAAGGCTACCACTTTCTTTACTCACACTGAATTATGTACTGATGTATACAACAGTTTTCATTACACATGGACTAGCAGTTTTAAAACAAAACATCAGAACAAAGGAGAGCATTCTAACGACCGCACTGCTACATTTTTTATTTAATTCCGACCTTTACAACAGGCACAGAAAGAACTTAGGGTTATTTATACACTCTTACCAACACAAAGCTCTGTCAGTAACATAAATATAAAACAAAAAAGAGAAAACAAACATTGTTGTGTGGTTAGAAGCATGTGTTTCTTACAGTGTGAACGTGAAAATGATATGTACATTTCGCGTGCTGATATATTAACCACATCAAAATCAAAAGCTATTTATTCATGTAGACCAAAAATTTGCGCAAGAACGGGTGCATTCGGAATATACAAGCTTTAATTCAACTTGCACTGTTCGTATTTATGTCTGTCTTTCCGAATCAAATCTTGTGATCTATTTTTCAAGCACTTGCGGTTATCCAATTGACCTAAAATTTGACATACTTATTATAACGGCCCCGTAATGATCGTACAGGACCGTTATATTGGTAGAGATAGTGTTATATTCTCCCCGTGGCGAGCGGTGCGTGCAGCGTTACTCGGCACTGCGCTGGTTTTACTCGCCCCGCGTTTCAGCGTTCCGCGCCTCGTAGTAAGATATGAAGATCTGAATTTTTGTTTTGCCGTGTCTTGACTCGCCGTGTCGTGCCGCGTCACCGTAAAATGCCGTCGAGAAGAGCGGGGAACAAATAAAACGCGTCTTCAAGTGCGAAAGAGAGAGCTTCGGGTTGGTCGCTACTATTGCTATCTCTTTTCTTCCTATTTTCTATCCTTTTCTTTCTTAAATTTTTCTTCCTTTTCTTCAGCCCGGAACTGATGACGATTCAACGATGATTCAACGATTATTAATAATCCTTACGATCTATTCTATTTACACAAGTTGTCTTATCCTATTCTTAAACCTATAAAGTATATAAACCAAAAAATCCCTAAAAGTACGACACAAGTGCGGACCAACTTATTTCTAACACATGAAAATCTTAACTAATCTTATTAAAATGTTAACAAATTGCTTTCAATTATATAAACCAATTACTAAAATAACAACTAAAAAAATCTAAATACATTCTATATGAAATAACTTATTATGTATGTACATCGCTGCGGGGCACGGCGCGGGGCTGGAGAATGCAGTCGCTGACAGTCTCCTCCTCGTGCGTAGCACCATCCACCTGGCTCGGCGATTGCTCGGGAACCAGCAGCACCACTCGTGAAGTCGGTTGCCGCAGCACACCACCTCTGGTCTCGACTATTCTGGTCCTCCCGTCTAGGCCTGGGTACACGTGCACTTTTCTCCCTCGTGGCCAGGTACATCGTGGCAATGTAGAGTCCGCGATCAGGACAACGTCACCAATTTTCAAGTCTGCGGTTCGCCCTTGCTGCTCTTTTTTCGTTGCAGCAATGTCGGTAAATATTCATGTAGCCATCTTTTCCAGAAGTGGTCTGGCAATTTCTATGTCGCCTTCCAAGTTTCTCGTCCCACCAGTTCTCGATCCGAGAAGACTCCTATTCTGGCAGCTCCACACGATCTCCCGATCAGAAAATGATTCGGAGTGAGCGCTTCTTCATCTGGGTTGTCGGCCAGGAAGGTGAGGGGCCGAGAGTTGACGATGTGCTCCGCCTCCAATAGTAGAGCATGGAGGACCTCTTCTCTGGGGTGCTTGTCCTGCAGTGTGGCTTCTAGTGCGACTTTGATGGATCGCACAAGTCTTTCCCATGCTCCCCCATGTTCGGAGCCGCCGGCGGTATGTACTTCCACTGCACTCCGATCTTCTCTGCTTCCAGGGCGATGTCTTCTATCTTCAGCTCTTGGGAGGCTTCTTGGAGCTCTTTGTTCGCGCCGACGAAGTTGGTCCCGTTGTCGCTCTAGATCGTGGGTGGCATACCTCTCCTTGCAGCGAATCTTCTCAATGCTAGTATCATTGAATCGGTCGACAGGGTAGGGGCCAGCTCTATGTGCACTGCTCGCGTGGTAAGACAAGTGAACAGCGCACTCCATCTTTTCTCGTGTCTTCTTCCCACGGTCACGGTCATGGGTCCGAAATAATCGACTGCCTTGCATGTGAACGGCGGGGTGGCGGTGGCGGGGCGACGACTTGCGTATATTGCACCATTGGCAATGGTGCTGGACTGCTCGGACTGTAGACCTCATGCCGAGTATCAGAAACCGCTGGCGAAGCTCGTTCATTACTGTCGCGTGATTACCATGGTCGAATCATCTGTGGTAATCCTCTATCAGCAGTCTCGCGATTCTGTTCTTGCCGTCCAGCACTATCAGTCGTTTGTAGTTGTAAGCCATACCCTGGATCGCGTCAATTCTTTCTCTCAGTCGTAGGAGGCCATCTCGAACTTCTATATCCGACTTCTTCAGTTTGCTGCTGCTCTCTAACTGTTTCTCGTGTTTCAGTCGGTGGAGGTCTTCTCTGAAACTTTCGTCTTGGCTTCTCGTTAATAACAGAAGTTCGGCTCGTTCCAATAAACTGTTCTCTATCGGGATGAAATTCATGCTTGACAACTTGAGTTCTCGAGTTTTCTTCACTGTCACTTTCTTCTGCCCGTGCTTCAACGCAGAGGGATCTTCCTTTTCTAATTTTCTGGAGACTTTAAATTGAGATTTCTTTCTTCTGCACAGTTCGATAAATTGTACGACTCTAGCTGTCAATCGCCAGAATCTCTTTCAGCTTGAGAACCTTTACTGGTGCCGGGCAAGCATATTGAGTGGGCAAGCATATGAGCACAGCCGCAACGTTCACGTCCTTCTCTTCTCCAGTCTTCTCCTTCTTGAACGTTCTTGCTTCAGGCCAGCAGCTTTCTTCTTGACTTTGACCCAGTGAACCAGCGATGATCCTTGGAGAAGTCTTTGGGAACTTGTCTGGTCGCATCATCCGCAGGATTCCCGGCGGTAGGGACTCATCTTCATTCGTGCGGTTTGGTGAGATCTTCTATTTCCGCAAGTCGGTGCGCTACGAAGGTCTTGAAGGTCCTGGGGTCTGATCGTATCCAGGACAGAACTATGCTGGAGTCCGTCCAGAAGGCTCTCCTCTTCACCTGCAGGTCCAGTTCCTGCTGCACTGGCCTCGCGAGTCTGCTTCCCAGTAGCGCCACTTGCAGCTCCAATCTGGGCACTGGCTTCAGTGGGGTGACCCTCACCTTACCAGCCACCAAGCTCGTTCGGAAGGTGCCCTATTGCTCTCTGGTTCGCCAGTAGACTACTGCTGCGTACGCCATCTCAATCGCATCCGAGAAGACATGGAACTGCCCCTCGGTGCAGCGTGGTGTGATACTTCTCGGGATGTTAAGAGTCTTCAGGTGTTCCAAGTTCTTCAGATAGGACTTCCAGGCTGCATGGCTGGATGGCGTGAGGCCCTCTAGGAAGTCACTCCAACGATCCTCCCGGACCTTCGCGACACGACGCTTTACATCACGTTGTAAGGCGCGCATCCGGGCCTGATTGGCTTCGGTGGGGTAGGAGTCGTAGGCTCGGATTGAGGCATTCTTTGATCGAATGAGATTCCTAACATCGTCTGGCAGTCTAAAACGGTTGAAATCTTCCGCCTCGACTTGCTTAGACGATTGACTGATTGGGTAAGGGCGGTGAAGGCATTTATGGCCTGGTCGGTGTCCTGAGGGGACGGGATGGGGTCCGAGCTGAGGAAGAGGAGGGGGGGGTCGGCATCTGCCAAGGTTGTGCTCAGCGTATGCCAATCCACCAACGTCTTTTTGGGTTGCTGGGGGGTGGATGGAGGACCGAGTCTCATGACTACAGGTCCGTGGTCAGAGTCCAGCTCATGGACTACCTCCAAGGAGCGCAGCCTTAAGAAGAAGAGCTATGTCCAAGACGTCGGGTCGGTGGTTGATATTGTCAGGATAGTGGGTAGGGTGCATAGAAGCGAAGACGTCAAAGTCGAGTAGGTCGACCAGGGCGTCAAGGTTCCTACCGTTAGTGGAAGTGGTGAGGCCATTCCAGGCCACGTGCTTGCTGTTGAAGACACCCGCCAGAATGACGGCACTTCTCAGGTTAAGGAGCGCTTCGAAGTCACTCCTGAGGACAAGCTTGGTGGGAGGAAGGTAAACGGAGCCGATCACGATGGGTTGGTGCCCAGTGAGGGAGATGCGACAGACCGAGGCTTTGATGTTGGTGAGCGCAGGGGGATTGAGAGGAATACAGTGCAGGGATCTTCTGTAGTAAATGAGAGTACCGCCTCCACGGGAGCCGATTCTGTCATTACGCACGAGGTTGTAGTTTGCGATCTTAGGGTCGCGTTGTGCGGGAGCACATTTTACGCATCAAGGGCGCGGGACAATTACGGGCAGAGTGCCCGTAAAGTTGGTAGTTGTGGCACTGCCCGGGCGTGCCAAGTTTATGGGGGGCCTCTACGGTGAGGCCAGATATGTGGCATACGGCCTTAAGGTCGAAGACCTTACGGCCGAACTTGGTGCGGTCGAGGACGACCAGCACCATGTCGTAGGCCTCTTTGGTGCAGCCTTTGACCATCCTGTGCACTTGGTGCACAGGTAGGTTTTGGAACAGAAGGTCCTCTTTGATGGTGGAGGTGTTTAGTTCCTTAGGGAGGCCTCGGATGACTATCCTAAGTTTGCGTTCTTCCTCAAGGGTGAATGTGTGGAACGCTATTTTCTGTGTGCAGAGGAAAAGGGATAGCTTAGCTGGCGATGGTCGTCCGAGGACGCCATCTTCACGGAGATGCCTTGCGCGGTGGATCGCGCGTGTTTGTAATTGATTTGAGATCCGCTCTTAGGCGCTCTTGTCTTAGATGACAAGCGGCGGGGGAGTGATGGTCGGACGTGCGGGGCGCGAAGGGGGGGGGGGTTGTTCGCGGGGCCGCGTTAGGTGACGGCTGGGGCGGGCGAATTTTAAATCCGTTCAGCCGTATTAATATGGAGAAATAAAATCAACTATCCCCAGGAATCTCAAAAGCAGTCTTAAACAATCTCTGAAAAATCCTTCATTATCCAGTGATAGTGTATTTAAAATCAGAGTTCTGGATATTAACACGGACAAATGATTTCCTCATTGTGCACATATGGGCACAATCAAGAAATATTTCATGATATTTTATGCGCATATGCGCATAAAATATCGGTATATATATATCTAAAAACGGTACATTTTCGGTTAAGTATGTAGCAAAGTTTTGTCAGTACATTTTGTGTTAGTCTTCTCTTAAGATATTATTCGTCGTGAAAGTTTCCTATCCGGCCCATAATCGTTAGAGTTCTCTCCAGAAGAAACTATCCTGAATGCATCATCGGTTCATGCACGAAATCATGTTTGCGAGATTAAATCAAACGTGTATGCACAATTTTAAATGAGTACTTTTAACCACTGTAAAGTTTTTCGTGAGCAGACGAACCTGAGTCCAATATCAATTCATGGATGAATTTATGTGTAGGCAAAATCACATATTTCACGTCGTAATATTGCACTTTGGGGCAAATAGTAATAAAGTTTTATGGTTTATTCCGCGACAATCTAGTAGCTAAGTTGTTTTGGAACAATGAATGATTTATGAAAATCGACTTTCGTTTTCTTTCCTCAGAAACTATTAGACTTTTAGAAAATATAAGTATATAGAGTTCGGATCTTTTGTACAGGTTACAATTACACAAAATTTCATTGAAATCCATTAAACAGATTTGGAGTAAAGCGTCTTTTTAGATATCCAATGTTTTGCTTATGTTCGTCTTTTCTGGTGAAAGATTTTGATTTTCCGGGATAAATACTATACAATATGTAAGCCAAAATTTTAGGGTGTCCGCATGCAAAGTTTCATCCAATTGCACCTGGTAGTTTTTGCGTCATGGTGGTTCATAGCCTTGGACAGACAAAAAGACAGACAAATAGACACGAAAGTCAAAAATTGTAGAATTGGCTCCTACATCAGTAGAATGTATCCCTGAGTTATTATTTCCTAAAAATATTTCATGTATAGACACAACTTCCGACAGTTTTATTATTTGTAGTATGTATAGATTTAGATGCTTTACTTTTCGTTTAATTTCCTGAAATCATTAATATCAACTATATTGTGTGTCATATGTAATATCTCGGTGCTAAGTTTCACTGACATCTGAAGAGTAGTTTTGAAACAATGAATGATTAATCAAAACCGACTTCTTTTTCTTTCCTCAGAAACTGTTAGGTTTTTGGAAAATATAATACAGAATTGTGACCTTTTGTACATGCTACAATAACACAAAATTTCATTTAAATCCGTCAAAGAGGTTTGGAGTAAAGTGTCTTTTTAGAAATTCAGTGATTCGCCTATTTTCATCTTTTCTGTAAAAACCTTTTAATTTTTTCGGGGTAAATACCATATAGTTACTATATGTTAGCCAACATTTTAAGGTATCTGCATGCAAGCTTTCATCAAAATCCGCTTGGTAGTTTTTGCGTGATGATATTTCATACCAGACAAACAGACACAAAAGCCAAAAATTTAAAAATTGCCTTCTACATCGATAGTATGATACCTGAATTGTTATTTATAAAAATATTCCATGTACAGACACGACTTCCTTACAGTTTTATTATATGTATGGATAAGATGTATAGACAGGGTAATATGTTTATAATATGTAACATATATATGTAACATATTATATACATATTATAGAGTACACATTATTTTTCATGTAAAAAAAAGTTTATATTCTTATTTGATGACGGTTTAGTTGACGCAGTGGCCTACACGTAGGCCACATAACTCACTGGAACGAGTAATCACGACTTCAATCCCCATAAACCTGTGTGTGACTCAGACATACTTATTCCGATTTAGGTATACGGCACAAAACAAATCAATCGCGTCAGATGAAACTGCGATATATGATTCAATACGAAAACAAGTTGTCAAATCCCTACGTACCTACTAGATTTCAAAACACGCGCTCAGATACTAAACTAGGCTATAAAGCATCAAGAATAGGAAAGCTGATTACGTTGAACATACTATACGAGTACACCGGTAACGTTGGCAGCATTGATGTAATTCCATTGTGAAGTATTTTTCACGACTTGTAGGTAGTATGGTCGACTGATTGATGCCTATGTGGCATTAATTTGTAGTCCGAAGATTTAATCCTACTCCTAATATTATAAATGTAAAAGTTCGTATGTTTGGATGTTTGTTACTCAATCACGCAAAAACGGCTGAACGGATTTGAATGAACTTTGTCTCACAGATAGTTCATTATCTGGATTAACACATAGGATACTTTATATCCCGGAAAATGTTAGGTTCCTGCCTAAAGTTTATGCAGACGAAGTCGCCGCAGAAGCTAGTTATTAGATAAAGATCAGTTATGCTGCAGATTAATTAGAAGTGATGAATTTTTACTGGTTATTAGCTCTAATCTAAAAAATCTATTTTTTGAGAGCAAAATTAAAAAGATATAGCGTATTTTTGGTATCTTGAAAGCTACACCGAATCATGTAACAAATAATTCTTTATAATAGCTGCATTAAAGACATTAATTATCCGGCTGATAATTAATGTCTCTACCAGCTAGCAATATTTTTTCTTTTTATTTTCGCATCGAAATACATTGTTATATATATATCAAAGTCATCATGCCAGATCCATTACGGGGCAGGCAGAGAGTGCAAACATTCCAATAGGTTCTATCCTGACATCCCTGTCTGGCTTTCTCCACTCTCATAGTTCATCTCATACATGGTAGCTGGCTACGGAGAATTATAAACAGAATATCGTCACGAGTTACCCTGCGGGGTTATTTTGTATCGAAGCAAAATCAATGACTAACTCGCTTCAATATTATATTGATCTTCGAACCAGGCACTCTGCCCAAGACACAGAAGGCACGTGTAGAAGTTGAGGATCCAACAAGTATACGCGCCAGACGTCTCTGACTTCCCGATAAGACTTGAGAAACAACGATAAAATATATTAAACGTTTAAACAGCACACACGATTTCCTCTCGATTGGTGAGCCACAACTCAAAGTTACGTAATAAGTTGTTCTTGTTAAGTAAAACAATTTGACAGACAGAAAATATTTATCCACATAAACCCTTTTGCAATGTAGAAGTTGCGTTGTTCTATGCAAATGTTTCATGGAAATATTTTTTTAATAATATGCCCACGTGTATCCCATTGTAAATTTCATAAAAGGTAACGGAATGTTAACCTTAATAAAAGTAAAAGAAAGTATAGATAACACTGATTTCAGAGGAAACATTCTCTAGTTTACTTTTACAATTATAGCCATAACAAAAACATTCCATGAGTTTGTTTTGGTTTTCTTTAATGTAGGAAGAATGAATGTTAGTATTTGTATAAACAGAATTTACTTTTTCTTTATTATATTAAATTCTTCATAACATAATTCATTACATTTACTATATAAATTTTACGCAAATTGAAAACATATTAGAGTTCGCATAATTAATTAACTACATAGGTTATATTTACATATGTTTTTGGAATTCATAACAGATTACCTAAAAGAATATAAGATAAAATCAGTAAGTGTATCCAGCCGATTATTTCGTATGTACGATACCTATTTTCAAGAAACATAGAAATTGCGTCGTTTAATGCCGTGGTAAATGACAAAACGTATTATTTCCATCCTGTATACGCGACATGCAGCATATAAATATATGATATTCTAGCATACGCATGTATTTTTCAAGTTCTCCTATCCTTGCCTAAAGGCTTTGTGCTCTGCATCCTAAATAATACGAGTGTAAGATAGCCATAGCTCTACTGAGCATTACGCTATATCTGAACAGAAATGAACTCGGGTTTTCTCAAACCGGTCAGTTTTTGGATACGGACAGCAGTTGAGAACAAGTACCAATTACTTTTTTCTAAGTGGTCTGGTAAGTGCTCTTACTAGGGTTGTTTGCCTCCTTGACAAGAGACTACACTCTTTTATATAAAGCCAATTAAGTTATCATTAGCTGGATTTTGCGTGCGGAAAGTCGTACTCAGAAGGCTTAGCATGAAAACTTTGATGTTACCGAGTAATCGTGCTGTCACGTTCATATTTATTTAGTAAATTTATAGTGTGACAAGGATGGCATATCAACCCGCTAGCGTTACGCTAACATCAATCTTTTCGTATTAAGCTCTTAGGTCTTTTGCAAGCCACGGTGGAAGTTAGCAGGGCATTTCGGACTCCTACCGACTAAAAACCCCATCGTAACCGACATCGACACTTCAGAGAGGCTTTAAGATTTTTACGAGGAACGTACCAGTACCCCTTTGTACCTGGCTCCTAAGAGACGGTAGACCAGATTTATTATTATTACTTATAATACTTATTTAATGGACGTGATTTTAATTGAATATGTGACAATAGGCGGTATATTTTACACCAGTGTCCGGTATTGTGCGTTAGTTTGAGCGGTAATTGTGCTGTGACACATTTTCAAGGTCATTTATTGCAGTTTCACGCGCTGGCGCCTTGGAACTGGACCCTTTTTGGATATGATCAATTAAACACATAACGCAGCGCGTTACGATAACTTTGTGAAATGATTTATTGGTAAATAAAAAAAATAAACACCGTCACTGTATTCCCTAAGCGGGGTTGGCAGAGGTGTACTGAGTACACCTACTTTTCGCAGACGATGTTCGATCCCATATGCTAGGAGGCGAGCCTATTGCCATATACCGGACATAACTCCAGACTCATACTGGAAAGTTTTTGTTAAAAAACTACATTTGTCCGACTTAGGATTTGAACCCATGACCTCGTGATCTCAAAGCGATGCGCTTTGCCACTAGACCAACGAGGCAGTCGTTTATTGGTACTCCCGTGGAATATCATCACACGATAATTTCACGAAGTTTTCGTAACGAGTCGCGTTTGGTCATAGCGAATAAAGACCCTGGCTGTAGAACGGCGTGCCTGACGCAGTGTTATAATATAAGAATAATAATATTAGCGCTGTTAAGAAACTGTCCCATAGTTGTGCATGGGCCTCCTCTCAAACTGAAAGGGGTTTAGGTCGTAGTCCACCACGCTGGCCCAGTGCGGGTTGGCGAACTTCACACACATTCGAGAAACTCTCAGGCATGCAGGTTTCCTCACGATGTTTGCCGTCACCGTTAAAACAAGTGATAGTTAATGTTTAATACGCACATGCTTTCGAAAAGACTTTGCAGTCCAACGGCCTAACCACTCGGCTATCACTGCTTTTGCTTTTCTGCTCGTGACTTCGTCCGCGTTGACTTTAGTCAGGAACCTACCAATATTTTTTCTCTTTGTCTGGAATGACAAACACAACACCAATAATTTACATAAAACAAATACAAAAAAGAATTATTAACAGTGTAACCAGCTCCGTCATCCTCAGGTAGGTATTTATTAAAAATGTACGGAGGATGCTTATAGTTATTACACTTTGGGTACAAATACTTATACACATAATATTTTTTCGGGATATAGAGTATTCTATGTGTCAATCCAGGTAATAAAATTTCATCCAAATCCGTTCAACCGCTTTCGCGTGATTGAGTAACGATCATACAAACTATCACGTCTATAACATTAGTAGGATGACTGGATTTTTTTCTGAATCAATATAAAGTTAGTACGAACTTATTAAGTACTTTTTGTTAAAAATATTAATAATATTATTCAAATTATGCCTTACGGGGCCGAGACGTGGCCACTCACAGTGGGACTAGCCCACAAATTCAAAGTCGCACAGCGGGCTATGGAGCGAGCTATGCTCGGCGTCTTTTTGAAGGATACAATTTGTAACGAGGTAATCCAACAAAACACCAAAGTTACCGACATAGCTCGCAGACTCGATAAGCTAAAGTGGCAATGGGCTGGACACATCTGCAGACGGACCGACGGCCAATGGAGCAAGCGTGTCCTAGAGTGGAGACCGCGACTTGGTAAGCGTAAGGTAGGACGGCCCCCAGCTAGATGGACCGACGATCTCAAAAAGGTCGCTGGGACAGACTGGATGCGGAAGGCGGAGGACCGTGTGCAATGTCGCGTGTTAGGAGAGGCCTATGTCCAGCAGTGGACTGCGATAGGCTGATTGATATGCAGACCCAGAAAATGTTTGGAATGTTCACTCTCTTCAGTCTACCATTTCATGATTCTTTTCCTCAAGTACCTCTCTGTTACTGGAGGGTGACCATCAGCATTGAGAATCTGTCTCACTCCCGAACTCTTTGTTAGTGATTCCGGTCAGCTTGTTTCAAACTCTTTTATTTAATTTGTAGGTCTCCTCAGGCTTTGACGATGGCGTGCTGGCCGTGGGGGGGCCACCCCCACGGCCAGTACGGCAAGGGACGCAAACTTTAAGGGGCGCACTTGTAGACCCGCCTCCTACAGTACCTTCTTCCTACGATATAAGTTTAAAGGGGCGCAAAATTCAAAATTGCCCTAGGAGTGCATGACCTTACCTATAATGCTGGTTTATTATACACTGGCGTGTGAGCATTCATGCGGTTCAAAGATTTTTTTTATGGATTTCGTTAGTTAGTCTTTACTTATCTATAACGATATCGATGTTGAACAGCGACAATTACTTAATATCCTTTTGTTAGCACATTAATAAGTTTATAATATGGTCTAATTTCATAAAATTGTTGCCCCTTTTATTTTAAATTACTATTTGATTCGGAAATCGCCAGTTAATTTTAGAACTTTGAAGTGAGAGTTGAGTAGAGTCGAAAAAGATAGAAAGTTTGATGTGATATGGATGTGGGTCATGTACGTCGGACTTCACGACCAGAGTTCATAGAAAACGATGTGAAAAGGGCGGATAATTCACCCTTTTCACATCATTTCCCGTTTAAAAATTATATAATCTATTTAAAAAGGAAACATTGTAATAATAGGAGATTGACATGTAGATAACCATGCTGTTATTTTTGACTTGTAGTTGATAGTCTCTATTATAAAATTAACTCTTATTGTATCCGACAGATTAAATCAAAATTGCGTGAGCTTCAAAATAAGAATCGCGCACAATCGAAAATTTTCATACAAATACTTTTACATATCTATATCATCACGCCAGATCCCTTGCAAGGTAGGCAGAGAGTACAGAGGTTCTTTCCTATATTATATTCCAACAGGTTCTTTCTTATATAAAAATAATTTTAATAAAACTTAATACGAATAGTTCCAAGTTCCAACAGTCTCTGACCGTTCTTTTAGGGGATAATTATATTTATGATGTTCACATGGGTCCATTTTTGTTCATTTATGTAAAAATGTCATCTTATCAAAGTTTATTGTACAGGTTTCGTCCCCGCATTTCCTTTAATAAAAGTTACTATGAGTTTATCCGAGTAGTCCTGTCCCATCCAAATTCATCTTTTTGACATCCACTATCTAGAAGTTGTGAGCCACCTTGTGCAAAGTTCTCTAAGTAGTTTCCTATGAGTGACGCACTGAGCTGAAAAGTTTGTAGTGGAATGTGCTGTTTAAAAATACGTCCTTAAGTGCAAAAACGTGTATTTTTTATTGTTTTCACATTTTGTTAAATGTGTCTTTCATACCAAAATTTATACTGAGAAAATTTATACAATTATGCCCAATTTTGGTGGAAAGTTCTTTCTAATAAATTTCAATAGTTTCTGCTGTATTATTATTTCTCCCATCGTAGTTAATTTTGTATCCTAAAAATAGGTATTTGAGTAAAAATAATATTATGAAAAAGAACACAGCCACTGATCTGCAAACACTAGTCACAGTTATGAAAGACGACTGCATGATCAATGGCTTACACTTGAATGTGAAGAAAACCAAGATTATGGTTTTTGAAAGGGAAGAAACCAGAACGAATGTAAGGATTGTGATTGGTAACGATGTGCTGGAGCAAGTGAATGAGTTTGTATATCTTGGATGCACCTTCAGTAAGGATGGGAAATACACCGCTGACATAGAGAGAAGAGTGAGTGCAGGGAACGGAGTGAATGGTGCGATGGGAAAGCTACTCGGGAGCCGGCACTAAAGCCATAGGGCGCAGCTGGCCATACATAACGGAGTTCTTGTCCCAACGTTGTTATATGGTAGCGAGAGCTGGGTATGTAAGAAGGAGAATGAAAGTAGGATAAATGCGGTAGAAATGCGAGCTCTGCGGAAGATGTGCGGAGTGAAGCTGACCGACCGCATTAGCAACAGCATAGTAAGACAGCGAGTAGGTATGGAAGATAGTATCGGTATAAAGATGAGAAAGGGCATGCTCCGTTGGTTCGGGCATATAGAAAGAATGCCAGAGAAAAGAATGACAAAACAGATATACAATGTGAAAGTGGAAGGATGCAGGTACCGGGGAAGACCTACACTATCTTACCACGACCAAATAAACCGAGTCTTATCTGATGAAAAAAAGTCAAGAGTCTCCGTAACCGGCGAGCGTGTATGAGACGAACTATGAGAGTCGAGGAAGCCAGAGAGGTATGTAAGGAAAGAACCTGTTGGAACTCTGTACTCTCTGCCTACCCGCAAGGGATCTGGCGTGAGGTTATAGATAGATAGATAAAAAAGAATAAAAATTCTCAAAATTTAACTCAGATTGAATATTAGTTCATTCAGAGGCATTTTGGGTAGGTAATTTATTGGCATTTGACTAGTTCAAACATCGTCTATTACTATTATCTATCTACAACAATCTTCAATAAACGACATTAACTGAAAATCCTTATTTTAAAGTAATTTTGCAAGCTAAAACACCACTAAAACTGCATCACTAAAATAACGTAACCTACTTATATTTTTATATAGATATAACTTACTTTTTTGTCATTAATAGTTGTAAAAAGCTTTTAAACTGTTATCAAAATAATACACTTTTTTAGCCAAAACCTTTTCAAATACGAACGTCAAAATTACTCTTTCATTTCGAATAAAATGTAAGAGACCAAGGTAAAAAAAAACAAAAAGAGATGGTCTAGGTCTTTCATTATTATACCGCGAGTACCCAACCTAAACTAGTGAGCAATGGAGGGCTTTATCGTTTTAAACTTATTCTACCACAAGTAAGTAAATTTATTGAACGAACTGAAGCGAACTATGCGAGTGAAGGAATTCAGAGAGGTCTGCAAGGAAAGATCCTGTTGGAACTCTGTTCTCTCTGCCTACCCCACAAAGGATCTGGACCCTTTGTGGGGTAAGCAAAGAGTATCAGAGTCTATATTATACGCCAACGTGATAATATAGATAGAGAGATAGAAGTTAATTAGCATGTTTCCCTACCCAAAAAAAAAAAATTCGCTCATAAATTTTTGACACCTCGTTGGTCTATTGGCAAATAATGTGCTCTGTGGTCTTGAGGTCCTAGGTCGGATAAATGTAGTTTTTCTATCGAAAAATTGCCAGGATTAGTCCAGAATTTAGGATTGTGCCCGATATGTGGCCTTAGGTTCGCCCCCTATATATTACATGGGACCTAACATCGTCGGCGAAAAGTACCCTCGCTTGGGAAATATAGGCGTGACGGTGTTTGTTTATTTATTTTTATTTTCGATATTGTATTGTAACCATTATTGCAGTGAATATAAAAAAAAATATGCATTATTATCATAAATGCTAAATAAAATATGTAATTTGTCTAAGGTATGAGAAGACGGGAGGCGATCGTAGCGCTGTGCGACTGCGGAGTTCTTACCGATCATCAAGTTTAATCAGCGTTCGACTCGGTCGGCCTGAGATGGGTAACCGTTTGTGGCATTTTCATATTCGAACGTCTCCGTGCTTCGGAAGGCACGTTAAGCCGTTGGTCCCGGTTACCACTTTATGTAGTAGTCGTTAAGCCGAGTTGGAAGCCTTAAAGGCGGCTTAATAAGTTCCAACAGCAGGTGGCCACAAACCTGCCTCCACCAATCCGCACTGGGTCCGCGTGGTGGAGTATGACCTAATCTCTCTCACCTCGATTTGTGAGAGAAGGCCTTTGCCCAGCAGTGGGCAGTATGGGCTGATATTATTATGAAAAGACTTAAAAAAAGGATTAGGATATGCAACTAAACTTAAAAATGAGAAAAGTTTTTTTTGAAACTTCTAAAAAATTATAATACGCAAAATGACTTGAATAAAAATGTCTATTTTTCTTCACTATACAGAAGGTATAATTTTCAGCTCCGGTGCGTAAAATTACTTTTGGGAAAATGATTACTATGAGCTCGGCGGCCTTGCCGTCTTCTCTCGAAATAAAATTTTATTTAATATTAAAAAACATAAGAGCCTGCTTAAAATGACTACTTATCACAGTACCTACTTATATTTTCTGGTAACGTTAATATCACTAAGTTCTAAAACATTAAATGTCACTTATAAATGATAAGGAATAAAAAAGTCGTTCTCTTGTTCAGTACAAAATAATTATTGGAGAAATACTTAAGTGAGAGTCCGGGACAAGCTTTTGACAGCAGGCTCTTCGGACTCAAATGTAGATGAATGCTGGAATAGCCTGAAAGAGAGTTTGGTGGAATCCGCGAAAGAAGTATGTGGTTGCTCAAAGAAGCATATTACAGCAAAAGGTGATGCATGGTGGGATGCGGAGTTGCAAAGCTCCGTAGAAAGTAAGAAGAAAGCGTGGCAGGACTATGTATCTTCTTTGAACCTGAATGCCAGTATGACAGAGATGAAGAAAGAAATATACCGGCAATGCAAGAATGCCACTAAAACTTTAGTGAAAGAAAAGCGTGAAAGAGCCAGTATGATTGAGGAGGAGAGGCTGGCGAAGAACTTCGAGAACAACACCAAACTCTTTTGGAGCAAGGTGAGAAAGGCTCGAGGTGATTCGTCAGGCTCCAGAATGGAAAGGATAAAATCTAAAGATGGTGACATTCTTGCAGACACACAAGCTGTGCTAAACCGGTGGAGTGAATATTTTGGAGAAATGTATGGAGATGACCCGGATGCTGATGCCGCAGACGTGCCTAAAGGCGAGATTGCGGCACCAGAATCAACGGAGGACATCACTATGGAAGAAGTTGAATGGGCGATAGGAAGTATGAAAAACGGTAAAGCTGCGGGAGTAGACATGATATCTGCCGAGATGATCAAATATGGTGGAACTTGCGTCCGGGACGCTTTCCGGGCTCTTGCAAACCTTTGCTGGAGGACCGGTAGAGTCCCTACAGATTGGCGCCGCGCAGTCATAGTACCCTTGTATAAAGGCAAGGGTTCACAATATGACTGCGCCAATTACAGAGCCATCAGTTTGATCAGCTTGGCAGCCAAGGTGTACGGTAAAATTATTGAACGGAGAATGCGCGTGAAGTCCGATGGAATGTTGTGCGAGGCACAAGGGGGTTTCAGGTCTGGAAGAGGATGTTCGGATCAAGTCTTCTCACTCCGCAACATCGTAGAGAAGCATCTGGCAGTGGGCCGGAAGGTTTTCTGCGGTTTTGTAGATCTGGAGAAGGCATTTGACAGAGTTGTGCGAAAGAGACTTTGGGACATTTTGCCAGAGTATGGTATAGATGGCACTCTGTTGCGAGCCGTCCAGTCCACTTATGTGGACTGCAAGGCATGCGTACGGGTGGGTGGTAACAGGTCACCCTGGTTTGACGTTAAAATCGGCGTCAAGCAGGGTTGCGTGTTGTCCGCTAGACTGTTTATAATATATCTGGACAAAAGTCTTCAAAGACTGAAAGCGATGAATGAAGGTGTACAAATGGGTGACTTAGTGGTAAACCATCTACTTTATGCAGATGACGCGGTCTTAATAGCGCCAACAGCCACTGATCTGCAAACACTAGTCACAGTTATGAAAGACGACTGCATGATCAATGGCTTACACTTGAATGTGAAGAAAACCAAGATTATGGTTTTTGAAAGGGAAGAAACCAGAACGAATGTAAGGATTGTGGTTGGTAACGATGTGCTGGAGCAAGTGAATGAGTTTGTATATCTTGGATGCGCCTTCAGTAAGGATGGGAAATACACCGCTGACATAGAGAGAAGAGTGAGTGCAGGGAACAGAGTGAATGGTGCGATGGGAAAGCTACTCGGGAGCCGGCACTTAAGCCATAAGGCGCAGCTGGCCATACATAACGGAGTTCTTGTCCCAACGCTGTTATATGGTAGCGAGAGCTGGGTATGTAAGAAGGAGAATGAAAGTAGGATAAATGCGGTAGAAATGCGAGCTCTGCGGAAGATGTGCGGAGTGAAGCTGACCGACCGCATTAGCAACAGCATAGTAAGACAGCGAGTAGGTATGAAAGATAGTATCGGTGTAAAGATGAGAAAGGGCATGCTCCGTTGGTTCGGGCATATAGAAAGAATGCCAGAGGAAAGAATGACAAAACAGATATACAATGTGAAAGTGGAAGGATGCAGGTACCGGGGAAGACCTAGACTATCTTACCACGACCAAATAAACCGAGTCTTATCTGATGGAAAAGTCAAGAGTCTCCGTAACCGGCGAGCGTGTATGAGACGAACTATGAGAGTCGAGGAAGCCAGAGAGGTATGTAAGGAAAGAACCTGTTGGAACTCTGTACTCTCTGCCTACCCCGCAAGGGATCTGGCGTGAGGTTATAGATAGATAGAGATAGATACTTAAGTGAGTACAAATAAAGTGGCTGTTCGCATTACGGATACGCAGTGTAGGCCAAAATACCTTTGGAACTGGCTGTTTCTTTACACTTTCAATCTCATTCAAGTAGATCAAAGAAAATTTCAAGAGAAAATAAGTGTATTGATGATTGGATGAAATATGTTTCCACAGAATAAAAGTCATCAGAATTACTTTTATTTTTATAGAACTGCAAAAGAGTAGGTAACATATGCGTCAATGAAAATACAAATTGTGTTGTTAGGCAGATGAAAAGAATGAGAATGTATTAAAATAGGTATCTATGTAATATACATACATTCAAAGGAACATCAACTTACAGGCACATCTATCACAAATTAATCAGGGCAGTATAAATTAATCAGATGCCAGATCTAATTCACTTAGGTATGCTTTTGGGTACAAATAAATGCTAAAAGAGCAATTTTTTTAAATTTAAAGAATCCAATCTCTTACAAAACTCATGATGTACAAGAACAGTTTTCCAAGAAAAAGGAATGCAATTTCGACAATCAAATACTGTCGCAATTTACAAGAAATGTCAATTACAAATTAAAAAAGATAAGTCTAAAAATTCTCGAAGGTGTGTGAAGCTCGCCCAACCGCACTGGGCCAGCGTGGTGGACTAGGCGATAGCCTAAACTCTCTCAGTCTGAGAGGAGGCCCGTGTCCAACGGCGGGACAGCTTCTTAACAGGGCTATTATTATTAAGTCTAAAGATTTCTCTTCGAGTAGAGGCTTGAAAAAGTCTTTTGTATATTTCGTAAAACGCAGATGTTAACAAGTACCTATATAAATACGAGTAGCAAACGGGTAAAAACTCCACCTTATATTTTCAAATCCATTTTAAAAAGGACTGCTTAGTTTACAGTTTAAGTACCGACTGGAACTTTATAAGTATTTCATAGATTTATATTTATTATGGTGAAGTAAAGTTTCAAACTTCAGACGTTTAAGTACTTTGAGGATGGGCGGACGCCGCCTACCGGATCAATTTTGGTCTTAAAAAAATATATGGTTACAACAAAAGTGTGTATTTATTTTGATAACGTTTGTATTTGTGATGGATTTTACTCGATTTCAAATGATTTTTATGTGTCATTATTGTATTGTCGTTCTACTTGTGATAGTTATTAAAGCTGAAATGAAGTTAATGAATTCTTTTTCTTGCAAATTTAGAGAAATCTGTGGTAGTTATTATTCTAATTCTACTATAAATTGAAAAAGTTCTATATGTAATATGATTTTTTAGTAACGTTGCGAATACATTATTAACTTTTTAATTTTGAATGCATATATATTGTACCGATCATCAACTATTCATAAGTTCTTTTTGGTTTAGTGGACTGGTATTTGATTATTTTTGTGCTATTTATGTTCAGTTGTTGTCCATTTAACGAAACTTGTATACCCATAACTAGGGCCCGTATTACAGAACGTAAAACGGTCGTGAATCTAGTTTTAACGTTACTCAAACGTTAGTTTTAAAATAAGATTCACGACTGAATTCGTTCTGTAGTACGGGCCTTAGTGTTTGTTAAAAAAGGGACTTTAAATAGAGCCGGTCACACCCGCCTCGATCCAAATATTTCAATATTTTTTTTTAATTGAACCGCCTCGTTCTTTTGCCCGTGATAGAAGCTTTGTTACATAGAATAAATATCCTAACTCCATATTGTTGTGAAATGATTTGTGTAGAACTTGCAATTAATTGTTTTTTTAGAGAGTTACTATATTTATTCGATTCAAGGACAATATAGACAATTAAACTGATATCTTCTTCTCATGAACTTTTCTTAAAGCTAAAACATATTACTACGTAACATAAAGGAACGAATAAAAAAATTACTACAATATACAAGCTAATAACTGGATCCCTTTGAGTTGCAACATGAAAAAGCTGTAACAAATTCGTAGCTAGTAACGTTATAATCCTACCTACCTCTGTGCATTAGCGTGACGCTAGTAAGTTGATATGCCATCTTGTCACACTACAAAGAACAATGGCAAGATCCTAAGTGAATGTTGTATGAAGTGTCTAAAAATACGACATGTGCAAACATTAGTAATATAAAACTATTTTACGGATTTTATCGCGGTTTATTGTTAGTTCCCGACGTTTCGAGTGCTTTGCAGCACCCATGGTCATGGTCAGTCCCTCCCGTGACCATGGGTGCTGCAAAGCACTCGAAACGTCGGGAACTAAAAATAAAAAAATAAACCGCGATAAAATCCGTAAAATAGTTTTTTTTTCATGTGTAATATTCGCGTAAATCTAAGAACTCAATATTAGTAATATCATTTGGTCCTTTTCTACACAATATTATGTATGTAAAATCGCACGATAATATTTTTTTAAATAAAGTACTTTATTTGACTAAAATGAAATTAGTAAACATTTTTAAATAAACGTTTAGTTAAAGACCATTGATTTATAAAAAATTCTCCTAATGTTTTACTTTCAAACAGTTGCAATAATTTCTAAATAGTTAATATCAAAAAAAAATATTATACACAACGTATTTTAAATAGTTTATGTATTGATTGAAAAGAAATGCAGTGGCAATAATTCGTAATAATGACATTTGTGTTGACAATTTATTGACAACTTCAACTTACCAAAATATTTTACGGTATTCTTTTTCTTCCTGGTTGTTTGATGTTTTTAGTTTTAAACCTTGCAGCTACTCAATTTTATCGTACGAAACTGATAATTGCTTTCACTAAACGCACTCCGATCGTACCTCAAGAAGTTGTGTAGGTACGCTTCGCTCAGAGGCCAAAAGTTGTGACAGACCTACACGCTACACACATTATGTGCATGTAAATGTTATATTGGAGTCAATAATGCTCAGCGATATAAGTCTTGGATCAACACACGAGAACACGCTCTACAACTAGACTCTTAGCTATTGTATGTGACGAAGATACATATTTATAAAATAAATCTTGATAACCATTTTTATTTTTACTGTTTTATTTTGCAGCAGTGTATGAGTGGTAACTAGGCGATAACAAAAATAATAAATCAACTAATTCTGTCTCACTGCTAGGCAAATGTCTCACAAATCGAGATGCGAGATAGATCATAGTCCACCACCTTTACATATTTCATATAAAAGTAACTAGATACTTAAACGTAGTGCCTACTATTGTAATTTCTAATGGTTGCAAGTTACCCCTTTTAAGAAGACTCGTAAATACAAATCACCAATGACCCAATGCTAACTACCTATTAAGAGGTAATTTCATTAAGTTCATACTGATATAACCTTAACACATGAAATAGTATGGCTGCATTAAGTTAAATGGATACTATTATACTTTTTATGGTTACCGCTGAGTGTTTTAGAGAGTCTTGATATATAAACATGAAAATATGGAATATTGACATAACCTTAAAACTAAAATGTTATAATATCTTTTTTTTTCGAATTTTTATTTGAGACAATAAAAATTCTCGGTGTTTATGTTTAAGTAATGGAAACCCTATAGTTTTCACATTTTTTCATTCATAGACTCCTCAAATCGTTATCAGGCAAAACCATGTATGGGAGTTTGCCATTGTCCTTTACTAAATAAACATGAACGTGACTGCAAGATTACTCGCTAGCGTCACGCTAACGTCAACCTTTTCGTGCTAAGCCCTCTGAGGTGAGTGGATGTATGCGAATAAAAATAATGGATTTACTTTTTTCATCTCACAAAAGCGTTGAATTCTCACATGTACTCAGTTGTAATTATTGGAATCACGTCTAACAATAATGATTTGGATACTTTCGATATTCTCAAAAGCTAGCATGTAAATTCTTATTTTTATTCAGTTGAAATCTATTCAGAGAATAGAGGGATATACTCTAAATGGATAAGCCGAGAAAGAAAACGAAGGCGAAAGAGAATAGATTTAGTATTGTAGATTCAGAATGTTATTTGGTTAAAGTAGATAAATATATGTCATGAACGTTTTTCTCCGAAGAGCTAAGCAAAATAATAGACTTATGTTTGGCCGAGGTATTTTAGACTCAATAAGGCAGGGTACGAGCCTATCGCCTTTCTTGGTGCAGATTATTACATTCTCCTATAAAACTTTTTATGGTTACCTCGGACATGAAGAATTTCTGACAAAGTGTTGCTTAACCGTTTGTTAGTAACAATCTTATAAGCTCTCGAAAAGTTCGAGGTTCGAATAATTTGGCATCCATACGGGTTTTGGCCGCGTGGTTCCCGGCTTAGAATAGGACCAACCCATCTCCTGATGTTGGCCGAGGGGGACACCTTCGAGAGGACCATAGGGCTCGCCGAGCTTGGGGCAGAGGTCGTCGTCGCCAAGATCCGCGAGTTGGGCCTGGAGATAGCGCCTCATAAGACCGAGGCGCTATGGTTCCACAAACTGCCAAGGAGCAGGGAACCGCCCGACTCGTGGGTTCGCGTTGGAGACTCGCCAGTCCGGGTGGGGAGGTACCTAAAGTACCTAGGCCTCACCCTGGACAGTCGCTGGGGCTTCGAGGAGCACTTCGAGCGCCTAGTCCCCCGAGTCGAAAGGGTAGTGGGTGCTATGCACAGACTGCTGCCCAACCTTGGGGGACCGTCGGAGGAGGTGCGCCGCCTCTACGGGGGGGTCGTGCGATCGGTGGCCCTCTATGGGGCGCCCGTGTGGTCACACAGACTGTCGGGCGTCCGGCGCAGCAGGATGAAGATTCAGAGCCTGCAGCGCAAGATGGCCATCCGTATCGCACGAGGATACCGTACCATATCCTTTGAGGCGGCAACACTTTTGGCGCGTTCCGCCGCTCGACATCCTGGCGGACATGGACGCGAGGGTCTACGACCAGACTCGCGGCGTTCGTCAAAGCGGCGAGAGCGTGCCTGCGCTCGAAGAAGTGAGACGGCGGGAACGACGGCGCGCTCTGGAGGAGTGGCGCGCGAGGCTCAGTCAAGAGCATATCGCGCGCAAGCGCGTCGTCCAAGCTATCCTGCCGTCCTTCGAAGCCTGGCACCAGCGGAGGAGAGGGCGAGTCACCTATAGACTTACTCAGATAATCACCGGTCATGGTTGCTTCGGTGATTATCTGAGGAAGATCGGACGCGAGGCGACGACAACCTGTCACCACTGCGGTGGGGACCAGGATTCCGCCCAGCACACGCTTGAAGAGTGCCCGGCGTGGGCCTCCGAGCGGCGGATCCTGGTCGACCGGATCGGACCGGACCTCTCCCTGCCGGCAGTTGTAGCGGCTATGCTGGCAGGGGAATCGGTGTGGGGGATACGGCCCCCCTCCTTCTGCGAGACTGTGATGTCCCAGAAGGAGGAGGCCGAGCGGGATCGGGAGAGGGCCGATCCTGCTCGACGAAGGCGACGGCGCCGGGGTGGAGGCACAGCCCGCCCAGGCCCCCCAGCCCAATAGCCCGGGGCTTTAGAATACGGGCTAACTCGCGTCCCTCGCCGTAATATCTGGCGGGGGACCCCCCCCTGCATCAACATCAGCAGGGGGGCCTTCGGGGTTGCGGACGCAAGGGGCGGGGGCCCTGAGCGTCCTTCACGAGCAACCCCGAGGAGGACGGTGGCGTGGTGTGGCCCACGTCACCGTGAGCACCGCGTCGGTGCGGGAGGGAGCATGTCATCAAGTCTCCCTCCGATGGCGGGCTCTTCGGAGCGAGGCACAAGAGGGGCACCGGTGCGTTCCATACGGAGATACCGGAGCCTTTCCAAAGTGCTGATGTCGGCCACCCTGGGGTTTTTAGTCGGTAGGAATCCGACACGCCCCGCGAGCTTCCCCCGAGGCTCGCGGAAGTCCTATGCAGGATTTTCCCCAGGAAAAAAAAAAAAAAAAAAAAAGGACCAACCCATCTCATCCCATCGGGTGTCGTACAAGGCGACTAAGGGAAAACTAGGGAATGGGCAGCAGCGTTCCCTTAACACTTCGACGACCAATAACTGCGCTCGCTAACCCGCCTGCCAAGCGTGGCGAGTATGGCAAACACCCCCAATTATGGAAGAAAGTAGGAAAACCAGGCCCCTAGTCCCCGGCGGTCCTGTTCGTCCTGGCCACGGTAGCAGCCATGGTAACGACAGGACAAGGGGTGCTAAGAATCTCCGGCGGAGATTCGGCTGCCACCAAAACCGAAAATTGGCCCTGGTGACATACAACGCACGCACATTGAGGACAGATGAGAAGCTTCTTGAGCTGGAAGAAGAGATAAACAAGTTGCGGTGGAATATTGTTGGTTTATCGGAGGTCCGAAGAGAGGGCGAGGACACGATAACCTTAAAATCCGGCAACTTGTTTTACTACCGGGAGGGCGAACAGCAGTCCACAAGTCACTCATAAACAACGTTGTGTCCATCACTAGTGTGTCGAGCAGGGTAGCGTACCTGATACTCAGAATATCCAAAAGATATTCGCTGAAGGTCATACAGGTCTACGCACCGACCTCGGCATACTCAGATGATGACGTCGAAGTAATGTATGAGGACATTAGTAGAGCCATACATACTTCCAAAGCACACTTTACAGTGGTTATGGGTGACTTCAATGTGCGGCTGGGCAAACAGGGCGATGATGAATTGAGAGTGGGGCAATTTGGATATGGGCAACGCAAACCCAGGGGTCAGAGGCTGGCCGAATATCTGGAGAAGGATATCTCTTTATGATGAACTCTTTCTTCCAGAAGCCGCCTCATAGGAAATGGACCTGGATGAGCCCTGATGGTTCCACAAAAAATGAGATAGACTTCATCATGAGCACCAAGCGACAAATATTTAATGATGTCTCCGTGATTCATAGGGTAAAAACCGGCAGTGATCACCGAATGGTCAGAGGCACATTAAATATTAATGTCAAAATGGAAAGATCGCGTCTGATGAAGTCTACGCTCCGACCTACTCACGCATATATCCAAAACCCCGAGAACTTTCAACTCGAATTGTCAAACCGCTTCGAATTGCTAGACAGCAGCGCATCAGTGGACGTAATCAACAACAGGCTGGTAGAGACTGTTCATACGGTCGGGTCCAAGTATTTTAAGACCCACCGTAAAAATAGACCTCAAAAACTATCTGACTACACCCGAAACCTCATGGCTGAGCGACGTTCTATGACGCTCCAAACCTCCGATGATGCTAAGTCCTATAGGCAGCTAAATGGACAGATATTAAAGTCCTTGCGACACCACTTACGGTCCTTCAATGCAAGGCGTATCGAGGAGACCATAGAGCAGAACAAGGGCTCTAAAGTGTTCGCAAGAGACGCGTCTATTGGGCAGAGCCAGTTGACGAAACTGAAGACGGAGGACGGAAACGTAACGTCAAATAGGTCAGAGGTGCTCAGGGAGATAGAGAGGTTCTATGGACAGTTATATACCTCAGTAGCTAAACCTGTTGTTGACTTGGTAAAAGACCCAAGAGCCAAGCTAACCCGACACTGCACGGAAGATATCCCGGACATCAGCCTGTGCGAGATTAGGATGGCTCGCAAACAACTAAAAAACAACAAAGCGCCGGGTGAAGACGGAATTACTGCAGAACTTCTGAAGGCAGGCGGATCGTCGGTACTTAAAGTCCTTCAGAGGCTATTTAATTCCGTCTTGCTTGAAGGGAAAACGCCGGAAGCATGGAACAGGGGTGTGGTGGTGCTGTTTTTTAAGAAAGGTGATAACACCTTATTGAAGAACTATAGGCCCATCACACTGCTGAGCCATGTTTATAAGTTGTTTTCGAGAGTCATTACGAATCGTCTCAAACGAAGGCTTGATGACTTCCAGCCTCCCGAACAAGCCGGTTTCCGGAAAGGTTTTAGTACCATAGACCACATACATACGCTGCGGCAGGTTATACAGAAGACTGAGGAGTATAATCGGCCACTATGCTTGGCGTTTGTGGACTATGAGAAAGCCTTTGATTCGATCGAGACTTGGGCGGTTCTTAGATCTCTCCAGCGATGCCGCATTGACTATCGGTACATCGAAGTGTTGAAGTGCTTGTATAATAACGCCACCATGTCAGTCCGAGTACAGGGGCAGTGCACGAAGGTGATCCCCATAAAAAGAGGAGTAAGACAGGGAGACGTCATTTCTCCGAAACTGTTTACGGCCACCTTAGAGGACGCCTTCAAGCTCTTGGAATGGCAAGGACTTGGCATCAACATCAATGGCGAATACATCACTCACCTTCGATTTGCCGACGACATTGTGGTCATGGCGGAGTCGCTGGAAGATCTAGGACGAATGCTCGGTGACCTCAATAGAGTATCCCAACAAGTGGGTCTTAAAATGAATATGGACAAAACAAAAATAATGTTTAATGTCCATGTCGTACCCACCGCACTCACCGTTGGGAACTCTACTCTTGAAGTTGTCGACGAATACATTTACCTGGGACAGGCAGTCCGGTTAGGTAGGTCCAACTTTGAGAGAGAGGTCAATCGACGAATGCAACTCGGCTGGGCAGCGTTGGGAAACTGCGCAACATCTTCTCATCCAAAATACCTCAGTGCCTAAAGACTAAAGTTTTTAGTCAATGTGTGTTACCAGTGATGACATATGGATCAGAGACGTGGTCTCTTAAAATAGGTCTCATAAAAAAGCTCAAAGTTGCTCAGCGAGCTATGGAAAGAGCTATGCTCGGCGTTTCTCTACGTGATCGAATCAGGAATGAGGAGATTCGTAGAAGAACCAAGGTCACCAACATAGCCCTCAGGATTAGCATGCTGAAGTGGCAATGGGCTGGCCACATAGCGCGAAGATCAGACGGGCGTTGGGGCAGAAAGATTCTAGAGTGGAGACCACGTATTGGCAAGCGCAGCGTAGGACGACCGCCTGCCAGATGGACCGACGATCTTGTGAAAATTGCAGGAAATCGTTGGATGCAGGTGGCATCGGACCGGTTACGCTGGAAAGCGATTGGGGAGGCCTATGTTCAGCAGTGGACAAGTAAAGGCTGAAATGATGATGATGATGATGACGGGTTTTTTTATCATAATGAACTATTTGTAACGCTTCGACAACATCGATACCTAATTCCGCTATTTAGTGTAATGTATAACAGTAAGAAACTCAGGTTTTGTCGCGCAGGGAAACTGATGAAGTTATATCAAAACACGACATTGTAAACTGTTTCAGGTAAACCTTTGAAATTCGTATGGAAATTATCATAAGGCCGAAATTAATTGACTATTGTTTAATACACGCTCATTGAATAGTCAGAAGCTTTAGTAGCATTCAGTTAATCAGGTGATTATAATAGATGAGATGTTGTGTTATATACTATATAATCACAGCCGTTTTTATTCTAAAGATGTTGGTATCGCTGTAAATATATGTGTAGTACATATGATTATCTATTATTTTGGTAGAAAGCAACGACAAACTGCTTAGTCTATGTTAAATGATCATTATTGTATTTAATTATATAGTATTGTATTTAATTTTACAGTATTATATTGTGAAAAAATAATTTTATATGAGGAGACTCTTTCGCACCTGGTTGCGAATCGCTGTTGGAATGGAGGCCGAAAGAGATTTTACAAACATAGAGAAACACAGGGCGCTGCTAGAAGTTTTATGTCCGCCGTGCGAATGCGGAGTGACGGCAGCTGCATAATGTAAGTCCGATTCATAATAGAACCCATACTTATTATTGTGTACTTCAGTTCCGTATTACTCTTTCGCTGTCAGCCCTATACTCACGATTTTCCTTACAAAAAATGTTGAAAATAGGTGTATGCTAATGCATACACCTATTTTCAACATTTTTTGATTATGCAATTTACTATCGCCACAGGTACAATGATGAGGGCGCCAGCTTTCTTCACACTGGCATTGTGCTATGTCATAGAGGGCAGTCACCTCAAGCTGCAGAGTAACTCGGTCGATTTGTTCCTTCGGGGAGGATCAGGATCGTCTTTTGGAGACTTTTCATTTGACTTTCCTACCGAACAATTATCCATTGGAGGCTTTGGGTGAGTTAGAACTGGATAAAATGTTTGTTATGTCTGTGATTTGTAGTTTAGTTTTTTTTGACTAACTTATAAGCATTTGGTTGTTAGTGTTCTTTGAAGTAGTAGTAACACTATAAATAAATACATATGGTATATGTATTTATTTATAGTATCTCTATTTTAAATACAAATATAAAAAATATATTGATGTTCACTCTTCCGCACATATAAAATAAATTGAGGGAAATTGCTACTACAATTATTCCTACAATTACTCGTATTAAGCATTACTGATATCTGAGAGAATGTCAGTATTGTTTACATAACAATATATCTAGAAAATCTGGAATGAGTTAGTGCTGGGCTTGCCTCGAGTCCTTGGTTGGTACATAAAATTAGATACATACATACTCGTATCTTAAAATTTGTATTTTGGTAGTTGGATAGTATGCATGTACGAGGAGGGATCAAAAAGTAGTGAGAATGAGATAGAATATAATGACTATTGATAACTTAATAATTTATTTTTCTACATAGTTTCCGAGTCTCTATACACACCGAGTCCAGCGCTTTTCCAAGGCTTCAATCCCTTTCACAAAAAAAGTTTTGTCTTGGTCCTGCAAAAAGCTCTCCACGGCATCCATCACCTCGTTATCGTCTTCGTACCTGTTTCCCCTTAAGTAATTTTTTAATTTGGGGAGCAGATAAAAATTGCTAGCCGCCAGGTCTGGTGAATAAGGGGGGTGGTCAACCAATTCGAAGCTAGCTTGCTGAATGGCAGCTATCGCAACTGCCGACCTGTGCGCGGGTGCGTTGTCGTAATGAAACAGCACGCCCCTTCGAAGTTTCTCTCTCCTTTTCTCTTCGATGGCATTCCTTAACTTGGGAATTAAATCTGCATAATATTGGCCTGTAATAGTGGTTCCACGCTCCAGGTAATCAATCAACAATATTCCTTCTGAGTCCCAAAATATTGAGGCTATAACCTTGCCAGCCGATGCCACGACACGAAACTGCTTCGGGGTCGGTGATGATGGTCGTTTCAATTGCGAAGATTGCTGTTTTGTCTCGGGATCAAAATGATGGACCCATATTTCGTCCATTGTTACGAAACGAGACAAAAAGTTTTCAGAATTTTCTTGAAACTTGTCCAACAATATCTTCGAAATGTCAAGTCGATTTTGTTTCTGACTGTCGGTTAACATTCTCGGCACCCATCTTGCGGAGTTTTTTCTCATATTCAAAGATTTTTTCAATATGGATTGAATACTTCCATATGAAATGCCCGTTTCTTGAATTTACCATGCGATACTTAATCGCATGGTAACTCTTCGATCGCTTAATACAATTTTCTCGACTTTCGCAACATTTTCTTGGGTGACTGACGTCGATGGACGGCCGCAACGATGTTCGTCTTCCGTGCTCGTTCTCCCTACTCGAAATTGAGAAGCCCACCTTGCGACAGTGGAATACGGCGGAGCAGACTCTCTTAATGTTGTTTCCAAATTGCAATGAATCTCTTGCGTCGTTAACTTTTTTAAACAGAAGGATTTAATAACGGCTCGCACTTCGTTTTTCTCCATTTTCGAGAACACGTTCCGACACGAAGCAAACAAATGACTACATTCAGAAAAAAACAAAAGAGAATCGAAGATTTTTTTTTATTAATATTACAAATATGTATCTGAGCTATGCATGCCAGTATATTTTTTTTTTACCTAGGAGTATGTCGTTCTCACTACTTTTTGATCCCTCCTAGTAATAAAGAATTACTTACTTACATGTCTAATTTGCCCCTAGTACAAGTAGTGACTAATCAATTAGTACTACATATAGGTAGGTAATTTTATCATGGTTATCACGTAGCACAATATTTTTCTAATTTTAAGTTCACGCCTACGTAGGCAGAGACTACAGTTTACCACATGCTATGATTCTGACAAATTCTTTCGTTTCATCTACATTCACACATTTCCTCATGCATTTCGTTCGATTTAGAGTGCTTTGCACTTGACCCTTTTCAAAAACCATTAATTTGGTCGTGATAGGTTGCCCTTGTGCGATCTCTTCCGACGCTTCTACTATCATTTGCTTGCTACAGTCGTACAAGGATCTTTTGGCCCTCGGCTAAAACGGAACTAACGCTGTCATCGAGTAAAATGTCACTTCATGACAGTCGCAGAGGCCGATTGCTATGAAATTTACCCAAGTTCTTTTTTAAATTAGTAACCGCTCAATCGGGAAATTTGACAAAATGTTAACCCTAATTTCACACCAACGTCTGTCAACAACCCTGTCAATGTCGTCTATGCACTAAAAATTCTTGTCACACTATATATTTCGTTCGTTAGTCGTCTCTCATTGATCCTCTCCACATGCGCATTCCAATCAACATACTCCTTTCAATTCTAGTCACGAAATCATCCTTCAACTTACATACTTATATTCGTTATATGATAAGAATGTTATTTGTCGTCAACGTACGTATTTGAATATTTGTTACTTTAAAGTTAAATTGCAAGAAATATTGATTTTTAATTTATTTTATTAATATGGCTGCGTCATCACTATCATGGGGGTGTTGCATTAACGAAAATATCGAACAATGAACAGTTTATCAACTGCATAAGTTGTAATAAATCTTATCACTTTCTATACTTATCAATACCTGAAATTACTTGCGATTCTGAAGCGTACTGTAAATGGAAAAGTCCAGGATGTATAAGTCAAAATCCAAAATCATCAGAAAAAGATTCTACTCCAATTCACGATATCACTACAGCTAGAGGTAACAAGAGACTTGCTTTAAACTCTCCCCCTGGAATAAAAGCTGTAACCGCTGATGACGTGCGTTCTATCGTCCAGGATGTTATCAAAAACGAGATTGCTACAATGATTAAAAAAATCAATAGCACCATTGTCAACGTCATAGATGAGAAGCTGGCACCAATAAAATCTAATTTTAATGAATTGAGCGAGTCACTAAATTTTCACACCACACAATTTGAAAAATTCCAGACTGAACATGATAAACTAAAATACAATTTTTTTTATTCAAAATTACAAATTCGTGATACACAGTATGGGTCTCATCCTTTTAAGTTAAAAGAAACTTGTATTAGGATGAGATCGCTCTTCCAATTGTGGTTAAGACAAAAACTTATAAAACGTAGACATAGCAACAATTAAAAAAAATAATAAGAAAAAGAGAAATCAGAAAAAAATAAAATAAAAATAATAATAATATATGTTGGTGAGTAACGAGACCACGGACCCGAGTGCTTCAATGAGTCGGTCAGGGCCCCCAACTCGGCGTGTCTTCGTCGGTTGAGTGGAAACCGAAGGGTGCCCGCAGGACTCTCGGCTCTGGCTAGCCTTAATTGGCCGCCCAGAGAGGAGCCGTGAGAGCTATATCGACGTAGGAAGATAATGCGTTCCTACGTCGATGTACTTCAGGGCATAACGCAGCGAGTAACTTCGGAAAAAGCGCAGCACACCTCTCTACACTCCTGAGCCGCTCACACCGGTGTTGCCCTCAGTTGTCCTAGGACGACCATTTGAGGGCCCATTTAGTAAGCGACGAGTCACCGCCGGCCACGGATAATTAGTTATCACTTATTGTGGCCGGTGTCCGTCCCCTTTGAAATAGTCCAGTTTTTGTCCATCAAACCTCATTTATGTAGCCCTTGTTTTCTTTCCATAGTTTACAATAGTCCTTGCACCTGCCGGGGTCAGTTCGCTGGTTATTTTTCTTCCTTTTCAGCAAGTAATCTCAGCAGGTGACTTACATAACATTAACTTTTCGCAAAGGGCCTCTACGTGTTAGATCCATGTCCCCGTGCAAGCCTTTCAAAGGTCCGGGTAAAGCCCGTGAATCTCAGCAAGATATATAATATAATAATAATAAAATATATAATAAGATGCAACGAAAAACAAAACGGAGTTTAACTATTAAATGAAAGTTCCTATAAACAGTTCAAAATGGTAAGACATGCACAAATGATAAATTATTTATTTAAGTATATAAATTACCTATTAGACTATACGTGTCAGTACACTTTCGGTTCCCTCATAATCCAAAGATTTCAACCATTGAGTAATAGTTTTATTACACTACCTATATGACATGTCACCGAAATTAAGGATTCGATTTGCACGATTATATAGATAAGCAGATTGAGCATCGTATCGAATATTTGCAAATTTAGTCCTAACCTTTGGATAGTCTACAGCAGTATGACGTATACGTTTCTTGAGTATACTAGCGTCAAATTTTGTGGTTGTGTGTACCTTTAGAATACATTTCTGTATATAAAGTTGTCTAACGGTTAGAACATTACATTCATTGTAAACTTTTGTGGTCCTGTATGAAATATTCTTAAATAATAAGATTTTAAGTAAAGAACGTTGAGCCCGTTCAAGTTTACTGAGTGAGGTTTTGTGTGTGACCCCCAAATAGGTAAACAATAAATTAATATTGGCTGGACTAACGTAGTGTAAATGAAAACTATAAGAGACCGATCAGCTATATGTCTGAGGTATTTAAACAGCCACATCAGTCTTCTTACACGTGATGTACATGCATCTATCTGTTTGTACCAGTTTAAATGTTAGTCAATATAGACACCCAAATATTTAGTAAAGGAAACTTTGTCCAGTGGTATGCAATTTCATTGAACTTATGAGCGTGGGTGTGGGAGCGTGGGAGACAGACAGCTGATTGACATACAACCTGAACGCCCAGCAGTGGGGACAGATCATCACCCATGACATGTTCCTAACGGCAGGAGTAATGCAGAGTTGTAAGTATTCTTAGAGAACGAGATGCCTGCATATGTAGGTAATTAAGTAGAGCCTATCTCATAAAAATTCAATCACACTTCTTCTAAATATTACTCCATAAATAAAATAATATCAATCATCATCCTTCATTAAGTATAATACTTAATAACATTCATATTCCACCTATATTCAGTGTAATATACTGAGGTAGGTATGCTTAATTACTTATATGCAATGCACGCCACCGAATATTATATAGGTAAGCTTATTGCTACTGTGCCGGGTACAATCTTGAACTATTGGTCTGCTATTAAGTTTTTTTTTATAGGATAGTCCCATCTAGTTCGAACTAGAATTCAAACTCAGAACTAAAAAATCTAGTCAACATTTTTTTGTTCCAAATTTACTCAATAGAAAACACGCGATTTTTACTAATTACACTAGCCAGTTCATCTGGTCTTTGCTAATAACAACAACACTTATAATTTTTAATTAATTTATTGTAATATAATACTTTTTTTAGCTTTTAAATTATTTAAGTTTTAACATTCAGGCAACCTTTATGGCCAAGTCGTTGTAAAACATTTTGCTTTCAATTTCTATCAACCAGTGAATTTAGATATTATGTTGATCAATTGTAGCCACAATCATAAAAAAAACATGCACGATCTATTTTTAATCGTCGCATTCGAGTGAAGATGAAAAATAAACAGTTATATTAACATCGTACAAAAAGATTGCGGATTTTGTTTGTTTGTCCCACATTCACGCTACGATACACTTCGCGATCGTGCATGTTAGATCAGAAGTTATTTATGGAATAACAAAGCATGTGGTTAACAAAACTTTGTAAATTAAAATGATCAAAGCAACAGGTCGTAAACCATTTACTTATAAGTTAACGTTATATTTGTCATTGACATTGCTATGACAATAATATAATCATTTCGATTTTTTTAGATGGAAATGTCAACATTTTGTATAAAAGAACAATTTCTATAGTAGAGTCACGTAGAAGTTGTAAACTTCAAGTTTATATGTATATGGAAATATAAACACTATTTAAAAAAGCTTGTACCTATTTGCTTGTATCTCGGCGTATCCCGTGTAAGAAAAGAAACCTTTGTGAAAGTTTTCTATTTCTCTTAGTCGAGATAAAAATATTAGATTTGTTATAAAGGAGACAAAAAAAATGTATTTTAAGAATTTAACTAGATCTGGTTGGTTCGTATATAAAATAAATCGGTCAAGGGCTAGTCAAGCTCGCGTGATAAGGGGGTCCGGTATTGAAGCATGTTGGTTTTTATTTGTATATCCATGCTAGCTTAGCAAATTTCTGAGTTCATAGCAATGTTTCTGACCTCGGTGACTACTACTTATTCCGGATAAGGATTGAGGCAGAAAAGTTTGCCAGAATGAAGAATAGGGCAGGATATTATTTTTGCAAGTATCCGGAGATATAGACGAAAATCGTCGCACCTTGGGAACTCAAAGATGGTAGCTATATTTAATTTGCCCCTTTTAAGAACATAAATAATATTTCTTGTTCTTGTTTTCTGGAAAAAATACTGTATCTAAGTAAGAGAAGAAGCATGAGTGATCTTAAGTGGCTTTAATTTTTCCTTGGAAGCTATAAAATACTGATAATGAGTTCGTTGGTCTATGAAAGTGCATAAAAGCTTTTAACCTAGTATAGAATGGCTAAGTTAAAGCGTTGTTATTTTGAATCAACAGTATAATTCAGTGTAGTATTTAAGTCTAATCCTAAGTGGAATTAATTGTTTAGATAAATATTATATAGACACAGTTCTCTTCATTATAAACCAGTGCAATGATAATATTAATTTATAGATACAGATTGTCGATTTTTCTCCACAGTGAGAATAATAGAAAGCAGAATGATGGCTTGGCACACTAAGACCTTATGTAATAATTATATTTTAAATATGTACTTTACATACATAGACACGTATATTTAGTACTATTGAATGTGTTTTGTAAAGAAATTCAAATAACATTTAAACCGACTCTGCCGCCTATGATAGGCGGCAGGCGGCACCTATGATATCTATAGAATATGGTGTTTTTTTTTCTTTCTCGGCATTAGACTCTAAACTCCAATAAGGGGCTCATATTTCATCACTTGCGGGTAAACTTAGCTCCGCTGCTTATGCTGTGTGGAAAGTACGGCAACTTACGGATGTGGATACAGCACGTCTAGTTTATTTTAGTTACTTCCATAGCATTATGTCTTACGGTATCCTACTGTGGAGTGACGCTTCTGACATGGAAAATGTATTTATACTACAAAGAAGAGCTATCCGTGCCAATTATAATCTAGGACCTAGCCTGGCTTCCTTCAGCGCACTTTTTAAAGAAATCAACATTCTCACGATCGCTTCACAGTATATTATATGCCAATATAGTGTACATACGTAAGAATATCCATTGACTTGATAAATTGAGCGACGTTTATAAACTAAACACAAGAAATAAATATATATATTACGAATTTTTAGGCTTAAAAAAGTATTCCCTTTCTTCGTAGCAGTCGATATTCGCTGCCACAATAACATACCGAAGCCCATGTTACATTTGCCACTTGACAGATTTAAAATTTTCATTAATGAGTAAAGGATTTTATACTGTAAATGATTTTTTAAATGATAAAAATGCCTTTACACAAATTACCTAAAGTTCGTTGAAGTTCACTAGAATGTAATGTTAAGTGCAGTGTCCTGCCTAGCGAGCGTTCATTGATTTTAAATATTATTTTCAAACGAGGTCGACAGGGGTCGTGGATTGGTCATGCTCACTAAAATGTCTTTGCTAGTGGCGGCTCTGTGAAGCGGGTCACTCTTTTCCCTCTAATATGGTCGAGAAGAGTGATGGCTGCTTCTCAAGACATGCTCGTAACCGGGTGCTGCTGGTGGTAACTGGTCCGTCCTCTATCCTTTGACTGATTAAACATGTACCGTAGTACTGTTGAATTTTGTCTCGTTCGGCATCACACTGGAGTTATAACTTATTATTTTATACGCAATCTTTACATATTTTATAGTAACCCCTTTTTTCTCTTACTATTATCATTAGACTCTTATTAAATACCTTTACAAAATTTCTATTTTGTAAATGAGAGGACTATGTAGACACTGACCATAAATCTAAGTACACTTATGATTAATCTATACTCAACTACGTCTATTGGACTCGTTTTGCATTGTTCACCCATACCCCATGAATGCAATGTTTACAAAAAGAATGATAAATCTCTCATTTTTAAACGAGTAACTGTGGTGTTTCTTGCCCTTCTTCTCCACAGGAATTACTTTCCGAACGGGTGGTGGAGTCTTAAGTAATCAATATTTTTTCTCTTTTTAACTATTCATAAGTGCCTTTTGGTCTACATAAATAAAATCTTTTGATTCTGATTTTGCGTGAACCGAATATGACCAGCTTTATGAAAAAATTCAAGCCATTTTAGGACATAAACATTATGGATTGCTCATGTTTAGAACTCTTTTTTTGGAGGATTTCGTGCTTCGAAAGGAAAAATAAAATCCTTTCTCCGCACACAAGGTGATACAAATTGAATGTTTAAATATTTGGAATAAATAAACAGAAATTTTTTCCTGAACTGAATTATAGGTAGTGTGCGTCACCCAGATCAAATACTACCAAATTTCTGGCTTGTGTGTCATCATTTTTGATTAAAGCGTTTTTGACGGGCACAAACAGACACATTAATGATAATAGTAATAAAAGATTGTCTATGAAATTAGTGGATCAGCAATTTCCGCAAAAGATAATGTCCGTCAGAGACATATGAGCCAATTTCCTTGTCACTCGATGTGCGGGGTTCACGCGACAGGAGCACGAAACCTTACCAATACTGTGATCAATACTAAGAACTTTTACTTTGCTAACATTTACAGGAAATATAAAATACACAATCTCGTACATTTCGGTGGAATAGGTATCAATACTGTCTTATTTTTATAGTGGTGAATAGTGCGCGTTGCGATCACGTGGTCTTGGGTTCAAATCGTAGGCCAGACAGTGTAGTTTTTCTACCGAAAAACTCCCAGCTTCAGTCTGAAGTCTGGAATTGTGCATATGGCAATAGACTCGCCTCTTATTATATGGTACCTTACGTCATCGGCGAAAAGTGGGTGTACATAGTACACCTCAGCCCCCCCGCTTGGGGAATATAGGCGTAAAGTTGTTTATTGTTTTTGAGGTATCAATATTTTGTATGAAATATTTCTGGTGAAAGTCGTCAGGGAGATGGTCGTATTGTTAGGCACTATAAACTTTTTCAGGTTTTGCCGTTTTCCTTACACCCTGATAGTATATTCTAATTGATTTTCAATTTTTTCTGTTTTTATAGATTGCGCCTCGTTTTGAAATTCATTAGGGATTAACCATAGTTAGGCGGTCATACCCATCACAGATTTCATATGACATCGCAAACGAGAGTGGATATCCTCCTTATACATCTTGTACTCCCTTACATTCAGAGTAAGCTAATGTACCCACTGATGATTGTTTATTGCTAAGTATATTTCATCCTCAACAACAACAACACATCATCACACCTCTCTTATCTTATCCTTACATACCTCTCTGGCTTCCTTCACTCTTATAGTTTGTCTCATACACGATCGCCGTTTACGGAGACTCTTGACTTGTCCTTCAGATAAGACTCAGTCTATTTGGTCACGGTGAGATAGTCTAGGTCTTCCCCGGTACCTACATCCTTTCACTTTCGCATTGTATATCTGTTTTGTCATTCTTTCTTCTGACATTCTTTTAAAATGCCCGAACCAACGGAGCATACCCTTTCTCATCTTTACACCGATACTATCTTTTATTCCTACTCGCCTTCTTACTACGCCGTTGCGAATACGGTTGGTCACATCTTCCGCAGAGCTCTCATTTCCACCGCTTTTATTCTACTTTCATTCTCCTTCTTACATACCCAGCTCTCGCTGCCATATATCAGTGTTGGCACAAGCACTCCGTTATGTATGCGTCTTTTGGCTTAAGTGCCAGCTCCCAAGTAGCTTTTCAATCGAACCATTCATTTCGTTCCTTGCACTCACTCTCTATGTCAGCTGTGTACTTCCTATCCGTAAGGCGCATCCAAGATATACAAACTCATTCACTTGCTCCAGCACACCCTTACCAACCACAATCCTTGCATTAGTTCTGGTTTCTTCCCGTTCAAAAACCATAATCTTGGTTTTCTTTACATTCAAATGGAAGCCACTTTTCATGCAGTCGCCTTTCATAACTGTGACTAGATTTACCACTAGATCACCCATTTTTACACCTTTGCCCATCGCTTTCAGTCTTTGAAGACTTTTATCCAAATATATTATAAACAGTCTAGCGGACAACACGAAACCCTGCTTGACGCCGATATCAACGTCAAACCAGGGTGACATGTTACCACCCACCCGTACGCATGCCTTGCTGTCCACATAGGTGGACTGGTGGCTCGTAATAGAGTGCCATTTATACCATACTCTGCTAAATGTCCTAAACTCTCTTCCGCACAACTCAAACGCCTTCTTCAGATCCACGAAACCGACTGCTAGATGCTTCTCTACGATGTTGCGGAGGGAGAAAATTTGATCCAAATATCCTCTTCCAGACTTGAAACCCCCTTGTGCCCCGCACAATATTCACTCAACATTCTCGCGCATTTTTCGTTCAATAATTTTACCGTACACCTTGTGTCGCGAATTGCAGTCGCGAATAACCTTATACCGGTCAAGATGATAGAGGGAAAATATTCGGCTTTTGACTCGGAAAGAAAAACTAAATAGATTTGGATAGAGGAGAAATATTCTTCTAGGGTCTCGAATAAAAGACTGATAGGACATTGACGCATTATAAAGGTAAACGGTTTTTTTAATGTGGGAAACCTTGAGGGTTCCAATGCATGCTAGTGGTGAGCAAGGGAGGGGGTGAAAAATAAAACGAAAATGGATTTTTTAAATTGATGGTAACTCAAACGCATATGTCAATTGATTATCCCAAATATCCATCAAATATCTTGCTCCTAGATTAAATTCACCCCTGTCGCGTGTGATTGGTGAGAGTTTGGATGCTTGGTGACCTTGGCTGCCAAGCTGATCAAATTGATTGCTCTGTAATTGGCGCTGTCATATTGTGAGACCTTGCCTTTATACAAAGGTACTATGACTGCGCGGCGCCTATCTATAGGGACCCTACCGGTCCTCCATCAAAGGTTTACAAGGGCCCGAAAGGCATCTCGGACGCAAGTTTCACCATATTTGATCACGTCGGCAGATATCATGTCTATTCCCGCAGCTTTACCATTTTTCATACTTCCTATCGCCCATTCAACTTCTTCCATAGTGATGTCCTCTGTTGATTCAGGTGCCACAAACTCGCTTCTGGGTTTGTCTGTGGTACCAGTATCCGGGGCATCCCCATACATTTCTCCAAAATATTCAATCCACCGGTTTAGCACAGCTTGTGTCTACAAGAATATCACCATCCTTAGATTTTACCCTTTCCATCCTGGAACCTGACGAATCACCTCGAGACTTTCTCACTTTGCTCCAAAAGAGTTAAGTGTTGTTCTCGAAGTTCTTCGCCTGCCTCTCCTCCTCCATCACACCGGCTCTTTCACACCTTTCTTTCACTAAAGTTTTGGTAACTCTCTTTCAGCCTTTTTCAGCATTCATCTATATTTGAGTCCGAAGAACCTGCTATCAAAAGCTGGTCCCGGACTGTGTCTTCATACATTCTCCTGACGCTCTCATCTTGCAACTTTTCAACCTTCATTCTTTCAAGGTCTCCGAAGGGGATACGCTCTCGCCAGTGCCTCTACTTCCTGAACAGACCACTAAACCGCGCAACTACGAGATAGTGGTCTGATTCAAGAGTAGGGCCTCTATACGCACGCGTATCTTGGAGTTTGGAGACGGATATCTAGCAGGATCAACTCTATCATGCTTTTTTGTTCATTCCTTCTCCACGTGTACATATGAATATCCTTATGTTGGAATATCGTATTAGACACAAGGAGGCCCCTTTCCAAACCTACATCTACAATGGGCTTACCTTCTGTAAGCAGTTGCAACAAACAATACATGAAAGGCATTCAATGTATTAAACATTATCTCAACATAGATTGATGCTAGGGTTAAACCATTAATTGATAAGTTTTATTAGAACATAAACACATTTATTAAGTGTGTATATTTACTTGGTAACCGCTGAAGCATTCACAATATATTCAGCTCAGTTCACCTCGTTAACTTTTAGTACGCTAGATTTTATCAATTTATTTTCTTTTAATTAGACAGGGAGCCGATCACATGCTGCAATGACAGTGGTCAACTGACTGTGGATTCTAAGACTAACCCTCAATGTGCACCTATATTAATACCTTCAAACGACCCTATACACGGACCCCAGGGGACCCAATGCATGAACTTTGTAAGAACCCAGACTACGAGGGATAGAAGATGCACACCTCCGAATGCACCCGCTGAACCGGTACGTTCTGTTTCCTTATTTTTATTCTATCAATTACCAATCCACTTTTACATAATGGTGCAACGGTTGGGTAACTCATCAATCAGATTCCTTGACATGGAACACACCTGAATGCGCTTCTTTCATGCCCTTTTTCACTGACAGGCTGGCAGAGGTGCATTAAAAGTTCACTTACATTTATTTTGGCCCCATATTTGGTGAGTCTTGATATATTATAAGCATTACAGCTTGATTTAAGTCACTTTCCTGAAATATTAGCATATCTTAATTTGTTACAGATCATATCAGTCACAGGGTATATGGACTAGTCCCTCGTATACGAAAACAGCCAAATGCAAGATGCTCCTCTTCGTGCAGGTCTCGGAGGTAGACAGTTGTGGTTGTTGACAGTCCATGTTAGAGGCAGGGAGTGGCCTCCGCAGGATCGTAATGTCACCGTCACTTGGGATGGTGCGCAGTCAGCGCATGAACCCTGTTTCTTAGCATGTAAATCCTTGAAAAATATATGTAATCAGAAGGCTTAGCATGAACAGGCGTTACCGTGACCTTGTCGAAAAACGATGCTTTTAAGTTCATCTAGTATTTTTCTTTTTTTCTTCATTTAGTTCTTTTTTTTTGTGTAAAAAGGGTGACATATAATCTCGTTAGCGTTGCACTAACATTATTTGTTTAAGCTAAGCTCATTTCAGCAGTTTTCTTAATAACTATAAGTCCTTAGTTTTTAAAGAGGAGTGTCAAAAATGTGAGTTTTTGCAGGGAAATATGAATGATTTTGATTTTATTCAGGTGATATCCGAGTGAACTAGAATCCTCAACTGACCGTCCTCCAAATCATTGTCCTACATAAACACAACCGCATTGCGGACGCGCTTGCACTTCTAAACCCTCACTGGAGTGACGAAACAACCTTCCAGGAAGCCAGGCGTATCAATATCGCATTGATACAGCACATTAACTACTATGAATACCTACACATTTTTCTTGGTAAGATTAAGAAGTGATTTATCTAATGTCTAATTAAGTTAAGGAAGTCATTGATCTTCATCTTTTACCGTATTTGACTGGCACTTCTATTTATAGTCGTGATTTTTGCCTATAGAATGACAAAACTGATATACAATGCGAAAGTGGAAGGATGTAGGTACCGGGGAAGACCTAGACTATCTTACCATGACCAAATAGACCGGGTCTTATCTGAAGGATAAGTCAGGAGTCTCCGTAACCGGCGAGCGTGTATGAGATGAACTATGAGAGTAGAGGAAGCCAGAGAGGTATGTAAGAAAAGAGCCTGTTGGAACTCTGTACTCTCTGCCTACCCCGTAAGGGATCTGGCGTGATGATATAGATAGATAGATAGATTTTTGCCTTATGTCTGTTGGGCTGCTTATATAAAAATGTGTATGTGTAACTCCTCTGTCTACTATACGATTTCTTGAAAATAAAAGTACAACAAAAACGACTAAAAATGTACACATTTTTAGTCGTTATAAACCTTTTGTGTGTATTTTTAATAGGGAGGTTATTACAAACATGTCAGAAAAACAACATGACTTTGAATGCGCCCTATATTACAATTAACAAGTCGTGCATTTAGTTACATTTAGATGTCGAAATCAGCAAGTGTAATGAAAGTTAGTGTCATCTTAGAGCAAATTAAAAACGTACAGGAATAGTTGATATATAATTGATTTTAATTTCGCCTACCTTTTGATTCGTGTATTTGTAAATCAGGATTTGAAAACATGGTGAAGAACAAACTGATCTACCCGGGTGCTCATGGCTACGTGAACGACTACAACCCTCATGTTGATCCTTGATGAGCACGCTACTGCTGCCTTCAGATATTTCCATACTTTGATGCGCGGATATCTGAAGTAAGTAATCTTCATATAAAATTTCTAATTCCGTTGTATCTTGATTTTTTGTTGTAAATACAATATACCTACTCACTAAAATAAAGATTTTATACCCACATAATTATTTCTTGTGTAGCTAGCTTTCTGCAGTATCCGAATCACTACATATTATAAAATAAAGTCCCCTCGCTGTCTGAACGCGATAAACTTAATAACTACCGAACGGATTTTCATACGGTTTTCACAAGTGGACGGAGTGATTCAAGAGGAAGGGTTGTGTGTATAATTCACCCATGCGAAGCCGGGGCGGATCGCTAGTTAAGACATATTTGGAGGTGACGGACGGCTTGGTCCAGTGGTTAAGAGCTTGAGTCGCTGTGCTTACTAGATTGAGTAGTCGCGGATTCGATTCCTGCACGGGTCAAATCTTTGTGTTTCGGTCTGGATGCTTGTGTATGAGAATTTCATATTTTTAATAAACAGAACAAAATCTGATTATTTTTTTCTTTTTCAGAATGATTGCTAAAACCGTAAATTAGTGGGAGCCGTCCGTATGAGCGACTGGTTCAACAGACCACTGTTGTTGCAGCTCGACGACTATTTTGACAACTTGGCCAGAGGTCTTACTGTGCAAGAACAAGATTTTAGCGACAAATTTGGGAATCAGAAATCACGCAGTTTTTGTTCAGGTACCTTCTTGTTTGATGTGTTAACCTCCTTACTTGTTTGATGCGGTATGTTGAATATCTTAAGGGCAAGCTTTCCAATGGCGATGAATTAAGTCCAAAGGTGGAAAATGATTTATGATAAAGGATTAAAAACGAGGCTATTCAGAACATGAAAACTTGGTGAAATAATTTCCGTGCGGGTTAAAAGTGGTCAATTTATACAGGGTTTACGATAAAGCTAATATAATTGTAGGTAATGTAAGATATGATGAAAAGTTAGTACCTCATTAATATTAATAAATCCGAAATAAAACTAAACTCACTATAGACATGATTCGAAGTCACGGACAGATTTATCAAGGTCGCACGAAATATGACAAGATTCGAATAATGTCTTATGTGAAATTGATAAGCGACTATAGATCAAAGGGAATAATTATAATATGATGTTTTACTATGAGATAATTTCATCTCCTACAGAGTTTCAAAATTTTCGTGATATAAGATCGTCTCTTTGATCTTTGCCTAGTTTTTATTCATAGGGTTGTCTCAATGATCGAATATGAGCATATAAGTTATCGATTAATTTTGGTCATTCATCATATGGCACAATATCCTTTTATTTTTAGACGTGCTATATGGTGATAAGCAGATTTTTTAATTGATTATTTATTATAACTTGAGTCTTGACATTAATGGAAGGCAATTTATACTTAAAGGTCATTAAAGTACAGTAAGAGAAGAGAAAGATAGTACCAAAACAAAATATTAGTAGGTATCACTTTAATTTTAATGTCCTATTTCTATATGTTTCAATTTTTAGTAAGCATGGCAGAATTCTTCACCGTACAGATTGGATCATCTGCATTGCTAAAATTCGGAATGAATGTATCGTTTCTCCACGTGATTGAATCAGAAATGAGGAGATTCGTAGAACCAAGGTCACCGACATAGCCCATAGGATTAATAAGCTGAAGTGGCAATGAGTGGCAACATCGGACGGGCGTTGGGGCAGAAAGATTCTAGAGTGGAGACCACGTATTGGCAAGCGCAGCGTGGGACGGCCACCTACCAGATGAGCCGACGATCTTGTGAGGATCGCAGGAAGTCGTTGGATGCAGGTCGCATCGGACCGGCTGCACTGGAGAGCGATTGGGGAGGCCTATGTTCAGCAGTGGACAAATGTAGGCTGATGTGATGATGATGATAATGTGTCGTTTGAAGGAAATGGATCACTGAATCAAAGTTATAGTTGAATTAATTATTTGTTTACTTAGGTACATTCTATCATTCAAAGTGTGAGGAAGCGATCGAGTTACTTAACATCTCGCTCTTACTGTTAGACATTGTCCTGTTTATTATCTCCACTCAGTAGTTATTTAGCAGTAGTGTCTATATCTAATCACTGAAGATTTATAAAAACATCGGACGAGGTCGGTTGTTTAAGTATTCCAATCGATATGTAACTTGTAGGCGTAGGTTGTGCACATCACTAAGTTAACTTCTGATTTCCAGATCATATTGTACGTAGCTAAGCCTCTAATCAGTTAAAGATTCAGTTACCTACTACTTGGAAGCAGTTGAATATCAAAGTAAACATGTCTGAGCTACTATTTGCTTATTTAAATACTACAAAATTTATAGTTATAACTTGTGTGTTTGTTACACGTTTTTTTACAGTTTTGGCAGAATAAATCTAGCACAAGCTAGCATGAGCGGCAAGACTTTTCTCACGTGGGATAAAATTATGTCGGTCCGCGATTCGAGTCTTGGACACAAGTCAAAATAGTCTTGTCTACGTCCATACTTTTACGTCAATACTTGAAATGAGTTTTCTCGTGTCGAACTTTTGCCATGGCAGCCATGTTAGCACGTAAGACAAAACGGTTATCTCACGCCTACAGTGACAAAATCCGTGTCATTTATCTGTCGCACCGCCTTTGCTAGCCCTGCTGCGGATATGGTAATAAAACATTTATTAGATGTTATTCACGAGTCTTTCACAACGTGCGTCAAACACCCACCACCCACACCTTCTAATATTATCCTATCCACCTATCTATATAATTTCACACACGGGTTAGTTCTTATTAAAGCCATTATTTTGTACATTTATCGCTATAAAGTACCAAAAGGGGGTAGCAATGAATTACACACGAAACTGTGCGTGAAATTATTCACGATTAGATTTATGTATGGCTCAAAGGATTTATTATCCTTTTGCCAATACAGGTTCAGTACCTACCTGTTCTGATGTCTAGTATTTACTTGATAATTGACTGGCTGTAATACATTTTAAGCACACCGTAATTACGTAGTTATCATATGTTAGACACAACTTCACCGAAGGCTATGATGTATATTCCATTTCGATCTCGGACTCGAACCTATTCGCGCTTTTATTAAAAAGGCGACAACTTGATATTTCGCGAACGCATCCAATCATAGAAATCCGCTAATCGTAGCCACCGCCGACCACGAACCTAACTCACCTCCTATCAGCCGCTACCGCCGTCCGCGGCATGTACTCACCGACCCTCCTGATGCCCATACATCCCTTCTTTCGATACAGATACCGCACACAGGATCAGACACCGATCTCGCCGGTGAGGTCAAAGAACCCTTTGCCCGCCGGCCGGTGCTGAGCACCACGGCGAGACACCTAGTATACGCCCTCCCCCATAGCGACTGCCCAAGCCGAGGCCGTTCCTCCTTGAGGCGCCCTTAAGCTAGTGGCCCCCTTGCCCTTCTAGCTCGATCGTAGTGGTTGCACGCTCGTCCTTTTGTCCGGTGAAGCTGTAAAGGCCCCGCGGCCAACAGCGCAGAACATTTACACACACAATAAGCCATAATGTATATTACACACATGTTGTAATATTATTATTTCATATTTTATGTATACGTTTAATTATTTCATAACTCATACTTTGTTTAAAACTTCAATCCATTTCAATAAAAATATAAAAATGAAAAAAAATTGTACATACAAAAAATCTTTAGGGTTTACAATGAGATTACAATACCATAATAATATTATTTGTACATTGTAGCAATTAAATGTGAATAAAAAATATAGATATGAATAAATATACTTACGTGTTGTCATGCTGTTGATGTTGAACATTAATGCTCTTTTATAAGTTACCTAGTTTGCTCCCGGTTCTGCTCCCTTGAACAATTAAAACTTTAAATGTTCTAACTCATTAAACTGGAATATGGTGGAATTTAAACTAATAGGTAGCTTGATTTCGTACCCATCCAAAGGTTTTTAAGTGATGCAGCAATCAAACAGATATACAACAACATTTTTTAAATTGTTCTGTATACAAAGACTTCTTCGAGATACCGTTTCAAGAACTTGAGAAACATAAGATTATCTATGAAAACACCCCCGCTAAAACCACGCGTGCCCCGCCGTCATCTTGATGAGGGCAGTGCACGGAAAAACTTATCGCGCACCATTTTTTTACCAAGATTTCTGTTTTTAATAGCTTTCCTAGTACGTAATAGTTACATAATAAATCAACGCCCATAAGTGGAACATTCTGGAACAACACGTTTGGCGGGGACTTGCGTGCCGCCGACATCCAGCGCGGGCACGACCACGGGCTGGCGAGCTACGCGGCCACGCGCGGCCTCTCCGTGCTGAAAACCTTCGAGGACATGCTCGACTATATCTCACAGGAGGTAACAATTTGAGATAGTACTATCAGGTTCCCGCGGAATCACACCCGGTTGACAACAGGTTCACCTACCGGGTCTATATTACTTCGGGATAATGTAGTTTTATAATGGGAAAGAATTATTCAAATCGGTCTAGTAGTTTAAGTTTATCGATTACAAACAAATCTTTCCTCTTTATAATATAAGTATACGTTAAGATTAGTATACGCAAAATAATATCAAATATAGGGTTGAGAAGTCCCCTAGCTTAGCGTGATTTACTTCGTCTGGTCCGGCCGAAGTGTTTATCAGACCAAGAAGTGTGTCTTATCAAAAATGTCAGTGCAATACTGATGATACACAATGAAAAGCTTTATATATATTCCACAGAACAATTGAAAAACTTCTTTTTCTTCTTCATATCCCGTGTTTATAAACACGTAATATAGAAGGTTAGGTTAGGTATAGATTTTTTGTCAAATTGACTAAAACATAGGTATACCTATACTTTTAGTCAATTTGACAAACAAATAATAATTGCTAGTAAAAAAAGGACACATAATACCTCGCACCATAGCGTATATCACTCAATTCGGTTCAAAGAAGCCCTAAGATAAGCCAAATTCAAACCCTCGGAAGTAACTAAATCAACTTTATGGCCTGTTGGTTTTTACTATATGTAGATAGTAAATAAATACAATATTAACATCTATACGTTAAGAACCCTTTCTTTCTTTTTAGTCTGAGCTTGTTTAGTACGTACATAAGATAATAACCTAATAAAGTTACATAAAACGAATAATTTCCGAGTTGTAAATAAAACTCAACCAATCCAATTACTTATTCAGTCATCATTAATTGGGTATAATTGGAACTGAACGAAATATGAAAGTGAGATTCATTCTTCATAGTACGGGATGTTATAAGGTAAATTCCATTAATGGAAGGAGATATCTTAAAAGAGACAATGTCTTCAACGCAGAGAAGGAACTAGGATACAGGTGTATAAGTCTTGAGATTGGTTTCTTTTTCATGCTTGTATGTAAAATATACAATCTTTGGGAAAATTTAGTATCGAATAAAAATGATAAAGTGCGTAATTAAGTACAGAAAACTTTAAATGAAGATTACATTTTCATGTCAGCATTTTACCTCCGACGCGCGGCATTTCATCATACATAAATATTAATCAGATCGCAATTATCATCCATAACGTAATCTCATACATAATTTATCATAACAATTATCACTAATAAACACTTACCATCGATCTAAATACATACACAGTCTAGATTTGTATATTTATTTATGTAGTGAGGTTGATATGCGAAGAAGTAAAAATGAAAAGGATAAGGAAAATGAATAACTTGTAAATATATTGTTTCTTGAGTCTTCTATTATATGAGTTCTATTATACTGTCCTCTTTAAGGAAAATAAAATTGTATTACAACTTATTTCATATAAATTTATGTATCTAGTCGAGTAAAAGTAGGTACTGAAAACCCGAACTAGTACCTTTGAACGATTGCAATAGATAGAGATTAAGTAGACTTGTTCTCTTTAGTCCAGTGTTTGGTTTGTAAACAAAGAAAACAGAAGACAGAAAAAAACCTTATTAGGAAAATGGACCTAGCATCGTCGGTGAAAACTGGGTGTACACAGTTCTCGGCCAGTCCTGCTTGGGGAATATAGGCGTGAAGGTTAATTAAAGTGATGGTTGTACCTGTTTTACTTTAAGTAATTTCTCCCATCTTGCAACCTTTTTTGCTACACATAGAATCAAATCGTTTTATACATTTCATGGAGGCGTTTAGCGATATACTTAATTATGTATTTAGCCGATACCTTATTACCTTAGAAATGTTGCGCGGATTAGATATTTGTAACAAATTAAAATACAGTTTACAAGTAGCGGAGGGCCGCAAATGTTTTTTTCATTCTAAGGGGATCCCCTTAGAATGAAAAAAAAAAATGAAATTGCGTCATGAAAAAGGTTGCTAACCATTGCTGTAGTCCAGGGGGTTACCATAAACTCTTTAACAAAACTATTTTTATCTAACTTTGCCGTGAAAAGCAGACAGAGCTATAAACTCTATATATTTGGACGATTTAGCGCAGTGGTTAAGAGCTTAAGCCGCTCCACCCACTGCGTCTAATAGTCGCGGGTTCGATTCCCGCACGGGACAAATCTTTGTGTGATCCACAGTTATTTGTTCCGGTCTGGGTATTTGTGTATGTGAATTTTCATGTTTGTAAACGCACCCACGACACAGGAATAAAATCCTAGTGTGGGGCTACGTTTTTTTAAAAAAAAAAAAAAAAAAAAAAAAAAAAAAAAAAAAAAAATATTTACATCTCTGCCTTACAGTAAAGTAAGATTCTATTGACTTTGTTAAAAATATAGTGATACGTGCCCAGGTATTTAGGACCTTAGGTCTGTAAAAGAATTCTTGTTGTTGAGCCTCGCGTCATTACAGGAAAATTATACCCTGAAGGTTGGCATTATGTAAAAATAAATAAAATCTCTATCTCTGGAACTGATTGTTGTTAAGCCTTTGAAAATCGTTAGATTTTCTGACAAAATGTATGAAGTAGACACTGAAATTTGAAATAATGGTCGACCTAAAGTTTACTTTAACAGTCTAATTTTACGTAATATTTCTTAGAGTTAAACTGTAGCATTTCAACTTATTATTTCTCACGTTTTTTATAAAAAAGTCAATTTTATTTAAATTGAAACAATCCCAAATTCTTGAGAATATATTGTTTTATCCATTCAACGTAGGAGTTAATCGAGTACTTAGCATAAGTTAAATGGGGCTAAAAACATGAAAGGCTCGAAGCAATTTGCCTTAAATTTTTCCACACGTGAACAAACAAGTTTAGATAAGTAATATACCTATCTCGTGTATAGATATTGATATATTGATTAAAGGTAATAGTCCGAAAACTGTCCGAAGAATAAAAGCACAAGAATGAGTGTGGTCTTATTTCGAATTAGTTCAATCCAACCACAGCCAACGTGAGATATGGCGTGAGGTTATAGATAGATAGATAGAAGAGAATCGGCAGTAGTAGTCTGTTAAGATAGGAATAGAGCAGTTGCCTTTTAGAGAGTCTATGTTTTAGTTAAGCTTAAGCAGAAATCATTGCACTAATATTGTGGTCCACCTTCGATTGAACCACACAGGTTAGTCGGTAACAACTATAGGGAGGTAGTCTCCTGGAGGGGCACAACTAGCGAGTGTTGTAAACCGCTCGCTTTCTTCTCGCTCGTAGCACCTACTTCGTCCGCTTCCGTCTCGGGTATTACTCGCCACGATTCTTCCAAATAAAATTCCACTGTCTTCAGAAACGCTGGGTCCCAGTTGGGCCTCCACTAGCTGGACTTCTGAGTTGAACACGCGATGGCTGAGACGCAACTAAGAGCGAGGCCGTTTCGGACCTCGCTTATATTTGTTTCTTAGGTGTCACAACTAGTGGGGGTTGTACCGAGCCCAGCGTTTTACTTTATTCCTTATACCTTGTATATTATATTCTACATTTATTACATGAGTTATTATGATTAGTCGCGAATACAAACAATTACGATTAGTCGCGAACACAAACAATTACGATTAGTCGCAAACAAATATTATAAATGTGAAAGTTTGGATGTGTTGATGTTTGCAACTCAATTACGCAAAAACGGCGGAACGGATTTGAATAAAATTTAGCACACAGATAATGAGGGATTAACACATAGGATTCTTTTTGTCCCGGAAAAATGTAAGGTTACGGTCCAAAGTCAACGCGGAGGAAGAATCGGGCAGAAACTAGTAATAAATATGGATAATTCTAAGAGAAGGCTTAAATTGTTGATGAAATGAATTGCAAAGTTTTAATTTGTTGAAGCAATCAACTGGTCATTGGCATTTGTGTTATGATTAGACATCAGACTATTTAAGCAATTTGCGAAAGTAATCACCAACACTGACTCGGAAAGCGAAGACGTTTAAGTTCATTAAGATTTTATTTAATGGTAAATACATACTCGTAAGCAGTGATAGCCTAGTGGTTAGACCGTTGGACTGCAAAGTCAAAGGTCAGGGGTTCAAACCCAGGCACGCACCTCTGTCTTTTCGAAAGCATGTGCGTATTAAAAATTAATTATCACTTGCTTTAACGGTGAAGGAAAACATCGTGAGGAAACCTGCATGCCTAAGAGTTTCTCAAAGGTGTGTGAAGTTCGCTAACCCGCACTGGGCCAGCGTGGTGAACTATGGCCTAAACCCTCCCAGTTTGAGAGGAGACCCGTGCCCAACAGTGGGACAGTTTCTTAACAGGGCTAATATTATTATTATTTATTATACGTATATACACATTCTCACTTTCAATGTAACTTTGAATTTATTAGATACTAGAAAATTGGATCCTAAAAGTTTTGACCTGTTTTCTATGTGATGGTCGTATAGACAGATTAGTAAAACTAACACTACAATTTTACAGAAAATTCCTCAGAAAAGCTGTTATCGAGAATAGTTTCGTTTTCAGCCTTTTTAAAATAGTTTTGGGTAAATAATGTCAGAAGAAATACATTGCATTTTGCTAAGATTTGCACCCGAAACAAAAGGATGACTGGAGGTATCTCAAAGTGCAATTATGTTTCGTTTAAATGTCATCTCGACCTAAGTGTAATCTAGTTTAACAGTAACGTTCCTATTTTAAGCTCGTGTAAACATGTCTAGACTTACCCATTATTTGCATCAATCATTTCTTCACTCGAAAATTTTATCATAGACTATTATTTTGTATTTCAATGTTTTGAAACGTATTATATGTATAATAATTTATTCCTTGAAAGACGTAGATTATCTGTTTAAAAAACAAATACTTACGGTAAGGTAGCAACAATTTTAATATATTTATAACATATCGACAATGTATATTTATTATAGGCATATTATTATCTTAGATTTTAGAAATGTATCATATTGTTAGGGGCCGACTTTGTCAAGACAGGTCATTAGCACTTTATGCAAATATGAATTCGATATATAGTTCTTTTCTAAAGGACACAAAATACGAACTCTTTTTATGGTAACTACTTCTCCCAGCTACTAGTTGGATCAGATTAGCTAAGGATCTTCACCAGTGGCGTGTAATTGGCAAATGTTTGCTTGATGATACTAACTTGCGAGCACCGACATTGACATCCCTAGTTCGCACGCAACTGACGGCTTAGCACGAAAACTTTGACGTTCGCGTGATGCTAGCGAGTAATCGTGCTGTCACGTTCATGTCACGTTTAGTAAATTTGTAGTGTGACAAGGATGACATATCCACTAGGTATGTCTTCATGCTAGGCTCTCTAATAGTTATCTCCTAAGGTATTTACATAGCGGCTACGTGGTGACCAATATGCGTAGACCATAATTTTATTTTATATTACTATATTCCTTCAAAATATTTGTAAAAGACCGTACCGAAAATCGCCATGCAAATAACTCGGAAGGTTAGTAGTTTTACGCAGATTATAATTTATTGTTTATCGATTTAGGAACCTATACTGTGATCAGTTTTTTTTATACCGAGCTCATTCAGCCGATAAAGATGCTTTGCTGAGTGTCTACGTTACTTTACCTATCGATTTACTATACGCGCTTAATCGAAATCGTCATTTGAAAAACGAATTTTTTTCTTTATCATATCTATGTTATTTCAGAACGTGCTTGTGCTGCAAAATCTATACGCAACTCCTGAAAACGTCGAGCTAGTAGTGGCTGGGTCTTTGCCTTTTGCCTTTGAATGCCACGTACCGGGTACGCATGTTGGACCACCTACCTGAGCATCCTCACTGAACAGTTCTACAGAACGCGAGCTGGCGATAGGTTCTTCTATGAAAACAGAGCTGATCCAGACATCGCTTTCACACCTAGTAAGTTCCAAATTCTATTGAGTCTAAAACAGATGTAAGAAGATTAAAATTAGGTGCGTTTCTATGAACATAAATTTGATTTTATTGCATGGTAAAAATATATTCATTGGTTTTTAAACCACTGACTTACGAGTACTTGTTTAAACACAAATCGTAATAATAATATACTAAAATGTGTATAGCTGTGTGATTTTATCGCCATACATGTGAAAATATTATCACATATGCCCATTATGAGATAATCGTTAATTGTTAAATTTACAATTATAACATTGAATAATATTTACATTAAACATAATATATCTTATTTTAAAATATAAGATTGATTATTTACATAAAAAATATACCTAAACGTATAAAAAAGACAATATACTAATCATACAAATCTTGGCCACGTGGAATAGTGGCAAGAACGCTGGCTGCATTCCCTCGCTAAATGGCCCAAACTTATGAGATTCAGTTCTAGGTGGACCATTTTATATAGTACAGTGGCTAAAATTGGTATTTTGCAGCATACCCAACCACGGAATGGAAAAGTTGTTAGTATACTTATAAGGATACCTATAACGCATCAGAAAGTTTTTATACAGCAATAATGTGAGCGTGTGTGAGACTGTGTCTATTTGTTTCAAAGTGTTCGTATTAGACGATGCTGCGACAGTGGTTCGGTCGAAATCGTGAGTTATTCCATTTCTATTGACTTATTATTACGATTTCAGTGGCTTTTAAAGGACAACTTTATTACAAAAGCCGCACGTTATTCAGATATGCCAGAAGCATATTATGCGCTAAAAAGAACCTGTTTTTCACATACATTAACTTTTATACATTTTATAAAGTCTGAGAGAACCTTCCAAACATCAAAGCCAACTTTATTCTAGGTTTTTTTAACAAATCTATCTATCTATCTATAACCTCACGCCAGATCCCTTGCGGGGTAGGCAGAGAGTACAAAGTTCCAACAGGTTCTTTCCTTACATACCTCTCTGGCTTCCTCGACTCTCATAGTTCGTCTCATACACGCTCGCCGGTTACGGAGACTCTTTGACTTTTCCATCAGATAAGACTCGGTTTATTTGGTCGTGGTAAGATAGTCTAGGTCTTCCCCGGTACCTGCATCCTTCCACTTTCACATTGTATATCTGTTTTGTCATTCTTTCCTCTGGCATTCATTCTATATGCCCGAACCAACGGAGCATGCCCTTTCTCATCTTTACACCGATACTATCTTTCATACCTACTCGCTGTCTTACTACGCTGTTGCTAATGCGGTCGGTCAGCTTCACTCCGCACATCTTCCGCAGAGCTCGCATTTCTACCGCATTTATCCTACTTTCATTCTCCTTCTTACATACCCAGCTCTCGCTACCATATAACAGCGTTGGGACAAGAACTCCGTTATGTATGGCCAGCTGCGCCTTATGGCTTAAGTGCCGGCTCCCGAGTAGCTTTCCCATCGCACCATTCACTCTGTTCCCTGCACTCACTCTTCCTTCTATGTCAGCGGTGTATTTCCCATCCTTACTGAAGGCGCATCCAAGATATACAAACTCATTCACTTGCTCCAGCACATCGTTACCAACCACAATACTTACATTCGTTCTGGTTTCTTCCCTTTCAAAAACCATAATCTTGGTTTTCTTCACATTCAAGTGTAAGCCATTGATCATGCAGTCGTCTTTCATAACTGTGACTAGTGTTTGCAGATCAGTGGCTGTTGGCGCTATTAAAACCGCGTCATCTGCATAAAGTAGATGGTTTACCACTAAGTCACCCATTTGTACACCTTCATTCATCGCTTTCAGTTTTTGAAGACTTTTGTCCAGATATATTGTAAACAGTCTAGCGGACAACACGCAACCCTGCTTAACGCCGATTTTAACGTCAAACCAGGGTGACCTGTTACCACCCACCCGCACGCATGCCTTGCAGTCCACATAAGTGGACTGGACGGCTCGCAACAGAGTGCCATCTATACCATACTCTGGCAAAATGTCCCAAAGTCTCTTTCGCACAACTCTGTCAAATGCCTTCTCCAGATCTACAAAACCGCAGAAAACCTTCCGGCCCACTGCCAGATGCTTCTCTACGATGTTGCGGAGTGAGAAGACTTGATCCGAACATCCTCTTCCAGACCTGAAACCCCCTTGTGCCTCGCACAACATTCCATCGGACTTCACGCGCATTCTCCGTTCAATAATTTTACCGTACACCTTGGCTGCCAAGCTGATCAAACTGATGGCTCTGTAATTGGCGCAGTCAGATTGTGAACCCTTGCCTTTATACAAGGGTACTATGACTGCGCGGCGCCAATCTGTAGGGACTCCACCGGTCCTCCAGCAAAGGTTTGCAAGGGCCCGGAAAGCGTCCCGGACGCATGTTCCACCATATTTCATCATCTCGGCAGATATCATGTCTACTCCCGCAGCTTTACCGTTTTTCATACTTCCTATCGCCCATTCAACTTCTTCCATAGTGATGTCCTCCGTTGATTCTGGTGCCGCAATCTCGCCTTTAGGCACGTCTGCGGCATCAGCATCCGGGTCATCTCCATACATTTCTCCAAAATATTCACTCCACCGGTTTAGCACAGCTTGTGTGTCTGCAAGAATGTCACCATCTTTAGATTTTATCCTTTCCATTCTGGGGCCTGACGAATCACCTCGAGCCTTTCTCACCTTGCTCCAAAAGAGTTTGGTGTTGTTCTCGAAGTTCTTCGCCAGCCTCTCCTCCTGAATCATACTGGCTCTTTCACGCTTTTCTTTCACTAAAGTTTTAGTGGCATTCTTGCATTGCCGGTATATTTCTTTCCTCGTCTCTGTCATACTGGCATTCAGGTTCAAAGAAGATACATAGTCCTGCCACGCTTTCTTCTTACTTTCTACGGAGCTTTGCAACTCCGCATCCCACCATGCATCACCTTTTGCTGTAATATGCTTCTTTGAGCAACCACATACTTCTTTCGCGGATTCCACCAAACTCTCTTTCAGGCAATTCCAGCATTCATCTAAATTTGAGTCCGAAGAGCCTGCTGTCAAAAGCTTGTCCCGGACTCTGTCTTCATACATTCTCCTCACGCTCACATCTTGCAACTTTTCAAACTTTATTCTTTCAAGGTCTCCGAAGGGGATACGCTCTCGCCAGTGCCTCCACTACCTGAACAGACCACTAAACCGCGCAACTACGAGATAGTGGTCTGATTCCAGAGTGGGGCCTCTATACGCACGCGTATCTTGTAGTTTGCTTCGGAGACGGTTATCAACCAGGATCAGATCTATCATGCTTTTTTGTTCATTCCTTCTCCACGTATACATGTGTATGTCCTTGTGCTGGAATATCGTATTAGACACAAGAAGACCCCTTTCCAAACAAACATCTACAATGAGCTTACCTGCATCGTTCACTCTCTTATCACCATAAGGACCCAGAGCAGCGTCGCAAGTTTGCCGCCTGGTTCCTACCCATCCGTTCAGATCGCCACACAGAATCACCTTTTCGTTAGCCTCAGCCAAATCCAGAACTTCCCTGACATTATTCCAAAACTTCTCAAGGTCCTGGGGTGTCGACGAGCTTACGGGAGCATATGCTGCGACCAAAAATACTCTAGTGTCACCCAGTTTTAAACGGACCCAGAGAAGTCTCGCATCGCACAGGCCATAATCTCTCACTCCAGAGGCCAGGCGATGGAACAGCAAGATACCCACCCCCATGCTGGCACGACTGCTCTGCGGTACCCCAGACCACAGAGCCATCGTTCCATCAGGAAGATCACAGGTTTCACTGCCCCTCCGCTTAGTCTCTGTTACACACAGAGCATCCAGGCGTCTCTCTTTCATCACATCAATCACCTCATGCATCTTATCTTCCATACCACCTCTTACATTCCAAGTGCCTATTCGGCACTCTGCACCCCACGACTCGCCAGTTCGGACCCGGCGTGATGGGTGGCGGCCCCCATCGCCGCTTCCACCTATATTCGTACCGACGGGAGCGGGCCGGTACGCGTCGCCTCGGGGGGACGCCCTAGCCCGCACTGCGGAACGTCTTCGGTCCAAGATTGCAGCCATAATGACTGGCAGGGGTCGCGACGAGCACGCTCTTGGACAGACTTTTTAATAAAGTTATTGTAATCCTCGTTTTTTGTAAGAAAGATATCTTTTTCCTGCAAAAATGAAGGATACCAATAACACATAATCCACATCTGTGGATATACAAGGTGTAATATAATAACATAAGATTTAAGTTATTGAATCTTATGTTATCTACGTTAGCATTGTATCATGAGAACGACTGCCGACAAACTACTAAGTAGTTTAGCAGATTATAATGTATATTTAAATGTGGATTTTATAAAATGAATAAACATAAATAAAAAACAAATAAGTAAGGCCTTAAAGTTTATTATATTATTTATTATTCTAAATTGATATCTGAATTGATTCCAACAATTTTTAATGTACAATATATTTTTATAATTTGCCAAAAATGCTGTTACAAAGTTACGCTATAATAGCTATAATAATTTAGTCTTGATTCAAAGCAATACAGAGATTTTTAATGCATTTCTAAAACGTATTTCCCAATACGCACACATATACGTAGAAGTTACATTGTTAATTGGGGTATAAAAGTGCTTAAAAAAGGGGTTAAAAAATTTAAATTTGGAGAATTGCTTATCGTATTGAATTTGTCGAATTGAATTTGAAGGATGTCAAAATCAACTGAATTAAAGGCACTGCTAAAGTCTAGTAGAACCAATATAGTAAGGAGCTTATTCTCCATGGCCAAACGTATGTCGTCAGTTATTTTAACGAGTGCCGTTACAGTGCTATGGCCAGGGCGAAATCCTGATTGGTAGGGACTTAGCAGGTCATTAATAGAGAGATAGTGAGACAGTTGATTCTGAACAACACTCTCAAGGACCTTTGACAGAATCGGGAGTATGGAAATGGGACGGAATTGGGAAACTGAAGATGGATTAGATACTTTGGGTAGCGGTATGACATGGGCCTTCTTCCAGGCTGACGGAAAAGTGCAAGAATGCAGAGAATAGTTGATGATGTGGTGTATGACAGGAATAAGATCATCTAGGATGGGACGAAGCATTTGGATTTGAAGACCATCATTACCTACCGCTTTCGTAGAAATCGAAAGGATTAATTTCTTAACTTCCCCCTCTGTAACCTGCTGAAAAGAGAACGAAGTACATCTAGGCAACGGTAGAATAGATAAACTGTTGAGAGTAGAAGATTTTGTGCTGTCATCCAGGGTGACTGGTGACTTGGAAAATTGAAAATTGATGGTATTAAGATCTATATTATTGGGTGTATCATCGCTAGACGTTTTCCCAATACCTAGAGATTTAAGAAATTGCCATACTTGTGCCGTATTGAAGTTATGGATTGAGTTATGAATATGGCGTCTCTTAGCATCTCTACACAGGCGATTGCAACGATTCCGCAGTTTTTTGTATAGAGACCAGGTCTCATCAGTAGGCTTTTTTTTATAGCGTCTCTTGACTTTGTCTCTTTTTGACATCTCTCTTTTAATGTAATCCGATAACCATGGTGCAGGTAGATGCTTTACTTTTACCCTTTTCAGAGGAGCGTGTTTGTCGTATACATCTAGGACAATCTTGTTAAAAGCGGATACTTTTTTGTCACTGAAGCTATATATAGTAGACCAGTCAATACGACTCATGTCTTCCCTCAAACGTTCCATATTAATGTTCTTAAAGCTGCGAAGAAAAAGAAATTTGGATTTGCGTTTAGGTGCGCGAATTTTATAAGAAAGGAATATGAGATCATGATAGGAGAAAGCGGCGGCAAGTTGTCCATGCGCGGCTACTTTTTGGGGGTCGGAGACAAGAATTAAATCTAGAAGAGAGGGAGTGCAATGGGGGGCATGATGGGTGGCATTGAGCTGAAGGATATGCATGTTGACAGAAGAGACAAGAGATCGAAGTTTACGGCTGCGTACATTATCCTTGAGCAAACAAGTGTTAAAGTCTCCAAGAATAATTACATGGTCATATATAGGAGAAAAATATTCTAATTTAGTTTCAAATGAAGAGAAATAATCAATGTGACTGGAGGGACTATAATATACACCTAAAAGAAATTTTATATGATTAAAAGTGATTTCAATGAATAAGTGCTCAGCGAAATTATAGTAATTATTCGGAGACTGGTCGATGACTTTATAATCGATATCTCCACGAAGATAAATACCTACCCCCCCACATCCCTTGCCTGTTCTGTCATTGCGCACCAATTTATAGCCGGGCAAAGAGTATTGAGTGGAAGGAAGAACAGGTTTTAGAAAAGTTTCAGAGACGAGGACAGCGTGAATGAGATCAGAATCGAAAGAAGATAATAAATCAGAATAATGTGCAGGGACGCTTTGAGCATTTATATGAACTGTATTAAAAAACTTTTCATAGCTACAGAAAGCAGACATAAGTTGGTCACGTAAATGAACAGAATCGTCACTGAACGCACTAGCATAACTCACATCAGATGTACAAGAAGAAGAACAGGATACAAAGCTATCATCAAAATTATCACACATTAAAATATTATACAATACTTTAATATTTATATATGTAAAAGAATAATAATAATTTAAAAATATTTAAATAAAAACTTTCTATACTATGTCCTCGATGCACTCGCCAGTTCACGTCAAAATGGACCAAAGGACTCGTATCCAGATTAAAATAAATTATGTTTCTGAACGAGCGCTTGAACGTCACACATATCATTGACATTTGAGTAAAAACAAAAATAGTAGGTAAATTCAAGAGTTGAAAACAACGAATGCAAAGTGACCGTCAAAGAAAAAAGTAAATAAAAGAAAACAACAATACTACGGCAAGTGTGGGTGGGTTACTTGGCTCTATTGCGTGGCCTTTTATCAACAGCTGGCTTGGTCTTGGAAGTAGAGGCCCCTTCCTGTTGAGTATCCTTTATGGAAGCCATTGGAAATTGCGCTGCAAGCTTCCGGAATTCGGCCGCAGACTCAATCTTCCGTCGTGACTTATCCGGCAGCAGGATGATAATTTTACCCTCGGAGGTCCAGCACTGCTTCAAACCAAAGTGTTTACGAGCGTCCAAGAAAGTATCATGTCTGGGTTTTGTAAGGAACTCCGAGAATATTAAGCCAGAACCCTTTAGCACAGTTTTATTGCGCCACACCTCTCTGCGCAAAGTTAGGCTCCGAAAGCGTAGTAGAAGTGGACGAGGCTTATTCGTATTGGCACCAAGGCGATGGCAAGCTATAATATCTGCAGAAGTGACATCTTTCAGTTTCATTTTCTCTGTTAGTACAGCAATAGCTAGGGATGTTGGTTGTTCATCCTTCTGTTCGGAATGGCCATGAAGAAGTAAGACTTCCTTACGAGATGCCATTTCGTGTCTATCCAGACCCATGATTAAGAGCTCCATCTGTGATTTAAGTGCGCTCACAGTCTTCCAAATAAGGCACTTAAACTCTGCAAACTCCCGTGAGAGACTGGCGATGGTCTTGTGGGCTGTTTCATTGCTGCTGAAGTTCCGCAAGTCTTCTTCATATTGATCCATGCGCGAGGTAAATGTGGCTGATAGATCCTCCATGCAACTTGACAACTTTGCATATAAGTCCATCTTGTAGAGTGTGGTGAAAGTGTCGTAAATGTGAGTAATTAAGAGAAAACTGTAGTGAAACTAAGTGCACCGTAGGACAAATTTAAATTTTAGAATGTAAGTAACATTAAATGTACTATACTATTATATTAAATAAAAAATAATTGCAAGAGCTTTTAAAATTATGTGTTCACTATAGGCTACCCTCAATTGTATCTTTTTATTAAAGTCAATTCAAATTAAATGCCTTTCTTTCCGATGCTCGTGTAGGACAATGTGTTAGTGTACCTTTTGCAATAGTTAAATGTATTATTGGTACGATTGTATATAAATCTTATTAAAATAAAATGATAGTACAATCGAATAGTAAGCTTAGAATAAATTACCTATAGTGCATCCACGGCCCGTCTGTTCTATGTCAACGTGGAAAATTATTCCGGTAGACTTCGTCCTCAAAAGTGTGCCATTACTTACAGCCAGGCCGGGGTTTAACGATGCACTGTGGCCTCTCTGCAGAAACGTAGAATTAATCTATCTTGTACTGAAGTGGCACTCCATTCGAGTTGGCTATTAGAGAGTTAAAAGTTTAATACTTAAATGTGTAGGTTTTGGTATAGTTATATTTTTTACTGCCTTAAGAGTGTTAGTAGTTAATTATAAAAAAAAAAATATAAGAAGCACAACAAGAAGAAAAGGTTGGTAGTTTGAAACAAAACTAAGAAAGCTCTAAATAGAATTTTTGGAATTGATACTTAACTTTGAAAGGTTGATACTATATTAATTGAGGCGAGGCTCTTTCCTCATCAATTATAGAGTTTATTGTTAGCATATTTGAGCTAGCAACTATGATACAAACGTTTAATTTAATACATATGCGATTTTAGAATTGAATCAAGTATTCTTTTGCTTAGTGATGAACATACGCATGGCCAGAGAAGCACGTGCGAACGAAATGAGAAATTATTAAGATTTCATCTATCGAAAATAAAAATAAGATTTTTTTTTATATTTTTTTCCGGTATATATGGCTTTACGTAGTAACTATTCCGTTTTGAAGCGCTTTGTAATAAAATGTATTAATTTGTTTTATTACAGAAACAAGGTCGTGCCTTGCGAAGAGCTGCCGTTTATTGATCTCCCTATGGCAGGACAAGCGAGGATATTACAAATAAAAAAAATACTGAAAATGAAACCTTAACATTAAGTAAATGGTGACGAATCACGTTACCATAGTAATTCTATCACTAATAAAACATTTGTTTTAAACGTTTTACTTCTGATGTTCTGTATTTATTTGTCTGTATACAACGCAAATGAAATATTTGTACAGTAATTATATTATAGCTCACGTCAAGTCTAATATCATTTTCATCAATATAACCTATTTAGTGATTGAAATATCAAAGTTCTAGTTGTAAGAACGTAATAAAGTAAGAACTATTAAAATTACGTTCACTTTATTTAAATTAGGATTATGCCAATGCATCTCATCTGAATTCTTTTGGCGTTTGTTCAGGTTGTCGAATGCTTTCGAAATATTTTATTGAGTTTTTTATAAGTTGCCATCATACAAAGTATTAACGTTTGTATGTATATGATTATAATGTAATTTTCTTTAAAGAATACTAACACCTCTTGTATTTATTACTCGTTTACAAAGAAATTCTATGTACAAGCATAATTAAGATTTTATTTCATAAATTATTTTGCAAATGATATGTACGGAAGAAAGTGTTAAGTGCTGTATGTATTATTGTTTATAAATAAAGGTTTTTTATTACGTTTTTGGGATTTTAATTTTTATAAATGGAATATGTCTAACTCGTAAATACAGTCTTACAAGGATCTTTTAGCCCGCGGTCAAAATCTGAACTAACGCTGTCATCAAGTGAAATGTCACTTCATGACAGTCGCAGAATTACCGTTTGCTATGAAATTAACCCAAGTTCTTTTTTAATAAGTAACCGGACCCACCTTTTCAAATATCGCCTTGAAAGTAGGAAAATGTTACTAAATGTTAATCCTAATTTCACACCAACGCCCTTATGTCAATGTCATCCATGGGTCAAAAGATCCTTGTCGTCCTTCAACAAGTTATATTTACAATAATAAAAAAGTTGTATGTCGAATGTCAAATGAAAAAAATGTCCCCTGACTTTATTTAAGAACTGTAAGCCATTCTACACCCATCCACTGCACCACTCCCACGCAGTGAGGAGTAGAGGAAACTTTATGGCCACCGGCTGTCGAAGCTCATAAAGCGGCTCATAAGGCATTTAATTTGGCCTAACTACTACCAATAACCTCCTATTGGATGGTAACAGGGAGCAAAAAGACTTTGGAATGGAATATATAGGACATTATTTGATAGTACTTTTGGAACGTAATAAGTCTTCCCCGGATACTTCCTTTCCTTCTAATTCGGGTGAAGATTATGCGCGGTAGCTATGAGCTCCCGTAGCAGGTACTTTAACTATTGTTACATGTATTAAAAAAAATTATAAGACTTGAGAAATTATTTTGCATAGCTGGAAAGGAACACATAAAAAACAGTGCTAAAATATTATGAAAGTTTTGTGAATTATTCTAAAATAGACAAAAATATCTATTCAAGTTTCTGTTGGGTGTAAATGCCGATAGCAGCTTCACTGTATTCAGAGCGCTTTTGTGGATCTAGTATGCCCTAGTCATCAATATTAATATTGTCTATCGGAACGGTAAGCACCGTTCGTTTTTCATGAAAATTAAATTGATTTTTACTTTCAGTATATTTTTGTTCATTTTAGGATCATTATTTTACTGAATTATATGTAATAAATCAGTCTATAACGGTAGTTAGCAAAGCCTGTCTTATAAATCGAGGTAAAAAAGATAATAATATACTTCCACCACCAAATCTAATCACGGATTAGTGGAAGCAGTATCAAGCCGCCCGCCCACAAGGCTTGTAACAGACCTTTCTAAACTTTAGAGTCTATCATTAACGACTAAAGGAAAACGGTCTTCGGAGATTATCCTTAAATATTGCGATATTTTGAACCGCATTTACAGATTATGAAAAAATTGTATAGTTGTACAGTCAGCAAGAAAATGAACAATTTACATAAAACTTTTTTTGATGCCAAACGATTCTGTGTCTTATAAGGATCAAAAACTTTTATTGGATTAACTGAGGTTGGAGTACTAGAAAAGGGCTGTTAGAGCCATTTACAAATTAGCTCCTAAATAATCTCTCAAAGATAAGTTTAGGGAAATAAACATTCTAACTGTTATTTCCCAATTCATATATGAAAATTTGTTATATACGAGAAAAAATATTGACAAATTTGAAAAATTGGGTGTAATCCACACTGTAAATACTCGGAATAAAAATAATATTGCTCTACATGTCACGCGTCTCAACAGAATTAGCAATTCGTTCATGGGCCAGTGTAGACGCTTTTATAACAAAGTGCCCCACGATATTCGAGATTTGCCAATTAATAAATTTAAAACCATTATCAAGACTAAGTTATGTAAGAAAGCTTATTACAAAAGACCGCGTGGGATTGAAGTGCCATGTTATTAATAGTAATGCTGTATATAAGCGTAGCGTGTTCTGCCTGACAAGCTTGGGCTATTGCTGCTTTGTAGACACAATGTAGATACCGTCTTTGAGGTTCTGGTTTGAGCATGCTCACTATAATGTCTTTGCTTGGGGTGGCTGTCTCGGGCGGGTCACTCTCTTCCCTCCAATATGGTCGAGGGGAGTGATGGCTGTTCCAATAGTCATACTCGTGAACACCCGTTCTTCGTTCCCGTCCGCTGCTTGTGGGGACAGGTCCATCTGGAATACTTTAGACGCTCTTTACAGATAACATCATTAGATTCATATCTCGATCGTAAGGCATCATACTGGAGTTAGGTTGTAAACTATTTAATTGTAACCTGAATAATGTATCCACACAATATGACTACAAAAAAAATGAAAAAAGAGAAGTGAATAAAAAAGACAAGCTCACTGAGTTTCTTTGCCGGATCTTCTCTCTGGAGGCCGCGTTCCGATCCGTTGGTAGATTAGTAGTTAAATTAGATTTAAAAAAAACAGTAAGTCAGACCTTATACAAAATGAATTGTTTGAGTTTGAGTCAGAAATCGCAATTTTTTTCCTATACACTTTGTAGATCATCGTGGAAAAAGAACACAAAAGCTTTTTTTTGATACCAATCGATCCTGTTTCTTATAAGGATCAAAAACTTCTAATGGACCAACTGAGGTTGCAGTACTAGAAAAGTCAGAAATAGCGAAAAAACGATTTCCTACAAAATTTATGCAAAAAGGTTTTTGCGATTTCTGACTTTTCTAGTTTTCCTTACCCCGTTGAATAGTTATGCTGTCAAAAAAAGCTTCTATGTAAATTGCCTATTTTCTTTCTGATTGTACACATTTTTCAAAATCTGTAAATGGAGCTACATTTATGGATTTAAAAAAATAAATAAGCTTTGGTCCAATAGCCGACGGAGCGCAACGCTCGGCTACGTTCAGTCGTAACGTTTGCCTTCGCGTCGAGCGGGGCTGCGCGGCGTTTCCCGTACATTTCAGTACAACTCCCCAAGACGTGCCACCGTCGCACTCCCGTCGCGCTGCATCGGCTATGTGGCGAAACCTAAAATTCCCCATAAAATTAAGGTAAGTCTTCTAAGACCATTTCACTGTAGCTACAATGGTTGAGGTAGCTACCCTTACTGCCCCGTTTAAAAAAATCACCTGTACATACGTGACTATATATGTCCCATACAATTTATTTCTGAATTACGTGACATAATCTTTACATACTTAAAATACATTTACGCTATGCCGTAATATTTTGTGATTCATATGAAACGAAAAGAATAGACATGAAGAAAATACATATAATTAGCAGAAGCTGATTGATGATGATGATAGGTGGCGCCTAAAGCCAGTTTTCGGAGGGATTAATTTTCCTAACTTACAATAAGAGCCTCGTCTTTATAATATGAAAGAATGATAAAGCTGTTGCTTGATTATAATTGAAAAATGTAATTTTGAATCCGTTCGTAAGTTACGTTATTCCCGGTTTCCCATTGAGGCGGTAGCCACAAAACTGCCTCATCCAATCCGCACTGGGTCTGCGTGGTCAAGTATGACCTCTCACCTCGATTTGTGAGAGAAGGCGTTTGCCCAGCTCTAGGACAGTATAGCCTGATTGTTTTTAACTGTTCTAGTATTAAGAATAAGACATCTTTTGCCAGTTAAGTACCTCTACCCAAAACAGTAAAGTGGTGACGCTTTACAAGCCAATTACAACAGGTCTCTGAGGAGAAATGAAAGTCACCTTTTATCATTTTGTTACCGTTATCTTTACTCGTACCATAAAACATAATGGGCAATATTCTACAAACAACACATTAATATTCAAAACATTACTATATTTATGATTTGAAACAAAATTGACAACATTGTATTTCTATTTTCCACCAAAACTCTCAGTGATTGTTATTCGATAGGTATATTTATTTTAATACGATTGGATTAATATGAAAAGCTCTGCTTGATTTTGTATTTAAAAACGGAATTCAAGCTTTCTAATGTAGAGTGATAATATGTTAAATTTAGATATTTTTATAGATAATTGTTGGGGAAACTGGCTTTTGTAATTACCTACTACGACAAAAGATTTTGACGTAACTATGTCTATATTGATTATCTCATCTGGTATGTGTCAAGATGGTGTGATGATACTTAATAAGGAGTGTGCTCTACTGTAAGAAGTACATGCGCACATATTTTGTATACTTTATACTTAACAACTGCACGGAAATACGCAATGCGCTTAGAAGCCACCAATTTTTGTGTCAGATGTGATTAAAAAAATAACATAGGCAATTAAATATTAGCTATTAAAACATATTTGAATATGCTTGCTTGTTATTGAATCTTGATTACCATAATACCCAATTTACACACTGCCGACTTCCGCGTGAAGTGAGGGAAGGTAAGTCGTATAAACGTGCCACTTACGCTCTACTTCCCATCGAAGGGAGAATGTGAACAGTCGACGCTGCCGCGGTACTGCTCTTTACTCTAGGCGGGAAGTGGCGGCAGTAGCAGTGTATAAACCGGGTTTTATATAATATTTAACGAGTGTCCGCTTTTCCCCTGTATTTCACTAGTAATCAACTGCCGAATGCTCGTAAATTTGATTATGTTCTCAGAGATTGTGTGCCCGCTCATAACTTTTCACTCACATCCGGCTAGGTGTAAATTAGTAATAATAATAATAATAATAATCATTTATTCTTTCCTTTACACACAATATTACAAAGAAAATAGTAACATTTACAGAAAATCCTTGCTTAGTTTATACGGTAAGACATCTGTACCTGAACTAGATAAATGAATATCTGTATTTCAGGCATCAGCGCTCTTCCCTAGTAGTGATCATAGTAAACATTAATTTGGGTGTACAATTTCAATTACCATGTAAATAGAAAAGATAAAATATCTAATTAAGGAGACTCACGGAGTCTCGAGATTGAAATAATAATAATAATAAAAGATTAAAAAAGAATATGTAAAGTGACGGTCCTCCCTATGTGTAAAATGTGGATGAATGAGTGTGTGTGGGAGGGTGAGTGGCAAATTTACTGCTGGAGGCTTAATAAGTTTTCGGCTTCATCATATGTCAAATTCAGCATATAGTCTATTACCTTATCTTTACACATTTTCTTATTTAAAGCAAATATATCAGTGGTTTTATTAATTCTGTTATATAGATACGGTCCTAGGAAGCAAAAATATCTATTTGCATATGGATGTTTAAGCATTGGTCGGTTGGAGAAGGGTATTATAACTTTTCGTCTCGTAGTTGTAGTATTTTTTTCAAATTTTAAACTTGAGTAGTGAGTTTTAAGGACATTTTTTTATCGTAATCTGATCTCTATTGACGACGTCAGTCATAAAGAAGAATTCAAATCTGAATGTTTTTCTGCCATAAACAAATTATTAAATTACCTATAGATATTTTGATATGAATTTTATTGAATTATTTCCTACAATCGCTACTGTTAGCATATTCTTAGAATGTTGATAATTGTAAAAATCTAATTTCTTCTTTTGAAGCAATTAATAATAGTACGTATGTACATATGTAGAAATTATGTCGAGTGTTCAAACCATTTGTGCGCAATATGATTAACGTGAAAGTATTGTCTTAAAGGTATTTACGAAAGAAAGATGGTGCCAAAGTTTATGCCGAATTACAAGAAAACCCGAGAGAAATTTGAGTGCGTTAATTACTTTATCGGTCGTTAAGCTAAACAACGGTACCAAATCTTCAACGTACTTCATATTAATTTATCTCATTTATCAAACTTTTTGAGACATTTTAATGATTTTTGTTGGAACTTTTGCTAATGAAACACAATATAACTACAGTTCAGACACCGAAATAAACGGAAGAGATATTTTTGTAATGAGATGAACCGTCATTGTGGAGGAAGCCAGAGAGGTCTATAAGAAACGAACCTATTAGAACTATGTACTCTTTGCCTACCTCGTAGGGATGGCGTGATGAGTGCAGTGATAGCCTAGTGGTTAGACTATTGGACTGAACGTCAGAGGTCTCGGGTTCAAACCCAGGCACGCACCTCTGTCTTTTTGAAAGCACGTGCGTATAAAAAAATAACTATCACTTGCTTTAACTGTGAAGGAAAACATCGTGAGGAAACCTGCATGCCTAAGAGTTTCTCGACGGTGTATGAAGTTCGCCAACCCGCACTGGGCCAGCGTTGTGGACTATGGCCTAAACCCTCTCAGATTGAGAGAAGGCCCGTGCCCAATGGTGGGTTATATCATTATAGATAGATAGACATAAGTGAACCCTAATAACCTGAAAGCATTTAATTGTTTTACTGTTAAAGCCTAAAAATCTATTCAAATCCTCTTAAAACCTAGACCAATTCACGCATATAAAAAAAATCAGACGAACCATACTTTGTACTACTCGTTGCAAATTGTAAAAATTGGTAGATATGTACTTTTCGATTTCCAGAGACAAATTATAACGAAGTCGGCGTTTTTATCTATGCCGTCAACTCGTGAATAAAATGGTGTACGTCTAAATATGGAAATAAATTCATGAGCATAAATTCATCAGTAATCCGATCACTCTGAAAGTTAATAAAAGTATTATCTACTGGTGCGACATCAATGATATTTTTTGAAATTGATAACGTACTTACGCTTTCCTCCAGTTTGACCGGATTTAATTAATCTTTATCGCTCCAATCAACTTTAAGTATGAAACCTATTAAATTAATAGTTTCATTCTATTTAGATAGGTGGAATTCCTTCTTACTTCCGATTAGAGAAACTGCTTTATCAAACTCTTTGATAATAATGCGTGACTAAGCATAAGAATGGGTTGCATAATATTATTATTAGAACTCCTAGACTATTTTAGACTAACTTGAAAAACTCTCCATTAATATTTACTATATAACAGAGTTATTTCAGTCTCTTAGGACCGCTGTCTAATAAAAAAATATTTCATGATGGTGACAAAATACATTCCCACAAGGATCTTTTGCGGGCCAAAACTGAAATGAACGCTGTCATCAAGTGAAATGTCACTTCATGACAGTCGCAGGTCGCAGGGTTGCGGTTTTCTATGAAATTAACCCAAGTTCTTTTCTTTATTGGCAACCGTGCGGTTCCGCCTGTAGAGATATGTCCTTGAAGTAGGAAAAAAATATTAAATGGTAACCCTCACTTCACACTACCAACGAAGCACAACACAATCCTATCAATGTAATCTGATATCATCCACGGGCTCAAAGATCCTTGTCCCACTATAATTTGATACAAAAATGACAGTTTGTCACATAATCCCTGGCCATTGGTGGCCGATACATATTTTGAAACTAATGTTCTGTCAAAAAATATTTACAAATATACTGAAATCCATTAACTTTATTTTTTTAAAAAAACGTAACCCCACACTAAGTTTTATTCCTGTGTCGAGGTTGCGTTTACAAACATGAAAATTCACGAACATAAATACCCAGACCGGAACAACTAATTGTGGATCACACAAAGATTTGCCCCATGCGGGAATCGAACCCGCGACTATTAAACACTGTTGGCGGAGCAGCTCAAGCTTTTAACCACTGCGCTAAATCGTCATTTAATGTGAAATATTGAAGGCATAAAATCTATATATCTCAATGTTTTTCTTCATATATCAGACGTATCAAACAGACAATGTAAGTATTAAGCCATATATTCACTAAGGGCCAAATTTTATAAGACGCTTGAAGGAGTACGTACGAAAATATAAATAAAAATATCATAGGATAGAAGTGTTGGCACTGTAATGGTCTGCGAGTGAAGGGTTATTCAGTTCATGTGTAACTTTGTGTTATTTTTATACATTCTTAAAATGTATTATGTACGCATACGATTAAAGATTTTAAACTAAGCACATTTTATATCAGTAAGGCACTAGTGCCGTTTGATCAAATACAACGTCAAACGTACCTTTGTCAAAACTCTTATTAGTCAAATGACGTATCCACCCTTGTATAAAAATATTTTCTTACAAATTCAAGTACCTTTTTTCGATTTGGGCTCACTTAGCCGAATGATACTTCACAATGTCACTCATCGAGATTTTAACGATATCTAAGTATTAATTATTTTCGTTTTGTGCCATATACCTAAATCGGAATAAGTGTGTCTAAATGTCTAAAATTTTATTGCATGATATTTGACATAATAATGTAAATAATGACCTTTTGATTTGTACACCGTTACGCCTATATTCCCCAAGCGAGGGTGGCAGGGGTGTACTGAGTACACTTACGTTTCGCCGACGATGTTAGGTCCCATGTAATAGGGGGCGAGCCTATTGCCATATACCGGGCGCAATTCCAGATTCCGGACTCGTTCTGGGAAGTTTTTCGTTAGAAAAACTACCCTACACACTACGCGATGCGCTTTGCCACTAGATCAACGAGGCAGTTAGCAAAACATGGTAAAACGTATTTTTATTTTACTATCAACTTTATAACTACCCGTCTTTAACAAATTAAGGATTCTGATTCTGATTCTGATTCTAAAATACATACAAGTTTGTGGGGATCCAAGTCGTGCTAACTTGATTCAGAGAGTTATGTTTAGTCACGACACCTTTAGACTCTCGCCGTAAAGCTCTGAAACATGAATTTATTTTTGTCTGCTTCAAAAGGTTTCGCGCGCGATAAAAACGTAAATAAGCAAAAAAGTGGTACGTGCGGGTTTAAAAATCTCCTGCCTGAAATATATTTTTTTCTGAGATAAAAATTATCGCATATTATAAGCCACTGCATATACCATAGATCAGTGTAAATTATATTATTTTATAAAAATTGGTTCGGAAACTCTAAAAATTAACGAGACCAAACACACCTTCTATACATCAATGAATTGTAAAATGGGCATTTTTGGATTAATGGTCTTAGGTTGTCGGGGAAATGTTATTTATGTTTTCATCAATATGGGCATATATCATATTGATGAAAATATAAATAACATTTCCCCGCAAAAAAGTGATCTTTAGTTATTAGTTTCGACCTATAGGGTATTATATGTACATGTTGTCAAGTCATAATGACAATGCTTTACTTTTTGACATTAACAAGTTTGTTTAAATTATGTAACCGGTCTTAATATTTGCAACAATTCTCATCTAGCTTCACAAGAACATATGTCTCATGTTGTAAAAGGCTATAAGACTTGTTTATGTAAGTCACGGTTCTTCTATCTGACCCACAAATGAGGGTACCTATGGGCTAATTACAGGTATGGAACATCTCACAAAGAATACGTTAAAAATCATATGAAATTTTCCTTTATTCATCGCACCTGCTACTTTTTCCCACGCTTTTTTGCTATAATCACAATTTGTTTTAGTCACACTTTATTTGAGCTAAATTTGCTTACTACATATACTTAAAGTACCTCTAATCCAGTATGTTGAGATTTTCAGTTTCGGCAGTTCTTAATTATCCGTAGCCGAACACGATCACAACTTATGCCTCGCTTTATTTTCTATGAAATTCCACCTGTGAGCCACAGATTCAGAACTACAATATGGAAATGAATTAAAATTTAAAATAATTTACATAGTCACTATTATAAATCCATTGCGAGGTCGACCCATGCTTGCACGGGGATTTCATGACGCTTGATTGGATTCGGTAGCCTAGGTGTAGAAGTAAATAACCTTAAATATTTAGGTCTCAGGGTCCCAGCCTTTTCCAGACCTTTGATCGTAGTTGGGACTCCATTGTGACGATTTCAGGATGACAACTATCCCGTAGTTAACACAAGAGTTTCTGCACTATAGAAGCTTATTTAGCAGTGGTCATCGCCTCCAGCACTGCTCAAGTATTGTGGACGTAGTAATAATTTCCAGCCGGGGATTACATTTTGAACTGTTTACTTTTTCTGGACCAAATCATGTTCAGATTCGCAGACTGTAGTCACAATAGTGACCAGATGCACGTTCCTACTACTTCGTGGAAATAGCTAAAATAGGAAGCAATTTTCTTACAAAATTATTATTTCCTACTAGGGTCTGGCTGCTTAATATGTAACTCCTTTATAATATGTTTTACTCGATTGGTTTAGTTTCCACCTAAATAAGTGCTGATAGAGAATTATGATAATTAGTTTCGGAAACACATTTGCCGTATTTTAGGTTAACATTTTAAGTACATACTTATAACAAGTTGCTGATTTTTGGTGTGATCAGTTTAATTGTAAGTTTTACACAACAATATTGTCGTAAAATTGATTATCTTTACACTGTACAAATCATTATTTATTTGATATATCTGATATAGAGAGAAGAGTGAATGCAGGTAATGGAGTGAATGGTGCGATGGGAAGGCTACTTGGGAGCCGGCACTTAAGCCAAAAGGCGCAGCTGGCCATGCATAATGGAGTGCTTGTCCCAACGCTGTTATATAGCAATGAGAGTTGGGTATTAAGAAGGAGAACGAAAGCAGGATAAATGCGGTCGAAATGCGATCTCTGCGAAAGATGTGCTGAGTCACGCTGACTGACCGATTTCGCAACAGCGTAGTAAGAAAGCCAGTAGGTATGAAAGATAGTATCGGTGTAAAGATGAGAAAGGGTATGCTCCGTTAGTTCGGGCATATAGAAAAAATGCCAGAAGAAAGAATGACAAAACCGATATACAATGCGAAAGTGGAAGGATGTAGGTACCGGGGAAGACCTAGACTATCTTACCATGACCAAATAGACCGTGTCTTATCTGAAGGGCAAGTCAAGAGTCTCCGTAAGTGTGTATGAGACGAACTATGAGAGTAGAGGAAGCCAGAGAGGTATGTAAGGAAAGAACCTGTTGTAACTCTGTACTCTCTGTCTACCCCGCGAGGGAGCTGGCGTGATGATATAGATAGATAGATTATTTATTTTATATTATAATAAATAATATCAGCCTATACTGCCCACTGCTGGGCAAAGGCCTTCTCTCACAAATCGAGGTGAGAGAGATTAGGTCATACTCCACCACGCGGACCCAGTGCGGATTGATGGAGGCAGGTTTGTGGCCACCTGCTGTTGGAACTTATCAAGCCGCATTTAAGGCTTCCAACACGGCTTAACGACTACCACATTAGCCGGTGGTAGCCGGGACTAACGGCTTAACGTGCCTTCCGAAGCACGGAGACGCTCGAATATGAAAATGCCACAAACGGTCACCCATCTCGGGCCGACCGAGTCGAACGCTGCTTAACCTTGGTAATCGGTAAGAACACCGCGGTCGCACAGCGCTACGAGCGCCTCGCCCGCCTATTTTATATTATACCATACATTTTTTCTTAAAGACTGTAAAGCATGAATTTATAAGCCTTATGTCCATGCTGTAAGGGAACTCATTTTAGCTGAACTATCCCTATCGTCACTATGGTATCTTGTTTTGATCTAAATCGAAGACATTCGTAGATTCCGTCGTAAAAAAGTCTCTTCCAAATAAATCGATACCTGAATCAAACGCACTAGAATCCATTATACATTAAATCAACGACTAAAAGTTCTAATCGAATTCGGAATGAGCAAAATTTTGAATAATGCTTTTGATTTAAAGGAAGCATATAAACGGAAATCTTTCAGAAATCATAGTAATAATGATGTTTAAGAAGGCATGTATTTGGTATTTATTCGAATCTAAAGATGCATACGAATAAGAATCATATGTAAATTACTACTTCTGTGATTCCACAGCGAAGATTCACTGGATCGACTCAATGTTTAAAATCGATTAAAAAGAAATTATTGCTGCAATCGTAAAATCGATACTTTGACATTTTGCACAGGCACAGGCATTTTTAAACTGGCATGCCTATGCCTTAATTGGTGTATTTGGAAGAGAGATGTTAGGGGCTTTTTATGACTAATAAACTCCTTATGCATGAAACAAGAGTAAATATGTTAAGACACTTCGGGACCTGAAACAGCCTCCAGCCCTTAGTTTGACTATTGCTGTAGTTTTACACTAGGGTTGGACTGGTGAAACACATAAGGCGTGTCCTAAGATGGAAATTTTATACACGATAACTCATTTATCGACAACATGCACAAAGTATTAATTTTTTGCAGTACATATTAAGCGGGTTTCTATCTTGCCACAATAAACAATACTTTTGTATAGTCAGCACATTTATATTTGTCTTGATAGTTTTATTAACGATTTTCCATATCCAACCATACCCTTGTATGTTGGACACATATCTATATATTATTTCGGTATTTCTATATAGTTGTTTGCTGTTGCTACGCTCAACGTAACATTTTATATTTATAGCAATAGGCCAATTTTAATTTATTTACTTAAGCTAAATAACTTTTAATGGAGGTAGGTATTTGTTTTGGACGTGATATCTACGTAAATATCGCATTTCACTGTAAATTATATAAATTTACCTTCTAAAACGCGACAAAGTACAAGTTTATTTTATTTCTACATCTTTTCTTATTTTGAACTATCATAGGATAACCGAAGTGACCTTATAGCATTGCAATGCAAACCATTATTTAAGAATAGCATGAACTGATACTTCTGTCAGTCTATGAAGAACTCTCAATTATCCTTCGTATTATTTGCTTAATTGTATTATTTGGTATACTTTTTGTTGGTTCTCCGACTCGGCTAATACCTACAGGGACAATTTAATTGTGTGGTTGATAGCAAGCTCTTATTCATTCAAGTCCACATAATTAATTGTAGGTAGTTTTTTTTCCATATATCTACCGTCACTCGCGAAATGTTAAAATTTAATCATGTTTAATTCTTTGTTAAATGCAATGAATTTATATTTATTGTAGTTTTTTCTAAAATTATTTTATAACTACAGTGTAACAGACAACCACACAACAGTGAAAATCTTTGTCCTGTTGATAAGTATTAGCAGGCACAAATGTTAGATTGACCTGACCGGAGCAGTTAATGTGTTTAAGTATTTTTAAACGGATAGAAATAAAATGCAGCAGAGTATCGTTCTACCCGTTTAATTGGTACTAGAATCCTTCACAAATGACTTAGCTAAGGCTTATATAGAAACATTCCCACTACTTTGGCAGTGGCATTTTGGCGGGGCGGTAGGGGTGTATCAACATGGCGGCAGCTATTGACAGTTACGAGAATCGACTATCGTGGCTAGGCTTTGGCATGACTTGGCTTTGGCATGGCTTGGCTTTGGCATGGCTTGGCTTTGGCATGGCTTGGCTTTGGCATGGCTTGGCTGTGGCATGGCTTGGCTTTGGCATGGCTTGGCTTTGGCATGGCTTGGCTTTGGCATGGCTTGGCTTTGGCATGGCTTGGCTTTGGCATGGCTTGGCTTTTGCATGGCTTGGCTTTGGTATGGCTTGGCTTCGGCATGGCTTGGCTTTGGCGTGGCTTCGCTTCAGCGTGGCTTCGCTTCGGCGTGGCTTGGCTTAGCTTTGGCTTGGCTTGGCTTAGCTTGGCTTGGCTTGGCTTGGCTTGGCTTGGCTTGGCTTGGCTTGGCTTTGACTTACCTTGGCAGGCTGACGCGTTGGCTGACATTACGTCCGTTACAATTTAAATCTCAGGACGACATAACTGTGACAATTTGACTGTCTACCACCTTTTCCTTTTGAAAATAAAAAATGATCATTATTGTACAATAATGAAGTAGTATAATTGAATAGTAATTCTTAGAGTATTAATAATATTAAGCAGGGTCCACCACCTGGTGCGGCTATTTCAATGTCAAGCATTTAATTATTATTCCGGTCATTTTCAGTCGTATAATTGCTTTTGTATGTTTTACTCACATCTTTATCCTCGTCGCTAATGTGGTGTACTCAAAAGCTACACTTCTTTGGTTATCACCATAAATACACTCAATGCACAGACAACCGCTCATGGCAGCAGACAACAAGTGAATGTCCAATGTCACCGTTCGCCATCCGAGCTATCCCGTAGTCTATACCCCACAATCCTCATTGTAATAATTATTGTATAAAATTTCACAAATTTATATTTTAATTCAGTTATTTTTTCAGGTAAGAAGATCAAAATTCAAATTGACACCGATGATATACTAAAATTAATGGGAGGATTAATGAGCTCTGAAACATTTATGAAGTTCGCTACTCAAATTGTTCATAGAACTGTGGGAAAGTACCACGGCTACGCTAATCCATATCATCCTGAAGATGATTTAGATATAGGTAGATACAGGAGAAAGAACGGCTAAGAAAAGTACTACTAGAGGACTTTTAATAAATGATCCTCTAGACAAAGAGAATGATACTTTTATTCAGAAATAATAAGTCATGTTAAATTAACAGATAACGAATCTAAATAATATGTCAACAACGAGCTTAGTATATCAGAAGAAAAAGAGGTATGTTCAAAACAGTGGATACATATAAGACTGTATAACTTTTAAAAGACTGTCAAATTAAATAAACCAAATGAGACTAAAGATTTACTGGATGGCGTTCTTGCAGACAAATCAAATATCAATCAATTTCAGAAAAGATTTCTTCTTAAACAATCCGAAAAAAACTAACACTAGTTAAATTGGTATAAAGAAATCATAAAAATATTAACCTATCAATAGTAAATGTTTATTAGATAATTTCTCATTGTAAATTAGGTACTTGGATGTTATCACTACGATACGTACCTTTAAATAAATCACACTTTAGTAATATGACATTCATTACTTGCTACATTTTTGTTAGCTATTATCTGATGATTGAAAAATCAGCCATTATTACTTTGATCGGTTTTGTACGAGGGGGGATCAAAAAGTAGTGAGAATGAGATAGAATATAATGACTATTGATAACTTAATAATTTATTTTTCTACATAGTTTCCGAGTCTCTCTACACACCGAGTCCAGCGCTTTTACAAGCCTTCAAACCCTTTCACAAAAAAAGTTTGTCTTGGTCCTGCAAAAAGCTTTTCACGGCATCATTCCCTCGTTATCGTCTTCGTACCTGTTTCCCCTTAAGTATTTTTTCAATTTGGGGAACAGATAAAAATCGCTAGCCGCCAGATATGGTGAATAAGGGGGGTGGTCAACCAATTCGAAGCCAGCTTGCTGAATGGCAGCCATCGCAACTGCCGACCTGTGCGCGGGTGCGTTGTCGTGATGAAACAGCACGCCCCTTAGAAGTTTCCCTCTCCTTTTCTCTTTGATGGCATTCCTCAACTTGGAAATTATGTATATGGGTTCCACGCTCCAGGTAATCAATCAACAATATTCCTTCTGAGTCCCAAAATATTGAGGCCATAACTTTGCCAGCCGATGCCACGACACGAAACTTCTTCGGGGTCGGTGATGGTGGCCGTTTCCATTGCGAAGATTGCTGTTTTGTCTCGGGATCAAAATGATGGACCCATGTTTCGTCCATTGTTACGAAACGAGACAAAAAGTTTTCAGAATCTTCTTGAAAATTGTCCAACAATATCTTCGAAATGTCAAGTCGATTTTGTTTCTGACTGTCGGTTAACATTCTCGGCACCCATCTTGCGGAGACTTTTCTCATATTCAAAGATTGTTTCAATATGGATTGAATACTTCCATATGAAATGCCCATTTCTTGATTTAAGTATGGTAACTCTTCGATCGCTCAATACAATTTTTTCGACTTTCGCAACATTTTCTTGGGTGACTGACGTCGATGGACGGCCGCAACGATGTTCGTCTTCCGTGCTCGTGCTCCCTACTCGAAATAACGGCTCGCACTTCGTTTTTCTCCATTTTCGAGAAAACGTTCCGACACGAAGCAAACAAATGACTACATTCAGAAAAAACAAAAGAGAATCAAAGATTTTTTTTTAATTAATATTATAAATATGTATCTGAGCTATGCCTGCCAATATTTTTTATTTTTTACCAAGGAGTATGTCGTTCTCACTACTTTTTGATCCCCCCTCGTATATATCGGGTTTTTTGAGAGCTGCGAGGTCGGGCTTCAAAACATTTGAGCTGCGAGGTCAGGCTTGAACATTGTCAAAGACAAAGAGCATAACAAATACAATCAAACGCAAAATTCAAGTTGAGGGTGTCGAGTTTGCATATGGTCAGGAGTATATCTACTTGGGCCAAATAGTCTCTTTCCAGGCGAGACAAGACAAAGAAATCACACGTCGCGTAGAAAATGCATTGAAGAACTCTCCTATGGACTCTTCATTGGTCCATGAAAGAATTAATGAAGGGCGGCCTTTCATTGAAACTGAAGCAGAAGCTCATTGACATGCGTTCTCTCCCCATACTCACCAACGGCGCATAGACCTGGTCTTTGACAAAGTCGAAGAAGTCCACACTCGCAGTTTGATAGCGCAACATAGAGCGCAGTACTCTAGGTATTAAACTTACCGACCATGTCAAAAATAGTGTACTCAATAACACAAAAAACCAGTGTTGGCACAAAAAGCTGTCAAGCTGAAGTGGGATCGGGCTGGTCATATCTGTCGAATGCCTTACTCATTTTGGGGAAAAATATACATCAACTGGGTTCCTCTCAATTTTAAACAGCACCGCGTGAGGTCCATTAGAAGATGGCGGGACGAACTGGACGCCTTTAAAAAGGAGATGGAGGGAGGCCTTTGCGCAGCAGTGGGACACTGAAGGCACTTTTATCATTATATATTTCACAAAATTAAACACCATCACGTCTATATTCCCCAAGCGGGGGTGGCAGCGGTGTACTGTGTACACCCACTTTTCACCAACGATGCTAGGTCCCATGTGATAGGGGGCCAACCTATTGCCATATACCGGGCATGATTCCAGACTTCGTTAGATTTGTCCTAAAAAGTACATTTGTCCGACCTAGGATTTGAACCCAGGACCTCAGCTAGACGAAGGAGGCAGTCAACGAGGCAAGCAGTATTATATATCTATAACTCGTTACAAAATGTTTTTTTTTCTTTTTATTTCTGAATGTTCTTTAAAAAAGGAGGTAAAGCGGGGCTTGTATAAAGACGGTTGATGAAACCGATATAGCACCTACGAGCCCACGACGTTCTTATTGGGTCCATAAAACAGGTTTTGACAGGTGCGTGATGTAAATTGTTCAATAATGTGTCAAGGACGGCTGTGCTTACAATAATATATGTAGGTACATACTTTTGTACAGATTTTTTTATAATATTCAAAAAAAACATAGCGCCATACTAGGAATTATTCCTGTGTCGTGGGTGCGTTTACAAACATGGAATGCACGTCCATAAATGCCCAGACTTAAATAAATATTTGTAGGTCACACAAAGATTTGTCCCGTGCAGGAATCAATCCCGCGACTGCTCGATCCATTGGGCGGAGCGCTTTAAGTTCTTAACCGCTGGACCAAGCCGTACGTCAATATTCATATTTAATATAATGTTTATGGGTTTTATGACCCATAAATGCACGTAATGTATTTCCGTCGTATATACAAATTTATGTAGTTTATCATCGATGTTCTTAGTTTAGTGCAGTAAAAATAGCGTAAAATAAAGATAAAATAAGGTGAGTACATTTTCCCAATATCAAATAAACTATGACTATTTCAAGAAACAGTCTAAATATTTCGAAATTAAAGCGTAGTTAAATCCGTCTGTGTCGATCTCCGATGTTACGTCCCGACTGTATATTTCCAACAACATTAATATTTTAAAATCAAATCCATAAAGTTCTCGTAGACACAAATAAAAAATGAGCAAGAAATGTGCCATGAAATAAGGTATAACTAAATTTTCTCTGCAGGTAACAAATTGCACATTTGGAGGCGCAACTTATATTGTATACGAAGGAAGAACAGCACACATAAGCCCATTTTATATATTTAAAATTATTTAGCTTAGAGATTGTATGAAATACCGAAAACTCTCGAAATATCGTCAATTTATTTGTTTCAATTTAACAAGCGTATTATTGTTGTAAATTTATATGTTTCTTATTGTGTGTGTGAATGATCTACGCTGCTGACCGCGGTCAAGAGCGGCCATTACAGCGTCACCGGACAACAAATTTATATAGGGTTATATGTAGATATAACACGATATAAGTTTATAAGCTATCGAAAATGTACCTGAGTAATGACTTTGAATGTTTTTCATTAATAACCTTTCTATAGTTTATAGCCTAACTAGTGCCATTATACACTACACTAGTTTCATATTTACAATTATCTCGAGACACCAATACAACCTCATAGTTGGTCTATGATAATGCGGGAGTAAAAAAATAGACATAATCGTATAATAAAGCTTTTAAACTCAGACAAAAGCTAAATTTCGGGTGGCTGCTCATGATCCTTGATTGAATTCCAGTATTATGATTCCATTCTGCCCGCAAATTAAAGATCTTTAGTGTTTTAAGTACAGACTTAAATCTGAGTTATTGTCTTAGGGGTTTACTGAATAATTTTGTTCTGTATTCAAGCTGTGGGATTTTTATTTTATGTAAGTCTATCAAAACGTTGTTTTACATCATAATTATGTTTTACATATTCATGTCTATTGCGATTCAAATGTAAAGAAGCAATAATTTCAGTTGTATGTAAGGAAAGAACCTGTTGGAACTCTGTACTCTCTACCTACCCCGCAAGGGATCTGGCGTGATGATATAGATAGATAGAATTTCAGTTAATAATGTCGTATTTAATATAAAATAACCGGCCTAGCGGGGGAAGCAGAGGTGTACTATGTACACCCACTTTTCACGGACGATGTTAGGTCCCATGTTATAGGGAGCGAGCCCATTGTCATATATCGGGCACAACAATTTTTCGATAGAACAACTACATTTGCCCAACCTAGGATTTGAGCCCAGGACCTCGTGATTTCCATGCGCATTATTCCCCAATTGAGCAACAAGGTAGTTAATTATTTAACTAATGACAAGTTATTCATTTTATGCAATGCTTAGAATATAAATATTGATCAATTTTGGTCGTATTGTGAGGTTGAGATTAAAACGAATATAGCCGCAAACAGGCAACATGCAAATACTTGAGAACCCTCGTATTTTGTTTAAGAGGAGGTCAGGTAAAAGTGCTTTGATAAATAACGTTACGAAACCCACAAATTCAGGTAGGAGTACTGCTTTGTGAAATAGCAAAAGACGTTTCTTAAGATTACTGTTTTTTTCTATTTATATATTTTTTTAAAAAAACGGAGCTCTTCTCTTGGATTAATTCCTGTATCGTGGGTGCATTTACAAACATGAAAAGTCATATACACAAATACCCAGACCGAAACAAATAATTGTGTGTCACACAAAGATTTGGCCCGTACGTGAATCGAACCCGCGACTATTCGACCCAGTAAGCGGAGCAGCTTAACCACTGCGCCAAATCGTCCATCATATACTGTGATACTACACTGCCGCGTTTGATCTAGTAGCGAATAATGCCCGTAGCGATCCGGAGGTCCTAAGTTCAAATTCTAGGTGAGACAAAATGTGATTTTTAGATTCTTCTTCTTCTTCTTAGCGTTTCGACGGCAAATATGCGTTAATTTTTGCCCAGAAGCTCTCAGCAGGAGAGACAAAAGGATTTGGTAGCGATGCTTTCCTCCAAAGATTGCACCTCAGTTTTGTTGGCTCCAGGGTTAATATGTCGACACACTTTATGAAACTTAACTTTACGAATCTTTAGCCTTGCCGTGAAAAGTTGTAGGGATTCTTGATGGTAGAATAGCGCTTGAATTATGGCATCAAAGTCAATGGATCTACGCGTTATTTTTGTATTATAAATTATAGTTTAGTATCTACTTTCTGCACTATATACAATAAAGTATGTCAGGTGAACTGTTCGAAAGAGAGTAAGCGCTTTCTTAAATTGACTCACCTGCTGCTGCGGCAAAACTTTAAACTAAATGACTCACGCAATTGACTCAGCCTCCATCATTTTACTGGTGGTTCCTCTTCACTCGAACTTGAACACGTCATAACGATCGTGACATAAGATCTTGGCGCCACACGGATATTAACACTTTTTGTATGGGGGTAGGTTGTATACGATTGACTAATTTAAACAATAAACATGCATTATTTCACATAACGGAAAAGAAAAAAAATTGTTTCACTTTCTATTTTTATCTCGAAAGTAAACATTTAAAAGAAAAACAGGTAACTTTCGAGAACCAAATCTAACGAACTGCGAGGTATGAAAGACGACGCAACAATGAGAAAAGTATGGCGGCTTGCTTTGTAGTAAAGAGTTAGTTCCAGGTTTGGCCACAAGTGGCGCTGGAGGCCGATTCACGTGACGGAAATAGCGTCATCTAGCGACGAAGCGAGGTAAAAGATGATGTACTCTCATAGATGGACTTCGGACATCAGAGGGAACACATAATTTGTTTTTGTATATACGTCGTTTATTTCCGTTGTGTAATAAATCCGTCCGATTAGTGACTTAGCGCTATGAAGAATAGTAGCGTAGGTCAATCCGCGTCACGACCACCGCTGTAGAGCGGGGTGCACGGAGCCTCCTTCGCTGCCTTGCCCTCGCCTTGGACGTCTTCTTTGCTTCCTTATTGGCAGCCTTCGTAGCACCTACAGTTTGCCAGTCTGTATCACCTCTATCTGTGCTCGCCGCGGAAACCACTTGCTGCTGTAAAGCTGCTTGGGGAGAAGGTTGCCCTGTTCTTTTCTTTTGTTTTTGCCCCTTCCTGGCCGTAGGAGTGTTGGGGGCAGTCAATGTTGACGGAACCGGCTCAGCCGCAGGCTGGGGTGGTTGCGCAATCCGTTTTCGAGAGCGTGTCACGGCGTTCTCGGCGTATGTCGCCGTCAGCTCTGGCGGCGTCGATTTAGGGTCCGACACCAAGGGTGGACGAAGAATCCTGCTCTCCAGGAACTGCACCCTCTGAAGAACCTTTTCGATCTCTTGAATATTTTTTTATTAGTTTATTTTAAAGAACTTTGTTACCCTCCCACTCCCTTACGTTATGCTCAAATGGTCAGATTTTCTAAATGCACTTTTTTTAGCACGTAATTAACCCACCTTACTTTAATCTGACGCGCTTTAGTATTTCTGACGATCGATTTTTTGTTTACTAATCTGATGGGCTACCCTAGACACACGCTCCTATATAAAGGGCTTACATGTGGTAGAGGTACTCAGCAGGATGCAAGGTATCCTCCCTAATGTTCATCTGCCGCGCTTGAGTAAATCCCAAAATCCCTTCATGGGCTCCCCTACTATATGTAGTTAATATAATTTAGATACCTGTTTTAATAGGTACTGAGTTCTAGTACGTAGTCATACGCAGCACAGTTATTGAATTGTGCTGCGTATGACTATGACTATGTAGGCTTAGATGAATTTCATGTCTAACGGGCGGTTTCTATATTCATAAATTTGATAGATTTTCCAAACAAAATATATCAAAATTCTATCTATACTAGGCAAATCCATCCATTAGTTGAATATAGGAACCGGCCGTAAATGGAGCATCGCGCACGTGGAAACGGTAGGGTAGATAAATTGTAGTAAGCACACGCACGCGCACGCACACATTGACAGCTTTTAAACAAATCTGGCATCACGCACGCATAGTGCGTAACTAGGGTTGCCATCTTTTATTTGAGCAAATAAAGGACATTGATTTTAAAAGGTAGACAAAAAAAGTACGTTGTATCAAAATAAAGTTATTTACTTCACTTTACTATTTTGTTCATAAACATATTATTACTTTTAGAAATTTTCAATCACTATTATTGCTGCTAAACAGCTTCACAGCATGTTTACAGTTTATGATAACTTGAATAGATTGGAGAAAGATAGTAGCAAGTTGGAAATTGTGGAAAAGTAATTATAACACGGAACAAATAGATAGTTCAAACAACGTTTATTGCTTAGTACCATAGACAAGATAGATACAATATCAAATACACAAGCGCCAATAAAGAAGAAAATAAATTATTTATCTATCTATCTATCTATCTATAACCTCACGCCAGATCCCTTGCGGGGTAGGCAGAGAGTACAGAGTTCCAACAGGTTCTTTCCTTATAAATTATTTATGATTGCCATAAACTAATAATTATAGATTTGTAGTTTAATATTCCTACATCCTCCCTTAAACACAAATCAATCCCATCTTAGAAGCACAATAAGTAAGTTTCGAGTATGACGTTGCTTTGGTTAGTGCATCAGCAACCATCATATCGGTCTGTATGTACTTCACGTCAATAGTCCCTCCATCAACTTTATCTCGTATAAAGTGGTGCCTAATATCGATATGCTTGGTCCTAGAATGATAGCCATCAGAACCTGAAAGTTTTATAGAGCTTTGATTATCACTGTAGATGATCATTGCTTCATTCTTCAATATAGGCCAAAAGCTCTCTTGAAATTGTTTCAGGCATATCGCCTCTTGTATACATGATGACAAAGACATGTACTCTGCCTCTGTTGTGGAGATAGCGACAGTAGGCTGGCGTTTTGAGTTCCAGCTGATTGTTCCTGCCTGAAACAAAAATGTGTAACCAGTGCAAGAACGCCGGTCATCCTCTGAGATTGCCCAGTCTGCATCACAGAAGCCATGAGTCATACTCTCTTCTGTATTTTGTTATAACTTAATCTGTACTCTTCAGTGCCTTTTAAATACCGCATAACTCGCTTCAGAGCCATACAGTGTGACATTTCTGGTTTATTATTGTATTTACTCAACATATTTATAACAAAACTTATATCTGGTCTGGTAATTTGAGAAATGTACAATAAGCAGCCAATAATCTCTTGATAAGGGATTTCACCTAAGATACGTGACTCTTTAGATTTTTCTTTAAATTTAGTATTAACATCTATTGGAGTCAGTCGGAGTTAATATTCCTACAGAAATGTTTATAGTATTTACTTTTTTCTTGAACTTAGAGAGATGTCACAATGATTTTTTCTTAAATCTAGCTTACCTTAGATTCGGATTTTACCACCAGATATCATCCACTTTGCTTTTAATGGCGAAGTTATAAGAATAGTTAAGTCATTCAGCCATTATTCGTAAAATCGCGATTAATTTTTTTCTTTTTTTATGATTTATGTAAAATGAATCTTACAAAATTAAACTATGCGAAATTAAGTATTTTCGTTTACTTTACAGTTCTCATAAAGTATACTTACCCTAAATAACGTACAATACTTTATAATGAAGTACAGGTACGGTAAAACTGAGGCCGCGTTTAGTCGCCATTTTTGTTAGCAATCCTCCGTCTAGACAAGTCTTAGTCTAAGATTCTAGGGTTTTAGTAATACCGTAGAGACATTGAAACGTGGCATAATTTTTCTACGATATCTCATTCTTTCTGTCTGTGACAGTCTTCCACATAATTTATCTTGATTCATTATAATGGAAGTAGTTCACGTGAAGATTAATTTTACAGGGAATATTATTATTATAAAAGTAATAATATTATCTCCGAAAGATTAGGTTGGTCCTTCTCAAGTCGACACAACTCATTTCGTTAGTGAATCTGAAGTTAGTATTAATCTCGTTTTTACAACTTTTAATCTAACAGGCATTAGCGTCGTAATTTTCTGAAAGTTATAAGTTGAAGTTGACCCTATTTTTAAACTTCGGCAACGAAGTTAAATCTTTACCTACTATCTTCAAGAACTAAAATAGTTTCATTACTAAAATGCTTGCTGATTAAAATAAATATGGTGAAACTATGCTATAACTACACTACTTCCAAATGAACATAAGTATTTGTCAAGCAATTTAAACTAGGCGACAGAATAAATTGCTTTAAATTTTGCTGCTGAAGTAGAACTCGTGTACCTTAATGTAATATTCAGCTACTATACTACAAAATACCACGAAAGTCAAAGGCCCTGTTCCGTTAGACAGTTTTCGGTTAAAATTGGGAGGAATTATGAGGCCTTCGTTTAACTTTCAATGCGCTGAAAGATGTTCATGATTTATTTAATTTTATAAATATGTGAGACCTCAAATAATAATAACTACTCATTTTTTACTAGGAAACTAGGCACGCTCAAACTTAAATAGATATGCTTTTATAATCAGTAGAATTAAATCTAGAACAAAGGGAAATATTATTCATATGATGATCCATATATATATATATATATATATATATATATATATATATATATATATATATATACAGAATAATATAGTTATGGCGTGTAGTGATTAAAAATTACGAGATGTAGATGTATGCATTTATAGATTCTATGAAATGGATAGAAAAAAATATAATAGTTTGTTGCCACCACATAGTCGATTTAAGATAATGTCAGAATGAAAAACGGAAACATCATATTTTATTAATAATTTAATTAATTAAAAATAAAGAACAACAATTATTCCACCAATTTAAAATGTCATTCCTCTAGAAGGAAAAGGCAAAGAGCTCCTCAGTTAGTATCATAAAATATTAAAGCTTTTAGGTAGAAAATCTGTGTAATGTGTAAAGCCGGTGTTAATGGTGGGGTATGGGCACTAACTCTAAAAAAGACGGCAACACCCTATTAAACGCTTAGGTTAATATCTACTCGAGCGTATATAATACACGCAGAACAAAAACAATTGATGATTTTATAACATCGATACATTGTGAAGTACCCGCCATCATTACTAATCATTTAATGAATACTATAACATATATAAAAATAAAAAAATAAACCTAAGAACTAATGGCAAAACGTTTATAACAAGAAGGTAAATAAAAAATGCTTGTAGAATATGATTTTCCATTAATAATATTATGTTCTGCTGCGAAACTAAACTCCTAAGCCTCCGTCGCTTGGGAAATTTAATTTAAAGGTTGAATTAGTGCACAAGTAGGTATACATTTTCTAACAGTATACAAGTAAACTTTGTAGGTAACTTTTAATGTTTTTTCAATGCGGTTCCGACTCAATCTGCTTTCATAGTTCGCGTCGTAAGCTTTCGACGGGTACAGAGACTCTTGACTTACTCATCAGGTAAGACACGTGTGATTTGGGTATAGTAACACATTTTTCATAAATATTTTTTAATAACTTTATAATGATCAGTGGAATATCTAAAGCTATTCATTTCAGCGCGTCAAAACTGAATCAATTTACGTTAGTAAAAAGTCTTTAAACCAGACCAAGTCATGTTAAGTTAATTTACGTTAATTTTTTTATGATAGGGGTGTTCTTTATTTTATTTCACATAAAACATACCATATAGATATACTTATTAATTACAAGAGAAGCTAAATAAAATCTTATAATAAAATACTATAGAGATTTTTTCAGACAATTGTTAACAGGAACCTACTTCTTTAAAATTACCTTACAAAAATAACTAGGTCGAGACACTTTTCAATTATGCTACGGAGAATACTCTCCGTAGCATAATTGAAAAGTGTCTCTCCAGCGAATCATTAGTCAGGCCGACAAGTAAAACAGCGGAAATTCGTTGGATTTCTCAGCCTTAGAAATTGGTCTTCTGGGAAATGTATATTACCATACTGACATCTTTTACTGATCAATAACAACCACATGTTTTACTGTAAAGTTATACCTTTGTTATGACATGTTGACCCTTTTTTTGACAGGGGAAATCCTTCATAGGATACCCGCTCGCCACTGGGGGAAGCAAATGGTTATGCCGATACTCCTACCGGCTAAATCCACTACCATGCTCTAGCTCGTCGCTGTGACCGGGGCGGGTTAAGGGAACGCGTAAGCAACCATCTGCGACCGTCAATTATTGTGGAAATTCACTCTTGGCGGAAATGCCGCACTCTTATTTAAAGGAACTCTTTTTTAAAGGGGGCTGGAAGCAAATGGCACGCACTTTCCTCTCGAGGGCTGGTTGTTGTGTGCAGGCCGTTGACCTTGACCGTTTGACTGTTTTTGATCGCTGAGTGACATTGCTCTATGGTATCCTGTGGTTGTGTTATGACTCGCTCAATTAATATCGATTTATAGAACTCGTAGACCTGGTAACACGCCCATGGAAGTATATGGACAAAGCTCATATAAACTTTGCTCGTTGTTAGAACGAGGAAATAATCATATTTAACAGTCAAATATATTTTCGTTTCTTTATCTCAAAAGAAAATAGGGAAACTACTTTCTAAAATCATTATTGTGTCAAGACAGACTCGAGAATTTAGTATCGTGCCAATCAGAATATTGGTAGAACAATGTATTCTGGCTGACGATTGGCTCAACAACTTCCTAGATTATTTTAGTACTAAATTATACAGTAAGTATTTACATACAACTACCAAATATTCAATAGGTATATTTCAAGAAAAATGTATTGAAAATTTGTCTAGGAGTCTTAATTCACACATGTAGCTGTTTTTACTAATAAGTAAAATTCACTATATTTGCATTTTATACCTTATTTATTTCGAGAAGATATTATAGAAGTTTCCCCTGCTGTTATCGTTAAAGATTACATACTTCCTCTATTCAAAGGCCAAAATATGATACGGCAACTTGCCCTCTATGTACATTGTTCATCATGTCAACCTGTAGTCACCCACTGTTGAGTGTAGACGCATCATGTCTCATTAGCACGCCATTCCTAGGGGTTGATCACTTTCCCGATTAATTGTTTTACTATAGTCTTGACGGTATTATCAGACCATCTGCCCCATGTCACCTGAATAAAGACATTTCTGTGTAAACTCTATCTAATTAATATAATCAAATTATGCTCACATATTTATACAAGTTTAATTTATGCACATAATTACTTAACGATTACTCATTACAAGATTTGGAAAAAATTTAAGAATGAGTCTTACATTATTTTGATGGTATTGAAAACTCATTTTACTTAAACTGTAGTGTATTGTATAGAGGAATCATAATCTTTAAAAATAAAAGGTCAAAGAACAAAGCGTTTGATCCAGTGGTTAAGATCTTAAGCCGCTCTGCCCACTAGATCGGGTAGCCGCGAATTCGATTCCTGCACGGGACAATTTTTTGTGTGAATTTTATGTTTGTAAATGCACCTACAAAACATGAATAATTCCTATTCAGGGGCTATGTTATTTAAAAAAAAAACTTATATTTTTTAAGTAAGTTTTAATGAAACTATTTGTGCAAGGTGTAATCAAGTTGAATATGACAATAATTATTATATAAGCCATCGTGTACGATTGCAGGAGTTTTTATACTGTTTTTCCATGTTTAAAATATGAGAACAATATGTTAAATCGACTTGATTGTTAAAAGAGTAATTTTGTGTCTAATGGCTTATATCCGAAATACAAAAAACTATGTTTATGCACGATTATACCTACATACTTACTTTACCATATACTTAAGAGAAAAAACATTGTTACATTAATAATAACCATGATAATCTGTTCGTTATGTCTTTATTAATAGGTACGTTGTCTACACAGAGGAAATGGAAACGAATTTAACGGAACTGTCATTCCGGTAATTCGTTTTAAGAAAGTTTCCATTCAAAGACCTTTGATAACTCAAATAATCCCTTATTCATAAGTAAGTTAAATACAATACTAAGGTATTTAATGTATCTTAAAATATAAAATTATCATTTGTCCTAAATTGGGAATCATCTATAAAACGAAACATTACTAACATTTTTCCAAACGTTTTTTTTACAATATTGGACATTTAATCTTTGAATCCGCTCTTAAATATTTTGATAATTTAGTTGAGGAGATATCTTTTAGAATCTGTTGCATTTATTTTAGAATTATAGATACTAACAAAGACACCTCCGGCTGTTAATTTAAATTTGATAAGACAATATTACCGAAGGAGGTCAAAGGGCAGGTATGGGTTAAACTTTAGCTTATTTAAACACATTTACAAGATAAATGAATATTTTCTACGCGCGTAACCCGAACCAGCCTGGCTTATGTGTTTAATCTACTATTTATTAAGTACTTTAATTACGAACGTAACCTGTTTTCTTAGCTTTAAATTTTATAAATACTAGCTACTTGTATTTTTAGAATCAGATGAAAACGGACGGTTTAAGTTCAGTGGTTAAGAACTTAAGCCGCTTCACCCACTAAATCAAATAGTCGTGGATTCGGAACCCGCAAATCTTTGTGTGGCCCACAAATATTTGTTTCGGTCTAGGTGTTTGTGTATGTGGATTTCATGTTTGTAAACGCACTCACGACACAGGAATCCTAGTGTGGGGCTACATTTTTTTTAATAAAATACACACCTGCATTCCCCAGGCGGGGAATGATCACCTCTACTCCAAACTCCGTGGGTCACCTACATTACGCCGACGATATTACTTCCCAGTGAAATAGGAAGCGAACCTATAGCGATTATTCAGCCGAGGGCTGTCTACTGCAGGACAAAGACCTCGACCATAGATCGCCACAACAAATAGCTTTATGTTGTAGACATCCAGTCATTAGATCAAGTACAATACTAAACTTATCTGCTATTTAGAATTTTTCAATAGAAAAACACATATAATACTTTTTCCGACCTAGGATTTGAAACAAGGCCCACAAAATGTGCACATGCGCTACAAGGCCAAAAAACCAGTCTCAGGTGGCTAATATCTATAAGTTCTACTAAACTTTATTCTTATTTAAATTTGAGCCCCTGGGCCGCTTTGCCACGGCGTTTAAAGATTCATGTGTCGATTTCGGATTCGATTTGGTTTCGTGTGTTTCCGCAAACTAAGGTTCTTTTGTAGCACGCTCGAGTAAAATCTAAAGTAGACTAATTGGCAATTAAAGTTGCAAGTAAATCTATGTATGAATTTCACAATCGCTGATTTACGCTAATCGAGAAGTAACTAACCGGCACTTTACTCAATGGTGATAAAAGAGGCTCCAAAGGTTAAAAATCCCAACACTTATGTTTTATCAATTTCTGATAAAAATATAATTACACGCACTCATCAACAACTTATGGTAACTTAAGAAGACTGAAACTTGTACAACAAGAGCCTGGTTTCCTTATGGTCAAGTCAACGACACAAGAAGATGTGACGTGAGCATCGCTTGTATGGGTAATTGTTCGATTGAATTGCAAATAGGGACTAACAAGTAGTGGCCTGGTTTTGATGTGTGGGAAGCTACACTCTAGTAGATAGTAAAATAAGGTATAAAGCCAGCATTTGCTATCTCTCTTTCACTTTCATGGGATTAAGTATAGGGAAAAGAAGACAAAATATTTCCACATAGCACGGGAGTAAATTGTCTTGAGTATTTTATATTAATTAATAACTCGGTCGGTTCACATCATTCGGGAATTTACTGCAGGCGTGATGCGATTAGTGTAATTAGAATATCGATAACTCACTCGATATTCAGCATATTATCAATGAAATACGATACGAGTCGATATATCAGCATGATGAGATTTACCGCCTCCCCGCACCACATAGACGAATTCCTCTTGGCTACGGCTTTTTTATAGTCCATAGATACCTACTACAGTTGTAGTAAACAAAATGACTGATTATTTGATTGGATTGTTTGAATTAGTTGTTTTATTAGACTCAAATAATAGGCCTCGAATGGTGGCTCTATTGCATTTAAGAAATCATGGAAAAAATCACCAGACCAATGAAAATAAGAAGAATAAGTATATTGATATCAGATAACCTCTTACAGGACTGGGTTTTTGAGCAGTGATAGGTTAAAGATGACGATTAAAAAAATGACGAGTTAATTCTGCACGCGACTTTGCCCGCGTTGAATTTAGATAGGAACCTTACGTTTTAATCCAGGTAATAACTACATATATCTGTGCGCCAAATTTTACATAAATCCGTTCAGCCATTTTTGTGTGATTGAGTAACAATCATACAAACTTTTACATTTATAATATTATAAGCATATTCTGTTAATGCAGAGTTAATGCAAAATAATTTATTTTAGTGGTAATGTTCATATTTACAAAAGGCCTTATATTTATTTATAAACTTTTATCAATTTATAAAGCAATTAACGTGTATATAATTTGTCTATATTGAGAAAAGCTCTCAGCAGGTTTGCATTTGAGAAGTTCAAGAGGAAAACCAATGAACGTTTAATCAAATGGTAAAGAAAACTGAGATAACATCAAATTCAGTAAAAAAATTATATTGTTGTTATAAAAACGTTGTTACTTAAAAGCAGTACCTATTATTTTAAAACAATTATGTTAATTTAGGTCGATTTCGTAGAAGGCTATAAATGTGCTAGGCGTATAATCCAATTAATACATTCCACGCGAATAAGTATGTGTAAACATAATTAACATCGGTATTATAAGATTTATTTCATAAACAGAAAATAGGATATTTATGTGGAAGAAGATAGTTAATTTGACGTTTGTAAGTGCTTTTTTATTGGCCTATACAAGTAAAAGATTTGAGTTTGACTTGGCTTCTAGAAAATATTTTACACAGTTCTATGCAATATAGATATAATTTTAATAATAGGGGGTATCGAAGTTCATCAGACGCAGATTATGAGATCGATCAGCATTCACCTGCAAGTCCATAGAGGGCTGGATTGCCAATTTAGATTATTTGTCTTCAACAATGGTTCAGTATACCTTTGATATCACTATAGCATAACGGTAATTCATCATAGGCACTCATATATTAGTTGTGTCAGTCCTAACTGGCAGTAAGAAACCTTGAAAATGTGAAATTTGGTCTAACTCTTTTAAATCATATAAATAAAACTTAATAATAAAAGCTAAACTATACGAGAAACCGACGATTTCTATACCTCATATCAGTCAGTGATTTCAAAAAATACTAACACAATATGTTTAAAAAAACAAGAGAAAAATAAAAAGACAAGTCCGCTAAGTTTCTCGCTAAACCTTCTTAATGGAAGCGGCATTCGGTCGGAGTCGGTGGTATATTAGCAGTTAGATTAGATAAAAATAAATAATTGAGTATTTGTAGGTGCTCACAGAATTTATTCTACTAATATTACAAATGTGAAAGTTTGTATGTTTCGATGTTTGTTACTCAATCACGCAAAAACGGGCAGAACTAGAACTAAATTAGTTTACATACTGAGTTCTTAGATTTACGCGAATATTACACATGAAATAAAACTATTTTTTCGGATTTTATCGCGTTTATTCGGAAGGAGAGTCCTTCCCGTGACCACGGGTGCTGCAAAGCACTCGAAACGTCGGGAACTTAAAAATCAAAATAAACCGCGATAAAATCCGAAAAAATATTTTTATTTTAATTAAACTATCTTTTTCGTGTGTCACTTCGTTATGCGTTATAATAACGAATAAGTGAACGTTTGTAATCTATTCATTTTCTTGCCTCCAGACAAACATTAAAAGAGTTTCAAAATGGGAGTTTGTGGAAATTTATTTTGATAAATACTACTCAGTTTGTGGCAAGGATTAAAACAATTTTCACATTGTCTGCGCCTAATGGTTGCCATTATACTGTGTCCTTCGTTCTCGATATAAACATGCAGCTCTCTCTACTCGCTTGGCAAGCCGCTAGATTTTTTAGAAACGTCAACGCCTCCTCTATGGTATCTGTGGACATAACCTCTGCGACCATTCTTTCTTTCTTTTAGCGTGGCAGCCGATGCCTTGTAATAAAGTTTTGGTCGACATTTAATTTAATCAAATAATCGTAGCAGTGAAATTATATAACAAAAGGTTTTTATATACTCAAGTGATGTTGTGAAAAAAATTTAAAACATCGTATAGGCAAATTCAGAAATAATTTACGTCTTGACAAAAAAGTACATTCCAAAAAGATCAACTGATAGTTGTTTAATTGTGGCGTTTTCAGCTTAACATGTTTATGTATAATAATATCGAATATTTGGAGACGTGAGTTTTATTATAAAGTAAAGTCTTCACTCGAAAAGTAAACTTACGAAGTCTCATGTCCCTCTTCGTGTAAAAACAGTTTAACACGCAATATACCTGCAAACAATTATTAACCGTCTATAAATTGGCAAGGTAAAACCTCTAATGAGAGAAATTAGCGGGGACATTAATCAATAATGATTGTTAAGGATCGATGCCAATTTAAGGACACGGGCGATGTACGAGATGCATCGACGTGGTCCGCAAGACTTAACGGTAATTCAAGGACACGAGCGGTGTACGAGATGCATCGGCGTGATCCGCAAGACTTGGGGCCCATACGAGATATGTGCTGAAGGTCATACTACTCATAGGTTTCACCCATGAGGTGCTCCTGTGCAGTTCACATTTCTACAATGGTAAGAAACTAAAATGTTACCCAACATACATACCTTAAACAGTAAATACAAAGACTATTGCTATAAACTATAAGCAATTTGTGATATTATATCTCCTAAAGGAGACTTTCTGAAAGGGTAACTAAAGGGACATTGTTTATGAATTTATGAATAACAATACATTATTAATAACATAAGCCACCCCTTTGCAGAAACATAATGTTTTGCATTGATTTCATTATTAGACATACTTGTATAATAATCCTAAAATAGCCCAAAGTGGAGCTTATTACACAAAGAATTGTGCAATATTATGAGCACTTGTATTAAAAAGGTAAACCTTGCAATATTTATCCCTGAACAGGGTTTATAAACAGATGAGCCAAAGTAGTCTCTACTTATAACAATGCCTGTTATAACTGACAAGCAACAGAATTGTGGAAATATTCCAAATATAATATCACAGTCTACCGATGCTGAGACAGGCAAGTTGTACAATAATTTGTGTTACACACATACATCCTTAAAATATAATATAAAATACCTGGTCTATCCAGTTAACATAAAACTAATAATTATCAATATTATCAGCCCAGACCCCTTGCAGGGTAGCCAGGGAAGATGAGTCCTAACAATACAGTCATGAAACATTGATTGGGATAAGAACCTTTGTGGTCAGCAGTATATATTTTGTATTAAATAAGGTTAATATAGTGGAGTACCAAGATGGAATTATAACTAGCTATTCATAAGCAGTAGTTTAAATTTCAAGAAACCACCAGTGTTGTAACCAATATGGAACAACAATCCTCATCCGGTGTGTAAAAATGTACATCTATCCACAAATGTATGTATAAATGTACCTACAGTGTACCTATCAGCCCACCAAAAACAAATCACAATGGACATTGGAAGTCTCCTACCAGAGAATGTGAGGTAAGAAAAGCTTGCTAGGCTTTTTACATAAAGGCTTGTTTTGTTTTTTTTTATGTTACTGAAAAAATCAGTTAAACATTCAGGAATACAACATGGCTGTTACAAATAAACCATAATATTGAAGGCTAAAGGTATTCACTGACTTTGGTATGTAACAATGTATCTATGACACTAATAAAAATGTGTGTCTGTCTGCCTTCAACGGCAAACATAACTTTATGGGTTTTGTGCAAATACTGCAAGTAATCCAGACAAGTGAAGGTTAAATAAATCTGGTCCTACATATATTTAACATTATGTATAGAAACATTATTATTAGAAACATAATTTTTAATAATTGATATTCAATTTATAGCCATTCTCATTAGAATTTAATTAAAGATGGATGATCACAACTGTGCTATAATCCTTATCCCACAAAGAAACTCAATGCTAATAATAGACATTAGAGTCATATTAAATATACTAATAAAAAAAAAATTTATTAGGAGCTATTCAGCTTTCTATTGGGTAATGAGTCCAATAGTTTTGGTTTTTGGTTGCGTCCTGCATCATTTATAGTGTAATTAATACATTAGAAATTTGAGACACACAGAGGAAAGATTATACATCAATTCATGAATTGAAGAATTAGATGTTTTTATTGTACTTTTGTTTGATAATATTTTAATCAATTAATAATATATAATCAAATAAAATTATTCAAGTAATTAATAACTATAAAAAATAGGTTTGTGTTTAGTTTTGAATGTGCACATTTATATTGAGCACCAGTGATGTTTCTGGTACAGTTAGGATATCGGAGATATGACACAAACACAACCTGCTACTATTATGGAAACAGGTGGTTTTAGAGCACTATACATGCTGTAATTTATTTAAAGGTGGTTCAGTGTAAAAGTATTGAATTGGAAATGTCATACAAAAAATTTGCATTTTTCATATTGTTACATTTAAATTATTACATCCACATGTTACATGTATCTTATTAATGTATCTATATATAAAAAGAAAATAAAGTCATGCAAATGACTTAATAATAATACCTATTTAAAAATTGTTGATGAAGTTGATGAAATATTGAGTTACAATATTTAAAAGTATAGATTATCTTAAACAAGAATAATCAAAAGTATATTTTTATCACAGGTATGATAAATATTAGGTAGTATCAGCAATAACCTTAGTCTTAGGGAACTTGATATTATTTATTTATTAATAATTATAAGACCACGCCAGATCCCAAGTGGGTAGGCGAGGGCGCAAAACATATTATTATGATATTAAATGAAATATGAATGATACGTAGGTACTACATGTATAAGTTAAGTGACACTCAATCCTCACGGTTGGAAATCTAGAACTAACTAAAAAGTTACTCACTACAGTTGCTACTTATAAAAAACAACCACATACAAAGAAGCAGAGGAAGTGTGGCATTTAAGGGTATGAAAAAGTTAAGTTATGAATAGGATTCCCAATATCATAAAGTTATAGTCCGTGGTTTGGTCTAGTTGCCTGTGACTTATTCGCTACTTAAGTCATTACTAAATTAGTAAATTTGAGTGTAATTTTCATCAGCAATATAACGGGTCAGGGGTGGCCCGATCGTATTGCCAAAAATGAATGTTCGCGGGCGTTATTGCGCAAGAACGAATTGTTAAGTGATACATAAATATTTAGGTGGACATAAAAATGATATCCGGGATAGTTTCGGAATATATAATAATAATAGTAGTATAGTTTAACAGTGGGGCAGGTTAAATTAGGTTACCACACATCAGCACTGCCCTTCGTTCCAAACCCAAAAATGGGGGAGGGGGGGGGGGGGCGAGATCATATAGTTAAGGTACATAGCCTTATGTGAGGAATAGCTCTAGATAAGGACATTAGTACAAAGGCCTCTAGTACAAAAATGTTAAATTTTGGTATATGTGCATCTTTAAAGATTATAAATATAACTAACATTAAATATAACCGAACTTTGACATAAAGGAAAATACTTTATCATAAATTAAATAAGTAATTATAGCAAAGCATCCTTATAATCACCAATAGAATTGGTAGCCTTTGTCTGGTACTGTACTCACAAAAGAGAACATTTGACAAAAAAAAAAAAAAAAAAAAAAAAAAAAACACATAAAGCCCCACATGCCACTTGGAAGACACGTTAGTGGGGAAACCGGTTTCCCTGTCTTATTTGTCTTATATTGTTATAGATTGGGTACTAATATAGTTTGTTTCTAGATCTAGTACACAGTAAGAGTTTTCTATCGATCTCTATCTATATCGTCACGCCGGACCCCTTGCGGGGTGGGGGGGGGGGGGGGTGCGGGGTTCCAACAGGTTCTTTACTTACTGGCTTCCTCCACTCTCATAGTTCGTTTCGGAAGGGTTTTCTATGATACAAGAATTATTATAAAGGGATTAATTTCATATAAACAAAGTTCTGGATCGGTAATTCCTCAACTCTCGTTATATAAAGGGACATCTATAAAAAAAAAAAAAAAAAAATCTTTATATAGAAGACATAACAGATGGAGAATGCACTGATATCTTGATAAGTAATGATTGATTATTATTACCCGGTAGTAATGAGTTAAGGACAACAGGTGTGCTATAACAGGTGCTTTAAAGAATTTTGTTGGGATGGATCTACGCTATATAACATAACATGTTATAGAATTTGATTAAATAAATTTATTTTGAATAAGTTAGACAGACTGGTTGTAAGAAACAATATAGGTGTATATATACTCGTCTGTATATATATATATATATATATATATATGTTGTATTTGTGTTGTATAGCAATGCAAACAACGGGAATGTGTTATACAAATGTACTCATGACATATTATGTTTTAGAGCTCACGCTTAAAAATGACATTCATGTGGTATACTTCAACTTTACCCTTATAGCTCTAAACAGCTGCATGTTTATATCGAGAACGAAGGACACAGTATAATAAGTGATCAAACGAACTTACCTGAAGTGAAGTTCGATCATTATTATACGAAGTCCTTCGTTCGAAGATATAAGTACCCAACCCGCCCTGCCCGTTGGTAAAGTTGAAATGTACTACTTCTAAAAGGAATGGTCGCAGAGGTTATGTCCACAGATACCATAGAGGAGGCGTTGACGTTTCTAAAAAATCTAGCGGCTTGCCAAGCGAGTAGAGAGAGCTGCATGTTTATATCTTCGAACGAAGGACTTCGTATAATAATGATCGAACTTCACTTCAGGTAAGTTCGTTTGATCACTTATTAGACAATGATCTTTAAAAGAGCGCATTATAAAATTTATGATAGATTTCGCTATTATAGAACTAAAGTCTTTAAGTAGAGATGTATATACTACTAGTTTCTGCCCGCGACTTCGACAGGAACCTTACATTTTTCAGGGATAAAAAGTATCCCACGTGTTACACTAATAATAATTTTATAAATATATTATTTATCTATCTTTCTATCTATATCATCACGCCAGATCCCTCACGGGGTAGGCAGAGAGTACAGAGTTCCAACAGGCTCTTTCCTTACATACCTCTCTGGCTTCCTCTACTCTCATAGTTCGTCTTATTATATATTTGTGCCGTTTGCCGTAGAAACATTGGGCCCATGGAGTTCGGCTTCAAAACAATTTATCAATAAAATAACACCTACGCTGATCACCTCCTCGGGTGACAAGAGGGCTGGCTCATTCCTCGCTCAAAAGATTGGTCTGTCTATTCAGCGAGGAAACGCAGCCAGCAATCTTGCCACCATTCCACGCGGATGCGGTCTTTTTGATTAAGGTTTTTTTTTTTTGTTTATTATATATAATATATTTTAAACGCGATGCACAGGCGAAAGTTTATGAGAATGGATGTATGAATATTTGTTAGTCTTTCACGCATAAACCTTTAGACGGATTCTGTTAAAACTTTACATAACACACAGGTTTGTAGTTTATAAAGATACATACGCAAAGTCGCGGGTAGCCCCTAGTAAATAAATAGGTACTTTAGATAAGGATTTATAAATATTGTAGCCTATTCTAAGAACAATCATTTGTCATTGTATTGTCTGAGGCTAAATTAATCCATACTAATATTATAAATGTTAAAGTAAGTCTGTCTGTTGGTCTGTTACCTTTTCACGCCCTAACCTCAGAACAAATTTTGATTAAATTCGGCTAGGACATAGATTTTATTCAGAGAAGGGCATAGGCTACATCTTGTTTCAAAAAAAAACTTAAAGGTTTGATCAAATAGCCGACGTAGCGTGACGGGAGCGTGACACAAAGGCTCGGCTTCGTTTGGACATGATGTTTGCCGTCGCGCCGAGCGATGTGGTGCTGTGTGGCGTCTCCCGTATATTTCATTACAACTTCCTAAGCCACGCCACCGTCGCGCTCCCGTTGCGCCGCGTCGCCTATGTGGCGAAACCTTAAGGGTGTGAAATACTCGCCTAAATATAACGCGAACGAAGTTGCGGGTACAGCTAGTTTGAGATAAAAATATCATAGTCACGCTTTATGCAGATAAGTACGTTTTGGACTGATATTTCGCATCCCAGTCTTCTGACAAGGTGCACATATCGCTAACTAGGCAGTGTGTTCACCCTCTTATTACAATTGACGAAGGTTAGAAATTTACAGAAGCTGATTTTACTTTCAACGCAGTTTTTTTATTTTAAATATGTAATCATCCAATCCATACGAATACTTTATCACATTAAATAAATCGGCAAATATTAACCGTGTAAACAAATACATAAGTCCTGTCGGATGTAATTGATCTAAGCCGTATTCTTAACACAATGTTATATTTTATAAACTAAATAATACCAATTTTATACTCTTCAGTGAAATTCCTTCAAACTAATTTCATCATGCATGAAAAATATTAAGCAATATCTGTTAAACTATTTTATACAAATACTATTTTCAAAGCCACACACATTTGATATATTAAAATTCCGGACCTAATAAGCCATTGCATGAAACATTTCTAATATTCGTATTATGGACATGCGGATTGATAAAAAAGAATAAATATGAAAGGAAGTTCAATAAATCTTAAAAAGATTTTCGCGATATTTGTTTGCTTCAAATAAATTAAAAGCTTCGCGATTTTACATTTAATTTAATCTATGGCTAACACTTTGTTACAAAGTAATTTGCCCTTCTGTATATAATAATATTGGCCCTGTTAAGAAACTGTCCCATGGGCATGGGCCTCCTCTCAATCTAAGAGGGTTTAGGCCAAAGTCCACCACGCTGGCCGAGTGCGGGTTGGCGAACTTCACACATCTTGGAGAAACTCTTAGGCTGGTTTCCTCACGATGTTTTCCTTCGCCGTTAAAGCAAGTGATAGTTATTTTTTTATACGCACATGTTTTCGAAAATGCAGAGGTGCATGCCTAGATTTGAACCCGAGATCTCTAACTTTGCAGTCCAACGGTCTAACCACTAGGCTATCACTGATTATTCCTTCTGTATAGTTGTCTCAATAAATGGTTTTATTTTATTTATCATTGTTATTCAATGTTTTAGTACCTTCTATTATGGGGATTTGTAACTAACCTATAAATGAAGAAACATAGGCTCGTGGGAAAAAAAAAATTTTTTGGTTATTAATGTCTGTTGTCAAAAAGTATATCGAACAATTTTGTCACCAGCTTGGCTACTAAAAAATAAAAATAAAATAATGTAGATAGTACTGAACATACGATTTTCAAAATCGGATTGTATTGAGTAAAAATATATGTAAATTGTTCAGAAGATTTAGTTAAAATCTATTTGAGAAGCATTCAAACGTCTACAAAAATTATGGTGGGACCAAAAAAAAAAACATTTGTTCTTGGTTTCCGAGACTAACAATCTTATTTTTGAATCAAAGACAACGAAATAATAGCGACTCTTTAATGTCATTACGATTTTGATTCACTACATTTTTATTTTTTTTACTTTTATAAAAAAAATCTTACGTTGATATACTCATGCGTTTATGAATACGATTACGTTAAAGAAAATTTCATTAAACGTGACTAGAATAAGCTACCTAACTAGAATTATTGTCAAAGTTAAATTAATTATCTGCTGACCGATTTTCTGAGAATGATAGCGTATTCTACAGAAAATAATCTTTACTGAAAGACTACGGCACAATTAAGGCGTATCTCTATTATGCTCGGCATGTCGTCGAAATTACCTCGAGTGATAGACGAATGCATTGCATGCATGCATTGCAATTTGAATAGAGCAAATAAACTACGAGGGAAATTCATTCGAACAAGCCGTGTAGTTTTTAGTCTTGGTAGCTACCACGCTACCACGTACAAGTGTACAATTACATGAGCGATATCTTTCCCTGCAAATTTTATTGCAAGATATTTTGTAATTCGAAATATTATTTGGGAATGTCTCAATAATTACGCATATACTATATACAAATTATTTATACATAGTAAAAAAAAAATCATTACAAAGTGTACAGGGAGAGTTATCGTGATAGAAACGTACTACCACATCAATTCATCAATGGCATTATGTCGTTAAGTAATTGGGGGTCAATTCCTTGCATATATTATACATTTTATCTAATATCAAATGTTACGTGCTATATGTATACTCTTGTGTTATTTTATAAATAACACAAGAGTATCTCATAAAGGCTTTTAAATCTTAAGTACGAATGTTGATTATTTTGTTTCGACATAAACATTAGTCTACCTTATTATTCCATTTTAATGAAGCTCCTTTCTGTATATTTTAATTGCTGCTTCTACTCAGTTGTCGGTTTCGTTTTCAAGTTTATTTCTCTTTTTATATCTAAGTGGATACTTTGTTATTTTGTACTAAGTAAGATAATTATACTAAACATGTATAGACTACCTCGGTGGTTTATTAACGCATAGTGCGTTTGAAATCATAAAGTCCTGGGTAATAATAAACTGTCATATTGTTACACTGTTACTGTTTTACTAATATTTTGTTTTGCATAAAGATATTGACGTAACGTTTCGAGTTAATGTGCTATCCTTTTTACATAACAAATTAGCTAAATACAGATGAACGTGACGGCGTGTTTACTCGACAGCTAACGCTTACGTCAATGTCTTTATGCTAAGCTCTTTGACGATGATTACAAACAAAGTTCAATCAATCAATCAGCCTATCGTAGTCCACTGCTGGACATAGGCCTCTCCTAACACGCGCCACTGCATACGGTCCTCCGCCTTTCGCATCCAGTCTGTCCCAGCGACCTTTTTGAGGTCGTCGGTCCATCTAGCTGGGGGCCGTCCTACCTTACGCTTACCAAGTCGCGGTCTTCACTCTAGGACACGCTTGCTCCATCGGCCGTCGGTCCTTCTGCAGATGTGACCAGCCCATTGCCACTTTACCTTACTGAGTCTGCGAGCTATGTCGGTAACTTTGGTTCTTTGTCGGACTACCTCGTTACGAATTTCATCCTTCAAAGAGACGCCGAGCATAGCTCGCTCCATAGCCCGCTGTGCGACTTTGAATTTGTGGACTAGTCCCACTGTGAGTGTCCACGTCTCGGCCCCGTAAGTCATAACAGGTAGAACGCATTGGTTAAAGACTTTAGTCTTCAGACATTGCGGTATAGGCGAAGCGAAAACGTGACGTAGTTTGCCAAATGCTGCCCAACCCAATTGGATCCTGCGGTTGATTTCTTTCTCGAAGTTGTTTCTACCAAATTGGACAACTTGTCCAAGGTAGACATACTCCCGAACAACTTCGAGCATCGAACCATCGACGTAGATCGGTCCCGGCGTGACATGCTCATTAAACATGATCTTGGTTTTATCCAAGTTCATGCCGAGACCGACACCTCGAGAGGCTCCATTTAGGCTATGCAGCATTTCGCTTAACTGTTCCAGTGTCTCTGCCACGATGACGATATCATCGGCAAACCGAAGGTGTCAGATGTATTCGCCGTTGAAGTTAATGCCCCGCCCAGTCCAGTCCAGCGTCTTGAAGACGTCTTCGAGTGCATTGGTGAAGAGCTTGGGGGATATTACATCCCCCTGTCTTACTCCTTGATGCAGCTCGATCGGGTTGGTCTTTTGGTCCTGGAGCTGGACGGTCATTGTGGCGGTATCATACAGACATCTCAACACCTCGATATAGCGCCAATCGATGCCACATCGCTGCAGAGCATCCGAAACCGCCCAGGTTTCGATGGAGTCGAAGGCTTTCTCGTAGTCCACGAAAGCCATACACAGCGGCTGATTGTACTCTTCGGTCTTCTGTACAATCTGCCGAACAGTATGGATGTGGTCTACGGTGCTGTAGCCTTTTCGAAACCCGGCTTGTTCCGGTGGCTGGAACTCGTCAAGTGTTCTGGCGAGGCGGTTTGTGAGTACTCTCGAGAACAACTTGTAGACGTGGCTCAGAAGTGAGATGGGTCTGTAGTTCTCAGCAAGGTTTTGTCACCTTTTTTGAAGAACAGAACCACCGCACTCCCGCTCCACGCTTGAGGTGTTAAGCCCTGGTGGATGACGGAAATAAAGAGACTCGCTAGCTTTTTCAGGATTGGAGTCCCGCCTGCTTTTAGGAGCTCAGTGGTGATTCCGTCATCGCCTGGCGACTTGTTATTTTTGAGCTGCTCGAGAGCCACTCTGACCTCGTCCTGGTTGACATCAGGGATGTCTTTCGTATCGTGACGTGCTAGTGGGGCTCTGTGGTCGTCAGCGCTGGGTCTCGAGGATTTAGCCATCCGTGATGCGTACAGGTCTTTGTAGAAACTCTCAATTTCCTCGAGTATCTCAAACTTGGAGGTCACGGTTTTGCCATCCGCTGTATTAAGTTTCGTCAGATGGGATCTACCTAGCTGGCGAGCGAAGACTTTGGTGCCTCTGTTCTGTTCAATCGCAGCCGCGATGGCGCGGGTGTTGGAACATCGGAGGTCACGTCGCACCCGCTTCTGGATCTTCCGGTTGAGGTTCCTCCCATCCGGCGAAGACGTCTGCGTGGATGACATTTCCCGTCTCTGCCTCATAAGTTCGAGAGTCTCGAGCGAGAGTTTAGACTCTCTGTTACCGCTTTTGCCGGGAAACACCCTTTGAGACACATCCTGTAGCGTTTTGACCACTGTGTCGGTTTTTTCGTCAACATTGCCTTCGGTTTCCAGCTGGTTGAAACGATTTTGAAGCTCCAGTTGGAACTTTTCGGACCCTAAAGCTATTTGAGGCGCAGTAGGTCTGAGAGTAGACCTCATCATGCGACGTCTTTCGGCCTTGAAGTTTATATTTAGAGCGCCTCGGACAAGTCGGTGATCGCTGCCGGTATTAAACCTGTTGATCACGGAGACGTCTCTAAATATAGACTTCCTGTCAGTCATGATGAAGTCTATCTCGTTCCTCGTCACAGTGTCGGGGCTTCGCCATGTCCACTTTCTATGAGGCTTCTTCTTAAAGAACGAATTCATCAAGAAGAGCCCCTGCGACTCCAGAAAGTTGACCAGCATCTGCCCCCTGTGGTTTCGGCGCCCCACGCCGTGGGGTCCGATTATCGTTTCGCCGCGTTCTTGTACTCCCACTTTGGCATTGAAGTCCCCCATAACAACGTTGTAGTGAGCCTTGGTGGTGCCATGTAATGCCTTGGCTATGTCTTCATACATGGCTTCGGCTATGTCGTCGCAGTATTTCGAGGTCGGCGCATATACCTCTACAACCTTCAGGGTGTACAGGTATATGCGCCGGGGTATACCTTCAGGGTGTTGGTGATTTTAATTATGAGGTACGCTACCCGTTTCGACACACTGCAGACTTCCACAACGTTGTTAGTGACAGCTTTGTTGACCAGGAAACCGACACCGCCCTGAGAGGGCCGATCACCTTCCCGAAAGTAGAACAGGTGGCCTGACTCAAGGGTTATCGTGTCCTCGCCCTGTCTTCGGACTTCGGATAACCCCAATATGTGCCAGTTTATGCGACCTAGTTCTACCTCGAGTTCAGTGAGGTGTAGGTCCAGCCGTAGAGAGCGTCCATTGTACGTAGCCAGGGTCAGGTGTTTTTGGTAGCCTTGTATCGTAGCCCGGAGATTCTACGCACCCCCTGCCCCGCTGTTACCGCGACCGCTACCGTGGCAGCGGACAGCGGGACTACCGGGAACTGGGGGCCTTTGCGTTTGGTGTCTTAACATGTTAAGAGGTTTTTGGCCTACTATACCACGCTGGCCAGACGGGTTGGTATAGGGTTTGTTTCAAATTTTCCTTTTCTGGTCGTTGATCGGATGACGTTACTACCTTTGGTGGACTCTTACCACCAGCCAAGCAAAAGTATGGCTACTGGGGCATTCTAAGTTTTTCTTTCGCTTCCAGCCCAGTAAGGAAGATTCGTTTGGGATTAGATGTTTTGATGATGCGCCTAAGAGTAAGTTGATAATAATTAACATACAGTATTTGTTACAGTAAGCCAGCGGCACTATCGTGATGCGTCTTCCTTTAGCAGAGCATGCCATTCGAAAAGGAGAAGCAACACCCGCTCGAATCCGCAACATGGTACGTCATAAAGAAGTCTTCCAACTCGAACACCAATTCCAAAATCGGAATCGATAAAATCTACATTTCGGTATCACTACAAAATAAGTTTTATCCTCTCACCCGGCGTTTTGAGTCCATTTCATGTGTTTCCGCAACCTTCTTAAATGACCACAAATTGAGAATTTTCTTAAGTATTAATACTTAAGAATCCTCCAGAAGACTCCATTCATGCGTCCTCCATTCAAGCCGAAGCAGTGCCAATTAATCGGCTCACATTTTTAATCTTTAAATACTGCCTTGTAATGTTTCCATTTCGTCAAAATTCTACCCTAAGTAGATATCACGTCTTAAATGTCTTTACCCGTCTTTTATACAGATGAAAGAGATTGCACGATTTTACGAATCCTCCAGATATGATAGTGCACCTCCATACATATTGTATTTGTTGACCCTTTCATGAGGTGTTATTAAGCTAAAAGCACTGCAACTAATTAGCTTGGTTGCTTTTTCATTACCATTACAACACGTTAGAGTTAAGTTTTAGCAGAAAGCAAACACGAAGAGGAGATGGCGTACTAAGATGTTCCTATACAATTTAAGCGTGGCGCTACGCGGGGTGGCACAAGGCGAGAGGGACGTTACGCCCAACCCACGTTTGTATTTGCCACGTGGCGCAGAATGGTAAAAAGTAAACGGTTCGTCCATCTCAATGTTACCTGTAAGTTCAATTATATTACGGTATATGACATTTTTAATATAGAAGTATTCTAATATATTACGAAAAAAATACTTACAAGTGAAATGTCATATTATTTGTGTCACCAGAATGTTGATTCAAGTTTTTTTTTTTTTAAACGTAGCCCCGCACTAGGATTTATTCCTGTGTCGTGGGTGCGTTTACAAACATGAAAATTCACAAACAAATACCCAGACAGGAACAAATAATTGTGGATCACACAAAGATTTGTCCCGTGCGGGAATCGAACCCGCGACTATTCGACACAGTGGGCGGAGCAGCTCAAGCTCTTAACCACTGCGCTAAATCGTCCGTCAAACATTTATTTCATTTTTGCATGGTAAGATACATCACTTCATTTTAAGGTTTTAATTTTAGTAAAAACTAGCAGTTTCCCGCGACTTCGTACGCGGTCGACAACAGCGCCACCAACCGGATCAATGTTATATAGCCTATATTATTTCTGGATAAGGTAGGTGTCCAATGGTGAAAGAACCATTAAAATCGAATCAGTATTACCGGAGATTACCCCGAACATCCAAACTAACAAACTTTAACTCTTTATAATATTAGTATAGATAGATAAAATTTACGCTACACTTGAGCTACACTCGAGCGGAAGAATGAATGGAGCGGGTAGCAATTACAAACTGAGATAAGTGACGCCCACCACGATGACGTCAAGGCTTTTAGGAATTCGAAAGGTTTGCTAGCCTGGGCCATCTCCTCTTAGTATTTGCTTCATGGTTTGAGAGAGAATACAATAATCATTGTTTCCTAGAACTTAACTAATAAACGATTATTTACTGCTTAGGACTTCTGCAATAAAGTCTAGACAAAATTGGATTAGAAAGCCGTAATTCGTATTAGTTTTTACGACTTCGGTGCGGCACTAAAGAATGTTTTTACGGCTGTTTAATTTCACTGGAATAATACTGGTATCTTAAACTTATAAATACCTGTATTTAGCTTATTTGTTATGTGAAAAGGATAGCACATTAACTCGGAACGTTACGTGAATATCTTTATGCAAAACAAAATAGTAACAGTGTAACAATATGACAGTTTATTATTACCCAGGACTTTATGATTTCAAACGCACTATACGTTAATAAACCGCCGAGGCAGTCTATACATGTTTGGTATAATTATCGACATTATTAACTTAGTACAAAATAACAAAGTATCCGCTTAGATGTAAAAAGAGAAATAAACTTGAAAACGAAACCGACAACTGAGTAGAAGCAGCAATTAAAATATACAGAAAGGAGCTTCATTAAAATGGAATAATAAGGTAGACTAATGTTTATGTCGAAACAAAATAATTAACATTCGTACTTAAGATTTAAAAGCCTTTATGAGATACTCTTGTGTTATTTTATTACGTAATATTTGGTATTAAATAAAATGTATAATATATGCAAGGAACTTCCCCCAATTACTTAACGACATAATGCCCTTGATGAATTGATGTGGTAGTACGTTTCTGTCACGATAAACTCTTCCTGCACACTTTGTAATGATTTTTTTTTACTATGTATAAATAATTTGTATATAGTATATGCGTAATTATTAAGACATTCCCAAATAATATTTCGAATTACAAAATATCTTCCAATAAAATTTGCAGGGAAAGATATCGCTCATGTAATTGGACACTTGCACGTGATAGCGTGGTAGCTACCAAGACTAAAAACTACACGGCCTGTTCGAATGAATTTCCCTCGTAGTTTATTTGCTCTATTCAAATTGCAATTTGAATAGCAATGCATTCATCTATCACTCGAGGTAATTTCGACGACATGCCGAGCATAATAGAGATACGCCTTAATTGTGCCGGAGTCTTTCAGTAAAGATTATTTTCTGTTGAATACGCTATCATTGTCAGAAAATCGGTCAGCAGATAATTAATTTAACTTTGACAATAATTCTAGTTAGGTAGCTTATTCTTGTCACGTATAATGAAATTTTTTAAACGTTATCGTATTCAGAAACGCATGAGTACCGATATTAACGTAAGAATGTTTTAATAAAAGAAAAAAAAGATAAATGTAGAAGGAAAATCGTAATAACATTAAAAAGCCGCCCTTATTTCATTTTATTTGATTCAAAAATAAGATTGTTAGTCTCGGAAACCAAGAACATATGTTTTTTTTTGGTCCTAAAATAATTTTTGTAGACGTTCCAATACTGCTCAAATAGATTTTATCTAAATCTTCTGAACAATTTACATCCATTTTTACTCAATACAATCCGATTTTGAATTTCGTATTTTCATTACTACCTACATTATTTTTTTCAATTTTTCAGTAGCCAAGCCGGTGACAAAATTGTTTGATATACTTTTTGACAACAGACATTAATAACCAAAATATTTTTCCCACGAGCCTATGTTTCTTCATTTATAGGTTAGTTACAAATCCCCTTAATAGTAGGTACTAAAACATTGAATAACAATTATACATAAAATAAAATCATTTATTGAGACAACTACACAGAAGGGATAAGCAGTGATAGCCTAGTAGTTAGACCGCTGGACTGCAAAGTTAGAGGTCTCGGGTTCACACACACACGCACCTCTGCATTTTCGAAAGCATGTGCGTATTATAAATTAACTATCACTTCCTTTAACGGTGAAGGAAAGCATCGTGAGGAAACCTGCATGCCTAAGAGTTTCTCGAAGGTGTGTGAAGTTCGCCAACCCACACTTGGCCAGCGTGGTGGACTTTGGCCTAAACCCTCTCAGATTGAGAGGAGGCCCATGCCCAACGGTGGGACAGTTTCTTTACAGGGCTAATATTATTTAATACAGAAGGGCAAATTACCTTGTAACAAAGTGTTAGATTGAATTAAATGTAAAATCGCGAAGCTTTTAATTTATTGGAAACAAACGAATATCGCGAAAATCTTTTTGAAATTTAATGTATATATTATTTTTTATCAATCCGCACGTCCATAATACGAATATTGAAAAATGTTTCATGAAATGGCTTATTTAGTTCCGGAATTCTAATATATCAAATGTTTGTCGCTTTGAAAACAGTATTTGTATAGAATAGTTTAACAGATATTGCTTAATATCTTTCATGCATGATGAAATTAGTTTGAAGGAATTTCACTGAAGAGTATAAAATTTGTGTTATTTAGTTTATAAAATATAACATTGTGTTAAGAATACGGCTCATATCAATTAACATGGATAATATTTGCCTTACTTCACAAGGGATCTGTGATATAGATAGACGGATAATATTTAAGCTAATTCGATAGGTAACACACTTTTCTAGGACTATCTAGGGCAGTCCATTGCGATCTGTTGGCGAATATTGATGTACAGGAAATGATGCTATATGTGACAAAATGTATGAGATATTGCGAGAGAATGAAACGAAAGATCTTTATTCCTTTTTTTCTATATTTTATTTTTATTTTTACTACTACATTTTTTGATAAGTATTAGTGCAAATTATTATTGGAAGGCGCTGGAAAATTAGATTTTCCCTTGATTATTTGTAATGGCATGACCATATACTGTTTAAACGTAATAATTTAACGAAGAATCGAGAATAAAAGTCATTTAGACGGAACTGAAATAATGTAAAAACGTTCAGGAAACCGTATTAACATCCGATTTCGGTTTTATATTTTGACTTTGGTGGAGAGTTGAAAGCATGAACAATATTTCTTTGACGCTATAGTAACGTTATCTAGAAAGCGTACTGATTTGTTCATATTTATTTGGTAGAATTGTATTATGAAAAAGATGGCATATCAACTCGATAGCGTCAATACGTGCTTAAGCCTCTGGTCTATCTTACCTTTCTAGTCCAAAGTTATTATTAATTTGAGTCTTACCAGAAAATGATTTATTAATCTCCAACTTCTTCAGATAATTCAAAGTCTTTGTTTTAGGTGTCTAACACCAACACAGAACCACTCGAAAGTATATCTGGAACCTGAAGCAAAATGTTTTATTTATAACGTTGCTGAAAGAAAAGGTAATATAACGCTTAGAGGAAAGTACACATTCATCACGTTTGTTTGTAATGTAAACGCGTTTGGCATAGATAATTCTCTTGTTAAGTAAATTTTCCAAAAGCAGTGAAGACATATGAAGGCATTGAAAACGCTCATGCTGATTGCCTACATGCATGTGGATATGCCCAAATGTTATCGTTATAGATTATAAATAACCACATCGTGCAATTTTGTTAATAGTCATGTTCTTAACCGAGTTAACCAACTTACAAGGTTTTTTTTATGTATTGGGTTTCCGCAACCTGGCACGTGATAATGTGGCCTCTAGGCGAACATATAACTTTTTTTTATAAATATCAGTCTTGCATATCTTTCCATATTTTATTAGAATTAACGACTGTAAAAAGTTAACTTAGCTACAGGACTCCCGTGTTCGCAAGATTTGGTTGTGAATACCGTCGAGAGGATTGCTTCTTATGGCTTATTTTAGCTTTGGTAAATAGACTGTCTTATGCATGGTCTTATGTCATTCTTAATATTTACCACAGGATTAAATTCATCTTATTTACATAGCAGTATGCAGGGAAGTAGATATGAACACGAACTGTGGAAAATGTTACTGTAATGTTGTGGCGAAAGCGTGCTATCACGTTCATGAGTAAATTCGCAGTGTGAAAAGGATAACATATCAACTCCATTGCGTCAATCCCTCTGTGCAGTTAAGTTTTACGTGCACTTCCCTGCTTAGTACCGTGGTTTATGTTCTCGCGTTTTCCAGTTTCACGGTCACTTTCTGCTTAGGCAAAGGATTCCTGGGCTACAAATTGACCTACGTATTCCACTAGTACGAGGAGGGATCAAAAAGTAGTGAGAATGAGATAGAATATAATGACTATTGATAACTTAATAATTTATTTTTCTACATAGTTTCCAAGTCTCTCTACACACCGAGTCCAGCGCTTTTCCAAGGCTTCAATCCTTTTCATAAAAAAAGTTTTGTCTTGGTCCTGCAAAAAGCTCTCCACGGCATCCATCACCTCGTTATCGTCTTCGTACCTGTTTCCACTTAAGTATTTTTTCAATTTGGGGAACAGATAAAAATCGCTAGCCGCCAGATCTGGTGAATAAGGGGGGTGGTCAACCAATTTGAAGCCAGCTTGCTGAATGGCAGCCATCGCAACTGCCGACCTATGCGCGGGTGCGTTGTCGTGATGAAACAGCACGCCCCTTCGAAGTTTCCCTCTCCTATTCTCTTTGATGGCATTCCTCAACTTGGGAATTAAAGCTGCATAATATTGGCCTGTTATAGTGATTCCACGCTCCAGGTAATCAATCAACAATATTCCTTCTGAGTCCCAAAATATTGAGGCCATAACCTTGCCAGCCGATGCCACGACACGAAACTTCTTCGGGGTCGGTGATAATGGCCGTTTCCATTACGAAGATTGCTGTTTTGTCTCGGGATCAAAATGATGGGCCCATGTTTCGTCCACTGTTACGAAACGAGACAAAAGGTTTTCAGAATCTTCTTGTCCAACAATATCTTCGAAATGTCAAGTCGATTTTGTTTCTGACTGTCGGTTAACATTCTCGGCACCCATCTTGCGGAGACTTTTCTCATATTCAAAGATTGTTTTAATATGGATTGAATACTTCCATATGAAATGCCCGTTTCTTGAATTAAGTATCGGATGGTAACTCTTCGATCGCTCAATACAATTTTCTCGACTTTCGCAACATTTTCTTGGGTGACTGACGTCGATGGACGGCCGGAACGATGTTTGTCTTCCGTGCTCGTTCTCCCTATTCGAAATTGAGAAGCCCACCTTGCGACAGTGGAATACGGCGGAGCAGACTCTCCTAATGTTGCCTCCAAATCGCAATGAATCTCTTGCGTTGTTAACTTTTTTAAACAGAGGTATTTAATAACGGCTCGCACTTCGTTTTTCTCCATTTTCGAGAACACGTTCCGACACGAAGCAAACAAATGACTACATTCAGAAAAAACAACAGAAAACCGAAGATTTTTTTTTATTAATATTACGAATATGTATGTGAGCTATGCCTGCCAGTATTTTTTTTTACCAAGGAGTATGTCGTTCTCACTACTTTTTGATCCCTCCCAGTAGTTCACCAACCAACGAGTGGCTGATTAGATATTGCTTCTTCACTGTTTCTGCCGTAAGATGTCTACTGCAGATTATTATTCTACTGCAAAGGATCGCCACAAGATTTTTGCTTCCCCCGCGTCCAAATTTTTCCGCTATTTTATCGGGTAATTTTTAAATCAGATTGAAAGTTATTTAAATGCAAATATTTCGTCATAACCGGTCTTGTGTTTACTGCGCGATGGCGGAACAGAGCAGGTTTTGTTGGCAGACACCTACTTCTGTGTAGTCGAACCCATTTCAATAATAACATAATTAAATAATTATTGTCTTCGGAAATTGATCTCGGCAGGTGTCATTATTGTTTTGTAAACATTGATTAGAAGTCCGAGAAAAACTCGTGAAGAGAAACAACAATGATAAAAAAAAATAAAAGTGGCTTACTCATATTAGCTTAAGGAGATAATACAAAATTAGTTTTAGCAATAGCAACTACCTATAGTCAAATATATTTTTTTCTAGCCCATTTTAGTGTCACACTTTTGAATAAACACTTATATACTACCACAGCGGTCGGTCTATTGCCATTTCAGGCCACGAAATACCCGCAAAGGTATCCAAATCGTCGTGCCACCTATTTCTAGGTCCACTTCATCGTCCTCGACCACCCTTAAATGAAAAGTATTAAGGTACATCGGTGTACACAGTACACATATGCCACCCCGCTTGGAGTATATAGGTGTGACGGTGTGTAGTTATGTTCTATATGTTACGCGGTTTAAACTATTGAGATAAGGAGCGAGTATAGTTTGTCAAAGTTATAGACAAGGAACTGTGAATTATGATAGTTTCCGACTTAATTTATAGTCATTCATCTTAATTTACAATCATTTGGCTTCTTGGTCTAGTGGCGGTCTTGGTCTATATGGTTAACAAATGTTATTGTTACTAGGAATTCTTATGTGGTGGGTGCATTTACAAATATGAAATTCACATCTTATATAATATATCAAATTCACACTTGGATCAAATATTTGTGGGTCACGCAAAAGTTATAAAACCGGCCGCACTTATTGTAATTACGAAGACTTATTACAATATCATAAAGTCAAATCTCTGGAATTACGTCGTGACTGCGTAGATTCTGTTCCAATTTATAAAATCATAAACAATATTTGCGATGCCCCTTCAATACTGCATAACGTATTTCTTAGAGTGCCCCGTACACATGAACGTCAATGTCATAAAAAGATTTATTTTACATCCCCAGGAGCAGAACATACTACTCTAATAACATGTTCTTGAAGCGTGCCTGCAGACTTTATAATGAGAACGAAAAATTAGCCGATGTAGATATATTTTGCTGTTCAGTCACCTCACTAAAGGAAGCCTTTTAATTCAGTATAGTAAAGCCTTTAATAAGTTCAAATCTCTTTCTGTTTTATCTATGTTTTCTTTTCTGCAGTTTATCTTTACGTTTAATCACTTTTATTATACGCCGTGTAGTTATGTATTGTTATTTTCATTTTATACTTTCATTAATTTTACTTGGATTGTTAAAAATGTGTTACTATGTGTGTACCTACTCCTTATTGTGTATTAGTGACCAGTATTTTATAAGTTTTATTAAGGAAACTATAGGTCTAATTATCTTATTTTTTTCAGTAAACATTAATTTTTGTAAACGACTATTTGTCGACGAAAAAAAATTGACATGTGCGGAGATCAAACCCGCAAATACTCGATTCAGTGGGTGAAGTGGCCTAAACTCTAAGCCGTCGGTCGAATAATAATAATAATAATTCTTTATTGATTTTCTCCACAATAGGTACAAATTGAAATGCACACATAAGACAAGTTTACATACATTGTGGAAACTGGTGCCCAAGCTAAGGCGTGCCTTGTGTCTCGGGTATTATAACACTTAGGTATATTTAATTGATAACTAACGGAGCTACCCTGAATTACAAGAAATAGATTACTCAATGTACATTCAACACATCAAAAAAAATGTTTTAACTGCGCCACAATTTTCTGATTCAAATAGATAGATAAAGGCAGTTGAGATATACAGTTAAGATATGAGTTAGAAATGTTCTGGAAGTGTAACAACACTAACTGAAAAACAATTTACAAATGAACCGATAACTGAACTAAATTGTTTTTTTTTACATTTCTTTACTAAAATATCAGTTTACGGCAACATAATAGCGCGAGTATAACCGCCAATTACCATAGAAATTAACATATTATCCCATACACGATTGAATACATCGCGTGGAACTCAAGCAAACAATTCAACCCGGAGAATAACACGACACAAACTCGTACGTAATCACATGTTATATGGAAGTTGTTTTGATACCGATTTTATGGAGATTTGCTTTTAGGAAACCATTCCAGTTAATGGAATGTACCAACATTAAGGAGTGGTTGTAAATAATGTATGGCTAAGGCTAAGGCTGAAAACACCAATGCATTCTACCAACTACTTCGATAAATCCTTTTCTAATCAAGCCGTTCGCTTGTGGAATGCATTGCCTCTAACAGTCCGTCGTACACAATCGTTGGCGTCCTTTAAAAATATGGTTCACCACCACTTTCTTCATTTATAAATGTTTCATTGCACACTCTCTGTATTGTGTGTAAGATATATTTATATATTTTCATAGTATTATTGAACGGAGAATGCGCGTGAAGTCCGATGGAATGTTGTGCGAGGCACAAGGGGGTTTCAGGTTTGGAAGAGGATGTTTGGATCAAGTCTTCTCACTCCGCAACATCGTAGAGAAGCATCTGGCAGTGGGGAGAAAGGTTTTCTGCGGTTTTGTAGATCTGGAGAAGGCATTTGACAGAGTTGTGCGAAAGAGACTTTGGGACATTTTGCCAGAGTATGGTATAGATGGCACTCTGTTGCGAGCCGTCCAGTCCACATATGTGGACTGCAAGGCATGCGTACGGGTGGGTGGTAACAGGTCACCCTGGTTTGACGTTAAAATCGGCGTCAAGCAGGGTTGCGTGTTGTCCGCTAGACTGTTTATAATATATCTGGACAAAAGTCTTCAAAGACTGAAAGCGATGAATGAAGGTGTACAAATGGGTGACTTAGTGGTAAACCATCTACTTTATGCAGATGACGCGGTTTTAATAGCGCGAACAGCCACTGATCTGCAAACACTAGTCACAGTTATGAAAGACGACTGCATGATCAATGGCTTACACTTGAATGTGAACAAAACCAAGATTATGGTTTTTGAAAGGGAAGAAACCAGAACGAATGTAAGGATTGTGGTTAGTAACGATGTGCTGGAGCAAGTGAATGAGTTTGTATATCTTGGATGCGCCTTCAGTAAGGATGGGAAATATACCGCTGACATAGAGAGAAGAGTGAGTGTAGGGAACAGAGTGAATGGTGCGATGGGAAAGCTACTCGGGAGCCGGCACTTAAGCCATAAGGCGCAGCTGGCCATACATAACGGAGTTCTTGTCCCAACGCTGTTATATGGTAGCGAGAGCTGGGTATGTAAGAAGGAGAATGAAAGTAGGATAAATGCGGTAGAAATGCGAGCTCTGCGGAAGATGTGCGGAGTAAAGCTGACCGACCGCATTAGCAACAGCATAGTAAGACAGCGAGTAGGTATGAAAGATAGTATCGGTGTAAAGACGAGAAAAGGCATGCTCCGTTGGTTCGGGCATATAGAAAGAATGCCAGAGGAAAGAATGACAAAACAGATATACAATGTGAAAGTGGAAGGATGCGGGTACCGAGGAAGACCTAGACTATCTTACCACGACCAAATAAACCGAGTCTTATTTGATGGAAAAGTCAAGAGTCTCTGTAACCGGCAAGCGTGTATGAGACGCTCTGAATTGACGTAAAAATCGTCAAATTACAGAAATAAATTAAAAGCCTTTAATTAAATGGAATTAATAGTAAGGGCAGTGTTAAACTTAGAACCATTCTAAACATTAAATACAGTATTAGTGATCTTTTCTCCTATTTTCAAACTACTTTTCAATTATTAATCGCTGACGCAATAACAAGATTTACAACAGTTCTGGGCCCCAAGTCTGCAATTTTTTACGTGTTTTGTGATTATGACATGCTACAAAAATCAATTACAAAATAAGAAAGAAAAAAAAATGTAATACGGGTACGAGCGGACTCGTACTGCGAAGTTTTCGCTAGAAAAACTACACTTGTCCGACCTAGGATTTAAACGCAGGACCTCGTGATCACAAAGCTATGCGCTTTGCCACTAGACCAACGAGGCAGTCTTTCAATTACAATCGTGCCAAAAATCGGCAATTGTTTGAACTGGAACCTATGACTATGGAAAACCATAAGAATTATTGATAGGTACCATAACAATTGATTGAAAAAGCAGTGATAGCCTAGTGGTTAGACGGTTAGACTGCAAAGTCAGAGGTCTCGGGTTCAAACCCAAACACGCACCTATGTCTTTTTGAAAGCTAGTGCGTGTTAAAAATTAATGATCACTTGATTAAACGGTGAAGGAAAACATCGTGAGGAAACCTGCATGCCTAAAAGTTTCTCGAAGGTGTGTGAAGTTTGCCAATCCGCACTGGGCCAGCGTGGTGGACTATGGCCTAAGCCCACTCAGTTTGAGAGGAGGCCCGTGCCCAACAGTGGGACAGTTTCTTTACAGGGCTACTATTATTTAATATTATACCATAACAATTGAATAGCATTGAATTAGTAGATTGAAAACTGTGAAAACAAAACTGACAATTGTTATGTCAGTGATCAAGAATTTTATTAAAATTGCAATAACGGACTTGGGGCCCTGAACGCAACGATAACTTCCCTTACATAAAGAACCACATGAAGTCACGCAACAGTTTTACCGAATGTCTTAAGGATTTAAAATGGGCACTTGATTTAGTGTATATATATATATATATATATATATATATAACTAAGCAAATTCTCTTTGATAAAATCCGCTTTTGCGACGTTGTTCTAATTTTGGAAGAGAGCTTAGGCTAAAACATATTTAGTGAAACTTGAGAAAGCTATTTATATCTGGATTGATTGTTCAGAAATTAAACGCACCTATCGTCAAAATAATTTTGGGCAACCCGAAAAATGTTTTTATAATTAGCCATAAAACTGTCACATATTATTATGACCAAATAGATAGGTAGTGTATTATAAGTCTAGTTTATTGATGGAAAAGTCACAACCCTCCGTAACATGCGAGCGTGTATAAGAAGAGCTATGACAGTGTAAGAAGCTAAACATGTCTGTCTGGGTTCAGACTGCCGCGTTGATCTAGTGGCGAATAATGTGCTTTGGTATCATAAGTTCTGGGTTCAAATCTTAAGTCGGACAAATGTAGCTTTTTTATTGTAATCCCCCAGTATGAGTCCTGAATCTGGAAGTGTACCCGGTATATGGCAATAGGCTGGCCCCCTATTACATTGGATCTAACATTGTAGGCAAAATGACGTACGATTTGTCGCAGTGGTTCAGAGCTTAAGCCGCTCCGCCCACTGGGTCAAATAGTCGCGGGTTCAATTCTCGCACGGGACAAATCTTTGTGTGACCCACAATTATTTGTTTCGGTTTGAATATTTGTGTATGTGAATTTTCATGTTTGTAAACGCACCCACGACACAAAAATAAATCCAAGTGTGTGGCTACGTCTTTAAAAAAAAGAAAAAAAAAGTGGATATACACAGTAAACCTCTGCCACCCCCACTTGGGGATTATATGCGTATACCGCCACGCCATTTATTTTTATTTTCTCATAAAATCAACGTATACGAAATACACATCAACTCTACTAATACTAATCTATATTGTAAGAAGACTAGTGAGCTGAGTGGGCGTGGCTAGGCGATCACGTGACTGTCACCTGACCACGGTTGATTTCTGACCAGCGCGCGATTACATCGCCCACTTTGGATCGGGCGGCCGGGGCGAACAGACGTTTTAGGCTAATTATTTTCCAGTGTTGATTTTGTTATTTTTAGTGACATTTATAATTTATAAGTAATTAATATTAATTTAAGTCTAGGGTGTTATACTTTTGTATTTTTTTAATAAATTTAGCTTCTGATTGATTATATCAGAAGTGGGATAGGCGTAACGTCGCCTAGCCGCTTTTGGTTTGCCTGACATACCCACATAAAAAAAAAAAAGAAAAATATTTTGCTGTGTAGATTTGTTGCTTTGATTTTTGTGTATTTCGCATAATGTCCAGAGAACGGCGTTCCCGTAAGCGTGATTCAAATAGAGATGTACTGGATGCAATTTTGTCGAGATTAAATACAATTGAGAGTCAGTTTTCCGCTCCACCGCCGTCCGATCCGTCTACATCGCGCGCTGTACCTGTTCTCCAGACACCTCCGGGGTTACCGATAACATTTCCGGCTATAATTGAGAATACAAGTGCCGGTACCGCGCGCGATGACGATTCAAATGCTGACCCTGCTCCTCCGTTCACTTTGCGGGGTAGCGACTCTACGAGCGGCGGTACAACTGGCGGAATCCTGGAGGCCATCACTTCGCTTGTAAAAGTAAGATCTAATAATTACTTTGTGTCGAATTTTGACCCCAGTGTTCACAATGTCGATGTTTGGTGTGATGAAGTTGATAGAGCGATGGAAATTAACGGGTGGAGCGATAACGAATGCCTGTCGCGTATAGGGAACTGTCTTAAGGGCGATGCGCGTGTGTGGCTACACGAATGGTTTTCTAACGATCGTACGTGGACAAACTTTAAACAGGATTTTAAGGCCCTTTGTCCGCGAAATATCGACATTGCTAATATTTTTTTCGAAGTGATGTGCACGGATTCCAAAAGTTATGCGACCTACGCTGATTATGCGAGACGTTCGTTGTTGAGGCTGCGCATGGTCAGGGGTCTATCTGATGAATTGATTGTTGCTATTATCCTAAGGGGCATTACGGACCCCCATGTTAAGGCAGCTACCACTAATGCCAACCTACAACCCAACGATCTGGTTCAGTTCTTGTCAATGTACATTAAGCATAAAGTTGAATTCCGGCCTACCCGCGATTCTGCACGCGTTCAGTATCATGGCGGTTCAGTTGCATTTAGAAGTGACCATTCTAGAAAACCTCTTAACAATTTAAGATGTCATTCATGTGGAAAAAGTGGTCATAAGCGTATTAATTGTCATAGCGCGAAAAAATTATGTTTGACACCTAATACTCCATCATCAATCGAATCACCCTCTGTTAAGGTGTGTACATTCTGTAAAAAGAGTGGTCACGCGGCTGATATATGTTTCGCCAAATCACGTTCGGAATCAAATAATCAAAACCCACGAAATGTTAACCTTTGCAGTAAAATTGATAATATTGTTCTTAAACCTACGAATGATGTAGAAAGTGCTGTCATTAAAGGAATACCAGTCGATGTTTTGATAGACAGCGGTTCTTGCATATCATTGATATCAAATTCGGTGCTTAAACATTTTGATACTTGCCAAAAACCGACCTTCCGTGTTTTACGTGGCATAGGTAGTCAGTTAGTTGAAAGTACCTCGTTTGTAACTTTAATCTTAGAATTACCTCACATATCCATCGAGGCGGATTTATACGTAGTGCCACATAATTGTATTAGTACACCCGTTATTATAGGTACAGACATTCTAGATCGGGAGGGAGTTACCTATATCCGACAAAACGGCGTACAAATCTTGACACACGCAGCAAAACCTGCAACGGTGTACAATATTTTAGATACTGATAAAGTTAATTCACCGCTTGAAGGAGAAGAAAAGCAACAGCTTTTGTCGATTATAGGTGACTACTCAAATTCTTTTATATGTGGCACGGCTACGTCAACTGTTACTACCGGCAGTATGAAGATAGTCCTCACCAACGACAATCCGGTTAGGTATCGACCATACAGACTTTCGTATGATGAGAGGCTTCGCGTACGTAGTATTGTTAAAGACTTGATGAGTAAGGGGATTATACGTGAGTCTGATTCACCATACGCGAGTCCCGTGATATTGGTCAAGAAAAAGGACGGCACGGACAGAATGTGTGTGGACTTTAGGGCCCTGAATGCGTTAACTGTTAAGGATAGGTTCCCACTGCCAATTATTGACGATCACATAGATCGATTAGGATCTAGTCAATTCTTCACGAGCCTGGATATGGCGACTGGTTTCCATCAGATCCCTATGGAAGAGAGCTCTGTGACTAAAACCGCATTTGTGACCCCAGAAGGCCATTATGAGTACGTCAAGATGCCTTATGGACTTTGTAATGCACCGGTCATATATCAAAAAATTATTTCAAAAACACTTAAATCTTTTATCGATTCCGGGTCGGTGTTAGTTTTCATCGATGATGTCCTCTTGCTGACAAATTCAGTAGTCGAAGGTTTAGACTTATTACAAAAGGTTTTAAAAACTTTAACCTCATCCGGATTTTCAATAAATCTTAAAAAGTGTACCTTTCTAAGCGGCGAAATCGAATATCTCGGCAGAGTTATTAGCAAGGGTCAGGTTAGGCCGAGCCCCCGCAAGGTTCAAGCTTTAGTAGATGCCCCAAAACCTAGGAACGTGAAACAGGTTAGACAGCTCCTTCGGCTCGCAGGCTACTTTAGGCGATATGTTCCGAACTATGCTCAAAAGACTGTCTGTATTTCCCGACTAACTAAAAAGAGTATACCTTTCGAATGGGGCACTGAGCAAGAGAACGCTAGGAAGTACCTTATTCATTGCTTAACTAATGAACCAGTACTCTCTATTTACGATCCCCAGTTGCCCACAGAACTCCATACGGATGCAAGTGCAATTGGGTGTGGATCTGTGCTCATTCAAGTTCATGAGGGAGGATTTAGACGCGTAGTGGCTTATTTTAGCAAATCTACTCAGGGAGCTGAATCTAAATATCTCTCCTACGAGTTAGAAACGTTAGCAGTAGTGAAGTCCTTACAACATTTTAGGCAATACTTACTCGGTGTTCCTTTTAAAATTGTCACAGATTGTAATGCACTAAAACTGACCGAACGAAAAAAGGACTTACTGCCTCGTGTAGCTAGATGGTGGTTGTATATGCAGGACTTTCAGTACAGTTTCGAATACAGAAAGGGGTCATTAATGTCACACGCCGACTATTTGAGTAGGAATCCCGTAGAAGTAGGTCATATACAGAGCCCCAAAAATTGGGCTAAGATGGCCCAGTCGGCTGATGAAGAGACCCTTCGTCTGGTTGATAAACTTAAAAATGGGCAGTTAGACTCATCACGATATGTTCTAAGGAACGACTTGTTATATGTTAAGTATTCACCGGTCGGAGAGGAATCCCGTTTATTATGCTACATTCCTAAAGGGTACCGATTAAGTTTGCTACATGTTTTTCATGACGATCAAGATCATATAGGGTACGACAAAACCGTAGAGCTCATCTTGCGACACTTTTGGTTTCCTGGATTACGCCAATTTATTAGAAAATACCTTAAGCACTGCATTGTATGTCTTTCTCATAAACGGATACCACGAGCTCCGCATCAGCCAATTGAATCCTGGTCTAAGCCTGAAACCCCATTTTCAGTTATACACATGGACGTACTCGGTCCGTTGCCCGAATCCCAAGGATTTAAATACGTGTTAATAATTGTTGACGCGTTCTCAAAGTATTGTCTTTTGTATGCGTTATATCGCCAAGATACCGAAGAATTGAAACGTGTTTTCACCAATGCCGTCTCATTATTTGGATCCCCACGACTTCTGGTCACGGACCGTGGGCGGATGTTTGAGAGCTCCGCTTTTCGGAACATGGCCAAATCACTCGGCAGTGATACCCATTTTATTACTCCTGGTATGCACCATGAAAATGGGCAAGCCGAGCGTTACTGCCGGACATTGCTAAACCTTCTCCGTATTGAGGTCAACCATAGGAGTCAAAGCTGGTCAGAAGTACTGTGGAGAGTTCAGATAATTTTGAATAGTACCAAACACAGCACCACCAATCTTTCCCCGCTCCAGTTGCTTATAGGAAGCGACTCATCTACCCCTATCATACGAGCCCTGATACGAGACGTTGCCTTGGACATCGCGACCCCTAACCGTGATGCAATGATGACGTTACGACGACAACGCGTATCTACTTTGCTGTCTAATAACCAGCAAAGACAAGACGAGTATGTAAACAAGGGACGTGTATCACCGCGCGAATTTAATGTTGGTGATATGGTTTTCGTTATAAAAGCTTCGCAGGCTGCAGGGAAGTTGGATTCGTGCATGCGTGGACCCTATCGTGTTCATAAGCGCCTGCCCCATGATCGTTACGAACTGCAGCTGCTGGCCGGTTCGTACGGAAAACATACCGAGGCCGCAGCTGAGAATATGGTAACATGGGCAGGGGAATGGACTCCTGACACTTGCGCTGCATTTTTCGAAAGTGAGTTAACTCTAACCTTATTGTTTATGTAATTCTGTGTCGTGGATAGCGGACTTGATGCTTCCTCCACAATAACTCGGGACCTAGTCTCGTGGCAGGTGGATAGCGGACTTGATGCTTCCTCCACAATAACTCGGGACCTAGTCTCGTGGCAGGTGGATAGCGGACTTGATGCTTCCTCCACAATAACTCGGGACCTAGTCTCGTGGCAGGTGGATAGCGAACTTAGTTTGCTCCATATTCACGTTGGCGTTGAGGCTGAGTAGCCTTCGCCACGGCAGAACAGTAGCTTATTAGTGGCGCTGTTACGGTATGCTAGCCAATGCCGGTTGTATATTCTTTACTGATCAGTGTGTGGTGTGTTTGAGGGCCCTCCGTGATCGATCGGAATGGATGTGAAATGTAACAGTCTTCTTGTGATGAATGTGTGATAATTGACTTGAGAGATAATGGTTATGAATGCTTTGCTTATGAAAGGATTATGTTACATAGGAACTTAACGAGAGTGTTCTTATGTGTGTTAAATTATGGTTTACAGCTGATCAATCTGATGAGCTTCCCGATGAAAAATTCAACTCAAGACATGAACAATCAAAAAATGCGGACGAGGACGTACCGCCGTCAGGAGAGGCCGTGTAAGAAGACTAGTGAGCTGAGTGGGCGTGGCTAGGCGATCACGTGACTGTCACCTGACCACGGTTGATTTCTGACCAGCGCGCGATTACATCGCCCACTTTGGATCGGGCGGCCGGGGCGAACAGACTTTTTAGGCTAATTATTTTCCAGTGTTGATTTTGTTATTTTTAGTGACATTTATAATTTATAAGTAATTAATATTAATTTAAGTCTAGGGTGTTATACTTTTGTATTTTTTTAATAAATTTAGCTTCTGATTGATTATAATATATTAATACGTGAAGCAAAAACTTACACATTTTTACGAAAATAGCGCGGAGGAGGAGTATGTTTGTGTGTACTTATAGTTTATATAGAGAAGGAGTGCAGAATACATTTTTTTTAAATTATGCATTAAACATACATTAAATCAATGAAAAAAACATTTCACACACTATATATAGACCTCCCAGCCGTAATCGGCTATGGCGACCCGAGACAAATCAACTGCGAGCGTGAGCTCGAATGTGGCTCGTAAAACCGAATTTGGTCTTAAAAATCGGTCACATGACTGACAGTAGAGTTGGCCTTCGTTGTAGTAAGTATAATTGTAGGAGGGCTTAGGACGAGTCTTTCGTAATTGCCGTTTAGTGTCAAGCTGTGATAGACGATCCATTTCAAAGTCAGTGACGCCTGTTCTGACTCGGCGTCGCCATTCCGTCCGCTGTGATGCCAGCTCCTCCCACTTTTCTGGTGGTATACTACAGGCCGGCAAATGGCGCTTGAGCACGTCCCTGTAACGTAAATACTGCCCGCCTTGATAGCGTTTACCAGAAGAAAGTTCTGAGTAAAACACAGATTTGGGCAATCTGCAGTCGTCCATACGCCAAACGTGTCCACACCATCTCAGTTGGGCTTTTGTGAGCAGCGATTCTATGCCGGGCATTCCCGAGCGACGCAACACTTCCGTATTGGAAATACGGTCCTGCTATTTAACTGCGTAAAATGGAACGTAAACACCGCATATGAAACGTGTCCAATTTTCGGATGTCATCTTTATACAGGCACCAAGTTTCCGAAGCATACAAAAGTATGGGAAGGACTATGGCCCTGTACACCGAAAGTTTTGTCTGCAGGTTAAGATCATGCGATTTCCAAGCACGGTCGTTAAGGCGCCCAAAGGTAGCGGCAGCATTAGCTATTCTAGCAGGTATTTCGGGGGTAAGAGTGTTATCATTTCTTATTTCGCTACCAAGGTATCTGAAACCAGGAACCACTTCAAGTGACTTGACAAGTGACCCTGCAACAGTGGTGTCAACTAAGCCTGCATCGCAGCCTCGAGGTGGTTGTTGGAGGACTTGGGTTTTCAAGACGCTTATTACAAACTTGGAGCATGACTCTTGTAGGCGGTCTATATAGCATTGAAGTGAGTGAATGCTATCCGCTATTAAGCATACGTCATCGGCATAGAGTACTTCCATGATAGAGAGCTTGTGGATTTTAGATTTTGCTTTAAACCGTGATAGGTCAAATATACTTTTGTTCGTCCGAACATTTAGTTCAACAAACCCATGACATTTTTCAAGGGCGTCATTCATCACTACAGCGAAGTATAAAGCGAAGAGTTTCGGAGCCATTACACATCCCTGTTTTACACCGCTTGTAACTGGATAGAGGTCTGAGAATTCATTTTTATGTTGAACTTTGACTGACATGTTGTCATGAAACTGCTTTATTAAGTTTATGAATTTCTCAGGACAGCCAGACTTGCGCAGAACCATCCAGAGAGATTTACGTGGCACGCGATCAAAAGCCTTTTCAAGGTCAACAAAGCACATATATAGGTGGCGATTTTGTTCAAAACATTTCTCCTGTATTTGTTTCACAACAAATATTGCATCAACCGTACTTCTATATGGATGGAAGTCACATTGACTCTCTGGCAGCACCTGTTCTGAAAGGCGACTTAAACGGGTATTGATAATGTGTGCCAGAATTTTTCCTGCCGTATAAAGGAGAGATATACCTCTGTAGGAACTGCAGTCAGACATTTCACCCTTTCCTTTATATAGTTTACAAATGGAGGCATCCTTCCAATCTTGCGGCACTATTTCAGACTCCCAGGTTTTCAAAATTAGCTTAAATAGCCTGTTATAAATATTTGGACGTTCATAAAGTTCTCATTGCGGATAAGCTTGCTAACGTCTAGACGTGCTGAGATTTAATGAGCTGTTCTACGTGGTGTTTTTAATTTAATACGCATTTTAGATCTTATAAGGCGATGGTCGGTCCAGCCATGTGCACCCCTCATTGCCCTTGTAATCAGGACATCACTGATGTCTTTTTTCCGTACACTAATGTAGTCCAAGAGATGCCAATGTTTAGATCTTGGGTGCATCCATGAGGTCTTATATTTTTCGGGTAAACGGAAGTAAGTATTGGTAATGCTAAGGTTGAACTCCGCACATAGCGTCCGAAGATCTAAGCCATTGGCATCACACCTTCCAATGCTATGATGTCCACTTACACCATCCCAAATTTTGTGCTCTGTGCCTACTCGGGCATTGAAATCGCCCAGCAGGATTAGTTTATCGTTCGGGGGAATATTCCCGAGAACCTGACGCAGGTCCTGATAGAATTTTATCTTGTCCTCATCTGGTTAAGTTAAAGTGGGTACATACACTAATAAGATGAATAGACTTCTTAGGTGTTATATAAAGACGAAGTGTCATTAAGCGATCGTTAATGCAACTAGGCAACTCGTGTAACGTTCGTGCTAAACTGTTACGAATAGCAAACCCAACTCCACTAGACGCCTTTTCAGAGGCAGGTTTTCCACTCCAATAGTAAGTATATCCACCTAGTGGTTCACAAAGCTCTCCGTTATCGCTGAGATGAGTCTCACTAATTGCCGCAATCTCAATATTATAGCGACCTAATTCTGTAGCAATCAGAGTGGTTTTGCGCTCCGCACAGGTGTTACTGTCATTGTCTAAAAGTGTGCGAACGTTCCACGCTCCTATAATAAAATTGTTATTTATTGGCTTCTATTTCTTATTTCGACCGCGTTACGTCGATGTCCAGTTGCCTGCGGTTTGACAACTGGATGAAGGATGAGACGGACTATGTTTAGGCCACCTTTTCTAGGCCCCTCCCCGGATTGGGGTAAGCAGAGCGATCCTAAATAGGGCTGCTTTGCCGTCAGACGTGCTGCCGAACCCGTCCTCCCGCCTCTGTCGATTTCAGGAGCGACCACTCTCGTCTGATCGCCTACGTGCAGAGTGACAACTAAAGCCTGAATACATCGTGATCCCGACCCCACCGCCGCCACTCCATCGCCGTAGGACTTTTAGGTCTCAGAGTCCGTTAACTTTGTCATCAGCGCGTGATAGGATTATAGTGGATAAACAGTTGCGCAGGTGCAAACCCACTCTCTCGTCCTCCATTTCCTGGTACCAATGGATTGGTTGGCCAATACGGTTGGTGGGAAATAGAGGAGGCAGTGACTAGCCGCACGTTTTTTAAAAGACTCCAAACATGCGCCTTTGGCAAGTCACAGTTGCCTTGCTACACCGCTATGATTACCGAAAGCAAGTGTCTATCGACTGTGCACGCTTACCATACCGGTACAGACTTCGTGCACTAAATCAGGGTGTCATCTGATAAGCTGATTTCATAGTTCAGCCCCCCTCCACTAGGTTTAGCCCGCGGATCGACGCGGTTTCCAGGGTGTGGCCGCTGTGCGCACGACAGCTACTTGGAGCCACTAGTGAAGAGATTATGGAGGGCTTTATAGGCCAGTGGGTGATTACTACATACAGGAGCATGTCGATCAGTAACCACCCGCATTATTATTTCCACAAAGCGCCTACACATTACACCCCACTATTTACACATACTACCATGTATTTGACACATTACACCCCACTATTTACACATACTACCATGTATTTGACACAATACACGTCAAATTGATGTTTGTCTTTAATATTATTTGTCTCTGCCTACCCCGCAAGGGATCTAGCGTGAGGTTATAGATAGATAGATAGATAGATAGATTATTTTTCTATAGTCTAACTAAATGTCAAACATAACCAGCAAACGATGAAAGAGTAGGTCGAATATCGACCTATGGTCGACCACTAGTACATATAAAAAGGCACATGGCAATTGCACATGCATCGTAATTGCACGGCGTGCGGTGAAGCCAAAAATTCAACAAACGCCCCGCACTCACCGCACTCCCACCCGTGTAATGTTGGCAGCCCAGTAATATTACTACTTTTTGGGGTAAATGTTGATGACATTAGAGTACATGATAATAAAATCGTTGTTGCGGTAACGTGTATTTTAATGCATATTAAACTCAAGAAATAGATATACTTGTACTTTTACGGTTTGTAGTAAATTAACGTATGAAAAATATATTTTCATCATCTTAACTAAATATTATAATCGTGATGCAGTAGATAAATATATTATTACTATTTAATACTAGAACTTATAAAGTCGTCGGCAAATGGAAGTAGGGAAAAATAAATTGTTATACTAGCAACACTAACAAAATGGACGCATCTTTTACTATGACAATTACAGACGGAAGAATTAAATCGATATTTAAATAGTACGCCACTTGAATGTGCTAGTTACGTATCAAATTCGATCCTATCATGTTTTTTTAAGCTCAACAGCATGTTTACAGGCAGGAACGACACAAGACTGCATAATTCAATTTAATTTGACACGCGCAGAGCACGTTACTTCGCACGACGGTCGCAAAGTGACTACTCACGTGAACGTGTGACTACTTGCTTTGCAGGCAGTAATTGTTGATTCAATGTGATGCGCGCCTGTGGCTTCTACATAATATTTAGTCTAAGGGTGAATTACAGCTACTTGTATCTCTCTCCTTGTGGCAGGTCATTATAAAAGCCAAAAGGAATGCTGTGATTTGTTTTCTTAAGAATTCATTTATTCTATTCATCGAAATCATCATCATCATCATCATCTCAGCCTATACTGGTCCACTGCTGAACATAGGCCTCCCCAATCGCTTTCCAGCGTAACCGGTCCGATGCCACCTGCAACCAACGACTTCCTGCGATTTTCACAAGATCGTCGGTCCATCTGGCAGGCGGGCGTCCCACGCTGCGCTTGCCAATACGTGGTCTCCACTCTAGAATCTTTCTGCCCCAACGCCCGTCCGATCTACACGCTATGTGGCCCGCCCATTGCCACTTCAGCTTGCTAATCTTAACAGCTATGTCGGTGACCTTAGTTCTTCTACGAATCTCGTCATTCCTGATTCGATCGCGTAGAGAAACGCCGAGCATAGCTCTCTCCATAGCTCGCTGAGAAACTCTGAGCTTTTTTATGAGACCTATTGTAAGAGACCACGTCTCTGATCCATATATCATCACTGGTAACACACATTGACTAAAAACTTTCGTCTTAAGGCACTGAGGTATTTTGGATGAGAAGATGTTGCGCAGTTTCCCGAACGCTGCCCAGCCGAGTTGGATTCGTCGATTGACCTCTCTGTCAAAGTTGGACCTACCTAACCGGACTACCTGTCCCAGGTAAATGTATTCGTCGACAACTTCAAGAGTAGAGTTCCCAACGGTGAGTGCGGTGGGTACGACATGGACGTTAGACATTATTTTCGTTTTGACCATGTTCATTTTAAGACCCACTTGTTGAGATACTCTGTTGAGGTCACCGAGCATTCGTCCTAGATCTTCCAGCGACTCCGCCATGACCACAATGTCGTCGGCAAATCGAAGGTGAGTGATGTATTCGCCATTGATGTTGATGCCAAGTCCTTGCCATTCCAAGAGCTTGAAGGCGTCCTCTAAGGTGGCCGTAAACAGTTTCGGAGGAATGACGTCTCCCTGCCTTACTCCTCTTTTTATGTGGATCGCCTTCGTGCACTGCCCCTGTACTCGGACTGACATGGTGGCGTTATTATACAAGCACTTCAACACTTCAATGTACCGATAGTCAATGTGGCATCGCTGGAGAGATCTAAGAACCGCCCAAGTCTTGATCGAATCGAAGGCTTTCTCATAGTCCACAAACGCCAAGCATAGTGGCCGATTATACTCCTCGGTCTTCTGTATAATTTGCCGCAGCGTATGTATGTGGTCTATGGTACTAAAGCCTTTCCGGAAACCGGCTTGTTCGGGAGGCTGGAAGTCATCAAGCCTGCGTTCGAGACGATTCGTGATGACTCTCGAAAACAACTTATAAACATGGCTCAGCAGTGTGATGGGCTTATAATTCTTCAGTAAAGTGTTATCACCTTTCTTGAAAAAGAGTACCACCACACCCCTGTTCCACGCTTCCGGCGTTTTTCCTTCGAGCAAGACGGAATTAAACAGCCTCTGAAGGACTTTAAGTACCGGCGATCCGCCCGCTTTCAGAAGCTCTGCGGTAATTCCGTCTTCGCCCGGCGCTTTGTTGTTTTTAAGTTGTTTGAGAGCCATCCTAATCTCGTACAGGCTGATGTCCGGGATATCTTCAGTGTAGTGTCGGGTTAGCTTGGCTCTTGGGTCTTTTTCCAAGTCAACAACAGGTTCAGCTACTGAGGTATACAACTGCCCATAGAACCTCTCTATCTCCCTGAGCACCTCTGACCTATTCGACGTTACGTTTCCGTCCTCCGTCTTCAGCTTTGTCAACTGGCTTTGCCCAATAGACGCGTCTCTTGCGAACACTTTGGAGCCCTTGTTCTGTGCTATGGTCTCCTCAATACGCCTTGTATTGAAAGACCGTAAATCGTGTCGCAAGGACTTCAGTATCTGTCCATTGAGCTGCCTATAGGACTTAGCATCATCGGAGGTTTGGAGCGTCATGGAACGTCGCTCAGCCATGAGGTTTCGGGTGTAGTTGGATAGTTTTTGAGGTCTATTTTTACGGTGGGGCTTAAAATACTTGGACCCGACCGTATGGACAGTCTTTACCAGCCTGTTGTTGATTTCGTCCACTGATGCGCTGCTGTCTAGCAATTCGAAGCGGTTTGCCAATTTGAGTTGAAAGTTCTCGGGGTTTTGGATATGTGCATAAGAAGGTCGTAGCGTAGACTTCATCAGACGCGATCTTTCCATTTTGACATTAATATTTAATGTGCCTCTGACCATTTGGTGATCACTGCCGGTTTTTACCCTGTGAATCACGGAGACATCAGTAAATATTTGTCGCTTGGTGCTCATGATGAAGTCTATCTCATTTTTTGTGGAACCATCAGGGCTCATCCAGGTCCATTTCCTATGAGGCGGCTTTCGGAAGAAAGAGTTCATCATAAAGAGTCCCTCCTTCTCCAGATATTCGGCCAGCCTCTGACCACTGGGGTTGCGTTGCCCATATCCAAATTGCCCCACTCTCAATTCATCATCGCCCTGTTTGCCCAGCCGCGCATTGAAGTCACCCATAACCATAACCATTCATCGAAATCTGTGATAGATATTATTTTAATTATGATATAAATTAAAAAAATCTATATGTAATATGTTTTGGACAAGTCAAGAGTCTCCGTAACCGGCGAGTGTGTATGAGACGAACTATGAGAGTGGAGGAAGCCAGAGAGGTATGTAAGGAAAGAACCTGTTGGAACTCTGTACTCTCTGCCTACCCCGCGAGGGAGCTGGCGTGATGATATAGATAGATAGATAGATAATATGTTTTTAAGTAATGCTGCCATATACAAGCTGTAACATAATTAACGCAAGACCTGAAAGTAGTTTGTTCTAAATTGGTAACTGAATTGGTTCCAACAATTTTTAATGAACCATAATTTTTTTTTAATTTGCCAAGAATGCTTTTACTCCTTCAGTGCGCCATAAAAAACTAAATTTATTGTTGATTCATAGCAATAAGAAGATTTCAAATGCATTCCTAAATCTCTTAATATCTACCTAATTTGCACAATTATTAATACAATTTGCAAGAATATCCCGTGCGGGAATCGAACCCGCGACTATTAGACACAGTGGGCGGTCCGGCTTAAGCTCTTAACCACTGTGCTAAATCGTCCGTCAGATCGATTGATTATTCATCGAATGACATTTTAAACGGTAACCATTTCAGATTCGTTTTTTTCTATCTATCTATATCATCACGCCAGATCCCTTACGGGGTAGGCAGAGAGTACAGAGTTCCAACAGGCTCTTTCTTTGCATACCTCTCTGGCTTCCTCTACTCTCATAGTTCGTCTCATACACGCTTGCCGGTTACGGAGACTCCTGACTTGTCCTTCAGATAAGATTCGTTTTTTTCATATATAAATAATATATTACGTGTTAACAAATATCGAATCACCATATGGCATATCGTCATATCATTCAGAATAAATATAATTTAATTGAATTTAATTTTGCCCATCCTTACATGTTGCAATTCAAAGAAATCCAGGTACTAGGTTGTATATTGTAGTATTTTTTTATTCATTTCTTTATGTTACATAGTTATATGTTTTAGTTTTAAGAAGATTTCAAAAGAATTAATCCGATACACAATAGAACCCATACTTAGTATTGTGTACTTCAGTTCCGTATTACTCTTCCGCTGTCAGCCGGTCTTTTCCTCACAAAGTTAAAAATAGGTGTATGCATTATGTAATTTTCTATAATTACAGGTACAATGATGAAGGCGACAGCTTTTTTCACACTGCCATTGTGCTGAGCCGTATGTCTTTCGTTACTCGCTTATCATTCATTCTTTCTATGCCTATTCCGATTCAACATACAGTGCGACAAGGATCTTTTAGCCTGAGAATGACATTGACAGGGGACGTTGGTGTGAAATGAGGGTTACCATTTAATGTTTTTTTCTACTTCCAAGGAGATATTTCAACAGGTGGGTCCGCACGGTTACTAATTAAAAAATGAACTTGGGTAAATTTCATAGCAAACGGCAACTCTGCGACTGTCATGAAGTGACATTTCACTTGATGTCAGCGTTAGTTCTGATTTTGGCCGCGGGCCAAAAGATCCTTGTGGGACTGTACTTATTTCAATCCTAGTCACCACATCATCTTTTTTACCACAACGTTCGTCATTCGATCAGCAAGAGAGACTGTGGAGTCTCTCTTGCTGATCGAATAACGAGTATATGTGGATGTGGTCGTAGGCCTGTTGGTGTGCGGTCGTTTCCCTAAGCAACTTTGCCACATTCACTTAAATTACCAGAGTTTCCCAAAGTTTTCAAGGGTTTGGATTTTATTTTTTCTTTTTTGAAATGGATCAGTACAAATGCGGTTTCTGTGGTGACCTACTGTCAGAAGGAGTGAATTGCACAGTTTGCTGTCAAGTTCTACATTACCAGTGTGCTGGAGTAACAGAATCCGGGTTCCGAAAACTCGGTGACAGAAAGTTAACATGGCGTTGTGCGAAGTGCAAGCAGTCTTCCTCTCAATTGCCGAGCTCACCTAAAGCTGAGTCCGACACAATGATATTAAAGGAAATCAGAGCCTTGTCTGCAAAGCTAGCCCCGTTGGAGTCTTTGATGGAGGATTTAAAGAGTCTACGTTCTGAGTTCACGCAATTAAAGACGTCTATTAGCGATACTAACAAGGCAATTCAAGATTTTAATGTCAAAATCAAAGACATGGAGAAGCGTATAATACAAGCAGAAAAATGACAGTGTCAAGTGAATTCGCTTCAGACCCAGCTAAATAAATTGGAGCAGGAATCTGATGCTAAAGATCAGTGGTCTAGGATGAATAATCTTGAGATAAAAGGAATCAACCAAGCTAAGAATGAAAACCTTTTTGAAATATTATGTAATATCGGTTCTAAGATTCAATATCCTGTCTCAAAGAACCATGTAAATTTTATTACTCGGGTACCCACGCGAGAAAAGGACAACTCTAAACCTATAATTGTCTGCTTCAATAATAGATACGTAAAAGAGGACTTCCTTGCAGCCGCTAGAGCTATTTCTAAGAATGCTACACTCACAACAAAATACCTTGGGCTTGCAGGCGATCATAGAGTATTCATAAATGATCATTTAACCACCCGGAATAAGCTGCTGTTGTCAAAAACTAAAAAGATTGCAGTTGAAAAGGATTTTCGCTACATATGGGTCAAGCACGCAAAAATACATGCTTGAAAAACCGACACTTCCCCTGTAATATTCATAAATTCCGAAAAAGATTTATCAAAGATAATATAATCACTTACTACTTACTTAACTTACATTATTTGATGTTAACTATATTAAAGTTTGAGAATCGCAAGTTAACGTGTGCTATCTCTGTATTCCTACATGTTCTGTGTCGCTGCGTACAGTCCTTTAAATTATTTATAAAATGTTTTACTTATTCAAATTCTATCTGTCGCACCGAAAACAACCTTAACAATATGTATATAAAATCCAAATTCAACTGTTCTTTGTTGCTGCTTGAGCCGTATAGCCTTTGGCACGATAACCCTAATGATCCTATTGTTTGCACTGAACGACTATTCAATAAGGTTGTTCAAAGTTATGCATTATGTATCTCTGTGTTTCGCTGTGTTCTGTGTGCTATAATATTTTTTATAATATCTACCCGCTTCCTTTGCTTTATAACATTAAATTTTATAACAATTTATTATAAGTTTCGATTATTAAGATTTAATATACGCGTAAATGTTTATAAAAATGATAAAGTAACATATAAAAATGGCTTCACTTAACATTTATTATCAAAATGTAAGAGGATTACGTACGAAAACAAATAACTTTTTTAGGAACGTGTGTCTAAATTCATATGATGTGATTGTCCTTACAGAAACTTGGTTAGTGGATGGTGTAGAAAATTGTGAATTGTTCGATAATAGATATTTAGTATGGAGACGCGACCGCGATTATGTTCGTACTTCGCAGTCACTGGGCGGAGGAGTTTTAATTGCGGTGAATAAAGACTTGTGTGTGGTAGAAAATTATGATTGGCGTAGTTCGGCAGAGGATATGTGGATAACTATTTCCCTAACACAAGGTAGGCCATCAAGTACCTATAATATACACATCTGTGCCGTTAATTTGTGCAAAGAAAACTTGGGTAACTCTTATAAAACTCAACTTCAGAATTTTATAAGTAACGTTAGCAACTTAATATCTATCAAACCATTAGATAAATATATTATTATGGGTGATTTCAACTTTAGTAATGAAGTGCAGTGGTACGAGTCCAGCGATAGTTCTGGACTTCTTCCCCGTGACCTGTCAGATCAAGTACTTATTGATTTTTTCGACTCCATAAATACTTGTAATTTGTCTCAATTTAATGGCGAACGGAACGCAAATGGCAGGCTATTGGATTTGGTATTTTCAAACAACTCCTTAGCCGTTGTGGAGTGTACTGATTCACTAGCCGTGCCTATAGACTCGCATCATGTACCTTTACTTGACCGGGCGAATTTCTTCGAAATTCTCAAGTTACGAGAGGTTATTAATAGAAAATATATTTATAATAAAGGTAATTATGTAGCTATTAATGATACACTTAGCCTCATTAACTGGGAAAAATGCCTAAAATCGGATTCATTAGACGAAGCAACCAAGATATTCTATGATACATTATATGATCTTAGAGATAAATTCATTCCCTTAAAGTCTATCAAGCGTCAATCTTATCCAAAATGGTACAATTCGGCTTTGATAAAAGTGCTAAGGGAAAAAACGAAATATCACCGCAAATATAAAATTTACGGTAACTTATCGGACTTCCAATCTTTCTCTATACTCCGAAGAAGAGCCATTGACATGGAGCGTACTTGCTTCAAACGTTACATGGATGAAGTCGAATCATCGATTACGCATAACCCTAAATTATTCTGGTCATACGTAAAGAGTAAGAAGTGCGCCAATAACTTTCCGAATATAATGCGCTACCAGGAAACATCGGCTGGAACAGGGGAAGAGATCAGTGACCTGTTCGCAAGATATTTCTATTCTACATTCCAACAGTCCGATTTGGAAGATGAACCTGACTACGAGGTGAATTATGACACCAGCACATCAATTAATTCTGTCGAAATTTGTCCTGATAAGGTCTTACACTTACTCAAGACTTTAGATCTTACTAAGTCTGGTGGTCCGGATCTTATCCCCCCTTTATTTATTGTCAACTGTGCTGAGAATCTGGTGGTGCCCATCTCTATTTTGTTTAGGCGTTCTCTTTCAGAGGGTACGGTCCCAAAAATCTGGAAGACAGCCTATGTAACTCCAGTATTTAAAAAAGGTGATACATCTGATGTTAGCAATTACCGCCCAATCTCAAAGCTATGTCTAATCTCAAAAGTTATGGAAAGAGTGGTTCACACAGCAGTCTATTCTACACTGGCGGGTACATTCAGTGATGAACAACATGGCTTTATCAAAAGCCGCTCCACTACGACTAATCTAGTATTATTTAATGAGTACATCACGGAACACATGGACCGACGTGCCCAGATAGACGTAATTTATACTGATTACAGTAAGTGCTTTGATCGTATAGATCATCGAGTGTTACTGCGGAAATTGATGTCTGCTGGAATACATGGCGATCTATATCGATGGTTTGCACCATACATTGAGAACCGGAGTCAAGCAGTCGTGTTAAACGGTTATACCTCCACTTGGAAGTCTATACCATCAGGTGTACCGCAAGGTTCGTTGCTAGGTCCGCTCTTATTTACCATCTTCATTTCGGACGTCACCAAGTGTTTCAAATATTCAACTATTTTGCTATATGCCGACGATATGAAAATATTAAAAACAATACGTAATGTGTCGGATACTCTGAAACTCCAACAAGATCTAAATAGGTTCTCTGATTATTGTATGGCAAACAGACTCCAATTGAACGTCTCCAAGTGTCATAGCATAACGTTTTCTAGGCTAAAAAATACTATTCACTCTGATTATAGTTTCTACAATCACATCATAACAAAAGTTTCTAACATTAAAGATTTAGGTATAATACACGACACATACATATAGACTATATAGTTAAAAGGGCATCCAAAGCATTAGGTTTCATAATGAGAACGTGTGCCAGCTTTCAATCCCTTAAACCGATAAAAATTTTATATTGCTCATTCGTACGTAGTCTTCTTGAATATGCATCGCAGGTCTGGAACCCCCAGTATAAAATATATATCTTAAGAATTGAACAAGTACAAAGGAGATTTTTGAAATATCTTGATTTTAAAACACGGGAACCCTCAATTGACTATTATCACCGGTGTCGAAAATACCATTTTCTGCCATTAGAAAACAGACGAAACATAAATGATGTATGCTTTTTAATGAAACTGGCTAAAGGCTCAATAGACTATCCTAATTTATTAGCAAAAATACCCCTGCGCACAAATCACCTAGGCTTTAGACAGATACCTTTGTTAGACTTGCCGTTTGCGAGTACTAATTATAGGCAAAATGCATTTTTATTGCGAAGTTCTGGCAGCTTTAACAGATTATCGTTGAGATTGGATATAGATTTGTTTTGCACTAGCGATAACTTAATGAAAAAGGAATTAGCCAAGAATTTCTTTTTTTCTAATTAATCACCAGTTAATCGCTGGTTAAAATTAATAATAGCTATTATTCATTGTTTGTCTTATTTTTCCTTTTTTAGTTTGTTTAACTTTTCCTTTTTGCTTTTTTTTTCTGCTCTGGTTTATTACTTTTGTCTGATTTAAAAGATGCTTTTATCAAAAGTGCTTAGTTAATTAATTTAATTTGTTACAAATTGGTGGAGGCTTGTCATTAGCAATTAAGTTATTATATTTTTTTATGTCGTTGTGTAATTAGACTGTAAGCCTTCCTAAAATAAATAAATAAATAAATAAATAAATAAATAAATAAATAAATAAATAAATAAATAAATAAATAAATAAATAAATAAATAAATAAATAAATAAATAAATAAATAAATAAATAAATAAATAAATAAATAAATAAATAAATAAATAAATAAATAAATAAATAAATAAATAAATAAATAAATAAATAAATAAATAAATAAATAAATAAATAAATAAATAAATAAATAAATAAATAAATAAATAAATAAATAAATAAATAAATAAATAAATAAATAAATAAATAAATAAATAAATAAATAAATAAATAAATAAATAAATAAATAAATAAATAAATAAATAAATAAATAAATACATTAACTCTATTAAATGCATGTACATAATACATATGTTTAAATAAAAACTTGCACCGATTCTGTTCACAGCACGACAGGTGCATCTGCGATCTCCGGCGGGACCAGCAATAGCTTATTCAAAACTATGTAGAGTTTTTTAATTCAATCAATCAATCAGCCTATCGTAGTCCACTGCTGGACATAGGCCTCTCCTAACACGCGCCATTGCACACGGTCCTCCGCCTTCCGCATCCAGTCTGTCCCAGCGACCTTTTTGAGGTCGTCGGTCCATCTAGCTGCCGTGCTGCTGGGCCGTCCTACCTTACGCTTACCAAGTCGCGGTCTCCACTCTAGGACACGCTTGCTCCATCGGCCGTCGGTCCTTCTGCAGATTCTTTTTAATTATGTAATATTATTTAGAAGGATACCTTAGTTATTCATGATTAAGTATGCGCTTTTTATATTTTATTGCATTGAGAATACTTATAACAACCGATTTATATGAAGTAAGAAGGGCGTTATTTTATCAAATAGCATTATATTTTTGCACTAACTTATAGTTTTGACGTGGAAGAGAATATTTTCTTTCGGTTATAAAATTAATCATTATTTCAATAATTATTTATATATCAAACCACAAATATTCTTTCTATATTGATAAATATATTTTTACCTCCCTGTTTTAAAACTGTACAATCAACAGTTGATGAAAAAGCAACATTCCATTTGTTAATCTTTCAGGTTGACTCTTTTAATAACCACTCGGGCCGTTATCATCCGTTTATTTTGATTTAGGATCTTATGGTTATATTCGATCAAATACTAGGTAGATAGATACATAGATAATACTTTATTGTTATACCAGAATACAAGAAGGAAATAAAAAGATACAATACTTCAATTGAAAGATAGTGTAACAATGGGCGGCCTTATCACTAATAGTGATCTCTTCCAGGCAACCTTTCGATGGAGAGGATCTAAAGAAAACACAAGATTTAGGGGTGTACTTAGCTAACAGAACATAACAATACACAAATAAATTTATCATAAACTTCTTAAATAATATACCTTATACACAAGTAAAAATAATATATACGCGCCAAAGATTAGTCTATAATATAAAGCAACTAGCAGCAGCATATAGAGAACATCCAGCAAATTTAATTTATATTAATCGGTGATGTAGAACTTTGTCACCTGTCCTCTAAATATATGAATAGATGGAGCACTCCTTATAGAAACAGGCAGTGAGTTCCACAGTCGTACGGCTTTGACCGTAAAAGAGTTATCGTAAAAGGTTCTAGAGTGTAGAGGCATTACGAGAGCCAAGTTTTCTGATGACCTTAAAGAATACGAGTTGGAGAAGTGAAGGAAATTGAATCGTTCCTTAAGGTAATACGGGGAAGACTGACTGAACAAAATATTGTACAGAAGACAGAGGATATGAGTATTCCGGCGAAGACGTATAGGGAGCCACTTGAGCTTAGAACGAAACTGAGATACATGATCATATTTGCGCAAGCAACAAAGCAAGGGACAAAAGTTTTGAAGATGCTCAAGTTTATTTAACTGGTCTTCAGTGAGATCTAGATAGCAGATGTCAGCATAGTCCAGAACAGGAAGCAACAGAGATTGTGCTAAAGCAATTTTAGTGGTAATAGGCAGAAAATTACGCAGTCTTCTAAGAGAACTTGCTGCAGCGTATAGTTTGCGACTGGCATCTTACAGCTGACTAGCCCAACTCATACAGCAAACTATCGTTAAGCCCAAGTTTTTTACAATTTCACTGTACAGAATCGACACTCCATTAAAATTAATCCGCGGAAGTAAAGTCCAGTCCACCTTTGAGATAAGATATGAGTGGGATTCACTTTCAGGCCATAGTTTTTGCTCCACTCTGTTATACAAAGTAAATCATTATTGACAGTACTTATACATTCGTTTAATCTGTCCAGCGAAGAATGAGAATAATTTTGAAGATCATCTGCATATAAGTGGTATGAAGAAGAGATATCATGGGAAATTTAATTAATGAAGATTGCGAAAAGGAGTGGAGATAGGACCCTGCATTGTGGTACTCCAGCTGGCGTGTCACACCATGATGAGAGATTCTTTTCAATACGAACCCGCTGCCGGCGTCCATACAGATAACTGTGAAACCATTCGACCACCGTTGGAGATATGTTATTTGAGCGAAGTACAGCTAAGAGAATGTCAAAATCGACCGTGTTAAATGCATTGCTGAAATCCAAGTTACCTTGCACGTGCAAATACACTGTTAAGTTACCTTTTTCCATAGAAAAGCGAATGTCATCGGTGACTTTAACAAGAGTACTTACTGTGCTATGGCCAGGACGAAAACCAGATTGGAATGGATTAAGGAGATTATGACAGGAAAGGAAATTGCTGATTTGATTGTGAATAAGACGCTCTAAGACCTTAGAAAGAAACGGAAGAATGGATATTGGACGATAGTCGGAGAAAGATTTAGGATTGGGGGACTAGCTACATATTTATACCTTAAATAAATAATAAATAAAATAAATAAACAAATAAACACCGTCACGCCTATAATACCCAAGCGGGGGTAGCAGAGGTGTACTGTGTACACCAACTCATCGTCGACCATAGTAGGTAATAGGGGGCGACCCTATACCATTATACCGGGCCTTTTCGCCGACGATGTTAGGTCCCATGTAATACGGGGCGAGCCTATTGCCATATACCGGGCATAATTCCAGACTCCGAACTCATTCTGGGAATTTTTCGTTAGAAAAACTACATTTGTCCGACCTAGGATTTGAACCCAGGACCTCGTGATCACAAAGCAATGCGTTTTGCCACTAGACCAATATAAATCCGGACATTGTAGGTACCTACCTATACACCTGTATAAGAGTGAAATGATGTAAAAAATAAACGTAATTCCTATATACCCGATGCGCGGGTGGCAGAGGTGAACTGTGTACACCAACTCATCGCCGACCATAGTAGGTAAGAGGGGGCGACCTTATACCATAATACCGGGCACAGTTCCAGACATCGTACTGATACTGGGAATTTTCCATAGATAAATTACACTTTTTCCGATCTAGGATTTGAACCCAGGGCCTTGTGATCGCTACACGCATTAAGCGCCATTAGACTAATATGCAGGTATAATTAATGTTTATATTTTTATACCATTAAATGAACAAAAAGTTAGAATAAATGTTTTCACCAATTAATTTCTTTTCATGTCTTAAATGCAGCGGTACTGTATTAATTTCAATTCTAAGTGCAGGTTCAAACTACTAAACTACCTGCCGATCGTTTGAAGAAATTTGGGATGAATGCTTGAACTAAATGGTTCTCTGGAGTAATTTCGAATTTTCTTTAACATGGCACGTGTGTTTGTATCCCACGAGCCAATTATGTGTATCAATGATAAGAGTTAACTCAGTTCACTGGGGACAGTTGCAAGCCATTGAGTAATTCTAGTTTACAGGCCGGAACTAAATCAGGGTTTCGTTCAATATTCTCTAGAAGAACAGGTATTTTGTAAAGTTAATAGATTAGTATATATACAGACTTGTATTATTAAGTATGCTTGTTTCAATTGTATCGCTTTTTAATTTAGCGCCTGTTTAAATTTTCATAATACTTTACCTATTGTCATCATAACTGCTTCTGCATAACAGCATGCATGCAACGATGTATGATTTTATAAAGATTTAAAAATAAATATTAATATTTATATACATTTTATCTTTACCCATGCTCAGCCAAACCAAGTCACCAGTCGAAGCTTACATAATTTAGCTTCATCAGCTTTTCTAGACTAATAAGATTTGCATTCCAATATAAAGCACGGTATTTTAGTTGTGTGGCACCATGTTTTCACAAAAAATTTAATTATATATTACTTTTCATTAATTGAAAACAAATTGAAAGTCTCCGAGAACACAGTCACTAGGCAAACAAATATTAACCGATAAATTTGCGTGGTTTAGTATACGCCAACGATTTAGTATACGCCTCTAATCGAAATCGTCATTTCAAAAACGAAATTAACATACATCTTTTATTTCAGAAAGTGCTTGTGCTTCAAAATCTATACGCAGCTACTAAAGACGTGAAGCTAGTAGTGCCTGGGTGTTTGGAACGCCACGTACCGGGCACGCAAGTTGGACCCACCTACCTGAGCATCCTCGCAGAACAGTTCTACAGACCGCGAGCTGGCGATAGGTTGTTCTACGAAAACGGAGCTGATCCAGACATCGTTTTCACACCTAATAAGTTCCAAATTCTATTAAGTCTAAAACAGATATTAAAAGATTAGAAGTAGGTGCGATCCTATGAACATAAATTTGATTTGATTGCATGGTAAAATATATTCAATGGTTTTTAAACCTCTGACTTATGAGTACTTCTTCAAACAGAAATGGTAATAATAATACACTAGAATGTGTATAGCTGTGTGACCATATCGCCATACATGTGAACATGTTATCACTAATGCGCATTATGAGATAATCTTTAATTGTTAAATTTACAATTATAACATTACTGAGTTCTTAGATTTACGAGAATATTACACATGAAATAAATCCCATGGTCACGGGAGGGACTGGTCCCTCCCGTGACCATGGGTGCTGTAAAGCACTCGAAACGTCGGGAACTAAAAAACAAAAATAAACCGCGATAAAATACATTGTGGGCACGTCATATATATGATATTTATGAGCGGAATTACTACGCATCACAACGCGTCACCTAATTAGGTATTGTATGCGTAGGGCAAAGAGTAAGCGATTAACTATCAGTTTTAAATCCATCAAGCTGAATGCGTTCGCTATAAACATGCCTATTTGCGATTTATAACTTTTTTTATGACTATATTCTGTAGTTATGATAATAAGGTTTATTTTTGCATAATAGAAAAGATAATACAATCAACAATTGCCATATGTTTTACAGCAAAACTAAGGTTTTCTCATTGCTCTGACTCCTAAACTAGATATGCTGACCTGTATCTTAGTTAGCAGTTTACGGCTTCAGTTCATTTATACAACTGTGATACAAAAGTGACGTATTCATGTAATGTTCGGAAAGTTGTAAGGAACTTAATGATATGACCGTGATGGTATCAAAAACGATGAAGAGAAACTTGATTTATGATTACGAAATGAATCAAAATATAACTCACGTGGTTGAAAGCTGCAGGAAAGCCTTAGGCTGGATGCCGCGAATGTCGTTGCCATTGTTACAGAGCAGACGAGCCATAGATCCGCCGTATCTAATAGACTCTAGTTGACCTGCAATACGAAAGTTATATGTAAATAGCTTCTAAATCCTTATGTATAAAGGCGACACACGAAGTTTTTTGGTGCAAACCGTGAGTAAAAGTATGAACAGCGATGATAGGGGGGACTATCAATAACTCCTTTAGCAAAGCTTCTCTAATCTTACTTTGCCGTGGAAAAGAAACAAAGCTATAAATTCTATATATCCACGTCTCTTTTTAAAGAAGTAATTATTCTCAAAAAAGTAAGTTTACAATAACTTCAAAAAAACGTTACGTTAAAAAAATGTAGTACGCGTTCAGATCACCGTTATACGAGGAGGGATCAAAAAGTAGTGAGAATGAGATAGAATATAATGACTATTGATTACTTAATAATTTATTTTTCTTCATAGTTTCCAAGTCTCTCTACACACCGAGTCCAGCGCTTTTCCAAGGCTTCAATCCCTTTCACAAAAAAAGTTTTTTCTTGGTCCTGCAAAAAGCTCTCCACGGCATCCGCCGTTATCGTCTTCGTACCTGTTTCCCCTTAAGTATTTTTTCAATTTGGGGAACAGATAAAAATCGCTAGCCACCAGATCTGGTGAATAAGGGGGCTGGTCAACCAATTCGAAGCCAGCTTGCTGAATGGCAGCCATCGCAACTGCCGACCTGTGTGCGAGTGCGTTGTCGTGATGAAACAGCACACCCCTTCGAAGTTTCCCTCTCCTTTTCTCTTTGATGGCATTCCTCAACTTGGGAATTAAAGCTGCATAATATTGGCCTGTAATAGTGGTTCCACGCTCCAGGTAATCAATCAACAATATTCCTTCTGAGTCCCAAAATATTGAGGCCATAACCTTGCCAGCCGATGCCACGACACGAAACTTCTTCGGGGTCGGTGATGATAGCCGTTTCCATTGCGAAGATTGCTGTTTTGTCTCGGGATCAAAATGATGGACCCATGTATCGTCCATTGTTACGAAACGAGACAAAAAGTTTTCAGAATCTTATTGAAACTTGTCCAACAATATCTTCGAAATGTCAAGTCGATTTTGTTTCTGACTGTCGGTTAACATTCTCGGCACCCATCTTGCGGAAACTTTTCTCATATTCTAAGATTGTTTCAATATGGATTGAATACTTCCATATGAAATGCCCGTTTCTCCGAATTAAGTATCGGATGGTAACTCTTCGATCGCTCAATACAATTTTCTCGAATTTCGCAACATTTTCTTGGGTGACTGACGTCGATGGACGGCCGGAACGATGTTCGTTTTTCGTGCTCGTTCTCCCTACTCGAAATTGAGAAGCCCACCTAGCGACAGTGGAATACGGCGGAGCAGACTCTCCTAATGTTGCCTCCAAATCGCAATTAATCTCTTGCGTCGTTAACTTTTTTAAACAGAGGTATTTAATAACGGCTCGCACTTCGTTTTTCTCCATTTTCGAGAACACGTTCCGACACGAAGCAAACAAATGACTACATTCAGAAAAAAACAAAAGAGAATTGAAGATTTTTTTTTTTTATTAATATTACAAATTTGTATCTGAGCTATGCCTGCCAGTATTTTTTTTTTACCAAGGAGTATGTCGTTCTCACTACTTTTTGATCCCTCCTAGTACACGTACACACCTGTTATACATATACTAGCATTAGGGAAAACAATAAACTTGCAATTTCTTTTATATTCAGCCACGGCGTGAACATGATTTTCGTAAGGAATTGCTCTTATATTTATATATTATATATACTTTCCACAAAAAAACAATGGTCGTTAAACAAATTATCTGGTTTTTCCCATTTCATAGTATAAAGTTGGCTTTGATGCTTGCTTCTGAGAGAACTCTATAAAATGTATAAAAGTTAATGTATGTGAAAAACGGGTTCTTATAAGATTACGCATGAGTTGCTTCTAGCATATCTGAATAACGTGCGGCTTCTTTTAAGTAACTTATCATTTAAAAGCCACAGAAATCATAATAATAAGACATTAAAAATGGACTTTTTTTTATGTATGTGTGGTATGTCCTATGGCAGGACGTGAGAGGACATTACAAATAAAAAAAATATTGAAAATAAACCTTTAACATTAAGTAAATCGTTGCGAACAAAGTTACCTTGGTAATTTTACCACTACTAAAACATTTGTCTTAAACTTTTTACTTCTGATGTTCTGGTTTTATTCGTCTGTATACAACGCATATGAAATATTTGTACCGTAATTATATTTTAGCTCACTTCAAGTCTAATATAATTTTCATTAATATAACCTATTCAGTGATTGAAATGTCAAACTTCTAGTTGTAAGAACTTAATTAAGTAAGAACTATTAAAATTAAGTTCACTTTAATTGCAGTGCAGTGCGCGCTCGGATTCGGACGTGCCACACTGCATATATGAATTATTGCAATTCGCGATTTGCGCGGCGATAGCCGCTGCACGTCATTTCCGCTATGAGTTCCGAAAAACTCATAGCCAACGAAGTGTTGGCGTTTTTACAGCACGCCATCGACACCATGGATGAAGTTAGCATCGAGCAGATATGCAAGACTAACTTCAAACAGGAAGAGATCTGCAATGCGAAGGTGCTGTTGTACGAATCGCTTGGTAAAAGCGGTCAGATGCCGTCTCGCAGGAGGGACGAAAAGGGCGAGAGAAGTCTCCGAGACATAATCAGATTGCTGAAGGCGACCGATCCCGACGACGTGCCCGCTTTTGTGGCGAAGCAGCTGCATAGGCTACCCCCTGTCACATTCGACCACGTCGATGTCACCAGGCTGCTGAAAGATATAACCACCCGAAAATCCAGCCTGGCCGAGGTGCAATTCAGGTTAGAGGCTTCGGAAACTACCATCCGCGAACTACGAGAAGAGGTGGCGTCATTGCGTGGCGCCAGCCCGGAAAGTAGGTCGCACGAGGCCTGTAATGTGAACATTCGTCGTGGGGCGCAAAATGCATCCGTCGGCAGTTTCGAGTCGGCCGATGCCTCGCCAGCTGTTGCTACGGGCCCGCGCGATACACCGCGCCCCGCCACCTGCAGCATACCGCACCCCGCCGTTCGCAGTACACCGCGTCCCGCCACCTGCTCTACGGCCCCGCCGGTGACGTCAAACGTAAACACGGCTTCTCCTCGTCGTGATTACGCTGCCGCTGCCGCCCGCGCACCGGAGAGGACAACTGGGAAGGTACGTAAGGTGCCTCGGACTACCACAAAGGGTCAAGTTGATGAGGAAGGCTTCATCAAGATGGAAAAGAAGAAGAAGAAGCCCCCTCGAAGAAACCGGTGTGGGTCTGCACCGGTCGACGATGGCACACTCTTGCGTTCAGCAGTACCGACGACGCTGCTGTACGTGTCACGGCTACACTACACCACCAAAGCCGATGACATTGTGGAGTATGCCCGCAAGAAGTCCATGTATTCTCTGAGGGTCGAGAAGTTGAATTCGCAACACAATGCGGCTTTTAATTCCTTTGTTGTGCGAGTTCCCACTGCCAAATTGGAGACCTTCATGAGCGAGGACTTTTGGCCGAGGGGTGTCGTTTTTAGAAGATTTCGTGGGAGCCTGAGAGATGCCCTCGTACAGCGCAACATTTGTTTTTTTTTTTTTTTTCTTTTTTTTTTAAAAAAAACGTTGCCCCATACTGGGATTAATTCCTGAGTCGTGGGTGCGTTTACAAACATGAAAATTCACACACACAAATACCCAGACCGGAACAAATAATTGTGGATCACACAAAGATTTGTCCCGTGCGGGAATCGAACCCGCGACTATTAGACACAGTGGGTGGGGCGGGCTAAGCCCTTAACCACTGCGCTAAATCGTCCGTCCGTCGCAAAACATGTCGCCGGCAATTCATGTTACTTAGTTTATAAGTTTCTATATATTATATGTATGTTAGTCTGTAAGGTATATATTCTATGGGCCCGTAAGTTTAACAAAATATTTTTGTAAAATTTCAGTTGTCTGGATTAAATGAATTATTATTATTAATTACATTAAAATTTTGTCAATACATCTCATCTAATTTCTTTGGGGGTTGGTTCAGGTTGTCGAATGCTTTCGAAATTTTTTACTTAGTTATTTATACAAGTTGCGTCTGAGATGTGTGAATTCATTGCCATCATACAAAGTATTAACATTTATATGTATATGATTATAATGTAATTTTCTTTAAAAATACCAAGTCTTGTATGTATTATTGTTTAAATAAAGGTATTTTATTACATTTTTGAGATTTTTTTTATAAATGGAATATTTGTCCAAGTCGTACATGCAGTCGTACAAGGATATTTTGGCCCGCCGAAATAAAAACGTGGTAAACAAATACCATACCCAATGGGGTATGGTATTTGATTACAATGGTTTAAGATATTATTTGATAGTCCTCTTGGAACGTAATAAATCTTCCCCGGATATTTCCTTTTTTCTAATTTGGGTGAAGATTATGCGGGGTAGCTATGAGCTCCCATAGCATGCACTTTAACCATTGTCACATGTATAAAAAATAATTGGACTTGATAAATTATTTTGCATAGCTGATAGAAAGGAACACAGAAAAAAAAGTACTGAAATATGACGTAATCCTTGTGAATTATTCTAAAATAGACAAAAATACCTATTTAAGTTTCTGTTGGATGTAAATGCCGATAGCAGCTTCACTGCATTCAGAGCGCTTTTGTGGATTTAGTACGCCCTAGCCATCAATATTCATATTGTCTATTGGAACGGTCCTTTTACAAGTTTTTCATGAAAAGTTAATTGAATCTCACTTTCAGTATTTCTTTGTTCATTTTAAAAGCAATATTTTACTGAATTATATAAAAAAATCAGTTTATAATGGTCCGCAGTTAGCAAAGCCTGTCTTATAAATCAAGGTAAAAAAGAAAACAATATACTTCCACCACCAAATCTAATCGCGAATCTGTATCGCAGTATCAAGCCGCCCACAAGGCTTGTAACAGACCTGTCTTAACTTTGCGTTTAACAGTAACGACTAAATGAAAACAGTCTTAGGAATCTATCCTTAAATTTTTGCGATATTTTGAACCTCATTTACAGATTTTGAAAAAATTGTACAGTTGGACAGTCAGCAAGAAAATGGATAATTTATATAAAAACTTTTTTTGATGCCTAACAATTCTGTGTCTTATAAGGATCAAAAACTTTTATTGGATTAACTGAGGTTGGAGTACTAGAAAAGTCAGAAATCGCAAAAAAAAATCCATACATTTTGTAGATCACCGTGGAAAATTAAACAACAACTTTTTTTGATGCCAATCGATCTTGTTTCTTATAAGGATCAAAAGCTTCTAATGGACCAACTGAGGTTGAAGTACTAAAAAAGTCAAGTCAGTTATAGACAAGGTGTAATGTAAATAACGCAAGACCTCAAACGCCCTGATTAGAAAATTCATAAATTCAAAACGAAAACCAAATTTCCAAATTTAAAGGTACCCTTTTTTAAGCACTTTTATACCCCAATTATCAATGCATCTTGTACGTATATCTGTGCCTTTTGAAAATACCTTTTAGGAATGCATTTTAAATCTCCTTATTGCTATAAATCAAGAATAATTTTACTTTTTTAGCGCAATAAAGGAGTAAAAGCATTTTATGAAAATTAAAATAAGCTAAAGTGGCAATGGGCTGGTCACATCTGCAGAAGGACCGACGGCCGATGGAGCAAGCGTGTCCTAGAGTGGAGACCGCGACTTGGTAAGCGTAAGGTAGGACGGCCCCCAGCTAGATGGACCGACGACCTCAAAAAGGTCGCTGGGACAGACTGGATGCGGAAGGCGGAGGACCGTGTGCAATGGCGCGTGTTAGGAGAGGCCTATGTCCAGCAGTGGACTACGATAGGCTGATTGACTGATTGATTGAAAATAAAATGTAAGGTACATTAAAAAGAAATTTAGAACAAACTACTTTCAGGTCTTGCGTTAATTATGTAACACCTTGTACACATATAATAATAGATTCACGCTCTGCCGAGATATTTTGTGATTCAAATGAAACGGAACGAATAGATATAAAGAAAATACATATAATTAACAGAAGGTAGATACAAGCTGTTTTTATGATGATGATAGGTGGCGCCAAAAGCCAGTTTTTGGAGAGATTAATGTTCCCAACTTAAAAGAAGAGCCTCGCCTTTATAATATAAAGGAATGATATATTTGTTGTTTGACTAGAATTGAAAAATATAATTTGGTATCCCTTTGAAAGCTACGTTAAGGCGTTAGTCCCGATTTCCTTTCATCCAATCGGCGCTGGGTCTGCGTGGTCAAGTATGACCTCTCACCTCGATTTGTGAGAGAAGGCTTTTACCCAGCTCTAGGACAGTATAGCCTGATTTTTTTTAACTGTTCTAATATTAACAATAATGCATCTTTTGCCAGTACCTATTGAGTTCTTAGATTTACGCGAATATTACACATGAAATAAAACTATTTTACGGATTTTATCGTGGTTTTTTTTTTTTATTTTTAGTTCCCGACGTTTCGAGTGCTCTGCAGCACCCATGGTCACGGGAGGGACACCATGGGTGCTGCAAAGCACTCGAAACTTCGGGAACTAAAAATAAAAAAAGAATAAACCGCGATAAAATCCGTAAAATAGTTTTATTTCAAGTATAGTACCTCTAAGTGACACTTTACAAGTCAATTACAACAGGCCTGTGAGGAGAAATGAAACAGTCACGTTTTATCATTTTGTTACCGTTATCTTTACTCGTACCATAAAACATAATGGTCAATATTCTACAAACAACACTATATTTTGCATTTGAACCAAAATTGACAACATCACATTTCTATTTTCCACCAAAACGCTCTCAGTGATTGTTATTCGATAGGTATATTTATTTTAATACGATTGGATAAACCTGAGAAGATCTGCTTGGTCGAGTATTTAAAAAAGGAATTCATGCTTACTAATGTAGAGTGATACTATGTACAAATTGAGATATTTTATAGTTAATTGTTGGCGAAACTGGTTTCTGTAATTATCTACTATGACAATAGATTTTTGACGTAAGTACAACATGTGCCTATGCCTTTATTGATTACCTAATCTGGTATTTGTGTCAAGAAGGTGTGATGGTACATAATATGTAGGAAGTACATTCGCACATATTTTTTTAGACTTTATACTTAGTAACAGCACGGAAATACGCACTAGCTTAGTAGCTACCCATTTTTTGAATCAGATGTTAAAAAATTACATAGGCAATTAAATATTAGATATTAAAACATATTGGAATATGCATGCTTGTTATCAAATCTTGATTAAATAATACTCAATTTACACACTGCCGACTTCCGTGTGAAGTGAGGGTAGGTTAGTCGTATAAACGCGCCACATAGTTCTACTTCCCTTCTCACACTTATCACTGCCGGGCGCTCCCTTCGTTGGCAGTTTTTTGAGCGGTGGTCAAAAGACTGACAGGCCACGCCCACTCAGTGTGGCTGGTTTAGGTTTTTTTTGGATTTATAGGGAAAGAATAATATTGGAAAAATACTTAAGGAATTTTCTTAATAATTAAAAACTTAAGGAACTGAGGATAAAACAATCTAAAGAAATATATAAAAATCTTTTATAAAAAAAAGGTAAACCGACTTCAAAAAGCAAAAAAATAAATATTTGAAGTCGGTGCTGGTTGGTGCAGTCGGTTACTTGGCACCGACTTCAAATATTTACTTTTTTGGTTTTCGAAGTCGGTTTACCTTTTTTTATAAAAGATTTTTATTTTACAATTTTAAGTGACCATTGAATTATTCTATAGTAGGGTACCTATAGGATTGACGTAATTCCCATAATATCTCAATTTACACATGCCTATTGTTTGTCGTTAAGGATTTCCCTGGTGTATCCAAGGTCCAATGTCAATAAAATTAATATGGGACCACCTTGGAGATATACTGAACCCAATGCAAAAAATAATATCAAAATCGGTCCACAATTGAGGGAAATTTCGCTGAACATAAATAAAAAAAAAAGCATACATACAACCCAACATAGAACCTCCTCCTTTTTGAAGTCGGTTAAAAATACAAAAAATATGTGAGGTTGATGCATCAGAAATACCTACGTAGTCCCCGGTATTTCACTAGTAATCAACTGCCGAATGCTCGTAAATACGATTATGTTCTCAGAGATTCCAGTCGACGATAAAACCGCAACTACTGCAGCTGTTGGGTAAGTGGTCGCTCATGACTTCACCCACATCTGGCGAGGGGTAGATTAGTGAGTATTAAAGACATTATTTTTTTATCGTAATCGAATCTCTATTAACGACATCAGACATAAAGACGTCAAATCGTCATAAACAACTTACTAAATTATCTACAGATATTGTGAAATATATTTTTATTAAAAGGTGTTCTACAATCGCTATTGTTAGCATATTCTCAGAATGTTGATGATATACAGCCGGTTTAAATATTTACCTCAAGGATAAATTTGCCTACAACGGATAGAATTTTGACACATTTTGTATGGAAAATCTGTTAAAATTCTACTGTCAGTAAGCAAATCTATCCTTCAGTTGAATATTGATACCGGCCATAACAGTAAAAAAGGAAATTTCTTCTTTTGAAGCAATGAATAATAGTACGTATGTACATACACAGACATATGTACTTATATCGAGTGTTATAACCATTTAGGGTTTGGTCAAATAGCCGACGGAGCGCGACGGGAGCGTGACAGAAGCGCTCGTCTACGTTCGGTCGTGACGTTTGCCCTTACGCCGAGCAGGGCTGCGCTGTGTGGCGTCTCCCATTCATTTCATTACATTACAACTCCCCAAGTCGCGCCACCGTCACGGTCTCGTCGCGCTGCGTCGGCTATGTGGCAAAACTTTTATGCACAATATTGTTAACGTGAAAGTATTGTCTTAAGGTTATTTACAAAACAAAGTTGGTGCCAAAGTGTATGCCGAATTACAAGCAAGTACGCTAATTACTTTGTCGGTCGTTAAGCTAAACTACGGTACCAAATCTTCAACGCACTTTATATTATTGTCTCATTTATCAAACTTTTTGTGACGTTTTAATGATTTTTGTTGGAACTTTTACTAATGAAACATACAATATAACTACATCGAAAGAAAAAGAAGAGATGTTTTTTTTTGTATTATGCACGTAATGAGATGAATTGAACGCTGTAATTTTAGAGGAAGCCGGAGAGGTCTTTAAGAAACGAACCTGTTGGAACTCTGTACTTTTGGACTGAAAGTCAGAGGTCCTTTGTCTTTTCGAAAGCATTTGCGTATTAAAAATTAACTATCACTTGCTTTAACGGTGACGGAAAACATCGTGAGGAAACGTGCATGCCTAAGAGTTTCTCTAAGATGTGTGAAGTTCGACAACCGCACTGGGCCAGCGTGGTGGTCTATGGCCTAAAACTCTCTCGGTTTGGGAGGAGCCCCGTGCCCAACGGTGCTACAGTTTCTTAACAGGTTTATTATTATATTATTATAGATATATAGACATAAGTAAACCTGAAAATATTTAATTTTTTACTGTTAAGGCATAAAAATGTGTTTCCATGAAACATTAGTATTAGTAATCCGATTACTCTGAAAAGCAATAAAAGTATTTTCTACTGTTGCGACGTCAATAACATTTCTCGAAATTGATAACGAGCTTATTTCCCCCAGTTTGACGGAATTTAATAAATTTTATTTCTCCAATCGACTTTAAGTTTGAAACAGAATAAATTATTACCTTAGATTAGAGAAATGGCTTTGTCAAGCTCTTTAGTTATAATGCGTGATTAAGGATAAGAGTGAGTTGCCTAATATTTTTATTAAAACTCCTAGACTATTGTAGACTAACCTCAAAAATCCCTTTATGAATATTTACTATACAAAAGAGTTATTTCAGTCTCTTAGGACCGCTGTCTAATAAAAAAATATTTCATGATGGTGACAAAATACATTACCACAAAGATCTTTTGCGGCCAAAACTGGAATGAACGTTGTCATCAAGTGAAATGTCTCTTCATGACAGTCGCAGGTCGCAGGGTTGCGGTTTGCTATGAAATTTACCCAAGTTTTTTTCTATTAGCAACCGTGCGGTCCCACCCGTAGAGATATCTCCTTGAAGTAGGAAAAATTATTAAATGGTTACCCTCACTTTACACCAACCAAGCACTAACACCCCCTTGCCAATGTCACCCACGGGCACAAAGATCCTTGTCTCACTATAATTTGATACAAAAATTACAGTTTGTCACAATCCCTGGCTATTAGTGGCCTTACATTTTTGAAACTAATTTTTTGTCAAAAAATATTTACAAACATACTGAAATCCATTTAATGTGAAATATTGAAGGCATAAAATCTATACAGCTCAATGTTTTTCTTCATATTTCAGACGTATCAAACAGACAGTGTAAGTATTAAGCCATATATTCACTAGGGGCTAAACTTTATAAGACGCTTGAAGGAGTATTTCGAAACCAGGGTTGACACAAGGCATAAACGAAAATATTAATAAAAATATCATAGGATAGAAGTGTAGGTAGTTATGTATACCCAACCAATACACAGTTCAGTGCAAGTACATTAGAAGATGATGCAATAAAAACAAAGTGTTGCTCATACAAATCAATTCTAAGAACTATTTTGATGATTCGGCTTAGCTCGCCTCAACTGCGTATTTATTTAACACATCATGTAAACAGATATCAGGTTACATGTTTAGTCTCTGTCCAATTCCGCTAACTGTTTTGATTAGTAGGCAAATGTAATTATAACGGTGCACTCTGCGTGGGCGATGCCGTCGTAAACATGTTTGTTTGGCGATGCCTATAAATAGCCATCACCAAATAAAGTACCTTTAATATCGTCTTAGCTCTCTTACGCATACTTCGCATGTACTTAAGAAGTATTGTAACGACTCTAATACTTTGAATATTAATTATAAAGTTTATATTTGTAAAATAAAATATATTTTTTATAAAGTCACGCCGGCCTTTATGTTTGACTAGGTACTGTAAGTACTGTACTTGTCTACAAGTAGAGGTAATTCAGTTTATGTGTGACTTTGTGTTATTTTTATACATTCTTACAATTTATTATGTACGCATACGATTAAATATTTTAAACTAAGCACATTTTATATCAATAGGGCACCACTGCCGTATGATCAAATAAAATGTCAAACGTACCTTTGTCAAAGCCCTTATTAGTCAAATGACGTATCCACCCGTGTATAAAAATATTCTCTTACAAATTCAAGTACCTTTTTTTCGATTCGGGCTCACTCAGCCGAATGATACTTCACAATGTCACTAATCGAGATTTTAACAATATCTAACTATTAATTATACTGTGTCCTTCGTTCGAAGATATAAGTATATTAGCAGCTCTCTCGAGTCGCTTGGCAACCGCGCGTCATTTAGAAACTTCAAAAGCCTCTATGGTATCTGTGGACATAACCTCTGGAACCATTCTTTTGAAAGCGCGGCAGCCGACGCTTTGTAATAAAGTTTTTGGTCGACATTTAATTTAATAACGTGTTATGGCACTGAAATTATATAACAAAAAGGTTGTAATATACTCAAGTGACCGTGTGAAATAAATTTAAAACATCGTATAGGCAAATTTAGAAAAGTTTACGTCCTGGCAAAGGAGTACATTCTAAAAAGATCAACCGATAGTTGTTTATGTGTGGTGTTTTCAGCTTAACTTGTTTATTTATATAATATCTAATATTTGGAGACGTGAGTTTCGTCATATTAAAATTTGGGAAAGCTTCGTCGCCCGAAAAGTAAATTTATGAAGTCTATGTCCCTATTCGTGTACAAACAGTTTAACACGAAATATACCTGAAAACGATTATTAACCGTCTATAAATTGGCAATGTTATACCTCCAATAAGAGAAATTAGGGGGACGTTCATCAATTATGATGATTGTTAAGGATCGATGGCATTTTAAGGACACGGGTAATGTACGAGATACATTGACGTGGTCCGCAAGACTTGACGATAATTCAAGGACACGAGTGGTGTACGAGATACATCGGCGTGGTCCGCAAGACTTGGGGCCCATACGAGATATGTGCTGAAGGTCATACTACTCATAGGTTTCATCCATGAGGTGTTCCTGTGCAGTTCACATTTCTACAATGGTAAGAATCAAAAATGTTACCTAAAATACATACCTTAAACATGCCTAACACAGTAAATACAAAGACTATTGCTATAAACTATAAGCAATTTGTCATACTAATCTCCAAAAGGAGACTTACTGAAAGGGTAATTGAAGTGACATTGTTTATGTATAACAATACATTATTAATAACAAAAGTCACTCCTTTGCAGAAACATAGTGTTTTTATTGATTTCATTATTAGACATACTTGTATAATAATACTGAAATAGCCCAAACTGGAGCTTATTACACAAAGAATTGTGCAAAATTATGAGTACTTGTATTAATAAGTTAAATCCAGCAATACTTATTCCTGAACAGGGTTTATAACCAAATAAGCCAAAGTAATATACTAATGGCAATGCCTGTTGTAACTGACAAGCAACAGGACTGTAGATTCATTCCAAATATAATATCTTATCCCATGGATGCTGCGGCAGGCAGGTTGTGGGATAATTTGTGTTATGCACAAAGATACTTAAAAGATAATATAAAATACCTGGTCTATCCAGTTAACATAAAACTAATAATTATCTATCAATATTATCAACCCAGACTCCTTGCAGGGTAGCCAGAAAAGATAAATCCTAACAATACAGTCATGAAACCTTTATTGAGATAAGAACCTTTAAGGTCAGCAGTATATATTTTGCATAAAAAGAGTGTTAATATAGTGGATTATCAATATGGACTTATTAACTAGCTAGTCATAGCCAGTAGTTAAAATTTCATATAACGACCACCGTTGTAACCAATATAGAACAACAATCCTCATCCTGGGTGTGAAAATATTAAGTCACACTGTACCTATCAGTTCACCAAAAACAACATCACGTTGGACATTGGAAATCTCCTACCAAAGAAAGTGAGGTACAAAAAGCATGATAGGCATTTTACACAAGGACTTGGTTTTTAAGTTGCTGAAAAATTCAGAAAAACAATCAGGAATACATAATGGGTTTTACAAAGAAACCATAATATTGGAGGCTAAGGGTATTCACTGACTTTGGTATGTATCTATGACACTAATAATGCCTTCAACGACAAACATAATTTTATTGGTTTTGTGCAAGTACTTGCACTTCAGACAAGTGAATCTTGTCATACATATGTTTAACATTATGTATAGAAACATTATTATTAGAAACACTATTGTTTAATAATTGATATATACATATAAAAAATAGACCTTACAGTCATAATAAATATACTAATAAAATATTTATTAGTACCTATTCAGTTTTCTATCATGTAATGAGTTCAATGGTTTTGGGATTTTTGATTATTTCCTGCATCAATTATAGTGTACTTAATAATATTAGAAATTTGAGGCACACACAATGGAAAGCTATACATCAATTCGTCATTGGGAGAATTAGATGGTTTTACTGTATTTTTGTTTGATCATATGATAATCAATAAATAATATGTAATTAAATAAGATTATCCAAGAAATTAATAACTATAAAAAATAGTTTTGTAATTAGTTTGGAATGTGTACAGTTATTTTGAACACTAGTGATGTATCTGGTATAGTTATGATAACACAAGCACAAACGGCTACCATTAAAATAACAAGTTGGTTTTAGAGCACTATATATGTTGTAATTTATTTAAAGGTGTTTCAGTAAAAAATATTGGATTGAGATATCATACAAAAATTTGCAATTTTGGTATTGTTATATTTAAATTATTACATCCACATGTTACATGTATCTTATAAATAGGTATCTATATATAAAAGAACATAAAGTCATGCAAATGACTTGATAATAATATCCATTTGAAAATTTAATGATATTATGTTGACATGCTACGGTGGATGAAATATTGAGTTACATTATTTGAAAGTATGGATTATCTTAAACAAGAATAATCAAAAGCATATGCTTATCACAGGTATGATAAATATTATGTAGTATCAGCAATAATCTAAGTCCTAAGGAACTTGATATTATTTATTTATTATTAATGGGGGATACATAATAATAAGTTGAGTAGCACTCGATTCTCACGGTTGGACATCTAGAACTAACTAGAAAGTTACGCATTGCAATTTTTTTTTTTACTTATAAATACAGTCACATACAAAGAAGCAAAGGAAGTGTGGTATGAAATGAAAATTTCATGGTATGAAATAATTCAGTTATGAATAGGATTCCCAATATGATACAGTTTTAACCCGTGGTTCGGTTTAGCAGACTGTAACTTATTCGCTTCTTAAGTTATTACTAAATTAGGAGTGTATTTTTTCATCAGTAATGTAATTGGTTCAGGTGTGGCCCGATCGTATTGCCAAAACGAATGTTCGCGGGCGTTATTGCGCAGGAACGAATCGTTAAGTAATACATAAAGATTTATGTAGCCAAGGATTTATTTGTCGGCGCACACTCAGAACATGGAAATGATTCCCGGATAGTTTCGAAATTTAAATTGAATTAATAATAGTGGTATAGTAATAACACTGGGGTAGGTTATGTTTGTTTACCACGCATTAATACTGCCCTTCGTTCCAGACTCTAAAATTGGGGGGGGGGGGGGGGGGGCGAGATTATATAGGTAAAGCACATAGCCTTATGTGAGGAATATCTCCAGATAAGATGTGTGTGTGTGAGTGATGTACGCGGATGGCCGCGAGGCCTTTACAGCTTCACCGGACTTAATTCCATATAAGCTCATTAGTACAAAGGCCTCTAGTACAAAAAATGTTAAATTTTGATATATGTACATCTTTAAAGATTAAAAATATAACTGACATTAAATACAGCAGAATGTTGATAAAAAAAAAAAAAAAAAAAAACATAAATTAAATATGTAATGATAGCAAAAACATTCTTATAATCACCAAATTAATTCGTAACCTTTGTTTGGTACTGTACTCAAAAAGAGATCATTTGACAAAAAAAAAAAAAAAGAACCACATGCCTGTTGGAAAACACATTAGTGGGGAAATAGGTTTCCCTGTTATATTTGTATCATATTGTTATAGATTGGGTACTAACAGACTTTGTTTTCAGGTCTAGTACACAGTAAGGGTTTCTAGCTATCTATCTATCTCTATCCATATTATGACGCCAGATTTCTTGCGGGGTGGGCAGAGAGTGCAAGGTTCCGACGGGTTTTTTTTTTCCTTGCATGCCTGCCTGGCTTTGTTCACTCTCATAGTTCGTCTCATAATGGTTGTCAATGATACAAGAATTATTATAAAGGATTTAATTTTATATAAACAAAACTCTAGATGGGCAATTCTTCAACTCTTGTTATATAGAAGATATCTATAGAAGAAAGATCTCTATAGAAGACATAACAGATGGAGACTGCACTGATATCTGATAAGTAATGATTGATTAATATTACCCGGTATTAATGAATTTTGGACATCAGGTGTGGTATAAAGGTACATAACAGGTGCTTTAAAGGTTTGGTTGGGATGGATCTACACTACAAAACATAACATGTTATAGAATTTGATTATATAAATTTATTTTAAATAAGTTTATATCATAGACAGACTGGTTGTAAGAAACAATATAGGTGTATATATTTGTTGTGTTTGTGTTGTATGGCAATACAAAGAACGGGAATGTGTTATAGTACAAATATACTCATGATATGTTACTTTTTAGAGGTCACGCTCAAAAAAAAAAAAACTTCACTTCACTTCAGGTAAGTTCGTTTGATCACTTATTATTTTCGTTTTGTGCCATATACCTTAATCGGAATAAGTATGTCTAAATGCCTTTAATTTTATTGCATGATATTTGATATAGTAATGTAAAACATGACCATTTAAGTTTTACGACTTTGGCAAAACATGGTGAAACTTATTTACTATCAACTTTGTGACTATCCGTGTTTAACAAATAAAGGATTCTGATTCTGATTTTAAAACACATACAGATTTGTGGGGATCCAATATGTGCTTACTTGATTCAGAGAATTAGGTGGCCTACGTTCAGACCACTAGGTCAACTAAGCCGTCATCGAATAAGATAAACTATGTTTTGACGTAAAAGTAATGTGTACTTAATATAATCTATTAATGTAACATATATATGTCGTATCCTATCATCATTAGTTATCAGTATCATTTGAACATTTAATGGAATGGCGAGCAGTTATTTTCATTTTAGTAACCTTGTAATCTTGTCATAGTCATACTCTATGATTGCTCGAGTGTATTTATTTGTAATGCGATGACAAATGACATTTGTCAGATGACGAATCACCGATGAAAGATAGTCGATGTAAGATGGGGGACGGCGCTGCGTTGTTATTCATTTGGCAACGGAACAAGCGGTCGGACGTATCGCAGAGCAGCTAACCCTAATGCATTCCATGTGACAATAATTATCTACAACTATTGTGCGCATACTCGCATATCAAGAAGGATCTGTATACCGGACGAGATCCTAGTGTTATTTCAAGATTTCCTTCATGTTTGGCCACCATGCGGACGACTATGAAAATAAAGATAAATCCACTTTTAACCGTTACCAGCATTGAGTCGGCCATCCAGAAAACCCAAGCGCCGTTATATAATTGTATAATGTATGTTATTAAATATAATATTTTTTTTTAAGTAATACTGTTTAGCCACGACACCTTTAGTCTCTCGCCGTAAAGCTCTGAAACATGAATTTATTTTGGTCTGCTTCAAAAGGCTTCGCGCGCGATAAAAACGCCAATAAGAAAAAAAAAGTGGTAAGTGTGGGTTTGAAAATTTTCTGCCTGAAGTATCTTTTTTTCTGCGATAAAAAATATCGCATATTTTAAGCCACTGTATATACCATACATCAGTATAAAGTATATTATTTTATTAAATTGGTTCAGAAACTAAAAATTAACGAGGACAAACACACATGCTATACATCAATGATTTCTAAAATGGGCATTTTTGTATTACTGGTCTTAGGTTGTCGGGGAAATGTTATTGACAATGTTTTACTTTTTGACATTAACAAGTTTATTAGTGGGTTTAAATTGATTCAGGAAGCAATGTTCCTTCCTAAGAAATGTAAATTATAAATTTCTAATTTGTTAGCTTATAATATTAACTCCGTTATAAGTAATATAACGAAATCTAGGATAAGAGACGAGTCAGTATTACATAGTTTTTCTAGTAATACTGTGATAAACTGTTTAAAAGACAACTGACTGACAGACTGAATAAATACTGTAATGGTTTACATGAATAAAAAATATTCTGATTCTGATTCTGATGGCACTTTCTAAGATTTTTTAATATTAATCAAGATCAAAATCAACTTTCAATGTGTAAATAATATTTATCTCATATGTTTATAAAACAGATTAAACTAAATATCAGTGAATGCCCTAAGAAATAGGTCATTGAAGTAAAAACATGCGAACTGAACTTATTCCTTATAAAAGATTTATTTTTTTAGAAATAGAGAACGATGTAGTAATACTTTCTGAAGAAAGTAATAAATAGTTTTACAAGAAAAAATACCCGCTAGGGATCTGGCGATGATATTAAAGGTTAAGAAAAATACCGTTTCCCTATTTAAGCTATTGCAGACATAAATCTGTTCATGAAAGGCTGGACACTAGCTATTACATACTCTAAATGTCCACGGTTCAAAATTATGTTTTTATAGAAAAACGGAGAGTAAGCATTCTGTTCAAACTCACACTATTTATTTTGTATAAACCCTGCGGGAGTACTTACAAATTGTCAAATTTACATTTTTTTTTAACATACTAATCAACGCCTCCTCCACTGAGTAGATCCGGCGAGAAACTTAGTGGGCATGTCTTTTTTGTCTAATTCGCTATTCATTTTTTCCCCTATTTCTGTATAGATACACTTTTATAGTATACAAAATTAAGTATGCGATCCAACTCCAGTGTGGTGCCTTACGACTGATGTAGACTAATAACAATTGTAGTGACTTGTTTACATTAAACCGATCTGAATTCCCATGTGATAGTTGTTTTTTTTACTGTGAAAATTGAGCAAACGTTTAAAACATCGTCGATTTTAACTTAACAAATGTCACCTAAACGCGCAAAGTTGACATGTCAAGTATTAAATTGTTTCCAAACACCCGGCATTTTTCCTTCCTTCTGGGGGATACGAAATAAATAACACTTGTATTATATCAGCCGGCGGTATAAAAATCAATCAACCGAATATAAACCCGCCATTCCCTTTTTTATTGATATTGAAATGCTTTTTTGTTTCATTTAATGAGTCGGATGTACTATTTTTTTGAGTATAAATGTGGCGTATGGGGTTGGACTGCAAAAGCTTAAGCGGGTAGTAGTACTTACTTATTAATTCAAATAACTTTTATTATGGCGACACTTACCGGATATAAAAAAAGTTAGCAGAATCGTATATTTTTGTGGAATATATTCATCTTACAAAATAAATATAAACCACTTGTTTTTCAATTCCCTTGAGTCTCATCATCAACACGTCGAGGCTATGTAGTGTAGTTGTGTAGTTACGTTAGACACTCTCCAGCTTCATCATCAGACTCTGGAAACCATCCAAGTCTACCGAACTCGTAAAGACAAATCCAACGAGCCCAAACATGGCGGGGCTATGTTGAGTATTTGGGCAGTTAAGTTAGCCATCCTCTTGCTCCATCATCAGATCCTGAAAACCATCCAAGTCTACAAAACTCGTCAAGACAAATTCAAAGAGCCCAAACACGGCGGGGTTATGTTGAGTAGTTGGGTGGTACCTTGGTCACCTTTCATCAGACCCCGAACATCATTTCAAACGCAAACTATTTATTTTGCTTAAACCCCACAGAGTTTTGTAAAAACACAAATGGTCATATTAACATATTTAAACTTACTAATCTACCACCGGATCGGAACGCGGCCTCCACTGAGAAGATCCGGCGAGAAACTCAGCGGGCTTGTCTTTTTTGTTTAATTCTCCATTTGTTTTTTTTTCCTAATTTTCTGTATATATACATACATTTTTATATTATTCATAATCATTATTGCGATCTAACTCCATTGTGATGCATTACGACTGAGATATAAGACTAATAATAATATTTTTAAATGTATGGTATAATAAAAAGCTAGAGGATTCTACTGGACCACAGCTTGAAAAGCCATCACTTTCCTCGATCATATTAGAGGGAAGGAAGTAAACTGCACCAAATAGCCACTGCAAGCATAGACTTTTTAGTGAACATCATCTGGTTGGATAGTATTTGTCAATACCAATCTAACAAACCTAAATACGAGGTGGTTATGTGGTGTAGTTGGTTCTCATGGCTAACTTCCGACCCTATCATCAGACCAGCTTCATGATACCATATTATTGCATTGTCACCGAACTTATATAAGTAGGCCAAATTTTAACTCAATCAGATAACCGCAAGGGCTCGAAAAATGATGAAATTTGAACCGGAAAGACATACAGACATACGAACAGTGCAAGTTAAAGAAAAGTAAAAATTCCGAATTCACCCGTTCGTGGTGGTAGTTTTTATACAAATTCAAAAAAAATTCAAAATCATTTATTTCGGATAACATTAGATCCATATGCGATAAATGTCAATTTAATAATAGAATAATATACAATAATAGCAATAAATCAACACTAGAAATAATTATAATAATAAAATATATTAATAATTATTCATCACTAGATTTTTCTCTGTTGATTGCCTATTAGAAATTTTTGGTCTACATGAATAAAAAGTTTTTGATTTTGATATGGTTAATACTTTATTTAAGTTTTATTTTTTAAGTTCACACTGTAAGAAACACATACTTCTAACCACATAACAAAGTTTGTTATCTCTTTTTTGTTTCATTTTTATGTTAGTGACAGACCTTTGTGGTGGTAGGAATGTATAAACAACCCTAAGTTCTTACTGTGCCTGATGTAAAGGTCGGAATTTAATGAAAAATGTAGCAGTGCGGGCGTTAGAATGCTCTCCTTTGTTCTGATGTTTTGTTTAGAACTTCTAGTCCATGTGTAAGCAAAACTGTTGTATATATTAGTACACTTTTTTTTCATTTATTTACGTATAAATATACATAAAAGACAGTTGTTTAGGATAGCATTTTAAACCACTGAGGTTTGTACCATGCTACGCTAGCTAACATCGAGACTTATTACAAAAAGAAATAATTAGATATTCATACAAAGCTGAGCTCTTAAATTAGTTACAAATATTATAACGAATAGCAAATAAAGACTACAGAAAATAATGGTAAGGATTTGTAGGCAAGTGCATTATGAAAATAATGATCAATTATTGCGTATGTTATTCAAGTAATAAGTTTTAAGTCTTTGTTTTATATTTTTAGTATTTAAATTAAGTGCGAGTAAAGAAAGTGGTAGCCTTGCACGCAGAATGTTTATCTGTTGAAAATCAATTTTATGGTTTTCTATATTTTACATATTAAGCTTCTATTTATGAAATATTTTTTATATAAATTTCACGTCTATATATATATGACCTAGGTTCTTTTATCCGACAATCTCTGTTCCCAGAGCAGAGGCACCCAGATTTTTTTCTCATAGACCAATTTCAAAATTTAGCTGGTTGGCAAAACTCGACAAAAAATGTGAAGATTAGATCTAACTATAGAAATTTGCGTTGCGGCTGAGCTCCAACCACGAATTAATAGTTTTCGAAAAAAAAGTGAGAATTGATTGGTTAATTAATTAATTGATTGTGCTGTGAGTGGATGTCAAAAAAGTTAAGTTGGCCGATCAAAAAAGTGATACCATCCAACTTTACTTTTTTGACATCTACTCACAGCACAAGGAACCAATCAGTTCTCACTTATTTCATTTTGAAAACTCCCCATTCGGTGTGGTAAAAATGATAAGAAAAATAGTATATTACTGTTACTGCTTTGGTGAATATTACGGATGATATAAGATTGGGTATGGAAAACAGTAACCTAACTATACTCACACTGCTCGATTTCAGCAATGCCTTTAATACTGTGGATTTCGATATTTTACTCGTCATACTGCGCTCTCTTAACATATCTCTAACGGCAATTGACTGGTTTCATAACTACCTGTTTGGTCGCCGGCAACGTATTCGCATCGAAAAAACCTACTCTTCTTGGTGTAGTACTAGTGCCGGTGTTCCACAGGGTGGCGTTTTATCTCCTTTACTTATCGCTGTTTTTATTAACTCTATTTCCAATCAATTAAGTTCTTCTTACCACCTTTATGCAGATGATCTCCAAATATACACTCAAGCTCCATTGGCCAAGTTGTCGGAGGCAGTAAATACCATCAATAATGACTTGACTAAAATATGTGAGTGGAGTAAAAGTCACGGTCTCCAAGTTAACCCATCTAAAACGCAAGTCATTGTTGTAGGTAGCTCCAGACTTAGTTCTCGTCTTGATTGGTCATAGCTTCCGCAAATTATGTTCGATGGTGTCACAATACCCATTAGCAAAATTGTAAAAAATCTGGGGATCTATATAGACTCCAATCTTACTTAGGGCCCACAACTGCAGGAACTCAGTCGCAAGTTTTTTGCATCGACAGGATCTTTAAGAAGGCTACGCAATTTTCTGCCAACGGCCACTAAAATTGCACTTGCACAATCCCTTCTCCTTCCTATATTAGATTATGCAGAAACCAGCTATCTTGATCTTACTGAGAGCCAATTTGATAAACTTGAGCGCCTTCAAATTTTTTGTATAGGGTTCATATTTGGTTTACGCAAATATGACCATGTTTCTGAATTTTGTGGAAGACTCAAGTGGCTGCCAATCCGCCATCGCCGGAATGCTAACATACTATCGCTTTTATACCACATTTTATATAATCCGACAACTCCCTCTTACCTCAAAAAACGGTTTGAATTCCTTCATGAAACGCATTCGAGGCTCCTAAGGTCATCAGAGAATCTGAAGCTGAAAACACCAATGCATTCCACAAACTTCTTTCATAAATCCTTCACTAATCAAGCTGTACGCTTGTGGAATGCATTGCCTGTTACGGTCCGACGTGCAAAGACGTTGCATTCTTTTAAAACAATGGTTGAAGATCACTTTTTCCTGGTTGGATAATTTAATTATTGACGCATAATTGCATTGAATTAGATTTATATGTTTAGCATATCAAGTCCTGTGTATCAATATGTATGTAGTAGTATCTTATAGTATTTTATAGAATATATATCTTTATAGTGTACGCCACCAACTGCCCTCTATTTTTATCTGTTGCTTCTTCCAACGTACTGGTTGTCTGGAAGAAATTGCTCTTAGCAATAAGACCGCCAATTGTGCCTCTATCTTAAGTTAATATCACATTGTATTTTTCTGTTCGCTGGTGTACAATAAAGAATACTCTATCTATCTATATTTTTTTGTGTTTTATTTATTCAAATATGTAATCATTACACTATTAATTGTCATAATACATTGTAATATGATAACAGTCGTAATATAATTAAAATTAAACATTAATAACGTAACGTAACTTCTACAATGACAATCACAAAATAATCATAACTAGTGGTCGCCCATAGGTCGATATTCGACCTACTCTTTCATCGTTTGCTGGTTATGTTTGACATTCAGTAAGACTATAGACAAATAATATTAAAGACAAACATCAATTTGACGTGTATTGTGTCAAATACATAGTAGTGTGTGTAATGTTTTTTTCATTGATTTAATGTCTGTTTTATGCATAATTTTAAAAAAATATTAGCATTCTGCATGCACTCCTTCTCTATATAAACTATAAGTCTGGAAAATTTCATACTCCTCCATCCGCGCAATTTACGTAAAAATGTGTACAAAATTTTTGCTTCACGTATATAGATTTTAATGGGAGGGATGTACTTGATGGATTGACAGCAAACAATTTTTGGCTTCAATTTTGTTAGGAATAACCACAAATCTCCCCGTTCCGTGATATTCAATCTGCTCCTTTTTTTAACCGACTTCTAAAAAGGAGGAGGTTCTCAATTCTACCTTATGTTTTTTTATATGTATGTTACGCGATCATTCCGCCAATTTGAATCGATTTTAATCATTTTTTTTGGATTGGATTCAGTATAGCTCCAAGGTGGTCTCGTTTTAATTTCATCGGTATCGGACCTTGGACTTGGAAGATTCACCAGGGAACTCCTTAACGACAAACAATACGAATGCGTAGATTGAGATATTATGGGTATTACGTTAATCCTATAGGTACCCTGCCATAGAACTAATCAGAATATAAACCGACTTCAAAACAGGAGGTGGTCGACAATTTATTTATTTTATTTATTTATTTATTAATACTTTTGCACAAAATTGTACAGAGGCGGACTTAATGCCAAAGGCATTCTCTCCCAGTCAACCTTAGGGTGATGCAGAGAAAACAAGGTAGGTGCACTTGGACTACAATATAAAGAATTATCGGGAGGACAAATATTTTAAATATAATACACAGATACGCATATATAATAAACTAATATATATCAATTTTTAATATGTATATATACATAGAATACATAAATTAGATAAATAAATACAATAAATATAATTAAACATACTAACGAGATGATTCTGCTAACATTTTTTTGGTTATGTGTTCGCGAGTTCTTTTCTTGAAGGAGTACCGGCTCTCTGCCATCCTCACATTAGAAGGAAGAGAGTTCCAAAGAAGAATGGATTGCACGAGAAAAGAAGAGTGAATAAAGTTAGTGCGGTGGAGTGGACAATTCGTCTGTGTTTTTTTATAACGTCTTTATTTATGAATTGATTTTGATGATTCTTTTTGCGTTGGGTTTAGTATAGTTTTAAAATGTTCCCATTTTAATGAAATCGCTATTGAACTTTGGACTTTGAAGATACATCAGGGGACTCCTTAACGGCGAATAGCACGCATCTATAGATTCCGTTATTATGGTTATTATTCCAATCCTGTAGGTACCTTACTGTACAACTAAGCAAAATAATATAAAATCGGTATATAAATATTAGTAAATAATTCACTTGTCAATTAAAATTGGAAAATAAAAATCTTTTTTAAAAGAATAAAACCGACTTAAAAAAGCAAAAAATAAATATTTGAAGTCGGTGCCAAGTAACCGACTGCACTAACCGGTACCGACATCAAATATTTATTTTTTGATTTTTTAAGTGGGATCAGGAGAGGAAATATAATGTTAATAGAGGTTTGGAATATGTCTGTAGAAACGGAAGAGTACATGGTAAAAGAATTATGAAAACTTCTTGCCCCGGAACTTGTCGGAAAAATGCAGTGAGAAATTAACAGAAGATATTCGGCAAAGAATTTTTGATATGTTTTGGAGTTTTGGAGACTACTCAAGACAATGGGATTTTTTTGGCAATGTATGCTGTAAGAGTTGAAAAAAAACATTTGCTGTGGATGAAGAAAATTCTAAATGTCTTCACACTATTTCTTATAATAATAATAATAAGTCATTTAATCCAGGCAACTGAAATTTTACAAAAATATTTTGTTAAACTTACGGGCCCATAGAATAAATACCTTACAGACTAACATACATATAATATATAAAAACTTATAAACTAAGTAACATGTGTTGCCGGCGACATGTTGCGCTGTAGGGGGTATCTCTCAGTCTCCCACGAAATCTTCTAAAAACGACACCCTTCGGCCAGTAGTCCTCGCTCATGAAGGTCTCCAATTTGGCAGTGGGAACTCGCACAACAAAGGAATTAAAAGCCGCATTGTGTTGCGAATTCAACTTCTCGACCCTCAGAGTATACAAGGACTTCTTGCGGGCATACTCCACAATGTCATCGGCTTTGGTGGTGTAGTGTAGCCGTGACACGTACAGCAGCGTCGTCGGTACTGCTGAACGCAGGAGTGTGCCATCGTCGACCGGTGCAGACCCACACCGGTTTCTTCGAGGGGGCTTCTTCTTCTTCTTTTCCACCTTGATGAAGCCTTCCTCATCAACTTGACCCTTTGTGGTAGTCCGAGGCACCTTACGTACCTTCCCAGTTGTCCTCTCTGGTGCGCGGGCGGCAGCGGCGGCATAATCACGACGAGGAGAAGCCGTGTTTACGTTTGACGTCACCGGCGGGGCCGTGGAGGTGGCGGGACGCGGTGTACTGCGAACGGCGGGGTGCGGTATGCTGCGGGCAGCGGGGCGCGGTGTATCTCGCGGGCCCGTAGCAACAGCTGGCGAGGCATCGGCCGACTCGAAACTGCCGACGGATGCATTTTGCGCCCCGCGACGAACGTTCACATTACAGGCCTCGTGCGACCTACTTTCCGGGCTGGCGCCACGCAATGACGCCACCTCTTCTCGTAGTTCGCGGATGGTAGTTTCCGAAGCCTCTAACCTGAATTGCACTTCGGCCAGGCTGGACTTTAGGGTGGTTATATCCTTCAGCAGCCTGGTGACATCGACGTGGTCGAATGTGACGGGGGGTAGCCTTTGCAGCTGCTTCGCCACAAAAGCGGGCACGTCGTCGGGATCGGTCACCTTCAACAATCTGATTATGTCTTGGAGACTTCTCTCGCCCTTTTCGTCCCTCCTGCGAGACGGCATCTGATCGCTCTTACCAAGCGATTCGTACAACAGCACCTTCGCATTGCAGATCTCTTCCTGTTTGAAGTTAGTCTTGCATATCTGCTCGATGCTAACTTCATCCATGGTGTCGATGGCGTGCTGTAAAAACGCCAACACTTCGTTGGCTATGAGTTTTTCGGAACTCATAGCGGAAATGACGTGCAGCGGCTATCGCCGCGCAAATCGCGAATTGCAATAATTCGTATATGCAGTGTGGCACGTCCGAATCCGAGGGCGCACTGCACTGCACTTATTACTACTTAGTACTACGTAGTATTTTTTTATTATAAACGGATACATTATTTGTTTAATTTCACGTTATTCAATCTAGGATCTCGCCAAGGTTATTGTTTTTCATGGCATCAACAGACAGCAAAGAGAGGTGCAAATGAAATTTCCAGCTGTGGTTTTAAGTTTATAGAGGATACGGTGGGTGAAGGTGTCTAAGATTACCGGTTCTAGTCAGACAACTGCGGAGGCCAAAATAGAAACAGAATTGTTTTCTTAATGTATATGTTAGCTAGTTTGAAGTTTAGTATAGATATTAGCCATCGCTTTCTAAGAGTGGGTCACACTCAAAATGAAGGCGACAGTATGCACGCTTTAATCGAAAGACAGATGAAAGATAAAATGTTGTAAATGCCTGACCCATTGATCCATACAGCTTTTAGATTTATCAAATCATTTTAAAAGCCATTTATTTATTTATTGGACTGGACTGGACTGAATTGGACAACTACTATTGATGGATCTAAAATGCCTTGAAACAAAGTAACGGAAGTAGTAGTTAAAACAGAAAACCCATTTAGGGTCTTTTATAAAACCAGTTTCCAAGATTATGCTTACAAGTGGATAGATTGTGTAATGAAACCTAAACCTACTCTAAATCGAAGAGAGTTGAATATTGATATAAATAATATTTCTTTAGCTTATCAGACACCTATTTCTATTGGCCAAAATAAGCACAAAGACTTGATGGATATTTGTAAGACGCTGGTGATTCCTAAGGAGTATAATTTATTTTTAATAATTTGTTCTCAACTAACTCTAATGGAGCTGATGACAGCGATGCAGACTGATTTTTAATTTGTTAAACCTTTAATATTTTTATTTATTTTGTTAAACCTTATAGCTATATTTTGAGCATTAGGATTGCCTAGACTTTCTAGATATTTATGTTATATATGTAAGTTATCATTTATAGTTCTTATTATTTTTATCGACCTACTAGAGAAGTACCTGTTTTAGTTTTTATTTGTATTGATTGTTTGTTGTTTTTTTATGAAACCTTAATGATACAAAATTGATATTTGTTTTTGTTGATTTATTCAACTATAATGTTTAAAAATATGTTCCTACTTAATTATAGCAAAAAATACATTGCGATTCTTTAAAGTGCGTTGTTATTGTTTATGATTCTTCTTCTTCTTGCTAGCCTTTATTAATCCCACATTTCATTAGGTCGGTCGCTGGTCTAACCAGTTATTCGCTGAATATCAGTTTTTTACAGAACGACTGCCATCTGACCTCCGTAACCCAAAGCGATACCGATATTCGTATGGTTAGACCGGTTGTCAGGATATTAGAAAGAAGTCACTGACTTCCCAATAACAACTACCATAGATGTTCATGACAGCCGGTACCGACGGCTTTACGTGCTCTCTGAGGCAGGATGGTGAACGATAACTCAATTTAAGTACGCACATAATTATCTCCGAACAGACATCGATGCGCCCGGGGATCGAACTCACAACATGGCAGTCAAACGTTCTACCACTAGGCTACCGTCACCTCACCTTGTCTTTTATTATAATTATATCATTATTATAATGGAGTCAAATGATCCCATAATTATTATGTACAGATATTATATTAGAATTAATATGAGTAAATGAAATGCCTCGGTAAATTATATTAGTCCAGTATACGTTGAGGTTTCAAATGCTAACATAGCTAAGTACTTTCCTAGTATAATGAGTCAAATGAGACAGAAAATCCCGAAAACAACCAAAAGTAAGATGATATTAATATAATGGCAATCATATTTCATAATATTTTGGTGTAAACCATGAATTTTGATGTACAACGTACATGAATATAACCGTTAGTTAAACCATTTTACTATTGAGTCCCGCCGGCGTATACCCAGACATGTACATAAAACGTCATTTAAGAAAAAAAATTAGAAAAATCATTTTATATCAAAGGAAGAGCTTACAATCTTTATTAAAAAATCATTTAATTTATTTCGAAATAGTTTGGTTTCATTAAAATATAAATGATTTGCCTTTAAATTGCTCTCCTGTAAAATTACTATAAAGTTGGCTCATTATACTTAGAAGGTATCGATATGACGAGGGAAACGCTATCAAAAACTTTCTCGCAATTCCCCACAGTCCAGGATATTTTTCGGGTATTTCTGCCTAACCAAAATGTTTGATACCCTCTTTTAAAAATCACCTTTAGCTCCTCATTAGTGCTAAGCTTGATCTCCTCTTGTAATATCACAGTCTCCACTTCCATTTCATCAAATGGATTTATGATCCATGGTGGTATTTCCATCGTCAGCATATTTTCAAATCTGATTTTGAAGTCATCATACATGGCAATTAAATGTTGAACGTATGTCTGAATATCCTCATCAAGGCATTCTACCTGTGACAAGTTTGAAAACTGGGAAAATTCGCGCCGACTACTATTTTGCTTCATAAATTTCAATTTTCCAAGAAAAGCTGAAATTACACCCTTTGTTTTTATTAAATTGAGGCTGTCCCCTTGTCATTGTCGGTTAATGTCATTAATTTTTTTTAATAAATTGTCAAATACGCGATGTCTGCTTTCAAATTGATCAGGTTTTCTTTTAAATCTGGAACTCTAAAAGGAAACTCTAAAAATGATTAAAAAAATGAGTAAAATCTTGTTAAACATGCACTTTTCGAGAACCAGCGTACTTCAGTATGTAAGAGCAATCGTTGGAAGTCTTCATCATTTTCATCGCACAATTGTGCAAATAAACGCGTATTCAACGCATTGCTTCTTATTAACTGCATTAATCGCAAATTGAAGCGATTGGTGCAATCTATCACTTAAATTTTTCGCTACTAGGTGTTGCCGGTGGTTGACACAGTGAACTGCAGTTGTCTCTGGTATAATTATTTTAAGATGGCTTATAAACCCACGATATCGCCTGACTATGGCAGGAGCTCTATCTATATATATTGTTGCCACCAAAATAACGTTTGTGAATGGAATCGATATTTCCTTAAAAAAATCACTCTGTACATTAAATATTGATTCACCTTTAGTCTCCATTTCCAAAGTTTTCGCGAATAGTAGCTCTTCATGAATTTCTTCGTCCATAACAAATCGAACATATGCCAATAATAATGCTTCATTACCAGGTAAAGTTGTTTCGTCCAGTTGAATAGAAAAATGAGTTGTTTGCAGATAATTACACAAGAAACTTTCAATATCATAGCTCATTTCAGCAATACGTTTTTGTACAGTGTTGTTACTCTAAGGAATTTTTTTGAATATTTCAAATAGAGATTTGTGCTGAACAGTTTTTAAAACCTCTTCAATAGCGGGTAAAATCAGCTGTTCTCCAATGGTGTGCGGTTTTTCAGATTTCGCTATAAGTAATGAAATATTGTGCCGCAAGCCCGCAAGCCATCATCGTTACTTTCAGATGTTAAAGCGAACATACTGTGAATGGTGGGTCTCTTTTCATATTTATCCTTCAAGATATCTTTTCATATTTATCCTTCAAGATTCCGTAAAGATTTGAAAATATTTCAAATCTTTACCTATTTTTTCAGGATGACCCCTTCTTAGATGATCTTCGAACTTCGATGGTTTCATAGAGTCATTGCTCAAAACTTTGTTGCATAAAAGGCATATGGGCAATCGCTTGTCTACCGTTGATGGAAGAAAACCAAATTTTAAATAATCAACACTATACTTTGTTTTAGTAATGTAATGTAAGTCTTACTCAACAAGATATGGCTATTTTAACAGAATAGGATTACCTAATTAATTATTGCAATGAAATAAACGAAGTACCGATGGCAAACTGATTCTAATTATTAACAGCAATAAATCGCTTCATAAAACTCTATTATGGATCTTAATCAATAATAGAGTTTTATGAATCCATCTGTACCGATTTTAATGTAATGTGAAACATTTTTCATAAATATATTTTGTTATATTTCTGTAGTGCAGTGATAGCCTAGTGGTTAGACCGTTGGACTGCAAAGTCAAAGGTCTCGGGTTCGAACCCAGGCACGCACCTCTGTCTTTTCGAAAGCATGTGCGTATTAAAATAAATTATCACTTGCTTTAACGGTGAAGGAAAACATCGTGAGGAAACCTGCATGCCTAAGAGCTTCTCAAAGGTGTGTGAAGTTCGCCAACCCGCACTGGGCCAGCGTGGTGGACTATGGCCTAAACCCTCTCAGTTTGAAAGGAGGCCCGTGCCCAACAGTGGGACAGTTTCTTAACAGGGCTATTATTATATTATATATTTCTGTAAATTCGATAGAAAATACTTTTAAATAATATTTTTATATCAAAGCTCCACGATTTTAATTATTTATTTATTACTTTGATGCACGTTACGGGTACGTAAAGACGCGTACAATTTATGAAAATATATTTAATTAAGTCATTTAGCATTAGGAACCTGAAATATTTACAATCATACAGGTCAATCACAATATATCTCTCCTTTAGTGAACCATCACAAAGTCGGGTAAAAAAAAAATTACTCATAAAGTAGGGATAAAAAGTTCAACCTTTCTCGGCTTTCTGTTCTTTTATGGAAGTATCTAATAATAACTCTGTTCAGAATTTAATTTTTAATATGTACCTACCACACGCAAACATTACAAATATACTTAATACAACATAAAATACTTTTTCTGACACTGGAAAACACTGAAATCGATTCAGTTTACTTTTCTTTTCGAAATTCCGGAGACAAATGAGTAATGTTTTGGCATTCGTATTTATATTAGTGGAGAATTATCCAAGTTCCTTCAAGATTGCAAGCACACACACCACAAGTCGTATTTCGTCCCTTTGCACGCCTGAACAATCGTTGCGGACGGCGGCGGAGCTTTGCAAGTGTCGACTCGTTGTACTGAATATGGAATATGCAATTTTTTACAAGTAATAGCCGCTGAGCTTCTTAAAATATTATCTGCCTACATTGATAGGTGAAGTCAAGCCAAAATTTAGATCTTTACTATCGAAAGCAAATAAATTTTCATGGACCCCGCTTACGAATTGTGAACCCCCTTTTTTTGTCACGCCAACGTAGACCCCCGTCGAGTCTCCCGTGGACCCCTGGGGGTCCACCTGGACCACTTTGGGAACTAAGGGCTTAGAGTAAACTTCCATATTTAGATACAATACAATACAATCTAAAATAGATCTTCAGTGGGTAAAGAATAAGTTAGTCAAATTAAATACTATAATATTTGTAGTTATTTTCCATCTATACACTTTCGATAGCTTTTTGTATCAATTACAACATCCATAATAGATACGATTTTATATTTCCCCTCCCTTTTGTTGGAAATTTTCCAATAAAGAATTCAACTAATTTATGGATCCATTTTGTAGGTATGTATTTTGTTTTAAATTATATTATTACATTAAAATACCAAAACATTCAAATTACTCTATGACGATGTAAAATTAGTTTAATTTTCTCAAACTATAACAATACAGTATTCTGTGAAGTTTAAGAATAAGTAATTAAAACAAAATTATGAACTTCAACTCCTAAACATTGTATTTCGTTTCAAATATTGCTACAATATAAATCAAATTCGTTTAAATAAGAGAGAGGGTGAATGGTTCCGTGTAATGGCCCAGGAAAGGTTGACACCGACTTTAAATTTATTGAGTTTATTTCTTTTATTTATTTGATACATAAACACATTACACCCAACATATAACCCAATTTATATTTGGTTTATTGTAAAAAAAAAAATTGAGCTTGGGAGGAACCCCACGGTAACTTTGTATAATAGCTCTGGGTGAAATATATAAATCTGGGTAAAATACAGGTTGTATTTTATAGTATAATATAATGGGAGCTTTGGTACCTCCTTGTTCTACTTTTTTATAACATTCAGCCACTTACTTTCTAGCCTAAGCCCTTTACACCAGTATCGACTAACTATCATATATCAAGTTTTTTTATAAATTGACTTAATTTTTTCCTGTTGACGATACCCCTTTACCAAATAGTAAAGCGATGGAAATGAAAAAGGAAACTTAGTAGTCTATCCTATGGAAAATTTAAGACATATGTCATCATTTGTAACTACTTTCACTCATGTAGGTACTTACATGAATACATGGTTTATGGTTAACATAAGAATTGAAACAAAAACCTGCTGTAGCGGGCGCCGCTAGTGCGGGCGCTGCGCACGCTCAACGCGGTTGCGGGTGATTTGTTTACGTCCTCGCTGAGCGAATTCACAAAAGCCTCATATTTAGAATTGTGTTAGAAAATTGTATTAGTATTTAGTGACTCAGAAATTTCCTAACGGAACGCACTGGTATTATTTACATTAAATAATCTACCTATACAATGAACTTAAATTCAAAATATCTATCAAGAAATTATCTATCAATTTATCTTTATCATCACGCCAGATCTCTTGTAGGATAGCCAACTGATCGAAAATATAAAACTGTATATTAATAAGACAGTGTATTTTCCCACGTAGAACGCTTAAAACTTCACTCAAAGATTGTAAATAGTATTTTGAATACACTTTTCGAAATAATCTGCAGTTTTATACTTTAGCTTTCGAAAATATAGTTTGTTTTAGCTATTAAAACTGCATTCTCTATATTTTTTCAGCGTTTTTTGTGCTATGCAAATGCTGGTTAACTTTTTGGAGGCTGAGGGATTTTATTTTGATGAACTTGTTTTTCAAAAAGATGCCTCAAAGAAAGTGGACCTGGCAAAGTCCCGACACTATGACGAAAAACGAGATTGACTTTATCACGACGGATAAACGGCATATATTTAGACATGTCTCAGCGATCAATAGGTTCAACACAGGTAGTAATCACCGACTTGTTAGGGGCACTCTGAATGTTAAATATAGACTTGAAAGACTCCACCTGATAAAATCTACTCTCCGACCCTCTGCGCCCCCAACCATCGCCTGCTCAGAGCAATTCCAACTGAAGCTACAAAATCGGTTCGATGTTCTGGAAACTACGGAAAGCATTGACGAGGGCCTTGAAATAACTACCTTTCGGGAAGAAGGGCTAAGGTTTTGCGGAAAAAGGTGTACGAGCAGGAAGACCAAACTCTCGCCAAACCACGCACCACCGACGCGTGACCACGCACCGACCAAACAACGCAGGCCACTCCAGCCGAGGACAGGTCCCCCTTGAAGGTTATATGGGAAATGGTACGAAAAGACATATTCAAGCTGTTCTCAAGGGTCAGCACTAATCGCCTAGCTAGAAGACCGCCAGAACATGTTAAGTTTCGTGGAGGATTTAGCACCTTAGACCACATCCACAAAGTGAGGCAAAATATACAAAAGTCCGAAGAATATAATCAGCCCCTGTGTCAAGCTCTTGTGAACTATGAGAAGGTCTTTGCCTCCATAGAAACCTGGACTTTTATAGAATCCCTGCAACGACGCCAAGTAGACTGGCGATACATCGAGGTGTTCAGGTGTCTTTATAACGCCTCTACGATGACCGTTCAAGCACAAAATAGTGAATTAAGGCATATTCCTTTGCACAGAGGCGTGCGAAAGAGGGTCATTATATTCCCGAAACTTCACTGCTGCAATGGAAGATGTCTTCAAGACTGTCAACTGGAAAGAACGGGGTATAAACGTAAACGGCGAGTACATCTCAAACTTGAGGTTTGCCGATGATATTTTTATCATGGCTGATACCCTGCAGGATGTACAGGGAGTGCTGGACAGCCTAAATGAGTTCTCCCGACATGTCAATCTCGAGATGAAGTTGGACAAGACGAAAGTCATGTTTAATCTTCATGTGACTCCGAGACCGGTATTAGTCGACGGAGCTACTCTCGAAGTTGTACAGGAGTAATTATACCTCGGGCAGACATTGCAGCTAGGGAGAAACAACTTCAAGAAGGAGGCAGATAGGAGGATTCAGTTGGGCTGGGCAGCATTTCGGAAGGTCCGTCATGTTTTCTCGTCACCCATCCCGCAAAACCTAAAGACAAAAGTCTTTAATCAGTGCGTCTTACCGGTTATGACCTACGGAGTCGAGACGTGGGACTCTCACGATTTGATTGGTCCGTAAGCTAAGAGTCGCTCAGCGAGCTATGGAGTGAGCTATACTTGGAGTTTCTATACTAGATAGAATCAGATATGAGACTACCTGGCATAGAACCAAAGTCATCGACATAGCTACGAAAATCAGCAAGCTATAGTGGCAATAGGCTGGTCACATTTGCTGCAGAACAGACAACTATTGGAGCAGACGGGTTTGGACAGGTTTGAAGTGGAGACCACGAACTAATAAATGCAGTGTAGAACGCACCCCCACACCCCGCGAGATGGAATGACGACATATGTCAGAACCCGGCACGAACTTGATGCATAAAGCCGAGGATTGGGCTCTGTGGCGCACATTGGAAGGCCTATGTCCAGCAGTGGACTAATTTGGCCTGATGATGATGATGTTAAGCTATCAGACAAAGAATGTAAGAAAGTATCAAAGTTCAACAGACGATAAAATACAGGCTCTCAGCAAAAAAATATTTGGTTTGAGAAGATCTCAAAAACAGAAACACAGAGTGCTGTCTGAAATTCTACATTCGCTATTTAAATAAGAACTAAGTCGGAAATTCAGTCAGTGCTGTAAAGTAACTGTTCTATGCTCTATGCGGGAAGATGCAGCAATAACATAATATAAATTATGTTTACGCAAGCCTTAACCCTACAAGGCTCAATTTTTTTTTGGTGCGCCACAAAATATATGGATTGTAATTAGTGATCAAAAAAATTGGGAAAACTTATAAAAATAAAACCATATTTTACCGTTAAATCAACTTTTTATTTTAGTTTCACATACGGTACACTCAGCCTCAACTATACTTTTTGGTATTAAACTAGTACAATTGAATTGTTTTGGAAATAGTTTCCTATTTGATTTTTTTTCAATTAGTTTCTTATTATTTTAAACAAAATGATGATTTTTTATTGATGAAAATACCTAAATCAATTATTAACTTAAATAAATATTTACTTAGGCAAAGTTCTACGCGACATTTTTCCCAAAATTGGAATGTTTTTTTTTGCAAATTTTGAAAGTGCTCAAACCCATCACGTCTGACATCACGAAGAGGTAGGATTAATCTATTTAGCTTCTGGCTTTTATTTTCAATTTTGATCAGATAAACTTGGTCTACCTCTCTGTTTGTTTATCGATGGCCCAAACATAAACTTTTCCCTACTCCAAATTTGAAGTCCTTCTGTTTCATTAGGGTTGGCGTATCCTGCTACTCCCCGACTCTTCTGTACAATAACCAACAATTGATAAGAGTTAGATCAAGAAGATGATAAAATAGCATCAAGTACCATTTTCTGGTCCTAATTTTTATTTTATATTTCCCTTGAAACGAATCTAGGTGGTCCACACCACCTATATGCTGGTTATATGTTTTGATTATTTGGGGGCAATCTACTTGTATATACTTTTTCTGTTTCTTGCAGTATCTTCTTGCTGTTTCTATTGACTCTTGACCCAAAAAAGACGATGATAAAACGACTGGTTTGTTATCGTACCACATAACGGTGACAATATCTGTATTATCACAATTTGATACCCATTGCTCTGAATAACCTCTCTGAAATTTTCCTTTTTTAGGTCTTTTATGGAAGGTATTTTAAGGTATTTTCCTAAACGACCTTTGTTGACAGTTCCCAGCGACTGTATTCCCTCTTTGGCCAAATAAGCATCAATCAGCAATCAACACTGGCGACGTATAATAATTATTAAAGAATAATTTGTAATTTTGATTCTTTGGTATGGACGTAGCTAAGCGTACTACAATATTTGAACTTGCTCCTAATTCTGGCTCACTTGGATATCTTAGCTCGGGATCGTAAGCAAAGCCACGATTGTCGCAAAAAACCAGCAGTTTATAGCCCCATTTGTGTGGCTTATTTGGAAGGTATTGTCGTGGAAGATTAGAGGCTTTTGTCGCGCACATTTGCTCGTCGACGGATAGTGCTTCTCTTTTAGGAACGCTTTGGCATTTTTTTTAATGTTTCCAATATGGGCCTGATTTTATGCAAACGAACATACCCTGGATCAGGTAGATGGCGGTTGTGTGGAGTTATCGTTGAAATGTAGGAACTGACAGAGTTTTTTGAAATGATTTAGCTACATTGTCTCCATAATCAAAGGAATACCCAATTCAGGTGCCCAATACATTTGAATATTTGGCAGTGGCGCCAAACTCATAATCACACAGACACCTATAAACTTTTGCAATGCATTAGTTGTTATGGTAAATGGCTTTGAAGGAATTTTTTTTGGACACTAAATTTGTGCATTTCTTCTACAATATGCTGAAGTAACTCATCATCAAAAAACCATAAAAATTATTGAAGGATAGTTTCAAAGTCTATAATCGGTGACTGTAAATTTGTGTTTCCAGTAAATGTAAACAGAGGTATTTGAAAAGATGTTTTCTTCCAAATAAATCTTCTCTTTTTTCTTTGGTCACAGAGCCAGGGATTCTAGATCTATGACCGATTGCGTTACTCATAGTCGATGATCATCTAGGTGCCCGAGATTGTGTAATGGTACCTGTAGTTGTCCCTGAAGTTATTCCTGATGTACTAGGCTGAGGGTCTGATATTTCTGGCTGACGATTTTCAATATTCGTAACAACCTCGTTGACAGGAGACGAACACGATGTCTTTGCGGAGATAAGGAAGTTTCCACATCGCTAAGTGGCTCGGATAAAAAGTTTTGGATGGACTGAATTTTTTCGATGTCATCATCACTTTCAGCTTCAGAAAAATCTTGTTCATCTTCACTCCCAGAAGGAATATTCAAGAAACCCTCAACATCACGCAATCTTCTTCGCGACATTATCTGCAATAAAATCAAAGTATTCATAAGGAAAATTATCGTAAGTACGTATAAGTAAAAACAAATCTGTAAACATCGATATTAGTAAGTTCAATTTAATACAATAGTAAAGGCTCATTGATAATGCGCATAGCGATCACAAGGTCGGAAAATAGTTATTATTCGATAAAAAAATCTAGTCCGGAGTCTGGCACTGTGCTCGGTATAATATTCGACGGACGATTTAGCGCAGTGGTTAAGAGCTTAAGCCGCTCCACCCACTGGGTCTAATAGTCGCGGGTTCGATTCCCGCACGGAACAAATCTTTGTGTGATCCACAATTATTTGTTTCGGTCTGGGTGTTTGTGTATGTGAACTTTCATGTTTGTAAACGCACCCACGACACAGGAACAAATATTAGCGTAGGGCTACGTTTAAAAAAAAAACTCATCCTCTGCTACATGAGACCTTACATTGTTGAACGACAAGTGGGTGTACACAGTACACCACTCCTACTCCCGCTTGGGAAATATAGGCGTAGCGGTGGTTATAATTTTTACATCACATTTACCCTAAGTTCGCACGAGAGCTTTTTCAATGCACGTTAGTCATGAACTTAGGATGTATGGTCAGCGGATATCGCTGAGGTAATGTGTTAATTTTATGTGTGAGTTTGTGATCTGCGTTAGTGTACTTTAATAGGGAAGTGATTACTAGGACAGGCCTTATGGATGTAAAAGACAATTCATGATTAAAAAAATATTTATTTTACCAAACAGAAAATCTTAAGTTATAATATAGACGTGACGGTGTTTATTTAGATATTCTATTCTTACTCAATTTCATCCAAATACGTTTAGTCATTGAGGCGTGAAATAGGAATGGTTAATATAAGTGATAGGCGCTGTAGGACATCACTAGTGGAGAAGCGTGAAATAATGCATATTTGTAATATAAATTGAAGCTTTAAACTCATGGTTAATTATCACCGTATATTAATTAATTGACGTCAGTGATGTTTATCTTTAATGTTAAATCCATAGTTTTGCAGTAAAACTTCCCTATAATATAATAAGAGGCAATAAATACATACGTGTGTAATGATAATTCAGGATTTTTCACTCCTCCTTTGGTTGTCCTTGACTGACAAAATACAACACAACACGACATAATTTCACTGTATTAAAGTATATTCAGTTATCACAATGATTTTCATTTATATTTTAACCGTTGAAACGGACGGGGCATTTGTTATGGCCTAAGCGCAGGTCACAACAGGCAACCTAGCACACGTACAGGGTGACGTTGTCAACCTTACAACAGCTTTCTCATTCACTCAAAATGGTGATCCGTGTAATTGAGAGAGAAAAAAGACAATGCGTTGAGCGATGACCGGTGGAGCGGCAACGTCGTATGACTCCCTCCAGGTAGTTTTAGCTTCATGTATAGTAACGATTAAAGTCGATGTTCCACATATGGAACTGGGCGCCTTGTAGGGTTAAGTAGCATCCAATTTCATCTCAAGTATTTACTATGATATATGGAAAACAGAAGATAATATTATAAATAGAAATCCCTGTTTTAATTTATTTCCATCGATCGTTTTATTAAGGATCACTTGTAGCCGAAACGTGACAAGATTTAATATATGTTTTTGTATCTATTCATACAATTTTTATTTTTTTATGCGCAGATTTGTAGTGATTAGAATCGGTAATAGTTTTGACCAGATTTATTAATAGCCGGTTTCAATATTCAACTCAAGGATATATTTGCTTACTGTCAGTAGAATTTTGACAGATTTTCGATACAAAATATCGTAAGAAGAACTAGTAGGCAAATCTATCCTTGAGTTGAATATTGAAACCGGCCGTAAGAGAAAAATTCATAAGGAAGGTCAGGACACTATGCGCATTTGAAATTTCAATGTTATATAAAAAAGATCTTATCAAACCAGGTAATAGATGTGATAATGTTGAATGGTCGTTGTTAAATAGTTTTTTTCCATTTTTTTAGGACAGCCACAGAAATAAGAAGTGATTACACGGGTTCGGCAACGACACAGAGAAATTGGTAATTGCTTTGGATATATATAAACAGGCCTGGCCCCTGGAGTGAGAGATTATGGCCTGCATGATGCGAGACTTCTCTGGGTCCGCTTGAAGCTGGGTGTCACTAGAGTGTTTTTGGTTGGAGCCTACGCTCCTGTAAGCTCTTCGACACCCCCGGACCTTGAGAAGTTTTGGGATAATGTCAGGGAAGTTCTGGATCTGGCTGATGCGAATGAAAAGGTGATTTTGTGTGGCGACCTGAACGGATGGGTGGGAACCAGGCGGCAAACTTGCGACGCTGCTCTGGGTCCTTATGGTGATAAGAGAGTGAATGATGCAGGTAAGCTTATTGTGGATGTGTGTTTGGAAAGAGGTCTCCTTGTGTCCAATACAATATTCCAACACAAGGATATTCATATGCATACGTGGAGAAGAAATGAACAGAAAATCATGATAGATTTGATCCTGGTAGATAACTGTCTCCGAAGTAAACTTCAAGATACCCGTGCGTATAGAGGCCCCACTCTTGAATCGGACCACTATCTCGTAATTGCGCGGTTTAGTGTTTTTTTCAGGAAGTGGAGGCACTGGCGAGAGCGTATCCCCGTCGAAGGCATTGAAAGAATCAAGGTTGAAAAGTTGCAAGATGAGAGCGTGAGGAGAACGTATGAAGACAGAGTCCGGGACAAGCTTTTGACAGCTGGTTTTTCGGACTCAAACATAGATGAATGCTGGAATTCTCTGAAAGAGAGTTTGGTAGAATCAGCGAAAGAAGTATGTGGCTGCTCAAAGAAGCATAGCACAGCAAAAGGGGATGCATGGTGGGACACAGAGTTAAAAAGCTCTGTAGAAAGTAAGAAAAAAGCGTGGCAGGACTATGTTTCTTCTTTGAATCTAAATGACAGTATGACGGAGATGAAGAAAGAAATATACCGGTAATGCAAGAATGCCACCAAAACTTTAGTGAAAGAGCTAGTGTGATTGAGGAGGAGAGGCTGACGAAGAACTTCGAGAATAACACCAAACTATTTCGGAGCAAGGTGAGAGGCTCCCCGGAGGCTAGAGGTGGTTCGTCAGGTTCCAGAATGGAAAAGATAAAATCTAAGGATGGTGACATTCTTGCAGACACACAAGCTGTGCTAAACCGGTGGAGTGAATACTTTGGAGAAATGTATGAAAATGCTCCGGATGCTGGTGCCACAGAAGAGCCCAGAGGCGAGTTTGCGGCACCAGAATCCACAGAGGACATCACTATGGAAGAAGTTGAATGGGCGATACGAAGTATGAAAAATGGTAAAGCTGCGGGAATAGACATGATATCTGCCGAGATGATTAAATATGGTGGAACTTGCGTCCGGGACGCTTTTCGGGTCCTTGCAAATTTTTGCTGGAAGACCGGTAGAGTCCCTACAGATTGGCGCCGCGCAGTCATAGTACCCTTGTATAAAGGCAAGGGCTCACAATATGACTGCGCCAATTACAGGGCCATCAGTTTGATCAGCTTGGCAGCTAAGATGTATGGTAAAATTATTGAACGGAGAATGCGCGAGAAGTCTGATGGAATGTTGTGTGAGGCACAGGGAGGTTTCAGGTCTGGAAGAGGATGTTCGGATCAAGTTTTCTCCCTCCGCAACATCGTAGAAAAGCATCTGGCAGTAGGCTGGAAGGTTTTTGCTTCGGTTTTGTGGACCTGGAGAAGGCGTTTGATAGAGTCGTGCGAAAGAGACTTTGAGACATTTTGCCAGAGTATGGTATAAACGGCACCCTGTTGCGAGCCGTCCAATCCACCTACGTGGACAGCAAGGCATGCGTACGGGTGGGTGGTAACATGTCACCTTGGTTTGACGTTAAAATCGGCGTCAAGCAGCGTTGCGTGTTGTCCGCTTGACTGTTTATAGTGTATCTGGATAAAAGTCTTCAAAGACTGAATGCGATGACTGAAGGGGTAAAAATGGGTGATCTAGTGGTAAACCACCTATTGTATGCAGATGACGCGGTTTTGATAGCGCCAACAGCCACTGATCTGCAAACACTAGTCACAGTTATGAGAGACGACTGCATGAACAATGGCTTACATTTGAATGTAAAGAAAACCAAAATTATGGTTTTTGAACGGGAAGAAACCAGAATGAATGCAAGGATTGTGGTTGGTAACGATGTGCTGGAGCAAGTGAATGAGTTTGTATATCTTGGCCTTCAGTAAGGATGGGAAATACATAGCTGATATAGAGAGTGAATGCAGGTAGTAGAGTGAATGGTGCGATGGGAAGGCTACTTGGGAGCCGGCACTTAAGCCAAAAGGCGCAGCTGGTCATGCATAACGGAGTGCTTGTCTCAACGCTGTTATATGGCAGTGAGAGTTGGGTATGTAAGAAGGAGAACGAAAGCAGGATAAATGCGGTCGAAATGCGATATCTGCGGAAGATGTGCGGAGTCACGCTGACCGACCGTATTCGCAACAGCGTAGTAAGAAAGCGAGTAGGTATGAAAGATAGTATCGGTGTAAAGATGAGCATACCCTTTGCTCCGTTGGTTCGGGCATATAGAAAGAATGCCAGAAGAAAGAATGACAAAACAGATATACAATGCGAAAGTGGAAGGATGTAGGTGCCGGGGAAGACCTAGACTATCTTACCATGACCAAATAGACAGTGTCTTAGCTGAAAGGCAAGTCAAAAGTCTCCGTAACCGGCGAGTGTGTATGAGACGAACTATGAGAGTGGAGGAAGCCAGAGAGGTATGTAAGGAAAGAACCTGTTGGAACTCTGTACTCTCTGCCTACCCCGCGAGGGAGCTGGCGTGATGATATAGATAGATAGATAGATATATATAAACACACTGGGTGTAAATTATGTCATCTCAGCCAGACAATCGTCATAATACCTACTAACTATACACAAAATTATTTTACTCCGTAATATACAATCACTTTATATCATTCCATCAAAAAAGAATGTCAAAGACGGATGGATGGCGTTGATCCATTATAGCTAAAATAAACCTTTTACCACCTAGGTCTTGTAATATACGGTAGATTCGTATGAGTTTATCATAACAAAACTTTACGAAGTACCTTTCGCCACATTCATGTTGACGTAATATTAAAAGCTATGACACGCATTATTCACACAGCTAGTAGCGCGGTAATAGAATGTCTATATTACTGTGAAACAAGCATCCTTCTTAAAACAAACAAGAATTGTTCAAACATTACGTGCGGTAGGTTTATGATGAACGTTGTTCGGTATTTGAGTTTTGACAAATAACATTTTAGCAGCCGTTTGTATAATACACTCGTGATCGTGAACGAAGTCTAATAACTAAATCTGATTTTTAAGACTGCCTCAAATTCTTAGCTACAATTTACTATTATATTTTCCCTTATAAGCTTTAGGTCTCAAACATCGGGACATACCTTAGAGTACCCTATCTATTATCAGCAACCTTTTGGTAAAGGAGACCCAAAACAGGATCATCGTAATGATGAGGTGGAGGTTAAACTTACGGAATAATTTGTGAGGAAACATATCGGAGACAGCTTAAGCAAAGTACCTTGAATTATTGACTGAGAGCTAATAGACTCCTTAGGTCTTAGCACAAACAAATTGACGTTAGCGTAAAGTTGTCGAGAAAGGGTGCTGTTTAACTTTATTTCGTAAGTTGGTAGCGTGAAAAAGATGGCATAGCAAACTCGATAATGTGACGCTTGCGTCACTTTGTCCGTGCTAAGTCCTCTGTACATGCCTACTAATTGCGACAATTTGCCATAATTGTTAATGTGCCTACCAATGTATTTAATAAGCCCTACACTCTTTCCGCTCCAATTTCACTATACAAATACATAATAAAACAAGGTCTAAAGCCTTCAATTAAAAGTGAAACGTGTATGTAAATGTTCGTACGGCTGTAACAGTTTGTTGAAATTAGGTGGAATGTGTAGACCCATCGTTTCTTTCCCGTAACAAAAAGCTTTCCAATTACACCCCAATGTTGTTTTATTCAAAAATGCTGATCATGACTTTCCCGGGCGATGTTTATTTATTTCGCTTTTGTATCTTTTACATAAATATGTGTTATTAAAAAAGGAGTTACCAAATACTGCAAAAAGTTACTTTTTTGATGAAATTTAATAGCAGAGAAGAGAAGAGAGAACGCTGGAGTCTGGAGTGGTCGTTATATCGAAGTACTTATCACCAATACAAATAAACGTATATCATTTCACGGCGCTTGATTTTAATGAGATCCTTGCTATTTAACGATATCAATTTTCATAATATTCTCGTAAATATGAATCTGGGAACATGTTTTATTTTTAAGTAATGATTAATTTATATCCTCATTGTAATAATTATTGTATAAAATTTCACAAATATATTTTTTTTTTTTCAGTTATATTATTTTATGCATGTATACATGCATAACTAAGGAGATCAAAATTCAAATTGTCAACGATGATATACCAAAATTAATGAAAGGATTAATGAGCTCTGAAACATTTATGAAGTTCGCTAATCATATTGTTCATAGAACTGTGGGGAAGTACCACGGCTACGCTAATCCATATCATCCTGAAGATGATTTCATTAGTATACTTGACGAGGCTACAAAGACAGAAAGGACGACTAAGAAAAGTAATACTAAGGTACTTTTGATAAATGATCCTCTAGATAAAGAGAATGACAATTTTATACTTGATTCACAAATAGTAAGTCATGATGAAGTAACAGATAACGAATCTAAAAAATATGTCAACAACGAGCTTAGAACGACATCAGAAGAAAAAAAAGGTATATTCAAAACTGTGAATACATATAAAACTGCATTAAAATCTAATGAATCTAATGAAACTAATGATGTACTACTAAGCCGGAAGGATGGTGTTCGTGAAGACAAATCAAATGTCAATCTATATCAGAAAAGATTTCTTCTTAAAAAATCCCAAGAACACTAACACTAGTAAAATTGGTATAAAGAAATCATAAAAATATATTTACCTACCAATAGTAAATGTTTATAACATAATTTTTTCTTGTAAATTTGTTGGATGTTACCACGATATTACGTACCTATAAATAAATCACACAATTGACTTTAGTAATATGATATTCATGTCTTGCTACACTTTTGTTAGCTATTATCTGATGCTTGAAAAATCAGCCTTTAAATGCAATACTATCGAAAAGAAAGGGTTAACTTGTCTTGTCTACGTGATATGCGACAGCTTTATATACACATTTTGGGCAAAAAGATACATCAACTGGATACCTCTCAATTTTAAACAGCACCGCGTCTGGTCCAGTAGGAGATGACGGGACGAACTGGACGCCTTTAAAAACGATTGGCCCTAAATAGCCCTAGAGTGGAGGAGCAGTGGGACACTGAAGGCTTACTTTTATCATTACAATCGAACCTGAGTAAGTGAGAACTGGGTAAGCGAGAAAACTCTTTAAGTGAGAGTAATTTCCCGGTCCTGTCATTTTTAGTCTCTAATACCTCTATGTATGAGAAATAGAAGCCTCTATAAGAGAGAGGCGAGGAGACCCTCAGGTATTTCTGCGTCGACCTCTATAACTGAGACTGCTACTTATCTATAACTCTATAAGCGATAGTCGAGCATGTACGCACACTTGCACACTTGGGGTTGTTATTTATTTATGTTTATAACACATTGTTAAATTTCTCTGAATTTCACAGTAAGTCATAAATAGCAGCCGTACTGTTAATGTTTTCTAAAATTTCGGGGAACTTAGGTACTTATATTGTCTTTATGCACATTTGGCGCTTACTTTTATCAATGTTACTACGTTACTGCAGTTGACTAATATCAACAGCGAAGAAAGGTTCCTTCCTGCGTCATATATAAAAGAAAACTCTAAGTGAACAACTTAAAATCGTGAATGCGTTTGAGTGTGGACAATCGCGTAATGAAATTCACAGTGAGTTTGGTCTACCAGAATCCACCTATTAAAAATTATCAAATCAAAAGACTATAAAGTTTCAGTGCTCTGAAGGACACGGAAATATTAAGAGGAGTGTATATTTATTCACTGCATATTTACTGTATCATTTATTAAACCTCTACGAATGATATTGGCCATTTCTGTACCTCTATAGGCTAGAAACTCTAGTGAGAAACCTCCATAAGCGAAAAAGAGATTGCGGTCCCTTGAAATCTCACTTATCAAAATTCGACCAAAAAAATAAGCACCGTCACGCCTATATTCCCCAAGCGGGGGTGGCCGAGGTGTACTGTGTACACTCACTTTTCCCCAACGATTCTAGGTTTCATGTAATAGGGGGCCAATACCGGGCACAGTTCCAGACTTCGTTAGAAAAACTACATTTATCCGACCTAGGATTTAAACCCAGGACCTCGACTAGACCAACGAGGCAGTCAACGAGGCAAGCAGTATTATATATTCTATAACTCGTTACAAAATGAATTATTTTCATTGTTTTTATTTCTGAATGTTCATTAAAAAAGGAGGTAAAGCGAGGCGTACTTGAATAAAAACGGTTGATGGAACCGATATACCACCTACGAGCCCACGACGAAATATTTAAATATTAAAATTACGAATTATTTATTAGGAATGCAGGAATCGTATCCGCGACGCAGTCTGGTATTGGGCCCGGTATAATGGCCATAGGCCCCTATTCCTTGGAAAGTAACCTCGTCGGCAAATAAAGTGGGTATACATAATACACCCCTGCCACTCCCGCTTGGGAAATATGGGCGTGATGGTGTGGGTGTTTGTACAATACTATAATAAATTTAAATTGCCGTGAAAAGTTGCAGGGATTCTTAAGCGCTTGTATTATGCCATCAAAGTCAATGGATCAACGCGTTTTTTGTGTATTATAAATAACAGTTTAGTATCTATTTTATGTACTTTATACGTAAAATAAAGTATCTCAGGTGAACTGTTCTCTGATTAAGAAAGTAAGTGCTTTCTTAATATATTATTAGGTCCAGACCGATACGAATATAAGCGACTCGACATTATAAATCAGTGTACACTGTCCCACAGCTAGGGATAACAGATCGAGGTAAGAGAGATTAGGTCGTACTTCACCACGATTGGTGGCGTCAGTTTCGTGGTCACCTGCATATGAAACTTATCAAGCCGCCCATAAGTCTTCCAGCACCTGTACCAACAGCTTAACTGCTTTCCGAAGCACAGAGACGATTGAATATGAAATACCACAAACGGTCACCCATCTAAGTTTGACCGAGTCGAACGCTACTTAACCTTGATGATCGCTAAGGACACTACGCAAAGCGCTATGAGCGCCCTAAATTCGTATTATAGAGTAATCATGTCAAACAACGTGATTAAAAGTCTGTGTTTTCTATTCATTCTATTAGGTAACTTCGGTAAATCCTTTATTCGCCTTCTCAGCTAAGTTCAATATACTTTATGCATTACGGCTAAAACCGTAGATAAACCGCGGACGAATTGAATTTAATCTGATTCTAATCAGAGTAAATTCAATTCGTCCGCGGTAATTGATTTAGTATCTGCGCACACCAATGACTAATCATAAAAGCTATTAATATACTTCTGAGCATTGGCTCTTTCAGATAAGTAAAAAATAATCCTTTGATCGTCGAGCTACGCCAATGTTCTTGGTATGTCTAATTAACATCTAAATATGTCAATTACTATCCAACAGTATTACCCACCACAATACGAAGAAACTATGTTATGTGTAAACAATATGTAGCGTGCGAATATTTTTTATGATACACACATACATATATAATATACTTATGTTAAACTAACTACATACTATATTTACAAAATAATATTTATAATTATTATGTTGATATCGATATCGTCGAAATTTATCGAATCGACCACATCACTAGTCTGCTCCAGCACATAACCCTTATGTACGGCAGGCGGACTGCGCCCGCGCACCACGGGCATTTGAATGTCCCGACCAGTCAGGACCTTGCAACGACGCGAAGCGTTTGTCTTTATTTTCTACGCTAACGTACACGCGGCTAAATTATATTTGCTTATTTACATGTTTCATCTTTCATCTTCGCTTTGACGAAACTAACATAAACTGTTTGCTGTTATCCTTAAACATTTTCTTTATTCTTTATTGTATACACTGGGATGGAAATAATTTTACAATTAAAAAGTATACAGAAGGCGAGCTTAACTCAAATATGAGTTATCTTCCAGCTAACCATAGAGTGTTGAGAGATGAGAAAGTGAAATAAGAGGGCAGTTATACAATATAATAAGTGATCAAACGAACTTACCTGAAGTGAAGTTCGATCATTATTATACGAAGTCCTTCGTTCGAAGATATAAACTATAAACTATATTAGCAGCTCTCTCGAGTCGCTTGGCAACCGCGCGTCATTTAGCCAATTCAAAAGTCAACGCCGCCTCTATGGTATCTGTGGACATAACCTCTGCAAGCATTCCTTTTAGAAGTAGTACACTTCAACTTTACCAACGGGCAGGGCGGGTTGGGTACTTATATCTTCGAACGAAGGACTTCGTATAATAATGATCGAACTTCACTTCAGGTAAGTTCGTTTGATCACTTATTATACTGTGTCCTTCGTTCTCGATATAAACTATATTAGCAGCTGTTTAGAGCTATAAGGGTAAAGTTGAAGTATACCACATAAAGGTTTTTTTTTTTTTTTTTGAGCGTGACCTCTAAAAAATAACATATCATTAGTATATTTGTACTATAACACATTCCCGTTCTTTGTTTTGCCATACAACACAAACAACAAATATATACACATATATTGTTTCTTACAACCAGTCTGTCTAACTTATTTAAAATAAATTTATATAATTAAATTCTATAACATATTATGTTATGTAGTGTAGATCCATCCCAACAAAACCTTGATAGCACCTGTTATATACCTTTATACCACACCTGTTGTCCAAAATTCATTAATACCGGGTAATATTAATCAATCATTACTTATCAGATATCAGTGCAGTCTCTATCTGTTATGTCTTCTATAGAGATCTTTCTTCTATAGATATCTTCTATATAACAAGAGTTGAGGAATTGCCCATCTAGAGTTTTGTTTATATAAAATTAAATCCTTTATAATAATTCTTGTATCATTGACAACCATTATGAGACGAACTATGAGAGTGAAGAAAGCCAGGCAGGCATGCAAGTAAAGAACCCGTCGGAACCTTGCACTTTCTGCCCACCCCGCAAGAGATCTGGCCTCATAATATGGATAGAGATAGATAGATAGCTAGAAACCCTTACTGTGTACTAGACCTGAAAACAAAGTCTGTTAGTACCCAATCTATAACAATATGATACAAATATAACAGGGAAACCTATTTCCCCAATAATGTGTCTTCCAACTGTTTTTTGTCAAATGATCTCCTTTTGAGTACGGTACCAAACGAAGGCTACGAATTAACTTGGTGATTATAAGAATGGGTTTGCTATCATTACATATTTAATTTATGATTTTTTTTTTTTTTTTTTTTTTTTTTAATATCAACATTCTGCTATATTTAAGGTTAGTTATATTTTTAATCTTTAAAGATGTACATATATCAAAAATTAACATTTTTTGTACTAGAGGCCTTTGTACTAATGAACTTATATGGAATTAAGTCCGGTGAAGCTGTAAAGGCCTCGCGGCCATCAGCGCATATCACTCACACACACACCTTATCTGGAGATATTCCTCCCATAAGGCTATGTGCTTTACCTATATAATCTCGCGCCCCCCCCCCCCCAATTTTTAGAGTCTGGAACGAAGGGCAGTACTAATGCGTGGTAAACAAACATAACCTACCCCAGTGTTATTACTATACCACTATTATTAATTCAATTTAAATTTCGAAACTATCCCGGAATCATTTCCATGTTCTGAGTGTGCGCCGACAAATAAATCCTTGGCTACATAAATATTTATGTATTACTTAACGATTCGTTCCTGCGCAATAACGCCCGCGAACGTTCGTTTTGGCAATACGATTGGACCACTCCTGAACCAATTACATGACTGATACTAAAAATACTAAAAAATACACTCCTAATTTAGTAATAACTTAAGAAGCGAATAAGTTACAGTCGACTAAACCGAACCATGGGTTACAACTGTATCATATTGGGAATCCTATTCATAACTGAATTATTTCATACCATGAAATTTTCATTTCATACCACACTTCCTTTGCTTCTTTGTATGTGACTGTATTTATAAGTAAAACCAAAAATTGCAATGGGTAACTTTCTAGTTAGTTCTAGATGTCCAACCGTGAGAATTGAGTGTTACTCAACTTATTATTATGTATCCCCCATTAATAATAAATAAATAATATCAAGTTCCTTAGGCCTTAGATTATTGCTGATACTACATAATATTTATCATACCTGTGATAAGAATATACTTTTGATTATTCTTGTTTAAGATAATCCATACTTTCAAATACTGTAACTCAATATTTCATCCACCGTAGCTTGTCAACATAATATCATTAAATTTTCAAATGGATATTATTATCAAGTCATTTGCATGACTTTATTTTCTTTTTATATATAGATACCTATTTATAAGATACATGTAACATGTGGATGTAATAATTTAAGTATAACAATACCAAAATTGCAAATTTTTGTATGATATCTCAATCCAATATTTTTTACTGAAACACCTTTAAATAAATTACAACATATATAATGCTCTAAAACCAACTTGTTACTTTAATGGTAGCAGTTTGTACTTGTGTTATCATAACTATACCAGAAAACATCACTGGTGTTCAAAATAACTGTACACATTCCAAACTAATTACAAAACTATTTTTTATAGTTATTAATTTCTTGAATAATCTTATTTAATTACATATTATTTATTGATTATCATATGATCAAACAAAAAAACAGTAAAAACATCTAATTCTCCAAATCATGAATTGATGTATAGCTTTCCATTGTGTGTGCCTCAAATTTCTAATATCATTAAGTACACTATAATTGATGCAGGAAATAATCAAGAACCCAAAACCATTGAACTCATTACATGATAGAAAACTGAATAGGTACTAATAAATTTTCTATTAGTATATTTATTATGACTGTAAGGTCTAACCTGTTAGCATTAAGTTTTTATTTTTATTTTTAATAAAAATAGCTATAAATTATATTTCAAATTATTAAACAATAGTGTTTCTAATAATAATGTTTCTATACATAATGTTAAACATATGTAGGACAAGATTCACTTGTCTGTAGTGCAAGTACTTGCACAAAAACCAATAAAATTATGTTTGTCGTTGAAGGCATTATTAGTGTCATAGATACATACCACCGTCAGTGAATACCTTTAGCCTCCAATATTATGGCTTCTTTGTAAAACCCATGTTGTATTCCTGATAGTTTTTCTGAATTTTTCAGCAACTTAAAAACCAAGTCCTTGTGTAAAATGCCTATCATGCTTTTTGTACCTCACTTTCCTTGGTAGGAGATTTCCAATGTCCAACGTGATGTTGTTTTTGGTGAACTGATAGGTACACTGTGACTTAATATTTCCATACCCAGGATGAGGATTGTTGTTCTATATTGGTTACAACGGTGGTCGATTTATGAAATTTTAACTACTGGTTATGACTAGCTAGTTAATAATTCCATATTGATAATCCACTATATTAACACTCCTTTTATGCAAAATATATACTGCTGACCTTAAAGGTTCTTATCTCAATAAAGGTTTCATGACTGTATTGTTAGGATTAATCTTTTCTGGCTACCCTGCAAGGAGTCTAGGTTGATAATATTGATAGATAATTATTAGTTCTATGTTAACTGGATAGACCAGGTATTTTATATTATCTTTTAAGTATCTTTGTGCATAACACAAATTATCCCACAACCTGCCTGCCGCAGCATCGGTAGGATAAGATATTATATTTGGAATGTATCCACAGTCCTGTTGCTTGTCAGTTACAACAGGCATTGCCATTAGTATATTACTTTGGCTTATTTGGTTATAAACCCTGTTCAGGAATAAGTATTGCTGGATTTAACTTTTTAATACAAGTACTCATAATTTTGCACAATTCTTTGTGTAATAAGCTCCAGTTTGGGCTATTTCAGTATTATTATACAAGTATGTCTAATAATGAAATCAATAAAACACTATGTTTCTGCTAAGGAGTGACTTTTGTTATTAATAATGTATTGTTATACATAAACAATGTCACTTTAATTACCCTTTCAGTAAGTCTCCTTTTGGAGATATAATATGACAAATTGCTTATAGTTTATAGCAATAGTCTTTGTATTTACTGTGTTAGGCATGTTTAAGGTATGTATTTTAGGTAACATTTTTGATTCTTACCATTGTAGAAATGTGAACTGCACAGGAACACCTCATGGATGAAACCTATGAGTAGTATGACCTTCAGCACATATCTCGTATGGGCCCCAAGTCTTGCGGACCACGCCGATGTATCTCGTACACCACTCGTGTCCTTGACTTATCGTCAAGTCTTGCGGACCACGTCAATGTATCACGTACATTACCCGTGTCCTTAAAATGCCATCGATCCTGAACAATCATCATAATTGATGAACGTCCCCCTAATTTCTCTTATTGGAGGTATAACATTGCCAATTTATAGACGGTTAATAATCGTTTTCAGGTATATTTCGTGTTAAACTGTTTGTACACGAATAGGGACGTAGACTTCATAAGTTTACTTTTCGGACGACGAAGCTTTCCCAAATTTTAATATGACGAAACTCACGTCTCCAAATATTAGATATTATATAAATAAACAAGTTAAGCTGAAAAACACCACAAATAAACAACTATCGGTTGATCTTTTTAGAATGTACTTCTTTGCCAGGACGTAAACTTTTCTAAATTTGCCTATACGATGTTTTAAATTTATTTCACAAGGTCACTTGAGTATATTACAACCTTTTTGTTATAAAAATTTCAGTGCAATAACAAGTTATTAAATTAAATGTCGACCAAAAACTTTATTACAAAGCGTCAGCTGCCGCGCTTTCAAAAGAATGCTTGCAGAGGTTATGTCCACAGATACCATAGAGGCGGCGTTGACTTTTGAATTGGCTAAATGACGCGCGGTTGCCAAGCGACTCGAGAGAGCTGCTAATATAGTTTATAGTTTATATCGAGAACGAAGGACACAGTATAATGTTAACAGAATATAGCAATATGTAATATGAAATAAATACTATATTTTCAAATATAAATACATATACTCAGTTACTTACTATACAAATATTAAATACATATAATTATAATACATACATAAACATACATACCTAAATAAATCAGGATAGAAAATGTTCTTTGATTCTTCTTCTGAAAACATCCAAAGATGAGCTCGCACGAATGGACTGTGGAAGTAAGTTCCACAGACGCACAGCACGAACAGTGAAGGATCCATCGAAACGACTAGAAGAATGAAGAGGAGCACGAAGAAGGAGAGATTTAGCTGCACGGCAGGGCTTATCCCTTGGAACAAGAAAGTCAAAACGCTCCCTGAGGTAAACAGGGAATTTAGGATTATGTAAAATGGAGTAGAGTAACGAGAGAATGTGCAAGTCCCGTCGTTGTCGAATAGGTAGCCATTTTAATTTCGCCCGATACTCTGATACATGATCAAATTTACGTAATCCGAAAATGAAACGAATACACAGATTCTGCAAGCGTTCGAGCTTATAGACCAGATCTTCAGTAGCATCAAGAAAGCAAACATCATCATAGTCAAGAATTGGTAGAAGGAGAGATTGAGCAAGACTTATTTTTGTTTGATAAGGCAAAAACTTTTGCAGACGCTTGAGAGATTGAAAGGAGCAGTAGACCCTTCTGCTTACTTCTGCTATGTGAGAGCTCCAATTAAGATTGGAGTTTATAAGAACGCCTAGATTCTTAACTTGGTTACTGTAAGGTATAGGGACAGAATCGAGGACAACTGGAGAGAGTGTCTGCAGATTGCTATTGAGAGCGTTCATGTAGTGTTTGCCACCAATGATGAGAGCTTGAGTTTTAGCAGGATTAACCAAGAGACCGAACGATTTTGCCCACTTGCTGATGTTTTCAAGATCATCATTGATGGAATCGATCGCGTGATTGATTTCCCCAACCTTAAAGTGACGATACAGCTGCAAGTCGTCTGCATAAAGATGATAATGAGAATTAATCACTTTAGTAACAGAGTTTATAAAAACAGAGAAGAGAAGAGGAGAAAGGAGGCACACCCGCAGTAAGGTCACACCAGTCAGAGGAATTATCTTCAAAGCGAACCGACTGCGAGCGGCCCCGAAGGTAAGAGTTGAACCACGCTATTACAGGAGCAGAGACATTGGAGAGAGGACAAAGTACCTAAGAGGATGTCAAAATCAACTGACTTAAAAGCACTGCTGAAGTCCAGTAGGACTAGTACTGTCAGTAGTCTATTCTCAATGGCCAATCGAATATCGTCAGTTATTTTGACCAAAGCCGTAACTGTGCTATGACCTGGCCGAAATCCAGATTGAAAAGGACTTAGCAGGCTATTAGAGGAGAAATGGTGTGACAATTGATTTTGAACTGCACTCTCAAGCACCTTGGATAGAACGGGAAGAGTGGATATGGGTCTAAAATGCGATATTAAAAGAGGATTTGGTATTTTGGGTAAAGGAAGAACATATGCCTATTTCTAAGCAGTTGGAAAGGAGGAAGTTTTCAAGGAACAATTCATTATGTGGGTGATAACTGGCGAAAGTTCGACAAGTATTGGTACGATCATTAGTATTTGTAAACCATCGTCACCCACGGCTTTCGAGGGTATTGATAGGATTGATTTCTTTAAGCGGGCTGAAAGAGAACGAAGCACATACTGGCAAAGGAAGATCTGAAAGAAGCTTAAGAGTAAAAGATTTAATATCATCTTTTAAAGAAGCAGGAGGGTTACAGAAATGAGCATTAAGTGCATTAAGATCCAAGTTACTGGTATTTTCAAAGGACGCTTTGCCAATACCAAAGATCTTAAGGAATTGCCAAACCTGTGCTGTGTTGAAATTTTGAATGCAGGTGTGTATGTGGCGTCCCTTCGCATCCCTACACATACGACTGCAGCGGTTTCTAAGCTTTTTATAGAGACACCAATTTTCTTCCTTAGGGAACCTTCTATGTCTCCTTTTCGCTCTGTCCCGTTTAGCCATAATCTTTTTTATAGTATCGGACAACCATGGCACCGGTCTATGTTTCACCCTTACTTTTTTCAATGGTGCATGAGTATCGTATAAATCAATTATTAGTTTATTAAGAACTGATACTTTGGCATCTACGTCTGTGCAGTTGTAAACAGAAGTCCAGTCTAAACTACTCGCATCCATTTTAAGCTGCTCAGCATTAATATTTTTGAAGCTACGAAGAGAAAGAAATTTAGAAGAGCGTCTTGGTGAGCGAAGTTTATAGGAGAGAAATATCAGATCATGATAAGAAAAAGATGCAGGGATTTGCCCATGTGTAGCTACTTTACTAGGATCGGAAACTAAGATGAGATCTAAAAGTGAAGGAGAACAATGAGGACCATGATGAGTAGCTGTCAGCGGTAGAATATGCATGTTGACAGAAGAGACAAGAGACCGGAGCTTGTTGCTACGACTATCTCCCTTTAACAAACAGGTGTTGAAGTCACCAAGAATAATAATGTTATCATATAAAGTTGAGAAGAATTCTAATTTTGATTCAAAAGAGACGAAGAAATTAATGTGATAGGATGGGCTGTAGTAAACTCCTAAAAGAAACGTTATATGACTAAAGTTAAGTTCAAGAAAGAGGTGTTCAGAAAACTTAGAATACTCGCTTGGCGACTGATCAACCACCTTACAGGAGATGTCACCTCGGAGATAAATGGCAACACCTCCACATCCCTTGCCTGTTCTGTCATTGCGTAACAGCTTATACCCAGGTAACGCAAACTGCACAGAAGGAAGAGTGGGTTTAAGGAAGGTTTCAGATACTAGAACCGCACTAATAAGTTCAGAGTCGAAGGATGCTAAAAGGTCAAAGTAGTGAGAAGGAACACTTTGAGTGTTAATATGGACCACATTGAAAAATTGTCGGTGGTTTGAGAAAACAGACTGAAGGTGGTCACGTAAGTAAGAGTCGTCACCGTCATCATCACTAAATGCACTGGAATACCGTTCATCAAATATCTCAGAAGAAGAACAAGAAACGAAGCTATCATCACTGATATCAAATATATCCATATAAATATAAATAAATAAATAAAAGTAATACCAAGTGAATTAGAACTTAAGTACTAAGTATATAAATGTTTGAAATAATCATACCCTCGTGCACTCGCCGGTTGTGGAAAATGGATGAAAATGCTGTGATCCAAAAACAAAAAAAAAACAAAAAAAAAATCGGATTTTTAGACGAACACACCAAATGTCAGAAACACAATATTAATAATCTGTAGAATGGAAACTAAAAAAAGGTGAAAAAACAATCACAAACAAGTAACATTGAATACAAATTAAAAGTAATTTACAAAGAAAAAGAAATGTGATCTCTATAGAAACAAAGACCAAGGCAGAAAGTGTTTGGCGAACATAAGTATCACCATACCCGCTCACTTCGGAGGCCTTCGAGTTCTCTTTTCTGGAACAGACAACGAAGATGCTGCTCGCTTAGCTGTTGTTTGGAGCTCCCCGCATCACCAGAAGGAGGAAATTGGACTAGCACTTGTCGTAGTTCTGCTACCGACTCAATTTTTCTCCGCGATTTGTCTGGCAGCTGGATGACGATCTTACCATCGGAGGTTCAACACTTGTTTATGCTGTATCTTCTACGAGCGTTCATAAATACCTCATGCCGGGGCTTAGTCAGAAATTCAGAGAGAGTTAGCCCGGTTCCCTTCAAGGCAGCCTTGTTGCTCCATACCTGGTTTCGCAAAGCATGGCTCTGGAATCGTACCTAAATGGGTCGAGACTTGTTAGGGTTTACTCCCAAGGGATGACACACAGCCACATCAGCAGCAGTAGCATGTATCGCATTCAACTTGTCCTTCAAGATGTTGATCACTTTGGAATGGCAATCCGAAACGTCAGAAACTCCATGGAAAAGAAGTACCTTTCTGCGTGATGCCATCTCGTGCCCATCCAATCCCAGTAAGAGAAGCTCCATCTGTGATTTTATTGCCCCCAACAGGCTGACTAAGGTTTTATGCACGGCTGATGTCTCAGTGCTGGCAGCGTTCTTGAGGTCTTCCTCGTAACTATTCATCCTCGAGGTAAACATTGCTGCCAGATCTTCCATGGTGTTGGCCAACCTCGCATACAGATCCATGGTACAGAGAAGATTCTCTGCACAGCAAGCACAAAATTGAAGTGAAGAGTGAAGATGTAGTGAAATAGAGAGGAGTAAGATAGGTAGAGGAGAAGTTATTAAATAGATCGGTGCACTAGGGGTTTGTACTTAAATTTAGCAGATAATAAACATTAAATATGTTGTTTATATATTTTTAAACTAAATAAACAGACAGATGTAAAATTTTTGATCCTTTAATCCCAAACTACCCTCGAACATTTATGTGCTGTGCTTTTCTTTTGTGCTTGTGCTTCTATCCTACTGTGCCTTCTGACTGTTATGTGTTAGGATTATTGGAACAATATAATCCAAAACTGTAAGTGTGTCATTTATTTCACTAACTCCAAAAAGAAGATCCTAACTTTGGTACCTAAATAACCAAAAATATAATTACAATAGACCTAGAACTTAACCTGTTGGAACTTTGTACTCTCTGCCTGCCCAGCAAGGGATCTGGTGTTGTGATATAGATAGATAGACCTAGAAGTACGGTTTGTCATGTAAGTAACGATACTAGTAGGCAGAATAAAATTTTAAAGTCAAACTATGGAATAACACATTTTTTGCGATTTTACACATAAGGGCCTACCGCGAGAAAAACGTGTTTTTTTGTATTCAAAGCAATTCAAAAAGTATATGGATTAGAGACTTAATATTTAGGAATGAATTCTGACTGTATATTTTAAAACCTGTTTAAATGAAAACACGATTAAACGAAATTTTCTCTATAAAAAATATTTAAAGTCACCTCTATTACTTTACTTTTTCTGATTCGAACGCAAAACGTTTAAGAACTAGTTAACAGAATTCACTTAAAAACATAGATAATAATTGTAGCAAAGTTTCAGTGAAGCAGTTTTTTATTTCACAGTGTAGTTTTTTAGAAAATGATAAAATTTGTTTTTGTACATAGGTACTTCATTTATTTCCATCGTGTAATCCCGTCCGTTATTATTCATTTGGAAAGTAATCGCATCACTGTCACTCCCCCGGTCGATAAATGGTCGATCACGGTAGGCCCTTAAGTTTTTTGTTTGTGCTCCATGTTTCTCCTGAGTGCTTAGCACGAAAAGTATAACGTTAGCGTGACGCTAGCGAGTAAGCGTGCTGTCACGTAAATGTTTATTTAGTAAATTTGTAGCGAGATAAGGACGGCATATCAACTCGTTAGCGTCATGCTAACGTCAACCTTTTCGTGCTAAGCCCTCTGATCATATAATAAACCATAAAAACTTTAATAATGCTCACACAAAAATGAAGCTCATATAATGCTTTATTGAATCTAATCAGAGAAAGGCGAAATAGGGTCTTAGATATTAACAAGAGAATGGCTCTGGACAACCCTCTCGGGATATAAGCGTGTGTAAAGAATGAAGAAGCGCAATTCAATATATACGATATATCCTCGGCCGAATGATAAAATATTGCTATCGGTAACTAAATAGATGGATAGCACAGTGGGTTCTATTTTATTGCTTTTTTTGGTGAGCTCATGTTAGGATTTATATTTGTTTTATAAACATACTAACATAGTTTAAAATCATGCAGAGACAAGCACGCCTTAAATAAAGGAGCACTTGAAGGAAGTGAGTGAAGAAAGTGAAAAAATGGTTACAGAAGAGGATATTATAATATAAATACGATGATGAATCACATTATAATAAAGAAAATGTGCTTTACTTTACTATGTGCACTTTCGTATAAAATTTAATCAATAAAAACACCGCAAGTTACCTGTAGCCTCAAAAATCGTCCGAGTTTTAACATTTTTAAAATTACTGATACAGTTTAAGAAAATTGTTATTCTATCAACATTTTTATGCTAAATTATGAAAACGCCGCCTGTCACGCCTACTTTCCTCAAGCGGAGGTGGCAAAGGTGTACCATGTATACTCACATTTAGCCGACGATTTAAAGGCCCAACGAAAAAGGGACAGATCAAATCTGCATTAAAGTTTAATCTTTGATTTAGTATGAAAACATACGTATTTAAGAAACAACATTATGCTTTTGCAAATAACAGTTTACTACAATAGTACACAAGTTTTCCACAGCTTACTACTCTATATAGTTCTAGATATATATAGTGAGAGATCTCAGTCGACACAGTTATATCTTTCCTTTACAAATTCAATACTAAAACCAAAATTACAATTTCTGAGACTTGATTTCCACTTGCTTATGAAATTGCACGTGTAAATATTGAAGAGTATGTTTTAGAAGTGCAATTAGGATTGCCGTATTGCTTTGAAATGTAGTAACAATTAGTTTAATACTTGAAGAACGGTTTCGATAAGTACTCGTATTTCAAAAAAAGATTCAGTGGGTGATTAAAAAAAAAACAACTAAACTTAATGAGTTCTTAGACTTACGCGAATATTACACATTAAATAAAACTATTTTACGGATTTTATCGCGGTTTATTTTTTATTTTTAGTTCCTGACGTTTCGAGTGCTTTGCAGCACCCATGGTCACGGGAGGGACTGAGGTGTTAGACGTCCAAAAGGCATAGTTGTTCCGGGGTACCCTCAAACTTCTTAATTATTTTTGTTGTTGTTGGTCCGATCTACGCAGAATGAGCTCACGGTGTCTTGAGGTCTTGCAGTGTTATGCTTGGTTTTGGATTTGATTATATTAATTACCGGATCCTAAGACGATGGAAGCACCCAGCCATCTTCTCTATTGAAATTAGGATGTTTTTTAATTTCAATAGCCTCGCTAACCATCCTTGGTAGGAATCGGTGTTCTTTCACGAGGATTTGTGGTCTATCAAATCTGATGTTATGGCGGGTGCGGTCAAGGACATGTTCACAGACTGCAGACTTCTTTGAGCGACGGTGATTTAGGTCAGCTATGTGTTCTTTAACCCGCGATTTTACCGGTCTTTTTGTTAGCTACCTTTTCCGTTAGCTACCGTGGGTAAATCTTTGTTTCAGAGAGCACAAGGGATCTGTGACAAGAAACATCTGGCTGCCGAGCTTCAACATGTCAAGCAAGTCCTGCACGACAATAAGCTTCGAGTCCCACGTCAACGTCACAGTGACCGAGTGAAACCAGCCACAGTTGAGCGTCTCCCTGCTGTACTATCTTACATGAGAGGAGTCACGGACAAGATTGGCTACATCTTGAAGCGTGCTTCGATTAAAACATTTTACAAGCCGCTGAAGAAGATCAGTCAATTTTTAGCATCTGTCAAGTGTCAGATCCCTCTACAAGATGCAGGAGTTTACAAGCTTGATTGTGAATGTGGTCTCTCTTATATAGGACAAACAAAAAGACCGGTAAAAACGCGGGTTAAAGAACACATAGCTGACCTAAAACACCGTCGCTCAAAGAAGTCTGCAGTCTGTGAACATGTCCTTGACCGCACCCGCCATAACATCAGATTTAATAGACCACAAATCCTCGTGAAAGAACACCGATTCCTACCAAGAATGGTTCGCGAGGCTATTGAAATTAAAAAACATCCTAATTTCAATAGAGAAGATGGCTGGGTGCTTCCATCGTCTTGGGATCCGGTAATTAATATAATCAAATCCAAAACCAAGCATAACACTGCAAGACCTCAAGACACCGTGAGCTCATTCTGCGTAGATCGGACCAACAACAACAAAAATAATTAAGAAGTTTGAGGGTACCCCGGAACAACTATGCCTTTTGGACGTCTAACACCTCAGTCCCTCCCGTGACCATGGGTGCTGCAAAGCACTCGAAACGTCAGGAACTAAAAATAAAAAATAAACCGCGATAAAATCCGTAAAATAGTTTTATTTCACAACTAAACTTAAGCTTGTTGTATTTAACAATCTCTATTAACTTAAAACACGCCTTTTTATTACAAGCTTTTATTAATGACTTTATATCTGTCTATCTTTCTTTCCGGTTCAAATTTTTTGATCCATTTTGCAAGCACTTGCGATCAAGAACACAATCCGATTCGACATCCGACAATCCAATTGAGCTGAAATTTGGCATAGGTATTTAAGTCTGATGACAATGCAATAATATGGTACCATGGAGCTGATCTGATGATGGAGTCGGAAGGTAGCCATAGAGTTATGTGAACTAAACAACGTAACCCCCTCAGGGTCATTAGACTGGTATTGAGAAGAACTATATAACCAGATAGTGTTCAGGGTCTGATGATAAAACCGAAAGGGGGGCAATGGAACCACACAAGTACTCAATATAACCCCGTCGTGTCTGAGCTCATTGGACTTGTCATGACATGTTTTGTAGACCCGGATGATATCCAGGGTGTGATTATGGAGCCGAAAGGTGGCCAATGAAACCACACAAGTACTTAATTCAACTTCGCCGTGTTTGGTCTCATTTGATTTTTCTTGAAGAGTTTTGAAAATCCGGATGATGTTCAGGTTCTGATGATGGAGCCGGAAGGTAGCCAACGAAGCTACCCAACTATTCAACATAACCCCGCCGTGTTTAGGCTTACTGAATTTGTCTTGATAAGTTTTGTAGACATGGATGATGTCCAGGGTCTGGTATATACATAGCCGGCGGGTGGCCAACGGAACTATCCAACTACTCAACATAACTTCGATGTTGGGCTGATGATTGGGGCTCGTTACATTTGTCTTGACAAATACCGTAGTACTTGTCGGTCTCCGTTTTGTGTTTTTGCTATAAAAGCTTGTTTTTAAAAAGATCGGTTTAAATTAAAATTATGTAGACCCGAATGGTGTCCAGGGTTTAATGATGGAGTTGTAGGGTGAACAATGAAACTACCCAACTACTTAATATAACTCCGCCTTGTTTGGGCTTGCTTACTGCCATAGTACTTGTCGGTCTCCGTTGCGTTTTTGCTATAAACGCTTGTTTTTAAAAAGAACTTTTTAAATTAAAATGATATTCATTAATAATGATGCTTTTTTTGTTATTCAAAATGTCACTCATTTATACAAATAAGGATTTAAAAGTAAACCTAACAATATAATTCCCCTTTTAATTTGTGTACACACCTGTGGTTAAATAGGAAAGGAAAGCCCTTGTGTTTATCATTACTTGAATTACGTTGTGCCTTTTGTGGTTCTGCGACGGGGACTAAAACCCGAGTACTCAAGCTTCTCCAAGTTTTAATTACTTAAGAATTTACGGAATGTAGGCGTTATGACTCAGATATACATAGATTTAAGAGATAAGTGCTTTTGATCTCATGAATAAAGGTAGGTAATTCACTAATATCGTACTTCGTAATCTCTTTGAATTTGGAGGTTGTCTTAAATACTACTTACCTACAATATACGTGTATGTGTTTAATAGGTATTGAGTTTTAGTACGTAGTCACACGCAGCCCATTTCAATGTTCTAGGTTTTAGTAATATCGTGGAGGCATTTAAACGTGGCGTCATTTTTCTACGATATCTCATTTCTTCTCTCTGTGACAGTATCCCACATAATTTATCTTCATTTATGATAATGGAGGTAGTTTACGTGAATATTAAGTTAACGGAGAGTATTATTATTATAAATTTTCTATTATCTCCGAAAGATTAGGTTTGTCCTTCTAAAGTAACTTGACAAATAATTTCAATACTGAATCCGAAGTTGGTATAAATCTCGTTTTTACAACTTTTAATCTAATAGATATTAGCGTCGTAACGTTCCAAGTTGAAGTCGGTCCTATTTACGAACTGCGGTGACAAAGACAAAGCTTTACATTCTTCAAACACTGAAATAGCTTATTAAAACACTTGTTGATTTAAATAAATATGGTGAAACTATACTACGAGTAAAACTACACTCCTTCCAAATCAACATAAGTATGCCTCAAGCAATTTAAACTTGGTTTAGGCGTCAGCGTGAATACGTATAAATTTTACTGGTAAAGTAGAACTCGTGTACCTTAATGTAGTATTCAGCCACTATACTACCAAATACCACAGAAGTCAAAGACTCAGTGCCTTTAGAACGACTTGGTTATAATAAAGAGGAATTATGAGGCTTTCGTTTAACTTTAATTGTGCTCAAAGACGCTGATGATTAATTTAATCAACTGACAGAATTATCTAGTTGCAAACTGAGTACGCTTAAACTTAAATAGATATGCTTTTATAATCAGTGGATTCAAATCAAGAACAAAGAGGAAATATTATTCGTATGAAGATACACATACATGTCTACAGAATAATATAGTTATGACGTGATGTGATTAAAAATTAGGGAATGTAGATGTATAATATTGTATTTATAGATTCTATGAAATGGACAGAAAAAATCTAATAGTTTGTTACCAGAGATGGGCAAAATGTAATCAGATTAATTATTAACCACCCCCGCTTAGGAAATATAGTCGTAATGGTGTATTAATGATTACCGATTACAATTACATTTTGTAATGTTCAACGTTTACGATTACACTTTTAATCTTGAATCATGATTAAATATTACAAAATACAATTGTAATTATTAATCTGATTACATTTTGGCCATCTATGTTTGTTACCACCACATAATCGATTCAAGATAATGTCAGAATGAAAAACGGAAACATAATATTTTTATTAATATTATGAATTTTTAAGAACAACAATTATTCCATCACTTCAAAATGTCATTCCTCTAGGGGTAAGAGGCAAGGAGCTCCTCAGTTAGTATTACAAAATTTAAAGCTATTAGATAGAAAATCTGTGTATAGCCGTTGTTAATGATAGGGTAGGAGAAATAACTTTAAAAAAGAGTACAATACCCTATTAAGCGAAATTACGATTGATGAAATTATAACATCGATAGATTGTGAAGTTACCGTCATCATTACTAATCATTTAATGGATATTATAACTAATATAATAAATAAAAAAGAAATTTAAGAACTTACGGCAAAACTTTTAAAACAAGAAGGTAAATAAAAATGCTTGTAGAGTATGGTTTAAATAATAATATTATGTTCTGGTGCGAAACTAACATGGGCGCCTCCGTCGCTTGGGGGATTAAAATTTAAAGGTTAAATTAGTGCACAAGTAGGATAAGTATACATTTTCTAAAAGTATACAAGCAGTGATAGCCTAGTGGTTAGACCGTTGGACTGCAAAGTCAGAGGTCTCGGTTTCAAACCCAAGCACGCACCTCTGTCTTTTCGAAAGCATGTGCGTATTATAAATTAATTATCACTTACTTTAACGGTGTAGAAAAAACATCGTGAGGAAACCTGCATGCTTGAGAGTTTCTAGACGCTGTATGAAGTTCGCCAGCCTGCACTGGGCCAGCGTGGTGGACTATGGCATAAACCCTCAGTTTGAGAGGAAGCCCGTGCCCAACAGTGGGACAGTTTCTTAACAGAGCTAACATTAATATTATACACCTGTATAATGATAATATTAGTCCTGTTAAGAAAGTTCCCCCCCCCCCCTCATATCGCTTTATAAAAGTAGTAGTAATACTCAGTGGGTGCACTATTTTCTGGTCGTTGCGCAATTAAGTCCAGGTTATTCAAATGCTGGACCATACAATGTGATATTAAAGTTTTTCTATAAAAAAATTTTAGGAACAGTTCGGAGTCTGAATTTCTTGCTCGCACCTATGAGTTTTTTGAAATCTCAACGTCCGAGAGAGTCAAAATATGTAAAATGTATTTTTTGGGTCACTAGACTTTGCCCTCTATGCCCCTTTTAAGCTACACTAAATTATCTTCTAGAAAGTGGCAAAGTATACTATACTTTGTAGGTTTGTAGGTACTGTAACTTTTAATGTTTTTCAATGCGTTTCCGACTCGATCAGCTTAGTACTCTTTCATAGTTGGCGTCGTAAGCTTTCGACAGTTACAGAGACTCTTGACTTAGGTAGGTAAGACACGTGCGGTGTGGTTATAGTAACACATCTTTAAAATTTGTTAAAAAAAACTAGGTATATTCTCCGTAGCATAACTGAAAAGTGTCTCTCCAACGATTCATTAGTCAGGCCGACAAGTAAAACAGCGAAAATTCGTTGAATTTCTTAGTCTTAGAAATTGGTCTTCTGGAAAATGTAAATCAATACTGAAATTTGTTATAATACTCACATCTTTTACTGGTCAATAGCAACCAAATGTTTTACTGCAAATTTAAATTGTTGTTATGACATGTTAACCCTTTTTTGATAGGGAAGTCCTTCATAAGATACCCGCTCGCCACTGAGGGAAGCAAAGGGTTATGCCGAGACTCTTACCGGCTAAAATGTTGTAGCTCGTCGCTGTGACTGGTGTAGGTTACGTGATTGCGTAAGCAAAGCATTCGGAAATGCCACGCTCTTTTTTGAGGGGTGGGCTGGGAGCTTATGGCACGCACTTTCTTCTCGAGGGCCGGATGTTGTGTGTCGGGTGTTTCCATCACCCGCAAACCCTCATGATATTTTGACCTCACCTTGACCGTCTGACGGTTTTTGATCGCTGCGTTGACATTGCTCAATGGTATCCTGTGGTTTTGTTATGACGCGCTTAATTAATATCGATTTATAGAACTCGTAGTCCTGGTAACACGTCAATAGAAATATTAGGACAAAGCTCATATAAACTTCGCTCGTTGTTCGAACGAGGATATAATAATATTTAACAGTGAAATATATTTGTTTCTTTATCTCAAAAGAAAACAGGTAAACTACTTTCTGAAGTCATTATTTTGCCTAGACAGACTCGAGGCTACTATCGTGCCAATCAGAAGATTGGTACAACAATGCATTCTCAGACTACTGGCTCAACAACTACCTAGATTATTTTAGTACTTCATTTTACAGTAAGTATTTACAAAAAAATATCTTTATTAAGAAGATAATAAATCTTTTTTATTAATTAAGGTGTATTTCAAGAAAATTGTATTGAAAATCTCTTATTAGTAAAATTCAGTATATTTACATTTTATAACTTATTTATTTTGAGACGATATTATAGAAGTTTCCCCTGCTGTTGCAAAATATCGTTAAAGATTTCACACTTTGAATTTTCAAAGGCTAAAATATGATAAGGCAACATGCCCACTATGTACCATATTGATTGTTCATCATGCCAACCTGTAGTCACCCACTGTTGAGTGAAGGTCTCTCATTTGCACGCCATTCTTATGGGTTGGTCACTTTCCTGATTAATTGTCTTTCTATCGTCTTGACGGTATCATCGGATGATCTCACCCATGTGACCGGGTAGGTTACCAGCTGGTAACCTACGTTTCTGCCACATGTTTTCGGTCTGCAGTCCAGAATCTTTCCGCTACATCTGTCCTTTAACCTTTGACTGACATGTCCCATTCATTGAAATTTCTTTTGTGAAATAATGTGAGCAATATCGGCTAGTGGAGTGCGTGCCTGAATCTAATAGTTCGCCAAGTGATCGCAAAACGCGATTTTCAATAATACTCGTTCCATCTTCCGCAACCTGTAGCTTCTTCATGTTCTGTATGGTAAAAGTTCATGTCTCTGAACTATATACCATGTATCATACCACACTGGTAATAAAATAGGTACGTGGTATACGGTTTTCCACATCCGAATATCTAGGTTAACAGAAAATATCATTTTAAGGTAATGAAACTCAATTTTATTAGAGACATTTTCGAATCAAATATTATAAGCTACACTAACTACTGAATTATGTTCGCTTCAAAACTTTTATATTTACTTAAGAAATTAATCTCGGAGTTGGCGTCTTGATCAAAAAGGTAGACAACACCCGGCTTTAATGTGGTTTACGAGAGTCGCAGTTGTCCCGTATCATTGCTCTCAACCTGCCCTAAGGCGAGAACTTCCCTTCGATCTACAATGACCTTGTTCTGCTTACCTTTTCCTTAAAAATATTCTGCCTTTTGTATACCGTTGGTAGGCTAAAAGATAGGTATTAAATAGCTGATTCATAATTGTGATTTTCTTTAAAATTAATGTAGCCTCATAATTGCAATTATTCCTGTATCGTAGGTGCGTTTACAAACATTAAATTTACATACACAAACACCCAGATCAATACAAACATTTGTGGGTCAGAAAAAGATTTGTCCGAGCAGGAATTAAACCCACGACTACTCTATCCAGTGGGCGGAGCGGCTATAGCTCTTAACCACTGGACCAAACCATCGTCAAAAGGCTCTAAAGGTTAAAAAAAAAGCTATAATTTTATATTACGTGATAAAAGTCAATAAACTGCACGTCATATGGATACATAAATGATACGACTACATTAAACATTGATGAATCAGCCAACATACAACACACAAAATATAAATAACATACACCTATTCCGAAAATCTTAACTTTGTTAAAGATGGTTACGTGACGGGAGGTAAGCCCAGAGGCTCATGATAAATAAAACCCCTCCCTCTATTTAAGAGGGAGTAATAAATATAATTTATTTTTAATAAATCTGACAACATCTAAGTCCAGTCATTAAGAGCCTCAGCGCGCCCACTGTACCGGGTTCGATCCCCGTACGGGGTAAATCTTTGTGCGACTCACAAACATGTGTTTCGGTCTGTAAATGTCATGTTTGTAAGCGCATGCAAAAAATAGAAACAATTTGTAGCTTTAAGAAAACGTTTTTTTTAAAGAATTATACAGACCTTTCCACCATGAAGCAGCAAGTAGTTGCATTATAAATTAATAACAATATTAGCCCTGTTAAGAAATTGTCCCACTTTTGGGCACGGGCCTTCGCTAAAACTGAGAGGGTTCAGGCCATAGTCCACCACGCTGGCCCAGTGCGGGCTGGCGAACTTCACACACCTTCATGAAACTCCTAGGCATGCAGATTTCCTCATGATATTTTCGTTCATCGTTAAAGCTAGTAATAATTATTTTTTAATACGCACATGCTTTCGAAAAGTCAGAGGTGCGTGCCTGGGTTTGAACCCGAGACCTCTGACTTCGCAATCCAACAGTGTAACCACTATTTTATTATAATATATTATTATTATATTATAATATATCAATCTAGGTCCATCAGGCCTCGACGTTTACATCGTATTCTAATAATATTGAATAAATGGTAATATTTAAGTTTACTTCTGTTAAAAATAAGGCAATAAAACTAGTTTCGCAAACAGCAACATTCTTTTATTGAAAAATTAATTCGACTTATATGCCAAGATAGTATTTATATGACGTACAACATGTAATAAAAATAAATATTGTATTGTCTCTGTGTAGAAATTAATTTTGTTGAACATAATATACTTCTCGTCTCGTCTTTACAAATATTCGTAGTTCCCTAGCATGCGACTAAGCATGGTATATGTTAAAGATTAGAAGATTACTTTTTACAATAAATTGACATGGAAAAGTGAAGTTTTTGAACCCTGACTATGATGTTTGTTTTTCGTTTATCGATACAATTTTGTTTTGAATTAAGAGTATAAAATAATGAATACAAAGTATAAGTATAGTGCGACATGAATGTTTTGGCCCATAAATGACATTGACAGGGGCTGATGTGAAATTAGGGTTATCATTTAGTAAAATTTTCCTTGTTGCAGGGAAATATTTCAACAGGCTGCACGGTTAATAATTTTAAAAAAACTTGGGAATTTTTATAGCAGACGGCAAATCTGCGACTGTCTTGAAGTGACATTTCACTAGATAACAGTGTTAGTTGCGATTTTAGCCGCGGACCACAAGATCCTTGTATGACTGTAATTGAAGTTTATTAGGAATTACCTGAATAAAGACAATTATATTAAAACTCTAGCTACTTAATATAATCAATTTATGCTCAATAGACACATATTTATACAAGTTTAATTTATACCCCTAATTACTTAATACTTATTCATTACAAGATCTGGAAAAATTCTAACAATGAGTACTATCAAGAGCAATGTAAAATTGCTCTTGATAGTATTGAAAACTCATTTTACTTAAACTGTAGCGTATTGTATAGAGGATTCTCAATATTTAAAAATAAAAGGTCATAGAACAAAGAGTCTTATAAAAGGTGATTTCTTAATTTTTATAAAAAAAAAATCAACTTATTGAAATTCTGAAAATAATTTCAGTGTACAGATTCAAGTTAATACCTTACAAGATGACTAGCATAAATACCGATAATTTAATTGTATTTATTTAACAACTACACAATTTACAATTTTAAATCTATCTTTTATCACCTATAAGACTTCGAAGATATGAATAATTAATCGACTGTAGAAAACTAATCTATGTACTTTATGATACTTACATGAATTATTATTTAGAATCGCGTATTCGGAAACGGCACAAAAATGGGCATTGTTCTGCATCTATACATGACCCCAGAACCAACAGCATTGAAAAAATGTGTGCATGATTTTAAGTTACCTGTAAATTAGCTTCATGCATTTATTATAAAACGGACAAGCGGGGAATTGCATTACTGAAAAAAAGGATTAGATGTTGAGGTTATATTTTTGGTAGTCATCAATACATTTGTAAAGTCGTTATGTAAAAATACACTAGCAATAATGATAATTTGGTAGTCATCAATACATTCGTAAAGTCGTTATGTAAAAATACACTAGCAATAATCAAATCGATCATTAGTGAATGTAATCGATTGAATATAACCGATTGAAATCTTCAACCGCAATTTGATAACAACGTTGACATTTGGAAAAGGCAACTCTGATTGAAATACTTACAGTACTTTAAAATATTCGTTTTGGATTGAAAATTGTCCGTTAGACATGGATGTTTGCAACTACTATAGCAAAACAGAAAAATAATTATGGTATGTGTCACATGTTTGTTGGTTCTGGGGCTATTTTCGAGGATATCCTTTATCTACACAAAATTTAACACTGGTCATCACGCACACATAGTACGTAACTGAGGCTGCTTTTGGCGCCTTTTTTGCCAACAATGTTCAGTCTAGACAAGTCTGAGTCTAAGTTATGATATAATTTTATTACAACTTATGGTCAGACATGTGAAAGTTGGTGTCGTCTGGCTCACCTCGCGGGTTCATTCTCACTGCGTTACCGTTTGTCATCAGTTCTGTGGCGTTCGAATGATCTGCCAAAAAAGAGGAACAATTTTAATTAACAGGAACAAGCAATAGTAACTACGTGTGTATACATAGCGATGTTGTTACATAACGACGCTTGACGAGGGTTTCGATTACCAATCTATCCTTGAAGGGTAGGCAGATACTACAGAGATTTAATAGAGAGGGAGAAGAGATCCAACTGAGAGGGAGAAGAGATTCAGAGAGAAGAAGTCATAAACACAATAAAATTGACGAGCGCTTAGTCCAGCGGTTAAGATCTCAACACTAGATCGGGTGGTCGCGAATTCGATTCCTGCACGGGACTAATTTTTGTGTGATCCATAAATATTTGTTTCGGTCGGTTTCGGAACAAATGTTCGTATATGTAAATTTCATGTTTGTAAATGCACCATTATAATCCCAAGATAACTCCAATGCAAGTAAACTCAAATTGTGCTGAGACGTCTGGCGACCCGATTGACAACCGGCGCTCATCGATACCCGGGTCGATGAGTGTGATATATGCGACCGATGACTCGTCGGATGTGCGTCACCAGGTCCCCGATGCAGTAAATGTAACTGGTGACACAAATACGATATCTTTCCTCAATAAACACCGGATTGGAACATGGAACGTTAGAGGGCTTCTGAAGCCCGGAAAACTATCAATCGTAGAGAAAGAAATGAACACTTACAAGCTCTCTATACTAGGTATATGTGAAACTCATAAGAAAGGAACCGGCCACTTGACATCATCAGCTGGGAACACAGTATACTTCTCAGGAGACGAAAATTAGAGCAAAAATGGAGTTGCAATCATTGTATTAGCTAAGGTGTAATAAGATATAACACTGTCAGTGAAAGGATCATGTCTATCCGAATAAACTGTAAACCTATACCCCTAAACATCATACAGGTCTATGCTCCACCCGCAATGTCATCACAAGAGGACATAGACAATTTCTATGATATACTCCAATCCACGATTGACGGCATCTCTAATCGGGAGCTGCTCATAATACAAGGCGATTGAAAATTTCAAAGTGGGAACTACGGAAAATGATGAACATATCCGCCACATCCTTGGAAAATATGGTCTAGGACAGCGAAACGAATGAGGAGAAAAGTTCATAGATTTCTGTGTAAGCAATAACTTATCGATTAGTAATACTGCATTTCAACACCACAAACGCAGACTGTACACTTTGATAACTCCTGGAGACCAATTCCGCAATCAAATTGATTATATCACAATAAGGAATCGTCGGAAGTCATCTATAACCATTGTGAGAACCTTTTCCAGAGCAGATTGTGGCACTGACCAACAGTTGCTGGTCGCGGACCTACGCACTCGGCTTAAGTCCACACGCAAAACCATGGGATGGATGGTCCGACTCACTCCAGCTCAAACGGAACAGTTTCAGAGACAGGCGAAAAAGAAACTGGAACAAAATATTATGATAAACTTCAACAACGAACCAGAAGAAATGCGGCAACGTTTTCGGGACCAAATACATGAAATTCTAGATTCAATACCGAAAACTCCTGAGACTAAAATAGACTGGATGGCGGACGAAACCTGGAGCATAATAGAGAAAAGGAAACAACTCAAAAGCTTGCAAACCTCAGAGAAGGCCAAGACTGAATACGCGAACCTAAACCAGAAAATTGAAATAATGTGCAGACAAGACAAGAACCGATATCTTGAGCATACAAGGAGGGATCAAAAAGTAGTGAGAATGAAATAGAATATAATGACTATTGATAACTTAATAATTTATTTTTCTTCATAGTTTCCAAGTCTCTCTACACACCGAGTCCAGCGCTTTTCCAAGGCTTCAATCCCTTTTACAAAAAAAGTTTTGTCTTGGTCCTGCAAAAAGCTCTCCACGGCATCCATCACCTCGTTATCGTCTTCGTACCTGTTTCCCCTTAAGTATTTTTTCATTTGGGGAACAGATAAAAATGGCTAGCTGCCAGATCTGGTGAATAAGGGGGGTGGTCAACCAATTCGAAGCCAGCTTGCTGAATCGCAGCCATCGCAACTGCCGACCTGTGCGCAGGTGCGTTGTCGTGTTGAAACAGCACACCCCTTCGAAGTTTCCCTCTCCTTTTCTCTTTGATGGCATTCCTCAACTTGGGAATTAAAGCTGCATAATATTGGTCTGTAATAGTGGTTCCACGCTCCAGGTAATAAATCAACAATATTCCTTCTGAGTCCCAAAATATTGAGGCCATAACCTTGCCAGCCGATGCCACGACACGAAACTTCTTCGGGGTCGGTGATGATGGCCGTTTCCATCGCGAAAATTGCTATTTTGTCTCGGGATCAATATGATGGACCCATGTTTCGTCCATTGTTACAAAACGAGACAAAAAGTTTTCAGAATCTTCTTGAAACTTGTCCAACAATATCTTCGAAATGTCAAGTCGATTTTGTTTCTGACTGTCGGTTAACATTCTCGGCACCCATCTTGCGGAGACTTTTCTCATATTCAAAGATTGTTTCAATATGGATTGAATACTTCCATATGAAATGCCCGTTTCTCCGAATTAAGTATCGGATGGTAACTCTTCGATCGCTCAATACAATTTTCTCGACTTTCGCAACATTTTCTTGGGTGACTGACGTCGATGGACGGCAGCAACGATGTTCGTCTTCCGTGCTCGTTCTCCTTACTCGAAATTGAGAAGCCCACCTTGCGACAGTGGAATACAGCGGAGCAGACTCTCCTAATGTTGCCTCCAAATCGCAATGAATCTCTTGCGTCGTTAACTTTTTTAAACAGAGGTATTTAATAACGGCTCGCACTTCGTTTTTCTCCATTTTCGAGAACACGTTCCGACACGAAGCAAACAAATGACTACATTCAGAAAAAAAACAAAAGAGAATCGAAGATTTTTTTTTATTAACATTACAAATATGTATCTGAGCTATGCCTGCCAGTATTTTTTTTTTTACCTAGGAGTATGTCGTTCTCACTACTTTTTGATCCCTCCTAGTATATGCGCAGAGATTAAAGCACACGCAAGAACGCATCAGACTGCCGTTCCATTCAGAAAAATAAAACAGACAACGCGTAATTCGAAATCAACTCACTGGACTATCAACGACAAGAATGGACATCCAATACACGATATTGATAACGTGGTTATTAAACATCAGACTGATCATCGAAAAATGTTATGAGTACAAAATCCCACTTATTATGTGCTTCGATGATTACCAGAAAGCGTTCGACTGTGTGTGATGGCAAAGTCTAAGGGTAGTCCACAACAAATTGGAACGCTCTTCGCATCGTCAGAAGTTGAAATGAGGGAGCTCCTGGACTGCCTTGAAAGAACAAGCATCTCCATGGGACTCTCGATTAACAAGGACAAAACCAAAATAATGATGGTCGACCGCTTCGGGAGTCTACAACAGATAGGCCTACTCAATGAATTTGAGACAGTTCGAGAGTTCCAATACCTTGATTCAGTCGTCAACGACCAGGGAAGCTGTGAATCAGAAATTCGGCGTCCAATCGGCATGGCGAAAACGAGCATCACACAGCTGAACAGGATATGGAAGGACAGGAATATCATAAAAAGTAAAAAAATCAACCTAGTACTAACACTGGTCCTGTCTTTATTCCTGTATGGTCCAGAATCTTGGACTTCAAAAGCCGCAGATAGAAAAAGGTAGTGCTAGCGACGCATGCTGGGAATCCCATGTATAGCCCACCGGACTCATATATCAGTAATTAAAGAGCTAAAACTCGAACATTCCCAGAGACTCCACTATCTGCCTTCACCGAACCCTAAAGTACTTTGGTCACAAAGCTCGAAGAAATAGTAACAACATGGAGAGATTACTGGTGACAGGCAAAATAGAGGGGAAGAGACCAAGGGGGCGCAGTCCTAAGAGATGGTCGGATCAGATATCAAAACAACTTGAGATGCTAGTCAGCGCGGCACTCCACCTGGCAAGTGATCGCAACAGATGGAGAGAAATTATAAAAAGAGTCCAGAAACGGAGTCACGATTCTCAGTCATGAGGGAACGATTGAAGAGAGAAAACACGCACCCACGACACAGGAATCCGAGTGTGGGGCCACGTTTTTTTAAAGATGAAGTAAAATACATGCCTGAATTCCCCAGGTGGGGAATTGTCACATCTACTCCGAACTCCGTGGGTCACCTACATTACGGCGACGATATTACGTCTCAGTGAAATAGGTAGCGAACCTATAATGATTATTCAGTCGAGGGCCGTCTACTGCAGGACAAAGATCTCGATCAAAGATCGCCATAACAATTAGGTTTATGTTGTAGACATCCAGATATCAGACCAGGTACAATACTAAACTCATCTGTTATTTAGAATTTTTTAACATAAAAACACAAATATCACTTTTTCGACCTTGGATTTGAAACAAGGCCTACAAAATGCGCACATGTGCTACGAGGCCAACAAAACAGTATCAGATGACTAATAAATTGCCATCGATTCGCAATACTTTTTACTACAATTGTATCAAACACCAAAATATCCAAGTGAAAATGATGCCTTATTTGTACAATGTTAATGTTCTAAATCGAATGCCATTTCGAATGTGGTTAAAATTGTATTGCTTATTAGCGTCCACTAAAAGTCATTCTATTCTTCATTCTAATTTTACTTTAAGCCCCTGGGCGGCTTTCAAACAAACTAAAAGGGCCCCTTTTAGCACGCTTGAGTAAAACCTGAAGTAGACTTATTGGCAATTAAAGTTGCAAATAAGTATATGTATGAATATAAGAATCACCGATTTACGCTAATCGAGAAGTAACTAATCGGCAATTCACTCGATGGGAGGCTCTAAAGGTTAAAAATCCTAACACTTATTTTTTAGCAATTTCTGATAAAATTAAAATTACACGCACTCATCAATAACTTATGAACTAACTAACTTAAGAAGTCTGAAACCTGTACAACAAGAGCTTGGTTTCCTCATTGTCAAGTCTATCATATATGCAAGTGTGCCTTTATTAGGATGTGATCTGAGCATCGCTTGTATGCAATGCATAAATTGCAAATAGGGACTAACAAGTTGTGGCCTGGTTTTGATGTGGGAAGCTTTACGCTAGTAGATAGTAAAATAAGGTATATAGCCAGTATTTGCTATCTCTCTTTCACTTTCATGGGATTAAGTATAAGGAAAAGAAGATAAAATATTTCTACGTAGTACGGGAGTACATTGACTTAAGTAACATATATTACATTAAATAATAACTCACTCGGTATTCAGCATATGATCAATGGAAAACGATACGAGTTGATATATTAGCATGAGGAGATTTACTGCCACCCCGCATCAAATAGACTAATTCCTTGGCTACGGCTTTTTATAACGGCAAGGGGGTAACTAGCTCAAAGATGCCTCAAGGCAGAACAGCTTCGGCTTAGGCAATCGCTATTGGGTAGGGCGTATACTAGGTATCTCGCCGTGGTGGTCTGCACCGGCCGGCGGGCAAGGGCTTCTTCGACCTCGCCAGCGAGGTCGGTGTCTGATCCTGTGTGCGGTATCCATACCACGTTGAATACACCGGTTCTCGTCCGATCACCGGAGTTAAGCAACTTCGGGCGCGGTCAGTACTTAGATGGGTGATTTCTATGGATTGAGCCCGCGGCCAAATAACGCCAAATGCTGTACAGAAAGTAAGATCATTTTTCAGTTGGATAAGTAATTCAATTTATATAATATTATATACCAAATTTTAAGGTTTATAAGCTTTACAAATCTCTAGATACATTATAATGTACGAATTTGTGCGCTTGGATCAGCAAGTGGTATTTATATTTAGGAAATCAATATGCCGACTGCCTCGTTGGTCTCGTAGGAAATAATGCGTTTTGCGATCACGAGGTGCTAGCTTCAAATCCTAGGTTGGATAATTGTAGTTTTTCGATTGAAAAACTCTTAGTATGAGCCCAGAGTCTGGAATTGTGGGCAATAGGCTCGCCTCCTTTTACATGGGACCTTCACATCGTCGGTGAAAAGTGCGTGTATGTAGCACACCCAGCCACCCCCGCATTGGGAATGTAGGGGTGACGGTGTGATACCAATATTATTTAGGTGAAATTAAACAGCCGTAAAAACATCCTTTAGTGTCTCACCGATGTCGTAAAAGCTACTACGAATTACATCTTCCCAATCCAATTTTGTTTAGACTTTATTGCAGAAGTCCTAAGCAGCATATATATACTCATTTGTTAGTTAAGTTCTAGGAAACAATGATAAGCGTAAGCTCTCCCAAACCTCGAAACAAATACGAAGAGAAGATAGCCTAAGCTAGCGAGCCTTTTGAATTCCTAAAAGCCTTGACATCATCGCGGTGGGCGTGGATGATCTTATTCGTCCGCTTCTCGCTCGATTAAAGTGATGTATCTTTAAACATGCAAAAATTACTTTAATCGACATTCTGGTGACACAAATAATATCTCCTTTCACTAAGTAAGTATTTTTTTTTAGTAATTTATTAGAATACTTCTAAATTAAAAATGCCATCTACCGGAACATGATGGCACTTACAAGTAACATTGACATGCACGAACCATTTAGTTTTTACCATTCTCTGCCAGACGGCAAATACAAATGGGTTGGGCGTAACGTCCCTCTCGCCCTGTTCAACCCCGGGCAGTGCCACGCTTAAATTGTATAGGAACATCTTAGTACGCTATCCGCTCTTCGTGTTTGCTTCGTGTCTAAAACTTAACTCTAACATGTTGTAATGGTAATGAAAGAGCAACCTAGCTAATATGTTGCAATGCTCTTAGCTTAATAACACCTCATGAAAGGGTCAACAAATACAATATGTATGAAGGTGCACTATCTCTTTCATCTGTATAAAAAACAGGTAAAGACATTTAAAACGTGATACCTACTTAGGGTTAGTATTTTGACGAAATGGAAACATTTCAAGGCAGTATTTAAAGATTCAAAATGTGAGCCGATTAATCGGCACTGCTTCGGCTTGAATGGAGGACGCATGAATGGAGTCTTCTGAAGATTATTAAGTATTAATACTTAAGAAAAGCCTCAATTCATGGTTAACAAGTAGGTCGCGGAAACATATGAAATGGACTCAAAACGCCGGGCGAGAGGATAAAACTTATTTTGTATTGATACCGAAATGAAAATTTTATCGATTCCGATTTTAGAATTGGTGTTCGAATTGGAAGACTTCTTACTTCTAGGACGTACCATGTTGAGGAGTGGACCGGGTGTTGATTCTCCTCTTCGAATGTCATGCTCTGCTAAAGGAAGACGCATCACGATAGTGCCGCTGGCTTACTGTAACAAATACTGTATGTTAATTATTATTACTTAATCGAATTCTTAGACACTTCACTAAAACATCAAACCCCAAACGACCATGCTTGAAAATTGTGGTAAAGCTGTAAAGGCCGCGCGGCCCACAGCGTAGATCATTCACACACACACACACACACATACACAACGGTTTGGACAGCATTTGCTTTTTTTAGTTAAAATAATTCCTACTGTGGGGCTAATACTAGGAATTATTCCTGTGTCGTAAGTGCGTTCAAAACATGAAATTTACCTACACAAATACCCAGACCGAAACAAATATGTGTGGATCACACAAAGATTTGGCCCGTGCGGAAATCGAACCCGCGACTACTTAATCCAGTGGGTGGAGCGACTCAAGCTTTTAATCACCGAACCAAGCCATCCGACTTGTTTGTTATTCGAATTTTATGGCAACGCCAAAAAAATTTTGCATAAAGATATCGATGTTATCGTTACCTAATGAGAAAAATGCTGCCAGCTTCATCTGTATTTAGCTAATTTGTTTTGTGAAAAGAATAGCACATTAACTCGACACGTTACCTACGTCAATATCTTCATGCTAAATAAAATATTAGTATAACAGTAACAATACGAAAGTTTATTATAACCCGGGTCTCTATGATTTCAAACGCACTATGCGTTAATAAACCGCCGAGGCAGTCTATACATATTAATAAGTCACATTATTAACTTAGTACAAAATAACAAAGTATCCGCTTAGATGTAAAAAGAGAAATAAACTTGAACCGACAACTGAGTAGAAGCAGCTATTAAAAATATACAGAAGGGAGCTTCATTAAAACGGAATAATAAGGTAGACTAATGTTTACGTCGAAACAAAAAGATCAACATCTGTAATTAAGATTGAAAAGACTTTACGTGATAGGTACTTTGTAATATTTTGTTACGTAACAATTGACATTAGATAAAATATGTAGTACTAGTTTCTGCCCGTGACGTCATCTGCGTTGACTTAAGACAGAACCTTTACATTTTTCCGGGATAAAAAGTATTCTATATGTTCTATCTATCTATTTATATCATCACGCCAGATCCCTTACGGGGTAGGCAGAGAGTACAGAGTTCCAAAAGGGTCTTTCCTTACATACCTCTCTGGCTTCCTCTACTCTCATAGTCCGTCTCATACTCCGGTTACGGAGACTCCTGACTTGTCCTTCGGACAAGACCCGGTCTATTTGGTCATGGTAAGATAGTCTAGGTCTTCCCCGCTACCTACATCCCTCCACTTTCGCATTGTACATCTGTTTTGTCATTCTTTCTTCAGACATTCTTTCTAAATGCCCGTACCAACGGAGCATACCCTTTCTCATCTTTACACCGATACTCTCTTTCATACCTATTTGCTTTCTTACTACGCTGTTGCGAATACGGTCGGTCAGCTTCACTCCGCACATCTTCCGCAGACCTCGCATTTCCACCGCATTTATCCTACTTTCATTCTCCTTCTTACATACCCAGCTCTCGCTGCCATATAACAGCGTTGGGACAAGCACTCCATTATGTATGGCCAGCTGCGCCTTTCGGCTTAAGTGCCGGCTCCCGAGTAGGTTTCCCATCGCGCCATTCACTCTGTTCCCTGCACTCACTCTTCTCTCTATGTCAGCGGTCTATTTTCCATCCTTACTGAATGCGCATCCAAGATATACAAACTCATTCACTTGCTCCAGCACATCGTTCCCAACCACAATCCTTGCATTTGTTCTGGTTTCTTCCCGTTCAAAAACCATAATTTTGGTTTTCTTCACATTCAAATGTAAACCATTTTTCATGCAGTCGTCTTTCATAACTGTGACTTGTGATTGCAGATCAGTGGCTGTTGGCGCTATCAAAACCGCGTCATCTGCATATAGTAGATGATTTACCACTTTCTATATGTTAATCCAGATAATAAGCTATCTGTGTGCTAAAGTTTATCTAAAATCATTCGGCCGTTTTTGCGTGATTGAGTAAAAAGCAGCCAAACATATAAACACAGTAACACTCAAATTTATAATATTAGTAGGATAATATAGTAGGATATGCAATAAACTCACCCCCAATTACTTAAGGACCTAATGCCATTGACGAATTGATGTGGTAGTACTAATTAGTACTAGTAATTTGTATATAGTATAAAAATAAACACCGTCACGCAGAGGTGTACTAAGTATACCCACTTTTCGCCGACAATGTTAGGTCCCATGTAAGAGGGGGCGAGCCTATTACCATATATATTTCCTTTAGGTACAGAGGGTGGATTTGATGGATTGAACGCGAAAAATGACATCAAGAACACTATTCAACTTGATAATCATTCCAAAGTACTATGGGGTTATAGAAAATTAGACCAGATAAATGCTTATAAAGAATAATATCACAGTCGATTAAGATTAATTGATTTTCCTCAAATCTTAAGGGAGTGTGGAGACAAAACATGTAACAATGCGGGGCATAAAAGGGTGCTTGATCATATGTACAATGATATAGTAGCAGCCTTACGCGAATCTGCTATATATAGTTTTAGGGAAGGTAGGCGGTACAGGAAAAAGTTTGTAGTAGGGTGGAACAAGCACGTGAATGAAGCCCACAGGGAGGTCAGGCTGAGGTACCAGAACTGGATCTTGCAGAGGATACCGGCAGCTTGTACTACAGACGATGAAATATATGAGAGTAGGAAAATATTCAAATCGCGCCTTAAGTGGTGTCAAACCAACAAAGAGCAAATTAGAATGGATGTTTTAGCGTCACTACATGTAAAGAACGACTTTGGTAGTTTTTGAAAGTGTACAAAAAAACGGAATAGCAGGCTGGGCCTTGCTGTGCGCGTTGAGGGTTTATCCGATCCCAAGAGCATAGCTGACCTATTTAAAGAGCATTTCGTTGTTAAATCTCCGCTGGGACCGTCATCGTGGTTGATGCTCCATGCTGAGTCCCATGGTGAAGGTTTGAATGTACAGATATTAGCGAAAACTGTAGTGAAAGTCATCCAACACATGAAAAGGGGAAAATTCCCTGACCATGACGGTCTGAGTATTGAGCATCTGTAACATGCTGTGCCACATAAGTCTCGGGTGCTGGCTATGTTCTATTCGCTGTGTTTGAGTCATTCTTATCTTCCTTAACAGCTGATGAATACAATTCTAGCGCCAGTAGTAAAAATAAAACTGGAGATATAGCCGAAAAGAATAACTACAGACCAATATCGTTGGCTACTGTGGTGGCTAAAGTGCTGGACAGCGTGTTTGACGCACAGTTAGACAAATATGATGTATTACATGATAATCAGTTTGGCTTTAGGCCACAATTGCCCACAGATAGTGTTATATTGTGCTTAAAGCATACTATACTAAGAGGGGGACACCTGTATACGCCTGCTTCCTCGACCTGTCTAAAACGTTTGATCTGGTATCGTATGATATATTCTGGAAGAAGTTAGAAGTAGGCATACCTATTGTACTTACCAATATTTTTAAATATTGGTATAGTCAACAAATCAATAACGTGAGGATTCTGATAAGGCTCCATGCCTTATCCGAATCCTACACATTAGAGTGCGAAGTAAGGCAAGGTGCTCTCAGCTCTCCAAGACTATTTAATTTATATGTAAATGCACTTATTGTTGCCCTCAGAAACCTGCATGTCGAGTGTCATATAGATCATGTTTGTGTTAACAATCTTAGCTACGCGGATGACATGGTGTTGCTAAGTGTATCAGTGTGTGGCATCAGAAAACTTCTAAAAATTTGTGAAGACTATGCAGTACCTCATAGACTAATGTACAATACCAGAAAAAGCGTATTTATGGTAAGTAAAGCGGGAATCAGATTACCTTCTTGTGTACCTTCGTGTATCAAGTTGAATCGAGCTGAGCTTATTAAAGTACAGGAATTTAAATACCTAGGTCACCTTGTAACTGTGGATCTTAAAGACGATATTGAATGTGAACGTAGGGCACTATCCGTAAGAGCGAACATGATTGCTCATAGGTTTGCACGATGCTCGAAACAGGTCAAAGTTACACTCTTCAGAGCCTTTTGTACATCTTTATATACATGCAGCCTGTGGGTGAACTATACTCTTAAAGCATATAGTGTCCTACGACTTTAATATAATAATGCGTTCAGAGCGTTGTTGCGCTCGCCCCGAAATTGCAGTGCAATAGGTATGTTTTCCGAGGCGCGCATCGATTGCTTCTATGCAACTCTGCGCTAATGATGCGCGTCAATGCTAAGTAGAGTGCGGGCCAGCAGCAACACAGCTTTGGTCATGACAGTCAATAGACTTGACTGTAGCTACGTGTGTCACTGGATCAATACTGGATCAATGTTCATATGAGTATTCCAGACTCCAGGCTCATACTGGGAAGATTTTCGTTAGATAAACTACATTTGTCAGGACCTTGTGATCACTAAGCGATGCGCTGTGCCACTAAACCAACGTAATATTGCATATTCCAAAATATATTGCAATAAAATTTTGCAGAAGGTATCGCTCATGTCGTTGTATACTTGCACGTGGTAGCGCTACCAACACTAGCAATTACGATGCTTGTTCTAATGAATTTTCTCTGGTGGTTTATTTGCTCTATTTAAATTGCTTCGTGCGGTAAAATAGTATGTATGCACGTCTATCACTCGAGCAATTTCGGTGACGTGCCGAGTATAATAGAGATAACGCTCAATTGTGCCGTAGGCTTAGAGTAAAAATAATTGTCTGGTGAATAAGCCAGCTGTGTCATCGTCAAAAAAACGGTCTTCTGGTAATTTGTTTAACTTTGACAACAAATTCTAGTTAGGTTTGGCTAGTATGATTCTAGTAACGTTTTGATGAAATTTTGTTTTACGCCAATCTTTTTTTAAACGCATGATGCCACTGTATAAAAATCTTTAATAAAAGGAAAAAAATGGAATCAATTTTGCTTTCAACATAATTTATTTAGATGTTTGAGTGCTTCTCAAATAGGTTTTAACTAAACCTGCTAAACAATTAACATATTTACTCAAGACAATCCGATTTTTAATTTCTTATTTTCATTACTACCCACATTATTGTATCGATTGTTTAGTAGCCAAGCTGGGCCTCCACTCTGCTATTTTTACGTAATCTGTCATTTTTACAGGCTGCAATAACCATTCAATTGATAGTGTGCCATAAGCTTTTTTGTGCCGTAAGAAAAAGACGATCACTGCATTTACGTTGTTATAAAAATCTAAATAACAAAAGAGTACCGAATAAACAAGCAATTAAATTGCCACTGTTTACTAGATTACCAAATAACAACAATTATTTTGTAGTTTCCATAGGCATATCACTACAAAATCATTGTTGTTATTTAGTTTCCACCCATAGTGACACAATTTAACTATAGTATATAGAAAAATTATTTGGTCAACCTTAAAACAACAGCCGAGATGTTGCTATCGAGACATTAATAATGATAATATTTTCCCACGAGCCTATGCTTCTTCATTTATAGGTTAGTTCCAAATCCCCTTAATAGTAGTTACTAAAACATTGAATAATTGTATTTCTGTAAAATATAATAAAACCATTCACTGGGACAACTACATGGAACGACAAATTACTTTTGTAGCAAAGTATATATTAGACATAGATTAGATTCAACGTAAAACTTTAAGACCTGTTAATTTATTGGAAACAAATTATTCTACGGTTTCATAGTATGTTACATATGAAAAAAAAGAATGGTATTTGCAACATTCGTGCCCGGCGATAAGGTTATTTATGCTAAATACTAATATTAGATTATAGGACTTTATTTGTTGGACATGTCGAAATATCGCGAAATTCTCTGTGAACTTTCATGGAATTCCTTTCGTATTGTTTTTCATCAACCCGCACGTCCATGATACGAATGTTGGAAATGTTGCATCAAATGGCTTATTTAGTTCCGGAATTCCAATATATCAAATGTTTGTCACTTTGAAAAAAGTATTTGTATAAAATAGTTTTATAAATATTGCTCAATATTTTTAAAGCATGATAAAATTAGTTCGAATATTCGAAAAATTATTTTCATAAGTATTTATAAGAAGTAAGAGTATTCCATAAAGTAAAAATACTACTAAACATATTTATGAAATAAAACTATTTTACGGATTTTATCGCGGTTTATTTTTGTTTTTTAGTTCCCGACGTTTCGAGTGCTTTGCAGCACCCATGGTCACGGGAGGGACTGAGGTGTTAGACGTCCAAATGGCATAGTTGTTCCGGGGTACCCTCAAACATATTTAATTAATTTTTGTCCCGTGGTCCCGTAACCTTGGTGCAAATTACTGTTTGCGAACTTTGGAAAGCGGTATAAAATGAGGTTTTCCCTTGATCATTTGTAATGGTCGTAAACGTTATTTAGACGGAACTGAAATAATGAAAAAAAGCTGCAAGAAACAGTCTTGACGTCCGATTGTGGTTTTATATTTTGACTTTGGTGGAGAGTTGAAAGCATGAATAATATTACTTTGATGCTATAGTAACGTTGTCTAGAAAGCGTATTCACATGTTCATATTTATGTACAGCCGGTTTCAATATTCAACTCAAGGATAGATTTTCCTACTACGGATAGTACATTGACATATTTTTTATGGAAAATCTTTCTAAAATCTACCGACAGTAAGCAGATGTACCCTTGAGTTACATATTGAAACCGGCCATTAGTAAAATTGTAGTATGTAAAGGATGGCATATCAACTCGTTAGCGTCAGTGCTTAAGCCTCTGGTCTATTTTATCTTTCTAGTCTAAAGTAACTATTAATGAGAGTCTTACCAGAAAATGATTTATTAATCTCCAACTTCTTCAGATCATTCGAAGTCTCTGTTTTAGGTGTCCAACACCAACACAGAACCACTCGAAAGTATATCCGGAACCTGAAGCAAAATGTTTTATTTATAACGTTGCAGGAAGAAAATAAAATACAACGCTTAGAGGAAAGCACACATGAATCTCGTTTGTTTGTAAGTGAAGATGTTATTTCTTACGCGTACAAACACTATAAAATTTACAAGTCTGTCAATAGATATGAGTTCTCGCAACGCATTTGGGTAAAATAATTCTATTGTTAAGCTTATTTTTTCGAAAGCTATGGAGAAATATAGAGGCATTGACGAAACACTTGTATATATATTCATACGTATATAATGATTTTATTTCCATCTTATTCGTATATTTCCAATATCAGTAATCAAAATTCGAATCAGTTCAGTACAAAAAGAGAAGAATGGTCGTTGTTAACAATATCTGCTATGTGCATTTTTTGGAGATATCGACATGTTGACTATTAAGACTACTTTACTAACCAAATTTTCGTATAAAAGACTGCTATGGGTCTCTAAGCATTATGCGGCGAACTGTGGTCCCTAAAAACAATTATGCTTCAAAAATCTGCTACATATATACATAATATTTTATATATTTTCACAAAAAATACTTTTTTGCACATAGCAGATATTGGTTTGACAACGACGATATATCTTTTTTAATTTTGACCGTTAACTGTCACAGAAATAAACCAAATAAATTGTCTCCAGGACAATTCCTGGACTCGAGATCAATATCTCAGAAGGAGAAATTAATGTTTTGTAAACATGAATTTCTCGCAATTCCTTCCAAAGGTCCGGGCGAAGGCCGCGAAAACAATAATAAGAAATCGACAAAACAAATAACAATAAGAGTTGCTCAATAATTATAGGTAGTTGTTATTGTTTCGCAATAACAACTACCTATATGTATTATTATTTTTTACCTGTTAATTTTACTGCCTCCCTCTGAACATAGGCCTCCCCTTTATAAATGACAGTTGTCGATCTATGGCTATTTTACGACACAAAGTACCCGCAAAGGTGTTAAAATAAACACCTCGTCATTTCTCAGGTCTACTTCATGGTTTGCAGCCACCGCTAAATATAAAGTATCTATATAGTTATACACGGGTAGGTAGGTACACAGTACACCTCTGCCACCCCCGCTTGGGGTATATAGGTGTGACGGTGTGTAGTTATATGTTAGGCGGTTTAAACTACTTAGATAAGGAGCGAGTATAGTTTGTCAAAGTTATAGATAAGGAACTGTGAATTATGATAGGGGTAGTTTCCGACTTAATTTATAGTCATTGATCTTAATTTTCTCGGCTTCTATTGCTATTTTTTGTATTACTGTTTTGAGAGTCTGTTTCGCGCTATTAAGAAAATGGATTTCTCTGAATTTACGTACAAACCGTCGAATTACAGAAATAAATTGACATCCTTTAACTAAATGGATTTAACAAGGGCGGTATTTAAAACTTAGAACCATTCTAAATATTAAATACAGTATCGGTGAACTTACCTCTCATTTTCAAACTACTTTTCAATTATTAATCGCTTACGTAAGAACAAGATTTATAACAGTTCTGGGCCCCAAGTCTGCTATTTTAACTTGTTTTATAATTATATCATGCAACAAAAAAATTTCAGTGATAATTGTGCTAAAAGTCGGCAATTGTTTAAACTGGTACCTACGACTATGGAAAACCATAATAATTATTGATAGGTACCAAAAGAATTGGATGGCATTAAATTAGTAGATTGAAAACTGACGAAACTAACTTATTATGTCAGTGATCAAGAGTTTTATTAAAATTGCAATAACGGACTTGGAGCCCTGGACGCAACGATTACTTTCTATATATAAAGAACCATATGAAGTCACGCAACGGTGTTACCGAATGTCTTAAGGATTTTCTGGATACAGATACCGCACCAGGATCAGACACCGACCTTGCCGGCAAGATCGAAGAATCCCTTGTCCGCCGGCCGGTGCTGAGCACCACGGCGAGACACCTAGTATACGCCCTCCCCCATAGCGACTGACCAAGCCGAGGCCGTTCCTCTTTAAGGCACCCTTGAGCTAGTTGCTCCCTGCCCTTCTGGCTCGAGCGTAATGGTTGCACGCTCGCCCTCTTGTCCGGTGAAGTTGTAAATGCCCCGTGGTCAACAGCGTAGATCATTCACAGACACATACACTCGCACGCACGCACGCACGCACGCCCGCACGCACACACACACACACTCTCAGCAATTTGCAGAGATGATGTTGCCGTCGTCACACACACACACGTTATAAGGATTTCCAATGGCCTCTTGATTTTGTGCATTTATTCCGTTTTTAATCAAACTTTCGTCAAAAACTATTCATTAATAGTTGGTTTGAATTAACAAAGTTAAAGATTATATGACTAAGCAAACGACAGAACAAAAATAACTTCTTTATGATAAAATCAGCTTTTGCGACGTTGTTCTAATTTTGGAGAGCTTAAGCTACAGCATTTAGTTTAAGATGAAATAATTTAAACAAACTAAACAGTTTCGTTGTAAGTTAGTGAAACTGGAGAAAGCTATTAATATCTGGATTGGTTGTTCAGAAATTAAACGCTTACAGGCACATTTTGTCAAAATAATTTTGGGCCACCCGAAAAATGTACGAGTTTATATTATTAGTTATAAGACTATTACATATTTTTATGACAAAATAGATAGGAAGTGTATTAACTGGGATAGTGTTAGTCTAGTTTATTGATGGAAAAGTCAGAATTCTTCGTAACCGGCGAGCGTGTACAAGAAGAGCGATGACAATATAGGAAGCTAGAGATGTCTGCCTGTATCTTAAAATATGTATTTACTTCATTTTCAGACTGCCTCGTTGATCTAGTGGCGAATAATGTGCTTTGTGATCACGAGGTCCTGGGATCATATCCTAGATTGGACAAATGTAGTTTTTTATCGAAAATTTCCCAGTACTAGTCCTGAGTCCGGAATTTGTACCCGGTATATGGCAATAGGCTGCCCTCCTATTACATTGGATCTAACATTGAAGGCAAAATGAGGATTTGGCGCAGTGGTTAATAGCTTAAGCCGCTCCGCCCACTGAGTCAAATAGTCGCGGGTTCGATTCCCGCACGGGACAAATCTTTCTGCGACCTACAATTATTTGTTGTGGTTTGGGAAATTTGTGAACGTGAAGTATCATGTTCGTAAATGCACCCACGACACAGGAATAAATCCAAGTGTGGAGCTACGCCTTTTAAAAGAGAAAAAATTAAAAAGTGGGTATACACAGTAACCCTCTACCACCCCCACTTGGGGATTACATGCGTTAACCGTCACGCCGTTCATTTTTATTTTTCTCATTTAATCATCTTATACGACATAAACATCGACTCAACTAATATTAGTACATATAAAAAGGCACATGGATTGAAATTAAAGATTCACTTGAAAACCGGTATACGTGGGTATGTTTTTAGAAACTGTAATATTCACGTGATCGTTTCTTTTAAACACAGATAAATAAAAGAACTTGGTAACCATTGATATATCATAACAAGATATATCGATGGTTACCAAGTCACAGTCCCGTTCAAACGTTACACTAAAAAACATCCCAGCATCCCAACATGTGTAGTTATAGTTATGATATAGATATAAACAGACAATTTCAGGACGAGCAAGGAAAGGTTAATACAATGATGAAAGTTGCTAAAAGAAAATACTATTACGAAGCATTTCATAAAAATTGGAATAAACCTAAGAGAATGTGGGACTTAATAAAATTAGCCAGGAACAAGACGAAAGATAGTTGTGCTCCCCCCAAGCGTTTTGTTCACCGCAATATTATAACTGAAGGTAATGAAGTTTGCAATACATTTAATCGCTTTAGCTCTTCCATAGGCGCTAACCTTGCGAATGAAATACCCTACAGATATCATGCCACAACACTTAACACTCTTATGTACAAAGCCGATGATACACATGATAAACACTTTCTGAATTCTTACCGTGCTCTGTAGAAGAAGTTACAAAGATAATAGACAATTTGGATAGAAATAGTAGTGCTGGTATTGACGGGATTAGTACCAAAGCAATTAAATCAGTTAAAAATTTTGTAGCACACAATTTTACAGACTGTACTCGTATAAATAAATGTTTATACGAAGGTACTTGTCCTGACCCTCTTAATGTGGCGAAGGTCAACCCTATTTCCAAGTCAGGTGTAAAAACAGACCCCGGTAACTATAGGCTAGTATCGGTGCTTCCAGTTATGTCTAAAATATTCGAAAGAATTTTATATACTCGCTTAGATAAATATCTCAGTGAAACATTTTTTTTGATTGAACAACAATATGGATGCCGTTCAAAATCTAGTACACTCTCTGCGGCTATAGATTTGGTTAAAAAAATAAAAAAGGCATTTGACACTGTTAATTAAATAAAATTAATTCAAAAATTAAATAATATAGTTCTTACTGGTCAAGCCTTGAATGTACTAACTTCATACCTCCAAAATAGATACCAAACTGTGAAAATTGGTGATAAATTTCAGAGTCACCCCGAATGCATAAATTGTGGAATTCCACAGGGATCTGTACTAGGAACTTTACTTTTTTTGATCTATGCTGACGACACCTGTTTGTTTTATTTTGGGAACTCCATACACGCTATCATATCAGAAGCTCAAAAAGATCTTGACAAAATTAATGATTGGTATCTATATAATTTATTGACAGTTAACATTTTGAAAACTTACTACATGATTTTTACTTCAAAGAATAAGAAGATCCCCAGTTACACTCCACTAACGATTAACCATAAGATAATAAAGAGATCAAATCATCAAAAATATTTAGGACTATATCTAGACAACCGGCTTACCTGGAAGACGCACATTGATCACACCAGGTCTAAACTGAGCTCAGTTCTGGGTGCACTGAGGAAGGTGGCAAATTGTATACCACGTAAAATGCGCACCCTGATATATAATTCATTAATACACCTAGAATATTTGATCGAAATATGGGGAGCAGCGTGTAAAACAAACCTTATCCGGCTACAAACATTACACAACAAAATTATTAAAATACTTTTTCAGTACAACTATTTCACAACCACAAAAGAGCTTTATATTAAAACAAATTTTTTTAATCTAACCCAACTATATAAATTTAAAACATGCATTTTAGTTAAAAAAAAAAATCACAGGTAACATACATGCGAACATAACATTTACCACAAGAAAACAAAAGCACTACTTAAATAATAGGAACAAAATACAACTCACTCAACCACGTACAATAACTTACGGAAAAAAAGAACCATAATGTTTGAGGGAGCGCAACTATACAATAACTTACCAAATGAATTAAAAGAGTGCAGCAAGATTAATGTGTTTAAAACTAAACTTAAGAAATATATATACGAGAAATATTAATAAAACAGAAAATAATGACATACTAGGACTTGGATATGACTGGATAAATACGAAATTTGTCTAGTGTCTGAGACTCGATAACGACGTCAAAGTGATAATTATACTCTTAAGATTTCACATTATAATCTTATTTATGTGATCTATGTATGTTCTTATGAGAAATAAAGTTCGTTAAACTTATATAATTATATGCATTCGGGGTGACTCTGAAATGAATCACCAATTTTCACAGTTTGGTATCTATTTTGGAGGTATGAAGTTAGTACATTCAAGGCTTGACCAGTAATAACTATATTATTTAATTTTTGAATTAATTTTACATAACTAACAGTGTCAAATGCCTTTTTTATTTTTGTAACCAAATCTATAGCCGCAGAGAGTGTACTAGATTTTGAACGGAATCCATATTTTGTATATCCATATATTTATATAAAATGTTTCACTGAGATATTTATCTAAGCGAGCATATAAAATTCTTTCGAATATTTTGGACATAACTGGGAGCACCGATACTGGCCTATAGTTACCGGGGTCTGTTTTTACACCTGACTTGTAAATAGGGTTGACCTTCGCCACTTTAAGAGGGTCTGGACAAGTACCTTCGTATAAACATTTATTTATACGAGTACAGTCTGTAAAATTGTGTGCTACAAAATTTTTAACTGATTTAATTGCTTTGGTACTAATCCCGTATGTATGTTCTTATGAGAAATAAAGTTCGTTAAACTTATATAAATTAGGGCAATATTGTACCTTACTCGTATCACTTAAAGTTGTATTTACAAAAAAGCGGAAGCCTGTTAATTTTTTAGTACCGTTCACTTTTGTCTGCCTTTTGGTGGTGCCATTTTTCGTGCGGCGATCATGTATCTACCTATATTTGATCGGTGTTGGTAACAAAGAAAAAAGCGTAAGGATACCCTGACACCAGCTCAAGCATAATTCACACTTAAACGTTTCACATTACAGAGGAACGAGTATCGTATAAGATCTTTATAAGTGCTTGTCCAACTGTGTCCCTTCTTTCAGTAAGATGGGAAAGTATATTGTATTTATAAGTATTATACCGACAGTGTCACAGAATCCATTCCTACTTATCATACTTAAATGCGTATTTGTGTAACAAAGTATTTTTGCATTCCCACATTTTACTCAAATTACAAAATAATAAATAGCACTTGGAAATTGACTGGTGACAAGTAATCTTTGACATTTAGAATGGAGGAAAAGATAGGCACATTTTTTTCCATCTACACGGCTACGCCTATATTCCCCAAGCGGGGGTGGCAGAGATGTAGTGTGTATACCCACTTTTCGCTGACGATGTTAGATGCCATGTAATAGGGGGCGAGCCTATTGCCATATACCGGGCACAAATCCAGACTCCGGACTCATACTGGAAAGTTTTCGTTAGTAAAACTTCGTTTGTCCGACCTATGATTTGAACCCAGGACCTCGTAATCACAAAGCGATGCGCTTTGCCACTAGAACAACAAGTTAGTCGACAACTTGCGTTTTGCCACTAGACAAACGAGGCTTTTTTCTGATGCTGAATTTTTTATATATAACAATAGTGCCTTATAGTGCAAGAACGCATCAAAAGTTGTAATCGACTTGATGTTAGAGCAAGTTGCCCCTTTTTATGGATATAGTAAGAAAGATTTTTTTAAATATTTAAATAAAGTATACCGAATTAAAAAGATATAAAATAAAGAAAAATTAAAGCCAATCCTCTCTTTGTTTAAATCAGGATTACAGTTTTCAGTTAGGGAAGCCTGTAGGGTTAATCGGAGGGGTTAAATAATATATCATGTTGAATACTTTATACATTTGTATTTCTATTGAATTAATTCACAAAAATAATTAAAGAATAATAAGCAGACATCTTTAGTACTTTTTTGATGTAAGTCATAAATGTTTGTGAAGTTATTCTTGTATTTAAAATAACATATAGGTATTTACGCCAGACTCACTTCGCCAATACTTAACACTACTTATCATAATCATACGAAAAGGCAAATAAATATTGCTCAAAATATATATGAAGCAATATTTTTGACATAAATAGTAGGTAACTAACTAACTCTTTCAACTGAATGACAAAAACAATATTTCCGAAATTTATTTTCCACATGAATTGAAAGACTTGTATAAGGGTCGAGCTAATTAGATTTGGCAAAGGTATGAAATGCTTTGGGAAGCCCCTGTTTTTCTATACTTATAGAACCGAAATGACATACGAAGCCGAAACTTGGCCACTCACCTTGCGGTTTGTCCATCAGTTCAAGGTCGCTCAGCGAGCTATGGAGAGAGCTATGATCTCTTAGAGATCGAATCCGGAACAAAGTTAGTCAGTCAGAGAACTAAGGTTACCGACATAGCTTAGCGAATTAGCAAGCTGAAGTGGCAGAGGGCAGGTCACATATGCCGCAGAACCGATGGCCGTTGGCGCAGACTGGTTCTTGAGTGGAGACCGCGTGTCGGTAAACGTAGTGTAGGGCGCCCTGTAGCTAGGTAGGGCGACGATATTCGTAAGGCAGTGGGCAGGGATTGGAGGAGGAGAGTTGAAGATCGAGTTCAGTGGCGTGCCATGGGAGAGGCCCACGACCAGCAGTGGACTGACACGGGCTGATGATGATGATAGAACCATTATAAATAAAAGACGTGTATCGTATCTAGACATGTATTAGACTGCATTCACAATCAGCTGAGCGCTCCGCGCCACTGAAGTACACCTTCACCTTTAAATAACCAATTATGTTTAAAAGAAATTCACTGATAATCTACTAAATCCATGAAATAGCTACAAATACTTAAGACTACGATATACCTATTTTATAAATATAATTTATGTGAACAACACAACAGGCTGTCAAATAAGAATAGTGTCATTTATAAATGTCGTCTATACCATATCTTTTGACGGGTTAGTGTACACGTTGTAAATTGCGTTGTTGTGTTACATTACTGGATACATCACAGTCATGACTCCCTGTCCCCCGCACATTGGGCATGTATCTAGCCGGGCTTGTTGGGGTTGAAGTAGGTCCTTTTTCAACTGCGTCTGACGTTTGCGTTTCAGGTACTCGTACTCGTAACAGCGCATCGGCTGTCCCCGCACCGTCGACCGGTCCGTCTGTTGATTTCTCATTGTTCGTCGGAAAAACAAGCGAAGGTCGAGACCGTCTAATTGCCTGTACTGGTTTATTAACAATAACACTAGGTGTCCGATATAACAACTCTGCGTTTTCAGTTAACACGCTTTGCTTGAATTGGTCAACGTGTATGTGTGCCTCAGTTCTATTGGTAGATTTAACGGTATAATCCGTATTACCCAATCTCTGTACAATTGTTCCTGGCAACCACTTATCTGAGCTACGGAAGTCTTTGAACCAAATTGTATCCCCACGATTAAAATTCCTACATGTGCCGCCAACTGTCGCCATCACCCGTGCTTGGTGCGTGCCTACACGTCCTTTCTGGTCTGGTTTTAAACAATTTAAGCGCATGCACAAGCTGCGACCTAACAACATCTTAGCCGGACTCTCTCCAGTTTTGTAATGTTGTGTATTTCGGTAAGTGAGTAAGAACCGGCACAGGGCAGAATGCACATCCGTTTTAGATTTTATAGCCTTTTTAATAGTGCGTTTACATATCTTCACCGCGTTTTCCGCCGCTTCGTTCGAAGCCGAAAGCTATGGGGCGGAGAAAACGTGGTCGATACTATTGTTATTTTAAAAATGTTTAAATTCTAAACTGAAGAACGGGGGCCTGTTGTCGCTGACTACTTGTTTCGGCAAACCGAACCTTAACCACAGCTCACGTAGCTCTTTTATTACTGCCCGTGCTGTGGTGCTATTCATTTTAATAGCCTCGATCCATTTCGAGCGGGCATCAATTAGAATAAGGTTAGTAAGACCAGCAATAGGGCCTAAGAAATCTAGGTGCAGTCTTGTCCAGGGGCGGTCGGGCCAGGGCCAGGGGCACGGCGTGTGCCCAGGCGACGCCTCCACTACCGGGGCACCGCTACCGGCGCACACGGCGCACACGCGGCACGCGGCGTCCACTGCCTCGTCCACTCCCGGCCACCAAACGTAACTTCGTGCTAATGACTTTGGTTTTACTACACCCATGTGGCTATCATGGGGCTCCGGAATTACTTTATTTCTACATGAATTAGGGACGACTACGCGATGTCTCCCTTCTGCGATGGACATACGGTTACAATTCTCTGATTTCCACTTCATCTGGCCAACCGTCGTTAATATATCTACTAACTCGACTCAATATGGGGTTCGAGGCGGTCTCTTTTTTTATGACATTATAATCTAACAAGAGAGATTCTACTGCAAAATGTAAGTAAGTTTGTTCAGGAGAACTATTGTCTTCGTTTCACACGCATTCTTTGTTTGCTTATTAATCTAGACAAAACATCAGCTGTGTTTTGTTCGTACGTATATATTCTATATCGAAGTCATAGGCTGATAGTTTAATCGCCCATCTTTGTAAACGACTAGCCGTCGTATTCGGAATACCCGTTTGAGGCCCAAAAATACTGACTAAGGGCTTATGATCAATACGCAGCCTAAACTTTCTACCGAATAAATATTGGTGAAATTTGTCTATCGCGAATATGATAGCTAGGGCTTCCTTATGAATTGGACTGTAATGTAGCCCTGCCGGGGTGAGCGCGCGACGGCGCTCGGAGTCGTCGGGCGCGCGCTGTGCCAGCACGGCGCCGAGCCCGCATGCACTCGCGTCGCACGTTACTATACTTTCTAACGACATATCAAAGTGAGTCAGGACTTCGGTACTACCTAATAACTTTTCGATTGTTGGAAGACACACATATGCCTTTTTGTCCATTTCCAATGTTTACCTTTTTTCAACAGCTCGTATAATGGGGCTATGTGGGTACTTAATTTTTTAACAAATTGACCGTAAAAAATTATCATGCCTAAAAATGATTTTAATTCAGAGACGTTAGTCGGGTGAGGCATGGACAAAATCGGTTTTAACTTTTTAGGGTTAACTCGAACTCCGTTTTTATCTATTAAATATTTTATGTGTTCTGCCAAAAACTCACATTTATTTTTCTTTATTTTTAAACTATTGTTTTCTAAAATATCAAATACTTGTTCTACACATTTTAAATGTGATTCTAAGGACTTACTTTTTACTAAAATATCATCGTAAAATACCCTTACGTCAGGAAAGTTTTTAAAGAGATTAGCCATAAACTTTTGAAAAATTCCCGGACTAGACGATTAGCCGTATACCAAGCGATTGTATTCAAATAGCCCCCGGTGCGTATTTATAACTGTATACTTTCTGGAGTGTTCATTTAGGACTAATTGATTATACGCTTTCGACAAATCCAATTTCGTAAAATAATTATTACCACTTCAGTTACTAAATAAATATTCTACCTTGGGAACTGGGTACCTGTCGACCAATAAAGCCATTGAGCGTTACCTTATAAAGGGCGCAAAGACGAATTCCACCGTCCGCCTTTCTCGCTATTACTAACGGTGTCGCATAGTCGGACCGGTCAACTGGCTCGATGACGCCGGCGCGCAGCATCGCGTCTAGCTCCACATCGACGCACGCGAGCAGAGCGTAAGGCACCGGGCGGGTACGACAGTATATCGGCTCGGTACCATCCCGCACGTGCAGTTTCACTTCTTCCCCGGTATATTTGCCCAATGTGCCGTCGAACAAGCCCTCATGTCTGGAAATTATTTTATCAAGCTTTTCATTTTTGCTAACTTTAACATTATTTACGTTACAATAACTCAATGTAGGAATTACAATCTATAATTCAGTTAGCCATTGCCTACCCAATAAATTTGTAGTACCGTTATCTATAACATATTAATCAATTTTTTTTTATTTCCCAATTTGATATTCATTTCCAAATATCCAAGTGGTTGAACAACAGAACCGTCATAAAATTTTAGTTTTAATCGACAAGAATGCCAGAGGAAAGAATGACAAAACAGATATACAATGTGAAAGTGGAAGGATGCAGGTACCGGGGAAGACCTAGACTATCTTACCACGACCAAATAAACCGAGTCTTATCTGATGGAAAAGTCAAGAGTCTCCGTAACCGGCGAGCGTGTATGAGACGAACTATGAGAGTCGAAGAAGCCAGAGAGGTATGTAAGGAAAGAACCTGTTGGAACTCTGTACTCTCTGCATACCCCGCAAGGGATCTGGCGTGAGGTTATAGATAGATAGATAGATCGACAAGGTTTTAAAATTACATCGTTAAATTCTTTTACATATGTGGATTTACTAATACAAGATATTGCTGACCCTGTGTCAATTTCCATCTTTAATGACCTATCATTTACCAAAAGTGTCATACACACCGGTCTATAACTGGTAAGCGACATTTGGTACATTGGTTCCTCGTATTCTTCTTGTTCCCGTCGGAACTCTCGGCCTCTGCGGGTTCATGAAGCCAGTACGCCGTCGCGCGCCCAGCTGAACCACGGCCGCGACCGTGTCCGCGTGCGCCCCGCACCGCTTCTTCGCGCTGCCCGCGCCGCAAGCCCTCACCGCCGCCGCTCGATCCAGTCACGCGTCCTCCACGTGACCTTTTTCGACCGCGGCGACCTCGCGTTGCTTCGGTTGTAGTTATGCGCTGATCATATTCTTTTTTCATGCATACTTTTCTCAAGTGACCGATCTTGCCGCAGTAGCTGCACTCGGTTGCCTTATATTTGCAGGTATACGCCCGATGTCCGCTGATTCCGCACGCTGAACATTAACTTTTGTGCACTTTCGGTGAGATTTCGTGTCCCTTCTACTGCCTCGGCGTCCCGCGCGGCTGCCTCTAGAGTTTTTGCCAGAGATAACGCTCTTTTATAATCTCTGGCTTCTTCGGGCTAGCTAAAGTAGCTAACAACTCGTAAGCTTGTTCCCCGATCAACGCTATTAGTGTCGGTAATTTTAAATCGACCGTTATTTTGTTTGCTAGAAAGTACATTTCCACTCGATCGATATAGGCGGACCAAATGCCGTTTATAATGTCAAATTCCCGCACTTTCCCCACCGAAATGTTAAATGTTAAATTTATTTAAAAAACTATGAAATATCGCTCCACCGCCACTGATAAATAAAAGACGTGTATCTAAACGTGTATTACTGCATTCACAATCAGCTGAGCGCTCCGCGCCACCTAAGTACCCTCTAATATTTATTCTAATATATATCAAACCGAAAGACGGTCTGACAAAAAATCGAGTTAAAAAACTCGACTTTTCGAGTAAAAAAAATTGTTGAAGTGTCTTTACACTTCAACAATTTTTTTGAAGCAAACGTTAGAGTACATACATTCTAGCTCACTTTGTCCCAGGTGCTAGCTGCTACGTGACACGTTTGAGTGCTAAGTTAGTTAGCTATAAGTTAAAACTTAAGTGTAACAAGTGCACCCCCGTTATTTTGCCTGGAAAAGATTGCTTTTTAGCGATAAGGCCGCCCTTTGTGTAACTTTTAGTTGTTTTTTCTTTTTTATTTTGATATGTATCTGATTGGTGCACAATAAAGAGTTATCTATCTATTTATCTACCTAAGTTTTATTTCAAATATATGCCTTTTTGTTGTGTTTAAACAACTCAAGAAACGAGTTTATTATCTATGAAAACACAAACATTCCCCCTAACTCCGATGTTATCAACCTACACGCCATTTATTGTTTCACAGTTTCTCTAGTACGTACCAAGTAGATAATAACTCAATGAAGAAATAAAAAAGTTCAGGGCTTTTTAGCATAAAAGAAAAGTTTTCGGAAAAGCACAATGGCAATGACAGTGAATTTTACTGCCAAACTGTGAGAATGTCTATAGAGATTGAAAATCTCCCTAAATAAAATGGGTAAAATAGTCATTTTTCATCACCACCTTTTCGACGAAATGAAATATTTTTTTTTATAACCGCGTCTGTTTTACACGGTGCCATTATAGATAGACCAGTAGGTAGTCGTGCGTCAATGCCAGGTTTAACATTGGTGAGTCATTAACAGAGGCGGATCGGAATCGGATAGGCGTAACAATTGATTTACAAAAGATTATTCCCATAACAACAGTCTAAGATAAGAGAAAACGTCGTTTGCTTTAAGTCTGAATGTTGTGGAAAGGACATATTTCTACGCCCATGCATGATTTTCAAATCACTTATAAATTCTCTTAAGGCATTTATTATTAAACGGACAAGCGGGGGAGTCGCAATACTGCACAAAAAGTACAAGAATCCCCCCCCCCCCCAATATTAAGCCCCGGGCTATTGGGCTGGAATGCCCGGGTGGGCTGTGCCTCCGCCCCGGCGCCATCGCTTTCGTCGAACAGGATCGGCCTCCTCCTTCTGGGACATTACAATCTCGCAAAATGAGGAAGCCTAGTCGAACCTAGAGTTCAAACTCTCGATCGCTACGTGCAATATGCGCAACTAAACCAATAACTACTGATTTTTGTTTATTTTGTTAAGTTTTATCATACTATAGAATATAATATAATGCGAAAGTGGAGGGATGTCGGTACCGGGGAAGACCTAGACTATCTTACCATGACCATATAGACCGTGTCCTATCTGAAGGGCAAGACAAGAGTCTCCGTAACCAGAGAGCGTGTATGAGACGAACTATGAGAGTGGAGGGAGCCAGAGAGATATGTAAGGATAGAGTGTAACACTGTACTCCCTTCCTACCCCATAAGCGATGTGGCGTGATAATATAGATAACTAGAATATATAAATATAGCTAGTATTTCATCACAAGTAGTACTACATCGAGGAAGTTTAATAACTTCCTCGAAGTAGTACTAGTTATAATAATAAATTTTAGTTCGTCCCACAGTCACCTAACTTTAAAACTATCAGTGGCTCTGTGACTTCTAGTGCGGAAGCGGACAAGGGAATAATCTTGAGTTCTTAGATTTATGCGAATATCACACAGCTTATTTTTGATTTTCAAGCTCCGCCAGTGAAGGTACCTGAGAATAACAATGTATTTTGGACTTCAAACATCTCAGTCCCTCTCGTGACCATGGGTGCTGCAAAGCACTTGAAACGTCGAAAACTTTAATATCAAACATAAACCGCAATATAATCCAAAAAATAGTTTTATTTCAATGGAAAAATCTCTTATACGTATATTTTATTATACGTATTATTTATTTCAAGGATTGCAGGAGGAGAGCTGAAGATCGAGCTCAGCGGCGTACCATGGGAGAGGCCTACGTCCAGCAGTGGACTGACACGGGCTAATGATGATGATTTTTATAATAAAGAAGTCTGTAAAGAAAGAACCTGTTGGGACTCTGTGACGATATAGATGGCATGGATGGATGGCATAGCGGGGTCGGCAGAGGGTATACTATCTATTTCATCATGCCAGATTCCTATCTGGCGTGATAATATAGGTAGATAGATAAATTTGTCGTTGAAGAGCCGAATTATTTATGCGTTTTAAGCTTAAATTTTGTTAATAATAAATTTGTATTCAGCAATTGAAGTCTGAAACAACTATTTTATTAAACATAAATTACTGAGCAATTTGGGAATATACGCATATTCCCAAATTGCTCAGTAATTTATGTTTTTTGTTCTATAAAATCTGGAATTACTGAAACTTCTGGTAAAAGTTATGATAGAAACGTGTTCAATGAATTCATACTTACTTATTACTCATCCAATAGTAAATTAAAGGATTGAACATGGAATTCGCCATGGCTAGCCAGTAGAAGCAGAGATAAATGTGCTGGGTGAGAGGTCCTGAGGCCAGGGATGGGTGATGGTACATCAGCACGAAGTACGCGTGGTAAGGAAGCCAGCACAGTGCAAACACCATCACGACCAGCACAAACATCCGAACCACCTGCAAATAACGAAACTGTTATTTTTTGCTGTCTTAGAAATCAAAACATAAATTAAAAAACTCCCCACTTAAAATGAATCATAGCTAAGAACACTCTCGATCAAGTCACCTTTCAAACAAAAAGTAAAACTAATTCATCTATTTAGGAGACAGATACACACGTTAAATTTATAACACGCCTCTTTCTGCATGGGGGGTTAAAACAGACTGCCTCGTGGGTCTAGTGGTGAATAATTCGCGTAGGCGATCACCAGACTGATACTGAAAAAAATTCAGTCTCAGTTTGGAGTTTGGCATTGTGCCCGGTTCGGTATAATGGCAATCGGCTCATTGCTATTACATATATCTTTTGTTTTTTTTAAAAAACGTAGCCCCACTCTAGGATTTATTCCTGTATCGTGGGTGCGTTTACAAACATGAAATTTCACGTACACAAATACCCAGACCGGAACAAATAATATTAGATCACACAAAGATTTGTCCCGTGCGGGAATCGAACCCGCGACTATTAGACACAGTGGGCGGAGCGGCTCAAGCTCTTAACCACTGCGCTAAATCGTCCGTTTGGGACCTAAGTCGGTGAAAAGAGAGTGTACACAGTACACTTCTGCCCTCTATTATTCACATTGGATTCTAACATCGTCGGTGAAAAGTGGGTGTACTTCTTTGCCACCCCCGATTGGGGAATATAGACGTATCTGTTTAATTTTATTTTTAATTCTGTTACCACAACTTTAGCATTACGGAAAGTAAGATTATATAATTCTGTGCCTGTTGTAGTTCTGTGCAGTGGCCTTGTTTCCCGGTTAACAGAAAAAAATGTTACTCGTCGTTGACAGTTCACAGATAATTGAATACCTACCTACACAGGCATTCTTTCCTACTTTAATTGCGTTCAAAAAAACTAAACAATTGTAGGGAAATATCTAGAGCAATATAAAGAGTTGCACGCCACACAATATAGTCAAAGCAAGAATAAACTATATACAACTATAATATAATATAATATTCGGCAGACGATTTGGCGCAGTGGTTAAGAGCTTAAGCCGCTCCACCAACTAGGTCGAATAGTTGCGGGTTCGAGTCCCGCACGGGATAAATCTTTGTGTCCCACAATTATTTTTTCGGTCTGGGTATTTGTGTATGTTAATTTTCATGTTTGTGAATGCACCCACGACACAGGAGTAAATCCTAGTAAGGGGCAATGTTTTTTTTTAAAAAGGAAAAGAAAAAAGTGAAGAAGAATTCTTTGTTCTGTGATTTATAAGAATCCTAAACGGCCACTTTGCACCATCACTTACTTAATTGTTGAAGAACAACTTCAGATTTTCCATCAGAGTGCTGATATTTCTTCGTTGTTTTGGTGGAAATTCCTCTATATGGAATTCAATATTCGTCTATCACATAAATTTTATTTTGTTATTTTATTTGATTGGAATATGTGCGTATATTCAGGACTTATAAATCCTTACTAATAAGTTAACTTATCGTTTTATTTAAATATTGGATCCGTGGAGAAAAAAGAACAACGTTTGTGACCTTTAAATTCAAATGACAGGTTCTTACCATGACACATCTGAACATGACATCCCACCTAAAACAATTCATCAACACTCGGAAACTTTTGGCATGGAGAAATTCTGGCAATAACTTCTATCTGTGATAGATCTCCGCAGACCCCAAAATTTACTTAGCAGAAACGGAATACAGTTAAAAGGACAAAGTTCCTTCGAAAGGAAAAATGTTACCTAAAAATTATCATTCGTAACCACCAAAGTAGAAATACTTGCATTTCACTCAAATCTATGATTTTTGTAGTGAAAAGTGTGGTTTTCCAAATAAAATTGAACGGAAGCAGCAAATTTAAAGTGAAAACTATTACTCATATTCTGAATTTATAGATAAAATGGTTATTTTGACGTCCATTTATATATCAAAATACTTAAAAGTTTTTGTGTTGTTCTCAGAATGTTTTTAAAACATAAGTTGTAGTACAAAGTTAGAGCAAGCTATTTGCCAAAATTCATGGATCACAACTCGTAGCTTTGCTTTCATAACCAATTAAAGTTTTACCAATAGGACAGCAAATTCGATAAAAGCGTATTAAAATAAAGCATTCATCGTTACTTTGAAATGTTTCTTCTACTTTGGGTTGGTGAATTATACTGAACATTTGTATAAACCACTATCACCACCACCACCACCACCTTACCATGACCAAATAGACCAGGTCTTATCTGAAGGACAAGTCAGGAGTCTCCGTTTTTATCCTTTCTGCTACCATATTGCGTTTTCACCATATTCCGCATTCGATTTAGTAGACTGCAGGAATGGGGTTTTCTAAAGCCCGCTTAGGGGCATTTAATGGGAGGACTAGTCGTATCGCACATCCACGTATAATATGTTGTTTTTATATAAATCCATATCATCTCACCAGATCCCTTACGCGGTAGGCAGAGAGTACAGAGTTCCAACAGGTTCTTTCCTTACATACCTCTATGGCTTCCTCCACTCTCATAGTTCGTTTCATACACGCTCGCCGGTTACGGAGACTCCTGACTTGTCCTTCAGATAAGACCTGGTCTATTTGGTCATGGTAAGGTGGTGGTGGTGGTGGTGATAGTGGTTTATACAAATGTTCAGTATAATTCACCAACCCAAAGTAGAAGAAACATTTCAAAGTAACGATGAATGCTTTATTTTAATACGCTTTTATCGAATTTGCTGTCCTATTGGTAAAACTTTAATTGGTTATGAAAGCAAAGCTACGAGTTGTGATCCATGAATTTTGGCAAATAGCTTGCTCTAACTTTGTACTACAACTTATGTTTTAAAAACATTCTGAGAACAACACAAAAACTTTTAAGTATTTTGATATATAAATGGACGTCAAAATAACCATTTTATCTATAAATTCAGAATATGAGTAATAGTTTTCACTTTAAATTTGCTGCTTCCGTTCAATTTTATTTGGAAAACCACACTTTTCACTACAAAAATCATAGATTTGAGTGAAATGCAAGTATTTCTACTTTGGTGGTTACGAATGATAATTTTTAGGTAACATTTTTCCTTTCGAAGGAACTTTGTCCTTTTAACTGTATTCCGTTTCTGCTAAGTAAATTTTGGGGTCTGCGGAGATCTATCACAGATAGAAGTTATTGCCAGAATTTCTCCATGCCAAAAGTTTCCGAGCGTTGATGAATTGTTTTAGGTGGGATGTCATGTTCAGATGTGTCATGGTAAGAACCATTTGAATTTAAATTTAAGGACTAGTCAAGAGTCTCCGTAACCAGCGAGCGTGTATGAGACGAATTATGAGAGTGGAGGAAGCCAGAGAGGTATGGAAGGACCTGTTGGAACCTGTTGAAACTCTGTACTCTCTGCCTACCCCGTAAGATAGATAGATAGATAGATAACTCTTTATTGTTCCACCAAAGATACACAATATGGAAATCATCAGTTCAGCCTATACTTGTCCACTGCTGAACATAGGCCTCCCCAATCGCTTTCCAGCGTAACCGGTCCGATGCCACCTGCATCCAACGATTTCCTGCGATTTTCACAAGATCGTCGGTCCATCTGGCAGGCGGTCGTCCTACGCTGCGCTTGCCAATACGTGGTCTCCACTCTAGAATCTTTCTGCCCCAACGCCCGTCCGATCTTCGCGCTATGTGGCCAGCCCATTGCCACTTCAGCATGCTAATCCTGAGGGCTATGTCGGTGACCTTGGTTCTTCTACGAATCTCCTCATTCCTGATTCGATCACGTAGAGAAACGCCGAGCATAGCTCTTTCCATAGCTCGCTGAGCAACTTTGAGATTTTTTATGAGACCTATTGTAAGAGACCACGTCTCTGATCCATATGTCATCACTGGTAACACACATTGACTAAAAACTTTAGTCTTTAGGCACTGAGGTATTTTGGATGAGAAGATGTTGCGCAGTTTCCCGAACGCTGCCCAGCCGAGTTGGATTCGTCGATTGACCTCTCTCTCAAAGTTGGACCTACCTAACCGGACTGCCTGTCCCAGGTAAATGTATTCGTCGACCACTTCAAGAGTAGAGTTCCCAACGGTGAGTGCGGTGGGTACGACATGGACATTAAACATTATTTTTGTTTTGTCCATATTTATTTTAAGACCCACTTGTTGGGATACTCTATTGAGGTCACCGAGCATTCGTCCTAGATCTTCCAGCGACTCCGCCATGACCACAATGTCGTCGGCAAATCGAAGGTGAGTGATGTATTCGCCATTGATGTTGATGCCAAGTCCTTGCCATTCCAAGAGCTTGAAAACTTATGTTTGGCTTTGATTTTTTGTGCATCAGCAGTTTGATTTAGCGCAGTGGTTAAGAGCTCAAGCCGCTCCGCTCACTGTGTCTAATAGTCGCGGGTTCGATTCCCGCACGGGACAAATCTTTGTGTGATCCACAAATATTTGTTCCGGTCTGGGTATTTGTGTATGTGAATTTTCATGTTTGTAAACGCACCCACGATACAGGAATAAATCTTAGAGTGGGCCTACGTTTTTTTTTTAAATCACGAGAAACAAGAGAACAAGAGATTTCTTCGGTAATCCAAGGAGCTGGAAGGTGTTTAAGTTTAATGGCTCGCAAGGGTGCATGTCTGTCGTACAGTTGGGTGATTAATGTGTAGAATATCATTATTTGATCATCCACTGATTCTGCATCAGTAGGAGATAGAGAGATAGAAAATTATGACAAAGTCGTGTCTGTACATGCTGCGGAGCTCGCATTTTGACTGCTTTTATCCTGTTTCCATTGTGTTTCTTGCACGGAAAGTAGCATCGTCTATAAAATGCCTAAGCATGCCTGAAAATTACGCCACTAAAGTCGCGGGTACAGCAATAGTGAATAAGGGATGATCAATACATTTTGTACTTAAACTACTGCTCTCCATTGCTCGTTAAGAAACCTTGAGTTTGGATTTTTGTACCTCAGTTATTAACCACATCGATCGACCACGTATTGATAAGTATCTATTTTAATAATAAAGACAGGCCTTTATTCAATAGTTTCCCTGTCTTTCAAGTAATAAGAAGATTGACTTGGGTAGTTTTTGCAAAAGGTTATCTGGCCAAGGTACTTATAGATATAATGTAGAACACATTTACCTCAATTCTACTGAAGGCGCTCTTAGGCCCGTATTACAGAACGTAAATCAATTGTGAATCTAGTTTTGAAAACTGATAGATTCACGACTGATTTTCGTTCTGTAATACGAGCCTTAGACGCTAATGCATTAGTAATAATTTTGATCAATTCATCGTCTGACTAACCTCAAGGCTCTGCCTGCTCAGTTCTTGAAGCATATCTTCCATTTTGTGAGGCGTGAAGGTAAATTAACAATAAAATAAAAATGAACACCGTCACGCTTATATTACCCAAGCGAGGGTTGCAAAGGTGTACACTGTGTACACCCACTTTTCGCTAACGATGTTAGATCGTACGTCATAGGGGTCGAGCTTATTGCCATATACCGGGCACGATTCCAGACTTCGGACTGATACTGGAATTTTTCGATTGAAAAACTACATTTGTCCGTCCGATATTTGAACCCAGGACTTCGTAATCACAACGTGCATTATTCGCACACTATACCAACGAGGCAAAACAACAATGTCATCGGCAAAGCTCAGATTTGTTTATCTACCACAGACAACAATACCTCGGGACACCCACGCCGCTAAGATCTTATAAATCTCTTTAAGACTTTTTCATAGCGGGTCACCTTGTTTAACTCGATTTTTCTGTTAAATATGAGACAGGATAATTATGTTTTACAGAAGCTGTACTTTGATTGTACGTGTTTTATTGAGTTCTTTGTATATTTTATCAATTTGCTGATTTTCTAGAGCTTAAATTACCTACTTGAAATTTAATAGATGATTCAATAATTTGCATTTGTATGTGCAAATAATCTGTGGTGAAATAGAACACCAACTCATAGTTTGGTGATTTATTCGGCTCAGTATTAGATTTATATCCTTACTTTCCGAGAAATATAATGTTTGTTTGAGTTTCGGCGGTAATTGACCAGTTTTTATGATAGTATTTTAGAGGTTTGTGATATTATTGAGTAAAAGTATAAATTAGTTACTCTTTTTAAAAAAAAATATTGATGTTATTTCTAAATATCCCTTCCGTGGTTCTTCGAAGAAGGTTGTAGAAAATGTCATAATTTTTTATTTTATTATTTTAGTGACACAATCTAGATTACAATAAAACATAGCATTAAGATTCAAAATAGTGGCACAGATCTGGGTTGTAATCCAAAAAATGTGCATTAAGCTATGTAAAATCAAGTCACCAACTGACAACAAACAAAATATAAAAAAGTCATAAACATTAAATTACGGAGCAAGTATTTTAGATTTCGTAACACGAAGAAATTCCTAATATTACTGCCCGCAAGAGGTTTGGCATGATAAAGATAAAGTAAGTAAGATAAAGGAGGTAATGTAGGCAACTCATGAAAATAAACTAGCCGACTGAAATGTTTCCAACAGTTTTCGAAGTACTAGCCCTTGATTTTCAACCCTCATAAAATCCTAAAGGCACGTAAGTCCCGAGAAATCTGCCGAGATTTCCGGCCAAAGTATCTGAAAGTAAATCATCAAAAAGTCGGAGCGACAAAAACTGATAAAGTGCGAATTAGTCTCCTACAATGAAGGTTTCAAACCTACATAAAATTGGCTTTAATACCATATTTAAAACGAAAAGTATGTAGTAAATTAAAGTAATTGGAAAGAAAAGCTTACAGCGTTGAGTGGGAATTGAAAACACCTAATCCGCCATGTCGTGGCAACAGCAAATCTAAGTTTTTAAGTCACATAGTCAATGCCAAGTAACTATGTCTTACTTCATGAGCACATGTTGAGCAGGTATATGGGTATGTTAGCAGCAGCAACATAGGTATGTAAGTAGCCAAATTTGAAATATTTATGACATGAAGATTATTATCACGAGTTGTTTATTGTATCCATAAACTGAAAGCATAAATATAAATTATTATAAAGGAACTAGCGACCCGCACTGGCTTCGTAGGTGTAGCATAAATATCATTATAGTCTGGCGGATTTGCACAAAAAAATCATACATTATATGCCAAAGCTTTCCTCGCGGATTAGTCTATGATATATTAGTTTTAGATATATTGGTGAACCGAATGAAAATCTATAATACTTAGTAGTTTCCGGAATTAGGGTCCAAAATGTCGCGGCGGACGATTTCAATTTATTTATTAGGTACGTTAGATCAATAAGGCAGTCAAAACAGACCACTTAAGCAAAAACGCATATAAAAATAATGTAGATAGTTATTATAAATGTTCGTGTGTTATTGTAATAGACTCGCCACGAATGCACATTGCTAAACTATTGCTGCAACAAATGTTAATTATCGGATTGGAATATTTAATTTATTAACTGACAGAGTTGTAATCTCTTTTTAGATGTAAATTTAAATTTATTTTCAATAAACATAAACGGAATCCAACCATGGCTTGAATAGAAGCGATATATGAATATCCGACATGCGTGAACAGTGAATAGGCGACATAAAAAAAGTGATTTTCTCTCTCAGTCAAAGGACTGCAGGGTTAGCACAGGCGGCGAGGCAAGCATATATCACGGATGTTATCGCCTTAGGCGTAAGATAGCCGGTTTTTCTTACGCCTTAACATGGCGTGCTGTGCGAAAAGTTCGGCATGAAAAAACTTCCTAATAGAATTTTATGTTTTGAAGTAGATGTTTTGACAAGACTTGCGTCGACAAGACTCGATTCAGGTGCTATAAAATTTCATTAGGTTCATGTTCGTAACTGGACTTTTTTGTCTCACTTGCCCTGATGTATATGTCGCCTCTATTGAAATTGTTACGGAAACTGTGCGTTGGCGTGTGCTAATTCTATTGTCGTACTTTCACCCTAAAAGATATTCACCACGTGTTTAGGAAGTCTTACATAAGTTATCATCACGGCAAATTAAATGCGCACGTTTATTCTGTTTTAAATAATATATAGGAAGGCAGATTTAACCGGTGTAAAGTTAGTGGCCTAAAGTTAGCGACCTGTTATAGCTCGACCGATTAAAATTGTCGTTGGAAAATACATGAAAATGCTTTCCATAAAGACTGATGAGAATTTTTATGGATACTAAGTCCAGATAAATTGTTTTTTTCATTGTTTTGCCATTATCTCACCAAAAAATCATTATGACTTTCTTAGCATAACTTTAAGTGGAATCGAGGAACAACCTACCTTACCACCTGGTCTACCTTAATGAAAACAAGCTCGAGCAAAAACACAAACATCGTCATATATTTTCAGAATTCTGTCGCAGTCTCAACTGCTTAGAGGGAGGTAGGCGCCTGAGTACCTAAAAGATGTCTCATTTAAAAGTTATAGTGATAACTAATATAGCACATAAGTGCGATAGTGGTACTCGGTCAATTATGGCCAAATAGGTCAAGACGTACTGGGCACCCCATAAAGATTGTCAGTTTTCGGCCCGAACGGACCCCTTAGTCGGCGCCCGAGTACATGAATTTGTTCTCGTTTGATAGCTATTGTAAATATCTGTATACCCTATTAATTCTAGAGTGGTACTCGATCTACTATGGTCACCATAGGCCACAGGGACAAAACACTAGGAAATACACTCAGCGGCGTATGAGAATTGACAGTTTTCGGCTCGAACGGTGAGTCCGCAGCTCAAAACTCAAAATAATAATAAAAATAAAGTTTTATGGTTTATCCCGCGATTATCCCCGATCGGTTATTTTTTCCGGAATAAAAAGAATTTATAATCTGAAGTTAGAGTATAAGTTATCATCATACCAAATTTCATTGAAATCCGTTTAGTAGTTTTTACGTGATTGAAACACAAAGAGACAGACAGACAATAATGCCATAAAAACTTGTTTCGGCCTCTATAGATTCGACTCGGTTACAGTTTTATTATTATTTGTACTAGCCGTAACCCGCGGCTTCGCACGCGTTTCTTTTGTAATTTAACATTGCTAGGTAGGACTTTTTTTAATAGCATTATTCCATGACATAAGAGACACCTCTATATTTAGTTTATTTTGAATCCGTTCAGCCGTGTTTATATGGAGAAATAAAATATTACTACTACTACTACTAACTATACCCCATAACTCTTGCATTTCCCGAGCTAAAAAGAAGTCTTAAACAATATCTGAAAATTCCTCCATTTTCCAGTGATAGTCTATTTAAAATCGGTTCCACCGTTCTGGATATTAACACGGACAAACAAACATTTTTTTTTTATTGTACCCGTATGAACTTAAAATATCTTCTTTATTTCAATATCACAAATCCCAAATCAATATTCTTATGCGCTGTGCGGGGATCGTATCTACGAATATTTGACGAAGTAAGTTAAGCAGTCTACGTTTTATCGCTTAAACCAAGTCATCTTTGTTTTGCAAAAGTATTTATAAAATCAACTTAAAAATGAGTATTTTTTTGTTGTAGAACAATTTCAACAGGTTCCCAGGCTTCCAGTCACCTGTGAAGAGGAAGAGGATAATCGAAGGATTGCCAGGCTTTTCTTTAGCCTAAATATGATTAATATCTTTGAGCCTTCATGCAGGCCGGTAAAAATCCACCAAATTCATATCGGCATAATATAGTGTGTGAACAAAGTTTCCTATATCATATTACTATTTTACGACTTAAGATACTTTAATAATATATATCAATCAATATCATCACGTCAGATCCCTTGCAGGATAGGCAGAGAGTACAGATTTTCAACAGGTTCTTTTCTTACCAACCTTTCTGGCTTTCTCCACTCTCATAGTCTGTCTTATACATGCTCGCCGGTTACGGAGACTCTTGACTTGCCTTTCGGATAAGACGTTCTATTTGGTTATAGTAAGATAGTCTAGGTCTTATATCCCCAATATCAACGTTCTTCCAGTTACCCATTTTATATCTGTGTGGTTTCTTTGATTTTAAGTTTCTTTATAATCCGTTTAGCCGTTTTAGTATGAAGAAATAATAGATATTCCGCAGAAGTCATGCTATTTTATATATTGCTATGCTGTGTATTTTTCGAGATAAAAAGTGTTTTGTTTTATTTTACGATGTAAGACACCGTCACAAAAAGTTTCAATTAAATTCGTAGCCAGCCAGCCAGCTATGTCGCAAGAACCGTGATTCTTTCGGGGATAAAAAGTATCCCAAAATTATTTCGAGACCTAAAATACCTTTAAAGTGTTAGTAAGATCCGTTCTGCTATTTTAGTATGCAGAAATAACGGTTATCCCGGAAGAACCGTGTGTAAATATATTGTATATTTTGTAAACTTCCACCAGACTTATTTCTCTATCAACTATCTCTATCACCGGGTTAAGTCTTAGCCCAACTTAGCCCGTAAAGGTGATATTTTTGTAAAATATAAACTAAACTATAGCGCGATCTTATTCAACACACACCACTAGTGCCGTCTCAAAAAAAACATACAATACCTTCCTTTTTAAAAAGGATAATCAGTTTATCTTTGTATATTTTTTTATTAATATTTATATTTCTGATTTAAACCTTTTTTACTTACCCTGACAAAGCGTGTAATCGAGGGTATTAATATCTTAAAACGGTACATTGCCAGCTAAGTATGTAGCAAAGATTTGTCAGTTAATTTAGTGTTAGTCTTCTCGTAAGATATTAATCGTTGTTAAAGTTTCGTATTGTTAGTGTTCTCTCCGGAAGAAACAATCCTGAGTGCATCATCGGTTCATGCACGAAATCATGTTTTAGTGTTTAAATCAAACGTGTATGAACAATTTCCAGTGAGTGCTTTTAACTACTGAAAAGTTTTTTTCAGTAGTTAAAAGCAGAATTCATGTGCAAGCAATATCACATAGTTTACCTCGTAACATTGCAGTTCGGGCAAATAGTAATAAAGTTTTGTGGTTTATCCCGCGAAAATCTAGTAGCTTTAGTTTTTTTGGAACAATTAATGATTTATCAAAATCGACTCTTTTTTTCTTTCCTCATAAACTGTTAGATTTTAAGAAAATATGAGTATACACAGTTATGATCTTTAGTACAGGCTATAATTATACATTTCATTGAAATCCATCAAACAGGTTTGGAGTAAAGTGTCTTTTTAGAAATTCATAGTTTCGATTATTTATGTATTTTGTAAAAAGAACATGTTTATTTTCCGGGATAATTACTATTCAATGTGTTATCCAACATTTCAAGATATTCGCGTGCACAGTTTCATCAAAATCCGCCTGGTAGTTTTTGCGTTATGATGGTTCATATAGACAGACAGATAAACAGACACGAAAGCCAAAAATGTAGAATTGGCTTCTACATCAATGCAATGATATCCCTCGGTTGTTATTTACAAAAAAATATACACAGACGTGACTTCCTTACAGTTTTATTATATTTAGTATTTAGAAATATAGATGCTTTACTTTTCCCTACAAACTGTTTGAATTCCTGTAAACATAAATATTAACTATGTTGCCTCTCATATGAAATATCTCCATGCTAAGTTTCACTGACAGCTGAACAGTAGTTTCGGAACAACGGAGTTTCCTCAAAAACCGTTAGGTTTTTCGAAAATATAAGTATACAGAGTTATACAGGCTACAATTACACAAAATTTACTTGAAATCTATCAAACAGGTTATGAATAGAGTGTCTTTTTAAAAATTCAATGTTTTGCTTATTTTCGTCTTATCTGGAAAAACCTTCTGATTTTCCGGGATAAATACTACAATACGTTAGCCAATATTTTAAGGTATCCGCATGTTAGGTTTCATTTAAATCCGCCTGGTAGTTTTTGCGTGATGCCGGTTCATACCCTCCGACAAACAGACAAACAGACACGAAAGCCATAAATTGTAGAATTGGCTTCTACATCGATAGTATGATACCCCTGGGCTGTTATTTCCTAAAAACATTCCATGTACAGACACGACTTCCTTACAGTATTATTATATGTATAGATAGATAGAGGTATGTAAGGAAAGAACCTGTTGGAACTCTGTACTCTCTGCCTACCCCGCAAGGGATCTGGCGTGAGGTTATAGATAGATGAATATTTTGTGCAAATTGGCCTATACTATGATTTGATTCGTGTTACCTAAACGTCTATTCCGTTACGTTACCTGTGCGAAATCGCGGCGGGTCGCTATCATATAGGTAGTGTATTTTTATATCGTGTAATTTATAATTTTTGGGAATTTTAATCAACTTTCTTCATTCAGTGACAATACCAATTCTTCCATGCCTTGTGTATTAATTACCTAATTTAGATTTATAGTATAATGTCAGCAGCGGTTTTATTGCGTAAGGAGGGCATTTTTTTTCAAAATATCAATTCCAAATAACAATATATAAAACAATATATTGATTGGTAAGTGTGGATATGATTGTTATCGTTAATAACAATATTTTAAGGTCTTCATCCAATTTAACGAATAAAGTAGAGTTCAGTGACTTTGAACCGGATATTTTTATTGATGCTGAATGGGCCTTAATAAAGTAAATTGACCCACGGTTCTTAGGTATGTAAGGAAAGAACCTGTTGGAACTCTGTACTCTCTGCCTACCCCGCAAGGGATCTGGCGTGAGGTTATAGATAGATAGATAGATAGACCCACGGTTCTTGCCATGCTTTATTCGTACCTTTGAGCGTGTATGTTGTGAATGATAATATTTAGGTACCAAATCACAATAACAGATACGGGTCAGATTCATGGTCAAAATGTCACGAGTATGAAGCTACGAACAACAAAATATTGATAAAAATATGTTTTTCGAACAAAAATTGGTAGTGGGCAAATATGTTTTTCGAACATAAATTGGTAGTGGGCAGAAATTTAAATTGTCTCCACCTTTTTCTTATTAAATCAGAAGTCTACATTTATGTAGTTAAGTTTATTCAATATAATAGATGACAATAAAATACGCTCGTAATAATAATTATATGTTCTTTGCTAGAAACGACCGATTAGTGACGCAACAAGTCGAAAAACAATTTACATATACCTCTCGTTTCTATTAGTTCTTAGCAATAATGTTTTATACAAGACAAAAAAATACAAATCTAGTTTTAAAATATACTATTGTTGCACGAAATTATATAGGTACTTTTAATTATTTATGTACCTACATATGATTCCGAATGAACAAAACCCATTTATATAACATCAACTGTTTCCAAACAGATTTTGGACTGACAAGGAACATAACTGTTTGTTGTAACAATGCTATATCTGTAGTTGTAACGATCAATCATACATTGTGACACAAAATTGAGGTAGAGCCTATTCAATTGTAGGCATAATTGTAATATGATTATACCTCTAATGATATGAAATATAATTACAAAGAATGTAGACCATTAAAACTTTGTACGCCCGCTTGCCTTGCTATTACTTTTCGATTTGATTGAAGTTTACTATAAAGTAAGAAGAATACCAATAAGCTTAAGACCGCGGTCTTACAGCGCATCGGTATTCTTCTTTTGGCTCCGGCTTCGGCTAACACCGCGGTGTTCTTAGAGATCGCCAAGATTAAGCAGCGTTCGGCTCGGTCGGTCTGAGATGGGTGACCATTTGTGGCATTTTCATATTCGAGCGTCTTCGGGCTTTGAAAGGCACGTTAAGCCGTTGGTCCCAGTTACATTTAATGTAGAAGTCCTTAAACCTAGTTGGAAGCCTGAAAGTTATAGGCGGCTTGATACGTTCCAACAGTATATGGTTAAAAACCTACTAAACCACCAATCCGTACTGGGTCCGTGTAGTGGTGTATGACCAAATCTCTATCACCTCGATTTGTGAGAGTATCACTTTGCCTAACTGTGAGACAGTATATACTGGTATTATTAAGAAGGATAGCAGCGTACAATACTTTATTTTTCCGGGTCACGTGGTGATGGTTAACATAGCATCAACTTATAACATTTAGTAAAGACAAGCTTCAGGTCAAAGGTAAAGTTAAAGAGCATGCAAAACTAAGCATAATCTAAGTGTGTTGTCATAACCCTTTTTTCTCAAGGTTTGCCAAAGACCGATATAATGCAACATGCGACGTTGAATAGCTATTAACTTAGTATCAGACAGAGTTCGTAACCTCACAATGCGCTGTAAGACGGGATTGTTGTTGCATGCAAAACGTCTTAAAAGCTTAAATGTCTGTGGGAGGATGGGGCTTTTTATCGAAAGCATCTTAAGATATCTCTTAAGATGCTTTCGACCAATCCAACCAAATTAGTCCAGATGGACCATCGTCCATCCGCAGATGTAAGTATCTGTAGCAACAGATGAGCATCGCCGTCTAGGCAGGGTCAGAAAATGTTGGTGTGACGACATAGATAGCCGTAATTGAAAAAGACTGGCCAAAGATGGTTAATCGCAGATCCATTAAAGTCACAGGGAAGATCTTTGCCCAGCAGCGGAACAATATAAAGAAAACTTTTTACAATTTGGTGCGGGTTTCTAATGTGGCCGGCATAACTGCACCGAAATCGTAATAATAAAAACTAGAAGTTTTGTTCGAAACCATTGTCGCCACTTTTAAATACATGCAGTTTGAAAAAAAATTACTCACATACAAACACATTATTGCTGTAAAGATACTTTCAGATTAATGTTATTACCTTTTAAGCACAGTTACAAGTATTGAAATACTTTTATGCTAACTTCAGCTAGTGTATCATATATGTACATTGGTCCACGCAGTCGTGAAGCAATTTGTGATAATTTTCTCAAGTGTCTCTCTCTCTGTATGACGATAAGTTCATGCGGCTATACGACTTCTAGGATTTTTTTTTCTTACAATTTCTATGCATGACTGGTAAATATGTATATTAAAAAGGTTGGCAGTCGACGTGGTAAAATTTTTCATTTGCCTTGACATTGACGTACCTGCCTAGTTTATCTACAAGCTGTAACATAATAAACGCAAGACCTGAAAGTAGTTTGTTCTAAATCGATAACTGAATTGATTCCAACTATTTTTAATGTATCTTACATTTTTTTTTAAATTTTCAAATAATGCTTTTACTCCTTCAGTGTGCTATAAAAAGCTAAATTTATTCTTAATTCATAGCAATAAGGAGATAACAAATGCATTCCTAACCCGTATTTCTCAAAATGCACACATACACGTACAAGTTTCATTGTTAATTTGGGTATAAAAGTGCTTAAAAAAGGGGTAAAAACCGTTAAATTTGGAAATTTGGTTTTAGTTTTGAATTTATGAAGCAATTCTCTAATCGGGGTGTCTGAGGTCTTGCGTTTATTATGTTACACCTTGTATATGAATGAGAAATTTTATTCAGTGTTTACGTCGTTCTGACATAAAAACTGAATTATACAATGATCTTAACAAAAATAGTACGGTAGGTATTATAATTCGATACGAAAGTGGTATTACGAAGGATCATTGTAATGAAGGCCGTGACGCCATTCAAAAGAGTAATGCGTTCCTGAATTACATCTAACGCCTACGTATGGGTACCGATATATGTTATAGAACAGCATGACTCGACTCCCGATTCACGACCCGGCACGACACTTCTTAGCCTCACGACGCCGTTTTGCAAACGAGAGACGCCGAATTATAGCGAACATGCGGAAAAACAAGTAGGTATATTATACAACACCGTCATTAAATATCATACAGATATTGATCACTGGATCAAGTTGTTGCAGGTTTTATCCATCCCCAGTATCACAATCAGCAGGGGGCCTTCAGAGTCGCGGACGCGAGGAGCGGCAGCCCTGACCTTCCTTCACGCGCCACCCTGAGGAGGACGGTGGCATGGTGTAGCCCACGTCGCCGTGAGCACCGCATTGGTTTAGGGGGCAGCGTATTATAAAGTCTCCCCTCGATAGCAGGCTCTTTGGAGCGCGGCACAAGAGGGTTGCCGATCCATCCCATACGGAGATCATGGAGCCCCTCTAAAGTGCTGATGTCGGCAACCCTGGGGTTATGAGTTTTCCTACGAAATTCTTTAAAATTCCAGTGCAGGATTTTCCCCAGGTCGAAAAAAAGGTTTTTTTCCCGCAAAGGACAAATCTTTGCGTGACCTGCACATTTGTTTGGGTCTGGGTGTTGGTGGATGTGAATTTTATGTTTATTAACACACCAATGACATAGGAATAATTCCTAGTATGGGTATCCTCGTTGAAAAAAGACTTAGATACGGTATATTCGAAAATAAAACCTCAGTCAAACGAGTGGGTTTCTTGTAAGGACATTTCTTCACTTTAAAGTATTTGAAGAAATAAATATATTTACTTCTTTTGCGGCAAGAAACAATTTTAACTTGTGTAATAGTTTTGTATCCAAGATAGTAGTAGTACTTAGTAGTTTACCAAATTCCTTTTGTGTTTGCTGAAGTAAAGACCCGTCATTTCCAAGTAATTGAAATTCTGATGAAGACACAAACTTGGGCTGTTCCAATATCAACACGGGGATTTTGAAATTATTTACAAGTTATTCTATCGGCATGCTTGTTTGCTCACACAAGCTGTCATAATAATAATAGTATCAACTATATTATACCACCTCTAGGCAAAGGCCTTCTCTCACAAATCGAGGCGAGAGATTCGGTCATACTCCCTTCGCGGACCCAGAGCCGATTGGTGGAGACAGATTTGTGGCCACCTGCCTGGAACTGCTGTGGAACTTATCAAGCCGCCTGTAAAGCTTCCAACTTGGCACTACCACATTAAACAAGTCTTGCGGAGACGTTCAATGAATATTAAAATGCTACAAATGGTCACCCATCTCAGACCGACCGAGCCAAACGCAGCATAACCTTGGTAATCGTTAAGAACACCGCGGTCACAGAGCGGTACGAGCGCCTCATCCCCCAAAAGCGAATTAATTTTAATTGTTTTGCGTTCTAATTTGTTTGATTCCTTTTCTTGGAATTTTTATTCATTCAATTCAATTTTATTCATTCCTTCGATTATATTATAAACAAAATACTCTCCATACTTTCAATATCATTTCTTGTGCTGCAACATTTTTATTGTTATATTATTTAACTTGATAGCACTCAAACCGAACATAATGCTAAAATTGTCTAAGAGTTTTGAAAACCTAGTTTGGCATTCTAGAAACAGCCCGAGAGAATAACCCGTCATATTTCAATGACTGATGAAAGATCCAGCTGTTTGAAATTTATCACGCCGCTGAATACGAATATTGTTTGGAAATCACCCAAAAGATGTTGTAATAAGAGTTGTGTAAGCGCCTTAAAATTAATGCGCTTTCATGCCTATATCGAATAATTTAAAATAACTCCGAGTTCAGTGGATCGATTGTGTGCCCGCATTAATAAAGATAAAATAAATTTATAAAAATAATATTCTTGTTTACTTCACACAGTAAATTTGAAATGTATCAATGACGCTTCTGATAGAAGCGATAGATAATACCTATAACAATACAACGAATTCAGGTCACTCAGAATTTATAACATGACAGGCGCTAACAATTAACGTCACAACCTGCCTTGCCCGCTCGCTTATCACCTTTGTCATGAACATATTATGTAGGTTAAAGGTCATCGTTTATGATCAAACTGACACCTCGACCGATTCTAGATTAGGTAATTGGACTATTAGGAACTCAACTCAAGAGCATCCATGCTAGATCAAATAAGGTCTGGGTGTCTGGGTGTAAAATTAATGTTTGTAATCGCACCTATAATGCAGAAATATATAGAAAAATACTTAAAAAGTACAGGATGTTTTATAGTTCCTTTATTTTAAACGTAGGTAAGGAAATATTTCCGTGTTGAGTGTGCGTTTACAAACATAAAAAATACACCCAAACCGAAACAAACATGAACCAAACCCGCGATTTGATCCAGTGGACGGAGTCGCTTAAGTTCTCAACCACTAGACCAAGTAGTCCGTCGGTCGTTTAAAAGTAGAAATGACTTTTAAATTGTACTTATGATTTTTCAAATACCCATACAAATCAAATTATTTTGATATGGTTCTGTGTCACTAATAGTGCTTGTACTAGATGAAAGAAAATACACACTAACGGGAAAGCGCAGAACTACATATAATATAATCACTCGCAATTTGTTCGTATTGTCCTAAAGCCATTGCGCAGTAAAACAGCACTTAATGCGCGAGGCCCAGAGAAAAATTTTGCTTGGCGTATTCCTTTGAGATGGTAATCAGTATTTTTACTTCGCGAATTTTTACCATACATAAAAACCAAACAAAAATAAATACCGTCGCACCTATATTCCCGTAGGGTGGCAGTGGTGTACCGTGTACACTTACTTTTTGCTGACAAAGTCCCAAAGTAATAGGGGCCGAGCCATTATACTGGGCACAATTTGGGACTGATGTTGGAAATTTTTCGATAGAAAACTACAATTTGTTAGACCTTAGATTTGGACCCATGACCTCGTGACCGTTACGTGCATTATACGCCACTATATTAACAAAACAGTTTAGTGCTTTTCCTTAGTTCTATTCATGAAAATAGTATCACACTACTAACCTTTCTCTTAGCTCTGACAACTTGCATCTGGTGATGGGTGCACTCGCCGATGGCTCGCCCCCTTAGCGCCGCGCTCATACGAGCATATGCCCACACCATTACTGACATGGGCAGCACGTATGTCACAGCAAGGAAGACCAAATTGTAACTACAAAAGGAAAAAGTCTATTTATGGAGGCCTTCGAGTTAATAATAAAGCCTCGTATTCAAAAGATGTCGACATCTTGACGCGCCTATTTGGTCCACATATGTTTAGTCGGTTGCAACATATTGCGCGAAAAGATTGCATACATCGTTCGTACCTATTGTTGCGTAACATAAGTCTACACTTTGTGACTTATATACCTCAAAAGCGATGCGGCGACACGGAACAGTCCACGCGATGTTTGCAGACTTGTCGGCGACGTCTCTCGATGTCGAGCGACAATACAAGCGACCCGTATTGCGGGACAATTGCCACCTAATGAATACGAGGCTTTAGATGAAGTTCAGAACTTGTATAGAAGCGGTTAAGCGGCAATAGCCTAGTGGTAGAAAACTAGTTTTATAATCACGAGATCCGCGCATCAAATCCCAGATTTTATTTGAAACCTACATATGTGTCATATTCACAACATCGTGTGAAAACTGTCATGTCCTAGAATAGAACCAAAGTGTAGTTGAAAGATATGTGACATGCGAATAAAGCGCCCCCTATCACACTGTGACTGAAATACATCGGGAAAATGAGGGTAAGCTATGTACCCTCTGCCCTATCGGAAAAAAACGTGCTTGAAAAGAATGTTACGTCCGTATTCTACGAAATGTCTTCAGTCACTTCTTTGTTGATAAATATAGCTAGCTTTTTGATATGTTCTCCAATACACATGATTGAATAACAAATGTTACTTTGTATACAAGGTGTAACTTAATAAACGCAAGACCTCAGACACCCTAATTAGAGAATTGCTTCATAAATTCAAAACGTAAACCAAATTTTAAAAATTTAAAGGTTTTTACCCTTTTTTAAAGCACTTTTATACCCCAATTAACAATGAAACTTGTACGTATATGAGTGCGTTTTGAGAAATACGTGTTAGGAATGCACTTGGAATATTCTTCTTACTATGAATCAAGAATAAATTTAATTTTTTATAGCACACTAAAGGAGGCAAAGCTATTTTTTGCAAATTAAAAAAAAAATTAAGTTACATTAAAAATTGTTGGAATCAATTCAGTTTCCGATTAAGAACAAACTACTTTAGGGTCTTGCGTTTATTATGTTACTCCTTGTATAAATATTTAAATGGTAGAAAAAATCTCGTCATCTATTCTCGGTTTACCAACAAAAATCGTGGAACAAAACATTTTTTATTTCTACACAAAAAAAGAAATGTCGATAGCACCAGAAATAGCAGCTATTGTTATCATGTTGTCATGATAACATTAGCTGCTATTACCCGTTAAATTGTCCGAGTCTATTTGTTAGCTTGTTCGGAATAAATATTTTTTTAATCTCGTATATCTCGAAATGCGAGCTCTGCGGAAGATGTGCGGAGAGTAGGTATGAAAGATAGTATCGGTGTAAAGATGAGAAAGGGCATGCTCCGTTGGTTCGGGCATATAGAAAGAATGCCAGAGGAAAGAATGACAAAACAGATATACAATGTGAAAGTGGAAGGATGCAGGTACCGAGGAAGACCTAGACTATCTTACCACGACCAAATAAACCGAGTCTTATCTGATGGAAAAGTCAAGAGTCTCCGTAACCGGCGAGCGTGTATGAGACGAACGATAAGAGTCGAGGAAGCCAGAGAGGTATGTAACGAAAGAACCTGTTGGAACTCTGTACTCTCTGCCTACCGCGCAAGGGATCTGGCGTGAGGTTATAGATAGATAGATAGATTTTTACACCTACCATACTTGTTTCTGCACTATCTTCAGGTAGACTGGCTGAAAATGTCTCAAGCTTTCAGTCCGCCAATGTACAAGTTCATAAAGCTCACTGGAGCTGGATTGCATACTTAATTTTGTATAATATAAAAATGTATGTATCAGTACAGAAAATTATGAAAAAAAATGATTAGAGAATTAGACCAAAAGGCAAGCCCACTGAGCTTCTCGCCGGATCTTCTCAGTGGAGGCCGCGTTCCGATCCGGTGGTAGATTAGTAAGTTAAAAAAAAATTGTTAATATGTCCATTTGTAAATATCGCAGTGTTTATACAAAATAAATAATTTGAGTTTAAAACACTAAATAAATAAGCTTGGAGCAGAGGTATTAGGTATAGAAAAGGGTCAAAAAGTGGATGCATACAACATAAATCCGGTCGTCATAGCAGTCTTTAAAGGAGGCCTTTGTCCTGCAGTGGACGTCTATGGGCTAAAGATAGTTATAATGAAATGGTGCATCACACGTAGGTGCGTGGGAACATGACGCAGTGCCTATCGCCGTCATATCCCAATATAACCTAGGTAAAGATCAACGACGTCAAGTGTCCCCCTTATCGCACGTTACGCTTTTTTTTAAATGGTTTTAGTAACTATTCCATGATACCTTAATGGAGTGCACAGAAACTCATAGAAATCGTTTTAAGCAGACACTAGTAGTCTTATCGCCGCTTTAACTTGGCGCTACACATGTGAGAAAATTATTACAGAATTGTTCAGGACTGCGTATACCAATTTTTTTAAATAAAAACGTAGCCCCACACTAGGAATTCTAGTCTACTAGGCGCGTTTACAAACATGAAAATTCACAAACACATATACCCAGACCGGAACAAATAATTGTGGATCACACAAAGATTTGTCCCGTGCGGGAATCGAACCCGCGACTATTAGACACGATGGGCGGAGCGGCCGTCATATGTATGTGATACACTGGCTAAATTTGGTATGAAAGTCTTCGAAAACTTGAAACGTTAGAAAGAAAGAAAGAAAGTAAAAATATTTATTAACTTACTACTACTATATTTATACTTCACTTAATAACAATTCATCGGACCATATTTTTACAGCAATAAATGTGAGTGTATGGTCTGTCTGTATTTTTTTTAAACATGTATAATAAAGCGGCGACAGTGGTTTTGAACGAAATCGTGCTCTATTTTACTACTAATGATTTCTGTGCAGAAACTGCATGAAGAAAATTAGAACATGTTAATACTTCAGTTGTAATATACAATTGTTTTATAAATAAATAACTAAAACGTCGTACACCGATGACCGTTTACAACTCGAAATTATTAATGAAGTTGGTAACATTTAAAAGCAAAAATTTTAAGTCGCCTGCAGCTTCTGACAAATCCTTTAAACCGACGTCAGTCGCATTAGCGAAAATTTCTGAAAGCTATTATACCTTCCAATCAGAGCGAGCAAAATCCTCAATTTGGTTTCCAATACTAGCATAAAGTGTAATTATATACAAAAATACATACACTCACGCCCTTATCCCGATGGGGTAGGCAGATACTACCACATAGTTTGCCACATACTACGATTCTGATACACCTTCATCGCCTGACGCACCTTCTTTGGCTTCATCTACATTCATACATCTCAGGATACATTTCCGTCTATTGAGAGTGATACGCACTTGACTCTTTTCTAAAAGACCATCAATTAAAGGTATAAAAAAAATATTAATGTGATATAAAAATTAATAAACTACTTAGATATTGGGTTATCTCATTTACGCGAATATTACACATGAAATAAAACTATTTTTTGGATTTTATCGCCAAACAAAAAGACCGGTAAAAACTCGGGTGAAAGAACATATAGCTGACTTAAAACACCGTCGCTCAAAGTCTGACCGCACCTGCTATAACATCAGATTTGATAGACCACAAATCCTCGTGAAAAAACACCGATTCCTACCAAGGATGGGTCGCGTGGCTATTGAAATTAAAAAACATCCTAATTTCCATAGAGAAGATGGCTGGGTGATTCCATCGACTTGGGATCCGGTAAATAATATAATCAAATTCAAAACCAACCATAACACTGCAAGGTTTCAAGACACCGTGAGCTCATTCTGCGTAGATCGGACCAACACAAATAATTAAGAAGTTTGACGGTACTCCGGAACAACTATACCTTTTGGACGTCTAACACCTCAGTCCTTCCTGTGACCATGAGTGCTGCAAAGCACTCGAAACGTCGGGAACTTAAAAATAAAAAAAACCGCGATGAAATTCGAAAAATAGTTTTATATCATACTCAGATATTGTAAGCTAGAATCTTTATCTACAGTTTGTATCTGAAGTAAAATCTAGCCTTCCTTTTTAACGGATTGCTAAAAATCACCTTACAATATTAATATAATATTGAACTTCCTGACAAAGGATCTAGTTCTAAGATAAAAGTCATAATATTACACCAACAAAATCCAGCGAAATATCCAGCCCTAGTTTCAATATCATAAATATTCATACACGTCTGGTTCGGTAGCTTTGCGTATAAAGAAAAGGTCTTTTTATTTGCGCCAAAAATATGAACACGGATATTTTGCGCACAAGTGTCTTTTTCACCTCTGATCGGTGTTCGGAGATCTTAAGAAGCCGGGAGAAAAGCAAGAAAGAATCTTAGATATCCTTATAAAATATACATATAATAAGATTGTAAGATAGAATATACATATTACGCCGGAGAGCTGCTCAAAAGTGACTAAAATGATTTTTTGATGAGTCCTAGCTTAAAGCAAACATGTTTATGTACCAACACAGCTTAACGATATTTAAGATTGTGTTTCTATCTCACTTTTTAGAAAAATACAATATTGCTTGAAACGGGAACATACTCAACGATAGAGTTTTATACGAAACATTGTTATTTAACGTGTTAAATCCTACTTAATATTATATATATGAAAGTTTGTATGTTTATTAAAAAAATATTACCTGAAGGCCAATTCTCGTAATTAAAAGTGTTCAAAATAAAGTCTCGATCAAATCTAAATGTCATAAATCTCAAAAATGTTTTTTATCTTAAAATATCGACATCGACCGCATCCAGATTGGACCGATAATTGAACAAAACGTAAACGGTATTCCAATAACGTTTTTAACTGACATGAACTACAAATATACGAAACAAACGTCAAAATGAAGATTTTAGTGAGGTATTTTTTATTGACTGCCTCGTTGGTCTGACTGTCTCGTTGATCTGACTGCCTCGTTGGCCTGACTGCCTCGGTGGTCTGACTGCCTCATTGGTCTGACTGCCTCTTTGGTCTGACTGCCTCGTTGGTCTGACTGCCTTGTTGGTCTAGTGGCAAAGCGCATCGCTTTGTGATCACGAGGTCCTGGGTTCACATCCTAGGTCGGGCAAGTAGTTTTTCTAACGAAAACTTCCCAGTAAGATTCCGGAGTCTGAATTTTGTCCGGTATATGGCAATAGGCTCGCCCCCTATTACATGGGAGCTTACATCGTCGGCAAAACGTGGGTTTACTCAGTACACCTCTGCCTTCCCCGCTTGGGGAATATAGGCGTGACGGTGTTTATTTGTTTTTTATTTAGACTGTTGTAGGTTAGATTAACATGTGATCAACATATAATTAGCAATATATTTTAAATTAAACAACTTGACATACTGAAATCGTATCGATACTTCAGTGGAGCAGAATACCAAATAACCAGAATAACGTGACGGACAATTTAGCGCAGTGGTTCAGAGCTTAAGCCGCTTCGCCCACTATGTCTAATTGTCGCGGGTTCGATTCCCACACGGGACAAATCTTTGTGTGATCCACAATTATTTGTTCCAGTCTGGGTATTTGTGTATGTGAATTTTCATATTTGTAAACGCACCCACGATACAGGAATAAATCTCAGTATGGGGCTACGTGTTTTTTTAAAAAAAGAAAGTGAGTCAATTCATAATTTAATCTCAATTCAGTCAATATTCAGTCTCAGTGTCAATTTAATACGAGAATTGGCCTTCTAGATTAACACGTAGCATACTTTTGTTTCCCGGAAAAATGTTAGGTTCCTGTTTAAAGTCAACGCGGACGAAGTCGCGGGCAGAAACTAGTACTAAATAATCACCGTCACGCCTATATTCTCTAAGCGGAGATGGCAGGGGTGTGTACACCCACTTTTTGCCGACGTTGTTTCGTCCCTACATAATTTTATTTTGCCCGGTGTTACAGCTATAGGCTCGCACTAGAGACCCGGTTCTATGTATCGAAAGATTACATTTTGTCCAAACTAGGATTTAAATTCGTGATCGCTATATTGCCTCATCATACGCGCATCCTAGTAATCCTACTAAAATTATAAATGTGAAAGTTTGTACGTTTGTTAATCAATCACGCAAAAACGACTGAATGGATTTGGATGAAATTTGGCACACAGTTTATTACCTGCATTAACACGGAGGATCCTTTTTATACCAAAAAAATGTAAGGTTCCCGTCTAAAATTAACGCGGACGAAAACGCAGCAAAAACTAGTAATTTATATATGAAAGTCATTATATTATTATTAGTAGTAAAGTTGAGACTGTCTCGTTGGTCTAGTGGCAAAGCGCAGCGTTTGGTGATCACGAAATCCTAGGTCAAACAAATGAAGTTTTTCTGACGAAAAACTTCCCAGTAGGAGTCCGGAATCTGGAATTGTATACTCCAATAAAGTTTTAAACTGATATGAACTACAAATATACGAAAGAAACGTCAAAATGAAGATTTTAGTTAGGTATTTTTTATTGACTGCTCGTTGGTCTGACTGCCTCGTTGGTCTGACTGCCTCGTTGGTCTGACTGCCTCGTTGGTCTGACTGCCTCGTTGGTCTAGTGGCAAAGCGCATCGCATTGTGATCACGAGGTCCTGGGTTCAAATCCTAGGTCGGACAAGTAGTTTTTCTAACGAAAACTTCCCAATTCGAGTCCGTAGTCTGGAATTGTGCCCGGTATATGGCAATAGGCTCGCCCCCTATTACATGGGACCTAACATCGTCGGCAAAACGTGGGTGTACTCAGTACACCTCTGCCACCCCCGCTTGGGTAATATAGGCGTGACGGTGTAAAGTTATCATAACATTATTGTAATTCACGTTATTTACTGAAATTATATCATTATCTGTGACTTAAAAATACTTACTAATAATCTGTTCTTGATGACGGATAACTGCCATCAGGCCATTTTATGAAACATATTTCTCGTTCGCCGTTGATGTATCTGAAACAAAAAATAACTGACTTGAGATAATAAGTTAAGTTTTATCTCAAGTCATATTGGTATCTCTCATATTAAATTATATTATGACTGATGAAAAAAAAAATATTATTCGGATTTTTTTCGCCGTTTTTTTTTGGATTTTAAAATTCCAGCCGTTCCTTTTTATTAAATAGGCGTATATCTAACAACACACTTGACGGACTATTTAGCGCAGTAGTTAAGAGCTTAAGCCTCTCCGCTGTGTCTAAGAGTCGCGGGTTCGATTCCCGCACGTGATACATCTTTGTGTGATCCAATTATTCGTTCCGGTCTAGGTATTTGTGTATGTAAATTTTCATGCTTGTAAACGCACCCACGACACATGAATAAATCTATAATATGTCTAATTCAGTTTAAATAGAACTGAATAAGATACAACTAAATTTACCACGTAATATGTTTTTGTACAACCCCACGTCCCTACTTCGAAAATATTTACAGTTGAGCTCATTAAAACACAAAAAAATATACTTAATTTAAACATGGACCGACAGAATGGGTAAGTTAACTAGTACCATGGCCCCTATTCGCTATAAAAAACAACACCGTCACGCCTATATTCCCCAGAGGGGGTGGCAGAGGTGTACTGAATACACCCCCGTTTCGCCGACGATGTTGGGTCCCATGTAATAGGAGGCGAGCCTATTTCCATATACCGGGAACAATTCCAGACTCCGGACTGGGAATTTTTCGTTAGAAAAACTACATTTGTCCGACCTAGGATTTGAACCCAGGACCTCGTGATCACAAAGCGATGCGCTTTGCCACCAGACCAACGAGGCAGGCGACCTATTTGCTATGATCTATTAAACACGTAACGCGATGCGTTACGATAATTTCGTGAAATGATAATTTAATTATAGGTACTCCTAGTGGCGTTGCAGTGCCCACCTCAGTGTAATTAACCGAGTGTAGATATATGTTATTTATTACCATACTTAAGAAAGTTGATGATTGATATTATTTTTTATCGATCATTATAGTAATAATTTGAAGTAGTCAAATTGCATTGTTACGAGGTAGGCACTGCTTATTTGACCTGAAAGTAGTTGTTCTAAATCGGTAACTGAATTGATTCCGACAATTTTTAAAGTATCTTAATTTTACTGAGTTCTTAGATTTACGCGAATATTACACATGAAACAAAACTATTTTTTGGATTTTATCGCGGTTTATTTTTGATTTTTAAGTTCCTGACGTTTCGAGTGCTTTGCAGCACCCATGGTCACGGGAGGGACTGAAGTGTTAGACGTCCAATAGGCATAGTTCTTTCGGGGTACCCTCAAACTTCTTTATTATTTTTGTTGGTCCTATCTACGCAGAATGAGCTCACGGTGTCTTGAGGTCTTGCAGTGTTATGCTTCGTTTTGGATTTGAATATATTAATGACCGGATCCCAAGTCGATGCAAGCACCCAGCCATCTTCTCTATCGAAATTAGGATGTTTTTTAATTTCAATAGCTTCGCGAACCATCCTTGGCAGGAATCGGTGTTCTTTCACGAAGATTTGTGGTCTATCAAATCTGATGCTATGGCGGGTGCGGTCAAGGACATGTTCACAGACTGTAGACTTCTTTGAGCGACGGTGTTTTAGGTCAGCTATGTGTTCTTTAACCCGAGTTTTACCGCTCTTTTTGTTTGTTCAATATGTACTCGAAACGTCGGGAACTTAAAAATCAAAAATCAACCGCGATAAAATCCGAAAAATAGTTTTATTTCATATCTTAATTTTCTTTTTTATTTGCAAAAAATGCTTTTACTCCTTCAGTGCGCTATAAAAAACTACATTTATTCTTGATTCAAAATAATAAGGATATTTCAAATGCATTCCTAAAACGTATTTCTCAATACGCACACATACACATACAAGTTTTATTGTTAATTGGGGGCATAAAAGTGCTTAAAAAAGGGCAAAATCCTTTAAATTTGGAAATTCTGTTTTCGTTTTAAATGTATGAAGCGCAAGATACGCAAGACCTCGAACACCCCGATTAGAGAATTGTCTAATCGGGGTGTCCGAGGTCTTGCGTTATTTTCGTTACACCTTGTAGATATTTAATAATTTAGGATGATGGATATTATTTTATTTTTATGTAGTAATAATTAAAAAGAAGTGTAATTGCATTCTTATGAGGTAGGCACTACTTAATTGTCTACATCCAATGCACGCCATAAGTACAGAATATCAATACACGATTATTTCAAGTTATCGTAACTCGCCGCGTTTGGTCATAGCCAATAAAAAATGTTTAAAATTAACAAAACGAAAACTTCATTAGACATCATTTAAATCTTCCTAAATACATATACTCTATTATTATACATTGAAATTATCTTTACTTTGGAAAGTTTTGGGATCGCCACCGGATGCAAAAAATTATGCCGACAGAATGACCGTGGACTACGGTCAAGCCCGGCATTATACCGTCAATGTCACGCTTATATTTACTAAGCGGAGGTGGCAGAGATGTACTTTGTGCACACACTATTTGCCAATGATGCTAGGTCCCATATATTATGCCGGCATGAGTATTATGTAAATGGGCTGGTTTGATATTTACTTAATACTTATTTTTACATAATACTCGTATCAAACGGCAAACGTTGTCGAGAGCATATTGTGTTGCAACCAACGCCAAAATAAACTCAAACTTAAATAATTTATTTTGAATAAACCCTAAGGGGGTTACTTAAACATTGTCAATTAATTTTTTATTTTTTTATTTTACTTCTAATCTACCACCGTATCGGAACGCGGCCTCTACTGCGAAAATCCGAGGAAGAAATGCAGTGGGTTTGTCTTTTGTATTTAATTATCTTTCTCTTTTTTCGTATTTGTTTTATTAATGTTATAACTATGATATGCCTACTTGTAATTTTTAATATGTTTGTTCAAGGAAAACATGGTCACCATGACCATATTTTCCTTGAACAAATCTCTGTAATAACAACTGCTCATAATTACTCACCTGAAATTATTTTGCAATAATCTATAGCTTTGAGGTTGTTTTAAAGACTGCCTAGAATTGGACAGATTTCTTTGCCTTAAAAAGAAGAATATTATAATAGCGTAGTCAGAGCATTTACGAAAAAAAATATTATTAACACATTAATCGATTATATGAACATGGACAAAACGAAAATAATGTCTAAAGTCCATGTCGTACCCACCGCACTCACCGTTGGGAACTCTACTCTTGAAGTTGTCGACGAATACATTTACCTGGGACAGGTAGTCCGGTTAGGTAGGTCCAACTTTGAGAGAGAGGTCAATCGACGAATCCAACTCGGCTGGGCAGCGTTCGGGAAACTGCGCAACATCTTCTCATCCAAAATACCTCAGTGCCTTAAGACTAAAGTTTTTAGTCAATGTGTGTTACCAGTGATGATATATGGATCAGAGACGTGGTCTCTTACAATAGGTCTCATAAAAAAGCTCAGAGTTGCTCAGCGAGCTATGGAGAGAGCTATGCTCGGCGTTTCTCTACGCGATCGAATCAGGAATGAGGAGATTCGTAGAAGAACCAAGGTCACCGACATAGCCGTTTATAAGATTAGCAAGCTGAAGTGGCAATGGGCGGGCCACATAGCGCGTAGATCGGACGGGCGTTGGGGCAGAAAGATTCTAGAGTGGAGACCACGTATTGGCAAGCGCAGCGTGGGACGACCGCCTGCCAGATGGACCGACGATCTTGTGAAAATCGCAGGAAGTCGTTGGATGCAGGTGGCATCGGACCGGTTACGCTGGAAAGCGATTGGGGAGGCCTATGTTCAGCAGTGGACAAGTATAGGCTGAGATGATGATGATGATGAATCGATTATAAGTTGTCAGTTTAATTTTTCTCTTCACCCCAAAAGGAATGAAAAGAAAATGAACTTGTCTTAAAAATGACAAATGAAATTTCTGACATTTTGTTATTATGGCAGCTGCATGAATTTATAACTCTACACCGATTGAGTACTGTCAAAATATTGCTAAAGAAAATTAAACTCACGGACACAAAATTGAATTTCCCATGATTTAAACAACGCAAGAAACCATGGTGAGTGAGAGCAATAACTTGGAGCCCGTTGTCACGCTCGCACCCATTATGATGCAGTACGGTGACCATAAGTTAGAACTAATACGGACTATACCTATTTATGATATGGTTTAAATACGCTGTAAACCATTTAATACCAAGTTCACAGCGAACAAGGTTCTCATTTCGTCTTTATATACAGAATGGATTAAGATGGAACAGTAACGGCAGCTATCTCAACCGGTGTAGATACAGAAATACGGCCCTTGGAGACTATTCTTAATTGTTGCGATATCTGGAGCTGAATTTACAGAATGCGAAAAAAATGTGCAGTCAGCAAGAAAGCGAGCAATTAAATAAAAAAAATTGACTACTACTCATTTAAGATGTAGCATATGTGTAGAAAGAAAGAATTACGGCAATAAACGGAGCCCGAGAATTATACGTTAATTATATGTCAACAAGTCCATAAAAGTACCAATGTTTGGTCACCCTACTTAGAAAGAGATGTAGGGCTCTAAGTGAGTATACTTGTCGTATACTTGTGTATACGTTTTTTTCGCAGAGTACTCAATCTATTGTAAGAAATCAATGGGCAGCTGTTTGAGCACTTGGGCTTAGTAAGAACGACGTAAAAACTAGAGAGAGAGTAGATATAGAGTTGATATTCCATCCTTTTTACACTAAAAATTTACTAAATAAAGATGTACTTGACAGCACTCTTTCTCAAAAAATTTTTGCTGATGTCAGTCTATTTGTGCGAGGACCTAGATTTAAATTTAAAAATAGCGGTTGAATGAAATAATGAAACAGCTGTTAAAAAATCCACTACTTTATAAACCTGTCTTAATACATCTGTCCTAGAATTGTCTACATTATAGGCTGCCTTGATGGTTTATTAGCAAATAATGCACGTAGCGATCACGAGGTGTTGGGTTCGAATCGTAGGACGAAATGTAATTTTTGGATATGAAAATTCAGTATCAGCGCGGAGTCTGGTATTGTCTTGAAATATTGAGAACAGGCTCGCCTCCTATTACATGAGACCTAACATTGTCAGTGAAGAATGGGTATACATGGTACACCCCGCTTGGGAAGTGTGACGGTGTGACGGTTTTTATTTTTTTATAGAATCTGTAAAGTTCGAGTCGAAAACGTCACACGTAATTGTCAGGCTGTCGTTACGAAAAATGAAGATGACGAGGTAAACCTCAAAGTAAACTTCAACATCAATAAAGAACCTCTATTACGCCTATATTCCCCACATTTCGCCGACGATTTTTGGTCCTAAGTAATGAGAACGAATCAATAATGCCATCACATCGGGCACTATTTCAGACTCGGGCGTAATAATGAGTTTTTTTTATAGGAAAGCCCCAATAACACTTTATTTGAGCTAGGATTTGAACCCAGAGCCTCGTAATCGTCAGCCGTGCCGTTATCGACGCCGACTTATTACTCAAGGCTCGTTATGTTTATTTTTAGCCCATTTTTAATTTATTAGCCATTAATAATCATTAGATGGGACCTAAATCAAAAGAATCTAAATATTACATTTTTGAAATGAATATATTTTTTGGATTTTATCACGGTTTATTTTTGAATTGTAATTTCCCGACATTTTGAGTGTTTTGCAGCACCCATGGTCACGGGAAAGACTGTGAGTCCGTCCTGTGATCATGAGTGCTGCAAAGCTGAAGATAAAATCTGAAAAATAGTTTTATTACATTTGTAATATTCGCGTAAATCTAAGAACTAAATATAATAACATTTTCATAAGAATATCCAACCATCCATCATCAGCCCGTGGCAGTCTAGTGCTGGACATAACCCTTTCCCATGGCACGCCACTTAGCTTGATCTTCAGCTCTCCTCCTTCAATCCCTGCCTTACGAATATCGTCGCCCCACCTAACTACAGGGCACCCTACACTACGTTTACCGACACGCGGTCTCCACTCAAGAATTTCAGCGTTTCAGCTATAAATTCCGCGAGGGTACAAATTATCTGGGCTTAATGACACTATGTCCTATGTACTTCCATATAAATTAGGTAATAGAATCGCTCTGTTCCTTTCATTCCATAATTCAAACATTTAGGGTCGAGGTTTACGGTAAAATTGATCATTTTTTTTAATTTTTTTTCTCTTTTTCTTTTATTTCTTTTTTTACCTGGGGAATATCCTGCATAAGACTTCCGCGAGCCTCGGGGGACGCTCGCGGGGCGTGTTGGATTCCTACCGACTAAAAACCTCAGGGTGGCCGACATCAGCACTTTGGAGAGGCTCCGGGATCTCCGTATGGAACGCTCCGGTGCCCCACTTGTGCCACGCTCTGAATAGCCCGCCTTCGGGGGGAGACTTAATGACACGCTCTCCCTCGCACCAACGCGGTGCTTACGGCGACGTGGGCCACACCACGCCGCCGTCCTCCTCGGGGCCGCTCGTGAAGAACGCTCAAGGTTGCGTCCGCGACCCCTAAGGTCCCCCTGCTGATGTTGGTGCAGGGGGGGGCCCCGCCAAACATTACGGCGGGAGACGTGAGTTAGCCCGTATTCTTAAGCCCCGGGCTATTGGGCTGGGGGCCTGGGCGGGCTGTGCCTCCGCCCCGGCGCCGTCGCCTTCGTCGAGCAGGATCAGCCCTCTCCCGATTCCGCTTATCCTCCTCCTTCTGGGACATTACGATACAAAGGAGGATACGGCCCCCCACGCCGATTCCCCTGCCAGCATAGCCGCTACTATTGCCGGCAGGGAGAGGTCCGGTCCGATCCGGTCGACCAGGATCGCCGCTCGGAGGCCCACGCTGGGCACTCTTCGAGCGTTTGCTGGGCGGAATCCTGCTCCCCACCGCAGTGGTGACAGGTCGTCGTCGCCTCGCGTCCGATCTTTCTCAGATACTCACCGAAGCAACCGTGACCGGTGATTATCTGAGTAAGTCTATAGGTGACTCGCCCTCACCTCCGCTGGTACCAGGCTTCGAAGGACGGCAGAATAGCTTGGACGACACGCTTGCGCGCGATGTGCTCTTGACTGAGCCTCGCGCGCCACTCCTCCAGAGCGCGTCGTTGTTCCCGCCGTTTCACTTCTTCGAGCGCAGGCACGTCCTCGCCGCTTTGGCGAACGCCACGAGTCTGGTCGTAGAACCTCGCGTCCATGTCCGCCAGGATGTCGAGCGGCGGAAAGCGCGCCAAGAGGGTTGCCGCCTCAAAGTATATGGTACGGTATCCTTGTGCGATGCGGATGGCCATCTTGCGCTGCAGGCTCTGGATCTTCATCCTGCTGCGCCGGACGCCCGACAGTGGGTGTGACACGGTAAAATTACTTATCCTAGCCCTAATTATCCGAATAAGTAACTCTATGTAACTATCTCCGGATTCTTTGCGTAGTGAAACACTTATTTAAAAAAAAATACAAATTATCTATCTATATCATCACGCCAGATCCCTTGCGGGGTAGGAAAAGAGTACATAGTTCCAACAGATGCATTTCAAATTATCATTAGCCGAAAGATGTTAACTGGACGAAAGAGGCCTCTCTCAAAAATTGCCTCAACGACCGGTTTTGTGACTGGCGAGATAGAGGTAGTCTAAAAAAATTTTCGGGCCAAACTCATGACAATAACTTTAATAACTTAATCTGATACATGTCAAATGGGCATCATCTTTTGAAGCTTGTGGTGTGGGAATACCATATTTCGTGCGGGGAACGTTTGCCAGAGTGTAATGTTTTTTGGTTTGGACAGATTCATTAGCCTTTGAAGTTGTAAGCCAGTTAACCGCACTACGTTACGGGATAGTCGAACTCCTATTTGAAATGGATCTTTATTTCTTTTGAATAAATAGAATAAAAGAAAAAACATACCAATGTTTTTTCTTTTATTTTCTTAATCCGTGGCATATTGTCGCAGAGTACGTATGACTATCACGAAGTCTTGAGTTCATATTTGTTTGCACAAAGTGAGTTATTTCTATCGAAGAAAATGGGAGTGGGAGTGCAAGTCTGAAATTGTGCCCAGTATGATGATGAGAAAAGGCTTGTCAACTATCACTTATCTGGGGCTTAATGTCCTTGGCGATATGGTAGTGTACACAATCTACTACAACTCTACTACCCTCGCTTGAGAATTATAGGCGTGAGGGGTTTACATTTCAATCATCAAGAATACACGACGAGTCCTTATACCAGTGATTACATATTTGCAACATCTCAATTGCTACTGGTGTTTATTCTTTTTTAAAAAGGCCTTAATACACCCTATCCATAAAGCGGGGTCCAAAGATGACATAAATAATTATAGACCCATCTCCGTCCTAACTACAATGTCTAAAATTCTGGAACGCATTCTAAATAAAAACCTTATTTATTAGCTTCCTTAACTCTAGTAATATTGTCTCATACAATCAATTTCGTTTTATGGCCAGGATTAGCACTGAAGACGCAGTCTTAGCTTTAACCGAACATGTCCCCAAAACACTCGACGCCAAACAGAAATGCTTAGGAATCTTCGTCGATCTATCTAGAACTTTCGACACTGTCTCAGTGCCGATCCTACTGCCCAAAATGGATCGCATCGAAATAAAAGGTCTTCCTCTCCAGATTTTCTCCGACTATCTAAAAGATCGCAGCCAAGCCATTATAGTAGATAAAACTGTAAGTGACGATCTGCCCATTACGTATGGAGTACCCCAAGTAAGTAATCTTGGGCCAACATTATTTCTTATTTATATAAATGATCTTTGCAATCTATCTATTCCACATTACAAGATTTTTACTTACGACAGTGACACAGCGCTAATAATGCACGGAGAGACCTGGATTAAAACCTACCAAATTGCTAATTTAGCACTGGCTGAAGTGAGTAAATGGCGTACCTATAATCTCCTTACGCTAAATATAGTAAAATCCATTTCTGTTCCTTTTAGTCTCAGAGCTAATCTAACTTCTCCAAATACGCTCATCTTAAAGACCCATACATGTCCTACCACGGGCCAATGCAATTGTGAGTCGATTAAAAAAACCCCCTGTGCCAAATATCTGGGTATCAATATCTATCAAAACCTGATTTGATAGATATTGATACCCAATCAATGATCAAAACATGTGCACATTAATTTACTATCCAGCCGTATTCGCAAGATCATTTATATCATTAGGAAATTGCGGAAATCGGTGGATTGAAAAACTCTGGAACTAATATATTCTTCCCTATGCCAATCCCTGCTGTCATACTGTGTCATGTCATGTACATCCAGTATGGGGTGAAGCTAATAAATGCGATCTCTCTCCGTCTTGAACGAGCTCAGAAAGCGGTTCTAAAGGTTATGTATCGTAAGCCCATAAGATATCCTACTACAAAACGATATGCTGATTGCGATTTCCTCCCAGTTAGATAACTTTACATATACCTGACAGTACTCCGAAAGCACTCGTCTCGTCCACGCTCCCAACCAAATTTTAGGATTAAACACAGAGTTTTTCGCGTATAGTCTCATCGTTCTAAATTTCCCGTACGTCATTTCTTTATTTCTAGTATTCTCAAAGTAAACTCAAAGCTCACCTAAAATTACTAACCTACGAGATGACGGAAAAGCTTATGCTAGGGGTTGAAAATTATAACAACACCTGAACAGCTCTTATACTTTTCCACGCACCCTGACACATTTTCCGACACTAAGAAACAAGCACACGCACGCGCACGCGCACGGGCACATGCACACACACATACACACACACGCACACACACACCCTCACCAACTCACTCGCATACTGTTTCTGCTTTTTGGATTTGCTTTTATTTTTGTTTCGATCTGCTTTTCATATTGTAAGTAAATACGTATCACCCATTTCATAATTTATATAACCACCTACCCATTGCAACTCACACTATGTATCCCTGGATCAATTTATAACTAAAGGCACATTGTTACGAATGAACACTGTTTCCAAAGACACAGGTATATAAACCTAGTTTAGGGGGCAGGTTACTTACTGATATTATTTTAGCCTATGTTTATTTTAATTATGCTTCAATTTTAATGTATTAATGTAGGTTGAAAATGTATGCAAGCAATAAATCATTATTATTAGTCTAAAATTAATTTTAAAGTAGAAAGGTAAACTATTAAAAATATGGCTCGAGGTTCTTATAATGTATCACCGTAGTAAATATATACATATTTCTTACGGGATCACCCATTACAAAGAAACATTAGAGTCCTTCGCTACGACCAATTAAACATGTAATGCGGCGTTTTACGATAACTTTGTAAAGTGATCGTTTAATGGTATTTCAGTGGCGTAGAGTATACAGTTACACGAGGCATTAAAATATCAACCTAAACTGTCCCAATGCTGGGCAAAGACCTGTTCTCACAAATCGAGGTGAGAGTGTTAACGTCATACTCCACCACGCGGACCCAGTGCGGATTGCAGCCACCTGCAGTTGGAACTTATCAAGCCGCCTGTAAGGCTTCCAACTTAGCTGAACGACTAACACATTGAGTGGTAACCGGGACCAATGGTTTAACGTACCTTTCAAAACACGGAGATGCTCGAATGTGAATATGCCACAAACGGTCACGCATCTCAGGCCGACCGATGCGATCGCTGCTTAACTTTGGTGATCGGTAAGAATACCGCGGTTGTACAGCGCTACGAGCGCCTCGACGCCTCGCGACAGGAGGCATTATAATTTTACAAAGACATTACGGTTACGGGCCGTATTTACACATTGCGAATAAATTTGATAAATGTGAACCGCTTTCATAAAATTTAAAGGACTCTAGCTATTATAGTGGTAATTAACAAGCCACCCGGGAAAACCAAAGAACCCGAAAATACTATAGGCTGTAAAATTCGGCACTAACCTGTTAACGAACGACATAGTCTTTATTGGGTTTGTCACAAAAACTTTAATTGGCTTCATTAAATAAACCGAAATTATTGGATTAAGAGCTCTCATTCCATTAGGTGCTAAAACTTCAAATAGATTGACACAAAATTTACCCTATTTTCCCCCAGTGGGAATGGGACAGATGTACTGGGTATATATAGTAAGCTTGGACACCACGGACTTTCATGTCTCCGCAGTGCGAGGAGAATATGCCGGCACTCCAATATTAACGACATCATCTGTCGGGCCTTACCACCGCTAATGTGTCGGCTGTTTTAGAACCAAACAACCTGTCGCGTAGCGATGGCAAGAAACTGGACGACATGACACTTATTTCCTGGGAGATAAGACGGGGACGCCACTTGCGTCGATACTTTGGCACCGTCCCACCTTCCCGAATCAATCATTAGGGCTTGAGCAGCCGCCGCATCTGCCGAAACCCTCAAACAGCGTAAGTATAGCAATCTCGATAGAGATCATATATTTGAGCCGTTTGAGGTAGACACTTTGGGTCCATGGGGTCCTGGTGCACATCGCACATTTTGCTATGTGGCCAAATTGCTGCACACTGACACTAATGTGGTGTCTATATTAAACAACGGGTTACTATATATACTTCAAAACATTATATTTTGCGACAAGGTGCGTTGGTGTGTAATTCAGTTCTGGTTGTGCCTCGGCCGCGCTCGGTCGTTTTCTCTGCGCAGCCCGTCCGCTCGCTATCTGTCGTGCGTAATTACTTACGATTACTTGCGTGGTTGGTCTTGCCTGCGCTTGCGTGACTGCGTCCATTGCATCCGCTCGGCATTTGTAATTGGCGCATTTCGTTTGGCTCGCGCATAATCAACTTCGCGAGTTGCTAGGCAGACGGCCGTTATATCGGCGGTCGGCCTTCCCGCGATTTCTAACGGTTTCGTTTCGTGTGCCTACGTGGTTCGGTTCGCGGTGTTTACGTGCTTGAGTGTCTGTGCAGTGACGTGTCTTCATCCGCTCGTGTGTATGCAGGTACCTCTTTGTCTATTCACGTTAGTACGTTTGCTCTGTGTACCTAATTACGTGGGTTGCTAGGCAGCCGCGTCGTTCTAACGACGCGGCCGGCCCTCCCGCGGTTTTCCTAACGGTTATTTTTCATAACGGTTTTTTTTTTTTTTAACTTCGATTCTTAATAGTGTTGTATTGTAAATCCACGTCTTTTGTCCGTTGGTAGTAAGTCCGGTGGGCGCCTAGCGGTGTCGTAGCCGGGCTTGAGCGGGACCCGAGCGCTCGCCTCCCTCCTTCAGAGGGCGGCCATCTCGGAAGGGCTTGAGCTCTGGCCTGGGGGTTTCCCTGGTCAGGGCTCTTGATTTCCCCGGAGCAGTTAGGATTTGGTGCCGCCCGTTCGCCTTAAGGCGAAAGGGCACACCGCGTCCTCCGGTAGTGCCACCCCCCCGCCGCCACCCGGTGGAGGGATCTGGGCATCGTTCACGCCGGGGTCTTAGGGCCCCTTTCTAGTCCACGCGCCCTGCCATTTCTCCTATGGAAATGGCTGTCGACTTCCCTCCCGATTTTGTCCGGGACCTTGGGAGGTATATCGTGCTGCATTGCCCGGACATGGTCCGGGAATTCAGGGCAACATACTCGCCCGCCTTGCCCGACGCGTCGCCCGCGCGCGCACCGCCCCCCACCCCCGCGCACCCCGCGCCTTCTGCGCGTCCCGCGACTCCGTTTGCCGCGCCGAGAACGGATCTAGTTGCGCCGCCCTAGACCCCCGCCGACCGCCCCGTCTCGCCATGCGGGTCCGAGCCTCTCTCGGACTCGGACATGGAGGTCGAACGCGCGTCCGCGAGACGCGCCGCCCCCGCCCGGTCCCCGTCCCCGTCGTTCTCCTCGGAGGACGACTTCATTCCCATTTCGAATGGGAAACGGGCGCGTAAACCACGCGACTCGCCACCTCCCAAGATCCAGAAAGCCGGGAACGTCTCCGGTTCTCCCGGCCCCTCCGGCCCCTCCAGCCTCCGGCCGTCTCCCAACGCGGCCGCGAGAGCCTCCCCCCTCGCGCGCCCCGCACGTCCGAACATCACTCCCCCGCCGCTTGTCATTCAGGACAAGAGCGCCTGGGAGCGCATCTCTAAGGCGATCTACAATTGCCAAATTAATTACACGCACGCGCGTTCCACCGCGCAAGGCATAGCCGTCAAGGTGGCCTCCTCGGACGACCACCGACGGCTATCGGCGTTCCTGCAATCGAACAAGATCGCATATCACACGTACATCCTGGAGGAGGAAAGGGAGCTCAGGGTAGTAATCCGCGGTGTCCCTAGGGAGCTGGACACCGCCGTCATTAAAGCCGACCTCCAGTCCCAGGACCTTCCTGTGCGCCAGGTGCACAGAATGGTCAATGGGCGCTCCAAGGAGGCCTACGACATAGTGCTGGTCGTCCTCGACCGCACCGAGTCCGGCCGTAGGGTCTTCGACCTAAAGGCCGTGTGCCACATTTCTGGCCTCTCCGTGGAGGCCCCCAACGAACGTGGCACGCCCGGGCAGTGCCACAACTGCCAGCTATACGGGCACTCTACCCGTAATTGTCACGCGCGCCCTCAATGCGTCAAGCGCATCGGGGACCACGCGACGTCCCAGTGCGCCCGTTCGAAGGAGAGGGCCGAGCCCCCTAGCTGCGTCCTCTGCGGCACCAAGGGGCACACCGCGAACTATCGCGGTTGCCCCAAGGCCCCGAAGGGGAAGCGCGGCCGGGCGAGGCGCGGTGGCCGCCGCCACCCCCGCGCGGTTGCCTCCCCCTCTGCGCCCTCAGCGCAACACCTCCCCGCACCCTCAGCGCACCCCCGTCCGGTGCCTTCAGCGCCAGCGACCACAGCTCCCCGCGCTCCCGCGCCACAGAAGCTGACCCCCCCTCCCCCGCCGCTCAGGCCGTCTCTTGGCGCCAACGCGTGGGTGAAGCCGCTGCCCTACACCACGGCTTCCCACCCGTCAGTGGGCCCTGCCCGCCCTCCAAAGCGCGCGCCGGCGATCCCGCTGGCGGCGGTTTGTCCCCCTCCGCCCACGAACGTGAGTCAGGACGTCAACCTCATTATGAGCGTCTCGGCGGTGATAAGCCCCGCACTACTCCCCAGAGTCCACGAACTCGCCCTCCAACTCCGCGCCGCCACCAACGTGGCGGATCAGGTTCTCCTGGCCGCGGAATACAGGGACGTCTATGACGTCCTGGCGTCCCTCAGAACCCAACCCCCCCGCACCCAATAATGGATTTACGACCTCCCCGCCATAAACCCCACAACCTATCCCTGGCGTTCTTTAACGCCGATGGCCTTCGCTCCCAGCGAGATCAGGTTGCTGATTTCCTCCGAGATCACCAACTTGATATCCTCCTCGTGCAGGAAACCTTCCTCAAGCCCGCACAACGCGACCCTAGGATCGCAAACTATAACCTCGTGCGTAATGACAGAATCGGCTCCCGCGGAGGCGGTACTCTCATTTACTACAGGAGGTCCCTTCACTGCATCCCTCTCGATCCCCCCGCGCTCACCAACATCGAAGCCTCGGTCTGTCGCATCTCTCTCACGGGGCACCAGCCCATCGTGATCGCCTCCGTATACCTTTCCCCCACTAAATCCGTTCTCAGGAGTGACTTTGAAGCACTCCTCAATCTGGAAAGCGCCGTCATTCTGGCGGGCGACTTCAACAGTAAGCACGTGGCCTGGAACGGTCTCACCACTTCCCCTAACGGTAGGAGCCTTGACGCCCTGGTCGACGTTCTCGACTTTGACGTCATCGCACCTATGCACCCTACCCACTATCCTATCAATCCCAACCACCGACCCGACGTCATGAGACTCGGTTCCCCCCCTTCCGGCCCTCACCGACCCAAAAAGACGGTGGTGGATTGGCATGCGCTAAGCACGGCCTTGGCGGATGCCGACCCTCCCCCCCCCTCTCAGCTCGGACTCCATCCCGTCCCCTCAGGATACCGATCAGGCCGTAGATGCCTTCACCGAACACATCCGATCGGCTGTCAGTCGATCGTCCAAGCAAGTCGAGGCGGAAGATCTCTACCTCAACCGCTTTCGACTGCCGGACGATGTTAGGGATCTCATTCGTTCCAAGAATGCTTCTATCCGGGCGTACGGTTCCTACCCCACCGAAGCCAATCGGGCCCGGATGCGCGCTTTACAACGAGAGGTAAAGCGTCGTGTCGCGGAGGTCCGGGAGGAACGGTGGGGTGACTTCCTAGAGGGCATCGCGCCATCGCATCTGGCCTACTGGCAGCTGGCGCGTAGCCTCAAATCCGACTCCACGACTGACATGCCCCCGCTGTCCCGCCCTTCAGGCGCACCCCCAGCCTTCGACGACGACGAAAAGGCCGAGCTTCTCGCCGACTCCCTCGAGAGCCAGTGCGCCCCCAGCTCTCAGTCCGTCGACCAGTCCCACGTCGACGCGGTCAACAGGGAAGTTGAGCGCAGGGCATCCCTCCCCCCCGTCGATTCCTTACCTCCTATCACCCAAACGGAGGTCGAAGATCTAATTATGGGTCTCAAAACTAAAAAAGCCCCTGGCTCTGACGGCATTTCAAATCGCGTTCTGAAATGCCTGCCCGCCCAACTCATCTGCCTCTTAGTGGCCATATTGAACGCCGCCATGGCGAACTGCACCTTCCCCGCTAAGTGGAAGGAGGCGGACGTCATAGGCATTCCCAAGCCCGGCAAACCTCGCAATCTCCCCGTGAGCTACCACCCTATCAGTCTCCTCAACTCCCTGGCCAAGATATACGAGCGCCTACTTCTGGCGAGGCTCAAAGACTTCGTAACGTCCAGGGGTATCCTTATCGACGAGCAGTTCGGCTTTCGAGCCAAACACTCTTGCGTCCACCAAGTGCACCGCATCACGGAGCACATCCTCTCCGGTCTCAATAGACCCAAACCCATCTACACGGGCGCCCTCTTTCTAGATGTTGCGAAGGCATTCGACAAAGTCTGGCACAACGGCTTGATCTACAAGCTCTACCAATTGGGTGTGCCGGACAGACTCGTGCTCATCTTACGAGACTTCTTGTCGAATCGCGCCTTCCGTTATCGCGTCGAAATGACGCGCTCCACTTCCCACTCCATCAGTGCTGGAGTCCCACAGGGCTCAGTTCTCTCTCCGCTCCTGTTTAGCCTTTACACGAACGACATTCCTCGTTCGAGTAAGGCGCATCTAGCCCTATTCGCGGATGATACCGCTCTCTACGTCTCGCATAGGAATAAGGGTTTCATTACCAGAAACCTTCAGGCATCCGCCAATTCCCTAGGGAATTGGTTCAGGAAGTGGCGTATTGAGGTGAACCCGAACAAGAGCACTGCGGTGTTCTTCTCCAGAGGTGCCACCCCGCGCCACTCCCTGCGCCGCCCTAGAAGTAATCTCGGCCAAGTGACCATGTTCGACCGACCCATTCCCTGGGTCAAAGAGGTCAAATATCTAGGGTTCACCCTAAACAGTACCATGTCCTTCGGCCCGCACATCAAGCGGGTCCGTCACCGAGCATCATTTGTGCTCGGTCGTCTCCATTCGTTAATCTGCAAGCGGAGTAAAATGTCCCTTAGAAATAAGGTGACACTTTACAAAACTTGCGTTCGACCCATCATGACTTATGCGTGTGTTGTGTTCGGGCATTCGGCCCCCTCTCACATCGATAAACTCCAAGTGGTTCAAAACCGCTTCCTCCGTAAAGCCGTAGGAGCCCCCTGGTTCGTACGGAACGTTGACCTCCACTCCGATCTAGGTTTCGAACCTATTCGCGCCTTTATTAAAAAGGCGTCAACACGTCACTTCGCGAACGCATCTACCTATGCGAATCCGTTAATCGTAGCCACCGCCGACTACGATCTCCCCCCTGACCCCTGCCGCCACCGCCGGCCGCGACATGTTCTCACCGACCCCCCCGATGCTTTGTCATCCCTTCTTTCCGCTCAGAATACGGGCAACGACGACGACGTAGTAGTAGATCCCCTCCCATAGCCAGCGGTTGACCGGTGCACTTAGTAGTGCACCCGTCCCCCTACAGCGACTGTCCCAACCGAGGGCGCCTCTTCGAGGCGCCCTCGAGTATGTCGCCTCTTGCCCTTCTGGCTGGCTAGAGCGTAGTGGTTGCACGCTCGCCTTTAAGTCCGGTGAAGCTGTAAAGGCCTCGCGGCCAACAGCGTACATCATTCACACACACACACACACATGGTGTGTAATTAAGGTTATAATTTAGTAAAATTTTACTACTTCTAGGGAAATATTTCAACGAGTGGATCCGCATGGTGTCTAATTAAAAAAAGAACTTGGGTAAATTACATAGCAAATGGTAACTCTGCGACTGTAATGTACTGACATTGCAGTTGATGACAACGTTAGTTCCGATTTTGCCCAGAGGCCAAAAGATCCGTGTATGACTGTAATTTTATTTATAATATACGTAACTAAGTATACACTATGTACTACTTACTGTTTCTTGTAAGTGTCGGAATATAGCAGGTTGGGTAATGCGAGCAATACGCTCGCGCACCACACCGTTAGCAGCGCCGCGCGCGCCACGCGTCGGCTCAACCTGTGTTGTAGCGGCTTCACTATAGCCACGTACCTGTGTAATGAAAAAAATATATCTGAGTTATGGAAATCAATAAATAAATACCGTCACGCCTATATTTATCAATGGGGGTGGCACAAATGAACCGTGTACACCCACTTTTCGCCAACGTCATTAAGCTCGAGCGAGCCTGTTGATATTTTACCAGTATGCAGACTCTGCACTGATATCACGAATTCTTCGACAGAAAAACTACAATTTGTTTAGGATTGAAATTCAGGAATTATAATTGCTACGCGCATTTTTGCTACTAGATCAAAGAGGCATTTGTGTTATAGTGTATCACCAGCTTATTGTGTATCGATTCTAAGGAAGGTCAAATGTACGATTGTTACGCGGTGACTACGTGATATTTACAAGGCGACTACGAGGCATTTACGCACCGACTACACGCTATCCATGCATCGACTATGAGGCATCTACGCAGCAACTACGAGACATTTATAAGGCGACTACGAAACATTTACGCGGCGACTACACGGTGTATACACGATAGCTTTGCATAGAGTGTTCACGGAAACCTCCTTTTTTTGATGGGGGAAATCCTTCTTAGGATACCCGTTCGCCATTGGGGGAAGCGAGGGGGTAAGCCGAGACTCCTACCGGCTGAAACCCCCACCGTGCTCCAGTTCGTCGCCATGGCCGGGGTGGGTTACGGGAACGTGTGGGCAACCATCCGCGACCCGCCAGCAACCCTCCACTATTGTGGGAATCCACTCTTGGCGGACGGCTAATGCTTTCCACACACTTTATTCAGGGTCTTGCCGTGAGCACGTGGCATGCACTTCCCTCTCGAGGGCCAATTATTGTGTGCAGGTGATGGCCCGTCCCATTACCCACAAACTTCAGCAAGGCGGCATTAAGTTGGCGTAGGCACGCTGTCGCTGCCGCTTCTACGACTACGCTGACCCTATGCTCAATGTCAAGGGTCAAACGAAACAAACACACTATGTTTCTGTTATGTTTGAAACCTAACATAAACAAAAAGGTGGAAATTCATAATATTTTTAAAACTTAATCTAATAACACATCTACCAACTTAGAGACAATACGGGTTTGCTGTATAAATACATGGGGGCAAAAACAACGACCAGTGAAAATAAAAATAAAAAACAACAATCTATAGGCTATCAAATGATATTTATATGGGAAACATAACAAAACATAGGATTCGACGTAAAACGGAATACACGGTGAGAGAGAATTGAAGCATAATAGAAAGAAAGAGATAAATCTATTATTGAAAGGGAGTTATACAGATATAGAGGGAGAGAAAGAGAGAAAGAAAGAGTAAAGTATATTAGTTTAACAGATAGAAAAAGACAGATATTGCGAGATGTAGAAGAGTGATAATTTGTTTTCCAATACATCCCCAACACCTTTTGCGAGGATTTACGATCCTGTATAGTATCCATTTCTTTACTGATTAGGGTAGGAGTATTCATTCCTTTTTTATTTATTTTTTTGTAAAGAACGTAGTCCCACTATTGGATTTACTCCGTTTAGTGTTTGTAAACGCACCCACAATACAGGAATAACTATATCCTAGTGTGTGTGTGTGTGTACGTTTCTTTTTAATAAAACAAATTGTTGGAATTTTTAAAATGAATACTTAAACTAAATAGGGCAATGATTATTTTATACAAATAGACTTATTCTTTAAATCATGGATAGCAAGCCGTGCGAAGATAATTTCCCCACAATTCCACCCGCCACCCATACAGAGCGGATCCGAATATTTCGGAATTAAATTGATGGTATAACTATATAAATCCGTGAGGTAAACAACTACCTACGTAATCTATCAAACTTCCGGTATCGTTGTTGATTTTATGGTCTAATGTTGAAAACAACCTTACAATGTTGATATGTATACCTTGAAACTTTATATAAGTTTCCGCACACAAACGATTAGCTGTATACCTCCATAATTTAATATTTCTGGTAAATTCATCTGCGTCGGTGGAATAAATTAATAGTAAAAAATGCAATTTAAAAAGGCCATAGAAATTAAATATTTATACCAAATAACTATACTGTTGGCCGTTGAGGAGTTCCTTCGTCTGGAGTCAATCTTTAGTGTATAATCAGGTCATGTGAAGCATAAAAATGCATTGTCATCGGAACTGAATCAACATGTCAAATTTCAACTCAGTAGGATAAGAGAAAGTGGTTCTATTCTCGAATGTTATTGTTTTGTTCTGAGTCGCATGCTTACGGTTTCACGAAGTTAAAATGGCACAATGCTAAACAACCTGTAAAAATTGCACTAAAAAGTACAACGACAGGATAAAGTGTCGTATCTATTTGCAGTAAATATTATTTTATAATGTGTCATATTTTTTGCATTTAAACCATATATCTTTAGTTGTTTCCTTTTAATTTATAACTAGATAACCCCGTATTATACCTATCTACAATCTACAAACATCCCCTTCACTCTCGCGCATATTGTTTGCCTAGTCCAAAGCGAAATACCATTACTTTGGGACAAGATCGATTTGAAAATAATATGGAGTTAACATTATTTTTTAATTTTTAATTTCTCAGTCATTTAACTTTTTCACAAAATAAAAACCAGACCAGAGAAAGCTGCGGAGCGCTTTTATATAACGCAAAAATGCAGTGACGCTGTATATTAATGTTTTTTTGGTGCAACTAAAACCTTTCTACGAAACTTTTAATGTACGGTGACTAGCGACTAAGTGTCTTCTTCCCGCGCAGGCTAGCTCTTATAGTTCTTAAAAACGTTACTTGCTTTAACCCTATGCTAACAATTGTTTTTCGCTTTTGATGCGTATTTCTTTAAAAAAAAATTTAATGTCTCATGCGGTAGTTAAATACATTTATACCGTTGTAATGCTGTTATTTTTTAGTTACTGTCTTACATGTAAGTGGAGAAACCCAGAGAAGTTTGTAAGGAAAGAACCTGTTGGAACTCTACTCTCTGTCTAGCTCACAAGCAGTGTTGGGCACTAATTGTTTAATTGTTCAATTGTAGGACCAAACAATTGAAATTTCAATCGCAGAAAAAATCAATTGCAATTGACGATTGAAAAATTAATTGTTAATTGTAGGGTTCACAATTAACAACTGATCAATGGTAATTGTAAAACGTTGCAATTACAATTGATCAATTGTTAATCGTTTTTTGCATGTTTACGATTAAACAATTAACAATTAAACACAGGACAATATATTTTTAACACATCCAAGATGGCGGACGTGACCTTTGAAGTAAAATGGGTGTCATTTTTGGGGTTTCAGGGAATACTGATTGCAAATATGGCGTGAATTTTTGGATCTAAGTAAAATACGACGATAAGACTTTTGAAGTAAAATATGGGAGTCACATTTTTGATATTAGGGAATGCTGATTACGAATATGACGTTAATTTCTGGATCTAAGATGGTGGATGTGACTTTTGTAACAAAATCAATATGCATGTCACTTTTATGGTTTTGAAAGAAGTTGATAACGAATATAATGTTAATTTTAAAATCCAAGATGGCAGACGCGACTTTTTATGAAAATCGAGATGGGTATTGATTTCGGGGTTTTATGAGATGCTGATTACGAATATGACGTTAGTTTCTGGATCCAAGATGGCGGACGCGACTTTTTATGAAAATCGATATGGGTAACGATTTCAGGGTATTAGGGGATGCTGATTACGAATACGGCGTTAGTTTCTGGATCCAAGATGGCGGACATGACTTTTGAAGTAAACTCAATATAGGTGACACTTTTAGGGTTTGAGGGATGCTGAGTAAAAATATAACGTTAATTTAAAGATCTAAGATGGCGGACGCGACTTTTGAAGTAAAATCGATATGGGTTTTATTTTTGGGGTTTTAGGGGATGCTGATAACAAATACAACGTTATGAGATGCTGATTACGAATATGGCGTTAGTTTCTGGATCCAAGATGGCGGAAGCGACTTTTGATGAAAATCGATATGGGTATCGATTTCAAGGTTTAGGGAATGTTGATAACAAATATAACGTTAATTTTAAAATCCAGCATGGCGGACGCGACTTTTTATGAAAATCGATATGGGTAACGATTTCAGGGTATTAGCGGATGCTGATTACGAATATGGCGTTAGTTTCTGGATCCAAGATGGAGGACATGACTTTTGAAGTAAAATCAATATAGGTGTCACTTTTAGGGTTTTAAGGGATGCAGAGTAAAAATATAACGTTAATTTAAAGATCCAAGATGGTGGACGCGACTTTTGAAGTAAAATCGATATGGGTTTTATTTTTGGGGTTTTAGGGGATGCTGATAACAAATATAACGTTAATTTTGAAATCAAGATGGTAGGCGCAAATTTTTATTAAAATCAATATGGGTATAGATTTCGGGATTTCAGGCGATGCTGATTACGAATATGGCGTTAGTTTCTGGAAACAAGATAGCGGACGCGACATTTGATGTAAAATCAATATGGGTGTCACTTTCTGGGTTTTAGGGGATGCTGATAACGAATATGGCGTTAACTTTTGGAACCAAGATGGCGGACGAGACTTTTGGAGTTAAATCGATATGGGTTTCATTTTTGGGGTTTTAGGGGATGCTGATAACAAATATAACGTTAATTTTGAAATCCAAGATGGCGGGCGCGACTTTTTATGAAAATCGATATGGGTATCGATTTCGGGGTTCTAGGGGATGCTGATTACGAATATGGCGTTAGTTTCTGGATCCACATGGCGGACAGGACTTTTGAAGTAAACTCAATATAGGTGTCACTTTTAGGGTTTTAAGGGATGTTGAATACAAATATAACGTTAATTTAAAGATCCAAGATGACGGACGCGACTATTGAAGTAAAATCGATATGGGTTTTATTTTTGGGGTTTTAGGGGATGCTGATAACAAATATAACGTTAATTTTGAAATCCAAGATGGCGGGCGCGACTTTTTATGAAAATCGATATGGGTATCGATATCGGGGGTTTAGGGCATGCTGATTACGAATATGGCGTTAGTTTCTGGATCCAAGATGGCGGTTGTGACCTTTTTTGTAAAATTCGATATGAGTTTCATTTTTGGGGTTTTAGAAGATTCTGATAACGAATATAACGTTCATATTGGAATCCAAGATGGCGAACGCGACTTTTGAAGTAAAATCAGTATGGGTGTCATTTTTGGGGTTTGGGGGAAGCTGATAAAGAATATAGCGTTAATTTTGAAATCCAAGATGGCGGATGCGACTTTCGAAGTAACATCAATGTGGGTATGTCATTTCGGGGGTTATGTCCAAGAGCGTGCTCGTTGCGACCCCTGCCAGCCATCTAGGCTGGGTCGTCTCCCCGAGGCGACGCGTGTAGTCTAGGGTACCACTGAGTGGTCGTGCCAGCAAGGGGGTGGGTATCTTGCTGTCCCATCGCCTGGCTTCTGGAGTGAGAGACTATGGCCTGTACTATGCAAGATTCTCTGAGTCCGTTTAAATCCTAAGTCTCACTAGGGTATTTTTGGATGCAGCATACGCTTCCGTAAGCTTGTCGACACACCAGGAGCTTGAGAGTTTTGGGATAATGTCAGGGAACTTTTGAATCTGACTGATGTGCAAATGAAAAGGTGATTTTGTGCGACGACCTGAATAAATGGGTGGGAACCAGGTGGCAATCTTACGACGTTGCTCTAGGTCCTTATGGTGATAAGAGAGTAAATGATGCGGGTAAGCTCATTGTAGATGCATGTTTGGAAAGAGGCCTTCTTGTGTCAAATACGATATTCCAACATAAAGCGATTTATATTACGTGGAGAAGAAATGAACAGAAAAGCATGATAGATTTGATCCTAGTAGATAACCGTCTCCAGAGCAAACTTTAAGATATCCGTGCATATAGAGGTCCCACTCTTGAATCGGAATACTATCTCATAGTTACGTGGTTTAGTGGTTTGTTTAGAAGAAGAGGTAATGGCGAGAGCATATACCCTTTCGAGGCCATAAAAGAATTATAATTGAAAAGTTGCAAGAGTGAGAAGAATGTATAAAGATCTGTTCATACAGACTCTGGTTCGGGAGAAGCTTTTGACAGCAGGTACTTCGGACTCGAATATAAATGAATGCTGAAATAGCCTAAAAGAGAGTTTGTTAGAATCCGCGAAAGAAGTATGTGGTTGCTCAAAAAAGCAAAGCACAGCGGAAGTTGGGACGGAGAGTTACAAAGCTTCGTACAAAGTAAGAAGAAAACGTGACAGGACTGTGTTTCTTCTTTGAATGTAAATGACAGTATGACAGAGCTGAAGAAATAAATATACGGCAATGCAAGAGTGCCACCAAAACTTTAGTGAAAGAAATGTTTGAAAGAGAAGAAAGGCGATTGGAGAAGAAAGGCTCGAGGTGATTCGTCAGGCTTAAGCCAAAAGGCTTAGAAAGCCATGCATTAAGGAGAGCTTGTCCTAACGCTGTTATATGGCAGTGACGGTTGGGTATATAAGAAGAAGAATGAAAGTAGGATAAATGCGGTCGAAATTCGAGCACTGCGGAAGATGTGCCGTGATTGACCGTATTCGCAATAGCATAGTAAGAAAGCTTGTAGGTATGAATGATAATATTAGTGTAAAGATGCAAAAGGGTATGCTCCGTTGGTTCGGGCATAAAGAAATTCGGAAGAAAGAATGACAAAACAGATATCAAATGCGAAAATGGAAGGATGTAGGTACCGGGAAATATCTAGACCATCTTACCCCGTTTGATTGGTTATGACGAGTACTATAGACCCTAGGAGTTCCGTTGGCCACCTTCCGGATCCATCATCAGGACGTGGCCGCCATCTGAGTTTAAAGTACTGGTCAAGACAAATCTAACGATCTAAAACACGACGGAGTTTCTAAATCTCGAACCAACCGAGACATGTTGGTCTAGTTTTTTCGACCCGCAAAGTCAATTTGTCTTCTTATGACAAATTGAATTTGTCATAAGAATTCAAGATAAACAATAGCAAACAAGGAGCAACAATAGTGTTAAATAAATATACAACGAAAAATATTAAAAATCAATTTTTATTTAAATTAATGTTCCGATTTAATGACACATAATTAAAATGTTTTCTGTATATTCTTTGAATAGGTTAAGTTGCACTTCAACACGACTCTCTTTTCAAACATTTGATCTGATAATCTATGACTGTTTGGTGAATTGGTCATAGTAGCAAAAGAAAACAATCTTTCAACTGCTGCGGAAGCTGGTAATGGCGTATTAAATTTTATAAAGACTCTTTTTATTTCTGGGTATTTGTTCAGCAGACTTAGTTCTTCACTTTCTTCAGCAAAAAAGTGTAGCATTAATAGCTCAGCCATTGTTATAGGCATGTTAGTACTGGCAGCCGCTGTAGGTGACACATTAATATTACTATCTGAGTCAGCATCAGATTCAAAAAAATTTTCATTACGACTTTTAGTTGCTATAATTTGTTGAGGCTCTTCATTGAGTTCTTTTGAACTAAGGGTTTTAAAAAGATTCTGTACCCTAGTTTGGTCTTGATTATCTAAGCGAGAAAACCACTTATTTTTAAAACAGGGATACGATACAGCAGCTATTGCTGCATGTTCTGCCTCAGCAGTGTTAAGGTTAAAAAACTGTTTAAATCTCGTTTCAACGTTTATTCTATACGCCTCGATTAAAGGTGCACAGTACATCAAATTGCCTCTCCTTTCAATTTTTTGTATTTTTCTTATCAATGCAAACAGACATGGCAATAAAATGCCATAATAGGCATTGGTTTTACTTTGCATAATATCTAGTGCTTCTGCTTCTGGTGCAGCACATGTCAAATATTCTTTCAAGTAATCAAATTCAACATCTTTTATGGGATTACTAATATTTAAAGCTCTATGAAGCTGAAATTTTTTTTTTTGATTTGATAAAATTTGTTGAAGTGAATCATATAGGCTATTCCATCTGGTTTCACCCGGTCGACTTAATGTGTGTTGTAATAAATCTTGTATAATTTCAGCTGTTTTTGGACGACCAGCTGCATTCCATAAAGAGTTGCATTTTTTTAATGCGGTGGTATGTATATGAGATAATGGAGTACCTTTGTCATTTAAAACTTTATTGGCATCAACGGTAGCACATAAGCTTAATGTATGCGCACAGCATCTTATATGGGCACGCAAATAAAATCTTCGGATTCTTCTTCGTCCAGACTTGAGTCAGATTCCACATCTATTTCTTCAAACAAAGAATCTTCTGGCTGACTGGTTTTGTCACAACTGATGTTTGTAAGTTCCACGCCAAAAGCGCGAAATGCTTTTAAATAATTACTGCCGTTGTCAGTAATGGTTGCGACTACCTTATTACTGTTTAAGCCAAATTCTGTATAAATTTGTTTAATTAAATTAGTAATACGATCGTAACTATGAATGCCTTTGAACCGCTGACATGCTAATGCTACTGAAACACGTTTCAAATCTTTTGTGATCCAATGTGCAGTCATACCTAAGAAGCTTCTCTTCTTTCCCGACCAGATATCAGTTGTAGTGCACACGAAATCAACAGCCTTTAGTTCAGATTTTATGGCAGACATTTTTCTTCATAATATATATTTATACGGCGACTCAAACTTCGACGGTTACAACTTTCAAATTCTTATCGGGTATCTTCAAGTTGCTAAACATCTCTAATAAATATAGGGTTTCTATAGCCCCCAATGGGATCATAGAATCAATCAAGAAGTTTATCATATTTTGTGCAAATTTTTCTGGTGTATATGGCTGGACCTCTTCAACTTTTCTTAAGCCCCTAGTCGGTATTTTTTTTTAAATGTATGCACCTTTTTTAATATTTTTCTTTGTTTTTATGTATCTTTTATATTCATTTACATAATCTTGTCCATGTTTCCGTTTGAGGTGACTCAGAAAATTGGATGAACAGTTGTCGAATCCTCTGATTTTAGTAGTGACGGGCGAGCATTTAGTACACAGAGCTGTGATTATATGTGCTGTTGATTCTTCTGGTAAATATTTGTAAAATGTACCGTCAAGTAGTGCAAGACGCGGGGGTGAAGATATCGACGTGATTGAGCTCGGCCCTGAAGACTGCCCATCTCGATCTAACTGTTCATTGATGTCCGTGTCCAACGTGTTAACTGACATATAACTATATTCCTCTTTATCCATAATGACTATAATGTCCAAAAAGTGTGGAATTATTCGTTGAAATATGCGAATATACTTAATAGAAATGAATTTAAGCTCCTACAATATTCCTGTGTGCGCACGATTCACACTCACTTTCTCTATGTTTGTGGAAATTAGTTTAGTTTAAACAACTGCTACTAAAAGTACACACACAAAAGTACTCTGAAGTGAGATCGTGTCGAAATATACGCGATACTTTGCGCTCCGCAAAAAAGTTATGACAATATTTTCGTCCTAAATCCTCAGGCCGAATGAACAGAGAAACGCGGGATCTCAGTGCTCGGGGTATGTGGTGTGCCCTACCACAGTGTAATATAATACAGTAAAACATCTTAGTACTTATGGTCCGAATTAAACTCACGCACACAGACGCGTGCTCTACACGTCGATAGTTCTATTGATATTTAGTAAGTCATGTGGTTTTTAACAAATATACTTATATACAATTTCCGAGTAATCCATCATAAACACTCTCAATAACTATGAGATTCGAGAATACTTATATATAATGAGAATACTTATACGTAAAATGAGAAAACAGGTTTCTTGAAACAATTTTTGAAAGACGAACGATTTAGCGCAGTGGTTAAGAGCTTAAGCCGCTCCGCCCACTGTGTCTAATAGTTGCGGGTTCGATTCTCGCACGGGACAAATCTTTGTGTGATCCACAATTATTTGTTCCGGTCTGGGTATTTGTGTGTGTGAATATTCATGTTTGTAAACGCACCCACGACACAGGAATAAATCCTAGTGTGGGGATACGTTTAAAAAAAAAAACGAAAAAATTGCAATAAATGTAAATAATATTTAAGCCTAAACATTAAAATTATAAACGTTTTCATTATGCTGTTTTTACACAGTCCCTGTGGTTAATTGTATTATGCTGGACTTATACGAAAAAATACAGGCTTATAACCACTGCAGTAAATAAGTTTTAATAAATGAAAAAAAAAGGTGCTAACAACGTTCTGACGGGGAGTGTTGGTAATTATACCACTAAAACGACTTTGATAAGTTACTGGATAGATAGATACTGTGGCATTACCGACCGACTCTAGTTACCTACGCACGTGCCCTTTGTCGGCTCGTGCCGGTGCCGAAAGGCGACGAGTAACTAGGGTTGCTACCCGTAGTTTATTATAAAGTACGTATCGTGCGTTATTTAGGGTAAGTATATCTTGTACATTATGAGAACTGTAAAGTACTTTTAAGATTCATTATACACAAAGTAGATGAAGTCTGGTGTTAAAATCCGAATCTATGGTACTAGATTTAAGAAAAAAACATTATTACATCTAACTTAAAGAAAATAGTAAAAACTATAAGCACTTCTTAATTCTTACTAATCTATTCAAGTTATTATTGACTGTCAACATGCTGTGAAGGTGTTTAGCAATGATAACAATGACTGAAAAGTTCTAAAAGTAATAATAAATATGTTTTTAAACAAAATAATAAAGTGAAATAAATAATACTTTATTTTGATACAATGTACTTTTTTGCCTACCTTTAAAAACCAATGTACTTAATTTGCTCAAATAAAAGGTGGCAACCCTACTAGTGACGCGCGCGCACTTGTCGGCTCGTGACACTGCCGAAAGGCGAAGTGCGCGCGCGCTTCTTTAAAGTTTAGGTACCTTTTTATAAACAAACATTTGGTTACCACGGGGGGTTGGCAGAGGGGTGCAGTGTATTGGCCGAATTTTGAATGCTTTATGGAACGGGAACTTATAAAATATTCCATTTTTATATGGACAAAATAGAATACTTATTTTTTACAAGCTTTTATTTGCTCCCTGCCTTACTACTGCTTTCTACCTCGTTGGTCTGGTGGCAAAGCGCATCGCTTTGTGATCACGAGGTCCTGGGTTCAAATCGTAGGTCAGACAAATGTAGTTTTTCTAACGAAAAATTCCCAGTAGCAGTCCGGAGTCTGGAATTGTGCCCGGTATATGGCAATAGGCTCGCCCCCTATTACATGGGACCTAACATCGTCGGCGAAACGTGAGTGTACTCAGTACACCTCTGCCAATCCCTCTGGGGAATATAGGCGTGACGGTGTTACTTTTATTTAACTTGCACTGTTCATATGTCTGTCTGTCTTTCCGGTTCAACTCTTCTGATCCTTTTCTCAAGCACTTACGGTATCCGATTCAGCTGAAATTGGCATACGTATGTAAGTTTGGTGACAATACAATAATATGGTACCATGGGGATGGTCTGATGATGAAGTTGGAAGTTGGCCATAGAAACATGTGAACTGGACAACATAATCCCCTCGTGTTTAGGTTGGTTAGTTTGATATTCACAAGTACAAGTAGATTGATATTGGTGTTAAATTAATATGGATATCATTTTTGGGGTTTTTGCGAATGCCGATAAAGAACATAGCGTTTAATTTGCGCGATATTCGTAATCAGCGTACCCTTAAAACCCAAAAACGATGCCCATATTGATTATTCATAAGAAGTCGCGACGCCATCTTTGATCCAAAAATAAACGCCATTTCAGTTATCAGCATCTCCTAAAATCTCATAGATGATTATGTCTTCTTTTGTCTTAAGTCTTTTTAGAAGGCAAGCATTCACTCAAGCTTCGTACTCCCGATTCAAGCCTTACAACACCAGACAGAAGTGTACATTGTATACTCCCACATTGCGCATACGTTAGGTGTGCTTTTTTTTGATGATTAATTGTTAATTGTTTAATCGTAAATGTGCATAAAACGATTAACAATTGATCAATTGTAATTGCGTTGTTTTGCAATTACAATTGATCAATTATTAATTGCAAAACATTGCAATTACAATTGATCAATTGTTAATTGCATAACACTGCAATTACAGTTAATCAATTGTTAATTGTCAATTGTTTAATCAATTGATTTTTGCCCAACACTGCGTCACAAGGGATCTGGCGTGCATTTACTCGTACTGTTGCATTTACTGTACCAGACTGTCGGTGCTAATATAACCAGCCCATTTCAACCCAAATTAAGCGGCTTAACAGCGTCTATAACTCAAGTCACGAAACGCACTACAAATTCCATATAAAAACGGTCTACCGGCAAATTAAAATATAAATATATCCTTTTAGCACAGAACAGATATTGATTTCTATGCCTTAATTCTCATCGTGAGATTGCACTTAAAAATCATTAACCCCTTACAGAATTTAATAAAACTCGTATATTTCATAAATATCGAAGCATACATTCCAACAGAAAAAAACAAACTGCTCATCAGTTCCAGCTAGCGAATTAATAATTGTATTTTCATACAGAACTTTCGTGACTTGTTTATTTCGTAGGATAGAAGCACGATAAGACATGACTGATGAAAGAATTACGCGGTTGTCCTTTTGCTTCTTATACAAAAAACTTTTCTGTCTACACAAGTAGCCATAACCCTAAGTTAGAGTAAATAAGGAAGTTTTCAAGGTATATAGCGCCGATGGCCGCCGACCTTGTTAACGAAAACTCCTCGTAAAACTAAATTAAAGGTAGCCGACAGAGGAAAAGAACCATTGAAAATGTTGTTTTGTAAAACAAGAATTGATTGCGTGTGTGTGTGTGTGTGTGTTTAAATGATCTACGCTGTTGGCCGCGGGACCTTCACAGCTTCACCGGACAAGAGGGCGAGGGTGCAAAAACTACGCTCTAAAACAAGAATTGAGTAATTATGTCACAATTGGAAACGATAACTGACTATAAACTATGAAATTACTAAAATTAAAGTTTTTTTGTATTTTTACGCGGCTAGTTTTCACTTTCTTATTCCCGATGTTCCAGATGAATGCATCTGGATGCTGCAATGGCAACAATACGGAAAGGACTGAGCTATTTAATGATCATATGTCATTGTTGTACGAGGGTACCCTCCAACTTCTTAATTATTCCTTCCCGTAACTACGAATCATCGTGGACATAAAAGTAAAAATAAAACCAGCATGGAATCAGAAAAAAATAATTTTAATTCATGTATAATATTCGCGTAAGTCTAAAAAGTCAATATATAAATCCTTTGCGAAAAAGGCAAAAGCCAGTGTATTAGCATAATACTCGTGTAGACATGATCACAGGAACGAATACACGTGTAGACAGGAACACACGACATAGAAATAAATTAGATCAACCGCAATTTCGTATCTCAAAAATTCACACACAAAGGCACTGTGTTAGATTTTATAACAAAATTTGAATTGACGTCACTAAGCTTAGTAAAAATAAGTTTAAAACTTGTGTTAAATAAACACTTTGTAAGCAAGCTTATTATTAATTATAAAACTATTTAAAAGATAAAAATGCTTTGATAGATGCTATTCCAGCTCCATTGAATAATGACAACTTATTTAACTCTTTTCCTTCAATAGAGTATAATTTGATGACCAACCTACAGTGTTCTCCCATATCCCACAGCAAAATGTAGAAGAAAAAGTATGTAAAAATACTTTAAATTATTTATTTAAGTTCTAAATAATCTATGTTGTAAAAAAATGCTTGTTTATATAACAATGACCCAAACCAAAAATATATCGATAAGATACTAGAAACGTTTCATTTCAAATCTAAATGAATTAGTTACGGCGAATAACAAAAAAAAATAGTCTAGGTAAAAGATAAATTGCGCAACATGAATTCGTCTGTATGAATGTGGCTTTAACAAAAATAAAACAAATAACATATGTGTTTACCATAAAACTTGCTGGGAAATCAAGTCTCATCTATACATACTTACAATACAACTGTAACGAAGTCGTATCCTGTACATGAAATATTTTTCAGAAATAACCCGTCGGTTTTATACTATCGATGTAGAAGCCAATTCTTCAACTTTTAGCTTTCGTGTCTGTTTGTATGTCTGTCTGTCCAAGGGTATGAACCTATCATTACGCAAAAAGGACAAAGAGAATTTTGATGAAACTTTGCATGCGGATACCTTATATTCTTGGCTAATATATTATTTAGTATTGTTTCCCAGAAAATAAAAAGGTTTTTCCAGAAAAGACAAAAATAAACGAAACATTGAATTTCCAAAAAAACATTTTCCTCTAAAACCAGTATGATGGATTTGAATTATATTTTGTGTAGTGTAGTCTATACAAAATATCACAACTGTGTATACTTATATTTTCGAAAACCGAACAGTTTCTGAGAAAACCCAAAAATTAAACAATTAATATTAGTTCATTCCTTGTTCAAGAACTACTTCTCAAATGTCAATGAAACTTAGCACCATCAGTATATAACATAAGAATTTACTACTTTGTCTGTAACATGGAATTTACAGACAATGTAGTAAATACTTATGTTTTCGATAAAACAATACGGTTTTTAGGGCAAAATAAAACATCATCTATCTGTATATATATAATGTAATAATCATAAGGAAGAAAGAAGCCAGAGAGGTATGTAAGGAAAGAACCTGTTGGAACTCTGTACTCTCTGCCTACCCCGTAAGGGATCTGGCGTGATAGATAGATATATAGAATAATCATATACAATTCTTTTTTTTTTTTTTTTTTTTTTAAACGTAGCCCCACACTAGGATTTATTCCTGTGTCGTGGGTGCGTTTACAAACATGAAAATTCAGAAACAAATACCCAGACCCGAACAAATAATTGTGGATCACACAAAGATTTGTCCCGTGCGGGAATCGAACCCGCGACTATTCGACACAGTGGGCGGAGCAGCTCAAGCTCTTAACCACTGCGCTAAATCGTCCGTCGACCATTGCGCTAAATCATATACAATTAAAATAAAACTGTAGCGAAGTCATGTCTGAACATGAAAACATGAAATATTTTTCGAAAATAACACCTCAGGGATATAATACTATCGACGTAGAAGCTAATTCTATAACTTTTGGCTTTCGTGTCTGTTTGTCTGTCCATCTTACTATCCAAAGGTTTAAACTATCATCACGCAAAAACTACCGGGAGGATTTTGATGATACTTTGCATGATATGATTGCAAGATGGATACCTTAAATTATTGGCTAACATTCTGTATAATATTTATTCTGGAAAATCAAAAGGTTTTACTAGGAAATACAAAAATAAACGAAACATACTTTATTCGATGGCAATAAGAGGCATGATCTGTTTCTATACTTACGGTTTTATGCCTTAACACTATTAAATTAAATATTAATTTCGTTGGATAATTAGAACTATCAGTACCCATCCTATGTGAAAAATACTACTACTAGTAAAAAAACTATGACGATGTCGTGCCTGAACATGCAATATTTTTAACAAATAATAATCCAAGAGTTTCTTAGTATTGATATAGGTAGATGCCAATTCCACAATTCTTTGCAATGATACTTTTTTTATACCTACATGCATTATTACTACGCCGTTGCGAACGCGGGCGGTCAGTTTGAGTCACATGTGCAGAGCTCGCCTTTTGACTGCCTTTATCCTGCTTTCGTTGTATTTCTTGTATGAAAAGTGACATCTCTTACAAATTGCCTAAGCATGACTCGTTTTCACACACGTACACTTGACTCAACACAAAGAGAAGACATGCACCATCAGTAGTGCTTAAAATATTTTAAAATATTTTTTTTGTTCAAATATAACTTATGGTTAATATTATATTAAAGGCTATTATTAAATGTAATTCTGTTCGCGGGGATTGGCGATGGTAAGGGGATAGCCTAAACGCAGGCTTTGCCTAGTTCGGTTATAGATGCTTAACTCATTTATGCGATGTAAATATAGCCAATTTACTTGTAAAAAATATTTTGTACACATCATTATGTCAATAGATCATATTAGAATATTTTATTATAGAATATATTATTATGAGTGTACTGAGAATTCCGCAAGTGAAGTCGCGGGGACAGGTGGTTAAACAATTATGTGTGTAGGTTTCGAGTCAACACTTCCAGTGAGGGACTAATGGACGTTGGAAGAATATATGGGCTGCCGCGTTAAGAAAGTGCATTGATTGATTGATGTTATTGGACGTAAGGGGTTTGTTTATCTGAAAGTATACTGGACCCCAAGTTTTCTATTTTTAAGTGATTTGTAATTATAACATAATATAACATTCGAGTCTTATCTGATAGAAAAGTCAAGAGTCTCCGTAACCGGCGAGCGTGTATGAGACGAACTATGAGAGTCGAGGAAGCCAGAGAGGTATTTAAGGAAAGAACCTGTTGGAACTCTGTACTCTCTGCCTACCCCGCAAGGGATCTGGCGTGAGGTTATAGATAGATATAGATAGATAACATTCGTTCTATTACAATTATGCCAATGTCGGTAACCTACTAAATTCTTTATGGTCTAATTAACAAATACCGACAAATCTTTCAAGTGGTACGCCTATGGAAAGCTATAAGGACACCATTGAATTAATAGATTATCAAAACTGTCAAAACCAACGATTATGATGTCAGTGAACGACAATTTTACTAAAACTGCAATAGCAGACTTGGTGCCCTGGTCCTGTCTGATACGATATTTAATAGCCGTTTAATAATTACCTGTTCCATGAAAATGATAAAACTTATAAATAGTATAATAGGCTTGAATTAAAGTAGTAAATAAACATGTAGTTCCTTGAAATAATTTAGAAATAATATCAGATATCATTTTTTTTTCCCCTGAAAACCCCTTAAATACCCCACTCTCTTTTGACATCAATAATCAAGCTAGAGTGAATAATATCATATTTAAAATAATGGTGATCTTGTTCAACATAAAATAAATTGATTTTGCTATAGGGCAGTACGAACAATATACATAAAAGGAGGAGCTCCTTTTATGTATATTGTTCGTTCGTTTTTGCGTTTAATCTACCAAAACTATTAAATGGACTACTACAAAGGGTTATAAAATACACCGATTTGACATCGGTCATGTCATCGGAATGTAAATCGGGATCAACATAATGTTAGCATTGTTTTCAAACTACAACTCACCTATCAACAGTGATAGCGACTAAAGTAAACACTCCAGCAGACACAGTGAGGTTGGCAGTGAAATTGCTTGCAGTACACGTGACCGCTCCAAAGGGCCAGTGGGCCGTGACGAGGAACACGAAGTTCGGCGCTCCGTTCAAAGTTGCCATCAGCAAGTCTGCTACCGCCATGTTTACGAGGAAACAGTTCGTCACTGTTCTCATTCTACGGTGCGCTGTGGAAGAGAAGATCTGGTGAATTTAATGGTACATAAAAGATTTTAGTATAAAGTATGTTCGCTGTTAATTCATCGTTTAGTTAATTTTATGAAATATAACAATTTCTTTTATTTTAACATCTTGTTCACAAGGATAGTAGTCTTTCCCTTCCCGTGACCATAGGTGCTCTAAAATATCGGCTTAACGTCAAAAATAAACCGTAATATAATGCAAAATATATGTTTTACTTCGAGCGTGATATTTGCGTAAATCTGAAAATCAGCAGAATTACAGTATACTATAATAGACCCTATAATATTTTTTTCAAAAGTAATAATAATATATTTCAATGACTACAGGTAGATAATTTAAATGAAATGTTCCTTAATTGCTTCGTTGCGTATGGTGTGGCTCATCAATAGTTCCTGGATAGGAGTCTTTCTATCGAACAATTGTCAATAGCAATTTGGAGTCTAAAACATATAGGACTTAATATCGTAGACAATATCTAAATGCATACACTATACAGCTGCCCTTCCATGCTTGGGGAATGGAGGCGTGTAAGTGGTTTGTGAGGTTCTTTTTGCTTTTATTTATAGGTTCTTAGTACAATTTGGATTCATATTAAAGACATGTACAGTCTAAAAATAGTCCAGCAGAAAACTAGAACGTTGAGATAATGAGATAACTTACTTATCGGCTTAAGAAAAACACGAAGCAACACTAGAACTTTTCTACATTTGATACGTATGTAGTCTTGTATAAAGCGTTTGAATGGAATTCCAGTATAAGTAGGTAATGTTTTATTTGCCATTATCTACACAATTTATTCCTCCCCTGCAGTGGCAGCGGGTATTCACGTCTAGACTATTACAGTCATACAAAATACTTGCTGAATATCAACTACTGTGCGTTATGCTGAATACATAATGTATTTGTCGTTCAATAGCTATACAGAAGCACCCTACGGATCAGTTAATATATGGTGCAAACTTAAAAACGCTAAAATACAGTAAAATTGTTGTAGTAAATGTATTAAAATAGATACCCCACACTAGAAAAAAATCCTGTGACGTGGATGCATTTACAAACATGTTATTCACGATTCATTAAAAGATTTGTCCCGTGCGATAATTAAACCCGCGACTACTTCCAGTGGGCGGAGTGGCTTAAGCTCTTAATCACTGGGCCAAGCCGTCCGTTAAACATACATTTTTAAGGAACTTACGACACTTACGACTCAATAATCAATTATTATATTTATTTTCAATATTTATTGCACACTATAAGGTTTATCTATATAGAAAGTATAACATAACCAGCGGAAGACTTGAAAGTAGTTTGGGTAATGGGGTAACTGAATCGATTCCAGCAGTGTTTTAAGTATCTTCCATTTTTTTTATATTTCCAAAATATGCTGTTACTTTTTCAGTGCGCTATAACAAAATAAATTTATTCATGATTCACAGCAATACGGAGGTTTGTGACAAATGCATTTCTAAAACGTATTTCTCAATATGCACACATAGATGTACAAGTTTCATTGTTAATTGCGCTATTAAAGTGCTTAAAAATCTTTAAATTTTGATATTACCTTTTCGTATTGAATTTGTGAAGCAATTCTAATCAGGGTGTCTGAGGTATTGCGTTACTTACGATACAGTTTGAATAGATGTATGGATTGGCATTTACCCCGTTGGGCAACCTAAACTCATAGAGGGTGGGCTTTAGTACTACTTCTTTTTTAATTACGTCAAAATTATGTGCATTCTGATTGTGGCGAGACATATAAATTATATCAACTTCAAAACAAACAATGTTAAATATACCAGGAACACACCTGAAAACAACCTCGTTTTGTCAAATTCCGCTCTACGAACCTGTTGATTTACCAATGCAAATGAATGTTATATACAAGGTGCACACACACACCGTCACGCCTATATTCCCCAGCGGGGGTCGCAGAGGTGTACTGAGTACACCCACGTTTTGCCGACGATGTAATAGGGGGCGAGCCAATTGTCATATACCGGTCACAATTCCAGACTCCGGACTCATACTGGGAATTTCTTGTTAGAAAAACCATATTCGTCCGACGGATTTGAACCCAGCAGCTCGTGATCACAAAGCGATGCGCTTTGCCATCAGACCATATACAAGGTGTATCATAAATAACGCAAAACCTCAGTTTAGATACCAACCCCGATTAGATAATTGCTTCACAAAGTCCATACGAAAACCAATTTTCCAAATATAAAATTGGTAACCCCTTTTTTTACGCACTTTTATTCCACTATTAACAACGCAACTTGTACGTGTATGTGTACGAATTGAGTAATACATTTTAGAAATCTATTTAATATCTCCGTATAGCTTTGAATCAAGAACAAATTTCGTTTATTAGCGTTTATTAAGCTGTAAAGGCCCCGCAGCCAATAGTCAAATAGTCGCAGGTACGATCGGGGGATCGTATCGTAGTCGTAGTTTTTGCACAGGGCTATTATTATTATTATTAGATGTGAGTCGCACATATTTGTGACATAGCGCGCAATTAAATCTGTTCAAGTGAAACGTAAGCCCTGTAGCTAAAAGTAGGTAGTTATGTATACCCGATCAGTAAACAGTTCAGTGCAAGTACTTTAGAAGATGATGCAATCAAAACAAAGTATTGCTCATACAAATTAATTCTAAGAACTATTTTGATGATTCGGCTTAACTTGCCTCAGCAGCGTATTTATCATGTAAACAGATATCAGGTTACATGTTTAGGCTCCGTTCAGTTCCACTAACTGTTTTGATTAATAAGCAAATATGAATTAAATACGGCGCACTCTGCGTAGGTGACGCCTCGTAAGCATGTTTGTTTGGCGATGCCTATATAAATAGCCATTACCAGACAAAATACCTTAATATCGTGTTAGCTCTCTTACCGTTCGCACGAACTCTTAAGTAATATTATTGACTGCAAAGTATTTTTTGTGTATCTATTTAAAAATTTATATTTTAAAATAAATATATTTTTATAAAGCCACGCCGGCCTTAATATTTGACTAGGTACGTATATTTTTAAAGCATAACAAGGTAGAATTTATATGTGGGTGGCCCTAGAAAAACACAATAGAAATATAAATTTGATTTGCATCTTACAGGGGTAAGTGGAGATAAACAATTTACATATGCTACGATGCTGAGTTACCGATTTTTATTCTCATTCATTCACTTCCATAGAGTAATGGTCTTGCATAGCATATCAGAATAAATTATTATGTAGATATTATTGAATGTTTGCTTGGTCGGAAAGCGCTATCAGGCCGGGTCATCAACACGGGGTTGTTTTATTTTTTTATGTTCAATATTAGCAGTGCAGCTACTCCAGTATAATTTCGTGATACGAAACATCTGTCTGTATTTCCTTTCATAAATCTTCTTATATTCTACGGGTCTGATCCACTCTATTGATATATTATATCTACAAATTGTATATCGATGATCCATTCCTTAAAAGCTTTGGCACATATCCTACGGGGCAGAACGGTAACCTGAAGTGCCGTAGGGATGTGGATACTCAACTATTCAGGAGATAATGGGGATGCGATGGTTGGCGCTATGCCAAGCTGGGGGTCAACTCCTGTATGATTCAGTGCATGACAACTACTCATGTTTCGTAGTCATCGTGTTGCCACTCGGCATCCCGCCCCGTTAGATATGTAAAACGATACTGTTTGATGCAGGCCTAACATATAAACTCTAAAATTGATTTTTTTCAATTATAGCCACATTCAATATTTTCATAACAATGTTTGAGTTTTCTTAAACTTATGAAGTAGACACGCATTAAGTTTGCATTGAGTGTGAAAAATTTATGACTGACGGTAAAAAAAATTTTTAATAGTTCAGTTTTTAAAAAATCACGCCAAATTTAGAAATGGATATTCTTATAGATACATTGGAACCGGATTCACTTTCAAATTTTGATGATTATTCATTTCATTCAGTGAAAGAATATGTGCCTTTGAACACTGGTAATTCGTTGCAGGCTAACGGTCTATATAAGAATAAGAATAAATTTATTTGCCATAATAACAATTGCATACACAAACATATCGAGATATTAAATAAACAGATGCAAGTGGAGTTAGGTACACAATTCACAAATTCTTTACCTTCCGTGCTAGTTAGTACTGTGTTACGGCGAGGTAATTATATATAAGTGCTGTCTTGAAAAAAAAATCACAGGCGTAACTATTAGGACTTCTAAATATAATTACCCAAGATAAAAGTAATATCTATACACTTAATAGCTGCCCTGTTAAGAAACTGTCCCACATTTGGGCACGGGCCTCATCTCAAAACTGAAAGGGCTTAGGCCATAGTCCACCACGCTGGCCCAGTGCGGGTTGGCGAACTTGACACACCTTTGAGAAACTCTAAGGCATGCAGGTTTCCTCACGATGTTTTCCTTTACCGTTAAAGCAAGTGATAATTATTATTTAATACGCACATGTTTTCGTAAAGACAGAGGTGCGTGCCTGGGTTTGAACCCGAGACCTCTGACTTTGCAGTCCAACGATCTAACCACTAGGCTATTCCTGCTGTGTGTTATCTATACACTTATTACAGTAATAACAATACTTATATTATAAATTCGAAAGTAACTCTGTCTATATATTTGTCTGTCTGTTACCTTTTGACGTCAAAACCACTGAACATATTTTGATCAAATTCGAGAAAGACATAGATTTTATCCAAGGCAAAGACATACCTTTTGTTTTAAAAAAAATCTTAGGGTGTGAAATATACGCCTGAAAATAACACGAACGAAGTTGCTGGTTCATCTAGAGCAAAATAAATCAGCCTAGTCTATGACACTGCCGAGCAAAGGCAGTCTTTTTTCGGAACTAAGCCCCCACACATTCCCACCACTGTTACCTTAGATGACATCAAGGTAACGTCTTGCGATATCCCGGGGTGAGCTTACATTGTAATGGAACATGCAACAAAAAATTAAAGAAAACAGAGGAGTAAGAAAATATAAAATTTCACTTCCTGCCGTTGCAAATTGGGGCCATAAAAATTGGCGTATTAGCGATGGAAAGGGAGACTTCAACTAACGTATACAAAACAATCCTAAAAGAGCCAATTTGTGAGCCTTATGTAATATATATTGATTCCAGTGATATGTATAGCAAAAACGCTTGAACATACGGAAATTATCATGAGTTCGATCGTTGTGCCAGAGTTGCACCTCCAAAATGTGGTGTGCTGATTGTTCAGGCTCGCAGTTAGATATAGAAAATTCCGTCTCCCACAAATCAGGAAGTATACCCGTGGACCCAGTGCGGACTAGAAACAGCAAGTTTAGGGCCCCTTGCAGTTAGGACATATCAAGCCTGCCTTCAATTACAATATACTGTAATTTAAGGCACGCTTGATAAGCTGTATACAACATGATTGGTTAAATGGTTAAATAGATGAAATATAGAAGGAATCTCAAAATAAACATGTGTCCGTAAAAGTTCAAGAACTCGTTTCGTATGTGAACATATTTTTCGAAGTTCATTAAATTAAAATGTTCTTTTTTTTCAATAGTTACTGCCTTGTTAATAAAGAAGTTTATATCACACCGAGTATTGAATTCCAAATTCTTCATAGAAATAACAATGTATATAAAAAATCTAAGTTTAAAATCATGCTCGGCTCAAATAATGCTCGCTGAGTAATAACATGATTATACATTTAATTTTACATACATCAATTCGAATATCAACCTTTTAACTAATTCAATAGTATTGCTTACCTAAAACGATCCATATCACAAGAGTGTTCCCCAGCACGGCGAGAAGCAGCATAGTCGCAAACACCATGAACCAGGCGAACTGGCCCCACCATGGCGGGCTGTACGGTCGTTCGCTTAGCCCCATGCAGTTACTAAGTGTGATCCTGGAACGAAAAAACTATTGAATTTTGCTTATAAATTTTATATTAATTAAGGAATAATTTGTATTGTTTAGGAAGTTTCCAAACATGTACAGTCACGTTATATATAATATAAAAATAATAAACATCGTCACGCCTATATTCCCCAAGCGAGGGTGACAGAGGTGTACCGTGTACAGTTACTTTTCGCTGACGATGTTATGTCCCATGTAATAGGGGACGAGCCTATTGCCATATACCGGGTACAATTCCAGACTCCGGACTGATACTGGGAATTTTCTCATAAAAAACCTACATTTGCCCCACCTAGGCTTTGAACCCAGGACCGCATAGCGCATTTTTCACCACTAGACCAACGAGGCAATAATAATATGTAAGTACTCTAGCGATGACATTGTGAAGGTGACCGACAAATTAAAGTATAGACTAGTGCAGGTTCGGAACAATAGGCATGTTTAAAGAAACGCCTACATTTAGATGTGGATAGATTAGATACAGGCTAATTGATTATGATATTTACACACTTCCTCTACTAGACCTTACTCCAAAACCTCTTTTTCTTTGCTTTCTAGTTAAATTTGTGACGGGTCTAAGACAATTAAAGCACTTCCCGTGACACATCAATGTTCAAATCTTGGTCTCGTCCAAGGAGACCATTATAAGATACCGTGATGAATGTATGGCGGGCTTAGTCCCAATAAAAAACAACAATAAACGCTAATTTATAACATTATGTCAAGGAAAATAAACCGATCGTAACTGATTGATTTACTGGTTTGAGCGTAGACTGGTCGTATTACTGGATTGGATTCATTGGTTCAATTCCTGTACGAAACAATTATTTTTGTGATTAACAACTATTTGTTTCGCACTGGATGTTTGTGTATGTAAAGTTTTGTATAACGAAGATCTGCCATTTTGTTAATGTAGTAAAGACAAGTATCAACTAAAGTGCTTAAATATTATCAGAGTTAACATATACTATATATAAAATTACATACACTATGATATTATTGAATGTGAGTGTACGTGGTTCTTCAAAAGTTTGCAGTTACACGCTTCGGTGTTGACGTACGGCGACTAATATGAGGATTTACATTGGAAAAAGATACACATTGTATATTAAAGAAAACTTATGAAACTCATCAACTAAAATAAGAAGTAGAGAGCATTATATAAAATTGTTACTACAGTCTGTTTATGAAAGCATCGTGAGCGTGACAATTGTAAAGATCCCTCCATGGACACGTGGCACAATCTCTTTAACAAAGCTACCATAATCTTACTTTGCTGTAACGAAGAAATGTGCAGACACGCGGTTTATAGCACACTAATTTTCACGGCAAAGTCATATTAAAAAAGTTTTGGTAAAGTGATTGAGGTTCCTCAGTTTTTGTTTATTTTGTTATTTACTTTTTTTATTCCTTATTGCAGTAAATATAGCCCGGTAATATATTTTCGGATAAGATTTTACGACAAAATACGGTACACGGTACGGTATTTTAGTGTTTAGGTGATTTGAAGGTGCACCATCAAATACGAATTTCGAATAAAATTAGATGTTTTGTCATAATCATGTTATGATATATATCTAAAATAAATGTTGAACTCCTATAATACCCAAGACTCGTGAAAAGAATATACCTAACAGTTATTTTGTAAATATAATATAAAAAAATATGTGTGCCCCTTAAGGAAGGCAAAAGGTACGCAAAAGATAAACACAAAGAAACATTGTTGCATAGCTAGTGGGAATTTATTATATACACCACCGTCACGCCTATATTCTCCAGAGGAGGTGGCAGAGGTGTACTGGGTACACCCACGTTTCGCCGACGATGTTAGGTCCCATGTAATAGGGGGCGAGCCTATCGCCATAAACCGGGCACAATTCCAGACTCCGGACTCGTACTGGGAATTTTTCGTTACAAAAACTACATTTGTCCGACCTAGGATTTGAACCCAGGACCTCGTGATCACAAAGCGATGCGCTTTGCCACCAGACCAATGAGGAATTTATTATAATAGCATTTTTACCAAAGGAGAGATATTGCTGATGTGGAATTTATATTAGGTCTGTACAGTACTTTTGTTGCTCTTTTATCGTCCCCTTTTATGGAAAATGTCTATCTATCTATCTATCTATAACCTCACGCCAGATCCCTTGCGGGGTAGGCAGAGAGTACAGAGTTCCAACAGGTTCTTTCCTTACATACCTCTCTGGCTTCCTCGACTCTCATAGTTCGTCTCATACACGCTCGCCGGTTACGGAGACTCTTGACTTTTCCATCAGATAAGACTCGGTTTATTTGGTCGTGGTAAGATAGTCTAGGTCTTCCCCGGTACCTGCATCCTTCCACTTTCACATTGTATATCTGTTTTGTCATTCTTTCCTCTGGCATTCTTTCTATATGCCCGAACCAACGGAGCATGCCCTTTCTCATCTTTACACCGATACTATCTTTCATACCTACTCGCTGTCTTACTATGGAAAATGTAGCCACACGAAACAAGATTTTTTTATCTCTATCTATATAATCACGAAACATTCTTTGCGAGGTAGACAGAAAGTACAGAATTCCAACAGGTTTTTTCTTCAAATATCTCTCTGGATCCACTCTCGTAGTTTTTGTCGCTTGTTGGATGGTCTTGACTTACACTTCAGATAAGACACGATGTATTTGGTCAAGGTAGGCTAGGTCTTCCCCGGAACCTACATTCTTCCACTTTCTCAATCTATATATGTTTCGTCTTTGGTTTCGTCATCCTTTCCTACGATATTTATGAATCTAGATTATTTAAATAGCGTCGCTACAATCGTACAAGGATCTTCTGGCCCGTAACCAAAATTGGAACTAACGCGGTCATCCGTAAAAAGTCACTTGATGACAGACGCAGAGTTGTCGTTTGCTATGAAATTTACCCAAGTTCTTTTTTCAATTAGTACCCGTGTCGACCCACCTGTTGAAATATTTCCCTGGAAGGAGGAAAGTTTTACTGAATGGTAGCCCTAATTTTACATCAACGCCCCCCTGTCAATGCCAGCCACTGGTCAAAATATCCTTGCCATGTATGTGCAAGAGCAATGGTTGTGATTCAGCTGATGATATTTTATCTTTTCTAAATTATTTTCTTTATTAAAGAGGATAATATAACTTTGGGATTATTTGTCTAATGGATACACAAGTAGCCTTTAATTTTATATAAGTCCTAAGTAAATAAATATTTTCTACGCCAGTGTTTTTCTCAGGTCGATAAATATATACAAATTCATCATCATTATCACCTCAGCCTATAATTGTCCACAAATACGAATCCTCCCACATATTGTCGTGGCCTTTGTGGTGTGCCAAGAGATGAGCTTGTTATACTTCAAGCACATTATTTTACGTCTCTGATTTTTTTCACAATGTTTTCCTACACCTTTAAACAAGAGTTTTAAACAACGCAGAGTTGCTGAGTTTTGAAACACAGACCCTGAATTTAGGCAAGTGTTATTTAAGTTACTACTTCTTTTTTATCTGAGTCCAGAGGGCTTAGCACGAAAAAATTGACGTTAGCGTGACACTTAGGAGTTAGCGTGCTGTCACGTCTATGTTTATTTAGTAAATATGTGCAAGGCAAATATCAACTCGCTAGCGTCAGGCTAACGTAAAAATCATCATCATGCTAAGCCCCCTGATCTACTCGTATTTATGATTTTTTTCAAATGTTTGTGTAACCAGGTTCATTTATATTTTTATTTTTGCACGCTTACGTGTAATTAAAGTAAATTTATAAAAAAAATATCATAAAATACTTTTTCTGTAAAATAAATAGAATAAACTGAAAATGCCCTCGGAAACATCAAAATCGAAATCTCAAAGTTGTTTCAACATTAATCCAAAGATTAATCCTGGATAAACAAAAGTTTTAAAAATACGCTGACAATTCTTAATTGGATCTAAAAAAAATTGCAGGTGAAATAAGTCTTGGTTCGTTTAAATAACGCGAACTTTGGTATGTATGTACCGACATTTTGATAACTTCGTAGGCTTAGAGTCTGATTACATAGAACGGCTTGAAAAGTATCGGAGAGAGTTTATTTATTCACATAGATTTAGATATATAATGGTGACTCATGCATAAATGCCAAGGGGAAATGCAACAGATTGATTGGATAAATGAACAGCGGTTAAAACATGACTAAAGAGCACGCAACGTTATCTGAGCGAATTAGAATAGCTCTCGAGCATCAATTTAACACAAAAAATGTAAAAATAAATATTACATCAATCTCCCGAATTTCAATTTTAAATACGATCAATTTCTCATCTGCTCTCCAAGCCGGTCTATGTCAACAGACTCTTACTCGTTAACCATTACCTTGAGAAGCTTGGAGCTCGCAGCTAAAATAAATTGAGTAAACCTGTAGTACGAATATCACAGTTGCAATTTTGCAAAGAAGCGATTACCAGATGTAATCGGTATTTCTATGTTGAAATAGCCGTTACTTTATAAAGTTGGAGAAGATTTGAAAGAACTAAAAAGTAAATAATTAAATCAATTGAGATTAGTGAAAGTCCTCCGGTAGTACTAAAGCGAGTGTAGAGTGAGTCAAACACGCCTTCTAGAAATCAATAAAACACGATTGAGACACCTTGTAATATTTAGTAACGATTCTTCTTTCGCCAACAGACGTAAGTACATGATCTACCACGTGGCGCGCTAATACGCAATAGAGGCTTGTGGCCACCTTAAAACGACTATAATATTGTACTAACTTTGTAACAAATATCGTTAAAGTTGATTGTACAATTTTACAATGTTACTGTTATGACTTACGGGGCCGAGACGTGGCCACTCACAGTGGGACTAGTCCACAAATTTAAAGTCGCACAGCGGGCTATGGAGCGAGCTATGCTCGGCGTCTCTTTGAAGGATAAAATTCGTAACGAGGTAATCCGACAAAGAACCAAAGTTACCGACATAGCTCGCAGACTCAGTAAGCTAAAGTGGCAATGGGCTGCTCACATCTGCAGAAGGACCGACGGCCGATGGAGCAAGCGTGTCCTAGAGTGGAGACCGCGACTTGGTAAGCGTAAGGTAGGACGGCCCCCAGCTAGATGGACCGACGACCTCAAAAAGGTCGTTGGGATAGACTGGATGCGGAAGACGGAGGACCGTGTGCAATGGCGCGTGTTAGGAGAGACCTATGTCCAGCAGTGGACTGCGATAGGCTGATTGATTGATTTTACAAAGTTAATTTATCCTACATTTTTAGAACATTATTTGACACATCTTTAACTAGTTTATTTTCTCATTAATTGTTCCTTTACTGTACAGTTAGTGAACCTTTTTCCCACACGCACGCTAAAAATACTCAAAGATACAATACCCTCCATGAATGGCAACAAAATTATGCAAATAGCGCACAAAGAGCGGGAACTAAGAAATGATTCAAGAATTAACACCATAAGTGATTACAGAAAATACTTCCCGATGACATTTGAGCTAACACAAATTCTAACTGCCCATGCTTATCACCGTCATTTCTCCACCGAATCAAACAATCTACCATCATTACCTGTCCCTAGCGACACCTCTCTACAAGACAACACATCTACTACAGGAAAGAAAGCCCCATATTTTCAAAAAGCAGACACGCACATAAATCTCTATGCCAAATGCAAAACGTACATCCTTATAACCTAATTAGCCTAACTAAAAGTAATTATCTAATCACATCATTCACGGAACACGTAACACACATAGTCCGTTAATTAAAACAAATAAATGCTCTTAATCCATAGCTCAATATAGTATCGTTCCCTTTATCTATTAACGGGGATCGTAAACCCAAGTTCTGTACCAGATGCAAGCGTGCATGTACCTTTATTTATAAAAAGAAAAATAGTGTTTCTAGCCTCATGAAGGTCGGAACAAAGATGCTTCTTGGGACTTATGACCATTTAAATACATTTCTGTTCTTTGTTTTTTATTTTATATAAATAATTATCAAAGAGTAAAAACTTTATAATTACTAGTGATGACACTATTCATAATTGATTTACGTATTTTTATGGTACATATTGCAATTAAATTCTTATTTCTAATATTATATCTCTGTATAACCCTATAAATAACATTTTATGTCAACAAAAGTATATATTTGTGTAATCACGCCAAATCCCTTTTGGGGCAGGCTAAGAGTACAGAGTTCCATTGTAAGATCTTCACGCCCGATTCTTAATTTAAGTGTAGGAAACTCTTGAATTTTTCTGAAATTGGCGTGCCCGTGACCAAATATGAAGCACCTGTGGAACCATTGCTACGAGCTACGATTTTACCCATATTGACAAATAAATTAATGATGAGATAACCTTCAAGGGATCTGGCGAGATGTCATAGATACAGAAGATACCAATTAATAATATGAATTATGTAGATACTACATCTGAGCAATCGAATTACATACAATAGAGTTCAGTACCTCGAACTTGATCTCAATAAAATAGAGGTGTCTGTTTCCTAGAGGTCAAGTTCCTTTATCCTAATGGTTAGTACTTGGTACGATAATTCGTAATGATTAGTACTAAACATTACAATAAAGGATCTTCAACTTGTTTTGTTATTTCTTAACAGCATATTGCGAAAGCACTCGTTATCGATATTTGTAATAATTGGTGATCCAAATATCATCGACCCCTTGGTGAAAGTATTTTACACTCAAGAAGAGTTTCGGTGTTGGAAAGAACAATGTAAAAAATATCTTATATATAATAACGTACGTTAAAAAAAATCTAAATGTTTATTTCGAGTGGCTAAAGGTAACAAATACAACAACGCCTATCAGATTTCAAAACAATTCCGCCATCAGGAAATAAGATAAAATGATGGAATCACATCGAATAACTTGTTCACAGTTTTCACAATAGTCATTTAAACCCTTATCAATATTATTGAAAAAGACAGCTATTCGAAACTGATTATAAATATGTTAGTAGTAAAAAAAATTTGTTACAGCAATAAATTTAGCGATGTGCATTCGTAGAGCAATTTATTAAAAAACTAAGCAACATCAATAATTTTTCTTTTTCCTTATTTGTTTTCGCTTAAGAGGTCAATTCTGTCTTCCTTTCCCCTATATCTTGCAAAATTAGGATAAAGATAAAGGAAATGCAGTTAATAAAGAAAAGAAACAAAACTTCTTGTAAAACGGAAACCCTCTCAACGAAATCAAACACCTGTGCCCGTGCCATGTGTTTGATCAAGTTAAGAGCGGGTTAAACACGAAGTACAAAATGTAAAAGAACAAATACCAGATACATGTCAACTTGGCACTTCATTAGAGTAACTAGTAACACAAATTTGACTTTGACGAAGACTTGGTCCTGTTAGTGGTTGGTCTAGTAGCAGATTAAGCTTCTCCATCCACAGGATCGAGTTGTCGCGGGTTTAATAGCCGCACATGACAAATCTTTTGTGTCCACAAAATATTTTATTGGTTTTGGTGTTTGCCTATGTGAATTCAGTGTCAAGATACGTCTACAAAAAAAACTCGCTAAGGTCGTAACTATCATCTACATAAAGTATGAAACACACCGTCTACATTAAACTGTATTTTATTTAATATACTCGTATTTTATGTAATTTTTATAAACCTCTAACTCGGGCGTAAAAAATATATTACGTTCTATGTACAATTTATGTCCGTAAAAGCTTTACCTTTTTTGAAATTTCTTTAAGTTATTTATATCATTCATCGCAAAATTTCCAGGGCGTTGTAAGTTTTTTTGGGTTGTAAGAGCTCGCAAAATATGACAACACATCTAATATGTGGTCAGCAATGAAGTATGAAGAATTTTCATAATTTATCTATATATATATATATATATATAACATGAATGTTTCTTTGTATGTGTATCCTCTATGTGTACCTAAACCATTCATCCGATTGTGATTAAACCTTGGTGAGTTGTTCTGGGTACGTCTGCGAAGGTTCCTGGCCCAAAAAAAAAGAAAAGGAAAGTGTGTTTGTGTATACTAACCTACTTGCTGGGTTTACCCAGCCTTCTCTAAAGAATCGAAGTGAGAGAGATTAGATCATACTCCGTAACGCGGACCCAATGCGGATTGGCGGAGGCAGCTTTGTGACCACCTGCTATTGGAACTTATCGAGCCGCCTGTAAGGCTTCCAACTCGGCTTAACAGGTACCACATTAAGTGATAGCCGGGACCAACGGCTTAACGTGCGTTTCGAAGCACGGAGACGCTCGAATATGAAAATTTCACATACAGTCACCCATCTCAGACCGACCGAGCTGACCATTACTTAACCCTAAATTAAAACCCAGGATACTTTTTATCTCAGAAAATGAGGCAAACCGGGACTATCGCGGAATAAAACCTAAAAAAATAACAATTTTATTATTTTAAGACACGGACTGTAATGTTTCGTTAAAATGTGATAATATCTACAAATAAATACCTCAATGAAGTGATAATAGACTCAGTTTCATTTACTCACGAGAAAACTCTTCAGTGGTTCAGAGAATACACCAGATTTTTATACACGTTTGATTTAAATATTTAAACATGCTTTCTTGCATGAACTGATGATGCAGTCAGGATTGTCTCATCGGGAGTAAACTCTTTAACCATTAATGACCCGGACACAAAACTTTGTTCACCTAAGATACCCAAACATAATTTTGGTTATGAACTCTCTACACAGTGGAAATTGTCTTTTTGTGAGAGGACTGAGCCAAGTGTACTTATAAAATTTTGTTACATACTCATCTCTCAAACAATTAAAAAAGAACTGATCGGTGCGCAACGCCGACGAGTACTGTACTCCATCCACGTTTTTCAATTATCTATATCATGACGCCAGCTCTTTGTCATGGTAAAAGAAGATTTCAATCATTCTAACATTTTACGAATAATTGAACGCACATAAGCAATAATGTGTCATACAATAACAATGTGCTATTGAAATTTGAATTTTGTTGTTATACAATTAGAATATTAATTAAAATGCCACGTTGCATTTGGTTGTCATGTTGTCGGTTATTTGTGTTCAATTATGTTTAAGAAAGTATTGGGTATAAAGTATGAACAGCTGAACGAATAGTAATAAAACTTAGTTGAGTCTAAGGGCTTGAAATAATCTATACAATACCTTTTATCCCGGAAGAACCTACACACATTCTGCGTGATAGCTATTATTTGTTTATACTAATACTGCTGAATGGATTTCAATAAAACTTAATATGATGATATCGTCTGAAACATTACATTCTAGAAAAAATTCGGCTCCTGCTTATGCTGATACTTGTTATTCTTGATACTAAATGGCTGCACGAGTTTTATGAGACTTAAATGTCTTAGATCATAAAAAGTATTTTTTTCACACCGCAAAAATGGATATTTCGTTATGCTAAAACGGCTGCACGGGTTTTAATAACACTTAGTATAAAGGTGTGTCGCGAAATAATATACTTATAGGATACTTTATTCAGGGACCATACTTCCCAGCTAAGCGATATATAAAAACATACCAATTTCTTTTAATAGCCTATTCTGTATCCCCCTGCTGGGCAAAGGCCTCCCCTATACGTTCCCACACAAATCGATCCTGCGCCTGTAATATCCATGTCTTATACCAATATGCATCTGAATTTATTTTATCAGCCTGCGTAAAGCCCTAAGATATTAATCTTATTATTATACTAAGTATAAGCCTTGTAATCCCTGATGACCTTCCAAATTCTCTTGCAAAACGATGATGACAGTATCGTAAAGGCGTCAAACGGCCTTTACGTTATGATCTAAGGTACAATCTTCGCACGGGAATACAAAGAAAACTACGGCGTCTGTCTGTGATTTCAGAATAAAGAATTTTTAAACTCATAATATCGCTATTCGTACGATGCTAAAATCCAAATGTGTCTTTTTTATTTTTTTGTCTATCTGTCTGTATGTTTGTCCGTGCTAATTTCCGAAAGGGCTGAACCGATTTTAACGGGATATCTTTGCAATAAGGAGGACTTTTAGAATATTTTAGGCTACTTTTTAGTCCATGACATACCTAGGTCAAATTACGTAATTTTAGACACGGGCTATAACGTTACGTTAAAATGTGTGATGATGTGTATACATAAATACGACGGACGATTTAGCGCAGTGGTTAAGAACTTAAGTCGCTCCGCCCACTGTGTCTAATAGTCGCGGGTTCGATTCCCGCACGGGACAAATCTTTGTGTGATCCACAGTTATTTGTTCCGGTCTGGGTATTTGTGTTTGTCAATTTTTATGTATGTCAACGCACCACACTAGGATTAATTCATGTATCGTACAGGAATTAATCCTAGTGTGGAGGAACGTTTTAAAAAAAACCGAAATATTGGACTCAGGTTTGTTTCCGCATAAGGAAACTTTTTAGTGGATAAAAGCAAACACCCGACATTTTTTCGTGATTTCAACATGATTTCGTGCATAAATTGATGATGCAGTAAGTTTTGTCATTGGGAATGCACATCGGACACGAAACCTTGTTTATTTGTTTATTTAAGATACCTAAACTTGATTGCGGTCATGAACTGTTGACATAGTGAAAATCGTCTTCTTACGTAAGGACTGAAAATGTTGTTACATACTCAGTTCTCAAACAATTAAAATAAGAATTATCGGTGCACGATGCCGACTTGGATTTTACTCACTTTTTAAATTATCTATATCAATCATCACGCCAGATCTTTGGCAGGGTAAGCAGAGAGGGGTTCAATCAGGGTCATTCTACGAATGATTATAATTAAGAAAGTATTGTGTATAAAGTATTTACGGCGGAAAGAATTGTTATAGAACTTAGCGGGAAGGTATATAAGGTCTCGAAATATTATCAATACATTTTATATAAACTAAAAAAACACTATTTCTGCGTGATAGCTATGATTTGTTCATTATAATACGGCTGCATAGCTTTCAATTAAACTCAATATGAATAAAAAAATCACGGATCTTGCGGGATACCAGTTATTCTCAATACTAAAATGGCTGCAAGGATTTTATGCAAGTTTGCCTCAAAAAATACACAGGATACTACGTTTACAGATTATGCTGACACTTGCCGCCTAGGTAAGGTATAAAAACAAACCGACAACTTCAATAAACAGATTATAACACCAAACATAACTTTTTTCTTTATATGGCATTGCAACGCATGACGGGTACAGCTAGTTAATAATATAAAGTTATGTTTGTTTATAATCAATCAAACTGCATAACCAATTTTGATGATTCTTTCACCCTTAGAAAACTACATTATCCTGAAGTAACATAGACCCGGTAAGTGGCGCTGTTATCGACCGGGTGTGAAGCCGCGGGAAACTACTTGTATAATTATACCTTTACTAAACTATATTTATACATCTGTTTTACACTTATCGCAACGACGTGACATTATTTCGGTCTTTTTTGCGTGAAAGGGTTATCTAGTTAATTTTATTTTAATCCCCATAACTTGTGTTACTTTTCATAATCACGTGTAACTAATATTTACAATTTTGTATTTTTCACAATAAGATAGTAAAAACCGGGATATGATTATATCTTTATTTATCTATCTATATCATCACGCCAAATCCCATGCGGGGTAGGCACAGAGTACAGAGTTCCAACAGGTCTTTCCTTACATACCTCTTTGGCTTCCTCCACTCTCATAGTTCCTCTTGACTTGTCCTTCAGATAACACTCATCTATTTGGTCATGGTAAGATAGTCCAGCGGTGTAGTAGATGGTCCAGCGGCAACAGCCTCCTGGCAGTAGACGCAGATAGACTGGACGGTCCATTTATGGGGCACTTGGCGTCACTGCATACACCAATGCCGGACTATGACTATTATTTATTAATTGGGACATTAATAATTTGAAGATATTATTAATTTTATGTTTATATATTTATTCCTTAAATTTAATTATTAGTTAACTGAATTATAATATTAGAAAAAAAAACAATAATTATTTGAACTTATTATTATAGTTTTGTAGTAAGTAACTTAACTAATAGCAATAAGCCATGTTTGTGTAATGAACTGAATTTGTCTGGATGAAATAAAAATTATCTATCTATCTATCTATAACCTCACGCCAGATCCCTTGCGGGGTAGGCAGAGGGTACAGAGTTCCAACAGGTTCTTTCCTTACATACCTCTCTGGCTTCCTCGACTCTCATAGTTCGTCTCATACACGCTCGCCGGTTACGGAGACTCTTGACTTGAATTGACTTGAAAAATTATTATTATCAAAAACGAAGAAGAATGTGACATTTTATTGACATATAAGTCGCATCGGCAATGAAATAGGTCCCGAGCCTGTAGATCTGCCTGAGCAGGCTTCCAGTATATACAAAATTATAGTCGTATTAAAAGTTTATCTTTATAGATCGAATACTTATTTAGTTATTTTTAAGGTAACATATTAAGTCTCAATTTAGGTGAAACTTTAGGTGAAAATTTTATATATGTAACCTGATTGTGTACCATGGACGATAGGAAGAACTCCAGACTTTATTGTTTTCGAAAACTAATCAAATTAAAACTATTAAAATGTATTAGAACCCTTGTTAATGTCTTGGTACTTGTTGATTAGACCTTTCAATTGAACTTAATTGAGCCTGTGTCTAACGAGTTATGTACGGAGTACTAAGTTTTTAGTCGATTTTATATTTTATCAGTTGTATTTTAATCATCGTGTATACAGGATGGAAAAGTATTCATTGGTAAGTCAATTCAATAGTAATATGTGGGTAGGCTAGTCGGCAAGTATTGTTTTGAGATTCGGGAGGGAAAAAACTTCAAAAGGGTCTTCTTCCTTGTGGGGAAGTCCCCAGAAGTCCCAAGAAGGGTCCCATGTGGGGAAGACAAGAGAAAGTGAACTTTTACCGGACTTAAAAACGGCCTCATTCAACGACAGAAAAGGGACTTCAGGATCTCCAAACGAATGGCACCGGTGCTCCTCCCTAATATTGCCTTCACAAAAAATATAACTAACTACATGAAACTAATAAAATACATATTAGCGAGATATTAAAATAACAAAGCAATAAAAACCTAAAATAAGATTATATCCCAGGGGAGCGAAAAAGTACCATTCTATTTTATTGGAAATTACACCTGGCCTAACCAGCAACTGGCCACCAATTTATTGTTCTTTATTGTTACAGACGGTTGGTAGGAATAAAGTTCACAAACCTTTATCAAGTTTTATTTCTGAACCGTACAGGGGAAGTTAGAAAAATCTCTGCGACTTTCATCACGTGTAATTATAGTTCTCACTGGGTAATATATTGCAAACGTAAATGGAAAATTCATGCCATCTTTTTAATGTCGACGAAAAATTTCTTCAAAAGAGTGCTTAGCACGAACAAATTGACGCTAGCGGTTGTTGCGTGTTGTCATGTTCATCTTTATTTAGTAAACTTGTGGTGTGAAAAGGATAGCATATCAACTCGATAGTGTTACGCTAACGTCAATGCGTTCGTGTTAAGAACAGAACATAGGTACTTCTATTTATGATGGCTAGTATAGACTAGCCATCAAAAATAAGAAAATATTATAAATTAAGGCAAGGTTCCCAACCCTGGTTTGGGACATGCTGCGAAACGGCAGTCACTAGTGGAAATTTTAATTTAAAAAGACCTTTTTAAAGACAGGCTTTTATAGGAAAAACGCAACGAAGGTATCTTGTTTAGTTGAGGAGTTCCTATGGCTTCCATCCGACTCCATCATCTGACCTTAGTCAGCATCCGAGCATACTCGTTAAGACAAATCCAACGATCCCAAACACGGCGAGATTATATTGAGTAATTGGGTAGTTTCATTGGCCACCTTTCGGCTTCTTTAGCAGACCCTGAACACTATCTGGTGGTATAGCACTTGTCAATACCAATCTAAAAAGTCTAAACACGAGAAGGTTACGTTGTATAGTTCACATGTTCCTATGGCTACCTTCCGACTCCATCATCAGACCAGCTCCATGGTACCATATTATTGCATTGTCACCGAACTCATACGTATTCCAAATTCCAGCTCAAACGGAACTGGAATGACATACAGACAGACAGACACGAATATTGCAAGTTAAACAAAAGCTTGTAAAAAAACAGACGGACGCTGTATTTGTTCCAACGCTAAACTGGCATAAGTAAGTGTTTACATAATGCCACTCCTATACTAGTCCCGGCATATCAGTGAGACGCTGTCACCAGTCACTGAATGAATATAGATCTGCTGACCATTAAAACAGAATTTAGGCAAGTTTACTTTGAACCAAGAACTAACAATAGTAACTGTTCCCAGCAAATGACTCCACTAAGCTGTGTTGTACTCAAACTGAAATAATTTATTTTATATAAACCCTGCGGCGGCATTTACAAATTCTAATTTTTTTATCTAATCTAACTACTAATTTATCCCTGAATTGACACGCGACCTCCTAAGAAAATTAGGTGAGTAATTTAGCGATCTTTTTCATTTCATTGTATTTTTTTATGATATTGTTTACACAAGTCCAACAAAGAAAAAAATTGTCTGGTGATCTATGCAACTAATATCACTGGCATGATAAAGTGTATTACATAAAGCCATAATTATGCCTGCGCTGGCGTGCTAGCGATACTATATCAGTGTAAACCTAAATAGGATTATTGACTAGAAGTAAATCGCCAGGAAGGCCTTTTCTTAAAATTATAGAATCTCTAGCAACATCATCGCCAAAGGCGTCTCTGCTTTTGTCTTTGTGATCTCAAAAAATACCTTTTGCCTGTAGTTCTTAGTGAAAAAATAATTTGATGTATCTACACATCATCACTGGGCATTATTATCAGAAAACAAAAATACAGACAATGAAAGATAAATTCAAAGTCTACTTACGTACATTCTAATTTTCTAAATTGATCCTATACAAGGTTCTCGTTATCACGCAACGTGAAGGCCTTCGGCGGCGAACTATACGTATCTACATAGGTGTGTGTCGTAAACGGAACCCGAATACCCATTTCCTCGATATTCTTCTCAACAGACCGTACGCTACAGGAAAACTTTTAAAACAATGCTATAGCAGTGAATAAGTAAAATCGAGTATTTATTGACGAGTTTGAATTGAATCTGAATTGAAACATAACGGAGTGTGTTATGAAGTAACATTACTTTAGTAAATAAAATAATTTATTTCAACAGGAATGAAATTTGGAGTTTCACAAAAAATATATTCAGAGTTACATGAAAGTAGAATTTATTGAAATAATCCGTTTTTTTTCTATTCCAAAATTTTGCATATCATTGCCATAGAGTTTCCAAAATGTTACCTTTTCACTATGTTAAGGTTCTTTCTTTTTTTGTTGTAGTTATCTATAGGCTTAAACTTTTAGCTCCTAAATTCAGTTAAATTAAAGACTAATTTAAAAAAGCAATATTCTGGCCATTTACTCGGAAACCATTAAAATCAAAGTTAATTTAGAAACATTAAATATTGAAATTTACTCTACTTTATTAACAATGGCTTGTTTTGAGAGAATATTCAAAGTAATTTACGCATTTTGCTAAAGTTACCTACGTTAATCGGGTACAATAAACTTTGTTTCACCCGCTCATAGTTCTTTTTCGTACTTAGGGCCGTTCACTTGTTGAATCCCAACAGGAAAATTTCTGTAAGTATTTATTTCTTAGAAAAATCACCATTTTTTCGTGAGAATATTTTTTTCTTTCTCATTACATTCTTAGAAAAGAAAGTAAAAGGGTTTATTTTATTTCCAAGTTCATCCCGGAATCCGGTTTAACTTGTTTAAATAATTCTGAGACGAAAATAATTGTTTAAATAATTATTCAAAACAAAAGCGCGGTTACATCATTTTGAAGTGCTTACTTAATAGGAACAGCCATCTTGAGGAAGGCACTTACAATAAACAGTTTCTTCAATTTAGAATCATACCTACTTAATATTAATCTATATCTGTTGTAGAAACTTTACATCCACGTATACATAAGTTTTTTAAACGGAGCCCCACACTAGGAATTATTCCTGTATCGTACACAAACATTAAATTCACATACACAAACACCCAGACCGAAACATTTACGGGCCACACAAAGATCTGTCTCGTGCGAGGATCGAACGCATGACAACTCAATCCTGTGAACGGAGCAGCTTAAGCTGTTAACCACTGGACCAAGCCATCCATCTTTAGATACATATAACATTCCGGTGTGAAATTACTTTCAGGTCTTGCGTTTATTATGTTACACCTTGTGTATCATCATCATCATCATCATTTCAGCCTATACTTGTCCACTGCTGAACATAGGCCTCCCCAATCGCTTTCCAGCGTAACCGGTCCGATGCCACCTGCATCCAACGATTTCCTGCGATTTTCACAAGATCGTCGGTCCATCTGGCAGGCGGTCGTCCTACGCTGCGCTGCGTCCTTGTGTATATATATATACATTTTTTTTATTTTTTTTAATGTTGCCTCACATTAGGATTTATTTCGGTATCGTGGGTGCATTTACAAACATGAAAATTCACATACACAAATACCCAGACCAGAACAAATAATTGGGGATCACAAAGATTTGTCCCGTGCGGGAATCGAAGCCAATATACAAGCCGATATACAATCCTAAACGGCTTAAAGGCCTACCGCGATCGACCATTTATCGACCGAAAGAGTAACAATGATGCAGTTACTTCACAAAAGTATTATAAGCGCGCGCTCAATATATCCATATTAACCGCGCGCTTGGGTATTAACGACGTATGGCCAAAAAGAAAATTTTATCATTTTCTAAAAAACTACACTATGAAATAAAACACTGCTTTACCAGAAGTTTGCTACAATTATTTGCTATGTTTTTAAGTATATCTATGCATTAGATCTTAAGTATTTCGAGTTGGACTTTAGATTTTTTTCTATCGAGAAAATTTTGTTTAATCGTGTTTACGTTTTACCAGATTCAAAAATCATATTTCTAAATATTAAGGTTCTAATCAATCTACTTCTTGCAATGCATGAAGTACGATAACACGTTTTTTCTCGCTAGCAACCTAAAGCTATTTTGAAGTTTTTTTTTGTACTTATGGAGTCACCTAGATGGCTCTTAGCTGTAGTTGGAACCGGTAGGTAGCGCTGTTGTCGACCGGGTGTGAAACTGCGGTAAACTGTTAGCTTATTATAATATATCTGGATGTAGGTATTAGCTTTACCCGTGTAATGTTGACAAGGATTTGATAGTTTAAACTCAAATATTAAGTTTATCCACTTAAAGTGGGTAGACGATCATAAATTTAGAAGGTAAAGAAAGTTTATAATGATTTATGTATTAGAACGAAGATTCCTAATTTAATACAATTTATAATCACAGACAAGAAGTTATAGGTAGGTAAATATAATGTTCATCTTAGTTATATCTTATATGCTTATCCTCCTTAGTGAAGTGTTCTGATTTTAAGTTTCAGTTAGTTAAAATAATTGATTTTATTTGACCGTGTTATGACCCGACTGTTCATTTTTATTAATTTGTTCTATATTACTTGAGTCTCAGCATTATACGACGATTATATCTGAATAATTTTTATTTATTCCTTATCGTTCATATACTGATTAACAGACAGTGATCCATATTGTTTTACAAACAATGCTTTGATGCCTATAACTTGGTAATTTTACTGAAAAGTCAGTTTGGTCAGGAATATTTGAGACAGACTTTGATTAAGACATTTAAACATCAACATTTCAACATATTTAAAGAACCTTGCGTGATAGGGCAAGACAGTACTTAAGTAAACAATAAGTGTTACTCATACATATAATATTAGTATCTAGTTTTACTCATCTTCCAGTAGTGACATTTCACTACTTCTTCATCTTTAAATTATAGCCTCACACTATTTGAAGAGTATTATGCCAATGCCCGGTGGAATGCATAATCGTGTCTTGCACTACTTTATTACGCTTTGATTGGGTATTAAACTCGGATAGTGCAATTGTTTATTTTTAATGAAGAATTCTGAATAACACTTCGGGCCATATATAACACATTATAATCATTGACCTACTATAGAAATCTGTCTAAACCAAACCAAGCGCTTCTATGCAGCTGCAAGTGAAATGCAATTTTATAGAACGAATAATATTTAGCATTAAATTTCGATATGTAGGGTTTCAAATATATGGCAGGCATGTATATGTGAACCATGGACACTTTTTTCATGAATTTTGTATTAGACCCGAAGTACGTTTTGGGTAGTCATAATACAGCCGGCCTAACCAAGTGGCAAGCGCTTTTATCTATTTTCTTATCGCAATCGATGGCGCCTTATTCTGACGACGTAAAATGTCATTCGCGTACATTTTTTCGTTTTCTATTAACGAAAACGACTGTAGAAAGTTCATGTAGCTTCTGGCCCAGGTCTGTTGTAACCAAGTAGTAGGTAACTATGATTGACGTCTGTCCGTCATCAAAGAGCTTAGCACGAAATGTGATTTTTTATAATTTACTGTTATATTCTAGTATTACTTAACATTGGCGTAATTCATTAATCATACTACTTACTTTAAATTGATGTCCTCGAGAATCCTATTTGGCAGCAAGTCCAGGATTTGCGTGACATTGAGGTTATCCCAAGACCTCTGTCGACCGAGTATCTGCTGTGTGCAGTTTATAAACAGTTGGATATCTGAGTCGGAGTCCATGGCACCATATCTCACTTACAGTTCAAACGTCAATCATTTCAATTACATAAGCGCTATTTTTGCACACCACTTAGAGTTGAATTCTAATTAATTAGCTATTCATGTTTTTATTACGTTTAGTAATGCCATTATTAACTTAATTAGGTTAATAAGAAGTAGCCTAGGGACTGAAAATAAATCACGAAGTCGCCCATGATTAGATTATTTTATTATTCGGCAATGAATACCAATTAACACATAGATCTTTTTGTAATATTTATTACGCATTGCTTAATAAAAAGCTGTTCGAATATTCGTTAAAGTTAATGTTAGTGTTTTATAGCACAATCTACAAAGAAGACGGTCATTCAAAGCTTCATTATAATTTAGGGACTTCGTTTCAGCAGAAATTTTATCAATATTAAATTAGCAATGTAATACAAAAAGAAAATTAAATTTAGAATATTTACACTGATAAATTTATGGATCCACTATTTATGGCAGTTTTTATCTTTAAAGAAATAGAATGAGCTCGAGGAAAATTGTGATCTGAAATTTTAACCCTTATGCCAGCGTCAAGATTTACTTATATATTTTAATTTCAACCTCTGCAGCCCTTAGTTAACTTTTGGCATTCATATTTATGATAATAGTAAAATAACATGCTTCGGTAACTCTTTCCTCTTCACTATTGTATATATATTAAAAAAAAAACTCGCAGAGATACACCGTCACGCCTATATTCCCCAACGACAATGTAAGGTCCTATATAACAGGGGGCGAGCATATTGCCATATACCGGGCACAATTCCAGACTCCGGACTCGTACTGAGAAGTTTTCGTTAGAAAAACTACATTTGTCCGACCTAGGATTTGAATCCAGGACCTCGTGATCACAAAGCGATGCGCTTTACCACTAGACCAACGAGGCTATCACAGAGATAGAGTTAAAAACATGAAAATCAGAGATACCCCTGTAACATTAGAATACTTTCGTGTACTAAAATCTAACGAGAAATAAATCCCAAAACAATCACTCTAAGAGAAGCCCTAAAACAAACAAATCTTTATAGGTGTTTACTTATGATAAGATTTTACACGTATCCAATGATTGGAATTCATTATCCATCCTCAGCCCAAATCAGTCCACTGCTGGACATAGGCCTCTTCCAATGTGAGCCACAGAGCCCGATCCTCGGCTTTATGCATCCAGTTCCTGCCGGCTATCCGACGTATGTCGTCACTCCATCTCGGGGCGTCCTACACTGCGTTTGCCAGTTCGTGGTCTCCACTCCAAAACCCGTCTGCTCCAACGGTTGTCCGTTCTGCGGCAAATGTGACCAGCCCATTGCCACTTTAGCTTGCTGATTTTCAGAGCTATGTCGGTGACTTTGGTTCTATGCCGGATAGTCTCATTTCTGATTCTATCTAGCATAGAAACTCCAAGCAGAGCTCTCTCCATAGCTCGCTGAGCGACTCTTAGCTTACGGACCAGTCCCATCGTGAGAGTCCACGTCTCAACTCCATAGGCCATGACCGGCAAGACGCACTGGTCAAAGACTTTTGTCTTTAGATTTTGCGGGATTCGAAATTTTGTCTTCCGAAATGCTGCCCAGCCCAACTGAATCCTCCTATCGGCCTCCTTCTCGAAGTTGTTTCTCCCTAGCTGCAATGTATGCCCAAGGTATACATACTCCTGTACAACTTTGAGAGCAGCTCCGTCGACAATGACCGGTCTCGGAGTCACATGTCAAGTCAATGGACCTCTATGTACCAAGAAGGATTCCTAGACACCCGATACAGACAAGCTTTTCAAAAAAATCCTATCGTACAAAATTGATTTCTCCGATGAACCGTCAAAAACATATAATCTTATTAACAACGATTAGGTTGACATCTTCTCCAACTCTTTTATTAAATTTAATCCTTGATAAATGGAACTTAAATAATATTTTTAATTGTTTAATTCTTTTAATTTTTAATTCTTATATAGCAACTATTATTTAATGTAATGTAATGTAATGTTATTTCTAAAATTTAATTTTACTTGACCTTGCGCTGTACACATCTGTTAAAAACGGTACATGCTGCCCAGGACATCAAGATCCACCATTGTATAAACAATTTGTGTAACTGTTGTTGATGTGTCTTATTAAATAAATAAAAATATATAAATAAAAATAAAACATGACTTTCATCGTATCCAAGTTCATCCCGAGACCGACATGTTGGGAGGACTCATTTAGGCTGTCCAGCATTTCCTGTAGATCCTGCAAGGTATCAGCCATGACGACAATATCATTGGCAAACCTTACGTGTGAGATGTACTTGCCGTTGACGTATATACCCCGTCCTTTCCAGCTGAGAGTTTTGAAGATATCTTCCATTGCAGCAGTAAACAGTTTCGGGGATACAGTCACTGTCACACGCCTTTGTGCAAAGGAATATGACTTGATTAACTATTCTGTACTTGAACGGTCATCGTGGCGGCGTTGTAAAGACATCTCAACACCTCGATGTATCGCCAGTCTACTTGGCACCGTTGGAGGGATTCTATAACAGCCCAGATTTCTATGGAGTCAAAGGCCTTCTCATACTCCACAAAAGCTAAACACAGGGGCCGATTATATTCTTCGGCCTTTTGTATAATTTGCCTCACTGTGTGGATATGGTCCATAGTGCTAAATCCTCCACGAAACCTGGCCTGATTGAAATTGAAACGAGATAATATCTAATCTAATACAAATTTATTGTTACTGAAATTTTTTATTAAATTCTAAATTGATTAAACTAAAGGAAATTCCAAATTTGGTCTTGTAGACCTCGGAATATTGGATATCATTGGATTCTCTAATATTCCGATTATCTCTAAATTAAATAGTATACTGATACTAAATCCAGTTTCAAAGATAAGATAAGAATAAAATAAATAACTGGAGTAATATGTGTGATTATGTAAATTAATTATTAGATTATGAAAAAAATAACAAAATTGTAATATTCTTAATTATTATTTTAAAATTCAGACCTTTGTCTAGCAGTGGGACATTATAGGTTAAAAAAAATATGTTGTTACAAAGCTTATGCTACAGATATAATGGCTAAAACTATTTTTCTCTTATTAGTAGGCATAGTATTTATAAAATGAGTAGGTAGTATAATATAATAAGTAGTAGGTAAACACAATTAGCTAAATTGAATATAGATTGGACATATTTCTTCCAAATATATTTGGAAGAAATATGTATGAAAGAACTTCTTAAAAAATCCTCCAAATCAAAAAAAAAATCGTTTAGTTAACCCCGTATCTAGATCAAATTCCTTGACCAGTGTGTGTTGCCAGTGCTGATTTACGACGGTGATACATGGTTGCTCACGATGGGCCTCGTTAAAAGGCTCAAGGGCAGCCAAAGGGAAATTAACATAAGAGTTATATTCGGTATAACGGATGCCAAAATCATATGTTAAAGTTTAAATTTGTAAAATAATTAATAACTACGTAAACTTTATTACGTAGTTAATTAACGTAACTACGTATTAAAAGTAGTGTAAACGTTTCTACTTAATGTAAATATCCATTAAGTGTTTGTGAGAGATTCGTCCAAACAAATAACAAATATTGAAGGAACTGGTGTCTGTCAACGGTCGAGCTGTTTGGATTTCTCAATTTTACGGGGGAGTATCGTATTCTTTTATAATTAATCCTAATTTACTAAAATCACCAAACCCATTGTAACTGGCCATATCAGACCTATTTTACAACCTCGTTACTTGTTATTTACTGTAAAATTGATATAAGAAAATTAGCATTCTTAATATTCTTTATTTTTTCTTTTCCTATACTAGTAAAGTATGATTACACAAATGATCACTGCTTATTAAGGAAATCAAGTACATTACATAGACTAGTAAGTACAGAAAATAACAGATTGAATCAAATTTTTACTCATATCAATTTTGGATAATTTTAATTTCATTTTAATCTACCCCCCACGAATCAATTTATTTGATAAAAAGATAAAAATTCTTATTCCAGAAGTCACCTATTATTAGTTTACATAAAACAAAGCATTATCAATTCTCTTATGTGCCTTTTTTCCTGCTACAGTTGTATTTATCCACTTTATATCACTTTTCCAGAGAACTTTCACCGACAACATGCTGACCCGCAGAGCTGTTGCCAAAGATGTTGAAAGTAAACTGAGGATGGCTCTGGAGGAATTGAAGTCGTCACAGGACTTCTGCGATCAACTGTTAAGGGAACGCGACGAGAGTGAAATTGAAATTCAAAAAATCGTTACCAAAAACTCACAATTAAAAAGCGAGCTATCTGAACTTCATATTCAGTACATGGATGTGCTTGACCAACGGGATCAACTACAAACTGTTGCTTCTAGCTTTAATGAATGTACCTACACCCATGAAAGGGCTCTGAATCGCATTTCTGAGCTGGAAAGTAGCCTCTGTGAGGCTCAGAAATCAATAAGTAACTTAGAACAACTAAAAGAGTCTCGCGAGGCCCTTTCCACTCAGAATCTTTTCAATGAATTATTAGGTTGTAAAACTCAGCCCAATAGTGAGAGTTGTACTGTTATTGACTAGACATCTGAAAATGATTATAAAATAAACCATATAAAACTGAGCAGTCGTAGAAAAATAAAGAAATACTTAAAATTAAGCAATATAATAAAGAAAACTAAAAGGCTTTTAAAGGTACAAAATTCTCGCCAAAAACTCAATATTTTTAGAAAAGATAGAGTGAATATCCTAGGTAACCTTAAGGCATTAGACTCTGAGCTTGCTCATAATCACTGTGTGTATGACACTGAGGTAAATGAATTGCAGACTGAAATCTTTCATCTGCAGTCTGAACTTAGGAAAATGACCTCAAGGTATGAAGATGCTCAAAAGCAGATCAAAGAGCATATCAGAGCTACTGATGAGATCCTAAAAATGGGGACATACAACCTTGAGCGGTTTGAATCTCTTACATCAAGCTGTGCTATCCCACCCACCCCATTCGATACCCCCTCATCGGACACATTATTATCTGATTGCTATATTAATGTAATGTAAGTAAATAATAGTGCTAGCTCTTACCTAAATAACCCTGTTAGCCAACCGGCCACAACAACATGCAAAAAACCTACAGATCCACAAAAGTCTGTAATTGTTTATTCAGATAAAATAGGCCAAGACTTAGGTTCCTTATTATCTAGGCATTTAGATCAGAAAGTAACTAATTTCTGTTCACCTGGGGCCAGTTTAAACCACTTAATTGATAATATTAGTCAAGCTAATTTAGACAAGGACACAACCACTGTTATATTTTATGGTGATAGTTTATCAGTTAAGAGGAAGGACCTGACTAGGGGTATTGAAAAATTATTAGAGCTGCATTCCAAATTAAATTGTAAATTTGTATTCTGTGCCTTGCCATATGCCAGTAACTTAACCATTCAGCAAAACAGGCACATTTATGACATGAATTTATATATTTACAACTTAACACACTGTCATAGTGACGCCGTTTTTTATTTTGATATAAATAAATTCATTCGCAAGTTTAGGCTGACAGAAGATACTATGTATCTGCCCTTTACAACTAAACGACAGTTGGCTATATTGTTAGCATTTAATATACAAAGAAATGACGCGGTTATATGCAATATAAACCAAAGTATAATGATTGATACTGGCAGCAACATTAGGTTGTGTGGCCATAGTTATGACCATAGTTTAAACTAGTAAATGCGAAAACAGCTAAGTCAATAGAATTAAATATTTTTCATGAGAATATGCAAGGTTTAGCTGGCAAAGATTCCGAGATAGAATTATTTCTTAGGAAATACAACGTCCATTTATTCTGTGTTACTGAACATTGGCTCAAATCTCATAAAATAATCAAATATCAAAGTCAGTACACAGTGTTGAGTGCGTTCACAAGAAAAACAGCCATACGCGGAGGGTCTCTAATATTAGTCGCCAACGATATCAAGTGTAAAGAACGCAAGGACATTATTGGTCTTTCTATTGAACGCATTGTTGAGATATCTTGTGTCGAACTGGATAGTTATGTTGTAGCATGCGTTTATCGACCGCCCTCAGGTGATTTTAATACATTTGAAAGCGTCATGGAAGAGGTGTTAAAAAAAATTCTGGTATTAAAAAGCAAAGCATTATATGTGGTGACTTCAATGTCAACCTAATCGAAAAGTCATCCATTAGCTGTAGACTAATCAATCTTTTTAAATCTTTTAATCTAGTATGCTTGTTTAATGAACCGACTAGAATCACTGCTACGTCTGCTACCTGTTTAGATAATGTGTTTTGCGACTGTGAAGTGTTTGATAAATTAATTATAAACGCTTTGCCCTCAGATCATAGTGGTCTGTTGGTGTCAGTACCCAGCCACCTTATACCTAAGTTATGTAAAGTTACTTGTAGGCCGATATCAGATCGACGTATAAACTGTTTTAGGGATAAAGTTTACAATCGCATATCTAATATGGATTGGTTACATAATGATCCCAATTACCTATATCATAACCTATTTGATACCATGAAATCTGAATTCGATAATATATTTAAAATAAAATCATTTTCAACGGCCAAAAAAGCAAAGTTTAGTTATTGGGCTACTGTAGGAATTCATAAAAGTAGAGCTAAGATGTATGAACTGTATGATACGAAAACATATAATCAAAACCCAGCTTTCTTGGAATATGTTAAAAACTACTCGAAGACTTTTAAAAAGGTGTGTACTGCAGCAAAGTCTTTATATTATAGCAATATGATCAAAACTTCTAATTAATGATAAATTTCGATATTGCGCAGACTTTTAATAATTTTTTTAGTGAAATTCCAGTTCATACTACTGGCTCCTTGAACTTCTCTTCCCGAAAAGCTGTACTAATAAAATAAAAATCAGTTTAAAAGAATGCAATGTCTTGTTTGAATTTAGATATGTGACCCCGACATACATAATCTTAACCTTTAAGTCGTTAAACATTAAAAACACTGTCGACTTCTGGGGTATATCATTAAAAATACTAGATAGCATAGTAATGGCTATAGCACCTGCGCTGGCAACGATATTTATAGATGTGTAGAGAAGGGTAGGTTCCCCGACTTAATGAAACTTAGTAAAGTTGTACCGATTTTTAAATCACGGATAAAAAGCGAACCTTCCAATTTTAGACCGCTTTCTATCTTGCCGGCCTTGAGTAAAATTTATGAAAAGATCCTACTCAATCAATTGCTTAACCACTTTAATGAGAATAAGCTGTTACACGGTGATCAATATGGTTTTACTAAGGGACGTTCAACCACAGACGCGGGAGTAGGTCTGCTTCAGCAAATTTACGGTGCCTGGGAGGCATCGCAGAATGCAATTGGTGTATTCTGTGATCTATCTAAGGCATTCGACTGTGTTCAGCATGCAACCCTTATTAAAAAGCTAAGGCATTACGGTATTAAGAACATTGCCCTTAATTTATTAGCTTCATACTTAGGTGAAAGATCTCAATGTATTGAGATTAACGGGGTCAAGTCTCAGGAAGTTAATATTTCAATTGGTGTTCCACAGGGCTCCATCTTAGGACCCTTTTTTTTTAGTATATATTAATGACCTGCCGAACTTTGTCCGTGATGTCTGTGACATTGTACTATTCGCAGATGATACCTCCTTGATCTTCAAAGTTGACAGAGCTAAGCTTAATTTTGACGATGTGAATGATGCTCTTTCACGGATATCAAATTGGTTCGAAATAAACAATCTATTGCTTAATTCACTCAAGACAAAGTGTATTAAATTTACTATGCCCAATGTAAAAGATAATACTACGAATATTCTTATTAATGGCACAAAGCTGGACTTCGTGAACTCCACTGTCTTTATAGGTATTACCCTAGACTCCAAACTCCAATGGGGGGCCCATATCTCATCACTTGCGGGTAAACTTAGCTCCGCTGCTTATGCAGTGTGGAAAGTACGGCAACTTACGGATGTGGATACGGCACGTCTAGTTTATTTTAGTTACTTCCATAGCATTATGTCTTACGGTATCCTACCGTGGGGTAACGCTGCTGACGTGGAAAATGTATTCATACTGCAAAAAAGAGCTATCCGTGCCATTTATAATCTTGGACCTAGGGCTTCCCTCAGAGAACTTTTTTAAGAGATCAACATTCTCACGGTCGCTTCACAGTATATATACGACAACATAGTGTACATACGTAGGAATATCCATTTATTTGATAAAGTGAGCGACGTTCATAAATTAAACACTAGAAATAAACATAAACTGGTATTACCAATTGTTAGGCTTAAAAAAGTATTTACTTCCTTCGTAGGGGTCGGTATTCGCTGCTTCAATAAGATACCAAAGCCCATGTTAGAGTTGCCACTTGACAGATTTAAAAAGTATATTAAATCTTCACTAATGAGTAAAGGATATTATACACTAAATGATTTTTTTAAATGATAAAAATGCCTTTGCACAAATTAACTGAAATTTAGGAAAATATAATGTTAAGTGCAGCGTGTCCTGCCTAGCGAGCGTTCATTGATTTTAAATATTATTCTCGAACGATGTCGACAGGGTCGTGGATGGTCATGCTCACTAAGATGTCTTTGCTAGTGGCGGCTCTGTGGAGCGGGTCCTCTAAAATGGTTGAGGAGAGTGATGGCTGCTTCTCAGGTCATACTCGTAAACGGGTGCTGCTGGTGGGGACTGGTCCGTCCCCTGCCCTTTGTCTGACTGAACGTGTACCATAATGCTGTTGAATTTTGTCTCGTTCGGCATCACACTGGAGCTATGACCAGTTGTTTTGTACGCACTCTTTACATATTTTATAGTAACACTTTCTCTTACTATTATTATGCTTTTTATTATATACCTCTACAACATCTCTATTTTGTAAATGAGAGGACTATGTAGACACTGACCAATATCATGAATCTAAGTACACTTATGATTAATCTATACTAAAGCACATCTATTTAGCTCGTTCTGCATTGTTCTCCCATACTCCATAAATGCAATGTCTACAAAAAGAATTGTTAAACTGCCTCGTTGGTCTGGTGGCAAAGCGCATCGCTGTGTGATCACGAGGTCCTGGGTTCAAATCCTAGGTCGGACAAATGTAGTTTTTCTAACGAAGAATTCCCAGTATGAGTTCGGAGTCTGGAATTGTGCCCGGTATATGGCAATAGGCTCGCCCCCTATTACATGGGACCTAACATCGTCGGCGAAACGTGGGTGTACTCAGTACACCTCTGCCACCCCCTCTGGGGAATATAGGCGTGACGGTGTTTGTTTTGTTAAACACATTTTTTTTTAAAAGAGTAACCATGGAGTTTCTTGCCCTTCTTCTCCACAGGAATGACTTTCCGAACGGGTGGTAGAGTCTTAAGTAATTAATAATTTTCTCTTTTTGACTATTCATAAGTGCCTTTTGGTCTACATGAATAAAAAAACTTTTGATTTTGATTTTGGTACTTCTCTGCAATATTGGAGATCCGTATCAGAACGAAAGTTACCGAAATAGTTCTCAGGATTGCGAAATTTAAGTGGCAGTGGGCGGCGCACATGACTCACAGAACTAACGGCCGTTGAGGTAGAAAGGTTTTCCAGTGACGGACATAAGTATGACTCCGTGAACCTCTATAAGATGGGCCATAACCTGGTGAAAGTCGCATATAAAAACTGAATGTCTACAACACAAAGTCGGTCGTTGTAGCGACCACTGAGGGAAGCTTTTGTTTTGCACATGTTTTAGTTTTTGTCGTGGTCGTCTTTTGGCTGATGAAAATAACTGATGGGTATATTTTTATCTAATGATATTAAAATGAAAGACATTATAAACTAACACATTGTGCCAGTTTATTTAATCATATATTATTTAACAATGTTCTATGTTGCCGAACAACTTTATTATGTAATATTTTATTACTAACACCCTTTAAAGTTATATCCGGTACAATATTCTTTGCGTCTACACAAATTTAATTACATATTCTTTTGGAAGTAGCTTTGAGTAAGCAATGTTCCCAATAAATTGAACGTACAACGTTGTAAATACATACAATAAATAACTGCTTTTGGCATGCAAAGCTCTAGGGGAGAATTACTTTTGGAAATCACGTCTTTGCTGAACGAAAGTGATTCTACCTAACAAGTTACTAAGCGAAAATTGGGACGGGCGTTACTTTACAGCGCACCAAAGAGGAACGCCGTGAGATCGACGATAAATTGAACGATGATTTGACGGCGTAGGGATAGTTCGGAGACATTATCTACTCCGTGACAAATGGAAACCATCTGAGTGAATGATTTTAGATTCGTATCCGGATATATATGTTAAGTCTTTATGTCCGGGTGAATGTACCATTATAAAGGTACGTAGTTTTTATGTAAGCTCTTATCTTCTCCCAGAAGTAATCCGCCGGTAGAATCGCTGAGATGAGTATGATAAAGTGAGATGAAACAAGACATAAAATTCGTGTAGGGTGAATAAGGATCTCTTTTGAAATTGGGATGAAAAAGTGGGATGAATGCAGAATAAACCGAACGTCATACAATATACGTCATACGTTTTTAGGCTAATTTTAGACGAACCTTGAGAGAGCGAAATCGACTGAAATATCTGAGTCATGCAACGATTAATTACATGCTTAAATGGAACCCGTAGGTATACCAATCCACGGATACTATAAGTCAAATTGCATGCTTAGCCAGGCAGAGGGCTCACCACAAACAGACTGGCATTAGCATAACGCTATCGAGTTGATATGTCAACCTGTCTATGCTAAGTGTTTAGGCTGTTTTTTGCACGCCAGAACTTGCAAACGCGCCATCTATGGCATCATGTGCGAACCGTGATGTTGTATTGGCTCCTATCGCGCGTGCTCCTATGGCGCTATATCGCCTATTGACCCGATCGCTTAATCAAGTTCGAGAACGAAACAAAGTCAGTCGCATAAAGGTGTCGCAAAAGGGAGCCGCAAAAGGGATGTCGCAAGATCTACTACCGACCGAGCGCGTCGGTTCGGTACAACGGTCACCGCATGTTCAATTTATCCACGTCTCCTCGTGAGACCTTCCTATCCCGCTTAAATGCTAATGCTGTGAGTGGGTGCTTCGTTCTTCGTGCTGCCTGCATAGCCACCGCAATTGACTGACCGGTAAGTGCATATGCTTTGATTTCCGTTTGTTGGTTTATGTGTGTGTACGACCCTCCTCTCTGGCATCTTCCATTGTAAGGACCTTTTTATTTCCTTTTGCATCGCATACTCTTCAGCCACTTCTAGGCTACTTCCAATACAGTCCACCCGCGTCACCCATATTTTCCACCCGCAGTCGCCATAGTTCTGGTTTCATTCAAGCCTAGGACTTACCAGCGACTTTCACCCTTGCATACCAAGTTTAGGTCCCTCATCCCGCATCATCATAGTTTTGGTCCTATACCACCCGCAACACGATAGTTTAGTCCGTCATCCCGCACCATCTCTAAGTTATCAGATTTATATTAGCATAACGCTATCAAGAAAGCGTGATGTCATGTTAATCTATATTTAGTAATATTGTTATGTAAAAGGAATGGCATATCAACTCGATAGCGTTACGCTGACTTCAATCTGTTCGTGCTGTCCTCTGTTAACACTCAGACAGCTAGCTAGACCAAGCAGTCGATTGTATTATACTCATAAGTACACATTATTAATTCTATAGTAATATGATAGAGAAAGTACAAAAAAGTTCTTGAATGTTCTTTGCTATAGGTTAGGAGTCGGTCGAGAATGTACGTCCTACGCTGCAAGATTAGATGAATTCAAAATGCCCTCTCTGGCTTCTAGGCGCAAATGTGATAAATTAATCTGCCTTTATGAAATTATTCACTCCTATATTGATTCCTCTGCCCTTTTTCTCAACTTAATTTGAATACCCGTTATAAATCCCGTAACTCTTCCCGTGCCCTATTTTCCTAGTTATATTTATAATAATAACACATTTTTCTACAATTATAACGACAGTCTGTAAACATTCTTCTTTGGACATTTTTAGTAATAATCTGCTTAAATTCAAAACGGATGTTTGTACAATTATTTGTGGACCGCAGCCTTAATTTTCGTACGAAATTGAAACTAATTTACTATTATTTCTCTTTTAGGTATTTGTTATAATAAGATTAGGTATAAACAAACTAAACAATAGCAATAAAAAAGTATCACTAACTTTAGATTTAATAAACTACACTAACCTAACCTAACCCTCCCTTTTATTATTAAAATTTAAAACTCCTGTGCCCACATATTTAGAATGATAGCCCCGCTTAGATGGGGATATTCAAACATTGTAAACTTTCGGATTGTTTTTTTTTCTGTGAGCCTAATAAATAAATAAGGAAAGCGTTATTATCGCCGAATAACAGCTTATATTAAAACAAACTCAAATAATTTATTTTGTATTAAAACATATGTAATTTGACAATTTGTAAGTACTTACAACCCCACTTAAAATTTGGCGAATTAAAATGTTTTTATCTAATCTAACTACTATTCTACCACCGGATCGGATCGCGGCCTCCACTGAGAGGATTCGGCCAAGAAACTCATCGGGCTTGTCGTTTTTATTTAATTCTCTTTTTTGCTGTTTATTTTTTTTTCAATAAATTTATGTAGGTATAATGTTTAGGTTAAAATTAAGAAGTGTACGATCTAGCACCAGTGTGATGCTTTCCGACCGAGATATGATAATAATGATGTTATTTCTAGGAAGTAAAGGTCTAAAGGATTCCAGATGGACCAGACACCACAAGCTGCACCCGTTTACAAGTATGACTACTGAAACAGCCATACCAACACAAATAACACTGTGACTAGACAAAGTAACACAACTTTTACTTCAGAGAGCTCAGCATGAAATAATTTTAATTTAAAAAGACCTTTATAAAAACAAGCTTTTATAACAATAACGAAGATATCTTGCTTAAGTGAGAAGTGCCTATAGTTTCCTTCCTTCGGGCTCCATCATCAGACCTTAGACACCATCCGGGTGTAAAGTACTATAGAAAAACTAGATATACACTATTTTTTTACCAAATGTAGCCCCGCACTATGATTTGTTCCCGTGTCGTGGGTGCGTTTACAAACATGAAAATACCGAAACCGACCGGACCGAAACAAATAATTGTGGATCACACAAAGATTTGTCCCGTGCGGGAATCGAACCCGCGACTATTAGACGCAGTGGGCGGAGCGGCTTAAGCTCTTAACCCCTGCGCTAAATCGTTCGTCGAAAAAACTATTATCACTGATACAAAAAAATATTAAGTGTCAGGGCCCGTAATAACTAGAAAGCACAATGAACTCTCTTATAAGATATCGTCGCCCTGGGTAATAACCATGACTATTGACGACTTCACACTATAATATTCATCAGACACCGACCTCGCCGGCGAGGTCGAAGAATCCCTTGCCCGCCGGCCGGTGCAGAGCACCACGACGAGACACCTTGTATACGTCCTCCCCCATAGCGACTGCCCAAGCCGAGGCCGTTCCTCCTTGAGGCGCCCTTGAGCTAGTTGTCCCCTTGCCCTTCTAGCTCGAGCGTAATGGTTGCACGCTCGCCCTCTTGTCCGGTAAAGCTGTAAAGGCCCCGCGGCCAACAGTGTAGATCATTCACACAGACACACACTACAATATTCAGCCTACTTCCATACATAGATAAGTAAAAATTACTTTCGGTATTCATTGATTTAACAGATAATACATGTATTTTTGTTGTGGAATTGTTTGTAAGTATACCTATTAAATGCCAACTTATGTCTATTTGATAATATTTTTTTTTACTTCTATTGAGACTACTTGTATTTTTTTGCCTTCAAGCATAGTATTCGGCCCAATACGGAATCTTGATTTGATTATACGCTAGTTGTTATCAATCTTAAAACATAAGGATGAAACATAATATATGCCAAATGACTAAAAGAAAATATTGAAAAACCAAAAGTAACGCCGACAAGAGATTGAATTGATTATCGTAAAATTGTATAAGATTTGAAAGATCTTTGATTACGACACAGATCCAATTATTTTAAAAACCCTACAGTATGAAATTTAGACCAAAATTAGAAAAATTAAAGGATATTTATCAAAATCTATTAATTGGCCAATAGTCTATGTACATATTCTATTTCGGCTTAAGAATAACACAATTTTAATTTCCATATACTAATAGTAACGGGAGAATGCTTCTTTTTATAGAGAGGTCTTAATTTCGGTTTTATTCATACCATTATATAATCCCCGTGTAGTGTCGGAAATCCGTAGCTAAATCTATCTATCTATCACGCCTGATCCCTTGCGTGGTAGGCAGAGAGTACAGAGTTCCAACAGGTTCTTTCCTTATATACCTCTCTGGCTTCCTCCACTCTCACAGTTCGTCACATACACGCTCGCCGGTTACGGAGACCCTTGACTTGACTCGTAGCTAAATGATCGTAAATAAGCGCCACTTATTCTTCCTACTTCCTATCAATGCCGTAAAAGGATCTAAAGACATCGATTGGGAAGCTCGTTCACGTAAATCGTCCTATTACGTGAGCTGATTGAGATTTTGGCGAAATATGGACGTTTGTATTAAATAGGAAGTTTTGAACATTCTTTTACAAGTCCTTGATAGCAATGTTAAAAAAATGTATGTATACATAAAACCAATTTTACGCTCGTTAAAAATCCCTTCAAACGACACCAACACGTACCAAGAAAAAATAACGAGGACTGAACTTACATCCTATTACAAATCAGCCTATACCTACTCCCACATCGCTGGCCTCTGATTATACAGTCAGTCACAATGCTGAAAAAAGGTACTCTCTCGTAAATTGAGGAAAGAGAGAATCAAGACGTCATATATTATTCTACTACGCGGATTAATGCGTAAAAATCTGAAATTTAACTCGGTGGAATCGACCCCGACCCATAACTAGTTTAATTACAGGATTTTACGTGTAGCTGACATAAAAAACCTAATCTAATAACATCTAAAAGTAATATTTTGTAATTATAATTCATGGCTAATATGACTCCCTGGTTGGTCTAGTGGCGAATAATGCGCTTTGCGATCACGAGATTCTGGGTTCAAATCCTAGGTCGGACAAATGTAGTTTTCCTACAGAAGAAAGTCTCAGTCCGGAGCCTGGAATTGTACACGGTATATGGCATTAAGCTAGCCCTCAATTACAATAGTGGGACCTAACATCTTTGGCGAAAAGTGGGTGAACACAGTACACCTCTGCCATCCCCATTTGGGAAATATAGGCGTGACGGTGTTTTTTATATATCTTTTATAAATTCATATTAATTATACTTAGGTACTTAATTATTATATGAAATTATTTAAAAAAAATAGCAGCAGCACCGGTTAGTGCATTCGGTTACTTGGCACCGACTTCAAATATTTATTTTTTGCTTTTTGAAGTCGATTTTATACTTTTAAAACAGATTTTTATTTTACAATTTTAGGTGACAAGTGAACTATTTACTAATATTTATATACCTATATTATATTATTTTGCTGAATTGTACAGCAAGGTACCTACAGGATTGATCAAATAACCATAATAACGGAATCTATACATTTGTGCTGTTCGCCGTTAAAGAGTTATATATCTTCAAAGTCCAAAGTTCAATACCGATTTCATTAAAATGACACCACCTCGAAACTATACTAAACCCAACGCAAAAAGAATCATCAAAATTAGTTCATAAATAAAGACGTTATAAAAAAACTCTGACGAATTGTCGAATTCCTCCTTTTTTTAAGTCGGTTAATAATCTGTTCTATGGCAGGGTACCTATAGGATTGACGTAATAACCATAATATCGCATTCGTATTGTTTATCGTTGAGGAGTTCCCTGGTGTATCTTCCAAGTCCAAGGTCCAATACCGATGAAATTAAAATGGGACCACCTTGGAGCTATACTGAACCCAATACAAAAAAAAAAACATACAGTCGAATTGAGAACCTCCTCCTTTTTAGAAGTCGGTTAAAAAAGGCACATCGTGAGGGTGAAAAAATTAAAAATTGGATTACTATTTAAACTTTTAAATTTTAATCAATATCAAGTAATTTACATTAAGGAATAACCCGAAAAGAAAAACAAATCAACCTTTTCTCAAAAACGAAGATAAATTATAAATAGCGTTTTATTTTAATAAGCACTAGGAAAAAAAAACAATTACTCGTAAAAAGAGGACATCCATTTCTTAGGCCAAATAGAGCATCTGTAGTGTAAAAAAATGACAGAACATAAATCACGGTTAGTGATTTATGATGAAAGAGTTTAAAGGTACCTACATAAAGATCTCCAAAATTGTAGCTATTTTCAAATAATTTACTCAGAGGGCCGAAATCTCTTCAAAAGCAACTAAGAACAATCCACTTTCATTACTCGCCCACTTGCGTTATATCGAAATTGCCTTACCAATTCTGATTCAAATTGTGCACAATACCGATTGCAAAATTGCCTTTCCTCGTTTTTGGCACATAAATTCTATTTATTGAAACGAGTGCAAAGTTTTACTGATTCTAAATTAATATAACAACTAATCACAACAAATTTCGTGACATCTTGAAAAGTTTTACAGAACTTTTTTTTGAACTTTTTATTTGGTTATTAGGTAAGATAGGTATATCAATTAATTATTTTTTAGGATATTTTTAGTTATAGAACTCATACTCAGTAAATTAAATGTTATTTGATTAGACACTATTTTGGTATTGTTAGTCAACAACGATCTCCCGCGCCTAGGCGCGTGTTAACGGAACCGCGGTCGGGACTCGACTGAACAGGGCTGAAACAACTCCTGAAGCGTCTTTTCCATACCACTCAGGGCTTTTATTCGCTATGACCAATCGCAATGGGATACGATACCTTCGTGAAATGATCGTATAATTTGCAGGTTCGCTTCCCGCACGGGATAAATCTTTGTGTGACCCAGAAATATTTGTTTCGTTCTGGGTATTTGTATATGTGAATTTTCATGTTTGTAAACGCACTCACGACACAGGTATTAATTCTAGTGTGGGGTTACGAAGCTTTAAAAAGAATTTAGTTTGTATACCACTGGTGTACCACTAAACAATCATTTCACTATGTAATTGTAACGCGCCACGTTACTTGTTTAATTGGTCATTTCGAATAAGGATCCAGAACATTGCATCTGGCAGGTGTTAAGATCTGTGGATTACAAAATTCTGTTCGGGTCACGTACGGACGATTGATAAAATCTCTTAGAATATTTCGAACTTCTTTTAATTTATTCCAAGCTGAAACGGACGATACCTTATTCATTATAAAAATGTAATGAGATATTTTTTGTTTGGGGTCACCGTTTGAAGACTTCACGAAAGAAATATAATACCATCTGCATAATAAAAAACCGTCACGCCTATATTCCCCAAGCGGGGGTGGCAGAGGTATACTGAGTACACCCACTTTTCACCGCCGATGTTAGGTCCAATGTAATAGCGGCCGAACCTATTGTCATATACGGGGCACAATACCAAACTCCTGACTCATACTGGGAATTTTTCGTAAGAAAGTCTACATTTGTTCGACCTAGGATTTGAACCCAGGACCTCATGATCACAAAGCGCTGTGCTTTGCCACTAGACCAACGTGGCAGTAATACTGTATAAAACTGTATACTCATAAATAGGGTTTGTAATATAGGTAGCATTGCTATAATAATACAGTTATAGGTTGTCACTCCGAAGAACGGAAAATGTATGCTCAGTAACAACCCAAATGGGCAAAGACCGGATGTTTCAAATATACGAACAATTTCTTTAATTGATCAAAATAAGAGAGTCGCAATTTTATACTGACTCATCTTTTTGATACGTTCTTGGTATAATGTCACTACTGATGATATTGTTTTCTTGCAATAAATAGGTAGCTTGCTAATAAGACTAATATCATACAGCGTAGGTGCTTATTAAAGATTATCATAGAATGACAAAACAGATATACAATGTGAAAGTGGAAGGATGTAGGTACCGGGGGAGACTTCCTTACCATGACCAAATAAACCGTGTCTTATCTAAAGGGCAAGTCAAGTGTATCCATAACCAGCGAGCGAGTATAAGACGAACTATGAGAGTGGAGGAAGCCAGAAAGGCCTGTAAGAAAAGAACCTGTTCGAACTATAATATTCAATTTTACCATGTTATTTTATATTTAATTCTATTGCATGATATTTTGATTTAATAATGTAAATCTTGACCATTGAATTTGTACGCCTTGGCAAAACATGGTGAAACTTATTTTTAATTTATTATCAACTTTGTACTACCCGTGTTTAACAAATAAAGGATTCTGATTCTGATTCTGAACTCTTTACTGATCATAGGATATTGACGTTATCCAGATGCTGATAATACAGAAATAACTCAACTATCCTTTATTCATTTAAAGATTGTTTGAAGTGAATTTCAATCTATTAATATATTCCTTTTGATATAAAATTGGATTAAAAAAAAATTAATTAAGTTTTGAGAATTGAATTTGACAATTTTCCGTGAGTAAGATGTCGTTAATTACTTTAAAAAACATTAGTTCACGGACATAAATGCTTTTATTAAAGATTACCTTCACAAGGGACATCGTTTAAGCGAAAAATTATTAAGTGGATTTTGTTGTACTTACGATACTTTTTAAAATAATAGTAAGGGTATTTTAATTCAAAGTTCTGCGTGAGTGAACCATTGAGTGGTATATAAAGATTTTTTTAATAAACAACTACACCTCTTTATTTCAATGACTATACACTTTTTGCCGAAATTTGCATTTTAATATACCTAGCACATAACATTTAGTTACGTTAATACGTAATGGAGTACTTAACACAAACGATCACGATGATATATGTAGATAATTTAGAATTATACTGTGTCCTTCGTACTCGATATAAACCATATGCAGCTCTCTCGACCCACTCAGCAGCTGCGCATCTTTTAGAGACTTGAAACGTCAGCGCCTCCTCTATGCTATCTGTGGGCATAACCTCTGTGACCATTCTTTTAACAGCGCGGCAGCCGATGCCTTGTAATAAAAGTTTTGGTCGACATTTAATTTGATAATCATGAAATATCAGTGAGCTTGCATAGTAAAAAGGTTTAAATAAACTCAAGTGACCTTGTGAAATAAATTTAAATATCGTATAAGCAAATTCAGAAAAAAAATTCGTCGTGATAAAAAAGTACATTCTAAAAAGATCAACTGATAATTATTTACTTTTAGCGTTTTCATCTTAACTTGGTTATTAATACAGTATCGGACATTCGAAATATTAAGACTTGTGAAAGCTTCATCACCCGAATAGTAAACTTATGAAGTCTATGTCCCTATTCATGTAAAAACAGTTTTACACGCAATATACCTGCAAAAAATTACTAACCGTCTATAAATGGGCAATGTAATACCTCCAATTTGAGAAATTAGGGGGACATTCATCAATAATGAAGGTTGTTAAGGATCGATGGTAATTCAAGAACACGGGTGATGTACGGGATGCATCGAGGTGATCCGCAAGACTTAATGGTAATTCAAGGACAGGAGTGGTGTACGAGATGCATCCGCGTGATCCGCAAGACTCGGGGCCCATACGAGATATGGGCTGAAGGTCATATACTCATAGGTTTCACCCATGAGGTGTTCCTGTGCAGTTCACATTTATACAATGGTAAGAATCAAATATATTACCTAACATAACATAACAAGTTATTACATCCACATGTTACATGTATTTTATAAATACAGTCTGTGTTAGTCATCAGTGTATATATGCCCACCGATGTGACGCACAACCTAGCAGAATTCACGCACTGTCTCGGTAAGGTATGTGCAATTATAGATAGTTTTGGTACTGAGAATGTTATTGTTATCGGAGATTTTAATGCGCATCCAGGTGAGCCATTTTATAACGAGCGAGTGTAGACATTTTGAAATTAGGGTTGACATCTGACACTTTTACGTTCCTTAGTGACGCACATGGGTCAACTCGTTGGTTGGACCATTGTATAGTTACAAAAGCAGCACTTTCCTTGGTGGAACATTTGTATATTAAATATGATGTCCTATATTCGGATCATTTACCTTTAATACTCGAGTGTAACTTCAATCTTATTAGACCAAAACTTAAGAGTGGTGACAAAAATTTTATAAAGAACAAGGTTTTATGGGGTGAGAGAAACACTAAAGAAATCAGAACTTATTCTGAAGAATGTCATAAACGCCTACGTCTAATTAATTTTCCTATGATGTGATGACAAGCGGTGTAATGATCCAAATCATAGAGAAACTATTGACTCCATGTACAATGACGTAGTATCTGCCTTGAGTCAAGTAGCAACCTGCGGTCGGGAAGACAGGCGTACCCGGGGTAACATGAAGCGGGTGATTGGATGGACAAGGCATGTGAGAGATGCCCGCAGTGAAGCTAGGTCTGACTTTCGAAATTGGCTGTGGTACGGAAAACCAGCCACGGGGCCTATCTATGAGAAAATGCGTAACAGCAAGAAAATATTCAAGTCCAAGTTAAAATGGTGTCAAAATCATGAAGACCAAATTAAAATGGATATTCTTGCTGATAATCACGCTCAACACGTCTTCCGTGCGTTTTGGAAAAATACCAAGAAACTTAGCACTAGACCTGACTTGCCTGCGGGTGTTGGAGGGGTCAGTGATGACAAGGGAATTGCGAACCTTTTCAAGCAGGCTTTTCTTGTTGAACCAATCAACACTGATTTCACTGGGGAGTTGCTCAATGTTGAGGAGTAGAGTGACAACCTTAGGTTTGATGCTAAGGATGTACGTAAGGCAATTCAGGTGACCTCGAGGGGTAAGTCACCAGGGCATGATGGTCTTAGCATCGAGCACCTACAATGTGCCGGCCCACACTTGCCACATATATTGGCAATGTTATATACCCTCTGTGTAGGGCATTCGTACTTGCCAACAGAGTTGATGAGAACGCTTGTAGTACCGATTGTCAAAAATAAAACTAGTGACGCAGCAGATACAGCCAACTATAGGCCTATCTCATTGGCGACCGTAATTGCGAAAGTTTTTGACGGCATATTGAATGCTCACATTAATAAATTTATCATACCAGGTCGGTTTTAGATTCAACCTATCCACGGATTGTGCTATTGTGAGCTTGAAGCATGCTGTCAGATACTATACAGAAAGAAGTACGCCTGTTTACGCCTGTTTTCTCGATCTATCGAAAACATTTGACCCGGTTTCCTATAACATACTTTGGAGGAAACTGAAACACATAAATGTGCCTCCCGAATTGATTAGTATCCTTAGGTATTGGTACGCAAACCAAGTCAGTAACGTGTGATGGGCGGGAGCTCTCTCGGACTCATACAGGCAGAAGTGTAGAGTGAGGCAGGGAGGGTTGACATCCCCGACACTCTTCAACCTGTACATAAATGATCTGATCGTCGCACTTAACACACGCCATGTTGGTTGTCATGTGAACGGTATCTGCTTTAACAACATTAGTTACGCAGATGACATGGAACTGCTGAGCACATCGATCGGAGATCTCAGGGAGCTCTTATGAGCTCCCTGAGATCTCCGATCGGTGCGCTATATTCGCTATATGCGTATCCTTAAGGATCCGTAAGGGTACGCACAGGTCCACGGGCTGAATTATAACGCAAATAAAAGCGAACTTATTGTATTTAAAGCTGGGAACAAGAGTCCGATGAATGTACCGCCCGTGAGGTTAGCTTGTGTGGCTTTAAGGCAGGTTTTTAGACTAAAATATCTTGGAAATGTCGTGACTGACAATCTGCGTGATTAGACGTAGGCGCTTTCCGTGAGGGCAAACATGATAGCCCGCAGGTTTGCACGTTGCTCTAACAAGGTCAAAGTGACACTCTTCCGAGCCTATTGTACCTCCTTTTATACTTGCAGTTTGTGGGTTAGACACACGCACCGAGCACTCAATTTCCTTCGCGTTTAGTATAACAACGCATTCAAGATGTTGTTGCGACTGCCTCGATACTGCAGCGCGTCCGAGATGTTCGCAGGCGCTCGAGTAGACTGCTTCTACACCACTATGCGTAAAAAGGGAGCCAGCTGCAACAGCCTCCTGGCTGTGGTTGCAGATAGACTGGACGGTCCATTTATGGAGCACTGGGCGTCCCTGCATACACCAATACTGACTATGACTTTTAATATTTTGTAATAATTGAGACATTATTTTTAATTGTGACATTTTAATAGTGACATTTTGATTGTGACATTTTAATTTGTGGCATAGATTTGAATTTTAAGAGAATATGTTTAAGTTCAAATAATTTATTTGTTTATTATTACCTTAAATTTTATTATTAATTAACTGATATATATTATTATTATTTTAACAATAATTATTTGAACTTATAGTTTTTAGTAATTCGCAAACTAATAGCAGCAAACATGGCTTGTTTGTGTAATGGACTCAAATGATCTGGATTAAATAAATTATTATTATTATTATAAATATGTATCTATATATAAAAAGAAAACAAAGTCATGCAAATGACTTAATAATAATACCTATTTAACGATATTATGCTGACATGCTACAGTTGATGAAATATTGAGTTACAATATTTGAAAGTATTGATATTCTTAAACAAGAATAATCAAAAGTATATTTTTATCACAAGTATGATAAACATTATGTAGTATCAGCAATCATCTTAATCCTAAGGAAACCACGACACCGAACACCACGCGAAATCCCAAGTGGGGTAGGCTGAGGGTACAAAATATTATTATGATATTAAAGGAAATAAGAATAATAAGTATGTAATACATGTATATGTTGAGTGCACTCAATTCACACGGTTGGACATCTAGAACTAACTAGAAAGTTACTCATTGCAGTTTCTACTTATAAAAACAGTCACATACAAAGAAGCAGAGGAAGTGTGGCATTTCATGGTATGGTATGACAAAATTCAGTTATGAATAGGATTCCCAATATCATAAAGTTATAGTCCGTGGTTTGGTCTAGTCTACTGTGACTTAAGTCTTAAGTTATTACTAAATTAGGAGTGTATTTTTCATCAGTAATATAATGGCCCGATCGTATTGCCAAAACGAATGTTCGCGGGCGTTATTGCACAAGAACGTTAAGTGATACATAAATATTTATGTGGCCAATGATTTATTTGTTGACGCACACTCAGGACATGAAAATGATTCCGGGATAGTTTTGAAATATATATTAATAATAGTGGTATAGTAATAACACTGGGGTAGGTTAAATTTGTTTACCACACATTAGCACCGTCCTTCGTTCCAGACTCTAAAATTGGGGGGGAAGGGCGTTATCATATAGGTAAAGCACATAGCCTTATATGAGGAATACCTCCATATAAGACCATTGCCTTTAGTACAAAAATGTTAAATTATGGTATATGTACATCTTTAAAGATTATAAATATAACTAACAAATATAACCGAACTTTGACATTCAAGATAATATTTAATCATAAATTAAATAAGTAATGATAGCAAAAACATTCTTATAATCACCAAATTAATTCGTAGCCTTTGTCTAGTACTGTCCTCATAAAGAGATAATTTGACAATACAAAAAAAAATACTTCACATGCCAGTTGGAAGACACTCTAGTGGGGAAACAGGTTTCCGTCTTATTTGTCTTATATTGTTACAGATCGGGTACTAACATACTTTGTTTCCAGGTCTAGTACGCAGTAAGGGTTTTTTATGATACAATAATTAAATAATTAAATAATTATTATAAAGTGTTTAATTTCATATGATTCAAAAAACAAAGACCTGGATGGGTAATTTCTCAACTCTCGTTATATAGAAGATATCTATAGAAAGAAGATATCTATAAAAGACATAACAGACGGAGCTTGCACTGACATCAGCGTAATAATTGATTATTATTCTCCGGTAGTAATGAATTTTGGACAACAGGTATGCTATAACAGGTACTATAAAGATTTTTGTTAAGATGGATCTACACTATATAACATAACATGTTATAGAACTTGATTATATAAATTTATTTTGAATAAGTTAGACAGACTAGTTGTAAGAAACAATATATCGCACACCGGGTGCAATAACGTCATAAATGCTAAAATTGGCAAAATGATTTTTTGATCACAAATGATTTTAAACATGCGTCTGCATCCGGTGCCACAATATCATAAATGTAAAACACCGTCACGCCTATATTCCCCAGAGGGGGTGGCAGAGGTGTACTGAGTACACCCACGTTTCGCCGACGATGTTAGGTCCCATGTAATAGGGGGCGAGCCTATTGCCATATACCGGGCACAATTCCAGACTCCGGACTCATGCTGGGAATTTTTTCGTTAGAAAAACTACATTTGTCCGACCTAGGATTTGAACCCATGGCCTCGTGATCACAAAGCGATGCGCTTTGCCACCGGACCAACGAGGCAGTCAATTTTGGGGCAATAATGACACAATTGAACAGTTCTGCCTTTGTGGTTCTATTTTCTATTACAAGCAGCAAGTGTTACTGTCATTTATAACAAATATGTCAATATTGTCCCAGAAATATACTCAAGATAATCTATAAACAGTTGTAATTATTTATTTTTAATGAAGTCTAGATTTAATGTTGTGCGAGGCACAAGGGGGTTTAAGGTCTGGAAGAGGATGTTCGGATCAAGTCTTCTCACTCCGCAACATCGTAGAGAAGCATCTGACAGTGGGGCGGAAAGTTTTCTGCGGTTTTGTAGATCTGGAGAAGGCATTTGACAGAGTTGTGCGAAAGAGACTTTGGGACATTTTGCCAGAGTATGGTATAGATGGCACTCTGTTGCGAGCCGTCCAGTCCACTTATGTGGACTGCAAGGCATGCGTACGGGTGGGTGGTAACAGGTCACCCTGGTTTGACGTTAAAATCGGCGTCAAGCAGGGTTGCGTGTTGTCCGCTAGACTGTTTATAATATATCTGGACAAAAGTCTTCAAAGACTGAAAGCGATGAATGAAGGTGTACAAATGGGTGACTTAGTGGTAAACCATCTACTTTATGCAGATGACGCGGTTTTAATAGCGCTAACAGCCAGTGACCTGCAAACACTAGTCACAGTTATGAAAGACGACTGCATGATCAATGGCTTACACTTGAATGTGAAGAAAACCAAGATTATGGTTTTTGAAAGGGAAGAAACCAGAACGAATGTAAGGATTGTGGTTGGTAACGATGTGCTGGAGCAAGTGAATGAGTTTGTATATCTTAGATGCGCCTTCAATAAGGATGGAAAATACACCGCTGACATAGAGAGAAGAGTGAGTGCAGGGAACAGAGTGAATGGTGCGATGGGAAAGCTACTCAGGAGCCGGCACTTAAGCCATAAGGCGCAGCTGGCCATACATAACGGAGTTCTTGTCCCAACGCTGTTATATGGTAGCGAGAGCTGGGTATGTAAGAAGGAGAATGAAAGTAGGATAAATGCGGTAGAAATGCGAGCTCTGCGGAAGATGTGCGGAGTGAAACTGACCGACCGCATTAGCAACAGCATAGTAAGACAGCGAGTAGGTATGAAAGATAGTATCGGTGTAAAGATGAGAAAGGGCATGCTCCGTTGGTTCGGGCATATAGAAAGAATGCCAGAGGAAAGAATGACAAAACAGATATACAATGTGAAAGTGGAAGGATGCAGGTACCGGGGAAGACCTAGACTATCTTACCACGACCAAATAAACCGAGTCTTATCTGATGGAAAAGTCAAGAGTCTCCGTAACCGGCGAGCGTGTATGAGACGAACTATGAGAGTCGAGGAAGCCAGAGAGGTATGTAAGGAAAGAACCTGTTGGAACTGTACTCTCTGCCTACCCCGCAAGGGATCTGGCGTGAGGTTATAGATAGATAGAAGTCTAGATTTAATTTTATTTCACTGTAATTATAAATTATGGATGTATTTACAGTACTTCAAAAATGTTATACGATTTATTCTTATTTACATACCTTTCTGGCTTCCTCCACTCTCATAGTTCGTCTCATATACGCTTTCCGGTTACGGAGACTCTAGACTTGCCCTTCAGATAAGATATGATCTTTTCGGTCATCGGAAGATAGTCTAGGTCTTCCCAGTTACCTACATCCTTCCACTTTTGCATTATATATCTGTTTTGTCACTCTTTCTTCTGACATTCTTTCTATATGCCCCAACCAATAGACGAATGGAATACCTTTTCTTATCTTTACACTGATACTGTCTTACATACCTACTGGCTTTCTTACTACGCTATTGCCAATACAGTCGGTCAGCTTCACTCCGCACATCTTCCGCAGAGCTCGCATTTTCACCACATTTATCCTATTTTCATTCTCATTCTTACATACCCAGCTCTCGCTACCATATAACAGCGTTGGGACCAGAACTCCGTTATGTATGGCCAGCTGCGCCTTTTGGCTTAAGTGCCGGCTCCCAAGTAGCTTTCCCATCGCACCATTTACTCTGTTCCCTGCACTTACTCTTCTCTCTATGTCAGCGGTATATTTCCCATCCTTACTGAAGGCGCATCCAAGATATAAAAACTCATTTCCTTGCTCCAGCACATTGTTACCAACCACAATCCTTGCATTCGTTCTGGTTCCTTCCTGTTCAAAAACCATAATCTTGGATTTCTTTACATTCAAATTTAAGCCATTGTTCATGCAGTCGTCTTTCATAACTGTGACTACTATTTGCAGATCAGTGGCTGTTGGCGCTATTAAAACCTCGTCATCTGCATATAATAGATGGTTTACCACTAGGTCACCCATTTGTACACCTTCATTCATCGCTTTAAGTCTTTGAAGACTTTTATCCAGATATATTATAAACAGTCTAGCGGACAACACACAACCCTGCTTGACGTCGATTTCAACGTCAAACCAAGGTGCCTGTTACCACTCACCCGTATGCATGCCTTGCAGCTCACATAAGTGGACTGGACGGCTCGCAACAGAGTGGCATCTATACCATACTCTGGCAAAATGTCCCAAAGTTTCTTTCGCACAACTCTGTCAAACGCCTTCTCCAGATCCACAAAACCGCAGATAACCTTCCGGCCCACTATCAGATGCTTCTCTACGATGTTGTGAAGGGAGAAAACTTGATCCGAACATCCTCTTCCGGACCTGAAACCTTCTTGTGCCTCGCACAACATTCATTCGGACTTCTCGCGTATTCTCCGTTTAATAATTTTACCGTACACCTTGGCTGCCAAGCTGATCAAACTGATGGCTCTGTAATTGGTGCAGTCGTATTGTGAACACTTGCTTTTATACAAGGGTACTATGACTGCGCGGCGCCAATCCGTAGGGACTCTACCGGTCCTCCAGCAAAGGTTTGCAAGGACCCGGAAGGCGTCCCGGACGCAAGTTCCAACATATTTGATAATCTCGGCAGGTATCATGTCTGCTCCCGCAGCTTTATTATTTTTCATACTTCCTATCACCCATTCAACTTCTTCCGTAGTGATGTCCTCTGTTGATTCTGGTGCCGCAAACTCGCCTCTGGACTCATCTGTGGCACCAGTATCCGGGGAATCTCCATACATTTCTCCAAAATATTTACTCCACCGTCTTAGCACAGCTTGAATGTCTGCAAGAATGTCACCATCTTTAGATTTTATCCTTGCCGGTCTGGAGCCTAACGAATCATCTCGAGTCTTTCTCACCTTGCTCCAAAAGAGCTTAGTGTTTTTCTCGAAGTTCTTCGCCAGCCTCTCCTCCTCTATCGCACTGGCTCCTTCACGCTTTTCTTTCAGTAAAGTTTTGGTGGCATTCTTGCATTGCCGGTATATTTCTTTCTTCATCTCTTTCATACTCGATTTCAGGTTCAAAGAAAAAACATAGTCCTGCCACGCTTTCTTCTAACTTTCTACGGAGCTTTGCAACTACACATCCCACCATGCATCACCTTTTGCTGTACTATCCTTGTTTGAGCAACCACATACTTATTTCACGTATTCTACCAAACTCTCTTTCAGGCTATTCGAGCATTCATCTACATTTGAGCCCGAACAACCTGCAGTCAAAAGCTTGTCCCTGACTCTGTCTTCATACATTCTCCTCAAGCTCTCATCTTGCAACAAACCAAGACATTGCGGGAAAATATGACCCGACCAAGAAACGATATAAATATAGAGGAAATATCTTTAATGCCTGCTTATACGTCTAATATACCGATAAGTGATAAAAAAACCAGGTTTGTTAGAATTGGTTAAAAAAAATTTTGTGCCGCGCTATCATGAACATTTTTATAAGCAGCTTTAGTTTTCTTATTCTGATTTTTAAGATTTTTTGTTATGAGAAATGTGACTATTAAATGTAAGAATAATTAGGTACTAAGTACTCGTACAACAACAAAGGCATTAAGAATGCTATAATTGCTATAAACTAGAGCAGTTAGATTTTTTTACAAATTTTATATCTAGCGTATTAGTTCCTCATAAAAGTCTGATTAAGGATACTTAAATATAAGAAAATACTCATAATTCTGTTAGATTTTTATATGCCATTTATTTTAATAATAATGTTGATTATTGTTACTCACTGAAAAAGTTAAGTGTAAGTGTTATTTTATAAATTAAGTTTATAACAATTATAGCATTCTTAATGTCTTTGTTGTTGTACGAGTACTTAGTACCTAATTATTCTTACACTTAATAGTCACAGTTCTCATAACAAAAAATGAGAATAAGCAAACTAAAGCTGCTTATAAAAATGTTCATGATAGCGCGACACTAACAGATCTTGTTTTTTTCTATCACCTATCGGTATATTAGACGTATAAGCACGCATTGAAGATATTTCCTCTATATTTATATCGTTTCTTGTTCGGGTCGTATTTTTCCGCAATGTCTTGGTTTGTTGCAAGATGAGAGCGTGAGGAGAATGTATGAAGACAGAGTCAGGGACAAGCTTTTGACAGCAGGTTGTTCGGATTCAAACGTAAATGAATGCTGGAATAGCCTGAAAGAGAGTTTGGTAGAATCCGCGAAATAAGTATGTGGTTGCTCAAACAAGGATAGTTCAGCTAAAGGTGATGCATGATGGGATGCGGAGTTGCAAAGCTCCGTAGAAAGTAAGAAGAAGGCGTGGCAGGACTTTGTTTTTTCTTTGAACCTGAATGCCAGTATGATAGAGATGAAGAAAGAAATATACCGGCAATGCAAGAATGCCACCAAATCTTTACTGAAAAAAAAGCGTGAAAGAGCCTGGCGAGGAGAGAGGTTCAGAGAGGAGAGGCTGGCGAAGAACTTCGAGAACAACACTAAACTCTTTTGGAGCAAGGTGAGAAAGAGTCGAGATGATTCGTTAGGCTCCAGACTGGCAAGGATAAAATCTAAAGATGGTGACATTCTTGCAGACATTCAAGCTGTGCTAAGACGGTGGAGTGAATATTTTGGAGAAATGTATGGAGATTCCCCGGATACTGGTGCCACAGACGAGCCCAGAGGTGAGTTTGCGGCACCAGAACCAACAGAGGACATCACTACGGAAGAAGTTGAATAGGTGATAGGAAATATGAAAAATAGTAAAGCTGTGGGAGTCGACATGATATCTGCCGAAATTATCAAATATGTTGGAACTTGCATCTGGGACGCCTTCCGGGTCCTTGCAAACCTTTGCTGGAGGACCGGTAGAGTCCCTACAGATTGGCGCCGCGCAGTCATAGTACCCTTGTATAAAAGCAAGTGTTCACAATACGACTGCACCAATTACAGAGCCATCAGTTTGATCAGCTTGGCAGCCAGGGTGTACGGTAAAATTATTAAACGGAGAATGCGCGAGAAGTCTGATGGAATGTTGTGCGAGGCACAAGGAGGTTTCAGGTCCGGGAGAGGATGTTCGGATCAAGTTTTCTCCCTTCTCTACATCGTAGAGAAGCATTTGATAGTGGGCCGGAAGGTTTTCTGCGGTTTTGTGGATCTGGAAAAGGCGTTTGACAGAGTTGTGCGAAAGAAACTTTGTGGCATTTTGCCAGAGTATGGTATAGATGGCACTCTGTTGCGAGCCTTCCAGTCCACTTATGTGATAACAGGTCATCTTGGTTTGATGTTGAAATCGACGTCAAGCAGGGTTGTGTGTTGTCCGCTAGACTGTTTATAATATATCTAGATAAAAGTCTTCAAAGACTGAAAGCGATGAATGAAGGTGTACAAATGGGTGACCTAGTGCTAAACCATCTATTATATGCAGATGACAAGGTTTTAATAGCGCCAACAGCCACTGATCTGCAAACAGTAGTTACAGTGATGAAAGACGACTGCATGAACAAAGGCTTTAATTTGAATGTAAAGAAAACCAAGATTATGGTTTTTGAACGGGAAGAAACCAGAACGAATGCAAGGATTGTGGTTGGTAACGATGTGCTGGAGCAAGTGAATGAGTTTGTATATCTTGCGCCTTCAGTAAGGATGGGAAATACACCGCTGACATAGAGAGAAAAGTAAGTGCAGGGAACAGAGTAAATGGTGCGTTGGGAAAGCTACTTGGGAGCCGGCACTTAAGCCAAAAGGCGGAGCTGGCCATACATAACGGAGTTCTGGTCCCAACGCTGTTACATGGTAGCGAGAGCTGGGTATGTAAGAAGGAGAATGAAAGTAGGATAAATGCGGTGGAAATGCGAGCTCTGCGGAAGATGTGCGGAGTGAAGCTGACCGACCGTATTGGCAATAGCGTAGTAAGAAAGCCAGTAGGTATGAAAGATAGTAGCGGTGTAAAGATAAGAAAAGGTATTCCATTCCTCTATTGGTTGGGGCATATAGAAAGAATGTCAGAAGAAAGAGTGACAAAACAGATAAATAATGCAAAAGTGGAAGGATGTAGGTAACTGGGAAGACCTAGACTATCTTCCCATAACCGAATAGATCGTATATTATCTAAGGGCAAGTCAAGAGTCTCCGTAACCGGCGAGCGTGTATGAGACGTAGTATGAGAGTGGAAGAAGCCAGAAAGGTATGTAAATAAGAATAAATCGTATAACATTTTTGAAGTACCGTAAATAAATCCATAATTTATAATTACAGTGAAATAAAATTAAATCTAGACTTCATTAAAAATAAATAATTACAACGGTTTATAGATTATCTTTAGTATATTTCTGGGACAATATTGACATATTTGTTTTAAATGACAGTAACACTTGCTGCTTGTAATAGAAAATAGAACCACAAAGGCAGAACTGTTCAATTGTGTAATTATTGCCCCAACATTGTATGAAAAATGTGTCATAATTACCTTTATGATGTTGTTGCACCTACACACAAACACGTCCTGCGGGTAGCCGCATGCAACTGACCAATTAGAACGTTCTCGCACTAGCGTTGACAAAAACTCGCCAAAAAGTTAATTTGTTAATTTTAAGAGTTACATTTAAGATATATATATTGTGAAGTGTGAAGTGATAATTATTATACGAAATCCTTCATTTCAAGATATAAGTATGTTGATAAAGTTCAAATATACTAGTTCTAAAAAGAATGGTCGCAGAGGTTATGTCCACAGATAGCATAGAGGAGACGTTGACGTTTCAAGTCTCTAAAAGATGCGCGGCTGCTGAGTGGGTCGAGAGTGCTGCATATGGTTTATATCTTCGTGTGTCTGAGTACAACTTAATCATCATAGCGACGCTTGAATGGTAAAAGAGGATACGTGACTCGACGACCGAAAGGCTAATGGGCATAAGAGACATGCTGTTGCCTTTTTAATTATCGATTTGCTAATGCTAAGCTTAACGTGCCTTACTAAGCAGGGGGACGCTTGGAAATGGCAATGCCACAACAGGTCCAGCATCTTAGACCGAATGATTTGAACGCTACTTAACCTTGGTAATTTTAAGAACACCGTGGTCCCGCAGGACTACGAACGGAGCCTCAGTTATATAGCTACACTACAATAAATAAGATTTATAGGTTACAAAACAAAACATCTACGTGTCAAAGTAAATTCAAGCGCAAGTCGCTTAAGGCATTTTTTACATTACAGGCCATGACTTGCATGTTTACAAACCAAACAGTGATGGATAACAGTACTGTATTCAAGATTGAATGATTACTGTACATAAGACTTCTTAGAGATTTGCATTAAAAATCCATTACTTACCCAAATTCTAAACGGCTCTGCGCAAATGAGACGAGTATATAAGCACGCTTCACCCGGCTTTGTACAAAAAGACAAATATTTATTCAGAATCTACGTCTGCAATTTTGTCTCGACGAGCCATGGACCGCCTCGTGGCGAGTGAAAATCCAAATTAGGACTATTCAACGCCGAGGAACAAGTTATGTGAAAAGTTAAAATTTAGAGTACTTGCTCCCTGCTCTTGCTGTAATGTTTTATGTGATTCAGGCGTTTGCCAAATGGGAAATATCTTGGCACGTCTTAGCACAACAAATTACTGTTATCCCTACATTTCGGTTCCTGCTTCGCCGACCTTCAGAGGACCTTTATTTCAGCGCCGGCTGACACAAAATATGGTAAAGTAAAAAAAGGCTTTCCAAGTTCTCAAGCCTCCCTTATTAATATAATCTGGGGCAAAATTGTTATATTCAGAAATTATTTAGTTTAGGAGTCCCAATAGCCATCTTTCGGCTTCATCAACAAACCCGGAAGTGTCCGGGTTTGTTCCCTAGGCAGTGGCCTAGGGATTTAGTACTTGTCAAGACAAACTCAAGGAGCTCAAACATGACGGGACTATGTTGTTTATTTTAGAAGTTACTATGACCACCTTCCGACTACATTATCAGACCCTGGGCACCACCCAGAGATATTGTTCTTGTGAAGACAAATCCAACGAGCCCAAACACGACGGAGTTATGTTGTTTAGTTTAGGAGTTCCTATAGCCACCTTCTGACAATATGTATTTAAGCCAAATAATATCTTGTCAAGGCTGTTATAATAATGGTAAGAAACTGTCCCACCGTTGGGAACGGGCCTCCTCTCAAACTGAGAGGGCTTAGGCCATAGTCCACCACGCTGGCCCAGCGTGGGTTGGCGAACTTCACACACCTTCGAGAAACTCTTAGGCATGCAGGTTTCCTCACAATGTTTTCTTTCACCGTTATAGCAAGTGATAATTAATTTTTTAATACGCACATACAAAAATAAACATTCTTTCGAAAAGACAAAGGCCTGGGTATACATTTTGTATCAACACGCAGTAATCTAAACATGTTTTTTTAGGTTTTCTTATTAATACAACTAGAATTAATACCCTTTTAAACTTTAAACGATCAACAATTACATATATGTACTTATCAGTGAAGAAGTATTTATTTTATTGAATAAACAAACATTTTTAAATTGCATTTTTTAGTAAGTAAATTAACATCAAATAACACAAGACAGTCAGAAAATATTCAAACAATTTATGTATCTTCTTAAATACCTTTCAATTAATATTAAGAAAAGTAAAGTAGTAAATACTCTTTGGTATATTGTCTATCAACATTCGTAATTAACATTTAAGTGCAGTGGGAACAAAAACAGAGGTATTTTTTTGAAACTGTCTTTTCTAAGTTTTTACCTTTAAATGAAGGTGAAGAGAATAATAAACATTGTAAATTATATTATAGTAAGTGTCCGTTTAAATAGGGCCCAATCTTAAGGATTTCAATTTGATCCAGCTCAATAAACATGAAAGCCTACAATTTTACTTTTAATTTACAAAGCCACAATTAGTAGCCATTGTTTGTGGTTTGGTCACCTAGTTTTACCATTTTATCATTGAAGCTTTAAAAGTGAATTGGCTGTGTTAAAATTATTTGTTTGCCTACAGAACGCGGCGGCAGTTAGTAACAAATCCCCTAGAATTTTTCATTTTGACGCAGGACATCGGTAAAAATTGATACAAAACCATCAATATTGTTTTATGTTTTCTTTGTTCATAAAATGGCTAATGTTATATCTCCCTAGATTTATATATGAAACCATATAACATTACATAGATACGAATATGCACCGAGATATTATGTCAGGTATTTATAAGAAACTATAAATACAGACTCTTACTAATACACTATTTAAAGGAGATCATACATAAAGGTTATAGATATTAATGTATAGGTTAGTACGTCTATATAGACGGTACTAACCTATACATTAATATCTAAATATTTATAGTGCCTACCTTTGTGCAGATTCCTTCTAGAATAATAGTGCGGGTATTCTAAAATAATATGTAGGGCATCCAGGACTCCCAAGCTTATGCTTGCCTAAAAGAGTCTCTCGTGTGGGACGTCGCATTTTTGATCTATGTATGAAGAGATTATTCAGTAATTGCTGTAAAAAATATCTTCAATTAATTTTATTCCCTTATAAGTACAGTTACAAGTTTACAAATCGGCTTACAGGACGACGCAGATTTTTGAGTGGAAACTTTTATTATTTTGGAATCAGCAAAATGAATTAACTGACGTAAAAAAATACCAATAAGCAAGCAAATAGCATAAATATTGTCGGGACCATATGCCCATACATTGATCAAAGATATTTCGGGCACCTGTGCTTTATCTTATTTTGCCGAGATAGAATTCCAACTCGACATCCAGAGATAAACATTAATCTAGCCGAAAACCACACAGCAGTAGTTTTAGTAAATTGACAGAGGAGCATATATGTACGATACTAGATACAGAGAGCTTTTCACGGAAATTTTGACGATACGCATGACACTAGCGAGTCAAAGTGCCTTCCTTGTCATACTACAACTTATTAAATAAACATGAACGAGACAGCACGCTTACTATCTAGCGTCACGGTAACGTAAATCATTTCGTGCTAAACCCTCAGTTTAGTAATGAAATTTTCTCGGTACCGTAGTGAATTGCATTCCTGCAAATACTGCACTAAGCTACTGAATTTAGACGCTCCCAATTCATCTCGTACCGAAACCGTAATTACTCAATACGAGGTTTCGTGTGATAAGTACTCGGCTTAATTCTACATATCATTATCAACTACTAGTTAATTTGGGTTAAGGTGTGCGGTCAGAAACAATATAAAGTCAGATCGTCTCGTGATTAAAACCTTCTCGACCTAATCTGTAAATGACGGAAACAGGATATCATGTTGAATAAACTTCCTATCACAATACTAGTTCCGTTGGTACCTATCACAATACTAGTACTACGGAAAGTATTATCTATACAAATAAATAAAATTAAAGTGTCTTTTTGTAATGACAAAATAATATATTTCTACTAAATGCATATGAAAGAATATACGGTATTTATAATAAAACACATATTTTTTAAATCTCTTTGTCTGTCTGTCTACCTGTCTGTCTGTCTGTTTGTTCTGGTTAATCTCCGAAACAGCTGGACCGATTTTGACGGGACTCACTGGCAGATAGCTGATGTTATAAGGAGTCACTTCGACTGCTTTTATTTAATAAAAATATTTGTTGTAAAATTTCACGCGTGCGAAGGCGCGGGGTACAGCTAGTTATATTATTTCCCGTGTTACTACTGGTAGTACAACGGGTAAAATGAGCTTCCCGTGTTACTACTGCGCCTGTCGGTAGTACATACTACAAAAAGAATTATTTCCCGTGGTACTACCAGTAACAACAGTACAAACGGCCAAAAGTACCTCCTAGAATTTATATGACTATCTGGACATTATTGCCTCGTTGGTCTTGTGGCAAAGCACATCACTTGGTGATTACAAGGACTTGGCGATTACAAGGACAGATGAAGTTTTTCTAACGAAAACTTCACAGTATGAGTCCGCAGTCTGGAATTGTACCCGATATATGGCAATAGGCTCACACCCTATCACATGGGACCTACACCGTTAGCGAAATGTGGGTGTACGCAGTACACCTCTGCCACCCCCCTTTGGGGAATATAGGCGTGACGGTCAACATTTATTCTACGACTTTTTATTTTTTCGCGATGTTTTTTTTCAGTTTCCCATTCAAGTTTACCCTATCCGCTGATCAATTTATATTGAAAACGCTGAAATATAGTAATGTTGAAACCAGAACCAAAAACAAAGACTTTTTGGATGTAAAATCAGTCATTTTAATTTTGTTCGTACAAAATGTAGACTCTTCGTTAAATAAAAAAAAGTTAAATTGTTATTATGGTTACGTTAACGTTAAGTAAACATTATTATGATTCGATTGACATTCATTAATCAAAATTGGATGGGTAGTTTAAGCGCTACATTGGAACATACCTCAATGCGAACATACATGGACTGCTAAAAAATATAACTCTTTCTGTTGGCTTTGCACTAATTGGGTACAAAATACAAAGATATAGAACAAAAGTTGTTTAGACTAACGTATAAATACAACTATTTCCGGCATGAATGTTAATTTATATTTTGATTGCGCCTTTCAAATTAAAGAAATGGTATCTCTTTAATTAAGAATATCTTGTAATACCGTGTGATTAGTATAATTTTAAAGGCGAAATAAAAATATATATCAACAATCACCTAGGTAAAATTATACTTCCAGGTATAACTTATCTAATCCTTGAATAACTTGGTGGCTATAACTTAAATTAGATTTCGGAAGAGGACTGGTGTTGTGAAACTACGTACTTCAAAACCAAATAACTATGGAACGGTATTGTTACATTACATACACTCTATTATCGGATATTTAGCTTCACGACGATATGCTTCGATAGGTCACTAGACATATCGTCATACCTAGTATTATTACATACTCGAACATCAAATCTTCGTTCTGATTAACTTATAAAAAGTTAAACCATCATTGCTATCAAATCCGAATGGACATTGAAATAAAACATGTTTACTGGAATCAACATTTTTAAGATCAGAACCACAGAAATTGTGAATCACGAATACAAGAATTAGTTATGAATAAATTTAATGGCTATAGATAAATAAAAAATATCATTACAACGACTTCCTCTTCAGCAAAAACAAACGTGTTATATTCTTATTAAAATGGAATCAAATTGTTTCTTGTAACAACGACCATTGTTTTTTCACTCTGTGTCTACTAACGTTGTTATACATAAGTATAATGGGCGCGATTTAACTTGGCTGGATTGAAGTTTTCGCTACGCAAAAAAGATGCACAACTTACGCTCAGCACTATATAACTAGTATCCATCACCACTCCTTATCGAAAATGATAGGGTAATTAAACTTATTACAATATCAGCCTATGCTGCCCACTGCTAGGCAAAGGCCTTTTCTCACAAATCGAGGTGAGAGAGATCTGGTCATACTTCACCTCGCCGACCAAATGCGGATTGGTGGAGGCAGGTTTGTAGCCACCTGTCGTTGGAACTTATCAACCCGCCTATAAGTCTTCCAACTTGGCTTAACGACTAGCACATTAAGTGGTAACCGGGACCAACGGCTTAACGTGCCTTCCAAAGCACGGAGACGCTCGAATATGAAAAGCCACAACGGTCACCCGTCTCAGGCCGACCGAGTCCAATGCTGCTTAACCTTGGTGATGGGTAAGAATACCACGGTCTCACAGCGCTACGAGCGCTTCTATTGAACTTATTAGGTAAGATGTTTTTTTAAATAACTCTTTTCTTAGGGACTGCATGTGGACCGCTCGAAGAAGCTAATTTTAAACCGTGCAAGTTAAACCGCGCAAACTAAAAGCTTGTAAAAGTAATTAGTCTTGACCTTAAATTGCCTAACATAAATGACCTATTCCGCAAGGTATTTGGACCTACTATCTATAGATAGGGACTCTCTGGTCCTTAAATGAAATACAACACACCGTATCAAACCATCAGTGAAACGTTTTTTAATAAATAAAAAACAAGTCTTATTTATAGTTTATCTAAAATAATTTGAGACGATAATCCACTAGCAAGTGTAACCCTTTGTAAATTAAGCGTTAGTTATGTGCGGTCGCGTGACCTAACTGCAAATCGGCTTCTCTTGTTTACTGTACAAACTAAATCCTCTGAATAATAAATCGTTCCACAAAAAAATATATTATGAACAAAGCCTATAGGTACTTTTTCGGTAATGTAAAATTCTGTGAATTTTGCTGCCTCCTTGTTCTAGAGGCGTATGGTGTGGCTAGCTGCCTGCAGGGCCTGTGTAAAAATCGTAAGTCAAACAAAATGTTATTGAAGTTTTTGTATAGTTTTTTTTCTACAGGAAAATTATTTTCTATAGAGACATATTTACTTTAAAAAATATTTTGTTAAGACAAAATATTCTGTGCATAAAAAATGTTTCCTATGGAAAAATTCTCAGTAATAGTCTAGAGCACCATTTCCCAAAATATGAGTTGCGACCGACTGGTGAGTCGCGTGCAAATATTGGGTGGGCCCTGAAAAATAGGACGATACGAACGACTAGGCTAACGGACGGGCGACTACTGAATGAGTGACTGAGAAAATGAGTTTCAATCGCAAGCAGTTAACGAAATGTTGGCTCTCAGTTGCTGATTACTATCTTTCTCTGTTTGATGAAGCTATAAAAGCCATCCTTCCCTTCAGTACCTCACACTAATGTGAGGCAGGATTTTCGGCTATGGTTAATATTAAAACTAAATGAAATAAAACTATTTTACGGATTTTATCGCGGTTTATTTTTTTATTTTTAGTTCCTGACGTTTCGAGTGCTTTACAGCACCCATGGTCACGGGAGGGACTGATTAAGATAACAATGCATTTATTAAAATCAAATGTAGTTAACACTGTCTTTAGTTCATTGGATGAAATTTCTATATTTCTGCTGAGGTGGAGTAGATCGGAACGGCTTTGATGAATCACCGTTCGTAACAACTTTTTACTTGCCTGGTTTAGGATCTTAGCGCTTCCTCGTATGCCTTTCTTGGTGGATATCTTGACACACGTAGGAATGAGATTGTGGTCTCTGCATCTCTTCAAGAAATTTAGGGAGGATTAAGACTGTGTCGAAATTTTAGAAAGGAAACTAGCGGAGAACAACATGCCAGCGGAATACTTAGAACTATTGAGACACTGACTTACATCTGGCTACTTATTGTGGAAGGAGCAGTTCTACAAGCAAGTAGATGGCGTGGCGATGGGCTCCCCTGTATCTCCCATTGTTGCCGATATATTCATGGAAGACTTTGAGGAGACAGCCCTTCGTACCTCACCTGTAAAGCCAAGTTTCTACAAGCGGTACGTAGATGATACTTTCACAATATTACCATCTGACAAAATTCACGTATTCCTAAATCATCTTAACTCCATTAACCCTAAAATTCAGTTTACAATGGAGTTGGAGGCAAACAATTCCCTAGCTTTCCTAGATGTGTTAGTAATCCGTAACCCCAAAAACACCTTAAGCCATACGGTTTATCGAAAAAAGACCCATACTGATAGGTACTTAAACGGTGAATCTCACCACCATCCAGTGGTTAGCACAGTTAGCTACCGTGGGTAAATCTTTGTTTCAGAGAGCACAAGGAATCTGTGACAAGAAACATCTGGCCGCCGAGCTTCAACATGTCAAGCAAGTCCTACACGACAATAGGCTTCGAGTCCCACGCCAACGTCACAGTGACCGATAGAAATCAGCCACAGTTGAGCATCTCCCTGCTGTACTACCTTACATGAGAGGAGTCACGGACAAGATTGGCTACATCTTGCAGCGTGCTTCGATTAAAACATTTTATAAGCCGCCGAAGAAGATCAGTCAATTTTTACCATCTGTCAAGTGTCAGATCCCTCTTCAAGATGCAGGAGTTTACAAGCTTGATTGTGAATGTGGTCTCTCTTATATAGGACAAACAAAAAGACGTTAAAACTCGGGTTAAAGAACATATAGCTGACCTAAAACACCGTCGCTCAAAGAAGTCTGCAATCTGTGAACATGTCCTTGACAGCACCCGCCATAACATCAGATTTGATAGACCACAAATCCTCGTGAAAGAACACCGATTCCTACCAAGGCTGGTGCGCGTGGCTATTGAAATTAAAAAACATCCTAATTTCAATAGAGAAGATGGCTGGGTGCTTCCATCGTCTTGGGATCCGGTAATTAATATAATCAAATCCAAAACCAAGCATAACACTGCAAGACCTCAAGACAACGTGAGCTCATTCTGCGTAGATCGGACCAACAACAACAAAAATAATTAAGAAGTTTGAGGGTACCCCGTAACAACTATGCCTTTTGGACGTCTAACACCTCAGTCTCTCCCGTGACCATGGGTGCTGCAAAGCACTCGAAACGTCGGGAACTAAAAATAAAAAAATAAACCGCCATAAAATCCGTAAAATAGTTTTATTTTATGTGTAATATTCGCGTAAATCTAAGAACTCAATATTAAAACTAAATACTGAAATAAATTGGACGTACTCAACTCATTGATATTATACGTATCCTTTTCAATCAAAAATAGCCCTCCTTGTATTTAAGTATTAAAATTTTCGATTGAAACTAAATGTTTTTTTGCTTGTTCAAACAGACCTTCATTCATATAGTTATTCCCCTTTTTTCTTCATGAAAACCGAGAGTCCCGAATTTTGAAGTTTTTGTTAGGTGGGTCGCGGTCCATTCAACTTTAGAAACCACTAGTCTAGAGTCCTGAATTGTGTCCGATATAATTCTTCCAATCAGTTTAAAACACAAATTTCTTTTGATTGTAAACAATCGTGACCGTCGAGAGTTCTTAACTCCAGTAAGCAATGTGTACAGTACGCGCTTGGTGACCGACGGCAGATACAATGTACCAAGGGTGACCAACTACTTCGGTGACAGGACGCTAAAAAAACGCATCCCATACATTTTGAATAGTCTGCCGGCGGCCATAAGGGGCGAGACAAATATAAAAAAAATTAAAAGGAATCTGAAAAAACATTACCTAAGTTTGTGTTAAGTTAGTGTTACCATTATATTAAGTTTGTAGATTCAACTGACAAAGTCAAACTGGTTGCACAGTTTTGTGGGGCGATGTTTTTTATATTGTGCATTATGTAGTGATCGTAAATAAATAAATAAATAATGGCATAGGCTTACCACCCTTGGGACCTAACATTTTAGGCGGTGTTGGTGTATACTGCAGCTACTTTATTGCAAACCCTGCTTGAGGTATCTACCTAGCCGTGACGGTTATATTAATTGTATGATGATTAAATTAAAATCAATGGTATGTTTTCGCTTCAAAATTATTTCTACAAGAATTTCCAGACTATTGTAGGCAGCTGCTAACAACACCAAGCCAAAAATTGAGCATCTCACCCTTACGCAATTTCAACCCCTATTAGTAAGCAAGTGACCCGCCAAATATAGCACCAAGCAACAAAAATAGACGGAGAAGTAGATAGGAAACTACGACGCTACAACGAATACTAGTTGATAACATCTATTAATCACAGTATCCAATACAGGAACTGATAAAACATTAGTATTTAACATTGAACCTTGATACGTAGTTACTATACATAATAATAACAGGATAATGTCCTGATGTTGGTATGTTCAAGAACTGATTTTTTTCTTTAATTAAATAAATGATAGTACTTAACATAGAAGAAGTAATCACGAAAACCAGTTACTTACTACCAGTAGCAAAGACGACATTACATAATTAATTTTCAAAGATGACATTAATCACTAATATCCTTAAACCGTTGCACGAAACAAATTTTACATTAAAATATTGAGTTTATTCGCGATGATTTCGCATAATTCATCTAAGGATGTTGCTTTATGTAATGAAGGGTTAATGATGAGCTTTCTGCAACAGGGCTTCGTATTTTATTATTTGTGATAGTGAAGAATAGAATGGTGTCTATTTTAATCCTTCCAAAATGCGGACGTGTAGCTACATCAGATGACGTAGGAAATAATAATCCCCTCATATTTTATAAGTATCTGAAATTTGCCTGAGCAAACAGATGCTCAGGCGAATTTTGGAAAGAAACAGATATATCTATTTAAATCTAGTTTTCACGGACAAGAAGACTAAAGGAAGTTCTTTTATGTATGTGTCATTTCTATTAGGTGAGCTATTACAATTTCTGTCAAGAAAGTTTGAGAAATTACCGCCCGAACATCTCATTGATTTTAAAATCTAAGATGTCGGAACTGAATTTTAAATAAATGTGGTGGGCAAGAAACCGCGGGTAACAGCTAGTTATGAAAATGTTTAACCATGAAAATAACCCATTTATGTAGGCCCAAAGTATCAATTACGATTTATTGGATATTGCGCTCCTAACAACTGAGTTTGACCCATTTTACCAAAATAACAAGTAGGTATTGACCTCATTTTGCAATGAATATGTGCTTTATACAAAGAAAATACATCTATATATTAGTAACTGCTTCTTTCACGACCGCTTTGTCTACGTTAAGCCCTTGTCAAAATACTGGCTATCAGACAGACTCAAATAGTCGTAATCCCCGAATAGGAACATGTTTGTAGACGCAACCACGACCGATACAAGTAATTTCTTATGTACGATAATGTTTTTTTATAGAAAAGCGGATTTATAAGGATAACAATGCGAAAATAGTAAGAAGGTCCTTTAATATCACAAAATAAGGTGACTGATACCGGATATAACCGTCGAAACATAATCTATGTTGTGCTATTATTGCGTTGTTATGTTTTTTGGGGTAGTAGTGCATAATGCGACTGGCAATCGCGTGGTCTTGGGTTCGAACCCTTAGTACCGCACATGATAATCATTGCCCAACAGACTTTGGAGCAGATGGAATCTCGTAGGGAAATCATAATCGCACGGTCGGGCGCGGACGTGCTCGGAACGACATCCTCAATAATTTGCGGGACAGGATGCATACAAGACAAAAGGACCTTCTATACCGTCCTTGTTCGTATAAATGGGAAATCATCGTTTAATCGTGAAGTGGATCAGACATATCTTACGTAAAAATCTTAGTAGGCTTAAATCAATATACCATAGAAAGTTAAGTTACATATTGCACCTCCGCTCAATAAATAGTGTCACAACTCAAAATGTAGTATTTTTTCATAATTTTAGATTACTTAATATTCCATTGTACAGAAGCTTCACAAAAACCCTAATCACGATTAAAATAAATTTTAAACACATTACTATGTAGGCGTGTTTCCATGAAGTAATATTTTGGCGTATTGAATCAATCGGATTCCGTAACTAGTATTTATTTAAGGCAGAATATTATCATTATTTCCAGAAATCGTATATTCCATTGGGAAATATCACAATTTATTGAAACAAAGGACATTGTTCTGTGCCCATACATGATTCGCCCCAGAACCAACAGCCATAAAAAATACCTGTATGAATTTAAATCACCTAAAAATTATCTCCATGTACATATTATTAAACGGACAAGCGAGGGACTTGCATTATTGCATAAAAAGTATAAGATTTTGAGGTCATAATTTACTAGCAACCAATATATCTTTAAAATCGTTAAGTAATAATATATTAGCAATAATGAAGTACATTATGGTTGAATGTAATCGATTGAATATAACCCATTGAGAGAATTGTCATCTCCAACCGTAATCCCATAACAACGTTGACATTCGGTAAAGATGTCGGCAACTTCGATTTAAGCATGGTTTTCTATCATACTGGATTGAGCACTCTGCGAAAAAAACGGGATGACAAGGATACTCACTGAGAGCCGTCTCTTTCTAAGTAGGGTGACCAAACATTAGCACGATTATGGACTTGTTGACATATAATTAACGTATAATTCTCGAGCACTGTTTATTGCCGTAATTCTTTCTTTCTACGCATATGCCACATCTTTAATGAGTAGTAGTCAAAGTTTTTGATTAAATTGTCCATTTTCTTGCTGACTATATATATTTTTTAGAAGCTGTAAATTTAGCTCTAAATATCGCAATAAATAAGGATAGTCCCCTAGAGCCGTTTTTCTGCATCTACAACGGTTGAGATACTGTCCTTACTGCACCATCTTAATCCATTCTGTATATAAAGACGAATTAAGAACCTTGTTCGTTTTGAACTCGGTAATAAATGGTTTACAGCGTATTTAATCCACATCATAAACAGGTATAGTCCGTATTAGTTTTACATTATGGTCACCGTACAGCATCGTAATGGGCGCGAGCGTAACACCGGGCTTCTGTTTATTGCTCTCACTCATCATGGTTTCTAGAGTTGTTTAAATAATGGAAAATTCAATGCTGTGTCTGTGAGTAAGAGTGTTTAATTTTCTTTGGAAATTTTTTGACAGTACTCAATCCATTGTTTTATATCCATGGATTTAAGTACTTACAATACTTTTAAATATTCGTTTTGGTTTGCTAATTGTCCGTTAAATACGGATATTTGCCGCTACTAAAGTAAAATAGATTAATATTAAATAATTATGGTATAGGTCACATTTTTGTTGGTTCTGGGGCCATTTTCGACGATGTCCTTTATTCTGTTTCCATCTTTCCAAATCCGCTCATAGGTCTGCAAGACTGTGGTATTCACTTAGCTATCTCTGTTATTTTGAAGGTTCGTTAAGTCGTTGGTCCCAGTGATCACTTAATGCAGTAGTCGGAATTCAAGCCGAATGCCATGGTAGAGGTCATATGGGCGGCTTGATAAGTTCCAATAGCAAGTGGACATAATGTTGCCTCCAATAATCCACTCTAAATCCTTGTAGTGGAGACCGGAGTACGCTCTCTCACCTCAATCTGTAAACGAAAGCTTATAGCCAGCAGTGGGATCATCATCTTCATCATCTCAGCCTATACTTGTCCACTGCTGAACATAGGCCTCCCCAATTGCTTTCCAGCGAAACCGGTCCGATGCCACCTGCATCCAACGGCTTCCTGCGATTTTCACAAGATCGTCGGTCCATCTGGCAGGCGGTCGTCCCACGCTGCGCTTGCCAATACGTGATCTCCACTCTAGAATCTTTCTGCCCCAACGCCCGTCCGATCTACGCGCTATGTGGCCCGCCCATTGCCACTTCAGCTTGCTAATCTTAACGGCTATGTCGGTGACCTTGGTTCTTCTACGAATCTCCTCATTCCTGATTCGATCGCGTAGAGAAACGCTGAGCATAGCTCTCTCCATAGCTCGCTGAGCAACTCTGAGCTTTTTTATGAGACCTACTGTAAGAGACCACGTATCTGATCCATATATCATCACAGTGGGATAGTAATGGTGATTTATTATATTTTCCCAAATATCTACAGTACTGCTTTCCAAACTAATACTACTACCATATCATCTCCTCAGATCCCTTGCGGCAGAGAGTACAGAGTTCCAATAGATTATTTCCTTACAGACGTCTCTGGTTTCCTCCACTCTCATAATTCGTCTCATACACGCTCGCCGACGCCGCTACTCGCTCGTCTTGACTCTAGCTTTCCAAAAGAACCTATTTATTATAGTGCTGCAGATAATAGCAACTTAACAATTAAATATTGTGAACTACACACATGTTTTACTAGTGTAATATATATCGTGACTCAAACTAATAACATTTATGGAAATTGCTTTCTAAAACAAACTTAATAGCCTAACCCTTAATTTTGTCCAATAAAATACAATAACTTTATTTTAACATGATAGTGAGACATGTCGGTTTAATTAAACTACACTTTGTTATCCAAAGTTAATTGCCTGACTGGTAAGGTTACTAAGTCTCGGACAACTATAGATAGAACTTGCCAATTATAGATATATAGATTTTAATAAAGGAGAAATAGGGTAACGAAAGCACTTATTTAATCGAAAAAAAAATGGAGTCACATAAATGTATCTTCATTCCATAAAATTTGATCGGTATGAACTGTTTTACAAGCTTTTATTTAACTGCAATGTTTGTTAGTTCGTTTAGGTCACAACTTGCAAGCTAAATTGGAAGCACTTCCTCTAATCCTACAGAGTTGAAATTTGACGTGTCGGTTAATTTCCAATGACATTGTATTTTTGGGGAAAGCATGACGTGATTCTACACCCAAAATTGACTCCAGATGAAAAACCTCCTCAACAGCATAGACAGAAAATTTAGATTGGCCGTTTTTAAATCTATACCTTCAGTGAAAGGCGATACAACTCGAGTAATAACACTTTTAATATTTCTGCACATTATGCATCAGAAAAAGTCCACTATTTTCCAATATAACTAAGCATTTTTCAGAATAATGTGTAAGATGATATATTTCCAGTTGTCACAAAGTGACGTCAACAATTGTTCCAAATTTTTTGCATTACTGATTCAACTTGGAATAATCCCTTTTACACGATTAGCAAGAATAGATCCAAAATAGTGCAAATTGGTATAATACCAGTGTACACCAATGTTATTCAATAGATAAACCCATTTTTAAATAGGGTTTTGCATGTCAAATACTTATATCATTCGACACCACTTCAAAACTAAACCAAAACCTAGTGTGTAATGATTCATGTAAATTAACATCAATTTACATAAAAAGTATGAAAAAATCATTGTGTCCAACAATATAAGTTTATATTTAGAAAACTACATAATATAACTTTTTGAGTCTTTGAGTAGAATTATCTTTAAGTGTCAATTAATAACCGTAATCAACGTTCAATTAAGTGCGGTAGAAAAAGTGAAAGGAATTTTTTAAAAGTTAAAATCGATTTTCTCCAACCTATAATTTTCGAACTGTATCACCTTTCACTGAAGAAACAGAAATGACACCATTGCCTGGCTGCACAAATGCTTGTTATTAGAAATGTTGTTTTATAAATTATTAGGCTCGTAGTTCTTAAGTATTAGTAGTGATGTCACTGAACTTAGATTTAACAAAGGCCTCAACACAAGCTAAAATCGGTCAAACAGGGCAAATATCTAGGGGTCACCCTAAACAATACCATGACCTTCGGACCGCACATCAAGCGAGTCCGTAACCGAGCAGCCTTTGTGCTCGGTCGTCTTTACCCGATGATCTGCAAGCGCAGTTAAATGTCCCTTAGGAATAAGGTGCCACTTTATAAAACTTGTATACGGCCCATCATGACGTACGCTTGTGAGGTGTTCGGGCACGCCGCCCGCGCTTACATCGATAGACTTCAAACGGTTCAATCCTGTTTCCTCCGCAAAGCCGTCAGAGCCCCGTGGTTCATACGGAATGTAGATCTCCATTCCGATCTCGGTCTCGAACCTATTCGCGCCTTTATTAAAAAGGCGATAATCCGATATTTCGCAAACGCGTCCAATCATAGAAATCCGCTAATCGTAGCCGCCGCCGACTACGAACCTAACTCCCCTCCTATTAGCCGCTACCGCCGTTCGCGGCATGTTCTCACCGACCCTCCCGATGCCCTTACATCCCTTCTTTCGGATACAGATACCGCACACACCGGATCAGATGCCGGCCGGTGCAGAGCACCACGGCGAGACACCTAGTATACGCCCTCCCACATAGCGACTGCCCAAGTCGAAGCCGTTCCTACTTGAGGCGCCCTTGAGCTAGTTGCCCCCTTGTCCTTCCGGCTCGAGCGTAGTGGTTGCACGCTCGCCCTCTTGTCCGGTGAAGCTGTACAGGCCCCGCGACCAACAGCGTAGATCATTCACACACACACACGCTGTGCGACCGCGGTGTTCTTACCGAAGACCAAGTTTAAGCAGCATTCGACTTTATTGGCCCGAGATGTGTGACCGTTTGTGGCATTTTCATATTCGAGCATCTCCGTGCTTCGGAAGGCACGTTAAGCCGTTGGTCCAGGCTACCAATTAATTTGATAGTCGTTGAGCCGAATCGAGAAAAGACCTTTGCCTAGCAATGGGCAGTATAGGCTGATATTATTATATTATTCTTATACTTTATAACTACTACATAACAAGGAATGGTAGCCTCACTGTTTCCTTCCCTTATAAAAACTGACAAATTATGACAGTGTGATCCAGATAAAGGTCACAAGATAACCTAACCTTGGCCCCTATTATATCGTATATGGGCGTAAATCCCATGAACTCTTACTTTCAGGCCACTAAAGGTGTAAACGTGTTGCCTTTCGGTCCTTTTAAGTTTACCCATCTGTTAGTGCAAATAGTTTCAGTTGAAATTATCACGTCCTTCTTACGTATCCGTCTGGTTATGGAGAGGGCTATACTTGGGATTACGTTCCTAGACGGGAAGGTTAATGCGTAATCAATTAGACAATCAAACAAACTGGTAAATGTGGTAACCACAATTTAAGGTTGCAAGTGGAGATGGGCAGGCTACATTGCGCGAATGAATCAAAAAGCATCGACTCAGAAAGATTCTAGAAAGGAGACCAAAAGAGACTAAGTACGTCAACGGACGGCCGCCTGAAAAGTGGATTGTTGCAGGCCTTCGCATGTTAATAGAAAAATTCGAAGTTTTTCATTTGAAGTAGGTACTGTGGCTGTAGGTGCCGACATTTACAAAATTTATCCTCGCTATCAAGCTCATCAGGGGTATACCCCTTAAATGTCTTATGTAAAAAATGCAATAAAAAATGTTTTTTTATTGGCTGATTGCTTCAATTTTAAAGATAAATTCATGCGAAAAATATTAAAACTTATGGTAGAGTATTATGATTAGTACCTCATTAATCCTAAACCGGGCCGGAAAGGCCGGTTACGCTGGATAGCAATTGGGGAGGCTTATGTTCAGCAGTGGACAAATATTGGCTGAGATGATGATGATGAAGAATCCTAAAATATATATTTAAAAACAAAACGCTATTTATTTATATTATGTAGCTGTGAAAGGAATATAACTATACGTGGTCTGAAGGCAAAACATATTATTATTTATGAATCATGTCTATCTACGTAACGATTATAACTTTGGAACATCAAATCCAATAGACGGCCAGGTATTATTTATTGGTTCGATGTGAATTATTTATAAAGCACCTAAACCTTGGCTGGCAAAGCTATGACAGCGTCGTACGATGACGTCAGCACGAGAATCGACAACACTCATTGACAACAAGTTACAGGAAAGTTACCTGACAATGTGCCAAGGGTAAAAGTTAATAATGGAAATAAATAACCTTTCCTTCTACTCCTACCAACTGGTTGGGCAGAATAAAACTCGATGAAGCACGTGTAGAGTTACAGGTAGCGTAATAAAAATAGTGTGAATGTGAACTTTTGACCAATGTATATTGTAATTCCGATATTTCTACGTATTTCCGACTACGTTTCCAGTAGTCTATTCATATAACAGTCTGATATCAAAATACACTTGATATTGCAAGTGTATTTTGATACGAAACGAAACACAATTGTGTGCCCTGATAGTATTTTCCTTAATTCTAAAACTAATTGAGTAAATATTTACCTACATACGTAGTTATATATTATTTTAGACTTCATCATAATCTACTTATAACAATACGATAACCATATAAAAATTACAGGTAACTTAGAAAGAAACCTTTTTCGAAACTTAGACAGGTGCTCGCATCTAGCCTGAAATACTTACTGGCATAGCGTGGTTAAGGACCGACCTCCCTACCTACAATATGTGGTCAGAAAAAACAGTCTAGCATAACTAACCTAAATAACTATCTTTATAATAGGTTGGCAGTTAGGTACCTCTTCATCTACAATATTAGATGCGCTAATTAGGCGGAGCCTACACCATCGTTATTCCTACCTATCATTTAGAAAGACTTTCCGTGTAGGGTGTGCCTATACGAAATGGAATAATAAAATAGAAATAATGGTAATGGCAGTGAACAAACCTACACATAATAAGAATTGATACAGTAATTGTATGAAAGTGACTAGGCAAGTAAGTACGGTTATTTATTTTTACATAATGAATCGTGTTATTTCACAATTATTTTAAGTGGTAAAACGGATAGAAATAAAATAAAGCAGAATTTCGTTCTACCCGTTTAATTGGTACTACAATAATTCGCAAATAACTTAGCTTAGGCTTATATAGATACATCCCCACTTCTTTGGCAGTGGCATTTTGGCGGGGCGTCAAGGGATGTGTCAACATGGCGGCAGCGATTAACAGTTACGAGAATCGACTATCGTGGCTTGGTTTCAGCGTGGCTTGACTTCAGGGGCTTGGCTTTAGCGTGGCTTCCCTAAGGCGTGGCTTGGCTTCAGCGTAGCTTGGCTAAGGCGTGGCTTTGGCTTTGGCTTACCTTGGCAGGCTGACGCGTTGGCTGACATTACGTACGTTACATTCGGCCATCCTGAAATAATTGCTCCCGCAATGGGAACAAGTAACATGTTTTAGCTTTGCAGTAAATAAATCAAATCTTCAGTATCAAGTTGTTTAAAAGAACTACTGCCGCTTTCCGACAGAGGCTATACTCCAATGGGGCCTAAATTAATCTGCCGACACTAAACCTGTAAATTTGTTTATAACCACGCAAACCCTTAATGCTCCGAATCCTGTATCTATCTTTAAAGTCATTGGTACTTTAATCACCATATATATAGGCCCAAATACAAGTCGTCGAGTTCAGTATTTGTCCTGGCCGCACTACTCGTGGGAGCTTATTTCCAAATAACAAAGTCTCCTTTCTTGTAAATATGAGCAGCTTTTCGTCCTTTATCAAACTTATGTTTCATTTTCTAACTCGCTTTTTCTAAACTAAAAGTAGCATTCGTGACTCGATGGGTTCCGACTCCAGCCTAGGCACGGTAACTCTGCAGACTCACCTACCGGTCTGTGCGAACATTAAATCGTAAGGCTTACAATTAGTGGTATCGTTAAACGTATTCTTTATTCCCTAAATTACATTAGCCAAGAAATTAGACCTTCCTCCTGCCAAGAATTAGAATCCTCATACTTCTTGGTATATAGACGAAAAGTATGAGATTTTTGTAGCCATACAAAATTTATTGAATTTAGGTAAACATACCAAATGAATTTATTTTTCTTGCACCGAAACCAAACGTTGGTAAAAGATTTATTTTAAATCTTAAAGCACTTAATAAATTCATAACGGCAGAACATTTTAAAATGGAGGATCACAGAACCGTTTCCAAACTAATACCGAAAGATGGTTTTTTGGCCACGGTCGATAAATTTACATGATCGAAAGTATTTGCGATTTCAGCTCGAAAACGACAGTTCACAATTATTTCAGTAGCGCCTCGGGTATTTAGTAAAATTATGAAGGAAGTTATTACTAGATATATCTAGATGATATTTTATGTGCAGGTAGAGATTATTTAGAATGTTTAAATAATGTAAACGAGACTGCTTGTCTACTTCAGTGCCTAGGCTTTACAATAAATTATGAAAAAAGTAGTTTGAAGCCACAAAATATTCACAAATTTCTTAATACAACTAATTTCTTAATACACAAATAATATATCAAGCTTAAGTTTATCACTGCTAGAAGAAAAACGCAACATTGTTATATTGCGCAATATTGTTATATTGCGCGATAAAATAAAACGTTTCAACGCTCGGCTCGCTGCACTTTCAGAGAATTTGCTCAGTTCATTGGCGTACTGATTGCAGCTTGCCCAGTCGCCAAAAATGGCTGGTTGTATACAAAAAATCTTGAAAGAGAAAAGTACCTTTTACTTCAAAGACAATAATAATTATGAAGCCAGAGTGATTTTGTCTAGGAGAATACAAGACGACGTGGTTTGGTGGTCGCAAAACATACACACAACTTATAATCCAATGAGAAATATGTTTCATTGTAAAGAAGTCTTTACAGACGCTTCAATGACTGGTTGGGGCACATTTTTTGATGGTATTCGTGACAGTGGGAGTTGGAGTATCAATGAAAAAACTTTCCATATCGATTACCTCGAGCTCTTAGCAATATTTCTTGGTCTGAAAAGTTTAGTTCACGATCAAGATAATTGCGCAATATTGTTACGCGTGAACAATACAACCGCAATATGTTATTTGAACAGAATGGGCGGGATACAATATCCTCACTCAAATGCTATTGCAAGACAAATTTGGCAGTGGTGTGAGAAGCAGCAGATTTGGTTGTTTGCATCTTATATAAACACTAAAGATAATAAAGAAGCGGACGAAGAATCTCGGAGAGTTAATCCCGATATAGAATGGGAACTTACACATTCAGTTTACCAAAATATTGTTGAGTGCTTTGGAGCACCACAGATAGATCTGTTTGCTTCTCGCATTAATGCCAAATATGACTTTTTGTCTCTTGCAGGCAGGATCCTGATGCAATGATCGTAGATGCATTTACATAAAATTGAAATCAGTAATGTTTTTGGACCTAATAAAGACCTATTAATATCTCCCTCCAAAAAGCATCATCCTCTGCACAAATAACTTACCCTGGGTGTCGCGCAGCTCTGCGGTCGGCGTTCATCCAGCGGGGCTCCTCAGCAATAGTCTTAAGAGTCGATGCTTACGTCTCTCTCCGACAACACCATCAAACAATATATCAAAATATTGACCCTCATAAAGGTAATAACGAAAAGGTACAATCCTTCATCGCCGAATAATTTAATAATAGGGCTAGGAACTGCACGTTAAACAACCATCGCTCGGCTATATCACTATTGTTGAATAGTAATATAGGAGAGGATGATAGAATAAAGCGTTTGCTTAAAGGCGCTTATAGACTGAAGCCTTCAGCACCTAGGTATAGTTCAACGATAGACCCACAGATAGTTCTCAATCATATTGTACAATGGGTACCTCATCATGAAATAACAGTTAGCCAACTTACTAAAAAGCTAGCTGAGTTACTAGCTCTATGTACGGCGCACAGAGTTCAGACTTTTTCACTTATAAAGCCGGAACAGATTGAAATTCATTCGAGCGGTATCAAAATCGTAATTAGTAATTTAATAAAGACCTCGGACCCCGGCCGAGAGCAACCTCTTCTTTTCTTGCCATTCTTTCCAGATAATCCCAACATTTGCCCTGCTAGGGGGGTTGAGGATTACTTGTCTAAGACTAAAGATTTCAGAGATCTGAACAGTAATTTATTTTTAACTTGTAAGCATCATTATAAAAATGCTACCGCCCAAACTATTAACAAATGGATAAAAGAAGTCTTGTCGGAGAGCGGCGTAGACACCTCTCGTTTCAGGGCGCATAGCACGCGGCACGCTTCCACGTCCGCGGCGAGCACGGCTGGCGTTTCCATAGACGTATATTCCATAGTTTCCGGTAGAGACAACAAAATCCTTAAATTGCTCTTCTTCCCTTGCAATTTCTTTTGTTAAAAGCAACATTTCTGTTTGTCCGGTGGAGTTCAGGTTTGAGTACACTAATCCCCGGTCTGTTGCTAAAGTCTTTAATGATTTAAAATTAAAATTAACTGAAGACTTATGGGGAATGTCGGTAGAAGTGTGTAAATCCATTATACATACAATCGCACCACACTTATCTGTGATTTTTAATATGTGCGTAGATCAAGGAGTCTTTCCGAATTTAATGAAATTTAGTAAGGTAATACCACTGTTCAAATCCGGTGATAGTAAAGATGCCAACAACTATAGGCCAGTGTCTGTCTTGCCTGTGCTCAGTAAAGTATTCGAAAAGATAATGCTCATGCAAATGCTAGATCATTTTAACGCAAACAACATCCTGCACGATCAGCAATTTGGCTTTACTAAAGGGCGTTGTACTACTGACGCCGGTGTAACTCTAATAAAGCATATCTTCAATGCCTGGGAGAACTCACAGGATGCCATTGGCATTTTTTGTGATCTTTTCAAAGCATTTGATTGTGTGGAACATGAAACACTGCTTCTTAAATTAGAATACTATGGTATCTATGGTAAAGCACTTACTCTTTTAAAATCTTACCTAGAAGACAGACAACAGTGTGTTCAAATAAATCAAACTAAATCTCTAGGCTCTTTAGTTAAAATGGGCGTTCCACAGAGATCGACACTGGGTCCGTTACTATTTTTAGTTTACATAAATGATCTACCTGAAGTAATTAAAAATCGAGTGAAGATAGTGTTATTTGCTGACGATACCTCCTTGATTTTTAAAGTAGGTAGACATGTTAATAACTTTGACGAAGTAAATGACGCTATTCTTCAACTACATAACTGGTTTACATCCAAAAATTTAGTGCTCAATAACAAGAAAACTAAATTTATAAAGTTTTATTTGGCAAATGTAAAAAGTATTGTACATGATATTATACTGAACAAAAATAAACTTGAGTTCATCAATAATACATCTTTTTTAGGGATTACGCTTGACACTAAGTTACAATGGGGTCCTCATATTGAGAACTTAGGTAAATGGCTTAGGAGCTAAGCCTATGCCGTAAGGAAGATCAGACAACTAACTGATGTAGACACCGCGAGGATAGTCTATTTCAGCTTCTTTCATAGTGTCATGTCTTACGGTATATTATTGTGGGGTAGGGCAGCTGCCCTGTCAGCTGTCAGCTGACATTGAGTCTGTTTTTATTTTACAAGGCCATCTATAACTTGAGTAGTCGTGACTCTTTGAGAGACTTGTTCAAAGTAGCTAATATCATGGCGGTCCCATGTCAATATATTTATGAAAACATTATGTATACTAGAAAAAATTTAGATCTTTTTAATCAGCTAGGTGATAGGCATTGCTATAACATACGACATAGAAATAAATTAGATCAACCGCAGTTTCGTCTGTCAAAAATTCACACGTCTTTCATGGTTCACTGTGTTAGATTTTATAACAAAATTCCAATTGACGTCACTAAACTTAGTGAAAATAAGTTCAAAGCTTGTGTAAAACAAACACTTTGTAAGCAAGCTTTTTATTCAATAGAAGATTATTTAAAAGATAAAAATACTTGAATAGATGCTATTTCAGCTCCACTTGAGTCATGACAACCTATTCAACTGTTCTTAGTTGACATTCCCTCTCTTCCTTCTATTAATTTAACATAATGTAATTTTTGTGTGTACTTTTGTTTTGTAACCATGCTGCCATTCTCATAAATAGTATTATTCGCTCTTTTAACTTAGACTCACCTGATGACCAACTTACATTATTCTCCCATACCCCACAACAAAATGTAGATGAAAAAGTTTGTAATTTTTTATTTTAAAAGAGTAACCGTGTAGTTTCTTGCCCTTCTTCTCCACAGGAATGACATTCCGAAGTGGCGGTAGGGTCTTTGTTACTTTTCTGACGATTCATAAATACTAATAATGGTTTACATGAATAAAAAATATTCTGATTCTGATTCTGACGCTATATGGAAAATGGCTGGGTGGACTAGTTCCTCTAATACTTTTGCTAAGTTGTACAACCGGCCTATACTTAATGACAGTGAATTTTCGAGAGCCCTTTTTTATCAACATGTGATCAATGAAAAATCCACTAATTAAGCTATAATAAATAAGTAAATTGCTTAAGATGATTGAGTGAAAGCTCACTTTATGTTAGAAGGAAAATCTTTTTTTTATCAAGTTTATTTCTTTTAATTCTTGCTACAAAACTTAGATGTTTAGAGTACTAATACTCTAAACATCTACGTTTTGAATACTATTATATAGAGAATCAATAGACTCCTATAATTGAATGATCAAACGAACTGCTAAAGTGAAGTTCGATCGATATTATAGGAGTCTATTCATTCGAATATATAAGAACCCGCCCTCTCAGATATATCCAATAAAGTTTGGTAGGAAACCAGTAAATATCTATTTCTAAAACGAATGAGGATGTAGGAATGATACAGCGGCAGTGCCGTCACGAGTCGATTATTTAGAATCGATTTAAAAATCAAATCTACTTTTAACACCGTGCACCTTGTAGGCTAAATGTACTACACTACGTTTTGAATACTATTATATATTTGAATAAATAGACTCCTATAATATCGATCGACCTTCACTTTAATCATTCAAATATAGGAGTCTATTCATTCTCTATATAATAGTATTCAAAACGTAAATGTTTAGAGTATTAGTACTCTAAACATCAAACAACTACAAAACATTCGAAACTCTATGTTATATTTATGTCCAAAACGCTGGAGACGTAACCGAATATTAAAATACAACACATTTGAAACTCACTTACACACTGAATAGTATATATAACGAATAGTGGTCATAAAATGACATGGTAAATGGGCTTTTGAGAAAGTTACTTTGAACTATTCCAACCGCACCACGCTAATGGACCCAGATTGTGGTGTTTGTTACAATTAATTACAGCAGTTCATTCGATTATGATGCCTACTCGGCGATTTAAATATTCTTATTTCGTTGCTATTAATATAATATTTAAAGAAAAAAACTATAACGACAGTTTAACGTTAATCAGCAGAGGGTTTAGTATGAACATATTGACGCTACCGAGAAAGCATGCCGTCACTTTTATCTTTGTAGTGTGAAAAGAACGGCATATCATTCGATAGCGTTACGCTAACGTCATTCTGTTCGTGCTAAGCCACTCCGATGAAACTTTCATTTCAATTAAAATTTTCACGTGTTTTTGTTGTCATTAATGCAACTTCTAAAAACAAACGGAAATTACCGTATTAAGCAACATCTAATAATAGACGAGGTAAATAATCATTATGATCTTTCAAGTCTACATTAAGTAAATATTGGTTCAAGCTGTTTTGTTATTTGAAAGTTAAACCACCCGTTTCAGGTTTCTTACTAATTTACTTCGAGAAATAAACAGTCCTAAGCTTTTGTTTATGGTGAAGTAGTTCCTTTACTAGAAAAATAAATTCAATGCACTTCGCGCATGCTTTTCATTTTCATTCATATCCATTTTAATTAATATACTGTAAGAATTATCACCCAGTAAGGAGGCGGAGCCTAGCGCAACGTCATCGTGACGCGTGTGGAGTGGGATTGCTCAGTAGGGATAGTGGCAGATTTCGAAGCGACAGTGTCGTCGGCACTCACTTTTGCAGGAGCGCTTGGGTGTGCTGGACGTGTCTAGAGATCTATTAGAATTATTCATTCCAATTTTATTTTTTTTGGATAAAGTCTAATTGTAAATGTAATAGACTTAAAGATTGTGATTTAGGTTATTTTTAGATTCTTTTTTTTTTAATCAAACTTATTTCAGGTTCAAAAAATACTATTTCGAACGCCTAATGCAGGTGGCCAAATAACGTCTTTGTACCTTTGTATCTGATATCATATACAAGGTGTAACGTAAATAATGCAAAACCTTCAGACACCCCGATTAGAGAATTGCTTCATAAATTCAAAACTATAACCAAATTTCCAAATTTAAAGGTTTTTACCCTTCTTTTAAGCTCTTTTATACCCCAATTATCAATGAAACGTGTATGTGTGCGTTTTGAGAAATATTGTTTTAGGAATGCATTTGAAATCTCCTTATTGCTATGAATCAAGAATAATTTTAGTTTAGCACACTGAAGGAGTAAAAGCATACTTTGCAAATTAAAAAAATTGAGATACATTAAAAATTATTGGAATCAATTCAGTTACCGATTTAGAACAAACTACTTTTAGGTCTTGCGTTTATTATGTTACACCTTGTATACTGGTCCCATCATCCACAAATAAATCATTTGAATTTGAATCTTAAATATAATGTTTTTGAGACGAAAGATTTATTAATATTTATTATAAGTAAGTGTAAACAATACATGCCTTTAAAATGTAAACTAATAAATTTGTCCCACATCAATAAGACTTTTTATTGACCCTTATCTCACCTGATGGAAAGTGACGTCGGTGCCGAAGATTTGACTCGCTGACTCAGTAATAGCGTTATTCACTCTGCATTTAAAGATAATCAAGTTTTAGTTCTCCGGAAACAGACGGCGGGAGCGAATTCCATACTTTGTTTAATTAATGTCCTAAACATAGTAAAAAAATTGCGGGTTGCAAAGAAAGACTGCCATTTTTAATTAATTCGTATATTTGACATTTCGAGCAGGAAACAGTTTTGTTTCATGATTATAGATATTCAGTTTAACAACCAGTTTTTTTGCACCGTGGCCCGTGTTGTCCTTAATCACATTCATGGGTATTTAAATTAATTGTTATGGCTACACAATGACCGCCTTGGATCAACCTTGATCTCAATGAAGTCGACCTTCAGATTTGAGAATTACAATCGTCATCACATTAAGAATGAAGTTAAAATTATGATTGTTACGAACAAATATTAATTATTTCGGTTATCTTTCTAGAGTATGTATTACTTGATACTTTTAATGGTTAAATGTGACAGTGGGTGTATGTATTTATGCAGTATTAATAACTTGTATGTATGTAAAGACGAGCTGTTATTACAGGTGATTAGTCATTTTGATATGAATACATTAAGTTATTGATGTCAACTGTTTTGACCTTTCATTCGCTAACTATGGGAACCAGTGCTAGTAATTAGAGAGTACTTAATAGTGATTGTTAAATCAGTATAATTATATTATTTAATAGCCTAGTTGAGATATTTATTTATAAGTGAATGGTATTCTTAAGTATCTATATCGTCACGCTACTCTTATTGTTCGTCTCATACACTCCCGCCGGTTAATATTTGTAGAATTGTATGAAATATCTTGATGTTGCTTAGGAAGTTATCCTAAGCAACATCAAGATATTTCATTGTACGACATTATTTTTATAATAAAAAACGTGCATTTGCAAGAACGGGGTGATTTTTTATATATGGTTTAAGGTCCGAAAAATGATTTAAGAGTAGAGTTTTAAGCATGACCTTGTAGGTGTGTAAAATATACAAATTACAGGGTCTGAACGATTTCGATTTTCTACTTACTAAAATGAGAGTGTTCAACGATTCCTCTAGAGACTTAGGCTTAGTAGCAACAGGTGAGTTGGAAATTAACAAGTTATATGTTAGGTATATCACCTAGACAAAATAGTTCGAAATAAATCTAGAGAGATATCAAAGCTAATGATTTAAAAACATGAGCTAATATTTACACCACAAATCGTGCATTAAAATTGAAATCGAATATAGCCAAGGCGACATTATTTTTTATAGAAACATACCTATTTATGTGTCCTAGGAATAGAGAAACCAAACACGAAATTCACATACTAAAATAAAGACCCAGAGCGAAACAAATATTTGTAGGTAACACAAAGATTTGTGTCGTGTAGGAATCGAACCCGCGACTACTCGATCCAATTGGCGGAGCACATTAAGCTTTTAACCATTGGATCAAGACGTCCGTAATTTATTTTTTAAATAGTATTTTTACAAGGATAATAAGTTTGTTAATATGATAAAAACAAAATCCCAGTATGTCACTATATGTTATAAAGTTTACAATATATTTTCTAATATTAATGCAGGATGTCGGGTTCGGTGCGTACGTGAAAGTTCACTCACATGACCGCTCGTCGTCAATCTTCCACAGGAAGTAAGAAACACGTTTCAATGCTTATAATTTATTTCCTTGAAACGGTGCTTTTATTGAGGGAGTTGCGATTTATTTGTCACTAAAATATTAAAGATCCTAGCTTTTTCCTAGTATTTTCTTTAAGTTTACTCACCGAGGTCAGCTTCCAAAGTACTCTAGTTTGTGTGTTTATTTCCCATACATATGCACTTACTTTATATAACTCAAACTTATATATCCGAACCGGCAGTCAGAAACTTTTAGAATTATAAGTAGAAATTTATTCTCATGATATCAAAATATTAAGAACCAGTTACGCAATTTACATACATTTGAAGCGAAAACCCCCGTGCTTCATTTCTCTTGTAATAGACACGTATGGATTTTCACGCATTTATTTAGGTATCTATCTATCATCTATCTATAACCTCACGCCAGATCCCTTGCGGGGTAGGCAGAGAGTACAGAGTTCCAACAGGTTCTTTCCTTACATACCTCTCTGGCTTCCTCGACTCTCATAGTTCGCCTCATACACGCTCGCCGGTTACGGAGACTCTTGACTTTTCCATCAGATAAGACTCAGTTTATTTGGTCGTGGTAGTCTAGGTCTTCCCCGGTACCTGCATCCTTCCACTTTCACATTGTATATCTGTTTTGTCATTCTTTCCTCTGGCATTCATTTAGGTATATTTTATTTTTATCATATCATATCATTTATTTAGAGCATATTTTTGGAGCATATTTTTTATCATATTTTATTATTTATTTAGAGCATATTTTTTTTAAATGTAGCCCCACACTATGAACATGGAATTCACATGCACAAACACCCAGACCGAAACAAATATTTGTGGGCCACTCGAAAATTTGTCCCGCGACTACTCAAACTAGTGGGCGGTGCGACTCAAGCTGTTAACCACTGCACCAAGCCGTCCGTCAGTAATAAAAAAATCAAAGGTAAAGGTACATTAAGTATATTACGTATTTCCTGTAACACTCTGAAACACTTATGTCATGTAAGACCGTTCAAACAAGCATTTAATGGCTAATAAAGCATTACTACATGCCTAACAACTGGAACATTTAACGTAATCTTTATAAGTATGAACGTTACGTTAAATTCAAGGAAGGCAAATTTAGCCATGTTGCCATTCGCCCCATGTAGGTATAACAATTATCCCGTCTATAATGTTGATGGTACAAAGTTATGTTATAATGAGATTCATTACGGTAATTAGTTATATAGAATATTGTGAATTTTACGTTAGAAAAAGTAAACTTTGTTCAAACTAGGATTTGAAACCTAAAATCTCGTGATCATCACACAAATAAATTCCAATAATCGATACATATATTCTTTTAATTTTTTTTAACGAGATTATCAAGTGCATTCGACCACAACTTGGCAGAAAAATTCACTGTCAGTGCCATTATGTGTATTCGAAAAGTTTTCTTTTGTGTTGTTTCTTTTGACTTTAATTGACTGTCCAAATAAGTGGAAGGAATAATATATTTTAATATTATTTTAAACCCGGTATAGCACTGTCTTTACAGAATTTTATGGCACTTAGAAAAGTCATTATTCAGTTGATATTTTACAGTAATTACAAAATTTGATTTCATACGAGCACAAAGTCTAAATTACTTTCTGTGCGGTTTAAAGCAAAATTAAAACATCTAAATCCGTCATCGATGTTGACCTTGTCTTGTGCGAATTCCATCGTTTCTCCCCATTTTTGTACTCAGTACAACTCTACATTGAAAACTTATTTGAAATGTAGTTTTACAATTTAAAAAAAATTTAAAATGTATTTTAAATGAGTAATTTACTGAGAAATAAATAATTAAATGTAAATTTGTACTGAAGATGGGTACCTACAAGTAAAATTAAAACTATTAAGATCAAAAATAGCAGTGATAGCCTAGTGGTTAGACCGTTGTACTGCAAAGTCAGAGGTCTCGGGTTCAAACCCAGGTACGTACCTCTGTCTCTTCAAAAGCATGTGCGTATTAAAAATTAACTACCACTTGCTTTAACGGTGAAGGAAAACATCGTGAGAAAACCTGTATTCCTAAGAGTTCCTCGAAGGTGTGAAGTTCGCCAACCCGCACTGGGCCAGCGTGGTGGACTATGGCCTAATCCCTCTCAGTTTGAGAGGAGGCCCGTGCCCAACGGTGGGACAGTTTCTTAACAGGGCTAATAATATTTATAAGATCAAAAATATTTTTTAGCGTTCTTGCCACTATTCCACGTGGACTTGACTTAGATTTTTGATTAGTTTAAGGTTTTGTGTTATTTTTATCCTATTTTATTAATTGTGCCTTATATTTAATAGTGTAAACTATTTTTAAAGAACCGAGTTTATAGGTAAACACCTATTACATACCTCATTGTCAAAATGTTCTATTCACCTCCGTAACGGAATCTAAATTACTTAAAACAGTTCGGTCACGTTATATTTATTTACAATAGGTTCTTTTGTTCCTCCCTGAAGTTCTTACGTCTTTACGTGGCATCCCTTGTCAAATCTGCGACAGTTCAAAACCAAGTAATGTTGACTCATTTCCTATCTTATATAAAATCTATGAATGCCTTAAGTTGTAAAGAATAAGTTTTATTATATATTATATTTAAGACACAAATCGCCAACCTTTTGTAATTGCTGCGAACAATTATTGTGTGTAAAAATCTAAGTGTGGATTGCAGAAAACAGTTGGTACCGTGAGAAGCGGCGTAGGTTAAGGAGATAGGTACCTAACCTCGAGGCCTAGCGAGTGTCACATCGCCAATACAATCAATGGCCATGTTATATTCGTAGTATGTATGGCTATAACGCAGGTCTTTGATATGTCTCTTGTGCACACAGAAATCTTAATAATAAGACCCTAGAAGTGGTATAGCCACGTGACCTTGTCGCCACACATGAGAAAATTATATCAAATTCAGTACTGCGCGGACTATAGTATTTAGCTAAAAAATATAGTGGCATTCCTGCGGAAAGTCTACCAAAAGTATATATAATAAGGGCATTAATTTATCGAAAAGTATTTATTTACAACAATAAAGAGAGTGAAGTCAGGGAGGTATGTAAGGAAAGAACCTGTTAGACCTCTGTACTCTCTGCCTACCCCGTTAAGTATCTGGCGTGATGACATAGATAGATAATTTGAGTTTATATGTGTGAGGAAGTAACGACAGTGGTTTTAAAGAAATCGCACGCTTTTTCATTTCTAGTTTCTTATTATTAGGATTTCTGTGGTCGTGCAATAATAATTATTAATCTATATCCGCAACATGATTTCAATCACATAGATAAGTGTGGTTTTCGACTAGGCGTGTATATTACCTTTTTAATCCCAAATAGCTTAGTAACTGAACGTGTGCCCAATTTTTGCTCCAATTTCCAGGGTTTCTACAATCTTTATCCGGCGACACCGAATGGGATATACTTCTTTAATTAATATTTTAATACTAATTAAATACGTATAACTCAAACAGCAAATAACATTCTCACACTACTTTCGTCATTATAACCCATTATTATTTATAGTAACGTAACTTATACTAATCCATTAATTCCGGTAAATTTTTAAAGATTTTAATATCTATATAATTATATATAAATAAACTCTGTAACCTGTAGGAACTGTGTAGTCTCTGACTACCCCGGAATGAACCTGGCGTGATGATATAGATAAAAAGAAAACTGTTACACCTATATGCCCTAAGCAGGGGCAGCGGAGGTGCACTTTGGTCCCTATTAAAATCAATCATGCCTAGATGCACAATGCATTCTTATGCCGAAATTTACCAAAGGACTAATTGTAAATTGAATAGAATTTAAAATTAAAGGCAATGGATAAGAAAATCAGGCTTATTGACTGGAAAATTACGCGTATCGAGTTTAATACCAAGTAAGTAAAGTATTTGCAGAATCGTTTAGTATATCATTCTTTTGAGTTTGAACAGCGTCTTCGATTAAGCTCGGAGGAACCAAAAAAATTAGGTTTGATTACCTGTAGGTTCCCAGTCACCATGACCTAAATGTATGTACCCTTAATAAAGATGAACAGATATCCTTCAGAACACTAAAAGTTTAATTAAATTTATAGCAGTTAATATGTCAATTGTCCAATTAATTTTTTGCTACTTTTGAGCCTTAAGCCTCGATCCAATACGCTCTGTTAAGTTTTAAGACATATCTCATCTGTTTATCTATATCAGCACGCCAGATCCCTTGCGGGGTAGGCAGAGAGTACAGAGTTCCAACCGGGACATGGGTTATATTTCACGTACCCACTTATCTGCATAAATTATCGACCTCATAGGTTATTGATATAATGCGCAAGGGGAAGGATGTAGGTACCGGGGAAGATCTAGACTCTAGGGCCCGTATTAAAGAACAAAAATCAGTTGTAAATCTAGATTTAAAACTAACACTTCAGTACAAAAATCAGTTTTTAAACCTAGAGACACGACTGATTTACGTTCTTGGTCTTGGTAGATGGTCTTAGACTATCTTAGCATGCCCAAATGGACCGTTTCTTATCTGAAAGCCAAGTCAAGAGTCTCCTTAACCGGCGAGCGTATATGAGACAAACGATGAGAGTAGAGGAAGCCAGAGAGGTCTGTAAGGAAAGAACCTGTCGGAACTTAGTACTCTCTGCCTACCCCGCAAAAGATCTGGCGTGATGATATAGATAGGTTATCGCTGTGATATAATTATTATTAATGTTTCCTAAATTAGTTGAACGAAAGTTCACGGAGGTTCCGTGTACTAAGGAGTAAACTCAAGTGTTCCACTGTGGCAAGGTTGATGCTACGCCGAAACTGACACGTAGTTATTAATCTTCTGAAAACCTCAAAACCACGGGCTAGTTTTCTTTATTAATCATTCATTCTAGGTGAATTGCCATCTATCGGGGTATGTCGTGAATCATTAAATTATATTTTTTTTATTCATGAGCAATTCTGTCTTGTACATACGTAAGTATAATGACCAGGCTTTATGAGCTCGACAGCTCATAACATGTGTCCGTTAGTACTTTGCTGAAGTCATTTTACTTTTAACCTTACTACTCATCATCATCATCATCATTTCAGCCTATACTTGTCCACTGCTGAACATAGGCCTCCCCAATCGCTTTCCAGCGTAACCGGTCCGATGCCACCTGCATCCAACGATTTCCTGCGATTTTCACAAGATCGTCGGTCCATCTGGCAGGCGGTCGTCCTACGCTGCGCTTGCCAATACGTGGTCTCCACTCTAGAATCTTTCTGCCCCAACGCCCGTCCGATCTTCGCGCTATGTGGCCAGCCCATTGCCACTTCAGCATGCTAATCCTGAGGGCTATGTCGGTGACCTTGGTTCTTCTACGAATCTCCTCATTCCTGATTCGATCACGTAGAGAAACGCCGAGCATAGCTCTTTCCATAGCTCGCTGAGCAACCTTGAGCTTTTTTATGAGACCTATTGTAAGAGACCACGTCTCTGATCCATATGTCATCACTGGTAACACACATTGACTAAAAACTTTAGTCTTTAGGCACTGAGGTATTTTGGATGAGAAGATGTTGCGCAGTTTCCCGAACGCTGCCCAGCCGAGTTGGATTCGTCGATTGACCTCTCTCTCAAAGTTGGACCTACCTAACCGGACTGCCTGTCCCAGGTAAATGTATTCGTCGACAACTTCAAGAGTAGAGTTCCCAACGGTGAGTGCGGTGGGTACGACATGGACGTTAGACATTATTTTTGTTTTGTCCATATTCATTTTAAGACCCACTTGTTGGGATACTCTATTGAGGTCACCGAGCATTCGTCCTAGATCTTCCAGCGACTCCGCCATGACCACAATGTCGTCGGCAAATCGAAGGTGAGTGATGTATTCGCCATTGATGTTGATGCCAAGTCCTTGCCATTCCAAGAGCTTGAAGGCGTCCTCTAAGGTGGCCGTAAACAGTTTCGGAGAAATGACGTCTCCCTGTCTTACTCCTCTTTTTATGGGGATCACCTTCGTGCACTGCCCCTGTACTCGGACTGACATGGTGGCGTTATTATACAAGCACTTCAACACTTCGATGTACCTATAGTCAATGCGGCATCGCTGGAGAGATCTAAGAACCGCCCAAGTCTCGATCGAATCAAAGGCTTTCTCATAGTCCACAAACGCCAAGCATAGTGGCCGATTATACTCCTCAGTCTTCTGTATAACCTGCCGCAGCGTATGTATGTGGTCTATGGTACTAAAACCTTTCCGGAAACCGGCTTGTTCGGGAGGCTGGAAGTCATCAAGCCTTCGTTCGAGACGATTCGTAATGACTCTCGAAAACAACTTATAAACATGGCTCAGCAGTGTGATGGGCCTATAGTTCTTCAATAAGGTGTTATCACCTTTCTTGAAAAACAGCACCACCACACCCCTGTTCCATGCTTCCGGCGTTTTCCCTTCAAGCAAGACGGACTTAAATAGCCTCTGAAGGACTTTAAGTACCGGCGATCCGCCCGCCTTCAGAAGTTCTGCAGTAATTCCGTCTTCACCCGGCGCTTTGTTGTTTTTTAGTTGTTTGAGAGCCATCCTAATCTCGCACAGGCTGATGTCCGGGATATCTTCAGTGCAGTGTCGGGTTAGCTTGGCTCTTGGGTCTTTTACCAAGTCAACAACAGGTTTAGCTACTGAGGTATATAACTGTCCATAGAACCTCTCTATCTCCCTGAGCACCTCTGACCTATTTGACGTTACGTTTCCGTCCTCCGTCTTCAGCTTCGTCAACTGGCTCTGCCCAATAGACGCGTCTCTTGCGAACACTTTAGAGCCCTTGTTCTGCTCTATGGTCTCCTCAATACGCCTTGCATTGAAGGACCGTAAGTCGTGTCGCAAGGACTTCAATATCTGTCCATTAAGCTGCCTATAGGACTTAGCATCATCGGAGGTTTGGAGCGTCATGGAACGTCGCTCAGCCATGAGGTTTCGGGTGTAGTCAGATAGTTTTTGAGGCCTATTTTTACGGTGGGTCTTAAAATACTTGGACCCGACCGTATGAACAGTCTCTACCAGCCTGTTGTTGATTTCGTCCACTGATGCGCTGCTGTCTAGCAATTCGAAGCGGTTTGACAATTCGAGTTGAAAGTTCTCGGGGTTTTGGATATATGCATGAGTAGGTCGGAGCGTAGACTTCATCAGACGCGATCTTTCCATTTTGACATTAATATTTAATGTGCCTCTGACCATTCGGTGATCACTGCCGGTTTTTACCCTATGAATCACGGAGACATCATTAAATATTTGTCGCTTGGTGCTCATGATGAAGTCTATCTCATTTTTTGTGGAACCATCAGGGCTCATCCAGGTCCATTTCCTATGAGGCGGCTTCTGGAAGAAAGAGTTCATCATAAAGAGTCCCTCTTTCTCCAGAAATTCGGCCAGCCTCTGACCCCTGGGGTTGCGCTGCCCATATCCAAATTGCCCCACTCTCAACTCATCATCGCCCCGTTTGCCCAGCCGCGCATTGAAGTCACCCATAACCACTGTAAAGTGTGTTTTGGAAGTATGTATGGCTCTACTAATGTCCTCATACATAACTTCGACGTCATCATCTGAGTATGCCGAGGTCGGTGCGTAGACCTGTATGACCTTCAGCGAATATCTTTTGGATATTCTGAGTATCAGGTACGCTACCCTGCTCGACACACTAGTGATGGACACAACGTTGTTTATGAGTGACTTGTGGACGATAAATCCGACACCACCTTGGGACTGCTGTTCGCCCTCCCGGTAGTAAAACAAGTTGCCGGATTTTAAGGTTATCGTGTCCTCGCCCTCTCTTCGGACCTCCGATAAACCAACAATACTCCACCGCAACTTGTTTAACTCTTCTTCCAGCTCAACTAGCTTCTCATCTGTCCTCAATGTGCGTGCGTTGTATGTCACCAGGGCCAATTTTCGGTTTTGGTGGTAGCCGAATCTCTGCCGGAGATTCTTAGCACCCCTTGTCCTGTCGTTACCATGGCTGCTACCGTGGCCAGGACGAACAGGACCGCCGGGGACTAGGGGCCTGGTTTTTCTACTTTCTTCCATAATTGGGGGTGTTTGCCATACTCGCCACGCTTGGCAGGCGGGTTGGCGAGCGCAGTTATTGGTCGTCGAAGTGTTAAAGGAACGCTGCTGCCCATTCCCTAGTTTTCCCTTAGTCGCCTTGTACGACACCCGATGGGATGAGATGGGTTGGTCCTATTCTAAGCCGGGAACCACGCGGCATTTTACTACTAATGCTATTTAATACCATGAGTATTTTCACAAGTTTAATAATACAAATATATATTTAACAATTTATAAATATATATTATACAACGTATAAACTTACATGCACACATACATGTGCGTGCACAAGTATAAAAAAACCTTTTGAAATAGTGACCTTGGAGCTACATATCACAAAGAAAAACATCGGGAACTAACGGTACCTATAGTCTATTCCTATCAAACTTTAAAACTGTTGTGAACAAACCATCACCATTTTTAGATGATTTAGTTGTGATTGCAATCTATAACAAGTGTAACATGAAGTCGACAGTATTTTCAAAGGCATCAAAATGAAAATGCTGTTAGCAAGAAATCGACGTTATATGTTGAGTGAAAAAAGTATTCAAGTTTGATTGGGATAAACTATAAAGTACAAATATTTGTTTCTAGCAAGACTCGTAAGTAAAGATATAAGACTGTATTTTGAAGATACCACCATTTAAAATAACCTGTTGGAACTTTGTAATCTCTGCCTCCACCGCAAGGGATCGGGCGTGATAATATACATAGATAGAACATTTAAAAGCCAACCGTTCGTTAACTTTAAACTTATGGGGTACAGAAGTACCCTGTGATTTATTTATGTTAATGAAACGTATATTTAAAAAACAACATTTTGTTGAAGAAATTGAAACTTCGAGACTGCCCTTTTGGGCGCTGTGTGACAAATCATAAGTATACGTTGTCGGACAAAATATAGTGAGTTTTTTATTGAAAAATTCTCACTAGCAGTACGGAGTCTGTAAAATTATGGTCGGTATAATGGCAATACTCGTCGCAATCTCATTAGCGATATGTGGATGTACACAGTACACCTTAGTTACCTCCGCTTGAGGAATAATGGCGTGATATTCATCATCATCATCATCTCAGCCTATACTTGTCCACTGCTGAACATAGGCCTCCCCAATCGCTTTCCAGCGTAACCGGTCCGATGCCACCTGCATCCAACGACTTCCTGCGATTTTCACAAGATCGTCGGTCCATCTGGCAGGCGGTCGTCCCACGCTGCGCTTGCCAATACGTGGTCTCCACTCTAGAATCTTTCTGCCCCAACGCCCGTCCGATCTACGCGCTATGTGGCCCGCCCATTGCCACTTCAGCTTGCTAATCTTAACGGCTATGTCGGTGACCTTGGTTCTTCTACGAATCTCCTCATTCCTGATTCGATCGCGTAGAGAAACGCCGAGCATAGCTCTCTCCATAGCTCGCTGAGCAACTCTGAGCTTTTTTATGAGACCTATTGTAAGAGACCACGTCTCTGATCCATATATCATCACTGGTAACACACATTGACTAAAAACTTTAGTCTTAAGGCACTGAGGTATTTTGGATGAGAAGATGTTGCACAGTTTCCCGAACGCTGCCCAGCCGAGTTGGATTCGTCGATTGACCTCTCTCTCAAAGTTGGACCTACCTAACCGGACTACCTGTCCCAGGTAAATGTATTCGTCGACAACTTCAAGAGTAGAGTTCCCAACGGTGAGTGCGGTGGGTACGACAGGGACTTTAGACATTATTTTCGTTTTGTCCATGTTCATTTTAAGACCCACTTGTTGAGATACTCTGTTGAGGTCACCGAGCATTCGTCCTAGATCTTCCAGCGACTCCGCCACGACCACAATGTCGTCGGCAAATCGAAGGTGAGTGATGTATTCGCCATTGATGTTGATGCCAAGTCCTTGCCATTCCAAGAGCTTGAAGGCGTCCTCTAAGGTGGCCGTAAACAGTTTCGGAGAAATGACGTCTCCCTGCCTTACTCCTCTTTTTATGGGGATCGCTTTCGTGCACTGCCCCTGTACTCGGACTGACATGGTGGCGTTATTATACAAGCACCTCAACACCTCAATGTACCGATAGTCAATGCGGCATCGCTGGAGAGATCTAAGAACCGCCCAAGTCTCGATCGAATCGAAGGCTTTCTCATAGTCCACAAACGCCAAGCATAGTGGCCGATTATACTCCTCGGTCTTCTGTATAATCTGCCGCAGCGTATGTATGTGGTCTATGGTACTAAAGCCTTTCCGGAAACCGGCTTGTTCGGGATATTGTGCCATTGTAATACTAAAATATAACACAACCTACAAAAAAAATTTTTTTTTGGTGCAGTTATGTTTGTGATATGGTCGATAAAGTAGGTAATGTCCAAAATATCGTCATACGTTTTTTTTTACTCATCAGCTCTGGTTTACCTTCTACCCTCATTTAATTTTTTTCCCGGTCTTTTTCGTAAATAGTCATTATTACAATAACATCGATAAAGTTTATGTTATTATATCATTATGGCTAGTACGTCCAAATGTTGTGATTTTTTCCACTAAGGCCTTGGACTAGGACTTGTCCACTAGGGCATCAACAAAAACAATCGCCGTAAATGGAAATACCCTAATATTTCTTCAGCATTTATTACTTTTAATACTGCGGAAACATCAAATCCTAAGCCATTTTCGCAGAATGAGCTTAATGACCTCATCAGAGACTTAGATCTTTCCAAGGCACGTGCTGAGCTACTAGCGTCCAGATTAAAAGAAAAAAATTGCCTTTCCTCAGATGTTCGAGTGTCTACATATCGCACGAGAGAACGACGCCTATTTCAGTTTTTATCATCTGATAAAATTTTTGTGTATTGCTGTAATGTGAGTGGTTTGCTGATATTCATGGGTTTGACGATCTATCAGCCCAATGAATGGCGTCTCTTTATTGACAGTAGTAAACGAAGTCTCAAAGCAGTTCTTCGACATAATGGAAATAAATATGCTCCCGTTCCAATTACTCACTCTACATCAGTAAAAGAAGAATATGAGGTAATTTCAATTCTTTTACAGAAAATAAAATATTTTGAACATAACTGGGTGATCTGCGTCGACTTGAAGATGGTTAATTTTTTATTGGGTCAACAGAGTGGTTATACTAAAAACCCATGCTTTATTTGTCTCTGGGACAGTCGAGCCAAATCGCACATTTGTACTTAAAAAAAATTGGCCTATGGGAGATGCTCTTGTTGTCGGAGAAAGAAATGTTATAATTGAACCCTTAGTTTCAAGAGAAAAAATCATTCTTCCGCCATTGCAAATAAAATTAGGGCTGATGAAACAGTTTGTTAAGGCTCTCGACAGAAATGGTCAATGTTTTCAGTTTATTTCACAGAAATTTCCTGGTTTAAGTACTGAAAATAAAAATCATAGGTATCTTTGATGGACCTCAAATACGTCAGTTAATGAAAGACACCACTAATTTTAAGACTTCTATAAATGATCTGGAAAGGCTTGCGTGTTCCACGTTTTGTAGCAGTTGCACAAAATTTCATCAATCATAAGGCTGATAACTATGGAGAATTAGTAGAAATGCTGGTTCGTTTCAAAAATTTAGGCTGTAAGATGAGTATAAAATTACACTATCTCAATAGTCATCTAGATCAATTTCATCACAATTTAGGAGATTTAAGCGAAGAACAGGGAGAACGTTTCCACCAAGACATAAAAACGATGGAGAATAGATACCAAGGAAGGTGGGACACCCATATGATGGCCGACTATTGCTGGGGAATCATGCAAGATTGCAAATGTGTCCGGAGTATGGTGTTGTGCCCGGTATAATGATAATAGGCTTGCCCCCTATTACATTCCTATCTAACGTTGTCGGCCTGCTTGTCTACTAATACTATAAATATGAAAGATTGTATGTTTAGATGTTTGTTACTCAATCACGCCAAAATTTTTATCCCGGAAATATGTAAGGTTCCTGTCCAAAGTGAACGCGGACGAAGTCGCGAGCAGAATACGAAGTATATAGAAGAAGTATATAGGCATGAAAGTGTCTATTTTTTTTAATATAATACACACAACACAACAATAGAATTATTATTCTACTGCCTATCACAAACCATCCATTCATGACACCTCGGGATAGAGATTCGAAATAATTAGTGATCAAACGAACTTACCTGTACGTTAATTCGATCACTATTATATGAGCAGCTTCATTCGACGCGACTTCTTCTTCTGTTTACATATTGTAGCTGAGTCCTAGGCTCTGGCTTCACACATTTTTATAGATTTATTTTGGTAAAACAGAAAACCAAACCTGGCATCACTCACTTGACCCTTTTAATGTGACTCGGCGGTACATCATTCTTGTTTAAAGCTTGTACCGTGTCCCATATGTAACTAAGTATTTGTTCAGTACTTCCCTAAAAGAATTACCACATTTTTGGGTAGGTTGAGAATACAAATGATTAGGATAAGGAAGGGTTGTTATATTAATCGCGTCGAATGAGGCTGCTCATATAATAGTGATCGAACTACACGTACAGGTAAGTTCGTTTGATCACTAATTATATATCGCAGCTTAGTTCGACGCGATTTCTTCTGTTAATAAATTGTAGGATGTTCAGAGCACGCTGCTAAAAATAATAAAAATAAAATAAATATATTTGATTGTGTACTGGCAAGCTTTCCTCGGACAAGTGACCTATCTCAACATCTGACAGCAGCGTGTCTTGATCCTGGTCGTTTAGCTCGGTCTTGAGCTGGATCACTTTTTTCTCCAGTTCCACAGTTCCCGGTGAGCCCAGGCGCCTTATGAGACTGTTCAATTGCCTCCAGTTGAGCTCTAAACTATCCACTCGTTCGGTAACACGCAGGACGGATGCACGAAGTTCACGCATTTCCTTTCGAAAATCACTGACTTCGGATCGAATTTCGTCCATATATTCGGCGAGCTCCTAACGCGATTCCCGTATTGCTTCGTCAGTAACAATACCAGTGACACACGCCGTGGAAGCACACGCCTCAGCGTGTTCAGAGACGTCCGCTGATGACTCGCAGAATTTTGTCGTGTCCTGGTCACAGACGTTCCTGACAGGGGTGCTGCTATTATTTCCTCTACGTATCTTGTTTTTACAGTCAGGACAGGTCCAGGCTTTACTTATGACTGATATTCCAGAGATAAGCACACATGCCTTATGGAATATTGCAGGAGGACAAATTAATGATTTTAACTTTTCAAATTGAGTGTATAACGTGCTTATAAAATTTTCTGAGTACAAAAAGAGGATACTTGAAGAGATTCGAATCCACGAGCTTTGACTTCTAAGTGCAGTGCAACACGCTAAATTACTCTGCCATAAGCTGTCGAATATTGTCTTCAGATGGTTAAACAGGGAACTTTAATAGAACTTACCATATAAGGTTACGATTTGCTGCACTGCGCCGCCGTACTTACCACCAATCAGGAGGCAGCTGGAGTTATGAGTCACTGTTGTTGCTGGCTTGATTTTGTAGCTAAAATTCGATTTCTAAGCTTGATTTGTAAAAGTAATCGTTGTATTTCACTTAATAAAATAATTCTGATAATATGGGCTATAGTTATATAAGGTTTTAGAGTATTTGTTCCGCTAAACTTTAAGTTCGCTCGCAGAGTAGCACAAGACACGTATGTCCGCTGCAAGAGCGCGAGCGCAAAAAAATAAGAGGGTCTGATGTTAGGAGTAGCCTATTAAAAATGTCTTTGTTACAATTTGCTCCAGAAAATTTACGCGCACGGTCTTGGCGGTACGACCTAAAATGTTTATTGCGTGCTTCTGCGGCCTCTTCTGAAAGCTGCCCAATAGGCAATAAAGCGTTTTTTATAATAACCGCACCATGAATGAGTATCTTGTGCATTGTTGGACTCATTAGGTGCCAAGGATATAACTGCACATATAAACGAGCTGTGTCTAAAGCATTTTTGTCGTATTTTTCTGAATCAATGATATGCCTGCTGGAAATTGTTTCACGTATAACTTTTATTCGAAATACCAGGTCATAGTGAATGCTTGTTATGTCAGAAGCCAATTTCGGGTCTTCGAAAAATCTTCGGCTCGTGTTACCATCATTGGTATTGCCAAAATGTGCCTTCGGTAAATCCACTAATAGACTAATCCGTTTCTTGGCGAAACCGTCTCTGGATATCGATTTTTTTCGAGTTCCATATTTTTTTCTGCTTCAGTTTTCCTCTCTCTATATTTCTTTACTGGCAACTTATAAGCTAAGTGGAAAATACTTTCGAAAAGTCTTATTAGTCCAAATTCTATAGCCCCTGAATTTACTTTTTTTACACGTTAATCTTGTTGAAGTCCTTAGAAGTTGCACCATAAATGTAGCATCTACTTGTAGATGTCGTGCCAGTGGCACTGTTGCAGACCTTGCCATCTACCATTGCCGTGATGAAAACATGAGTAATTGAAAACTTATTACCATTTAAATCTATACCGCTGTGGTGTAAAGCGACATCGCTGATTTTTTTAAATAGTTTATTTCGTCTTCGTGACGTCCTTATTTTCTTTAATTAAACGGAATCTTATAGGGTGACAAAATCGAGGAAATGAAGGCGCTGGGTTTTGCCAAATAAGTTTTTCATCGTCATTTGCAGAAACTTAACGTAATGGGACAAAATAACTTTGAAAAATGTTAGCATCTGAGTCGGCATCATTTACAAATTTCTGTTTGAATTGAGACTGATGTGGCTCATCACAACCCCACTTTGAAGTTCAAGCTCTAACGTTCTTGCTCTTTCAATGTTGTTAAAACTTCTTCTAGATAAATAGATAACCGCTTAACTGTATGGTCAAGTAAAGGCTGTTTCGGCGTAAGTACTTGTAACTCTGCACGATTCTGGAGGAGGATAACATTCTTGTTTCGCTTTTTCTAACAAGTTATAACATGGGAAAAAAATCTTGTTTGTATTTCTCACTGTTTCATATTGTTGGCGACTTAAATCGGCTTCTACAAACATTATCAATGCTTGTATTGGCATCAGTGAGCAAGTTTTATCACTCTTTGATTTTGTAAAAGCCTTCTTATATTTAGTTGCACGAGTCGGAGTACTGGTGATTTATTTGAGTATATCGGATGCTTCTCGTTTTCTAGCTTTCCGTAACTCAACCTGAGCAGTGTGAATAATAACATCCTTCTCCAAGAAAGACGGTACATCTTCAGTTGTCCTCCTTTTAGATCTTTTGCTCACCTCGTTAAATAATTTCGATGGTCGTCCTGGTTTTGGATTTTGTTTTCTACGGCTATTTTATATTACAAGTCAAATGTTCAAACTTTTTATTAAATTCGATATTATAACAAGATCTAACAGGATAATATAATAAATATTCGAATCAATACAATATTTAATACAGATGTTTTTAAAATACCTTATCTAAATGGAATAAGAGCAAAAATAATGGAAAACATTGTATAGTATAACTTTCTTACCTGATGTATTAGGATCCATCACAAACACTTCAAAAGGTAACGTCGAATAAAAAACATTCAGCTTTAAAGTTAATGATTTTTACGAACGCCGAGAACAGACATACAACTAGTTGAAAGATCAAATTCCGACTAAATTTACACGCGCCACGTGCGCCGGGGCAGGGTGGGATAGGCAGGGTATTGTTCCCTAAACTATCCCCTAACTCAGGCAGTCGTTTTTTTGTTATGGAATGTGTACTTTATAAATTTGACTTATGGCCGCGTATATCGTTCAAATACCCGAATGTGCGGTGGCCATATACTTTCCTCTACTCCTCACTACGTGGGTGAAGTGCAGTGGATAGGTGTAGGGTGGCTTCACAGTTCTTAAATAAAGGAAGGAGATTTTTTTTTCATTTGACATTTGACAGATACTACGTTTTTACTATATGTAAATATAACTTGTTGTAATACGACAAGAATCTATTGGCCCATGTGTATGCATTTAGTAACATTTTCCTACTTTCAAGGCAATATTTCAACAGGTGAGTCCGGTTACTAATTAAAACAAAACTTGAGTTAATTTCATAGCAAACGGTAATTCTGCGACTGTGATGAAGTGACATTTCACTTGATGACAGCGTTAATTCAGATTTTGACCGCAGGCCAAAGTATCCTTGAGCGACTGCATGTACGAATTGGACAATATATTCCCTTTAAAAAAAATAAAAATCCTAAAAACTTAATAAAAACCTTTATTTACAAACAATAATACATACAGCACTAAACACATTCTTCCTTACATATCATTTGCAAAATAATTTATGAATTAAAATCTTAATTATGCTTGTACAATATAGTTTTACCTTTACATTAAACTTCTTTGTAAACGAGTACTACGTACAAGAGATGTTAGTATTTTTAAAGAAAATTACATTATAATCATATACATACAAATGTTAATACTTTGTATGATGGCAGTGAATTCACACATCTCAGACGCAACCTGTATAAATAACTAAATAAAAAATTTCGAAAGCATACGACAACCTGAACTAACGCCAAAAGAAATCAGATGAGGTGCATTGGCATAATTGTAATTTAAATAAAGTGAACGTAATATTAATAGTTCTTACTTTATTAAGTTCTTACAACTAGAAGTTTGATATTTTGATCACTGAATATGAGCTAAAATATAATTACTGTACAAATATTTCATTTGCGTTTTATACACACAAATAAATACAGAACATCAAAGTAAAAAGTTTAAAACAAATGTTTTATTAGTGGTAGAACTACCATGGTACTTTGTTCGTCACGATTTACTTAATGTTAAAGGTTTAATTTTTAGTACTTTTTTTTATTTGTAATATCCTCGCTCGTCCTGCCATAGGGAGAGATCAATAAACGGCAGCTGTTCGCAAGGCACGACCTTGTTTCTGTAATAAAACAAATTAATACATTTTATTACAACACGCATCATAACGAAATATGTACTAAGTAAAGCCATATGTACTGAAAAAAATGAACTACATATTCAATGTATATCCGATACTGTAAGTTAAAAAGATATGAAATCTTAATAATTTCTCGCACGGCACGCGCCTCTTTAGTCGTGCGTGTGGTCATCACAAAGCTCTTTTGCTGATTCAATTCTAAAATCGCATATGTATTAAATTGAACAGTTGTGATATAGTTGTTAGCTCAAATGTGCAAACACAGAACTTGATAATTGATGAGGAAAGAGCTTCGCCTAAATTAATATAGTATCAACTTTACAAAGCTAAGAAGTATCAATTCCAAAAAGTCTATTACGAGCTTTCCTATTTTTGTTTTAAACTAACGACTTTTTCTTCGCGTTCTACTTCTTATATTTATTTTTATAAGTAGCTACTAACACTGTTATTAAAGTCAGTAAAGAAATATAACTTTACCAAAACCTACACATTTAAGTATTAAGCTTTTAACTGTCTAATAGCCAACTTGAATGAAGTGTCACTTCAGTACAAGATAGATTAATTCTGCGTTTTTGCAGAGAGCCCCCCCCCCCCCCCCTGTTAAACCCCGACCTGGCTGTAAATAATGGCACACGTTTCAGGACGAAGTCTACCGGAATAGTTAGCCATGTTAAGAGACAGAACAGACGGGCCGTAGATGCACTATAAGTAATTTATTCTAAGCTAGCTATTCGACCGTACTAACATTTTAGTGTAATAAGATTTAAATAAAATCGTAACAATAATAGATTTAACTATTGCAAAAGGTATACTAACACATTGTCTTACATGAGCATCGGAAAGAAACGCATTAAATTTAAATCGACTTGAATAAAAATGCGCATTATAAACCCTATCGCAGTACATTGTGGGCACTTCATACATATCATATTTCTGAGCGGAATAACAACACATCACAACGCGTCACCTAATCAAGTAATGTATGCATAGGGCAAAGAGTAAGCGATTAGCTAAAAGTTTTAAATGCATCACGCTGAATGCGATCTCGATAAACAAGCCTATTCACGATAAATAACTTATTTTCATTATTATATTCAGTAATTATAATAATAAGGTTTATTTTTGCATAATAGAAAAGACAATACAAACAACAATTACTACATGTTTTACAGAAAAACTAAGATTTTCTCCTTGCTCTGACCCCTAAACTGGGTACGCAGACCTTAGGAGTCTTAGGAGTCAGACTGTTTTCGTCTCCAATTCATTTATACAACCGTGGCACAAAAGTTAAAGTATCATATGATGCTCGAAAAGCTGTATCGAACTTAATGATATGATCGTGAAGGTATCGAAAAAGATGAAGAGAAACTTGATTTTTGGTTACGAAATGAATCTTAAAATATACGAGTAACTCACGTGGGTGAAAGCTGCAGGAAAGCCTTAGGCTGGATGCCGCGAATGCCGTTGCCATTGTTACAGAGCAGACGAGCCATAGATGCGCCGTGTCTGATAGACTCTAGTTGACCTGTAACACGAGAGTTATATGTAAATAGATTCTAAATCCTTTTGTATAAAGTTTTTTGGTGCAAACCGTGAGTAAAAGGATGAAAAGCAAAGGGGTTAATGATAAACCCCCTGGGGGTTTATCATTAACCCCTTTAATAAAGCTACTCTCATCTTACTTTGTCGTGAAAAAGAAACAAAGCTAGAAATTCTATACAAGGTGTATCATAAGACGTCAGACGACCCGATTAGATAATTGCTTCACAATTTCAATACGAAAAACAATTTTCCAAATTTAAATTTTTTAACCCCTTTTTTAAGCACTTTTTTTTATAGCCCAATTAATAATGTAACTTGTAATTACTTGTATGTGTATGTGTGCGTTTTGGGAAATACGTTTTAGAAATGCATTTAAAATCTCCTTATTGCTGTAAATCAAGAATAAATTAAGTTTATTATAGCGCACTAAAGGAGTAGCCATTTTTTGCAAATTAAAAAAAATTTAATGATCGATATAGAGCAAACTACTTTCAGTTCTTGCGTTTATTATGTTACACCTTGTATATCCACAGATGTGGATTATGTGTTGTTGTAATCCTACTTTTTTGTAAAAAAGAGATTTTTCTTACAAAAATTACACAAACTTTATTAAAAAAAAACGTAGTACGCGCCCAGATCACCGTTAGGTATACACGTACATACATGTTACATGTGTCTGGTATTAGGGAAAACAATAAACTTGCAATTTCTTTTATATTCAGGCACGGCGTGAACATGAATTTCGTAAGGAATTGCTGTTATAGACTTTTATAGCTACTTTACACAAAACAAAAATTGGTCGTTAAACAGATTATCTCGTTTTTTCCCATTTTATAGTATAAAGTTGGCTTTGATGGTTGCTTCTGAGAGAACTCTATAAAATGTATAAAAGTTAGTGTATGTGAAAAACAGCTTCTTTTTAGATTACGCATAATATGCTTTTGGCATATCTGAATAACATGCGGCTTTTGAAACAAACTTATCCTTTAAAAGCCACAGAAATCGTAATCATAAGCCAATGAAAATGGAATAACGCACGCACGAAACCACTGTCGCCGCTTCGTCAAATACGAACACTTTAAAACAAATAGACACGGTCTCACACACCCTCACATTATTTCTGATGCGTTATAGGTATCCTTATAAGTATACTAACAACTTTTGGAAGAAATTCCGTGCTTGGGTATGCTGCAAAATACCAATTTTAGCCGCTGTATTACATAAAATGGTCCACGCAATACTGAATTTCATAAGTTTGGCCATTCCGCGAGGGAATGCAGTCGGCGTTCTTGCCACTATTCCACGTGGACAAGAGTTTTATCTATCTATATCATCACGCCAGCTCCCTCGCGGGGTAGGCAGAGAGTACAGAGTTCCAACAGCTTCTTTCCTTACATACCTCTCTGGCTTCCTCCACTCTCATAGTTCGTCTCGCACACACAAGATTTTTATAATTAGTATTTATTTTGTTTTATAAATTAGGTATATTCTTTACGTAAATAATCTATCTTATATTGTAATTTTAGTTATATTATGGTTAGTGGGAATATTATTTAATGTTGTAATGGTAAATTTAACAATTAATGGTTGTCTCATAATGCGCATTTGTGATAATATTTTCACATGTATAGCGATAAGGTCACACAGCTATACACATTGTAGTGTATTATTATTACGATTTCTGTTTAAAGAAGTACTCATAAGTCAGTGGTTTAAACACCATTGAATATATTTTTACCATACAGTCAAATCAAATTTATATTCATAGGAACGCACCTACTTCTAATCTTCTTACATCTGTTTTAGACTTAATAGAATTTGGAACTTACTAGGTGTGAAAGCGATGCCTGGATCAGCTCCGTTTTCGTAGAAGAACCTATCGCCAGCTCGCGTTCTGTAGAACTGTTCTGTGAGGATGCTCAGGTAGGTGGGTCCAACTTGAGTACCCGGTACGTGGCGTTCCAAAGACCCAGCCACTACTAGCTCGACATCTTCAGGACTTGCGTAAAGATTTTGCAGCACAAGCACGTTCTGAAATAAAATATGTATCATAATTCCGTTTTTGAAATGACGATTTTGATTAGGGGCTTATACTAAGTCGTTGGGTCAAGTAGCGTGGACACCCAGCAAAGCATCCATACCGACCGAATGAGCTCGGTGTTAAAAAAACCGATTACAGTATAGGTTCCTAAACCAATAAACAATAGTCTGCGTGCAACCACTATTTACCTCCTGAGATATTTGCGTGGCGATTTTTGGTACGGACGGAAAGAAAATTATGGTCTGCGCCTATTGGTCACTACGTAGCCACTATGCAAATACCTTAGGATATAACTATTAGAGGGCTTAGCATGAAAATATACTGAGTTAATATGCCATTCTTGTCACACTACAAATTTACTAAATAAACATGAACGTGACAGCACGATTACTCGCTAGTATCACGCGAACGTCAATGTTTTCGTGCTAAGCTCTCAGTTGCGTGCGAACTGGGAATGTTAAACAGAATTGATGGTCGCAAGTTAATTAATATCATCAAGCAAACATTTGCTAATTATTATCCTCAACTAAACTGATCCAACTAGTAGCTGGTAGAAATAAATAGTTAGCAGAAAAATGATTGTATTTTGTGTCCTTTAGAAAAGAACTGTATATCGCATTCACATTTGTATAAAGTACTAATGACCTGTCTTGACAAAGACGGCCCCTAACAATATGATATTTATCTAAAATTAATATGCGTGTAATGAATATATATAGTCGATAGGTTGTAAATATATTGAAATTACTGCTACCTTACGTACCGTAAGTATTTGCGTTTCAAACAGATAATTCACGTCCTTTAGGAATAAATAATTCCACATTTAATAGGTTCCAAAACATTCAAATGAAAAATAATAGTCTTTGATAAAATTTCCCAGTGAAGAAACGATTGATGCAAATAATGGGTAAGTCTAGACATGTTTACACGAGCTTAAAATAGGAGCGTTACTGTTAAACTAGATTACATACACATTTAAACAAAACATAATTGCACTTTGAGATACCTCCAGTCATCCTTTTGTTTCGGGTGCAAATCTTAGCAAAATGCAACGTATTTCTTCTGACATTATTTACCCAAAACTATTTTAAAAAGGCTGAAAATGAAACTATTCTCGATAACAGCTTTTCTGCGGAATCTTCTGCAAAATTGTAGTGCTTATTTTATTAAACTGTCACTAATACGACCATCAAATAGAAAACAGGAAAAAACTTTTAGGATCCAATTTTCTAGTAACTAATAAATTCAAAGTTACATTAAAAGTGAGAGTGTGAATATATGTACATGCCATTAACTAAAATGTTAATGAACTTAACCATCTTCGCTCTCCGAGTTAGTGTCGGTGATTACTTTCGCAAATTGCTTAAATAGTCCGATGTCTAATCACAAAACAAATGCCAATGACCAGTTGATTGCTACAACAAATTAAAACTCTGCAATTCATTTCATCAACACTTTTAGCCTTCTTTTAGCATTGCCTATATTAATTACTAGTTTCTGCCCGGTACTTCCTCCGCGTTGACTTTGGACAGAAACATAACATTTTTCCGGGATAAAAAGAATCCTATGTCAATCCATAATTATCTGTGTGCTAAATTTCATCCAAATTTTCAGATTTTTCGGGAAATGAGTAACGAACATCAAAACATCCGAACATCTAAACATACAAATATTTACATTTATAATATTAGTAGAATGATTTCCGCTGAAGCTTGTGGGTTAACTAAAACATAGACTCTCTAAAAGGCAACTACTCTATTTCTATCTTAACAGACTACTACTGCCGTTTCCCTTCATCTCTTGAAATACAATAAAGTTCATGTAATTTTTCACGCACCTATACACTTACACATCGATATATTCGTACTAAAATTACGGATCACGAACCACATGACAGCCAAAAACTGTCGCGTCTGGATATACATATGTATGTATCTAAATCAACTCGTAGCTACCAGTTAAAATTAGTTTTAAATTATTACTGAACTGAGGTCATCAATATTAGGTTATCGTTTAGTTTTAGCAAATTGTAAACTTTTATTTTACGCGTTCTCACGTTGACTGTTCCAAACTCAAACTCAATCTCAAATCGTTTATTTTGCATAAACCCTGCGGGGGTGTTTACAAATTATCATATTTATATTTTTTTTAACTAACTAATTTACCACTGGATCGGAAAGCGGCCTCTACTGGGAAGATCCGGCGAAAAACTCAGCGGGCTTGCTTTTTTGTCTAATACTCCATTCATTTTTTTATCATTTTTTGTATAGATACATACATTTTTATATTATACAAAATCATTTATGCGATCCTGCTCCAGTGTGATGCCTTACGACTGATATATAAGATGATATAAAAGACTAATAATAATATTTTTGTTAAATATGTTATAATGAAAAGCTAGAGGATTCTGGGTGGGCCAGTCTCCATAAGCAGCACCCGACTTCACGAGTACGACTACTTGAGTAACCATCACCTCCCTCGACCACATTAGAGGGAAATAACCCCGCACTAAATAGCCACTGCAAGCATAGACTTTTTAGTGAGCTGCTGGTGATGGATTGAACTAATTCGAAATAAGACCACACTCATTCTTGTGCTTCTATTCTTCGGGCCGTTTTTCGAACTGTCACCTTTAATCAACATATTGATATCTGCACACGATATAGGTATATTACTTACTACTACCTAAATTTGTTTGTTCACACGTGTGGAAGAATTTAAGGCAAATTGCTTCGAGCCTTTCATGTTTTTTACATTTAATTTATGCTAAGTACTCGATTAACTCCTACGTTGAATGGATAAAACAAAATATTCTCAATATTTGGGAATGTTTTAATTTAAATAAGATCGACTTTTTTATTAAAAAAAGTTAGAATTAATTAGTTTAAATGCTAGATAGTTTACGTTACAAGAAATATCACGTGAAATTGGACTGTTAAAGTAAACTTTATGTCGACCATTATTTTAAATTTCAGTGTCTACTTCATACATTTTGCCAGAAAATCTAAAGATTTACAAACGCTTAACCATGCCAACCTTCTGAGTAGAATTTTCCTGTAATGACGCGAAGCTAAACAACAAGAATTCATTACAGACCTAAGGTCCTAAAACACCTGGGCACGTATCACGATCTTTTTAACAAAGTCAATAGAATCTTACTTTACTGTAACAAAGAGATGTAAATATATAGAGTTTATAGCTCTGTCTCTTTTTTTTCTCTTTTTCAAAGTGAGATTAAAATAGTTTGTGGTTTTATTAGTGATCCCCTTAGTATGACAAAAATTTTCGCGACACTCCGCTCCTTGTAAACTGTATTTTAATTTGTTACAAATATCAAATCCGCACAACATTTTTATAATTTTGATAATAAGGTATCAGCTAAATACATAATTAAGTACATCGCTGAACGCCTATATGAAATGTAGAAAACGATTTGATTCCATGTGTAGCATAAAAGGTTCCAAGATGGGAGAAGTCAGTTAAAGAAACACAGGTACAACCATCACTTTAATTAACCGTCACGCCTATATTCCCCAAGCGGGACTGGCAGAAGTATACTGTGTTCACCCACTTTTCACCAACGATGCTAGTTCTCATTTTCCTAACAAGGTTTTTTCTGTATTTTTTTTCTTTATTACCGAGCCTTTGCGACCCCCAGAGGGTCGCGACGCACACGTTGAAAACTAAAGAGAACAAGTCTACTCACTCTCTATCTATTGCAATCGTTCAAAGGTACTAGTTTGGGTTTTTAGTCCCTACTTTTACTCGACTAGATACATAAATTTATATTAAATAAGTAGTAATACAATTTTATTTTCCATAAAAAGAACAGTATAATAGAACTTACATAATAGAAGACTCATAATATGTATAGATTATTTACAAGTTATTCATTCTTATCCTTTTAATTTTTATTTCTCCGCATATCAACCTCACTACATAAATAAATATACGAACCTAGACCATGTATATTGATGTGTAGATCGGTGGTAAGCTTTTATTAGTGATAATTGTTATGATAAATCATGTATAAAATTACGTTATGAATGATAATTGCTATTTGATTCATATTTATGTATGGTGAAATGCCGCGCGTCGGAGGTAAAATGTAATCTTCATTTAAAGTTTTCTGTTCTTAATTACGTACTTTATCATTTTTATTCGATACTAGATTTATTGCCCTAAATTTTCCCAAAGATTGTATATTTTACATACATGCATGAAAAAGAAACAAATCTTAAGACTTATACACTGTATCCTAGTTCCTTCTCTGCCTTAAAGATACCAAATTTACCTTGTAACATCCCATACTATGAAGAACGAATCTCACTTACATATCTCGTTCAGATCCAAATGTACCCAATTAATGATGACTGAATAAGTAATTGGATTGGTTCAGTTTTATTTACAACTCGGACATTATTCGTTTTATGTAACTTTATTAGGTTATTATCTTATGTACCTAATAAACAAGCTCAGACTAAGAAGAAAGAAAGAGTTCTTAATGTATAGATGTTAATTTTGTATTTATTTACTATCTACATATAGCAAAAACCAACAGGATATAAAGTGGATTTAGTTACTTCCGAGGGTTGATCGTTCCAAGGTCGTATCAACAAATTTGGCTTAACTTAGGGCTTCCTTGAACCAAATTGAGTGATATCCGTGATGCGAGTAATCCCGTTTTCTGTGTCTTTTTTTTACTAGCAATTCTTATTTGTTTGTCAAATTGACTAAAAGTAATGGTATGGTAGTAGGTATTATAAGCACGTAATATAGAAGAAGAAAAAGAAGTTTTTCAATTGTTCTGTGGAATATAATTAAAGCTATTCATTGTGTATCGCAATACTGACACTTTTGATAAGACACACTTCATCGTCTGATGAACACTTCGGCCGGACCAGACGAAATAAATCACGCTAAGCTAGGGGACTACTTTAACCTATATTTGATATTATTTTGCGTATCTTTAATTTATACTAATATTTTAAAGAGGAAAGATTTGTTTGTAATCGATAAACTTAAACTACTGAACCGAATTTAATATTTTTTTTACGATTATAAAGCTACATTATCCAGAAGTAATGTAGGCCCGGTAGGAGGACCTGTTGTGGACCGGGTGCGAATCCGCGGGAAACTGCTAGTGCTATCTGAAATTGTTACCTCCTGTGAGATATAGTCGAGCATGTCCTCGAAAGTCTTCGGCACGGAGAGGCCGCAGGCGCCGCGCGTGGCCGCGTAGCTCGCCAGCCCGTGGTCGCGCCCGCGCTGGATGTCGGTCGCACGCAAGTCCCCGCCGAACGTGTTGTTACGCCTGTTTCAGAATATTCCACGTATGGGCATTGAGTTATTACATACCTAATACGTACTAGGAAAGCTATTACAAACAGAAAACTTAGTAAAAAAAATGGAGCGCAACAAGTTTTTCCGTGCCCTGCCCTCATCAAGATGACGCGTCGCGTGGTTTTAGCGGGGGTGTTTTCATAGATAATAATCTTATGTTTCTCAAGTTGTTGAAATAGTATCTCGAAGAAGTCTCTGTACACAAAACAGTTTAAAAAATGTTCTTGTATATCTGTTTGATTGCTGCATCACTTAAAAACCTTTGGTTGGGTATGAAATCAAGCTACCTATAAAATTCCACCATATTCCAGTTTCATGAGTTAGAACATCTAAAGTTTTAATGATTCGCGGGAGCAGAACCATGGGCAAACTAGGTAACTTATAAAAGAGCATTAATGTTCAACATTAATAGCATGACAACACGTAAGTATATTTATGCTTGTCTATATTTTAATTCCTACAATGTACTAATAATATTATTATCATATTGTAATCTCACTGTGAATCCTGAAAATTTTTTGTATGTGCAATTTTTTTTGTTTTTGTATATTTATCGAAATAGATTATAATCTTAAACGAAGTATGGGTTATGAACTATGAAATAATTAAACGTATAAATAAAATATGAAACTGTAATATTACAACATATATGGAATATACATTATGGCTTTTTGTGTGTAAATGATCTACGCTGTTGGCCGCGGGGCTTTTACAGTTTCACCGGACAAAAGGGCAAGCGTGCAACCACTACGCTCGAGCCAGAAGGGCAAGGGGGCAACTAGTTCAAGGGCGCCTCAAGAAGGAACGGCCTCGGCTTGGACAATTGCTATGGGGGAGGGTGTATACTAGGTGTCTCGTCGTGTTGCTCAGCACCGGCCGGCGGGCCAGGGGTTCTTCGACCTCGCCGGCGAGGTCGGTCTCTAATCCTGTGTGCGGTATCTGTATCCGAAAGAAGAGATGTAAGGGCATTGGGAGGGTTGGTGAGAACATGTCGCGTACGGCGGTAGCGGCTGATAGAAGGGGAGTTAGGTTCGTAGTCGGCCGCGGCTACAATTAGCGGATTTCTATGATTGGACGCGTTCGCGAAATATCGAGATGTTGCCTTTTTATTACAGGCGCGAATAGGTTTGAGGCCGAAATTGTAATAGAATATACATCATGGCCTTCAGTGAAGTTATGTCTAACAAATGACAACGACGTAATTACGGTGTGCTTAAAATGTATTACAGCCAATCAATTATCAAGTAATTACTAGACATCAGAACAGGTTCGGTGGTAATTGAAGCAATATAATAAATCCTTTGAGCCGTACATAAATCTAATCGTGAATAATTTCACGCACAGTTTATGTAATTCATTGCTATCCCCTTTCGGTACTTTATAGCAATAACTGTACAAAATGATGGCTTTAATTAGTACTAAACCGTGTGTGATATTGATTAGAAGTTGTGGGTGTGTGACGCACGTTGTGAAAGACTCGTGAATAACATCTGATAAATGTTTTTATATCAGCTGCAGGGCGCGACAGATATATTGAATTGATAACTCGGATTTTGTTACTGTAGGCGTGAGATAACCGTTTTGCCTTACTTGACATGGCTGCCATGGCAAAAGTCTCATTTCAAGCATTGACGTAAAAGTATGGACGTAGACAAGACTATTTTGACTTGCGTCCAAGACTCGAATTGCGGACCGACATAATTTTGTTCTACGCGAGAAAAGCCTTAAAAGAGAAAAGCCACTCGTGCTGGATTTATGCTGCCAAAAGTGTGAAAAATACGTAACAATACAAACACACAAGTTATAACTTTCACATGTAGTACTTAAGTGCGCAAATAGTAGAATCAGAATCAGCATATTTTTCATTCATGTAAAACATTACAGTATTTATGAATCGTCAGAAAAGTAACAAAGACTATACCACCACTTCGGAATGTCATTCCTGTGGAGAAGAAGTGCAAGAAACTCCACGGTTAATCTTTTAAAATAGAGTTTTTACATTTTCTTTTTCCAAGCTCAGACATGTTTACTTTGATATTGAACCGCTTCCGAGTAGTAGGTAACTGAAACTTTGGCTCATTAGAGGCTTAGCTACGTACAATATAATCTGAGAATCAGAAGTTCGTCGATAATATTATGTTAACGTAGTGCTGTGCACAATCTACGCCTACACGTTACAAATCGATTGAAATACTAACCGACCTCGTCTGTACCTAATGTTTTTATGAATCTTCAGTAAATTGATATAGAAACTACTGCTAAGTAACTACAGTGTGGAGAAAAACGTTATAAAAAAATAAAATTAAAGATACATGTAGTACAAGAAGAGAAATAGGACATTAAAATTAAAATGATACGTACTAATATTTTGTTTTGGTACTGTTTTTCTCTTCTCTTACTCTACTTTAATGACTTCACAGTATAAATTGCCTTTCATTAATGTCTTGACTCGAGTTATAATAAATAACCAAATATTATAAATCAATTTAAAAATCCGTTTATACAGCACGTCTAAAAATAAAAGCATATTGTGACAAATGATGAATGCCCAAAATTAATCGGTAACTTATATTTTCATATTCAATAATTGTGACAACCCTTTTAATAAAACCTAGGCGAGTGATCAAAGTAACAATCTTATATCGCTGGAGTCAACAAGCTGGAGACACAAACATTTTGGAACTCTGTAGAAGACGAAAGTAACTCATAGTGAAACATCATATTATAGTTATTCCCTTTGATCTAATCTCGCAGAGATGTGGCAGAATTATTATTGAGGCACTAAATTTTCATCATATCTTACATTACCTACAATTATACCAATGCTTCATCGTAAACCATGTTATACATTGACCACTATTAACCCGTACGAAAATTATTTCATCAAGTTCTTATGTTCTGAATAGCTTCGTTTTTAATTTTTCAACATAAATACATTCTACCTACTTTTGGACTAAATTCATCTCCATTGCAAAGCTTGGCCTTAAGATATTCAACACATCACATCAAACAAGTAATGAGGTTAACACATCAAACAAAAAGGTAAGGGTACCTGAACAAAAACTGCGTAATTTCTGAATCCCAAAATTGGTCGCTAAAATCTTGTTCTTGCACAGTAAGACCTCTGGCCAAGTTGTCAAAAGAGTCGTCGAGCTGCAACAACAGTGGTCTGTTGAACCAGTCGCTCATACGGACGGCTCCTACTAATTTTCGGTTTTCAGCAATCATTCTGAAAAAGGAAAAAATAATCAGCTTTTGTTCTGTTTGTTAAAAACATGAAATTCTCATACACTAGCATCCATGCCGATACAAATATTTGTGTGTCACACCAAGATTTGTCCTGTGCGAGAATCGAAACCGCGACTACTCAAACTAGTAAGCAGGCCGGCTCAAACTCTTAATCACTGGACCAAGCCGTCCGTCTCCTCAAAATATGTCTTAACTAGCGATCAGCCCCGGCTTCGCACTGGTGAATCATACACATAAACCTTCCTCTTGAATCAGCCCCTCCATTGGTGAAAACCGTATAAAAATCCGTTCGGTAGTTAGTAAGTATATCACGTTCAGACAGACAGACGCAGCGGGGGACTTTGTTATATAATATGAAGTGATTCGAATACATATCGAGATTATTATGTGGGTATTAAATCTTTATTTTAGTGGGTAGGTATTTGTATTTACTACAGCAAAAAATTAGGATACAACCAAATTGGAAATTTCAATTGAAGATTACTTACTTCAGATATCCGCGAATCAAAGTATGGAAATATCTGAAGGCAGCAGTAGCGTGCTCATCGAGGATAGAAGGATCAACATGAGGGTTGTAGTCGTTCACGTAGCCGTGAGCACCCGGGTATATCAGTTTGTTCTTCACCATGTTTTCAAAACCTGATATACAAATACACGAATTATAAAAGGTAAGCGAAAAACTTAAAGCATAATATTATATATATCAACTATTCCTATACGTTTTTGGGTTTCTCTAAGATGACATTAACTTCCATTGCACCGTTGTATCTAAATGCACGATTTTTTAATATAGGGCGCATTCAAAATCCTTTGGTTTTTCTGACATGTTTGTGATAACCTCCCTATTTAAATACACACAAAAGCTTTATAACAACTAAAAATGTGAGACAAAAAATAGGTATGTCGTATGTATATTTTCAAGAAATCTTGCAGTAGACAGAGAAGCTACATACACACATTTTTATATGAGCAGCCCAACAGACGTAAGGCAAAAATCACGACTATAAATAGGAGTGCCAGTCAAATACGGTAATTGATGAAGATCAATGACTTCCTTAACTTAATTAGACATTAGATAAATCACTTCTTTATCTTACCAAGGAAAATGGGTAGGTATTCATAGTAGTTAATGTGCTGTATCTGCGCGATATTGATACGCCTGGCTTCCTGGAAAGTTGTTTCGTCACTCCAGTGAGGGTTAAGATGTGCAAGCGCGTCCGCAATGCGGTTGTGTTCATGTAGGAGAATGATCTGGAGGACGGTCAGTTGAGGATTCTGGTTCACTCGGATATCACCTGAATAAAATAACAATCGTTCACATCTCTGCAAAAATTCACAATTTCGACACCCCTCTTTAAAAATTAAGAACTAATACTTATTAAGAAAAGTGCTGAAATGAGCTGAGCTAGAACAAATTAATGTTTTTATAACACTAACTAGATTATATGCCATTCTGTTTACATAAAAAAGTACTAAATAAAGATAAACGTGACATCATCCTTTCACGACAAGGTCACGGTAACGTCTGTTCATGCTAAGCCTTCTGATTACCTTTATTTTTCAAGTATTTACCTGCCAAGAAACAGGGTTCATTCGCTGACTGCGCACCATCGCAAGTTACGGTGACATTAGGATCCTGCGGAGGCCACTCCCTGCCTCTAACCTGGACTGTCAACAATCTACCTCCAAGACCTGCACGAAGAGGAGCATCTTGCATTTGGCTGTTTCCGTATACAAGGGACAAGTCCATATACCCTGTGACTGATGTAATCTGTAACAAATTAAGCCATACCAATATTTTAAAAAGGTGACTAAAATCAAGTATCAATCATAATATATACAGATACATTAAATTTGGTTCCAAAATAAATGTGAGTGAACTTTCAATGTGCACCTCTGCCAGCCTGTCAATAAAAATAGGCATGAATGAAGCGCATTCAGGGGTATTCAATGTCATTAAATCTGATTGATGAGCTGTAAATCTATGATTAATATATGCTACGAGGATTCCATTCGAATGAAAAGAATGTCATTCAGCCGTTGTACCATTATTTAGACATGTATTGGTAATTGATAGAAGAAAAATAAGAAAACAGAACGTACTGGTTCAGCGGGTGCATTCGGAGGCGTGCATCCTCTATCCCTCGTAGTCTGGGTTCTTACAAAGTTCATGCATTGAGTCCCCTGGGGTCCGTGTATAGGGTCGTTTGTAGGTATCAATATAGGTGCGCATTGAGGGTTGGTCGTAGAATCCACAGTCAGTTGACCACTGTCATTACAGCATGTGATCGGCTCCCTGTCTAAGTAAAAGAAAATAAATTGATAAATCTAGCATTCTAAAAGTCAACGAGGTGAACTGAGTTGAATATATTGTGAATGCTTGAGCGGTTACTAAGTAAATATACACACTACATAAAATGTGTTAAGGTTGTAATATAATTTATTTTATCAATTAATGGTTAAACCCTAGTATCAATCTATGTTGAGATAATGTGTAATAGATTAAATGTCTTTCATGTATTATTTGTTGCAACTGCTTACATAAATAGATTGTGAATTAGGCGTGTCTTAAGAAACTAATGTCTTAAATAAATAAGTTTGTTTAATGGAATAGAAACCCAACTTCAACCTCTAGACCCTACTACCTACTTAAAATTTTGAATTGCGCGAAATAGTATTTATAAATTTACTCCTTTGCCATAAGCAACAGAGAAAAAGAATAAATATTTATTATCCTTGATGTTTTTTGATATAAATGATGAGTATGATGATCGGGATGAGATGCAATGTGACGACAAATGGTAAAAATGTTGATCGAAAAACGGCCCTTTGAGCCGAGTTTAATTATAAATTATAATGTATTGTCTATAAGGATGAAATTCGCTTAGCAATATACAATCATCTCAGTGGACACATTAGCTTACTCTGAATGTAATGTAGTACAAGATTCATAACGAGAATAACCACTCTCATTAGCGCACAGTCATAAGAAATGAGGGATGGTGTATCCCAAATAGAAACAGTAAAATATTGAAAATTAATTAGGATATACTATCACATCACATATACACCGTGGTCGCACAGCGCTACGAGCGCTGTACGACCACGGTGTTCTTACCGATCACCAAGGTTAAGCAGCGTTCGACTCGGTTGGCCTGAGATGGGTGACCGTTTGTGGCATTTTCATATTCGAGCGTCTCCGTGCTTCGGAAGGCGCGTTAAGCCGTTGGTCCCGGTTACCACTTAATGTGGTGGTCGTTCAGCCGAGTTGGAAGCCTTAAAGGCGGCTTGATAAGTTCCAACAGCAGGTGGCCACAAACCTGTCTCCACGAATCCGCACTGGGTTTGCGTGGTGGAGTATGACCTAATCTCTCTCACCTCGATTTGTGAGAGAAGGCCTTTGCCCAGCAGTGGGCATTAGGCTGATATTATATACTATCAGGGTGTAAGGAAAAGGGCAAAACTTATAAAGGTTAAGAAAAACCGAACCCCACACGTGTATTTATTTCTATAACGTGGGTGTGTTTACAAACATAAAAATTCACATACATACATACCTAGACCGAAAAACAATGATGGTAGGTCACAAGGATCAAGGGTCAAAGATTTGTCCCGTGCGGGAATCGAATCCGCGACTATTGGACACAGTGGGCGGAGCGGCTTAAGCTCTTAACCACTACGCTAAATCTTGCCTCAACTCTGACGACATTCACCGGAAATATTTCTTACAAAATTTTGATACCTAAGAAACAATAAACATCTAAATCAATTTTCCTAGCTTCTCGCCGACGATGTGAGTCCAATGTAATAGGAGCGAGTCTATTGCTATATACCGGGCATAATTCCAGACTAAAGGTGGGAGTTTTTCGATGGAAAAACGACATTAGTCTGAACACAATTTAAAACCAGGACCTCGTGATCGCAACGCGCTCCATTCGGAACTTTACCAATGAGGCATTATTGATACCTATAATAATAATATTAGCCCTGTTAAGAAACTGTCCCACTGTTGAGCACTAGCCTCTTTTTAAACTGTAAGGGTTTAGGCCAAAGTCCACCACTATGGCCCAGTGCGGGTTGGCGAACTTCACAGACCTTCGAAAAACTCTTTGGCATGCAGGTTTTCTCACGGTGTTTTCCTTCACCGTTAAAGCAAGTGATTCATTCAGTCAATTTGTTATACGCACATGTTTTCGAACAAACAGAGGTGCGTGCCTAGGTTTGAATCCGAGACCTCTGACTTTATAGTTGAACGGTCTAACCACTAGGCTATCACTGTTTATGTATATATTGATACCCATTCCAACGAAATGTATGAAACTGTTTATTTTATATTTCCTATAAATGTTAGCAAGTTGATAGTATTGATCACAGTATTGATAAGGTTTCGTGCTCCTGTCGCGTGAACCCCGCACATCAAGCGACAAGGAAATTGGCTCATATGTCTCTGACGGACATTATCTTTTGCGGAAATTGCTGATCCACTCAATTTGATAGACAATCTTTTATTACTATTATCATTCATGTGTCTGTTTGTGTCCGTCATAAACGCTTTATTCGAAAATGATGACACACAAACCAGAAATTTGGTTGTAATAGATCTGGGTGATGCACACAACCAATAATTTAGTTCAGGAAATATTTTCTTTTTGATGATTCAAAATATTTATGTATTCAATTTTTATTACCTTTTCTTGTGCGGGGAAAGTATTTTATTATTCCTTTGGAAGCATGGAATTCTCCGAAAAAAGAGGTCTAAACATGAACAACCCATAATGTTTATGTCCTAAAATGGCTTGATTATTTGCATAAAGTTGGTTATATTTGGTTAACGCAAATCCCGTATTTTTTCGTATTCAATTTAAACCTTCGACCCTGCCGCCTATCATTTTTGAATTTCTTCACAAAAACATTCAATAGTACCAAATATATGTGTCTATGTTTGTACATTACATATATATATAATATAATTATTACATAAGGTCTTAGTGCGCCAAGCCATCATTCTGTTTTCTATTATTTTTACTGTGGAGAAAAATCGCCAATCTGTATCTATAAATTAGTATTATCATTGCACTGGTTTATAGTGGAGAGCACTCTGTCTACATAATATCTATCTAAACAATAAATTTCACTTAGGATTAGACTTAAATCCTACACTGAGCTATACTCAGTTGATTCAAAATAACAACGCTTTTACTTAGTATAGAATATACTTGGTAAAAAGCTTTTACACTTTCATAGACCAACGAACTCATTATCAGTAGCTTCCAAGGAAAAATGAAACCCTTTTAAGGTCACTCATGCTTCTTCTCTTAGTTAGATAAAGTATTTTCCAGAAAATACAACTAGAAATATTATTAATGTTCATAAAAAGGGGGAAATTATATATTACCCAAAGATGGTAGCTATCTTTGGGTTCCCAAAGTGCGAAGATTTTCGTCTATATCTCCGGATACTTGCAAAAAAAATCTCCTGCCTTTACTCATTTCATTGTGGCAAATGTTCTACCTTAATCCTTATCCGGAATAAGTATCAGTCACCGAAGCCAAAAACATTGCTATTAACTCAGAAAATTACTAAGCTAGCATGGACACACAAAAAAAAACCAACATGCTTCAATACCGAACCCCTTTTTACGCAAGCTTGACTAGCACTTGACTGATTATTTTATATGCGCACCAACCAGATCTAGCTTTATTATTAAAATACATTTTTTAGTCTCCTTTATAACAAATCTAATATTTTTATCCCGACTAATAGAAATAGAAAACCTTCACAACAGTTTCTTTTCGTCCACAGAATACGCCGAGACACAAGCAAGTAGGTAAGCTTTTAAGATTTTTTTTTTTATAAATACAACCTTGTTTAATTTTAGTTTACAACTTCTACGTGACTCTACTATAGAAATTGTTCTTTTATAAATGTTCACTTTTCCATCTAAAAAAACGGAGACTATTATTGTCATACAAATATATCGATAACTTATAAGTAATTTGTTTACGACCTGTGGCTTATATCATTTTGGCGAATATTCATTTCAAAAGTGTTGTTACCACATGACCCATAAATAACTTTTGATCTTACATGCACGACCGCGAAGTGTTTCGAAGCGTAAATGTGGGACTAATAAACAAAATCCGCAATCTCTTTGTACGGTGTATAGCTGTTCATCTTCACTTGAATACGACGATTAAAAGTAGATCGTGAATATTCTTTTTTATGATTCAGCCTACACTTGATCAACATAATATCTAAATGCACTGAGTGATATAAATTGAAAGCAAAATGTTTAACAACCCCTTGGCCATGAAGGTTACCTGAATGTTAAAACTTAATTAATTTGAAAGCTAAACAAAGTATTATATTAAAATAAATTAATTTGAATTATAAGAAGACCAGATGAACTGGTCTATGTTATTAGTAAAAATCGCATGTTTTTCTTTGAGTAAATTTGGAACGAAAAATGTTGACTAGTACTAGATTTTTTAAGTGCCGCATAGTGAGACTGGCCATCAGTAAGTCCTGAGGTTAAATTCTAGGTTGAATTGGATGGGACTATTCTATAAAAAAAAACTCTATAGTTCGTTATTGTACCCGGCACAGTAGCAATAAGCTTACCTCTATAATATTCGGTTCTTACATCTTTGATTAATATAGATAGGTGCAGTAGTGTGCACAGCATATAAGTAATTAAGCATGCCTTCCTCAGTATATTACACTGAATATAGGTAAATGAATGTTATTAAGTAGTAGGAAGGATGATGATTAATATTATTTTATTTATGTAGTAATACTTAGAAGTATTGTAATTGAATTCTTATCTCATAAGAATTAAAGGCACTATTTAATTACCTATATGCAATGCACGCCACTTATCAGGTGTAACATAAAGGAAACTATTATGTTACCATCTCATTCTTTTAGCTAAGAATACTTACGACTCTGCACCACTCCTGCCGTTAAGGACATGTCATGGGTGATGATCTGTCCCCACTGCTGGGCATTCAGGTTGTATATGGGGTCAATCAGCTGTCTGTCTGGGAACAGCCTCACACTGATTTCTCGAGAGAGAGGCAAAGGACGGCCGGTGACGGATACGGGGAAAGCACTTACTCCTGAAATAATGTTATTAGTTTTATAAATTCGTAATTTATTATACAAGGTGTAACGTTACTAACGCGAGACTATCCTTCCAACTTTTTTAGTATGTTAAAAAGAAAACTTTGCTAAATTTTACTGTCATTTATTCCGATCGTTTCTCAATCTGCTGTATTATTTGATATTAAATGAAATTTCACCATATTAAAAGCAATATGGAAATTTTAACTATACGTCTAAGTGTCTATTTAAGTTACACGTTATATTAATCTTGAAGTCATTGATAAATAGCAGAGTCCTCAGGATACAAAGTATTCAGAACATCAGTGTATGACTAGCAAGCTACATTATCGATATTAAATATGTAATCTCCCAATAATATTGATATATCACATAGATATCAATAACAAAGGGATAGCGCTAATATACCTGCAGGTACACGGAACGGGCAACCACATGCGACAAAATTTAATTTGAGGTTAAATTAAACTTTTACGCCTTTGAGTTTATTCTAATTTATGACTCTTGTTTGAAAAGTTATAGTACCCATACTGTGCAAATAACCATATTCTATTATTTCAACAAATTTCACAACATTTTGTGGCAGGGCTTGAATTTATAGTGTTGTGGGACACATGATCCGACCCAACAAAGTAAATTTAAAATCCAGTATAGTATCGGCTTTAAAAGTAGAGACGCCTTTTAAAATTGTCATTGAATTTTACTTAATTAGACTTTTTGGGTTCCATTTACATTTTTTTTTACATTTAAGGGGAAAATTTTTGGTAAAATTAAACAATAGGATTTATAAATGATGCCAAAGAATGATTGATTGATTTGGTAATGGAATACAACCATTAATGCAGAAAGGATAAAAAATATTAATTAATTTAATTCAGACTTTAGTAAGTGTAATAAATTAGATATGTGTGACAGTTCATTAGAAATAATTGAAAAAAAATAACCTATAAATCATATGAGGACGATCGTTTACTGTCTAGAAAGTTTTTTTTGTTTTTATTTCTATTATACCTAAGAGTATAAGTTTCGCCCTGTCGGTAAGGGTAACTGGAGGTATTATTTATTTCACAAATAAAAGATGAATCGAATGGAAAACAAAAGTGCACATTATTTTTTTTATTTAAATACGCTGATAATGTGAACTGTACTTATTGTGTTTTATTATATTAAATATATGAGACAAATTGTGCATACATCAATATACAAACTATTTATACTAATTCTATGAATGTGAATGTAACTTGTCTGTAACCTTTTCACGCGTAATCGATAAATAATATATATAATCATAAACCGATAAACAGATTTTGATAAAAGGCAAGGAGATAGATTGCATCCTGAAGCAACGCTCTTGTCTCAAAAAGAAATTTTACCCAGACGAAGTAGCGAGTAACAGTGTTCATCATAGCGCATATCGCCATCCTCCTTCCCATAATGCGTTGTAAGTTTATGTTTTAAAAGTTATTGGTTTTTATATGACATAACTGTTCTTTTTTTTATGTTACTGAAGTCCTTGCATTACAAGACGAATAAATCGGAAGAATAAGGACCTCTTTGACCACCCTTAAGAAAAGTGCTGGTTTGTTCCTTCTCAATTAGCGTTGTTCGGCAATTAAAACTGGCTAGTTTAACCGTCGGATAGGACTACTCAGATATGGTGAAATTCGTACATAGACTTACTTACACCTTTGATGATCAATTAGTCTACTTCAGTCTTACTCGGGATGATAAAAGAGGCCCTTAGTATTTTTAATTCTCCTAACCATACAAACAGCTAGTAATAAATCATAGAATAAAAACTATCCAGAAGCCGCGGGTGCGCATCAACGTGAAGCAACAATTACTACCTGCAAAGCAAGTAATCATACATTTACGCGAGTAGTAGTTAAAATACCCGTTACCGAAACAATCATTTTATTATGATCTACTCTAATGTCATGAACATTTACCCCAAAAGGTGTTAATCTTTCCGGGCTGCCAACATTACGCGGGTTCTTCCCCTGCGGTGGGTGCAGGACGTTTGTTGAATTTTTGGCTTCACCGCGCGGCGTGCATTTACGACTGGGCGCGGCTTCTGGATTATTTTTATTCTAAGTATCAAATATATATTTTTATGCCCGAATGAAATACAAAACGTACCATCGCCATAATTGTAAGCCGCCAATCTTCCATACGGCGTTTCAGCCATACCCCAAGTTGGCCTCAGGAGGTTATTACAGGAGCCGTCGAAAGACCTGTATCTAGACTTGGGGCAAATTGCTGGTGCCAGCCCACATGTCTGCGTCGCTATGTTGAACTGGGCGCCAGTGGGAGGAGGCGGGTTACTAGCACTGTATTAACAAAAAATATAATTTTACGAAAACGAATAGACTAAGTAAGTACATCTTATATTCAAACCCAATCTTATAAGCATATAAAATGAAAATAAAAATTAAATTAAATATCTAGTATGCACCTATAATATTCAAAACACGTCGTTATGTTGGTTATGAGAACATCAGAGCCACCCTTAGAATAAATATAATCTAGAGGCCGCGGGCGCGCATCAAATTAAGCAATTAAGCAACAATTACAACCTGCGAAGCAGGTAGTCACACGTTCATGCGAGTAGTCACACTATGACCGTCGTGCGAAATAACGTGCTCTGGGTGTTTTAAAATGAATTGAATTATGCCGAATTGTGTCATTCCCGCCTATAAAAATGCTGTTGAGATCAAAAAGAAACATGATAAGATCACATTTCATACGTATTTAACGCACTCAGGCCGTATTATTTAAATATTGAATTAATTCTTCCGTCTGTAATTGTCATAGTAAAAAACGTGTCCATTTTGTTAGTGTTGCTAGTATCACATGTTTATTTTTCTCTAGTTTCATTTGCTAAGGACTTTATAAGTTCTAATATTAAATGGTATTAATATAGTTAACTACTACATCACGGTTTTAATATTTAGTTAAGATGATGAAAACATATTATTCCTACATTAAATTACTACAAACCTAAAGAGTACAAGTATATATATTTCTTGAGTTGCATTAAATACACGCAACAATGATTTTAATATCATATACTCTATTCTCATCAATATTTATCACATAAAGTGGAATATTTCCGGGCTGCCAACATTACGCGGGTGGGAAGTGCGGGACGTTTGTTGAATTTTTGCCTTCACCGCGTGACGTGCAATTAAGACTGCGCGCGGCTGCTGAATATATTATTCTAAGGAGCCACCAGATAATTACTTTGTCTTTGAAAAAAATTGAGTCTAAAATAGAACTATTAATTTAAATAAAAATCTGATTTAAAATTTTACATAGCTCATTTCACTATTACTTGATTGCTCTGACATAAATATTTTCACCAGTTAACGAAATATCTCCGATCTTTTCACCGCCAAAATAACATTATCAGCAGTAAATAAAAATGTATGATTCCCGCCATAACATTTATCCGTGTTATATAACAAAAGAATAAATAAAATAATTTTTTTACCAAAAAGTGACCAGTACTTTGTAATATTAACTTTTTATACAAATACTTTCATCATCATCATCATCATCTCAGCCTATACTTGTCCACTGCTGAACATAGGCCTCCCCAATCGCTTTCCAGCGTAATCGGTCCGATGCCACCTGCATCCAACGACTTCCTGCGATTTTCACAAGATCGTCGGTCCATCTGGCAGGCGGTCGTCCCACGCTGCGCTTGCCAATACGTGGTCTCCACTCTAGAATCTTTCTGCCCCAGCGCCCGTCCGATCTACGCGCTATGTGGCCCGCCCATTGCCACTTCAGCTTGCTAATCTTAACGGCTATGTCGGTGACCTTGGTTCTTCTACGAATCTCCTCATTCCTGATTCGATCGCGTAGAGAAACGCCGAGCATAGCTCTCTCCATAGCTCGCTGAGCAACTCTGAGCTTTTTTATGAGACCTATTGTAAGAGACCACGTCTCTGATCCATATATCATCACTGGTAACACACATTGACTAAAAACTTTAGTCTTAAGGCACTGAGGTATTTTGGATGAGAAGATGTTGCGCAGTTTCCCGAACGCTGCCCAGCCGAGTTGGATTCGTCGATTGACCTCTCTCTCAAAGTTGGACCTACCTAACCGGACTACGTGTCCCAGGTAAATGTATTCGTCGACAACTTCAAGAGTAGAGTTCCCAACGGTGAGTGCGGTGGGTACGACATGGACTTTAGACATTATTTTCGTTTTGTCCATGTTCATTTTAAGACCCACTTGTTGAGATACTCTGTTGAGGTCACCGAGCATTCGTCCTAGATCTTCCAGCGACTCCGCCACGACCACAATGTCGTCGGCAAATCGAAGGTGAGTGATGTATTCGCCATTGATGTTGATGCCAAGTCCTTGCCATTCCAAGAGCTTGAAGGCGTCCTCTAAGGTGGCCGTAAACAGTTTCGGAGAAATGACGTCTCCCTGCCTTACTCCTCTTTTTATGGGGATCGCTTTCGTGCACTGCCCCTGTACTCGGACTGACATGGTGGCGTTATTATACAAGCACCTCAACACCTCAATGTACCGATAGTCAATGCGGCATCGCTGGAGAGATCTAAGAACCGCCCAAGTCTCGATCGAATCGAAGGCTTTCTCATAGTCCACAAACGCCAAGCATAGTGGCCGATTATACTCCTCGGCCTTCTGTATAATCTGCCGCAGCGTATGTATGTGGTCTATGGTACTAAAGCCTTTCCGGAAACCGGCTTGTTCGGGAGGCTGGAAGTCATCAAACCTGCGTTCGAGACGATTCGTAATGACTCTCGAAAACAACTTATAAACATGGCTCAGCAGTGTGATGGGCCTATAATTCTTCAATAAAGTGTTATCACCTTTCTTGAAAAAGAGTACCACCACACCCCTGTTCCACGCTTCCGGCGTTTTTCCTTCGAGCAAGACGGAATTAAACAGCCTCTGAAGGACTTTAAGTACCGGCGATCCGCCCGCTTTCAGAAGCTCTGCGGTAATTCCGTCTTCACCCGGCGCTTTGTTGTTTTTAAGGTGTTTGAGAGCCATCCCAATCTCGTACAGGCTGATGTCCGGGATATCTTCTGTGTAGTGTCGGGTTAGCTTGGCTCTTGGGTCTTTTACCAAGTCAACAACAGGTTCAGCTACTGAGGTATACAACTGCCCATAGAACCTCTCTATCTCCCTGAGCACCTCTGACCTATTCGACGTTACGTTTCCGTCCTCCGTCTTCAGCTTCGTCAACTGGCTTTGCCCAATAGACGCGTCTCTTGCAAACACTTTGGAGCCCTTGTTCTGCTCTATGGTCTCCTCAATACGTCTTGTATTGAAGGACCGTAAATCGTGTCGCAAGGACTTCAATATCTGTCCATTGAGCTGCCTATAGGACTTAGCATCATCGGAGGTTTGGAGTGTCATGGTACGTCGCTCAGCCATAAGGTTTCGGGTGTAGTCAGATAGCTTTTGAGGCCTATTTTTACGGTGGGGCTTAAAATGCTTGGACCCGACCGTATGGACAGTCTCTACCAACCTATTGTTGATTTCGTCCACTGATGCGCTGCTGTCTAGCAATTCGAAGCGGTTTGACAATTCGAGTTGAAAGTTCTCGGGGTTTTGGATATGTGCATTAGAAGGTCGGAGCGTAGACTTCATCAGACGCGATCTTTCCATTTTGACATTAATATTTAATGTGCCTCTGACCATTCGGTGATCACTGCCGGTTTTTACCCTGTGAATCACGGAGACATCATTAAATATTTGTCGCTTGGTGCTCATGATGAAGTCTATCTCATTTTTTGTGGAACCATCAGGGCTCATCCAGGTCCATTTCCTATGAGGCGGCTTCCGGAAGAAAGAGTTCATCATAAAGAGTCCCTCCTTCTCCAGATATTCGGCCAGCCTCTGACCCCTGGGGTTGCGTTGCCCATATCCAAATTGCCCCACTCTCAATTCATCATCGCCCCGTTTGCCCAGCCGCGCATTGAAGTCACCCATAACCACTGTAAAGTGTGCTTTGGAAGTATGTATGGCTCTACTAATGTCCTCATACATAACTTCGACGTCATCATCTGAGTATGCCGAGGTCGGTGCGTAGACCTGTATGACCTTCAGCGAATATCTTTTGGATATTCTGAGTATCAGGTACGCTACCCTGCTCGACACACTAGTGATGGACACAACGTTGTCTATGAGTGACTTGTGGACGATAAATCCGACACCACCTTGGGACTGCTGTTCGCCCTCCCGGTAGTAAAACAAGTTGCCGGATTTTAAGGTTATCGTGTCCTCGCCCTTTCTTCGGACCTCCGATAAACCAACAATATTCCACCGCAACTTGTTTATCTCTTCTTCCAGCTCAACAAGCTTCTCATCTGTCCTTAACGTGCGTGCGTTGTATGTCACCAGGGCCAATTTTCGGTGTTGGTGGTAGCCGAATCTCTGCCGGAGATTCTTAGTACCCCTTGTCCTGTCGTTACCATGGCTGCTACCGTGGCCAGGACGAACAGGACCGCCGGGGACTAGGGGCCTGGTTTTCTTACATTCTTCCATAATTGGGGGTGTTTGCCATACTCGCCACGCTTGGCAGGCGGGTTGGCGAGCGCAGTTATTGGTCGTCGAAGTGCTAAGGGAACGCTGCTGCCCATTCCCTAGTTTTCCCTTAGTCGCCTTGTACGACACCCAATGGGATGAGATGGGTTGGTCCTATTCTAAGCCGGGAACCACGCGGCACAAATACTTTACATAAAAATAAATAATAATCACATTTGTTTTAAGCTTTATAAAATCACATACCGTAGCATGCATGCTGTTGTACAGAAGCACGACAGAAGCAGTTATGATGACAATAGGTAAAGTATTATGAAAATTTATACATGCGCTAAATTAAAAAGCGAAAGAAGTTAAACAAGCTTACTTAATAATACATGTCTCTATATATAATAACCTATTTATTTTGCGAATGCAAAATACATGTTCCTCTAGAGAATAATGGACGAAACCCTGATGTAGTTCTGGCCTATAAACTGGAATTACTCAGTTTTTTCTTAAACGATAAATGTAGCTGGCATTTGATCGAATATAAACATGAATAAAAATAAACGGATGATACGAGTCCGAGTGGTTATTAAATAACTAACCCGAAGAGTAACAAATGGAATGTTGCTTTTCCATGGCCTGGAGATTGTGAGTTTTAAAACATGGAGGTGAAAAATACCTACCAATACTGAAAGAATATCTGTGGTTTGATTTTGAAGTATTCGTACAATTATTAATTAATTTTACACCAAAATGAAAATTTTCTATTAAATCTTAAAACTAAAATAAGTTCATTCAAAAGTTATCGATTATTATAAGCATAAAAATTTTTTAATGTAAAATTTTCATAAAAGCCGCATGCTTAATCATGATAAAATAATGTATACTTCTAAATAATATTACATAAATAAAAACTCCATAAAGTTAGTTTTGAAATCCGTATGTGTAAACAATAACCTGTTGCTGGTTCCGCCGAAGATCGCAGATGCACCTGTCGTGCTGTGAACAGAATCGGTGCAAGTTTTTATATACACGAATATATTATATACATGCATTTAACAGAGGTAATGTATGTGTGGAGTCTACCTTTCTTATCGTATAATGAATATTAGTATGTAAGTTAAAAGATGATTTCGTGGCTCATATTGAAAGGAGTATGTTGATTGGAATGCGCATATGGAGAGGATAAATGACAGACAACTAACGAACGAAATATTTAGTGTGACAAGATTTTTTTCAGTCCGTAGACGACATTGACAGGGAGGCGTTGGTGTGAAATTAGGGTTAAAATTTTGTCAAATTTCCCGATTGTGCAGTTACTAATTAAAAAAAGAACTGCGACTGTCATGAAGTGACATTTCACTCGATGACAGCGTAAGTTCCGTTTTGGCTGCGGGCCAAAAGACCCTTGTACGACTGTAGCGAGTCAATGATAGTAGAAGCGTCGGAAGAGATCACACAAGGGCTACCTATCACGACCAAATTAAAGGTTTTTGAAAAGGGTCAAGTGCATAGCACTCTAAGTCGACCGAAATGCATGAGGAAATGTGTACATGTAGGTGAAATGAAAGAATATGTCAGAATCATAGCATGTGGTAAACTGTAGTCTCTGCCTATGTAGGCGTGAATGTATCTATGTAGGTATGCACTTAAAATTAGACAAATATTATACTACGTCATAACCATAATAAAACTATAATTAATTAGTCACTACTTGGACTAGGTGCAAATTAGACATGCAAGTAAGTATATATATTCATTATTACGTGCATACTATCCAACTACCAAAATACACTTTTGAAGATATATATGTATCTAATTTTATGTACCAACCAAGGACTCGAGACAAGCCCAGCACTAACTTATTCCAGATTTTCTAGATGTTTTGTATAGGCAATACCGACATCCTCTCAGATATTATTAATGCTTAATAATCGGTAGGAATTATATTAGTAATTTTCCTCAATTTCTATTATATGTGCGGAAGAGTGAACATCAATATATTTTTTATATTTGTATTTACAATAGATCACTATACAATACGTATTTATTTATAGAGTAACTACTACTTCAACGAACATTAACAACCAAATGCTTGTAAATTAGTCAATAAAACTAAACTATAAATCACAGACATAACAAATATCTTATCGAGTTCTAACTCACCCAAAGCCTCCAATGGATAATCGTTCGGAAGGAAAGTCAAATGAAAAGTCTCCAAAAGACGATCCTGATCCGCCCCGAAGGAACAAATCCGCCGAGTTGCTCTGCAGCTTGAGGTGACTGCCCTCTATGACATAGCACAATGCCAGTGTGAAGAAAGCTGGCGCTCTCATCATTGTACCTGTAACGACAGAAAATTGCATAATGCATACACCTATTTTTAACTTTCTTTGTGAGGAAAATCGTAAGTATAGGGCTAACAGCGGAAAAGTAATACGGAACTGAAGTACACAATACTAAGTATAGTTTCTATTATGTATCAGATTTACAGTATGCAGCTGCCGTCACTCCGCATTCGCAAGGCGGTCATAGATCTTCTAGCAGCGCCCTGTGTTTCTCTATGTTTGTAAAATCCCTTTCGCCTCCATGGCAACAGCGATTCGCGACGAGGTGCGAAAGAGTCTCCTCATATAAAATTATTTTTTCACAAAATAATACTGTAAAATTACATACAATTATGTATAATTAAAAACAATAACGATCATTTAACATAGACTAAGCAGTTTTTCGTTGCTTTCTACCAAAATAATAGATAATCATATGTATTATACATATATTTACAGTGATACCAACATCTTTAGAAACACGACTGTGATTATATAGTATATAACACAACATCTCATCTTTCATAATCACCTGATTACCTGAATACTACTAAAGCTTCTGGCTATGCAATGAGCGTGTATTCGTAACAATAGTCAATTAATTTTGGCCTTATGTTAAATTTTCATACGAATCTCAAAGGTACATGTTTCAAATTTCCTGTTTTTATATAACTACAACAGTTTCCCTGCGCGATAAGATACAAAACCTGAATTTCGTACTGCTGTACATTACACTAATTAGCGGAATTAGGTATCGATGTTTAATTAACTTATTGTGTCCCCATGCTGGGCAAAGGTTTACCCCTTCTCCTTCCAAAGAGTTCTATCAATCATGCGAACCTCAAACTTTTCGAGAGTTATTGTCAGAAATTCTTCCGAGGTAACCATAAACAGTGTTATAAGACAATGCAATAATGTGCCCGAAGAAAGGCGATAGGCTCCTCCCCTGCCTTATTGAGTCTAAAATACCCCGGCGAAACATAAGTCTATTATTTCGCTTCGCTGTGAGAAAAACGTTCTCTCTCTCTATATATATATATCATCACGCCAGATCCCTTACGGGGTAGGCAGAGAGTACAGAGTTCCAACAGGTTTTTTCCTTACATACTTCTCTGGCTTCCTCTACTCTCATAGTTCGTCTCATACACGCTCGCCGGTTACGGAGACTCCTGACTTGTCCTTCAGATAAGACCCGGTCTATTTGGTCATGGTAAGATAGAAAAAACGTTAATGACATTTGTTTATCTATTTCAACCAAATATCATTCTGACTCTACTATAAGTACGTAATCAATTCTCTTTCGCCTTCATTTTCTTCATCAGCTTATCTATTTAGAGTATATCCCTCTATTCCCATCCTTACTGAAGGCGCATCCAAGATATACAAACTCATTCACTTGCTCCAGCACATCGTTACCAACCACAATCCTTGCATTCGTTCTGGTTTCTTCTCGTTCAAAAACCATAATTTTGGTTTTCTTCACATTCAAATGTAAGCCATTGTTCATGCAGTCGTCTCTCATAACTGTGACTAGTGTTTGCAGATCAGTGGCTGTTGGCGCTATCAAAACCGCGTCATCTGCATACATATTTCATAATAAATAAGCTTTAAATGAATTTAATTTTGCCCATCCTTACATGTTGCAATTCGAAGGCAGTTGTTAGCTTGTATATTGTAGTCATTTTTTTTATTTATTTTACGTAGTTAAATGTTTTAGCTTTAACAAAAGTTCAAAGGAAGAATATATTAGTTTAATTTTTCACGCAATGCATTCAGTACAACATTTTAAGTGTCTATATTGTCCTTGAATCGAATAAATAAAGTTAATCTAAAAAACAGTTAGTTGCAAGTTGGGATATTTATTTGCAACATGGCTTTTGTTACAGCCAAGTGAACGAGGCGGTTCAATTAAAAAAATAATTGAAAGCAAACATTTGGATCGAGGCGGGCGTGACCGGCTCTATTTTAAGTCCCTTTTTTAACAAACACCTAGACTAGTAAGAGGTATACCTATCATGTTTTGTAAAATGGACAACTGAATATAAATAGCGTATAAATAATAGAGATCAAATACAAGTCGATTGAAACAAAAAGAATCTATGAATAATTGATATTGATACAATATTTATGTAATCGAAATTGAAATACAATAAAGAGATACAATAAGTAGCTGTAATTTACCATAGAAAATACATGCAATTTGTCGGTTATGAAATCTTTTGCAATAAAATAAAATCCGCCATGAAATACAATACAAACATCATAAAATGAAAAAAAAACATATTTTCCTGTTGCAACCGTATAAGGTTTCATAAGACCAACAAATAATCCTGAATACGGCCGCTGCCCGTCCAATAGGTAACAAAATGAAATGGTTTTCATTTAGGTACTTATAAATATCTGAAGTTGGAAACTTTACTTCATCATAATAAAGATAAATCTACGAATTACTTATAAACTTCCAGTACTTAAACTGTAAAATAAGCAGTCCTTTTAAAAATGGGTTTGAAAATATTAGGTGGTTTTTTTATCCATTTGCAACTCATATTTATATAAGTAATTATTACCATCTGCGTTTTACAAATTATACAAAAGACGTTTCTTTCAATCTCTACTTGAAGAAAATCTTTAGAGTCGGCTTTTTTTTAACTATTTATTTATTGTAAATATTTATTGTAAATTGCGATAGCTTTTAACCGACTTTAAAGGAGAAGGTTCCGTATTCAACTGTCTGTTTTTTTATGTATGTTAACCAATATTGCCGTCAGTTGTCGACCAATTTTAATGATTATTTTTGTATTGGGTTCAGTATAGCTTTAAGGTGGTCCCATTTTAATTTCATTGGTATTGGACCTTGGACTTTGAAGATACCCCAGGGAACTCCTTAAAGACAAACAATAGGAATGTGCAAATTAATACAATATGGGTAATACGTCAACCCTATAGGTACCCTACTATAGAACTAAGCAGAATGTTAACCGAAGGAGGAGGTTGATAATTCCTCTGTGTTTTTTTTTATAAATTATTTGCTTACGAACAGGTCTGGATGATTCTTTTTCCGCTGAATTCAATATAGTTTCAAGGTGGTCCTATTTTAAATTCATCAGTATTGGACGGCAAACAGCATAAATGTGAAAATTCAGTTATTATGAGATTTTTTATCAATCTTGTAGGTACCTCGCTGTATAAATAAGTAGAATATTATAAAGGAGGTATATAAATAATAATAATAAATTCACTCATCACTTAAAATAAAAACATTTAAAAAAAGGGAAAGCGACTTCCGAAAGCAAAAAATAAATGTTTGAAGTCAGTGCCAAGTAACCGACTGCACCAACCAGCACCGACTTCAAGTATTTATTTTTTTCTCTTTGAAGTGGGTTTCCCTTTTTATTAAAAGTTTTTTTGGTTGTCGAACTTGCATTACTTTTTCTTGGTAAACTTTTTTGTACATCGTTAGTTTTGTAAGAGATTGAATTCATTAAATTGAAATAGATTGCTTAGTTAGCATTTATTTGTATCTAAAAGCCTTCTAAGAACATACCTAAGTGAATTAGATCTAGCGTCTGATTAATTGATAGTGCACTGATCAGTTTGTGATACTTGTGCCAATGAAAATATTTAACGTTCCTTTGAAATATGTATATTTCAAAGGGGCATCAAAAACTTTATACTAGGTACCTATTTCAATATACCTAAGAGCCTAGATACCTATGGTATGTATACTAGGTACCCATTTAAATACATTCGCATTCTTTTCATCTGCCTAACACCACAATTTGTTTTTTTATTGACGCATATGTTACCTGCTATTTTGCTATTCCATAAAAATGAAAGTAATTCTGATGTTTTTATTATGTAGAAACATATTTTACCCTAATACACTTATTTTCTCGTGACATTGTCTTTGATCTACACGAATGAGATTGAAAAAGTGTGAAAAAACAGCGAATTCCAAAGGTATTTTCGCCTGCATTGCGTATCCGCAATTCGAACAGCTACTTAATTTGTGCCCACTTATACAAATATTTCTCCAATAATTATTTTGTTCTCAACAAGAGAACTACTTTTTGATTCTTAATAGTTTATAAGTGGCATTTAATATTTTAGAACTTGGTGATATTAACGGTACAAGAAAATGTAAATAGGTACTGTGATAAGTAGTCATTTGAAGCAGGCTCTTATGATTTTTAATATGAAGTAAAATTCTATTTCGAGAGAAGACAGCAAGGCCGTCGAACTAGTAGACGTTTTTCCTAAAGTAATTTTACGCATCGCAGCTGAAAATTATACCTTCTGTTTAGTGAAGATATGACAGATTTTTTTTATCATAAAATAGTCATTTTTATGGAAGTCATTTTGCAGATTATTTTTTTTCAGAAATTCCAAAAGAAATATTTTTCTCATGAAATAAAACTATTTTCATCATCATCATCATCATCATCTCAGCCTATACTTGTCCACTGCTGAACATAGGCCTCCCCAATCGCTTTCCAGCGTAACCGGTCCGATGCCACCTGCATCCAACGACTTCCTGCGATTTTCACAAGATCGTCGGTCCATCTGGCAGGCGGTCGTCCCACGCTGCGCTTGCCAATACGTGGTCTCCACTCTAGAATCTTTCTGCCCCAACGCCCGTCCGATCTACGCGCTATGTGGCCCGCCCATTGCCACTTCAGCTTGCTAATCTTAACGGCTATGTCGGTGACCTTGGTTCTTCTACGAATCTCCTCATTCCTGATTCGATCGCGTAGAGAAACGCCGAGCATAGCTCTCTCCATAGCTCGCTGAGCAACTCTGAACTTTTTTATGAGACCTATTGTAAGAGACCACGTCTCTGATCCATATATCATCACTGGTAACACACATTGACTAAAAACTTTAGTCTTAAGGCACTGAGGTATTTTGGATGAGAAGATATTGCGCAGTTTCCCGAACGCTGCCCAGCCGAGTTGGATTCGTCGATTGACCTCTCTCTCAAAGTTGGAGTTACCTAACCGGACTACCTGTCCCAGGTAAATGTATTCGTCGACAACTTCAAGAGTAGAGTTCCCAACGGTGAGTGCGGTGGGTACGACATGGACGTTAGACATTATTTTGGTTTTGTCCATGTTCATTTTAAGACCCACTTGTTGAGATACTCTGTTGAGGTCACCGAGCATTCGTCCTAGATCTTCCAGCGACTCCGCCACGACCACAATGTCGTCGGCAAATCGAAGGTGAGTGATGTATTCGCCATTGATGTTGATGCCAAGTCCTTGCCATTCCAAGAGCTTGAAGGCGTCCTCTAAGGTGGCCGTAAACAGTTTCGGAGAAATAACGTCTCCCTGTCTTACTCCTCTTTTTATGGGGATTGCCTTCGTGCACTGCCCCTGTACTCGGACTGACATGGTGGCGTTATTATACAAGCACTTCAACACTTCGATGTACCGATAGTCAATGCGGCATCGCTGGAGAGATCTAAGAACCGCCCAAGTCTCGATCGAATCGAAGGCTTTCTCATAGTCCACAAACGCCAAGCATAGTGGCCGATTATACTCCTCGGTCTTCTGTATAATCTGCCGCAGCGTATGTATGTGGTCTATGGTACTAAAGCCTTTCCGGAAACCGGCTTGTTCGGGAGGCTGGAAGTCATCAAACCTGCGGTCGAGACGATTCGTAATGACTCTCGAAAACAACTTATAAACATGGCTCAGCAGTGTGATGGGCCTATAATTCTTCAGTAAAGTGTTATCACCTTTCTTGAAAAACAGTACCACCACACCCCTGTTCCATGCTTCCGGCGTTTTCTCTTCGAGCAAGACGGAATTAAACAGCCTCAGAAGGACTTTAAGTACTGGCGTTCCGCCCGCTTTCAGAAGCTCTACGGTAATTCCGTCTTCGCCCGGCGCTTTGTTATTTTTGAGTTGTTTGAGAGCCATCCTAATCTCGTACAGGCTGATGTCCGGGATATCTTCAGTGTAGTGTCGGGTTAGCTTGGCTCTTGGGTCTTTTACCAAGTCAACAACAGGTTCAGCTACTGAGGTATACAACTGCCCATAGAACCTCTCTATCTCCCTGAGCACCTCCGACCTATTCGACGTTACGTTTCCGTCCTCCATCTTCAGCTTCGTCAACTGGCTTTGCCCAATAGACGCGTCTCTTGCGAACACTTTAGAGCCCTTGTTCTGAGCTATGGTCTCCTCAATACGCCTTGTATTGAAGGACCGTAAGTCTTGTCGCAAGGACTTCAATATCTGTCCATTGAGCTGCCTATAGGACTTCGCATCATCGGAGGTTTGGAGCGTCATGGAACGTCGCTCAGCCATGAGGTTTCGGGTGTAGTTGGATAGTTTTTGAGGTCTATTTTTACGGTGGGGTTTAAAATGCTTAGACCCGACCGTATGGACAGTCTCTACCAGCCTGTTGTTGATTTCGTCCACTGATGCGCTGCTGTCTAGCAATTCGAAGCGGTTTGCCAATTCGAGTTGAAAGTTCTCGGGGTTTTGGATATGTGCATTACAAGGTCGGAGCGTAGACTTCATCAGACGCGATCTTTCCATTTTGACATTAATATTTAATGTGCCTCTGACCATTCGGTGATCACTGCCGGTTTTTACCCTGTGGATCACGGAGACATCATCAAATATTTGTCGCTTGGTGCTCATTATGAAGTCTATTTCGTTTTTGGTGGAACCATCAGGGCTCATCCAGGTCCATTTCCTATGAGGCGGCTTCTGGAAGAAAGAGTTCATCATAAAGAGTCCCTCTTTCTCCAGGAATTCGGTCAGCCTCTGACCCCTGGGGTTGCGCTGCCCATATCCAAATTGCCCCACTCTCAACTCATCATCGCCCCGTTTGCCCAGCCGCGCATTGAAGTCACCCATAACCACTGTAAAGTGTGTTTCGGAAGCATGTATGGCTCTACTAATGTCCTCATGCATAACTTCGACATCATCATCTGAGTATGTCGAGGTCGGTGCGTAGACCTGTATGACCTTCAGCGAATATCTTTTGGATATTCTGAGTATCAGGTACGCTACCCTGCTCGACACACTAGTGATGGACACAACGTTGTCTATGAGTGACTTGTGGACGATAAATCCGACACCACCTTGGGACTGCTGTTCGCCCTCCCGGTAGTAAAACAAGTTGCCGGATTTTAAGGTTATCGTGTCCTCGCCCTCTCTTCGGACCTCCGATAAACCTACAATATTCCACCGCAACTTGTTTATCTCTTCTTCCAGCTCAACAAGCTTCTCATCTGTCCTCAAAGTGCGTGCGTTGTATGTCACCAGGGCCAATTTTCGTTTTTGGTGGTAGCCGAATCTCTGCCGGAGATTCTTAGCACCCCTTGTCCTGTCGTTACCATGGCTGCTACCGTGGCCAGGACGATCAGGACCGCCGGGGACTAGGGGCCTGGTTTTCTTCTTTTCTTCCATAATAGTGATTGGGGGGATTTGCCATACTCGCCACGCTTGGCAGGCGGGTTGGCGAGCGCAGTTTTTGATCGCAGAATTGTTAAGAGAACGCTGCTGCCCATTCCCTAGTTTTCCCTTAGTCGCCTTGTACGACACCCGATGGGAAGAGATGGGTTGGTCCTATTCTAAGCCGGGAACCACGCGGCATTTACTATTTTACGGATTTAAAAAAAATAAACCGCGATAAAATCCGTAAAATAGTTCTATTTCATGTGTAATATTCGCGTAAATCTAAGAACTCAATATTTTTCTCATTTTTAAGTTTGGTTGCGTACCCTGAATCCCTTTTTTTTAAATATTTTCATACCTTAGACAAAGTAGATATTTTATTTAGCATATGATAGTAATGTTTTTTTTATATTCACTGAAATAATCGTTACAATAGAATACCGAAAATAAAAATAAATAAACAACACCGTTACGCCTATACTCCCCAAGCGGGGGTACTTTCCGCCGACAATGTAAGGTCCCATTTAATAGGGGGCAAACCTAAATTTGGGACTAATCCTGGGAATTTTTCGATAAAAAAACTACATTTGTCCGACCTAGGACCTCGTGACCACAGAGTACATTATTTGCCATTAGATCAACGAGGTATAGAAAATAACCTAGCGAATATTTATTTTTATGAGTAGTGAAACATGTAAATTAACTTCTACTCCCTACTTATATTATCACGCTAGCGTGATAATATAGAAGAATTCATTAGAAAAAACTTTCCACCAATATTGGTCATAATTGTTTAAATTTTCTCAGTGTACATTTTGGTATGAAAGACACATTTAACAAAATGTGAAAACAATAAAATTCTCGTTTATGCACTTAAGCACGTATTTTTAAACAGCACATTCCACTACAAACTTTTCAGCTCAGTGCGTCACTCATAGGAAACTACTTAGAGAACTTTGTACAAGGGGGCTCACAACTTCTAGATAGTGGACATCAGAAAGATGAATTTGAATGGGACAGGACTATTCGGATAAACTCATCGTAAGTTTTATTAAAGTAAAAGCGGGGACAAAACTTGTACAACAAACTTTGATAGAATGACATTTTCACATAAATGAACAAAACTGACCCATGTGAATATCACGAATATAATTATCCCCTTAAAGAACGGTCAGAGACTTTTGGAACTATTCATATAAAGTTTTATTAAAATTATTTATGCATAGGAAAGACAGGCCTGCATGGCTAAAAGTCTCTCGAAGGTTTGTGAAGATCGCCAACCCACACTGGGCCGGCGTGATGGAATATAGCCTGAACCCTCTCAGTTTGCCCAACGGTGGGACAGTTTCTTAACAGAGCTAATATTATTTTTATTGTTATAAGAAAGAACCTGTTGGAACTCCGTGCTCTCTGCCTGCCCCGGAAGGTATCTGGCGTGATGATATAGATATATAAAAATATTTATATGAAAGTTTTTATTAAAATGTTTCCCTTTTAAATAGATTATATTATTGTTAAACGGGAAATGATGAGAAAAGGGTGAATTATCCGCCCTTTTCACATCATTAACTTTGGTCGTTGAGACCGACGTACACGACCCACATCCACGTCACATTAAAACTTTCTATTTTTTTTGATCAAAACTCTACTCAACATTCCCTTTAAAGTTAAAAAATTAACTGGCGATTTCCGAATCAAATAAAGTAATTTAAAATAAAAGGGTCAAGAATTTTGTGTAATTAGACTATATTATAAATGTTCTAATGTGCTAACAAAAGCATGTTAAGTAATTGTGGCTGTTCAACATCAATATCGTTATAGATAAGTGAAGACTAACTAACGAACCCCATAAATAATAGGCTTTGAACCGCATGAATGCTCACACGCCAGTGATTAATAGACCAGCATTATAGGTAAAGTCATGGACTCCCAGGAAAATTTTGATATTTGCGCCCCTTTAAACTTATATCGTAGGAAGAGGTACTGCAGGAGGCGGTTCGCAAGTGCGCCCCTTAAAGTTAGCATTCCTTGCGGCCACCCCCACGGCCAGCAAACCATCGTCAAAGCCTAAGGAGACCTACAAATTATATAAAAGAGTTTAAAACAAGCTGACCGGAATCGCTAACAAAGGGTTCGGGATAGAGACAGAAGCTGACGGTCAACCTCCAGTAACAGAGAGGCACTTGAGAAAAAGAATCATGAAATGGCAGACTGATGAGCGCGAACATTCCAAACATTTTCTGGGTCTGCATAGTTTGAACAATATTATTAATATTTATTACAATAAATACTTAAATAAATCCGTACAAACTTTTTACAGATTCAGAAAAAATCCAGTCATCCTACTAATCTTATAAATGAAAGTTTGTATGTTAAGATGTTTGGATGATCGTTAGTCAATCACGCGAAAACGGCTGAACGGATTTGGATGAAATTTTGTACACAGATAGTGTATTACCTGGATTAGCACATAGAACTAGAACTTTTTATCCCGAAAAAATATTACAAAGTGTAATAACTGTAAGCATCCTCCGTACATTTTAAATAAATACCTATCTAAGGATGACACCGTCACGCCTATACTCCCCAGCGGGGGTGGCAGAGGTGTACTGAGTACACCCACGATTCGCCGACGATGTTAGGTCCCATGTAATAGAGGGCGAGCCTATTGCCGTATACCGGGCACAATTCCAGACTCCGAAGGTGTGTGAAGTTCGCTAACCCACACTGGGCCAGCGTGGTGAACTACGACCTAAACCCTCCCAGTTTGAGAGGAGGCCCGTGCCCAAAGGTGGGACAGTTTCTTTACAGGGCCAATATTATTATCATTATATTATAACACTGCATTAGGCACTCCTTTCTACAGCTAGGGCCTCTATTCACTATGACCAAACGCGGTTCGTTACGAAAACGTCGTGAAATTATCGTGTGATGATATTCCACTAGAGTACTACTAAACGACTGCCTCGTTGGTCTAGTGGCAAAGCGTATCGCTTTGATATCACGAGTTTCAAATAAGTCGGACAAATGTAGTTTTTCTAACGAAAACTTCCCAGTTTGGGTCTGAAGGTGTATCCGGTATATGGCAATAAGCTCGCCCCCTATTACATGGGATCGAACATTGTCTGTGAAAAATAGGTGTATTCAGTACACCCCTGTCACCCCTACTTGGGGAATATAGGCATGACAGTGTTTATTTATTTTTTTGTTTTATTACCAATAAACGATCAATTCACAAAGTCATCGTAATGCGCAGCGATATGTTTTTAATTGGTTATATCGAGTAAGGGCTCAGCACCAAGGCACCAGCGCGTGAAACTACAATAAATGACCTTGGAATTGTGTCACAGCACAATTGCCGCTCAAACTAACGCACAATCCCGGACACTGGTATAAAATATACCGCCTATTGTGACATTTTTAATTAAAATCACGTCCATTAAATAAGTATTATAAGTAATAATAATAAATCAGGTCTACCGTCTCTCAGAAGCGAATTACAAAGGGGTACTGGGTACGTTTCTCGCGAAGATCTGAGAGCCTCTCTTGAAGTGTCGATGCCGGTTACCATGGGGTTTTTAGTCGGTCGGAATCCGAAAAGTCCTGCTAACTTCCACCGTAACTAGCAAAAGACCTAAGATCTAGCACGAAAAGATTGATGTTAGCGTAACGCTAGCGAGTTTATATATTTATGATATTTAGTAAATTTGTAGTTTGACAAAGATGGCAACAAACAACAAATTTACCAAATAAATTATAAACGTGACAGCACGATTACTCGCTAACATCAAAGTTTTTATGCTAAGCCCTTAAGCAGGACTTTCCGCACGCAAAACCACCTAATGATAACTTAATTGGCTCTATATAAAAAAGTGTAGTCTCTAGTCAAGATGGCAAACAACCCCAATAAGAGTACTTACTATAAAATAAAGTAATTGGTACTTGTTCACAGCTGCTATCCGTATCCGACATCTGACGGTCTGAGAAAACCCGAATTCATTTCAGTTCAGATAGCGTAATTCTTAGTAGAGGTATAGCTATCTTGCACTCGTATTCTTTCGGATGCTGACCAAAGGGTGATAAGCGAACTTCAAGAATACATGAATATGCTCTAACATATGCATGTATTCTTGAAGTCTTATTACCGTGGAGCATATCGCGTATACAGGATGGAAATAATACGTTATACCATTTAAGACATTGAGAATAGGTATTGTAACATTTTTTAAAATAACAAAGAAATTGACTGGATACATGTACTGATTTTATCTTATAGGTAAACAGTTATGAACTCTAAAGAATACAAATATAGCGTTCATAGTTAGTTTATTATGCGAAGTATAGTGTTTACAATTTGCGTAAAATTTATATATTACGTTTAATGCAATATATTATGAAAAATATAGAAAGAAAGGAAGAAGAATGAAGTTATTTCTGTCTTATAAAGAATATAAAGTAATACAGAAAAATAAAATTCTGTTTTTACAAATGCTAAAGTAAATTAAAGGAAACCGTAACAAACTCATGGAATGTTTTGTTACGACTGTAGTTGTCAAAGTAAACTAGAGAATATTTTCTCTTAAATCAAAGTAAATATCTCTTTTAGTTTTGTGAAAGCCCACCCACATGATCAAAATTTTACCATCGTAACTTTACACGTGTAATTGTGCCAAATAATAATATTTTATATGAGTCATCCGTTTGGCGAGATCGACTGATTTTTCGTAACATATATTTCGTTCTTATTGCTGGACAAAGCTCTCATATGTCTTTCCAAGTAGTTTCTAGTAGCTATTCCTAATAAAACTGTTATCTTACACGATGTGGGGTACAGCTCTATGGGGAAGTTTAAGATATATGGGACTTTTACCACACAAGAAAATTCTCTTCTTTGAAGGGTCTCAAAACGGAAGGCACCGGTGCTTCTTTCTCTTGCGCCTCTCTTTGAGTACATTTTCTAGAAAAGAAAATTTCTGATCCCATGCACATGCCGTGCTTAGAGGTACCAAGCCACAAAAACCACCTTCCTTTTCAGAACCACTCTGTCAGAGGCTTGGCCTAATGCTATCTGGTAACAACAACCGGGACCTTATTTGTTATTTACAATGTACCATAACAACTATTCTGGAAAGAGTAATTAATTAATTATCGGTGTAAAGATGAAAAAGGGTATGCTCCGTTGGTTCGGGCATATAGACAGAATGCCTGAAGAAAGAATGACAAAACAGATATACAATGCGAAAGTGTACGTAGGTAGGTACCGGGGAAGACCTAGACTGTCTTACCATGACCAAATAGACCGGGTCTTATCTGAAGGACAAGTCAGGATTCTTCGTAACCGGCGAGCGTGTATGAGACGGACTATGAGAGTAGAGGAAGCCAGAGAGGTATGTAAGGAAAGAGCCTGTTGGAACTCTGTACTCTCTGCCTACCCCGTAAGGGATCTGGCGTAATGATATAGATAGATAGTAATTAATCTAAGTCGTTTGGAGCACTCGTGTGTTACTATTCATAAATCTTGTTATTTCACTAAAGTGATCTAAATAAGCTAATTAATAGAGAATCATCTGTTTGATTGATATTTATTACATTTACAAATACACGTGCCCACATTTTTACAAAATATATTATATTATTACAAAATAATAACTCAAAAATTATTTCTATGAAACATTTGCATAGAACAAAAGAACTCCTACATTGCAAGGGTTCATGTGGATAAAAAAATTCTGTTTATCGAATTGTTTTACTTAGCAAAGAAAAACTTATTACGTAACTTTTGAGTTATGGCTCACCAATTGAGAGGAAATCGTTTCTGCTGTCTAAACTTTTTAATATATTTTACTGTCGTTCTCAAACCCTATCGGTAAGTTAGATACCAAGGGAGGAGCGTAATCTTGTTAGATACTCAACTTCTACACTTAACCTGCTGTGTCTTGGGCAGGGTACCTGGTTCGAAGATCAATCTAATATTGAAGCAAGTTAGTAATCAATTCTGCTACGATACAAAATAATCCCGCAAGGTAACCCATAAAGATATAAATAAATATAATTTTGTCTATTATTCTCCGTAACCGGTTACCATGTATGATATGAACTATAAGAGTGGAGAAAACCAGAGAGGTACGTCAGGATAGAACCTATTGGAATTTTTGCACTCTCTGCCTGCCCCGCAATGGATCTGGCATGATGACTTTAATATATAGACATAACAAAGTATTTTGAAGCGAAAATAAAACAGTAAAATATTGCTTGCTGGTAGGACATTAATTATCAGCCGGATAATTTATGTCTTTAATGCAGCTATTATAAAGAATTATTTGTTACACGATCCGGGGTAGCTTTCAAGATGCCAAAAATGCGCTATATCTTTTTAATTTTGCTCTCGAAAATTAGATTTACGAGCCATTAAAAATTTATCACTACTCATTAATATGCAGCATAACTGATCTTTATCTAATAACTAGCTTCCGCCGCGACTTCATCTGCATTCACTTTAGGCAGGAACCTGGCATTTTTTCGGGATAAAAAGTATCCAGTGTGTTAATTCATGTAATAAACTATGTGTGTCAAATTTCATTTAAATTCGTTCAGCCGTTCTTGCGTGATTGAGTAACAAACATCCAAACATACAAACTTTCAAATTTAAAATATTAGTAGGATAGTATGATTAAATCTTCGTACTAAAACTGAATGCCGCATAAGCATCAGTCAGTCGACCATTGTACCTACAAGTCGTGAGAAATATTTCTCAATGGAATTGCATCAATGCTGCCAACGTTACCGGTGTACTCGTATAGTATGTTCAACGTAATCAGCATTCCTGTTCCTTGATGCTTTATAGCCTAGTTCAGTATCTGAGTGCGTGTTTTGAAATCTAGTAGGTGCGTAAGGATATCAAAACTTGTTTTCGTATTGTATTATTTCGAATCTCTATCCCAAGATGTCGCGAATTAATGGTTTGTGATAGGAAGTAGAATAATATTTTCGTTGTTATATTAAAAAAAACACTGTCACGCCTATATTCCGCTACTTCGTATTTTTTTTTTCTAAATTAAACGTAGCCCCACACTAGGATTTATTCCTGTATCGTGGGTGCGTTTACAAACATAAACATTCACATACACAAATACCTAGACCGATTCCCCAGATTCTGCCCGCGTCTTCGTCCGAATTCATTTTGGACAGGAACCTTACATTTTTCCGTGATAAAAAGCTTTGGCGTGATTGAGTAACAAACATCTAGACATACAAACTTTCACATTTATAGTATTAGTAGACAAGTAGGCCGACAACGTTAGATTCCAATGTAATAGTGGGCGAGCCTATTATCATTATACCGGGCACAACACCATACTCTGGACACATACTAGGATGTTTTCTATTGAAATTACACTTCGTCCGACCTAGGAAGCGCACGCGCAAGGGCGCTGCACCGCGCACGATGCGCATGCGATTCCCCGCAGCCACCGAAACAAAGACACGATGCCGCACTCGTTGTATACGAACCGATGACTACGCACGCATTATTTGCAACTAAACCTATGAGTTAGTTACTATACTCTATTATACTATATGAAATACTATTATATTTTAATATTACAATGGCAAAACATCACGTTACTATTCCGCAAGTTGAGCTAACAGAGGTGTACTGTGTCCATCCCCATATCGCCAATGAGATAACGACGAGTATTGCCATTATACCGAGCATAATGTTACAGACTCCATACTACTAGTGAGAATTTTTCTATAAAAATCTCACTGTATTTTGTCCCTCAACATATACTTATGGTTTGTTACGTTTATTTCTTTTTGTACAGGAAATTAAACAGCGCCCAGAGGACGAAATCTCAAACTTTCAATATCTTCAACAAAATGTTTTTTTTTTCAATATACGTTTCGTTAACATAAAAAATTACAGGGTACGTCTGTACCCCATAAGTTTTAAGTTAACGAACGGTTGGCTTTTAAATGTTTCATCTATGTATATAATCACGCCAGACCCCTTGCGTGGCAGCTTTAAAATACAGTCTTATGTATTTACTTACGAGTCTCGCCAGAAACCAATATTTGTTCATACAGTCTATTCCAATGAAACTTTAAAACTTTTTTAACTCAACATAAAAACATCGATTTATTGCTAACAGCATTCTCATTGTGATGTCTCCGGAAATACTGTCGCCGTCACATTACACTTGTTATAGATTGCAATCACAAATAATACGTCTAAAAATGGTGATGGTTTGTTCACAAAGTTTTATAGTTTGATTGGAATAAACTATAGGTACCGTTAGTTCCCGATGTTTTTCTTTGTGATATGTAAGCTCGAAGGTCACTATTTCAAAAGGTTTTTTTGGCACGCAAATGTAAGTGTACACGTAAGTTTATACGATTATACATATTTACTTATAAATTGTTAAATATATATTTGTATTAGTACACCCGGATTGTGAAAGTACTCAAGGTATTAAATAACATTAGTAGTAAGGTTAAAAGTAAAATGACTTCAGCAAAGTACTAACGGACACATGTTATGAGCGGTCGAGCTCATAAAGCCTGGTCATTATACTTACGTATGTACAAGGCAGAATTGCTCATGCATAAAAATTTTATTCAATTCAATCATTTTACATAATTTAGCGAACACGGAACACAAACCAACCACAAAAAAGTATTTACTATTGTTGGGACAAATATTGTATATTTATCACAAAAATAGTATTATATAATTTAATAATTTACGTCATACCCCGATAGATGGCGATGCACCGAAAATGAAAAATTAATAAAGAAAACTAGACTGTGGTTTTGAGTTTTTCAGAAGATTAATAACTACCGGTCAGTTTCGGCGTAGCGTCAACCTTGCCACAGTGGAACACTTGAGTTTACTCCTTAGTACACGGAACCTCTGTGAACTTCCGTTTAACTATTTTAGAAAACATGAATAATTATTTAACCGCGATAACCGATCTCTATCTATATCACCACGCCAGATTATTTGCGGGTAGGCAGAGAATACAGAGTTCTAACAGGTTCTTTTCTTACATACCTCTCTGGCTACTCCACTCACTTTATTGACGTAAAAAAATACTTTCCGATAAATTAATGCCCTTATTATATAGTTACAACTCTTTAAAGACTTTCCGCAGGAATGCTATTTTTTTTAGCTACATACTTTAGTCCGCACAGTACTGAATTTGAGATAATTTTCTCACGTATGGCGACAAGGTCATGCGGCTATACCACTTCTAGGGTCGTATTATTAAGATTTCTGTGTGCACAAGGGACATACCAAACACCTGCGTTATAGCTACACATACTACGAATATAACATGGTCAATGAATGTATTGGCGATGTAACACTCGCTTAAGGCCTCGAGGTTAAGTACCTATCTCCTTAATATACGCCGCTTCTCACGGTACCAACTGTTTCTGCAATCGACCATTTGATTTTCACACACAATAATTGTTCGCAGCAATTACAAAAGGTTGGGGATTTGTATCTTAGATATAATATATAATAAAACGTATTCCTTACAACTTAAGGCATTCATAGATTTTATATAAGATAGGAAGTGAGTCAATAATTAAGATTTAGAACTGCCACAGTTTTGACAAGAGATGCCACGTAAAGACGTTAGAACTTCACGGAGAAACAAAAGAACCTATTGTAAATGGATATTACGTGACCGAACTGTTAAAAGTAATTTAGATTCCGTTACGGAGTTGAATAAAACATTTTAACTATGAGGTATGTATATAGGTGATTACCTATTAATCCGGTTTTGTAGAAATAGTTTACACTATTATTAAATACAAGGAACAATTCATAAAATATAATAAAAATAACACAAAACCTTAAAACTAATCAAAAATCTAAGTCCTAAGTCCGCGTAGAGTAATGGCAAGAGCGCTTAAAATTAATTTTGAATGGGTTTTTATTTTACTTGTAGTTACTAATCTACTTAGATAAGAACAACTCTACATTAAATTATTGTTTACTCAGGATATATAAAATACTTTTAAAATTATTTTATATTTTCAAACTCTACATTTAAAATAAATTTTTAATGTAGAGTTGTACTGAGTACAAAAATAGTGATAAATGATGGAATTCATACAAGACAAGGTCAACAGCGATGACAGATTTAGATGTTTTAATTTTGGTTTAGACCGCACTGAAAGTAATTTAGACTTTGTGCTAGTATGAAATTAAATTTTGTAATTATTGTAAAACCTCAACTGAACTTTTCTAACTTCTAGCAAATTTTATAAAGACTGCGCTATCCCGCGTTTAAAATAATATTAAAATATATTATTCCTTCCACTTATTTGGACAGTCTATAAAAGTATACGATCACGAGATCTTAGGTTTCCAATCCTAGCTCGAAAAGTGTACTTTTTCTAAGGTAAAATACTCCTTATACCCAATACTCCTCCGGAATTTCTCCCCTCTTTTAAATCAATAACCTCGCTCCCTATACCATTGACAGTTAAGATCGTCGGCATTATATGGGCGTGCAAGTACACTTCGTAGATTTCCAGTATTCGTTCGGGTTTGAATTTGTGTCCGGTCTAATGAGAATAGGCTCATCTTTACATTGGGACCTAATACCATGGGCAATGATAGAGTGTATATAGTACGCCTCTGCCACGCTCGCTTGGGGATAAAGGCGTGACGGTGACTTAAATTTCATTAAGGACGTAGTCATGCACAAGTGACTTTTCACGAACGTAAATTAAACAATTTTGAAAGGCATGTCGCGTATAATTATCGTAATAAATCTCATTATAACATAACTTTGTACAATCAACATTATAGACATAATAGATTATTATTATACGAGTACCTACATGGGGCAAATGGCTAATTTTCGCGTAATCAATTTGCCTTCCTAAATTAACCGTATCGTTTATTTTTATAAAGATTACGTTAAACATGTTCCAGTTGTTAGGCATTAAGTAATGGTTTATTAGCAATTAAATACCTGTTTGAACGGTCTTAAATAGACATAAGTGTTTTGGAGTGTTGCAGGAAATATGTAATACACTTAATGTACCTTTGATTTTTTTCTGACGGACGGCTTAGTCCAGTGGTTAATAGCTTGAGTCGCTCAGCCCACTTGGTTGAGTAGTACCGGGTTCAATTCCCGCACGTGACACATCTTTGTGTGGCCCACAAATATTTGTTCGGTCTGGGTTATTTCATGTTTATAAACGCATCCACGACACAGGAATAAATTCAATGTAGGGCTACATTTAAAAAAATATGCACTAAATAAATGATATGATATGCGTGAAAATCCATACGTGTCTATTATCTATCTATCTATATTATCATGCCAGGTCCCTTGCGGGGTAGGCAGTGCAGAGTTCCAACAGGTTCTTACCTTACATACCTCTCTGGCTTCCTTCACTCTCATAGTTCGCCTCATACACGCTCGCCGGTTACAGAGACTCTTGACTTGTCCTTCAGATAAGACTCTGTCTATTTGGTCATGGTAAGAGGTAGTCTAGGTCTTTCCCGGTACCTACATCCTTCCACTTTCGCATTGAATGTCTGTTTTGTCATTCTTTCTTCTGACATTTTTTCTATGTGCCCGAACCAACGGAGCATACCCTTTCTCATCTTTACGTGTCTATTACAAGTAAAACAAAATAAAGCACGGGGGTTTTAACTTCAAATGTATGTAAATTTCGTAACTGGTTCTTAATATTTTAATATCATGAGAAAGTATTTCTACTTATAATTCTAAAAGTTTCTAACCACCGGTTCTGATATATAAGCACGAGTTATATCGAGTAAGTGCATATGAATGGGAAATTACAACTAGAGTACATTGGAAACTGACCTCGGTGAGTAAACTCAAGGAAAATACTAGGATAAAGCTTAGCAAATACGAGTGTATCGGAGATTAACAGGACAAGCAAAGGCCTGATTTTTAATATTTATGTGTCAAATAAATCGCAACTCCCTCAATAAAAGCACCGATTCAAGGAAATAAATTATAAGCATTGAAACCTGTTTCTTACTTCCTGCGGAAGATTGACGACGAGCGGTCATGTGAGTGAACTTTCACGTACGAACCGAACCCGACATCCTGCATTAATATTAGAAAATATATTGTAAGCTTTATAACATATCGTGACATAGTGACATGTTGTTTTTATGATATTAACAAACTTCTAATCCTTGTAAAAATACTATTTAAAATATAAATTACCGACGGCTTGATCCAATGATTAAAAGATTAATCTGCTCCGCCAACTGGATCGAGTAGTTGTGGGTTCGATTCCCGCACGATACAAATCTTTGTGTTACCAAAAATATTTGTTTCGGTCTGGGTAATATGTATTTTGGTCAGTATTTTGTGAATTTCGCGTATGTCAACGCACCCACAACACAGGAATAATTCCTAGGTATGTTCCTATAAAAAATAACTTCGCCTTGGCTATATTCGATTTCAATTTTAATGCACGATTTATGGTATAAATATTAACTCATGTTTTTATGGCAGTAGCTTAGATATTTCTCTCGATTTATTTCGAACTATTTTGTCTGGGTAATATACCTAACGTATAACTTGTTAATTTCCAATGTGTGTGTGAATGATGTACGCTGTTGGCCGCGAGGCCTTTACAGCTTCACCGGACTAAAAGGCGAGCGTGCAACCACTACGCTCTAGCCAGCCAGAAGGGCAAGAGGCGACATACTCGAGGGCGCCTCGAAGAGGCGCCCTCGGTTGGGACAGTCGCTGTAGGGGGACGGGTGCACTACTAAGTGCACCGGTCAACCGCCGGCTATGGGAGGGGATTTACTACTACGTCGTCGTCGTCGCCCGTATTCTGAGCGGAAAGAAGGGATGACAAAGCATCGGGGGGGTCGGTGAGAACATGTCGCGGCTGGCGGTGGCGGCAGGGGTCGGGGGGGAGATCGTAGTCGGCGGTGGCTACGATTAACGGATTCGCATGGGTAGATGCGTTCGCGAAGTGACGTGTTGACGCCTTTTTAATAAAGGCGCGAATAGGTTCGAGACCTAGATCGGAGTGGAGGTCGACGTTCCGTACGAACCAGGGGGCTCCTATGGCTTTACGGAGGAAGCGGTTTTGAACCACTTGGAGTTTATCGATGTGAGAGGGGGCCGAATGCCCGAACACAACACACGCATAAGTCATGATGGGTCGAACGCAAGTTTTGTAAAGTGTCACCTTATTTCTAAGGGACATTTTACTCCGCTTGCAGATTAACGAATGGAGACGACCGAGCACAAATGATGCTCGGTGACGGACCCGCTTGATGTGCGGGCCGAAGGACATGGTACTGTTTAGGGTGACCCCTAGATATTTGACCTCTTTGACCCAGGGAATGGGTCGGTCGAACATGGTCACTTGGCCGAGATTACTTCTAGGCCAACTCACCTGTTGCTACTATGACCTAAGTAACTAGAGGTCTCGTTAAACACTCTCATTCTACTTAATTAGTCGAAAATCGAAAACGTTCAGACCCTGTAATTTGTATATTTTACACACCTACAAGGTCATGCTTAAAAACGTGGTCTTTTAAATCATTTTTTCGGACCTTAAACTATATATAAAAATTCACCCCATTCTTTCAAATGCACGTTTATTATTACAAAAATAATGTCGTAACATAAAATATATTGATTTTGCTTAGGAAGTTGACCTACAAATATTAACTGACGGGAGTGTATGAGACGAACAATGAGAGTGGCGTGATGATATAGATCAGCGGTTCCCAGACTTTTTTTCTCATAGACCACTTTCAAAATTTTTCTGGTTTCGGTGGTCCCCCTGCAGTCTCGACACGTTGTACTGAATATGGAATATGCAAAATTTTACAAGTAACAGTCGCTGAACTTCTTAAAATATTGTCTGCCTAAATTGATAGGTGAAGTCACGCCAACATTATAGTTCTTCACCCCCGCTTACCAATTGTAAACCCCCATTTTTTTGTCACGCCAACGTAGACCCCCGTCGAGTCTGAGAGTATACCTGGACCACTTTGGAAACTAATGATTTAGATGCTTAAGAATACCATCACTAATAAATGAATGTCTTAACTAAACTAACAAATAATATAATTATACTGATATAACAATCACTATTAACTACTCTCTAATTACTTGCACTGGTTCCCATAGTTATTAAACGAAACGTCAAACTAGTTTACATCAATAACTTAATGCATCCATATCAAAATGACTAATGATCTATAATAACAGCTCGTCTTTAAATATACATACACGTCATTAATACTGCATAAATACATACAGCCATTGTCCGAATCAACCATTAAAAGTATCAATACTCCACAAAAATAACCAAAATAATTAATATTTGTTCGTAACAATAATATATATATCATAATTTTAACTGTATTCTAAATGAGCGTTTGATGGCTCTGTAATGACGATTGTAATTGTGTTCGTAAATCTGAGGGTCGGCTTCATTGAGATCAAGGTTGATCCAAGGCGGTCATTGTGTAACCATAACAATTAATTCAAATAGCCATGAATGTGATTAAGGGCAACACGGGCCACGGTGTGAATAACTGGTTGTTAAACTTAATATCTATAATCATGAAACAAAACTGTTTCCTGTTCGACATGTCAAATACACGAATTAATTAAAAATGACAGTCTTTCTTTGCAACCCGAATTTTTTTTATTATGAACACACATCGTCACGCCAATATTCCTCAGAGGGGGTGGCAGAGGTGCACTGAAAACACCCACGTTTTGCCGACGATGTTAAGTCCCATGTAATAGGGGGCGAGCCTATTGCCATATACCGGTCACAATTCCAGACTCCGGACTCATACTGGGAATTTTTCGTTAGAAAAATTTGTCCGACCTAGGATTTGAACCCAGGACCTCGTGATCACAAAGCGATGCGCTTTGCCACCAGACCAACGAGGCAGGCAGTTTTTATTATGGTTAGGACATTAATTATACAAAGTATGGAATTCGCTCCCGCTGTCTGTGTTCCCGAAGAACTATAACTTAATTATCTTTAAATGCAGAGTGAATAAGGCTAAGGCTATTGCTGAGGCAGCGAGCCACATCTTCGGCTACAACGTCACTTTCCATCACGTGAGGTAAGGGTCAATGGCTGATTTGGCCTTAATAAAAAATCTAACTGATGTGGGACAGATTTATAAGTATACACTTTAAAGGCATGTATTTTTTACACTTACATATATAATTACATATAAATATATTATATATTAATATTCTAATATAACTCTTTCGTCTCAAAAACATTGTATTTAAAATTCAAATTCAAATCATTTATTTGTGGATAATGGGACCTATATATATGATATCAGATACAATGGTACAAAGATCTTATTTGGCCACCTGCATCAGGCGTACGAAATTGTATATTAATTGAAATGAATATGTAATGAAAAGCATGCGCGAAGTGCATTGAATTTATTTATCTAGTAAAGGAACTACTTCGCCATAAACAAAAGCTTAGGACTGTTTATTCCTCGAAGTAAATTAGTAAGAAACCTGAAACGGGTGGTTTAACTTTCAAATAACAAAACAGCTTGAAACAATATTTACTTAATGTAGACTTGAAATATCATAATGATTATTTACCTCGTCTATTATTAGTTGTTGGTTAATACGGTAATTTCCTAAGGTAATTTCAATAAAAAATAAGTTGCGTTTGTTTTCAGAAGTTGCATTAATGACAACAAAAATACGTGAAATTTTAATTGAAATGCAAGTGTCATCATAGGGGCTTAGCAGGAACAGAATGACGTTATGTAAGGAAAGAGCCTGTTGGAACTCTGTACTCTCTGCCTACCCCGTAAGGGATCTAGCGTGATGATATAGATAGATAGATAGATAGATAGAATGACGTTAGCGTAACGCTATCGAGTGGATATGCCGTTCTTTTCACACTACAAATATACTTAATATAGATAAAATTGACAGCATGCTTTCTCGGTAACGTCAATCTGTTCATATTAAACCCTCTGCTGATTAACGTTAAACTGTCTTTATAGTTTTTTTTCTTTAAATATTATATTAATAGCAACGAAATAAGAATATATAAATCGCCGAGTGGGCATCACAATAGAATGAACTGCTGTAATTAATTGTGACAAAAACCACAATCTGAGTCCATTAGCGTGGTGCGATTAGAATAGATTAAAGTAACTTTCTCAAAAGCCCATTTATCATGTCACATATAAGTAAGAACAGACACATTTTATGACCACTATTCGTCATATATACTATGAGTGAGTTTCAAATGTGTTGTATTTTAATATTCGGTTACGTCTCCAGCGTTTTCGACATAAATATAACATAGAGTTTCAAATGTTTTGTAGTTTAATATTGCAATAATATTTAAAAATCATTTAAGCCCAATTACAGAGACGTTATTTCAATCTAAAGATGACTTTAATCGCTAATGTATCTTTATAATATATTAGATAGATTAGCTATAAATGTCATTTTTTAAATATAAAGAACGTCTCTGCAACACGGCAATAATGACAGGTTACGTCTACGTTTGGACATTAATGCTGTCCGTATATTAATTTGTATATTACGCAAACACACTGGGCATAATGTGCACCAAATATATTCTCCAAAAATATAAACGAATGGGCTAAAACTTTTAGCCTGTTAGTCAATCCCACAAAATCGCAAGCGCTCATTATTGGTGGCCGATACTACTATAACCTCTTGAATCAAGATTTTCTTCCACCAGTATTGTACGATTCCGTTCCTATAGCTTATTCCAAAAGTGTCAAAAATTTAGGTATCTATATTGATTGCCATCTTTCGTGGAATGTTCATATTGCAGAAGTAAGCAGAAGTATTTATTGCTCCTTCCAGTCCCTCAAACGGCTCCAAAAGTTCCTGCCCTTTCAGACTAGAATATGCTCAATTTCTTCTTCTTCGTCAACTGGACTATGCTGGTGTGTGTTTTTTTCGACGCAACGGAGGAGCTCCTCAATAAACTCGAAAGACTTCAAAATTTGTGCATCCATTTTATTTTTGGACTCCGGAAATACGACCATGTGTCGGAATTTCGGGCGCAATTGAGGTGGTTGCCAATTCGACGTCGTCGAGATACTCACGTACTTTTACTTCTGTATTCTGTTCTCCACTAACCTAATTCACCAGCATATCTCAAGGAACACTTTGAATTTCTAATTCCTAGGGAAGGCCTCGTCGCACATCTACTTCCCTTCTTCTCCGTAATCCTCATCTCACTTCTAGCCGCTATTACGGTTCTTTTACTGTCCGCGCAGTGCACTTGTGGAACTCACTCCCGCATTCCATCCGCAACAGCATTTTACTGGACGTCTTTAAGAAAAGAACTAAAGAACATTTCCTGTCATCATGAATTATATTTATCGGTAATTTATTAACTATATATGTATTTGTATATATTTATATATGTATACATTTAGTTATATTTGTTTATATTTATGTATGTATGCATATTTAGTATTATTAAGTTAGATTTTATGTTAATATAATATTGTGTATAATATTTTGGTTGTTTAGTTTGGGACATTCTACATATTTCTTTCTACTTGCTTACTACACTTGTTACTATCCTCTACTCTATTTTCATCTCTCTATCGCTCCAAGGTTTGCTGGAAGAAAACTCAATATTGAGTTAAGCTCGCTTTGTACATAAACTTTCCTTTTAAATTGTTATCTGTGAATATATGTGTAGAATAAGGAATTAAAATAAATAAATAAAATAAGGCATGCCTTGTCTAGTTAATAGTTTTACCAACATCACGACTCACCCTTAATGATTATTATCCACAAAAAAACGAAAGGTACTATGATGAAACCGACAAAAAGGTAATAAAAATGTTTGGATGTTGGTTACTCAATCACGCAAATACGGCTGAACGGATTTAGATGAAATTTGGCACACAGATAATTTATTACCTGCATTAACACAAAGGATACTTTTTATCCTGGAAAACTGTTAGGTTCCTGTCCAAAGTCAACACGGATTAAATCGCGGGCAGAAACTAGTGTGCACGTGTAATATAATATTATTTTAATTTTTCTACATCCTCCGACAATGTAATTGTATTATTTAATAAATTAATTGAATTTGAAATATAAGAATTAATATAGACCTAGACTTTTTAACCATAACCAAATTGACCGTGTCTTAAGCGAAGGGTAAGTCAAGAATCTCCGTAACCGGCGTGCGTGTCGGAGACGAACTATGAGAGTGGAGCTAGAGAGGTCTGTAAGAAAAAACCTGTTACAACTCTGTCCTCTCAGCCTACCCCAAAAGGGATCTCGCGTGATCATATAGATAGAGATATTATCATGTTATTGATGTCAAATAATTACTATTCATGATTCCTAAAATAGTAAATACTTGTTGGTTAGAGGTATGTTCCGTGTTTGCTAAATTATGTAAATTATTAAATTGAATAAAATACACATAGATACATACACTCTGTATAAAAAGAACTATGAGAATAGATGTTAGAGATAGCTACATTAATAAATGATTCGAACTTTCTTGAATTTTACAGACGAACTTTCTTGCCGTCAATGTGATCATATCTATGCAAATAGTACTCAATATTCACTTTCCAACTGATGTATTCAATGCCATACACAATCGTTTACATTGAAATATTGTAGGGATGGTTTACATCAAGTAAAACAGAACACCTTTCACGCAACCGCTATAAAACACAAATTAAACAAATTCACCGTAAAGGATGTAACGATCTGCCAACAAGCCTAGTAAAGTTTTCTTTGTTTATACGATACAGTATTAAGCACGCACCAGACCTTCCTGTCCTAACTTTTTGTAGGACATCCGATTTACGAAGCGTTCTCTCTTTAACACTTTCCAATTTCGGGTTTAGACAAGGATGATAGGATTCAAATTGTAAATTGTCCTAACAATCGTCCTAATTTTATTATTATTAAAATTCGGACATCCTATCCTCCTTGTCTTAAGCCTGAAGTTGGAAAGTGTTGGAAAGAGAACGCTTTCTACATCGAACTCCGACAAAATGTTAGAAAAGGAAGATATGGATAATGCTTTAGGGTTCAGTGTCCGCTTAAGTCAAGCGTTAAGATTACTAAATATAAAGTAAACCAGTCTGCTGATTTTTATGTCGCTTTTATTCATAGGTGAAACAGAGCTATTATTCGGTATGACTAAACGCGACGCGTTCATATAACTTCGTGAAATTATCGTGTACGGGTATTCTGTATGTCATTTCACGAAGTTATATGAACGCGCCGCGTCACGTGTTTAATTGATCATAGCGAATCAGGGCCCAGAGCGGTACAGTTTATCAAAAGTCTACATGCAATTCGTCTTCCTGCGATTTGAAAGGACGAAAGCATTTATATCTGCCGACTGAAAAAATATTTAGGACGCCACACTTGTTCGTTCTCATCTCAGATTACTTTAGTTGATTGCTATAAATCTGAAAATTTTTCAGCATAAATTTTTCCTAAGCGATATTTTTCATAAATATATTCTGATGGCGAAACCTTCAATCCTTTTTTTACATAGTAGATATATAAAATATATTAACAGTAAAAACGGCCACTACGACTAGGTTACCACTGATTTGTAGTTTGAAAATTCTGATATCAATATTTTAGCGGTCATACCTCAAATCGTTTAAAAACCTACGTTAAAAACTCACTGCCTCACTGCCTCGTAGGTCTAGTGGCAAAGCACATCGCTTTGTGATCACAAGGTCCTGGGTTCAAATCCTAAGTCGGACAAATGTAAATTTTCTAGCAAAAAATTCCCAGTATGAGTCCGGAGTCTGGAATTGTGACCGGTATATGGCAATAGACCCCCTGTTACATAGGACCTAGTCGGCGTCGGCGAAACGTGGGTGTACTCAGTACACCTCTGCCACCCTCGCTTGGGGAATATAGGCGTGACGGTGTTAAAAACTCCAATTATTATGTAGGTAAGTAGGTAGGTAGTAATAAATATGAATTGTTGTTATTACGACACTCTAAATATATAATAAATACAATGTTATTACCGACAAACTGGAAATGTGTTGCAATATGACCTTATCTATTATTTTTTAATTTCATACCACTCCATTCCACTTTCATTTAATCGTAGTATTTACATATTAAGTTCATACATCATATTAACCTTCCTACATCATTTCATTTACCCGCTGACCAGTGTTTGTTTGGTTTATGAAATTTATCCAGGTTAAGTGGAGCCCTGAGGCTCAAGGGCATGTTTAAAACATTAGCTAACATATTAACGTACCTTTGTCGACATACTTTTTATCAAAACCAGATATGAGACAAGACGTGGAGGCAATTTTCGGATGGTTGCCTAAAAGGAAAAAAATTGATACTGTTTTTTACCTCTTACAGGAGGCTTACCCCCCTCTTGGGGCATTCGGCCCCCTCTCGGGGCATTCGGCCCCCTCTCACATCGATAAACTCCAAGTGGTTCAAAACCGCTTCCTCCGTAAAGCCGTAGGAGCCCCCTGGTTCGTACGGAACGTCGACCTCCACTCCGATCTAGGTCTCGAACCTATTCGCGCCTTTATTAAAAAGGCGTCAACACGTCACTTCGCGAACCCATGCGAATCCGTTAATCGTAGCCACCGCCGACTACGATCTCCCCCCCGACCCCTGCCGCCACCGCCGGCCGCGACATGTTCTCACCGACCCCCCCGATGCTTTGTCATCCCTTCTTTCCGCTCAGAATACGGGCGACGACGACGACGTAGTAGTAGATCCCCTCCCATAGCCGGCGGTTGACCGGTGCACTTAGTAGTGCACCCGTCCCCCTACAGCGACTGTCCCAACCGAGGGCGCCTCTTCGAGGCGCCCTCGAGTATGTCGCCTCTTGCCCTTCTGGCTGGCTAGAGCGTAGTGGTTGCACGCTCGCCTTTAAGTCCGGTGAAGCTGTAAAGGCCTCGCGGCCAACAGCGTACATCATTCACACACACACACACACTTTGTATCTGCTTCGTGAGGACAACTCTCGTAACAAAATATCGCAAAAACCGCCTTAAGCACCTTCGATCGTTAGTTTTCTTACAGCTTTCGATAAACTTTTTTTGTAAACTACCAGACATAACATTGACCGGCAGCGGTTAAGATTTTTCAGAATTTTGTTAGTAAAATTGGAACACAGCTCTTTGGATCCGTATCGAAATGTTAAAATAGCGACAATATATTGTTCTGCAGCAAAACCACTAACTTGTGAAAAGAAAAATACCTCATCCCTTATCTCCGAATGGGAAGGCAAATATATATACGTAATACATGCATGTTTCGCGGAAACAATATAAGGGTAAACGTGACGGATACCATTCGCGAGAAATTTATTTCCATTCGAACTAGGAGCTTCGTGATTTACAAGGCAAAAGTTTATTGATTGTTTGGGAAATTGATTCTATACGACAAGCAAACCACAGCATTCTATCTAATGATAAAATTGGTTATTCAATCAATTGAATAACAAATTTAGTTAAAGCAAAAATGTTACTGCTTTAGCGCGGATCCGGTTTATGCAATTAGGGTTCCGTACTAAAACATATACTCTGTGTACGTGTAGCAACATGTAAAAACCTGAACGGAGCATAGTAATAAATATGTGTCAAATATTGTAATATATAAATACAGATCTTTTAAATATGACTTTTAAATGGGATACGTTATATGTTTTTGTATCAAATACAGGCAGAGAGACCAACAGAACGGTAATGTTTGTACAGAACCCTCATTGCACGAGTCTGACTCGTGATTGACCAGTTATTTTATTACTTTAATTAAAATTTATATTTCACATCAAGCTATTAAGACATAACAAATATTGCTGTATATCACTTTATCATATCACTATGCTAAATCTTTCGCTGGATATATATGTAAACATTAAAATGTTATATTAAAACACTCGACCCTCATTCTCTCTCAAAACTTGCCGCGTCTGACAGGGATTGTACAAAATTAATTTTTTACCATTTATAAACACTATAGAAAATAATAATCAATTGAATTTGAAGTATTTTCTTATTTATAAAAACCTGGCACCACTAAATATAGGCTACCTTAGTTACCTATCACCACGCCGGGAATCTGCACCCCATAGTGAAGGGACGCAAAGGTGATCTTTTTAGTTTTTTATTATCTTCTTTATTTCGCATCTATAAAGTATCTTATCTATCAATGCCTCTCCCGTGTTCATTTATCACGTATATAACGAACTCGAAGTTTACTAGTATAAATACTAGTGCAGAAGATATGAAAATAATTAGACTGAAGTTCAGGTACCTGAGTAAAGTATTTGTAAGTACAAGTCGACCTTTTATATTGTTAACTCTTCATCATAGTTTGAGCAAGACAGGTACTTACTTCACACAGCACACCACAGCCTATTCTATACTATAAGGGCGTTTACTGATTTCAGCCTCATTTTCACCTGTTCCGATTTTGTAAATAAAACAAAAATGAACCCTCACAAAAGCAAAATTGTGAAGAAATAATGTATAATAAAAAACTCAGAGAGAAAAGGCTTTTTGTGTCATACGATGGAAAGAAAACGAAACTCCCATCACGGCCTCAGAAAAGGCGACAGTTGCCGCCCATGCGCTCTCCCTCTCGACCATGGCCGAAATCACGCCCGAAAGCGAGAGCGCCCGTTCCCCCAATTCAGCAGCCAGTTGGAGCCGCTGCCCATCCCACGCTGGACACACCAACAGGGTGTGGGACGCCGTGTCTACTGGGGCCACACAGTGGTGGCACCCCTCCGTCTCCTCACGACCGATCCGACACAAGTACCGCCCGAAACATCCGTGCCCGGACAGCACCTGCGTCAGTCGGTACGTGAGCGCTCCATGCCGCCGCTCCAGCCATTCCCAGTAGACGGGAATCACCGCAGCAATAGTGGTATGTCCGGCGCTGGGATGCTCCAGCAGCTCGCGCCACTCTCTGTGGACGGCTCGTCGGAGCTCTCTCCGCCTGGCCTCCGCGACTCCAGGATCGGGATCGGCCTCCCTGCGCCAGCGGTACAACCTGGCGAGGGCCTTCGCCTCTAGAAACTTAGATACAGCTAAGGTATAAGGCGTTTACTGATTTCAGCCTCATTTTCACCTGTTCCGATTTTGTAAATAAAACAAAAATGAACCCTCACAAAAGCAAAATTGTGAAGAAATAATGTATAATAAAAAACTCAGAGAGAAAAGGCTTTTTGTGTCATACGATGGAAAGAAAACGAAACTTAGATACAGCTAAGGTATATTTAATTTAAAAAAAAAAATTAAGCAAAGGTTTGGGCAATCATCAATATATTTTAAGGATTTATTTATTAAATTTATATTGACTAGCGGTGGTTTCCCTTTGTTCCAGAATGATACTCAGGTAATACCTACATATAATAAATACACTTCTTACAGAAATTTAAAAAAAAAAAAAAAAAAAAAAAAGTTATCTTGATAACCATTGGTCCACTGCTTTTGCAAACATCAAAAAAAAAAAAAAAAAAAAAAAAAAAAGAATAGCGTTATTTACAACCATTCCAATAGTAATTCTGGACCCCCAACTACGTTACTACGTGACTTAACTATACAAGTTATGAATACATACACATCTACATTCAAATTTTCCTGTTCGAGTAAAACTCGTTATAGGCACTTAAGCCTTTCGTGAAATGGCTGCTACATTCACATTAATATTGCGTAATTAGTAGGTTTGTCATTTGTATGTCAAGGATCAAGGAACCATTCTACTGTAGTGACATTCAAAGGTTGCGTCTTGCTAAACCCTACCGAGGACTAATGTACCTACAAACCTTTGTAACAACATAATCTACAAAAAACTCCTAACAACCCACCCTTAATTACCGACCAAATTACCAGGTCCAAAATACCTGGTTATACCAATTATTTTTAACAGAGTACTTATAACAGTATTTTTCACATCAAAGGCCGTTTGTCTGACAGTCGGATTTCTGAAATAAAAATGTTTTGATGTGAGAATTGTGTCTACAGTCAAATTTGAAAATCCATTGTCTTTAGGCTCAATTGAGACATTTGTTTTATAGTTGTATATTATTTAATTAGCTAATGAAACTGAAATAGATATTTCAGTTGGGAACAAAAGAATCCGATTCTTAAATATCAGTACATTTGTTTTTATGGCCAATGTTTAATCTAATTCCGATTCACTTTTGATTAAGAAAGCAAGATTGTATTTAAACTTTATCTATTTAAAAAATATTATAGAATTAAAAATACCTATGAGCGAGTAGGTATGAAAGATAGTACCGGTGTAAAGATGAGAAAGGGTATGCTCCGTTGGTTCGGGCATATAGAAAGAATGCCAGAATAAAGAATGACAAAACAGATATGCAATGCGAAAGTGGAAGGATGTAGGTGCCGGGGAAGACCTAGACTATCTTACCATGACCAAATAGACCGTGTCTTAGCTGAAGGGCAAGTCAAGAGTCTCCGTAACCGGCGAGTGTGTATGAGACGAACTATGAGAGTGGAGGAAGCCAGAGAGGTATGTAAGGAAAGAACCTGTTGGAACTCGGTACTCTCTGCCTACCCCGCGAGAGAGCTGGCGTGATGATATAGATAGATAGAAAAATACCTATTATAATTGATATTTACCTAAATAACCTACCTACTTTTTTAAATACTATAGGCATAACAATACCGCGACCTTCAGTTCTACACCTGTCAAATAAGCCCGGAAGCTGTACAATTCGATATAGTCATTGTCAATTCGTTCAATATAATTTTGACCAGCCTAATGAACGATGTGATGTCACGACATGTTTTTTACATACATACTTGGGAGCCGGCACTTAAGCCATAAGGCGCAGCTGGCCATACATAACGGAGTTCTTGTCCTAACGCTGCTATATGGTAGCGAGAGCTGGGTATATAAGAAGGAGAATGAAAGTAGGATAAATGCGGTAGAAATGCGAGCTCTGCGGAAGATGTGCGGAGTGAAGCTGATCGACCGCATTAGCAACAGCGTAGTAAGACAGCGAGTAGGTATGAAAGATAGTATCGGTGTAAAGATGAGAAAGGGCATGCTCCGTTGGTTCGGGCATATAGAAAGAATGCCAGAGGAAAGAATGACAAAACAGATATACAATGTGAAAGTGGAAGGTTGCAGGTACCGGGGAAGACCTAGACTATCTTACCACGACCAAATAAACCGAGTCTTATCTGATGGAAAAGTCAAGAGTCTCCGTAACCGGCGAGCGTGTATGAGACGAACTATGAGAGTCGAGGAAGCTAGAGAGGTATGTAAGGAAAGAACCTGTTGGAACTCTGTACTCTCTGCCTACCCCGCAAGGGATCTGGCGTGAGGTTATAGATAGATAGATAGATAGATACCTCACACTAGGAATTATTCGTGACTTGTGAAACTGATATTCCCAAACACTCAGACCGAAACAAATATTTGTCGGCCACACAAAGATTTTTCCGGTACAGGGATCAACTCGGTCCACTGGGCGGCTTAAGCTCTTAACCACGAGACTAAGCCGTCTGCTTCTCCTTAGCATCCATAATAGCTATTGCTTACGTTTCTTATCTCAGCCTATACCAGTCCACTGCTGAAGAAGAAGTGCCTCTCTAATCGCTCGATTGCTCACCTTATTTTTTTAAACGTAAGATTTATTCCTTTGTAGTGGGTGCGTTGCATGGGTTAACAAACATGGAAATTCACATACACAAATACCCAGACCGAAACAAATAATTGTGGGTCACACAAAGATTGGTTTGATCCTACGAAAATTGTACCTTGTGGGCGGAGCGGATTAATCTCTTAAACACTGCGCCAAATCGTCCGTCGACCGTAGTCCGTTATTGTCATAGAATTCCATTTATAATAGCATTATGCTATTATAAATGGAAAGACCCACTGCCTCGTTGGTCTGGTGGCAAAGCGCATCGCTTTGTGATCACGAGGTTCTGGGTTCAAATCCTAGGTCGGACAAATGTAGTTTTTCTAACGAAAAATTCCCAGCATGAGTTGGGAGTCTGGAATTGTGCCCGGTATATGGCAATAGGCTCGCCCCCTATTACATGGGATCTAACATCGTCGGCGAAACGTGGGTGTACTCAGTACACCTCTGCTACCCCCTTGGGGAATATAGCCATGACGGTGCTTTTTTTATGCTTACTAAAATTTTTAAAAGTTCATTGCACACATTTTTGTCCCTACGATTGGTTATTTATGGCCCGTTTCTCTTCATTTCGTTATTTAATTTGTTAACGACTAAGATTAACACAATAAAACTCAAAACTTTTAGGATATTAGTTACGAATAACTAAGTTGCTGGGCCATTGACTTGACCTTGTCTGAAATATCATTCTCGTGTTGTTGTAATAGTCGTTAACGTACCACATTAATTCAAAGTGGGTTTAGGTTATGTTCCAACGATTCCGCAACTACGGGCGTGATACTGATAGAAGTTGAACATATTAGACCCACTTGTATAATCAATCGTACTGTCTATAATACTTGTAGATGATTTTTTTATCAAAAAGAATCCAGTATCAGTTTAGTGTCTGGGATTGCGGTATAATGACAATATACTCGCGCCCTATTACAATGGGACGTGACATCGTCGGTGACAAATGAGTGTTACCGTCTAACTCTATTACCCCCGTTTGAGGAATATAGGTATGATAGTGTAATATACAGAATATAAAAATATTGAAATATATGACAAAATATACACATATCGTCATAACAGATATCGTCAAATTGATGTTTGTCTTGTCTTACTGAATGTCAAACATAACCAGCAAACGATGAAAGAATAGGTCGAATATCGACCTATGGGCGACCAATCTATCTATCTATCTATATCATCACGCCAGCTCCCTCGCGGGGTAGGCAGAGAGTACAGAGTTCCAACAGGTTCTTTCCTTACATACCTCTCTGGCTTCCTCCACTCTCATAGTTCGTCTCATACACACTCGCCGGTTACGGAGACTCTTGACTTACCCTTCAGATAAGACACGGTCTATTTGGTCATGGTAAGATAGTCTAGGTCTTCCCCGGCACCTACATCCTTCCACTTTCGCATTGTATATCTGTTTTGTCATTCTTTCTTCTGGCATCCTTTCTATATGCCCGAACCAACGGAGCATACCCTTTCGCATCTTTACACCGATACTATCTTTCATACCTACTCGCTTTCTTACTACGCTGTTGCGAATACGGTCGGTCAGCGTGACTTCGCACATCTTCCGCAGAGATCGCATTTCGACCGCATTTATCCTGCTTTCGTTCTCCTTCTTACATACCCAACTCTCACTGCCATATAACAGCGTTGGGACATGCACTCCGTTATGCATGGCCAGCTGCGCCTTTTGGCTTAAGTGCCGGCTCCCAAGTAGCCTTCCCATCGCACCATTCACTCTATTACCTGCATTCACTCTTCTCTCTATATCAGCGGTGTATTTCCCATCCTTACTGAAGGCGCATCCAAGATATACAAACTTATTCACTTGCTCCAGCACATCGTTACCAACCACAATCCTTGCATTCGTTCTGGTTTCTTCCCGTTCAAAAACCATAATTTTGGTTTTCTTCACATTCAAATGTAAGCCATTGTTCATGCAGTCGTCTCTCATAACTGTGACTAGTGTTTGCAGATCAGTGGCTGTTGGCGCTATCAAAACCGCGTCATCTGCATACAATAGGTGGTTTATCACTAGATCACCCATTTTTACCCCTTCAGTCATCGCACACAGTCTTTGAAGACTTTTATCCAGATACACTATAAACAGTCTAGCGGACAACACGCAACCCTGCTTGACGCCGATTTTAACGTCAAACCAAGGTGACATGCTACCACCCACCCGTACGCATGCGCGACCAATAGTACTAATTATTACACAAAAGTTGGACTTTTAAACAAATGCTAACTAATTTCAGTAATTTTAAATATTTCATACCTGCTTGTAATATAGAGGGATTAAATACAACATTTTAATATTGTTTTAAACATAGACCTTCATTTACAGGGATTGTCTGCTTACTTGGTGAAGCAGCTTTGAATTACAGTTAAATCGTTGTTTTAATTGAGTGAACATGGGAACATATATATGGAGGCATGGATTTCAATCGCTATAATATACATTTTATTTATTCTGTATTAACTATATCAGTATTTGTGAGGTAATAATTATTTTTACACACTTAACACTGAAGAGTCAATCTTGTCACACCTAAAATTACTGCCCAAGCCGAGGCCGTTCCTGGTTGAGGCACCCTTGAGCTAGTTGCCCCCTTGCCCTGGCTAGAGCGTAGTGGTTGCACGCTCGCCCCCTTGTCCGGTGAAGATGTAAAGGCCCCGCGGCCAACAGCGTAGATCATTCACACACACATACCTAAAATATAATTACTGTAAGCATCATTTACAATTATGCGAGTTCATAAATCGTCGTAAGATTGTAATTGAACAATATCTTTTAGGAAAATCGCGTTCGGTTGGCTAACAAAAATCTAACTTTCTTTTCTTTTTTCTTTTTTTTATATAAACGTAGCCCCACACTAGGATTTATTCCTGTATCGTGGGTGCGTTTACAAACATAAAAATACACAAACGAATACCCAGACCGGAACAAATAATTGTGGATCACACAAAGATTTGTCCCGTGCGGGAATCGAACCCGCGACTATTAGACACAGTGGGCGGAGCGGCTTAAGCTCTTAACCACTGCCCTATATCGTCCGTCACCATATATCACCTACAAAATCTTAAGCTTGAGATAAATAAAAAAATTGTATAGTAAGAGTATTACTATTAAAAATGGACGCTATATTGGCCGTCCATATTCTTTCGTCAGTCTACTGTCTCACTAGATTTATTGGACTAACAGCGCCTGTAATATTCCAGTGACAAATACAAATTATCATTAAACCAGTCATCCGACATATTATGTACCAAGAGATTACTTAGTACCAGTAGGTACTTTGTCTTCACAAAATTTATAGGTTACCGAAGTCGTAAAAGTTACATACCCGATTTTCGGAGATTTGACTTCTGATTAAGGCGATACAAGTAGAAAAATGGATTTGAGGGAAAGAATATTAAGTCTACTTTAAGTGATGCAATTAAGGGAACTCTAAATTGTATCTATACTATCTATACCGACTTGGGTACTTTCTTATCTACTTGTGGATGAAAACCAGCCACGCAATACTTTCGGTGCTCAAGCCTCCTTTAACAATATAACTATGATACATGGACACAGATATGCAATAATGTACCATTGAAATGTGCAAATTTAAATTGAACTTTACTTTGATACTGTTAGTATTGTAAATCGAATGCGTTAGATGTGGTTGAAATGTTATCGCTTGATAGGGTCCACATAGCTGTGTGAATTGTACCCAATGTTTAATTATATGTAAGATATGGTGTCATTACTAATTTCACGCTATCATTAAGATGTTGCTGTAATTTGCATAACAATGATAAGAGTAATGAATGTAATTTATGATCTGCGTATTTACAGTTCAGGAAACTCATTATGTATCAAAATATCAGGAATAAGTGGGTGCAACATTTCAAACCTTGCGTAAACATAGCATTAAAAGGTAGTACATTTATCTAGAAATATAAATAGGGCAACTAACTAGAAGCTCTACCGTGAGCTATGAGTGCCATATCATAAATATCGTATCACTCCTATTAGTGAGAATAACCATATTTTTTGTATAATTTCGTGTGAATATTTTTTATAAACACTATCACGCCAAGTGGTATATCCGCAAGCGGAGCTGGCTGTAAAAGAAACAGCGCACGGGCGTGAGGGGAGCGTACCTTTGCGCGTAGTCGACTACTAGAACGATGCTGCCGAATTCAGCCCTAATTCTCAAAAACGTAGTTTCGGTTTCTGCCGTTTTTTGCCGAACACGTAACTCCAATTTAAAGCCGAAACCGAAACTGAAAGTACTGTCAGTCGGACACTATCATTCGTTCCTATTCATTGAAGCTGACGAATGCCACACGCGACTCAACTATTACCACACAGCTGCCTCACTCGCTGCCGGTCCGTGCCATAATGAGATAATTCATGGCACATAATACTGCAATCTGAATAGAATCAGCTAAATTAGTTCCGTATCGCGTATTGTTGCGTCAACTGGAATTACGTTCTCATAAATTTTATCACGTCAGCCAATATCGTTTTTGTACAGTAGAAATAGATAATAAAAACTGTTTTTCTTATTTTTAGCTACGACCGGTAAATCGGGCCTATTTTGTTATCATACTCATCAAGTACAATATTTTAGTAATTGTGTTTTTGGAACATTAAGATATAAATAAAAAAATACCTTATCCTAAAGAGCCAACCGCGTACAGTAAGCACTGGTAATCTCGGCCAGTGAAGCTGTAAAATAACATCTGCGGCCAAAACAATTTATCATTCATAAAAAGAGGCGCTATTACCTTATCTCAATGGTATTTTAAGATTTATGGAACCAAAAAAATAATATTACCGACGAAAAGCTTGCTGAATGAGATAATAAACTTGCAATACATTTTTTGTGGAGAATACCAGCAAATTGAGGTAAGATTGACAGTCATTGAACGGTCGGAAGAGCTCACGACAAGGTAGCATCGTAACCTTCACCACAGACTCAATAGTTCGTAACCTCTGCGGGCGCTAGACCGGCACGCGACATTTGCATTCTCCTCGGTCAATTGATTCACAGATGTAGTTTGGCCTGGGCACATAGGGGGCGTGGCGGGACGGCAGCGCTACGTCGACGCGACATGAAGAGTTGTAATGAACTACACTATACCCAAGACGCCACACAGCTCGGTGTGACGGCAACCATCGCATCCCGTCGCCGCCATGAACTACCGCGCCCGACTCGATTACAAACTAAATACGGCAGGAACGGGACGCTGAAACAGGCGCAAGAAACAAATGTTGTGTTGTTTGGCGGCCGATCCGACGCCTACCGTATCGTCGCGCCACTCGTCCCGCTCCGTCGGCTATGTGGCGTAAGGTTTACAGTTCATCGAATACATGCGACTTCAATACATACATTAGCTTAAACTTATTACAAATATAAATACAATCACCATATTTATTGCACAAACATGCTTCGTGGAATCTGCTGTTTTCTAAATGCTCTTAATAGCTAATGTCAAGAAAGTTAAAAGGTTAAATTGGAATAGAATTTAATGTATTAAAGTTAACCCACTAATATAATTATTTCAAAGTTTCAATGTTAATTACTTAATCAGGTCTAAAGACAAAATGCAAAAATTGGTATATTATTCACCGTTAGCAAAGGATAATCGCACTTCGGTTTTGGAAAATCAAGGCATGCCAGTAGGAATTTAAATCTTGGAACTCGTGGATTCAAGACCTTCTACCAACTAAGCTTTACTGCTTCTATTTAGCCCATCTGTTTTCCCACGAACTAGATATTTTTCATTCGGACAGAAGTGACCAAAACAGAATAATATTGGTTTAATTTTGTAAGCCCAGATGGGACCATAGTTCCAAAACGACCGAATGATCAAAAAGGTAAATATACTAGCAAAAGGATATTTTACAACCGACGACCCGATGATACGTGACTAGATTCTGATTTTTGTAATCATGGGCACTCACCCTCGTCACAATATCGGTCCAAATCCCCAGCGTCCCGAATCAAACATTTGAAATTTTCTTGATGATGAAATTTGTCTTCGTCACGTCCGGCATTTGGTGACCACGTATTAATCTTTCTATATTGATCTGTTTTAGTTTATTCCTCATCTCAAGGATAATTGTACTAGCTAATATTAGAGCTAGTTGAATGTAAATATACTTATCAAACATGTTCACGATGACCGTTGTCGTCCAACCGTCGACCAAAAGTCTATATTTTTCTGGAAATCTACGACATTTAAGTGAATATCCATTGGTTGCTATATCATCAATATGAATCGGTAAATAGTTCTAAGCTATCTCTTTCATAACGGCTTGAAGTGAATATGCTTCCCATAATTTTTTTTGTAGTCAAGAGTCTCCGTAACCGGCGAGTGTGTATGAGACGAACTATGAGAGTGGAGGAAGCCAGAGAGGTATATAAGGAAAGAACCTGTTGAAACTCTGTACTCTCTGCCTGCCCCGCGAGGGAGCTGGCGTGATGATATGGATAGATAGATAGAATTTTTTTGTAATAAGGAAAGACTCATAATAAGTTTCGTTGACATCCCCTGCTAACTTCTGACATTTGAAAGAAAATCTGAAAAAGCGTGGTCTCGAAATCTTCGTATTGCTATTGACATTTGCATTCGTGAGGTGTCGACGACAAGATTCTCGATATTTCCTTGAATATTTCTACAAAGAAAAGCAAAAGGACTGTAAAAGCCGGTATAAGTATTGGAAAAGTGTATTGGCAAAGCTCGATTATCCTTTTTGATATAGAAGCGCACTTTTGTGAGTTTTGTTTGAAGTCGTTTCTCGTGTTATTAATATGACGTTCATAATATAGAAATTCCAAAAAGTGAAATTTTGAAAAGTATCCTAATAAATCGCCCTTAATTGCTTAAACGAAGTTTCATTTTGATAAAATTCTACTACTTAGTTTTCCTTAACTGAAATTATGTTAACTCAAATTGTCCATGCTACCAACATAAGCTACCAAAACTTAGATTATTGGCGTGCAGTCTTCTGTGATATTTTTTTACGGCTGATCAACATAATCATCATGCTTGTCCGGTTCTAAAGGCGTGGTAACCGGCACCAAAACATTTCAAATAGCTGGGCGTTTCAATTATTCCGACGCGTTTTTCCGCTATTGTTATGTATGACGCCGATAGTGAGGCAATACCTTTCAATGGATAATAATAAACCATTTTTCTTCTGTTCCTGTTTTTCCGGTTATTAACTAATACCTCGATTGCTATATATCACGCGAATTAGGGGCAATTAAGTGACTGGCGTAAGATTCGATAGAGGCCATTGTCTTTTAGAACGACGACATTTAAACTGGAACGATTATAATGTTCTCCGTTCATATTAGTATTCAGCATAATTAATTTTCGCTTACATATATAATTAACTTGGTTGGTATTTTTGTAAAAAGATGAGAATTGTATTTTGAAATTTATTAAATAATGCAGCGAGGACATGAGAGGCTATTAATTACTCGAGAAGGTAATTAATTACATCTGATTTCGACTCCTGTTGAAACTTACTACATACGGTCTCCGTAAAGATTTGTTTATTTAATTAATTTATCGAAGTGTAAAATATCCTATCACGCGGTAGGTATGTAGATAGTATTGTGTGCTTTGCTAGGCCCAACTCCGCGGGTGTGCAGTGAAATACGAGGCAATAACACATCTTGTTTTTTTATCTCATAACTAAGCAAAATAAAATATTTCAGTATCTTGCTATTTATTTGTGTTCAGTATTAACTTTCTAGCTGCTCCTACTGTAAGTTCCGCAAAAACAACAATCTATATAAGTACATTGTTTGCAGTAGAAAACCGGATTCGCAGTGTTTTCATGTATTTAGGGTTATTATTGCTTTGCCCCGGACATTAGAAAAGGTACTTCTAATTCCACTCTATATCCCCTACCCTTAAGCTGTGTTTATTCGTTTAAGTACACGCACGGGACGTACCTACACGTTGTATATTTTTTTTTTGTATACATTGAGTGTATTAAGTAACAATATAAAAAATCTTTTGAGAAAGGTTTTTACGTTACACGTAGCTTATTAATTTAGATGCATTACAACCTTTAACAATAATGAATACATCTGGATTCCTTTAGATAAAAGATATTTCAGTTCAAAAATTGACCCATAATTTAAAATAATGACTATTCATTCAAATGGAATTGGGTGGGTCATCTGCACTGAATGGACACAAATAGGTAGGCCAAACTGTGTACCGAATGGGTCCCACAATACGATGATGACAAGACAGGCCCAGAAAGTGGTGGCGCGATGACCTCGACGCGTATCGAACAGAATGCCCATTATGGACAGGGGATAGAGATCGTTGGAGGAAAGAGTGGGAGACCTTTTTCCAGCAATGGGACACATTAGGTTAAAAAAAGTAATTAAAAAGCCCCAATATTAAAACAATGCACTTTGCAAGCATCATTTTATATCCAAAAGCCCATTCCGATACGGGTCTCGAACCTATTCGCGCCTCTATTAAAAAGGCGACAACCCGATATTTCGCGAACGCGTCCAATCATAGCAATCCGCTAATCGTAGTCGCCGCCGACTACGAACCTAAATCCCCTCCTAATAGCCGCTACCGCCGTCCGCGGCATGTTCTCACCGACCCTCCCGATGCCCTTACATCCCTTCTTTCGGATACAGATACTGCACACAGGATCGGACGCCAACCTTGCCGGCGAGGTCGAAGAATCCTTTACCCGCCGGCCGGTGCAGAGCACCACTGCGAGACACCTAGTATACGCTTTCCCCCATAGCGACTGCCCAAGTCGAGGCCGTTCGTCCTTGAGGCGCCCTTGAGCTAGTATCCCCCTTGCCCTTCTGTCTCGAGCATAGCGGTTGCACGCTCGCCCTTTTGTCCGGTGAAGCTGTAAAGGCTCCGCGGTCAACAGCGTAGATCATTCACACACATACACACACACACACAATATCCAAAAGAATAAGAAAATTCTGCAAGTTTATAAAATATATGAATAAAAACGATAACGACTTCACTCTCTAAACGGGGCATAGGAGTACACCCACATTTCGCCAGCGATGTTAGGTCTCAATGTAATAAGGGGTGACTGTATTGTTATTATTAAACAGGACAACATAAACTGACAATCTTTATTCATTATTCATTATTTATTAGTGTCTGCATTGTCATTCATATTATAAATATCAATGCCAGTAGTAAATTAAATGGTATTTATTACACCGGAAATGTATTTGGCATAAATAATACCAAGACTTAGCTCAAATCACTCATCAGTATAAATTGGGTAACTAACATTGCTATTGTAAATATCTAAAATAGTTCATCTATTTGGTATGAGGTACAGATATTTGAAATTGACTAAATATTTGCCATACCGCTTATCGCTTAGCTTACAGATTAGTAGTAGCGTAGACTACTAAAACTTGTCATATACAAAAATATTCCTTAGGATACTCCTACACAGCCTATACGTAAAGCCAAGCTAATAAAAAAAAAGTTTAAATACCAATGACCTCTATTGCCGCCTGTACTCGTATATATCATCTTATACACCTACACTGGCCGTAAAGACAAAACACTATTGGTTTGATTTTAGTACGACAATAGTAAAGTAAAGTAAAAAGTAAAAAATATTTATTTTTCCACAACAATGCTAGCTACATTAATATTTTATAATTAAATCTATTTAATGTAAAATTGTTTATGAAGTTTCTATTTGGAGTGGACTGGAGCCTAAACTAGGGTAACCCTGTATTTCAGGACTCCAGGTCTCTCTCCACGAAAGGTTATAGGTGAAGGTAACTATCTAATGTGGTGTTTATGGTTATATGAGTATAAGTATTGACATAATATACTTGATCTTTCGTGAAATGAGTGTGTGTGTATGTGTGTGTGTGTGTGTGTGTGTATGTGTGTGTGTGTGTGTGTATGTGTATGTGTGTGTATGTGTGGGTGAGCGTGCATGCGGTTGGGTGTGTATGTCAATGTGTAAATGTGATAATTTTAAATACGCGTGCGTGGAATGTGTGTTTATAAGTGAATAAATAAGTGTGAGTGCTGAAGTAGTTACAGTATGTAAAATCAGGTAACAATTATTAATAGGGATTCAGTGTCATTATAATTTAAGCTTAATAGATACTTTTGTATAGTAGATTTACATTGATACGAGGTCTTTGGGAATATATTAAGAAGTGAATTTAGTCTATTATATAAGTAAGGAGCAAGGAAACATGAATGTATTCTGAAGAAGGCAGTATTGTGCTTGGTGGTTTTGCATATTACATGACATATTTTGCATTACATAGACAATAAAACAGGCATTTTCTTTTTCTTAAAAAACCGATCCTCACTCTAGGAATTATTCCTGTGTCGTGAATGCGTTTAAACAATGAAGTTTACATACACAAACATCTAGACCTAAACAAATATTTGTGGATTTCTCCAGAGCGGTGATCGAATCCGCGACCACTCGGTTCAGTTGGCGGAGCAGCTTAAGCTCTTAACGACTGGACTAAGATGTCGGTCGTCATTATACCACATGTTTCTCCTTCAGACCGTATTTGCTTTCAGAATCACACGCTTGCTAACCGCACCTCTATATATCATTGATCAATATTACAAATTACCGAATGCTTCATGGTTAATACAGTGTGAAATTGAAAGTAAGTTACGGCTTGCATTAAGTTGTCAAGATGTGTAGACAAGCTTATTCATTATTGCCTTTACGTCATCTACAAACAAGTGTGAGAACTAACGATGCTTGTACACGGTAACAGTAAATGAGCGAGCTACATGCGCGGCCTACTGGCGCAGGAGACTCGCGCGTCCAGTACTGTGTTACGCGCGTGAGCACTGGGCCTGTATTTAAACTAACTTTTTAATTGTTGTTAACGCAAATAGAAAACAAAAAATGTACGGGGTTTTTGTTACCAGAAGTCACATGGTTAATACTATCGATTGCGATGAGAAAATAGAAACAAAATGGTCGCTCCATGGCTAGGCCTACTGGGCCCAGCCGCTGTTCCCCGGAGATTTAAAGAACATACGGCTTCGGGGATCTTAGACGACTTGGAGTGTGGGCCCATAGCGTAGTCGACGGAGCGATTCCGAGGAGGACAGCGGCATGAGAGGCTCCATGCCCCCGCAAGCCGCTCAAGAGTATCGGGGAACAGGCTCTAATTCCTCAAGATGAGTTAAATCGGGCGAAACACAAGAGTGGGGTACCGGTGCGTTCCATTTGGTGATTTTGGAACTCCCTCCCATATGGAAGGAAGCCTACGGGATTTGTAAGGTGGTCAAAGTACCACATACTTCAGTCCTTTCCACAGAGAATTGAGAATCTTCTGAAGAATTTTCCCCTCCCAACAAAAAAATGTCCACTGAGCGCGCGCATTATTTGCGCAGTCGTTTAACCATTATCTAATTTACACGCGCAAATGCCTCAACCTACGCCAGTCACTTGCATCGTGTACAAGCTCCATGAGGTATTATGTGGTTGTGTAAATATTTTCTCTTTTAACGGAACCGATTTTTAACTATTACCGTATAACTAAAATAGGGTTGGCGCACTCTCTACTCGTAATCAATCCTTATAATCGTTCCCATAATTAAACCCTCGCCGGTTTATATAAATGGCTCCGGTTTAAATATATCTCGTTTCCATTTTACGGGTTGGGGTTGGTTTAATTTCATTTTGATAACCCATATTATTTGTAGTAGGTTGAGGTGGTCTATCTATCTATCTATCTATAACCTCACGCCAGATCCCTTGCGGGGTAGGCAGAGAGTACAGAGTTCCAACAGGCTCTTTCCTTACATACCTCTCTGGCTTCCTCGACTCTCATAGTTCGTCTCATACACGCTCGCCGGTTACGGAGACTCTTGACTTGTTGAGGTGGTAAAACACTTAAATAGTGTTGTAGTCTATAATCTCCCCTTTAAAAATAATATGATATTTTAAATGTAATGACGGTGAGTGCTACTCATTTAAGGCTAAAATATTCACAAATAACATTGTAAATAACATATTATAAAAACACAAATAGAAAATGCATAAGACATTTGCTTATTTAGTAACTTTCACACTCTAAATGTTGTCGGTTCTAGACAATTCTTGGATAGCAAAATATTAGAAACTTTTAGCGATAATATAATATGACATATTCCATCAGCACTACGTCGTATTTAAAAGTAAAAGAAAATGAAAATTAGTTGAAAAAGTCGCGGGGTGAAAGAGTCGCGCTTACAATATATTCAAAAAAAAAACTTACTAATATTGATTGATATGATTGGCATCCCTAGTTTTTGCACATAAACAAACATATGCTTAAAGCAGCCAATGTGTGCAACTATTCATTAATTCACAATGAAGTCATAATATCGCTTTTATTCCGATATTATGCAATAACATCTATATCATCACGCCAGATCCTTTGCGGGGTAGGCAGAGAGTACAGAGTTCCAACAGGTTCTTACATATCTCTCTGGCTTCCTCCACTCTCATAGTTCGTCTCATATACGCTCCCCGGAAGACTCTTGACTTGTCCTTCAGATAAGACGCAGTCTATTTCGTCATGGTAAAATAGTCTAGGTCTTCCCTGGTACCTAAATTCTTCCACTTTCGCATTGTATATCTGTTTTATAATTCTTTCTTCTGACATTCTTTCTATATGCCTGAACCAACGGAGCATTCCCCTTTCTCATCTTTACACCGATACTATCTTTGATACCTACCTACTCGCTTTCTTACTACGCTGTTGCGAATACGGTCATTCAACTTCACTCCGCGCATCTATCAATTATGCAACTGTCGGGTTATATTGCACAATTAAAACTGCGTACATCACCATAGAATCACCTACGTACATTCACGCTTTTATCCCAAAGGCACTACGACACACGTCCTTCGCTTTATCTAAACTATGAGCTTATCATAGCACTATCATGTACCATAGCATTAATGACATTATAAGACAACAGGTAAAGAATGCTTTATATTGTTTTTATTTAGGTATTAAATTCTTTGTGAACTTAAAAGTCAGCTACTGCTAAAAAATAACATGATTTCGTAAAAATTCAAAGGATCTCGTATAAAAGGTTAAAAAACTTTGTGACTGCTATCAAAATAGCTACAGTAAAAATTTGTTTTGATTAGATTTGTTTATTTTCATTCTTGATTAATAGATAATACCACTAACATTCTAAATTCTCAGACAAAATTCCAATTACTTATTTATTACAGTATCTTAAATAAATATCAAATAAATTTTTTAACGTGTTACGGTTTATTTTTAAATATTTTTGTAATGTGTTACCGGTTATAAATTTTATTTGATCTTATAACGATGAACATTAATTTCGTCTGAGAGTCAGTCAGTTACTTGTAAATTAATAAAACAAAACCCAAACCCGTTCTGAAAAGAAAGCGACCAATTAGTGTCAACATGATTTTATATTAATGTAAGGAATGTGAAAGGTGTGAAATTCAAAACAATCTGGAATTATTATTAAATTCTGATCATTGTTTCTTCATATCCTCAAAAATACAATGAACTCTAAAATTTCTCTAACTTCTGGTTAAGATACCGGCATACACAATCAGGTATGTACTTTATTGTAATGCAGTATTTACGAGTATACCGGCAATCATCCGGATTGGCGTTGAAAATTCTGTAAGAAACCAATTGTTACTTTCGCGACAAAAACGGAATATTCGTTTATTTCAGTTATTTTCGTATTTTTGTTAAAAAATTGAAACCACGTGACTTGTTGAAAAAAACAAGATTTTTATGAAAAGAACGGGTTTTAATGAAAAAAAACACGGTTTAAAACGATGTCTTAAGCATTTACTATGTAGTTTGTCATCGGTGAAATGTGGGTGTACGAAGTACACCCTCTCTGCATTTGCCGCTTAAGGAAACATATTTTAGGACCTAATGTCGTCGGCGAAATGTAGGGATACAAAGTACACCTATCGTGGGTGAAATCGTGAGTGTATATAGTACACTTCCGCCATCGACGTGCGAGGTAATATATTTTTAGGCCGAACAAACATCATCGGTGAAATGTGGGCGTACAAAGAACACCTATCGTCGGAGAAATATGAGTACATCCACAATTGTCAAAACATCGCGTTTGTCTCACGATTAAAAATTTTAGCCACTCCTGCTCTCAATATAAACGAAAGGAACCATGAGTTTTTTCTAAAACTTGTGTTTTCAGTTTTATAGGAAAAAAAACATGTTTTATTCCGCATCAGCTGTCATTTGTGTTTTTCAAATGAAACATGAAAAAAAAAATGGATTTTGAAAGAAACGGGAATATTACAAGTTTTTTTTCAACGCTACTCCGGATACTTAATCAACCTCGCAATTGCCTATATCCATTTTTATTGTTAACCTTTTCTGTCCACTAGTGAGCAAAGGTCTCCCCCATAATCTGCCACGGGGACCTGTGAAATACCTTACTTATAGGGATATGTATATTCAGTAATCTCTCACAACATCTCTCTATATTTTTATTTTGGGATGATGGAGCTTTTGGGAGCCAAGTTAAAGCACATACATACGTAATGAAAAGAACCAAAAGGAGTTACATGAAAAAATTTCGGGAATAAAGCTCTTTTTAAAGAGCCAGGGTTATTATTATAAATCTTTTGTTTGAAGGCTTGTGCAGACGAAAAAAGAGGCGAATGAAAAACGAAAGATTTTAACTGGACAAATGACAATTAAAGCAAGGAAAGTTACAGTATTTGCTAAAGCAATCGAAGTTGTGGCCTTGGTTTGCTTTTGGATAGTTATGTTAGCCTGGGCACAAGCGACAGAAGAGCTTACATACTCGTACATATTATTGTCTTTTCTCGGCAGCCCATTTGGGAGCCTACATTCCTTTCGTCTGTAATACAAAGCGAGACGCGACATCGGTGAGAATTTATTGTTCCGGGAACACAGATTTCGCTCATTAATCTTTTTTGATTAAGCGCACGTCGTATAGTGACGCGAAAGATAACAGATTATATTTACTTATACAAAACTGTTACTTTCGTAGCAACAGTAAAATTATTAAATAATGGAAAATAAAGATTAGTGTTTTTGACGACGGCTTAGTTAGAGGGTAAGCCGCTTCGCCCTGGAACGAGTAGTGATGGGTTCAATCCCACGGATACGCACGGGATAAATCTTTGTGTGATCCATAAATGTTTGCTTCTGTCTGAAGGTTTGTATTTGTTTTTCAAGTTAGTGAAAACACCTACAGAAATAATTCGTAGTGTGAGGATGGCGTGAGGCAACATTATTAGAGGAAAAAAATGTATGCAACTGGCATGCGTTACAGTTGTTTAAAAAACAGTTTTAAATATTCAAATAGTGTAATGGCAAAACGTTACCTTGTAAAACAATCAACAAAAAAATGACTGTTTATCTCTATAACTATACTCACTGTTTATTATTTTTGAAACTATATCTCTATCTCTGCAAGAAATCTGGTGTATCTATAAATTTGGATACCTACATATATAGATCTCTAAGACTTCGTGAACAAGGCAACATCTTTAATTTCAACACATCGCATTAATAAAGATCGTTTCTTTAATAAATCAGAGTAAAATTTTGATAAGTTAATAAATCTTTATTATATAGAGTCTCATAGTTACGCAGTAGACACCCACAGGCATTCGGATAAGTCTTAAGTAAAGACTTTTCCACATGCCTGTGGGTGTCTACTAGTGTTGATATAAAAAAAAACATCCTGTTTTCTTTCTAGGATCGGGGAGATGTTAACAAAAATAAATACTGTTATATAGGCAATAGTAGATACCTATCGTAAGTATATAAATGATGCATATATTCACATGAAATTGTATCCCTTAATTACATATAGCATTCGTGCGACAGTAAGTAGGTGGACCCCAAAATGCGTAGTTATGTAAACTTTACTGATATTCCCCTTTAGGAGTACTATGGGGACTTGAAAAGTATTTCTCAAACTGGAGATTTTACATATCCTCATTCCCATGTCTACTTCCCTTCATTCCTGGAAATGATTGCTACTTTTCATTCATTTTGACGATAAAATCATAATTTTATTTCACAGTGATTTCACATGCGAAATTTCATTGGCAATGATTTTTTATTTCCTCGTTCAAGTGAAGTATAAAAATTGATCGATCTGCTACTAATTTTATTGCAGAGAAATCACGCACTTATTTTGAAACATTGATATTTTTAAAATACTCTAGTAAGCAAATTAAGGTCAAATGAAATGCGATTGCATATCAAGTGTTATTTGAACAGTCATTATACAAAATAGCAGGTGCGACGAATGTAAAAGAATTTCCATATAATTTTTACAAGTTACTTGTGAAATCGTGCCTAATGCATACTAGTGCCCTTGGAGGCTAAGGGTAATCAGAGGTTAAATATCTATGTAATTGATTTAACAAAGATACCTAATTAAGTCCCAAGATAAATGTACGGTCTTAACTAGTGTCTTAACACAATAAAAGGTTAATTTGACTTCGTTAGATACACATCGTTCATTGACTCTAAACCAAAATGAACAGAATTTTATTTATTAGTTTAACGAAAGAATCACACCAAATGCTTATTGTTCATAATAAATATTAAAGTCATATTAAACGTTGTTTTATATTCAAATACGGTGAAATGAAGTACCTACCTAATGCATAAGATTATTCATATTATTTAAGAGGATTTCTCAAAATGTAAATTTCTCATAAAAATGATTTCGCAAGATGGAGATTTTACAAATCCTCATTCCCTGCATTCATTTTATTTACAAAGATTTCACATGCGAAATTTCAGTGGCAATGATTTTTCATTTTCGCATAATAAAGTAAAGTATAAATTATGAGCGTTACTTATTGATGCAGAGACATCAAAACCTTAACGTATGTGGTTTAAAATATTTATATTTTTTTAATAATAAGCAAATGAAGGTAAAATGAAATGCGATTTCATATCAAGACTGATTTTAACAGCCATTATGCTGAGAAGTAGCAGATGTGACTAATGAAAAGGAATTTCATATGATTTTTCACATGCTACTTGTGTAATATACTAATGCCCTTGAAGTAAAGGTAATAAGGGGTTAAATATCTATGTAATAGATTAATATAAACAAAGATATTTGATTAAATCTCAAGATAAATGTAAAGTCTTAACTAGTATCTTAATACAATAAACGATTAATTTGACTTTGTTAGATACACATCGTTCATTGCCTCTAAATCAGAATGAAGAGAATTCTGAATTACACGAAATACGTACGTACAATTATAAATATTAAAACCATATTAATCATTACATACAAATACAATAGAATTAGGTACCTGTCTAATAAATGAGATTATTCAGACATTTAGATTTCCATAATCTTGCATATGTCTTTAATACTAATTTATCAACGAAACTTATCAAGTTTAGTTATCTTAAATGGTTACAATGCGAATTTCAGCGTACTTTGTAAATAATATATTTGAACGCAAAATAATACGTTAGCTAAGAAATGATTCAACGAGCAAACGAGTTCTTGAGTGGAGACCGCGGACTGGCAAACGTAATGCAGGACGCCCTCAGGCTAGGTGGAGCAATGACCTTCGTAGGGCGGCTGGCAGAAACTGGATGCGAGTAGCCGAGGATCGTACCCAGTGGCGTGCACTTGGAGAGGCCTATGTCCAGCAGTGGACTGCTATAGGCTGATGATGATGATGATGAAGAAATGGTATCTTAACTCCATATTTTCAAGTACGATATTTGTAGCATAGTAGCCACATTTAAAGTTAAGGTTCCGCACTTCACTATCATTCAATCCCATTGCTTTCAGGGTTATATAAAGTAAGCCAATAAAGACAGACATGTAATCAAGTGTATATTACTAGACACGTAACCGGCGATTCTATTCAGAATTTTTTATTTATTTATTATAAATTACAACATCCTTACAGTTACCTAAATCAATGCTATAACCCACAACTTTATGTATGTTAAAAAATTTAAATCATATTATTATTAACTTGTTCTAAACATCTAGTTGCGCATTTAATAAATTTCGTCTGGCTGCAACTAAAAATATCAATTTCTTTATGTATGAGATTCACAATACGTTTAGCGCGAGCCACAGGTGAATACATGAGTAAATTAGTGCGAGCTACCGGAACACTCAGCAATGGAGGCCGCCGGCGCGCACCGACAAAATTATCATGCATGCACTAAAGAACAATAATCTCTTAATTACACACCGTCACGCCTATATTCCCCAAGCGGGGCTGGCAGAGGTGTACTGAGTACAACCACGTTTCGCCAACGATGTTAGGTCCCATGTAATAGGGGGCGAGCCTATTGCCATATACCGGGCACAATTCTAGACTCCGGACTCATACTAGGAATTTTTTGTTAGAAAAACTGCATTTGTCCGACCTAGAATTTGAACCCAGGACCTCGTGATCACAAAGCGATGTGCTTTGCCACCAGACCGAAGAGACAGTCTCTCAATTACTTATCTATTATACCTGAATAGTGAAGGAAATATATTCGTTGGACTCAAAACCGTGCAGGTCCATTTTAATGATACTTATTTTAATAAAATATAAAAAATTGAGTTGTTTTATTGCCCTTAGACATTCATTTAATCGGTTCTCAATAAAAATGGTCATAACTTTGCCAATTTGAATAACTCGTTTAAAATCCAATGTCATTGACACACATTATCGAAGGGTGAAGGTTAACTTTGTCAGTCATACCATATTAAACGAGTTTGTTATAAGGCAGTTAAATAATTATGTTTTCGAACGTACACAATTATTTCGTCATTGTGAGTTTTTTCGCGGGCCGGTTTGTGACAGCGGTATTAATTTTATAAAAAAATTAATACCGCCACGTCTATATTCCCCAAGCTGTGATATACTGTGTATATATCGCCGACAATTCTTTTTAGATCGCAGTGTTATAAGGGACGAGCCTTTTGCCTGTATACCGAGCACAAATCCAGACTCCCGACTATAATAAAAATTTCCGATAGAAAAACCACACCTTTTTTTGACTTAAGATTCGATCCCAGGACCTCGTTATCGCTACTCGCATTTTACGTCTCTAGACAAAAAGGACAGCCAATCGATTAGATCTAGCTCTTTTATATTAGTGTTTTTTTTCTACCTACTATCTGAGCGTAGCGGAAGCGTATATCGGAAGCGTAGCGAAACGGTTCACAAGCATAACAAGCATGCTGCAATTACTAATACTAAACCGTTTTCTCACAAAAACTTTAGAATTTTTTACGTCACTTTAATTTTTGATTTGTTTTTTATTGCTAAACTTTAAATCGATAGTACTTTTTTAAAAGGTAAAAATACATAGATAAAACCAATTTTTTTTTAAATAGGTTAAGGATTTCTTTGACAACCCCTTTGAAACCAATGACAGTTTCGATGTGATACTAACTATAACAAACTACGGAATAAAATCATCACCCTCCTAACTATGAATAATAATCATTCTTGATATTGCTTTCCAATACATTTGATTTGTATTAATCTTAATAACGTTAAGTTAAGCGTTTAATTCAACGCTAACAAATATTCTGTTAATATTGATAAATATACAACTTAAAGCCCAAGGCTAAAATAATTGCTTTGCGAGTGACAACTGACAAACGTAAGTAAAACGAATGTTCGCGACTATATAAAACCCAAAAGCAATATAAGATTTGCTCAAAATAAATAATTAAACGTGCAAAGTAGCAATGAACTTCACTAATTTAATTAAAAGACTGAAACATCTATTATTCCGAATTAAATGTAATGCATAAGATTTTATTTTTATATACCTATTTATAACATGCTACTCTTTATAATTCCTTTTAAACAAAATATAAAAGGAACTGATAACGTACTACTACTAAAATAGAGTGATTATAAGTATACAACATGGAAATAATTCTTAACAATTCATATGTCCCTTTTTTCTTTCCTAATTGCTACTCATTCTTATAATTTAATTAACTAATTTGCATGTCAAGCTTTGTATCTAATTCTTTAATTCTCGAAGTTAGTTAGTACAGTACCTATTGTGCAAATCTCTGAGGTTTAAATGCTATATAAATACTATTATCTTGTAAGCATATTTCTATTATAAAAGAATCTATCTCGCACGTTTACTGGCACCGTGTACAAGCACAACAAATTTATAGGTACATGTCTTTCTAATTTACAATTTGCTTGAATAGGATAGCATTTTGTCGTCGAGTATTACCGCTTTACCTAATGTCGTTAAACTCTAAAACTGACTTGTTTAGCGAACTTTATGAACTTGATGAGCGTTCGCATCAAATGTCGCACGAACTTCGAAGTGTTGGATTAATACGTAGCAACAGAACACCGGGTATAATATTACAAAAGTTCCGCAAGTGATGACGAAAAACTCTTCTTATGAGTACTCACTCGAAGTTCGAGTAAGAAAGACTTGGATATTAAGAAACAGACGTGTAGATTGAAAGAAGAATATACTTCAAGCGTGACAAAACCACTTAGGTATTTTTCTATTATATCAAAACAAAACTGCGAAATACAAAAATAAAAAAGGGAAGAAAGGGACCGATCTGCCGTGACGATATCGAAAGACAGAAAATAAAGTTAACAAAAATAAACCAATTACTTCCAAAAGAAAACAGCATAGATGAGACAGATGCTTAAAATCCGTATCGTTCTTCTCAATATCATCAAATCTAGTCGAGATTGTGTGTCCATTCAGCGAAGATAAATGTTTTTTATGTGGGAGGCTGCACCCATCTCGACGTACCTAATTAAGCTAGTATTGATCCAATTCACCTGAGTTAAGTGAATTCACAGTCACAGTTGCACAAGTGATACTAGATTAGCACTAAAAGATTGACGTTAACGTAATGCTAGCGAGAAAACGTGCCATCAAGCTCGCATTTATTGTTAATACATCAACTCGCTAGCGGTACGCTAGCCTTAATCTTTTCGTGCTAAGCCTATTGGTATTGTATGCCTCTTTGGTTTAGTGGCAAATAATGTGCAAAGCGATCACGTGGTACTGGCGTAAATTTTCTATAGAAAAAGTTCAGTATCCGAAGTTTGCCGTTATGCCCGATATAATGGGAATAACCTCGCCCCCTATTACATGGGACCTAACATCGCCAGTAAAAAGTGGGTGTACTCTGTACACCTCTGCCATCCCCGAATATACACTGGGTTTTTTAAAAGATCAGGTACTAGTATAAAACCTTTCCAACAAATATCTATGTCGAAAAGTAAGCAAGGTTAGGAAAACGAACGTAAATAGCTACTCAAAATATGTTTGAAATTTTTTATCTTAATTAGTCGACTAAAAATTCAATTAATTATGATAAAACACGATAATAAATGAGTTTAGTAATAATTTATTCAAACTTATCACAGGATAATGCAGATATCCAATTAATTACTAGCTATTTTAGTTCTATAATTGGGCATTAAGCGTATAGATAAATAAATAGATATCGACCTATGCAATAAAATTTAAAATACAAAAATGATCATGCAATATGCTTTTTAAATTAATATTAAAGCAATATTATGAAATGCGCTTCTAATGCAATCGAATCAATGAACGACTTCATTGGACAGAAGATCCGTCCAAACCAATTATTAATGACTTCCACTTTAGGTACAAAATGAGGACTTGGTTAAGTGGTTCGAGTGTAGGTCGCTCACTGGATCGAATATCCGAAGCTTCTATCCCAGGACGTGACAAATCTTGTGACCCCACAAATGTTTGTTTCGGTCAAGATAATTGTGTACATGAATTTTAAAAATGATTCAGAGTGTGGGGTGACGAATATCTTTTTTAAATTTTGGTTAAAGTTCTCCATATCTCAGTCTTCTCCACTGAGAGCATAAAATTACGATTTAGCGCAGTGGTTAAGAGCTTAAGCCGCTCCGCCCACTGTGTCTAATAGTCGCGGGTTCGAGTCCCGCACGGTACAAATCTATGTGTGATCCACAATTATTTGTTCCGGTCTGGGTATTTGTGTATGTGAATTTTCATGTTTGTAAACGCACCCACGACACAGGAATAAATCGTAGTGGGCTACGTTATCTAAAATAAATAAAAAATTCTCTAAACATTTTTCCTTTTGTAAGGGAAAAGTACATTAAGTAAAGATATTTGCTCTAAAATTTTGAGCTAAAACGTTCATATAATTTTATTTAAAAGTTAAAATAAAAATAAGTAAACACCAACACGCCTGTATTTACCAAAGTGGGGGCCGCAGAGGTGTACACCCACTTTTCGCCAACGATGTTAGGTCCCATGTAATAGGGGGCGACCCAATTGCCATATACCGGGCACAATTCGAGACTACGGATTGATACTGGGAGTTTGTCGATAGAAAAACTACATTTGTCCGACCTAGGATTTGAAACCAGGTCCTCGTGATCACAAAGCACATTATTCACCTCTTGACCAACGAGGCAGTCAGTATTGAAAAGTTAAAAATAAGTAATGCTGGGTTTGAGCTGAAAGATTTTTATCTGGTGAACAATCATGTATCTATTATCGTTGCTTTAACTTTGTCCAAAAAATTCCACAAGAATTAGGTATAGAAATGAAGCTAGGGCTAATTTATATAGATATAAGTTATTCTAAGAATAAAATAAAATATACACCAATTCAAAAAACACATTGTATGAATAAAGTCGTTTAATTTTTTCGCCATTTTTTCTATATTCAGCCACTTCATAATAATTTCGTGGATAACTTTTATTTGATGATGGGAAAATCAGCCCTTATTTATACAAACCATAAGGATACGCAACACAGATGGCGCCAATGAGATAAGCATTTACTTACGTATTTGGTCACGTTTCTATCACAGTTCGGGCGTGGTTAGTAAGAACAATACGAAAATATTATCACATAGGCGCCAAAGGCGTCTTACATTTCTTAAACGTCACGGCTGCATATCCCAAGCCGGTATAGCAAAATTTTACCGAGTGAGTACATCCATATTTCTAGCTTTTTATCTATATCATATGGAGCGTGCCATGTTAGACATCACACTGAGCGACCGAGTCAGAAATACGGAGATCCATAAATAACTAAAGTGGAAGACATTGGATCCCGTATTTTTCGACTCAATAAGAGCAGGACACGTTGGTGATAAGATATGGTGATAGCAGGTTGAGTAGGTCTCTGACCGAATGGTGGCCATGAAATGGATAACTTAATCGAGAAAGACCACTACAAAGATGGGTCGATGATGTGGTCAAGTGCATTGGTAAGACCTGGCTAAGATTGGCTCAGAATAGGGATATGTGACGTAAGAGAGAAGAGGCTGTAACTGATGATGGTGATGATAATCATATCACATCATAAAAGCAGTCAGTCGTTTGAAGCAGTGTTAGTTAAATGCTTTACATTTATGATTTCAATACTTCAATAAAATAATTTTAAGAAATTATGAGCCTACTTTTGTAAAGTTTTACGCTTAACTTTCACTTTAATAAACATCTCTTAAGACGTATACAGAAATAAAACGCGGTGTCATATCTACAATCCCTGTAACGTCGCAGATTAAGTTTAAAGTCAACCTATATTCGGTAAGTTGGTGGATGTGGTCTCTGAGAAAGGTTTAAGGATCGTTTTAGGTCTTTGACACTGGAACTAAAGGGAATTATAATACATTGGAATCTTAAACAACCTACAGCTTCTTAAACTTGTACTACTTAAACTAGTTTCTTGCAGTCTACACAGTGTATCATAATAAAGAATCGTGCAAAATTGAATAGCATCCAATTAGCAAATATTCACAACATTTGAATATAACCAACCTTAATTATTTTATTTCTGTGATTATTATGATGTGATTAGGTACAATCGCGTTAATTAAGCAAAGTCGTATCAAAACTCCAAATTATTAACATTCATATGATATTAACTCGATTTACGAAAATGTTATTATTATTTCTGTATATCATATTCTCTTATTCCGAAGACGTGGAGTGGGCAGGACCCTCACAAGGTGCCGGTGACCTGGTGCTGGTAAAGCTGGATGTGTCCAGCACAAAGCCTTTCTCCTGCAGTGGACTTTTTCGGCTGATGATGATGGTGATGATCTCATATACTACCAGGTGGTAAAATAGAGTCAGAGAGCTGTTAACGTAATTTCAGTACATCTGTAGTTTAATCATCGCACGTAAACAACTCGTCCTCGCCAGATTAATCTCTCCAATCACGTGTTCTTATTTTCATTAAGTCGACCCGTAAATTAAGTTTTAACGAACTTAGCGTCGTGTTTCTTTGTTATGTTGCCTACGAGTATAAGTACTACGTTTTGTTTTTCATTTCACCAAACAGCAGCTTTTAATAAGTATGAAAATATGTGGACAGTATGTTATTTGAAGTATCTAAATTAGCTAAAGATTGGTGCTCATAAAATGTTGAGCTTTTGCTCTACGCAATCTTGCAATGGTATTCATTTCATTCTACATAAATTTATAAGAAATTTAGATTTTTATCGCCATTTATTTATTAGGTTATAGTGTGTAAACTCTATATAAATAGATATGTGTATTTTATAGAAGTTAAGTAATGGAGCACTAATTATTATAGGTTCAATCATGATCCCTAAGAGGCAAGCCCAAGAGGCGTGTTCTATAAATATGCCCAAGGACAACATAGGACAGAGTGGAAAACAAATACAGGGCTGAGACACTCCAAGGAATTTATCTCCATATGGAATGACAGCGACAGCAAAAGACTACTAAAACAGTAGACTTCAACACCTGACAAGATGAACCTGTGCAGCGACGTGGTATGCATGAACTGTGGTACAGGAACTGATACCATGAAGCACGTCCTCTGCAACTGCGACGCGCTGACGGCGCGGCGAATGAAGCTACTGGAAGTGGCCTATCCAACTCCAGAGTAATTCCGGCTCTTCCAACCTGCTGGATTCGACAACCTTGTACACGGATCATTTGGATCTCAAGGTACGTAAGAGCATCAGGGCGAGGACAGCGCAAAAGATTCCATCGGGTCGAAGTGAGCTTGAGGTCTTCTCAGTCCGGTAAGCCAACAACAAAATAAGATAAGATAGAGCCAAGTCAGTTAAGTTTACATTAAACATACTGTTGAAAGCCCAAATGAAAACAATATAGCCACCACTCACCCTCGCTCGGGTAGACTAGCTCTACAATCATGAACCAAGAGACTTATTGATTGACAACTAAAAAGCTTGGACCCGATATAAAGTTGTCCATAGATAAGTAACATTTTATAAAAATATATACTTAAAACTCTTGAGAAAACTCTTTCATTATTAACTTAACGCCTCGGACTAAATCAAAGGGTAACGTAAGGCAGAATTAACGTAAGCCAATACAATCACCTTAAGTATTACAAGGCCGTTGTTAGGAGAGATCGATCAAGATTCAGGACGCAACTGAATTTCCGGGTGCACAATCCCTTTGTTAGAGGTCTTTTTCAAATTGGCATTACATTACTTAATGTTTTGGAAAATTATGCTCCAGCGCGTTCCTGGGGATTTAAATGATTTATGTGCGGATTTGAATGAATTATACGAGTACTTCCGTTAAAAAAATCTGTTGATATTCTCTAAATATTTTTTCGAATGTTATTATAACATAAGCTTAACGGTAATGGGTCCATATATTGTATCTGGGTACCAATTATAGTTACTTACTGGTTATGTTGACATTAAATTACCGAACTCGTTAAGCTGACACCATTTGACAAGAAAGAGCCATAATTCATCTATCATTAAATAATGTTCACTGCCGCATTCTAGGGAAGCGATTTCAATTATAACTTTACCCAATAACTTATTGGATTGGATACAACATGATTTGTGCTTTTTAAAAGAAAAGGAAACGAATAATAATTAATTATAAGATAAATTAGAGATTAAGAAATTTATGAGTTCGATATTCTAAGCAAATTATTTTGTTGGCAATATAGTATTTCTATAAACTAATATCACACGACATTCCAACGTGCTGCTGATCAGATAAGCATATATAAATTGGGCACCCATTCAAAATGGCATTGCCCCAAAATATCTTACCAAACTCACGCTTACCAAATACTTGCGTGTAATAACAATAGCTGCATATGACCTCTATTTAAGTTCATTACAAAGGCTCTACCAACTATCTCAGCCGATACAGCCGCGGCCTCAAAACAACAATGTTAACTTCTATTTCCTTTCTATTTCACAAATATAGAGGCACTTTCGAACGGAAACCATAAAGTTTTTGCACTAGCACAATCGCATAATGGCATTTGTTCATGTATTACAAAACAAAGTTTCCAAGCTGTTACATAACGTAATGCAAGTAGGTTGGAAGTAGGTTGGAAGTATGCAGATGGTATAAGAGGTGATAGTTAAAACATACAATAACAAAGGCGAATAATTTCCAATATACAGCGGAGCAGCGGAGTACATAGAATCGAATATATGAAATAAGAAAAGTCGATATGATCTGAATAATACGATGATCATTAAGTTTGTTTTGAAAAAAGTACTTAAGAGTCTAGCTCGTAGCGCTATGCGATCGAGGTGTTCTTAGCGATGACCAAGGTTGAGCAGTGTTCGGCTTGATCGGTCTAAGATCGGGGCCATCGGGGTCGCAGATGCACGGGGCGGCGGAAAAAAAAATTGGTTGGTCTAAGATGGATAACAGTTTGTGGCATATTCATATTCAAGTGTTTCAGTGCTTCGGAAGGCACGTTAAACCGTTGGCTTCAGTTTCCTCTTAATGTGGTAGTCTTTAAGCCTAGTTGGAAGCTTTATATGCGACTTGATAAGTTTCAACAGCAAGTAGCCACAAATCTGCCACCACCAATCCGCACTGGGTTCGCGTGGTGTAAGTGTGAATCTCAACCTCAATTTGTGAGAGGATTTTGCCCAGCATTAAGACAATATAGACTGACTTACAAGAAATATAATTATAGACTAGCAGTGATAGCCTAGTGGTTAGACCGTTGGACTACAAAGTCAGAGGTCTCGGGTTCACACCCAGGCACGCACCTCTGTCTTTTCGAAAGCATGTGCGTATAAAAAATTAACTATCACTTTCTTTTACTGTGAAGGAAAACATTGTGAAGAAACCTGCATGCCTAAGAGTTTCTCAAAGGTGTGTAAAGTTCGTCAACCCGCACTGGACCAGCGTGGTGGACCTTCTCAGTTTGAGAGGAGGCCCGTGCCCAACGGTGGGAGAGTTTCTTAACAGGGCTTATATTATTATTATTATAAGTATATTCAAGGTTGTATGTTGTAAGAAATTCACAAATATTATTGCATGAATTAATAGACCTGATTGTAGAGTCACGTGCGTATATGTACAAGGTAACTCGGGTCGTGTGTCGAAGAAAGGAAATCAGGTGACTTGCAGGCGGCAGGCCTCACGTACTGAACCGGTCATAGGCCTAAAGGAATGTCAGATATGGTTGAATAGTGTACTAACATGTATTGAGTAATCTCGTTAATCAATCATTATGTCCATAAAGTCTTACTGTTCCACCAAATTATATGAATAGTCTACAAAACGATTAATACATTTTTGCAACCATCTGATAATATGACGTATAAAAATGTTACGCAACGCAACATATTGCTCTTCATTTTGGAAATAAAAACGTTTACAACTTGAGAAAGTACAGTATCGTATACTTACATAATATGTACATACCAATGCACCTTCCATGTCTACTTTCCCCGAAGTAGTAGGCCAGGGTGTACGTACATAGTGCACCAACATTTCGCTGATATATTTTTAACCCCCATGTGACAGGGGTTGAATCTGGAGTTATTCTTTAACTTCACTTCACACAGCTTTCAATTTTCTTAAGTTCTCTCGGTCATGGAAGTTTCGTCATATTTTCTTCATTGTTATCAAGTGACAATCCCACATAAATTTCAAAAAACCCAAAAATACTAGGTGGGCTACGAATTCTGAACTCCGTGAATACAAATCGAATGGTATATGCTTCATATGTTCATATAGCTACCGATATGGATGAATTCTTGTAGTGCACTTAACTTGCAACTTATTTATAAATAATTGTGCAAAGTCAAAGTTAAAATATTTTATTTGTAGAGACCAACAAGAGCTCTTACAAACGTCTAAAAGTATTACATTTTATACTACTACCACCGGATCGGAACGTAGCCTCGCACTCAGAAGATCCGGCGAGAAACTCAGCAGGCTAGTCTTTTAACTTAATTGGACTGGCCTTTCTGTTTATCATTCTTTTTTTACAAAATTGTATTTTAATAACCAAGTATTTTACAAAATATATTTAGCAGTTGCCGAATGAGGGCCTGTAGAAAACTATTCTTAAGTGCTAAACACTATTTTAAGTCGATTAAGCAGCTCCTAGTTATGGCAATAGACCTAACCCCGTAACGATATAAGGCTCCGTCCATCATAAGTTTGTTGAAAATAATGTACATATTCAAAGACCACAATCACATATGATATATACATTATAAGAATCGCAGACGAGTTCGTAACAATTACGGAAATATACAAAATACCAAGAATATTATTTATTATGCAAATAATATTTTCGCTGTCGTTAAACTTAAAACGGTAAAAGGCCAAGTCATGTGTTGCCTTATATGAGCAAGACACTAGTAATAGTTATTGCATTGCATTACATTGCACCGCACAGTCATGTGTTTTTCTCCTAATATGGTTCAATTTATTATGTAACTGATGAAAGCTCGGAAACGCATAAATGTTTAAAATAATATCAGCCTATACTGCCCACTGCTGGGCAAAGGCCTTCGCTCACAAATCGAGGCATGATAGATTAGGTTATACTCCACCACGCGGACCCAGTGCGGATTGGTGGAGGCAGGTTTGTGGCCACCTGCTGTTGGAACTTATCAAGCCGCCTTTAAGGCTTCCAACTCGGCTTAACGACTACCACATTAAGTGGTAACCAGGACCAACGGCTTAACGTGCCTTCCGAAGCACGGAGACGCTCGAATATGAAAATGCCACAAACGGTCACCCATCTCAGGCCGACCGAGTCGAACACTGCTTAACCTTGATGATTGGTAAGAACACCGCGGTCGCACAGCGCTACGAGCGCCTCTCATAAATGTTTACATAAACGATATTACATGAGTCAAGCTCGTAAAGCCAATGGCCAACATATAAAGAGCAAATTGATAACAAGTCGTGGTACGTGTAATCGTCGGCGAAAAGTAGGTGTACACAGCATCTCTGACACCCCAGCTTGGGGAATATAGGCGTGACTGTGTGGTTTAGGTCGCTAAATGAGAAAACCGTCAAAGACCCTTCAAAAGCGATGCAATTTCGACCAGAAACGTTTCTCACGGTTTGTATCCGATATACGATGGATACAATATTTTATTACTAAACTGGTTGACCCGGCGAACTTCGTACCGCCAATAAAACTTTTCTGAACTTATCTATATAAATACTACTTTTTACTGTTTTCCTTGCAATTAGTCGCAAAATTAATTTCTGAACGCATCCTGTTTGACAGATTGTATGGGAACGAACAGTTTGTATGGGAAAAAGCTTGCTTCTTTGAACTTGGATAAGCTAGAAGATATCGCGGTCAGGGAGAAATACGCTGAAGCCCTGTCTGAAAAGCTGATGCCAGCTAATGAGGTAGGTGATGTTGATGCTGCCTGGGGAACTATGTCATCTCATATCATGGATACCGCTTCAACTGTACTGGGTAAAAAAATCCGTCGCAACGAAGACTGGTTTGATGGAAATGATGAAACCCTGCGGGCAGCATTCGACAAACACCGAGATCTCCTGCGACAGCACAAAAGGCAGAGAGGAAGCGTTGCGGTTGTTAAAGCTAGTGACCTCGAATTGCGCAAGCTGTCTCGACATATGAAAGACAAGTGGTGGCAGGACAAAGCTAGTCACATGCAATGGCTCATTGACACAAACCAGCTGGGTGAGTTCTACAGTGAGGTACGTAAGCTGATTGGTTCATCCTACCAAGCTCGGGTGCCTTTAAGGTCTCTAGACGGTAGTCACATGTTGACAAGCAAGGAGGATATACTAAACCGCTGGGCGGAGCACTTCAACATTCTGCTAAATGTGGATCGATCAGCTGATCTGCAAAGTATCGGTTTAATGCCTCAGCTCCCTATCGCCTTTGAGCTGGACGAGACTCTATTGCGTGACGAGGTTGTTACTGCCATCAGACAGCAACAAAACAAACGGGCGGCTGGCATTGACCTTATACCGGGAGAGCTGATAAGATACGGCGGAGAGGAGTTGCACACGTTAGTGTGGGAACTATTTGTTCGCATGTGGGAGGAGGAGCGCGTTCCGGATACCTTTAAAGTATCGCGCATAAGTGCTCTTTACAAGCACAAGGGTGACCGATCTGACTGCAACTCCTACCGCGGTATTTCGCTCCTTTCAGCCCCCGGAAAGGTCTTTGCTAGAGTTCTCTTAAACCGCCTAAAGAACTTGTCTGAAAAGATTCTGCCTGAAACCCAGTTTGGCTTCCGACCGGACCGAGGCACATGCGAAGCTATATTCTCTGTGCGTCAACTGCAAGAAAAGAGCAGGGAACAGGGCTGTCAGCTGTACCTTTGCTTTGTTGACCTGGAGAAGGCTTTCGATAGCGTGCCTCGGGAAGCTCTATGGTTGGTGCTAGGTAAGCTCGGGTGCACGGAAAAGTTTGTGAGACTTCTTAGACTCCTGCATGACGACATGCAATGCTGCGTTGCCGTAGACGGTGAACAGACAGACTTCTTCCCCGTTACCTGTGGGGTGAAGCAAGGATGTGTCTTAGCGCCTACTCTGTTCGCCTTATACTTTGCGGTGGTAGTTAGAGAGGTCTTACACACTGTTTCTCAGGGAGTCCGCATCCGTTTCCGCACAGACGGCAGCCTTTTCAACTTGGCTAGACTTAAGGCTCGCACTAAAGTCTCTTACGCACTGATCACTGAGATCATGTATGCTGATGACTTGTGCTTCCTATCAGAATCCCTAGACGGCCTGCAACAGCTGATGTCCGCATTCCACCAAGCCTGCCGTAAGTTTGGCTTAAAGATCAGTGTCAATAAGACGGAGGTGATGTCCCTGGACATGCACGGTCACGAGACACTGACCATAAAACTTGGTGAGGATGTGCTAAAGCAGGTGGATAGATTTCGCTATCTGGGGAACACTGTAACATCCAAGTGTGACCTTGATGCTGAGATCAATAGCAGGGTGGGTACCGCAGCTGCGGCATTCGGCAAGCTATGTACCAAGGTCTTCTGCTCGCATAACCTTAAGTTGCCCACTAAGATATCGGTGTATATGGCAATCGTGCTGCCAAACCTCCTATACTCCTCTGAGACGTGGTGTGTATACCGCCGCCACATTCGCACTCTGGATCGCTTCCACCTTAAATGCCTCCGTACCATCATGAGGATCAGATGGTCCGATAGAGTGCGAAATACCGAAGTTCTGCGACGAGCCAATGTTGGTGGCATTGAGGCCTATTTAATGCGTCGACAGCTTCGGTGGTGCGGTCACGTATCTCGTATGGCGGAGGAAAGAGTGGCGAAGCGCATCTTCTACTCTGAACTGGAGAAGGGCAAGCGGAATCATGGCGGTCCCCTCCTCCGGTACAAGGATGTCCAAAAGCGACACATGAAGAGATGCAACATAGAGCCCTCTCGTTGGGAACGTTTGGCAGCACAGCGGCCAGAATGGCGCAGGATGGTGAACAGCCAAGTACACGAGTTCGAGGCTCAGCGTAAAGCTGACCTTGACGCCAAACGCAATCAGTTAAAGGCCCGCCCACCTGCTGCCATATCATACAACTATGAGAACGGCGTACTTACGTGCCCTCAATGTGCACGGAGTTTCGCTGCGAAGATAGGCTACATAAGCCATCTTCGAGCGCATCAGCGGCATTACTCTGACTAGGGGTCTTTAAAGTGGTCGCCATGGCCGAAATCGGTCGGATCAATCATCATCATCATCATCATCATGGGAAAATAAAATAGTTGTTTTTACTACTTTCCTTCCAATTTCTTTATATTTTCTCACGTTTTAAACCTTCCTTGGACTTCTACAAATATTTCAAAACCAAAATTAGCCAAATCAGTCCAGCCGTTCCCCAGGGTTTTGTGACTGACAAACGTCAATTCATTTTTATATATATAGATTTGCTACATGTTTGTACACATTACTCTACATAGTAACGAATATTTTGTCACCGGACATAGTTTCTCGCCCCGCCTTTCGTCATCAACTTTAGTCGCAGCTTGCGTCGAATTATGCAATACTTGCTCCGCATTAGCTTTGAAATCAGTAAATATAATCTTTAGAATCAGCAACAATATAATTTAGTATACAAATTTAAGGATTGTGGTTGGTAACGATTTGCTGGAACGAGTGAATGAGTTTGTATATCTTGGATTCGCCTTTTGTAAGTATAGGAAATACACCGCTGACATAGGGAGAAGAGTGAGTGCAGGGAACAGAGTGAATGGTGCGATGAGGAAGCTACTTGGGAGCCGGCACTTAAGCCATAAGGCGTAGCTGGCCATGCATAACGGAGTTCTTGTTCCAACGCTGTTATATGGGAGCGAGAGCAGGGTATGTAAGAAGGAGAATGAAAGTAGGATAAATGCGGTAGAAATGCGAGCTCTGCGGAAGATGTGCGGAGTGAAGCTGACCGACCGCATTAGCAACAGCATAGTAAGACAGCGAGTAGGTATGAAAGATAGTATCGGTGTAAAGATGAGAAAGGGCATGCTCCGTTGGTTTGGGCATGTAGAAAGAATGCCAGAGGAAAGAATGACAAAACAGATATACAATGTGAAAGTGGAAGGATGCAGGTACCGGGGAAGACCTAGACTATCTTACCACGATCAAATAAACAGAGTCTTATCTGAAGGAAAAGTCAAGAGTCTCCGTAACCGGTGAGCGTGTATGAGACGAACTATGCAAGTCGAGGAAGCCAGAGAGGTATGTAAAGAAAGAACCTATTGGAACTCTATACTCTCTGCCTACCCCGCATGGGATCTGGCGTGATGTTATAGATAGATTATAGAATAATAATATAATTATTACCTTATAGCATAGAATAAATGATAAACATTTTACTGAAGAAGATCAAAACCGTCTGAACTTGGCCTTTAAGTAGCAAAGTTAGGCTGTCTTATAATACGCAATTAAATCCAAGGCTAAATTGATTACACGTTTGATATTAAGTAGTCGAGAGTTATCTAGATCGGATCATAACATCTGAACAATACAAATCTAGTTGCTAACCAGCCCGTCAACATCGTCCAACCAACCGACCAAGTAAAATAATCAGACTTTCTACGTTTTAATCTCGATGACCTAACCTATTTATTTTCATCGTATAATCACAGTATATCGTGGGTTGTTGACATTTGTGATCATACATCGTGCGTAATACAAGTCACGTTTTCAATTTCCATTTTCATATAAAGAAATAAATTCTGATCTTCTAAATTATTTTCACTTGCATTAAAAAGCTCTGCGTTTGTAAAATCTGTAATTATGATTTTAAATTAAAAATAATGTTAACGCCTTATCGATGTTCCAAGGAGGAGAATAAAAGAAATCGCTGCTATTTTAGATACTAGTATCTCTTTGCTGTTTTCTTAATATCCACAAACTCATATCAAGGAGAGGTTAAAAAAGTAACACTATTTATTGTCCTGGCAATTTTATGGGGCCTGGAAACACAGGTTGATATTTATTATATAAATATATAGGCCAACAAATACTTTCCTAATGTGCCCACTGTAAATCATAATATTTGACCACCAGCAGTTATTTAGCTTTATCTTGTCAGCGTTATGTATTTATTATGGCATAAACAATATTTTCCCTAATATATTTTATATCTACGATAAAAATATATTCCGTTCACATTGACCGTAAAGGATAAGATAAAGATAAATAGGTAAAATAGATCATAATACAGAATAATATATTCTATAACTAGGTACAAGTTCTGTATGTTCTATCTAAGACTATCTTAGGGAGTTGCCAGAATGTCTTAATTAATATTATTAGTATAATCTCACTTTGCCGTTAAAACAGATGTGGGTACGCAATTTATAGCTCTCTCTCTCCTCCTATGTTACGGCAAAGTAAAATTACAATAATATTGCTAAAAAATTGCACACCTTTCTGAGCCATGTTCACCTTATGTTATTATTCTTAAAGTTGATATTCAAACGATTACATTAACTTGTAAATTTCTAGTTCGCCTAATAACACTTTTAATCTATACCGATTATCCGAGTGATCTGCTATTTTAATCTCGATATCTACACTAATATAATAAAGAGAAAAGATTTGTATGTTTGTGACGAATAAACTCAAAAACTACTGTAACGCTTTTAATGATTCTTTGACCATTAGAAAGCTACATTATCCGGAAGTAACATAGGCTATAAAACATAGACCCGGTAGGTGGCGCTGTTGTCGACCTGGGAAAAGTCGCGGCAAACTGCTAGTATTTTATAAAATTGGCAGCTATTATACAAAGTTATTTAATTCATATAAAATAATTTACACGCTACCGGATGTAGCATCATAGTAATAAAAATTGAGTCCAATTCGATAAACGTTTTTTTATAGTTCTACTTTCACTGTCAATAACGAAAAAGTATCAATGTCATAACATAACACGAATAATCCAGATAATACGGTAATTTCCTATTTTACCAAAAAAACTTGCCGGTTATGCATCGGTTACGAATATTGCGTGCACGCAAATCAGAATGTATAAGCGCCTACGTAATTTTAGTGTAATACTTAAGAACAGATAAAATTGTTTTGAATGAACTTTTTGGTTGAATTCAGTACAATTCCTAAGGCCAAATATATAGAGTCCCACAAGCACATTTTGGCCCGCAGCCAAAATCGGAACGAACGCTGTCATCAAGTGAAATGTCACTTCATGACAATCGGAGACTTGCCGTTTGCTATTAAATTTATCCAAATTCTTTTTTTAATTAGTAATCGTGGTAACTGCCTTGTTGGTCTGGTGGCAAAGCGCATCGCTTTGTAATCACGACGTCCTGGGTTCAAATCCTAGGTCGGACAAATGTAGTTTTTCTAACGAAAAATTCCCAGTATGAGTCTGGAATTGTGCCCGATATATGGCAATAGGCTCGCCTCCTATTACATGGGACCTAACATCGTCGGCGAAACGTGGGTGTACTCAGTACACCTCTGCCACCAACTCTGGGGAATATAGGCGTGACGGTGTCTTTAGTCGTCGTAAAAAATTATTTCCCTGGAAGTAGGAAAATTTAACTAAATTACACCAACGCCCCCTGTCAATGTAATCCAAAATATTCTTGTCACACTATCGTGGGTATATCTTGCGACAAGAGGGCGTAACACGAAAGATTAAAGTTAGCGAGATGCTAGCGAGTTGATATGCCATCCTTGTCAAACTACAAATTTATTAGATAGAGATGAACGTGACAGCACGCTTACTCGCTAGCGTTACGTAAAAGTTAATCTTTGGTGCTAAGCTTTAAGGTTTAGTGGTAAATTTTAAAAAAAAAGCATGTACTATCCCACAAGGATAATTCCGCGATTTTGGCCTGCGACCAAAATCGGAACTAACGCTGTCATTAAGTGAAACGTCACTTTATGACAGTCGCAGACTTGTCGTTTACTATCAAATTTAAAGTTCTTTTTTTTATTTAGTAACCTTCCTACTTACTTGTTGTAATATCTTCTTAAAAGTAGAAACTTTTTAAATGGTAACGTTCATTTTAAACCAACGCCCTCCTGTCAATGATATCTATGAGCCAAAATATTCTGGTCGCACTAAAATTGCAGTGGTGATAAATAAGTTCTTCGAACGTTTGTTGTACATAAAAATCTCTGTTCAATTCCCACATAAAGCATTAATATATTCAAGGAACAAACATAGACCTTTGTATCACAGAGGTTCGCTGGATTTCAGGGAAATTTGCATACTTTCGCTAATTTGTTTATTTAGTTAATTAAATTTGAATAATTAATTTGGACTACCGAATTCTTTTCTTAAGATTTTATTTAATATGTATGATTAATAAAGGTTGATAACTTACAAAAACAAAAATTAATTATAATAAATACATAATTGATTACGTGTAGTACGACAAGAATCTTCTGGCTTGTGGATGACATTAACAGGGTTGGTGTGAAATTAGGGTTACCATTTAGTAAAATATCCTTACTTTCAAGGAAATATTTTAACAGGAGGTTTCGCACGGTGAAGCTAACTCGATGGAATTGGGGCACTTGCTCAAATAACTTAATCAAGCTTCACCATGTGAACGCAGTAAAACTGAACATTAAAACAAAATAAAAATAAAGTCTTTTAAAATATCCTTACAAATGAAAAAAGAACTAGGGTAAATTTCATAGCTAACGGCCATTCAGCGAACTGTAATGCAGTGATATTTAACTTGCTGACAGCGTTTGTACCGATTTTTTAAAATAATGTCGCCCCACCCTAGTATTTATTCCTGTGTCGTGAGTGCGTTTACAAACATGAAAATTCACATATACAAATACCCTGACCGAAACAAATATATAAGATTTGTCCCGTGCGGGAATCGAACCAGCGACTATTAGACCTAGTCGGTGGAGTGGCTTAAGCCTTTAACCACCGCGCTAAATCGACCGCAAATTTTGTGTCCATACAGGTATGATAAGTTTTACACTACACTCAAACACAAACTTTAATAATTTATAAACACCGTCACGCCTATATTCCCCTAGCGAAGCTGGCAGAGGTGTACTGCGTACACCCACTTTTCGCTGACGACGTTAGTTCCCATGTAATAGCCGGGCGAGCCTATTGTCATATACCGAGCACAATTCCAGACTCCAGACTCATACTGGGAGTTTTTCGATAGAAAAACTACATTTGTCCGACCTAGGATTTGAACCCAAGACCTCGCGATCACAAAGCGATGCGCTTTCCCACTAGTCACTAGGCACCAACGAGGCAGTAATAAAAAACAAAATAATTTATTTTGTATCAACCCTGGGGTATTTACAAATTGTCGAATACATTTTTTTGTATCTAACCTAACTACTAATATACCACCAGATAGGGGCGCGGCCCCCACTGAGAAGAACCGGTGAAGAAACTCAGCAGGCTTGTCTTTTTTATACACAGCCATTTTATATAACAGCTATAATGTGATTGATAAGAACAAGCATTAGATCCAGAATTTTTCTACTATATTTTGTACCATAATAACATTATAGATGATTAATAAAAAACTCTCACAAAGTGGACTTACACGATGGGACTGGTCCGCAAGCTAAGAGTCGCTCAGCGAGCTATGAAGAGACCTGTGCGTGGAGTTTACTAAATAGAACCACAAATGAGACTATCCGGCATAGAACCAAAGTCACCGACATAGCTCTGTAGACCACGAACTGGCAAGCGCAGTGTGGGACGCCCCCCCCCCCCCCCGCGAGATGGAGTGACGACATACGTCGGATAGCCGGCAGGAACTGAATGCATAAACCCGAGGGTCGGGCTCTGTGGCGCAAATTGGAAGACGCCTATGTCCAGCAGTGGACTAATTTGGGCTGATGATGATGATAAAAAACTACATAGTTATCGGCATACATAGTAAGACTTCTGAGTAACTATAGTCTGATGCTGATTCTTTAATATTGTTTTCTATTTATACCAAATAAAATTGACATTCTTGCCCAGAATGTATTTTTTCGTGACTCATCCATCCTGGTCAGCCAGTTTTGGTCACCGGTTTCTGCAACCAGTCTTTTGGCTACGTCTATAATATAGCCACAATATTACCGAAAGCGGATCAAGGACATCGCTCACGCAGATCTAACGTTGTTTAAAGAAACAATGTCACAAATTAAATCAATAGCTAAACTATAACTTCACGGTTAAGTCGTCTCAAAACTAGTTTATGAACTGAACTATGAGGGTGAACGAAACCAGAGAGGTAAGGAAAGGACTTGTCGATACTCTGTACTCTCTGCTTACCCCCCAAGGGATCTGACGTGATGATATAGATAGATAGCAAAAAGAACTAGTTTCATTTCAGAGCCTGCACTTGTCCGTAACAGCAAAATAAAGTCATATTTTTTCATCAAGTAAAAAATCAAACGATCTTCAACAAAAACTATTTACAACTAACAAATTATTTGCCGGGTTAAACATTGTAAACTATCCAACGGAGCTAGTTAAAATACAATGAATATTATTTATTAGCATTAGATAACAATCATTGCATTATGTTACTAGGTAGTATTTTATGTGGCTAAGATAATAATAGAATTCATAGTATGACAACGTGTATTTTAGACGCGGTAAATAATGGATGGTTGGTTATAGTATTCAAAGTCCAACATCGATTCGAAAAATTTCATAAAATGTATGGAACCGGTAATTGTTGGTTGGTGTTAGAGTCGTGTTTTACAAATATAGATAGATAATATAGAATTGTAATCAAACCATTCATAACCAGTATTTACCATTCGTTAATATTTACCACAATTTGAAAGATTGATTAAAAGTTATTGTACGTAATAAAATATATAGTCTCATAGTCTCCTTTAAAGAGACAGTAGTCACTCAGAATACAGGCAGGTAGTTTTAATTTTTTTTTAATCTGACTTGTCAGAAAAATATAAATTAGCCCTTATACAGACAGACACCTATAATAAATGACTAAGTATGAATATAATAAAAATGCCAATGAACTTTTGTTCATAAGGAAAACATAAAGGTTTACTAAAACTATCCAAAAAAGTACTCTTGATTTGGATTTTGCAATAAATTTAAAATATATATATATGTCTATTTTCCCCATGACTCACTAGTGACACCAGTAAAGAAACCAAGACATCTTTCACAACAATCGTTTGTTTCCAATCGAGCCGTAACCGTGTCGAGGAAAAACGTGCGATAGTGTAAAATAATGGCATTGTAGCCTATTATAATGGAGGTACCTAAATGTTTGACATTGTCTTAGCCGGCGACTTGGTGAAATGAATATTTAACAGTAGCCAATTTAATTGTTACTCGCATGATTTATATCGCTTGCAACACCGTAATCATATCTGATCTGTGCCGTTTTATTGCTTCAGAGAGCACGCAATAGTCTAGTATAATTAAATTGGGTATATAAAATTTGGAATGTAAATTAGGCTGATACTACAGCAGATTAAAATCCTAATAATTTAATTTAAATCAAAATCACAACTTTTACTCATACCGGTAAGGATACTACCCTATATAAAAATACAGTCCAATAATCTTTAACACTGAAGTATACCAGGTGTTCACAGCTGTGTTTTTAAATAGTAAATACACTAATGTTTCCACTTTTTCAGTAAATAAAGAAACACAACTGCCTCGTCGGTCTGGTGGCAAAGCGCATCGCTTTGTGATCACGAGGTCCTGGGTTCAAATCCTAGGTCGGACAAATGTAGTTTTTCTAACGAAAAATTCCCAGTATGAGTCCGGAGTCTGGAATTGTACCCGGTATATGGCAATAGGCTCGCCCCCTATTACATGGGACCTAACATCGTCTGCGAAACGTGGGTGTACTCATTACACCTCTGCTACCCCCTCTGGGGAATATAGGCGTGACGGTTTTTTTTTTAAAGAAACACGAACGTACCTCCTAGTATGAAAACAACCGTGACCCTTTGCAGTCTTTTCCAAGAAAATAATGTCCTTCTGTGAAAAGGATGTTTCTTTTCATATATAAAAGCGTGTTTAGATGTTTGTTACTCAATCATACAAAAACGAATAATCGGATTTAGATGAAATTTAACACACGAATAGTTTATTACCTGAATTAACACATACTATACTTTTTATCCCGGATAAATGTTAGGTTCCTGTTTAAAGTCAATGCGGACGAGTCGCGGGCAGGAACTAGTCTCTTAACAAATTCTTGATAATAAAGATTGTTCTGTAAACACCAAAGACAGCGATCAAAATGTATACATATCACCTTTACCAGCGTTTAAAACGTTTTATATGAACTTGTCGCCTGTCAATTGATTACAGAATAAATTATTTATCATGGAAGTCCTTCATAGATACTAAAGGTTTCGAAATGCATACAATTACGAAGGTCATTCGCATAAACTTATTGCTCAATAGCAATAATTGTCCCAGTATTCTCTCCCACTGCGAGACTAATATCTTAAACTCGACAAAGAATATAATTAAAGCTTACCAGCAATGCGTAATACGTTAGATTTGAATTATTAGAATTTGAATAAATAGTGGCATAGATGACAGGTGTCATTCCCGGAACTAGAAAAAAAATCGAAAAAAGATTTCGCATTTCCACTCAAATAGTCAAGTACTTAATTGTAGGGAAAATGTACTAACTAACTAACTGTAACTTCAAAAGTAACATAATTAACTATAGAGACATATTTTGTTAATCATTAAGTTTTTAGAACTTCTACAAAATGACATATTACTAAATTAATCAAAAATTGTGACACAACATCTGAACGCTGTTCTCTCTGCCTACCCCACAAGGGATCTGGCATTTTGTGTCACAAAACAAAATTTCAGGATTTTTTTAAGCGGTAGTGCGGAGTGTTCCATTTACACAAAAAAAAAAAGAAAATAAAAATTATGAAAAAAAAACTTACCTTTTTTTGGTACTTAAACTTAATTATATTTTTTTATCCACACTCCACTTAGGTCACTATAATATCAAGTATGATTCGTAGCGACACGAAATGTTCCGAGTTGAAATTCGCGGCGTGCACAGCGAATGCACCACCGTTAAATGACTAAGACGCGGGAAGGGAGAACTTTGAATTTTATATAGCCAACAAGCGGGGGTACTTTAAATCTTGAACAACAACTTTTTAATTTAAAACATATACCTATGTATTTTTTTCCAGTATTTTGTAATTTACCGGGTCATAAGCCACAATGATTTTTTTCGTATGGACTAATGAGCTGAGAGATAATTTGTGGTCAACAATCTTAGGCCGTGGGAAATTTATTAACAACCTTTTACATTTTATTATTTACTTAATTTATGTCTTATAATGAACCTGTAGTGTGTATCTATTATATTTATAGGAATGTGTGCTCCTTATAATATTACAAAATAAACCATCACACAGGCAGGGCTTACAGAGGTGTACTGAGTACACCCACATTTCGCCGAAAACATTAGGTTCCAGTGTAATAAGGGTCGTGCCTATTGGCAAAATACCTGGAATCATTTCAGACTCCAGACTGCTATGATTTTTAGGAAACCCCCTACCTAAACTCTAGGATTTGAAACCAGTACATCATCAGGCGTATCACACACTGCTAGTCTAACGAAGTAGTCACGTCGATAATACTACATATTACGTACTATTTTACAGGAAGTTGAGGGATGCAGGTGGCATCGGACCGGCTGCGCTGGAGAGCGATTGGGAAGGCCTATGTTCAGCAGTGGACAAGTGTAGGCTGAGATGATGATGTACTATTCAAGTACATATTATTTTCGATCAAGCAGCCTGTCATATCAATAGGCGCATCCCGTACTACGTGGGTACTATTTGAGACTAAAATTATAGTCGGAAACAATACTTTTTCGAACGAGTTTGGGCACCTATGTCAAGGTATAATCGTGATGTCAAATCATAATTTAAAGAAGGAAATTTCTATACGTCACTCTGCTCTTGAAAGCCTTTTGAAACATTTCGATATATATGTATATAAAATGAGGATAAGATTCTCACTTTATGACATGCTACGCACTTGACCTATTGAAGATGATCAGCAATATGTTAATTTCAGGAGAATTAACAACATCATATTAAAATATAAAAATCGCAACGTATATATGCAAATTCATAGGAACAAAAGAAAAGTGTTTAAGTTAAAAATAATATATTTTGTGAAATGACTTATAATTAAGACAATTTAACCCTACTCATAAATGTGATAATTTGTATATTTAGATTTTTGTTACTTAATCACACAAAAACAGATGAACGGATTTAGATGAAATTTGGCACACAGATAGTTTAATACCTGAATTAACACTTTTTATTCTGGAAAAATATAAGGTTCCTGTGTTAAGGTTCTTGTCTGTAATATAAAATAGGAAGCGGAATGTACAAATGCATACAAAATTACCTAGTTCGCGAAAACACCCATAAAATTATGACGAAGTTTATGGTAATTTGCATCACGTTTACGACATACGACCACCGAAAGTTCTCACCCTATTATATTTTCAGTAGCACGTAATTAAAAAATCATAAATAATTAAAACGCTTTCTTCATACTATGGCGGTAATGAGTTAAATTTAGCCAATCTATGCAAAAAATATTTTACCTATATAACCATATCATTCTAGATAGTAATGGTTATGTACTTAAATAAATTACTTGGTTATGCAGGAAAAATATTGCCTGCCTACGCCAGATCCCTTGCGGGGTAGGCAGAGACAACGTATCATACAGAACCATAATTTGGTTTGTCTACAATAAAAAAGGTATTTTACAGCCCTGTACCTAAGATAGAATGCATGGGTTATATGTAATTTTGCACCAGACATGTATAAATATTGTAATCCTCCTAAAGGCTTGGTAACCTGGATATCTAGTTCTGTTACTGATTCTTGTAGCGGGCACTGGAGTGACTGGAACGAACTGGCATCAATTTAGGGCATTGTCCCGTTGCGATGAACAGTTGACGTAGACCCAGCAGTCCGATCAGACGTTTCCGACGATGTTTTCTGATTCATATTCTGATCGTTGGGCTGCAGGTGCTTCCAGTTTAAATGGGTGACAGTGTCTCTGTAGTAGGTTTAGCCACATAATATTTTAGATTTAGGCTGAACTTTGTCATAGCTTTAGTTAATTTTAGGTTTTCAGGTAATGCTTCTCTGAACAAATATTTGTCCTGCTTTTATTCCTTCAGAGTACCTGTTTTAGTATTATTTGATTTGTTGCAAGTTAATATTAATCGTGAGAATTAAGAAGCGTCAGTATAATTATCAGAAATTATTGATATCTATCTTCGACCGAAAGACGCCCACGGGAGCGCAAAGGCCTCCCTCAAAGACCAAAAGGTTGGTAGAATTAAGGTTTCGCCATATAGCCGTCGCAGCGTGACTGGAGTGCGACGGTGGCGCGGAATTGTAATGTACTGAAATGTACGGGCCAGACGCCACACAACGCAGTTTCACTCGGCGCGATGGCAAACGTCTCAACCAAAAACAACCGAGCGCTTCCGTCGCGCTCCCGTCGCGCTCCGCCGGCTATTTGACCAAATCTTAAAAGTTATTAAAAATTGGTTTGTAAAGAACTAACGCATCTCCGATGTCACATCGAAAAATCTAAATAAAATCCCGCTACAGAAACTAAATCCAAGTGAAATTGAAAGTTTAGCGTGTCATTAAAAAAGTAGATTGTTTGGATTCAGATTGCAGACGATAGGAACTAGAAATACAATGACTCATTCCAAACTGCAGACGTCTCAATAGTGACAATTTCGAAAATACACAAAATTTTACACCGTCGCGCCTATATTCCCCAAGCGGAGGAGGCAGAGGTGTACTCTGTTCACCCACTTTTCGCCAACGATGTTAGGTCCCATATAATAGGGGGCGAGCCTACGAGTACAATTTCAGACTCTGGACTAATGCTGGAAATGTTTCGATAGAGAAACTACATTTTTCCGACCTAAGGTTTGAACCCAGGACCTCGTGATCGCAAAACGCATTATTCGCCACTAGACCAACGAGAAGTAATTTAAAAATTTTAAAACCGTTGTGATGAACAATACATAAAACACAGATGATTGCATAGAATTTTAATTCTTGGTAGACATTGAATTACGCAATTCTGATGCATAACTAAAATTTCATGATAATTTCTGTCTGTCGCTCAGTTTTGGAATCAGTCAATTACGGAATCAGATCTTTAACCAATAAATGTCCATAGATTTGTTTAACACAGGAATTACGACACGAGTCATTCAGACGGAACATAATAAAGGTTAGTGCACAAGCACAATTTTTATCATGTGTTTATACTCATCTCAATGAGAATTCATCTATAATGTGGTCGATTTTATGTTCCATTTATTTATGATTTATCGCCAAAGATTAAACAAGTAACACGCGATTCATAAAATTGAATAAATTATGCCGGAGGCAACGTAAAACAGCATGTATAAAACCATCCATACCCATGTACTTAATAATACATAGAGAGTCGGACACCGCTAGAGCATAGAAGAACATAGACTGTTATTATTTTTATAGCGCTTATTAAATACGACTATTGAAAATAATTACCTGTTATGTTGACATCGGTATTTTTCGCACAGAAACAGTTGTAAAAGTTTATAATTGTCATTTACTTCTATACTAGCAGTTTCCCGCGGTTTGGCAGCCGGTTAACAACAGGGCCACCTACGGAGTGCAACTATAGTTAAAAACCATCCAGGTGATCCCGTAAGTAAAAAATCATCAGAATCGGTAAAGCCGTTTACAAACACATTTAAACAGGAATTTGAAGTTGAAATTGTGGTGTAAAATAGCATTGACACATTTTGTGTCTGAACATTCAAAATATTTTAAAAACTATTGGGACCAAAAAAAAGCCTCGGGTCATATCTTGACATTTTTTTTCCGTCCGTTCAGATGTTTATTTGAGCATCGCGAGTTAAATTTCACTTAATTAATTATGTAAGAAGTGTAAATATATCTATGATATTTATTTACTTACATATATTCCACAACAAACCCGTCTGTTTGTCATTTTAAATGTGATTTCACTGCATTGTTATGTCTATAAATATGCAATTTACATAATATTGTTTGTGATGTCATGTCCTTAGTTTGGTGGCATATTTTATATAACTTTCATTGAACTTTCATTATGAACCTTTGGTCGTTTTATATTATAAATAACACATTTGTATATATGTAGTAGCTTTAAATAATATACCTACTTTTCTACGACGAAGATAAATATTTCATTATCCTAATGTCGGTTGCCTACGACTTCATCTGCGTTATTATTCTGAGATAACAGGTAGTCTATATCCTTCTCCAGGATGGAGTCTATGTCCTTGACAATTTTTATCAAAATCTGTTCAGCGATTTATGCACGAAAAGGTAACAAACAGACAGAGTTACTTTTGAATTTATAATATTAATATAGATTTTAGTTTAGCCTTTACAAATACTAATACCTATACCTACTTATCTGCTATGATATTAATTGCATTGTCTCGAAAACCTAGAAAACTAATTTAATCCGCCCGCTAAATGTAAATTATTACCTAAAGTTAAATTTCCTAAGTTAGCGGTGAAGATTTAAAGCTGAACCGTAGCGGTAAATGACTTTTTAAAAGACGACGCGATTTCTGCGAAACATAAGTTATATAAAAACCGGATTTTATTTGAGAATTAAGATTTGAAAATTACTAAAAAAGCTATCCTTGATAGGATATCTTCTACTAGACTTGACTGTATAAGTAGATTGACTTGGCTTAAGTTTGAGCGTAGGCTATTTGAGTCACTTGATCGAGTGAATTCGGGTTGATCCCCGCACAGGAAAAATCTGTGTGATACATAGATATTTATGTCGGTCTGGGTATTTTTACATGGTATATTTATATTTGTTAAAAGCTTGCACCAGATAGAACTAAATCCTAGAGTCGCCTTACAAAAAATGTTAAAAATAAATATTAATGTATTATTTATTTTGTACATTTATGTATGTACATTTGCGGACTTCTGGTATGGAAACAAGTGTGGTGGATTCAATAATATACAATGCCTGAAAATAAAAGAAATATAAATAACAAACGCACTACAAATGTTAAAAAATCTATAACTAAATAAATGCAAATTACTTTAGGCAACATTACATTATTGCGTCGAGTAAATTCATCATTCGCGTTCCGCATTTGTGATAGATCTATACGACATAAATTTGAATGAAATAATAATATACATTTTTGCGTATCTAGTGATTTCAAAATATACAGATTTAGGTTGCAACATGCATTTGGATTCGCTAGACACGTCTTGACATCCTGATATGTAAAAAAATCAAAGTTGAATATTGTGACATGCATTCTAACCTCGTAGATAAACATTTGAAATCCTTCCTACGAGCCACTCTTCATATTATAATACAAAACATCATGTCATCCTACTTAAATGAAGTTATAGCCTGATAAGTATAATCAATGGCACAACTGGATGGGTTTCGAAACCCATTTGCAGATGTTAATTTGATTATTAATTACATATAATTTGTTTACGGTGAAGGCAAACATCTGTGAAAAGCTACCCGACTTACGAAAGTTATGTCTGTAAAACATGGCCTATGATCTGAATTTAGCTTGTCTAGAGGTCAAACAAACAGATAGTTGGACTGATCTCGCTTTGTATGAGTTATTCATTCTGTACCTGTAGCATCTTCGAAATTATTAGCATATTCTATTACGACCACATTTCCGAAAAATTGGTTCGTAACTTTTGCAACAATGTACGTATTACAACATTAACAAATACACACATTTAATTAAAATTACCTCTAAAACCCACATACCAGAGAGAGTATTTATAACTAAACTAACCTACTAGATTTTCAAAATTATATTAATCACAATCAACATATAAGATGATAAAACTTCACTGCAGGACCAGTCTTGTTCTGTCCGCATTCAGGCTTTTTGTCTACACTTTTAGGGGCTTTTTGTGCATCCATGTAGAGACGGAATAAGATTTAGTTTCCCCACTGCAAGCTGGGCTGACTTTCTGGACGCCACTTACGCACTTATGTGGCAACCAGCAAGTCAGTCCAGCTTCTGTTAATCCAGTCCAAGTACAACTGCCACCAATAGCGATAGTGTCTGCAAGCATTTCCTCAAGTAGTTTCTTTCTTTTCTTCTCTTTTAGTACCACGCTGTAGATCGGCTCAACTAGGTATTATCGGAACTCGCATCATCCCGCTTCCTAAAAGTATTGACTTTTTGGAATCGCTACCATGACAACAGCAGCTCTTATCCTATGGTTATGAGACTTTGCATCTACCCTGGATAGTGAGAAATGTTTAGGAGAGTCAGAAAAGATCATAATGGTGAAACCGTCCAATCACAATGTACCTAGTAGTTATTTAACAATATACTGCTATTAATCTACTTCTCCGTAATAACATGGATCCCGACAACCACATGGGGAATTACCACTTCTTAAGGACAAAAGAATTACCAACATGTTAATTTAATTTAATAGAAGAAAAAACCAAGATCAAATCTGACCGGGAACGTACAATATTTCACTCTAAATATAAACATTTCTTGGAGTTACGATGTTGTCGGCTTAAACAAGTTAGACCACATTTCATTGACGCTTATTTTGCTGCTCTAGGTGACGGAATTTATGTGATTCACAAGCTTGTCGCTTAAAGTATCGAGTGAATCATTACACGTATAGAAGAGGGCTAGATGAATATTTTATCCAAGAAGTTCGGAACATACAATCACATTCGGTATAGATTGACGTCTAAAATCCTCGGAACTGTTGAAAGTTACCCGTGTTGCTTAATCTGTACGTATTTTACATATATAATACACGTACTTGTAGCGTATAAGTATCTCAAACTTAAATTATACATTGCTTTTAAAAAGCGTTCCATTTGCATGTATGTAATTAAATTGCAAATTGTTAAACTTCCAAACCAATCACGCTACATATCCTCTCCATCCTAGCGTCATTCCTTTAGTGCCGAGGGTCGTGATTTCCATTGCGGGATACAGACATTTATGTATTGCCTTTTCCATGATATCTTCCTTCCTCGACGACGATTTCTAGCAGTGTATATGTAATTTTGTAATGTAATTTTTCCTTACTTAACAATCACGAAATTGTTATAGGTAGTTGCCGAAATATAGAGCTTTCTCACTGAACAAAATAGTACAATGGAATGTATTACATGTGCGTACATGCAAACGAACCCACTTGTTACTCTGAGAAATGCACTACAGGTAAATACCGCCATAAATTCCACAACGCACAATACCTTCCGTTATACAGTAAATGACTACACGACGCTAATTGAGATCCGTCCAAATCTGCGGGAATTGGAATTCTCCATATAATTTCATTTAATTCTTCGAAATGTTTTATTATTGAGTGAAGTATGTAGATTCTTATAACTTTTATACTTGAAGTTACAATCAAGGAAAAATATTGTACTGTATATAATCTAACTATCTATATCATCACGCCAGATCCCTTGCGGGGTAGGCAGAGAGTTCAGAGTCCCAACAGGTTCTTTCTCTCTCTTAGTTCGTCATATAAAGTGTTTAATGGATGTATTATGTATTAAACTTGTGAAGGGTTAATGAATACTTCATTAGGAGGTTTTACGTTTCTCTTATTTTAGAGTGATGTCAAAGAGCTGGTATTCTTTTAAGATTTTCTCCCTACCCACTGGAAACTTTAATCTTAGCGGGTATATAATGGTACCACTATATTAATAAGCTGAATAAACTTTCGACAGACGCCTTAGTCTAGTGGTTAGGAGCTGAAGCAGTTCCACCCCCTGAATCGAGTAGTTTCGGGTTTGATCGTGCGATGGCACGGGACAAATCTTTGTGTCACCCACAAATACTTGTTTCGGTCTGGGTGTTTGTGTATGCGAAATTCATGATTGTGAACGCACTTACGACACAGGACTAATTTCGAGTGTGGTGCTTCGTTGAAGAAAAAAAAAACGATGTATCATATTTAAGACGGGAGAACAACGGTACCTTATTCGTGCGTTATAAATATGCTGAAATCGCATTACAGGTAGGTGCTGGTATAAATTTCGTTTACTGTTATCGATACCGTACACTTAATTGTACCATATAAAGATACAATAAAACTGATTTTAAGAATATAATATCGCGATTTGAAATTAGACTTCATTAAAATTTTATTACAAGTTATAATATCTTTTTGTAGCAAAATATTTGATTCTATTGAGAAACTTATCAATTTTATTTCGAAGTATGGATTTTCCTGTAAGATCACACGTTTGGATAAAAACCTTTGAAGGATAATGGAATTGATTTTTATGATATTTCGAAAAGCCATGTAAGAAAACTTATATGAGTTTTATAATTCCAAATATTCATACTTACAAAAAAATATATGTAGCGTTCCGCAAGGGAGCAATTTTGGTACCCTTTTATTTCCAACTGTCATAAGTTATTATAGACATGCAACTATTCTCTATTTAGTCACTCTTGTCAAAGTTTCGATAATGTTGACCTTAACCTCAAATCATTTTAGTATATTTAAACATTGAAATAAATAATTCAATCAAATATTATATTTATTTGACACCCAACTTGATCAAGACATATTCTATTTATTTTATTAATTAACAAACCAATGTAAGGTCGCTATACTGTGTATAATATAAGTATTATACATCTGAAATAGCCGGTAAGGTTCAAAAGCTTAGTAGGTTTTTATTTTCTGTTTTCACAATAATGACCGAACCTATTTTAACACAACAAAGGGACTTCGGAATATTTAAATGGAAAGCACTGGTGGATGAAATAGGAATGCAATCGCAAAATCATTGTCTTCGTATTCTATAATAATATGAATACTACATTATTGCAATAATTATTCTTCTATCTATCTGATATAGATATCACGCTAGATCCCTTGCGGGGTAGGCAGAAAGTACAGAGTATAATTATCCTTCATAAAATTAAATAGAAAATGTTTTGAGATCTAGGTTAAATCTATGGTTAATATACATAGTACAGTATATCCCTATGAATCTTGTTAGACTCACGCAACTGAACAGTAGGAATAAGCACCGTGATCCCTAAGGTACTTAAATCTGACCAATTAAGTCAAATTGACCCCTAGTAAACTTACCTGCATTCCTTTTGTCGAAGGAATTAAGAGTTACAACACTTACATCCGCATATAACTTGCTGTCTAGAATATACTACATCTTTTGCTTAGACAATCTGACCCAACCCACCATAGGTGTGGGCATCCAATAGAAAGGTTATTGACTTCAAATCATTTAGCTAATTCTAAGAGTTGAGTAACAAATTATATACTACTTGTCTCCTCCAAATCAATCTCCATTTCATAAAACGAGTATTATGCGGAACCAAGAGTCGAACATTAGGGCGGGACGACATTTATAAATAGCCTAAAAATAAACACATGTTACGTTAAACATTTGATATTTTGCAGTGAGAGGATGTCATTATGTTCTTTGCTCAACACCTATGTTTACCTTTGTACGCGAAATGATACGATTTAATCATTCCGACAGGTCGGAAATAACGGTGCTTAAGATAATTATTATACGCGACACACGTAAATTGGAGTGACGATAACGTGAAGTAATACGAATTTGAGTTTTGATATTAGGTATGTACGCATTATTGTGTAAGGCCATAGATTTTGACAAATATAATGTAATATTTCTAAAAAAAATTAATTAAACCACTTTGCCATTCTTATTGATAAAATAGTCAACATTAACACCATTCGAAACACTTGATTTTGTCTGAATGATGTTTCCTCGTTCCAAAGACGAACACTTTGCATACCATAATCAATTGCTTTTTAAAGAAAGGTAATTATATTTTCGTGCAAACCTAAACGTCAGTTCGTTTAAGAAATATTATGTATACGACTTAATAAATACGTAATTGTTTAACGACATAGTTAAGGCCGAGTAGCAGAAATATGATTTATTTTACATGTTCATAATATCGCACGATGCGCGATTTTATGTTACTACTTTTGCCCAGTGCGTTTCAACATAGAAAGTGTTACAGTCATGGATAGAGTCCTTTTTCCATGGAGTATATACTTATGCCTTTTTCATTATACTAATTGGCACCATAGACGCGCCCTCTCACAAGAGAAAAATAAGAACTTTTAATTTGTTTTGCGAACGCTGTTGAAGAAATATTGGTGCATGATGCATGTTTTTCATTGGATTTTAAAATAAGTACATAGTTTTATTTAATAAATTTAATACATCACGTCAGAATTCATAAATGTTCATTATTATAGCTATACTATATATTATAGAGCTTTAATCCTGACCGATGTATTATTAGAACACTTAGTATAGTGTACACTGGTTAAACTTACATTTAATTTTAGCATCTCTAAAATTCAAGTTGCAAAACAAAGTTGATTTAGGCACTAACTTAATCCTTTAGACAAATTTGATGGCCAACTACCAGAATAAATCTACTTAAATATATCTAATTGTAAAGCTAATTATGGGTAACTTTTTACAATATGGCGAAATTGGTAAAGCAACGTCAGATATTCAGCTACTGTCATGTACCAAGTATTTTAAAAAGTGTAACGATACATCAATGTTACTGTTATGTTACCGTCACGTCTACTTACTTTACAAGAGTCCAAATGTCTTACCCTATGGGCAAAAAAATACAAATCTTGTGTAATATATGAATTGAATTTGCGTGTAAATAACAAAAGTTGTGGAACGTAACCATTTTCTAAGATAATCAATTTTACCTACTACCCAGAAATGTGGCGCCTGCTTACTTTATTCTATAGTATTCTTATACAACAATGTTTATTTTAAACATTCAATAAGAACCCGCTGGTATTTTATAAACTCTGAGCACAATTTTATGTAATTCCATCCAAACATAGAAGTCAATTCACGAGTTTAACTCTTGGGAAATCATTGGAAACTCATAAAATGAGTTGAAAATGGCGGCAATAACTTAGCAAGAATTAAGAGACCAATCGAACTTGACAACTTAAGCGTTTATTGATGACACCTATTTAAACTAGAAATCCTTTTTGGCGTTGAACTAGCTGGGATTTAGCATTTTATCGTTATGGCAAGACCTTAGTAAGAAAAGAAAATGTTGGAAACTCATCCATTTCAACTGATTTCAGATAAAATAATATATAGTTTTTCCAAATGTCTACTAGTGAACAAAATACTGAATTAGATCTTTATTAATCACTCCTGGCTCATGCCAGGAGTGGTTAATAAGTGTCCATTCATTCTTGATACAGGTGTGTAAATTAATAACATTCAGATATCGAGACCAGGTTTCCTTAAACACAAACTCCACCTACGCATATTATCGTAGAGGATAGCCTAAAACCAATTTAGTTTTTCAACACTAAAGTTTGATAGGACAGAACTGGACAGAACAAACACAGTAGAGTTTGTTTAACATCAGTAGTAAAGACACAATTTCTCGGAATTTAATCTCAAACTTAGGAGGAAACACTCACAATCTTAGGTAACATTTTGGAAATACCACTTAAAGGTAATCCATATAAAAATTATGACAAATCCAATAATGCTATTCAAATGTCAAGAAAATATCCACAACTTTGAGGATTTATGATAATATTATACAATAGATTTATAACAGTGAGTAAGATAATGTTACCGTAAACAGTATTTTGATTAGGATTATAGAATAGATTTTTAAAAACAAGCTTCTCTAGCGGTTACACGATGTAGATATTTTGCTTAATTGCAGAGTTATGGCCTTCAGGCTATATATATCATCAGACTCTTCTACCAATTAGGTTTATAGTACTTGTCTAGACAAATCCAATAAACTAAAACACAGTGGGACTATCTTGTTTAATTGGGAAGTTCCTATTACCACTTTGCGGCTTCATCAGCAGACCCAAATACGAGGGCGTTATACCTTTTGTATAATTAGCATGTTTCTATGGTCACCTTCCGGCTCTATTATACTACCAACTCTATGTTATCATGTTGTATTGTCGGATGCCAACAGGTTCTTGAGAAATTGATCACAAAATTTGAGCCGGAAAGAGACAGGCAGACAAATATACCAACAAAGAAAGTTAAATAATAGTTCGTAAAAATCCTACTACCTACAGCTTCATTAGACAATTAAAACACACTTTTAATGATAGTACATTATTGTATTCAGGAATTCATTCCGTCATGTTTTCTAGGAGAACTCCAAATGGAACAGGAGAATAGTCGTTTTGTTTTTCAAGAAGGGAGACAAGACCCTTCTGAAAAACTATCGACCCCATTTCCCTTCTGAGCCATGTCCATAAATTGTTTTCTTAAGTCATCACAAATCTTCTGGCGAAAAGACAAAGAGAATCAGCCAACAGAGCAAGCTGCTTTCAGGGGAGGATATGGCACCATAGACCACATTCACACAGTGCGGCAGATTACATAGAAAATCCAGGAGTATAGTCAGCCCCTGTGCATGGTATTCGTGGACTACGAGAAAGACTTCGACTCCATCGAAACCTGGTCTGTGCTCGAATCCTTTCAACGTTTTCAGGTCAAATGGCAACACATCCAAGTACTTAGATGCCTGTATGACGCTCCAACAATGACCGTCCAAGTACAGAATCGGCGGACCTAACATATCCCCTGCATGTATATTCGTGAGCTACTCACACATTTCGAGATAATTATTATTGAGGCTCTCGTAACCCTGCGGCATTGTGGTGTTGTTAACGGCCACAAAGTTAAGCACGGTCAGTCTGAGATGGGTGAACGTTTACGTCATTTCCGTATTCGAGCGTATCCGTATTTTGGCAGCCATCCTTTGAACACGATTACTACAAAATGTTGTAGTCGTTAGGTTAAGTTGGTAGTCATATGGGCGGATAAGTTCGAAAAGTAAGTGACCGCAAACATATCTCCAGTATAAATGGGTCCATGTGGTGAAGACTTATCTTCTTACCTCTCGATTTTTGAGTTAAGGCTGTTGCAATAACTTAAATAATAGAGAGTAAGGCTAATTTATTACAGAATATTATTGAGGTCGTGACATTATTCTTTAAACCAAGTTAAAAGTTTTAATTTAAACCAAAACCTAATGACAACTGAGGTTGAGATAACCTTAGCCTTCATAAAATCACAGACGCAGGAACCAATTAATGTTCAAAAATATTGCCCCACACTAGGTATTATTCCGTGTCTGTACGTGTTTACAAGTAATAACTTTGCATGTCCAAACACTGAGACCGAAGCTATTAATTGTGAGATACGAAGTTTGTTCCATGCGGGGATCAAACCCGTGATCCCTCAATCTAGTTATCCAAGTGACCCACGCTCAAACTTAAACCAAGCCAATATTACTATAATAATGAATGCAGTAGCAATCAAATAAAAAAACATTATCAATGTTTTGCCATATTTTTTTTAAATTATATAATATTGTATTCACACCTTACAACGTAAATATACGATGACGGAGTAATGCAGAACCTTATACAATAGCTATTGTTAAAAGCAACAAGCACGTAAGATATGTCCAGGATTTTAATTAAACATTAGACCTTTCCTTATGTGACTCGCTTGTTTAAGAGGACTAATAAGACACCTGTTGATGTCTCTTAGAACTTGTATCCCGCAACCGATGTGCTTAAGTTCTTTTATTAAAAGACTGATTGTTACAATTAGGTTAAGTATTGTAAAAATATTTTATGCAGAGTTTTGTATGCGTGTTGCGTTATCTTCACATACATCTTACATATATTTTATCATAGTAAAATAGTGTCTAATTTATCGTAACTGCGCAGTTGGTATATGTTACTCTTGCCATATCCGAAAACACAACAATTAGGTGTTATTAATCTACAGCGTTTATATTGATAACATTTACAGTTGTAAAAGTAATTAAAACATTTACGTTCTAATCTTCTTTATATTAATTGCTATTTTATTTAATTTATTCCTACCTGTCTGACAAGTGACGTCACATCCGAAAAACAATACAATTAATGGCGAATAATGAGAACATAATAAAACAACAAGGACTTGTAATTTTAATTTATTTAATGACTAGCTGTTACCCGCAGCTTCACACGCGTTTATTTTGTAATTTGACATAGATAGATAGGACTTTTTGGGATAGTATTATTCCAAGATTTAAGAGACACCTCCATATTTAGTTTCTTTTAAATCCGTTCCGAATATGGAGAAATAAAAACAACTATCCCCAGAACTTCCATTTTCCGAGCTAAAAAGTTGTCCACAATCTCTGTAAAATCCTGCGATTTCAAGTGATAGTCTATTTAAAATCGGTTCCGCCGTTCTGTATATTAACACGGACAAACAAACATTTTTTTATTGTGCCCTTATACGCATAAAATATCTTCTTCATTTCAATATGACAAATCCCAAATCAATAATCCCGTGCGCTGTGTGGGGATCGTACCTGCGACTATTTGACAAAGTAAGTTAAGCAGTCTACCTTTTATCGCTTAAACCAAGTCGTCTTTGTTTTGCAAAAGTATTTATAAGGTCAACTTAAAATGAGTAAATTTTCGTTATAGAACAATCTCAACAGGTCCCCAGGCTTCCAGCCACCTGTGAAGAGTGAAATCGAAGAATTGTCAGGCTATTCTTATGCCAAAATATGATTTATATCTTTGGGCTTATTAAATTTAATGTTTTGCTCATTGTCAGCTAAAGTGTTGATGATGTAATACGAATTTGGGTTTTGGTATAAGGTATCTTCGTAATTGCTTCATGGTATGTATGCATTATTGTGTAATGCCATAGATTTTGACAAAAATAATGAAATGTGTTCTACATTTTTTTAATTAAACCACCTAGACATTCTTATTTACAAAGTAGTCAAATTTATTACCTCTAACGAGAACTCTATATTGACACAATTAAAAACAGTCGATTTTGTCTAAAAATACTATGTCCTTGTTTCAAAGACGTATACTTTTTATCCCATTATTTTTTTATGAAAGGTAATTATGTTTTTGTGCAGACCTAAACGTTAGTCCATTTAACTTATATTATGTGTATAACTTAAATACGTAATTATTTGAAGATTTACTTAAAAACGTAATCATTACTTAATTTATGATTTATTTTACGTGCTCATACGCGACTTTACGGTACTGCTTTTTCCCAGAGCGTTTTAACATAGAAAGTGCTAAAGCCATAGATCGAGCCCTTTTTCTATAGAGATAAGACTCCTTTTTCATTATTCTAACTGTCAGCACAGTAGCACCCTCTCACAAGAGAAAAGCAAGTACAGTCATATAATAAGGATATTTTGGCCCGTGGCCAAAATTGGAACTAACGCTGTCATGCAGAGAAATTTAATAAAAATTCCATGTGATATGTAACTTTATGACAGTCGCAGAGTTGCTATGAAATTAACCCAAGTTCTTTTTTTTAATTACTAACCGTGCGAACCCACCTGTTGAAATATTTCCTGGGAAGTAGGAAACTTTAGTAATCGACAACCCTTATTTCACACCAACGCTCCTCTGTCAAAGTCATCAATGGGCCAAAATATCCTTGGTTTAAAAACACTCTTGAATATACGAATGGTGCAGGTTTTTCAGTAGATTTTGAAGGAAATATGCGTTTTTAAATATACATATATTATATACACAGCACGTTAGAGCGCATTTATAATTATTTAACATCATTAGTCCACTGCTGAACATAGGCTTCTACTAATGTGCGCCACAGAGCCCGATCCTCGGTTTTATGCATCCAGTTCCTGTGGCTATCCGACGTATGTCGTCCCTCCATCTCGCGGGGAGGCGTCCTACACTGCGTTTGCCAGTTCGTGGTCTCCACTCCAAAACCCATCTGCTACAACGGTTATCTGTTCTGCGGCAAATGTGACCAGCCCATTGCCACTTTGGTCTGTCACATTTTTGATTATATCGAGTATAGAAACTACAAGCAGTAGTTCTCTCTATAGCTCGCTGAGCGACTCTGAGCTTACGGACCAGTCCCATCGTGAGAGTCCACGTAGGTCATAACCGGTAAGACGCACTTCTTCGGTTCGCTTCTTCTTCGTCTTTAGGTTTTGCGGGATGGGTGACCAGAAGACATGACGGATCTTCCGAAATGCTGCACAGTCCAACTACATCCTCTTACCTGAGACCGACATGTAGGGAGGGCTCATTTAGGCTGTCCAGCATTTCCTGTAGATTCTGCGGGATATGAGCCATGACGACAATATAATCAGCAAACCTCAAGTGTGAGATGTACTCGCCGTTTACGTTTAGAATAGAATAGAATAGAATAGAATACACTTTATTGTACACCAACATAAGCAAGAACAACAAACAAAGAAAATAAAATATACACATACAAATGGTAGCACAATTGGCGGCCTTATTACTAACAGCAATCTCTTCCAGGCAACCAACATTCCAAAGAGCTGAAGAGAGAAAAAAGGCAGTTGGTGGCGTACACTATCATTGAATTATTTACATTTAATAAATTTAAATACTAATCTACATACATAGACCTACACTACATACTACATACATATATATATATACATATACTTACACACTAATACATACTAATAGGTAAAACACAATAAAAGAATTATGAAAGACAAGAAGAGAGCAAATGATTTTTTACCATAGATTTAAAAGAAGCTTGTGTATTTGCTCGTCTGATAGACACGGGCAATGCATTCCACAAACGTACAGCTTGAACTGTAAAGGATTTATTAAAGAAGTTTATACCCCGTTCTTTCCAGTTGAGAGCTTGAACTCGTTTTCCATTGCAGCAGTGAACAGTTTCGGGGATATAACGTCCCCCCGTCGTACGCCTTGATTGACTATTCTGTTTGAACGGTCATCGTGGCGGCGTTGTAAAGTCATCTTAACACCTCGATGTATCGCCAGTCTACTTGGCACCGTTGCAGGGATTCTATCACAGCCCAGGTTTCTATAGAGTCAAAGTCCTTCTCATAGAAGATCTTTGATTCACAAAAACCAGACACAGGGGCTGATTATACTCTTCGGACTTTTGTATAATTTGCCCACTGTATGGATGTGGTCTATGGTGCTTAATCCTTTACGAAACGCGGCCTGTTCTGGCGATTGGAATTCGTCAAGTCTTCTAGCTAGGCGATTAGCGATGACTCTTGAGAATAGCTTGTGTATGTGGCTTAGGAGTGAGATGGGCTTATAGTTTTTAAGTAGAGTCTTGCCTCCTTTTTTAACATACAAGACCACTATACTCCTAGGCCACGCTACCGGGGAGAACCCCGGCCTTGGAGGGAATGGGAGAACCCATTTTGGAGGACAGAGTTGAATGCTCTCTGGAGTTGCCTCAGTACTGGGGCTCCTCCAGCTTTGAGTAGTTCGGTGGTGACTCCGTCTTTTCCGAGGGCCTTCCCATTGTTGAGCTGTCTAAGGGCCATCCAAGCGAGACCGAACTCGCTTGGCCGGAAGGTCGTCGGTGTAGTGGCGGGTTAGCACGATAGTCGTTGCATTTGGGTTTAGGTTGCGGTGATTGTGAGGCGTATAACTGGCGTATATCTCGTCAAGGATCTCTGGCTTTGAGGCGACAAGGCGGCCATCTGAGGTCATAAGTTTGGTGAGTTGGCTCCTCCCAAGGTTCTGGGTAAATACTTTGGATCCCATATTCTGCTGTATCGCTTACTCAATGAGGCGAGCGTTTGAGTGCTGGAGGTCTCTCCGTACCATTTTTCGTATAACCTTCCAGAGGGACCTGTCCTCGGCTGAAGTGACCTGCGTTATTTTACGTCTTTGCCTCACAAGCTCCCGTCCGAGTGTTTGGTCTTCCTGCTCGTACGAATTTTTTCGCAAAACCTCATCCTTTCTTCCCGAATAGTAGTCACTACCCCTTCGAGGCCCTCTTCAATGCTTTCTGTAGTTATCAAGACATCGAACCGATTTTGTAGCTTCAGCTGGAAATGTTCAGAACAGGCGATGGTTTGTGGCGCAGAGGGTCGGAGTGTAGACTTTATCATGCGCAGTCTTTCAAGCCTATATTTGATATACAGAGTGCCGCTACAAGTCGGTGATCCCTACCAGTGTTAAACCTATCGATCACTGAGACATCTCTCAATATATGCCGTCTATCAGTCATGATAAAGTCAATCTCGTTTTTCGTCACAGTGTCGGGGCTTCGCCCGGTCCACTTTCTTAAAGGCTTCTTTTTAAAAAACGAGTTCATCCAAAAAAGGCTGACAGACAACGCTGCCAGTGAGGGCTTCATGGACAAGGAACCCCACACCGCCTTGGGATAGTTCATGACCCTCTTAATAGTGGAGCAGGTGGCCCGATTGCAGCGTTAGCGTGCTCCCCCTCTACGGACTACGCTTAGCCCAACAACGTGGCATCGTATCTTACTAAGCTCTACTTCGAGCTCCGCCAAGTTTTCATTTATTCTCAGGGTGCGTCCGTTGTAGGTTGCGATGGTCAGTTGGTGGATGTTATATATATTACCCAATGATAATAACCTTTCATTTTGGCATTTTTTGCAACCTATATCACTATATTGATATTTTATATTATTAGGTTTGATATTTTATATTCAACCCTGGCCGATGTATTATTAGAACACCACTTAGTCTGGTGTACACTGGTTTAGCTAAAATTTAATTTAGGTGTCTCTAGAACTCAAGTGCTTGCAAAACCAATGGATTTAGGCACTAATTTAATCCTTTAGATAAATTCTATGGCTATCAAAATTAATCTTGTTCTGGCGACAAGTTTTTCTTAACTTTTTTTTTTCTTTTTGTGCTACACTAACTAAATTATATCTGATTGTTAAGCTAATTATATGTAAAATCCTACAATGCAAACAAATTCACACGTAGGCAAATATTATAGTGAAGTAAATCTTTATTCTGATACTCTTAACTTCATTACTTTACAAGTGCCAAAATTAAAGGCTTTACCTAATTAGCAAAAAAGAATTACAAATATAGTGTAACGTAGAATATGAATGCAACTCTAGTGTCAATAATTATCTCAATAGTGGTAGGAGTTATACTTATCATTTTTGAAGATAATCAATTGTACCTACTACCGCAAATGTACCGACTGCTTATTTTATTCTATAATATTCATATACAGCAGTGTTTATTTTACTTTAAAAACCACTGGTCTTTTATAAACTCTGAGCACAATTTCTCAGAATTCTATCCAAACCTAGAAGTAAGTTCATTTCCAGTTTCCTCTTGCGAAATCATTGGAAACTCATAAAATGAGTTAAAATGGTGGCAATAACTTGGCAAGAATTTAGAGACCAATCGAATTTGACGGCGACTTGAGCGTTTATAGATGGCATCTATTTAAACTACAGATACTTTTTGGCGTTGAACTAGCAGGGATTTACGAATTTATCGCTATGGCACGGTCTTTCCAAGTAAAATGTCTACTCATGAACAAAATAATGAATAAGAATTCGCCATGTGTGGGTAATAAGTGGCTCCCATTTCTTCTTGATACCGGTGTGTAAATAATAATAATATTAGCCCTGTAAAAAAACTGTTCCACAGGGCTAATATTATTATTATGTATGCATTTATTAAGTACAATTTCTTATCAAATATAAATATAAAAATACAATATACAATAATTCTTATATATATTGTATTAAAAAAAAATATGTGCTCCGCCGACAGCAAGGTCTATGACCCAAGCTTCAGGCGGTCAGGGCACCAAAGAGAGGAACCTCCTCACAATGCGCGCCGTGTTCAATATTACTGCCTTCTGTATCAGGCCCTTCACCCAACTGCCTAGCGAGAGCGAGGTGTTTATCGAAGCTCTTTGCTATATCGGAACAATGATAGTTGAATCAACATTCCACATGGCGGTAACTTCATGGGCCAGGTCCAAATATTTAGATAATTTTTTTTTTGGCCTTCATAAGGTTCTCATCATGCGGAATGTCGACATCAACTAACACTACACGACGCATCGATCGATCTATTATCACGATATCAGGTTTATTGGCTACAATAGTCCTGTCCGTGATAATAGATCGATCCCAGTAGAGCGTGATATGACTACTTTCGAGAACTAGAAGAGGCTGGTACTGGTAGTATGGGACTTCAGAGTCCACTAGGCCATATTTAAGAGCAAGTTGCTGATGAATAATCCTAGCCGCCAGAACAACCGGAAACTATATAATAATCTAATAGACTCACCGGGACGGTGGCATGCTCGACAAATGTCAACCGTACCATCATTTAGGATGTGTTTCCGGTAGTTGTTCGTCATGATAACTTCGCCGATAATTGCAAAGGCAAACTCTTCAGCCTGCTGAAGCCTATCCAGGTCAAGGAAGCGAGCTGGTCCACATCAGGCCCTGTAAGAACCCGATAGAACCGTCCGTGTAGCTCCTTGCCCTTTCATATGACTGTGCGGTTCGTAATACTTAATATCTGGGGCCTTCGCCAGTTCCCGTTTGCCAAGGAAAACGGAGTTAGCCCTCTATCGACTGCGGCAACATCTCGATACATCACCACAGACAGACTCAGATAGTACTGTCTCAGATAGCACACTTCGCGGTTGTGTAGTGTCTTCGCGTTAAAAAACCCACGACCACAGCACTTCCGCGGGATGTACAAGCTCATAACAGACGACCGCGGGTGATGTATACGATACGCAGTCAGCAATCGACGGACCTTTCTATTCAGGGCATCTAGTTCAGACTGAGTCTCCCTTAGCCAAGAGAGTAAGTAAGAACAGACATGACCCAACAATTGAAAGCTCGGACCTTATTTCCACCTGATAGAAGACTTTTTAACACTTTTATCAGGCGGGCAAAGAACCGATCTTTCAATGATTGTTTCATATCCTGTTTAGCTATACTTAAGGCTTGTGACATACCAAAACACTTGTAGGAATCCATTTCAGAGAGAGACCTTAGGGATATTTCTTCGAAGAGTTGTAGATTGAGAGAATCTTCCACTCTCTCTCTTTGTACATGGATGACCGCACACTTGTCTACTCCAACTTCATTCCGATTTCGTTGCTAAAATTCTTGGTTATGTTGACCAACTCCATCAGGTCTGTTTTTTTTAAAGCGTACAACTTGAGGACATCCATGTACAGTAGGTGAAATAGAGGATCACTCTCCCTCCGCAAATGGTAACCTAGCTTTGAATCCTTAAGTATAGGACTTAATGGATTCAAAGCTAGGCAGAACCACAACGGACTCAAACTGTTGCCCTGAAATATCCCCCTGCTTATATTTATTACGTCCGACGAACCAGAAAGGCCTCCACATCCTGGGTGACTAAGAACTGTGGTCCACTGCCCTATAAACGAACCGAGGAAATAGCATAGGGCTGGGTGTTCTTTGTACAGCTCTAGCACCCACCCCAGCCATGTATGAGGCACCGAATCATAGGCCTTCTTATAATCAATCCAGGCCATAGAGACATTCTTTCTGGATACCCCGGGACCCCCGCTTACACTCATTCTGAGTAGGCGATAGAATATGCTGTGCCTTAAGATGATTATTGATTATTATTCTCAGAATGGATGTAAGGAGTTTATAGACCGTAGGCTGACATGTAATCGGTCTAGAATTATATTTAGAATTAATTTCAGGTTCCAAAGTACTGCCAGATTCGTGAATCAAGTGAGTGACACCCATCGTCATAAAGTGAGGGAGCCATCCCAACTCAAGAACTTCTTGGAATTGAGTCGCTAGACGAGTGCATGTGAACCCTGGAGCCTCTTTAGTCAGGATGCGTACAGTCCATCCGGCCCCGGACTTTTCCAGTTCGGCGCCGCACGAACTGTACAGGCCAGATCGTCACGGCTCATGACTAGAGACTCCACTTCCTGAATGGGCCCACAGGATCATCCAACAACATCAAACCAGTCGCCCTCGGAGTGATTGACGGGCACTGACCAAATTTTACGCCAAAACTCGGCCATCACGGCTTCATTTGGCAAGTGCACGTCAGTCACACATCTTGCGGGCACTCCCAAGACTAGTATACACTCCTTTGATTCGTCTGGAAGGTGCGATTCACGCGGTATTTGTCTGGTCTCTCCTTATACCTGCGAATCCTCTTCGCCCATACATAAACTTTTTGCTTCCAGTAGTCTATGCGTTCCGCGACCCCTGCCACATAGTCCACAGGAGCCACAGGAGGAAAAGCGTTGTTTGAACCTGTAAACGGTTATTTTTCTATTTTTCTTCGTAATTTTTTTTTTCTTTATGCAAAACGACATGTGTCGTTGACAGCGATTGCCATGGTTATTATTATTTACAGATTTTAAAAAAATCATTTTTTTCTGCAAGATAATGGCCAATATAATCAAAAACTTTAACCACTACTCATTTAAGATGTGGCATATGCGTACAAAGAAAGAATTACAACAATAAATAGTGCCCAAAAATTATACGTTAGTTATATGTTAACAAGTCCATAATCGTACCAATGATTGGTCACCCTACTAAGAAAGAGACGTAAAGCTCTAAGTGAGTATCCTTATCATCACTTTTTTTTCGCAGAGTGCTCAATCCATCTAGGGTAATATATCCATGGCGGGAGTCAAAAGACTGACAAGCCACGCCCACTTGGCGTGGCGGTTTAGAAATGGGTAATATTAATTTTGGGGATAAATAATTTTGGAATAAATACTTAAGAATAAAAATCTAAAGAAATATATAAAATTCAAAAAACAATTTGAGGTTGGTGCATCAGAAAAACCATGCGAAAGCCAGTATAAAAATTGCACTGCGGATATTTTGATGAAAACAATATCATTTCGGGGAAAAGAAAATCTAATGTCGGAAGTTTTTGCAAACACAAGAGAACCACAGAGCGCTGCTTAAAGTGCAAAAGGAGTATGTTAACAGTCGACGCTGCCGCGGTACTGCTCAATTGTTTCAGCGGAAAGTGGCCGCAGTAGCAGTGTATGAACTGGGCGTAAACTTTAATAGGATAGAACTGGACAGAACCAACACATTAGGGTTTATTTAACCTCAATAGTAAAGTGCCTATTTCTCAGAATTAAAGCTCACTCTTAAGAGGAAATATTCGCAATCTTAGGTAACATTTTGGAAATACCGCTTGAAGGTGTGTCATCCTTATAAAAATTATGACAAATGCAATAATGCTATTCAGATATCAAGGAAATATTAACAACTTTGAGGATTTATGATAATATTATACAATAGATTTATAAGTGTAAGATAATATTCCTCCCGTTACAGCATTTTGATTAGAATTATGGAATAGATTTCTTAAAACAAGCTTTTATAGAGACAACAAGACGGAAATATCTTGCTTAGTTAAAAAGTTGACTACACGATTAGACTCTTCTACCACCTAGGTTTTTAGTATTTGTCTAGGCAAATCCATCGAGCTATAATACGGTGAGCTATCTTTTTAGTTGTGGAGTTTTTAGGATCTACTTCCCAACAGACCCTAGAGATACAGCACTTGTCAAGGCAAATGCAACAAGCCCAATCACAATAACTATTGTACAATTAACATCCTATTCCTATGAACATCTTCCGGCTTCATCATCCGTCTAGCTCCGTGGTACTATATTGTAGTATTGTCAATCGTTTGCGGCAGGTGCTTGAAAATTTGAGCCGGAAAGAAACAGGCAGACAAACATAAGAACAAAAAAAATTAATAACGGTTTGTAAAAATCCTACTCAGACAGACAGCTGCATTAGACAATTTAGACACACTATATTATAAGATATTACAATATTGTATTTAGGAAAACAAAGATATCTGCAACGTAATATCGAAGCCATAATATCCTCACGGCTGATGTAACTCATATGTAAAACAGAAAACTTTCGTAGGTATTAAAGGGTCATGTTTGACAACTGTTAAATACCTACACATATGTACATTGTTTTACTACATTACTCGCGTTTTGCCACTATTCTGTTAATATGGAGAGGTATATTGAGGAAAAATGAGTAAGCAGAACACGTAAAGTTGTTACCAGTAAGCTAAAGTTAGCTAAATTTCATACCGCCAATAGAAGTAATTTGTGTGTTATTCACACATTTCGAGATAATTATTTTTGAGTGCCTGACTGACTGCCTCGTCGGTATGGTGGCAAAGCACATCGCTTTGTGATCACAAGGCCCTGGGTTCAAATCCTAGGTCGGACAAATGTAGTTTTTCTAAAGAAAAATTCCCAGTATGAGTCCGGAGTCTGGAATTGTGCCCGGTATATGACAATAGGCTCGCTCCCTATTTCATGGGGCCTAACATCGTCGGCGTGGGTGTACTCAGTACACCTCTGCTACCCCCGCTTGGGGAATATAGGCATGACGGTGTGATTATCATTGAGGCTCTCGTAGCCCTGCAAGATTGTGGTGCTGTTACCGGCCACAAAGTTAAGCTCGGTCAGTCTGAGATGGGTGAACGTTTGTGTTATTTCCGTATTTGAGCGTATCCGTGTTTTGGCAACCACGTTGAGCTATTGGACAGGATTGCTATTAAATGTGGTAATCGTATCCGTATAAAACCAAGTTGTAAGCCTTATAGGTGGATAAATTTTTGGAAACTAGTGACTTATCTTCTCACGCCTCGATTTTTGAGTGAAGGCTGTTGCAATAACTTAAATAATAGAGAGTAAGGCTACTTTCTTATTTTATATTATTGAGGTCATGATATTATTCTTTAAACCAAGTTACAAGTTAGCATTGAAACCAATAACTAACGACCCCAGCTGAGGTTGGGATAAACTTAGCGTAAGGGGTAATAGGTTCATTAATATAATCACAGGTACAGAAAATTTATGTCTTAAAATATTGCCCCACACTAGGTATTTCCTGTATCTGGGCACGTTTACAAGTAATAATTTTGCATGTCCGAACACTGAAACCGAAACAATTAATTGTAAGGCATGTAATTTGTTCCATGCGGAAGTTGAGGGATGAAACCCTCTAGTCATCCATCCCAAATCTAGTCATCCAAGCGACCTACGATCAAAATTGAACCAAGCCAAAATTAAAAAAAGCAGCAAGAAGTATTGCCATTAATTATTTTTAATTATATCATTTGATATCCTTACCTTTAAACGTAAATATGCACCTTATACAATAGCTTTTGTTAAAAGCAACAATCGCGTAAGATATGTCCACGATTTTAATGTAACCGTAGACCTTTCCTTACGAGACTCGCTTGTTTGAAAGGACTAATAAGACACCTGTTGATGGCTCTTAGAATTTATATCCTGCAACCGATGTGCTAAAGTGTTTTCATAAAATTACCATTAGCTACCATACACCATACAGGTACCATTTGGTAAAGTGAAAGTTAAGGTGAAAATTTATTAAAAAATTGTTTTATGAAACGTTACTAATCTTCACAACCTTTACTGGGCCCGCAATCTCGATATACATAATGAAAAATAAACCGTGTCTCATCTGAAGGGGAAGTCAAAAGTCTCCCTCACCGTAACGTGCATAAGAGTGGAGGAACTCGGAGAGGTATGTAAGGAAAGAACCCGTTGGAACCCTGTACTCTCTCTCTACCCCGCTAGGGATCTGGCGTAATGATATAGATAGTGATAGATAGAAAAACTCATTTGATAAGTTCTAACAAATTAATTTTTGCATTTAGCAAACTCTTTTATCTCTGTGGGCATTAGAAATCTAAGCTAGAAAGTACAGATAACCAACTGAGGTTTAAATAAATTATTTAGAACTTATCGACCAAAATCGATGAAATAGTGACCGTTATCTATGTCGAGACTCCAGGCTCTGAACATATAAATATTAAATGAAGAGTATCATGAATGTTATATCATGACGTCAGATCCTTTCCTTGCTCATCTACATTAATCTTCAAAAAAAAACAAATAATGTCATTTGGACTTTAATTCCATAAATATGGGCAAGAAACTTGACGATCCTGTTAAATGGAAATTTCCAAGAACAACGTGGACAAAGTATATTAATAGCGTAAGTAATGCGAACCAAATACTTTCATAATATTATCTAAACTTTTAATAAGAAGTCCACAATGTTTCCTATTTCTTACAGTAATCGAAGTATCGTCAGGTCCAATGTCTGTGTGACGACACACTATGGCAATGCAACTGTTTCCGAAGCGTAAATCCTCTGGCTACAAAACAATGACATATGGAACACGTTATTACCATTAAATACTTTTGCTTTCAATGCCTGCTTCAAAGACTAATGAGTATATACCAACTAGCGACTCGTGGGGCGTGAATACCTCTTTGTAATAAATATACAGAGTGATGATTTCTATCCTCGCCGTAAAACAAGTAACTGCACTGCTAATAATATCAACCTATACTGCCCACTGCTGAGCAAAGGCCTTCTCTCACAAATTGAGGTGAGAGAGATTAGGTCATACTCCACCACGCGGACCCAGTGCAGATTCGTGGAGCAAGTATGTGGCCACCTGCTGTTGGAACTTAACAAGCCGCTTTTAAGGCTTCCAACTCGGCTTAACGACTACTACATTATGTGGTAACCGGGACCAACGGCTTAACGTGCCGCTCGAATATGAAAATGCCACAAACGGTCACCCATCTCAGGCCGACCGAGCCGAACGCTGCTTAACCTTGGTGATCGGTAAGAACACCGCGATCGCACAGCGCTACGAGCGCCTCTGCTAATACCGCGCACTGCTAATACTGATCATGAATACGTATTAAACTTAGAAACTATCTATCTATATCATCACGCCAGCTCCCTTGCGGGGTGGGTAGAAAGTACAGTGTTCCAACAGGTTCTTTCCTTACATACCTCTCTGGCTTTCTCCGCTCTCATAGTTCGTCGCATACACGCTCGCCGGTTACGGAGACTCTTGACTTGCCCTTCAGATAAAAAACGGTTTATTTGGGCATGGTAAGATAGCCTAGGTCTTCCCCGGTACCTACATCCTTCCAGTTTTGCATTGTATATCCGTTTTATGCTTATTCTGATTTAATGTCTAAAAATAGTAGTAGAAAATGTAAATTAAAAACGAAGATAGCAAGCTTAAGACAATAAGTTCAGCAAGCATACAAATGTACACAGCTTGCATAAGTAGCAAGACTATGTAAGATGTGGTGTAACACGAGTTGATAAATTATGAAAGAACTATGGAAGAAATAGTTTTAAAATGAGACCTATGATTGACAATATTGGCATAATTTGGACGTGCATTTAAACGATTCAATCGAATGAGTTATGAACAAATCTGTAAAAGGATATACAGTACGATAAGGATATTTTGATTCGTGGACGTAACGTGACATTAACAGAAGTAAGTTTAACTTGACGACAACGTTAGTTCCAATTTTGGCCGCAGGCCAAGTAGCCGTGTGGGGCTGTAAAAGCTATAGGAAGGTTAAAAAAAGGATAATGTACTGTCAAGAGCGATACCTATCATATACGTCATAATAGTTCTTTTTTTAAAACGTAGCCCCACACTAGGATTTATTCCTGTATCGTGGGTGCGTGGTGCACAAATACCCAGACCGACACAATAATTGTGGATCACAAAAAGATTTGTCCCGTGCGGGAATCGAGCCCGCGACTATTAGACACAGTGAGCGGAGCGGCTTAAGCTCTTAACCACTGCGCTAAATCATACGTCAAAAAAATAGTAAATGTGATACGGCAGAATACACAGAAATGGAAGAATAATGATGTAAACAGCTAAACAGGATATGAAATTACTTAACAGCCTTAACTCTACAGGTAAATTTTAATTGATAATTTCACCAATGAACATGCAGTACAATATTTTGAACCAGGTTGGTCTGGTAAAAGCAAGTTTGGTAACACTTATCAAGACTACAATACAATGGCATAATTTCTATGCGGCCGAATTGATTAATTACGACAAAAATATTTAAGTTAATAATATAGGCGGTTTTGCTGTAGTTGGTTTACTATAGTCGCTTGATTCATGGATCATGTAGCGAGTAACAATCGGAATCTTTTTTTTAATTGCATAATACACATTATAATCAAAAAGCACAGATAACTTATCAGGTAACAGCTTAGAACTAGATTATAACGTAAATTTTATGTGCAAACAGCAAAATCACAACAAGAATCTAACGGTTCTAAGATGTGTAGTTGTAAAAAAGTAAATGAGTAAATATTAAAATATCCACTAGGCTATCACTGCACTTTTCTCGAAGGTGTGTGATGTTCGCCAACCCGCACTGGGCCAGCGTGATGGACTATAGCCTAAACCTTCTCAGTTTAAGAGGAGGCCCGTGCCCAACAGTGGGACAGTTTCTTAACAGGGCTAATATTCTCATTATATTAATACGTGAAGCAAAAACTTTGTACCCCTTTTTACGAAAATTGCGCGGACGGAGGAGTATGACCTTCCCACACTTATAGTTTATATAGAGAAGGAGTGCAGAATGTTATTTTTTTTTTTAATTATGCATAAATAATACATTTAATCAATAAAAAACACATTACACACACTACCATGTATATGACACAATACACTTCAAATTGAGAATAGATTAATATTGTTTGTTTTTAATATTATTTGTCTATAGTCTTACTGAATGTCAAACATAACCAGCAAACGATGAAAGAGTTTTTACAAAAAACATCGTTTACAGAGAAGTTTTGTATCAAATTCAATGGACAGCATTTACCTTCTGGTTTTTAGTTTCAATAAAAAAAATATGTTTTCTTTATTTTAATCATTTTTTGTTTTTTTTTTTTTAATTTAAATTTCATATAATTTGTTTGAAAAAAATAGGCAAATTAATAGTGTAGCCTTGGCGAAATCTGTGATTATAGAAGTATACTCTTTGACAATAGAACCTTAATAATGTTCAAATGTATAATTTAAATTATTATGGTCGAATTTCGACCAATGGGCGACCACTAGTTATTATTATTATATTTACCTTTGCCCGAGTCACCACGAGTGCCTTTATTTTGTTGCGTGAAACCCAAAATATAAGACTTGACATAATTGCTTTGTTCTTTTTGGTAATTGACAGGTCTCTTTATGTATACTGTTAAAAATTACATAATAATATTTGTTTTCATAAAAATATTGGTGGGTAATTTCCAGATTGAAGAAGGTATTACGTAAGAATATGTCGCCGAGTTCAACATATCGTCGCATTTAAATTTTACTCGGCTAAACCGGCTTGTAGATGGATCTCAATCTGTAACATCTTACTTGCTTTAATTTTCGTATAATATAATAAGCCGTATACTTCTTTTAAACTGTGGGTACTTAACTAAGTATACCAGTAATACCAAAGACCAAGATCAAAAAATATAATCCTAGACGACTTCGTTAGCTTAGTGGTGCATGGAGCGGCTGGCAAACGCAAGGTCTTGGATTCGAACCCTAGGTGGAGTAAAGTGTGTCTGTAGTCTAGAATTTTGCCCGGTATTATTCTAACAGACTCAATCCTTATAAAATTGGATCTTAAAATCGTCGACGAAATGCGGATGTACATACACAATAAAAATTGTATTGCATTTAATTAAATTGCCTCATTGCTGTAGTGGCAAAGCACTCCGCTTTGTGATCACGAGGCCCTGAGTTCAAACCCTAGGTCGAACAAATGTAATTTTTCTAACGAAAAGTCGTGAATCGTGCCCGGTATATGCCAATAAACTCGCCCTCTATTACATGGAACCTAATATCGTCGCCTAAAAGTGGGTGTACTAAGTACACCTCTGCCACTCCCGCTTCGTGAATATAGACGTGACGGTGTTTTTTTTTAATTAAGTTGTGAAGTGGGCAAGCCCCCCACAAGGTCCGATGACCTGGTAAAGGTCGCAGGTACAACCAGGATGAGTACAGCACGAAGTCATTACCCAGGCCAACTTGAAAGAGGCTATTGTCCTGACAATGACCTCTCTCATGTTCGTCAACACCCGATGATGATGAAAAATTGACAGCCTCGCCTGGGAAATTAGTACAGGCGTGGCAGTATTTATGTATTGTTAACTAGTTTTTTCCCGGCGACTTCATCCGCGTTGACTTTAGACAGGAACCTTACTTTTTCGGGATAAAAAGTATCCTATGTGTAAATCCAGGTAATAAACTATTTGTGTGTCAAGTTTCATCCAAATCCGTTAGGCCGTTTTTGCGTGATTGAGTAACAAACATACAAACTTTTACATTTATAATATTATTACTAGGAAGTAGGACTAGCGACCCGCCCCGGCTTCGCACGGATGATTCGCTTCCTCTTGAATTACTCCATCGATTGGTAAAAACCATATGAAAATCTGTTCGGTAGTAATTGGGTTTATCGCATTCAGACAGACAGACGCAGCCGAGGGACTTTTTCATCAAAGACGCCCTAATCTTTACTCAAACAAATCGATTTAACTGTACTATGATTATTAAAACATAAAACATAACATGAACACACTATACATATATATTTTTTTAATATTATAAAAGGACCACATACATACTTAGTACTTACCTAATGAAATAATTAACTTGAAGTTTCGGGACTCCTCTGTCTTTGAGCTATAGCATTGGGAAAATTACCTTATTTCTCAAAAGGCCTACTTATGAAACGAGAAAGTTCAATTTGTCCATGTAAGAAGCCTGTTACTTCAGATCTGCAACGCTACTACATATTAATGTCTGTAATTTTTCCATCAGGCGTGATTTTGCTATTCTCATGATGATTCCCTATGGAATAAAACGATTCAGTTTCGAGGCTAGTATCTTTAAATTCGGGACCCTTATAGGATATGATTATACCAAATAAATACGTGATTCTATAGTATTTTTCATGAAGGAAGAATACTGTGAAAGTTGTAAGTGTCAAAGAAAATTATACTTTATTCAATGGCAATAAGAGGCATGACCTGTTTCTATACTTATGGTTTTATGCCTTAATATCATGAATTTTACGATAACTCTTTTACGGTCAAAGCCGACTGTGGAAATCACTACCTGTTTCTATAAGGAGTGCTTCATCTATTCATATATTTAGAGGTCAGGTGAAAAAGTTTTTTATCACCGATTAATTAAATTAAATGTGCTGGAAGTTTTCTATATGCTGTTGCTAGTTGCTTTATATTAAAGTCTTATCTTTGGCGCGCATACATTATTTTTACTTGTGTATTATGTGTATAGTACTATATAGGTATATTATTTACGTAGTTTATAATAGATTTATTTGTGTATTGTTATGTTCTGTTAGCTAAGTACACCCCTCAATCTTGTGTTTTCTTTAGATCCTCTCCATCCAAAGGTTGCCTGGAAGAGATCACTATTAGTGTAAAGGCCGCCCATTGTTACACTACCTTTCAATTGAAATATTGTATCTTTTTATTTCCTTCTTGTATTTCTGGTGGAACAATAAATTATTGTCTATCTATCTATCTATCATTGAATTAAATACTAATTTCGTTTGGCACTTAAAACTGACACTACCCATCTTATGTGAAAAATATTATACCTCAGTGGCACACAGAATTCTATTACACGATCAGTTCACGAAGTTATCGTAACGCATCGCGTTTAGTCATAGCGAATAAGGGCCCAGAGTGAATACGCCATTGCTGAGTCAGTGAACCACATTTTTTTTTAAAAACGTGGCCCCGAACTATGGTTTATTCCTGTGTCGTGGGTGCGTTTACAAACATTAAAATTCACATGCACATATACCCTGACCGAAACAAATAATTAGGGTTACACAAAAAATTTTCCCGTGCGGAAATCAAACCCGCGACTATTCGACCCAGTGGGTGGAGTGGCTTAAGCTCTTAACCAGTACGCCAAATCGTTTGTCAGCCTCATCAGCTCTGTCCATCAAGTGAGATAGGAGCCAATCGCGGACTAGTCATCAATAAAAGAGGAATTAACTCTTTAACACGCTTTGTAATCTCTAATCCACAACAGATCCATCGATTGCTTTACAGACAATAAACTATATTTATTAAACACGAAATAATATTTCAGCTAATAGTGATCGAGAAATTATTTTGACGCACTAAATAAAGTTAATCGCTACCCACTTCTACCTACTAGCTTAAACCTGTAGTTTCTGGGCAAAGAAATCGTAATACACGCTCGCTGGTTACGGAGACTCATGACTTTTCCTACAGATAAGACTCGGTTTATTTGGTCATGGTAAGATAGTCTAGGTCTTCCCCGGTACCTGCATCCTTCCACTTTCACATTGTATATCTGTTTTGTCATTCTTTCCTCTGGCATTCTTTCTATATGAGACGAACTATGAGAGTCGAGGAAGCCAGAGAGGTATGTAAGGAAAGAACCTGTTGGGACTCTGTACTCTCTGCCTACCCGGCAAGGGATCTGGCGTGAGGTTATAGATAGATAGGTAGATAGATAGAAATCGTAATAATAGTATTACGTGGTTGTGAGTATTTTGTAATTGTTAATTTGTTTTACCGACATGGCCCATAGGATTAGCAAGCTAAAGTGGCAATGGGCGGGTCGCATAGCGCGAAGATCGAACGGGCATCGGGGCAGAAAGATTCTAAAGTGGAGACCACGTATTGACAAGCGCAGCGGGGACGGCCGCCTACCAGGTGGACCGGCGATCGTGTGAAGATCGCAAGAAGTCTTTGGATGCAGCTGGCATCGGACCGGTTTTGCTGGAACGCGATTAAGGAGGCCTATGTTCAGCAGTGGACAAATATAGGCTGAAATAATAAATCTATTTAATGCCTTTCGAAGTACATACTACATTAAGATAAACTAGGAATTTATTTTAAATATTTTGGGTCGTTGGGACTATTGGGGTACGGTGCGGCTGGCGGCCATGAAGTCCTGGGTTCAAATCCTCAGATCACACAAAGTGTCATTGTTTCTATCGAGTCGAGCTGTTCGAAATCTAAATTGGCCATAAACTCACCTCCTATTACATAATACTACGTACGCAAGAGCGCTTTATTAAGGCGCATTAGTAAAGCGGTAGAATGAAAAACCTTCGGCACCGCCCGTTGAAAAAGCGTCCGTGCGAACGATGGGTAAGATCCTAACAGCGTGGGCGAAATGTGGGTGTACAAGGCCACCTGCACGTGGTGAACGTAGACATAACGGTGATTCATTTAATGACAATCAGAAAATCTTTTGTTTCACCTGGCCAAACGGTCACAGAACTGCCGTTGCCTTGAACACTTCATGTGTGTAACTACATAATATGACAAATGGGTTTTACCTTGCTCTCACCAAATTGCGCCAGTCGGTAGACTAATTAATGAAATGAAACCAGTGTATAAACCTACATTTTACTAACGATTTACACAGACTTAAGACATATTGACTTGTTTAATTCTAAAAATGCTGACAAATTCGTTAAATGGACTAATAGGGAAAAAGAATCTTGTGATCCGACCGGTGGCACTAAGCAGTTTTTTATTGTAATTTTATTCATCGGATTAATGCAACTTACCTATCATAAAGCAATTTATTATTAGATTTAATTATCTACTAATATACTGTATAAAACTCTAAGATTACGCTATTAATCAGAAATAAGAACAACAATAAATATGTCAAATACTGAGATGTTCATTCTTATTTATTACCATTAACTATACGACATTTAAAAATATTTGTATATTTTTACTTCCGGCGTCTTTGTCAAACGTCTAGGTCGTGCTATTTAACATGTTTAACACGGCCACAAATTAAATACACTGACGGCTTATCCACTATCAAAAATGCTTCAAGATTATAAGCCAACGAGTGCGATAAATTCAGGGAAAGCACCAAACTTTGTTCATTAATAATTTTGCCGGGTTGTTCCAACGAAACAAAATTGTATGCCAACCACTTCCATGACTTTTATTTCGGGATATTATATAATTCCTACGTTGTCCAAGAAATATACAGTACATGAGCAAGGAGAGAAGCTGCGTTGTTGATAACTAGAACGTAATTAAGTGCTGGGTATATTTGGATTAAGTTGGACTATTTGTATTTTACGTTATACACCTCTTAGTGATACGAGCATTGCCAGTAGGGTAAGTGTTCCAGTGAATTAAACCATAAGAAATTTTCCAACTTTAAAAAATCATTTCAGTGTGTTACGGTTATAGGATGCAGTTTAAATTTATATTTTAGTATTGGGAATTCGTTTAAGATTAAGAATTTTGTATTTTTGATGCCAAATTATGTGTATTTTTTTAGTTGTTCAGCGTTAAATTCAAATATAAATGACGACAACATGACGAAACCAGTAAATAAACATAATTTAGAATATTTTTCATTTGCGGAAAATGGTAATAATAAAATAAACAAACCTTTATAAATAAACTACACAAAAACTTTATATTTTTGATAAATATAAAACAGATATAATAGTTTTTTCGAAGATGTTCGATAAAGTTTGTAATAGTTGAAAGTATCTCACGTGTAACGATGAATCTAAACCAGAAATATTCATTAGAAATTAAAGGTTTTTAAACAAATTATAATTATTAATAATATTCGTATGCCTAGTCTAAATAAAAAAATACTATGTTAATATCTTATAATTAGTAGGTAACATAAAATGCAGTTAGCAGGATTAATCATTTATTATATTAGGAATTTTCATCATTAACCTTAACCATGTTAATCCGTCTCCAATGTCAGATCTCGAAACCAATCTCATTAAAGCAAGATTTGTGATAGGGTAATATAATATCTCGGAAACTGTTCTACATTGCTGTGCAAGATGTCTAGAAGCTGCTGTATTGTAGAGGGCAGAGCGTTTATATCAAAAACTAGTACATCTCTCAGCTTCAGTTTGCCAATGCTATTGTGATTATGGCTAAGACCCTAGATGACCTCAGTAAAGTTTCTCAACTAATCGGTCTAAAATCAACATAGAAAATAATTAAGGGATATGAACTTCATGTCTAACATCCACGTTATACGCCTTCCTTTGTAGGTTGAAGACTCTTCACTCAATGTTGTAAGCGATAGGGCATACCCAAGGCGAATAGTCCAATTAGATAAACCTAAATTTGCAAAGTGGTCCAACTAAGTTACGTTCCATTGTATCCTAAATACCACAGTGTCTCCAGACAAACCTCTATTCAGTGTTTTTATGATGGCACTGAGTCGTGGTCACATACGATGGGTCTCATTAAAAGGCTCAAAATTACCCAGATGCTAATAAACTCAAACTCAAATCGTTTATTTTGCATAGACCCTGCGGAGGTGCTTACAAAGTGTCATATTTACATTTATTTTTTCGTTTAATTTACTAATCCGCCACCGGATCGGAATGCGGCCTCCTCTGAGAAGATCCGGCGAGAAACTCAGCGGGCTTGTCTTTTTTGTTTAATGCTCCATTCATTTTTTTCATCTCATTTTGTATAGATACATACATTTTTACATTATACAAATTCATTAATGAGATCAAGCTCCAGTGTGATGCCTTACGACTGAGATAGAGGACTATTTTTAAATATATGCTATAATTAAAAGCTAGAAGATTCTGGGTGGACCAGTCTCCACAAGCAGCACCCGTTCACGTGTACGACTACTTGAGCAGCCATCACCTCCCTCGACCATAATAGAAGAACAACGCTTGGAGTTTCCCTGTGGGATTTAATGGGAAATGAAGAGATCCACAGAATAATCAAATTCACCGACATAGTTTTCAAAAATGTCAAACTTTATTGGCACTACGTGGTGATTATATTCTCTTTGGTGGCAATGAGCGGAGTGTAGTGTAGTGACTTGTAGAACTGACAGCTGTTGTGGCAGAAAGTTTCTCGAACGTGCCTCGGGTGGACATGCCTCGATGGCTCGATGACCTGATAAAGGTAGCGACATAAAGCCGGAAAACAAAATTAGAGGCTTATCTCTTACAAAGAATATCTTTTGGGTGATACAGAGCAAGTGCAGCCCTTTGTGTTGTTTGAAGAGATTGTTTTTTTAATAGTCAATGCTCTGTCAACTATAGGCTCAAGTGCTGTTTGTAATGCTTGATGGGTATATCGAAACCTTTGATATTGTTACTTGCTTTAATTCATGTCATGTAAAGGAGTAATAAAAAAAAGGAAATGATGGATAAACTATTAAAATTAGGCTTAAACTAATAACATTTAGTTCAAAAATGTTGTGTTCACATATAGATAACATTCAATTCATACTTAGACTAACGAAGGATCTTAATAAAAATGCCTAGTTCATTAACTGGATTTTATGAACAGAAGATTTTATGAAGAAGATCAGAAGATTCTAAATAGATTTGTAAACCTCCTCCTAAAATATAAATCTTTTATCACAATAATGAATTACATTAATAACTAAAAATAAGAATTTGACAATACAATTTACTGGAGTAAATGAACTACCTTTCATTTACTGGGTTTTGAGCAAATTCTTGTTCCAATCCTGGGACACCAAAAATTCACTACAAACTGGCTAAACCTGCTACTAAATTGATTTAAAACGTATAACACAACTATTCTTTACAAAATCTAATAAAACTTGTATCACAAATTATGGCTAAACAGTTAGTCAAAGGTGTCGTGCCTTACCGGAGTCGTTAATTCCATCTCGAACAATTTTTTGAAATGTCGACATCGGCAACTTTAAATGCTCACAATTTTGAAATGAATCAGTGGAGTAAGAAATTAATTTTACCACGATATAGGAAAATGCGATGGCTTTAGGAAAAAAAATACTCCATTGCATAAAAATATCCTAATTTCTTATTTTTTGGAAAATACTGTGTTTTGTCCATTCACTGGGGTGTGTTCATTCACTAGAGCATTTATCCTAGTATCCGTAGATTTATACGATTATTTTTTTTTTATACGTAACCTACACTAGGATTTATTCCTGTGTCGTGGGTGCGTTTACAAACATGAAAATTCACATACACAAATACCCAGACCGGAACAAATAATTGTGGAACACACAAAGATTTGTCGATCGAACCCGCGACTATTAGACACAGTAGCCGGAGCGGCTTAAGCTCTTGACCACTGCGCTAAATCGTCCGTCCGTATTAAACAAGCATATTGTGTATCAGCCTTCACATACACATAAAATGAGACTTGGTTGTTAACAATACTCCTCCTAGAAGATAGGTTGTTCATAAAAAGATCTTTTCTAGTTGACCATACTTTAAATTTCATGGATGTCGCGGTAAAGAAAATAACATTTGATATTTACACATATATACTGTTGTTTAAGTCCGGGGAACTAATGTATGAAAGAATACTTTTAAATTATGCCTAAGGTGTGAAGTTTCTTTGATAAATAAATTACTTTTTCGAAAACAATGTGCCATGGATGTCTGGGAACAATCCATTTTGCCGGCGCAACGCTCTAGATCAGGGATTCCCAAAGTGGTCGATATCGAGCCCTTGGGTCGATATCGGTTTCCCAGGGGTCGACATAAATGAAAACTGATTTTGGAGGTCAACGAGGTCTAAAAATCGACCCCTATTAATTAACAAAAGTTCTTATTTGAAACTTTTAAGATACTGTAAAGGTTGTGTTACGTGTACCAACCAAAGAATGACTTATATTTTAGTAGGGAGTATCATTGTTGTACTTTACTCACTTAACTAACGGCAAAGTTTTTAAATTGGTTAGTATTTTGTATCAACAGGAAAAAAAACTAGACATAGGATTTTAAAGTAATTTGGCTATAGGGGTTTGAGGTATCAGTTCATTTTGGAAAAGGGGTCTCTTGCCCAAAATAGTTTGGAAATCTCTGCTCTAAATATACTTAATCCCGATAGCGCGTCTACAGTTAATTTGTAATTTACAAAGCCTAAAAGAAAATAATATTGTTTAAGTCATTCAATAGTAAACATCATTTAGTTTGAACAAATACCTTTTGGTGCAAGATGATGATAAATAAAAATCTTTAGAAAAAAAAGGTAAACCGACTTCAAAAAGCAAATAATAAATATTTGAAGTCGGTGCTGGTTGGTGCAGTCGGTTACTTGGCACCGACTTCAAATTATTTTATTTGCTTTTTGAAGTCGGTTTGCCTTTTTTTTTAAAGATTTTTATTTTACAATTTTATGTGTCGAGTGAATTATTTAGTAATATTTATATACCGATATTATATTATTTTGCTAAGTTGTAAAGTAAGGTACCTACAGGATTAATATAATGACTATAATAACGTAATCTATACATTCGTGCTGTTCGCCGTTAAGGAGTTCCCTCTTGTATCTTCAAAGTCCAAGGTCCAATACCAATAACAATAAAATAGGACCACCTCAAAACTATACTGAATCAAATGCAAAAAGAATCATCAAAATCGGTTCATAAGCAAAGGAGTTATAAAAAAGGACGAATTATGAACCTCCTTTTTTGAAGTTGGCTAATATACTGCTTAGTTTTATAGTAGGGTACCTATAGGATTGACGTAATACCCATAATATCTCAATTTACACATGCCTATTATTTGTCGTTAAGGAGTTCCCTGGTGTATCTTCTAAGTCCAAGGTCCAATGCCAATGAAATTAAAATGGGACCACCGCGGAGCTATACTGAACCCAATGCAAAAAAACTATCAAATCGGTCCACAATTGACGGAACATACATAAAAAAAAAAAAAAAAAAAAAAAAGCATTCATACAACCGAACATAGAACCTCCTCCTTTTTGAAGACGGTTAAAAATACACAGCGGTGTATTTTTTTCTTCTGATGGATTATAGCATTACGCCAACTACAATTCGCAGCTGTAGGGCTAAAAATGAATTGAAATAATCGGCAAGTCTTCATTATGAAATATATACCTAAGCAACTTAATTTTTCAACTATCGTACACAAATTTATATCACACTAATCTGATAAATGTTGTAGCGTAAATAACCCGTAATATTTCTTTGAATTTCGATCAAAATGTTTTAGTAAGAACAGAATTCAATACACGAAAACTCCGTTATAATCTGTTTCAGAAACTCATTCAATAAGAAATTTCGTGTAGTGGAAAATTTGTTACGTTTGAATCGAGCGTTCAATTCTTGAAAATCTAAAGGTGGGTATTTCAATCAACATTCTTACCTGAAAAGGAGCACGTAAATAATATTACTATATTGACAAAAGAAAAGGGACAAAACGTCTGACTGTTTTATTACGTAGGGAAAATCCTACATAGGACTTTGGCGAGGCTTGGAGAAGGTCGCGTAGCGTGTCATACCAACTATAGCTATCAACTAGAAACACCATGGTATCCGGCATCAGCACTACGTAGGGGTCGATTATTAAATGATAGTCTTTGGTAGGTCTTCAGGACTTCTAAAAGGTTGCGTTGCCGTACTTTGACTCGCTCTAAAAAGCTGAGACCCACATTAATTAATATTTTTTTTAAATAATATTTATCCATATAAATACGGATGACATACGGAGCCGAAACGTGGCCACTCACTGTGCGGCTTATCCACCAGTTCAAGGTCGCTCAGCGAGCTATGGAAAGAGCTATGCTCGGAGTTTCTATTAGGGATCGAATCCGGAACAAAGTTATTCGTCAGAGAACCAAGGTTACCGACATAGCTCAGCGAATTAGCAAGCTGAAGTGGCAGTGGTCAGGTCACATATACCGCAGAACCGATGGCCGTTGGGGCAGACTGGTTCTTGAGTGGAAACCGCGTGTCGGGAAACATAGTGTAGGGCGCACTGTAGCTAGCTGGGGCAACGATATTCGTAAGGCAGCGGGCAGGGATTAGATAAGGAGAGCTGAAGATCGAGCTCAGTGGCGTGCCATGGGAGAGGCCTACGTCCAGCAGTGGACTGACACGGGCTGATGATGATGATGATGATATAAATACCCATCGTTAAAAATAAAATGACTGCCTCGTTGGTCTAGTGGCTCATGGTAAGGCAGGCGGTCACGATGTTCTAGGTCCTAGGCCCGGTATAATGGCAAACAGGCTCGCTTAGTCGTATTGAGACCTCACATCGTCATACGAATGTGATTGTAAACAGTCAGTACACATATGTCACCCATACTTGGGGAACATAGGATAAGATGTTTATATTTTTATAAGTATATATACATTTACTGAAAAGGAACATGCATCGATATATCATAATTGATCGATGGTAATGTGATAAACTGGGTACTATCATAAAGGTGACCTTCAATACCCTATAATAAGCAATGGTTAAAAAAATTGTAATAGTACATATATTACTAAATACAAACGCTCGCCTTACACTAAAATATTTTCAAGCAATCCATGGAACTAGAGATATTCATAAAGGTATTGGCATTATGACAATTTATTTCAGGATACAACTTTTAATATGTCAAAAACACCTGTGACATGCGTTTCAAACATTTTCCTTAATATTTCACTCATGTTGAAAGCTGTCTCAAAATTAAATGCGACCAAGATTTACACATGTGATAAAAAATAAAATGTCTTGCGAAACCTGACTTATTGCACTCACTACAGCACATCCTGCTTGTGCGAACGTACTTGCATAACATTAAAGTCGTTTAATTGAAACAGTAAAAGCTTTCAGAGGGTTAACCATGACTTACAAAACTAATTGTCGATAAGGCAAACGTTGGTTCGTATTATTATTTCTGTGTATGAAAAAACGTACAGCGCTCTGAGCAGAGATAGCTAGATTTTGATAGAAACAAAATGTGCGCATTAGCAATATACAAGGTGTAACATAGATTATTGTTTTACGAATTCAACACGAAAATCAGATTTCCAATTTTAAGGAATTTTCTACCTCTTTGGTGGACAAATTAACCACAAAACCTGTACTTCTGTTTGCATATTGTGATGTGTGTATTGGCAATGCATTTAAAATAGCCTTATTGCTATGAATAGTGATTAAAATTTGTTTAATAGAGTCAAAAACAGCAATATTTGACAATAAAAAAAATGTAACATACTTTAAAAATAGTCGGAATCGATTCAGTTGCCGCTATACAACAAAGTATTTTCGGGTCTTCCGTTAATTATGTTACACGTTATATAGGCACTTATGATAATGGTGGGTAACAGGGACCTTATTCGCTATGACTTAACGCGTCGCGATCCGATAACTTCGTGAAATGATTATGTAATTATATTCTGTGTGTCACTGGGGTACCATAATCGATCATTTCACTAAAGGTTTCGCCACATAGCCGACGCAGCGCGACGGGAGCGCGATGTTGGCGCGGCTTGGGGAGTTGTAATGTACTGAAATGTACGGGACACGCCATACAGCGCAGCCCCGCTCGAAGCGACGGCAAACGTCACGACTGAACATAGCCGAGCGCTTCCGTCGCGCTCCCGTCGCCCGCTGTCGACTATTTGACCAATCCTTAAGACATCGTAGCATGCTACGTCGTAATCAGAGATGGGCAAAATGTTATCATATTAATGATTAACCACCCCGCTTGGGGAATATAAGCGTGATGGTGTATTAATGATTAACGATTACAATTACATTTTGTAATACTCAACGATGAATCATGATTAATCACATAAAAACGTATGCTTATGTGGTCATAAGGGCCCAGAAGCTTCAAAATACCTTCACGTAAACACTCGTCTCTCAATTGAACGCAGTTATCCAATAACCTTTAATAACATATATGTTATTTCAGGAAGTTTGGGCTTAATCTACCCTACACATTAAACCCAATTTCTCTAAAATATCTTCTACATATTTGCAAAACTGCGCTCAATTATGGATAAAGGTTTTTATTATCTTCATAATGTGGTTTTTATTATCTTCATAAGCGGATAAAATATTATTAATTTTACCGAGACATTTCTTTGTCAGTGTAGTGGTTTGTAGTACGATTAGCGATCACAAGGCGACCTACGAATCCTAGGTCGATAAATATTATTGGGTTTTTTAAGATTGGAAAGTCTAATGTCTCTATACTCTCTACTCACTGCCTACCCCGCAAGGGATCTAATGTGATTATATAGATAGAAAGATAGAGGTTCTAATGACAATTGTCTAGCCGTGTAACATTGTAAGCTACCTTCAGCGAAATGTAGATATTTAGGAAGGAGTTGTAAATGACAAACTATTTTAACGAAGGTACCTATTATTATGAACAATTATGAACAAGAATTAGTTACGTCGAGTATATTTGGATTCACTGAGGTAAATAAATAACATATAAGTATATCAATATATGTTAACATATGTATATGTATATCAATGCTTGGATTAGTCATAATATATAAAATGTATGACAAATCCAAATGCTAAGTGTTACTAATACGATAATGAAAGTAGGATAGATGCGGTGGAAATGCGAGCTCTGCGGAAAATGTGCGGAGTGAAGCTGACGGACCGTCTTCGCAACAGCGCAGTAAGAAAGCGAGTAGGTATAAAAGATACGAGTCGTATCGGTGTAGTGATGAGAAAGGGTATACTCCGTTGGGTCGGGCATATAGAAAGGATGTCAAAAGAAAGAATTACAAAACAGATATTCCATGTGAAAGTGGAAGGATGTAGGTACCGGGGAAAAGCTAGACAATCTTACCATGACCAAACAGACCGAGTCTTATCTGAAGGACAAGTCAAGAGTCTCCGAAACCGGCAAGCGTGTCTGAGACGAACTATGAGAGTGGAGGAAGCCAGCGAGTATGTAAGGAAAGAACCTGTTGGAACTCTGTACTCTCTGCCTACCCCGCAAGGGATCTGGCGTGATGATATAGATAGATAGAGATATAAATACGGTAATTATCTGGTTTGTGTATTAAATCTACATACATTCTTATCGTTACAACTATAACTCTTAGGATACCACAGGAATTTTGAGCGTTATGCCTGTTAACATCTCATCCGGTCAGGCGCTTTTTCAACGCGCAGTGCTCAAGCGTTTTAAGCGTTTTTTTCAAAAAAATATGCGCTTTGCCGTCTGTTTAAATCCAGCGCTATTAACGCGCGTTAATAATAATAATAATAAATTCTTTATTTACGGACAACATTGATCCAAAGTGTTAGTATACAGACGACTTATGCCTTGTGTTAGTAAACGAAGAAAACGAAAACAATACAAATAACTAAAATAACAAATAACGGTCCTAATTGATCGTCCTTCACACCATCTGCTTAAGGATACGAGAAGACACACTCTCCGCCACCATCCCCAGAATGCTGTTACGGCTGCCCCGCATCCTGCGCAGCAGTGATGCAGTTTTCTTACGCATGATGGCGGCAAAGGCGCTTCACGAAAATATTCTAATATCTTATCTATCTCATCGATCGGTTATTCCCATTAATAAACCCACTAAAAACATTGCCCCACACTAGGAATTATTGCAGTGTCATTAGTCCTTCATAAACATACGTTTTACTGACAGAACAACCAGGCCGAAACAAATGTTTGTGAATCTCGCAATCATTTGCCCCGAGCGGATCGAAGGCGCTGCTACTCAATCTAACCCCTCGTTCGCACGAACGCTTATTCAACTCGCGGTGCTGAAGCACTGTAAAGCGCCTTCAAGAAAATGTTTGATTATAATTGTCTATCTATCTATCTTTATCATCACGCTAGTTCCCTTGTGGGGTAGGCAGAGAGTACTCTCTGACTTTTTCCACTCTAATAGTTCGTCTCATACACGCTCGCCGGTTACGGAGACTCTTGACTGACCCTTCAGATAAGTCACGATCTATTTGGTCATTGTAAGATAGTCTAGGTCTTCCCCGATAGCTACATCCTTCCACTTTCGCATTGTATATCTGTTTTGTTATTATTTCTTCTGACATTCTTTATATATGCCCGAACCAACCCCGAGCCAACCAATTTTATAATTGTTTAGCCATTTATTTCATTCCAGCGCTTTACTAAAGCGCGTTGAAAAAGCGCTCGACCAAACGTAGAGTAATAAGCGGAGAGCATACTAAGGCGGAGAGGTTTAACCTGCATCAACTAGGAAACTAAGCCGTGATACAAATAAAACGCCAGCTTAGACAGTAAATACATTTAATTAACGTATCAAAAGCTTATGGATATAAATAACATAACATAGTTCAAACAATTAATTAAAATACATTTCATTTGTTCATTTTTTAACAACCAGCAACTTATATAATGAAGTTAATATTTCAAAATAGTACCTTTTATGGCAAGGACTATCTTCAGTACTGAAGTATATTAAACTGTTTATAAAAATAGGTAAAGTGAACTATTACTAGTTTGTGACACATACACAGATTGTGTTTATTCCTGAACTGAAAATGATTTATATTAATGTCATGATGCCTACGATATTGGGCTAAATTAGTGTGTGCCATATACTTTTTTATTTAAATAACATTTAAACATTATAAACATATTTACACAAACAATTCCTATTTTACTTTATACAAATGTTACTTTGGGAATACTTTTAGAACCGGGAGAAATTATAAGGTCCGCATAAAATATGAGGTACATATTTACATCAGAAGTAAAGTTCCTAAAGTATTCCTATGTTCAGATTCTTTGAAGATTCCAAATATATAAACACGAAATATAATCAAACCTGCTCAAATTTATAAAGCAAATTTTTCGACACACTCGACATTTTCTAAATTTGTCAGTCAACCAAGCAGCATAGCAAGGAAAAGCTTCCAAATTTAATTAACGTCGATTAAAAACGTTATTACATTTAAAAAGCTAGCCCTCACTGCATTTACATATTTGGCATTGATGGCACACACTCGTACCCGATCACTAATAATTTATTATTCTTTGATAAATAAAAAATAAACTTCAAACAGCCATTTGAGTGCTATAAAACTAAAAATCCATTAAACGAAATAAGAATTAAGAGAACAGAAAAAAACTCAATCACGAGAATGTTTGAAGATGATATGGTGAATCTATGATTCTACACAAACAAAAAGATAATGAAGATAGATACTGTTATATGGAATAAAATACTGGGAACAAAAAATAAAACAAACGCGCAATTAGCCTTTCTTGGATGCACCAAGACTCACGACGCGCCATAATGATCAAAATGATGATAGCATTACATAAGGTACCTTAAGTCTCGAATATTAAAACTGGTTAGCCTTACTTAATCACCAAGAGGCATCATACTTTCACCATAATGTGCGCCATGTCAGATAAAATCACAAGTTATGTCTCCTAAACATATCCTTCTCTTTAAGTCAACACCGTCAATGAACTTTTTATCATGTACCACAACTTTAGACTATAGACTTAGGAACTTAAGATTTTAAGTACCACCTAAAGTTTTGAAAACATTTATGATTTCTTCCCCATCATTCTTACAACCTATTGCTTCATTTGCATAGTGTTATGCGTTATTACAAACGACTCTTGGATCTTTTAACATATGGATCGCAAGAATCATAAGCATTTCGAGACTTTTTTTCTCTGCAGTGGACAATCGTCCACATATCACAGTCACTGTACAACACGGTACGATCACACTACAAAAAGATTATCATCAACTAACCTCGTATTGCTAAAGAATCTCATAACGCCCAAAGACGTTCGGGCAATTTACTCTAGAGCCGTATGAACAAAAAGTTCTCATCTGCTTATTCAGGAACGTGATTTAACTACAACTAAACTAGGCACACTTCCACAATCAAACGAAATACTGAATCACGCTACTATTACTAAAGGTCTACAATGCAAACTGGTGCAGTCTTTAGTCAACTCTATTACAAACTGAGATGATATTCAATTTTATCTACGTTTTAAAGTAAGCATACCTTAAATGATAGTACTGCAACCTGATAGTTCTCTCGTGTCTACATGGATAAGACCAGACTTGCACCGCAGACTAAAAACAAACTTATAGCTACTATTTTAAGAGCGAGTTTATTTCGTTGAGTTTCCCGAGCTGCCGACCTTATTCTTGATCCATTTGTTAGTGCGAGTAAAAATGTCCGGTTGATGGGCTGGGTTTTGCCACGCTTCTAAATTTACCTTCTTGATTTCGTCGCATGAAACGATGGGATTACTGTTGGAGGGAAAAAGTAGACCTTACTAAAAAGTTACATTTGGGATATCTGATTAGAAATTTAAAAAAATTGTTGAATTAATTGTGGATTTCAAAACAAAAATATCAATAACAAGAAGTTCTACACATCAGACTAATATACTATCTTAATCTAATCTATACCATTTATTCTGGGTAAAGGTAGTATGTACTTTACGATGTACACTATATACTATAGGTACTATTAAGACCTTTATCCCAGAAGAAATTATCAGAGCCAAACGAACGCTTTAATAAGACAATCTAATAAAAACCGCGATGGCTTAGTCTAGTGGTCTAAAGCGTTCTATATAGAGTCCGCTTACTAGATCCAGTACTAGCGGATACGATCCCCACACTGATCAAATCTTTGTATGACCTACAAACATTGGTTTCGGTCTACGTGTTTGTAATATGAATTTTGTAATGTAAATACAGGCCCCCTACAAGATGGACCGATGACCTGGTGAAGGTCGCGGGTAGAAGTTGGATGCGTACAGCACAAAGCCGGTCGTTGTGGTTGTCTTTAGGGGAGGCCTTTGTCCTGCAGTGGACGTCTTTCGGCTGAAGAAGAAGAAGAAGAATGTAAATATCCGAACTTCTACTGCCAGTTTTGTGATAGACAATCTTTAAACGCTTAGATTTTGACCCAAATTCATGTGATCCAACATTAGCGAATAGACCAACGAGGTATTATGCCTGTATTCTATCTTTATCCGAAAGAAGTCCACTGCAGGAGTAATGCCTCTTCTAAAAACCACCATCGGTTTACGCTTATATTACCTATGTATATTTCTATTTACCTTTCAGAAGGTGGCTGGAAGACGTCCCTCTGGATCTTCGTGATAGCAAGGTTGTCACAAACCAGCCTAGCAAGTGATGCGCGCTTCAGTTCAGCCAGTTGCCGCTTGCTGAAGCTCCCGGCCTCATCCAAGTGGCTATAGAAGTATCTGTCGCCGGCCTTTGTACGCCATAGTTGTTCCTCTGTGGGGCAGAAGAGTAGTTTTTGATTAAGCCAAATAATATAATATATTTAGATAGAAAATAGAAATAAAATAATAAAAGAAAGCATCTTAGCTTTTAATGCCTGGGTACTCTTATCTTAGTTCAGATCATCAGACATGACAGACAGAGACATGTTCATAATGTAGGAATTGACAGTCGGAAAAAAGTTCTTTAATGAGCGGCTGTACATATAAGTTCATTGGACTGTATTTTGTAAGAGAACTCTTATCGTAAGGAGTATTTTTTGTTATAAAAACATATTTAATATCGTCACGCCAGAGCCCTTACAAGGCAGATATAGAGCACAGAATTTCAATAGGCTTTTTCTCTACTGGCTAATCTTTGCACTGTAATAGGCAGCCAGATTAATGCCCTTACATCGACACCATATAACGGGTATAGGTAAGGTTGAAAATGATGGCGTGCTACAGTATATTTGATGTCTCGACCATGGATATAATACAATGGATTAAGCACTCTGCGAAAAAACGGGATGACAAGGATACTCACTGAGAGCGCTTTCTTAGAAGGGTGACCGAACATTGATACGATTATGGACTTGTTGACATATAATTAACGAATAAGTCTCGGGCACTGTTTATTGCCGTGATTCTTTCTTTCTACGTATAAGCACCCAATCTTTAGGTGCTCAACGAATATCTAAGCTACCCGGGGCCTCCACCATATCGCCAAGCACGCAAACTCTTTAGATGCTCGACGAATATCTAACGCAGCCGGTATGTCACCAACTGCTCCGCTCCTTATAACCACGGAAAACATTATAACATTACGTTCATTAGCGCACATATCGACCATCAGTCCCCCTTTGGGACCTCCGTGACGTCATGGCCATGGACGCGTACGAACGTACTTAGGCCACCGCGACGGTCGACGGTCTTGCGGGGCGCACCCCGTAGTGGCCTCCACTTGACACTGATTCTGCTACAGATTCCTCCGAATCTGACTAATATCCGTAAACAACCCGACGCATCGGTCACTAGCACATATAATACAATTGAAAATACATACCATGCATTGGAACCCTCAAAGTTCTCACATTAAATATAACCGTTTACCTTTACCACATATTATAATGCCTCAATGTCCTTCTAGGTCTCCTATACAAGACCATAGAATAATATTTCTCCTCTATTCAAATCCTTTCCATTTTGTCTTCCTGAGACAAAAGCCAAATTTTTTATCTGTCATCTTGACCGTTCTACTTTTTCCGCAACCATAAACTAAAAAAGTTTATTCGAGACCGCGGTTCGCGACATCTTAAATGAGTAGTAGTAAAAGTTTTTGATTAAATTGTCCATTATTTTGCTGACTTTTTTTCAGAATCTGTAAATTCAGCTCGAAATACCGCAAAAATTTAGGATAGTCCCCTAGAGCCGTTTCTCTGTATCTACAAGGGTTGAGATAGCTGCCCTTACTGCCCCATCTTAATCCATTCTATATATAAAGACGAATTGAGAACCTTGTTCATTCTGAACTCGGTAATAAATGGTTTACAGCGTATTTAAATCACATCCTAAATAGGTATAGTCCGTATTAGTTCTACCTTATGGTCACCGTACTGCACCGTAATGGGTGCCAGCGTGACACCGGACTTCTGGTTATTGCTCACACTCATCATGGTTTCTCGAGTTGTTTAAATCATAGAAAATTCAATGTTGTGTCTGTGCGTAAGAGTTTAATTTTCTTTGGCAATTTTTTGACAGTACTCAATCCGTTGTTTTATATCCATGGTCTTAACAGAATTTTCAAAACAATGTCAACCTTCTTAAATGCTAATGAAGGAATGGAAAAAAATAATTAAATGTCTGATACTCACTAAGGAAGCAGTTAGCAGTGGGTCCTAGCAGCGAGTCGGTAGCAGGAGTCTCGGCCATCAGGCCCACGACCAAGTCTATGTCACCAGGCTGCTCGTACACTTGCGAGAGCTTTTCAACCGTCTGTAGACAAAATTAAAGAAAATTAAATGTATTTACCTTTCTCTCTTTCGGTCGCTGTTGTTAGTTTACTATTTAAGTACCTAAAATAACGGATGGATAAGTTTGGTTTAAGTTTCTTAGAAACAATAATATCAATCATTTATCATTATATTTATTTTTTCTTTTGCGGAATTTCCTCACGAGATAAATCTTTCTGTGACTGACAGATATTTGTTTTGATACATATGAAATTTGCGTAAGTGCATGCACAGGAGACTAATAATTCCTAGTAAGGGAAATTTTCTGAAGAAGATTTGATCTCATACCTCTTGCGGAATGACGTCAGCAAGGTGATGGAAGGTGGTGGCAGCGGGAAGGCCGCAGAGGGTGCGGTAGTGCACGTATCCGGGTAAACCATGATCACGTCCGCGTTGCATGTCCACAGCCAAAACGTCCAAACCGCCTAGCCAGCGGTTATGTAACTGTTGTAGACAAAATTATACTTTATTGAGACTGGATTAAAGTTGTAATAGTAACACAAAATAGGGATAGAATATGATTGATGTTAAATAACTATTACTTCCTTAGTCACAATTAAGGGGGAACCTAACCCAAAAATAGACTCTATTTACAAAAGATTGTTGATGAATGCACTGCGTATTTGTTATAAGAAATATATATAAGGAGATGAAAAGGTCGTGAATTTAATGTATACAGTAAAATTTAATTTCACGTATTCAGTTTTCCTAAATAATAATATAAAACAATATCAGCCTATACTGCCCACTGCTGGGCAAAGGCCTTCTCTCACAAATCGAGGTAAGAGAGATTAGGTCATACTCGATCACGCGGACCCAGTGCGGATTGGTGGAGGCAGGTTTGTGGCCACCTGCTGTTGAAACTTATCAAGCCGCCTATAAGGCTTCCAACTCGGCTTACCGACTACCACATTAAGTGGTAGCCGGAACCAACGGCTTAACGTGCCTTCCGAAGCACGGAGACGCTCAAATATGAAAATGCCATAAACGGTCACCCATCTCGGGCCAACCGAGTCTAACGCTGCTTAACCTTGGTAATCGGTAAGAATACCGCGGTCGCACAGCGCTACGAGCGCCTTTCCTAAATAATAATGTGATTTTACTAAATAATAATTAAAAAAAAATCTGTCTCAAATATATATTTTAAATGTTTTATTCAATTGTAGATATCCATATCCAATGTATAAAATATACACAAAAAAATCTTAAAATATGCTTTATAACTTCTATGGATGACGTATTATATTAATTCTATCTAAATTATTAAAAAAAAACAAGCAATCAAGGTCGGTCGCAAATTTTCATACAAAAATTCTCAAGGTCATTGACGTTAGAAATTGCCTTAAAAACAAAAGGAAGAGAAAGTTGCACATTACACATCTGCGTGGGTAATACATAGGGCACTTATTCGCTATGACCAATTAAACACATAACGCGGCTAGTTGCGATAACTTCGTGAAATAATCGTATTATGGTACTCCAGTGGCTAACAAAATACTATACCAAGATCATTTCATTCTGTTCTTGTAACGCGCCGCGATTTATCTAAGCGAATAAGGACCCAGTTCTCAGAAACTGTACGTATAACTCCGATATCACTAAACGTAATTCGGTAACGGATGTGACCGGAGTAAATAATTCAACTACTAAGTAAGCAGACACTTGGTAAAAGGTGATAGTTTGAAATAGTTGTAAGTCTCTACCATGAGTTGTATTGACGCAACATCTTGACGATTGAAATGTGAAGAAACCTGCATGCCTAAGAGTTTCTCGAAGGTGTGTAAAGTTCGCCAACCCGCACTGGACCAGTGTGGTGGACTATGGCCTAAACCCTCTCAGTTTGAGAGGAGGCCCGTGTCCAACGGTGCAACAGTTTGTTAACAGGGCTAATATTATACATTTTCCTTGAGAAATATAGCTATAATTAACAAGCTAATGGGCATGTATATAAGCAGTGCAGAACACATTCAATGCTATTCTCATACATTGAGTCAGCCATTGTTGAAGGCTGGTGGATAAAAAAACGATAAAACCTCATAACAATGTACACTAAGGCGCAATTCTTAACCTCGTCACATATTTATAATATTTCCTTATGTTCCTTTCATATGAATAAAAGAAAACGTTTGATTTCCTCTGTAGGTATATGCAATGTATTTTATAAGTAGACTAGTAGTTTCCCTCGGTTTCGCACCCTGCGATAACAGCACCACCTACCGGGTCTAACTATAGCTAATAACTATCTAGGTGAAACCATAAGTACAAAAAAAATTATCTAAATCGGTCAAGCTGTTCAGGAGAAGAAGAATTACGAACACACGCACACGGAATTTTATATATGAAGATGAAGGCTTTGTAAGTATTTCAAGTAATTATTGAATCATTTGCTTTCATAATGTACCTAATCGTGTGGTATCAACTCACGAACATTGCTTATAAATAACTTATAATTTAGTCATTTAATACACTTAAAGAAAATACACTAAGTGTGTTGAATGTTTCAAGGTTTCACAAGTATGTAAACATTTTATCGTTAAAATCGTTGTCAACATTATAATTTATGTAAATAACATTAATGCCTACCTACTTATTTATGTAAATAGGTATAGTAGCTTTGGTAATCAATAAATAATGGCATGTATCAAGACTCACTTTTAAGATGACGACAAAACGACACCTACCACTGAATACGGACGATTTAGCGCAGCGGTTAAGGGCTTAGCCCGCCCCGCCCACTGTGTCTAATAGGCGCGGGTTCGATTCCCGCACGGGACAAATCTTTCTGTGATCCACAATTATTTGTTCTGGTCTGGGTATTTGTGTATGTGAATTTTCATATTTGTAAACGCACCCACTGACACAGGAATTAATCCTAGTGTGGGGCAACGTTTTAAAAAAAAACAAAAAAATGATGTAGCGGCGTCCCATTTCCATAACAAAACGAAATAATGCGAGAACTTAAAGCATCGGTTTTGTTAACTAAAAAACTACCTTCTTAGTGTCGTGGTTAACATGTTAGAATTTCATAGGCGCCCCTTATCAATCATAATAGATCTTAAGAACAAATCACAAATACCCGTCTTCCTGCGGACCTCCAAGTAGGTATCACCCAAGCTGCTAACATTTGATACCTTAAGCGTTCATAAATTAAAAAGTGATAATTTTAGGGTTAGTTATCTGTAAGTAAATCAACGCAAAGTATTCTTACATCGTCATCATAGTTGAAGTCCATATCCTGACTCTTCTGGCTGACCATTCCTCTTAACACCTTCTCCAGTCCACCCTTCTGAGACACTAACTCAGGCTTATAATAGTGATCCTGGAGCCGGTATGACGTCACATTGTTGTTCTCATCATGGACTTCGATATCCTGATCCAGGATACTGTTGATGAAGTGAAATGCGGCGGTCGCGAAGGAATTGGTGATGGTGGGGTCTGTTTCTGAGTTGTAGCCGGTATCATAGCTTTCGTATAACTCATCGAATGGTTTGCCTGTAGTTAGAGAAAATGGTTCTATATATAAAAGTCGACTGTAGACTTTAAATCAGCCTGTACTTTCGTATTGCAAAGGCCTTCAGTTACAAATGAAGGTGATATGCTAAAATACTTTCCTTTAAAATCTTACTAGTACTAAAATGGAACTATACACACTATTCAGTAATATGGTGTTAAATGTAGGCATGTTTATACAATGACAATATCATATTACCAATTTCAGTAGTCTTATGACATAATGTTACTTTTATTAAAATAGGAAACTTGTGCTAATCGAGAGGCTTCTAAATATGCTAATCAATCAACTAGGTAACCAATTCCTTAACGTTAAGCAGGGAGTTTGATGGCCTTAAAATGACATCATAACATGAATAAAGCAAAACGAAGTCATAACAATATGTTTTATCTATCTCTACACCTTCGCCTTCGTGTCCACTTCGCTGGAGGCAGGTGGTATTTTTTTTGTAAGTGTGCGTGTGAATGAGTTTACTGATGCTCACTCACACACATACGCGCGCATGCACGCATGCACACATGCACGCACGCACACACACACACACACACACACACACACACACACACACACACACACACACACACACACACACACAAAACTAAAAATATTGTAAAAAATGTATGCCTCGGTTGAGGTTAACTTACCAGTAAGGGCAGGTAGCCAGTGTTTGTATGTAATGTGCTGTAACTCAGCCACCACTACCCTCCTCGCTTCGTGGTAGAGTCGGTCGGAATTCCAGCCAGGGTTGAGTTCGGCGAAGGCGCGCGCGATCCTGTTGTGTTCCCTCACCCAGATAGAGTACATGCTGGTCAGCCATGGGTGGGTGTTGGCGCGGACGTCGCCTGAAGACAAGCATAGTATGAATGAGCATGATCCACAAATGTGATGGTTCTTAAACTAACTCTAGTGGAACTCGTGATAACTTAAAATGCGTTTTTCAATCCATATAGGGGTGCTCTTAACATTCGTAGCATCGTAAAAATAATTCTCAAAAATTCACAAAATCAATAATATTTTAATAAATGGGGACATAATATTCTCCGTCTAAAATTATTTGCGCGTAATTCCTAATAGTATGTTTAATCATATTCTGCTGGATTCTGCTTACATTAAGAGTTATTAATGTATGTGTCTTGCCTAACTATGTTTTGGATTAAAACTTTCTAAAAAAAACTTATATGTATGGATATGCATACATTCCAGTTGGAATGTATCTTTCCGGACTAGTTAGTCCGGAAACATGTTTCAATGTAGTAAGTAATTAGGTGTAACTATGTAATTACCTACTGTACCCACCGGTTCAGTTACCTACATAATAATTTAAATGTTGATACGTCTAACAATGCAGATCAATATTTCTTTATAAATAAATCCAAAGGTATTACTGAAATGACGGCAAGGTAACGAAAATGAAACTTGCACCGGTCATTTTACGTAAATAATCGACAAATAAATTTAGTTCAGTCTAAAAGTAGCCGCTGCGCCCTTGAGTGCCACATTTACTCGTAGTAGATGAATGAACATGCAAACTGGGTTATGAAGTAAAATGGAACGCACACAATGGTTGGGTCCGAAGTATCCTAATATTGATTAGCGTGATTCGGATCGCAGCCTATATGGAACAAAATGTAGGGAAGGTAGACAAGCCAGACGCCTTGCAGGGTAGGCAGAGATTACAGAGTTCCAGCAGATTCCTTACTGACCTCTCTGGCTTCCTCCACTCTCATAGTTCGTCTCAAGGGTTTTACTCTAACGGATACTAGTAGATACTAGTATCTGTAAATACTTTGTAAAGTTATAGTATCTGATAAAAATATATTTTCCCCGAACTTTTGTATATCGATGTTGTTCCGTGTATACTTCTCAAATCGGTCTCAATTTGATAGTGGGTAATGCTATTACCATTATACCGGGAAAAATCCCAGACTGATACGGAACTGAAACTTTACTGGCACTAAACCAACAAGAATACCTTCATAACTACCTATATACTTATTTAAGGTGTCAATCCGAAGTAATTTATTTACAAATATATTAATTGTAAAAGACCGTATCTTTCTTAAAACTCTGACACCTAAGTCAGCATGAAACTTTATAGCAACGGAATAAACCAGACGGCATTAGTAATATATCTTTAACAAACCAATATTTTATCTTATCAACATAAATGACACAATGATCAAATAAAATAATATCGCTTAATCTCCTTATCGGTGTTATCAGTAACCTTATCAATTGCCACATGGTATAAAGTTTGCAAACAAACTAAGTATGTAGGATTCATTTAGAAAAATCTACCTAGATTTATATCCTGGCATTAACATAACTAACCCTTTATTTATCGGTGTATGACGCACTTAAAGATTTAACGAGTTGTATAAATAATACTTAAACACGATTGGCAAATACGTACTTAACATTCAAAAGTAACAGTCCAAACGTTCCTTTGGAATGTCAACATACGATATCAATACCTACTGTGTAAAGTATATACCTATATACAAACTACGTAACAAAGAATAGTTTTCAGAATAATGATAACACCGGGTCATTTTAAACGAAATACTGAAGAATGTTCAACCATAGAACTTATACCTAAACTGTATTATAATAAAATACTTTATATTTAGCAAAAGTCTAAGACCTCATTCATTCATTTTAAGTAATATTTTGTGTCCCACCGCTGGGCAAATGTCTCCGCCCTTCTTCCATACAGACGTCTAAGTATTTAATTTTATACGTATCAAAGAAAAATCTTCAATTAAAATTAGTATATCATAGGACTTTTGCGATTGTAAAGCGCTGGATAATAGGCAAGTTCACATTAATCTAGTGACTCGCAAGCACCTCGCCAAAGGCAAGTATCAAGTTTATTTAAGTAAAAAAAAAATATTCAGAAGTTTTATAGTTTTATTGGAATAGACTATAGAACTAATATCGTCGACGAAAAGTGTCGTTCGTCGAAAGAAAGTCGAAAGTCGTTTAAACAGTGCCCTACTGCCACCCCCCGCTTAGGGAATATAGGGGTGACACATATTACATGCAAACTTACCAGCATTAAAACATGTTTCAGAGTCACTGGTTACAAGGCACTTCTCAGTGGGGTTGGCAGCCAAGGGCAAATACTCCTCATCCTCAATGCTGGATGTCTTCAAAAGACCACCTATCTTCTCACGCAGGGCTGCTGCATCTTTACTGTTAGTGCCGTAGATGTGGGAACCGTCGAGGAAATGCGTGGCCTGATTCATCTAGGACAAAGATTTTTTGGTATAATAAAACTTGTATAAATGAAGGCGTATCTTTATGGATGTCTTCTTTTATAATAGGAAAATTACTAATTTTAAAATATTAAGTTTATTAACAGAGATGTTATATATAATTTATTATTACGATTTTCCTTTTTATATATTTCTGTATATAACGAGAAAGTCCTCGCGCAGTGACTTATCTACCAATAGCAAAATAATCTTTTAACTCCGCAAATTAGAAAGCATTATTATCTTAGTAATAACTTTAACGAACAATATTAAGACACTTCAATTAAAATGAAAATATTGAAACATATTAAATTGGATTTGCGATATGAAGGATCTGTTGTTTAGATTATAAGGATATAAATCCTTCACATCGCAAATCTAAATTCAATAATCAGTCTAAATTGACACGATCGCTCTATAATAACCTTGTTACCGCGTAGCTAATTTGAGGTCACTAAAGATACATGTTTTGTTTTTTTTTTTTTTTTTAAAACGTAGCCCCACACTAGGATTTATTCCTGTGTCGTGGGTGCGTTTACAAACATGAAAATTTACATACACAAATACCCAGACCGGAACAAATAATTGTGGATCACACAAAGATTTGTCCCGTGCGGGACTCGAACCCGCGACTATTAGACGCAGTGGGCATAGCGGCTTAAGCTCTTAACCACTGCGCTAAATCGTCCGTCAAATGTGTACATTAATGTTATTTTTAAATGTTCAAAGTGATCTGTACCTTTTGTAACATAGTTTATGTTTCAATTTGCATAAGAATGAGCTCTAATTTGCATAGCAAGCATAAAATTCAGTATCTGTGCTAAACTGCACACAATTTGATGTGTGTGCATTTGTTGCTCAATACCTAACTCCATTAAATATAGTGTTGCATGCATACACAAAAAATAGAATCTGTATTGCGTAGTAAATTAACTCTTATTTGGTTCACCAACAGTCGAGTTAATGATTAGAGTTAGAATACTTAGCTGTCTTAATATTGTCGAGAAACTGTAGTGTTAAATTTAAAATGTGGAAAGAATGCCATATCAACTCGATAGCGTTACGCTGACGTCAATCGACTCATGCTAAATCCTCAAAATTCTAGAAATTTCTTTATTCTAGACATTATATCATAGCTGTCACATACTAATCTGAAAATTCAATCGATACGGTGAGGCTTATTTTAGAATGGTGACATGCCAGCTGTGTCAATTAAAAGCATGACTGAAAGAAAGGCAGTAATATCAGAGTAAAATTATCGTGCAAAACATAACGATGCCAATGTCAAACACACCCAGTAAGTGTAAACACTAAGTATAGTCATGTACGCAGTGGAAATTAACACAGCTCTTGAAAAAACAACGCACGTTCATTATTTTGATACATGTGTATATTAATTTACACAGACTTCTATCAGGGCACGTATTTTTGTTCTTACATACTAAAGACCTTACGTTTACTCGCCTTAAAGTTCTTTATGAGAAAATATGTCAGATGAACAAAGATAGACTCTGTGAAATTTCTCCTATAATAATTCAACTATCCAAAGAACTAGAATACATTTCAAATGCAATAGAAACACCGGTTACAAATGTGATCAAACAATATCAATGAAATGTGGCTGTAGCTACTGTATTCACGTCTACCCTATTGAGGAAACGGATATTATAGATATTTTAATGATTCAACAGACTATGATCAGTGATCGAAGGACTATGACCGAGAGAACTAGTAAGCGATCAAGATAACGTAAACACATTAAACACGCCAGATAATTAACTTATTTATGTTATTCCTAATGATAACTCATTTAAATGAGTTAGAGGATAAATTCATAATGGTTAGTTATAATTGGCATGTTTACCGGATACGAATGCAAATATAAATCTACCACATAAAAACTGGCAGGAAAGCTGCTATAATATCAAATAATATAATATTTGTTGCTGCATTGACCAGACTAACATTGCTACAATATCTACTTAAAAAATGTATTTTCGTGTTTTTTTTAGCTCTTTGTTTTGCGTGAGAACTTAATTAGAAAAGAGTTAATTATATCACTTTGGTCTGTCTACCGATCTGCATCCATGTGGGGACGGAATAAGAATACAGTTTCCTCACCGCAAGCTGGACTAACAGCAAGTCGTCTAAATTCGTCAGTAAATACCGCAAATATCGGTAGTACAAGCAATGTAGGTATACACAAGTTACTATACGAGTATATTTTTCTAACTCCTGTTTTTCTTTCTAATAAAATTTGTTACCAAGACAATTAAAGCGCTTCCCGGGACACCCCAAGGTACAAACCTTGGTGTCATCTAAGGAGAGCATTATGGATCCTATATAAAAAATAATTTTATAGATATAGCATAGTTAGATATACGGAGCTTTAAACAAAGAAATAATAATACTATAATTAGCATTCTTATCGATTTGAGAACTCTTCCAGACAACCTTAAGGAAACGTAATAATAACTAAGTGGAATTTCAATGGTATACGTACTTACTGATAATAATGAATAAATGATTACAGTACGAGCCAATACGCAAAATAAAGTAAAACTATAACTATAAACGAATATTACGTCTCAAAATTTATCCCTTTATGAGTTATAAAACATTCTTTTTGACATTTTATACAAGAGTACTTACAGATTTCTATGTACTTTATTGGCAACACTTTTTGTATATACTTTCCTAATAATATTTTTAATGTTCACTGTTTGGGATACACACCTTTAAATATTCAAGTTACTCTATAGTTAAAATTATAAATTGCCCTTTAAAACATGAAAATGTATATTTGCATGATAATCGAATTATATAAAACACGATCATGAAGAACAATGCGTTATTTTACACCAAGGTCTGATTGCAAGGTAAACGACCTGAGAGATGATTTATTTAAACAAAAATTTAAAACAATCAAAATCCAATTTTAATAACATATGCAAGTCAGCAATTCTTTCTAACCCTCACTCTGAACTAATCTCCTAAAGTAGCAGGAACTAATATTTTGAGGAATTGTTAGCAATACTTGAAAAAACTTTTGCTGCCGACACTTTTTCTAAAACGAGGGCACGTCTGGAATGTCGTCAGCCTGTCTCTACCCTGAACATTACCTAACATCCGACCGGATTATGGATCTTATGCATGTTATGATTACGATGTCATCTGACCTCAATTGACTACATTCACCTTGAAACAGGACCACCGTTTATCCGGACATTAGTCGGTAAACAAGTGCGTTATGCAAGTGCGCATTATGTAAAGTACTAGGTACTTACTAATCTTCTATTATTAGACCTACTCGCTGGCTCGTGTAAACTAACAATGTGTGTTACTATCAATTGAAGCCACTTAGAACTCAAGAACGTATCGATAGAGCAAATAATTATCAGTTCCTTAACAACTTATAGACTCATCATTGTGAAAAAATTAACGAACCTTAATAATACCTAATGATATTCCCATAAATTATGATCAGTTGGGGATGTATAGAATTTGTATTTGTTGTGTTAAAATATTTGAGCCAATTTGCCACTTACAAATTTACCATCTCATTGAATAAAGTACCTATACAAATATACGCCACATTCTATCCCCTTCTTTAGTTATATCTTTATATGAACGATAATGCATCTATGTACCTAAATTAATTGATTACAACTGACGTCATGCCGAATTAGGTTAGCAATAACCACGGAATACCTTGAGATTTGATGAGTTTTAAACGAGTAATATTATCGCGCTAATGATTCTTAAAGATAAACGTGAGTACTTGAGCAGACGTGACATGAAAACTTCCTTTTATTTTACGAACGTATTGATAAACGACTGTCTTAGCGAATTAAACAAACTCATCTGTCCATGCACACACCCGTCATCTACCCATTGCGTGATCAATGACGAACCCTTGTAAAGAATCATGTCATAAACAAAGTGCAGCAATCATTACAGTGCATAAATTATATTAGCTGTCGTAATATAAAATCGCATGGCCATTAGAACGTTAAGAAAATAAATGATGAGGTCACGCAAAATCGAAATAAAACCTAGGTTTTGTTCTAAAAATGTATAAATGGATTTCCTTTTTACTTCATAACTCCACAATAGCTGTTGTTGTATGATTAACATTGTTTTTAACTTTAACTGTTATCGCAAACTTGTTTATCGTCAGTTTTCTTATAATATTGTGTCACTACTGGCGATAGTTTGTATCAAGAAAACGTTCATATATTTGGCTAGTTGAATATTAGTGGATAATTTCCTGGTGTGAAACAGATCATATGTACAAATATTTCACATGAAACGACTTAATCAGTTCCTGCAAACACAAAAGACAGTCAATTTACTACGTCTTTTTTATTTTATAAGGTACCCATAACATCCTTGAATCCAAAACTAATATGCGAACACAAATACAAAGACACTTACTTGTTCTGAAGCTCCGAAAGTGCAGTCTCCCCTGTAGGTAGTGACTGACCGAGTGTACTCCATGCAGCTGACGTATTCGTCCTTAAAGAACGGATCATCGTGAGGCACCGAGATGGGCATGCAGCTGGGGTGGAGGTACCGAGGCGTCAAAGGAAGCCCGTCGTTATCGCAACACCTGATGGCTTGGTTGGTGTGTACTGTTGGATAATATTTAAAGTAATTGTTAGTTTTGAATCAAATCAATCTTCGGAATGTAACTTTGTAGACCTCTTAAAATATGATATGCTATATCAGAGCTTCAATATGTTGAAAGTTTCTAAATGTAATAATTACAAGTACTTTACACTCACTTGTTTTCCGGACGGGTGTGTGCACCAAGTCATGATAAACAAATTGACTCCAAATTGCCAGTGCAATAGTCTTCTTGTCATTAAGCTTATCTAGATTGTTAGTCAGTTTTGTGCTGACAAGACGAGCCGATGGCAAGGTCTTGTGACTTAGAGCACGTCGTGGCTGTAAAGAAATAGTAAAATTGAAATCGAAATTTTAAGATGGCAAAATGAGGTTATGTATGCTAAAAGGAGAAAAAAGTTATGATGTATTTATTCAATGATTTATGAAATTTTGTAGATAAAAAATTCCCATGATAGGTGTAAAAAACATTCGCAAAGCCATGAATAACCAACCTCTTCGATGCCGTCAGCATATTTGGGATGCAGAAGTCGTTTGTAGCCAGTCAAAGCCTGACCCCAAGACGACCGCACGGGGTTATTGCAAGAGCCATCAAACGTACGATACTTCGACGTCATCTTGTTAAAACTACACTTGAGGCGCTCAAGTGCTGCACACTCCATACCAAAGTCACTCTCACCCAAGTTCAAAGTGCTGATGAAACTCCCACACTCATCACTAGGCAAACCATATCTAAACGAAAAAAAAAACAAAATAGCCCGCTATTAGATTGCGCTCACTACCTGCAGCTAAGATACGTCTCTATGGTACTCTACTGACCTTCTGCATCTGGTGTAGACTAGATTCTGCGACGCTTTTGTTACGGTGAAAGATGATTTGTCATAGTGCATTGCATCGTCGGAGGCGTGACCGTCAATGGCGAGCCCGCGGGCTGCGGATCCACGTCTGGGCGTGATTCCCGCAGATTGCAAGTTAACTTCTAATCGTTCAAGCATTGAAACTTCCAACTTGCTGATGTCTATCGATCTGTTCATGTGCGTTGTTGTGACAGGCGGCAGCCTCCTCAACATTTCTGCACTCGGAAATGGAAAATCATACATTGGCGGTGGATGAATGATATCTGTAACAACACAAAGCTATTGTTTTATCTGTTGTATTTATAATGTTTCTATCACTAGACGAAAATGAATTACTTACCCGATGAGATAATTAGGTTTAATGGATATGGAGCGACATGACTTCCAAAAGTCACTCCCGCCCAGAGGACGACACCAAGTAAAACCACCTTCATCATTTCCTCCAATATACTATAACAGAAAAACAATGGCTATGAGTCACAGTTAATTAGAATAATATGACGATTTAAAATCTCAGTGACCAACCGTTGACAAATCTTTACTACTAACATTATTTAGCACTTATATCTGGGAAGTTTGAACTTAAACTGGTCAACAAATGAGTGGGCAAACAGTTTTATTAAGACCCACATTGCGGAGGGTATCGTTTAAAGACCTCTGATAGCTTGACCTGAGTACATATGTGCCTTGTGTGTGTGATATGCGTTTCGTCACTATTAAATATATATAATATTAGCAGAATGGCGCGTGGGGACGAGCCCCCGGATCTAAAAGATAATTTTAAGTATTTTCGCTATTAAGTTAACAAAACAAGTCCAAAGAGCATTATCTAGAAAGCATAACAAAATAAATGATACACTGTTCGCATCCGCGTGTAGATACAGATTTTAAATTACAGTTGAGATCAGTTTGCTATCGATATTAGGTGTACCTACTCTTTGATATACTCAATAATTGCTCTTGAATTATGTAGATATAATAATGTAGGTAAGTGATAGAGTTAAAATTAAAACGGTTATCATTTGTATAACTATTTTTATGGGTACACATACCCATGATGTCTCTAATTCACATAGTGGGGTTACAATTATAAACATCTGAAAATAAATACATAATTTCATAAAAGTAGAGTTAGCAGTAGGTACCACTATTAAATGTAATTTTGACATAACGATTCTTTATGCTGTGTAGCGTTCGAGAGTCGTCTTCCAGTTCAATTATTCATAAGTAAAAATTAATTAAAAATCTGTGTGCTTCTCAGGCTTTTACAATGCAACAATTAAGTAAAGTAGGTACCATCATTGCTAGAGCATTCATTGCATCCAGAGGCGGTTTATCCCTAAGGCAAACTAGGTAACTAGGGGTGCGAGGTTGTAAAGAAACTCTCGCGTGGAAGCTTTTAAACAAAGAAAAAAAAATTAACTTGCAATTAATTGTGTACATACTTGTACTTCCACAATATAAAAGATTCTTTAATTCTATGGGAATAGAAAGCACGCTTCGGAAGCCGTAGGGCTTCCGAAGCGTACTTTCTTAATTATATTTATTTCGCCTGATTTCATAATAGAAGTTGGTAAGATAAAACCACAATGTTGCGCGTTCGTCACGTTACTCGAGCATCGGCCGTAACACACCCTAAACGGGTTTCATACGTCTAGACGTGCCTAGGCTTTGTATCACGTAATTGCAAAAAAAAATTACCAACATAAATGCTGTGAAATTATTGTATACTTCTCTGATGATTGAGGCTAGTGCGTGTATACAAGGGAAAAAATGTGGTTACTGCAACAGCAGCTTTAGTTGAGGTTACTACAAGGTGGAGTAAAGAAATGCCAACTTCAACTTGGAATAACTCTACTACACATGCAGTAACGCCAACTACAGTGATCAGTGTTTATTACTACTAGCACTAGTTACAATTTATTATGTATGGCCGCTAGAGGGGCGCCGATGAGGTGCTTGCCTAGAGCGCTCTCGACATTTAATCCGCCTCTGCATGTATATATTGTTAGAAATAATAAATAAAAAGATTGGGCGTGGAAAATCAACAATTACATCGCCTTGACTTCGACTAAAAATTGGTACATTACTGCTAAATGAACCGAAGACTTTCAAGCTGCAGAAACACGTGCTATGTTGGATCTAAAGTCAAAGAAGGTTGGATCATATCGGTTCATTAGTCTATCCATTCATTAGCGTTCAATACACAGATCTCGCCCTTTATATATCTATCTCTATCTCTATCTATATCATCACGCCAGCTCCCTCGCGGGGTAGGTAGAGAGTACAGAGTTCCAACAGGATCTTTCCTTACATACCTCTCTGGCTTCCTCGACTCTCATAGTTCGTCTCATACACACTCGCCGGTTACGGAGTCTCTTGACTTGCCCTTCAGCTAAGACACGGTCTATTTGGTCATGGTAAGATAGTCTAGGTCTTCCCCGGCACCTACATCCTTCCACTTTCACATTGTATATCTGTTTTGTCATTCTTTCTTCTGGCATTCTTTCTATATGCCCGAACCAACGGAGCATACCCTTTCTCATCTTTACACCGATACTATCTTTCATACCTACTCGCTTTCTTACTACGCTGTTGCGAATACGGTCGGTCAGCGTGACTCCGCACATCTTCCGCAGAGATCGCATTTCGACCGCATTTATCCTGCTTTCGTTCTCCTTCTTACATACCCAACTCTCACTGCCATATAACAGCGTTGGGACAAGCACTCCGTTATGCATGGCCAGCTGCGCCTTTTGGCTTAAGTGCCGGCTCTCAAGTAGCCTTCCCATCGCACCATTCACTCTATTACCTCCATTCACTCTTCTCTCTATATCAGCGGTGTATTTCCCATCCTTACTGAAGGCGCATCCAAGATATACAAACTCATTCACTTGCTCCAGCACATCGTTACCAACCACAATACTTCCATTCGCTCTGGTTTCTTCCCGTTCAAAAACCATAATTTTGGTTTTCTTCACATTCAAATGTAAGCCATTGTTCATGCAGTCGTCTCTCATAACTGTGACTAGTGTTTGCAGATCAGTGGCTGTTGGCGCTATCAAAACCGCGTCATCTGCATACAATAGGTGGTTTATCACTAGATCACCCATTTTTACCCCTTCAGTCATCGCATTCAGTCTTTGAAGACTTTTATCCAGATACACTATAAACAGCCTAGCGGACAACACGCAACCCTGCTTGACGCCGATTTTAACGTCAAACCAAGGTGGCATGTTACCACCCACCCGTACGCATGCCTTGCTGTCCACGTAGGTGGACTGGACGGCTCGCAACAGGGTGCCGTTTATACCATACTCTGGCAAAATGTCCCAAAGTCTCTTTCGCACGACTCTATCAAACGCCTTCTCCAAGTCCACAAAACCGCAGAAAACCTTCCGGCCTACTGCCAGATGCTTTTCTACGATGTTGCGGAGGGAGAAAACTTGATCCGAACATCCTCTTCCAGACCTGAAACCTCCCTGTGCCTCACACAACACTCCATCGGACTTCTCGCGCATTCTCCGTTCAATAATTTTACCATACACCTTAGCTGCCAAGCTGATCAAACTGATGGCCCTGTAATTGGCGCAGTCATATTGTGAGCCCTTGCCTTTATACAAGGGTACTATGACTGCGCGGCGCCAATCTGTAGGGACTCTCCCGGTCTTCCAGCAAAGATTTGCGAGGACCCAAAAAGCGTCCCGGACGCAAGTTCCACCATATTTAATCATCTCGGCAGAAATCATGTCTATTCCCGCAGCTTTACCATTTTTCATACTTCGTATCGCCCATTCAACTATACTAGAGTTTATTCAATCTAAGACCTATTACATTTGAACCTAAGTGTCATAGGTTGGTACATCTAATTGCAAAACTGAGCAGAACTGCGCTGAGACATCTAATTATGTATCTATCTATATCATCACGCCAGATCCCTTGCGGGGTAGGCAGAGAGTACAGAGTTCCAACAGGTTCTTTCCTTACATACCTCTCTGGCTTCCTCCACTCTCATAGTTCGTCTCATACACGCTCTAATTATGTACTAACTATAATACATAGATTATAAGAGTTCTATCGATGAACTGTAGATTTTGTTGAAATTTATCTATTTATTTGTTTTATTTTAATTCTTTATTGAACACATATATCAACAATCAACGATTTAAACATGAAACTAAAAGATTTGTGTAAAAATATTTGAACTTGGCAATATCGTCAGTGCCACCAGTTCTAGAAAATGCCCCCTTTTCAAAGTATTAAGGCGTGTGTGAATGATCTACGCTGTTGGCCGCAGGGCCTTTACAACTTAACAGAGTTTTAAGGTTAGTAGACCTTCTATTTGAAATTATTTTGTATGATATATATATGTTAGGTATATTCAAGAAACATGCCCTGCCCATTTCCCCTTTAGGGCAGGGCATGTTGCTAGAAGAAATGGCAATAAGGTAGTGACAGAATGGTGGCCTAGAACAGGCAAACGACGAGTGGGCAGACCAATGACACGATGTTGGAGGAAGAACTTGGGGTAGATTGGAGCAAGACTGCGAAGAATGGCACAAGAGGGAGGAGGTTTTTGACCTGCAGTGGGTTGTAGAAAGCTGATGATGATGATATTATATTAAATTTCGAATTGTCAGTATCGTCTATAATCCCTGGTTATATTCAGCACGGAATAACGACATATTCAGCCTTCTTGCGCGGCCGTAAAACGCTAAGTATAAAAGCTACTATATACAAAAAATATATTATATACAAAGTGTAGCAGCATAAAAGTGAGGAAGTATGAAAACTTGCAAAAAATTATACATGCACGCATTTCTCAATATCATCTCCATTTTCCTGCTCACTGCTTCCGTTCATATTTTTGCGCTGGCGAGTTTCATGCTCACTATTCTCAGCTCACAGCTGTGCGAATGAGCTAATTTTATACCAGAACTACCTACATAATAATCAAACGTCTTTTTTTATATATATATTATTTAATTTTATACGACAAAAATAGCTAACAAGTCAAGATTCTCCATAACCGGCGAGCTAAGCCGGCGAGCAACCATGAGACGAACTATAAGAGTGAATGAAGTCGGAAAGGTCTATAGGGAAAGAGCCTATTGGAACTCTGTACTCTCTGACTACCTCGCAAGGAATCTGACGTGATGATGAAGATAGATCACGAAACAAGTTTAAAATTCTGAGCTAAATAATAATATAAGTAGGTACCTAACTAATTAACATAGTTCATTTTGTCTACTTCTCGCTTCACTTACCTGCCGATAGTCTTTGTTTTTATTGAAGTGAAAACTTCTTTAGACGCGTTGGGCATTTTTTGAGATGGGAAAAAAACAATCGAACTCGCGACACTGTTACCGTTACCGACACCTCTGTATATAATTATGTACATACATTGTGTATATACGTACATAGATACGCATGCACGTTGGCATTTTTTGAGATGGGAAAAAACCATTGAACTCGTGACACTGCTACCGTTACCGACACCTCTGGATATATGTATGTTTTCACTTCTGTCGGCACTCCCGGAGTGCTACCGATTTTTTTGTATTTGTAACAAACGTAGCCCCACACTAGGAACAACTCCTGTGTCGTGGGTGTGTTTACAAACACGAAATTCACATGCACAAACACTTGTGGGTCTCACAAAGATTTGTCCCGTGCGGCAATCGAACCCGTGACTTTTCGATCCAGTAGACGTAACAGGTTAAGCTCTTAACCGATGGACCAAGCCGGAATCTTTGTATTATTACAAAGAACAAAAATGCACAGGGAAACAGAAAAAGACATATTTCATTTTCATAAAAAGCGCCCAGGATGATTAGTTAGTGCGATGTTTTCACATCGCACTAAATTATCATCGCGGTGTAGATAAAGTGCTATCAATTTAGTGGAATTAAGACATTCGAAATACGACTTCGACGCAGCAAAAATATACTGTTCGATTTATCTAGTGACTTTATTCTATGTATTATGCCTACTGTATATTTTTGTCAATACAAATACAGTTTGATATTTGTGCAAATATCACTTAACTAAAGTAATTGTTGTTTAACCTACTTACTGGTAAATTCTTTTTTCTTTTGCAATTCTTTCAAATATCACTTTTAGGCAACAAAATGTGAAGAATTTGAAGCAAGTTGTGTTGTATATACATAAACTCTGGCTGCCTTTTTATTTGGGATGTGCAAGCATGTGTTGCATAGGATGTGTGTAAACACGCCGATAAGACCGTTTTATAGTTATAGTTTAGCTTATTTATGGCAGAAAAACGACGGTGGGCTATGCTATGATCATAACGTAATCCAATGCGCACGTTTCACACATACCTCTCGCAATGGATCTTCGCACATTCTTAATGAAAGTACAGTCTAAAAGGTCTTGGAAACATTAGTGGAGTATTTCCGGCATATTTTCGGCATTCTCATTTCTCGGCTAGGTAAAAATTACTCTGTGGCTAGAATATCCAAAAAGTATCAAGTACGTTGTTATTATTTTATTTCTTATGAATACCTAAGTTGAATGAATTATTAGGATACAGCCAGAGCAACAATTGGAAATATGAGCCTTTCAAGATAGCAACACTAACTTACCTTCCTCAAGAGATTTCAAACAACAATGTGAGAAGGAAATTATTATAATCATCATTTTATACAGATCCGTGTTGATTTTACAGTGTCAAAACATTTAATTTCGAGTTACATATTTAGCGACCTATCGCGAAACACCTTTCTGCCTTTAATAAATAAAGAGTGTTGTCTTTTAGATCATTGATCCCTTCGCGAATCAGGTTAGGCACGAGCAAGTGATTATGACTTCGTTGTGAGTGTTTATTTTTTAAACCTCCTTAAATATTAGCTTAAGTCCATCTTAAAGTTTAATACGCAGAACCTTTCGAATCATTCAGTAACGCCCATTTCAAATACCAGCGGTATTCGAGTTAACTTGTGTTAAAAATAAACTGTTGAAATTTCCGTTTAATTTTATATCGTTAACTAACATCGACCAACTGGGTTGTAGGTTAAAGTTAACTATAAATACAATTCTACTTTCTATAGTGTTACTTTGCATAATACCTATTAAGCAAACCATCACCATTTATAAAGAAATAAACAAGATAGTTTATTCTCAAGAAGCAGTCTCCAGACTTACGTGGAATGTTCACTACATCCATCGCATTCCGATTTCCTTCTGGAACATTTTTCGGGCGACTTATTCGTGGCATTAGCGTTCAACATGGACTTTCCTTCAATGATCCGTTTAAACAACATAATAATAACAACAGGATTTGTTGTTTACGACAATTGTCGCGTTTGTGACGAATGTTTGATTTGTTAAACACAATCGCTGAAGACACTTGCTGAAAGGAACGATGTTCCATTAGATTGGCAGAGGAGCCAAGTTCACCTCTACTGCCAAACCCGGACTGGAACTGTTGCCTTCAAGCAGGCCAAAGCGTCCGATCGAATCAACAAAATGTTAGCTTCCCCGCCCCCGCCGCGCGCTTCACCCGCCACCATGCCGTGCTCTGATGTATAAAAGAAACCTTTGCCACAGAATAGATACATACTCAAACTAATTTTTCATGTTCATTATAGTCAAATCCATGTTAAACCTTTATAAATTTCTATAGATATGAAATACTAACTTATAGGCAATTTTTTAAGTTATTAAACAAAGTAACCCGTATTTTACGGTTTAATATCAAAATAACTCAACGTTAATCATCTGTTAAGTTGTAGTCTGTGGCAAAGTTGACTTTATTCGTGTGCAACTTACAATGATTTTCTATTTATTAATAGAATTAAATGAAATAGTTCAAAAACCTGTTAAGTGCTAAATTGAACTGAGATTAGTAGTTTACTTTGGGATTGACTAATTAACTAGGTACTTAAAAACTACTAAACTAACCGTTGTTGATATTATTTTCTATAGAAGTTTATTCAATACAAATTAAAGAAGTGAATGTACTTACTTATCTGCTTAAATATAAATTCTGTACTCTCTACTTACTCCGCAAGGATTCTGGATATTATAGATAGATAGAAGTATAAATTCAATTACTTATTAATATTGAGTTTCAATCGGGCGGCAAAGACATCACTTATCAAACTATTCGGACTTCACAAATTTTTATTTTATTAAGTGACGTCAACAACAGCAATAAAGTCCCACAAACACGTGGAGTGCGCATGTTCACAACGTGGTCCCCTTCCCCCCCGCCGTGCCCACATTCCCCGCTTGCAACAGCTGATCACGCGATGGCAGCGTGCACAAAAGCCGGTTCGCATGAATCGCGGTATGTTTACTCACAGAGCTCAAGGTGTTTCATCGTTCGTCTAGAAAGAAACGGACACGACTATAAAGTAGCGTTGTAAGCACAGGCAATGTCAGCAATTATTAATGTTTATCGTGCGAATTGCGAATAAGTTGGATAGAGGGGCAAAATATGTGACAAGAAAATCGAACATAATAGAGAGACTGCGCCTATAGCTTTAATAGTAAATGCGCAAACACCGGAGATACCTACACGTACACACCCTTTGTTTAGTGGTGTGATCCACAGTGTAGGACGGCCGAGGGGCCTTTACAGGTTCACTGGGCTAGAACCAGCCTCGCAAACGGGCCAATACCACAGAACACATATGTTTATACCTAAATACCTTCTATGCTATACCAGTAGGGTACTATATAGGCCGTTTTAAGATGATTGGTTAGGTAACTTCCTTCGAAGCGCTGGAGTTGTCTAGTCATAAAAAAGTTAAAAAACTATATTTTTAATAATATTGTGTATATACATCACATAAACGTATAACATAATGTGCATGAATTCTGACTTTCAGTGTGTAGATTCCTACTGGTAAGTTGGATATATTCGTTTCCTATGCCGATACCGACAGTAGCAGTATAACATCACAAGGTAAGAAAAATATCCTGAGTATGCCGGAGGACTTATCCAAGTTCAAGGTACTTTCTGTGCTAACAAATTTTTGAACGAAAATGTGAAGTAATGTGCACAAGAAACCTCATTGAATCGTCTGCTTCACTGGAGTTTACACTTCTTTAATTACCCCTTCAGATCAGGAATAGAAATCATGATGGGTATCATCGACTTTTAGATCGGTGTGGGTAAAGCAAGAAAAACCAGCTGATGCAATATGTTATGGGCAAATTTGTTCTAGGACATAATAATATGTCAGACTATTTCCTACTTGTGGATATAACTCAACAAATGTACGTGAAAGTACAACCACAAATGTATGTGACAGAAATTAGGTCACACTCCACCACGCGGACTCGGTGTGAATTGGTAAAGGCAGGTGTGTGGCCATCCATTGAAGCTTCAATGGATGGCTTGATAAGCTTATCAAGCCACCCGTAATGCTTTCAACTTTGCTAACCAAGATTAACGATCTATTGTGTCTTTCGAAGCACAGAAACGGATATGGAATCCAAAATAGAAATTCTACAAACGTGATGCATCCCATACTGACCGAGTCGAACGCTACCTAACCTTTGTGATGGCTAAGAACACCACTGATCACTGCGGACACCTATATCATAAAGAAAGGCAAAAATAACAGTTATGATTAAGTTTGCAGAGTGCAATCACCCTAGAGTCTTTCGCACGTCCAAAGATTACAATATATTGTCATGTCTTGGAAGTGAGGGCGCCTTAGGAGTGCACGTTACAAAATGTAACAACTAATCTTAGAATAAATTATTCTAAGATTATCATGTTGCTATGAAAATACTAGTAGGCGCTTGCATTCAACAATACTCTGTACAGCACATGTACAGTCATCAGTCGACCCTAACGCGGTACTGCTCCTTGCTATTGGCGGGAAGTGGCGGCAGTTACAGTTTATAAATCGGGTATAAAATAGCCCTGCTTTCAAGCTAGCAAAAAGGTTTGCATATTTTTACGTGTGTGTGTGTGTGTATGAATGATCTACGCTGTTGGCCTCGAGGCCTCTACAGCTTCACCGGATTTTAACGGCGAGCGCGCAAACACTACGCTCCAGCCAGCCAGAAGGGCAAGAGGCGACATACTCGAGGGCGCCTCGAAGAGGCGCCCTCGGTTGGGACAGTCGCTGTAGGGGGACGGGTGCACTACTAAGTGCACCGGTCAACCGCCGGCTATGGGAGGGGATCTACTCCTACGTCGTCGTCGTCGCCCGTATTCTGAGCGGAAAGAAGGGATGACAAAGCATCGGGGGGGTCGGTGAGAACATGTCGCGGCCGGCGGTGGCGGCAGGGGTCGGGGGGGAGATCGTAGTCGGCGGTGGCTACGATTAACGGATTCGCATGGGTAGATGCGTTCGTGAAGTGACGTGTTGACGCCTTTTTAATAAAGGCGCGAATAGGTTCGAGACCTAGATCGGAGTGGAGGTCGACGTTCCGTACGAACCAGGGGGCTCCTACGGCTTTACGGAGGAAGCGGTTTTGAACCACTTGGAGTTTATCGATGTGAGAGGGGGCCGAATGCCCGAACACAACACACGCATAAGTCATGATGGGTCGAACGCAAGTTTTGTAAAGTGTCACCTTATTTCTAAGGGACATTTTACTCCGCTTGCAGATTAACGAATGGAGACGACCGAGCACAAATGATGCTCGGTGACGGACCCGCTTGATGTGCGGGCCGAAGGACATGGTACTGTTTAGGGTGACCCCTAGATATTTGACCTCTTTGACCCAGGGAATGGGTCGGTCGAACATGGTCACTTGGCCGAGATTACTTCTAGGGCGGCGCAGGGAGTGGCGCGGGGTGGCACCTCTGGAGAAGAACACCGCAGCGCTCTTGTCCGGGTTCACCTCAATACGCCACTTCCTGAACCAATTCCCTAGGGAATTGGCGGATGCCTGAAGGTGTCTGGTAATGAAACCCTTATTCCTATGCGAGACGTAGAGAGCGGTATCATCCGCGAATAGGGCTAGATTCGCCTTACTCGAACGAGGAATGTCGTTCGTGTAAAGGCTAAACAGGAGCGGAGAGAGAACTGAGCCCTGTGGGACTCCAGCACTGATGGAGTGGGAAGTGGAGCGCGTCATTTCGACGCGATAACGGAAGGCGCGATTCGACAAGAAGTCTCGTAAGATGAGCACGAGTCTGTCCGGCACACCCAATTGGTAGAGCTTGTAGATCAAGCCGTTGTGCCAGACTTTGTCGAATGCCTTCGCGACATCTAGGAAGAGGGCGCCCGTGTAGATGGGTTTGGGTCTATTGAGACCGGAGAGGATGTGCTCCGTGATGCGGTGCACTTGGTGGACGCAAGAGTGTTTGGCTCGAAAGCCAAACTGCTCGTCGATAAGGATACTCCTGGACGTTACGAAGTCTTTGAGCCTCGCCAGAAGTAGGCGCTCGTATATCTTGGCCAGGGAGTTGAGGAGACTGATAGGGCGGTAGCTCGCGGGGAGATTGCGAGGTTTGCCGGGCTTGGGAATGCCTATGACGTCCGCCTCCTTCCACTTAGCGGGGAAGGTGCAGTTCGCCATGGCGGCGTTTAATATGGCCACTAAGAGGCAGATGAGTTGGGCAGGCAGGCATTTCAGAACGCGATTCGAAATGCCGTCAGAGCCGGGGGCTTTTTTAGTTTTGAGACCCATAATTAGATCTTCGACCTCCGTTTGGGTGATAGGAGGTAAGGAATCGACGGGGGGGAGGGATGCCCTGCGCTCGACTTCCCTGTCGACCGCGTCGACGTGGGACTGGTCAACGGACTGAGAACAAGACAGAGAATATTTTTACGTGTCTAGTGAGGTCATTGGGAAACGATATATTTTAAAAATTATAGATATCATAAAATCACGTGTTTAATTTGGGGTCATTGGGAAACGTAATATTTTTTTGTGAAAGCTATAAAAACGGGTCAATTTGAGGAGAAAATCTGATAGTAGTGAGTTGGAAATAAATACAAAAAAAATAAAAGTAGACAGATTTCGTACATGCAAAGAGAGACAGAGTACTAAAACCTTCGAGGTGAATATGAACTAACGATGGGCGATTATTACTAAAAACAATCGAATCATTCGATTGTTCCGTTTATTCGAATACAATCAAATGACAATCATAATTCTTCGATTGTTGGTGGATTGTTAGATTGTTGCTCAACGTTTCGAACGGGCGCGCGTAAAGAGTTACGCGCGCGCCCGTTACTACAGAGTAACGGGTACGCAATCAACAGAGGAATCGAACGCACCGTCGATTGTTTTTGCATCAGTTAATAGATTTGTCGGGACTCGCTTTTTAATTTTTCATATAATAATTTATGTACGTAAGTAATTATACTTATAGAAAATATTTATGGTCTATCATAACGCCAGATCTCTTGCAGGGTAGATTTTGAGTATAACTACGTTAGATTTGTCTATAATTCAGTCGATATTTCCAACTTAACCTAAGCCCTTTATCTACACGACCTTCACCGATATCAATTACTGATCAACTAAAAATTATTGCTAACAATCGAGACGTTCCCCCGGTGTCAATTGTACCCTGCGCGTTAGCAACGCACTGTCAATTTTCATTCGTTCGTCGATTGTTATTCGATTGTATTTTTGTGAGGACGAATGAATCGACAATCGAATGTGTGTAACTACAATTGTCGATTCATTCGATAGTTTTTTTCGTAATAATCGCCCATCGCTAATATGAACCGGCTATGGTGGCAGTGGCATAGTGTAAATTAAGATGGCATGTTTATCTTGTCAACTGTGACACTGAGTTTTGGCGGGAATTCAAAAACCGATGTCGTCAATTTGTTTTAATTTCCAAAACTTGTGTTTCGAATTATAATGTGTAATGTTGGTGGAATATTAACCATTATGTATTCCTATATGTAATTGTAACAAAGGGATAAAACGTGCCTTTTCGATTTTCCTCAAAACGGCCGTAGCTAATGGTATGTAAAGAATCCATCGCTTTACTATCCAGGACACACACATCATCAATTTCATAATCATCTTTGTCATCAAGTTCATCGGGCAGTTGAATTAATTTAGAAATGAATATTCGTAAAACTTGACATTGGCAAAATACGAGTCGTCGTGATGCAATTAAAAAAAAAAGAAAAATCTGTGACACTGACATCGAGAGGTGACAAGTGGTACAGTCAGTGACAGTGACAGTATTCTTCAAGTACTAATGGTGTAAATCAAGTGTAAACGAAAATTAAATTTGGGAATACTGCAGAAAAATAACAACAAAAGATATTAAATAAATAGCTATGGCATCACATCTAAGCACTAAAGATCGACTCTTAGCATTGATAGACGACATTGAATTAATATCAAAGTAAGAGCGGTCCTTTATTACTTTCCTTTATTAATTAAAAAATAGGTGCACAAAACAAATTAATTTATCTTCACAGAGAAATGATTGAGGTGTCCATCGCACCTAAGCCTCAGAAACTTTCAGCGGCGGACCATGCACAGCTCACTGATCTGTTATTATCAAAAGACTCTGAGTTGAAAAAGACATTGGAATTAGCGGATGAACAGGCCAAGATCCAACAGAAGATGAATGAATTGAAGGCTGAAGTTGAAAACAAGGTACTTTTATTACGAATTTGGTTAATTAACTATTTCACTTTACTTACAGTAGCTTGATTTTTGAGTTTGAATATCTTTATGTGTATGATACACTAAGAGCTGTAGGTATAATTTGTATTTGATTAAAACAAATACAAAACCATACAAATAAATACATTAAATAGTAGACATTATTTAACTGAGTTCTTAGATTTACATGAATATTACACATGAAATAAAACTATTTATACATGGGAAGCATATGGTACTTTCTGTGACCATGGGTGCTGCAAAGCACTGGAAACGTCAGGTACTTAAAAATCAAAAATAAACTGAGATAAAATCTAAAAAATAGTTTATTTCAGACATTATTTTGTCCCTTTATTAAATACTAGTTGAACCTGCAACTTCTTTCACATTATTTTCAGGCATATACAAGGTGTAACATAATTAATGCAAGATCTGAAAGTAGATTGTTCTAAATCGGCAACTGAATCGATTCTAAATATTTTTAAATTATGTTAATTTTTATTTAATTATCAAAGATTACTTTTATTCGTTCAGTTCGCTGTATTAAACTACATTTAATCATTATTTAAATAAATACAGCTATTTTAAGCTATTTAATCAATATGCACACTAAAGTTAATTATTTATAATTTTTCGTAATTTGGGTAAAAATTTTGTGTACTAAAGAGCTTAAAAAAATGGCAGAAAACTCCTGAATTGAAAGTTTGATTTTCGTATTGAATTCGTAAAGCAATAATCTAATTGGTGTGTCTGAGCTCTTGCGTTATACATGTTACACCTTGTATAACCCCTAAGTTTTTTTTTTCAAAACAGAAGGTAGCCTATGTCCTTTCTGAATTTGATCAAAATCTGTTCAGTAGTTTGGATGTGAATAGGTAACAGACGAACACACAGAGTTTATAATATTAGTATGGATGTAGATACTCCTTATTGACATATTAATTATTGTTTTCTATCATCAGGATCAAGACATTTTCCATTTACAAAGGCAATTGAAGGATGCAGAACAAATTCTTGCGACTTCACTATATCAAGCCAGGCAAAAACTTGCCTCAATAGTGAAATCAAGGAAAAGACCAGTACCATCAGAAGAATTAATAAAGTTTGCACACAGGTATTTATTGCACTAAACATTTTGTGATGCTCTTAAAATAGAGAGATTATAATAATATTAGCCCTGTTAATAAACTTTCCCACCGTTGGACACTGGCCACTTCTCAAACTGAGAGGGTTTAGGCCGCCATGCTGGCCCAGGGTGGGTTGGCGAACTTCACACACCTCCGTGAAACTCTTAGGCATGCACGTTTCCTCATGATGTCTTCCTTCACCGTTAGATTATAACATAGATATTGTTTAATTTAAACATTTTAAAGTTCATTTACTCACTTTTGTTGTATTTACACAGAATCAGTGCATCAAATGCAGTCAGTGCACCACTCTCTTGGCAACCGGGAGACCCTCGCCGGCCATATCCCACAGATCTTGAAATGCGTCTGGGAATGCTTGGCCGTCTTTGTGATCTGCCTCTCAATGGTCACACACCATCCACACTAAATGAATTGCATAGAATGACTACTGGGGGAGGTAAGTATTGCACAATTAGTCATTAATTTTCTAAGAAATATAGAGCAATTAACATTTTAAAAAGTTCTTATGAACCTCTGGTTTTCCCTTGAGGTTCATGTGTTCCATTCATGATACTATTCTTTTTCCTTATTAAGTCATAATTGAAGAACTGATGTGATTTAAAATTGTTTCTATGAATCAGTTATTTGCATTAAACTGTGTATCTCATCGTGCCTTTAAAGTATTAATCGTTGCAGCTACTCACTTTATGATTTTCAATACATTTAGCACTCATTGCATTAGTACTAATTGTTGTGAGAGGGTTCAGAAAGCCGAAAGATGAATGATGAACATCTTTTACATATCCTTGTCTGATTTATAATTATTTGTTATTAACAGCTGTACCCACAACGGCAACTAACCAGTTCACTTGGCATCCGTCTGGTGAACTCCACATGTCAGTTGGCGGTGGTAACTCAGTGGCAATTGACAGTCGCGGGAAAGACGCACCTACACAGGAAGATGTTGAAGTTATGTCCACAGACTCTAGTTCCAGTTCAAGCAGTGATTCCCAATGAATAAATACATCGGGTCATGCAAATAGACATTCTAATATGTGAAGTTTCTTTGTGCACACTATGTGAAGCTGATAATTATTTGTTCTAATAAATATATTAGACTGTGAGATGCTGTTTATAAGACTGTTATGTGTGAACTATTGTATTTATGTAGTATACCTATCATAATAAATAATTTTAAAATCTATATTTTTGTCAATGTGTGTTACCAGTGATGATATATGGATCAGAGACGTGGTCTCTTACAATAGGTCTCATAAAAAAGCTCAGAGTTGCTCAGCGAGCTATGGAGAGAGCTATGCTCGGCGTTTCTCTACGCGATCGAATCAGGAACGAGGAGATTCGTAGAAGAACCAAGGTCACCGACATAGCCCTTAAGATTAGCAAGCTGAAGTGGCAATGGACGGGCCACATAGCGCGTAGATCGGACGGGCGTTGGGGCAGAAAGATTCTTGAGTGGAGACCACGTATTGGCAAGCGCAGCGTGGGACGACCGCCTGCCAGATGGACCGACGATCTTGTGAAAAACGCAGGAAGTCGTTGGATGCAGGTGGCATCGGACCGGTTACGCTGGAAAGCGATTGGGGAGGCCTATGTTCAGCAGTGGACAAGTATAGGCTGAGATGATGATGATGATATTTTTGTTTTATATGCAATGCATATGTACTGAATTCTCGGTTTTCTTGATCATCACCAAGCAGCCACTAGGCATTAACAAGATGTGATAACTAAGCCAAATCTAATTTCATTAATATATATTATAAAATAAGTATAAAATTACATCAAGTGAACATATGATCTTTGAAATCTCAATCTCAGAATGGATCCAACGTTTTTGTCCAAAGTACTTCATGTACAAGTATTTTATTATATGTTGATGTTTCAATCTTCTCTAAACCTGCTTTCAGGTTTGTGATTGGCTGTAGATATGAACTTTTCTAAATTTTTGTAACTTGATCAGATAGTACATTTGACAAATATATTACTGGACAAGGGGCATACCACCTTTATATTTGCTTCGTGCTTACTATATATTGTCATAGCAACAGTTTGGAGGCACATAGCGATTATGTATACAAGGTCTAACGTAATTAACGCAAGACCTGAAACTAGTTTGGTCTAAATCGACAGCTGAATCGATTCCAACTATAAAAAACATATGTAAGATTTAAGCCCAAAATTACTCAAATTAGCTAAAATTATGGTCACGTTCCCATTGATATACATGCGAACATCTCAGTCTGCTGTACTGAAAAAAATTGAACCATAACTCAAAGCAATACGGCGATTTCCATCGCACTACAAAAAACATTCTCTTGAACTGCACAAATACATATAGACATTCGATCCGAGACATCCTATTTAGAAACATTATTTATAAGATTAGACAACATTCAGTAAGTATCAGACAGTAAATTAATGAAGTTGAAAACCTGTTGATATTGTCCCTAACAGGAAGAAAATAACGCAAAAAATAATAATGTGCGCATCAAACGAATTACACATTTCAATACTCAATTAATAATATTTATTTTGTTCCCATAAAATCCTAAACCAATTATTAATTACTATCATTTTTCATCATATTACCTTTGCAATTCAAAAAAAAATATTTCTGCGTGACAATTTCAGCGAACATAAATGAAGCCTTTACCTTCCTATCCCCGCGCCCCACCAACGTCCCGCGCACTGGCCGAAAGTCCACTCAAACGCAATAAGGTTTAAGGATAATAATAGTAAAAAAATAGAAACGCCGGCACCGGCCAGTTGTCTTGTGCGTTCCGATGGGTTTGTTTATGTATCTTTAAGACGCAATAATCGGAGCGAAATCGCGTGCTATGGCATTTAGGTATACCAGTATCCAAATTAATGAAGACAATCTAGACCACTTCAGTTACTAAGGACCTCCAGAAAGACATCAACAACCTTCACAGATGATGCAGTACAAACAAAATGTGTCTGAATGGCTCAAAGTGTTACCAAATAACCTACACTAGAAAGAGAAATAAAGTACGATCGGAATATTATATCGCTGGTGAAAAGCTTCAGGAGGTTAGCACTATAAGAGATCTTGGCATACAAATAGATAGGTAGTGGAAGCTCCGATTCTCTGATCATATAGACAAAATACTAAGTGATGCTAATAAATCCACTATCATTATCTTAAGATCCACTAAAAGTTTTAAAAACCAACAACCATCATACAGCTTTATAATAGTTGCGTAAGGAGTAAGCTTGAGTATTGCAGCACAGCATGGTGTCCCACATATAAGATTCATATTGATAGAATTGAGAGAGTTAAAAAAAACTAGTCTGAAGCCTAACTCACCGTTTCCTAATACCCAAAACCCCTCAAATCGTACGAAGACAAACTTAAGTTATCTTCACGTCGATCCTACCTAGATATGATGTTCTTATATAAGTTGGTTAATAATGATATCGACTGTAGACCGTTACTAAACAAAATTCGCAATTAACGCAAGACCTTCAGGTCTTAATTACACCTTGTATATGCTCTATGGGGTTGGTATGATACATGAATGACAGATATAGTATAGTACAACTTGTACTTTACTATATCTATTATACATGTATCAGTGGTATGATACATGTATGATAGGTATAGTAAAGTACAAGTTGGTCTTTGGGGAACCACCCCCAAAGAGCATATATAATCACTACGTGCCCCCAAACTGTTGCTATGACAATAGCAACAGGCGGTTTCTATGGTGATAAATATTTACAAAATATAATTGTTACATGTCCACACCAAGATTATTATAAAATCTAGTTTAATAGACCAGGGATGGCTGAACGTGCTCCAGTTTCTGCAGAAGACACTTTAGTTCGTTATGACAATCCAGTGCTGGTTACGAAAAAGCCAGAGAAAGTAGTGAGTTATTATTAGTTGACGATGTTCAATTACGTGTATTATGTGCAAAATTATCCTCAAACAGAATTTCCTTCCAGACTTCACCTCGAGCCGGTGCTTCAGTTCAACCATGCGTACCGACTGAAGCAAAACGAGAAACTGAAGAAATCCTAAATGCAATTTTACCTCCGAAAGAATGGGAAGAAGATGGGCAAATATGGACTCAAAAGGTACCAATTATATTTCTCACGCCTGAGGAATTGCAACTCGAATAGGTAGGTAGACAGTGACACCATGTTCCGTAAAGATAAGTATTTTTTTTCTTCGAAAAGAACATCATCCATCCATTTTGTGGTGTTTGTTGACGCAGCGATTCTTATGAGGACAGCGTAGTCAGTGACACCAGGCCGCCACCCCCATAAGCAACGCTAAGTGCGGGGAACGGCTTGGTTTTCCCAAGATGCACAAGAAGCATCGGTGCGTTCCGTTTAGGCCGGAGCCTTAACTTAGTCGAGGAGGCCACCGTGGGGGATTTGTGTGGGACTAAGACTCTTTTTAAGATTTTTTTCCTCGGCAAACAAAAAAGTCTGACTGAAGTATTATATTTAAGTCTGTAACTTAATGTACATTGTCCAAGAAATAATTACTGTCGCTTTTTTTAGATATCTTCGACACCCGCGACGAGGTTGGACGTGATAAACTTACAAGAAATGCTCGATACGCGCCTGCAACAAAGACAGGCTAGAGAGACCGGCATTTGCCCAGTCCGGAGACAACTCTACACTCAATGTTTTGATGAGCTTATACGACAGGTTGAAGGATTTGCTACCTATCTATCCATATCATAACGCCAGTTCCCTTGCGGGGTAGGCAGAGCGTACAGAGCTCCAACAGGTTCTTTCCTTACAGACCTCTTTGACTTCCTCCACTCTCACAGTTCGTCTCATACGCGCTAGCCGGTTACGGAGACTTGACTTGCTATTTTATTAAAATAGCATTCACATTCAAGGTTGACGAAACTTAAAACTGCAATTTTGTAAAATCTTTTTCTTTTATTAGATTTTTTATTATACATTGTTAACAATTATCCCTAAATTGAAGTATTTTGAGACTTACATTTAATTCGGATAAAAATATCAATTTGTTCATCTACGTTTGGTTTCAAGGTAACAATAAATTGTGGAGAACGCGGCCTCCTATTGTTGCGGGTGCGCGATGAGGCCAGAATCACGATGGAAGCGTACCAGACCCTGTACTGTAGCTCAATTGCTTTTGGCATGAGGAAAGCATTGCAGGTTTGGTGCAATCAATTTTCATATTCAGATTCTTCACAGACGTAGTTGTCGTGTGAAGAGTCGGTCTCGTATAGTCTATTACAAAGTTTAAAAGTTTTTTTACTCAACATAAAAACGTCGATATTTTACTAACAGCATTTTCATTTCGAAGTCTTCGAAGTACTGTCGCCTTCATATTACACTTATTATATTGATGATTGCAATTACAACTAAAACATCAAACAATGCTGATGGTTTGTTCACAGTTTTAAAGTTTGATTGGAATAGACATGAATACACTATCGTCCGTTTCGTAGTAAAAGTCGTATAGATATTTATGGAAATGTTTATACCATTAATTCAACCTCTTATCACTTAATTTGTGCAGGCACAGATTCTTAGCCTTTTTTTAAATTTAATTTGTCGCCGAATCAAAACGCGGCCTCCACTTAAAAGATACTCCACGAAAAATTCAACGGTGGTCTTTTTTATTGTTTCATCATATTGGGTATGGGTATATCCTTAATCAAATTCATAGCCAACCTGGATTTCCTAAGCCTTTTTCTAATCATGTTTATTTTCCTTTAAGATTCTTAAGTCAAATTAACGCATGAACCTGTCTTGCTATTATCTAGTCTGAGCAAGGGAAATCCGACCTATTGGACCAAGTGTCAAAGCTTGAAACCGAGCGTTCCGCGTTGGAGAAGCAATGTATGGAGTTGAAGCAAAAGACTGAACAACTGGAGAGGCGCGCGGCAGAACTGCGCGCCGCCGAGGAGAAACGCCACCAGGAAGAGTTGATGGCTTTAAAGAAAACTAACGCCCAACTTAAGGTTACTAAATATTATGACATATTCCGACGTCAGGATTACATTAAACATTTCTGTTTCATTTTCGATGTTTTCTCTTCCCACCTCTCCGAGGTGATGGAACTTGATCCTGTCCTATTTCACTTTCACCACCACTACCTGTGGGTACCTACACACCTATGGGTGAAAGAAATGCACATACCGTGCACGTACCCCCTTGTCAAATTTTGACTTCCCCATATATAGTCTTAGATAGCTAGCAACACGCTGTCGGTGTGTAAAGAGTGAAAACCTATACCCATTTATTTAGACACTAAGATCAGAACAATACCTACCTAGGTAGGATGTTGCCCATTTTACATACACCGTCACGCCTATATTCCCCAAGCGGGGGTGACAGAGGTATACTGAGTACACCTACGTTTCGCCGACGATGTAAGGTCCCATGTAATAGGGGGCAAGCCTATTGCCATATACTATTTAGCACAAAGCCGGTCATCTGGGTGATCCCTGGAAAGGGCCTTGTTCTGAGTGGACGTCTCTCGGCCGATGACTGAATCACTATTTTAATGACTTTTTAATTTCAGGCTCAACTGGAGGGTATCATCGCGCCAAAGAAGTAGTCATACTTTTCCTAATATTTGTTAGCTATTTTTAAGATTTTGTTGTTTTTATGTAATAGTTAGAAACATTAAAATTGTACCTATTCGTTAAATACATTACATACTTATCTACAAATAAAGGGTATTATTTAAATATACCTATTGTAACCTACTAACGAACTAAGTCATTGTACAGTAAAATGAAAAAGCACGAGTAATTTTATTAAAATATATATATTAAAACATTTAATTGGGACAAACATACAATGTTTCCAATAGTTTACAATATACGTATCACTAAAGAGCCTTAAAAAGGTATAAAGGACACACATTCTCCCATTCAACATTTCAATTTATTTACTACGACACAACTTTTCATTAAATATTTTATTCAAATAATACATTTCATACAATCCCAGTGGAAATGTACATTACGTTGATAACCTGACGAACATCAGGAAATATACAAGTCATCCTAAAAATATTCACGGCGGCCACTCTGATGCAAATGCGTATTCATCACCTTCTCTGTATGATTACAAATAATACTAACTATAAAATTACTTTTTCAAGTAACATTACAATTATAAAACATTGAAATTTAAAAATGGAAGTATAAATTAAATCAAAAAAATTATAAAAATTAATTTGAGAAATTAAGGCACCACATAAAATTAAATTATTATTACATTAAATTATAACATTAATACACCATTACTACACAAAATACTGTATGAATTAACAACAATTCCAAAAATAAACTAAAACAGTAATATGTATAATTGCAATTAAAACTGTTATTTTTATAGATTGTCCTCTATGTGATGCATTTTTCGTACACTTCTTCCCGTTACGTAAAGCCGATGTTCTTTACACTTACATTACGTCTCCTCGCATTCGCAACACCCAGCAGGTTACTATCTAGTCGATCATGCAGTCACATTCCTAACCAGGTACAGCATCAACGTTCAGTCAAATAAACTAAAAACATGCACGGAATGAAAGTTATTTAAAATTAAATACGTAAAGTATTAAAAGAATACAACTATGAATATTTCCAAAAAAAAATATATAGCAACACCTATCGTTATCCTAGAATCTCCGTCACAAAACTAAAATATAAAAAAATATGTGATCCGAATAAAATGCCGCGAAATGTTTTTCGACGTGGATTTCTTCACACACCATTAAGTAACATAAGAAGTCGGTGGAATCTAAATTTATTATCACAGTTACAATACAAAATTAAGATGGAAACTCGTCTCATAGCGTTCGTTTCGTTGAAGAAATCTACAATCGAGTCTGTATATCGGGGTGAATTAGTTCCTGTAAAACGGTTGCGGATCGGCGGAGCCGGTGTCGGCGTGCTGTCATGGTTTTTATTCCTGTTGGAGCGGAGATTGAGACGGATCGGGTCGGGCTGGAGTTCCGCAAGGGTTCGGTTAGCGCGGTTGGTCGGTGTAGGCGGTGAGGCGCTGCGACGGGCCCACGGAGATGGTGGTGACACGGCCGGCGCCTCCGTCGAGCAGCGGGTTCACCACTTGAACGATGTCGGGCTGCAACGAGCTGTCCCCACCCTCGGTCTCCCCCTCGCCCAAGCTGATGCCCGCCTCTTCAAGATCGGGCGCTGTCTCGCTACTCGGGCTAGTAGTTAATTCCAGCGATATTATCTTTTCTTGGGTTGTTTCCACCTGTATACATTTGTGGATTAGCTACGATACAATAGTTAACTTAAATGATTTGCGGATGTGTATGAGTATCATCAATGATTCAACATGCTAATTAAATACTGAGGAATGAATATGAGGAGTCGGACGTGATATGAAACATACAATGAAAAAAGGTCTCAGTTTCTGAGAGGTATTTGGCGATCTATCCATAAATACATTTCTTTTAATCGATTTTTACAACCATATAAATTAAAAATTTCTTAATAAAATGGGGATGAAATTAAATCACGTTTTTGGGTGCTTGCCCAAAAATATTTTTCTCTAAATCAAATAACTTTTTAAAATAAAAATAATGTTAATATGTAAATCGTCATAATTACAAATTTATGGGCATAAATTTCAACAAAACAATGAATAATGGTAGTAATGGTGTAATGTGTACGCTAAATTGAAATTGTCATGCACTAAATACTATATGTTAGTTTTCCAATATTTACTGAAGCATTAGTGAATTAGTTCGCTTCAGCTGCTAAAGCGATGAGATTAAGCTGTACTATACGATTCTGTAGGGTAATAAAGGCAACAAACCATTGTTTTCGGTGAAGCTTGCCGTGTCTAGAATCCAGGTATCGTCTGACAAATGATACACAATAAAATAAGTTAGCATGCCATGCCAAAATAATCATGCAACACTCATAAAGGACATTAAATAGATATCATAGAATACATGGACATACACATAATATCTTGGAATTAGGATTCTGTAAAGCGAGACAAACAGTTCATGGGATTCATAATATTCGTTACTGTGGTATCTTGTTATCGGAACATTTAAGTTTATTCATCTAAGTATACGTGTAAAAGTACTACGTGTGTATCTAAATTTAAATTCTACCTCAATAAATTATTGTGTTGCTTATATTTATTTGTATTGTGCGTGTGTGAATCATTATGTGCTCTTTACAGGCCCCGTTAGAATTATTAAGTGTTTATACACGAAATTAATTATTGTCAGTCAATCTATTCAATGTCGTGCCAGAATCACATCACGTAGTACATTCGTATCGATTCAATCGGTCACAGTCTGCAGTGTCGTCATTGTCCGTCATAATTGCACGTAGAAAGCTAAGCGTAGTTCGTAAGATATACAAAAAGATATAATAATAAAAAACCACACACGATACGGCATTGCTTGTGTACAGCGTCTTATGTAGCACAATGTACATGTCGCGGCTAGCACGCGTACCTCTTTCTCAATGACTTTCTCAATGTACTCGACGGTTCGCACTTTAATCTCGCCAGTCGCCGGGCACACGTACTCCTCGGTGCGGAGGGTAATGCGCTCGTCTAATAATTTTTCTTTCTCCTTGACGGCCAGTATAGGGCCCGGTTTTGTACGTAACGCGATACGAGGCAGGGGCCATTTCTATAATTTGTAAAGCCAATTGTGACATTCACACCCCATTATGGACAAACAAATAATATGCCAGCAAAGCGACATTGAACCCCATACAAAACAACATTAAAACCAGTGTGTTAGTTCTAGTTAAAACAGTTTGAAGTTATTACTAGACCAGGTATAGTATATATATCCGAGGCGTCGGTATTGACGCTTTCAGTCAATTTGGCTAGCAACACTATAACGAAATGCTTACAAAAACACCGACATTGTAATAATTATATCAGTGTTAATGACATGTTAAGACAAGTTACAGACAAACAACATAAATTAAATTAGCCATCATTATTGGATTATGACAAAACATTCTAAATCTGTCGTTAACGGAAAAGTACGACTTTTGACCGTCATACGTTCTTGACTTCCTGTAAGTAGGACGAAAAACTCAAGTCATATTTTTCCATTAACGAGCACTTCTCGGTTGCTTAGTTAGTTTTAATTGGACAACATTCAATATATTCTAACCGGATTGAGTGTACAAAATATAAATTACCTCGGACGGAGATTTGTCCCTCGGTGGCACATCTTCTAAGATTTCACTCGCCGGCCCTACCATACTTTTAATCACTTTTTGTGACTCAAGCGCTTCCTGCGAACACGGTATATAATTATACCCATTTTCTTAGAACTAAACTTGTTATAAATAAAGTAAATCATTATAATGATGTAGAATAGAAACTACGGAGGCAGGCTTTTGCCCAAGAGTAGGACACTAAGGGCTAGATAAAAAAACGTGTTTCTAACTGGTAAACTGGCTTCAAACGCGAACGGAACAACAAGTTCTAGGCGTATTATTACTGTATTAAATGGAAATAAACGTGATTTTGACCGACTTTAAAAAGGAGGAGGTTATATGTTCGTCATTTGTATTTATCTAATAGGCGATGCTGCAATGTTAGCTACCTGTTCAAGAGAGCGCAGTCTGGCCGCTCGCCAAGCCGCGCGTCTTGCTGCGCGCGTTGCCGGATCTTCAAGCTCGCCGCCCTCGCGACCCGCACGTCTTCGTTGCGACTTCGCCGAGGGACTGACACCACCCGATACACTGTTAAGATTTTTTTGCAATTTTCAATGAGAGATTTTTCCACAACTTTATATGAGCAGTCCATTTTGCAAAATAGTGCTGATCAGTCTATACTAAAATTATAAAGAAAATAGATTTGTTTTTAATCGATAAACTTTGAAACTACTGAACCGATGTTAATATATTCGGAAGTATCACAGACCCGGTAGGTGGCGCTGTTGTCGACCGGGTGCAAGCGGGGAAATTGCTAGTATGAAATATATATTAGTACGAAAGAAAAGCAACCAAAGATCTGGTACGCAATTTTGACGCGGGCTTTACCGTGTGAGAGCTGTTATATGAAAAATATTAATCAAGAAATGTCAACTAAATCGTGTGCCGCATACCTATGGCCATTCTCATAAGGCTCGTCATCGGAATGCGAGCTGTCTCCGCTGTGGCAGTCCTCCCCCGGAGACCACGAGCCAAGCTCAGAACGCGATAGAGATGCCATCTTCCTCTCCTCTTCTTGCTTCAATTTCTCCACCTCATCCGCTGACAGGAATGTAAAAACTTTCTCTGAAAAGATTTTAAGAAAGATTAAGGAACTTGAACGGTCCGTAAATGTAAATCAGACTATCTACTTTGGTAGGTGGACCATGAGTCTAATGAAACATAATTTACCTGGCTTAGGCGATGGTTTATGACTTTCCTCCATTGCATTTTCGAAGAATTTCTTCTTATCGCTGACAGATGCTTTCACAAAATTACCAGAATGAGGTGGGGAAGCCTGCGGATACAGTCGGTATAATCTAAGTAACACTTATTATACTTTATATATATTCTCATATACCGTTAAAATGTAATGAGTTAAAAAGCATAACATGATAATATTTACAAGCTATGATCTCCCTTCTCCAGCCTTAACACCCATGCAGTCAATGTAGTTGTTAGTAATTACACAACAATATTTATAAAATTATTACTGTAAGTAACTTAAACATGCAAAATAAAGTAATTGCAAGTTAATAAAAACAATTATTCGATGAGGGTAAGTAACAAAAATGGGATATGGAGGGATGACAGACTGTACGTGATTTTAGTCAAGTCCAGGTTGCCGACGAACACAATCAAAATAAGCTGAGTGTTGTGCGAGGCTAATATGCCATACATTGATGATTACCTCGCCGATGGCGAAGGCTTTGATTTTGCTGCTCCATGCGGGTTTCAGGGTGGATGCGGGCGTGGGACTCCCTTCCCGCAAGGGGTCCGAACTGTTCGACAGTCTATCGATTTCGGGCGCTGTTGTCACTTCGCCAAAATGTACTCTTCTCTCTGATTGAACACTTTTAGGCGTTTCAGCAGTATTAGTGGGGATGATAGATGGAGTGACGTTTGCATTTATGTCCCTCCCTAGAGTACTGACTAATGTGGCCTGTGATTGGTGACTTATGTAATTGATCTGATTGGAAGAGCACACGGGAACGGTGCATGTGTAGGGATTGTAAGTTCCAGCAACTGTGGTTAAAGATGGATAAGGATTGATAGGTGGGTAGGTGTTAGAATGAACCATACCCGGTGAAACATTATCTGTCCTCATATCTCGTAGGGAGTGGTGCAAGGGTGAAAGAAGCTGTCGATCATCGACATAAGTTTGATCCGGATGTAAACTACAAGGGGAATTTGGAACGTGCGATACTGAGGGTAATGTTTTATACTGCGCATGTAACAATGCTGGTGGATCGGGCTCTCCGACGGGACTGACCGATAGTTCTTTGTAATCTTTGTAATAATCGTGGTGGTCTATAATCGGAGGTTCTGACGTTCGGAAGACTTGGTGCGCAGGTACTTCTGATATTATAACCGAGCGAAACGGTGCATCGACGACTGGTCCCACGGTTAGATGCGGATACGCGCCGTAATTTACGGCAGGAGGATATTCGGATTCGGGAGAGCCGGTCGAATTCGAGGACTGCATGGATGTGTCGGCCACCGCAGGCTCAGGCAGCACAATTCGCTCAGGTATGACAGTGATAGGCGGCACAATCAAATCGTCGTCTCCATCATCAACTAATTCACTATCACTTACGTAGGTTTCGAAAAGAGGCGGAGGAGGGATGATGAGATCCGCGTGGAGTACTCGACTAGCTTTAGGGACCGGTCTCGATGTTTCCAGTTCGATCGTCGTTAATTTTCGGATTAGTGAGGAACCGACTCCCTCGCATGCATCGTTAGTGTCAGTAACAGTCCCGATTGGATCGTCATCGTGCACGTCATGCAAATCTGGCTCGAAGGTCGCTGTTGCGTCGTTCGGTGACGTCAGGTATCGCTCGGGTTGGTCCGCCATCTCCGGCATGAAACTAACTCGCTTCGTGTGCGGTTTGCGAGGCACTTCAGGTTTCTGTTTGTCGGAGACGGGGGGCGCGGGCGGCGGGTGCTGCGGGCGCCGGAGGGGCTCGGCGGGCGCGGGGGACGTCGGCTGCGCCTTCTGCTGGGTGAACACTGCGAGCGGCGAGGGGGGCGCCACTTGCGGACTAGACGACTACCAAACCAACACAATATACTGCACACTTCCGGTACCAACGTAACTCAATGCTATTACTAAATACGGTCAAATCGAAGACCAAAACAAAGTGCTAGAGATGCTCGAGCGTAATTGGGCCCACTGTAATTTTAGCGCTATATCACATTAACCGATAGCGAAGCTACTTGCACGAAAACATTGATACGAAAAATTATTAAAATTAACAAATAATTATCATCTACGATAAACTAACCAAAAGCTTATCTCGGCAGTGAACAAAATCTTCCAAAATAAATGTCTCCGAAAACATGCTTAAAATCAAAACAAAACGCTTTCTGAAACATCATGTATTTAAATGCAACACTAAAACATAAAGTCGATAAGAACAATTTTGTAAATTAAAAAAGTAAATAAGATATACGTACATTAGTTCATCGTCTAATTTAAAATAATTGGCAGTTGAGAACATTGATTTGGCCAAACATCTTACAATTAAAATCTTAAGTAAATCCAAAGAATTCATAATATTTCAACAAATGTATAATGTAAAGAGATATTACGCCTTTGAATGACTATAGATACGATGACAATGATAGGAGTAAGTACATCAGCAACAACATTTATTTTTCCTTTATGATATGTAAAAATGATAAAAATATTAAAAAAGATACACAAATATTGAATGTTTTATGTGTATGGAGTGTATAGGATATTATGGGGCTTTACATACGAACAGTGAAAGCGTCTATAGATATGGTTAAATGATTGTATAAAATTGGTCTTTTATGGTGATTATTATAAAATAGTAAGTACATGTTACAAATATAATAAAGTATGTATTTGGGATAAGGTAGCCTACTTAGATAATTAAGGTCCGGTATCCACCAAAATAAAAATGGGCGGAGCAATATAGAGCAATATAGCGTATAGAATATTTCCACCAAATTAGAGAGATGCTCGCAGACTCAGTAAGCTAAAGTGGCAATGGGCTGGTCACATCTGCAGAAGGACCGACGGCCGATGGAGCAAGCGTGTCCCAGAGTGGAGACCGCGACTTGGTAAGCGTAAGGTAGGACGGCCCCCAGCTAGATGGACCGACGACCTTTAAAAAAGGTCGCTGGGACAGACTGGATGCGGAAGGCGGAGGACCGTGTGCAATGGCGCGTGTTAGGAGAGGCCTATGTCCAGCAGTGGACTACGATAAGCTGATTGATTGATTGAGAGAGATGTGTACTGACTACAGTGGGACGGTGATGTGTTATGACTGAACACGTGAAGAAATCACGCGATTAAACTGCGTTCGCGACAGAAAAAAATAATCATTTATTTTTTTCATGCTATCCCGCCTCGCCGCTTGGATTAATGTGTCCACTCTTCAGTAGAACCTGAGAAAGCGATGTGGGAATAATAATTTAACGAAAGCTTTCACCGTACAGCTCATCTTCAGTTTGGCGGATGCCGGGTCTTTTAATTATTTTAATACAAATATATACGTGGTCATTTTCAACGGAGATATTTTCTACACGGTTTTCGCGTTACCAGAAGAGTGAAATAGAGCTTATTTTGATAAGTCAATCAGTTAGTGTTCGAAACAAATTTCTCACCCTGTCTCAAGTGATAATGATATTATGGAAATAGTATTATGTATTTATCTTTACAGAAAAACTACTCGTATATACATACAATTAGTTCTAGCTAACCTATAACATTCATAACATTGGATTAAGCCGCTAGACCTAGCTGTATAAAAATTTGGACTTCACTTTTTAACAAAAAACAGAGACTGTAGGCAACATTCACAGTCCTTCGATATACATAAAGTACTTTGAGATACATATACAGACATTCATATAAGTACAGAAGGTATAATACTTAACTTCAATAAAATACAGTTAATATAAGACTCTAAATATACCCTTCTCTTTAATTATTAAATACAATTATTAATGTTTATATACATTTATAATTTAATTTTATTATTCATAATAGCAATTTAATAATGATTTTTTTTATGTTTTACATGTAATTGATTACACAAATTCAAACAGCAAAACGCCTTATAAGAAAATATTTTGAGTAAACATACTTAAAACATCTTCACGCCTTTCCTACATTTATGAGTCATTTTTGGAATGTCCCACGATGGAACATTGTCTAGGCAACTTAAATCGCCTGTTCTACTTATCCCTACTCATCTATCTCCACTATTAGAGATAGATGTTTTGTTTTATATGTACCTCTACCTTTGGTGACATTATTTACATAATATCTTTAGAAACCATAAAATATCTATAGGCGCAATTTTAGAATACTGTTATGTTTTAAGTAATATTCATTCTTTTCGTGAAATATGGTATATAAACTATTTTTATAAAGATTAATATAGAATATCCAGGATCTATTGCACAAGGAAGTGTCAATTGTAATAAAGGCCAAAAGCTCAGCGGGAAGAAACACCTAAGTACTAGGATAACAGAACATATTAGAAGATGCATATGCAACAACATTAAGCATAACATAAGTGCGTACAAGTCAGTTTCGATTAAAAACTTCTTTATGTCCACGTTTTTGTAGGTGCCTTTTAATATGGTCTGGTTTCCTGGTACCATTATACTCCTCATAGCGTGCGATCGATTATGTATAAACATAAAACATAAAAGTATATGGGCCAAACAAAATCAATATAATATTACTGTATTATAAACAGAATGTGCAGTGAGGTCCCGCAGCAATTTTAATATGTTTTCCGATCGATCTTCATTTTACTACACATGTACTCAGTAAATCACTTGAATATATAATCCAATTATCCCTACAATGAGGAAATAAATAAAAAACTACCACAGGAGATACATCGGTACGGAAAGATGGAACAGGCGACTGTAGTACCTATCAATAATTCTTATACATTAAAGAAACTATGTAGGATATAAAACATTTATTTTACTATTAAAAACAATTATATTGATGCTAATTCTATGGTACACAAGATCATAATTAATATGAAATGTACAATATTTCTACCATCTTTTTCATACACTAAAGGTACGACAAAGACGGTAATATCAAATTAAATACCGACGGAATTAATATCAATACGGTTCAGCAAATGAGTACGTTATTAATATAATTGTATAGTAATATTAGTAATGGGTAAAGTCACTTGATCAATATTCACCAAAATTCATTGTGGTAAACATCACATGGACATGCCACATAAGTCTATCTGAACGTTAACTATTTACAACTGATTTGGACAGATGTTAATATTGTGGTACTATGTGTTTTCCTCCTTTTCCTCTGGATTTGCATTCTGCAATGGACGTAATACGCTTTGTCATTAATTCCATTCAAAGGCTTCACCGGTTAGGGCTGTCTTCTAGGCAGTGGCCGGTATACAAGCTACCACATGACGACATTGAACTAAGCTACATTAAATTAAAATAAGAACATAGCATCGTCCGGCTATACGTTATACTAAAGTAAGGTACATATAGAAATTCTATCACATTTATTATTCAACGTCCCAACAAATAGAACTTAAAGAAATTGAGGATACATGCAAAACAATCCTTAATCGTTATTGTCAATGCTGCGATAGTTGGTTACATTAATTACAATCTTAGAAAGAAAGTACACCGAGATAAGATAGGTGTTCTGGAGTTTTCCGTAGAGTGCTACCCTATCCAGTTCATTATAAACAGCTACATAATTAAAGGCTCATGTAAATATACTAAACAACATTTATTTTGGAAGATAGGGTGTTAAACATACGTATAGTATATAAGTATCAGATAATTTAAGTATATTTTCATGCAAGCAATATGTTTATACTACAAAATAATATACATAATGCATGCCGTCGATAATAGGGTCAGAGAATACCAGTCGTGCAGTAATTATGCAGCAAAGTTGTTTCGGCCTTTATAGAGTAAGTTAACCAAGTATAATACAAAGCTTCATTTTATTCAACATGCTATGTACGATTCTATAAATTATACTGAAATATAAAGCGTATAAATTTCAAAGTTCGATATTTGTTAATAAAATACTTTGAATCTGGCATGCATACTTATTAAATATACTTTATGAGTGACGTAACAAGTTAATAAGTTAATAATAATATAGGGCAAGATAACTTGTTCCGTCACCTTTCGAAATTTTGTGATCATGTTTAGTTATTATTGAGTGTCACAATTACGATCGTGAATTTTATATTAAAAAGTAATCGAGCAAAGTAATTCCAACACTCAGAAAAAGCTCAAGTTTTAAAATGGTCAGCTTCAAGAAGTTCCTTTAGAAAAATGTACACTATCTACTCTTTTTTATCTGTACTTTTTATGAGTTTAGCGTTAATTTTGTAAACGATTCACGCAAATTGTTCGCTCACCTGAGGTTGAAGTGTGTGTTTCGACATAACAACAGTGGTCGTCTTGTGCTGCAGTTCGGGAGAAATCGGTGGTGCGGGCTCGAGAGCCATACTTTCGACGGCATGGACGATATCTAGCACCTAAAAAAATATTTATCTTGCAAAATAATTCACAACCATCCCACCCAAGTGTGACACTTTGTGTGTGGTCTTAAACAATTAAACTGAAGAACTCTGCTTACGATCACGCAAAGAACATAATCTGAACTAGACGCAATATATACGTAGCGAATACTATAATAGGGAATATGCGTGTAATTCAAATAAGGTCAAATATTTTTTTTACAAACTTTATCGCATTAGAACGGACGATTTAGGGCAGTGGTTAAGAGCTTGAACCGCTCCGCCCACTGTGTCTAACAGTCGCGGGTTCGATTCCCGCACGGGACAAATCTTTGTGTGATCCACAATTATTTGTTCCGGTCTGGGTATTTGTGTATGCGAAATTTCATGTTTGTAAACGCACCCACGATACAGGAATAAATCCTAGTGTGGGGCTACATTTAAAAAAAAAAATGTCTATATCAATATATTTTTAATAACCTATCGGGTGCATTTCTTATTGTATTTTGACACCTAGGCCCAGCACAGTGTTGTTCCATTGTATAATAGTCGCAAAATACAAAATAAAAATAAATTACAGAATAAAATACTTCTACAGCTGTTTACTAATTGATTGTTATTATAGACTTTGACATCACGCCAAGCGCGCCAAAATGGCGGGCGTTTAAAGTGCTCTGATCTGTTTGCTATCATCACCATTTTTTTACCCTTTACGTTTTATTTTTGACGCTTAAATTTTACTTACAATTATATATTGATGGAATCTATCGTATAAAAATATACACGCATATTCCCTATTATTATCAACTAGCTTTTGGCCGCGTTGACTTTAGACAGAAACCTAAGATTTTTTAATTTTTTTTAGTTAAAACGTATCCCTGCACTATGATATATTCCTGTGTCGTGAGTGCCTTTACAAACATGAAAATTCACATACACAAATACCCAGACTCGAGCTCGTTCAGCCGTTTTTGCGTGAGTGAGTCAGAAACATCTAATGTTTAGATGTTTATGACTCACTCACGCAAAAACGGCTGAACGGATTTGGATAAAGGATAAACTTTCACATTCATAATATTAGTAGAACCACCTGCAGCAATACCTTCTTGTAACAGAAGTATGTATATTATGACTTGTTCTGAGATGCTCAAAAAGATATTAAAATGTGTCTTATATACTCTGTACTCTCTGCGTACCCCGCGAGGGATCTGGCATGATGATATAGATAGATACGTATATAACGTATTGAGGTTCAGAACAAATGTAGAGAAACACAGATAAACTATGTTAAAATTGATTTTACGTATAATATTACCTTTTCGGGTGTAGATTTTTCTCTAACTTCGGCGACTTGTTTCTCATGTTCAAACTCAACTAGATCCTGTTGGAAATGCTGCTCCTGTACAAAATAATTTAAATAAGTGAGAAAGTGGTCGCGAGACCTTGTCGTTGGCCTCAGTTTTATTCACAAAATTGCACTAAAACCGAATCTTAACCGCCGCCAATCATCTTTGTATTATACGAAAGCAGGGTAACGTTTGGTTGTATTGAAATTTCGTTGGCAGAACTGGAGCCTTGATTGGAAAATTCATGCCAATTTCCTCTTTCTGTAGATGATGCGATGGAGCAAGCTACAGCTTTCTTAGAGCTTATTGGCAAAGCTAATTCACCACTTAAGCATTTGGGTAGTGTGGACATTTCAAAGATCATCAGTCATAAGATGTGACTGTATCCTGAAAGACACTTGTCAAGTGCAACACTTATTATAGGTTCATTTTGTTACTTCATCGAGGAGAGGTATAAGTATGAAGAAACGTTAGTACGATAGCTGTATATAAGTACTTTTAGAATAATAACAAACTCTTTTAAGGATATTGATGTTATTGCTGTAAAAATGAGCGCTGAAGTCGAGCGTTTAGCACTGAGTCGGCGCTCACGGGCGTTAAAACACGTACAAGACGCGAGCGTTTTAAGCGCCGACTCGAGCGTTTTTACAACACTTTTGCAAACTGCTTTTGGCGAAGCGGTAACAATATTTAAGCCCAATTAATAAACATTCATAAAATACATGCATAAACCTGAAAATTGTGAATAAATTTGAAAGAATTTTGAAAGCATTGAGTGACATTCCCACCTGATGATGTTGGTGCAAAGGTTCATCTCTGTCCAGGCTTGACGTTGAGTGAGACAGAGAGCCGCCAGTGTCTGCCGTCCCGCTCTCGCTACCGGTCTGCGTGTAAACATTGTGTTGTCTGTCTTTTTCTCAAAAGTGCTTGCCAAAAATAGACTCTCACATATTGTTTTGAAAGTAAACATAGCAAAAACATTTGCGAGTGTCAAAGTGAGATTTTAAAGTGCATCAATTAATAAGTATTTAGTGCTTTGGTCTGCTACGTGAAGTCTTAAGCATTAATTATGTATAATAGCATGATACAATTCGTGTTATTTTCATTAATATTCAAAATTAAACCTCATGGTAATTTCTTGAGGATCATCACATATTTGGATCACGCAAATTGTGTCTTCGGTATTGAAGTTAAAAATCAAAAGTTGTGGTAGCGGCATTCTTTATGCGCTGTAGAAATATTAAACATACAAGTAACAAAGTTTTGCCGATGGCCGTATATATATTTTTTAACTTACAGTAAACTTCTCAGGACGGGTGTATCCGTGGCACACGACTAGGTGCAGTGGAGCATTCGTTGCGGACCGCAACGCGTTCACTGCTTCGTTGTGCGTCGCACCCAACAGTGATACACCATTCACTTCAAGGAGTCGCATGCCGACCTACGTGAGTGAATTATACTAATGTATTTGGTAAATACTTTGCTAAGAGTAAATATATAATAATAACAATAAAAATAGCAGCGGGATAAGAGTCGTCACCCAGAGGCTCTCGTAGCCTCCTGTTAAATCACGTGTTTACAGCTAATATCTAAGGCTGAGCAGTATTTGGCTCGGTCAGTCGTCTATACGTGACCAAATGTGCCAATTCTAGTTTTGACCGTACTTCGGATGGCAAGTTAAGTCGTTGGCCCTGGACTTCAATTCATATGGTAGTCGTTCATCCAAAATTGGGAACCCCTGCCTTCATCAACCGGTACTTGCTCAGCGTGGTGGAGTATGACTTATTCTCGCTCACCTCGATTTGTGAGTGAGATCTTTGCTCAGTAGTGGGGCATAAAGACTGATTTATAAGAATAATCCCTGCACTTAGACTCCGCGGGACAGAAAAACATTGCTTTATAAGTTTAAAATTAACAAAAAGTAATGGCAAATTGAGGCGCTCGTAGCGCTGTGCGACCGCGGTGTTCTTACCGATTACCAAGGTTAAGCAGCGTTCGACTCGGTTGGCCCGAGATGGGTGACCGTTTGTGGCATTTTCAAATTCGAGCGTCTCCGTGCTTCGGAAGGCACGTTAAGCCGTTGGTCCCGGCTACCACTTAATGTGGTAGTCGTTAAGCCGAGTTGGAAGCCTTAAAGGCGGCTTGATAAGTTCCAACAGCAGGTGGCCACAAACCTGCCTCCATCAATCCGCACTGGGTCCGCGTGGTGGAGTATGACCTAATCTCTCTCACCTCGATTAGTGAGAGAAGGCCTTTGTCCAGCAGTGGGCAGTACAGGCTGATATTATAATGGCAAATTTGACATATTTAACAATTCAAGGATACCTTCATTCAATGGACTATTTAAGTCGTAATCAAGTATATGAAACTAAAATGTCAATAGAGTAGCACTCACTTTAAGTCTACCGTCTCTCCTTGCAGCGCCACCACTGTTTATCTTCGATATGAAAACTCCTTCATCGTTGGGATCGTTAGGGTTACCGCGTTGACCATTCAAGCCACCCTTTATATGCATTCCTAGCTTTTCGCCTTCTTGCTTGACTATGGTGAGCTCCTAAAGGATAAACGATTCATTTGAACATTCTAAAAGTAATTAAAAATACATATCACCATTTAATTTCCAACTAGAGTTAAGGACATAAAGTTTAACAAGTGTATAATACATACTTTTAACATTATGACAAAACTTAAAAACTTACACATTCACAAAGAGACTTATAACATATCATGCAAAGCCAAAGATACTTCATGCGTTCAAATAGTTAAAGCTCTCTTACTAAAATATGCATACATTCTAAATAATAAAAATAAAACCTAGCGTGTATAACGTATCTAAAGAGTGTAAGATTTGAATCGAATCTGCATTACAGAAGTGTTCAATAATATTAAAAAGCTAATTTTCATATTGAGGGATCCAACGTTGCGTTTTCTACTAGAAAGGAGAAGCTGGATATTAAGAAATAACCATTCCGAATACGACGATAGCTGGGCACACGGACTGACTGGATGGGGGGTTGGAATCTGACATAAATATTTGGTAAAGTAACACACATAAGTTCGAGATCGTCGAGCGACGTTCACACTTACAGTTGCGTCAACAATCTCAACTTGTATGAGACCCTGATCGTGTGGGGCGGTGGCCGTCGTGCGCACGTGTGGAAAAAAACAACGTTTTGCGTTTTATAACGACAAATAACTCTGCTTTGACTCAAATGTGCTTTTCAAGACCCCAAAAGCTTAATCTTCGAAGAAACGTACTCTAGATAAGCGACAGATTCGCAGCAAAGAGACTAAATTGCTTTTGTCAGTACATATTATGTTGAACAATTATGTGCATAAGCGTTATGCATACTTTTTTATTCAATTTTATAACGCCAAATGACTACTTTTAAGCGACATAACTCAAATTATTCTACTCGTGTTCCACATTACGCTTTTAACTTCTCACCATCATTATCCACAAAAACTCGATAACTTGCATAACATGCAAAACATTGCGCTTCTTACGCATGTGTATGTACATACAGATCACGAAAATTCATTGCAAGACATACCCAACGCTGGGGCCTGTACTCAGTCAATCAAAAGCATTTAATCATACATTGTAACCATCATGAGTACCAACCATTTCAATATAATTAATGTTGATATTTATTAATGTGACGCGGGATTGTTGTCAATTTGTTTAAATAAACAAGACTTATACTTGAGATTTATACTTGAGTTTAAATTTTTTTTATTAAATTCGCACTCAAAAAATGTTACTTAAGGTACTGTCGCCTGCACTATGATGAATTCGTTTTATAACGACGAAGGTTTAAAACGTATACAACTTAGTGTAGGCCATTGTATATAATAATATCAGCCTATACTGCCCACTGCTGGACAAAGGCCTTCTCTGAGGAGATGAGAGAGATTAGGTTATACTCAACCACGCGGACCCAGTGCGGTTCGGTGGAGGCAGGTTTGTGGCCACCTGCTGTTGGAACTTATCAAGCTGCCTTTAAGGCTTCCAACTCGGCTTAACGACTACCACACTAAGTGGTAGCCGGGACCAACGGCTTAACGTGTCTCCCGAAGCACGGAGACGCTCGAATATGAAAATGCCACAAACGGTCACCCATCTTGGGCCAACCGAGTCGAATGCTGCTTAACCTTGATAATCGGTAAGAACACCGGGGTCGCACAGCGCTTCGAGCGCCTCGGCCATTGTATACTAGGGAGTTATTTCTGAGTCGGGATTGCGTTTAACAACCAGACCGAATTTTAATTTCATACTTGACCAAATTCTATTAGTATTTCTTCTGCCTTTTTACAGTCGGTTTCAATATTTGACTCATGGGTAGACTTGCCAACTTAACACTATAATTTTGAATTCTGGATAATCGTCATCATCAAAAAAGACAATAAGCAAAACTACACTCAAGTAAAATATTTATGCCGGCCATTAGAGAGTGTCCTAGGATCTATCATGTAGAATATGAAAAGATTTTGTACACATATACAAGTCACAACTGGCAACAATCCCGCGTCACGTGCCCATTCCGTTCTATCAACATAGGTAGTACGAACCTGGAAGCCTTGCGGCAGTGGATCGTGGCGCACGGTGAGCGCGAGCGCAGCTCCCGGCTGCAAAAGCAACTGTACGGCATCGCGGTGCGTGGCACCGACCATCTCATTGCCGTTCACTTTTAGTAGGCGGTCGCCCATGCGAAGCTTGCCAGACCGCGCCGCTACTCCGCCCGGGACCACCTAATTAAATACCACCAACCGTGAATGACGAATTGAACAGTTTGCAATGATATTAATTATTATGATTACACCGTCACGCCCATATTCCCCAAGCGGGTGTGGCAGATGTGTACTGAGTACACCCACGTTTCGCCGACGATGTTAGGTCCCATGTAATAGGGGGCTGCCTATTGCCATATACCGGGCAGACTCCGGACAAGTACTGGGAAGTTTTCGTTAGAAAACCTACACTTGTCCAACCTAGGATTTTAACCCAGGACCTCGTGATCACAAAGCGATGCGCTTTGCCACTAGACCAACGAGGCAGTAGTTTGCAATAAAATCTCAATTTAGTATAACTGTTATTTTAGTACAGTTGGAAAGACGAACTTACAATTTAAAAGATGACTTCAATCGCTAATCTGTCATCACATTTTGTTCTTTTTAATGTAATAAATTCATTAGTGATAATGGTGCTGTACGTAGTGCAATTTTAATGACGACCTTTCTGCAACTGAGTGTTAACCTACCAGAAATAAAGTCCTTATTTTTCTCCAAAACTTATATAGTTAAACAATTGTATTAATGCTCCATTATGCTTAAGTCAGTCTTTCAATTAACGTCATCGTTAAACATTCGATATTATCATAGGACAACCAATCAATTAATTACATAAAAATGCATCACAATTCACATTTATGCATTCCCTTAACGTTACTATCGATCGGCTTTTTAAATATTGTTTCTTCTTCTTTTTCAGCCGAAAGACGTCCACTGCAGGACAAAGGCCTCCCCTAAAGACCGCCACAACGACCGACTTTGTATTGTACGCATCCAACTTCTACCCGCGACCTTCACCAGGTCATCGGTCCATCTTGTAGGGGGCCTACCCACTCCACGTCTTCCGGTACGTGGTCGCCATTCGAGAACCTTTCTGCCCCAACGGCCGTCAGTTCTAATTGTTTATTGAATTAGTAACTAAGAGTGATTATTTTTATAAATAATAACTGTTTATTCTCATCCTCTGGATTACCTACTAGAATAAAAGAAAATGCAAATCAAAAGAAAGTAATGGCCGAGTTTTACTTATTATATTTTACATACGAAATAAAATGTATGAATTTGAAGAGGCCAATCAATGCATTTGATTAAAAATTGCTGAACGACATAACTTTTTAATATTATCGTATGCCATTAATATGTTGTCCATTTAAGATGTAGCCATATCAGTATTAAGTCTAATCAAAATATTGTTGTATTGTTGACATTTGATCCTATCTGGTCATTTGGAAATGTTGGCCTATAGATTATAATCCCAACCATAATATCCTCGATTCTCCATCAATAACCAGCATATTGAGTTCTTGAGCGGAGACCGCGGACTGGCAAACGTAATGCAGGACGCCCTCAGGCTAGGTGGAGCGATGACCTTCGTAGGGCGGCTGGCAGAAACTGGATGCGAGTAGCCGAGGATCGTACCCAGTGGCGTGCACTTGGAGAGGCCTATGTCCAGCAGTGGACTGCTATAGGCTGATGATGATGATGATGATGAACCAGCATATTAGCTTATCGAAAGTATTCGATTATATTTTTATTTGAAAACTGCTTTTTCTTCTTCTTAAAATAGTTTGTAATGTTTTAAATAAATAGGACTCACATGTGAAATAAATATGCCAGGTTCCTTTCCACCAAATGGTACACAGGAATGATCTGTGCCACCGATAATGCTGAACCCAAGTGACCCACCCTCTTTCATTAGGGTTACGTCCTGTAACAATGAAAAAACGCCGTTAAGGTACCGTAGCCGGTGTTAAACTAAATTAAAATCCAAACAATAAAGCACAAAGTAATGATATATTTATTTGAACCACATTTCAATTCTTTATGAGTGAAAATCTAAAATAACTTCGTCGGATAGTAGCTCTCTATCCGAGAAGTTATTGTAAAAGAAGTGAAATATTATTTAGGACGTAAATAAAATGAGTCATCCAAGTGATGATATTTTGATTTGGAAACATTAGTAAGTTATACACAACAACATTTGAGCACAGCAGAAATTTGCAGTTTGACTTTTCATTCGCTTGAACACTTTGAAAAAAATGAAAGCTATATAAAATTGTTGTAATTTTACCTTATTGTCAATAAATACATCTACTGCAAAAGACTGTTTGCTTCTTTATATAGTATTATGGAGTTAATACATATGAAATTTTTTGACATATTCATTACCTTCCGTCTGCTCACCGTCACTTACTTTTTCATGTGGCATCGCTTTCATAATGAATAACAGCATTTTTTTTAGTTAATTGATGTATCTATTTATATCAACATGCCAGACCCCTTGCGGGGTAGGCAGAGATAGGTAGAGAGGTTGTCTTACTAATATTATAAATGCAAAAGTTTGTTACTTCTATCTATCTATCTATATCATGAAGCCGGATCCCTTGGGGGGTAGGCAGAGAGTACAGAGTTCCAACAGGTTCTTTCCTTACATACCTCTCTGGCTCCCTTCACTCTCATAGTTCGTCTCATACACAATCGCCAATGATGTGATGTTTGTTAGTTAATCACGCAAAAACGGCTGAATGGATTGAAATGAACGAAATCGCGGGCAGATACTAGTGAAAGAATAAAGATTTGTAATTGATATTTATTATCTATAACGAAGATATAATAGTTCCGCAAGGGATCTAGCGTGATGATATAAAGATAGAGAGAATGTATAATAAAAAAAAAATGTGACAAAACATTCATTACGAAAGCGTGCCCTAGAACGCGTAAGTGTACGAAAGCTTGTCCGAGTATTGTCGAGCGGTTCTTACTTCGATGATGAGCGGCTCGACGAGTTGGTTATCGGTGATGCGCGTGACCGTGGTCTCGGTGAAGGTGGACTTGGTGATGGTCTCGGTGACGCGGCCCAGCGCGGCCGGCGGCGGCGGCAACACGACGGGCGGCGCGCGCTCCACGGTGACGCGCACGCCGCGCTCCGGCGGCTCGCTGGCCGGCCGCGCCCGCGCCCCGCCCAGGAAGTGCGCCGGGATCATCGCTTGGAACTCCTCGTTTGTGATCGGCCGCGAGGGCTGCGCGGTTAACACGTTCACATCGTATCAGTGGTTTAATAGTGTGACTGCGATAACTGATTGGTGGTGTTGAATATTTTTATTGGTCGCGGTCGTTTCGGTAGGATCAAGGAGTATTGTTTTGCTGTTTTCGTTTATTTTAATTTTTTAATATATTTGCATAAGTTATATTGCGGAATTATAATTAAACTGATTATAGCACTAACTCGTTTTTGTAATATTTTAATTACGAAGTAGGTAGTTTACAATATATGCATGTATACTGTACTGTGATATATGCATAAAAAATATAATAAAATAGTGTTATAGACAAAAAGAACGTGATATTTAATAGGACAAAAAAAACATGTTTTCTTTTTAATTGGTAACTATACAATATCCGAAAAATAGATTGATATAACATGTGCACATATTTATTACATGAAATAAATACATATATTTGACTACAGTTCAGTTTTGGAATTTTCTAGGACAAAATAGAATAATAATTTACATTAAATAGTTCGTCCTTCTGTTGACTGGCTACTTTATGGAATATAATTAATACATATATATTTTAATTGTGCAATGTTTATAGCTATGTATATGAGTTATCATTTACTTCGTACAAAAAAATCAGCCATCAACATTCATCCACAGAATTAATTTAATTCAAGCTAGAATAAACAATACACAAATATTAAATTGCGCCACGGGCCAATATCTGATCAAACTGTAGACAACCGTACTATAAAGAGCAGAGACTAATTAGAGATTATTAATTAAAAAGTAAATATTGTGCAATTTCATTTCTTATTTATATTCATTTCTTCTTTTGTGTTGTGCAATTTCAAACCTTATTTATTTATCCCCTGTATACACAGAATCAGAATCAAGACCGCGTGGTCCAACTGCTTAGTCCGATTGATCGAACAACGAGGAAATATGGGTATTCATCGCTCGACTCTTCGCACTACAAGTAAATGTGAGTACTCAAAATCCGACTGAAAGGTTCTAACTTCTAGCAATAAAATCGTTTTTCTTAAGAATCCCATTTAACGTCTTCGTGTCAACAGAATGTCGTTGTCTAATCGATATAGGACGTCGTCATCATCGTCTTTATTCTAATAAAATCCAGAGAAAATAAGTCACGTGATTGCATCGATGGAACAATGTCGGATCGATGATGGATCGAAGTATGTTGTCTAAAATAACGATAGTCCTTATAGTTAGATTCTTTCATACGAAAATTTTCCATGTGGTCCGGAATTTTTGACCGTGTGGTCAAAAGTAATGAAATAGACGCATAGACGCAGTAAACAGTACATCGTATCTACGCGCATAAACTATTATAATCTATGAGAATAGAAACACCCCCGCTCAATTCGCGCGTATCCGCGATCGTCATGTATCAGCTGCTCTAGTGTGTAGACTCAAAGTAGTCAATACCTGAATGGCTAAAGGTAGCATTTACAGGCAGTTGATGACAGGCAAATCATTGAACTGTATCGAAATGACCTTGAGAATTTTCGTTCGATTTACCTTTCGCAACGATAGAAACAAGAGTAAAATGTGCGCCCGAGGGATCCGCAGGTTTTTATCAAATAATTTAGATATATTTAATCCCAATGAAAAAGTCACGAATACAATTTATAGCACATATTTTACGTTTTCTTTTCGTTGATATTTTATACATATACCTGCTCACTCGTTGAATCAACCAATTACAATTTATTTTCAAAAAAGAGCTTGTTACAAGTTTTTTGTTTTGGAAATTTGAATGCATTAATTTCAATACGACCCGCCCCAGCTTCGCACGGGTGAATTATATACCTTCTTCTTAAATCACTCCGTCCATTGGTAAAATCCGTATAAAAATCGTGTTCAGGCAGTCAAACGCGGCGGGGGACTTAGTTTTATAATATGTAGGGATAGGTATTGTGTTCACGACATAATTATCTTTATTTTCATATACCTATATTTCTTACAACAAATTAGCCGTAGATTCTTCAATAATCTTCTATAAATCGGGCGTAGTTTTGGAATGTTACTGTTGTTTCAGCCCTAAGTGTGCGTCCCGAATGGACTCCACGACGCATGAAGCAAGTATTCAAAAATGTTGAAATTTTGCAGAGAAGGAGCGGGCGCGCACATGTTTCAAGGCTATAATTAATATGTCTATGTTTATATCAATGTTCTTTATGATTCTAGTATAATATCAATGTTCTACAATATACTATGCAATAGGGGAATTATATTTCTTTATACGAAACTGGTTATGTTCTATTCTTTTCTATTATCGTCGGCGCGTGCCTATCTTAAGAGTTAGTGCACTTTACAAAAGTGGCAACAACTGCATTGTTTTTTGAAAAATTACGTTATAATAATTTAATATCTACGCTATTGGTTGATGAAACACTTAATGAACGGAGCTACATCGCGTTCATAAAGAAATGCTTGGAGGAGTACACTCTCCCCACTTTCAACGAAGTGCAGGCTTGTAAAGGTAAACCCTTGGCGTTTGCCAACGAGCAATAGATCCCAGCATTCTTGAAGTAAAGCTTACAGACAGTGTAAGAAACTCGGTTCTGCGGTCGAAAATTTTTGATATAGTCTACTCGGCTGCAAGGCTGAAATAGAGCTGCGCCGGACATATCTAGCACAGGCCAGATGTCCTTTGGGTGGATGCGATCACACAGAGGGTGTCAAGTGGCGGGAAACGACAACGCGGCAGTACCGTTTTCTGGTAGCGAGAAGGGCTGGACTCCTTGTGGAAAAAATGAGGGAGGCCTTCGCCTTGCACTATCATCATATAAGCCCTGTTAAGAAACTATCCCACTGTTGGGCATGGGCCTCCTCTCAAATTGAGGGGGTTTAGGCCATAGTCCCCCACGCTGGCCCAGTGCGGGTTGGCGAACTTCACTCACCTTCGAGAAACTCTGAGACATGCAGGTGTTTGCACACGATGTTTTTCTTCACCGTTAAAGCAAGTGATAATTATTTTTTAATACGCACATGCTTTCGAAAAGACAAGAGGCGCGCCCCTGGGTTTGAACCTGAGAACTCTGACTTTGCAGTCTAACCAATAGGCTACCACTGCGTTATCACTGCTATCATTGCATTATAAGCTTATAATATAATAACTACACCGACTAAACGAGATTGGTTGCTATCAAAATACTAGGAGGCGCTCGCGGACACGACGTCTTAAACATCTGGTGAACGTTAGGGACCACGAAAGTATCTGGCAATAGCGAATATTAGTTTTTATCAATATTCTGTAAAACATACATAAGAACAAGCTTTCATACTTTAACGAAGGTTATTAAGATTTTTACGCACATTTTGGATCTGCTACCTCTAGGAACTTACTTCCATTCAAGTAAGCATACGTTCTGAATTACATATCACACTATTTATTCCCTAAATTTATTTTTCTCTACAGTTGATTGGCAGGTCTGAAATCTATTGAGTAAGACTTGCGATTTTAACCGTGAATAGAACACACCTATTCATAGCCGGCTAAACCTATGTGCAACTGCACTTCGGGTTGTAACATAACCGTAACTAATACAATAGATTTTGCTAATCTTTGAAAAGATTGGCAAGCAATCGCGATTCTAAATGCTCGCCATCTTTGGGATCAACACCATGCCTTGGTAAACACACATTTAAACCAAAAGTCCCATATTTAAAACCTAATAAGAACTAACTGCGTATTAAAAAAGTTAATTATCACTTGCTTTAACGGTGAAGGAAAACATCGTGAGTAACCTGCATGCCTAAAAGTTTCTCGAAGGTGTGTGAAGTTCGCCAATCCGCACTAGGCCAGCGTGATGGTCTATGGCCTTAATCCTCTTAGTTTGAGAGGAGGCCCGTGCCCAACAGTGGGACAGTTTCTTAACAGGGCTAATATTATTATTATAAGAACTTTTTACAAAGCCAAGCTATAAAATCTATTTCCCAGTTGTCTCAGACAATATTATTATACTTTGACCTCGATTGGTCATAAATTAGCCATGAAAAATACGTATATATGTAGAGTCAAAATCAAGCATTGGAATGAAAATTATTATCACAACAGTTTTATAAGCGGTAGTGTATTCTTAATGAAACTAAAACTATTAAAACTGTTAATTAAGGAATAATAGCTATGTGTATTATTATATATTATAATACATATACTTATTCATCATATTTATAAAGTACATTCTGATATAATATGTAATGTATTCGTAGTATTACGATGAGATGATAAGTTAGCATGAGCTTTTTGTTAAAGTATGATAAAAAAATATATAGGCATCTACTAGTATGGTAATTGAATTTACAATGGTAAGTACAAAAATGATTTTTATAATGATATCCTGTGCAAGACCGTACCGAAATAGACGAAGTCTGTAATATGTATAATTTATACTACACTGAATGAAGCATACAAACGGTTCAAGCTAGTAAAAACAAAAGTATAGAGTTGACATTTAGCTTGAAGGTAATAGTTATGATCGATGCTGCGCCCGAACATCACGAAATATGAGCTCTATATTCCGGAATGCATTGGATGCAATATCTCTCGCAACTATTGTAGGCTATATGCCATCGCCAACCTTTGGCTAAACTACATAGTGAAAAAGTTAAGGCGTCGTACACAATGGTGGTAAAGCTATGACGTAGAAGCACTGATGTGAACGTGTTAAACCGATAACCATCACCTGCAAATCTTTCAAGGAATGCTATGTATGTGCAAATTGGCTATCCTACCTGGATATCTTCGAATACGTCGTCGCTAGATCCGTGCATGTTATTGGCGCCAGGAGTTTGAGGTGTGCTCGTACTGTTAGTTGACGGTTTGGCCTGAAGTGAACGATTATATTTATTAATTTATTGATATATGCTGCCGCTACAGTGTGGGTTCTAAGAAGCGAATACATTATGTAATCATACACTACAAAAATGCTCTTAAGAATGTTGTCATTGTTTATCTTACTTCACTAAATCTGTGACGTACGCTACTTGGAATGCGCTAAGGATGACATCATATCACAAAACACTTGCTTCAGAAACAATTAAATATATGATTTCCTTAAAATAAGGGTTATACATTTTACCAATAACTACAATAATCATATTACGTTAAGTACTTTGGAACATTTAACACCATAGCCCAGGGCAAAATTGTTGAAAAAGTGGTTAGGAAATGTAAATATTGAGATGCGATAACCAAGCCTCACCTGTCCATTCGTTTGACTCAGTTTTCGCGGTGCGGGTTGCGGTGGGACTGAAGTGTTTGTGGGTGCAAAGGATTGTTTGGCCTGCGCCTGCGGCTGAGCCGCCGTCTGCGTTTGAGCCTGCGGCTGCGTGTGTGCGGGCGGCGCCACGTGTGTGGACACGCGCGGTGCTGTGTGTGTGCTCGTGTGGTTGCCGACCAGAGGTGTGCTTATGTGGTTCGGGACGGGTTTCGGTGTGGGCGTGATGTTCACGTTTTGCAGACTCGTCTTGTGCTCCCTCACTTCTTCGGATATTGACTTCCGCGGCAGTATTTCGCCTAGAGAAAAAAATATAATTATGGAAGCAAAGCAATACTACAGAAAAACCTGTCTGCTTTCTTATTATATAAAAATAACACGAAATGAACTAAATATCGGAATATTGGTATCTTAGTAACAACTAGATATAAACAATAACAAAAAGACAATTTCTGCATTTATCCCAGACAGGAACCGAAGCTGAATTTTAACGAACAAAAATTACAATAAAAGCAATGATATTTGAAAGCGATTGTCAAATTGCAGTAATGCTAAATACTTTCAAAACAATTTATACCTTGTTCAGTAGTAATGGTCCTCTGTAGGACCAGTCTCACGAACCGTTCGTGGCCAGTAAGCAAAGCCACGGCCGCGTCGTGCGGCGCACTCTCCATGTCCACGCCGTTTATCTGAGAAAATAAATCTAAATTACACCCGTTCCGTTCTCGAAACATACCTAGCTTTCCATGGGAAATCTAATTTACATAATTCCCTGGGGCCAATTCAGCTAATGGTTATAGTTCTTGTTTATTTTTCCGAAGGTGTTTCCTTTATTAATTACTCAATTAAGCAAAAATAAACATTTATAACTTCAAGGCGAAATGTAAATAAGTCACGAAAGTAATTATGTATGTGTAATCAGCTCTTGATAGTCAATATGTTAAACCTCGAAGTTGCTAGGATTTTTTAATTTGATCAATCAACCGAACTCTAATTGTAAGGTCAGTTAAGAAGTAAAATTCGAACACCTTGTCATCATGGCAATAGGCTTTAATAATTTGGTCGTGTGCCGTCTGGGTCCTGTTAAGACCTGTGATATAGACTGTTTGCAAATAGTAATAGTTATTTTATTTTGGCAAGATACATACGTTTAGAATAACGTGATGTAGAAACGACAACGTCATCCGCTATGATTTGAATACTCATCTTATATAATTCTTATGGGAATTTTCTATGTATAGTGTGACAAGGAGCTGCCGTATGCTATGAAATTTTCCCAAGTTCTTTTTTTAATTAGTAACCGTGCCACCTATTAAAATATTCCCCTAGAAGTAGGAAAATTTTACTAACTGGTAACAGCAAATTCATACCACCGCCCCCCTGACAATGTCATCCACGACCCAAAAGATCCTATTTTTTATTATATTAGCCCTGTTAAGAAACTGTCCCACTGCTGGGCACGGGCCTCCTCTCAAACTGAGAGGGTTTAGGCCATAGTCCACCACGCTGGCCTAGTGCGGGTTGGCGAACTTCACATACCTTCGAGAAACTCTTAGGCATGCAGGTTTCCTCACGATGTTTTCCTTCACCGTTAAAGCAAGTGATAATTAATTTTTTTTTTTAATACGCACATGCTTTCGAAAAGACACGAGGTGCGTGCCTGGGTTTGAACCCGAGACCTTTGACTTTGCAGTCCAACGGTCTAACCACTAGGCTATCACTGCTAGATCCTTGCAAAGATCCTTGTCGGACTATAATAATTATGTTATTTTTGCAAAATGCAAACGTTTAGAATAACGTGCTGTAAAAACGACAACGTCTTCTACTATGAATACTCGTCCTATACAAGGTGTAACATATATAACCTTAGACAAGTCTTAGTCTCCGTAACTGGCGAGCGTGTATGAGACGAACTATGATAGTAGAGAGGTATGTAAGGAAAGAACCTGTTGGAACTCTGTACTCTCTGCCGGCGTGATGATATAGATAGATAGATATCTATCTAGATGTCTAAGATCTATCTATCTAGATAGACCTTAAACACCCGAATTAGATTATTGCTTTACGAATTCAATACGAAAATCAAACGTCCAATTTTAAGGAGTTTTCTACCATTTTTTTAAGCTCTTTGGTACCCAAATTAACCATAATATTAATAATTAGGTTTTGTATGCGTATTGAGGTGTGTATAATAGAAATCCATTTAAAATAGCCGTAATGCTTTGAATAATTATAAGTTTTGTTATACAGCAAACAGAACGAGTGACAGAATTTCTGAAAATTAAAAAAAAAACTTTACTTTGTCTCGGTAACGTATAAATTTATACGTGTCAAAATCGCCATATTGCATACCTTAAAATCGGTAGCTATAGACAATGTTCTAACAAAATGTAGAGGATATAATTAGTTACGAACTTATTCGAGTCAAAGGGTTAATAGCAATTGGAATCGATTCAGTTGCCGATTTAAAACAAACTACTGTCAGGTCTTGCGTTAATTATGTAATTATGTTACTCCTTTTATAATTTTTATATGAACTGCGAGCATGTATTGTTAAATATACTCACCGATACAACTTTATCCCCGACCAGCATCTTCCCATCCTTGGCGGCGGCGCCCTGCGGTGAGATGCGCGAGATGTAGATGGCGTCGCTGTCGTCCCGGTAGGGCGGCGAGCCCTTGCCGCCCGCAATACTGAACCCTAAGCCCGCGCCATCACGGATCAAAGTCGTGTGAACTAGCACCTTTTGTTGGTACACTGTAAAACAAAAATACTCTCAACAAATTCCATAATCTATATTCTTCGTCGGTTTGGTGGCAAAAAATTAGATAGAGGCTAAATCGGACAAAATGTTTTTCGATGGAAAAATTCCCAGAAGCAGTCCGGAGACTGGCATTGTGCCCGGAATAATGTCAATAGACTCGCCCACTGTTACAAGGGACCTAACATCGGCGGCGAAAGTACACAGTACACTTCTGCTAACTCTGCTTGGGGAATATATGAGTGACGTAATTTTTTTTTTCAAATACAAGATACTGGTACATACGTACAGTACAGTGTACAGTGCGCGCGATTTAAGTTGTCCGCAGAGTATCATGTAACTAGTGACGGAGTCACTACTTCTTAATTTTATAATTTAAAATACGGTAATAGAACTACAGTAGAGTTTTGGCGGAAAACCGAAGAGTGATGTCGTCAATTTGTTTTAATTTCGAAAACTTATGTTATTTCGAATCATAATGTGTAATGTTGGTGGAATATTAACCAATATGTATTCTTATATGTGAGTGAAGGTAATTGGGTTTTTGAATTTTTTTTTGTGATAAATGGATAGATCATATATAAGTTTTATAACAAAACTATTTTCTTTTTTTTCGCAATAATTCAAAAGTTATTTCGAAATGAAAATTAATTTTTGAATCCAGTATCGAAGACACGCCGACAGCTCCCGAACAAACCCGAGCGCGTGTGACGTCATAATGTTAGTTTTCACTCATTGCAGCTGATATAGAAATAATAAGTACAGTGTTTTGATCTATTTAATTTTGTTGTCATTGTTAAATATTCAAATTTATATTGAAAATGTCGAACCTCAAAAGTAATCGTTCTTGTTTTGTACCATTATGTACGAATACTACAAAAACAACTCCTGACAAAATGTTTTTAAATGTTCCCCAAGATGACAAACGTCGAAATAAATGGTTTCAAGCAGTGCACCGTGATAATCCCAAAACAAAATCGATTTTTTTTGTTGTGAAGATCATTCCGATGTAAGTATTTCTTAACACCATTGTTATTAATTATTATTTATCTAAGTATACAAATCAAATAATTATTATATACTTCTTATTATCACACATAGCTAATATGAACCAACTAACAACTCGTTTTTTAGCAATAAATTTTCAATATTATTGTCTATCTATCTATCTATAACCTCACGCCAGATCCCTTACGGGGTAGGCGGAGAGTACATTATTGTCTAGTCACGTGTAATAGCCGTAGACGCTGTACTGTTATTAAATAGCTATAACATTATGACGTCACAACTATGGTGACCAATCATGGCGCGTCTATAGTCACGAGATCTTTTTTTAAATTTATCAATTTTTAATTGTTTATAATTAATTGAAAAAAAAGAAATATAAGGTTTTTGCATTAAATATCAATATTATTATTAATAAAGTTTTAAAATACATAAAAAAAAATCAATATTTTTTTCCATATTCCAATTGTAATAAAGTGATAAAACGTGCCTTTTCGATTTCCCTCAAAACGGCGGAAGCAATTGGTATGTAAAATAATCATCTTTGTCATCCAGTTCATCGGGGAGTTGAATTAATTTAAAAATGAATATTCGTAATACTTGACATTGGCAAAATACGCGTCGTCGTGACGCCATAAACATAAAAAAAACTACAGCAGATTAGAAGTTTTTTAAAAAAAAACCTTTTCTAAGAACATGAAATAAAACGTCCAATAGGCATACTATGCCTAATGGACGTCTAACACCTCAGTCCCTCCCGTGACCATGGGTGCTGCAAAGCACTCGAAACGTCGGGAACTAAAAAATAAAAAAATAAACCGCGATAAAATCCGTAAAATAGTTTTATTTCATGTGTAATATTCGCGTAAATCTAAGAACTTTTCTAAGAAATTGAAATCAATTCTTGCATACATTTGAAAAAGCTAACTTCAATCTCGCCAAGTTTAATCGTGCGTATTAGGTATACCTGTGCGGTTGACTTATTACATCGCGAGTAAAATTATATGCTGCTATTGAAAATTTGATTCAACGCCCGATGTGGCGCGGCCTGATGGCGGTTGACGTGAATTAAGAGGCCGCGCCGCAATCAATTTCGGACTTTGATGATTAGGAATTTAGTCATGCTTTCGGGTTTTAACTGACTTTTTGTGTCTATGCCACCTAAGCTGAACGAATTGATATAATATACTTGTGATACCTATAACTGAACTATACATTTTATGGCTAATAAGCACATTTTAGCCATATAATGTATACATAATTTAAATAATGTATATTTACTATACATAAACAGGAAGGACAGGTCCAGAGTCTCCGTAACCGGCGAGCGTGTATGAGCGAACTATAAGAGTGGAGGAAGCCAGAGAGGTATTGTAAGGAAAGAATCTGTTGGAACTCTGTTCTCTCTGACTACCCCGCAAGGGATCTGGCGCGATGATATAGATAGATGTATAAATAAATTAACGATTTTTTTTTTTAAAAGAAGCTTATGCCGTCTGGTAATGGTGCAATTTAAAACGGTAAATTAGATACTGAGTTTTTAGATTTACGCGAACTTTACAGTCCTTTTAGAAACTTAAAACTCAAAAATAAACCGAAAAATATTCGTATTTCACGGTAAATCAGAATTAAATGTGCATACAAAATATCGTGTCTATGGTATTGGCCATTGAGGAGCACCTTCGTCTGGCGCCAATCCTGGGTGTAGAATCAGGTCATGTTCACCAAAAAATGCATTGTCTTATTTCAACTCCAAAGAATAAGAAGAAGTGCTTTGAATTCAACTTGCAAGCTTTGACGTAAACAAACTAATCAACATTGTCATCATCATCATTATGCATCCAGTTCCTGTAGCTATCCGACCTATGTCTTCACGCGTCCTACACTGGGTTTGCCAGTTCATGGTCTCCACTTCAAAACCTGTCTGCTCCAACGGTTTTCTCTTCTGCGGCAAATGTGACCAGCTCATTGCCACTTTAGCTTGCTGATTTTCAGAGCTATGCGGTGACTTTGGTTTATCAATCAACATTGTAAGTGAAATAAAAGCTTGTAAAAAGTAATAAAATATATATAAATGAAGAAGGTTAATTGTGCACTGTCGCAATGCGTAAACAAGTTGTTAAATGCAGAGCATGACACCGGTTACCGAAAACGCTACCGTCCGTTATCCTGCCCCGATGATATACTTTGACAATGTCAGTTTTAGTAACGGTAGTTTGTTAACTTTTTCGCTACACATTCAGTCTAGTTTTGACACAATTTATTTATTAGAAGAGGAAGCATTTGATGGTAAAATCTCACTTTCATCTTTTAAGTCTGTAATCGTGAAAGTTCCGCTATGCCGTTTTTAGTTTAGTAATGCAAAAAAATTATAATAATAATGACGCGCAATGATAATACATTTCTTTTATTACAGTTACTGCGGAATCTTAGCTTCTTCCTAGTCATCATTTTGACTACATCTGAGACTTCTAAAAACCACATACATACATTTACATTATGACAAATACACGGCTGCATAATTTCACCTCATATTGTGCTACCATTTAGGAAAATAAGATGCATAAAATGATTTGATTATATTTCATCATTTATTATTTAGTCTTATTATTATTATATTTTTCTAATTATATTTTGTTTTGTTGTAATTAGTTACAACTAGTTTTTTTGTGTTTGTGCTTATATGGACTGAATGATGTCTGAAATAAACAATTTTTATTTTATTTCATCATCATCATCATCATCAATCAGCCTGTATCTACCCACTGCTAAGTGTAGGCCTCTCCTCTATCATGCCATTCGTTCCGATCCTGTGCTAATCTATTCCACCATTTGCCAGCCACTCTTACGATGTCATCGCTCCATCTAGCCGATGGTCTGCCTATGGGTCGGCGTCCTGTTCTGGGCCACCACTCTGTTACGGCCTTGGTCCACCTGCCATCTTCACGCCTCATCAAGTGTCCTGCCCATCTCCACTTTAACCTTGTGATCCGTTTACCAACATCTTCAACTTTAGTCCGCCTTCGGATTTCTATGTTTGGTATTCGGTCGACAAGGGAGATGCCCAACATGGCTCGCTCCATCGCTCTCTGTGCCACTTTGATTTTATAAAGGCTACCTTTTTATTTTATTTACTTATTTTTATTTATATTAGACAATATCAATCTACTGGCAAACCATCTTAATCATTCAGAATATTCACGATGTTATACACGCACACTCACATAACTGGAAGCAATCTGGAGGGCTAACAGATAGATAGAGTATTCTTTATTGTACACCAGCGAACAGAAAAATACAATGTGATATTAACTTGGCGGCACAATTGGCGGTCTTATTGCTAAGAGCAATTTCTTCCAGACAACCAGTACGTTCGAAGAAGCAACAGATAAAAATAGAGGGCAGTTGGTGGTGTACACTATAAAGATATATATTCTATAAAATACTATAAGATACTACTACATACATATTGATACACAGGACTTGATATACTAAACATATAAATCTAATTCAATGCATTTATGCGTCAATTATTAAATTATCCAACCAGGAAAAAGTGATCTTTAACCATTTTTTTAAAAGAATGCAACGTCTTTGCACATCGGACCGTAACAGGCAATGCATTCCACAAGCGTACAGCTTGATTAGTGAAGGATTTATGAAAGAAGTTTCTGGAATGCATTGGTGTTTTCAGCCTCAGATTCTCTGATGACCTTAGGAACCTCGAATGCGTTTCATGAAGGAATTCAAACCGTTTTTTGAGGTAAGAGGGAGTTGTCGGATTATATAGTTTTCGAGTCTTATACGCAAGTCAAAATAATCTTGTCTATACGCCAATGCTAAATCATTCTTAAAACGACTTTTCTTGGGTCAAACTTTTGACACGGAACTTCTTGCTGGCATGTAAAAAAAAAACTATTTTTCACACCTAGGGCGACAAAATCGTCCCGCCTGCGATAACCGTTGTTGCGTTCTAGTTATCACACTATTACCTATAATAGTTATTTTTAAATATATCTCACCAGGTGGTATATAAGGAGTGGTGCTCGGCGGTGGAGACGCCTGCAGTCGCTGGTAAGAGTCGCTGGTGACTTGGGCGGTGGGAGACGGACTGTACGCCAAGTTGGTAACAACTGGCTGTGTTGCCTGAACCGAGCCATTGTTAGCGGCTGGCTCTTTGTACTCGGGCTCAAATTCTTGGGCGTACTGGTTGCTGATGATAAGCGGTTTCGTTGGTAGCCCGCGGCCGGTAGGCACCTGTCAAATGATAAAAGTGTAAAGACTAATAAAAAAACCGTTGTAAAAGATACGACGTTGACGGCTTGGGCTATACCTTTTTATTTTAAAAAAGAAAAGATACAATAAATAAAACCTATCATGTTTGGAATTGATTGAATTGCGTCGCAATGATCACGAGTAACCGGTCTAACAATTATATTAGCAAAAGAATTTCCATTGATTAACAATTACTGCGCGCTAACCGAACAGGGGGGTTACCACAGCAACATCCAAAAAAAACCTATTTTATTTATACTTTGCCGTGAAAAATAGGCGAGCTATACACTACGTATATCTACATCTCTTTTACAGCAAAGTCAGATTATAATAGATTTGTTAAAGAGATTCTTAAGTCCGAAATCAATCTAAAAACCCTAGAACAGTATACAAGGCAAGATCTTAATAAACAAACATAATACACATACTTAAACATTCATAAATATGCATATATACATGTATCTTCTGCAGCTTGAGATTACAGGCGCAGAATTATAAATAGCTGTCAACACCGAGAGAGCAAATTAATAAAGTTTACACTCTTTGAAACTTCCTACATACAGCTATAAAGCGGCGGATCTGATCGCTGAGTCATTAATTGCAACTGGAAAACCCGTTGCCTAAGCGCACGATATCAACCCGTTTCCCTCGGGCCGCTTTTACATGTCAATTTTGTATTTCCCCTCTTGAAATTAGCATAAAGTAAAAATTAAGTTTGAAAATACATCCTATTTCGTACGATGGGTAACTTGTTGGTGTGTCATTAATTATACATGTATACACTCATTAGGGTATGTTGTACCAGCAAGTAGCTGTGAATTTGCGTTATATGAAAAGGTGGGTAAACAGAAAATTCCTTGAGAACTCTCAATAGACGTACCTGTCCATTTTCTAATGTAGATACCGTATCTGTTGTGCTTGACACGGAATGATGACTTGCTCCGCTGGGAGCTCTACTGTGCGTTCTGCGTACAAGTATAATTTAGCTGTTAAGTATTCAACGATTATTGTTTTTGACAATACGTTTCATAATATTTATCCGGTCATCAGTTAAAAGTACTTTTAAGCTGTGATGACCGGATAAATATTATGTAAGAAAGAAATAGCAATAAATAGATCTAGACCACCGTCTATTAAACAAAGATAACGTCCAAACATAAATAATTTACTTTCGCTTCTATAAAATTATTTACGTAATATATCATTTATTGTCACAACCGCCAGTACCTTTAGCTAAAAAAAGATTGTACATTTAATTTGTTTTCTCATCTTACAAAAACTGTACCTACTAATCTATATTATCACACCAGACGTTACCTTACCTGGCGGGGTATGCAGAGAGTACAGAGTTCCAACAGGTTCTTTCCTTATAGACTTTACAAAACATAGTATTTCGAAAGATGGAAATTCCAAGAATAACGCAGTTCCGTATTCGGCGATGAGGCATTTAGATAGGCGACGTCATTTACCTGGTGGAATTGGGTGAATCCCTGGTCACGACCAATGTGAGCGTGGGTCCGCTCGCTTTAAGTACCTCCACCGCATAGTAATGATCCACGTCCACCACAGATGTTCCGTTCACCGAGAGCACCTTGTCGCCAACCTGAAATATCAAGTGAATGTTTAAGTACGTACGCATTCAGACTTAAATGTTTTGATTGTCGTATCCGCGTGGGTATTTGCTCTAGTAAAAAAATAACAGCTAGATTAACCGATAGCATAACGGGTACATGATTTTCTGGGCCGGAACTATATTATATAATGATGATAGATTAATGATGGTAGAATAAATATATTACTTATATTAAGTAGGCGCTTGTAGCGCTGTGCGACCGCCGTGTTCTTACCGATCACCAAGGTTAAGCGGCGTTCGACTCGGTCGGCCTGAGATGGGTGACCGTTGTGACATTTTCATATTCGAGCGTCTCCGTGCTTCGGAAGGCACGCTAAGCCATTGGTCCCGGTTGCCACTTAATGTGGTAGTCGTTAAGCCAAGTTGGAAGCCTTAGAGGCGGCTTGATAAGTCCAACAGCAGGTGGCCACAAACCTGCATCCACCAATCCGCACTGGGTCTGCGTGGTGGAGTATGACCTAATCTCTCTCACCTCGATTTGTGAGAGAAGGCCTTTGCCCAGCAGTGGGCAGTATAGGCTGATATTATTATTATGTTATATTATATATAACCACTAAGTCGATAATTAGAAAACATAGATCAAAAATTGCTGTTTGTCTTTTGCTCAGAAATCGTAATAAGACAATAAAAGTTGTAGGCGCGTGATCTTGACGTCTCAAGACATGTGCATAATTATTTTTTTTTTTGTTTAACGGACGGCAACTGTTTCAGACAGTTTCATTTCTCGTGTCTTAATAGAATTTCTGAGATCTTATGCATAGTAATCGACTGGTTTTCTTACCCTGAGTCCAGCCATATAGGCGGGTCCGTTAGGTGTGACTCGAGATATGAAGATGCCGTCATCGTCGCCGACATACGGCGTGGAGCCGCGCCCACCGGCTATGCTGAGCCCCAGGCCGCCGGTCGTCCGAGCGATCCGCACCTCGATGCATCGTTGATCGTTCACCACACGCGCTTCACTCTCCGCTCGTTCGGATACCGATTCACCTGTAGGAAGAACACAGATTATATACGCAGACAATAGACATATGCAGGATCTTCAGTAAGTATTATTATTACCAAGTAACTATCGAAACACCGTGTAAAGCTTTTAAGCACGACTAGGTACCTATTATACCTAATTTCCATGATAAACGACAGGAAAATAATTGAGTTCAGCAAAGTTACCCAATTCCACGAAAAAACCTTATCATGATCCCCCCTTTTGTTGTCTTCATTACAACTTGCCACAGCCGCGGTTATCAAGTAGGCGATGTATTCTAACGTCGTAATATTTTATAACCACTAAAAACTGAGAACTATACACAGATGTCAGCCTGTTGAATAACTAATAAAGTTTAACCGTATTAAACAAGAGTATACCTAATTCAACTTGTAAACATAATGCAAGTGGATATGACGCCGTACGGAAACCGGTTACCAGGCCCAATATAATGTTTCCGGACGATGAGTGTTAAGACCCTGACATATAGCAGATTAATCGCAATCTCTAAATAACAAAACTTTAATATTAAATCGTTGGATTTAATATTAAATAGAGATCCAGATCCAATAACTGACTGCGTCGTAAGTCTAGAGGCGCGTAGTACAACTGGTGATCACGACGCTCCGAGTTCAAAACCTAGGCCGGTCAAAGTATATTTTTCTATAGAAAAAGTCACCGTAACAGTCCCGAGTCAGATATGTTCCAGGTAACAGGCTCGCCTCCTATTATATTGAGACTTGACATCATCGGCAATATATGTACACAGAACACCTATGCCACCCACGCTTGGGGAATATAGCTGTTACTGTATACATATGTATCTTACTAATAAAAGTCTTATCAAAAAATTTGGTCACTCCCCAATTTTAGTTATCCGCAGAAGTAGTCATACCTAAATATACACACGATAAACAAATCATCAGTAGTTAATACAAATGATAATCCGATCAATGACAAATGTTATTCAAAAATAATTAGTCCGTAGATAAAACAAACCTGTTATCTGGTATATTTATTATATAAGACATTTCTTATTGTTTCGGGCTATTAAATTCCGTCGCTTGCGCAATGGTAATATCGATTGTCAGCCAAGTATAAGGTCAAGCGTATATAATATACAAGTGTCTACGCAGCGCACAATACATTCCGAAAAAAACGACGCAGTTAGTGCTCAGAAGAATAATTGTAACAGATGTGCAAAGAGACCAATTTAGTTAATTGTCAGGTGATATCAAATTAAATGACTGACAAAGATGAGTTCGAAACTTCCCGCTCGTGACGCGTTAAACAAATTTCATTACAAGACGCTACTCCGAGATAATAGGATGGTAGGAGTTAAAAAGTGCCGCCTGTGAAGTAATTACTGACCCTGCGTCGTTGAATAAGAACAATATGTCGTATGCAATGTAGTGCATATGTGCAAGGTCAACAGTGTTGCGATCATGAGCGCTAAAACATGGAGTCACGACATCGACATTATACGGCGTGTCGCTGGTAATATAAACTAGGACTTTCGCAAAATGTTAGATCTAAATGTTAAGAAAGCAACCCCGTGATCATTACAACCAGATGACGCAATGGCACATTAAACTGAAAACTAACAAGAAACGACGCGAGTCGTGACATTTATTGATGATACGTTTCTGTACGACCAGGTTTCTAATTCCCGAGATGTTCAACGCAAACAGTAAAGAACTGAATAACAAATGATCGCGCGTGTCTTCGCAACGTTCGCACGACAATCAACATGTCGAGATGCATGAATGAAGTACAGTGAAATCATGATCCAGAATGGATGGAACCAGCGTCCTTCTTTGCTCTCCACAATAGCCAATCAGTCGCGATACTTTCACCCCCGGATAAGCTTAATAGAATAACAACTAAACCATTGTATCCCAGACCGAGTCGTGATAGTTTACAGTGGGATTCGTGACTATCGCTTTACAGTAGTTTTATTGGAAAACGCTGTTTTCTAGGAATGATGGTAATTTGGTTCCAATCTAAATGTAACGGACAGGTGAAAGTCCATTGTGAAATGATTCTGTAATTTATCGAATAAGCATGTAACTAATAAATAATTGCGATAAACTTTAAAGAGTGATTTAAGTAAAAGTAGTAAAGCTATTTTCTTCTTAGGTATGTTGTAAATGTGTTTATGTCGAGAGTAAGGAACATTTACGGGGTAAAAACATGAAAGCAATGTAAGAAATTACAGTTTTGATGACAGAGTAGAGGTTGAGACACGAGCTTATAAGCGGACCGCCCGTTAAAGGTAAATTAAGAGAGGCAATTGGATTTAATGGCGGTAGTGCGCTAAGCGTAATGGGCAAGCACGTGAGTGTTTGACTCTGACAGTGGCAGCATGTGCGAAGCTGGCCTCGGGATCATTACACCGTAAATCCACTAGACGTATGACTTCATCATACCCCACAAACAACCGTATAGCACTATTATGTTAATTATGTCTACCATATTGCACTTGGGTGACTTCTGTGATTACTAGTAGATTAGATACGTAATACAAAAAAATAACTCGCGATTGTTATATAAAAAAGAAGAGCCGTCTCGTCCGGAATATTAAATATAAGTCAGCTATCAATCGCAGTAAAGTGAATTGTAATCGCTGAAAGTTAATTTAAAGTGCAGTTTATGTTTTATCGTTATTTTAACATGTTGGGTGGGTTATAATATAATATTAATATTATAATATTAAATGTAAAAGAAAAGTAAAAAAAACAAAAAAAAACATTTTAAATTTTTTATGCTTCCAGGTAATGGCCCAATTTAAAACGGCAAATCAAAATTAAATTTGTATACAAATTTCGTGTCTATGCTGTTGGCTGTTGAGGAGTTCCTTCGTCTGGAGCCAATCCTGGGTAGGTACACCCAGGATCAGGTCGTGCTTACCATAAAATGCATCGTCATAGGCACTGAATCAACATGTTAAATTTCAACTTCATAGAATAAGAGGAAGTAATTCAAATTCAGTTTGCGAAATTTGACCTAAATAAAGTAAGAAACAATCCAATTTAAATAAAACCTTGTAAAAAAGGATATTCTTAAAATAATAATGATGAAGGCCCACAACGAAAACAATTTTAAGTCATGACGTAAATGCCAAAGGTCACATGTATGTAGTACCTACCTTAAAGGGCAGCCTCCTAATAACAATTCTAAATGAAAATGGCTACATCGATCGGTGACTCGACATATTACGCAGTTGCGAAATATAGGTAGAGATGTAGCCTTATGTGCCGCCCAAATACGTGAGCGATGACCACATAACGAAACATTAACTAGGTACTATTTCACCTTCACGCTCGGCTATTTACAAAGCACGTAAATTTGTAAAGTATGACCCATTGAACAGAAGCAGTAAACGATTAAACATTATTGGGTGCGAGTGCGCCGTAATAATAGCACATTGTTTTGTGGTTTGCATTGCCGAGGATGGTTTGAATACAGGTTACATTAAAACCAAAGATTAACGTTATTGGAATGGTCACATTTCTACTATGTAATCGTATGCATACTGTGAATCTTAGAGATACTTTAAGTGTCTCGCAGGCAATGAGTATTTGGGAAAATATGTTAAATCCTTTTATATTGCTTATGAATGAAATAATGTACCTATACTTATTGAAGTTTTCAATATAACAGACATAGTTTAAAGTGTTGGGTACATGCAACATAAATACTTGAAGGGCTTATTACATAGTTCGTTGAGATATGTTAATTAAATGACCTACATTTCAAGGACATAAATGCTATGCTAAATTAAGGTAACTATCACACACAATCTCGCACCTGCCATAATATTATCATTCTTTGACTAGTATGTCGATGAACGCAAAAGAAATAAAAAAGCGACCTTTATTGAGTACGACTTAAATAATAAAATACCTAAAAACGGAAAGACCTGTTGCTACTATGTGCTCTCTGCCTACCCTGCAAGGGATCTAGCGTGATGATATAGATAGATAGATACCTATAAACAGCAAAAAAATTTAATCATCTCAATTAGTGGTAAGACCGTTTGACTGCAAAGTCAGAGGTCTCGGGTTCGAACCCAGGCACGCACCTCTGTATTAAAGAAAGCAGGTGCGTTTTAAAAAATTAATTATCACTTGCTTTAACGGTGAAGGAAAACATCTTGAGGAAACCTGCATGCCTTAGAGTTTATCGAAGGTGTGTAAAGTTCGCCAACCCGCACTGGGCCAGCGTGGTGGACTATGGTCTAAACCCTCTCAGTTTGAGAGGAGCCCCGTGCCCAATATTAGCCCTGTGAAGAAACTGGACCCATTATATTATATCTACATGACCTCGCCAGATCCTTTGCGGGGTATTGAAATAAATGTCTACTTTAATAACTTAGTTAAAGAGCAATAATTGCAAAAGTAATCCTGTTATTTCCTCTCATGTTTCCCGCTGTTAGGCTATTGTTACCTACGAGTGGTATCTTTTGTGATAAATAAAGTACGAACCTTGACTTGCATTTAATTCTAATGTATCAAAGTTGGAGCGCGATATCCGTTTGCCGACGTTATTTCCATAACCATAACATAAACCGTTAAACTCTGTTGTCGGCCATTATTTATGTTTAGAGCAAACAATATAATGATATGAACATGAAAGAGTTGTTTTTTACTGCCCCAGAAGGATGGTAATGTTATTGCCTACGAGCCTAGATGGATTATATTAAAAGAGGTGTCGTGAGCTTTGTCTCAATTGTGGAAGTGTTATAGGTTAAACAATATGGGATATGCGAATTATAAGAAAATGGGAACAAAAATATTTTGGTTTTTTAATAATGTGGATATCAAATAAAATCTAACAACTATGTACTTTTGACTAATACTATTTAATAAAATAAAAAATCGCATAAATTTTATCTTTGATTTTCTTTTCATTCTTTTTGATTGCGTGTAATATACTGGATATTACACGCAATCGGTCTTTTTTGTGTAATTTTTAATAATTTGGTTTATGGCTCAAAGGTCCAATTCTATAGCCACTTAATTTTATTAATAAAAGTAATGGTACTATTACTACTTTAAAGAAGTGAATTATAATGATGGTAAAAATAATAAAAAGATTTGAAACCGTATCTACGATAGGTATCTATTCATTTTTTATAAACTAACGGATCTTAACCACAAATTCTGACGAAAGGTTCTGAATGGTTCCTGTTTGCATGGTTATCTAATCGTGGGGAAAGTATACTTACGCTTTTTTCGCCTGATCACACCCATTTTCTCGTTCCTAACTAGACCCTGGTAACTTCCTGAATAGGGCTCGCCTATTCCGCACACCGAGGTGGTTTTACCGGCTCCGACTACGATACTATCTGGCTAGTATCGTACGTCAATCACGCCGAAGCACAGACCGGCTGCTCGCCCTAATGCATTCCGATTAGGTCATTGTCCAATTTCATTATAATATAAACTGTGTAAGACTAGCCATCGATGCTGAATATAATTTAGGCGTTGTTTACGATTTTCGTACCAAGTGAGCCGGCGAAGTATTTACGTTCGAATCAAAACAAACAAAACGCGAACACTAAACTTGGTATAATAGCGCGTGCGCGGGCAGCCCGGGGCGCAAGCGATGACGGAATGCGCGCGCAGCAACCACCGCGAGATGTGGAGGCTGTGGCGCCGGCGCCCGCGCCCGCGACCTCACCGCCCGATTAAAAATAGAAAGTCTCAACCTGGCGCATACCGATTCCTTTATTTTTTACCCTAGCGTTACCTACCCATTATCTGCGCCAATAGATCGCAACTATATACATCCGATCTCGTTACCGACACTTTCCATTCTCTTTAAGTATGTATCGGTTTGATCGATTATTTTTTACTCACGTAATTCCTAATTTGGAACAACAGGAAACGTAATAAGTACGTAACATTAACATACTTATTTTAGAATTGTACTTAAAACGGGAAGTGTAAAGAGTAGGCAGTCATGGTTAGTATGGCACTAAGATCAGTTTATTTTATCTATCTTAAATACTTGAAAGCTCACTATATTTATGTAAATTAAAATTCAGCATTATGGACAAACGCAAGAAACACGAATGCAACAAATACCTAATCACACGGAAGGTTATCAACGTCCATGTTGATTGGAGAAAATTAGAAAACGCCGCTGGGTTCCGGGATACGGCTTTTAGTAACTCTAGATTATTAAACAGGACTTGTAAGCGTTTTAGCTTTCGAAAGGCTGCCCAACCGGTGATCTACATAGTGCAATGTACTTACACCTTGCAGAGTAATTAATGTATGCAAGGAAACCAATTAGATACGGCACGCGACATAAGTCAGATGTAATGGACACTAAGACCTACTTAATAAAGTCCGAGAAACTCGTTCTCGAAAGGACAATTTTCTGGCCGAAAGTGTATGTTTCTACGATTCAAATAACGGTTGGTGGTGACATAACTGGTGAAGAATTCGATGCTGTCTCTCCGTAGGTGTAAATCCATGAAAACTGTGCCTCGCCTTAAAAGTTTTATATCTGTTCATTTAGCAATTTTGATTTTATCTTTCTTATCAATGTGACGTTTGCAGAAATTTTATTGATAAATATTTACGGCCATACCAATTTAATCTTGTATTTATTCAATAAAAATAGTTATGAATACTGACAGACGCATGACAAATCGTTGAATTAAATGTAGGGGAAATTAACTGTTACTGATTAGGGGATCGTGTTCTCAGGGTATCGTTTTCTCGATGCGCCTCAATAACTCATTTCACAGGTTCACTTTCGCGATCTACGCCCGCAGCACGGATGTAAACCGCAAGATTTCCTACACATGTTGCCGATACCATGCCGCTACTAGACACTGAATGGGGTTATATTAATTCATCAAATACGGGAGAAACATTAAACAAATCGCACAAAGCACATCGCTTTGTGATTACGAAGTTCAAATCCTAGGTCGTAAAACTGTAGTTTTTTTAACGAAAAATTCCCAGTATGAGTCCGCAGTCTGGAATTGTGCCTGGTATATGGCAATAGGCTGGCCGCCTATTACATGGGACCTAAAATCGTCGGCGATACGTGGGTGTACTCAGTACACCTCTGCCACCCCCGCTTGGGGAATATAGGCGTGACGGTGTGTATAAAAACATTAAACGTATAAATCCATGTTCAATACTCATAGATACATCGCGTATTAATTATTTTTAAAACAACAATAAAACAACTACAAGATAAGTTCTCAGATTAAATTCTTAGATAAATTTTATACACAATATTTACACATTCAACATTTACTGAACCTTACCAAGAATATATTTAGAGAAATCCACAAGGGTTAAAAGTCCCACTAAATGGCAACGTAACAGCAATAATAATTAATAAGTTCACGGGGCCAGTACACACAATAGCAAGGACTTTCACGAAGTTGAATAAGACGCGGATGCACGAAGATTGATAATGTAAAAGAAAAACGTGAGTGCACTACCTATAGTAATTACTGTTACAGAGAAAGGTGTTTTGTGTCTAACATTATAATAACATGTACGAAATTACAATCTATGACATTTATTTATTGTGTTTCGAAAGTAAAACCTGCCAATTTACGTTCATATAATGGCCGTGACTAATGAAACCCTATGGTGGGTAATAAAATGTTTGTCGATAATTGAAGATAAAAAACCTCATGTAACAATGTTATATCGATCAGCTATACCTAAGAGGTAGTGAGGTTCAAGGAAAGATTGATGACTCGACGACAACAATTGTGTTCGCAACTTAGGAATAATGGAAGTGGTAAAATCGAAAAGCAGTGGTATTTTCAGTAAAGCTGTGAGTTCACGAGAGTCAATCGTGCTCGTCTCCTTTTCTATCGGACATCGGTGCACGAACTCGGCGCAGGCACGCGCAACCCTGCCAGGCACCGCGCCTCCCGTACTGCGCTCGCCGCACCACGACGGCTCATCCGTTATTTTAGGGTTAAACAACCTCCATCTTTATATACTACCTCATTGTACTTTCTATCTGATACTGCTAACTATTACACAACCCTGATATAGATTATGGTTTACAAACCATTTATTATTACCATTTATACTGTAACTGGCTATTACATAACTCCATATCTAACTAAATAAACTACATAAAAAGATCATACTTTCGAACTTTCAAATACGCACTCATTGGACAGAAATAAAGAACTTATGAGTCTAAAGAATGTGGTGTACCTATGGATAACAAAGTTAATGTTATACTTTGCTAATAACACTACTAACACCTAATTAATAACATACATATAACACCTGATCACTAGATGATTAAGTAGAGACAATCAGAACCACGATAACAATATACAGGTATTATATAAACGCACCACAAATTAAATTGTCGTTGACCTTCAAACCGAACCAGTGTCGCTTTATTATGAACGTTAAGACGGTGACCTATGGAATATCGAACTGTACTAATCATAACGGCAGTAACTGTTATTTTATTGAAATGGCCAAGATTAAATTTACAATAAACTGTTTATTACACAAATCTCTCTTAGCTAAAGAATAAATAAAATTTCTCTTGAAAATGAAAGTCGGAACATCTCCATGCTCTTTGTGAATTGTTTAATTCTATATTTGTCGCAAATGTGATACACCGAGCTATATTACAGGTATACTGTTTTATAAGAGTGACCTTACTTGCTTTAAACGTAAACTCCATAATGGAACACATGATGCCGCGAACAACTGATTTTGTGACTGCCATGTCGAATCGTTAATATTTGCGGTGTGAGATTAGCACGCAAAATTAATAAACAACACTTTATCGTGATATGAGTGAATATTGTAGAGGCATACGGAGTACTGAGACGTAGCACCTATCCATCGGTGTGGCTCGTTAGAGCGCACCAGTTAACGCGGGGAGAGTGCCCTGCTGCAGCTATTGTTGTCCGTCCCTCGGGAGGGTTGCCCCAGATGTCGTCCCATATACGCACACACGCATAAACATTTTTTTTTACTTAACTGTTCAGTGAAGAAATTGTAAAAGGCTGTTTTTACGTTACAAAACTTCGGTAATAACATTGCTTTATTGATTGTTTGGTAACATTTTTGTCAATAAAAGCACTTGTAACTTGAATTCCCTATTAAAAAAAGTAATAGTGGAAGCATTTAATCGTTGCGATCCAGTTAAAGTAAACGGGTTTCCATAAAGTAAATGATCACCGTCACGTCTATATTCCCTTAGAGGTGGTGGCAGTGGTGACTGTGTACACTCACTTTTCACCGATGATGTTAGGTCCCGTGTAATAGGGGGCGAACATATTGTCATATACCGGGCAAAATTTCAGACTCTAGACTGATACAGGGATTATTTTTAACCGACTTCAAAAAGGAGAAGGTTCTTTTTTTTATGTATTTTCCGTCAATTGTGGACCGCTTTTGATGATTTTTTTGCATTGGGTTCAGTATAGCTCCAAGGTGGTCCCATTTTAATTTCATTAGCATTGGACCTTGGACTTAGAAGATACACCACGGAACTCCTTAACGACAAACAATAGGCATGTGTAAATTGAGATATTATGGGTATTACGTCATTCCTATAGGTACCCTACTATAGAACTAAGCAGTATATTAGCCAACTTCAAAAAAGGAGGTTCATAATTCGTCCTATTTTTATAACTCCTTTGCTTATGAACCGATTTTGATGATTCTTTTTGCATTGGGTTCAGTATAGTTTTGAGGTGGTCCTATTTTAATGTTATTGGTATTGGACTTTGGACTTTGAACATACAAGAGGGAACTCCTTAACGGCGAACATCACGAATGTATAGATTCCGTTATTATAGTCATTATATTAATCCTGTAGGTGCCTTACTGTACAAATCAGCAAAATAATATAATATCGGTATAGAAATATTACTAAATAATTAACTCGTCACTCAAAATTGTAAAATAAAAATCTTTAAAAAAAAAAAGGTAAATCGACTTCAAAAAGCAAAAAAAATATTTGAAGTCGGGGCCAAGTAACCGACTGCACCAACCAGCACCGACTTCAAATATTTATTTTTTGCTTTTTGAAGTCGGTTTTGATAGAACAACTACATTTGTCCGACCTAGGATTTGAACCAGGGACCTCGTGATCGCAAAGCGTATTAAGCGCCACTAGACCAACGAGGCAGTCCCCATAAAGTAATGGGTAGTTAAAATATCGATATTAAACACTAAATGTTTAAAATACGGTAGCGGGTAAATTGAAAGCGAACATTTACTGTAGTTATACCTGGATATAGCCTGATATATTGCAGGTTAACGGCTAGATTAGTTTCTATTCAAAGTGGCTTTCTACTATGAATTTCACTCCTGAGCTGTTCGATGTGCAATTTCGTTACCAATAAAATGGATCTGTGCTCTATATCGCTATATGTTCCTTTAAGGGTAAACTTATAGCATCTTATTCTATAAATAGTACTTATTATATAAAAGATACATCTTTTTTCAATTGCAATGTACAGGGTCGCTAACATATGGTTTTAATTAGTTACGTACCATATCCATATACTATCGGGTCTAGATTGCTGATGCGCACACGTCTTGGTCCAGATCTTGTAGGCAGTGTATAATGACTATTCGCATAGCTCGAATTATCCTTTTGCTGTTCATTGCGACTCATTGAACGTGGTAATGTTCCATGTAATCGAATAGAGGGATCATTGTACACAGGTTGGTACTGGTACCGTCCAAAATCTTGCAATTGCTGTGGTTGAGAATAAAACGGCTTTGCCGAATCCGTGAAATCAATATATGGATTGCTTCTATTTTCGTATGCATAATTGTTCCTTCTTGGCTGTTGTTCGTACTGATTTAACGCTTGAAGACTTTGAGCCGGATAGCCATATTGATTCGGTTGCCTGCGGTACTTGTCGAGTATATCGAAGGATCTATTATATGGTGCGGAGAAGCGATCAGTGGCAAAAATCTCGCTCACGGGCAGTCCGCTACTATTGTTGCTCGCATTACTACGGTTACTTCTCGTGCTACTCCTGAGATTGTTCCGGCTCAGCGAACCGTCACCTCGCACGCTTAACTTCACTTCTAATCTTTTGTCTCTCATGATTTATACGCTTAAACTCTCCTTTGAACCTGAACTCTAATATAGCAATTTGACATGTTAAATGTCGAGATTAGAAACGTTCTCAGACATTGTAACAAATTAATTATAGTTCGTGGTGGCTATTATAAAACTCGAGTAACGTATCGGGCTAAAGAAAGTAAATTACATTTACAACGGTGTACATCATGAGCGATGAGTAATGATCGTTAATGTATTAGTAAATGACCACAAGCTCGAGAACAAGACCTCCGTTGTCGAAGTTAATTGAGGTTAAAACTGTACGAAACATAGGCACGACTTTCGGACAAAGGTACTGTCAATTCCATGGCAAGAGAAATGACGTTTAGACAGTCGAGAATAATAAAAAGAATAACTTGGAGAAAAATCGTAGATGCGTTTTTCGATTAGTAAACATCTACTCTATTAATCAAGCAGACAAAATTGGTATTACATACTTATTGATTTTGTACATACCAAGGAAGAAAACCGACAAAAACATGAAAATAAAAATTAATTTACAAGATTTTTTCTTCTTTTTAATATAACTAAAAGGATTCTAGAATTCTTAGACTCCCAACACGTACTCAATGACTCAAACAAAACGAGATTAGTTATGCCAATAGTGATGGCGCATAACAAACACCGCCGTCACATGCAAACGACTGTACTTAAGAAGCAAACCACGATTAAAATATTACTAAAAAAATACAGCGGAAACAATCAAGTAAATACTGTCTATTATTACTAGAGACTGATTATTTACAACGTTTGACTTCCTGCTAAAGTGCACTGTGACTGAGGACTGGTCGAACCATTTATTATTAAGGATGATAAGATAATGTCGTCAGTTCAATAACTCGTATCAATATGTGTTATGTATACATTGGTTTAAGCCCCAGAGGCACATATATCCTTCAGAGAGACAACATGAGTTATTGTTTGCTAATGTGTTATTTTTATCAAGTTAGCAGGCAAGCCACGTGCTACGTTTGAGGGACTAACCTAGGTAGATACTGAATGTATACTTACTAGGTCAAGGTTGCAAGTGTTTTAATATGGACATTTGGTAAATCTAAGTTGAAATCATGAGTTGAAATTTAAAAAAAGTTATAATAGTAATGGAATTAAAGGTAACATAAACATTACATAAACATTTCTTGCAATTACGATTTCAACTTGAAATACAATAATTCATTTATAAACAAAGTTAAGAGAGGAGTCGTAGTATTTATTACACGCTTTCTACAAATCTGAATGTACTAAAAAGGCAACACAGATGCCGGTGAATGAATGAGACATTTTGTCAGTCGAGCGGATAATGCTAAAATCGTATCTTTAAAACTGTAAAGGAATTTATCGCGTATCAGATGAGCGTGAAATGTAAACGTTTCGTCACGGTGATGCAGGTCGAAATCTTAAGAAACTTGTTATATTTTGTTAATCAAACAAAGCATTATTATAACACTTAATATACGAAACGCTAGTGATACAGTGTGGGGCTCTTGATGACTTACTACTGTTATTTGTTTAGGATCAAGAATATAAGAGCTCTTAAAAATCCTGAGAAACGTTAATGTGAAGCTATCGTCAACAGTCATAAAAGAATAATGTTGAGGTTAATACTTTAAAAACAAGAATAAAAACAATAAATGTAGCAACATGCGGATTGTGGCAAAAGTCAGGGAAAGTGGGTATGCGCAACTGTTACTGTGCACTTAAGTACATGGTATATATCACCCGCAATTTTCTCGTAAATGGAGCAAAGCAGACTACCGTGAAATTCTATGTTGAAATTAAGAAATTGCTAATACATCCGTTCAAAATGACGTGATTTATATAGTGAATAACGATACTCTACAACAATAACCGAGTTCGACCTTCACATATTACATACGTATGATATTTCTAGAATATCGATCATGTCTACGTGCTAAACAGTAGATAATAATTCAACTCAAGATCAAATAAATAATCTATATCTTCTCGATCATTTTTTAACACTTGAAGAAAGTTTGATTATCACTAAACACAGTAACACAGATTCCACACATATTACCGATGGGTATATAACAATTAAGAGCTGTAAAAACGGGACACAAAGGCGATTGGCGTCAACGCAAACAGATTTTGAACGTCGTATAATATGATCAAACCGTAGATCTGAGTCACACAATTCCTAATGTAGGTTCCACACTATTTGGGTACAGATCGCGGTTTTAATGTATTACTGACTCGATGTGTGTCACGCAACTAGATCGTTCAGTCATTTTCACTGAACAAGGAGGTGTAATCTGAAGTAACTCCACACAGGTGAGCTAAACACTGCGGGGCTTCGGCCAATGGAACGAAATGGCATGCCGAGTGCAGAGATATGCTGATAACACGGCGATACCAATTTAATACCGCGCTAACATTGCGCACTGCTAACGCGTTGCTTCATTCATTGTACTTACAGAACGTATGCGAAGTTGCTAATAATAAAAATTTACGTAATGTAGCCTTAGGTTGTAATGTAGACAAGGATGTCCGCTTGCTCTTCGCGACGAAACCTCGTTATGGATTATACGACTCGTCAAACACACATAAATTGATGTTTGAAAGTCACGTACATAGTTAGCCGCATTCTCATATAAAAATAAAGACGATGGTTCCTTTGTGTGTGACGCGAGAGTGACAGACGGGCATCGCTCGGATTCACGCTCGTGATTGCCGCTCTACGGAGTGTAGTCACGAACGAGTAAAATAATGTCACAACTATCGAATATCTCCTGGATAAATCGTGCACCTTTTTAATGTGTAATATGAAAGAATCGCCTTTATAACTCTGTTTTACTATAGGCATTTATATGTCTATTACTTACCATCCGGTACTTCTTCCGTGGCTTCTTCATCGTCAGACTTCTGTGACTGTTCTTCTTGTTGGTCTCGTTTTTTAATTGCCTGCAAAAAATATAAATGTCAAGTTGTGTTGTCTTGATGGAATACAGGAGCTAATTCCTTAGACATAATAGAAATATAAAAGCATGTTTTGTCAGCCACATTAATCGATGAAATAATAACAATAAGTAACCACATAAATCGCGCATAACACTACATGAATGGAATGATCATGATAGATGCGTCGAATTGCAAGCGAAGAAAGCCAAACAAAATACAGTCCAATCTTAATTGAAATCTTTCACCAAATGTCTCTTTATCTTCCACCGGCATCTCACCCGGGCGAGCCATCCTCCTGCGGCTTTTAAACACCTCATTTTAATAAGTACCGATAAGGAGCACTTTGGAAATTGCCCGGTGTTTGTTGGTGATTTATTTAACACAACACTTGTATTGAGAAAGCGGCACTTCACTTATCGATTAATCGCGGAACACGAAGCATTGTTACAAGCGGCGCGGTGGAAGGCACTCATTTCTGCGAGCCTCGCGGAGGGTCTACCGAGAGCGTTGTGGTCGAGGGCCCGCGCGCATCAGCCCGGAACAGCCGCGGTATTCCAACAATTACCCACGGTCGGGTCGTGCTTACAGAAACGGAGCGATTCTTTGACAGACTTAATTCTTGTTTACACGTACACAAACTAAGATATAATCTAAGCAATTTGCTGATTTTAAAATTAAAATTTAACCACTTAAATATATAATATAAGAAAAAAATAATAAAGAATTCTTGAAAATAAATGAAAGCGAAGTGTTAATTCTCGCCTTGATGATCGCTTTATGGTAATATGCTCACAAACTGCAGACCCGATGCGAAAGAGATCTCACGACGCTATTGTTTCTACCATTCTCTGGCGCGAACAAGAAATTTCGACGCGGACGGCGCGCCAGCTTTTACCCTTTCGCGTACGAATAGCTCGCAATCGAGACGCCATTGTGATGCACAGCACGTTCGCTCGATTATTGAATTTATGAAGATGGTAATTACCACCAATAAAATAACTCACGACCTCAAACGATTTATTAGACCTCGGTTCAAATTACTAGAATAAAAACTATAATAATAGGAATGTTCTAAAAAGTTATGATACCTAAATTACGTAAATTCGACATCTAAGTAGTTCATTCTAATTTTCTTTTTTCGTATTATATGCGTCTATGAGATAAATCGTTATTGATAACACAAGAACAAACTGCACCCGGAACCCGAATAACATTTAAAAATGCAGGCAAAATATAGTTTTAGTGAAAGTGGACTGTATAATCAAAGTGTAATCTGAAGACAAACACCAAATACAAGTTATACAAGTAATGTGAGTAAAATGAAAAAAAAAACAGGCAACAGTACAAATAAAAAACAGAATTGATAAGTATGCTTTATACTAAATGGGGTAGACATTTTACAGATTACATCAATAAACAACGATTGTGAGCGATTACACTATAAAATAATGAAACAAGTTACGCGTATCCGGAAATGTAACATTCTTAAAGTTTGAGAATAATAAATAATCATCATCAATCAGCCTATCGCAGTCCACTGCTGGACATAGGCCACTCCTAACACGCGCCATTGCACACGGTCCTCCACCTTCCGCATCCAGTCTGTCCCAGCGACCTTTTTGAGGTCATCGGTCTATCTAACTGGGAGCCGTCCTACCTTACGCTTACTAAGTCGCGGTCTCCACTCTAGGACACGCTTGCTCCGTCGGCCGTCGGTCCTTCTGCAGATGTGACCAGCCCATTGCCACTTTAGCTTACTGAGTCTGCGAGCTATATCGGTAACTTTGGTTCTTTGTCGGATTACCTCGTTAATAATAAATACCTAACCGAAATTCTCTTGTTAATAATAATATGAACCTATACCAATATTTCGTGAGAATTCAATGTAAAATGCATAAATTTAGTGCCAATAAAGTTATTAAGTACGAATCTCTTTATATAGCAATCCGTAATAGAATGTTCTGTAGACCCAAACACAATTAAATATGTTGGTAAAAGTGTTAGCTAAGACTAACCATGTTCTATGATAATAACGAAAGCCTTTAAAAAAGTGGACAATAAATAAATACCATATGGACCATTTACATGAAGCTAATCGTTGAGATAATTTATCAAATATTGGCCAACAATAGATTATCCTTGCGTCATTAATCGTGACAATTCGTTGACTTTTTGTTTCGAATTTTTCGATACCTCGAATTGGCTTGTGTAAATATTTTCTAGCCAATAAGCCAATCCAATAAGCCAGTGAAGAATGCAAGTGTTTATTTCTTTTGTCATTTGCAAGGTTTCTTCGTTGGTAAATTATTATTATTATGATTTTTTTAGATATACTAAGACTAAGGCATCGCGGCAGACCCAGGAGGAGATGGCGGGACAAACTGGACGCCTTTAATTGGCACTCAATAGCCCTAAATAAAGTAAATTGGAGGAGATGGAGGCCTTTGCTCAGCAGTGGGACACTGTAGGCTAAATAATAACAATAATAAATACTAAGACTGGATTGACCATAACCGGCGAGCGTGTATGAGATGAAGGAAAGGAAAGAACCTGTTGGAACTCTGTACTCTCTGCCTACCTCGCAAAGGATCTGGCGTGATGATAGAGAGAAAGAGAGAAAGAGAGAGAGAGAGAGAAGACTGGTTTGACCCAGTGCTGATCTAGATAAATCCATGGTCTACCCCACAATGTGCTTTTAAAAAATTTATTTCCAACCTAACGATTCCAAGGATATTGGAAGCCTTTTAAATATAGTTATCAAGGCTCAATAGAACTATATACTTAAAGAAGAAACTGGCTATAATATTGGTCGATGTGTAAATTAAATTTGCATGATAAGGCAATGCTTAATAATATTTTATTAATATTGTTGCTGGTCGCACACAATTTATATACTACTAAGAAAATATAAGATGTTAGCACATTTCATGATGCAAAAATATTAACTCAATATTCAAACCAAATTACATTTTATATTTGATCCATTTAATCACTTTTAATATAATATTATGTATCACAATTTAAGCTAAATTACATTTATGGAAATTAATAAAGTATTATGAAACCAATTGGTTGTTTAGAGTACCTGTAGAGTATTGTACTATAGACAATACCAATGACTAATGATTCGGGCTATAAGCAGATTTGTCCGTTAGTTCATTCACAATTGTTTTAAAGTTCACTGGCAATGTATGGCTTATTATTTATTGCAGCTATATGCTTTGTTTTGAACTTATTTCAATGCAATTCCTCAAGACTGACTCCAATTTATATGATAGACGACAGGAACATTTTAACAAAGACAAGATTAAATACTAAAAGATCCAATTCCTAAAAATTATTAATGTTTAGTTATCATGAAACTCTGTCGTGATCAGTAATCATTTTCAAATGTATAGTACAAGCATGTTGGGAAAGACATATTTAGAAAAGAGCTATTCTGCGCCGATATATTAAAGAAATTTGGATACAGTGACAGTATCGTTACGATTGCCATAGGTCTATCAAACTTCCTATATTAATGGAAATAGAAGAAAATCCTTTATACAATTATTTAACAGACTTCAAAAAGGAGGAGGTTATATGTTAAGTTTTTTTTTTATGTATGTTCAGCGATATTTCCGTCAATTGTGGACCGATTATGATATTTTTTTTTTGCATTAGGTTCAGTATAGTTCCGCGGTGGTCCCATTTTAATTTCATTGGCATTGGACCTTGGACTTAGAAGATACACCAGGGAACTCCTTAACGACAAACAATAGGCATGTGTAAATTGAGATATTATGGGCATTACGTCTATCCTATAGGTACCCTACTATAGAACTAAGCAGTATATTAGCCAACTTCAAAAAAGGAGGTTCATAATTCGTCCTATTTTTATAACTGCTTTGCTTATGAACCGATTTTGATGATTCTTTTTGCATTTGGTTCAGTAGTTTTGAGGTGATCGTATTTTATTGTTATTGGTATTGGACCTTGGACTTTCAAGATACAAGAGGGAACACCTTAACGGCGAACAGCACGAATGTATAGATTCCGTTATTATAGTCATTATATTAATCCTGTAGGTACACACGGCGACACATCAAGTTAGACACCCAACATACCCATAGCTACGCTACATACAATCCAGAGAATCGTGGGAAAAGGACTCCCGAGCTTACCCACACAAACACACTGTATTGTAAAACTTTGCACCCCGTGCCCATGCGGGTGTGTGCGTGTGGGTTGCTCGCACGCAACGTCTCGTCTGTTGTCATTTTCAATCAGTGCCATAATATCGCGCTTAAGGGATTGTTGCGTCACACATTTCCGTTTTAAGATTTTTTTTATTTAGTGCGTGTGCGTAAATTATAATGGCTCCACAATTGTCTCCACAACAGAGGCAGTTAATAGTGACGTTGCGAGAGAGTGGTTACACTATAAAAGAAATTGAAAGGCGGATGGGGATAACGGTGAGTGATAAACATTTATAATTAAATTTATTGAAAATAAATTAATTGATTTTTTTTATTGGTATATTTTGATTAATTGATTGATAGAATGATCCGCAACAATTAAATACAAATTTACTGTAGTAAATAAATCAATTAATCGAAAATACAGAAGTATAGTTAGTAACTTAAAACGACCGAGTTTGTCCTATTTAAATAAAGTTCAAATTGTCATGCAAATGTAAACGTAGGGGATTTATTTCGTTGATGCAAGTGTGTCAATTAATTTAAAAAGTTTAAATAAAATACATGGTAATAACTTTTTTTTTATATATGAACGGTGGGCTTTTATTATTGTTTTTATGAGATTCATGTCAAAAATTGGAGTCGTTGGATGCAGGTGGCATCGGACCGGTTACGCTGGAAAGCGATTGGGGAGGCCTATGTTCAGCAGTGGACAAGTATAGGCTGAGATGATGATGATGATGATGTCAAAAATTGTTCCCTAAAGAGATTGTAAAAGATTTAAAATTAAATATTTTTGAGAAGTAAGAACATAGTAGCTCAGCAATTGGCGAGTGCCTATTACTATAATTTTAAGGCTAGTGATATGTATTTAAATTTAATTGTTTTAGAGGACAACAATCAACTTTTGGCTGCGCCAAAATGAGGAGATTGGGGGTGACCTATCGGCTCATCACCGGCAGCTTTACGAGCGCGCCACCACCGCAGAGCAAGATGCCGCCATTGTATCGGCGCATAGTAATCACTAATCAGCCATTTTTAAATACGCAGGTCACTGCCACACAATATAGCGTAAGTTGACTACAATTAATACTGAAAAAGTAATCTGTAACTAAAAATATTGAGCCAAAGCCCATAACAGCCTTCCAATAATTAACAGCTAAATTGATTATTTGTGCTTGAAGAATTGTAAGTTGTTACAATTTTAACGCAACCAAACATAGTCTTTACTTATCAAAAGTTAAAAAGGCATTTAAGTAGAATGTCAAAAGATCTGAAAATGAATATTTGCGTTTAATTAAAGTCATAATGTTTGTTAGCGTGTAAAATAAAATACGCATTGTTTCATATTAACGATTTTAAGCCAAATATTTTTATCTGTTATGACTACTTTACATTCTATTCTTAATGTAGCTCTAGTCCGTCTTTTAGTTCGAACAAAATCTTTCATACGTCATTATAATTATATGCATTTCTACCCAGATATTAGATTGAATAATGCCCTAGGCAGCTAATGTCTAATAACATTGTAATTATATCGTATGAGTTAATTGACTAGCATTAAATAGGTAGCTTAGTTTGGCCGAGCTTAGATGATCGCCCGCTTGGTCTAGTGCTTAAGCGTAGGCCATTCGACTCAAAAAAAATCACATGAGTATGGGTAGCACTTGTTGTTGTGTGTTATAGTAAACGCTTCCACGACACAGGAACAATACCAAAGTATGGGTGTGCATTCTTTCAAAAATATAATTATAGTGATTAAGTAATTTACCATTGTTTCAGGTATCAACCCAAACAATACGCCGCAGGTTGCTTGCTGCTGGATTAAAAACCAGAATCCCAGCAAAAAAAAATGTTTTTTCAAGAGCCCACGCACAAGCCAGATTTAGTTTTTGCCTCGAGTATTATAACTTTGACTGGCAAAACAATGTAGTTATATTTGTTGATGAAAAAACATTTAAATCGAATAAAGATGGGCGTAAAATACTGAAACGCAAAGATAATGAAAGATATTTAGTCCAAAATACGTTACCTAACAGGTCAAGTGGTCGGCTGAGTTTAGGGTTTTGGGGCTGGTAGAGATATCTGGTCGCCTAAATGCAGAGCAATATGTCGACATTTTAAGAGACGTGATGGTGCCGACTGTGCGATTGCACCATCCGACAGGCACCATATATCTTTGCCAGGACAACAGTTCCATACATAGTGATGGAGTTTTTCAGGCATGGCTCCAAGCACAGTCGGATATTCAAGTTATACCATGGCCTGCGAAGAGCCCTGATCTAAACCCAATTGAGAACCTCTGGGGACAGATGGTTCTTAATTAGGATGTGTCAGAAGTGCGCAACATAGAAAACTTGAGGCAAACGGCCATCGAGACGTGGGAAATGATGAGGGGGGATCCTCATGATATGTGCTGGAACATGGTAACTGGCATGAAAGCCAGGTTGGATGCAGTGCTAGATGCTAATGGCGGGCCCACCAGATATTAAAGATCTAGCATTGGATCTCCCTGACTGACATGCCAGTTTCCGTCCGTCCGCGTATTTTTGGAATAAACCGTTTTAAACATGAATGCCATTTAACATCTTGCGCACTTCTGATATAGATAAGGTTCCTTTGTAGGCTATGTATGATTAACTTATTAGGTAACATATTTTAGACAGTGTAAATTATTTTAACATCATATATTGCTTGTTTTGTTTTTACGAGTATTTTATTTGTTATACATTTTTACTTTTTTGTTTTACACATTTATTTGTAATATAACATTGATTATTTTAATTTTAAAAGATATTGTTTTATAATTAGATTTTATTTAAATCATGTTTAAACTATTTTCTACCAATTGAAATGGCTATTATTTGTTTTTTTTTTAAAAACGTAGCCCCACACTAGGATTTATTCCTGTGTCGTGGGTGCGTTTACAAACATGAAAATTCACATACACAAATACCCAGACCGGAACAAATAATTGTGGAACACACAAAGATTTGTCCCGTGCGGGACTCGAACCCGCGACTATTAGACTCAGTGGGCGGAGCGGCTTAAGCTCTTAACAACTGCGCTAAATTGTCCGTCGCTAACACTGGGTTTATATTTTTTGTTTTTACTTGTGACTGTTTTTTATTGCTGTTAATATGATTGTTGTTTATTGGTTTGAAATGATAATTATATCATAATATTTAATTAAAACGGTTTTTTTATTTACACTTACGTTGTTTTTATTTATAAAATTATTAGTATTTACAAAATAAAGAAAGTAGGCAAACAATGGTTTCCCATTTTATACTATAAACTATTCAATGTGGTTGAGCTACCCCAAATAGATCTAGGTGTGTGAATCCCAAACAGATATAAGATCACGTTCAACAAGATGTCATCACTCGATTTTGTATGATAGCAAGTGTAGATTGCTAATAATTAAGCGAATCTATAGACAAATTATAATAGAGCTTACTATTAAAAGTTTGGCACCAATCAGTTTGCTGGACTAAATTGTGAGATTGAAAATGCTATTTGGGCATATTTTTAATATTATAACTCCATCTCTCACACACCGGGACGCCTATATTCCCCACAGGAGGTGGCAGAGGTGTACTGAGTACACCCACGTTTCGCCGACGATGTTAGGTCCCATGTAATAGGGGGCGAGCCTATTGCCATATACCCGGGCACAATTCCAGACTCCGGACTCATACTGGGAAGTTTTTCGTTAGAAAAACTACACTTGTCCGACCTAGGATTTGAACCCAGGACCTCGTGATCACAAAGCGATGCGCTTTGCCACCAGACCAACGAGGCAATTCTATCTCTCTATCTATATTATCCAGCCAGTGCCCTCGCGGGGTAGGCAGAAAGTAGACAATTCCAGCAGGTTCTTTATAGACCTCTAACATAAAAACTATTTTATCTTAAACAATACCTATCTACTTAATATATGAATTTTTGCAGTGGACAACCAGATTGTGGCCAGGTAACGTTTATCGTTTTATCATTAAATATTTGACTCAATCAATCAGAGTTTTTATATAGATGCCCGCGTTTAAGCTTCGCAAAAAAAAATTCTTTGTGTGATTCGTAAATTTTGTCTCGGGTCTAGGTAACTAACTCTATAGTCTATATGAAACTAAAATTGCAAACGCACACACAATACGGAAGGTAATAATAATTCTTAGTGTGCCTATATTTTTTTTACTCATAAATCAGTATAATATTTAACTTTTTGGTTCAATTTTATAGTTAAGTAGGTATAGTCTAAAACCTTAAGTATTACTTTTACACTCTTATTGAGTCAGTTTCTCAATTATTGTTACTAAGATCGATAAAATACCGTCATAATAAAAATTAAATATGTAAAAATGCAACTTTGTAGTTACAGACGAATAAAATAGACAATAAGGGATTAGAAAGGGCGGGCCGCGCAATTCGAAAATACTTATTTACGCGACGAGCTCAACTTGCTTCAAATATGCCTGCACAATATACCTGTAGCGCCCTATAGGTAGATATGGACAGAGCACCGCAGAACGAAATGACAACAACATATCGCACCCTCTCGCACAATTCGCAGCGTTCAACTTTAAATGGTTCAAAGTCCAAACAGTCTAGGTTGATGTGTCGCCGTGTGTACCTTACTTTGCAACTTAGCAAAATAATATAATATCGGTATATAAATATTACTAAATAATTCACTCGTCACTTAAAATTGTAAAGTAACTGACTGCACCAACCAGCACCGACTTCAAATATTTATTTTTTTGGTTTTTGAAGTCGGTTTACCTTTTTTTTAAAAGATTTTTCTAATAATAGCTTCGTATTCAGTATATGGTACCAGGGCAGTGAATATCGAACGCAGCCGAAATATAACTTAAATATTTTTTACTCCAATGGATAAATAAGTTTCATAATAAATATACCTAACTAATGAGTTAATTTGAAAATAATCACGTTATTGGATTCATATTAAATAATAGCGTCATTTATTATCATAACGACATGCATGCATATACCTACTACGGTCAAAGCAACTACAGGTATAAAGTTCCCACTTTCTTATTTTACTTCTAATAGTTTATTTAAAATAAGCTCTTATAGCCAAAACAAACAGAGATTGGTATCGTGCTTAGTTGAAAAGTTCCTATGGCCTTCTTCCGGTTCCATCATTAGACCCTGAGTCATCATTACCATCTGAGTCCAGATCCAATGAGCCTAAACACAGCGGGGTTATGATAAGTAGTCAGGTGGCTCCGTTGGCCATCATTCGGCATTATTATCAGACCCTTACACCATCTGGTTGTATAGTACTTGTCAAAAACAATCTAACAAGCCTAAACACAAGGGAGTTATGTTATGTAGGTGAAGTATTCATGGTACCATATTATTGCATTGTCACCGAATACGTATGCCAAATTTCAGCACAATCGAATTACGGTAACCTGTAGCTCACAGTTCCATATGTATAATGTAGATTCAAATTATCGATATAAGAAAACGATTTTCTATATCGACAGATACCCGTTAAGACGCTAGTAGTAAAAATCGAAAACAACCACCACATCTAACACCAAAAACCATGCAACTACAACGTTAAAATTTTTAGTAAGTTAAACCAGCGATATGCATTATCTTCCTGCTCTACCTGGGTCGTACCGCGTCAATTAATGTGACTAAGACATTGCGATATATAGCCCATATTTAATGCTTTAATTTTATGAATGTTTCACTACCAATGCCACGTGTCAAGTAACGCAGTTAATATGGACTACCTTTGCCTAGTACGGTCAGCAACGTAAATAGATTAACATTCTCAGTTTTCAAATCAGTAATACTCTTTATTTAACAGACGTAGGTGAACATTGCCAAAGCAAAGTCATTAGCAACATATTCAAATATATAGAGATCAAGAAAAATAATGGATATGATGCAAAACAAAAGTGTGGAAGCGTTTTGTTGCTGACTGTACTAAGACATTTCGCAAGATATAGCCAATAATCTAATATTTTTCACTTAAGATGAGAACTTAGTGTCAAAGGAAATTAATCTCCAATTCAATGGTGTTAAGGTATAACCCTAGTTAATTATAGAAACGGGCCATGCCATTGAATAAAGTATAATTTCCTTTGACACTTAGAACTGTCACACTGCTCATCTTACATAAAAAATATTATAATGCGTTAATTTAACACAGCGACGTATTTTTAACGCCTCATAAAGACTTCAACCCAGATAGAGCAGGAGTATTAGGAAGTGTTGGCAGCACCTGCGCAATAAGGTCACGCGCACGCCGCGCGTCGATCTGGTTGACGCGTTTGTTCTTGAGGTGGTGGGGAGTGTCTCGGCGGTGCAGGCGGCCGCCCGCCCCTGCCCCTGCCCCCGCGACGCCGCGCTCCTCCACCGTGGCGCGCCACGCCACACGCCGCGGACCGGGCTATTCGAACCACCACCGACGCACACACCCGTGTTCACATACATACTCAACTACTCACATCTGAGACGTCTTGCGGTTGTTTCATCTCAACTATGTTCACATAAGCTGAACCTTTATTTTATTGAAATTTATTTTTTAAATGAGAAGGTGTCATTTGTTTACATAATATTCACTTGGATCCATAGGTGGATTCAAGTGGAGGAAAAAGTGCACTAAGAGTCATCCTGTGGATCCAAGTGGACTTCGCCATAATGCTAGTACTGGATGAGCGTCATCTCAACCATTCTCAAATAAACTGAACTTTTATTAGAATTTAGTTTTGAAATAAGAAGAAAGACGTCATTTATGTACGTAATATGCGCGTTCACTTGGATCCATAGATGGAATCAAGTGGACTTCGCCATAATGCTAGGATGGTATGATACTGGATGAGTGTATTACCAGGAAACGCACTAATTGTAACTGAATATTGTCACACATTAAAAGGAAATATTAACCGCATGAGGTCTCAAAAATATGACTTGTTGATTATAGGCAGCTTTGGTACATTATCCCAGAAACATAGTAAAAAGGTAATGTGAGAAAAAGCCTTAATCTTAAATCCCATACTCAAGATGATGGTTAACTAATCTTTTATAATTCAAATCTATTAAATGTTATCACCAACTTCCATTTAGATATAAAGCTAATCTGTTATTTTACGTTAAATCATGTTAATAATCTCCTTTCCATAGGTTAATAAAAATCTAGAATATTAAATTGTAGCCTACTTTTATTAATAGCAGAATTTATTAAGTTAAAATGTTAATATTTAGCAATCAAAAAGTAATACCTTCTACGATAATCTAAATACAAATTAACAAGTGACGACCTGTGCTTGAGCAAATACGTCAACAGTCAACATCAAAAGGAATTCAGTGCATGATAATCTTTTTAAATTTGAAAGTTAAAGTCGCAGGATACTTGTAATTTACATAGGTAACATATATTTTTAAACAGAAGCAGGCTTTTCGTGAATTATTTTGAGGATGACTGTACATCTCAAGCCTACCCAGTATGAGATGGAATGCAATACAAATAGATCGGATTCGAGTAATAGTATCACCGTGTAAATATCCCATAGTTATTATTGATCGAACTCACCTCTAATTCGTCAGAGTCATCGTTATCATCGTTTTCACCTTCCGACGACTCTCTGTCGGCGGTGGTTTGATTGTCGCTTTCTTCCTCTTTCAATATTTCGGGAGGAGCCGTTATATTTTGTATGGTCTGTAGAAAAAAAATATATTTTTCTAATTAATATTTTTTTCTTACTTTAAGTACATACACGTGCGCGCACACATAGACATATACACGCATGCTGTATGTGCTCGCACGCACACATGCACGCACGCACGTATGCACGCACGCACGCACGCACGAACGCACTCGGGCAGGCACGCAAACACGCGTGCTCACTCTTGGACAGCACCTTCATGTAAGGTAAGGTTATCAGTGAAAACCAAGTTCCAAAAAATCACCTAACTATTCAATTTAAATTTTTAAATAAATCAGAATCAAATATAAAAATCGTTTATACTAAAAGGTTGTAATTACGTAGATCATATTTTAGTAAAGTTATTAAAACCTTATTGAAATATAGTTCTCTCTTACTTCAATCGTTTCCATAGGTGTAGGAATTGGCTCGGGAGGCGAGGTCGTTATCCCGTTGGTCGTAGGAACTTCTTGTTTAGCGGCCTGAGTTATCACAGTCTCTGGTGACCGTCCCGCGAGAAGCTTTTGTGCTTTCGCCTTTAGTTCTTTCGGATGAGGTGTATTTTGTCGTACAAACGGCGTCTGCAAAAATTATAACCGATTAGAGATGGCCTACATCACGAATTCTTTATAAATATTTATTTCAGTAAATTTGTAATCGATATAAAACATGCACATGCTGATTGTTTTAAACATCGATTTTGCAAATGTTGTTATCAAAAGCTGTCTAATAATAAATGTAAAAAATGTATTATAGTGCCTGAGACATTTTTCTGGTAAAAATGCATCTAATAAATAATTGATTGACTACCTATTAAAAATATAGTATAAAACAAAGTTTGTGAGAACTAGAGTAAATGCATATCGATACTTTCCGGGCAAATTTTTCTTAAAGTAATATGATATACGACAAAAAGCCATGAAAATATTTACACAGAAGGTATCGACAATATATAAAAAAAAAGATATAAAAGTCTGAGCAGCAAGCTATAATAACCATAAGATTACTCTCGAAGGATCTTTGAAAAAAATTACCACCTATGACAAAATTATTATATGATTGCAATGTGAACCCGTGTTTAATATAAGAGTTGTTAGTATATTTGATACGCTAACAGCTCTAATAAGAATTTTCAAATAATAAAAGACCAGAACCGTTTTTAAATGGTCACGATTATCTTACAAATGGTGGAGGCCTAAAGGTGCCGGCTTAGAAAATGTCTACCGAAACTATAATAGGTAATTGTCACTTAACCTATTAACCGCAAAATGTCGTAATATGTAGAGGTGGAATAGTTCACAGGATATGATATCATATGTAGCCTCTCCTTCGTGACAGTACGACGTGTGCTATAGATATCAAACTAATCTATCTTAAGTGCAGTTCAAATAGAGTATTGTGTTCTACGTAGAGTCGGTTGGAGGAAAATGCTGGATTGGGTGATATATTTTCATTATTCTGAAGTGTGAAATGTATTAAATTAAGTGATGTCCTTGAAATGTTTTCTTGCGAAGGCGTGCTGGGAGATAAGTTTATATTGATTAGTGTTGCGCAACAGGTATGAAGATTACTAAAATGTTAGAGTACAAAAATATTGAATATCTAATGCGCTTCCAAATTAAAAACAGCACTAATTTATCTAGAACTGCATTAGTCTACTTTCAGCATAAACAATACACTATTAACTAAATACTGGATAAGAGCAAGGCTTAATGGCGGGCAGCGGAAACTCATTTCGTTGGCAGTGCATTCACAATATTTTTAGACATATATTACAATCAATTTTATTCCAGGTACATCTAATTTCTGCAGCAGATGTTGGACGTTGGAAACTCTCACATTGGTAATTTATAGTAACTTTTGGTAACATAATGTATTCTTAAAATCTCTATTTTTGACAACAATATTTAAGACATAATTATTGAGAGACAGCCAGAATGTGGTAACAATAATTTAAATGTAATCCTGACATCACTAAGTTGGGAGTTGTTAAGCTGTATGTAGAAATGGACTTTAAAAATATTTATTTAAACCGTAGCCTAAAATGCTAAGAATAGTGTGGTGATTTTCATATTCATTCGTTTAGCTTAAATTTAATTTTGTCCGACATTGGCCAACCCCTAAAATATTATTCGGTGATACTTATGTTTTTAAACAATTTAATTTAAAAATTAATATTACAGCAATAGGGATCACTAGTCCGGATAAGTTTTGTGAATGCACCCCAAGTGGCCTTGCCGCATACCTCCGCGAGGTTAGTTATAGAGGAGGAGTGTCGCTGCAGGGAACTCCTCCGCTGTGTAGTGACTAGCTTGCGAACTACGTTTATTGGCCGTCTCAAGGCTAGCATCGACTGTTGTGTGAAGAACGACTCAGAAGGTGTCACGTCTTCACCTTCCTCCTGAATCGACGGAACCTTAAAATTGAAATTCTTTTTCCAACAAACAAGACTACGTTACCGACGCTCTATCTGTGCTTATTTGTATGTCTACGTAGCCTCAATTACAATTAATGTAATGGATGCAATAAATTCTATAAGCAACGCAATAAAGTAATCATTTCTGTGGTGTTCGTGTTTATTCCACCCATTGTTCTATTTACACTCTCTTTGATACAGTGCAACATAACTACAGTGTACAAGTAGTATTCACTTACTGGAAAATTAATTGATTCTTATGTAAGTTTATTATTAGATTTTTCATGCAGTTTCTTTATGTAAAGAGGTAAGATAACCCTTTTTCCCTTCTGGGAAACTTAAGATATGGTTTTACGAGTCGTAAAACCATCTACGTCAAAGATTGTCTACAGAATTAGCAATCATATAACGGTGTGAACTTGATGCTATGTTCATTATAATGTCCAATCACCGCTACGTAGTCTTAGATAAAGCGTTGAATGCCTTTCCTACACAATCAATGTACCTACATGCAAAAATGTTAAAGAAAATATAAGAGAAATGATGTGGGCTCTTTTTATCATATCTCTGAGCATGATTATCACGGATCGTGTAGGATGAGCATAAGGAATGTGTTTAAAACACGTGACTGTCTGATTTATTGATTTATTCATAATAATATACCTACTTAATAAATAATTTCTTTGGAGTAGAAAAGAAAATTCAATAACTATAGGTATTGTTGCAAAATCTTTACAAATGAGTACATACATATCAGTTAATTACCTAAATATATGAGAATTATCAACCCCATAAATTAAAAAACAAAACAAAAATATTAGTGCATGCTACAGATAATAAATATAACATACAATGTCAACGGTTATAACAGATAAGATAGAGATTATAATTTCAAACCAGTTTTTCATTTTATAAGGAGTCTTAAATGATTGATCACATTATATCATACATTGAATAATGTATAAAATTGACTGAAACATACAACTTAAATACAATTTATTATTGTTAAGATCATATAACTTTTATTAATATACAGTACGTTAGGTATAAAACACATGCCTCGAAAATAATAGATTTAACTTTATCAAAATCGAATTGTATAAATAAACTATAATATATGAATTTACTCAAAATTAAATAATGGTCAGAGTTTATTAAAAGAATTTAACATTAAACAAGCAAGATACGAATAAATTAACATACAAATAATACTGTTTTTAATCCAACGCTACGAGCATGGAACTCAGTGCTAGATACGCTCTTTGCCTCGAGCAGGTTTCGCGTACGTTTCTCCCAAACCAAGATCCTACTTTCCTCCACCTATCTCTAAGTGTAGTACTTACATTGTGAAAACATACAGATATATTGTAATGGAAGAAATTAAAAGCTCTGGTGTTAATACCGGACCGTTCGCCCCGAGAGGATTGTGAGTACCTTCGTTTATTATTCATGAAAAAGTAACAACAGCATTGGCTCACCTCTTTAGCTTCTGGCGGGTCTTCCGTGAACTTCACTGAATGCGTGCGCGACGCCTCCTTTTCTTCCCAATCTTCGTTATCCGAATCCCGATCGCGAGATATCGTCGATTCTGTTGATTCAGTATGGTTAGCAAATATTGTGAGAGAGTGTTGCATTCTAACCTGACATTCGACTGAATATTTCATAGTCAACAAAAACATTTTGATTATTTTTTATGTAAGTTAACACGTGATATGGCGAATAAAGTATGAAGAACAAAAAATATGACCAACAAATAACAAATAACGAACGGCACAAACAACAAATACACATCGAAAGCTAAATGATTTTACATTATTGATCATGTGTGTAATAGTAAAACGAATCGCCCATGTGTCGAGATCGCATATCAATAAATTGATGATTGTTTTCAATGCTGAATTAGAATTGTTATTGTACAGTCATATTATTTTTTTAAGCTACAGAGTACTAAGTCATGAGTTAAAAACTACGGAGGTGCTATTGCATGATGGCTATGAATTGCGTTGTGCTATAAAAAATAATAACAGTGCAAAATCGTCACAAGAATAGCGTATCTTAAGTTCAACCTTGCGGAAGTAGCACGACCATCTGATATTGAAATTGAGAGGCACGATTGAGGTGATTCTAATTACATTCAAACTTTCAGTGATATAAATTTGTATTTGCATATTTAAGTATGAAATCAAATTACTTGGCATGCAGTTTCGAAAGTGTATTAAATTTATTTAGCAACTATATTAGGGAGCTTGTAACCTATTCACCTCAAGTGTTAGTATTTCCATTTGCTTATCAGATGGTTGAGTCCTATAGGCTTGAACTTCTACTAAAATATTACCGAAGTACCTAAAGTGTACAAAGTGTAGATAGTTTCGTGAGCCTTACCTCTCGCTCTATCTAGCTCCTGCGACTGTGAATTAAATCTGTGATCCCTGAACCAGTGTCCACTGCCGACCTCAGACGTGTGTTCCAGCTCTATTTGTGATGTGACAAGTGCTTTTAGTATATTTACACAGCAAAAACAAAACAATTACGGCATTGTGACAGTTTATCAACTTATGCAAATTCTTTGAAAGTGTTCAGTGAATTTTGACCGGGGTTTCGATGAAATGCAATCGTGAGTCATCTTGCAACCGAACAGTTGGGCAATGTGATGGTAACAGGTGGACTCCGCGGATTGTTACGCAACGTCTGAATGCTTTCATGGAATATTAAAATCGTATAACAATGCTCGACTTGAGCATTTTTTGCCGGATTGCCACACGGCGGTTACGTTATATACTGAGAAATAGGGTAGCACCAATGAACCGAATACTGAAATAACAATATCTGAGTTTTAAAAACCAATTCCTTTTTAGCATAATATCCATATATTATTTTATCACTAAATATCAACTATACCTAGCTAAAATTATAATACCAGACTTGTCTGATCAGAATTGTCCTTAGACTTTCATAAGTTAGGATTTCCTTCTTGACATTCTATTTCAATATTAAAGGTTAAATGCGATATAAATATACATAGTTATACGTAATACTAAATCTGGACTTGAATTACGTTATTGATTTTAAACTTTGTACGATATTAGATAAGTCACTTAATTTTGTCGACAATATTAATGAAAATATCTAAAATAAAGCACGATATACGACGACCCAATAAAGATATCCAAATGAAACCTTCATCTGAACCCAGTCAAAAAAAATATTGATAAACTGTTACTCAAAATATTGCATAATTAAATAAAAGCACGGAAAGCACAGCATTGCACATAAGCAAAAACAACACTTATGTACCATAATGCTCACAAAATACAATTAACTATTACATGACAACAGTAATATGCATGTTTCTACTGCCTATTATCTGTGTCAATTTACGAAAAAAATATTTTAAATCTTTTAATCATAAGTTATTAAAACTCAATGAAATTATGACATTTTGACCGCAACGCCCAACCTCGTACAGGGATTGGTAAATGCATTATCATTTAAGATATTAAACCAAAAAGAAACAAGTATCAGGACAGATTGCAAAGAAACTGCATCATAAGATTTCAAAATAAACAAAGTTGATAAAAAAATAAAGTAAATATTTTTGAGTCGCGGAAACTATACTGTAATATTAGTTCAAACGAAAATGATTCATAACTTTTTGCTTCTATTATAACAGCACTGATAGGTGAAGGTGAAACTTGAATGAAATGATCAGCCGAAAATACAAAATACCTACTAGGAGTCATTCTAAGAGCGCTACACCAGAAGCAATAAGTAGATACTGTGCTGTTCATACCTGGCTGTTGTGTGTAACTGAGTTGAGGTAGCAAGAAGCAAGTGAGAACATTCTCCCCTGTTGCTTCATCTCTGTCCGTTTGGAAAGTCAACAATGGTTGCGCTTGATTTTCCGATAGCCATACAGCCTTCAGTTCCAAGTTTACTAGTGTGTAGGGTAAGTACTGTAACCTGAAATTGTAAATAAAAATAATATATTATCGGGGATATTTGTATAATAAAACATTTAAGATTCAAGGCAAGCAGTGCAAAATAATAAATCTCATGTAAAACTGCATCATATTGTTCAATGCTAGTCAAACTTAAGAGCATTGAAAGCTCTATTTTAAAAGTTGTTTGGTTACATTACTATTTCATAAAAGCTACAACTAAATCTCGTTCGCTCATTGTTTTCATAAACTCAATTCATCTTCATGAGATATAACTAACAATCATCTTACCTATTTCCGCTAACATCCAAAACATGTAACGATTTACAATTTCCCAGTTCGTTCGGCAGTCGCGTGAGTTTGTTATCTCTTAAACATAACACGCCAAGTAAAGTCATGTTACCGATCTCTGTGGGTATTTCGGCCAATGTGTTCCTATCTACATTTAATACGGTCAACTCTTGTAGGTTCCCTATCGATTTAGGAAGTTCCATTAAAAAATTCTCGGTTAATATAAGCTCTTGTAGATTTGTACACCTGTAAAAGAAATACGGAATCATTAACGTTATAAATAGCCCAAGATAAACTAACAAAATGAAATATATCCCAAACAGTTCGGTATACTAACCTTCCTACATTTTCGTTTAACGTATGTAATCTATTTTGGTCCAACTTTAGTATAGCTAACTTGGATAAATCCCCGGTACCGTGAGGTACCGTTTCCAACATATTCTGTGAGAGGTGTAAGTCTGTTAAGGAGCAAAGACCTCCGATTTCTTCGGGTATTTTCTCTAGTTTGTTTTCACTCACATCTAGACATATTAAGGCCTTCAGGTTGCCAATTTCTGGGGGTAGATACTGAAGTTTGTTATGGTCCAACCATAATTCTTCTAGTGCAGGCAGATCCCCGATGAATCCGGGCTGTAATAAAATATTTTACGTGTATAAATATTTATAAACAACTCCATATATACCGGATTAAAGGGACAAAACATACCAATTCCTCAATGTCATTGTCCCCCAAATCCAGCCTCTGTAGTCTCGTCAGGTTCTTGAGAGACTCTGGCAGCGATTTAAGTAGATTCTCCCTCAGCTCCAAAGACTGTAGTGACACCAAACTGTAAAAATAAAAACGTTTGTATAAATCATTTAGATTTTACAATAACTAGTTCAAAAAGTTCCTACATTATTTTTCTAAAGGCTACATTATGGAGGGTAACCTTCACAACGGTAATTGTGACATAACAATTTGATGAGACAATCCAGCGAGGTGGAAACACAATAGAACGACACAGGGTTTCAACAAATCCCACTGCATCGTTGCAAGGTTAATTTAACCGAAAGAGTACATTCTTATATTATATTCGACATGTTATATTCACGCAGACATGATTTCAAGTTTATTGATCCCATTCCCAGAAAATAAGTGTAGTTATGTATTATGAAATATTTATGTTAAAATAAATAATTCCACGAAAGTAATATTCTCTCAAAGAGTCCTTACATCGGCGCGTAATGAAATAAACCGGAGTCTTTTCGTCAAAAATCTTCGCAATGGTAATAAAACATTAATGAAATGAAGACCCTGAATGTGCTATTCTGACTTCAAAACTCGAAATGAGAGTTCCGAAGTAATATTATGATTCTTTTCCATTTACTTACAGTTGTTTGAGTTATATACAACTACTTTATTCCCCTATATAAACGCTCATATATCGCGCAATATGTTTAATACAAGAACATACCAAACCTAGTCGTCAGATTTATTAAAAAATTTACTAATCTGTAAAATATGTAATTTATATACTCAAGGAAGGAAGTGAAGGAAGCCAGAGAGGTATGTAAGGAAAGAACCTGTTGGAACTCTGTACTCTCTGCCTGCAAGGGATCTGGCGTAGTAGTATATACTCAAATTTATGAACTCTGAAATATACTTCGATGGGAAGGATTTAAGCCGTCAAAATATATCAACTCAGTAACTATATTGATATGTCCGGTTCGGTTACGTACAGTTTGCAAAAGTCTAATACGAAACAGATTATTATCATTGTGTTTTCTACATTATAAACAAATTATATTCCCACAAACTGTGTAGTAACACGAAGAAGCAATAATTAAACACGTACCTAGTCTAGTCCAAACGAATAGAATTCAAATAACCGGCGGCACGTAATACCATGACGACATGACTGAGCAGACACGTTTGTGCCGGCTAGATAAGTCTAGCAAGTTTTTAGGTATTCAACACATGCAATGGTCCAGCTTCCTCCAATGATAGCTTTCCAGCTATCATTAAATTATCCAGTTAGGAATGTGGTTCCAATTCAACCCTTTGCAGACAAGATGCTAAAACCAAACTGGTTTTAAATTGCATTCAATCTACAAACAAACATGTGAACAAAAATAATTTTTGCTTCAAAAATACCATTACACAGAACATTTAACGTAAGAATAAAGGAAGTCATAAGTTTATTTAAAATACGGGTTTTAATATAAGTCTCCGGTTTCTTGACATTAAAGCGAAAAGCACCAGTAAATCTTTTCATTACTGTCGCAGAAAGGTGATCTTGTACATTAAACCCGTCCGGATTCCGGCAGTAACATCTCTAAAATCTAAAACTTGGGGGATGGGTTAAGTTAATGTGTCTGGGTTTCACGATAGAATCTAAATTTGAAAGATGATAACGCTGCTATTTAGTTCCAATGTCACACGTCTAAATCACAATTACCTAGCTTTTGAGAAGTAGTAAGGCGCATGCCTGTATCGTAAATAACGCAAGATCTCAAACTGGGGTGCCTTAAGTAGATGATTGCTTCACAAATTCAAAACGACAACAAAATTTGCAAATTTAAAGTATTTTGCCCTTTTTTTAACAGTTAACATTGAAACGTATATGAGAATGTGTGCGCATTGAGAAATATTTTTAAAAATGCATTTGCAATTCGAATCGTCCGTATTGCTTTAAATCAAGAATAAATTTAGTTTGCTATAGTGCTCTGAGGGAGTAATGGCATTTTTTGAATTTAAATTGCTGTTACTCCTTAAATTCAAATAAAATGTGAGATACATTAAAACCTTTGGAGATCAATCCAGTTACCGATTTAGAACCAACTGCTTTCAGGTCTTGCGTTGATTATGTAACACCTTGTATAGCTACCAGTGCCTATGAATGTAAATATATAAACCTCGAAATACTAAATGGAAACATTCGTAACATCACTGTATATTTATCATTACTGGACAAGTTTGTTTCCTTCTCAACATTCAATCAACATAAACAGAGAGTGAAATTAAATTATTCAGCCGGCAACATTTTAAATTTTCCTTCCCATCTCTTAAATAATTCTACGAGTAAAAATGAAGAAGCGCTAACAATTTTACGTATAAAATAAAAACAAAATTGTATTCCGTTCGCTCTGTAGTGATATTCCAGAAAACTCTGTTATGCCGACGTCGTCGTCAAGACGACTTCTTTCTGAGAAATAAACAGTAATAAAAGTAAAGAATTTATTTTCGTCCTCTCTGACGTATTAAGTTTAATTTTTAAAGAAACCTTTAATTCTACAGTCCTAAACCAATATTTATGCATGCATTGTCTAGCTAATGTTATGGCTTAATGAAAAAACGCTATTGTTTACTGATAATACGTGGTGTGCACACGTCATGTTTGTTCAGAAGCCTTGAGGCCGCATTCCGGGGACGATGTCAAAGTACTTAGCGTTAGTTTTGTACAACAACCATCGCGCACTGAGTCACTCGAAGTCCGCTTAGGTACTGAAGTATTAGAATATAGAGCAAATATCACAATACTCAATGTATATGGTTTCGCGTTCGTGGCCTTGTTCCAGAAATATTCCGTTAATAAAGACGTATTCCTGTTAATTACCCTATATGTAACACCGCAAGTCACAAAAACATTTTATGGTGTTGAAAATTGGGTTTATTATTATAATAAAAACACCCAGTCTTGAAGAAGACAACGTAATATATCAATTAAGTCGTAAAGGAAAACATTAATCAGAGTGTGATGTAAAGCAACAGGTTATAGGATCTTGTATAAGCTTGTATACAAAGCTCGCTACACGCCGATAACAGTGTTCTGAAATTTTAATGACTCGTCAATATTTTAACAGCTTATTCCATGTTGTAAGCCATAAATTGCTGTTCAGTGTAATTTGGACCCTATATCTAGGGTATTATTATTAAAATTATTGACTGCACAAACGCTACAACTCTACTAATTATGATAATAGCATTTAGCTTGCATATAACAATCATTAAATTCGTATAAAAATATGGAGTAACGCTAGCTGTGATGCAATCGATTCTCTCTAGATAACAGGTTTATTTCTTGATAAGTGGTATTTAGGGCACGCCCTAGTGTATTTTTACATAAGAATTCCTTACAAGTTTTTAAAGAAATTGTTCTTAACATCAAAACGGGATATTGATTATACTAGTTTAATACTAGAAAGAATGACAAAACAGATATACAATGCGATCGTGGAAAGAGACCTGGACTATCATACGATGACCAACTAGTCCGTGTCATAATTGAAGGGCAAGTCAAGAGTCTCCGTAACCGGCGAGCGTGTATGAGACGAACTACGAGAGGGGAGGTAGCCAGAGGTCTGTAAGAAAAGAACCTGTTGGAACTCTATACTCTCTGCCTACCCCGCAAGGTATCTGGCGTGATAATATAGATAGTTACCTTGTAATTTTGATATTTATGACCAAAGGTTTGGTCAAATAGCCGACGAAACGCGACGGGAGCGCGACGGAAACGCTCGGCTACGTTCGGTTGTGACATTTGCCGTCGTGGTAAATAATATTTTCCCTAAACTTCAATTCATATTAAAATGAAAGGACTAAGATATTTAATAAATCGAACAGGAAAGTGATTTTTCACTCAAACGCCTGAAAATTGGATCCTTGGTGAACGTAAATTACTTTTATCGATTGATGACTGCCTCGTTGGTCTAGTGGCAAAGCGCATCGCTTTATGATCACGAGGTCCTGGGTTCAAATCCTAGGTCGGCCAAGCGTAATTTTTCTAACGGAAACATCGCAGTACGAGTCCGGAGTCTGGAATCGGGCAATAGGCTCGCCCCCTAATACATGAAACCTAACATCGTCGGTGAAACATTTAATCAGTACACCTCTGCCACCCCCGCTTGGGGAATATAGGCGTGACAGTGTTTTCTTTTTTATTGATGATTTGTGATGATTTGTTTTGATAAATATTTTATGCCTTGTGAATATTGTATCGTTCAATTAAAGACCCGTGAATAGCAGTTCAAAACTACTTATTGTTATTTAATGTAACGGAATACCAATCAAATAACTCTCGGAATTGCTCGTTTTTAACGATATCGATTACGTCAAATCGATCAAATATTTCAACAACGATAAGTTTTTTAAGGTGCTGATTTCCTTAGGCGTTAGCCAGCGAGCCTAAAGCGAGTTTAAAATAATAATTGTACCATTCTCTCATATAATTGTGATAGGCGTCAAGAACATAAACAAGTATGTAAGTAGTGCTGAGAAATACATTATAACCGCCATCACTGAACCGTGACGGTCTCGTAAAGCTTATAATGTTGTAAATATCGCATTACAGTATTGTTATATCAACATGCAATGGCATATTTCCTTGATAACTATATTATTGGTTTCAAACAATACTTTTTGATCCGTATTGTTTCTTTTTTGTTGTTAGTGGTACAACGATAGACAATACATCAACAAAAAGGCAAATAAGAGTATTATTTATATAGCAAATTGAAGGTCTTACCACTCCATGAACCGAGCACAGCTTTCCAGTTCAACTTTCGCTTTCGCCTTGAGTCCGAACAAAGCTTGGTCATACAAATTGTCTGCATAACTAGACACGTAATTCTTGCCGTCAATTTAATAACTTTCACGACCATTACAACATTGATAAATTATTTGTTACGCTTATCTATGGTAACTATAAATTAACTTACTAATTATAGTGTTACTAGATTAGCAATTAGAATTATGTAAATGTCGCAAATTTTTTATTGTGTATTGTATCTTGAAACATTATCTTAAAACATATTTTAACGAAAAATGACGATTAGCAAACGCTGAAACTGATGAATAATTCAAGTAAACTATACATTTCTTTACCAATTTTCAAATAGTCATTGGTTTTAAGTCAATCTATATATTAATACGTGAAGCAAAAACTTTGTACACATTTTTACGAAAATTGCGCGGACGGAGGAGTATGAAACTTCCCACACTTATAGTTTATATAGAGAAGGAGTGCAGAATGCTAATATTTTTTTAAAATTATGCATAAAAAATACATTAAATCAATGAAAAAAACATTACACACACTACCATGTATTTCTTTAATATTATTTGTCTATAGTCCTACTGAATGTCAAACATAACCAACAAACGATGAAAGAGTAGGTCAAATATCGACCTATAGGCGACCACTAGTAATAATAAAAGTGGGCAAGATGATTTCTATCGAGTCAAATCTCCTAAAACCGGATTTTGAATTTGATTTTATGAAATTATTATTGCTAGTAAAATATTGTTATTACCATTCAACGAATAGCTTAAATAAATTCATGAACAACTGTTGATTTTGTATAATAAAATCAAAGTTAGAATACACATAGGTCACTTCGACGTAAAATCTCATATTAATTTACATATTTCAGTTAACATTGTGTAATATTACCTTGCTTATGTATACAGTACCGATGGTTGAATTCAAGGTTCTGGGAGTCATGAATCTGATTTTACGGTTATTATTGTAAATGAATGAAATTTAACCGCATAACTACAGACAGCTAATTATCACATATAATAATATTAGCCCTGTTAAGAAACTGTCCCACCGTTGAGCAGGGACTTGCTATCAATCTAAGAAGATTTAGGTCATAGTAAACATACAGTCAAAGTAATTAACATGTGTGTTTAAAACAATGTGCACATAATCAATTTTTTGTTAATGTCGTAACCGACAGTTAGTCGGTTATACATACATGTATAATATTCCATAAGGTAATATATTCAATAGTTACTTTTGAAACCAAAAGCCACATTGTCCAATGATTTGATACAAACTGAAAATTATTTCACGGTAACAACATTGTACACATCTACACACAACATGATGAAGACAAATAGCAAAGAGCATTACACAAAAAAGTACGCTTAGTTATTCGTCGGATCTTCTCAGTGGATGCCGTGGTCCTTTTCCGTGGTAGATTGGTAAGTAAAGAAAATAATGTAAAAAAAAAAGTTATAAACTTAACAATTTGTAAGTACTCCCGCGGTGTATATACAAAATAAATGATTTGACTTTGAATGATATATATTTGAATGTATAGGACGTTGGCATAAATGATGTCCAAGATGAACTTATTCAGCGACGTGGTATGAAGAAGCCGTAACACAGAAACTGAGACTATAAGGCGGGTACTCCACAAAGGCGGCGTATTGGCAGCGCGGCGAATGAATCTACCGGAGGTAGCCTATCCATCTCCAGGGGAATATGAGCTCTTCCCTTCTGGCGAAATCTACAATCTGTTTGAGGGAGTATCACTAGGTACGAAAGGGCTTTAGAGGAAAGGATAACACAAAAAATCCTATCGTAAATTAAGATAAGTCCATAAATCTACGATCTGTTTCAGGGAGTATTTGGATCACCAGGTACGAAAGAGCATTAGAGAAAGGATAGCACAAAAAATCTCATTGTCATTAAAGATAAGTCTACAAATTCTTACCTGCCAAAGTCGCTGGGTAGGCTGGTCAGGGACATGTCATTGAGGCCGAGCACGGTGAGCGCGCGCAGCTGGCTGAAGCCCGCCGGCAGCCGCGGGATCGGGTTACTACTGAAGTCCGCAATCTGCAGCGCCCGCAGCTTCTTGATATCCTCCGGGATGTCGGGAATGTCTGCGAAAAATCCATGACGGTAAAGTATATTACTTTTTTTGGGAATAAGTGTGTTGTGGCATTACGTAAAAGCTATGGAATATTTGATGGCCCACTCGCACTTGAATAGCTCATAGTCTGACTTAAATGTACCATACGTTTGATCCAAATTATTTGGGCATAACCGGAGATACAGCTTGACCAGTGCTAATTACGCGGGTGGGTACTAGAGTAAGGTTTATTTTATTTTCATTAGATATCGCACTCTTTAAGTGAGAAGTCTCTCTCTCTTTATGTAAATGTTTTTCAATGTACTATCTAGGTTTACGTGGGCGGAGCAGCGGGCGAAGTCTTGAAAGTGATTAATATAAAACAAGGAGAAATCTATGGAACAGTACAGGGGAACAAGTTAATAATTAAGTTCATTCATAGCAAGACCTACTTACAGATTGGTTTGCGTAAACGTTCATACGCAAAAGAAAATACTTTCAATGTAGGTTATTACGACATTGAGCATCCAAGTATGGTGTTGGCATCGAATGGCTGTTTTGGAGCATGACACAGTTAAAGACGACCTTTTGCCGCTGGGTACTTATCATACCGTCCCGGTTCATTTCTGAACCCTATGTATCTTCTAGAATATTAGAATAGTTCTACAGGTCAGTTCTACTCCGTATGGATGTAAATATGAAGGTTTTCAATATCCATCTACAAGTTTGACTACTAACAGCTTGCACACGACTGCAAAATATCATATTTTAAGGTCTGGATATTTCAAATACTTAAGCAGACTGTTCAGAACACTAGAATCATCCCTTCCAGTATTCCCATCATAGTCTAGTAGTAAGTTTATCCAAATAACTTATAATCAAATAGTTTTGTCAAATACTTTTGACATATTTGAAGAAGACCTAGGCTTAACCGTAGAGCAAGTAAGGGCTATCGAAGGTCGCCATGAGAATAATTGGCACATGGACATAAACACTGCGGTCATCAAAATAATTTGTGATTGTTCCACGTTTCGAGACGTTGAACAAAACATTGTAAACGATGTTCGGGAACAAGGTCGTACCAAAGAAATTTTAAATACGAACATAAAATTTTAAATTGTAGCGCCAGTCGACATAAATGATTGTTAACTGAAAAAACTTAATATATGGTTGAAACGCTAAACAGTCAGCACAGGAAGGAAGTACTTAACGAACTAGTCGTTAAAGTTTGTTAGTTAATAGTTATGTCAGTTCATATTAAAGGTATTTATGCTGACACACTAAGTGTTACTTTATAAAGTTGTATGACTGGTATTACGCATAGTAAAATTAAGAATTCTGAGAAAAAAAAGCAATGAGGTCCACTTCAATAAAGTCATAGCTAAAACCATATCAGAAAGACCCTCTTATTTAACTTTCGAAACATCATTTCGTAAAGTATACTTTCATTAAACTTTTATACATTTGCGGGATACGTAAAATTCAACTCGGAGCGATATACGAAATCTGTAGCATCGTGTTAATAAAAAGTAGACGCACTGATTACATTTTATTGACATCAATTGAAAGAACTATACCATACATAAAAATAAAATAGACAAACTGTGCGTCACTCCGTTAAATGTTTTATTATGTAATATATGTTCACTATAAATCTATTTCATATATAAAGTGTCATATAAATTTATCTTATATAGTTACCCTGTAACACTAACAAACTATACAAATTGTTATGTTGGGTATTTTATGTTTGAAAGTTAAAAATATATTATCGTATTCTCTTTGCAATACAGTATTGAATTACCTACCGATAAAACTATCTACTGAACAGAATTAACAGATGAAACATGTATTGGACGTCTCTATAAAAAGATTGCACTGCTGTAATTTCTAGAAGAGAAATCTGCGTACAACAAAAAATATTAATTTAAAAGCTCCTTAACCCAAAGATTCAAGAACATTGTAAAGAAACAATCTGGTCAACACAAAGTTTATGACTAAAAACAAAATATCTTAAAGTGGAGCAGGCAAAACGTAACAGCCCCGCAGTTAATCGAGCGGCGATAGTAATGTTGTGGCGTGCACAACTAATATGCATATAAGTTTATAACAGAATCATGATATTCCGTAACCGGCGAGCGTGTATGAAACAAACTATGAGAGTGGAGGAAGCCAGAGAGGTATGTGAGGAAAGAACCTGTTGGAACTCTATACTCTCTGCCTACCACGCAAGGAATCTGGCGTGATAATATAGATGATATTCCAGCATGGGTATTTCCAAGTTTCATATTAAAAAGTAGTTAGGTAAGTTATAATGGATTATTGTAAATGTAACTAAATTACCTCTATTAGGTATTCATTTAACAATTATTGAATGTACCTACATAAATCTTGCTGATTTATCCATTTGCTTATAAAATCTTATAGATACAAAGTTACTTTGAACTGTACTTTGTACTGTCCAAACCGAGGCCGTTCCTCCTTGAGGCGCCCTCGAGTATGTCGCCCCTTGCCCTTCTGGCTCGAACGTAGTGGTTGCACGCTCGCCCTTAAGTCCGGTGAAGCTGTAAAGACCTCACGGCCATCAACGTATATCACTCAAACACACACACACACAAACTGTACTTTGCATTAAATATATTAACTACTCAAAACATTTACTGGAAACAGTAAGGAAATCCTTAAATCACGTATCACTCGCACTATTTGACTTAAACACACAATCGAGTCTTTACGGTTGAAGGGTAAACGCTGAAACAGAAGTTATTTTGTTCAATCTATCCGTGTAATTCCGGTCTACGATCGGTACGCCCACGCCTACAAGTACAACGTAATTGTTAAAGATTACTAAACCAACTTTATTAGTAAAACAAAATAGACAAAATTACGGAGGCAGTTTGGAAACTGGTTTTCTAATTTCACGATGTTAACGGTAGTGCGCCCCGGTTTCCGGTCTGCGGACGAGCATTCCAATGGGCGTGTCGTCATCAATTATTTGTCAAGCCACGACCACATTCTATGGATGAACCCGTACGATAACAGAGGTCAATTGAAAATTGTATGTAAATGTTGCAAAAACCAGGTCGAATAAAATGTATTTAAGAAAAGGAGAGCAGTGGAGTCACCTTCCTTCGATTATTGGCAAACATTTCTACGTTTAAACATATGGTCGGTATTTGTACTCAATAATTCGTATGTTTACTTGCGTAGCTAGTTCTATAATACCTACTGTACACTGTTAAATATTTACATAATATTATATCAGAGTTATCTAGATAACTCTGACATTGTGAAAACTCGATACGGTATTTTGGGTCATATTTTGTATTAATGAGTAGCAAACTCATTAATACGCAATAGGAGAATAATTAGAAATCAAATAATATTTACCTCTATTTACTACGTTATATATTAAATCATTTAATACATATTCTTTATTTACCGAACATTCTTCATTCTTTATTTAATCCTTTTTCAAAAGCATGAAACTTAAGGATTTTCGGTTCAATGTTTAAAGCTTCCGGCACTTGCATTAAAATTAATCACTTTACCTAACAGATGTTTAAAGTAGCAATAAATCACGAATGTACGAAGGTACACGTTTAAAAAAATATTTTTTTAAAGGGAGGAAACGACAGTACTTTAAGTGCAAGTAGAGAGCTATTTTAGGAAGTATGTGGACGTTAAGTGCACCGCTTTGTTTATCTGAGGGGTGCCCGAAGAAATTCAGTGTTTCTAGTGATGATACTTCCAATATGCTCTAAAAATAATTCTCAAATGTTTATTTATGGAATATGTACCTACGTCTAAGGATGAGATTTTTGGATAGAATGATCATTGGAATGTGTAGCATTTAAAAATAATATTTCCCAGCATCTCCTTATATTATGATCTCTAGTATGTACAAAAACCAAGCTGTATGTATCAATGTGTATCAATTATTGTAAGCTTAAAGTTTCTTTGCGTAAAAAGCTATCTATAACTAAAATAAACACGGGCAACACTGAGCCATAAAATTGAATATTACCAGCTGCCTAAAAATATAATTAAGTAAACGTTTTACAGCAAAGGCAGATTAAAAAGCAAAGACAGTTTAAAAAACTTGAAAGGAATATGATTGACAGATCTCAAGTACGTGAAGCATATGGCCGGGTTACATGTTATATCCGTTGCAGAACACTACAAAGGTGAATTGAACGGCAACCTACGGGCGGGAACCGAAAGGAAATTCATCTACATCTTGGGGGCTGAGGCATCTTCTATGTAAATTACGTAATAAGAAGCGATTGGGGTTACGTAAACTAATTAATTGGTGGAGGTAGTTAAAATAGGAAATGGTAGCTTAAATGAGACGGCAAGATTGGGGGTGCCGTGTTTTGATTAAGTTATTTGCCAAAATGATCAATCAATCATTTTAATACTTCAATGAAAGCAGCAAGCATTTTTTTTTAAATACGTAGCCCCAAATTAGGATTTATTCCTGTATCGTGAGTGCGTTTACAAACATGAAAATTCACACGCACAAATACCCAGACCGAAACAAATAATTGTGGGTCACACAAATATTTGTCCCGTGCGGGAATCGAACCCGCGACTATTAGACACACTGGGCGGAGCGGCTTAAGCTCTTAACCACTGCGCTAAATCGTCCGTCATTTTTTTTTTTTTTAAACGTAGCCCCACTCTAGGTTTTATTCCTGTATCGTGGGTGCGTTTACAAACATGAAATTTCACATACACAAATACCCAGACCGGAACAAATAATTGTGGATCACACAAAGATTTGTCCCGTGCGGGAATCGAACCCGCGACTCTTAGACACAGTGGGCGGAGCGGCTCAAGCTCTAGTAGTACATGTATAAAACTTCGAGAACATAACGTTAAAGTGACTTATCCAAGGAAGGAAATGTTTTAATCCCGTTTGCTATAATAAAGGTATCATGTCACGTTAAATACGCAAGCAGGTGAATATATCACACATTTTGTATTCGCTTTGCGTACTTTTCTCTAGGCAACATGTTAACGCCTCTGTACGTAAAAAAGAGATACAGGGAAGATCCATGCTGCAAAAACCTCTTAGAAAATTTATTTCCAAGTATGTTCTTCAATTCTGTGTTCAACTTATTTATAATTATAAATAAATTATCCACCACAATTTTCTCCAGATGTAAGACATGTCATTGATTTGGCATAGCTTTAACGATCGATCATCTACCAGAGGTCAACCCTTCAAAGCTTTCTGATAAAGACGCCGAAAGCCATAGATGCCACCATTCCAAAGACAGTTGTCGTGCTTCTGACAATACCCAACCTAACCGAGCCCTCCTCCAATATGGCACTAGAGCACTACCTCGCTTCAACTACCGCTAACCGGAATTTAATCGAATCTTACAACTTCCGACTTGCAGTGGGAAAACTACATTCTTAATCTATCACCACAAGGACAATTTTGTATATCAAAATTAGATCATAATTTTGTAGAACTCTTATTAATAGCAATAATAATATCAGCTTATACTGCCCACTGCTTGGCAAAGGCCTTCTCTCACAAATCGAGGTGAGAGAGATTAGGTCATACTCCACCACGCGGACCCAGTGCGGATTGGTGGAGGCAGGTTTGTGGCCACCTGCTGTTGGAACTTATCAAGCCGCCTTTAAGGCTTCCAACTCGGCTTAACGACTACCACATTAAGTGGTAACCGGGACCAACGGCTTAACGTGCCTTCTGAAGCACGGAGACGCTCGAATATGAATATGCCACAAACGGTCACCCATCTCAGGCCGACCGAGTTGAACGCTGCTTAACCTTGGTGATCGGTAAGAGCACCGCGGTCTCACACGCTACGAGCGCCTCTTGCAAGCTTAGTGCCAATTGCAATAAACTAGTAAATCTTTTTTTTGTGTCCACTAACTAAATGGTAGGTACAAAATAAAATTTCAATTGTATATTTATTAATTGCAAGCAAGGCAGGATTTTAAAGAGAAGTCTGCAACAAGTAGCGAGGTAGCTACCAGTCATGTTCAATGGGTCGAGCTGGAACACATTTCAATCACATTCATGCGTTGCAGTTGTATTTGGACTGGCACTACGAAATTGTGTTCTAAGCGTTGATGGCTCGGGCCCCAGAACGAAAAAAGTTAGACTAACATGATGGTTGCTTAATGACGATTGTCTTTTTATATATAAAACCCTATTAGCAGGAATTTGAAACTTATATAGGTCGCGGACTATGTAAACAAAGGAGGTTTGAGAAATGAACAGTAAAAGTTATAGCCGCCCGGTCGGGTGGCAGTCTCGCGTCGCTGATCACCGCTGGAATCCCATTAGAGCGATATTGAGTTATACAAAGCAACGAACGAGTGGCTACTGAACCAACGCCCAGCTTAATGGATGTCGGGCGCTACCAGCGGGATACAACAGACACCCTTGTGGCAAAAATCCTATTTGTATAAATCTCGCACCAATGGCGTTGTGGGTCTGTGCCGATTGGTTGCACACATCACCACTTATAGCATTTGTATATTAGACAAAGTTTATTCTAGTTCAACTATGATATTCGAGGAAACGTTAAGTGATTTCAGATGGGTTTTATGGGCGCAATGTAACTGAAAACTATTAAAAATTTCTCAGATATCTGCATTCTGTGTTACATAGTTATATCTATTGGTGTACAGGTTTCTTAAGTGTCATTTTAACGAGTTTAATTGCCGGTAAGCTGAGTATCTTTCAACAATTAGGTAGAACCAAAAGGAAAAATCTATAGCAACGAGTAGCATTGTTTTACGTAGCTAATTGATGAATGTAGTTTTATCCAGTGAGTGCATGGGAAGATAAGTGTAACCGTTAAAATCAGAGATAGCTTCGGTTTTGCCCACTCAGCGTGTAAAACGAATAACGGCACTATATACATTCATAGATACGTCAATAAAGCATCAAAGCTAAATATTTACGAACATTTTAGGACTACAATAACGAATGTAACTATTTGCCAGTATATTCAAACAATCACTATGAAATATATTTTAATTTTCTATCTTTAACCCAATTCTTTAAGTCTAACGTTCCTTCCCTTCTAATCGGGGAAATATCGTAATAAAGTGTTACACAAAATTGTGGTGTATGTGTAAAGCGCGAATCGCTACGCTAAACGAACGGTATTCATAAACAAACGTGACGATTGATTGTTCGCAATGCGTACAAAATCCGTATATTCAATAACATGTACACTTAATTGCTACAAAATGTGCAGAAATATTACGTAATATTTAAATATTAATGTTTTTAGTGGTGGTTTACATGCGAGAATTAGTCACACCTGTGACAGCAAACGTGCCATTGCTCCCGACTTGGACGTTTCTTACAGCTTAGATTTTATTACTGTGCACTCGACGATATTTACTGTACCAGTGTAAAATTATATGTTTGAGTGTTCATTTATTGCTCATAAATTATCTACCACTACTCATCTCGTTATAGAATGAGAGCTTTAAAGGTAACCTTAGAAAACCTATTAAATTCTAATTACAATTTGAGTAGGAAAACAGGAAAATGGTGCATTCAGTTGTCTCACGCTTTCCTTTTTTCTTGACTTCTTTGCTTATGTCCTAAATTCAGATTATGAATTACCAAGAAATGTCTTTACTAAAGTGCTACTAAGGGCCGATGATAGAAATCACAATTTTGGTTACCATACAATTTACAGGCTGCTACTAAATTATCGGAAGTTTGATTTCAATTAAATTGCAGCTTATTACATCGTATGTAATTTACACATTACTTAACAAATTAGGTATGCTCAAAATAATTTATTAAACATTTTTCTGACGTAAAAAGAAATGCTGATAAAATATATTCTGATCAAGGTTATCTGCGTTTCGATGGTCGAAAACGGCAACAAATCCTATAAAATACCCAACCCATAACATAACTCTTTAATTTAATGTAACTAAACCGGTTTAACAGTGACCTCACTGTCCGTTGATACCACGGTCTAAACCGAGAACCGAGTTATGTGCGAGATAAAGAACTTTGTCTTTAGCAGATATATGGTATTGGCAACCGCATTCGCACTAGCGCTTTTAAAACGTACGTTTTAAAAGAGCTTTTAAAAAAACGTACTATTAGCCATATTTCATTCCAGCGTTTTATTAACGTAGAAAAAGCATTCGTGCGAGTGAGAGGTTATAGTTTTCATTAAATGGGGGAATGCATATTATGATGGTGGGAGTGTGGTGCACAAGTATTATGGAGCAGACAAGCGGGACGATGTGGCATGTGGCGAGGCGTGGGAGTTTCGAGGACAATGCAGCGAATGCCGCGGCCCGTACGGTTCAACAGCCGAATGAACAGTCGTTGAAGCACCGGCTCTAATGTCTGGTGGAGACTGATGGGAACTAGAACTCACACACTTTAATGTGAAAGCTCATCGCTGAAATACTATTAATATATATCCGGCGTATGATACACTGATAGGTAGGTTTTAACTGTTCAATAACAACGATTGTTCAGGTCGTCATATTACGCTAACGGTTGTTTTGAAAACCTAAAGTGCAATGATTAAACAACATTGTACATTTAGCCCCAAACTGTTACGCCTATTTGGCAATCAGTACAGTCGTTAGGTTAATCAAAAAGAAAATAAGAAATTAATAGAGACTTTAGAGTTCATGGATTACTCAAAATGGAGTCCCGTTTTAATCACAGCGTATGTGTGATATCTTTTTCCAAAAAGACATAGGTGCAGGACGTTTCGAAAGAAAATATGAAAGTTGTCGACGAACACAAATAGGAGTAATTATATGGAAAGACATTTGAAATTGAAAGTATTTTTTGAAGTAGCGTACATTTATACTATTAAAACTGGAGTCTATATATTACTAGCTTCTGCCCGCGACTACGTCCGCGTTGACTTTAGACAGGAACCTATAATTTTTCTGGGATAAAAAAGTATCCTATGTGTTAATCCAGGTAATAAACTATTTGTGTGCTAAATTTCATCCATATCCCTTCAACCGTTTTTACGTGATTGAGTAACAAACGTACAAACTTTCTTATTTATAATATTAGTAGAACTTAATTAAATTAAATTTAAGTTCTTAAGGGTTAGGAGAATGCTAAGATTGAATAAGGTAAGGCAAACTCACGCGATTTATGTAGGAGTATCATACATGCCTGTTGCCAACGCGCTATATGCATTAGGTTAGGTGGACGAAAGATGAATAAAGTCCGCGCGACTTGCCGCGATTAATCGCCTGGACGTTAGTGCAATGGACGTGGCATAGTGTCGTAAATTTGAGGATTTTTCTTTCAAATTTTAAGTGAAATAAAAGGAATTTTATTACAAGAAAATGTTTAAATGTTGAACAAATTATGCTTACTTAAATACAGTTCTATCTATCTATAACCTCACGCCAGATCCCTTGCGGGGTAGGCAGAGAGTACAGAGTTCCAACAGGTTCTTTCCTTACATACCTCTCTGGCTTCCTCGACTCTCATAGTTCGTCTCATACACGCTCGCCGGTTACGGAGACTCTTGACTTTTCCATCATATAAGACTCGGTTTATTTGGTCGTGGTAAGATAGTCTAGGTCTTCCCCGGTACCTGCATCCTTCCACTTTCACATTGTATATCTGTTTTGTTATTCTTTCCTCTGGCATTCTTTCTATATGCCCGAACCAACGGAGCATGCCCTTTCTCATCTTTACACCGATACTATCTTTCATACCTACTCGCTGTCTTACTATGCTGTTGCTAATGCGGTCGGTCAGCTTCACTCCGCCCATCTTCCGCAGAGCTCGCATTTCTACCGCATTTATCCTACTTTCATTCTCCTTCTTACATACCCAGCTCTCGCTACCATATAACAGCGTTGGGACAAGAACTCCGTTATGTATGGCCAGCTGCGCCTTATGGCTTAAGTGCCGGCTCCCGAGTAGCTTTCCCATCGCACCATTCACTCTGTTCCCTGCACTCACTCTTCTCTCTATGTCAGCGGTGTATTTCCCATCCTTACTGAAGGCGCATCCAAGATATACAAACTCATTCACTTGCTCCAGCACATCGTTACCAACCACAATCCTTACATTCGTTCTGGTTTCTTCCCTTTCAAAAACCATAATCTTGGTTTTCTTCACATTCAAGTGTAAGCCATTGATCATGCAGTCGTTTTTCATAACTGTGACTAGTGTTTGCAGATTAGTGGCTGTTGGCGCTATTAAAACCGCGTCATCTGCATAAAGTAGATGGTTTACCACTAAGTCACCCATTTGTACACCTTCATTCATCGCTTTCAGTCTTTGAAGACTTTTGTCCAGATATATTATAAACAGTCTAGCGGACAACACGCAACCCTGCTTGACGCCGATTTTAACGTCAAACCAGGGTGACCTGTTACCACCCACCCGTACGCATGCCTTGCAGTCCACATAAGTGGACTGGACGGCTCGCAACAGAGTGCCATCTATACCATACTCTGGCAAAATGTCCCAAAGTCTCTTTCGCACAACTCTGTCAAATGCCTTCTCCAGATCTACAAAACCGCAGAAAACCTTCCGGCCCACTGCCAGATGCTTCTCTACGATGTTGCGGAGTGAGAAGACTTGATCCGAACATCCTCTTCCAGACCTGAAACCCCCTTGTGCCTCGCACAACATTCCAACATTCCATTAAATACAGTTAAAAGATATAATTTTAATCATTAACTTATTTTTAGTCCATATGACATTTGTGAATATGGCACCTATCGTAAGGAAGGCTAGACATACATTGATATAATAATAAAGTAATACACAGATAAGTGCAGAATACATATATTTCGTTTAAAAAGCATCGGTCTCCGTCGCTTTAAATCGCTTGAAGTCGCGACGACTGTAATCGCGGAATTTCGCCGACACGCTGTTTCATCCAACCCTAACGTAAACAAAGAAGAACGGCGAAAGTAATATTTTAAGTGAAATAAGCCCAAACCAATTTCTAAAATACATTTTTTAAGAGGTTTTACTTTGGTTACATATAGAAATAATCTTAATTAATAGAATTCGATATCGTGTAACTAGTGTCGTAAAAATGAGCGCTGAAGTCGAGCGTTTAGCGTTGAGCCGACGCTCACGAGCGTTGAAACACGTAGAAGACGCGAGCGTTTTAAACGCCGACTCGAGCGCTTTTACAACAATACGTGTAACAGCCATTAAATTAGGTGTTAACTTTATTTGTATTTATCGGATGATATCCATCGTAGTCATGAAGATGGCAACGATGATTATGAAATAAACATTCCTTAATGTTAATTTCATAATCATCGATGCCATTTGCCAGTTGCCAGGTCCTCTCTTTCATTTTAAATATTATTATAATCACAATACAAACGAGCATGACGAATCGTAAAATTTCCAACAAAGTTAATGAATAAACGCCAAATTAAGCACCTCGTTTGAGTAGTTAGTTGGATGAAATTTAATGTTAAATACGGCAAAGGCAATTTAATTACAGCCGAAAGGATTAGAGTAATTAAGTACTCCGATTCGCGATGACATCAATGGGCTAATTTGTAATAGCAAAGTAATACTAATTAAACCCCGAAACGTGGCAACAATGCGTGCTTTAGTTTGACGGGCGGAAATTTTAAAGTTGATATATTTTGTGTGTGCATTGCTTTAAATTCAGACCGGAGCGGTTAACTGTGAATAATACACAGATGCCAGCATACAACATGGCACAAACCGCTTGATGGCGAGTTTAACAGGAAATCTAGTTCATCTACACGGGTCGCTGGAACCGTAGCTATCCGAATTACAGACCGCGAACTCAGAGCTTATGTGGCTGATGTGCCTCGTTAAATGTTATTTTTAACGTCGTTAAGTATCTAGCAACTAATTGGTATTTTTAAAATGGACTTAATTGATAGTTTCATTTGATGATTTCTTTGATATAGCCAATTATATGTAATACTAGCAACCCACCCCGGCTTCGCACGGGTGAATTGTACACGTAAACCTTCCTCTTGAATCACTCCGTCCATTGGTGAAAATATATATAATAAATAATATCAGCCTATACTGCCCAGTGTCCAGTAGACACTGAAAGACCTCTCACAAATCGAGGTGGAAGAGATTAGGTACTCCACCACGCGGATCCAGTGCGGATTGGTGGAGGCAGGTTTGTAGCCACCTGCTGTTGGAACTTATCAAGCCGCCTCTGAGGCTTCCAACTCGGCTTAACGACTACCACATTAAGTGGTAGCCGGGATCAACGGCTTAACGTGCCTTCTGAAGCATGGAGATGCTCGAATATGTAAATGCCACAAACGGTCACCCATCTCGGGCCGACCGAGTCAAACGCTGCTTAACCTTGGTAATCGGTAAGAACACCGCGGTCGCACAGCGCTACGAGCGCCTCATTCGCCATTGGTGAAAAACGTAAGACAATCCTTTCGGTAGTTATTGAGTTTATCGCGTTCAGACAGACAGACAGATGGCGGAGGAACTTTGTTTTATAATATGTAGTGATTTAGTCTTGTCTAGTCTCCGTTTAGGGAATTCCAACCAAAATCCTAACAAAGTTAATTTAGATACCTAATTTATTTATATCTGTGTAATCTATATCTGGTATTGTGGCCGGTATATGGCAATAGGCTCGTCCCATATTACATGGGACCTAACATCGTCGGCGAAAAGTGGGTGTCCTCAGTACACTTACACTGCATTTTTTAGAAAAAAGTTAAAAATGAACTTTTTTTTAACACAAGAAGCATTTATCGAAATAATTCACTTTAAAGAGTGCCTTTAGACGTCGTTGTGTGGACAATGTAGAGGAATTATCGTCACCCAAGTTAATGAAGTGAAATAAAGGGCTGACATGAGATAACTGCGACCAACGACCGGTTGAAAATTTGGGCAACATGCTGGTTTAATCAATGATACCATACTCGTATAGTGATAAATGTATTCATATGAATTATATACTAATCTATTTGTTTAATTGGTCTCGATTCATCACTATACAAGGTGTAATATAAATAACGCAAGACCTGAAAGTAGTTTGTTCTAACTCGGCAATAGAATCGATTCCAACAATTTTTAAAGTTAGTTAATTTTCTTTAATTTTCAAAATATGGTGTTGTTTGTTCTGTTCGCAGTATAAACAAAATTTAATAATTATTCAAAGCATCACGGCTATTTTAAATGTATTTCTATTACACACACCTCAATACGCATACAAAAGTTAATTCATTATTAAATTTTATGGTTAATTTGGGTACCAAAGTATCATATTGGGTATCATAGTAAAATCCTTAAAATTGGAAGTTTGATTTGCGTATTGAATAAGTAAAGCAATAATCTAATTGGGGTGTCTGAGATCTTGCGTTATTTTTGTTCCACCTTGTATAATGTAGGAAAATATTCTTATTAACTGGATTTGAAAGAATATGGTCATTCTGAAAGTAATTAGTGATATTACAAGCTTTTATTGTTGAGGTCTTGCAAGCCGAATTCCACTTCCTCTTATCCTACGGAGTTAAACTTAGCATATTGGTTCAGTTCCGATGATAACGCAGTTTTATAGCGAGCATTATCATGATTTTACAGCCAGGCTTGCCTCCAGAAGAGGAACTCCTCAACGGTCAACAGCATAGACACAAAAGGACATTGTCGAAAATTGCCCCAAAACCAACAAAAAATTTACCCATGCCATTATTATCCGTCTATTTTATTAAAATAATAGCAAATATCCGTATCTAACGCACAATTTGCAATCTAAAACGAATATTTCAAAGTATTGTAAGTACTTATATCGAAGTCGCCGACATGTTTACTGAATGGCAACACACAATATAACCTCACATGTATTAATGGCTACTGAATTATAACCTCAAAATCTAATACTCATTGTGCAATATTGCGATTCCCCCGCTTGTCCATTTAATTATAAATGCCTAAGAGAATTTATGGGTAATTTGAAATTAGACAAGTATTTTTTCATTTTTGTTGGTTCTGGGGCAAATCATATATGGGCGCAGAACAATGTCCTTTAGTATACACATTTAATTTTGATTGGTCGTTTTAAAATGCACCTGGCTGCATAAACACGTTTTCATAATATTTTTTTTACAATTAATTTATTAAAAATCGTAACAAAATATCGAACTTTTGAAGTATAGTTTTGTATTCACTTGCCTTTTTAAATAAAAACATTATATCGCTTACACGATAGGTACATAATCGAGGTTATCTCTATTTGCGAATAAATTCGACAAACCATAGAAATCTGATATCGACGACGGAATAGATTAGCTTTGCATTGTGAACTCCTGGTCCCAAGGGAAATATTATTTTTCTTCATAACGTTCTGAAATCTGTGTTATTAGAAATCAAATACGTAGAATATATTAAGAGCGTTTGATTACTTATCCCGTTAAATTGAAAAGCATAAACTAAAATTTTAATGCTAAAAAACGTGTATCTTTGGTGGCAACTTGGTTGAAGGCTACCGCGAAATAAAGTGTTTGTACTCCATGTCTTCAAGAAATGCATGCACTTAATATTTGATGAATATGGTAAAAGATTTGATTAAACGAAGTTTTCTCGATAGAAAAAAATCTATAGTCTTGTTTGTTAAATTGCTTTACATTTTCCGATTCCAATGCGAAATGCTTTAGAAATAATCAATAGAATCTACTTAAAAACATAGCAAATAACTGTAGCAAAATTCTTGTAAAGTAGTTTATTATTACATAGCGTAGTTTTTTCGAAAATGATAAAATTTGATTTTGCACATACATCGTTTATTTCCCACGCTAATAAATATCAGCCAATACTGCCCACTGCTGGACAAAGGCCTTCTCTCACTAATCGAGGTGAGAGAGATTAGGTCATACTCCACCACGCGGACCCAGTGCGGATTGGTGGAGGCAGGTTTGTGGCCACCTGCTGCTGGAACTTATCAAGCCGCCTTTAAGGCTTCCAACTTGGCTTAACGACTACCACATTAAGTGGTAGCCGGGACCAACGGCTTAAAGTGCCTTCCGAAGCACGGAGACGCTCGAATTTGAAAATGCCACAAACGGTCACCCATCTCTGGCCAACCGAGTCGAACGCTGCTTAACCTTGGTAATCGGTAAGAACACCGCGGTCGCACAGCGCTACGAGCGCGCTTAATATATCCGTCCCTTATTATTCTTTTGTAAAGAAAGTGCATCACTGTCACTGTCCCGGTCGATAAATAATCGATCACCGTAGGCCCTTAAGCGGAAATATTATTTAATACCGACTGACTACTTTCAAACGATGATGACAGCGATGATCCTTACCTAGAGCACTGTAATATTGGATATATTTAAGTACCATAGTTAATAACCTGATTTCCTGGGGAACTTCAAAACAATATGTCAACGAAGAATGTAAAAAATCTAAGATTTTGACGGACGATTTAGGGCAGTGGTTAAGAGCTTAAGCCGCTCTGCCCACTGCGTCTAATAGTCGCGGGTTCGAGTCCCGCACGGGACAAATCTTTGTGTGATCCACAATTATTTGTTCCGGTCTGGGTATTTGTGTATGTGAATTTTCATGTTTGTAAACGCACCCACGACACAGGAATAAATCCTAGTGTTACTAAGTGGGCTACGTTTAAAAAAAAAATAGAGAAAAAAGATTTTATGGCACTTAACTGAGATGTAATTTAAATGCTTGCTTAGACTTACTTGTAAAAGACATGCCCCCGTCCCGTAAGCATTGGAACGGTATCCATAATAATAATAATATTAGCCCTGTTAAGAAACTGTCCCACCGTAGGGCACGGGTCTCCTCTCAAACTGAGAGGGCTTAGGCCATAGTCCACCACGCTGGCACAGTGCGGGTTGGCGAACTTCACACACCTTCGAAAAACTCTTAGGCATGCAGGTCTCCTCACGATGTTTTCCTTCACCGTTAAAGCAAGTGATAATTAATTTTTAATACGCACATGCTTTTGAAAAGACAGAGGTGCGTGCCTGGGTTTGAACCCGAGACGTAACCATTTTATAATGACCCAGCTTGAAGTGTGCTTCGAGCTGAATAACCTATTACATGTATTAATATAAACTTAACAACAATAACAACTATAAACCACGCGCAATAAATACTAATAATAATCGGTAGTCCAATTAAAACATCATGCACAGACCACGTTCTAGAATTGAACATGTTCAATTATAGTGCGCGACTTAGCCACTCATAAGCCGACCGGTTGTAGAATATTAAGCATGTTTGTTTATAGAGCATAATAATAACGATTGTCGCAAGGTTGTTATCTTGTCAATACAAAACGCGAATCATACAATTGTTGTCAATATTGATATTTCACGCAAGTATCAATGTTTTTGTAAAAGAAAATCATAAAACAAACTAGATATTGCGATTCCTTTACACAGCTCAACGTATGCATTGAAGCTCTTCTGATTGGTAACTGAAGACTGTACCCTATTATATAATAATACAGTTAAGCATCATACAACTCTTGAATAATGATTGAGACTATAGAAAATATCGGACCGTCAAGCCTAGACCATTGGTCTATGCACTTGGTGTATTTTGGATATAGGCTGCGGTTTTCCATGAAGATTTCCGCTCACGCAACCTAACCCGATTATGTGGTAATACGTCGTATTGTGCTCACTAATCTGATTCAGTGTCCTGAATATCCTGTGGTTTCGTATCCTGCCCTCTGTCCAACATATAATAATGCATCATGGTTGTGTGTCATTATGATTCAGTATGATTAGCTCGTAGACAAACATGATGACAACAATGATAGATCTCAGGTGTTTAGTAAGTAGCTGATAAAAGTTTATATAAATCGACTGAAATGCACTTCATTGATAGTAAAATCAACTGCCCAAACAAGTTAATAAGTTATTTACGTGTTGAGACGTCATTTTAAGTGCATTACTGCATGTTTGGTATTACTAGATTACCGGCTTTACCGCTATCAATTTAACTAAGATATGCTCTTCGAAACAAGGAAAGCGTTAAGCGGAGATTTGTCGGCTAGTGCGGCGTTTATGCAAGGCGAGGTCGTCGTCGGAAACCTCATATAGGTAAGCATGTTATCATCTAAGAATGTTTATTATTATAGTTATTTATAAGCCAGTATGAAACCACGTCCCTATTGTCGAATTCAGTGTCCTGAATATCCTGTGGTGTTGTGTATTGCCGTCTGTCCAACAAACACTAATGCACCATGGTTTTGTGTCTAGCACGCAAGTAAACATTACGATACAGTATAATTAGCTCGTAGACATAAACATGATGACCACTGTGATGGATTTCAGGTGTTTAGTAAGTAGTTGAAAAAAACTTAATTTAAATCAACAACTGAAATGTGATGAGACGACATTTTAAGTGGCTTTACCGCTGTTAATTTAACGACGATATGCTCTTTGAAACAAGGAAAGCGTTGAGCGGAGACCGTTGGACTTTAAAGACAGAGGTTTCGGTTTCAAATCTAGGCACACACCTCTGTCTTCTAAAAACGCATATGCGTATTAAAAATTAACTGTGAAGGAAACATCGTGAGGAAACTCTTAGTTTCTCGAAGGTTTGAAAAGTTCGTCAACCCGCACTGGGCCAGCATGGTGAACTATAGTCTAAACCCTCACAGTTGGCGAGGAGACCCGTGCCCAACGATGGGACAGTTTCAGTATATGTATTTGTGTCCGTTTAAAAAATCGCAGTTTAATAAAAAAAACCTCATTTACGAATTGAAATTTAAAAGTTGAACATTAATTTTAATGCAAATGAAAGAGGATATGGTAATTAATGTGGTCATAAATACGATACTGTCGTTTTAGCAAGTGATCTTCTTAAAAGATTATGAAGTTACACAATGGCCCCTATTCTTACCAATATAAAAGTGAAACGCTGTATGTTTGTTTGACCTTCTTTCGCGCTTCAGCGACTGGGCAGATTTCAATAAGATTTTGTTTAACAACCCCATATTTATTCATTAACTGGTATAACATACAACACGGGCATCCGATTCAGTTATAAAATAGAATCTTGTGTGCCTTGTAGGCAATCATTATATAAACATTAGAACTATGTTAAGAGTGTGCTGGTAGGCAACTGCATTTAAATGACACATTATAGAACCAAAATTCAGCCAAGGTACCTAAAATATCATATTTTGTCATATTGTACACATTCACAAGTGTATTTTCGCACCTGCTCAGTACGTGAAGTTATGCGCTTTGATGGACCAACTCGCCACATGCATACTGATAACTGGCTTCGTTCGTCAACTATTTGCAGCTTAAAAAGGCCTGCCGTTTCAAATTTGCAGCCATATTTGGTAGCGATGTCATACCGGTTATTGATGCCTAGTTTTAAAATGTTACATGCATTTCAATGGAGTCTCATTCACTGATTTTGCGTCCAATAGACATCTATTGTTAGATGTGGCAAAGAATAGTAACTGTTAACAATAAATAAATGGCACTGAAATCTTAGCGTGAGATGAATAAGAGAGCATAACTTTTAACAAAATAGAATAGTCTTTTAAATGGAACAAATTTCCTACACTAAATTGCACAATCTCACGAATCACGACCAAGAACGTGACGTAATCCGATACTAAAGCATTAGACATCCTTTCTAAGAACAAATAACGAAAGTTATTGGACAGAGGTAATTCGAGAATTATCAAAACCTTAAACTGTTTGGTAAACATAGTGCAAAAGACGTAAAAGAGTTTAGGGATATAGGCGCATATAGCAAAGATTTTTTGGAATATATCTGATGTTTTAAGAATAGTGGCTAGATATTAAAATAATTTTATAGAAACCTTTGGGTACATAAAGTATTACGACGAAAGCCTTTTATTATGGGTATATTAATCAATTAAAATTGCCATAAGTGAGCAAAGACAATTCCTTACAAATCGAGGTGAGAGTTAGTCATGGACCTTATGCTGATTGGTGGACACAGGTTTGTAACCCTGCTGCTGGAATTCATTACACCTTATGGCTTCTGACTAGTGTTCGTCTTCTACGTGCTTCAACGCTCGTAAGCGTCGACTCAGCGCTAAACGATCGACTTCAGCGCTCATTTTTACAACACTACTTCTGACATGTCTCAACAAGTACCATATTAAGTTTTAACAGGGACCAACGGCTTAACGTGGCTTGTGAATTAACGGAGACATTCGAAAATGAAAATGCCACAATTGGTCACGCATCTAGGACTGACGGAGCAGATCGCTGAAAACATCGTCGACCTTCTGCATCCTATGCGCGCACTATTATGTCTCTCTCTCTCTTTCTATCTATATCATCACGCCAGATTCCTTGCAGGGTAGGTAGAGAGTAAAGAGTTCCAACAGGTTCTTTCTTTACAGACCTCTCTGGATTCCTCTACTCTCATAGTTCGTCTCATACACGCTCACCTCAATATTTCATAATACATAAATATGATCAGTATAATTTGTAGAAACATTTATGCCACCTTACAGCATACATAGCTATTTACTATTTTAAATTCATAGTTATGCATTAGTTCACATTAAAAATGATGGATTTAGTTAATCAAATAAAGGAAACATTGTGACTAACAATGTTTACAGTTTTTCTTGATGTATTTACTGCAGAATTTATAAAAGAACATTTAGTGGACTATACAATATATCATAGACTATACAATATTTTTTTATAGAATACTCACAATCTTAGTTAATAATGTAAAAAGTAATCACTTACCATTGCGAGATACGTCTAGTTCAACTAAATTTTCGAAATTCTGTATGTCTGCTGGAAGTTTGTGTATTTCATTATCACTGAGGCCTAGTCTTCTTAGTCTATGAAGCCTGAAGAAATTCTGTAACAAAATATTTTTTATGAGAATCTTAAACAAATCAAATTATTTTATTACAGCCCAGACCAATTTTCAGCACTATTTTGGATCTATTTCTCGCATATAGTTTTACGAAGTTTTTACTTTTAGCAAAATATGAGCTGTATCATAGTTTCTAATGACTAATGCGTTTTTTTTATTTTACAAAGTCTTGAACCACAGAGGAGGTGAGTCATTAATAAATTATTGAACTTTTATTGGTAACCCATGTGGCCCAAGACTGCTATTTTTTACATGCCAAAAGTCGGCAATTGTTGAACTGGTACCTATGACTATGGAAAACCATAAGAATTAATTACAGGTACAATAAGAATTGGAAAGCATTGAATTAGTAGATTGAAACTGTCAAAACTAACAATTATGATGTCAATGATCAACAAATTGTATGTTTGGTAAAATTCCTTCAGCATATAGACTACATAAACTTGGTCTAATGGATCAATAGATTCAGATAGTCATCTACCAAAAATGATCTGACATGACTTATACCAAATTATTAGAATGTCATGATACCAATTATTTTACTATATTGCGACCTACGATTTAGCGCATTGGTTAAGAGCTTAACCCGCTCCGCCCACTGTGTGTAATAGTCGCGGGTTCGATTCCCGCACGAAACAAATCTTTGTGTGACCCACAATTATTTGTTCCGGTCTGGGTATTTGTGTATGTGAATTTTCATGTTTGTAAACGTACCCACGACACAGGAATTAATCCTAGTGTGGGGCTTCGTTAAAAAAAAAAAAAAATTGTACTTGAATTGGGTATTTCAGAAATATCATGGTATATTTTTTTCTAAAACAACCTCTATGTGTCTTTTTATTATTCTTTTATAATCGCGCAAGTCAATGAGAGCACAGGCTCTGTGATGAGAGACTACATTTAATCATAATAATATAATATGAATAGTAACATGTCATAAATTTGTTTAAAGACTTACTAATGGGGTGACATTAACAGTCTTATGCTTCTCTTGTAAAATTAAATATGCTTGACTAATGAATGATGTTACTGAATTACCTTGTACATATGTATTATATAGTTTTCCTCTCCCCTATTTTGTATGAATATTAATAGTTACGTGAATATTTAGTCTGCTCTAGATGTCACTAAGTTAATCAGTATCAAGTATTCTCCTTTAAATCAAGATGTTACCGCACCGGTTGCCTAATTCTTTTGTTTGCGTGTAGTATAGTCTAGGATAAAATATTTTTTAAATAATGAATACATATTATGACGGACTATTTAGTGCAGTAGTTAATAAGCCACTCCGCCCACTGTGTCTAATAGTCACAGGTTCGATATCTGCTAGGGAAAAATTGTTATGTGATCCACAATTATTTGTTTATATCTGGGTATTTGTGTATGTGAATTTTCATGATTGTAAACGCACCCACGACACAGAAATAAATTTTAGAGTAAGGTTACGTTTTTCCATTAAAAAAAATATATATTGTACTCCCATAAACTTGCAATTGCATACCATACATGTCTTTTGCACTTGCACATCAAATATAGTGTATTTCTAGTGTATTTATTAATAATATATAGTGTATTTGTGTGCAGGAAGCAGGAACATATGGTAGCAGAATTGTCATAATATACATATGCTTTCTTGGTCTTGCTGTAATGATCAAATTTTACAAAATGTTGCATTAACCTTGTGAAATAATGTTATCCTTACATACAAAGCAACATATTTAAGCACATATTAAATATATGTTACATCATACTTAAAGGGCATAAAATATAACTTTTGATCACACTTTGTATTCATGATCTTTGTAAAGTGGCTTATAATAGATCTGTAAACAATACTTGGTAAATAAATAATTAATCACAACAATATATTATACAAACATTTCCTTCTCCTGCTAAATAATTATGTGTAGCAAGTACACAATAAACTACAAACAAATGATGAAAATTTCTTAGTTTAGTTTTTTTTCCTTCTAGTTTTTTTAAATAAAAATTTGCCATGCCTAGAATTTTAACCCAGGACCCCGTGATCACAAAGCGATGTGCTTTGCCACTAGACCAATGAGGCAGTCAAAACTACATTTCTAATTTTTTAATGATAAATTCCCAGTATGAGTCCGGAATCTGGAATTGTGCCCAGTATATGGCAATAGGCTCGCCCCCTATTACATGAGACCTAACATCGTGGGTGTACTCAGTAGACCTCTGCCACCCCCACTTGGGAAATAAAGGCATGACGGTATGTGAGTTTGAAAATATAATGATAACTGCCTATTTAGTTGTAATGTTTTTAGTGATGTTCGCTAAATATTGTCAACCATCAACATGGTATTAATAAAGAAATATATTTATTATCTTAGCATTTTAAACTATCTATACATATTATAATTATAATAGTTTACTGACACCGATGTCTTAAGTAAGTTTGAAATTGATTGTTCTACAGGTAAAATCTACTGGTATAAATTCTGAATGTAGGTTTTCTAAAGAGTGGAACAATAATTAGTTTCTTTATTGCTTACTGATGTTTTTATAATTTACCATTGTTCTGAATTTTATCTAAATTTGTTTAGTCCATTAAATATGATTGACAACAAATGTAAAATATCTATTCGTATTTATTTTAATATAATTTGCATAGTTCAGCAGAAGTCAGTCAGGGCCTCTTACTGGTTATGATAAATGACAAAATGAGATAATTTGATTATCACCAAATACCAGAAGTAAGTATCTACAGATGTAATCCATAGATATTCAATGTAATATAATAATCTGTGTATCTAAAACGAAATGAGCTAATGAAGCATCGCAGTACTATCCCTCTAGCACTACCAAAATTGATATTTGTTGTTAGGTTTTGTTCCCCATTATGATCTGGCTAATAATATTTTAATATTCTCACTCTGTTCCTACATGCACATTGTGTCATTAGCTAATTCACTCACCCTAAATTTTGTTAACTACTATTAAACCTAGTTCATAAACAATAACATCCACACAAACTCACCAAATACACATAATTTTTATATGGCGTTATTTCAAGTAGACCTTGTACTGATATACTGTAGATTACTTTACTATTCTAACTAAAATATACTATTCTAACTACATAAACAATACAGCGAAGATTGAAAACTATAGTAACAGTTAACATATCAATTCTAACTAAAAAAAATGCCTCACAACGCATTGTATTTACACCTCTACGTTCATTGGTAAACGCCCACGATAAAATTGATCATTTATTTAAGGTTACAAATTCACTCACCTTGGGCAAATCTCTTATATGATTAGCATCCAAAAAGAGTTCCTCTAAACTCCTGGAATATCGCAAAATCTCTTCAGGTACTGTCGGCAACGAGCAATGCCGCTTGTCTACACATTCCACTTGGCGATTACATTTGAACAAAGGTATACATCGAAACATGTTGGACACTACACTTCATACAAACTATAATTGAAGGATTCACTACAACGACACATATTTGAGCACTTTCTCGATTATAACACTATTTCAGTATTGTAAAATTGATAACGATATCAAAATAATCCAAAGATCACAACTTACACCTCACCCTACAAAATGAAGCCACAAACTGTCAGTGTTGCCAGGCAAATCAAGTACGTCAAGATTGCAACCAATGAAATATGTTTAGGTATTAGCCTTTTTGTTTCGTAAATGTTCAAATTTATATTTACCCACTGTTTCAAAGCATTCACTTGTATTCGGTATTCATTAAACAGCCTTGCCTAGTCACACGGCAAGCGAGGACAGCTCAGTCAGTCATAAAAATTCGTTACCTATTCAAACTACAATATCATTCTATTCCCTCACCATCTGTCCAAAGCGGGGCGCTCCCTTGACCCGTGATTTAAGCCGTGATTATACTTTGCAACCACGACTCCAACCTAACAGCCTTGAGACACCATTACAAGGCGGTCAGGTCGGAGTCAAAGTTAGATCCTTCACCCGACCGCGACTGCGACCAAGGACATTTAGTGATGCAGTCATCGTTATGATAAACGTCAATTTATCGATATAATAGGATACTGTTGTCGTGTAAAAAGATAATGTGAAAATGAAAGTGATTGATGATGTATCGAAACATCAATCTTAATACGCATTAATTATTAAGCTTTATTTATTTTCGATGTATGATTTGAGGTTTTGTAAAAAAAACATCGCTTTGAAAATATCGTTGTATCGATAAATTGGTATTTTACGAGATTTTATTACGCTTTTTTTATGCGTATGTCTGTCATTCTAGTTCAAAATTTGTGATCCATTTTTCAAATATCTCCATCTTTCCGGTCCGGATAAAATAGAGAAATAGGTAGACTAAGAAATAATTATCTTCAATCAGTCTGCACGCGCCCTTCTTTATAGAAGGACGTGTAGCGTGCAGCGACATGGAATTCAGCACTAAAGGTGAAAATGATATATCGATGTTTTAATGGGCAAGACATCTACGTTTTAAATTGCAAAATATTTATGTATCGATTTCGCTTTAGGTTAGTACTACAATGCAGAAAACAGATGTAGTGTTGGCATACATACCTCTAAGGAACTATATTATTGCATCGTCAGCTAATTTAAATTCGTATGCTAAATTTCAACTCATGCAGATGCCCGCAAGTGTTTGAAAAATGGATCACAAATTTTGAACCAGAATGACAAACAGACATACGAATAAAAAAAGGGTGATAAAAACGATTTATCGATTCATCGATATTTTCAAAGCGATGGCTTTTTTTTATTAAACCAAATCAAATTATACATCGATGCATCGAAAATAAAGATAGCTTAATTATTAAGCGTAATAAAGATTGATGTTTCGATACATCATCAATCACTTTCATTTCACATTAACTTTTTACACGACAACAGTATCCTATTATATCGATAAATTGATGTTTATCATAATGATGACTGCATCACTAAACGTCCTTGGTCGAAGTTGGATCCAACTCTGACTCCGACCTGACCGCCATGCAATGGCGTCTCAATTCTGTCAGGTCGCAGTCGTGGTCACAAAGTGTAATCACAGCTTTAAGCAACCATCAGAAACTGAAAACAATATAAGCGCGAATGAAAATATATTTTGGGTTAGTATCTACATGCATAAAACAATATTGATTAAAGAGCCCCTTCAAATGAAATAGTAATAATAATCAAATAATAGCACTAAATACAAAAATAGTTGACAGCGTTAGTTATTATAATAGTTGTATAAACCTTAGTGGCTTAAAATCTTTAAAAACTATTTAAAAACAATTGTCATTTAAATGATTGTAAATTTAAATTTGTATTTTGAGGATAAATATTTTTCATTTCATTTCATTCATTTCAAATAAATAAAAAATGTATTTCTTTTAATTTTACGCGTAAGTATTTGCTTCGTCCAATTAGCTGATTTCTGTAACAGCTTTGATGATATGAGGGATTATTAGGACAGATCCCAAACCAGCCAGACCTAGTCCGTGATTTCATAGCGCTTTGTAATCAGGAGGTCCTGGGTTCAAATCCTAGGTCGGACAAATGTAGTTTTTCTAATGAAAAATTCCCAGTATGAGCCCGGAGTCTGGTATTGTGCCCGGTATACGGCAATAGGTTCGCCTCCTATTACATGGGACCTAACATCGTCGGCGAGACGTGGGTGTACTCAGTACACCTCTGCCACTCTCGCTTGGGGAATATAGGCGTGACGGCATAAAAGCTAGAATTTTGTACATAGTCTAATCATGGTCTAATGTAGGCGTTATGGGCGCTTTTACCTCGCAATGGAACACACCAGATTATTTAATAAAAAGAGATGTCGTTAAATATTATCGACTATCGACATATTAATTAAAAAGAAATATATTTATTTTTGAAGCTTTTTAAACTATCTATACATTTTATAATTATAGTAATTGTGAAACCTATTGATTGTTTCACGGGTGAAATCTACTGGTATAATTCTGACTATACGTTTTCTAAAGAGTATAACACTGATTAGTTTCGTCATTGCTCACCGATGTTTGTATAATTTACCATTGTTCCTTATTTCATCTAAATTCGTTTAGCTGATTAAATATGATTGACAACAAGTGTAAAACATTTATTCGTATTTATTATAATATAATTTGCATGGTGCAGAAGAAGTCGGTCAGGGTCTTTTAATTCATTATGATAAATGACACAATGAGGTAATTTGATTAACTCCATATGGCAGTGATCCATGAACGTAATTCATAGAACTTCTATGTAATATAATAATCTGTATATCTTACTACAAGTGCCGGGGCGGAATTTTTTTTTGTAATTTGACATAGATAGGTGTTAAATTTTAACTAAATTGCCTGTATTAAGCTTAATTCGTACCCGTGTTTCTATCGAATTACATGGACATTTCTTCCCTATCCGGTTGTAATATCAATAAATCCTGAGAACCGTTTTTAGTCATTATAATTACCTACATGCATGCCAAATCTGGAGTCTTTAATAATTATACTTACGGAAATAAGGCAAATTCAAAGCGAAAATACGAATACCATTCATTGTCGATCTCGTAAGAATTTCAATAAATGCGCCCTTATTCCTTGTCTACGTTACAAAGGGAACCTCTGTGCAAAATTTCGGCTTTATATGTCTTGGGCTGGGCGTTGATGAGTCAGCCAGTGAGTGACTGTGTTAGGATATTTTAAATAGATATTATACTGAGATACTGTTGGTTTCTTTACTTTTCTAACTGGTACAAAAACTCAAACTAAAAAAAAGTACAAGCACAAGAAATGCTTCTTGTAACAGCCATTGCAGTAGATCAATCCATACAATAGAGGTCAGTGGTTATATTATTTCACCTCTCGGTGCTTTACGTTCAATACGCATCCTAGCACCTCAGTAGTAGTACGACAACTATGTCAAGGTTACTTATCAACTACTCAGTTCAATTCTTAAGTTAGACAACGTGTTTTTGGGGTTTTTTTCATTGAAAAATTCTCAGTAGCAGTCCGAAGTCGGACATTATGTTCGGGATGATGACCATAGGTATAAGTACATTGGAATTAAGACCGAAAATTAAAAACTGAGATGAATTTGGGTCGAATTAAGTTGTTAAGAGCCGCAGAACGGAGTTCCACGAAAAAACACTAATAATTTTAATTTGAAAAGATCATCTTAAAAAAACAAGCTTTTATAGCAAAAACACACCGAAGATATCTTGCTTAGTTGAGAAGTCCTATGGCTTACGTCCGGCTTCATCATCAGTCCTTAGACACCATCCGGGTCTAAAGTACTCGTCAATAAAAATTCAACGAGCCCAAACACGGCGGGGTTATATTGAGTACTTAGTTCCATTGGTCACCTTTTGGCTTCATCATCAGACCCTGAACACTATCTGGTTGTATAGTAATTGTCAATACAAATCTAACAAGCCTAAACACGAAGGGGTTACGTTGTATAGTTCACTTGGTCCTATGGCCCTTCCAACTCCATCATCACACCAGCTCCATGGTACCATATTATTGCATTGTCACCGACTTTACATACGTATGCGAAATTTTAGTTCAATCGGATACCCAAGGGTGCTTGAACAATGAATCACAAGATTTAAACCGGAAAGACAGACAGACAGACATACAAATATTGCAAGTTAAATAAAAGCTTTTAAAAATAGTTTTTAATGTAGAATCAAACTCTAACATCGCATTGATAGATAGAAAAGGAACTCCTACTAACAATTCTTATGATTTAACGATACTTATTTTAGCAACCATAAGATCCAAGGTTTGTTTGACAATCTTGACGTGTGATTGACGTTTAGAAAAATCAGCTGACGCTGCTGACGCCGCAGATTCCGTCTGAGGTTTCTGTTGACTGGGGTCACCACGGTTCACTGTTTTTAGTATTCAGTGTTGGAGTTTTTGGCGGGAAGTCGATGAGTGATGTTGTCAATTTGTTTTAATTTCCAAATGTGTTATTTCGACTAATAATGTGTAATGTTGGTGGAATATTAACCATTATGTGTTCTTATATGTGCATTAGTGAAGGCAATTGTAACAAAGTGATAAAACGTGCCTTTTCGACTTCCCTCAAAACGGCCGTTGCAATTGGTATGTAAAGTATCCACCGCTTTACTATCCAGGGTGGGGGTACTTCATTTATTTCATTATCATCGTTGTCATCAAATTCATCGGGGAGTCGAATCAATTTAAACAAACACGATTATATATCTCACTGGACACTGGCAAAATACACTTAAAATTAGTGTGAAGCCATAACTTGAAGAAGAAGAAGAAGAAGAAGAAGTATTCAGTGTTCAGCTGTGGTGTTCAATCTTCAATCAGTACCACATCAGTACCTTCTAATAACTACCTATTACAGACGAGCATCACCATAAATAGGTTTGAGTACATTACGTAAGTAATAATTAAAAACGTTGTGTAAAGCTGGGTACACAATTGTGTGGCATTGTGGCATAGTTAACTATTGATTGCACTCAAAGCAAAGGATAGGCGCTGTGTGTGCGTGATCCTGATTGTAATAAAGTGTCATACGTTTTCATAAACACCAGCAATCACATATCAAAAAGAATTGAGCATCTTGTTTTCATATACAAAACCCAGTCAGTAAAAATTACTTTACAGACCGTTAAAATGGATTTTAATCTAGGTTTTATTGGGGGTGGGAATATGTCCACAGCTATTGTGAGGGGGATACTAAAAAGTGGTATGTTGTTTCATAAAATAATAATTTATTTCATAAAACTTTACTTTGATCCTGTTAAGGTAATCTGAATTTTTGATTTACAGATAGTCATCCTGCATCCCAAGTTTGGGTGGCAGGCCCTCATATAGAAAATCTCAAGCATTGGAAAGAACTAGGAACAAATACTACCACCAAAAATGGTGAAGTATTCAACAACTGTGATGTGATATTCTTGGGAGTGAAACCGGACAAACTAAATGAAGCCACTAAATGTATTCTAGATGATGTCTCAAAGGAAAAGTTGAATAAAAAAGTTTTGTTTATTTCAATGTTGGCTGGAATCCATATAGAAGAGCTACATAAGGTTTGTTGTACAATAACTACTTTATCCTTAAAGCTCACTCGCCTCACTCTAAACTATTCTTGTATATTGGGTGCGTTTCCAACATAAAATTCACATACAAGCTCACCCAGACCAAAACAAATATTTTTGGGTGATAAAGATTTCTCCCGTGCGGGGTTTGAACATGCTACCACTTGACTCAGTGGGCGGAGCAGCTCATGCTCTTATCCACTGGATTACCTTGTCCATCAAATTTGGAATGGCATAGACTGCTTCAACTCACTGAAATTGATTAGTCTGAGGTTCAAGTACTACAGGTAAAAATTCCGTTACCAGACTGGCAAGAAATACTCTAATTAGAATGAATATGTTATCTGTACCAGTTAGCAATACCATATTAATTAAATTTTGAATTGAAAGGCATTACCAATAGTGAACAACACATGACTAAAATTGATAATGAAGGTTGTATTATTGCCATGAAGGTTGTATTATTGCCATTAAATTCACAGTCCTTTATGGAATCAATATTATCTATACATTTAATAAAACTGTAAGCATGCCAAATCTGTACATTGAATATTTTCTTGAAAATATTAATTGGGTTACTTCCTTATCAATATAGAGGTCAAAACGATTTTTTTTGGAGTTATTGTCTCTCTTTCTTTCTGTCCCTTCCTCTGTCTGTCTATTTGTCTCTTTGTGTTAAAATCACACAAAAACTACCAAACGGATTTAAATGAAATTTGATATGGGAAAAACTTATACCCTAACTTAAAATATTATATACTTTTATCCCGAAAAATGAAGCAAGCCGGGATTATGGTGGGATAAACCATTAAAATGTATTAATTTTATTATTGTTAGTCACAAGCTGCAATGTTACGTAAAAATGTGTGATTTTGTTTACACATTAATTCCACCATAAACTGATAATGGATGTCGTCCTTATGAAGAAACTCTTCAGTGGTTAATAGCACGCTCCCAAAAATGTTTATACTCATTTGATTTAGACATTAATTTTTTCATGAACCGATGATACAGTAAAGATTGTCTCTTTGGGAGTGAATTATTTAACTATGGATGAACCAGACAAGAAACTTTGCATATTCCTTTGGTTAAGGAAAACTGCATAATTGTTGTGGGACATTTTTTTTGTAATTTGACATATCAAATTACAAAATAAATGAGTGTGGTAATTCGCAGGTAACAGCTATTCAATAATAATTATTCGATACTGTACGAATGGGAGTTTTTATAAGGGGTCTGTAAGGAAAGAACGTGTTGGAACTCTGTACCCTGCATGGGGTCTGGCATGATGATATAGATAGATAGAATTATTCTATTAAAAGAGGTCTGTAGAATCCAGGCGATCCGCTTATAAATAAAATAGATCTGTATGTATTTTTTATACCTGATTCCAGATATTAAAATTCCACCTAACCAGTGCTGATATAAGGGTAATACGCATTATGCCAAATACGCCTATGACTGTTGGGGCCGGAGCTTGCATCTACACACCAGATCCTAATGTAACAACTCAGCAATGTGAGCTTGTTGAGAAGCTGTTAAGCAGTTCAGGACTATGCGAGCGCATACCAGAATACCTGATGGACTCACTAGGACCTTTAACTGGATGTGGACCAGCCTTTGTGAGTGAAATAGATTTCCTTTGATTCATTGTATGGCATAGATAACTAATTTAATATTTGCTGTTTAAAATGTCTTACATTTGCTTCTGCAGTCACATTTGTTTTAATCCATTTAAAAATAAAATACTAACTGTCATGCCTACATTGTTTAAGTGGGGGAGGCAGAGGTGTACTGTATACATTTTTTTTTAACGTATATATAAGATTTATTACTGTGTCGTGGGTGTGTTTACAAACATGAAAATTCACATTCACAAATACCGAGACCGAAACAAATAATTGTCGGTCACACAAAGATTTGTCCCGTGCGGGAATTGAACTCGCGACTACTAGACATAGTAGGCGGAGCGGCTTAAGCTCTTAACCACTGCTCTAAATCGTTCGTCATCCACTGTTTTGTTAGGTCCCATGTAATAGGGGGCGAGCCTATTGTCATTTTACTGACCATTATTCCAGACTCCGGACTGAAAATGGGAATTTTTCATTGAAAAACTACACTTTGTCCAATTTAGGATTCAAAACCAGGATCGGTACGCGCATTATACGCCACTGGAGCAACCAGGCAGTCAATTGGTCAGGCAATTGATTTTCATATTGATCTGAGGTTATACAGCAAATTGAAAAAGTTTTTGTAATTTGTATGGTCCCATTATATACCTATGTATTTTAGATGGTTGTAGTTTAGCAGACAGATGGTTATAGATTAGACTGTCTGGTAATATGCTACCTTCTATTCCAGCCTTGTTGATGTGACTTGAGGAAAATATTTTAATTTTACAGATGTACATTGTGATAGAGGCATTAGCCGATGGTGCGGTAAAGCAAGGCGTTCCCCGAGCCATGGCGTTACGTTACGCGGCTCAAGTGGTCGTAGGCAGTGGTCAGATGGTCCTGCAATCTGGAAAACACCCTGGTCTCTTGAAAGATGAAGTTTGCTCTCCGGGTGGTACAACAATATGTGGTGTGACTGCACTTGAGAACGGAAAGCTAAGGTGAGTTTAAAAATATTTGCTTATTTTAAATTTACTAAGAATTTTATTATAGATGCCATGAAGAAGTCAAGCTGCTTTTCTAGTTATATCTAACTGTTTTTATAAAAGCATTAAGGTGTTTTATGTAGGACTATAGAGCACCCGTTAAAAGCGCTCGCACGCTCTGAATCGCTTTTAACGGGTCTTTAACAAAGCTATTATACTTATTTTTGCTGCCAGAATAAGGGAAATATATGCAGTTTATAGCTGTTTCTTTTTTTAGGCAAAGAAAGATTGAAATCTGTCTATATCATCACGCCAGATCCCTTGTGGGGTAGGCAGAGAGTACAGAGTTACAACAGGTTCTTTCCTTACATACCTCTCTGGCTTCCTCCACTCTCATAGTTCGTCTCAGATTAAAAATAAAGATTAAAATAGTTCTGCTAAAGAGTTTGTGGCTGGCCCTCCTGGCTTTTTTATCTGTGACTATATTTTTAAAATGATTTATGTTCAATTTATGTTCAGAGTCTTTTAAATATTTGAACCTATTCAAAATACAGCCTTTTAAAATCTAGAATTTTATTATAATAGTAATAGGCATTGAACTGTGTATTTGTCTTCTGTTATCTCTTCGTTCTCAATGTGGTCGCGATTGCTACAACTTATTTATAAGCGACGTCAATGTGGTTCTGTATGTAAACCGCATTAACATCACCGAAATACCGAGGGTTTTATCAGCGCTTTAATCAAGCGTTGGAACGAAAGAAACGGTTAACAGTAGATTTTTTTAGAATCATTTATAGTACAATGCGTTAAAAAACCGTCCGTGCGAACCTGGAGATTAGTGTTTAAGCTCACGCTTTAATAATATTAGCCCTCTTAAGAATATGTCCCACTTTTGGGCACGGGCCGCCTCTCAAACCAAGAGGGTTTAGGCCATAGTCCACCACGCTGGCCTAGTGCATAGAGTAAAGTAGGAGCTCAAATTCCAATCAATCCCTAGGTTCGCACGGGCGCCTTTTTAACGCACTGTACTATAAGTGATTCTAAAGAAAATGTACTGTTAACCGTTATAGCAGTGATAACCTAATGCTTAGACCGTTGGACTGCAAAGTCAGAGGCCTCGGGTTCAAACGCACCTCTTGTCTTTTCGAAAACCTATGCGTATTAAAAATTAACTATCACTTGCTTTAACGGTGAAGGAAAACAACGTGAGGAAACCTGCATGCCTGAGAGTTTCTCGAATGTGTGTGAAGTTCGGCAACCCGCACTGGGCCAGCGTGGTGGACTATGGCCTAAACCCTCTCAGTTTCAGAGGAGACCCGTGCCCAACGGTGGGACAGTTTCATAACAGGGTTAATATTATTAGATATTTACTAAACATATAATAGTGTTACAAGTACGAGGCACTATTCGATTTATCATGATGACCTATCGCATTTTTAAAAAAGTTTCTCTTCTTACAGAGCCACAATGATAAATGCAGTTGAAGCAGCAACTTTAAGAAACAAAGAGCTTGGAAAGAAATAATCTTATTATATCGTTAATAAGATTATTTCCTACCTATCTGCTGCCCAAGTAAGATTGCCGAAGATATTAAAAAAACTTAAGAATCTCAGAGTATAGAAACCTACCAATATATTGTATTTAAGTATTAATATTGACAAATTACTATAATTAATAAGAGTTCGTTATAATGTAACTATGCCATTTCAGGAAACTGTTGACTCGTTATTAAATTCCTATCTTTAAGAAAACCACAGACCGGTTTAGGTTAGTACACTATCAATGGCCATATTATTAAAAACAAAACATGACCCGCAAATGTTGTATCAGAATCAAAATATCTTTTATTCATGTTAACTATTATGGTATGAAATAAAACTATTTTGAGGGGCGAGAGGGACCATGGGTGCTGCAAAGCACTCGAAACGTCGGGAACTTAAAAATCAAAAATAAACCGCGATAAAATCTGAAAAATAGTTTTATTTCATGTGTAATATTCGCGAAAATCTAAGAACTAACTATTAAAGTATTTATGAATCGTCAGAAAAGGAATTAGAATGGGAAATGGAAAGTCATTCTTGTAGAGAAAAAAACAAGAAACAATACAGTTACTCTTTTAAAGTATTATGTTTATGATTTGTTACATCTTCATTTTGCTGTGGGATATTGGAGGACAATGTAGGCGAGTCTACAACAGGACAAACTAGGACAAACTAGGCCCACATGCATGAACCCGGGTTCAGCGTTACCTATTTACTAACTCGAGGTTATAACGTTAAGTTGATGGCAATTTAACGTTATAACCACGAGTTAGTTAGTCAATAAGTAATGCTGAGCCTGGTTCATGCAAGTAGACCTTCACTGTTGAAAGAATGACTACATGGTTACATTATGCATAGATGGCGCTGACGAACTGAAGAAATTTAAATTAATCCTTTAGGAATTATTATTTTCAGTAGATATTGTAAAATATAATTTATTTTATTATTGTTTGTAATGATAAACACTTAAAGGTGTTAACACCTTGAGTTGAGTGATTTACGATATTTTGTAAAATCTATTCAAATAGTACTTTCGTGGGTTTACCTTTGTGAAGTGGAATATTTGTTCCTAATACTTCGATGCCTAAAGTTCGTTTAACGACGTATGGCTTGAAACCATGTGCATAATTAAAGCTTAAGTTAGAGTAAGCACCCTTTAAACAGTTTTTAACAATGTTCCTACTTATGATATTATGATGATTGTATTCCTCTCGTACCATTTTGTAGTTCAATAAAAAATAAATTAAAATGATGTAGGTAGTATGACTTGATCACCTTTTTGCCAATCTGCAGTGTGTTGTTTCATCATCATCATCAGCCTATAGTAGTCCACTGCTAGACATAGGCCGCTGTTGTTTTTTAAATAAGTATCATTATAGTAATACGTGAAGCGAAAACTTTGTACCCCTTTTTACGGAAATTGCGCGGACGGAGGAGTATGAAATTTCCCACACTTATAGTTTATATAGAGAAGGAGTGCAGAATGCTAATATTTTTTTAAAATTATGTATAAAAAATACATTAAATCAATAAAAAAAACATTACACACACTTACAGGCGCTCGTAGCGCTGTGCGACTGCGGTGTTCTTACCGATCACCAAGGTTAAGCAGCGTTCGACTCGGTCGGCCTGAGATGGGTGACCGTTTGTGGCATTTCATATTCGAGCGTCTCCGTGGTTCGGAAGGCACGTTAAGCCGTTGGTCCCGGTTACCACTTAATGTGGTAGTCGTTAAGCCGAGCCACCTTTAAGGCTTCCAGCCTTAAAGGTGGCTTGATAAGTTCCAACAGCAGGTGGCCGCAAACCTGCCTCCACCAATCCGCACTGGGTCCGCGTGGTGGAGTATGACCCAATCTCTCTCACCTCGATTTGTGAGAGAATGCCTTTGCCCAGCAGTGGGCAGTATAGGCTGATATTATTATTAAATTAAACACACTACCATGTATTTGACACACGCTGTCAAAGTCTGTGGTCAAATTAAGAATAGATTAATATTGTTTGTCTTTAATATTATTTGTCTATAGTCTTACTGAATGTCAAACATAACCAGCAAACGATGAAAGAGTTTTTATAAAAAGCATCGTTTACAGAGAAGTTCTGTATAATTTATTAAATTATTGAAATATGTATGTCAAGTTAAATGGACAGCATTTTCTTTATGGCATGGTTTTTTGTTTCAATACAAAAAAAAAAAATAAGAAAAAGGTATTCTTTAATTTTATCATTTTTGGATATTTTTTTATTTAAATTTCATGTAATTTGTTTGAAAAAAATAGGCAAATTAACAGTGTAGCCTTGGCGAAATCTGTGATTATAGAAGTATAGTCTTTGACAATAGAACCTTAATAATGTTTAAACATATAATTTAAATTAAATATGGTCGAATTTCGACCAATGGGCGACCACTAGTTAAAATAATTGCTTCTTGACGTACTTAATTTTTATTTGACTGTTCAACATGTGTGAATCTATGTTAATGTTCATATTTTATTGTTATTACCACCTACAAAGATCCAATATATAGTAATATCTGTGTGATTTGTTTGTGTTGTTTTCTTGTGTAAGTATTATTTTGTGGTTATTGTTGGTGTTTTAAAAGAATTGAGTAAATGTATGAAATAAAAACCCCAACGATATTTTTTTAATTTGCCTCAATTTACTCTGCTCAAATTATGACGCAAATACCTACTTTCAAGCGTTTACGAGCCTGTAAAGCAGACTACTTTAAGAATTTAAGTGCTTACGGAAAACACGGCCTTTATAGGTAAAGTAATACGTTGTATTACTTACACACGTTTTTTAGTATCGACATAAAATTAATAAAATCCCTGATTTAATTGTTTGTATTTTTAACCGACTTCAAAAAGGAGGAGGTTCTATGTTCAGTTGTATGTATGCTTTTTTTTATGTATGTTCAGCGATATTTCCGTCAATTGTGGACCGATTTAGATAAGATATTTACAATACAATTTATTTTGCATTGGGTTCTGTATATCTCCAAGGTGGTCCCATATTAATTTTATTGACATTGGGCCTTAGACTTAGAAGATACACCAGGGAACTCCTTAACGACAAACAATAGGCATGTGTAAATTGAGATATTATGGGTATTACGTCAATCCTATAGGTACCCTACTATAGAATAATTCACTGGTCACTTAAAAATGTAAAATAAAAATCTTTTATAAAAAAAAGTAAACCGACTTCAAAAAGCAAAAAAATAAATATTTGAAGTCGGTGCCAAGTAACCGACTGCACCAACCAGCACCGACTTCAAATATTTATTTTTTTGCTTTTTGAAGTCGGTTTACCTTTTTTTATAAAAGATTTTAACAAATTTTGTTGTTTGCGTCGCTAGGGTCGGGGTTTTTTTATACAAATTTGACAAAAATGATAAATAATGGTTGAACTACAGAACCAGGTCTCAGAACCAGGATAAGTCTATCTATTTTAAATAATATTATAAATTTTAACTTGAGGTCTGTTTCAGTCCAATGTGCTTTTTCCTTTATTATCGATCTATGAAATACAGTGATGTTATACACTAGTAGTGCTAAGAAGCCCGCTTTATCAGTTGTATTTGCAAAGGATAATAATATTGACTACGAGGACATAAGATTAAAAAATTATGAAGTATATATGTATGATGTGTAGTAAATATGTATGATGAGTGAGACCATGTCATTTTATTAAATGTTATTTTTTATTGCCTATTTCATTTGTCAAATCGGACTTCTTATATTGACTAGTAAGGCTAGCACTGACGTCAAAACGTTTCTCGCGCGGGACAAAATTTTGTCGGCCCGTGATTCAAGTCTTATACGCAGTAAAAATAGTCTTCTCTATACGTCAATACGTCACGACACGTTAAGCTAGCACGTTAGACAAAAGTGTAATCTCGCGCCTAAGATAGCGAAATTCGTGACATTTGCTATGTCGCGTCACCTCTGCTAGCCCTGCTGGGTGCACTACAAAAAGTTACCTGTATTAATTTTCTACCTCCAGTGATAGTGTATTATTTTAATAAAGCTTGATAAAAATATGAGTTTCGTTTTACTAGATACATTGATCAAATTACAGTATTTACATTTGGAACTGCTAGATTTTACACCCTCAAATTAACACATTTTGTATCACACCAATAAACAAACAGTGTATAGGGATGTGAATTTGTCTCATAGATTTTAGCAGTCTATATTTGGCAGGCTTTTTCCTCTACATTCGTTGACCCAGCCTAGCCATGCATAGAAACCATGAATGCCGTATATCTTCTTAGCGCAAGTTGACGCTCTTGTAATGTCGTCCGTCAGGAGGTCTGGAAAAAAAACTTAGTATGAGTGGGTACACAGAAAAAAGACTGACTTGAATGAATTTTGAATGACTATTATTCCATGAGTGTATAGTGCCTTGTTTAATAACTTGAGTAAAATCTAGCATGCGCAGCCATTTTTTTAGGAACGCGCAGAGCACCAATTATGTTTCATTAACTTATTTTTCGGTTAGATCCAAATTCTTTGAATTAGATACATGTTAAGTACTGGTAACTTTTAAAATTTTATTGAAGACTTAAATATTAGTAGGTATAAATGGTTCCTTGTTGTATTTGTGTTTAGTTTTATATACTTCAGTTTGTACCAAGGTCCTAAAAATCATGGTCATCTTATGCAGGTGACGGGAGTCCTTCAATACTTGCGAAGTAGGGCAACACTGTCTTGTATCTTACTTCTATTTAGGTTTCCCTACAGTTAGCCTTACTAAATTACGTAATTCTCGAGAGGAGTTTTATTATAAGACTACACTTACCTATTATTAAATTGCAAGTGAAACGTGGCTGTTGTTACAGCAAATTCCTCCGACATGCGTTTATCCGACAAACCGGAACAAATAATTGTGGGCCCCACAAAGATTTGTCCTGTGCGGGAATCGAGCCCGCGACTACTCGATCGAGTGGGCGGAGCGATTTAACCTCTTAACCACTGGACCAAGGCTTATGTCAAGTAAGGGAAAGAATACTTAAGAAATTATGAAAAAAGCACATACAACCTTTAAGCTGATTAGGAAGGAAGCCTTGTTTTATAAATTCCAAATACAATTCACATAACGCAAAAGTTTTGCAGAGACTTTTCTAACACCAGACATCTAAGAGCAGGGAGTGATTCTTATGTAGTTAAATGATTTGCTGCGTTCTTAATGCGTCATATTGCTATTGAGTGGAACTTGCTACCACCCTGTGTTTCCGAAGAAGTATAATTTGGATCTTGAAATCCGGAGTGAGTAGGTTATTACTGAGTCAACGATGTCACATGTCCTCATCTTCACTTTCGATCAGGTGGGATAGGGGCAATCACTCGCTGATTAGTCTTCAATGAAGAATTTACCTATTGTAGATAACAAATCAAAAGTTAGGTTCTAGGTCTAGGGAAATTACCTTTGCATCTTAAATTGCAGCTCTTGCCAGGAGCATTTCCAGTGTTGCACCAATATCGATCATTAATTTGAAATAAACCGTAGTCGAAAGATCCGTCGCTATCCGGACCACCAATAACGCCAGTCCGCCGGGAGCTTTCTGCCTCTATTAGACAAATCCCTGAAGGAACAAATTTTTTAAAGTATTTGTAATCCTGGGGCAACGTTTAAAATAAACCAGACGGGAATTTCTGTTAATTTATGCTCTGTCAACACATACATATAGTCTATACCAATAAAATATTTAAAATTTTTAAACACTTATTTTATTTAACATTAAAACGTCGATTTCTGGCGTTTTCATTTCGATGTCTTCGGAAATACTCTCGCCTTCATATTATGTGTTCCGTTTAACGTCCGAAGTCAAATTATGAAAGTACATCGACTATTCCTCTGTTTCGTCGCTAGATGGCGCTATTTTTGTCATGTGTCACCTGTAGGCGGTGCCGCTTATGGCCAAATCTGGAACTAACTTGTTTACCACACAACGAGCCGCCATACTTTTGTCATTATTGCGACGTTTTTCCTACTGCAAAGTCGTTAGATTTTAAAGTTCCTGATAATTCGTTATAACTTTCGAGATTAAAATAGAAAGTTGTCGTTTTTTTTCCGTTACGTAAAATTGTGATCGTTCGGTATTCAAATGATTAATAATGATAAAATTACCGTCACAGTGGGTGAAAATCTCGCAGAAATTCTTAGTGATCATGACTCCAATCGGAGACTGCCCATGCCTTTGCCAAAAAAGTGTTGAAACCCGCGTGGCGTTAAGTGCACCAAGATCCTCGTGTTCAAGTTCGGATGAAGAGGATGAACCACCATCAAAACGATGCCGCCGAAATAAATCGCGTGAGTGATACCGAGAGATCGACAGAAGGTTTGAAGTTTTATCGCAACAGGTGAATCACATTAACAATTTATTTTACGCAAATTACGCTTCAATGCATTTGAGTATGTCTGCCTCATCCGCGATACCCGCGCCTGGAGTAACAGATAAAACTTTAGAGGTTCCGTTTTTTCGGCACTCAATCGACAAATGATATTGCCGAGCTAAATGTGTGTCAAGGAATCGTCCGTACCTAAAGCGAATCCCGTTTGCGTGGCAAGGTTAGCTGCAATGCAAAGATTTAACTCCTCAGATTGGAACGCTTTACGATACACGTAGGTGCAAAAGAAATACACCTTTCCGGCGTTTACTGAGCTGAAAGTGAACGAGGAATTGAGGTGTTTAGAGGATCCTTATGCCCCACTTAGATGGTTCCAGATGGAACGTAGCTTTGCTGCTTTATCAAATGCCTTTTAAACCCAAACTGAGTTTGTAAACGGTGCTTTACGAAATTTGATTGACTGGTCGGCAAAACCAGATACTCGTCTCACTTCAACGACGGTCCACGATAAATTAAAAGATTTATTTAGAATGAGTCTGAATACAATGTCTCATGACATTTTACAAATGATTTGCGGAAAACGCGCGGAGGTTTTAGAACTGCGGCGTAAAGCGCTCCTAAAACCCTTAAAAGGAAAATATATCCGCGAAGATATTGGAAGATACATTCTTCTTTGGAATATATGTTTAACCCTCAAAGTTTATTGGCATATATACGAAAAATAGGTGGTATCGATAAATTTAATAGGGATAGAGTACCTAGTTTAAAATTCGGTCGTGCAAAACCTTCGGTGTCTTTAAAGTCACCGGTTGCTTCTACTTCAGGTAAAAAGCCCTTTTGTTTCCAACAACAAAATGAATTTAAACATGGCAAAAACAAACTCCGAAACTTTGACGATCAAGAGAAAAGGGGGGGGGGGGGGGTGTAAGGGTGAGGTTAATAGAAGCGGACGCCAATGACTCGGGATTTACGGGGGGCCGTCTGGTGTTTTATGCAGACGTGTTGGCCCAATTCCGGGCTCCCAGGAGGATTCTCAAATTAATTTCTACTACTCGTATTCCATTCGTCCAGACACCACCACTTATTTTGCCAACGTCAAATATCATGAAAAAATTTCAAACGCCTCAATCTTCAGAAATGTCGTTGGTAATTCGAACCATCATTCGGAGTCAAATACTCGAATCCACGCCATTAACCCCATCTTTCGTATCCCCACTTTTTATTATAAGAAAAAGCAGTGGCAAGATTCGATTTATTTTCAATCTAAAAGCATTAAATCGGTTTCTACAGCCAAAACACTTCCATATTTTTCACCATCACAAGATGCCCAATTTTTTACAAGCAGGCGACTAAATGGTCAAGTTCGACTTAAGCCAAGCCTATTATCATTTACGGATTTCTCAAGGTCACCGTTGCTTTCTACGCATAAACTACGAAGTTCGACTGTTCCAAATAACATGCCTGCCTTTCGGCCTCGCGCGTGTCTAAAGATGTTTGCACTAGTCACAAACTGGACTGCCTAAGTATTATGCAGCAAAGTTCTTTGTCTAGTCCTGTATTAAGACGATTATTTGATAGTCCATTAATGCAAAGAGACGTTAAAATCTCATGTCAAACTGGCTACGGAGTTTCTTACCTCGCTAGGCTGGAATATGGAGAAATCAGTACCAACCCAACAAGGTGTATAGAATTCCTAGGAATTGTCTGGGACACACAAGCCAACGCCAAGAGTTTGCCTCAAGACAAGGTTCTAAAGATATTCTAAAGATACATCATTACCTATTATCTCTTTTATATGCCGGCAGTTGGACCCGCAAGCGGGTGCAACGCCTCTTAGGGAATCTCAACTTTGCGACCTTTTTCGCGCCCCGGGGAAGGTTGTGGTCCAGTTCACAGACGAGGTGCAAGAAGAACTAGAATGGTGTTAATCAGAAATCTTGTAATCAACCCAGGCCGTCATCAACCAATTACCTTGTCACAGACGCCTCAGATGCCCAGTGGGGAGCCATAGTGAACAACAAAACATTAAAAGGCACTTGGAACCAAAATCATCGGAAGTGGCATTGCAACCTCAAGGAGATATAGGCGGTGATAGCGGCGATTACTTCGGAAGCAAGGGTTCTAAAAAATTCAACCGTAATCTTACAAAGCGACAACAGAATAGTAGTGTCGTACATGAAAAATAGGGTGGAACGAAGGCAAAAAATCTCATGATACTGACAAAAAAGTTACTGGCACTGACGGAGAGCCTAAATAGTACTAGTCCCTCATCACCTTCCGGGAATGTACAACACGGAGGCCGATCACCTCTCGCGAAATCGAGGCGGTTCCGAGTGGCACCTACTGAGTGAAGCGACCAAAAAAATTTTCACCCTGTGGGGAACTCCAGACATAAACCTGTTCGCATCGCTAGACGCTCACGTCGTGTGCGACTATAAAACTCTAGACTAATCAGACTCAAGCGCTTGCTATCACGATCCATTCAGCAGATACTAGAGTTACGATCTCGTATGAATTTTTCCTCCACCAGCCCTGCTTCCGCGTGTATTGTACCACCTCAACTTTGCGAAAGGGAATTTCATAATAATAGCACCTAAGCGGAGGAAACCCTTTTGGCGCCCAGATCTGAAAAGTCGCGCTCTAACACGTCCTACGAAGATCAGGCACCTGAATACATCACTAGTGGACACAATGTCGGGGCGCCTACCATCTCAAGTACACACTCTACAGCTTGAAGCCTGACTCATTTCGGCTGGGATTTTCTAACACAGAATTGGTCACCTGCAGAGAGACATCTATTGTTAAAGCGTTGGAGAGCTTCCACGCTTCAGACTTACACACCCATATGGAGCAAATGGATTCTGTGGTGTAATAGAAATAACCTAAATTGTCGTCAGCCGGTACCCGCTGATGTAGCCCGGTATTTGGCAAAACTTTTTCTGGAGGATCACTTAGAATTTAGCTCTATACTTGTTGATAAATCAGTTATAGCATCAATTTGTGAAATACTGTCTGATATTAAGATTTCATCAAATCATTTGGTTAGGCATATTTTAACAGCTGTGTCATTAGCTAGAGCAATTCCACCAAAATTGCAAATTTGGAATGCAAGAATAGTAATTCAATTCTTAAAGAATACAGATGTAAATTTGCAAAGCTTATATGATGTTTCTAGACGTACTGACTCTATATTGTTGTTGGCTTCAGGGCGTACTCGGAGAGTGCATGATTTGACTCTCTTATATTGCAATTTAAAACATTTTGAGGATAAGGGAGATTCAATATCATTACATCCTGTATTTGGCTTAAAGATACAAATACAAATCCTATATTTTGGGTAAGAACATTGGTAGACATAACAAAAAATATTAGAGGTTCCCTGACAAATTTATTTATCACTCAAGGACCTCGTAAACCAGATAGTGTTGTAATTATCGGTGGATGGATAAAACGAGTCTTAACCGCAGCCGGGATACACGCTTCACCTGGTAGTTTTAGGTCAGCAGTCTTCCCTTAACTGCTTAGAAAAATACCTAGTAAATGATATTTTAGCCAAGGTCAACTGGCGCCGTGGTGACGGGAAAGAATACATGTGTCATCACCCCCTATCATCCCGTGGGTGTCGTAAAAGCCGACAAAGGGAACACTCTCGCAAACGACCCAGTGCGTAGAGAAGGAAAACTTGAAATCAAACCCTATACCAACCCGTCTGGCCAGCGTGCTATAGTAGGCTAATTTACCTTCCATGAAAGCACAACAATTTAACCGGCCCCCAGTTCCCGGTACTCCCGCTGTTCCCGATCACGGTAGCGGTCGGGGCGACAGCGGGAGAGGGGGTGCTATGAATCTCCGGGCTACGAGAGGCTACCATAAAGAACTGACCCTCGCGACATATAATGGATGCACACTACGGCTGGACCACCACCTCACCGAAATCGAGGTAAAACTGGGTCGCATAAAATAGCATATTTTGGGGTTATGTGAGGTCCGAAGAAAGGGGGAGGACGCGATAATCCTTGAGTCTTGTTCTACTTCCGAGAAGGTGATCAGCTCTCCCAGGGTGGTGTCGGTTTTCTGGTCAATAAGGACCTCGTTAGCAGCGTTGTGGAAGTCACCAGTGTGTCGACATGGGTAGCGTACCTTATACTGAAGCTCAGCGATAGGTACTCCCTAAAGGTGATACAGGTATATGCACCGACCTCGACATACGCTGACGAAATAGCCGAAGCCGTGTACGAAGATATTGCGAAAGCACTACACGGCACCCCAAAGGCTCACTACAGCGCTGTTATGGGGGACTTCAACGCCAAAGTGGGAGTACAAGAACGCGGCGAAACGAAAATCGGACCCTTCGGTGTGGGGCGCAGAAATAACAGGGAGCAAATGCTAGTAAACTTTCTCGAGTCGCATGGGCTCTTCTTAATGAACTCCTTCTTTAAGAAGAAACCCCATAGAAAGTGGACTTGGCGAAACCCCGACAACGTGAAAAAGAACGAGATAGACTTCATCATGACGGATAAGAAGTATATATTTAGGGACGTCTCTGTGATCAACAGGAGGATCGAAAGGGCCCGGATGGTGAAGCCTACTCTCCGACCTACCGCGCTCCAAACAGCCTTGGGTTCCGAAAAGTTCCAATTGGAACTTCAAAACCGTTTTGACTTGCTGGAAACCATTGGCAATATTGACGAGAAAACCGACACAGTGATCAGAATGCTACAGGACGTGTCTCGAAAGTTCCTGTGCGTAAAAAGCAAAAACAGGGACTCTAAACTCGAACTTATGAGAAGTAGACGAGAAATGCCACCTACGCAGACATCTTCGTCAGATCGCAAGAACTTAAACCTTAGAATCCGAAAGCTGATACGGCGCGACCTCAGACACAACACCCGTATCGTCGAGGCTGCGATCGAGCAGAATAAGGACACTAAGGTCTTCGCCCAACAGCTCGGACGTTCGGCAGATTGTACAGAAAACTGAAGAGTACAATCAAGTTTTGGATGCTCTGCAACGATGTCGTATTGACTGGCGTTATATCGAAGTGCTGAGATGTTTGTATGATACCGCCACTATGACCGTACAGCTCCAGGAACAAAAGAGCAACCCCATTGAGCTGCGCAGAGGGGTGAGACAGGGGGATGTAATATCCCCTAAGCTTTTCACCAACGCGCTTGAAGACGTGTTTAAGACACTGAACTGGGCGGGACGGGGCGTGAATATAGACGATGAGTGCATCTCGGATCTTCGGTTCGCCGACGACATTGTCATAATAGCAGAGACGCTGGAACAGTTAAGCGAGATGCTGCACAGCCTAAATGTAGCTTCTCGACGTGTTGGTCTCGGCATGAATTTGGATAAAAACAAGATCATGTTCAATGAACATGTCACGCCGGGACCAGTCTAGGTCGAAGAATCGATGCTCGAAGTTGTTTGAGAATACACCTGCCTTGGGCAGATTATCCAGCTTGGTAGGAACAACCTCGAGAAAGAAGTCGACAGAAGGATCCAGTTGGGCTGGGCAGCATTCAGCAAACTACGTCGGGTTTTCTCTTCGCCTTTACCGCAATGCCTGAAGACGAAAGTCTACAACCAGTGCGTTCTACCAGTCATGACATACGGTGCCGAGACGTGGACACTTACAGTAGGGCTAGTACATAGGCTCAAAGTCTCGCAGCGAGCTATGGAGCGGGCTATGCTCGGAGTCTCTTTGAGGGATAAACTCCGAAATGAAGTTATCCGTCAAAGAACCAAAGTAGTTGACATAGCTCGCAGACTAAGCTCGTTAAAGTGGAAGTGGGCTGGCCATGTCTTTCAAAGAACCGTTGGCCGATGGAGCAGACGAGTTCTAGAGTGGAGACCGCTACTCGGCAAACGTAAGATAGGGCGCCCCCCAGCTCGGTGGACCGACGACCTGAAGAAGGTCGCAGGGTGGGACTGGATGCGGAAGGCGGAGGACCGTGTATTGTGGCGCCAATTGGGAGAGGCCTATGTCCAGCAGTGGACTGCAATAGGCTGATTTGATTTGATTGAACTGGCGCCATGAAAATACACGAAATCTATCTATCTATCTCTATCTATAACCTCAAGCCAGATCCCTTGCGGGGTAGACAGAGAGTACAGAGTTCCAACAGGTTCTTTCCTTACATACCTCTCTAGCTTCCTCGACTCTCATAGTTCGTCTCATACACGCTCGCCGGTTACGGAGACTCTTGGCTTTTCCTTCAGATAAGACTCGGTTTATTTGGTCGTGGTAAGATAGTCTAGGTCTTCCCCGGTACCTGCATCCTTCCACTTTCACATTGTATATCTGTTTTGTCATTCTTTCCTCTGGCATTCTTTCTATATGCCCGAACCAACGGAGCATGCCCTTTCTCATCTTTACACCGATACTATCTTTCATACCTACTCGCTTTCTTACTACGCTGTTGCTAATGCGGTCGGTCAGCTTCACTCCGCACATCTTCCGCAGAGCTCGTATTTCTACCGCATTTATCCTACTTTCATTCTCCTCCTTACATACCCAGCTCTCGCTGCCATATAACAGCGTTGGGACAAGAACTATTGAGTAGTATTGTTGACAAGTAGTATTGAATTAAAAAAGTCACTTTCTCAGTATTTTGTAGCTAATAATCAGAACTTAATTAAGCAATGTTGATTGTTTAACTGTTTCAAATTACTTGTGATTTTTTGTTTCTTTCTTTTTGTTTTCATTCCTATTTTTGTTTACAGGATTTTTGTCTTCTTTATATCACCACTATTACACTATTATACACTAAATTTTAATCACATTGTTGCATTTTATTAAGCAAGCCACCAGGAGATAACAAACAGATCTCTCATAATTGGACTTCGGACGTCAAACGGAACACATCATATAAAAATTTTACCTGAAAATAAAATTTGTATTATGTTTCCTAGGACGTCCGAAGTCTATATAATGTCTTCCCGGTGTATACCATCATCATTATGAGACAAACAATGATAAAAGTATGGCGGCTTGCTGTGTGGTAAAGAAGTTAGTTCCAGATTTGGCTGTAATCGGCGTTGTAGGCGGTGGCACTTGATGGAAATAGCGCCATCAAGTGACGAAGCAAAGGAAAAGTCGATGTACTCTCATAATTGGACTTCGGACGTCCCAGGAAACATAATATAAATTTTGTTTTCAGGTAAAATTTTTATATTATTACACTTGTTCTAGATTGCAATCATAACCAACACATCTAAAAATGGTGATGGTTTGTTCACAAAGTTTTAAAGTTTAATTGGAATACAATTAATATAGTTCTAAACCTACATAAGGTCAGGGCCGTCTGATATCTTCTCCGACTAGTCTAGTGACCCGTTAGGATTAAAGAAAAAAAAACTGGTGCATTCTTGTAAGATTTAGTTCTATCTATACCCACTCCAACATTTTTTATTGGGCCTGCCTAAGATCCCAGGTAAGGAGGTTATTGTTCCACTACTTTCATAGACAGGTAAATAAAAAAACCGACCACGCCTATTATCTCAAAATCTCCGACAGTGTTAAATCCCAATGTAGTAGGAAGCTAGCCTATTGCTATCGAGCACAGATCCGAACCGAAGTCTCTTTGTTGTGACTGTGAAAACTCAGTGCAGACTATCCAGCACATCGTGGAGGACTGCCCCACTAGGAAATTCAGCGGCGGATTCGAGGGGCTACACCAGCTGGCACCAGAGGCTAAACAATGGCCCCTCTATTCTGACATTTTGATTGTGGGTCGCATCACTGACAGTACATCGCCATACGATGATGATAGAATAAAAGCATACTTTGTCCAATCTAGGACTTGAATTCAGGACCTCAGGATCCCCACTAGCACGATGCGCCACTAGACCAACAAGACAGATAGGTAAATAGTACTTACAATCTTTAAGCTGATTGGGAGGGAAGCCTTGCTTCATAAGTTCCAAATACAATTCACATATCGCGAAAGTTTTGCCAATATATCGAGGAGCTACGCATAGTATCAGAATAAAATGAAGAGTGCGCGTCATTTCTCCTCTTAACCGCGGTTTGAATTAAACCGAGACACCAATAATTATTACGTGTCAAGGATTTCAATATTCTTTTTAGGGTTCTGTACCTCCAAAGATAGAAAGTGGAACCCTTATACTATGATCCGTGCATCCATAATAGCTGTTTTTTTTTCTTGGAAATCGCTTACTGTTAAGAACAATTAAAACTCTGAAATATACCTATATTTATATTTATTATATTATAAACATATCTATAATGATGGAATTGGGAGACGTGCCTATAATTATACCTTATAATAGGTTGAACTTCAAGAAACATATTTTTGTGTCTGGTGTTTTTGTTTAGAGAAGAAGTTTAAAGTGTAAGAATAAAGAGCTTTCCTATCTATTGCCCTTATCTACACTAATATCATAAAGAGAAAAGATTTGTTTGTTTGTTTGTTTGTAATCGATAAACTCTGATACTACTGGACCGATTCTTTACATACTACATTAGCCAATACATTGTACATTATCCAAAAGTAACATAGATCCGGTAAATGGCGCTTTTGTCGACCAGGTGCAAAACCGCAGGAAACAGCTAGTTATGTCTATAAGACTCATAAGAATACAGGGCAAAGTGGGGCTTTACAACATATGAAAATATGCAATAAAGGTGTGACATAAACTCAAGTTTTACCGCACATCAGTGTCGCAGCATTTAAATTTTTTTATATTTATTTAATAAGTATTTTAATTAAATAGCATATTGCAATTAAATATATCATTTTCTATATTAACTTAAACAAAAATATAACAAAACTTAACAAAGGAAAAAAAAATGAAAATGGAGGTATTTTAATAATTTCTCGCTATAAAAACTTGCTTATGACGAGTTCAAATCATTGTACAGCATGTTTTTTTTTTAATAACAATATAAAAAAAGGGTTTATATTAGTGTGCACTTAATTCATGTTGGCCGGTTGTAAGAAGGTGTAAAAAGTATTTTTTAAATTTATCGTAGGTTTAAATTTTTTTATATTTATTTAATAAGTATTTTAATGTTTTCATAATGTTATTCTAGGTTGAAAGAAGGGTTATAGGGCTTATCTATAAAAAAAAAATACCATCAGTCCAGGGTCCAGAATTTTCCGGTGTTATTTTCAGACTCCTTAGTTGTAGTATTTCCTAGTAAATCGGCTGTAAAGTGTGACAGGCAGGAACCCAAAATGATTTGGTACGAATCCCTCATCGTGTGAGATCGACTCGCGCTTGACTGGTTATTTTTATGTTGGATGATGATAAACTACTAATTGATTGCCAAAACCTGTTCATACATTTTTCGAATAAGATAAATCGCGAATTTGCGGTTTAGTTTTGGTTTTTAAGTTCCCTACGTTTCGAGTGCTCTACACCACTCATGGTCATGGGAGGGACTGAGGCGTTTGACGTCCAAAAGACATTGTTATTCCGGGTTACCTTAGGAGCGTTAATTTAATTGCAATTGAAAGTTCAATTGATTGAATAATGCCCAACACTGAGTATAAGCCACCAAGAAGAGGAAATTGAGCGTTACTATATGTGTTAATTAGTTTTTAAGGTTTGTATATATATGTACCGTTGTATCGTATCGTTTCGCAGTGTCATATATTCATTGTACCCAGTATGGATTTTGATTATCGTTATAGTACTTGTAAATACTCATGAGAGAAAGCTTTCTTTATTTTATTGTAGAAACCTACAACTTATCTCTTGAAGGCCTCTGTGGTCTAGTCGCGAATAATGCGCTTCACGATCACGAGGCCCTGGGTTTACACTGTAAACCTCTGCCAGCGGTGTGTGTAAAGTATATAATAATAATAATACTAGCCCTGTTAAGAAAATGTCCCACCGTTGGGCACGGGTCTCCTCTCAAACTGAGAGGGTTTAGGCCATAGTCTACCACGCTGGCCCAGTGCGGGTTGGCGAACTTCACACACCTTTTGAGAAACTCTCAGGCATGCAGGTTTTCTCACGATGTTGTTCACCGTTAAAGCTAGTGATAGTTAATTTATAAAACGCACATGCTTTCGAAAAGACGGAGGTGCGTGCCTGGGTTTGAACCCGAGACCTCTGACTTTGCAGTCCAACGGCTATGCTTGTTTATTTTTATTTACAACTCTTTATCGTTTAATGTCTTCTGGTCTTATGATATTGTAAAGCTCCTATACGTTAATTTTGCCTGGTTTGGCAATAGTAACGACTGCCTGAACACTTCCTATGCTTCTATCTGCTATAATATCGACGTGAATTTTGCTTATCAAAGCGTCTTTCTCGCACGTAAGATTTTGTAAGGAGAAGGAGTAACTTTTTATAATAATAGATAAAATATAAAAGCTCCGAAAGTAGCCACTTTACAGCATCGTAGACACGGTGATAGAATCGACTGACTTTAAAATACATAAATAGTATGTGGATAAATTAATGGTCTCTTTGAAAGGCACTTTAAATTGACGGAAATGCATGAAGAGATGTATGAATGAAGATGAAAGAGGTGGGTCAGGGTCGTAGGATGTGGGAAACTGTAGTTTCTGCCTAATCCAGTAGGATAAAGGCGTGAGTGTATGTATGTACAATGTATATGCATATATAGATAACACCTAAATCGCATTCGCATTTAGATGATGCGGTCATTCTAGTAACTTAGCGTTGTTTAAACAAGATCGTGAGATCAGATTACATGTTTAAGCTAATTTTGGCGTAGACAGGTGGACAGATGACCTTTTTCTAACTCCTAGTGGCTGGCAGGTTAATTGGTTAGCAGTGAATGATAATACCTATTATGTACCCATGCCGACATTTAGCAATAGGTAACCACCTTTACAAAAATAATGTCGTACCTATTCCAATGTTTTTTCCCGAATTCCTACAATTTTTAACCGACTTCAAAAAGGAGGAGGTTCTATGTTCGGTTGTAGGTATGCTTCTTTTTATGTCTGTTCAGCGATATTTCCGTCAATTGTGGACCGATTATGATGATTTTTCTTGCATTGGGTTCAGTATAGCTCCAAGGTGGTCGCATTTTAATTTCATTGGCATTGGACCTTGGACTTAGAAGATAAACCAAGGAACTCCTTAATGACAAACAATAGAAATATGTAAATTGAGATATTATGGGTATTACGTCAATCTTATAGGTACCCCACTATAGAAGTAAGCAGTATGTTAGCCGACTTCAAAAAAGGAGGCGGTTCATAATTCGTCTGTTTTTTATGACTCCTTTGCTTATGAACCGATTTTGATAATTCTTTTTGCAATTGGTTCAGTATAGTTTTGAGGTGGTCCTATTTTAATGTTATTGGTATTGGAACTTGGACTTTGAAGATACACCAGGGAACTCCATAACGGCGAACAGCACGAATGTATAGATTTCGTTATTATAGATATTATATTAATCCTGTAGGTACCTTCCTGTACAATTCAGAAAAATAATATAATATTGGTATATAAATATACCAATATTATATTCCTACCCCGCGAGGGAGCTGGCGTGATGATATAGATAGATAGATAGATAGAATATTATATTATACCGATGAAATCCCGGACATCAGTCTGTGCGAGATTAGTATGGCTCTCAAACAGCTCAAGAACAACAAGGCGCCAGGCGATGACGGTATAACAGCCGAGCTTCTCAAGGCTAGTGGAAAGCCGATATTGAGGGCTCTCCAGAAACTATTCAACACCGTCATCCTCGAGGGCAAAACGCCACAGTCATGGCGCGGAAGTGTGGTGGTTCTCTTCTTCAAAAAAGGTGATAAAACCCTCTTGAAGAATTATAGACCCATCTCACTTCTGAGCCACGTCTATAGACTGTTTTCGAGAGTCATCACGAATCGTCTCGCGCGCAGACTAGATGACTTCCAGCCTCCGGAACAAGCCGGTTTCCGAAAAGGCTTCAGCACCATAGACCACATTCATACGCTGCGACAGGTCATACAGAAGACTATAGAGTATAACCTGCCACTATGCTTAGCGTTTGTGGATTATGAGAAGGCCTTCGATTCGATCGAGACTTGGGCTGTACTACAGTCTCTCCAGCGGTGCCAAGTTGACTACCGGTATATCGAGGTGCTGAAGAGTTTGTACGAAAACGCTACTATGTCAGTCCGCCTTCAGGACCAGAGCTCGAAACCTATTCAACTGCAGCGTGGTGTGAGACAGGGAGACGTTATATCCCTGAAACTGTTCTCCGCCGCGCTGGAAGATGTCTTTAAGCTTCTGGACTGGAGAGGACTAGGTATCAACATCAACGGCGAGTACATCTCTCACCTTCGATTTGCCGATGATATCGTGCTCATGGCGGATACCCTGGAAGACATCAGTGCCATGCTCGACGACCTCAGTAGAGTCTCTCAACAAGTAGGTCTTAAAATGAACATGAACAAGACGATGATCATGTCAAACGTCCATGTAGTACCAACTTCTATAAAGGTTGGAGACTCTATGCTCGAAGTTGTTGACGATTATATATACCTGGGACAAAGAATCCAATTAGGTAGGTCCAACTTCGAGAAAGAGGTCAATCGTCGAATCCAGCTCGGTTGGGCGGCGTTCGGGAAGCTACGTAACATCTTCTCGTCCAAAATTCCGCAGTGTCTCAAGACAAAAGTCTTTGACCAGTGTGTGTTGCCAGTGATGACTTACGGCACTGAGACATGGTCGCTTACGATGGGCCTCATAAGAAGGCTCAAGGTTACCCAAAGAGCGATGGAGAGAGCTATGCTCGGAGTTACCCTGCGGGATCGAATCAGAGATCCGCAGGAGGACGAAAGTCACTGACATAGCACTCAGAATTGCTAAACTTAAGTGGCAGTGGGCGGGGCACATCGCTCGTAGAACTGACGGCCGTTGGGGCAGAAAGGTTCTCGAATGGCGACCACGTACCGGAAGACGTGGAGTGGGTAGGCCCCCTACAAGATAGACCGATGACCTGGTGAAGGTCGCGGGTAGAAGTTGGATGCGTACAGCACAAAGCCGGTCGTTGTGGCGGTCTTTAGGGGAGGCCTTTGTCCTGCAGTGGACGTCTTTCGGCTGAAGAAGATATAAATATTAGTAAATATACACTCGTCACTTAAAATTTGTTTTTCATGGCCATCTTTGTTTTCCCCTCCGCAGCATGGCGTATACGACCGACTCTCTGGAGCGCTCGGATCCGTGGTATCGTCGCGTACCAACCGTGCTCCACGGGCAGTTCAAGCTATATTAGCTTGAACTGCTCGTGGAGCAGATTTTACCACAAGATGCCTTGCGGGCAGCCTAGTGTATATCATCATCATCATTTCAGCCTATACTTGTCCACTGCTGAACATAGGCCTCCTAACCGGTCCGATGCCACATGCATCCAACGACTACCTGCGATCTTCACAAATTCGTCGGTCGATCTGGTAGTCCGATCTTTGTGCTATGTGGCCCTCCCATTGTCACTTCAGCTTGCTAATCCTGAGGGCTATGTTGGTGACCTTAGTTCTTCTACGAATCTCTTCATTCCTGATTCGATCACGAAGAAAAACGCCGAGCATAGCTCTTTCCATACCTTGCTGAGCAAATGTGAGCTTCTTTCATATTATACTTTAACTTTAATAATGGAGACCGCGACTTGGTAAGCGTAAGGTAGGACGGCCCCCAGCTAGATGGACCGACGACCTGAAAAAGGTCGCTGGGAAAGACTGGATGCGGAAGGTGGAGGACCGTGTGCAATGGCGCGTGTTAGGAGAGGCCTATGTCCAGCAGTGGACTGCGATAGGCTGATTGATTGATTTAATAATGGAATACCTACCATTATCTACTTAATATTGTGATTACAAAACACATCGTGGCGTTTGTATTGGCTAATGCACAATATGTTACTGGAACTCGTGTAGTTAGTAAACTTAGTGTAGGTAAGTAGAGTTAAGGTTGTGTTGTTTTATGTATGTTATTTTAAGAATTTAGCTTTAATTGAATCCATAATAAAAAAAAAAACAATACAGTCGCTTCGTCTCGTCATGCCCAGCACCCACACATTATGTGAGTTTATGGTCACAGCGGTTGACTCAATTCGTTGATGGACTCTTGATTCATCCCAACTTCGCTGCTTTGCTTTGTGCAATAATATGGTGGTAAATAACTGCTGTATATTTTATCATTTGGTGATAAGGTTATAATTGATTTAAATAAAAAAATAACAAACTTCACAGTTTCTCTCTGTAATAAATTAAGTTACTAGGCAGGCTTGTTGCCTTACTGAATTTAGGCCCTTAATTAATTTAAAAATATCCATAAAACAATTCTTACATACTATACAATAAATTAAAAAGATGGTTACTTAAGTACTTATACATGAGGTATGTGATGATTGACCATGATATTTTTCCTCTCTTATTTTTATTTCTAAGATATTTTTTTTTCTGTTTAAATCGGCCTTATAGTTTTCTGTGCTAGCTCTTCCGCTTACTAAGTATAGTATCATACTAATAATGTTGGAACCCTAACAATATAATGACCGAAGCGATTACGCTATAGGAACCAAACAGTGGTTCCATTTTAATATTTCATTTATTTTGTTCCATGCCCCCATCTACCTATGCTTAATTACTGCTTGTGTCCTGCTTCATGTTTCAATATTTCTTATGGGTCCAACTAGACACTTGGTGACATTGATATGCTTAGTCAGTATATTATGAAGTTACTGTACCTACAATGAAATAATGTGAATTATGTTTGTTCGCACTATTAAATTATGCCCCTAACATACTCACATCTAATATTTATTATAGTAATATCATTTTCAAACACTTAACTGATTTGGCAATAAGAATGCACCATATATTGCTTGCCACGAAAGGAAGGTCATCACTGTGTTCATTCCGTAATAAATCTTCTGAATAGTCATTTACTTATCTTCAGTAAACATATAGATTTTCCTCGTACTCTGCTCCGGGGTATACGGATGATATGGATGAACGCATACCGTCCTTTTTGTAAACAGGAAAAGAGACATCCTTCGCGCCAGTCCTATACCGATGTCTATACTTTTGCGTGGGATTTCTATCATAGGCAGTTCCTCCTCCTGCTCCTTCTCCTGATTCTTAAAACAATTAAGTTTTCGAAAACTGTTACGAAAACCCTCGAATCTAACTGTTGCCGTCTTCTTTTTGTTTTCGTTATTTTTTGTTGACTTTTTTCTGTATTTATTCTTCCTTTGGTTCGAATCAGCGTTTTCTGATTTAATATAAGCTCTCGACGATTCTGCCGAAGTGGCTACAGAAATGTCTTCTTCTGGCATAACTCTTTGTTTTATTTTTTACATGTTTCACGCGCGTTGTTCGTTTATCAAACTCAAGTGAGCTCCTGTCTAAATTTTGGCATTGATTGAGTGTGACGCAGCTCAGCGATACGATATCTAGATTACTTGCTGGCTGTGATTACAGTGACTTGGGTAGAATTTATGAACATATATGATTAAAAATTATATATTATATTATGATTAAATGCCTAAGTACTTGTAATTATAACACACATAAATATTATTGTTTTTATAAATCGATGTCTGCATAATATGGCCAATTGAAGTTGTTACATAACAATAGGCTGTGGAAGTAATTGTGACCATTGGCCTTGTGTTCAGTCACCGTGATTTTAAGAAACCTTCCGCTATTGGCAATCAGTTCAAGCATGATTGATTCACTTAGTTATGATACAGTGTTAACTCCTTTGTATTTTATAGCGACCAACGCTTAACTCCATAAGGTACGGAAATTATCGACTATCGAACTGGTGTCACCAGACATTTTACTTATATTTTATGTAAAACTATGTGACGTAATAGTCTTGTATATTATATTGATTAAGTAAACATTTTGCCTTATATTGCAGGCGTACTAAAACGGTTACATATGTACGTATTTTCTTACAAATTAACACAGTTTAACGTTGTACTGGTAATTGGAATGACTTTATTGAAACGTAAAATGCGTCATCCTTTTAGCGGTAATTAAGAGCGTAGTAATATGACTTGTCCCTAATTGAATTTTTAAAAGTAATAGCTGACGCGTCTACCTTGTGGCGTTAATCTTAATAACTCAAGTACCTATCGCTACGTTTGTACCTACCTACTTTTAGTGACTTCGCTGTAGGTGCCTACCAGTAATTGATTCCATACCTACTGATTTCCATACCATTGTTGTTGGTGTAGCTTTAGTAGGATATCAGCCACCTATCCTGGGTCTCAGTCTTATTCCACATTTATGTATACCCAGTTATATTTTCTGCTCAGTGAAGCTGTAAAGGCCACTCGGCCAACAGCATAAACCATACATATACAAAACCTAGTTATATTCGTTATCTGTTATAATTTCTCCCTTCTATTACGCTATTTCCCTGATGAGTACTTTAAATGCATACTTCGTGTTTTCTTAACCTTGAGTCATCACCTCCCACCGCATGAGTGCGACTGACGCGTAGTATTATAAGACAAGGTTGAAACGACTTTGCTTTCGTTTTGCAACTGACGTAGCCATTGATATAGTTGTAGTCGTAATACTCCATATGATTGTAACTTTTCTTGCACAAGGTTTCTTACATTGGAGGGAAGGAGACAAACAATATTTACAATTCACAATTGAACAGTGCGCTCGCGTTCGTTAACGTCATTCTAGTTTTCCCCAGCAGTGTTTACAATAACCAAATGATTCGTTGACGGTTGTTTCTTTTCAAGTGGTGTTTATATCGTGAAGGGCGAAACTGACGATGTGTATTTATTATAAAATAATAATCTAAATAAAACATATTTAAGCAGGTAAGATCTGTGTTCAAGTAACTAATATATTTTTAATGCTGCTTAAGTCTTACTAACAACGGTCGTCCACTAATTTGTATAAATAAACATTTTCGTTTGCTTAAAAGTCATGTGACGTTACTTGTGATGTGTCCTGCTTATCAATTGGAATGTTTTCGCGTATATATGTATGTTATCTTTTGAAGACTATATCTGTTGTTAAAGTTTTATAATTGGCGCACTAAACCTGGATTAATATTAATGGAAACTGAATTTTAATGTATTTTATATATGTGCTGTTAAAACCTCTTTCTATTCAAATACTATTTTTAACACTATTTTCGGTTCAAATTTGGAAATCATTAAAATTAATTTGCCGAAAATAACCTAGACGTAAAGAAAAAAAAACTAATTTTCAGTAGGTATAGTGTAAATGTGGTCAAGCTGTGTTTGTCTTGCGTGGTATGCATTCTTTGAATATTAAGCGTTTACCGTATGAATATAAATACCTAGGCTAACCATTATGTTACTAATTAGAATAATAGCAAGGAATGTTAGGTTGTTCGTTAATTACATACTATATTAAAATATTGGTATATTATTACCTAAGTCTGTTCACATCAAGCGGTATCATTAATGCATTTTTATTTTAATTCCGCCTACCTGAGTGGAATTAGATTCCAATTGAGAAAAACTAAAACGCGAAATATAGGATATTGTTTTAATTACAATATCGTTTTTAGTAATGAAGCAATACTATTATATTCGAAAAAAATTTGAATTAAGCCCTAATTTAATACGATGGTTTTTTTATCTTATTTACTTTTTAATATTACCAACTATCAACTGTTAGTCATTAAATTTAATCGACAAAAATATTGTTTTTATATTATTTTAGAAATATGGGCCGTAGGTACCTACTTGGAGTTATCTATGTCAGTGACTACCCCTGGGAAATTAAATGAGATTGGTGTGACGCATGACTAACGTTTTTACGTAGGCAATTAGTCCAATATATAGTTATTTAGTATGCATTGTATTAGTCACGTGTGCTTCGTAACATTTTATAGTACAACAATATATCTAACAGTCTGTAACCAAACACACGCTGACTAACTAACTCGCAACCATTTTTTATCAATAGATAACACTCCGCAACGGACGATAAGAGTATTAACAACGATAACAATCCGCCATCTTTAAATTTGATAATTACGACTCCAGCCCTTGTTTCACTTCGTTTTAGAACTCAGTTTCCAATTGTGGTGGCACTTTACGAGGTAAATAGTCACCTGCTGTATAGTCTTATCGGTTTTAGTTAATAATCGTCGAGGCAAGAGAATGGGTCTTTGTTTGTCTTTTGACTGCGGCGACTGCGATGGCTGCTTCAACCCGTGTTGTTTGGCGCTGAGTGCTTGCTGCCTGGTTCCTTGTCTGTGCCCCAACGCCTGCGGACAGCAGCAACCACCTCCACAGACAGTAACAGTGGTGCAGCAACCGCCTGTTATCTACGAGCAACAGCCTCCGCCCGGCTACCCGTACCCACCTCCTGGTGGGTACCCACCCCCTGGAGGATATCCACAGCCCGGCTACCCCGGTTACCCCCCGCCCGGAGGCTACCCTATGGCTCGATGAATAGGATTTAGTTAAGGTAAGAATGGACGACCGTCATTTGTAGTTATTAGTTGCTTTTAGCTTTTGTATTCTTAGTACTCATGTATTTATTCCTTGACGAGGAAACATGTAACATTACATTACAACAACAAGTTACATAATGTTTACATTTGCTTGAGCGTAAATTATTTGGACTTACTATTTAGGTAGGTAATATTTGTTTATTTCACTTTCATCGGACTAAGGAGGGACATTTTTTCTTATGTATTTATAGGTGATACGGAATTATTTTTTTTGTGTTTCACAGAGAAAAAAACATCAAAAAAAATTTCTATGTAGATTTTTTCCACACTAATGTTGCGATGGTTTCCTTTGACGACAAATGGTCTACTGGTGCCTCTTTCTTGTGTCTCCCTCGATTAGTCTCGAAAGCGCCTTTGGGGAAGTAAGCATCGATGTCCCTGCATCCAATAACGGCAGTGTGAATCCATTCAAACCGTCGTTCCCCTCGGGATTGCTCCATTGCACTTCGGGAGCTGGTGGTGTGAGTTTTCGCATCATGCCTCTATCCCTAAGTTATGAACATGGTTCAAAAAATTTAGCTCAATATTTAAGACTTTATTTTCCTCATTTACACACGATATTTCCGCATAGACGTTATTCGTTTACACATATCTACTAATGCTATTAGAATAAACATGTTTCTTCAAATTATTAGAATTTTATTGAGTGCTTTAAATGTATATGCAAAAACCTTATAGACCAAAGTAGCTACATATTCCTTTTTACCATAACGTTTTGTTCTCTAATTATGTAGTCTGGACTGTGTCTTCGTAGATTGTGATCTGTGATTTCAATAAGTAACTCTTTCTATATAATCGCGCCATATGCCCTTCTAGTATAATTACTATAACTAAGTAACGTAGTATGGAAAATCTGTATCGTACAAGCGTGTATAGTATATAAGTAGTTCGTATTAGTCATATTTAATTGTCAGTTATCGCTTAATAGCGAAAGGTGATACAAGTAGTGTTGTAAAAATGAGCGCTGGAGTCGAGCGCTTAGCGCTGAGTCGACGCTCAAGAGCGTTGAAACACGTAGTTGACGCGAGCGTTTTAAGCGCCGACTCGAGCGTTTTTACAACACTAGATACAAGTCGAAAATCATAAGTTTAAGATAATCGACTTTAAAGTTTAAAAAAATCCTCGTACTTTTTATACTGTATTTAATTGAATATCGATTACGGTTATTGATAGTCATTTACTTAAAAATTATTGTACTAAAACACTCAAGAAATAATTTTAAGTAGTTTCGTTAATATTAACTAAAATGTACACTTATATTGTTTGACATGATGTTTTTTTTATACGTTTTTGTGTAAATTGATGTTAATTTACATGAATCATTACACACATGGTTTAGTGTCAAAGTGGTGTGGAATGATATAAGTATTTTACATGTAAAATGCTATTTAAAAAATGGGTTCATCGGATTGGTGTACACTGATAAATGTGTAATTATATCAATTTGTACCATTATTTATCTTTTCTAACTAATCGGAGGTTACTAACTACAAGAGGTTAATTCCATTAGTGCCAGTAATGCAAAAAAAATTGGAAAATCAGTTAAGTTCAATTTGAAATATATATCCACCTATCTATATAATATAATAATTTTCTAAAAATTGTTTAGTTGTATTCATAGACACGAAAAAAGCTGTCTCATTTTAAGCCTTAGGAACATAGGGATTAGACTGAAAATAGCGGATTTTTTTTAGATGCATAATATGCAAAAATATTAAAAGTGCTATAACTCGAGTTGTATCACCCTTCATTGAAGGTACAGAAATCTTCTGACACTATTTCCATACTTTGACTTATTTATGCAAAATAAAAGTAACGAAAATATTGTAACGTACTCCTATCATAATTTCAGAATGGGTTGCTATTTGTCCTGCCGTCCTTGCTGCTGCTGCTGCATCCCCTGCCTGTGCTGCGACTGTTGCGCTGAGCCTCCGACGCGCGCCACCGTCGTCCACGTCCATCACGCGCCGCCTGCGCCGGTCGTCCATCCCCCACCACACAATGTACCACCACCGCCTTATTCGCAGTACAGATAAACAACATACCGATTTCTACCGATACCTCATAATTGAAATTTGTAATATAATCACATTGTATACTAATCGTACTTACTACTAATATGATTTCCTCCGCAAAGCCGTCGGAGCCCCGTGGTTCATAAGGAATGTAGAGCTCCATTCCGATCTCGGTCTCGAACCTATTCGCGCCATTATTAAAAAGGCGACAACCCTTTATTTCGCGAACGCGTCCAATCATAGAAATCTGCTTATCGTAGCCGCCGCCGACTACCAACCTAACTCCCCTCCTATCAGCCGCTTCCGCCGTCCGCGGCATGTTCTCACCGACCCTCCCGATGCCCTTACATCCCTTCTTTCGGATACAGATACCACACACAGGATCACACACCGACCTCGCTGGCGAGCCCGCTTGCCGGTGCAGAGCACCACGGCGAGACACCTAATACACGCCCTTCCCCATAGCGACTGCCCAAGCCGAGGCCGTTCCTCCTTGAGGCGCCCTTAAGTTGCCCCCTTGCTCTTCTGGCTCGAGCGCAGTGGTTGCACGCTCGCCCTCTTGTCCGGTGAAGCTGTAAAGGCCCCGCGGCCAACAGCGTATATCATTCACACACACACACACACTAATTTGATTTTTGGACAGTCATGTTCATGTAAATTAATCCTTGATTTACATTCAGTCCATTAATATAGCAGCGTGCAGGAAATTGGACATGAAAAATACCATAAATGCAACTTTACAGGCCCGTACTTAATTACACTTCTCTGCTTATTGCTGTGGCTTACAATCCTTTTTTGGACCTATCTGAAGTTTTAGATCGACTTTTTTTGTTCTGGCCGCATGAATTTGCTTAATGTGAACCAGGGGTTAAGTTCACAAATTAAGCAACACTTGTATATAGGGGTGCCACCCGTAGTTATTTTTATAAATACTAGTGGTCGCCCGTTGGTCGAAATTCGACCTACTCTTTCATCATTTGCTGGTTATGTTTGACATTCAGTAAGACTATAGACAAATAATATTAAAGACAAACGACGATATTAATCTATTCTTAAATTGACCACAGCCTTTACAATAAACAAAAGGGTATATATGCGTGTGTGTGTCAAATACGTGTAGCGCGTGTAATGCTTTTTTTTATTGATTTAATGTATTTTTCATGCATAATTTTAAAAAAATACTAGCATTCTGCACTCCTTCTCTATATAAACTATAAGTGTGGGAAATTTCATACTCCTCCGTCCGCGCAATTTTCGTAAAAAGGCGTACAAAGTTTTTGCTTCACGTATTAATATAATGATGATGATACGAATGTTTTGTACTTATTCGTAGTAGTATTCGAGTAAACTTGATCCGTTATGAATAAGCGAGAATTAGTGACGTTTACATTTATACTCATTTGTAATACATTTTATACGATTTATCCAAGTATAATATTCAGCTGATTTAATACAGTATAGTTTTTATTAGCTTACCTTATACGGTAAGAGAACAAGAAAGAACGACAAAATGAAGTATTTTGATTTTGTAGTTTGATTTAATATTCTTTGGATATTTTCATATAATGTAAAATAGACAGAGTAATTGATTTCTGCTGATTTTTAGTTATAAACTTTACTCTCTCCCTTGTTAAAAGGTGTTAAAATGAAACGTACTCCTTATTAGATTAGATAACCTTGATTCAGACTTTAGGCAGGCTTAAAATGTTTATTAATGACAAATACTTGATAAATGTTGATAAAGGTAATAAAACGACGTTTTGACAATTATTTCAAAATATTAAGCAGGTGTTTATTTTATTTATGTGTACTTCTTTGTATGCCAAGTTAATCTATAATTTATCTGCATTGAAAGGTGGCATCCTAAGTTGGCAATCACTTGTACAAAAACTGAAACACGAATTTACAAAACTAACCAACGGTGCTTGTTTTTTGTATGAATAATTAACACCCCTACACTTTAATAACGTAATTGCTATGGATTTCGAATTTTGGTAGATCTATCGTAAGATTTTAATAGATCATCATCAAAAACTGATGATAAAGCAATAAGGATAAAGACACATTTCAAAGGAGTGTGCTATAAAATTATAAGTACAGCATGAAGTTTCAATGTTCAAAATATTAACGAATTGTATGAAATTTCCGATTCAGGAAACATATATTATTTACTTTCTGGATTTTAAAAATTACATATATGTTTTGGATGCGCACATTTTAGAAAACCATTTTTTAACTCTTAATTTACAACGAATTTAATTAGTTTAAGTTCTTGTGATAGTATTTTATTATTTCTCCATTTATTGTGATAAGCAGTGGTATGCAGCAATCAATTCTGAATTGAAGGCGGACTTTAGCGTATAATAATATTTATCGTTATAGTTAAAATGTTTACATATCTATATTTATGAAATTATATATATGTATGTATATATCTATATACCGCTGTCCTGCTGCAACCGATTATCTCGAATTTTTCGTGCAACAAAATAATTGAGTTTTGCAGGATGGCGATATTTAGATAAACAAGCTGATCCAAACTTAGTCATAAATGGTAATCAACGAACTAGTTATTATTATTATCGTATTGAAATAGATAAATAATACCTAGAAGAAATAAGAAGTTTATTTTTAAATAAATTATTATTATTTAAAAATGTAATTCACAATAACTTGTGTAAATTTTATGAAAATGTAAGTATGGTATGTTTCGTTATACTTACCGATTTTCATTTGATTGTAAATATATTGTTATGTATGTACTTATACTTACTTTCGTAATTCAACTGAGAATACGAGTTTGATCACAATATGTTAGTCTTGTCTTGATATGGTTACATAATTCTTATTATTTTAAGTAATATCAAGAACAATACACATAAGTAACTGTGCTATGTAACGTAATAAATGTTTTACTATGTGCAATTAAATTACATTATTAAGATGTTATTTTTTCGTCGTCGTCGTCGTTAATTAATTATATTTAAATAAAAAGTGGATTTTACTATTTACTGGTTTCTCATTCCCAAATTCATATTTATCATTTTCCTGTATAGAATTAGAAGACGAGCCAGACCTACTTGATTTTATGGAAGCTAGAGCTTTGGGAATGAATAATCTAATTTGTGGTTATAAACTTCTGCAATCTCATTAGCTTCAAATCAGGGCCAATTTAGAGGAAACAGATCCAAAACAGGCAAATAAATGGTGCTAGCCTACGTGGTATGAAAGCTGGTTTTTATATACTTAAATAACGCAAGACCTCGGACACCCCGATTAGAGAATTGCTTCATAAATTCAAAACGAAAATCAAATTTCCAAATTTAAAGGGTTTTATCATTTTTTAAGCACTTTTATAGATAGATAGATGGCTAATACTTTATTGTTCCACCAGAAATAACGTAATAATATTATTATTATATTGGCCTTATCACTAATAGTGATCTCTTCCAGGCAACTTTTATACCCCAATTAACAATGAAAGTTGTACGTGTATGTGTGCGTTTTGAGAAATACGGTTTAGGAATGCATTTGAAATCTCCTTATTGATATGAATCTAGAATAATTTTAGTTTTTTATAACGCACTGAAGGAGCAACAGCATTTTATGCAAATTTTGAAAAATAAAATATTCATTATAAATATTTGGAATGAATTCAGTTACCGATTTAGAACAAACTACTTTCAGGTCTTGCGTTTATTACGTTACACCTTGTATACAGAATATTAATTACACTTTGTCCTACAGTGGAGGAATTTCGGCTAATGATGGTCATATAATATTATTAAAAACGAACATTCAATACTGCCAGACATCTTCCGTGGACCCTAAATTCTGCCAGACGCTTCAAAGGTCCCAAATGCGAGTACCTACTAAATTATATAGTATTTTTATAGCAACATTTATCGCTTAGTGCGAGTCGCTCAGTAGGCAGCAGCAGTAGGTAGTTAAGAACCTACGAAACCTGGGGTATTGAGGAATAGTTTTAAAAATACATTTGTAATCACGGTATCGCTTTTAATCATGGTTACAAGTACCGTGGGACGATTGGAATAGTACATACGTACTTACATACACTCACGCCTTTACCCCACTGGGGTGAGCAGAGACTACAGTTTGCCACCTACTTCGATTCTGACAGACCTCTTTCGCTTCATACATTTCCGTAGATTTAGAGTGCTACGCACTTGACCCTTTTCTAAGACACTATTAATTTGGCCGTGATAAGTTTTCCTTGGGCGACCTCTTCCGACGCTTCCACTCACATTTGCTTAATATATTCCTTTCGTTAGCCGCCTGTTACACATTCTCTCCACATGCCCATACCAATTCAACACACCTCTTTCAATCCTAGTCACCACGTCATCTTTCATTTCAATCGGTTTCTATTCACACTATTCTTTATTTGGTCAGCAAGGTGACTTCACATATACTTCGTAAAGAGCGCATTTCCATAGAATTTACTCTACTTTCATGCTTCTTTTGCCATACCTAACATTCACTGGCATACATAAGCGTAGGTACCAACATTATGAATAGTCAGTCGAGCCTTTGTTGAGAGAGACTGACTACTCACCACGGCGCGCAAAGCACGCCGCGCGCCGCGCAGCGATCATCTTCTTTCAATATCGCCATCATATCTTCGATTTCTTGTTTCAAATTAATTGACTTGTTCCATTCTTGCACCGTCTACATTAATAGATAGATAGATAGATAATATTTTATTGTTACACCAGGAATACCAGAAGGAAATAAAAAGATACAATATTTCAATTGAAAGGTAGTGTAACAATGCGCGGCCTTATCACTAATAGTGATCTCTTCCAGGCAACCTTTGAATGTAGAAGATCTAAAGAAAACACAAGATTTAGGGGTGTACTCAACAAACCGAGCATAGCAATACACAAATAAATCTATCACAAACTGCTTAAATAATATACCTATATATACATATAATAATATAATACATAAGTAAAAATAATATATACGCGCCAAAGATAAGTCTATAATATAAAGCAACTAGCAACAGCATATAGAAAATACTGCAAATGTAATTTAGTTCATCGGTGATGTAGAACTTTTTCACCTGATCTCTAAATATATGAATAGATGGAGCGCTCCTTATAGAAACAGGTAGTGAGTTCCACAGTCGTACGGCTTTGACCGTAAAAGAGTTATAGTAAAAGGTGCTTGAGTTTAGAGGTATTACGAGAACCAAGTTTTCTGATGACCTTAAAGAATACGAGTTGGAAAAGTGAAGGAAATTGAATCGTTCCTTAAGGTAACGCGGGGAAGACTGATCGAACAAAATATTGTACAGAAGGCAGAGGATATGAGTATTCCGGCGAAGACGTATTGGGAGCCACTTGAGCTTAGAACGAAACTGACATGATCATATTTGTGCAAGCCAAATGTAAATCTTATACGAAAATTTTGAAGACGCTAAAGTTTATTTAACTGGTCTTCAGTGAGATCTAGATAGCAGATGTCAGTATAGTCGAGAATACAAAGCAACAGAGATTGTGGTAGAGCAATTTTAGTGGTAATTGGCAGAAAGTTTCGCAGTCTTCTAAGAGAATTTGCTGCAGCGTATAGTTTCCGACTAGCGTCTCGCAGCTGGCTAGCCCAACTCATACAGCGATCTATCGCTAAGCCCAAGTTTTTTACAATTTACTGTACGGAATCGACACTCCAATAAAATTAATCCGCGCAAGTAAAGTCCAGTCCACCTTTGAGATAAGACGCGAACTGCCAATGATTTGCTTGGGTTTTAGTGGGATTCAATTTCAGGCCATATATTTGCTCCACTCTGTTATTCGAAGTAAATCATTATTGACAGTACTTATACACTCGTTTAATCTATCCAGCGAAGAATGAGATACATTTGAAGATGATTTGCATATAAGTGGTATGAAGAAGAGATATCATGGGAAATTGAATTAATGAAGATTGCGCAAAGGAGTGGAGATAGGACCCCGACTGGTGGTACTTCAGCGGACGTGTCACACCATGATGAGAAATTCTCTTCAAGGCGAACCCGCTGCCGGCGTCCATACAGATAACTGTGAAACCATTCGGCCACCGTTGGAGATATGTTAATTGAGCGGTCGGTGACTTTAACAAGAGTACTTACTGTGCTATGGCCATGACGAAAAGCAGATTGGAATGGATTAAGGAGATTATAATAATAATAATAACCATGGCAACCGCTGTCAACAACATTTGTCATTACGTTTTTATATTCAAATTTTATTCAACAAAAATTGTAAATTTAAGTATTAGATATTCAAAAGATGCTCAACGATACCCCAAACCCAACAGTATATGGATTACCCCCGAAGAAACCCTGTGCGACGGTGTCGGCAGCGGATTGCCCAGGGACATAGCGCACGCCCGTCGCTTTGCGCGGTTCGCCTAACTCGCCTCAGTCGTCGGAAAATGAGATCTACTTCACGCCGCCGACGTCTGGGGCCTCCAGCGATGAAACCGAGCACCGGCGTCCTCGAATCCGCCAAGACCTATGAGAAGAGGACGCCCACCGCTGCCGGCATGCATAGGGCCAGCGGAACACTGTGTTCCGCCCACGGCCCCTGCTACCGGAGGTGTAGTGCGCCGCATGAGATGGACTGCAGAGTTAAATATGAGTGTCATGCGGGCCTACTATGGTGCTACGGAGGGAGAAACCATCCCCACCGCGTACCGTCCGAAATTTCTGTCTCTATTTCAAGGGCTTCACCCGACTGTCGCCGTAACTGCACAACGTCTATCGGATCAAGTTCGTACCATCCAGCGATGCAAGTTGTTGGATGACACAGTACTTGAGCGACTGCGCACCGAAACACGCCCTGCCCGCACTGAATCCGACTTGCGAAGTTTTGAAGAACCTATCTCTTTGGATAACTTCGCACGATCGGAGGAGGTAAATAGCGGGCAGGTGAGTGTAAGTGACCAGCTACAGGAGCAGGTGAGGAGAGCTTTGAAGGATGCCTTTACGGAGTATCGGTCTGCACCGATTTCTCTAAGACCATGCCTACCCCGTTTGCCCATGCATAGACGTAACATTTTGCTTGTGGGTGCCCTAGACAATGTTTTAAAGTCACACTGGGAAACCAGTGTGGACTTATGTGATACCCACTCTATTTTGTACTGTGGAGCGGTGGCGGTGTGTCGGGTGGCAGGTGTAAGATTTCCTAATCTACATCGAGCCGCCCGGCCCATAAATGCTAAGCCGCTCTGGCAGTGCAGAATAGAGCGGCGTATAAATATGGCTAGGACACTCATAGCGAAATTGTTGTGCTTCCAGGCCAGAAACAATCGCCCGAGAGTTGTGCGTTTCGTGGCCCAAGCCTTTGTAGGCACAGGAGTCGCTCCTGTGGACTATATGGCAGGGGTCACTGAACGGACTACTGGAAGCAAAAAATTTTGCATGGGCGAACAGGATTCGCAGGTATAGGGAAAGAGCAGACAGATACCACGTAAATTGCACATTCCAAGTGAATCAAAAGAGTGTATACCAGGCTTGGGAGCGCCCCCAAGAGAGAGTGACTGACGGGCACTTGCCAGATGCGGCCACGATGGCTGCGTTTTGGCGTAAAATTTGGTCAGTGCCCGTCAATCACTCCGAGGGCGAGTCGGTTGATGTTGTTGGACGATCGTGTGAACCCATTCAGGAAATGGAGCCCGTAGTCATCACCCGTGACGATGTGGCCTGTGCGGTCCGTGCGGCGCCGAACTGGAAAAGTCCGGGGCCGGATGGACTGCACGCATTCTGGCTAAAGAGGCTCCAGGGTTCACATGCTCGTCTAGCAACTCAATTCCAAGAAGCTCTTGAATTGGGATCGCTACCTAGACTTTTGACAACTGGTGTCACTCATTTGATTCACAAATCTGGCAGTACTTTGGAACCTAAAAATTATAGACCGATTACATGTTTACCTACGGTCTATAAACTCCTTACATCCATTCTGAGAACAAAAATCAATAATCACCTTAAGGCACAGCACATTCTTTCGCCTACTCAGAATGGGTGTAAGGGGAGGTCCCGGGGTACAAAGGATTTGCTCCTTATTGATATGGCCATTTGCCAACAGGTGCGACGATCTAGAAAGAATGTCTCCACGGCCTGGATCGACTATAAGAAGGCCTATGATTCGGTGCCTCATACATGGCTGAGGAGGGTGCTGGAGCTATACAAAGTACACCCGGCGGTATGCTCTGTCCTCGGTTTGTGTATGGGGCAGTGGACCACAGTTCTTCGTCATCCAGGATATGGAGGCCTTTCTGGCTTGTCGGACTTGATAAAGATAAGTAGGGGTATCTTTCAGGGCGACAGTTTGAGTCCATTGTGGTTCTGCCTAGCTTTGAATCCATTAAGTGCTATACTTAAGGATTCAAAGCTAGGTTACCATTTGCGGAGGGAGAGTGAGCCTATATCTCATCTACTGTACATGGATGACCTCAAGTTGTACGCTTTGAAGAAAACAGACCTGATGGAGTTGCTCAAAATAACCGGCAATTTTAGCAACGACATCGGAATGGAGTTTGGAGTAGACAATTGTGCGGTCATCCATGTGCAAAGAGGGAGAGTTGAAGATTCTTTTAATCTACAGCTCTCTGAAGATATATCCCTCAGGTCTCTCTCTGAAATGGATTCCTACAAGTATCTTGGTATGTCACAAGCCTTAAGTATAGCTGAACAGGATATGAAACAATCATTGAGGGATCGGTTCTTTGCCCGCCTGATAAAAGTGTTAAAAAGCCTTCTATCAGGTGGAAATAGGATCCGAGCTTTCAATGGTTGGGTCATGCCTGTTCTTACTTACTCTTTTGGCATACTAAGGTGGACTCAGTCTGAACTGGATGCTGACAGCGTATCGTATGCATCACCCGCGGTCGTCTGTTATGAGGTTGTACATCCCGCGGAAGTGCGGTGGTCGTGGGTTTTTAAACGCTAAGACACTACACAACCGCGAGGTGTGCAATCTCAGACTACTGTTTTTGAGTGTGTCCGTGGTGATGTATCGAGATGTTGCCGCAATCGATAGAGGCCTAACTCCGCTTTTCTTGGCAAACGAGAACTGGCGAAAGCCCCAGGTATTAAGTATTTCAGACCGCACAGCCATATGGAAGGGCAAGGAGCTACACGGACGGTTCTATCGGGCTCTTACAGGGCCTGATGTGGACCAGCTCGCTTCCGTGACTTGGCTACGCTTCAGCAACCTTTTTGGGGAAACTGAAGGGTTTGTATTTGCAATTATGGACGAAGTTATCATGACGAACAACTACCGGAAGCACATCCTAAAGGACGGCACGGTTGACATTTGTCGGGCATGCCACCGTCCCGGTGAGTCTATTAGACATGTAGTTTCCGGTTGTTCTCGTCTTGCTAACGGAGAGTACTTGCACAGACACAACCAAGTGGCTAAGATTATCCATCAGCAATTTGCTCATAAATATGGCCTTGTGGACTCTGAAGTACCGTACTACCAGTACCAGCCTCTTCCAGTTCTCGAAAGTGGTCATATCACGCTCTACTGGGATCGATCTATTATCACGGACAGGACTATTGTAGCCAATAAGCCTGATATCGTGATAATAGATCGATCGATGCGTCGTGTAATGCTAGTTGATGTCACCATTCCGCATGATGAGAACCTTGTGAAGGCCGAAAAAGAAAAAATATCTAAATATTTGGACCTGGCTCATGAGGTTACCGCCATGTCAAATGTTGATTCAACTATCATTATTCCGATGGTCGTATCAGTCAACGGCCTAATAGCGAAGAGCTTCGATAAACACCTCGAGAAGCTCTCGCTTGGCAGTTGGGTGAAGGGCCTGATACAGAAGGCGGTAGTATTGGACACGGCGCGCATCGTGAGGAGATTTCTCTCTTTGGAGCCCTGACCACCGGTAGCTTGGGTCGTAGACCCCGTTGTCAGTGGAGCACATTTTTTATATAATATATGTAAGAATATTTGTTTTTTGTATTTTTATATATATGTCGTCAGATGGCCAAACTAACTAGCACAAGAGCTCAATCTTTAGACTCAGACATGCGCGGGGTTAGGTTTCCAAACAGCTAAACACAATAATTGCCCACCAGTTATTTAATCACATCACATATCCACATGAAACACAATATCAACCATTTAATTATCAAAAGGGCAGGACGACCATTTTGACACCTCGTCATCGCATCGTTCTCCATGTTCTGTTCATCTTCCTAATTCAAAATCCCGTTGACTCTCTCGTTCCGTCAGCACGCGGCCGTAGCGCTGACTAGCGGACGACCCGCGCATTATTTGCCACAGATAATAACCACGCCAACATATATTTTATAAGAAATTATATTTAAATAAATGCATACATAATAATAATAAGTCCGTAGGGCAGCTTGTGGCGAGCTGTGAGTAACGACACCACGGACCCGAGTGCTTAAGAGAGTCGGTCAGGGCCCCCAACTCGGCGTGTCTTCGTCGGTCGAGTGGAAACCGGGTGCCCGCAGGACTCTCGGCTCTAGCTTGCCTTAATTTGCCGTCCAGAGAGGAGCCGTGAGAGCTATATCGACGTAGGAAGATAATGCGTTCCTACGTCGATGTACTCCAGGGGTGGAAGTGTTAAAGGGCATAACGCCGCGAGTAACTTCGGAGAAAGCGCAGCACACCTCTCTACTCCCCTGAGCCGCTCACACCGGTGTTGCCCTCAGTTGTCCTAGGACGACCGTTTGAGGGCCCATCTAGTAAGCGGCGAGTCACCGCCGGCCACGGGTAATTAGGTATCACTAATTATGGCCGGTGTCCGTCCCCTTTGAAATAGTCCAGTTTTTGTCCATCAAACCTCATTTACATAGCCCTTGTTTTCTTTCTATAATTTACAATAGTCCTTGCACCGGCCGGGGTCAGTTCGCTGGTTATGTTTCTTCATTTTCAGCAAGTGATCTCAGCAGGTGGCTTACATAACATTAACTTCTCGCAAAGGGCCTCTACGTGTTGGACCCATGTCCCCATGCAAGCCTTTCAAAGGTCCGGGTAAAGCCCGTGAATAAAAAAATAAAAATAAAACAACCAAATATATATAGTACCCATAGTCATATCCACAACAGGAGTGCCCCCTAAACTAAATTTATTGTCCGTGGACATTTTGTAGTTTTTTGTGTTTTTAATTATTTGATAATTGGCAGCACTGTTTCGCTTTTCTGTCAATCAATGTCAATCCAAGGTGTGCCCAAGCAAAATGTTGCAAATCGATAAATCGTGGCATCTGCAATCGTTTGGACGACTGGACGACTGTGCGACCCAATTTACATAAAATACCCAAACCAAAATGTTTTTGTCGTTATTAAGTGCCTATATGTGAGATACGCCGCAACCCCCTGCATTGACGAATGGCTCCCCTTGCCTATCGCGTGCATAGTCCGACGTAAGTTTTATGTACTTATTTTTTGCATATTAAGAAGGTGACTTTTGTATTTACAATTAAGCAGCCGCACTGTTTTTGGGGAAAGGGAGGAGGCAGGTTGCTCCAGCACCGGGTTGCAGCGTATCTGAAACTGCCACAGAAGGCCGCGGTCCTGTGTCCCTTTATCAACAGGAGATATGGAGAAGCCCTAGTGTTGTGCTTATAGTGATCACGGGCCCAAGATATTTTTTTGTACAGATACTTCGGTTTTTTGGTGTGTATTATTCCCAATAACATTGTAGCCAAATGAAGTTTTCTGCGCGCTTCCATTTTCATAAGGTTCCCTCTGTTTAGGTATGGTATAACGTGAGTTCTTGGAGGTATAGGGTAGCAGAACCGAGCACACGAATTTTGTACGCGCTGGATGAGCCTCTCCGTCCGACTAAGCAAGCATGTTCCATACACAGTGTCAGCATAATTCAGCTTAGAGAGAATGAGTGACTCACATAACTTGATGCGCATATATACATTTAGGTAAGGACGGATTCTGTACAGTAATTTAAGGCGGTAGAAACAATTACGCGCAGCTTGAATTATATGAGACTCAAAGTGGAGTTCTCCGTCAAAGACTACACCCAGGTGGCGAGCCTCTTTTACTTGATCAATGGGACATCCTCTGATCCTTATGTCAGGAGCAATAGAACATGTGTTGGCAATGCTGGTTTTTGACCCGAGAATGATGAATTTTGATTTTTTTGGGTTAAGAACTAATGAGTTTTTACTAGCCCAGTCAGCTATGCGTTCTAAGTCCTCATTTATTTTTTTGACAGATTTGGCACAATCTTCAGGATAGAAAGATCTATATAGCTGCAGATTATCAGCATAAAGATGGTATTTCGTGTTGGATATGCAGTTGTTTATGTCAGCTGTGTAAAGTATAAACAGGAGTGGACCAAGAATGGAACCTTGCGGCACTCCACGACTGACAGAGCTACAGGATGACGACAACTTGTTTCCATCGCAGCTGCTTGTCAACTCGACAAATTGGGATCGGCCACTTAGGTAACTGTGAAACCATTGTTTAGCACCAGTATCAAACCCATAGTATGCAAGCTTTGAGAGCAACAGTGAGTATCGAATCAAATGCACTCTGCAATCAAATGCATGCAAATAGTGGTGAGAAAGGAAAAACGTTCCTTAAGATACTTTGGAGTGCACGGGTTAAATAAGATAGAATAGAGTAGTGATAGTACATGCATATTCCTACGGTGATGGTTAGGGAGCCACTTAAGTTGAGAATGGAATTCGGATACGTGGTAATATTTACGTAAGCCGAAGATAAAACGAATGCTATAATTCTGTAGTCAAGTCAAGGTAGCACGAATCAGCGTAGTCAAGAATAGGCAACAGAAGGGATTGTGCAAGCGCAATTTTAGTATTGACAGGCAAGAAATTACGTAGGCATCTAAGTGAGGTCCCTGTAGCGAAAATCTTCCTGCTAACTTCAGCAACCTGCGGTCTCCATGACAACATGTTGTCAAAGATAACACCAAGATTTTTCACCTTGTCACAGTATGGAATATGGACTTCGTCAAAGTTGATTCGAGACTTATACCAACGGCTGCTTATCACAATAACTTGAGTTTTGATCTGATTAACTGCTAGGCCAGGTGACTTACTCCAAGAATTAATACAATTCAGGTCGTAATTTATAGTTCGGATGGCAGTTGACAGATGAGCAAAATCAGCCTGTGAGTATATTTGTAAGTCATCAGCATAAAGATGATACAATGACGTTAACTCATTGGTAATTGAGTTAGCACACCCCCTTGCAGTACGCCGGCGAAAACTTCACACTAAGAGGAAAAAGTATCGTCTATTTGAATACGTTGCCGACGCTCAGACATATAGCTACGGAACCAGTCGATCGCCAAAGGAGAAACATTAAGGGAACGCAGCGTAGCAAGCAAGATATCATGATCGACTGTGTTAAACGCATTGCTGAAATCAAGAAGAGTAAGAACTGTTAGCTGCTGATGTTCCATTCCAAGCCGAATGTCGTCAGAGATGTTTACTAATGCAGTAGACATACTATGACCAGGGCGAAAACCAGATTGATATGGGACAAGGATATTATGAGCATTCAAAAACGGACTAAACTGATTCTGAATGAGTCTTTCAAGAACTTTTGATAGGAAAGGGGGAATAGAGATTGGACGGTAGTCTGAAGAGGACTCAGGGTTAGCCTTTTTTGTAAGGGAGTCACTAGAGCGTCCTTCCAGCAATTAGGAAGAACACCCGTTGTGATGGAAGAATTAAGGATATGAGTGATAGTGGGGCATAAGGAGTCAAGAATATGTATGATCATATTACGACTAATACTGTCACTTCCGACGGCATTTGAAGTAATGTAAAAAAATACTATTTTTAACATCATGTTCAGAAACCGTTATGAATGAAGATGAAGGATAATCAGGGGCAATCTCTGCATTAAGTAGATGACGCGTGTCAGCTTCAATAGTATTATCCAAAACTGACGACTTAGAGATGCTGGTTAAGTTGCTCTATATTGATATCACTTAATGCAGCATCTTGTGGAAATTTACCTACTCCTAAGGTCGGAAGGAACCTCCAGATTTCAGCGGGATCACCGCTTTCAACAGAGCGATGGATGTGACGCCTCTGTGCATCCCTGAAAGCTGTGTTACATCGGTTCCTAGTCCGATGATATTTGTCCCGGGATAAGTATCCCAGGAATTAACCTTGTATCTCGACTAAGCTCGATTTTTCTTATCTATGAGAGCCTTGATGTCTTCAGTAAGCCAAGGAGCAGGAAGATGACTCATTTTAACTTCACGGATCATCATCTCAGCCCATACTTGTCCACTGTTGAACATAGGCCTCCCCAATCGCTTTCCAGCGTAACCGGTCCGATGCCACCTGCATCCAACGACTTCCTGCGATTTTCACAAGATCGTCGGTCCATCTGACAGGCGGTCGTCCCACGCTGCGCTTGCCAATACGTGGTCGCCACTCTAGAATCTTTCTGCCCCAACGCCCGTCCGATCTACGCGCTATGTGGCTCCCCCATTGCCACTTCAGCTTGCTAATCTTAAGGGCTATGTCGGTAACCTTGGTTCTTCTACGAATCTCCTCATTCCTGATTCGATCGCGTAGAGAAACGCCGAGCATAGCTCTCTCCATAGCTCGCTGAGCAACTCTGAGCTTTTTTATGAGACCTATTGTAAGAGACCACGTCTCTGATCCATATATCATCACTGGTAACACACATTGACTGAAAACTTTAGTCTTAAGGCACTGAGGTATTTTGGATGAGAAGATATTGCGCAGTTTCCCGAACGCTGCCCAGCCGAGTTGGATTCGTCGATTGACCTCTCTCTCAAAGTAGGACCAACCTAACCGGACTACCTGTCCCAGGTAAATGTATTCGTCGACAACTTCAAGAGTAGAGTTCCCAACGGTGAATGCGGTGGGTACGACATGGACGTTAGACATTATTTTGGTTTTGTCCATGTTCATTTTAAGACCCACTTGTTGAGATACACTGTTGAGGTCACCGAGCATTCGTCCTAGATCTTCCAGCGACTCTGCCACGACCACAATGTCGTCGGCAAATCGAAGGTGAGTGATGTATTCGCCATTGATGTTGAAGCCAAGTCCTTGCCATTCCAAGAGCTTGAAGGCGTCCTCTAAGGTGGCCGTAAACAGTTTCGGAGAAATGACGTCTCCGTGTCTTACTCCTCTTTTTATGGGGATTGCCTTCGTGCACTGCCCCTGTAGTCCGAGTACGGACTGACATGGAGGCGTTATTATACAAGCACTTCAACACTTCGATGCATCGCTGGAGAGATCTAATTCTCTCCAAATCTAACCGCCCAAGTCTCGATCGAATCGAAGGCTTTCTCATAGTCCACAAACGCCAAGCATAGTGGCCGATTATACTCCTCGGTCTTCTGTATAATCTGCCGCAGCGTATGTATGTGGTCTATGGTACTAAAGCCTTTCCGGAAACCGGCTTGTTCGGGAGGCTGGAAGTCATCAAACCTGCGTTCGAGACGATTCGTAATGACTCTCGAAAACAACTTATAAACATGGCTCAGCAGTGCGATGGGCCTATAATTCTTCAGAAAAGTGTTATGACCTTTCTTGAAAAACAGTACCACCACACCCCTGTTCCATGCTTCCGGCGTTTTCTCTTCGAGCAAGACGGAATTAAACAGCCTCTGAAGCACTTTAAGTACCGGCGTTCCGCCCGCTTTCAGAAGCTCTACGGTAATTCCGTCTTCGCCCGGCGCTTTGTTATTTTTGAGTTGTTTGAGAGCCATCCTAATCTCGTACAGGCTGATGTCCGGGATATCTTCAGTGTAGTGTCGGGTTAGCTTGGCTCTTGGGTCCTTACCAAGTCAACAACAGGTTCAGCTACTGAGGTATACAACTGCCCATAGAACCTCTCTATCTCCCTGAGCACCTCCGACCTATTCGACGTTACGTTTCCGTCCTCCGTCTTCAGCTTCGTCAACTGGCTTTGCCCAATAGACGCGTCTCTTGCGAACACTTTGGAGCCCTTGTTCTGCTCTATGGTCTCCTCAATACGTTTTGTATTGAAGGACCGTAAATCGTGTCGCAAGGACTTCAATATCTGTCCATTGAGCTGCCTATAGGACTTAGCATCATCGGAGGTTTGGAGTGTCATGGTACGTCGCTCAGCCATAAGGTTTCGGGTGTAGTTGGATAGTTTTTGAGGCCTATTTTTACGGTGGGGCTTAAATTACTTGGACCCGACCGTATGGACTGTCTCTACCAGCCTGTTGTTGATTTCGTCCACTGATGCGCTGCTGTCTAGCAATTCGAAGCGGTTTGCCTATTTGAGTTGAAAGTTCTCGGGGTTTTGGATATGTGCATTACAAGGTCGGAGCGTAGACTTCATCATACGCGATCTTTCCATTTTGAAATTAATATTTAATGTGCCTCTGACCATTCGGTGATCACTGCCGGTTTTTACCCTGTGGATCACGGAGACATCATTAAATATTTGTCGCTTGGTGCTCATTATGAAGTCTATTTCATTTTTGGTGGAACCATCAGGGCTCATCCAGGTCCATTTCCTATGAGGCGGCTTCTGGAAGAAAGAGTTCATCATAAAGAGTCCCTCCTGCTCCAGGAATTCGGCCAGCCTCTGACCCCTGGGGTTGCGCTGCCCATATCCAAATTGCCCCACTCTCAACTCATCATCGCCCCGTTTGCCCAGCCGCGCATTGAAGTCACCCATAACCACTGTAAAGTGTGTTTTGGAAGTATGTATGGCTCTACTAATGTCCTCATACATAACTTCGACGTCATCATCTGAGTATGCCGAGGTCGGTGCGTAGACCTGTATGACCTTCAGCGAATATCTTTTGGATATTCTGAGTATCAGGTACGCTACCCTGCTCGACACACTAGTGATGGACACAACGTTGTCTATGAGTGACTTGTGGACGATAAATCCGACACCACCTTGGGACTGCTGTTCGCCCTCCCGGTATTAAACAAGTTTCCGGATTTAAGGTTATCGTGTCCTCGCCCTCTCTTCGGACCTCCGATAAACCAACAATATTCCACCGCAACTTGTTTATCTCTTCTTCCAGCTCAACAAGCTTCTCATCTGTCCTCAAAGTGCGTGCGTTGTATGTCACCAGGGCCAATTTTCGTTTTTGGTGCTAGCCGAATTTCTGCCGGAGATTCTTAGCACCCCTTGTCCTGTCGTTACCATGGCTGCTACCGTGGCCAGGACGAACAAGACCGCCGGGGACTAGGGGCCTGGTTTTCTTCTTTTCTTCCATAATATTGATTGGGGCATTCGTCACGCTTGGCAGGCGGGTTGGTGAGCGCAGTTTTTGATCGCAGAAGTGTTAAGAGAACGCTGCTGCCCATTCCCTAGTTTTCGCTTAGTCGCCTTGTACGACACCCGATGGGATGAGATGGGTTGGTCCTATTCTAAGCCGGGAACCACGCGGCTAACTTCACGGATAGGAGCATGTATAACACAAAGTTCTGTGAGTAGTGTATTGAACATAGCAATTTTATTGTTAACCGTTTCCTCCTGCTCAACCGCAGACCAGTTGACTTTGCCTGTATCTTCTTGGAGATGATAAAGGTTCATTGCAGAAAAATCTATTATCGTCTACGTGCCAACGGAGAACGCAATTGGCTATTTAGTATAATTACAAAAATAATAATAAAAATAACAACACCGAAATACAATGGAAAATATCATAGAGGTACTAGAAGCATAGAGTGAGCATTTACAAGATTATATATTTGCAATGTTTACACTTATGTCATGTCAGTGATAAAAAAGTGGACAAGTATAGTATAATGGTGCCCATTATAGACGCGTAACTTAGTTTTGTAGTAATAATAGTAATTCTATCTAGCTATTGACGATCTAAAGAATCTTGACATTCACTAGTTAATCATTTTAATATATAAATATCTTTTTTTAAATAGTTAAATTTATAGTAAAAACACAACGGAGACCGACAAGTACTATAGTACTTGTCAAGACAAATGTAACGACCCTCAACACGGCGGGGTTATGTTGAGAAGTTAGGTAGTTTCATTGGCCACCCTCCGGCTCAATCATCAGACCCTGGACACCATCCGGGTGTAACGCACTCGTCAAGACGAATCCAACGAACCCAAACACGGCATGGTTATATTGAGTACTTGTGTGCTTCCATTGGCCACCTTTCGGCTGCATCATCAGACCCTGAACACTATCTGGTTATATGTTACTTCTCTATCTATCTATCTATATCATCACGCCAGATCCCTTGCGGGGTAGGCAAAGAGTACAGAGTTCCAACAGGTTCTTTCCTTACATATCTCTCTGGCTCGCTCTACTCTCATAGTTCATCTCATACACGCTCGCCGGTTACGGAGACTCTTGACTTGACTTTCAGATAAGACTTGGTCTATTTGGTCATGGTAAGATAGTCTAGGTCTTCCCCGGGACCTACATCCTTCCACTTTTGCATTGTATATCTGTTTTGTCATTCTTTCTTCTGAAATTCCTTCTATATGCCCGAACCAACGGAGCATACCCTTTCACTTTCATTTTTACACCGATACTATCTTTCATACCTAATCGCTTTCTTACTACGCTGTTGCGAAAACGGTCGGTCAGCTTCACTCCGCACATCTTCCGCAGAGCTCGCATTTCCACCGCATTTATCCTTCTTTCATTCTCCACATATACATTACATACCCAGCTCTCGGTGCCATATAACAGCGTTGGGACAGTCCGTTATGTATGGCCAGCTGCGCCTTTTGGCTTAAGTGCCGGCTCTCGAGTAGCTTTCCCATCGCACCATTCACTGTGTTCCCTGAACTCACTCTTCTCCCTATGTTACCGGTGTATTTGCCATCCTTACTGAATGCGCATCCAGGATATACAAACTTATTCACTTGCTTCAGCACATGTTTACCAACCACAATCCTAGCATTCGTTCTGGTTTCTTCCCGTTTAAAAACCATAATCTTGGTTTTCTTTACATTCAAATGTAAGCCATTGTTCATGCAGTCGTCTTTCATAACTGTGACTAGTGTTTGCAGATCAGTGGCTGTTGGCGCTATTAAAACCGCGTCTGCTGCATAAAGTGGTTGTAGATGGTTTACCACTAGGTTATCCATTTGTACACCTTTATTCATTGCTTTTAGTATTTGAAGACTTTTATCCAGATATATTATAAACAGTCTAGCGGACAACACGCAACCCTGATTGACGCCGATTTCAACGTCAAACCAGGGTGACATGTTACCACCCACCCGTCCGCATGCCTTGCTGACCACATAGGTGGACTGAACGGCTCGCAACAGAGTGCCATTTATACCATTCTCTGGTAAAATGTCCCAAAGTCTCTTTCGCAAAATTCTAACAAACACCTTCTTCAGATCCACAAAACCGCAGAAAACCCTCCGGCCCACTGCCAGATGCTTCTCTACGATGTTGCGGAGAGAGAAAACTTGATCTGAACATCCTTTTTTGGACCTGAATACCCCTTGTGCCTCACACAACATTCCATAGGACTTCTCGCGCATTCTCCGTTCAATAATTTTACCGTACACCTTGGCTGCCAAGCTGATCAAACTGATGGCTCTGTAATTTGCACAGTCATATTGTGAGCCCTTGCCTTTATACAAGGGTACTATCTGTCAATCACGGCGTCAATCTGTAGGGACTCTACCGGTCCTTCAGCAAAGGTTTGCAATAACCCGAAAGGCGTTTCGGACGCAAATTCCAGCATATTTGATCATCTCGGCAGATATCATGTCTATTCTCGCAGATTTACCATTTTTCATACTTCCTATCGCCCATTCAATTTCTTCCATAGTAATATCCTCTGTTGATTCTGGTGCCACTCACCTCTGGGCTCGTCTGTGACACCAGTATCCGGGGTATCCCCATACATTTCTCCAAAATATTCACTCCACCGGTTTAACACAGCCCTGTCAATCAATACTTTTGCATATGATTTGCCAACAATACTGAGAAGACTCACATATCCAAAACCCCGAGAACTTTCAACTCGAATTGGCAAACCGCTTCGAATTGCTAGACAGCAGCGCATCAGTGGACGAAATCAACAACAGGCTGGTAGAGACTGTCCATACGGTCGGGTCCAAGTATTTTAAGCCCCACCGTAAAAATAGACCTCAAAAACTATCCAACTACACCCGAAACCTCATGGCTGAGCGAAGTTCCATGACGCTCCAAACCTCCGATGATGCTAAGTCCTATAGGCAGCTCAATGGACAGATATTGAAGTCCTTGCGACAAGACTTACGGTCCTTCAATACAAGGCGTATTGAGGAGACCATAGCACAGAACAAGGGATCTAAAGTGTTCGCAAGAGACGCGTCTATTGGGCAAAGCCAGTTGACGAAGCTGAAGATGGAGGACGGAAACATAACGTCGAATAGGTCGGAGGTGCTCAGGGAGATAGAGAGGTTCTATGGGCAGTTGTATACCTCAGTAGCTGAACCTGTTGTTGACTTGGTAAAAGACCCAAGAGCCAAGCTAACCCGACACTACACTGAAGATATCCCGGACATCAGCCTGTGCGAGATTAGGATGGCTCTCAAACAACTCAAAAATAACAAAGCGCCGGGCGAAGACGGAATTACCGTGGAGCTTCTGAAAGCGGGCGGAACGCCAGTACTTAAAGTCCTTCAGAGGCTGTTTAATTCCGTCTTGCTCGAAGAGAAAACGCCGGAAGCATGGAACAGGGGTGTGGTGGTACTGTTTTTCAAGAAAGATGATAACACTTTACTGAAGAATTATAGGCCCATCACACTGCTGAGCCATGTTTATAAGTTGTTTTCGAGAGTCATTACGAATCGTCTCGAACGCAGGTTTGATGACTTCCAGCCTCCCGAACAAGCCGGTTTCCGGAAAGGCTTTAGTACCATAGACCACATACATACGCTGCGGCAGATTATACAGAAGACCGAGGAGTATAATCGGCCACTATGCTTGGCGTTTGTGGACTATGAGAAAGCCTTCGATTCGATCGAGACTTGGGCGGTTCTTAGATCTCTCCGGCGATGCCGCATTGACTATCGGTACATCGAAGTGTTGAAGTGCTTGTATAATAACGCCACCATGTCAGTCCGAGTACAGGGGCAGTGCACGAAGGTGATCCCCATAAAAAGAGGAGTAAGACAGGGAGACGTCATTTCTCCGAAACTGTTTACGGCCACCTTAGAGGACGCCTTCAAGCTCTTGGAATGGCAAGGACTTGGCATCAACATCAATGGCGAATACATCACTCACCTTCGATTTGCCGACGACATTGTGGTCGTGGCAGAGTCGCTGGAAGATCTAGGACGAATGCTCGGTGACCTCAACAGAGTATCTCAACAAGTGGGTCTTAAAATGAACATGGACAAAACGAAAATAATGTGTAACGTCCATGTCGTACCCACCGCACTCACCGTTGGGAACTCTACTCTTGAAGTTGTCGACGAATACATTTACCTGGGACAGGTAGTCCGGTTAGGTAGGTCCAACTTTGAGAGAGAGGTCAATCGACGAATCCAACTCGGCTGGGCAGCGTTCGGGAAACTGCGCAACATCTTCTCATCCAAAATACCTCAGTGCCTTAAGACTAAAGTTTTTAGTCAGTGTGTGTTACCAGTGATGATATATGGATCAGAGACGTGGTCTCTTACTATAGGTCTCATAAAAAAGCTCAGAGTTGCTCAGCGAGCTATGGAGAGAGCTATGCTCGGCGTTTCTCTACGCGATCGAATCAGGAATGAGGAGATTCGTAGAAGAACCAAGGTCACCGACATAGCCGTTAAGATTAGCAAGCTGAAGTGGCAATGGGCGGGCCACATAGCGCGTAGATCGGACGGGCGTTGGGGCAGAAAGATTCTAGAGTGGAGACCACGTATTGGCAAGCGCAGCGTGGGACGACCGCCTGCCAGATGGACCGACGATCTTGTGAAAATCGCAGGAAGTCGTTGGATGCAGGTGGCATCGGACCGGTTACGCTGGAAAGCGATTGGGGAGGCCTATGTTCAGCAGTGGACAAGTATAGGCTGAGATGATGACTGAGAAGACTTATATCACGATAGTTTTCACATTCCTGCTTTGACCCTTTGCCTTTATAAAGTGGTACTATTATGTCTCTGGACCAGTCATTTGGCACTCGAGCTTCTTGCCAGCACATGTTAAAAAGGCGCTCGAGTAGCTTTGCCACTATTCTTTTGCCGCCTCTCAGCATTTCGGCAGATACTCTATCATACCCTGCAGCCATCCCAGATTTCATATTTTACATCGCTTTTACTATCGCGTCTTCCGTAATTTCTTTGCCTACATCGCTGTTTGAGTGAGTGGGCTCCAATAGGATATCCACAGTTGCGTAATCATCACTGCACTCAAGCAGATTTTCAAAATAATTTTTCCAGCGATGCAGAACGTCTCTTTCATTGATTAGCACACTTCCATCTTCATTCATAATCAAACCTAGCTTCGAAGCTCCTGACGCTCCACGAACCAACCTAATCTGTTTCCAAAACAGTATAAGGTTGGCCCTAAAATCGACAGAAAGTTTCTTGTCAAGCTTACCTTTCACGATTTCTTTCTTTTGCTCCACCGCTTCCTTAGCTCACTTTTTTGCTTCCACATACACGTATTTTGCTCGTTCTAACTGGGGATTTGCGATCCTTCGCATATAGAGACGGACTATTTAGGGCAGTGGTTAAGAACTTAAACCACTTCGCCCACTGTGTCTAATAGGGTTCGAATCCCGCACGAGTACAATCTTTGTGTGATCCACAATTATATGTTCCGGTCTGGGTATTTTTGTATGTGAATTTTTGATGTTTGTAAACGTACCCCACGACACATGAATAAATCCCAGTGAGGGGCTACGTTTTCAAAAAAACCCTGTAGGTTTAAGGGCTAGAAGATCCAGCCATGCCTTTTTCTTATCTTCTATAACCGCCTTCTGTTTATCATCCTACTAATTTTCGTCCATCGGTCTTCCACCTTTCCTTTTGGCTACGCCGCATACATTGGCGTGATGTGTGGCGAGCAACATCGCCGCCTCCGAGTTTTTTCTGGTATACACTCATTTTGTTCTCATTTTGTTAGCAAGGGAACTAAGAAGTCCACCCCTGCAGATCCCTGCATACAGAGGTAAGGTCATATACTATCTAGGGGCACCCGGTCGTAGAGAGTCGGCTCGCTAGCGACTAGGCTCACCCCTAGTCATGCATTTTTTGGCACGGGTGACCAATAGATTGGCGGGAGGAACAGGATTGGGACCTTAAGATGGGAATAAATATGGTGTGGTAAGGGAAATAGGTTACAAGGATAAGAAACTGTCATGGATGAATGGGAAGGTGACAGTTGTAGCTCGAGGAGGCCAGGGTCGCGTACCCGTGTCTTTTGAGAACACAGGAGCAGGCTAATCTCAATAAGATCCTCTATATCTGAATAGTTTATAGCAATATTGGCTAATATTATAATATAATTTAAGTAAGTAAGTTTTTAATCATGCCATACAATAATTATATTTGATAACTAAATTAAATAAACTCTTACGCTTACTCCGTTGGCTTAGAGACCTAAAGTGAATCTAGGCCTTTGTAATTAAAAACTTACATTAATTGTTGACCTAGACTATCTTACCACGACCAAATAAACCGAGTTTTATCTGATGGAAAAGTCAAGAGTCTCCGTAACCGGCGAGCGTGTATGAGACGAACTATGAGAGTCGAGGAAGCCAGAGAGGTATGTAAGGAAAGAACCTGTTGGAACTCTGTACTCTCTGCCTACCCCGCAAGGGATCTGGCGTGAGGTTATAGATAGATAGATAGAATTGTTCTCATATTTATAGTTAACCAAAAAAATAGTTAGAATTAAATCTGTTTTCGATGTAGAACAAACTACTTTCAGGTCTTGCATTATTTACGTTTTGGGTCGTATGTACGTATATGTTAATATATTTTTTTTTGAAAAGCGATTTGTTAGTGGCTAAAGAATGTCATGGAGTCACTTTTCATTAATTAATGAATTAAGGATTAATAATAAATCCTGTTGTAATTTTTCTCAAATATACTTCATTTTAATCCTACCTACTTATAGTAAAACCTTTATTCCCAAAGATTTAGTAAAAATAATTTAAATTTAAAGAATAAGCCGATTAAATACTAGTTTTAAATCAGTTGAACCTAATTAGTTGTGCGTCAAATCAATAGTATAAACTATAGTATAGCGTATATAAGTTGAAATCATTATATTAATACGTGAAGCAAAAAAATTTGTACCCCTTTTTACGAAAATTGTGCGGACGGAGGAGTATGAAATTTCCCACACTTATAGTTTATATAGAGAAGGAGTGCAGAATGCTAATATTTTTTTATAATAATGCATAAAACAAACATTAAATTAATGAAAAAAACATTACACACACTACCATGTATTTGAAACAATACACTTCAAATTATTTGTCTATAGTCTTACTGAATGTCAAACAAAACCAGCAAACGATGAAACAGTTTTTACAAAAAACATCGCTTACAAGGAAGTTTTGTATCATTAATTTAATTATCGATTTATTATTATCGAAATATGTATGTCAAGTTCAATGGACTGCATTTTGTTTATCGCATGGTTTTGTTTTACATAAAAAAAAGTATTCTTTAATCATTTTATTTTAATTTTTTGTTTATTTAAATCCATATAATTTGTTTGAAAAAAAATAGGCAAATTAACAGTACAGCCTTGGCGAAATCTGTGATTATAGAAGTATAGTATTTGACAATAAAACCTTAATAATGTTCAAATTTATAATTTAAATTAATTATGGTCGATTTTCGACCAATGGGCGACCACTAGTATATTTATATTCTAGGACATAATCTATAAAACATCGCTAATTTGCGTGACTCATTTGTGAATCATCCCGTTTTGATCATATATCAACGATATCGACAAGGTGGGCTTATCAGTAAATATAACAATCTAGTTTTGGGAGGCGACATTTAGTCAGTCGTTCTCTTACACGCGTTCACCGAAAATCAACACTTTTGGTAAGTTTTCTATTTATTGTAGATTTTATGCTAATTATTACAGTCTAGTTACTAGGTTTTGCGTTTGTTATCATAGTTATTATAAATGATCTTCGCAAGGAGTCATGTTATACAGAACTAGAAGCGTATTGTTTAGATCACAGCACGATGAGAGAAAACATCTTGAATTGTTATTAAAATGTGGCATCACCTACATCTGCATAATAATGTGAATACATATGTACGTTCACAGGATAAATATATATTTACGTCATATTACAATAGTTTACTAAATTAATAATGCCAGCAACAAGGCTTGGGGCAGAGGTTTGAATTTTTTTTTATGCGATTGCAGTAAGCTACACATACCTCTAGGTGTACTTGCATCTACAATAATGAAACTTCGAAATTAGAAAATATATATTTCATTAAATCTACCGTAGGTACCTAACATAATTAAAAGAGAGTGACCAGGCTGAGGAATTTTGAGATTTCTTAACACATCTATCGTGCCCCACTGATGGGCTAAGGTCTCCACTTTACTATACAATTCTATCCTTAGCCAATGTTGGCCATTCAGGCTGATATAAGTCGACATCATGGCGCCACCGCTTCTTAGGCCTACCACGACGACGATCAAGAAATATCATAAACATTTTGCAAATTTTTCAGTTAATATGGGGCTCTGTTTGTCATGTCTGTGCCCGTGTTGCTGGCCGCCTCCGCCACCACATGGCCCGCCCCCTCACGGTCCACCTGGTTTTGGCCCGCCCCCTCACGGTCCACCTGGTTTTGGCCCACCCCATGGTGGACCACCGCATCATGGCCCACCTCACCACGGTCCAGGCCATGGCTGGTGACAGAAGACTGTTCTAACTCACAACGTTAACATTACCTCATAACTAACTATTGTTATTAAAATTAAATAAGATAGTTAAAGCTAAATGTGATCTTCCTATGTATTATACAGATTTAATTGTTATGGTCGTTTGATATAAGTAAAATAATCTTGTTATATCATTATCTTGTACACTTTTATTTGCTAAACACAAATCGAATGCATCATGGGAAATGGTTGTGAAGATTCTCCTGAATAATAGTAAGTCATACTAACAGAAGAGCTTATTGACAGCACTATATATAATAAAGCTCAGGTGACATTTTATGCATCTGTCCTTATACAGTCACAATAAAAATGTCCACTGAACTAATGGGACTAATTAGTGGCACTATTGACAGCTCATAATAATGAGCGATTGTATGTGCAATATTTACGGAACTCTATCCCCACGGTTTTTGCATTACAAAATAGGGGGCGCCACTGGATGATCGCGAGGTTAGCGGAGATGTTTGTGTTTTCATAAATAATTAATTCTTTTGTTTCTGGACTTGTTTAAATAATTATCTGTGCAAATGAAGGTATATTTTGAAATAAAACTTAGCACTCGAAGGTGTCACGTTGTTAGAAGCACCTGAAACAAAAGGAACTGTAGTTCTACCATGAATGTTTCAACCGAAACTTCGGAGCCGAACGATACACGAACGAAATACGATGCGTGTACCTATCATGTAGTTGTATCGGATTTGTTTCTTTCGGTCGGGCACCATAGACTGTGTTCGCGAATGAATGACAGATGCGAAGTATGTTTCTGTTTACGAAAAAAAGTACCTAAGTAATAAATGAAGTAGTATAAACCAACCAATTAAAAAGTGCATTTGTTTCTTATCAGGCACATGGTAACTTATGAACATTTCAAGTTAGTCGTGTAAAATTATTAAATGTCAAGCTGTCATAATGATATAAAGGCACGAAATGCATATAATATTTCGCGGTTATTTATTAAGTTGAAATGGCGCAATAAATAAGGTCTAATTTGCTATAGAATTCGATGCGAGTTCGTACTCACTACTAATGGTATTTTCTTTTCGAGTTTTTACAATTTTTATATTGTCTTTTCTTTTTGTTTTTACAATTGTTATTTTTTGTTATTAACGGCTACAAAGGCTATTTGGTATTTAAAAGCAACTCGACAAGAATTATTATGAGAAACGAGCCACCGCAACCTAGGCGGATGCCCTTCTGCTTTCAATCTTTGAAAGGATTTTTAGAAAAATCATGCTATTTCGTATGTTTGTACTCTATGTTAAAAATAGCAATAATAATATTATAAAAACACCATATAATTCCAGTTTGACCGCATTTATTGCTTTAAGATATCAACAAAATCACCATTAAACCATTCGTATTTAAATTAAAACACCCAAAATTATAAAATTCACACTTACGAAAGTAAAAAGTTACCTCTTTAGTTTTCGTATAATTGAGGTTAAAATCACGAAAGAAGTGCTGTCAAAATGCCGAAACTTCGTTTGTTCAGATCTCTTAATGGTAGCGTTTTACGACGGAAAAAACGTCACAAGCTGTCTTCGGGACCGATTTCGTAACGAAAGTACTTCATGGTAGGAATCGCCCGAAATTTCGGAATTACGTTTCATGGTAGACCTATGAACAGGACCGTGATAAAGTTGCCTAATTGCGAGTCGACGAATCACTGATTACGAGTGATATTTCGACCTCACTCTAACTTGATAGTGTGTGTGTGTGTGAATGATCTACGCTGTTGGCCGCGGGATTATTACAGCTTCACCGGACAAGAGGGCGAGCGTGCAACCACTACGCTCGGGCCAGAAGGGCAAGGGGACAACTGTAGGTCTACCATGAAACGTAATTCCGAAGTTACGGATCGAAATTTTTGGCGATTCCTACCACGAAGTACTTTCGTTCCGAAATCGGTCCCGAAGACGGCTTGTGACATTTCGTCCGTCGTAAAACGCTACCATGGAGTGATCCGAACAAACGAAGTTTTGGCATTTTGACAGCACTTCTTTCGTGATTTTAACCTCAATTATACAAAAACTAAAGAGGTAACTTTTTACTTTCGTAAGTGAGATTTTTTTAATTTTGGTTGTTTTAATTTAAACACGAATGTTTTAATGGTGATTTTGTTGATATCTTAAAGCAATAAATGTGGTCAAACTGGAATTATATGGTGTGTTTACAATATTATTATTGCTATTTTAACATGGAGTACACACATACGAAATAGCATGATTTTTCTAAAAATCGTTTCAAAGATTGAAAGCAGAAGGGCATCCGCCTAGGTTGCGGTGGCTCGTTTATAGTAATAATTATTTTCAAGTTGCTTTTCTTAAACAACCAAAAAGCCTTTGTTGCCGTCCCCATGCCTATAATAACAAAATATAAAAATTGTAAAAACACAAAAAGAAAATACCACTAGTCGGGTTCGAACTCACATCGATAGCTATTGCAAATATGATAAAATAATTGCGCCATTTCAGCTTACCTACCCAATGCGAAATTTTGGAAAATAATATGCATTGTTCGCGCTTTTATGTCATTATGACAGTTTGACATTTAATAATTTTACACGACTATCTTGAAATGTTCATAAGTTTCCATGTGTCTGGTAAGAAACGAATGCACTTTTTATTAGGTTGGTTTATACTACTTCATTTATTACTTACTTTTTTCGTAAACGGAAACATACTTCGCATCTGTCATTCATTCACGAAAACAGTCTATGGTGCCCGACCGAAAGAAATAAATCCGATGCAACTTAATGGTAGGTAGTCAAATATAAAGGCCGGCGTGACTTTATAAAAATATATTTATTTCACAATACAAATTAATAATAGATACTCAAAATATTAATGCAGTCAATTAATATTACTTAACGTTAGTGCGAACGGTAAGAGAGCTGAGTCGATATTAAATGTACTTTGCTTGGCGATGGCTTTTATAGGCATCGTCAAGTAAACAACTCCTTCTAGAATGAACCCACGCGTTATACGTCTTATTAATTGATATCTGCTTATTTAGCAAAACAGTTATGAGAATTGGACTGAGACTAAACAAGTAACCTGATATCTGTTTACATGATTAATACGCAGCTGAGGCAAGTTAAGCTGATTAAGCAAAACAGTACTTGGAATTATATTCTATGAGCAACAGTCTGTTTATATTGCATCATCTTTTAAAGTACTTGCACTGAGCTGTGTACTGGTCTAGTATACATAACTCCTCCCTCCATAAGTTCAAAATCAGCGTTCGATTTTTGAGAATGTTGATTTTGCTTATGTTTACATAAGGACAATATTTTAGACTTATAAATATATAAAACAATCAAAAGCACAATTAATAATATTACATAAATGATTATAGAACCTAAACTTATGCTATGCACATTCACTGAATATACGTGGTTTTCACTGAGATTTTCACTTTTACTGTTTAACACATGTGACAGGAACTGAAGATCTTCTAAGTTGACCTCATCTAGGCTGATTGGCTGCTTGTAGATTTTCTCTGCTGCTGTGATGCTTGGTAAATTTATAACTGGAACTTGATGGAAGACTTGATTAGTTAATTGAATGAGACGTTTCCTTATTGTGATGTTCTCTAATTTAGCTTCACATTCATTATCTAAGGTTAATATATAGGTGCCAAAAATGTTGAACTGGTTGAAATCATTTTCACAGTGCTCTGTGAGAAATGTCTGTTTTCCTGAATATAGTAACCATGTGTCAGGTCGAATAGATTTGACCTTGACTTTTGAGGATTTCACTGTAAGTGGAGAACATGATGTAATTTGTGAAGAAAATTTCATCAAATCTGTAATGCATAAGTCTTCATTAGTGACAGATAAATTATCTTCATAACACAGGAATTCTCCTTCGTCTATTTCTTTGCATGATTGTGATAGTGGAAGTATATCTGACCCTCTGACCAGGATTTGGGAATATTGAGGTGTTAATAAGAATGTTAGGTTTAAATGAGGATTATACATGGGAAAAGGATGAAGGTTGTAATAGTTATAGAAATCTAATTGGACAATTGGTATTGACATAATAAACGTTATTCGTTTGTTCTTAATATATGCTCTTATGTCTATACAATGTACAATTTTGATCAAATTATCGGTATTTACGGGATACATTAATTTATCTATTTTCTCTATGTCTTTAAGAGTTGATAACAATTCATCTATGTCTAAAATGGATTGGTGTAAAATATTTAATCTACTAAAAGCAATAGCTGTTTCAACCTCATCTAACCTAGTTAACAAAATTTGAAAATTATGGATAATTAAATCGAAAGTATTCAAGACAATTTCCTTACTATGTTGAAATTGAGTTTTATTCAGAATGGATTCTATTTCGTTAATTGTTTTGTCTATTTCAATAAAATTGTTTCTCGTAGAGTTTGTCAGATTTACTAATACTCCAATTGTTTCGGAAACTAATGATATTTTGTTATCAATAGCGTTTTGTTTAGATTGAATATGACTTATTAAGGAATCGTATCTGATTGCGTCTTCATTATCTAAATTGCCTGTAATGGCTTTAACTATTGAACCTAGGGGATTTAAAATACCTCTTTTAATTCTAATTGTTGGGACTAATTGATTATAACGCTCTAATGTTAAACTCATAATATACTCAGTTTGCATTTGTGCATCTATGATATTTCCGTCTAAGAAATATACATTTAATTTTTTTTTTAAATAATCGTTAACTTCATAATACTTGTTAACGTTATATTCAATACTGTTACTAACAAATTTTAAATCTAATATTTTAATTATATTCCAATTATAAGTGCTAATGAATGCTTGTCCTTCCTTAACTGGGAAGATTCCAGGATTATCTTCAATTTTCTGAAGTTGAAGGGCCAGGTTTTGGGCTGCCTGTACGAGGATCAGGAGCGCGAACCTGCGGAGGACGTTTTATATCTTTTATTGGGACTTTTGTGTGTCTCTGATGAGACTCTACCGGTACTGTGTTTCTATTAATTGTTCCAATAATTTTTGCTTTTTTATAACGCGGTTGGTCTTTACTACGCCTAATATTGACACCTTTTATGAAGACGGTGTCTCCTTGTTTAAATTTTATTCCTTCTTCACCGCTACGTTTTTCTCTGATTTTAATTTTATTATTTATCATTTTATCGGTTAAGAAATCATATAAGTGTTTAGTTCGTTTACGGTGCTCTAAAACAAGTTGCTGTGTATAATTTTTCTCAAAATCAACTTCAAATGCATTGGATGAATCTGTATGACCAAAAACTACTTCAAATGGCGTAAGACCAGTTGTTGAATGTATGGACTGGTTATACGACATTATCGCGTATGTCATTACTGAGGCAGTATCTGTTATTTTCCTTTCATATTTTGCAAGTCTATAAATTTCTATTATTGTGGAATGAAAACGTTCAACAATGCCCATTGAGTTGGGGTTATGGGGTGTTCCAATATGTAAATCTATTTTATAAAATATTAACATTTCTTTAAGTAAATTATTATTGAATTCTGAACCTGGATCTGAACTTATTTTTCTTGGTACTCCGTAAATGGAAAAATATTTGATTAATGCTCTAATTATTTCTGGTGTTGTTCTATTTGAAACTTCTATGGCTTGACCTAATTTACTAAAGGAGTCTACTATCGTTAGGAAATATTTGCCTTCTATGGAAAATAAGTCTATGAAAATTTCCTGAAAGGGTCTAGTTTGAGTTTGAGTTAATTGAAGTTTAGGATTTAAAGGTTTTCTATCGTATTTCATCGTTTTGCATGTTTCACAAGAATTAATTATACTTGATACGGTTTGTTCTAAATTTTGCCAGAAAAATGTTCGTTTAAGATGAGCAATGGTTTCTTTTATGCCACGGTGACAAGTTTTGCCAATATGGTATTTTAACACTATATCACGCTGCTCATTTTCATCTTCAACGTACACTACACGTTTTGTGCATTCAAAGAATTTTACTGAATCTTTTTTGAATAAGGTTATAATGATTTCTGAAAATTGTTTACGATGACGTTCATCGTCAAAGTATAGGAAATATTTTATTTTAGGCCTAATATATTCTTTAAGGAATGATTTTATTAACTGGGTATTATTTAATGGTAAATGGACTTCTAATACTTTTTGTTTATCTCTGGATAAGTTTTTAACAGTAAATTCATTTCTGTTCCAGGTGTACACAAGTATTTGATTGGGTTTAGTATCAATTGCTTCTTGTAAAATAGGAATATTAGCAGAATCCATGTTTTGTTCTGAATGGACAGTTATAAAAGATGATTCTGATTTTTCAGATGCGGTTAAGGTGCTACTATTTAAAGATGGAACTGGGTTAGTTAATTCTGATTTGCTAGAATTTTCGGAAGATATTGTTATGGGACTAGAGGCATTAACTTTCATTGATAGATTATCTTTTAGTATATTAATTTTTGCACGTGAAAGCGCATCAGCGTTTCCATTTTGTTTACCGGGTTTGTATTTAATTTCGTAATCAAATGCTGTTAATTGTAATTTCCAATTAGTAAGTCTACTTCCGGGTTCTTTAACTGAATTTAACCACATTAGGGGTTTATGGTCACTTAATATGGTAAATTTATTTCCATATAAGTATGGCCTAAATTTTCTACACGCCCATACTATGGCTAATAATTCTTTTTCTATTGTACTATAACGGGTTTCTGCGTCGTTTAAAGTTCTACTAAGATAAGCTACAGGCTTGTCACTACCTATCGGTCCTTGTGATAGTATAGCGCCAAGGGCATAATTGGATGCGTCGGTTGTTAACAAAAATGGTTTAGTAAAATCGGGGTATTGTAAGATTGGGGCGTTTGTTAAAATTTCTTTACATTTCTCAAATGCATCAATATATTCTTTGTTAATTATAATTTTGTGTCTTTTCTTTAAACATTTAGTAAGAGGTTGTGTTAATTTGGAAAAATCTTTAATGAATTTTCGGTAGTAACCTACTAATCCAACAAAACTACGTATTTCCGAAGGTGTTTTAGGTAACGGAAATTGTAATATGGCTTTATTTTATCATCATTTGGTTGAAGACCATTTTCTGTAATAGTGTGACCTAGGTAAAGAACTTCTTTTCTGAGAAATTCACACTTGTCTAATGTTACTTTTAAATTTGTTTGCCTAAGTCTTTCAAATACTTTTTCTAATTTTTCTAAATGTTCTTCTAAACTACTTGAGAATATAATGATATCATCTAAGTAAACTAAACAATGGATACCCTGTAAACCTCTAAGTATGTTATCCATTGCACGTTGAAATGTTGCGGGGGCTGTTTTTAAACCAAATGGCATTCTAGTAAATTCATAATGTCCATTTTGTGCTGTAAATGCTGTTTTAGATTGATCCTGTTTCTCTACTTCTATCTGATGGTAACCACTAGCTAAATCTAATGTAGAAAAATAACACGCTTTTCCTAATTTATCGAAAAGGTCTGAAATGTTAGGTAATGGGTATTTGTCGTCTACGGTTATTTCATTCAATCGTCTGTAATCTATGACCATGCGAAATTTTCGTTCGCCCGAAGCGTCCATTTTTTTCGGAACTAAGTGAACCGGGGCGCTCCATGGAGAGTGCGATTCCCTAATGACATTGTTTCTTAATAATTTATCTATTTGTTTTCCAATTTCTTTATTTTCTGTGGGGGCATGTCTATATGGTTTTATATATATGGGATCTTCATTAGTGGTTCTAATTTTATGTTTAACTTGATTCGTAAAAGTTAAAGGAATATCATCACAATAGAATATGTCTCTATATCTGTAACATAATTTTTGTATGGCTTGTTTTTCTTCTTTCTTTAAATGTTCTAATCTTAATTTAGAAAGATTTTGTTGTAACAATTTATTTTTATTTGTATTTAAATTTAAAGTATTGAGGTTATTGAAAAATTTTTCCTCAAATTTGTATACTTTTAATGGATTATCAAATTTTAATATAACATTCTGATCTGTAGAATTTTGTATAATTGTTTGGGCTATTGAATTTTTACAATTTACTATGGCATCGGGCATTCTAACTCCTGGTTGAAATTCTAAAAAATGTACTATGGCTTCACCATTTTTAAGATTTGTCGGAATTTTAACACGAGTTTCTGAACGCGGTGATAATTTAATTTCGTAGGGTTTTCTATACAATATCGGAATTTTAGTATTTCTGGTTTTTAAAACTTGATTTTTCATATCTATTGTGGCTTCTAGTTCTTTTAACAAGTCTGAACCTAATAAACCTTCGTATCTACTATCCACATCATAAATGTAAAATTTGTGACAATGTTTGGTTTTAAAAGTTTTGGTTAAGGGCATATAAGCTACTTTACTGTGCCTACTATGTCCATGTGTACTAATTATTTCAAAAGGTTCTAAAGTTATAAAATTATAAAAGAATTTGTTTGCTATTTCGGGGCTAATGAAGGATCTAGTGCTTCCTGTATCTATCATAAATTTTGAATTAATTTCTGGTATTATAATATGTGGTAATTTTAAGGTTTCACTATAATTAAGTTTAACTATTTCGGGGGATCTTGGACCGGATCCATGGGAAAATTTTCAGGTGGAGAAACATTATTATCGGGGTTTTCGTCGTCGACTTCATCGATTGTCACTGGCTCATATTCATTAAAGTATTCGTCAGTCTCAAAGTCGATGTCATCTACGTCATTCTCGTATAAATTTTCAATCATGTTATTACGAACTGCTGTCCTCATTGTGACATCATTATCTGTTTGATTTTAATTTATGAATTTATTAGGAATACCGAAACGGAATTGTTGATTTGGGTTGGGTTTGAAGAACCCAGATTGCTTATAATTATTTATGTTGTAAGGTAATCTTTGATCATTCTTAAATACTTTTTGTTGATTTTGTTGATTTAAATTAGGATTAAAGTTAGGTCGGAAGTTTTGATTCATTAGTTGTCTTTGTGGGAAATTACTTTGAAGGAATCTATTTTGAGGTATGCCAAATTTATATTGGGTCGGAATTTGTTTGGTTGTTTGTAAACTATTATTTGATTTGACTTTACTTTTTGCATTATAATGGTTATGGAAATTTACTTCCTCTGTAACTACTCCTAAGGCTGATTCTAAATTAGCGCATTTATTTAACCTAACGATCCTTAATAGGTCTTCTGGTAAGTTAAACAAAAAGCTATTTAACGCGGAATTATTATAAATAATCATTTTAGCGGCTTTAACGCCTTCATCGGTTAACAAATTTACTTTGGCTATAACTGAACTTTTTACGTCTTGGATTCTATGAGCTAAATCTATATATGATTCTCCTGATTTTAATTTAATGTTTTCTAATTCTACGGCAATGCAATCTTCTGTTCTAGGATCTCCAAAATGTTCTATGAGGAGTTCCTTTAAGCTATCCCAAGAATTGATAATATTTCTTTCACTCACTAGTTTCGCGGCTTTATCTATTAATTTACTCGTCAGACTATGGTAAATATACATTTGTTGTGCGGCATTATTTTCGCGATTAAAACTTCTAATAACATATTCGCACTTTTGGATGTAAAAATTTAACAATTGATTGTTACCGTCGTAACGTGGAATTAAGTCGAGAATTTCTTTCGGAATAATTTGAATTTGATTCATTTTGAATATTTTGAACACTTATTATTCACTTTTACAAACACAATAAGATAAATATTACACACAAAATACAATTTAAAATAACACACACAAAAAAAATACAATTTAAAAATAACACATAAAAAGTTTACAATAAAAATTTTATAATAGAAAAAGTTTATAGATTCGGCGATTTTTGTCCGAAAATATAACTCTTATCAATTACTATTTAACTTAGCCTTTATAGGCAGAACAACGTTTATTATTATTTTTTTTTATAATATTTAATTTCTTTTCATTATTTTACGTTCTCAAGTGGACCTTGTGATCACCCCACTGGAAGTAATTTTCTTTTTTAATAAAATACGACAATGTTTTACGTAAGTTCAGCGATGCTTGTCTGATTCTTACGGCCCTACGTGGTGATCTACGGCTTAGCGATGCGTGTCTAAATCCCGTGAGATCCTAAATTCTAATCACAAATTAGCGATGCTTGTCTAATAATGCGATATCCTTTTATCCAAATAATTCCCGCGATTTTTGACCGGAATTACAGGCTCGGGGTCTGAATGAAATTAGCGATGCTTGTCCAATTAAATTCAGAATAGACAGAAAAATAGGAACATGTGGGAAAGGTCAGAACTCACACAATGCTGCAATTTTTCATGCCGAATATCCGCTCTTTGAGTATCAGCAGGCACTTCTTGACAAAATTTCTTTGTTCGAAGGTAGGGTAGGTCCTTTTCTAGGATTCAGCCAGGCGATTGTGGTCCGGAATCGATGCTTGTACTCCTGCACGGCGTTGAGCTTGTTAGATATAACTGCTGCAACACTTATCGCGACTGAAATCCTACCGTTCGGCTGCGCCAGTCAAATATAAAGGCCGGCGTGACTTTATAAAAATATATTTATTTCACAATACAAATTAATAATAGATACTCAAAATATTAATGCAGTCAATTAATATTACTTAACGTTAGTGCGAACGGTAAGAGAGCTGAGTCGATATTAAATGTACTTTGCTTGGCGATGGCTTTTATAGGCATCGTCAAGTAAACAACTCCTTCTAGAATGAACCCACGCGTTATACGTCTTATTAATTGATATCTGCTTATTTAGCAAAACAGTTATGAGAATTGGACTGAGACTAAACAAGTAACCTGATATCTGTTTACATGATTAATACGCAGCTGAGGCAAGTTAAGCTGATTAAGCAAAACAGTACTTGGAATTATATTCTATGAGCAACAGTCTGTTTATATTGCATCATCTTTTAAAGTACTTGCACTGAGCTGTGTACTGGTCTAGTATACATAACTAGGTACACGCATCGTATTAGGTTCGTGTATCGTTTGGCTCCGAAGTTTCGGATTGAAACTTTCATGGTAGACCTACTAATAGTATGATGCAGCCTCAACAAAGCCTCAACCTGTCCTCAAAGGTAGGCCCGATGACGAACCTAGCTGAAAGCGATTGACTTCGGGTTGCGTCGGGTCGACACGCGTTAAGCTGGCGCGGCCGAGTTACCGACGCAACCGAGATGACTCGGTTTCATACAAAAGTAGATCGAGCTGACTCAGACAGGGAATCGAGCCAACCAAGTTATACAACTCGATTTGCCTATCACTACTATCATTCTTTGATAAAATATATCGATCGATCAATTCGCTGTAAGTCTTCCATATATATATCACTGCTGACAATATTAATGATTCATATATGAATCAAAGCTCTTAGAAATATGTTTAGTTTTTTTTCTGAGATTAATTCGAACTGATAGACAGATGATGTCTCAGAAAACTTTGTAAGGATTCTGTAAGGATAAATAAATTATATATCGGGTAGACCATATCAAGTAGCACAACTGTTGGTTAAGAGAGGTAGTATATGCGTTTTTACAGCTTTAAGCTGTCATCATCATCATCATCTCAGCCTATACTTGTCCACTGCTGAACATAGGTCTCCCCAATCGCTTTCCAGCGTAACCGGTCCGATGCCACCTGCATCCAACGACTTCCTGCGATTTTCACAAGATCGTCGGTCCATCTGGCAGGCGGTCGTCCCACGCTGCGCTTGCCAATACGTGGTCTCCACTCTAGAATCTTTCTGCCCCAACGCCCGTCCGATCTACACGCTATGTGGCCCGCCCATTGCCACTTCAGCTTGCTAATCTTAACGGCTATGTCGGTGACCTTGGTTCTTCTACGTTAAGCTGTACTAAAGATGTATAAGAGAGTATAGACTGCTTAATAATGCAAAGGTAATTTTATGTCGTAATGCAACATATACTCTGTAGTTGTGCTACTTGGGCTGTTACCTCATTATACCGTGTAACCTAATTACATTACATCAAATATCAGTATGAGGTGATAATTATTGGGTGATGATCATTGTTATACTTAATAAATAAGATGCTGCGAGAATTAGTACGATTAAGAGGCACAGACACCTTTCTTGCCTTCGAATCATACGCATTAACTCCAGTTGCAAAGGTTCTTTTCGCCCTTTTGCTAGTACGGGAAAGTACAAAAGAATAATAAATATGGCAGTTAAAAGGAATAAATATTTCGGTATATTGAAACTAAAATAGTGTACCTACCTCTCTATTGGCAAAGATTGAGGAAAATATTTTATCACTACGGCATTAAACTAAATAAATTAGAAGCAATTTTCGACAAACACGGATTTACAGAGTACTTATTCCTAATGTTTGACAGTTTTAGCCAGTACCATGAAAATTTTGTGAGTTATGTATGAATAATATGTTATTTGCGTTGGTTCTACGAATTTGTATCCATAACGCTGATAAGGTGTTAATTGTCGGCTTAGAGATAACTGATAAAACCAAAAGAAAACAATTCAAATAATCGGTGAATATAGAAGTTATTTGTTTTCTTTAAATGTCGATAAATCCAAATGGAATATCATCATCATAAACTTCAGCCAAAAGATGTCTACTTCAGGGCAAAGGCTTCCCCTTAAGATCGCTACGACGGCCTGCTTGGTGCAGTACGCATCCACTTTATATCCTGGGAAAAAATGCTGAACATATCCACACATTTCACTAGCCCACGAAATAACCGGTCAGTCTATTATTGTAGCAAGCCACTAGATCGATGTAATAATGTATTTACATGCTGCCGACTCGTCCGAGAAGCGAGGGCAGTTCAGACGATGAATTAATTCAACAGTTAAATAACATAGGAAACATTCCCTTTAGATTTTTTGTAGTTGTCACACACTAGGAATAGTGTTGCCCAAAGTCAGTCCTGCGGCCTCGCAAGACCAAGACCAGATCAACACCACCCAAGAAAACAACCAAGACCAAGACTGACCCTGCAAGACTTGGGCAAGACCAAGACTGATTCCGTGAGACTCTTGCGGTCTCGAAGTTCCCTGAGTACCTTTTCTTATTCAAAGACACGTGCGATTTTGAATTAGTTCTGTATTTTTATTGTTTTAAGTGTTTTGTGCAAGAGTGTTTTTGGGTAAATAAAAATTGCCTCTCGGGCCAGGCAGCGGCTGCGCCTCCTCAAGGTTTTGTGCGCTCACGAATATGGTCAAATGCCGACGAGAATTGAATGAAAGAAGAAGTCCGTCGCTCAAAGAAGTCTGCAGTCTGTGAACATGTCCTTGACCGCATAACATCAGATTTGATAGACCACAAATCCTCGTGAAAGAACATCGATTCCTATCAAGGATGGTTCGCGAGGCTATTGAAATTAAAAAACATCCTAATTTCAATAGAGAAGATGGCTGGGTGCTTCCATCGTCTTGGGATCCGGTAATTAATATAATCAAATCCAAAACCAAGCATAACACTGCAAGACTTCAAGACACCGTGAGCTCATTCTGCGTAGATTGGACCAACAACAACAAAAATAATTAAGAAGTTTGAGGGTACCCCGGAACAACTATGCCTTTTAGACGTCTAACACCTCAGTCCCTCCCGTGACCATGGGTGCTGTAAAACACTCGAAATGTCGGGAACTAAAAATAAAAAATAAACCGCGATAAAATCCGAAAAATAGTTTTATTTCATGAATGAATTTATTTATTTAAACCCCCAACAAGCCATCGATAATTCACAAATTTTACACTGGTACGAGTATATTATGACCATTTATTATTATACTGTGTGAAGTATCTTTTTAGAAGCGTACAAAATTCTCTAATACGGGTACTCAAAATATATAAAGTTACAAAGATAACAAAATATTACACATTATAACAAGGAATTACCAAAAACAATATAAAATGATAACATTAAATATCACAAAAAATATATCAGAGTTATTACGTGCATATTGTGCTCGAACTTATGCCTCGACTCCATACTGAAACTTATAAAACTGAAATAAAAAAAAACAAAAGAGCCCTTTGCTTTGTTGCTCATTACACCTTTTCTAAAATCTAAATCGTCGGTTATTATAACTTTTTATAAGAAATCAATGCAAGTAGTGTTGTAAAAATGAGCGCTGAAGTCGAGCGTCTAGCGCTGAGTGGGCGCTCACGAGCGTTGAAACACGTAGAAGACGCGAGCGTTTTAAGCGCCGACTCGAGCGTTTTTACAATACTAAATGCAAGACTCTTGCGAGATTCTAGTTCGAGACCAAGACCAGGTGATTGATGGGAGCCTAAGACCAAGACCAGGGTCAGTCTCGGCTTGGTCTTGCATTTAGGCAACACTAACTAGGAATTAAACCAATGTCGTTGGTCCATTTAAAAACATGAATTTTACATAAACAAACATGCAAACCAAAACAAATATTTGTGGGTTACACAAAGATTTGTCCCATGTGGGAATCGTAATCGCGACTCCACAATCCAAACAACGATGCACCTGGTATACAAATAGACCATTGCATGAGTTTACTGCTTTACATTCTAATGAAGAAGGAATGTGTATGGCGCATTATATGATTCAACAATTACCGAAGTCGGTAGATACAGACTATCAATATTTATCTTATCACGTAACAGGGTCGATTGCGGCCGCGTTATAAGGTACATTGTTGTGAAACTTTAAAAAAGTAGAGCATTAGTATTTTGCTTACGGCAAAGTACATAAGTTTCTTGCTAAGGCTCCAGGTAAGTATTTTAATAGCTCATATTAGGTACATATTATTCTAAATAATCTAAACTATATAAGTACATTATGTTTATAGCGTCTTGGTAGGCCTTGTGTTTGGTATCAATGAATCGATAGAAATAGACTAGGTATAACTATCGCGATAAATTTGTCAGGAAACATACATTTTCGCGTAAATTTTATTACTATTACTTAATTATATATTTGTTTAGTTATTCGTGGGAATGGTACCTACCTACGCGAGGGAATGTAGTATCGAAAAGTTTTGCATATCAATCAATACTGGATTTAAATGGATTGATTTTAGATTTACTGCTATCCTGCCCATGATACATAAAAAAATGAACAAGCATGAAGCAAAAGCATGCTATCTCAATAGCATAACATCATGCGAATTTTTCGTTCTGGCTCGTCCACCCTCCTTGATTCATGGTGAATTCACCCGCTACATACCTTTTTATTATGTAACTTATGGTTAAATCATTGAACAAATGTATTAAAATAATAATTAGGTTGCTTTCGGATTAGGATATGCGTGTGCGTGGCGGGGGATGACTGTAAAACGCAAAAATTGAGGCGTTTTAAATTCATAGCTAAGCTTTTCTTGGTTTATGTATAAGAGATATAGGAGGTCAGCTATAAAAATGATCTTACTGGCGAGCCTCCTACATTATTTATGCATCCTAGCATAGTACTGATCGAATGCCAATCTTACCTACTATTACGTAATGAACAGATTTATACATAAGTACATAATTAATATAATATTTTACGGAGAATATTTGAGAATAGAAAGAATGGATTTTCATCATATCTTCATTCTTTCTATTACGTTCGTGAAACGTATTCCTAGATTACAGTTAAATCTCTATGCAAAATATTGAGTTCAGTTTTATTTTAACAAGTTCAAGAGTTTAAGTGCAGTCTCGCACTTTTTTAGTATGACAATAATTCGTTACTTGCTCCTAAAATAGCCATTGCATAAGTAGTTAGAAATACCAAACATTTTTTTTACAATGCGTTCGTATGCAGTATACTTATAAGATTTGTTTTACAGAAAAAAATGGGTGCATGCTGCAGTTGTTGTGGTGATGACGGCGGTGGTGTAAATGTAGTGGATCAGCCCCAGGGGGATAGTTGGAACCCGCCACCACCTGGACCTCCAATGGAAATGGGCCCAGGACCTGGACCTATGGCAAGATGACACCATCTAAAGTAGCTGTACCTTAAGTTATTTGTTATTTATGTAAAAAATAATCATTTTATTATTTATTTAATAAAAATGATTTTAAAATCCTTATATTTTAATCTATAAGATTTCCTTTCTAACTTTTGACAGAAATTTCTCTGGTTAATAACACATATAACACACACACATAATATGTAGCTCTTCCATTATTAAAGGTGGTGGTGCATAGAGGAAAATTATATGTGGTGGTGAGTGTGTAACAACTTCGGTTTAGTTGTTGCATGCTCATCGTGCAATAATCAAAACGAATAAGATACTTGTGATATATTAATTAATAATAATGGAAAATTGCAATCTAATCTCTATTTAAAAAAAAATCTTATCAACATCATAGGCAAAAAAACCGGCCAACTATGAGTAGCACACGTAGCTTGGAACGTTTTGTACAAGTGCCACGAGATGTCGCTTTTTAATTTTTCATCGAATTCGAGAAAAAATAAGGAAGAAGATATATGAAAATTAAGTATTAGAAACGATAGGAATACAGAAAAATAAAGGACGAAACTACGAAATAACAATTGCTATTAACGAAATAACAATTTTCGAATTTTGTTTCTTTACTTGCGCTGTAAAACCTTTTTACATGCCAAGGAACAACAGAAATTACCTTATGACCCAGGGTTTTGATGAGTGAGTTTATATTGCCATATCTTTTGATTGCAATAACTTGCAAGCTTCAATTTCTTTCACAACTGAAGGTTATATTTGATATAAATTTCAACTCGATATCTTTACCCATTCCTAGAAAAAAAAATACTTTAAAAAGACCTTTGTAAACAAGCTTTTATAGCAAAACCACAACGAAGATATCTTGCTTAGTTGAGGAGTTCCTATGGCTTCCTTACGGCTCCATCATTAGACCTTAGACACAATCGGGGTCTAAAGTACTCGTTAAGACATATCCAACGAGCCTAAACATGGCGGGGTTACATTGAGTAGTTGAGTGGTTCCATTGAACACCTTTTAGCTTCATCATCAGACCCTGACACCATCTCGTTGTATAGTACTTCTCAATACCAATCTAACAAGCTTAAATACGAAGGGGTTACGTTATATAGTTTACAGTTTTGAGAGTGAAGTTGAAGATGTATGGGTCGGCCTTGATATTTGTCTTTCGAATAATAATAAAACTAAATTTTATATAGCGAGTGTTTTTTTGCCTCCACCACTAAAACGTGATTTATTGGAGGACTACACTAATAACGTGCACAATATTATTGCTAGAAATGACTCTACTCTAATCGTAGGTGATTTTAATCTAAGTAACATTTACTGGCTTCCGAAAAATTATTCCTCAATGTTATATCCTCAGTTTAATAACAATTCGGATACAAATGCAATATTTTTGGAATTTATGACAATAAATGATTTGAGCCAATACAATCATATTTTAAACTTTAAATCAAAGATTCTGGATCTAGTACTTAGTAATGCACCCATTACGAATGTCACTCGTAGCATGTCGGCCTTATCAGATGTAGATCCTATACACCCTCCAATTGAATTTTACCTCTCCTTTTTAGGAGAGAGGCACCTGAAAAGCAAAGAAACACTAAGACCCAACTTTTTTAGGGGTGATTACGAAAAGGCTTTGGAGCTACTGATGTCTGTTGCATGGGAACGCGAGTTAGAATATTGCCCTTCGGTAAACGATATGGAAGAGGTCTTTTACAAAGTATTAAGAAAAATAATTGCCGAATGTATTCCATTAAAAAAGAGCGGTGGCAGAAAACATCCGCCATGGTATTCGAAAGACCTTATAAGACTACTTAGAGAAAAGCATAAATACCACGTGCGATTTAGTAAATATAAAAATGCTTTGGATTTAGAGACATTTGAAAGACTGAACCCTAGGTCAGTATGAGTCCGGAGTCTGGAATTGTGCCCGGTATATGGCAATAGGCTCGCCCCCTATTACATGGGACCTAAAATCGTCGGTGCAACGTGGGTGTACTCAGTACACCTCTGCCACCCCCTCTGGGGAATATAGGCGTGACGGTGTTGTTTTTTTTTTGAAAGACTGCGTGGCGATTGTAGTATTCTTATCAGGACATGTTATAAAAATTATATTAATCAAATAGAAAGTATTATAACTAAAAACCCAAAGGCATTTTGGACATTTATAAAGGGTAAAAGAAAGAGAAGTAATGCGTATCCGGCAACTATGTATTACAGTAACAAAGTTGGTTCAAATGGGGAAGACATGCAATTTATTTGCAGAAAACTTCGCACAAGATTATAATCCTCCTACGAATACATCGCCAACATCCCCAAACATACATTACCCAAACACATCTCTTTCATTCTGTACCTTGGCTTTCAATTGCAATGAAATATATAGAGCATTCAAAGACTTAGATAAAAACAAAGGAGCAGGTAGCGATGGGATCCCTTCCGTTTTTATTAAACGGTGTGCTATAGGTTTAGTTTCCCCGCTATATCAAATTTTTAACAGATCTTTACAAGAGGGTACTTTTCCATGTTGTTGGAAAGAAGCGTAAGTAGTTCCTATATATAAATCTGGAGACAAAAACTTGGTGACTAACTATAGACCAATCTCAATACTAGTTACTTTTGGAAAAATAGTTAAAAAGTTAGTCAGCAAATATCTTGCGTGGAACCTAAAACAACAATTTACAGAATATCAACACGGGTTCATAAAGTCTCGATCTACCAATACCAATTTACTATGTTTCACATCCGCTTTGTCGGAATGCCTTGACAAACGTATACCTGTCGACGCAATTTATACAGACTTTAGCAAGGCTTTCGATAAAGTGGATCATTACCTTCTCATAAACAAACTGTCAGATATGGGTCTTGGTGGCAGAATAATCGGATGGTTTGAATCTTATTTAGAAAATAGATCGTCTAAGGTGGTGGTACATGGTCACGCGTCAGTAGCATATCAAGCCACAACGTTTTTATTAATGATATCTCACTTATTTAAAAAAAATCCTTATTCTGTCTGTTTGCTGACGATGTCAAGATTATGAAGCCGATCAATAATAGAATAGATGCTGATATGTTACAAGAGGACTTAAACAGACTTTGTGATTGGTGCAGATGTAATAAAATGACCTTAAATAAAAGTAAATGCTATTACATCCAATTCACCCGTAATAAACACATTCAAGAAAGTAAATACTACTTAGAGGGGGACGAAATTGGTCAAGTCTATAATAAACGCGATTTAGGGGTTCAACTAGACAGTGCACTCAAGTTTGATCTACATATATTGAATACCGTCTCACGTAGTTTTAAAATACTTGGATTTATTATAAGGAATTGCAAAGACTTAAATAGACCAAATACAAAATAAAAATTATTTAACACGCTAGTCCGTTCTATCCTAGAATATGGTTCAGTGGTCTGGCACCTACATTACGAGGTATATATAAAGCGGATAGAAAGTGTCCAAAAAAGGTTTCTTTACCATCTCTGCTATGGAGACCATTTGGAAAAAAAGCTTACTAGTTACACCGAAAGGTTGAAACATTATAATATGATTAATTTGAGTAGTCGTAGGAAGTAAATAGACTCTATTTTCTTACACAAGATACTGAACGGCACCATAGATTGTAGTAAATTGGTAGGAAAATTACAAATTAATGTTCCCACTCGCATTCCCAGAAAAAACACTTACAATATGTTTAACATTCCAATCGCGAAGACGAATCCCGGGCATTTCGCCGCTGTACTAAGGTCAGCCATCATTAAGGTTAAGTAGCGTTCGGTATCTCCGTGCATTGGAAGGCACGTAAAGGCCTTGGCCCCGGTTACCACTTAATGCGGTAGTCATTAAGCCAAGTTGGAAGCCTCATTGGCGGCTTGATAAGTTCCAACAGCAGGTGGCCACAAACCTGCCTGCACCAATCCTCATTGGATCTACGTGGTGGAGTATGACCCATTATTTATCCCACGATACGTGGGAAAAGCCTTTGCCCAGCAGAGCAACACTAGACTGATTTATTATTATATATAAGCTACATTCTTAAGATTATTAATTAAAGTAATAATATAGTAAGGGCGCTCGTAGCGCTGTGCGACCGCGGTGTTCTTACCGATTTCCATGGTTAAGCAGCGTTCGACTCGGTCGGCCCGAGATGGGTGACCGTTTATGGCATTTTCATATTCGAGCGTCTTCGTGCTTCGGAAGGCACGTTAAGCCGTTGGTCCCGGCTACCACATAATGTGGTAGTCGTTAAGCCGAGTTAGAAGCCTTAAAGGCGGCTTGATATGTTCCAACAGCAGATGACCACTAACCTGCCTCAATCAATCCGCACTGGGTCCGCGTGGTAGAGTATGACCTAATCTCTCTCACCTCGATTTGTGAGAGAAGGCCTTTGTCCAGCAGTACAGTACTGTAATATAATATCAGCCTATACTGCCCAGTATAGGCTGATATTATATTATTATTATAACTAGTGGTGGCCCATTGGTCGAAATTCGACCATCATCATCATCATCATCATTTCAGCCTATACTTGTCCACTGCTAAACATAGGCCTCCCCAATCGCTTTCCAGCGTAACCGGTCCGATGCCACCTGCATCCAACGATTTCCTGCGATTTTCACAAGATCGTCGGTCCATCTGGCAGGCGGTCGTCCTACGCTGCGCTTGCCAATACGTGGTCTCCACTCTAGAATCTTTCTGCCCCAACGCCCGTCCGATCTTCGCGCTATGTGGCCAGCCCATTGCCACTTCAGCATGCTAATCCTGAGGGCTATGTCGGTGACCTTGGTTCTTCTACGAATCTCCTCATTCCTGATTCGATCACGTAGAGAAACGCCGAGCATAGCTCTTTCCATAGCTCGCTGAGCAACTTTGAGCTTTTTTATGAGACCTATTGTAAGAGACCACGTCTCTGATCCATATGTCATCACTGGCAACACACATTGACTAAAAACTTTAGTCTTTAGGCACTGAGGTATTTTGGATGAGAAGATGTTGCGTAGTTTCCCGAACGCTGCCCAGCCGAGTTGGATTCGTCGATTGACCTCTCTCTCAAAGTTGGACCTACCTAACCGGACTGCCTGTCCCAGGTAAATGTATTCGTCGACAACTTCAAGAGTAGAGTTCCCAACGGTGAGTGCGGTGGGTACGACATGGACATTAACCATTATTTTTGTTTTGTCCATATTCATTTTAAGACCCACTTGTTGGGATACTCTATTGAGGTCACCGAGCATTCGTCCTAGATCTTCCAGCGACTCCGCCATGACCACAATGTCGTCGGCAAATCGAAGGTGAGTGATGTATTCGCCATTGATGTTGATGCCAAGTCCTTGCCATTCCAAGAGCTTGAAGGCGTCCTCTAAGGTGGCCGTAAACAGTTTCGGAGAAATGACGTCTCCCTGTCTTACTCCTCTTTTTATGGGGATCACCTTCGTGCACTGCCCCTGTACTCGGACTGACATGGTGGCGTTATTATACTAGCACTTCAACACTTCGATGTACCGATAGTCAATGCGGCATCGCTGGAGAGATCTAAGAACCGCCCAAGTCTCGATCGAATCGAAGGCTTTCTCATAGTCCACAAACGCCAAGCATAGTGGCCGATTATACTCCTCAGTCTTCTGTATAACCTGCCGCAGCGTATGTATGTGGTCTATGGTACTAAAACCTTTCCGGAAACCGGCTTGTTCGGGAGGCTAGAAGTCATCAAGCCTGCGTTCGAGACGATTTGTAATGACTCTCGAAAACAACTTATAAACATGGCTCAGCAGTGTGATGGGCCTATAGTTCTTCAATAAGGTGTTATCACCTTTCTTGAAAAAAAGAACCACCACACCCCTGTACCATGCTTCCGGCGTTTTCCCTTCAAGCAAGACGGAATTAAATAGCCTCTGAAGGACTTTAAGTACCGGCGATCCGCCCGCCTTCAGAAGTTCTGCAGTAATTCCGTCTTCACCCGGCGCTTTGTTGTTTTTTTTTTTTTTAAATCACAAAATACATTAAATCAATAAAAAACACATTACACACACTACCATATATTTGACACAATACACTTCAAATTGAGAATAGATTAATATTGTTTGTTTTTAATTTTATTTGTCTATAGTCTTACTGAATGTCAAACATAACCAGCAAACGATGAAAGAGTTTTTACAAAAAACATCGTTTACAGAGAAGTTTTGTATCATTAGTTAAATTATCGAAATATGTATGTCAAGTGCAATGGCCAGTATTTTTTTTTTTTTTTTTTTTTTTAAATTATAAGTTTGAACATTATTAAGGTTCTATTGTCAAAGACTCACCAAGGCTACACTGTAAATCTGCCTATTTTTTTCAAACAAATTATATGAAATTTAAATAAAAAAAAAAACAAAAAATGATATAAATAAACAATACCTTTTTTAATTTTTTTTTATTGAAACAAAAAACCAAAAAAAAATGCTGTCCATTGCACTTGACATACATATTTCGATAATTTTATTAATGATACAAAACTTCTCTGTAAACGATGTTTTTTGTAAAAACTCTTTCATCGTTTGCTGGTTATGTTTGACATTCAGTGAGACTATAGACAAATAAAATTAAAAACAAACAATATTAATCTATTCTCAATTTGAAGTGTATTGTATCAAATATATGGTAGTGTGTGTAATGTGTTTTTTATTGATTTAATGTATTATTAAAGTATAATTTAAAAAAAATATTAGCATTCTGCGCTCCTTCTCGATATAAACTATAAGTGTGACTCCTCCGTCCGCGCAATTTTCGTAAAAAGGGGTACAAAGTTTTTGCTTCAGGTATTAATATAATGATGATATAGTAATGGCAACTTATACTTACGATACGGCTGTGAGACGCCACACGTACTAGGAAAGAGCATGAACCGCGCGCAAAAACGTACTCACTTCCGATTTTCAGAATTTCCTCGTTTTCAGTCATAACAGTTAAAAAAAAGGATAATAGTATTAATAAAAAGTAAAGCTATTTTTTAAAAAAAAACGTAGCCCCACTAAGATTTATTCCTGTATCGTGGGTGCGTTTACAAACATGAAAATTCACATACACAAATACCCAGACCGAAACGAATATTTGTGGGTCACACAAAGATTTGTCCAGGAATCGAACCAGCGACTATTAGACACAGTGGGCGGAGCGGCTTAAGCTCTTAATCACTGCGCTCGCCAAATCGTCCGTCAATTTATTGCTGGGTAACTATGGTTGTTATACTAAAATTTTATCATTTCTTAAGTAGCATTGTCAACGATTATTTTATCAGGTATTTCATAGAGATTTTACGAATAATTACTAAAAGTCGTATGTGAGATTTTACTTTTAAATACTATTCGTTTGTCTCCGCTTGGTCTTGTTGTTTACTAGCATATATGGGACCTGCACATCAACTTAACCTTCTATCCCGTAAAAAGATGGTAATAAAGTGGATGTGTAAGGCATGATCGAAAGATATACCTAATAAAAAATATTTTATTTAATATTTACAACAAAAATATTTTATAATATTACACACTTAAATAGGTTTTTTTACGTAAGTTTCGTGAATTAACAATAAACTACCGTTTTAATGTACAAAAAATTAGAATAGCAATTTATATTAATTTATTCGCTAATTCAAATGCCGTACATTATTTTTACACATTTTTTTAGAAAGTATAATGTTAGGGCTTAAAAATCAGTGCAACATCTTAAAATATTTTAAATCGGTTAAATAAAAGTTCAATTTTACAACTCAACCATTTGATAATCGTTAGGCTACTTTGCAAAGTACTTCGTAATGTTTGTACGTGATTTCCCTTCCTCCAAATGAAATGTAACAGCAACCGTGACTAGGATGAACCTGGAATATAAATCGGTAATCAATTAATACCAGAAGATATGTTTATTTTTTAATATTTGATTTAAAAATATATATGCTGCTGAGTCCATCGATCTGAGAAAACTTATCGTCATGTGTGAAGAATATGGATAGGCCCACGGTCTCAGGTACAACACTAAAAAGTGTGAGTTACTTGTGTTCAAGGTTGGCAATAAAAAGTACTTGAAAGTGCCACCAATATTTTTATATAACACAACCCCCTAACACAGGTAACCCAGTTTAAGTACCTAGGTCATTGGGTCACTGAAGACCTAAGAGATAACAAGGATATAGAGAGGGCATAAAAGCAGTGATAGCCTAGTGGTTAGACCGTTGGACTGCAAAGTCAAAGGTCTCGGGTTCAAACCCAGGCACGCACCTCTGTCTTTTCGAAAGCATGTGCGTAATAAAAATAAAATGAATAAAATAAAAATAAAATAAGTAATAACAATTAATTATCACTTGCTTTAACGGTGAAGGAAAACATCGTGAGGAAACCTGCATGCCTGAGAGTTTCTCGAAGGTGTGTGAAGTTCGCCAACCCGCACTAGGCCAGCGTGGTGGACTGTGGCCTAAACCCTCTCAGTTTGAGAAGAGGCCCGTGCCCAACAGTGGGACAGTTTCTTAACAGGGCTAATATTATACTATTATAGAGAGGGCACGCAGGGCGTTGGTTGTCCGATGTAATATGCTGGCCCGCAGATTCGCACGGTGTACTACACAAGTGAAAATTACACTCTTTAGAGCTTACTGTCAGTCACAGTACACGTGTAGTCTGTGGATTAGCTATACGCAGAGGGCATACAGCGACCTGCGTGTTCAGTACAATGATGCTTTTAGGGTGTTGTTGCCCCGGTTTTGTAGTGCGTCTGGGATGTTCACAGAGGCTGGACTTGATGGCTTCCATGCCATCATCCGAAAAAGCTGTGCATCCCTCCTACATAGATGGCGTGCTAGCTCAAACAGCATCCCGAAAGCATTATGCGATAGGTACTGCCCGATACTGGAGCACTGGATACAGCTGCACGCGCCTGTTGCTAAGTGTGCAGTGCTCTAGTATGACGGACACTTCCCATTTACTTATTTTTCCTATTTTGTTCTTTTTACTAACATTAGTTTATTAAGTTATTATTGTACACACTAACATTATGGACTTCCTAGTCTGAAATAAAAAGATTTCATTTTATTTTTATTTTTTATATTATGACATGTATTAGCGTATGATCCGTATTCTTTGATGAGGATTATATTTTTCCATATCTATTTATTCGTTAGCAATGATAATTTATGAAATAGAGCTATGATCAGCATCATATTCCTTAGCATTTTTTATTATTTGACCTTTGCGCAACATGTTTAATATTTTCTAAGATATATTAATAACTAGCTTTCACCTGAGAATTCGTTTCCACGTGCATAGTAAAAAATGAAACCGGTCGCTTTAACCAAGTTCAGTCCTTCTAAGTATATCTGTAACTAAGTTGATTAGGGTTTTTGGGGCCAAAGATACCGCTACCCCAATTGGTGTTTTCCAGCTTCCGACAACACACAGCTCAGGCCTTCTTCTATATATACCTTTGGAGAAGCGCTTCTCGAGTAAAGCTTTGCTTTAATGACCCCTGTTTTCAGTATTTGTTGCTGAATTTAGGCACCTTTTACGACACGTCGGGTAGTTCAGCTTGCGGTGAGAAACTGTATTCTTACTGCGTTTTTATGAATGGATGGGCCATTGTATTAATTTCCCGTTACTTGAAACTAATGTTTTGGTCGAACAAACACAGCAAACGAATAATAAGACAATTAACAATGGACTCTAAACGCGTGAAGACGCGATCTATTAAAGTTTTAAAACGATATCCTTTTCATTGGTCCATTATGTCTTTTTGGTTTGTTGTGACCGTGTTAATTTCAAAGAGTTAGTCGCTGAGTTACTGTACAATGATCTAATTATTAGTTAGTTATAGGTAGGTACTTGCTTATTGATGCAATTGATATATCTTTGATGCTATTAATTTAGAATTTTAATATCAGGCGACAAGACCCCTAAAATATATTAGTACAATACAATAATAAAAAAAATCTGCCTACGTTCATAATCTTTTTTGCTCTTCGTGTCACTATGAGTCTATTAGCACCTTTGCGCAAGAGATGGATCACAGGTGGACTAGAAAGATATTCTAATCCATAACTATTGATTGTGACGACAATACAGTGTATTGAGAAGCTAAATTAGCAATAATACCTTGCCAGGAGTGATAGATCCGGCGTGCTTCACTCGTGCGATGTACAGGGGCTCGCCTTTGTTGGTGTTGCCAGCGGGGATAGCTGAGTCTGGCACCTGACCGTTACTGCCTGGCAGCCAACGAACAGCATGTGGTTTGGCAAGCAACACCTGTAAAAAAAACACCGTCACGCCTATATTCCCCAGAGGGGGTGGCAGACGTGGGTGTACTGAGTACACCCACGTTTCACCGACGATGTTAGGTCCCATGTAATAGGGGGCGAGCCTATTGCCATATACCGGGCACAATTTCAGACTCCGGACTCATACTGGGAATTTTTCGTTAGAAAAACTACATTTGTCCGACCTAGGATTTGAACCCAGGACCTGGACTGCCTCGTTGGTCTGGAGGCAAAGCGCATCGCTTTGTGATCACACCTGTACATTTACAAAAAGTTATATACCATAAATATAGAGGTGATTAAGAAATAGAATGAATATATAGATATCCGCTGACAAGGTCTTGAAAGTTACAAAGGTAATTTGTCAGATTATTTATTCAATGCGTAGTAAATAAACTAGCAGTTTCCTGCGACTTCGTACCCGGCCGACAACAGCGCCGCCTACCGGGTCTATGTTATATAGCCTATGTTGCTTTTGGATAAGGTAGCTTCTAGTGGTGAAAGAATTTTTGAAATCGGTCCAGGAGTTTTTGAGATTATTCGTTACAAACATACAATAATACAAATCATTCCTCTTCATAATATTAGTGTAGATACGCATCGTATATTCACGATTGGCTTATACCTGTACGTATCAAGTAACATGTGTCATGTATGTATGTTTAATTAATTTAAACTCCATGTAATTATTGTCGTCCTGGAGCAAAAGCTGAGGTGATGTATCCAATGCCTACTGTGCACTGGTACTAAAAAAGACCATTTTAATAAGTAATCTGTCCTAAAAATAGTAGTGCACTTAGCATTAAAAACCGACTTTTAACCTATACCAAGCGCAAAAAGTTTTTTGACAGTGCAGCGCGGCTCGTCAGCTGGCTGGTAGATACCTTCGGTGTTCCGGATTTTTAGCCTAGCTATGATATTCGGATAGGTCAGTCGGTAGATGTTACTCATTAAAGTGTTTTTATTAATTTTTAATACCAGTCAACAGAAGGCACTAGATACATCGTTTTTTTTTTAAACGTATCCCCACTAGAATTTATTCCTGTATCGTGGGTGCGTTTACAAACATGAAAATTCACATACACAAATACCCAGACCGGAACAAATAATTGTGGATCACACAAAGATTGGTCCCGTGCGGGAATCGAACCCGCGACTATTCAGCACAGTGGGCGGAGCGGCTTAAGCTCTTAACCGCTGTGCTAAATCGCCCGTCAAATCACCCCATCACCTGGGCTTTCGCTCCAGATGGATTAAAATAACAACTTGTATTCATTAATGTATTTCAATTAGATGAAATTAGATATATTTCTAGACTTCGGAGGGGTTTATACGTACATACTCCTGTAGAAATGTAAGTGAGGAGGTATGTATGTATATTTTTACACACACACACACACACAATCTTTTATTGTGTTTTTGTAGAGTACCTTTGGTATTATCGTAGTCCAGGGCAATAAACTTTACACACCAGATGCAGATAAATAGATGCAATATCATTTTTTATACCACCAACTGTAATTCATTATTAGTTTGATATACTATGAGTTTGATAATGCTTATCAAATAAACGCTTATTGTAAATTTATTGTTACTTTTGTGAGTCATTATTATTAGCTCCAGTATCCAGATGGGCAATTATGAAAACTTAGAAACAAAAGAGGTTTTACTTGTATTCTCTTATTTAAATTATAGAAATTATGTATATTAATTTCTACTCTTTATTTTTATCATCACACTAGATCGCTTGCGCGGTAGGTAGGGAGTATGGAATCCCAACCAACAGTTCCTTTCTTTACAGACAACATGCGTTTCCCTTCGCTTTAAAAATCTTTTACGAAGATCGATTTTAAAATATTATGGTCTATATTCGTCAAAGTTGAACTGTTCATATAGGTATAATACCTCGAAGTTATGGACGGGTACTTCTTTCCCAGCATACGGCACATATGCAGCACCATGCTTGGCAGCTAATTTTCCAGGGATGAACTCTCCATTGTGGTGTGCTCTGATAACCCAGAGCGGGCTACTGTCCCAACCTTCTCTGCCCGCTACTAAAGCACGTACTTCCAAGTGTGAAAAACTGTTTGGTGTAGCTGATACCCAGTCAATATCATCTGCAAATGCAAATATACAGGCCATATTAATCACGTTACGTTACGTCCTACGTATAATGCGAACGTGGCCTAATTCAAATTCATTTATTTCGGATATCATAGGATCCATATGCGATAATTGGCAAAATTAATAATAGAATATACAATAATAGAAATAATTATAATGATAAAATATAATAATAAATATAATAAAGAGCAGGGCAGCTTGTGGCGAGCTGTTGGTGAGTAACGACACCACGGACCCGAGTGCTTCAGAAAGTCGGTCAGGGCCCTCAACTCGGAGTGTCTTCGTAGGTCGAGTGGAAACCGAAGGGTGCCTGCAGAACTCTCGGCTCTGGCTAGCCTTAATTGGCCGTCCAGAGAGGAGCCGTGAGAGCTATATCGACGTAGGAAGATAATGCGGTCCTACGTCGATGTACTCCAGGGGTGGAAGTGTTAAAGGGCATAACGCCGCGAGTAACTTCGGAGAAAGCGCAGCACCCCTCTCTACACCCCTGAGCTGCTCACACCGGTGTTACCCTCAGTTGTCCTAGGACGACTGTTTGTAGGCCCATCTAGTAAGCGGCGAGTCACCGCCGGCCACGGGTAATTACCTAATTGGGTATCACTATTTACGGCCGGTGTCCGTCTCCTTTGAAATAGTCCAGTTTTTGTCCATCAAACCTCATTTGCATAGCCCTTGTTTTCTTTTCATAATTGACAATAGTCCTTGCACCTGCCGGGGTCAGTTTGCTGGTTATGTTTTTTCATTTTCAGCAAGTGATCTCAGCAGGTGGCTTACATAACATTAACTTCTACGTGTTGGATCCATGTTCCCATTAAAGCCTTTCAAAGGTCCGGGTAAAGCCCGTGAATCTCAGCGAGATACATAATATAATAATAATTAACAGGTACTGCTTATCAATACCTTCTTTCTGGCATGGCTACTGTGATGTGTCTATCACAGCAATGCCGAAGATAGGGACAGTCCAGTCTATCGGCAATCATTTTGAGGATAACATTGGAGCTGGTCCATATTCTGCGCACCAAAGACGTGCTTAGTTTACGCATGGTCGCTTGAAAGCAGACAGCAGCAGGCCTGCCCAGAGATGACTATGCTTATACTATTTGTTATGTATTGCATAATTATAGAGTGTACCTTCAACATAAACAGGTTGGGGTTGTGGCGGAGGTTGGGGCTCCGTGACTGGTTGTGGGTAGATATAGTTGGTGACGTATGTAGGCGCCGGCGGGGCGGGCTCGGGTGGCGGAGGGGGGTACATTGGCATCATCACCGGTGCAGGCATGTAGGTGAAGGCGCCGGGAGCCGGTGGATGTGCCCCTGGAGGGTGGGCACCTGGAGGGGGTGCCCCTGGAGGAGGCCCTCCCGGCGGGAACCCGTAGTATGGCGGTGGTGGCGGACCGTCTATAATAGTACAATAAATACGTTGTTTAACTTATTCTTGCACTTAATTATATCGAGAAACTCATTATACACTTCTGTATTACGGGTTACAGGATTTTTCATGATATAACGAGATGACGATTTCACAAAGTATTTTTATCTATCGATAAATATATAAGCTATATTATATATTAAATTAACTATCACTTACTTTAACGGTGAAGGAAAACATCGTGAGGAATCCTGCATGCCCAAGAGTTTCTCAAAGGTGTGTGAAGTTCGCCAACCTGCACTGGGCCAGCGTGGTGAACTATGGCCTAACTAAGCCCTCTCAGTTTGAGAGGAGGCCCGTGCCCAACGGTGGGACAGTTTCTTAACAGGGCTATTAATATTATTATATTTTAAACAAAATACATTATTGTAATCACAACCAAAATGGCGTCTCACAATACACATGTACTTAAGTAACTAATAAAGCACCTGGGTGATATTAAATTGAGGCCTTTAAACAGAATAGGGTACAAAATAAAGCTACTTACGGTGAGACATTCCTAAGATATTTTTTATTTAGAAAACAATTAATCAGCACTAAACTTGTTTCTTCAAAGGTGTTCAAACTGGACAGCACTGGGCTATCTGGTTGTTTATCGTTTATTTGTACCTATCACCTGATACATACATATCGCTGGAAACTTCGACGTGTTATTCAGATAAGATAAATGTATACTATGAAACAAAAGCGATTGTGTATGTTTCATTTCCATTAGCCGGATCTTAAACTTATCATTGTATCCTAATAAATGAGTCAATTTATATGTGGGCCCTCACCGTACCGAATTAGAAAAAAGATTATATATAATTATTAACTTTTCCATAGGAGATACATAGCTTTGCTGTATCATACTAACACAGCAAAGGTATGTATCTAAATATGTAACGACCGAGAAGTGTAATATACATATTTATATTATTTTACATCTCTTTTGTGTCGATAGATAGATAACGTTTTCTTGTTCCACCGGAGATACAAAAAGGAAATAAAAAAGATAGAGCGAGAGAGTAATCTTTATTGTACACCCCTGAAATTACAACAAACTAAAACAAAAATATTAATAAGAGCTAGGTATAATTGGCGGTCTTATTGCCAAAAGCAATTTCTTCCAGACAACCTATGCATAGAAAGAAGCAACATAAATCATTTTAATTAATAAACATTTTTTACAAAAAAGATTGTATAGCAAAAACACAAGTACTATGGTATTTGTCAAGACAAATCCAACGAGCCCAATCACTGCGGGGTTTGTTGACTAGTTGGGTAGTTCCGCTGGCCATTTTCCGGCTCCATCATCAGACCCTGGACATCGACCGGGCCTACAGAACTCGTCAAGACAAACCCAACGGGCCTAAACACGGCGGGGTTATATTGAGTAGTTGGGTGTTTCCATTGGCTACCTTTCGGCTTCATTATTAGACCCTGAACACTATCTAGTTGTATAGTACTTGTCAATACTAATATAACAAGCCTAATCACGAGGGAGACACGTTGTATAGTTCACATGTTCCTATGGCCACCTTCTGACTCCATCATCAGACCAGCTCCATGGTACCATATTATTGCATTGTTATCAAACTTGTGTAATTATGCTAAATTTCAGCTAAATCGGATAAGCGCAAGTGTTTGAAAAATGAATCATAAGATTGGAACCGGAAAGACAGACAGACATACGAACACTGCAAGTTAAATAAAAGCTTGTAAAAATAGGGCAGTTAGTGGCGTTCACTATAAATCTTGTTAATACATTTTGTAATCATATTACCTACATACATATCATAGTTAAAATACTATATTATATACATACATATACACAGCCAATAATGTTCAAAAGAAATAAGATTATAAGTTGAAAAATAGTGTAACAAAGGACGGCCTTATCACGGATACTATTTATGTACCTATTTATGAATGTTTCACACCGTCACGCCTATATTCCCCAGAGGGGGTGGCAGAGGTGTACTGAGTACACCCACGTTTCGCCGACGATGTTAGGTCCTATGTAATAGGGCGCGAGCCTATTGCCATATACCGGGCACAATTCCAGATTTCGGACTCATACTGGGAATTTTTCGTTAGAAAAACTGCATTTGTCCCACCTAGGATTTGAACCCAGGACCTCGTGATCACAAAGGGATGCGCTTTGCCACCAGACCAACGAGGCAGTATGAATATTTCATACTAGATGTATAATGATCTTCAATAAATTAAAAGAAAAGTGACAACAGGGTAATCTCACTAAATTAATCAAATTAATTAACAGTATATGAACTCTATTTCACAATAAACCATAGATAGAGATCAAAATATGATTTGATTTTAATAACAGATTACGGTTCCAGTTTTCATTAACTTTGATTCAGTTAGTATCCACTTCTTCATTTCATATTGTCTTCTGATTTGATTTCTTACACAAAGATGAGAATGTTTTACCGTTATTTTTGGCCATTGAGTTGGGCGTTCAATGTATTTGGTGTGATACAACCTCTAGTGTCAAAAGATGGAAAAGCAAGTGCTATTAATTTGTGGTTTAAAATGTGGTCGTTAACGATTGCAATGGGTTTAATAACCAGTTTTGTAATGACAAGTGGAACAATTGAACTTTCTTTGAAGTATAATTTAGAGGAATTATCAGATTGCAATGATTTAGCAACAAACATTGTAATTAATTTAATTCATCTCATTTGTGGAGAAAGGGTAACCATCGAATTATACGACAGAGTAGACACGGTATTTAAAAAACTTGAATTGAATCAGACAGCATTAAAATTATACGCTTTGAAAATGTTATTTTGGTTGTGTATACCAGTCTTTGCATTCTTAGTACTGATAATATTAGAATTCGTAAATAATCATCCACCTTACACGATAATGATAAGAATTCCAACTATGCTATCAATGTTGCATTTATTTATACACCTTTATGTCATACTCGGTCAATTGAAAGTTGTTAATGACAAATTATCTAGAGCCTTAAAACGTTATGACAAACCAACTTTCAATGAAGATACATCAAATCGAAGTATTCTTAGGTATTTTTTAAATCCAAACATCAGATTTATCCAAATTGAGGACAAAGGGCATGTAGAACTGAAAAGCCTTTGTGAAATTTACGACGACTTGGGTACATGTAATCAACTGCTTGAAAAACATCACGGACTACAGGTAATAGTGCCTATTGTAAAACTGATTACTCACATCAGTATCTATACTTATTCGCATACTCGTGACGCTATTATGATAAATTATAAAGGAAAAGCAACTTGACGATAATTAATTTAAATCCTAATACTTAGATCTGAATCATCTTCAGCGTTATCGTCTAGTACTGGATTTGTAGACCTTTCCCAAACGACGTAATAGTTTCTAGAGGTTAAGTAACAAATAGTAAAGTGATCTCAAGCCAGTGGGTTTGTGAAGTGCGACAAATCCAAAATGCCTCGAGAGAGATGAACTGAGAAAATACATTTTTTAGATTTTGTACCTAAAAGTTTGTACGGTCTCTATTATAAGGCCTGTATCATGGCGCTTGAACACAGTGCAGTAACTGTTACGGGTTAGGGCACTTGCACGGATTAATTGCATAGTGTAAACCATATTTTGCGGTGTAAACCATAAATAAGTGCACGGGTCTAAAGCTCAAAAATATTGCCAACGCGAATGCTCATGCGAATAGCACAATGTAATAGATATGCTGTGCTCGTAGTCCGCAAGTTTACCGTATTCAACATCGATATACCTTTCATTTTTACTAGATAAAAGGCGACAGTCCACAAAACGGCCCGAATAATAGGACGCACTATAGGTGTGGTCTTATTTCGAAGTAGTTCGAACCAACCATGCCAACATAAGGACCCATTAAAATGCTACAGTTTGCTAAACAACCTTAGTAAGAATATCTCAGGTCATGAATCTTCCCCACAAGAATGCCATTGTTGTGGTAGAGTCTTTGTTACTTTTCTGACGACTCATAAATTTACATGAATAAAAAATATTCTGATTTTGAATAATTTTTATAGTTGCTAACTTCGAGTAGGTATACCTAAATGCGTGCGATGCGAAGCGTGATAATAATATAATGTACACGAAAGTGTACAAGCACGTTTATTATTTAGTATATAAAGTATACTTAACATTTACTTGGCAAGACTAATAAAGTCAAGAGTCTCCGTAACCGGCGAGCGTGTATGAGACGAACTATGAGAGTTGAGGAAGCCAGATGTAAGGAAAAAACCTGTTGGAACTCTGTACTCTCTACCTACCCCGCAAGGTATCTGGCGTGAGGTTATAGATAGATAGATAGAACATTTACTATTTCTGTACATGTAAGAATTCTATTGCAGGTTCTACTGTCCATTTGGCTCATGTTTTCGAGTGCTGTAGCGGGTGTAACGTTGATTGCGTGTAATCAGGTGATAACTTAATTTCATAATAATGTCGTTATACCTACTCAGATTTGAAGTTACCTAATATTCTTCACTTACGTGACGTTTTAACTTTTATCGCATACCAACTGATAGTCAGATCAAAATTTATACACATAATAAAACTGTAAGAAAGTCGTGTCTGTACATGGAATATTTTTAGGAAATAACAACCCAGGGGTACTATCGATATAGAAGCCAATTCTACAATTTTGGCTTTCGTTTCTGTTTGTCTGTCGCAGGGTATGAATCATCATAACGCAAAAAGTACATGGCGGATTTTGATAAAACTTTGCATGCAAATACCTTAAAATGTTGGCTAACATATGGCATAGTATTCATCTCGCAAAATCAAAAGGCTGTTTCAGAATAGACGAAAATAAGCGAAATATTGAATTTCTAATTTACTCCAAACTTTTCATTCAGACACTTTACTCCAAACCTGTTTGAAGGATTTAAATGAAATTTTGTGTAATTATGGCCTGTATAAGGGACCATAACTCTGTATAGTTATAAAAAAAAAACACCGTCACGCCTATATTCCCCAAGCGGGGGTGGCAGAGGTGTACTAAGTAGACCCACGTTTCGCCGACGATGTTAGCTCCCATGTAATAGGGGGCGAGCCTGTTGACATATACCGGGCAGAATTCCAGACTCCGGACTCATACAGGGAAATTTTATCGTTAGAAAAACTTCATTTGTCCGACCTAGTACTTGAACCCAGGACCTCGTGATCACCAAGCGATGCGCTTTGCCACTAGACAAACGAGGCAGTCGACCAACGAGTGTACTTCTATTTTCGAAAAATCGAATAGTTTCTGACGAAAGAAACAAAATTTTTTTTCTTCGATTTTGATAAATTATTCATCGTTTCAAAACTGTTCTTCAGATGTCAGTGAAACTTAGCACGGAGATATTTCATATGACAGACAATATAGTTAATATTTATATTTTCAGGAAATCAAACGGTTTGTAGGGAAAAGTAAAGCATCTATATCTATACATACTACATATAATAAAACTGTAAAGAAGTCGTGTCTGTACATGGAATATTTTTAGGAATTAATAACCCAGGGAATCACAAAATGATATCTATTGATGTAGAAGGCAATTCTACTATTTTTGGCTTTTATGTCTGTTTGTCTGTCTGTCCAAGCGTATAAACCATCATAACGCAAAAACTACTAGGCGGATTTTAATGAAACTTTGCATGCGGGTACCTTAAAATGTTAGCTAACATATTGTATTGATCCCAGAAAATCAGAAGATTTATCCAGAAAAGACAAAAATAAGCAAAACATTAGATTTCGAAAAAGACACCTTACTCCAAACCTGTTTGATGAATATCAATGAAATTTTGGGTAATTGTAGCCTGTACTAAAGATCACAAGTTTATATACTTATATTTTCGAAAAATCTGTCAGTTTCTGAGGAAAGAAAAAGAGAGTCGATTTTGATAAATCATTCATTGTTCCAAAACAATTTAGCTACTCAATTGTCGCGGGATAAACCATAAAACTTTATAACTGTTTGTCCCTAACTGTTAACCCAATGTTACGATGTAAAATATGTGATTTTGCCTACACATGAATTCATCCATGAATTGATATAAGACTCAGGTTTGTCTCCTCACGAAAAATTTTTCAGTGGTTGAAAGCACTCACTCGAAATTGTTCATACACGTTTGATTTAAACACTCAAACATGGTTTCGTGCATGAACCGATGATGCATTCAGGATTGTTTCTTCAGGAGAGAACTCTAACGATGAATGGGCCGGATACGAAACTTATTTCTACACCACTTCAAGGTAGACTGGCAGAAAATTCCTCAGGCATTAAGTTCGCCTATGTATATAAGAGCATAAAGTTTAAAATAAATAAATAAAATCTTACGAGAAGACTTACACAAAATGTACTGACAAGACTTTGGTGCATACGACTTCAGTTCCCTTGATCAGAGCCCATTCATGTACAGATACCTCTATCTGCCATTGTCCTGCGCTACAGAGTACTGACACTATTAAATATCTTGGCGTCATGGTTGATCAGACCTTAAGCTTTAAACCCCACCTCGGTGTCCTCGTGACAAGGCTGCGCAAATTAATTTACATTTTCAAGACATTAAAGCATATTGCCGACCAGCAAGTTATTAAGATGGTTTACTATGCTCTTTGTCAAACACTTATCAAGTATTGTGTCACAACATGGGGAGGTGCCGCCAAAACCCATATTGTGGAGTTGGAGAGAGCGCAACGAGCAATTCTGAAAGTTGCGGCCGGCTTACCCTTTTGTTTCTCTACAAAGGAGCTGTACCTGAAATGGAATGTTTTAACGGTTCGACAAATATTCATACTACACATAGTCCAAAGAAAACATTCCGAGCTGGTCTATAACTATGAGTTATCTCGAGACAAGAGGAAAAGGGGAAGGGTATGTCAAACGAGAAGCTTTAACACACAGTTCTCCCATAGATTTTATTGTTTTCTGGGTGGTAACTTCTACAATAAAATTAATACTTTGCTTTGTATCTACTCACTATTGTAAATCTGAAGTAACCGATTGGTTAAAAACACTAGATTATGACGCAAAACATAATGCACCCCATGATATAGTAATATAAAATGCACATACGTTCTCACATTCACTCACTTGCACTAACACACACACGCAACACACATACACACACACACACACACATGCACACACAAACACACACACACGCACGCACGCACACGCACAAACCTACATACACATTCATTTTTTTACATATTTTTTTTGCATGGGATTAAATTTTAATATAGTTATATGCTTTAGTAATTCTTATATAATGGTAATTTATAATTTATTAGTAATTTATTCTTATTATGCTAAATTTTAATTATTATTATAATTTAATAATTTTCATCACTTCGCCTACAACAATCAGGCTATCGGATATTGCCTTTGCTAGCTAAATAACATAGTCTTACAGTAGAGTGGGGACCTGGTGACCTGTAACACAGGTATTGCTATACCTATCTCAGGCACCAGTCTCTCACAATATAGTTAGAACGATTTAGTTAGTTTTAAGCACAACATGTACAATTATTGTGATGAGAAAATAAATACATTATTATTATTTTACTGAGATTCACGGGCTTTACCCGGACCTTTGAAAGGCTTGCATGGGGACATGGGTCCAACACGTAGAGGCCCTTTGCGAGAAGTTAATGTTATGTAAGCCACCTGCTGAGATCACTTGCTGAAAATGAAGAAACATAACCAGCGAACTGACCCCGGCAGGTGCAAGGACTATTGTAAATTATGGAAAGAAAACAAGGGCTATGCAAATGAGGCTTGATGGACAAAAACTGGACTATTTCAAGGAGGACGGACACCGGCCATAATTAGTTATACCTAAATACCCGTGGCCGGCGGTGACTCGCCGCTTACTAGATGGGCCCTCAAACGGTCGTCCTAGGACAACTGAGGGCAACACCGGTGTGAGCGGCTCAGAGGTGTAGAGAGGTGTGCTGCGCTTTCTCCGAAGTTACTCGCGGCGTTATGCCCTTTAACACTTCCACTCCTGGAGTACATCGATGTAGGAACGCATTATCTTCCTACGTCGATATAGCTCTCACGGCTCCTCTCTGGACGGCCAATTAAGGCTAGCCAGAGCCGAGAGTCCTGCGGGCACCCTTCGGTTTCCACTCGACCGACGAAGACACGCCGAGTTGGGGGCCGAGTTGGAGTTATTATTATTATGTATGCATTTATTTAAATACAATTTCTTATAAAATATATATAAAAATACAAAAAAGAAATATTCATATATATATTATACAAAAAATGTGCTCCACTGGCAACGGGGTCTACGACCCAAGCTACCGGTGGTCAGGGCTCCAAAGAGAGAAATCTCCTCACTATGCGCGCCGTGTCCAATACTACCACCTTCTGTATCAGGCCCTTCACCCAACTGCCAAGCGAGAGCTTCTCGAGGTGTTTATCGAAGCTCTTCGCTATTAGGCCGTTGACTGATACGACCATCGGAATAATGATAGTTGAATCAACATTCCACATGGCGGTAACCTCATGAGCCAGGTCCAAATATTTAGATATTTTTTCTTTTTCGGCCTTCACAAGGTTCTCATCATGCGGAATGGTGACATCAACTAGCATTACACGACGCATCGATCGATCTATTATCACGATATCAGGCTTATTGGCTACAATAGTCCTGTCCGTGATAATAGATCGATCCCAGTAGAGCGTGATATGACCACTTTCGAGAACTGGAAGAGGCTGGTACTGGTAGTACGGTACTTCAGAGTCCATATTATTATTATTATTATTATACTTAGCTGGCAATGTACCAGAATTTCAGAATTTTTTACGCTGGATTATATTCTTTAACAGGGTAAATAGAGAAGATTTAAATCAGAAAAATCTTACCGATAAATAAACTGATAAATAAACTGATAATAAATCTTCTTGAAAAGGAAGGCATTGTATATGTTTTTTTTTATTAGACGGCGTTAGTGTTATGTGTTAAATAAGAACGCCCTATAGTTTAGTTTATATTTTACAAAGACCCGTGCGGACTAAGTGGGGCTGAATCCGGTGATAGAGATAGTTGATAGAAAAATAAGACTGATGGAAGTTGACAAAATATACAATATACTCACTACACGGGATATCTAGTTGTTATTTTTTCATACTAAAATGACAGAATGGATCTTACTAACACTTTCAAGGTGTTTTAGGTGTCGAAATAATATTCTAGATACTTTTTATCTCGGAAAGAATCACGGTTCTGGCGACTTAGCTGGTATTTATTCATAATAAAAGGGCTAAACGAATTTACATCGTACGCACTTACATCGTAAAATAAAACAAAATACTTATTATCTCGAAAAATAGCACGACTTCTGCGGAATATTCATCATACTAAAACGGCTGAATGGATTATAAAGAAACTTAATAGAAAGAAACCTCACAGGTATATAGTGCGAAAGTGGAAGGACGTAGAACAACAACTATTTATAGTTTCACAAATTATATACAAAAAAAACGGCAGTAAAAATAAAATATACATATTTACATAGCGTCAAATGGTTCCACGCCGCTGTTAGTTGGTAGTGTACCTAGAGCAGGACGTAGATATCGGGGAAGACCTAGACTATGTTACCATGACCAAATAGACCATGTCTTATCCGAAGGGCAAGTCAAAAGTCTCCGTAACTAGCGAGCGTGTATATGACGAACTATGAGAGTGGAGAAAGCCAGAAAGGTCTGTAAGGAAAGAACCTGTTGGAACTCTGTACTCTCTGCCTACCTCGCAAGAGATCTGACGTGGTGATATAGATTGGTGGATAGTATTAAAGTATCTTAAGTCGTGAAATAATAATATGAAATAGGTAACTTTTTTTACACACTAGATCATGCCGATATTATCGTCTAAGTGGTATATAAAATCACACCAATACGCATTTAGTGGGTTTTTACCGGCCTGCATTAAGGCCCAAAGATATTTATCACATTTTGACTAAAGAAACGCCTGGCAATCTTTCGATTTTTCTCTTCCTCTTTACAGGTGACTGGAAGCCTGGGGACCTGTTGAAATTGTTCTACAACAAAAATTTACTCATTTTTAAGTTGACTATATAAATGATAGCGTAGTGATAGCCTAGTGGTTAGACCATTGGACTGCAAAGTCAAAGGTCTCGGGTTCAAACCCAGGCACGCACCTCTGTCTTTTCGAAAGCATGTGCGTATTAAAAAATTAATTGATGATGATGATGATGATGATTGATCCGACCGATTTCGGCCATGGCGACCACTTTGACCCCTAGTCAGAGTAATGCCGCTGATGCGCTCGAAGATGGCTTATGTAGCCTATCTTCGCGGCGAAACTCCGTGCACACTGAGGGCACGTGAGTACGCCGTTCTCATAGCTGTATGATATGGCAGCAGGTGGGCGGGCCTTTAACTGATTGCGTTTGGCGTCAAGGTCAGCTTTACGCTGAGCCTCGAACTCGTGTACTTAAAAAATTAATTATCACTTGCTTTAACGGTGAAGGAAAACATCGTGAGGAAACCTGCATGCCTAAGAGTTTCTCGAAGGTGTGTGAAGTTCGCCAACCCGCACTGGGCCAGCGTGGTGGACTATGGCCTAAACCCTCTCAGTTTGAGAGGAGGCCCGTGCCCAACAGTGGGACAGTTTCTTAACAGGGCTAATATTATATTATATATAAATACTTTTGCAAAATAAAGACGACTTGGTTTAAGCGATAAAACGTAGACTGCTTAACTTACTTTGTCAAATAGTCGCAGGTACGATCCCCGCACAGCGCACGGGAATATTGATTTGGGATTTGTGATTTTGAAATAAAAAAGTTATTTTATATACGCATACGGGCACAATAAAATGTTTGTCCGTGTTGATATACAGAACGGCGCAACCGATTTTAAATACACTATCACTGGAAAATGGAGGATGTTTCAGAGATTGTTTAAGACTACTTTTTAGCTCAGTAAATGCAAAATTCCTGCTGAACAGATTTAAAAGTAACTTAATTTTGGAGGTGTCTCATAAGTCGTGGATTAATGCTATCCTAAAAAGTCCTACTTACCTATGTCAAATTATAAAAGAAACGCGTGCGAAGCCGCGGGTTACAGCTAGTTGTAAATAAAATATTGTGTTCGTATTGTAAATATTATTTATTTTTATTATTATTATTTATTTATTATTATCATAAGAGTTACAATTATTTTAACAACGATTCCTGCACTAAGCTCGTGGCTTGTATCGCAGGAACCAGACCATTTCAAATATTTTGATTTACAATTTTGTTGGACATAAGTTTAGGTACAAGTTATAACAAACAATATTAAAAAGAAAAGCAAATAAAATTGACTTACATTAACATATAGGTAACGCTATTATCAAAATAAAATTAAACTATTAAATTGAATTAAAAATATTCAATTAAACATTGTAACGCATCAAGAACGACAAATTAAAATCTTCTGTATAATAGCCTGATTGTGCGTATCGCGTGCGATTGTAATTGAGTGTGTGTGTATGTGTGCGTGCGTGGGTGTGTGTGTGTGTGTGTGTGTGTGTGTGTGTGTGTGTGCGTGTGTGAGTGTGTGTGTCTAATGAATTAGATATGATTTGTAAGAATACGTTCAGTGTCATCATAGGATAAAGTGGTTAAATAAATATAATATAAATATAATAGGATAAATATATGTAATAAGTGATTAGTAAAACTATAAATAACTTATAGATAAGATGGTGACATATATGGATTAAGGTATTTTAATAAAATTTCAGGCTAAAGTAAGGTGGCTCGTGATAGTGAAAACTGTTTCACCATTCGCTTGGACATTGATTGGATGTTTTATAGTCGAACAACTGCAGAAAGAAGTGGATCACACAAATAATCTTATTATTAAATGGTTGATTGACTACCGATGTGGTAAGAATGTTTTCCAGTGTTTTATAAAAGTACATTTTTAATTTAGTTCAATGCATGGTCAGTTTTGTTGATGAATTCACTGAAAAACATATAAACGAATTTTATTTTCTTTAGACCTTTTTGTGTGTTCTGTATAGAGATGGATCGTATTAGGTAAAACAGGTACTAAGTACACCTGCTCCTAGTCTGCATAAATACATAATAAAAATACCTATTCCACCTAATCTCAATGATCTCATACACATACCGTTACTTAGTGATCTCAATCCGCCTATTCTATATCAAATCCCGATATCGAATTATCGATATTTGAATTAATTGAATGTTAAATTGTTTTGTTAGTTAAGAACGGGTACAGTCATAATAACACTTTTAAGAAAATGGAAGTTTCAAAATGGAATCCTTTTTTTTTATTAGCTTAGATATTTCTTCACGAAATTGATTGAATATACCAATACTTGTTTTCTATTTTATCATTTAATGATATATTAGTGATGAATTGGTATCTTCCCTTCATACTTTTTACAGGCTTAGGACTGTTAACTTACGAATGTATGAAGTTTTGAGTCTTGCGATATTAAATATTCCGCAAAAGTTTAGCATTCGCAAGATGGCGTATTTAAAAGATTTCAATTCATTATATTTACATTTGTTTTATATCAATACGCGTTGTATAGCGCTGTGTCGCTCCCTCCACCCTTACACGTAAGCGGGATAGCAAAGCGATAAGCATATGAGTGAGTGAGAGAGCGAGGGAACAGGTGTGAGTAAGCGCGCTAAACGGCTAAACATTAGTTTGTAGTTTTTATTGAATATGAATATTAGGTGGATTAGGTATTGTCAGAATTGGATTAGGTGCCGCCTATTCTCGTAAAATACCTGTTCTTTGGATCTGTTCTAATAAATAACACTCATCTCTAGTTCTGTAGTTAGCCTTGATTTGCTTTTCTCATGCTATTAAAAGGTTAGGAAAAGTGATACGAGTTTATCTAAAATTTTTACGAAAATACCTGAAATAACAATTAAACAGCCGAAATGTTTTGAATAATTATCACCGTAATCGTTCCATTCTCATATTATCACAGTTAAAATATATAAATAGTTGAGCAGTTCAGCACTAGCGGTCCCAATCAGAACCACACACATAAACGCGAGCTTTACACAGCTTCTCGGAAGTTTTCAGTAGATACCCTTTAGTAGTACCCAGCCGTAGTAGTACCCTTTGAGACCTGCCGAGAAGCCGCTTCTTTCGGATACAGATACCGCACACAGGATCAGAGACCGACCTCGCCGGCGAGGTCGAAGAAGCCTTTTCCCGCTGGCCGGTGCAGAGCACAACGGCGAAACACTGCCGTGGCCGGCCGGCCACGGCATGGGGAGGGCGTATACTACACTTAGTATACGCCCTCCCCACAGCGACAGTCCAAGCCGAGGCCGTTCCATTTTGAGTTAGGTACCCCTTTGCCCTTCTGGCTAGAATGTAGTTGTAGCCCGCTCGCCCTCTTGTCCGGTAAAGCTGGAAAGCTGTTAGAGTGCGCGTCTGTGTGTGCGATTCTGACTCAGACCGTTAGTTTAGTAGTACGATGCTCAGCTGTTTACTTAAATTATGTTAACTGATATTATATAATAATATTTACGTAGATTTAAGAAGTCGATGACAGGTTTTGGACGTAGGTACCAAGAATTTGCCGGATGATGACGAAGCCATGATTATTTGTGATTGATTGATATTTGGCATAGTGATAGATAAAACTTACGTATATAGGACTGTATAGTAGGTGTGTTTATATGGCGATAAGTTTTTTAATGTTGTGTTTTCAGATCGCACTAGGAGAGAAACTTTGGAGATTTTCAAACAATTAGTCAGTACTAATCGTTTGCAATTCACAGCGTGTAGCCTTTTCAATCTAAATTATGCTATGATTCTGGGTACAATTTTGAATGTGATCACATATAGCATAATTCTGATACAATTATTTGTGAGTGAATAGTCGATTGTAAATTAAATTATGTACACAATACGCTGCTAAACCGAATTATTGAGCTTTTTGTTTGTTAATAAGGAATGGTTTTGGAAGAAGAGATACTACATTTTTTATTCGTTTTATAGTAAGTATATTATAAAATACTTTGAGATTCTACAAATATTAAGTTAAGTACTTACAAAATGATCTTAATTATTTAAAAATAAAAATCATATTTTTTATACATCTATTCTATTCATGTTTTCTACTATTTTCTACCTGTAAAAAAATTAATGAAACAGCCCTGGTTTTAATTTTTGTTTAAATCTAGGATATTGTATTTATACACACTGAGTTCAATGTTGTCTTATAATGCACTGGATCGTTATAAAATAAATGTAATTTAATTCATACAAGATTTTCCTTATTACTGAATGCATCCATCTCTCGAGAATACTGATAAAAGAAGACAACATTTTATCAGATAATTTTAGGATTTTTCTACTGTTTATATTTCGGTTTTTCCTATCAGACGATGACACCTCAGTAGATAAACTACTTATGTCACAGAATGACTATGATGCCTTCTGATAAATACATCTACAAATATAATGAAGAATTGAAATTCATATATTTTAAGTGATACTGTGTAAGCGTAAGATCAGTTTCATCGCAATTTTTATGGACTGTTTTGTGGATTATAATATAAGTAAATTTCAAAATCCACTTGTAGCCTTCTAAGAAGTGTTGACACTTGGTTAAGCTCTTGGACGCTCCTTATTGCTGTCCGGTGGTCCGTAAGGCCTCTCGTAAGGAGGGGGGCGATAAGGCTCCTGTTCTTTCTTGTCCCCTGAACCGGACATCTCTGAAACAAATTAAAATCAGGTAAAGAATAGATCTATCTGGTGAAGGTCGCAGGTGAAATTTGGATGCGTACAGAATAAAGCCAGTCGTCATGGCGATCTTTGAGGGAGGTTTTTCTCTTGCAGAAGACGTTTTTTGGCTGATGATGAAAGAATATTATTAACAATCCTATAATAATTATAATAACATTAACAGTAAGATATAAATTCACAAAAATATATATATATATGTGTCATAATGTAAATAAATGTTTTATAATACAATAATAAAAAATACAAAAATACCTTTTACGGATAACCATAATATCACGTTTCGAGATTACATTATTCATCTTAGCTAACAAACAAAGTATACCAAATACATCGATTCAAATGTGGGAATGCGACCAATTTCAAAACAATGAATAGGTTCCTTAATCTGTATTACAGTCTCGTGCGAAGCGTCCTAGAATATGCTTGTATTGTCTGGTCTGGGTATAATGTCTGAAGATTTTGAACACAAAGTTTTTTTAAAATATTCAGGTGCAAATATGGCTACCGACGAGCATTGAGTAGTTATAAACGGCAATAAGCAACAGGACCGCCTATACTTATACAAGCTTTTTCTTAACTAATTCGATTCACCCTCTCTACTGAGTCTAGTGACTTTTAACACCAAGTATTATCCTCGGAAACATATGAGGACTTTCAATCTACATTAATTATATGTAAATAAAACATATCTTACTACAACCTAATTACGAGTATGTGTCGTCTTTATCATGAATTATCACTAAACTATCCTGTACCTTGACATACACACCCCAAGTCAAAGCACTTTTAGATTTTCTGTCAAACGAATTATAACGTAATTAAAGTCATCAATTATTTATTTTTCCATCTCGCTTACGTACCTACTCAATTTCTATACTATCTAATAATGTTGTAATTTATATACTTATATACCATTTGTAATGTGGATAGTAAATACTAAATAGTAGCTTTGTCAAGATGTGTTAACATTTATAAAGGTAACTTACATTCTAGATTGCAAATATATTTTTTGTGCAATTTGTAAATTACATACTAAATGTAATCTTTCTAGCTGTCCGAATAAATGAAAATGATAAATGAGGAATGTTGCTATCGAAGCATTCTGAGGAGCAGTCCGGAGTCTTGAATTGTGTATTGTATAATAATGTTAATACGCTCGCCTAGGTCATTGGGACAAACAGCGTCGGCAAAATGTGAGTGTACATGGTGTACTTCCGCACCCCTGCTTAAGGAATGCAGGCTAGGTTCAACGGGTTTATTTTTATACTATCACAGAAACCTCATTCTTCCGGTTACCATGGGTGCTTCAAAGCTTCTGAAATGCTATATACTAGGAATGTAAAGCCAAATAAACTTGGTTCTTTATTTAAATTTCAGATTAAACGTTAGTTTAAATTTTATCAGTACTTATAAAATACGTATGCATAAAATTCTGCAACAGATAGGGAAATGTGGGAAAGATAGATTTTAAAATAGATTTAAATCTATCTTTGCCACAGAGTTGCCTATATTTATTTTTGTTTTCAAATATCTCAGCTATTTTGCATACCACTTTAAATCACAATGTAGCAAAATTATCAATAAACTTCAAAAAATTTTGAATAAACATTAAACGTAACGTCCTTTTAAATATTTAGAAAGGAAATTCAGCTTACCTATTTTTAGACAGGCTTCCTAGACAATGTTAACAGAACACGACGTTTAGCGGTAGAACGATAACTAAACGGGGTTCGACTTTTCTCTTTTTATAAATAAAGTACAGGTACTAGATATCAGACGTCCACGCTTTATCTTGAAGATATTATTGATGGAAGCTTCTTAGACTTGGAATTCCCTGATGGAGATCAATGAGTCTGCACGATAGCTTTAAGACACTGGAGTGATGACACCGAGAAGTCCGTATTTGTAGTAGATTAAAATTATCTACATGTTGGTACTCACGTATGCCTGCTCACGACAATATGGACCCATCCTGATGGTTTTTGCGAAATCCGACTAAAGATGTATCCCGTAAAATAACCCAAATGGGTCAAATAGGTAAACTACTGTTGGATGTAATCAATTAGTTTTCTATTCCGCCGCTTAGCGAAGCATTTTCATTTAGATTTGTTTGATTAAAGATTTGTATGAAAAAATATGTCTAATTTAAACAATTACATAACGGACTATGCAGTTTTATGGGTTATATTTAACTTGAAAAAGATTGAATAATTGCTACTACCGTAAAATATAATGTACCTTGTATAAATTAAAAAAAAACTATTTAAAACAAGACACACCAAAAGAGTGCATGACTTTTCTGAGCAAATGCGTTGTCTACTTTCTTATGTTAGTTTGTCGATCTGTCGTCATAATTTCAAAACAATGTTGCCCATACATGTCTATTTGAACTTAGTTTTTTGCAAAGTTAGTTCTTCGGTATGTTCTATAGCATCTAGAGGAAAACTTCCAAATTACCTTGCCCGTTTCTAACTAGTTAGTTTCTTAGTTGAGACAGAACGTTCAAACGATGTCTTTAGAACTATCGATAGCTAAAATAATGTACTTTTTTATCTTCACCAGCCGTTTTTAATCCTAGTAGGCAGCGTTTGTTTATTTATTAACCTTGTCCGTTTCTGCCTAGATTCAAGATGTTACATCATACCTTTTCTGACACGTTATGAATGTCGTCACCGCGTACGTCACAAATATGTATCTGTTGTTAAAATGTAGTAGAAAATTCTCCAATACTACAGAGATAAGTAACTTAATACAATGATTTGAACGTATATTTCACGATAGTGTCGAGATTAATACGGAAATTCCAATGGGTGCGGAACTTGAGATTTTTAATTTGACAGACAGAGAAGATAAAAATTTTAAATTTCAACTTTTGTCTCCATTTCAAAAGTTATCGTCGTTTCTGCCGTTACGAGTATTTTGTTTCTCTAAGGAGCAATATTTCACATATAAGAGAAATTGTACGTAAATCATCGTGATAACTAAATGCGTTATGTTTTTCCTCGATGGCCAAAACAATGGACAAAGATCTATCTATCTATCTATAACCTCACGCCAGATCCCTTGCGGGGTAGGCAGAGAGTACAGAGTTCCAATAGGTTCTTTCCTTACATACCTCTCTGGCTTCCTCGACTCTCATAGTTCGTCTCATACACGCTCGCGGGTTACGGAGACTCTTGACTTTTCCATCAGATAAGACTCGGTTTATTTGGTCGTGGTAAGATAGTCTAGGTCTTTCCCGGTACCTGCATCCTTCCACTTTCACATTGTATATCTGTTTTGTTATTCTTTCCTCTGGCATTCTTTCTATATGCCCGAACCAACGGAGCATGCCCTTTCTCATCTTTACACCGATACTATCTTTCATACCTACTCGCTGTCTTACTATGCTGTTGCTAATGCGGTCAGTCAGCTTCACTCCGCACATCTTCCGCAGAGCTCGCATTTCTACCGCATTTATCCTACTTTCATTCTCCTTCTTACATACCCAGCTCTCGCTACCATATAACAGCGTTGGGACAAGAACTCCGTTATGTATGGCCAGCTGCGCCTTATGGCTTAAGTGCCGGCTCACGAGTAGCTTTCCCATCGCACCATTCACTCTGTTCCCTGCACTCACTTTTCTCTCTATGTCAGCGGTGTATTTCCCATCCTTACTGAAGGCGCATCCAAGATATACAAACTCATTCACTTGCTCCAGCACATCGTTACCAACCACAATCCTTACATTCGTTCTGGTTTCTTCCCTTTCAAAAACCATAATCTTGGTTTTATTCACATTCAAGTGTAAGCCATTGATCATGCAGTCGTCTTTCATAACTGTGACTAGTGTTTGCAGATCAGTGGCTGTTGGCGCTATTAAAACCGCGTCATCTGCATAAAGTAGATGGTTTACCACTAAGTCACCCATTTGTACACCTTCATTCATCGCTTTCAGTCTTTGAAGACTTTTGTCCAGATATATTATAAACAGTCTAGCGGACAACACGCAACCCTGATTGACGCCGATTTTAACGTCAAACCAGGGTGACCTGTTACCACCCACCCGTACGCATGCCTTGCAGTCCACATAAGTGGACTGGACGGCTCGCAACAGAGTGCCATCTATACCATACTCTGGCAAAATGTCCCAAAGTCTCTTTCGCACAACTCTGTCAAATGCCTTCTCCAGATCTACAAAACCGCAGAAAACCTTCCGCAAACAAAGATCGTAATAATAAGAATTGTTAATGCTAATCTAATCTAAGTATAGAATATACCGTGTGATGCACTCCAATTAATGGAAAATAAGACTAGTTTTTGTGTAAGGTAGTATATTTATACTCTGTACTCTCTGCCTACCCCGCAAGGGATCTGGCGTGAGGTTATAGATAGATAGTATTTTTATTTATATTAAGTATATTCGCCTAATGTATGTAGACATATTTTTCATTTTTCTATTCATTCTAAAATCCATACACTGAACTCTATTAAGTTAATGATCGCGAACTTGCAGTAAGTAACTAGTTTACGTTAGTTTTATCTCATACATATTTATCGAAGTTTGACAAGCCTCCTCCGGGTGGGTAAGATTAAATATATGAAGTGCACTTGATACTTTTGAGGCGCTCGTAGTGTGTCGCTGTGCGACCGCGGTGTTCTTACCGATCACCAAGGTTAAGCAGCGTCCGACTCGGTTGGCCCGAGATGGGTGATCGTTTGTGGCATTTTCAAATTCGAGCGTCTCCGTGCTTCGGAAGGTACGTTAAGCCGTTGGTCCCGGCTACCACTTAATGTGGTAGTCGTTAAGCCGAGTTGGAAGCCTTAAAGGCGGCTTGATAAGTTCCAACAGCAGGTGGCCACAAACCTGCCTCCACCAATCCGCACTGGGTCCGCGTGGTGGAGTATGACCTAATCTCTCTCACCTGGATAAGTGAAAGAATGCCTTTGTCCAGCAGTGGGCAGTATAGGCTGATATTATTATAATACTTTCAGCTAAGCATCCCCATGATGTTTTGTTGTTTCGTGTGTGTGTGAATGATGTACGCTGTTGGCCGCGAGGCCTTTACAGCTTCACCGGACTAAAAGGCGAGCGTGCAACCACTACGCTCTAGCCAGCCAGAAGGGCAAGAGGCGACATACTCGAGGGCGCCTCGGAGAGGCGCCCTCGGTTGGGACAGTCGCTGTAGGGGGACGGGTGCACTACTAAGCGCACCGGTCGACCGCCGGCTATGGGAGGGGATCTACTACTGCGTCTGCGTCTACGGCGTCGCTCGTATTCTGAGCGGAAAGAAGGGATGACAAAGCATCGGGGGGGTCGGTGAGAACATGTCTCGGCCGGCGGTAGCGGCAGGGGTCGCGAGGGAGGTCGTAGTCGGCGGTGGCTACGATTAACGGATTCGCATGGGAAGATGCGTTCGCGAAGTGACGTGTTGACGCCTTTTTAATAAAGGCGCGAACAGGTTCGAGACCTAGATCGGAGTGGGTTTTGTTGTTTCGTCACGTACTACTGACTCATATCAATTCAATAGATGTGTCATAACGTTCTATTTATTTGTACAAATATGGATAAGAAAACCATTAATTTAACATGTGTTTCCTTACAAACTATACAGGTTGTTGTTTTGTATTCTCGTGTATTACATAGTAGGCAGAGTATATAATAGGCGGAGTGCTTTATAATTCTACTTAAAACTGGCTTTGTTTGTTCTTAGTCCAAATTTTTGCTCATACTCATTTGACTGCCTCGTTGGTCTAGTGGCAAAGCGCATCGCTTTGTGATCACGAAGTCCTGGATTCAAATCCTTGGTCGGACAAATGTAGTCTTTCTAACGAAAAATTTCTGGTATGAGTTCGGAATCTGGTATTATGCCCGGTATATGGTAAAAGGCGCGCCCCCTATTAAATTAGACCGAATATCGTCGGCAAAAGTGGGTGTACTCAGTATACTCTGCCACCACAGCTTGGGGAATATAGGCTTGACGGTGTTTATTTCTTATTGGACATCAAATCAGAATAACTTAAGCTGAAGCGAAGAATACCGAATGTGGTTGATATGTACATAATATTGTATGCTTTACTAGGCTGCACGGGCTAGTCACCACTCACGTGGGGCAGGGTCAGGACAAGATTTTTATTACATTAAAATTTATTTAACCGCTTGGCTATCACTGCTCTTATACAAGGTGTAACACAATAAATGCAAGACCTCAGACACCCCGATTAAAGAATTGCTTTACGAGTATATATTCAAAACGAAAACCAAATTTCCAAATTTAAAGGTTTTGACTACTTTTTTGAACCCAATTATCAATAAAATTTGTACGTGTATGTGTACGTTTTGAGAAATACGTTTAGTTTTTTATAGCGCACTGAAGGAGTAAAGGGATTTTTTGCAAATTTAAAAAAAAAAATTGTTGGAATCATTTCAGTTTCCGATTTAGAACAAACTACTTTCAGGTCTTGCGTTTATTATGTACACCTTGTATATATGGATGGTATGGTTATAGTTTGGATAAATGATATTAATAAAGGATAGCAATAATAAGAATTTACGTTATAGGCAAGAGTAAGCAGGATATGTATAATTATGAAAGAGTAGATATCATTTAGAATTGAATCTACTACCTGAGTTGACTTTTTGAGCAGGTAATATTTATCAACAATAGGTTCGCTAATGAGCTCAGAAATTGACAACATTTTGTGCAAGTTTTTAAATTCTAGGTAAGGTAGGTAGCTATATAGAATAAGTGAAAAATAAAAAAATATTAATATTAAAATATCTAATAGAAGCCATTGCAAAATGTTTACCAAGCATAGTACATACATATCTATATCACTTTTTTTTAAATCCAACGGTGAATGTATCACTATAATATGAGATGTCTTTGCAAACGTTAATCTTCGAAAATTTCACCCAGACGTATCTAAAATTGTTTTCTTTAGCCTCTTCTTTAGTTTTGTCAATAGTTTTTCGTAATCTGGGGAAAAGTGATCATTGACGTAGACTCTTTGTCTTCCTTCACTAAATCCCAAGTCAGCGCACGCGTTCAAGTCCCAACGGCGAGCCGTTAGTGCGAACAGCAGTGGGCGGCGGAGGTCAAATCCGGTGCAGGCCCCACAGTATCATCGCTGGGCATGGCCCAGTCGCATGGATAAGGCCTTCTGTCTGGCGGGCGTGCATGCTATGACGCTAAGTCCTAGATACGGGACCAGGACGATGCCTCGGCACGCGCGAACATGTTGGTGGACAGGCGGCGGGAGAACTATAGGCTCTCGACTCGAAGATCCCTCTGGATTGTGGAATTTGTCACATACCTTGGCACCCTAGCCATGGTACACAAAGTGGCGGGTTGCTGCGACGCCATCAATTTGCGCAGTGATGGGCGCAGCAGAGGCTCCCAAACGGGCGCGGCGCACGTGAGGCGGCTACGGATGTAGGTCTTGTTGACCGCGATCTTCACCCGTAGAGGGAGTCTTGAGGAGAGCACTGGGTAGAGGAGTGTCTAGCCTGCGCGATGATACTCTTAATGTGGGGCCTGAAAGTCAGATTCCGGTCGATGGTCACCCCAAGGTATTTTACCGTAGGGGACCGTTGGATTTCTTGTCCTTGAAGTTGGTGTATTGGGGGTGATGGTAACATCCCATGGTGATGGCCTGTGTTTTACGTACATTCACTGATAACCTCCATTTGGACAGCCAGTCCGGCAAGAGGTCGAGGGTACGCTGGATCTTCCTGGCCGCGTGGATGGTGTTGAGCGACGACGCATAGTAAGTCGCGTCGTCCGCGTAGAGGGCCAGGTGGACATCTGGGGCAATGAGGATATAATTAGTGAAATGTGCGTAAAGCACAGGCAGGAGGCAGCTGCCTTGGGGTGCGCCGGCGGCGGCGATGGGGCGCAAGGTAGAGCGCGCCTCGTCCACCACCACTCTGAAGTGTCGGTCCTGTAGAAAAGAGGAGACCACCTGCTGGACTTTGACAGCTTGTATAGTAGACCGTGAAGCCATACGCGGTCGAACGCCTTCTCCATGTCGAGGGACACCAGGATGGCCTTCTCACGCTTGTTAGCGGAGGCCGTCAGATCTCCACTCTGCAATATGGCATGTGCTTTAGCGCTCTGTTGGTAATGCCGTCCACTCCGGGGGCCTTCTTCGGTTTGGTCTTTTTTGTCATCTTGCTGACCATGCCCGGGGAGAAGAAGATGGCGGCTTCATCAGGTGCCATCGGCATGTCCAGGAACTCTCTAAGATGTTTCTCAACTGTTGATGCATGGGTTTCGTCTGATGTCGGGTTCGGTCGGAATTGGCGTTTGATATATTCGGCGAAGACCTCAGCACGGGCTACTGCTACTTAGCGAAGGGTCCCGTCGTCGTCGATGAACGGACGCACAGGGGCTGGGATGCTGGAGTACTGGCGGCAGAGGCGGTAAATGGATGGCCAGTCATCGGAGATATTCTCGATGTGGTCCTCCTAGCTCGCGGCGGCGTGATCTAAGATCTCGGCCTTCACTCTCTCCGTCAGACAGTTAAGCTGGGTCTTGAGGGTAGGACAGCGACTAGTCTGCCATCTGCGCGCATTCCTGGCTAGGAGACCGCGTATGTGCGCCGGTAGGTCCGGTTTCCGGGCGCTTTGCTCGCGGTCTCGCCTGGCAGTTGCGAGGGCGTCTTGGATAGTTGCTGTCAGCTCGTTCGCGGCTGCGTCGACGTCTGCGGGGGTCTTTATTAGTCGAGATATGGTGGTGGTCTCCAGAGCTTCCTTGAAGCTAGTCCAGTCCGTGAAGTGACGTGGTACTGCCCAGGTTCTGGAGACAGGACTGTTCTTTGTTATATGTAATTTGTTATATACTTTTTATTTACTAAGTCTTTATTTTATAAATGAGAGGACTGTGTAGACACCGATTATTACCATGAGTGTGTGTAATATACTTACGTACATTTACGTTTAATCTATACTTAAGCACACCGTCACGCCTATATTCCCCAATCGAGCGTGGCAGAGGTGTACTGAGACACCCACGTTTCGCCGATGTTGTTAGATCCCATTTAATACGGGGCGAGGGGGCGAGGGGACTCGTACTGGGAAGTTTTCGTTAGAAAAACTACACTTCTCCTACCTAGGATTTGAACCCAGGACCTCGTGATCACAAAGCGCTTTGCCACTAGACCAACGAGGCAGTCTACTATACATAAATCGTTCTGCATTATTCTCCTTTACCCCATGAACGCAGTGTACACAAAAATAATTGTAAAACTCTCATTTTAATAGAATATCCGGGAAGTTTCTTGCCCTTCTTCACCACAGGAATGATATTCCCAACGGGTGGTAGAGTCTTAATTAATCATTAACTTTTTCTTACATGACTATTCACAAGTACTTCTTGGTCTCCATGAATAAAATACTTATAATATATAATACCCCCGCTTGGGGAATATAGGCGCGACGGTGTGTGGCGGAAATGTAGAACATTAGAATTTAGTATAAACAAATATCAGCGGAATCAAAATGGAGATAAAATTGAGAGGTTGTCTTGAACTAGACCACTTTTCCTTGCGGGACGTCACCACAGCGCAGTCCAAAGAATGACAGAATGATGCCATCAGATCTTCTTTTTCCTCGTTCCCTCATTGCTGAGGATCGCGACCACGCACAAACAGGCTCCATTGGGTGCGGTCATATGCGGAGTGTACCGCCCGATGCATGCTGCCACCCACCGCCTTCTTTATTGCGTCAGACCATCTTGCAGGTGCCCTTCCCTGAGTACGTCTACCGTCCATTTTGCCTAAAATAATCTGCTTCTCCAGACAATGCTTTGAAGACCGTATAATGTGTCCGAAGAAGCTGAGGGCTCTTTGTCGGCAGATCGTGGAGAGCCGTGTGGTGATTTTAAGTTCTTTTAGTATGGACTGGTTGGTTCTCATTGCAGTCCAAGGTACACGGAGCAACCTTCGCCAACACCACATCTCAAAGGCATCTAACTTACTGCTATCGCGGCTTCTCACAGTCCAAGTTTCGGCACCATACAAGAATACAGAGAAGACCAGAGCACGAACTAAGCGTACTTTGGTTGTTCGTCGTATACCTCTGTTCTTCCAGATTTTGTCGAGGTTAGCCATAGCGCTTTTGGCCATACCGGCTCTACGGCGAATTTCATTAGTGCAGCTCCCGTCACTGGTTATCAATGACCCCAGATACACAAACTCGCTGACTTTTTCATAGCCGTTGAGTGCGTCGGTTACCGGGAGTATGTCTGCTCTGTCCACCACCATTATTTTTGTTTTGGAATGGTTGATCTTAAGACCGAGTTTGGCACTTTCTACTTCAACTTTCTTCAGAAGAGTTGCCATCTCTAGTTCACTCGACGCAACAATCGTCGTATCGCCTGCATATCTTAAATCATTGACCCTGCGACCACCCACTACAACACCGCCATTCCAGCCGTCCAGGGCTTTCCTCATGATATATTCTCCGTACAGATTGAACAACTTAGGAGACAGAATGCATCCCTGGCGTACGCCTCGTTCAGTGTGGAAAGCTTTGGATTTCTGGTTTTCCAGTTTCACGAAGCTTGAGCCATCAAGATACAAATTCTGTATAAGAAAAGTAAGGTGTTGAGGTACTCCCATCTCCACGAGCACGTCAAACATCGTTCTCCACTGCACGCAATCAAAGGCCTTTGCATAGTCTATAAAGCACAAGACCAACGGCTTATTAAGTTCGCGACATTTTTCGATGAGAAGACGTACATTCAAAATCTGTTCACGAGAGCCCTTTCCAGTCACATAACCAGATTGTTCGCACGGTATCTGGTGATCTACAAACGACGAAAGTCTAGTGTTTATAATGCGCAGGAGAATTTTACTAGCATGCGACATAAGTGACAGCGTTCGGTAATTTTCACATTTCCTTGTGGAACCTTTTTATGTAGTGGTATAACAGCAGATTGTGTCCAGTTAGCTGGCCACTGGCCTGTTCTCCAAACTTTGTTACATATCCGGTGGATGATCTGAGTCCCTTCAGGACCCAGCTGTTGAAGAATTGCTGCTGACACACCATCAGGACCCACAGCTTTATTTTTCAATCTATTGATCGCGTCTTGAACCTCTGAAAGCAATATATCTGGTTCTCTGGAGTGATCGTCCCATCTTCTTTCCATGCAAAGTCCCTCTTCTTCCCGATAAAGTTCATGGCAGTAGTTTCTCCATCTATCCAGAACATGTTCCAGCTCTGTCAAGGTGTTACCCCTACTGTCATCAATTATCCAACTCTTTGGTTTGAAGGTACCCGTCAGATGCTTTACTTTCAAAAATAGGTCTTTCGTTTGCGCTTTGTTAACATGGCTCTCAATTTCATCGCATATGCTGTTGATGTGCTCGTCTCTGTCTCTCCGCGTGGATCTTTGAACTTCGGCATGTAGCTGGTTATAACGATTAATCTTAATTTCAGTCTCAAGTCAGCATCTTCCTCTCCTCAATGAGTGCCCATGATTCTTTGCTTATCCACTCTTACTTTCTTGTCACAACTTTAAACAAATTACTACTCTCCTTTGCAGTATCTAAGACTACCTCCTTAAAGGTATTCCAATCCGCTTCACTAGAGTCAAAAGGATCCCATTCCCGGGAGTTGATCTTAGTATCAACTGTTTTGTGAAAATGGTCTAGAGCCGATTTATTAAGTAAAAAGGTCTTTTGAGGTTTTGGTAGCGTACTTTTTAGGCGAAGTCTGAATTCAGCTATCACGAGTTGATGGTCACTGCCGCAATCAGCACCAGGGAGTGTTTTGGCATTAGAAACTGACGATCGCCATCTGGATTTAATTGTTATGAAATCTATCTGGTTTTTATGGCCTTGTGGAGAAGTCCACGTGTACAATCTCCTTGGGTGGTTTTCAAACCATGTGTTCATAATAGTCAGCTGATTTTCCACACAATATTGCAGAAATTTTTCGCCTCTGTCATTACGAACCCCCAGGCCATATCCACCCACAAGTGTGCCTTTGAGTGGATCATCCATAGTGCAGCCAACCTTTGCGTTCTAGTCACCCTGCACGATAGTTACTTCCTTAGATGGTATGGTGCGTAACAAGGTATCAAGATCGGCATAGAATTGGTCTGAAACTTCCTCGTCTGATTAAGAGGTAGGTGCATACACCTGAATAATGTTAATTGGTGCAGGGCTAGCAGCAAGCTTAATAGCGATCACTCTATCATTTGGAGTAACATATCCTTTGACGCTGTTCTGTAATTTCCTCGGTACAATGAAGACTACCCCATTATTACTGTGATCCCCCCGATAATATATAATACCCCCGCTTGGGGAATATAGGCGCGACGGTGTGTGGCGGAAATGTAGAACATTAGAATTTAGTATAAACAAATATCAGCGGAATCAAAAAGGAGATAAAATTGAGAGGTTGTCTTGAACTAGACCACTTTTCCTTGCGGGACGTCACCACAGCGCAGTCCAAAGAATGACAGAATGATGCCATCAGATATGCGTAGTAAATATAACGCGATAAAGTATTAGCGTACATATAAATACGACGATTGAAATTCACTATTCAGTATCAATCGAGCGATATTGAGAAACAAACAAGTTGCCTTGAAAATTCAAGAAAATTCTCTCCGCTACAAAAACAACTATACATATCAAGTAAGTGTGTTTACGTATTGTATTTTCTCGACACGTTATTTTAAATTCTTTAACATTAAAAAGAGCCTTTCGTGAACTTTTAAGTTAATGTACACAGACTACAACACTTTAAATCAGAACCATATTTTTAAATAGCTCGTCAACTACCAAAATGTGTGCCGCTGAATTATTTTTGTTTTCTCTAGTGCTATGTATATTTCCTTCTACACATTGTTATAGGGGTGGTTTTGGTTGTCTTTGGGGTAGTCAAATACATTAAATCCATTGAATAATTCTATATATCCGTATATTCTAAAAATAATAAAGGAAATTGGCGTGGCTGTGACAATATGATTCGTTTAATTTCAATCTCTAAAAAGAAGCAGAGACTAGTGTTGTATAAAAATCTTTAAAAAAAAAACTGACTTTAAAAAGCAATAAATAAATATTTGTTGTCGGTACCGGTTAGTGCAGTCGGTTACTTGGCACCGACTTCAAATATTTAATTTTTGCTTTTTGAAGTCAGTTTTTTTTTAAAGATTATTATTTTTCAATTTTAAGTTACAAGTGAATTATTTACTAATATTTATATACCTATATTATATTATGTTGCTGAGTTGTACAGCAAGGTACCTAAAGGATTGATATTATAACCATAATCACTGAATCTATACATTCATTCTGTTCGCCGTTAAGGAGTCCCCTGATGTACCTTCAAAGTTCAAAGTTCAATATCGAATTCATTAAAATCGGACCACCTTGAAACTATACTTAACCCAACGCAAAAAGAATCATCAAAATCAGTTCATAAATAAAGACGTTATAAAAAAACCTATACGAATTGTAGACCTCCTCCTTTTTTGAAGTCGGTTAATATTCTGATTAGTTCTATGGCAGGGTATCTATAGGATTGACGTAATATCCATAATATCTCAATCTACGCATTCGTATTGTTTTTCCTTAAGGCGTACCCTGGTGTATCTTCCGAAGTCCGAAGTCCAATACCGATGAAATTAAATGGGACCACCTTGGAGCTACCACCTTGGAGATACTAAACCCAATGCATTATGCATAAAGAATCATCAAAATCGATTCATAATTGGCGGAATGATCACGTAACATACATAAAAAAATACATACAGTCGAATTGTGAACCTCCTACTTTTTAGAAGTCGGTTAAAAATGAGCGCTGAAGCCGAGCGTTTAGCGATGAGACGCTCACGAGCTTTGAAACACGTAGAAAACGCGGGCGTTTTAAGCGCCGACTCGAGCGTTTTAACAACACTAGCAGAGAGACTATTCTACTACCAATAACAAGACAGTACCCACCAATCAGTCTTGTTTATTCTTTATATTTTTGTTTTCTGCAGTTCTTTTACTTATAATAATATTCTCTTGCAGAATGCAGCGCCCATACAACGCAGCTTGCCAATCCGTCAAGAGCGATAGCTTCCATAGCTATTGCATTGCACCAAGTCCCGGGCTTGGACAGCAAAACATTACTCCGTCCTTCGCGACCCCCATGCCCACAGCAGCGAGGCTCAACTTACAACCAAACATGTGCTTTATGCCAGCATCAGCGATCCGCAGGATGTGCAACACAATGCCTCCGAACCATTACCAACCTAAATACTTTTAACAAGTCTGAAGAATTCGGGTGGTACCACGGAATCTCGAGTAGCATTCGTTTCGGCTACTGTTTAAGCTTAGTTTATGTTATGATACTCGTGTTTTAGTACCTATTTAAGATTTTTTACTGGATATTATTTACTGATTATTTATTGTCAAATAAGATTAAATAAAATGAATTAAACTATCTTCTTTATTTTTCTTTGTATTGTTCTGTATACTCACAATTACAAGTAACAAAATAGTAAGCAGAGAAGTAGTATTTAACTTACAAACAGATAAGAAAGAAAAATCCAAAAATAGGAATATACGTAGATGAATATGATATTTAAGGCTGACGTATATTTTAGCTAGGGAATAATCTTAGACAAACAATTGTATAGATTAATATTATTTATTAGGAAAGAAGAGTCGATATTTCGTCTTTTGAATAGGTTTCTGAAAGTGTCCTCTCAATGTTTTACTCGACAGTTTGCAAATAAAAATCATCACACAAGGCTTCAGATGAAGTTTACACAGTTTTCTTTGCCATAAGGGCGCGTGGGGCACAAGCCTAGGCACTGAGCCTAATAGGGACTCATAAATTCTCAAAATTGAAAGTAGTCCCATCATAATGCAATATTAGTACAAAGCCATATCGTGGTAAGATAGTCTAGATCTTCCCCGACACATATCGGTATTTGAAAGTGATTATAGATCACGCGTCCACTTTCTATCTATTTTGTTTATCTGTATCGTCTACTGGTCGACTAATTATAATTGTGATAAGATATACTAATATTATAAAAAGGAAAGATTTGTTTGTTGTTTGTTTATAATCGATAACTTCTGAAACTACTGAATCAATTTTATAGTTCTTTTACTATTAGAAAGCTACGTTATCCAGAAGTAACATATACCCGGTAGGTGGCGCTGTTGTCGACTAGGCGCGGAGCAGCAGAAAACTGCTACTAATCAATTAAATCACTAACCAAAAGTTCTAATGATTAAATTTACTGTCTTTTAAGCTTTTCTCATAGGTCCCCCCGGATCAATACTTTCCTATAAGCCGCCTGCAGGGCTTCTTACTTAACTTAGCGATCACATCATGAAGGACCACTAGCTTAGCATACCTTCTGAAGTACAGAGCCGCTCAAAAATGGAAATGAAACAGGATCCTTACATTTTTTAGGGATAAAAGTATCCTATGTGTTAATCTAGTTAATAAACGATCTGTGTGCCAAATTTCATGCGAATCCGTTCAGCCGTTTTTTCACACATTCACAAATTTAAACATTCAAACATTTAGAAACTTTCACATTCATAATATTAGTAGGAAGTAGGATAGGTTAAAACACCTAAAGAGCGAACCCAAAAGCTAAGTTCGCTGACTTTGGACAAGGATACTGCTACTTATATGCCACGATGAGGAGCTCCGAATTTGACAATACTCGAAGGCTCTAGCACCCACAAGAAATAAACAGCATCCATGACTAAAACTCGAAACTGATCAGTAATCGGCTCTGAGTGTTACCTCAATGACCTCACTTACCCGCCGAGCGGTAAAACTTATGCTGGTGGGTGGACCGGCATAATGGCGTCACTAGACGAGAAATTAAGAGAATTCAAATTAAACTAGATCACCATGGCGCATACTGATGAGTAGTTAAGGATCTAATTTGAATTTGCTCCTATTATTTTGCTAAGGATCTATCTTAAATACCTTTGTGACTATAATTTAAAGGCTTTGCGGTGAGCTTTATTGTGCTTGTAAACCAATCATACAGTACAATTATTTGTCGCCATCTAAGGTTACACTCTTCTATCTTATCTATCCCTTTTTAGGGTTACACTTTTCTATCATATTTACTTATGTATTTATCTATTACTTGACTTAACTACTATTTCTAATGTGCTATAAACTTAATCTATTACATGTCTATACTAAACTTAATCTAGTACATATGCTTATCTGCAATTCCAAGAGTTTGACCAATTTGTATACCAATTTAGTACCTACCTGTCTAAGGGGCGAGGGCGACACCGTCGGGGGGGACACCACAAAGGAGAGGTATACAAAACTCCTCTCCAACGTGGACACCCTCTCGAGGCAAGCCGATGAGATGCGCCGAGATCTTGAAAAAATCTCAAATACCACCAGGCAGGTCCAAGAGTCTGCGAATAGGGCGGTGGGGTTGCTGGAAAATCCACAGCCGCGCGAGGAAATTAATCCACACATTCCTCTCCTGGAGGACAACCTTCAGGAGATCAGCGAGAAACTAACAACACTCGCGCAGAGGGAAAGAGAGGTGCCAGCCCCTCCGGCTCCCATAAACTTAACGGAGCAACTCCAGCCTATCTCCGAACAACTGGAGATAGTTTCGTCAGAAATAAAATCCCTCCGCGACATCAGGCAGAAGACTCCGCCACCGACGCTGAGTCTGCAAGCAGAAATGCAAGCCGCGGAGGGTATCACGCAGACGAAACCATCATACGCAGAGGCGGCAAGGAAGGTTAAGCCAAAGCCGAGCCCCAACCATACCTTGATAGTCTCATCGACGGATCCTAACAAGACAGGGGAAAACGTCGTTGAGACAATCAGAGAAGCCCTGGACACAAAAAAAACCGGGGCCAGGGTGGAAAGGGTCAGAAAGGCTCGTAACCAAAAAGTCGTCCTGAGATGTGAGACAAAGGAGGACCTGGCACTCGTCAAGAGCCGAGTGCTGAAAAACAAAGGACTAAAAGTCGAAGTGGCGAGGGCAAACAACCCCCTCATAATTATAAAAGACGTAATGTCCTATAACACCAATGAGGACATAGTGGAAAACCTCAGGTCTCAGAACCCACAATTTTTCAGGGATCTGAAACCTGAGGAAAGTACACTAAGAGTTCGATACAGGAGACCTGCGAGAAACCCGCACGAATGCCACCCTATCCTGGAGGTTGCACCCCCCCTACACAAAAGACTAATGGAGGTGGAGAAGGTATACATCGGACTCCAAAGGAGACCGGTGGAAGACCAATCTCCATTGGTACAGTGCTCTAAATGCCTTGGGTTTGGGCACACAAAAAATCTATGCCAGGAGAAGGAGAGCCTCTGCAGCTACTGTGGAGGCACTCACACCTGGCAGCAGTGCCCAGACAGGAAGGGGGGAAGACCCCCGACCTGCAAAAACTGCGAGAGAGCACGCGCGGAACGGGGGACCACAACATCAAAGAAACCTCCAACTCCGGCACACATCGCTTCGAGCATGGAGTGTCCGGAAAAACAAAAATGGGATGCTATAGCGAGGTCTCGCATAACATACTGCTAAAGGCGACTCGGAGAACCAAAGCTCTTCCACTCAAGTGGTCGACAAAGGTCTGCGCTTCATCCAGGCAAACCTGCATCGCTCCAAACTGGCGACAGCGGAACTGCTACAACTAGCAGTCCAAAGGGGAATCTCGGTAGCCCTAGTGCAAGAACCCTATGTGGGCCGAGAAGGATACGTGAAATCCTACCCTGGCACGAGAGTCATCCAGTGCACGCTGAACCGCAAAAAACCGGTAAAGGCTGCCGTTCTGGTATTCGAGGACAGACTGGAGGTCATACATGACCCCCAGCTTGTGACCGAGACAGAAGCGGCGGTCCTACTGGTTGCAGTTAGCCAAAAAATTGGAGTGGTGTCGGTCTACTTCGAGGGGGATCAAGACATTGAGCCATACCTGAGTCGCACGAAAGCGGTGTGCGAAAAACTCACCACATCGAACCTACTAGTGGGGGGCGACATTAATGCCTGGAGCTACTGGTGGGGCAGCAGCGACGAGGACCAACGTGGTGCGGCGACCAACAGCTTCCTCAACCAAATGGATCTCCAAGTCCTCAACACGGGCAACACGCCAACCTTCGAAACGGTCAGGAGGGACAGGCTGTACACAAGCATAGTCGATGTGACAGTGTGCAGCCTACCTCTCTTGTCAAAAGTAGAGGACTGGCGCGTAGAGAGAGGTCTAACAACATCAGACCACAACGCCATAACCTTCACTCTGCGCCTGGAGGGAAGACTGGGAAGTCCGGCCCCTACTTCCACGCGCAGATACAATACAAAGAAGGCAAACTGGCAGGAATTCTCAACCCGTCTCGAGACGTCACTGGCGGAAGCCAACCTAACACCCGACGTCATCGAGCAAGTGTCAACATCGGAGGGCCTGGAGACAGTGGTAACAACCTACACGGCGAAAATACAGGATTCCTGTAAAGTAGCCATACCCAGAGTAGGTCAGTGGAAGGTAGACGCCAAACCACCGTGGTGGACACATACCCTCGAGAACCTCAAAAAAGACGCACTGCGTAAAAAAAGGAGGATAAAAAACGCTGCACCCATCCGACTCGAGTACGTCGCCAAGATATACAGAGAGGCCAAAGAGAGGTACGTGGAAGCAGCCTACGAAGCCCAAACCAGGAGTTGGAAGGAGTTCTGCTCAACGCAAGATAGAGAGAGCCTATGGGACGGTGTATACAGAGTCATAAGGAAAACAGCTAGGAGGCAGGAGGATGTGCTCTTGAGAGATACAGAAGGGAACACCTTGTGCCCGGAGAAATCGGCGCACCTCCTAGCAACCACCTTCTATCCAAGTGACTCTGCGACGACAGACACACCTTACCATACTCAAATCCGAGAAGTGACTGACAATAACGAAGCGGCGGAGTCAAGTAGCCTGTCAAAAGATGACCCTCCATTCACGGGGGCCGAACTGGAAGGTGTACTCAAAGCGCTAAATCCAAAAAAGGCCCCCGGGGCGGATGGGTTAACCGCCGACATATGCACGAAGGCGATTCAAAGCGACAGGGGAGTGTTCTTAGCGATAGCCAATAAGTGCATGTCGCTGGCGCACTTTCCGACGCAATGGAAGACAGCACACGTTGTCATACTCCGGAAGCCAGGCAAGGAAGACTACACCCAACCAAAGTCTTACAGACCAATCGGCCTGCTGTCAGTTCTCGGGAAAATCGTTGAGAAACTCATGATAAGCCGCATTCAGTGGCATATTCTCCCAACACTGAGTGTAAACCAATACGGCTCCATGCCACAGCGTGGCACAGAGGACGCTCTCTATGACCTAGTGAAACATGTGAGGTCGGAAATCGACAAGAAGAAGTTAGTAGTCATAGTTTCGCTGGACATAGAGGGTGCCTTCGACAACGCGTGGTGGCCAGCTTTAAAACATCAGCTATCATTAAGGAAGTGTCCGAAAAACCTGTACGCAATGGTGGCGTCCTACCTCCAAGACCGAAAGATCAAGGTCAATTATGCCAGAGCAACGTGTGAAAGGGTAACCACAAAAGGTTGTGTCCAAGGATCCATAGGAGGACCGACCTTCTGGAACATAATCCTTGATACCCTGTTGCAAAAACTATCTGGCCAGGACGTCCACTGTCAAGCGTTCGCGGACGACGTGGTTTTAGTCTTCTCAGGAAAAACAACACCTGACATGGAGCCGAACATCAACACAGTCCTGGCAGGGGTGGTGGAGTGGGGTAGACAAAACAAACTCAGCTTCGCAGCACACAAAACAAATGCAATGCTGCTAACAAGGAAGCTGAAATACACCACTCCGGCAATCTACATGTCGGGAACAAAAATACAACTGGTTGACGAAATAAAGCTCCTAGGACTCACCATAGACAAAAGACTCACCTTCAAACCACACGTAGCCGCAATTAGTAAGAAAGCTGCGGATATATACAAACAGCTTGCGCGTGCGGCGAAGGTGACGTGGGGTCTAAACGGTGAGATAACTAGAACAATCTACGTCGCGGTAATAGAGCCAATTGTGCTGTACGCTGCGAGCGTGTGGTCCCAATCTACGGAACTGCAGATGATCCAAAACCGTCTGCAAGCAATCCAGAGGGGCTTTGCTCAAAAGATCTGCAAGGCGTATCGCACAGTGTCTCTTACATCGGCATTAGCTCTGTCAGGGCTGCTACCCCTGGATCTAAGGGTACAGGAGGCGGCGGCTCTTTACACTGCCAAGAGAGGGATCAGAAAAGACTATATACCACCAGGAAGGGAACTGGAGCACAGGGTGAGCTTCAGAGAACAGCCTCACCCCTCCAAACTCACAACAACAGAGTATGGGCTCCTGGAGAGCACGGACTCTCAAACCCTGGAAAGCCACAACATAGTCGGGCCACACATCTATACCGACGGCAGTAAAATACTCGGCAGAGTGGGAGCTGCAGTAACGTGGTGGGAGGGGGGAAGGGAGACCGGGTCCTCAACCTTCAGTCTTGACCCCCACTGCACTGTATTCCAGTCGGAACTTTATGCCCTCCATAGAGCGGTGCAAATGATAAAAGCCAGCGGGGTAAAAATAGCAAACGTAATGAGCGACTCGAGATCTTCGCTCGACCTGCTGGCCAATCCAAAAACAACGCACCCTCTAGCCAAAACCATAAAGGGGAGCATAAATGAGATCAGAGCAGCCGGGGGGGAAGTCCGCCTCTTTTGGCTCAAAGCGCACGTGGGGACCGCCGGTAATGAGCGCGCCGACCATCTGGCGAAATCGGCGGCCCAGGCATCTGCCACCCACACAGATTACAACAATATACCCCTGTCATATGTCAAGAAAACCATCAGGGAAGAGTCGGTCCGTAAATGGCAGGCCAGGTATGACTCTTCGAGCACAGGGCTGGTCACAAAGACCTTCCTCCCCGATGTTGAGCGAGCTTACTCCATCGTAAGGAAAACAAGGTTGACAGCCAACCAAGTGCAAATCTTGACGGGACATGGAGGAATAGCGGAATACTTGCACCGATTCAGGCTAAAAGACAGCCCCGGGTGTGAGTGCGACCCCAACATCAGTGAGTCTGTGTGGCACGTAATCCTGGATTGCCCGCGCTTTGCGGCTGACAGATTGGACCTGCAACAGAGGCTAAACGAAAACCTCAGCAGGACCAAACTGGCGGCCATCATGGCAGACGACGATGCGAGACCGCACTTCCTGAAGTTTGCAGATAAGGTTATCCGCATCTGCCTCAGAAGGAACAGCACTCTGGCATCAAAAACTTCCCCAAGAGATACAAACACAGCCACCAACAACACTTACACACCAACACAAAACCCTACGTCACCTCTGGCAGTCGCCATTCCCAAAAGCATACATTTTCTTGGGAGAGGCGAACGTGGGAAGCCGGGTATTCAAATAAAATCAGTCGCCCTGTTTATGGACAATAATTCCGAGCGCATTGGCATCGGCTACTGCAACGCAAGCGGCCCCAAACGGGTAACAATTTCGCCCGGGCTTGCCTCCCTTCTTCATGGCAGCTCGTTTAAGAACACAATGAAGCGTAAGAAGTTCAACGAGTTGCAGAACGCGGGGATCGGAAACACAGCGTGCAGAATAGTGCAAACCAAGAACAAGACCGTGGCACTATTCCAAGCGGGCGAAAATACCTCCCAATTCGCCCAAGCATGCAGTTTTCTGATCAGCCTAGCGGGGAAGGGTGACAAGCCAACAAAAGTAAGCGTAGACGCTATGGTGGTGGAATTTGAGGAAGGTGAGGCCGCCGACCACATCGGGATAGTAGAAGCCTCAAAACACCACGAGGTAGTGGTCTATGAGGATAGAGGACAAAACCTCGACTTCCTACGGCCACGACAGCCAGAAAACCTCATCACAAAAACCCCAACTGACATCTGGGGACACCCCACAGCGACTCAAGACGGGCTCAGCGGGTCTGAACGCCTACAAATGAGGGCAGCTCTCGAGGAGAGCACAGCGAAGCAGAAGCCAAAGGACACTACAGGTGCCAAAAAACTCGCGTCTTTCACAACAACGCTCGGGAAGGCGGTCCTCGGCATACCAAGTGTGCTGGGGAAAAAAATCAGGGGGAACCAACGGGCGGAGGGGGTGGCAGTCGCCGCCGAAGTGTTCTTGAGGGAGCCCCCTCCCAAAAGTCATAAGCAGCCGGAAAAGGCTCGAACAAGAGCCCAGATGGGGCTTGTCGATCCGCCGGAGCTCAGCGAGGCGACGGAGCCGCTGCAACACACAAAAAACGCGTTCCTCGAGTTCAAAGCAATCACCAAAGCAACAAGAAGGGTCAATAGTGAGACCTGTAGATCCATCCTGCAAACCTATCACCTGGGCAATGAAGGATTGCTAGAGGTGAAGCTCGAGGAGGCAGAAGCGGCGGTGTACGACAACGACAACTCCACCACGTTAAGAGGAGAAATGTCGGGGAGGTACATGGCGGCCTATAGTGGAACCAGCGGTTTCGTCGAATACGATGAGGAGGGGTCCCGGCGGACCGGCAAACACAAGTTCAGAACCCCCCCTAACGACCCAATAGTGATTGCGGCGAAGTGCACGAGGGTGGTGCTCGACGACCGGATACTTGAGATGGCAGAAACTGTCTCAAGTGGCCGGGGTCGGGGGCCTGCAATCGAGCACTGGACCGTACCCAAAATAACATGGGTCAACGGGGTTCCTGGATGCGGAAAAACAACATGGATAATCGCAAATTACAACATCGAAAGCGATATCCTAATAACATCTACAACCGAGGCAGCGAATGACTTAAGGGAGAGACTCGCGCAAAAAGTTAAAACAAACACCAAGAGGAGGGTCCGCACTATGGCTTCAATGCTGGTCAACGGATTGAAAGAAGGTGAAGAGTGCACACGTATTATCATCGACGAGGCACTCATGAACCACTTTGGAGCCGTAGTGATGGCCATCAAGATAACTGGCGCGAGAGAGGCTCTTCTCGTCGGCGACTGCAACCAACTGCCGTTCATTGATAGGGAGAACCTGTTTCGACTGTGTTACAACCGCCCAGACTCCGTGGCGCGTGTCAACAGGGAGCTGCTCTGCACTCACAGAAACCCAATGGACGTAGCGTATGCCCTCAACGAGATATATGGGGGCATATACTCGTCCAAATCCCTCGTGAGGTCCTTGAGCCTCAGTAAGTACACGGGAGCGCAAATTCCGAAACACCAGGAGAACACCCTGTTTCTGGTGCACACCCAGGCCGAGAAGGAAATCCTCCTCGGCCAGGGCTATGCGTCGGGAAACGGGTCGCGCATCCTCACCGTGCATGAGTCTCAGGGACTAACGAGTGAAAAGGTGGTGATAGTGCGAGCGGTCCCCAAGAGACTGAAGCTCCACGGAAGCTATCCACACGCGGTCGTAGCTATATCTCGCCACACTGGAAGTTGCGTCTACTACACAGACAGCTGTGAAGGGGACGCAACGGCTACACTAATAAGCAGGGCGAGGGCAGCTGCGACCAAAAAAATAAAAGAATACAACATAAAGATGGCTATTCGCAGTCGAGACATGGTAGTTGTTAAAAAGCTGCTGGAGGCGGAGGCCTAAAGGAAACCCTCACAAGCAGCCAAACACCTACACAACTGAGGCATTCTCGCTCAAAGGCAAGCCAAAACAGAAAGCCTCATCACTTACAAAATCATTAATATAAATTAAAAAAAAAAAAAAAAAAAAAAAAACCTCTACTGAAGTACCGCTACAAACAAATACCAAGCACTGTAACAATAAGCTAATAATAAGCGGCATGTACCATACAAGTGCAAATACTAACAACACATAAATTACACAAAAAAAGGTGCGGGACAAACCGGGCCCGCAGTGTCTAATTACAAATAAAAAAAAAAAAAAAAAAAAAAAAAAAAAAGGGGCGAGGGCCAGGTGATCTGCGACACAGGCTTACCTAGTGCAGACACCAGTCTCTCACAAAGGAATTCTAATTTGTGTAACTGTACTAGCCACTTCAGCTTAACTTTTGTGAAGGAACAGATTCCTACAAAAAGTCAGTGGCAATTTTAATAAAGAACAAATAAAAAATATGCTGTCATTTTTCTTTAAGTAACCTTTAATATATAGTTTAGTATATATATATTATAGTAATATATAATATACTCTCTGCCTACCCCGCAAGGGATCTGGCGTGAGGTTATAGATAGATAGATAGATAGAATATATAATAAAATATTTGCTATTAAAATTACAACAGGCGTGTTAATACTACGGGTGGTAGAGTCGAGATTTTTTGACTATTCATAAGTACTTTACGTTGCTTGATTTTTGACAATCATATTTCCTGACTAATATATAAATTTTGTTATAAAGATCAATTAAATCTGGATAAAGGGCGCCGAGTTTTAAAAAACCGACGTGAGTTATCAGGCTCATTTGATGACTTGTCTGAAAAACTGGCGAAGAGTGAAAAGACAAATGCTCACCGATCGATACAAAAAATTCTACATAATCTTGAAAATCGCATCTAAATCCATTTACTACAACTAAAGCTATAAGCAAACAAACGATAAATCTAGAGATACGTAAGTAATATATAGGTAAAATAGGCTGGATTAAACGATATGAAACGCAAGGTTCATTCCACTTTTATTACATGAATATAAGGTAGTAAATAAGTTTTACCACGCAGCGGGTAAGTAAGGTCATTGAGGTAACACACAAAGCCGATTACTGATTAGTTTTGAGTTTTAGTCATGGATGCTGTTTTTTCTTGTGGGTGCTAGAGCCTCCGAGCATTGTCGGATTCGGAGATTCTCATCGTGGTATATTAGTGACAGTATCATTGTCCAAAGTCAGCGAACTTAGCTTTTGGGTTCGCTCTTTAGGTGTTTAGCCTATCCTACCTCCTACTAATATTATAAATTTGAAAGTTTGTATGTTTGCTACTCATCACGCAAAAACAGCTGAACGGATTTGGATGAAACTTGGCACACAGTTTATTACCTAGATTAACACATAAGATACTTGTTATTCCGAAAAAATGTAAGGTTGCGGTCAAAAATCAACGCTGATGAAGTCACGGACAGAAACTAGTAGGTAATATTTTATCGTTATCCTTGGTAGCTATATGTGCATCTAAGAAGATAATTATACTGTAAGCAGTGATAAATGTGTTTTTAGCGATTACCAAGGTTAAGTAGCGTTCGGCGCGGTCACCATGAAATCATCATCATCATCTCAGCCTATACTTGTCCACTGCTGAACATAGGCCTCCCCAATCGCTTTCCAGCGTAACCGGTCCGATGCCACCTGCATCCAACGACTTCCTGCGATTTTCACAAGATCGTCGGTCCATCTGGCAGGCGGTCGTCCCACACTGCGCTTGCCAATACGTGGTCTCCACTCTAGAATCTTTCTGCCCCAACGCCCGTCCGATCTACGCGCTATGTGGCCCGCCCATTGCCACTTCAGCTTGCTAATCTTAAGGGCTATGTCGGTGACCTTGGTTCTTCTACGAATCTCCTCATTCCTGATTCGATCGCGTAGAGAAACGCCGAGCATAGCTCTCTCCATAGCTCGCTGAGCAACTCTGAGCTTTTTTATGAGACCTATAGTAAGAGACCACGTCTCTGATCCATATATCATCACTGGTAACACACACTGACTAAAAACTTTAGTCTTAAGGCACTGAGGTATTTTGGATGAGAAGATGTTGCGCAGTTTCCCGAACGCTGCCCAGCCGAGTTGGATTCGTCGATTGACCTCTCTCTCAAAGTTGGACCTACCTAACCGGACTACCTGTCCCAGGTAAATGTATTCGTCGACAACTTCAAGAGTAGAGTTCCCAACGGTGAGTGCGGTGGGTACGACATGGACGTTACACATTATTTTCGTTTTGTCCATGTTCATTTTAAGACCCACTTGTTGAGATACTCTGTTGAGGTCACCGAGCATTCGTCCTAGATCTTCCAGCGACTCCGCCACGACCACAATGTCGTCGGCAAATCGAAGGTGAGTGATGTATTCGCCATTGATGTTGATGCCAAGTCCTTGCCATTCCAAGAGCTTGAAGGCGTCCTCTAAGGTGGCCGTAAACAGTTTCGGAGAAATGACGTCTCCCTGCCTTACTCCTCTTTTTATGGGGATCGCCTTCGTGCAATGCCCCTGTACTCGGACTGACATGGTGGCGTTATTATACAAGCACTTCAACACTTCAATGTACCGATAGTCAATGCGGCATCGCTGGAGAGATCTAAGAACCGCCCAAGTCTCGATCGAATCGAAGGCTTTCTCATAGTCCACAAACGCCAAGCATAGTGGCCGATTATACTCCTCGGTCTTCTGTATAATCTGCCGCAGCGTATGTATGTGGTCTATGGTACTAAAGCCTTTCCGGAAACCGGCTTGTTCGGGAGGCTGGAAGTCATCAAGCCTGCGTTCGAGACGATTCGTGATGACTCTCGAAAACAACTTATAAACATGGCTCAGCAGTGTGATGGGCCTATAATTCTTCAGTAAAGTGTTATCACCTTTCTTGAAAAACAGTACCACCACTCCCCTGTTCCATGCTTCCGGCGTTTTCTCTTCGAGCAAGACGGAATTAAACAGCCTCTGAAGGACTTTAAGTACCGGCGTTCCGCCCGCTTTCAGAAGCTCTGCGGTAATTCCGTCTTCGCCTGGTGCTTTGTTATTTTTGAGTTGTTTGAGAGCCATCGTAATCTCGTACAGGCTGATGTCCGGGATATCTTCAGTGTAGTGTCGGGTTAGCTTGGCTCTTGGGTCTTTTACCAAGTCAACAACAGGTTCAGCTACTGAGGTGTACAACTGCCCATAGAACCTCTCTATCTCCCTGAGCACCTCTGACCTATTCGACGTTACGTTTCCGTCCTCCGTCTTCAGCTTCGTCAACTGGCTTTGCCCAATAGACGCGACTCTTGCGAACACTTTGGAGCCCTTGTTCTGTGCTATGGTCTCCTCAATACGCCTTGTATTGAAGGACCGTAAATCGTGACGCAAGGACTTCAGTATCTGTCCATTGAGCTGCCTATAGGACTTAGCATCATCGGAGGTTTGGAGCGTCATGGAACGTCGCTCAGCCATGAGATTTCGGATGGAGTTAGATAGTTTTTGAGGTCTATTTTTACGGTGGGGCTTATAATACTTGGACCCGACCGTATGGACAGTCTCTACCAGCCTGTTGTTGATTTCGTCCACTGATGCGCTGCTGTCTAGCAATTCGAAGCGGTTTGCCAATTCGAGTTGAAAGTTCTCATGAAATGGGTGACATGTTTATCACATTTCCATATTTGAGCAATAGAACTAACTATTAAACATCAGAAACCCATACTCAAAGTCTGCCAAAGAGCAAAGGAACTCAACATTTTAGGTGCTAAGTAGACGGATCGCGTCGGAAACACTTCGCCACGATCCATGACTCCGGTTACTGGGGTAGGCTTAAAGCCGGCAAAGCTGAAGTGGGATTGGACGGGATATGTCGTGCGTATCGACCCGCAAAGGTGGGCTATCATCGTCACAGTATGGATCCCAGAAGACGGTCACAGGTGTCGTAGTCGACCGAGATGAAAATGGCGTGACGACTTGGACACTTTTGAGGGAAAGACATGGATACTACTAGCCCAGGATCGATCTTAGTGAAGACGTCAAGGGGTGGTCTATGCTCAGCTGTGGGACACAGGATAGGCTATTAAAGAAAAACAAAATATATATTATTGAGCGGCCCTGTACTTTAGAAGGTATGTTAAGCTATTGGCCTTTCATGTGGTAATCGCTAAGTTAATGAAGAAGCCTTGCAGACAGACGGCTTATAGGAAAGTATGGATTTGGGGGGAACTATAAGAAAAGCTTTAAAAAAAGGTAATTTAAACATCAGAACTTTTGCTTAGTGATTTAATTGTCGCACCTAGTCGACAACAGAGTCACCTACCGGGTACATGTTACTTCTGGCTAACGTAGATTTCTAATGGTAAAATAATGAATAAAATTGTTTTTCATTTAAAAAAAAAACGTGACTCTACACTAGTATTTATTCCTGTGTGGTAGGTGCGTTTACAAACATGAAAATTCACATACACAAATACCCAGACCGAAACAAATAATTGGGGGTCACACAAAGATTTGTACCGTGCGGGAACCGAACCCGCGACTTTTAGACACAGGGGGCGGAGCGGCTTAAGTGTATCGATTAGAAACAAATAAATCTTTCCTTTTTATAATATTAGTATAGAATATCCCAAATATCCTAATTAGCTAGACAGTCGACGATACAGATAAACAAAATAGATACACAATGTGAAAGTAAACGCGTGATCTATAACCGCTTTCACATATCGATATCTGTCGGGGAAGACCTAGACTATCTTACCATGATATGGCTTTGTTCTAATTTTATATTATGATGTGACTACTAAAAAATTTTGAGAATTGGGCTGCTCAATCAATAAGTCATTGAGTTTCAGCATTCATGAGCCCCCAACAGGCTTAGTGCCTGTTCTTGTGTCCCACGGCCAAAGGCAAAGGAAACTGTGTAAATTTCATCTGGAGCCTTGTGTGATGATTCTAATTTGCGAACTGACATTGAGAGGACACCTTCAGAGACCTATTCAAAAGACGAAATTTCTCCAGAAAATAGCAAACCGACATTTACTCTTCTTTTAAAATTTATTAAATAAATCCATACAATTGTTTGTCTAAGAGTATTCTCAAGCTAAAATATACGTCGACCTAAAATATTATATTCATCTGTATAATGTATTTATGTAAAAAAAAATATTATTAATACTATACCAGAAAACTGATCTACGCAAATACCTATTTTTGGATTTCTCTTTCTTATCTGTTTGTAAGTTACATCTACTCTGTTCACTATTTTGTTAATTTTGAGTACACAGAACAATACAAAAGAAAAATACAGAAGATAGTTTAATCCATTTTATTACAAAATTATTTGACAATAAATAATCAGTAAATAATATAGTGTAAAAAGTCTTATATAGGTACTAAAACACGAGTATAACGATAAACTATGTTTAAACAGTAGCCGAAACGAATGCTACTCGAGATTCCGTAGTACCGCCTGAATTGTTAAGGCTTGTTAAAAGTATTTGGGTTGGTAATGGTTCGGAGGCATTGTGTTGCTCATCTTGCGGATCGCTGATGCTGGCATAAAGCACATGTTTGGTTGTAAGTTGAGGCTCGCTGCTGTCGGCATGGGGGTCGCGAAGGACAGAGTAATGTTTTGCTGTCCAAACCTGGGGCTAGGTGCAATGCAATAGCTATGGAAGATATCGCTCCTGACGGGTTGGCAAGCTGCGTTGTATGGGCGCTGCATTCTGCAAGAGAAGATTATTATTAGAAAAAAACTGCGGAAAACAAAACTATAAAGAAAAAACAAGACTGATTCCTGGGTACTGCGTTGTTATTGGTAGTAGAATAATGTCTCTGCTTCTTTATGGAGATTAAACTAAAATGTATCATATCGTCACAGCCACGTCAATTTCCTTTATTGTTTACTTTTTGTGAGATATGATTTTATAGAATTCTTCAATGGATTAATTTTTTAGAATGGATTAATTCACCAAAACCACCCCTATAAAAATGTGAAGAAGAAGATATTAATAGCACTAGACAAAACAAAAATAATTCAGCGGCACCCATTTTGGTAGTTGACGAGCTATTTCAAAAATATGGTTCTGATTCAAAGTGTTGTGGTCTGTTTACATCAACTTAAAGGTTTACGATAAGCTCTTTTTTATTTTAAAAATTTAACATTACGTGACGAGACAATACAATACGTAAAAACACCTACTTGATATGTATTAGTTGTTTTTGTTGCGGACTTTTTTTTCTTGTATTTCAAAGAAACTTGTTTGTTTCTCAATAACGCTCGATTGATACTGTATAGTGAATTTCAGCCGTCGTATTTATGTATCGCTTATAATAATTTATCGCGTTATTTTGTCATATTTCGACAGCTCTGCGGTGACGCCCCGCAGGTATAAGTGGTCAAGTTCAAGACAACCTTATATTTTTATCTCCGTTTGCATTCTGCATTTATTTGTGTATACTAAATTCTCATGTTTTATGAAAATGGTTGCACATCTTTACAATTTTCGTAACAGTTGATATTTAACAGAATTAAACAACCTACATGAGAGTAGATGATTATCTATAGGAAAGGAATAATTTTTTACTTTCTACACAGTACCCAACGAGAAGTAGCCGACTAATCTGAAAAACACGAGGTGGATTTCATATAGAATATCTATATCATCACGCCAGATTTCTCGCGGGCAAGGCGGAGAAACAGGGTTCCAACATGTTTTTCCTCACAAATCTCTCTGGTTTCTTTCTCTCACACAGTCTCATACACGCTCTTTGGTTACGGACACTTGACTTCACTTAAAAGGTTAGTAGTCTTTCATGGTACACTCATGTTTCATCGAGGTATTAGCTTAGCCTTTCACCATTCTTGGTTATGGAAGTTTTTATTGTGTATCTCTTTGCCATTAGATACTTGTTATTCTTACCACCTTTTATTCACAAATTCACTTGACATAAAAAGTATAATTTTTAAAAGTATTCTTTAAGACTTAACCAAAATGTACTGCAACAGAAGGAAATACTATCCAACTTACAAAAAATAACAAAACAGCCTCGACAGTACGTAAAATTAAAGTGAAATTCATACTGAAAAATCCCAGTATCTAACTAAAAAAGTCAAATGAGTCAATTAAGATCTTCTCCCTTTTTTACTCCCATAAAGTAGCTTGAATACCTATCGCATACTACTTTATTATGAAGCGTGGGTGGCGGCCTAATTGGCAAGTGAAGACTAAATATGTCATGCTTTCTTGCGGAACGTTGATTTATTTTTAGCCTAAATACTAATACATGATAAGGGTATTATCATTTCGGGATATTAACATTTCGCGTGTACCGAAATAATATGTGATGATCGTCTCTAAACATAATGTCTACAAACAAAATGACAAGCGTATTAATCTAATAGCAGCCATCATATTACCTAGAAAATAAACAATTAATCTCGCTATATTTGATAATAAACCCATTATAATGACTTTTTTACTATACAAGTATTAAAAGATTTACAATTCATAACATCGATTGCCAATATACATATTTATTGCAGAATTGCGGGAATGTAAATCTTTATCAATTACCTATTGATAAAAATATATACCATGGCGACTATACTGCCCAAGCAGGAGTAGCTGAGGTTTACGGTGTACTGTATACTTACACCCAAATATCACCGACGATATTGGGTTCTAATGTAAGGGGGGCCAAGCCCTGACAGCAACAGCTTTTATTTTTGATAAACAGCAGACTTTGTCAAAAACCTAAAAGTTGCATACATTTTGCAATTACATGATCATAGTGAGCATGAAATGTTAATTTTTCATCAAAATACTCTCCTATGTCTTTAACAATAGTATTGCGTTGCAGTATTGAGTTATTTAGCGAGTAATTAAACAACCACTTTTGCTTTTTAGACGAGAATGAAATAACTGAACATTTATCGACGTTGAGAAACATTTGATTTGAAGTACACCAAGTAGATACAGTTGATAAATTTTCTTGAAGAACGCAAGAGTCTTTGTCGTCTTTGATAATACTATAGATCTTTAGGTCGTCAGCGTATAGTAAGTATGGAACAGTAAGATGTTGGATTAAGTCATTCATAAATATCGCGAAGATAAGATAAAGGGCCAGTCGGCCCTAAATGCTAGCCCTGTGGTACGCCCGAGTTGACAATAATAGGCGTGGAGAGGTGGCCTCTAATACTTACCACCTGACTTCTGTTATGCAAATATGAAATGAACCATCGTAGCAAATTACCGTGGACGCCATAGACCTCCAGCTTTTGACAAAGCAAAAGATGATCGACCTTATCAAATGCCTTGCTCAAATCTGTGTAAACCGAGTCTACTTGAATTCTTTTAGCAAACGCACTACAAATATAGCATTTATATTCCAATAGATTGCTTACAGTTGACCTGTGGATGACAAAACCATGTTGAGCAGGAGATAACAGCTTAAAATGGGAGTAAAGTGTATTGTAAATAACAGACTGATAGGTCTATAGTTTTTACACTGATTAAAGACCGCCTGATTTGTAAATAGGAATGATGTGTCCCGTTTTCCACTGTAAGGAATATGTGCCAGAGCTAATAGATTTATTGTAGAGTATATGCAATGGTATACTTAATTCATCCCTACATTCCTTTATATAGAAAGCAGGAATACCGTCAGGTCCGGCTCCCTTATCACGATCAATACAATTATTTTATTTTTTATGGTGCTCGTGCTGAGTTTGATATTACTTAGACTAGCGCCATGAGAAGAAACCTTTGTAAAATTAGTGGACGGAATGTTAATATTTTTGAAAACTGAAACAAAGTAACCTGAGGATATTTCACATATCTCATTTACATTAGAAGAAGAAGTGCTACCGTTTTTCATAGCTATAGGAATAGAACTGCTATCTTTTTTTTCTTTTATAAATCTCCAGAAATGTTTAACATTGTGCTTAATAGAGTTTTCCACGGACGATATGTAATTATTATAGCAATTATTCATAAGCCTTTTACACCGGGTTCGTAAAACATTAACGGAATCATAATCGCGGGGATTTTCGAATTTTTTATATCGCCTGTGAAATTTAAGTTTCTCTTTTAAGGAACGAAGTAAGGCCGGACTAAACCATGAAGGGTAACTATTTGATTTATTATTTATAATAGGGGTATATTTTTTTATGATGCTTTTCAATTTGTGATAAAATCTGCACACAACTACGTCTATATCAGCACAATCTAGTATATTTAACCAATTTACAGAATTTATCTCATTCCGAATCATACCAAAATCGCATTTATAAAAATTAGGTCTTTTTATTTTGCTATCCTTTATACACTTTTGAGTCACCTGCGAAAGAGGAATATCTATTAACAGCGGAGGGTGATGATTATCTATACGACTAAGAGCAAAAACACAGTAAACACTCACAGAAGCGACCATTGATAGGACAAGATCTAAGAATCTATTATTTTGGTTTGGTATATTATTAAATCGTTTAAAATTACATAGGGAAATAGTATCAAGTAGGGTTTCAGAATAAGGGTCACGTGCAGAAGTAGGTGTCATGTCTACTGAATGGAGGGTGATACTTTGACCAGTGTATATTTGGTGAATTTTTATCACTCATTTTATACAAATCGGTCCAGCCGTTTCGGAGGAGTTTGGTAACAAACAGCGCGACACGAGAATTTTATATATTAGAAGATGATACTAGAGCTTCTAGTACTATGCGTTTTTCTCTTTTTTTGACACGCAAACTTATTTTTACAGATGTAAACAATGAGTGGCGGTATGTGAAATGTGAAGACTTGGTGTATATTTCTATAAAAAAGCTGTATCAACTAAATAATGAATGAAAATATATTAATTTTATGTATGGTGTTTAAAATGGTAACTTTTCTAATTTTCTAGAGTCCCTAACCACTCTTTACTATTTGTCATATGATGAGAAGCTCCAGAGTCAAGTATCCAACTTCCTGGTCCTAGATTGCCTGGTGTTCTGTCGTCATTGAGATAGAAGATTTTTTTCGTTGGGCTCACTGGACAATCTCTCGCAGACAAAGCATTTAATCGAACGCTTTCTCGTACTTTTCTGCGGTCTCTTATTTTTCTGGTATATATGTTTTGCTTGTAGTGCATTGCTAGGACTGGGACCCGCTTTTTATGTGTCCTCCATTTGAAGCAGCTTAGTTTTTATATAATCCACAGTCAACTAGATGTTTTAGACCGTTTTTTAACCTTAACCTTATTAACTCTTGGAGTAAGTCACATGGCCTCACAGTTAATCCAGCTAAATCACAAGTCATTGTTATAGGAAGCCCTTGGTATATCTTTAGTATCAATTTTGATCAACTTTCTGTCATTAATTTCAACGGGGTCCAGATACCATATAGTGACAAGGAGAAAAATCTTGGCGTTTTCTTTGATAACTCTTTGTCGTGGAGACCACAGGTTTCTGAGGTTCGTAAAGATAAGATAAAAGATTTTTGCTTCAGGAGCCTCACTTAGAAGCCTGCTAATTTTTTTTGCCTATTATTAATAAAATTGCGCTTGCTCAATCCCTTCTGCTGCTCATTCTTAACTATGCTGATTCTTATTACCTCGATTTGTCCGTGGTGCTTCTTAATAAACTGCAACGGCAACGGCTTCAAAATTTTTGCATCCGTTTTATATTAAGCTTACGCAAGTTTGACTACGTATCCGAATTCCGTTCTCAACTTAAGTGGCTCCCTATCCATCGTCGCAGACACGTACATGTCCTTTCCCTACTTTACGCTATCTTATTGAACCCTTGCACTCCCATTTATAAGGTACTTTTCTCCTTTCTCGCTTCCACTCAGTCTCGTGACCTTCGTTCCTCTGATAGACTTCGCCTTACAACTCCTTCCCATTCATTTAGTGAAGGAATTAGTTAAGAAGTTAGCTTCTATACTAACTCCTTCACTGTTCAAAGTATCCGCCTCTGGAACTCGGTAACGTGTCATTTATTTATATTACGTATAATAGTTAAAACTGGCTCTTTCATAAATATTGAATTGTTCATTCTTTTTTATTTAGTAAAATTCTGCTAAATTGTTGCACCACGCCCATTTTTATCATAACTATATCTGTCCTCTACCTAAAGGTTGAATGGAAGAAATCGCTATAAGCGATAAGCCTAACTGTACCTATAACAATGTCAATACTTATGTTTCTATTTTCTTTTTGTGTGCAATAAAGGATATTGTGTATTAAAAATTCATGCGCTACTATGGAATTTCGATTTCGATAGCATTCGTTTCGGCTACTGTTCAAGCTTAGTTTATGTTATGATACTCGAGTGTTCGTACCTATTTAGGATTTTATACTGATTATTTATTATCAAATAAGTTTGTAATAAAATTAATGAAACTATCTTTTGTATTTTTCTTTTGCATTGTTTTGTATACTCAAAATTACAAGTAACAAAATAGTAAACAGAGCAGATTTAATCTACAAACAGATAGGAAAGAGTATTTCAAAATTAGGTATATTAGGTTAAATCCGTTTCGTGATATAGTATTAATAATTTTTTATTTATATAAGTATATTATGTAGATAAATATGATATTTTAGGCTGACGTATATTTAAGCTAGGCAATAATACTCTTAGCCAAACAACTGTATAGATTAACTTTATTTATTAGGAAAGAAGAGTAAAATGTCGGGTGCTATTTTATAGCTACTATATATATATATATATATATTTTGTCTTCTGAATAGGTCACTTTCGCATTGTATATCTATGTTGTTTATCTGCATCGTCTACTGTTTACCTAATTATAATCTACAATAAAATAAAAAAAAACATTCCGTTTTCCAAAAGTAACATAAACCCGGTAGTTGGCGCTGTTGTCGACTACGTGGAAAGCGGCAGAAAACTGCTAGTAACCAAGTAAATGACTTTTCTCATAGGTCCCCCCGAATTAATACTTTCCTATTAGCCGCCTGCAGGGCTTCTTACTTAACTTAGCGATCACTTCCCGAAGGGCCAATAGCTTAGCATATCTTCTGAAGTACAGGTCAGCTCAAATATAGAAATGTTATAAACAGTCACCTATTTCATTGTGACCGCGCCAAACGTTGCTTAACGACGACTGACGATGATTTAGCACAGTGGTTAAGAGCTTGAGCTGCTCCGCCCACTGTGTCTAATAGTCGCGGGTTCGATTCCTGCACGGAACAAATCTTTGTGTGATCTACAATTATTTGTTCCGATCGGGGTATTTGTGTTTGTGAATTTTCATGTTTGTAAACGCACCCACGACACAGGAATAAATCCTAGTGTCGGGCTAAGTTTTTTAAACAAAGAAGAATAAGTAAAAACCTTGGTAATCTCCAAAAACACCGCAACCACGAAGCGCGGCGAGCAGTTATCACTGCTTACAATATAATCATTCTCTTATATGCATATATACCTTCCCAGAAAATGATAAAGAATTACCAACTAGTTTCTGAAATAGGTGGACAAGGAATGAACAAAAAAGTATAATACATTTGATCCTAATACAAAAACGTCTTCGAAACAAACTTCTAGTTACGCGTGCGTATAGAAGACCCACTCTTGAATCAGACCACTATATTGTAGTTGCTCGGTTTAGTGGTCTGTTCAGGAAGTGGAGGCATTGGCGAGAGCATATCCTTGGAAACCTTGAAAAAATAAAGGTTGAAAAGTTGCAAGATGAGAGCGTGAGGAGAATGTATAAAGACAGAGTTCGGGATAAGCTTTTGACAGCAGGTTCTTCGGACTCGAATAAAGATGAATGCTGGAATAGCCTGAAAGATAGTTTGGTAGAATCCGCGAAAGAAGTATGTGGTTGCTCAAAAAAGCATAGCTCCGTATAAAATTAAGAAGAAAGCGTGGCAATACTGTTTCTTTTTTGAGATGAAGAAAGAAATATACCAGCAATGCAAGAATGCCACTAAAACTTAAGTAAAATAAAATCGTGAATGAGCCATTGCGATTAAGGAGAACAGGCTGGCGAAGAATTTCGAGAACAACACTAAATTCTTTTGGAGCAAGATAAGCAAGGCTCGAGGTGATTTGTCAGGCTGCAGAATGGAAAGGATAAAATCTAAGGATTGCGACACACAACCTGTACTAAACCGGTGGAGTAAATATTTCGGAGAAATGTATGAGGATGCTCCGAATACTGGCCACAGTCGACTACTACCTAGACTTTTAAATTATAGACACAAAGATATTTAAGCCAGATCCTTAGCAATATAATAGGAGAATCAGAATCAGAATCAGAATATTTTTTATTCATGTAAACCATTACAGTATTTATGAATCGTCAGAAAAGTAACAAAGTCTCTACCGCCACTTCGGAATGTCATTCCTGTGGAGAAGAAGGGCAAGAAACTCCACGGTTACTCTTTTAAAATAAGAAATTACAAACTTTTTCATCTACATTCTGTTGTGGGGTATGGGAGAACAATGTAGGTTGGTCATCAGGTGAGTCTAAGTTAAAAAAGCGAATAATACTATTTATGAGAATGGCTACATGGTTCCCTCATTTACAAAAAAAGTACATATTGTGTTAAATTAATAGAAGGAAGAGAGGTAATGTTAACTAACAACAGTTGAATAGGTTGTTATGACTCAAGTGGAGCTGGAATAGCATCTATCCAAGCATTTTTATCTTTTAAATAATCTTCTATTGAATAATAAGCTTGCTTACAAAGTGTTCGTTTTACACAAGCTTTGAACTTATTTTCACTAAGTTTAGTGACGTCAATGGGAATTTTGTTATAAAATCTAACACAGTGCCCCATGAAAGACGTGTGAATTTTTGACAGACGAAACTGCGGTTGGTCTAATTTATTTCTATGTCGTGTGTTATAGCAATGTCTATCACCTAGCTGATTAAAAAGATCTAAATTTTTTCTAGTATACATAATGTTTTCATAGATATATTGACATGGGACCGTCATGATATTAGCTACTTTGAACAGTTCTCTTAAAGAGTCGCGACTACTCAAGTTATAGATGGCCCTAATAGCCCTTTTTTGCAAGATAAAAACAGCAAATTCGAATTAGATCCTTACCTATTCATCAATATGCGCAATGGTGATCTGATTTGATTAGAATTCTCTTAATTTCTCGTCTGGTAAGGCCATGATGCAGGACCACTCACCCGCATAATTTTTTACCGCGCGGCGGGTAGGTAACACTCAGAGCCAATTACTGATCAATTTTGAGTTTTAGTCATGGATGCTGTTTACTTCTTGTGGGTGCTAGAGCCTCCGAGCATTGTCGGATTCGGAGATCCTTTTCGTGGCATATTAGTGACAGTATCATTGTCCAAAGTCAGCTAACTTAACTTTTAGGTTCGCTGTTTAGATGTTTTAGCATATCCTTCTTCCTATTTATATTATGAATGTGAAAGTTTGTATGTTTAAATGTTTGTTACGCATCACGCTAAAACGGCTAAATGGATTTGGATGTAATTTGGCACACAGATAGTTTATTACCTAGATTAACACATAAGAATTTTTATCCCGAAAAATTGTAGGGTTCCTGTCAAAAGCCAACGCGGCTGAAGTCGCGAGAAGAAACTGGTTGGTAATATCTTATAGTTTTTTGGGTAGCTATATATGCATATAAGAGGATAATTATTTTGTAAGCAGTGATAAATGCTCGTAGCGCTTCGTGGCTGCGGCGTTCTCAAAAATTACCAAGGTTAAGCAGCATTCAGCGCGGTCACTATAAAATGGGCCACTGTTTATAACATTTCCATATTTCAGTGGCCCTATCAGAAGGTAATGATATTGGTTCTTCATGTGGTAATCTTTCAATTAAGTAAGGAGCCTTGCAGGCGGCTTATAGGAAAGTATTGATTCGGGGGGACCTATGAGAAAGCTTAAAAGACGGCGAATTTAAACATGAGAGCTTTTACTTAGTGATTTAATTGGTTACTAGCAGTTTTCTGCGTCGCATCTAGTCGACAACAGCGCCGCTAATTCTGGATAACGTAGCTTTCTAATGATAAAAGAATTATTTAAAATCAATTTTTATTTTTAAAAAAACATAGCCCACACTAGGATCTATTTCTGAGTCGTGGGTTCGTTTACAAATATGAGAATTTACATACACAAATACTCAGACCGAAACAAATAATTGTGGGTAACACATAGCTTGGTCCCGTGCGGGAATCGTACCTACCTACTATATTACGAAACTGATATACGTATATACATATTTTTGGATTTCTCTTTCTTATCTGTTTGTAGGTTAAATCTTCTTTGCTTAATATTTAGTTACTTGTAATTTTGGGTATACTGATACTGATATATATCTGACGAAACTTAATACAGCGGATGGCAAAACCGTGACCTCCAAGTTCGAGATACTCGATTGAGAGTTTCTACAAATACCTGTACGCATCACGGATGGCTAAACCCTCGAGACCCAGCGCTGACGACCACAGAGCCCCACTCGCACGCCACGACACGGAAGACATCCCTGATGTCAACCAGGAAAAATAACAAGTCGCCAGGCGATGACGGAATCACCACTGAGCTCCTAAAAGCAGGCGGGACTTCTATCTAGAAAAAGCTAGCGAGCCTCTTTAATTCCGTCATCCACCAAGGCTTAACACCTCAAGCGTGGAGCGGGATTGCGGTGGTTCTGTTCTTCAAAAAAGGTGACAAAACCTTGCTGAAGAACTACAGACCCATCTCACTCCTGAGCCACGTCTACAAGTTGTTCTCGAGAGTACTCACAAACCGCCTCGCCAGAAGACTTGACGAGTTCCAGCCACCGGAACAAGCCGGGTTTCGAAAAGGCTACAGCACCGTAGACCACATCCATACTGTTCGGCAGATTGTACAGAAGACCGAAGAGTACAATCAGCCGCTGTGTATGGCTTTCGTGGACTACGAGAAAGCCTTCGACTCCATCGAAACCTGGGCGGTTTTGGATGCTCTGCAGCGATGTGGCATCGATTGGCGCTATATCGAGGTGTTGAGATGTCTGTATGATACCGCCACAATGACCGTCCAGCTCCAGGACCAAAAGACCAACTCGATCGAGCTGCATCGAGGGGTAAGACAGGGGGATGTAATATCCCCCAAGCTCTTCACCAATGCACTCGAAGACGTCTTCAAGACGCTGGACTGGACTGGGCGGGGCATTAACATCAACAGCGAATACATCTCACACCTTCGGTTTGCCGATGATATCGTCATCGTGGCAGACTCACTGGAACAGTTAAGCGAAATGCTGCATAGCCTAAATGGAGCCTCTCGAGGTGTCGGTCTTGGCATGAACTTGGATAAAACCAAGATCATGTTTAATGAGCATGTCACGCAGGGACCGATCTACGTCGATGGTTCGATGCTCGAAGTTGTTCGGGAGTATGTCTACCTTGGACAAGTTGTCCAATTTGGTAGAAACAACTTCGAGAAAGAAATCAACCGCAGGATCCAATTGGGTTGGGCAGCATTTGGCAAACTACGTCACGTTTTCGCTTCGCCTATACCGCAATGCCTGAAGACTCAAGTCTTTAACCAATGCGTCCTACCTGTTATGACTTACGGGGCCGAAACGTGGACACTCACAGTGGGACTAGTCCACAAATTCAAAGTCGCACAGAGGGCTATGGAGCGAGCTATGCTCGGCGTCTCTTTGAAGGATAAAATTCGTAACGAGGTAATCCGACAAAGAACCAAAGTTACCGACATAGCTCGCAGACTCAGTAAGCTAAAGTGGCAATGGGCTGGTCACATCTGCAGAAGGACCGACGGACGATGGAGCAAGCGTGTCCTAGAGTGGAGACCGCGACTTGGTAAGCGTAAGGTAGGACGGCCCCCAGCTAGATGGACCGACGACCTCAAAAAGGTCGCTGGGACAGACTGGATGCGGAAGGCGGAGGACCGTGTGCAATGGCGCGTGTTAGGAGAGGCCTATGTCCAGCAGTGGACTACGATAGGCTGATTGGTTGAATTTTGGGTATACAGAACAATACAAAAGCAAAATACATAAGATAGTTTAGTTCAGCTTATTACAAACTTATTTTACAATAAATAATCAGTAAATATATAAACTTATATACTTCAGCCACTATCGTCCCATTGTTGGGCAAAGGCCTCCCTCCACTGAGTCCATTCGGTTCTGTTTTCGGCTTTTAAATGTCAGTCTTCCAGGAATGAGTCCAGCTCGTCCCGCCATCTTCGTCTGGGCCTGCCGCGATGTCTAATACAGTAAATAATATAGTTGAAATAAAACTATTTTACGGATTTTATCGCGGTTTATTTTTTTATTTTTAGTTCCCGACGTTTCGAGTGCTTTGCAGCACCCATGGTCACGGGAGGGACTGAGGTGTTAGACGTCCAATAGGCATAGTTGTTCCGGGGTACCCTCAAACTTCTTAATTATTTTTGTCGTTGTTGGTCCGATCTACGCAGAATGAGCTCACGGTGTCTTGAGGTCTTGCAGTGTTATGCTTGGTTTTGGATTTGATTATATTAATTACCGGATCCCAAGACCGCGCCGTTGAAGACCTCCTATCCAAAAATAGCATAGGAAGGGAAGATTCGGAGGCAATACGTCAGGATGTCTCATCCATGTTACGTCGAAGTTCAGTGCCCAAACTAAATCTTCCTAAAAATCAATATTTAGCGTTGAAAACCTTACGCAATAGAAAGGATATTACTGTTCTCCGCGCGGATAAAGGAAATGCTACGGTCATTATGGATACGTCAGATTACAATGTCAAAATACAAGAACTTTTATCGGATGAAAATACATACAAAAAGGTCAAGACAGACCCAACCACCAATATATTAAAACAAACGAGTGATTTAATAAAGAAGTACTCCGAAACATTGAATCTGGAGGTCAAATCGCTAATACCTTCGTGCGCAAAACCGCCACAGTTGTATGGGCTCCCAAAAATACATAAACCGAATGCTCCCCTACGTCCAATCGTTAGCCAAATCGACACACCAACCTACAGATTGGCTCAGCACGTAGCGAAAGTGCTCTCGGCACTCAAAGGACACACCAGAGCACATGTTAAGGATTCATACCATTTTGTTAGTGAGATCAAAAATCTACATCTTACTGACAAAGAAATATTCGCGTAAATCTAAGAACTCAATAAATAATATAGTGTAAAAAATCTTAAATAGGTACTAAAACACGAGTATAAACTAAGTTTAAACACGATAACCTAAATGTAAAACACGATATTTTTATACAAAAACTGCAAGATTACGGAATAAGAGGAAACCTACTTCAATTAATTAAATCTTACCTAAGCAACGGACATCAAATAGTGCAAATAAATAAAATATGCCCAAAAACGAAGATGGCACAAAAATATTATTCAAAATCAAGGAAAATTCTCTATGGTGTACCTCAGGGTAGTGTATTAGGACCATTACTTTTCCTGATATACATAAATGATTTACCTCAAGCTATTTCTTTTCCAATGGTTTTGTTTGCAGATGACAGCACAACTATTTTTACTAGTAAAAATTTAAACACACATGAATCGGACATAAACACTTCTTTAGGTAATATCATTAAATAGCTGACAGACAATAACTTAAATATCAATCTTGATAAGACTAAAATAGTCACATATCCTCAAAGTTGTAAATCTAAATATACATTATGCAACGAAACAAATTTAAAGAATAGACCACGTTACATTTTTAGGTTTGGGGATTGATAATGACATGAGATGGAAGTCTAATATTGACTGTTTGTGTTACAAATTAAATCAGTACTCATATGCGTTGTGCAAGTTATCAAAAATTGTAGAACAATCGACTGTCGGCATATCATGCTTATGTATCATCAAACATTAGATATGGTATAAAATTTTGGGGTACTGAACCGAACAAGGACCTAGTCTTGAAAGCTCAAAAAAATGCATACGAGAAATTGTTAACATTAAAGTGCCAGAAATTTGTCAGCCTTATTTTTGTAAGTTAAATATACTTACATCAATATCTGTGTACATTTATGAATTGGTGGTATGTATTAAAACAAATAAGAATTTATTTGGAACCTTGAAATCTACAATACAAATAAATTAATTCATTATCACATAAATCAGCCGTATTTACAAATAATATTCTAGGGGTGGCATTTAAAATTTATAATAAATTATCAAGTTTTTTTTAAACACTGACGACCTAAAAGCATTCAAAAAATTGGTACATCATTTACTGGTGACGAAATTTTATTTATTTATACTGTACAGGAATTTCTAAATGACACCTTTTAATAATACATCATAATATATTTGTTTTTATGGGACTAACCCCGCTACGTATTCCCATCATTGTTACTCGTGTAAGCACGCAGGATCCACAAATATATATATATATATATATATATATATATATATATATATATATATATATATATATATATCCCTTGTTTTCTATACAATAAATTATTATTTCTTATTTTCTTTTTGTGAGCAATAATAAACAAAAAACTTGCGTAAATACCTCGCATGTTATGACACAAGAATCGTCTATGCCAGGGCCGGGACATACAGCACAGGATTGAACAGCAAACATTCGCAACGGAAAGAAAGTGCTTCGCCGATGTGTTGCAAGAGGGACAATGGAAACCAGATATTAAAAAAGCTGAGTGGTCTCTAGTGCAGAGAAAAAGATACAAGAATAGATTTGTAGGACAGCGAGGTAATGCTTTTACAGAGTCCAATGTTAATTTTAAGGCAGCCGATATTACAATTCCAATGTATATTTACAACGTGGCGAAGGAGGTGACCGTGTGTGACATAAAAAGTTACATTAAGAACCAAACAAACATTGATGTGACGCTAGAAAATTGAATATGAAGGTGCCGAAAGCTTATGATGCTTACAAAGTTTTTATCCCTAAGCACAAATTGGAAATATTTATGAAAAATGATTTTTGCCCGGACGGTATCACTTATCGCCGTTTTATCGACTTTGGAGGCCGAAAACGAGAAGTGAGTGTAAAATAAAAACGGGATAAATAAATACCTACCTGTATGATGAACACTACAAAATTTATCAGCTTTAACTGTAGAAGTGTCACAAGACCAGTGGAATGTATAAGACAATTATGTAATATTGCTGATTTAATTGCGTTGCAAGAGACCTGGCTGCTCCCAAATGACATTCAATAACTAGGTAGTATAGATGACAGATTCTCCTTCACGGGTAAGTCGTCTATTGACACCTCTACCAGCATACTTCGAGGCAGGCCACACGGTGGAGTGGCTTTACTGTGGAGTAAAGTTACTTTCCCCTCGGCTACGGTTATAAACTGTGCCAGTCCGCGCTTGGCTGCTGTGAAACTAATTGTCAAAGATCGTAGTATAATGGTGTTTTCTGTTTATATGCCTACGGACTCGTCAGAAAATTTAATCGAATTTACGGAATGTTTGTGTGAAATTAATGCCATAATCGAGACAATTAATGTGGAATCCGTTTATCTTCTGGGGGACCTAAACGCGCACCCTGGTGAGTCATTTGCAAATGAACTTAGTAGCTTTTGTACCGAACAATCGTGGTCGCTTGTGGACATGGAACTGTTACCGGAGGATACATATACTTATGTGAGCGACGCGCACGGGTGTAGACGTTGGCTGGACCATATAATAGTGACTAAAGCGGAACGGAATTCAGTGATTAGTGCATCAGTATTGTATGATATTTATTGGTCGGATCATTTTCCTGTTTTAGTAGAATGTAATATAGGTATTTTGAATGCTCAAAAGTTACATCAAAATAATATGGTAAAAAGTAGTATCTTGTGGGGTGACAGGGATACAAGTCAAATAAATAAATATGAGGAAATGTGTAATTTAAAATTGAGAGATATCGATTTTCCTGTTGAATTTAGCAAATGCGCTGATAATTTTTGTTGTAACTCAGAGCACAAAAATAGTTTAGACAACATTTATGAGAATATAATAGCTATTCTTACGGAGGCTGCAAAGAGTTCTTATGTTTCAAAACCAAGAAGAAAAGGATATGTTGTCCCGGGGTGGAATAAGCATGTTAGGGACGCTCACGGGAGGGCAAGGCTTTGTTATGAAATGTGGTTACTATATGGGAAACCCACATCCGGAATGATATATCAGAACATGTGCGAATCTAAAAAAGTTTTTAAGTCTAAATTAAAGTTTTTGGAAGACAACAAATAGTTTAAATCCAAAACCTGCCCAACCTGTGAGTGTGTCTGGCTTGCACGAACCGTGTAAAATAGCTGAGGCATTTAGACTACATTTTAAGGTCGACCCTTTATTGGAACCTCTATCGCAGGTCCGCGGTAGTGTGAGTAGTGACCAGAGACTTATCGTTATCGCTAATATGATAAAAGGAAAATCTCCAGGTCATGACGACCTGAGTATTGAGCATCTGCAATATGCAGGTGTACATTTACCAAGGGTCCTGGCCATGTCCTATAACCTATGTTTAGGGCACTTATACTTGCCAGAGAAATTAATGCATACAATGGTAGTACCTCTGGTCAAAAATAAAACGGGCGATATGTCGGATATTTGTAATTATAGGCCGATTTCATTAGCTACGATAATTGCCAAAGTGCTGGACAGTCTGCTTGATAAACAGCTAACTTCTTTTATTCAGTTAAATGACTTACAATTTGGTGTCAGGTCTGGTCCACGGAGTGTGCTATCATGTGCCTCAAGCAGACTGTTCAATATTATGTTAATAGAAAAACGCCTGTTTATGCGTGTTTCTTAGATTTATCTAGAGCATTTGACCTAGTGTCATATGATAAGCTATGGAATAAGTTAAGAGTGGAAACAAGCTGTCAAGATGAGATTGTGAATTTACTCCAATTTTGGTATGAAAACCAAAATAACAGAGTCAAGGGGGCAGGTTATTCGTCGGCTGTGTATAGGATGAAGTGTGGAGTAAGACAGGGAGGGCTTACCTCGCCGAGGCTCTTCAACCTATACATAAATCGGCTGATCGATGAGCTGAGCAACACCGGGCTTGGATGTCATATTGACGGTACCTGCATTAATAATATTAGCTATGCTGATGACATGGTGTTGCTCAGTCCATCACTGTCAGCGTTGAATAAACTTATTGGTATATGTGAATCCTATGCTGGAACCCATGGGCTCAGATACAATGGAGCTAAAAATGTGATTATGGTTTTTAAGTCAGGTAGTAAAAGCTACAGCAAAGTACCTATTAAGCTAGCGGGCAGTACGTTGGCAAGGGTAAAATGTTTTAAGTACCTGGGCCACTGGGTCTCAGAGGATTTAAAAGACAATGCAGACATTGAGAGGGAGCGAAGAGCCTTGACTGTCCGGTGTAATATGTTGGCCCGCAGGTTCACACATTGCAGTGGGCCTGTTAAGACTACACTTTTTAGAGCTTACTGCCAATCACTGTATACGTGCAGCCTGTGGTTAGACTTTACACAGGGGGCATTCAACGCTCTTCGTGTTCAATATAATAATGCATTCAGGGTGCTGATGGGGCTGCCACGATTTTGCAGCGCCTCGGGCATGTTTGCCGAGGCCCGAGTTGATGGGTTTCAGGCTTTAATCCGTAAGCGATCGGCCTCGCTATTGAGTCGTATAAGAGCGAGCACCAACAGTATCTTGAACGTATTATCTGACAGGTGGGACTCTGCCCTGCTGCAGCGCTGGATACACTTACATGTTGCAAGGTAGCCTGTGCAGGGTTGGGGCTCCTGTCATGAACAATTAGGCCAAACTAACATTACATTATAAGAATATTTTACTAACACACTAAATGTAATTAAATATATGGGTTGTATCTAGCCTGAAATAAATTATTATTATTATTAATAATATATTTTAATGTCCTGTCTTTGTAAGATGTAATGTTTCTATTTTTAGAGATTTGAGTAATGTTTAATTTAATTTGGTTTTCTTGATATTATTGTATGCCTGATTACGGGTAGGACTTAGTGAAACCTATGCCCACAATAAATGCTATTTGATTTGATTTGAAACGAATGCTACTCGAGATTTCGTGGTACCACCTGAATTCTTCAGACTTGTTAAAAGTATTTGGGTTCGTAATGGTTCGGATGCATTGTTGCTCATCCTACGGATCGCTGATGCTGGCATAAAGCACATGTTTGGTTGTAAGTTGAGGCTCGCTGCTATGGGCATAGGGGTTGCGAAGGACGGAGTAATTTTTTGCTCTCCGAACTGGGGGCTTGGTGCAATGCAATAGCTGTGGAAGCTATCGCTCCTGACGGATTGGCAAGCTGCGTTGTGTGGGCGCTGCATTCTGCAAAAGAAGATTATTAATAGTAAAAGAACTGTTGAAAACTAAAATATGCAGAAAAAACACGACTACTTGCTGGGTGCTGCATTGTTATTGGTAGTAGAGTAGTATCTCTGCTTCTTTTTAGAGATTAAACTTAAATGAGTCATATTGTCACAGCCACGCCAATTTCCTTTATCATTTTCTTTTTGTGAGTTATCAATGGATTTAATGTATTTGATTACCCCCAAATACCACCAAAATCACCCCCATAAGAATATACAGAAGAATATATGCATAGCACTAGACAAAACAAAAATAATTCAGAGGCATCCATTTTGGTTGTAAAAGAGTTATTTCAAAAAATTGGTTCTGATTTAAAGTTTTGTGGTCTGTCAACATCAACTTAAGAGTTTACGATAGGCTCTTTTTAATTTTAAAGATTTTAAATAACGTGTCGAGACAATATGATACGTACAAACACTTACAAGTACACGAAAACAACTAATACATATTGTACGGTCTCACACCGCCCATACTTGCTGACACCGCTGCCTTCATTGGCGCGCGTCATATGTTTTATGTATAAAATAAGGGATACGGGAACTATAAGATAGAGTGCGATAACAACTACTGACGTGAACACATATAGAGAAAGGAATTGCTATTTGTTTTAACTTGTACTTTTAACTAGTAAACCTAACTGAAAACTATAGTGATCGTTTCTCTCCGCACCTCAACCAACAAACTAACTACATAACGAACATATAACAAATGTACAAACTGTACATTTAATGGTCCTTCTACCGTCAACAGATATTTGGTGCAGTAACTAATTTTGTTTATAATAGCCAATCGGTTTGGTTGGCCTTCCACAAGCGGACCTCCCCAATCAAATTGAGAAATCGCAATAATATAATAAGCAAAGTGATAGTGCACTTAATATCTAAAGCGACCATTTCAAGACTCTGCGGATTTCGTAACTTCGAACATTCAAGAGGAATTGGAAGGAGAAGCTGTAAACTACAGTCTTCGTGTCGTGAACCAACGCAACGCTCTACCACCTCCCGCTGTCACCGTCAACTACGTGCCAGAACCCGGGAGCTGCTATAACAAAACTAACTTAAACAAGAAGCAGCAAGATGAATAAACTAGAACTTCAATCTAACTGCTTTGAGAACATCAAGTCCTTGTGTGTCAACTATCGCAAGGATTCTTCCACTCGAAAAACCGAAGAATATCTAACTAAGCGTTTGTCGTCGCTAAAAGACCAATGGAAGGAATTCGAAGCGCGGCACGCTCTTCTGGTGCTCGAACTAGAAGATAAAAACATTAACTATTTCACTGAAGATGTCTATGGGAAGACCAAAGAAATGTATGCAACAACCCAGGACGACATCACTAGCATGCTCAAGAACTTGAGAAGCAAAAAACAAACCGTGAAGTTTGATTTAGCCGGAACTTCGGCTGATGAAGCCTCAAAGTCAGAGGATGGCGCAACTGACAAAATTAAGAAACTACTCATCAAACACGAATGCAACTTTAACGCGATCTACCGAGCGATGTCCAAAATTAACGTAACTACCATAACCGAGAACTGGGAACTGGAAGATTGCTTGACCATTTTGAAATCAAAATGGGAGCTCGTCGACAAACTGCATTGGGAAATAGATTTCTTGTTGAAGGGATCTAATGATGAATATTACGACATCTTCACGGACATCGAAAAAAGGTACGACGAACTTAAGAAGAAACTCAACTCCAAAATATGGTCAACCGCCCACTACCAGAAATCTCCGCCTAAGATGGAGATTCCCGACTTTACGGGAAACTATGCCAAATGGATTCCATTCAAGGATCTGTTTCTCGAAACCGTTCACAAGAACCCTACTATTAACAAGGCGCAGAAGATGCAGCACCTCAAGGCCAAACTACGAGGTGAAGCCGGAGCATTGGTCCAGCATTTGTCCATCAGTGCCGACAACTACGACACCTGTTGGCAAATATTAGGTCAGCGTTATGATAATCGCCGCCTACAGTTTACATCATTCTTCAACACCATGCTCAATCTGCCCGTCATACAACAACCAGACGCTAACAACATCAAGAAAATGCACGATGTCGTAACAGAATGCATGAACGGCATGACCAACATTGGGCTGGACACGTCAACATGGGACCCAGTAATTGTGCACTTAATGTCCCATAAACTGGACGCCGTAACATTAAACGACTATAGAAGGGGCATTCACGACCACAAGGAGTTACAGAGTTTACATGACTTCCTGTACTTCCTCGAAAGCAAATCTATGGCATTCGAAAGTCTCAAATCTGCGAAAAAAGGAAATACACCATCTACAACAACAACATCAAAAAAACCATCCTCCTGGAAACCGCCAAACAAACAAACTGTAAACAAGTCTTATCCACATTATGATTTCAAGAAATCATATAACTATCACGCTGCATACGGAAAATGCCCAAGTTGCGAAGGAAGTCACGTTTTAATGCTATGTGACAAGTTCATCGAAATGGACACCACACAGCGGCATAACTTAGTCGCGAAACTGAAACTATGCAAAAACTGCTTATTTAGCCACAATAACGAGGAATGCAAGTCAACAAGAACATGCAAGGAGTGTAACTTGAAACATCATACACTATTGCACAATTTCCGCAAGACTTCGAACGGAAAAAACAACATTTCGCAACGTCCATCAAATTCCCAGCAACAAACATCAAACCATCTATCCGATAGCAGCATCGAATTTTTTGTTGAAAGATTTGTCCCGTGCGGGAATCGAACCCGCGACTATTCGACACAGTGGGCGGAGCAGCTCAAGCTCTTAACCACTGCGCTAAATCGTCCGTCTATCGGAAATCCTATTAACTACGGTCCAACTTAAGATAAAATCCATTGATGGGACTTACGTAACACTTCGAGCCCTTCTGGACCAAGGCTCGCAAGTCAACTTAATATCGGAAAATGCTGCACAATTATTACGACTACCCCGTAAAAAACTTAAAGCAAATATAACGGGCGTCGGGTCTGTGTCTGGAGATTGCAGGGGACAACTCAACTTAACCTGTAAATCAATCCACTCAGATTGCAACATTAACATTCAAGCTCTTATTATGAAGAGACTAACGAATAACTTACCTAATTCTACGTTCAAGAATACTAACTGGCCACATCTGGAAAACCTCAAACTCGCAGATCCCGAATTTAACATATCTCGCCCCGTTGAACTACTACTGGGGGCCGACATATATTCGGAAATAATCTTGGACGGGGTCCTAAAAGGACCACAACAATCCCCCGTTGTGCAACAAACGCAACTGGGGTGGATTTTATGTGGCAAAATAAAAACTTTTAATTGCCACGCAACATTAATTGATTTAGAAGAACTGACCAAATTTTGGGAAACGGAAGACATCCAGAATGCCGAGGATGTGCCCGCGGACGACCGCTGCGAACAATTTTACCACAAAACAGTACAACGAGCGACTGATGGCAAATATATTGTGAAGATGCCACTTTGCCCTGATTACAAACAAAAATTGGGGCATTCGCGATCTACTGCGGTCTCCCAATTTTTGCAACTGGAAAAACGACTGCACAAGAACTCAGAACTTTTAACCATGTACAGAGACTTTATTAACGAATATGCTGACCTCGGTCACATGAAACTCTCGTCTCGTACTACAACTAATGAATGCTTTTTGCCACATCACTGTGTGTATAAAGAAAACTCTCAAGCAACTAAACTAAGAGTTGTATTCAACGCCTCGCAGAAAAACTCTGGTGGATATAGTCTCAATAGCCTCATGGATAAAGGTCCTAACCTACAAAGGGACATCCAAGCTTTGACACTGAAATGGAGGCCCGCGCCGAGACATCGCGTCGGATCCGGACCAGTGGAACAAGAAACATCGCATTTAATTTTGACTGATGTTTGTTTTTAATTTTTGCTATGTACTGCATTATCCGTTCTCTGTATGTAACTTTAACTTTTCTTTTCCTTCGGGTTGCCAAGATGTACGGTCTCACACCGCCCATACTTGCTGACACCGCTGCCTTCATTGGCGCGCGTCATATGTTTTATGTATAAAATAAGGGATACGGGAACTATAAGATAGAGTGCGATAACAGCTACTGACGTGAACACATATAGAGAAAGGAATTGCTATTTGTTTTAACTTGTACTTTTAACTAGTAAACCTAACTGAAAACTATAGTGATCGTTTCTCTCCGCACCTCAACCAACAAACTAACTACATAACGAACATATAACAAATGTACAAATTGCATACATATCAAGATATGTACTAGTTGTTTTCGTTGCGGAAGAAAATTTTCTTGATTTTTCAGGGAAACTTCTTTGTTTCTTAATATCGCTCGATTGATACTGGATAATAAATTTCAACCGTCTTATTTATATATCTGCTAAAACTTTATAACGTATTATTTACTAGGCATATCTGATGGCATCATTCTGTCATACTTTGGAGAGCGCTGCGCACGATCGTGCGCAGACGCCCACGCGCGCACACGCGCACATGCGTAGACGCACACACGCGTGCACATGCGTAGACGCGCACACGCGTAGACGCGCACACGCGCACACGCACACACGCGTAGACGTGCACACGCGCACACGTGCACGCACGCGCACACGTGCACGCACGCGCACACGTGCACGCACGCGCACACGTGCACGAACGCACACACGTGCACGCACGCACAGGCACACGCACACACACACACGAAAAACCGCTTAGAGTGCGCGTCTGTGTGTGATTCTGACTCGGGCCGTTAGTTTAGTACTAAGATGCTTAACTGTTTACATACATTATGTTAATTAATATTATATAATAATATTTACGTAGTATATATTTAAGAAGTGGATGACAGGTTTTGGACGTAGGTACCAAGAATTTGCCGGATGATGACGAAGGCATGATTATTTGTGAATGATTGATATTTAGTATAGTAAAAGATAAAACTTACTTACATGTTGTGTCTTCAGATCGCACCAGGAGAATAACTTTGGAGACTTTCAAACAATCAGTCAGTTCTAATCGCTTGCAATTCACGGCGTGTAGCTTTTTATAGTCTAAATTATAGTATGAGTCTGAGTACTATTTTGAATGTGATCACTTATAGCATAATTCTGATACAAGTATTTGTGAGTGAATAGTCGATTGTAAATTAAATTATGTACACAATAGGCTGCTAAACCTAATAATTGAGCTTTTTGTCTGTTATATAGTTTTGGAAGAAGAGATATTACATTTTTTATTTATTTTATAGTAATTATATTATAAAATACTTTGAGATTCTACAAATATCAAGTTAAGAACTTACAATAATATCTTAATTATTTAAAAATATAAATCATATTTCTTATACATCCATTCTATTTTTATTTTCCACTTCTTTTAATTTTACAAAAAATCTAGGGTATTGTATTTATAAGTTCTATGTTTTCTTATAATACACTGAATCGTTATTTAATAAATGTATTTAAATGCATAAAAGATTTTTCGTATTACTGAATGCATCCGTCTCTCGAGAATACTGATAAAATAAGACTAAATTTTATTAGATAATTTTAGGATTACTGTTTATGTTTCGGTTGTACCTATCAGACGAATGACACATTAGTAGATTAACTACTTACGTCACTGCGACTACTATGCGTTTTGATACTTACATCTTTTAATATTATGAAAAATTGAAATTCATATTTTTAAGCGAGACTGTACAAGCGTAGGATCAGTTTAATTGCAATTTTGCAATAGAATGTTTTGTGGATTATGATATAAGAATATTCAAAGTCGACTTTTTTTTTTGTTTTTTTTTTCTTACTAAAAACTTTTAGCTTTCTAAGATGTACTGAGGCTTTGTTAAGCTCTTGGACGCTCCTTACTGCTGTCCGGGGGCGATAAGGTCCCTGTTCTTTCTTGTCCTCTGAGCTGGATAACTCTAAAACAAATTAATATCCGTTAAAGAATAGATCTGGTGCAGGTCGCTGGTAGAATCTGGATGCGTACAGAACAAAGCCAGTCGTCATGGCCATCCTTGAGGGAGACCTTTGTCTAGCAGAAGACGTTTTTTAGTTTGGGATACATCGATTCATAAGAAGGAATACGAGTGATTTCAAAATAATGAATAGTTTCCTTTATCTGGATTACAGTCTCGTGCGAAGCGTCCTAGAATATGCTTGTATTGTCTGGTTTGGATATACTGTCTTAAGATCTTGAAAGCAAAGAAAATTTTTAAACATAATCAGTTACAATGATGTCTACGGACGAGCACTGAGTAGTTATAAAGAAAAAATCATTAAATATAAAGTAGTTCCACTTCCTCTGTCATTGCGACGCTCTGGCCTTGCGTCGAATGAAGCTACTAGGATTGGCCTATCCAAACCCAGAAGAACTACGGCTCTGCCGACCTGCTGGAATTTACAACCTAATACAGGGAGTATTGGACACTTCAGGTACGTAAGAGCATTAGAGCAAGGACAGCACAAAAGATCCCATCGGGTCGAAGTGCGCCAGAGGTCTCCTCGGTCCGGCAAGCCAAAAGTAACATTAGTGGGTCCACTTATTACATGGCGCAAGCAACAGGACTACTTTTATTTATACAAGCTTCTTCTGAATCAATTCGATTCACTCTCTCTACTGAGTTTAGTGACTTTCAACACCAAGTAGAATTCTCGAAAACATATGAGAAATTTCAATCTATATTTATTATGTGTAAATACAACATATCTTACCTCAACCCAATTACGAGTATGTGAACGTGTATACGTCTTTATCAAGAGTTGTCACTGCACTATTCTGTATCTTGACATACACACTCCAAGACAAAGTACTTTTAGATCTTCTGTCCAACGTATTAGACTATCTTACCACGACCAAATAGACCGAGTCTTATCTGAAAGACAAATAACATCTTAAAATATGTTTCCCCAAGCGGCAATTTCAGAGGTGCACTTTGTACACCCTCATTTTACCGACGACAAATGACATAGTAAATATTTAAAACCTCGTATTAAACCGTTTTTTTTTTCAATAAACAATGCATACAATTTTGCAACAAATCTATTCTAAATCTATCTTTCCAACAGAGTTTCCCATATTTTTTTAAAGTATCTTGCCTTTCTTACGTATCATCTTTAAACTACAATGTCGCAAAATACTGTAAATTTTAGATTGAATATTAAACGTGACATCCTTCAATAAATTTAGAAAGAAAATTCAACTTACCTGTGTTTAGACAGGCTTCCTTTCTAGCCAATGTTAATTGAATACCATGTTTAGCGGTAGATTGATAAGTAAACGGAGCTGGACTTTTCTCTGTTCATAAATAATGTACAGGTACCAGATATTATACATCCACGTTTTATCTTGAAGACATTATCGATGGAAGCTTCTTGGACTTGGAATTTCCTGATGGAGATCAATAACTTTTGACGATAGCGTCAAGACACCGTAGTGACGACATAAAGAAACCCGCATTTGTATTTGATTAAAAATTCCCAACATACACGTTGATGGTCCCACATGCACGCTCACAACAGTGTGGACGCATCCTGATTGGTACTTGTTCGAAATCTGACTTAAGATGTGTTCCCTGATACCAATGGGTCAAATAGGTAAATTATTGTTGGATGTCTGATGATCTTCTTTTTCTTCTTTAAGTTATGGCTTCACACTAATTTTAAGTGTATTTTGCCAGTGTTCAGTGAGATGCATGATGGTATTTATATAAATTAATTCAGCTCCCCGATAAACTTGATGAGAACGATGATAATAAAAATGATCAAGTACCCCACCCTGGATAGTAAAGCGATGGATACTTTACATACCAATTGCAACGGCCGTTTGGAGGAAAATCTAAAAGGCACTTTTTGTCACTTTGTTACAATTACCTTTACTCAATACATAATGGTTAATATTCCAGCAACATTACACATTATTATTCGAAATAACATAAGTTTTAAAAATTAAAACATTTTGACGACAGCACTCCCGCCAAAAAAACCTTAGATGTAATCAAATAAATAACAACTAAATTTCTATACCGCCGCTTAGCGAAGCATTTGATCTAGATTTGGCCCAGGTTTAAAATTTGGTATCAGAAAAAAATCATAAGTATGTCTAATTTTAACTATTGCGTAACTATGAAGTTTTCACTGCCTCGTTGGTCTAGTGGCAAAGCGCATCGCTTTGTGATCACGAGGTCCTGGGTTCAAATCCCAGGTCGGGCAAGTGTAGTTTTTCTGACAAAAAACTTCCCAGTACGAATCCGGAGTCTGGAATTGTGCCCGGTATATGGCAATAGGCTCGCCCCCTATTACATGGGACCTAACATCGTCGGCGAAACGTGGGTGTACCCAGTACACCTCTGCCACCCCCGCTGGGGAATGTAGGCGTGACGGTGTTTTTTTTGTTCTTCGGTATTTTCTATAAAATCTAGAAGAAATTTTCCAAATTACCTTATCCGTTTCTAACTAGTTAGTTCCTAAGTGGCGACAGAACGTTTAAACGATTTCTTTAGAAGTATCGATAGTTAAAGTAATGTATTTTTTTCATCTTCACCAGCCGTTTGTAATCCTAGTAGGAAGCGTTGTTTTATTTATTTACCCTGTTCGTTTCTGCCTAGGTTCAAGATTCATTCTAGAGGGTAATCGACCTCGATGTTATATCATACCTTTTCTTTCACGTTATTTGAGTCGTCACAAAGTACGTCACAAATATATCTTGTTAAAACGTAGTAGAAAACCCCCCAATTCAGAGATAAATAACTTAGTACAATTATTTGAAAGTATATTTCACGATAGTGTCGAGATTAATACGGAAATTCCAATGTTCGCGGGACATGAGATTTTAAATTTGACAGACAGGGAAGATAACCATTTTAATTGAAAAGACTTTTGCATTTTAAAAGTAATCGTCGTTTCTGCCATTCAGATAATAGTTTCTGAGGAGCAATATTTCACATATAAGAGGGACTTGTGCGTAAGTTGTCGTGGTAACTAAATGCATAATGTTTATCCTCTATGGTCATACACAAAGAAATCGTAATAATAAGACACTAATATAACGATTACTATTGTCATACATCTAATTATAGATACCTGCTGACCTAAGCTAGCGAGCCTTTAGAATTCCTAAAAGCCTTGACGTCATCGCTACTCGTTCCATTCACACATCCGCTCGAGTTCGCATAGCTAAATATTATCTATTTTTACTAAAAATAAAACCCTTAAAATGAAGTGATGTATCTTAACATACGAAAATCACGTAGAACGACGTTTTGGGCACAGTTTCGTTTTTTCTAGTATCCGCATGGAAAATACAAATGTGGGTTGGGCGTAACGTCCCTCTCGCTCTGTGCCACCCCGCGCAGTGCCACGCTTAAATTGTATAGGAACATCTTATTACGCCATTTCATTTTCGCATTTGCTCCATAATAGATACCGTGTGATGCACTGCAATTAACGGAAGGTACTATTTGTTGTCTATATTCCAATTAAACTGTAAAACTTTGTGAACAAACCATCATCATTTTTAAATGATTCAGTTGTGATTGTAATCTATAATAAGTGACTTACAACTGCCTCGTTGGTCTAGTGGCAAAGCGCATCGCTTTATGATCACGAGGTCCTGGGTTCAAATCCTAGGTCGCACAAATGTAGTTTTTCTAACGAAAACTTTCTAGTATGGAGTCTGGAATTGTGCCCGATATATGGTTATAGGCTCGCCAACCAACGGGACCTCTCATCGTCGGCGAAAAGTGCAGCAGCTTGGAGAAAATAGCCATGACGATGTTTATTATTTTACTCCTTTCACATTAAATTATCATAACCTTAGTTGAAGTGAAGAATACTTGTTGTCCGGTGAAGCTGTACAGGCCCCGGGGCCAACAGAGTACTTTACACACACACGCGAAGAATACCGAATGTGGTAGATATGTACATAATATTATATGCTTTAGTAGACTGCATAGGCTAGTCACCACCGTCACCACTCACGTGGGGGCGACAGGACAAGCAGGACAAGATTTTAATTGCAAAGTAATTTATTTGTATTAAAAAAATTGCCCTACACTATGAATTGTTCCTGTGCTGTGGGTGCGTTTATGAACATGAAATTTACATACACAAACACCCAGACCGAAACAAACATTTGTGGGTCACACAAAGATTTGTCTTGTGCTTCGATCGAACCCGGGACTACTCGGGCGGAACGACTTAAGGGGCTGCCGTGAAAAAAACATGTATTGTACTCCGTGCACTTAAAGAAATAAATAGATTAGAGACTTAATATTTGTAAATATGATTTTTGACTGTATATTGTAGTATCTGGTAAAAGTAATACGCGATTAAACGAAATTTTCTCGATCTCACTCTTTTAACTCTGTCAAGTGGCAAATCTAACATGGGTTTCGGTATCTTTATGTAGGAGCGAATACCGACTCCCACGAAGGAATTGAATACATTTAAACCTAAAATTGATATTACAAGTTTATGTTTATTTCTGGTGCTTAGTTTATGAGCGTCGCTAAATTTATCAAATAAATGGATATTAAAAATAATCTCACGTATGTACACTTCATATACATATCCGGTGAAGCCCTAGGTCCTAGTTTATAAATAGCACGGAAAGCTCTTCTTTGCAGTATGAATATATAATAAATCCACGTCAGCAGATTTAGAAATTATATTAAATCTTTACTAATGAATAATGCCTTTACACCAGTTACCTGAAGTTCACAAGAATATGAAGTGCAGCGTAGCCTAGCGAGCGTTTATTGATTTTAAATATTATTCCCGAACAATGTTGACAGGGTCGTGGATTGGTCATGCTCACTAAAATGTCTTTGCTAGTAGCAGCTCTGTGAAGCTGGTTACTCTCTTCCCTCTAATATGGTCGAGGAGAGTGATGACTGCTTCTCAAGCCATACTCGTGAACGGGTGCTGCTGGTGGGGACTGGTCCGTCCTCTATTCTTTGCCTGATTAAACATGTACCGCAGTAATGTTAATTTTTGTCTTGTTAGGCATCACACTGGAGCTATAACCAATTATTTTGTACGCTCTCTTTACATATTTTATAGTAACCCATTTTTATCTTGCTATTATTATTATACTTTTTATTATATACCTTTACAGCCTCTATTTTGTAAATGAGAGGACTATGTTAGACACTGACTGATACCATGAATCGAAGAACACTAATGTTTAATCCCTACTTAAGCACATCTATTTTACTCGTTCTGCACTGTTCTCTCATACCCCATGAATGCAATGTCTACAAAAAGAATTGTAAAACTCTCATTTTTAAAAAGAGTAACCGTGGAGTTTCTTGCCCTTCTTCTTCACAGGAAAGACTTTCCCAACGGTTGGTAGGGTCTTAAGTTATCAATAATTTTCCCTTTTTTAATATTCATAAGTGCTTTTTGGTCTACATGAATGAAAGCTGTTGATTTTGATTTAGTCTAATCTATTTAAAAAAAAAAATATTATTTACCTTTACAAAGTCTTTATTTTGGGAGTGTCTGTGTAGACACTAATTAATACCATGAGTGTAAGTACATTTACGTTAAATCTATACTTAAGCCTATCTATTTAACTCGATCTGCATTGTTCTCCCATATCTCATAAACGCATTGTATACAAAAAGAACTGTAAAATTCTAAATTTAAAAGAATCGTGGAGTTACTTGCCCTTCTTCATCACAGGAATGACATTCCGAACAGGTGGTAGAGTCTTAATTATTCATTAACTTTTTCTTACTTGACTATTCATAAGTACCTTTTGGTCTGTATGCATAAAATACATTTCATTTTGATACACCTCTGCCATCCCCACTTGGGGAATATAGGCGCGACGGTGTGTACGATATGTAGAACATTAGAATTTAGTATAAACAAATATGTGCGGTATCAAAAATTATAAGGTTGTCTTAAACTTGACTACTGTTCCTTGCGGGGCGTCACCACAGCGCAGTCCAAAGAATGACAGAATGATGTCATCAGATATGCGTAGTAAATATAACGCAACAAAGTATTAGCTGACATATAAATACGCCGGTTGAAATTCACTATCCACTATCAATCGAGCGATATTGAGAAACAAACAAGATTCCTTAAAAATTCAAGAAAATTTTCTTACGCAACAAAAACAACTAATTCATATCAAGTAAGTGTTACTTTAAATTCTTTAACATTAAAAGAGGCCTATCGTAAACTTTTAAGCTGATGTAAACAGACCAGAACACTTTAAATCAGAACCATATTTTTGAAATAGCTCGTCAACCACGAATATGTGTGCCTCTGAATTATTTTTGTTTTGTCTAGTGCTATTTATATCTCCTCCTTCACATTCTTATAGGGGTGGTTTTGGTTGGTTTTGGGGTAGTCAATCCATTGAATATCCATTGAATAACTCTATAAATACATATCTTACAAATAGAAAATAATAAAGGAAATTGGCGTGGCTGTGACAATTTAGTTTAATCTTTAAAAAGAAGCAGAGACACTATTCTACTACCAATAACAATGCAGTGCCCAGAAATCATTCTTGTTTTTTCTTTATATTTTGGTTTTCCGCTGTGCTTTTACTTATAATAATCTTCTCTTGCAGAATGCAGCGCCCATACAACGCAGCTTGCCAACCCGTCAGGAGCGATAGCTTCCACAGCTATTGCATTGCACCAAGCCCCCGGTTTAGACAGCAAAACATTACTCCGTCCTTCGCGACCCCCATGCCCACAGCAGCGAGCCTCAACTTACAACCAATCATTTGCTTTATGCCAGCATCAGCGATCCGCAGAATGAGCAACACAATGCCTCCAAACCATTACCAACCCAAATACTTCTAACAAGTCTGAAGAATTCGGGCGGTACCATGGAATCTCGAGTAGCATTCGTTTCGGCTACTGTTTAAGCTTAGTTTATGTTATGATACTCGTGTTTTAGTCACTATTTAAGATTTTTTACAGTATATTATTTACTGATTATTTATTGTGAAATAAGTTTGTAATAAAATGAATTAAACTATCTTATATATTTTTCTTTTGTATTGTTCTGTATACGAATACAAAAACATAAGAACTACAAACAGATAAGAAAGAGAAATCCAAAAATACGTACGTATATTTACGTAGACCAGTATCGTGATATACTATTAATAATGTTTTTTTTTTATATATAAATACATTATGTAGATGAATATGATATTTTAGGTTGACGTATATTTTAGCTGGGGAATACTCTTCGACAAACAATTGTATAGATTAATTTTGTTTATTAGGAAAGAAGAGTAAAATTTTGGGAGCTATTTCCTAGAGATATATCGTATTTTGAATAGGTCTCTGAAGGTGTCCTTTCAATATTTTACCGAACAGTTCGCAAATTACAATCATCACCCAAGACTTCAGATGAAATTTACACAGTTCCTTTTGCCATAAGGGTGCGTGGGGCATAAGACCAGGCACTGAGCTTGATGGGGGCTCATAAATGCTGAAGCTCAATGAGTAATTGATCGAGCAGCCCAATTCTCAAAATTGAAAGTAGTCCCATCATAATGCAATATTAGTACAAAGCCATATCGTGGTAAGATATTCTAGGTCTTCCCCGACAGATATCGATATGTGAAAGTGGTTATACGCGTCCACTTTCACATTGTCCATCTATTTTGTTTATCTGTATCGTCTACTGTTTAGCTAATTATAATTGTGATAATCTATACTAATATTATAAAAAGGAAGGATTTGTTTATAATTGATAAACTCTAAAACTACTGAATCAATTTTAATAATGCTTTTACCATTAGAAAGCTACGTTATCCAGAAGTAACATATACCCGGTAGGTGGCGCTGTTGTCAACTTGGTGCGACGCAGCAGAAAACTGCTAGTAACCTTTTTTTAGTTTTTTAAACAAGTCATCAAATAAGCCCACGTCATTTTTTTAAAACTCGACGCCCATGATCCCGATTTAATTGATTTTTATAACAAAATTTATATATTAGTCAGGAAATAGTTATGATAGTCAAAAATCAAGCAACATAAAGTACTTAGTCAGCGAACTTAGCTTTTGGGTTCGCTCTTTAGGTGTTTTAGCCTATGCTATTTCCTACTAATATTATAAATGGGAAAGTTTGTATGTTTAGATGTTTGCTACTCGTCACGCAAAAACGGCTGAACGGATTTGGATGAAATTTGGCACACAGTTTATTACCTAGATTAACACATAAGATACTTCATCATCATCATCATTTCAGCCTATACTTGTCCACTGCTGAACATAGGCCTCCCCAATCGCTTTCCAGCGTAACCGGTCCGATGCCACCTGCATCCAACGATTTCCAGCGATTTTCACAAGATCGTCGGTCCATCTGGCAGGCGGTCGTCCTACGCTGCGCTTGCCGATACGTGGTCTCCACTCTAGAATCTTTCTGCCCCAACGCCCGTCCGATCTTCGCGCTATGTGGCCAGCCCATTGCCACTTCAGCATGCTAATCCTGAGGGCTATGTCGGTGACCTTGGTTCTTCTACGAATCTCCTCATTCCTGATTCGATCACGTAGAGAAACGCCGAGCATAGCTCTTTCCATAGCTCGCTGAGCAACTTTGAGCTTTTTTATGAGACCTATTGTAAGAGACCACGTCTCTGATCCATATGTCATCACTGGTAACACACATTGACTAAAAAGATACTTGTTATCCCGAAAAAATGTAAGGTTGCTGTCAAAAGTCAACGCGGATGAAGTCACGGGCAGAAACTAGTTGGTAATATTTTATTGTTTTCCTTGGTAGCTATATGTGAATATAAGAGAATAATTATATTGTAAGTATTGATAAATGCTCGCAGCACTTCGTGGTTGCAGTATTCTTAGCGATTACCAAGATAAAGCAGCGTTCGGCGCGATGATTATGAAATGGGTGAATGTTTATCACATTTCCATATTTGAGCAATAAAACTAACTAACTATTAAACAACAGTAATCCAGACTCAAAGTCTGCCAACGAGTAAAGGATCGCACCATTTTAGGTGTTAAGCGGACGGATCGCGTCGGATACACTTCACCACGGTCCATGACGCAGGTTACTGATGTAGGCTTAACGCCGACAAAGCTGAAGTGGGATTGGGCGGGACATGTCGTGCGTATCGACCCGCAAAGGTGGGCAAACATCGTCACAGTATGGATCCCTGAAGATGGTCACAGGTGCCGTAGTCGACCGAGACGAAGATGGCGTGACGATTTGGACACTTTTGTGGGAAATACATGGATACTACTAGCCCAGGATCGATCTTTGTGGAGACGTCAAGAGGAGGTCTATGCCCAGCCGTGGAACATAGGATAGGCTATTCGCGGCCCTGTACTTCAGAAGGTTTGTTAAGCTATTGGCCTTTCATGTGGTAATCGCTAAGTTAAGTAAGAAGCCTTGCAGACGGCTTATAGGAAAGTATGAATTTGGGGGAACTATAAGAAAAGCTTAAAAAAAGTTAATTTAAACATCAGAACTTTTACTTAGTGATTTAATTGTCGCACCCAGTCGACAATAGCGTCACCTACCATGGTCCATGTTACTTCTGGCTAATGTAGGTTTCTAATGGTAAAAGATTTATTAAAATTGTTTTTTATTTAAAAAAACCTTACTGCACACTAGGATTTATTCCTGTGTCGTAGGTGCATTTACAAGCATGAAAATTCACATGCACAAATACCCAGACCGAAACAAATAATTGGGGGTCACACAAAGGTTTGTCCCGTGCGGGAACTGAACCCGCGACTTTGAGACACAGGGGGAGGAGCGGCTTAAGCTTATCGCTTATCGCTCTAGCTTATCGATTACAAACAAAAAAATCTTTACTTTTTATAATATTAGTATAGATTATTGCAGTCCTAATTAGCTGAATAGTAGACGATACAGATAAACTAAATAGATAAACAATGCGAAAGTGGACGCGTGATCTATAACCACGTTCACATATTGTTATCTTTCGGGGAAGATCTAGACTATCTAATATTGTATTATGATATGGCTACATACAATTTTGAGAATTGGGCTGCTCAATCAATAAGACATTGAGCTTCAGTATTTATGAGTCCCCATCAGGCGTAGTGCCTGGGCTTGTGCTCCAGCCGCCCTTATGGCAAAGGAAACTGTGTAAACGTCATCTGATGCCTTGTGTGATGATCCTAATTTGCGAACTGTTAAGTAAAACATTGAGAGGACACCTTCAGAGACCTATTCAAAATAGAAAATTTCTTCAGAAAATAGCAACCCGACATTTCTTTCAAAATTAATTAAATTAATCTATACAATTGTTTGTCTAAAGTCTGTCTGTCCCAAGTTAAAATATACGTCAGCCTAAAATATTATATTTATCTACATAATGTATTTACATAAAAAACATTATTAATACTATATAACGAGACTGATACCTTTTTTTGGATTTCTCTTTCTTACCTGTTTGTAGGTTAAATCTTCTCTGTTTACTATTTAGTTAATTTTGAGTATACATAACAATAAGATAACAAACGAAAAATACAGAAGATAGTTTAATTCATTATATTACAACCTTATTTCACAATAAATAATCAGTAAATAATATACTGTAAAAAATCTTAAATAGTTACTAAAACACGAGTATAACGATAAACTAAGTTTAAACAGTAGCCGAAACGAATGCTACTCGAGATTCCGTGGTACCGCCTGAATTCTTCAGACTTGTTAAAAGTATTTGGGTTGGTAATGGTTCGGAGGCATTGTGTTACTCATCTTGCGGATCGCTGATGCTGGCATAAAGCACATGTTAGGTTGTAAGTTGAGGCTCGCTGCTGTGGGCATGGGGGTCGCGAAGGACGGAGTAATGTTTTGCTGTCCAAACCGGGGGCTAGGTGCAATGCAATAGCTATGGAAGCTATCGCTCCTGACGGGTTGGCAAGCTGGGTTGTATGGGCGCTGCATTCTGCAAGAGAAGATTATTATTAGTAAAAGAACTGCGAAAAACAAAAATATAAAGAAAAAATAGGACTGATTGCTGCGTTGTTATTGGTAGTAGAATAATGTCTCTGCTTCTTTGTAGAGATTAAACTTAAAAGGATCATATCATCACAGCCACGCCAATTTCCTTTATTATTTACTTTTTGTGAGATATGGATTTATAGAATTCTTCAATGGATTTAATGTATTTGACCACCAAAACCACCCCTATAAAAATGTAAAGAAGGAGATATAAATAGCACTAGACAAAACAAAAATAATTCAGAGGCACACATTTTGGTAGTTGACGAGCTATTTCAAAAATATGGCTCTGATTCAAAGTGTTGTGCTCTGTTTACATGAACTTTATAATTTACGATAGGCTCTTTTTAATGTTAAAGATTTAAAATTACAATACAATACGTGAAACACTTACTTGATATGTACAGTTGTATTTGTTGCGGATTTTTTTTCTTGAATATTCAAGCAAACTTGTTTGTTTCTCAATATCGCTCGATTGATACTGGATAGTGAATTTCAACCGTCCTTTTTATATGTCCGCTAATACTTTATCGTGTTATATTTACTACGCATATCTGATGGCATCATTCTGTCATACGAGTACTTTCGACAGCGCTGCGGTGACGCCCCGGAAGGAAAAGTGGTCAAGTTCAAGACAACCTTTTAATTTTATCTTCATTTCGATTCTGCATTTATTTTTTATAATAAATTCTCATGTTCTACGAAAATTACCTGACATCTTTGCTTTTTTTGTAACCGTTGCTATTTAACAGAATTAAACAACCTACATGAGAGTAGATGATTATCTATCAGGACGGAACGCTTTTTTACGTTCTACACAGTACCCAAACAGAAGTATCCGACCACTCTATGAAAAACACAGGGTAGATTTCATATAGAATATACTATCTATTTATCTATATCATCACGCCAAATTCCTCGCGAGGTAGACGGAGAATACAGGGTTCCAACATGTTTTCCTTACAAATCTCTGTGGCTTCTTTCACTCTGATAGTTAGTCTCATACATGCTAGTCGGTTACGAAGACTTGACTTCACTTAAAAGGTTAGTAGTATTTCCTAGTACACTCGTTTTTCATCGAGGTATTAGCTGCCTTTCACCATTCTTGGGGTAAACATTTCGAAGACTTCTGGTGTTTCTCTTTGTCATTTGATAGTTGTTCTTCTAGCCAACTTTTATTGAAAAATTCTCTTTTGTCATGAAATGTACAAAGTTTAACTTTATCAAAATGTATTGCAACAGAGAAAAATGCACCCAACATACAAAAAAAAACAAAACAGCCTCGACAGTACGTAACATTAAAGAGATAGTCATACTGAAAAATCTCAGTATCTAACTAAATAGTCCAATATATCAATTAAGATCTTCTCTCTTATTTACTCGCATAAAGTATACTATATATCTTAAATACCTACAGTACACTATAATAATATTAGCCATGTTAAGAAACTGTCCCACCGTTGGGCAAGGGCCTCCTCTCAAACTTAGAGGGTTTATAGGCCATAGTCCACCACGCTGGCCCAGTGCGGGCTGGCGAACTTCACACACCTTCGAGAAACTCGTAGACATGCAAGTTTCTTCACGATGTTTTCCTTCACGGTTAAAGCAATTTATATATTTTTTTTTTAATACGTAAATTTTTTCGAAAAGGCATAGGTGCGTGCCTGGATTTGAACCCAAAACCTCTGACTTTGCAGTCCAACGTATCCAAGTAATACTACTTTATTACAAAACGTGAGTGGCGGCCTGATTGGCAAGTGAAGACTAAATATGTCATGCTTTCTTGCGGAACTCTGATTTATTTTTAGCTTAAATACATGATAAGGGTATTAACATTTCGCGTGTACCGAAATAACATGTGATGATCGTTTCTAAACATAATTTCTACAAACAAAATGAGAAGCGTATTAATCTAATAGCAGCATAAATTTTAGAAAAGTGTTTCACCACTGTTGTATTACCTAGAAAATAAACAATTAATCTTGTCAATTTGATAATAAAACCATAATAATGACTTTTTTACTATACAAGTATTAAAAGATTTACAATTCATATCATCGATTGCCGATACGTGTATACATATTTATTGCAGAATTGCGGGAATGTAAATATTTATCAATTACCTATTGATAAAGATATGTACCATGGCGACTATACTGACGATATTGGGTTCTAATGTAAGGGGGGCTAAGCCCTGACAACTGTTTTTATTTTTTGATGAAAAGCAGACTTTGTCAAACCTAGGATTTAAATCCAACACAGCACTAATCGCCACTAGCACAATGAGACAGCCATTACCTATACGTTGGTTACTATTTCCTTGTGAGATTTATTAGTTTATATTGTTGTAATCATTGTACGTCTTTCAAAAATTTGGTACATTCCGTCGGTCATGGAAGTTTACCCAAGATGATTTCCTTTATCGCACACGAGTTACTATTGTTTCTGAAAAAAGTATGATCAAATATTAGTATGATCATCATCAGTAAGACAATAATAATACTGATAAAGAATCAATTCTTAACCTCAAGGTTACGTACAGTAATGTGGGTCTCCTGTGGTACTGTAAGTAAAGCATGCGTACTATACTAATTCAAATTGTTTATTTTGGATAAACCCTGCGGGAGTGCTTACAAAGTGTCATATTTACATTTTTTTTAACATACTAATCTACTACTGGCTCGGAACGCGGCCTTCACTGAGAAGATCCGGCGAGAAACTCAGCGGACTTGTTTCTTTTTGTCTAATTTTCCATTAATTATTTTTCATCATTTTTTGTATAGATACATACATTTTTATATTATACAAATTCATTAATGCGAATCCAACTCCAATGTGCTGCCTTACGACTAAGATATGACTTCGAAATTAATGTTAATGTACATTTAAATAATAATAATAATAATTTTTATTGTCATAAAATTGAATACAATATTTTGTGAAGTCCCTGACATCTGTGCTAGGTAATAACCTGTGTTACAGAAGTCAGTGCCCTCTCCCATGGTGTAAGGTGTTAAATTATTTCATAATATGAACAAAGCAAATTATTATAAAAATAAAAACAACAACAATGAATAGAAATTAGACAAGGGAATTTAAATGTTAAAATTCTTAAGCTATAAAATATAAATTCTGTGCGCGCGCGCGTGTGTGTATGTGTGTGTGTGTGTGTGTGTGTATGTGCGTGAGTAATGTAGAAGAAAGTACGTGTTTACTAAAAGACAAAGGTATGAGAGTCTTATGAAATTGCTTTTAGTATTCGTTCTGTGTCTTCATAGTTTAACGACTGCAGCCATTTATTAAGTTTCTGTTTCACCGTGTACCGTGTATGTTTATATATAAAGAGACTTTTGTGTATTTTTAAACAATACTATACGGAGTATGTTAAGTCTAAAAGTCTATGCGCTATTTGTAGAACATACTTCTCTGTGTAACAAACGTATAAACATTTAGTGAACTTCCACAGAATACGTGCTTGCATTAACGTAGTCATGATTTTTCCTTTTGGTTTTGGTTAATTTAATTGTGAGTATGTTGTACTGTTTTGTCTCCATATATAAACACACTCATTCATTCCTTGAAATTGTTGCATATTGTTTGTCATAAAGCTTCTAAGGTTTATGAATAAAATTTGATTGTCAGATATGTTGATATACTGATAATTCTCCTTTTTTCTTGCTGGTTTGCCGGTCATGTCAAAGGCAGGGGAATGTGTGTAATGAATTAAAAACGCGCGTGCTATGTTATGTGGCATGCTATAAAAAAGGCGCAGCATTAATTTCACATGTATTCAATATATTAGGCTGGCGAAAGTCTTGTAGACATAACGATTTATATTGGATTTGTTCTTTTTAAACCCGTTGAAAGCAAAAGCAGTGTATCCTCAATACGTACTATATAACTGTCTGCTTTGCAATTATTTAGGTGACTTATACTGTTCTGGCATATTTAATCTTGTATGTCAATTCAAATTGTCATTTAGAGTTGACAAATTGAAGTACTTTTTTTACGACAGTTTTTATAAATCAATGGTCGATAACTAAACATTGATTTACTCATATTTATTAGTTTCTACTATTGACATTTTTTTTCAAATGTGGCAATTATGGTGATTCAAATGAAATGGATGAATATGAATTTAATAAATAAAGTACTTTATTTTTATAATATTATCCTGCGCGTTTACATACAAAATTAATTTTGTGTAAAAACCGATTGTATTATATCAGTAATATTTGCACATGTCGTATATTTATTTATACACTTCATAAGATATTCGGGTAGAATCTCGCCATTGTTCTTTAAGTATCGTATCATTTATTTATTAGGCTCACAAAACAAATTACAGTCCCAAAGTTTACAATGTTTGATCTTCGATATTTCAAGCTAGGCTATAATTCTAACTGTCACACCTATATTCCCCCGAGGGGGTGGCAGAGGTGTGCTGAGTACACCCACGTTTCTCCGACGATGTTAGGTCCCATGTAATAGGGGGCGAGCCTATTGCCATATCAATCAATCAATCAATCAATCAGCCTATCGTAGTCCACTGCTGGACATAGGCCTCTTCTAACACGCGCCATTGCACACGGTCCCCCGCCTTCCGCATCCAGTCCGTCCCAGCGACCTTCTTGAGGTCGTCGGTCCATCTAGCTGGGGGCCGTCCTACCTTACGCTTACCAAGTCGCGGTCTCCACTCTAGGACACGCTTGCTCCATCGGCCGTCGGTCCTTCTGCAGATGTGACCAGCCCATTGCCACTTTAGCTTACTGAGTCTGCGAGCTATGTCGGTAACTTTGGTTCTTTGTCGGATTACCTCGTTACGAATTTTATCCTTCAAAGAGACGCCGATCATAGCTCGCTCCATAGCCCGCTGTGCGACTTTGAGTTTGTGGACTAGTCCCACTGTGAGTGTCCACGTCTCGGCCCCGTAAGTCATAACAGGTAGAACGCATTGGTTAAAGACTTTAGTCTTCAGGCATTGCGGTATAGGCGAAGCGAAAACGTGACGTAGTTTGCCAAATGCTGCCCAACCCAATTGGATCCTGCGGTTGATTTCTTTCTCGAAGTTGTTCCTACCAAATTGGACAACTTGTCCAAGGTAGACATACTCCCGAACAACTTCGAGCATCGAACCATCGACGTAGATCGGTCCCGGCGTGACATGCTCATTAAACATGATCTTGGTTTTATCCAAGTTCATGCCGAGACCGACACCTCGAGAGGCTCCATTTAGGCTATGCAGCATTCCGCTCAACTGTTATTGCCATATAGCGGGCACAATTCCAGACTCCGGACTCATACTGGGAATTTTTTCGTTAGAAAAACTACACTTGTCCGACCTAGGATTTGAACCCAGGACCTCGTGATCACAAAGCGATGCGCTTTGACACTAACTGTTTGGGCACATTAAGTTCCAAATTTCAATTTTAAAAAATGGAGGGTTAGTTGAGTTAGTGTAGTTCATTAAATCTAATGTTATAAGATGTTGGTATGTTGTAAGATGTTGGATTAAATCATTCATAAATATCGCGAAGATAAGATAAAGGGCCCCTTCGGCCCTAAATGCGAGCCCTGTGGTACGCCCGAGGTGACAATTATAGGCGTGGAGAGGTGGCCTCTAATACTTACGAGCTGACTTCTGTTATGCAAATATGAAATGAACCATCGTAGCAAATTACCGTGGATGCCATAGACCTGCAGCTTTTGACAAAGCAAAAGATGATCGACCTTACCAAATGCCTTGCTCAAATCTGTGTAAACCGAGTCTATTTGAATTCTTTTAGCAAACGCACTACAAATATAGCATTTATATTCCAATAGATTGCTCACAGTTGACCTGTGGATGACAAAACCATGTTGAGCAGGAGATAACAGCTGCTTAAAATGGGAGTAAAGTGTATTGTAAATAACAATTTAACAAAGGCAGATAGTATACTGATCGGTCTATAGTTTTTACACTGATCCTTATCGCCTGATTTGTAAATAGGAATGATGTGTCCCGTTTTCCACTGTAAGGAATATGTGCCAGAGCTGATAGATTTATTGTAGAGTATATGCAATGGTATACTTAATTCATCCCTACATTCCTTTATATAGAAAGCAGGAATACCGTCAGGTCCGGCTCCCTTATCACGATCAATACAATTATAATAATATTTTTTGTGATGCTCGTGCTGATTTTGATATAACTTAGACTAGCGCAATGAGAAGAAACCTTTGTAAAATTAGTCGACGGAATGTTAATATTTTCGAAAACTGAAACAAAGTAATCTGAGGACATTTCACATATCTCATTTACATTAGAAGAAGAAGTGCTACCGTTTTTCATAGTCATAGGAATAGAACTGCTATCCTTTTTTTCTTTAATGAATCTCCAGAAATGTTTGACATTGTGCTTAATAGAGTTTTCCACGGACGATATGTAATTATAATGTGACGATGTGTAATTGTAATAACGTATAACATTAAAGGAATCATAATTGCGGGGATTTTCAATTTTTTTATATCGCCTGTGAAATTTAAGTTTCTCTTTTAAGGAACGAATTAAGGCCGGACTAAACCATGAAGGTAACTATTTGATGTATTATTTATCATAGGGGTGTATTCTTTCAATTTGTGATAAAATCTGCACACAGCTACGTCTATATCAGCACAATCTAGTATATTTAACCAATTTACAGAATTTATCTCATTGCGAATCATATCAAAATCGCATTTATAAAAATTAGGTCTTTTTATTTTGATAAAGGATTTATACACTTTTGAGTCACCTGCGAAAGAGGAATATCTATTAACAGCGGGAGGTGATGATTATCTATACGACTAAGAGCAAAAGCACAGTAAACACTCACAGAAGCGACCATTGATAGGACAAGATCTAAGAATCTATTATTTTGGTTTGGTATATTATTAAATCGTTTAAAATTACATAGGGAAATAGTATCAAGTAGGATTTCAGAATTAGGGTCACGTGCAGAAGTAGGTGTCATGTCTACTGAGTGGAGGGATTTTGACCAGTGTATATTTAGTGCATAAAATCACCTATGCATATAATTTCAAGATTTTGTTTGCTTAGTAACTTTCTTCCTGAATTTATCTATTTCTAAGTCTGGAGGTAGATAGCATACACATAAAACAATACTAGAGCCAGTGACAGTGTCGATTTGAAGCCAAATATCCTCAACATCGCTCTCCCACGAGTTTAAACGAGAAATAACGAGACTTATTAGCAATAACAGCAACTCCGCCTCCCTCACACTTCTTAATGGTTACACGATCACGTCTGTAAACTGCATACCAAGAGTCAAGAAATTCTGAATCAAAAACACTATCATTGAAGTTGGTTTCTGTAAGACAAATTAAATCGTTGTAGCTATTGAGGATATTTAAGTATAAATCCTCTTCCAAGTATAAATCCAACTTACTCCTTTTTCTATTGACATTTTGATAGTATACAATCATTGTGAATATTAAGAATAGCCAAAATACATCCAACAAAATATATAAGTTTTCTTTTTTTTAATAATTTAAATATTTATTTAAGTAATCAAGGTTTTTCACATGAATAGCCTTCGACTCGTCATCTTTGCGCAAGTATATTCTACCGAATTTGACCCAAACCTATTTAACTGTTTAGCTTTAGCAGCCTTTCCCGCTTCAGTGTAGAGCATCTTACATTGTATCTATAATACATATAAAATTACTATTGTTAATTTAAAACAAATGTAAATTTAATATCCATTTAGAAGGTGTTACACTAAATATAATTAGCGTTGTTTTCTCTGTGACGTTGCATATTCCAAAATGAACCAAATTAAATTTGAAATATGCCAAGTAAGGACAGGTCGGATAGGTGAACAGAAAATAATATTTTCGGCTAAATTTCCGCTGAATAGAGATCGGTATGTTTCTGTTATAATACTAGGTTTTACATTCGTTTACAGTCATTATAGTTCTTGCGGTTCAGATAGAAATATATAAAACAATAGTGATGTATAGTCATGTTATCGATAACTTTCATTCTAATAATATAATTCTAATAATTAATGTTAATAATATACTATAATCTATCTATCTATCTATAACCTCACGCCAGATCCCTTGCGGGGTAGGCAGAGAGTACAGAGTTCCAACAGGTTCTTTCCTTATATACCTCTCTGGCTTCCTCGACTCTCATAATTCGTCTCATACACGCTCGCCGGTTACGGAGACTCTTGACTTTTCCATCAGATAAGACTCGGTTTATTTGGTCGTGGTAAGATAGTCTAGGTCTTCCCCGGTACCTGCATCCTTCCACTTTCACATTGTATATCTGTTTTGTCATTCTTTCCTCTGGCATTCTTTTTATATACCCGAACCAACGGAGCATGCCCTTTCTCATCTTTACACCGATACTATCTTTCATACCTACTGGCTGTCTTACTATGCTGTTGCTTATGCGGTCGGTCAGCTTCACTCCGCACATCTTCCGCAGAGCTCGCATTTCTACCGCATTTATCCTACTTTCATTCTCCTTCTTACATACCCAGCTCTCGCTACCATATAACAGCGTTGGGACAAGAACTCAAGAACTATAATTTGTTATATAATTTGACAGACGATTTAGCGCAGTGGTTAAGAGCTTAAGCTGCTCCGCCCACAGTGTCTAATAGTCGCGGGTTCGTATCCCGCACGGGACAAATCTTTGTGTAATCCACAATTATTTGTTCCGGTCTGGGAAGTTGTGTATGTGAATTTAAATGTTTGTAAACGCACCCACGATACAGGAATAAATCCTAGTGGGGGACTACGTTTTAAAAAAAAATACATTTACTAGCTTACCCGGCAAACGTTCTTTTGCCATGTACATTATATCTAGGAATTTTTTTTTAGTTCAATAAAAAATAGCTAACACTATAAGTGTGTGGGGATGTAATTATAATTGAAAGAGGAATGAAGCGTTGTAGACAATTAAAGTATACTTTATTTAAGTTAATAAATTATTCTTTATTAAAGTATCAAATATCTATTAAATTACAATTCTTGATAGCTATCTATGCATCGGAAATAGTAATTCATATTTCTAGTAATCATTATGGCAATTCAAAAATAAACAAAGATTAATCTCTCAATACAATATTTTTGGACAGTCCGTCTTTAGTCAATACAAACAAACTGGATGGTTTTCCCACGCGAGAATATGCCACATATAGTTGTCCGTGGGAAAAGCATGGTGTACCCAAATCTAAGCCACAAACAGAAGTTTGGCCTTGTGACTTATTGATCGTCATTGCAAATGCCAATCTAATTAGAAATTGAATGCGTTTGAATTTAATTGGCACATCTGTAGGAATCACACACAAACTGTATATCCTCTTTTTTATAGTAACCTTGTTTGGTTTGTTGTTTGATATTTTCATCACACACCTAGTTCATACTTGATCTAATGTTAAATGTAACTTTAAGTTTCGGGGGCCTGGTGACCCGTAACACAGGTATTCCTATACCTATCTCGGGCACCAGTCTCTCACAAATGTCCTATTATTCTATTAGATTAAGCTCGTACTGTACTAATGATGCACATTTGTGATGAGAAAATAAATTATTTAATTATTATTTATTTAATTATAGGGATTCGTGGCAGCAATACATTTTCGCCTCGCAACTTGCCATTCAAAATGCTGGCTTTGATAACGCTTTTCATTATTTTTTTAATGACTAATCGTGTGCCATTGCAAAACCGTGGTGGGTTCAAATTACAAAGCAAAATAACCAGAGATCCAACCTTCAATTGTAAATGGTGCGGCGGCATGCCTGGTATGTCCAAGGAATTCAAAAACTCAATTGGATAATTCACAGCTGGCATGGCAAACTGCATCGACAAATTTGTATGACACCAAGTCCCCTGGCAACAACTGTTGTATCTTGTAATTTAATCTATTGACGTCCACATTTTTCCTGCCAAAATCGCTCTTACTGCCAGCCACTCAAGATTTTTGTATTGTAATAATTTATTTTGTATTTTGTAATTTTTTGTATTTTTATCTTTAATCGTTATTAATAAAATGTAAATAAATGATAATAGCACTGAAAAATAATGATAAATTCACTATGAGAGTAAAATTAACATGAGAGTTGCACTGAAAAATTAAAATGATATGATGACGTATAAGTCACTGCTACGATCGACTCACAAATAAAACCAAAATGGACGAAAACTGTATAGAGAGTGAGAGAAAGGAGGCCGGCTTCGTTAGACACCTGGCGGGGAATTTATCGTACTACAATTATATTCGATTGCCATCTTGCAACCCTATTGCGGATGGAACAGAATAATTTTATTTTTATTTTATTTGTTTTATTGAGGAACAGCAAACAGTTATACACTAGGTTTTACAATATTCCATAATACTATATTACGAAATAATATATTAAATAAGTGTGTAACCCACTACGCTATCCACAGATTACTTATTAATACAGTAGCTTGTTGCTTAACATTAAGAGATTAGTAAAAGGTCATGTATTTATGTTACAATCATATTACTATTATGCTAATATTGTATAAACGCGGTCTATATGTTACCACATGAGAGATTTGAGATAGAATTTAAAACTTGTTTTTTTAAATGCTAAGGGACTCAAACCAAATATGTCGATATCTTCACAATAAGTGTTATAATGTTGTACCAGCTGCCGGAGCGGAGATCGCAAGCCAGCGTTAGTGTGACAAGTCACCGCAGCGAATAAACTATACTTGCGAGCTCCGCGCCGGTTTACAGTTCTAGGGACCACATATATCAGTTCCTTGATTAGCGCCATACAGTCTATCATGTAGTGACATAAGCTATATAAGAATGTTGCTCCAAGTAACATACGTCTACTTTTTAAAGGAATAAGTTTGTACCTTTTAAGTAAATCATCATAAGATGGATACCTATGAAAAAACCTATAATGTACAACACGCAAAAACTTACGCTGGACACTTTCAATTGACGCTATATATTTTAAGTAAATAGGATTCCAGATTGCAGTAGCGTATTCTTATTGAGGTCTAACTATGCATGTATAGAGATGTCTTAACGTGGATATACGACGAAAGCTCTTCGAGTTCCTCATAACAAAACCATACATACTGTACGCCTTGTTTACTACTGAGGTGATGTGGGTATCAAAATGAAGCTAAGAATCAACAATAACGCCAAGGTCCCGCAGAGCAGCAACTTTAGTTAAAGGATTATTAGAGAGATAATATATACTATTAACTATATTTAAATTCTTTGTGAATGTTATAGATCTACATTTGTCTATATTTAACTGTAATTTATTAGTTAGGCAGTGCATCAGTGCAGTGCAGTGCGCTCTCGGATTCGGACGTGCCACACTGCATATACGAATTATTGCAATTCGCGATTTGCGCGGCGATAGCCGCTGCACGTCATTTCCGCTATGAGTTCCGAAAAACTCATAGCCAACGAAGTGTTGGCGTTTTTACAGCACGCCATCGACACCATGGATGAAGTTAGCATCGAGCAGATATGCAAGACTAACTTCAAACAGGAAGAGATCTGCAATGCGAAGGTGCTGTTGTACGAATCGCTTGGTAAGAGCGATCAGATGCCGTCTCGCAGGAGGGACGAAAAGGGCGAGAGAAGTCTCAGAGACATAATCAGATTGTTAAAGGCGACCGATCCCGACGACGTGCCCGCTTTTGTGGTCAAGCAGCTGCATAGGCTACCCCCCGTCACATTCGACCACGTCGATGTCACCAGGCTGCTGAAGGATATAACCACCCTAAAGTCCAGCCTGGCCGAGGTGCAATTCAGGTTAGAGGCTTCGGAAACTACCATCCGCGAACTACGAGATGAGGTGGCGTCATTGCGTGGCGCCAGCCCGGAAAGTAGGTCGCACGAGGCCTGTAATGTGAGCGTTCGTCGCGGGGCGCAAAATGCATCCGTCGGCAGTTTCGAGTCGGCCGATGCCTCGCCAGCTGTTGCTACGGTCCCGCGCGATACACCGCGCCCCGCCGCCCGCAGCATACCGCACCCCGCCGTTCGCAGTACACCACGTCCTGCCACCTCCACGGCCCCGCCGGTGACGTCAAACGTAAACACAGCTTCTCCTCGTCGTGATTACACCGCCGCTGCCGTCCGCACACCGGAGAGGACAACTGGGAAGGTACGTAAGGTGCCTCGGACTACCACAAAGGGTCAAGTTGATGAGGAAGGCTTCATCAAGGTGGAAAAGAAGAAGAAGAAGCCCCCTCGAAGAAACCGGTGTGGGTCTGCACCGGTCGACGATGGCACACTCCTACGTTCAGCAGTACCGACGACGCTGCTGTACGTGTCACGGCTACACTACACCACTAAAGCCGATGACATTGTGGAGTATGCCCGCAAGAAGTCCTTGTATACTCTGAGGTTCGAGAAGTTGAATTCGCAACACAATGCGGCTTTTAATTCCTTTGTTGTGCGAGTTCCCACTGGCAAATTGGAGACCTTCATGAGCGAGGACTTCTGGCCGAAGGGTGTCGTTTTTAGAAGATTTCGTGGGAGGCTGAGAGATACCCCTGTACAGCGCAACATGTCGCCGGCAACACATGTTACTTAGTTTAGAAGTTTTTATATATTATATGTATGTTAGTCTGTAAGGTATTTATTCTATGGGCCCGTAAGTTTAACAAAATATTTTTGTAAAATTTCAGTTGCCTGGATTAAATGACTTATTATTATTATAGTAATGAGACATACAATCCAAATCCTGCTGAAACAATGCACAGTCACGCAAATTTTTTACTGCTTTGTAACATTTTAAGTCATCTGCGTATAAGAGGAAACTTGTATTTTTATAGCATTCTTTTATGTCATTCACGAACAGGATAAAATGAAATGGTCCTGATATAGATCCCTGAGGAACTCCTGACGTTACAATCACTGGGTAAGACTGATACCCGTTAATAACCACTTTTTGCGATCGATTAGTACCGTAGGAAACAAACCATCAAAATAAGTTACCATGAATTCCGTTAAATGCAAGTTTTTGCAGGAGTAAATTATGGTTTACCTTATCAAAAGCCTTCCGGAAATCCGTATAAACTGCATCAGTTTGCGACCTGTTGTCCATGTAATCAAACAAGGAATTTGTGAAAAGCATCAAATTAGTAACAGTAGATCTGCGTTTTATGAAACCATGTTGCTCCTGTATAATTTGACTTTGTTGGAGCGGATAAAGTTTACAGTGGACAAGCCTCTCAAATAGTTTAGATAAGGTGGACAATATAGAAATAGGGCGATAGTTCTCTACATCGTGTTTCGAGCCAGTCTTGTGTACTGGTGTTATGTAAGCGAGTTTCCATACATCTGGAAATGTTCCTTCTTTTAAATATTTACTAAACACACTATGAATTGGTCGAGAAATTGTGTTCGCCGTATTTATAAAAAAAATAGGCGGTAGTCTGTCAGGTCCAGGTCCTTTCGCTGGATCCAAGGTTTTTAAATGTTGACGTATTTCTGATACAGAAAAATACAAAACGTTGTTAAGAGTGGAATTATCACCGGGTTCAGCAATGCTATAATCAATATCATGTTGTAATGTGCGGGGTTCATAGACAGATTCAAAAAAGTCAGAAAACGTGTTACATATTTCAACCGGATCGCTAGTCGATTTATCGCGGAATTGGATAGTTGATGGTATCTTTGATTTATGTTTTAGATTAGATAGATACGCCCAGAAATAATTAGAATTAATACTAATGTTATCTTCAACAGACTCAATATATTTTTTGTAGGTAATGTCACAAACTCTTTTAAATCTTTCTCTTAGTACACAAAATACTTCATAATCCGAGATATTGCCATAGGCTTTCCATTTTTTCCGAATTTTGGTTTTATTTTTATATATGTGTATCAGCGCAGGAGAAAACCATGATGGATATGGTTTAGGTTTAATTGTCACTTTAAAAATTAATTAATTGAAATTATTAATTTTATTAATAATTTCATAAAAAAATATTAACAGATTGTTAAAGCTAATGTACTGCCCAATAATATTTCTCAATCAATATCCAGAATATCATTATTTATAGCCAGATAATTTGCTTTACGGAAGCAGTATTTTTCATGTGGCTGACACCACGTCATCGATTTACTGATATTGAGCACCGCCGTGATACATAAAGGGGGGTGATAATCGTTTACTGGTAATAAAGGTGCACTAGGTTCGATTATGGAGCATTCCGAGTTAGAGATCAATAAATCCAATAGCTTGCCATTTGAATTTTTAATTGTATTATACTGTAACGAGTTATGAAATGACAAGAATTTGGACAATGTCGTTCCAAATTTTGCTGTAGAATAGCACCGCAATCTGGGGTAAGCAGTTTGATCAGAAATCCAACCAAGACCAGGAAGGTTAAAGTCGCCGATCAGGAAAAACTTATCTATGTTGGTATTTACCAAGAAATCATTGAAAGAGTCAATAAATAGGCTATATATATTATCTTTGGTTTTTGGAGGTATACGAGGCATGCCTTTTAAGTTTTGTCGTTTGAAGAAAAAAACACGACTAGAACCTTATAGTACTTTTTATTGTTTTTCAAAGTATTCACCACGTAGCTTAATACACTTTACCATTCGCTGAAACCAGTTATTATAACATTTATTCCACTCTAAAGTGGGGGTGTTCAAAATGGCTGACTTGAAAGCGTCGACTGCTTCTTCACCGGACTGGAACCTTTGACCACGAAGACTTTTCTTAATTTTACGGAATGTAAATAAATCGTTAGGGCTTAGTAGTAGGGCTCGTTAGGGTCAGGACTGTATGGAGGACGGTCAAAAATTTCTACTTTTTCCTGCTTCAAATACTTAATCGTTTGACGAGCGCTGTGTGAGCTTGCGTTGTCGTGGTGCAGGATGATGCGTCGCCTTGAGTTAGATTTTCGAAGTTCGGCGATGACTTGTGGTAAACAAATTGTGGTATACCACTCTGCGTTAACCGTTTTACGATCTTCAAGTGCAATAGTCGCAACATGGCCGGTTTTTCCAACGAACGTGGCCACCATCTTCTTGGAAGTGCTTCAAGAACGAACAACTTTAGTCGGCTTTGGCTCGTCTTGAAAGACCCAGATTGTAGATTGTTGTTTGGAATCAGGATCGTAGGCATAGATCCAAGATTCGTCACCACTGATGATGTCGTAAACGTGATTTGACTCTCCTCGGTTGAACCTTTGTAGAGTTTTCTTACACCATCTGACGCGGGCCGCCTTGTGATCGTCGGAAAGCAGATGCGGTATCCAACGGCAAACTAGCTTTCTCACACTAAGCGTTTCATGCAAGATCTTCTGAATGGTTGTCCGATATCTCTATCTCTCGATACGTCACATGACGATCTTCGAGAATTAGTTGTCTCACAGCAATGATGTTATCTTCAGTGAAGGCGGATTTTGGGCGTCCTTTGCGAGATTTGTCACTAACACTAGTATGTCCACGCTGGAATTCTAAATACCAGCGTTCGACAGTCCGCAGACATGGAGCTTCATCACTGAACACAAATGTTAGCTCTTCAAAACACCGAAGCCGTGTCAGGCCTCTTCTAAAGTTGTAGAAAATTATTGCACGAACATTTTCCTTAGAAAGATTCATTTTCGTACGTAACCTGACAGATTCCAATCGACGCTGTGACTAAACAAAAGCATTAATCCTAATACTTTCAACTGTTTTGAGATTCAAAATTTAAACACATTCGAATATAGAACAGTTCCAAATTCAAAATTGCCGGGAAATATGGAAACGACAGAGCTTAAAAGGCATGCCTAGTATATAAAACACAAATAATAAGATAATAATTGAGAAGATAGATAATAATTGTAAACTAGGTAATTTTATTACTACATGTTCAATAGTCTTGCTAAATGAAGAAGAATATTTCATAAAAGTAAGTGATGGCTGAAATTCCCTAAGTACAGCAACAAGGACCCCCCCACCATCTAGTTTTTGGGTTGCTAATCGATCGTGATCGCACCTGAATGTGATATACCTACTGTCAATGAATTCGCTATCAAATATTTCTGGCACTAACCAAGTTTCTGTCAATATCATCACGTTATAACAGTTAGAAAGAATATTAATGTATAGAGTTTGCAATTTGGTTCGAATCCCTCTACAATTTTGGTAATATAGTGAAAGATTGTCGTTAGTATTATCGAATGTTATGTATATGTACCAATTTAATTAATATCAATAAACAAGTTGTCGACAAGAATATAATACAAGGTAATTTCCTAACTATTCTATACTTATTGATGTTTTGTAATAATTTGTGTAATATATGTAATTTTAGTAATATAAGAGTAGAATAGGATAACTTATAAGACCTTTTAAAATGGAAGTTATCACAGACCTTTTTTGGATATTTTGTTATAAAAGATGATTTTCGAATGTAGTGTTGTAGTGTGTGTGTAGTGTATTTGTACGTAACAGTTAAAAAGCAAACAGACATAAACAAAAACTATAACAAACAAAATTAAAAAAAAAATATATCAAGAGGGGCTTGCTATCCTGTAATTTCATTGACACGACCTTTAATTTTTTTTTGAATGTCATCATGAGATTTATTGCAAAAGCTGGGGATGTATCAGTTTCTCGAACGAGAATTGTGGCATGTCGCACCCAGATATACTTATAGTGGCATTTTTTTGCTCTAATACGACATTCACAAAATAACTGTTTAGTTCGTAAAGTTAAATGTTCGTTCAGGTATATATTATGCGAAGTGCCTTGCAGGCCCAGCTGATCCGATCTTATTCCCTTATGCAACCGCGTTGCGCTTTAGACGTTATCGCGTAGAGTCCGAGAAGTAACATTAACTATAATGTTTTTCGGACTCTTATTGTTTTGATGTGCATGAGGTACGCGATGAATTGACACAACATCTTTCTGAGCTATAGGATACTCGATATTTCTAGCAATTTCATCTAGTAGTTTGAATAAATTTTGACCTCGCTTCTCAGGAACATTGCATATCTCTAAATTACAGTTACGTGCCTGCTGCTCTAATGTCTCAATTTTGTTTTCCAGTAAAACAATGGCATTACTCGTGATGAAGTCTTGTTTACGGGCAGCTTCAAGCTTGGTGACACGGGAAGTGAGCTGAGAAACCTCCTCACCGTACGCAGTAGTGGAAGTCTGCATCGAGGTTATCTCAGTGGTTAGATCCCTCTGTGTACATTCAATGTCCTGAATACGTTTCTTGATATTGCATTGTTCAGAACGTAGGGCTTGTAACTCGTCTTTTATTTCAGTGGAAGTCTTATAAGAATAATATATAAATCGCGATTAAAAAACAGGGGTTGATTGTAGAAGAGTGAAAATTTGAAGTTGTATGTATTTTTTAATGCTAAATCATAACAAATTAAATTAAAAAAAATTGACAAAAAACAGAAAAAAATTACTGGTGGGTCTTACCCTTATCATTTAGGGGCATGAAAAATAAATGTTGGCCGATTCTCAGACCTATCCGCTATGCAAACAAAATTTCAAACACATCGATCCAGCCGTTTCGGAGGAGTTTGGTAACAAACACCGCGACACGAGAATTTTATATCATATAATAATAATTAAAGTAAGTAGTAATTATAAACTATACATGAAAATTTATCGTACTACAATTATTATATTCGATTGCGATCTTGCAACCCTATTGCGGATCTGTGGATGGAACAGAATAATATAAAAATCGCGATTAAAAAACAGGAGTTGATCGTAGAAGGGTAAAAATTAGAAGTTGTATGTATTTTTCAATGCTTAATCATAATAAAATAAAAATAAAAAATGTTGTCACAAAAATTAAAAAAAATATTTACGGGTGGGTCACCCTTATCATTTAGGGGTCTACAAAATAGACGTTGGCCGATTTTCAGACCTGTCCAATAAGCACACAAAATTTCATACAAATCGGTCCAGCCGTTTCGGAGGAGTTTGGTAACAAACACCGCGACATGAGAATTTAATATATTAGAAGATGATACTCTGCGTGAGTACTATGCGTTTTTCTCTTTTTTTGACACGCAAACTTATTTTTACAGATGCAAACAATGAGTGGCGGTATGTGCAATGTGAAGACTTGGTGTATATATCTATAAAAAAGCTGTATCAACTAAATAATGAATGAAAATATATTAATTTATTTTAAATTAAGAAGAAAGCGTGGCTGGACTGTTTTTTTTTTGAAATGAAGAAAGAAATATACCAGCAATGCAAGAATGCCACTAAAACTTAAGTAAAATGAAATCGTGAAGGAGCCATTGCGATTAACGAGAACAGGCTGGCGAAGAATTTCGAGAACAACACTAAACTCTTTTGGAGTAAGGTGAGCAAGGCTCGAGGTGATTCGTCAGGCTGCAGAATGGAAAGGATAAAATCTAAGGATTGCCACATCCTTGCAGACACAACCTGTACTAAACCGGTGGAGTGAATATTTCGGAGAAATGTATGAGGATACTCCGAATAATGGTGCCACAGTCGAGCCCGGAGGCGGCACCAGAATCAAAAGAGGACATTACTATAGAAGAAGTTGAATGGGCGATAGAAAATATGTAACGTGGTAAAGCTGCTGGGAATAGATATAATATCTCCCGAGATGATCAACGATGGTGGAAAATGCGCCCGGGACGCCTTTCGGGTGCTTGCAAACCTTTGCTGGAGGACCGCTAGAGTCCATAGAGATTGGCGCCGCGCAGTCATAGTACCCTTGTATAAAGGCAAGGGCTCATAATATGACTGCGCCAATTACAGAGCAATTAGTTTAATCAGCTTGACAGCCGAGGTGTACGGTAAAATTATTGAACAGAGAATACGCGAGAAGTCTGATGCAATATTGTGCGAGCCACAAGGGGGTTTCAGTGCCGGAAGAGGATGTTCGGTTCAAGTTTTCATCCTCCGCAACATCGTAGAGAAGCGTTTTGACGTTGAAATCAGCGTCAAGCAGAGTTGCGTGTTATCCGCTAGACTGTTTATAATATATCTAGATAAAAGTCTTCAAAGGCTGAAAGCCATGAATGAAGGTATACAAATGGGTTATCTAGTGGTAAACCATCTACTATATAAAGATGACGCGGTTTTAATAGCGCCAAGAGCTACTGATCTGCAAACACTAGTCACAGTTATGAAAGACGACTGCATGAACAAAATAGACCGAGTCTTATCTAAAGCACAAGTTAAGAGTGTCCGTAACCGGCGAACGTGTATGAGACGAACTATGAGAGTGAAGGAGACCAGAAAGGTATGTAAGGAAATAACCTATTGTAGTTCCAGTTTGTACTCTCTGCCTACCCTGTTAGGGATCTGGTGAGATAATATATAACTTGTTTCTGCCCGCGACTCTATCCGCGTTGACTTTCGACAGGAATCCAACATTTTTTCAGGATAAAAGTCCCGTGTTAATCTAGGTAATATACTATCTGGGCGGGCGAAAGGCTATTTCACCACACGCGTTCTTCGAGGCGCAGTGGCATAGCTTCTCACCTATTTTGCTCGTCTGCCCCGGCAAGCAATTTGGCGTGGTCTTGGGAGTAGCGCACGGTCGCGACGATCCCCAAGGCAAGTGTGACTGTATCCTGCTCGCGGTTGCTGCCTGCTATTGGTCTGGTCCCTCTGAACAGGCATAACAGAAACAGTCATGCGCTTACCCTTCCCCACTCGGTCCCCTCCCTCCCTTTCCATCTCCTACCCAGTCTCCTGTCCCCCGGCTTGGCCGGAAGGTTGTGGCGCCTGGCTGCGCCCGTCCGTGGGGTGCAGCAGGTGGTGCCTATCGTTTTGGGTGGTCGGTCGAGGTTAAAAACGCGGCGTTAGTGTGCGCCGTGCATTTTAGTAGAGGGAATGACCTCTCGACCGCCCGCTGGGCTGTGGGGCCCTTTTGGGTCCCTAGCCCAGCCGTGCTGGGCCGACCGGCTGCTGCTGCTTGCTGCCAGAGGGGTGGCGTGGCGGCGGCTGGAAGGCTCACGCGCCTTTGAGGCGCGATGGAGAGAGAGTTGGGTGCAGCAGGTGGCGCCGCCCCTGTTAGGGAGCCGTTCGGGCGCCCGCCCTTAGGGATGTGGCACAGGTCGACTTGGTCGTACGGTGGTTGGTGTAGGTTTGCGTAATCTCCCGACCACCTGCTGGGCGGTGGGGCCCCTTCGGGTCCCTAGCCCGGCCGAACCGGGCTGACCGGCTGCTGCTGCATGCCGCCAGAAGGGCGGCGCGTTGGCGGCTGGACGGTTCACGCGCGTTTGGCGCGAGGGGGCGTGGAGATACCCATGGCCTCGGATGTCAAAGTCCGGGTGCATGGGTGTCTCTACCGAAGCACCTGGGTGGCAGACTCGGGGGAGTCTGCCTCCCAGCTCGAGAGGGAGATGCCGCGTTGGGTGACATCAACGCGGCGTCTACGTAGAGGGAGGGTGTACTTACGCCAGGGAGTTTACTCCCAAGGTGGGCCCTCAACAGGTCAGGTCGCGTCGGGGTGCCTAATGGCGATCCCGTGATCCCCGACACTCGCGACAAAGACGGTGTCACCGCAGGGTTTTTAGTCGGTACACTTCGTCCTCTGACGGCTGGGTCAGCCTGACCGTCAGTGGATCAAGGACTCCGACATAACCCCTCCGCGTCCCCCGAACGCGGACGGGTACCCATAAAGGGTTTCCCCTGCGATAAAAAAAACATTTAAATACACATTTATAATATGATTAGAAAGAAGGATAGCCTAAACACCTAAAGAGCGAACCCAAAAGCTAAGTTCGCTGACTTTGGACAAGGATACTGCTACTAATATATCACTATAAGGATCTCCAAATCGGAAAACGCTCGGAGGCTATAGCACCCACAAGAAGTAAACAGCATCCATAACTAAAACTCAAAATTGATCAGTAATTGGCTCTGAGTGTTACCTCAATAACCTCACTTACCCGCCGCGCGGTAAAATATATGCTGGTGAGTGGACCTGCACCATGGCCTTACCAGACGAGATATTAAGAGAATTCTAATCAAACCAGATCATCATGGCGCATATTGATGAATAGGTAAGGATCTAATTCGAATTTGCTCCTATTATATTGCTAAGGATCTGGCTTAAATATCTTTGTGTCTACAATTTAAAAGTCTTTACTACCTACATAACGAATCTTTAAAAATTGGCTGCAAAATTGCGGACTCTAATTAACATTTGGTAAATGGATTCCAATAAAATGTCAGTGGCAATTTTAATAACGAAGAAATTAAAAATATGCTGTCATTTTTTCTTTAAGTATACTAATATTTGCTAATAAAATTACAACAGGCGTGTGTATATTACGGGTGGTAAAGTCAAATTTATTTTACTATTTATAAGTACGTTTTGGTCTACATGAATAAAATACATTTGATTTTTTGACTATCAAATTTCGTGACTGATATTTAAATTTTGTTATAAAAGTCAATTAAATCGGGACCAAGGGCGCCGAGTTTTAAAAAACGATGTGGGTCAAGGCTCATTGGACGACTTGTTTAGAAACATTGGCAAAGAGTGAAAAGAAAAATGCTCACCGACCAATAAAACAAAATTCTACATAATCTTGAAAATCGCATCTAAATCCGTTTGTTACAACCAAAGTTAATATCAAACAAACGATAAACATAGATATACATAAGTAAGATATAAGTAAAATAGGCTGAATTAAGCGATATGAAACACATGGTTCATTCCACTTTTATCACCTGAATATAAGTATTACCGCGCGGCGGGTAAGTGAGGTTATTGAGGTAACAATCAAAACCGATTACTGATCCGTTTTGAGTTTTAGTCATGCACGCTGTTTATTTCTTGTGGGTACTAAAGCCTCCGAGCATTGTCGGATTCGGAGATCCTCATCGTCACATTAGTGACAGTATCATTGTCCAAAGTCAGCTAACTTAGCTTTTAGGTTCGCTGTTTAGGTGTTTTAGCCTATCCTTCTTCCTATTTATATTATGAATGTGAAAGTTTGTATGTTTAAATGTTTGTTACGCATCACGCTAAAACGGCTAAACGGATTTCGATGAAATTTGGCACACAGATAGTTTATTAACTAAATTAACACATAAGATACTTTTGTCCCGAAAAATTTAAGGGTTCCTGTCAAAAGTCAACGCGGATGAAGTTGTGAGAAGAAACTGGATGGTAATATTTTATAGTTTTTTTGGGTAGCTATATATGCTTATAAGAGGATAATTATATTGTAAGCAGTGATAAATGCTAGTAGAGCTTCGTGGCTGCGGCGTTCTCAGAAGTAACCAAGGTTAAGCAGCATTCGGCGCGGTCACTATGAAATGGGTCACTGTTTATAACATTTCCATATTTGAGTGGCCCTGTACATCAGAAGGTAATGATATTAGGCCTTCATGTGGTGATCGTTAAATTAAGTAAGGAGCCTTGCAGGCGGCTTATAGGAAAGTATTGATTCGGGGGGACCTATGAGGGAAGCCTTAAAGACAGCGAATTTAAACTTGAGAACTTTTACTAAGTGATTTAATTGGTTACTAGCAGTTTTCTGCTGCTTTGCATCTAGTTGACAACAGCGCCACTCTTTCTCATCTGTTTGTAGGTTAAATCTAGTTTGCTTAATATTTAGTTACTTGTAATTTTAGGTATACAGAACAATACAAAAGCCAAATACATAAGATAGTTTAGTTCAGTTTATTACAAACTTATTTTACAATAAATAGTCAGTAAATAATATAGTGTAAAAAATCTTAAATAGGTACTAAAACACGAGAATAACGATAACCTAAATGTAAAACAAGATATTCTTATACAAAAACTGCAAGATTACGGAATAAGAGGAAACCCACTTCAATTAATTAAATCTTACCTAAGCAACGGATATCAAATAGTGCAAATAAATAAAATATGCCCAAAAACGAAGATGGCACAAAAATGTTATTGAAAATCAATGAAAATTCTCTATGGTGTACCTCACGGTAGTGTATTAGGACCATAACTTTTCCTGATATACATAAATGATTTACCTCAAGCTATTTCTTTTCCAATGGTTTTTTTGCAGATGACAGCACAGCTATTTTTACTGGTAAAAATTTAAACACACATGAATCGGACATAAACACTTCTTTAGGAATATCATTAACTGGCTGACAGACAATAACTTAAATATCAATCTTGTGTTACGTCGTAACATAGTTTTAAAAATATAAAATAAAAATAAAAAATCTTTACACACAGACAAACAAAATAACTAGTTGTTACATCGAATGGAAACCGCGCGCCTTAACTAGTGATAGCATCATAATGACCATATAAGGTATTCGTTGGCACCGGAAATCAAATTCCTTCCAGTACACCTAATAAGAAACGCCCACCACATAGAAGGATCTAGAAATAATACAATAGCGAACAACGGGACAATGATCCTATCTCACTCGGTTCGGTTATTGCTAACTTAGTCCCACAAGAATTTTATAAAAAACAGACAATAGTTTAGGGCGTGCCTTGCTTCGGTTGAGCCGTTCTTTCTATATCTCTGTCCTCGTCTCAGACGAAGGATCAAGAGATCTGGGGAGCGCGCACTGTTGCCAGGCAGGAAGTAGGCCGTTCTGGGGGGCAGTATATAAAAACGAGTTCGCGCATGAACAACCCTTTTCCGACGCCAGAGCTCGCACGACAACAAATCAGTTCAGTTCGAACAGTGCTTTATTAAAATAAAAAAAGTAAAAGTTTAAATTAGCAACATTCTTCAACCCCCTTGGTAAGTTTAATATAATTATTCCAATAGTTCTGATTGCTGTTAACTAATTTTTCGTGTCTGGATTAATTCGATTACTATTCAACAAGTGATTTGTTCTACCTTCTAATAGTGTATTTTTCTGTGGCTAAATATATTTCTTAATAGTGGGTACCAACGTAACCAAATGTGTCAGCTAGTATCTTAAAAATTGTAAAATATAACCTTTTCTATTTAATCATTCGATAAGTTTTGAATATGTTTTACCGCGGCATTTTTCTTCATTTCAATTATCATATTAATTTCGTCCAAATCGATCCAGCCTCCACAAGAAACCAGGAGAGATATGGCCGGGATAATTAATTCCCACTGTGCATTCCACGCGTGTGTTGTTGAAAATCTGTGGCTTGTGAATATCTATTTTTCTAAATATTTGTTGTCAAAAATTTCGTAATCACTAAATTTCTAACTTCATACATTAAAATAATGAGCTTTTTGTTTTGTTAACCTATTAGAAATTGCCACCGCAAATTGTATAATGTAAACACAAAATTATTCGCTGGATTGATGTCACGAAAGAGGGTGTTTTCTCAATATACCCGACAAAAAAAAAAATATCAATGGTCATTGTTTCGACGTTTTTATAGACCTACCGTCATGTGTAAGAATTAAAATTTATGTACCTCATAGCGTAGTGGAGTGGTGATAGTCCTAAATATAATGTTGGGGTTTGATTCTGGGTTGGGTAATAAGTTCTTTTATATATTTGTTTTTCCTTATATTTAAACCGGACGTATATATCACCACTCCATTTCGTGAATATTTTAATTGCTTCGCGAAAGATGCCGACGCCCACTCCTGGTCTCACCTAGTGCCTGGGGGTCGGATCTTTCGCGCTACATGTGTCCAATTCGGCGCGTTCCAGAAAACTGGGGGTCCACCGTACGGGTTGACAAGTACGGTTTGGGAGACAGCAGGCCTCATTTCTGCCCGTCGACTCCCGCTGACCTCGGCGGCTGAGGGCCTTCTACAGGGCACCTCCAGATTCCTCACCTAGCCGGTGGAGGCTGTTACCGAAGACCCCCCCACGCGTCACGGGATCGAGCGGCCTAAAGATAAGTCCCCAGCGCCCATAGGTTTTTTTGTGGACCCGAAAACTCCCCTGTGCCGGGAATTCACGCCCCATTTTAATATTGATACTTATTCTAATTTTCTGGATTGTTTGCGTAATTAAATATATTTTTCCGGATAACAATAAACATTTGTATTTTTTTGTAATTGTTTGTTTTATTTGTACCCGCCGTCAGGCGGTCGTAACAAAGTGGCGCCAACGTTTGAAGGGCAAAGCACAGAGAAGTTTTCGTACTATTGTGGTGTCGGTATTTTTCAATTCCAGGTGGTAAGCCTTTGCGGACGAGGCTGAACGGGGTGGTACCACCGACCCGTTTCTCATTAAAGAGGAACGAGTAGCCGATTATTGTCATCTGGCTCCGCCGGGTAATCAAATACCATCTCTGATTTACCCACATATGCGTGAACTGCACAGTGGGCAATAATTTTGTCTACTACATTTTTGTTTAGTTTTTTTATAACATTGCATTACATTTCATGTTTTTTTAGCATTTATATTTTGCATTTGTGTTTGTACGTAATTGACATTTCCTTTCAGAGATTTTATTTTTTATTGGTGCATTTATTGCATTCATTTTTTTATTGTTGCAATCATTTATTGTTTTGCAATTTTATTTTTGTTATACTCTGAAAAGATAATAGCAGTTACGTACATTATTTTAAATCGTTTGTAATATTTTTTTTAACATTGCCCACAATCGTGTCACATTCGGTCGCGTATTGTTTTAAAATATTTCAGTTCAATTAATTGTCTCACAAAATATTTATTAATATATTGAGCCATTTTAGCTTCAATTAAGGTGTTTAATAAAAATATTTATTTAAATTAGCTTGATGAGTCAATTTCTTTAAAAATAAGTTTGCTTAAAAATGGACCGTACCATTAAATGTTTACATTTAATTGAACCGGCGCTCACGTATGAAGTAGCCATACGCGGTTTCCTCTCCTTCGTAATTTTTTTTTGGTAGTATGTTGTCATGAATAGATAGATGGATAAATCATATATTGCTTGAAACATGGTTTTATACAAGGTGCTTGTTATAATAATATTATTATTTCATACTTTTATAGTGTCTCTGATCCTCATATCAAGTCACTTATTATGTTGTTATATTCACGTGGGTTATACACGTTGAATTTACCTTAACATTTTCGTTCTGTTTCGTGGGTTCGACTCATAAAATGTTTTTTCCTTTTTTTAGGGTTGCTAATCATTATTATGATATATTAGCATTCGTTTTATTTTATCGTGTATCGGCAAATATTAAATTCAACATTATTTCGTTCAGTAATTAATTATGTTTGTCTTTAGCGGATTAAAACAAGCCCACACGAATTTGATGTTTTGATTGGGAGTTTTGTTTTAGTGTGTATGATTCCTTTATAGGTCTACACACGTTTTGTTTTATTTGCGTTTTGCAAATTTTTAGCGGAGTATGACAGTTTCTTGGTATAGGTCTACTCGTCTGCTGCCTTCTTTTCGTTACAGCGGGTCGTGACTGTAACAAATTCGCTAAAGACTAGACATACTCGCAATGCCGCTTAGTTTAGTTAATTTTGTTTTAATCAATTGTTCGTATATTTATCATAGTCGTCACCGTCCACGGTTCGATTCTTGTTTTCCTTGATACATAGTGTTTCGGAATATTGGTTAATTTTTTTTTCTTTCTTTCTCTCGTCTACAATAATTTTAAATTAAAAAGTTGTTGCGTTTCGGTCTCTGTCTACGTTGTCTTTGATGAATTAAAATAAGCCTACACGAAAGTTGACGTTTAGTTGGGAGATTGTTTTTTTTTGCGTTTTGCGCGTTATAGCGGATTATGAGCCTTGTATGGGCCTTATTCGTTTATTGTTTTGCGTTTTGCGCATTTATGGCGGGTTGCGACCTCTTGTATGGGTCTGATTCGTCTTATTGTTTTGCGTTCTGCGCGTATAGGGCGGGTAGTGACTCTTTAAGTAAGCCTACACTAATTTTCTTGTTACAGCGGGTCGTGACTGTAACAAATTCATCAAAGACCAAATGTATTTCACAGTGCCGATTCGTCCGAATGTTTCACGTTTCAGTATTCTTCCTCTTAGACGCTTCTTGTCAAGCAGTACTGTTCTCGAGTCCAATCTTTTAATAGGGTTGTACTCTGTTTGTATGGCAGTGTGTTGATTATAAATTTCCTCAGACAACTATGACAGGTCGTATGCTAGGTCGCATGGTAGGTATTTGGTAGTGGAAGTATGAAAGTGAGACATTTACTGGGCAGTTCTGTCCTTCAGGGACGCTTACCGCAGCGGATTTTACTACGTAAAATCCTTTCTCTGGGAGAGGGGGTATTGTTACGTCGTAACATAGTTTTAAAAATATAAAATAAAAATAAAAAATCTTTACACACAGACAAACAAAATAACTAGTTGTTACATCGAATGGAAACCGCGCGCCTTAACTAGTGATAGCATCATAATGACCATATAAGGTATTCGTTGGCACCGGAAATCAAATTCCTTCCAGTACACCTAATAAGAAACGCCCACCACATAGAAGGATCTAGAAATAATACAATAGCGAACAACGGGACAATGATCCTATCTCACTCGGTTCGGTTATTGCTAACTTAGTCCCACAAGAATTTTATAAAAAACAGACAATAGTTTAGGGCGTGCCTTGCTTCGGTTGAGCCGTTCTTTCTATATCTCTGTCCTCGTCTCAGACGAAGGATCAAGAGATCTGGGGAGCGCGCACTGTTGCCAGGCAGGAAGTAGGCCGTTCTGGGGGGCAGTATATAAAAACGAGTTCGCGCATGAACAACCCTTTTCCGACGCCAGAGCTCGCACGACAACAAATCAGTTCAGTTCGAACAGTGCTTTATTAAAATAAAAAAAGTAAAAGTTTAAATTAGCAACATTCTTCAACCCCCTTGGTAAGTTTAATATAATTATTCCAATAGTTCTGATTGCTGTTAACTAATTTTTCGTGTCTGGATTAATTCGATTACTATTCAACAAGTGATTTGTTCTACCTTCTAATAGTGTATTTTTCTGTGGCTAAATATATTTCTTAATAGTGGGTACCAACGTAACCAAATGTGTCAGCTAGTATCTTAAAAATTGTAAAATATAACCTTTTCTATTTAATCATTCGATAAGTTTTGAATATGTTTTACCGCGGCATTTTTCTTCATTTCAATTATCATATTAATTTCGTCCAAATCGATCCAGCCTCCACAAGAAACCAGGAGAGATATGGCCGGGATAATTAATTCCCACTGTGCATTCCACGCGTGTGTTGTTGAAAATCTGTGGCTTGTGAATATCTATTTTTCTAAATATTTGTTGTCAAAAATTTCGTAATCACTAAATTTCTAACTTCATACATTAAAATAATGAGCTTTTTGTTTTGTTAACCTATTAGAAATTGCCACCGCAAATTGTATAATGTAAACACAAAATTATTCGCTGGATTGATGTCACGAAAGAGGGTGTTTTCTCAATATACCCGACAAAAAAAAAAATATCAATGGTCATTGTTTCGACGTTTTTATAGACCTACCGTCATGTGTAAGAATTAAAATTTATGTACCTCATAGCGTAGTGGAGTGGTGATAGTCCTAAATATAATGTTGGGGTTTGATTCTGGGTTGGGTAATAAGTTCTTTTATATATTTGTTTTTCCTTATATTTAAACCGGACGTATATATCACCACTCCATTTCGTGAATATTTTAATTGCTTCGCGAAAGATGCCGACGCCCACTCCTGGTCTCACCTAGTGCCTGGGGGTCGGATCTTTCGCGCTACATGTGTCCAATTCGGCGCGTTCCAGAAAACTGGGGGTCCACCGTACGGGTTGACAAGTACGGTTTGGGAGACAGCAGGCCTCATTTCTGCCCGTCGACTCCCGCTGACCTCGGCGGCTGAGGGCCTTCTACAGGGCACCTCCAGATTCCTCACCTAGCCGGTGGAGGCTGTTACCGAAGACCCCCCCACGCGTCACGGGATCGAGCGGCCTAAAGATAAGTCCCCAGCGCCCATAGGTTTTTTTGTGGACCCGAAAACTCCCCTGTGCCGGGAATTCACGCCCCATTTTAATATTGATACTTATTCTAATTTTCTGGATTGTTTGCGTAATTAAATATATTTTTCCGGATAACAATAAACATTTGTATTTTTTTGTAATTGTTTGTTTTATTTGTACCCGCCGTCAGGCGGTCGTAACACTTGATAAGACGAAAATAGTCACATATCCTCAAAGTTATAAATCTGTAAATCTAAATATACATTATCAAGCGAAACAAATTAAAAGAATAGACCATGTTAAATTTTTAGGTTTGGGGATTAATAATGACATGAAATGGAAGTCTATAATTGACTGATTGTGTTACAAATTAAATCAGTACTCGTATGCGTTGTACAAGTTATCAAAAATTGTAGACCAATCGACTATATTAACAGCATATCATGCTTATGTATCATCAAACATTAAATATAGTATAATATTTTGGGGTAATGCACCGAACAATGACCTAGTCTTAAAAGGTAAAAAAAATGCATACGAGCAATTGCTAAAATTAAAGTGCCAGAAAATTTTCAGCCTTAATTTTGTAAGTTAAATATACTTACAACAATATCTGTGTACATTTATGAATTGATGGTATTTATTAAAACAAATAAGAATTTGTTTGCAAACCTTGAATTGTACAATGCAAATAAACATAAAATTAATTCATCATCACATAAATCAGCCGTATTTACAAATAGTATTCTAGGGATGGCATTTAAAATGTATAATAAATTATCAAGCTTTATTTTAAACACTGAAGACCTAAACGCATTCAAGAAATTGGTACATCATTTACTGGTGACGAAATGTTATTATACTGTACAGGAATTTCTAAATGACACCTTTTAATAATACATCATAATATATTTGTTTTTATGGGGCTAACCCCGCTACGCATTCCCATCATTGTAACTCGTGTAAGCACAGCAGGATCCACAAAGATATATATTAATTTTGAATTTTTCCATTGTTTTCTATACAATAAATGATAACTTCTTATTTTCTTTTTGTGAGCAATAACATATTTTAATGTCCTCTCTTTGTAAGATGTAGTGGTTCTTTTTTTAGAGATTTGAATAATGTTTATTTTAATTAGGTTATCTTAATACTATTGTATGCCTGATTACGGGTAGGACATAGTGAAACCTACTGTATTATGTATGATACAACACATACCATCTTTTTAAACTATGACCACAATAAATGCTATTTGATTTGACTTGAAACAGTAGCCGAAACGAATGCTACTCGAGATTCCGTGGTTTCTTCAGACTTGTTAAAAGTATTTGGGTTCGTAATGGTTCGGATGCATTGTGTTGCTCATCCTACGGTTCACTGATTCTGGCATAAAGCGCATGTTGGGTTGTAAGTTGAGGCTCGCTGCTGTGGGCATAGGGGTTGCGAAGGACAGAGTAATGTTTTGCTGTCCAAACTAGGGGCTTGGTGCAATTCAATAGCTGTGGAAGCTATCCCTCCTGACGGATTGGCAAGCTGCGATGTATGGGCGCTGCATTCTGCAAGAGAAGATTATTATTAGTAAAAGAACTGTTGAAAACAAAAATATACAGAAAAACCACGACTACTTGCTGGGTACTGCGTTGTTATTGGTAGTAGAGTAGTATCTCTGCTTCTTTTTAGAGATTAAACTAAAATGAGTCATATTGTCACAGCCACGCCAATTTCCTTTATCATTTTCTTTTTGTGAGATATCAATGGATTTGATCACCCCAAAGATCACCAAAATCACCCCTATAAGAATAGAAAGAAGAAGATATGCATAGCACTAGACAGAACAAAAATAATTCAGAGGCATACATTTTGGTAGTTAACGAGTTATTTCAAAAAATTGGTTCTGATTTAAAGTTTTGTGGTCTGTTAACATCAAAAAGTTTACGATAGGCTCTTTTTAATGTTAAAGATTTAAAATAACGTGTCGAGACAATACAATACGTACAAACACTTACAAGTACACGAAAACAACTAATACATATCAAGATTTGAACTAGTTGTTTTCGTTGCGGAAGAAAATTTTCTTAATTTTTCAGGGAAACTTCTTTGTTTCTCAATATCGCTCGATTGATACTGGATAGTGAATTTCAACCATCTTATTTATACTATACTAAAACTTTATCGCGTATTATTTACTAGGCATATCTGATGGCATCATTATGTCATACTTTGGACAGCGCTGCGCCCGCACGTGAGCACACGCGCACACGTGCACACGCGCACACGTGCACACGCGCACACGCGCATGCACGCACACGCGCACGCACGCACACGCACGCGCACACGCGCCCTCACGCACGCGCACACGCGCATGCACGCACACGCGCACGCACGCACACGCACGCGCACACACACACACGAAATACCGCTTAGAGTGCGCGTCTGTGTGTGATTCGGACCATTAGTTTAGTACTAAGATGCTTAACTGTTTACATAAATTATGTTAACTGATATTATATAATAATATTTACGTAGTATACATTTAAGAAGTCGATTACAGGTTTTGGTCGTAGGTACCAAGAATTTGCCGGATGATGACGAAGGCATGATTATTTGTGATTGATTGATATTTAGCATAGTGATAGATAAAGCTTACTTACGTGTTGTGTCTTCAGATCGTACCAGGAGAATAACTTTGGACTTTCAAACAATTAGTCAGTTCTAATCGCTTGCAATTCGTGTGTGTGTGTGTGTGTGTGTGAATGATGTACGTTGTTGGCCGCGAGGCCTTTACAGCTTCGCACGGGGACGGGTGCACTACTAAGTGCACCGGTCAACCGCCGGCTATGGGAGGGGATCTACTACTACGTCGTCGTCGTCGCCCGTATTCTGAGCGGAAAGAAGGGATGACAAAGCATCGGGGGGGTCGGTGAAAACATGTCGCGGCCGGCGGTGGCGGCAGGGGTCGGGGGGGAGATCGTAGTCGGCGGTGGCTACGATTAACGGATTCGCATGGGTAGATGCGTTCGCGAAGTGACGTGTTGACGCCTTTTCAATAAAGGCGTGAATAGGTTCGAGACCTAGATCGAGTGGAGGCATAAGTTATGAAAGTTAAAACAATTTGACGACAGCACTCTTCGACTTTCTGCCAAAAAACCTTAGATGTAATCAAATAAATATCAACTAAATTTCAATATCGCCGCTTAGCGAAGCATTTTAATTTAGATTTGGTCCAGGATTAAACATTGGTATCAGAAAAAAATCATAAGTATGTCTAATTTTAACTATTGCGTAACTATAAAGATTTCTGGGTTATATTTTATTTGAAATGGATTGAATAATTGCTACTTCCGTAAATTATTATGTAACCACACACTCACATCAAAAGGGTGCATGACTTCTCTGAGCAAATGCGTTGTCTACATTCTTGTGTAAGTTGGTCGATCTAGCCTTCTTAAGTACAATGTCGTCATAATTTCAGAACTTATCTGAACTTAGTTTTTTGTAAAGTTAGTTCTTCGGTATGTTTTATAGCATCTAGATTTTTTTTTCCAAATTACCTTATCCGTTTCTATCTAGTTAGTTCCTAAGTGGCGACAGAACGTTTAAACGATCTCTTTAGAACAATCGATAGCTAAAATAATGTATTTTTTTCATCTTCACCAGCCGTTTTGTAATCCTAGTTATTTTATTTATTTATAGGAAGCGTTATTTTATTTATTTACCCTGTTTGTTTCTGCCTAGGTTCAAGATTCATTCTAGAGGGTAATCGACCTCGATGTTATATCATACTTTTTCTTTCACGTTATGTGAGTCGTCACAAAGTACGTCACAAATATCTCTTGTTAAAACGTAGTAGAAAATTCCCCAATTCAGAGATGGATAACTTAGTACAATTATTTGAAAGTATATTTCACGATAGTGTCGAGATTAATACGGAAATTCCTATGGGCGCGGAACATGAGATTTTAAATTTGACAAAAAGGGAAGATAACCATTTTAATTGAAAAGACTTTTGCATTTCAAAAGTAATCGTCGTTTCTGCCATTCAGATAATAGTTTCTGAGGAGTGCAATGTTTCACATATAAGAGGGACTTGTGCGTAAGTTGCCGTGGTAACTAAATGCATAATGTTTATCCTCGATGGTCATGCACACAGAAATCGTAATAATAAGACACTAATATAACGATTAGTATTGTCATACATCTAAGTATAGATACCTCGAAGCAATTACAAAGAGGAGATGACCTAAGCTAGCGAGCCTTTAGAATTCCTAAAAGCCTTGACGTCATCGCTACTCGTTCCATTCACACATCCGCTCGAGTTCGCATAGCTAAATATTATCTATTTTTACTAAAAATAAAACCCTTAAAATGAAGTGATGTATCTTAACATACGAAAATCACGTAGAACGACGTTTTGGGCACAGTTTAGTTTTTTCTAGTATCCGCATGGAAAATACAAATGTGGGTTGGGCGTAACGTCCCTCTCGCTCTGTGCCACCCCGCGCAGTGCCACGCTAAGGAAATTGTATAGGAACATCTTATTACCCCATCTCCTCTTCGTATTGCTTCGTAATAGATAGGTACCGAGTGATGCACTGCAATTAACGGAAGGTACTATTTGTTGTCTATATTCCAATTAAACTGTAAAACTTTGTGAACAAACCATCATCATTTTTAAATGATTCAGTTGTGATTGTAATCTATAACAAGTGAAATACGACTGCCTCGTTGGTCTAGGGGCAAAGCGCATCGCTTTATGATCACGAGGGGTTCAAATCCTAGTTCAAACAAATGTTGTTTTTCTAACGAAAACTTTCTAGTATGATTCCGGAATTGTGCCCGATATATGGTTATAGGCTCGCCAACTATTATATAGGACCTCTCATCATCGGCGAAAAGTGCAGCAGCTTGGGGAAAATAGCCTAATTATTTTACTCCTTTCACATTAAATTATCATAACCTTAGTTGAAGCGAAGAATACTTGTTGTCCAGTGAAGCTGTACAGACCCCGCGGCCAACAGAGTACTTTACACACACGCGACGAATACCGAATGTGGTAGATATGTACATAATATTGTATGCTTTAGTAGACTGCATAGGCTAGTCACCACTGTCACCACTTACGTGGGGGCAACAGGACAAGCAGGACAAGATTTTAATTGCAAAGTAATTTATTTGTATTAAAAAAATTGCCCTACACTATTAATTGTTCCTGTGCTATGGGTGCGTTTATGAACATGAAATTTACATACACAAACACCCAGACCGAAACAAACATTTGTGGGTCACACAAAGATTTGTCTTGTGCTTCGATCGAACCCGGGACTACTCGATGTAGTGGGCGGAACGACTTAAGGGGCTGCCGTGAAAGAAACTTGTATTGTACTCCGTGCACTTAAAGAAATAAATAGATTAGAGACTTAATATTTGTAAATATGATTTTTGACTGTATATTGTAGTATCTGGTAAAATTAATACATGATTAAACGAAATTTTCTCGATCTCGCTCTTTTAAATCTGTCAAGTGGCAAATCTAACATGGGTTTCGGTATCTTATTGTATAAGCGAATACCGACCCCTACGAAGGAATTGAATACTTTCAAGCCTAAAATTGGTAATACAAGTTTATGTTTATTTCTGTTGTTTAGTTTATGAACGTCGCTCACTTTATCAAATAAATGGATATTAAAAAACAATCTCACGTATGTACACTATATATATACATATACTGTGAAGCCCTAGGTCCTAGGTTATAAAAATGGCGCACATAGCTCTTTTTTGCAGTATGAATACATTTTTCACGTCAGCAGAGTTACAAATTATATTAAATCTTCACTAATGAATAATGCCTTTACACAAGTTACCTGAAGTTCACAAGAATATGATGTTAAGTGCAGCGTGTCCTGCCTGGCGAACGTTTATTGATTTTAAATATTATTCTTGAACAATGTTGACAGGGTCGTGGATTGGTCATGCTCACTAAAATGTCTTTACTAGTAGCGGCTCTGTGGAGCGGGTCACTCTCTTCCCTCTAATATGGTTGAGGAGAGTGATGACTGCTTCTCAAGTCATACTCGTGAACGGGTGCTGCTGGTAGGGACTAGTCCGTCCTCTATTCTTTGACTGATTAATCATGTACCGCAGTAATGTTAATTTTTGTCTTGTTAGGCATCACACTGGAGCTATAACCAATTATTTGGTATTACATATTTTACAGTAACCCTTTTTTATCTTGCTATTATTGTTATATTTTTTATTATATACCTTTACAGCCTCTATTTTGTAAATGAGAGGACTATGTAGACACTGACTGATACCATGAATCAAAGTACACTAATGTTTAATCCCTACTTAAGCCCATCTATTTAACTCGTTCTGCATTGTTCTCCCATACCTCATAAACGCAATGTATACAAAAAGAACTGTAAATCTCTAATTTTAAAAGAATAATCGTGGTTAAAGTTACTTGCCCTTCTTCATCATAGGAATGACATTCCGAACCGGTGGTAGAGTCTTAATTAATCATTAACTTTTTCTTACTGGACTATTCATAAGTACTTCTTGGTCTGCATGCATAAAATACGTTTGATTTTGATACACCTCTGCCATCTCTACTTGGGAAATATAGGCGCGACGGTGTGAACGATATGTATAACATTAGAATTTAGTATAAACAAATATGTGCGGAATCAAAAAGGAGATAAAATTATAAGGTTGTCTTGAACTTCACTACTGTTCCTTGCGGGGCGTCACCACAGCGCAGTCCAAAGAATGACAGAATGATGCCATCAGATATGCGTAGTAAATATAATGCGATAAAGTATTAGCGGACATATAAATACGACGATTGCAATTCCCTATCTAGTATCAATCGAGCGATATCGAGAAACAAATAAGTTTCCTTGAAAATTCAAGAAAATTTTCTTCCGCTACAAAAACAACTAATACATATCAAGTAAGTATTTTTATTTTTGTATTGTATTGTCTTGACATGTTAGTTTCTGTTAGTTGTAATTTTTTAACATTAAAAAGGGCCTATCGTAAACTTTTAAGTTGATGTAAACATACCAGAATACTTTAAATCAGAACCATATTTTTGAAATAGCTCGTCTACCACCAATATTTGTGCCTCTGATTTATTTTTGTTTTGTCTAGTGCTATTTATATCTCCTTTTTCACATTCTTATAGGGGTAGCTATGGTTGTCTTTGGGGTAGTCAAATACATTAAATCCATTGAATACTATAAATACATATCTTACAAATAGAAAATAATAAAGAAAATTGGCGTGGCAGTGACAGTTTAGTTTAATCATTAAAAAGAAGCAGAGACACTATTCTACTACCAATGCAGTGCCCAGAATTCATTCTTGTTTTTTCTTTATATTTTGGTTTTCCGCTGTGCTTTTACTTATAACAAATAATCTTCTCTTGCAGTATGCAGCGCCCATACAACGCAGCTTGTCAACCCGTCAAGAGCGATAGCTTCCACAGCTATTGCATTGCACCAAGCCCTCGGTTTGGACAGCAAAACATTAGGCCGTCCTTCGCGACCCCCATGCCCACAGCAGCGAGCCTCAACTTCCAACCAAACATGTGCTTTATGCCAGCATCAGCGATCCGCAGGATGTGCAACACAATGCCTCCGAACCATTACCGACCCAAATACTTTTGACAGGTATAAAAAATTCGGGCGGTACCACGGAATCTCGAGTAGCATTAGTTTCGGCTACTGTTTAAGCTTAGTTTATGTTATGATACTCGTATTTTAGTACCTATTAAGATTTTTTACAGTATATTATTTACTGATTATTTATTGTGAAATAAGTTTGTAATAAAATTAATTAAATTATCTTATGTATTTTTCTTTTGTATTGTTCTGTATACGAATACAAAAACATAAGAACTACAAACAGATAAGAAAGAAAAATCCAAGTATCGTGATATAGTATTAATAATGTTTTTTTTAATATAAATACATTATGTAGATGCATATGATATTTTAGGTTGACGTATATTTTAGCTAGGGACAAACGACAAACAATTGTATAGATTAATTTTGTTTATTAGGAAAGAAGAGTAAAATGTCGGGTGCTATTTCCTAGAGATATATCGTATTTTGAATAGGTTTCTGAAGGTGTCCTTTCAATGTTTTACTTGACAGATCGCAAATTATAACCATCACACAAGACTTCAGATGAAGTTTACACAGTTTCTTTTGCCATAAGGGCGCGTGGGGCATAAGCCCAGGCACTGAGCCTGATGGGGGCTCATAAATACTGAAGCTCAATGACTAATTGATCGAGCAGCCCAATTCGCAAAATTGAAAGTAGTCCCATCATAATGCAATATTAGTACAAAACCATATCGTGGTAAAATAGTCTAGGTCTTCCCCGACAGATATCGATATGTGAAAGTGGTTATACGCGTCCACTTTCGCATTGTCTATCTATTTTGTTTATCTGTATCGTCTACTGTTTAGCTAATTATAATTGTGATAATCTTTACTAATATTATAAAAAGGAAAGATTTGTTTATAATTGATAAACTCTGAAACTACTGAATCAATCTTATTAATTATCTTACAATTAGAAAGCTACGTTATCCAGAAGTAACATATACTGTTGTTGACTAGGCAAGATGCAGCAGAAGACTGCTAGTAACCAATTAAATCACTAAGCAAAAGTTCTATTTTTTAAATTCATTGTCTTTTAGCTTTTCTCATAGGTCCTCCGAATCAATACTTTCCTATAAGCCACCTGCAGGGCATCTTACTAAACTTAGCGACCACTTCATGAAGGGCCAATGGCTTAGCATATCTTCTGAAGTACAGGACCGCTCAAATATGGAAATGTCAAACACACATGGAACATGGAAACAGTCACCCATTTTATTGTGATCGCGCCGAATGCTGCTTAATCTTGGTAATCGCTAAGAACACCGCAGCCTTGAAGCGCTGCAAGCATTTGTCACTGCTTATAAATATATTTATCCTCTTATATGCATATATACCCAGAAAACGATAAAATATTACCAACTAGATTCTGCCCGCGACTTAATCCGCGTTGACTTTTAAGAGGAACGTTACATTTTTTCGGGATAAAAGTATCCTATGTGTTAATCTAGACAATAAACTATCTGTGTGTCCAATATTATACAAAACCGTTCAGCCGTTTTTGCGTAATGAGTAACAGACTTCCAATCATCCAAACATACAAACTTTCACATTTATAATATTAGTAGGAAGTAGGATAGGCTAAAACACCTAATGAGCGAACCGAAAAGCTAGGTTAGCTGACTTTGAACAAGAATACTTGATATTTTAAATAAAAATGACTAATATTCTTAACTGTTTTATGATTATACTTGTGAAAAATACAAAGTAAGATACAGGGTCGCTTGGATGTCACAAAATAGATAGATTTCACTCTATACATTAGTGTGGGAAGAAAAAGTCCATGGCGTGTTAAAAGGCGTGAAATTCAAAATCAGAATATTGCATTCAACAATACTGCTACTAATATGCCACGATGAGGATCTTCGAATCCGACAATGGTCGGACACTCTAGCACCCAAAAGAAATAAACAGCATCCATGACTAAAAGTGAAAGCTGATCGTTAATCGACTCTGTGTGTTACCTCAATGACCTCACATACCCGCCGAGCGGTAAAACTTATGCGGGTGGGTGGACCGTCATCATGGCGTCACTAGACGAGAAATTAAGAGAATTCTAATTAAACTAGATCACTATGGCGCATACTGATGAATAGTTAAAGATCTAATTCTAATTTGTTCCTATTATTTTGATAAAGAACTATCTTAAATACATTTGTGTCTAAAATTTAAAGGCTTTGCGCCGAGCTTTATTGTGCTTGTAAACCAATCATACAGTACAATTAGTTGTCTCTATCTAAGGTAACAATCTTCTATCTTATCTATCCCTTTTTAGGGTTACACTTTTCTATCATATTCACTTATGTATTTATCTATTACTTGACTTAACTACTATTTCTAATGTGCTATAAACTTAATCTATTACATGTCTATACTAAACTTAATCTAGTACATATGCTTATCTGCAATTCCTGATTTATATCGCAAAAAAAGAAAACTCACGCACGCACTCACACACACACTCCCACACACCACATAGAACACCCACAAGATTTTACTTATTACTAATATAGAAATAATATTCTTTTATAAAGAGTTTGGCCTATTTATATACCAATTATACCAATTTCGTACCTACCTGTCTAAGGGGCGAGGGTCAGGTGATCTGCGACACAGGCTTACCTAGTGCAGGCACCAGTCACTCACAATGGAATTCTAATTTGTGTAACTGTACTAGCCACTTCAGCTTAACCTTTGTGAAAGAACAGATTCCTACAAAAAGTCAGTGGCAATTTTAATAACGAAGAAATAAAAAATATGCTGTCATTTTGCTTTAAATAACCTAATATTTGCTATTAAAATTACAACAGGCGTGTTTATACTACGGGTGGTAGAGTCGAGTTTTTTTGACTATTCATAAGTACTTTACGTTGCTTGATTTTTGACTGTCATTTTTCCTGACTAATATATAAATTTTGTTATAAAAATCAATTAAATCGAGATCAAAAAAAAACGACGCGGGTTATCATGCTCATTTGATGACTTGTTTAAAAACACTTGCGAAGAGTGAAAAGAAAAATGCTCACCGACTGATACAAAAACTTCTACATAATCTTGAAAATCGCATCTAAATCCATTTACTACAACTAAAGTTATAAGCGAACAAACGATAAATCTAGAGATACGTAAGTAATATATAGGTAAAATAGGCTGGATTAAACGATATGAAATGCATGGTTCATTACACTTTTATAACCCGAATATAAGGTAGTAAATAAGTTTTACCACGCAGCGGGTAAGTAAGGTCATTGAGGTAACACTCAAAGCCGATTACTGATTAGTTTTGAGTTTTACTCATGGATGCTGTTTTTCTTGTGGGTGCTAGAGCCTCCGAGCATTGTAGAATTTGGAGATTCTCATCGTGGCATATTAGTGACAGTATCATTGTCCAAAGTCAGTAAACTTAACTTTTGGGTTCGCTCTTTAGGTGTTTAGCCTATCCTACTTTCTACTAATATTATAAATGGGAAAGTTTGTATGTTCTGATGTTTGCTACTCATCACGCAAAAACGGCTGAACGGATTTGGATGAAATTTCGCACACAGTTTATTACCTAGATTAACACATAAGATACTTGTTATCCCGAAAAAATGTAAGGTTCCTGTCAAAAGTCAGCGCGGATGAAGTCACGGGCAGAAATTAGTTGGTAATATTTTATCGTTTTCCTTGGTAGCTATATATGCATATAAGAGAATAATTATATTATAAGTATTGATAAATGCTCGCAGCACTTCGTGGCTGCAGTATTCTTAGCGATTATCAAGATAAAGCAGCATTCGGCGCGGTCATTGTAAAATGGGTGACTGTTTATAACATTTCCATATTTGAGCAATAGAACTAAATAACTATTGAACAACAGTAATCCGGACTCAAAGTCTGTCAAAGAGTAAAGGAACGCACCATTTTAGGTGTTAAGCGGACGGATCGCGTCCGATACACTTCGCCACGGTCCATGACTCAGGTTACTGATGTAGGCTTAAAGCCGGCAAAGCTGAAGTGGGATTGGGCGGGACATGTCGTGCGTATCGACCCGCAAAGGTGGGCAAACATCGTCACAGTATGGATCCCTGAAGACGATCACAGGTGTCGTAGTCGACCGAGACGAAGATGGCGTGACGAACAAAACTGAACTGAACGTGAACTACAAAAAAACTTTTTTTTTTCTTTAATAGTCTATCCTGTGTCCCACGGCTGGGCATAGACCTCCTCTTGACGTCTCCATAAAGATCGATCCTGGGCTAGTAGTATCCATGTCTTTCCCACAAAAGTGTCCAAGTCGTCACGCCATCTTCGTCTCGGTCGACTACGACACCTGTGATATATATATATATATATATATTTGAGCGGCCCTGTACTTCAGAAGGTTTGTTAAGCTATTGGCCTTTCATGTGGTAATCGCTAAGTTAAGTAAGAAGCCTTGCAGACGGCTTATAGGAAAGTATGGATTTGGGGGAACTATAAGAAAAGCTTAAAAAAAGTTAATTTAAACATCAGAACTTTTACTTAGTGATTTAATTGTCGCACCTAGTCGACAATAGCGTCACCTACCGGGTCCATGTTAATTCTGGATAACGTAGGTTTCTAATGGTAAAAGATTATTAAAATTTGTTTTTTTTTTTATTTAAAAAAAACGTTACCTGCACTAGGATTTATTCCTGTGTAGGTGCGTTTACAAATATGAAAATTCACATACACAAATACCCAGACCGAAACATATAATTGTTCACACAAATATTTGTGTGTCTAAACGTCGCGGGTTCGGGAACCGAACCGAGACACAGGGGGCGGTCCGGCTTAAGTGTATCGATTAGAAAAAAATAAATCTTTCCTTTTTATAATATTAGTATAGATTATCCCAATCATAATTAGCTAGACAGTCGACGATACAGATAAACAAAATAGATATACAATGCGAAAGTGAACGCGTGATCTATAACCATTTTCACATATCGGTATCTGTCGGGGAAGACCTAGACTATCTTACCATGATATGGCTTTGTTCTAATATTATATTATGATGTGACTACTAACAAATTTTGAGAATTGGGCTGCTCAATCAATAAGTCATTGAGTTTCAGTATTCATGAGTCCCCATCAGGCTTAGCGCCTGGGCTTGTGCCCCACGGCCAAAGGCAAAGGAAAATGTGTAAATTTCATCTGAAGCCTTGTGTGATGATTCTAATTTGCGAACTGACATTGAGAGGACACCTTCAGAGACCTATTCAAAAGACGAAATTTCTCCAGAAAATAGCAAACCGACATTTACTCTTCTTTTAAAATTAATTAATTTAATCTATACAATTGTTTGTCTAAGAGTATTCTCAAGCTAAATATACGTCGGCCTAAAATATTATATTCATGTGTATAATGCATTTATATAAAAAAAACATTATTAATACTATATCACGAAACTGATTTACGCATATACCTATTTTTGGATTTCTCTTTCTTATCTGTTTGTAAGTTAAATCTACTCTGTTCACTATTTTGTTAATTTTGAGTACACAGAACAATACAAAAGAAAAATACAGAAGATAGTTTAATCCATTTTATTACAAAATTATTTGACAATAAATAATCAGTAAATAATATTGTGTAAAAAGTCTTACATAGGTACTAAAACACGAGTATAACGATAAACTAAGCTTAAACAGTAGCCAAAACGAATGCTACTCGAGATTCCGTAGTACCGCCTGAATTCTTCAGACTTGTTAAAAGTATTTGGGTTGGTAATGGTTCGGAGGCATTGTGTTGCTCATCTTGCGGATCGCTGATGCTGGCATAAAGCACATGTTTGGTTGTAAGTTGAGGCTCGCTGCTGTGGGCATAGGGGTCGCAAAAGACGGAGTAATGTTTTGCTGTCCAAACCGGGGGCTAGGTGCAATGCAATAGCTATGGAAGTTATCGCTCCTGACGGGTTGGCAAGCTGCGTTGTATGGGCGCTGCATTCTGCAAGAGAAGATTATTCTTAGTGAAAGAACTGCGGAAAACAAAAACATAAAGAAAAAACAAGTTGATTGCTGGGTACTGCGTTGTTATTCGTAGTAGAATATTGTCTCTGCTTCTTTGTACAGATTAAACTTCGAGAATCATATTGTCACAGCCACTTTTTGTAAGATATGGATTTATAGAATTCTTAAATGGATTTAATGTCTTTAACTACCCCAAAGACCACCAAATCCATCCCTGTAAGAATATGATGAAGGAGATATAAATAGCACCAGACAAAACAAAACTAATTCAGCGGCATACATTTTGGTAGCTGACGCGCTTTTTGAAAAATATAGTTCTGAGTCAAAGTGTTGTGATCTGTTTACATCAACTTAAAGTTTAGTTTAGTTAGTTTACGATAGGCTCTTTTTAATGTTATTTAAAATTACGTTTCGAGACAATACAATACGTAAAACACTTACTTGATATGTGTAGTTGTTTTTGTAGCGGAAGAAAATTTTCTTGGATTTTCAAGGAAACTTGTTTTTTTCGCAATATCGCTCGATTGATACTGGATAGTGAATTCCAACCGTCGTATTTATATGTCCGCTAATACTTTATCGCGTTATATTTACTACGCATATCTGATGGCATCATTCTGTCATACGAGTACTTTCGACAGCGCTGCGGTGACGGCCCGCAAGGAAAAGTGGTCAAGTTCAAGACAACCTTTTAATGATATCTTCGTTTCGATTCTGCATTTATTTATTTATAATAAATGCTCATGTTCTATGAAAATTGCCGGACATCTTCGCAATTTTTGTAAGCGTTGATATTTAAAAGAATTAAACAACCTACATGATTATCTATCAGGAAGGAATACTTTTTTACTTCTTACACAGTACCCAAAAAGAAGTATCCGACTACTGTATGAAAAACACGGGGTGGATTTCATATAGAATATTCTATCTATGTATCTATATCGTCACGCCAGATTCCTCGCGGGGTAGGCGGAGAGTACAGGGTTCCAACAGGTTTTCCTTACAAATCTCTCTGGTTTCTTTCACTCTCTTTCTTCTTTCTTTTGTCATAAAATGTACAAAGTTTAACTTCATCAAAATGTATTGCAATAGACGAAAATGCAGCCCACAAAAAAAAAACCAAAACAGCCTCGACAGTCCGTAAAATTAAACTGATAGTCATACTGAAAAATCTCAGTATCTAACTAATTAGTCAAATGCATCAATTAAGATCTTCTCTCTTTTTTACTCGCATAAAGTAAACTACATAGCTTGAATACCTACAGTATCCTATAGTAATATTAGCCCTGTTAAGAAACTGTCCCACCGTTACACACGGGCCTCCTCTCAAACTTAGAGGGTCCACCACGCTGGCCCAGTGCGGGTTGGCGAACTTCACACACCTTCGAGAAACTCGTAGACATGCAGGTTTTCTCACAACGGTTTCCTTCACGGTTAAAGCAAGTTAATTTTTTTTAATACGTACATTTTTTCGAAAAGACATAGGTGCGTGCCTGGGTTTGAACCCGAAACCTCTGACTTTGCAGTCCAACGTATCTAAGTAATAGTACTTTATTACAAAACGTGAGTGGCGGCCTAATTGGCAAGTGAAGTTTCAATATTTCATGCTTTCTTGCGGAACTCTGATTTATTTTTAGCTTAAATACATGATAAGGGTTTTAACATTTCGCGTGTACCGAAATAAAATGTGATAATCGTTTCTAAAAATAATTTCTACAAATAAAAGGACAAGCGTATCAATCTAAAAGCAGCATATTTTTTTAGATAAGTATTTCACCACTGCTAGATTACCACCTGGCTATAAATAAACAATTAATCTTGCTATATTGATAATAAAACCATTATATTGACTTTTTTACTATACCCGTATTAAAAAGATTTACAATTCATTTCATCGATTGCAGATATACCTATTTATTGCAGAATTCCGGGAATGTAAATGTTTATCAATTACCTATTTAAAATATATATATACTACACGACTATGCTGTCCAAGCAGGAGTGGCTGAGGTTTACGGTGTACTGTAAACTTACACCCAAATATCACCGACGATATTGGGTTGTACTGTAAGGGGGCCAAGCCATGACAGCAACTGAATTTTTTTTTGAGAACAAAGCAGACTTTGTCAAACCTAGGATTTAAATCCAGGACCACTTGCACTACGCGCCATTAGCACAATGAGGTAGCCATTACCTATAACTTTGGTTACATTTTCCTTGTGAGGTTTATTAGATATAATGTAATATTTATTTACGTATTTCAAATATTTGGTACATTCCGTCGGTCATAGAGGTTTCCCCAAGATGATTTCCTTACCGTACACGAGTTTCAGTTATTTCTAAAAAAGTATGATCAAAGATTAGTATGATCCGAACTCGAATTCGGAGGGACTCGCACGTCGAGGTTTGAATTCTGAGCCTCGTGTGTGTGTGTGTGTGTGTGTGTGTGTGTGTGTGTGTGTGTGTTTGTGTGTGTGTGTGTGTGTGTGTGTGTGTGTGGGTGGGTGTGTGTTTGTGTGTGTGTGTGTGTGTGTGTTTGTGTGTGTGTGTGTGTGTGTGTGTGTGTGTGTGTGTGTGTGTGTGTGTGTGTGTGTGTGTGTGTGTGTGTGTGTGTGTGTGTGTGTGTGTGTGTGTGTGTGAATGATCTACGCTGTTGGCCGCGGGGTCTTTACAGCTTCACCGGACAAGAGGGCGAGCGTGCAACCACTTAGCTCGAGCCAGAAGGGCAAAGGGGCAACTAGCTCAAGGGCGTCTTAAGGAGGAACAGCCTCGGCTTGGGCAGTCGCTATGAGGGAGGATGGTATACTAAGTGTATCGCCGTGATGCTCTGCACCGGACGGCGGGCAAAGGATTCTTCGACCTCGCCAGCGACGTCGGTGTCTGATCCTGTGTGCGGTATCTGTATCCGAAAGAAGAGATGTAAGGGCATCGGGAAGGTCGGTGAAAACATGCCGCGGTAGGCGGTAAGGTAATAGGAGGCAAGTTAGGTTCGTAGTCGGCGGCGGCTACGATTAGCGGATTTCTATCATTGGACGCATTTGCGAAATATCCGGTTGTCGCCTTTTTAATAAAGGCGCGAATAGGTTCGAGACTGAGATCGGAATGGAGAACAGTTAGAGTGCGTCCACCGTCCTTGACTTACGCGTAATCCTACTTTGAGGAAGGCGCGTGAATATACGAAGTTCATAGCTCTGTTTCTCACATCATAGTAAGACAATAATAATACTGATAAAGAATTGAGGTTACGTCTCCCACATAGTGCAGTAGTACGTAAAAAAGCGTGCGTCTTATACTACTTATGTATGTTTGTATTTTCGGAGAATTCTATGAGAACCTTATTTACAATAGGTAGTGTTGACATAGCTCGCAGAGTGAGCTCGCTAAAGTGGCAGTGGGCTGGCCATGTCTGTCGAAGAACCGATGGCCGATGGAGCAGACGTGTTCTAGAGTGGAGCGACTCGGCAAACGTAAGGTAGGGCGCCCCCCAGCTAGATGGACCGACGACCTGAAGAAGGTCGCAGGGTGGGACTGGATGCGGAAGGCGGAGGACCGTGTATTGTGCCGCAAATTGGAAGAGGCCTATGCCCAGCAGTGGACTGCAATAGGCTGATATGCTTGAACATGAGATACGAGTAGGTTTACTAAATAAACAAATTACAAAGAAAGTACTTTTTTTGTCGTAGTCGTAAAGTGAAGAGTTCCCCGAGTTCCAAATTATCTACTTATCGAGAAGACTCTACATTTAATTTAGGGCAATTAGTCCAACAATAATAATTATACACAATGTATTTAGATAAGCCAGCGATTACTCGCCTAAGATTAACTTTATCTCTGTCTGTGACTACACACCTACTATGGTATTATTGTTTTTACTTTATGTACCTATTTTACAATCAGTACGCAATACGGACGACAGAGGATCTAGCCAAGTGGCAAGCTTTTTATCTCTATTCTCTCGATGGTGACTAGGGTTGCCATCTTTTATTTGAGCATATAAAGTACATTGGTTTTAAAAGGTAGACAAAAAAGTACGCTGTATAAAAATGAAGTATTATTTATTTCACCTTACTATTTTGTTGAAAAACATATTTTTTTTATTACGTTTAGAAATTTTCAATCACTGTTAAACAGAATTCACAGCATGTTTACAGTCTATGATAACTTGAAGGGATTGGAGAAAGATAGTAGCAATTTGGAAGTGTCTATAGTATTTACTATTTTCTTTAAGTTAAAGAGGATAATGTAAAAATGATTTTTTCTGAAATCTAGCTTACCTTAGATTCGGATTTTAATACCAAACATCATCCACTTTCCTTTTAATTGCGAATACTCTAGTTAAGACAGTCAGCCGTTATACGTAAAATTGCGATCAATTTTTTTCTTTTTTTTATGATAAAGTACGGGTGGCAACACTAATTGTGGCATCGATACCACATGTTTCTGACCTCGTGATTTTTCGTTATGATTATATCTCTCCCGTACATTTGTCTGTTTTCCTTTAGAAACCCTTTACGTCTCCACACAAATCGATCCTGGGTCTGTAATATCCATGTCTTTCCCCCAAAAGTGTTCAATTCGTCAGGCCATCTTCGTCTCGGCCGACCACGGCGTCTGTGATGGTCCTCAGGGGTCCAAACCCTATCATCATCATCATCATCTCAGCCTATACTTGTCCACTGCTGAACATAGGCCTCCCCAATCGCTTTCCAGCGTAACCGGTCTGATGCCACCTGCATCCAACGACTTCCTGCGATTTTCACAAGATCGTCGGTCCATCTGGCAGGCGGTCGTCCCACGCTGCGCTTGCCAATACGTGGTCTCCACTCTAGAATCTTTCTGCCCCAACGCCCGTCCGATCTACGCGCTATGTGGCCCCCCCATTGCCACTTCAGCTTGCTAATTTTAAGGGCTATGTCGGTGACCTTGGTTCTTCTACGAATCTCCTCATTCCTGATTCGATCGCGTAGAGAAACGCCGAGCATAGCTCTCTCCATAGCTCGCTGAGCAACTCTGAGCTTTTTATGAGACCTATTGTAAGAGACCACGTCTCTGATCCATATATCATCACTGGTAACACCCATTGACTAAAAACTTTAGTCTTAAAGCACTGAGGTATTTTGGATGAGAAGATGTTGCGCAATTTCCCGAACGCTGCCCAGCCGAGTTTGATTCGTCGATTGACCTCTCTCTCAAAGTTGGACCTACCTAATCGGACTACCTGTCCCAGGTAAATGTATTCGTCGACAACTTCAAGAGTAGAGTTCCCAACGGTGAGTGCGGTGGGCACGACATGGACGTTAGACATTATTTTCGTTTTGTCCATGTTCATTTTAAGACCCACTTGTTGAGATACTCTGTGGAGGTCACCGAGCATTCGCCCTAGATCTTCCAGCGAAACCCTATATAAAAGAAAATATTTTAACCTATTAGTTAAACTAAGATTAGGGTTACATTGATAGAGTAAGATTCCAAATATTTCTTTCTAATTAAATAATAATAAATATTAGCCCTGTTAATAAACTGTCCCACCGTTGGGCACGGGCCTCCTCTCAAACTGAGAGGTTTTAGGCCATAGTCCACCACGTTGCCCAGTGCGGGTTGGCGAACTTCACACACCTTCGAGAAACACTTAGGCATGCAGGTTTCCTCACGATGTTTTCCTTCACCGATAAAGCAAGTGATGGTTAATATTTAATACGCCCATGCTTTTGAAAAGACAGAGGTGCGTGCCTGGGTTTGAACCTGAGACCTCTGACTTAGCAGTCCAACGATCAAACCATTAGGCTATCAATGCTTTTTTCTTCTTAATTTTAAATATGTTTTAGACATTCTATACTCTAAGCTATAAAGTAAGGTAATAATGAATTTATCCCGTCTGCGTATGTTTGTTAATCCCTCAAACGTTGTTATGCAGACACAATAGAATAACTACTGTTTTCTTCCAGTCTGCTGCTTGATGAAATCATCGCTGTTATATTAATTTCTAGATATCTTTGTCATTTGCGAGTTGCAGAATAGGCAGTATGCCTACAGAGATCTTTTAGGTTTTTTTCTTTTCTTGTCACGTTGTTTAAGGGGATCTTTTTAAAGAAGTATTAATTTTATCGTAATCGATAGCGATCGATTATGATAAAATTAATATTTTATGAAATATAAAATATATAATTATGACACTTCATAAATATGTATAGTTTTTATCGGTGAACAAAATGCAATAGGTGTTTCTAAATAGATTGGTTAACAAAGTATTAGTATAAAGTTATAAAGGGCCGGTTCTTGTGTTTTGAATAATAAAAAAGAAATATTTGGGGTCGCCAACTTAGGCCCACTTGCACGGACCAGGGTTAGCGTTTAGTTATCTTTTGAGTAACTCAAGGTTATAACGTTAAATTGCCTTCAAATTAACGTTATAACGTCGAGTTGATCAAAAGGTAACGCTAACTCTGGTTCGTGTAAGTGGGCCTTAAAGGTTTCTGAACACAAAACCATTTAGTGTTTGTTTTTGTTGTTTTATTCCAGTATCCCATAAAAACCACATGACCGAATTTGCAGACTTTAATTTTTGGGTAGCAAAGAATTTGACGTACATATATCTTTTATATCTATCTATACAAATATATAAGTGGTCACGATGAGGTTTAGTCACTGGAGGCTGATGTAGCTCGCCTTACGATATCTCTCCACTTAGTTCGATCATTTGAGATTCTGGTGCACTTGATCAAAGCATCTCCCATTACGGACTTAATTTGGTCAGTCCACCGCATTGGTGACCTCCCACGTGGTCTAATTCCTTCTGCTTTGCCCTGCACAACCAGACGCTCTATGGAGTCGTTGTTACGCCTCGAGACATCGCCGAAAAATTTGATTATGCGAGACTGTACTACTACTGATAGACGCTGTTTGATGCCGAGTTCTTGGAGTATGGAGACATTTGTGCGAAATTCAGTCCACGATATCCCAAGCATTGTTCTCCAGCACCACATTTCTAGAGCATCTATTTTCTTCTTTTCCAGTTCTCGCAGCGTCCAAGTAGCTCTGCAGCGTATAACAATATGGGGAATACGAGTGTTCGTACGAGCCTAGTTTTAGTGGCTTTGGTTATATTACCATTCCGCCATATATTTTTCAACTTGTCCATTGCAGTTCTAGTAATTGCCATACGTCGCTTTACTTTATCTATGCAACCGCCGTTATTTTACATTAAAGCACCAAGGTATATGTAGGTCTTAACCGCATCACAGTTTGCAATTTGTTTTGTTTCCGGCGAGTTGTTGTTGGGGCGGTCAACTATCATAATCTTGGTCTTACTCCGATTAATCTTTAATCCAAACAAAAGGCTCACGCATTCCAATTTAGGAATAGTGGTATCATCTGCGTAGCGCAGGTTGGCGATTTTATATCCGCCGATCACAACACCATCTGTCCAATCTTCGACAGTAAAACGAGCTGCAATATTACGCTTAAGTGTGTGATTTTGCCTACACATGAATTCCTCCATGATCTGATTCATCTCCTCATCAGAATCTCTTCAGTGGTTAAAAGTACTTACCTGAAATTGTGTATACATGTTTGACTTAAACACTCAAACATGATCTCGTGCCTGAACCGATGATGCATTCAGGATTGTCTCTTCTTGAGAGAACTTTTTAACGATGAATGGACACGAAACTTGGTATATTCATTTATTTAAGATACAAAGATGATTTTGATCATGAAAATAAACTATATATTCTCGCGAGACGACTGACACGCATGTTGACCCGGGACCGATCGCCGTAAACGGAACCTCCAAGTTGTTTCCGAGTATGTATACCTAGGGCAGTTGCTCCAACTGGGTAAAAACAACTTTGACAAGGAAGTTAAGATACGGATACAGCTGGGCTGGGCACCATTTGGAAAACTCCGTCGAGTCTTCTTATCGCCCATACAACAATGCTTAAAAACGAAAGTTGTTAATCAGTGCGTCCTACCTGTAATGACATAGCCGAAACGTGGCCGCTCACTGTGCGGCTTGTCCACCAGTTCAAGGTCGGTCAGCGAACTATGGAAAGAGCTATAGTCGGAGTTTCTCTTAGGGATCGAATCCGGAACGAAGTAATTCGTCAGAGAACCAAGGTTACCGACATAGCTCAGCGAATTAGCAAGCTGAAGTGGCAATGGGCAGGTCACATATGCCGCAGAACCGATGGCCGTTGGAACAGACTGGTACTTGAGTGGTGACCGCGTGTCGGCAAACGTAGTGTAGGGCACCCTGTAGCAAGGTGTAGCGATGATACACTGCGTACTGACAAAGCTTTGTTACATACTAAGCTGGCAATGTACCTTTTTTCTATCTATATCTATATCATCACGCCAGATCCCTTACGGGGTAGGCAGAGAGTAGAGTTCCAACAGGATCGTTCCTTATATACCTCTCTGGCTTCTTCTCCTCTCATAGTTCGTCTCATACACGCTCGCCGGTTACGGAGACTCCTGACTTGTCCTTCAGAATAGACCTGGTCTATTTGGTCATGGTAAGATAGTCTAGGTCTTCCCCGGTACCTACATCCTTCCACTTTCGCATTGTATATCAGTTTCGTCATTCTTTCTTTGGACATTCTTTCTATATGCCCGAACCAACGGATCATACCCTTTCTCATCTTTACACCAACACTCTCTTTCATACCTATTTGCTTTCTTACTACGCTGTTGCGAATACGGTCGGTCAGCTTCACTCCGCACATCTTCCGCAGAGCTCGCATTTCCACCGCATTTATCCTACTTTCATTCTCCTTCTTACATACCCAGCTCTCGCTGCCATATAACAGCGTTGGGACAAGCACTCCATTATGTATGGCCAGCTGCGCCTTTCGGCTTAAGTGCCGGCTCCCAAGTAGCTTTCCCATCGCGCCATTCACTCTGTTTCCTGCACTCACTCTTCTCTACCTTTTTTAAATATAATAACGCCAGATCACGATCTTCGGCAGGGTAGGTAGGCAAGTTTCAAATCAGCCATTTTATCAAAAATTTTATAATAAATAGATAAACTGCTAATCCTTTTCAAAAAGAAAATACCTAGGTATTGTATATGTTTTTTTTATGAGGTGGCGTTTGCATTGAATAAGATCGCGCTATAGATTTAGAGAAACGAATAAGATCGTCTCTATAGCATTACAGACTAACCTATGTCAAATTACAAAATAAACGCGTGCGTAGCCGCGGGTAACAGCTAGTACAATAAATTTGATAAAAATGGCTGAAAAGAATTAGAGCTACAAGCCTGACCTTTTCATACGATGCCGTCAGATACTGTGTCTGGATATATGGTTTTATATCTAGGTTTTAAGACTAATTATAGGTTAACGCAGGCGGAACCGCGGGCAAAGTCTTATTATATTTCTGATTTGTTATTTAATATAAACACGTACAGTTGTTAATACAGTTAATATTAATTCCTTTATTTATTAGTGGTTTCAAGTATGTGATTGTTGGGACGCCCCTCTGATTAGGGACCCCTTAATTGTGTGTCTTTCTGTGATCGTCAGTGATCGAATGAAAGTTATTCGAAATCAAACAAGTAAGTTACTGGCTCAGTATATTTTAGTAAAGAGATGGAATACTATAAGTATATACTATTAAAAAAACACTTCGCCGCATACTAGGATTGATTCCTGTATTGTGGGTGCATTTACAAACAAGAAAATTCACATGCACAAATACCCAGACCGAAACAAATAATTCTGGATCCCGCAAAGCTTCGTCCCGTGCGGGAATCGACTATTAGACACAGTGGGCGGAGCGGATTAGACTTTACCATTGCACTAAATCGTTCGTCGATGTGTACATGTTGTTGTTTTAAATGTTTCTGAAAGGGAAGAAACCTTTTGGGAATATAGCTATTTGTTTATTTTATTTATTTATTTATTAAGACACACCAACAGAGTAAACTAGTATTTAAACAGAAACACATTCCGATATGTACACCAATATCAGGTGTGTACCATTTACCATTTTACAAAGCTTAAAATCTAAATCGAGAAGAGAATACAAATGATATGCGATTTACATTAAATTAAATTTTGATAATATTGAATAAGTAGAATATAATAATACTATAATTATAACATAAAAACTAAAAAGATAGCAATAATAGGTCAAAAATATGTCAAAGGATCTAAGGACAATAATCTATTTATTGCAATATGATTCCAGTATAATCTTTAATTTAATTGGAAGAGAGTCATGAAATATGTCAATATTATTATCATTTTCATTATTAAACTTATTGTATGTGTTACACATTCTGACTAGTGGCGAACTGAGTCCAATGTTAGTTCTTGTAGGCTGAACATGAAAAGTGCTAGTTAGAGGTTTTCGCGGGATACAGTGTGGAACGTTAATTAACACATTATCAAGCTTTGTATTACAACTATGAGTATTATTTACCATCTTGTACAGGAATATCATCTCGTGCATTTTACGACGATAACGTAAAGAGTTCATTTTAAAGAAAGCCAATAGTTGATCATAGCTACACCGATGCGTAACTCCACTTGAAACAAAAGCTAAGTGTCGTGTAAACGCGCGTTGTATATTTTCAATCCGGTGCGAATGTATGCAATAGATAGGGTTCCACGTTACACAACCGTATTCAAGATGACTTCTAACAAGGGAGTTGAACAAGATTATTATAGTACGAGCGTGTTTAAATGTTTTGTATTACGCTTCAAGAACCCCAGCATCTGTGCAGCCCTGGTTACAATATTTTCGATGTGAGTCTTAAATCGTAGGTCGCTGTCCATCGTTACGCCTAGAGCCTTTATTTCGCTGACTTTCTGCAGTGGGTTTCCGTCTATGTTGTATATAGTGTCTAGTCTATTTTTTTTCCTAGAAAATCTCATGTAGAAGCATTTATTTACATTTAATGCCATCTGGTTATGATCGCACCACTGCTTGACCCTTGACAAGTCGTTCTGAATCAACGCGTTACCATTCATAGAGTTAACAGTTTTGAACAATTTTAAATCATCTGCAAAGGGTAGGAATTTACAGTTATGTATATCAGACGCAATATCATTGATAAAAATTGAAAATAAGATTGGTCCAAGATGGGATCCCTGAGGAACTCCAGAGATAGCACAATAGGGAAATGAGTCATGACCACAGATTAGACAGTCTGAAGTCTTTTTGCCAGATACGACTCAAACTAGTGTAGCAAGGATCCTGTTATGCCAAATTGTGTCAACTTACCAACTAGTAAGGAGTGGTTGACCTTGTCAAATGCACAAGCGAAGTCGGTGCAAATTGTGTCAACTTCATGACCCCTATCAAGTTCACTCGTCAAATAAGAAACGAAGGACACTAAATTGGTGACAGTAGATGAATCTAACCTAAAGCCATGTTGATTAGGTGATAAAGCATTATTGACATGTTTTGTCAACACAGGACACACCAAAGACTCAAACAGCTTAGCAAGACATGACAAGATAGCAATAGGGCGATAGTTCTTAACGTCGCTTTGGTCACCTTTTTTGTACAATGGTATAATTCTAGCTCTTTTCCACTCATCTGGGAAGCAACCATCTTGCAGCGAGCGGTTAAAGATAAGGCTCAATGGGTATGCTAACGCTGAACAACAACGTTTTACAATTACTGCAGGAATGCAATCCGGGCCAGCTTCTTTTGAAATATCCAGGTTTTTGATTTTATTAAGTATTTCACGTTCAGTAAAACAAAGATTGCGTAAACATTTAACTAAGGGAAGAACTTCGTTATTCAAAAGATTGCAGAGTGAGTGATTGTTTTGATTATAGGAAGAAAAAAATTGGGAGACAAAAAGGTTAGCAATTTCAGGTGGACCTGAAATTGCTAACCTTTTTGTCTCCCAATTTTTTCCTCACCTTTTCCTTGTCTCCTTTTTTTTTTTTTTTTTTTTTTTGCCGAAGAGATAACCCTTTATGGGTACCCGCCCGTGCTCGGGGGACACGAGCGGGTTATGTCGGAGTCCTTGATCCATCAACACTCGGGGCCGAAGCCCCGGCTGTTGATTGACCAAGTGTACCGACTAAAAACTCTCCGGTGACACCATAGTCGCATAGTGTCGGGACTGCAGGAACTCCATTGTACGACAACTGCAGCCCCGACGCGAAATGCCTTTGCAGGCCCCTCTGGGAGCGTTAGGCGCCCCCTTTCTCCCCCCCTCCCTACTAGGCACCATGCCGGTGTCACTCGGCATGGCGTCTCCCCCTCGAACTGGGCGACAGACTCCCCCGAGTCTGCCACCCAGGTGATATCGGTGAAGACACCCATGTACTCAGACTGTAAGATCTGAGGCCATGGGCATCTCCGCATCTTGCACCCTGGGAGCGCTCGATTCCGTCGGCCGCGCCTGCGCCACAGAAATTGACTCAGGCGCGGGGGACTGATCCTCCTTCCTCCTACCGGTCTTACGGGCTTTGCAAGCCCTGCCGCCTAACACGTGACCGGGATTTCTCCCGGTCGTAGCGCATAGCGCGCAGTTTGGCGCGGATTGACAGCCGGCGGCCTTGTGGCCCGGCTTTCCGCACCTGTAGCAAAGCGCGCTACGGTCGCATCCCCCCTTACATTGCTCCCGAACATGCCCGGGTTCGAGGCAGCGGTAGCACCTCATCGGCCTCACCTCCAGGAGATTGACTCTCGCGGAAGTGAAGCCAACCAGAAGCCGACCTGCAGCCACCTTCCTTGCTGCCTCAACCGGGCAGCTAACCACTATGGTGCCGAGGGGCGTCCGGTCACGCAGGACTTCACCTGCCTTGATCGCGCCCACCGGGCACCCCCCAGCACGGGCGACGGCCTCCACCACCTCCTCCTTGGTGACCGAATCATCCAGTCCCACCAAGCGCATTGACGCGCGCTTGATGGGCCTGGAGATGGCCACATCCTCCGCGGGCAGCTCAGCACTCAGTGCGGCCGCCAGAGCGTCCGCCTTAGGGCCGCTCTCTTCTCCTGCCACCTCTAGCATACGGGCCCCAGTGGCCGCAACTTTGAAACCGAGGGGGCCTGTTCCCAGTTCCTCTATATTAATTAGCCCCCTCGCCCGGGCTATGATGTCTGCATACGTGACACCGCGCGCCGCGGCGTCCGGCTGCAGCCTGATGGACACCGCAGCCGAACGAGGCGGCCGAGGCAACCGCAGCTTGCGCCTGCGCTTGGTCTGACGCTTGCGCTGAGGCGCCCGCGCTTGTGCACCATCCCTCTGTGCACCCCCCGCTTGATGCACGGCAGACCTCTTCCGCCTGACCACCTCAGCCCACGGAACCTCCGCGGTTGGTGCGGTCGACGAAGGCGGGATAGGTCGGGGCTCCACCTGGGCCGGCTTCACGGGTGCCGGCGCAGGGAGCGCATTGCGCTTCTTCGCTCCCTTTCCTCTCGCCTTCGGGGCGGTAATCACCGGTCCGGGCGGGATCAGCCGGTCGGAGGCCAGGGGCGGCCGAAGGCGCCGCTCCGGAAGCAGCCTATCCTCCAGGGCGGCGAAACGGGCGCCCATCATCGCCCCGACCTGGTCTACAATGGAGCGACGCAAGTCCTCCAGATCCGTTTGGGGCGCCGTTGCAGGGACAGCTGGCGCGGGGGCCGCAGCTGCAGGCGCAGCCATCGCGGGGGTCTCCCTTATGGAAGTCGCCTTGGCAGCTTCAGCGAAGGCCTCCAGCGCGGGCGACCTCCTGTCTTCGGGGCGGGGTCTCGGCTGATGGTCCGCATGCATCAGCTGTATTTGACTCCGCAGCCACTCTACCCTCTTCTTTAGCCGAGAGTTCTCCTCCTCGGCCTTCTTCAATTCCTGGGGAACTGTCACGTCAAAGATGCCGTCAACAGCCTGCGCAATGACCTTGGCGGCATCCTTGAGCGTTTTAACGAAGGTCCCCTTCAGGTTTCTTGACGAGCCGGCCACTCGGAGGATGTTCTGCACCTGTTGAAGTGCAGCCTCCTTGTGGTCGGCCGGGCCAAGAGACCACGACATCCTGCTGGTCGCTTTTTCCTTTTGGGCAGCAGCGTCAATGGCCAGCTCCTCTTCGACCTGGAGCTCCAGCATTTCCCTTTTGCGGGCTGCGAGCTCCACCCTCGTGTTGGCACATTCTGCGGTCGTGGGTGGTCTCCCTCTGCCACCCGAAACCTTGGTTGCCTTATTGGCGACGCCTTCCTCCACCCCCAAGGTGCGAGGACGTTTTTGCGCCGCAATTGTGCGACGCTCTACGCTCGTCACCGAGCCAGCCGAATCGGAGAACGACATTTCATCATTCTCGGAGGCGGCTCGGGAAGCCTCTTTCAAGGCGGCCTCCCATTCGCGCCGTACCGCCGTGATGGCAGCAACGCCCTCTGGCGGCGCCTCGTCATCATCCGAATCACAGAGTGACTCGGACAGTTTCGAGGCAGCCGCTCTCATTCTGTCCGCTAGAGTTGCGGAACGTTCCAGGAGAACCACTGGTTGGTTCTGTCGCGTGCATTCGGTGTCCGTTGGGATTTTGCTATGGTCGTGGGTTCGATGAGTCAGAGTGCCCCCCCCAGAATACGAGGGGCAGCCAGAGCCCGAAGGCCCTGGGGAGGATTCTCCGGCCTGGGACAGGCCGGTACCTCCCTGGGGTAATACCTTTTTACTTTGCTTCATCATTTTGTTTAACTGATCCACAGCTTCGAGCGCTGGGCGGAGTTTAGCCCCTCCGCCTTTCAGCCGCGGCACGCCGACCGCAGCATTAGGCACTTAGAGCCGACCGGCCTCTCGACGTCGACAAACACACCTTAATAAGGGCCCGCTCACTGTCCTCTCTTCAAGCGGAGAGTACAGGGAGCGAGCGACTCAACCAACCTTGTTCTTGGATCAATTGCAGGCTCCCAGTCTCTCCTCGAGCGAGGAGAGAGGGGAACGACCAGCAACCGACCCGACAAGACGCGCCACCCGCTGCACCCGACACTCTCCAAAACGGAGATTGAAGGGGACAGCTAGGCGCAACCACTTCCGGACAGAACCGGGGGACATGGGGGGAGGAAAAGGAGGGATGGGACCGAAAATTAAGGAAGGGTAGCGCATGACTGTTTCTGTTATGTCTGTTCAGAAGGACCAGACCAATAGCAGGCAGCAACCGCGAGCAGGATACAGTCACACTTGCCTTGGGGATCGTCGCGACCATGCGCTACTCCCAAGACCACGCCAAATTGCTTGCCGGGACAGACAAGCAAAATAGGCGAGAAGCTATGCCACTGCGCCTCGAAGGACGCGTGTGGTGGGATAGCCTTTCGCCCGCCCTTTTCCTTGTCTCCTAACCTAACCTAACCTAACAACGGCTGACACTGGAGTGTCAGCCGTTGTTAGGTCCTTATGCATGTTACGTGGAATTGATGACGCACCGATACTTCTACTCTTCATAAACCGCCAAAATGATTTTGGATGACTTTTCAGGTTAGATTCGACGATTTCAATGTATCGAGAATAGCATTCCTGGTACAGTTTGTTACAGTGCGACCGAACATCTTCATAAGATATTAAATCTAGCGGATTCCTATACTTTTTAAATTTATGTCGCAACTTTTCCTTTTCTCTAAGTCTGAATTAATGAATGAAATGAAAAAATGAAAATATATTTATTGTACATACAAATAATGTTCAAAATTAATAGTGAGATCACAAAAAATAATATTATTTGTACATTGTAGGAATTACAAGTGAAACTCTATTCATGGTCCCCACACTAGGCAAGCCTGTATCGTGGGGTCCCATACACTGATTAATCTAGCACACGCTAACTCCAGTACTACACACACAAGGCATAGAGTAATTTAAAAAATAAAGAACATAAAATAAAGAAACAAACATTGTATCTTACATATTAAAAATAAAACAAAAATCGTACCTTTGCGAAATAAAGTAAAAAAGTAAAAATTAACATAACTAAAATTACTGTAACTTTATCGTTTTGGTTTAGTTTAAAGTAAGTATAATTAGTGCCTAAGATAATATTAAATATGTGTACAATATAAAAACATTTTAAAGTACCCTGTATTGTAATATATGTATATATTTAATACTATATACTAATAATACTATATATAATTGTTTATTTATAATACACATATAAAATATATTGTTTAAAGTTATCATATAGATATCAGAGTTATATAGCATTATGTATTATTTTTTCGGTATCCTCATATGATTGTTCCGCAATCCAGTTTAGGATTTTTTGTTTTGCTTGAGCAACGTCGGAGATCAATAAATTTAACCACATGGTTATAAACAGTTGCAGAGATATATGGGTGAAGTCTTTTTGCAAAGGAAGTACGAATGGTGGGCAATGGGATACGGAAGAGTCGTCACGTAAACATTTCAGGATAAAATGGTGACTGAAGGACTGACTTATGCGTGGCAAGAGAGGATGTGACTACAAAAAGTTTACGGACACTCAATAATCGGGCTTCGTTATAAAGTTGTTCGGTTGGGTATCTTCGAGGCTTTTTGAGCATGGTTTTTAGTACTGCCCTTTGGGCACGCTCTAGTTGTAATATATGGGTTTTGGCCGCACCGCCCCAGGATACTATGCAATAAGTCAACACAGATTGACAATGTTAATTTGAGCGTGTCCATAGTAGCAGAATTGCGCAGCTGTCTAATAATATTTGCTGATTTCCGGACCCTATCAGATATTAGATCAATATGTTGCTGAAAATTAAGTTTTTGATCTATCATCACGCCCAGGTATTTTGTTGATGCAGTTTTGTTTAAACATTCACAGGAGCATGTTGCATTAGAGATACTATTACATGTATGTAATCGAAGGTTAATTGAGGAAGGAGGTGCGGAGGCTGCGGTTTTGTAAAAACAGATGTAATTTGTCTTTTTGGTATTGAGTGTAAGAAGATTTCTATTTAGCCAGTTTAATATTTCAGTCATACCAAACTCTGCATTATAAATTGTTTCCTGCCAGGTCAAACCTTAAAAAAGTATGACAGTGTCATCTGCATAGTATAAAATCTCTGCATTTCCAATGTGTAAATTGTGGATGTCGTCCATATAAATATTAAATAGAGTAGGTCCAAGGATACTACCCTGAGGGACCCCATAATTCACACAATACGAGTCGCTTAGTCGGCCAGTAACTCTTAAACACTGTCTCCTATCCGTTAGATAGCTTTGAAACCATTCTAACGGAATGCCTCGAATACCTTTTAGGTGTAATTTTTTCAAGAGGATCGGAACTGAGACAGTGTCGAAGGCCTTTGCCAAATCTAAGAAAACTCCAACAAAATTAATAGAGTTATCAAGTTTCGTTGCTATAGAAGATGTTAAATTTATAACAGCATCATTAGTTGATATGCCCTGTCGAAATCCAAATTGTTTTGTATAAATCAGATTATTGAGTTCTAGATATTTGACTAGACGCTTGCTAACAAATTTTTCCAAAAGTTTGGTAAATACTCCTAACAAAGAAATAGGACGATAATTATCAGGACAATTTCTAGGACCATTTTTATATATTGGACAAACAACAGCAGTTTTCCAATTTTTCGAAAATTTTCCTGTCGTCATGCTTAAGTTGAAAATATTAGTAAGAGGTTCAATTATAACGTTTTAACAAGATAATTATTGATTCCATCGATACTAGGTGACTTATTATGTTGTAAATTGATGATCATAGCTTTCACTTCGTTGATGTCTGTCGGTTCCATGAAAAAAGAGTTAGGAGAAACTTTCTGGGAATTTATGGCAGCTGTCAGAGTTCTTTCATCTTTTTTTTTGTCCGTTTCAGAATGATGTCAGCTAAACCTTGGCCCACAGAAGAAAAGTGTGTGTTGCATTTATTAAGTGATTCTTTCCAGTCACTTGAGCCTGGAATATTGAGTAATTCTGTAGGCTCTTTGTTCTTTGCTGAGATATGACAAATATTTTTAATGGTCTTTTTAGGGTTACCTTTACACTCAGTTAGTGTCGTATTGTCGTAGTCGGATTTAACTTTCCTCATAATTTGAATATAAAAATTGCGGTAACGTGTGTATATTAACTTAGCAATTGGATCATCTGGATTTAATTTTGTACGCATATGGAGTCGATCTTTATGTTTCGAACAGTGCAGTAATCCCGGTGTTACCCATGGCTTTAGATTAAATTTTGATCGACTGATTGTTATTTCATGAGTATGTTTATTAATAGTATCATTCAAAATGTTCATAAAGGTACTTGCGGCTTTGTCTACGTCAGTTTGATCTAGGTGTGTAGACCAGTTTATTTCTTGAATTTCATTGATAATCGCTTTCATATCTCTTTTCAATAACGTACGGCTAGGTCGCGAGGGTAGTGGTATCGTGTGATTAATACCTAAAATTACAGTATTGTGATCAGTTATATCCGTCTGACATACAATACCTAGTGCAGGATTTTTAGATCTTACAAAAAAGTGATCTAGTGTTGCGGTACCTCTGGTAGGATGAAATATCGCTGACATAAATCCATATTCTGCCATGAAACATAAATATTCTGAGGAGTTATGATCATCTGAGATATTAGCAATATTGACATTAATATCACCAGTAATAATGACTTGTGTTCGGTCACTACACACATCAAGAAGGGTTTCAAGAGAGTTTAAGAACTTATCTATTTTTTTAAATGACGGTGATCTGTAAATAGCTAAAATCGTAAAAGTATTCGGAATATCAATTACAATACACTCTGATTCTTGAAACAGGTTGTACGCTTGTGGCATTCCATGACTCTTTGACGTATACAACTACTCCCCCATTTTGATTATTCTGTTTAGAAGTTTGATGTGAGGCGTAACCTGGTATTTGAGGAATAATGGTATTTTCAGTCAGCCAGCATTCTGTTAAGCAAAGGACATCAAAACAGAATCTGAACCGTTTTAGTACAACAAGCAAGCTATCAACATTTTATGAATACTTCTGATATTAACTAAGACTAAGTATTCTAAAGTTGTGATTATTCGCTAATACTAGTTCGCATTGCTCGGCTTCTGTAATAAGATGGCAATCAATTCTATACCCGTCTATATCATCAACTATGTTATTGTTCGCCATTATAAAAATTAAAAATGAAACATACGTTCTTAGTGATAAGCAATAAAATGAGATTACGATTGATCGCCAACACACAAGGCTTAATAAACTGTTTATTTTTTTGTTTTGTAACAATAACTTTCTGGTAATTGAGGACAGCTGAAACTCTAGAATTATTAGTATAATATGCAGGTAAACTATTATTATATATAATTAAATAAAATGATATATCATATATATAGTATAATATGAATAATATTATATTCGTTTGGATTATGTTATAAAATTTGTAAAAATATATGTTATCAACTATATAAAAAGGGATTCTTGTAAAACAGCCTATAATTTTAATTATTACTATTTGGAATGTTAAATTTATCGAGTTCATCAAATCTAGATATACGCGTTGCTGGTCTTCCATTTTGCCTTCTAATATAAATGACTCCATGAGAACAAAAACATTGGGCGAGACCCAACTCTTTGGTTTTAGCCCGAGCAGCTCGAAATAAATTACGGTTTTCCATTGTGAGACGTTCGTTGAAGAAAATTTTTAACGGTGGTTCAGTTAGGTCCAAATCACAACTGGTGATATTTCGTCTAGTTTTTGCTGCTTTGAGTATCTGGTCGCGCTTGCCCCGGCGAAGTAGACGTATGACAACCGGGCGCGGCAATTTATTCCCAAATTTATTTGAGTCAGAGTCTGAGTTATGTCTTCTTGGACCCACTCTAGCTATCCAGTCGATATCTTGGTCTATCAACTCTACTCCAATCTTTTGGGCCGTAATCATAGCGAGATGTCCAAGGCTTTCATTATGAGTCTCTGGAATGCCGGATATTTCCAGCTCGTTACGTAGATGGCTTTGGGACTGCATATTTATTTCAGCTTTCAGCTGCACTACTGTTGCTCGCAGAACTATATTTTCTTTTTCGTGGTGTTCTAGGTTCTTTATACGAGAGGCATTAGTATCGATAATGCCAGCTAACTCGTCCATTCGTTCATGACAACGAGATAAGGATTCGGTTGCCTGTTCAAATTTGACTTTCAGTGAGGAAATTTCCGCAGTACGGCGTTTAATTTCAGTCATTAAATCACGGACATCTTCTGAAGATATATTTTCTGCCATCTCTTGTTTTTTACGATAGGTAATATTGAGGGAGCTTTCACCACTTTCCCTGATGGGAGTTTGAATATTATTTCCGATTTTCTTTGATTGCACACAATTGTGGCACTTCCACGATGTCTTAGGACTGATCTTTGTAATGTCGACACATGTACTACAGTAAGCCTTTTTGCAGGTGACTAATGAGCAGCAAATATATTTTCTTGTTACTTTAAGGCACCCCTCGCACTTCATTAGTTATGGTGGACAAATCGAGCTTCGTAAACAGTTGTGTATGTCAAATCGAAAAGCTTGTACCGGCGATGTTTTCGAGAAGAAGGTTGTAAGCGCCGTGAAATTAACGTCGCTTACGCGTTCGGATAAAACAGTTTATAAAATTAAATAATCGTGGTAAAGTTTTTAGGTTTTTTGAATGAAACTATCAAGAAACGATAATAACTGTTAATTTAGTAATTTACCAGATAATCCACATTGATTACTGTATCCAGTAAAATTTTTCAATAAGTCACACATAAAATTATCACCAAACACTCACTTTAAACAACAAAGGTGCGTTTAGCGCGGTAGCCTGGATAGAATGACTAAACCACGAAGGGAACTTTGATGGACGCGAATTACGCTTGGACACGTGCAACTCCAATAAGTCTCTTAAGATTTTATAGAATACTGAAACCATTTCATTTACATTTTTACACGTAGAAAACTTAACATGCCAGTTCACTTTATTTAAACCAGCTGTAATATCTTTAACGTTAGCTTTAAAAATATTGAGATTAACATGTTTTTGTGACTGTAAAAATTTGTAGCGTTATTACGTGGAATGGTTACCAATAATCCAGGATGATTGGCATCCAACCTACTAAGGAGCTCTAAAGGTTTATCAACATTTACATAAGGTATGTTAGTGAGAACAAGATCGAGGATGCGATTATTTTCATTCGTAACGTCGTTGCATTGGTGTAAATTATTAACTGACAAAAAATCGACAAGTGAATAACTCAATGCATTGCAATGCACTGCATTGGTGGGGCTAAGACCGTAATCGTTGCGTTTAGACCATTTAAGAGATGGGAGATAAAAATCACTCAAGATCACTATGTATCCACCATCACCATCAAATCATTTGCACTATCCAGATATTTATTAAGAGTATCCAAGCAAAGAGGAGGAGGTAGATAGACAGCACCTATGGCAAAGCTTTTACAGTTATTATTAAAATTTAAGTGAACGATTACCCACAAGTCTTCACACTCGCTTTCCTAGGCATCCATGCGGACAGAAGAAATGTGGCGGACACTGCAATTAGCACCCCTCCTCCGTCTTTCTTGGAACCATTATTTGAACAAATACGGTCTCTACGGTATACGATATATCTGGAGTCGATAAATTCGTTACTTTTTATATTGGAGTTGAGCCATGTTTCCGTAAAAACAATAACGCTATAGTCTGACAAAAGAACATTTTCATAAACACTATTGGTTTTAGTCCGTATGCCACGGACATTTTGGTAATAAATGGACAAAGAATCGAATTTTAAAACAATACACCGAATCATTTACATTATAAATATTAATTGGTTTTAAGTCATAAGTTTCAAGCTGTCCATATTACGAATAAGGTGATCCTGACAAGATTCATCCTTTCTGACATAAATGCGACCGTTGCGGACCCAAACGAATTTATAGCCCATCTCCTTTCCTTTTTTACGTGTGGCAGCGTGCAACGACTTGAGTGTAGGGGTGAGGTGCTCAGCAACGTAGATTAGTACACGCGGCCCCCCCAGGCCCAGGTGTTGAGAGCTCAACTTGTCATTTGGATTTTTTTTATTAAACCTGATGACAGAAGCAAGAACAGCATCACGTTGCCGGGGACTACGGAGCTTAACAATAATGGTCCGAGGTTTGTTGACTTCCTTGGATAATTTAGCAACTCTAGTAACATTTAAAATTTCGTTCTCATCAAGAGGATAATCTACTGTATTCGCCAATTGAACGATTTATTTATTTTTTTATTTATTTATTCTTTATGCACATGTGTACATAGGCGGACTTAATGCCTGAGGCATTTTCTGCCAGTCTACCTTGAGGTGGTGTGGAAACAACTGTTGTAGGTGCTAAAAATGAGAAAAAAAAGGAAGGGAAAACAATAAGGTAATATACCAACATATAATATAATACAATACATAAATAGCACATATATATATATATATATATAATAATAATAATAATAATAATAATAATAATAGCCCCCCAAAACCCTACCTTACGTCCGTGCTGAACATCTTGCCACGCGGGGGGCGGACACGCGTACTAATGAAACTTATGCGGCTAACAAGGTCAAGGTAAACTCTGCGATATGAAAATGGTACTAACTAGAAGTAGAGTTCCCCAGGCGGGTACCAGTGCTAACCCCACTGGAGAATCCCGCCCCGAGCCTAGCTCGGGCAGCCCCTCGTACTCTGGGGGGGGCAACATGTCGCAGCTACCTACCCAGTCTCAGACTGTTGTAGGTATTCAACAAAACCCAGGTTTAAATATTAGAACCCCCTCACCAACTCCGACAGACTCAACAGACAATTCCCGACCAAACTCAGTTACTCCGACCTTAAGTGTTACTCAGGAAGCTAATGCTTTTCATCCTGCGTCCACTAAGGCTGGAAAACCCCGCGTACGCATGAAGTGGACTAACGATGTAAATTTATTCATTATGCGTACGTATTATCGTGTAACTAAACTAGAAACCGACTTAACAATATATAGAAAACTACTTCATGAACACTTTATGAGACAGTACCCTGGAGTTATCGTCTCCGAACAAAGGGTTTCAGACCAAAGGCGGGTCATAATACGAAACAAAATGATTCCTCATGCAGTTTTAGCTCAAATTAAAGACGAAGTTAGAATAGAACTAGAACAACTACAATCGGCAGAATCCCAGTCAATATACCCCGAACCCATTAATGCTATAAGCCCAATTAACACAAACGCCTCATCCCACTCAGTCGTAAATTCATGTATTGAAGCAAATTTAACGAACACTAACACACTGTCTCAAACATACCCATTCTCGCAGCCTCTAGCAAATACACCTAGTACAAACACTCTTCTACAGCCTTTCTCATACACTTACCATACACATTTACAAGATCTACGTAGTTCACTACTTACGTCCAGCACACATGCATTTACACAGACTGAAACATCAAGTCTATTAATCGTAAACGACATCGAAACATTGCAACCTGCGCCACTATTGGATGCTACAGCACATAAGCTAAAAGAACTTCTACAATCAACTTTAATAGAATACGGTGGAACTGACCCAAGACTCAGACCAAAACTCCCTAAACTAAGACACAATACAGACCTCACACAAATAACGGAACTATTCAACAAAACAATATTAAACCAATTCTTTTCAGAAGACTCCCAATTAACTGACATCCATACTCTCATATATTGTAGTGCTCTAGTAATATCACATGAACTGGGCTATAAAACTGAAGGAAATAATCGATCACCACGAAATTGTGATAGAAAACCGGCTTGGCAAGTAAGGTTAGAAAAAGACATAGCACAATTAAGATCTGACATAGGCAGACTAACGCAGTACATTAACAATAACAGATCGAAAAGAGTTGTAGCCAGAGTTGAGACAATATTTAAGAATACAAAAACTCACAGCATTCACGAAAGCAATAACAGAAAACCAGAAGAATATCTAGACACTCTGAAACAAAAGCTAGCACTGAAAGCACATAGACTAGCCAGATATAAAAAGTCACTAAAACGTAAAAACGATAACAAACTATTTAATACCAATGAAAAACTATTTTACAGAAAACTGAATAACAAAGATGTTTCAACACCTAACAGTAATGAGATACCGACAGTAAATGATCTTGAACAATTTTGGGCTGGTATCTGGGAAAAAGAAGAACAGCATAACGAAAAGGCATCATGGATTGCAGAAGAAGAACGTAGTTGGGAAACTCTAGAAGGAATGAAGTTTGAAGAAATAACAGAAACCGACATGAGAAGTGTAACAGCGAGGTTGAATAATTGGAAGTCCCCGGGAATAGATAAAATACATAACTTCTGGTACAAAAAATTCCACTCCCTTCACAAGATAATAGCAAAAAACTTAACTCAAATTATTCACGGGCAGCAAAACTTACCACACTTTATCGCACAAGGTATAACATATATGTTGCCAAAAGATAAACACACATCTCAACCATCACAATACAGACCAATAACCTGCTTACCTACCATATACAAAATACTTACATCCGCAATAACACAAAAAATCAGCACTTACGTAGAAGAGAATCATATACTTGCAGAAGAACAAAAGGGTTGCAGGCGGGGCCACATGGGATGCAAGGAGCAACTTATTATAGACTCAATAGTTCATCGACACGCTGCAACCAATAAAAGAAATTTACATTGCACTTACATCGATTATAAAAAGGCCTTTGATAGTATACCACACTCATGGCTCTTACGCATTTTGCAGATATACAAAATCAATCCGGTTTTAATTGAATTTCTAAGAAGAACTATGAATATATGGAAGACTAAATTATATTTAAACAATATCATTAGTAGAGAAATAGTCATAAAGAAAGGGATATATCAGGGTGACTCCTTGAGTCCCTTGTGGTTTTGCCTCGCCCTCAATCCTTTATCACGTATTTTGCGTCAACACGGGGCTGGATACCGCCTCAAATATGATAACACCGATACATCTATCTCCCATTTAATTTACATGGATGATATTAAAATTTACGCAAAAACGGAAAAAGAAATGAAATTATTAATAGACACTACAGTAGAGTTTAGTAAAGACGTAAACATGCAATTTGGTTTAGACAAGTGTAAGGCGATACATATAGTTAAAGGAAAAATCCGGCCCGGCGATTACCTAATAGGCGAAGAAGACAGAATAATAGCCATGGAACCGAATGAAGTATACAAATACCTAGGATACCACCAATCAAAAGGCCTAGAACATACTAAATTAAAGGCAACTCTGTCGCAAGAATATAAACGCAGAATAACAGTTATATGTAAAAGCCAACTAACAGGGAAAAGTTTGATAAAAGCGATTAATACTTATGCCATACCAATTTTAACATACTCGTTCGGAATAATAAAATGGACCAAAACAGATATAGGCAACTTAGAAATAAGCACTAGGACTATATTAACAAAACATAAGTACTTACACCCCAAGTCTGCAATAGAAAGAATGACCCTGAAAAGACTAAATGGCGGACGAGGTCTCATCAACCTGGCGATGCTTTGGTCGAAACAGATTACAAACCTTAGACTATTCTTTCAGCAAAAAGCAATCAGTAGTGATATTCATACAACAATAGTCCGTAATGATTTCAATTACTCCCCGTTAAACTTGGCTGAAGAAACTGTACCAAATATAGAAAATGATTCAGAAGAAGTAAGGACAGAACAGTGGAAGAAAAAAGTATTGCACGGTCGCCACCCACACGATCTGGACCAACCACACGTAGACTCTATAGCTTCTAACAAATGGCTTACAATAGGATCACTATTTCCGGAGACTGAAGGTTTCCTAATTGCAATTCAGGATCAAGTCATTAATACCAGGAATTACAGGAAACACATAATCAAAGATCCTGCAATCACAGATGATAGATGCCGAAAATGTCACAGCCATCCTGAAAATATTCAACACATTACCGGAGCATGTCCTTACCTTACACAAACAGATTACACACACAGACACAACCAAATAGCCAACATCATTCATCAAAATCTCGCAATCAAATATACACTCACACCAAACAAACATACACCATATTATAAATATTCACCAGATCCCATTCTTGAAAACAGCACTTGCAAAATGTACTTTGACCGCGCAATACTCACTGATAGGACCATCCATTACAATCGCCCGGATATTACTCTGCAGGATAAAATAAATAAGACTACTTACCTCATAGATATCGCTGTCCCAAACACCCATAACCTTCAAAAAACAATAGCTGAAAAGGTGCACAAATACACAGACCTTAAAGATGAAGTAACCAGAATTTGGAAACAGGATAAAGTATACATTGTCCCTATCGTTCTATCAACTACCGGTATCATACCAAGATATCTCCACCACAGTCTAAAACTTATTGGTCTGAATCCCAGTATTTATATCCAAATACAGAAAGCTGCCATACTAAATACCTGCAGAATTGTACGTAAGTTTTTACAAATAGAAGAGGAAACTAATGAAACCGACAGACAGCTTGACACTAGATCTTAACAAATATCCATAATATATCTTTATGTTATTTACTTGGCCTAGCCCGTAAATGACATTTATACCAGCGCAAGCTGAGAACTAAAACAAAAGTACGATAATAATATTAGCCCTGTTAAGAAACTGTCCCACTGCTGGGCACGGGCCTCCTCTCAAACTGAGAGGGTTTAGGCCATAGTCCACCACGCTGGCCCAGTGCGGGTTGGCGAACTTCACACACCTTCGAGAAACTCTTAGGCATGCAGGTTTCCTCACGATGTATTCCTTCACCGTTAAAGCAAGTGATAATTAATTTTAAATACGCACATGCTTTCGAAAAGACAGAGGTGCGTGCCTGGGTTTGAACCCGAGACCTCTGACTTTGCAGTCCAACGGTCTAACCACTAGGCTATCACTGCTTATATATATATATATATATATATATATATATATATATATATATATATATATATATATATATATATATATACATATAAATATAATATATACATAAATATATTTTATATACATACATATATATCTGGTAGTGTGACATAACAACAAGAACTACTAACGTTTAGAAGATTCCGCCAACATGTTATGTAGTAGATAGACCTGCAGATTTTTTTTAAAAGTGAGACGATTGTTAGCCATCCTGAGATCTACAGGCAATCCATTCCATAGAAGGATTATTTATTTGACTAAGATTTCCGACCGATGTTCTGGTACTCCATTTATCTCCAAATTGCTCTCTCGCATGTTCTGCTCAGCGAGACTAAGTCTTGAGGAAAGATCCTTGATTGTAGTTTGCAGTTGTTCATTGTCGGATATTAGGTTGAATATAATAGTTGACTGTTCTTCAATACTTGATTTCAGGTCTTCATATTGCTTGTTCAAAAAAGTAACAAACTCGTGATATTCGGACATTTTATGTTGGATCGCTTTAAGCTCTTGAGTTATCATGTTCCTAACTATGGCACTTATTTCCTCTTTGATCACGACTCTAATACTTTCAAGTGTGATAGACGGTGCTGAAAGCCGTTGGTTAGCTCTCAGCGTCACATTGCTGCATAGATCTGCTGAGTCGGTAGGGCTTGAAAGCATATCTGCACGCTCACAGCTTGTCGGAGTGGCAGCATGAAACAGACGAATAGGAGTGTTCGTGTTGTCAACTTTTGGTAGTCTGTTGTAACATTCAGGGCATTTACATATACGTTTCGGATCTTTACAAATTGATATTGATAGCTATGCGATTTGTATAACGCGATATGCGATAACTATAATATCGACATATAAGGCTGTCACATATAAGGGATCCAAAGCTCATACTCCAAAGTACATACCTATTTGTCACAATTTGATCACTAAATTGAATTCAAAAGCAGGTAGATATTTACAAATTTACTTTCAATCGTTCCTGATCAATATTTTCGTGTATAGTAGATGTAAATAGATGCATTGGTTAAGAGTTGATTGATTAGCATTGGTTAAGATTCGGTTTTAGCGGAGTTTTGTCAGCTGAATTTGGAACCCTGCGCAAGTGTTATGCATAAGGAGATTTTAAACCTTTGTGAAACTAAAGAGTGAAGCATGATAATGGATATTACGTACGCCATACCTATTAACGACCTCGACTACACTCAAGTTTGTCTGAAGTATTTTGAGCCGAATTTGTATGTAAGTAGAGAACCTTTTGCTATACTCACATTGCTTACCTATGTGTGCGCTATCAAGTTAAAAACAATAAACAAGTCACGATGCTTACAGCTGATATGCCTGATTCTTGTAATGATAACACTATCGTTAGTTAGATACGATACGTGACAAGTCTCATTAAGATCTTAAAATGCGATATTTCGTAGGTATTGATAAAAAAAAATCCTGTAAGTTTTCTGAGCAAAAGAAGAAGAAAATGAATGCGATGGTTTTATTTAGTAAATGCTGTGCTGGAATTTTCTTAAAAACGGTAGCTCCTATATACACCAGTCTGAGTATCTATCTATCTATCTATCTATAACCTCACGCCAGATCCCTTGCGGGGTAGGCAGAGAGTACAGAGTTCCAACAGGTTCTTTCCTTACATACCTCTCTGGCTTCCTCGACTCTCATAGTTCGTCTCATACACAGTCTGAGTAGAATATGAAATTGTTCCGGGCACGCAGGATTCGAGACGATATTCGGTATAATGGCAATAGGTTAGCTTCCAAGTACATTAGGTCCTAACAACGTCGGTGAAATATGAGTGTACACAGTACACCCTCGCAACCCCGCTTTTTCATTTTCTTTATCTTAATTCAGGCCACCTAAGGGAATTACCATATTTCCGTGAGAGATGGCTTAAGAAAAACGCATATTGAAGGCAGACTAATTTGTACGTTTGATGAGAATCAGGACAAAAATCTAATTGCTACTGATTCTCATCAGTTGCTCAGTCACTTATCTTATAAAATCACCTCTCTAATAAAAATACCAACATAATAGTTTTACGTATTTTTATTAACATTTTGAACACTTAAAGATATACTTAATTACATTAAAACAAAGACGAGATTCGAGTCATTATTCAGTTGAAAAAGCAGGGGTCGTATTTTTGGGGTGGTGTGGTGTTACTGATCTTACGAATTGTCGCCGCCGGCATGAAGCATCCAGCTGGGGGCATGTTCTGTGACTGGGGCCCCGGACCACCGAAGGGCCCTGCGTTGTTGAACCCTCCGGGGCCCATGGCTGGGGTGCCGGGGGTCATGGGCATGCTGGGGCTACCAGGCATCATGCCGGGGGGACCGTGTGCCATGCCAGGGGCACCGTGCGCCATGCCGGGAGGATAGCCTTGGTTAAACTGTTGTGGGTGAGGGCGCTGCATTCTGAAATAAAGATAAGAAACTGTTATTACTGTCTAATAAAAATGTGGTACTTAGTATGTCTATGTTAAAATTCAACAAAGAACCAGAATACACTACCACTGAATATAATGTAAAGAATAGCAAATGTTTTGGTTATTTTTGAAAAGGTTATAATATAGAACACTTATTTAAAGACTAATCTTGACCTTTAGTCTAGAAATCCATTCGTGAGATTGCTAACGGAAATTTAAATAAAACAATAAACTATTTTGATAATTTAGAATTCTCTGTTTTACTTACATGTTATTTCTGATCACTGTTATTAATAAAATAACACTCGAAACGTGGTTCAGGCAATGATTTTTTTCAAATCTGTACCTAATGATCTCAGCGGCAATCATTTTATATGATTTCCTTATCGAATTATTTGCGAAGAATTACGTTATCGTTTCAAATCACGACAATCGCTTCTTTTGTACTATTTTAAGCACAGCGGACAATGATGTGATTATCGAGTATTTCGACAAGCATATACATCAAATGCTATGAGTATTTTAATTTGAACTTTATTGTGTGTACGGACGGATGATTGACGTTTATACATACTATGCAGACATTTTATTGCGGTAATTTGATTCCAGTCTGAAAGGTGGTGAGTCTGTTTCCAAATTTCGAGGACATTCTTTCACATATTCTCGAAAACTTTTTATGATTTCCTGAATAAGCAAAGAAGATTTCTCAAAAAAATGTACCTTCTCTGTTAGTAATTATATGTAGGCGCCGACCAAAAAGCGGCGGCGCGCCCCGTGTAAAAACGGACAGCGTTGCGGCGCCACGCCGCGGCGCGGTTTTTTATTTTAGAGTTATTTTATTCTTTACTTAAGTCTTATATTTTAGAGTTATAAAGGCAGGGATTAAATTCAGGTTAATTAAATCATTACATGTTTTTAAAATATTTATAATGATGATAATCATGAACTAATCCTGCTATTGAAACAAACATGTTCACTCGGTTTGCTCCTAGCAGCAATTGCAAAAATTGTCCTGGCAAACGCAGCAAGTCTTGGAAAAAAGCTCTCGCCAGTAGTCAAGAACTTCCTTGGGATCGACCGAAGCTAGATAAGTCGCTGGACAAGATGCTTGGTTGCGGCTTTGAAACGTAATTACAGAAGCATGTTTATTTCGGTAAGGTGCTTGTCCAAATTGGTCCGGCTTACCCGGCGGGGCACCCTAGCCCTATGATTTTGGTCATCTCCTATCTGGCGCTCACCGGCCGCTGCTTTGGCATACTTGCTCCGTTTTGATCGTAGTTCTTATCCTATCAAACGTAGGGCAAAATGGTAGGACTCTTTGGGATATTATGGTGACAAAATTTAAAAATGGTGACCCGAATACCCTGTAAGGTTCGGCATCCCACTTGGCCGAAACACGAGATTTATGTATATGTACTAACTACAAAACTGGAACTATTCGAATAGTTATCTGACCGTAGTTTTGGCCCAGTGCTAGGGATTTGGTAAAGGTATGCTTTCTCCAAGTTAATCGCCTATCTAAGTAAATTCCAAGATATTTTGTTTCCTCGGATTACGGGATCTGGATATTGTTCAGAACAACTGGAGAACAAGTGTCCCGTCGGGTCGTGAATGTCACTTGAATTGATTTAGATTCATTTGCTTTTATATGCCATTCTTTAAGCCATGCAGATATATAGTTTATCGCAATTTGGAGCTTATTAGAAGCATTTCTGGTGCTTTGGCAATGGACATTACAGCAGGGTCATCAGAAAATGTACCCATAATCACCCTGTCTGTAATTGGTAAGTCATTTGTGAAGATCAGGTACATGATGGGCCCCATGGTACTTGCCTACTCCAGCTTTTATGCGGGTTAAGATAATTATAGTTTCCCCATACTTGATAAAAAAGTTTCTACCTGTCTTAAGTTGTAGTAGTTGATGTACAGTGCCTTTTGGATTTTGAATAAATGTCCATCATACCAGGCTCGAACAAACGCTTACTTACTTTTTTCCTCGAATGTTTTTTGGATGGTTTCTACTAGTCTATGGATTTGTTCTATAGTCCCATGCTTTAGTCTGAATCCAAATTGGTGATCAGGTATTATTACCTTATTCTGTTCTATGATAGATATTTTGATATTTATATGATGATGATATTTTGATCTTGTAAGGAACAGAATTTCTATCAATTTAGAAGCAACAGGAAGTAGACTAATTGGACGATATGATTTCACGTCTTATGGATATTTTCCAGGCTTAGCAATCATAACAATCTGTGCAACTTTTCACTGCGGCGGGACAAAGCATCTGCGTAGAATGGCATTAAATAGTTGAGTGAGGAAATGGCATTAAATAGTTGAGTGAGGTGCCTATCTTTGGTAATTTTTAGCAACTTGGACGTTATCAAGTCATACCCTGGTGCATTATTTGTATTTAGATTTTTAATTGAGTATGTTATTTCAGTTCTCCTAAATTGGTCTATTGGTAACCCTAGTTGATGTGTTTCGTTCAATACTTCTGATACTTGCGTTATCATAGTTGACCCAGCATCTGAATTTAGTACAAATACTTGTTTAAGATGCTCAGCGAATAATGTGGCTTTTTCGAAATCGCTGGCAGCTCATGTGTTGTCGAAATTTCTAAGGGGCGGTTGATATGATATTGGGCTTTTAAGATTTTTTTTGGCTTTCCAAAATGAATAGTCTGTTGATGGTGTAGCTTCTAGGGCTCGTAAGTTTGTTGCAACGTTTTCATTACGTTCATCAGACAACTCCTGCTTGAGTTTTTTTGTGATGGTATTATACCGCGTTCTATCGCCAGGAAACTTTGTTTGCTGCCAGCGCTTTCTAGCTTTACGTTTTTCAGCTAGTAGTTTCCTCGTAAACAGGTTCGTTCCTGTCGAATTTGGTGTCACTTCCCAGGCTGACTTCTGAACAATAGAGTTAAAGTGTTCGACGGCTTCTGTAATATCGTCGTCGTTCTGGATGGGCAGGTTCACATTTATAGAATTTATAGGCAAACTTTTCTTGAAAATAGTCGCAGTTGGTTTTGGGAGAATGCAGTTGACATGGTTTATCTTTGAGTATAATAATGCTTCTACTCAGCGTTATGTCCACGAGAGTGAGGTCCGAAGATAATTCCAAGCTAGATTTAGAGCTTAAATGTGTTTTTGCAGTGCCTTTAGTAACGCAGAAGTCTATCAAGTCTGGTATTTTTCTAATGTCGGTTAGCCAATAAGTAGGATCTCCAGTGGACTCTACTCCAAGTTTGAGTTTCTCAATAGCAAGTAGTAACTGTCGACCTTTTGTAGTGATTATCCTTAAACCCTAAAATGTATGTTTGACTCTGGGGAATAGGCAATGAACCTATTCCCCAGAGTCGTAAAAAAAGCTTCATAGTCTGACTGTTTTATGTTGTGTTTGGGCGGACTATAAATAGCCGATATTGTGATTGGTTTAATTCAGTCCTCGACAATGACATTTTTAGCTTGTATTATTTCTGTCCTGTAGGGATTACCTAAGCGGTGTTTAGTGTTATAATAATAAGATATTATTGCGCTCCCACCATGCGCTTTACCTACTGGGTGCATGATCTGATAGAAATTATAGTTAGGCATACAAAAGTAACTTTTGTTAGTAAAGTGCGTTCCTGATATTAATAATATGTCAGTGTTGTCTGTCTGTATATATTTTTTTACTTCTTGGCAGTGTTGTGTCAGCCCATTGGCATAAAACTATTTTTAAGACATTAAATTATGAGTCATTTTTGTCATGCGGCTTAGTATTAGTTCGTCATTGTCGTCAATTGATGCATTATTTGTTTCATCATTGTCCGTTCTCGCAGTTCATAGTTGTTTTGTGTTTTCTGCGTAGGTTAGTCTCGCTCCTCGTTCTGGTACCGTGTTACTATATGGCTCTTTATTTATAGAGATTTATCTTACATCCCTTGTAATTAGCAGAGTGGTTTCCATTGCAAAGTATACACTTCACGGTATCAAATCTTGTTTTACGTGGGTAGTCTTGAGATATGTAGTCGCCTGCACATTTAATACACTTTGGGCTTCGTCTACAGTATGCTTTTGTATGGCCATACTGTTGGCATTTTGCACATTGTGGTATATCTTTTTTAGGTAGCGGTGGTTCAAATCGTATGTTGCAGTTTATCAATTTTGTGAGGTCGTAGATAGTTTTGTTATTAGCGTTTGGTTTAATTTCCACTATGAACATTGGCAATGGTTTCAGACATTAGTACATTCATAGTCTAACATGGCCAAAGCTTCTTTTATTTCTTCAGGGTTGGTAGAATGGTGCAAGACTTTCAAAACCACTTTAAAGCTCCTGTCTTGTATCGGTCTGTATGTGTAGAATTCTGTATTACTTATTTCTAGTTCTTTTACAATCTTCCTATATGCCTCAGAGGTCTTCGATTGTATTTTGACCTGGTCATTTCTGAGTATTTTCAGTTCATAACAATCAGTTACGTGCTCATTCAAAAGTTTTATAAGGGGTGCTATGTTGCTTAATCGGTCAACAAAGATTGGTGGTCCCTTGGTAATTTGTTCAGATTTCTCTTTCGTAATCATAGGTTCTAGCGAGTTCGCGTTCTCTCGTTCGGCAAATGTATTATAGTCTGGTCAATTTAGACCAAAAAATGAGAGTGAAGTTACATAAAGTCCCAACAAGCTGAATTTCAGTGAAATTGTTCAAAACATAATTATAAACAATGTCTAGAAGTTCCCCATCATTCCCGTGTATGGAAAAATTTTTATTCAAGGTCAAAGGTCAAAAAAATGAGTTTTTCGCGATTTTCAGCAAAACGGTAAGTTTTATCATAAAAGTACCTCAGACAAAAATTGTAGATCATAACATTATCTATAAAAAATGTATCAATACTTTTTTTCTTACGAGCCACCGTTTCTGAGATATAACGATTCAAAAAGTTATAAAAGTTGTTATGTCGTACGTCGACGTTGTACGTCATATTATGACGATTTTTGACCTTTGACCTTGAATAAAATTTTTTCCATACACGGGAATGATGGGGAACTTCTAGACATTGTTTATAATTATGTTTTGAATAATTTCACTGAAATTCAGCTTGTTGGGACTTTATGTAACTTCGAATGTCTAAATTGACCGGACTATTAGATTAGGTAGATATTTGTTGAGATAATAATAATAAAAAAAATATTCTTTTATTTCAGACTAGAAACTCCATAATATTAGTATGTAAAATAATAACTTACCAAACTAATGTTAGTAAATAATACAGAAGTAAATAGGTAGTGGATGTCACACTAGAGCACTGCACACTTAGCAACAGGTGCGTGCAGCTGTATCCAGTGCTCTAGCATTGGGCAGTCCCACCTATCGCATAATGCTTTCAGGATGCTGTTTGAGCTAATACGCCATCTATGTAGGAGTATAGTAGTATAGTCAGTATGTGTCTAGTTTACTTTGTTTATGTGACGCAATATTATCCGGGCTAGATCGCTGACGTTTTTTTGCTGATAATTTCATTCGCGTTATTTTCTATTCCGCGTTCTGGTGTAGGTTGGTTTGCTGTAATGTAGTTGAATGAACACAGAAGTATTATATCGTCTTAATTGTTCGCTACATCTAATGATAAATAGTAATTAATTTATCAATATAGTCATGATATCGTTTATGATGATCGTAGTGTAGATAAGTATAATTAATTTGTTACACTTGATTATAAAATCACGATTATTTGTATGGCGAGCCAGTCAGGGATATTTTGAGCATCAGATTTATGATCTCCACACCTATCTCGACCTTATTTATGACAGGTGTCATAAATAATGCTCATTTCTCTGACTACTAGGTGCTTGCCGCTACACATTACAATATATAAAATTATTAAACTATAGAATTTAGGATAGACCTTTTATAAGATGGACCGGTCACCTGATGAAGGTCGCAGGTAGATGCTGGGTGCGTACAGCATGAAGCCGAACGTCGTGGAGGTCTTTGGGGAGGTTTTGTTCTGCAGTAGACGTCTTTAAGCAGATAGAATAAAGGAACCAAACAATCAAACCAAACTCACTGACAACAGTTAAGTGGCAATTGGCGGGGCACATGGCTCACAGAAATGACGGCTGTAGGACCAGAAAGGTTCTCGAGTGGCAATCGCGTAGCGAAAGACATTAATTAAGTAGGTCCTCTACAATATGGACCCATGACATGAAGGTCGCGGGTAAAGTCGGTAGTCGTGGCGATCTTTGGGCCTTTGGCTGCAGTGGACGATACTACTACTAAAGTCAGGTAATTTCTATTTCTTTCTACTACTTCCGTAGGAATATGGAGTAGTCACATTATTCTATTACTCAGTTCTATTACTTGCACCACCACACTTGTCGTATGATAATAGCTCTTATTTCATTATACATGTTTTTATTTCGCAATCAGATGAATGCGTCACGCCATCTACGTATCACGTACGCTACTCGTACCAGGCTACTCGTATCAGTCACAAGGTGTGATACGAGTAGGTATCTTAACAGCTTACATTGATCAGTAACATGCTAATTTAGTGATATGAAGTAGATATTTGACAAGAAAAATAATAGTAATGATATTGACGCTTGTACACGAGCGAGGACCAGCGGGGTTAACATAGGCAGCGCAACAAGATATGTTACGGATTTTGTTGCCCTAGGAGTGACATCACGGTTTTGCCCAGACAAATGATTGACATGGAAAAACTTGTTTCAAGAATTTTACGGTGTTGACACGACAAATCTATTATGACTTACGTACAAGACCGAATCACAGGCTGAAAAAAATTGTCCCACGCGAGAAGTTTTCCCGCCGGTATTAGCTTTGCTGGTGCTGGCTAAGGCACTTGTGCCAGTTACTCACATTCGTATAAATATGCACGGAAATTTGTACGTTAGTGTTCACGCATGTAGCTACCGCAATGTTTCCCGCGCCAGATAACAGCACGAGTAGCACGCACATGTTATTTGCACTTCCTTGCACCATGTACCACGAAATGTACAAATCGTTTCCTCTTACGCAATTGTTTTGTCTTACCAAAACAAACTGGATAAAAATGGGAAAGAAAGAAAATTTTAAAATGTAAATCTAAATTTGATCGTCTTATTAACATTTTATTTTAAAAGAAGGCAATATCTACCTGTTGGTTTCAATCACGAATATTTATATATTTCAAGAAACTCCAAAAGATGATAAAATTGAGTGAAGCTTTTATTAAAACTATTAAGGAGTCTGCTTGCATTGCACAATTTAAGTGCAATTATTTGTCATACCTAATAAATGATTGAATGATAAAATTATCAATGCCCTGTTTTCGTGTGTCAAATTGTCAACGGGTTCATTGTTAATTTACCCCATAGACGATAGTACAATCAGGTCATCAGACTAGTTTACCTATCTGCCATTGTTCTCGTTTGTCTACCCACATTGTGTTGGCCCAAAGAGATTTTAAATAAACAGTTTCAATATCGTTGGTGCGCACACCTATTTCTCACCAGCATGTTACCTCATCATCATCATCGTATGGCGATGTACTTTTAATAATGCGACATACGATCAAAATTTTATGACAGAGTGAAGGCTCCATCGTTTAGCCTTTGGTGGCAGCTGGTACAGGCCCTTGAATGCACCGCTGTTTTTCCTGCTGGAGCAGCCCATCCTCCACGATGGGCTGGATAGTCTGCACAGAGTCCCCACAGTCACAGTAAGGAGATTCAGTGATGGCCCACCTGTGCAGATGATAATTGCACCTGCTCCGGTTCTGTCCGGTTCTACTGATGGACCACACCAGTCGTTACTCTTTAAAGCCCTGTACTACGTACTACGAGTGGTCGGCTATGGTAATGTTACCCTGGGAGGCTCCCGAACTCTCCCATTGATTTTCCTACTATGAGCGGATGTTGAGGTTGTTCTGGGAAGGAAGGCTCTGAGCGGGGATGTTGTCCACCTCATGATCTTCATAGATGATACTTAGGTACATATAGCGGAGTAAGCTGTAGTTTCACCAACATAGACGCTAGGTACAAAAATTGGAGCCTCCCCAATTGTATAATGTAATTGTATTATTATAGAAGTGACTAGTGCCACATTATATATATCTATAGTGTTTAGGTATAATTTTGGTACCAAATAAGGCGCCAGGCAATTAAGATATGATACCTGGGCTTCTCAAGGCTGATGGGAAGCCGAAACTAAAGGTTCTCCAGAAGCTACTTAATACCGTCACCGTCGAGGGCAAAACGCTATAGTCATGGTACAGAGGTGTGGTAGTCGTCTTCTTTAAATCAGGCGACAAAACTCTTTAAGAATTACAGACCTAGAAGCTGTTTTCGAGAGTCATTACGAATCGTCTCGCACGCAAGCTCGATGACTTTCAGCCTCCCAAACAAGCCGGTATCTGGAAAGGCATAGTATCATAGACGACATACATATGCTGCGGCTGGTTATACAGAAGACTGAGGAGTGTAACGAGCTACTATGCTTAGCGTTTGTGGACTATGAATAAGCCTTCGATTCGATTAAAACCTGGGCTGTGCTACAGTCACTCCAGCGGTGCCAAGTAGACCGCCGTTATATCGAAGTGTTGAAGAGTTTGTACAAAAACGCCACGATGTCAGTCCATCTTCACGGCTAGAACTCGAACCCTATCCAAGTGCAGCGAGGCGTGAGACAGGGAGAACTGAAACCGTTCTCCGCTGCGCTGGAAGACGCCTTTAAGCTTCTGGACTGGAAAGGGCATGGCGTCAACATCAACGGCGAGTATATCTCTCACCTGCAATCTGTCGACGATATCGTGGTTATGGACAAGACGAAAATCATGCCAAACACCCATGTTGTGCCCACTCCTGTGAAGGTTGGAGTTTCTGCACTCGATGTTGTAACAATCAGTCCAATTAGGTCCAACTTCGAGAAAGAGGTTAATCTTCGAATTCAGCTTGGGTGGGCAGCGTTTGAGAAGCTACGTAATATTTTATCGTCCCAAATACCGCAGTGTCTCTAGACAAAAGTCTTTGACCAGTGTGTGTTGATGACCTACGGCACCGAAACATGGTCGCTCACGATGGGCCTCATAAGAAGGCTCAAAATTATCCAAAGGGCAAAGGAAAAATGGAAGGGGAAAGTGATCAAATTAGAAATGAGGAGATTCGTAGGAGAACCAAAGTCACCGATATAGTTCTCAGAAGTGCCAAACTCAAGTGGCAGTGAACGGGGCAGAAAGGTTCTCGAGGAGCGACCTCGCACCGGAAGACGTGGAGTGGGCAGGCTCCCCACAAGGTGGACTGATGACCTGATTAAGGTTGCATGTAAAAGCTGGATGCGTACAGCACAGACCATACACATTTTTATGCTATAGAATTTAAGTATGAATTCAAGATATTTTGGATAATGTAAATAAGAAATAAAGGAAAACCACATAAAGATTATAAAAAGTTTTTAATTACAATTTATAATTATCACCTAACTATATCTATCTCTTATAAATATATGTATTTACAAAGGAAAATTTCAAGTATCTGATAAATGGTTCTTGGACTGAGATTTGTTTTTAGATTGTAGGTTTGATTTATCATCACAACACTTTTCTGAGTCACCTGACGGTGCGTTGCCACTTGTTTTGCGATCTAGTTTTCTTGTTAACAGATAACACAACAGTTGGAAGAAGGCCAGTGTGATACCCGGCAATAACCATGCGTCGGGTAAACTTGCTACAGTTTTACTATATAGCAAAGAGTATAGTGGAGAAGAAAAGGTTTGGACGGCTGATTCCAGAGCTCCTAATACACTGTATATTTTACCTGAAATTTTAAGATTTGAATCAGTCTAATTGTAGATAGTGTACATCTGGAAATAGTTTACGTAGGTTATTATTATTAGAAAGCTTTTCAGCTATTTACGATAAAAGAAGAAACTAAAACTTCCAGGAAGGATTTATGCTACATATTTTCGGATACACAAGTCGACACGATGGATACTCATTTTAATGAAATGGAATGTATGAAGTACAAAATAAGTTATACCAATTCTATAGGTATAATTATATCTTTTTTGACAACTAGACTATATCAAAAAGTTATGAATTAAGTTAAGAACCCGTATTTGCAATGCCCGTAAACGGCCGCTAAGTCATAAGCACTTTATAATATTAAGATCTCATATTATTGTACACTTAGTCCGCAAATACATATTTGAATTTGAATTTGAACTCAAATTCACGGTCTTTAAAAATTGTCGGAATGTATAATAACATGGTCAGTATAAGCAGAAGAATAAACACATGGTACCAGTACAAACCAAACCACCACGTCATCATCATCATCATCATCAGCTTTTTACAACCTACTGCAGGGCATAAGCCTCCTCCCTCTTGTGCCATTCTTCACGGTCCTGTGCCAATCTACCCCAAGTTCGTTCTCCAACTAGAGATATATCATCTACCCATCGAGTCATTGGTCTGCCCACTCATCGTTTGTCTGTTCTAGGCCTCCATTCTCACACCACCTTACTCCATCTATTGTCATTTCTTCTAGCAAGATACCCTGCCCATTTCCGATTCAATGTGGTACCACGTATAAAGGATATTTCAAATTCCATAGAAACATAACTTGAAAATTTGTATATTTGATTCGTCTCTACCCTTTTCTTGTGAGGGTCTCCTACGTAGGTATGCAAGAAATATTACTGCAAAGATGCGTATCTGACCACTTATTAATATGACATCATCATCCGGCAAATGTTATTTCAGCCGGAAATAACAGATTACAGTCTAATGATACGAACATAATTGAGATCTTATTGATAATAGCCAAATTACCTTGTTCAGTGGTTAGAATCTGCTTGTTCAATATAGGTCTTTGGACAACTTGTGAGCCCTGTGCGATGATACCAATAATAGGCACTGCAAAAAAGGAACGCATTGAAAGTAGGTACTTAATCAGTCCGTGAGAGGATAATGTCAATTAATTTATAATTCCATCACGATTTATTTAAAAAAATACTTCGTTTTAAATTGTTTAATCATCGTTATAGGTCTTATGCAATTATCATCAGCTAAAAGAAGTCCTTTGCAAGACAAATGCCTCTCTAAGTACGCATCCAGCTCATTCAGTAAATTATAACATTTTATTTGTATGGAAATTTGTAATGTTTTTATACTTACTCATAAATACTAATATGGTAGTAGTGGAAGCAATAAGACCAGAGGTAGCCAGGATGTATGAGGCACAGCTTAGCACTCCCACAGTCTCTTCGGTAAGTTTGAGCCTTCTTTTAAATACTGATAAAATTAACAGCGTTCCTAGAAATGAGTAACCAAATATGAATTTTCAGAAGGCAGCTTAAAACTCAGCTTTATAACCAGGGAAATCAACCAAAATTTACCAACTAAACTTTATTACCTCTATCTATGTATCTATATCATCACGCCAGATCCCTTGCGGCATAAGCAGAGAGTACAGAGTTCCAACAGGTTCTTTCCTTACATACCTCTCTCGAGAGGCAGATTCAGGCTCGTATTTAAGTTCTGTAATATGGGCCTAAATGTCGAGAGCGCCCTAGTCAAGCACGCCTCTAGCGGCCTTATATTACAAATTTTAACTAGTACTAGTAGTAGTAAACATTGATGACTGTAGTTGACGTTACTACATGTGTGGTAGAGGTTAGAACAAGTTGAAGTTGGCATTTCTTTTCTCCAACTTGTAGTAACCTCAATTACAGCTGCTGTTGTAGAAACCACAATTTTTTTCCGTGTATACACGCACTAGCCTCAATCTTCGAGCGTATCAGAGAAGTATACAATAATTTTATAGCATTCATATTTTTAATTTTTTTTTGCTAATACTTGATACGTGTTTCACACGTTTAGGGTTTGTGTCACGGCCGATGCGACGAAAGCGCAACATTGCAGTGGTATCTTACCAACTTCTATTATGAAATCAGGCGATATAGGAATAATCAAGAAAGTGGGCATGCTTCGGAAGCTCTACATCTATAAGGAAATCAAATATTTTTTGATATTGTGTAAAGTAGGTGCATATTTACTTACACAATTAATGAAATAAAACTATTTTACGGATTTTATCGCGGTTTATTTTTTTAGGGACCCTCCCGTGACCATGGGTGCTGCAAAGCACTCGAAACGTCGGGAACTAAAAATAAAAAAATAAACCGCGATAAAATCCGTAAAATAGTTTTATTTCATGTGTAATATTCGCGTAAATCTAAGAACTCAATATTACACAATTAATTTCATGTTAATTATTTTTTTCTTTGTTTCTTTGTTCTTCTACGCGCGCGCCCCTTTGTAACCTCGCGCCCTAGGCACGTGCCTAGTTTGCTTAGGGATAATCCGCCTCTGCCTCTCTGGCTTTCTCCTCTCTCATAATTCGTCTCATACACGCTCGTCGGTTACGGGGACTCTTGACTTGCACTTTAGATAAGACACGGTCTATTTGGTCATGGTAAGATAGTCCAGGTCTTCCCCGGTATCGACAACCTTATAATAATAATTATAATCCTTTTACTTTCGCATTTTATATCTGTTTTGTCATTCTTTCTTTTGAAATTCTTTCTATATGCCCGAACCAACACCGATACTTTCTTTCATACCAGCTCGCTGTTGCGAATACGGTCGATTAGCTTGACTCCGCATATTTTCCGCAGAGCTCGCATTTTGACCGCATTTATCCTGCTTTCATTCTCCTTCTTACATACCCAGCTCTCACTGCCATATAATAGCGTTGGGGCAAACACTCCGTTATGTATGGCCAGCTGCGCCTATTGGCTTAAGTGCCGGCTCCCAAGTAGCTTTACTCACTCTTCTCTCTATTTCAGCGGTATGTTTCCTATCCTTGCTGAAGGCGCATCCAAGATATACAAATTCATTCACTTGCTCCATGCTTGCATCGTTACCAACCACAATCCTTGCATTCCTTCTGGTTTCTTCCTGTTCAAAAACCATAATATTGTTTTTCTTTACATTCAAATCATCATATAACCATGGAATATAAAGCCATTAGGGGGCAAATGTTCCGCGATCCGAGATATCGCACGACGTCGAGCGACATTGCTTGGTATCTTGCCGAGCGTTTTATTTCGCCCACATCTATCTAGTTGGCTGTAAAATATCGTCCGAAGAGAATACATAGACGGTTTGCCCATGTTGTTGCCCAACACACGTCTACACTCTGTAACTTCTGCCTCTCAACAAAACCGACGCAGCGATAAGGAACAAGTCCCACAATGTCGTCAGATTTGTTGAGCGACTGCACAAGCGACATGTGTTACGGTATATTAATTGTCCCCTAAAGAATACAAGGCAAAGGTTTTTGTTGTATGGTTATTAATGTTTGATGCTATAACTGTTAATATAAAATATAATATGAATTGGCACAAACCTGTAAAACTAATTACATTCCTGTACGCCAAAAAGGAGCCAAACATCATATCATCCCAGTGGAATTTATTTCTGTAGTACATGTAGGCTAACAATACTTCAGCTGCAAAATAAAATGAAAATTAATTCATAAAGTTATACTGTAGAGTTTAAAATTATGTGTTCAAAAGTGTTTTTTTTAAATAGTAGAGTCACTAACAGTGGCATTTAATCACCGTAACCTTTTTTGTGGGTGTGTGTGAATGATCTACGCTGTTGGCCGCGGGGCCTTTACAGCTTCACCGGACAAGAGGGCGAGCGTGCAACCACTACGCTCGAGCCAGAAGGGCAAGGGGGCCACTAGCTCAAGGGCGCCTCAAGGAGGAACGGCCTCGGCTTGGGCAGTCGCTATGGGTGAGGGCGTACACTAGGTGCCTTGCCGTGGTGCTCTGCACCGGCCGGCGGGCAAGGGATTCTTCGACCTCGCCGGCGAGGTCGGTATTTGATCCTGTGTGCGGTATCTGTATCCGAAAGAAGGGATGTAAGGGCATCGGGAGGGTCGGCGAGAACATGCCGCGGACGGCGGTAGCAGTTGATAGGAGGGGAGTTGGGTTTGTAGTCGGCGGCGACTCCGATTAGCGGATTAGTATGATTGGATGCGTTCACAAAATATCGGGTTGTCGCCTTTTCAATAAAGACGCGAATAGGTTCGAGAACGAGATCGGAATGTGTTCTCTTAGGTGATTATAGGATACCAAAAACGACAAAAAAGCGAGTGGAATGTAATCGCCCTGGTGATTACTCACCGGGTGATCATTGTACACTAATAAGCCGCCTTTTTTCACTCAGATAACTAAATTTGAATGAACTCCTAACTCGGTTGTAGAGTAACCAAAATGTAGTCGGTTCTAGATATTAAGTACAACGCCCTCTAGCAGTAGGTATTTTAATTTAACAGTCTGCAGCCTATGAAAACTAAGGGTCGATACTAACTCCATCTGGCGGTTAAAACCTAAATAACATACTAAGCCCACTGTTACTCATTGTATTGCGCGTTCCTATTCGTTTTTTTGTATTCGTATGTAGTGCCATCTAGTGAATAACCACTCTGTTGTTGTTTAATTAATAATTAATTTCATTATTAATTTCATTAAGAATTTCTTTAAGTTCATAAATTTCTTAATGTTACTGAGAAGTAAAATAGCGATAATGAGTCGCTATTCTACTTCTTAGTGAATTTTAAGTGAAATGATAGTCACAACTTTTCATGCACATATTAGGTACTAACATTGAGGTAAATAAATAGAGAAGCAAACGTCACTTCGGCGCGTCGAAAAAAGTGTAACAACTTAAAAGTATGCCGACGAGCCGCGTGGTTCCCGGCTTAGAATAGGACCAACCCATCTCATCCCATCGGGTGTCGTACAAGGCGACTAAGGGAAAACTAGGGAATGGGCAGCAGCGTTCTCTTAACACTTCTGCGATCAAAAACTGCGCTCGCCAACCCGCCTGCCAAGCGTGGCGAGTATGGCAAATCCCCCCTTTGGGGAGGCCTATGTTCAACAGTGGACAAGTATGGGCTGAGATGATGATGATGATGCCGACGTAGCTTTGAATGCAATAAATAATTTGGAGTAAACATATATCCATCTCTTTTACTCTTGTTCCCCACCATACCGACATTACGCCGATCCGATAGAGGTAGTAGCTTTTACTAGTAGTAGGAGGCTCAGTGTTGCTTACTATATGATTATTTCCCACAATTTAAATGCAAAATTAATATAAATTATTAATGATGTAATGAATATAATTTTTTTTATGTATTTTTTTAATTAACATCGTTACATATCAGATAGAATCCAATACATGAATTAATAAAATATATTATTATAGTACCTAATTCATTTTATTCTATATGAAATTAGAATTGTTATACAGATTATTTGGATATTAGTTAATAGTGTCTATAAGGGTTATGTGGTCAAACTATGATAATATTATTGAATGAGGAATAAACAAAACACACCTCATCATCATCATCATCTCAGCCTATACTTGTCCACTGCTGAACATAGGCCTCCCCAATCGCTTTCCAGCGTAACCGGTCCGATGCCACCTGCATCCAACGACTTCCTGCGATTTTCACAAGATCGTCGGTCCATCTGGCAGGCGGTCGTCCCACACTGCGCTTGCCAATACGTGGTCTCCACTCTAGAATCTTTCTGCCCCAACGCCCGTCCGATCTACGCGCTATGTGGCCCGCCCATTGCCACTTCAGCTTGCTAATCTTAACGGCTATGTCGGTGACCTTGGTTCTTCTACGAATCTCCTCATTCCTGATTCGATCGCCTAAAACACACCTAATGTTATCTATTGCATTATTTTCAAAATATTCAGGGTGATGGTTGCAGTCTTTTTAGAGCAGGTAAAAAAAATACAAATTTACAAAATGCGTATCTCTTCAACAAACTCGGTAAAACGATGTTGCCTATTTCCTGTTTCCACTGACGACTTCTTTGTCCGGACGTTAAGAGCGGTAGGCCGCTCCGGTTACTAGACTGAAAAGTTGCGGGTTCGATTCCCACATAGTACAAATTTTTGTGTGACTCACACATTTTGTTTAGGTCTGGGTATTTGTTTGTGTGATTTTCATGTTTGTAGAAAGTACCCACGACATTGAATAATTACCAGTGTGGGGATTTTTTTTAAAAAAAGCAGATTAAAAGTCTTGGTTAATTCCCCCATTGCTTTCTAAACATGCGTGAGAACAAATGGGATTTACCGGATCCATTAGGCAATTATGTAACAAAGAATTGTGTACAATACACGCCTTGAGCAAATAGCTTATTTATTTTCATAATATTCTAATGAAATTTTTGGAACTCTGTACTTTCTGTCTACCCCGCAAGGGATCTGGCGTGACACAAATTGCACCCATTGGATCCAAAAAAAAATAACTAAATAGGTATTCGTATAGTACATAATTACAGGTGACACAATCATCCAACAATTTCCCATAAAGACGGGAACACCAAATGGTGTTTTAATTGACAACACTGCATCTCAAATTAATTTTAGTAACTTGAAATCGGTTTTTATTTTATTTACTAGTAAATATATAAAAAAACAATAAACTTATGTGTGGAAAGTAGTTCCGCTTGCGGTATAGTGATTTTGTGACCTCAAATCGCGTTCTTACATGACGCATTTACCTATTTTGTAATTTGTTATTAATACGTGTTACTCGAGAGACGTCAGGCACGCCAATTAATGACAGAAGCTTGAAACTTGGCTGCGGGCTTATTCTTAGCCGACATACATTTACGCCGTTACTGCTGATCTAGTGTTATGTATATCAATGGGTACTAACCGGATAATAGCATTCTGTCTCCCAGTGCGACGATTAACATTAGAATAATGATCATTCTCTTGTACCCTTCCCTTGGCCTTATCAAACACTGCGCAGCGTTGAAAGGCAGCTTCCAATTAAATACAGACACTTTGTTCTCATTGTTCACATTAACGTCTTTTATAAACACGATGACGTAAACTAGGCTTGATAACTGCAAATATGGAATTAATAATTAGTGTTGAGATAACATTACTAATAATGTGCGCAGCGATCGTGAGGTTTTGAGTTCAAATCCTAGGTCGGACGAAGTTTAATTTTTTGCTCGAATAATTTTCAGTATCAATCCGGAATCCGGCATTGCGGTGTAATGGCAATAGGTTCGTCTCCTATTAAATTCGGAGTTAACATCGCTGGCAAAAAGTAGGTGTTTTAATTACACATCTGTCACCCTCGCTTGTGGAATACCACAGAGGCAAAGGTTTTATTTAGGAGACATTTTTTTTTACTGCCTCGTTTGTACAGTGTCAAAGCGTATTGCTTTGTGATCACGAGGTCCTGGGTTCAAATCCTAGGTCGTACAAGTGTAGTTTTTTTAACAAAAACTTCCCAGTACGAGTCCGGAGTCTGGAATTGTGTCCGGTATAGGGCAATAGGCTCGCCCCCTATTACATGGGACCTAACATCGTCGGCGAAACGTGGGTGTACTCAGTACACCTCTGCCACCCCCGCTTGGGGAATATAGGCGTGACGGGTGTATATATTTTTTTTTAAATCTGTATTCTTTAACTGATTATTTTGTCTAATTACTTGCAATTTATGTGGGTATCTAATCATTCAAATAGGCCTTTGACGCCAACATGACGCCAACATTGTTTGATAATCTTTTACGATTTGTTAAACGTGTTCTATTTAGTAGCAGATTATGTATCTAAATCTGTTTATACGCAACCGTACTCCCGGACGGGGTGAACAATAATTCGGAACATATTATGACACAAAACCAGGTTGACGTGCAGTCTGAAGCACATTGTGGTGCAATATTTGACCTGTATAAAACTAGGGGTGATGTCGGTCAACATGGTAATTTGCCCTAGTCGTCAACTAAGGTGATGCCGGATGGGAACGAGATGGAACGCCTATAGAAAAACACTGCAATACTCTTACTTTGATTCGTAACTTTTGTAACCATTCCTCGAAGGAGGTGGTGGTAAATTTTTGGATGCGCGTGATGTACATAGGTACTATTAGTATATTACGAAATTATTCGCGAAAAGGGCGAGCAATATAAGATATCGTTCACAGACAAGCTGGAAGTGAGGCTCTAGAGCGCAGAGCCTTCAGGAAAATTGGCATGTATGAGATGCCTGATGAGATGGGGAGAGCATTGCATTTCAGTACAAAATTGTTGGGGGCTATTTGACAAGTAGTCCCTGAGTTTTGTAAATGGCTCTACAATATTAAAAAAATAGGACACTGGTATATCTCACTAGATAAACCAGTGCCCTATTCTTTACCTATTATTATGTCTAATCATCAACTATATTTGAGATCTAACTAGATCTGTGCTTCTGTACTCCATGATGCGGTACATTTAATAGACTCAAGAGTGACAGGTTCGAAAACCAAATTGCTGGTCAGAAGTAGGTACATGTATCATTAGGGACTAAGAGTTTAAGGACTCCGATGGGTCGGTGGAACATTCCGCCGTGCGGAATTCAACGCAACAAATTTACTCTATTATTCATGTAAATAATACTAAGTCAGTGACATTTTAGCGTAAAAGTGTTCTTTATTGGCGATGAAAAATAAATTTGAAATTTAAGATTATTATAAAGATGGCCATGGTCAATTATTTTCATTTGTAGAAGTATCATCCACTAACTATTGATATGTGAAATAAGAGATAAATTCCATTGCGAATATCGCCCAGAGAGTAATCAAGTGGAAATACAAGTATTGCTCTTAGGTGAGAACGGCTTAAAAAGTGATATTGGTAGCCATTGTGGAGGTCTATGTTGATAATAAAATGTGAACCAAATACCTGGAGCAATAGTACAAGTGGAAACACACCGAAGAATCCGAGGTGGCGGTAGAGCATGGGCCCGCCCACTGCGCCTATCACGTGGGCTATTTGTATGGCGGCGCGGTGGGTGCCCATCGTGCGGGTGACGTCACGACCTGTGGCAAAGCACACCTGGAATCAATAAATGGTATGTTTATTACATATTTCTACCTTTGTATGGGAAAAACGAGATGAGGGTAAAGATAAGTGTAGTTTTTTCAATTGGAAAATTGTTTATGTCCGGAGTCCGGAATTGTGCCCGGTATAATGACAATTTCGCTCGCAAAGGTTCGCTCATTGGGGTATATAGCAAAATTTTTCGATAAAATAATTACTTACATTAATTATGTTTTCTAGTGTTGCCCCATTCTTATCAAAATGCTTTGAGGTTACTATCTTAAATGTCAACAGTAACGCTATAAAAAACTTATCTTGTTGGAACACTTTTACATAATGTCCCTTTAGAATTTACGTTTAAAATCCGATTCTTACAAAGAACCAATTTGCTTATGATAAATTGTTCATTACTTTTTTTATCTGCCGCACCTACCGCAGGAGACAGAACAAAGTTAATTATCTGAGAGTCCCTTTTTAAATTAAAGTCAAGGTAACGGCAAAATGTAAGATAAGCTGATAAAATGTTAGCGCCGTTATCCAAAGGTTGACTAGCAGGTGGCCAAAGTAGATATGAACATTAGTTGCCGTATTCGTATTATCTATTTTTGCTTATTGTGTACTTCCCAATAAACGCTTCTTCAAAAAACTTAGTTATCTTGAACATATAGTGTCATTATTGTTTAGGGGAAGTACGATTTAAATCGGTAATAATTAAATATTATGTACCTAAAGTAAATAATTGATAGGGGGTAAACCTAGGAAAAATTAATCATTATCATAATCTAGCCTGATAATTAGTCAGGGATCAACAAAATAAAGGTTACACTATTTATAAGTGTAATCCAACTTCTTCTCCAAATTCCAAAATCTTATTAGTTTAGAAATCTTTATTAATAGACTTGTATTCCCCAAGCGGTAATTGTACACCCACTTTTCGCCGACGATGTTAGATTCTTTTGTAATAGGGGGTGAGCCTAGCAATAGGTGTGGCAAGTCTGGAGACTGATATTGGGAATTTATCTATAGAAAAATTACTCCTTATCTGACCTATGTTTTACAAATCTAGGACCGCGTAATCGCTACGCGCATTTTTTGCCACTATACTAACGAGACAGTCCCACTAGGCACTAGACCAACGAGGCTTTCTTATCTATATATAAATAAAAATCAATTGCGGAATGTATGTAAACGCATCACTTTAGAACGGTTGGACCTATTTGGCTAATTCTTTTTTTTGTGTTTGTAATTGTCAGGATAAGGTTAGCATGAAAGAAAATGTTTGAAAAATTGTACGGAAAAGTGAAAATTTTAGGTTAAAAAATCTCCATATAAAAAGTGAGTGAGTGAGTGAGACAGAAGAGAGTAGGGAGATCTTTAAAATATAGAATTGGCAGAATGGTCTCATTTTCTTCATTAGTACACACGTGCGAAGCTGGGGCGGGCAGCTAGTAAAATATAAAAATAACAAATGCAAAGTTACTTACATCACCTATATGACTAAACGAAGCTGCTAGAAGAAGCCCAAAATTTCCGCCCAAAGACATCGGCAGCTGCACCGTATAAAGCACTTGGACAGTTGATGCTCCAGGGAATATAAGCATAAGCAGAACGCCCGTCGTCATCACACACATCCCCACCAGCGGCAGAATCAGCAGCGGCTTCCGTCGCCCACTGCAGTCACTCCATGGACCCACGAATAGGAGGATAATAGTAGATAATAGAGATCCAATGAAACTTCTACTGACGTTCACATTTGACACCACCATTTGACTAGCAACCTGAAAATGTACAGAAAATGCAATCAGTATTCTCGTTACTAAATAAGTTGGCGAATGCTCCCGATCCATCTGTATCGTAATATTTTAAATAACACGCTAACATGACATAATGTTAATTGAGATGCGGCAACATAATAAAAATAACTTTTTAGCGCCTTGTTATTGTTTTATATTAAAGTTAGTGGGGCAAAATCATAAGTATAGTACAGTCTAACAAGGATCTTTCAGCCAAAATCGGGAGTAACGCTGTCATCAAGTGAAATGCCACTCCATGACAGTCGCAGAGTTGTCGTTTGCTATAAAAGTTACCCAAGTTCTCTTTTTAAATATTAATCGCGTTAATTATTAATGTGGACCCACCTGTTGAAATATTTCCCAGGAAGTAGGAAAATTTTACTAAACGATTTACCTAATTTCATACCAACGCCCCCCCCCCCCCCCCCTCAATTTCATTCACGGGTCAAAAGACAAGGATGTCGAAAATGTGTCGCACTTATGGATATATTACAATGGATTGACTCTGCGAAAAAAACGTGATGACAAGGATACTCACTTAGAGCCCTACGTCTCTTTCTAAGTAGAGTGACTAAACATTGATACGATTATGGACTTATTGACGTATTATTAAGGTATAATTCTCGGGCACTGTTTATTGCCGTAATACTTTTTTTCTACGCATATGCTAAATCTTAAATAAGTAGTAGTCAAAAATAAATGAAAGTCAAAGTTAAAAAAAATGTAGAGTCAGCAAGAAAATGGGCAATTTAATCAAATTAAATTGTCCATTTTCTTGCTGACTGTACATTTTTTTCAATATCTGTAAATTCAGCTCCAAATATCGCAAAAATTAAGGATAGTCTCCTACGGCCGTTTTTCTGTATCTACAACGGTTGAGATAGCTGCCCTTACTATCCTATCTTAATCCATCCTGTATATAAAGACGAATTGAGAACCTTCTCCGTTTTGAACTCGGTAATAAATGGTTAACATCGTATTTAAACCATATCTTAAATAGGTATAGTCCGTATTAGTTCTACCTTATGGTCACCGTACTGCATCGTAATGGGTGCGACCGTGACACCGGGCTCCAGGTTATTGCTCTCACTCATCATGGTTTTTCGAGTTGTTTAAACCATAGAAAATTCAATGTTGTATCTGTGAGTAAGAGTTTAATTATCTTTAGCAATATTTTGACAGTACTCAATCCATTGTAATATATCCATGGTCGCATATACTGTTTTCTTCATTTCTTTGCCTATTTCATCTGTCAAAATAGGCTTCTGATTTTATAATCCCAATTAATTGAATATCAAAAATACCGTTGCCAAACGTCCAGTCTTTACATTTAAAGCCTGACAAATTATTCTAGGAGAGAGATACATAAAATTATACTCGTGACTTTGCTCTAGTATCTAGTGAAGTCTAGATATAATTGTCATGACATAGTTATATTTACTTTATCATGCACTTATTTATAGTTTGTTAACCCCAACTCAAGGGTAACACTATGTTGCAGAGTAAAGAGTTACAGAGTTAGTAACAAACATGTAAATATTAATAGTTGCTAACATTGTGTCATCGTAATATTTACAGACAGAGAATTGTAGGTACGCAGATAACTAACACATATCGTTTAATTAATTAGAGATTAGTATCGTTTAATACATAATATTTATTTGTATCTACTTATTTAGATGACGTAATTTGCACAATCTTGACCCTTAAGTCACTTTTTTTTTTCTTACCCCATGGCAAAAATATTCGAATCAAGAAAAATTAACCCCAACAGCTTGTGTTGAAGACGTATAAATGAATAGAGACGATGAGATCCCTACGCAATATTTTCACTAATTCCATAGAACACAATATTTTTTTGTTTGTTTACAAATTGTCTGTTTGCTGCCCAAGTAAAATCGATATTTAGCTACAAATACTAGTCACTGGATTTGCAGACTGTCTATCTAATAAAAGACTCCATGATAAAATTAAACTTTTAAAATAGAAAAAGGGGTAAAACAGTGCGACCCTCTCCCTTCAAAATTATTCACCAGCACTTTGGAAGAGATTTTTGAGTAGCTAGCAGACAGATGGACCACGAAGGGCATCGTCGGCGATACAAGGCTTACCAGCCTTCGATTTGCTGACGATATTGTCCTTATTTGCACCATCTGCCTCAGAATTACAACAAATGCTCCAAGATCTGAGCACAGCAAGCCTTGAGGTTGGACTAATGATAAATCCATCAAAGACAAAAGTTATGACCCATAGCACAAAACATAGGGTTGTGGTAGATGGGCAGGACATACATTATGTCAATGAATACGTTTATTAGGGCCAATTAGTCTCTCCTTAGAAAACAGGCCAGACAGCGAGATCAAACGCCGAGTCGAAAACGCCTGGAAGAGCTACTGGTCCATGAATAGTCTAATGAAGGGTGACCTTCCAATATGCCTCAAGCGGAAAATTCTCGATATGTGCATTCTGCCCGTTCTAACCTATGGTGCTCAGACGTGGTCACTTACCGAGTCCCAAAGGTCCAAACTCAAGGTTTGCCAAAGAGCGATGGAACGTAGTATGTTGTGTATTAACTTACTAAACAGAGTTCGTAGCACCACAATACGCTCAAAAACGGGAATCGCTGATGTGGGTAATGTCTGTGAATGTCAAATGAGAGTGGGCAGGGCATGTTTGTCGAATGCAACCAGAAAGATGGGCTATTGTCGTTACGGAACTCGCAGACGGCGCGTTGGACGAAGACGCAGGGACTACGCCCGAAACGACTTTCACCCACCGTAATCTCGGCCTGCAGGCGTCGGGGAGGGTACCCCGGCGCCCTGGCACTTAGCACGCCCGCGCCGGAGAAGCGGTAGCGCCGCGCAGCCTCCAAAAGGTGATAGGGGGAGACCGAACTCCTCTTCACGTGTCGAGGTCCGCGCCAAACTGCGGACCGAGCCCGCCGGTGCCACAGAGGTCATGCTGGTTACGATTCCTGTGGCCCGGCAAAAGGGCAGTGGGGACGCCGAGGGGTTTTAGTGGGCACCGGTGTTAGGCATTTCCCCTCTTTAAAAAAATAAAAAAAAGGGTCGTTACGCTATGGGTGCCTGCAGATGGGCATCGACGTCGGGGCAGGCCCAGAAAGCGTTGACGTGATAATTTGGATGTATTTTGGCAGGATTTGCCGGAGATGGTTGAAAACAGATCAGTCCGGAAGGTTATGGGGAGACATTTGCCTAGTAGTGGGATAATATAGAGAAAAAAAAAATATAATATTCATGGCCGCTCGAATACAATATTTCTTTTTCGACGATACACATACATACTCGTATTTGTGTATAGGTACGAGTTGTGGAAACTTCGATTGGCTCTAAAAACTTTTGTCGGGTCGCTAAAGTTTAATTGATTTTCAAGTGAGTCATATAAATTTCCTGTTATAAGATTTATAAGTCGTGAAGTTGTAAAATTTCTTTTTATTTATCATCCTTTATGGAATACTGTTAAATCCTTATATACGTAATTTGACGATAATTGAAAATAAAATGAAGACTTAAGTAACCTAATTCAATTACCTTTAAATCTTTATTACAATGTGTGTTGAAATGTTTGTCGACTTATTTTTTACATTTTCATAGTCAAGCAGTCTTTTACTTATTATAGGCCTATGTTCTAAGAGCGAGTCCATATTAGCGAATGCGTACATATGCGCTGATTATATTGTATTACGCGCAGGTACTGTAAAGTAATTACGCACAGACAATAAAGGTGCAACGCAAGATGCTTTCAAACTGCGCGCTATCTATGTCATCATGCCGTAAATTTTTTTTTTTATTATTTGTAAATGAGGGAACCATGTAGCCATTCTCATAAATAGTATAATTTGCTTTTTTAACTTAGACTTACCTGATGACCAACCTACATTGTTCTCCCATACCCCACGACAAAATGTAGATGAAAAAGTTTGTAATAATTTTATTTTAATATAGTAACCGTGGAGTTTCTTGCCCTTCTTCTCCACAGGAATGACATTCCGAAGTGGCGGTAGAGTCTTTGTTACTTTTCTGACGATTCATAAATACTGTAATAGTTTACATGAATAAAAATATTCTGATTCTGATATTTGTGAATCTGGGGTGCGAGTATGACATAATTGCATTGAGCCATTCTGTAATGTGGGCGAACCCCAAAAATTGGTCGTAAAATAAATAATGACCAGATAGATAAACAGTGCTGTTTCTATTTTATATCTGTTTATTTTTATAATCTGTTTTTGACTAAACAAGAACGTGCAAATATTCACTTCTAAGAGTTTCGGATGTATTCCCAACTGCTGGACTGATAGACCAGCCTATATTGTTCTTCCATGCCCCAAAACAAAATGTATAGATGAATAATACAGAAAAAAAAATATTTTTAAAGATCTACCGTTTCTTGCCCCTCTTCTCAACAGAATTGACATTCCAAGTAGTGGTACAGTCGTTTTTTTGACGATTCAATAATACTGGTAAATGGTTTACGAAAAAAACATTCTGTTTGTGATCGCGCTTAAAGTATGACTCACCTCAGCATCACGAAATTCCTCTCCCACTCCTCTATCGCAGATATCTAAAGAAATGTTTAAGTCAACTGTACAAGCGGTCCGTAGATAGAAGTTCTGTAGGGAAGTCTGGCTGAGGTTAATGGCTATCATAGCCCCTACTAACGCTGGCTCGAGCAGGATGCGCCATTTCTGAGACGGTTGGCTTGTACATGGTGGTGTTTCTTTGCATTGATTTTCTTCTGGACCCCTGTTTGGGATATTGTAAAATATTTAAACATTTGTATAGTCAGGAATCCACTCATTATTTAAGGTACTTGGTCTATGGTCTATTGTCCATAGATGAGTAGGTTCAAAGTTGCTTTAAAATATATTCAGGAGAGCGGTATCAAACATTATTTACACAAAGAGAGTTTAGTTAGTTTAATTACTACTACTATACCATAAGGCCAGATCCCTTGCGAGGTAGGCATAGAGTACAGAGTTCCAACAGGTTCGTACAGAGTTCCAACAACTTACATACCTCTCTGGCTTCCTCCACTCTCATAGTTCGTCTCATACACGCTCGCCGGATACGAAGACTCTTGACTCGTCCTTCAGATAAGACTCGGTCTATTTGGTCGTGGTAAGATAGTCAAGGTCTTCCCCGGTACCTACATCCTTCCACTTTTGCAGTGAATATCTATTTTGTCAAATTTTCTTCTGATATTCTTTCTATATACCTGAACCAACGGAGCATACCCTTTCTCATCTTTACACCGATACTGTCTTTTATACCTACTCGCTTTCTTACTACGTTGTTGCGGATACGGTCGGCCAGGTTCACTCCGCACATCTTCCGCAGAGCTCGCATTTCCACCGCATTTATCCTACTTTCATTTTCCTTCCTACATACCCAGCTCTCGCTGCCATATAACAGCGTTGGGACGTAGTTTAATTAATTTTTAAATATGTTTATTAAGAAAGGATCAATTACAAACGTGAATAGCTTATACCTTCATTTGAAGGCTACACAGTTATAATTAGTATACCATAGGATAACGTTAGCTTTTTAAAGTAAGCGACAACCAAGGGTTAGGTTTAAAATAGGATAGGATGATAATTCGCAATTATAACTATATCAAACCTTATTAAACTCCATGTCTGTGGAGCGTGAACTATGTAGGACACAGTAATTTAGAAAGTTGGATTTTAAAATTAGGAGTTAGTTTTCGGGTGAATTTTGTATATATTGTTATAGAGAAACTGTCTTACATTACAGTAGTATTAATTATGTTTAAAAGCACAGTAGCAACTGTTCAATTTTAAAGTACATTAGTCAGAGTGAATGTACTAACTATTGATCTTTGCCAAAACTCTGTTAATGACTCATGTCGTGCCCACGTAAAGGTATTTAAATTATTACAGCTAGTTATTATTGCATAATCTGTATACACTCGGCCTACGGTACTTTACTGTTAGCTTTTCATTCCAATTAACACTGAATATTATGTTTACCTATGTCATATACAAGGTGTAACATAATAAACGCAAGACCTCAGACACCCCGATTAGAGAATTGCTTCATATATTTAAAACGAAAACCATATTTCCAAATTTAAAGGTTTTTACCCCTTTTTTAAGCACTTTTATACCCCAGTTAAAAATGAAATTTGTACGTGTATGTGTGCCTTTTGAGAAATACGTTTTAGGAATGCATTTGAAATCTCCTTATTGCTGTAAATCTAAACTAATTTAGTTTTTTGTAACGCACTGAGGGAGTAAAAGAATTTTTTGTAAATTTAAATAAAATTTAAGGTATATTAAAAATAGTTGGTTACTACTTTCAGGTCTTGTGTTTATAATGTTACACCTTGTAGATAGTCGAAGATAACGTATATGTGTGCTACACGCAAATAGCAATACAAAAATTATACTGATTAACGAATGGACAAGGGTACCTATAAATAATTTAAATTGGTTATTTTTTTACCTTGTGATTAATTTCATATTCTATTTATATCATAAAAACGATAACAAACCTCAGTTTCTCCAACTCGTGAACATCTACCGTGCCTTCATTCATCGCTATTTATTTTTTCCAAATATTTATTTAATATTCTAAATAAAATATCACAATTTTTTATCACAACACACATGAGTGGTCACATCACAGTTACTACAGTCTACGCGTCATTCATCAAGTAACGTACAACTTCTACTAATTCCAGTTGATAAGATAGTAAGTACTTGAAATGGATTTTGTGGTTAAATATAAAGATATCTCAGTAAAGGGGATTCATTATTGTAATGTAATACAAGCGTGTCTGGATGAGGCCGGCGACCGACGCGGGGCAGTCGGGACCCGCTCCAGTACAAATTGGTTCGATTGCATCAATTGGCTTCAACACTCACCGATACCGGTTACGATAACGGATAATAATGTGTTGCAATTGATACACGTTGATTTATCAAAAAATGGGTGTCTATATGCTAAAAATATCTAAACAGATTATAAGATTCAACGATAATCTGACGGAAGAGAATCACAAGTTAGATAAACAATATTTTGCATTTTATAAAGTAGTTAATACTAGTCTAATAAAAAAAAGCTAAGCGATGGAAATATTACGAATTTAAATTAACAATAGAGATGTTACATTCGTAATATGGTCAGTTCGACTCTACCTATTTCTGATGGCTTCAAGTATGAACTTATAAAATATGTGCCATTGAAATAGACTGGAACTCTGCAGCCTATTAGTACTTTTAGACTTAGCAAATAGGTGGGGTGCATATAGTACACCTATATTTCCCTAAGTCATTGTTGACTGCAAAAAGACAGGGTAAGCCATTCGGTTGCTCGTATATCTTGTTGTGCTCGATTGATTTACGAGTGTAAATTATCTATCACATTATCATTTCCTTACTCATTTAATTCATGACCTACGTGATAGAGATCACATACGCAACTTTATAAAGCAGGCACCTGTGTTTGATAATAATTACTTGTATTTAGGTACTCTGATTAGTGACATTTATTATCTTGCAAATTTGTTAAGTCATTGTGCGTTTAAAAATTTAGAGTAAAACACCGACATGTCTGCCTTCTTCAACGGGGTTGTTAAAGATATAATGTATAAAAAAAAAAAAACAAAAAAAAAAAAAAAACACCGTCACGCCTATATTCCCCAGAGGGGGTTGCAGAGGTGTACTGAGACTACACCCACGTTTCGCCTACGATGTTAGGCACAATTCCAGACTCCGGACTCATACTGGGAATTTTTCGTTAGAAAAACTACATTTGTCAGACCTAGGATTTGAACTCAGGACCTCGTGATCACAAAGCGATGCGCTTTGCCACCAGACCAACGAGGCAGTACTGATACAGAGGTACAGATATACTGAGGAGATACTGTATACACCTATATATCGCCGAAAATGTTAGCTCTGTAACAGAAAGAGATCCTATCGCTATACCAAATTCCAGTCTACGGACTTCATCTTGCAATCTTGCAATAGGAAAACACCCTTGTCCTAGGTGGAACCGAGGACCTCATAATTGCTACTCTAACGAGGGAGACAAAATTTAGGATACAAAACAATATAAATAATAATAAAACAAAGAAAGCCCGCAGGGCAGCTTGTGGCGAGCTGTTGGTGAGTAACGACACCACGGACCCGAGTGCTTCAGAGAGTCGGTCAGGGCCCCCAACTCGGCGTGTCTTCGTCGGTCGAGTGGAAACCGAAGGGTGCCCGCAGGACTCTCGGCTCTGGCTAGCCTTAATTGCCCGTCCAGAGAGGAGCCGTGAGAGCTATATCGACGTAGGAAGATAATGCGTTCCTACATCGATGTACTCCAGGGGTGGAAGTGTTAAAGGGCATAACGCCGCGAGTAACTTCGGAGAAAGCGCAGCACACCTCTCTACACCCCTGAGCCGCTCACACCGGTGTTGCCCTCAGTTGTCCTAGGACGACCGTTTGAGGGCCCATCTAGTAAGCGGCGAGTCACCGCCGGCCACGGGTAATTAGGTATAACTAATTATGGCCGGTGTCCGTCCTTTTTGAAATAGTCCAGTTTTTGTCCATCAAGCCTCATTTGCATAGCCCTTGTTTTCTTTCCATAATCTACAATAGTCCTTGCACCTGCCGGGGTCAGTTCGCTGGTTATGTTTCTTCATTTTCAGCAAGTGATCTCAGCAAGTGGCTTACATAACATTAACTTCTTCGCAAAGGGCCTCTACGTGTTGGACCCATGCCCCCATGCAAGCCTTTCAAAGGTCCGGGTAAAGCCCGTGAATCTCAGCGAGATACATATAAAACAAAGAAAAAAATATAACTTCATGACCATATTCCCAGAAGAAAGGATAGACGCATACCGACCCCTGCCGCCACCGCCGGCCGCGACATGTTCTCTTCGATCTCCCCGATGCTTTGTCATCCATTCTTTCCGCTCAGAATACGGGCGACGACGACGTAGTCGTAGATCCCCTCCCATAGCCGGCGGTTGACCGGTGCACTTAGTAGTGCACCCCGTCCCCCCACAGCGACTGTCCCAACAGAGGGCGCCTCTTCAAAGCGCCCCCGAGTATGTCGCCCCTTGCCCTTCTGGCTCGAGCGTAGTGGTTGCACGCTCGCCCTTAAGTCCGGTGAAGCTGTAAGGGCCTCGCGGCCAACAGCGTACATCACTCACACACACACACACACACACACACATGAAATTCTAGAAGAATTTATTCGTCATCACCACACTTTTCAAACTAATAGAGTTATTAACTATTTGATCGACATTTAACAGCTTTTAAAATATAACTTAAGATATTTTATGAGCTGGCCATTCTACTTTCTACTTTTGGTACCGACTGATTTTCACATCCCTTTCATGCATTTTAATGAGTTGGGTGGATTCAATAATTATATGTATACATTCAATTACATAACACATAAATAAAAACGTAATACGAAAAAATCAGCATATTATAAAGGCTGCTCTCGATATAATTTATTTAACAAAAACACTTTTACTCTTTACTCAATATGACGTCGACGGAGAGCCGACGGACGGAAGATTACACGCTCCGATTCCTAAAGACGAAATTACTTCGGCAATTAATAACATCACAGTGCTTTTGTCTTACTCATTGTGCACAACTCATCGGCTCTGTTCACCACCTTTGCAATAATTTTCACGGTCAAACTATACCAGCCAGCATTAAAATAAAACAGTTGAGAATCTCGCTCGGCACTCGGCACGCGTTCAGTACGTTCCGCGATCGTTACGTCCTCAATTATCACTGATAATAAACCAGAGGTCATTTCCTCGGGATAATTAAATATGTAAGCTGATAAAAAGTTCTATATCAAAACTATAAAAGCTTATTTTGGTGTCAAATTAGTTAAAATTCGTGATCATGGTCAAAAAGTGCGGCAGTCTGTTTTGAATCACGTTCGTTGCAAATTTTGTCGGAGTTCCACGTGTGGATATCGAAAATAAACGCATTTCACTTACGAGGTGGATCATTAAAAACACATGCTCTCTGTATGATCAATTCATTTTCAGGCGGCTTAATTGCCACCTTACTTACTCCGGCAAAATTTACTATTTTACTGTATTACGTATAAAATGATTCAGCATTTTGATATTTCGGCCATGTCATCTCAAATCAAATGAATTACAAATATTTCTTACAAAAGAGTTCATTGGCAAGTTTTGAATACCCATGAAATAACATTCCATACATCGGAATTAGTCAGAATCGAGCCTAGTAAATTAACAAAATTCTATTTAGCGTTAATTAATGCTATCTGTTTGGCTAAACAAGTTTGGAATCACCTATGTACGTTTCAGGCAGAAACGCATCTGCATTCGCGCCAAAATGATTCCTAACGAGATACCGCTATGAAACATTTTCCTTTGAAAGTGAAACAATTCAAAGTCTTACAAAACGTCCTTAATCAGTCAGTTGGTTCAAAATGTTCGTTGTATTATTACACTATACCTTTACAGTTTGAAAAAGTTTACATTAAGATTGTTTATATGAATGTGGAACGTTGTGTTAAGTGTCATAGTGAATGAATCGTTGGATTACCGTTGGAAATATCACAATTAAAAATATAGGTACGTGAAAATCATACTAAATTATTTATTACAAAAGAAACTTGTTCGGTTCCAACCAGAAAAGTCAGTCATTGACCGCATTCTTTGTTCTACAAAAGTGTATTATTACATTTTTGCAAGAACTCTACATTTTTTTGCGTTACCCAATGTAATGGAGCATCATATTGACTTCGTTTGTACTCTTTCGTTAAGTATGGTAAATGTTTATGCTATAAAGATTAAACGTGTAGGTATTCAATTTGATTAACATTAATTTTGTGCAAGCTGATGTACTTATATATGTTATTTGTTCATCTGTCTTGATTTTGTAAAAAAGTTGGTCAACACTATTCCTGTGTCGTGGATGCAGTTACAAACATGAAAATTCACATACACAAATACCCAGACCGGAACAAATAATTGTGGATCACACAAAGATTTGTCCCGTGCGGGAATCAAACCCGCGACTATTAGACACAGTGGGCGGAGCGGCTTAAGCTCTTAACTACTGACTAAATCGGCCGTCAATTCCACATGAATATACAGCCGAAACTAATAATTGTTTGTCACGGAACCATTTGTCCCGTGTGGGGATTGAAATCCCAAATACTCGGTCTAGTATTGCGAGCGGTCTATGATCACACCACTAGACCAAGCCGTTAGACGTCAATGTTTACTGCTAGTCTGAAAATAACTACACCCATGAGAAATATTCAGTATACAAGCTGAACATATTAGAACCAAAATATAAACACACACTGTCACGCCTATAGTCCCCAAGCGAGGGTGGCAGAGGTGTACTGATTACATCCACTTTTCACTGGCGACGTTAGGTCCCATGTAATAGGGGGCAAGCCTAGTGCTATACATCGGGCACAATTCTAGACTCCGGTCACATACTGGGAAGTTTTCGTTAGAAAAACTTAATTTTTGCGATTTGCCACTAGACCAACGAGGCAGTCAAAATATATATGCTACATACCAGTAGTTCAATTCTTCTTCATTTAATTCGTCGTCTTATTAGTTCTCAATAAAAACATTATATAATCGTATTAGTAGAAGAACAATAACAAAGCATAAGGTTCGAAAGACACTCGATACAGGAAAATCTATACTAAATAACTTGTGCATAAGAAAAGTGGTAGGTGGGTACAGTCAGCAATATAAGTCGCTTAACATTCTCAATTTTTCAAATAGCTTAATAATATCAGCCTATACTGCCCACTGCTGGGCAAAGGCCTTCTCTCACAAATCGAGGTGAGAGAGATTAGGTCATACTCCACCACGCGGACCCAGTGCGGATTGGTGGAGGCAGGTTTGTGGCCACCTGCTGTTGGAACTTATCAAGCCGCCTTTAAGGCTTCCAACTCGGCTTAACAACTACCACATTAAGTGGTAGCCGGGACCAACGGCTTAACGTGCCTTCCGAAGCACGGAGACGCTCGAATTTGAAAATGCCACAAACGGTCACCCATCTCGGGCCAACCGAGTCGAACGCTGCTTAACCTTGGTAATCGGTAAGAACACCGCGGTCGCACAGCGCTACGAGCGCCTCTCAACAACAAACATGAAATTTCATATACACAATATATATTTGAATATGTTGCTAATCATTTGGTTTGACCATGCTCATCAACATTTGTAAAATAAAGAGTATAAATGATTTCAAAATCTGTGAATAGAGCCGACTTACGTAGCAGGCTAGATACTCTGTTTCTTATAATTCATATTTCACTACAGAAGCGCCTAAGGAAGGTTAAATGAAAATATTATTAAACATATTACAGCTAATAATTTCATCCCTGACATAGTTTTATCAAAAGTAGCTACAGTTTCGGTCTATGAAACTTGAATATACAGTCACGAAGCTATATGCTATATTCTCTACTTTCTGTCCATATAAACAGGAATCTAGAAACTAGGTTACATTAAGTTACACATGGATGAGCCTATTCTAGGCCATTTACAAACAGAATAAAGTTATAAATGAGTAATTCAGCGGTCGATATTGTCACGGACAAGTAGAGGAAACAGAGTCCTAAAAACTTATTCTCATTTCAATGTTGTAGTGACGACTTCTATCACAAAACACAGATTGTTCATTCTTGATTATTATATAAGGAAAATAACTACCTTTCAAATATGGTAAACAACTGTTTTTGGAGCTGTCTGTTGACTCATTGTCGACGTTAAAAAGTCGTGTGTCACCAACGACCGACGAAACGACAACGAAATGTATGGCGAACACGATTTGGGTGGATTCGTATAGATTCACATATAGCAATTTATCATACTGACCGGATATCAGACTCGTATCATGTTAAAATGTATCGGGAATAGGCGTCGATGTTCACTTCAGTGATTGCCCACCCACGACACTGCGAACGCCGATGACATTTAGATACTATTCTTTGTGGGTCGCAGCCCATTTTTATAGAACCATAAACTATAAAATACTGAAGGACAATGTAGCAAACATCATCTTTCCTGTACAAATACGTCAACCGCCAAGGTTCAATTCCCTTGAGCCAATTATTGTTTCAATTCCTGAGAGTGACGTTCGCTCATTGCTCATTGGATGCCAGTATTCCTTATGCGGCGTTAGGCCGACCTTGAGGCAGCCTTCGGCCATTGTATCGCACATCCATTAATTAGACGCCATGTTAAGCCCGAGAATCCTTCTTAGGTATTGTTGCCGCCCACACTAAAATGCCAAGTTCTCAGGTATCTGGTTTTTAGGTTTTGTTCTAAAAATAAACCGATAATTCCGGAGAAACCAGGATTGAATGGGTTGGATTTGCTTAAGAAGGTTGCCTCTTACAATAAATTGACCTTCTGAAATAAAACAACGTATTTTGAATTTCACATTGTGCTTATATTCATCATATACGATACCCAAGAATATGACATAATTACACAGAGCCTACATAAAACTTGTATCATTACTTCGTATGTGACAAAAAGCGCAAAAAATACTGTTATGACTTCTTCAGTATTCCGTTCAAGGAATAGTTTTGTATTCTTATTGGTAGTCGCTATTAGGTCAGATTTTATCGACAAAAAACTTGTTTGTACACACAAATATTACTAATGATTCTATGAAAGATGACGTGAATATTAATTTTACCAATAATGGCAAAATTTTATTATTACGAACTGCGAAAACTGAGAAACACCCAGCTATTAAACGATTGTCGTGAAATGAAAATGAAATCGTTCCTAGAAGCTCAGCTTTTTAATTTTCAGCTTTATACGCCTATTTTTTATAGCAGACTGGAAGTGCAGTACAATCTTTTAAGCCGGTTCTGAATGGTGTGACGTCATGTTATTGATTCATCTCTACTTACTAGTCCCTACTTCTGTCAATGCGCCATATGTAGATGCTACGTCACAAAGTGCGCGCGCACTGATTGAGTACAAAATCTAAATCGAATTTGTTAATAATTTTCTGACTTTAAATATTTCAATGAATTTTAGTACAATTTATAAGGGTCATTTGATTTATTTGTATATAAATGTTACCTATATTAATGCTGGCAACACAACGTGTACGTAACATCGTATTTAGTGATTGCTCCTCGCGAGGGTAGCGGGCGCATGCGTGGAAAATATGGCGAAATGGCGACGACCTCTCTGCAGGGCGGTAGTGGCTGTTCCGAGCAGGCACGAACTGTATTACACGGACATTAAGAAACCCTTATATTACTTGAATCACTGTAGTTTCGTTGAAAATCGAAAGTGTTTTTTCAAATATCCGCGTCTTCAAAAATAATATCTTATTAAAGGAATATTCCACTTCAAAAATCCACTATTTCTAACGGGGTCGCTATGGCAAAATCCGTCTCTGCACACTATTTGCATTCGGGCAACATCGGAAGACTTCGTGCATTTCCGCGAGGTTCGCCTTCCAACCCTCGCAGAGATGCCTCTATCACAATCTGAAAAATCTTTACAGTATTTTCCATATTTTTGCCTTTTATAATAAGTTTTTAAGTGAAATATGTGTTTGTTTTACGTTACTAATGTTATTGCATTAGTATACTGTTAAATCGTGCGTTGTATTGTTTTGTTTGGTGTCAGTGGTAGTTAATTGTTGTGCTTACACGGTGTGCTACAGAGGGTCGACGCAGTTCGATATTAAGGTAAAGATTGTAGCGAATTTCGATACCCACCGACAAAAAAGACAAATAAAGAAAGACAGATGCTTCTTTTTTTATTTTTACCAAAGTCTTTATTTTCTGGTTAATCTTTATTTTTACGATGCTTTACGTCATCGAACAAAATTACCCTTACTCTCTAAGATATCTGTAATGTAACTTCATGATTTATCTAATAATTATAATTTAGTATAAACAATATTGCTTTCAGATTCGGAACTATGTCGGATATCGATGACGACAATGACTGAAAAAGGAGAGATCAATAGAATGTTGGGTAAGTCGTAGTCATTTTCTTCTTTATCTATCTATCTACCATCACGCCAGTTCCCTTGCGGGGTAGATAGAGAGTACATCGTTCCAACAGGTTCTTTCCTTACAGACCTCTCTGGCTTCCTCCACTCTCATAGTTCGTCTCATACACGTTCGCCGGATACGGAGACTCTTGACTTGCCTTCAGATAAGACACGGTCTATTTGGTAATTCCTCTTTATACTTACTTATTATGGGTTCGCTTGATCTGGTCAAATATTTGGAATAAATCTACTGAATTCTATTCAGCAGGTATTTTTATTATACCGGTCGAAACAAAACTTCTACAAGTTAGTTCCTAATTTTTGATATTAATATTATAGTAGCTTGTGCAAAATATATTTTCATAGTTACACATTTCTTACGATGTTCTAATTATGACACCGATGTTGTTGTAAAATGTTTAATCATTTTTACCTTGGGTATGAAAGGTACAATATTGTACTAGTATCAATATTATATAATTGTGGAAAAATTACGCCTCGTTGGTCTAGTGGCAAAGCGCATCGCTTTGTGATCACGAGGTCCTGGGTTCAAATCCTAGGTCTGACAAGTGTAGTTTTTCTAACGAAAACTTCGCAGTACAAGTCCGGAGTCTGGAATAGTGCCTGGTATATGGCAATAGGCTCGCCCCCTATTTCATGGGACCTAACATCGTCGGCGAAACGTGGGTGTACTCAGTACACCTCTGCCACCCCCGCTTGGGGAATATAGGCGTGACGGTGTGTGTGTTTGTGAATGGAAAAATTACGGTGTTTAAAAATATGCTTAAATATGTCTTTTTGTATATACGTGTATCTATGCATCAATAATATAATATAATCTTTGCTGCATTTTCTCGTGTCCATGACGACTAATAATAAATTGTAGACGAATATAAAAATGTTTGCAACTCCGACACGATAGCTTCTTCTGAAGTTTGGTGTATCCGTCAAATATCGTTAAAACAAGTTGATGTGGTTAAAAGGTATTTAACTCAAAGCGGGTATCTTAAGTGGCAGTGGGCGGGGCACATCGCTCGTAGAAATGACGGCCGTTGGGGCAGAAAGGTTCTCGAATGGCGACCACGTACCGGAAGACGTGGAGTGGGTAGGCCCCTACAAGATAGACCGATGACCTGGTGAAGGTCGCGGGTAGAAGTTGGATGCGTACAGCACAAAGCCGGTCGTTGTGGCGGTCTATAGGGGAGGCTTTTGTCCTGCAGTGGACGTCTTTCGGCTGAAGAAGAAGAAGGGTATCTTAATCCTTATTTTTTTTTATTTAAAGAAACGTAGGTCCACACTAGGATTTATTCCTGTGTCGTGTGTGTGTTTACAAACATGAAAATTAACATGTACAAATACCCAGACCGGAACAAAATAATTGTGGCTCACACAAAGTTTTGTCCCGTGCGGGAATCGAACCCGCGACTAATAGACACAGTGAGCGGAGCGGCTTAAGCTCGTAACCACTGCGCGTTATCGTCCGTTAATATTAAGAACTGCACTCTTATAGCCCTATTTACATAACATATGTACATAAAACAGTAATAATGTAAAAATTAGGTTTTCCTGTATGAGATCCTAACACATCGCATCACATCAACATGATATACTGGGATAAAATATTAGAACCGTCAGGTGTCTGTATTGTATACAAGATTTCTATAAATTAATACAAAATTGTCTTTGGAGCTTGTGTTTTCTTGATAAAGGTTCGATGAGCGAAAGATCTAATATAAAATAAATAGTTAATACTGTCTCACACAGCAGTGATAGCCTAGTGGTTAGACCGTTAGACAGCAAAGTCAGAGGTCTCGGGTTCAAACCCAGGCACGCTCCTCTGTCTTTAAGAAAGCATGTGCGTATTAAAAATTAATTATCACTTGCTTTAACGGTGAAGGAAAACATCGTGAGGAAACCTGCGTGCTTAAGAGTTTCTTGAACTTGTGTGAAGTTTGCCAACCTGCACCGGCCAGCGTATATGTAGAAAGATGCGTAGAAATATGGCCTAAACCCTTTCAGTTAGAAAGGAGACCCGTTCCCAACGCTGGGACAGTTTCTTAACAGGGCTTTATTACTATGTCACTATCCACTCTTTTACAGAATACTGTCTCACAGCTGGGCAAAAACTTTCTCTCACAATCAAAGTGAAAAAATAGGTCTCTACCACGCCGATCATTGAGATTTAGTGGAGGTAAGTTTAGGGCCGCGCCGCGCCACGTGGTTCGTGGTTCGTGGCTTAGAATAGGACCAACCCATCTCATCCCATCGGGTGACGTACAAAGCGACTAAGGTAAAACTAGGGAATGGGCAGCAGCGTTCCCTTAACACTTCTAGGACCAAAAACTGCGCTCGCCAACCCACCTGCCAAGCGTGGCGAGTATGGCAAAACCCCCAAATCAATATTATGGAAGAACAGAGGAAAACCAGGTCCCTAGTCTCTGGCGGTCCTATTCGTCCTGGCCAAGGTAGCAGCCATGGTAACGACAGGACAAGGGGTGCTAAGAATCTCCGGCAGAGATTCGGCTACCACCAAAACCGAAAATTGGCCCTGGTGACATACAACACACGCACGTTGAGGACAGATGAGAAGCTTGTTGAGCTGGAAAAAGAGATAAACAAGTTGCGGTGGAATATTGTTGGTTATCGGAGGTCCAAAGAGAGGGCGAGGACACGATAACCTTAAAACCGGCAACTTGTTTTACTACCGGGAGGGCGAACAGCAGTCCCAAGGTGGTGTCGGATTTATCGTCCACAAGTCACTCATAAACAACGTTGTGTCCATCACTAGTTTGTCGAGCAGGGTAGCGTACCTGATACACAGAATATCCGGCTGGGCAAACGGGGCGATGATGAATTGAGAGTGGGGCAATTTGGATATGGGCAGCGCAACCCCAGGGGTCAGAAGCTGGCCGAATTTCTGGAGAAGGAGGGACTCTTTATGATAAACTCTTTCTTCCACAAGCCGCCTCATAGGAAATGGACCTGGATGAGCCCTGATGGTTCTATAAAAAATGAGATAAACTTCAACATGAGCACCAAGCAACAAATATTTAATGATGTCTCCGTGATTCACAGGGTAAAAACCGGCAGTGATCACCGAATGGTCAGAGGCACATTAAATATTAATGTCAAAATGGAAAGATCGCGTCTGATGAAGTCTACGCTCCGACCTTCTTATGCACATATCCAAACCCCAACAACTTTCAACTCGAATTGTCAAACCGCTTCGAATTGCTAGACAGCATCGCATCAGTGGACGAAATCAACAACAGGCTGGTAGAGACTGTCCATACAGTCGGGTCCAAGTATTTTTAGCCTCAACGTATAAATGGGCCCTAAAAAACTATCTGAATACACCCGAAACCTCATGAATCCTCAAACCTCCGATGATGCTAAGTCCTATAGGCAGCTCAATGATCAGATATTGAAAACCTTGCGACACGATTTATGGTCCTTCAATACAAGGCGTATTGAGGAGACCATAGTACAGAACAAGGACTCTAAAGTGTTCGCAAGAGACGCGTCAATTGGGCAAAACCAGTTGACGAAGCTGAAGACGGAGGATGGAAACGTAACGTCGAATACGTCAGAGGTGCTCAGGGAGATAGAGAGGTTCTATGGGCCTCAGTAGCTGAACCTGTTGTTGACTTGGTAAAAGTTCCAAGAGCCAAGCTAACCCGACACTACACTGAAGATATGCCGGACATCAGCCTGTGCGTGATTAGGATGGCTCTCAAACATCTCAAAAACAACAAAGCGCCGGGCGAAGATGGAATTACCGCAGAGCTTCTGAAAGCGGGCGGAACACCGGTACATAAAGTCCTTCAGAGGCTATTTAATTCCGTCTTGCTCGAAGAGAAAACGCCGGAAGCATGGAACAGGGGTGTGGTGGTACTGTTTTTCAAGAAAGGTGATAACACTTTACTAAAGAATTATAGGCCCATCACACTGCTGAGCCATGTTTATAAGTTGTTTTTGAGAGTCATCACGAATTATCTCGAACGCAGGATTGATGACTTCCAGCCTCAAGCCGGTTTCCGGAAAGGCTTTAGTACCATAGACCACATACATACGCTGCGGCAGATTATACAGAACCGAGGAGTATAATCGGCCACTATGCTTGGCGTTTGTGGACTATGAGAAAGCCTTCGATCCGATCGAGACTTGGGCGGTTCTTAGATCTCTCCAGCGATGCCGCATTGACTATCGGTACATCGAAGTATTGAAGTGCTTGTATAATAACGCCACCATGTCATTTCGAGTACAGGGACAGTGCACGAAGGCGATCCCCATAAAAAGAGGAATAAGACAGGGAGACGTTATTTCTCCGAAACTGTTTACGGCCACCTTAGAGGACGCCTTCAAGCTCTTGAAATGGCGAGGGCTTGGCATCAATATCAATGGCGAATACATCACTTACCTTCGATTTGCCGACGACATTGTGGTCATGGCGGAGTCGCTGGAAGATCTAAGACGCATGCTCGGTGACCTCAATAGAGTATCTCAACAAGTGGGTCTTAAAATGAACATGGACAAAACGAAAATAATGTTTAACGTCCATGTCGTACCCACCGTACTCACCGTTGGTAAATCTACTCTTGAAGTTGTCGACGAATACATTTACCTGGGACAGGTAGTCCGGTTAGGTAGGTCCAACTTTGAGAGAGAGGTCAATCGACGAATCCAAATCGGCTGGGCAGCGTTCGGGAAACTGCGTAACATCTTCTCATCCAAAATACCCCTGTGCCTGAAGACTAAAGTTTTTAGTCAATGTGCGTTACCAGTGATGATATATGGATCAGAGACATGGTCTCTTACAATAGGTCTCATAAAAAAGCTCAAAGTTGCTCAGCGAGCTATGGTGAGAGCTATGCTCTGCATTTTTCTACGCGATCGAATCAGGAATGAGGAGATTCGTAGAAGAACCAAGGTCACCGACATTGCCCTTAAGATTAGCAAGCTGAAGTGGCAATGGGCGGGCCACATAGCGCGTAGATCGGACGGACGTTGGGGCAGAAATATTCTAGAGGGGAGACCACGCATTGGCAAGCGTAGCGTGAGACGACCGCCTGCCAGATGGACCGACGATCTTGTGAAAATCACAGGAAGTCGTTGGATGCAGGTGACATCGGACCGCTTACGCTGGAAAGCGATTATCTGCTATGTGCAAAAAATATAACTTTGAGATACACCACACCGTCACGCCTATATTCCCCAAGCGGGGGTGGCAGAGGTGTACTGAGTACACCCACGTTTCGCCGACGATGTTAAGTCCCATATAATAGGGGACGAGCCTATTGCCATATATCGGGCACAATTCCAGACTCTGGACTCGTACTGGGAAGTTTAGAAAAACTACACTTATCCGACCTACGATTTGAACCCAGGACCTCGTGATCACAAAGCGATGCGCTTTGCCACTAGACCAACGAGGCAACCAACTTTGAGATATTGAATAAAAACATTCTCCTGTAAAATTTCATATGAAGAAGAATTCTGAAGCATTTTTAACGACCACTGTTCACCGTATAATACTTAGAGTCACATAGCAGTCTTATATGAAAATTTGGTCAGTCGACTAGTTATAATAGTCAAAATGTCGAAATCTTCAAAAAGTCCACATTGCAGATAATGAATTGGATTGGAGGCTTCTACCTAAGCTTGTCGACTACCTTATCACGTTGTAACCAGAACCAAAGGCTTAGTGTACCTTTCAAACCACGGCGATGCTGCGGTTACCCATCTATGGCTGAACAAGCCGAAATCTATTTTATCGTGTTGATCGCTAAAGGAGTATTATTTAATAAAGATCAAAAAAACAAAAGCTTAGAGAGCTTTAAAAATACAAGTTCCCAACCTGATTTCTTTCTCTAAGTAGAAAGTGCTAATAAAGGTGTGAGATATCTTTATTCTCATAAGAATAACAGTTATTTATTTCCATGAGAATTCCAACAATATAACAATAATTCAGTTATAACACATTGTGTTGTTGGGGCGCACAATTGATAATTAGGTGCATCATTCACATTGGTACATAAATACACTATCAACCACATGGAATTAACGATTAATTACAGTTTTCAGAACTTATAACAATGTTTATAATAAAATGGTGATAACGTTTACTGTAAAATAATAAAAAACTAAACAAACAAGTTAAGCAAAACGTAACATTAATACCGTCGACAATAATATATTAAAACGATTAGTAACTTGCAACTTAATACAACTTAACTTAATAAAATAATTGTATCGTTTTTCTATCACATTAATGTTCATAACATTGCCGTAACGACTCGTTGATGTAGTGACAAATAATGTGCATAGCGATCACGAGGTCCTAGATTCGAATCCTAGGTCGGACAAGGTGTAATTTTCGAAAAAAAAATCCCTCATTAGTCCTGCGTCTGGCATTGTGTCCGGTGTGTGTAAGTGATGTACGCTGTTGGCCGCGAGGCCTTTACAGCTTTACCGGACTTAGGGGCGAGCATGCAAACACTAGGCTCGAGCCAGAAGGGCAAAGGGCGACATACTCGAGGGCGCCTTGAAGAGGCGCCCTCGGTTGGGGCAGTGGCTGTGGGGGGACGGGGTGCACTACTAAGTGCACCGGTCAACCGCCGGCTATGGGAGGGGATCTACGACTACGTCGTCGTCGCCCGTATTCTGAGCGGAAAGAATGGATGACAAAGCATCGGGGGGATCGGAGAGAACATGTCGCGGTCGGCGGTGGCGGCAGGGATCGGGGGGGGTCGTAATTGGCGGCGGCTACGATTAACGGATTCGCATGGGTAGATGCGTTCGCGAAGTGTCGTGTTGTCGCCTTTTTAATATAGGCGCGAATAGGTTCGAGACCTAGATCGGAGTGAAGATCGACATTCCGTACGAACCAGGGGCTCCTACGGCTTTACGGAGGAAGGTTTTGAACCGCTTGGAGTTTATCGATGTGAGAGGGGGCCGAATGCCCGAACACAACACAAGCATAAGTCAAGATGGGTCGAACGCAAGTTTTATAAAGCGTCACCTTATTTCTAAGGGACATTTTACTCCGCTAGCAGATTAACGAATGGAGACGACCGAGCACAAAGGATGCTCGGTGACCGACCCGCTTGATGTGCGGGCCGAAGGACATGGTACTGTTTAGGGTGACCCCTAGATATTTAACCTCTTTGACCCAGGGAATGGGTCGGTCGAAAATGGTCACTTGACCGAGATTACTTCTAGGGCGGCGCAGGGAGGGGCGCGGGGTGGCACCTCTGGATTAGAACACAGCAGCGCTCTTGTCCGGGTTAACCTCAATACGCCAGTTCCTGAACCAATTCCCTAGGGAATTGGCAGTTGCCTGAAGGTTTCTGGTAATGAAACCCTTATTCCTATGCGAGACGTAGAGAGCGGTATCATCCGCGAATAGGTACTAGATGCGCCTTACTCGAACGAGGAATGTCGTTCGTGTAAAGGCTAAACAGGAGGGGCGAGAGAGCTGAGCCCTGCGGAACTCCAGCTCGGGTGGAGTGGGGAGTGGAGCGCGTCATTACGAAGCGATATCGGAAGGCACGATTTGACAAGAAGCCTCGTATGATGAGCAAGTGTCTGTCCGGCACACCCATTTGGTAGAGCTTGTAGATCAAGCCAGCCTTTGTCGAATGCCTTCGCGACGTCGAAGCAGAGGGCTCCCCTGTAGACGGGTTTGTGTCTGTTAAGACCGGAGAGGATGTGCTCCGTGATGCGGTGCACTTAGTGGACGCAGGAGTGTTTGGCTCGAAAGCCGAACTGCTCGTCGATAAGGTTACCCCTGGACACTACAAAGTCTTTGAGCCGCGCCAGAAGTAGGCGCTCGTAGACCTTGGCCAGGGAGTTGAGGAGACTAATAGGGTGGTAGCTCGCGGGGAGATTACGAGGTTTGCCGGGCTTGGGAATGCCTATGACGTCCGTTTCTTTCCACTTAGAGGGGAAGGTGCAGTTCGTCATGGCGGCGTTCAATATATTAAACTAAGAGGCTGATGAGTTGGGCAGGCAGGAATTTCAGAACGCGATTCGAAATGCCGTCAGAGCCGGGGGTTTTTTTGGTTTTGAGACCCATAATGAGATCTTCGACCTCCGTTTGGGTGATAGAAGGTAAGGAATCTGCGGGGGGGGGGGAAGGGATGCCCTGCGCTCGACTTCCCTGTCGACCGCGTCGACGTAGGACTGGGTGACGGATAGAGAGCTGGGGGTATACTGGCTCTCGAGGGAGTCGGCGAGAAGATCGGCCTTTTCATCGTTGTCGAAGGCTGGGGGTGCGCCTGAAGGGCGGGATAGCGGGGGCATGCCAGTCGTGGAGTTGGTTTTGAGGCTACGCGCCAGCTGCCAGTAGGCCAGGTGCGATGGCGCGAGGCCCTCTAGGAAGTCACCCCACCGTTCCTCCCGGACCTCCGCGACACGACGCTTTACCTCACGTTGTAAAGCGCGCATCCGGGCTCGATTGGCTTCGGTGGGATAAGAGTCGTGCGCTCGGATTGAGGTATTCTTGGAACGAATGAGACCCTAACATCGTTCAGCAGTCGAAAGAGGTTGAGATCTTCCGCCTCGACTTGCTTAGACGATCGACTGACAGCCGATCGGATGAGGTCGGTGAAGGCATCTACGGCCTGATCGGTGTCCTGAGGGGACGGGATGGAGTCCGAGCTGAGGGGGAGGGGGGGAAGGTTCGGCATCCGCCAAGGCCGTGCTTAGCGCATGCCAATCCACCACCGTCTTTTTGGGTCAACCGAGTCTCATGACTACAGGTCGATGGTCAGAGTCGAGCTCCTCGACTACTTCTAAGGAGTGCAGCCGTAAGGTAACACCCTTCAGAAGGGCCATGTCCAGGACATCGGGTCGGTGGTTGGGATTGCCGGGATAGTGGGTAGAGTGCATAGGTGCGATGACGTCAAAGTCGAAAAGGTCGGCCAGGGCGTCAAGGCTCCTACCGTAAGGAGAAGTGGTGAGACCATTCCAGGCCACGTGCTTACTGTTATAGTCACCAGCCAGAATGACGGCGCTTCCTTGATTGAGGAGTGCTTCAAAGTCACGTCAAAGAGCTTAGTGGGGGAAAGGTATACGGAGGCAATCACGATGGGCTGGTGCTCAGTGAGAGAGATGCGACAGACCGAGGCTTCCATGTTGGTGAGCGCAGGGGGATCGAGAGGGATGCAGTGAAGGGACCTCCTGTAGTAAATGAGAGTACCGCCTCCACGGGAGCCGATCCTGTCATTACGAACGTGGTTGTAGTTTGCGATCCTAGGGTCGCGTTGTGCGGGCTTGAGGAATGTTTCCTGCACTTGGAGGATATCAAGCTGGTGATCTCGGAGAAAATCAGCAACCTGATCTCGCTAAGAGCGAAGGCCATCGGCGTTAAAATACGCCAGGGATAGGTTGTGGGGCTTAAGACGGGAAGGTCGTAAATCCATTATTGGGTGCGGGGTGGTTGGGTTCTGAGGGACGCCAGGACGTCAGAGACGTCCCTGTATTCCGCGGTCAGGAGAACCTGGTCCGCCAAGTTGGTGGCGGCGCGGAGTTTAAGGGCGAGTTCTTGGACTCTGGGGATCAACGCGGGGCTTATTGCTGCCGAAACGTTCATAATCAGGATGAAGTCCTGGCTGACGTTTGTGGACGGAGGGGGACAAGCCGCCGCCGGCGGAAACGCCGGCGAGCGCTTTGGGGGGCGGGCAGGGCCTACTTGCGGGTGGGAGGCCGCGGTGTAATAAAGCAGCTTCACCCACGCGTTGGCGCCGAGCGACGGCCTAAAGGGGGGGGGGGGGGTGACTTCAGCGTCTGGGGCGCGATTTGTGCCCATTTTATAATACCGGCAAATGGTAAAAATCTCGCCCTATAAATTATAGGACCTAATATAGTCAGCGAAAGGTGGGCGTACGTGCACAGTACACATCAACACCTCCGTTTAAGGAATGTAGGCATGCCGGTGTTTTTTTATGGACTTTGTAGACACCTATATTATATCAGCACAGAGGGACACAATAAAACCTGTGTCGATGTATTGTAGTATAAACACAAGTAGAACCGAGACACGTCGGGTGCGGATGTCACGACTGCCGTTTCCGCGACCCGATGGGACGCGAACGGAATAATGGGATTTTACCCAGATTTTGATTTTCGTGAGCTGGTAGTATTTGCGATAATTAAACCGAAACTTAATGTAAGTAGTGATAGCCTAGTGGTTAGACCGTTGGACTGCAAAGTCAGAGGTCTCGGGTTCAAACCCACACACGCACCTCTGTCGTATCGAAAGCATGTGCGTATTAAAAATTAATTATCACTTGCTTTAACGGTGAAGGAAAACATCGTGAGGAAACCTTCTTGCCTAAGAGTTTCTCGAAAGTATGTAAAGTTCGCCAAGCCTCACAGCTCTCAGTTTGAGAGGGGGCTCGTGCCCAACAGTGGGACAGTTTCTTAACAGGGCTAATATTATTAATATTTAAATGTAAGGCTTTTAAGGATAGAACTTTTAATGTGCTTTGTTATAGTTTTCTCCATCATCAGGTGTAGAAACAAAAAACGTCTACTTCAGGGCAAGGACACTTGAACGAGTCGAGAAACCTATGGGTTTTTCGTTTCACAATTTTCAATCAATTCACATCACACAATACAATGATTAAAATTAATACATGTTAAAAATTAGATTTATAGAATAAGGATATCTATCTATCTATAACCTCACGCCAGATCCCTTGCGGGGTAGGCAGAGAGTACAGAGTTCCAACAGGTTCTTTCCTTACATACCTCTCTGGCTTCCTCGACTCTCATAGTTCGTCTCATACACGCTCGCCGGTTACGGAGACTCTTGACTTTTCCATCAGATAAGACTCGGTTTATTTGGTCGTGGTAAGATAAGATATAAGAGATATTTACTCGTATATGCTTAGAGATCATTCCAATCTCATGATTTATACACGGTATAAAATGGGTAAGATGGTTATAAATTATTGTTCTATACACGCTATTATAAACAAAAGACAAAGTATTAAATATGCTGTAGTTTTAACTTATAGAAAACAAACCACAAAAAATCTTTTATATAAAAACTTAATCACCATTACTTCGAAGTTATTTTAAGATACCACAGGGAATAAAAATGTACGAAATGATTAAGGTAGCTAGATCTATTATAAAAAACAAAAACACCGTCATGCGTATTCCCCAAGCGGGGGTAGCAGAGGTGTACTGAGTACACCCGCGCTTCACCGACGATGTAAAGTCCCATGTAATTGGGGGCGAGAGCCTATTACCATATACCGGGCTCAATTCCAGACTCCGGACTCATACTGGAAAGTTTTTCGTTTGAAAAACTACATTTGCCCGACTTAGGATTTGAACCCAGGACCTCGGGATCGCAAAGCGATGCGCTTTGCCACTCCACCAACGAGGCAGCCAATCATTTATTATAGTGTATCCATTACACTGATGTTATGAAATATGAGGCAATCAAACCCCTGGGGCTTTAAATAAATTGATTTAAGAGGTAAATAACCAAGGCACAATGTCCCAATAGTCTAATCAAGTTATCCTCAATAGTCTATTGATAACCGGCACTGAATTTATATTTGTAATACGTTTAATAGCAATTGAGTCCAGTTATTAAATTATTATCTAATTATGATGATTTGATAATATTTAAAAACTATTGCACTGCCTGTAGACAAGTAGATTTTTGACAGTCCTTAACTAGTATTTTTCATAAGGGAAGGTTACTGTGACAGTTGTAAGTGTCAAAGATAATTATACTTTATTCAATGGCAATATATATGCCTTAATACTATTGAATTAAATATTAATTTCGTTTGGCACTTAGAACTGTCACTACCCATCTTATGTGAAAAATATTATAATAGATAGCGTAGATATGTATGCAAATGACATTTTGGAAGAAAAAATCACGTGGTCAGAATGAGATGAGTACCTATTAAAGAGAATTGGACATTTTAAACTAGAAAATTTCAAAGCTTCTATTAAATTCGTAGAGTTAGTCACTGAATATTTCCATCGCACACAGATATCAAATACTCATCTACACTGCAGTTAATATTTACATATGCTATATAAGCTATAATGATGGTACATAGGTATGTAGGTGATCTTTATATCAATAAAACAACAGAACCCTTATAATATCACTAATCTGCCTGCGAATGAAAACCCTTGCTATAACTTCTGTAGATTTCTCAACAGACAAAGGTTAGTATACAAGGTGTATCGTAAATAACGCAAGACCTCAGATTAGATAATTGCTTCACAAATTCGAAACGTAAACCAAATTTCCAAATTTATTTTTCTATTTAAAGCACTTTTATACCCCCATTAACAATGAAGCTTTTACGTGTGTGTATTCGTATTGAGAAATACTTTTTAGAAATGTATTTTTAATCTCCGTATTGCTTTGAGTCAAGAATAAATTTAGTTAATAAAAGCGCATCCAGAAGGCATTGAATTAATAAAAAAAAATCAATTCAGTTATCGATTTGTAACAAACTACCTTCTGGTCTTGCATTTATTATTTTACACCTTGTATATGAGCCCACCAATTCTATAAAAAACTTTTAAAAGGTTAAAATAGTCTTATCTGAAAGACTAGTCAAGAGTCTCCGTAACCAGCAAGCGTGTATCAGACGAACTATGAGATTGGAGGAAGCCAGAGAGGTATGTAAGGTAGATAGAAAATAGTTCGGTCTTTACAAGATAAAAAATTTTGATAGCAGAAGTACCGAAAGAAAATCTAAACACATTAAACTAACGCATTAAATGTTATGTAAATTACGATTATAGTTCTTAATCTCATACGCATTTATATTCATCCGACTACGCTTATTGTAATTAATGACTCAAAGCACATCTAAATAATAAGGACGTAGGTGTACAAAGCATACTGATTACCGCTACGTCACGAATACACCGGTACAGTGCACACACATTTTCTCATAGCCCTTCAAAAGAACCAGCACTCGCAGGTGCATCCGATTATACATAAAAAGTTTGAAACCATTGTCTAGTATTCCGCAGCTTATCTACTGTCTCGTACGCGTTAAATTGTCTCTATTTTTATATTGATACTAAGTGCAACTCATTTAAAATGATTAGACGTGTGTGGTGTATATTTTTAGCCTTATTTAGAAATCACGCCAAGGCCCCCGGAGTAATGCGAGGTGCATCTAAACAGTCATAAGTTTGTCTCTTGTCCAAGTAGTCTACCGATAACCTCACGATAAACCATTTTTACTCCCACACAAAGTTAAACTTGAAGAGTATTCAGACAACTATTACCGTAAGTGCAGTGCGGTACGTGCGGATAGTGAAGGTGATGCGTGATACAATACTATGTGCTTGTTTTAAATCAAAATTTATTTTGTATAACAAAAATAAAACTAGACAGACAAATGAACACTTGATACACGAACTGAATATTAAGAAAAGAAAGAAAAAACTGTGCCTCTGAGATAACATTAAGGGTATAGATAAAGATAACCCGTCTCAGATTTGAGTAACTGTGCAAAATGATCGCGTTGGTGTTGTGTTTAGTTGGCAAAATTATAGACATAACTAGAATTATTTACCGCAGTGATGAAACAAACTTTGTTGAACAGAAAATTAGGGCAGCTAAAACAAGAAGAAAAAGACCAAAACATAGGCTATGCCGAAAAGGTGATATAAATTATTTGTTTTTTATTATTTTTTGGAATGTATCCTTGAGGTTTTACGATATAACTCATTTCTTATGTTTTCAGAGTTATCGTTTTTGTTGGTTTTGACTTAAGTACCCAAAATAAAACTCTTCATAGTTCATAATTGCAAGAATCATGCAAAGGTATTTTATTCTAAAGTACTTCTGTCTCTATACTAGAACTATTTACGTTTCCAACACACCAAGGTCATTGGTTTATAAATGATGTAACGACACGTGGGATGCCAGGGGTATGACAAGATCGAATTTCAAAACACAACTAAATGATGTTAAGCGACATCTGTGATATTATAGCCGTACTAACTAGTGATACTCAATGTTTCTGTCTGGGTTTGGATCTATAATTATTAATATACTAATGGAAAGTGTCCGTTTATTCATTTTCTTAACTAGATGGCGTTAGATCCTTTAATGGTTAAAAGTATATTATTATTCTAAATACTGCCTAAACACTATGATCATTATGGTTAAGGTACAATGCTTTTGAATATTATGGGAAATAAATCTAATCCGATCTCAAACCTTTACAAATTTAATCATGGTATTGTTTGTATGGCCACGTGCAGATCTCTTTCGAAATACATTTGCCGTGTCCGTCTTTCTTATCCTTTGTTTAGTATAGGTAAGTGTGTAAGGAAGGACGTATGACGAATATTTGCTTGACCGAATGTTCCAACGTAGGCGAGAACATCGACTACCTTCCAATGTTACTGACTGTCATGGTCACTTCAGAAAAATGCAAACTCCGTAAAGTAAAACTTTAGAGCTTTGAAACTCACAGTCTTACTCCGAGAATCTTAGTTTCCAGAAATTGGAATTCATTTCATCAAGCGTAATAGATCTTCGCACGTCTTGTAGTTTTAATGCTTGGTAACTGTTGATATAATTTTAAAGTAATGGATGCAACGTCAGAGGTGTTATAATTTTTCAAGTTTCCCGTAATGCAGTTGCGATGTGCTTTCTATAAACATTATAGTAATCATTCATGAGATTAACTTAACCAGCCTAATCTTAGACAAAAACTAATTCGTACCAGTATCGCCAAGCAGGCGCGTACTTTGGCGACTCAGTGAATGAATTTCAATTTATGATATGACACATATTAGCGTCAAGTCCATTTTACTTACCATTAACTGTGGAATGTATAGTTGCAGGAACATGAGAATGAGGAACCCGCAATCCGCATTAGTGTCTCGATTTGTGGGGTCATTCACTTTGCTCCGTAGTATTATGACTGATTTGGCAAACATACCGTTATGTTCTTAGCCGATGGGAGTTATACTCCTTGTATTAGACATGTTATGAATTTTGTTTAATTTTTGTTGAAGTGACAGCCTAATTTTTCTCGTGAGTTAATTATAAATTTTATTTTTCAGACTCTCGATATACAAGGTGTAACATAATAAACGCAAGACCTCAGACACCCCGATTAGAGAATTGCTTCATAAATTCAAAACGAAAACCAAATTTCCAAATTTAAAGGTTTTTACCCCTTTTTTAAGCACTTTTATACCCCAATTAACACTGAAACTTGTATGTGTATGTGTGCATTTTGAGAAATACGGGTTAGAAATGCATTTTTAATCTTCTTATTGCTATGAATCAAGAATAAATTCAGTTTTTTATAGCGCACTGAAGGTTTAAATAATGCATATTAGGCAAATTTAAAAAAAAATGTAACGTACATTAAAAATAGTTGGAATCAATTCAGTTATCGATTTAGAACAAACTACTTTCAGGTCTTGCGTTTATTATGTTACAGCTTGTAGTTTACGTGATTAATATTCGCCGGTGTTCGTTTTATCTACCATAATTTCAGGAGCCATGTTTAATTCCAATGCTTTTTCATCGGAGAAAATTTAATAAAACAACTAAAACACTTTAATAATAAGATAATAGTAGATATACATAAAATTCGATCTTGATTTATACTTTGATGAAGAAAATTGTATGCGGTAATTTGCGGAGTTTCGCAACATTTAATAAATGTTTTAAAGAGCACGTACATCACGCCTCTTTGCAGCTAGTGCCTTTTGGCAATATTCGGAATGGAAATAATTGCAACGTCACTATATGCGCTATCATAATTTATACTTATAGTAATGTAGATAAACACACATGAATATGAATGATATAGATTTCAGTATAAGCAATGATTAAGTTATTTAAAATAACCAAGCCCTAACAAGTTGCAAAGCCTACGGCGTTCATGTTAACGTTTTTACAAGAGCGCAATGATGAAGTTGGAGTAATCATTAATTTCAATTAATATGCACCCTACCCACTGCCTTCCGAGAGTTCTGTCTGTCCAAGTGACGTAGCTTTAGGAGTGAAGTTAGCGCGCATGCGTACGTCAGTTACGGGCGCTGCGCCTGCGCGTTTGACGTATTATACGGCGGTGCTGTGGTCGTGATCCGATTAACAACGTCAGTTTTATTTTTATTCAATCATACAATACAACGAGTATTACATTGTCTGGTGTTTCGTATCGCTTGATCTGATTATTTCGAACGGATTACCACTCGATTATTTCCCTACCTTATCAAATATTACGTAGTTACAATCGGCTATGATTTCAGTAAATTATGCTAGTGCAGTGCAAAAAATATGAATTGTTTTTGTACGAATACTTCCCGTTTGAATGATTAAAGTCTTAATGCGCGTCAGTCGCAGTATACTCCAATTAATCCAGTTCTATTTGTATCCCGTCCCGATCCTGACACGTTCCCCGTCTAGCGCGGCTATCTTCACTCTGTTCGTCGTCTCGTTCCCGCGCCCCGTGCTCATTCACGCGGTTTATCCAATATTCCTATCGGGAATTTGGGATAGCGCGCTCGCAGCTGTCAAATCAAGCGATACGCGGCACAACCCTTATAGTAACCAATAGTATTGTAATCTTGTTTTTATTTCGCGTTGCAGTGTCTTTACTTGTGTTTTGTCACGTGCAAAAACAATGTGAAAAGTGGTTGTTAATGTAATTTTCTAAGTAACTTGTATCCTTTCTGACTTGTACTAAAAATCGATTGGAGACGCGAAATATGAGGTGTTTTTACCCTCAATGTGTCGAAGTGTTTAGTGATGAAGGTTCTTGATTTACGATAGTGCACCTTACTCGAACACTACATAAAGGATACATTGAGAAAAGAAAATGCGGATCAAGACATACTCAGATTTTCGCCCGAATGGTAATTACTCATACTCAGCTTCTAGCTTTTTATTGACCTAACTGAAGAAGTTTTACCTTTACTAATTAAACACTTTTATTAATTAAATACAGAAGTAATTAATATTCTTGAAATGGTGCCTTGTGTATGTTAATCATTTCACAAAATCTAGATTAACTAGCTAAAACTATGGTACTATGCAATTTTTTATTCTCTTACGTTTTGTAAAAGAAAACGTAGCCCCACACTAGGACTTATTCCTGTGTCGTGGGTGCGTTTACAAACATGGAACTTCACATACACAAATACCCAGACCGGAACAAATAATTGTGGATCACACAAAGATTTGTCCCGTGCGGGAATCGAACCCGCGGCTAAAATCACATTATACTTACTCATTAAATATTATGTAAATGGCGATTTTACTTTTTAATCTCATACGCATCTATATTCATCCAACTACGCTTTTTGTAATTAATGACTCAAAGCACATACACAAATACCCAGACCGGAACAAATAATTGTGGATCACACAAAGATTTGTCCCGTGCGGGAATCGAACCCGCGGCTACAGGACACAGTGGGTAAAGCGGCTTAAGCTATTAACCACTGCGCTGGTTCGTTCGTCGAATATAATATTTTTTAGAAAACATTATACATATAGTCAATTCGTTCTGTAAGAGTTATTTATATTTCAATGAATTGCTACCTTAGAGAATTAACCCTATAATTACTAATAAAAATTTCGAATCAGTGACATTGCTTAATAGATATCATGGATCTGAACCAGCCAACCAATTAAAAATATTCATATCAGAGTTCGATAAATTTCTAATTTTGAACTATTGCCGAAAGATGCGTTATTACAAAATAATAATACGCTTGTCACCCGGCTTAATCGTACAAAGATTGATTACAAAAAATATTGATCGAGCGAATACGGCGGGAGTTAGTTGGTACGATCAGCGAGAGAAGTGGCTAAGCATGCTCAGTATTTCAAATCACTTGCACTCTTTAATAATGCATCAAATCCTTCATTTTTACTGATTTAAATTATATTTGAATATGTTGCTTATGTGACTTTGATATTGTACACAAACATTTGTAAAATAAGGACAATTGACGTATTGAAAAATTTCAGCGATTTACGTCGCTTAAGTACCTAATTCTAGAGTGCGCTATTGGAATATGTCACTGCTTCAATCTTTAATTTTATCGAATCTAGATAGTATGAATCAGCTATGAAATGTTGGTGCACCAATGCATGCAGGCATGAATGTCGTAACCAATGATTTACATTAACGCTACCGCTCCACATTTAGCACGGCTAATAATCGTGATGAAACTACTAACATTCTATTGTTATTAACTGAGAAAGTAAATTTCACGTTTCAACTTATTGTTTTAATGTAAAATTTCGACTTTCATAACGATTGCTGTAACACTCTAGCGTTAATCACAATGAATTGACTTCACAATTCATAATTGTAATTTTTCCAGCGTATTTTTATAGCAATACTCATATTTTCTTTGTATTATTCAATATTGGCCAGGTTCATTACATGTATGTTTTCATAAAAAACCTTGTAGAAAGCGAAAATAAACGCGCCGAAGGAATAAAACGTAAACATGTCTGAGGCTCATAAACATACTAACATCAGCTTAAGCTTATTTATACATGCCCATGTACAGAGCTTTATGAATAACAAAAGAAGTTTTAAATTCTGTTTGATGTATCTGGCTTAGCAAAATATACTTGAAGAAAAATATTCATAACTTGACTTAATTTGTCTCGAGGATTAAATTTATAAATAACAAGTCGAGTTACGAGATTGAAACCTGTAATCAGACTTGCTCAATTCGCATTTCTAAACCTAATATTATTTTGCGGTTTTTCCACTTCCAACAAAAATCGTTTAGTAAAAAAGCCTAACGAATGGATTGCAACGCGCAATATAATTAGTGATGTAATGCAAGCTTAGCCGATAATGCGGAAATTTTCGTGCACATGTAGGTCTCTTAGATTAAAAGATAGGCGAGCCATTTTACAATTAACACCTGAAATAATTTAGTTTGACAAAATGCATTTGCAGTCGCACCAAGTTATAAGCCCACTCTAATATTAATTCTGCCATCAGAGTAGAATTAGTTATTCCTTTTTAAGCAAGAGAAAAACGTTACTGTACTTTTAAATCTTCGCAAAGTAACGCAGATATGCAATATATCTAGATTTGTTAATAGGTTCTCTTTCAGCTCGGTCAGTTGGAGATAAAAGACCGTTTGTGGCATTAATATATTCGAGCGCCTCTGTGCTTCTGAAGGCAAGTTAATTCGCTGGTCAGAATCACCACCTCTCGTGGTAGTCGTTAAGCCAACTTAGAAGTAATTTCTAACAGCTGGCAGCCAAAAACTCTATGTTCGTGTAATGAAGTATGATCCATTCTCTCCCACCTCGATTTACGAGAGACGACCTTTGCTCATTAGTGCCCAACTGTATAGGATGATCTATTATTATGTCACAAATTTTAATATTATTGAAACATCTATAAAATGAGCTTTTAAGACCCTTCATAATATGATTATGGGTTTATTTAGTTTCAATTCTGTACAAGTTACCTACTTAATTTTACAGGTTGACGACGTCGCAAACAATCTTTTTGGCTGTCGTTTAGTCCAAAAAGATTGGTATACATTGTAAAGATTTTGTTTCCTCTACCCACCGTGCAAGCTTCGTGCATGCATATTTCCCACAACTTAAAATGCGGTGGAGAACGCCTCTGGCACTTCAAACGTGTCAAGATTAGCACGCTCATTATGTTCACTGTGTAATCGTTGGGGCCTGTAGTCGTTGCTGAGGTAGTCTTGTACGCCACGCATTCGATTAGTGTTCAATATATGTAAGTTTTTATTAACCTGTATGGAAATTGACTTTATTGTTATTGATGTTGTTATTGATGATTTCATGTTTCATGTTTCATGTGGCATTTGGCATTTTCTGCTGGAATATCCAAAAGTCATAAAAGTTATAGTGAAAGACTTGCGTTTTTTAATACACCATCGCTTGAAAAAAGAAGAGCGCTTCTGGATATGAATTTCATGTACAAATGACTACACAACCAATTGGATTGTCCATCGCTGATTAAAAGTCTAAAGTTTAACGCCCCTCATCGGATACCCCGTAAAGCAATGGCAATAATGGTTCATCCATTTCGGAGCACGGTTTTAGGATACAATTCGCCGATTCCCAGGTTGTGCAGAGCTGTTAATAAATATTGCATAGACGCAATCGACATATTTTCAGTAAATTCGCATGAATTTCGTAGACTTATTTTCGAAAACTTATCCAACTAACATTTATTTGCCAAACCTCATGACATTAAATAATTAAAAAAAAAAAATTAATTAAAATATTTGCAATTTTATTATAGTGTGATTAATTAATATTTCTTTGTATTTCATTTTATTGTTATTATTTTTCATTCTGAAAGTTAGTGATTTAATTTTATTTTATAATTAATTATGATTGTCTAAGTAATAATATATCTGTCAATAATCCGTCAATAATATCTAGAATAAATACTTGTTATGCATGCTGTATTCACCTGTAATTAGTTATGCAATTGGTCATGAACTTAAAATTTATATCACTTGCAAATGAATTATTGTACATAACTGTTGGTGAATCTAATTAAATAAATAAATAAATAAGAAGGAAAGTCTTTCATTTCTCCATATTATAGCAAAACTATATATATACCTCTTACATAGTAATTACATTTCAATAGTATAAAAATAACGAATACGAAAAATCCTCCGGGATATTATTTATTTAGGATCTGGATATGATTATGAGAGTCGAGGAAGCCAGAGAGGTATGTAAGGAAAGAACCTTTTGGAACTCTGTACTCTCTGCCTACCCCGCAAGGGATCTGGCGTGAGGTTATAGATAGATAGATAGATAGGATCTGGATTTCAAATAAATTATAATGCTCGAATACGTACACAGAATGACCTGACTATTATAAGCCAAAGACTATATAAAACGCGTACCTACCTATAGGTCATCTTATTTTTTATGTATGTATCTAAGTATGCAAGTTGGCAGGGCTATGGGAAACGACATGGTATTTGTCAAAATTATTAAATATGATAGAATTTGCATTTGGACCTCCTCCTTCAGTAGCATATTAAAGGCACTATAAGTTGCCTGCAGTTACAGTTCCTTTAATAGCTTTTGTGAATTTAAGCTTAATCGTTCTAATGATTTAAATTGCGACTGTTTGTCCCGTCCGTTCGCGCAATTGGTACGACGAGGTCGGTCGCTGTTTCATCACGAACATAAATACGTACAATAAAACATCTTCCATATGGTGTATGCCTCCATGTGGGAAACGAATCGAGTCTGAGATTTTAAATACGACGACGGTCGGTGTCATTCGAGAGTGCTGAGTGCGAGCATAATAAAACGAGAATGACTTTTAAGACGATTTATTTTATATGTTCACATTTATGGCAACTATATTTCTTTTATTGGTTGATGATGTGAAAGTGAAGGTTTAAGTCTGATTTGCACTTACGGTCTGTGTACACAAAATTTCACCTTAATTTCTTTGCAAGTTTGATACATAAAGATTAACCAATCAAGAAAATGTATGTGCGGCTCCCACATAGCTTCAAGACGAATTTGAAGATATGATACAATTATGGGTGATTTTAGTACAGTAACCACATTTTTAAATATTATTCGGCTTATATTGTTCTGGATTTATAGTAATATGGCGAAAAAGTATCTTATAAATAGTAAGACAGATTTATTTATTTCATGGTATTTAAAAATGGTATGGCGGTAGTGGCTATGTCTTTTCCAAATCCTTGTGTAAAGTAACTTTAAAATCACAGGCTAAGAATTAGCAACAAAGTTCTTATTACTTTAATATTCAGTTATCACCCCCGTTTTAATCTAATATTTTGGTTATAATACCAGCCAGAGAATGACATCATTATCCTAATGACATAATGGCATTAGCAACCGACTATTCGTTCTTAAATTTTATATAATGTCATGAAACTCACAGTAGGTGAGTTAAATTACAGTAATTGTCACATCTTCCGGCTCCATTAAACAGTGTGGTTACAAAATTACGTTATACTTTTCTGGTTAAAATATTCAATAGATACCTAGGTAACATAGCAAATTTTAAACGTGACCATTTCTCGAAAATAACCTCACACAGACTCCCTAATACGAGGAAATAGGCTTTGCTTTATTGCGGTACGTAAAATATGTCATGATTCATGTTACGACGACATTTACGGGAAGGAATATCTATTCTGCAGGAGTCCATAATTTTTGATTTGCCTTTAATCCCTTTAGTATTGTAAATTGGACAGCGTTTCTAGCAAAAGGAATCTGAAACATTAATATTCCCACATAATTGGTTTGCAATTCGTTAACTTAAAAAGCATTCAGTCAATACCCCAAATGTAAGCACTAGGGGTACTGAGAACTAGAGCAGATATAAGGTAGTATACTGAAAATATTCATTCATCATAGTACCGAGAAACGATCCATAATGCATGGATAGCTGGATCAGTAGGCGTTGCGTCGTCGGAAGTGTCAGACTAAGGCTTTGTATGCACAGATAACGAAGTTATGGGTTGAAGTCTATAAGCTTTGTTTATTTACTACGACTCAAGTTTCTTTTACATCGATTGTGGATTATTAAATAAATACTATAGGTTATTAGAGATAGGTACTTTAAATCAATATTATCTGCAGAATAAGGTATAATACAAATTGTATTGTCCTATATTATTCATAGCGATAATCTACATTCTTGTTTAATGAGGTCTTATGAGGTTCAAAATACTATTAATTTATATGACTGTATTAAATCTATCTAATGTCAATCAAATCTGAAAAGATCGACCAAAATTGGGCGTACTTTTTTTTGTTTTTTTGGTTTCTAAACACGTAAGCCCCACACTAGGATTTATTCCTGTGTCGTGGGTGCGTTTACAAGCATGAAAATTCACATACACAAATACCCAGACCAGAACAAATAATTGTGGATCACACAAAGATTTTTCCCGCGACTATCAGACTCAGTGGGCGGAGCAGCTTAAGCCCTTAACCACCCCGCTAAATTTTCCGTCTTACTTAGAACCGTAACAAACAGATTCCGACAAATCCCGAATTTAACAAAAGGTATCCTCTTAATATCGTATGTGAGGAAGCCTTCTGGACCTAGCGGGCTTAGCACGAACAGATTGACGTCAGCGTGACCCTATCGAGTTGATCCGCCATCCTTTTCACACTACTACCAAATTACGATGAACGTGACAGAGCGCATTTTCGACAACGTTACAAGCGGTTACGATAAAGTTAAATCTATCTATCTATCTATATCATCACGCCAGATCCCTTACGGGGTAGGCAGAGAGTAAAAAGTTCCAACAGGTTCATTCCTTACATACCTCTCTGGCTTCCTCTACTCTCATAATTCGTCTCATACACGCTCGCCGGTTACGGAGACTCCTGACTTGTCCTTCAGATAAAACCCGGTCTATTTGGTCATGGTAAGATAGTGTAGGTCTTCCCCGGTACCTATATCCTTCCACTTTCACATTGTATACCAGTTTTGTCATTCTTTTTATATGCCCGGACTAACGGAGTACAGGGAGCATTAAAGTTAAATGGTTTGCGTATAGCTCTCAAGACTGAAAATTTTATACGACTTAAGCCGAGAGATTACTTATGACGCTCAGTACCCCTGAGTAAAGGCAGAGTGACTGTAAATGTGACAGAGAGAGACATGACACAGAATGAGATAGAAGAATGAATGTGACAGCAGTAAATAAGCCTGTCGCCATTCTTCGGATACATAATTTTATATGTTTAAATTAGTATATGTCGGACACAAAGGTTTCTTCTTGATGTATTTCTTGTCAATCAATGGTAAACGCAATATATATAATAGATTTCGAAAATCCTAGAGTTGAGAGTCGAGGTTCATGCTTAAAAGGTGAGAGTAGCTAGCGTTGATGTACTTGAATATATTCACACACACCGTCACGCCTATATTCCCCAAGCGGGGGTGGCAGAGGTGTACTGAGTACACCCACGTTTCGCTGACGATGTTAGATCCCATGTAGTAGGGGGCGAGCGTATTGACATATACCGGGCACAATTCCAGACTCCGGACTCATATTGGGAATTTTTCGTTAGAAAAACTACTTTTGTCCGACCTAGGATTTGAACCCAGGACCTCGTGTTCACAAAGCGATATGCTTTGCCAATAGACCAGCGAGGCAGTCGAGTTATGAATATATTTGTATGTGCATATCGCTTTATGTAGGAACAATATTGATAATACTACTCGTATGAAGGTTTTTTTGCCTCTTTGTTCAACAATCTCCCATTGTTCCCTCGACAAACCAGTTACCACAATTCTGTTTTACATTATGGTGTTATATTGTTATAGTTAACATGGTTATGTCGATAATTCTCCTTTGTAAACTTTAATTAGTGGTATGTTTAAGTTGGTACTGATGTAGTTAAAAACGTTTTAAATAATGAGTATGCATACATTTGCTACTGTCCTGCGAAAACGGAAAGTTTTATTTGTAAAATTAATTATTCACGAACTATGACAGTAGAGGAAGCCAAAGAGGTCTCTAAGGAAAGAACCTTTTGGAATTCTGTACTCTCAGCCTACCCTGTAAGGGATCTGGCGGGATGATATAGATAGAGACAGATAGACAGTTATTTGCCTAATTTTTGACTATAGCACGTATTTATTTAAGCCTTATATTAAAATGGGGTATTCCCTGTTACAATGTCGCATTTTGTCTAAACTTTGAGGATGTAGCATCTTGCTTAAACTTTGATTAAAATATGTTAATGACTGCCTCGTTGGTGGCAAAGCGCATCGCTTTGTGATCACGAGGTCCGGGGTTCAAATTCTAGGTCGGACAAATGTAGTTTTTCTAACGAAAAATTCCCAGTATGAGTCCGGAGTCTGGAATTGTGCCCGGTATATGGCAATAGGCTCGCCTCCTATTACATGAGACCTAACAACGTCAGCGAAATGTGGGTGTACTCAGTACACCTCTGCCACCCCCTCTGGGGAATATAGGCGTGACGGTGTTTTTTTTATGTTAAATATATATTTTAAGGCGAGTCAAGTTATCATTAGACATGTTGCTGCAAAATTACATCGAATAATCATTTTTCATTTTTTTATAAATTATTAAAAATATAGTTTGGTTCAAGAATTGTGTCACTATCTAAGGTTCATAACGCAATCGGCTGCCATGGTAACAAATTACTTAAGTTTGCATACTAGTAACTTCGTATCGTCGACCCATCATCATAGTTGCACGTTTGATTTCAACGCTTACCAACTTACACTACAAAACTAAATTTAGTGTTACTTTGGCTCTTAGGAAATCATTTCATTCGTTCGAGTAATCACGCATCGATGGAAATCATGTACCAAGCATCAATTTCGCAAGATTTGAGTGTTAGATGTTGGTATATATTCAATGCCTCAATATATATGAAACCTTACCTACTTCATCAGCTCCTACTCTGCCTATCTCATACTCTGCCTGGTCGATCTTACCTTTGTTTTCAGCTAGCCAAGCTGGATACTGAAACCTTAGTTTATATGATATATCTCACGTAGGTTGACGATATCTTGAGTCAGCAATTTTATTTGTTTTCTTTGAATACATCATGTATAATCTACGCAAATAGAGACCATCATCCATTTTAGTTCTTTCTTGTGACATGTTCCCAACTTATCATGAACAAAATTGTATTTCTAATGGAGAGTATTGCTACATAATATTTTATTTTAAAATTTATATTTTTATAGGAATATAATCTTTACGATCTTATTTTACGATACTACCTATTGGGCTTTAAATATACCTACGTATAGTTCTAAAAAATGAGCTTTGAAACTAATAGTTTTATATTTAATATAATTGCGTAACTAAACTGGGCAAGCTTCAGGAAAATAGTAGTTGAAATGGGTACAAAATTTGACTGTCAATTTCCCATTCGTTTATTTCAAAGAAATGTATATAAAGTTGCTGAACAAACTGTAAGAACATTAAATAAGGTAAGAATTTGGAATTACAAAGGTAACAAAGCTAATTATGTGCTCAAAACAAAAGTTCTAGTAACTGTAGTCAAGTAATTAGGTAAAGGTTAAACGACCATGGTAATACATCCACTATATGTATAGTTCACGAGAGTGTTTCGTTTTGATTAAAAAAAAAATATTAACCCTGTTAAGAAACTGTCCCACCGTTGGGCACCTCCTCTCGTTGAGAGGGTTCAGGCCATAGTTCACCACGCTGGTCCAGTGCGGGTTGGCGAACTTCACACACCTTCGAGAAACTCTTAGGCATGCAGGTTTCCTCACGATGTTTACCTCACCGTTAAAGACAGAGGTGCGTGCCTGGGTTTGAACCCGAGACCTCTGACTTTGCAGTCCAACGGTCTAACAACTAGGCTATCACTGCTATTTGATATTAAATGATATTAATAGTAAATGAAACAAATTTTTCAACGCTACAATTTCATTTACCACGCAAACTCAAATTCAAATACCTACAAACATCATATGAAACAGGCTAAGTATCTTCTGTTTGTGTTTATGTTCGTAACAACTTTGATAAAATATCAAGGAGAAAAATATATTTCCGTATAACACAGTATAATAATATTATATTGTACCCTTGATTACTATCATTACGACCGTGGATGAGATGAGTTTAACGACATAACAATGAAATTAAAATTGTCATTCTGTCCCAACCGAGGGCGCCTCTCCGAGGCGCCCTCGAGTATGTCGCCTCTTGCCCTTCTGGCTGGCTGGAGCGTAGTGGTTGCACGCTCGCCTTTAAAATCCGGTGAAGCTGTAGAGGCCTCGAGGCCAACAGCGTAGATCATTCACACACACACATCCACATACATATTTGAGCAATGATAGCCACAGAAATCATAATAACAAACACTAGAAGAGAAATATCACACTATTTCGTACGAAACAACTATCGCCGCTTTGTCACACATACATAGTTTGTAAAAATAGGCACATAATGTGCCTATTTCAGTGCAAATCAGTAAAAATGTGTGTAACAAATTAAATGTGTATGTGTATTTGTACTTTCAAATGGCTTTCCCGCCTTATAAATACAGTTGCAAGTTTAGAATACGCAGTTTGGAAGACTACGCAGTTGGATATCACTCTTTTCCTCATGACATGGTCGAGGAGAGTGATGGCTGCTTCTCGAGCCATACTCGTGAACGGGTGCTGCTGGTGGGGACTGGTCCGTCCTCTATCCTTTGAGTGATTAAACATGTACCGTAGTACTGTTGAATTTTTGTCTTGTTCAGCATCACACTGGAGCTATAACCAATTATTTTGTACGCACTCCTTACATATTTTATAGCAACCCTTTTTTCTCTTACTATATATCTCGCTAAGATTCACGGGCTTTACCCGGACCTTTGAAAGGCTGGGGACATGGGTCCAACACGTAGAGGTCCTTTGCGAGAAGTTAATGTTATGTAAGCCACCTGCTGAGATCACTTGCTGAAAATGAAGAAACATAACCAGCGAACTGACCCCGGCAGGTGCTAGGACTATTGTAAATTATGGAAAGAAAACAAGGGTTATGTAAATGAGGTTTGATGGACAAAAACTGGACTATTTCAAAGGGGACGGACACCGGCCATAATTAGTGATACCTAATTACCCGTGGCCGGCGGTGACTCGCCGCTTACTAGATGGACCCTCAAACGGTCGTCCTAGGACAACTGAGGGCAACACCGGTGTGAGCGGCTCAGGGGTGTACAGAGGTGTGCTGCGCTTCCTCCGAACTTACTCGCGGCGTTATGCACTTTAACACTTCCACCCCTGGAGTACACCGACGTAGGAATGCATTATCTTCCTACGTCGATATAGCTCTCACGGCTCCTCTCTGGACGGCCAATTAAGGCTAGCCAGAGCCGAGAGTCCTGCGGGCACCCTTCGGTTTCCACTCGACCGACGAAGACACGCCGAGTTGGGGGCCCTGACCGACTCTCTGAAGCACTCGGGTCCGTGGTGTCTTTACTCACCAACAGCTCGCCACAAGCTGCCGTGCGGGCCTCTTACTATTATTATTATACTTTTTATTATATACCTTTACAAAGTCTCTATTTTGTAAATGAGAAAACTATGTAGACACTGACCGATACCATGAATCTAAGTACACTTTTGATTAATCTGTCCTTAAGCACATCTATTTAGCTCATTCTGCACTGTTCTCCCATACCCCATGACTGCAATGTATACAAAAAGAATTGGAGTTTCTTGCCCTTGCCGGGTAGTAGTCTTAAGTAATCAATAATTTTATCTTTTTCACTATTAATAAGTGCCTTTTGGTCAACATGAATAAAAAATTTGATATGCGGCAAAACACAAGCGATCATTTTGAAACATGTGTAGCGACAAATGATTTTGAAAATGATCATCATGTTTGAAAATGATCACAAGATTTGTGATCATTTTCAAACATGTGTAGCGACAAGTTTACGCTATACGACTTCTAGTGTCTCCTGTAAGCCTAACTCCTGTAAGCCTCACAATGGTCTTTTTAGATGACACCAAGGCTTGAACCTTGGGGTGTCCTGGGCAGCGCTTTAGTTGCTTTAGAACCTGCAACAAATTTAATTAGAAAGGAAAACAGGAGGAGTAGGTAAAATAGTGTTACCTGTCCTTTCTGACTTATTACGATTCTATAATGGTAACACATTCTTCGTTAAGATGTCGGAGATAAGGACCGTCGCTATCTACCCGGCTGTCGACGGCGACCTACCCTTGACACCCTCATAGGGGAGAAGTTTTCTCAATCGATTGGTGATCCACCCTCGCGACTGCGGCATAAAATAACTATTTACTCAGGTGACCCCCGGAAAAATATAACTATGCTTGCTTTAGACACCGTTCCAATTTTGTGGTAGGATTACATGACAGTATCAAAATCAATTTCTTTGGGTTTCTTGTGATTTTATACACTATTTACTCTATTATCTAGTTGCCATATTAGGAAATCTTATAAATAAAGTAGTTCTGATCCAATCAATGTCAGTTCCGTACTTTGTTCTTATTATAGTCGACGAGGAAGAGCTATAAATGTTGATTAAGATAAATCGAATACTATTTTATTGGTTAATTTGCGTTGATATTTTAAATTTGATTTTGTTTCGAGAGAAAACAGCGGTGAATTAATGTTATTAACTTTTCTTAGCGCGAAATATACATTTAATTTTAGCAGGTGTATTTTAAACGTCACTAAACACTACTCACGGGTGTAAAACTGATGCTAATGAGGACGGCGAATATTAACATTCTTTAAAATAGAATCGCGGTTCTAAATTATAACAAGTGCGCGCGGGAAAGAATTATGAACTCGCGTAACCTTATAGAAGATGCGTGCTATCTTAAATACTTTTTGCATTAAAATAGAGATACTTAATAATCGACTCACTATCACAGTGAGCTGATGAAGTTGCGTGTATACGTGAGTAATCAGTGAAAGCGTTCACTTGTCCACACGTGTATTGTATAACGTGGTAATTTACGATTCGTTTCTTCTTTTCGGCAAAACGCTATGGTGTTCCTTTATATAACCGTCCCTTTCTCCAACTCACACGGTTTATAAAAAAGACTGCTATCAAAATATAGTGTGGCATTAACCTAACGTCACTGCACTATCGTGTAAAATTTTATGCTATGATTCACTGGCATTACTAACGTACGGAAGTTTATATTATTAAACATGCCATTTGTTTTAAACAATACTTAGGTACATTTTCCTGTTTAATAACTGACTTATTAATGTTTATATTAACTGGGATATATATAATTTTCTGTGAAATGTCCCCTTCTGTATTTAAAACATCAGTGCTTCTAACGAAAGGGAATTTTGGTTTCCTAATGTCTAGAGTTACTATTTTGCGTCAAGATATTCTATTCTGAGTAACATTTGCAGACGTTAGCTAGACGTAGCGTGGTTAAAACGAATCTACTACGACAATTCAGTTAGGAATAACAGTTTAACTCTTTCCTGACTTGGTATAAATTAATTAATTTAAAATTAGCTCATAAATAATCCGTTGTAACTAATTACTTGCGCGTTTTCTACTATTACGTACCTTTGTATATTTATTTTTATTGTACTCAAATTATTTGTAATCGTATTTACGTGCACAATAAAGAAATCAAATTCTCTCTCTACCTATGTATATTCTCACGTCAGATCCCTTGCGGTGTAGACAGACATTACAGAGTTCCAACAGATTTTTTCTGTACAGACGTCTCTGGCTTTCTCCACTCTGATAGGAAAAAATGAAATTTCAGGTTAATAACGTATTCAGACATTAAATTATACAACATTGCATCGAAGTAAGTTATATTTTTTACATGTAGGTAACATATTTTGAAGTCCGTTTAGATTCTATCTATCTATCTATATCATCACGCCACATCCCTAGCGGGGTAGGCAGAGAATACAGAGCACCAACAGGTACTTTACTTACATACCTCTCTGGCTTTCTCCACTCTCATAGTTCGTCTCATACACGCTCGCCGGTTACGGAGACTCTTGACTTGTCCTTCAGATAAAACTCGGTCTTTTTGGTTAAGGTAAGATAGTCAAGGGCTTCTGCGGCTCGTTTAGATTCATTTACAAAATTAAATTTTTAATTGAACAGCTTGTGCTAGATTGTACCAGTCACCATCTAAACTTGTAAGTACATAATATGTATTATGAATATCTTCATAATGTTATATGTTATTCACTTTGCAAGTAATAGGTGCTGTAGAGCGTATCATGAATATGTCCCGACTACTCTATCATCTGACGGAACAGATCGTAAGTTATTGAGATGCCTTATAAAGGTGTTATAAATTGAATACTTACCCTTGTACAAGTATATGCTATACTTACTATAAAGTAATGTCAATACCGCTATTTTTAAAATATTTGTCAAAAGCTTTTTTTCATTTCATTCAGCCATTATCATTGTTGGGCAAAGGCTTCCATTCGGTTCTACTTTCGGCTTTCAAAAACCATTCTTTCAAGTTTTTAGGTTTTTTTTAATATATTGTTAGATTTTAAGTTGTTAATATCCGTTCTTAAGGTTTTTTATTTTTTTTATGTGTAATAAGACTCAGTCTGTTCGTTTCCGCCTGGACCTACAGCGATGTCAATATAAACCGTAAAATACGTAATAAAAAATGAACCCCGTTACTCCTTTTCTTTTCGCTGACAATATTGTGGGTTTGGGTTCCTAATATAACTGGAGAGGAGCCTATTGGCGTACTATCGGACACAATTCCAGACTCAGGACCGATACTGGGATTTTTTCATACACTCTGTAAAAGGCCTCATCTCTCTATATAACGTAGAGTACAAGTTTTACTAAATGTCCACATTTACCAGCACTTGTTCCCTACAGATTGAGTCATGGCTGAACTATATAGACACGAACTTCACCGTCTTGTAAAGGTTAAGTTCATGCAAAAGTTCATGAACATAAAATGTTTAAGATAATCCGGTTGAGCGTTTCATATCGATTGACACGACTATGCTAATTAAATTGTATCCAATGTAATGTTTTTAACCTTAGCAACCAACAGAAAAAATATTGCTTTATGTTTAGAAAATACGCTTTTTTAACCTTATAGTGAAGGCAATTTATTTTGCCATTTATTTTGCCATTATTATGCCTAATGTAATTTATAAAATATATTACAAGTAAAAAACCTAATCAAAACATGTCCTGTTCACGTAAAATGGCGAGAACGATTTCCTCACTGGATGGCCAAAATAAGTTGATTATAAAATAAAAAACATTTTAGATAGTTTTATACCTTATATATTTAATATAATTATATATTTAATATAATTATATATTTATAATATATTTTGATACCTTATACTTTAATGTAAATGGTACGGGAGGGTTCAGCTATTACATTGTCATATCATTTGTTGTCAGAGGCCTTAACACGAACAGATTGTCGTAAACGTAACGCTATCGAGTTTATTTATTTATATGGATCTCCAACAGAAAATATACACATTTTCGATATTAACAAAAGATACTTGGGTCTCGTTTAAGTGTATTCCTCATGCACATGTTCATGCTCATGCACAACAAAACAAGAACAACTAAGCCAACAACTTATAATAATAATTGAGTATTACTAAAATATACTAAAAATTAATCGGTAAAGATGAAAAAACAATGAGAGTTACAAAATCTGCAGTAAGGACTTTTTGTATTTTGACAGGTGTGTGCTAAAATCTATATCCATTGTTTTGAATAGCATGTTATATTGCCTACAGAGCCTTGTTACAGCGGCGAAATGCCCGAGTTGATGCGCAATAGTGTGAAAAGGACACTAAAAATTTATTAAACAACGATAAACGTGTAGGCATGCTTCCTCGACAACTCTAGGATAACGTCAATCTGTTTGTGCTAATCTCTCTGATTTCACATATCTTTTAAAACTTATTAGACATAGTTCAGATTTCATCACAGTGTACAGTTTAAGTAAAGATAATTCAAGCAGGAACATAAAAAACGACACGAGGGGCGGTAACCGTTGGAACTTCATGTATTCATCAAGACAAGTACATACATACAATGAAACGATAATAAAGCTATACTCGTAAATACATAATATAAAGACGCAATATGTTTTGGCTTTATGAAAAAGCAACGAACTATTCATGGTCTGAATAAATGAGAGTGCCTCGTTGAACTAGTGGCGTTTGGTGTCTGGCGAATCACGAATTCCTGTTTTCAAATTCTAGGTCAGACTAAGCGTTATTTGAGGAATTTTTATTAAAAACTTTTCACAGACGGAATTTAGATTTTGTCATGTATAATGACAATAAGCATTGAGACTTGACATTTTCACTAAACACTTGATATCCCTTGTGGGATATGGGCGTGACGGTGTTTATTTTACTGTTAATTTCTAAAAGGATTTAGACAAATACAACATTTAACACTGTAAAATAACAGTTTTGCTAATTATAAATCTCGGCAAATGTAACTTGAAGCGTCAAATATGTAGGTAAAATAATAAATTCTCCTTCAAATGAAATGTCAGGGATCAAGATAAGGATAACATGAAATGTTGGCAACACCAAAAATGGTTTCACAAGAGATGGCACGACCTACACAAGGTGTTCCGTATGCAAGGTGGAAAATGAGCAGTTTATCGCATCTGCCGTGTTTGTCTCATTTATCGGTCGATACTTTAAATGAACTGCAAAGATTTTTGTAAGTATATTCGACCCACTGCTTGAACCATTTCGCAATGTTCCGCTTTATCCATCTATTTTGGAATGTCTTCTTTATATAAACTCTACATTTCCATACCACATTTTGAAGAATGCTGCTCCAAAATCATGTATTTTTGATAAATATTCCGGATTGACTTTTTCTTAATATAAATATTGTATAATATGATATGAATGTTAAACTCTGTTATATTTACCATTTTAAAGTTTGAGACTTAAAAAGAGATTAAACATACTTAATTAGACAACATTTTATTTATAAACATGTTATGAAAGTACGTGAAGTTGTTTAAATTGACTGATTTAATAAAGTTATAATTTCGACATTGTTCCTTCATGCTGGAACATAATATTATATAGCCAGCCGGAATATTATGAGCACACGTAATGTAAACCAGTTTTATGGAGAATTTACACACAGGAAATGTAGATACGCGCAGGTTTTTATAACATTAATCTTTACGTGACGAGGCAAAAAACCTGATTTACGCAATTTCGTAATTAATTATTTATTCTACATATCTTATTTTGTATTACCAAGTTACTCTCTTGCCTCGATTGTTGACGGAAGGTTTTTAGCCTTCCGTGGGAGAGAGACTAGGCTAATTTATTTTAATTGAATTATATTATCTAACTAGCCTTTCAAATAACTGTTGGGACCACACATTTTGATGACGACATTTGCGGTGTAGGATTTAATGAAATCAAATCCGATTAACTAGGATCATAGAAATTAAACAGATCCAATGCCCTAATTCTCTAATCTCTCAACCAAACACATTTAAAGCCTCGTTGACATTATACTGGTAAGCTCAAGGTACTTGACGACCAGATAATCATTCAGTTGATTGGACTAAGCGTAGATGTGGAATCGGAGATAAAACGCAAGGGACTGCAAACCGATCGAGTTAAACAATTTCAACTGTCGATTCGAAGTGACGTGAATAAATAGTCTCTGACAAACAGTTGACAGTATACGATTTTTCACAAGATACCTGTAACAGTTTCTGGTTCTTTAATAAACACATGGAAACAATTACTGTCTTGTAGCACAAGCTTTGTCGCATTCACTCTAACGAGTCACTATAGATTCACATAAATGTGCCAACCACTGTCTATGTTACTCGTTAAATTGTATACTTAAGTTTTGTGTCCTAGTTGGAGATATATAGTTCTTGTTTAAGTAAAATTGAGGCGTTGAGCAAAGAATGACTTTTTCATCAACATTTTCTAATGAACGAATACCAAATTAATTAGCAAAACATAATTTTGAGTCTGTTAACTCACAATTTTGTTTTGCTTCTGAATTAATCCATGTGTCTACCTATCTAACACCACCATGATTTAAAAAAATATTAAGCGATTGGTATTTAGTACATAGTCCGATTTACGCATAACCTTTTTTTTTTTTTCCTTTTTTTTTTCTTTTTCCCCGGGGGGGAAATGCTTGCCGCATACTGCCACATCCTGGACTTGGTGATGTGGCAGTTATGTGGGGCTCGCACCCACTAAAACCCCCCCGGCGTCCGTCTCTTGCCCAATTGCCGTACCGCAGCCAAGTATTGCCAAGTGGTAGAACATCTGCGGCACGGGCGGGCCTGGTCTATTTCCATAGACCTCTCCTTCGTGCCTTGTGCATTCTTTGTGAGGGTGCGCAGGACGCAGCGCACTTCCGTCACAGGCCTGTTACTGGTCAGGCGACAAGCTGCCCACGCTCGACGTCCGCAGGCCACTTTTCAAAGTGGGCGGAGGTCATTAGCGGCATACGCTCTACGCCTCCGCCCAACTCGCCTCCTACGAGCGGGATTCACGCTAGTCTCCTCCCGCTCCCGTTCTGCCGCCTCTTTTGCCGCCATTACGGTTCCGCAGAATGCGACCATAGCCACCCAGGCGAATAGCCACCCAGGCGACGCATAACCTAACCTAACCTAACCTAACGCCTTAATTGGTCATCAAATTTATTAAAAAGTATCAAGCTTGCAGCAAGAGAAAAAAGACATTTAGTAGTTGTCATATGAAAATGATGTAGATATTCCAAACAACTATTAACTAAGCAAAAATTACTTGAGCCAAATGTGTAAAACGTGCGTCAAATTCATATTACTCATGCTCTTGAGGGACCCTTATGAAAACTTATGCATAATTCAAGTCCCTCCTTTACCTCAACACCTCTTGACACCTTCGTATTTATAATTCTTAAATGTCCACCACGTAAGGGGTTACGTGTTCCACATTGAGAGTGTAATGATTGTAAAATACACAGGAATTTAGTATCGTTTCGCTACAGTTCTAAGAGTTTTACGATATACTTACTCGGGACGCGAACAAATATACTGAACGTAAAGCAAATTAACAAAAAACAACATTGATTGTACGCGCTCAGTGTCGATTTAACGAAATGACATATTTATTTATAATCGGTAAATCCTTCCTTGGTGATGCGGACTTGTTACCCCGAACAAAATTTTTTATAGTATATCGTAGTTTATTTAGGTGTAATTTTTGAACTTATATTGAGTCTAGGCAGTTTTATTCCAATGACAGACATGAAACCTTTCGATGAATCACCCAGTGCGTGCTTTCCCGGAAAAACTTCGTTACGAGCTCGCAAAGATTAACAGCCGGAGGGGCTTGAGGCACACTGTATAATATTGTGCTAGGACTTTATTGGATTGCTTCTGGCTTATTTATAGGGATACCGACATGGACACGACCTTTGTGGTCACGTGTGTTTTATCTTATTTTCCGATAAAGCAATACCAGTGCGATTCCGCCTTTGATTTTACAAGGAGTTACTTGAATAGACCGATTATATATGTACATACGCGGATGGGGCTTTAAATTAATTGCGAGAATAGAAAATAGAAATAACATGTTCAGAAATAGAATCAATAATTAAGATCTTCAATGTGTTCACTTTATAAATTGCTTATGGGCTACCAATCATTTAACTAATTTAGTTTCTAACCCAAGGACCAAAATGAGTTCTTCATCTAATAATTCGAAGTACATATTATGGTCCAACATGTGCTGAAAAAGACTGACTGACTCTGTACTCTCTGCCTACCCCGCGAGGGAACTGAACATGATGATATAGACAAATTATTAAATATTTTATATGACTGAGTCTCCAAATGAAATCGGAGCAGTGCCGTATAAAAACGATTGCGTGTACGTATGGATTTTCTTTCTACTCCTATAAAGGTTCAAGGTCACACCTATTTGGTCGTCTGTAAGGCCAGGCAAGTATGTTCGGTAGGTACATTTTAGGCAAGTCGCTTCAAGGCCAAGGTTCATGATATATCGAAGTAAGTCGTGATTATCTTGGAAGAGAATATAATATTATCTACGGTTTGTTTTGTCGACGATTTTTCTAAGAATTCGTCGCCGTTAGGGTAGAGCTCGGCGACCCCTCCTACCCTCACTGTCTACAACGATTTAGGGGGTGTCTATACATACATATAAATGTAGCAACACGCATTTGAACTTTACTTGGGGAATACTACTGGGGTTTAGGTAGACGTAGACTTATTCATTCGAAATGCGACAGCATTTAAATTAACATAATTTCAGATACATTGACAATATTATCGAAAATAAATGGAATTCTTGTTGGCACTTTGTTTGTCCACATCGTAAAGGATCTGGCGCGTGATATAGATAGATAGATAAATAGATTTGGATAATAAGCACGTAAATTAACGAAATTTTAGATCAAACACGAAATTTGTTGAATATAAATAGAATTCCTGTTGGCACTCTGTACCCTTTGCCTATGTTTGGCATGATCAGCATCGATAAATAGATAATAGGATATTCCTAAACGCTGCACAATATTGCTGGAGGTTCTAAAAGGCGTAGTAATAACAACCGTTTAATTACTATAAGCGAATTAAGTCGACTTAAATTTGAAGCCCGCAGAATATTTGAGGTCCCTAACGATGATAAGATAGGCAGACACTCGGCACGTTACTGAGTAAGTACGGGGGCGGTAGGGCTCCGTTGTGCGTGCTGCGCCGACAAAATTAATTTCGTTCCCTTCCCTTAGCCCATTAAAATGGCTAAGTGATGACGCATATATTTAACTTTTTTTTTGGAATTTCATAATTTATTGTGACATGAAGTTTATACGCAATTTAGGATGATTTATTTTTATTTTGACACCAGTGACTGAGTATAGTTTTGATTGAAGCACGGGCCCTTAATCCTTTTGGTTTAGTTTGTGACAGTAACAATGGTCATATATAAATTTGCAGACCTGTCGTATTAGCTGGGCTAGCATACTAACCTATCAGAACAGTTCTTGAGATGGATTGTTTATATAGTCGTATGGTTTTTATTTCTGTGTCATATCACAACAGTGTTGGGTATTAAATCATGGCTTTAATTGTAGGAACATTAAATTGAAATTTCAATTTCAATTCAATTAATCCCTCATGGTGAAACAATGACAATGACTTTTGGACGTCAAACGCCTTAGTCCCTTCGGTAACCATGGGTGAGTGAGTTAAGCACTCGAAACATCAGGAACGTAAACACCAAAAATAAACCGCAATAAAAAACCGACTCCATAGATCCTCAAGGGATCTGTGGATTCGTGTTGATATAGATAGATAAAATCCGAAATATTTTAATTGTTATTTCATTGTTTTCACAATTAATTTTTGCCTCAAACCAACTCCAACCAACATATGCCATGGATTGTCAACAAGTCTATGTTTTTACTAACATGTGAACGTCGCGAAACGCGGGACTATATCACTTTCAATGCCCGAAGTGGCGCGTCCACATGAATAAGAAATAAGAGTTTCCTTTCTGCAAACAATAAATCGAGGCGGACGAGGCGCCCAGTGCCAGTACGCAAGCTGGCTCGAAGCCAACTTTTCCTTGCAATTTTACTGTTCGCCGTTCGATACACGGACATTTTGCAGTCGGCATTCTAGACGAAGATGGCAATAACCTATTGGTTTTATCACTTTTACATCTAACGGAGATTTACTCCTTCTTTATTCAAAAGTCGCTGACGACTTTGATGTTCGTCTAAAATTGTTTTATTAAGCCTTTAAATTGCTATTCGATTAATGTCTTCTTTATACTCATGCGGAACTTAGAGACCTACAGAAATAGACTTCCTATATTACAGGCATTTTAATACGATTCACCTTAGCGTGTTCCGCGTGATAGAATAGCTTGAATACATTTCAAAGCAATAATAAAGACTCGGAGAGTTCACGACCTACTTCACTTGTGCGAAAGCCTTAAAAAGTGTTGTAATTTGTAGCAAGGCTTAATTAATTATAAAGGCGTCTATTGTCTCAAGACAAGCGAATGTTATAGCTAAAGAGACAGATTTTAATTAAGTAAACATTTCTTCATGGAGAGTGAATTTAGATGGCAGACGAAACGATTGCCTTGTAAATACCTAGCTATTGTAGACGTCATGCACAGCAATGCCCGCTAGAGCGTGAATACAATGTCGCGAAAATAACTTCAGTAATACAGTTAAAAACACGATGCGTTTCAAACAATACTTGGATCATTGTGTCAACAAGGTATTACACGTAACAAGTATACAAGTGCTTAAACGAGATTAACAGCTTAATATACAAAACGTATCTTCATAATAAGTAAGTGGGTCTACAAGACAGACTGCTTCGGTCTTGGGTTCAAATCCTAGGTCGGAAAAAATGATATTTTTCGATAGAAAAATTTTCACTATCAGTCCGGATTCTGTCATTGTATCCGATAAAATGGCAATAGGCATATCACGTGGTACTTAACACTGTCGGTGAGAAGTGTGTGTACACATCACACCTCTGCTACCCCTATTTCAAGAATATAGGTATGATGGTAACTAATATTTTTTTGTTTTTATTTTAAGTAAACTTAGTATTACCAGTGACCTTTGCAATAAAACTTACTAATGAACTCTATTGAATTTAATACTACTACTGGAAATATTCCAAGTAAAAATGCCGCGTATCATGCTAAAAATATGGCCCTCAAAAACATATTTATCATACGAGCGATATCTAAAAATATCGCGAAAGAATTCGATCCCGACCGGTAATGATGGAAACCAGACGATCGCGGTGTTAAATGTCTGACGGCTCACGTTATTAGGTGTGAAACTCTTAATAGCGAGTTCGGAAACCGTAATACGGTTAGCAAAAAACATGTAGTTAGGTCTAAACTGCTAGTTTGCAGGGGACCACCGGGCCATTCTAGTTGTGTAACTAGTCTCCGCGGGTACTGCACCACCAAAGGAATGGCATGGAGTTGATGTTTTATTTGACATCGAAAGAAATCGCAATCACAGAGCCGATCGCTAATCTTTACATGATTTAAAAATATATTAGTTACTACTGGGCATACCACAATAGTGACGGAGATGGTAACGAACGGATGTATTTTACACAAGATGCTGTGTTCTTGTCTACCTTTAAAGAAAACGTGAAGGTAATTTCCCTATTTCATATTGCTTTTTTTATTGCACGGTCTAAGATTAAAATTCGACTTTTGTGATATTCTCGTTTTTTGTACAGCTGGTAAACACGAGCTCCAAGGTGCAATCGGGAAAATAGTTTTTTCTATACATAAATTCTGAGTCATAGTCCGCTGTCTGGAATTGTGCCCGGTATGATGGTAATAAACTCGCCCCCGATTACCTAAATTGAGACTAAGCATCGTCAGCAATATCTGAGTGTACACAATATATTTTCCCCGCTTGAGGAATAAAGGGGTAACGATGTTTATTTTTGTTTAGTTTTTAAAACACACTTAACTGTAGTATATAAAAACACTTGACTGAAATTGACGACACCGTCATACTTTTGTTTAATTTATGATGTATTAATAAAAATGAAGGGTAAACTACTCACCTACATACGAGTAACAATCAAAATTTAAATAGCCCTACTTATATTTAATCCACATTTGCATATTAATTGAAAAATGGTATTCAGACGTATTTAATTGACTGCCTCGTTGGTCTGGTGGCAAAGCCCATCGCTTTGTGATCACGAGGTCCTGGGTTCAAATCCTAGGTCGGACAAATGTAGTTTTTCTAACGAAAAATTCTCAGTATGAGTCCGGAGTCTGGAATTGTGCCCGATATATGGCAATAGGCTCGCCCCCTATTACATGGGACCTAACATCGTCGGCGAAATGTGGGTGTACTCAGTACACCTCTGCCACCCCCTCTGGGGAATATAGGCGTGACGGTGTAGACGTATTTAATTTTATAAACGCAAGTCTCTGAGGATGGATGTTTGTTTCTCTTTCATGCAAACATTAATGAAGGAATATAGCTAGCATCGTCGCGGGTCGACTGCTGGTAAATAAATAAATTCAGCGTTGTTTTAGGTATAATTTTCCTTGTGCAGTACATGTGCTAAATGTAGTTACTGTTAGCAAGCACGTCACAGCTACATTCGTTAATATGGTGTCAGGGACGGACAAGCGCATTCTTGCTAATAAAGATCGATACACATATCAACTGTACTGGGATTTTCGTCAAACACAATTTTACAGAGAAATTTTAGTAAGGTTCTACGCATTATCGCATGCCAAGTTTTGGTATTGCAGGCACGAATAAACTAACACGTCTATATAGCCATGTTCTCGCATCGATATACATAGGTTACAAGAAATACCCTTAACGCCCATCAATTTTTATTTATTTATTCTTTTTGCACTTTTATGTACATAGGCGGACTTAATGCCTGAGGCATTTTCCGCCAGTCTACCTTAGGGTGGTGTAGAGACAAGTGTGGCAGGTGCGAAATTACTCGATTTGGAGAGGGTCAAGAAAAACAATATAAATAAACGATTTAGCGCAGTGGTTAAGAGCTTAAGCCGCTCCGCCCTCTGCGTCTAATAGTCGCGGGTTCGATTCCTGCACGGGACAAATCTTTGTGTGATCCAGTTATTTGTTCCGGTCTGGGTATTTGTGTATGTGAATTTTCATGTTTGTTAACGCACCCACGATACAGGAATAAATCATAGTGTGGGCCTACGTTTTTTTAAAAAAAAAAAGAAAAAAAAACAAAAAATAATTAACTATATATAATACTTAATGCATATAAATTATATATAACGATAATATACATTTTTATTTATACCACAAATATATACATAAATAAATAAGTATACAAGGAATACATAAACTAGAACTGTGCGACATAACAACGTGAAGCAACTAACATTGAGAGGGATTCAACCTTTTGTGTAGATAGTCCAGCAAACTTTTTTTGAAAGTGGGGCGATTAGTGGCCATCCTGAGTTCCAGAGGCAAAGCATTCCAAAGAAGGAAGAATGAATGAAATCACTACTATGAGGGGGGCACTGAAGAAGACGGTTATTTACAGAGCGAAGATGTTTATCGTGGTTAGAACACAAATATTGAAATTGGGAAGTAAGATAAGCGGGCGAGACTGGAGAATGAAGGATGGAAAATAGCGTTGTCAGTGCCCTCAGAGTTCTACGCTGCCGAATGGGCATCGATCCTTAGAATTAGAATTAGGGCCTCTTTCACCACCCTTAAATAAATTCTGAAGTAGACTAATTGATACCTAAAGTTCCAAGTAAATCTATGTTCGAATTTCACCATCTCCGAGTAGCCCGTCCGACAACGGTTAAACTGGCTAGTTTTAATTGCCGAGTAATGCTAATTGGAACTAGCCAGCACTTTACTCAAGGGATGTTCATTCATCCATGTACATAGTTGGATACGAGAAGTATAAACCATTTATACCCATCAATTTATATCGATACTTAGGATTAATAAACTAATAATAAAGATGATAGACGATGCAACAGTACAAGTAATCGTTTTAATCGACTTTGAAAGATACTCGTATAATGCTTTCGCTCGTAATCGGCACCACGGATGCGAGAATCAACCCTAACCTGTTTTCCTGCCTACGGATCAATGCCTAAAGAGGAACGGTAATGCAATTCTCAGGGTTGCTCCGCGAAAGAAGATAACATCGAATACGGATATTTTATTTCTACAGAATCGCGGAAACGGATGCTAATAAGCAAATAAAAAGTTTCCGAGTTTAGATAAAACTTTATTTCTTCAAGGACTTAGTAATTTATGTAAATAGAGTTATCAATGTTTGAGATACTTACGAAACTCCGAAACTATTTGGGAGTAGGAGTTTGCTTTCTGACTCACATGTTGAAGACGATTATGTTTGTTGGAAAACACAGTAGGACGAAATGAATTAGGTGTTCACCTCGGCATTCTTAAATCATGTTTGAGAAAACTTGGTCATTTAGCCCAGACTTTACTCTTGTATGATTAAATATTTCATAATATTTGCATATAATACTGCAAATATCATTTGTGTATTTTGTACCTGAAAGGGGCTTATAGGTATCGAAGTACGGCTTGGCCGATGTCAAACGTTTCTCTTTCCGCAATCGCTAGCTCATTGTTCTGACCACGTGACTATTTGTTTTAAAATATAATTCCTGTACATTATTTCGTTTTCTATTATATTTAACGACTAAAGAAAGTCCATTTGGCCCTGTATCGTAGAGGAACACCAGGACAAAACCCATAATTTAGCCAGAAAATAAAAGATCTATCACGCAAGATCCTTTGCGGAGTAGACGGAAAAGTAAAAAATGACCTTGGCAAAAAAGAGAATACTACCTCGGCATTTTACAGCTGTCCGTTGAGGCCCATATTACTTGAAAAACTCCTTAAAGTGCTATAATGACGTTTATTAGCAAAACTTTAAATAAAGGTCGCCTTAGTGCTTACTTCTCGACATGAAAACTTAACCACAATCTTTATTACATGTATATGTTATGATATAACAAGATAATAACAAACCTTCGAGAGGCTAAATCTGCGAAAAAAATACTGACCGCCTCGTTGGTCTAGTGAGTGGCGTACAATGCGCGTAGCAATCGCGAGGTCATGGTTTTGCATTCTAGGTCAAACTAAGTGTAGTTTTTCTGTCGAAAATTTTCAGCACCAGTCCGGAACATATTCCGTCGCCTTTTACATAGGACCTAACATCGTCGTCAAAAAGTGCACATAGTATACGTCTCTTAACTCCGCTTGAAGAATATAGGCATAACACTGTTTTTTTATTGTTTTTTTTTAAAATGCCACTGTTTTCATACATATCGATTCTGGGCCTGTAGCATCCATGTCTTTCACGAAAAATGGTCTAAGCCATCACGCCACCTTCATCTCGGTCGATCACGACGTCTACGGCCGTATTCTTCGCCTTCAAAAAAAATCTACCCAAATAATTAAGCATAAAAGTTATTATTAAGCCGGTGTGTCACTTGCACGATGAGTAGGTACAAAGGGCGAATCGTGCACACCTGGCCCTTGTCACCCCGCAGTGGTTGCAGATGCCAAGCGCGGTGTGCCAAGGTGTGACGCGGTAGGGCGCCAAATTACCAATATTTATTTTTAAACACAATGATACCTTCGGAACAGTAGACGATACTATCACAATTGTTATTGTATGTTTTATTGTAGCTCTGTATGGAGAAGATTAAAACAATACTTTTGTTTTTGGAAGGAACACCATATTGCGTTGCGCTTTTGATATTTTGTAGGTGAAAATTAATAATATTATGATCAATAAACGATATTGTGGTGGCATTTAAGACAGACATGGACTTATTTCTATTCTGGATGTTTTGATTGATTTGATAAAACCAAAGTTATCGTATTGTCGACATAGGACTCTTTGGACACCACCTCGATACCTAAATTTGTATTTCTAAACATATCTAAATTTACTAGATTTCTATGATTTTACTATTCATACATACAATAAGGAAAATGACAAAAAATGTCCTTGTTAAAAAAGTTATTTTTATTTTGACTGAACTGAGTGAGTATATGCCATCAGATCAATGTGAATGGAGCCTAAACACCAAATGTTTTGAATGTACCAGTATCATGTATTGTTAATTCTGGTATTGCAAACAAAAACATAACACTTAATACATTGCTTTGTTCGGATAGCATCTCTAATCTTTTTTATTAGCTAACGAGTGGGTGTTGTAGTTCTTTGACTTCGTTTTTGTGGCGAATCCTAATGTAGATTGTTAGATTACATACGCGAACTAGCCCCTTATTTGTTAAACCAAACGCGGCGCGTTACGATAATATCGTGAAATAATCATTTCACGAAGTTATCGTTACGTGTTTAACAGGTAATAGAGGATAAGGGCCCAAGAGTTTCAAGACACGACGTAAGTTATATGGTTACTACATAAAACCACAGGCTCATTAAACAGAAATTAGTGCCAAGTGCTCATGAATTTCTATTGATACTTCCTTTCAACTTTCAGAGGAGTCTTTTTTAACATAAAGGACTGTTCTGCGCCCATACATGATTTGCCCCAGAACCAACATCAAAAAAAAAAAATAGTTGTATGATTTCAAATCACCCATAAATTCTCTTAGGCATTCATTATTAAACGGATAAACGTGAGAATGGCAATATTGCATAAAAAGTATTAGATTTTGATATTAATAATTCAGTACATATGAGGTTATATTGTGTGTTGACATTCAGTAAAGATATCGGCGACTATGATATAAGTACGTACAATACTTTGAAATATTCGTTTTAGATTGCAAATTGTCCGTTAGATGCGAATATTTGCCTTTATTTTAATAAAATAGAAAAATAATAATGGCATGGGTCAAATGTTTGTTGGTTCTGGGGCAATTTTCGACAATGTCCTCCTTTGGCACTCAGATCCGACATCGGAATGCGTGTACGCAGTCGTTAGAATATGATATTCCGAAAATATTAACATGCCATATGGTGCTATAAATACTTTGAACATGCCATTTATGATGGGACGTTATTCTCGAGGCAGACGCTATAAACGGTCAGCTGAATCATCCAAAGTGAGACCATTGTCTAATCGACATTTATGTAGACAACGACTTTGGTATCATTTAATTATGGCGTATATTTTCATGTTGATTCTGAATCCCAATAGCTGTTTGACTTCATCGTAAGATTTAAATGAATCTTGTCGCTTTACTAATGAACCACTTTTAAATAATATTATAATAGTTCAAATTATCCGAAGTAACTGTAGCCGTATCTAAACGGAAGCGTCTGATTAAGTTTTAATGCTTTTCAATAACACATTTAAGTACCTATTAAAAAAAGCAATCGGTTAATTGATTGCGATTACTCCCTATAATAAAAACAAATACACCGTTACCATAAAAGTCTACCATTACCCCAAGCGGAGTGGCAAGGGTATACTGAGTACATCTACATTTGCCGATTTTTTTGGATCTCAGTGCGATAGGGGAAAGCCTATTATTGCCATTAAAACTAGCACAATTTCAGATTCCGGACTCCTATACTTCAATAGAAATTTTAGGAAAAGATATGACTTTGTGAGCAGTAGCCACAATATTTGCCACTAGATCAACTCGACAGTTTCTGATTTTAATGCTGAGGCTCGTTTGTGATACGAATTTCGTGCCAAATTAATTTGATACGGCAAATTAAGTAATTAATATTATTGAGACTAGTACACACGGACTATGGCCTGAACCCTCTCAGTTTGAGAGGAGGCCCGTGCTCAACGGTGGGACAGTTTCTTAACAGGACTAATATTATATTAGCACACACTTCAGTGGTGTGTACTATCCTACTAATATTGTAGATGTGTAAGTTTGTATCTTTGGATGTTTAGATGTTTGGATGTTTGTTACTCAATCACGTTAAAAACACACAGTTTTGGTACACAGATAGTTTATTACCTGGATATAGGATACTTTATATCCCGGAAAAATGTAACGTTCCTGTCTAAAGTCAACCTGGACGACATCTCGGGCAGTAAGTAGTGTACTTTAAAAACTTCTTAATACAATATGGCAGGCATAATATACAGATGTAGCTTACCATGTGACTTACAAGACATTACATATTAGGCCTACCAAAGCGTTCGAGATAAAACCTTTATGGTTCGCGGAAATTTCTTCAAGATGACGTACCGCATTTGTTGTTTTGTACTCAGTAGATATGAAATAGACGTCAAGATTTTATAATAGGTACTCGCATGCTTCATAAAGTTACGCATAATTAGTTTATCTGAAGGCAAATCAAGAGCCTCCGTAAAAGGCGCGCGTGTATGAAATCCACTACGAGAGTGGAGAAAACCTCTCTCTGGCTTTCTCCATTCTGCAAGAAAAGAGCTTGGAACTCTGCTCTCTGTCCCGCAATGGATCGGGCATGATGATATAGATAGATCATTAGCATAAGCGGTGCCGAAATAGACATAGTTCTAAGTAATAGTACCTAGCTCTAAAGTACTGGTCATGTGTTTTTATTATCATCATCAGCCGAAAGACGTCCACTGCAGGACAAAGGCCTCCCCTAAAGATCGCCACAACGACTGGCTTTGTGCTATACGCATCCAGCTACTACCCGAGACCTTCACCAGGTCATCGCTCCACCTTGTGGGGGGCCCGCCCACTCCACTCCATGTGTTTTATAATCCTCAAAAACGTAGGCCCGCCTACTCGATGGTCTAAAGCATTCTAAAATACTTTATTAATATTACCGTGAGTAAAGCATTCAGAAATATTTTTACACATTCCTACTGTTCCCAAGCCAGATGCGTCAATTTTGAACAAATGTGTTGTCAAATCAATCACGACGGGTCTAAAAGCGTGTTGAGTGAAAACTAGAACAAAACATGAATGTTTGACTAGCATGTTTTAAGTGGGCAGACATGTTTTAGTCTTTTTAATCTTCGGCCAGTTAGGCTTCTAATGGGAATGTGTGAGCGGATGACATTTTACACGATTGATGTAAAACCGCGTTTTAATTAAAGTTGATAGAGGTCGTTTCGACACAGTACTCGGAGGGTTTAACACGAATAGATTGACGTTAGCGTAACTTTAACGAGTTCATATGCCATCCTTTTCACGCTACAAATTTACTTATAGTTGAAGGTGACAGCACGCTTCTCGACAACGTTCCGCTAACATCAATCTGTTTCTGCTAAGCCCTCGGATCTGTTACGTGGCGTAGCAGAAACGATGTCACTGTAGTAATCACTATTAATGATATCGCGTGCAGAACGTACTTACCTAAGCAACATTAAACATAGCTGGTATCGGCTCACTTATCTGTGGTTAGTTGCTGAACAGCCAAGCGTGAATGAATCACGTCTATGAAACCTCCAACGTTCTCGTATTACCGCAAAAAAGTTCCATAATTTAAAAAAATAAGATCGTTGAAGCGATAACACAGGCAGTGCTAAAAAATTCTTTTGCCTATCTGAGGCCTTAAATACACCCTTCGCATTGCCTCTTCCTATATTCGCGGAAAATATTAAAGGCTGTTCTTCCATGATATCATTCAAAGTTTGTTATGATAGTGTAGTATGTGTATAGTGTATGTGTAGTATGTGTATAGTGTAACGATGTGCTGGAGCAAGTGAATGAGTTTGTATATCTTGGATGCGCCTTCAGTAAGGATGGGAAATACACCGCTGACATAGAGAGAAGAGTGAGTGCAGGGAACAGAGTGAATGGTGCGATGGGAAAGCTACTCGGGAGCCGGCACTTAAGCCATAAGGCGCAGCTGGCCATACATAACGGAGTTCTTGTCCCAACGCTGTTATATGGTAGCGAGAGCTGGGTATGTAGAAGGAGAATGAAAGTAGGATAAATGCGGTAGAAATGCGAGCTCTGCGGAAGATGTGCGGAGTGAAGCTGACCGACCGCATTAGCAACAGCATAGTAAGACAGCGAGTAGGTATGAAAGATAGTATCGGTGTAAAGATGAGAAAGGCCATGCTCCGTTGGTTCGGGCATATAGAAAGAATGCCAGAGGAAAGAATGACAAAACAGATATACAATGTGAAAGTGGAAGGATGCAGGTACCGGGGAAGACCTAGACTATCTTACCACGACCAAATAAACCGAGTCTTATCTGATGGAAAAGTCAAGAGTCTCCGTAACCGGCGAGCGTGTATGAGACGAACTATGAGAGTCGAGGAAGCCAGAGAGGTATGTAAGGAAAGAACCTGTTCGAACTCTGTACTCTCTGCCTACCCCGCAAGGGATCTGGCGTGAGGTTATAGATAGATAGATAGATAGTATGTCTACTCGATAGATATAAAAATAATAATATTAGCCCTGTTAAGAAACTGTCCCATCATTGTACGCGGGCCTCCTCTCAAATTGAGAGGGTTTAGGCTATAGTTCACCACGCTGGCCCAGTGCGATTTAACGAACTTCGCCCACCTTCGAGAAACTCTTAGGCATGAAGGTTTCCTCACGATGTTTTCCTTCACCGTTAAAGCAAGTGATAGTTATTTTTTTAATACGCACATGCTTTCGAAAAGAAAGAGGTGCGTGCCTGGGTTTGAACTCGAGATCTCTGACTTGCAGTCCAACGGTCTAACCACTAGACTATCACTGAACTATATATCGATAGATGTAATTGGTCCATTGGCCATTGGTCTCGTTTATTTTCATTCTCAGTAGCAAATTCACACATTCCTGTGGAGTCTTTTCCACTGAGTAAAAAACTCCACGGTTACTCTTTTAAAAATTAGAGAGAAACAGTAGTCTGGAGGTGAATTATTCACGGTATAGCGGCAATAGTCTTGCTCCCTATTATATAGGGACCTAACGTCTCTACTCACTCTGCTTGGTGAATATAAATATGGTAGTATTCTTGGTATTTTGTTGACAAAGAGGTTTACTCACGATGTTTTCCTTCACAGTTAGTGAGAATCACATCTAGGTCTTGGATTTAATTGATTGGATAGTTATTGGTTTTGTCGGTCGTCTCTACCTGAGAGCTAAATGGCAAACAACTGAAAATTTTATAGAACACAAATTAAAAGTTTGCTCTTTCTGCGTAACACCTATTTGACTTATACAATCGCACTTAAATGTACTTATAGAAATTGAAAGCAAATAAATAAATTGTGAATAATGATATATTTATAAGACGTTAAATGTCAATGAACCATTGATAATTTTAGAGGTGTTAGAAATTGCGGAAATGTAATATTTTATGTAACGTAATGTACGTTACATAAAATATTTAATTAATTTATGGATTGAGTCGACTTTTATTCTGTATATCAATGTAATAGCATATCAAAAATAGTAGTACAATAATCAACAGACATACAATGCAAAAGTGGAAGGATGTAGGTGCCGGGGAAGACCTAGACTATCTTACCAATACCAAATAGACCAAGTCTTATCTGAAGGACAAGTCAAGAGTCTCCGTAACCGGCGAGCGTTTATGAGACGAACTATGAGAGTGGAGAAAGCCAGAGAGGTATGTAAGGAAACCCGTTGGAACTCTGTACCCTCTGCCTACCCCGCAACGGATCTGGCGTGATAATATAGAAAAAACAGGAAAAAAATGCGTTTATATACTATTTGTTCATTTGAATTCTACCAAGCTTAGTTAAATTATATTATTACGATGTTTATGACCGTGTAGTTGTAAATTGAGGAGGAAAAAATGGTATAAGGAAAATATAACGCTTCCTATACGTTGTAACTATCGTAAAAAACTTCATGGTAGCAAACACATCATGATAGCGCGGTAATTAAGAGTAACATCGCTCCAGATTTAAATGAATACAGTTATATTGATGGATACTGTTATATTATACACTAAATCAATAAATAATCTACTCATCGATAAAAGGCACTGATAACTAGTAGAACGCCTTGTATTCACAAGTTACAGGATTTATATCCCGGCTAGTATTTCTGGAATTTTCATTTAAGATTTTTTTTTAAGTATCCTAGTTCCTACATAAGTAAAAAAATAAGTAGGAAGTAAAACTTCCTATTTTTTTTTAGTTATCCTACTTCCTACCAACGTAGGAACTCAAAAAAATCGTAATTATTAAATACAAGCAGGTTCTCGCGACTTCGTACGATTCGTTCGATTTTTAAGTTCCCGACGTTTTCTCGTGAAAGAACACAGATTCCTACCAAGGATGGTTCGCGAGGCTATTGAAATTAAAAAACATCCTAATTTCAATAGAGAAGATGGCTGGGTGCTTCCATCGACTTGGGATCCGGTAATTAATATAATGAAATCCAAAACCAAGCATAACACTGCAAGACCTCAAGACACCGTGAACTCGTTCTGCGTAGATCAGACCAACAAAAATAATTAAGAAGTTTGAGAGTACCCGGGAACAACTATGCCTTTTGGACGTCTAACACCTCAGTCCCTCCCGTGACCATGGGTGCTACATAGTACTCGAAACGTCGGGAACTTAAAAATCAAAAATAAACCGCGATAAAATCCGAAAAATAGTTTTATTACATAGGATACTTTTCATACCGGAGAAATTTTCCTCTCTAAAGTCAACGCAGACGAAGTCGCGGGCAGAAACTAGCGTTCTATAAGAATAGCGAAAAACATGCACCGGCAGAAATTTGAGTATACAAAGTATAACAAGTAAGTTCGTCATTTCAAACGGGATCATGAACTCCTGGTAGTACCAAACCAGAATGCTTTCGGTGTATATAAATGTTCGTATTTTTTTAAAGGTTGACTGTGCATTCGGTCAAAGTGCAGTAAACATATAATCTATTTTCTATTTGCGTCTTAGCAAACGCTAAATTATGCACAAACCTGTAAAATAAAACCATAATATAGACGAATAGGAAACTCATTAATCCCACAGCTTAATTTTATACCATCGCTCGCCCACACGCATATTAAATGTTAATGTGTTTTAACCGCAAAGCCCAACAAGTGAGTTCGTCATTTCAAAAGGGATCATGAACTCCTGGTAGTGCCCGCACCAGAATCATGCTTGTGGTGTGTATAAAGTGTGGCCGTGTTTTGTGACGGGTTGACGTAGCAGTGCAGGAAAATATGTTTTCTACCTATCTATCTATATCATCACGCCCCTTGCGAGATAGGCAGAGAGTACAGAGTTCCAACAGGTACTTTCCTTACTGACCTCTCTGGCTTCTACCACTCTCATAGTTCGTCTCACACACGCTCGCTGGTTACGGAGACTCTTGAGTTACCTTTAGATAAGACACTGTCTGTCTAAGTTTTGTATTCTATAATTGCTTTTAGCAATATATCCGCAAATTGTACCTTATTTCACAATAACTACTTTGTAATGCATCTGGTGTACAATAAAAAGTATTCTGTCTTCCTAGTATCGATTTTCATCTTTTTTACTCAGTTTAGAAAATTATTATAAGTATGGTTTTTGAACGAGAAGAAACCAGAACGAATGCTAGGATAGTGTGTGGGTGGTAACGATGTGCTGGAGCAAGTGAATGAGTTTGTATATCTTGGATGCGCATTCAGTAAGGATGAAAAATACACCGCTGACATAGAGAGAAGAGTAAGTGCAGTGAACAGAGGTGGGTGCAATGGTGCGGTGGGAAAGCTACTTGGGAGCCGGCACTTAAGCTAAAAGGCGCAGTCGGCCATACATAACGGAGTGCTTGTCCCATCGCTGTTATATGGCAGCGAGAACTGGGTATGTAAGAATGAGAATGAGGCCGGTATGAAAGATAGTATTGGTGTAAAAATGAGAAAGGGTATGCTCCGTTGGTTCGGGCATATACAAAGAATGTCAGAAGAATGAATGACATAACAGATATACAAAGCAAAAGTGGAAATATGTAGGTACCGGGGAAGACCTAGACTATCTTACCATGACCAAATAGACCGAGTCCTATCTGAAGGACAAGTCAAGAGTCTCCGTAACCGGCGAGCGTGTATGAGATGAACTATGAGAGTGGAGGAAGCCAGAGAGGTATGTAAGGAAAGAACCTGTTGGAACTCTGTACTCTCTGCGTACCCTGCAAGGGATCTGGAAAATTATTCTTTTCGTTGGTCTAGTGGCGAATAATGCGCGTAGCGATCATGAGGTCCGAAGTTCGAGACCTAGGTCGGACAAGTATATTTTTTTCATCGGAAAATTTCCAATATCAGTCCGAGGCCTGGCATTGTGCCCAGTAGAATGGCAATAGGCTCGCCCACTATGACATTGGACTTAACATCGTCGGAATAAAGTGGGTGTACACAGTACTCTGCCATCTCCGCTTGAGGTATATAGGCGTGCAAGTGTTTATTTTTTTATTACTTAGCTTTTTGCATGAAAGAAACCATTAACTCCATTCAGAACGCGTTTCAAAACCTGTAAACTAAACCCGTCTCGTTAACGCAATAACCACGTTAGTTCTCACAGTGCGCGAGGATTTATAAAACTAACAATTTATTCTTGGTTGTGTGAGAATGATTATTACCGTGACCTAACAATTGAGCAGTTTTTGAATAACATTCAGAGCCGTATTAAGCCGTGAGGCAAAAACTGAGCGGCCATGAAGCGTTTGTTTCCGAGTGTTTTTGTGGCCGGCTGCGGCTGGGCAGCCGACCTGAGCGCCTATTTGGTATGACTAATTAAACACGTAACGCGGGGCGTTACGATATATCGTGAAATTGCTTATATGGTACTACAGTGGTATACAGAATATTATTACACTATCAGTTTTCCGCGACTTCGCACCTGGTCGACAACAGCGCCACCTACTAGGTCTGTAGGTTACTTCTGGATTATGTAGCTTTGGAAGAATTATTAAAACACAGTCCAGTAGTTTCAGAGTTTCTCGATCACAAACAAATCTTGTCTCCTTATAATATGAGTATAGTCGAGCATTTCACGAAGTTGTGGTAACGTGCCGCGTTTGGTTTTAGCTAATAAGGGCCCTGCGGCCGCAACATGCCAGCGCCGACGGCCGTATCGATTTGGATGCACGCCTCGCCAACTTTAATATTTACACACAAGCTTACTTTTTAAGTACCTATATGATATTTCAACAGAGTGCTAGGCACACTTCATTTGACATTACCATAACGCTAACGAGTTGACGTGCTATTCCTTTCACACTGCAAACTTACTAAATAAAGACGAAGGTGACAGCACGATTTGTTCGCAACGGTACGCGAACGTCAATTTGTTCTTGTTTTGCCATCGAAATATATTTGTACTCATTGTACTAGATTAAAAGTGACAGTCGGAAAAATAAGAACACAAGTAGGGGCACCCCCATACGTGTGTTCGTAAAGGCCTCCCCTAAAGACCGCCACAACGACCGCCTTTGTCCTGTACGCATCCTACTTCTACCCGCGACCTTCACTAGGTCATCGGTCCATCTCGTAGGGGGCCTGCCCACTCCACGTCTTCCGGTACGTAGTCGCCACTCGAGAACCTTTCTGCCCCAACGGCCGTCAGTTATCTGGCACCCGTGCCCACTGCTACTTAAGTTTAGCAATTATTTTGAATTAGTTCGATTCAACCATAACCAACATTAGCTCGCGTTAAAATGCTACAGTTTGCTAAAACTATCATAATAATCTGAGTTCATTAATAATTTTAAACTAATTTCTACAGTAGCTAGTAACAAGTAGGTGTAGATGCATAAGTATATTCAAACGTGGCCGTTTTTTGGTTATGATTTTGTTCGCGATCCGTAATCGTAAAGTACGAATGTTACGTAAATTTTGATGTGTGTTGACCCATCCTGGGTTGACAGTATGACAGTAATCCACCACAGATTTCATTATTTCCTAACCTTCATTCTACATTTCTCGCGTGTAGTTACTTTAAGTGTTGTAAAAACGCTCGAGTCGGCGCTTAAAACGCTCGCGTCTTCTACGTGTTTCAATGCTCGTGAGCGACGACTCAGCGCTAAACGCTCGACTTCAGCGCTCATTTTTACAACACTAGTTACTTTACCATAGTAATTTCCGATCACAATTTTATTTTATATGACAATATGTTCATCTATTGCATAGTTGAAACGAATACGTCTATTGTTTGGCGTCGTGCCCCAAGATTTATGTAGCGCCAAGTATTATTAGTCCAACTGCCAAGGTTAAGAGACACGGTTATTAATAAATGTTTTGATGGAGAGAGTCAATTTGGTTATTTGAATAAATTTTATTTATTTAGTAAGTATCCGACGATAGCGCCATTAGAATTCCGAAACAAATGACAAATGATGAATCGTTTTACTGAGCTAAAAGAATCTATTAAATATTAATTCCGTATTCCGAAAACATATTTATCTACGCATAAAGTAAGATAACCTACGGTTTACAATTACCGATGTTGGATTCGTTCATCAATCAATATCAAATCTAATTTGTAGTGATTATCTGCCAGAATAATTTTCAGAGTAAAGACTATAAACAGGATAATTCAATAATAGTATATAAAAGAAAAGACTGAAAGCGATGAATAAAGGTGTACAAATGAGTGATCTAGTGGTAAATCATCTACTATATGCAGATGACGCGGTTTTGATAGCGCCAACAGCCACTGATCTGCAATCACTAGTCACAGCGATGAAAGACGACTGCATGAAAAATGGCTTACATTTGAATGTGAAGAAAACCAAAATTATGGTTTTTGAATGGGAAGAAACCAGAACGAATGCAAGGATTGTGGTTGGGAACGATGTGCTGGAGCAAGTGAATAAGTTTGTATATCTTGGATGCGCATTCAGTAAGGATGGAAAATACACCGCTGACATAGAGAGAAGAGTGAGTGCGGGGAACAGAGTAAATGGCGCGATGGGAAAGCTACTTGGGAGCCGGCACTTAAGCCGAAAGGCGCAGCTGGCCATACATAATGGAGTGCTTGTCCCAACGCTGTTATATGGCAGCGAGAGCTGAGTATGTAAGAAGGAGAATGAAAGTAGGATAAATGCGGTGGAAATGCGAGCTCTGCGGAAGATATGCGGTGTTAAGCTGACCGACCGTATTCGCAACAGCGTAGTAAGAAAGCAAATAGGTATGAAAGAGAATATCGGTGTGAAGATGAGAAAGGGTATGCTCCGTTGGTTCGGGCATATAGAAAGAATGTCCGAAGAAAGAATGACAAAACTGATATACAATGCGAAAGTGAAAGGATGTAGGTACCCGGGAAGACCTAGACTATCTTACCATGACCAAATAGACCGGGTCTTATCTGAAGGACAAGTCAGGAGTGTTCGTAACCGGCTAGCGAGTATGAGACGAACTATGAGCGTAGAGGAAGCCAGAGAGGTATGTAAGGAAAGAGCCTGTTGGAACTCTGTACTCTCTGCCTACCCCGTAAGGGATCTGGCGTGATGATATAGATAGATAGATATATAAAAGAAGTATAAAACAATAGTAGATGTAACATTGACGTATGTGTCAATGAGGTGTAATGTCATTTTGTTATTGGGGATGTTGGTAGAACCAGAATAACAACATCTGAAAAGAATAAGTTTCATAAATATAAATCTGTCAAGCAACTTGTCCTTATGGAAACGCTCAGCCCTATTATTTGAATAATTTTGGTGAAATGTACGTTTGGGAAACGTATGATCACCATCGCTTGGCCATACAATCGAGACTCTTTATCTATCTATCTATCTATCTATAACCTCACGCCAGATCCCTTGCGGGGTAGGCAGAGAGTACAGAGTTCCAACAGGTTCTTAACAAGACTATTTAACTTTAAACAAACCACAATAGGAATTATTTCAGTATCGTACACTTTTAAAAACATAAAACTCATATACACAGTCGTCCATCCCCTAACAAAGACCGCCGTCTGAGGCATGTTCTCACCGACCCTCCCGATGCCCTTACATCCTTTCTTTCGGATACAGATACCGCACACAGGATCAGACACCGAACTCGCCGGCGAGGTCGAAGATTCCCTTACCCACCGGCCGGTGCAGAGCACCACAGCCAGACACCTAGTTACGCCCTCCCCCATAGCGACTCCCAAGCCGAGGCCGTTTCTCCTTGAGGCGCCCTTGAGCTAGTTGCCCCCTTGCCCTTCTGGCTCGAGCGTAGTGGTTGCATGCTCGCCCTCTTGTCCGGTGAAGCTGTAAAGGCCCCGCGGCCAACAGCGTAGATCATTCACACACACACACACACACACACCGAAACAAATATTTTTGGGTCACTCAAAGATTTGTGTGACCCATGCGGGGATGAAACCTGCGGTACGGTTTAAACTCTGTGCTAAATCGTCCGACAACTACCTACATATATAATGCACAAAAGTGTAATATTTTAATGGAATCGCATCAACCACCTCTCTTTCTCAGAATGTCATTAAAAGGAGAGAGCTAGGCGGCTCGGCACGTCAATGAGCATGCTATAAGGGGAGACAGGTGATAGCATAAGTCTGGTTCTATCCCACTACGGCTGGCCGTCGACAAGATGTGTAGATAAAAAGTTATCCATGAGACTTTCTAGCGACATGAATGGAATCGCAATTGCACGCCGGCCGCTAATTTATAGTACGAAGATTATTTATGACCACGGCAACGAAGAATCATAAGCTTAATATTATGACGTTTTTATACGATGAAGAATATGAATAAAATGAAGATAGTATAGGTGTTAAGATTAGAAAAAGCACGCTCCGGAGGTTCATGCATATAGATAGAATGTCGGAAGACAGAATGACAAAACAAAACAAACCATGCAAATGTGGAAGGATGTAGGTATCGGGAAAAACCAAGACTATGTTACCGTGACCAAGTAGGCAGTGTTTTATCTTCAGCGCAACTCAAGTCTCTGTAACCGGCGAGCGTGTATGAGACACACTGTGAGAGTGAAGGAAGCCAGAGGGGTCTGTAAGAAAAGAGCCTGTAAGAAATCTATGTGTATATACTGTCTGCCTACCCCTCAAGGGATCTAGCGTGATGATGTAAATAGGTAGGTAGGAACATGAAATAAATGATGAAAGGGACATGACCCTTTCCACTGATTTACTGCCGTTCAACGCAATCTAACCATGGGTTTCGAACGGTTTTTGGGTCGCGTAAAAACTAGTTTAACCATTTGCAAAAAAACGTTGAGAAATTTATCTAAACGCTGACGTAACTAACTGTACCTTGAACGATGTCCTCAATCATCGCCAGGGAAAGCGGTTTCTATTCATGAAGCCTTATAACTTGTTTGTTTTTATATTAAACATGTGATTTCTATTTCCGACAACATAAGAAGATTTATTTAAATAAGCTTGAACGTTTGATGAATGTTTCATACATGATGCCTAATAAAAAATGTATTCTAAGTTCCGCTTCTCATTCTTTGTCTCGGTCATATCCTGTTTCCGAGTGAACGATAATGTTTCTAGAAACTTATTTTGTACTAACGAATTCTTTGAGTAGACTTATAAATATGCGCTAGACAACTTTACTATTGTATCTTATTAACAAAACATTTTTATATTAAGTTCTTAGATTCACGCGAATATTACACACGAAATAAACCTATTTTTTGGATTTTATCGTGGTTAATTTTTAAAGCTCACGACTTAGCGAGTGCTTTGCAGCACCCGTGGTCACAAGAAAGACTTGGAGGAGGTCACAGGTAGTCCTTTCCGTAACTGCAAAGCACTCTATACGTTTCGGGAACTTTGAAATCAAAAATAAACCGCTATAAAATCCGAAAAATAGTTTTAAACTATATTTTGTCGTCTCGTTTGTAGTTTGTCGAAGCGGATAGTGTACTTTGTTTTTAGCAATTAATTAGCAATTTTTATATCACCACTTTTAGTTACATATAAAATAAAGGTATGAAAGATAGTATCGGTGTAAAGATGAGAAAGGGCATGCTCCGTTGGTTCGGGCATATAGAAAGAATGCCAGAGGAAAGAATGACAAAACAGATATACAATGTGAAAGTGGAAGGATGCAGGTACCGGGGAAGACCTAGACTATCTTACCACGACCAAATAAACCGAGTCTTATCTGATGGAAAAGTCAAGAGTCTCCGTAACCGGCGAGCGTGTATGAGACGAACTATGAGAGTCGAGGAAGCCAGAGAGGTATGTAAGGAAAGAACCTGTTGGAACTCTGTACTCTCTGCCTACCCCGCAAGGGATCTGGCGTGAGGTTATAGATAGATAGATAGATAAAATAATAAAAATAATTATAACCTATAAAGAAATAAGCAATAACCGTTTGTCTTTCGGCTTTCGCCAAACAATGGGTGGCTCTCAACACCTACAGTGGAAAGTGCGTGCCTACTGTCACAGTTACATTATAAGCCCATGACGAGGCGAAAGTTAGTTTTGTTTGTAAAAAATTACGTCATTATGCCTCCTCGGATCAATATTAACATAGGACGCGGTTGAACTTACGTATCGTCTGCAAATTTTTATCAGTTACTATTTGTGGGTCAACCTTTATCACTGTGAACCTATCGATAACGTTTTTTTTAAAGATTGACTACGCGTAGGTATAAATATTTAGCTATTTCACGGGAGACAAAAATAGTTTCTTAGAATTTACATATTCAAAGATTTTATCAATGACTCTCATCATTTGAAGTCAATGTTGTTTTTAGAGGCGACAGACCACTATAGGATACTATAGGATTGATATTATGAAGCTAATAATAAACTAATGCCTTTTCTACGCCTTAGTAAAGAAGCGGACGTAAATCCTATTATAAAAAAAATATGTTAAAGCGATAAGTCTTAAGATTCTCAGAAATATACCTCTAAGTTCTGAAGTAAGCATACCACTCATATAGAATGTACAATAGAACAACTAAATCGTTTTGATAAGCCACTAGTGGTACGTACGACAGTATAAAGGTAATTACTGCAGAAACTAATTTGAGATACATAATTACTGAATAGAACTTAACCGAATTTTCAGTACGTCCTAAAAACGTTTCATTTGCCTTAGCGAGCGATGTAACCGGGTTAAAGAGAGGTTGATAGTGACTTGACCAAGTTAGATGTCACATATCGATCCTCTAGTTGCCATATTGACATATTCGAAAGTAGTCGTATGTAGGTGTGGAAAAGAAACCACGACGTGGTTATTTTTCTACATACTTACGCAAGTCATAGTACGAGTACTTTGTTATTTTAGTTAGGAACCATTGAACACTTGATGAGCTAATAAAAACACAGCTTTTTACCAAGTTTTAGTATAACTAAGCAGAAGAAACTAAGAGAACTCTCAATGCCCAATAATTTAACTGAATACTCAATATTAGAAGTTGGTGGATTCCCAACCGCAGAGCTTTAGAGATGGGCAAAATGTAATCAGATTAATGATTACAATTGCATTTTTTAATAAACAATCATGATTCAAAATTAAAAGTGTAGCCGTAATCGTTGAAGATGACAAAATGTTAATATAATCGTTAACCATTAATACACTATCACGCCTATATTCCCCAAGCGGGGGCGAATAATCATTATTCTAATCACATTTAACCCATCTCTGCAGAGCTTAGGCGTCTTTAAGGGTGAGTGCTATATTTTCTTCGTATTTCGTTAAAGACGTAACACGTTTTAAATAGACGTGAAGCCCAGAATGTAGTTTCCAGTTAACCTAGCAAGAATAACTTCACAGTTATTCTTGCTAGGTTAACTGGAAACTATATTATACCAAAATGACTGTATAGCGAGTATATTAAGTATGTCCACTGTATTACACCAGTCTATATATGTAGAGAGTGATCTGTGGAAATAAATTAGTAAAGAGAACCATTTTGTTAGCGTAACATGTCTCGAATTAAGCATGTTGTTTACTAAAGTAAGTGAACTACATGATTATACTATTATGTTTGTATCTAGTATTGATTACAAACAAGATTGTTAAGATGATTTCGGAAGCACTTGCACTTCTTCAAGATCAATGATAATTTGCTGCTCCTTCTCTTTGAATTAATCATCATTGGTGTTGTTATTCTACATCTAAATATAGCATCTTTGCATTGAATATGTGTGCATAAAAGGGTTTTTATCTTGACGGCCATGTCCCATATTTGTTATTAATAAGATATTCGATAAACGTTTGAATTGCTACAATACCTTACATAAGTAAGGTCGAATCCAATTAAGGGAGAGAATCAATATATGAATATTGCATCTCTCCTTAATTCGATAGCACATCTTACCAGTCACTCTGAATAGTTGTAATCAAGCATATATAGACATAGTATAATACAGCGTAATAATAACGTTCTCCTTATACGAATGTCATGTTAATTGCAATGCAAATTAAGTGATCGTTACGACAGCTATATTTCGCATGTCGCATTGCTCAAGAGAATAAAAACGTTCGTCTATTGTCACAACTGAGTTGTGGGCTGAACAAAGTCGGTGCTGCAGGGCTGACAGGCAGCAAAATTATCTCGCGCAGGACAGAAATGTTGTCCACCTGTACACCACCATCTTGTCGAGACAAAATAGAAAATAGTCTTATCTATACGTCAAAACAATAGCATTTTCGAAACGAGTTTTCTCGTGTTAAGCTGTTATCGTGTATACGTAAGACAAAACGGTTATCTATCGGTTATATCTAATAATCTCAGATCATATAAGATTTTCTGAGGTGATAGTTTCATGTAAATTTTGCTTTACATTCATTGTTATTTCTTTCATTTCATTTTATGCGGATTGGTGTAACTTAATATTTATAGACGTATTTTATTTTTATGTGTGCTCGCTTTATTGAATTTCGTATTTTCTTATCTCTGTAACAAGATTTTTTACTGTTTTTATATAAATTGTTTACAGTCAGTTAGAGCAGCAGATATAAAATTGTATTTAATCAAAACCATTTATTGTGTACTTATCTGGTTCTCTACCTGTCGAAATAAATAAAAGTCTTGTCGGGTCGCCTGGGCTAGCCCTGCTGATCATTAGAAATGACAAGTATTGTGGCGGTTAGAGCCGATAGACGGTCGCTTACCAGCCATTCGTACACAATGAAACGATGGATGCTTCGTTGTAATGGAACTAGGTATTATAGTATATAGATTTTTTTTAACTTTGCTCCACACTATAAATATAGATATAATATAGATATAGTATAAAGACTAAGATACTATCAATCTACTTAGGGTATTACAAATCGGATTATTCATAGTTACAAGATAATATCAAAAGTACTATTAGTAAGCTGAATCATTAGGCTGCAATAAAACGTTTTTTATTTCGGTATTTTAGCGGGTTATATTTGGTTTTAAGTTTCCGTCGTCCAGAGAGCTTTACAGCAACTATGGTCCTGGGAACGATTTACTTGTTGCTCAAACTTGTTCTCAATTAAAAGTATAAATTTCCAGTAGATTTACATTGGCGACGAGTTTCACAGGAGTCGTATCTAGGTATGGGTGTATGTGTGTCCTTAACAGTATCTATGTAGGTATACTACGGTATACCAAAATACAACTTGCATGTAAAATGCTATCGTTAACTTTATTGCTTGCTACATATACCATCGTATATATTTACTTATTTACTATTAAATGTAGAGTTTTGTTGTATGTATATTAGATACCCCTAACTTTCTCATTAACAGTAATACTATTGACTTAGTAACCGAGCAATGAAATAGTTCTCAACCAAGCATTGAAATAGTTCTCTATTCAACAATTTTAAATGACAATGTGAATTACAGTAAGTAGTGATCTAAATTTGTTCGAACGATATTATGTATCCAATTTGTTCATATCATATCATAATCAGGTTAAAAAATCTTGTAATACAGGATTATCATTGCAGTACGTGAGGAATATCAAGACCGCAAATCATTGCGCACAGTGCATTCCTTCAGTATTTTATCGCTATTTTTACAAACTACGTAATCAGGCCTTAAACAATACACGCTTTGTATGTGTCACTATGTTCAATGAGTATTCACAAACATGTGTAAGTGCATTGTACATCCGGATGCGCAGGCGACGACGCGACGGGCCCCTCCCGGCGCCTGAGTAAGCCTCAATGTGCCCCATTCATCTGGGCCTTTATTCGCTATGTCAAAACGCGTTGCGTTAGGATAACTTACTAATTGATGGACCGCTTGGTTCAGAAGTTAAGAGCTTAAGCCGTTCCGCCCACTGGATCGAGTAGTCGCGGATTCGATCCCAGAACGGAACAAACTCTGTGTGACCTACGAATTTTTGTTTCATCTCTGTGTTTGTGTAGGTGAAATTCATGTTTTAGAGCAGCCACGGTACAGGAATAATTCCTAGTGTGGCGCTACATTTTTTTATAAAAATAAGATCGTATTATAGTATTCTACATCCCACTGGAGTATAATTAAACGATCTTTTCACAAAGTTATCGTAACGCGCCGCGTTATGTTCAATTGATCAGCGAATAAGGGCTTGGTCATCTGCGTCGCCCGCATGTGCCTTTAATTGTTGATGGGTTCTAAATTACTGCTGTTAATAAAACGCCTAGTATTGATAGGCGGGTGTAATACCTTTTTATTGAACAGCTGTCGTTTAAAAGCAAAACTGGGGAATAAACACCCGGGTACATATATACATTACCGCCTAAACCGGGGTTAATATTGTGCTTCCGTGACTAAATTAAATTAATTAATCATTTATTAACTAAATCCATTAGTCACGCCTATATTTCCCAAGCGAGGGTGGCAGAGACGTACTGTGTATACCCACTTTTCGCCGTCGATATTAGCTCCCATGTAATAGGGGACGAGTGTATTGCCATATACCAGGCAAAATTCCTAACTTCGCACTGATACTGCTAATTTTTCCATAGAAAAACTATATTTTTCCCAACTAGAATGTGAACCCAGGACCGTGATCGCTACGCGCAACATTAGACTAACGAAGCAGGCAAACGAACTAAATTAACAATTCAGTTATTACAGTGTTTTCAATCATCTTAATCGGTTAATGTTCTATTTTGTATTTCTATATAAAGTAGCGCTGTGCGACCGCGGTGTTCTTACCGATCACCAAGGTTAAGCAGCGTTCGACTCGGTCGGCCTGAGATGGGTGACCGTTTGTGGCATATTCATATTCGAGCATCTCCGTGCTTTGGAAGGCACGCTAAGCCGTTGGTCCCGGTTACCACTTAATGTGGTAGTCGTTAAGCCGAGTTGGAATCCTTAACGGCGGCTTGATAAGTTCCAATAGCAGGTGGCCACAAACCTGCCTCCACCAATCCGCACTGGGTCCGCGTGGTGGAGTATGACCTAATCTCTCTCACCTCGATTTGTGAGAGAAGACCTTTGCCCAGCAGTGGGCAGTATAGGCTGATATTATTATTATTATATAAAGTACAAACTTCTGCCCGCGACTTCGTCCGCGTTGACCTTAGACAGAAACCTAACATATTTTCAGGATAAAAAGAATCCGAAGTGTTAGTCCAGGTAATAAACTAACTGTGTGCCAAATTTCATCAAATATCAGCCGTTTTTTCATGATTGAGTAACAAACATACAAACTTTTATATTTAATATATTAGTAGAATAGGTTCATTACAAATAAATACCTCAGTGCCTAAAGACTAAAGTTTTTAGTCAATGTGTGTTGCCAGTGATGATATATGGATCAGAGACGTGGTCTCTTACAATAGGTCTCATAAAAAAGCTCAAAGTTGCTCAGCGAACTATGGAAAGAGCTATGCTCGGCGTTTCTCTACGTGATCGAATCAGGAATGAGGAGATTCGTAGAAGAACCAAGGTCACCGACATAGCCCTCAGGATTAGCATGCTGAAGTGGCAATGGGCTAGCCACATAGCGCGAAGATCGGACGGGCGTTGGGGCAGAAAGATTCTAGAGTGGAGACCACGTATTGGCAAGCGCAGCGTGGGACGACCACCTGCCAGATGGACCGACGATCTTGTGAAAATCGCAGGAAATCGTTGGATGCAGGTGGCATCGGACCGGTTACGCTGGAAAGCGATTGGGGAGGCCTATGTTCAGCAGTGGATAAGTATAGGCTGAGATGATGATGATGAGGTTTATTACAACGCTATTTTTTGTAGAGCAACATTAAATGGGATCAGAGACGTGGCTAGCACTGTAATAAATGTTTGTTTACACGATAACGCTTCGCAAGCTGTTATCAACCTCATCTAATCTTTAAACACCTTAATTTCACGTCCTAAACAGTCGATAAGGGAATTAAGACTTGTTACTTCACAGTAGCAAGTACAAACAAACTTCCTTAGTCTTTAGTGTCGAGTTAAGTACACGGAGTAAATGGTTCACGCTTCGCTGCGGGTCACATTCAGTGACTCCTTTTACGTCATAAACTTTCTTAAACGAATTTCACCTCTATGTGTCACGTGTTTAATTATAATATGGCATGTCAAAGCGACGGTTCTGCGATGTACGGCCGAGGTGAGCAACTAGAACATAAAGGAGAGTGTCCTTCAACATTCGTTGTTTCCAGAGGAAGGATATGGTTGGTGAATTTTCATTTCAGTCGTCATCCGGGCTGACACCGCGGCCGTATGTTAATTGTGTAAATTTTCCTTGTTTTGTGTCAGTTTGAAGTCAACTCTTTGATATAATTTAACTAATTTATAAGTAGTTTTCTAATTATATTTTAATTGTGTGCATCGCATATTACCAAACAAAATATATTTATAGGTTAGACGTAAGTAAATCACAATTAATTTATCTATAAATTTAATTTACTCGAAGTAAATAAATATAGTCAAGTCAAGAGTCTCGGTAACCGGCGAGCGTCTATGAGACGAACTGTGGGATTGGAGGAAGCCAGAGAGGTATGTAAAGAAAGAACCTGTTTAAACTCTGTACTCTCTACCTACCCCGCAAGGGATCTGACGTGGTGATATAGATAGATAGATACATAAATATACTACGAATAGCAGTGTCCCGCGACTTCGTACCCGGTCGACAACAGCGCCACCTACCGGGTCTATGTTATATAGCCTATGTTACTTCTGGATAGGGTAGCTTTCCAATGGTGAAAAATCATTAAAATCGGATCAGTAGTACCGGAGATTACCCCGAACATCCAAACTCACAAACTTTACCTCTTTAAAATATTATATAGTATAGATTAAAATTATCTTTAAAGTACAGTACATGCAAATGTAATAAAGTAAAAACCTCTACCGTACTAAATTGTACTGTGCCTGTTAGAACTCTGTACTCTCTGCCTACTCTGCAAGGGATCTGGAATGATGATATCGATAGATAGATGGATAGAAAATTAACTTTATCACTACTACAATAATATCGGTATCTTACTGAGCGTACTTAGCATAATCACAGGATGTAATTTACTTGCGTTCAATGCTAGTTAAATACAGGAAAATACCATCGATTTTTCTATGTATAATGCGTATATATTATTATTATTTGTATCTCGCTGAGATTAACGAGCTTTACCCGGGCCTTTGAAAGGCATGGGCATGGGTCCAACACGTAAAGACCCTTTGCGAAAAGTTAATATTATGTAAGTCACCTGCTGAGATCACTTGCTGAAAATGAAGCAACATAACCAACGAACTGACCCCGGCAGGTGCAAGGACTACTGTAAATTTTGGAAAGAAAACAAGGGCTATATAAATGAGGTTTGATGGACAAAAACTGGACTATTTCAAAGGGGACGGACACCAGCCATATTTAGTGATACCTAACTATATTATTATTATTTCCTAATCTAAATTCCCTTTCTTCCTAAAATATAAATTACAGTTGACAGTTATAACCGCTAATTCGGTTGTCGGCAGTCGTTTCGTAACGTATAAGTGATATTATCTATTGCATAAGAATGGAAGCCATTGATGTGAGAACCATGATAGTGAATATTAATGACGTTATCAACTCCGAATCGGATGAATTAACATGTTTAATATTAAATAATTACGCAACATGTCTGCCTAATGTCTGAGGAATGATCATCGCTTTCGACGTTGCGTAAAAAAATGTAAATGACTTATCGAGGCTTACTAATATAATACATAATTAAATTAATGTGGATAAACAAAATAATTGTATAAAAAAATGTACTGTATTTATTTATTTTATTTGGGTTACCAACAGATGATACACACACAAGGACAGTTAACTAATATTAAATATCATACCACGTGCTCACCCAGTTATAGGCAACCACAGCTAACACAGCTTATAATTGTATAATAAGAGGTGTAAATAAATTTCTAACCTTTTTTATTTTTTTTCAGGTAAGTTCAGATTCTACCGTACCTCTATTTACGCAACTCAAAATAGCTATTTGGTAAGTAAAACGAAATGAGCATGAATGTCAGAATTGTTTTTTGTCATAAATTACAATACAATGTTAATTCTGAAATCTATAGAAGGGCCTGTTAACATCGTTTCTGTAATATTAAAAGTACTAATGTTTTGGGAAATCAAATGCATTATTTTATCCCAATAGTCAATAAGTTATACCACAATAAGTATTGGATGATGGATCTTAATTTTTTTGTTTCGAAATATACATTACCATGTTGGAAAGTAAGCATTCCTTTCTACTAAGTATCAAGAAAAAAATATCATATAAGCAAATATAAAAAAAATATCAAATAATAAATAATTTCCTGTATACGTGTTCTATGTCTGTCTGTCTTGTTATTTCCGTAATAGATTTGCGTATCGAATTACAACACAGGAAGGCCCTCTTTAATCTGCTAATATTATGACTGTATCCTCTACTACTCGTGTTTAAAATCATTAGGTGATACACTCATTTATATCACGTCTAGCCCCTAGAGTTTCTAGTCAAAGAGCGCGGCGAAGCATCTTCATTAGCTATTAATATTAGTTATAATACTAATTACCCACACAATATTTTAAAAACGGTACTAATTTAACTCAATATTTAATCAATTAATTTATTGAGTTATGTAAGTACCTACATATTTCCTATTGGAAACTTTATTCAATATTCTTTATTGTATACACTGGGATAGAAATAATTTTACAATTTAAAAGTATACAGAAGGCGAGCTTAACTCAAATATGAGTTATCTTCCAGCTAACCATAGAGTGTTGAGAGATGAGAAAGTGAAATAAGAGGGCAGTTATACAATATAATGTTAATAGAAAATAGCAATGAAATAAATACTATATTTTCAAATATAAATACATATACTCAGTTACTTACTATACAAATATTAAATACATATAATTATAATACATACATAAACATACATACCTAAATAAATCAGGATAGAAAATGTTCCTTGATTCTTCTTCTGAAAACATCCAAAGATGAGCTCGCACGAATGGACTGTGGAAGTATGTTCCACAGACGCACAGCACGAACAGTGAAGGATCCATCGTAACGACTAGAAGAATGAAGAGGAGCACGAAGAAGGAGAGATTTAGCTGCACGGCAGGGATAATCCCTTGGAACAAGAAAGTCAAAACGCTCCCTGAGGTAAACAGGGGATTTAGGATTATGTAAAATGGAGTAGAGTAACGAGAGAATGTGCAAGTCCCGTCGTTGACGAATAGGTAGCCATTTTAATTTCGCCCGATACTCTGATACATGATCAAATTTACGTACTCCGAAAATGAAACGAATACACAGATTCTGCAAGCGTTCGAGCTTATAGACAAGATCTTCAGTAGCATCAAGAAAGCAAACATCACCATAGTCAAGAATTGGTAGAAGGAGAGATTGAGCAAGACTTATTTTTGTTTGATAAGGCAAAAACTTTTGCAGACGCTTGAGAGATTGAAAGGAGCAGTAGACTCTTCTGCTCACTTCTGCTATGTGAGAGCTCCAATTAAGATTGGAGTTTATAAGAACGCCTAGATTCTTAACTTGGTTACTGTAAGGTATAGGGACAGAATCGAGGACAACTGGAGAGAGTGTCTGCAGATTGCTATTGAGAGCGTTCATGTAGTGTTTGCCACCAATGATGAGAGCTTGAGTTTTAGCAGGATTAACCAAGAGACCGAACGATTTTGCCCACTTGCTGATGTTTTCAAGATCATCATTGATGGAATCGATCGCGTGATTGATTTCCCCTTGTTAACTCGAGCTCGTTAATTACTCACGATCGAATCTGTTGTGGTTAACACTCACCACATCTGTTTTAATCAATACATTATCTATCGATATACTCTTACGATTACGTGTTTAAATCGACAAAATATTTCGCAACTCGGTCCATCGATCTTCTTTATCGCGTTTCGCCATTTCACTATGTACATTTTGTAATCGTAATTTGCAATCACTATATAAATTTATTTATCTTTTGACACAACAATACCATATGAAATACAATGCGAAAGTGGAAGGAAGGGGGAACACCGAGGCTATCTTACCATGACCAAAAAAACCGTGTCTTTTCTGAAGGGTAAGTCAAGAGTTTCCGGAACCGGTGAGCGTGTATGAGGCGAACTATGAGAGTAGAGGAAGCCAGAAAGGTCAATAAGGAAAAAACCTGTTGGAACTCCGTATTTTCTACCTACCCCGCAAGGGATCTGGCGTGATGATATAGATAGATTAATGGTGGATATATCTTCTTTACAATCTTACTATCTATCTATATCATCACGCCAGCTCCCTCGCGGGGTGTATATATATATATATATTGTTTATAGGTTAGACTTTAAATTAGACCAGGTATTATATGTCAGGCATCTTATTAAATTATTAATTTCATATGCCATGATATTGTAATATTAATTATTCTTATTTATTATTAACTAAATCTTAAAAACACGTACATACTAAGAGTACTTATTTAAAAACTTCATTATTTCATCAATCAAACCGATAAACCATAGAAACGGGGATCAAACAATATAACTAGTGACCACTAGCCATCATAAGTCATCAGGAAGTTTCACTTATAACTTGTTATTAGACTTATGACTGAGTGGGCGCATGTGAGATCGGTCCCAAGCTATCACCCACGTGTATTGAAGCCATAATAATAATTGTTTGTCCACCACTCCCGTCTTATGCGATCATGCAGTGAAACTATATTAGAATTGGCGCGGCGATATTGCGTTCGACTTGCGCCATCAATCTAAATTTCTAAGTCATCATAATTTTATTAGTGTGACGGTCTGATGGTCGAATTCATCGCCTTTCGTATTTTAATGGGTTCTTTATTACACCTACTTTCATTTAATTTTTTGGTGAAGATGAAGACCGTGAAATTGGATGTCATGGGAAGTTAAAACAGCTTTTCATATTTTAAAAACTCCATTCATAATGTGAGATGCCTCATTTTAACATATTTTATTAGTATTTTTATAAAGTGTCATCTATCCATCTATCTATTCCACTTAAAATGATTTTTATATTATCTAAATACATAAATAAAGAGACTAAGCCACTGAATAAAGTCTGAGCTCCAGAACAATACAGAAATAATTATACCAATACAGAAGTAAATAATGTTTACGACCAAATCAAATCAAATTATATATTCTTCTCCGAAACTCCCGCTCCGATATGTTGTAACATGTTGTATAAAACGGCTATGCTTTCGCCAATTATAAGCATAATTGGAATCAATATATTTTATTACGGCAGGTCAATAAACAATAGTAAAAGTCGACGATCCGGTCCGCCCACGTGTGCTTGGCAAAAACAGGGATCTTGCATATTGCCTGCGAAATCCTGGCACCGCATTCTTAGGACCACTGGAACCAGTTGGAAGTTAATACGTGCATGTGAATTATATAACGTGTAAGTTTGGATCGTTTTAAACAATTGCCTACATGGAATATTTTTGCTATATATAAATATTACCAAAGTGTAAACGTACTTGAACCTTTAGATTATATGAACGTTTCTACTCATTTATCATTTCATTCGAACGCTATTTCCCTGGGGCGACACTGTAACTTGTCCTAAGTTAGAACTTTAAAAATGTATTTAACAGCAATCCGCATGTTAAGATACATATCAAAATACATTTAAGTTCAACTTTTCAAATCATATCATGTCTTTAGCCAGACAAAAAGAACTCGTGACCAATTTGACGTGGCTTTTAATTAAGATAATATCTTATTCCGTTTTTTAATGTCACAACTCATTCCGAGTCAAGCATAAAGCTACAATATAACATAAAGTTTTTTAGAACATCATTTTTCATTTCACATTCAAAGGACTTATAAATGGCTGGATAAATAAAATTGTGAAATACACAACTATACCACTTACTTAAAGTTTTACACGGCACCTTGAACAATTAATGAACTTGCTCGTGTCACGACATTTTTAGTATAGCGTTTCTGAAACCAATATAATGTAGGTGTAACAACAACCTTCTAATAATTTTAATTAATAATTGTGAGTATAATGAAGGTTTGATCGGAATAAGTTTAGATTGAGTCACTAAGAGTTTTGAGTTTGAAGGTAATGTATTCCTTTGCATTTATTACGAGTACTTACTAAAAAGCTAATCAAAATTAAAAAAATGCTAATATAACTACTTGAAAGTTTTTCTTAAATCATTGTCCTAGATGCTGACATTGTCCTATATGCTGCTCTTACAATATGTCTCATAAAAAAGCTCAGAGTTGCTCAACGAGCTATGGAAAGAGCTATGGTCGGCGTTTCTCTACGTGATCGAATCAGGAATGAGGAGATTCGTAGAAGAATAAAGGTCACCGACATAGCCCTCAGGATTAGCAAACTGAAGTGGCAATGGGCGGGCCACATAGCGCGAAGATCGGACGGGCGTTGGGGCAGATAGATTCTAGAATGGAGTCCACGTATTGGCAAGCGCAGCGTAGGACGACCGCCTGCCAGATGGGCCGACGATCTTGTGGAAGTCGTTGGATGCAGGTGGCATCGGACCGTTTACGCTGGAAAGCGATTGGGAAGGCCTATGTTCAGCAGTGGACAAGTATAGGCTGAAATGATGATGATGATGATATGCTGCCAAGCTACGGTCCATCTGTGGGGTTATGAGCATTTTTGCTTTTTAAACCAAAACTGTCATAATAAATAGTTCTATCTAAATCAATAGCAGATACAAATGCCATTAGATTCTAGCATTGCGCTCTTTTATATCATAATTAAATGCTGGTATTTATGTGCTGTATCTACTGGAATTTATGGGCATGTCGTTAACACGCCATTCGCAAAACGTAGGCGTACCCACCGCCATAGTCTGCAAGTGATCCTATTTAATATAAGCCGATGATTATAAGATTTATACTTACTCCTCGAAACGGATCCCATAAACCCATCTGCTAATTACTGAAAAACTTTTCTGAGTAAAAATACTCCTTGCCGCTTACCATAAAAAACATTTTAAAATATTCATCTTATACCTATGATTCTTCATTATATTATGATAGGCTTTTAAAATCCATAGGCATGTTTCGTTTTTACATAATGTTGAGTGATTAATCGGCTAGATAATGCACGCATTTTCTGTCTATTTTTAGGATACGGATATTGAACTATAAGGCCTTCCTCATGTTGGGCATCTCTCCTTACTGTTCTTTACCACCTTAGTTTTCTCATTACGTATTTGAGGAAACCAACTGTACAATTCCTGATGTCTAACGGTCTAAAGTGGGTGGTACATGACATTTATTCCCGTGTCACACTTACAGAGAGATTCTTAATACAGAAATAGAAGAGAATTTAGAAATGAGTACATAGGTGGTGGGTGGTCCACTCTGTCTGCTTACGAATGTGATATTTCATTGAATGATGTAAAAATAATTGACAAAATGCCCACAGGCAACGTAGCAATAATTTCCTAGTCATCCACTTACATTCACTTCTAATGCGAAGTTTCTAATTCATTACCGTTTTTCGATGAATCGATATGAAATCTTTCGTGTTTCATAAGAACACGGTTTTATTTTTCTAAGTATTCTTATGAAACCAATAAAAGTCTGGATTCAAAGCGCCATTTCCTATAAGCCATTTAGTTAAACAAGTTAGTAGTGATTGTGATGTTTTCAATCCATCTTTTGCCTGTGTTCATCAACAATTACTAGAATAGAATCCAAACAATTTTTACTAGCGCAAAGAGAATTTCCATGTTAAACTATTTCTGAATTAAGACAGAACTAGCAAACAAATATTAACGTACAGGTATTATGGACGATTAATGTCTAGAAGTCTGTTTCTTTCTCATTCTGTTCGCGAACTACCAGGTGTAACAGAATAAACGCAAGACCTGAAAGTAGCTTGTTCTAAATCGGTAACTGAATTGATTCCAACAATTTTTAACGCTAAAATTGCTTTTAGTCCTTCAGTGCGCTATAAAAAATTAAATTTATTCTTGATTTATAGCAAGAAGAGGATTACAAATGCATTCCTAAAACGTATTTCTCAAAACGCACACATACAAGTACAAGTTTAATTTTTAATTGGGGTATAAAAGTGGTTTAAAAAAGGGAAAAATATTAAAAATTTGAAAATTTGGTTTTCGTTTTTATTTTATGAAGCAATTCTCTAATAGGGGTGTCTGAGGTCTTGCGTTTATTATGTTACACCTTGTATTTCGAAATCAATACCAGTTATTTCCATTTTATTATAAAAGCAAAATATATGTACACCTAATGACTTTTGGTGTACGCTTGAGACAATATCTCCGTTAAATAAAATCACTATATTATTATCTTTAAAATCAGCCTGCTCGTGTGGTTCAAGGCTAAGAGCATCGTGGAATTCCAACACCTCTTATTACTCACTTGAAAATTAAGGTTTCGCATCACACCTGGGTAGATACTGATTATTTTTAAACATAAAGTGTGAACATTTGACTTTTAAAACATTAGTAGCACTAACAAGTCGTAGTTGATATGAATAACTAAAAGCATCAACGATTACCCAACAAAGCCGTGTGATTAGATGCTTATTAAATTATCATTTCGTGTGTGGGACTTTTGATTGACATGTCTTAGATAAGCCCTTGTTACAAAGAAGATTTTATCGAACAGATTAAGGAAATTCTAATTACGATAACGATAGTGACGCTAATATTCGTAAACAACAGATCATCATAAAGATTATAAAGACGCATAAAATATAAGGAAATCAAATTTGTGCTCTCTAAATTAAAATATATCATAAGTCGGGTACACATTTATACATTCAATCTAATTATGCTCATTTTCGATTACATTCGTTCATTTTTGTTCACGTAGCTAATATTATTTAATAAATCATCATAATTACCTAGCCGCAAATATTATGTTGAGTTTTTTGTATTTTTTAGATTGTATAATGGTGACTTGTTGATTTTGCATAAGAGCTTCATTAACCGGCTGATAACCGTCAAAACCGTTTTCTTTAATTAACACATTCCAATAAAACTTACTCCGTTTTCGTCCATGTTTGTACGTCATATGTTTGTAATTTTGTCGATGTTGGCGCTTTTACTGTGTAGACTGCACAAAATTCGCGTGTGTTGCATACTTAGAAGCATTTTAAGAGGTTGACGAACGTATGCTTTCACAAACTTACCAAAAATACATTTTCAAATTGAAACGCTACAGGAACTACATCGTTTTTAAAAAATGTATTAAAACAATATGAATATTTGTAGTAAAATTCATGTCGTAATTTAGAAGGTTCCACTTAAAATAAAAACTTATTTTTAATTCTAATTGTATCTTAAATGTAGGTTTACACCTGGTATAAGTACCGATGTATCTTGTTATAAAAAGGAATGCATTCAGATTAAGTTTTATTTCTAAGAACATATCACAAATATCTTGGACGGCATTGTGAGGCTGACAACATCAGGTTATGTGAGATTTACTGCATGCCTCCTTACATATCATCCCTATATGGAAAACTTAAATGAACAGGTATTTATTACCATGAATTTTCGGATACTCGATTGAGACAAAATAGCATTCCCTTTCCAGTAAGTTCATCCCTAATTGTTCCTTATTGTAGTTACAATAAGTAAATAAGTAAGGCTAAGTACCATAATAACAAAAAAAAAAATGTTCAAAACTTCCACTGTCAGATTTTGGTAATCATCGTACCTACCGTAGTCATATCTAGATTTATGTTGCTTGGTATTCATGGTATTTAGATTTGGACTAGGTATATTCGTTCCTGCTACGAAAGATTCGTAGGCCTGCAGAACCGCAATTTCTTAGCAATTACGAAGGTGAGCTGTCTACTCAGTCTGTCTGAAATTACTGACCTTTTGTGGCAATTAACAAGCATTTCCGTCCTTTAAAACGCACGTTAAGGCATTGTTCCGCTTTGTCATTTAATGATGTATTTATTAAGCCTTGTAGGTGGCTTGAAGTAAGTTCTAACAGGAAGTGGCCACAAACCTGCCTCTACCAATCCCCATAAGTTCTGCGTACTTGAGTATGATCGAATCTTCTACCTCTGTTTCTGAGAGAATAAGGTGATTTATTATTACGCTTGTTAGTCAATTTTAGACCAAACGTTTAATATATCTATACTGAATCCATTATAGCAATTCACAATTTTACCTAATAAAGAAGTTAAATATAAAAATGATGCAATTATGGACCCTATCGGGTACAGCAACATGTGAGAAGAGGAGGTTTATTAAATCTAGTAAGTAAATCTATTAAATCAAGTAAATCAAATTCAGTGCTTTCAGTGCCTTAGTCTATAAGGATAATCCGTTCGCAACGTGCCTGCACTTCCAAACCGTAACGATGCCATTGCGGGCTCCTTCCACCGACGTCGACGCTAGATAACGCGACTGGGTGCCCAGATATCGGCCACAAGCCGGTTATTACCATATCTTCGTCGCCAGGGCTAGCAGACCAGATTTCTCTTAGAATTTACTAGGACTTTACCCGCTATTGTTTTGTTATTCCTTGGTAATGGTGAGGAACCATAGAATCTTTGTTGTTTATTCATTAAACTTTAAAATGTTAAATACTGTGAAAGAACCTATTCGAACCCTGTACTCTCTGCCCACTCCGCAAGGGTTCTGACGTGATGATATATATATATAGATAAAATATTGATTAGTTTGAGTTTTTTCCTTTCGAATACGGTGATTAGGTTCTTTTCAAACTGATAGTTATTATGTTAGCTTACCGCCTGTATTCAGTTTACAATCTTCTTTGTTTACGTAATCCACATGTAATTACCAAGAAGGTTAAGAAAAAATATTTTTCTCGTACAAAAAGTTGACCCATTTTATATTTTAGTTATCTATTGCACATTTTAGATAAGTTATAGCCCAAAAAACATCGTCAACACCGTTATCTAAACTTCTTCACCTTTTCGCGCTCGATTTATTGGTGGTTATGACACATCCACTAAGCCCTAGAGCTTATAACTCGGCTATAAATTGCGCCAGAAAAATCTTTAACGTGATATTTTTTATTTAGGGCCCTTTGAACGATGCCCTTTTTATGGCTCTATCAAGTTTTTGATAGATGATTTTGCTTCATTATAATTAAGGACATTAACCTTTGATTTATGAACAATATTTTTTCATTCTAATAAAATTTATTATCACACCGCAGATGTTTCTTATGAATGAATGACGAAAACGAAGAATACAAATCATGACTGAAGCTTTGAAGACAGCTTAAATCATTCATTTCATGCATCACCAACGACACGTCAATGAACAGAGTGATCTACTCTCACAGTTACTCTTTACGATATATGGAGCAATCAATTTCAAGCTTTGTTAGTGCGATATCGTTTGTTGCTTTTATTTCTTGTTTTTTTTTTTTGAAAGTGTGCATTTGTAAGTGTAACACTTAATTTTATGAAGTAAATAGTTAACCAGGGAGGTCTGTATGGAACGAACCTGTTGGAACTCTGTACTCTCTGCCTACCCCGCAAGGGATCTGGAGTAATGATATTGATAAATAGTTAAGTGTTGCTGAAAGGACATTGTCGAAAATTGTCCCAGAACCAACAAAAATTTGACCCATGCCATCATTATTTATCTATTTTATTAAAATAATGGCAAATATCCGTATCTAACGGACAATTTGCAATCTAAAACAAATATTTCAAAGTATTGTTAGTACTTATATCGAAGCCGCCGACATCTTTACTAATGGCAACACACAATATAACCTCATATGTATTAATGGCTACTGAATTATAACCTCAAAATCTAATACTTTTTGTGCAATCGTTCGTTTACAAATAAATGCTTTAAGAGAATTTATGGGTTATTTAAAATCATACAAGTATTGCTCATTGCTGTTAGTTCTGGGGCAAATCATGTTTGGGCGCAGAATGCCCTTTAATATTTGTGTTTTATATACAACAAGAAATCCGTTTATACACAAACTTTAGTTTCATGGTCATTAAACGCTTATAAGGTCATCGCTTTGTTAATTTTACACTAAAGTATTTAACGAGATAACAGTATCGGAACATTTACCACTTCCTTCCTCATACAAACAAACAAAACAGCCGAACGGAGTCTCCCATTGATGTATTAGGTAGTATTAATAATGCGATCGTGTATGCCCTTTAGCAGTTCATCCATATGGAACGCGTCTCGTCTACGGAATCTATTGTCCACGCGGCGGACCGCTCGCAGCCGAGCGGGATGCCTGACCGGCTATTTATACGCCCCAATCAACTCCCACATCAGGAAATTTACCTCTATACCTTTTTGTACGGATCGGTTTATGTAAGACATGTTATTAAATTTACATGCATATCTATCGGCCTGAACTATGACAGTGAAGTAAGCCAGACAGGTAAGAACAGAAGCTGTTCTCTGCTAGCCCACCTCTGCTTCGCGTTATAATATAGATGGATAGATCGGTCTGCATCATTGGTCTAAGATAAGACTTTATGCAAGAAGGTGGCCAGTATTGATCATGATGACCAATAATGCAAACTTTGGAGTCCCTTGAGTAGGACACAAATGGGTTAGCTAAAACATATCTACACACAAGTTACCTTGATCTCGTATAAAATGAAGACTGTATTTTTTGTATTCTATGTACATTGTAAAAAAAGCGAATTATATTTCTATCCTTCAAATATTTTTTTGTTCTTAATTTAAGTGTCACATTTGACAAATGGATATGGAATAAACGGTCTAAGTTTGAGAACATTGAGATTAATTGCAAACTCTCACGAAAAGCATTTCGGCATCACCGCCGAATGCATGGCGCACGCAATCTGGTTGAGACATTCTTTTACAGCTGAATTACTTATATGCATTTTATTGCTTAAATTAAAAGACGGAATTCTCCTTGGCACTCAGGAAATGATATTGGAGATCGAAATTATCATCGATTTATTTTAAAGGCTGTTACTTTTCTTGTGGTTAATACCGACATGACAATGATGAAATCTAGCATGGTCATGACTTCACAATAAATGTATTACTTATTTCAAAAAGTAAAACAATTTCGCAATGACAAGAACCGGATGATTGCAATGATAGCCTAGTGGTTAGACCATTGAACTGCAAAGTCAGAGGTCTCGGGTTCAAACCCAGGCACTGTCTGTCTTTTCGAAAGCATGCGCGTCTTAAAAATTAACTATCACTTACTTTAACGGTGAAGGAAAACATCGTGAGGAAACCTGCATGCCTGAGAGTTTCTCTAAGGTGTGTGAAGTTCGCCAAACCCGCACTGGGCCAGCGTGGTGGACTATGACCTAAAGTTTGAGAAGAGGCCCATGCCCAACGGTGGGACAGATTCTTAACAGGGCTAATATTATATTATGATTAAGAATAACGACCATCTTTAAATTAACGACTAGTCTGTAGAGAGAATAACAGTCACTAATCTTATACATATATTATTATTACAGCTTAGAAGTCTAAGTCTAATGTCACAGCGTCGAAACACGTTTTATCAGAAAATGAAATTAATCACAGAAGCGTGGCTCGTTACTAGTCGATGCGTTGACAAGATTGTCCTAAATTCGGCGTTGGCAGCGTGACTCTATTAAGACACTCATTACGGTACTCATGCCTCATGACATGTTGCGTTTGTGGTCATTGACTTGTTTGTACCGTTTAACATGATGGTATTGTAGCCCGGAACCATTGTTTAGTAACAAGCAATAATCGGTGATTGTGCACAAAAAACACAGAAAGCTTTGACCTAACCGTGCAAAATATGTACCCGAAAGTGAATACAGCTATGTGTGCAAATTCGCAAACTTCTTATTCAAACGTTAGTTCCACCCACCTTTCAAAGTACCGTTATGACTATTGCTTTGAAAAGTCACACATAAATGCAAATACCCAGAATCTCATGTTTGACGAATACCTTTTTACAGTTTGAACGTTCACACGGTAGTCGGGCAGACTATAATAAAACATTTTATTGCCTATTGTGAATTTAATTAAAGCCCCATCTCGTTAAAGAATACTAATAAATAATTATAAACCAAGAGCTCATCTACCGAGTAATTTAAACAGTACCTTCGTTCACTGCACCGTAACTTACGGTGCAGTGAACGAAGGTAAGCTTAGAGTATATGAATAAGTTGGGCAATACATCAGACGCACGCAACCCTTTTCACAGTGATTTTCAAACTATTAATTACAGTTGCTGCTGGTGTTCTTCAAACAGCTCTAAATATAAGCAGTTAGGGTGAGAGCCGTTCGCGGTGGGCAAGCGCACCGCACCACAATCAACAAAATATTTGCGGTTTTCACGAGTGAGTAGGCTGGCGTTACACTTACTGAGCTGCCTTTCTCTTTCTATACGAAATAGGGAATAGGCATAAGAACTCGTGGTACAGGTCCAAAAGGCGTTGGCGGCGCTTGCTGGCGCCAGCTCGCGAGTCAAGGACGACAACCAACGTCGCGGCGTTTGTATTGTTGTAGCGATTTCACTACGATTAAATACAGATGATTTGTTTTATTCATACATGAAACGATTTATAAATAATGCAAATTGTACCTCTGTGAATAAAAAGTATGTGTCGGGCATGTAGAAACTGGAGTCGGTATTTGGACAACATACAAGCACAGATTAAATAATTGGTACAACTGCGAATCGGACAATCGGCTCTGTTACAGAATTAGTCATGCCTCTACAACAATCGCGGTAGTAAACATTAGATTTTCCGATTCTGATTCATGATCACGCGCAAATCTTATTATAAACATTTTGTTTTACGGTGTTGTAAATTTAAAATCTAATTGTAATCTATATTTTATTTTATTTCTATGCTATTCCCAGGACATAAACATTAAACCATTCTCAGCATTCATCTCCGTGTGTAAATATTTAGGATCACATTTAATAAATATTATTAATAAATTAATGTCATGAGTTTAATTCTAGGAAGTTTGCTGTGTTCGTATAACTGTTCAAGTGATAATGAGAGTAAAGTTTGCTAGCTAAACACAGTAGAAATAAAATGATGATTCGCAATTTAGTGTAACTAATAGACTCCATTAAGAATGTATTTCACTTTAAACATCAGTCAGCCTAATTGATGTCTTGAAGATTCTTATTTCTGATTTTCTAGTTCAGACTGGGGTTTGTGCTGTATTTATTTATCTCTCGCTTCTAAATTGAATCGGATTATTTCAGAATTTCAAACTTTAGATTAAAACCAAGAAATTCAAGAGTAAAATGTTTTAAGCACTACAATATTGGTTGCTTGGTTAAGATTACGTAAACGAGTCTTAAAAGGTAAGAAATGCAGTGAAAATAGAGAGTAAAATAACCTCATTAGGTAAGATATATATTCAAAGTTAAATGTTTCTAGTGGTTACCAGTCAAAAAAACGTTTAGCTTAAAACTAATTATAATAAATTAACAACAATGAGTAGTGTGCCGGGAAATTTTCCATTAAATTTCATTATAATCTATCTCCCTTACTTGATCCCATTGTCAGGGGCCATTTACTTCTGTTCTCGGTCATAATCATATTTACTCCTGGTACGTTTATATCGTTCTTGAATCAGTTTATCCATCCGTTCTTCGGTTATCCTTTTGCTTTGTTACCCTCCATATTCATATTCATTCATCTTTTTATAATATGTTCCTCTGTCTTTCTCATCCTGTGCCTGAACTATGCCAATCTTATCCTTAACGGGGGCAGTTTCACACCACTTCTTACATACACTATTTTCACCTTATCCATTTACGTTACTCCATACATCTAATACCTACTCATATCTACACTATTGCAGCTCAGCTCTCCAAGGCCTATACATATATTTACTGGTCTTAAAATAGATTCGTAAATTTTGCCATTCAGTCTCAACAGCATTTTCCGGTCGCATGTAGTGAATTGTTGCACTATTTGGTGCTAGCTCAGTTTACTATTTTGTCATAGTGGAGCAGTAAGCAAGTATTTGATACCCCAGAAAACTGGTATTACACTACCATCTATTGTGATACGCATTAGAAATAAGACTGGAAAAATTGCAAAACTGATATTCGGTCTGTTGATTTTCCAACAGTTTTTAGAACATACTGCCTAATATTCAATTTTTATTCAATCTTAATATTTACCAAGGTAAACGTAGGCTATGACCTACTAAGCCACCATGTTCAATTTCTTTCAATGGTACGTCGTTTGTACTGAAAGCCTATTTATTACTTAGAACCTAGTAGAAAAGATGATATTTATCTTGGATTACGGTCTTCCGATGAAATTTCAACTACGTTCTTATAGAAAATATTGTAACACAATAGCGTGACAAATTTGCACATCTTTTAGTAACCCAATGTTCCTGTCTTCAGGGGTCAATAACATTATCTGAAAAATATATTTGAGTATCCAACAAATCTTTGCGCTACGCACGTTGACTGGGGACATTATTTATTGTGACAGGAAACTGATATTGCACAATATTTGGTGGCAAGTGATCCCAAGTTAACAATACAGTGAACCAGTAACATTCACATGGTAAATCGCTAATCAATGCGCCTGTTAGTATTACTAAACAATAGAAAATGCTTTGTCATTATGCACGAGAATATCACGCATAATGTCATTCGGACAGTGCGCACAATGAAACCAATACAAGAGGGCTCTTTGTATTCTAACGAAGGCAGGGCGTGCATTAGCCTGTGTAATTGATGCATCGGGTCGGTGGTAAGTGTTGCCTTTATTTCCTTAATGATCGCACGTCTGTATCAATAATAAGGATGAAAGTAATAACCAATTTCATGTTGATGAACTCCAGGGCCAGCCGGAGGTCGTAAACGCTTAGCAAAACTTATGTGTTTTACAAGCTGAATTACAAAGCTGTTTCTCTAGAAGATTAAATCTTTATTATATATTCGTGTTTCTAATTAAATATTTTTTTATGTAACGTAAATAAATAGTAAATTATATATTAAATCTGTGTACTAAAGATAACATGCAAAAAATGAGTATTAGTATCCCTATGCAAAAACTTTGTTTTAGAAGGTGACACGCCATTAGATTTGAATTTGCTTAAGAATTAAAATACTCAGGCACTTATTAGTAGATGCGTTTGTATGTTTTCTGCCCTGCGATAATTTTGTAAACAATACACCTACGTTTGCATAATTACATAAAAAACATGACAATACTTTAGAATATTCCGTTTTCTTTAAGAATTTCCTTTGTTTTCTCCAATAATATGTTGTTTGTTTCAAGGTTAAAGGTTATTAAGAGAAAAATTGCAATGAATATAGAAAAAAAATTCATCAAGTTACCTAATTATCGACCCAATACTTATAAAAACGGTTTCTACCTTAGACTTTGTCGCTCTTTTAGGTTCAGAAAAAGTCTGTCTATATTTCGACTCCACCAGTGTCAGTTGCATTTTTAGCACACATTTCAGTTCACAATTTGAACTTCATGTATATCGTCTTCTAACGAAGGATAAACACTTGTTAATGGTTTCATAAGTATTTTTAAGTGCCTTTTTAAACTATTAAAGTTACCTAATTTAGGAGGCTCTATAATTTAACAAAGTTCAAGTAATAATAATATCATTCTATACTGCCCACTGCTGTACAAAGACCTCTCACAAATCGAGGTGAGAGGGATTAGGTCATACTTCACCACGCGGATCCAGTGCGTATTAATGGAGGCAGGTTTGTGGCCACCTGCTGTTGAAACTTATCAAGCCGCCTTTAAGGCTTCAAACTCGGCTTAACGACTACTACATAAAGTGGTAGCCGGAACCAACGGCTTAACGTGCCTTCCGAAGCACGGAGACGCTCGAATATGAAAATTCCACAAATGGTCACCCATCTCGCGCCGACCGACTCGAACGCTGCTTAACGTTGGTTAGCGGTAAGAACAACGCGGTCGCACAGTACTACGAGCGCCTCCAAAGTTCTAATAATCTGTCTTGTAAATAAATTAATCATAGTTGGAAAAGTGTGCAAAATTAGAAACTTGTTATTTTCCTGTCTTGTAAAATCTTTATCATGCGTAGGTGTTGCAGCTGGCTCTCACCTGATATTTTCGTAGCATTTTTGTTTTGCAATTTCTTACCGAACATTACGCAGAATACTCCAGTTTCTAAAACAATAAAATACAGAACTCTCACGTAAGGTATTAACGCGCAACGCAAAAGTTATATCAGTCTTTTGCAGGAAATCTTTATAAACTTGTTGTATTTGTATTCATAACATGTCAACGACTTCTTTTAATAATAGACACGTTGTTCATATCAATAGAAAACGGAACTCCAAAGTCGTTTCCAATTCGCAGTTTCAAAAGGGAAGTCGCCATTTGCACAGCATCTAAATTGCCGGTTGAAGTGTCGTCATCGCCACTCACCACATTGATGTAAATGGCCCTGACTCGTACTACGGATTACCACCCGATTAATCATCCGTGTTTTGTCTTTCGTGTGTCATTCACTCGTGTATCGATATCCGCCCATCGAAGTATAACAATCATTGGGGCATCGATCGGTTTGATAACATACTATTGTCTCATAATTTTACCACGTATTGTACAATTGTGTTCATTTCGAAATTCGGACACCCGATTGTACCATGTAAAGTCAATCATGCGGTATGTCACTGGTTCACCTGTCTGGGCAAAAGTCACTTTGAAGGTTGTCATGACCTCACACCGGTCGTTGTTCGATTTCGCGTGGGCCGATCGATGATTTAAAAAACTGTTCAGCTCTATGTCGAATGCAAAAATAATTACAAGTAAGACAGACTTCGATTATAGTGATGTAACGTGTGTAGGAGTAACTGTCCCACGCTGACATTTAGTAAACGACGTCAGTCTTTCTTGCGGCAAATTGATCGCTCTTCATATTTTATCGACTAATTGCAGACACTCAACTCGATCGACCGCAGGATAAAATGGCCAAGCTGTAATATAAATCTATGTTCCTTTAAACAAAATAAGCATAGTGCATGATTAACTTTAATCGCCAATAAAGATGAGATCTATTTATAAGATACCCTGCTCGTTATTGGCCGGTAACTGGTTACAAAATTAGAGAATTGGTCATGCACCGTGCCGAGAAGTAATTCTATTTATAAGGGTTGGTTTTCTTCCATTTTGAGCTGAACTCATGTTGCGGAGTCGCTGTGTGAAATTATCCGGCGCCTCCGCGATTTTCTTTTATTGTCCCTTCTTTGGTTTTGCAATTTGTTTTTCTTATGACTCACTTACTATGTACAAAATATCACCGCAAGAGTTACTTATGGACTTGTTTATTACTTTGTTACTGCCAATAAAACTGTACGGAACCACATAGATTATAATACGCCCGTTAGCAGTTGATTAAATTACGAAATCCAATAATATATTCTTGTTTGCATACGAAATGCGTTAGCGGAGTTCGGTTTCGAGCGCTTTTGACCCACCTCGTGGGATATGAAACGAATTTTCATATGTAGAATTAATTATTATATTAATTTGTTACAAAAACATTAATTACATACATCCATGTGGTGTTGTATATATCTTTAATAATAAAAATACCCGAAATCAATAACTGGTTCGTAAAAAAAGTAATAATAAATTATGAAGCTCCAACCTAAACGCCCACGCAAACTCATAAGAGCTTGCCATAAATATCGTAAATGGGGAATTATAACATCCGAACCATATAATTAGTACTCTCTCAAAAATCTAGAGCAAAGGATAACTCAACTTCTTAACCTACTTTCATAAACACTGAGACGTAAAGCGTACCCTTGGAAGCTATACATTTTTGACTTAATAATGTCGTCATAAGCATTTAAACGGCCTTAATTTTTTATATCGAGAGAAATCTCGAAAGCTTGGACAGTTTTGCCGGAGGTCCTCGCTTCATTGTAATCGGCTTAGTGACATGTCACGTACAGGTACGCAGGTATGCCACCAGTTTTTACAGCTACTAACGAGCTGAATGCGTTTTTATTTCAGTAAATCCTACCTAATTAAAACTACCTTTAAAACAGAAAACAGTTAAAGTAATTAAAACGGAGCACAAACAAACAGAACTTTGATGCCGTTTGTACAAAGACTCATAGGTTTTACGAAGCCGGATTATAAAAGTAGTTAACTATTTACAAACATTAAAACAAACCGTGCCGTTAGCAGGACGAATGAAGCATTAAAACGATTTTAAGTCACAAAGTAGGTAGGTTAACATACGGTAACACGTGAATATTTTTATGCGATCATGAAATAGCAGCAGTCTATTTGCTGGGATCCACAAAACAATCACTTTTCTCGGAACGAAGAGAAGCTAAGGCGCGTTCCAATTACAACAGAGTTTTACTTACTGAGGACTTAGCGCGAATTCTTTAACTTAAGTTACGCTAGCGAGTAATCGTGCTGCCACGTTTATGTTCATTTAGTAAATTTATAGTGTGACAAGGATAGCATATCAACTCACTAGCATCACGGTAACGTCAATATTTTCATGTTAAGCTCTCCAGTATTTTTACAATTGTTGTCTCTTATTAAATAGCAGTGGTCGCCTAGTTTGTAGAACGCTCGGTGTTCACTTACGAGGAGGGTTTTTTTTTTAAATCCCGGCCTACACCTCGGGGTTTATCATCATAAAGGAAAACAATCGTGAGGAAGTTTTGATGTCCGCGAGAAACTAAAAAATGCTCGAAGGACCATATCAAGTCTGTTCAAAAATACCTCGGCGAGATGTAAATGCACTACTACTACTTACTTTCCCCTTCGAGGAAAACAGTGCGTGAAAATCATTTTATTATTTACCCTTATTGTATATTCTATCCGCTCACAATGTAATTTCTTGGAACGCGTAGTTTGTAAGTAGGGTTGTCAAAACGATGAGGAAATCCTGCATAAAAACAAATTATTTACCAGCTTAGTAAGATTCAGTACTATAACCATGCCAACTCATTAAACATATCATAGTCGAACTGTTGTATAAACACACATTTATAAGTTTATCAGACCACCTACGATACTTCGCTATTGCTATTTTGCGTCTGTGCCACTTTTTTACCTACTAATGGTATTTATTTACCTACTAATAGCTGGCACTGACGCACTGAAGCTATCTTTAGTTCTAACACTATTGTTTTGAATGTTTTCTACATCCATTATATATATCCAAGCACCTTCAAAATAATATACGAGTAAGTAAATTTCCACAAGCCCCCACCCGGCACAAAATATTTCATTATTTTGTTATAATTCATGCCCGTTTCCTATATTATTTATAATTATAGATTTGATTAATGACGGTAGTATTGTGTAGTGTATGAGACGAACTATGAGAGTCGAGGAAGCCAGAGAGGTATGTAAGGAAAGAACCTGTTGGAACTCTGTACTCTCTGCCTACCCCGCATCTGCGGGGATTTAGGATTACTGCGGATCTGGCGTGAGGTTATAGATAGATATAGATAGATAGACGGTAGTATTTTGACTTATTTTCCATACAAGATAATTATGTCTAAGTTCTACGGTAGTACCTAGCATGCGACCGTCTATCAGTTTAAGCCGCAGAAATCCTAATAATGAGACACTAGAAGTCGTATAGTCTCGTGAACTTGTCCCTACACGTGTGTGAAAATTAGCTTAAAATGTTTCGGGAAAGGACTGTGTTGACCTATGTATGTGATACACCGGCTAAAGTTGGTATGAAAGGCCAAAACTTATATAGTTTTACAGCAATAATGTGAGTCTGTCCCTTTGCATGGCAAAACGGCGACAGAGTTTCGAACAAAATCGTGTTCTATTTTATTTCTAGTATTTCATTATAACGATTTCTGCTGTTTAAACAATTAGTAGCCCTATTTAAAGTAGCATTATTGGTGTCTCGGTGGTCCCGAAGCGCCGGCATGTCGTCGCATAGACGCCGTATAAGGAGACCCGAGCCTGCGGGGGCGGTGAAAGGTTTCTTAGCACAATGTTTGTGTCCGTGTTACCATTCTCACGCTACATGTTTATAAAGCCCCACTATTAGAAACAAATGGGAGTTTTAGGCTTTATTTGTACTAAATATAAATTCGCAAAGACAAATCATGATTGAACTTTAATTTTGTTTTAAATCTGAAGAAATTAATTGATGACTATCGCATCTTTACTTTTCTAATGTGACCAAAATTAATTATTAATATGAACACCTAAATGCATATGGTGAAAGTCAGTATATTTGCAGCATATTTTAATTCAATTTCCATTTTATTGAGTGACAGAGACATTCCTACATGAATCGCATATATCAGATACATTCCGCACGGCGAATATTCAATATGTATGGAGAGTATCGTAATTGCTTAATTATTAAATGAACGCATTAGTCGGTCAGAAGCAGAAGTACCGACATCCCATACCACGAACTCAATGTCACTTCGGTCGGGCGATTCCATTCGCCTTGTATAATATGCGCTTTATGAAATAAACGACAACTCTGAAGTCTCGTGGTAGGTGCTACGCGACCTCCATCCGCCGCTCATGGCCAATTTAGCTGGCGATCTCACGGGCATTTTGTATTGTCTCTTTGATGTTGCATAAAGTGACTACAAAATCTAAATTGTCAATTGTGAAAATGCAATTAAAAACCTAACTCGCCAATACCAGTTGCAATAATTATCAAGTTAATTGTTATTCTGGCAGAGCGAAGTGATTCTCACCGTTTTTTTGTTTTGAAATAAATGTTCTCTTGCGTTTGTTTGTTTGGGACCACTAGTAGAAACTTGGGCTCTATACATCAACTTCGTAGACAAATAAATATACGGTGCCGAGACATCCGCTGTATTATTAATAATAGGATTAACTCGGTACGTGCTGGTGACTTAATTCCTTTTGAAAAATGACACTTCCCACCAAAGCGAGGCAAAATAGAGCGTCTCACACGAACGGCCACGATGTCCGCGACACGAATAGCTGCCAACGCATAAAATATATAGTAAACACGGTTAATACACAATTTGCCTGGTTTTTCGCGATTTTACGCCTCATTGCTAAATATAACGAGCACAGATTCGATTTTACACCAAGTAACAGGGATATCCAAAAGTCTCCTTGGCGCTGTGCCACTGTTTGGGTGGTGTATTATCAAAACAACTACCGAGTTGGAATGCTTTCCCCGGCACGCGTTCCACGAAATTTGGAAACCTTTAACACAATCATTAATTACTTTTAATTTACGTAGATACTAAAAATACTTTTGGCATTTTTAACAAGTTAAAAATTTAGACATACCAAGTCTGCTATGATGTAAAAAAATACACGCCTATTAATCCCCAAGCGGGAGTACATCAATATATCGTCGACTATGTTAGGTTGTAATTTAATAGAGGGCGAGCTTTTTGACATTATACCGGCCATAGTACCAGACTCTAGACTGTGACAGATTTCTTTAGATAGAAAAATGACCCTGTTCAACCAAGGATTCGAACCCAAGACTTCGTGATCGCTTCTCGCAGTACACGTCACTAATCAGGTCATATGAAATCATAAGTATTGGACCTAATTGAAATCTATATCGTCAGCCGATAAATGCGAATTTAACATTTTATATTATTGTCTAAGTATATTTATCTAGAAACTTTAATTGATAAGAAACATCCAGCTTGTAGATAAATTTAATATTCAGAGTATGCTTACCACTTAGCTCTTTTAAATAACAGTTATATTGATTGTAGGACAAAGATAAACTACGTTCAGAATTCTAATAAAACACGACGCCAAGATTCCTTTCATTTGGCTCTATAAATTGAAAGAATGAAGTAATGCAGTGTCTCCGCCCACAGGCTGAGGGACTGCGTCTGCCGCGAGCATTGCAATGGAGCCATACTTCAGGTTCTCGAACACATCAATTCTATCTTTAGTGACTGTCGTGTGATGTGACCGAACTTAGAGAATCGTATCAATTTGTCTATGTCGTAAAGATGAGATGCCATTGTACGTACGTGACTGTATCATTAAAATTATTGTCCTTTGAGCAGGTACTTATACGACACCCACGAAGCCACATTAAAAGTAATTGAACCGAATGCTGTTTCATGGTTTGTTTGTAGATTTTATGGTTACGGATGCTTTGTTGGACTCATTTCAGAGTTCAAGTTTCAAATAGCGCCATTGTTTGAGACGCTGATTATATATAGTAAGCGAATCAATGAATATGTTTTACATCGTTACAAGGAATACTTTATGATAGATAGTACTTGACATTATTTGTACAGAGGTGCTCATTAACTGTTAAGACTGTATTTGTCGACGTTACTTATATCTAAATCATAAGCATATCTGTCAAAAATATTGTAGATTTAACACAAATTCTTAATTTAATATAAAGCTATGTCTCTAATAAAAGGTACGCATCATTCGAAGCTTACAATACTTATAGTGTGTACAAAATCTTTGGGAGTTTTTAGGTTTTATTTCTTAAGATAAAAACTACTACTTTAAGACAAGAAGACTCACATACTGTGCAAATAAATTATTAAGGAAAGTGAGTCAATAGCCGGTGCTTACCTAAGTCAAGTTCGAATTAACATAACATGGTTACAAAAACAATTGTCGGGCCAGTCACAGCCGCTTCTCGCGAGTGGATGTATCACTGATGAGTCAGTAGCACTCGCGTCACTCCTAACAGGCCTCATAGGGGCTTTAGAACATGGTTGTCAGGTAACAAGTTTTTATCTACCCAGTCCAGACAAAATCCAGTCTACATCCTCATAAGGAGATGCGTTCCCATTAAAGAAACAGACAATCACACAACTTTTTATACGCACCTACTATGTTTGGTGCGTCAACTTTTGTTCCCCTATATTTTTGCTTGACGGTCTAATATAGGAAGATCCGTCGTTAATTTAATCCGCCAACCCTGTTCATACACAAGTTCAATTCTAGCGCTACATTACTAACCGTGACGATTGTTGACCCCGTTACTCTATAGCATAGGATTGATTATATTACTAAATCAAGGGGAACGCCCATCCATTCTTTGTTGAAATTAATATTATTGAACATCCTCTTCAGTTGAAGATTAATTTGTCTGGCATATTATGGTTAGGGCTGCTGCAAACCACTCTGCCATTTGATTCTTGCTTTCCTTATGGCCGGTTATTTAACTCAATCATAAATTTGCTTACCGTCAGTAGTATAATGACAGATTTTTCTGGTAGTAGGCAAATTTTACTAGTAGAATATAATATTTAAGTCAACGATAGACTTAATAGATTGACTTAAATATTAAAGCCGGTCATTAGTGTAGCTTAACCAAGCACGGCACTTTTCTGACTTAAGTTTGATATTTGGTTGATGTTTCGTATCATATCCGAAGACAATAACTTACGTGTTCAGATTGAAGTATTACAATTATCTGCATGTCCTATCCTACCTACCTACAATAAGTCTTTAAATATGAAATTGGTATAATATAAATAATCCTAGATAGTAATTTATCAGCGGTTTAATGAGGACTTTCCGGAGTAGGTGTATTATCTAGATACGTCTATTTATGATCTAAGTAAGCGGACTTGAAATATCAGTGATATTGAATATGCTGTAGTATTATGCAGGTTTCTAAATGGTCTGGATGCACAACGACATTCCCTAAATGGCATGTTGTCCAGTCGCCCGCCCACCCACGTCCCTCAGTAGGATACCCAACCTTTACCACTACGTTTTAGTATTCCGATACGTTGCTCGTGACGGTTTAATGCGGCGCCATGGGGCGAATCATCTTATAAGTTATTCTACATAGAAGATATAATCTTCTATGTAGAATAACTTATGAAATTATAATATTTAATCCCATTATAACAAGGTATTACGGTTGGTGTTCATGTTTATTATTTTACAGAAGAATAATTTAGTGGTCGCAAAAAATATTGTAAGGATATAAATTATTCAAACAAAGTATATTTATCCTCTTACAAGTATTACTATATTGAATAATGATCTCCGTCTCGCGGTTAGTATTCCCCAAGCGGAGTGGCAAAGGTGTATTTTGTACATCGAAATCGCCAATTACATATTGCCAACAACGTTAAGACGAGAAGTCTAGAAGAGCTTTTATCATTATACAGGGCAAAATTATAGAATCTTTTGATAGAAAAAACACACTTTTTATACCTAGAACTCGAACTCTACACAACTAATACTACTTCATTAGTTTTGTAAGTTTAATCTATTACACAGGCCTACAACGATTTGGGTGTGGTGATATCAAAAATGTTACCGGTTTTTTTCTATCAGCTTGAATTCCCGAGATATAAAAAATACAGATTTCAGAATAAAATAATATTTTGTTGGTATTAAACATCAATAAATTGCCTTTTAAGTGATTTTCTGGAATGAGACTGACGTGGGCAATCTTGCATGATTCCCCAGCAATAGTCGGCCATCATATGGGTGTCCCACCTTCCTTGGTATCTATTCTCCATCATTTTTATGTCTTGGTGGAAACATTCTCCTTGTTCTTCGCTTAAATCTCCTAAATTGTGTTAAAACTGATCTAGATGACTATTGAGATGTGTAATTTTATACTCATCTTACAGCCTCAATTTTTGAAATGAACCAGCATTTCTTCTACTAATTCTACATAGTTATCAGCCTTATGATTTCCGAGGAATTTTTTTGCAACTGCTACAAAAGATTTCCACGCAAGTCTCAAAATTAGTGGTGTCTTTTATTAACTGTCGTATTTGAGGTCCATCAAAGATACCTGCTTTTAGTTTTTCAGTACTTAAACCAGGAAATTTCTGTTAAATAAACTGAAAACATTGACCATTTCTGTCGAGAGCCTTAACAAACTGTTTCATTAGCCCTAATTTTATATGCAATGGCGGAAGAATGATTTCTTCTCTTGAAACTAAAGGTTCATTTATAACATTTCTTTCTCCGACAACAAGAGCATCTCTAATAGGCCATTTTTTTGAGTCCAGTGGTGTGATTTGGCTCGACTGTCCCAGAGACAAATAAAGCATGGGTATTTAGTATAACCACTCTGTTGACCCAATAAAAAATTAACCAGCTTCAAGTCGACGCAGATCACCCAATTATGTTCAAAATATTTTATTTTCTGAAAAAGTAATGAAATTACCTTATATTCTTCTTCTTTCACAGATGTTGAGTGAGCATTTGGAACGGGAGCATATTTATTTCCATTATGTAGAAGAACTGCTTTGAGACTTCGTTTACTACTGTCAATAAAGAGACGCCATTCATTGGGCTGATAGATCGTCAAACCCATGAATATCAGCAATCCACTCACATTACAGCAATACACAAAACTTTTATCAGATGAAAAAAACTGCAATAAACGTCGTTCTCTCGTGTGATATGTAGACACTCGAACATCTGAGGAAAGGCAATTTTTTTTTTAATCTGGACTCTAGTAGCTCATCACGTTCCTTAGAAAAATCTAAGTCTCTGATGAGGTCATTAAGCTCATTCTGCGAAAATGGCTTAGGATTTGATGTGTTTCCGCAGTATTCAAAGTCATCATCTACTTGAGAAGAAATAGGTGGTTCAGCTTTTTCCTCCTGAGATTGCTGCACTACCTGGTGAAAAGCTGGTATTGGAACATTTTCTGAATGCGGAGTAGGTCTTTGTGCTGAAGAAATATTAGGGTATTTCCATTTACGGCGATTGTTTTTGTTGATGCCCACTATATTAGTCATACAAAAGTAACAGTCGTCATAATGATTTTTTGTTCTCGATATATCATAGGCACTCAAAACTTCAAAGACTTACGTGTCCCTTACTCCCATTGTTGCAAATGTTCAACGCATAGTTTACATACACTATGAGGCGCCTACTAGCACTAGAGGAACTAAGCAAAATACAGACGATTCACAGTGTCTGTTATCGATTTACGCTGATCTTTTAGTATGTATTCACCACAAACATAACAAAATGTATCAGGATGGTTAACACAACATCTGGACGTACTAGCCATAATGATATAGTAACATAAACTTTATCGATGTTATTGTAATAATGACTATTTACGAAAACGACCAGGAAAAAATTTTTATGAGGGTAGAAGGTAAACTAGAGCTGATGAATAAAAATAACGTATGACAATATATTGTACATTACCTACTTTATCGACCACAGGCACAAAAGAGCTGCACCAAAAAAAATATATATTGTAGGCCTGTGTTATTAATACTCACGGACTTCGCAACTTTTGTTTGAAGAAAATAAACAACAAGTTTAGTAATAAGATAGTTAGTTATCGGTCTAGGTACAAAAAAGAAGAAATAAATCGAAGATAAAAGTTGGCGATAAACAAAGGATCGCAAACGAGTTTTTATTTAGGACAACGTCGGTTCATCTGTTATAGTACGCATACGTAGAAGTTAGGTCAACAGAAAGTAGATCGCTGAAACTCGTGTGTGAATAATCTACGCTGTTAGCCGCGGGGCCTTTACAGCTTTACCGGACAAGACGCTGAAACTCGATGGCAATTTTTGTTATTAAATTAGAGTAGGCATTTCTGGATTGTTTGATTTTTTTATGTCTAGTTGTATATATTGACATAATCTAGTAGTTGTACCGTTCATTGGTTCATTGCATTAGGCGATCAGTAACGACTGAGCGGCATTAGATACAGTTATGCCTTATACGTGATAAATAAGGCTGATATTCGTCTTGGTTTCTCCGCATTTGTCCAGGTTTTCACGGAATAGTTAGGAAGGCTCGCGGGGTGCACCTGGTTAGTGTATAAAAATTCATTCCGAAACCCGAACACTTTCGACTCGATGGTTTCCTAAAGGTTTATTAAAATTCAGAACAAATTAAACCGTGAATCTTTTGAATACAAGGCGAGCGTTCACTGACTAATGAACCCTATTTAAACTTTTTCCATCTATCTATCTTTCTATAAAATTCACACAAGATCCCTTGCAGGTTACACAGAGTGTACAGGTTCTTTCCTTACTTCCTCCTATTATTTCCTATCTATTTATATTATGACGCCAGGTTCGTGATTTTTCACATTCTAATATATAGTATTTGCAATTTCCAGGGCCACCGCCACGGCTGGGGCTGAAGGCGGCGAGCCCCGGGGTGGCAGGCGCCGACGAGGACTGCAACAGCAACACCAGCCTTACCGGGAGCCAGCACTCGGCGCACGATGAGATCGACGCCCATTGCGACAACTCCGGCTACCTCTGGTTCCTCGACTATAAGTAAGCATATGTCTATCTATCTTATCATAGGAATCCGCTAATCGTAGCCGCCGCCGATTACGAACCTAAATCCCTTCCTATAAGCCGCTACCGCCGTCCGCGGCATGTTATCACTGACCCTCCCGATGCCCTTACATCCCTTCTTTCGGATACGGAAACCGCGCACAGGATCAGACACCGACCACGCTGACGAGGTCGAAGAATCCCTTGCCGCCGGCCGGTGCAGAGCACCACGGCGAGACACCTAGTGTATGCTCTCCCCATAGCGACTGCCCAAGCCGAGGCCGTTCCTCCTTGATGCGCCTTTGAGCTAGTTGCCCCCTTGCCTTTCTGGCAGCGTAGTGCTTGCACGTTCGCACTCTTGTCCAGTGAAGCTGTAAAAGCCCCGCTGCCAACAGCGTAGATCATTCACACAGACACCTCTATCTATCTTCAGCTAAGAGACGTCCACTTCAGAACAAAGGCCTAAAGACTGCCAGAATGGCCGGCTAGCACAGGAACATTGTTATAATAATAATTCAGACGGACAGACGGCTAGGTTAAGAGCTTACGCCGCTCCGTTCATTAGATCGAGTAGTCGCGAGTTCGATTCCCGCACTAGACCAATCTTTTTGTGACTCACAAATATTTGTTTCGGTCTGAGTGTTTGTAAACGTATCCACAACACAGGAATAATTAAAAGTGTAGGGCTGCATTTAAAAAAAATATCAACCTATACTGTCTCACTGCTGGGAAAATCGTTCACAAAGTGAGAGGAGAGATTAGGGCATAATCTACCACGTGGACCCAAAAAATAAAACCTCATTGAATGAAATAAAACTATTTTACGGATTTTATCGCGGTTTATTTTTTTTTTATTTTTAGTTCCCGACGTTTCGAGTGCTTTGCAGCACCCATGGTCACGGGAGGGACTGAGGTGTTAGACGTCCAATAGGCATAGTTGTTCCGGGGTACCCTCAAACTTCTTAATTATTTTTGTTGTTGTTGGTCCGATCTACGCAGAATGAGCTCACGGTGTCTTGAGGTCTTGCAGTGTTATGCTTGGTTTTGGATTTGATTATATTAATTACCGGATCCCAAGACGATGGAAGCACCCAGCCATCTTCTCTATTGAAATTAGGATGTTTTTTAATTTCAATAGCCTCGCGAACCATCCTTGGTAGGAATCGGTGTTCTTTCACGAGGATTTGTGGTCTATCAAATCTGATGTTATGGCGGGTGCGGTCAAGGACATGTTCACAGACAGCAGACTTCTTTGAGCGACGGTGTTTTAGGTCAGCTATGTGTTCTTTAACCCGAGTTTTTACCGGTCTTTTTGTTTGTCCTATATAAGAGAGACCACATTCACAATCAAGCTTGTAAACTCCTGCATCTTGTAGAGGGATCTGACACTTGACAGATGGTAAAAATTGACTGATCTTCTTCGGCGGCTTAAAAAATGTTTTAATCGAAGCACGCTTCAAGATGTAGACAATCTTGTCCGTGACTCCTCTCATGTAAGGTAATACAGCAGGGAGACGCTCAACTGTGGCTGGTTTCACTCGGTCACTGTGACGTTGGCGTGGGACTCGAAGCTTATTGTCGTGCAGGACTTGCTTGACATGTTGAAGCTCGGCAGCCAGATGTTTCTTGTCACAGATCCCTTGTGCTCTCTGAAACAAAGATTTACCCACGGTAGCTAACTGTGTTGGATGGTGGTGAGATTCACCGTTTAAGTACCTATCAGTATGGGTCTTTTTACGATAAACCGTATGGCTTAAGGTGTTGTTGGGGTTACGGATTACTAACACATCTAGGAAAGCTAGGGAATTATTTGCCTCCAACTCCATTGTAAACTGAATTTTAGGGTTAATGGAGTTAAGATGATTTAGGAATACATGAATTTTGTCAGATGGTAATATTGTGAAAGTATCATCTACGTACCGCTTGTAGAAACTTGGCTTTACAGGTGAGGTACGAAGGGCTGTCTCCTCAAAGTCTTCCATGAATATATCGGCAACAATGGGAGATACAGGGGAGCCCATCGCCACGCCATCTACTTGCTTGTAGAACTGCTCCTTCCACAATAAATAAACCGCGATAAAATCCGTAAAATAGTTTTATTTCATGTGTAATATTCGCGTAAATCTAAGAACTCAATACCTCATTGAATTTTACATACCTGTTAATATTTTTTCATATCCGTGGTGCTTTACAATCTGCCAATTTGTGTCTCTCGCTTTGCAAAGGAGGGAAGTAGAATTTTATTTTTACTACTCCTCCTGTTTTTCTTTCTAATTAAATTTATTGCGGGTTCCAAGACAATTAAAGCGTTTCCCGGGACAACCCAAGGTTCAAACCTTGGCGTCGTCTTAGGAGACTTGTGACTTGCTTGTGGCTTATAGGAGTTACAATGGTGGGAATGTGTGGCGGGCTTAGTCCCATTAAAAAAATACCTGTTGATTGAATCATCTTCTGCATAGAATCTATCACAAAGACTCCCTGGAACCACGTGGTCCGACTGTATAGTCTATCGGATCGGACCACACGAACTTTTATCCTATTGGTCTGATTAAAGATATTTTCTTGCACGTTATACGTTATGTATGAAAGTGTTGTCGAAAATTACGAAATCCTATTTATCAAAAATGTAAAGGTGGAATATTATAATATACACATAACACAAGTGCATTAACTTCCCACATGTTTTTTTTTAATAAACATTTTAATTATACGACTGTTCATCAGAGAAATCTGTAAGGAAAGAAACCATGATCAACTCTGTACTCTGCCTATCCCGCGATAGATCTAGGGAATAGAGATATTAGTCATCCTTTTCATGGACTGTAACAAATTATGGCAACGCAATCATTTACACAAAACCTAAAATCTTAAAAGGCTAAAATTAGAACTGTCTTGACACTCTCAATTAATTAAATTCAGCTAATTGTAATGACTGGCGATCCGCAAACATTTTGATTTAGGTTAACAAGGACCCTAATCCCATTCGGGTTTTCACTAAAACAAGATTAATTGACGAAAGTTGGATGAATTATTTGGTTCTCGATTTTCGTTGCAGAAATGCTTAATGAGAGTATGAAACTGTGAAAGTGGAGCAAGCCAGAGAGGTCTGTAAGAACCTATTGGAACTCTGTACTCTCTACCTACTCCGCAAGGGATCTGGCATGATGATATAAATAGATTGATAGAACGGACGGCTAGGTCCAGTTGCTTAGAGTTTAAGCCGCCCCGCCCATCGAGTTGTCGCGCGTTCGATCCCCGGGACAGGTCAGGGACAAATCTTTCTGTGACCTACAAATATTTGTTTCGGTCTGGGAGTTTGTATATGTGAATTTCATGTTTGTAAAAGCACCCATGACACAGGTCTTTCCTAGTGTCGGGCTGTTAAAAACAGAAGTGTTAAAAAAAGAAGTGCTCAATTGTTTTACTTTGTTTGTTTCCAGCCCAATTTTTCGAGACGGCTCCTGCCACCACACCTCAGTGCTGTCCTCCGTGTCTGCCTCCTACAAAGGCATAAGCGACCTCACCTCCCGGTTCGAGTTCACGTCTCGGTACAACGACCTCGCACGGGACCTGGACGCGAACCTCGCCGAGGCGGACATGGAGAGTTTTAGAACTGAAGACATTCACGCACTGCTGATGACCGCCAACTTGCCACACGACACCATCATTGACGATAGGACGCATGATGTGAGTTGAAAAAAAATGTGGGCTGTAGGAAGATATTGAACTTACAAGGGAAAAACCATTGCCGGCCTAGGACATATAAAACAAATTAAAACCTGATTTGGAAATAGTCCAATATAGTAGGCATTTTATAAACTAAAGCCAGAGAAACGACAGAAATTAATCTAATCAAGGTTACGTTATTCTGCGTTTACATATAGTGCACTTATCTAATATAATCATTTTTTTTCAAACATGACAGAATGAACAATATCATTTCCCAAATTGCAAGGTAATAATGTCCTACGCCTCCCCTCCAAAGAGCTTGGGAAAAAACCCAAAGAAATCCATGTTATAATGAATTCATACCTTATCCATTCACTCACTCTTTTTATTAAAATGTATACATAATACTATTTCGCTAGCCCTTGCTCATCTATACCACTTGGTTCTAAAGGTACAAAATAGTGAGAGAAAAACATTTAAAGCAACAGGATTATTTCGTCCTCATTAACACCAAAGGTCGTAGTTTCGTAAGCCCAGAACGTGACTACGATGGTCCTTAATATGTATAGCGAGGTGAGACTAAAGTACACATACTCTTTAACATTGTTTATCCATTACAAACGTTTCACAACAATTAAGTAGTAGCCCTGTAACCTTATTAGTGCGTTGAGCAACATCGACAAGCAAATTTTTAAATTTTTTAAAATAACCCATAAAGTATAGCCAAGTCTGGGTACACACAATATATTATGTAAATTACTTTTGTCACTTATAACAATATACTTCATCAAGGTGAGGTTAATCAGAGGCAGCAGGCAATGTTGTCAGTTTATTAACAATGAACCAGCATCATTTACAATATGGATCCGGCTCTTTTATGCTAAATTAATATCCTTTCATAATAATCTTGTATACAATTATGCATGGTCCGTGCGTGGCCGCGTCATTAAATTTACGAATTACTTTTTGTCTACTTTATTTTAAGGCAATATATTATTTAATGAAAATAAAAATCTGACGTTAAGATTTCTTTATGATAACAATTTAGAAGTTTTCAATTAGACAGATGTTATTCGAAAGCTAAAGACTCATAAGTAAAATTAATGTCCTTTCAAAAAATTTAATCAGTGTTGGTTGCCCGGATATGCAAATCTGTTTAAATTAATTCATGAATGCGAATTCGTCTCAAGTGTATTACATAAAAATGATATTCTTTTCGATTTGTTTTTTTTTTGCATATGGATTACAAATTAAATATTCATATATGTCCCTGGAGTTAAGCGACGATCAGAGATGTTAATTAATATATTGTAAGTAAAATACTCTGTACTATTTAATATGAGTATGTACTATTACATAGCAACACTAAAGTATAAGTTCCATGAATAAACTTTTAGAATCTGAATAATCTACGTAAAAGTATTTGTATTCGACTTGAAAGTAATATATATATATATATATATATATATATATATATATATATATATATATATATATATATATATATATATTGTGACACTATTATTTTAGGATAGTGATCATTAAGCCTTAGTACGGCCTGTAGAATATTATAAAAAAATGCGTGCAAAACAAAATTTCTTGGTAGAGAACCTACTACATAATTTAATAAGCAATTTGCATACTCATTTATTCAGTATTAATTTCTGCCCGCTACTTCGTCCGCATTGACTTTAGACAGAATCGAACATTTCTACATAAAAAGTATCCTATGTTAGAACAAGTAATAAACTATCTGTGTGCCAAATTTCATCCAAATTCGTTCAGCCGTTTATGCGCCATTTAGTAACAAACATCTAAACATACAAACTTTTATATTAATAATGTTAGTTAAAGAACGAGTTCCATTAGTAAGTAAGTAAGAGATATTTATAACTACCTACTACTTCGGCATAAATGAAATTAACAAAAAAAAACAAATCTCATATGGGCATGGCGCCTTCAAAGATCAAGGCACATTGCATAATTGTACGGATCAAGGATTTTAGTAAGCAATAAACATAATCTCAAGACGAAAAATCGTTCTGCGCACCGAGCCTGCTCGGTTTTGAAAGCAGCTGCATTCATTATCTTACCGTGTTGCAATGATAAAGTCATAAAGGATAAGATCACGAGACTGATAATAACAAATAAAATTTATTTTTATTTACATATTACGTGTGCATTATCATTTTAAATCTGACTAAAAAGTGGTTTTAATGTCACCTCGGTAATCAGAGGTGAAGGTGTTTGATAGCTTAAAAAATTAACGGAAATATATAAGTAGTAGACGGTACTTTAACTGGAAACTGTTAAACATTATAACTTAATATTATCTTCTTCCTGCGTAAATCTGATTAACTGGCAGATAAATTTTTGCTTGCCATAATAGCCTAAATGCCAAGAGAGACTTAAATGATAAACCTGTCTTCCACCGAAAATGTATGAAATCTAGAAATTGTATACAATTCCTAGGAAATTTACACAGTGTCGGGCCAATTTAGAGAATGAACACCATGTGAAACACTTTGTAAAATGTTATTTTGTTCATACATTTTCTAGAAAATTTATATTATATTTCCTAGGCATTTTATTCAATTCCAAAATGGTCTTTTTAATTTTTTTTATTTAAAATAACCTAGCCGCACACTAGGATTTATTCCTGTGTCGTGGGTGCGTTTACAAACATAAAAATTCAAAAAAATCGAAAACAAATAATTGTGAATCACACAAAGATTTGTCCGGGCGGGAATCGAACCCGCGACTATTAGACACAGTGAGTGGAGCGGCTTACGCTCTTAACCACTGCGTTAAATTGGCCGTCAAATGGTACTAGGAAATGGAATGGAATAAATAATCAATAAAAACAACGCAAATTACGTACCATGTGTGTGTCAGAGGCGATAATATAAAAAATACACTAGTTAGAACGTGTGATAGTCATCTGAATGAAATTGGAGGCTAGACGACGACAATCTATCATTCTTGTGAAGGATCCGAATTCCGCCCAACACATTGGCGGATCTTGGTCGAACAAATCGGACCAGACCTCTTCCTGCAAATTATATCATCTAGGCTGATGGGGATTCGGTGTGGCGGACGGAAGCCTCCTTCTGCGAGATTTTAATGTCCGAGGGGAGGCCGAACGTTATTGGAAAATAGCTGATCCCACTTAGCAGAAGGGACGGTGCCGAGGCAGAGGTACATACAGCCTGCTCAGGACGGCAAACGACGGACTAGTGTTCGTACCAGCTGGTGACAGATCTTCTTGCACGAGTGTCGCAGCAGGCCGATCGGAGAGATCCTAACCATCCCTCAGATGCGACTCCAAAGAAGACGACAGCGTGGAGTGACCCACGCCGCCGTGAGAACTTTGTCGGTGCAAAGGGCAAGCAAGAATAGCCTTCCAAACGTAGCACAGAATATTAAAACAACTCGTATCTCCTACTATTATCCTACAGTGCAAGAATAACGAATGTGATCTCTTGTAACATTGTAAAGCTTTGCCAGTCCATGTTTAGTTTAAATACAACCTACTAAAATAACATTTTTTTAATTTACAATTAAGCCACAAAATTGATCATGCTATCTATATTCGCTACGAAGGTCGTGCATCGAGAATGTTTGTTCCTCGACTTATCAACAAACTACCCTCCTCTGCTAAACGCAAAATAATATTGAATCAAAGTTAAAATGTTATTTTCTCAGTTCTAGTTCGACTCACTGTGTGTGTGTTGTACAAATTAATGTAATCCTACGTAACTCTTTAGCTAGGTAACAGTTAATTTCTTTTTTTATTTGCTATCAAACAGAGTGAAACATGCAAATTAATTTTATTTATATATTTTGTACACTTATAGACCTGATACCTGATGATGTACATTTATTTATTCTTGGTATAAGTCACAAACCTTAGTGGTTTATATTGTGCCAATTTTGTAAGTCTCTTATTTTGTAATCTTTATCTTTTGTAAATAAAAAACAGGGGTAACATTGCGTGCCTCGCGGAGATTCCGCAGCTCTTTTGGAGAGTTGATGTAAAACATTATGGAGTTTTAATTTAAAGGAGCCCGCATACATTCCGCGACTTCACCCAAAGCTCACGAAAATCCTATGCAGGATTTCGCTCCAAGCGAAAAAAAATTGGGATAATCAACAAAATCAACAAGCAAATTTTTAACGGAAGCGACATTATACATAGAAAAAATAAGTTATAATACCCCACCCAAGCTCTAATTACCCCGCTGTAATTACTACTTACATCCTGAATTTATTTCCGGTTGCTGTTTTGGAAATGTATACAATTCCTAGGAAATGTGTATGTTAAAATTTAATTCATTCATTTCCTGGCGATTTTAGGCATTTTATACATTTTCTAAGAATTTTATAATACGATGGATACATGGGCATACATTTTCGGTAACATACGTAAGTAATAAGATCTATTGATTCGTCAATACAATATTAGGTACCCTACGGTTACTAATTCGAACATTTATCTTAGTAGTAATGTTTTGATATTGGTTTATAAACAAATTGTCATGTTAGTACATACATCGCCAATATGAACATAATTTTTCCTCAAATCATATTGAGTTTTTTCCCGTAATAAGCGCACATTTTTTACGTTTAGTTTAACAATACGTTTTATGTATCTATGTATGGATTACTAACAATGGTCAACTACCTATATCATTATTATTTTACGTACCGTTTCTGTTTTATTTATTATTATATTTATGTTTATTTTTTCAGTAACCTTAACCTCTGTTTTTCTTGGTGGATGATGTATTATGGTGTATTGCAGAGTAATCCCCGGGGCGAGATGTTCGCCAGCATCTCTAGCTCTCTCATGGAAAGGTTTCGATTCGACAGCAGTCTCAGTGCCGACAGTAGTTTTCAGGTTCGCCTCGCCTTGCTGTTCAATGTTTCATTTTATTTATTCTTTTTCATAAATTAGGTATTTTTCACCTCATTTATCATCTTTTCCAAGCACATGTTATTCTTTAATAACTCTAAGAATACTTAAAGCGTGATACACCAAGATATAGGTTTTTTAGATCTTATTGGAACTCTTAGTATTAGGATCTATGAACAGCGCCATCTAGTGTACAACTTTGGATTTAGTAAACATTACACTCAATAGATGTCGCTAGAATACTGATTGTACTTAAAAATTTACAAATAGGTAGGTACAATGTATTTAAATTCTTATCATCATAAACGCAGACATATGGTCTCGTATCAATATAAAATTCATAACTATTTAGTGAAATGAAACACTACAATTTATATACACACAATATGATAATACAAACTGATCTAAAAATGTAAATGCTTTGAAATATGTAGGTAACTACTATCTACTACTAGCTTTGATGGAATTTGCTAGTTTATATAATAGCCATGCCAATTCTAAATCTTTGTTTTTAAACATTAACGATAGGATTTTGTGCCAAAAATATGTTTATGCTCAAAGAAATTACAATACAAGAAGAGTTCTTAAATTTTAAAAATTTATTATTAAACATATATTTTAAATAAAACTATTTTTTCGGATTTTATCGCGGTTTATTTTGATTTTTAAGTTCCCCAAACATATATTTATTGATTCAATAACGTAAGTTGGTCACGTCATTTCAATTAACAGTTGTTGTGTCTCAGGAGTACGCACACATACATTTTACGCTTGGAAAGTCTCGCTGCTTGGCTAGCATTAGCGGTAGTGTCTCTCATAGTGTGAAGTACGATAGTCCCACGGGATGTTGTAGTAAAGATGAAATAAGACCAACACCAGTGTGTGCGTGTAGCGTACATACTGAATTGCGTCAATCGGTTTAACCACGCTCGTTATTCCCCGGTCACATAGTCACTCCCTCTGCGTATGCGCATGTGTTCGTGCGCTATATTTAATCATCCTTATGTGTGGTCGTATTCACGCTGGCACCATGTGTGCGACTTGCCAATGGGCTCTATTCTCTAGCCAGTCATTCCCAAACTTACATGCGCACCACAATCTCAAGTGCTAATTTCAAAAACCCATTTAAAGGGCTCATAAAATAAAACAACAGTACTAATAAGTTCCATAGTTTTTCTAACCTTGAAAGTGCTACTAATTAAATCTCGCTAATTATCAATTATTGCATCGCTAATGAGCGTCTGTTGCCCTCATTAATTTTATTTTAGCTCGTGTTTTGATTTGATAACAGTGGCATCCAAAGCTTGGCGTGTGCAACACGCGTATTCGGTTTGTGTAGTGAAAAGTTTGAGATGCGCTTGGAGTGGCTAATATTAAAATTAATATTCTCGCTGCCCCAGTCGCGCCCAGGGCTCTCGGGAGTGCTGTATCGTGAACTTTCTTGAAATGTTTTCAATGACATGTTGCTTTTCCAATAAATGTGATAGTTCGAAGTGCCTAATTGATAATTGTGTTTGCGTTAGATAACGCATTTCAGTGGACTTTATAAATTTTGATAGTATGCTAAGGACGATGGGAGGGTTAACTGGCTGCGAGTAGTTGCTGAATGATTTAGTGATCTGGTTTTATTTGTGACAGTGAGAATAGATTTGACTTTTAAAAATGGGTGTGACGGAGTATGACTGGGATTCTTACAATAGATATTATTCTGTAAGTGTACTTAGTTTATACTTATCATGTACTGCATGTAGTCATAGACTGGTCTGTTTTATTGCTAGTTACATTGTAAATTGAATAAGTACAGTTACGGTTTTATTATTAGTTATCGAATAACTTACAATATTTCTTATAATGGTAACTGATAAGCTTAATGAAGTTTACATACAATAACACTATCGTCTTCATTTATCACTTATTAGCTCATCGCTGTCTTAAAGACATTATAATATTCAGTCTATAGAAAATGTTTATCTATATATCATTCAAAAATATTAACTTAATATCTGTAACTATTCAATTCATCTCACTAAGTTCAGACAAGTAGGTATTTAATGTTTGTATTAAAATGTATGAAACAATAGCTTCGTTATGAGCGCTTGTTTGATTTGTGACCTCATTTGTAGCAGGAAAAGGAATTAAATTGATGATAACGCCCGGTCCGGCGGCCATGTTGTCATTTTGTAATGTCCTGCTGACTATTCCACTGATGACACCAGGGCGTGGGTTGTTATTTGAATGTTTTTGGGGTCATTTAAGATCATTGCCTGAGATAGACAATTCTATACACAGATAGAAACAAAAAGTATCAGACTATAAATATGTAGTGGACAAATCAACTGATCTGAGATATATAATTCCATGGACAAATAAAACAGAAAAGTTTTAGACTATGAATACGTACTGGACATACAATATCACGTTATTTGATAAGTATTACACCTGCAGTTCCTTATTTTTAGCCGCGACTTGCATCCGCATCCAGAGTTATAACTAGACGCAAATGTTTATGTTCCAAGTACCTACACGCGTTACGGTTTCGAAATCTTCCGAGAACGTTCACATGTTGTTATTGCTTGCCGTACAATGTACATTTTCTTTTTTACTATGTTTAGTTATATATAGGCCGAACCACTAGGCTACAGTCATTTTAAAACTTGTTAGAATGATTAATCGTAATTATTATTACTGTGGGTACTAGTTATGTAGAAGCATAATGTTGCTAGTTCTACAAAATTGACGAATATAAATTAACTACACAAATACGTAGCCCTACACTAGAAATGATTCCTGTGTCGTAAGTGCGTTTATAAACATGAAATTCATGAAATAAAACTATTTTTCGTATTTTATCGCGGTTTATTTTTGATTTTTAGTTCCCCATTACAGTTAGTAATAGTTTTATTTCATGTGTAATATGCGCGTAAATCTAAGAACTCAGAACATGAAATTCACCTATACAAACACCCAGATCGAAACAAGGTTTCTGGGTCACGTACAGAATTGTTCCGTCGGGAATCGAATCTGTGGCTACTCGATCCAGATAGTGGATGCCTTTGTATATACTTATAAGTAGGTCTCTTATTACAAAATATAATATGTATTCCAACAGGGTGAAGAATCCGTCGGTTCGATCAACACAATGTCGATATGCAAGTCGGAACTTCTGTTCTCCCCCGTGAAAGAAGGTGTACATGGTGTCCACTTCAGTGTTGATAGCTTGGACTGTGAATTGCCCACTGAGCAGGATCTCATCCTTACCTGCCAAGCTAATAAGGACAACTATACCATCGCCTTCGAGGGCAGTCTCACCACATACTCTGAGGACAGTGAGTGTGCTGAACTGGCCGTCAATCAAAGACATGGTATGAAAAGCCACCTCCATATTTCATAGTGGTATTCATAGTGGTAGTGACCTAATGTTTGCTTAGTTTATGATGTTGCTAATATACGTACCCGCACTGATTCATTGGCATGCAATTAATTACTCATGATAACTTGCCAGCTCATACGCACCTTTTATTTTCAGACAAATTGGCTGAAGAAGAAAACATTACTTTAGATAACGATGAAAGAACGCGCAGGAATTTAGAATTATTAGAAAGATGTAAGAAATTAACTAATAAGCTAACTACGTCTATGGCTAGGAGCGACTTAGGATTAACTACTTGGAGTAAACTTAAGAAACAAACCAGCCAGTCACCCTTAAGGAGGTAAAATTACTTCAACACCATTCACCGTAGACGAATATTCACTATATACAAGACTTTTTAATGAAATTCTCTAATTTTAGGCACCCATCTGGTAATAACAATGAAGACTCAAATGAAACGACTGATGCCACAAACGATAACATGAACAACTCTGTCATTAAAAGCCAAAGTTTGCCAAATCTATACAGAAGAAAACTTTTGAATAGTTCTATTAATTCAGCCGCTCTTAGTAATTCCACGGTATGTTTTTAATAGTGTTTGTGAAATCTGTTTGGATATTTATTACAATAATAATGCAATTATTTGATTTTATGTCAATTATTTACAGGTTGATTCATTCACCGCCAATCACAGACTATCTGGCACTCCCATGTGTATGAAAGTTTATGATGTGTCACAACATCGTTCGTCACACGGAAGCCAACACTCTGAGCCTATGAGTACTTCCTCCACTGAAAATCAAACCTCATCTGATAAAAGCCAGCCCAAGCAAACGTTTAGTTTGGTGAAATTATTTATGAAACAAAAGAGTATGAGTAATGATGGAATCGTTAGCATGGACCAGTTAGACAGATCAGAGTGCTGGCCTTCAAGTTCTGGTGGTGATAGCGGTGAATCTATGGGAGAGCAAAAAATGAGCGAGTCAAAATCAACGAATACTGATCGCCCTCAAATCGATTTACCATGTAATTCAGTGGAAGATGACTCGACGATTGTTTACGAAGAAATACAGACAGTGACCCCATATAGCAACAGAGTATACGATGAAGTTTTAATTGAAGAAGAGGAAACGGGCGAAGGAGCAAAACTTAGTGACAGTGAAACTAATCTTTATGCTACAGTAAATAAACCGCACTTAAAGAGGACAAATCTAAACATCATGCATAGCCCATCTAGGTTGAGAAGTAACAGAAAATCATGTTCTTCTCAATCTTCAGCTACAAGTGTTAGTATTTCTAGTTGTTCCGAGTCAGACGGAACCCAGATTACAAGGATGAATAGGCTCCTACAACGGGAGCCTTGCGACAATAAATCTACGTCAACTCACCTTGAAGCAGATACTTTAGATAAGAGTATGCAAACATCAAGCATGCAACTCTCAAATATGTCTCAGCGAGAATTATTCAAGGTCGTTGAACGCTCTTTTCTTGAAAAATTGAAGGAAGGAGATTGTGAAAAACCCGTGTTTGTTTTATATCCTAATTATACGCTACCCGATATAAGTTTCTTGAATGGGAGGCCAAATATTTATTTAAATCCATTGAAAATAAATGTAACGCCAAGGTCTAGTGAAACTAAGCGAAATAGATTGCAAGTGAAAGGAAAACGTCCATTTTCTTGCAATGATCTTGAAATGCTAAAAAAGAAAGGTCTTAGTCATATAAAAGACTGGGACTCACTCAACTTTTTACTTCCCATGGAGTGCAAGCAATTGCTATCAGAGGTCCCCGAGCTAATGCAACATATGAAAGAAAAAGAAGGGGCACCCAAATGTGGGGATAAATACTGTAACGCATCACCCTCTTCTAAATCGAAAAACCGACCCATGAGCTGCGATTGTAATAACTTAGCTGGGAACACTACAGCTGTATCATCCAGTTCAAGTACGGCTACTCAACCATCTTCTGGCTACCGAGGCTCATCCACGATGTTAACAGATTCCTCAGCGCAAAACAGCCCTGCCCCTGCTGGAAATTTCAACCCATTATTTGTTTATCGTTATGATAGTGCTACAAGCTCGGAAGCCAGCGGTGTAATTAATGATGGACAAAGAACAAACCCTGCTTTTCCGAAACGATCACTTTCCTTGGCGGATCAAAATCGTTTGGCTAAGCATGGAGAACTAGCGCCTCCAAGACCACCATTACCAAAGAGCATATTACGGAAATCAATGGATAAAACCAGAAAATCTAGCACACATAACAAGCGGTACAGTATGTTTGAAATGGACGATATTATTCAAGATCCTGTTGCTTGCATGACAGCTGCAACAGAACATAAGACTAAAAGGAGATCACTTCAAGAACCATATTATTTACAAAACCAAAACGTAGATTACAGAAAAAATAATGATCTGGCCGCTAAAAGATTATCCCAACAATTTCTTGATGCAGCCGACAAAGACGCTGACTATAACGAGTATTACCCGGATGAAGGAGTGGGGACGGAAAGTAGCCTAGAATCAGGCAAATCCAACGAACTTAAGTTTCATAGACCACATACTCCTCCGTTACCTAAACCGAGAACAAAGAAAATGGAGTACACTGAATTTCCACCACCAGGTGCACTCATTAGCAGTGCAGATTTACAACAATTAGAGGAGTTTCTTAAACACAGTGGATTCAATTGTCAGAACATGGATGAATGGGATCAAAATCAAGTGCAAAAGGTAAGGAATCAGGTTTCCAAATTCCTCCAAATGAAACGATCTCAGGAAGAGAATCAAAGGTCCACAGAATCGAGTGGCAGTAGTTGCAATAGCAAGAAGTCAGTCAGTTTTGCGCATAAGTCTGAGGCCACCCGGGCCGATCAACAGACTCAGCTAAAACCAGTGGAAGAGCTGAAAGTGGTCAGTCTCACGACTCCACCGAACTCGCCTAACATCTCCGCTGTGATTGCGCAAAGGCATTACCAGGTAACATTTTATTTGCTTGTGCTACTTCTGCTCACATCATAGCCTGTTATATCTGTGAGTACCTTTGGTTCCTTACTTTTCTATCTTTTATTTGAATCCTTTGTTTTGTGTCCGCCAGTTAGACCCGCTTATCTTGCCGTTTACCTACCTCTATATTGTACGAATTATTTTACCTTAATTTGGCAATTTACTTTGCACAATGTACCGCATATTTCTATTATGATATTATAGTCACTACCTGCGCTTATATCACCCATTCATTATTCATGCTGTGGTAATGATATAAGTTGCTGTTAAATAACACACTTATATATTAAATACGATTACATATTTTAGGGAAAAAATCTAGCAGAAATTCCGATATGTGAAGAAGCTGAAGTAAGCCCTGATGAGTTCGGCAGTCCAGTTCACCATAACACAAGAGTGAAATATGATATAATTGATGTGTCGCAAAAAAGAGGTACGTGTGATAGAAATTATTTAATTACTTATACAATATTTTTTATTTTATATTTTTCATGTTGAAACTATTTGTTCCAGCGTTAGTCTCGAATGTGACTGATGCAGTTGAAATGTTAATACAACATTTTTCACCGGCTACCGATCAAGCCGAGTTGGCTTTTCTGGGAGATTCTAAAGAGTCCCCAGCTTGTGCTAAAATAGCTCTTAATGCACTGTGTCCAGCCTTATACGCAATATTCAGAGATGGCCTCAAAGAAAGTATTGAAACTTCTTTCGGAGCCGTGAATAATTCGGTATGGCAGATGGTTGAAGCGACTGCAAGACAAGGTAAACAATATCAAACTGTATAATTTTGATACATTTAATACTACTTTACTTCTATAGATCATATTAAGTAGGGACTTATATCAACCCATAATCGTTAATTTTTACAGGACCTATAACAAAATCCCTCAATGAATTAGTGCTAAGGATTAACAGTGAGGACGCGGTTACGGAAGGATTGGTCAAGTTCAATGCATTCATTCTTGGTCTACTCAAGTAAGTATTTTAAATTTATAATATGGAAAAATATCATCTTGTACATATATTGGAAAAACGAAATTTCGGAAGATTTAAGAAAATAAATTATAACTAACATCTCTATTCCAGTGCACAATCTGTAGATGCATGGGTGTCCTACGTGCGTACAAGGGAATCTGTGCTTGCTAAGCAGTACAGCTCTGACTCCCTCATCCTCGCCGGCTGTGTGGGCGAACCGCGATGCCGGGCTCTCTTGGATACCTTACTGGCCAGTTTAGAACCTTTGAAACTTTTACCATTCTCGCTAGACCTCATGTTCGAAATGCGTGAACTACATAGAAGTTTCAAGAGAATTGAAAGCGATATGCGTGCTGCTAGTCGGGTAAGTTAAATTAAAATAAAACATTACCTATATCATTCCCAAACTGACACTGAATGCCACTCTCTCATACCTTTTAAAATTATGTAATCAATATTCCGTGTCTTTCGTGTACCGAAACCACTATCGCATACTATCAAACTGTCGCCTACCGAAGTAACATCGCTTTATTTGCATTTTATTGTTTACTGCATGTGCTTAAATCACAGTTCACGACGTACGAACGCGATATCTTAGCATTTACTTTCGTGCACAGCTTACATAAAATGCAAATAAAGGCATGGCCGGACGATCGATCGATGACCTTGACGAGGACTCTTTACTTACAATAAACTAACGTTAGATGGCATGATGCATGATGCTAAAACAATTTGGTGTATTTAACAGCCCACCTCGATTAACACTCCACCACTAACTCTGAACCAACGGAACTTACTGAAGCTCGTGCGCTCGATGCAGTCGAGCGGACTGTCGAGCGACGATTGTCAGACCAGTGTTATAATGAGGCACAAAGAACCCAAAAACAAAGAGCCATCTACACCGGACCTACTTAACGATTCGGCAAATGTTAAGACTACAGTAGAAAAGAATAGACCTCGATCGTGTGTCAATCCAACGGCGATCGGTTACGATATATGTCCTAATAACAGCAGAATTGAGTTGGAGACAAACCGCCGATGGTCCGGGGTTCAATTGGGTTCTAAGTTGATGCAGGCGTTTGACAGACTGGTGTTTGACGACAGCGATGATTATACAGATAGCCTAGAGAATACTAATAAGCCCTCCGCTAAGCCCACCAGCAATGAAGTGAAGGTAACTCGGCGGTGCTTTCTGTGTGGACCTTATGTTAATGTGCTTAGTACGTAGCGGAAATTTTGTTACGGTCTCGTTATTTCATTGTGCAGATTGATTTTCTATCGCTTACAGCTTTTAACATTTTTGTTGCGTGTCAGCTTTCAAGTTATTTTTCCTGTCATCACTTAGGATTATTTGTTTGCAACTTTTTATATAGTATAAGATTTAAATGTACGTTTTAAGATTATTTGAAGTAGATAAGTATGTCTTTAATTTTAGATATTCGTGTTGCAATATAATATCAATTTCTAGAAAGAAATACCCACTGTTATTATCTTAGACTTAAAATTTTGTAGTATTCTGATTAATTCTCATTTGAAAATTAACGTGATTAATCCTATTTTATAAAAAATATACTTTATTAGCAAGTTATTACCGTAAAAATGAACTAATTCAAAATCAATGGTTAGTATATGCACCGGTAATGGTACAGATGCAGACGCTATAATAAAATCAATCAATGTTCTATGTGTTAATATGAAACGTGTTATGATAACAGGCGCAAAATATAATATTCTCAACAACCACGCAGATACAGCTATCAAAATATATTACTCTCACAATGCACCTTGTCACTGACGAACAACATGTTAATTATAACATTACACGTGAATGTTTTTCTATTAAACAATTACGTTGTGTGTTCAGCTGGAATGTAGCGGGGAGGAGCAATGGCGGCCAGGGTCAGCAAGCAGTGGAGCTAGCGGCAACACTGGAAATGCGAGCGGTAACTCAGGAGGCAAGTTCCGAAGACTTCAACTCAAGTGGGAGATGCTTAGCAATGCTGAGAGTCCCGTTACGCCCTCAGGTACCCGTAGTGAATGTGTAGAAAGGCAGACATCGTACATCCTTTAAATTATCTGAATGATGTCATGGTTTGTTTTAATTACATACATTCTATATAATTTTACAGTATATCAGTAAGTTATTATCGGTACAATTTCTTTAAAACGTTTTCCTTTATTGCGAACATAAATTGTGACTCATACTTATCCAATGATAACACAGAATCGTAAGATTTAGCACTTCAAATTTTTAAATTAATCGTAATTGTTCTATTTACATTAGCTGCATGTTTTCATGCCTTCCCACAGCTGTGCATACTTCGCGTTGATGCCGTATCTAAAAACATACATAAAACGACTGAAGTGGGTAATTTTGTTGTCATTTTGCAATAACGTATCATACTTTAGGAATCATTTTGGCAAACTGAACTTTAGCACTCGTTCTCACAGTTCTAATTGGGACATGATATTGATGTTGCTGTATATATTGTAACTTAATTTAAAGGGATTACTAACAGTAATCAGTACATGACCTGGAGAATTTTTGTTTCAAAATTTCCCTTAAAGTGTGCTCGAAGAACCAGACAAGCAGATTAATATACAAAAAATTCCGAATTAATCAATCCGATTAAAAAGTCATCAAAACAATTTGTAGCGCATACCTTTAGCTTGTTTTCGTGTATGTTTCATACATATCCGTTAAGACATTGCATTGAGAATTTACAATTTATATTATAAAAGGGCTTATACGTACTTATTTTTTTGGAAATCTGACTACTTTCTATAAAATTTTGTTCAATACAATGTATTCACGACATTCTTATCTTTATTATCATATACTTTTCATAACAAATAGGCTGTTGCTTATTTAATAATGTTCAGTAAATCAGCCGTATGTTTTAAATTTACTGTTGTTACAGCTTTAACGTTTTCGTTCCCAGGAGAGACGTCACCGGCGGCGGCGCGCGGTTCCAAGATCCCCAGGCCGGTGTCGTCGCCCGTTCGACCGCAGGCACCTGCGCTTCAGTCGCCGGCCAAAAATACACACCGGTACATAATACTACTACTAATTTTATAAATGCGATTTTTTGTTTTTAGATATTCAGATGTTTGGACGTATAGATATTTAAGTCTTTTAATTAATCACAACGAAGTTAACACGTAACGCGGCGGGTCACGATAACTTTTTGAAATAATTATTTTATCTAATGGCATGCAAAATACTATTAGACGATTATTTCTCACAACTTTGGCAGGATTATAGGCTGAACTAACTAACATGATGTCCTACTACGTAGGGAATGATAATACGTAACAAACAACTTTTTATATGCCGACACTAACAGTAAAAAAACAGTTTTTTCATATATTTAAATGGAATAGGTTTCAATATTTTGTATGGAACCGTTTATTTTTTTTGGTAAGTGTCATTATAGTAATAAAAAGCCTTACTATAACCTGTCTCAGGTCTCTCACACTTGTCCACTGTATAGACTTATTAAATTTGGACAAAAAAAAACATCGCGCGGCAGGAACCGGGAGCTAAAAATTAGTATAACGATATAAATAGAATTTAAAGTGAGCTTCGGCTAATTAGATAGGTACATTGAACTGCAGGTCGTCAGACAAAAATATAGTATTGTTACAGATCGGCGTTTTCGCGTATCGTTGTTGGAAAGAAAAGAAAAAGAATGTGACTTACCTACTCTCGTGTTATTTTTAAAATTTAAAAGGATGTAATAAGACATAAATATTTCGATTTGTTATCAAAGTATTCAAATGCATTCATTATAATTATCAAACCTGATGTCCTATGACCACACCGCAAAAGTTCGTTCTGACGCATGAATGACGTCAAACTTAGATTGCTTGTTTTTTGTTCTACGTCTTTACGATTATTCTGTTTTCAATGACAGAGCTGCAATAATATAACCGCACAAATTGTTTTTTGAACTTTCCACAGACTACGTGCATACTAAAATTTTAGTGATTGGATCACTACAGCTCTTTTAAATAGTCTCCTACACGCCAATAGCGTTATTATTGAACGAGTGTAATATTGCAAACACCGAGCAATAGCTTCGTATATAAATCCAAATGTATTACTCAGTGTAGCGAAACCTAATTTAAAACGTATTGACGACTCCAACCAGAAGACCCAAGAAAAGTTTGATCCCTACAAATCCAGTCAAAGGTGGATCACTTCGTAATCGTAATTTAACCCTTTATGAAGTTTATATTATCTTTGGTACCTGATTTCATTATAACAGTAATATAAAATACTATTTTGCAGGGGTATCCCAGTACCGGTGCGCAAGGGCAACTCCCCGACATCATCAACCCCCCGCCCTTCAACTGCGCGGACGATCACGGCGAATAAGAAGCCGCCACAACCAGCGAACCGGTAACGTAGAATTTAGATTTTCAATAACAGCAATAAACATGCCGTAATCATATTCAAATAGGTAGTAGTTTCATATTTAGATATACAGGTTCTGATCTAACTTCGACTTCTCATCTAAATGAAAAAAATAATCGACTCTAATCTTGCTATGTAAAGGTGGCGGATATTTTAATTTAGTTCTATTTGTTTTCATAGCCAGAACATTTCTATTAATGCATATTTGTAATCGTAATACTATTTCCTGATATTTTTATCTATATTTAGTTCATGTTCAATAGCACTGCATAATTATACAACGCTTATAATGCACAATATCTCCAGAATTATACCAGAGACGACACCGAAGAGAATCAACGTGAACAAACCGCGAGTGACAAACGATGCCGTATCTAAAAACATCGCAATCGTTAAGAGAACACCGCCGTATGTACACATAGATGGGAAATAACAATCTAACACTGCTAATGCCAGTGATACTATTCTAACGAACATTAACCAACAGCATGTGCATGAATCGAAAAATAATTAGGATGATGATGTGTAAAACATCATGACCAACAGATACAGAGAAACCAAATTGTATTATATGTACGATGCTACGATGTAGCGTGTGATTATTTATGTATTTCTTCCAAAATGTATATCTCTCGTTTTTATATATCTCAGTGTAATATAAATCTCCCTAGCATTTTATTTAATCTTATAAGCTTCAAAATTATCACATCCATTTTTCGAAATGTAATGTGTTTATTCAAAAGTCACAATAATTATTTCTGTTGTCTTGTTTGTCTATTACTTAGCAATCATTCTGATCATAAGAGTTGTTTTTCTTTTGATAATACCTAATTCGGTCGCGTCCCAAAGTTGTATATAGTTTTCGAAGACGTACACCCTGTCTTGATGATTGCAACAACAACGGCAAGCTAAGATCATAATTAACATATTATTATGTAAACGGTTGAGCATCTTACGCACTAGCATGCCGAATCAGTAGGGCTACAGACGATAATGTCGATTGTATCATTCTTTCAATAATCGTTTCGACAGTGAAAATGACGTAACTAAGATTTAAGTTATTAATGAACGAGTATAATATAGCAAACACCGAGCAATAGCTTCGAATTTGTATACAAATCCAAGTGTTTTACTCAGTGTAGCGAAAACTAATTTAAATATTGTATCGTTCGTTCAATCATCGTTTTGTCAGTGAAAACGACGTAACTAAGAGTAAGATTCGTCAAGACATATGGCGTGATATTATATCGATTATTGATTTTGCGAGTAGATCTGCAGAATCACGCACACAGGCGATCGTTCTTCGCGGCTTCTTGGTAGGTCTCAGAGGGTCTCCCCTCTAAACACTTCCGAGAAGCCACTTAGAGCACGGTGCAACGCGGAATGCTTAAGAACTAATCAATCGAATTTTCTTAAAACATATCAAATAATAGGGATTTTGAAAAAAATATTTTATTGTTTTTTTTTATTAAAACTTTATTATTAATAATATTCATATTGAATGCAAAAAACTTAAAAAAACATAATTTTTAATTAATTATAAATAATTAAAACTTTGACAAAATTTAAAAAAAGATCACGTGACTATAAACGCGCCATGATTGGTCACCATAGTTGTGACGTCATAATGTTATAGCTATTTAATAACAGTACAGCGTTTACGGCTATTACACGTGACTAGACAATAATATTGAAAATGTATTGCTAAAAAACGAGTTGTTAGTTGGTTCCGATTAGTTATGTGGGATAATAAGTATATAATAATTATTTGATTTGTATACTTAGATAAATAATAATTAATAACAATGGTATTAAGAAATACTTACATCGAAATGATCTTCACAACAAAAAAAAAACGATTTTGTTTTGGGATTATCACGGTGCACTGCTTGAAACCATTTATTTCGACGTTTGTCATCTTGGGGAACATTTAAAAACATTTTGTCAGGAGTTGTTTTTGTAGTATTCGTACATAATAGTACAAAACAAGAACGATAACTTTTGAGGTTCGACATTTTCAATATAAATTTTAATATTTAACAATGACAACAAAATTAAATAGATCAAAACACTGTACTTATTATTTCTATATCAACTGCAATGAGTGAAAACTAACATTATGACATCACACGCGCTCGGGTTTATTCAGGAGCTGTCGGCGTGACTTCGGTACTGGATTCAAAAATTAATTTTTGTTTGAAATAACTTTTGAATTATTGCGAAAAAATAGTTTTGTTATAAAACTTAAATATGACCTTTCCATTTATCACAAAAAAATAATAATTTAAATACCCAATTGTAGCAAAGTTCTTATAAAGCAGTATTTTATTTCATAGTGTAGTTTTTTGATACAGATAAGAAAATGATAAAATTCATCATTGCAAATACGTCGTTTATTTCTGAGCGCGCGCTCAATATATCCATCCCTTATTATTCTTTTGTAAAGTAATTGCATCACTGTTACTCTTCCGGTCGATAAATGTTCGATCCTTAAGAGGATAAAGGCCGGCCCTTAAGAGGTTTAGTAAGAAAGAGCGTGTGTGGCAGGACGTCGCGCGTGGACCAGACGGCCGGCGGCGGCGCGGCGCCGCGGCCCGCGTCGCTGCCGTACGGGCGCACGCCTCCACCCGCCGCACCGCGCCGCGCCGCCTCCTCTTCCGCGACGCGTGCGCAGCACTCCACCAACCAGCAGAAACACAAGTATGTAGCTCTTCGATCAAATTTGCATGCAATACAAACTTTTAGCTTAGCTGAACAGAAAACAATAAAACTATTAAAGAAACTAGTGTTACATAGTTCTGCTTCAGTCCTTTATATCATTGCTTTGTGATCACGAGGTCCTGGTTTCAAATCCTAGGTCGGACAAATATATGGGTCCGGAGTCAGGAATTGTGCCCGGTATATGACAATAGGCTCGCCCCCTATTACATGGGTCCTAACATCGTCGGAGAAAAGTGAGTGTACTCAGTATATCGATCCTCAGTATATCCTCTGCCACGGTATTCAGTTCGATTTACAATCTATCTATCTTTAGGCAGCATGAGGACCTGGGCTCTGGATCCCAGGTCCTCATGATGACTACGCGCACTATCCGCCACTCAAGGAGACTGTCTCTAATAAAATCTGTATTTTTTCTAGATATGTAAGAACGCTATGGCATCGGCTTCCTTCAGATTCTGGTCACCTAGCGTTTAACGAGGGCGAGCGCCTCCGACTGATACTCGAGGTAGACAATCAGTACCTGTTGTGTTGTCGAGGCGACCAGAAAGGGCTAGTTCCCCGCGATGCGGTCCTTCTTGAGGATTTCTGATATTGGCAGCCATAGCATGACTGGCAGCCGTGCTGGCGGCCATTACGTTTGAATGGCAACTGTGGCAGAAACTAAATGAAATACTTCATTTTTTCGGGTTGTCGGTGAGAATGTGTGAGAAATGATCAAACTTTAATCACATTCATTTTCATACAACCGTAAAATATAAACATGAAGTGGTCGTTAATGTTGTGCAATAGGTTTTGAGTGAGATGTAAATATTACGGAACTAATATGTATCGTTTGGGCATGTGCTAAACTTTGTGTTTGATTCGGTAATGATGTGAATGCAAATTGGTGATCAGGAACTGTTGCTGTTCAAAGACTATGTAAATTTACTATAAGGTAGTTCAGCAGTCTTGTACCTAGTCCCTTCATCTGAAGGACTATTTATGTGTTTTATTATGTGAATTTATTTAATTTTGATGTTGCTTCACTTAGCAATGTCGTACCCAGAATCTTTACATCACTAAAATTATTCTCTCACATTTCTAATTATTGTAGTAAAATCTAGTCTTACGATATAAGGCACGACAAGGTCTTGGACTGTAGATACATTTTATTTTAAGTAACACAAATTGCGAGAATATTTACTGAGAATGACAAAATATATCCGAGGATCTGTATAAATACATTAACAGTAAATATTTATCGCAATCAGATGTGATATATAGAATACTATATACATTTAACGGTAGGAACAAAATCTCATACCTTAAGAGCAAACTCCTTTTCATCCTAAATTAATCGAAATTCATTACTGCTGAGAGAAAGACACCAAAATATAGATTGATGTTTAGGTAAATTACGTAAATGTGAATTTGATGTCTAAAATTACCCATTGATATTATCAAATATTATGTATGATATACTATTTACATCCTATTGGTATTTAGTCATGTAATTTGGTAGACTATTAATTCGAAACAAACCCTGTATAATTATTTCGTGATTAGAGATCAATTCATATCCAATATTCATTCTAGTTTTCTAAAACTTTGGGTACGGTTACGATAACCATGGATTGTGTTAACTTGTGTTTTCTGGTTACTAATAGCATGTATCCCCTCCTTCATAAATCCCATCCTCTCCTATTACGGTCTATGGTAAAATCACAAGAACTTCAAGCATTCAGTTTAAGTGTAGATCATTGCCGAAGTATTGTTCCTCGTAAATGGTGTAGATGGCTTAACATGGTGTATAACACTAACTGCATGGCCTTGACCTATAAACCCCCTCCTGGTACTATTCTACACGTTACGGGATGGATAAGACGGTGTTGGTGCGTAACAACTTGTATTAACTAACGGCATGAACCCATCCACTTTACACTTCCTGTGCCCAGCACAGTCTAGTGCTCAAATTCTGGTTCTAATTCACTGTACCTGCTTTCATATTATTGGTGGATATTTATTTAAAAATACTTATTCACATCATCTCAAACATAATACTTGTTTAACAGCCACGAATATTATTGTGATATAATAGTCATATCACTGCTTATGTATTGCGGAGAGAAATGATATTTTTGGTATGTACTGTTTTGCTCAAGTTGGAATCGCAACATTATCGGATGATATGATTGATATTAATATTCGAGACAAAATACTCTAATTACACTTATTATAAATGGTGAAACGTTCAGTATTTGTTTATCGATGTAGACATAGTGAGTATTTGTACATAAATTAAGTGGAAATTATTCGTAGTAGTGATTTTAGAGGTCAAAATTTGTAACAAACCTTTTGAAAGCACGATACAGTTCCTCTCGTAGTCCGTCGTGCTATCGAGTCCCAAAATTGGTGAAATCGTAGTCGGTATACTAGATTTGGATAAATTATTATACCCTCGCGTATAATAGGTGTCTTTCTCGAAGCGGGCATGATGCATCGACTCTTGCCAACTAGGTTCAGTGATCAAAGATAAAAGAGGCTCGTCAACACGATAATCTCATTACACTTAGATGGACGTTAGTTGAGACAACATTAGATATCTACAATATAAATAATCTATACAATAATTAGGATAATAATGTTATCTAAATTATAGTCGAAATATTTAGGCGACCGTAACCTCCGTGCAGTGGGAATGGTGAAAGTTTGTAAAATACACATTTCATTACCATTTTAGGAATAATTCGCGCTTTGTGACTGAATGATGTGTTGTGGCCTTTGTATGTAATTAAAGTTAATAGTGTTACTGTGTCGTGTGTGTCCGCTTGTTGCATCGGTCGAAATATTCATTGTATCTTCTACTTAACGTTAAATCGGCATGGGGAATGCTTCCACAAATTATTTATGTAATTATTAAAGTAATCGAAACTCCTAACTAACCGTTAAAGTATTTTATTAGTCGAACAAACATGCCTTAAAATATTCAAAGTAATATATTGATGAAGCGCGAACTAGCGAATTCGCTGCACGACAGCTTCACAAGTAATCGCTTTGCAGTTAGCGCATGTATCTTTTTGCAGTAACCATAGAGGAGTTTGTTAGTCGTAAGTTTTTATCAAGCGTTTGTATTATTGAATGATGTTGAACTGGTTTTTTATAAAATGACATCCTGCGCGTTCGTTTTAAGGTATTGTTGGATACATGTGGTGAGTCAGTTGTCCTTATGGGTACAAAAGGTTAAGTTATTGTACGATTTTTCAGTGTAAGTCTTTATTTATAATTTTTACGATTGGGATCAATAAGTTGAATTTTGTGTTAAAAATTTTATTTTCTTAAAAAAAAAAAAGAAAAACAAAAAAGAGGCTTTCGTTACTTTACGAAACGTCAACGAACGACTGAGAAACTAATTCCGAATATTTATAATATAAGTTAATTTTGAAACATATAAATAATTATGTATGTATTTAAGTTCCGGTGAGACATTTTGTCGATCAGTGTATGTATTGTTTAAAGATATTTTATTTGTGTTAAGTGCCATAATTTAATGAATTAACAATTGATAAATATTATTATAATGCATAACCATGTACACCAATTAAACAATATATAAAAGAAATGGTTGTTTTATTCAAAAAACCTACAAAATAAATACATACTACAAAAAATACATATTTCTCTAACGTGTAAAATTAAGCAATTGTGTCATTTCTACAAGATTATATATAACATTACACGTGACATCCAATTGCAATCTTATTCTAATACAATTTATTCTGTAAATACCGACAATATATTATTACGAGGCTACTTTTTAATGAGTAAAATGAACTTTATTATATTAATTAATACGTGCGCGTCTATAATCAACTGTATATTCTATACCTATATAATTTATAATCTTTTTTTATAATGTTAGCCCTGTTAAGAAACTGTCCCACCGTTGGGCACGGGCCTCCTCTCAAACTGAGTGGGTTTAGGCCATAGTCCACCACGCTCGCCCAGTGCGAGTTAGCGAACTTCACACACCTTCGAGAAACTCTTAGGCTTCCTCACGGTTTCCTCACGATGTTTTCCATCACCGTTAAAGCGAGTGATAGTTAATTTTTAATACGTACATGCTTACGAAAAGACAGAGGTGCGTGCCTGGGTTTGAACCCGAGACCTCCGACTTTGCAGTCCAACGGTCTAACCACTAAGCTATCACTGCTATACCTATTTGAAAAAAAATCTAAAGGTATTTGTTCTTAAGCAAATGAATAAAAGTTAATTAAATAATGAAATTAATGTAAGAGTTAATAAAATAAGTGAAATGCTTAAACTCATACTGATTCTTCTCTTCAACAACAATTTTGTGTCAAACCTACCCGTGTTTTAGTGAAACTACTTGTTTCTTATGTTTTGCTTTAGAGTAAAACAATACAATATAATTAATGAATTAAATGTAATAACTTGTTACAACAGAAACATTACATTACCATTTTTGTGCACAGATACACGATAAATTTATCTAGATGATTTGAGATTAATGTATGTACGGCATTTTTGCACTAAGTGCCTAATCCTATCGCCTAAAATGTAATGCATACATCCAACTACATTGAACAATAACACAACAGAGTCGTTATTTGTTATATGAGACTCAATTTCGCTACGAATTCCTACTCCATTAGTATATGGAGAAAGCCGGACGCTGGATCAAGGAGGCACGCCTAGAATATGCTGAGCGAGGTGGATCGCGAGCGCTCGCTGGCCTTGCCGTTGAAGTACGTCTGTTTCGTTCGTTATTCCGTTCCACCATATCTTCTTCACCAGTAGCATGGAGCCTGCGTCGAGGAGACAGCGCGCGGGGAGTACGCGGCGTCCGAGCAGACAAGCATCTGGATTTCGGACGCTCTTCCTCAGACCATTCATGGACGGACATGTCATATTTATCCTGAATAAAATATTTTGGATTAATAGCTATACCTTAACAAGCTTAATGGAGGTATATATACATTAGAATAATTTTGATACAGATTTATGACAAATATTCGTAAAACCCATTTGATATCTTGGATTTTTTTTCATTATAGTCATGTAGGTATCGGTTATGTAAATTATAAATAATTCAAAATAATTCATTAAAATCAGTACCTGTTAGGTTTCGCTTGGCTCTTATTTATAAGACATTTTGGGTTCATTTCAAGTTTTATTTTTCAGATGTTATGAGCTCAATATCATTTGTATACAAATTAAAATAATACAGATGAAGGGAATTATCTGTTGAATAAGTTCTATTTAAGAGGAAAAAAGTAGATCCATTAATACTATAAAAACATCAGAAGCCACTTACCACTTATTACATATTTGAATATTCCTTTGGTCTAGATACGTGCAAGAGTGAAGTGATAGCAATATTCAGCAATATTTGAAACTAACGAATGTTTCGTGATTCTGTGAATATTCTGTATATTAAATAAAACTAGATACTAGATGTTAAACTGTATTAAACGATTACCGAATAAGTATACAATACGTTCTTTTCGTCCATAAGATATTCTAATTCCTGCTTAGAACTATGTATCTATTAGTTTGGTTAAAATTTAATTGCTTATATATTTTACTAAAAAGCTTGCGTAAAGAATAACAAATAAAATGTGAAATAATGATACGTGACATAGGAATCGTAATGCTTCATACTCAGGAATAATTCACACCTAAATATAATGAAATAATAAATATGCAGAAAATCATCTTTGAATTACAATGCAAGAAAGTTTTGTGACTCAAAAGCTTCAAACATTGAATTAATACACACTATCTAAACCTAATTTCTTATAATCGTAATTACATATAAAACATTTATTATTCCAATAATCTGGTCAGTCAATCACGGGCCTGCACCTGTTCTTACCACAGCAATTTTGTGCGCAACAAGTGTAGCCAATAAAAATTAAACAATTCAGCATATGCCACAACAGCTACTAGATATAGCGAGGCTAATAATTATAAAATTCTAATTCTATTTGTCACAAACCGAATGCTGTGTCAAGAACTTTTCCCTGATGTCTTTACATTCCAAATTATAGAACAAATCTACGGATACGTTCTTGAAGAAAAATAGTGTTGATCACAAAGGCTACTAGGCTGTATTTGAATAGTTGAAATAAATTATACAAATGTGAGCGTCACGCGAATATCAGTGGAATATTATAATACATTTGCCATTAAAATTTTACTTAGTGCTAATAATAATTACATAAAAATCAAAGGTGCATTTTTTACCAAAATGAATCTTATATACAAGCATTAATTTAAGTAAAATCTACGTAATCCATGCTTGATGAAACAGTTGTCGATAAGATGAAAGCTTTAATGTTAAGACAAGTTACTGAACTCTACAGGACTAAATGTATTGGCACTCATGATACTAATGACACTCGGGTTATGTAGATGACAAAAAAATCACTTCTTAGAATGTTTCACCAACTATTATAATACTACAAATAGGTACAACATTTATTTTCATTATAACAACAATTCACTCAAAAATTAAATGACATACTTAACGCTTTCAACATATTGTCCGAATGGATATGCAATAAATCATTGACACTGATGTATATTGACAATGCAATTAAAACATTTGTCAAAACAAACGTACCTAAAATCACTTAAACCGTATCAATCGGTACCGATATCAAAATAACATTAACATTTTATAAAAACATTATACAATAAGTTTGGACTCATGATTATCAAAGTTAATGTCGTTCGCTGAGAATCTGAAGTAATTTGGTGACCTTAACACTCCTGCTGATTCAAATTCTCATCTGATTTTGGAGTATGCGCTGCTGGTGGCACTGGACTCTATAGCAAAAAATAATTCACATTAATTCAAATTAAATAAACAAAACGTTAACAACCCCGATAATACAAATGGTTAGGCAACAAAAGAAATACAAACAGAAAAGACACCACATGCATTTGAATGAACTTGTTAGCCGTAGCGAAAAATAAAACCGTCTGAGTAACGCCTGATGCTATTTTACAAAATTACCTACTCAGTAATATGTGTACAAGTACTCTGGCTGAAACAAAAATGACGATGATTATACGATAAATTAATGAGAGTGTGAAATCCTTCACCGGAAATAATAAAAGAAAAAGCAAAACGACATAGAAAATCAAAATGGCCCGACTAGCGACCGCAAAGGGCCTCACCTCCTGCCGTGAGTGGCCGAGACTATCTGGCACCGGGGAAGGTCCGCTCATCTGCTTGATGTAGTCTTTGTCATCGAATATTTTGATATCACCACCTCCAGGTTTATGTTTTACATTATCCAAAGAGCCCACTTTACTTTGTGCTTTGAATTCCAATTTTTGATTGTCGATCTGTTTCAAAGAGTTAGTGTGCAAATAAAATAATAAAATATATAAGGTATATTATCCTAGAGGTTCCGTAAGCTTAAGATTCAAGTACAAATATTTTAAGATGTTTTTTCGTAAAAACCTAGTCTCTGTTGGTAAACAAAAGGTGAATGTTTATGTGCAGAGACAAATTATTAAAAAAGAAAACTTAATTGCAGCAGTGCCTACGGAACCAAGTGCTAGAAATATATAAATAAATAATAAAAATATTGCTGGTGCCGCCTCTAAAATTGAAACAAACATGTAAGTATGCCTCTATGTAGTATGTATGTGATTGTTCCATAATAGTATGCTTAATCGTTATTGATTTCCATGGCGTGCTTGTCGATGATATTTGTGTAGGTCGTGTGTACACAGCAACATATCATATGCTTACTACGTTATGTAACTTTCATAATATTATTTTATCTACAGAATTTTATTTTAGCATTCGTAGTGTATTAATAAAGTCACGCAGGTGTAACGACACTTAGTCTACCATAAATTGCATTTAGTAGTTTATTTTTAATTTATTACTTCTGTATTTTATTTAGACTTAGCAGTATAGATAAAAGGATCACACTTATTTAAATTTTAAGTGGCACAACCAGCGTGTTATAACAGCCGCAACAGAACCTAATCATCAGAAACCACTTAATAGTTCTATCAATCAATTTCTCATTTGGTACAAAAGTACCAATAACAAACCTTACTCCACAAGGAGTGGAAGGCAAAATGTTTATGTGACGCTCTCCATCGTGGCAACGCCCATTTTATAAACTAAAAACAATAACATTATTTTAAGCCTTTCTTTGACGTTCATTCATGGATTTTCTATGGGTTGATGTAGAGAAACACGTAATATTCGACGTCATAAAGCTGAACGATTACCTATTAAAGTAACGCACATTATACAACGAGAAATTGTGCAACATAGTGATTGTGAATAATTTTGTATTATTGAATAATTTTACTCACTGTTCTCGTTCCGTTCTTTGCAACTGTAGACTAAACAAGAATAATATTATTTCGATAGTGTACTTAAAACAATGGTACTTTAACAGCAAAAATTACTTGTACATGTAGTGCGTCTAAATGTATAAAGTGGATCTTTGCATATGATATCAGAACGTGTCTTGACGCCTAGTGCTTTACCATGTACTTAAGCTCTATTTATGATTGTATCATTTTACCAGCTGTGCTGTCGATCTAATCTAAACGACAAGTTACAAGTTTATCCTTTATACTTACATTATGTTGTAACTAGGCGCTGCAACCCTACAATACATTTTTTAAATCTCAAGATGTATTAAATAGTATTAGGTTCTAGTTACCTTAACAGCGCCACCGCCAGGCTTATGAGTGATGTTTACTGTAGACGCAACCTTCGGTTTCGCTTTTTCTTTGAAATCCAGTTTTACTGTTTCGATTTTCTTGTCGCCACCGCCTGGTTTGTAGGCCGTGTTTTGTAGAGAGCCTACCTTAGACTTTACGTTCCATTCCAATTTTGTGGATACGATCTGAAAATAAGAAACATTTTAATTAAAATTTTGTTCGTGTAACGTTTTTAACATTCCCACATATGCGTAAAACTTTTAACCTTTTTGCTTCCACTACTTGGGGTATATGCTTCGTTTTTGGCAGCAATTTTTGGTGTGATGTTACCAAACTCTAATTTCCTATTCTCAATTTTAACTTTTCCACCACCCGGCTTATATGTTGCGTTATCCAAAGAGCCGATTTTGGACTTTACAGCTTTTATATTTGGTGACGGAGCGCTGCCAACTTGCACTTTGTTCATCGGCACTTCTGAAATGCGTAAAAAGACTCAATGATCTATACATTGATACGCCTATAATAACAGATGATCAATTCTCTAGATGTGAAGATTTTATTTAGTCAGATAGGACAAATGATATAATATAGAGTAATTCTTCGAGATGAGTTAGTATGGGGAAGTCTGAAACTATCAAAAACGTAAATATTTGATCAAGGGGAACATTTCATCGATTTCTTATATAGATAGATTTCATGAGTTCATATACTCTGATTAAAGTGTACAAGTATATTAATAGAAAAGTCAATGTATTAGAATAATACCCTCTTCAATTCATTTATTTTTCTGTAATTGTATAATTGTTATTGATTTTCTGGTTGGTACAAAATATTAAAGTCCTCTTAGGCCCACTTGCACGAACCAGGGTTAGCGTTACCTGTGGACTAACTCGAGGTTATAACGTTAAATTGCCTTCAACTTAACGTTATAACCTCGAGTTAGTCAAAAGGTAACGCTAAGCCTGGTTCGTGCAAGTGGGCCTTAGAATATTTATAATATGTTAAATACTGTAATAATTAACATAGGTGTACTGGCTATTGAAACTCTACAGTATACCTTATTCAAAAATGAAACTAGAAATAAGGACTAGAATAGAATTTCACTCACTTTTCTTCTCTACTGGCAATGGATTTTCTGGTGTTTTAGCGGTAGCGCTCTTGCTTGATGATCGCGAAAGGCTAGTTTTGAGACTGTTGCTCGATTTTTCTTTTGTGGGTAATTTGCTAGGAAGCTTCTTGTTAGGCGAACTAGGGGATCCATTCACGTCCTTGAATACAAGAAACAAAATATTATTACAAATTAATTTTAAATAGATTCATCTAAATAACAGAATACAACACATACATTTCCCTGTGTGGATTCGTCAACACCACTGTCATTATCTCCATCTGTAAAAATAAAAACAGTCTTAAAGTGAAAAAAATATTATTAGGGTACCTACTATATTTAAGTTTAAGCTTGGCTCATCTTAAATGTTATTGTTAATAATACCTTCGTCTTAACTATTACCTTTTGGCCTAGATTTAGGCGCCGACGCGGTTTTTCGCGGGGTTGATTTTTTTGCATCTGGTGAAATGATAGCTGTGTTCAACTCATTAGGCTTTTTCTGGGCCTGTACGGGTGACTTCATATCCGGGATAGGAGATTTTGAAGGTGTTTTATTGGGCGTGATTACTGGTTTGATATTGCCGAAGTCTAGTTTAGATTCCAATTTTATCTCGCTTTTAGGTGTTTTCGGACGTTGGGGTTCTGGAGTCGCACTTTGTGATTGAGATTTATTTGATAAGGCTTGATTCGGCGATGACTTTGGTTTAGGCTCTGGCGAATCATCACTACGTGTCAAAGATGGAGAACGATCAGATAAATCCTCTTTAGCTTTAGAAACTTCATTTGCACTTTTGGTAATATTATTTTGGGAAATAACATCGTCATCATCATCTGACTTTTTTTTAAGAGTTGGAGTAGGTAGAGCACCGATGAATGATTCCGTCATTTTTGATCCAGATAATCTTGATTCTGGGCGTTCGGGTACTTCGCTTCCCCCATCATTAGATACTTCTGATCTGACACTTTCTTTCGAACCACGGACATTCTCCTTACTGTCGATTTTCCCTTCTTGTATTAATCCAAGGCCAGGACTGCGACTCGTAAAATCATCAATCCTGCCGCCTATGGCACTGACAGATTTGCGGCGATCATCTTCTGCTTTAAGTGGACTTGGAGCACCCGGTGCAGCTGCGATACTGAAGCTCCTGGCCTTAGCCATTCCTGGACCCTCAATACCATTTTCTGTTTTATTGACATTTTGAGTATCAGCAGCTGCGCTTTGGTTCTCCAGGTTGACTGGTTTATTTTGATACGTATTATATGTATCGAGACCCTTTAAAGAGCCCTGAGATGGTTGTCTTGGTAATACTCCAGGTCCAGGTGGCGGTCCGTTTTTAGAAACTCCGTTTAGTTGTTGTGTTAGCTGGGGCCTGACGGCGTCAGGTGTAAGAGCAACACTAGTAGGTATCTGCCTCGGACCGAACTGTAGGTTGTTCGGTGGAGGAGCCCTTTGTGAAGGTTGGTTTAATGTAGGTGACTGTGCCGGTCTAGGGGTCGGCTGAGGTGCAATAGATTGCGGACCAAATGGACGTAATGGAGGTGGTACCGCCCGAGGTTGTTGTGCACCAGGAGGACCTGGTGGAACTGGAGCTCTTGGTTGTGAAGCGCCGGCTCGTGGCGCAAATTGAGGAGGGCTTGTAACAGCGCCTCCTGGTTGGAACTGTGGTCTCGGTTGAGACTGCGGAGCGGCCGGCCTCAAGGTTTGAGGTGGAAACGCTGATCGTGAGTCAACTCTGCTAAGTGGACGGACCGGTGGTGGTTGAGACGAAACCTGAGGATCAGGACCAACGGAGCCTGCACTCGGCGGACGAGTCTCCGTCGGTGCCTTTTAAAAACAAAACAGAAACTATAACTAGTGAAAGTAGTACCTACCTACCTAATAAACTTCAACACCGTTAACTGCCAAGATTTTAAGTTAGATATTTAAAGTATGTACCTAGTACATATTCGTGTTAAGCCTCATTAAATGTGCATAAAAAAAATAAGTTTCATCATTCAGAAATATATTTTTTGTTTATTTTATCGCAGAGTTAAATATCCTGAATTATGTTTAAACTTATACAATGATTTCATCGTACATTGTACAAATATTATAATCATTGTGTGACTAGATCATAAGTGTTGTTTACTAAAATGAACGAAATAATGCCGTAAAAATTCTCCGTAAACACTTAATATTTTTGCGAATTCGCCGAACGAATTCACGAACTGAAAATGATTGAACACGATAGCTGACGGGTGCGGGGCGGAGACGACCGCGCTGTCACCAGGGCCCCAATCATCCGCCATCAAAACAAACCAATGCCAGCTCTTGGACGAAAACAATACGTATGGAATTTTTCTATTAACGTATTACAATAAACTAGATCACTTCAAGTGACTTTTACAGTGCGTTTAAAAAATATTTCCAACTATGCTTTTTGTACTATATGCCTGAGTCTGAATACAGGAAATAGTGGTGCCATTTTCAGTACAGTAAATAGTACCAAATGACAAATTTCCGTGTTCCCGTCCTCCGATCGTGGTTCCAGTTGTACCGAAGCGAGCAACGCCCGATAGATACAAGTTGTCACGAACTCGGCTACTAGGTCAAGCCAAGTCGTTGAGAGCTATTGCCGGGTTGAAAGATATACTGCGCCTCCATAATAAATATTTAAGAGAAACGAAAAATATTTTCACATGCTGTATATAGAAAAGATACTGATTTCCTTAGGTTTAATTATTTTGCATGTAGCAATATAGTCAGGTATAATTCTGTTCCACACTAACTTTGTTGAAATCTGTTGCATCATACCGTGCATGACACGGTGCATACCCTTATAAAAGTTATAACTACCCTGGAATATGGTAAATACTGACATAACGCAAAATTTTCTCACTTACTACATAGCTTTTTGACTTGACGAACAGATATTATTTTGATTGGTTCGATATTTTCGATTGACATTAAATAGGAACCAAGAGACATGTCTCATGCGTATTTCTGTGGAAAGTCTATTGACTTTGAACGTCGAACGAATTATAAAATGGTGCCTGCTTAGGGCATATCCTAACTGAAATGACGCACGTCACGCAAAGCGCTTTGTTTAATATTTTTATAAATATCTACCGAAAAAATATATACTGAACAAAATTATTAAATAAAAGCTCATCAATGAATCAGTATTTAAATAAACTTATTGAATTTAAACATTAATAGTCTCAAATTATAGCAAAAAGTTCATGAATGGATGTTCAAAATATCATATAGATATTATGACATAGCAGTCAATAAAGTGCACAGCGAATATACAACACCCCAAAGGTTATTTATCTTTCAGCGTCTGTGACCGAGGTGGTTGTCCTGAATCGCGTGATTTCACGAAAATATTCATAGCGCTCGATTTTCTGTCAAATATACATCAAATTATTATAAAATTTCACGAGTCCTATGTTAACATTGGCATAACATTGCATGGCTCTATGCTTTTTCGTATTCATAAATATCTATTTCGTACAAATAACGTAAACGTTCATGTGAAACAAAACCACGAAGAATTCTTAAAGAAAAAATGGCTAAAGTTTCATAAAGTCGAAAATAATCGGGTTACTTTATTAAGTTTTAGTGGTATAATTCTTAATGCCGAAGTTTTCGCTACTCATTTTTGGTGAGGTTTAATGGTGCCGTTTAAGTAATCACGAAGTACCGTGACTCGATTGATTACCTAATATACTGAAAACAACCCTTGTACTTTTATTAGAGGGTTGAAATTCACGGCCATTTTTTGCACTCTTTCAATCTGACAGTAAATCGCTTATGAACCGACAAAATTGATGAAACTTTTTGATACGTTTGGCTCTGTAAGTTTGAAGTTTAGTTTTTGTTCAATACATTGGTTTATTTAACAGTTCAAAACTATTTATAAATGCAAGACTGGGTGCATGGGTGCAACGCGTATGTAACTCGTGCTCGTGTAGTCACGAGGCTTACCCTGTTAGCGTTGTTAGTTTCCATGCTGCTTACAATAAAGACAATAGCTTAAACAATCGTCAAACTTTAAGTTGTGGTCTCTATGTCATATTTCTTCACTCGACGAGGCTGTCGCTCATTTGCGATGTATCCTTGAAACTATAAAAGACAATAAAGATTTTATTAGGCTTGAAGCCTCCACGCAAAGTTACTGCTGCCATAAAGGTGCCATGGTGCTATGCTGACGCATTTAACTGTGGGAACTACGCAATAATGTTGAAGTATTACAGTGGAAGAATATCTAACGATACGCCAGTGACTTATGCTTCATTACGTCTAAAGGTTTCTGAAGTGGATTACTAACCTTTTACAACCTTACTACGTATATAAAGTACAAATGCGATTATTCGAAGCGATAACACTTATGAATCGATATGTGCCTTGCTATAACTGCTATATTTGTATACATATATATAGCTACTATATTGTAACCATCAGCTGAAGCTACGGAATCTACCCATGAAAACCTATTAGGTTTTCACTATATATTACATTGTCATATTTCAATTTAAAGCCTTATTAAAGACTACTGTTACCCGCGGCTACGCACGCTTGTATTTTGTAATTTGACATAGGAGGATAGGTCTTTTCAAGATAGCATTACTTGGAGTAACCTAACCTAATACATAAGACACCTGCATAAAATTATTGGTGAAATGTCTGATTTAAACCTTTTCTACCTACCCTGCCAAAGATCGTAATAATATTCAAAAAAGGTACATTGCGAGCTAAGTATGTATCCAACAAAGTTTTATTAGTACATTTCATGTCAGTCTTATCGTAAGAATATACAGTTCATGTTCATGATCAAAATTATGTTTAGGTATGGAATGTACAAAGTCTCGTATTCGAGCCATTTCATTGAATTTCGTTCAGTGTTTTTGCGTAAATGAGACAAAGAGAGAGACAAAGACAACACAAAGAGTCAGACATACAGACATGTAGACAGCGAAAAATTAAAAAAAAATATTTAGACCTCTTTATCGATACGAATATATCCTCCAATTAAAATTTTCAAAAAATATCCAATGTACAGATTCGGCTCGGTTACAGTTTTATTATATGTATATAGATTCTCTTGAAATTAAGTATATTTAAATAGGTAATATAAGTTTGTAGAACCCATGGGTGTTAAACAGGCGCTATCACAGGAAAATAAAAATGAGGAAAATATCCACTGGTAATTTATTCAAAACATGACTTATGTCTTGACGGTATGTTTTGTCCGGTGAAGCTGTAAAGACCCCACCACGCACCTACCAACAGCGCAGATCATTCACAAATTCACTTGACTGTACAAATTCATTCAACATGTGCTATTATAAAAATAATTATCCATCTTTAAAGAAACGAGTAACATTTTGGGAATGCAGATAGAACAAATTCAGTGAAATGAGTCATGGCTGCTTGCACAATAATTCAGCTGTGAACACATTAAAATCACCATTTCATTATCACCTCCAAGTGAATGTCGTATTTACGTGTGGTGTCCAAAATAATACTTGGAAAATGAATAACAAGCCAGGTAGTGAATTCATACTCATCACATATCAGGTCATGACGTTTGAGTTACTCGTATTTATATTCAAAATATCCGTATATTACAAAATCATCTCAATAAGTTTATGGTCACATAATAAAGGATTCATATGCGATAGAAGAAAGAAAGTCAGAGTACCGGGAGGGTACCGAGACGGGCTTATAAATCTCCGTTATAATTTTTGCTCTTTTGGTCGCCTTTTACAACACACCACACCACATCTACTATGTGTAATAATGGCATTATTGTTGCAATCGCTTTGCACTTGCTACTAATCACTCACTATCTATCTTTACCCAATAATAGCAAATAACTAATATTATTTGTGAAACTTCCTAAATATGGCTGTTAAGATTAAAGCGCACTTTTCCTTATTAGAAAAGATTCATATCGACATAGAAACTTGTTTCTAATAAAAAAAATATTCATACGATGCAGGTTACATCTTTTCCTTAACTAAAATTTGCGTAGAAACAATATCAATATGCGCTGCCTAAGAGATTTTTCCATTCCGTATAGACACAATAGTAAACTAAAATAGACTAAGAAATGTACCATTTCTAAAAGCGTGTCCACCGTCATGAGGCAGTTCACAGAATATACAATATTTATTTTTAGTAAATAAGCTCCAAAGTATGTAAAGACGTATTTTATTTGAAATTATCCCCATCATAATATTTATAATGACGTACGAGTATGTGATATATTGCTTACGGGGTAAAACGTTGCAGTAGATTACAAAGCAACTTAATCTATCTGTTGATATAAAATTACTTATTCTGACTGGCTGACTGGCGTATCAACGCTCACGACAAGCCGCTGGACCTAGAAAGCTGAATTTTCGACAGCGTTTTTTTATAGTTACGTAGGCAAACAATATGATTACTTGATATTCCGTCTCAAAGGTGGTGAAAATGGGATTAAAAGTTTGTATGGATGTACCATTAGTTTTGAAGATAGAGTCATGAAAACGATATTTAGGCTCTTCTATTTGAATTAAGAAGAACATATTTTAGGGTTTTTGGAAATCCATCCTTCTAAGAGGTGAAATGTTGGTTGAAAGTTTGTGTAGCGGTTTTCCTACACTCTTCCTTTTTAAATTAGGTACATAAATAATGGTATTTAAATTCTATGTCATAAATAAATTCGTCTCTCAGTGTTTTTAAAAATTTACGGCTAAAGAGATGAAATGGTGTATGGAAGTTTGTATGGTAATGCCGTACCTCTATGTAAATATAAAATTAATGCATGCGAAGCCGCTGGAAACTGCTAGTATAAATATAAATGGAGGAAGGTCGGCAGCCCTAGCCTCCTTTGCCCGACAGACACCAATGGACCTAAACTCATAAAAAAACTTTTAATTTAAGTATCAATCAATGAACTGACGGCCATCGTAGTATTATATAATAAATACTCTTTTATTATTATTATATTAATACTTGAAGCAAAAACTTTGTACCACTTTTTACAAAAAAAATTGCGCGGACGGAGGAGTATGAAATTTCCCACACTTATAGTTTATATCGAGGAGGGCAGAATGCTAATATTTTGTTTTAAATTATGCATAGAAAATACATTAAATCAATAAAAACCACATTACACACACTACCATGTATTTGACACAATACACTTCAAATTGAAAATAGATTAATATTGTTTGTTTTTAATATTATTTGTCTATAGTCTTACTGGATGTCAAACATAACTAGCAAACGATGAAGGAGTTTTTTCAAAAAATATCGTTTACAGAGCAGTTTTTTATCATTAATTAAATTATCGAAATATGTATGTCAAGTTCAATGGACAGCATTTTCTTTTTGGTTTTTTGGGTTAATAAAAAAAAATTAATATAAAAGGTATTCTATATTTTAATCATACTTTTTTAAATTTAAATTTCATATAATTTGTTTGAAAAAAATAGGCAAATTAACAGTGTAGCCTTGGCGAAATCTGTAATTATAGAGGTATAGTCTTTGACAATAGAACCTTAATAATGTTCAAACTTATAATTTAAATTAATTATGGTCGAATTTCGACTAATGGGCCACCACTAGTAATAATAAAGACTTGATCAGAACAGGATATATTTTTCCGAATTCGCTGGCAATCTAATTCACGAAGGTCTATGTGATCTACTGTGCCGGGCAGCCTAAAACCTATATTTACTTGGAAAGGTTACTCAACTACTGAAAATTAAGAAATTACCAGGAAAACAGTTAATCTCTAGCACAAAGTGCTATCTGATTTAATATTACTTATCCGGCTTATTAAAAACTAGAAAGCATAAAATATAGGCTTAGTAAACGGACAGCAATGTCAAATTAGTAAATAAACCTTATTAACTTGACTAATTCCTATGAAAGCACAATTATACAACCTGATACCAGCGGCTTGGCCATACAAAAGGGAAATGCCACCAGCTTTCAGGATACACGTCTATGCAACGATAACGTTTCTTTCAAGTAACGTTATCGTTGCATAAATGTCCAACGGTGGGACAGTTTCTTAACAGGGCTAATATTATTATTTATTTTGATGTCCAATGATCCCAGCAGCTATTCACCCAGGGCGCCAAACAAACGAGGCAGATGAATTGTTTTTCTTTCTTTTCGTTTTAGCCAATACCTACTAAATGAAAATGAGCAGATGGATTATAATATTTATAGTTATATCCGAGGTCATCAGCTTCGCAACGCGGCGTACACGTGCCTTCGCACCAAGCGGAAGTGATTGAGCACTCATACCTGCCACTCCCATGGGAGCTGCCTGCTATGGGAGGGCCCGACCTTCGCTCTTGATTACGTTTTCTCACCTACCTACCATTACCCTTCATACAAGGTGACCTAAGTTTACGATGACGCAATAGATACCTTTGTACTTGTTAAATGTATATGACTGCTTAAATTGTGTTGTTGTTGTGTTATCGTTGCTCAATCTTTGAGTTTAAAGATGAATGCAGTTACTGTGAAATAAAAATGTACTTGGGTGTGTACGAACTGAGCCCTTGAAATTTGGGACAACTTGCTGTACACGTAAAAAGACGTTCAGTTACCCAGAGAAATATATTAATACGTATAGGAATGAGTTACGAGAAACGTCGATTTCAATTTCATTCAGCTAAATGTAGTTCTGTGATCGTACAATGTGTAAATTACAAAATACTATTTTACATACTTATAATAGACCGTGTCTTAAGGGCAAGTCAAGAGTCTCCGTAGCCGGCGAGCGTGTATGAGGCAAACTATAAGAGTGGTGGAAGCCAAAGGCGTCTGAAAGCAAAGAACCTGTTGGAACTCTGAACTCTCTGCCTACCCCGCAAGGGATCTGGAGTGATATCACATAATACACAAAAAAGAAATCAAGTCTAATCTGATTTCGATAATAAAATAAAAAAGAGAAAAAACACACTGCCTCGTGCATCTAGACATGCATGGTGCGGCTCGCGATCATGACGTCCTGGATTTGAATTCTATGTAGGTTGGACGAAGTGTAGTCGGAGTTTTTTGTCGAAAAATTCTCAGTAGCGGTTCGGAGCCCACAACGGAATTTAAAAGAACAACCGTGGAGTTTGTTGCCCTTCTTTTACACATGAATGACATTCCGAGCGAGTGGTAGAGTCTTAAGTAATCACTAACTTTTTTTCTTGACTAGTCATAAGTACTTCTTGGTCTACATTTATTAAAACTTGACTTTGATTTTTGAACTGTTGACATTGGAACTCAATCGGCGAAGTATGAGTGTATATGGTACCTGCTTGCCATTTCCGCTTGAAGAATATAGGCGTGATGGTATTTATATTGAAAAGAATCGTTATAGTTTTACGTCAGTGGTTTCCTTATTAAAAAAAATTATACAGTCCTCAGAATCGATTCTATAATCAAATCGATCTAAACATAAATATAAACTACCACTGAATAATACTTAGACAGTATGAGATTGTTTTTCTTGCTTTTTTTCAGAATTGTTTTAAATGACAATAGACAGGAATTTCTACTTCAATTATATACAGTGGTATAACTTGACTAAGAGACATTACTAAAAGGAAAAACATTGTCGAAATATAACATAAAAGCCACTAAAAACCTCTCTACTCAATGTGTTTGCGGTTCTGTTTTCATTTTTAAATATGGTTTGATAAATTATATACGGCAGCCAGCCAAAAATCCCATTGACGTATTAATTTGAGGCAGGTTTCTATTGTTCCGGTTCCATTGTTAATTATTCGATTACTGATATATGTAAAGTACTTAATTATTTATGTAAGTGAAGTACGCGTGAAGTATTAGCGACCAACGTTGTAAGTACGGCCGAGGAAAATGCGCTGGCGTCATAATATCTGGCGTCAGTCGGCGAGTGACGTGGTCCCAGATAGAGAGTTCTCTTGCCAAATGTGACTCAGTAGCGATATAAAACCGAACGGCCAATCTGACCATCGCACATTTAGTATCAAACCGCCAACCCACGCTGTGCGCCTGCACATAAATACGTGTTTTTTTATATATATTCATGTTTGTAAACGGTGAACATTTCATCACTTCCAAATTGGAAAAAATCAGTTTAAAAGAAAGTAAGTGGTGTATAATGTAATTTTACATTTTTTTTTTTTGTAACACACTCTGAACTAACCTTAAAAATAGTTTATCAACTCTTTTTATGATAATTTATATATTCGTTGTTGTATTTTTTAAATTCCATTCCTATTAATATATATTTAGATTAAAAAGTAGCTAATAATATACGATCAATTGTAAGTTCGAACCTAATAACGGAAACATTCAGAACATTTATAATTTACACAGAGTTTTCTAACAAACCATTTAATTTGGTTACAGAAAACATGCAGCCAAAATCGGAGAGACCACCAGTATGCCCAAAGACTCAGCTACCGCAGCTGCACTTGACCCCATCGGGTGGCGGGCAGAAGAGGAACGATGAGACACAACAGAGTACAAACAACCCGTGGCTACTGAAGCCTCAGCATGAAATCCCCCCTACTCCACCACCGCAAGCCGACCCTCAACCCCTCGAATTCTTCCCACAAAGAATAGGGTAGCTCCCCATTCTGGGCGCTCGAATACAAATATTGAAAATAAATGGCAACTTGCCATTTTGTTGGACGGGCTTTTCAGGAAAGTCGTATAAAAATACGCCCTGTTACGTTATTAAGGAGTATGTACGCAAATGTCGGAGACTGTTTGAGAGAAATTTTATCCTAGACATCAGGCGACGTGCGTCACAACCAGTGTGGTGGCCTACATATATATATACCTACCTACCTCCTACCTACTCCTAAAAATATATCTATTCAAGACTGTAAAAGTCCAATAAAATTCCGCGCGTCGCGTCGTACATTTCCATGATGACTATCAGTAGGTAAATGGTGTAATCGTTGGACTGTGGTTATATGTGTTAATTTGTTAAGTATTTAGCCGTATAATTAAGCAATAATGTTGGTATTAGCGTCTACTATTTAATCTCTAAGACAATAACATGCACTTTAAGAGTGTTATTAAGGGAAATATGAATGTCATAGATTGAGAAATAAAAACTAGTGTATGTGGAAATAAGAATAAATTTGTTTTAAATTTATATTTTTGTTAATAAAATGTGAATGTGTGTGTCGTTCGAGTTTATTTACTTACGAGTATGACTTTGACGTCATTGGTAGAATGTTTGTTTTTTTATTATGTCAATATACTAACAAAGTCAGCAGCTCCGCCTTGAATTTGACACATACATTGACTCATAATAGGATTATTTATAATTTTGACAATTTTCTATTAAAATATTACAAAATTCTATCTACAGATGCAATACGAAGAACTAAAAAAATGCATTGTATATTGCTGATGGTATAGAAAAAAGGGTGTTTTCCTGCAAAACTCATGGTAGACGTAAGTGAGTTGGCATGAAACCGTATAAAACCATTGCATGCATAAACTAACATTGCATGTTAAAGTATACATATACGAATAGTAGGTCAATGATCCGTATTCTCACAAAGAAACAGAAAATAATTCAGTTATGTGATTTCATTGTTCTTAATTAATTAGACGAAGAAAGCCCACGTATTTCGGTCAAGAAAATTGTAATACACTCTTCAAACTAAATAGCCAACATAAAACAATGGACCCGGGAAATAGGTAGGTACCATCATACATTAGACAAAAGTAGAACATTCGTAAGCTATACAAATAAACGAAGCGATCAGTTTATAGATAGCTTGTTATCAATTTTTTAATGGAATGGAACTGAACATATGTAGCTCATTAATACTAACATGATAATTCTTATTTGCAAGCAAACTGGTTTACACTATCGTCACGAGTTAGTCACGGTCACGAGATGAGTCAGAGAGCTCTAGATTACTATCAAATTTACATTATAAAGAAGAATTTTAGGGAACTAATAAAAATTCACGTAGTCATTGCCTCCCTGATACAAAACAGACACTGGTAGCTGAACGCATTAAAAAAATAATTAACAATGAAGCCTACGTCAATTTCCGAATAAAAAACAAGAACGGAAAAGCACTTAGGCATCCAGTAAAACGAATTAGCGTCACTGTACAATCGTGATTTGTCCAAAAAAAGTAAAATGCCGTGGGTGTGAGCCTGACAGCGGATCTGTCAAATGATCCAATTGCCGCAACGCATGCCTACAATATCGCTAGAATGACTCGTTGACTCATCCCCCAAATTACCAGTCTGACTAAGTCTTACGACGCATATATAAACTTTGTATGTTGCACCGTTGCGTATATTGTTACGCTATTTATACGCACGAAATCTGATAATCTCACAAGTACCTATACAAATTGCTTTAAACACGAAATATAAAAAGTATCAGACTTCTTGTTCCGTGGCTGTAAACATTCCCATTTGACACGTACGAATGTCAAACACCAAAAGCCAGAGGTATCCGTCGGAATTCATTATCGATTATAATTACGAGAATATTGACACAATTTTGCCAATATACTTTGACTCCAAAGTTCAAACGCGGAACTCCACCAATAAATACATTTCTATCAAGCAAATCAACTAGCCTTCGCAATCAATCATCTTAATTGATGTTAATATCTTATCTGATAATGAGTGCAATTGGCAAAGGAAACCTTTAATCGATATCGGTTACGTCGTATAACTTACTTGTAATAGGAATTAAATAATTGTGAAAACACAAAATCAATAACACAAATCTATTTCAAAGCGTTTCATCTAATTACGAACACTGTGTATAAGCAATATCTAATACAAATTCACTAAGATATTTACAAATACAATTTTTTCCCGGATGATGTAGAGCTATGCTTATACGTAATGGAAGATATAAAAAGAGGTGGTTTTCCCCTCTGTTTTTATGGTGTTTGTAACGTTATGAGCATTTAGGCGATCAATATACAGAGTTCTAGACGTTGAGGAACTACTCCGTGAATGTCGACAACGTTAAGTGATATTATTGAACAGGAATACTAGAATATTCCAATTGTTGCGGGAAGCCGTGGTAGTGCTCATTTGTTGTTCATACATGTATAAGGACTTACCTCGTCGCTGGTGAACGAGTAACACTATGTTAAATTAGTAATATGACTAAGGCTTTTTAATAATATTGAGGCTTCGAATCGAAGGGGTGCGTTCCGCAATGGACGCCGGCAAAACCTGAAGTGTCGTACGTGCGGCCTCTATCGGCGACCCAAGTACGTGAAGACTGTAGAAAGTTCAGAGGAGACATAATTAAATTTTTCATCTATGTGTATACTAAAATGGGGATTTAGATATAAATTCCGGATATATACTAGACTAATTCAGGAACTATTCATATTATCACCGGTCAAAATAAAATTAAATGGATGATAACTGCTCACACTTTAAAAATTTACCTGAAATATCCGCTCTACCAAATCTCAGAGATACCAAATGAGCAAAATATATTTTGTTATTATTATAATATTATTTATAATGCCAAGTCTGTCTAAACATTCCTAGTTCTCATGGATAGGCGTCCTGCGCCCTGAAAATGATGCGCGCGCAACCACCACCGACCAATTTCCCAGTACAGGGGACCACCATTAAAGATCACAGCAACATCCATTGAAAACACAACTTATCTCTATCCTTGTCACATATTAGTAGAAAAATAAAGACACTGCCTTCGATGTCAAAATTATTTTACAAGTAATAATAGTCCCAAGACTTGCGACGCCACAAGCGTTGTTTATTTTGCAATTTTTAATCCAAATGGTTAATATCATAAAACTAATAGAAACATGAAATTTGACACTAAATGTAACACAGATAATTATGTAGTGTCGATTTAAGTACACTAGTGGTCGCCCATTGGTCGAAATTCGACCTATTCTTTCATCATTTGCTGTATAACGTAGTGATTATATTCTCTTTGATGTGCTGGTTATGTTTGACATTCAGTAAGACTATAGACAAATAATATTAAAGACAAACAATATTAATCTATTCTCAATTTGACCACAGCCTTTACAATAAAAAAAGAGTATATATTCGTGTGTGTCAAATACATGGTAGTGTGTGTAATGTTTTTTTTATTGATTTAATGTATTTTATGCATATTTAAAAAAAAATATTAGCATTCTGCACTCCTTCTATATATAAACTATAAGTGTGGAAAATTCCATACTCCTCCGTCCGCGCAATTTTCGTAAAAAGGGGTACAAAGTTTTTGCTTCACGTATTAATATAATGATATCGTAAATTCTAGAAATGCGTGACAACGTGTTACTTATCAATCAATTTTAATTTACTAAAACTTATTATCGCACACGTCAATAGATATCCTTAATCCTCGTCTATTATTATGTAGTTACAGACAATAATAACAAAATAAAAACAATCAATCACCTATGTTCAGTCACTTACAAGCATATGTAAACTTCTTAATGATTTACCTTATCATTTACATCTAATGTAATTCTTAACAAATTATTTCTGTACGTATCCGAAATTAACCATAGTATACTACTAAAAATACAAATAAGTAGTTATTAACAATAACATTTAAAAGATGAGCCATAAAATTAATAAGCTTCCTTATTATTAAAAAAAGAACTAGCTAGTAGTTTAACAAATAAAATAACCTTTTAGTCGTCCCGGGGACATTGTACCTGAAACAAATAAAAATCTTTAATGGATACGCTAATGAATACTTAATGTGAACACAATGCCCTAAGTTCCCACTGACTCACTGTGGTAAGTACGTAACGGTGTTCTTTGAAGAACACTACACCTACATACAATCGAATGTAGCTGGGGTTTAAGTAATTAATGACAACCATACTTTAAAAGGTTTGTTGCTTCTTCGATACAAGTAAACGACACCGCAGTTGAGTGTACAATGAACATTGAATATGTTCCTATTCCTGTAAAACTAACTTGAGTAAAGTTATCTACAGTGTTTTTTTTCATATTTAAATTGCAAAATTAATTTTTGAAAAAAGCATGGGCTTACTAAAGTGATCCTATATACATATGTTTAAATATTATTATGTTAATCGAAGATCTTTTGATTTCATAATATGTAGCTCGAAGGGTTTTACACAAAAATACTTATTAAGTTTCGCAATGCTGATATGTGTTTAATCTTTAAGATTATGTAAAGATAAGCGTAGCACCGTAGTGTAGTCTATTTTCTCGAAAGTCATATCTCATACTGTAGGTACAAATCTCAAAAAAGAACTAATAAAAGGAACGCATAAACATTTATGAGGTAACATTTAAAAATTAATACAAGGATTACCAAGAAGATCAATTACTGACATATTTACCTATATTAAAACAGTTTTGATGTAAGCCATAATAGGCACAGGTGGTACGAAAATTCTACCTAAGCTCAAATAAGCCCAAAATAACTCAATTAAACGCTCAATCATCCAGTCAGTCAGAAGACAGGCTTGTGGCGAGCTTTTCACAAAACAAATGAAAAGCTATTAAATATATTTCAATTAAAAACGCGCATAAAATTACGGGTCCATGTGACGTCAGACATAAAATCGCTTTACATTGTTTTCACAATTATCGTTTACATAAACACCTGTGCGTACACCTTGGCCACATTTATGCGGATAGTTATCGTAGATTTACTATTTCATAAAAACTTTCAACTTATTGATACTGTTAATCCCTGAAGGTTACGAGGGTAGTCTTAACCAGGAAGCGAAGTCGCGAATCACGATCGCGTGACTCCGTGTACTGTTGCTATCAAATTGTGCGTGTCAGTTTCTAAGGCGCTCAGCTGAAAAATGTGTGTCTCTGCGATGTCTTTTTATCGGTCAATCAATACCTCTTCCAGGCTCTTCATTTTATATGTATATTCGAGTATGTGCGCAACCTGAATTTCACCTACATACCTAATAAATACCTTTTATAAGAACTTAACTACATTTTAGAAATATTGAACAACCTATCCCTATTCCTAATCTGTCCCTATCTAACCTATGCTTTCAAAAGAACAACATGTAGATAAAATATATGTAAATACTTAAGTATGGAAAAATGCGGGAGAAGTCCGATGGAGTGTTTGAGTGATATACGCTGTTGGCCGTGAGGCCTTTACAGCTTCACCGGACTTAAGAGCGAGCGTGCAACCACTACGCTCGAACCAGAAGGGCAAGGGGCGACATACTCAGGGGCATCTCAAGGAGGAACGGTCTCGGTTTGGACAGTCGCTACGAGGGGAGGGGGTGTAATTAGTGCACCGGTCGGCGTGCTAGGGGATCTACGACTTCGTCGTCGTCGTCCGTAACGATCGGTGAGAACATGTCGCAGCCGGCGGTAGCGGCAGGGGTCGGGTTCGTAGTCGGCAGCGGCTACGATTAGCGGATTCGCATGGGAAGATGCGTTCGCGAAGTGTCGAGTTGGCGCCTTTTTAATCTAGGCGCTAATAGATTGGAGACCGAGATCGGAGTGGAGGTCGACATTTCGTACGAACCACGGGGCTCCTACGGCTTTGCGGAGGAAGCGGGACTGAACCGCTTGAAGTCTATCGATGTGAGAGTGAGCTCACATGCGTACGTCATGATGGGTCGCACGCAAGTTTTGTAAAGTGACACCTTATTTCTAAGGGACATTTTACTCAAGTCCGATGGAATGTTGTGCGAGGCACAAGGGGGTTTCAGGTCCGGAAAAGGATGTTTGGATCAAGTCTTCTCCCTCCGCAACATCGTAGAGAAGCATCTGGCAGAGGGGCGGAAGGTTTTCTGCGGTTTTATAGATCTGGAGAAGGCATTTGACAGAGTTGTGCGAAAGAGACTTTGGGACATTTTGCCAGAGTATAGTATAAATGGCAATCTATTGCGAGGCGTCCAGTTCACCTATGTGGACGCAAGGCATGCGTACGGGTGGGTGGTAACATGTCACCCTGGTTCGACGTTGAAATCGGCGTCAAGCTGGGTTGCGTGTTGTCCGCTAGACTGTTTATAATATATTTGGATAAAAGTCTTCAAATACTGAAAGCGATGAATGAAGGTGTACAAATGGGTGACCTAGTGGTAAACCACCTACCATATGCAGATGGCGAGGTTTTAATAATCCAGCCACTGATCTGCAAACACTAGTGACAGGTCTGAAAGACGAACATGAACAATGGCTTACATTTGAATGTAAAGAAAACCAAGATTATGGTTTTTGAACAGGAAGAAACCAGAACGAATGCAAGGATTGTGGTTGGTAACGATGTGCTGGAGTAAGTGAATGAGTTTGTATATCTTGGATGCGCCTTCAGTAAGGATACGAAATACACCGCTGACATAGAGAGAAGAGTGAGTGAAGGCAACAGAGTGAATGGTGCGATGGGAACGCTACTTGGGAGCCAAAAGGCCATACATAACGGAGTGCTTGTCCGAACGAGGGTTATATGGCAGCGAGAGTTGGGTATGTAAGAAGGAGAATGAAACTAGAATAAATGAGGTCGAAATGCGAGCTCTGCGAAAGATGTGCGGAGTGAAGCTGACCGACCGTATTCGCAACAGCGTGGTAAGAGCGAGTAGGTATGAAAGATAGTATCGGTGTCAAGATGAGAAAGGGTATGCTTCGTTGGTTTTAGCATATAGAAAGAATGTCAGAAGAAAGAAAGACAAAACATATATACAATGCAAAAATGGAAGGATGCAGGTACCGGGGAAGACCTAGACTATCTTACCATGACTAAATAGACCGAGTCTTATCTGAAGGACAAGTCAAGAGTCTCCGTAACCGGCTAGCGTGTATGAGACGAACTACGAGAGTGGAGTAAGCCAGAGAGGTATGTAAGGTAAGAACCTATTGGAACTCTGTACTCTCGGCCTACCTCGCAAGGGATCTGGCGTGTTGATATAGAAGTACTTAAGCACTGGTGTGTAAGGAAAGAACCTGTTGGAGGTCTGTGCTCTCTGCTTACCCCGCAAGGAATCTGGCGTGATGCTATAGATAAAAAATTTTCCTGGAAAATTATTTGCATTCAGCAATGCATCCCGCAAATAATTTTCAGTAAACTCAGTAACAATTACTACATTGCGATACAATTAATTTACATAACCAAATCATTACGTCAATAGTGGAACGGCAAAATTAGTAAGCGAATTTCCGGAAATATTAGAGTCACGAGGCTTCAAAGCTTTTTTTTTGCAAAACAAAACATTACTTTCATATAGAACATTTGTGGTTTTTCTTAGAAGTAACTGGAAATATGGAATTCCGATAAGAAACAAAACAGGTAAATACAAATATAAATTTAAATACCTACGAGATACACAATATACATAATAATTCCTGTAAAGCTTCTAAATGTTGCTTTATAATTTTATCTTTACGTTTACTTATTACTTTTCACACCATTTTCCTACCATTGATGTAAATGAATCAAGAAAGCACGTTAAAATAGCAGACCCCAAGTCTGCTAATTTTACGTGATCTAATTATGACATGCTAATAACATTCGTTCAATTAAATTATGCCTAAAGTCAGTAATGTACTTAATTCTTTATGATCTTATTAACAAAGACCGAAAAATTTTCAAGTGGTACGACTATGAAAGACCATAAGGACGCCATTGAATTAACATCTATCTCTATCTATTTATATCATCACGGCAGATCCCTTGCGGGGTAGGCAGAGAGTACAGAGTTCCAGCAGGTTCTTTCCTGACATACCTTGAATTAATAGATTATCAAAACTGTCAAAACCAACGATTATGAAGTCAATGAACGACAATTTTACTAAAATTGCAATAGCAGACTTGGTGCCCTGAGATTACATTCGTTAATTCTTGTATAACTAGTTTTAATATAGCGCCATCTTTGAGAAAATAACAAAATCGAGGACAAAAGTTTTCCTCAAAGTCCATGCGCGTCAGTTGCTGAGCGTGTAAGCGTTGGAATTTCCACAAACTTTCATCATGTATTAACAGATGGCGTTGTTAACTATATTGTACATTATGAAGTTTAAACTTCTTTTTTTATTGAAATCATTGTAAAAAATCATGAATATCCAATTTCATAATAGGTTATGTAATTCAGTCTTCTGATCAGAAAACATTTGACGCAAATCTTACATGACACGATGATCATTATAAAATTCTAAAGACGCTTCTCTACAAGACATGTCTCTACTGGGATTTTGGACAGCCCACGTAGTAAGGGATACTAGAGTTGTGTTAATATTAAGCAAAACTTTCTTAATTAAAAACTTTTAATATTTAAGAGCAGTGGCAGATTTTTTTTATCTTACCTGATTGAAAGTGAATATAAGGCCGAAAATGTGACTTGCTGATTTTAACAGTAAATAAGCTGAGGAAACAGAAATTAGACTTACTCGTAATTCGAAATCGGATCGGTCTAATCGGGCTAGACCCGTGTCCTCGTCTCTTGCATAAAAATTACGGCAACACGCGGGAACACGAGTAAGAAATAGGTCACTTAACGGCATGGCTTTGCCGGGAGGGTGGTCACCAGCCACGGCTATGGTTCACCGCCAAAAGTGCTGGTAGTTTATTAGGTATAAATCCTACAGCTTCCGCCCCCAAGAGCTTTAAATTCCAAACATTTCATTATGCTGCTTCTCACAAAACTTGCCGTAGACATATTATGACGATATTAAATTCTCAATATCATTATCAAATTAAATAATCCCTAACTACAATATGAGTTGACAAAAATTAATTGTGAAAAAAATTAAATTGCGATTAAAATATTTCCGATTTTATTTTTGGTTTTTAAGTTCCCAACGTTTTGAATGCTTTACAGTACCCATGGTCACGGGAAGGACTAAGGCGTTTGACGTCCAAAAGTCATTGTTATTTCGGAGTATCTAAGGGGGATTAGTTTCATTGCAATTGAAATTTCAATTGATCCTACAATTAGAAAAAAATTGAATAATACACTGGCTACAATAAATGCCAGTACAGAACGTCACAAACAAAAAACAACATTTACAAACTATGACTGTTTACGCTTACTACTCTCACACAAGCTATCTCAGACTCAAAGCGTAAAAATTCAAGAGTGTATGACGGTATGTTAACAACGGGTTGTGAGTGCCGCAACCCTTCCGTCATTAATAGCCCGAGAAGGGTGAAACGGTTGTTTTCACTCAGTAGACAACAATAGAGCAAAGGTACTTGTATTTTGGTATTTAGCGATTATTTGGGTAAGTTAACATGAAATCTGTGCCCTGGCGAATAATTCTGCCTGTTTAAAGCTGCCTTTTTATTTTACATTCTATTTGTACTTAGCAGCAGATTATTTTCTGGAGTAAGTAAGAAAAACTATATTGATCTTTGAATAATAATACAATCGTGTTTGATGGTATATCTTATAATGATCTTATACTTTGAGGACTTTGTATTGCCTCTAAATCCAGTTCAAATCCTATTGTGAGAAAGGGTTATTGCTGTTTTGTATCGAAAATCTGGGATCTGGGAATCTGGTAATTATCACGAGCTACCGTCGTCGGTGAAATGTGCGTGTACACAATGAGTAATGTAGAAGTGATAATGTTTCCTTTTTTATATGTATTACTTACTCCCTTCTTATTTGTCCTATTTTATGCCTAAAACTTGAATAACTCAACAAATAACAAGGATTATTACCTAATAGAAGGTAATAAAACGGAAATGCTAATGAACATGTGGGCACTAAGTAGGCATCAACCGCTGGTAGGTGTAACAAATAGTATCGATTACTTTGTGGCTACACACAGCCTGTACTACGAGTATCTATTACAATGCAATCCTGAAGTGTTTCAACTACTTTAAAGTTTTACAATCGGTTCAACATTCAGTATCCTTTAATATCTACACAAATTTCTGAAAGTTTCGTGAAGAAAACTTTTTTTCTCGTTAAGTAAGTAACGAGAAAAAAATGGCTGGTTATGTAAATTTGCATTCCTAGGTTTCCGATTTAATAATCTAAAAGATGATTTTAGATATTTGATCCACCGATCTATTAGTACCCGGTTTGAACAATACCGAATCGTGTACCTTTCAAGCCTAACTGTCATTTGTAAAGTTTACAGGAGATCAATAAATTCGACGTGTCATTTATAAGTTCAATAATTTTAATTTGAAAAATGTTTTTTCAAAACAAGCTTTTATAGCAATATACAACAGAGATATCTTGCTTAAATATTTGTTGAAGAGTTCCGAGGGCTTTCAGGTCCATCATCAGACCCATGACACCATATGGGTCCATAGTACTTGTTTAGACAATTAGGCCTAAACACGGAGGGGTTGTTGAATTGTTAGGTAGTTCCTTTGGCCACCTTTCGGCTGCATCATCAGACCTGAACACCATCTGGTTTTACAGTACTGGTCAATACTAATCAAACGAGCGTAAACACAATGGGGTAATGTTGGGTAGTTGACATGTCCTTTCTTCCGACTCTATCATCAGACCAGACCCATATTACCATATGATTGCACTATCATCGAATTTTCATACGTAGGCCAAATGCCAGCTTAATCGGATACCCGCAACTGCTTTAAAAATGGATCTCAAAATTAGAACCGGAAAGACAAACAGTCATACGAACAGTACAAGTTAAATAAAAGCTTGTAAAAAATATGCCAAAAAAGTGATTTGTAGATAAGTCTAAGGACCAAAAAAGTATATCAGCAAATTCGGTAAGCCTATTTAAAAGATCGCATATGATATCTTGAATGATGTGTGTGTGTGTGAATGATGTACGCTGTTGGCCGCGAGGCCTTTACAGCTTCACCGGACTTAAAGGCGAGCGTGCAACCACTACGCTCTAGCCAGCCAGAAGGGCAAGAGGCGACATACTCTGTAGGGGGACGGGTGCACTACTAAGTGCACCGGTCAACCGCCGGCTATGGGAGGGGATCTACTACTACGTCGTCGTCGTCGCCCGTACTCTGAGCGGAAAGAAGGGATGACAAAGCATCGGGGGGTCGGTGAGAACATGTCGCGGCCGGCGGTGGCGGCAGGGGTCGGGGGGGAGATCGTAGTCGGCGGTGGCTACGATTAACGGATTCGCATGGGTAGATGCGTTCGCGAAGTGACGTGTTGACGCCTTTTTAATAAAGGCGCGAATAGGTTCGAGACCTAGATCGGAGTGGAGGTCGACGTTCCGTACGAACCAGGGGGCTCCTACGGCTTTTCGGAGGAAGCGGTTTTGAACCACTTGGAGTTTATCGATGTGAGAGGGGGCCGAATGCCCGAACACAACACACGCATAAGTCATGATGGGTCGAACGCAAGTTTTGTAAAGTGTCACCTTATTTCTAAGGGGCATTTTACTCCGCTTGCAGATTAACGAATGGAGACGACCGAGCACAAATGATGCTCGGTGACGGACCCACTTGATGTGCGGGCCGAAGGACATGGTGCTGTTTAGGGTGACCCCTAGATATTTGACCTCTTTGACCCAGGGAATGGGTCGGTCCAACATGGTCACTTGGCCGAGATTACTTCTAGGGCGGCGCAGGGAGTGGCGCGGGGTGGCACCTCTGGAGAAGAACACCGCAGCGCTCTTGTCCGGGTTCACCTCAATACGCCACTTCCTGAACCAATTCCCTAGGGAATTGGCGGATGCCTGAAGGTGTCTGGTAATGAAACCCTTATTCCTATGCGAGACGTAGAGAGCGGTATCATCCGCGAATAGGGCTAGATGCGCCTTACTCGAACGAGGAATGTCGTTCGTGTAAAGGCTAAACTGTGGGACTCCAGCACTGATGGAGTGGGAAGTGGAGCGCGTCATTTCAACGCGATAACGGAAGTCGCGATTCGACAAGAAGTCTCGTAAGATGAGCACGAGTCTGTCCGGCACACCCAATTGGTAGAGCTTGTAGATCAAGCCGTTGTGCCAGACTTTGTCGAATGCCTTCGCGACATCTAGGAAGAGGGCGCCCGTGTAGATGGGTTTGGGTCTATTGAGACCGGAGAGGATGTGCTCCGTGATGCGGTGCACTTGGTGGACGCAAGAGTGTATGGCTCGAAAGCCAAACTGCTCGTCGATAAGGATACCCCTGGACGTTACGAAGTCTTTGAGCCTCGCCAGAAGTAGGCGCTCGTATATCTTGGCCAGGGAGTTGAGGAGACTGATAGGGCGGTAGCTCGCGGGTAGATTGCGAGGTTTGCCGGGCTTGGGAATGCCTATGACGTCCGCCTCCTTCCACTTAGCGGGGAAGGTGCAGTTCGCCATGGCGGCGTTCAATATGGCTACTAAGAGGCAGATGAGTTGGGCGGGCAGGCATTTCAGAACGCGATTCGAAATGCCTTCAGTGCCGGGGGCTTTTTTAGTTTTGAGACCCATAATTAGATCTTCGACCTCCGTTTGGGTGATAGGAGGTAAGGAATCGACGGGGGGGAGGGATGCCCTGCGCTCGACTTCCCTGTCGACCGCGTCGACGTGGGACTGGTCGACGGACTGAGAGCTGGGGGCGCACTGGTTCTCGAGGGAGTCGGCGAGAAGCTCGGCCTTTTCGTCGTCGTCGAAGGCTGGGGGTGCGCCTGAAGGGCGGGACAGCGGGGGCATGTCAGTCGTGGAGTCGGGTTTGAGGCTACGCGCCAGCTGCCAGTAGGCCAGATGCGATGGCGCGATGCCCTCTAGGAAGTCACCCCACCGTTCCTCCCGGACCTCCGCGACACGACGCTTTACCTCTCGTTGTAAAGCGCGCATCCGGGCCCGATTGGCTTCGGTGGGGTAGGAGTCGTACGCTCGGATAGAAGCATTCTTGGAACGAATGAGACATCGTCCGGCAGTCGAAAGCGGTTGAGGTAGAGATCTTCCGCCTCGACTTGCTTGGACGATCGACTGACAGCCGATCGGATGTGTTCGGTGAAGGCATCTACGGCCTGATCGGTGTCCTGAGGGGACGGGATGGAGTCCGAGCTGAGAGGGAGGGGGGGAGGGTCGGCATCCGCCAAGGCCGTGCTTAGCGCATGCCAATCCACCACCGTCTTTTTGGGTCGCTGAAGGGCGGAAGGGGGGGAACCGAGTCTCATGACTACAGGTCGATGGTCAGAGTCGAGTTCCTGGACTACTTCCAAGGAGTGCAGCCGTAGGGTGACACCCTTCAGAAGCGCCATATCTAGGACGTCGTATTATGATTGCTATCAGCTATTATACTGCAAAGCACTTGAAACTTAAAAATCAAAAATAAACCGCGATAAAATCCGAAAAAATAGTTTTATTTTATGTGTAATATTCGCGTAAATCGTAAGAACTCAGTATAATAGTTATGGTTCATACTTCTTCCGTTTTAAAAACTTAGTCCTAAGTGTATCTCTATAAAGTAGATACTCCTGTTTGCGTAAAAACCTATTTGTATTCATATCCCTGTCATTCGGGATAAAACGGGACTTACGTAAGTAGGACAGTGTTTACTCCTTATCTCATTAGGATTAAATGTAATGATTTATTATAGTGTACACCTATAAAAAGATAAGCTTAAAGCTATTTGGGTAATGCAATTATTAGCTTTACAAGACCAACGACATGTACTACGCAGACTTGATGTTATAGGGTAATTTATTTACTTAACAAATTTATAAAGCAAGGAAAACTTAAATATTAAGCTAATTTTTTGATGCCCAACGGACTCTGTAATCTAGTTACTTCACAAATGTGTGAATTGGTCACTTGTATAAGAGCCAGCTTACCAGCTCTCTAGAATCCTATATCTGCTTTAATTATTATGCCTTTATTATAAAATACCCTTTATTGGATCAACTGTCTTGGAGTAATAATATACAAATTGTAATCCAAAACAAAAACAAGAGAAATAAAATAATGATAATACAAAAATCAACCACGCTTATTATAGCGTCGTAGGTCACGAGGTAGTAAGAAATTAGAAACCGCGGCGGAGTTAAAAAAGTGCATAACCTGTGTAACTTAACTATAATTTGTATACTAATGTGTGATCTCAAGTAAAGACTTTTTACAAAACGGCACATCTGAGCACGAGCAGAGGCCTTATTCGAACATAATCTTACGTTCTCACGGCTAGGCATAAGAAATGCTGTTTGTTTTGTATTTTCTCATACTAACAGTTATAAACGGTTTTTCTTGCTCCTCACTACAAGGTAGGATAGGTAAATTGTTTCTGGTGGTTGCACGCTCACCATCTTGTCCGGTAAAGCTGTAAAAGCCTCTCGGCCAACAGCGTAGATCATTCACACACACAAAAACGTAAGTAAATGTGCAAGAAAATTTGAGTTTTTGTTGTTAACTTATTACATTTTGTTTATGTTTTAAATCGTTTCACACTGAACAGTATTCCCGTTGACATACACAAATAATAATAAGCCAAGCCCGCAGGGCAGCTTTTGGCGAGCTGTTGGTGAGTAACGACACCACGGACCCGATTACTTCAGAGAGTCGGTGAGGGGCACAACTCGACGTGTCTTCGTCGGTCGAGTAGAAGCCGAAGGGTGCCCGCTCGGCTCTGGCTAGCCTTAATTGACCGTCCAGAGAGGAGCCGTGAGGTCGTCCAGATATCGACGTAGGAAGATAATGCGGTCCTACGTGGATGTACTCCAGGGGTGGAAGTGTTAAAGGGCATAACGCCGCGAGTAACTTCCGAGAAAGCGCAGCACATCTCTCTACACCCCTGAGCCGCTAACACCGGTGTTGTCCTCAGTAGTCCTAAGACGACCGTTTGAGGGCCCATCTTGTAAGCGGCGAGTCACCGCCGGCCACGAGTAATTAGGTATAAGTAATTATGGCCGGTGTCCGTCCCCTTTGAAATAGTCCAGTTTATGTCCATCATACCTCACTAATATAGCCCTTGTTTTCTTTTCATAGTTTACAATAGTCCTTGCACCTGCCGGGGTCAGTTCGCTGGTTGTCTCTTCATTTTCAGCAAGTGATCTGAGCAGGTGACTAACATAACATTAACTTCTCGCAAAGGGCCTCTACTGTTGGACCCATGGCCCCATGCAAGCCTTTCAAAGGTCCGGGTAAAGCCCGTGAATCTCAGCGAGATACATAATAATAATATTAGTCATGTTAAGAAACTGTCCCACCGTTGGGCACGGGCCTTCTCTCAAACTGAGAGGGTTTAGACCATAGTTCACCACGCTGGCCCAGTGCGGGTTGGCTGTACACCAATAGTCAGACCAAATCAAATCTTCGTGGGTCACACAAAAATTTGTCCCGTGTCTACACGATCTAATAAACCGAAAGACCTAAACTCTAACCGCAAACGAAGTCGTTGTCCTTTATTTCAGTGGTGGATCTACACATTTGCCGCCAGTAGGCTATTCAATTATTGCCGCCCCTAATAACCTCTGCAATTCAATAGCCTAATTCACAATCCTATTAATTACATTTTTGTTGTCATCAGCTTTTCCCGTTATTAGTATGATTGTGAACTAAGGGATCCCTGTGTCAGTTCCTAGATTATTCTTGAGCTAAGAAAAGCTCAATCATGTACTACTTACCTATAAGGTGGGGTAAGGTATGCCTCAAAACTACTTACACGTGTATATAATAATGCTTTTTTTATTTCTGTAAGACAAAAATTGAGCCAAACTTGCCGCCCTAGGCTCCAGCCTATTCAGCCTGCTGGTAAATACGCCACTGCTTTATTTGCTTTTATACGATACGTTTAGGTATATCAAATACCGTATCATTAATCTATATAGAAATATTAAGCAATTAATTGTCACGTAATAAGGAGTTTTGATTAAAAATAAACTATACCAAGATATAAAGTGGTACCATTTCGTAGATAGTACTGAGCACGGTAGGATGATCTTACTTTATTGCTATTCTATACAACACAAAAGACCGATAAACAGAAAGGCCAGTCCAATGAAGTTAAAGGACTAGCCTGCTGAGTTTCTCGCCGGTTTTTCACAGTATGAGGCCGCGTTCCGATCCGGTAGTAGTTGTAAAAAATGTAATCATTTTTGACGTTTGTATGCGCTCTTGTTGACCCGAACAAATAAAATATGTTAACTTTGATTTTGAAAGGCTTTATCAAATTGGACACCGACCTACTTATATACATATTTATTAATAGAATAAAAATCTCCAAATAAAAACTTGTATGGTAGATAAGATTGCGCAGAATATCAATATTACATATCAATTCATTCATCTAACTGGTGACATTAAAATGTGCTTGGTACAATATTATTATACAAACCTGACACACCCTAGATAAAACTTGACTTTATAATTATACCGGTTTATATGCCAAAACAGCTGCAGAAACTTGACCTTCGGATAACGTAATGATTAGATTCTAGTCAGTGCGGTCAATTACATCATCACTAGAAATAACGTTTACCTGCCACGTCAAGTTATGGGTCATCGGTGTCGATAGACCTTCATAATAATCCATACTATATATCGATCTATATGATCACGCCAGATTCCTTGCGGGGTAGGCAGAGAGTACAGAGTTCCAACAGGTTCTTTCCTTACATACCTCTCTGGCTTCCTCCACTGTCATAGTTCATCTCATACACGCTCGCCGGTTACCAAGACCCTTGACATGTCCTTCAGATTAGACACGGTTTATTTGGTCATGGTAAGATAGTTTAGGTCTTGCCCGGTACCTACATCCCTCCACTTTCACATTATATAACCAAACCGCTAGACAGATTTTGATCATATTGACAGGGACATAGATTATATCCAGATGAAGGACATAAGCTAACTCTTGTTTTTTTAAATTAAGGGTGTGAAATACACGCCTGAAAATGACTCGAACGAAGTTGCAGGATCAGCTTGTATAAAAACAATACACAGTCGATAGAAATCTAATGGCTTTCTTAAATACTATTACATCGAAACAAGTTATCGATACAAATATTAAGCAGGATGCATCGATAGATTATATTATATGATACTAGCAGTAGCTTGGCTATCAATAATATTAATATTACTTGTACCCCGTTCAACAGTATCTATCAATCTACCTACACTGTCTTTAATATCACTGTTAGTCTAAAGTAATTTTAATCAAAAGTACTCAAAACTAAGGAAAAAGTTTAATCGAAAGTATTATAATATCGATGAACTTAACAGGAACTTGATATCGAGTACCATAACAAACTCTAATTTATCATTTACTAGTTTCTGCCCGCGATTTCGTCTGCGTTGACACAGAAAACTTACATTTTTCCGGGAAAAAAGTATCATTTGTGTTAATCCAGGTAATGCCATCTATGTAAACCTGTGTGCCAAATTTCATCTTAATCCATTCGGCCAATTTTACATGATCTAGTAACAAACATACAAACTTTGACATATTTAATATTACTAGTGGTCGCCCATTGGTCGAAATTTGACCTACTCTTTCATCATTTGCTGGTTATGTTTGACATTCAGTAAGACTATAGACAAATAATATTAAAGACAAACAATATTAATCTATTCTCAATTTGACCACAGCCTTTACAATAAAAAAAAGAGTATATATGCGTGTATGTGTCAAATACATGTAGTGTGTGTAATATTTTTTTATTGATTTAATGTATTTTTATGCATAATTTTAAAAAAATATTAGCATACTGCATTCCTTCTCTATATAAACTACAAGTGTGGGAAATTTCATACTCCTCTTTCCGCGCAATTTTCGTAAAAAGGGGTACAAAGATTTTGCTTCACGTGTTAATATAATGATTAGGATAGCTATATAAATAGTGTTCAGTTTTCATTTAAATCATTTAAGTGTTACATATTATCATAAAATTGTTCATAAAATTTAGTATAGTATCATCTGATATGCTCAATATTCGTGTTCAAAGAACTATACAATCTGTTTATGCTGTTGTGCTTTGTTTATGTTGCTCTTCTAGGTATATAATCTTATCTAAGTGGGAATTTAGGTCCATTGCATCCACCGTCTTTTCGTAAAGCGTTATTTTATCAATCTAATCACCTTTGATATTGTTTGATAAAGATTTTTAGTTTTCAATTGATGCGTGATTTGACAAATCCTATAAAATAGTCACCTCATGCATTTTCTAACCTTGTAGCGTACTTACTCGCACTTATGTTGAAATTTACTTAACATGCATACCTTTTGCTATTCTTGGTAGGTATTTTCTAGAAAATGTTCAGTCAAAAATAGTTACACACAATACTACTGAAATTTAAAATCAAAATCAATAGTGTTTTATTCATGTAGACCAAAAGGCACTTATGAATAGTCAAAAAGAGAAAATTATTGATTACTTAAGACTCTACTATCCGTTCGGAAAGTTATTCCTGTGGAGAAGAAGGGAAAGAAACTCCATGGTTACTCTTTTTAAAAATGAGAGTTTTATAATTATTTTTGTATATGGTATAGTATAAGTATGGGAGAACAATGCAGAACGAGCTAAATAGATGTGCTTAAGTATAGATTAATCATAAATGTACTTAGATTCATGGTATTGGTCAGTGTTTATATGGTCCTCTCATTTACAAAATAGAGATTTTGTAAAGGTATATTATAAAAAGTATAATAAGAGAAAAAAAAAGGTTACTATCAAATATGTAAAGAGTACATACAAAACAACTGGTTATAGCTCCAGTGTGATGCCGAACGAGACAAAATTCAACAGCTCTAAGGTACATGTTCAATCAGACAAAGGACAGAGGACGGACCAGTCCCCACCAGCAGCACCCGTTCACGAGTATGACCTGAGAAGCAGCCATCACTCTCCTCAACCATATTAGTGGGAAAAGAGTGACCCGCTCCACAGAGCCGCCACTAGCAAAGACATTTTAGTGAGCATGACCAATCCACGACCCTGTCGACATCGTTAGCACGTGTTCTATCTATACCTATAGGTAATTCACTAAAATCATAGCTATATGCATTGACCTAAATAATCCATTAGATATAATATTAATAATATTTGAATAAGTCTAAAAAAGTGGCATTTTTGTAATAATTTTACACACAACATACCGCAACGTTAGTTAAAAGTTGAACTAACCCACCGGTTAGTTAAAGTTTTGAAAATTTCGGGTCCTAGTAAACCTTGTAAAGGTTTACTAGGACCCGAAATTTTCATTTTGATGTATAATGAAACCCACTGTAACTTCTTCTTATACATGCCACCAGATACTAGTATATATCGTAATGTTCTATATGTAATTGAAGCGCCTCAGTTGTTACGTACTCTATGTGTGAAAAGGAGCGCGTGCGCACTACTGCGCTAATTTGTATGCGACCTCACGAGCCGCGACACCGCGGGGCCAAATCTCTTGCGCAGCTTCTGTGTCGTCTTTTATTTACATCTGCCTACTCTATCACAATATAATACACCGAGAATTAATAGTTTGTTTTGCTGATACGTAATACATTCAAACTTGCCGTCATTAGTTGCTAAGCCCAGTTAATAGTTTCTTGAAAAATTTGAACTTGGATAATTCGAAGTAGACCAACTTTAAAAGTTAAAAATAGAATTGAGCAAACTAAGAAAATATAAATTGTCTTTGTTTCGTGCTTGTATTTAATTTCCATTTCCTTCCAATGATTTAAACAATCCAGAAACATACTACTGAGGTATGAAATAGACAAGAAACCATGGAAGGCGGTTAACTCCTAACATTTGGTGGTTATTTATTTTTGTGGACCAGCTTTAATTGGTGATTCCACCTAATTGGCGATGCGCACGCCATGTCGCGACTAAATTGTACTAATCGGTACAATTATATTGACGTAATGGTTGAAATTCGTTTCGTGGGCGACATTTACTGCCTTCATTTAAAACCGATTTAGTCTGAAACAAATTGTTTTGATCCTTAAACCAAATAAAGAGTATAAACAAGCGATACCATCTAGTACGATTGCATTGAATGACTTCATAAAGTAAGTACTTTAGTTTTCGTATCCTTTGATTGTGCTTACTTTTAGTAGCTAAAGGTATTTAGTTAAACTATATTACATAATACACTACAGTGCCACATACAGTGCTTGTAAAACAGTAGGCAGATAGGCATTCGTAGGTGGTACGTGATGCGTATGCGCCGAACTCGTCCGGCAATTTACCAATCAGCCGCTGATGCCGCTAGAAGCGAGTTGTCCTCTGATGTTGGATGCAGGGCATTAGCTAACCTTCCGTTGGCAGCTTTTAACACTAACGAACAAATAACAAGGAACCGACAAGACTGTACTATGCTTGCAGGGATTAAAAATGTGAGTGGTTTAATTTGGGTGCCTCCACCCGTAAAATCTTAGTCACTAAAATTTTACTTAATGCAGCTTTACGCAAAAGCGTGTATGTGTAATGAAAATGCTTAAGAAAGTGCTCAGTAGATTTTACTGAATAGCTAAGTACTTAATAAACTTCACGTTATAGGACATGAAAAAACCCGTGGAAAAATTTCTTATAGGCGGTTATTATAGTTGTTTGTTCAGAAAGATAGTAGAGTACCTTCCATGCATGGCACTATTGTTCCTTTCACAGTTCATTAATCGATGACATTGTGTAAGGTTTTGGGATGAGCTCGCTCTTGCCTCGCCCAAGAAACCTCGCCTTCAAATATTTTATTAAAAAATCATTCCATTTGCATGAATACTCATTTTTGGTACTTTTGTTCTTTAAATATATAATTATATAATTTTTCTTTAAATATAACAAATAAAGCATTCAGTGAAAAAATTAACTTATTTTTTTATAAGAAACCGTAAAAATTAAGTTCTTTGAAAATTATAATGATAATTTTATTAGGCAGCAAATTTCATTGAAGCAGGTAGAGACTGAAATTCTCTTGAAGACCTTAATTAATTATGAATATTAAAACGGCATAGGCCCGCTTCTATGAAACATTAGGTACTTAACTTTATAAATCTTAGAATTTAAAACCTACTTCATCAACCTGTTCCTAAAAAATTAATAGTCCAGGAATATTATATAACGAGACGATCGTTTGAAGTTACGGATATGGGACATAGGGAGAAAATAAATCTTCATGATTGACGACATTCTGTTACTGCACACGGTAATAAAATAATACTATAAAACATTAAGATAATGTGACTACTAGTTAAGGGAAGACGCTAAAATTCAGGAAGTTATAAACACTTGCCATTTAAATAGAAACCATTTTTACAACTTTCCAATACTCAAAATACCTTGCATGCAATGCAAGACCTGAAAGTAGTTTCTTCTAAGTCGATAGCTGAATTCATTCCAACAATTGTTATTGTACCTTACTTTTTTATTAACTTTAAAAAAATGCTGTTACTCCTTTAGTGAGCTATAAAAAACCAAATTTATTCATGATTCATACCAACACGGAGACTTCAAATGCATTTCTAAAACGTATTTCTCAATACGCATTCATACACGTACAATTTTCATTGTTAATTGGGGTATAAAAGTGCTTAAAAAAGGGGTAAAAAAGTTAAATTTGTAAATTTTGGTTTTAGTATTGAATTTGTGAAGTAATTATCTAATCGGGGTGTCTGAGGTCTTGCGTTATTTACGATACAGCTTATAAATCAAATTGTTAAAAATTAGAAGTAACACTAATTTTTCTTTCAAGTCCCTAAAGATAACACAGTGTTTTCGACATTTCCCGCTTGTAAAGACTATTTTAATATTAAGTACACATTAATTATCTGCTCTAAAACAATAACCTATATGTTAGTTGACACATAAAGAACATTTCTAGGCATTAAACGATAGGCATTTGCCCACATTTGACCTAATTGTTCACTTAGCTACCTCCGCGACATTTAGACCGAGTAGCGCACGGCTAGAAAATTTGTAGAGCAATCTCTAAAACAATTTAAACTTCTCCTGAATATTGTTTTAGTTTTGACTGTACATATTCAACGAAGAAGGAATGCAAGAATTAAGATTGCTTGTTAATATCTAATATCTTAAAAAGTGTTAATATTAAATATCTGAAAAATGTGGTTCAATTGAAAAACAAAGTAGGTAACTAAACAATCGCATGCATTACTTTTGCGCGGTATTTGCGAACCCTATTGTCATTTATGATTTATGAATAGGAGTACGCAATGCCCTGATGAACTCAGAGCCCATCTGGTTCCAAAAGACAATAGGTTGTGAGCTCAGCATAACAATACTTGGGGCCGCGTGCCGGCGTGCAGCGCCCGAGGGCAAAGACACTGCATTATCACACTAACGAGAGTAAGTGACTTTAATTGTGTTTATGGCATTAACATAACACAATAGGCGCTGACGCCATGTCCACTTCGCTCCTTCACTGATTTAATCAGCGGATCGTGGAAGTCAGAAGATGAATCAAGTACCTATGACTATTTAGATGTTACAAAAGCTGTTACAAACATCAAAAATATTAAATTTTTTACATCTTCCACCGGATCAGAACGAGGCCTTCACTGAGAAGATCCGGCGAGAAACTATGCAGGCTAGTAATGAAACTGAAACACAGGTCTAAACCTGGCAAACCCGTAAATATACCTATTTAAATAAAAATTCGAATAAGATTGTAACATGTACTGATTTGAAATGAATAAATAATTATGACTAATATAGTATTAGTACTAATAATAACTTAATTTGTTTGGGCTTTCTGATAACTATTTTTTTATAAAGACAGCTCTGTATCTTTACCTATATAATTGTAAATATTCCCTATAATTGTTTGAAATTCATCTTATCTATCTTCAGCCGAAAGATGTCCACTACTGGACAAAGACCTAAAAACCGCCCCACAATAACCGGCTGTGTGAAATTCATCATACCTAAAGTTAATTGTATAACATATAGTAAAATCAAAGGGAAATTAGCTAACTATTCAACTCTCAAGAAACTAGATAAAAACGACTTCACAATTTAACTCACGTACTAACAGGTAGAAAGCAGGAGTAATTTAAATTATAATTAGTGATTTAAAACCCATACATTTCAATTAAGCTAATTTAGATTAGCCGTGATACTGTGAACTTTTTACAAATAAAAAAACTGTTTGTCTTTTGTGTAAGAGTTAGAAAATCAAAACATTTGATACTTAAATATTGAAACCTTTGCTGAGGCTATTAATCAAATTGTCTCGCATTCAAAATTGCAAATCATTCATCGACATTTAAGAAAACATTAAAATCTTAACAACACGTCGCATTCACTTTTACAAGTCATGTTCACAACATTAAATCCGAAATAATATCATAAAATTCTATTTAAAATACGGTAGATGCAATAACTTAGAAAAACGTTACAAAAACTTCAATTATCACAAAACCATTGTAGGTAAAATAATTAAGTTTAAAAAATACAATTACTTGAGTAAAGTTACATCGCACAGTTGCATGCATTTTATCCTAATGAAGTTATTGTCGAATTCTAGGGAGTTACTGAAGACTGTCTCACTTCAAATAAAAAAAAATAACAAAAATGGCCGTAAACATAGCTAATTAGAATTCAGTGATTACCAGCTGTGCACGGCATGAGACCTAGGTACGACTGGTGTCAGGCACGAGGCAAATTCTTCTAGGAAAAGTCATCACCCTTCACACCCCTTGCAAGCCCGATGAACAATTACCATGACTGTCAACTTTGGAATCAATACAACAGTTTAATAGCTTTCGCGATTCTTGAAAAATACGTGCATTCAACTGAATTAAAAACACATCGATTAGAAGTAAAGTAAACAGGAATTTGACCATAAATGGATTTACGGTAGCATTAAACTTACACGAAATTTTTACGTAAAATATTAAAACAATTTTAAGGAATAATATAAGAAAATTAAAGCCAATAATACCTAGACCTGCATTAGATAATTGAGTCTATTATAAGATAACAGATTACCAACTAATAAATGAAATAATAGGAGCTGTAGATTAATGAAGTCAAGGTTCCTTCCACTGCAAATTCAAGGGGATCGCGAGATATGTCAATTTATTGTAAGTATTCTTAGAAGTGCCACCTACAACTGATCTATTTGCGGTTACTCTGGCGGACAGTCAACGGTCCGAATTTGTTTGCCGAACTCGACGTAGATAACTTCTAGTACAAAAAATATAACGATGACCCCTTAACGATGACTGATTACAGGGTTCCAAAATGCGAAATAATGAAATTAGTCCAGCAATGTGGTCACTGGTCACTTCTGAGTTTGTTTAAGATTAAGAATGTAGCCATCTTAAACAAAGAAAAATGAAGTGTAAAGGGAATGATAGAGCACGTTAGCTTTTTGTTCTTTTCACATACCCGATCTAATGATTATAATATTTATGTATATTCTGGAACATTCTTTTCATTTATCAATATCATATAGCAAGACTAGCGAGTTTATCGCATCTCCTGCCAACTTAAACACTTATTTAAACCAAATTACCTACCTCTAAGTAACATATAAATCAAAAGTGTCACGATTAAAGATAATAAAGAAACTGATAATAAACAAAGAATATGAAAGTGCTGCAATTCCTTCAAATGATAAATCTAATCCTATTTTAACATTCAGATCTTGTTTAAATAAACCAATGTGTATTAATAAACATGTCACGCCGATCGTTATTAAATTGGGATGGATGATGAACTTTGTCGCACTATAATGGATGCAAGTCAAAGCCCGATTGGATGCAAGGGCAGAACACCTATTATATATAGATCGTTGTATATTTACGTTGCAACAATAAATCTTTGCGTTGTCGTAAATTAGGCCGATTCTATTAACTTCGATAGTGACTCACTTAAAGAATAGACGGGCAACGTGGATGTTGTCTCCAAGAAAGTGGATTGACGTTGATATGAGACGTCGCCTACGTAATACCTGATTATTGTCAACGAGCTGAGGATCCTAATTTACAGGTTTACGACCGGTAATTTACGCCTTCCTATCTTCAAATGCAAGTAGGTGTACCAAAGGAATGTGTTAATGCTTAAACATACAAGAAGGCAACAATAGATTGTATGAAATACAAATATTGAAGCATATTATATACTACAATAAAATTATAAATGAAAAACCGGATGACTATATTTAGAACTTCAATTATGTCGATGACATAACACTGATTAAGTAGAATTACCCAGAATGATAAAAATATGATATTGAATACAAAATATGTTTAAAAAAACACAAACATCACACAAAAAGTCATTTCCCGTACCGGGAATCGAACCCGAGCCTCCTGGGTGAAAGCCAGGTATCCTAGCCACTAGACCATACGGGAGATGAAATATGTGGTTGAAATAACAGCACTCATGAAATAATGTTTTAAGAAGCCAATTCTATTGATAAATTAATAAAAACTTTATTTTATCATCGTAATACATTTAATAATTCTCATCGCCTTTCGTCATCATGGTAGATTTAGTCATATCGAAGGAGATACTAGAAATAATAAATTATACAAAGCATTAACATCATGGTTTAAGTTTACATAGTTATTATAGATAAATAGAGTACTCTTTATTGTACATCAATGATATTATAAATAATTACACACATAAATATAATAAAAACAGCTGGGCACAATTGGCGGTCTTATTGCTAAAAGCAATTCCATCCAAACAATGCATTGGAAGACGCAAAATAAAGATCTACATAATGTCCCAGAAGAATTATCTACATGATTTCCCATTGCGCTCATTGAATACAGTCATTAAGTAAGGTCATCTATTAAATTGTGAACATGAATGCATTAAACGTACGGCGATTTACGTAAAAACAATACGCGGATTACATCACCGTCTATTTATCAACTAGGCAGTGTTAATAGGAGGATGCGAGATCTGTACTAAAGCCAGTAGGCGACTAGAAATATAACCAAATATGTGAAAATATTTTAATGCTAATTATAATAATCCAACTCGGCTGGGCAGCGTTCGGGAAACTGCGCAACATCTTCTCATCCAAAATACCTCACTGCCTAAAGACTAAAGTTTTTAGTCAATGTGTGTTACCAGTGATGACATATGGATCAGAGACGTGGTCTCTTACAATAGGTCTCATAAAAAAGCTCAAAGTTGCTCAGCGAGCTATGGAAAGAGCTATGCTCGGCGTTTCTCTACGTGATCGAATCAGGAATGAGGAGATTCGTAGAAGGACCAAGGTCACCGACATAGCCCTCAGGATTAGCATGCTGAAGTGGCAATGGGCTGGCCACATAGCGCGAAGATCGGACGGGCGTTGGGGCAGAAAGATTCTAGAGTGGAGACCACGTATTGGCAAGCGCAGCGTAGGACGACCGCCTGCCAGATGGACCGACGATCTTGTGAAAATCGCAGGAAATCGTTGGATGCAGGTGGCATCGGACCGGTTACGCTGGAAAGCGATTGGGGAGGCCTATGTTCAGCAGTGGACATATATAGGCTGAAATGATGATGATGATGATGAATTATAATAAGCACTACCTATTTATGTCTCTACTTATTTAGATTCTGGTTATTTATTTAGGTTTGTAGGCTGGAATGTGCACCTTTTACATTCTACTTAAAAAATCTATTTTGTATGCATACTCACACTCCGAGTTGCTAAGAAAGCCTAGTAAAAGTAATCAAAGAACTGAATTTCGAATACCAATAAAGCTCTTATATTTCCTTTTGAATTAGAATAAAAAGGAAATGTACGCCATGTTTTTACCGTTCTCAATTTCAGTAACCACGTGTGTGTATAACGAGTACGTCAGTTCTGCTTTCATATAAAATATGGATAACATACCGAGTTCCTAGATTTACGCGAATATTACACATGAAATCAAACTATTTTTCGGATTTTATCGCGGTATATTTTTAATTTTTGCAGCACCCATGGTCACGGGAGGGTCCCTCCCGTGACCATGGGTGCTGCAAAGCAATCGAAACGTCGGGAACTTAAAATTCGAAAATAAACCGCGATAAAATCCGAAAAATAGTTTTATTGCAACTATGGATAATCTAAGTACCTGTATTGTGTTTATCCTCAAGTTTTCCGGCAACATCTTGGTTCTCCTTCACGTCTGCCATGATGACGCTGTAGTGCAGGTTTTACACAAACACCGACACCTGCAATTTTTACGAAATAAATTATCATTCGTACCCTTTTTGTACGCTGAGTATTATATTTGTGTTTGTCATGTAAAATGTATGACGAAACTCAATATAATACTCGGCGTCGGTCATCATACTCGTCTATTAATTCTACATTGATCATTTTTACTTATCCTATAGGTTTTAAACAAAGGTTAATTGTAGACTTATTCTGACTACTGTATGGGGTCTGGGATTGATCAGACTTACTAAAAAGTCTATGCTTGCAGTGGCTATTTGGTGCGGGTCACTTCTTCCCTCTAATATGGTCGATGGAGGTAATGGCTGCTTAAATTGTCATACTTGTGAACGGGTGCTACTTGTAGAGACGGGTCCACCCAGAATCCTATAGCATATCATTCTTTAAAAATATATTATTAGTATTATATCAGGACACTGGAGCTAGATCGCATACTTAATTTTGTATATTGTATAAAAAGATAAGCCCGCCGGGTTTCTCGTCGGATCTTCTTAGTAAGTTACATACAAATTTTCATATTTACATTATTATTTTTACAGGGTTTATACAAAATAAATAATTTGTATTTGAGTTTGGATATGATATTATAAATGACCTAATATTATTTTAATATTATGTAAATCCTATTTGTTATTTTTCATAACTACTTTGAGAGAGAGGTCAATCGACGAATCCAACTCGGCTGGGCAGCGTTCGGGAAACTGCGCAACATCTTCTCATCCAAAATACCTCAGTGCCTAAAGACTAAAGTTTTTAGTCAATGTGTGTTACCAGTGATGACATATGGATCAGAGACGTGGTCTCTTACAATAGGTCTCATAAAAAAGCTCAAAGTTGCTCAGCGAGCTATGGAAAGAGCTATGCTCGGCGTTTCTCTACGAGATCGAATCAGGAATGAGGAGATTCGTAGAAGAACCAAGGCCACCGACATAGCCCTCAGGATAAGCATGCTGAAGTGGCAATGGGCTGGCCACATAGCGCGAAGATCGGACGGGCGTTGGGGCAGAAAGATTCTAGAGTGGAGACCACGTATTGGCAAGCGCAGCGTAGGACGACCGCCTGCCAGATGGACCGACGATCTTGTGAAAATCGCAGGAAATCGTTGGATGCAGGTGGCATCGGACCGGTTACGCTGGAAAGCGATTGGGGAGGCCTATGTTCAGCAGTGGACAAGTATAGGCTGAAATGATGATGATGATGACTTGATAATTATTTTTTGTACATCTGTAAATATGAATTGTACACATTGTGTTTATATTTTATTTAGTGTTAAGTTCTTTTAATTATTTAGTCATGTACGCAATTATTCATAATGAAATATATTAATGGTGTTTTGAATGTTTTTTTTCTTTATACTATTTCAAACTATTAAAATGTTGATCTTTATTCAAAAGGTTTTTCTTTGTTTCTTTTTTTTTTTAAAAACGTAGCCCCACACTAGGATTTATTCCTGTGTCGTGGGTGCGTTTACAAACATGAAAATTCACAAACAAATACCCAGACCGGAACAAATAATTGTGGATCACACAAAGATTTGTCCCGTGCGGGAATCGAACCCGCGACTATTCGACACAGTGGGCGGAGCAGCTCAAGCTCTTAACCACTGCGCTAAATCGTCCGTTTCTACAGAAATTGGGATCCAATAAAATCGACAGTTTCCATGATCACAAGTTTGACAAATTAATATCGCGCAGAAACGTCGTTTGTACATGATGCGAGTAACTGATGCCTTTTCAAGAACTTGCGCGAGTTTAAATTAGTAATTAATAGCCGTATTGGTCTTAATATTTAATTACATTGTTTTTATTATATCAGGTACCCTGCCTCTACATTCGGTAACAAGGGGGTTTTAATAAAGAAGCGATGTCAAACCTGAGCATAAAACCAGGATGTAACAATGGAGCGCGTTAGGTTGAATTACCGCATCCTGGCGTAATATCGGAGAATATAGTTCAAAGTTCGTTACAATTAATGCCTACGTACCGGGACACTGCATTAAGAGTAACTAGGACATTTACTGCATTCGATTACTTTTTTTAATCGGAGCAGCTATGTCAAGTTGAGCTGGAACCCCCTTGGAAGTAATTAAAAGTGCATCCACACCTTCTGAATTCAAGATTACGGCCAAAACTTTTCGAGACTGAGAGACCTTTACTACAAAGTAGGCCTTTGTTCTGGATCGAAATTAATAAATACACATATACGACGTTAACTCGTCGAAGGTTAAATACAAAATAGGTACATTAGACTTTTTGATTTTGGGTTTGACCGTTTATAGCAGTATATACGTTAATACTAAATACTTATACGACAGTTTGAAGTGAACAGTTATTAAGAAAGATAGTATAAGAAAACAACAGAGATTTAAAGAATATTAAAATTATAATGGTTTAAAAATTCATTTACGACTTAGGTATATTGCGCAGTAGGTTCGTTTATTTTAATTAAATGTATTATACTGTGGATGTATCGATTGTAACCAGTTTGCATATCTTCGTTAATTTGCCTGATAATAGCCGTAAAACGGTTTCGTGTAATTTATATAAATGCGACACGTGATGTAGGTGGTTCTGGCCTACTTATTGATATGTGATACATTATGTATCACAGATAACAAACTAGCTAAACGAAAAGGATAAACAAGGACCGCGCTCCTAGCTTTATAATATATGCCAAATTCTAGCTGCCACTTGTTATTTTTAATATATGTATATTCAACATTAAAAAGTTCTAGAAAGAGAGGGTAGGTGCTAGTTAAAATTTCCCGCTAAACTGTTTTAATTTTTTTCCAATAAATTCGGAATTTAAAATATGAATAAAGAAAATATTTCTTACGTTGATAAGATATTGTGTACACCGGCAAGCACGTCACGTTATCACTATGTACCGGTATCACACACAACGTAAACAATGAAGGGGGACCGAGCGAGGAGCACGTTCGCCGACAAGATAAGCACTGACTCAAACTGCCTTACAATTTGTTGAGCTCTCCGAAGCGACCACGATGTGATGTTGCAAGCCTTTTATTAGGAAAATCCCCGATAAGATTTATTTTAATTCGCAAATATGTTTGACTATGCATTAATTATTTGACATCTGATACGTATACAAATAACAAGATTATATTTATGAAATACAAGCAATTTAGTTAAAGAAACTGCAATCATTTCTATTTTTGATGTTTCTAATGCTATATTCGTTTCAATTTCTAGCCTACGCTGAGACTTTCTGCTTCACTCCAAACTTACCATATTATTCAGTAGATGTAAAAAGCTGGTAACACTGTTCCACAGCTTCACACATTGCGATCGCCGATCATATCCGAACGTTAACCGATTCCACCCGAACGTGTGTATTGATGCCGGGAAAACATTTTCCGCGCCATTTTCTCTGGCGCGCGTGAGGGAGTATTTTGGCAAACAAAGCCCCTGGATGCCCCTGTTTTCAAACGGGCACTGGCCGGTTAAGTAACAGTGATAAATTAATTATTATGATCCGCAATGTTTACTGAACATTTAGAGAATTGGAGATTTTTTATGCAAATTTGGTACGCTTTTATTGTCTTCTAGAAACAGATATAACTATTTAATTTTATTTGTTCTTGTCCACTTTGTTATCAGCTGCCCGGGTAGATGCTATTCGAATTCACTACTCTTCCATGTTCATAAACAATAAATATGCAAATGCTATATATTTCACAAAATTGGGAACTTATGTATTATGACTTGTAGATGAACTGGAATCGATCTCAAATTCGTTTTCCAAAAAACCTACTGATGCTTGGATCACGTTTTGTAAATCAGTCCCTTTTTTTAATAGGATACACTGCTATACATTAGCATAAGGTTGTAATCAAACAAATATTCCCTATTCAGTCGTTATGAGGGCTCTAGCTACGCTGTCACGCCTATATTCTCCAAGCGGGGGTGACAGGGGTGTTCTCTGTAGACCCACTTTTAACTTAAATCAAAAGTTTTCTTTAGTACTAATGAATAAATAGTCAAAAATTAAAACCATATATTAAAATTAATACCATCCGTTCGGAATATTATACCTGCAGAGAAGAACAAGGAACTCGACGGTTACTCTTTTTTTTAAAAAGAAACAAGATTTACCTCTGTGAGTTTTATATTTTTTGTGATGCACGGGATATGGACGCCCAATGCAGGACGAGCTTGATAGTGTTAAGTAAAATTTAAACAAACAAAATAATTAAATTCATGTAGTAAGTACAAAGTCTATTGCTTCTGACGCCCTCTAGCGTTGGCAGTGTACACTCAAAAGATTGTTGTACTACTAAAAACAGAGCTTCGTGGTTAAATCAAAACAAAATTGCTAGATGGCACCAATAGTAAATATATATAAAGTGTCTACTACATTATGTCGTTATGTCAGATCCAACACGGGGTAAGCATTGAGCAAAAGTCCCAAAATGGTGTGCCTTTACCTGACTCTACTTGCGTCTTTGACTCTCAGAGTTCGTCTCATACATACTCACAAGTTTGCGAGATTCTTGATGCGTCCATCAGTTAAGATACGATCCATAAGACGTTATAAGAAAAGGACAAAGTACGCTCGCGACAATACGCTTTCTATTTTTGAGTCTCTTATCAAGATCATACAATCCTTAGTATTTATATCTCGGTCAAGTGACCATGTTCGACCGACCTATTCCCTGGGTCCGACCAATTCAAAACTAGAGGTCACCCTAAACAACCTTCCTTCGGAGCGCTCATCAAGCGAGTCCGTAACCGAGAAGCCTTTGTGCTCGGTCGTCTTTACCGGATGATCTGCAATGTAAAATGTCCCTTAGGAATAAGGTGACACTTTAAGTTCAAGTCAACGGAGCCCCGTGGTTCATACATCCAAACATAGGAATCCGCTAATCGTAGCCGCCGCCGACTACGAACCTAACTCCTCTCCTATCAGCTTCTCCCGCCGTCCGCGGCATGCTCTTACCGACCTTCCCAATGCCCTTACATCCTTTCTTTCGGATACAGATACCGCACACAGGATGAAACACCGACCTCGCCGGCGAGGTCGAAGAATCCCTTGCCCGCCGGCCGGTGCAGAGCACCACGGCGAGAAACCGCCGTGGTGCTCTGCACCGTATAATATAGTATACGCCCTCGCCCATAGCGACTGCCCAAGCCGAGACCGTTTCTCCTTGTGGCGCCCTTGAGCTAGTCGCCCCCTTTGCCCTTCTGGCTCGAGCGTAGTGGTTCGAGCGTAGTGGTTGCACGCTCGCCCTCATGCCCGGTGATGATGTAAAGGCCCCGCGGCCAACAGCGTAGATCATACACAGCTTAGTATTTAATCCACTGTTGAAACCCCTTTTCTGGGCTATTCCAGATTACTTGGCTTTTTATTTCTAAATTTTATTTCCAGACATAACGCAGTGGGTGTAGGCTCCTCTATCATGCCATTCGTTCCGGTCCTGTGCTAGTCTATTCCACAATTTGCCGGCCACATTCCCGATGCCATCGCTCCATTTGGCTGAAGGTCTGCCTTTGGGCCTTCGTCCTTGCTGGGCCACAACTCCAGAGGAGAAGCCTACACTCAACAGTTGATATTACACAGGCTAATTGATGATGATGATGATGAATGCAGTGGGTATACGGGTGAATTGGAATTCACCCAGGTCCCACCTCGCCTGGCGGGTAGACCCTATAACGGTGGTGAAGCTTCCCCCGCAAGATCTCACATGCTTGTGTCTCTCTCGCCTAACCTGCATCTCTGGTTCTTTAGTAAAGCTTTGGTATAATGAACAGGTTCCATTTTCGTCTGTAGTGTGTAGTTCTGTATGTATGTTTACCGACAATTTTAGACCGATTTTGGTGATACTTTTTGCGTTGTGCTAGTTCAGTATAGCTCCAAGGGATTAAAATGGGAGCACCATTATAATTTCATTGGTATTTGAAGATACACCAGGGAACTCTTTAACGACAAATAATACTAATCTGTAGATCTAGTTATCCCCTATATATACCCTAGAACTAAGCAGAATATTAAAGGACTTCAAAAAAGGTGATGCACAATTTGTTTTTTTTTATAACTTCCTTGTTGATGAACCAGTTACGATGATTCTTTTTACGTTGGGCTTAGTATAGCTTCGAGGTAGTCCCGTTGTAATTTCATTGGTATTGGATCTTGCACTTTATAAATATATCACGACTTCCTTAACCCAATCAGCAAGAATGTGTAGATTAAGTTTTATAGGTATTATGTTAATCTTGAACCTTACTGTAGAACTACGCAGATTAATATACATCTATAAATTTTTACTCATCACCTAAAATTGTAAAACAATATCTCTTAAAAAAGAGCGATTTCAGAAAGCAACAAATAAACATTTAAAGTCGGTGCCAAGTAAACGACTGCACTGATCGACTGGCACCGACTTTGAATATTTATTTTTTTGAAGACTATTTCTCTTTTTAAAAGTTATTTATGTATTATTAGTTCCCTCAATGATACTACTGGTATTCTATCTGATACCATTAAGATTAACATATTATTTTCTAAACAGAATATTATAACCTACTCGGATTTGTTGATGTGAAATAATAGCTTATGTTCAGAATATCATACGAGAATGAAGAGATAATGCTCCGTGTAGCTAATCCTTTATTTTTAACACGATTGGGGTGTATAAGTATTGAGAAGTCCCCATAGTGCACCTAAAGGACCAAACATGAGATCAGCGGTAAAAGGGTTATTTACCAATTCAAAGAATGTTGAATGATAAATATATAATGTTACTGCTATAATAAAATTGATATCAAGAAATAAAGGAATGGTTATTAGGAAGACATCATTATCTTAAATTTTTTATGATACTTTATTTGTGGGCTGCTGAAAACATTTACCTAGATTGTTATCTATCAAACGTTTTTATTATTATCTTCCAAAAGATACAATAAACTAATTGAAGATAACACCAGACTGAAACTTTTAATAGTTTATTATAAAAGTAATTTACGATTTTTGTATTTTTGTCATTATAAACGTACTTAATAAATAATAATAAATTTAAAAAGACACGTACAACGTGTGTTTTACAGTATTTAATTAAATCTTACTTTAGTATGTACAGTCATAGGTAGAAAGTTGTACAAAACGGTGTGCATAGATGTTATATTCGTATAAAAAGGGGGTAGTCCGTATCTAAGATGGCGTATACGGGGTGTCGATGTTGCCGTGGGCGGGCGCGGGCACGGGCGGCGAGCGGCGGCGGCGCAGGCGCGGTCGGGCCGCTCGGCGCCCGCGGCGCGAGCGCAGCGAGCGCACGCTTAGCCCTCCGCGGGTGCTTCTTCCGGAGCTGCCGCCGGCGCCGCCTTCTTCTGAGGACCCTGCCACCCGTCACACATTTTTCGGAGGAACGCTGAAAAATTATACAGTCACATGAATACCATACAAACCAACAGCCGAAAAATTAGTGATTTGCCAATGAATGAGTTGTTATATAAAATTTGAACGAAAATGAATAAACGAAATAACTGTTTGTCAGATTAGGTTAAATTTTTAAAACTTAAAGTAATGTAGAAGCAGTAAAATCGGACGATAACAAATAGACGACAGAATAGTAGTAGTATTATAAAGCTGAACCTGTTGCGTTAGAAGAAACGGAGAATAAATTATAGCTACATCCTTTATAGTGGTCCACTTACGATCTTATAACTAAAGATATGACGAGATGTGATGCCTTCTACGCCATCACCTTCTTCAGGAATGCTGTAAATGGAAAACAGGTAAGACAAGGGGACACACACAAACTGGGATAATTTACCCTCATGCTAAGTTAAGGACATATTTTTGGGAGTGTGTGTGCTATAAGTTTTGCAATTTATAAGACAAATAAATACTGTGTACATAACATTCATAGGGGATTCTTAATTCAGTTGAGGAGCACTCACAAGATATGTATGTATATAAGGGATACAAGACATTTGTGTTCTTGACTCATGCATAGTGAATGTGTTCAACCAAAACAATCGTGACTGGCACTAATGGGTAATGTGTCTAAAATGCTAAATACACCTATATATTAATTGGCTTATTTAAAACTGTGATATTCACATAAAAGGAATACATTACTAATGAGTATGTAATACAGTCGTCACTTTATTCTTAACATTATCTAAATACATATTACTCAAATTTCTCAATACTTACATGCATAGGGGATCATGCCGTCGTCATCTTCAGGGTCCATGCAGTCCTTTGTGACTTCCGCGACTTCATTATCATCCAGTTTCTCACCTTAAGATTAAAAAAATAAAGATCAAACATCAACTTCCGATTTTGTTATTTCAATGTTGTTACTTAGAATCCGTCCAATTTTTAAAACGCGATATTTGACAAATGACTGCTGCTGAGGTCTAAAAAAAAGTAAATCTCTGTTATCTCGAAATTAAAATGTCCCACCCTGATGTGAAAAGCGTTAAAGTAATAAAAATCTTTTATAAAAAAAGGTAAACCGACTTCAAAAAGCAAAAAAATAAATATTTGAAGTCGGTGCTGGTTGGTGCAGTCGGTTACTTGGCACCGACTTCAAATATTTATTTTTTTGCTTTTTGAAGTCGGAGTACCTTTTTTTATAAAAGATTTTTATTTTACAATTTTAAGTGACCAGTGAATTATTCTATAGTAGGGTACCTATAGGCTTGACGTAATACCCATAATATCTCAATTTACACATGCCTATTGTTTGCCGTTAAGGAGTTCCCTGGTGTATCTTCTAAATCCAAGGTCCAATGTCAATAAAATTAATATGGGACCACCTTGGAGATATACTGAACCCAATGCAAAAATTATCAAGATCGGTCCACAATTGACGGAAATATCGTTGAACATACATAAAAAAAAAAAAAAAAAAATAAAACACATACAACCGAACATAGAACCTCCTCCTTTTTGAAGTCGGTTAAAAATAAAGTAGTAAACAAAATTTATAAAATAGTTTCAATAGTTCCGAGTGAACATTGGACAATATGGCTTCTAGCCAAACAATTTCCTCTCCCATCCACCTGGAAACCCGTTTGATGCCAATTGATCTTACTGACGCATTAAATCAAAAATTGAATCAAAGCCGATTATAAACTCAGAGTAAAGAACGTCATTACAAAATACTTCTATTATAAGTACGGTAAAGTGAATACCTAGAAATAATAAATGAGCTACTTCTTCGAGAAGCTTGATGAAATTTACCAAAGGCGATCTCTTTTTTATTAATCGGTACTGTGGATGCGTGTGTATATTCAACGAACAACCATTTTACATACTTGTGACGTAACTTAATATATTGCCTTAAAATACTATTAATGTTTACCTAATGCGAGGAGGGTGTGTGTAAGCTCAGCGCCAAGCATAAGACCGTTCTCGTTCTTGTCGTACAGTTTCAGACATTCCAGGAAGTCTTCGTACTGTCCCTGGTCTTTGTCTTTCTTTGCTTGGCTGTAGATGGGAAGGAACTCTTCAATCTGGAACAAGATACGAAAATCATTTAAGTGTTAACAAAACCATAATTCCGAAATGGACAAAACATTTGAGTGCTACAAAAACCATAATTTTAAAATGGACAGCAACGTAATTGATATCTCTTATATTGACTGTTTCTTAAAAACCAAGTATAATTTTTTTTTTAAATGTTGAGTTAAATGTAGTGTATGTATCCTCAAATCTATTGACTTTGGACATAGGCTTACTTATTTTTTATATTTTTGGGACTCACATCGCCACACATTCCCACCACTGTAATTCCTGTAAGTCAGTTAAAGCCTAGACTTATTGATTTTAATTGTAAATTTATTAAGTTGACTACTTACGGTAAGCATCTTCTCGCCCTTCTTCTTGGTACCACCGAGTTTCTCGATGGTGGCCAGTGTGGGGTTCGAGTTCAGGGCCCTCAGGACATCGCCGACGTTGTAGGCGTCGATCTTGCCGCTTCCGTCGAAGTCGTAGATGGAGAAGGCGAAGGATGCCCCTAAACATTACATCTATTAGTACTTGCTGGGCATTAAACATTTGATGCTTGCGATATCAGGGTTAATATGAAAATGGGTAGTTTAGTACTGGGCCGGCACGAAGCCACTTCACAGGTTAGTTTAGTAAAGCAGCTCAATGAACTGTCTTTAAATATTCATTCATTTACAAGGCCAAAAGATAATCCTTATGAAAGAAAACTTCCACAGAGTTGTTTTGAACGGGCCACAAATTCGGCCAACTACAGCTAGTGTTAATCTACTTTGAATATCTAAGCATGTATTTAATCGCCCTATTCGTATAATCCAGGTATATATCAGTGCCATCAGATTTTTGAAATCAGATTGGATAGCCCTTCGTCCCACCTAAAAACAAAAGCGTATGTATCTTCAGCAATATCTAAATTATTTAAGAAATTTCATTAAGTAATATTCATTTAATCTAAGTAATGTAAATAAAGTTAGACAAAATCTTTAAATACCACATTCTTTGTTACTAAACATTCAAAATTAACATCAAAATCTAATTTATATTGAAGCCGATTTCATTTGTAACCGCTAAGTTGAGAGATTTTTCATATTTTAATAATTTTTCTTTGTTTATTAATAATACTTCACAATTTATTAATTTTCTGTGTTTGTGCGAATATGGTCTATGTGCTGTCTGGAATAAAAAAAAATATTTTATTTATTAACTTGTCTTATCTATATGATATACGAACAATTACTTAATTGCATGTTAAGTAATAAGTACACAGTCGTTCATGTTTTATTGAAACTTTGATGTTCTGGAAAACGTTAAGTACGTTTGTTTAGCGCAGGTACGGCGCAGGCGGTCGCTGGGGCGGCGCGTGGGCGGACATTCTTCGCCCAGAATAATACTTTTCCACGGCACGTTTCAATATATTCACTGTGAACTCGTGAGTCACATTCTATATATATCCGGATCGAAACTGTACACTAATTTTAACTGACTGCCAATATTCAGTATTCTAACGTTTCACTTTCTTTTCAATTTCTGCTTTACTTATTTATTTACTTCAAAATCCGATTCCTATTTATCATAATAATAATTTCAGGAAGGAAGTGTCTTTTATTTATTTCAATAAAATACTATATTCGTAATATTGTAATTCTATTTTATTCAAACAAATTTGTAGATTATTAAAACCTAAAAAAAATTCTGAGTTTGTAAAACCAAATTAATCTTTGGATATAGTGCATAAGTGCATAAGTATCAACTAATTCAAGATCATTTACCGACCTTGATAATGACAGCTGATTTATAGTTGCAGGTGCAAATGATGTGACGGATATTTGACGTAAGTACGTATGATGTACTGATATGTATGTATGTACGTGCCCGCAGTATAGCTTTTATTCCCACGCAAGATCGCCTAAAACCTACAAAGGCCGCTTGCAGTGAAATCTGAGTGGAGTTTCTCTGTTTGGGCGGGCGGCGATACGGGATCACGTGACGCGCGAGTTTAAATTTGGAACGCAGCGCCCGCGCAGCGTGGCCATGCCAGTGGCGCCGCCGTCCGGCATCTCTTAGCAACGCGCACCTTTTATGAGAAACCATGCTAAACATAGATGTTACGATGCTCACTCCTATTTCATTTATGTAATGTTAGTTTATTTCAGATGCATGCAAAATGCTGGATGAAGTAACACAATCTTAATCGTTACATTATATTTGATCCTCATAATGTGTATAAGTAAAATCAGTCTTTTCCCAACGTTCTGATCCTCTTAGAGAAATATTGTTAGTTAAGTTAGCTACTGAAAAACTTAATAATTTACTCACTTTCAACGTCGTTCTTGCTGAGGTCGCTCTGAAAATTACCAAAAACATTTCGTTATTTCCAAGTATGTAACTGGTGCCATATCATGCAATGTGTAGGTATTAGTTGGTGTGTGATCACAGCTCTGCTGCCTTGACTGTTAAGAATTGGCATTATACGATACCATCTTCTTGCACTGGTTTGTAAGCACAACACTTATTCTGTGAAGGATATGCTGGACAAATCCGAGTCGCTCGAGAGCTTCCGGTCAGCGGAAAAACTTTCACGAGGAACGAACGCATTTCTGATTTATCACTTGTCGACCTAACAGTCCGTATTTTATTTCACTTTACACGTTTTCACAATATCACTGCCGACAGTGACTCACCATTTTATGTGGTATTGGTTCCCTCCCGGTCTTCACTGGCAGACGTTCAGACAAGAAGTGGGGCTCGGTAACTTTTCGCGGGACTGTTTTAACTGGCTTAGATGGCGCACCCGTCTGGATATTTGAGATTTAGCCCAGGAATCTGTGACCGTTCTATTTTCGGCGGAGTCGGTCCGTTTCTATGGCGTCTTCGAACACATCAGACTCACCTGTGTAGAAAAGAGATAAATATATTTTCCACCTGCACTGTGTGGATATCGAGCTAACACCAATTGTAATGGTAAATCTACATTTACGCTAAACTATTTCGATCAGATCTCTGAGGTATCCGCGCTCGGGTATGAAGGTTTCCGAAATATGCACGAAATATGGATGTAGGATTGGGATTTGTCAACCTGCTCGTGTTATTCGTATGAGTAATGGAGATATATAGGATTAGATATATACTATCTAAATGATGCGTCTCCGAGAAATCGTACCAAATTAACTTCAGCCGCTCCGATGAAAAAGAACTTTATTGAAATAAGAAGAACAACCTTAAGCTTTATAAATATAAATACGAATTAGGATAAGAAATTAAATAAGTATTTTAAATCCTTCATATTAGTAATCGCTTTTTTCGTCAAGCATTGTATCAAAAGTATATTCCTTCCAGTGGGAGGAATTAACCAGAGCCTCGTTAACAGTATTGAACTTCCAGACAACAGGTCTTGAGGGTGAAGGCGATCGTAATAAGCGGTGGTCTAAAAGACTCGCAGCGCGACGTCTAGCATCAGGGGACAAGGGGCACATCCCACGAACTGATCCCGGAATTCGAGCTTCCTGCAATACAAGACAAAGAATTATCTACTTAAAGTTGCAAAATTATTATAAAAACGTAGTTTTGTGCACCTAATTTTCAGTTGGGGTTTATTTAGATAGCATTTTCAAAATCAGAGTTATAATATCTGGCGGAACATATCAGGTGTGATGATAAAGATAGATAAGTTGATAGAAGCACAATATTTTATTCTTGTAAACCATTAAAGTCTTTATGAATTGTCCGAAAAATAACAGACTCTACCACCACTCTAGAATGTCATTTCTATGAAGAAAAATGGATAGAAACGCTACGGTTGCTCTTTTAAAACATATGTTCCAGTTTTTTCAATTTGTAATATCTATCTACATTATCACGTTATATATAAATATTGCAATATACATGTGTATATAGACATATATATAAGCGTAAGGTAGTAGGTAGGTAGTACCTTACGCTTCCCAGGTGTCTTGCGACGCCACCATCCCCTTAAACATGCCAGGAGCCTGGCGCCTTGGATACGGCATCTATGTACTAAGGTACTCTTTCTAGAACCACTAGCTGCAGCAGATATTGCTGATACTGCTGCGAGTTCCTTAGCTTTCTGCTGCAAATATAAACACGCAACAATAACGTATATTGAACTTACTTTCATTAAAATTTTTACTTATTTTAGAATCGCGCATCGCTTTGTGATCACGAAGTCCTGGGTTTAAATCCTAGGTCGGACAAATGTAGTTTTTCTAACGAAAAATTCCCAGTATGAGTCCGGAGTCGGGAATTGTGCCCGGTATATGGCAATAGGCTCGCTCCCTATTACATGAGACCTAACATCGTCGGCGAAACGTAGGTGCACTCAGTACACCTCTGCCACTTCCTCTGGGGAATATAGGCGTGACGGTGTTTTTTATTTTATTTTAGAAATACATGGATTAGGTATAACTTACGCATCTAAGTTGTTCTTCTACTTCATGATTCAAAGACAAGTTATCGTTCGATGTATTCGCGGTTAACAATTCTATTTCTTGTAAATTCATTCCTTTAGGATCTTGCAAAATTGGATCCCCATCGTCATCAGAACATTGATCGAAGTCGCCTTAATATTCATACAGGATACATTAATTACACGGGAAGTGTGTAGAATAATAATATTTAAAATATAATTTTATTAACTTACGATTCATAGTAAGATAAGCATGTTCAAATCGGGCCACATCGTCTTTATCATCAATAAGTTCTGGATTTTGTTCATTAATCTATTCAAAATTAATAAAGTAATCGGTAAGGTTATCAAAGACAAAAACATCCAATATGAAAAAAGCGTTACCTCCGCAGCAATTTCCAGAGACTCAATCACTGCTGTCGTTCTAAAATCTTTATCATCCGAACCATCATCATGTATATAAAACGCTATATCTTTACTTATATCAACAGCAAAAGCATCAGCCAAGAATGAATAGTCAGAATGTTCTGGACTTGATGTCTCTATTGGCACCTCAGCGTCATTTAATTGAGAATTTTGGTCATATGCCATGCTTAGCGCTGTATTAATGTAAGATTCCATAATTTTAGTCATTGCTTGTGTTAATAGATCATTAGGTTCAGGATAATTACGCGCGAGGTCGGCATCATCGCAGATCACAACTCTCTCAACTTCACTCATGTCGAAAAGGTGATTTAAAAACATGGACGTTGATTTAGTGAGCTCGTTTTGATGCTGAAAATATATAATCTATAAATTCTTATGACAAATAAGTTGATAGCCACTAAATGTAATTACTATGATTTAAACAAACCGTTTCCAAATCTTCATCACCCTGACCTATGTAAACAGATTCAGGCCTGGGCTTTCTATAATCTTCTGGAAACAAAACTTAAATGAGATCAAAGTTCATTAAAAAAATATGTGTAGGTCGTAAGATCGTCGCTAATTGTAATAAAATGTTTACTATCTATCGTCACGCTAATGTAGAACTGTCTGTCTTAGATTAGCGCTAAGACAGTCTTCACTGTACTATTGATATAATTCTTATATTAAATGATTAATTAAATACAACTATCTATCTGTATCAGGACGCAAGATCCCTTGCGGGGTAAGCAGAGAGTACAGAGTGCCAACAGGTTATTTTGAAATACATCATGTATTTTTATACGCTAAATCATACGCCAGTCTTCCTACATATAAAAAATAATGTAAGGCACTAACAAACCTTATACGAGAGATTGCATCTTTTAGGGTTTTTTTTTCAATACACATAGGGAAATCCAGATAATATTATTCGTTGCTTTCATTATTTTGACTTACGTAAGCCTTAACATTACGATATTACGTATGATATTATTCGTTAAGCATTGTTCTATTTACTTTTATCTCCAATTTCAAGGATATTGAAAAAACTCTCCATTCAAACAAAAAAACAAAAAACAAACAATCTAACAAAAACCATTTATTACTCAGCTAGCTTCTCAATCATGACATTTGAAATAAATTAGCCGGTGGCTGACAATAGACACGTTACCTGAGTAACAGCGTACCTGTAACTTTTTGCGGTGTCGATGTAGCAACAATATTGGCAACATGCTCCATCTTATTTTCATTCACGACATCGATTTCGCCCTTAGACACCACGAAAGATACATCTTCGTAATCAGTCTCGTTTAATCTGCCACTCTTGAAATTTTTTAACATTGACATGTGACGCCATGGTTGACCTGTCGATGTATTAATTTAGTGTTATAATGTTATGGACGGCAAATACATCATATTTCAAGACTACCAGATGACAATTATTGTTATTTAAAGTTATTGTTGTCTCACTGCTGGGTAAATGCCTTCCCCAACTTTTTCCACTCTCAGGCCAGTTTTTAAAAGGGCAACCATTATCGCGCCATTTTCGTCTGGGCCAACCACATTTAACAATTGGGCTACTTTCATATAGACAGTTCCTTTTTAGAGTATGGCTAAGCTTACCGGACTCATGAGCAGCATTTGCTATAATATATGCTTCATCCAAAATCTTTTCTACAATATGCATCGCTAGGAATGCTGCCAAATGAGGGTCGCGGGCTGGGTCACCGTCAACTAGATCCAAAAAAAAACTTAGCAATTTTTTATCTCATCCTCATTTTAGGCATAAGAGTCTTACATACCTAAAAATAAAGGTCAATAAACATATATAAAAGTTCTAAATCCAACAACACACCTTCTTTGTTTGTCATCTTGATTTTTGTTAGATATTTCTTTTTTACTTTTGCACCTATTTTAAATGGCTAATATATTTTTAAGAGCCAGGATGCAAGAAGGTTAGGTACTTTTTAAAACTAACACAAAGGCAATTGCACAAACAGGTGAAAAGAATAATGTGATAACTGACACGGGTGATTTACTGTGATATACTATCAGACCAAAGGACAAATCAACTATCTCTATGTTGTAAAAATTACCTAGCGGCATAGCAGTGTACTTAGGTGAGTAGGTATATCAAAGAATAAATTAAAATAGAACTAAGTGAAAAACAAAATTACCCTGCTTTTGTGTTTTTGATTCTCTATGGATCATAGGTGCAAGGTGTAGGTTAATGGTATAGTAGGTACATATACTGATCTATTATTTTATCATTTAAGTAAAGAAACACAATCACTTATAAAGTGTTTTCCATTCAAAACACAACATTGCTATTTCGGTAACGCCCCGCCAATAGCTGTAGTATGTTGCATGTATTTTAAATCCTCAACCTCGTGCTATTTTGGTTCAGGTTTCGTGATTGTATCGCAGAATAATTTGTTATGAACTAAGCAGATGATATAATTCATGTTTTAAAGTGACCGTATCTCAACCGATAATCACATCGACATAATAAATGCTCTATGTAAATTTAATTGCCTATGTATGTGATCTTTCACAGATGTTGCGTTACCATTGATTTTTGTTGGTTTTTTGACCAATTTTTTTCGTGTGAACTCAACCAGTGTAGTTTTGATTCGGCCTTAGAGCAGTATTTTTTTATGATGAAACAGAAATATTGTTATAATATTTAACATAAAAGAGGCACGGCGCCCGCGGCCCTAGACACCTCCCTTATAAAATCGTAAAAATATGTAAAGTAAGCTCGATAGTTTACCTCAACATATCATTCGTTAGGAGTACCTAATCTATAGATACCTCTATCTAAATACTACTTACATAAGATTCAAGTACTTAAAAAAAAAACGAAGGAATAATTTCTGAGTGAACACAAACCAAAGCCGAATCAAACATTTTAGGGGCACACAAAGATTTGTCCCGTGCGGGAAACGAAACCGCGACTACTCGTTCCAGTAGCCTAAGCGGTTAAGCTCTTAACCTCTGGACCAAACCGTCCGCTTGAAGAATCAGGAGTCGTATCACTCCGTTTTTTTGCTACTACAAATTGACACAACATTACAATCAAAGAAGTTTCGTGGAGGTGTGACTCACGCATGAGTGATGTAAGATACAAAACATTATTTACGTAATATGTATTTGTAATAACTTCTTGTATTGGATTGTGGACGGGAACAAACGTCGTAGTGTATGTTTGCATTGTACATTAATTTTATTTACAAAACGTTTTCTATGAAAATAAAAAGCATGAATTGTCCCCATATTCCTGTCTCTTTACAACAACAACGTAGACGACTTTAAAATCCCACTAATAATCTTGTACGGTTACCTATCATAATAATCGCAGATGCGCCCAAAATGCATAGTGATTTTCAGGACCACTATAGTAAAAAAAAATCTTTAAAAAATTCTATGTGTTCTATTGAGAGTACTAAGGTATAAGGTAAGGGACTAAGGTAGGTAAGGTATACACAGTACAACTTTTACACTAGGGCACCACACTAAAAAATTCTCGCACTGGCCTCTTTCGATAAGGTAAAATTTATATGTTAATCAAATTAGTAGAGTTTTGTCTCTACAAATAAATCAAAGTAATTTGTTATTTTCGGTAAATCGACAACCCCACTTAGTACTAACTACTACTACTACTACTGTAATTTTTTAACAAGTAATCTATACTTAAAGTGTATCTTTGTGAATAAGTAGATACCCCATAAAATAAGGTCTAACAGAACAGAATAACAAAATGTCTTAATGTACGTATTGTAACTTAATGAAGACATTTTAACCTAAATAGCTAAGGGTAGCTAAGACCTGTGACTCGTATTGACATAAAAAAGTGACAATGTATTGTGGACACAACTAACGGGAACAATCTATAAAATGGATACTGTTTAGTGTCGCCGCTCCCTGACCGACTCTATTTATAAAGTAAATTGCCTGCCACAAAGTGAACTTCGATATACACGCCAATCTTGTTAATTCAATGTCTTTTTACTTAACGTTTACGCATAGATACTTGTACGTGTGTGCACAATCAATTACATTAAACAAGGGTGGTCAACAGAAAGCTTTCGAAGGTCAGTGGGTCGGCATGGAATTAGTAAATCGTGGTAAAACAAATTTAGTGCAATTACGAGTATATAGGTAATCATTCACGTTCGACTTTCAGGTCGAGATGTTGAGATCAAATTAGATCTAGGAATTCCATACATTTAGCATTACTTGACGATATTGCTGAATTAATAAAAAATTGTGGATTAAGAAAAACAATTATTCTCAAAAATATATGAGCTTCTCTAAAATAATCACAATCAATTCACACCATAAAAAAAGCAAACCTATAACTGCGATGACAAGCGGATTGGTTAATCGATCGAATCCGTAAAGTCATCTGAAAATTAGAAATAGCATCATGATGTCTTCGCATGGACCTCACACAAGGTATACAATATAGAATGTCTATGTTGAAATAAAACTATTTTTCGGATTTTATCGCGGTTTATTTTTGGTTTTTAAGTTCCCGACGTTTCGAGTGCTTTGCAGCACCCATCGTCGCTCAAAGAAGTCTGCAGTCTGTGAACATGTCCTTGACCGCACCCGCCATAACATCAGATTTGATAGACCAGAAATCCTCGTGAAAGAACACCGATTCCTACCAAGGATGGTTCGCAAGGCTATTGAAATTATAAACATCCTAATTTCAATAGAGAAGATGGCTGGGTGCTTCCATCGTCTAGGGAACCGGTAATTAATATAATCAAATCCAAAACCAAGCATAACACTGCAACACCTCAAGACACCGTGAGCTCATTCTGCGTAGATCGGACCAACCACAACAAAAATAATTAAGAAGTTTAAGGGTACCCCGGAACAACTATGCCTTTTGGACGTCTAACACCTCAGTCCCTCCCGTGACCATGGGTGCTCGAAACGTCGGGAACTTAAATACCAAAAATAAACCGCGATAAAATTCGAAAAATAGTTTTATTTCATGTGTAATATTCGCGTAAATCTAAGAACTCAATTTCTATGTTGATTAGAAATTCAAACTGTAATTTTAAAGTTCCTGTCACTCTCTTTTAAACCGTCGGCCCGTTCTACAAATTATTTTTGTATCACAGGCACAAATTTCACATGGCGAAACACCCAGACCGAAAAGATAATTATAGCTACAAAGAAATTGTATCATAGGTCGATGGGACTCACGACTAATCAACCCAGTGAGCTGACCAGCCCACATCGAGACCATTTGGACTAAGCTATTATCAACCTGCAAACAAGGAAACTTGTTGTCCCGTCATGTTAAATTGTAAAATTAATAGGTTATTTTTGTCTTGGCAAATTGATTGATTTATTTAAAGTGTTTGCCAGATTGGTCTGGAAATTTCCATTATTTTAGTCTTGTGTTGCACTTTGATACTTATATTTAAAAACGGAATTAATACGTACTCTTAAATTATCCAACCCCGTGCCAAAGCCGACTCAATCTGTTTATTTATTATTACAGATGCATTCACTATACAAGATTGCACGGTGTACATTATTCTACAAACTATCGATGTGTAAAATATGCACTGATGTTGAGATCATGTGCAAGATTAGACATTCCACTGAAAGCACAGTATTCATCACTTCTCACACTTAACGGTATAGTAATGAGACCTCGATTAAGAGTTTTTTCGGTTGATTGGCAAAATTACATTGGCTGATTAGTCAAAGACATGTCATCCGAAAGATATCCATTGCTAGACAAAGGCCTCTCCCAAAGATCGCTGTAACGACGGTTGTTGTAACGACATTGTGCTATACGCATCTGATATTTATTGAAGACTGAACTAGTAACATTTCTTTCCAAATATTGTACCTATCTATAATAACGGTACCACGTGGTACTAGAAAGCGCTACTCTTACTCTATTTGTGGGTGGCGTGAAAAGTGGTTAAAGCAGTAAAAAAAATATTTAACATCGCTCGAGTACCCTATCACAGCAGTAGGCTTATACACTGTTAACTTCGCTGAAACATCATTCACGTTTGGAATGGTCACGGTCGTGATGGTATAACACCTTTCTATTGGAGGACGGAGTGTATTACCACTGGCACATTTACTACTAAACTAATCACCGGTTCATTATACGTATGGTTATTTGTAACCACGAACAATTTTTAATAAAACAATATTCGGTCTTGATCTGTAGCCGATCTTTCTTACCTACAGTTGTACAATAGTATCAACATTATTCGCACCTACATTGGTTACCCGGTGAGATAGCCCATGCCAATGAAAATATTGCCTTCTTTCTGAGGTAGACGGGTAAAACACTTGTAAGGTTATAGGTATATTATCATCTCAACACATTTGGCCTAGATTTTCAGCGGCTATCGAGCAGCCAGTTAGTTTCCATAGCGACCGGAGGCTGCCTCTCGACTCGAAGAGCCCTGCGCGCACAGATCAATGCTGAAAATCTTATAGGGTTGTCTCGTTTACGTCTCAAACGACGTCGACACTAAAATCTCTTCCTCTTCTTAGGTCCATTAAATGGCCTCATTGATGAATCCTTGTAAAGATTTTCCACCACCTGAATCCATCAAAACCAACTAGCTATATCATCAGAACAGATACCCTGCGGGGCAGGCTGAGAGTACATAACTAAAAACATTAATTATATAATAATACAACATTTAATAACTTAACCAACTCTACATAATTAACTTGGGAGACTTATACCTGACTATGAAGTTAAATGGTTCGTCTTAGCAAACACATAGGCAAAGGGTTCAAAAAGACAGATTTATTTCGAAGGATATTAATAATTTAACGGAAAAATGTCAACCCTAAGCATCCGTTGCGCCGCAATTGCGCGGTACCTCATTCCCTTTCGCGCGTCCCTCGGAAGAGGTCCTCGCTTCTCTATGCCATGATGAACACCATATATCATCCACGGGTATAAACAGTGTGGCTTCAATTCTTACTATGTGCTGATTATCGCCTGTCAGGTGAGCAAGTCATTTTGTGGTGTCAATGTTGTTTTATAGTTAGGTACCAGCATACTTATTTGTAAGTTAAAAAGGAATCCACTAAGTTAATTATTTCGTTACAAGAAATTAAATTATATCTAATTTTATTTATCTTCATTACGAAGAAAATCTTTCTGTAAAAGATAAATGGTTGTTGAAATATTTTGCACCTCAACTCAATGCTGGCAATGTTAGAAAAACCATAAAAATACAATACTCACAGGTTTCTAGAATCGTACCTAGATAACTTTTCCAAATGGCCGATGAGTATTTAAGGTCCTTCGCCATACCTTCAATATTAGGTGTAATAGAAGAAATTGAACTGCTCGTCACAATTAGACAAAACTGTTGGAACTCTGTACTCTCTGCCTACCCCGCAAGGGATCTGGCGTGATGATATAGATAGATAGGTAGGGTTTAGTCAAAACAATCAAGTAAGTAAAATTATCGAAAATCCTCAAACATGGCTTATCTATATAGGTACTTCTCCGTGATGAAAGTAAAAGAATTATCAGAAGATGATCCAAACACGGAGGAAGTGGTACCGATCCCGGTCCAAATATTCCTCTGGAGGCAAACTACCCCGTTTGTAAGGCCACGGCTGGGCAAAGTGCATGATGCCGCGTGCATGGTGAGTATTATATAGGCTTTAAAATATGTAAGTAATTGGTTACTTATAATTTAATGTTTGCTGTACATAACGCTCTAGATCTGGCTAAACGATATTAATAGATGTAAATCTGTTTATAGGTGTTTTGATTCGTAAGCGAAAATAAAGGGCATTATAAAAATCCAATTATTACGTTAATGAAATCAAGTGTTACAAGCTGTTTAACACCATACGTACCTACATACCTACAGGTGTTAATCTAAGCTTACAGGTGTGTTCGTTTTGTTTTATTAGTATGATGTCACTATCAACCTCTTTGATTTTAATATAATGAAGAAAAAAAAACTTGTTTTTCATTGTCATCATATCATTCGTTATATTGTATCGATCGTCTACTTTATTACTTACCTGTAGGTATGTAAGTAGGTATCCATTTTATTACAAGTATTGGTATCTCCCGTATGGTCTAGTGGCTAGGATACCTGGCTTTCACCCAGGAGGCTCGGGTTCGATTCCCGGTACGGGAATTTTTTTCACGTTTTTTGATATTTTGTATTTTATGGACTTTATAAAAATATGGTCATAATTAATATCTGTTGTATTGATTGTAAAATATCACTTATTTGTTAATAACACGCAGTTCTGTCAACGTGCTCCTGGACACCATGTAAGTAAAGTCACATTTACGCTTTACGCTTTCATTTGGCATGCCATCCGCCAAGCTAAGTGTATTTTCCGTCCAAAGTCTATGAAGGGAAATCAAGATTTCTTTAATAATTATAAGTACCTAAATAGTAAATCATATTATAGAAGGAATCTAATTGCAAGATATTGATACTTAGTTTTATCCTATTTTTATTTAAAAACGACGGTTTGGTCCAGTCTTTAAAAGTGTAGACTGCTCTTGTCAAAGAATCAAATAGTCGTGGGTTCGATTCCCATATGAAACAAACCTTTATGCCTCCCAGAGATGTTTTTTCGGTCTGGGTATTTGTGTGCATAATTTTCATGTTTGTAAACGAATCTATAAATTCAGAAATCATTTCGAGAGGAGGGCTACGTTTTACGTTTCTAGAGGAGGGCCACGTTTATTAAAAAACATGTTAACCTGAACCAGAGGTGAACGAATTGATATTAGTTTACATTTCAAGTAGAATATCTAATAGGACTATTGTTTGAGTTTTAAGATAGGTTAGTAAATGGGTAGGATATATACAAGCTACCTTTGAAATAAAAACACTATAAGTATACTGCCTACCCCGCAAGGGATCTGTCTGGCATAATGATATTGAGATAGACTAATGTTTACCAAGAGGTAGCGTCGACAAAAAAATATCAAACGTGTTTAGTTGCAAAGGTAGTGAAGGTTGACTAGCAATTTTTGAAAGTCGTCCTTATCCTGTGCGGCACGGATAAGCTGTACCGCGCTAGCAATTCCCGTCCACTCCTGGATATTCCAGAGCCACGACTTCTTTTTTTCATTGACAACACTAAAATTCAAAATAATCCGCGAAATGAAATGTCAGTTTGACATATTTACAAACAATCCATCGAAATTTAAATATTTTTTTTGTAAGTACTGTTTTATACGATAGTTCTGTTTGTGCCCACTTGTTTTCTATTCTAATACGTTTATTTTTCTCCCATTTGTCATACAGGAAGTGAAAGAAGCCTGTAAGGTAGGTGTACTTAATATATATTATACTGTTTATTATAACCCTTTTACAATCATTGTAATAAATTCCATAAGTAACTGATATTATAATACAATTTTCAAGTAAAGATTTACTTGCTTACTTTAATATTAATGTTGTAATGGTTGTAATAATTTATAAACTATTACAACCTTGTACCTATATTTTATACCTAAGTTACGGATAAATATTAGTATTTGGAAGATAATTTAGTACTTTTATATAATATAGTTACCTATCCTGCAAGGGATCTGCGCCTATAGCCAAGTTGACAATCTACAGTCATTAACGCTAATAGAAAGCAGAAAAATGTATGGGAATGACATTTTGCAACGAAAAGTCACATAGTCAAAACAATGCACTATCGATTGCGACAAGAGAATAGAAACAAAACGCTTGCAACTTGTCTAGGCCCTCTGGCTTGATGATATAGATATCTCTCTATCTATCTCTATCTATCTTTAGGTTCCTACCCACCTTGCTATTTGTTTATTTATAATTAAATATTATGTCAGAAGAGAGAATGACAAAATAGGTATACAATGCGAAAGTGGAAGGATGTAGGTACCGGAGAAGACCAAGACTATCTTACCATGACCAAATGGACTGAGTCTTATCTGAAGGACAAGTCAAGAGTGTTCGTAACCAGCGTACGTGTATGGGGCGAACTATGAGAGTGGAGGAAGCCAGAGAGGTATGTAAGGAAAGAATGTGATGATATAGATAGATATTAATGAAAATATCAGCCTATACTATATCTATCTCACTACTGAGCAAATGTGTCTTAAAAATCAAGTTGAGAGAATATTAATCATACTTCACCAAACGAATTACATTGATGGCAACATCACAGCATTATAAATTCAACATTGTATTATTATTTAGATAGATATTCTTATCCATACATTTAATATTTACAGTCATTTGAAAAAGTTCTTGTTCAAAACCTCCGGTTCGGCCTGTCCATAAGTCTAGCAGAGGCTATAGAATCTATTCCACGATGGCGTCTCATACAAGCAGCGTTGCCCCACGTCATGCATGCGTTAGCAGCTCTACTACACATCAGGTATTTTGTATTGATTTATACCAGATGTAACATAATTAACGCAAGACCTGAAAGTCGATTGTTCTAAATCAGCAACTCAATCGATTCGAACAATTTTCTAAATTATGTAACATTTTTTTTAAATTATGAAAAATTGCTTTTATTCATTCAGTTTGTATTAAACAAAATTTAATCATTTTTAAAGCAATGCGGCTGTTTTAATGCATTCCTATTACATAAATCAATATGCACACAAAAGTTAATTATTTATTAAATTTCGTAATCAATTTGGGTACCAAAGAGCTTAAAAAAATGGTAGAAAACTCCTAAAAATTGAAGTTTGATTTTCGTATTGAATTCGTAAAGCAATATTGTAATTGAGGGGGTCTTGCGTTATATATGTTATGACTTGTATACATGAAATCCATTTTGACTTAAAATCCTCTTTACAAAATATTTTGGAGATTAATCCTTTTACCTCCACCACAGCTTTTATATTTGAATCTAATATTACAAAAACATCATAAGATAAACATACTCATTCTTTCATGTGAAGCATAAAACTGTTTCTTGTAAAAAAAATCTTGTCCCATTAGTATGTGGCTAATGGGATTTCTCAAATACTTGTATTTTTCTGAGGAGTTGACATTCTATTAATATTCCACTTATTTGAACAACTTGAAACAGAACCTTTGACTGCCTCGTTGGTCTAGTGGCAAATCGTATCGCTTTGTGATCATGAGGTTGGTGGTTCAAATCCTAGGTCGGACAAGTGTAGTTTTTCTAACGAAAACTTCCTAGTACGAGTCCAGAGTCTGGAATTGTGCCTGGTATACGGCAATAGGCTCGCCTTCATGGGACCGACCGGGACAGAACCTAAAGATGGAAAAAACATGTTTTAGGGAAATAAATCATATTTCTGAAATACCCGATTCACTTGAAATGCTTATGTGTGCCTAAATCTATCTGAAACAACTAATAATTAAGTGCTGAGCTTGTTTCTGTTAGAGGTTGCTCATTCAATGTCAAATAGTTCTCTAATCACCAAATAACCAGAATTCACTGTAAGAGTGGTACTATTCTACTCTCACACATGTATCGGTTCCAGCACTACCCAAAGAAAAGGGATTTCTTATGGTGAAAATAACCAGAAGCTTGCTTATATGACTTCGACTCAAATTGATATCCACACAAACAATTGTAATGTATTAGCTCAAAGAAGGCTTTGTATGGTTCAGTATTCAAGTGTTTAAGTTATTGATTTATTCCTGTAATGAAAAGAAAAATAGAGCTGCTACCATTTTTTTCAGGGTCAAGGACAACATGCAATCCCTGGGCAATGTGGAGACAAAGCTTCTTTACACACTACATTGGATCCTACTGGATGCATCAGATGAATGTGCTGATAATGACTATGAAAATGGCATTTTCTTCTCCAATCAATTCCATTATCTGTTCTCTATACCGGCCTTGACAGTATGTGGTTTTATTTAACTTTTTTATTTGATTTATTCTTAAGTTATATTATAACAGAGTAAATATTTAATGGTAATTTTTTAATGGATTATCAATTTTTTTGTCGAACCTAGATAAGTGAGAGTTCAAGGGACCGCAATCTCTTTCTCTCTTATGGAGGTTTCTCACTAACCGGGTTCCTAGCTTATAGAGGTACAGAAATGGCCATTATCACTCATAGAGGTTAAATAAATGATACATTTTTGTTTTAACAAGGGTCCATCTATGGGAATGTTTTTGTCGAGGGTTTGTTTGAGCCATTCTAAAAGGCAGTTCTCAATATCGGTAAACTCGGAATGTCGCCTCCTCTTAGTATTTCCGTGTCCTTCAGAGCACTGAGACTTTATGAAGCCTTTGATTTAATAATTTTATAATAGGTGGATTCTGGTAGACATTTAACAATGTGTCATGAACAAAATATACATAAATAGCAACCGCAAGTGTGCGTACATGCTCGACGCTTATTAAGTTATAGATTAGTAGCAGTCTCAGTATAGAAGTCCACCCACAAATATCTGAGGGTCCACGACTCTCTCTTTCATAGAGGCTTCTATTTCTCATACATAGATGTTTTAGAGGCTAAAAATGACATTAAAGAGTTTTCTCGCTTACCCAGTTCTCACTTACTCAGGTTTTACCGTATTAGTAAATCGTTCAAGACAGAATAGACGCATTTAAAGAACCATCTGAACACAACCATAGTCTATTTAACGCATTTTAACGCATCCTTAATGTATTAAAATGATACAGTTTGCTAAAACTACCACATTAATACCACATCTTATTTCATTATTAATTTAAAACTAAAATCTACAGTTTTTAGCTACGACTAGGTGTAAATGCATTAGTGTAACTAAACGCGGCCGCTTTTTTGTTTTATTCTGTTCGTGATCCGTAATCTAATATGAATATATCGATAGAGTTCTAACACATTTGGCAAGGAAAACTTTGAATTTATCTAAATACTTCTTTCAGCTCTTTGTATTCCTGTTCGCGCCACTTTCCCATCACTTAAAAGAATCGGACTTCACCAATAACTACCGGCTGGAGAACGGACTGAAGATGTGGCAGGCGATGTGGGAATTTCGCCACCCAGACGCTCCGTGCTTCACGACCCTGGTGAAGCCGAAACCCAAACCTCTCGGTGGCAAGTACTCTAAAAGACCACAACATGGCGACGTCTTTTTGGGTCGTACGTATATAAAAATGGTGTTAGACCTGCTCCCTTCTAAATTCCAGACTGTGTATACTTTCTATTGGTTTGGTCTTTCTTGCTATCACTATACCTATATAGTAAGTGGCGGTAAATAATTCACATCGGCTAAAAGGCGTCGTCCCTGTCACTCAGTTCTGTATGTGACGTTTGGTCGCTTTCGTCGACAGAGACGACTTTCAACGAAGCCGAAAGTAGCCGATTATATCCTTCTTTAGACGCTTACCGTAATAAATAAATTGGCACAAATTGCATGCAGATTGTTACATAGAGTTCTTTCTGTCTATATTATCATGCTAAATCCTAGTGGAATTATGGGGTACGGAATGAATAAAATGAGTATTCGATTTAGTTAGATCCTCTCTCTTTCTATCTCCTTTTCGTATATTTGTGTGTTTTTATATATTCTTAGGACAACATCTTAATATAATATTAATAAATTATATACCTTTTTGTAGGTAAACATTCCAAGGAGGAGGGTCCTGTGAGTGGCAGTCCACCAAGCCAGAACATGTCTGGTTCTCAGTCAGATGCACCTTCCAAACAGGCCAGTACTGAAGAAGAGCCGTGGCTATCATCTCCCAAAGACACTATATTCCCTGAAACTATACCGGAGGAGAGTTCAAGCACAGAAGAGGAACATGTGGTACAGTATAGACAAAAATATTAATATTTGATGATAATCACAATATTAAATTCTTCGATATTAAGTTTAATTTAAACTTACAAAGAAATGTATTGTAATAATGGATTAAGTTAAGTTCGATTTCGGCAGGAAACCTGTCAAATCAATATATAGGTTAAACCAAGGATTCCCAAAGTGGTCGTATCGACCCCTAGGAAACCGATATCGATCCCTTGGGGTACATGACATAAACGAAAACTGATTTTGGGGGTCGACGAGGTCTGAAAATCGACCCCTATTAATTAGCAAGTTCTTATTTGAAACTTTCAAGATACTGTAGATGTTGTGTTACGTGTACCAACTCATTATAAGAATGACTAATATTTTAATAGGAAGTATCATTGTTCTACATTTATCAATAGGAAAAAACTATAGATAGGATTTTAAAAGTAATTTGTCTATGCCCCCATAGCCGAAAGCCGTCTGAAGTATCAGTTCATTTTGGAAGAGGGGTCTCTTGCCCATTATAGTTTGGGAATCCCTGGGTTAAACCCATTCCTATGTGAATGATGCGTAAGCGATACGCGTTAAATGTTTTCAACACTGCTGGAGTAGAGTGATTAAACTGTCCTTATCTCACATTGCATTGTGATGTAAGCACGGTTTAATATCTGCACAATTGTAATGTAGTGCTCTAACCATCTATATCAAATAAAATTCAAATATCCATTCCCTCTATCCTAGTTTATTTACCGGCTGCCGTCAGAACAAAATAACGGTGGAACTGTCAAAGAGCCCTACACCGTATACGCAGCGGACCCAAGCATTTTCCAACTTCGCAAATCGGACGCCAGCAAGCCACCTCTACCGGGCATCAAACCTTTACCACAGATTACAAAAATGAGGTACTATTTTGATTTCTAAAGGAAATACTGATTGGCGGCATACGTACCTACTTATGATTAAATAAATATAATTTATGCCCGCATTTCTCAGTTTATTATAGGTCACGGAGCCATTATTAAGACACCTCATTTCACTTGTTTCGAAGTTTAATAAACGGCTGTCTTAACTGGTTCTGCAGACTCAAATAAATTCTCAAACAAATATTTGTTGTTTAATTGCCTATCTTTTACATATTTGGTTTAGAAATCGTATACTTTTTCCCTAAATATTTTTATTCGTTTAATAAGTTATAATCATCAATTCCAGTTAACTGAAGGACGTAAGCCGCCTCCCCGTACACCAAATATCCATATCTTGAGCCAGTCTCGACGAAGTCCTATTTATACTCTTAACCACAAATTAACCCATATAAGCACAACACGTTATATGTACTGTATATTTTTAGTTCATCAGACAAAGAGTCATTGTCAGACAGCTGCGGCGGAGGAGGTCAGGGCCCAAAAGGAACCCCACTTGCAGATAAACCTCCATCTGCAAAACAAGGGAACGTGAGTATTATGAATTCACTCCATATTTCACTGACTAGATATTTCTCAGTTGTAAGTGATACTATACTTTAAGTTCTCTGGATTTACAGGTTTCTGCAGCTACTTTCCTTGATGTCGCAACATTGCGGTGCTTATTTACATCTCAATGGCAGGAAGAGGGAGTATATTGGGCTTTACATTACTTGTATAACAGGTACATAATAATCCTATCTATTGAGATGATGACTATATTATAATATCGAAGTAATAAATGTCATGTGTTAAATTCTATACAGATTACGGGACATATGCGATGATATGTCAAAACAAACGCAACCTAGAAAACGCAGTAATTCTTTACCGATACCGAAAATCGAGGTATCCGTGTATCAGAGCCCAGACGTAAAAGAACGTGATTCGCTAAAGAACTTTATTGAAGTCCCCGAAGTTAAGGACATGTCACCGATCACCGAAATGCCCTTCCCAGCTCCGCCAAAACCAGAGGAAGATAACCTCATCACAAGAAGATCCAGTGAGAAGATAAAACGCAAAATGAAAATGGCTGACTTAAAAGCGTTCGTCGAAACTAAACTGCTCTCTAAATCGGAAAAGGCTTTGGAGAAAATCGGACAAGATGACCAGAAGTTTTCTTTCCACACCGCAGTGAGAATGATATCGGTAGTCATTTGCTTAGTAAAACGGTTAATTTCGCATTCCCATTCGGCGTATTATTTTTATATTTGTGCCCAGTAGACATTTCATATAGAGTAGTGTAATAGTTCCTTAGTTTTAGTATACTTTTCTAAGCAGTCTAGTCTCACATCCATGGAATAATTATTTTTACATACGCATTTGATATGTAGATTCCGCGTTCCACATTCTTAAATTGTATTAGAATGCATAAGTGGCATAGTTAAATAAATTTTTAAATGTGAATTTACAGGAGTATCATAGGAGTTTAGATAACAACGACGACAGACCTAACTCCGCCCTCGCAAGCAACTTCCCTCCCATAGCCCCGAGACTGACGGGTGATTTATTTCACTGCAACCTTATCAAAGGAAAAAGTATGCCAAGCTTAAGGTAAGGCTTCCTACTATTATTATTTCGCATATTATTCTCATACCATTTTTTCATTACATTCTATTTTTGTATTTTTAGAAATCAAATTTTAGCAATAAATTGAAAAAAGTATTTACTCCAAAAACTTGCCAAGTTATTAGATTAATTTATTTTTAATATTATATTATTAAAAGATATCTAAGTGTATTTTTATAGTGGCGCTGTAGAACAATATTTGAATATTTAAATACAATGAGGAGTAAATATTGAACATGGTCGAAAAAGAGAGACGTTTTGCTCACTTTTGTTGAAAATGGTTTATCGCTTATGGAGTAATAAAAGTGCTTTAATTACGTCAACTAATTAGTCCTTACTTCATCAGCACTACTTGAAGAGTAAAGAAATCTTTAGTAATACCGTACCAGTCTCCCCCTCTTTCCGTTCTTTTTAGTAAAGTAGTGCGTTGAGCGTCCAAAAATATTATCAATTCGTGCGTTCAGTATCTAGTAGCAATTACTATTTAAATATTCCTTTGACATTATTACCAATATTTTTTTCATATTCTCTCATTATCAAAGCACAGCATGTTTATTTTTTGAACACATTTTTGGGTAATACTTTCTATAGTATAAAAAAATGTATTTATTCTATTTCTCCCGTCTTGTTAACGCTTATACCCGTACACTATTGTAATGGACGAACGATAATACGTGGCTAGCTGTCTGATTGATGAGCTAGCCTCCAATGGGTAAGTGAGCAAATATAACAAAGAAATTAGAAGCTTTGTAAATTAGATGCTGGTTTTGCTCTGCGATTCGACGATTCATACTTCTAAAACATTTTATACGCATAGAATATAGCTTTTATTACACTAAAAATCTTCCGATGGGAAGTCAACCTTTTTACGTACTATAAAGCTTGTGAATTCTAAACAATTACTTTGATACAACTGAAGAAACACTACCTAATATCGTCATTTGTTAACCCATGAAACATCAAAGTAGTTGTATGCACGCATAAAGCTCATTAGATCCAATACACAAGTCATACGACTAATTGACGCTGTAGAATAAATTAGTACAATTAAGTAGCTAGCTAAAATAATCGCAAAACAGTAGCGTTCGAACGTTATTCAAAATATGCTTCGAATATAAAAATAAACTAACTGTTCGGTAAATTATATTTTCTAAATGAATTTCCGACTTACATCATTTTCATTCTAGATGCTTTAATAATAAGGATGAAAGTGAATTGTTTGTTTGTTTACATTCTAAAGTCACCTAAATAATTACTTTTAATAATAACGCATGAATGATAATCGTATATCATCATAACACGTTAAAGTAAATAGCATAAAATACAAATTTAACCCAATAAAAACAGTGTAAATTTAAATCATCATACATTTCATTCAATGAAACTTTTATTTAGCCGCAAATTAGTTTATAAATAATGCCTTTAGCTATTTAATATCAAACATTTTAAACAATCATACACATAACTAATGTCTAGTTAGTCACTACTTTATCACATGTGCTTTGGTAAAATTTTAAAATAGATCCATTAATAAAAATCGAAGTGATAAATAGTACCGATATTTAAATTTTACAGTATTCAGTCGTGTAAATTTATATTTTATTAGGAAGTTTCAATTCAAAAAGCCATATTTCAGGTACATCGGTGAAGTGAAAACTGAGCGAACTCAAGGCGTTGCGAGCACAGCGCCATCTCACGCGCAAAAGAAAAAGAACCCTATAATCACGGTCACTGAACATACGCCAACCCCATCCCCGGACTATCTGTCCAAAACCAGACAGGTAAGCACATACTCTAAAATATAACTTAATTAAATCAACTAAGTAAAGACGGAGTTATGAGTCACAACGGAGACACGATACACTGCAATAAACGAACGACTGAAGAGAAAGGGTACGAATACAATATCGTTAAAACTCCGATATCTCTAAGACCCTTTTTCTGAGGCTATTATAAAACGTATTGGTTATAGGTTATTATATAACGTATTGTAAGTCCCTAGATCCTAGTCCCTATAACGAACCGTAAATAAAAATCGAAAATACACACGTAAAGTGAAAAAAAATTCTAGTAATTTCCACTCCTTTTTCGTATCGCCGACGTAGGTCTTTCTAAACTCGTAATAATACGACTTTTTCGAACAAACCTCAGACAAACAATCAAAAATAACAAATTGCCATTTTCCCAAAATTTTTATAACTTTTTTCAATATGTAGTAATATTTTTTATAGGGTTCTATGGAGTCCCAGATTGATTCCGTCAGTATGCAAGGCTCTCAACACATCCCTACCCCGGAACGCAAGCCGAGCCTTACACGATCACAAACTGATTCTAACATCACGTACGTTGTTGAGGAAATCCAGGAAGCACCTGGCTCTGTACATTACATTACTAAAGACGGTGAAATTGATCTACAAGTGGTCCTGAAGGTAGGTTAAAAATAGTCTTTTTTTTTCGAAGGCTATGCATAATCGACTTGAGATCGAATGCCCGGTTCAAAATGCGTGATTCGGAAATCCAAGTCAGGCAGTGTACCTTGTTCTCCATAATTTAAATTTAAAAAGTAATAAATTGGGATCGGAAATCCATAAGCAAATAATTATAGTATTTTTACATAGGATAGGTAATGACAGTTCTAATTGCCAAACGAAATTATACTTTATTCAATCGCAATGAGAGGCATGATCCGTTTCTAAACTTATGATTTTATACCTTAACACCATTGAATTAAATATTAATTACGTTGGGCAATTAGAACTATCACTACCCATCCTATGTGAAAAATACTCTACAATAAGTTCGTCACGTTACATTGGGTTCAAAATACCTTGGTGAAGCATTGCACTGAGGTGTCTATAATACTATTATATAAACTATATATTATAAAACAAAGTCTCCCGCCGCGTCTGTCTGTCACAACGCGAGAAACTCATTAACTATCAAATGGATTTTCATACGATTTTCACCAACGGACGGAGTGATTCAGGATGAAGGTTTATGCGTATAATTCACTCGTACAAAGCCGGGGCGGTCTCTAGCAGTAGTATAATACTCCGCACACCTAAGGTTTTTATTTCAGTATTCAATAGGCGCCTAAAGTAATTTATTTAAGTTGTTTTTGTAACTTGTAGGCTGTGTACTCAGTGTCAACAATGGACAGCTTCTACATAACTCTCCGTGTGATGGAAGTCATGCTCAATTTAGTTGACACACTGATGGAGATCGGAGTCCACAAAAACTGGCAAAATAATACTACAGAGGAACCTCAGACTGGCTCCGTCGATCCTTTATCTGAGTTTAACAAGGATAAGGATAGTAAGGTAATATTTCAACCAATTCTTCTTCTTTTCTGGTCAATTGTACATTTGTTCTGCTGAGTTCACACCTGAATCGCCCCATCCTTTTACCTTTTCTATTCTTTCAGTTTTAAAAATTGAGAATTTCGTAGTCATAATTATAGATATTAATTCAGATTTACTGCTATTTCGATGGGAAAAAGATTTTATTGCCTATTACTGTATGCTACTTACAGCCCAAGTATTCACTTATAGGATGTTCTAGTACCATATTTACATGCATTTATTATCTTTAAGACCATTAAAATATTTCATAGGAAAGAGACTCTGGCATACCATGCACTCAAAGCCAAGAGTCTACAAACGTCGAAGGAGGGGACAGCACGAAAGATAAATCTAAAGAGGAAGAAAACATAGATTGCCCGTACTATATGATCATGCATATTATTCTCAGGTATGTGGAATTAAACCCACTCCCCGTCCTCACACATAAAGATCTCGAAATCATGGCAGGTAGACACCTGCTTATAGCCAACTATAGGGCTATGCACTCACAACTACCAGAGTCAATTCTAAGTATTATTTTGCACCCTTATTATTGCGTAATTATGACCACAGAACCCTGTTATAAACAGATAGAAGACTACTCATAGCTTGCAAAATCAATCTCCCCATCGGACGATTTAAGCCTTAAGCCGCTCCACCTACTGGGTCGAATAGTCGCGGTTTCCCGCACGGGACAAATCTTTGTGTGACCCACAATTATTTGTTCCGGTCTGGGTATTTGTGTATGTGAATTTTCATGTGTGTAAACGCACCCACAACACAGAAATTAATCATAGTGTGGGGCTTCGTTTTATAAAAAAAAATCCAAGCATTATTGTTCTCCCAGATTGCTACGTCAACTAGGCTGTTCCCACGGCTGTACCACTGCTCTCCGTGGTCCTCAAGCAGAATGCTTGCGAGTGCAAGCTCGCAACTCACTACGACAACTGCGAACCGCTTCTATACCGAAATTCACGGTGCGTTTGAAAGAGATGACCAAGAACGCACCGATACGGGAAGTGCTCGACAATTTGCACGCCGCCGTCGGATTCTGTGCGGAGCCAGCTACTTTAGTTTCACCTATGAGTAAGTTCACGTGATCATAATAGGATTTTCTATCTATCTATATCATCACGCCAGATCCCTTACGGGGTAAGCAGAGAGTACAGAGTTCCAACAGGTTCTTTCCTCACATATCTCTCTGGATTCCTCTACTCTCATAGTTCGTCTCATACACGCTCGCCGGTTACGGAGACTCCTGACTTGTCCTTCAGATAAGACCCGGTCTATTTGGTCATGGTAAGATAGTCTAGGTCTTCCCCGGTACCTACATCCTTCCACTTTCGCCTTGTATATCAGTTTTGTCATTCTTTCTTCGGTCATTCTTTCTATATGCCCGAACCCCCTTGAGCATACCCTTTCTCTTCATTACACCAATACTATCTTTCATACCTACTCGCTGTCTTACTATGCTGTTGCTAATGCGGTCGGTCAGCTTCACTCCGCACCTCTTCCGCAGAGCTCGCATTTCCACCGCATTTATCCTACTTTCATTCTCCTTCTATGGGTTATGTTACCCAGCTCTCGCTGCCATATAACAGCGTTGGGACAAGCACTCCATTATGTATGGCCAGCTGCGCCTTTTTTTAATACGGGAAAACAAAGAACATATATCCTCATACATACATCTGTCTTTAGGTTAGGTCTTTCTATAAGTAACGTTTAATTCTATTCATTACATTGGATTTTTTTATACCGTGCCTTTGATTTCCAGACCAACAAAAACGCAACTTTTCCAAATCTCCAGATATGAGTCACTTGCAAGCTGGATACGCGACTAACTTCGGAGCCGGGCAGGGACCGAACGCAAACAGAGCTATAGAAACATTCATTGTAGAAACCACGTTTAGAGTGCTCGTCACCAGATTTGCTCTCATGCATAAAGAATTGAAGATGCTAGATAACTCTGTAAGTACCCATTTACACTTAAGTTGATTGTGGCTGCGCATTCAAATTCTTTTTATAGACTTCTATTATATGAGTGCATAGGTCTAATAGCTTAATTTTATTTACTCTGTATTACTAACGGACGGAAGAATAATTAATAAATAAAAATGAAAATATATTTATTGCACATGCAATTAATGTTCAAACTTACTAGTGAGATCACAAAATATAATATTATTAGTACTTTCTAAAAATTACAAGTGTAAATCTATTCATGGTCCCCACACTAGGGAAGCCTGTATCGTGAGGTCCCATACACTGATTAATCTAGCACACGCTAACTCCAGTAACACACAAAGCATAAAGTAACTTAAAAAAAAGATAATGAAATAAAATATGGCAGAGGTGTACTGAGTACACCCACGTTTCGCCGACGATGTTAGGTCCCATGTAATAGGGGGCGAGCCTATTGCCATATACCGGGCACAATTCCAGACTCCGGACTCATACTGGGAATTTTTCGTTAGAAAAACTACATTTGTCCGACCTAGGATTTGAACCCAGGACCTCGTGATCACAAAGCTATGCGCTTTGCCACCAGACCAACGAGGCATATATTATAAAATAAAACAAAAAGCGTACCTTTGCGAAAACTAAAAATTAGCACAATTAAAATTACTATAACTTTCTCGTTTTGGTTTAATTTTAAGTACCTAAGTATAACTAGGGCCTAAGATAATATTACTGATAATAATGTAGTAGTGATTAGTAGCAGTGAGCACTTACACGTAAAACTAAAGTCTGTTGGGGCAAAATTTCTTGACTGGCCACCAAGTACCGAAAGACGTCGACTGGGCAGCCCCTCACAAGGTTGACCGATGACCTAGTGATGGTCGCAAGTAAATCTGATTGCGAACCAGCATAAATCCAGATGATCTTTGTCCTGCAGTAGACGTCTTTGGGCTAATGGCGAATGACTTATCTTGTTCTCTTTACAGGCGTTATACATGGAAGTTCGCTTATTGCTAAACTATGTTAAAGAAGCTCATGGTGGGGAATTCCGTCTGGTCGCTTTTAGTGCACTAATAGATACAGCGGAAAGACCTGACAGCCAACAGAAAGAATCCAACATGCAAACGACGAGAGTTATTAGGTAAGAAAGTAGATACGCTACAACTTTACCAAAAAAAAAACGCTATGACAAACCCCGTCACGCCTAAATTCCCCAAGCGGGGGTGGCAGAGGCGTATTGAGTACACCCACTTTTCGCCGATGTTAAGTCCCATGTATAGGGGACAAGCCTATTGCCCCCAACTCCGGAATCATACAATCAATCAATCATTTTGACGATTTAGCGCAGTGGTTAAGAGCTTAAGCCGCTCCGCCCACTGTGTCTAATAGTCGCGGGTTCGATTCCCGCACGGGGCAAATCTTTGTGTAATCCACAATTATTTGTTTCGGTCTGGGTATTTGTGTGTGTGTACTTTCATGTTTGTAAACGCACCCACGACACAGAAATAAATCATAGTGTGGGGCCACGATTTTAAAAAAAAAATTAAAAAAATACTGGGGTATTTTCGTTAGAAAAACTACATTTTTCCGACATAGGATTTGAACCCAGGACCTCATGATCACAAAGCGATGCGCTTTTTTTTTTTTTTTTGCCACTAGATCATCGAGGCAGTCTATAACGCTATAACAAAGTATACGTATTAAGTATCTTCTAACACTAGCAGTGTGAATGTAATAATTGTATTGGCCGTTTACAAACTTAAATTCCAGTGGATCTCACAAATGTTTTAAACATCAGGAATTTAATCCATCAACCATCACCTGCTTCACACTTGCACATGTCCAGGTTTTAGCTTTATCACTTTTCTGATAAATTTACATGAAATTTCATTCATATTAATTCGTATCTTCATTCAATATAGACATATAGCACGTGCGGTGGACATAGAAGAACGTGGTTCGGATACTGGGGCCGATTCCGGCTGCGCTCCTGATGAACGCTCTCACAAGAAATTCACCTTTAAAAAGAGAAGCACGTCTTCTACGGGAGCGCATGTTAGTAAATAATCATAGTAATTTCTATTTAATACGTATATCGCCGGCTGAATTTAATAAGGACTTAACTCAATAAAATATTATTTGAATAAACTAAATCTAATTTTAACTTGTTGTCTCTTGTTTTTGCTGTGTTAATTGTGTAACTGTACATTCCAATATTCCAACCGAACAGGCGCACCATTGAGATTATTATATTAAACTAGCAGTTCCCCGCGACCACGGACCCGGTCGACAACAGCGCCACCTACCGGGTCTATGTTATATAGCCTATGTTACTTCTGTATAAAGTAGCTTTTGAATTTTTGAAAGAATTTTTGAATTGGGTCCAGTAGTTTGAGTTTATTCGTTCATCATCATCATCATCATCATCTCAGCCTATACTTGTCCACTGCTGAACATAGGCCTCCCCAATCGCTTTCCAGCGTAACCGTTTATTCGTTACAAAAATACAAATATTTCCTCTTTATAATATTAGTATGGAAGTATAGATGTCGTACCCAATATTAAGGATCTTTTATAAAGTACCCATAAACTTTAATATTATCTAAAACTACGTATAGAACACATTATAAATATGCAAGTAATAATCGCATCATAATATGTATTTGTTTTTTTATCCTAGAGTCTACTAGATACAGAAGGTGGTGATGAGTCAGCAAGTCAATCTCCGTTGTCGGTGCGCACACGCCGCTACCAGCTGACGCCGCGTCAATCAGAGCGCACTATCCCATCTGCTTCTTCAGCAGACATCACTCCTCATCATAAGATTTCACATTCCAAGTCTATACCGTCTAAATTTCATATAAGCGGGATAGGTATGTTGATAAACCTCCCAAACTGAAATTGAAAATATTTTTCAGCCTTATTCCGTGTAGGTACCGTCAACAACATAAGAAGTTTAACGTTCTCAGTTTTTCAGATCGCGTGCGTATTTTTGTTTTATATCAAATCTATTATCTTTTATGATCTAAATAGATAGTATGGGTGTAAAGATGAGAAAGGGCATGCTCCGTTGGTTCGGGCATATAGAAAAAATGCCAGAGGAAAGAATGACAAAACAGATATACAATGTGAAAGTGGAAGGATGCGGGTACCGGGGAAGACCTAGACTATCTTACCACGACCAAATAAACCGAGTCTTATCTGATGGAAAAGTCAAGAGTCTCCGTAACCGGCGAGCGTGTATGAGACGAACTATGAGAGTCGAGGAAGCCAGAGAGGTATGCAAGGAAAGAACCTGTTGGAACTCTGTACTCTCTGCCTACCCCGCAAGGGATCTGGCGTGAGGTTATAGATAGATAGATAGATCTAAATATATTTGAATATTTTGCCTATTATATTTGCTTTTGACAATGTTCATCAATGTCTGTAAAATAATAAGTACTAGTGGTCGCCCATAGGTCGATATTCGACCTACTCTTTCATCGTTTGCTGGTTATGTTTGACATTCAGTAAGACAAATAATATTAAAGACAAACATCAATTTGACGTATATTGTGTCAAATACATGGTAGTGTGTGTAATGTTTTTTTTAATTGATTTAATGTATATTTTATGCATAATTTGAAAAAAATATTAGCATTCTGCACTCCTTCTCTATATAAACTATAAGTGTGGGAAATTTCATACTCCTCCGTCCGCGCAATTTTCGTAAAAATGTGTGCAAAGTGTTTGCTTCACGTATTACTATATAGATAACTGATTTATAAAACTGAAAATGTTTAGCTACTTAAGTTCCTGACCGTAACCAGTTAGCAACTATTGAGGCAAACATTCTAAATATTTAGTATCGTGCAGCAACGAGCCACATTACCAGATATAATTAAACTTAACACCGTCACCTATATTGCATAAGCGGTGGTAGCAGAAGCATATTTTGCCGACGACATTAAAACTGATTGTGATCGAAACAGCCCGGCTGTTTAGAAAAGAATTTTTACCTAAATCATTTGGAAAATGTCTGTAATGATTGCAAAAATCGTCGAAGTTTTTATAGTAACGATATATAATTTAGGCTATACGTCTATGGAACGTGAAATACTAAAACATAGCACATTTTTACAGTTAATTGGTTCCGTCAAAAGCCTCAGTCACAATCGCTGATCCGCAATGGGGGAGGGTCAGGCGAGTCGTTGCCTATATCAGGCAGTATGGTGTCTTTAGCTCGTCCCCCGCATTTGCCGCCGCCGCATACTAGCCGACCGGTGCATGTTAAACGACGAGTTGGATATACCTTCAACAGGTAAATTTATTGTTTTAAGATAGGTCACAGCTAAGAACTAGCGTACTGTATAAAGTTTTTTTTTGGTGGAGCTCGCTAACACAGTTATAGCCTATTCACTCTCATATAATCATCAAGACGATTTCCGAGAGTAAATCCTACGGGCAGGAATAGCTTCGGCCCCACAAGTCGATCGTCGTGGTGATCTTTCGAGAAGGCATATGCCCTTCACAGAGCGTCTTTCGGCTAAGAAGGAGAATAAGAAGACTGCACTTGCCTTCTCCACGCATATTTTTATATACGCGCAGATTTGGGAAACTATTAACATTACTTATTTTTTTCAATTTGGAGTAAAGTGTGACATAAGAATTGCTAACGTTTTCTAAATAATTACCTTTAAAGTGCGTACATAAGGATATCTTTTGTTTCAGAGCACGCAAAAGAGTTGAAGATAGGTTGAATAGATTCGGGCTTAGAAAAATGAAAAAACGAGATGGCAGTATCGAGGAGTCCAGTGGTGGCCGTAAGTTTAGAATATTCCAGAGCCTTTAGACAACACAAACTTCGGCTCTAGATGTATGTAGTCAAACTCTGTCAAAATATACGTTACCATTTATACGAGCAACCAATATACGTCCAGACCATCGATATATTATTTGTGCCGGATTAAAGATGACTGTTCGAAAAACGGCCCGCAAAATAGGAGCACAAGTATGTTTGTGGTATTTTTTCGAATGAGTTCGATCAATAGCCAACGTGAGGTAGTGTTGTAAAAACGCTCGAGTCAAGCTTAAAACGCTTTCTACGTGTTTCAACGCTCGTAAGCGTCGACTCAGCGCTAAACGTTCGACTTCGGCGCTCATTTTTACAACACTAAGTCGTGACGCGTTAAAACGATAGTTTGCTAAAACTACCATGCTAATAAAATCAGAGGTCATTAATTATTAAAAACGAATTTCTACAGTTGCTAGCTACGAGCAATAAATGCGTGTATGTATATCAAAATCGGCCGTTTTAGGCTGTTATTTTGTTCATGTTTCGTACTAGCTGAATAATATGTTATTGATCAAGAGCATGCTGCAAAGAATAAGTGAAGATGAAAATTCTTTTTTTTTATATTTATGACATCATGACGACGCGTATTTTGCCAATGTCAAGTATAAGGGATATTCATTTCAAAATTTATTCAATTCCCCGATGAACTTGATGACAAAGATGATTATGAAATTGATGAAGTGCCCCACCCTGGATAGTAAAGCGGTGGATACTTTACATACCAATTGCGACGGCCGTTTTGAGGGAAATCGAAAAGGCATGTTATATCACTTTGTTACAATTACCTTTACTCGTGCACATATAAGAATACATAATGGTTAATATTCCACCAACATTACACATTATACTTCGTAATAACACAAGTTTTGGAAATTAAAACAAATTGACGACATCACTCTTCGATTTCCCGCTAAAACTCCAAAATTTTTTCTTCAATCTGATAGTGATGTCAAGACGGGGCTCTGCGGAAGGTGGATCAGGAGGGGGCGAATCTGAAGTGGTAGTGCTTAAACGAAGGCGTTTGGTAGCCGCCGCGCCGCTGTACGCGGGGCTGGCGCGGTTTAACTTCTTGCTCGACGCCACACAACCTGGAGCCACTCCCGACGCGCTTTTTATGGCCGCTCTATTGGATTTGGTAAGTGGTAATCACCGTCACGCCTATATTCCCCAAGCGGAGGTGGCAAAGGTGTACTGAGTACGCCCACTTTTCGCCGACGATGTTAGGTCCCTTGTAATAAATTCTAGACTCCGGACTTATACTGGTAAGTTTTCGTTAGAAAAACTACATTTGTCCGACCAAGGATTTGCAAGGACCTCGTGATCACAAAGCGATGCGCTTTGCCACTAGACCAACGAGGCAGTCACGAATGGTAATTACGGCTTAAAATTATTATTCTTTATAAAATTCGTTGGGTTATTTCTTGTCAGGATCCTTTCAATTGTGATATACAAGATAAAAATGATTATTTTTATCTTTTTAAATATGTTATAAAACTAATCTGATAATAGATATCGCGTCGTCTATTGCATACAATTACATATAATAATAAAAAAGTATACAATTACATAAAATGTCATGGTATTCTTATGTTAAAAATTTGTAGTTTTGTTGTTCACATACTTAAAGTCAAATTTTTCTACTTCTTAGAACTTTTAAATGTAAAGATAAGTATAAAATAGCATTAAAATACTTTTATAGTAAAATAGCGACCCGCCCCGGCTTCGCACGGGTGAATTATACACCTACACTCCTACGCATAAACCTTCCTATTAAATCCGTCCGTTTAGTGAAAACCGTATGAAAATCCGTTCGGTAGTTATTGAGTTTATCGCGTTCAGACGTCGTTTTATAATATGTAGTGATGTATGGAAACTGCAAAGTTAGTTTTATAATATCTTTATAATAAGTAGTGATGTATGGTAAACGCAAAGTTAGTTTTATAATATCTACGTTATGTAGTGATGTATGGTAACCGCAAAGTTAGTTTTATAATATCTACGTTATGTAGTGATGTATGGTAACCGCAAAGTTAGTTTTATAATATCTACGTTATGTATTGATGTATGGCAACCGCAAAGTTAGTTTTATAATATCTACGTTATGTAGTGATGTATGGTAACCGCAAAGTTAGTTTTATAATATCTACGTTATGTAGTGATGTATGGTAACCGCAAAGTTAGTTTTATAATATCTACGTGATGTAGTGATGTATGGTAACCGCAAAGTTAGTTTTATAATATCTACGTTATGTAGTGATGTATGGTAACCGCAAAGTTAGTTTTATAATATCTACGTTATGTAGTGATGTATGGTAACCGCAAAGTTAGTTTTATAATATCTACGTTATGTAGTGATGTATGGTAACCGCAAAGTTAGTTTTATAATATCTACGTTATGTAGTGATGTATGGTAACCGCAAAGTTAGTTTTATAATATCCTTATGTTATGTAGTGATGTATAGGAACCGCAAAGTTAGTTTTATAATATCTTTATGTTATGTAGTGATGTATAGGAACCGCAAAGTTAGTTTTATAATATCTTTATGTGATGTAGTGATGTATAGGAACCGCAAAGTTAGTTTTATAATATCTTTATAATATGTAGTGATGTATGGGAAACGCAAAGTTAGTTTCATAATATCTTTATAATACTAACTTTATATATTTAGTGATGTATGGAAACTGCAAAGTTAGTTTTATAATATCTGTAAATTATGTAGTGATGTATGGGAACCGCAAAGTTAGTTTTATATTATCTTTATATTATGTAGAGATATATGGGAACCTCAAAGTTAGTTTTATAATATCTTTGTAATATTAAGTGATGTATGGAAGCTGCAAAGTTAGTTTTATAATGTCTTTATAATATTTAGTGATGTATGGAAACTGCAAAGTTAGTTTTATAATATCTTTATAATATGTAGTGATGTATGGGAGCCGCAAAGTTAGTTTTATAATATCTTTATATTATGTAGTGATGTATGGAAACTGCAAAGATAGTTTTATAATATCTTCTAAGCTTTATCTTTGACTGCCTCGTTAGTCTGGTGGCAAAGCGCATCGCTTTGTGATCACGAGGTCCTGGGTTCAAATCCTAGGTCGGACAAATGTAGTTTTTCTAACGAAAAATTCCCAGTATGAGTCCGGAGTCTGGAATTGTGCCCGGTATATGGCAATAGGCTCGCCCCCTATTACATGGGACCTAACATCGTCGGCGAAACGTGGGTGTACTCAGTGCACCTCTGCCACCCCCTCTGGGGAATATAGGCGTGACGGTGTGTTTTTTTCAAAGCTAGTGAAATAATTGACTTGACACTAATATTGAAACATCTTGATGAACAAATTTATATTTATATAAAAATCGCGCTTACTATTATTTTATTATATGCATTATATAATTTGTTAATAAATCTGTAAATAAATATATAATTTGTGTCATCGTTATATGTAATAATATTCTTTTTTTGTTAGCCTCACACAGTTGTCGTCGGCAGAGCCGCTATACTTCTGGAATGTGCACATTTAGTACACAACTGTAATAAAGGCCAGTGGCCTTATTGGCTCAAGTCCAATGCCTCAAAAAATGCTGGTACGTAGGAATATTAACTCTGTCTTAAAGTTTTATAGATGTTTACAAAAAAATATTCAAACAAAATACCTATTTTCAGTCACCCTAAGTCCACAACTGAGGCGTCAACGACTTGCTGCGAAGCTGTTTTACCAGTGGGCTGAAGTAAGACAGTGTATATTAAGTACCTATCTATATATTAAAAGTAGTACATAATAATACATGCATAATTTATCGACTGATTACTACAGTAGTTAAAAGTCTTCTGTCAGGTTTGCAAGTTCGATTCCCCTTGACTGTAATTTAGTTACTCTAGTCTGCATTAAATAAATATCTAAGAGTTATATAAATGAACCGCTATGAAGTTGACTTTCGGATAGCTTACGGTAGGACTAGAATGATCAATCCTAATATTCCCTACTTATATGATAAATGTGAAAGTATGTACGTTTTGTTGTTTGGATGTTTGTTATTCAATCACGCAAAAACGGCTGAAGAGATTTGGATGATATTTGGCACACAGATAGTTTATTACCTGGATTACCACACAGGATTTTTTCCCGGAAATATGTAAGGTCCTGGCTAAAGTCAACGCTGACGAAGTCGCAGGCAGAAACTAGTAACTTACAAAGGGAGTAATCGCAGATATGCTAAATCAGTATCTTGCGTCTATATTTGAAACTAGCTGATACCCGCGGCTACGCACACGTTTATTTTGTAATTTGACATAGGTAGACTGGCCTACCCAGGATGGCACAGATACTGTTCTGATCTGAGACACCTCCATACTAAGCATCTTTAAAATCCTTTCAGCCGTAATAGTATCAACAAATAAAAATATACCGCAAGAATCGTCCATTTTGCTTTAAATAATCGAAAATCCAAAATTGGACACGAAAGTTTTAATCGTTAAAAAGTTTACTCCCGACTCTTCGGAAGTAAACTTTTTTCAATCTTGACTGCTTCATCAGTCCATGCCATAAATCATATCTGAGTATCTAAATCAAATGTATATAAAAAAACTTCGGGTGCGTTCTATTAACCACTGAAGAGTTTCTTCATGAGGACACGAACACGAGTTCATTATCAGTTCATGGAGGAATTCATGTGTAGGCAAAATCACACATTTTAACGTAACATTGTAGCGTGCGACTACTGTTTTATGATTTATTCCGCGATATTCCGGATTGCTTCATTTTTTCGGTATAAAAAGTATTTCATATTTTAACTTAAGGTATAAGTTATTACCATACCAAATTTCATTGAAATCCGTTCAGTAGTTTTTACGTGATTGGATCACAAAGAAACAGACAGACAGACAATAATTCCAAAAATAATTATTTCGGTCTATATCGACAAGGTACATCAATTATTTTTTTCAAAAATGTTCAATGTGCAGGTTTACCTCGTTTACAGTTTTATTATATGTATAGATATATAGATGATCACAAATGGCCAATATCTTTGCTTCCGTCTTTCTGTTGGAAATTTAAGTAAATATCATCTTTATGCAAAAACATAAAGAAGAAATATTATAATGGTCCTAGTTTAAATGATTCAAAGCAACACTTATTACTAAATTATTACCTACATACATTTTAGGCCATCGGCAACAGACTAGAAGAAATGTTAATCGAAGACAAAAAACATATCGACACAGTGGTCAATCTAGTCGGAGACCCTGACGGACAGCGAGAGCTTCTACAACAAGATGAAGAAGAGGACTTTCTAGATGAAGGTATAGATAAGATTTATCCCTTTATCATAGTTTATCCTACACCTGTATTACGTAAGTTCTTGAGATGGGGCAGTAAAGGCAGACCTCAACCGTTGTACATACAGGATGTCTTAGGAGACTTTCCTTAACTTTTTGTGACATTTTGAGCTGCATTTCAGATTTTGAAAAAAAAAATACACTCAGCAAGAAAATAGGCAATTTACACATAAACTTTTTTGATGCCAATCGATACTGTTTCTTATAAGAAACCAATTGGCATCAAAAAAGTTTTATCCTTATAATTCTTGCTGATCCTTATAAGGATCAACAACCTCTATTGGACCCATTGAGGTTGGGGTACTAGAAAAGTCAGAAATCGCCTATAACTTTTTCCATACATCTTATGGGAAATTATCGTGGATCCGATAACCTTGAACAACGTAAGAACTAAAATAAACAAATGACAAACAACCTGAAATCGTATTAGGTATGTACTTATAAAAATGAAAGCACAAGCTGCCCTTACTGATCTTCATCATCTCATCATCATCTGATCATCTCAAAAATCCACGCTATATAATTAACTGGGATTTACATGTTTGTAATCCTGCAGCAAGCATACGCCTTCCTGGAAAACCAATAGGTGCCGAGTGTCCACGAGCCCTAAGAATAATCGCTTGTGTACTATTATTCGAAATCACAACGTTCTTACGTGAAGCATACCAGAACCTACCCAAAACCTGCCGCGCGTCACTAAAGGAAAGAGGGCCTTGGGACAGAGTTTACAGGTATCAATCATTACCGTATCCAAATAATTCTTTGAAGATTGTTATTGGTAAGTAGTCAAATAATTCCTTGGTGTAAAACAATTTTATTTTTTTGTCATTATGTTATGCGAAGATGGATGGAAAAACGACGTTTGTTGTGTAAAACTAAGTGAGTTCATTATGTCCCGTTCATTTGAAATGTGTTAAGAGAGTGCATATATTTGACGATACTTTTATTTTAACAGGGCTCTTAGCAGTCAACACACATTAATGCCAGTCGAGTATGTTTTCAAAAGAAATAATGCATGTTTCCTTGCATACGGCACTGAGCGTGCATGCGTATATAGAATGTACATAATAATGAATTAAAGTACACTTTTAAAATGGAAGTATTATATGCATATTCACTTTGAGAAATGTGACTCTAACTAGAGAATATTGTTCACGTATGAAATTTTGGCACTTGAGGATCGCAGTCCTTGCCACATATATTTGTATACTTTACAAAGAAAACAAGTTTAATAACATTTATATCATATGCAATTTTATTTTCTTACAATTAAAAGTAACATGTGGTAAAGACTGTGACCATCTCACATTCACATTCGTTTTGCTAACATTGAAAATGAAATATTCTGTAAAATGTGCGAAGTTATTCACACGCAATAAATATGCATGGAATGTTGTAAGATATTACACCTAAACTTGCTAAAGATTAAAAAATACTCTTAAATAATTATTTTACACGAATATAAAATTTGTTTTATGGAAACACCCTTTCAAAATTTATTCTAATAGATTTTAAATAATTATAAAATAGTTTAGATAAATTTAGAGACAAACTTTAAACGCTTTGCTACATTGGCATGCAAAACAATCCTGTAAATTCGGTCAAAATTGTATAGCGACGAATAATAGAGCCTAATTGAATAGATGGTACAACTCGACTAACTAGAAAATTACAAAGATGCAATGATAGTTTTATAATATAATGGTTTTTAAAACAGGGAAGCTAATCGTCGATGGAGTATGGCTTTATCGAGCATGGGCCACTCACAAGCGTCTGCGCAGAGCTTGCAATCCATTGCGGGGGCTGAAACAGAGAGAAAAATATCATTCGTTCTTCACGAACCAGAAAATGTATCTGGTGGAAGTAATGTTACTGTAAGTAACATTGTTTAGTATTTAACTTTCTTTCTTGTAATGAGAAGTGATCCTATTTTGAAGAACTTATCAAATTTTCAATTCAATGGATATGTTAGGATCTCTTCATTCTTTTCTCATTTCGAAGCGCTATTTAATCTCAATAGTCAAGTCTACTACTATTAAAAATACTATTTAAAATAAATAAATTCTCCCTAAATTGCCTAGATGATCTAGTACTTCGTAATGCCAATCGCAAGGACCAAGGTTCGGGATTTTATACGAAAAAAATCTCAGTAGAAGTCCAGAGTTTGTGATTGCTTTTAGTATAATGGTGATAGGCTAAATAATCACATTTTACATCAGAACCTAACATCGCGGGCGTAATGTGAGTGAATTGGCCTTTCACTTTCTTCAAACGCCCGGGACAGTATCCCGCTGTTGCCGACCCAACTTCGTCGACCCTGCGTGGGTGAAAAGAAGAGACACGTTCACTTCTATACTCCTTTATTTTCCTCAGCACAATACAAGTCTTGACTCCGCAACTCGACTACAAATTTCATCAAATTACCGGCTTACTTAGCTACCCCGAGACTATACCGAGCAGAGAGCCGCGCACTCGGTCCTTTGGGAACACACAATTTTTACTACGACTGCGCGACATTATTTCCCATTCCCAGTCAGTCAGGGTATAATCTCGGGTAAACTTTACATTTCTACATTCACGGTGACATTCTTTGTATAAAAACATAAAAATATAAATAACTCTAGACACATATGTTGTATAATCGCCAAATCAGTGCGAAAAACATTACCACTGTGCCCAATTTCCACTCGATAATTGTAACTTATTCCTAAATCTTATAAGCTACGGGGCGGATTCTTATCACCTATTATACATATAAACTAATCCTTTCGCAATTACATAATCATGATTCAATTCCTATGGTAACATCGCGGACACGTCAAGTTATATACGCAAGTCATAAAAGAATCTATTCGGTCCTGTCGCCGACAGTGAGTGTACAGGACTCATTTATCAAGCCCGCCCCCAATAGTTTTTCTTTAGAATTTTCTAGATCTAGTTTTTTCTGAACATACCTCTTGATGCTGAGTTCTATTCATCAGTTAGCGGACGCTATACCAACCGCAGTAGAAGACAAGAAGGGGCGGTTGGGATCGCGTGGCAAGGCCTGCATGCACCGGCGGAACACGCAGCAAACGCACTCCGCATACGGCTCCTTCAAGCGACGCTCCATCAAACTCATGCAAAAGGACGCCAGGGAGACCGATGAGTGTATTTATGCTTTATACTTTCTTTACAAATTAACTTAAGTACGGGGGGTTTTCGGCGGGAAGTCGAAGAGTGATGTCGTCAATTTGTTTTAATTTCCAAAACTTGTGTTATTACGAAGTATAATGTGTAATGTTGGTGGAATATTAACCATTATGTATTCTTATATGTGCACGAGTAAAGGTAATTGTAACAAAGTGATAAAACGTGCCTTTTCGATTTCCCTCAAAACGACCGTCGCAATTGGTATGTAAAGTATCCACCGCTTTACTATCCAGGGTGGGGCACTTCATCAATTTCATAATCATCGTTATCATCAAGTTCATCGGGGAGTTGAATTATTTTGAAATGAATATTCGTAATACTTGACATTGTCAAAATACGCTTCGTCGTAATGCCATAAACATAAAAAAAAAACTTAAGTACATACAATTTATCACTTGCTAATAGTGCTAATTGCTTGTAATGGTCATCACCATTAAAAGATCGAATTCCACGTAAAGTCGGCCTTTATGAATAGCGTCGAGTCATTAATGATTAGATGTTGCGTGTACCTTAAAAAAAAAACATTTTTCGCAGTTGTAACCAGAAGATCGGACTCAATACAGAGCAAAAGAAAAGTGTCATCTCTATCTGATCGAAGCGATACATCTGAAGTTTACCCACCAACAGGTATTTGTTACATAATGTTGTAATGATCCCTCTGGGTATCCTCCCATTATTCATTTTGGGGTGAGCCCCATTTCAGAAATGTCCAAGAAAACTATGAAAGCTCCTCATGTGTAAATTTTCCAAATTTTTATTCTATTAATCAGTGCGTCAGTGCGTCAAGGATATTTTGGCCTGTGGATGACTTGATGTATTAAATTAGGGTTATCGTTTAGTATAATTTTCCTTCTTCCAGGGAAATATTTCAACAGGGGGGTCCGCACGGTTACTAAATAAAACTGGACAAGTGCGAGTAGGACTGAGGGTTCCGGACCGTTTTTGATTTCAGCCAGTTTCAGCGCAAAATTGTTTGGGTTTCGTCAGAAAACCAGCCGAAACTAGGACCGAAGCCACGTTCGTGAGCTTCCGGGTGGCTTTTGGGTATTATAGGCCAGTGTCGAAATGACTGAAGTATGGTCTAATTATGTCGATTTATTTTAATAAATCTATATTTGAATTAATTTTGATCGATTGCACTCGAATCGATTTTTGTGTTTGAGCCTGTTGGATTTATGTTGATTAGTACTATAGTCTTAGGTAGTTTCCGGGATCTGATAATGAACCTGTAAGGTGGCCCTAAAAACTTTTCAACTAAAGATAGCCCCATCATGGTTGGGCTTGTTGTTTTGAAAAGTTCTATAGACTACAGTTGCCAGAGTCTGGTGGCGGAAACAGAAGGTGCCCATAGGAATTCGCCTAATATACAACGTAAGTCTGTAATTTCGGGTTCGTTTTATTTATTTATTACCATGTTATCTCCCTCGTATATCCACAATAAAATCTTGTTTTTAAAAAGATTTTTTTTAATATCATTATTCATCAACATTAAAATCAGTTTATAAACGAAGATGTTATGGTCGAACATACATTAAAAATATGTATACCGATTAATTGTAAGCCTCGTTTTTTGGTGTCCGTTGATATATTGTTTAGTTCTATAGTAAGGTACCTGTAGGATGGTCATAAACTAATAATAACCCAATCTACACATTCGTATTTGTTGTCGTTAAGGAGTTCCCTGGTGTATTTTCAAATCCCAAGATCCAATACCAATGAATTTATAAAGAAGCCTGGACCCACACTAAGCCCAAATCAAAAAGAATCATCAAAATATTACATAAGCATTAATTTTAATTTAAAAAGATATTTTTAACAACACGCTTTTATAGCAAAAACCCTATGGCAAAAACACAACTGAGACCGACAAGTAACATGTTACTTGTCGGTCTCCGTTATGAAGACAAATCCAACGAGACCCAGTATGCCGGGGTTATGTTGAGGAGTTGGGTAGTTCCGTTCGCCAACCCCCGATTCCATTATCAGACCTTGGACACCGCCCGGATCTATAAAACTCGTCAAGACCAATCCATGGATCCAGCATACGGCAGGATTATGTTCCGTAGTTGAGAAGTTTTATTGGCTACCCTAATTCTCTATTATCAGACCCTTGACATCATCCGGGTCTACAGAACTCGTGGAGACAAATCCAACAAGCCCAAACACGGCGGGGTTATGTTGGGTACTTCAGTAGTTCCATTGGCCACCCTCCGATTCCATCATCAGACCCTGGACATCATCCGCGTACATAAAACTCGTCAAGGCAAATCCAACGAGCCCAAACACGGCGGGGCTATGTTAAGTGGTTGCGTAGTTCCGTTGGCCACCCTCTGGCTCCATCATCTAACCCCGGACATCATCCCGGTCTACAGAGCTAGTCAAGACAAATACATCGAGCCTAAACACGGCGGGGTTATGTTAAGTTGTTGGGTAGTTCCCATGGCTACCTTCCGGCTCTATCATCAGACCCAGGACACTATCCGGGTATATAAAACTCGTCAAGGCAAATCCAAAGAGCCCAAACACGGCGGGGATATGTTAAGTTGTTGGGTAGTTCCGTTGGCCACCCTCTGGCTCCATCATCTAACCCCGGACATCATCCCGTTCTACAGAGCTAGTCAAGACAAATACATCGAGCATAAACACAGCGGGGTTATGTTGAGTAATTCCCATGGCTACCTTCCGGCTCTATCATCAGACCCAGGACACTATCCGGGTCTACAGTACTCATCAAGGCAAATCCAACAAGCCAAATACAGCGGGGTTATGATGAGCAGTTAAGTAGTTCCGTTGGCCACTTTTCCACTTTATCGTCAGACCTGAACATTATCTGGTTGTATAGTACTTGTCAATACCAATCTAACAAGCCTAAACACGAGGTGGTTATGTTGTGTAGTTGACATATTCCCATGGCCACCTTCCGACTCCATCCATCATCAGGCCAGATCCATGGTACCATAATATTGTATTGTCGAACTTACATACGTATGCCAAATTTCAGCACAATCGGATACCTCTATGTTCTTGAAAAATCGACAATCTTATCAAATTTACGTCGGACCGGCTCAACAGATAGTGCCAGTCGCGAAAAAATATTTATTCGCCTCAAATCAAAATAGTTTGACAAAATGTCACTAGACAGCGCTATTTTAAGTTTTCATCGGCATTGAGTAAAAATATTTTTTTTATATGATATAACTTTAAATTAACAATTTTCATATACTTTCCTTTACTCTCTCTCTCTCTCTCTCTCTCTCTCTCTCTCTTTTTCTCTCTCTCTGTCTCTCTATATCATCACGCCGGATCCCTTGCGGGGTAGATAAAGAAACATAGACAAAATTTCACTAGACGGCGCTATGTTAATTTTTCATCGGATTTGAGGGAAATTATTATTATTTATATGATATAATTATAAATTTACAATTTTCGGATTTTTACCTTTACTTGTACTTTAAAACCTTGCTTCTTGCCAGATTCCATGGTTCTAGGTCAACGGGAAGTACCCTATAATTTCTGATGAGTGACTTTTAATGGCCGTATCTTTTGTTTGGGTTGATTTAGACCCTTCATTGTTTTACACCAGTAGGGGATTACTTCGTATTTGACATAAATTTTAACTTAATACCTCTAGCCGTTCCTGTGAAAACTGGTGATAATCGTCGAACAGACAGACGTCAACGAAGTGATCCTATAAGGGTTCCATTTTACCGATTGAGGTACGGAACACTAAAAAGAACTTGGGGTCACTTTTATAGCCAACGGCAACTACGACTGTCATAAAATGACATTTCACTCGAGGACAGCGTTAGTTCCGATTTTGGCCGCGGGCCATAAGATCCTTGTATGACTGTACGTTTAGTTAGGATTTTATGATATCGACAATAACTTAACAGAGACATTCTCTATAAACATCTCCGTACAAAGACATACTGCCATGTAGACATCACCCTACGGACCCCATAAGGTGCCCACCCTTATGGCCCACCCTTATGGCCCACCCTTATGGCCGTGGGGCCTTAAGGTATGTTTTGAGTGACATTATTTTATCAATAGGAGGAACTGTTATAATGCCAAACGAAGTGGACAGCGGAGGTGAAGAGAGTCCCGGCGTACTTTCGGACGACCACGATCACCCTCCAGATAGTCCTGATAGCAACTCTACTGACCCGCCCAACCCTAATAAGGGATTCCCTTGGCTTAAGGTTTGTATAATATAATGTAGAACGTATTTAGGAAGTTAGGAATTCATTAACTAAAAAAGATTTCGTTTCGAATTAGGAATTAATTAAATTAATGCTGTCAATTAGGACAGACAACAACGGCAGAAAATATAAAATTAATAGTAGGCACTTTTTACCCATTCCCGGAGAAGAAAGAAATGTTTTTCTCTAGTACTTCAGTAAATTCTCAATCAGTTTATTCGTCGCTTTAGTATTTATTCAACAGATAATTTTCTCTGGATGTTGATAAGACCCCATAATAAAATATTTTAATAGGTGATGGTGAAATTCCTAAACTCCTTCAACTACGTATGCTGTCATCAAAACTTCTGTCACCCCTACTGTTTCCGCCGCAACATGCGAGCCAGTGTAAGGCTTATGAAGTCTGTGCAAAAGGTAAATATTGGTATATCAAAAATGTATTTGATTTCTCTTCTATACGTGTTGAAACTCGGAATTTTAAGACTGTCTATTTTTAAAACCAGTAGGTTAGTCGTATTCAGTACAATTATAAAATAATAAATTTTCTAGATTTATGGCGAGAAATTCGGTCCTGAAATTAATACGACAAGTTGCGAGGAAGGCGTTGGCGGAGGTCGTCGCGGACGGCGCACACGCAAGCCGTCAGAACATTCCACAGATAGGTATATACAGTAGGACACCGAACTCTTTAATATTAAATATAATATTATGAATACATAGTACACCTCTGCCACCCCCGCTTGCGGAATATAGGTGTGACGGTGTTTATATTTCTTAAATTTTAAATAGTTTTGGCATTTTAATTTATTCTTGTGAGTCACAACCATGGGTCATAACGCAAAAAACGTGAACTGTTTTCGTCGCCCGTCGCTTTTTTTCTTATTTTATTATGTTTCACCACTGGAACGCGATTTCACGTACGCCGTTTCGAGGACTGCATTATGTAATAAATAATAAATTCGATTTTCATGCAGGGTAAAGTTTGGGATGGACTTTTTAGAATTAGCTCAAATTTGCGTTACTGGTCTTACTAAGATCACTCACTAAACATGTTGCTTTCAAATTTATTAAATGGTTAAGCCGTTTAGAAGGAGAAGAATAACGAACACACATCGGATTTTTTTTTATATAAATATACAAGGTGTAACATAATAAACGCAAGACCTCAGACACCCCGATTAGAGAATTGCTTCATAAAGTCAAAACAAAAACCAAATTTTCAAATGTAAAGGTTTTTACCCTATTTTAAAGCACTTATGTTTCATTGTTAATTGGGGTATAAATACCCCAATTAACAATGAAACTTGTACGTGTATGTGTGGGTTTTGAGAAATACGTTTTAGGAATGCGTTTGGAATCTTCTTCTTGCTATGAATCAAGAATAAATTGAATTTTTTATAGCGCACTGAAGGATTAAAAGCATATTTTGCAAATTTAAAAAAAAAAGTAAAAAAACATTAAAAATTGCTGGAATCGATTTAGTTCCTGATTTAGAACAAACAACTTTCAGGTCTTGCGTTTATTATGTTACAGCTTGTATACTTTGACCTATATTTAGAACGCCCTGCAGCTAGGTGGAGCGATGATATACGCAAAATGATATACGCAAAGATCGGGTTCAGTGGCGCGCCTTGAAAAAGGGATTATTTTTCACCCCACTATTAGACAAACCTTCACCTTCATCCCCTCCTATCAAACGCTACCGCCCTTCTTTCGGATACAGATACCGCACACAGATCATCTCGCCGGCGAGGTCGAAGAATCTCTTGCCCGCCGGCCGGTGCAGAGCACCACGGCGAGACACCTAGTGTTCGCCCTCCTCCATAGCGACTGCTTAAGCCGAGGCCGTTCCTCCTTGAGGCGCCCTTGAGCTAGTTGCCCCTTGCCCTTCTGGCTCGAGCGTAGTAGTTTCACGCTCGCCCTCTTGTCTGGTGAAGCTGTAAAGGCCGCGCGGCCAACAGCGTAGATCATTCACACACACACACCTTCACCTTCAAACCGAGATATAGCACCTAAACCATTTAGGCTGTCTGTGACTTCTTCCAGTCAAAATATTGTATAGCACCTAATCCGTTCAGGCGGTTTGTGACCACCATACTTCTTCGAATTCTTCCATGACGAAGCATGTACGTTCACATCACAGGATTGAGCGATCAGTGATAGAGAGCGCGGGGTTAGCGTACCGCGCAGCTGGCGGGGAACAAGCCGCAACACCAGGGGAGCCCACGCCCACTTCACGACCATCTGCCATGCCGTATCCACCGCCAGACCCACCACCTTTACTCAAGTATCTGAAGGGACAGGTAGCTATTTATAAATGTATTGACGGCAACCTAAAATTTCTTCTTTTAATAACTTAGCTCCACACTAGGATTTATTCCTGTCGTGGGTGCGTTTACAAACATGGAAATACACATACACAAATACACAGACCGAAACAAATAATTGTGGGTCACACAAAAATTTGTCCCGTGCGGGAATCGAACCCGCGAGTATTACTTGTAGACACAGTAGGTGGAGCGGCTTAAGCTCTTAACCACTGCGCTATATCGTCCGTCCGATTAGCTCTAATAGGGTTGGCAAAATTTCTAACTGGATATTTGGTTGCAATTAGATCAATAAATTACCAAATTTACATAAATACTATACATATACTGTCTCATCCCTCCTCTCACGAAGCAAGGGAGATGTTGATGGAGACAGACTTTAGACCCCTCGATGTTGAAACTTTTCGACCCGCCCATAAGGCTTCTAACTCAGCTTGGCGATTATCATAAAAAATGGTAACCGAGACCAACGAATTACCGTGACTATCAAAGCATGAGAACGCTCAAAAATGGAATTTCCGCAAATTACCCTTCTCAGACTGACCGCCCTGACCGCTGCGCCGAACCTTGGTGTTCACTACGAAGACCCCAGTACCACAGCGTTACAAGCGCCTCAAAACGACTAATTATCACCATAATAAAGCCTCTGCTACATTGCGGCTGAGTGCACATGCTCACAGAGTCGCCACAGGCAGTAGCCCGACCCACACGCATTCGTACGAGGCATGCCTTTTAGGTTTTGTCGTTTGAAGAAAAAAACACAACATGAACCTTATAGTACTTTTTATTGGTTTTCAAAGTATTCACCACGTAGCTTAATACACTTTTCCATTCGCTCAAACCAGTTACTATAACATTTATTCCACTCTAAAGTGGGGGTGTTCAAAATAGCTGACTTGAAAGCGTCGACTGCTTCTTCACCGGACTGGAAACTTTGACCACGAAGACTTTTCTTAATTTTAGGAAATGTAAATAAATCATTAGGGCTTAGGTCAGGACGGTATGGAGGATGGTCAAGAATTTCTACTTTTTCCTGCTTCAAATACTCAATCGTTTGACGAACGCTGTGTGAGCTTGCGTTGTCGTGGTGCAGGATGATGCGTCGCTTTGAGTTAATTTCCGAAGTTCGGCGATGACTTGTGGTAAACAAACTGTGGTATACCACTCTGCGTTAACCGTTCTACGATCTTCAAGTGTAATAGTCGCAACATAGCCGGTATTTCCAACGAACGTGGCCACCATCTTCTTTGAAGTGTTTCGAGAACGAACAACTTTAGTCGGCTTTGGCTCGTCTTGAAAGACCCAGATTGTAGATTGTTGTTTGGAATCAGGATCGTAGGCATAGATCCAAGATTCGTCACCACTGATGATGTCGTAAACGTGATTTGACTCTCCTCGGTTGAACCTTTGCAGAATTTTCTTACACCATCTGACGCGGGCCGCCTTGTGATCGTCGGAAAGCAGATGCGGTATCCAACGGCAAACTAGCTTTCTCACACCAAGCGCTTCATGCAAGATCTTCTGAATGGTTGTTCCTGAGATGCCTAATAGAGCCTCTATCACTCGATACGTCACATGACGATCTTCGAGAATTAGTTGTCTCACAGCAATGATGTTATCTTCAGTGAAGGCGGATTTTGGGCGTCCTTTGCGAGATTTGTCACTAACACTAGTATGTCCACGCTGGAATTCTAAATACCAGCGTTCGACAGTCCGCAGACATGGGTCTTCATCACTGAACACCGATGTTAGCTCTTCAAAACACTGAAGCCGTGTCAGGCCTCTTCTAAAGTTGTAGAAAATTATTGCACGAACATTATCCTTAGAAAGATTCATTTTCGTACGTAACCTGACAGATTCCAATCGACGCTGTGACTAAACAATAGCATTAATCCTAATACTTTCAACTGTTTTGAGATTCAAAATTTGAACACATTCGAATATAGAACAGTTCCAAATTCAAAATTGCCGGGAAATATGGAAACGACAGAACTTAAAAGGCATGCCTAGTATGTAACATGTGCTCATATTGCTGTCGATAGTGCCATCCACAATCCACTGCGAATGGTGTCTATACGGAGTAATCAACCGACCCTCTAATAAAAAGATAAATACTTTTTATATCTAACTAACGTCATCTCCCTTGAACGAAAATCCTTTCTGCTTTGTTAAAAGGTCCGCGACGCATACCACACCCCCCTAGCAACGCTTATAAAAGGCGCGACCACCATGAGTGAGGAGATGTTCGCAGAATGCGCTCCAGTTGCATGGCAGTTGCTCCTTGAATCCGACCGCGAACTCAGCTCATGTGCAGCTGCTCTTTTCATACTGGCAGCTGTTAAAGCACCACACACCGCTACGGAGATTATGCATAACGACTTGAAACATGCCGAACCGGGAGTCAGGTGAGTTGCTTTTTCTAAACTTTGCTTTTTTTTCTTTTCAGATACAGTTTAGTTCCTTCATTAAAGTAACAGCTCTCTATTCTCCGCTTTGTTTCTGTACTTTTCCGCATAGTTTTTAGAGGCAGGATCAATTTCTGATACCATCTTATGTCCAGCGATCGTATACAATATCAAATTAGCATTCGCATTCCATTACTTTGGAGATGTAGATTCCTTCAATGGAAAATAATTTTAGCAACACACTAATAACCCTATTTGAAAATTAACCTAATTTATTGCAGAATTAACGCAATCCTAAGATTCCAAGTAATGTGGAAACTAAGATACCAAGTATGGCCACGTATGGAGGAGGGTGCCTCCGTTACGTTTAAAGTGCCTCCACCCGGCATTGAGTTTACATTACCATCTCCTAAGATTGGTATTGAGTCTCTGGCTGTAGTGGACCCGCCTTGGAGTCCACTAGTCAAAGATAAAGATATGGAAATGACATTAAATCAGGAGAGACATGTAAGACATCCTTGACATTGACTAAATGTTGTCAAAATGTTTGTTTAGATGTTCGCGGTAGTGGTAGCATTGGTAGATTTGAGAAATTATATTGCTGATCCCGTCGATGAAAACAGAGAAACTAACTGACGATTTAACATACCTGTAAATAATGATCTATATTGCCTTTCTCAATAGGAACCAGCAATTTAATTCCGTAAATACACACACATTTAAAATTTCCTTTACGAGAATGGAGCTTTGACTTTCTTAGAGCTAATTATTGTCATCGCTGCGTCTTTCATAGTTCTCCGTATGCAGGCACGTCAGTTTCGAAAATTCGTAATAACACATTTTTAAGAAACGATGAATTTTATTTTAAAACTTATCCGTTGCCAGTGCCTTGTCCACTTTGTCATCAGTCGATGTTAAATCTATTTTAGTATAAATAAAAAAAGAAAATAAAGTAGTTATGTGTATCATCAACTGAAACTAATAGTAAGGTCGTCTATTTTGCCCGTTATTTTGACGAAATTGTAGCATAAAGCGTCAATTTTAAGGAAGTGGAAGGGAGCAGGTGGCGAAGAAGGCCAAGGCTGACCTATCACGATCGAACTGATCGTGTTTTGTCAGAAGGAGTAAGAAGTTTCCGAAACCGACATGCATGCATGCGAACTATGAGCATCCAAGAAACAAGGGAGGTACGTAAGGATCGAGGATAACGGCGCTCGGTTCTCTCTGCCTGCCTGAGAGCGTGCTTTTGCTGCAGCACAAAATTACAAACGTAACATAAATAAGTTTATATTTTACCTAAACATAAAAACATACAAAATAAAGTTTCCCTTAACATTTTTGAACTAGATTAAATGAACTTTAGTGACGACAGCACGCTTTTAAATTAAGCTAAGTACACCTTTACCCCAAAACCTTATATAAATGCACCTATTCGACCCATGGTCGATTTTCGGCCGAACCCGATTAGGCCATCGCCAAAACCTTCAGCCAAAGGGTCTAAAACTCTGAGAAATTTGGTTCATGATTGGCTTAATTTTTAAAAAGTTATGTTGTCTGTATTAACTTAACGAGATGATTAAAATTACCTACAACTGGCTAAAAATAATAACACTGAAATAATATTATTTATAATATAAATTTACTTAAAAGCATTCGTAAGTCATAAATCGCAATAGATCGTTCCATTTCGGTGCTTGCTGGAAACCTTCAGCTACGGATAAAACTTCGGCCCATTTTGGCCGAAGCCGCCATAATATTTTTGTCCGAAGGTTGCCGAAGCCGAACGAAACTTCAGTCGGACACTACTGGAAAGCCATTCATTTTTAGCCAATTTTACACGAAATATAAGAATCGAAATCCAAGAGTTGCACTCTTCAATCTTCACTTTATACCATAAACCCAAAGCACATTTTACTTTATGCCTGTATACAACTATAATAACAACAATACATTTACAGCGTTCCTTAGTAACAGCAACGAAAACCCGCAAGAAACAGCAAACGGAAGCCATCAAAAGGGCTCTCCAACAACGCAATGATAAAAAACGTGCTGAAAGAGAAAGTTTTCTGATCACTACTATACCTATCACGAGACAAGCCGCCCGTGAACCAGCGCTGGATCACGCAGCAGATGACCATATTGAACGTGAGTGTTGTATTATTCCCACAGAAACTACATTAAAACTAAAAAAATAAACGTACCAAAAATTTTTATTGTGGATACGAAAAAATAGTTAAGAATGGAGAATCGCGAATGGGGAAGCGAATCATACATGCGAATAACCGCAAGAACTAGTTCTGTTCTTGCTTACCATTTTGTCAACTGGTTTCTAATGCCTTAGTACACCCTTTTTAATCCAGTGACAATTTCGAAGGCCCCATCAAAATAGATTCAATTTATGCGTTACGCCCGAATGAACACTAAAAATTTAAGAAGGAATATGTTATAACATCTAAATACAAAAATAATTACGTTAATCGCTCTTTTGCCACCTTCCTCATGGATCACCTCCCCCCGTTCCTTACTTGGCATAACACTTAAATGGTGCTTGGTTAAAATGCAGCCCACATCAGGCACGTTTGACAGAACTACAAAGAGAAACTAAAATGGCGAACTGGATTTAAAATCTGTCTGGGTGTATGTATAGACAAATGTTTCATATCTATATATCTGATAGGTTATGCATTGCGCTCTCTTGATCAATTAGTGTTGCCAGTTTAAGATCTCATTTGCGATTTTCGGGAAGAAAATTGGCGGAATAGTAATTAGGTCTTCCAAACGTCACTGACTACGCCTCTTGAAACAGAGATCATGATGACATGTATATTCCACAGCACCAGCGGATGAAGAAATGGTAGAAGGTGTCCGCGGCTCTCATCACACACAAGTGGCTTCAGCATTATTTCCATCTACGTTGTGCTCAGCTGTGGCTGAAATAATATCACTTTTGGACGACGCAGCCGTATCTAGAGATGGCTGTTCTGTATATGAGGTCGCTTACCAGGTAAGTTTATGACAATATACTATGGAATATGTTTCGTGTCGGTTATATACTGCCAATATTTTACTTGTATGGAGTTAGTCATCAATTTAGCTTGATTCCATCGAATTTTCTTGATCAAATTTTTATTGAGTTTCATATGTAATTCCTATACCTTATAGAACATGGAAAAAAAATATACCTTCCTTTATCTTCCGAGAGAGGGCGATCTCTCTCCCTCTCTCACTCCTCCCCCGCCCCCTCTCTCGGTTTCTATCACATCGTATCTCGTATCTCATATCCCTTCTGGCATAAAGAGTACAGCGTTTCAATACGTATTTTATTTCCAGACCTTTCCTTTCTTATAATACTTACATTGTAAAGATACCTCATTCATAATATTCATTAAATTATTTTTTAAAGGTTATCTGGGGTTGCCTCGTTGAAGATTCAGCGTTATTCCTACGCCATGTTCTCGAACGATTGACTCGCGATCACCAAGACGAGATGTTCAAACTGCTTCGACATTTGATTCGATTTATACCAAGGCTCCCGCAGCAGGCAGCCTTCGCTCTCTACAATTATATTATAGGATATGTCATGTTCTATGTACGGAGTCCGCATGAAGAAGGACAGAGACTTGTCGGAGCAGCTTTGTCTATATTGTGGATGGTAATATATTTATATAATTACTTTTCACACGTACGTATGTAACAAATAATCTGTATAAATTAACACTTTTGAACGTCACACAAAATAATCTATGCAATTTCGAAAACTGAATCATTCGCCTTCGTGTGTTGTTGCTGAAAATGCTAAAGGGCATTGTCAAAAATTGCCCCAGAACCAACAAACATTTGACACATGCCATCATTATATATCTATGTTATTAAAATAATGGGAAATATCGGTATGTAACGGACAATTTGCAATCTAAAACGAATATTTCAAAGTATTGTTAGTACTTATATCGAAGTCGCCGACATCTTAACTGAATGTCAACCAACACAATATAACCTCGTACGTATAAATGGCTACTGAATTATAACCTCAAAATCTAATACTTTTTGTGCAATATTGCGATTCCCCCGCTTGTCCGTTTAATAATAAATGCCTTAAGAGAATTTATGGTTGATTTGAAATCATACAAGTATTTTTTCATTGCAGAACAACATCCTTTATATTCAAAACTTTTATCAGGATACAGTTGAAGATTTATATACAGTCCTAAAACTCCTAATTTTGTTTTATGGTAACTGTTATAGGTAGTACATAGCGTGCACGGGATAATGTTCAAAGATCTGAAACAGATATTGCGAAAGGAACAATGCGATGCCTCAATATTGCTAACTGCCAACGTTCCTGCTGCCAAGAAGATTATCGTTCACGGTCCTTGTAAGTAAAATTATAGTATGTGTAGTATCAGGTCTTGTGTAAATTAATTTTCTTGTATCCTCCATACTATTTGTATTATTATTTTCTAGTGGACAATGAAGGCAGCATACCATCACAATTCCCCGTTCAAGAAGATACAATATTTGCACAGATTCTAAAAGAATCGCTCGACTTTTTCGGCATACCGGAAAAATTGCATCGCGAACATTTTCTAGTAGACTTCAAAACACGTGAGTTATGAAACAATTTCTGTAACTATTGCTAATTTTCGCGTGCAGCTTGGTCTTTGCCACATTTCTTGATACTAAATTGCCATCTAATTTTAAATTCGCTGTGTAAAAACAGCCACTAAACTGTTAAAATCCATCTCTTAAAATCCATTTTAGGCCAAATCCACAATCCGCAAGGTTACGTTCGAGACCATTACTTCTTCAAACGCTCGCAGTATCCGCAGCTAGGACTAGTCCATATGGAGCCCGAAGAGGCTTTTCAGAAGCTTCAAGAAAAAGAACTCTTACAGAAGTTCGTTGAAATTGGAAAAGTTTTGCTTACTTGGGCTATTCTTAAGAACGTTGATATGGTATGTGATATTTAATTTTATAGTTTTTGCACTTATTATTATATACTGGCAACCAGCCAGTAGTGAAGCTGATCCATAAGGTGAAAAGGACGGACGATTTAGCGCAGTGGTTGAGAGCTTAAGCCGCTCCGCCCACTATGTCTAGTAGTCGTAGGTTTGGCACAAATCTTTGTGTGATCCACAATTTTGTTGTTCCGGGCTGAGTATTTGTGTATGTGAATTTTCATGTTTGTAAACGCACCCACGACACAGTAATACATACTAGTGCGGGGTTACGTTTTAATTAACAAAAAAAGAACCATGTATTCTTATTCCATACGGCTCTCTTGAAGTCATCACAGCCAGATTAAAGATCCAATCCAATTTTATAATCATGATACAGGAAAACAGCATTAATAATAATGCTAGCCGAGTTAATTGCTTACCACTATTCTTGTTAATACTTTTCAATTGGTTTGTTTTTTTTACAGGTCGTTCAACGCGTTGTGTTTCTTCACGATGAACTAATGAAATTGCCGTCTTTTCCACGGAAGGCGCTCGAAGCTGATTTGCTTCTGTACAGTCGTGGAGCTCTAGGTTCCACATTACTGGGATTAGATGTTCTGCATAAGTTTATGTAAGTTAATTAAATTCTAATATCGTATAATAATACAAAATTTTATGACAGTTAAACGAGTGACTTGACAAGGGCAATGCCAATTGTTTTTAACCGACTTCAAAAAGGAGGAGGTTCTATGTTCGGTTGTATGTATGCTTTTTTTTATGTATGTTCAGCGATATTTCCGTCAATTGTGGACCGATTTTGATATTTTTTTTTGCATTGGGTTCAGTATAGCTCCGAGGTGGTCCCATTTTAATTTCATTGGTATTGGACCTTGGACTTAGAAGATACACCAGGGAACTCCTTAACGACAAACAATAGGCACGTGTAAATTGAGATATTATGGGTATTACGTCAATCCTATAGGTACCCTACTATAGAACCAAGCAGTATATTAGCCAACTTCAAAAAAGGAGGTTCATAATTCGTCCTTTTTTAAGACTCCTTTGCTTATGAACCGATTTTGATGATTCTTTTTGCATTGGGTTCAGTATAGTTTTGAGGTGGTCCTATTTTAATGTTATTGGTATTAGACCTTGGACTTTGAAGATACAAGAGGGAAGTCCTTAACGGCGAACAGCACGAATGTATAGATTTCGTTATTATAGTCATTATATTAATCCTGTAGGTACCTTACTGTACAACTCAGCAAACACACACTACACACACTTAAAATGGTAAAATAAAAATCTTTTAAAAAAAGGTAAACCGACTTCAAAAAGCAAAAAATAAATATTTGAAGTCGGTGCCAAGTAACCAACTGCACCAACCAGCACCGACTTCAAATATTTATTTTTTTGCTTTTTGAAGTCGGTTTACCTTTTTTTATAAAAGATTTTTGTATTATCCAATTTTATTTCTATTTACTAAAAGTATGTACCTCATGGTACGCAATCACCATATTGTCTTCCTAAAAGATCATGGCATGCACTTCTAATTGACGCAAACCACAATGAAGGGTCAGAAATAACTTGTTATCAGAGCGTCTGGAAACTGCAATGTCTATGTGTTCTCTTAGAAATCTCGCATAAGCTGAACTAATAGTTCCAATTATATTCAGGTGGGTGCGTCTTATTGCTCGTATGTTTGAAGCCATGGCCGGAAATTTCACCTCATCCAGAGATATTCATTTATTCTTGAATGTTCTCAATGGTGCTCTGATGCTGCACAGTGAAGACTCGTTGATACTGAGATACGTAATAGCTACATATGTCAACGCTGCTTTCAACTTTAAGAGCATTTTCTCCACGAACGGGTATGTAAAGTTATATTCCAATAACTTAAAGGTTAAAATTGCTGAACTCTCTTGTAATAAATCTTTATAATTAACAACAAGAATACGATTGAAACTGGGGCGGGCTAATTTATAAATAAAGGCTATTCACTCCTCCTTCTTCGTCCAATCTATCCTTCGTTGGAATGCATTGCCTCAGGAACTCAGGATGGTAACGAACCGTCTCTCTTTTAAAAAAAAACTACACGAGTACCTACTCGAAATGTTGGCAGAATCCTCTCAATGATAGTTTCACGTCATTATGTATATGTATATATATATGTTTATATGTTATTATGTATAACATTATTATTAGTTGTATATATAGTATTATTATTAATTTATTTTATATTTTTTTTCTTACAATTTTTAGCCACGTATTTTCGCACCTACCACACATGTTTCCACACCACCCTAAGGTAGACTGGGAGAAAATGCCTCAGGCATTAAGTCCGCCTTTGTACATACATATGTGCATAAAGAATAAATAAATAAATAAATAACAAAGGGATTTAAACGAAATTTTAATCTGTATATGTGCTTCCTTTTGCTTCAGCTATTTACTCATTATGCCAACGTTACTTCAAATATACTCAAACTTCCAAACGAATAAACTAGTGACTACCACAATAGAATACGCCGTGAAGCAATTCTATTTACTGAACAGAAAACCGTTTATATTGCAAATGTTTGGATCAGTTTCCGCCATTTTAGATACGGATGAAGAATCTACTTATGGCGATGCAAGCAAAGTAAGTATCTTTTATTCTACATATCACAGACCATACTGCAATTAATTTTGAGTTATAAATTTATTTAACTGTGCTCGTAACTCGTGCTCTGCATGCCCCAACACCAGCTCGCGGCAGGATTTGATGAATGCTACCAACAATGCGGTTGAGGTGACCGCGTTCTGGGCCGCTTATATATAGATTCGTAGCTTCGACTTTAGGACATTTGCATAGCGTTGATCCCTAAAGAACCAATATTTATTATCCTAATGATTGAGCTACTGCGATATGGTCGCATTTTCTTTAAGTTTAATACAAGCCACAATTTTTAAACTACTTGATACAGGTACAATCTAGTTGCCTCTTCAACCTGCTTCTAAGCCTCGAGACACCATCTCCTGACCCGTTACACATAGCAGAACTAATCAAAGAGGAGAAACCACTCAAGCCCATAGACTTCTGTTACCGGGACGAAGATGAAATGGTCAATGTCCTCGACTGCATTAGTCTCTGTGTTATGGTCGTGTCATACGCCGCTGAAAGTATGAGGGGATATCAAATGTTGGTAAGTTTAAAGTTGAATCAAATAGACCAATAAGAAAATGATTTTCATCTATAAATATATAGCTCTTACATCTAATATTTCCCACTAGTTTGTCTCTAGAGACACAGTACAGTTGCGGTCGGACTGTTGCCAATAGTATAAAAGTACATATAAATATACTTGATCGTGATATAAATGACTCCTATTTAACAGATAATCCTGGAAGCCATACTACCTTGTTACGTAAAACAAATACAACTTCCAACATACAACCGAGAGGGTAAAACAGAAAAGGAAATAATTCAGCAATTGGCCATCGCTATTAAAACCCTTGTCAATAACTGTGAAGGACTATCCAAGTAAGTATTGCACAAAACTAATTAGGAGATAGATGGCAACCAAGTTTCCCAAGATTCCACCAGGTACCATGGTTACAATAAGCAACAACGTATGTGTGTCGCGATCTTTACGCACACTGTTGCTTACTTCACTGTGTTTCTTACAGATTTGATCTAAAAAAGCTTTATATCGTATTTAGACGAAGTTGAAATCACCGCTATCAATTTTTTTTTTTACTTCTAATATTTTGCAAACTCTCAGATCCTACAACGGTCCATACCGAACATCCCCGGAACATAAAGGCTCTTCACAAAGGACGGCGCCCCGTACTGCGGCCGCCACGATAATCGCCTTCGAAGAATCTCACTCTAAATATGACAACTCTAAACTACCAGTTCCTGAATACACTGGAGCTGAAGATTCCGAGGTATTGTAGTTTTAAAAGTTTTAATATTTTTGAGGTTCTAACAAAACTAGATGGGATTTCGTTTACATATCTGTTTACGTACCTTTTAATATGAATTTTACGCTATTAATGTATACTTTACATTAACTTTTTCAAACTATCGAAAAATGTAGAAATACCGATTAGTTAAACCATGCTTGAATACTGTCATTTGTACACTCATACCTACCCCAATGGCAAGCGTTTTGTTTCTATTCTCTTGTCGCAATCGTCAACACATTGTTCTGACCACATGACTTGTCGTTGTAAAATGTCATTCCGAACATTTCTTCGTTTTCGATTAGCTTTAGTGACTGTAGAAATTGAACTTGGCTACAGGCCCTGCATTTACAACGTTTGTATACTGACAGGAACACTGAACGTTTCTGTTAGATCTAAGTCGATAACTCAATCCGTGTCAAATTTGGGAATACCAAATCCGCTACCAGCCATGCACGTACCATTGTGCTGGAATACCCTTTTGCGCAATTAATTTATCACTTTTTTTAAAATCTTGAAGTATTTCGTGTGTTCAATTCATAATAACTGACATTATTTTTGTTTAGTTGGTACGAGCAGAATACCGGAGGCCGCGCGATGTCCTTCTATCGCTTGTTGGTGAATTCATAGGGCGCGCGACCACTCGCCTGCTGGAAATAAACGGATCTAAAGGCAGTGGAGGCAGCGAGGGGAAACCTGTCGAATTGCTAGACTCCAAATCCCATGCCGTAAGCTATAAGAAAAATATACAAAGAGATAAATCAATTCGGTTTTGGAAAGCTATTTAAATATTACTAGATATTTTCTATCGAAAACATTCTCAGTAGAAGACCGAAGTATGGAAAAAAAGACTCACCTCCCTTTACATTAGAACCTAACATTATTAGCAGAACGGGTGTACATATCTCCCACCCCGCCTTGGGGGCCGGTTTTATAAATAAAATAGCAATATAGATACATACATGTTGAACAGGACGAATATAATACGTCGTGCGCTCTGTTGCAATTCTGGCCAGTGTGCGTCACGAGGTAAGATTGAAGGGGATTGAAGGGGAAGATTGAGGGAAGAAGTGAAAAACCAAACAAGTCTTGAAACCTCCACCTACCAGCTGTGACCCTCTTCAAACAGACGCGCAGAGTTTCTTCTCAAAGTATATGGGTTCCCAGTCGCTCGAACGTACGCGGCGGGAGTCGCGCGCGCTTAAGTACATTTCTATACGGTCACAACTAGCGGGCTTTGCAACGAGCTTTATTGTGCTTATATTCCAATCACAAGGAACAATCATCTGTCCCTATCTAGAGTTTTACTTTTCTATCCTATCTATCCCTTTCTAGGGTTACACTCTTCTATTCCTATGTATTTCTATTACATGATCCTTATGTGCTATTGCTTAGGCGCTATAAACTTAAATCTATTACAATGCTTATTTCTAATCTTAATCTATTACATAATATTTATTACACTATGAAGGCGTCGTCCCGAACACATATTAGGCACCCGAAACAGGAGCATGAGTTTAGTGTTTGTAGATCTAAATATCAATTTATAAAAGCTTCATGCAATTATTCGTTAAGTTATGCTTTATACTCACGGTAACAATCCCCACCAGGCGTTGACTTTCCTTTAATCACAAAACATAGCGTTATGTGTCTCCTACCAAAAAATTGCTTTATATTATTTCTATGTCTCCAAAATAGTGATATCCTTCCAGAGGCTGGCCGAAATCGCCCACTCCCTGCTAAAAGTGTCACCATACGACCCAGAATCCATGGGTTGTCGTGGCCTACAACGGTACATGACGCTTGTCCTTCCCGCTGCCGACTGGGCAGATGACGCATTGCGACCAGCCCTTATTATGATCTTAAGAAGGCTCGACAAAGTGTTCTTGAAGATTGCTAAGAAGCCTAGTATCAGGGTGAGTTAACCCGAAAATTAACGTGATTTTATTATAAGTACTGTGACAGCCAGTATCGATGCAAACGTTTAGAACTTAGTCACAGTAACTTCATGATTATAAAACCAGTTTTATTCAATATTAACATTACTATGACAAAGCACTAATGTGATCACATATTTATTCCGCTTGACTGTAAAGTCTACACGCTCTATCGTTTAGGGAAAAGAGAGGACCAATAGAATTTCACTATTTGACATGTTATACATGCGACTCTTTAGTCGTTTAAGCAATTTTCCCCGCCGTTTTGATGAATACCAGGCCTTATAATACATTATATGGCAAAATTGGTTGTCATTAAAAATCCAGCAAAGAAAAGAAAAGTTAATATACGAAACTAACAATATTTGATCATAATTGTTCAGAGAAACACAGATTGGGATTCAGCTGCAGTACTGCTGAAAGGAGTGTACGAAACGATGATAAGATGCCCGTACATAATGCACTGGCAACAAGTGAAAACACTTCTGAATACGGTGCAAGTAAGTTATATCCATTTCAAAATCTTCTCTTAACACAGACGAGTGGAGCTACCGCTTTGTTCAATTGTTTCATAGAAATTGTCATTTTAATTGGTTCCAACATTAGCTAACATTATTAATACACCCAGAACATAACTAGACGTGCAGATTTTCCCGCACATGCTGAATCAAGATTAATGGAATCTAACTCCTAATAAATTCAATCCTATAATTAGTAAGTAGTTTTGACATTGGCTGAGTTTGAAAAACTCTCGCTTGAGTCTTAATTTAACGCGCTTAATAGATACTTGAAGAACTAAAATATATATGTTACCAGAATGTATCTAATCCGTCATTATGTATCCTAGGAAATGCATAAAATGCAAGAAATCGCCAGGAGATGTATGTAATAAATTTTATAATACACATTTCCTATGAATTGTATACCTCTCATAAATAGCAACCGGAAATGTGTTAATATCAAGATGTCGGTAGATTACAGCAAGGTAAAGGAGTGTGGAACGGGAATGCTGACCTAGTTTTTCTGTAAAATGGCTGTTGTGGGCCAATTCAGACCTGGCGCTCGCCGGCCGCTGCCGCGGTCACACCTCTAACTTAATCTAACCCATGCTACATTTTATAGAATTCATAGTAGTGGCCAAGGCCAGGTCCAGGTTCGATGTGGCCAGGGTTTTGTTTAGATGATTATCACAAGTCTAATTAAACTCTACTTGCTTTTTTATTATTAGCGCGATTACGATTTAGCGCAGTGGTTAACTGTGTCTAATAGTCGCGGGTTCGATGCCCGCACGGGACAAATCCTTGTGTGATCCACAATTATTTGTCCCGGTCTGGGTATTTATGTATGTGAATTTTCATGTTTTGTTAATGCACTCACAACACAGTAATAAATCCTATTGTGGTTAAATTAAGAAAAAATAAAATTTACTTAGCTTAATTTACAAAGTTTCTTCGTGACTGGTGCCCTTTATTATGTTTATAAATACATTTACTACTACCCTTTTGGAATTGTATACAGTGCCTAGGAAATATATACCCTTCCTGGTCAATGTTTGAGTTTAGACCTTTGACAATTTATTTTACACATTTCCTAAATAAGATCAGCGTTGTCTACATTTCCTAAGACAACTAATGGTAGAGCTAAGTATCTATTAACCGGCTTCCAATTTCTGGAATATGTGAATATCTATGTCTATCTATATCATTACGCCAGATCCCTTGCGGGGTAGGCAGAGAGTACAGAGTTCCAACAGGTTCTTTCCTTACATACCTCTCTGGCTTCCTCCACTCTCATAGTTTGTCTCATACACGCTCGCCGGTTACGGAGACTCTTGACTTGCCCTTCAGATAAGACTCGGTCTATTTGGTCATGGTAAGATAGTCTAGGTTTTCCCCGGTACCTACATCCTTCCACTTTCACATTATACATCTGTTTTGTCATTCTTTCTTCTGACATTCTTTGTATATCCCCGAACCAACGGAACATACCCTTTCTCATCTTTACACCGATACTATCTCACTACGCTGTTGCGAATGCAGCTTCCGGTCCAGCAGCACCGGTCAGCTTCACTCCGCACATCTTCCGCAGAGCTCGCATTTCCACCGCATTCATCCTACTTTCATTCTTTTTCTTATACCCTGCTCTCGCTGCCATATAACAGCGTTGGGACAAGCACTTCGCTATGTATGGCCAGCAGCGCCTTTTGGCTTAAGTGCCAGCTCCCAAGTAGCTTTCCCATCGCATCGCTTCTCTCTATGTCAGCGGCGTATTTTCCATCCTTCCTATGTTAATAAATTGTGTTAACTTTAATTAAATATGTATCTGAACCGTTCAACAGGCGTTGATAGTATCCGACAACAGTTGCGGAGAAAACTTGTCATCAGCCACTGCCGCATTAATGTCCCAACCTCCGCCACCACATTTCTGCAGCACCGTCGTTCGACTTATTGCATTACAAGTCATCAACACTGGGGTTGGTATCGTAGTATTCTAGTATAGATTAATAGTTACTGTGTTTATGATTTGGCGGCAGCATTGTCAGGGGGGCGTTAGCGTATAATTAGGGTTACCATTTAGTATAACTAAGTAAGAAATTTCAAGGGAAATATTTCAACAAGTGGATCTGCACGATGTAACAAACTCGGGAGAGTTGACGCCCTTGCTGAACGAACTTAATCAAGACACACCATGTGACGCAGTAAACCAAATTGAATTATAAAACGAAAAGCGAACTTGGGTAAATTTCATAGCAAACGGCAGCTCAGCGAACTGTCATGATGTGAGATTTAACTTGATGTCTGCGTTAGTTCCGGTTTTGGCCCCGTGCCAAAATATTCTTGTTGCACTGAACTATGGTTTTTTTTACCTAATTGTTTTTGTTGGCAGCCTCATCGGTCTATTTGGACCGCCTTGTTTGCGTTTAATGTGCGTACCGATCACGAGGGTTTAAATCCTAATTTAAGCAAAATCTAGTTTTTGTATACAAGGTGTAACATAATAAACGCAAGACCTGAAAGTAGTTGCCGCGTGGTTCCCGGCTTAGAATAGGACCAACCCATCTCATCCCATCGGGTGTCGTACAACGCGACTAAGGGAAAACTAGGGAATGGGCAGCAGCTTTCCCTTTTACAAACTTTTACAACCAAAAACTGCGCTCGCCAACCCGCCTGCCAAGCGTGGCGAGTATGGCAAACACCCCCAACCAATATGGAAGAAAGCAAGAAAACCAGGCCCCTAGTCCCCGGCGGTCCTGTTCGTCCTGGCCACGGTAGCAGCCATGGTAACGACAGGACAAGGGGTGCTAAGAATCTCCGGCAGAGATTCGGCTACCACCAAAACCGAAAATTGGCCCTGGTGACATACAACGCACGCACATTGAGGACAGATGAGAAGCTAGTTGAGCTGGAAGAAGAGTTAAACAAGTTGCGGTGGAGTATTGTTGGTTTATCGGAGGTCCGAAGAGAGGGCGAGGACACGATAACCTTAAAATCCGGCAACTTGTTTTACTACCGGGAGGGCGAACAGCAGTCCCAAGGTGGTGTCGGATTTATCGTCCACTAGTCACTCATAAACAACGTTGTGTCCATCACTAGTGTGTCGAGCAGGGTAGCGTACCTGATACTCAGAATATCCAAAAGATATTCGCTGAAGGTCATACAGGTCTACGCACCGACCTCGGCATACTCAGATGATGAGGTCGAAGTTATGTATGAGGACATTAGTAGAGCCATACATACTTCCAAAGCACACTTTACAGTAATTATGGGTGACTTCAATACGCGACTGGGCAAACGGGGCGATGATGAGTTGAGAGTGGGGCAATTTGGATATGGGCAGCGTAATCCCAGGGGTCAGAGGCTGGCCGAATTTCTGGAGAAGGAGGGACTCTTTATGATGAACTCTTTCTTCCAGAAGCCGTCTCATAGGAAATGGACCTGGATGAGCCCTGATGGTTTCACAAAAAATGAGATAGACTTCATCATGAGCACCAAGCGACAAATATTTAATGATGTCTCCGTGATTCACAGGGTAAAAACCGGCAGTGATCACCGAATGGTCAGAGGCACATTAAATATTAATGTCAAAATGGAAAGATCGCGTCTGATGAAGTCTACGCTCCGACCTTCTAATACACATATCCAAAACCCCGAGAACTTTCAACTCGAATTGTCAAACCGCTTCGAATTGCTAGACAGCAGCGCATCAGTGGACGAAATCAACAATAGGTTGGTAGAGACTGTCCATACGGTCGGGTCTAAGCATTTTAAGCCCCACCGTAAAAATAGGCCTCAAAAGCTATGCGACTACACCCGAAACCTTATGGCTGAGCGACGTACCATGAGACTCCAAACCTCCGATGATGCTAAGTCCTATAGGCAGCTCAATGGACAGATATTGAAGTCCTTGCGACACGATCTACGGTCCTTCAACACAAGACGTATTGAGGAGACCATAAAGCAGAACAAGGGCTCCAAAGTGTTCGCAAGAGCCGCGTCGATTGGGCAAAGCCAGTTGACGAAGCTGAAGACGGAGGACGGAAACGTAACGTCGAATAGGTCAGAGGTGCTCAGGGAGATAGAGAGGTTCTATGGACAGTTGTATACCTCAGTAGCTGAACCTATTGTTGACTTGGTAAAAGACCCAAGAGCCAAGCTAACCCGACACTACACTGAGGATATCCCGGACATCAGCCTGTACGAGATTAGGATGGCTCTCAACCAACTTAAAAACAACAAAGCGCCGGGTGAAGACGGAATTACTGCAGAGCTTCTGAAAGCGGGCGGATCGCCGGTACTTAAAGTCCTTCAGAGGCTGTTTAATTCCGTCTTGCTCGAAGGAAAAGCGCCGGAAGCATGGAACAGGGGGGTGGTGGTACTCTTTTTCAAGAAAGGTGATAACACTTTACTGAAGAATTATAGGCCCATCACACTGCTGAGCCATGTTTATAAGTTGTTTTCGAGAGTCATCACGAATCGTCTCGAACGCAGGCTTGATGATTTCCAGCCTCCCGAACAAGCCGGTTTCCGGAAAGGCTTTAGTACCATAGACCACATACATACGCTGCGGCAGATTATACAGAAGACCGAGGAGTATAATCGGCCACTATGCTTGGCGTTTGTGGACTTTGAGAAAGCCTTCGATTCGATCGAGACTTGGGCGGTTCTTAGATCTCTCCAGCGATGCCGCATTGACTATCGGTACATCGAAGTGTTGAAGTGCTTGTATAATAACGCCACCATGTCAGTCCGAGTACAAGGGCAGTGCACGAAGGCGATCTCCATAAAAAGAGGAGTAAGACAGGGAGACGTCATTTCTCCGAAACTGTTTACGGCCACCTTAGAGGACACCTTCAAGCTCTTGGAATGGCGAGGACTTGGCATCAACATCAATGGCGAATACATCACTCACCTTCGATTTGCCGACGACATTGTGGTCATGGCGGAGTCGCTGGAAGATCTAGGACGAATGCTCGGCGACCTCAACAGAGTATCTCAACAAGTGGGTCTTAAAATGAACATGGACAAAACGAAAATAATGTGTAACGTCCATGTCGTACCCACCGCACTCACCGTTGGGAACTCTACTCTTGAAGTTGTCGACGAATACATTTACCTGGGACAGGTAGTCCGGTTAGGTAGGTCCAACTTTGAGAGAGAGGTCAATCGACGAATCCAACTCGGCTGGGCAGCGTTCGGGAAACTGCGCAACATCTTCTCATCCAAAATACCTCAGTGCCTAAAGACTAAAGTTTTTAGTCAATGTGTGTTACCAGTGATGATATATGGATCAGAGACGTGGTCTCTTACAATAGGTCTCATAAAAAAGCTCAGAGTTGCTCAGCGAGCTATGGAGAGAGCTATGCTCGGCGTTTCTCTACGTGATCGAATCAGGAATGAAGAGATTCGTAGAAGAACCAAGGTCACCGACATAGCCGTTAAGATTAGCAAGCTGAAGTGGCAATGGGCGGGCCACATAGCGCGAAGATCGGACGGGCGTTGGGGCAGAAAGATTCTAGAGTGGAGACCACGTATTGGCAAGCGCAGCGTGGGACGACCGCCTGCCAGATGGACCGACGATCTTGTGAAAATCGCAGGAAGTCGTTGGATGCAGGTGGCATCGGACCGGTTACGCTGGAAAGCGATTGGGGAGGCCTATGTTCAGCAGTGGACAAGTATAGGCTGAGATGATGATGAAAGTAGTTTGTTCTAAATCGATAACTGAATTGATTCCAACTATTTTTAATGTATATTACATATTTTTTAAATTTGCAAAAAATGCTGGTACTTCCTTAGTGCCCTTTAATAAACTAAATTTATTCTTGATTCAAAGCAATACGGAGACTTCAAATGCATTTCTAAAACGTATTTTTTAATTCGCACACATCCACGTACAAGTTTCATTCGTAATTGGGGTATAAAAGGGTGTAAAAAAGGGGTGAAAAATATTAAATTTGGAAAATTGGTTTTCGTATGGAATTTGGGAAGCTATTATCTAATCAGGGTGTCTGTGGTCTTGCGTTATTCATGATACACCTTGTATAACAATACCTAGTTTCAGTTCGGAGTCTGGAATTCTGTGCTACGGGGCAGACCCTTGTACGTAAGGGCAATAGACTCGCCCCTTATTATATTCGGATCTAAGATTGTGAAATGTGGGTGTACACTAGGGGAATATAGGCGTCACGGTGTTTTTTTTTATTATTGTTTTTGATCTCTCCAAGGTTAAACTTGTCGCGGCCTGTCTGGCTCCAAAGTACTTACAGATAGCGGGGTATAATTTAAGACTTAAGTTTCTTTTGTATTTTAGGATAATTATTCCCTTGAACAAATGTGCGGAGGCAGTGCTATTTTCCCGTCAGCAGAGAAAACTGAGAACATGCTGATGAATCTATTCATGCCGCTTTGCCTACGAGTCGGCAGTGGTAGAAAAGGTAAGTAATATTTCATGATACATCCATAGGTATCCTGACGTAGCTTTCTGCGTGACCCTTAAAATATGAACATAAAGGTTGATATTTAAAACAAATACTTCGTAAATAGTTGCAATACGACTAAATATTTTATAGATTTACGTTTCTCTCATCGATAAAACATAAAATTATAATAATACTCCATAAGACTTGTAAATGCGGTATTAGGCTCAGATTTACCACTTTCTCTATGCAGTGAAATCATATTGATTAGAGGTAGACACTAAATGCGAGTTGAATAAGCATTAATTAATCTATTCTTTTATGGTGCACCCTAAAATTAGGCACATATGAATCTTAATAAATATACAGCACTACTTAACACTACCTGTTCAGAATGTGATTGCTATTAAGAAGGCATCTAATAATATTATAAATGATTTGTTTGTTTGTAATCAATAAACTCTGAAACAGGAACCTACATTATCCAGCAGCAACATAGACTGGGTAGGTGGCGCTGTTGTCTACCGGGTGCGAAGCCGAGGAAAACTGATGGTTTATTATATTTTACTTTCGTTTCTTATTGCCCAAATAACGGGATTCAATTAATCGCAATCTATATTCCGTCGTTTTGTTACCAGATGTGCCTCCGCTGCGGCAGTCGGACGTGAGCTACCTGGTCTCGGTGGTGCTGAACGCACTCTGCCCCCCGGCGCCGCCCGGTCAGTTAGCCGCAGTTAACGCCAAGCTGAATGCCTCTGACGCACGAGCTAATTCACTCACCTTTACAGGCAGTCGGGACACCAGGAACACTACTAGGCTCTCCAATCAACTCTACAGGATCGCTTTCTTAGGTAACTACAATTGTGTCTACATAGCTATTGTATTAATTTGCTTCGCTGCAATAAACAAGATGTTCAGACTTCCCCTTACTGACTTTTCCTTATAGCATCAAACTTAAAGTCTATGCCAATTAAACTTTAAATCATTTATAAACATTTTTCACGGAATATAAAACGTGGATTACTTGCTAATAGCATTTTCATTTGAATGTCTGTCTGTCGCCTTCATATTACACTTGTAATAGATTGCAATCGAAACTAAAACATCTAGAAATGGAGATGGTTTGTTTAAAAAGTTTTAAAGTGTGGAATAGACTGTAGATCAAAACTTTTCCACTGCATTCACCTTATTATATGCTCAAGATATTCCTGCTACGCTTGCTCAGCTCGGTCAACTTGAGATGGGTGACGGTTTACGACATATACATATTGTAGCGTCTCTGTGCTTAAGAAGGTGCGCTAAGCCGTTGGACTCGTTTACCACTTCATGTGGTAGTCGTTGAGTTGAACTGGAAGCAAACTTAGTAACCAGGTTTCAACAAGGGACAACTATTAAACAGTCCGTTTCGAAGCTGTCCCTTGTTGAGTGTACGTGGTGAAGTATGACCTGGTCTAGCCAAGTGGCAAGGGTTTTGTTTCTATTCTGTTCCCGCAATCGATAGCCTATTGTTTTGACCATGTGACTTTTCGTCATAAATTGTCATTCCAGTGCCTTTTCTTGTTTTCTATTAGCGTTGACGAATGTAGAGAGTCCAACTGGCTACTGAAACTGTAGGTACTCTACAAACTTAAATTTGTGAGAGGGAGGTCTTTGCCCAGCAGAGGATCAGTTCTATATTAGCTGTTTTGTTATTATATGGGTAGATATAGTAAGCATCGGTAAATAATGCATATCCGCTACAGAGGTAGATAATCGGCTACTTTCGGCTTCGTAGAGCGTCGTCTCTGTCACTCAGTACATTATGTGACGTTGTGTCCCCTTCGTCGCTGCTAGTGCTCCGTGCTACAGAGACGACGCTCTACGAACCCGGAATTAACCGATTATCTCCCTCGATAGCCAATGTGTATTTACTGCTGCTTACCGTATGTAGTCTATACATGAGTAACTCAGCGAAATTCCTTGCATTAACTCAGTAACTCAAGCGCAATTTACTGCGCTGACTTATTGCATTAAATCGAAATTGCGCCATGGCGCAACAAAATGGAACGCGCCGAGTGAGCAGCGAAACGAACATACTCAAGTATTCAATACATTTCAATGTATTCTGCGGGCAACTTAACATCTTTCGAATTTCCCGGTCCTGCGCTGTACGCCAACACATTTTGAAGAAGTGAGTTAACACATCCGGCGCTGTGAACTAAGTTGGCCCAATTGCGCGGCGCAGTGCAGTGTTACACATTTTTAATCATCATCATCATCATTTTAGCCTATACTAGTCCATTGCTGAACATAGGCCTCCCCAATCGCTGTCCAGCGTAACCGGTCCGAAGCCACCTGCATCCAACGAATTTCTGCTATCTTCACAATATCGTTGGTCATCTGGTAGCGCTCGTTCCACGCTACGCTTGCCAATACGTGGTCTCCACTCTAGAATCTTTCTGCCCCAACGGCCGTCCGATATTCGCGCTATGTGGTACGCCCATTGCCACTTCAGCTTGCTAATCCTATGAGCTATGTCTGTGACCTTGGTTCTTCTACGAATCTTTACTTAGAGAAACACCGAGCATAGTTCTTTCCATAGCTCGCTGTGCAACTCGGAGCTTATGTTTCAAATCATATTGTAAGACTGTACTGTTAATGTAAGTCGGCTTTGTGGAAGTGAAATAAATGATTATTATTATTTGCATAAATATTGTTGTCGTCAGCGTTGAAAGTGATGTGCGCGTGCTTCACGAGCGAGCTGTGCGCGGAGTGGGGGCGCATCGCCCGTGCCATGCGAGATCTGGGCCGGCGCAACGAGGCCGCGCACCATTTGTGGGACTTCCTCGAGCATGTCGTCACCTACCGCACTCCGCTCTATATACTGCTGCAGCCTTTTATCGTGCACAAGGTAACATCGTAAGCTTAGACTAAAACATGTCTAGACTAACTAGACTAGAGAAGGTAGACTAAGACATGCTAACAAAAATGGCGCCTAAAAGCAGCCTAGTTACACACTATGTGTACGTGATGCCAGTGTTAGATTTTTGAAAACTTTTTCAAAAGCTGTCAATGTATGCGTGCGTGTGCATGCTACAATTTATCTACTCATACGTTAGATAAATTGTATGCCGATTCCGCGCGCACGATGCCCCATCTAGACATTTAATTCGTCTAAGATCCTAGGTCGGACAATTGTAGTTTTTCTAACGAAAAATTCCCAGTATGAGTCCGGAGTCTGGAATTGTGCCCGGTTTATGGCAATAGGCTCGCCCCCTATTACATGGGACCTAACATCGTCGGCGAAACGTGGGTGTACTCAGTACACCTCTGCCACCCCCTCTGGGGAATATAGGCGTGACGGTGTTTTTTTTTTTTTTAAGATCATAAGTTTTATATTTAGTCTATAATCTAGTACAGAGCTCAATCAAGTACTTTTCTTACAGCCTTCCTTTCCTTATATTTAATAAATTACCAATTACTAGCAACTTAATCCGTTGAAAAACCACCCGAAATAGCGTCATCAATAAACCATCCTAGATCATTCACGGCATCGACCCCTGGAAACGATCAAGAAAATTTTGGGTGCTGCTAGTCCAAACTCGAATTTCGTAGAAACGTTAAGGAGACCCCACTGCCCAGCAGAATACAAAATATGCAATATAAAAATAGTATGATTAGGCAATGCTTTTTTAATAATAGCATAAATCGTTTAATACAGCCAGTATAAAACAAATCAATGACTCAGTAGGTTTTAATTTTACCCATTACATATTTTGCGTAATAAATTACCATACCAGCGAGTTATCATTGAAATTGATAGATAAAAAAATTCCTCAGACGATTCTCAGTCCTTTGTGAGGAAGACTGAAGTAAGTTGGACTATTACCCACATAAATAATCCTCCACCATGGTTTATGACATGGTAAAGCTGTTCAAAAAAGATCCGGTATCTCAAAATTAAATGCATCTATATCCCCCTTGTGGCTCGCAAGATTAAACACATCGTGGGCAAACTAAATCACTTCCTCGCATCCTCTCGGTGTTTAACTCGCCGTAGAGCCATTCACCGCGCCCGCGTCGTCTATCTCGGGATCAACATTCCGACGACTGGACACTAGGAACGTGTTAGGGCCCCCACGTCAAATGTCTATAATATCTGTGATCATATCACAAGTATCACCTATCAAATATATGGATATGAATATTTGTCTATATACCTAGATACCCTTTGAAACCGGTTCGCCATTTTATTTTCTCGTTGTTCTTCTGCCAAACGTGTCTTATATATTCGTCATTGTCTGTGAATATTGGTTGTTTTTCTCCACAGGAATGATATTTCGATGTGGTGCTAGTGTATTCATAATACTTATGGACTTTGACGGACGGCTCGTTTCAGTGGTTAAGGGGTTGAGTCACTCCGCCCACTGGATTGAGTAGTCGCGTGTTCAATTCCCGAACAGAACAAATGTTTGTATGACCCACAAATATGTATAATTACGAGTGCGAGAATACGTTAAAAAAAATGGTTTACATAAATATAAAATATTCTGATTCTAATCCCTATTGTGACGAACAATTCGTAGCTGTCACAACCGCCGATCGGCGACAACGAGAGGCACATGCAGTTCGTAGTGCGCGAGCGCGTGCGCGGCCTTAAGCTGCCGGCGGCGCGCGCGCGCGGCGCGCTGCTAGCCGAGCTGGCCCGCGAGCTGCGCACCATGCGGGACACACACGACCAGTACAAATTCGGTAAGTCTGATTGCAGCACGGAAGAACAAAAACGAAGGAAGTAAAGCTACTCCAGAACGTGAACTGGTGAAAACAAACTCACACTCCTCCGTTACACAGTAATTTTTATCTTCTTATATGTAATGAGGCATAGTTCTATTTTTTTATGTTTACGTAAAGACCCATTAGACTGAGACTTGTTTAGACGGGGAATTGCTAACAAAAATGGCGCCTAAAAGCGGCGTCAGTTACGGACTATGTGGGCGTGACGCCAGTGGTCGATTTTTTGAAAATTTGTTCAGAAGCTGCCAACGGGCGCGTGCGTTTGTGTACTACAATATATCTACCCTATGAGTAGTTAATTTTATGCCGTTTCCGCGCGCACGATGTTCCATTTATACAAGTAATTCATCTAAGTGAGCCTGGTTATAGCACGGAAGAACAAAACCAAAGGAAGTTAAGCTACCCCAATGCGGGTACTGGTGAAGACAAACTCACACACCTCCATTACACAGTAATTTTTATCTTCTTATACGGTGTAACGAGGCATAGTTCTATTTTTTCATGTCTACATGAAGACCCATTAGACTAAGACTTGTCTAGACGGAGAATTGCTAACAATAACTGGACAAGCGCGAGTAGGACTCGCGCTCTGAGGGTTTCGTACTTCCTTTTGGCGTCCCTTAATATTTTGTTTAGTTCTATAGTACCACCTATAGTACGACCATAAACTCATAATAACTCAATCTACACATTCGTGTTGTTTGTCGTTAAGGAGCTCCCTGGTGTATTTTCAAATCCCAAGATCCAATACCAATGAAATAAAAATGGAGCCTGGAGCTACACACTAAGCTCAAAGCAAAAAAAAACACCGAAATGTTTCATAAATAATAATTTTAATTTAAAAAGTTCTTTTTGAAATCAAGCTTTTAAAGCAAAAATTTTATGGCAAAAACACAAAGGAGACCGACGAACTACTATGGTTATTTAAGGTTTGGGCTGGGGTAGTGATGTGAACCGGTTCAATAAAAACCGGAGATTCACCGGTTAACACATAAACCGGGTTTTCACCGGTAATTACTAAAAATACCGGATTATTTTTAATGCATTCTTAGTCCCTAATTTTGTCCATATAGGAGGAACTCCCAACAAACCTAGATATGTAATGAGGTACAAATTTATTAAGTATTGTTTTATTTGTCTACCAGATTTTTTTGATAATATAAAACTACGTAAGTCCTACCACGTAGTTAAATAAGTGTTGTTCATTTCGTAGTTAATGTACACATGAATGTATAAATGAAAACTCAATCCCACCACTTTTGCTCAGAACTGTTACTTAAGTCGTGAAGATAATAGTAGTAGATAATCAGGTAAGTATGCGTACGTAAACAAAAAGCTTCATATCTTATATTTCCGTGTGCGGCTATTAGTGCTCCTTAAACTGATGTAAATCAATATGTGAAGTGATAAAAATCAGAACTGTAATTAGCAAATAACTAATTAAAATAATGTGTTTGTTTAAATGTGAGAGAGAGGTCAATCAACGAATCCAAGTCGGCTGGGCAGCGTTCGGGAAACTGCGCAATATCTTTTCATCCAAAATACCTCAGTGCCTAAAGACTAAAGTGTTTAGTCAATGTGTGTTACCAGTGATGATATATGGATCAGAGACGTGGTCTCTTACTATAGGTCTCATAAAAAAACTCAGAGCTGCTCAGCGAGCTATGGAGAGAGCTATGCTCGGCGTTTCTCTACGTGATCGAATCAGGAATGAGGAGATTCGTAGAAGAACCAAGGTCACCGACATAGCCCTTAAGATTAGCAAGCTGAAGTGGCAATGGGCGGGCCATATAGCGCGCAGATCGGACTGGCGTTGGGGCAGAAAGATTCTAGAGTGGAGACCACGTATTGGCAAGCGCAGCGTGGGACGACCGCCTGCCAGATGGACCGACGATATTGTGAAAATCGCAGGAAGTCGTTGGATGCAGGTGGCATCGGACCGGTTACGCTGGAAAGCGATTGGGGAGGCCTATGTTCAGCAGTGGACAAGTATAGGCTGAGATGATGATGATGATGTTTAAATGTGTGCATCGTGACTTTGACAAACAATAGAAAGGACAAAGCTCGGACTACAAGTTGTAATTACTTCCTGAGTATAGCTCCATACACTAGATAAAATGGCGAAAAAACATCTAAGTCGAGTTAGCGTAGCGGCTACGGTGACTGCGTTCATAGTAGTGTAACTCTGGTGTAGCGAGTTCAAAACCAGCTAAAAGTTGAGACATTTTTGCCATCTTTTAGTTTTTGTTTATTTTAGGTACGAATACTAAAAATGGCGCCTAAAAGCAGCCTCTGTTACGCACTATGTGGGCGTGATGCTTAAGTGATTTTTTAAAGAATGTCATAAGCTGTCGATGTGTGCGTGCGCTTGCGTGTGCGTACTACATTTTATCTATGGGTAGATAAATTTTATGTCGCTTCCGCGCGCGCGATGCTTCATCTGGACGAGTAATTCATCGTGAGCCTGATTATAGCACAGAAGAACAAAAACGAAGGAAGTTAAGCTGAACTGCGTCCAATTTAACACACCTCCGTTGCACAGTATTTTTATATTCTTATATGGTGCAGAGAAGCATAAATCAATTTTTCATGTTTACGTGAAGACCTTAGGCTAAAGCTTGTCTAGACGGAGCATTGCGGCGTCAGTTACGCACTAAGTGTGCGTGATGCCAGTGTTCGATATAATGAAAATTTGTTGTAAAGCTATCAATGTGTGCGTGCGCGTGCGTCTGCGTACTACAATTTGGGTACACATCTATTTAGCTCGTTCTGCATTGTTCTCCCATACTCCATAAATGCAATGTACACAAAAAGAATTGTAAACCTCATTTTTAAAAAAGAGTAACCGTGGAGTTTCTTGCCCTTCTTCTCCACAGGAATGACTTTCCGAACGGGTGGTAGAGTCTTAAGTAATTAATAATTTTCTCTTTTTGACTATTCATAAGTGCCTTTTGGTCTACATGAATAAAAAGCTTTTGATTTTGATTTTGATTTTGGTACCCTATGGGTAGATAAATTTTATGCCGCTTCCGCGCGAGCGATGCTTTATCTGGACAAGTATAATTCCTTTAAGTGAGTATGTAGCCCGGAAGAACATAAACGAAGGAAGGTCCTTAAGCTACCTCAGTACGGGGACTGGTGAAGACAAACATACAATTATGCCTTAATTGCAGTTTTTTATGGTAACGTGAAGACGTAAACGAGACTGCGCCTGTCTAGGGGGCCGGTATTTGCATGAACGCAACCGCTCCTGAGTTGGACATACGAATGCTCGCATATTAGTGCCCGCTCGCGTTTGTCCATACACTTCCTCTAGTTTTTATTTTTCTATAGATTATAGCTATCGCACCGCCGAACGCGACAAAGAGCGACAGATGCGTGATCCAATTTCATGCAACCATTGTTTTAGGGTTGTGTCTCTATCTCATTTGGATGGTGCATGGATCAAATGCACTTTCACACGCACACAATACACCTCTGCCACGCCCGCTTCGGGAAGATAAGCGTGACGACTTTTATTTTTATATTGTGGATCAAAGAAAACTAATCGGAATACCTGATTTCGATCGGCACAGAACAAATAGCGGAGAACTTAGGTCAGAGCGGCGGCAAGCGTGCATCGGAGGTGTTCCCGCGTAACCCGGCGCTGACGGACAAGCACCAACAGCACCGACCGTCCCTTATCACCATGCTAGTGGGCCGCGCCGGCGCACAGCTCCCGCGGACGCCTGACCACCCAACCGCACCGCTCTCCGCGCCCAGAGGTAATATCTTATACCCGGTTTACACACTGCCGACTTCCGCGTAAAGTGAGGGAAGCTTGGTCGTATAAAGGTGTCAGTTACGCCCTTCCCACACTCTTACCGCCCGTTCGCTTTTTTTAGCTGGACCCAAGGGACTGATAGGCCAAGCCCACTCAGTGTTGTAGGTTCAGAAATTGTTTGGAATTATAAAGAAAAAATAAATTTGGATATAAAAAAATAGATATAAGAAATATATTGAATACAAAAAATATACTAGGATCGCAGAAAACTAGTGTAAAAATTACCTTGGGTATATTTTGATGAAACAATATCATTTCGAATATCCCAGAATCGTTGTCAAGCAGCTCAACGACAAGTCAGCACATGGCGACTTTCGATGCTCCGATGAACAACAACGGCCGTCAAAGTGACAACAGCAATAATAACGTCAGTAGCGGAAACTCAAATTTAGGTAAATATAATTTTGCTAATGCCCAGCTTCGAGATATATTTCATATAACTAAAGGTTCTTGTTTAGTAACGTATTTTCTAAGCCGTAAGGCTTCTTTACTAAAACGCCTCCATTACGAGTAACATATGACTTGCACTCAAATATAGGAAACCGTTCTAAATGATGGTCATATTGGCTATTAGTTCATAAATAATAGAGTTTAAAATGGGCGTGTGATCTTACTTTACCCCGCTCACGCAATGAACATGGTGTATCTGTGCAAATAAGAGAAAATGTCTGTTCATGTTCCGTTTTCTTACATGGCATATATGGATGTTTTTTTATTATTTCAATCTTCTTGTGAGACCTCAGTAAAGAATCGTCATAAAAATTTAACTACTTATAAAGAACTACTTATTTTCATATTGCTATATTTGTCTCAGGGTCGCTTAACAATTACGGCAGTGACACGAAACCTGCAGTTAGCACCCCGTCCTATGCAAGCACGCAAACTAAGCTGCGTTTTGTACCATCTGTTGAACTGAAATTTACAACAGGTAAGTTTACTCTATTATGACATGCTTATACTTACTTTCAAATTGCTATATTTTTCTCGTTTTAACAGAAATTTATGGAATGGAAAGTCAAGTGGCAGGGTTTCAACTTACCTCGTCTGTAGCAGCAATTTAGTGCGGTTCAAGACAGCCTAATTACACTACCAATTTGATCTGAAATTGTCGTAAACACCCATACATGTCTGCGTATTCCTGTTAGCGATTGTTGAATCACAGTAAATATATGTATAAGTTGACCATCTTAGTACTCTAGCGGTCTGAATAGGATTCAAGCACACAGACGCGCGTACTACGCTCCTTCTCCACGGGTTTTGTCTCTGTATCGGTATCTGTCTGTGTGCGTGATTCTTATTCCGACCGCTATGCTCTAGTATTGCGATTACATTCGCTTTGGTTGAACGAAGCCGACTTTCTGGGTGCGTACAACAACCCCTAACAAAACTATTTTGACATTCTTCTACTTACTTTCAAATTGCTATATTTTGATAGAAATGTATGGAATGGAATGACCAGTGGCTTTAGGATTTCAACTTGGGCTACATTTGCCTCACTCTGCCTCTATTTTACAATACCTCGTCGAACAACTCTACCAATTTATTCTGAAATTGTCGTTAGCACGCATACATGTGTGCGTGCGCCTGTAAGCGCTCGTTGGATCACAGTAAATATACCTATGTAAACAGTAAAGCATTTTAGTACTAGCATTCAGAATAAGGTTCAAGCACAAAGACGCGCGCTCTACGCAGGTTCTCGACGGGTCTTAAAGGACCGCTGTGATATTAGCACTAAACTGCGCCCATAGCCAAGTTGACAATCTACAGTCGTTAGCGCTAATAGAAAGCGGAAAAATGTATGGGAATGACATTTTGCAACGTAAAGTCACGTGGTCGAAACAATGCGCTATCGATTGCGACAAGAGAATAGAAACAAAACGCTTGCAACTTGTCTAGGCTTTCTGTTTTCTGTTTTATATATTTTCCGTTACATATATTTACTGTGCTTAAATGGATCCGACTGTCGGAGTGCGTACTACAACCTCTAACAAAACTATTTTAACCTTACCTTGCCGTAAGAGAGGAATGTGGATATACGCAGTTTATAGTTCTGTTATGTCAGAAAAATTAATGAAAAAACAGATATACAATGCGAAAATGAAAGGATGTAGGTACCGGGGAAGACCTAGACTATCTTACTACGACCAAATTGACCGAGTCTTATTTAAAGGACAAATCAAGAGTTTTCAAATCAAATCAATTTTATTGTTGTTACAGGTATATAAATTTGCTAAGGTCTACATTGCATCTTGTTGGGTTTACAATATTATTAAAATTACAGGATTATGTCAAAAACTATATATGTGAATTATTAAATTATAAAATGATCAAATTATAAAATAAAAAGAACGAAACACTAGTACAATAAAAATAAGTAAAACAAAAAAAATAAATCAAAATATAATGTTAATAATGTCCAAATCATAATGTCAATCGATAATAATGAAATGAACAATAAAAAAAAAACAATTGATAATTATGTCACTGAAAGAAATTCATTAATAGAATAGTAGCATTTGGTTATTAGTAATTGGAATAATTTCTTTTTAAATTGCAACACATCCAAGTCCCTAATATGATTAGGTATTTTATTATACACCTTAGGCGCCATACAGAATATACTTTTGTGCATGAGCGCTGTCCTTGACGATCGTATGTCAATATCATGTCTGAATTTTTCTCGTAAGGTTCGAGTTGAATTGTTTTCAGCTGTTTTCTTAAATAAGGCGCTGTTTTTTTTTCACAAATAATGCAATTTCAAGGATATATAGACTAGGTAATGTTAATATTTTTAGGGACTTAAAATGTGGCTTACAGCTTTCTGTAGATTTTATGTTCACTATGGCTCTGAGACATCTCTTTTGCGCCTTAAACACGGACTCCTTCTCACAAGAGTTACCCCAAAATATAACCCCATAGCGCAATATGGAGTCTACATAGCCGTAGTAAGCCGTAGTAGTAGTTTAGTAACCGACGAGCGTTTATAAAACGAACTATGAGAGTGGAGGAAGCCAGAGAGGTATGTAAGGAAAAAACCTGTTGGAACTCTGTACTCTCTGCCTACCCCGCAAGGGATCTGGCCTGATGATGTAGATAGATAGTTCTGTTTCTTTTTCACGGCAAAGTAAGATATTTTTTTTTGTTAAAGAGGTTTTGGTACCCTGTAGTTATTTATTCTATCTGTGTGGTCGTCAGGCGAGACGTCGACGAGTCCGCTGTCCCCGTTGTCGCCGAGCTCGGCGCCGCCGTGGGGTGGAGGCGGGGGTGTGGGTGTGATTACGGGTGGTGGCGTGGGGGGCGGCAGTGTTCGGCACGACGACAGCGAACGCCCTCGTCTACAGCGTGCGCATGGACCGTCTAAGAAGACCTTCAAGTTCCGCCGCAGCCGCCACACCAAACCAGATGTATTTATTAGCCTACTTATCATTAACTAGCTGTTACCCGCGACTGCGCACGCATTTATTTTGTAATACCTTTATATGGCCTATGTGTGTGTAAAGTTTTATCCAAATCCGTTCAATATTTTTTCCGTGAAACAGTAACAAACATACCTACGTGCATCCTTACAAACTGTCGCGTTTCTAATTTATAAAATATTGGCCATGTCCGTTTGGAGAATGTTTTTGGAATATATAGGCATGACGCTGCTTTTATAACTATTATTAACTGTCAAACTCCTCCAAAAAAATCTACCCTAGTTTACTTAAGTAGGTACTAGTACCAACATTCATAAAATTAAACCGTTATATCTGCACTGATCTAATGCAACTACTCACGAATGTAAAAGGTATTTTAACGAATACGGAAATCGCCAATTCAATAAAAAAGCAAATATTAAAGTGCCACGAAATAACGCAGGCTTCGCACGGCCGCCTCGAATCCGACGAGGGATCATCCCCAGGCCCCGAGTCCACGCCGTTGCGCCGCGCCTGGTCGCAGCCACCGTTTCTACACCCCGCTAGCATCAACACGGACACCTCATACGACAGCGAGATCTCCCAGACCTCCTCCACATCTGGATACAGGCTAGCATTAACCCCCACAAATCAGTAAATAGACGATGAATAATGCGTGTTAGCAATGTCTTCTCGATGTTCACGAACGCCTGTCGGTATAAATCGTTACTTTCACTTAACTCACATTGGGGCAAAGTCGAAGGGACGTGAAGCGTCAAAAACATTCGTTGTTGGCTCGACTCTGCCAGTCGCACCTCGCCACGCATATATTTCCTAAACACGAATTTGTAAGAGACACTGACACTGTATCAGAATGTAAATAGCTACACTATCGCAACGTTTCGCTTTGACTATGCGCCAATGTGAATTGAGCCTAAGACACGTCCCATCTTTTGTCTATATCGCTGATATTGTGAGTGTATAAAGATCTAAATGAACATCGAAGATCACCTTATACTGATTTGAGATTACGTAGTTACGTCGATTTTGTGTGATATCACCTTCCATTTTGAAGTGATAACTTCTTATAGGTGGGTAAATCGCTTCGTAACGTAACGCGAAACGGCGCCAGTCTGTCTGGCTTCCCTTTCTCTCACGCATACGGCAGCGATAGGCATGCTCTTCCTCTCTCACTCTAACCCACAGCGCTAGTTTAAGGTATCACTTCTGTCGCAAAATCGACGCACGATTTTTTTTTTATATAAATTTTGTTGAACAAATTGCTACTTAAACGAGGCTTATATTTCAAGTCAGAAACTGACGTAAAGTGAGGCAAAGATGGGGGATTGGTCGTGTCTTTAAGGATTGTACAATTTATACCAGTTCTGCGTTCGACACGGGCGTTGTTTGTATGCATGTGGCCGATCATCGAAGTCTTGCACCATGTAAATGTTTCATACTTACTACATTTGCAGCTCTATAATTAGTGGTGAGGGGCATATTATAATACCTACAGCCTCCATATGACGAAGGCTTAGATGAATGATTTGAGCGTCGGCCGTTCATTGTTTGACACTGAAATATGTTTCGATCTGGGTGTTTGTGCATGTAAAATTCATGTTTGTAAACTAATGACACAGACATAATAGCTAGTGCGAGGCGATGTTTAAAAAAATTTGGTCCACCGGAAAGGAAGCCCAGAAGATTGGTTTTGTATATTGCCTTATTGTCACGAAGAAATTTGACGAAACATGAACAACAGAACTAAGCAACTTGCACTTGAGTAGACGGTGTTTTTCTATTATCTGGCTGTGGCTATATTGGTTTTGGGAATACTTTATAAGTAGGTTTTAATTTTGGTTGTTTGTGTTAAAAGTATCATAAAATCTACAGTACATTTTATTTTATCTATCAGAATTTGTCAACTTTTTTGCCAAAGTATTAGAAATAGTACGAAAAATGTTTAGGTAATTCTACCAGTCCAGTGTACTGATGATGGCCATAACGCCGTACTCACTCTGACAAGGAGTATATATTGTATACTCCGTGACAATAATAACCAATCAGTAGGTATTTTCCCGCATTCCGAGATTCAATGAAACGATTGAATGAAGCGGCAGCTTTAAGTTTAATAGTGTGTGAGCGATTAGTAGATGTTGTGATAATACGTCGCGGAGAACAGTGTTGAGCATTGATTGATTAAGTTTTAAATTGTAGGATCAAAGTTATTGAAATTTTAATTGCACTCAAATTAAACCCTCTGATGTACTCTGGAATAACAATGACTTCTGGACGTTAAACACCTCAGTCCTTAACGTGACCAGGCCCGGTGTTGTAGAGCACTCAATACGACGATAGCTCAAAATAATTTATATTTAAAAATACCTTTTTAAAAGCAAGCTTTTATAGCAAAAAACAATGAATATATCTTAGTTGAGGAGTTCCTATGGCTTCCTTTTAGCTTCATCTTTAGACCCTGAACACCTCTGGTTGGATCTGGTTGGATAGTACTTGTCAATACCAATCTAACAAGCCTAAACACGAGGGAGTTACGTTGTATAGTGCACATGTTCCTATGACCACCATATTATTGCATTGTCACCGAACTTACATATGTATGCCAAAATTCAGCTCAATCGGATACCTGCAAATGCTTGAAATGGATCACACGATTTCAACTGTAAAGACAGACTGACAGACATACGAAATTTGCAAGTTAAATAAAAGCTTGTAAAAAAAGCACGATAAAATCCGTCAAATTTGTATTTCAATTCAATGAGGTAACGGTGCGCGTGTGTGACAGGGAGAGCTACAGCCTGCAGGCGTCCATGACGGAGTCGCCGGGCGGCGGCAGCACACGCGCGGCGCTGGCCTCGCCCGAGGCCGCCGGCGGCTCGCGCTCGGCCAGCGCCACGCCGCACGCCAGCCCCGACGGTAATCCGCCCTTCGTATGTACCGCTCTACTTACTACCAACCGACCCTACCGACTCTCCTCTCTTCTGTCTGCTCGCTGTCTCTGTGGTCTCCTATCGTAAGTCGTTAATGTTAACCCTCCGCTTGTTCATTCGCTACTAGTAAATGCCAGTGAAAACTAATAAGTTATATCTCAAAAATTATGATTTTGACACTTCTCTTGGCTTTCTCGCTCGCTCGTCTGATTCTTGCTAAAAACTTATTCTATATAAATCCAATCCTAGTGTCAGAACACACAGGGTGAACTAGGCATATTGCAAACAAAATATCAAACAAATAATTCCCTGCAGTGGCAAGTAAATATAACTGAAACCCCATAGTTCTATCTAACTATATCATCATGCCAGATCCCTTGCGGGGTAGGCAGAGAGTACAGAGTTCCAACAGGCTCTTTCCTTACATACCTCTCTGGCTTCCTCCACTCTCATTGTTCGTCTCATACACCCTCAGACTCGGTCTATTTGACGTTTTGTTCAATTTACAAAACTCTCTTTGTCTCTATTACAATGAGTAGCTTTACTCATTACTCTACCAATGAGTAACTAAATATATGAAGAGTACCAAATAAAAGGTGTCTACATTGAAACTAAGTATGGCTGCCAAATGTCTGTTTACGTACGTATTGATCGTGCAGCACCCTATTGATACAAGCATTCATTACGATTTTATTGATGTTTGCTATCGTACCTTACCCATCTTCCCAAATGAAATAGAATGGATTGCCATTTTAAAATAATTGTTTTGCATACACGGCTTGTATTTTTATTTATAAAAAGTTGCTTTACTTTTTCAAACCAAAGAGAATATTCGTGTGCTATACTCACAATTTTATGTCCAAAAAAATTACTGGCATATACATATTTTTTTAAATCTTATTTTGTAATCATAGTCGCTTTAATAATTTCTGCCTATTTTCTATTCTTTTCGTTTCGAAAGCCATAATTATAGTGATTTATTGTAGCCATTCATTTATTCAGCATCTCTAAGCTGCGAGTCGGGCACGTCATCAGCCGAGCGCACTGCACTCCTGGGCGCAGCCAGCCAACGCTCCCTTTTACTGAGCAGCGATTTAAGAGATGAAGACACACTTCTCTAAAACAGCCAAATTGTTTGCCAAATGAATCAAAAATATATAATTGTTAAAGAATGGATATGTACTGGGTGACGATTAGGCAAAAATAGATAGTGTTAAAATTAATAACAATGTTTCATTTATTATAAGCAAGTTATCACCACCTTATAATAAGTATTAGCAAACATTAAATAGTTACTTTAGTTAAAGCAAAGTTATTTATTTTAAAGGGCCTACCACGATGGACCATTTATCGACCGGTGACAGTGATGCAATAACTTAACAAATAAAAAATAAGGAATGGATGAATTGAGCGTGCGCGCGGAAATAAACTACGCATGTGCAAAAATAAATTTATCATTTTCCAAATTAAACTACATACCATAATAAAGAACTGCTTTACAAGAACTTAGCCACAATTATTTGCTATCTTTTTATGTGAATTCTATTGATTTACGGGGTTTAGCTTTGGAATTAAAATAAAGCAAGAATATAAAGCAATAGAGCTGAATTCAGATTTTTCTCTTGAGAAAATTTAGTTTTATCATGTATTCCTTTTATCAGATTCTAAAATATACAGTCTTAAATCATATTTCTTAATATTAAGTCTCTAATCCATGTACTTCTTGAACTGCATGAAGTACAAACACATGATTTCATCGTGGTAGACCCCAAGTCGACCGTTAAATGTAAACAATTAAATAGCAACATTTTTTAACCATTCTGGAAAAAATCAGTCCAATTTTATATAGTTTATGGAATTATATAAGTGTCCAGTGAAAATGTGATACATACAGAAATCCTTTTCTTTAAAATTGTTAATTATTAGTTGATATTGTAGAAAAAAAAATAATGCTATTATTTAAAAATGTAGTTTAATTTTTAGTACAAATCCTTAATATAAACACATTACCAATTACATAAAAATCTTTTAAAAATATGGTAAACCGACTACAAATAATAAATATTTGAAGTCGGTGCTGGTTGGTGCATTTTTTGCTTTTTGAAGTCGGTTTACTTTTTTTTTAAAGTTTTTTATTTTAAAATATTAAGTGACGAGTGAATTATTTAGTAATATTTATATACCGATATTATATTTTTTTGCTGAGTTGTACAGTAAGGTACCTACAAGATTAATATAATGACTATAATAACGGAATCTATACCTTCGTGCCGTTCACCATTAAGGAGATCCCTCTTGTATCTTCAAAGTCCAAGGTGCAATACCAATAACATTAAAATAGGACCACCTCAAATGCCAAAAGAATCATCAAAATCGGTTCATAAGCAAAGGAGTTATAAAAAAAGGACGAATTATGAACCTCCTTTTTTGAAGTTCGCTAATACACTGCTTAGTTCTATAGTAGGGTACCTATAGGATTGACGTCATACCCATAATATCTCAATTTACACATGCCTATTGTTTGTTGTTAAGGAGTTCCCTGGTGTATCTTCTAAATCCAAGCTCCAATGCCAATGAAATTAAAATGGGACCACCTTGGAGCTATACTGAACCCAATGCAAAAAAAAATCATCAAAATCGGTCCACAATTGACGGTAATATCGCTGAACATACATAAAAAAAGCATACATACAACCGAACATAGAACCTCCTCCTTTTTGAAGTCGGTTAAAAAGTGTATCCTTATTGCAGATCCCTCGTGGGGTAGGCAGAGAGTACAGAGTTCTGATATGTTTTGTCTACAGACTTCTCTGGCTACCTCCACTCTCATTAAATAAGAATGTTTCCTTAACTACATACATAACGAATCATGCTTCTTTACAAATTAAAAATGGTTGTAATGCAACTTGAACATCAGGATCCAGAGGTATTTCGTGAATGTACTTTGAAAAAGTCACAGCAATTTTATAGATACTCCTCTTTACTGATGAAGTGAGAGCAGTTTTCATTTTGATAGCATAAACATCATTAAGCATATGTTTTCTAGGCACCAGGCCAGGTTTTGTCAACTTATCTAAATTGTGTTTGAGATTAATTAAAGCGGATATCACAATTGGTAAATCATTCTGAACAACTCCATATTTGTCTTCATTCAAGGAGGCAGAAACAATGAATGCTAATCCTTCACAGGTCCACATCACGGGCTGTGATTGCATCAATAGGAATTTCAGTTTTGTATCATTCAATTCACCAAATAAGTAACTGATGCCTGGTTTTTGACAGAGTTTCTGTAGAAAAACATTAAATTCATCTTTCACTGCAGTAATAAATTTATCTTCCGGTTTATTTTTATTGTGATCCTTCAATTCTAGAAGTTTTGGTGACTGAGCCATGTTTCTCAAGTTAGCTGCATAAGAGAAACCAGCACCTGTAGTAATATTTTTGTTGGCAGAATTATCAATATCAGATGATCTCCCATCTCCATTTATGCCATCCAATTCCTTATTGAAGTCATTAATATTACATAGGCACTTTTCTAACAAATTATTCCAATTCCTTGGGTGTCCTCCAGGTTGTGAGAGAGTGAAAATATTTCTCCTTCGTAAGGGATCAGTCATTGACATAATTCTTAAATCATGCGCACCTAAGTATCCATTGAATTGTGATCTTTGAGCTATTGCATTGGAAAGTGTGAGACTGACATCAGATTCTATGGGAAATTTCATAGGCTCAGTGAGTACAATATTGAACACAGTTCTCATTGTGTACACAGAGACAAAAAATAAACTTGTATAGAACCATAGCCCAATCCATATTCCAGATCTAATGAGATTTATTATGTTATCCAATGGTGGATCTTCTAGGTACAAGCTGTATACATCGGAAACAACATTCCTTAGCTTGTTTCCCCACAAGTAATAAAAAATACAATAATAGAACACAGGCATAATAGATTTCTTAAATCCCATAGACAAAATATTATTACCAACCAGTTTAATTTGTTGGAATTTATCTTGATATATGTGTGGGAACATAAGCATTGTGGTTCCAAATACATGTATATTGAGAAAATAATATAACCCCATCCACATACCACCAAACTGCAAAAATAAACTTGGTTCCATGAGGCATTGACCATCAGAGAATTCACACTTTTTCTTTAAAATATTGTAGTTACTTTTGGCCAATGAAGAATACAGACCCATGGTAAAATAACCACTGAGGGCATACAGAACACTGAACATTGAGTTCTGAATAGAGAACAAATTTAAAAACATAGAAAATCTGGTGAAGTACTTTGGCAGTGGGTTTATATAATAGCTTCCATAAATATATGCTTGTAAAAATGACACAAGTCCAAGAAGTACGATGTTGAGGCTCATCTTCCATCCAAATATGTCTTGAAAGGTGGAAGAGACCCATGATACTGGATGCAATGGGTCGATTTGAATAAGGAACACCAGCACAACAGCCAGTAATGTCTGTAGACCGATGTTCCATAAGACTGCAATTATTAATCGCTGGGAAAATATTTCACTTTTCTTTTCCATACCGGTAATCCTGAAATCAGGTTATTTTGTGTGACTATTGCAGCGAGTATATAGTTATTACTCTACTATCACTGCCTTCAATGAAACAATAATTAAACGCTTATTTATCGCAATATCGACTTAAACTGAACTAACTATTCGTCCGCAGTTGGTTCGCAGAAAGATAACAATTTTAAATTCTGTTGAATTTTCTTTCAAAATGCTGTTTCAAACCAAACCCAGTAACTGTCAAAGTCAGGGCCGTAGTTTTTTTTGTTTATGGCATCACGACGACGCGTATTTTGCCAATAACAAGTATTACGAATATAACTATTAATTTCTAATTTAATTCAACTCCCCGATGAACTTGATGACGATGATGAATATGAAATTGATGATTACCCCACCCTGGATGGTAAAGCGATGGAAACTTTACATACCAATTGTGAATGCCGTTTTGAGGGAAATAGAAAAGGCACGTTTTATCACTTTGTTAAAATTACCTTCACTCATGCACATATAAGGTATATAAGGCACATATAAGGTACAATACATAATGGTTAATATTCCATCAACATTACACATTATTACTCGAAGTAACATAAGTTTTGGAAATTAAAACAAATTGGTGACATTACTTCCCGCCAAAACCTTTCTATTCATTTAACAGAATAACATTTTTTTTCCTTTTTTTATAAATGACGGAACCATGTAGCCATTCTCATAAATAGTATAACATGCTTTAATTTACCAAGACCCTTTGTTCTCCCCTTAGGATAACAGTAATCTGAAACAGATTATTGTTATTCTGACACAACAAAAAGTAGATGAAAAAGTTTATAAAAAAAAATATTTCAGAAGAGTAACCGTGGTGTTCACGAAGCTAAAATTACCTGGAGGGAGTCATACGATATTGCCGCTCCGCCGGCTATCGTTCGACACATTGTCTTTTTTCTCTCTCAATTACACGGATCACAATTTTGAGTGAATGAGAAAGCTATTGTAAGATTGGTAACGTCGCCCTGTACGTGTGCTTGGTTTAATTTTGTAGCCTATGCTTAGGCCATAACAAATGCGCCCCGTCTGTTTCAACGGTTAAAATATTAATGAAAATCATTGTGATAACTGAATACACTTTAATACAGTGAAATAATGTCGTGTTGTGCTGAATTTTGTCAATCAAGGACAACCTAAGGAGGAGTGAAAATCCTGAATTATCATTTCACACGTATGTATTTATTGCCTCTTATTATATTATAGAGAAGTTTCACAGCAAAATTATGGTTTCACATTAAAGGTATACATCAATCAATCAATCAAATCAGCCTATTGCAGTCCACTGCTGGACATAGGCCTCTCCCCAATTTGCACCACAATACACGGTCCTCCGCCTTCCGCATCCAGTCCCACCCTGCGACCTTCTTCAGGTCGTCGGTCCACCTAGCTGGGGGGCACCCTACCTTACGTTTACCGAGTCGTGGTCTCCACTCTAAAACTCGTCTGCTCCATCGGCCATCGGTTCTTCGACAGACATGGCCAGCCCACTGCCACTTTAGCGAGCTCACTCTGCGGGCTATGTCAACTACTTTGGTTCTTTGACGGATAACTTCATTTCGGAGTTTATCCCTCAAAGAGACTCCGAGCATAGCCCGCTCCATAGCTCGCTGCGCGACTTTGAGCCTATGGACTAGCCCTACTGTAAGGGTCCACGTCTCGGCACCGTATGTCATGACTGGTAGAACGCACTGGTTGTAGACTTTCGTCTTCAGGCATTGCGGTAAAGGCGAAGAGAAAACCCGACGTAGTTTGCTGAATGCCGCCCAGCCCAACTGGATCCTTCTGTCGACTTCTTTCTCGAAGTTGTTCCTACCAAGTTGGATAATCTGCCCAAGGTAGGTGTATTCTCGAACAACTTCGAGCATCGATTCTTCGACGTAGACTGGTCTCGGCGTGACATGTTCATTGAACATGATCTTGGTTTTATCCAAATTCATGCCGAGACCAACACGTCGAGAGGCTACATTTAGGCTGTGCAGCATCTCGCTTAACTGTTCCAGCGTCTCTGCTATTATGACGATGTCGTCGGCAAACCGAAGATGCGAGATGTACTCACCGTCTATATTCACGCCCCGTCCAGTTTAGCGTCTTAAAGACGTCTTCAAGCGCGTTGGTGAAAAGCTTAGGGGATATTACATCCCCCTGTCTCACCCCTCTGCGCAGCTCAATGGGGTTGGTTTTTTGTTCCTGGAGCTGAACGGTCATAGTGGCGGTATCATATAAACATCTCAGCACTTCGATATAACGCCAGTCTATACGAGATCGTTGCAGAGCATCCAGAACTGCCCAGGTTTCGATGGAGTCGAAGGCTTTTTCGTAGTCCACGAAAGCCATACACAGCGGCTGATTGTACTCTTCAGTTTTCTGTACAATCTGCCGAACAGTATGGATGTGGTCTACGGTGCTGAAGCCTTTTCGAAAACCGGCTTGCTCTGGTGGCTGAAACTCGTCGAGTTTTCTGGCGAGGCGGTTTGTGACTACTCTCGAGAACAGCTTGAATACATGGCTCAGAAGTGAGATGGGTCTGTAGTTCTTCAGCAAGGCTTTATCGCCTTTTTTGAAGAACAGAGCCACCGCACTCCCGCTCCACGCTTTAGGTGTTAGGCCCTGGTGAATGATGGAATTGAAAAGGCTTGCCAGCTCTTTGAGAACCGGAGTCCCACCAGCTTTGAGGAGCTCGGTAGCTCGGTAGTATATACATCATTGACGTCATATAATTAATATACGGTGATAATTAACTGTGAGTTTAAAGCTTTAATTTATATTTTCAATATGCATTATTTAACGCTTCTCCACTAGTGATGCCCTACAGCGCCTATCGCTTACTGTCGATATTAATAAATTAATCCTGAAACATTAACCATTCCTATTTCACGCCATAATGACTAAACAATTTTGGATGAAATTCAGTAAGGATAGAATATCTAGATAAACACCGTCACCTCTATATTCCCCAATCGGGGGTGGCATATCTAGACCTATTTATGATTATTTCATCTTTAACTATAGTGGTGTTTTACCTTAAATAAAACGCTTATTAAACTACTTACCTCACTGGAAGCTTTATATTAAGATGGCATATAAAGACTCGGTTGCGAAATGAAGTTTTGCCCATTGGGTAGTACTGCTTTTACTGAAGATTAGAGGTTTGACCTCTATATGAGTTGGCATTGTGCCCTCCACCCCGCGAGGGTGCGTTGTATGCTATACCCGTATGGAGATAAATCTGAACCCTGAAAACCGTGTGATGGAACTGTTGATTTTCATAATTTAGAATCCGCGTTTGAGTGCTAAAACGAGTATAAAAGAAACAGCGCGGCGACTGACACACTTTCTCTTCTGAAGCGACAGTGATCAAATCGAGAACAAGCGATCTTAGTGGAATACACCAGCGACCTAAGCGACGATCAACGGATTCAACGATTGACTTAGCGACTTGAAAGCAGTAATTGAGTCCTAGTAAGAGTAGTACTAGAGTGTGTTTAGTACTTGTGTGAAAAGGCGCTCGTGCGAACGTAGGGTAAATGTGATGTAAAAATTATAACCACCGCTGCGCCTATATTACCCAAGCGGGAGTGGGAGTGGTGTACTGTATCAACTCACTTGTCGTTCAACAATGTAAGGTCTCATGTAGAGGATGAGTCTATTAATATTATACCGAGCACAGTGCCAGACTCCAGACTAGATTCTTTTTTATACAAGACCAATGAGGCTTTTTGAATATATTAGTATGTATACTAATATCGATGTTTACAGATTCTTTTTTAAGATTTGTATTACAATACGTATGTGTGAACTTATACAAATTACTCGTAGTAATTCAAAATGTAATTTAGATGAGACAATTACGATTTTGCATGAAGTAAATATTTTTTAATCATAAATTGTATTTTCTTATCGATAAATCCGGTACTAGTAATCACTTGCCTAATCACGCATACTAACGCAGATTCACAAACTCACACCGACATAAAACTAACACGCCACCGCGGCGATATGCGCCGTCTATGCATTCTTCGTCTATGGTGGAGTTCCTTGCCCTTTTTCTCCACAGGAACGACCACTGACTTGTTAGAGAGCAAATGTCATTCCGAAGTGTTGGTAGAGCCTTTGTTACTTTTCTGATGCTTCTAAATTACTATAATGGTTAAGAAAAAATATTCTGATTGTACTTTGAGTCATCTGTTTTTTTTTAAACTAAAAAAATTGATAACGAATTTATTTAATATCTGAAACGCAATAAGTAACAGTTTCACATAGCAAAAAAAAAACAGAGACCTATCAGCCATTAACACAAAAGAATGAAATAAGTTGAAATGCTATAATTTCTATGTAACTCTTACACGTTCCTCCACTCTCCTGTGTGTATATTGTGTTCTTTACAATTCGTCACCTTCGATTTGCCGACGACATTGTAGTCATATCAGAATGTACTCGGCCAGTAGGTGACCTCAACAGAGTATCCCAACAAGTGGACCTAAAAATAAACATGGACACACCGAAAGTAATGTTTAATGTCCATGTTGCAACCACCGTACCTACCGTTGGGAACTCTACTCTTGAAGCTGTCGTCGAATACATTTACCATTTATAACTTTGAGAGAGAGGTCAATCGACGAATCCAACTTGAGTGAGCAGCGTTCGCCAAACTGCGCAACGTCTTCTCATCCAAAATACCGCAGTGCCTCAAGACTAAAGTTTTTTGCCATTCTGTGTTGTCAGTAATAACATACGTATCAGAGCCGTGATCTCTTACAATAGCTCTCATAAAGAAGCTCAGAGTTGCTCAGCGAGCTATGGAAAGAGCTATGCTGAAGTGGTAATAGGCAGGGCACATAGCGCGAAGGTCGGACGGGCACCGTCACGCCTCTATTCCCCAAGCGGGGGTGGCAGATATGTACCGAGTACACCCACGTTTCGCCGACGATGTTAGGTCCCATGTAATACGGGGCGAGCCTTTTGCCATATACCGGACACTATTCCAGTTGTCGGACTCATCTGGAAAGCGCGCTGCGCTGGAGATCTAATAGAGAGATGTTCAGCAGTAGAGAAGTATGGGCTGAGATGATGATACAATCATAAAGCTTATTTACACTTTTTTACTTAAATATTTAGGTTTCAAATCAATTTATTTCCAGTTCATCTGGGGCTGCACGCACGACCCAATTTGTTTAAATTTGCCACCGTTTTATACTATCAGCTTTCATTAAACAGCATTTTAATTATCTATGTTTAAAGAAATCTCATTGTTCTTGTGAGTGTTGACGCACCTCATGATCTCGTGTTTGTAAACGCACCCACGACACAAGAATAAATCCTAGTGTGGGACTACGTTTTTTTTTTTTTTTTAAAAAAATGTACTTAATTACGAGAGTGAGAATAAAACAGAGAGTTTTGGCGGGAAGTCGAAGAGTGATGTTGTCAATTTGTTTTAATTTACAAAATTTGTGTTATTTCGACTAATAATGTGTAATGTTGGTGGAATATTAACCATTATGTGTTCTTTTATGTGCATGAGCGAAGGTAATTGTAACAAAGTGATAAAACGTGCCTTTTCGGCTTCCCTCAAAACGGCCGTTGCAATTGGTATGTAAAGTATCCACCGCTTTACTATCCAGGGTGGGGTACTTCATTAATTTCATTATCATCGTTGTCATCAAATTCATCGGGGAGACGAATTAATTTAAACAAACACGATTATATATCTCACTGGACACTGGCAAAATACACTTATAATATAAGTGTGAAGCCATAACTTAAAGAAGAAGAAGAAGAAGAAGAGAATAAAACAGCCAAACTTCACTTCACAGGGTTAATATTATCCACTGAGATTATCTTGTTTCTTTTGACCCGCGGTCAAAGTCGAAACTCTAGTGTCATTAAGTGAAATGTCATTTCATGACAGTAGGAGCGTGGCCGTTTGCTAAGAAATTTACTCAAATTTGTTTTTTAATAAGTAACGGTGCGGACCCCGCTTAATGAAATATTTCCCTGAAAGTAGGAAAATTTTACTAAATGGTAACCCTTATTTCATATCAACGCCCTCTTGTCAATGTTTTATAGACCAAAATCAAGGAATTTATGCCAAAATATCCTTGTACAATGCAGCTTATGTGTAAAATATATGAGGGCGCCACCACCGTGTAACGGGCCACACCAAGGAAGTTTAGTTCCTTGGGCCACACCGAATACTTCGACTAAAATCGTTTTAAACTTGAATGTAAAGAGTGAATTAAGAACTTCTTTAGGCGAGTTCACAAGATATCATGTACTTCTAGCTTGGCAAAAAAGAGTAAAAAAAATTGAGGGCGCCATTATCCACCCCCTATACTACGACTCAAAGCGATAAGATACTTGTTATTTTTAGACCTTCTTGTTCCTTTTAATTTTGTGTGGAACGAAGTAGGTTATTTAACGACACAGGATGGTCAAGAATACTACTAAACAATACACAAAATAATTAATTATAGGATATGTCAGTTACTTAACGAAAGCAGTCTCCGCTCCGGTCCCCATTAACAAAATCGTCATAGTAAGCCTAAAACATATAGCCCGTGATGAACTCGCCTCATGGTATTATTAATAATCCTATTATGAAATTAATTTTAATCCCTATAATAGAGAAGACTTGTCTCGCAGTGGGGCAGTTAGGATTTTTCCATGAAGAAATATCTGAAGAAGGATCTGACGTGATAGATCCTTTGTGAGGTAGGCAGATTAAAATATTAACGGATTCTCTCAGAACTTTATTGCTTCCTGCAGTCCCATACTTCATCTCATGTATGTAGGTTGTATATGATAATAAATGTATAGTAATAGGGAAAATGAAATAACACTTTTACATCAGTTTACGTATTATTAAAAAAAAAAACAAGGAAATCTGAGTCAAAAATGTTCTCATCTAAATATTCTCCTTCGAATGCCTATAAATTGTCTTGGCTTCCCGCAACATAGTATCTAATCTTCTGAATCTAATATCACATTCGTGCGATTATCGTCTCTAAGACGTGATGTCGACTTCCTCTCCTCATAGTATATACTCCTCTCAGTCTTCTCTCATATTCTTCTTTTTTCATTACCATGCTCCCATGAACTTTTCTAGTCAACATCTGTTATACTTTGAAAAGCTTGCTCGGCTGCCTCCTGCTCTCAAAAAATTAGCATTAAATTTAATTAAACATTATATTACTTAAGAAATAACGGACGACAATGTTTGCGATATGTTTTTTTCAGCATATGTTGGGCGCGGAAACAAATTTTTCACCGTTTTCATCAATTTTTCTGATAAGTACTAAAACTCATTATTAATTCGTACATCTATCAAGTATCAAGAAAACTGAGTAAAGGTATACACGAAATGTCGAACAACAAAAAATTGCCTCTAATATTAATTTTTAAGCAAGACAGCAAAAACGAGTCTGAAGGACAAGTCAAGAGTATCCGTAACCGGCGAGCGTGTACGAGATAATGAGACGAACTATGAGAGTGGAGGTAGCCAGAGAGGTATGTAAGGAAAGAACCTATTGGAACCCTGTACTCTCTGCTTACCCTACAAGGGAACTGGCGTGATGATATAGTTAGATAGATAGAGACAACAAAAACCAATATTATCTATAATACTTATATGAAGATTTCATTGGCTTGGAGAAGCTGAATACAATTCATAAATACCTGTTATATCTACAGTTATTTCGTAAACATTTCCCATTTGGGACAAAATTCATCCCGCTTCAAATTCGGCCGATCATCACGTAAAAACTTTATACATCACTTTTTTAATACAACAAGAGGTTTATTCATTTTGAATAAATAAGCGAGCCAGCAGTGATCGATAAATCTTCAATCTTTAAATTGTAATAAAACACGAAAATAAGTTGGAAATAAAGTTAAATGACACTCTTTTATCTGCTCTGTGGATGACACAAAAGCTAACTAGCAAAAAAAGTAAGTAGGTGCACAAGCAAAGTAGTGTTGCCGTATTAATCATTTTTTAGTTCCAACTGCCACCGAGTTTTACTCTTTTTTGACAAACTATATTACCCATTACTATGAAGTATAAAGATATTTTTTCTAATTAAACCTCTGCCACCCCCTCTGGGGAATATAGGCATGACGGTGTTTTTTTTCTAATTAAATAAAAAATAATACAAAATTCTGAACTTAAAAATATTTTTTACTTGCTATTAGAACATTTTAATTGTAAATATCCGGCTCTCATTACCTTAAAATGATCTGTAGGAATTTATGAAACATCTAAATCCGCTAATTCTTTTTCGGACGAACTTTCCAGTGTTAGCTAGGTGTACCAATTTTACTTTTTTTTTAATACCCTCTATAACAATTTTTCGAACAATGCTTCCCGATTTACCTAAAACATAACAACAAAACTTTAATTTATAATGAAGTATGTGATAAGTGGGTGTACACAGTGCACCCTCGCCGCCCCTGTTTGAGGAATATGGTGGCGGTGTTTATTTGTTTAGTTATTTAAACTAAGTTTTGATGTTTTGTTTTAAGTAAATTGGAAAACATTGTAAGAGGAATTGTTCTAGATGGTATTCAAAATAAAGGAAAATTCGCACGTATGACCAACATCGGAAAGTCCGAGAAAGGATTTTGACGATTTCTATGTTTTATAAATTCCTACAGATCATTCTAAAGAAATAGGAGTCGGATATATATTTTTTTAGGATATAATTACAAAGTATATCTCAATATTTTAATTACTTATATAAGTACACTAATAGCCTATGATCATACCTTTTGACTTATGAACTTGCCTTAAAAAGTTTTCAATTCACTCGTTACAAGTATTAAAACAGTTTAGTCGAAGTAATCGGTGTGGCTCGCTTCACGATATTGGCGCCCTCATTTATTTTCTTCTCGTTTTAGTCGCACTCGACGCACTGCACTAGAAGAAATATCGATTTAATTTATTGTTATTAAAAATATCGTCTGTAGAAAAATATCGATATTTTTTATCTGTAATTCTGTGTTGATAGGTATAATATGTTGGTTGGTGTTTTACCTAAAAGAATCTTACGAGATTATCTCGCAAACCTCTGGCGTATGAAATAATCAAAAGAGTGCAGTACAGCGATCGAGTTATGATTATAAAATTGAAAGGACTTTCCATTTTAACAGAATATCATAAAGTATTTGGTTAAACACTAAAAACATAGTTGATGTGGTCGTGTATTCTGGTGCCCTACATTTTACCACTTTTTACTCAACTGGAAGAAAGTTGTGTAGATATGGTATTTTTGTTTAAGGGAGTGACTTAATTTTTATTTTGGAATGGAATACCTTTTAATAATAACGCCTATTAACATTCCCATTAATTGAGAAACTCTTGTTATGTATACTCTAATAGAAATAGCTTTGAGTTTGGGGGTGTTAGTCACTCTCGTTACAGCTCTTTCGTTATGTGTGTGTGGATGCAAGAACTCTAACCAGAAGTAAGTATTTTTATTTTCAATTTGGACTGAACCTGTTTAGGTAAAAAAAATATTGACAAATTATTTGTTTACATATCTGTTAGTTTCACAATTTTTAGTATGTATTATGTTGAAAGTATAGTTATAATCCTAGAATTAAATATTAATATATGTATGACATTTTTAGTGTTGTACATAATTAAGTTCAACAAACGGACTAAATATCACATGTTAATAATTCAAGTAATTTTGGTGAATCACATAGTAAAAATACTGGAAACTGTATTCATTAGGTATGATCACACTGCTTTGTAAATGCTTAAATTTGCCTATTTACAGAAAAACATATCATCATAACATTATTAGTTAATTTGAACCAACTTCTAGGTAAACCATTGTATTGTACACACCTAGTCAATTTTTAAAATATCCATGAGAATGTATAATATTAAAATTTCAATGGCGTACATTTAAAATGTCTTATAGGATTGTAAGAAAAAGTAGAATAGTTTTCTATTCTACTGGGGATGATTAATTACAAAAAAAAAAAAAACACTGTCACGCCTATTTCCCCCAAGAAGGGGTAGCAGAGGTGAACTGAGTACACCCACGTTTCGCCGACGATGTTAAGTCCCATGTAATAGGGGCGAGCCTATTGCCATATACCAGGCACAATCCCAGACTCCGGGCTCGTACTGGGAAGTTTTTGTTAGAAAAACTACACTTGTCTGTCCTAGAATTTGAACCCAGTACCTCGTGATCACAAAGCGACGTGCTTTGCTACTAGACCAACGAGGCAGTGTAACCAATTACAATGAATATTTTTATATTTAACAGAAGTGAGTTGGTTGGTACGGCCGGTGTGGTCAAACGTTTTGATGAGGAGGCACCGTCTCCAACGCCCACCACTCCGGCCTCCATCAAGCGGTTTGTTATAGTTCTAGCATGACCTAGACTAGACATACCTAACTTGGAGGCTAACACTTGTACTTAATCTTAACATTACAATTTTGCCTGACTTTATTTTTGGATTAATCACTAATTTCACATTATTTATGTACCTTTATTAAATTTATTATGTATCTTATTATATTAATAGTTGTAATAAACAATAAAATAAATAATATAATATATTCGTAGTAGTTGTTTAACCGGGTAAATAACATTCCTGTAATTACATTTATTATATAGCATGTCTAAATATTATATACTTTATATATTTATGTATAAAAAAGCAGTGATAGCCTAGTGGTTAGACCGTTGGATTGCAAAGTCAGAGATTTTAGGTTCAAACCCTGGCACACAGCTGTCTTTTCAAAAGCATGTGCGTATTAAAAATTAATGATCACTTGCTTTAACGGTGAAGGAAAACATCGTGAGGAAACCTGCATGCCTAAGAGTTTCTGGAAGATGTTTAAAGTTTGTCAACCCGCATTGGGCCAGCGTGGTGGTCTATAGCCTAAACCCTCTCCGTTTGAGAGGAGGCCCGTGCCCAACGGTGGGACAGTTTCTTAACAGGGCTATATATTTATGTATACAACAAATATCACAATGGATCAAAATACATTTATTAACAAGTAATATTACAATTTATTTAGTTAGGTAGCACATGTTTAATTGAACTATCTATCTCAATCGTAAAATATGAAGAAAAAGGGCTCAATTTAGATTTAATCAATAAAGCCACAAAGAAGTTCTCTCTTTCACAACCAATTAAACTAGAATAGTGTATTATAAGGTTGGCAGGTAGGATGAGCTGGGACACATAAGGAAGCTTAGTACAAAACATTATTTTATGACTCATGGCAGCCTCATCTGAATTGATTCTTTAGGAAAGCCTGCATTTATTTCCCTGAATCAGAATCAAAATATTTTTTATTCATGTAAACCATTCTAATATTTATCTATGAATCGTGAGAAAATAACAAAGACTACCACCACTTCGGAATTTAATATTTGCAATTAAAAAAAAATCGTCCCCAGCGTCTAATGGATTTACAGCCCACTTCTTATTAACCCATTTTATCCTCATTATAATTTCATGATGGCTATTATAGACGTAATGAATAATGAATTAACAATGTTTATTTTATTTAAATAGCAATTTTTTCTTCCTCAAGTTATAACTTTTAATACTATAATATGGATTCTATGTGTTTTATAATGTAACTTGGATTCAAACAGTCATACTTATGTATACTGTGATAAAAATTCAGTGTAAACTAATTGCATGTTTTATTATAGTTTTTAGAGTAGATAATATTAGGTGTTAGCTTGATAAACTATTCCCTGTTTCCTAATTCTACAGTGTCTGAATCTCAAAGATTTTTGTATATTTTTTTGTAACATTTTCGTAACCAGTATTTCCTTTTTTATAGTTTTTCCCTATTTTTTTTACAAATCTTCCCTTTACCACCCTTAAAAATCGTATTACTTTTATTAATTGGTGTATTATTGTCTGGGTTAATCTCCGAAATGGGAGAACCAATTATAACGGAACTTTTACGCCCGTAAAAGTTCCGTTATAATTGGTTCTGCCATATAGAGGATTTTTCGGAGATCATTATAGGTATCCGGGAAATAAAACACTGCTACAGGCAGAGAAGGAGAAAAGTAGTTATTAGGTATCTTCCTTTTAAGTTTTTCTACAGGCGAAACCTTAAGGTGTTAAAATAAAGAGTGTAAGTTCTCCAAATTTGTTGTGTGTTAATCTCCTGTAATACCTTAACTAGAATGCATGAATAAAAATACAGAAGTTGGCTTTCTTAGCTCCAGAGGTAGGGTATTTATTATCCAGCGAAGCATCCCGTAGGTCCTTTAATTCCAATTAAAATACCCCAGTAACATGTGGTGTATACCACGTGTGATTTCTCCGAAAGCTATTCTTCGATTATGTTGCTAATTGCCTGTTGTGTTCATATATTCTCTGTCGCAATTACCCAGCGAATATTTTTTTTGTATAACTTTTGCTTCCTAGGAGAGCAGTGATAGCTTTGTGGTTAGACCGTTTACCTGCTAAGTCAAATCTTGGGTTTAAACCCAGGCACGGACCTCTGTCTTTGCGAAAGAATGTGCGTATTAAAAGTTAACTATCACTTGCTTTACTGGTGAAGGAAAACATCGTGACGAAACTTGCATGCCTAAGAGTTTCTCGAAGGTGTGTGAAGTTTGTCAACCCGCACTGGGCCAGCGTCGTGGACTATGGCCTAAACCCTCTCAGTTTGAGAGGAGGCCCGTGCCCAACGGTCGCACAGTTTATGAACAGGGCTATTTTGCTTCCTTGAACTACCCATTTATCATCTTTCTGCTCGTACTCGCCTTTATGTAGGTAACGTCCACGGCAGCTCTATCATCCCCTCCCAATCTTAAAGCTATTGAATATGTTATGACACTGTAGAATACTGCAGAAAGTATATGTCTATGTTATCCATAGTTGTAAGTACTTTACCTGCATTTTATAGTCGTCCATTAACACTCATGCTTTGGTATGCAAATGTGTATATAAAATATACTATTATTGTATGCGCAATTTCCTCTATTGAACTAGTGTCGTAAGTCTAAGCATTGACCTAGAACTTTACAATGCTCCCAAATAGTAACGGAGGTAGAATAGCGGCATGCGGCCTTTAGAGACTGACTCGCGTGTATCACGCAAGATAATATTGTAATATAACAGCTAGTTTCATTTCCGATCTGCAAGAAAACAGATGAATTCAGGATCTCAATCTGCCCCTTCCATATATGAAAGGTTTATAATAGCGGTTACCTTATATTCTTTTTGGAATATATCCGAAATATTAAGACGCTTATCGGAATCTTATAAGCAAGTTATAAAATTAAATATTTTACAAATGAGAAAAACAAATGGGGAAGCATACCGTGATTAAATAGTTTTATGTATATCGTCGTTTCCGTTGAAACTATTGATACTTCGTCCAGAAAGAACGGCTAAGGAATTCGAATGTCTGCGCCTGACCTATATTTAACTCTTTTAACGGAAAATGTGAAAATAAACGATGCGTTGCCATAATGTTGTATTGTAAATTTTTTGTATAACTTACTTTCCTATAACTGACGATTTCTCTTGTTAGAGCATCAACGCAAAACAGTCAGAGAAGTTTGCCAGAAATACCTCATCCTGTTGGAAGACACGATAGTGGAGATACGGCATCTGAAATTTACGCGACTGTAAACTTAGATGAAGGTAAGACATCACGATTGGCTTATATTCCTGCAGACAATAATCCCGTTGGCATAACAACAACTGTGTCTTATTCCGCAAGCAATCCTGAATTGTGGATTAGGCGCCTTTGTACCAATCATCACCGAACCATCCAAAATGAAGACATTGAAAGTCAATTTGTTTAGTAAAAACAATATGGCAAAAGGCCATACCATAAAAATACAAAATCTGACGTAGTCGCCTCTTAAGCTCAAGTTATGCAGTTCATGATATTTGTCATACATCGTTAGATATACATCATGGTCTGACCTACGCAACCCCAATACACACCTACTTCTTTAAAGGTCGTGGGCGAAAGTGTGCCCAGCGAAGCTAATCGATTATCAATCCATTTTAGACTTTATCACTACCATTTTAAGAGTGTCGATGTGTATATAATTGTTGGTTCGTGTACTTGGCATCTGCAGACTTACTAAATGGTTTTGTTCACGCATATCGTGCATAGCAAACGAGTGTTTTTGTTAAACATTTTCAATTTACACATTCTACATGTAACTGTATTAATTAACTATGAAAAACTTGTTGTTACACATTTTTGCTTCTGAATATTGTGCGACTTGCATGGGTATAGGTTTTTCGCTTATAAAACCACCCAATTAAACATGTATAGGAGAGAGTGAATCATTATCGTTAGCTCTATATCTCCTTATGGACTTTGACCTGGTTAATATAGTACTGAAATTGAGTTTGATTGCAACATTAGCCTTTTCTCTCAGTTTCTATCGTTACGTGTCTGTGCCATCCCAATCACATTAGCTTGTGTCTTTAAAGGATCCGATAATTATTTGTCCTAGTTGGCTGTAGTTTTTGGAAGACCTTCCGTCTTATCAATCCGATCCAGAGTATTGTAATTTCTTACAGTTCTTAGCAGTAAAGTCCCTGATCTGTACTTGGATAGAGTTCAAAAGTCTGGCAGGTGTATTAATATTTTGATATTCCTAGTTCATAGGAGTTGAGTGGAAACAATTGAAGAGGCTATAGTAAGAGTTAATGGTTGCAAGGGTTCATATTTTATAGGATTATATTTAGTATAGGAAACTATGTAATTTACCGCATTATTGAAGGAATAATACCTATATAAATATCTTCATGGTCAGCGACATTGTATTACTCCTACAAGAGGAAAATGTTGGTGTATAGAATATATTAAACAATGTATTTCATTACCAGGATTTGAATTAATTATAGCCAACAACATAGTGCAGTGTTTTCATAAAACGTCCTTGCGTTTACCAGACTGTGATTCTTCAATGTATTTATAAAAGAATGTTTATGATAAAAACACGTCGCCCCTGTGTATGATATTCCCGTTCCATGTAGACATTGGGTGTTCAAGGAGAACAGCTAAATGTTTTATCAAAAATAAAAATATACATATGTATTTTCCTATGGGGTCTCCACCGGAAGCTAGTGAGTTGTAAGGGGTGGATAAATCCAGCTACAAATACAATAATAGTATTTGTGTGGCCCATGACTGGTGCCACATCGTAGTAGAGCTCGTTAGGGTCGGGTGCTGTTTGAAGCACGATAAAACTGGAATGACGGTATCTATGGTATCCACAGACATTGTCGGATATCTACTGTACCCCAAAACCGGGTTGCCGTGTAGTAGATCCGCCAGTCGTATAAACAACGACAAATTAATTTATTTGCAGTAAAAAAAATGATAATTGTAAAGATTCGTCCTATAATTGTACCATTCGCACTTTAATTTTTGCAAGTTAAGATATGTAAAAGGCAGTCTGATTTATCAAGTTAATGAAATCACGACAGTACCTATTAAATTCAAGCACGAATCGCTACCGTTCACTGCGATCCACCATCAGATAATTACAATCAGTGACATTATCGGCGCCTAGATCCTATATTTACGAATAAAGGGGCCGCTACTCGGAACCGCTGCTAATTATGTATTAATCAGTGCGTATTTTGGCTAATCATGTTGTTTATCTACAGGAAATAAGACAGTTGCGACGACTTCTACCAGTCGCGATCACCCATATGAGCATGCCTACGCAAAGCTCCAGAATGAAAGCCATAACATGTTAGTATGATAAAGCATTCGTCATTTTACTTTTAAGAACCAGAACTGGATAACCGGTCTATTTGTTGCGGGGGAATCTTTAAAAAAATTTCTTAAAAATCCTCTGTTGAGAAGACAGTAAGTGGGGCATTTACCTCACTACAGAACTTTCGGGCCCGGTTTCGGTAATTTCAAATAGAAAACATCGATCGACGTCTTAGTGGAAACTTAACTGTTTCCCAGCACCCTAGTGCTTACGATGGGGTGGTTCCAGTCACACCATCCTTCTTCTAGGAATGGTCCGTAAACTGGATCCAAAGCGTTTGCAATCCTTAACGCAGCCCGTCCGTTTTACCTGGGCAGTTATAACTGGGCGTATCAATTTACCTCTATAGGAATAGGAACTTATCGACGTGAGAGAATATATTCTGAACACTTACCTAATTTAATTTGTTTTAAGACTATGAATTTGGCTAAAATAATTATGTTGAACACTGATTCGATTAAAGATCGTTCTTATCTCTCGATCTAAGCTAAATGGTGTATCTCAGAATGTTTGGTGTTCTAAAGGGATGCCGAAATGAAAACATACTCATGATCTTATGTTGTTATAATTGGGCATTGTTATAATTTCTTTGAAAGGTTCAGTGGAATTGCTTTCATAAAGCCAAAAACCGTCCATTGCAGGACAAAGGCATCTCCTATAGTAGTATACCCCTGTACATAAAAAGCTAACGTTATTTTAAATTGCAGTGTCGTCGAAATAACTCCAGATCAAACATCCGAGAGGGAAATACAAATAGACGAACGGGAAGTGGGACAATCAGCGGCAGGTTCGTACGATTGATTGGCATAGTTCTCGACACTACTATAGAACCATTGTTGGAGTATGTTTATTTCTGTATGTATGTATCAATTATACTGAAAGAATTTTATTAAACTAACTCATATCAGTCTGTTGGTACGAATTAAAGATATTTTATTATTATTTATATTGTAGTGAATGAGGCATTTAAGAAGAAAGGAATGAAAATTAATGTAAGTAAGACTAAAGTCATGGTGATTGAAAGAGAGAACGCTGTGACAGAGTGTAATATTAATGTAGAAGGGGCAAGACTGGAACAAGTGAATGAATTTGTTTATTCGGGAAGTATGATCACGAGAAATGGAAGGTGTGACGGTGATATTGAAAGGAGAGTGATCGCGGGCATAAAGTGAATGGTGCCTTACGCGCCGTGGTGAGTAGTCAGTCTGTCTCAACAAAGGCTAGACTGACTTTTCACAATGGTGTGTTGGTACCTACGCTTATGTACGGCAGTGAATGTTAGGTATGGCAAAAGAAGCATGAAAGTAGAGTGAATGCTGTAGAAATGCGCTCTTTACGGAGTATATGTGGAGTCACCCTTGCTGACCTAATGAAGAATAGTGTGATTAGAAACCGATGTAAGTTGAAAGATGACGTGATGACTAGGATTGAAAGAGGTATGTTGAATTGGTATGGGCATGTGGAGAAAATGTGTGACAGGCGACTAACGAAAGGAATATATCCAATGTGAGTGGAAGCGTCTGAAGAAGTCGCCCAAGGAAAACCTATCACGTCCAAATTAATAGTCTCTTGGAAAAGGGTCAAGTGCGTAGCACTCTAAATCGACGGAAATGTATGAAGAGATGTATGAACGTAAATGAAGCGAAAGAGGTGTGTCAGAATCGTAGTATGTGGCAAACTGTAATCTCTGCCTACCCCAGTGGCATAAAGGCGTGAGTGTATGTATGTAGATTATTTAGTTGTCTGTACTTATAATATTATAGAGGACACATTTGTTTCTTTGTTTGTAATCAATAAACTCTGGAACTACTGGGCCGATTTTAATAATTCTTTCAACATGAGAAATCCCGACTTATGCCGAAGTAATATAAACCCGGTAGGTTCTTCCAACATGAGAAATCTCGAAGTAACATAAACCCGGTAGGTGGCGCTGATGTCCAATGGGTGCGATGACGCAGAAAATTGTTAGTCATTTAATAAAATTAATGTAGTATTGTTAACAATGACATCGTGTGTATTATGCATTGTGTAGTATGTACACATATGTTTATATGTAAAATTCTGGTGTGTTCATTTTCTTTTTCTTATAAAAACGTAGAAACGTATTTATTCCTGTGTCGTGGGTGCGTTTACAAACATAAAAATTCACATACACAAATACCTAGACAGACCGAAACAAATATTTGTGGGTCACACAAGGATTTGTCCCGGGCGGGAATCGAACCCGCGACTATTAGATACAGTGGCCGAAGCGGCTTAAGCTCTTAACCACTGCGCTAAATTAATTTCCAACAATTATTCATATATTTGTTTAAAACTACGAGGTAGGATTTCCTTATAAACATTACTCGTCCTAGTAGAAGGAAATAAACGATACGTCATAGAGGACTACGAAATTACCTGTATGTATTTCCTTCCTCTTCGATTGCCATTCGTAACAGCAAGCGGTCGTTTTAATGTGGTAAAATGTGTCACTATGTTCATATTTTATAGCTGTTGGTTTTCCTTTTGTAATAAATGAACGGGACGAATATAGTACGTCGTGCGCCCTATTACAATTCTGGCCAGTATGCGTCATGAGGGAAGATTCAAGTGAAAAGCCAAACAATCTTGAAACAGTGCTCCACCCACCAGTTGTGACCCTATTCAGAAAGAGGCGCAGAGTCTCTTTTCAAAAATATGGGTTCCCAGTCGCTCGAACGTACGCGGCGCGATGTCGCGCGCGCTTAGGTACAATTTTATAGGGTCACAACTAGCGGGCTTTGCAACGAGCTTTATTGTTCTAATAATCCAATTACATATTACAACATCTGTCCTTGTCTAGGATTTTACTCATCTAATCCTATCTATCTCTATCTAGGGTTACACTCTTCTAATTCTATGTATTTACCTATCACATAGATTTACTGACTATTGCTTAAGTGGTATAACTTATTTCTAACTTAATCTATTACATACTATACTATACAATATAAAGACGTCGTCCCGTACAATAAATGTATCCAAAAGCATTGATGTGATTACAGAATACACCTCCAATTGGTGATACGCAAAATACTGGTTTTATTTCAAAAAACTGTATCTCGAGGAATTATTGTCGTTTTAGGTGCGTTTACGAACATAAAATTCACAAACACGCAGATTGAAACTTTACTAGATTTTTGATTTACGATTCCTTGATTAAGTGGACGAAGCGTCTTTACCTTTAACCCTAAACTATGCTGTCGTTTCTTAGCGAAAGCTCCGTTAAGTAAACGACAACAAATTTACACTAGATCTAGTAGTCGTTTCCATTTGTGAAGACTTATAATGGGGGAGAGGGGTCCAGTAAAATCTCATCGAATCTAATTTAAAAGGGGGGGGGGGGAGTCTTTTTTCTTTTTCTTTTTTCTTTTTTTTTAGAGTATCCCATTTTGTACGCTAAAAATCCCATGGCTATTAAAAACATTTACTTCATGAATTTAGTCTTTTAACAAGTAGAGTTAATCTCACGTACGACGTCGGGGGGTCCAACCAAATCTAACCAAATCTCACCAAGGGAGAGGGAGGAGTCCAAATTAAAAGAAAAACAGCTCACGAAAATAACACGGGCGGCAAAGGACAGTAAAATAATTTCTAGAATCGGCCAACTTTATTTCTAAGTTACCGAGAACTACAATTTCCAGAGTCGGTGGTGATATCTGCATCGGTGGCCATAAGTGGGCAGCTGCCTTCGAGTCAGGAGTTGCCGTACATCACGCCGCCTTCACCGAGACCCAACACCGACAATATTACACATTTCAGCGGGGACTCTACTGACTCGGCGAGTAAGTTATAACTTTTCATTATGATTGTGACTTTGACACACATTGACACATCGGACAGGTGTACTGTGCACCTCCACTATTCGACGATGATAGGTTAGTTCCAATGTAATGGGAGGCGAGCCTATTGTCAGTATACTGGGCACAATGCCAGACTCCGGACTGATATAAGGATTTTTCTCTAAAAGTTACACTTAGGCTGTCATAAAATGCTAACCCTGAATCTCGTGATCGTTACGCGTTATTGAAAAGTTCCACTTAGGCTGTCATAAAATGCTAACCCTGCATCTCGTGATCGTTACGCGCTATTGAAAAGTTACACTTAGGCTGTTATAAAATGCTAATTCTGGATATCTTTACACGCTTAATACGTCGATAAACCAATGAGGCATGTTTTTTTAGTTTAACTTACATAAGTATGGAACTTTATATTTTCTTTTTTTTTTCTTATAGTAAAACGTAGCCCCACACTAGGATTTATTGTTGTGTCGTGGGTGTGTTTACAAACATGACAGTTCACACACACATTTATGTACGGGTATTTACCCAGACCGAAACAAACACACAAAAAATTATCCCGTGCGGGAGTCGAACCCGCGGCTATTAGACACAGTGAACGGAGCGGCTTAAGCTATTAACTACTGCAGTCCGTCAATTTATACGCGTAATAGGTACAATGCATATTAGTAATATGCCTGTATATCTTGCAAATTATTATTAACAAATATCTTTCAAGCACTAACCAGCGTTAGCGAAACGTTTGTGTCGTAATTTTCTTAGTTTTATTTGGCTAACGACCGATTTTTGTATTTTTTTTCCAAATCATAAACTACGAGCATGTTATCTCTCTATCTATCTATATCATCACGCCAGATCCCTTGCGGTGTAGGCAGAGAGTACAGAGTTCCAACAGGTACTTTCCTTACATACCTCACTGGCTTGCTCCACTCTAATAGTTCGTCTCATACACGCTCGCCGGTTACGGAGACTCTTGACTTGTCCTTCAGATAAGACTCGGTCTATTTGGTCGTGGTAAGATAGTCTTGGTCTTCCCCGATACCTATATCCTTCCACTTTCGCATTGTATATCTGTTTTGTCAACGAGCATGTTATAGATTTTCATTAAGCACTTATATGGTAAAACTTAAACAAATTATTACTATTGTTTACTAGTAGCAATGTCATTCAGTAACGTTAAAATACCGGTAGATGTTCATATTGAATTTTACGATTATACTCCATTATGGGTTGATTAGATTTTCTCCAAGATAAGTTAAAAAATCAAATTAATATGCTTACCTTTTGACTGATCCGAACTCTTATGCCTGCTATTTAAAGTTCAATTTATATCTCAGTTTTTTATCGTGCTTAACATTTTTGGATATTTTCGTAATAGCGATTCTGCGAAATCGCCAAATTGCATCTTAATGTAGATAAATAAAAGATTAAGTAGTTACATATCGGAAATGAACATATAAATGCGGAACTTTTTATCGATAAATAATGGGGATTATATTGTTATTAATATGATTAATATTATCATTAGCGTGAATGCAAAAAGAATATAATTAGGTATGTCATTCATAATAATATAATTCCCTGTGATTTTATGTATCTGTTCAAATCAGTAGATATTATTGAACTTTTATCATATATTGTTACGTTTCGGGGGAAATAAACTCCGAATAACGTGCGAAGAACTTTATTAAGCGCTGTACGTACAAAACAGTACGTCGAATGCACACAAGCACCAAACAGACACTCGTTCTACTCTCGTTAGTATCCAAATACTGCTTCCAAGTCGCTGATTCACTCGTTGATTCACTCGTTGAACCCGTGTATCGTTGCTAAGGTCGCCGGTGTATTCCACTTAGATCGCTTGTTCTCGATTCGATCGCTGTCGCTTCCGAAAAGAGTCTTGTGTTCGTCGCCGCGTTGAGTGTAACTTTTTATAGTCGTACGAAAGTTCTAGAATGGACGTGAACCCTCCAAGTAAATCGATAAAAAAATACATCGAACAATAGCGTGCACGTCCCACAAAGCGGTATTATTATTACATGCCTATTTGTACGTGAACAAATAGGTACTTGTTTACGGCGACCGCGCGCTGGTGATAATTAAAGGGGATTCCTCCCCTCTCTTTGTAGACGTTTTAGCACTCAAAAGCGGATTCGAGATCTTTCTTTACAGATCGATAGATGACCTAAGGGTGTGCAATGCGTTTTAAAATTATCATCTCCCGATAAGGGGTTCACGAGATATCGGGATGTATTGAAGCCGTATTAATATTATATGCGTTTTAATGTTTTGCTTGCTTTATAATTGGAGACAACTATTTTTTGATAAGATTCAAATTACTACTTATTTGCTACTACTATTAATAAAATATGATAAGGATTCTTTATTACTCACGTTATCTTTCGAGTCAATACTTGATTAATTTATTTATTTGAAATAAGTAAATTAATCTATTTCCTATGTTCTAAGCTATTTTAAACACTGATAGCGAGTATCTGCACAATATTTAATATTATATTCATAGTGTAGAAGCAAAGTGGGTGTACACAGTACACCTCTGCCACCCCCGTTTGGGAAACATAGGCATAACGGTGTCGACTTATTTAATATATACATATATTTTTAAGGATCTTAAATATTGCGTAAGTGATAATCTCTGGAATTAAAGTCGAAGTAAGCCGAATAATGCAAGACAAATATCTTCATTATCTATATGTATACTAATATTATAAAGAGGAAAGATTTGTATTTTTGTATATTAGTCACAAATAAACTCAAAAACGAATGGACTGATTTCAAAAAATCTTTCACCATTAGAAAGCTACCTTATCCAGAAGTAACAGGCTATATAACAAAGACACGGTAGATGGCGCTGTTTTCGACCGGGTACGGAGTCGCGGGAAACTGCTAGTTGAGTATATAGGTACACGATCACTATGATTGTATGTATTATACGATACAGAAATGTAAAGGACGATATTGACTTCCTTTCATCTACGACTTGAAAGTTAAAAACTAGAGTATTTTCAAGAAAGATTTAATATTACAAATTCTATCAGTTTTAAAAATAATTAAACAAAGACGACCTACTCAACAAGATATACGAGATATATGAGATAATCATATAACAAAGAAGACTACTTCTTTATTCCGTGTTACTAATGATACAGTGTCACCAATTTACCTATCCAGACGACTGACATTAGAACTAAAGTTTATAAATACGATTTGACAGCACGCTTTGGCATTTTGACACCATGTAGCGACATTGCCAACTGAACAACTAAGTTGGTGACAGGTAGGATGGACTTGGATCGCATAGTATAAAGATTTAATTTTTCAGAGGGCTATACAAGCATATCCGTGCGAGAACCATTGAGCAATATCCGCGCACAAAGCACAAAGCCACCATCACAACCGCACTATGCCACCGTTTCAGATGATTCTGGTAAGTTAATAGACTATAAGTAAAATTCTAGTGGTAAATCATCTACTATATGCAGATGACGATTTTGATAGCGCCAACAGCCACTGATCTGCAAACACTAGTCACAGTTATGAAAGACGATTGCATGAAAAATGGCTTACATTTGAATGTAAAGAAAACCAAGATTATGGTTTTTGAACGGGAAGAAACCAGAAGGAATGTAACGATTGTGGTTGGTAACGATGTGCTAAAGCAAGTAAATGAGTTTTTATATCTTGGATGCGCATTCAGTAAGGATGGTAAATACACCGCTGACATAGAGAGAAGAGTGAGTACAAGGAACAAAGTGAATGGTGCGATGGGAAAGCTACTTGGAAGCACTTAAGCCAAAAGGCGCAGCTGGCCATACATAACGGACTGCTTGTCCCAACGCTGTTATATAACAGCGAGAGCTGGGTATGTAAGATGGAGAATGACAGTAGGATAAATGCGGTGGAAATGCGAACTCTGCCGAAGATGTGCGGAGTGAAGCTGACCGACCGTATTCGCAACAGTGTAGGTTCTAGGTAGTAAGAAAGCGAGTAGGTATGAAAGATAGTATCGGTATAAAGATGAGAAAAGGAATGCTCCGTTGGTTCGGGCATATAGAAAGAATGTCCGAAGAAAGAATGACAAAACTGATATACAATGCAAAAGTGGAAGGATGTATGTGCCGGGGAAGACCTAGACTATCTTACCATGACCAAATAGACCGGGTCTTATCTAAAGGACAAGTCAGGAGTCACCGTAACCGGCGAGCGTGTATGAAACGAACTATGAGAGTGGAGGAAGCCAGAGAGGTATGTAAGGAAAGAACCTGTTGGAACTCTGTACTCTCTGCCTACCCCGCATGCGATCCGGCGTGATGATATAGATATAGATAGATAAAATTCTAGAGTGAGTGTGTTTGTAATTCCTCTCGAAACGGCTTGACTGATTTTGATGTACTTATGAGGAAAGCTGGACGATTCTTAGCTATAGTTGGACCCGGGAGGTGACATTTTTGTCTACCAGGTGAGAAGCTGCGGAACATAAAAATTAATAGATGAATAACTTATTATCTTGTACGTCGGCCCGGCTCATTTGTTTTATTAAAATTTCGTTCTTTTATATTTCGTTATTAGTTTAAATTTGTATTTATAGTCTTTTAGGAGATGGGTACGGTGACGTTTGATCATGTTCCATTTCACGCATATTGTATTTAAGAATATTTAAAATATAGACTCCAAAAAATAAACAGGAATATAAAATTACATCAAAAATCTACTTTAGTTTTCATTTAAGTCATATACTGTTCATAAATTTGCGTAATTATTTTAAAAGCGTGTTTATTGTAACGGTTTACGTTTTAGGGACTGACACAGTGAAATCGTTATAATCGATATGTTGTTTTTTAAAATGTACAAAATTGATTGCCAATTTTTATTTACGAATATTTATTAATAATTCTAAGTATCTGACTGGAATATTTAGTATTCTCATGGTCAAAAAAATTAATAAATAAACGTGGATGCGCTATATTGACATAGATTTTTTAATAATATTACACGTAAGCGATGAATCTAGCGATTTGTCAGACGATTTTTCTGACCAATGGCTTGATTCGGAAATAAATAATAAGATTATTTTATATTGTTCCTTAATTATTTAAATAATATCAATTCATTATTCGTTAAAAAAAATCTCGATACGATATTCAGTCGATTCTATTTCACACTCATCACATTTCTGGTATCGTCAAATTCTAAACGTCTGCGTACTCATGACTGGTGGAAAGGACTGTAGTATGTTAAATGTTTATAATAGACAAGTCCGCTTACTGTTTATTTATGTCTGTATGTGAATTTATAATTTTTAAACGCTTCCAGGACACAGAGTTTATTCCTAGTGTAGGGCAATGTTTGTTTTGAAGAGATATTTCAACGAGATAATTAATTTTTCTCCCAATAGACGAGATGTACGCAGCGATCGAAGAGGCCAGTGTGGGCGAAGGTTCGGACACGTACGCCCAAATTGCGAACGAACCGCGACGGAGGGACCCCACACCGGATTTGCTTCACACAGACCCCACTCATGTTGCTAGGTAGTTATATTATTATTGCTTCAGAGTTCAGACTAGCGGTTACTATATGCATATTATGTTTACTAGTAAGGTACTGTTCTTATGTAATAACAATGCTATATGTTTTCTTAAACCTAAAATACTACCTCTATGTTGAGAGGCAGACGATATAGTCACCGTAATTTGGAAGAAAACTGATTGAGAAATATAATTTTCTATCATTTTTATATTTAAGGGGCTGGTGTAATTATATATAGATAGCTAGACATTTTAATACGTGAAAACAAAACTACAATTATCTGTTTTTCAAAAATAGTTTCTGCCCACTAAAATGAAGTTTTTTAAAATGAATACAGTCTAGTAAGTATACCCGTTTCAGGTTTTCCGCACCTGTCCCTTATACGCTATATGGTATAAGGGACAGGTGCGGAAAACCTGAAACGGGTATTCTTACTATACTGTGGCGACCCTGACCGGAAATGAAAAAAAAATCTACAGTTTCATATATTTTGTATGAGACTGCTTATTCTGTTTTTGTTTTCCGCAAATGTTAGCATTATCACCTGTTTTAGGGTTTCCATACCTGTCCTATACATCTTGTATAATTAAGATTCAGGGATAATGAAGATATTTAAAGCGATACCATAGTTTTGTTAGAAGAATGTTTTCAAGTAAATAATGTTGATGAGTAATGTAAAGGGTAATTAGTAAAAAGCTATTTTAATACATCTTCTCCTTTTTATATAGGCGAAGTGCTCCACCAGAAATAGGAGCCTCAACATCAAATGCGACACACTCCAGACAAGGTACATATATATATTTTTATATATTAATCCCACCTTTGTTCATAATAGGTAGACGTAAATATGATTAATTTAGAAAATTAGAATTTAACCTCCAAAATCTTTGCAATGCATCAAAAATGCGAGTTCATGGTTATTTCGTACAACGCTAGGCACATAATATTTTTAATTTATTATTATTATTTTATTAAAGTTTAGTTCGATGCATACAGTAAAGCCGGTCGTTTTGGCGATCTTTTACGGAGGTATTTGTCCTACTGCAGTGGACTGTGTCTTTCGGCTGATGACGAAAAGCTTAGCAAAAATACAAAATAATATCAATATGCGGTAGGGACCGTAGCACCAATATCTATCTATCTATAATATGTTTGGTAATAGGTAACACCACAAATACATAATTTAAATAGTTGAGCATCTTATCTTGCACAGACGCACGCTCTACGCGGGCTGTCGGAATATATTATTATACTCTTTGGAAGTGTTCAACGGGTATCACTCAGACCCACTGCGACCAGCCGGGAAGCCGTGTAGAGCGCGCGTTTGTCTGCTTGATTTTTGTTATACAATACAATATTTTTCACATAAGATGGGTAGTGACAGTTCTAAGTGCCAAAGAGGTGGGCGATTATGAATGATTTACATAATCGATACATTTACTAATTACTAATATTGATAATCGATCATGAAATTAGTGAATTACTAATTTTCATAATCGAATGACGTTATTAATTAGTATTACTAATTTAAGTTGAGTCATAATCCCGTCGAAATAAATCAGTCATTGAGTCAATCGTTTGTTATTAATTTAAGATTGAATACTTATCACTTTGTCTTTTATTTATATTGAACCAAAAACTATGATTAAATATCTTATAGGATATTTTTTGAGCGGAAGTTCATGAATAGTAATATTTTTTTAATATCTAATTAAACACGTAAAAAATACTTTTACAAGTCTATTACTCAGGAGCGTACGCCGTTGGCGCAGCAGGTACATACAGTGAGCCCGCTCCAATTGCCATCGCATCATTCGCATCGGCCATGCCGCCGCGCGTGGCGCGAAATCGAACCTAGCTATTGACTACTAATTCATTACTAATGGTTATAATCGAGATATCTCGACACAATTTCATAATCGAATGATTCCATTAGTATGTCTCATAATCGCCCACCACTAGTGTTAAGGCATAAAACCATAAGTATAGAAACGGGTCACGCCTCTTATTGCCATTGAATAAAGTATAATTTTCTTTGACACAACTGTCACAGTACCCACCTTACATGAAAAATACTATAGGAAAGTGCGTTTTACGTAAGAGCTCCTTTCGGCATTAGGTTGGTAGTACTATTCGTCGTGTAGCTCGCTAGTGTAAGTGCTTTTGTTTTGTTTTTTTTTTGTAAATAATTATTTTAGCAGTGAAACCATGTCCAAGGCTTTGAGAGGTCGTAAAGAGGTGTTTAGGATAGAAAAAAAAATATTATCATGAAAAACTAACTAACTAGAACTTTAAATTCCCTTATAACGATTACGATGACAGGTTGCCGCTATGATAGGTAGGTAAAATAATGTTACCAGCGTACATGTTTCAGTTACACGTTTTCATACATATTATATTGTAGTAATTTTATATTGTAATGTTGTCATAATATATTGTAATAAAATCTTCGTTTTTAATGCGATGACTTGTATAGATCGAAACATACAAATTTACTTTTAAAACCCTAATATCCTTACTCTTTTATAAAATCTTGTCGAACTCTAGGCTTGGAGTCATCTTGAATTGCAATCAATTCAAGATGACTCCAGGATAACTTACTAACGTGTTTCCCCTTCATATTGGGTATATGTTCTTTTATATCACCATCGGCATCACCAAAATCAGTCGTACCAAATTAACGCCGAAGGGAACTTACGTGTTAGGCAGTATACTAAGATGCTCGTCTGTTTACTGTTGTAACACGTTGACTGTGTATCGGCAGCGTCGTCGTCTTCATGTTCGAACTCGACGGGCGCGCTGGGCTCGCCCAAGCCGGAGAAGCGGCAGGCCAACTCGCCCCTTCCGCCCCCGCCGCCCGCGCCGCCCGCACCTCCCGCGCCGCCATCCGCCCCTGCGCACGCCGCACACGCCGCGCCCCGCCCGCCCGCGCTCGACCTGGCGCTAGCGCAGAGACACCAGCGCATGTCCAGTACTGGTGAGTAGTTCTTAAGGTTTTTCTCTAATAGCCGAAGAAGCACGACGCTAAAGCTCGGCTACGTTCGGTCGTGACGTTTGCCATCCCGCTGAGCGTGGCTGTACCGTGCGGCGTCTCCCGTACATTTCAGTACATTACAACTCCCCAAGCGGCGCTGCGTCGGCTATGTTGTGAAACCTTTATTGTTATAAACACGTAGAAAGGATATCGTCGAAAATGGCCCCAGAACCAACAAACATGTGACCGATACCATTATTCTTAACGATAACGAACAATTTGCAATTCAAACGAATAGTTCAAAGTACTGTAAGTACTCAAATCGAATTCGCCGACGTCTTTCCGAATGTCAATGTTGTTATTGAATTATGGTTGGAGATCGGTTAAATTCAATTGATAAAAATCAACTTATCTATCGGGCGGCAGGGCTGGCTAAATGCCACGGGACCCGAGAGGGCCCTTAGCCCGTAGCACCCACACACATACAGAGGGCCGCGAGCTCAGAAATAACTTAACATTTTAAACAAAATTTTGTATGATTGAAACGCGATTTCAGTTGATTAATAAATCATTATTAATCAACTGAAATCGCGTTTTGTTTCCAATTAATGAAATTGTTTCCAATTCACAGTACACCTTGAGCTAGTTGCCCCCTTGCCCTTCTGGCTTGAGCGTAGTGGTTGCACGCTCGCCCTCTTGTCCGGTGAAGCTGTAAAGGCCCCGCGGCCAACAGCATAGATCATTCACACACACCCAAATTGATCAATCATTCTACTTAAGATGTACCTACGTAATTGTTCTCAGGTGAGCTTCCCTTCAATCACGATAAGCTTCGACGGAGTCTTAACGAGAAACATCAACGTAACAACAGCTGTGTCAGTTCGTCCGACTTCTACGGGTGCAACTACCCGGTCGAGAAACACAGGTTCAGCTCTGGCGACTTGATCCGGCCGCTGATCGCCCGCGAATTGAATTTCGATATTGACCAACGAGACGGAGCCACTGACAATCTGTACAACTCTATCGATGGACCCGGCTACAGCGACTACTCGTCTGCTGACGCAAACGCCAGCCTCAACTCGGAACAACGAGTCACCGAGAGCCCCTCACGAAACGTTGAGGAAATGTACGCCAAAGTCATGAAAAAAGCCAAAGGAAGAACAGACGATGTGGTCAGACGATCGAAAGAATATACCGGTACAGACGGAGAAGCACACTCCTCTAAATACCGAGGCGACGATCCGGGCTACGAAACTATAGATCGCAAAAAATCTATAAACCACGGTTACGAGACGATCGCACACAAAGAAAGAAAAAGTTCACAGAACCAAGATCCCGGGTACGAGACGGTGAAAGATATTAACAAGGCCACACCAAACACCAGCTTTTCCAATAATAATCTCTTTAAATTGAACCATTTGATGGCTGACAGTGGTCCTAACAGTATAGTCAGTAGCGACGCAGGATATGAACATATTTCGAAGACTGATAACAATGCTTCCGACTCTGAACCTAATTACGAAGTATTGAGGAACCAACCGCCCACACCGCCGTACGCCACAATAGCCCCGAATTACAAAGTACAACCAACCTATAGTACGGTTAACAAACGACCATCTAAATACAACAATTGGCCTGTGAACAATAACGATGAACCCACCGTAGAACCAAACTACGAGTCGATGCCGCACGACCCTTTGTACAACACGGGGAGTGAATCCGACCCGAACTACGAATCCGTTCGCCCGAAAGACCCTAATTACGAGAGCGTTAATACTCATGATCCAAATTACGAGTCATTAAGATGTAAGGATCCGAAATATGAGTCAGTTCGGTCAAAAGACTCAAAATATGATTCGGTAAGGTCCAAAAAGGATCCAAACTACGAAAGCGTGAAATATTTTGAATTATCGAAGAAAGAACCCCCGTACGAGAAAGTCAGTAACGACGCAGCGGGTTCTAGCGTAGAGAGATCGGACTCGTCCGCGGGATACGAAAAGATAAATGTACCGATCTCGAGCGCACCCAAAAGCAGTATTAATAATGGTGCCGATACCACTGTCAGTGATTACTTTCAAGTGTAAAAGTGTAACAGAAGAATACTTTATATAACTGTACATAAACTATAGTGTAGACGTCGTAAAATTGACCTATTAACGTGAATATTTTATAAACAGTATTCATTGTATTTGAGATTGATTAAGTGCTTTTTATTAATTTATTAAATATTTTAGGGACTGTGTACAGCACCTCAACGATAGATGTAATGAGTATATCTTCCTTAGGCATCTGTGATATATGTATGTTTAAAACGTAAACGATTTTTATTTCCGTAAGGGTTTTTTATATGAGCATTATTAGACAATTAATCTGGATGTATGAATAATAATTTATTATGAAATCTCCATTTATTAGTGTGTTCATAAGTGTGATTATATAATTACTTACACGTTAAATGTGCTGATAAAAATGTATGTGTGTATTGTATACGTACCGCTTGTACAAAGTATTAATTGTACATATTTTTTTATTATTTTAAGTAATTTATGACTAACTTTGTTATAAACTTTTTTATAGTAAATTGGAATGACTTTAAAATCGGCTCTTGATAGATGTATACAAGTATCTTGGTTTTACGTAAATTAGTGTGGGTACAGGTTAAAAAATAAAGTGTCAGTTTTTATAAAAGTACAAAAAAGTACTTGCATAATGTTCTGTTCCAATCAAACATTTTTCAATAAACTTAAAGACATCGATTTCTTGCTAACATCATTTTCATTTCGATGTCTTGTCGCCTTCATATTACACCGGTTATAGATTGCAACATAGAGGTAAGTCTTAAAAGCATAGAGGGATTATAAGCTCAGTTCAGCTGTACACTTTTTCTGGACACTTGGTACCATTTAGGTCTTCAACTTCCTTTTTATTAATAATGTTTTGGCTTGTCATTTTGATGTAGGCTCCACGCAAATTTATCGGTTAATATTTGTTTGTCTAGTGATTGTTTTCTCAATGACTTTTTATTTGTTTTCAAGTAATAATTAATGTCAAAATAAAGTGTACAAGAGTGTAACTGATTACAATAAATTTGTCCCCTTTCTTATCACTGACATGACATAAGTGTAAGCAGTGCAAATATATAATCTCGTAAATGCTCCCTCTACGCTTCTAGTACCTCTATGGATTGCAATCATAACTAAAACATCTAATAATGGTGAAGGTTTCTTTAAAAAGTTTTTAAGTTTGATTGGAATAGACTTGAGTCAAAAAAAGCTATATGGAACAAATACATTCCACTGTCGAAAAGTTTGAATAAGTTTTAAATTTTACTGCATTTAAATATGTGTGCAGTGCGACAAAGATCTTTTGGCCCGAGAGTGACATTGACAAGGGGGCGTTGGTGTAAAATTAGGGTCATCATTTAATGAAATTTTCTTACTTCAAGAGAAATATTTTAATTGCATCGACTAATAGGCAATATGCGTGTAATTCAAATATGGGTCAAATAATTTTTTTTACAAACTTTTTAGCATTAGAATAATGTCTATACCAATATTTTTTTTAATAACATTACTTTTTTATTAAGAGAATAATTATTGAAAGTACAAAAAATGAGTGGGAAATTCAAAGAGCTGGAACGCCTCGCTATTGGTCGAAGTCGTCAAAGTCTACAATACAAATGTCAGCAAGTGCATATTTGTTGGATGTTGCTATTGAGTTAGTTTTATTGTTATTTTTTTTGTCGATTAACACAAAGACAAAATTTTAGTTTATTTTATTTAAGTTAATTCTTACGTTAAAGTGATCTTCACAGCAATATAAACGAGTTGATGGAGATACCATGTCTCTTTTTCTGATTTTACACCACTTTCTCCTTATGTCCGCACCTATCGGGTGCATTTCTTATTGTATTTTTACACCTAGGCACAACAAAGTGTTGTTCCATTGTATAATAGTCGCAAAATACAAAATAAACTAAATTGCAGAATGAAATACTTCTACAGCTGTTCACTAATTGATTGTTATTAGATAGACGTCACGCCAAGCGCGCCAAAATGGCAGGCGTTTAAAGTGCTCTTATCTGTTTGCTATCTTCAACATTTTTTTTTGCCTTTTACGTTTTGTTTTTTAAGCTTAAATTTTTTTTGCAATTATATATTGATGTAATCTATCGTATAAAAATATAAAAAAATACACGCATATTCCCTATTAAAAAAACAACTTGGGTAAATTTCATAGCAAACGACAGCTCTGCAACTGTTAGTTCCGATATTGACCACAGGCCAAAAGTTCCTTCTGGGACTGTATGTGAAACTATGACCTGACACCTTTATTTTTGCACCTCTTCAAAGAGTTATCAAGTTATGGGAGCCTGTATCTTAGCTTAAGAAGGTCTTGTGAGTGTTTGCACTATGATCACAATTTTGATGTGATGTTGAAATATTAAGGTGACAGTATCTCAGAAAATGTACATTTCTATGTTTACATTTTAAGCGAGCTTTTGAATTGTATTATAATTTTATACCTTTGTTTTATATTTTGTTGTTAATTTTGTTAAGTATTAAATTACTATTGTAGTAATTAAAAATGATAAAAATCATATCAGTCATCTTGCCGTTAGTAACAAAAATGTTATCTTATTTTCAAAACAATAAAAAATGTGAATTCAAGGAAACAAGGAAATAATTAATTACACATTTTATGGTTAATTACGACAGAATAATATGAAATGTACCTGAAAAATGTGTTGGCAAGTATGATTCAAAATGATTTTTAGATAAACAACGACAACTCCAAATACTACAAAGTTGAAAATTAAATGTAAATAAAAATGATAGGCGCGTGGTACGGCCTGTACTTATGTGTTCATACATTTAGAGTTCGCAGTCGTGTTTGTACGCGATATAACTTGCCTCAGTTTAATTTTGGTGCTTGCGTGGAAAAAAGTTTAATGACTCTTGATTTCTCTTCGCGCACTAGTCTCATCTCTCATTTTACTAGAATAGTTATGCACATATGTCTTAAATGCCATGTGGATTAATGTGTTGTGTAAATTCATCTCTTGGTGGATTGCCAATCCAAATTAAGGCTATTTATGTCTTACATAATGTGTTTTCTCTTTTATGCTCTTGAGCAGTCATTTAACACGAAACCATGATACATTGAAAGGTGACTAATTTAATCTATTATTTAAGTGATATATAGAACACCATTTTTATACTACAATTTCACGTAGATATTTACTGTAATATTGTATAATTACCACTAAAATTGTATGTATGTATTAGTACTATGCTAAAATATGTTTTAACAATAATCAAAACAAACATTCCATCTTACTAATAGATTCAATGACTAAAATAATATTTATTGGAATAAAGTATGCCATATATTCTACGCCTAATTTTTCATTTTGCGAAGAAAATATCTTTAAAAAACCTCCGGCACTCACAGTTTTTCCAGGCTGTGCAATTTGTATTTAGTAAGACAGACTGGGTCTTATGGGGTTGGCCCAATACTGAAATCCGATAAGTTGTTGCAGACGATTAGTGGCCTGTTTCAATATTCAACTCACGGATAGGTTTGCTTACGGTCAGTAGATTTTTGACAGATTTTCCATACAAAATGTGCCAAGCTTTTCTCTCTAGGCCTTGTCTGGTGAAGCTGTATGGCCTCGTGGCCAACAGCGTAGATCATTGACGCACACACAAAAGCCCCCTATCCTCACCGTCACCGGAATTAAGTAAGATCATTCCAAAAATAGTGCCATCTGAAGAATACGTGCCATGATTCCATCGTGACGACACCTGGAACTAATCTCGAATAAAAGTTACAATCATAACTTTTGACGGACGATTTAGCGCAGTGGTTAGGAGCTTGAGCCGCTCCGCCCACTGTGACTAATAGTTGCGGGTTCGATTCCCGCACGGGGCAAATCTTTGTGTGATCCACAATTATTTGTTCCGGTCTGGGTATTTGTGTATGTGAAATTTCATGTTTGTAAACGCACCCACGATACAGGAATAAATCCTAGTGTGGGACTACGTTTTTATTAAAAAAATAGGTACACTCGATGACGGACGGCTTGGTCCAGTGATTAGTGCTTTAGCCACTCCGCCCACTGGATCGAGCAGTCGCGGATTCGATTCTCGCACGGGACAATCTTCGTGCGACCCACAAATATTTATTTCAGTGTGGATGTTTGTGCATGTGAATTTTGTGTTTGTAAACGCACCCACAACACAGTGCTATTTCTAGTGCGGGGTCCGAAATGGTGTTAATTCACCTACGACTTGACACGCTTACGCCGTTTTGGAACGCGTATATATTATATCGCTAATTTCGATATTAGCATGATTCGCCTCGCGGCCCAAATGTGTTACCCGCGCTTATTTCCGTATAGGTATATTCTACTATTTTAGAAAACCTGCTGATCCTGTTGGCTTTCATTTAGTCTTGCGCTAAGGCATCAATAATGTTGCTAAATTAAATATACTGAACAGTCTCGCGCAATCAATTCTGGCTGACGGCTGCGGGCGTCTAATTCAAACTCCATTCATCATTCCTAATAGGGAATATGCGTGTATTTTTTTTATATTTTTATACGATAGATTACATCAATATAACTCTGCAAAAAGAATTTAAGCGTCAAAAACAAAATGTAAGGGGGAAAAAAAAATGTTGAAGATAGCAAACAGATAAGAGCACTTTAAACGCCCGCCATTTAGGCGCGCTTGGCGTGCCGTCAAAGTCTATAATAACAATCAATTAGTGAACAGCTGTAGAAGTATTTTATTCTGTAATTTATTTTTATTTTGTATTTTGCGACTATTTTACAATGGAACAACACTGTGTTGCGCCTAGGTGTAAAAATACAATAAGAAATGTACCCAATAGGTGCGAACATAAGGAGAAAGTGGTGTAAAATCAGAATAAGAGTCATGGTATCTCCATCAACTTGTTTATATTGCTGTGAAGATCACTTTAACGTAAGAATTAACTTAAATAATTTAAACTAAAATTTGGTCTTTGTGTAAATCGACAACAAAAAGTAACAATAAAACAAACTCAATAGCAAATATCCAATAAATATGCACTTGTTGACATTTTTGACATTTGATTGTAGACATTATGACCTATGGAGCTGAGACGTGGACTCTCACGATGGGACTGGTCCGTAAGCTAAGAGTCGCTCAGCGAGCTATGGAGAGAGCTATGCTTGGGGTTTCTATGCTAGATAGAATCAGACATGACACTATCCGGCATAGAACCAAAGTCACCGACATAGCTCTGAAAATCAGCAAGCAGAACGGACAACCGTTGAAGCAGACGCGTTTTGGAGTGGAGACCACGAACTGGCAAGCGCAGTGTGGGACGCCCCCCCCCGCGAGATGGAGTGACGACATACGTCGGATAGCCGGCAGGAACTATGCATACGCATAAAGCCGAGGATCGGGCTCTGTGGCGCACATTGGAAGAGGCCTATGTCCAGCTGTGGACTGATTTGGGCTGATGATGATGATGATGATGTTGACATTTGTATTGTAGACTTTGACGTCATATTCGATCTGACCAATAGCGTGGCGTTCCAGTTACTTTGAATTTCCCACTCATTTTTTGTACATTCAATAATTATATTTAATTCCCTATCAATTTTTAAGCTGCATCACTGCGCGACCACTTTGCATCAGGCACGATTATTTTGGCAGCAATATTGTCATACTTTGAAGAATGGTTTATGTCATGTTTATGTACTTTGTCAATAATAGGCGATTGTAATTTGATTTTACTGCGCTTCACTAAAACGATGATTTGTCAACCTAATGTCAAATCGAAGTGTCATATGTCAAGTCAATCGATTTGTCATATAATTGTTGTTGTGTTAAATTGGATTTCTGTAACTTAGGAAATAATAAGTACAGAAACTTATCGAAATGGCGAATTTTTCGAATCCAAATGATTATTCCTGGCAAGCACAGAACAGCCAAAACTACTCATTTAATACTTCGAATAACTTTGGAGATCCAGCTCAAACATTGGGTAGGTGTTAATACTAAGAAATGTATTTTTGTAGTAGGTAATTTGGTTTATTATTTTCACTAACAATGCCTTGTGTTAAGATTTTCAGACATTTCCGACTGATCAGCAAAACTACTCGTTTGACCAGGACCAGAGTACAATGACCTCTAACAACAACCAATACTACAATCCAAATATTTACACACCAGCGCCAATACCGGGAGAACCTGTCACGGAAACCACAGATTTTGATGAGCCTCCACTGTTGGACGAACTGGAAATATACCCTGATAGAATCTTAGAGAAGACATTAGCTGTATTAAATCCCTTTCATGGCCAGTCAAAAGCTGATGATGCTAATTTTCTTTTAAGAGATACAGATATAGCTGGTCCGATAGCATTTTGTTTAGCTCTTGCAGTATGCCTATTTTTGTCTGGCAACAAGGCACATTTTGGTTATGTGTATGGTCTTTCTGTCATGTCTGTTATTTTAATGTATTGTTTATTATCATTGATGAGTCGCACTGAAGGAGTATTTACTATACTAAGTGTTGCAAGTGTTCTAGGCTACTGTATGTTGCCGATGGTAGTGCTAGCTGGGCTTGGTATATTTATTTCCCTTGAAGGTCCAGTTGGACTAAGTTTGTCGGCTTTTGCAGTGGTTTGGTCAGCCCTGTCTGCGAGCAGACTGTTTGTAACAATGTCAGGAGATGCTGAGCAGAGACCACTCATTGCTTATCCCTGTGCCTTAGTCAATGGAGTGTTTGCTTTATTAGTGCTTTTTTAATTTAATTTTTGAGGGAATCATAACAGATAAGTTTTATTTAATTAACAAACAGTTACTATGACAAAGACACATGATAGTGTAATGTAACCAGCTAAAACTGTGGTATAAAATTACTTTAATAGTTTACACACAATCCATTAATTAAAGCTTAGGTGGCTTGTAGAACTACTTGTACAGATTATACTTATGTTATCTTGTGATACAAATTTTGTATTGTAAAATAAACAGAATACCTGTATTTTTTGTTTTGTTTTTATGTCCAGCATTTTTAATGGTTTGAGTATATTCCTTATTTAAAAGGATGTTTTTGTTTGCTATACCTGTGCTTATGAATTGTTTTGATCTAATAGTGAATTACAGAAAGCATGGTGTTGCTAGCAAGTGGGTTATACAAAGATTTGTACATTGCGGGGAACCCGCCACTACTCAATCCAGTGTGCTTAGCGGCTACAGCTCTTCTGGAAAAAAATATAAAGATAAAATTCAGAATATCATGAACTCTGAAGGGGTGGGAGGACTTTTGGAAAAAAATATTATTTCACAGATATTCAATGCAAAAGTAGAAGGTTGTAGGTACCGGGGAAGACAAAAACTATCTTACCACGACCAAATAGACAGAGTCTTATCTGGAGGACAAGTCAAGAGTCTCCGTAACCGGCGAGCGTGTATGAGACGAACTATGAGAGTGGAGGAAGCCAGAGAGTTATGTAAGGAAAGAACCTGTTGGAACTCTGTACTCTCTACCTACCCCGCAAGGGATCTGGCGTGATTATATAGATACATATATTATTATTTTAAACTTGCAATTTTCATGAAATATATATTATATGGTACTGCCTCGATGGTCTAGTCGCAAATAACGCGCTTTACGATCTCGAGGTCCTGCTTCAAATCCTAGGTTGGACAAATGCTTTTCTATCCTCAAATACTCAGTGTTAGTCCGGCGTCTAAAATTCGTGCCCGGTAACATCGTTGGCGAAAAGTGGGTGTACACTACACATCTGCCCCCCCTGCTTGGGCAATATAGGCGTGACGGTATTTATTTATTTTTATATATGCATATGGCCCACAGGGGGTGGCTTCATGGCTGTGACAAAGCGCAAGATCTGCGCGATCGCATCTTACCAATTTGTTATGTCTATCTCAAACCTTTGTTTTAATTTTTACCCCTAATAATAATAAAGAATAAACTGCCTAACGCCTATATTCCCTAAGCGGCGGTGGCAAGCTAGATTGTGAACACCCACTTGTCGCCGAAGATGTTAGATCACATGGGACCCTATGTAATAGGGAGAGACTTTTGCCATTTACCGGGCACGAAGCCAGATTCGGGACTGATACAGGAAAATGCGTACTCATGATCGCTACGTGCATTATTCGCCACTAGACGTGGCAGAGGAGGAGGACACTAATGAGGATGTTTGATAAAATAATCGCTTCAAAACCTAATTCCTAAATATTAATTGTAGTTTCATGCCACATCCACAGAACGAAAGCTAGATGCTATTCTATAATATCAGATAACTATAGACATCTATATTCGAACGATGACTATAGGTTCGTTCAAATAGTAAAATCTTTTTATTTATTCGTCATCGTCACCAGAAGTTTCAGGCTTGCAACAATAATTTTTGCTAGTTAGTGTAACTCTTTGGTCTAACTGGTCTAAAACTCTTTAAATCAAATAATTAAATCTGTATATATCTATAAGTATCATCACACCAGATCCCTTGCAGTGTACACAGAAGATAGGTGTAAAATAAAACAAATAAATCCCCAGAAATATTTTTAATAAATAATCTATTATTATTAACTAGTATTACATTCGATTGTATAATGTCGGTCGGTCACTGAAGAAATTCTTTAGTATCATAACTTGTGCAAATGCTACACAAAATATTGCCAGGGTCTCGCCCATGGACCACCAGAACACTCTTTCGTTAAGGTCTTCAGCTCTCTTGCGACTTTGAGCTTCTCTTAGCCTGTGGTGAGTTTGTTGATCAATAATTTTGCTTAGGGCTGAGTGAATTTCTTCTGAAGAAGTTTCCAGCTGAAACAAGAATATTTTATGTAGCTACTTATTAACATAATTATGAAATTTATAAATTAAATTATGAATCTTGGTGGATGGTTGTCCAGTGGTTAAGAATTTGGGTAGCTCCGCCCACTGGATTAAATAGTAACAGGTTCAATTCCTGTATGGGACAAATCTTCGTGAGGCCCACAAATATTTGTTTCGGTCTGGGTGCTTTTGCATGTGAATTTCATGTCTGTAAATGCACCCACAACAGAAATAATTCCTAGGGGTGTGTATGTGTGAATGATCTACGCTGTTGGCCGCGGGGTCTTTACAGCTTCACCGGACAAGAGCGCGAGCTTGCAACCACTACACTCGAACCAGAAAGGTTAGGGGCAACTAGTTCAAGGGCGCCTCAAGGAGGAACAGCCTCGGCTTGGGCAGGTAGCGGCTAATAGGAGAGGAGTTAGGTTCGTAGTCGGCGGTAGCTACGATTAGTGGATTTCTATGACGGGACGCGTTCGCGAAATATCAGGTTGTCGCCTTTTTAATAAATGCGCGAATAGGTTCGAGACCGAGATCGGAATGGATTGACATTCCGTATGAACCACGGGACCCCGACGGCTTTGCGGAGGAAATGGGATTGAACCGTTTGGTGTCTATCGATGTGAGAGCGGGCGGCGTGCCCGAATACCTAACAAGCGTACGTCATGATTGGCCGTATACAAGTTTTGTAAAGTTTCACCTTATTCCTAAGGGACATTTTAATCCGCTTGCAGATCATCGGGTAAAGACGACCGGCTTGGTTACGGACTCGCTTGATGTGCGGTCCGAAGGTTATGGTATTGTTTAGGGTTACCCCTAGATATTTGACCTGTTTGACCCAGGGAATAGGTAGATCGAACATGGTCACTTGACCGAGATCACTTCTGGGGTGGCGTAGAATGGGGTGCGAGGTTGCACCTCTGGAGAAGAACACCGCAGCGGTCTTGTCCGGGTTCACCTCAAATTCGACAGGAAGTCCCGTAAGATAAGCACGAGTCTATCCGGCACACCCATTTGGTAAAGCTTGTAGATTAAGCCGTTGTGCCAGACTTTGTCGAACGCCTTCGCGACATCGAAGAAAAGGGCACCCGTGTAGACGGGTTTGGGTTTGTTGACGCCAGTGATGCGGTGCACTTGATGGACAGTGTAAGGGTTCTGGTTTATGTGGTATGTCAGTTTATGGTAAAATAAGAAGATCAGTAATTAGAGAGAATAATGGTTTATTTACTGGTACTCTAATTAACTGGTATATAATGAATGAAAATGGTAACGCACACGCGATGGTTATACGTGAACAATGAAAATGGTAATGAGCGCGCGATGGTTGATTGCGTACTAAACTTAAATTATATATGGGAGGCCGCGGTGAAGAGCCTCAAATACCATCTTAAACGAGTCATTGGAGAACAAAGGCTCACATATGAAGAGTTTACCACCATTTTAACTCAATTGGAAGCTTGTCTAAACGCTAGACCATTGTGCCCACTCACGGAAGACCCTGAGGATTTAAACTAATACCCTTCACTTCAACACTTTCTTCCACATTGACCTGGCGAGTGGTTGGGCGGTGCGAACGCTTGCGCATACGCTGGCAAACGCACGCTACCGCCACAGCTGCTACGGCGGCCCACAAAACGTAGATAGCGACATAGTGGTGAATGTCGTGGGACGAAATTTCCTCCAAGAGACCCTCTTGTGACTTCATGTGGTGAATTCTTTCACCTATATCTGCGAATTCAGCATTGTAGTTGCTGGTATTCGTGTCAATATTCGCAATTGGTAGAGAGATATTAACGACGTGGTTTATGGGTGGTATAAGTGGCATCACGTATCTAGTTGAACGTTCAACTTAGAGCTGAATGTTTTATGGGCCGTTATAGTGAATGTGTCACCTTTCATGAGGCAATATTCTTTCAACGTGAGTATACCGGCTCCGGTGAGTCTCAGCGCTGTTATCGATTGTCCACATATCATTCGCACGAAGCACTTGTCACAACATGAGAATAGATAGGTGTTTAGTGTGCTAAGTTGCGTCCACATATCTTGGCACGGAGCAACATTGGTTTTACACTCCTTGTTGGTTAAATCCTTCGAACAGAGTGACTGGTCAGTTTCGTATTGGTACATGGGGATGTGCAATGAACACAGATGTGTGGTAGTGACTAAATGAGAACACGATTGCAAATCATCCTCAGTTAAAGGCCAATATATATCCTTTTTCAAGTTAATCGCAACGTACGTGGCTATTGGCACTAGGGTGACCATAGTATTGTCAACCTTCCGCGGGATCGGTATTAATTTGTAAAGATCGGACATATCTCGACTGACCAAAGGAATTTTAATCTCAACTAAAAGGTATTCGTTGGTAATTCGCGCCTTAACCTTCAATAAATGGTAAATTTTGTGTAAATTATCTTGTATTTTATCCACAGGCAACGATAAATCCTTGTCTAGATGGCCAGATATCAAATTCAATTCCCGTTGAAGTTGTTCTGGCTTTAACAGATGGATGTTGAAGTTTCCATAGTATATATTGGTTATGGTGTCTAATAGAGTATCCTGTATGTATTTCAAGCTGGTCAGTAGATTACTGGCGACTATAGACGACATTGCAAAATTGTTGATAGTTTCAACATTTTGAAGTGCTGTACTCGCTGCGTTAGATGCCCTTTCTAATGCCATTATATGCTGATTAAATTTCTTATGTTGACTGTCCATGTTACCTTCCACTCTCTTCAACAGGTTATATTCCGCTTCTACTATACTGGTTTGGTTTTTCCACAAAATTGACAGATGTTTTTGATTGATTTTAATTAAATCTATATCTTTCCTGTATTGTTCTGCGAAATCTTCGTCCAAAATCCCAAATAAGCTATGAGCGATATACCCTACTCCATTAACAAGGCCGCGACGCCGGCGCGAGTGCGGTGTGAACTGCTGACCCATCAGCATTTTATTATAATACGCGCACTCACTGTAGCCATGCTGTAATTGTAATATGATAATATCACATTGGGATTTTATCTTTTCATTGAGACATGTGTACTCTAAGTGCTTGAAGTATTTTTTAAACAACTCATTTCCTTGCCAATAGGGCTCCATGTCATAATAAACGACTAGTTTCCACTCATCACGTATAGGGTACATTGTTGATATCTGGTCAAAGTAAATAGTTTGGTTTGTTGGTAGATTAAAAACGGTGTAGGAGCATTGGACTGATGTGATTACGAGCACGAATAACATCAACATCATGGTCATAAAATTGCACGAGTGTCCTTTAATAGTATTTCGTTGAACCTTCATCGGCGGTGGTTTTTGGGTACAACTATCTGGTGCACCCGGTGCACTGCTGTTTACTGGTAAAACTGCTAATTTGGTTACTGGTCTTTTGATGACATTGTTCTTGGTTTTCAATGTAACCACTCTGACGTAGCCATCTTGCCCGGGATGTAGTTCGATGACCCGCCCTAGTGCCCATTTTCCCGCTGGTAAATTGTCATCTTTAATTATAACGATATCATCGATTTTTATATTTTCCTTTGATTCCCGCCATTTGGTCCGTGCTGACAACTGCGTCAGGTATTCCGACTTCCATCTATTCCAAACGTCACGAAAGATTTTTTTGGGTGAGTTGCCATCTGGTTCTCAGGTCTAACTCGGTTTCAATAATGGTAAGTAGAGGTCCGCTCGCTAGAAAGTGTGATGGTGTGAGGTAGTTTAAATCCTCAGGGTCTTCCGTGAGTGGGCACAATGGTCTAGCGTTTAGACAAGCTTCCAATTGAGTTAAAATGGTGGTAAACTCTTCATATGTGAGCCTTTGTTCTCCAATGACTCGTTTAAGATGGTATTTGAGGCTCTTCACCGCGGCCTCCCATAGGCCTCCTGCTGTTGGCCATGACGGAGCATTGAAGTGCCACTCAATGCCCATTTCAGAGACTTCGGTCATGAAATCACTGTCGAATATTTTCTTCAGCTCTTCGAATTCTTGGTTTAGGACTCGGTAAGCGCCAACGAAATTGGTCCCGTTGTCGCTATAGATGTGTTGCGGGGTACCTCTTCTTGCGGCCATTCTACGTAGCGCCGCCAAAAAACTGGATGTGCTAAGATCCGATACCAATTCTAGATGTACAGCCTTGGTGGCCATACAGACAAAAACTGATACATATCCCTTAGTGGTTTTTATGCCGCGACCCTTATTAGCCTTTATCAGGATGCTACCAGTAAAATCTACTCCAGTGTGTTGGAATGGGCGGCTAAGGTTACTTCTGGGTCCTGGTAAATTCCCCATTATCTGTTGTTGTTGATTTGGTTGGTTTCTCCGACATTTGACGCAAGATCGAAGTCGCTTCCTGGTGGCTCTGTTTCCGCCTACAATCCAATAATTCTTTCTTAGAAATGCAGACGTCAGACGTGGTCCGCCATGGTATGTAAGTTTGTGCGCATGATCAATTAATAAATCGGTAAGTCTGTCACTATGTGGGATAATATAGGGGTGCTTCATGTTTCTACTTATATGAGCGTTTTCAATTCTTCCCCCTACACGTAGGATTTCATTTTCATCTAAATAGGGATTAAGATTTAAAATTTTACTGCGGTTATCTATCAGTTTTCCTTCTTTTAATTTGGCAATTTCATCCGAAAATTCGCATTGTTGGCGGTCCCTAATAATCATCAACTTCGATTTATTCAATTCAGATAGACTTAAAATATGGTTGCTTGGTTTTATTTCCAGGAAGTAGTCGTAATATCCACGCTAATATTCTGGTAACTCGTGTAATTGTGCCGTGTTTTGCTATCAGCTGTTGAATAATGGTGTCATCGCTCGATCGTATTACAACGTTCGTTTGTTTTGATCGTTTTTCTTCTAAATCGGTGTGATAATCTATTTGGTTATTATCAGGACCTGATTTATAAGTTGATAACCACTGTGGACCGTTCCACCACAGAGGATGCTGCTTCAGTTGCCTAACGGTCACACCTCGGCTGGCACAGTCAGCAGAGTTTTCCTCAGACCTTATGTACCTCCAACACGACGGTGACATGGTTTCTGTGATTTGTTTGACTCTATTGCATACAAATGGTTTCCAACGGTTTGGTTCTCCGTGTATCCACCCCAAACCTGGATCTGTTCAATTTGGTTTATGTCATCCCTAATATTCTTCCACTTTGTACAAATGTGTTCTGGTAACTCATCATCCCAATTGGTTTGTAACTGTTATACAGAACGAAATAACAATTTTAATTTTGTAGTAACCGGCGATAGCCAACCTAACGGATCGTATATCTTGGAGATATTTGACAGCAAGGTGCGTTTAGTATGGTGTGATATTGTTTGGTCGATTTTAGGCTTAAAAGTAAAATTATCTGTCTGCGGGTCCCATCTTAATCCTAAGGTCTTGGTGGACTCCATTTGCCGAAAGTCTAAGTATTCCTGGTTATCACTAGACTCAGGTAATAATTCTAGTGCGTTTGATTTCCACTTTCTCAAATTAAACCCCCCTGATCTGAGAAGTTGGATAAGGTCCAACTGGAGTCGTTTAGCGTACGGTATTCCGTGGGCCCCATGTAAAAGATCATCCATATACATTGATTCCCTCAGGACTTCTGGTGCGTTGGTTTTGGTGTAATTATGGTTTTCATCGGAAGCAAGCTGTCTTAAGGTCATCATGGCGAGGAATGGTGCTGCCTTTGTGCCATAAGTAACAGTAGCGAGCTGGTATTCTTGGAGTACAGAATAAGGGTTGTCTCGCCAAACTATTTTTTGTAACTGTTGGTCATCTTTATTCACCCAAATTTGGCGGAACATTTTTTCAATGTCTGCGCTAAAGGCATAGCGATATTGTCTCCATTTTAGAATCATCGATAGCAAGTCCTTTTGTAGGTTAGGACCTGCCTCCATAAGGTCATTGACACTTAACCCACTGGACGTCTTAGCTGACGCATTAAAAACAACTCGAAGTGACGTAGTCGTCGATTCTGACCTTTGTATGCAATGGTGTGGCAAATAACATTCTCGCGTCGTGTTACCGACGACGGCAGGTATCATATGGCCTAAAGATAAATATTCATTAATAAAATTCTTATAATCATGAGCTACTTGTTGGTTTCTGGTAAATCTACGTTCTAATTGACGAAATTGAGCAATAGCCATTGGTTTCGACGCGCCTAAATTTTCCTCAAAATTTGGTTTGAGTGGAAGTCTGACGTCATATCGCCCGTCCTCGTGTCTTTTGGTAGTAGCCTTATAAAACTGGATACAATGGTCATCACAGCTCGATAAAGATGAATCTTCTGGTACATCCTCTACTTCCCAAAATCTTTGTATGTCGTCTAGTTCATGTATGACGACATTACACTGGAGTGGGTTTACGCTTCCGCACAGAATCCATCCCAATTGCGTCTGTTGCGCTACTGGTTGAGATGAATCTGTTTTGATTATGCCTCCAAGTATTATAGCAGAGTAGACGTCGGCCCCTAGCAACATATCCACAGAGCGACTTGAGTTAAATTCAGGATCAGCGAGTTCTATATTGGTTAAATAGGGCCATTCTGGTCTGGTAAAAGATCGGTTTGGTAATCTATTTATAAGGTTATTCATTATAGAAACATCCGTAGTGTAGGTAAAATCGTTATGTAAAGACGACAGAGTGATGGTTAGAATGCCTTTACAGTTGTTTTCTTTCGCGCCGACTCCAAATACAACCCCCTTGCATCGTTTCCTTGGTAATCCTAATAGTTGTGCTGCGTTTTCGGTAATTAACGATGTTTGGGAACCTTGGTCTATCAAGGCACGCATTCGATAGGGACTACCATCGACTCCCTCTACGCATAATATGGCGGTTGCCAACAGGATTTCGGCCATGTTCTCTTGCGACACGTGACAATTTTGCTGAGACCCTTGAAAATTATTATTGTTGCTTGCTGGTGTCGCAATTGCATCGTGAAGTAACGAATTGTGTTTTTCATTGCAATGACGGCATGTTTTGCTAGACAGGCATTCTTTGCCTTGATGGTTAACAAAACAATTATAACACAAATTACATTTCGCAATGGTTTTTAGTTTCATATCCGGTCTTAATTCTCGAAACCTGTTGCAATAAAATAATGGATGGTTCTCTTTACACACTGGACATTTCGGTGCCGTCACATTCATGGTTTTGAATGGTGATGGTGATGGCTTGCTGTAACTCTTATGGTAATGGTTGACCGGGGAAAATTGAGTTACTGGTTTCCTGAAGTTAAATTCATGGTTTAGTGTCTTGGTCGTGTTTTGTTTTCTTCTAAACGCCTCTATCGATATAAATTTGGTTTCTAGATAACGAAGAAAATCTTGAAGGGATGGTAATTTCCGTGGGTCTGCTAGTGACGTTACGTAGTCGTTATGAGATTCAGCGTCAAGTCTTTTGGACAATAAATGAACTAATAATGGATCCCATGACGATGTATTCGCTCCCAACTTCTGAATCGCATGTAAACATTCATTGGTAGTATCATGCAATCTTTTGATCTGAGCTGCAGTCTGAGATTGCATGACGGGCAAATCAAGCAGAGTGTCGACATGCGCTGTGAATATCAAATTGGTGTTACTGTATCTGTGGTTGAGAATCTCCCACGATATTTGGTAGTTTTCGGAACTAATTGCCAGATGTTGAATTAATTTTTCAGCCTCTCCCCTCAACTTACTTTTCAAAAATTGTAATTTCTGGGCACTGGACAGTGAATGGTTGTTATGTATGGCTTCTTGGAAAAGATCTTTAAACGAAGTCCACTGCTGGTAACTTCCAGAAAAGTATGGTATGTCCATTTGGGGCGTTATCTTCTCCCGGTGCGAAACAGACCACATTTTATTGTTTATAGTTCTTTTCATGTCGTCGTATGTTTTTTCGTGTTTATTATACATCAATTCATACGATTCGTAGTCGCCGTTTGATTCGCTATCTATGTCCCAATGTAAATTATCTATCACTGACCAGCGAGATTGAAGAGTTCTAAGGGCGTCTTCGAACTCCCATTTGTCGGTCAGCCTATTAACATCAATATTCTTAACAGTTCGAGAGAATGCCTTGAAGTTACTTTGCTGTTTTCGCAGCATCTCGTCAAGTTTGCTCTCCGTCCCTTCCGTCATGGACGTACCCGGAGCTGGTTCTGAGCCTTGACTTGGAAGTAACGTGGCTGGTTTGAGTATTGGTGTTGTTGGTTTAGCATCTGGTTTAACCTCTGGTTTATAATTCACAATAACCTGCCTTGCTTGACTATAAAAATCTCTGGTTTTCTCATAATCGTTTTCCGCAAAATAAGAATAATCCTGGTCTCCTAACGAACATAACTGGACATGGTTAGAATGGAATTCCTTCCAGTAGGAATCCAGTGTCTCCAGCCTGCGTTTTATATAATCTGGTGTCTTACGGTCACGGCCATCCTTCTTGAAATTTTGTAGAAGTTGGTCCATGCCTACCATGATTTGCTGCTGAGTTTGCAGTAAACCCTCCATAACTGGTTGATGGTAATTATTGGTAAAATAAAAGGCCTTACTTGAGGTGCTGGTTACGTACGCTGCTGAGAATCGCACTGATCCACAGCTCTCCGATGTGGTGGTATGGTAGACTCCGGTAATGGACTGGTGCTATCCACTACGCTGGTTGTTCAGGAACCATATGTTATAGGTTGCACAGTACTAAATCCTTGCACACGGAATAAGTCCCGATTCACCGTTAACACTCGCGAATGGCCCCCTTCGCGATCGAAGGACCATGTAAGGGTTCTGGTTTATGTGGTATGTCAGTTTATGGTAAAATAAGAAGATCAGTAATTAGAGAGAATAATGGTTTATTTACTGGTACTCTAATTAACTGGTATATAATGAATGAAAATGGTAACGCACACGCGATGGTTATACGTGAACAATGAAAATGGTAATGAGCGCGCGATGGTTGATTGCGTACTAAACTTAAATTATATAAAATTATGGTGGAGCGATGCGCCGACTGGGAAATGCTGACGGCGGCACCTTGCGCAATACATGTACACCGTACAGACAGAGAGTTTTGGCTCGAAAACCAAACTGATCATTGATGAGAATACCCCTGGACAATACAAAGTCTTTGAGCCGTGCCAGGAGCAGACGCTCGTAGATCTTTGCCAAGGAGTTGAGGACTGATGGGGCGGTAACTCGTGGGACGGTCACGAGGTTTACTGGGCTTATGACGTCGGCTTCCTTCCACTGAGTGGGGAAGGTGCAGTTCGTCATGGCGGCATTAAGGATGGCCACTAAGAGGCTGATGAGTTGGGCAGGCAAGCATTAGAGTACGCGATTAGAAATGCCGTCAGAGCCGGGGGCCTTTTGCGGTGTGAACTTTAATCAGGTCCTTGACCTCGGTCTGGTTAATAGGGGTAAGGAATCGGTGGGGGGGAGGGCCGCCCTGCGCTCAACTTCCCTGTCGATCGAATCGACATGAGCCGGGTCAACAGGAAGAGAGCTGGGAGTGCATTGGCTCTCGAGGGTGTTGGCGAGAAGCTCGGCCTTTCCGTCGTCATCGAAGGCTGGGGTTGCGCCTGAGGGGCGGGTCGGTGGGGGCATGTCAGACATGGAGTCGGATGAGTAATTCCTAGGGTGGGGCTACATATTTTATAAAAAAATTTAAAAAAGAATCAACCTAAAATAGGAAGCAATAATGATCATGTAATTTGTTTTTCTTTGTTGTATATTGCTACATAAAACAGAAGGTTGGTACAATAATTTTCAATACAAGAAAGTCAATAAAGAAATCGCATTTTAAAAAACATCACCTAATTCTTCAAGCTACATGAGGCTACTGGAGCCGAAACCTATTGTAGTGTTAATTGAATTTTCTGTGCAAATGTAATTAAAAATACCTGTGTCAGAACAGTAGCATGGTCACCAAGACCAGGCAATGGTGTTTCTGGTCCCACACTTAACTCCATATATACAAGTTTGTGGGCAAATGTGCTGAATTCATTGCCAAAACATACTTTGTATACACCTGAAATAAAAAAAAGATTTTTCCATTAAATAACTTATTTATTCCATTAAATAAATATAGCAGTGACAGCCTAGTGGTTAGATCGTTTGACTGCAAAGTCAGAGGTCTCGGGTTCAAACTCAGGCATGTACCTCTGTATTTTGGAAAGCATGTGTGTATTAAAAAATTAACTATCACTTGCTTTAATGGTGAAGGAAAACATAGTGAGGAAACCTGCATGCCTAAAAGTTTCTTGAAGGTGTGTGAAGTTTGCCAACCTGCACTGGGCCAGCAGGGTGGACTACAGCCTTAACTCTCTCAGTTTAAGAGGAGGCCCGTGCCCAACATTGGGACAGTTTTTTAACAAGGCTGATATTAAAACTTACTTATTCAGTTTGGTGGCCTTTAGAAATGGGAACAGTCATCCGAATGACTGGGATGTTTGTGATTGTATATGTAACTTATTCATAAATACTAAAGTCTAGTGTCAGAATTGTAGGATGTGATGAGCCATATGGGTATATAGGCTCTTTGCCTATCAATGTGGGGTAAAGATGTGAGTGTACATATGTATGCTAAATAGTGGGTATAGCAGAGATCAGAAAGAATTAATTAGATGAATAAGCAGCTCCCTGGTACGCATGAGGTCATAAATTCAAATCTTATGTTTGACAGTGTTATTGGAATTTGCACTGAGGAATTCTTGAAAAGGCTAGGCTTGCCCTTATTATATCGACGGATCCAACTAACGAAGTCCTATAATCCAGTATTTATATTAGGCATAAATAACTTTAGCGACAGGCACTCAAGTTGCAAATTTATTTTGTTTGGCATATCATCATTGTCAAATAAATATCTTTATCCACACAAGTTACAAATGCCATTTATTTTGTTTGGCATATTGTTGTTGTCAAATGAAAATCTGATATGTGCACTTTTTGAAAATTTCGACATTTTTACTATTATGACTAGTATACTTACCTAATTTTCATATAAAAAGAGTGCTATGCGACTCTAAGCATTATATCATAAACTGTTGTCACTAAAAACAGTCATAAAAATTTGCTTCACATAAAATTTTATAGGAAAATGTCTTTTTTCAATATATCAAAGTTATTTCTTTTTGCACATAGCAGATATTCATTTGACAACGATGATATGTAACTTTGTTCTATGGGACTGTCAATGCTTTAACATCAGAGGTGAAATGTAAATTTTGATGGTACTTCTGTCACCCATTTAAAGAGTTCTGGTAAGATGGAAGCTTTATTTTTTTAGTATTGAGAAATATTTTAGGTGTAATGGATCATCCTGGATATCGTTATGTATTTTAGAGTATAAATTTATGTCACCAGTGTTTAAAAAAAATCATAGCCCCACACTAGGAATTATTCATGTTGTGTGGATGTGTTTACAAACATGAATTTCACATACACAAACACCCAGACCGAAACAAATATTTGTGGGTCATACAATTTGTCCCATGCCAGGATTGAACCCGCAACTATTAGATCCAGCAAAACCACTTAAGCCCTTCCTCTAGACCCAACTGTCCATCAGTCCTTTGTTTCTCAAAAGGATTAATATAATAATGCTTTTCTCAATCATTTATAAGGTACTAACGAGAATCATGTACACTACACTAGTGTATCCTAAGAGGAGTCAGTATTACTTTAGAAATTCAAATAACCTTCATGTTTCCTTTTCATGAAAATATGTTTATGTACTAGCTAATTAGTACACAACAAAAACTTGGCATGTTACATAAATAAACTGCTTCCTGAAGATGATACGGGTATAAAAAGTATTGAGATGTACCTGTGGTTTGTGCTGTAAATTGGTGTGAATCATACTGCTTCTTGTGATGTTGATAAATAATTTGGTTACCGGGGCCTTCAATATTTACATCTACATCGTATTGTCCTCCAGTGATAACCTGAAATATCACATTATACGTGGATAAACACGAAACAGGAAAATAACGTAGGAAGTATTGGAGGTTAGAAATTTTAGATTTCGTCGGTGGGTTCCTTTTCAGCATTCAATATAAAATAATATATAGCGTTAAAGATAAATTTAAATAAACAATACCTGGAACTCTAGCGATGCAGATGTATTTTTCTCTATTTCCTGATAAAAACATTCTTCTGCATTCCCGGGTAACTCAAAGGTAAGTTCGATGCGTTTAGGAAAAACACCACTAATTAATGTTAATATTATGGTAACAACTAAAGGGGTAATAAGCATTTTATTAACAATATTTATTACCGAATGTAAGTACAAAAATACTATCGTTTAGAAAAATTCACAATTCGCATCGATTGACAAATGACATTACACCACGTAATTGGCTGCGTTCCAAAGTTTTTTTTTTGTAAGATTATAACATTCATGACGCATATTCTCGATAGGTATACTGCCATTTTACAATTTTTTTTTTACGTTGGGAAATACTTTTGGTCTTCCGCCAGGCTCGGAGGAAGGCGGGGCATGTCGGAATACTACCGACTAAAACCCCACGTCAACGGGATCTCCGTTAGGAACGCACCGGTGCCCCTCTGTGTCATGCTCCGAAGAGCCCGCCATAGTCTATGGATTCGCTCTAGGCGGCCCGGGTCACACTACGCCGCCGTCGCGAGGCCGCGAGGAGGACTCTTAAGTCCAACTCTCTCTAGCGTCCCATAACCATAAGGCTCCCCTGTGGTTTTTGGTGCATAAGGGGTCCCCCGCCAGATGTTGCGGTGGGAGACACAATAACTTGGGTTCTTAGAATAAATTTATTCTAAGCTTGTGTTATAAAGACTGTGCCTCTGCCCCGATGCCGCGCGCCGTCACTTTCGTCGAGCGGGATTGGCCCTCCCAATCCCGCTCGGCCTCCTCCATCTGGGACATGACGGCCACGCAGAAAGAGGATACGGCCTCCCGCGCAGCATAGCATAGTTTGTATACATTGATGAATCTGGTTAATTATATCATTTTTGTTTGGCTATTTGTTAAACTTGGTAGAGACACTACAGACAGTCACGATCCGAAGGAGGGTAGGAGGGCGAGTAGAGGGTATCAGGGCGAGTGTAATTGACACATCGTATCATACATTGCTGTCCTATACTTTATAATATTTGATCATACATATTTTATACTAGACGCTGAGCGCGCTCATAGCGCTGTGCGACCGCGGGGTCTTAGTGATCACTAAGGTTAAGCAGCGTTCGACTCGGTCAGCCTGAGATGGATGACCGTTTGTGGCATTTTCATATTCGAACGTCTCCGTGCTTCGTAAGGCACGTTAAGCCGTTGGTCCCGGTTACCACTTAATGTGGTAGTTGTTAAGCCGATTTGGAACCTTATAGGCGGCTTGATAAGTTTCAACAGCAGGTGGCTACAAAGCTGCCTCCACCGCACCGCACTGGGTCCGCGTGGTGGAGTATGACCTAATCTCTCTCACCTCGATTTGTGAGAGCAGGCCTTTGCCCAGCAGTGGGAAAGTACAGGCTGATATTTCTTTTATATTTTATACTACACATTCGTATATACATATTGATTAGCAACACACATCACAAGGTGGTCAATCATCGACATTTTATATGCACACAGATGATGTAGTGTCATTTACAAAACGGTTAATTTATGTGTCTTCGGATCCTTTAAACTGCTATGAGCATTATATTGCAAGCTTACTTTGCATTAGGGATACCTATTCAAAATGTGTGGGTAAGTAGGTATAATAACCCCTTTAAGATACGGCCAAACCTTCGCATCCAGCCGCGTCCACGATGGCGATCAGTTCCTGCAATAGTATTTGTATGGACGTGTTCACACCAGCGCGCCCTGCGTCCTGCACGCGCTATCTGGGCGGCGTCTGCACGTGCGATCATAGGGAGATATGCGGCTAGACGCGTTTGTCCGTGCCTTGACTTTTATCCAGGTTTTTGGCAGTTTAGCGAATACGGCATTTGGGAGCAAATGATATCTAAGCTTACTTAAGTATTTACTTATATAACTTACTAAAGTAGGTACAGATGATTTCTGCAAGATATGTATGTAATTTGTATAAATGATATTTTTATTCAAGAAAGTGACGCGGGAGCATGATGTAATCTGAAATCTCCACCCGATAAGAAATGATTGCTGTTTGCAGGGTGTCGGAAAGGTTACTGTTATCGAAATTATTCGTGCTTACGGAATTACACAATATCGATATCGTTTCGTCAGTTTGGTCACAGAGACATACAAAATCTAGATGGTAACGAGTAGGTATAAAATAAACAACAAGTTAAGTATAACAGTAAAACAATTTATTCAAAATTCAAGACGATACACTTGGAAAATTATATTTTCGCTTAAACGTTTAATAGATTCGCTTGTAAATAAGCCATGACTTCAACAAAGAAACAAAAAAAAATACTGTGAATATAATGTCTTAAAACTTACACTTATGTTATGTGCATAGGGACTAAAATGGAGAGTCAATAAAATGCAGGCAATACTTTTATTTAACTAGTAAGTGATTAGAACGCGAGCCCAGCGTCGGCGTATGTAGTGAATATCTTCTCGATTGAGTTGGCGTACGCCGCTGTTCTTAGGTCTAGACCCAGGTTGAACTTCATAGCAGTCTTCATGATCGCCTGGAGAGTATAAATACAAGACCATTAGAATATAGTGAAATTGTAAATTAGTAGTTAAAAGAGTAAATTGATACTTTGGTTTAGTAAATCCGTTAAATATGTACAAAACTATACACTATACTAAAAATGATACTCTGTTAAAATAGCTTATATTGATTTACAAGCCATTTTAGATAATTTACAAGCCAATAATTTCAGGAAGAGTCTACGTGTGACGGACGATTTAGCGCAGTGGTTAAGAGCTTGAGCCGCTCCGCCCACTGTGATAATAGTCGCGGGTTCGATTCCCGCACGGGACAAATCTTTGTGTGATCCACAATTATTTGTTCCGGTCTGGGTATTTGTGTATGTGAAATTTAATGTTTGTAAACGCACCCACGATACAGGAATAAATCCTAGTGTGGGGCTAAGTTTTTTAAAAAGAAAAAAAAAAAAAAAAATAATTAAAGTAAAACATCTTTTCTTTAATAACTTTTCAAAGTTACTGCTCAATACAAAAACATTATTTAGAGAAAAATACTAAATAAATTAATAAACTAGTAGATATTTCTTTAGCTAAATAAAAAAAATAGGTATAGTGTTCAAAACTTTAAGTGCGATATTAAACAATCATCGTTTTCGTATAGTACTTTTTTTACAGTGTACGATGTATGTACATGCGTATAAAAAATTAATAACTACTCAAAACGAAATATATCAGACAGATTTACGTATATGCATGGACAAAGGGTCTAAGAACCAATGGTTGGATACCACATCCTTGTTTCCTAGTTCTTAATTGACTATCTACGCATTTTTATTGTTTTAAATTGTTCGGATTCAAAACGGTGTACTCGTAAATGCTTACCCTAGCAGATCTCTCCATTGTGTAGTCGAGACCAGAGTGTACAATGTCTTTTTCAGATGCACCAGAAATCCTCTTCTGGAAGGATTCGGAGGGAGTAACGGGTATGCGACCACCCACGCGGCCAAAACGCCTCTCAAGCGATTCTTGAACCGATTCTACAATGGAAATAATATCGTTAGATCTATGGAACAATAATATCTAGATGTTGAATGAACTCACTGGGCATCGCCCTCATACATTTTTCGATGCCTTGTTTGCTACTCACAACTTCCTAGAGATATCATCCGCGAAAATATCTAAAGTTGCTTCTCAATCCATACGGACACTGCATAACTCACTTTAGTTTTGTTGTACAATGTAAATAGTATAAAAACTATATTAATTCACTATAACATCTCCGTAATTACCTTATCATAACATGTCTAATACATTTGTCAATTTTCCCGTTTATCTACGCCAATGTGTGTGTGTGTGTTTTTTACATTTTGCACAGTTGTTGGCCTATCTACTTTATGACGTACATAAATAGATAACAATTACTCAACTAATTAACAGACAGATTCTAGCTTCTGAAAAAAGGAAATCTCCGAGTACCTACATTAGCTTCAAATTACAATTACGTTAGTAGAGACGTAAATAAAATGGATGTAGTATTAATTATCAGAAACTATGAATAACCTGAAAATAGCTGTCATTAAACCTACATGCCATCCGCCCAATATATCGTATACAAAATACCTAATGGCAGCACTATGTCCTATAGGTCATAATCTACTTCCCTGCAAAGTGTTATGCAAATGCGTTCAGCCCTTTTGACATTATTAAATAACCAACATTTAAATAGGTAAACATTCTGATTCAATAAAATATTAGAAGAATACTTACCTAACAGGTGGTAGTTGGATTCACGTTCGTATTTGAAGGTGAGACGGCCGTAAGAGACGTGGTTCAGGTTCTTGAGCCACTCGAAGAAGGAGACGGTGACACCACCAGCGTTGATGTACAGGTCGGGGATCACCAGGATGTTGCGGTCGATCAGGATCTTGTCGGCCGCTGGTGTTGTAGGACCGTTGGCCGCTTCGGCGATGATCTGTGCCCACAAACAATTATACTATTTATTTTAATAGGAAAAGAGTAATTAATCATTTTATTTTAAGAACAAGCTTTTATGCAGCCAGATATGCACAGGAGAAGTGCAAATTTGCGCAACCAATCTGTATTAAATGCGTATATAAAATTTCGTGTCTATGCTGTTGTCTGTTGAGGAGTTTCTTCGTCTGAAGCCAATCCTAAGTGTAGAATGAGGTCGTCCTTCCCATAAATATGAATTGTCATCGGAACAACCAAAATGTTAAATTTCAACTCCGTAGGATAAAAGGAAGTCATTCTTATTCAGCTTACAAGATTTGACCTAAACCAACAAACTAACAAACATTGCAAACAAAATAATAGCTTGTAAAAATCTGCTGTCTCAACTTGCATAAATATTCATGTCTGAAACGTAGAGCACATATAAAGCATTACAATAAATTATAAAACTTGATAAAGTATATCTTTTTTAGGGATGTGACGATATCGCAATTACGATACCGATACGAATGACGAATGCATCGTGTTAACATACATAATTATAATAAGTTACCTAAAACAATCTAGTATTAAACTACGTATCATCAATTTAATATTTGCTCTAAATGAGTCAAATAGCAGGTCAATGTTTTATTTATGAATCTACTGTAAGCAGTACTGTGTAGAGAATACCCACAACGTTTAAATTGGTTCAAGTAGATACTTATCCACAAAGTAACTTTTTTTATCTGTTATTGCCATTGGATGATTTTACAACATTTTAAAGTAGTAAGTAATGGACACCTATTTATTATTTACCTACTGAACGTACATACTTATATACGTACAACACCATTGTATAGTTTCCGATTTAGTAGGTATTAGTGTATTTTATATTTTATGATAATTATCTATTGTTCTTTATAGGATAAGTATCAATGTGAATGTGGGTTTATTAGAAGCCGAAGTAGATAAAAAAGTCTTACTATGACGTATTATATCTTTTAAAAAAACCTTTTGCTATCTCCAAAAGAACGTAACTAAATAACATTTATCGTTATCGTTTAAAAGATTGTGGCGTTTGTTGAAAATTTGTAGATACTAGAGCCTTTTGTTCCGATGAAATTTGCATGTAGGATGTAGTTACGTAAATGCACAAATAAATCATTCTGTTGTCTATTTTATCGTTCCGATATTTATTCATCGTTTGTAATCGATTACTTAAACGTGAAGCGTGAATAAGACTAGCAATTGAGAGTCCACAATTCCTTCAAAAGACAGGCATATCCTTCTCTTCTATTTACTGAAAGACTCTCGTGTAATACTGGTAATTGGCTCTCGTGTGGTACAAAACATATATGCGATATCAGTTTGGAAGGCTTGGTGAGAAATGCCGGAGAGCCAAGCTTGAGAGACTTAGGTCGGTATCTACTTTTTCCAATGGCTTAGTACTTAAGCTGGCAACTAAGATGAATTACTGCCAACAATAACTTCAAATATGTTTATACCTACACCTTTTAAATTGTTTTATCTTCGATAGAACCAGAGATATCTGGTTACAATAATAAACTTACCTTAGCCTGGATCTTGTGGGCGTTTTCCTTGTGGATGACCTGCTCAATAGCGGCGGGGACGAGGATGTCGCATTTCTCGTACAGCATGTTCTCGCCGTCGTATGCCTTGGCACCGGGGAAGCCTACGATTGTACCATTCTCAATTCTGTAGTCTTCCAAAGCCTGAAATGAAAGAATTAATATTAAAATATTAGCCCTGTTAAGAAATTGTCCCACTGTTGGGCACGGGCCTCCTCTCAAACTAAGAGGGTTAAGGCCCACCACGCTGGCCTAGTGCGGGTTGGCGAACTTCACACACCTTCCAGAAACTCTTAGGCATGCAGGTTTCCTCACGATGTTTTCCTTCACCGTTAAAGCAAGTGATAGTTAACTTTTTTTTTAATACGTACATGCTTTCGAAAAGACAGAGGTGCGTGCCTGGGTTTGCACCCGAGACCCCTGACTTTGCAGTCCAACGGTCTAACCACTAGGCTAAATGAAAGAGTATGTTATACAAATTGTTTCAAACTGTATTATATTATTCAGTATTTGGTACATTATTTGTAATTTCTGTCTGTCAGTACTTGATAAGGCACTCTATGACAAATCGACTTGAGGGAGGGTCGTGCGTCAACACGCAGATCTAATGCGTATTGGTGAAGGCAGGTTTGTGGCTACCTACTGTTGGGAGTTTATTAAAGCGCTCATAAGGCGTTACGACTATGATATGAAGTGACAACGGTGACAACGGTTCGGAAATAGAAATCCCAGAAACTTTGATGTTCGCTAGAACACCGTGGTTTAAGCAGCGCTTAAGTGCACCAAGTACCTAATTCATGTAAATTTATTATTTAAAAAGTTTAATATATTATTTAAAAAGTTGTAGAGTACATGTAGGTAACTTGGACTTGGCAAGTTTTGCTTCAAAACTCTATAACAATCTTAGATGAATTACAAGTATTAGTATAAGACACGATCTAAGATAACAATTATGTGTTCGTCACGGTCACGGTCTAGTCGGATATACATTTCGTGTTTATACCTTTGTGTAGATATTTTGGCTTACTTTTCGTCGTCAATTACCTAATAATTTGAGGACAATTCAAGACAAATTTAACGCATATACCCATTGATATTTGGCACGGAATAACAATTAATATAAACTATACATGGTGACTGGACGCATGATAACGTAAAAAAAGGCACCTGAATTCGTGTGTGTGTGTGTGTGTGTGTGTGTGTGTGTGTGTGTGTGTGTGTGTGTGTGTGTATGTGTGTGAATGATGTACGCTGTTGGCCGCGAGGCCTTTACAGCTTCACCGGAACCTGAATTTTGTACTGTAAGGTTGATACTGTAACTTTTGTGGCCTTGTAGATAACGAACAGACGTCTCGTAACCCTGAATGAATCATGCTATTCATTAAACAACTGATAAATGATTCGTTGTGTAATGATTTTAATTAGTTACAGATGGGACGAAAGCACCATGTGGAAACGTCCATGACACGTAACAAACGTTTGAAAGATATGCGAAAAATTGTGCCCTATAGGTTTACTATAGTTACTTAAAGAATTGATCAAACAAAATTATGATAAAATTGCGAGTTATTGTCAAGACTGCACGGTGTACCGGGGTCGATTGACGTCAATATAGCGTGACCATTTGAACAACTGGATTTTAAAACCGGAACTCAAGTTGTAGGTTTAAAAGCATTAATAAAAACAGTACCTACAAAAAATATTATTGTATTTAAGTAATAAATTTTTATACCGATTTCCGAGGCTACCTTTGGAATTGCCGAGTGTATTTGATTCAAATACTGTTTATTTCGGTAGGTACCTTTTCATTTCTTGGTGTTTTCCTCTCTACAATTTATTCCTGCGTCGTGGGTGCGTTTACAAATATTTATACTCATAATAATATTACATACACAAACGCCCAGACCGAAACAAGTATTTGTGGGTCACACAAAGATTTGTTCCGTGCAAGGTCGAACTCGCAACTATTTGATTCAGTGGTCAGAGCGGCTTATGCATCAAATCGTCTGTAATTTTTTTTGATATTCGAGAATTTACTGATGTTCGAGATGTTTCAAAATGAAAAATTAGCTTCGGAGTTTTATACAATTTGATAGGTACTTTATCGTCGGCATGGGTTCAATCATTCGGGCACATTGAAGGTAGGTGCCTACGCGTATGCTGTTAGCTGAGCGGCCTTTATAGTTTCATCGCATAAGAGGGCGAATGTGACGCACAAATATAGAATTAATTTATATGTGGTACACCGACGTGTTCGGGGAACGTGAGCAGGTTATGTCGGAGTCCATGATCCATCGATCCTTGGAGCTTCGACTGGCGATGGACCAAGTGTACCGACTAAAAACTCTCCGGTGACCCCAAACGCAGTTGTCGGGGTTACGGTCACGCTGTTAAGCACCCTTCTGCTATCCCAACACGAGCTGCTCTTTTTAGGCCCACCTTGGCAACGACTGTACCTACCCCAACCAGAACTACACTTCAAACGAATGACTGAACAGCGCGATATTCTCAAATTTATAAGGGGATACATACTTAAGAGTAAGGACTTATATATGCTCCTCATTTAAGGTACATTCCGAAAAGGATCGTTTGGCTCGTGGATGACATTGACAGGGGGGGGGGGGGCGTTGGTGTGAAATTAGTGTTACCATTTAATAAAATGTTCCTACTTTCGAGGAGATATTACAACAGGTGGCGGACATGGTTACTAAATAAAAAAAAGGACTCTGCAACTGCCATGAAGTGACATTTCAATTGATGATAGCGACATCGATCCGATTTTAGCCGCAAACCATAAGATCCTTGTATGACTATAGTACCTATATATACCCCTGTAAGAACTCTCTTGACTTTATCTTCCTTCGTTCTCGTTCGTGTCATACATACTTCTCGTGATATACGAGTAATCACATAATAGCTTATTATTAACATTATATAAAACTATTAATACCAAGCTATTAGTATATTTCAGTTGATAATGTTAATCGTATCGTGTGATATAAAAGCTTACGAATTTAAAATTCAAAATAACTATTGCTGAATCGAATCACGTGTCCGTATGTATGATACATACGAACACGTGATTCGATTCCCAACTGGCTGCGACTGGTGACCGACCGGTGTCAATTTCAATTAAATCGAATATGATTACGTAGATACTCGTATTACAATTTCTTTTTATAGCGGAAATTTATTAATAACTGCTTTGCCTTTAACATAGAAATATTTTAACTAATTCATTAGATAGGTATCTAACCTATTTTAAAACAAGTTCTTATAGCGAAACCACGAGGGAGATATCTTGCTAAGTTGAGCAGTTCCTATGACCACTTTCTTACTCCATTATCAGACCAGCTCCATAGTACCATATCATTGCATTGTCATCGAAGTAACATAAGTATACCAAAGTTTATTCTAATGGGATGGCTATAAGTGCTTGAAATATGGATGACAAAATATTAACCGGAAAGATAGACAGACAGATATATGTACCTACAGACACAGCAAGTTAATTAAAAGCTTGAAAGAAACTGTGTACCTAGCATGTAAAGAATACGGAAATAATTGCGATCTCTCTGTTTTTTACTGAAGTTACTAGGCATATAGAATAAGGTGAAGTTACTTACTAAATATTCATTGACATCGGCAGTCAAGTGAGATAATTGAAGGGCTTGTCAACTGATATAAGTTGAGGCGAACATTCTTAAGGGTCCTTTCAAATAGTGTCCCATTTATGAATACTTAATTTAACCACGACACACATTATTGGTTACAAGAATCCACTAACTTAAATTTAAGCCACGGAAGAACATCTTTTTTCTTTGTCTATCTATCTATCTATCTATAACCTCACGCCAGATCCCTTGCGGGGTAGGCAGAGAGTACAGAGTTCCAACAGGTTCTTTCCTTACACACCTCTCTGGCTTCCTCGACTCTCATAGTTCGTCTCATACACGCTCGTCCGTTACGGAGACTCTTGACTTTTCCATCAGATAAGACTCGGTTTATTTGGTCGTGGTAAGATAGTCTAGGTCTTTCTCGGTACCTGCATCCTTCCACTTTCACATTGTATATCTGTTTTGTCATTCTTTCCTCTGGCATTCTTTCTATATGCCCGAACCAACGGAGCATGCCCTTTCTCATCTTTACACCGATACTATCTTTCATACCTACTCGCTGTCTTACTACGCTGTTGCTAATGCGGTCGGTCAGCTTCACTCCGCACATCTTCCGCAGAGCTCGCATTTTTTCTTTGTGATTTAAATCTATTGATTTGACCTTTTTAGAAGATCTCAATGATAAAAATTTTGTTGGTAAAGATCAAGATCCGAACCCCACCATTGTGATCTCTATTGACCACATACTGTCAATCTTACCATTCTTTGATATTTTTCTCAACATTATTCGGTTCAGACTTAGACGAGTGACCCAGTATGTTAGTTTGACCTTATTGAATATGTGTAATTAAAGATGTACAAAAATCATTGAAGTGAATCATTCAAAACCTTGTTACGAAGCAGGTATATTTTTGATGGGATTGAGATATTTTTAGTCAATAGACACTGCTCCAGAATGCGCACGGAGAAGATACGTAGGTACGAGTACGTTACCACAGGTATAAGACAATGCCGCTGTACGTATCTTTACCATGATGCCGAGTTGTTCGATTGATAAGAAATAAGTATGTGAGTAGTTTTTAGTCTGGTAGTTTTTTTTCAGGTACGACAAAGGTCCCGAGGGTAGCCAAGTAGCAAGCGTTTTGTTTTATTCCTTTACAGCAATAGCTAGCGCAATATTTTGACAACGTGACTTTTCTTTGTATAATATCATTCCCGTACACTTTTTCGTTTTGTTATTAGCGTTAACGAGTGTACCTAGAAAGTTTAATTGGCTACAGACACTGTATTATAGGTAAAATGACTGGTTAGACTTGAGTCTCGCTTCGGGGATTTTCAGCAACTCTTAAGTATCTTATAACAGCATTATAAGTAATGACAGAGTGTGTATAATGTACCTTAGGGTCAATGCCGTCAGGGTTGTAGATGGAGCCGTCGTGCTCGATGATGCCGATGCAGGTGGCTCCAGCGCGCACCAGGTAGCGGCAGGTGTGCAGGCCCACGTTACCGAAACCTTGGACAATGAACGTCTTGCCGCCCCAGCCAGGGGTCGTACCTAGAAGAACGAGATAATAAATGTAGTCTCCGTATGGCTTGCAGAACCACACTACATTTAAACACGGCTGCACCTTGTATTTAGTAGCAAATTGGTAAACTTCCTAAGTAATCCTGAAAATGTAGCAAAATAGTTCGAAAGTTACAGGCGTTAAAGTGGCGTTTAAATTCAAACGTTTGAATTGAGGTGCCATCCTAGAACTTTAAAAGTAACCAAATGATTTTTTGTAAATTTAATGTGATTACAACAAAATAGCGCTTTTAGCAGAATTCATTGAATAGTTCCCGGTATTTATGAAGTCAAATAATGGTCATCATCGTTTTTAGTTATAATATCGGTGTCAAATGAATACAGAACTTTACCACACAGTATAAGATACAAAACTCACTCTCAACATCAAAATCGGTTGTAATCTAGGAAAGGACATTGTCGAAAATTGCCCCAGAGCCAACAAACATTTGACCTATGTCATCATTATATATCTATTTTATTAAAATAATGCCAGACAATTTGCAATCTAAAACAGATATCTCAAAATATTGTAAGTACTTCGTACCATCGTAGTCGCCGACATCTTCACTGAATGTCAACACGCAATATAACCTCATGTGTTCAGTACACATTATAACCTCAAAATCCAATAATTTTTGTGGAATATTGCGATTCTCCCACTTGTCCGTTTAATAATTAATACATTAAGAGAATTTATGGGTGATTTCAAATCATACAAGTATTTTTTATTGCTGTTGCAAATTATGTATGGTCGCAGAACAATGTCCTTCGTACGAACGAAAACGAGAGTAGCAAACAATGTTTTTTATGATACCTTAAAATATGCGAAATACAGTTTTGTGTGTGTGTGAATGATTTACGCTGTTGGCCGCGGAGCCTTTACAGCTTCACCGTACAAGAGGGCGACCATGCAACCACTACGCTCGAGCCGGAAGGGCAAGGGGGCAACTAGCTCAAGGACGCCTCAAGGAGTTACGGGCTCGGCTTGGGTAGTCGCTATGGGGGAGAGGGATATACGAGGTGTCTCACCTTGCCGGCAAGGGGTTTTCGACCTCGCCGGCGATATCTGATTAGTATCTGATTCCGTGTGCGGTATCTGTGCCGTAAGGAAGCGCATCGGGAGGGGAGGGTCGGTCGGCGGTAGCGGCCGATAGGGAGGGATTTAGGTACGATTAGCGGATTCCTATGATTAGACGCGTTCGCGAAATATCGGGTTGCCGCCTTTTTAATAAAGGCGCGAATAAGTTCGAGACCGAGGTCCGAATGGAGAGCGAAATAAAGTTTTTATTGTTTTTTTTTTAAACGTATCCCCACACTAGGATTTATTCCTGTATCGTGGGTGCTTTTATAAACATGAAAATTCACATACACAAATACCCAGACAGGAACAAATAATTGTGGATCACACAAAGATTTGTCCCGTGCGGGAATCGAACCCGCGACTATTAGACACAGTGGGCGGAGCGGCTTAAGCTCTTAACCACTGCGCTAAATCGTCCGTCAAAGTAACAACTCGTGATAGAAGGACTGTATCAAAGCAACCAGTATCGGCAAAATTATTGAATAGTATTTCAGAGTTCGTCTTTCTATTCTTGTTTAATATATATAATATAATATTATATTAGCCCTGTTAAGAAACTGTCCCACCGTTGGGCACGGGCCTCCTCTCAAACTGAGAGGGTTTAGGCCATAGTCCACCACGCTGGCCCAGTGCGGGTTGGCGAACTTCACACAACTTCGAGAAAATCTCAGGCATGCAGGTTTCCTCACGATGTTTTCCTTCACCGTTTAATATATAGTAAGTGCTAACAGATTTATAGACGTGTTAAAAGTAGGTATATGCCTAAATATTAAGACATAGTACAAAATGATAATATATTGTCGCCGGATAATACAGGGTGAAAATCACACAGTTTTAATTTTCAAGCACGTGCCGGGATATTCAATTTTTATTTTTTTAAGAACGTAGCCCCGCTCTAGGAATAATTCCAGTGTCGTGGGTGTGTTTACAAACATGAAAATTCACATACACAAATACCCAGACTGGAACAAATGCTTGTGGATCGCACAAACATTTGTCCCGTGCGGGAATCGAACCCGCGACTGTTAGACACAGTGGGCGTCACATTCAATAGTTCTGATTTAAACAAAAACATGCGATTTGATAAGAATCGGCATACAATCAATCATTTTAAGATAAAACGTCCGATAATTGAAAAGGCAAAATGATAATTTCGGTGTGATGTCACTCGATCACTTGCCAAAAATAAGTGCGATAACCTTAGATTTTATTTTTCCAAAGGCGATAACTATGTATAAATTTCAAGTGTTACTTACCTACAATCTCCGTACTTCATCATTATTGAGATTAAATCTAGATATAATATTTCTGTAGGTATCGTTATGCTAAAGGGATAAATATAACAGTGCGAAGTTTTTTTGGCAGGAAGAATAAGTTGTCAACTTGCTACATAAGATATTTTTAAGACATATAGAAACCACGGACGTAGAGAGACCACGAGAAATACATAGGTCTTTTGGATTTAAATGTTGAGTCCGCAAGAAACCAGCTGAATTTTGTTGGTTTTTCGCTTGACCTATACTGCACTGGTGGCACTGACAGTGGGAATGAGTAACTTATAGTAGAGTTAGGTGCAATAAAGCGTCCGAGGAGGACGATGGCGTGGTGTGGTCGGCATCGCCGTTAGTACCGCGTCGGTGCAGGGGCTCTTCGGAGCGTGGCACAAGAGGGGCACCGGTGCGTTCCATACGGAGATCCCACACCCCTTCAAAAGTGTTATTGTCGGCCACCCTGGGGTTTTTAGTCGCTAGGAATCCGACATGCCCCGCAAGCTTTCCCGAGGCTCGCGGAAGTCCTATACAGGATTTTTCCCAGGAAAAAAAGGTGCGATAAAGTATAGTGTAGTAGTAATTTGAATTCCCGTTAAGTTTACAAAGAAAAGTTTCATAATCAAAAAAAACATTAAATAAATAATTAATTAATTATTATTTGTGTTTCTCACCGATCATGCTCATGTAGTTGGCCTCATTGATGAAGTTTTCCAGTCCGTGGAATACACCTCTGCCGGTGGCGGATACTCTGCCGTGGATGCCTCCCTGTGTTACAAGAAATAATATAATAAATCTGCCTATAGAGTCCCACTGCTGAGCAAAGGTTGGAACTTATCAAGGCGCCTATAAGGCCCCCAACTTGGCCTAACGACTGATTAGCTAAACAAGTGGTAACCGACCAACGGCTTAATGTTCCGAAGATGATGAAGACGCTGTAATATGAAAATGCCACAAACGGTCACTTGTCTCAGACCGATCAAGCTTAGAAATAAAACTATTTTTCGGATTTTATTGCGGTTTATTTTTTGATTTTAAGTTCTCGACGTTTCGAGTGCTTTGCAGTACCCATGGTCACGGGAAGGAAGGTCCTGCCGTCCGTCTTTCAAAAATAGTTTTATTTCATGTGTAATATTCGCGTTAATCTAGGAACATCAGTCTTGCAAGAAAAAATCTCAGTGTTGCTGAAACACCAATGACATACTCATGAAGCAATGACGTGTAAGTTGTAACATTGCAGCCACTTCCAAGTATCATACACTAGAATTTAACGTAAATAGGAATATTCCTCTCTCAAAATATCCGTTAAAGAATTTGGCATTGTTGTTGTAGTAATCACCTGATTGATGGGCTTGCCCGTGACGCAGGCGTGTGCGTTGATGTCTTGGTAGCCCACGGTCTTAGCATAGGTGTCGGCGATCCACGACATCTCCCTCTCACCCGTACCCATGTCGGGGGCGGGCACGTCCACACCGGGCCCTGGATAAATAAATAAAGGTGATCTTACTGGGGATCTCAATAACCCTAAGATCATAACAAATTAAGTAACATGAGATCATTTCTGAGCGCACATTTGGGGTGTTCCCATACTTCCAAAACCTATTGCTTTCGATATAATAATCTTTTGTACATTAGTTCCCGCGACTTCTATGAACAAGTTTTAAAATTTAGTCAGCTAGAAAAATATTTTTATAACAATCTTCTAGGAGTATTTTTAAATACTAAGTTTATGAGTATTAGAAGTCTAGGAATCCACCCACTTTTATATTTATGAGCTGATTTTAAACTGAATGCAAGACGATGATAGTCGTTGACGTCAGGCGACAACAGGTCATCAGAACACGCGCGGAAGTCACATTCACTTAATTAGTAGAGCAGCAAATTATGTTCAAATTATAGTTTTATATACTTCGTAATTTCTATAGGCAATTAATTTTAAATTGGCCTCTGAAAGCAGCATATAACGTAATAAATTTCATAGTAACATATCTTGACCAACAACTACATAAAAACAAAAAAAACAGGCACAACCTTTTGCTGGTTGTAAACTTTCAAACAATACGTCAATTATAGTTACTACGAGTATTATTAACCAAAACACTACTTTTTTATAATTGTACTTAGAATGAAAGTTTAGTGGTCAGCGTGTCTTGGGACACGTAGGCCTCTTTCAGCGGTTTTCATTCTTCCCTGGTCTTAGCTTCATCATAACCATGTGATGGCAAAAGAAAAAAAAGAGCTAGACACATGAAAAGTTAAAAGATGGACAGATGATATTAATAATATTGGAGAGCTAATTCAGTGGAGTTACAGTAGTTACGACTTATTTAATTTCACTCTAATTCAATCCCGGATAATTCTCATTACCTATTAGTGACAGTACAACAAACCGTAAGAAATTTCAGTAATTCATTTGTATTAACTTTTTAATAGAGATGCATCATTATTGCCATTGAAATTGTTGAGCATAGTCGTCTTGTCTGTAATCGCATTAATTACCTACTTTTATACCTACCTATCTATTCTACCCATTACAGAAGTAAGTACCTAATGGTTTAATTGAAAACATCAGGTATCTACGTAGTAGTTATCATATTTGCGACTTTTTCTTATCAGTTGCTATGTGATTGCAAATGAAGAAAGGTATTTATTCGTTATCGGGTTAAACAAACTTTTGATTCAATTTCGTTTGATAAGTGGCAAATAGGATCAACAGATTAAATCTGTATTCGATAGCCATTATTCACGTTTATGGGCTTTGATAATAGGTTTTTGTTGTTAGGCGCAGTTTGTGACACGCGATTGCAATTTCCTTGCAGCGGTTATCGACCTGGGTACTTATGTTGTGTTAATGTCGATGACATTACTCGGGCAAGGTCGAAGCGAACAAATTGAAGAGTCTCAATGTCTCCATCTAACTTGTGCTAAGCGTTAAATAAATCATTCAGTCTAAGGAAAATAAACAAATATCGCGGTTTTCAGTGACAATTTGAACAATAAATACTTTGCTTATTGACACATGCACTATTGCAGTCACACGAACCTAGATTGGTGTACAAGGTTGTACTTAGGTAGGTTCGTGTATATTCTATTTAACAATTCATAATCATTTAAACAAAGTTTATATACCTAGTATAGGTAATATTTAAAGTCGCATATTTAGTAAGCACTAAGTATACAATAAATAGTTAGTGAAATTGTAATTTGAAGTACCAAAATAGTCTGCGTTTTACAAATGGCCTTCGTGTATTGACATATTTTATAGAAGAGAAGATATTTAGGTATTCTCCCAATTAGATAGATATCTTGCTTTTAATATGTCTTAAACAGTTTATTCCACACTTAATAGTTTTTTCTTCTATATAAAAATATATTGCGACGAGTATATTTTTTATATAGACGTATATAACTACTAACTTAAAACCCTTATGTACTTGCTAGGTAATTCTATTACACCACCAACCTACTTACGATACCTTCCATTCGATAAGTGTTATGCTATCTAGAGGTATTTATATGTTATAGAATTAAGAGTTTTTTTTTCTTTTTATACATACATTATTAAAATAAACACCAAGGAGGGGTGGCAGAGATGTACCGACCGCGTGTATTTCGCCGACGATATGTTAGGTAACAGGGCACGTTATTGCCACTATACTGCGCAATTTAGTCCTGCTACCTAATTTTTTTTCCAACCCCAAGAACACGTTGTCTAGACAGAGATGTTGTGATCACCAGCAGCATTATTCATGGCATTGGGAAAAATCACAGCGCACATGGGTATCTACCAGTATCAATTTGATTTCACAAATTGAATTATGCTATAAAATTGTCAATTATTTTTTACTACAGCCAGCAATCAGTTAATGGCAGTCACAAGTAAATAAAGTAAATTTTGTCAGGATATAAGGTTCGAGAGTTGGTAAGAAGGTATTGCCGCACAACACGTTTCGTAGACTATTTTGACTTACCAATGAACCCTTTCTTGGCGAGTTCCAATGTGAAACGGCGTGTGATCTTTTCCAACTCGTGTTCGGAGTATTCCTTGGGGTTGATCTTGATACCGGCTTTGGCGCCACCGAACGGGACATCAACGCAAGCGCACTTAAATGTCATCAGGGCAGACAGAGCCTTAACTTCATCTCTGGTCACGTCAGTTGAGAATCTAATACCTGTAGACAAATAAATCATTAATGAGTATCACAGTTGGTTAGAGGTACATTACCTAGAGGGTTAAATCCGGAAGCAAGCTTGAAAGGCGGCCTAAGCTCAGATCATAGAAATAATTGTAGTTATTTATATGATATATTTTATTGACACAAAAGTGATGGTGGGACCTTAGAAAAAAAAAATATTTTAAGGGTGAGCGATCCGATCACTTAAACCCTTTCAAGTCGTATTTTCCGAGAACACTTGTACATTGGTTTCCATATGTAAATATAGATGTAGATTAAGGTAAACGGGCAAACATTATGGCATAATATAACTAGTATGTTTATAAAAAAGTTCAATATATAAGACAAGTTTTCGTAACTACTTATTTAAGGAGATAAAGTCCGACACACATGGCAGCTTAATTTTTTAGCAAGGCATAGGCGTATAACTGGATGTACAATTTTCAAGTATTTTAAGATATCACATATCCAGTCGGAAATGTAATACACTTATAGACAGCCTTATTTATGTTCTTTTCTCTGTACCAATGAAATCAGAAGAAAGGCAGGAGACCTGCCATCTTGTGACAAGATGTTTTAAAATATATAATATAATAATAATAAATTAGCCCTGTTAAGAAACTGTCCCACTGTTGGGCAGGGGCTCCTCTCAAACTGAGAGGGCTTAGGCCATAGTCCACCACGCTGGCCCAGTGCGGGTTGGCGAACTTCACAAACCTTCGAGAAACTCTTCACCGTTTAAAGCAAGTGATCATTAATTTTTAATACGCACATGCTTTCGAAAAGACAGAGGTGCGTGCCTGGGTTTGAAACCGAGACCTCTGACTTTGCAGTCCAACAGTCTAACCACTAGGCTATCACTGCTACAGGAAATGCTATTAAATGCTATTGCTTTAAAAATATGTCTTGCTATAATAACTTGCTATACCTGTACATACACAATATACACTTTAAAGTGTGTTCTTGTGTAAATATACGCTTTATTGACGTCAGCATATATAATACTTATTTTGCGGCCAACTCTTTAGCTGCATGCAAAAATACCTACATTTAATGTTTGTTGAACAGGATCGAGTTAATTGTTGTAACTGTTCATTAACGAAATGCGACAATTAACAATAATAAGAGGAAATGTTTAATGATACATACACTTTGGTGACAGCAGCAGTACCTATAGATTAAAAATACCTTCACAATAGTAGGGTACATTTAACCAGAACATTATCATAGTTTATAGAAAAAAACCTAATCGAATTCCTTACTTGCATTTGTACAAACAATGCATAATCTCGGGGGAGATTTAATATCTAGGCAAGCCAGTCTAGTGGAATGCGCCAGTTGCTTATCAGAGTTTTTTTCGTCTGGTTAAACTAAAACTTTTCAATTTTAGTTTAATCCTATGTTTTACGAATAAGTATGTAGGTAATAATGTCCTCTGCACTAATATAAGTTCAGGTTTTTTATTGTATTACATGTTTTGCATAACGTTACGTAATTGTTACGTAACGTCATTTTATCGTGCCAGGTAAGTTTACCTTGTGATAAAAAGAATTTAAAATTTGTTATAGCACCAAGTGGGGTTATCAAAAGTGAGTGATACTGATAAGAACAATCTCGGTTTTGTTGTATGATGAAATTTCCATTTTCGTCTTGATAAGGAATGTGAATTTTGAACTCTTAATATACGATATATGTATAAGTATATATCGTACTCTTGCTTGGTGAACGAAGTTATGCATGGACCTGCCCAATAGGTATATGGACAGCAGATAGAATGAGTGTACCCCTAGTCACAGCAATACGTTTAACTAACTACATGTTCAATCGATTATAAATTATTATTTTAAGGAGGGCAAATGGAATTATCTTCTACGTAGTTGATTTGGTGGGCAACCCTCTACATGGAATACTCTTATTGGATTACAAATCGCATAATTTACATTTTAATGCGATCCCCTCCCGTCTAAACTACCTCGAAAATGAAAAGGAACGTTTCAAAGAACGTAGGATGGGCTGCTTGAATATCTTATTTATTTAATAGCAAATCACAACATTGTTGATGACACCTGATTAATGATTAACTGAGTTCAGTCATTAATGTAAGCTTCATTTGTCCAGTAAGCGTACAGCATTGTTATTAACATAGAAGTTTTTATACTGTGGTTATTAAAAACTTCTAATATTACAATATATTATAGTGCAGTCCCTTAGCGAGCATATGAGCAGAAATACACTAGCTTGCTTTTTCACTCAGTAATACTTCCACTACTTCGTAAGCCTGTCTTTCCATTAGGCTTCAAAAATAATATGAAGAGGATATGTGAGCACGTATGTATCCCTGTCGTAGCCTTTTCACCAGATTTAATCTGAACTAGACAGTTCAAAAAGGCGCTCGCAGCGCTGGGCAACCGCGGTGCTCTTAGCGATTGTCAAGGTTAAGCAGCGTCCGACTCGGTCGGACTGAGATAGGTAACCCTTTGTGACATTTCATATTGGAGTGTGTCCGTGTTTCAGAAGCCACGTGAAACTGTCCTCGGTAACCACTTAATGCGGAAGTCGTTAAGCCATGTTGGAAGCTTTACAGGTGGCTTTATAAGTTCTAACAGCAGGTTTCTACGAACCTGACTCCACTATTCGCACTGCGTCCGCGTGGGGGAGTATGACCTAATCTCTCTCTCTCTCCTCGATTTGTGAGAGAAGGCCTTTGCCCAGCAGTAAGACAGTATTAAAGTACGGTGACGCCTATATTCCCCAAGCGTGGGTGGCAGAGGTGTACTGAGTACACCCACTTTTCGCCGACAATGTTAGGTCCCATGTAATAGAGGACGAGCCTATTGTTGGGCACAATTCCAGACTCCGGACGCATACTGGGAAGTTTTTCGATAGAAAAACTACATTTTTCCGACCTAGGATTTGAACCGTCCTGGGTTCAAATCCTCGTGACCACAAAGGGATGCGCTTTTCCACTAGACCAACGAGGCAGTCTTATTAAGCTGAGTTAAACAATGTCAATGAGGCCATCCTATTGATCCACACCCATTTCTCGGTATGCATTTTCGTGAATCCCTGGTAGAGTGATAGCCTTATAAAGAAAGTCGTGAACATGTGGTGTAGACAGCTTCTAATTATCGGCAACGACTGAAGAGACTAATTAATATATCAATTGTTTACTTTTAATTAGGTCAAATTCTTTATCAGTTGTGTTAACTCGATGTAATGTAGATATTATTACAATTAATTACCTATATGCAATGGCGTTATTTAACTAAGGATGATATCAGTTAGGTGGTTTTTATGTAAATATGTTTTTATCGTTTTTGTTAAGAGTTTACTTACTTGCCTGATAATTTAAAGCAATGGTGTCAAGAAAAAGAAATACCTACGTAGGTATTTAATTTAACCCCGTCCAAATTTTCGTGTAACCGTTGACCGATATGTTGACCTGCTAAATACCTTTTGGCAAACTCTTGATAAAACATTAAATATCACCTTTTATAATTTTGTACCTATTTACATTTGTAATTTTTTGGATTAAGCCGATAGAATATGTGATAGGTGATTTACCATTTAGGTCTGACAAATGAAACCTCTCCAAAACTTTCTGAGAATCTATTCCAATTCATCACTCAATGTATTTTGTAATTTCATATATATTTTTATCAACACAATTTTAAAAACTGCTATATATTAACATCTCACTGTAATGATGATTCCATATACCTAAAACATATAGCAGTGATAGCCTAGTGGTTAGACCGTTGGACTGCAAAGTCAGAGGTCTCGCGTTCAAACACAGGCGCGCACCTCAGTCTTTTCATAAGCATGTGCGTATTAAAAATTACCTATTATTTGCTTTAATGGTGATGGAAAACATCGTGAGGAAACCGGCATGCCTAAGAGTTTCTCGAAGGTGTGTGAAGCTCGCCAATCCGCATTGGGCCAGCGAGGTGGACTATGGCCTAAACCCTCTGTTTGAGAGGAGGCCCGTGCCCAACGGTGGGTCAGTTTTTTAACAGGGCTAATATTATAAAACAAATTTGAATATAGGTTCACCTTGGCAATAAGTGTACCTATTTGTCTATTTAATTCACACACAGTCCCATCTCATAAAGATGTAGGTAGTTATACAGAATAAACCCAAACATTATTATGATTATATAATCATCAATTATTATTGCGCTCACACTGTCCCAAATCCCTTTCCCTGTGCTATTAGGTATAATGTATTTTTCTCTTTGTCCATTTAATCCGTACTTCCAAACTAATATAATAATATTTCGAGAGTAACTCCGTCCGTCTGTTACATAAGAATAAAAAATAAACTACTGGCTAGAAAGAACAAAGCACCTAATTTATCTTTTAATATATTATTGTTTCATACTATTCTGTGACACAAATTTCCTCCCACTGCGTACCTATATCTCGTACTAAAAATAAATGCGACCAATGCCGATGGAGTGACTAAAATAAAAATATTTATTTCAGTTCAGCTAGGTAGGTACAAGGGAAATACTTATTGGCCTACCACGATTGGACATTTACTGGTTGGTTGATTTGGTCAATAGACCACCACAGTAGGAATAAATTATCTGGGCACCACGACTGCTATTGCAAATTTAGTAAAATTGTCAATCATTGACTTTATAATCGTCGGTTTTGATAATCTATTAATTCAATGGTGTCCTTATGGTTTTCCATAGGCGTATCACTTGAAACATTTTTCAGTATTTGTAAGACCATAGAGAATTTAGTACATTACCGACTAAAGACCTAATTGTAATTTTTTTTAAAACCTAGCCCCACACTAGGATTAATTCCTGTGTCGTGGGTGCGTTTACAAACATGAAAATTCACAAACACAAATACCCAGACCGACACAAATAATTGTGGATCACCCAAACATGTGTCCCGTGCGGGAATCGAACCCGCACCTATTAGACAAAGTGGGCGGAGCGACTTAAGCTCTTAACCACTGCGCTAAATCGTCCGTCTAAATTGAACGTACGTTATAGCTTGTCATAATTACAAATCACCTAAAGATAGCAGACCTGGGGCCCTAGTTCCTGTCTAAAGTTAACGCGGATGAAATCGCGGCCAGAAACTAGTAAAGAAGTACTCGTAACATAGACCCATTGGATCGATATTCTCTTTATGAGAAGTCCCGCAAAGCAAACCGAGGAAGGTACTTATTAGTTAGCTAGCAACAGTGATAGCCTATTGCTAGAATTCTCGTCTTGTGAATTATGAGGTTCAGGCTATACATCCCGGCTCGGTTTTCTACACATGTAAGTACATAAAATTGTCACATACGCAAAACATCGTTAGATATCCATCTGAGAAAAGCTACCATTTTTTCATAATGTAATGAGGGTGTTCTTTATAGAAAGATACGCTATTTCCATCTCTTCACAGAAAAAGGTTGTAGTATGTCATGTTATAATGTAGAATTTTAATTACTTATTTATTCGCAGTTTAACTATGAATTTTTGTTGTTCAGGATTTTCCTACCTATTTTGCTTTCATGAGGTCAGAATCATAACGATATATTATATTAAGTTTTCCTTAAATCATTTAAGCCATCTAGTTGCGGTTCACTGGATCGAGTAGGGGCGGGTTCGATTCCCGCACGGGACATATCTGCGTGACTCACATACATTTTGGTAAGGGCGTTTGCGGCTGGGAGAAGAGTGTTTGTAAACGCACCCACGACGAAGGGATCAATCAATCCTGTGCGTGGAGTTTTTGTTTAGAAATATGAAAAAAGTTAAGGTATGAAATACAATATATACTTTGTTACTACCGTAGAGAAAACCCACGTAAACGTTTATATAATAGAGGAGCCGTGACAGGTTGCTCGATGTGAAAAATAATTATCACGGAATAAAGAAGTACCCTTCTTCGATATGTTTTAATTAGCATTACCTACCCTCATAGTTGTGATCTCAGATTTTAAAAACAACATAAATATAACACGTAAGAGTGGCACGCCTCTATTAAACCTTGAAACTGGATGTTCCCGGAATCACATGGGGATATAATGAAACGTGAAAATAATTGTGGTTCCCAAACAATTGTAGAGTGCGATTTAAAAAATTAAATAATCCAGACTCTAATCAATCATAGCTAAGAACACTCTCGATCGAGTCACCTTTCAAACAAAAAAAAAACCAAATCAAAAATGCTTCATCCGTTTCGGAGCGACAATGCCACAGACACAGATTCGCACCGTAAACTTATAACACCCCTCTTTTTTTCGTAGGAAGTTAATAGCGCTATTTCGTGACCCTAAAATATTTTTCCAGAAACACTTTTTGGTGACGTTTTTAATAGGAACTAAATTCATATACAAGGTCCTGAGAAAGAATTACACCCATCCCAAATAACAAGAGTCAAATGGCGTTAAAATTATCTATTCCTAAACAGGAAACAAATCCTTTTGATAAGTCACTCGGCAACTATCGTATAGTCTATTTTAATCAAACCTTAAAACTTTGTGAACCCACCATCACCATTTTTATGTTTTAGTTGTGACTGCAATTTATAACAAGTGTTATATGAAGGCGACAGTATTTGCGAAGACATCGAAATAAAAATTCTGTTAGCAAGAAATCGATGTTTTTATGTTGAGGAAAAGTTTAAATTTTTTTAAAGTTTGGAATAGACTGGACGTAAACATTTTGCTATGCTTTGGATAGATATCTTAATATTGCTGAATTAAATGATAAATCTTAATTGCCCATTTATCGATCAAACAGTCACAGTCCAATGATAAAATATATTGCGCTATACGCTCTAAAGTCAGTCGACAGGTGACAAAACGTGACTTCTCTTGCGAATACTACATGTATTTGTTTAAAGTGTGTACCCACTTAATTTTCGCCAATTTAATAGGTATTGATGTCCACACACCTACCTGTTGTTATTAACTTCGAAAGGAAAACAACTTAATTTTAGATATTACGTAATAATGGCGTCACGACCACGCCTCCGGTTGTCAACCCGATAGGAACCATTCGTTATCTTGTCTCTCGAGCCCCCTAATCTCGTGTAGTAGGTATTACTTGCCAACATGTTTTTCACGCATTGATGCCCACGAACACGTGATGTGACGAACTATGATCGATACCTCCTGCCTCGATGGTTTGGTGGCAAAGCACATCGCTTTGTGATCACGAGGCCTTGGGTTCAAATCCTAGGTCGGGCAAATGTAGTTTTTCTAACGAAAAATTCCCAGTATGAGTCCGGAGTCTGGAATTGTGCCCGGTATATGGCAATAGGCTCGCCCCCTATTACATGGGACCTAACATCGTCGGCGAAACGTGGGTGCACTCAGTACATCTCTGCCACCCCCGCTTGGGGAATATAGGCGTGACGGTGTTTTTTTTAGGGTTACGTTCCGTCAGGTACAAAATGATTCGTTGTTATTTTAATAATTATGTGTCTGTTCTACTACACAGGTCCATTTTCTGTTAACCTGCTATTGTTTTGGTCATGGTAAGATAGTCTAGGTCTTCCCCGGTAACTCCATCCTTTGATTCGCATACATTGAATTTTGGCACTATAAATTAGTATACCTGCATCGATTTGTGTGGTAAAAGAAAATTATGTGTATTCTTTTACAAACGGGCGTCTGATTGATTTACCCTACATAGTGTTCTTTTTTTCCACTCGTTTTTACAGCAGTTTATGAGTTTGGAATACGTTAACTCCGTACAGATCCTCAAGTGTTGCAGGTTTATAGGAAACACTATTTTAAAATTCTGGACATCTAATCGTTTTTCTACCTTATATAAAGCTTTTTCAATTCTATAAAGCCCTAAATGTGCTGTATTGGTCCGGGAACAGAATTTACCTATATAACCCAAAGTGTGTGTATCCAATTCCCACCTGACCGAATTTTTTTTTTATTTATTTTGCCAATAATTTGAAACAGTTATTTCGAAAACTCTATAAAAATATGTCACAGTTAAGAATAAACATGAGTTTTGGCGAGAAGTCGAAGAGTGATGTTGTCAGTTTGTTTCAATTTCTAAAACTTGTGTTATTTCGAATTATAATGTGTAATGTTGGTGGAATATTAAAAATTATGTATTCTTATATGTGCGCGAGTGAAGGTAATTGTAACAAAGTGACAAAATGTGCGTTTTTGTTTTCCCTCAAAACGGCCGTCGCAATTGGTATGTAAAGTATCCATCGCTTTACTATCCAGGGTACACTTCATCAAATTTCATAATCATCTTTGTCATCAAGTTCATCGGGGAGTTCAATTAATTTAGAAATGAATACATATTAGTAATACTTAACATTGGCAAAATACGCGTCGTCGTGATGCCATAAACATGAAAAAAGAAAGAATAAACATGTCATGATAACTGTGAGAGTTTAGAATCAGGGAATTTATTATGTAAAAAAGTATGCACTTAATTACATACTAAATTCCCTGTTTTATATCCATATACTCAACATTATCCATCTACATACCCACACTTTTAAAAGGTGTTAGAAATAATTACACATGTCCGATTATTAATTCTGTTACCAAGGTCTTGCCTTTGCTTTACGGGCTATTACCGAGTCTCCATGCCAATACAGGATCGATGAACAAGTTATTCAAACATAGTTTGCTCGATATTCTTAACTATAGATTACTTGCCAAGTTTAAGCTATAAGTTTCCATGTAGCTTCGAAGGCACGTTAAGCCGTCGGTCCCGATTACCACTTAATGTTGTAGTCGTTAAGCCACGGTGGAAGCCTTACAGGCGACCTGATATGTCCCAACAGCAGGGGGCCACAAACCCGCCTCCACCAATCTGCACTGGGTCTGTGTGGGAGTATGACCTAAGGCGAGAGGCCTCGCTTTGTAAGAGAAGGCCTTTGCCCAGCAGTTGTACAATATAGGCCGTTACTTGCTCATTGAGCATGTATCTCTTATCTTATCCAAATGCACCCTCCCACATAATTTCGTTTATTTGATAGTGATCTAATCATACATCAACTCCATGTTTTGATTTTTTTTAGCTATGGCAGGTTCCCTTTGGTTGTCTGCACCAGAAACTCCCACCATTTAAGTTTCCAGGGACTATCGTACTACATGTAATACTTGTGTGTAATGTTGTGTAGTCCACAAATATGCTCTATTTTAACGGTCTAGGTTTTGATCATAGCTAACATGGTGATAATACACTTTTAGTAGGTACCTACGTTTTATTTATGATCTATAGTTTTAATTATATATAATATTATGTTGATATTATCTAGTCAGTTAGTGCAGATTGTTTTGTTTTGCATCAGCATTCTTGGCAATAAAATAACAAGCACGGTTCATACAAACATAATTATGTGACCATGCTTACCTTGTCTGATAAATGTAGTACAATGAGCGACATTGATAAGATTTTAATCATCGTGTTAAGAATTAACACCATAATTTCTACATATATATACATAGTTGTGTGTGGTGATGACATCGTGAACATGTGAACATTTAGAATCCTTCAGAGAATGTAACTCTATTCATCATTTCGTAATTTTTGGTCATTTCGTAAATGCGTGCCCGGTTTTTGAAAACATCGGTTTAATTGTGTTATCCTTGAATCCATCAGTTGATCTCTTGTGTACAAAAAGGTCCGCTCCTTGGCGTTTTATTGATATTTTTCCGCTTTGTGAATACATATAAGCAACATTTTGAACCACAGAAATATGGTGGTGCTGATAGTAGCACACAAAAATTCGTTGTAGTTAGGAGGTAGGAGAACTATTATTATGTTTGTATGACTGAGCGATGCGTTTTCCTCTATAAATTTATCATAAAGTATATTGTTAACTAATCATGAATATGAAATGACTTATTGATATTGTTGCTATGCTGTTTGCATTTTAGTTTCTTAAGTCATTATTATCATGTCAATTGAAATGAAGACATTTGGTTTTATGATTTTATTAACTGAATTTTTGAATAGAACACCTTTCCAAGTATGTATCTCTCGGGAAATTTATTTCTTCTTTAGCATGTATGTACATACCCACTATTTTTTAATTAACTTTTTGATAGATGAATCGGCGTGGGTTTACCCACGGTACTCCGGTTACAGGTTTGATTTATCAAAGCATCAAGGTGAACAAGAAATTATTAAAAAGGTTATCTAATAATTGATCTATCATGTGCTAAATTTTAGGTTATTAAGTTTTTTTTGATGATGAGTCGTTATGAAATGGCTTTCATGGTTATCACCATTTATACTAACTAATACAAACTACTACCTCTAATTTCGACTTAATATTTTTACCATGCATTTTCTGTATTTATCTAGCGTAACTACATCTGTAGGATATTTTAGAATATAGCATTACGTTCACTAATATCACGTGTCTCGTGGCCTATAAATAAAACTGCCCATTAACAATAAGCACTACACGGGTGATGTAAGCAAATCAAAGAGAGTATTGAAAAATATGGCACCTACCTCCTTTTGTTGGTGTCCTGTGTGAAGAATGCTGTGCCCTGTAGCCTAGGATCATTTCGTAATCGCCAGAGTCGCGCCTAAGCGGAAACTGGATTTCGAGAATGTGATCGCATGGCTGCATAAGCTTTAGGATACCGGCAACCTTCTTTTTCTTTTCTTCTATCGAAACCCTAGATTTCATATCCTCTACTAGTTTGTCTTCGATCACCTGGCATGCTCTGTGGAAAAAGTACTCCACCATGTCGAAGAATCTAGGGTTTGCACTCGTCGGTACATCCTTGAGCCTGTCTGGAATCTCATGACTTGCATAGGTGCGGCAGCAAACGTTCACGCCAGCGGGTGTGAGCTTAAGCACATTATTGAGTGCTTCATTTTGGATTGAATTTTTTAAAGGTACGACTGTCTTCGCGATGTTCTTTAGGTGAAGCATTGTGATGGTTTAATTAAGTACGATTGGTCGGGTTAGAATACCGGGCCGCCCTACTCTACACTAAATTTATAATACACAAATGGTGTGTATTCTATCGTAATAGACTAGTGACGACCCGCCCCGACGGAATCCGACTCACTGAGCGGAGTGGCTTGCGGCATAAAATAAAAAGGCCCCTAGTCGTGATGCGGATGTTCGCTCTCACTTCTACCAACGTGTCTAGACAGAGATAAAAACTTCGTGAAGTTGATACAGGACGGAGTGGAATCGAAACATTTATGAAGGTGGAGACTTTACTGATCGGCAACAAAAAATCCATTTTAAAATTTTGGAGTTAAGTACAGTTAAGTACAATAACAAAAAATTTAAGAAACCTTAAAGAATAAATGCGAAATTTCATCATCGTCAATCAAGTTAAACGTTCAAACTCAAAACCTGAGTTTGCTAGTTACCTAATTATGTTACCGATGGTTAACTCCGGATTATTTTACCTGGTTTTAATAGTGAGTTTCGAGGTTTTAAATACAGTTATGGGTGAGCGGCAGTAAAATTAAAATGTTGTCTATGGATAAAATCAAGCGTTTCAACTTCATGGTGGTAGAAATGAAATAGTAAACCGGCCGAATTGTATTGTGTGTTGGCCTATGGCCTATGGTGTTAATAATCAGTGGTTATACGATAGGACTTTTTTAATGTATGGTGACATTTAACATGGTCGTACTTGTTTATGATGAAAATCACGCGATTTTTTATATGCACTTTTTACTTAGCTATATTTGGTAGACGGGTTACCACAATGCGTAGGTATAATAATATTTCTTTAGCTAGTTGCAGTGAATCTATTCAGCGGACACCTTCCTTTGTTTCATGAAGGTATTATCTCAAGTGGGTGGCGGTTCCTGCTTCCCTCAGCATAAATGTCAAATTCGGCGTGTTTCGCCCCTCTTTAACGTAATTATAATGAGGATTAGGTATATTGAATTTAACTAATTGATATATAATGTGGATGTTGGTATCAATTAGCCCTAATTTTTCACTGCACATAATTAAGATTGTTGCTATGTGTCCCTAAATAGCCGCTGTCTAGACGAAAGCTTAACGTCTTTAGTGATGTAGTAAACTAATTATAGGACATTATTCTAATAATTAACGTAGTAATGAATTAATATAGATATGGCACTAAAACTGATGTTAGAAAATCATTCGTTAAATAGGTGTATTTTTATAGTTTTAGATAAGCATATGTATGTTTATACACAGGTGGTACATCTAATCGTTATTGGGAACAATGAACATGATTCTGTAGAATTATGACACAAAAAAAGAACTTGTAAAGTTAATAAAAATCTGGGGTACGAAATGCCGAAGGGACAACGTTAAAATGAAATCATTATGTTAATACAACGTTGTTGTGGTACTACTGATTGCTACCGAACGCCAAAGTCAAGTGAAACAACTTCAGATCATAGTAATTATAATACGGCAAAGTAAAATGGGCGTTATAATAGAACATAGAGCAGTTGCTCAACGGTCAAACGATAAGATAGCATTATCAAATACCAAACGAGGTTGCCCTAATTTAACTATTGATAAACATTGGACTTAATATAATGCTAGTCGTTTTCAATTAACTAGTCATTTTAATTCGTCGAATGTGTAGCCACACGTGCCTATTTTAATTAAATTAGGTCAAAATATTTTCTTATCCCCACTCCCCTAGATGGAGGGAGAAAGTAAAATATCTACGCAAAACAATAATGTTTGGAGCCAAATTTAGATACTGAAATACTACATGAAATGATTTTGCATTTTGGGTGTAAGTGGCTTACAATAAGGCGCAAAAGTAGAGTTTGTCAGGAACAAAGGAATTAATTAGGTAAGACTTTTCAAATTTTAATCCTGTAAATTAAGATACCTACCGAAATGTGTCCTATATTTTTACTTACTTTTAGATTTTCAAAGATGACATTCCTAGAAGACGGTGAAACCTGTGATCAAAATCAAATAGATATTCTTCCCGACGAGTTGATTGTCAACATTTTTAAATTGCTGTCTCTGGACAACATACTCGAGTGTGAAAAAGTATGCAGCCGGTGGAAGAAATTGGCTAGAGATGAGGTGCTGTGGAGACATATTAGTTTTGTATACTCAGGAAAGCTTGGGAAGAGTGAAGTTAGCAAAAAAAATTTGGGGGTCATAGCATCCCACAGTGAATGCATACGCTGCCTCAAGTTACAATATGTCTATAGCTACCCTGAGATCAACTCAATAATACAGCAGTGTCAAAAGCTGATATCCCTGGAACTTGTCATGTGCAGAATCTCCAAAGAATTTGAAGAGGACGTAAGGAAGTGGCCCGACCTGCGAAAACTAAACTTAAAAAATTCTTTAATGTTAACGAGTGGTGAAGATCTGATGATTTCGTATGATCATTTTAATAATCTTAACTACTTGGCTTTATCTGATTTTGGCCTTCCGGTCGAGACTCGCGATAGTTTAATCCGGTGTAAATATTTATGTTACATTTACATAGAAAAAATTAAAAATCTTAACTTAGAATATGTGCAAAAATTAATTGTATCGAAACAAGAAATTTTAAAATCTCTTCACATATACGGCGGCGATGCCGTAAATGACGAGTGTCTAAATTTGTTATCTAAGTGTAATTTACTCAAAGATCTGGCTATTATAAGATGCGAGAGTCTCACCGATGCAGGATTAATACATCTAGTAAATTTAAAAAGTATAGAGCATTTGCAAATTTGGAATAATACGATTTTCTCCGAATCTATTTTACATAGGACTTTAGGAAGTCCATATTTAGTAAAACTAAAAAGTTTAAGCTTGTCGCGAATAGGCAACGTGTCACCTGCCATTGTAGATATAATATCCGAATATTACAAGAATCTCAATTTTCTCGCTGTTTATCAGTGTCCCAAAATCATACATACAGACTATGAAAAACAACTTAAAGCAAAATTCAGAAACATTGATGTGGTACTGTACTAATATATAATATATATATGAAAATTAATAAATTGTATGTATTTATATTTATAGCAGTTATTTTTAAGAGGAATGATGAAAGAAAAAAAAACATATGGTACATGTTAATCCACTTATGTATGAAGTATATTCACTGTATAAATAATGGCATGTAGTCATAATAATTACATTTTTTCAATGAATAAAACATGATACACAAAGAACTTATATTAATTAATCAAAACCGGCCAACAAGGACTTAAATTACTTACTAGTCTTTAGCTAAGAGAATTCTTTCTACACGGATCATACTATTTAAAAAACGAGACAAAAATGTTGAACAATAAAATGACCTCAATGTGCTCATTATACATTCTTTTCCTAACACCTGATTACATATAATTTATATTATTATCTATTGTGGAGACCTCTAAAACTAGGGAGTCACTTCAACGACAAAAAATATTATACCAGTCGTATAATACATACACGTAAATACATAAGTACCTACAATGTAACATTTATTATTATAATAGGTAGGTATATCATTTGTGAATTATTTGTGATGTTAATGTGTACCGGGGAATAATAATTATGGTTCTGAGCACATAGGATTAAGATCATTAAACGTTAAAGTAAAGAATTCGTATGCCTAAAATATCTTATCAAAAATTAAAATATTTATTGAATAATTCCTGTTGTGTCTTAAAAACAAGACCTCTTATTACATCACTATTCACTTCAAACATATCACAGCAACCCGAATCGTTTGGTACTTTTCTGACATTCCATTGAGTACTGACTATGATAGGTTAAAAAATCTGTTTACGATATGACCACGAAAAAATGCATTATACATACACATAATATAGTATAGGTTATTTACATGTATACATAACAGTATATCATTCATTAAGCTAATCATTTTAAATTCTAGTAAATTTTGATAAGCTCAAAATCTATTTGTTCTAGGTATTTTACACTTTTTCCTTTGTACACTGTCTATTTTTGGTTTCAAAGAGGAACGAATAAATAATTAAATATACGATCGGTTAGGTACAGTATACGACAGTGATTTATTTATAACACGTTATAAAACAAATAATCTATGTATAAGTATGGCTATCTTGTATGGATGCAAAGTTTTTCATTTTTTACTATTTCAAGAGTTTATGCTTACATATGACAAAAATAATCATTAAACACTTTTATTACCTATTTAATATTATTAATTGGGTAACATTTTCCGAATTAAATTTAATAAATAGGTAATATTTAATTTTCGGGTTAAATGATTATTTTTTACCAAATAGAAAATATATTGTAGAATCGTTTCGGCCATGGTAAGTACCATCCAAAACGTAAAAACGAACAAGCATGTCCTTGAATCTGATAACTGCGAGCGCGAGGTACATAAATTGAATACGTATTGTAGAAAAAAAATAAAATAATAAAAGGTTGATAATGTAACAGCTTACAGAACCCCATTATTTTGTCGTGTCATTAAATTAAAATTTTCCAGCGTCATTTGCAATTGTAGATGATTTTTTATACTTCCTGATGGTGTGATTGAGCACTTGATCAAAAAAAATGGCGACAGATCGAAATAAAAGACACGTTGTTAAACGAATTATTATTCGATCGCTCGGTTTTTGTATTTAATGGTGATCATTTTAGGATACAAATCAAGAGTAATAAATTGTAGTCCACAAAAGTAGTAACTAGTGTTTCTTTTTATTTTCACCCATTATAATAGAATGATAATTTAACAACTGTCATTTTACTACGTACGAATTAAGTTTAAATTTTCACACTACAAAAATATTATCTTGTTGGATTTTATTTAAGGTGCTTGTCCGCATGGAGAGATTTAGGTGATCAGTAAAGATGCGTGATGGATGTGCGAAGAATTTATAGTCAATAAATTACTGTAATTTGATTAAAACTGCAAATTATTTATGATTTATAATAAAGATATAATAACATATATTTTTAATAGCTTTATTATTTATAGTGAAGTGATAGGTCAACAAGTATACAATAGGTCAACTAGAAGTTTCCGCACTAGTGGTCATGTGCGACTTATTTAGATGATTATTATGATTATTAAGTTTAGAGACATCATTTTTTAAATAATCGTTCACGTTGACAACATATCTAGTGAGAAATTATGGAATACAATCTCCTTAGTACAGATTTATATCTGTAGAAGATCATATGGGTCTTTTGACCTCGACGATACTGATCCACTTCCAGCTCCATTTCAATTGCAATGACAGCTAGCGTTTAAAAAAAACACACACACGAAAAGACTCATCCCTATAAAAAATGCCACTTCCCTGCCCCTTAAATCTGTCCACCCGGACGAGCAGCCGCAAAAGTAAAATATAAAATGGCCTACCTAAACGTTAAAAATCACACACTAGAGGGGGGAGGTACGTCTATCATCGCTTGCGGCCGCGCATGATCTGCAGCGCCTTGGCCATGAGCGGCGCTCTTTTGGGCTTGTGGAAGCTGGCCGCCGACACCGGCGTGGCAGTGGGCGGGCGAACGGCGCCCACGCGTAGTACGTTGGACGCGGCCGCTAGCGCCGCCACGCGCGCCGCCGGGCTGCCCGTGGCCGCGCGAGCCGTGCCGTGCAGCGCCTGCGGGAGACAACCAATTCAGCACGGCTAGAAGGAGCGGTGCTACAAAACACATGTCGACTAACTTTAAGGTTTCGCCACATAGCAGACGTAGCGCGATGGGAGGGTGGTGGAGGCGCGGCTTGGGGAGTTGTATTGTACTGAAATGTACGGAAGACGCCACACAGCGCAGCCACGGTCGGCGCGAAGGCAAACGTCACGACCGAGCGTAGCCAAGCGCGTCCGTCGCGTTCCCGTCACGTTCCGTCGGCTATTTGACCAAACCTTTAGAGCGTGATAGCTTAATATATTTGATCTTTGGGTGTTGACTGTTTGATCGATAAGCAATGGCCAATTTACAGCTAATATTTTAATTCAGCAACATTAAGATATCTATAATAAGTTTAAGTACGATAGTTGCCGAGGGACTTATCAAAAGTATTTGTAATTTTTTTTGTATAAAACGTAGCCCCACACTAGGATTTATTCCTGTATTGTGGGCGCGTTGGCAAACATGACAATTCACATACACAAATACCCATGCCCAAACAAATAATAGTGGGTCACACAAAGATTTGTCCCGTGGGAATCAAACCTGCGCCTATTCGACCCAGTAGGCGGAGCAACTTAAGCTTATAACTACTGCGCCAAATCGTCCGTCGGATTCAGACTTTGTTGCCCTAAGCGTATTAATACCCGGTTTATACACTGCTACTGCCGGCACTTCCCGCTTAGAGCAATGAGCAGCACTGCGGCGGCGTCGACTGTTCACATACTCCTTTCGCTGTTTTCTGTGTTTTTCTTATACTCAATTTACACATTGAATTTTCAGCGTGAATTGAGGGAAGGTAAGTTGTATAAACGCGCCACTTACGCTTTACTTCCCTTCTCACACTATCACTACTGCCCGGCGTCCCTTCGTTTTTTTAAGCGGGAGTCAAAAGACTGACATGCCACGCCCACTCAGTGTGGACGGTTTCGAAATCTTTTTGGAATTTTGGGGAAACAAATTATATAGAAAAAAAAACTTGAGTATAAAAATCTAAAGGAATATATAAAAAACAATAAAGTGTGAGGGTGATACGAGGCATGCCTTTTAAGTTTTGTCGTTTGAAGAAAAAACTAGAACCTTATAGTACTTTTTATTGTTTTTCAAAGTATTCACCACGTAGCTTAATACACTTTTCCATTCGCTCAAACCAGTTATTATAACATTTATTTCACTCTAAAGTGGGGGTGTTCAAAATGGCTGACTTAAAAGCGTCGACGCTTCTTCACCGGACTGGAACCTTTGACCACGAAGACTTTTCTTAATTTTAGGAAATGTAAAGAAATCGTTAGGGCTTAGGTCAGGACTGTATGAAGGATGGTCAAGAATTTCTACTTTGTCCTGCTTCAAATACTCAATCGTTTGACGAGCGCTGTGTGAGCTTGCGTTGTCGTGGTGCAGGCTGATGCGTCGCTTTGAGTTAGATTTCGAAGTTCGGCGATGACTTGTGGTAAACAAACTGTGGTATACCACTCTGCGTTAACCGTTCTACGATCTTCAAGTGCAATAATCGCAACATGGCCGGTTTTTCCAGCGAACGTGGCCACCATCTTCTTTGAAGTGCTTCGAGAACGAACAACTTTAGTCGGCTTTGGCTCGTCTTGAAAGACCCAGATTGTAGATTGTTGTTTGGAATCAGGATCGTAGGCATAGATCCAAGATTAGTCATCACTGATGATGTCGTAGACGTGATTTGACTCTTCTCGGTTGAACCTTTGCAGAGTTTTCTTACACCATCTGACGCGGGCCGCCTTGTGATCGTCGGAAAGCAGATGCGGTATCCAACGGCAAACTAGCTTTCTCACACCAAGCGCTTCATGCAAGATCTTCTGAATGGTTGTCCCTGAGATGCCTAATAGAGCCTCTATCTCTCGATACGTCACATGACGATCTTCGAGAATTAGTTGTCTCACAGCAATGATGTTATCTTCAGTGAAGGCGGATTTTGGGAGTCCTTCGCGAGATTTGTCACTAACACTAGTATGTCCACGCTGGAATTCGAAATACCAGCGTTCGACAGTCCGCAAACAAATATTTCCCCAAGGCATTTTTATACTAGCTTTCCCATGGTTTTTCTGATGCATCACTCTCACACTTTATTGTATTTTATATATTTCTTTAGATTTTTATCCGTAAGTTTTTTCCAAAATGATTATTTCCCCATAATTGTAAAAAGATTTGTACACCAGCCACACGAGTGCGCGTGGCTTGTCCGTCTTGACTCCCGCTCTAAAAACCGCCAATGCATGGAATGCCGGGCAGTGATAGTGTAAGTGGCGCGTTTATACGACTAAACTTCCCTCACTTCACGCGGAAGTGAACAGTATGTAAATTGGGTAAAACAAGGAAACCACGTATTGGCAAGCGCAGCGTCGGACGGCCGCCTGCCAGATGGACGGACGACTTATGGTGATCGCAGGAAGTTGTTGGATGCAGATAGCATCGGACCGGTTGCGCTAGAGAGTTATTGGGGAGACTTATGTTCAGCAGTGGATGGGTGCAGGCCTCAGCCTCTCATGATGATGTGATGATCTAGCGTAAGATAACCGCTTTGTCTTGCGTGGTAGCATGGCATGCCATGGCAATAGTATGACACTAGAAAACTCATTTCAAGTGACGTATATACGAGACTGTTTTGACATCCGTACAAGACTCGAATTAGGGGCCGACAGAACTATGTCCCGTAGGAGATGTCATGCCACCCGTGCTAGCCCTGCAGGGGATACATATTGGTGCCCTAAATCTAATATAGCGTGAGTCAAAATTGACAAATTGATAATTCGAAAAAGTTGTTGTGATTGCTTTGTAATACAACTTTTTATTGTTTCTGCGACTCAAAGATTTGTTGTCAGAGAACTCATTTTTGAGTTAAGTTCGCCTTGGTACATTTAATTTTTATAAGTTCATATAAATTTGTAACCTTTTCTGTACATACAATGAAGAAATAAAGAATTAAAGATTAAATCTCTGTTACTCCGGAATTATTTGTGCAATACACAAGTATTACTTGTCTATACACTGTTGTTGATGACTCTCGTGGACTGGATGGGTCGAGAAGACACAACGACTAGATGTCACTGTACTAGTGAAAACAAATATGACGACTTAAACCATCAACTTTTGTTAGTTAAAATCTATACATAGGACTTACTTTCCTAGTAAAAGAACACCAGCCTTATATTACTGTCGGCGGCAAGAATACAGTATCCATGTCAACTTTTTTCGCCTCCGAGATCGACGTCTCTAAAGGTAATAATTCAAAAATCAAACCAAATGATTGATACTACCAAATTTGCGAAAGCATTATCAGTGAATACACCTAAATAATGATAGAAATTATAGATTAGTGCATACCTACCACAAATAGAGAACATAATTATTTTTTTATAAAAACGTTGCCCAACACTAGGATTTATTCTTGTATCGTGGGTGCGTTTACAAACATGAACATTCACATACACAAATACCCAGACCGGAACAAATTATTGTGGATCACACAAAGATTTGTCCCGTGCGGGAATCGAACCCGCGACTATTAGAAACAGTGGGCGGAGCGGCTTAAGCTCTTAACCACTGCGCTAAATCGTCTGATCTAGGTTACTTCCAAACAGAGTTAGGCAGTGATAGCCTAGTGGTTAGACCGTTGGACTGCAAAGTCAGAGGTCTCGGTTTCAAACCCAGGCACGCACCTCTGTCTTTTCGAAAGCATGTGCGTATTAAAAATTAATTATCACTCGCTTTAACGGTGAAGGAAAACATCGTGAGGAAACCTGCATGCCTGAGAGTTTCTCGAAGGTGTGTGAAGTTCGCCAACCCGCACTGGGCCAGCGTGGTGGACTATGGCCTAAACCCTTTCAGTCTGAGAGGAGGCCCGTGCCCAACAGTGGGACAGTTTCTGAACAGGGCTAATATTATTATTAGAGGAAGGCAAAAAGTAAAAGTGTAAACGTAAACGTTGAAGATTACAAAATGTAATTATAATCGTTAATCATTAATACACCGTCACGCCTATATTCCCCAAGCGGGGGTGGTTAATCATTATTCTGATTACATTTTGCCCATGTCTGGTTACAAAAAAATAAGTTGAAAATCCATATTAACATTATAAATTCGAATCTTTCTGTTACCTATTCACGTCTAAATCGCTGAATAGATTTTAATCAAATTTGGCAAGTAGATAGATCTTATCCGGGGGAAGGAAATAGCAACCATTTGTCTTAAAAAAAACTGAAGAGAGCGAAATACACGCCTGAAAATCACGCAAGCGAAGTCGTGGGTACACAAGTAACTTATAAAGATTTCGGATAAAATTTATACAGTGCAACTACTATTTTCTTTTAATTAATATCCATCATTTAGTGAATTTATTTTAACGAGTGGTCGCCCATAGGTCGATATTCGACCTACTCTTTCATCGTTTGCTGGTTATGTTTGACATTCTGTAAGACTATAGACAAATAATATTAAAGACAAACAATATTAATCTATGCTCAATTTGACTATACCATGGGACCATACACTTTAACAATAAACAAAAGAGTATATATGCGGGTGTGTGTCAAATACATGGTAGTGTGTGTAATGTTTTTTTTATTGATTTAATGTATATTTTATGCATAATTAAAAAAAAAATTAGCATCCTGCACTCTTTCTCTACAAGCTGTAACATAATAAACGCAAGACCTGAAAGTAGTTTGTTCTAAATCGATAACTAAATCGATTCCAACAATTTTTAATGTATTTTACATGTTTTTTTAAATTTGCAAAAAAAGCTTTTACTCCTTCAGTGCGCTATAAAAAATTAAATTTTTTCGTGATTCATAGCAAGAAGAAGATTCAAAACGCACACATACACGTACAAGTTTCATTGTTAATTGGGGTGTAAAAGTGCTTTAAAAAAGGGTAAAAACCTTTAAATTTGAAAATTTGGTTTTCGTTTTGACTTTATGAAGCAATTCCCTAATCGGGGTGTCTGAGGTCTTGCGTTTATTATGTTACCTTGTATATAAACAATAAGTGTGGGAAATTTCATACTCCTCCGTCCGAGCAATTTTCGTAAAAAGGGGTACAAAGTTATTGCTTCACGTATTAATATAATGATTATATACTTCTAGCTTTTGCCCGCGACTTCGTCCGCGTTGACTTTAGACAGGAACCTAACATTTTCCGGCATAAAAAGTATCTTATGTGTTAATCCAGGTAATAAACTAGCTATGTGCCCAATTTCATCCAAATCCGTTCAGCCGTTTTTGCGTGATCGAGTAACAAAAATCCAAATATATACAAACTTAACATTTATAATATTAGAAGGATGTGAAAGTTTGTATGTTTAGATATTAAGATGTCTGTGACTGAATCACGTAAAAACATTTGGGACACATATAGTTCATTACCTGGTTTCACATATAGGAACCTTTATGTCCCGGAAAAATCTTAGGTTCCTGTCTACAGTTAACGCGGACGAAGTTGCGGGCAGAAACTAGTTTATTTTAATAGTAGGATTTTATAGCAGCGGTCGAAAGAGAAGACCCGAAGACCGGGCTCAGTGGCGTGCCTCGGGAGAGGCTTTAGGTTCAGCAATGGTCCGATGACGATGATACCAATTTAACATGATCAAAAAAACAAATGGAACATGATTTTTTTTTAAAACGTAGTCCCGCACTAGGATTTATTTCTGTGTCGTGGGTGCGTTTACAAACATGAAAATTCACATACACAAATACCCAGACCGGAACAAATAACTGTGGATCACACAAAGATTTGTCCCGTGCGGGAATCGAACCCGCGACTATTAGACACAGTGGCCGGAGCGGCTTAAACTCTTGATCACTGCGCTAAATCATCCGTCAAAAATTGAGAGCATACTTAGGTTATTGACAAAAAAATTAAGTTTAAAATAAGTTCTAATCTTACCTGCTTTTTAGCGATATTGCGTGGTGGCTTCACCATTGTGTCGACGTACGCCATCTTAGTTTGTTTTATAGGCGCTTTCTTAGCTTCCTGTGCTATTTTTATATTTGCCGTGAGAGACTTCAGTTTGATTTCTTGTTCTTCTTGACATCTCTGAAAATCAAAATATGTGATGATAAGTATATTGCGTGCAAATAATTAGGAAGGCTGGAGAAGTTGAGGATGCTTCTTTATTCAACTATTATTAATTTAATTTTGAATCTTATACTATTTTAAAAATTGTAGAGTTAGGTGTGTATGGTATTTATAATAAAAAGGGGGATGAATATTTTAAGTTTTTGAACACAATACAAAATTTTGGAGGCAGCATGATATGACTTTCATACTATAGTCTTTATCACGAGGCATGGGTACGGTGACGTTTGGAATTTGCTATTTCTAGAAATGTGGTGATTATAAAATCGAATTGATTGAAAATCGTATCGAGATAATTTATAAAGATGAATGAATTGATATTAATAAGAATAATTTAGGAACGACAAAGACTAAATACAAGAATTGCATTATTTATTTACAAATCAAATGATTGGTCAGATAAATCGTCTTACAAATCGCTTAATTTTTCGTCTACGTAAATAATTTTATTTAAAAGTCTATGGAACTGCTATTTTAATATGTCAAAATGACGTATCCACGTTTTTTTAATTAATTTCTTGACCATGAGTATACTATGTCTCTCAATCGGATACGTAGAATAGTATATCCATAAAGAAATCGGCAATCGATTGTGTACATTTAAAAAAGTAATGTATCGATTATAACGATTTCATTGTGTTAGTCCGTAAAACACGGTCCGTCCCAATTTACATGACTGAGTAATAGAGTTTAAGTTTTTTTAATAATTACGCAAATTGATGTACAAGCTAAATGAAAATAGATTTTTTTTTCCCAATTATATATGTCCATGGGGTTCAAGTGCCCATCGCATCTTTGGGGAACTGTCTAAAAGATTGGTCGACACTACATATGACCACAGGGCTGGCACGTATCTCGCGCAAAGGATAAGCATTGCTATTCAGCGCAGGAACGCTGCCAGCCTTCTGGGCACCCTGCCGAACGTCAGCGATTTGGCACAGTTGTAAATAGTGTATTATATTTTTCTACTTTTTATTGTAATTTTTATTTATTTAAAATATGTAACAAAATTAATAATATGAATAAACATTAATATGGAATTGGAAAAATAATGTAGATATTCGTTTTTTTTTTTTGGGTTACCTATTTTTAAATCTTCTAATATACAATACACGTGAAATGGAATATGATCAAACGTCACCCTACCCATGTCTCATAAAAAAAGAATTAAAATATATATAATAATAAAAAAAAAATATAAATATAAAATATAGGCCGACTAAAATAGTGCGATATGTTTAATTATATTCAGTACCACACGGTTTGCAAACTGCGTTTATAACGGTTAAATACCAGTATTGATTTAAATAAAAAAATTAAATTACAGCGCGACAAGGATCTTTTGGCCCGTAGCCACAATCGGAACTTATGTTGTTATCAAGTGATATGTCACTTCATGATAGTCCCAAAGTAGCCGTTTGCTACGAAATTTACCCAAGTTCTTTAATAATTTGTAGGAATGTCATACGATTTTTTTTTACTTTGTCCTATATTCAATTTGCGTGCTTGATTAAATTAGTTAAAAAGTGCGTCAAATCCTTCGAGTTCTCGCCGACTCCCTCGAGAGCCAGTGCAACCCCAGCTCTCAGTCCGTCGACCAGTCCCACGTCGACGCGGTCGACAGGGAAGTCGAGCGCAGGGCATCCCTCCCCCCCGCCGATTCCTTACCTCCTTTCACCCAAACGGAGGTCGAAGATCTCATTATGGGTCTCACAACCAAAAAAGCCCCCGGCTCTGACAGCATTTCGAATCGCGTTCTGAAATGCCTGCCCGCGCAACTCATCTGCCTCTTAGTGGCCATATTGAACGCCGCCATGACGAACTGCACCTTCCCCGCTAAGTGGAAGGAAGCAGACGTCATAGACATTCCCAAGCCCGGCAAACCTCGTAATCTCCCCGTGAGGTACCGCCCTATCAGTCTTCTTAAATCCCTGGCTAAGGTCTACGAGCGCCTACTTCTGGCGCGGCTCAAAGACTTTGTAGTGTCCAGGTATCCTTATCGACGAGCAGTTCGGCTTTCGAACCAAACACTCCTGCGTCCACCAAGTGCACCGCATCACGGAGCACATCCTCTCCGGTCTTAACAGACCCAAACCCGTCTACACGGGCACCCTCTTCTTCGACGTCGCGAAGGCATTCGACAAAGTCTGGCACAACGGCTTGACCTACAAGCTCTACGAAATGGGTGTGCCGGACAGACTCGTGCTCATCATACGAGACTTCTTGTCAAATCGCGCCTTCCGATGTCGCGTCGAAATGACGCGCTCCACTCCCCACTCCACCCGAGCTGGAGTCCCGCAGGGCTCAGCTCTCTCGCCCCTCCTGTTTAGCCTTTACACGAACGACATTCCTCGTTCGAGTAAGGCGCATCTAGCCCTATTCGCGGATGATACCGCTCTCTACGTCTCGCATAGAAATAAGAGTTTCATTACCAGAAACCTTCAGGCAACCGCCAATTCCCTAGGGAATTGGTTCAGGAAGTGGCGTATTGAGGTGAACTCGGACAAGAGCGCTGCGGTGTTCTTCTCCAGAGGTGCCACCCCGCGCCACTCCCTGCGCCGCCCTAGAATTAATCTCGGCCAAGTGACCATGTTCGACCGACCCATTCCCTTGGTCAAAGAGGTCAAATATCTAGGGGTCACCCTAAACAGTACCATGTCCTTCGGCCCGCACATCAAGCGGGTCCGTCACCGAGCATCCTTTGTGCTCGGTCGTCTCCATTCGTTAATCTGCAAGCGGAGTAAAATGTCCCTTAGAAATAAGGTGACGATTTACAAAACTTGCGTTCGACCCATCATGACTTATGCGTGTGTTGTGTTCGGGCATTCTGCCCCCTCTCACATCGATAAACTCCAAGTGGTTCAAAACCGCTTCCTCCGTAAAGCCGTAGGAGCCCCCTGGTTCGTACGGAATGTCGATCTCCACTCCGATCTAGGTCTCGAACCTATTCGCGCCTATATTAAAAAGGCGACAACACGACACTTCGCGAACGCATCTACCCATGCCCCCCCGACCCCTGCCGCCACCGCCGGCCGCGACGTGTTTTCTCCGATCCCCCCGATGCTTTGTCATCCATTCTTTCCGCTCGGAATACGGGCGACGACGACGTAGTCGCAGATCCCCTCCCATAGCCGGCGGTTTACCAGTGCACTTAGTAGTGCACCCCGTTCCCCGACAGCGACTGTCCCAACCGAGGGCGCCTCTTTAAGGCGCCCTCGAGTATGTCGCCCCTTGCCCTTTTGGCTCGAGCGTAGTGGTTGCACGCTCGCCCTTAAGTCCGGTGAAGCTGTAAAGGCCTCGCGGCCAACAGCGTACATCACTCACACACACACATCCTTCGAGTTAGTTACAGCGTTTTACCCACCTGTTGAAATATTTCCCCCAGAGTATGAAAATTTTACTAAATGATAACCCTAATTTCACATCAACGCTCCTCTAATGGCATCCACGTGCCAAAAGATCCTTGTCGCATTATACATTGTTTTGTCAATTGTAAATCAAAATACAGTACAGCTATACACAGTTTATGATTATGACATTTTATAATGTTAAGAAGGTTAAGAACAAATAAAACTGCCTCGCTGGTCTAGTGGCAAAGCGCATCGCTTTGTGATCACGAGGTCCAAGGACCAGTGTAGTTTTTCTAACGAAAACTTCCCAGAACGAGTCCGGAGTCTGGAATTGTGCCCGGGATATGGCAAAAGGCTCGCCACCTATTAGATGGGACCTAACATCGTCAACGTGGGTGTACTCAGTACACCTCTGCCAACCCTCGCTTGGGGAATATAGGCGTGACGGTGTAACAAATAAAACATTTCTTATACCTAACTGTTTATGAAATATGAAATATGGGGGAGAAAGTGGTACCACCACTTTCTTTTAGTTTCTCTTATGATATCCTCAGAGAGTATTTACCTATTTAATAACTCTACAGCAATAACGAGTATAACAAAAAATGTTTACCATATACATCTCCCTCCACGCCTCCAACTCTTGCCGCTGTTTATTACGGAAGTTCTTCTGGCAGAAGTGCTTCCACAAGTGGTCTGTGTCTTCCATGAGGTATGGATTGTAGTGTTCTAATACAGCTAGTTGATTGGGTGTCGCCTTGTCTACTACGGGCTTTAGAATTTCGTATGGCACGCCGCCCGTGTACTCAAGGGCTGCAAAAAATATAGCAAAATTACAAACATTAGTTTTATGTTCTTTCTACAACTTATGCATATTAGAATCATATGGCTGTTCGCGATTCATCGAAGACATATTTAGACAAAGTTAAGAATTTGCATTGTCTCCGAGTTATGTCCCATAATTAGCGTCTGTCCGAATTTAAGGTTTCCGTAAAGGACATTGTTCTGCGCCCATACATGATTTGCCCTTGAACCAACAGCAATGAAATAATATTTGTATGGTTTCAAATCACCCATAAATTAAGTCTCTTAAGTCATTTATAATTAAACGGACAAGCGGGGGAATCGGAATACCGAACAAAAAGTATTCGATTTTGAGGTTATAATTCAGTAGCCATTAATACATATGAAGTGTGTGTGTGTGAGTGATGTACACTGTTGGCCGCGAGGCCTTTACAGCTTCACCGGACTTAAGGGCGAGCGTGCAACCACTACGCTCGAACCAGAAGGGCAAGGGGCGACGGTGGTTGGGACAGTCGCTGTAGGGGGACGGGTGCACTACTAAGTGCACCGGTCAACCGCCGGCTATGGGAGGGGATCTACTACTACGTCGTCGTCGTCGCCCGTATTCTGAGCGGAAAGAATGGATGACAAAGCATCGGGGGGGTCGGTGAGAACATGTCGCGGCCGGCGGTGGCGGCAGGGGTCGGGGGGGGGGGGGGGAGATCGTAGTCGGCGGCGGCTACAATTAACGGATTCGCATGGGTAGATGCGTTCGCGAAGTGTCGTGTTGTCGCCTTTTTAATATAGGCGCGAATAGGTTCGAGACCTAGATCGGAGTGGAGATCGACATTCCGTACGAACCAGGGGGCTCCTACGGCTTTACGGAGAAAAGTTTTTTGTACGGTTTTGAACCACTTGGAGTTTATCGATGTGAGAGGGAGCCGAATGCCCGAACACAACACACGCATAAGTCATGATGGGTCGAACGCAAGTTTTGTAAAGCGTCACCTTATTTCTAAGGGACATTTTACACCGCTTGCAGATTAACGAATGGAGACGACCGAGCACAAAGGATGCTCGGTGACGGACCTGCTTGATGTGCGAGCCGAAGGACATGGTACTGTTTAGGGTGACCCCTAGATATTTGACCTCTTTGACCCAGGGAATGGGTCGGTCGAACATGGTCACTTGGCCGAGATTACTTCTAGGGCGGCGCAGGGAGTGGCATAATCATAATCATATCTTTATTTGCGAATATGGGTATGTATTACATAAGATCTTCAGTGTTTGAGGTGTTTCACCATATCCAGCTTCATGGCATGCAAAAATTTAGTATCTTATAGGCTGAAATTGATACGCATATAACATTCTTTAAATATAATATTCACAAATTATTTTCATTAGATAGTATTATTTAACATATCATTTATTTATTTATTGAATCTTCTCTTAAACAGTTATTTGTAAATACTGTTTTAATTATTGTCAATATACGAATACGATTAATCATAAATAATATTGTTTGATAAATTGGTAATAACAATGACGTCATATGTCAATACTAATTATACAACTCTTCTATAACTTATCATTTAAGTAGTCATCCACCGAATAGTAGGTCTTTTCAGCTAATAATTTTTTAACGGTATGTTTAAAAACATGGTTATAACTTAAACATAAAACTGACTTCGGTAGGTTATTATAAATACGAGGGGCCATGCAAATACTTTTATTTATAAAAGCAGTTTGATTTGGTGGGAAACAAATTTTATAATTATGACGTTTGCTATTAAGTTTCTTATAATTATTTATGTTATTTCTATCGAATAATATCGTTTCAAAGATATATAGGCAGGGAAGTGTCAGAATGCGTAACTGTTACTTAGGCGTGAGGCTTACAGCTCTCAGTCGGTTTCATACGGCACATCGCCCTCACGCACCTTTTTTGAGCCGCGGGGCGCGGGTGGAGCGGGGTGGCACCTCTGGAGAAGAACACCGCAGCGCTCTTGTCCGGGTTCACCTCAATACGCCACTTCCTGAACCAATTCCCTAGGGAATTGGCGGTTGCCTGAAGGTTTCTGGTAATGAAACCCTTATTCCTATGCGAGACGTAGAGAGCGGTATCATCCGCGAATAGGGCTAGATGCGGCTTACTCGAACGAGGTATGTCGTTCGTGTAAAGGCTGAACAGGAGGGGCGATAGAGCTGAGCGGGACTCCAGCTCGGGTGGAGTGGGGAGTGGAGCGCGTCATTTCGACGCGATATCGGAAGGCGCGATTTGACAAGAAGTCTCGTATGATGAGCACGAGTCTGTCCAGCACACCCATTTGGTAGAGCTTGTAGATCAAGCCGTTGTGCTAGACTTTGTCGAAAGCCTTCGTGACGTCGAAGAAGAGGGCGCCCGTGTAGACGGGTTTGGGTCTGTTACGACCGGCGAGGATGTGCTCCGTGATGCGGTGCACTTGGTGGACGCAGGAGTGTTTGGCTCGAAAGCCGAACTGCTCGTCGATAAGGATACCCCTGGAAACTACAGTCTTTGAGCCGCGCCAGAAGTAGGCGCTCGTAGACCTTAGCCAGGGAGTTGAGAAGACTGATAGGGCGGTAGCTCGCGGGGAGATTACGAGGTTTGCCGGGCTTGGGAATGCCTATGACGTCTGCTTCCTTCCACTTAGCGGGGAAGGTGCAGTTCGTCATGGCGGTGTTCAATATGGCCACTAAGAGGCAGATGAGTTGGGCGGGCAGGCATTTCAGAACGCGAACCGAAATGCCGTCAGAGCCGGGGGCTTTTTTGGTTTTGAGACCCCTAATGAGATCTTCGACCTCCGTTTGGCGGACAGGAGGTAAGGAATCGGCGGGGGGGGGGGGGGGGGGGGGAGGGATGCCCTGCACTCGACTTCCCTGTCGACCGCGTCGACGTGGGACTGGTCGACGAACTGAGAGCTGGGGGTGCACTGGCTCTCGGGGGAGTCGGCGAGAAGCTCGGCCTTTTCGTCGTCGTCGAAGGCTGGGGGTGCGCCTGAAGAGCGGAACAGCGGGGGCATGCCAGTCGTGGAGTCGGTTTTGAAGCTACGCGCCAGCTGCCAGTAGGCCAGGTGCGATGGCGCGATGCCCTCTAGGAAGTCACCCCACCGTTCCTCCCGGACCTCCGCGACACGACGCTTTACCTCTCGTTGTAAAGCGCGCATCTGGACCCGATTGGCTTCGGTGGGGTAAGAGGCGTGCGCTCGGATTGAGGCATTTTTGGAACGAATGAGATCCCTAACATCGTCCGGCAGTCGATAGCGGTTGAAGTTGAGATCTTCCGCCTCGACTTGCTTAGACGATCGGCTGTGGTCGGTGAAGGCATCTACGGCCTGATCGGTGTCCTGAGGGGACGGGATGGAGTTCGAGCTGAGGATCGGCATCCGCCAAGACCGTGCTTAGCGCATGCCAGTCCACCAACGTCTTTTTGGGTCGATGAGGGGCGGTAGGGGGGGAACCGAGTCTCATGAATACAGGTCGATGGTCAGAGTCGAGCTCCTGGACTACTTCTAAGGAGTGCAGCCGTAAGGTAACACCCTTCAGAAGCACCATGTCCAGGACGTCGGGTCGGTGGTTGGGATTGCCGGGATAGTAGGTAGGGTGCATGGGTGCGATGACATCAAAGTCGAGAAGGTCGACCAGGGCGTCAAGACTCCTACCGTTAGGGGAAGTGGTGAGACCATTCCAGGCCACGTGCTTGCTGTTGAAGTCGCCCGCCAGAATGACGGCGCTTTCCAGATTGAGGAGTGCTTCAAAGTCACTCCTGAGGACGAACTTAGTGGGGGAAAGGTATACGGAGGCAATCACGATGGGCTGGTGCCCAGTGAGAGAGTTGCGACAGATCGAGGCTTTGATGTTGGTGAGCGCAGGGGGATCGAGAGGGATGCAGTGAAGGGACCTCCTGTAGTAAATGAGAGTACCGCCTCCACGGGAGCCGATCCTGTCATTACGCACGAGGTTGTAGTTTGCGATCCTAGGGTCGCGTTGTGCGGGCTTTAGGAATGTTTCCTGCACTAGGAGGATATCAAGCTGGTGATCTCGGAGGAAATCAGCAACCTGATCTCGCTTGGAGCGAAGGCCATCGGCGTTAAAAAACGCCAGGATTAGGTTGTGGGGCTTAAGACGGGAAGGTCGTAAATCGTGCGGGGGGGGGTTTGGTTCTGAGGGACGCCAGGATGTCAGGGACGTCCCTGTATTCCGCGGCCAGGAGAACCTGGTCCGCCAAGTTGGTGGCGGCGCGGAGTTTGAGGGCGAGATCTTGGACTCTGGGGATCAACGCGGGGCTTATTACTGCCGAAACGTTCATGATCAGTGTGAAGTCCTGACTGACGTTTGTGGACGGTGGGAGACAAGCCCTCGCCGGCGGGATCGCCGGCGAGGGCGGCTTTGGGGGGCGGGCAGGGCCTACTGGCGGGTGGGAGGCCGCGGTGTAAGACAGCAGCTTCACCCACGCGTTGGCACCGAGCGACGGCCTAAGAGGGGGGGGAGGACTTCAGCGTCTGGGGCGCGGGAGCGCGGGGAGCTAAGGTCCCTGCGGGGAGGGGCGCTGAAGGCGCCGGATGGGGGTGCGCTGAGGGCGCGGGGGGGTGTTGCGCTGAGGGCGCAGGGGGGCGGGCATCCACGCGAGGGCGGCGGCGGCCGCGCCTAGTGCGGCGCTTCCCCTTCGGGGCCTTGGGGCAACAGCGATAATTCGCGGTGTGCCCCTTTGACGCCGCAGAGGTTGCAGCTGGGGGGCTCGACCGCCGTCTCCCTCGAGCGGTTGCATTGGGACGTCGCGTGGTCCCCGATGCATTTCACGCATCGAGGGCGCGCGTGGCAATTACGGGCAAAGTGCCCTTACAGCTGGCAGTTGTGGCACTGCCCGGGCGTGCCACGTTTTCGCGGGGCCTCTACGGAGAGGCCAGAGATATGGCAAACGGCCGTAAGGTTAAAAACCTTACGACCGGACTCGGTGCGGTCAAGGACGACCATCACCATGTCATAGGCCTACTTCGAGCGCCCATTGACCATTCTGTGCACCTGGCGCACAGGAAGGTCCTGGGATACATATGAGATTATATTGTGTGTTGACATTCATTAAAAATGTCGGCTACTTTGACATAAGTACTTACAGTACTTTGAAATATTTGTTTTAGATTGCAAATTGTCCGTTAGATACGGATATTTGCCATTATTTTAATAAAATAGATAAATAATGATGGCATGGGTCAAATTTTTGTTGGTTCTGGCACAATTTTCGACTATGTCCTTTCGGTGCCAAATTGAAGTTTCGGTTTCGGCAGAAAACATGCTGAATGTGTGAGGAATTCGGGAGAGATGGGTGTAGTTGGTAAGGTAGAAAACGCGTGCTGTCGTGCCCTGTATTAATGCTCAAAATATAAAAAATTGCCTTAAATGGTGGTTTCGGTTACGTTATCGGTTGTTAAAACATGTTTCAGTACTCTGACACTACTCATAATTTATATTGCGTAGGTAAAACATACGTTCCGGTTATTTAAACAACTGTTTACATCATGTTAACATTAGATCACTGTAATGTAACTTAAGTGGGGTTTTAAATGTTTCCTTCACTTCAGATACGTTTTAAATGTATATTGGCGTCACTCACCATCAATATTCTCTTGAAGGACTTGGACACACATATCATATAGACTTGTTATTTTTCCTATAACTTTGTTGCCAGAGTATACTTTGGTTCTGAAAGAATAAAACATACCATATAAAATGTTATCATAGTTTACTTATACTTTTGTAACATTTGAATGGTATAGTTATAGTGGTACATTGAAGATATTTTTGTGTGATTTTTGTGGGTTTAAGATATACTGAACACATGTCTGTGGTTTGTAATGACAATGTTTTTAAGTGGTAATATTCGAATATTCGTCACGCTTATATTCTTCAAACAGGTGACAAAATTCAGCATCATCAGTCAGCTAAAGTCTTTTAACATTCTCAGTTTTTCAAATCACTAATGGTGTTTATTTTACAAATTTTGGTGGTGATTGTCAAAACTATATTATTAGCAACACCTTTAAATATATTTACATTAATAAAATAATAATTTCAATGCAATTATGCAAAAAATATAAACATCTTCTAGTGAGTTGCGCGAAGCATTTACCTTTGGTTTTTCGATGATATGACAGCATTCATGGCGTCCTCGTCGTTGAAGTGTGGCAACGGTCGGGGCGGTGGTCGAGGTTTATAGTTCGGAGATATTTCTGGCAGCGCTGAGATCTCAAGCGCAGGGAGAGGCGCTAGCTTCGCACTAGGTGCTAACAACGAAGCCGGACTTAACTGGGGAAATATAAAATAATATAGATAATTCCGTAAATAATAATTACTATATTTATCATACTTTTTATTATATACCTTTCATCATCATCATCATCATCTCAGCCTATACTTGTCCACTGCTGAACATAGGCCTCCCCAATCGCTTTCCAGCGTAACCGGTCCGATGCCACCTGCATCCAACGACTTCCTGCGATTTTCACAAGATCGTCGGTCCATCTGGCAGGCGGTCGTCCCACGCTGCGCTTGCCAATACGTGGTCTCCACTCTAGAATCTTTCTGCCCCAACGCCCGTCCGATCTACGCGCTATGTGGCCCGCCCATTGCCACTTCAGCTTGCTAATCTTAACGGCTATGTCGGTGACCTTGGTTCTTCTACGAATCTCCTCATTCCTGATTCGATCGCGTAGAGAAACGCCGAGCATAGTTCTCTCCATAGCTCGCTGAGCAACTCTGAGCTTTTTTATGAGACCTATTGTAAGAGACCACGTCTCTGATCCATATATCATCACTGGTAACACACATTGACTAAAAACTTTAGTCTTAAGGCACTGAGGTATTTTGGATGAGAAGATGTTGCGCAGTTTCCCGAACGCTGCCCAGCCGAGTTGGATATACCTTTACAAAGTCTCTATTTTGTAAATGAGAGGACTGTGTAGACAGTGACTGATACCATGAATCTAAGTACACTTATGTTTAATATACAGTTAAGTACATCTATTTAGCTGGTTCTGCAGAACTACAGAAAGAAAAAAAATGTTTTTAAAAAGAGTAACCATGGAGTTTCTTGCTCTTTTTCTCCACAGGAATGACTTTCTGTAAGGGTGGTAGAGTCTTAAGTAATCAATAATTTTCTCTTTTTGACTATTCATAAGTGCTTTCTGGTCTACATGAATAAATAACTTTTGATTATGAATGGAGGGAAATTAAATCCCATGTCAGGAGCAACTACAACCAGAGCACCAACTACCATGGCAGGCAAACCATTGAACCAGTTCCGCACTGAGGTAGGTATATGCAGGTAAAGTCTGTGCATACGGGTATTCAGAGATCTAAATTTAACAACCTGCGATTGCGGTGCGGCCTTACAGACTACTGGTCTGCCCTTTATGGCCCATCACTTGTATCATGGAAGAGCTGAGCGAGGTCAGGGCCGGCGCGATTGACCTAGCCACTCAGAGGGACAAATATGAACCATTGACACAAAAATAAGTATTCCAGAAATAGCGGTCAAAAAAGTGTGGTCCACATTCTGTGGGTAGTCAGATGTATTGTAAGCTTTAGAGGAAGATTTTGTCCAAAGACTGAGTAGCCTATATACTAAAGTTCGAAATGTAAATGGTTGACTCTGTTCTACAAGTTAATATCTTAATTTCTTTGAATATCATCCTTCCTACCTAAGAGGGTTGTAGTATAATAAAAGGATCAATCAAATAAAAGGTTTTACAGTGTAATTTACTTACGTCATTGTTCGGTGAGCAAATATCCTTAGAAATAAGAAGTTTCTTTTTAGGTTTTGCAGGACTTATCATGCCAAGGGCTTCGGCAAAACTGGCACCTGAAAATATTGAATTCATTTAAAATATAAACAGTATAAATAAACCACGAAGCAAATTTAACAGTATGAACCAACCACGTCTATATTAGAGGTGGTATTATTGGAATTCCCCATAAAACTAAGCGTGACACCGCGCGAGGTGGCGCGGGATGAAGAGGATGTTACAACCCGCCCACTTCTGTATTTGCCATCTAGCTGAGAAAAACAGACTGACGCAAACTATGCCCACCGCGATGCCGTCAGGGCCTAGTTGGAAGACACAATGCAGTTGCTTAATCTGATTACTCTTTCTATTTGCTTCGCGGAATAAACTATAATATTTTTATATACAAGGTGTAACATAATAAACGCAAGACCTGAAATTAGTTTGTTCTAAATCGAGAAACTGAATTGATTCCAACAATTTTTAATGTATACTATATTTTTTTAAATTTGTAAAAAAATGCTTTTACTCCTTTAGTGCGTTATAATAAACTAAATTTATTCTTGTAGTATTTCTAAAACGTATTTCTCAATACGCACACATACACATACAAGTTTCATTGTTAATAGGGGTATAAAAGTGCTTAAAAAAAGGGGATAAAATTTTTAATTTGGGCAATTAGTTTTCCATTGGTATTTGTGAAGCAATTATCTAATCGGGGTGTCTGAAGTCCTGCGTTATTTACGATACACCTTTTATATGCTACAATACTATAATGTCAGAATTGTGTTAACCTGAGCCACAGTCGATCCCATCATCACTATCCTCGCCATTTATAGTGACTTTTTTCTTTGGTACTTCTTCTTGTGATTTACTATTGGACTTGCCACTTTTGTGCTCAGAAGAGGAACTTGATTTGTGTTTCGATTTCTTTTCACTACTTCTTTCTTTGTCATCAGCCTTCTCCGCGTGAGACTTATGTGGCTTACTATCATTTGATGATAAATGTTTTGTCTCACTACTATGACTTCTTGACTTCTCTTTAGAAGAACTACTTTTATCTTTTAACTTTTCTGAGGAACTATGTTTCTCTTTAGAACTACTCCTATGTCTACTGCTATCTTTCGTTTTATGTTTAGAGGATTCTTTATCAGAAGAGCTTTTGTGCTTTTCTTTATTTGAACTGTGTGAGTGGCTGGAACTCTTATGCTTCTCTGATGAACTGTGCTTATCAGAGCCACTTTTATGTTTGTCTGAATGCTTCTCTGCACTGCTGTCTGTTTTGTGAGAACTACTAGACTTATGTTTTTCTGAACTGGTATGCTTGTTAGATGATTTGGATTCTTTATGATTTTTCTGCATCTCAATTGCTTTATGATCTGATTTATATTTCTTTTCGGAACTAGACTCCTTCTCCTTTTCTTTAGAGTGTTTATGTGACTTATGAGATTTTTCCTTTGATGAAGATTTCTCAGAAGAATGTCTCTCTTTTGGATGTGAACTGTGATGTTTAGATTGTTTCTCTGATTCGTAGGACTTTTTTGAACTGGATGATTCCCTTTTGTGATCTGAATGGTTGCTGTGTGAATGTTTTGATGATGACGACTTGTGACTACTTGAGTGTTCTTTCTTGATTTCTTGTTTGACCTTGACGTCCTCCTTAGATGATTCTGACATATCAGAGTCACTGTCATCACTTTGTGAGTCTTCAGAGTCATCATTACTATCAGTCTCTGTTTCTACTTCTTTCTTCACTTTAACATTAGATCGCTTTTTGTAATCATCTTCACTTGAACTTGAATGCTTAGACCGTTTTGTGTATGTTTCTTCTTCCTAAAATGAGTGTATAAATCTATACTGTAATATGATAAAGGGGACTGTAATACTATAAACGGGAAAAAATATTTTTTGTTTGTAATCAATAAACTCTAGAACTACTGAACCGATTTTAGTAATTCTTATAGCATTAGAAAACTACATTATCTAGAAGTAACACAGACGGGTAAGTGTCGCTGCATTTGACCGGGTGTGAAGCCGCGGCAAACGGCTAGTGCTCAATATGAAAAGTAAAATATTTATAGTAGATATTTATTACAGTCCTTTGAAGTTATAACAAAGTAGACAAGAATTGGCTTTATAGTTAAGTTTTTATGCATATAAACTTCTCATTTACTAATCTATACATATAATAAAACTGTAAGGAAGTCGTGTCTTTACATGGAATATTTTTAGGAAATAAAATCCCAGAGGTATCATACTAACGATGTACACGCCGATACTACATTTTTTGGCTTTCATGTCTGAAAAAAAACTCCCAGGCGGATTTTGATGAAACTTTGCATGCGGATACCTTATATTGTTGGATAACATATTCTATAGTATTTATTCCGGAAAATCAAAAGGTTTTTCCAGAAAATACGAAAATAAGCGAAACATTGAATTTATAAAAAGACTCTACTCCAAACCTGTTAGGTGGAATTAAATGAAATTTTGTGTAATTGGAGTCTGTGCGAAAGACACAACTACGTATACTTCTACTCCACTCCGATCTAGGCCTCGAACCTATTCGCGCCTTTATTAAAAAGGCGTCAACACGTCACTTCGCGAACGCATCTACCCATGCGAATCCGTTAATCGTAGCCACCGCCGACTACGATCTCCCCCCCGACCCCTGCCGCCACCGCCGGCCGCGACATGTTCTCACCGACCCCCCCGATGCTTTGTCATCCCTTCTTTCCGCTCAGAATACGGGCGACGACGACGACGTAGTAGTAGATCCTCTCCCATAGCCGGCGGTTGACCGGTGCACTTAGTAGTGCACCCGTCCCCCTACAGCGGCTGTCCCAACCGAGGGCGCCTCGAGTATGTCGCCTCTTGCCCTTCTGGCTGGCTAGAGCGTATTGGTTGCACGCTCGCCCTTAAGTCCGGTGAAGCTGTAAAGGCCTCGCGGCCAACAGCGTACATCATTCACTCTGTCACACACACACACACACACACACGTATACTTATATTTTAGAAAAATCTAACAGTTTCTGAGGAAAGAAAAAAAAGCAGAGTTTGATAAATAATTTATAATACAAAAACTACTATTCAGATGTCAGTGAAACATAGCACGGAAATATTTCATATGACAGACAATATAGTTAATATTTATGTTTTCAGGAAATCAAACGGTTTCTAGGGAAAAGTGAAGCATCTATATCTATACATACATATAATAAAACTGTTAGTAAGTCATGACTGTACATGGAATATTTTAGGAAATTACAACCCTTATCGATGTAGAAGCCAATATTTTTCGCTTTCGTGTCTGTTTGTCTGTCTGTCCAAGGGTATGATCCATCATAACGCAAAAACTACCAGTCTGATTTTGATAAAACTTTACAGCATTTATTCCGGAAAATCAGAAGATTTTTCAAGAAAAAAAAACGAAAAGAAGCAAAACATTGAATTTCTAAAAATACACTTTACTTCGAACCTGTTAGATGGATTTTAATAAAATTTTGTGTAATTGTAGTCTGTATTTGTATAATTATATTTTCAAAAAAAATCTTAATAGTTTCTGAGGAAAGAAAAAACTCGATTTTGATGTATCATTTTCATTGATCCAAAACAACTTAGCTATTAGAGTGTCACGGGATAAACCATAAAACTTTATTATTGTTTGTCCCGAACTACAATGTTACGACGTAAAATATGTGATTTTGCCTACACATGAATTCTATGTATTTATATTGGACTCAGGTTCGTCTTTTCACAAAAAACTCTTCAGTGCTGCACTTGGAATTGTTGATACACGTTTGATTTAAACACTCTAACATGGTTTCGTGCATGAACTGATGATGCATTCAGGATTGACTGGTGGGAACTCTAACGATGAATGGGCCGGATAAGGATCTTTGTATATTCATTTAATTAACAGGACTGTATTACATGTATAACATGATCTTGATTATGAACATGAACTATAATATTTTACGAGAAGACTAACACAAAATGTACTGACAAAACTTTGCTACATATTTAGCTGGCAATGTACTTTTTTAGATATTATTACGGCAGATTACAATCTTTGGCAAGGTAGGTAGATGTTTAAATTAGAAATATTTTACTTATAATAATACCATAATGTCAGAATGGATCATACTAACACTTAGAAGGTGCTTTAGGTCTCGAAATATTATATTTGACATACGTTTTATCCAGGAAAAATTATGGTTCTTGCGACTTAGCTGGTATTTATTTATGTTAAAATGGCTACATGAATTTAATTGATATCATATATGAAGGTCCTAAAATAAACAGACACTTTTTATCTCAAAAAATAGCATGACTTATGCGAAATATCTATTATTTCTTCATACTAAAACGGCTGAATGGGTTATAAAAAAACTTAATGAGAAAGAAATCACGCAGATATGCAATGTGAAAGTGGAAGGACGTAGATATCGGGGAAGACCTAGACTATCTTACCATGACCAAATACACCGTGTCTTATCCGAAGGGCAACTCAAGAGTCTCCAAAACCGGCGAGCGTGTATAAGATGAACTCTATAAGAGTGGAGAAAGTCAGAAAGGTCTGTAAGGAAAGTACCTGTTGGAACTCTGTACTCTCTGCCTAACTCGCAAAGGATCTAAGGTGATGATATAGACTGATAAGTCTATATCATCACCTTAGATCCTTTGCGAGTTAGGCAGAGAGTACAGAGTTCAATACTATCGTATTGAAGTATCTGAAGTCTTGAAATAATAATATGAAATAGGTAATTTTTTATATAGAACATTTCTGGGTGATCGTTGTTTTTATTTTTCCTTATTAACACGGCTGAACGGATTTAAAAGAAACTAAATATGGAGGTGTCTCTTAAGTGTTGGATATGTCAAATTGCAAAAAAACGCGTGTGAAGTCGCGGGTAACAGTTATTAACATAATAAAATGGATATTTTATGAAACCTCATTAATATAACAGACTGCATAAATGTATGGTAACATGCATTTACATTTAATTAACATTTGGCTGTAAGAATATGGGCACTAATTACTCATAACCAAGCGTTACCCAATTTTACATGCAAACAACATTCATTTAAAGAGTATGTTCCAATGAACGCCACAAATTGTTTTCAAAATCATTGCTTGTACATTAGTCATTTGTTCATAATAATAAATTAGCATACACATTTCCATCATGCAATAAAGATTGAGTATTTAACATCGAACATTCAAGAGGAATTAGTAATATACATAGTATACATAACTATAACATCCCACTACTAGGAAAAGGCCTTCTAGCACAAATTGAGGTGAGAGAAAAAAGGCCAGAAATTAGGTTACCCACCTACCCACCAGGCAGACCCAGTGCAGATTGGCTGAGACCGGTTTGTGGCCACCTGCTGTTGGAACTTATCAAGCCGCTTATAAAGCTTGTAAGATACTTTTTATGCCAGAAAAATGTAAGGTTCCTATCTAAAGTTAATGTGAATGAAGTCATGGGTAGAAACTGGTAACAAATGATGGTATGTAGAATGTGGTCTAATTTAATAACAATGAAACCTGTGATAAAAATGTAAATAGATTGATAAGTTCATGAACACTGACCTCGCTGCTTTGATATTTTCGTTTACTGCCACTGTATTGGCCATTGTGTTCCTTTTGTTCTTTCACCTTGGATATAGTGCTGGAATTCTCATTTTGGTTCCCTTTGCTCCTGGACTGTGTATTATCATCAGAATCCTTGCCATTGCCATGTCCGTTATGTGTAGAAGCTATGGTAAAGACAACACAAAAATATATTTTGTAAAAAATCAACTTCACTATGCCTATAATCCCCAAGTAATGCTGATAGAGGTTTAGCCAACAATGTCTCGCCTATTATCAGAGATGTGCAAAATGTACTCAGATTATTGATTACAATGACATTTTGTAATATTCAATCATGATTCCAGATTAAAAGTGTAATTATAATCATTGAAGATTACAAAATGTTTACTTCCCAAGCAGGGTTGGTGTAAATGTAATCATTACTCTCATTACATTTTGCTCATCTCTGCCTATTATTATATATCCTGGTAGGTACAAATACAGACTCGGGAAAGCATTTGAGAACTTTACAATAGAATTGCCCTAATAACTCTTTGCCAGACTAAGAATTTAAAACCACTTGTGGTGGCAAGGAATTCCAGGAATTTAATATATTTAGTATTCAAATCAAATTGAGAATTTTACTGTTGTGGTTGATTTTAAAAGATAGTGTGTAGTATTATAAAAACTTACTCACACGCCAATTATAGAAAAAAAATTGTATTTTTTTTTAACTAGTTTTCCAAAAATCCAGCAATACCATTATTTTTCTTTTATTACTTTAAAGAATATTTTGCCTATATGAAATGAATAGCAGAACTCTAGTATTGCTGAAAGTAAAATTTAAATCTCCAGTAACATCAACATTGTTGTGTCTAAGGTTATGAACTCATAAGAACCAAAAACCATAAATGAATATATTTCCTATAAATAAATATATTTTCATCACTCTATAAAAACAAAGGTCATTCACAAAGTAACTAACATTACAAGGCCACTATGTTATCTCTGCAACACATAACATTTAAAACCATAAAGGACTTCAGATTAAATTAAACCAAAAACTTATTCAAGTACAGAAAAAAATCAGCTCACCTAACCTAAAAATAAAATCTTTTGTTTATGTACTTACAAAAACATTAACAGAGAACTTTAATATAATAAATAATATGGTGTGGTCCCTTAGAAAGTCTATCAAGAATAACTTATAATATAATCTACTACATTTAAATAGTGTATTATTGAAAGTATATCAAATTTTTGCCCGCTCACTGTCATTGCTCTGTTCAGGTTCTTGGTCACTCTCCTCGGCTGCAACCATGAGCTTCCACTTGTAGACGAGGGAGCGGGCGGCCTGCCCGACCTCCCCTGGTTCTTTTCGCAAGGCATTTACTGTACGACCTACTCCTGTATCCTGGAGGTGCTGAACTGTCACACCAAGGTTAAACAGTTTGTTTATGCATTTTAGCACCTGAAAATTATTTACTATTAAGACGACCATACATTCACAGGAAATGACACAAAAAAATTAAATTACATATGTTCACTTTGGGTCACTACTCATCAATGTTTATCACAATAATCACTATAATTTCATCCAATTAATTTTCGCACGTTGCTTAGCGGTACCCGTATCACAAGTACAAAAAATTTTATATTCAAAATATATCACGAATTAATCTCATTTTTTATAGGAATTCACTAAATGGAAGATGGGTCCAACGGATACTTACTTTTTGCTCGTCTTTGGAATATTTTTCTATTGCATGTTGATAATGTTTCACTAAATCGAGAACTGACGCCATGCTAAGGGAAGTTTGATAACAGAATGTTATTTTATTAGCAATATAGACTGGATGCCAGCTGGTAAACGGGCACCATTTTTGTCAGAGATTTTTGTCAAACACAGAATACGTCAATGACGTTTGTATATCCGTACTCTGTGGTCTTACCATCTGTGCGGAATTTTCGGACATTCACCATGGACATCATAAAAATACATTAATTTGGACCTATGTATAATAGGTAATTTAAATTAAAAACTTTAATTCTTTGCTTACTCTTAAAATATTGGCTACCCAGTGGGCCTACCATCATTTTGAATCAATTCAGTTTTAGACGATTTTACTGGTACAATAGATAACTTTAGTAGAATTTACTTGAGTCGTATACATTGAAGTGCCTATAGAATAGAAGTTTAGTTTTAATGAAGATTAGGTGTTTAGAGGTACTATATTATAATAATAATAATAAGCGGCGAGTCACCGTATATATACAAGGTGTGACATAATAAACGCAAGACCTCAGACACCCCGATTAGAGAATTGCTTCATAAATTCAAAACGAAAACCAAATTTACAAATTTAAAGGTTTTTACACTTTTTTTAAGCACTTTTATACCCCAATTAACAATTAAACTTGTAATGCATTTGAAATCTCCTTATTGCTATGAATCAAGAATAAATTTAGTTTTTTATAGCGCACTGAAGGAGTAAAAGCATTCATTGCAAATTTAAAAAAAAACTAAAATACATTAAAATTATTGGAATTAATTCAGTTACCGATTTAGAACGAACTACTTTCAGGACCTCAGACACCCCGATTAGAGAATTGCTTAATAAAGTCCAAACGAAAATCAAATTTTGAAATTTAAAGGTTTTTACCCTTTTTTAAAGCACTTTTAGACCCCAATTAACAATGAAACTTGTACGTGTATGTGTGCGTTTTGAGAAATACATTTTAGAAATGCGTTTGGAATCTTCTTCTTGCTATGAATTAAGAACAAATTTAATTTTTTATAGCGCACTGAAGGAGTAAAAGCATTCTTTGCAAATTTAGAAAAAATGTAAAATACATTAAAAATTGTTGGAATCGATTCAGTTACCGATTTAGAACAAATTTTTAAATGACCACAATTGTTTGTCTTAGTCTGGGTGTTTGAGTATGTGAATTTCATGTTTGTATCCCACACCGTACAGAATTTAATTCCTAGTGTGACGCTAGGTATTTTAACATAGGTTCAGGTTTCTTTTTTCTTTTTCTTTTTAATCGTAGCCCCACACTAGCATTTCTTCCTGTATCGTGGGTGCGTTTACAAACATGAAAATTCACATACACAAATACCGTCAAAGATTTGTCCCGTGCGGGAATCGAACCCGCGACTATTAGACACAGTGGGCGGAGTAGCTTAAGCTCAAGCGCTAAATCGTCCGTCAATTTAAATTACCTATCTTAAATATAATTACGAATGTATAATAATTTGCCGTAAAACAATTGTGTATGACATATTGTCATTACAGACAGGTATTGTGTTCATTTTGTTGTGTAGTTAATAACCAACAATAAAACTTTGTCCCGTCCAAGATTTCACTACATAACAATTTACCGCGCAGGTCATGCCATAAGTTAAATGCGTATAAGGACGAGTACAAAACATAAGTACCTGCTTAAAGTATGGGCGTACCATGTAGCTACGCTAGTTGGTTGTCATCTCCAACGATTTATGGAGCCAGTTGCGGTGTAGGTCAACAGGCCGCGGGTGAGCCCTAAAGCTCTGGGCTAGTACCTACTATCGTGACCTCTGTCAACTATTAGTTTGTACTATCTACCTTCCCTGACGCTTTGTTTGCCCAGTATGTATAAGCAATCTGGGTATCTATTCTCTATAATTTTATCTGAAACTAATCCTTGGTCTTTAACCTTAGACACCGCTTTCCACAAGAACGAACCAACGATCAATTACCTAAATGGTAGGTTCTTATTGTAATGTTCTATGGGTTAACAATAAATATATTTTGTTATGGTTGCATTCTAGATTATGTTAAGAACTTTTTAGCAAATCACGTTTAGGATCATGATAATAATTCATCCTAGATTCATGTTATGTAGACTTTTTGGTATAATAGAATGTTAGTCGGTAGAGGGGTGCTGTTTGAAGCATAGAGGTACTGAAGCGTAGAAAAGATATTCCGATTGGCAACTAGTTACGCAATGACGAAATAAGATTCTTATTCCGTAGGTGGTTCACGAAAATTCAGTTACGAACGTGGACTAATACTGATATGTATATAGATACATATCAGTGGTAATACCACAGCTATTGCTATGGAATCATATTCGTGGATAAAATCTCTATGTGGGTATTTGACGACGTTGGAACCAGAGTGATCTAAGTGACATTTTTGCGTGCGTGCGTGCGTGCGTGCGTGCGTGCGTGCGTGCGTGCGTGCGTGCGTGAATGATCTACGCTGTTGGCCGCGGGGCCTTTACAGCTTCACCGGATAACAGGGCAAGCGTGCGACCACTACGCTCGAGTCAGAAGGGCTAGGGGGCAACTAGCTCAAGGGCGCCTCAAGGAGGAACGGCCTCGGCATGGGCAGTCGCTATGGGGGAGGGCGTACACTAGGTGTCTCGCCGTGGTGCTCTGCACCGGCCGGCGGGGCAAGGGATTCTTCGACCTCGCCGGCGAGGTCGGTGTCTGATCCTGTGTGCGGTATCTGTATCCGAAAGAAGGGATGTAAGGGCATTGGGAGGCTCGGTGAGAACATACCGCGGACGGCGGTAGCGGTTGATAGGAGGGGAGTTGGGTTCGTAGTGGGCGGCGCCTACGATTAGCGGATTAATAATTCGCGAAATATCGGGTTGTCGCCTTTTTAATAAAGGCACGACTTACGTTCACGTTAGGTCTAGGCTAAACCAGCGACAGAGCACAATAGATAGATACAGATAGCTACGAATTAATAAGAAACATAGATTTTCTCTAAGCCCCATAATCAATCAAAACAAAGTCTGTGATGAGCATGATTGTTAAAAAATCATAGGTACTGTACTCGAAGAGAAATATATCTAACAGCATAAAAGTGTGCTCGTTAACCTGTCCGCTCTTCCAGTAGCCACTTACTAAACAGGAAAATAGTGTATATTACCTACTTAACATGTTACAGGTAGCAGAGGATAATCAGTGGTAGATAGATACCTACCTATTAATAGATACATTTTTTTTAATGTAAAGTGCAGGATTCGTTTGATGCTTATATTTAAGGATATTCTAAGGTTTATTAAAATGGAGACCCAAATAAAAATCAAAATAGCTTACGGTTATTAAGACAATCACGTTCTTAAAATAACTGATTATAAAACAAACTAAAATTTCTACGTAGGTATTATAGTATTGCTGTACGCATCCAGCTTCTACCCGCGACCTTCACCAGGTCATCGCTCCACCTTGTGGCCTGCCCACTCCACGTCTTCCGGTAAGAGGTCGCTACTCGAGAACCTGCAGTGGACGTCTTTCGGCTGATGATGATGATGATTATAATATTATCACTATGCAACGCTCTTAAACATACATAGGTATACTCGTATATTATGCATTTCTTATTCTTTGGTTTACCTAATCAAATTGATATCGGCTCTCCCAACCGGTACGTGGGGCTAAATCTTAAAAATCAATCGTCTATTTAAACACAAAAGCTTTCACATTTCAATGATAGGAAAGACAACAATGTATATGTAATAATATGATTAGAAATAAGGTGTCCATGGCCACTTCCCACGCAGCCCTAGTTGACCCCACCTTTGCTTCCCCTACACATTGGGTACATGGCGAATCCTGTGTACCGCGGGTAAGAACACGGCGTGCGCTAATGTCCCCGTTATCTGTTCGCTCCCGCCTCCCTTCTCCCCGGAGAGTTGGCTGCGATAGGAATAGTTAGTATAAGCACAGTCCAATTTGTGAAAGTATATAAATAGCATTGGACTATACCCTAAAGGTCGCATGTAAAAGTTGGACTGCCTCGTTGGTCACGAGGTCCTGGGTTCAAACTCTGGGTCGGACTAGGTTTTCTAACGAGAAATTCCGTAATAATTCAGTATGAGTCCGGAGTCTAGAATTGTGCCCCGTGTGTATAACAGCGTCGGCGAAAATTGAGTGAACGCAGTACATCCTCTGCCACCCCCGCTTGGGGAATATAAGCGTCAAGTTATGTTTTTTAAAGCTGGATGCGTAGCGCTCTGGTCGGACGTCTTGGCGATCTTTCGGGAGGCCTTTGTTTTGCAGTGGACGACATTCGGCTGATAATAATAATTTAATCATCATCAGAATATATTGGTATTGAACCTATTAACAGGCCATATTCACTGGTTATTCTTCCTTAGCTTTTGGAATAATAATGTTACGTACGATTTATAAAAGTGCGTTAGTGCATACTGTCTTCGCACGGCACCTACGAGTACCTTGCCTAGACACATGGGAGTCACTATTGTTGGTTATAAAAGTGGGTAACGTGTGTTTAGTCTAAATATATTTTATTTGTCCGCCACCAACCAATCAACATCACACACCTACCTAGCTCTTGGGCTACTCAAAGCGTGTTGCGTTGAGGCCCAAACTATTGCGACGTGGCTATAAATCGACCATGTTGTAAGGTATTTCTATAAAACTTAACCATTAGTTTAAAGCACATTCTGTTCTATGTAATAGAGACACTGTACTGTTTTGTAAGTGTAAATTATGAAATTGGTGGTTAGGGCTAGTGCCTTAGTGTCAGCAATTATTTTTAAAATTTAACTAACTTATTGCTTGCATGTAAAATGTAGGCGCTGTAAGGAATGTTAAGGTCTCTTATGTTTTTTTGCCTGTATGTGGCTACGTATGCAGTTAAAACTTACATGTTAGTTAATAATTAAGAATTAAATGAAAATAAAACGCTCTAAGAGAACAAATGGAAGTGATATCACACATCGAATAATGTAGAGAGGCGCCTCTAGATGTTGAATTGCGTACCTATAGTACATAGGTGTACAAAAATGTTAGGCGCGACTTTTCTCGAACCAACGTAGTGCCGAATTACGTATTTATTAATTATCTTTTATGTATGTAGTAGCTTTAAGCTACATAAAATGTTAATATGGAAACAAGAGCAATAATACCAAACCAGAGCAAATAATAGGTTGAATAGATTTAACAATTTATTTCGTATGTTACGCATTGATCAAATCTCTCAAGCCGTTTTTCATCAATCGGTGGATACTTCTCGGAGCGATAAAGATGTTACGTTACACATTAAAAAGTTAGTTGAGAACATTGTGTTCTTATGTACTACGTGGGTACTAGAAAAGATATATCAACAAAAGATGGCGCGAAACTTAATGACTGCGGGGATGTTTATGTATTCACATGTTGGAGAAATGTCGACGTTTGACCCTATGGTAAAATAAAGAGTTGGCCTACGAAATGGTTTAAGGTAAACAAATCCATACGACTTCTTTGGTAGGATACGTACCAACCGTTCCCGAGGAGCACGGCGTCGTGGTAGTGTCCACGTCGCTGTGAGCACTGCCTGAGTGCAGAGGGAGACAGGGACCAAAAGCTTCCCTCCAATGGAGGGCACTTCAGCACACGAACAGAGGGGCACCAGTGTATTCTTAGCGGCGCTTCCAGAGGCCTTTCAAGGTGTCGATGCTGGCCAACTTTTAGTCTTTAGGAATCCAAAACGCCCGGCCAGCCCCCTGACACTGGTAAATGGATTTTCCTCACGTAAAAATAAACACCAACAGTTAGGTAGGCACAATAGAGAATTCACAAAGTGATTGTTATCACTTGAGAAACACAACACAAGTAAACCTGAGCTTGTAATGGGAATCGGGACCGTTGCTACCAAATTCAATACACGGTGCGGAAGTCAGCGACGGTAATCTGCCCGCACCGCTCGAGATCGAGATATTTGCTTGTATGCAAATGGCGGCCCTTACCGTGCGACCGCCGTGAACAAGCTGATGTGATAATACAGAACGGCCTCCATATAGAGTGATACCAACACGAGATACACGTGTAGATAAGGACGATGGTCCACAACCCGTAATAGAGACAAAGGGACAAGGCCCCATTGCCTTACCGCTACACGGCCGGTGCTCATAACAATAATTTCACAATTATATCATTTATGGCTTCGAATAACGTTAAGCGCCCTATAAGCATACGACTCGCTCTGTGTAAGTCAACATAAAGAGCCATTATGTAAACTTAACTGGTAGAAAAAGTAAAAATAGCTTAGCAGCCCGGTTATTCTTACTTCGCTGACTTCTTTCGCGCATTGCGGAAGAACGTTATGCCTAATTGGTGAGATAGTGAGAATTTCTGCGAATTATTTTAAGAGACAAGTCTGTCTCGTTGGTCTAGTGGCGAATAATGTGCTTGGCGACAAGATTACGGCGTGTAGATACCTATTAACCATACACCAAATCTAAACAGTAAACCATATATTCATTTGTAAGTTAAAGTATGTTAATCATACACAATGAACGCAAGACTATCAGAAGTAAACACGGCAATTTCCGAGTGTGATATATTGAGGTAATTTATTCACCATTACATAAAATTAATTTATCATCAGGTAACCATTTAACCTCACGTGTCAGTAGATACGTGAAAACTGTTACTACATAAAATAATTTACGAAACTAAATGTAAAAAGTATTTTTTGTTGGTATGTACACGTATTTATTTTTTCCTTGTAATTAAAAAAGTTTTATGTACCTAAAGTATTCGTAAAAATCATCTCTGTCAAGTACTTTTAATAAAAAAAAAAATCATGGTGTATGGTTTTCGGTTTGTTTCTTTTTTTAAATTTACAATTTCTATATAGGGGGTCTGTCCAAGAGCGTGCTCGTCGCGACCCCTGCCAGTCATTATGGCTGCAATCTTGGACCGAAGACGTACCGCAGTGCGGGCTAGGGCGTCCCCCCGAGGCGACGCGTACCGGCCCGCCCCCGTCGGTACGAATATAGGTGGAAGCGGCGATGGGGGCCGCCACCCATCACGCCGGGCCCGAACTGGCGAGTCGTGGGGTGCAGAGTGCCGAATAGGCACTTGGAATGTAAGAGGTGGTATGGAAGATAAGATGCATTAGGTTATTGATGTGATGAAAGAGAGACGCCTGGATGCTCTGTGTGTAACAGAGACTAAGCGGAGGGGCAGTGAAACCAGTGATCTTCCTGATGGAACGATGGCTCTGTGGTCTGGGGTACCGCAGAGCAGTCGTGTCAGCATGGGGGTGGGTATCTTGCTGTCCCGTCGCCTGGCCTCTGGAGTGAGAGATTATGGCCTGTGCGATGAGAAACTTCTCTGGGTCCGTTTAAAACTGGGTGTCACTAGAGTATTTTTGGTCGCAGCATATGCTCCCGTAAGCTCGTCGACACCCCAGGACCTTGAAAAGTTTTGGGATAATGTCAGGGAAGTTCTGGATTTGGCTGAGGCTAACGAAAAGGTGATTTTGTGTGGCGATCTGAACGGATGGGTAGGAACCCGGCGGTAAACTTGCGACGCTGCTCTGGGGCCTTATGGTGATAAGAGAGTGAACGATGCAGGTAAGCTCATTGTAGATGTTTGTTTGGAAAGGGGTCTCCTTGTGTCTAATACGATATTCCAGCACAAGGACATACATATGTATACGTGGAGAAGGAATGAACAAAAAAGCATGATAGATCTGATCCTGGTTGATAACCGTCTCCGAAGCAAACTACAAGATACGCGTGCGTATAGAGGCCCCACTCTGGAATCAGACCACTATCTCGTAGTTGCGCGGTTTAGTGGTCTGTTCAGGAAGTGGAGGCACTGGCGAGAGCGTATCCCCTTCGGAGACCTTGAAAGAATAAAGGTTGAAAAGTTGCAAGATGAGAGCGTGAGGAGAATGTATGAAGACAGAGTCCGGGACAAGCTTTTGACAGCAGGCTCTTCGGACTCAAATGTAGATGAATGCTGGAATAGCCTGAAAGAGAGTTTGGTGGAATCCGCGAAAGAACTATGTGGTTGCTCAAAGAAGCATATTACAGCAAAAGGTGATGCATGGTGGGATGCGGAGTTGCAAAGCTCCGTAGAAAGTAAGAAGAAAGCGTGGCAGGACTATGTATCTTCTTTGAACCTGAATGCCAGTATGACAGAGATGAGGAAAGAAATATACCGGCAATGCAAGAATGCCACTAAAACTTTAGTGAAAGAAAAGCGTGAAAGAGCCAGTATGATTGAGGAGGAGAGGCTTGCGAAGAACTTCGGGAACAACACCAAACTCTTTTGGAGCAAGGTGAGAAAGGCTCGAGGTGATTCGTCAGGCTCCAGAATGGAAAGGATAAAATCTAAAGATGGTGACATTCTTGCAGACACACAAGCTGTGCTAAACCGGTGGAGTGAATATTTTGGAGAAATGTATGGAGATGACCCGGATGCTGATGCCGCAGACGTGCCCAAAGGCGAGATTGCGGCACCAGAATCAACGGAGGACATCACTATGGAAGAAGTTGAATGGGCTCTGTCAAATGCCTTCTCCAGATCTAAAAAACCGCAGACAACCTTCCGCCCCACTGCTAGATGCTTCTCTACGATGTTGCGGAGTGAGAAGACTTGATCCGAACATCCTCTTCCAGACCTGAAACCCCCTTGTGCCTCGCACAACATTCCATCGGACTTCACGCGCATTCTCCGTTCAATAATTTTACCGTACACCTTGGCTGCCAAGCTGATCAAACTGATGGCTCTGTAATTGGCGTAGTCATATTGTGAACCCTTGCCTTTATACAAGGGTACTATGACTGCGCGGCGCCAATCTGTAGGGACTCTACCGGTCCTCCAGCAAAGGTTTGCAAGGGCCCGGAAAGCGTCCCGGACACAAGTTCCACCATATTTGATCATCTCGGCAGATATCATGTCTACTCCCGCAGCTTTACCGTTTTTCATACTTCCTATCGCCCATTCAACTTCTTCCATAGTGATGTCCTCCGTTGATTCTGGTGCCGCAATCTCGCCTTTGGGCACGTCTGCGGCATCAGCATCCAGGTCATCTCCATACATTTCTCCAAAATATTCACTCCACCGGTTTAGCACAGCTTGTGTGTCTGCAAGAATGTCACCATCTTTAGATTTTATCCTTTCCATTCTGGAGCCTGACGAATCACCTCGAGCCTTTCTCACCTTGCTCCAAAAGAGTTTGGTGTTGTTCTCGAAATTCTTCGCCAGCCTCTCCTCCTCAATCATACTGGCTCTTTCACGCTTTTCTTTCACTAAAGTTTTAGTGGCATTCTTGCATTGCCGGTATATTTCTTTCCTCATCTCTGTCATACTGGCATTCAGGTTCAAAGAAGATACATAGTCCTGCCACGCTTTCTTCTTACTTTCTACGGAGCTTTGCAACTCCGCATCCCACCATGCATCACCTTTTGCTGTTATATGCTTCTTTGAGCAACCACATAGTTCTTTCGCGGATTCCACCAAACTCTCTTTCAGGCTATTCCAGCATTCATCTACATTTGAGTCCGAAGAGCCTGCTGTCAAAAGCTTGTCCCGGACTCTGTCTTCATACATTCTCCTCACGCTCTCATCTTGCAACTTTTCAACCTTTATTCTTTCAAGGTCTCCGAAGGGGATACGCTCTCGCCAGTGCCTCCCCTTCCTGAACAGACCACTAAACCGCGCAACTACGAGATAGTGGTCTGATTCCAGAGTGGGGCCTCTATACGCACGCGTATCTTGTAGTTTGCTTCGGAGACGGTTATCAACCAGGATCAGATCTATCATGCTTTTTTGTTCATTCCTTCTCCACGTATACATATGTATGTCCTTGTGCTGGAATATCGTATTAGACACAAGGAGACCCCTTTCCAAACAAACATCTACAATGAGCTTACCTGCATCGTTCACTCTCTTATCACCATAAGGACCCAGAGCAGCGTCGCAAGTTTGCCGCCTGGTTCCTACCCATCCGTTCAGATCGCCACACAGAATCACCTTTTCGTTAGCCTCAGCCAAATCCAGAACTTCCCTGACATTATCCCAAAACTTCTCAAGGTCCTGGGGTGTCGACGAGCTTACGGGAGCATATGCTGCGACCAAAAATACTCTAGTGACACCCAGTTTTAAACGGACCCAGAGAAGTCTCGCATCGCACAGGCCATAATCTCTCACTCCAGAGGCCAGGCGACGGGACAGCAAGATACCCACCCCCATGCTGGCACGACTGCTCTGCGGTACCCCAGACCACAGAGCCATCGTTCCATCAGGAAGATCACAGGTTTCACTGCCCCTCCGCTTAGTCTCTGTTACACACAGAGAATCCAGGCGTCTCTCTTTCATTACATCAATAACCTCATGCATCTTATCTTCCATACCACCTCTTACATTCCAAGTGCCTATTCGGCACTCTGCACCCCACGACTCGCCATTTCGGGCCCGGCGTGATGGGTGGCGGCCCCCATCGCCGCTTCCACCTATATTCGTACCGACGGGGGCAGGCCGGTACGCGTCGCCTCGGAGGGACGCCCTAGCCCGCACTGCGGTACGTCTTCGGTCCAAGATTGCAGCCATAATGACTGGCAGGGGTCGCGACGAGCACGCTCTTGGACAGACCCCCAGCACGCTCTTGGACAGACCCCCAGCACGCTCTTGGACAGACCCCCTTACAGACTATCTTACCACGACCAAATAAACCGAGTCTTATCTGATGGAAAAGTCAAGAGTCTCCGTAACCGGCGAGCGTGTATGAGACGAACTATGAGAGTCGAGGAAGCCAGAGAGGTATGTAAGGAAAGAACCTGTTGGAACTCTGTACTCTCTGCCTACCCCGCAAGGGATCTGGCGTGAGGTTATAGATAGATAGACAATTTCTATACACATTGCACGGGGTAAGATAGTTAAATGATACAAGTAATAATAAACAGAATAAACATCGGTTGGTAAAATTTCGCAAGTCCCAAGTATAGTATTTATTTGTACGGTAATTGATATTGATAGTCAATATTTCTGATTGGCTATATTTACTTATGCAAATGAACTAATAACATTCAAGTGAGTCACCTCTAAATGCTTTAATACGATGTTACCACATCATAATTCCAATTGTCTACCGCTTTATTGAATAGAGTGCATCTTAAAATGCCTCGGGCGAAATAATCATGGCGACCGAACTCTTTGACCCTCTATGATTTAACAATATTGTTCGTATATGAAAGTAATTATAACGGTAGCTATAAATTACAGGTGCTCTACCAGTTCTCTCGTGTGCCCATGTACGGAGTCTAGCGAAGTAGTTCTAAGAAAATTAACGTAAGTATTCTGGTTTTGGGCGAATTTAATGTAATAGTTGTAATTATATACTTTTTGCACTTGTTGACAGCCGCTGGCCTAATTAGTAGAGAAATGAAATTATCAGATATAATAGATATTTTCTTTAGGGAACCATGACATCGGTTTTCGGGTTCAGAGAAATTGCATTCAGAGATTTGGAGAAAATATAAATCATGACTTGGGAACGGAATTCAGTAATTTGCTCATAAATATTGCAAATTGTTTTGGTGTTCGTAGTTTAAGGTTGTAACTATAAATCTTTCAATGGAAACCCGTGATTATAATAAAACGAAAATGCTTATACATTTATTTATTGCTTTATTTTGTTTGGATTCTTAAAGGTTGTTTTAAATAATTGAACGTAGTTTTACTATTTCTAAAATCAATGACATGACTCTCCAGGCCGAATCTCAATATTTATTTCACTTTCAGATTTCCCTATGTTGCATTTCCTTCGTATGTGTGTGAGTGTGTGTATGTTTGTGTGTGTGTGCGTGTGTGTGTGTGTGTGAATGATCTACGTTGTTGGCTGCGGGGCCTTTACAGCTTCATCGGACAAGAGGGCGAGCATACAACCACTACGCTAGAGCAAGGGCGCCTCAAGGACGAACGGCCTCGGCTTGGGCAGTCGCTATGGGGAGAGCTACTAGATAGAGCAGAGACAGCGAGATACCTGTGGTGATCTGCACCGGCCGGCGGCCAAGGGATTCTTCGACCTCGCCGGCGATGTCGGTGTCTGATCCTGTGTGCGCTATTTGTATCCAAAATAAGGCCATCGGGAGGGTCGGTCAGAACATGCCGCCGACGGCGGTAGCGGCTGATAGGAGACGAGTTAGGTTCATAGTCGGCAGCGGGTACGATTAGCGGATTCCTATGTTTTGACGCATTCGCGAAATATCGGGTTTTCGTTTTTTTAATAAAGGCGCGAATAGATTCGCGACCAAGATCGGAACGATGCATCTCCATTAATCATTTGTGTAACAAGATAAATACGCTGCGGTTAAGGTCACTATTAAGACGTCTTGGCGAAATATATGGACCTGCATTCAGTTAACTCAGTTGGAAAACAAGTATATTAACTTCGCGAGTCCCTGATGAGTTAGTGTTTCCCTCACGCGGGTCCATTTAAATAGACCGTAATTGGTGCATCGTGGCGCGTTGACAACCAATGTAGTTGGAGCCGCTAGCAACGTCGATGGGAATTCGATGCTAAGTGCAATTTTCTCCCGTAACCAGGTTCAATTGTGATTTTCATTATGGGTCCCAAGAGTTCGCGACCTACTCTAATTAGCTTTAATGCTTATGATTAAACCACGCGGTCACGAATTGTCGATTTACCGCAAAATCGTCGCGCTTTTGTCTTGAGAGGTCGGCATTTATCAATACGAGATCTATAGGCAAATATCCAGAAGATACCTAATTATGTTTCGCATCTTTAAACAATGCCCTTATAGGTTGAGAAACAAACCATTTATTTATGTACTATACCTATAAATAAAATAGCTTCCCTATTTACAAAATTGTCACACTGGATCACTTACATCATATACATACAGCATAACATTTGAACCTAAGTTTAATGATCCCTGTTTAAATGTCATCTTTAATGTTTTATATGATATTGATATAAGAGGTAGGTCAGTAAGTCTATGTTTAAGACTCTTAAATACGTATAAGTCAGTTGAATAGAAAGAAAGTCAAGTGTTATAAGCATAAATTCATGTAAGTACGACGTTTATGGAATCCTAAAAATATGATCTATCTAAGTAATACTAAATTTGGACAAAGGTAATGTTAAATGACAGTATTTGACTGGAAAGGTTTTAAATAACATTGGGATTAACGGGCCGTTAGCGTGTGTCCAGCAATGTGGGACAACACCAGATAATACATGTCGCTATAAACCTGGTTCTAAAGGAGAAACATGTGTTATATGTTATTAACCGTAGGTAACATGAATACATAATTCAACCGTTTATTGTATCTCTGGTCACAAGAGTTATGTCTGCAAGACTTTCACTGCAGAACAAATGCCTCTCATAGATGTATTTTTTATACGTCCATGATGCCTCCCCAAAGATTGACACGACGGCAAGCTTTGTGCTGTCCGCATTCTACTTGCGACCTTCATCAAATCTTCGGTCCACGTTGTGGCGGGCGTCGTCACTCGATCCGAACATACATTAAAAAATGTATACACAGTCCAATTGAGAACCACGTTCATTTTTAAACTCTTTTTAGACTTTATTTGAAATACGCTGTCCTTCCACTTCCTTCCACTGAACTGACCAAATACGAATCGTGTATATAAACGAGGATAACGATCTAACAATTTATGCCTATATCGGCAAATAACAATCAAAATAAAAAAATAACAAAGTTATTTTTGCAACACCAAAAAAATGTTAACTGACGTTCATCTCGAGTACGCCTCTAGGTAGGTATGTACCTAATAGTGTTTTTTACTGCCTTATGGACATGATAAATCAGCAGTACGATTGGAAAACAAGTCTTTGTATCTAATAAGTAAACCGTTATCCCAGGACGACTTTTTAAGTGTACCTATCTACTGTTCATAACATCCTAATTAGGCAAGTTGCCTAGATATGTATAAATTATGTTATTGTTTTACCTTTTCAGAAGACCACATGGAGACAACATATTTATGTGTTCTTTAAGCCTAACTTTTTATAAATAACTTGCTTAAACATGGGTTAGTTGGTATCGCATTGGAATCACCTACGATTAATATACTGATATTAAACAAGGTAGGTTATATTATGTACAAACTATTATGTTATGTACAAACTACCGAACAGCGTGGTGCCGAGAAGGGTTTGGTTGTGGGGTCGTGACTTCCCAAAACTGTGACTGCACATGGCTTGTCTAGAATAATTAAGCAACCACCCAGCTGTCGTTATCACATACACGAAGTACTGCCTCAATGCTATCAATACACTATCAAATATAAAAGAACTATAATGGGACAATAAGAAAGGGACGTGGTTACTCCTACACCTGCCTATTTTCGGAATTACAAAGACTGCGTACAGATAAATACAATTAATTCAATAGCTATTTTATGCTGAATCGTGTTTAGGTACAGTTTTACTCTTCGATATCAACTTGAGAATGCGAACAAAACCTTTCTCTAGCCATAACGAATTAGACTAATTTGCAATTGATTTTGCATGTAGTTTCAATTGTGTCCGTTCAGTTACTATGGCATTTTTCCATTTGTGAGCGTATCGAGGTTTGTATATAGTTAATGTAGGTTGTGGTCTTTAGTTCTTGTTATGGTATTGACCGTAACATGTATGAGAGTGCTCAAGTTAGTCGGCAGGCTGTGCGAGTGTTTGTCGATCTCTAGTTTGCCGCAGACGATCGCTCTGTATCTAATATGATCAGGAACCTGTCAATTATTCGCATCACGGAGCCAGTAATAACCGCTTAAATATTGCACATTGTACTAGCTGTAATTACTTACGACCGAATGTCTAATTTGTTCTCCGTAATAAGTTCGCGCCAACCACTTTTTGTCGATACAAAAAGTTCTAACTGAAACGACGTGCGAATACTGTTATTTTTGTGTCTTGCATATCGGTTTCGCGAAACCATCAGTAGGTGTCGGGAGCCCACAATGCCACGATGGACTACGGTTTGTCTATTGCGGAAAACATCCCGCCTATTGTAATGATGTTCGGTGCTTACATCCGTCAAGATGCTATCTTGATAAAATAAACTAATGACTAAAACACACCTGTTGTTCGCGTAGGAGGCATCTGTAGGTAATGACGATGAAGATAGCTCCTAGCAATTTGATGTTCGTACAATGGACTTGAGGTCTTATCGAGAGGATTTATTAGTCCGTTTTTGTGATAGGTAATAAATATTTATTCATATATCACGATTCATGAATAAATAGAGATGCTAACAATATGATAGTAAAAATAATTTGCGGTTCGTATATGACGAACACCGCAAATTATTTCAGCGATAAGGATTCACAGCGTCGACTAATTGCGAAAGTGCTGTAAAAACTTTATTATTTGTCCTGTGGAGCCAAAAGAGATAGCCTCGAAGTGTCGTAAAACACCGGCTGCTAATTTTGTGCGTAGTGCGGTTGGCGCGATGTGGTTTCGACGGGCGATGGTAAATCTTGCTGCTTGGACTAATTGACCATGTTGTGCCATTACGACGTAATAGCGGGGACCCATTAGGTGGGCACGCGCGCTCGTGGTGACGACACGTCGAACGCAGCCAACGACCTGTACGGAACACTGATTTGCATGTGATAAATGTAAAAGAATTCGCTTAGAGATGCGCCGTTACATGTCAGAGTTAGGGACTTAGACAAATGATTGCCTTGTATCTAACAACATATTATAATGTATTTCAAAAACATTTGTTTTATGTTTTATTTAAATGAACACTGGAAAATATTCCTATGTCGTGGACGCATTTACAGACATCAAATTCACGGTTTGGTGTAGACCAATATACGTCTCATTTAAAAAGAGTAACCGTGGAGTTTTTTGCCATTTTTCTCCACAGGAATGACTTTCCGAACGGGTGGTACAGTCTTAAGTAATCAAAAATTTTCTCCTTTTCACTATTCATAAGTGCATTTTGGTCTACATGAATAAAAAAAATTGATTTTTTATTTTGTCAAAAATCCAGATCAATACAAACATTTGCAGGTACTGGCGATTACTCAATCCAGTAATATTTGTTTTTTTATTTTTATTATATGTAGGTGTTGTTTTTTATTTTAGCTTCAGCCACTTATAAAGTAATTACAATCACTTGAGATGGCGAGTGGTTAGGGTAAAGCATTATCACTTGACCCCCATTGCTCTAGACTCAAGTGTACATAGATCTACACACGCGCACAGTTACACGTGTGCACGGCGCCGCATGCGCACGACTTATTGTTGTGTTGGCGTCGCCCTCAGGTGCTAGTTTAATTAGAGAAACTGCTGGGTCAATGGGTGACGACCGCAGTTCGCGAGTAATAACAGACTTAATAACTTCACCTGAATAGATCACCAGTAACGGTTATAAATCTGTTCGAAATGAATGTTAATTTGACAAGCAACGGACGAATGTGCGAACTTAATAATACACTCCCGACGAACAATGAAGAGCTCACCAAAGTAAGCAAAAAATTATTTCGATTACATGATAAAAAAGTAACAACGTTATAATAACACATTTATTTCATATTGAATATAGGTACATTTCGTAGAATAAAGTGACGAAAGTAGATACATTTTTATTGAATGCGGCTGACCAATTGGCATACACTATTCACAAATACTTGTACTGTACAACATTTCGTATAAAAATATTTAAGTGTAGACACACATCTTAAAATCCAGTGAGTTCTACATTTACAAAACTTTATTATGCATTTACATTTTATGTACACATTTTGACAATTACTGGCATTAAATTCAAAAGATCACATGACACGAAAGCGTTGGTGGTTTCTAAACGAAATTTCACTCATATTTTTGTGATGTCACTAACATAATATGAAAAAATAACAGTCTTGTAAAGCTGCATTACTGATAACCTATCTTGAATATTTACAATAAACCATAAATATTATGAAACGCTGGAATAAAGCGAAAACTTCAATTACTTAATATAATTTTTATGAGAAAAAATTCTTCACACATAAGTAATTATATATAAGTACTCGCTTAGTAGCTAATAAAAGGCACATATTCTTCGTAAATATAAGCTTGATTATTTCTGACAACGGAAGTTTTGACACAAATAAAGTCATAAGAATGCAATGTGCCATGTCTTTGCGCTTGACAATTAAGGAAACTCAAAGCTCCCATATTTTACATCACTAACAAGAAAACTCGAGGATACAATTAAAGAAACCGCTTAGAGCACATTCGAAACACACCTCTAAGGTACAGATACAGGAAAAAGGAATGGATTTCCTGCACACAGTCAAATTAATTTATGTGGCATGCACCCACAAAGTACATTCAACCTACGGATACACAAAAAAAAAGGAAATTGTGCTTCTCCTGCATTTTATTAAAAATATATTTTAAGCAATTACAAAATGCACTCGCCACTTGCCCCCAATTCATAAAAAACAAATATGAAACAAAGAATTGTTCAGGGAATCGAAATGCCATTTCCTTTGGTCTTCACAGGAGCCGAATTAACATGCATTTATGCACAAAAAATAATAAAAATAATATATGTGTGAAAATTTGTGAACCAAGGGTAAGTGGTGGGTTCTGATCGAACACTGAATGACAGTGTCTTTCCGCAAACTTAAGTTCATGATTAAATTATTTATAATTATGTGTATCTACAATGTACTTTTTGTTCCGAATAAACAATAGCTTAAATTGCCCGTAGTCGCTATTTATCACTAAATGTAGATATTTAAACGTATCTACTAAACGTTAAGGTGCATCATTCATTATTTGAAATAACGAAAATTTATTAAAGCGTTCATAACGTATTCACAAATATATAAAACGTACGTGACTTTTCTTGTGGATAATTCAATACAGCTACAAACAAAACTTAACTTCTTGACTCGATTATTAAATTTAAGAACATACCCAAAATATACACCGTTTTAGCGATATCAAAAAACTCTAAAATTCCACTTTTTTAAGGGCCTACCGCGATCGCCCATTGTCGACCGAAAGAGTGACATTGATGCATTACTTTACAAAAGAATAATTAGGGACTTTATTTTTTTTTACTACTACTATATCATCACGCCAGATCCCTTACGGGGTAGGCAGAGAGTACAGAGTTCCAACAGGCTCTTTCCTTACATACCTCTCTGGCTTCCTCTACTCTCATAGTTCGTCTCATACACGTTCGCCGGTTACGGAGACTCCTGACATGTCCTTCAGATAAGACCCGGTCTATTTGGTCATGGTAAGATAGTCTAGGTCTTCCCCGGTACCTACATCCTTCCACTTTCGTATTGTATATCAGTTTTTTTTTACTGAGATATTTTCGTTTATTCGTGTATTCCTTTTACTAGTTTCTAAAATATACAGAAATCATATTTAGAAATATTAAGTTTCTAATCCATGTACTTCTTGAAGTGAATTGAGTACAAAAACATGTTTTTATCGCGGTAGCCCCTTAATAAATCGTTTAACTTACCTACATTTGACAACTCATTTACATATTTCTGAATACCTTTTGAGATACCCAATAAAATAAGCAGTTAAATGCGAACAGTACTCTATCAAAACGTAATTTATCACATATACGTAAAAAGTGAAAAATCTTAAACGTCAAAGTGACTAGTAACAAGCATGGCCGACGATACACGACATCATAACGTCGACGTTACAATGTAATGCCAGATCCACAGTGCGCTGGAAACTTACCTAGTAGTGTAATATCGTCGAAGAGTATGACATGTTTTTTTGGCAAGAAAATGTGTATTATTTAGAGAGACAAGGCGCCGAGAGCACTTTGCAAAATAGGTGTTGTACGCTATTATTAGCCGAGGCGAAGGTTAACGAAGCGTAATTTAAGAGCGGCGCCGGATTAGGTATTTTTTCTGATCAGAATCCCGATCCAGACGTCGCAGTAGTTTCAAGTAATTAAGCGGTCTGCTATATGTGTAATTACATGTGAAAATAATGTTTATGATTTGGGGTCGTTGGACTGCGGATAAAAAATATTGTAAAAAATGACGTTGAAAAAGTTGCCCCGTCTGGTTGTCAAAACACACGTCACAGGAATATGGATGTGTCGCCTGCGGCAAGCGCAGGCGCATACGCGTTAGGGTTACCACTTGTTTTTTATTTAAATCAAATTAAGTATTGATACTTTTTTATATGACGTGCAACTCTTTCAAGATTAGTTGTATACTAAAAATGGACACTACTAACCTATATTATTTTGTCGAAAACTTGAAAGATATTATGAAAATGTGATCAGGCAAGTTAGAATGGCGACGACCCTACAACGGCACACCGCCGGAGCTCTTATCGTAGAAGCAGTATATTGATCGCGCGATGCTCTCGGTAGTCGGCGACGCCCGATCATTGTTTGCTAATGAGACTTCGGGAAGCAGGTGGTCCGCGATTCCACTCACTTAAGTAAAACAAATACCATGTCATGTTGACAGTTACAAATGACATCTATTAATTTATACTAAACGTCGGATTATAAGATTGAGGACCTACGCGCTACGTCCTAGTAACATCTAGCGATTATACGCTATTGTTCTCATTTGAAATTCTCAAGAATAAACAATTCTGCACACTCACTTCACGTCACATTATAAAAAGTAAAGATTTAAAAGTATAACGCTCGCACATCGCACATACATAGCTTGCTCTATAAGTATTGTATTCAATTCAGCAGTGCTGTGTTACCAATATTTCACGGAACAGTACAGCCGATTGTAAAGGAATGAAATCAATCTATAGGTACAATTGACGGAAGATAGCTTAACTCTAAAGGTGCATATACACGGTACGAATTAATCGGCGAGCTAAATGTGCGTGTTAGTGAACGTGCAACCCGTAACAATTATTCGCATCGTGCACAGACGCCATAATTGGTGAAAATTCACCATCAGAAATGGGTACATACCAAATACTTATAATAAACATTTTGACAAACACTTATTGATGGAAGCGCGTTGAAGTCTCTGACACCAACGATGTAACAAAGTGTTTTCATTAAAGATTATTTGAGAGGCTTCAATGGGATTACATCAATATTGACGTCTATTAAAAAAACTTATTTACAAAATATAAGAATTTTTTACTTTTTTGCATTTATCGTTTCTTATCTCTGATTTTAAAAATAGGTCTTAATATGTGGGGTTCGGAGCACTATCGATATATATCACGTACATCGACGTTCTTGTTACGTAAATCGATGAATTATGTCCGTGGTGATACCGCGGAGGAAGTCGAACATCTCCGCGGGCTCGCCCTCGGCCCCCGCTCTATCGTCATCTCCGCGAGCCTGTGGACAATGTGGCATTTCAGAAGTTATAATTTAAATTAAACTTAAGCCTTTCATAGACGTAACTGTAATATGTATATATTATAATTACTGCTTCGTTGGTCTAATAATGAAAATTTACCAGTATCAGTCTGGCGTTGTGGGCTCGCCCCCTATTATATAGGACTTAACATGGTCACCGAAAAGTGAGTGTACACATTATACCCCTGCTTATATAAGCTGTAACATAATAAACGCAAGACCTGAAAGTAGTCTGTTCTATAATGTTTCTTAATTTTTTTTTTAAATTTGCAATTAGTGCTCCTTCAGTGCGCTATAAAAAACTAAATTTATTCTTGATTCATAGCAATAAGGAGATATCAAATGCATTCCTAAAACATATTTCTCAAAACGCACACATACACGTACAAGTTTCATTGTTAATTGGGGTATAAAAGTGCTTAAAAAAGGGCCAACACCTTTAAATTTGGAAATTTGGTCTTCGTTTTGAACTTTTGTCTGAGGTCTTGCGTTTATTATGTTACACCTTGTATATTGTCTTTTATATCCCCGTTTTTCGCCGCTGTGTTTTTGTTGTATATAATTGTACAGATTGTAGATTTTATTTTATAAATAAATAATATATGTTGTTTTTTAATATTATGCTAAAGTAATCTACCAAATATAGTGAAGATGCTAATTTAGATATTTTGCCTTATTAGCATTTAAAGTCGCTATTGCACTTTAATATATTATATTGTAAAGGTTGGTGTTCTAAAATAAATATACCTATTAATATAAGGATATTTATTCTAAAACACCAACAATTTTATTATTATTTTATGTTTTAATATACAGCTTGTGTGCTCACTTGAGATTTCTGTAGATAATATACCGTAATATGCCATATATGTTATGGTAACGTCTGCGACGGGCTTAACGAGCGAGAGTATGATTGTTGTTTGTTCGCATTAATCACTAACAATATAAATAGTGAAAATAAAAAGGTTCATTAAACCCAATCATACAACAATGTAAGTTAATAATCGTTGATCTTAATTGCTTTATTTCTACAATGAAGGGGAAAAATTAATAAGCAACTAGCGCCCGCCCGCATCTTCGCCTGTGTATGTATCTTTGTAAATTGTAGCCTATGTGTTATTCTTAAGTATAAGCTATATAAATGACAACTTTCATCAAAAATCTGTTCAATAGTTTGTGTTTAAAAAAGTAACAAACATTCCTTTCGCGTTTATAATATTAGTAGAATTCATCTGGTTCGTAACGAAACACTATTAGCCATGTCTATAATATTATGAATATTGGAGTAGAAATTTAAGGGATGGTTCATGAAATTTTGTACAATTTATTTTTATGCTTTGAATTAAACACCTAATATTTATATGCATTTTATAATGTAATAATAACATCATTCTAAATGCCGCATCTAAAATTCTTATACAAAGTGACCCGCCAGTAGTTCGCACATTTCCTGGAAATGTGCGAACTACTGGCGGTGGTAAGCCATGTGCGAGAAATATTTAGTGACATATCGACGGTCCCATAGAACTAAGTTACATATGCCAAACAAAATAAATGGCATTTGCATCTTTAGTGCCCGTCGATAAGGTTATTTATGCCAAATATAAATACTGGAATAGAGGACATTGTTTGTTGGACACGTTGATGTGTCAGTAGTGGATCCAATGACTAACTGATGCGGTTGTTTACACGATGTATTTATCCTGCGCAAGTGTCACACGAACTTCATGATTTTTGGAGCGCTCCCTCGTTCTTGTCACGCGACTTATATTTTACAATTGTAAACATAGAAATTTGCACATCCTTAATTATTTATGTTTCTGTTATAAATCATTAAGCTTACTAACCTGAATTATATTTATGAACTTATTGAAATTTTTAGAGTTGAAATTTATAGTTTTAATACTTTAGATTTATACCATACATGTGACGTCACGAAGCTTCTGACCCCACACTCCTTAGGGGGGCTTAACGTGCGACTTAATTTATTATCATCGTACGGCGATGTACTTTCAATAATGCGACATGCGATCAAAATTTTATGTCAGAGTAAAGGATCCATTGTTTAGCCTCTGGTGTCAGCTGGTGCAGCCCCTTGAATCCTCCGCTGAATTTCCTAGTAATTTATGAATGAACGCTGATCCGTACCGTGTACAAGCGCCGTAATGTAGCACAATTTCGAAACGGAGGAAAGTGAGTTACACAGAGATATATTTTTGTCAGATGTAACTAATGAATCGTAATAAAGATTATTAACAGTCATTCTGTCGCACACCATTTACGTCTCTGTTTGATGATATCAATTAAAATTTTAGGTAAAGTGAGTTGAGATACTCAGATTAAGTGTGGAAGTAACCGTTAGTTTTGTACATACGAATGTATCATTTCTGTGACCGACATTATGCATATTATGTTAAACGACCAAGTAGAAACATGATGAATTTAACTTATTTTAGTCTCTCTTTCAATAATTTCATTTTGTATTGGACAGGCTTTACTTTCACTAAAGAAATTTTTATTATGGAGGAAGTAGGTAGGTAGAAATAAGGTTGACTGGACTTAATTTCTGTTAATACCTATTTAAAAAAATAAATCCAAATAAGTGTGCTAGTACCATTTGTATCAACAAACCGCAACAATTTGGGCATGGAACATATAAGAAAGCCATTTCCCTCAATTTACTTTACAAAACGGAAGAGAAAGTGGAACTTTTCTGTTCACTCAAAGTAAGAGTGACCCGTTTACCACCATATCCTTACAATTTACGTATACAGACATTTAAGAGCTAATCTTTGTTAAAATTTCAATAACACTTTTTCCTGCTATTATGAGGTATGTCCCGGAAATAACCTCAGAAAGAAACGCGAGAAGCAATTTCTGTTTTTGTGCATTATAAAATTAACAAAAGTAATACTTGCAAATCACTGGAAAGTCACACGCAAATGATACAATGATAGCACATAAACGCGCGTAGATAATAATTTAATCATGATATTAGCCGTGCTCGAGGGCAAATTGCTTCGTTTATTTAAAGATGAAAAAAGGAATAAGAGTGTGACACACATTTAAAACAAGAGATAGTATCGCAAAAAGTTTAATGAATGGGGCGTAGCAATGAGCATATCTCGTGTTCATTGTTGACGATTTCTCAGAGCGATTTGCTAATAGCCGCTATTAGCCCGCCCCTGGTCGTCTCTAGTGGTGTTGCGTGGCGACTACCGGCCTTACCATGGTGCACAAAAACATAATTATTCCTAAAACGGTAACACTTAATTGATCCTCCATGTGTAGATTGTGTTACGGTAAAATTGATGTCATGTTTTTTCGAGTGCCGATTCGGTCGCCCGGTCGAGTGCCCGCGCTCAAGTAGCGAATTTATCGGAACGTTATTAACTTTAATTTGACACGTGAAAGCTTAAATTAGTTCAAAAAAAGATAACGTCGTTTAAGATTACTGCTTTAAATTTGCGTTATTAGCGTTGACTTATGTTTTATTAGTCTGCAAGATTTTATTGAGTACATTTAATTGTACGATAAAATTGTTTCTATTAATAAGCTACTCAGGAGTATTACTGACTTCACTTTAAAGTTATATGAGTCGTATATTGTGTTTGCAATATATATTCTCGATTTTAAACATTTCGTAACACCTTTCACGTCAAAAGTTTGGTTTAACATCTAAGAAAATTAACAGACCGTAAAATTACAATGTAATCGCTGTAAGCATCCACTAATGTTGTTGTGGTTTTCGTGTGAGCAAAACACATTAAAATAGTGGGATGTACATACATTTATAGGTACATAAGAACTTATGAGAAACACAAGCACCTATTATTAAGTGGGAACGTGATGGACATTTAAGTTATGAATTATGAAATTGAAAATTCATTTCAATATACTTAATTACATGTTAATCTACATAAAACAATCTTAAATAACCTCATTATAAGTAAGATAACACATACGAAACTGTATTTTTTGCTTCAAAATTGTAAATTGCGCGTTACAGACACGATGACTTCAGTAAATCCGAAGAATAATAATCTGATTTAAGCGAAGTGTAGATAATTTGTTGATCGATTTAAAATAATGAGCCGATGCGAGTTTGGTGTTGTGGAATGTGGCTAGCCTGCTGGCGACCATGGATGATCGAGATCTGCGACATTCGTGCGCCGTGCGCCTGCGCAGGTCATTACGCCGAATCTTCGGTGCCGCCGCGCAACGGTACCGAGAGGAACCGTCGACGTGTTTTGGGACAAATTTAACTACATAATACCGACATTACAACTTTATATTATTAACTTTTTTAGGCAACCATATTACTTACCAAAGATCCTTTTTATTGTAGTTATAATATATTATGACTAATGTAGCATAAATTTCATGATTTTTGATAGACGTTTTGGGAACTCGAGTCAATTTATCCATTAATACTCATTTGGTAATGGACGAAATTTCTAATGGAAGTCTACCGGTAATGAATCTATTATGGTTATTTAAAAAAACTATATTTTTATTCCGCTAGCTTAATAACCAAACATTCTTATGATTGACAACTAAACTCTGCAAATCGGTGTCAAGCTTTGAAATGACTAAGTATTATAAAATCTGACACCAATTTGCAAGATCTAGAAAGGATATAATTGTGATCTGTGTATGGCGGTTAGTTAAAAAGACTAACACAGTTTGATATTATAAAAACCGAGCAGGTTGTAGGTAGAAGATAAGTGTTCTCCCGATGGGAAACGAAAGTGTGCCATCGCAGCTAAATTACAAAAAGAACGATACTGATCACGTACAGAGCCGGGGTATTAAATTTTCCGCTTCGTTTTGGTGACAAACGGTTAGTGAACGGTCGAGCGCGCGTGTTGCGCTCGAGACCACGGCCTTCTACGTAAGCGATCAGAATAGAGCAGTTTTCTAAAAACAACCTTTTAAATACTTTATATTTTTTTACCTTTTTAAAGCTTGTTTATTTTCCAAAGCTGTTGAATAGATCTTCGATTTTCACAACAATGGAACTTTACAATTAATTGTTTTTTATTGTTTAATTAAAGTAAAATGAATTACTGTGTAATAGCAATAGACGATACAGCTTAATGATACCAATTTGTTCAATGTTTGCTTAGGAACGTAAGTTTTAAAAATGAACTGGATGAGGGGGAAGACGGCCATTTTTATTTCGTTCATATGATTCATTACTAGCGGCGGCTGAGATTATTAATTACTTCATGCGTTTGACATGTTACGTGGAACACTACCTACGCAATGGTACCCAGAAATACGTAATCTAGGGGTGAGTGGTCCGTAAATATCAATTAGAAAGAATATAAAGTCATAGTTAACCTGAACGAGGTTAGACGATGGCGTGTGAATTTTATTGTATTCCATGGTGTGGGTAACGTTAATAGCCACGCCGATTATTCGATATAATCGTTTTTCACTATAACTGGTTCTGGTCGCATTCCAATGATTATTTCAAGGAAACGCGAACGGGAATGTACAAATATTATGTATTATTTTATACACACATACTAATCAGTTGAAGTAACTATAATTCATTCATATAGTATGTTTAGTCATTCAAATTTATTCAAGTAATTAAGGAACAGAGATTTTTGAATTTTTATGTATGATAACTGACTGTACTGTGACATTTGCCTAATTTAAAACGCAATGCTTATTTATATGTATTGCTTGCTTTTAAGTCAGACTTATACTGAATTGAAATAATGTACGTAAATTCCATAATATTGAGGTATGCATCGACTGGTCTGCAGCGAAGTAACGCGCGCACCGCATGGCACAAAACTGATTGAACGGGATTGCCTCGGAATGCGTTTGGTGAGAATAAAATAGTCTCGGTGCTTAAGGAATTCATAATAAAGCAAACAATAATCAATTTCGTATCATGTGTACGTTGCGGCCTAGTGGACTATTACCTTTATTAAATCTTCTTTAATAATTTATAACAGAGACACACTAGTTCCAAACTTGGCCTTATTTATCAGTAGATCTCCTAGAGCTCGCCTTTTAGGGACTGAAAGCCGCTATTCACCAAAACGATCTTTCGTGATGAGGCTATGACATTTTAACATTTTTGGTACTAGTAAACAAGTCCGAGGTATGTATATGTACGTAGTAACAAGTACAAAATAACTGATTTCCATTATTTTGTAGACGCAGTGTTTCCTTCGACACTATTCCATTAATCAAACAAATGAAATGTTATCTGATTCTGTTAGTCGATTTAAGCGGTTAACACTATTACGCTGTGTCGATCGACTTCCACTAGACAGTTGATTGATGACTGTCCAATCCTCACACGGAACAATCATGATTGTACATTGCCAACAGCGACGGCACCAATAAATGAGAAAGGATCCACAGTACCCACTTCCCATCTTAATAACTGTACCGGCTCTTTGTTTTCAAGTATGAGGCCAATTATTTTAATTAAAGATTTTTTTTATCATTCAATTAGCTATCCTTTTCGGACCTTTTATTGTTAGAATACTTTATAAATATCTACGATGGATAATTCAAGACTATAATTAAGAGTACTTTTGTTCCGGTCATTTTTGGTATTTGTCTGTCATTTGTCTTTAGTTTGCTACTTGGCTGGTTATGTGCAGACAGGCAGACGGCAAGTTTCAGACTATATAATAATTTCTTCTTCTTGAATGTCTATGAAGAAGGACGATGGTAAAAAGGTTATTTTTGAACGACGGAAATATTGTAGAAATATTAAGTATAGATGGTGAAAATACTAGATATGTAATGCTAGGAGACAGTTTTACTAGTTCACAATTTAGCTAGTTAGTTGTTGTTACAATCTATACCTTCGGCTTTGGGTAGTCTATTATTATTAGGCTGTAGATTTGTATTACAGTTATCTAAGTTATTATAATAACTTGGATTCTGTATTACTTAGCGGTGACCAAAAATACATTTATCGAATTTACGGACAACAACACGGTACTATAAGTCTTTATACTGTATTTATAAAAAAAAAAATATTTATTTCCTTTTTTTAATTAAGTATAGCACTTTCATCACGTCCCACAGACGTTTGAAAGTAAAACCGAGCAAATACCTACGTAGACCTCTTTATTCAGAATAGTTCGGCAGATTTATGTCTCGAGACAATATGGTCCGGCCGCCAAGAGACCCATACATAAACTTACACAAAAACTTAATGAAAGTCGAAAGTCACGCTTTCACTTGTCGACGGTATTGTATTGTACTTCAATTGTATACAGTACAAATTCAATTGTATTTCTTAAAGTTTTTTAAAACAAGGGTGGCGTACTCCCAGACGGTCCATTAGCGGTCTAGCCGGTCAATGGCACGAAATTAGCCACAGCATAAATTTTAACCAGGTATCGCACACAATACGACATGTTCCAGATACCATTATTATCATTTCTGGCCGTGGTGATGGTAGCTTTACCAATTTTGAATGGACTGCGTAGACGATTGAAAATTAACGGGATTCTGCTTGTAATTCAATATTGTTTACCCACCTTAGTTTCATTTCATATTTTACGGTTTTTGCATTGCCGCCTGACCGGAATTGAGATATTTTTCACGACGGTAATGACAGCTACAAAAGGAAGGTTGTATGTGTTTGGATTCGGTTGCGTGCGTGCAGATCATTCCATCGATGCGATTTATCATCGGTCAATCGGTCAACGAGAAGGGTGACCGATTTTTATACGACCTCCTTAACGTTCGTGTAATGTTTCTACGTGCCGTTAAAGTAATTGAACCGAATGGTATAGACCTTACATTGCTTGAAAAAAAATGACGCTACACTTTAATTGAAATTATTTCTTTACATTACAGTCAATTTGGGCAACTACAATTTTGTGGGTAACGATGTATAGGGACATTTTGTAAGTATTGGATTTCTTTTTGAGTAAAAGAACCCTAACAATTTGAAGAAGCAGAAAGTTAGGCATTGTGAGGTTATTTTTAGACTTTATATGCGCGATGCGCATGGCCTTATTTCAAGCGGGTTTGTTAAGATTCAATCTTGTCATGTTCCCAGATTAGGTTCACTTTTTAAATAATAATTCCCCTACCTAGGCACGTAATAACAACGTAAATTCTAAAGCCATTAATCTGCAGAGGCGTGTGAAGCGATGAAATGAATAAACGTGAACTGCTGAAAATGCCGACTTTAAATTATGTATACCCGGGACATAAAAGTCGAAAGTCGTGTAGACACCGTCGTTAACAACATCTAATGTGGTTATTTTATAGTTGTCTACGACGTGCCAAGTATCGGAGTTGGCCGTTGTTACCAAAAATAAAAGAATTGGTAAATTTGTTTTTTTTTTAAAGGAACGCATCGTTTTCTTGCTTTCTGGCGTTGGGGCAGAAAGCTTCGACTACGTAACGGATCCGCAAACACTAGTCACAGTTATGAAAGACGACTGCATGATCAATGGCTTACACTTGAATGTGAAGAAAACCAAGATTATGGTTTTTGAAAGGGAAGAAACCAGAACGAATGTAAGGATTGTGGTTGGTAACGATGTGCTGGAGCAAGTGAATGAGTTTGTATATCTTGGATGCGCCTTCAGTAAGGATGGGAAATACACCGCTGACATAGAGAGAAGAGTGAGTGCAGTGAACAGAGTGAATGGTGCGATGGGAAAGCTACTCGGGAGCCGGCACTTAAGCCATAAGGCGCAGCTGGCCATACATAACGGAGTTCTTGTCCCAACGCTGTTATATGGTAGCGAGAGCTGGGTATGTAAGAAGGAGAATGAAAGTAGGATAAATGCGGTAGAAATGCGAGCTCTGCGGAAGATGTGCGGAGTGAAGCTGACCGACCGCATTAGCAACAGCATAGTAAGACAGCGAGTAGGTATGAAAGATAGTATCGGTGTAAAGATGAGAAAGGGCATGCTCCGTTGGTTCGGGCATATAGAAAGAATGCCAGAGGAAAGAATGACAAAACAGATATACAATGTGAAAGTGGAAGGATGCAGGTACCGGGGAAGACCTAGACTATCTTACCACGACCAAATAAACCGAGTCTTATCTGATGGAAAAGTCAAGAGTCTCCGTAACCGGCGAGCGTGTATGAGACGAACTATGAGAGTCGAGGAAGCCAGAGAGGTATGTAAGGAAAGAACCTGTTGGAACTCTGTACTCTCTGCCTACCCCGCAAGGGATCTGGCGTGAGGTTATAGATAGATAGATAGATCGCCGAATTAGATCAGCTCTGCGAGACTGGCTGCCCTAGAGGCGAAAGACCTCCTCCTACTCAAGATTCTACTGAAATATTAGTCACTTATGGGTATCATAATTAGCCGAAAGCTGAAAAACGTGCATTGTAGGATAAAGGCCTCGGAGACCGGCTTATGGGTCTACTACAAAAATACGTAAGTGACTCTTGCATTTTCACATCTTCAAATCTGGTGAATGGAAACTGAGATGAGGAGAATACTGTGCCACAATTAACATCACGCCTAATTGGTCGAAATGCTTTTCGTTTGAATTTATGAAGTATTTTATTAGTAATAACACAATTATATTCTGTATGTTGACATTTATGTAGTTATTAAATTAGCATAAGAACTGGTCTCTCACAGCTGGATGCAAAACAGTCTTTTTTGAGTTCCATAAAATTTCATAAAATAACTATATCACCACACCAGATCCCTTGCGGGGATGATATATCATATAGGTGATGATATGTTTAGTCCTTGTTAATTCAGTGTGAGATACTAGTATAATATTTATTCAAAGTGTATGTTTTTGTATGGCAATTGGTAGGATGTATATGCGTTGTATGCGTAATTATAATACATGGACCAGCAGGTAATATTTAAACCGCCAGAATCCAGTTTAGTAGAGATAACTAATGCAGCTTGAAATATCGATATATTAGTTTGATGTTTCATCGACGTGACAAAAAAAAAATGAAAAATGGGAAAGGCCGATTATATTTTTAGTATTGCCCAAAGCTATTATTAAATACGGCAAAGGTATAACTGAGTAGGTGTGAACACATTAATTTTAGAAATGTTTGTAAAAATCTGTCAACGCAATAAAATTGTCTGGGCGTCTGAATATCAGACGAAAAATGAGAATATCATGTCAATACTGGGTAGTTCGTTGAACTAGACCTTTAGCCTTTATAGTCGAAGTCTGTATTTGTGGTAAGAGCTGATATTTTGCTTTCTGAATCTAAATAAATGCATAATGTTACGTACATAGTGCCTCGTTGGTCTGGTGGCAAAGCGCATCGCTTTGTGATCACGAGGTCCTGGGTTCAAATCCTAGGTCGGACAAATGTAGTTTTTCTAACGAAAAAATCCCAGTATGAGTCCGGAGTCTGGAATTGTGCCCAATATATGGCAATAGGCTCGCCCCCTGTTACATGGGACCTAACATCGTCGGCGAAACGTGGGTGTACTCAGTACACCTCTGCCACCCCCTCTGGGGAATATAGGCGTGACATAGTGTTCTATTTCTGATGTTTCATTAATCTTAATAAATAAATATATAAATGAATGTTGGCGTTTTATTTAAGAAGTTCATGATTTGGATCTCGGCTCGCACCTATGGGTTATCCGAAATCTATATTCCTATAATCATCACTTGAGGTGACGGAAAATATGTTGGGGAAACTCTATGTCCGAGAGAACCGGGCAACCGGGAATTTGGGTAAATAAATTTATCTGTTGTCTCAACAGTGTGGTAACTTGGTGACAATATATGCCGTGAAAAAAGTCTTTGTAAAACACGTGAAACGATGGGCGCAAGGAGTGACAACGGCTACGTCACTTTGGGACCTAAAGTGTATCACGCGTAAGTGCGACTGTGCTTGGCTAAGGAGCGGGTATGTACATTAGCGCGCATTAGTGTGTATGGCACTTCTTCTACGTGTTCTTCCGTGGATTAAGCTATGAGATTGTAGGAAGTCAAAGAGGTATGTAAGAAAAGAATCTGTTAGAACTCTGTACTCTCTGCCTTCCCCGCAAGGGATCTGGCGTGATGATATAGATAGATAAACTAAGCTATCACTGTTTTGTGAACTCAATAGTGGTCCCAATGGATATGTACACGATACAAGTAACTTGTGCGGTACGAGGCACTTGTGTAGGTTAATTGCATCGTGTAAATGACCGCGAAAAGTCCAGTGCTCACTCACGTAACGCAGTGATGCCTGCGTCAGTAGACCGCGGACGTAGTTCGCACGTTTACTGGCATAGGGTACAAACATCGTATAGTAGAAATAGTAGCGTGACTTTTGTTTAATAAACGTCTATCCTCACCAACTTTCGCGTTATTAATATAAGGGTACAAGCGTGCTAGCCATTTGAAAAGCTGTTAAGCAACTGATGTTGCTGACCTCAGTACTGACTAAGCTAACATTGTTTTGTGAACTATTGAGATTTGTACACGGTATTAGTATGTAGGGCGGGTTGAGGCACTTGCACAGGTTAATTGCATGTAAATGACCGCGAAAATAATAGTCCGAGTCCAGTCCTCACAGTCAGTAGTCCACGGACGTTGTTCGCACGTTTACTGGCATAGAGTATAGTATAAAAGAAATAATTGCGTAATATAGCTTTTGTTTTTGTATTAAACCTACTACTTGCCCACCGACCCTTGGGGAATGTAGGCGTGATAGTTTTTATTTATTTGTGTAAATTATAAATCTTATTTCTCTCTCTCTCTATAATACAGCCAAATCCTTTGCGGAGTAGGTACAGAATACAAAGTTCCACCAGGTTCTTTCCATCCTTACAGACTATTTGATATCAAAAACATAATCCATACTAATATTATACTAATGTGGAAGTCGTTAAGTCCAGTTTGAAGCATTATAGGTGGCTTGATAAGCTTCAACAGCAGGTGGCCACAAACTTGCCTCCACCAATCCGCACTGGGTCCGCGTGGTGGAGTATGACCTAATCTCTCACACCGCGATTTGTGGGAGAAGGCCATTGCCCAGCAGTGGGACATTAGAGGCTGATATTATATATTATCAATAGCCTCGTTGGTCTAGTGGCAAAGTGCATCGCTTGGTGATCACGAGGTCCTGGGTTCAAATCCTAGGTCGGACAAATGCAGTTTTTCTAACGAAAACTTCCCAGTTTGAGTTCGGAGTCTGGAATTGTGCTCGATATATGGCAATAGGCACGCCCCCTATTACATGGGACCTAACATCGACGGCGAAAAGTGGGTGTACTCAGTACACCTTTGCCACCCCCCGCTTGGGGAATATAAGCGTGACGCTGTTTGTTTTTTTTTCTATCTATCTATATCATGACGCCAGATCCCTTCTGGGGTAGGCAGAGAGTACAGAGTTCCAACAGGCTCATTCCTTACATACCTCTCTGGCTTCCTCTATTCTCATAGTTCGTCTCATACACGCTCGCCGGTTACGGAGAATCTTGACTTGTCTTTGTTTTTTTTTTTGTATCTATCTATCTATCTATATCATCACGCCAGATCCCTTATGGGGTAGGCAGAGAGTACAGAGTTCCAACAGGCTCTTTCCTTATATACCGCTCTGGCTTCCTCTACTCTCATAGTTCGTCTCATACACGCTTGCCGGTTACGGAGACTCCTAACTTGTCCTTCAGATAAGATCCGGTCTATTATACTAATATCAGAAATTCTAAAGTCACTCGTAACAGATTGTCATAAAATTTGGCAAGAAGATAATTTGTATACTGAAAAAAGGACATAAGCCATCTTCTGTCTAAAAAAATAATGCATACGAAGTCGCAGGTAACAGCTAGTAACAAATAAAAAAGAACAATTTATAATCATATCAGACAATTACTAGATCGTCGATCAAGAGAGTGCAGATAATACTCGTCTGATATAATTAAAGTCCTGTGACATAGATAATATTATAGCGTTTAAAGTCTTATCCAATGGTCTTATCAGCCGACTTGACAGGGTATGAGGATCTGTTTGATTTGCAATGACATACAATTAACATGTGATCAGTCACTGGCACAATGCCTTGTTGGTATAGTGATGCATAGAGAGTGTCGATCACGATACGCTGAGTTTAAATCATAAGACAGAAAGGGTTTGGTTTACCCTTGCAGGGTGGTAGGCAGAGTTCAGAGTTCCAACAGATTCTTTTCTTACAGACTTATGTGGTAGGTGGTATGGTTTTTCTATCAAAAAATTCTAAGTTATAAATCTATACAAATAAATAAAATGAAGTGTCTGTATAAAATGTAAAAACAACAGCTTTTTACTACATGCATATGGAAGTACTTACAACAAAAAACATACCGTACTTACAACAAAAAAATCAATTTTTAAAATTTTTGCTGACAGTCTGTCTGTTTATTCCGGCTAATCTCAGAAGCGGTTGCACCGATTTTAACGGGACTTTCACTGGCAGATAGCTGATGTTATAAGGAGTAACTTGGGGTACTTTTATTTAAGAAAAAGTTCTTTGTTAAATTCCACGCGGGCGAGGTCGCGTGTTCCAGCTAGTTTGGAGAATCAAATTGTGCCCGGTATAATGCCAACAGGCTCGGCCCGTATTGTATTAGAATCTAATATTGACATCTAACGATGAGTTTACGTAGTACACCTCTACTAAGCCCACTTGGAGACAACAGGCGTAATAGTGTTAAATTATTTATTTCTTTATTTTCACTTGTAAAATATTAGTATAATCAGCCTGACAAAATGACAAAACAGATATACAATGCAAAAGTGGAGGGATTTAGGTACCGGGGAAGACCTAGACTATCTTACAACGACCAAATAGACCGAGTCTTATCTAAAGGATAAGTCAAGAGTCTCCGTAACCGGCGAGCGTGTATGAGACGAACTATGAGGGTGGAGGAAGCCAGAGAGGTATGTAAGGAAAGAACCTGTAGGCACTCTGTATTCTCTGCCTTCCCCGCAAGGGATCTGGTGTGATGATATAGATAGCTAGATAGAATACCAGCCTGTACTGTATCAATGCTGGGCAAAGACATTCTCTCACAGATTAAGGTTAGAGAATCAATATTAAACAAAAAATAATAATATTTACCAGTTCGACGGGTGGTGGGGGATGGGGCACCTCGAAGGCTTGTCACAAGTCCCCCCAAATAACAGCACGCTTGCTGCGGTCTACTGACGCCAGCAACCCTGATTGGGGATGCCATGACACTGCTGTTACTGCTGACCTGGAGAACAAGCAATAGTAAACTTAATTTATTTAGCCTTTATGGAGCTTTTCGTATATCATCAACAAGAGCCGAAAGACATCCAATGAAAAACAAAGGCCTCAAAACGCCACAACAACCGGCTTAGAACTTTCCACACATGTCTATACTTATTTTGTTCTATAACTTAACTTCTAACAGAGAAATGTTAAAACACAATTTCTTTGAATAAAGATATTTGAATAAAACGCTGGCTATTAAAACCAATTAAAGCTTATCTGCATAAAATTCTTCAAAAAAAACCTGTTTTAAATGTGACATCAGCTAGGCTATCCGATGAGATTCTTCTATGGTTAAAATAACTGGGAGTTTAAGTTTCCAGGCTAGAAATTTTGACAAAATCTAAGTTCACAGGGTTATCATTAAAGAACAACAGAGACACTATTAGGGTTTATTATAAATCTGGAGCGTTTTTATGCTCAAGTTGGTGGACCGTTAAGATTCTCAGAATATTATATGAGGAGACTATGAACGGTACCCTGCGTTGTTCGCCAGTACATTACGAATATTATGCCGACGTTTAAATCTGTGTCACTAGCACTTAAAGATATTCATCGTGGCTTTTATTAATGCATAGATTTATAATAAGTATACCAAATAAAAGAATCCGATTTTGGCATCCGGAGGTGATCGGAGGAATAAAGCGGTCAGATGATACTAATATAATTAACGCGAAAGTTTAGAGGATGTCTGGATGTTTGTTATTGTTTCACGCAAAAAACTACTGACGGGTTTTGATGAAACTTTACAGTAATATAGCTTATAAATCACAATAACACATAGGTTATATTTAAAAAGATACTAGCTGTTCCCGCAACTTCGTTCGCATTATTTTTAGGCATGTCTTTCACACCCATCAGTTTTTTTAGACAAAAGATATGTATGTCCTTCCCTGGATAAAATATATTGCCGTATTTGATCAAAATCTGTTCAGTGGTTTGGGCGTGAAAAGGAAACAGACAGACAGACAGAGTTATTTTTGAATTTGTAATATTAGTATAGAAGTATGGATTACAATATAACGCGTGCGCAGTCGCAGGTAGCGGCTAGTTTGAAATAAATTCATGTCTAAATGTCAGCTTCAGGTGTACGGAAGGATTGTGACCGATCTATACAATTTGGTGAGCGCGATACGCAGCATTGATTGTCGGGAAGCGCTTAAAGGCTTTACATCGTATCTATAGGGAGCGAGGTTTCTCATAAACAAGAATTAGCGTCGGGTTTGTTCGGTTCGTTTACACATACCGCTCCGGTCGCGTATAACGAGCCTACGTCGGAGTATTCCAATGCAGACACTAGGAACGACCATAACACGAACAAATCTGCTAACCTGAACTTGCGATTGTTTCCTTATTGAATCCGCCTCCGATATAATGATCATCGTTATTGAAACGCACCGATACAAACTGAATCAGCGCAATATTTCGACACACACGCAATAACTGTTAATTTATTACATTTTATAAATCGGAATCCACGGGTAGTTAATTAAAGAGACGGCGTTTAACGGCTCCGGTTACAGGGTAACGTTTCCAAAATCTTATAAATAATAATTAAGGCCGATAAAGGTCATAAAAACACAGGCCGGATTTATTGATTGGTTAATTCTTTACTTACATGAAAATATAATTAGTGCGTGGTCGATATGTGTGATGGATTAATTTATGTAGTCACTGGTATAAAGACCTGTACATAAATTTAAGTTTTCAAGTGATTTTGAGTCGTAAGAGCGTTACACGCCTACCGTATTCGGAAACAGGTTACCCAATAAAGCAATTTCAAGAACCTATCTGCGCCGGTCGTTAGCCTTTCCGCTACAAAAAGCATGCACTGCGATTAGCTGGGACCAATGTCCGCACATACTTCACCGTACTTACTTCCTCTTGGTACCTAGGGAATAGTAGCTATGGAATGCAACATCAGTTGATAGTAGACGATTTTGAATAGCTTCATTTGAATTGTCCGATACCATTCCTAATAGCAAGCGCGCACGTTCATCTAAGAGGAAGAAGTTAAGAGTCGACGCGAAGAAGCAGACGTAATACTTTTGACTCCATATAGAAATATCTCCATCGTTTAGAGGACAATAAATCCTTGACTAGAGAAATGATTAAGAACGCAAACGCAATAAAGTAGTTATTAGCAATTGGAATATTTACATCAGAATATTTAATTTATCTTTAAATCAGTCATTGCAAAAAGTGTTAGAAGTAGCACCATTCTGTTGACCACATTATAATACGAAGAACATCGTAGTATAATGATTTATATTTAATGAAGTCATAAATATGTACGTTTGTCAAGTATTATGAGCGAATGAAATAAATATAGAATTATGTCTCAGTCGTAAAAGTTACAAAAGAAAACGATTCAACTGCGTTCATAAATCAAGAGAAGATAGACTTGCAGACCGTCTCAATTTAAAGTAATAATGATATCTTTAAAACTCATTTATGTCCTGTATATGTATTGGATGTCTGCGCTGACCTCAGAAACTATTATAAGGATTTTCATTCGGCTCACATCAATAGATACTGTTTCACGAGGAAGGTTTAAGTATTATTTTAGGAAATGATATTTTGTGCCAATTAACCGAACTGCGAAGCTGTAAGCTGTTAAATTGTCCGCCCTAATCGCGCTAAGATGAAGTAGATCGTAAGTATACATTTAAAATCAAATACATACATAGAAATGTAACAAGTCCCTAATTGGTAAACAACTGTAGAATGTTTTTTCTTAGCATTGTATTGCTTTCAAAAACATTTGAAACAGGCTAACAGAAACAGACTTAACCTATTGACAAGTAGACCACGTTACTGCATTCCCATATATGCACATATTACATGTACAAATACGCTTCTAAGTGAATCTCTAGCTTCGCTAGTTGTGGCGTGACCTAAGGGGATAATCGACTGTTGATGTTTGACAACATCTCGAATTCCTAATGCGTCGTATTTTCCTTCGGTGAAGCTTTAGCTTAGGCTAAGTCATCTATTTAATACATAGGCCATGTTAGCGAGTCACCTGTGACAGTTTCGCATGTACGGTACCTTCATTGGAGTTATTGTCATTCCTTCTTGTTGTTGGAGTTAATTAATTCGGAATGATTCGAAAAAACAACAAATATGATAACAACCCAAAAGATATATGAGTTATATTACCAATTAGCTGTTACACGCAACTTCGTCCGTGTAGAATTCAACAAAAAATTTTTGGTCAGTTCGCAGAGTTTACGTAAAGTGAATAATTGTGTTTTCCTTTTTGCGCGGAATCCTAATTCTTTATTCTTTTTCTTACAATGAAAGCCTAGTCTAAGTTATTGCTTGTAACATCAGCTATTTGCCAGTAAAAGTCCAGCCAAAATCGGTCCAGCCGTTTCGAAAATTAGCCGGAACAAACAGACAGACAGGCAGCCAAATATTTTAAAACTTGTTTTTTTTGTTATAAGTTCCATATATAAATTCATATGCATTTAGTAAAAAAGCTGTAATTATGCCATTACAAACAGACACTTTGATTTTATTTTTTTGTATAGATGTATTTTATTTGCGCAAGGTTAAAGTTTGGTAATTACAGGATTTTTTTCAAATCATGTTAACCTAACTTCATCAAGATTAATTGTTGAAATATCCACTGTATAAAATATATCCACAAATTTATTTTGATTTATTGTAAATTAAACGATAGCACACCACCCACTCTCATAGAAAGGAAATCATAAATTTCTAAATTATCATAAAATTGTAATTGAATAATTGGTAGCACATACGTCTGGCCGCAAATTTATCGTTACCATTAAAAATGTTTTGTAAACAGTAAAGTCATCCTTCACAGGTGGCATACAAAGCTGCCGCGACTATGACTTGTGTCGTCCGTTGTACACTCGATATCAGCCATATGTATCGATAAGCGAGCAAAGCGATAAATCATATCGGAAGACACTGGTGTCGCATATGCTGGAATTAATTTTGCCAACTTAAGGGCCACATGCTGAGTGAAAAGTACAAAGGCGATATATGTACGTAGTATCGCCAGACGTATTTGTAAATACGGGACAGCAATCTAATAAGTTGAAGATAAGGCCAGTTGGAACAAACGCAATTGCCAAGAAAAAAAAAACTGGTAATTTAAACTCGACGATCGAGACTCAGCCTTGTGTGAGGTTTAGTTTTAAAACATACAATGAATTTACGCACAGAAATCGAACACGCTCGTCATCTTTAAGATTTATAAGATTTATAACTTTAAGTTTTATAAGTTTATTATATGCTGACATTAAGGTATACATACACTCACTCATATCCCACATTAACAACGATTTTATTATATACAAGCTGTAACATACATAACGCAAGACCAGAAAGTAGTTTGTTCTAAATCGATAACTGAATTGATTCCAACTATTTTTAATGTACCATACATTTTTTTTTTAAATTTGCAAAACATGCTTTTACTCCTTCAGTGCGCTATAAATAACTAAATTTATTCTTGATTCATAGCAATAAGGAGATTACAAATGCATTCCTAACCCGTATTTCTCAAAATGCACACATACACATACACATACAATGCTTAAAAAAGGGGTAAAAACCTTTAAATTTGGAAATTTGGTTTTCGTTTTGAATTAATGAAGCAATTCTTTAATTGGGGTGTCTGAGGTCTTGCGTTTATTATGTTACACCTTGTAGATAATACCGGTGGATCTACAACAAAGCTCATCATTGTAAGACCATATTAGGTATTCAATTCAATTCACCGTTTTACTTATTTTAAGGCAAGTCGTTAGACTCCTGAAAACGGGACGTTCCGACAAAGACTGGATACCTGGCAACACCAAGAACAACGCACGCAAAGTGCATAGAGATAACATTGAAAAGCGCGGGCACCGACCATCACACAACATCGGTACTCTATTGTACCAGTACGTTTCCGGAAACGTTAGGCTGTGTTCGCCTCTAGTGTGTGTAACATGGAGGAATAAATGCTTACGTAGGGAGTAATAAAATAGCAATAAATTTTTATGTGTATATTTTTTTTACTAACCTCGTTCATAGTGACCCCGGGAAGAAGGCAATACGTGTATTAAAAGTGTAATCAAATACAATATCAAGCAAAAATGGCCTCTGTTTTATGGGATCAAGATCGGCCTATATAAATGACCGATTGACAAACACCTACTTTGTGGGTGGTTGACGTTCCGTTATATCTCCATGTACGGTATTCCAATATCTTCGGTGTGCAATATTCCAGGCTCATTGTTCACATCGGCTATGTTCCGTTTTATTGCGTATGCAATACCGAGAAGTCATATTGCAGATTTTATATACCGGTCTCAATTGGTTTGTCTAAATATGTAAGTACACGCGGACTAGTTTCAATATATTAAACAATATCCCTGGGAAAATTTGGTGATTTTTTGGGATGCTGTAATACAATTTGTACATTTCTAATATTTTTTATTTTATTTTATTGCTGTACCCGTTACCTGTTGTAGTAGCTGTTACCCGCGGCGTTTGTTTTGTAATTTGATTTATGTAGGTAGGATTTTTTGGGTTTGCATTATTTTAAGACGAGATTTTAATCCTAATATACGAATATGACAGCTATACGGCGCCAATCAACAGATGTCTAAGACCAAAAACGATCTATATTTTCACAAGTTTGAAAAAATATATATAACGCGCAAATATAATGAGATATATACCAGTTTTACAACAAATAATCCCAATATCGTTCGCGGTTATAAACGTACGTATATGAAACGGGAAACAATGGCTGGGCAAAGGAAAGCAATCTTTATTACTCATCTCACTTTATTTCGATATTGTTGTGTTCAAATTGATTTCAACCGGAGATGATAAGAGTTTTATGTCGCAACGGTATATGCTAGAAAACCGTAGTAATGTTTGTTTCAATATTGAATTAGACTCGACAATACAGCAATAAAGTAGGCGAGCAACTTAACTGTACAAACATCGAATACTGTTCGACCTAACATCGATATAGTATTACTAAGCAAAAATATGCATGTCGAGATGCGGAGGAATGTTTCCGCGGTACTTTTCTCCTTGTCGCGACACTGTTTACACTATTGTGTCGTGTGCTGGGGCTCGGCGTGAAACGGCCGCGATCGCATCGCGTCGCGCACTTGTGCCGACCGTCAAAGGGAAGGGAACAATATGTCCTATTTGCGGAGATTTCCGAGAGAATGGGACCCACGGACGCGTTGCGCGGGTGTCTGGACAAAGGTCCGATCAAACCCTATTGCAGTGCGCAGTGGGCGATAAGACCTCAACAACGGCGACAAGATCCCAGGATAAAATAGTCCTTTGACCACGGCGCCTCGCATAGGTTAATTTGACCATTAAGTACTAGAAAATGGTGCCGTAAACCGTTAATTATTCGCTATAAAATGTTAAAATTAATCGACGAGACATGAGAGCGGTTATTTAAATTCTAATGCCCCGATAGAAATCTTAGATGCACCGATAAGATCTGATAACGTTTTATTAAAAAAATTTTTTTTTTTAATATCTTGTAATAAAACACTTATACCTAAAAAGATCCATTGGGAATGTTTTGGTGTTTATTGAATTAAAATTCAATCGTCATTCTTTAATCGCATCAAACAGGTGTGGAGATAGCTTAATGCCAAATAAATATGCAGTGTACGGTATGGGAAAGAGAAATTTGCAATGGTGAGACAGCCTGAGCCAATGCTGACCTCACGATTTCAATTGTCCATGCAAAATGTTACGGGGATACCGAACGATGTCACGAGTAAAACAATTCCAGTTTAAAATTCAAGGTCAGAATGTTCGCTGAAAATTTATTGCGATTCCCAAAGGTCACGGCGGGCGTGAACAATACTTACAGTTAAGAGCTATATTATTGAAAGTAAATTGCAAACTTAGTAGCGATGTACGGTAAAATCGGAAATGCAACTTTGTAGGTAGATATCTCTTCTAAAGACGGAATAGAATACGTTTTATTTAAACACAATGATGTTCTAAACGTATTACGGCAATAAAAAGAACTGTCGAGGTACTGAGAACCATTTCAAAAAGTAATTTAAAAGTCTTTTGTACATGTTTAATAGATACTCTAACGCATCAGTAATTAGGACGTGGAGTCTCGTTGCGGGTCCCGACCGCGATGCGTTATTGACGTGAACTCAATCCTGGTACAAGCGCTTCACTATCTAGGTTCAAAACGAACAATAAATGGTAGTTATAATAAGAAGTTATGGTATGGTCTTGTGACTACACACTTCGCAGTTTTCGAATTAATTAATTACAAAATTAGCAGGAGTATGCAGTGTGTAACCATTTTTTAATCACGGCATTGGCTAGAGACAATATTCATTAGAAGTCGTTTCAAGAAGTACTCTATTTCGTACTGGTTTTTGCTCGTGACGGCACCTGCAAGGTTTTTTTGAACCTTATTTATGTTGTCTAATCGTTATTCCAGCGAAGACGAGATAGAATAACAAAAATCTTATCATGTAAGCTTTCAAGTAATAGGCTTTTATCAATATTTGTTGCTGTTGAATCAATTGCATACTTAATAGGTGTACTTATGTTAAGCTCGAAGATATCTGTAAAATGAGATTACAAAACTATCGGTTGCTACTTACGTGTGGTCCTTTAATATCGTTTCGATCCTTCCGGAGTTTGTGTTCCAAACGTAAGCCGCGCCGTCTGCGCCGCCCACCGCCAGTAGCCGACCGCCCGGCCCAAACGCCGTTCGCGACCAGTCGCACCCTACCTTGAACGATTCGTGGCTGAAAAAACGTGACTTATAATTATACACAATATCATACTTATCGACTAGGAATAACTACAATATAAAGACATCTATTTAACATACTGTTAACTGCACATTTCTGCAAGGTACACTCACATTAAACATATGTAAAAATCAGAACATCTTAGTGCTAGAGGTCTGAATAAGAATTACGTACACAAACGCGCGCAGCTTCTTCCAAGATAAGCGCGCTGCCGAGACGCCGCGTAGAGCGCGCGTCTATATGCTTGATTCTTATTTAGAATACTTCAACTAAACTGCTTTACTGTTTACATATGTTTATTGTGTGTTCAATAGATAAATCTTTATTTTATATATCGTAAGCGTGATTTTAAATTGATCAATAAGTGATAGCGAAATAAACGAATTACGATAGATTCGGTATAAATGAAATGCTAATGTCAACATCATTAGCGCACAGAAACGAATTTTATATTATTTCGCTAAGTTAGTGGGTAATTATCGAATAAGCAGAGAAAAAAATACGTTAAAAGGTTTCTGCAGCTGCTCCATTCCTATGTCTTATATACTATACGCCAATGGCATGCTTTCAATGCCTTTCTTTTCACTTACTGCCATTAGACTGGGCTAATTCTGGTTTAGGAATTTTAAGTAACCCAAGTCCTATTTGTTTTTTATACACTACTTTGGCAAAGTACCGAGTATTTTCCAAGACTAATGTGCCATTCTTATCGGACCGTCGGTTCGTACGGTAAAGGTTTCACCACATAGCCGGCGCAGCGCGATGGGAGCGCGACGGTGGCGCGGTGTTGTGAGTTGTAATGGCCTGAAATGTACAGCAGATGCCACACAGCGCAGCCACGCTCGGCGCGACGGCAAACGTCACGAACGATCATAGGCGAGCGCTTCCGTCGCGCTACGTCGGCTATTTGACCAAACTTAAATAATCAAGACGAGGAAGTAATACTAAAACTTAAAATTGGGTAAGTTTTTCACATCCTGACTAATGAAGGTCTGATCTAGAAAGTATTTATTACAATACTTAGAGATATCTAGATATGACTAGATATTTCTCGTATTATTATCGACTTAGCAGTAAAGCCGTGAATATTAACTGTAAAACTACTCAGACAATTCCATCAAAGGGAAACACATAAACTTTATACTACTGGGGGAGTACAAGTAAAAGTAATAAATTATGGCGTACTGTACCTGAAAGAGCGTACGATAGTGTTCATTCGCAGGTCTATTAGCTGTATTGTGTCGTCTCGAACACACGCCAGTAGATAATTATTATCTGAAATGGAACATTTCATGTAAATGATAATAGTACTGATTTATTTTAAGCACAAAAATTACACAGAACAACCATTCTTCTCAGACTGACTGAACCCGAAGGATGTTTAGTTATGGTGATTGTTAAGAACATTCTGGCTCCACTATGCTGGAGCGCCTCCTATGTAGGGTTATTGCTTATTAATTATGTACCTAAGGTACCTTAGGTACTTAAGACCAATTTCTGTACATCATGGCAACTTAAAAAAAGAATGTGGACGTAAAAGAATAACAGCTGTTAGCATACATTTCGCCTATTATTATTTTTTTTCTATGAATCAGCAGACTTTTTTCGCTCAAATTAAATAATCTCAAAACAAACTTTGTTTCTGATGGTGTACAGGATTTGCCTTCAAGAGTTCATTAATTAATTTACCAAAAGCCCAACCTATGTGACTAAAGGTTAAAATACTTGAAATTGGTATATGTGTTTGGGAGCTACAATTCATTAGACAATAATAGGCTAAATACTTATAATCTTCTTTCGAGGCTTACAGAAGGTATCAAAGATAAACGTCGTTTGCCACTAGAGCAACGACTGCCTCGTTGGTCTAGTGGCAAAGCGCATCGCTTTGTGAGCACGAGGTCCTGGTTTCAAATCCTAGTTCGGACAAGTGTAGTTTTTCTAACGAAAACTTCCCAGTACGAGTCCGGAGTCTGGAACTGTGCCCGGTATATGGCAATAGGCTCGCCCCTATTACATGGGACTTAACATCGTCGGCGAAACGTGGTTGTACTCAGTACCTCTCTGCCACCTGCGCTCGGGAATATAGGCGTGACGGTGTATCAAAGATAAAGTGTTAAATCAAAAGTTAATAATCAACACCATCAACTAGGTAGTTGTATTCACATTAATGGTAAAATTATGTCGTTATCATATAACGGTCAAATCCAATTACTGATTATAATATTATGCGGAGACATTATTGTATATGATTTGTGTGATGATTTACGATTTTGTAACGGCGAAACAGCTATTTTCTTTATTGCCTACCTATTTCGATAATCGCTGTGAAGGTAATTTCTGACCTTGAACCTTTCAACTGCTTAATAGTTTCAATATAAGGTATAAAGTTATACTGAACGGGCACAGCGCTTTATTAAATAAGACGATTAGTGTACGATAACATCCGGGTTTTATTAGAGATCGGTCATAATATAAAGATTAATCAGATGTCTAAGGTCAAAACATAAATTGTGTCCATGTAATTTATCGATTAGGTATTACTGACGAACGAGCTTGGTTGTATGGATTGTCGTGAAAACTAAATACTTTCTTCAGAATAAAAAAAAATACAGCGTCATGCCTATATCCCCCAAGTGGGGGTGGCAGAGGTGTACTGAGTACACCCACGTTTCGCCGACGATGTTAGGTCTCATGTAATAGGGGGCGAGCCTATTGACATATACCAGGAACAATTCCAGACTTCCGACTCACCTCTAATTTTTTCGTTAGAAACACTTCATTTGTCCGACCTAGGATTTGAACCCAGGACCTCGTGATCACCAAGCGATGTGCTTTGCCACTAGACCAACGAGGCAGTCAGACCAGGCAGAGTTGGCGTTCAGAATAAGTTATCGATTATCTATATGAAAACGTCCCGCATTCCGTTACAGACAGTGGCAGACAATATAGATGTGGGGCGCTACCATATCCTACGTCCTACTATCCTACTAAAATTATAAATGTGCAAGTTTGTATGTTTAGATGTTACTGAATCAGGCAAAAACAGCTGAACGGATTTGGATAAAATTAGGCACACAGTTAGTTTATTACCTGAATCAACGCACCTATACAGTCGCGGGCAGAAACTAGTTATATATAAATTACATACTCAGTAACAATAAATTAACATTTAAGAAAAGCTGACACTAAAGTGCTATAAATAATTAGCATAGGTATGAATTATCTTAAAGCAGGTGGCTCAATTCTTATCGAACATACTTGAGAACCCTACAGTCGATATTAATTACACGCGTTGAAATCTTTTCCTCTGTTTAGTAGTAACAATGCTACAGAGGACATATATTTAAAAAAACTAAAATAACTCCTTTTTTTAGGTGTTAGTATATGGTACCAGTTTTCCGTTTCCGGCTGTCAAACGAGTAACAGTGCGTTAAAAGTGCTCCCGAGTTTTTATTCAATAACTAGTATAAATCAGCAAATATTAATCCGAACGGACAAAAAATCACCATAACAAAGCCAATAACAACTGAAGTGTGGAAAAGTTTCACTAAAAACGGATTATATTGGAAAATACCACCAACAACATCACAATTTCGAGGTTAGATATTTATACATTATTGTCATAACAACGGACAGAATTGACACTTCGCGAGTCTCACTGACGTACACAACCGCAGTAATACCAACATAACAGACGAAGCATTACGTTCCGTTGCACGCATACTGATACGTATAGTTATCGCATTATGGGTACTAAAGGTATGTCAGAGGAAATGCTACAACTATTTCAATTGATGAAAACAGAATTAGAAAAACAAACAACAACAATTACACAGAGCATAACTGATACCTTAATGCGCACTATAGACGATAAAATACAACCAATATTAAAAGAAAATAAATACCTAAAATCCGAAGTTCAAACATTGAACAGGAAAGTAAAATATTTAGAAGAGGCGAATAAGAAAAATAATATAATATTACATGGTGTCAATGAAACTGAAAATAATAATGAAGAACTATTCATTACTATAATGGATATTTTACAAAAAACGAGTGTTAATATAGAGAAGTTTGAAATAAATAAATATCACAGATTAGGAAGAAAACAAGATGAAAGAAAAACCAGACCCATACTTATTTCCTTTACGTCATATCAAAAGAAGGTAGAAATAATGAAAAATGAAACAAAAATACCACACAATTCTTTTCTAACCGAAGATTTCTCAAAAGAAACCCTTGAACTGCGTAAAAATCTACAACAACAATTGAAACAAGAGAGGGAAAAAGGAAATGAAGCATTCATTAAGAATAACAAACTTATTGTAAGAAATAAATCAGAAGCCGAAAAGAGGAAAAGAGAAATTTCTAAGTCACCAAAGAACATACAAATAGAATCTTATCCTACAGAGGGGAAAAACATTATTGCACCGTCTAAAATGCCAAAAACTGATGCATTTGCATACATGAGAGCCAGATCTTTCTCAATGACGGAGAAACAAACGCAACCACATAAGGCATAGGAATCATCCGACACCGGAAACGTGGATAAAACAAATAGTGCAAGAAAAATATTAACGAAAAACAAACAGATCCCCAATACGGTTGGTCACCGCGGGGAGATAGACCACACCCCCCAAGAGCTTATAGTAAATAAAAATAAATCTATGAACCCTTCACTGAACAAACAATACTTCGAAAATAATAAACAAAAACAAAGAACAAGACTAAATATAGCCACAATAAACACAAGATCGTTAAAATCCCGAGAATCCCTACTTGAATTGGAAAATGCATTAGAAACCATAAACTGGGACATAATAGGCTTAAGCGAAGTACGGAGAGCCGTTGAGAAAACCGAAGAACATGAAAAATATATATTTTACTACAAAAATATAACAGCTGGTCTATATGGAGTAGGATTTATGGTTAAAAATTATCTCAAAAACGAAATAATAGAGTTTCGAGGCATATCAGATAGGATAGCAGTTTTGAACATTAAATTGCCCGGCCATAAACAACCATCTTCAATAGTTCAAATAGATGCCCCGACTGATGTCGCCAAAGAAGAAATAAAAAACGATTTCTATAACAAACTCAATGAAATAATGCCAACCTTGCACAAAACCATAATTGTAATAGGGGACTTCAATGGCCAAATAGGAAAGAGGAGAATAAACGAAGACAAAGCACTCGGACCACATACATCAGGCAAAAGGAACGACAATGGACAAAGACTGATAAACTTCGCTTTGGAAAACAACCTACACATCATGAACAGCTACTACAATAGGAATATTAATAGAAAATGGACATGGATGTCACCGAATGGAATGATAAGAAACGAAATAGACTACATTACCACAAACAAACCAAGATTATTCTCAAATATAAATATTGTCAACCAATTTAACTACAACACAGACCACAGACTACTTAGAGGTCAACTGTATATAATGGAACCAAAAACATCAAGGAAAAATATTTACAATACAAGAAAACCTGTAGCTTTACAAATACCGGAAAACATTTTAGAGTCCCTACGCACTAAATTAGAAAAAATAAATAATCTCAAAGAAATTCAAGTAAAGTATGATGCTCTAGAAAAGGAACTAAAAGAAACCGAAAGTAAAATTAGAACAACAAGAGAGATAAAAGACAAATTAGGTCTAGAAGCAAGAAGGTTGATTATGCAAAGGAAAAATATGTTTAAGGATAGGAAAACTAACAAACAAAAAATAATAAAACTTAGTAAAGAAATAACCTTGCAAATACGTAAACACAGAGAGAAATCAAGAACTGAAACACTAAATTACCATATAGAAAAAGTAGGCGGAATCAAGAAAGCATGGACTGAACTAAGAGAAAATATAACCTGGATCGACAGCATAAAACACCACAGAAATAAGAAAAGTAAGACAAATAGAATAGAAATATTAGAAGTAGCAACAGAATATTACCGCGAATTATACAACAATGACGAAATAATAGAGGAACACAACCAGCTAGTGGACTGCGTTAAAAACAACGATGAAGAAATTCCGTGTATAACGAGAGACGAAGTCAATAAGGCTATCAAATCACAAAAAAGAGGTAAAACGCCAGGAGGAGATTGCATATCGAACGAATTGCTAATAGGATCATCCAAAGCAACGATGAACACTATCACAGACATATTCAATGAAATTTTACACACAGAAAATATTCCTCAACAATGGACTTTGTCAACGATAATAATACTGCACAAAAAAGGGAAAAAAGATGACATAGCCAACTACAGGCCCATCAGCTTGATGTCGAACGTGTACAAAATCTTTTCAAAGATACTGCTAGACCGTTTAACAAAGACTCTGGATGAAAACCAACCCAAAGAACAAGCAGGCTTTCGCAGCAAGTTCTCAACAATAGATCACATACACTCGATAAAACAAGTAATTCAGAAAAGTAGTGAATACAATATTACGTTCTACCTTGCGTTCGTGGATTATAATAAGGCATTTGACTCCCTAAAACACGCAAAAATATGGGAAGCCTTAGAAACACAAGGAGTGGAGAAAAAATATATTCGACTAATTATCAACGTGTACAAGAACATGAAAGCAAGGATACGAACAGAAAGAGATGGGGATTATTTTCCGATAAAAAGAGGAGTAAGGCAAGGGGATCCTTTGTCACCCAAACTTTTCTCAGCTGTTCTCGAACACGTGTTTAGACGTCTCGAGTGGGATAAGTACGGATTGAATATTAACGGAGTGCGATTAAACCACTTAAGATTTGCAGACGATCTAATAATAATTGCTGAAGACCCAAGAAGCTTACAAAAGATGTTAAAGCAACTGGTGTATGAAAGTGATAAAGTGGGACTATCAATGAATACTGCAAAAACAAAAATTATGTCAAGCTCTGAAAACATTCCTATATCCGTTAACGGTAACAATATAGAATATGTGGATGAATACACATACCTAGGACAGATCATATCTCCAATAGACCTCACAAAGAAAGAAATAAATAACAGAGTCACTTTGGCTTGGAAAAGATACTGGTCTCTCAAAGAGATAATGAAGAATCCTTTCGTACCGTTGAAAGCAAAGGGTAAAATATTTAATTCCTGCATTCTGCCTGTTATGACATATGGGTGCCAAACGTGGAGCCTAACTAATCAAAGCATACGCAAATTAGAAACTTGCCAGCACAGTATGGAGCGAAGCATGATGGGCATTAAATTAAAAGATAAAATTAAGCTAGATACTATAAGGAGCAAAACAAGAGTCACAGATATTACGTACTGCATTAAAAAACTAAAATGGAGGTGGGCAGGTCATATGATTAGGAGTAACATAGATAAATGGTCTAGGGATGTAACAGAATGGTGCCCGAGACAACACAAAAGAAAGAAAGGGAGACAGCGACGTAGATGGGAAGACGATATTGTGAAAATAGCGGGGTATACTTGGAGAAGACAAGCTCTGAACCGCACTCGGTGGCGTACTCTAGGGGAGGCCTATGCTGGACAGCAAGACAATCTTCACGGACCGGTGTCAAACGAGTAAATAAGTTTATATTGTAAATATATTTTATGTAAGATTGTTAAATAAAGGCTTTATTATTATTATTATTATTATTATATGGTACCAGTAAACGTGCATTCTGCATGAGCGGACTGACGTGGAAAGCATTGTGTTACATGCGTGTGTACTGGCCACGCCCATTGATTGATGTAGTCTTTTATGCGATTAAATTAACCTACGCGAAAACTTCAGCTCGTACGAGTAGTTGCCTCGCGTACAAGCGCCAATGGGACCAATTTAACCAACACAAGTTGCCAATATTAGGAATACTTTTCTATCGCACGTTGAAATATTTTCCTACGTTCAGTCCTCGTAGCCACAATGCTACAGGTGATCAAGGCTCAATTTTATGACAATTCTTTCATTTGCCAAGGGTTAACGACAGAAATGATTGTTCATAAAGGGATAAAATTTGATATAGGTACACAATTTCAAGGAAAGGGAATTAAGGTTTTTGTTGATCAATTATAGAATGACAAAACAGATATACAATGCGAAAGTGGAAGGATGTAGGTGCCGGGGAAGACCTAGACTATCTTACCATGACCAAATAGACCGTGTCTTTGCTGAAGGGCAAGTCAAGAGTCTCCGTAACCGGCGAGTGTGTATGAGACGAACTATGAGAGTGGAGGAAGCCAGAGAGGTATGTAAGGAAAGAGCCTGTTGGAACTCTGTACTCTCTGCCTACCCCGCGAGGGAGCTGGCGTGATGATATAGATAGATAGATAGAATTATATGTACATATAAACATAATACAACCGGTAAAATGTCGTGGTGATCTTTGTTTTCTGCGATCGTAATAATATATCTTAAAATAAATAGTCAAGGTGCTGCACCATAACAGCGGCTAAGAGAAGATAATCTTTAAGTCATTATTTTAGTACGAAACCTCTCTCGCGGAAATCGCAGCCCATTTCATCATTATAAATGTAGGTACTTTGTCAAACTCGTTTAAATATATGTGTATACTTAATAATCATCATTCGTTAAATTAACAGATAAATTATTTTTGAATACCATCAAGTCTGATAAGTATCTTATTAGCATTTTCTACATCGTCGTGTCTTCGATATCGCGGGGTTGCCGCACATAAAAGATAGTTGATAGCGCTGATAGAACTGGATCGACCGTGATGTCTAACTGTGAACTGTCTCCCCTATTCATTTGTCCGATGAAATCGACGTGATTTAATCAGTTTCCGTGGCAGTGACGTCCCGACACTCCGTTTGATTGAAGGTATCAATCTCAGCGTTTCGTGAGATGCATAGACCGTTACTGACAAAAAAGGGATCGATAGAGACGCGCGTAACGGAAATGGGCATTGCGCACCCGTCACGTTTTAATGCTGACACGAATACCACTAGAGATATGCGACCTATTCAATTATGGAAATTAACAACTAAGTAAATATAGGGGTACCAACAATCGCCTGCGTTAAGATATATGTTCCGAAATTGAAAAATAATGTAACTATCAATGTCTGCCATAGCCACGTATGCATTTTCAATAACATAACTTTGGTATATCGGTTTGGATTTGATTATCTACAAGTTTCTGCTACATTATTTTTAAGTAACAGAAAATGTGCATTTTGCTGCAGGTAAAAATATTTATTTATCTAGGCCGAGAGTACAGAATTTCAACAGATTCTCTTCTAACAGACCTTTCTGGCTTTCTACACTCTCATATTTCGTTTCATACACGCTCGCCGGTTATGAAGAGTCGTTGCTTGCCTTTCAGATAACACGACAGTCTAAGTCTTTCCCCCCCCGACCCCTGCCGCCACCGCCGGCCGCGACATGTTCTCACCGACCCCCCCGATGCTTTGTCATCCCTTTTTTCCGCTCAGAATACGGGCGACGACGACGACGTAGTAGTAAATCCCCTCCCATAGCCGGCGGTTGACCGGTGCACTTAGTAGTGCACCCGTCCCCCTACAGCGACTGTCCCAACCGAGGGCGCCTCTTGCCCTTCTGGCTGGCTAGAGCGTAGTGGTTGCACGCTCGCCTTTTAGTCCGGTGAAGCTGTAAAGGCCTCGCGGCCAACAGCGTACATCATTCACACACACACACACACACACACAATCTAAGTCTTTCTTGGTACATTCATCCTTTCACTTTAGCATATTATCATTCTTTTTTCGACATTATTTCTATACGTCCGAAACACTGGACCATACCTATTTTTACACCGATAGGTTGGTACTATCTTTTATACCTATACGCTTTCCTAATACGTTGTTGCGAATGCGGTCGGTCAGCTTGACTGCACATCCCCCACAGATGTCGCATTCATTCTCTTTCATACTTACCTAATTCTCACTGTCTTATAACAGCGCTGAGACAAGCACTTCGTTATGTATTGCCAGGATGGCCTTATCCCAAGTAGCTTTCTTATCGCACCATTTCTACGCACCCACTCTATTTATTGTATTCAGTTTCTATGTCAGCGGTGTATTTCCCAACCTTACTGAAGACGCATCCAACATATACAACTTCATTCACTTGCACATTGTCACCAACAACAATCTTTGTATTCGTTCTGGGTCGAGAGTCTTAAACGAGATCCAAAAACCATAATCTTGTAAGGCACTATTTCAGCAATTACCCTTTATAACTTTATGAAGTTATTATTTGTTGCAGATGACAAAATAAGAATATCTAGACGAAAATATTAACTGGACACAATTGACTAAAACTGAACGTGTAAAGATTACGGCAACGGCACGGTTATACGAGAGGATTACCTTTTTTCACATTGTATTAAACACAACTAGAGATCACTGGGGCTTATACATAGATCTATCTATATCATCACGCCAGATCCCTTACGGGGTAGGCAGAGAGTACAGAGTTCCAACAGGTTCTTTCCTTACATACCTCTCTGGCTTCTTCTACTCTCATAGTCCGTCTCATACACGCTCGTCGGTTACGGAGACTCCTGACTTGTCCTTTAGATAAGACCCGGTCTATTTGGTCATTTATACATAGATATTCAATGGTATTGCCTTCTGCTGTCGGTAGTCCATTATCAAAGCATTATTGAGCCTACTTTTGTTTAAATAATAGACCGTATCAACTAGTCTCGACGCCGGACAACAAAATACGGTGGCCTCGTTAGGTCTCTTTAGATTAAGTAGCGCTTGCCAAGCGTAGTCAATACATACAATACCTAGACATTCTAACACATACAAATGCGGATCATTACACGTTACCGGTAACGTACAACACTATGATAAATGAACTAATTTATCATGAACGTACAGTTTAAATTTATACAAAGAATTACGCATATCTTCATTTGTGCATGTATTTTATCTTACTTCACCTCGTTTCATGGAAAATTTACATATATACGAATGATCACTATGTTAGTTAAGGTTATTGTATATGTTATTTAATATGCAACAGCTTTATAAACCATGACATTCACGTACACGGTGTGTCTTGTGCCACGTGAAATATATGGACTTATTTTTTACGATATTCATACAAACATTTATCCAGTGCGGGGATCGAATCTGGTAAGAAACTAAAACTTGTATTTAACAAAGAAATACAGTACTTTACGGCAACAATTTATATTTTGATCCTCATCAAATTACACTTAAGTATTAGATTATTGTAGTATATCTGAAGATATAACATTATTGCAATAAACGCGAAAAATTTCTTCCTATTGAAATATAAATAAATTTCATCTTTTATAGAGAACTGCCACAAGGATTATAAAGATCAATATACTGTATATATATCAATTAATATTTATTGTATTATTCAGTAGGTTTCGTTATTTGTTCGAAATTTTACATCTTCCGCAATTTGAGATAAATAATATTAAGTTCGGGTACAAGTTATTTGACATTAGGTAGTTGCTTCGCAAATATATACGATCTCGTTGCATAAAATAACAATATTATCCGATTTTCACGAGTAGAACAACACAGTTATGGTCAGGATGATGATATATAAACAAATAATAGATTAATATAGTGATAAACATAGAATATTCCATTTCCTCATCACGTAAACTCACAAGCTTTGCAAGTTAACAAAGATATATCATTGCTTTATCTGGACGCCATACATCAGCCAAGTTCGGGTTTAAATTTACGACGACAGTATCGACGGTGAAGTATGTGACACGTACCTCTACTTAGATCGAGCGATGTAACCTTGCCTTGTAGCATGATGTGGTTCGCCGACATTTCGGTGCGTATGTCCCAAAATCTTATACGCTTGTCGAAGTGCCCCGAGATAATCGTGGAACCGGCGCCGTCTGAAGTAACTAGGTCGTTACATGATGAACCGGCGAATTTTGTTTCTGTACCTGTTGGTGTAAACGTACACATTAATTTAAGGATGAGTTAGCGATGATATACACGAAGTTAATGATATTCATTTGTTAGTGATATTCATAAAGCGGCACTATCACTAATGAATGCATTATTTGTTCGAAATTATTTACTAAAGTTTTTCGCAAGCTAAATGAAAGATAGGCATCAGTATGTAGACTACGCGGGATGCGTCTCTGAGCCGTATGATACTCGGTCTGGGGTAAGTCAAGGCAGTAATCTCGGACCAATGGAGTTTATCATCATGGTAAATGATCTCCCCAAAGTGGTAAAGGATGCAAAATGATTGTTATTTGCGGACGACTTGAAGTTATACAGAGTGATAAGAAATACAAATGACTGTGAAAAGCTACAAAACGATATAGATAGGGTGGTAGCCTGGAGTAAAAAAAACCATTTACAGTTTAACACTTCAAAATGTGCAACAATCACCTTCTCTCGCGCACGCACACCAGTTGTCCACAATTACAACATTTAGGGTACTCCATTGGTCCGAGTTACAGAAGTTAGGGATCTAGGAGTCTGTTTTAATTCTGGGCTAACGTTTCGTAATCATATAATCAAGATCTGTAAAAAAAGCATACAGGAATTTAGGCTTTTTACTCCGTACTGTTTAAGGCTTTACAAATATTAAAGCAATTATAACATTATACAATGCACTGGTTCGTAGTCAATTAGAATGCAACGCAATCATCTGGAGCCCACATGAAATTAAATATAATCTCATGTTGGAGCGAGTTCAGAATAAATTTGTTCGGTACTTGTATATGAAGTACTATGGGGTCTATCCACTATACCCGTTGATGTATCCAACTTTATTTGTCTTAGGCATGGTACGCTATACTGAATTGAGGGTTCAGAGGGCACTCGCACTCGCATTGTACCTATTCAAAATACTCAGAGGGAAAGTGTACAATCCAAATATGCTAGCACGGATAGGTCTATGCGTCCCAGACAGGTACGTATACCGGCGCCGGCGGCCGCAGCTGCTGCAGGTGCCGAGCGCGCGCACCAACCTACTGAAAGAGGCGCCCCTGACGCGCGCACTCCGCACCCTCAACCTTGTGGCGAACGAAGGAGACATATTTTGTTTGGTTCTGAGTGAATTCACAAGATTAGCGCTATTTGTTATATGTTATAAGCTGAAGTGAAAATGTACTCTATTGCATTAGGGATTACCCTGTAATGATAGCAGTAAGTTGGAAAAAAAAAAAATATATCAATGTGTAAATTTGTAGTCATTTTGTATTTTGAATTTATTATTTATTAGATTAGCGTTTGTGACCTTGAAAATTTAAAAAACGTTTTTGTAACTGAGTGATAATATATGGTTATCAATGATAGATATGACACCATTGTGTTGTAGTATATTTAGCAAATCTATCTATCTATATCATCACGCCAGATCCCTTGCGGGGTAGGCAGAGAGCACAGAGTTCCAACAGGTTCTTTCCTTACATACCTCTCAAATGTTGTACATATTTGCCGTTTTCTTAATTTCTAGATGAGATACAGATTTCTAGTACAATATACACACCGTCACGCCTATATTCCCCAGAGGGGGTGGCAGAGCTGTACTGAGTACACCCACGTTTCGCCGACGATGTTAGGTCCCATGTAATAGGGGGCGAGCCTATTGCCATATACCGGGCACAATTCCAGACTCCGGATTCATACTGGGAATTTTTCGTTAGAAAAACTACATTTGTTCGACCTAGGATTTGAACCCAGGACCTCGAGATCACAAAGCGATGCGCTTTGCCACCAGACCAACGAGGCAGTCGAAGATTTAAAAACAATATAAATCTTCTTAATTAATTTAAAGTCAGCGGGGGATATGTTATAATCAAAGAAAACACATTTCTCGGCAGATTTACAATATTAATATTATAAAACATATTAAGGCAAAAAAAAACCATTCTCTACCGAATGCTCGTGTTTATATTAAAATATACAAGGTGAATGTTTATAGGCAATAAAATGTGATTATAATTTAGAAAGAGAATGTTGTTTATGATAAAATTAATTCTTATTTTATTCAACAAAATTAATATGATAAAGTTAATGTTCGACACCTAGAGAGATACACCATTCACAAGTGTGCTCAACACATTGATAAGACTACTGGACTTGAATTTATGACTATATTAGTCGGTATCTGTCGTGTGAATATTATAAGTATTAATTATAATATTCAGTTTCTTTTATTACTTTAGATCGTAGATTCAAGAGTAAAGCAACAAAATGAGATGGTCAATCACGAAGTTTGGTAAACTATTCCTTTAAGCAATAATAGCCTGAAAAAAATTATAAAAAGTCCAGGGTTCAAATTTCGAGGCTAAAGGTGAAGATAAAAACCGTAAAAAAACTCTATGCTCAGGACAATCTAAGGAATTTCCGTATTTTGTATGATGAAGCGTCCATAGAACAGCGACCGACAGAGTCGATCTACTGGGAACAAAAATATCTCGACGAAATGTGGGTGTAAAATATGAGTAACTCTTTTCAGTGTAGTTTCTTCTTTCCCCATATTTGTATGTCTGATATTATAGTTCGCTCTATGACAATATTCCACGTAAAAAATTAATTAATAGCCTTAATATTTTTTGTAGGTATCCTGACAGTCTTTGGAGGAAGCTATGTCCTGCAGTGGACGTGTTCCGGCTGAAAAATAGGTATCAATATCTTTTATGAAAGCACTTATTATTCATTTGTGCTAAGTATCGTCATAGTGGTAGTTGAATGTATTGATGGCTAAGTAATGTCACCTATTTAAGATTTTGAGTACTTATACCAGGCATCATGAAGATTTTTTTGATGCCTCGTTGGTCTAGTGGCAAAGCGCATCGTTTTGTAATCACGAGGTCCTGGGTTGAAATCCTAGGTCAGACAAACGTAGTTTTTCTAACGAAAGCTTCCCAGTATGAGTCCGGAGCTTGGAATTGTGCCCGGTATATGGCAATAGGCTCGCCCCCTATTACACGGAACGTCGGCGAAAAGTGGGTGTACTTAGTACACCTCTGCCACTCCCGCTTCGGGAATATAGGCGAGACGGTGTTTATTTTTGTTTATTTATTGTTTTAATAAAAAAAAAATTCCGTACAAACACATAATTTTCACTTTAATCTACTTATATTATTGGTGATACGGTGACGAAAAAAACAAATGCAGGATATGTATACACAATTTACAAGGATCACGATATCTTTTAGATCTGTGGCAACTTAAATAAAGTATTGCTTATATCGGCGGAAGAGCCAGCGATAAGGAAACGAAAACATAATATTTATATATTGTAGCATTAAATATGTCGGTAGAAAAGAAAAAACAGCATAATTTAAGCGTACAGAGTATAACAAATAGGATGTTATAAAATAGAGAGTTGCGTACTTGTTCTGATTATAACTATTACTGGGAAGAGCTTATACTGCCGTAGTTGTAAAAGGTAATATTGAAGCCATAAAAGCTGCTGTACATCAAGCTTTAGTGACTCTTGTATGTTTATAGTGACGGGTTTTTACAGATGTTTTATAGTTTAGGACTCTGACCATCTATATAAACGCTAGCATCCCTGTAGGGAAACAGACAGGAACTTAAAGTCTGCATAGTGATATAAGAGTCATGTATTGAGATCAGTGTGTTGATTGGATTTTGATTTAATGAATCATTTAAATGTGAACTATTAGGAGTAATATATTCTAGGATAAGATAATTTATTACATTTCTTATTAAAAAAAAATCAGTAGTAGACCAGTGACTAGATTTGTACCTGCTTTAATGACCATAGGTTTAATCCATGTGACACTGGGACCTTACATTAATCAAGAAAATGTGTATGAACGCAGTATATCTCTATATATCTCTCTTCATCCATCCGGACAGTGACGGTGTAAAAAAGAAATAATACATACTTACACATTTTACTTCTGAGATCCCATATTTTAAGTGTTCTGTCGTGACTGCCGGTAATCACTTTGGTCGGCTCTCCGAGGAATTTCGCCGCCATCACTTTTCCACTGTGACCCGTCAGTGTGTGCTGTAACAAAAATAATTAAATAATAATTAACATTACATTGTAATGATATTTACTCTACCTATCCGGTGGACCTGACGTGATTATATGGATAGATAGGCTTTGTAACCTATTGTTAATGTAAGTTTACACTGACTTGTGTAACGTGTAAAGCAGAGGGTATATTAGTGTTGTAAAAACTTAACAACAATATTTACAACACTAGCGTATATTAAACACAAAAGAAACTTGTAAACCATTTGTAGTTTAGGTAGAGTATAATGCATCAACATTATTAATCTTTGTCTGTTAGGAAGATGTGTATTTGTTGTATTAATATATCTCGATGAAGTCCAATTCGAACTAAAAAGTGATAGTGGCGGTAAGTCTATCGTCACATGAAGCTTTAGCTGCATAATTTCGAATCTTTCGAATATTTAATACAGATATTTTTTTCTGGAATTTGCTAGCAAAACTGTCCCACCGTTGGGCACAGGCCTTTTCTCAAACTGAAAGGGTTTAGGCTATAGTCTGCCATGCTGGCCCAGTGCAGGTTGGCGAACTTCTCACACCTTCGAGAAACTCTTAGGCATGAAAGTTTCCTCACGATGTTTTCCTTCACCGTTAAAGCAAGTGATAGTCAATTTTTAATATACACATGCTTTTGTAAAGATAGAGGTGCATGCCTGGGTTTGAACCCGAGACCTTTGACTTCGCAGTCCAACGGTATAACTACTAGGCTATCAATGCTTCCTATCTTCTATATCGAATTCTTTTCATAAAGACTCAGGTTTAATATAAATTAGAAACCCCTTCATAACATTGAGATTTCAAGTCATAAATTTTTCTTGAGAGCGTATTAAAACAGTCGTATGGTACTTGATAAATCGCTACCCGTTCTAAAGGCGAGCATATCATATGCTGAATATCATTACATAGTATTCTATGAATAAGAACCACGGTTTTGTACCAATAGGTACAAGAAAGCTTTACGTCAAGTTTAGCTACAATGTAAACGACAGCATTTGCAAAGCTGAATTTATTACACTTTGGTTAGTGGCTTTCAACTTAAAATCATCATAATAAACATTGCTCCGATTTCACTTTAACAACTAGGGCCTGATATGGACAAGATAGGAAATTAGAATTCTTCTGATATTGTTAGGTTAGAAAGAAAGTACCTTACCGAGTTTATTTTAGGTGTTTGTACTGGGTGTTAATAAACATGCGGACATATGCGGATTACTAGCAGGGAACATTGTATTCTATGCGTGCACACAGGACTTGCGTACTTATATAATATTAGCGACCCACTGCGGCTTCGCACGGGTAAATTATACACAAAAACCTTTTTCTTGAATCACTCCGTCTATTGGTGAAAACCGTAAGAAAATTCGTTTGGTAACTATTGAGTTTATTGCGTTCAGATAGCCAGACAGACGCGGCGGACTACAAATTATAAAATAAAGTCCTTTATTTTATAATTTGTAGTGACGTTCGTACGGAACTAGCCCGCACTGCACTAGTGCCTTACCTCGTACCAGTTACTCGTATCGAGTTCAAGTGCCGTCACGCCTATATACCCCAAGCGGGGCGGCAGAGGTGTACTGTGTGTCGCCGAGGATGTTAGGTCCCATGTAATAGGCGGCTAGCCTCCTGCCATATACAGGGCACAATTCCAGACACCGAACTGATACTGAAAATTGCTCGATAGAAAAACCTACTTTTGTCCAACCTAGGATTTGAACCCAGGACCTCTTGATCGCGAAGCACATTATTTGCCACTAGACCCGTTGGTCTAGTGGCAAATAATGTGCTTCGCGATGTGATGAAATATTTATGACTTGAAATCTCAATATTATGAAGGGGTTTCTAATTTATATTAAACCTGAGTCTTTATGAAAAGAATTCGATATAGAAGATAGGAAGCAGTGATAGCCTAGTAGTTATACCGTTGGACTGCGAAGTCAAAGGTCTCGGGTTCAAACCCAGGCATGCACCTCAATCTTTACAAAAGCATGTGTGTATTAAAAATTGACTATCACTTGCTTTAACGGTGAAGGAAAACATCGTGAGGAAACTTTCATGCCTAAGAGCGCCAACGAAACAGTGCCATAATTACTTCTATTTTTCTTACTCATATTGGTACTTTTTGGAAAAACCTAGGAATTCGACTCTTAAATCAGTGTCTTAAACTAAATGTAATGCGGTTACCGTTATATGTTAATGTTTGCTTTAATAAATTTCCCGTTGCGCTCTCATTGCTTTGCCAGTACGATTGCGGTTTTAGAACTTTAGTTAACTTAGATGCTACCTTGCTCTGCCTTAAGGAAGGATCTGACATAGTATCACCCTTAGATGTTGGATGAAACAGAATTTGCCTGTGCTCCATAACATTCCTTCACACAAAACAAACGTAGTAATAATAGAAATCTAAAAAAATATAATCTAATAAAATAAATAATCTATATAGAAATCTAAAGAAATCTATAGTAGCGGTGTAAAGATGAGAAAGGGCATGCTCCGTTGGTTCGGGCATATAGAAAGAATGCCAGATGAAATAATGACAAAACAGATATAGAATGTGAAAGTGGAAGGAGCAGGTACCGGGGAAGACTTAGACTATCTTACCACGACCAAATAAACCGAGTCATATCTGAAGGAAAAGTCAAGAGTCTCTGTAATCGGCGAGCGTGTATGAGACGAACTACGAGAGTGGAGGAAGCCAGAGAGGTATGTAAGGAAAGCAGCTGTTGGAACTTCGTACTCTCTGCCTACCCCGCAAGGGATCTGGCGTGATGATAAAGATAGATAGATAGAAGAAATCTAAAATAATAAACACTGACATGCCTTCATAAATGCCCCCTAAACGGGGTGGCAGAGTTATTTTTTTGCCGTGCCGTTATTGTTCTGAAGTGCCAAACAAGAAAGGGGCCAGCTTAATGCTTCATATTACACTAGGCACAATTTTAGATATGCTTAAATATATACATATGTATTTATGTGAATATATTAAACGTTTTTCAATGATATATCATTCCGTTAATTATTTAGTTATCTATAAAATTAACATATTTACACATGTTTTACATTTTAGTGGCTCTATAATCTAGGTATTTAAATTAATAGATATTTATTAGCTTATCCAATAAATAAATCAAGGAATAAATTGTACAATGTGTGTGTGTGTGAGAGTAATCTACGCTGTTGGCTGCGGGGTTTTTACAGCTTAACTATATAAGAAGTAGATGTTTGTTAACACGAGTTGGTTACTAAAGGTCCTTGGATCTCTCGTACACTTAGGCATACCCTTATAGACGCCCCTTTTTTCGGGACGATAATTTTCAGTGACTATACTATGTATTAACTACTACTATACTATATAAAGGCTATATGGCGCATGGACAAAAACATCTATGGATAGAGAGATATAAAGGCAGTTATAGGAGGCCTTTCCATGAGGGATTCTGTTGAAGTCGAAGGTTATAAACTCTATTGTATTTATCTATATATTGATTTCCCCCAACCAATATTTAATGTCATAATTATAATCTGCTCCAAAACTGGCATTTTTGACGTGGATTATAAGACTGTCACGCTCATGTGGGGATGGGCGGGCCATTTCAGCAGATTGAGCCCAGATAGATAGACAGAAAATACCACCGAATGGAGACCAGTAGGTCACCGACGCAGGAGCAAAAAAGATGGCGCAATGACGAAAAGGAATGGACGATAATAGTCAAAGATTGTGCTAAGTGGAGAGCCATGGAAAAAACCTTTGCCCAGCAGTGAGACGAAATAGGTTATTAAAAATATATATGCTATGTATCTAAATATACTGGAACTCTGTACTCTCTGCCTACTCCGCAAGGTATTAGGCGTAATTTAGATAGACATATTAGAGATGGGTCGTATTAGGTAAATCAGGTACTAAGTACACCTGTTCCTAGTCTGCATAAATACCTAATCCAAATACCTAATCCACCTAATCTCAATGATCTCATACACATACCGTTCCGTAGTGATCTTAATCCGCCTATTCTATATTAAATCCTGATATCGTATCATCGATATTTGAATTAATTGAATGTTAAATTGTTTTTTTAGTTAAGAACGGGTACAGTCATATTAACACTTTTCAGAAAATGGAAGTTTCAAAATGGAATATAAATTTTTTTTTGATTAGATTAGATATTTCTGCACGAAATTGGTTGAATGAACTAATACTTGTTTTTTATTTTATCATTTAATGATATATTAGTGATGAATTGGTATCTTCCCTTCATACTTTTTACAGGCTAAGGACTGTTAACTTACGAATGTATGAAGTTTTGAGTCTTGCGATATTAAATATTCCGCAAAAGTTTAGCGTTCGCAAGATGGCGTATTTAAAAGATTTCAATTCATTATATTTACATTTGTTTTATATCAATACGCGTTGTATAGCGCTGTCTCGCTCCCCCCACCCTTACACGTAAGCGGGATAGCAAAGCGATAAGCATATGAGTGAGTGAGAGAGCGCGGGAAAAGGTGTGAGTGAGCGTGCTAAACGGGCTAAATATTAGGTGGATTAGGTATTGTCAGAATTGGATTAGGTGCCGCCTTTTCTTGTAAAATACCTGTTCTTTGGATCTGTTCTAATAAATACTACTCACCTCTAAGACATATATCATAAGAAGGGTAAGTTAAGAACACACCATAACACCTATATTCCCCCAGCTGGGCTGGGAGAGGTGTAACATGTACACCCACTTTTCGTTGTAAGTAATTAAAACATAACTTACTTACTAAAGTAGGTAAGTTAATAAGCTATATTAAAAATCAGTCCTAAACAATTGATGTACGAAATGATCGGTCTGGAACACGTTGGTGAAGCTACTGGCCCATCAGCCAATCGGCAGCCAATAGAGGTTAACACGTAGCTCCCGGCGCGCCACGAACAACGGTTATTGTTCTATTGTCCCCTGTTTATGGAGTCGTGATCCCTTCGCACAGTTTCACTCAGCCTCTCCAGACGAAATCGATGTCTCACGAAGGGAATCGTTGAGCCACCTATTTGCATCCAAAGCGGCTATTAATTGCTTCAATGTCGGCCCGTGCAAACGACTCGGTAATGTTTACGATAGTGCTGAAATATGTACAGCTTGTGTATGTAGGATGCATGCGTAATACTCGTATTTTATCAAATACACCGAGAACATCTATATTAGTGTAAAAGAATTCTTAAATCAGATACATTTTCATTCTAAATTTGAAATTATAATTTCATGTTCACCTTTTTTTTATAATTTGTATTTTGGAAATACTTTAATGTACTGTGTTGTCTTTATTTTTTAATCTTAGTCTAAGTTTACTTTTATTAGGTTATTAATTGATGTTTCTATAGTTCTGTAATATCTCATAACTTTATAGCCCTATCTTAACTAATATTTATCAATCTACGAAAGTTGTGTCTGACTATAATCGGATTTCAAATTGAACTGTGTTCTATTCCTTACTATATTACTTTAAATGTCTAATTTGTAATCTGTAGTCGTGCCTATAAGTAAATAAAATAAATAAACTTTATTGATAGGATACTCCGCCAATGCCGGTCCCAAGCCCGGATGAAAAAGGAGGAGGGTTGGCTTGGATGAGACCTACTCAGCCGTAAAAACGTCAACGCCGAGTATCGGGCGGCGGAAAATAACCCGAAAACTCAGCTTAAATTGGCTGAAAGATGTTGCAGCGACCTTGGAGTCTAAATTACTCCAAAAAGGACTGACTCGCCAACCCGCAATGGCCAGCGTGGCGCTTAAGGCCAAAAACCTCCATGCACAATACAAACGAAAAATGGCCCTCAGTCCCCAGTAGTCCTGTTAGGCTTGACTACGGCAGCGGTCAGGGATCCGATAGGACAGATGGTGCGAAGAATCTCTGGGGGAAAAGATACGGCTGCCAAAAAACCGACCAGGCTATCCATCTGGTTACGTATAACGTCAGAACATTGCTTTCGGAGGAACGCTACCAGGAATTAGAAACAGAAGTCCTAAATAAAATCAAATGGGATATCATTGGATTGAGTGAGACTCGACGCAAAGGCGAAAAACTGGTCCAACTCACATCTGGACATCTGTTCTACTATAAGGGATATGACAACAAATCCCAGGGAGGTGTAGGTTTTCTCATAAATACATCCATGTCTATAATGCTAAAAAACATCACTGCTATTTCCCCACGGGTCATATATGCGACTTTTAAACTAAATAAGCGGTATTCACTTAAAGTCATACAAGTATACGCACCTACATCAGCGCAAGATGAGGAGTAAATCCAAGTTTTTCACGAAGATGTTAACAAGGCGCTTCGTGAAGATTATTGCTTTTACACCATCGTTATTGGATACTTTAACGCTAAGTTGGGAAAACGTATGGAAAATGAAATATATGTCGGAGGATTTGGTTTAGGCAGAAGGAACTCCAGAGGAAACATCATGGCGAACTATCTCGAAGAGCAGAAGCTATACGCTATGCATACATTGTTCAAAAAGAAAGATCACCGACTCTGGACCTGGAGAAGCCCGGATGGCAAAACCAACAACCAAATCGACTACGTCCTTACTAATAAAAAGTACATCATCAAAGACGTACACGTCCTAAATCAAGTGAGCGCTGGCAGCGACCACAGAATATTAAGGGCTAAAGTTATCATCGACCTCAAACTGGAACGCAGACGACTTATTAATACATATCGGCAAGACGACGACACTGTGTTCTTATCTGAACAACAGAAGTACTACCAGACAAGGCTGAGTGAAAAACTCACTGCACAGGAAAACTGGAAAGTGGACGATATCAGCGACCAGCTAACTGAATCTGTCATAAATGTACTAAAGGAGATACGACCAAACGCCCGTGCTAGGCCCCAATTAAATAACGACATTCAACCACTCCTAGAACAGCGAAAAGAAATATTAAAAACCTCAAGACATGATGGTATTCATGAAATTAATAGGTGTATACGACATTCTATACGGAACCATCTTAGACGGAAGAAACATAAATTGATCTTGAGTACAATACAGAAAAATCGCGGTCCTAAGGTTTTTCAAAAACAACTTAAAAGAAGTAACCAACAAATCCACAAATTAACTTCTGGAAACAGTATAACAACTGACAGGGATGAAATACTGAAAGAGGTAGAAAAATACTATACAGAATTGTACAGTTGCAAAACACCACAACCCATCACGGTTGACAAAAAAGACCCAAGGGCAACCCTGGCACGGCACAAAACTGAAGACCTCCCCGAAATAAGCATGTATGAGATAAAGCACGCCTTAAAACAGATGAAGCGAAGGAAATCATCTGGCGAAGATAAAATAACTTATGAGCACTTACAATATGGTGGTAAACCTGTACTGAAACAACTGCAGTTGCTCTTTAATAAGGTACTGTTCGAAGGTGCATCTCCAAACACATCGAAAAATGCGGTCGTAACTCTTCTTCACAAGAAAGGTGACTCTACCAAACTCACAAATTACCGACCCATTTCGCTACTCAGCCATGTATATAAGCTATTTACTAAAGTAATTACGTTGCGTTTGGCCGTTAGATTAGACTCCGAACAGCCAGTGGAGCAGGCGGGCTTCCGAAGTGGATTCTCCACTATAGACTATATCCACACAGTGCGACAGATATTGGAAAAATGTACAGAGTATAATCAACCATTGTTTTTGGCTTTCATAGACTACGAAAAAGCTTTTGATACAGTAGAGCACTGGGCTGTAATACAATCCTTACAAAGTTTTCAAGTAGACTATAGGTATATCGAGACCATCAAAGCCTACCGTGGCGCCACCCTGCAGGTGTAATTACACACGCTGACAAATCCCATAAACGTGAAAAGAGGGGTCAGAAAGGGTGATACTATCTCCCCGAAACTATTTACGTCCTGCCTAGAAGACATATTCCGGCTCCTCGACTGGTCCAATAGAGGTTTAAACATAAATGGTGAACGGCTAAGCCACCTCCGCTTTGCGGACGATATCATTATATTCGCAGGTCTCGATGATCTGCAAATTATGGTTGAAGAATTATACTTTGTTTCGCTGCGTGTTGGTTTGAAAATGAACACATCTAAGACCAAAATAATGTGCAATAATAGCCCTATAGATCACATCCTCGTACGTGAACAGAAAATAGAGCGGGTTTATGAGTACATCTACTTAGGACAACCCCTTAGCTTTAATAAGAACAGGCAAGAAACTGAAATCCTACGCCGTGTTCGATTGGGATGGGGCGCTTTTGGAAAATTGTCCGACATATTTAAGTGAAACATACCCATGTATCTCAAACGTCGCACCTTCGAACAGTGTGTCCTGCCCGTTATGGTATATGGAGCCGAAACCTCGACGCTCACAAAATGCAACTTAAATAAACTACGTGTGAGCCAAAGAGCTATGGAGCGAGCTATGTTAGGTATATCGCTAAGAGACCGGCTCCAAAACATTATAATCCGGGAAAGAACAAAACTTACCGACATAGCTCAAGTGATGGCGGAAAGAAAGTGGAGATGGGCAGGACACATATGCCGGAGATCGGACAACAGATAGGGGAAAAGGGTGCTTTATTGGAGACCGCGAACCGGCCATCGAAATGTAGGTAGACCACCCGCAAGATGGACTGATGACCTGACGAGGGTGGCCGGAAGGGATTGGATGAGAAAAACGCAAGACTGAAGGGAATGGAGTGCCATGGAAGAGACCTACACTTAGCATTGGGTGGCTACGGGTTGAAAATGATGATGATGATAGGATACATAAATATGTACAGATCTAATTTATTTTATTTTTTTTTTTATTAAAAACGTAGCCCCACACTAGGATTTATTCCTGTGTCGTGGGTGCGTTTACAAACATGAAAATTCACATACACAAATACCCAGGCCGGAACATATAATTGTGGATCACACAAAGATTTGTCCCGTGCGGGACTCGAACCCGCGACTATTAGACGCAGTGGGCAGAGCGGCTTAAGCTCTTAACCACTGCGCTAAATCGTCCGTCATTAAATGTCCGTCCGTCCGTCCGTTATTAAATGTCTTCACTATGAATTTTTAATAAATATCGTTTATAAGCTGACGGTACCCGTTTGTTTTTTTTTTTTAATGTAATTAGATCGATAGGCATTAGTTGATGTTATAAGCGAGCGCTGTGAGATTACAGTGTCGTTGTAATTACGAAAGTTAAGCAACGTTCGCCTTGGTCAGTCTGAGATGATTGACCGTTTAGATCATTTTATTTGAGGATCTGCGTGCATCGGAAGGCACGTTTAGCCATTTTTTTTTTATAATGTAAAACGTAGCCCCACACTAGGATTTATTATTGTGTCGTGGGTGCGTCTACAAACATTAAAATTCACATACACAAATACTCAGACCTCGGTCTGGGTATTTGTAGGTAAATAATTGTGGGTCACACAAAGATTTTTCCCGTGCGGGAATCGAACCCGCGACTATTAGAGACAACGGGCGGAGCGGCTTAAGCTCTTAACCACTGAGCTAAATCGTCCGTCATTGGACCCGGTTACTCGCTTATTCGTTAAGCCAAGTTAGAAGCCTTGTGAGCGGCATGATAAGTTCCAAGAGCATGAAGCCATAAACCTCACTGGATACGAGTGGTGCCGTATGACCTATTCTCTGTCATCTCGATTTATGAGAGAAGACCATGGTCCACACTATAGGCCGATTATTTATTAGTGCGGCGATTTTGGTAAAAATAATATATCTTATCATGACAGGTTATCCTAACTAATGGCGGAAACGAATGACAAACGAGGTCAGATAAATTGATAGCTAATTTACAAACAAGAATCAGCATATATTTTATCTATGTAAATAGTTGTATAACCAATGTATTCATATCAGAACATGGTAAATGGTCATCGCGAAATAAGATATCAATTCTATGGTTTATAGTTAACCAACAATCTCGCTAGTATCTTGACTTTCTGGCAGATTTAGAATGCGAGTTTGTACTGAACATGACAAGTTCGTTAAACGATCTGGACATACTCGAAGCGTCTCCATAACGTCGTGGTAACGCCGGAGTGCGGTTGACCTGCTCTTGCTGTTCTTAATTACCGACAAAACGCCCCGTTATCAGACGACACAGTCGTTCTATTTATGGCTGGCCTGGTCACATTCCGGGCGCGGTGTGAGCGTGGCGTGACGCCGACGCGACTTGAGAAGTTGTAATGTACTGAAATCTACGAGAGACGCCACATAGCTTTGCCACGCTCGGCGCGACGGTAATCGTTGCGTCCCGCCGCCGCCGCGCCCGACGCGGTTACAAATTTAGCATGGCGAGAACGAGATGTCAATACGAGTGTAAGCGGGAGGCTAGCATTGTGTTGTTTAGCGGTAGGCGGGATGCGGACGGTACCGACGCGCCCGTAGTGTGACGTACGCGCCGCGCTGCCGTAACGCCGTCGTCCCGCTTCGCTGGCTATGTGACAAAAGCTTTATAGGCTTATATAAACAAAAGGCGAGGGCGGCGTAGTAGTACGAACAATATATTGTCATCGTCCGGTACGCGCTCTTGTAAATTTACATTAACCGCGGTAGACGTAGGTACGATCGACGTCAGTCACGATGCAACGATATCATAACAAGTCATTAGCTGTTATTACTGTACTAATAACTTATTTCAGAAACGTAATTTCCAGCATGTACACAATATAAATAAGTAAAACAACGGTGAATATTTGGTCTAGTGGTTTGAGCGTTGGCAAATATTTGCCCCGTAGATAGGTTTGGTGAGCCCCACACTCAGAAATATCGGCTAACGTAGGTATTACATAAAAAAAAAAAAAAATTTTGATGTTCTTAACGGAAAATGCAACCAAAACAAGTGAACCCTGATGTACCCGACACAAAAATGATAAAATATTTGCTCTGTACAGCCTGTTGTGAAACTAAATAATACACCATTTATGTAAACACCAAAAATGCTATCTGTACATTACAATGTTTCGCTGCACAGCGAGATATTCACTGCTAACCAAATTTGCTGCAACGAGCACATTTGGCGAAGAGGAATTAATTAAATTTAATTCTGAAGCCACCATTAGGAGGCGGGTAGTGTTCCCGTGAGAGTAACGGGACCTTATCATCGCTTTTAAAATTTATAGTATAACGGCTAATTAAGAGTACACTCATTTGGTTCGTTCGTCGCGTCACGAGTGCCGGGAACTTATATGCTGTTTCGGGTTATTACCGCGCGATAGTCGAGGCACACTAATTGAGGGGGTTAAGAGATATCATCCGGACAAGCCCGCCGACTCCTAACGAGGTATATAAGCCGAGGAACTAGCTATGCCGCGAGATTCCAAGCGAATAGACCTCCCAGAACAATCACAATTGGATATTACCCATTGTCCAATTCACGTTTTAATGGTTCGATTGGTATGTACTTATAAAAACCTAATTTCCGTATGCTTTTTTGTTTACAGTATAAATGAACATGGCAGGAGGGTATGTATACCTGTAGTATTTGGTTTTTAAAAACAAATATGTTATAAAAAATAGTGAGTTTAAAGCAATCTTTTCTGACATTTTTGTCAATTTAGTCAAAATATATGGGAACTTTTTGTTTAATGTTAGAGACCATCGAGAAGGACGTTTTATATCTCGCTCGTTTAACCAGTCATGTCATACATTTATAAAACTCTTTTAGCATGTAAGTTTCATATAAATTTAATTTTTGTAATTAAATCGTGATGGAAAATAAACTAAAAGCTTAATCTGATCTATTAAAAAGTAATGTTATATTAATTTTCCGATTATAGTATCCATATACTACGTTCCATCTCGATAATAATATTAGATATCTCCGTTATAATATAAATAAATACTGTACGCGCTGGCTAGTGAAATAGCTTACTCCTTATAAATCAGTTGATTTGAATTGCGCTCTCATTAGGGATTCCAGCTGCGCTACACTGCACAGAAATACACAACTTATTACTTTGGCTACACGATTAAATCCATTTATAAATTATCCACATTTAGCTACTGAATACGCGACTTATCTTTCGACGATAACCATACGAATTCACCAAATTGAAATGGTAATATAAAAACTCTACGTCGCTGTTTCCATTCATGTGGCCGTTTAAAATTCTCGTAATGTAATCGGAGCGACCAGATTATAAACAGGCTTATTTATTATATCATAATAGTTATCAGTGTCAGCGCAAACCGTCACGGAAACCGTTCATGTACGTGCAAAAAAAAATTCTCCTTGTTTATATGAGAAACATGGTAGCGCCAGATTTAATAACATCCGCTTTCGAGATAATCTTATTTATCTCGTCCTATTAGCATCTTTTGAGAGGCCAACGAAATGTACGAGTGGAAGGATATTAAGAACAAATTGTGGTTAGGTGAAGCAAATTATGGGCACATTAGTTTGTGTCACGCCCCGTTTCGAGTTGTCTACTTCCTAGTGGGGCTATCGAGGGACATAAACCACGACAGGTGGTGGTTAAATCACAGCAGTACGCGATATGAGGAGCGACAACAGATGCAATCAAGTAGCGCTCGCCGAGGGGGCGCGCCGGCATTAGTTATTAGCGGGAGTCTAACTGGGTGTGCAAATATTTATCTCCTCGCCGCCTGCCGATAAAGATATTATACGTATTTACGCATTTGTAATAGTAATAGTATTCAGATATTTATGTGTTTTCGGTATAGCTTGCGTGAGTGGTTAGGAATACTTTGTGTGCATAGTTTTGATCTATGAGTAGGTAGCCTTTGATATAGATATGGCATAGGTTCCTATAGAAAAACTTTTAATAATAACATAGTAAATTTGTATATCTTGAATAAACCTTCAGTAAGGATGGTAAATACACCGCTGATATAGAGAGGAGAGTGAATGCAGGGAATAGAGTGAATGGTGCGATGGCAAAGCTACTTGGGAGCCGGCACTTAAGCCAAAAGGCGCAGCTGGTCATGCATAACGGAGTGCTTGTCCCAACGCTGTTATAAGGCAGTAAAAGTTGGGTATGTAAAAAACAGAAAGGAATCATGATAAATGCGGTCGAATGCAAGCTTCGTGGAAGATGTGCGGAGTCAAGCTGACCGACCTTATTCGCAACAGCGTAATAAGAAAGCGTGTACGTATGAAAGACAGTATCCATTTTAAGATGACAAAGGGTATGCTCTGTTTGTTCGGGCATACAGAAAGATATGTCGGAATGAAAGAATGACAAAACATTTATTCAATACGATAGTGGATGGATGTAGGTACCGAGGAAGACGTAGACTATCTTACCATGACCAAATAGACCGTGTCTTATCTGAACGGCAAGTCAAGAGTCTCCGTAACCGGCGAGCGTGTATGAGACGAAATATGAGAGTGGAGGGAGAACCTGTTGTAGCTCTGTACTCTCTACCTACCCCTTAAGGGAGCTGGCGTAATGATATAGATAGATATATTGTGTCTCATTGCCTCGTTAGTCTAGTGGCAAAGCGCATCGCTTGGTGATCACGAGGTCCTGAGTTTAAACCTAGGTCGGACAAATAAAGTTTTTCTAACGAAAACTCCCCAGTATGAATCCGGAGTCTGGAATTGTGCTCTCGTCCCCTATTACATGGGACGTAACACCGTCAGCGGAAAGTGGGTTTACTCCGTACATCTCTGGCCACCCCCGCATGGGGAATATAGGCATTACGGTGTTTATTGTGTCGCATTGAGGATTGATCACAAATCGAGGTAAGAGAGAATATTCCTTACTCACCATGAACTAGGGCAGATAAGTGGAGGCAAGATTGCTGTTGGAAGATATCAAGCTGCCCATACGGCTTCCAACTTGAGTTTATCAACATGAACAGACCAAAAACAACAAAAGCTAATGTACTTTTTGAACCACGGAGATGTATGGAAATGGTAAGGCCACAAATGGTCACCCATTTCCGGCTGACCGAGCCGAAAGCTGTTTCGCCTTGATGATTGTTAAGAATATCAAGGCTACGGGCGCTTCTTTAGAGCGATAAATAAGAAGAAATTAAATGACTCATATTTTAGAAAATAGGGAACACCATAAATTCCAGAGAAGCCAGTTTTATTTTTCATATAAAAATCGTAACCCTAGTGTAGAAATCATTCCTGTGTCGTAGATGCTTTTACAAAAATGAAATTCATATACACAAACACCCAGACCGAAGCAAACATTTGTGGATCGCTTAAAGATTTATCCCGTGCGGGGATCGAATTTAGGGGGAGAGCGGCTTAAGATCTTAACCATCAGATCAAGCTGCCGTTCTGTTGGGACTATTAATTTATACTATTATTTGAAAATAAAAAAAAGCTAAGCATGTATCTACCTATCTATATCGTCACGCCAGATCCCTTGCGGGGTAGGCAGAGAGTACAGAGTTCCAACAGGTTCTTTCCTTACATACCTCTTTGGCTTCCTCCACTCTCATAGTTCCTCATACACGCTCGCCGGTTACGGAGACTCCTGACTTGTCCTTCAGATAAGACTCGGTCTATTTGGTCACGATAACATAGCCTAGGTCTTCTCTGGTACCTACAGGCTTCCACTTTCGCATTGTATATCTGTTTTGTCATTCTTTCTTTTGACATTCTTTCTATATGCCCGAACCAACGGAGCATACCCGTTCCAAGCATCTATTATAGATAAATAAAATACATCATTTTGAGTGTTATTTAATACACGTAACATTAACATAACCACATAACTATTATATTAATAAAATACAATCAGTAACATGCTGGTCGCTACAAAACGTCTATTTTAAAATTAAAGCTTTCCATCATACGGATTTGGACGGAGGCAAATTAATTTAAGACGTGTTTTTATATCGAGGCGACGTAGTCGGTAATTACTTAGCGATTTACAAAGCAAAGATAATATAAAATGTTGCCAAATGGATTTATATCCCATTTGAGCAAGACGAGTTTGATTCTTATCCAGCAGCGAGTAATTATGTGAATATAAATTTGCATACAGCAGATATATACGAATTACTTTAATGAAATATAACAGAATATTTGAGGTCATTGTGCCCCTGAGAAATTTGATGTGTTTGGGTTTTATAAATAATACGTAACTGTATAAACGTTTATATGGTAGAGGTGTGGAATAACAAAGGTTGTGTAGGACTTAATAGAATTATTGTACAATATATGACACGAATTTCACTACTGATATTATATAGTATACTAATATGAGAAAGAGGAAAGATTTTTTTGTTGTCAATAAACTCTGACAGATTTTAATAATTCTATCACCATTAAAAAACTACATTATTAAGAAGTAACATAAACTCGGTAGCTGGCGCTGTTGTCGACCGGGTGCGAAGTCGCGGAAAACTTCTAGTATATTATATTACCTTGATTGTCTTGTTCCCCTTTGTTTTGAATCATAGATCAAGGGCGTCGCCAGCCGATGTTTAAGGGGGGGGGGGGGGGGGCAAGTTGATAGGTGATGAGAATCCCCAATTCGAGTTTCGACGTAGGGGATTGATCGGCCAACAAAGTCAAATGAGTTGACTTTGGTGCTTTGGCTTTTTTTTAAAATCTCTATCTGCTGCCCCTTCCTGCTCCACCTTGGCGACGCCCTTGGATAAAATATATTTTCTTGAGGTTTTTCTATGGAAAAAGTCTCACTAAAATCTCGGATTCTGAAACTGTTCCCAGTATAATGGCAATAGGCTCGCCCTCTTTGTGATCTAACATAGTAGGTCCACCTCTATCATTCTTGGTGTGGGTACCCTCACACCGTCACCCCTATACAAGCGTGATGGTATTTTATCATTTTTAACATGAAAGCAAACAACTGTCTAACTCAACGGAGATAGCATGGATCGAAAGTATAAGAACTCACAATAAAAGTCCTTTGTTTGTTGTTTGTTTTAATTCTATTTAAAACGAATCTTAATGAAGCGTGTTTGTTTCTGCCTGTATTTATTTTAAGAAACATTCCTGGAAAAAGCGTGGATTAGCATTTCAGTAAGCAGTGCGTGCGCGAAGTTACAACCTCTACGTGTCATGTCCTTACATTATTTATACGTATTTCAAGAAAGTATTTTAATTGCTGATATTATAGTGCTACGATAAAACTGATTAAAATGCATTGATTCTCATAACGAACATACGATACTAATTATATTTTACTATGATATTTACGGTAATGGGCTTTACAAGCGAGAACAGATTATAATTGTAAAATCATTAAAAATCGTATCAATTAATTGCATTGAAGTTAAAGAATCAACGTATATGATAAAAACATAGATTTTGCAATGCATTATCGTATGGTGTATACATTTCTTATTACATGTCAGTAAAATCCAGCCAATACGTGGTCTAATACAATAAACCATTTAAGTTCAATATCGGCAGATATTTGTTTGTGTGTAACTTCACACATATCGAAAAACCTTATTGATTGCCTAGGAATCTTATTGATAAACCCAGAATAATTTAACCGCTATATTGAAAATGGTGTGCCAGAACACCATTAACTTAAATGATTTATGTAGATTAGGGGATAACTAAATTTTGTTGCTACAGAATATCATAACGGAAAATATGGTTAAATATGTATTTATTAATTCTTTATTGTACGAAGGGAATCTTAATTAGTTAGCATATATAAACAAATGATGTACAATGGCAAATTAAACTCTATTAAAGTTCTACCAGTTAACCTTTCAGTCTAGAGAGAATAGTTAGTTACGTGGACATGAGGGTATGGTACATTCTAAGAGTATTTATTTCTTAAATTTTGCAGGCTAGCATAAAGTCAAAGATATAGTTTTCATACGTTTAATAAAAATCGAACGATAGATATTCTACTAGAATGATCGTAAAATAAAACTAACGAGAATCATGCAACTTATGGCTAACAATAGAATTTGAAACAATTAAGACGAATTGTGTAATTATAACAATTTAAAAGAATGATATACATTATGTACGGTGAACTATCGAAGAGCATTGTACCGGTTAGTAGTTTTTATGTTATTTTATTTGAAATTACGAAATGTTATTCCATGTATTCCATAAGCATGAATTAATCTTCCAGTATCTTCCACCTGCGGAGTTCAAGACGTACGTTCCCGCCGAACTCAACCCCTGTCGAGGTGTTAAATCTAAATTATTAAATATGCCTTCCGATTATTATTAACCTAATATCGCTATTTACGCGAGGCGCTCCTAGAGGTGAGCGACCACATTGTTTTTAGGGATCACCCAGGTTAAGCAGCGTTCGATTCGGTCGGTCTGAGATGGGCCACCGTTTGTGGCATTTTCATATTCGAGCTTCTCCGGTAAAGGTAAGTTAAGCCTTTGGTCGCGGTTAACACAGCATGTGGTAGTCGTTAAGCGAAGTTAAAATCCTAAAAGGCGGCTTAATAAGGTTCAACACAAACTGCGCTGCGTTAGCGTGGTGGAGTATGATTCAATCTGGCCTCGATTTGGGAGAGAAGGCCTTCGCCCAGCAGTGGGACAGTATGGGTTAATATTATTATAATATCTATAGTTCCTATTCCGCTTTCGTTCAGCGGGGATGTGCAAATAGTTTGTATAAAAGAGTACAGAGCAATCCAGATAATATAAATAACAATATACAAAGTGAAACATAATAAATTTAAGACCTGAAAGTATTTTCTTCTAAATCGATTCCAACTATTTTTAATGAATATTACATTTTTTTTTAATCAACAATCTACATTTATTCTAGATTCAAAGCAATACGGATATTTGAAATGCATTTCTAAAACGTATTTTTCAATTCGAACACATATACATACAAGTTTAATTGTTAATTGGGATATAAAAGGGCGAAAAAAGGGGGTAACATTTTAAATTTATAAATTTAGATTTCGTATGGGATTTGTGAAGCAATTATGTAATCGCGGTATCTGAGGTCTTGCGTTATTTATGATACACCTTGTATAGGCACTAAAAGGAAATTAATACTTTTCAAGATACTGATACTTAATGAGTAACTTTCTCTTCTAGATTTCAAAATTAGAGACTTCAGTAGGGCTAAATTGAATACTGTATAGGAATATGATAAATTGATCCGTTATATGACTGTCTCGTTGGTCTGGTGGCAAAGCGCACCGCTTTGCGATCACGAGGTCCTGGGTTCAAATCGTAGGTCGGACAAATGTAGTTTTTCTAACAAAAACTTCCCAGTGTGAGTCCGGAGTCTGGAATTGTGCCCGGTATATGGCAATAGGCTCGCCCCCTATTACATGGGACCTAACATCGTCGGCGAAACGTGGGTGTACTCAGTACACCTCTGCCACCCCCTCTGGGGAATATAGGCGTGACGGTGATCCGTTATTTAAAAGGAGTGAATTGTTTTTCAGGTTTTTCAAATTAGTGATGTTGTTTATTTCATATGTTGCCGCATGTTTATAAAGGTTTGTAAACAATTTGAGTATCATAAATATCTATTATTTGGATAAAGAAAAAATTTGGATGAGACGACACAATAGTGCGGAAATGATACGAAAGCCCGTTTTAGAAATGAGAATCATAAAGTAATTTAACTTTAGTTAGATTGACACCTATATTTAAAACCCAGATTTTAACGCACAACTGATGCATGCTCTAGCTATAGTATTTATCTCATCCTCATTAACTTGTTCTCACATTGCTTGTGATCGATGCGTGATTGTGTGGAGTAAATATCAATTGTTATCTCCGGTATCGAGTGAAGTATGACAATAAATCTTAATTGACATCCGATGTAGCATCTTTTTGTATAATGACACGCTCTCGTAACATGTTTCATTAAACTTTTTATAAAAATAACATATTTTTGGTAATTAAGAACAATTTATAACCTTCACGCACTTAATGGCGTTTTAAAACACTAATGACATGTAATTTTGTGTTTTAAGCGAATTAAAGAAATAAATTGTCTTATGAAACGCGAAGTCACGTAATAAATGAATCAAAATTTTTAAGTTTTTTAAATATGAATCCCGTTATTTAATGTACAAGGCAGGTAGATATTTTGGTTATTAAAATAGATATATTTAACGTGTAGTCAAGAGTCTTCCCAACCGGCGAGCTTGTATGAGACGAACTATGAGAGTGGAGAAAGCTAGAGAGTTCTGTAAGAAAATAACCTGTTGAAACTCTGTACTATGTACCTACCCCGGAAGGGATCTGGCGTGATGATGTAGATAGATAGAAGAATGTAGGACGTAAGAGTATAACTGTTAAAACTTATCTGATACGATTAAAAATTAACAGGTTTGCAATATATTTACTATTAAGTAGGCATTGTGCGAGAACATCGACCGCTACCAGTAAATTCAATAAGATCATTAACCGATTTTGCTTTCTTGCGCTCAAAGCAGCAATTTTAATGCTAATAACTTTTTTTAATGCGGAGGCTATTTGATTTAACTGATTTACTTCGCACCAAACACCGTTACTTAGAAATTTGTTTTGAATTCCTGCTAATTATCTTGTTTTGAGTAAATTTTTTGACTCAATAAAAGTCATTATTATAGGTCATAAATATTCATAATGATGACCAATAAAATCAGTTCGAATATACCGAGATGAGATCAAAGTGTTAATAGGGTTCCGAACTTTAGCAATCGACAAGGATATAAATTCAGCGCATTAAATTAATATAGCTTTTCTCCATAGATGATGTGAATTATGGCAATCAATATAAATTTTAACGAGTCGGTTCATAGTGTGTTGTATATTAGACAAAATATTATATTAATATTTTTGTCAACATAAATCCTTCGTAAAAATTAATTTGCGTATGATTAAATATGTATGTAAATGTACCGTTCAATACAAGGGTGTACAGTTAGCCAATTATCGAAATATGTGGTGTACCGTGAGCGGACCGTTTCCGACTTTGAGTATGACGGTTAGTAGGTATACTGCAAATCTATTTGTCACAGACGCCAGTGCGCATCGTCGTACACTTGATTAGTTAATTTGTGTTAGCATACAGGTTGCAAAACATGTTTCGTGTTTGATACATGGATTTCCTGTCTAATTTATATTAACATGACAGCTACTGATTCTGAGGCTTTATTTGCTTTATGAGTTTTTTATGGAGTACTAATAACTTCAACCAGGGCTAGGAAAGTTCGATCTAAAAGTACATTAAATAGTATTTCCTTTCTCTGAAGTCTTATCTGAAGGACAAGTCAAGAGTCTCCGTAACCGGCGAGCGTGTATGCGACGAACTATGAGAGTGATGGAAGCCAGAGAGGTATGTAAGGAAAAAACCTATTGGAAGTCTGTACTCTCTGCCTACCCCGCAAGGGATCATCATATAGATAGATATTACTCTTGTATTTGTCCCATATGCACTTTGTCCCAGATAAAACAATGTGCGGTTTTTACATATGAACACTTACGCCTTTATCCCACTGGGGTCGATAGAGATTATAGTTCGCCACATACTACGATTCTGACATCCCTCAGTGCAAGCAAAAAATGACAATAGGCTACCCTCGTATTAAATCGGGGCCTAATATTGTCGACGATATGTTGGTGTAGACAGTACAACTCTGCTACCTTCGGTCAGGAGATACAGGCATGACGGTGTGATTACTCTTGATCTAAGGGAGATATGTCTATCGCACTGACAAATAACATCTAGTAGACTATTAGTGAAGATGTAAAATCGGTGTTAAAGGATGTAGCTATTGGTCTTTTCAATATCTTAAAATTTAACTAGACCGCAAATACAGCTTGAAAATATAGGCCTAGAAAGAGATATATTTAGGGCAGCTATAGATAATAATGACTAATGAGTGTCAAGGAGCACATGCAACATGCACAGCTGTCAAATGGAAGTGCATAAAAACACTTGCGGTATAAACATCGCCCGTTAACATTTCACCAGTCTAATTGACAACATCTGTAACATGGTGTCTAGTCTTGGCGAACACATAAACACAATTGTTTACTATTTCGTTTTTGCTTTATATTAGGTAAACCGGTCGTTGTGGCGGTCTTTGGGGGGAGGCTTCTGTCCTGCAATGGACGTCTTTCAACTGATGGTGATAATGATGATGATTCTATTAGGGCAATTTGACTGCCTCGTTTGTCTAGTGGCAAAGCGTTTCACTTTGTGATCACGAGGTCCTGGGTTCAAATCCTAGGTCGGACAAGTGTGGTTTTTTTAACAAAACTTCCCAGTACGAGTCTGGAGTCTGGAATTGTGCCCGGTATATGGCAATAGGCTCGCCCCCTGTTACATGGAATCCAACATCGTCGGCGAAACGTGGGTGTACATCTCTGTGCAGTACATCTCTGCTGCCCCCGCTTGGGGAATACAGGCGTGACGGTATGTGTGTGTATGATGGGAGTGGAGGAAGCCAAAGAGGTCTACAAGAAAATAATCTGTTGGAACTCTGTAATCTCTGCCTGCACCGCGAGGGATCTGATGATATAGATGCATAGAATTATATTAAATACTTGGCGTCTAAACAGTTTTAATGACTTCTGTTTTAATAATAATTAATGTAGAAATGTACATCTTTTATTTTAGTTCTGAGTGATTACAGTATTCATATAATTTAGTAACTTTCTGTAAATTAATGATCCTTCTATAAATTATGAAAGATACTAACATAAGCACGGCTTTGGTAGACTCGAGCACTGATCAATGAAATGTAATTATAAATTAATTTTTTCGAGAATATTTATCATGTAATAAAAAATGATCATCAATATCCTTGTAATTGCAAAAGATGAAGGGAAATTAAATCTATTAGTTATAAATGTTTATACGCCAGGTTTTGCACATAAGTATGGCACTGGTTATTTAGACAGACGTCTCAGAATCTGTTGGAACGTTGTGCTATCAAGTCGGCAAGGAATTGGCGTAATCATGTATCATATAAATAAAATACCTTAACTTTTTAAACCAATTATTTTAGTTTGTAATTAATGTTTTTAATAGTCTAAGACCAATTATACACATATTAAAAACTTAAAGTAATAATTACTGCAAAGCAAGGAACAACAGTGCTTTGGTAGCAGCAGCGGCGCGCGCGCATTGGCTGCACTCACGATGCGACATCCACCGGCGATTTATGCGTGGGAGCGGCAGGTCGCGACCTTACAACACGAAAATGTTAATTCTTATACCGTAAGTATTAGTTAAGTAAGTAATTTAGTCTACGAATAATGGACGAGTACAGTCTTGGAATTCAGTTTGCTCTCAGCCTTTCCTCACGAGAGATCTGGGAGCTTTTCGAAGTCAGAGAGGATAGTTCCACTACGTGAATCTAGTGCAGATTGATGGAGCTGATGTGTATAAAAGCTCAATTTGGATGTACGGACGGGCTGTCTGAAACCGACTCCGGTAAAACTACTGCATCCACTAGCTGGCATAGCGCCCCCAGATGTTCGCAGGGCTGTGGCGAGCTCTGTAGAGAGAGGTAAAATGATTAACGACCTACGACATCCCATGCATAGCCACAACCCAGTAGAGTAGAGCAATGGCTGATAAGCCGAAAGCACTTATTAAGTGCGTCAAACTATTAAACTTAGAGCCAACAAAAACGAGGTGCAATATCTGGAAGGAAGAAATATCCCTACCAAATACCTTTTTTTACCTGCTGAAGCAGGTAAAAAAAGGTATTTGGTAGGGATATTTCTGCTGGACATAAATTGGACCTCCTGGACCCCCACCTGGACATAAATTACCATGGCCGGTATGGAAATTTTTAAATAGACTTCGGACCCAGGTTGGCCGGAGCAAGGAAAACATGTTCAGGTGGGGATTCACATACGGTACCAATTTAGGGAGTTTGTGTGGCGTAACCCAAACGATCGCCCACCTTACACCGCATCCCCTAACACGTGTTCGCAGCAGGATTTGATGGCTGCCCCCGACAATGCAGTCCATGTGGCCGCATTCTGGGCTGCTTCTATATAATTAAAGCATGTTTGTCGTCGAAACGTTAAGAAGAAGATTTGGATGTACCTACTAGTAAATATGTATATTGAAGAGTCTTACAGGAAAAATAAAACACACCTGTTAGCCAACCACATATAAATTATAATGCGTATATATACCTGATGTTGTTTCACCTGTAAAGAATTGGAAAGCAAATTGTATCTAATCACCTTATCTCGCATTGCCACCCAGATTTTTATGATTGAAAACGGTAAACTAAATTATGGATGTAGTGAATGTCGCAACTCGATAAATCGGGAATCTTCAAAGCGTTCGGAGTTGTATTCGCACGCTCATATAAAAATTACTTACAAAGTACCAAAAATATGCAGTAAAAACCAAAATTGGGCGGTCGGAGAAACGATGTGACCGTGTTACAGATGCTTGTAATGACGGAATGGCGTGACCGCACCATATCTAATGTGGTTATAATGACGGCATCGGGCGGGACCGTGCGAGTGCTAAGTGATTGATAGAGCAACTTGCAATTGTCTTTATTATTAGAAGTGTTAATATATAGTAAACTATTATAAACACATGTGACATGTAAACTTTTTGAGTTGCATTGTTAGGCAGTGATGGTGGTGCATGTCTTGATGATTTATTGACCGCAGTTACATTTATTTAATTCGAAATAATTGAACCTACACCTACCTTCGCTACATGGATAGGTAGTCTCGTTAGTTGTCTTTAATATCTTCGAGCAGTGCCGAGATACTTTTGACTTTTATATTGCCAGTTAATACTCACTTCGTAGTTTTTAATATTCAGCAGACATAGTTAAACCTTTAAACAGCGGTCTATATATTTCTCTTTATGTTTATGAGATCCAACACAAATTATTTTTGCTACGAAATCTTTCATAAAAATATTCCCAAATCAATGTTTACCAAGTATAAAAAAAGTAAAATTCAAAAATTTGGCTCTGAAGTAAGTGACTATTACAATACTATATTTTATATTATTGATATTGGTAATATTTTTGACATTCTGACATATTGGACGAATATTTAATTCCGTATTTCCTTAAAATCATAAAATTCTTTTTTAAAAAAAAGTTAACCGACTTCAAAAAGCAAAAAATATATATTTGAAGTCGGTACCAGTTAGTGCAGTCGGTTACTTAACACAGACTTCTAATATTTATTTTTTGCTCTTAGAAGTCGGGTTACTTTATTTTTTAAATATTTTTATTTTACAATTTTAAGTGACGAGTGAATTATTAACTAATATTTATGTACCTATATTATATTATTTTGCTGAATTGTAAAGTAAGGTACCTACCAGGATTGATATAATAACTATAATAACGGAATCTATACATTCGTGCTGTTCGCCTAGTGTATCTATCGAGTCTAAAGTTCAATACCGATTTCATTGAAATGGGACCACCTCGAAACTAAACTGAAACCAGAATCATCAAAATCAGTTCATAGATAAAGAAGTTATAAAAAAACACAGACGAATTGTCAACCTCTCCTTTTTTGAAGTCGGTTAATATTCTGATTAGTTCTATGGCCGGGTACCTATAGGATTGACGGAATACCCATAACATCTCAATCTACGCATACGTATTGTTTTTCGTTAAGGAGTTCCCCGTTGTATCTTCAAAGTCCAAGGACTAATACCGATGAAATTAAAATAGGACCACCTTGAAGCTATACTGAACCGAATTCAAAAAGAATCATCAAAATCGATTCATAATTGGCGGAATGATCGCGTAACATACATACAAAAAAGAAACATACAGTCGAATTGAGAACCTCCTCGTTTTTGAAAGTCGGTTAAAAACTAGCTAAAATGCCTAAGTACGTCAACATATGCATAGCTGTGTCTTCCACGCGCACTGGTTATTTAGTGTTTTCTTCCACAGCACGGGGCAAGACAAGTTTAAAACTCAATAGTGCATACAGGAGTTATGTAAATGTCATTGTAACAGCAATAAGTATCGGGTAATAGACTGTAATTACCCCTAAGTGCTGTCAGGGTTAGGGCTGTCATACGTTCGGGTTCTTCCGTTATGTCTTAGTTTCTAGGGTATTGGGAGGTTGCCTGGGCGCTGTTTTATAAATATGTTAGGATAAAACCCTTGTCAGGGTTCTTCCCAATCAATGTACGACAAAATAAATTGGAAAAATTGTGTATGTTATGAATAAACTTTTCCAAATTTCGGCTATTGGAAAACGGTATTGGACAAAGTCCTGAACAATTCCTAACTGTGTCCTAACACGTGATACCGTTTACTAGAAAAAACATATGATAAACATAGCGATATAGGATCGATCAATAAAAGGTCAACTCACAGGATTAACGAAAAAAATTGAAATCCCGGCAGAAATACCCAAATATCCGGGCTTTTGTGAATTATTGTCCAACAATGCCAATTTAGGGGGTGGTAGCCCTACTCAGGTTGCAAGTTTGTCGCCTGCTAGTATCGTAGCAATCAGTTTCCGTCAGTTAACTTTCATTACTCGTATGAGGAAACAGGCGAAGGCTCATATATATTTTAACCTCTTTTTACGCGCCATAAACTTGACTAACCAAAAAATAATAATAAAAAAGACCGCCACGCCTATATTCCCCGAACGAGGGTGGCAAAGGTGTACTGTGTACACCTACTTTTCGCTGACGATGCTAGATCCCATGTAATAGGGGGCCAGTCTATTGCTATTTTACCTGGCACAATGACAGAATCCGGACTTATACTGGAGATTTTTCTATAAAATAAATTAGATTAAATCCGATCTTAGATCAGGATCTGAGACCAAAGAGGTATTCCAAAAAATCTATCTATCTATCTATAACCTCACGTCAGATCCCTTGCGGGGTAGGCAGAGAGTACAGTGTTCCAACAACTGGTGTAACTTCCTCGACTCTCATAGTTCGTCTCATACACGCTCGCCGGTTACGGAGACTCTTGACTTTTCCAAAAAATAATGAACTTTAATGTAATGGGACAATCGTTTTTTTGCACTGACACATCACGTAAAAAAATTGAATTAATTAGCAAAACATCCGTGCGATTTTAATCATAACAGTTATAGATACATCCAGAAATATGTTAATATGCAATTAGAGATATTTCAAAGTACCACCGGAAGGTGTAAATTCATTTTTTGCGGGATTTAATTTACTTTAAGTATTTGATAGCGACCGCTCCGATTTCGAACGGGTTAATTATACACATAAACCGTCCTCTTGAATAATTTTGTCCATTGATGAAACCGTATGAAAATGTGTTCGGTAGTTATTGAGTTTATTGCGTTCAGACACACAGACAGACAGAGAGACGAGGCGGGAGGACTTTATAATTTGTAGTCAGTGTTAAACCTAATTTCGCAGGAGATTCCCAGGGTTTAAAGTACTAAATCATTTTAAGATAATCGTGTTGTGGCATTTAAAACGGTCAGGACTAATAAATGTTACGGTAGCAATTTAATTTCTTAATTTAAAATAAATGAATACTAATGTCTTAAGATACGTTAGAACGTATTCAATTTTTACACATCTTGACATAAAGTAGATTATGTCAAGATGTGTAAAAATTGACCAATTATCCAATTGTTTTTAATTCATTTATTTTATAAATGAATACTAATGTCTTAAGATACGTTAGAACGTATTCAATTTTTACACATCTTGACATAAAGTAGATTATGTCAAGATGTGTAAAAATTGACCAATTATCCAATTATTTAAAGCTTCTTTTAAGATTATTAAGTAATTACTTTATGAATCTTCCGAGCTTTGCAGACTAACTAGTTTCAATTTTACATATCAGATAGATTGATTACGTTTAATTGGCGTATTTTTATACAGTGTTGTTTGTTTCAATTTATTGCCTCAATTTTGCTTTTAGGTTATCAGAGACATGATTTATCGTGAACACAAAAAATATTAGGTTTCTAAAATCGCTTGACCTGTCTTGACGAGCTCAACCTTTCAATGGCATCGCATGCAATTAACTGTTATATTACGGCATTAATTACTATCTTAAAATGGAATTGTTTGTAATAAGCTTATCCTATGCAGAGACTTGAAGGATTACTGAGAACATCATAAGAATGCTTTCTTACTTTCTAAGACTATCTGGACCATGAGACTTGCCAACACTCAATCTTGAGCTGAATAGTCGTTTAAAGCCATTTGAAATACCTATTGTGACTAAACAATAACAATAAATAAAGAGATGGCTTTCTACTCTGAAACCTTTTTCAAACATACGCAATAGTAAAAGTAAGTTTTATGCATTGTCACAATTACAACAATCTGTGAAAATCAATGAAACGCGATTCGAGAGAGAGAGTATTGAGAAACACGATAAGCGGAGGCGGTTTCTTAAAATAAGTATTTTGAACGGTCCGTTTATTAAATTGTGGGTTGGTAATACCAAAAAGCGATACCGTAATAATCCGCGCTGAAAACAGTTTACTTATGAGTGAAAGTAAGCCGTACGGTTTTATTATGAATAATCCGAATGTTAAATTGGATCACGATCCACATGCTATAAGAGATCATTATACCCACATGGATTCACAGCACATTCACAACATTGAAGCGGGAAATAGAGAGCAGATCGGTTGGAGGGCTATCAATGTCAGAACAGTACACGTATTGTTATTTCAGAGTAAATATCGTTAAGTCAGGAATGACTCTTGAGCGTAAGCTGAGCGTGCATGTTGCGTTTAGAGGTGGGCGCTAAGTGTTCCGCTATTGGTTTGGGCTACACTGTAGGCAAAGTGTAACGAACAAAGGATCATTCGCATTTTGTGCGCCGTCTGAGACAATGCGCAGTCCAAGCGCGCACCCAGCGTAACGCGGGGTGAATGAAACCTAAATCAGTTCATACTGGTGCGAACGCTGACCACTTCTGAAGTTTAATAGGTTAAGTTTGCATGAGTAAGCTGTACATACATGATTATACATTTCTAACGCCTTACGCTAACGTGTGTGATGAGACAGCGTTTTGCGTTCGAAACTACGAAATCATCACTTTCGTACAAACAATTCTCCAAATACACAGATTTTAAGGACGCAAAGTTACATTCCTTACCATTAAAGATGGACGTAAATAGCCTATGGCCTATAACGGCTTACGTACATAGATTGTTCATTTAATCCTTAATTTGACAAGAGTCAACAAGCTTATCCGAGGATCGCAGCACACTCTAGCGTGTTGCGATCGCAACACGCGACAAATGTTCTCTGCAGTGAGATAAGGAAAAATATGACCGAAACACATAGAAACTCGCCGTTGAAGGGAACAGCCGAAGCGAATTTCGATAAAACTATCATCACATGCACACCGTGTCTAATGCGCCTTACGTTGTGGGCGTCTTGGAACTTCCTAATACGAACGGTCTTTGACTTCTTGTACTGCGAATAACAGAACACTGATTGACTGTTTCCTGGCAGGTTTTGAATTACTATAATTAAGTTCTCACAAAACCGAACTATTCAAATAAATTTATTTACATTACAATGATTAATTAACGTTTCGACGCTGACCTGGTGAGAATTGCAAGATAAGCATCAAGTGGTTTTAGGTTAGTGTACCAGCATTTATATTCACCATGTAATCTTTTATCCGTATAAGGTGTGTTGAGTTTAAAAATGGTTGATCACCGAAGCCGAGACACACGCGGGTTAGACGATCTAAGGAGCGATCTCGAGCATTAACGTTATCTCACAGCGTGTTACTGGATCAAAATGCAAATTAACTGACAACCCCGTACCGGACTTTCATACTGTGGGTCCAAGTTATAATTACAAAACAATTGGCAATTCATAAAAATGGTCGTAACAGTTATTGGAAAATTAAAGATAATCTTCATCATCTTGATCATCGATAATTAGTTTTATGTGTATTTTTATGAGGTTCGAGATCAGATATTGTTTTGAAAATATTAATTTATGTTGATAATATGTAAATACATACAAACATATTTTTTGCTTCTATTTCAATTTTGTTGCAATGTTTTTATACATGTTTAAATCAAGAAAGCTGCAGAGCTAAAAATGGTTAGTGCACATATATTTTATAATTGTTTCCTTCAAACAATACATTATATTTTCCTCAAACAAACAGCTATGCGCTTGCATCTTGAGAACGCACCCAAAGTTTGGGATTCGCAGTAAAGCGCGGAAGGAGCATGCGCTCGCTATCGGCGCGAGGGCATCTGCGTCCGTATATCAAATTAACGGTGCGGAACTGGGAACCGTGGCAGGGCCAGCGACAAGTCAAAATTCGCACCTGTATGTAGTATCTACAGTGTCACATGAAATATTGTATAACTGAACAATGACATGAACAACGGTTTTCATTTGCAGTGTTTGCGCCGACAGTTGTTTGCGTGTATTTTGAATAAGTAAAAATTTTTATATGAATAATTAAAGGTACAGAATTTTGCAAAAAGTGTCGCAATGTTGGTGTATTACTATCTATTTGGATAGCCGAATTGCCACAAAAATAATACATTTAAAAACAAAGACTGTCTCTTACTTTCTTCTTGAAAATAAATTTCTCTCCCTGTCTCTCTCCTTTATATGTATAATTCAGGGTTATTTCGGATGGAGTATCCCCGCTGAAAGTTCTAGCATCTATACCTCAGTCTAAACATCTTTTGTTCTTTTAGAAATTGACATCAATATTCGCCTGTTAAATTTATGCTTTTTAATAATAATAATAATTCATTTACGGAGGCATCTAGGCCCAGTTGTTAGTAATGACAATTTTCTTACGCTGTTCGCGTTCTGTTAGTATATTTTTAAAACACCAAAAAAAAAACACAAAAAACTACAAAATGTCCACAGACAATAAATATATATTTTTTTGAAAAGATCTTTTGGAAGATTAGGTTTACACAGGGCAATTTTTCTTATTTTCATTCTAGTTTTTTAACCCCTCGGTTGCTCGAGCGCTTTTTATATATATATGCCTTAGTAGTTTTAGACTTTAATAAATATATCTAATGTGAGACCGCCCGTGATGTTACCGAAATATGGCGCTGCCGGAAGATCAGCGCTGCAGCATAATACAGCTGCGGCATTAGCTGAGGCAGGGACCAATTTTGGGTCTCACACAATCACTGCTTTGCATTTCTACCATTTTTATTGTTACTCTTTTGTCATTTTAATTACATTTGTTATGCATTTCATTCTTTTGTGTTTAGTTGTGTGATCACAAAATAAATTATTTTTCTTTCTTTCTTTCTTTCAAAAATATTTATATTATAATAAAATATACGACATTTGATTATATTATAAACAAATGTCGTAGCTTACATACGACATTTGATAATAAACAGGTTTATGATTTTAACCGACTTCAAAAAGGAGGAGGTTCTATGTTCGGTTGTATGTATGCTTTTTTTTTATGTATGTTCAGCGATATTTCCGTCAATAGTGGATCGATTTTGATAATTTTTTTTTGCATAGGTTTCAGTATATCTCCAAGGTGGTCTCATATTAATTTTATTGACATTGGACCTTGGACTTAGAAGATACACCAGGGAACTCCTTAACGACAAACAATAGGCATGTGTAAATTGAGATATTATGGGTGTAACGTCAATCCTATAGGTACCCTACTATAGAATAATTCAGTCACTTAAAATTGTAAAATAAAAATCTTTTATAAAAAAAAGATAAACCGACTTCAAAAAGCAAAATAATAAATATTTAAAGTCGGTGCCAAGTAACCGACTGCACCAACCAGCACCGACTTCAAATATTTATTTTTTTGCTTTTTCTCTCTCTATCTATAATCTCACGCCAGATCCCTTGCGGGGTAGGCAGAAAGACAATATAAGTTTTGCTTTTTGAAGTCGTTTTACCTTTTTTTATAAAAGATTTTTATGTTACTTGCGTTATGTTGTATTAACATTGATCTTCGTCTCACGATTCATACCGTGCTGAATTTTAATTAACATTTTGCTCATCATCAGTGATGAGCAGAATGTTAATTAAAATTCAGCACACAAGTAACAGGGGATGTGTGCGACTGTACGGATGACCTCTCAACCGTATCAGTATGTCTTTGTTTTGGTCAAATTGAAATTGCAAATAAACTCGATGTAATAAACTGCGTTGAAATTTTTATGGTCCTGGGAAAATATCGCTACCAAGCTAAAATATTTCCTTTACGGCCGTTTTCTGCAAGATATGTACGTGCCTGGAGGACAGCGCTGACAATTTAACCATGTTCCTATATCGAAAGTTTAGCGTCAATAAATTATTATATACCAATATTCTTACGATGATATTTATGGTACATTGTTGACGTTTCTACATATTATGGCAGTGCGTACCATAAAAATGTTTACATGCTACCATTTCTCTTTCATCTAGAAACTGGTTTTAAGCTGAGTGCAATCTTGGAGTTTATCAGATTAACTTTATTTTCAGCACATTCTTCATTATGCATATATAAGTAGTGTGAGTAGGTGGAGAAGAGGTAAGTCGTTATTTAAACAATCTTAATTTTTCGACTGCTACGACTTATTTGTGCATTACGGATTCTCTGTGATAGGTAGGTTATGGGTGAAAAAGAAAAGCCCAAAATTCTTACCAGTCCATGGAAAGTTGTGGTTGGTACTGCTTGAGCGTATGTGGTATATAAAAGCATTGTCAGCCATTTTAATGGCAAGATCAAATGATTTATTACTTTTGGTTTCTATACATAAATACGTGGGCTATTAAATATACAATAAACAATAATAAAGATTTAATTCTGGCGCTATCTTAATTCCATACAGTGGATTATTTCTTAAATAAGGGTAACTCGAATAAGGATTAAGTCCGTTCTAGTTCTAATGATCACAAATATTTATACCGAACAACATTATATCTATAACCTACGAAATCGAACCCGCGACGGACGATTTAGCGCAGTGGTTAAGAGCTTGAGCTGCTCCGCCCACTGTGTCGAATAGTCGCGGGTTCGATTCCCGCACGGGACAAATCTTTGTGTGATCCACAATTATTTGTTCCGGTCTGGGTATTTGTTTGTGAATGTTCATGTTTGTAAACGCACCCACGACACAGGAATAAATCCTATTGTGGAGCTATGTTTAAAAAAAAAAAAAACCTGAAAATGTAACACAGAGAAATAACCTTTCCATTGCCTGCGAGGACGACACTAATACGATTACTTGCGACTGAAGTCATCCGCCGTGGCAAGTAAAAGTCAATAGAAGATTGGGAACCCATTTATTTGCCGGCTTGATAACCGTTACTTATGTTTCGTATCGCCTTAGCAAATACTTCTACCTATATCTACAATACATATCGTTATGGACAATGTTACCCATTTAAAAAAATAGTTTTATATGTAAAAGCTTATGTTGCAACCACTAAAACTGGTGTCTACTTATGAAACATAAATTTATGTCTTTGTTGCGTGCGCGGTGGAGACAACAAAGCGCGACACCAACCAACCCGCACCGAGTCTGTATAGTTAAACATAAATCTGCGAACTTCGTTCGTTGTGACGATACAATCGTGGGAAGAAACACGTTAAACTGCCACATAATTGTTTGAAGACATGAATAGTCAGAGAATGGACGCGTCAACGTGATACATATGTATTTGAAAGTTAAGTACCCATGGATTATCTGATCAGTAATTTAAAAGCTACAAGTCTTTTTATCTTCGTATTTAAAAGCTTTGTTCCACGATAGGCCAAATAACATCTGGCAGAAAAGAAGTCCTCTAATCACTTGTAAGAAAAAAAATCTATCATATAAATAAAGCAGGACATTACAATTCATTTTTTATACACCAACAAAAACTGAAGAATACCTAGAGTGAAGTCTTAAAAACATCATTTGTCAAGAGACAAGGAGCGTGAAACTGGACACAATGATGTTTGACCAATCGGTCACGCGCCGGAACTAAACAAAAAATCGTAAATAGTTTCGGACACTCATTTTTGTCTTCGATTATTTTTGATACGGAAAATATGTATTGAAATATATCTACCTATCGGGGAGATTAATCGTTTATTTGGTCGCAACTGTTTCAAGCGAAATGATTGCATGACAAAATATGTAATTTAAAAGCTTATTATAAATCTTTGAAATGGGATATTTCCAGTCTAGAGAAAATAAGACGATGCTGCGCCTAGTTCCCTATTATGCTGCGTAAATTGGAATAGTCAGTGGGCTTACAATCTGTCTTTTCTTATGCCATGTTATAATAAAATTTGAAATTATCTACATGGAGCTTTTTGCACTAACTGCATAAACAATATTATATTGATACTAGTTTCTGCCCGCGACTTCATCCTCGTTGACTTTATGCAGGACCTAATCTAACATTTTTCTGGAATAAAAAGTATCCTATTGCGTTATTCCAAGTAATAAACTGTGTTCCAAATTTCATCCGTATCCATTCGGCCGTTTTTGCGGGATTAAAACAAACCTAGAAACATCTCAACATACAAACTTTCACATTTATAATATTATAATACGATTGATATGGAATACCTTATCTGTTATATATAGCAATATACGTTTGTGTTTGATAATAGTTTAAAAAATATTTAGTAGTGTATATCCTATTCCGTTAATCAATCAGCTGAATTCTATTTAAAACGATTTTGATCGCGACCTTAAAACTTAATATCTGATTAGATGCAATTTAAAATATCATTAAAAGTAAATCGGGACACAAACAAGTAAAAAATATAACACTTAACATGATTGATTTCACCATTAAGACAATAGTTTGACCGATAATAACAAGTTTGCAATAATATTTGCCTCTCGGAACCGTCGCCCACTATTCAGTTTGGATGTCAAGGAACTATTCAGGATCATGTCGGTAATTTATCATTGTTTTTGTCCTAAAGTAAGAATGGACGGGCTTGTTGATTATAACTGTAACGTTGGAGTTCGGAATATTTTGTGCATAAATTATGGTACAGGAAAATTGCATGGGATTTTTATTAAAATTTCATTGCGTTTCGTAATTAATAAAATACATTTTGCAACTGCCTCCAGATATCGGCTGTCTACTGCCATTAGGGCCCTAAGATTTCAGCTTGGTGGACTATAACAATATCGATGTTAATAGAGAATATTGGTTACAACACAATGTTCCTTGTCTTTAGTATTTATTTATAAAGTATCATCGAGTAATAGGGCTAATAGCAACACAGAAATAGTGGGTCGACGCCAAAGGCCGGCTACCTGGGTGGTCTGACCAGCCAGACTTAGGCTACACGCACTCACCTAATTATTCCGCTACGGGCTTATTGTAAGACCAAACTCTGTATACATCCAATCACCGTCGAGATTAGCTTTCTTTGACACACTGATTAAAACTTCGTATCAGTAAAATGCAATGAGAATTATTGGCGATGTTGAAACGAGGACACAAAAAACTTGGGATTAAACATTTCTTCAATGCGAAATTAAATTGATTTAGTAACTAGTGAATTCTGATCATTGTATGTAAATAAAAGTAATTTTGGAACGGTAAAACGTGGTGAACAATTAAGAGTTGTTATATTACGAAGCCTGTGCCTGGGATAGCGATTAAAATCGCGCGAATGTACCGGAAGGACTTGTACACGGTTAGACAATGTGCTGGTGTTGCTATGTGCATCCTCGGCATTCTTCATGGCGCTAGCGGTAATAATTATAATTAATAAGATCTTTTTAAAAACAAGCTTTTATAACGAAAATCGACGTAGATATCTTGCATAGTTGATGGGTTTCTATGTCCACCTTTCAGCTCCATGATCAGACCCTGGACGTCATCTGCGTCTTTAGTAGTTGTAAATAGATTAAACGACCCCAACGCGACGAGGCTATATCGTTGTACATCATCAGATCAGCTTTATGGTCCCATATTATTGATTTGTCGACGAACTTACGTATGCCAAATTTCAGCTCAATTGGATGCACACAAGTCCTTGAAAAATGCATCATAGATTTTGAACTGGAAAGACAGATAGACATACGAACAAAGCTATTTAAATAAAGGTTTGGCCACATAGCGGACGGAGTAGGACGGCGGCGCGTCTTTGTGAGTTGTAATGTTCATACAATATTGGAGACGATACGCAACTCGGTGAGATTGCAACCGTCGCGCCCGACACGATTACAAACGAAGCACGGTGGAAACGAGAAGCCGATACGGGTGCGAGCGGTACGCTAGTATTATCGTTTGGCGCACACAGAAACTTCTGACGCTACCATCGCGCTCGCTGCTGTCCGCTGGTGTCGTGCTCCGTCGGCTATGTGGCGAAACCTTAAAAGCTTGTAATTAGCGAACAGTGGGTGCGGCGGCAGGGTTAGGCGACGGTATCGCGAGACGCGGCGCCCGCGCGCATCCTATCATGTGAGAGATCAAGCTGGCCGTTATCGCTTGTTTCAACGCAGAACCTATTTGAAAATTTAACGCATTCTCACGTCTATTTTACCCCCAATGTTTACATTAGATCTAAATTCAGCATTTTACTGGTGAGGAAAATTACTTTATTATGTTACCGTATGCAGATAAGCGGACCCCCCGTGACACCGCGTAAAATAGGAATGCTTATGTTATGCAGTTCGGTAAATAATGGTATTCTGGTTAGTGGTTATTTATCCACACTTAAGATGCTGGTTGTGGAATGTAATGTGTCGCAGCATTGTCAAACATGGTCTTAATGGTGATTAAGTCAAAGTTATAGAAAATATCTACAGTTGAAGAGAAAACGATATCCAGGTATAAGAGTAATTTCCTAAGGGAAACCATCTCTCATGGGTTTGAAAACAAAGCCATGGTATTAAAAGGCTTTAAAATAGAATCAAAACGGTCTAGACTAAGGTAATGCCCATTTGATAAGTACCCTAGTTGTTCTGTTACGGCTTGGTGTTACGCGTTGCGGGCGAGTGGTATCGGTGTCTTCGCGGTAACTGTTGATAATTAAGAGCGGTAGTCTAATGGCTACTGACGTTAACGGCTAGAGTCACCATTCGCCTGAGCTTGTTATGCGAATCCTACTTTCTGTCTATCTATATCATCACGCCGGTTCCTTTGCGGGGATCCGTATCCTATTTTGACAGTTTATTTTTTTTAGAATACAACCGTTCGACATATCGACAGAGCAATATTTTTTTTCTTTTAATCAACCAACACTAGCAATTTTTTCCTGTAGATGCGTTTATAATCATGAAATTCGCATAAAAGTAACACCTAACCCGAAAATAAAAATTGTGCGTCACACATAGCCTGACTGCTTAATCCAGTGGGCGGAGCGGCTTTAGCTCCAAGGATTGGACCAAGCCGTCTATTGGTTTTAATGTGACAGTCTGCGAGCCTTAATTCAACAAGACTTCAGTTGGATATTCATGTTATTAACTCTGATTAGCGGATTATAGCCTCCTCTCGCGGTCGTTGCACAGTACGAACTCAATATATATTATATTATCAATTATTATTTTATCTCAGCTTAACGGTTCCTGACTAAATCCATATCATATCCAGGGTATTCTAATGAACCGGGTTTCAATGTATCTAGTACGATTACTGCAGGTGTATGTCCCGATATTTCATATGAGAAACGTAGCAACACCAGTAACTGCCTTGCGACCGACGTTCACCGCTTCCGCGCTACGCCTACTGGGGCCTTATTCCCTATAATCAACGCAGCGCGTTACGATAACTTTGTGAAATGATCATTTCATGATACGGTCAGCAACATAAGTTACTTCACATTCTCGGCTTTTCAAATTGTTTGCATCTAAATATATTTAAATATGTTGTTAATAATTTGGTTCTATCAGTGTTCACCAACATTTGCAACATTAAGAGTATTACTGATTTAAAAACTGGGAATGTTAAGCGAATTACGTTGTTGACTGTACTCTTGCGGCATACAGAATAATTACACGATAATTTCACGAAGATGTCGTAACGTGTCGCGTTCGGTCCTAGCGAATAAAGACCTGACAAGCGATGCGCTTCGAGAGCACGCATTGTCAACACGTATGCGTATACGCACATAATTTATTAATTATTAATGTTCTCCGATATATTGATTCAAACAAGTCACAGTTGCTTTTATGATTTAAGAGAGTACTGAGTTCCATCAGGTTCTTTCCTTACAGACCTTTCTGATTTCCTCCATTCTCATAGTCAGTCTCATACACGCTCGCCGGTTATGGAGACTCTACTCTAATTCTACCTCTATTTTATACCTGTAAAAATTCTTAGCTATTTATTTTTATTATTTTGAACTGATATTGGATACAATCTCCGAAAGGCAAAATCATAATTGTTGTCTTGGCGTTCCTCTAATTGAATGAAATTGAGTGGGCTCATTGGTGGGTTTAAAAGAATGAGATAATAGGCTCCACAGTAAAAGTTGTCATACAGTGCTACAACAGGAACATGAATCGATTTAGGTCCAACGAGTAATACTATTCCTTTTCATGCTTTTGTGTTACCTATTTGTGGCCTTGCGCAACTAAAAATTAAAATGCATTAAACTTGACTGCCTTGTTGGTCTAGTGGCGAACAATGTGCTTTGCGATCACGTGGTCTTGGGTTCAAATCGTAGGTCGGATAAATGTAGTTTTTCTATGGAAAAATTCCCAGTATTAGTCCGGAGTCTGAAACTGTGCCCGGTATATAGCAAAAGGCTTGCCCCTTATTACATGGGACTTAACATCGTCGGCGAAAAGTGGGTCTACAAAGTACACCTCTGCCACCCCAGCTTGGAGAATATAGGCGTGACGGTATTGTAAAATACATTAAAGCAGTTAGAAAAGAACGTGCTTACTGATAATATATCTGACAACTTGATGTCAAACGATACGTCAATCAACATTATGTGTGAAAAGAAATGTATTATTCTATTTTTATCTTAACTTGTTCCCTTAAAATTGTCCACTTGGACATATTTCTTATTTATAAAAAACTAGTTTCTGCCCGCGACTTCGTCCGCGTTGACTTTGGAAAGGAGGCTAAGATTTTTCCGGGATAAAAATATCCTATTTGTTAATCAAGGTAATAAACTGTGTGTCAAATTTTATCCGCATCCGTTCAGTCGTTTATGCGTGATTGAGTAACAAACATACAAATTTTTACATTTATGATATTATACTAGGATGTTCAACACGCCATCTTAATATATATTTCTCAATAAATAAAACATATTAACACACTGACTCAACATGAGTCAGTGTGTCAATATGTTTTATTAAATACCTGGGTAAAATATGAATTTATTAGCTACATAAATGCTATAATCTATCTATGCTTCAAGCGAAGTCAATGAAGCGAATTATGATTGATGGGTGCTGATATAACAAATTTCAGTTTCCCACGTCAGTTTAAAATATGTTGTTGAATCTCAGTATGAAACAGAATCTGACTTTTGAATCTGTCCATTTTTTTTTGAACGGTGAAAAGCGTAAAGAAAGATCTCTCTATAGAATTCGGGATTTCCGACAAAAATAATAAATCTGTAGAGGTAACAAACCTCTTTCTTCCCTGTAACATACATAAGCGTTGGGGAGCGTCTGAATTCATTATTTTATGTAGTCCTCACCATTATTTTCCGTAACCTTTATTTGCTATTCGTTATTATAATATCTGTAACTAATTTAAGAGCCAATCTTTGTATAAATATCTAATTATTTCTTTTTGTAATAAGCCGATGTCAGCTAGTGTAGCACGGTACAAACCTCAGTGGTTTAAAATGCCATTTTAAGCAACTCTCATTTATGTATATTTTTTATACGGTAAAAAAAAGAACTAAGGCATATTAGTCCCTTTTTTATTCCAGACTCATCAACTTAAAACTTGAAAATATTATAGTAAATAAAACAACATCTAAAGCTGATACCTGAACTAGTTGCAGTATTATATCTAATTAAAAGTGTGTAATAAACTGAGCTGGATTAGATGCACACTAAAGTTTACGACGAAATTACAGTGGAGTTCAGTTTACTGCCTTTATCGCGAGGATGTAATATACAATGCATGCAATTGAGGTCCGGCTAATTCAATCTCATAATAACATAACTATAATCAATCTTATATCACCGTGATAAAGGACTTAATTAGCTATAGCTTGAAGAAAGCCCGCGAGTGGCCGCGCAAACGAGAATTTTCTTCACAAGAATTTTCTTTAGGGGATATAGTAGCGCACACACGATGCTTTTAGTAGCAGAAATTAGGAACTATAACGACACTGTACCACATTTTGGTGAGTGGCGATTAACAAATGCATCGATATTGCATTACGTTTAGGCAGCTTAGACTATAAGAAACTGTATCGAATTTTGGCGACTTGAGCGATTAGCAACGTTACTGCATTCGGTTTTGGCGACTTTTTAGGTTCCACTGTGATGAAACGGTGACCTTGTAACTCCATCGTGCAGAGCAAGCGACCAAAGCAATCAAATTGTCGATGAAAAAAGTTACGTGTGTGATTTGGCACTAATAGAACAAATATACTTTAAAGAATTAGTCATATTATATGTAAATACTGAAATAATTTTGGTGAAGGGTGGAAATCGCAAATTAAAACTCTGAAAGATATCTTTGACCATGTTCACTGAAGAAAGTCGTAAATGTATGTCATTTATTTAGGTTGGCTTTTGAAACATTTATTCTTATCTCACACTTATTGCGCGCGGCAGAATGCAGTCCTTGGGCAGTAACCATGCAATAATAGTAATATTACGTGATATTGCAGTGAAACGAGTTATGATGTCCGGTGACCGCATGATATAAATCACATATTCCTCGCATTCTCTGTGTCAGTGCATTCCTGTTTTCAGAACATTTTTTAGTGTAATTTACCATTTTAAGCTCAGTTTCCATTACTTGCAAAAAATTCTACGAGTATCAGCGCCTAAACAGGGAGTAAACAGTGTGAACCTGTGGTAAGATACATACTTGATACTTACATAAACAGGCTTAGTATTGTTTAGATATTATATTGAACTATTAGCGGTCCTTTTTGCTTTATTTTAAAGGATGATTTGTTTTCTAAGCATATTGGCATAAAAATAGTAAATTTAACTTCTTTTGTCATGGATAAGGATTGTCTATTGGTGAAAAATTATTTAATGTCACTTCTGCATCGAACTTCAAAGTTGTTACAAACTTTTATTTAACGTGCATTTTGCAAGCTGAATTAGAACTACTTGTCCTTTTTCTACGAGTTGAAATTTAACATGTTGGGTTAGTTTCAATGACAATGCATTTTTATGGTAAGCATGACCTGATTTTGCATCCACCATTGACTCCAGACGAAGGAACTCGTCAACGGCCAACAGCAGAGTCACGAAATCATAACCTGCGTGCAAAAATGTTTGTTTTAAAAAATGTTTTTCATTTCTAAACACCTTCATTTTTCGAGTCTATCCAGTAATGAAAAATACAGTATAGACGGCGTTTATGGAGGAAGTAAGCACATAATTCTAAGAATATAATATTGTCGCATATTTGTTAGAAAACAGGAAACAAAGGTACACTTAGTGCGGCCGGGTCCACGCCTCCGCGGCATGGTACCCACACGATTGTATTTCAGGTATGTCGACTTGAGTTATCGCCGCTCGTCTGTCGGGGCCTTTGGCTCCGCGGCGCTTCCGCGACCGTCGCGTGTCCCCGCCGATATGACCATGACGCCCGCGGTCCTTTTGATAATGCTAATGTTTCTACGATAGCCAGATGATACCAGAATCACATACAATGACCGCACGGGCTAAATGGGCATCGAGGTCCAGCCATTCCTACGCATCGGAATATTTGCTGCCCATACAAAGATATCCATGGCAAAAGATTAAAACTTACGTCCTGTATCATTTTAAGTACTTTTTGGAATAGTTGCCACTTTAAGTTACCGACAGGTGATTTTAAAAATGATTTGTAGCTAATACAAATTGTCTGTTTTTTGTAATAGTCAACCAGTGAGATTACTTACGATGAAATAAAATGTGGATTCCTCCTAACAATTATAGATTTGCCAGCGGCGTTACGACGTGGGACAATCGCTCGTAAACTGACAATCGAACGTTCCACGGTATGTGCTTGCCGCCGAAGTGGGCGTGTCACGTCGTAAAGAAGCATTCGTACACTATGTATTAGCGAATTATACTGAAAGTCCATAATTATACGACTTGGCATATGCTTAAGGCAATGTCTGGCCCCAAGGTTTGGTGTAAGCTTTAATTAAGATTAACGCCCTTTCCATAGGAAAGGTACACTTAAATAACGGTCGTATCGTAAATGTTATGGGGTCAGAAATTAATTAATATTTCCTTGAATAATGTATGATATATTTATGGTTCGATCAAATTGGTGTAACATCGTCCAAGAAACTTGTCACGCCTACACCCTCCAACAGAAAACGTGACAGAAGCGTAATATACATATTTCACCGATGTTCACAAGTTAGGTTCACAAGTATTTGTTTTTGTGTATTTCTCGGCAGGTGGACCAAAACCGTGGCAGATTGGAGGCCCAGATAGGACGACTCAAAGCAGACCATCAGCCAGATGAATCGGTGACATCATGAAGGTGGTCGACAAATTGTGAAATAGACTAGTACATAACCGAAAAGAATGGTGTGATAAGGGGAGAGGCCTACAGCAGTGGGTTGGTACGGGTTGAATGATGATGATGATTAGTGTTGTAAAAACACTCAAGTCGGCGCTTAAACGCTCGCGTCTTCTACGTGCTTCGACACTCGTAAGCGTCGACTCGACGACATTTTTACAACACTAATGATGATAATAATGAATATGACTCTTATTACTGCTAAGAATTTTTGAATATTTCATCCACTCATTGTGACCATGAACCCATTTAATTCTTTCTCTATAGAAAGTACTTTATTTGTTGACTAGAAACAAACTATTGGTCATTTAAAGACTTCAGATCCTTTATGAAGGGATCTGATTTTATGACGGATAACCACAGGATTGCTGTAGATAATTACTATTACATACAAACTCTTACGCCTTTCAAGTTGAAGAGCCTTTTATGTGAAGTGTTTGTAGTTAGGAGTTAGTTGAAGTATTAAGATAATAAAGACGCGAACAAACCAAGGCATTTTTTCGTGTCACTTGAACTCCCATTTACTTTTGTATAATAATGTGCTTTATGAGTGTGTTAGTAGACAGTATCCATTAGAAATGTTTGGCTGGGAATTTATGTTTCGACGTTAGGTTAGCTAAAGATGTTTGGTTTTGAAACTATATCACCAAGGACCGTTTGTTATAATAATAACCTTTAGCTATGAAACGCTAATCAACTACCAATTAATATTATTAACGAAGTAGGTTGGACAGAACCGTAGATACAGATTGACAAGCCGTTGGTCCCGGTTACCCCTTCATGCGGAAGTCGTTTATTGAAGATGGAATTCTTATAGACAGCTTGATACGTACCAACAGCATAACCTGCAGGTAAGGCTGTTGAAACTACAGTGTACTGCTTCGGCGTGGTAGAGCATGAACTATTCTCTCTCACCTCAATTTGTAAGAGAAGACCTTTGCAAATATTTTAGACAGATTTATTATAAGTACAATTGCCCGTTTCAATGTCAAAGCAGAATCACCGCAAAACAACATCAGTACCAGTATAATAGTTCCTAGTTCATTTGCATAAATTCAATTGCTATCTTGCCAAGGGCGTTGCGTGCAAATGAGTTAAAACATTTCAGTACTATGGTTTACGCACTAATTTTGAAGATGTCAGGCTACTACATCTATATGGGACTTCATGCGGATATTTCCTATAGAATATGCTTTTTCTTTATTATTTTTTTCTGTTTTTAATTACTTGAATCAAGTATATAATATCTAGTATGTGGGTGATTCCACAAAAAACGGGCAGCTCTATGTCCGCAGCACTTTTCACTGATATAATTTAAAATTATTTTATTATTAAGATTGCTAAGTAACAGTTAGAAATATGTTTTAATTATAACCCAAACTTTGTTTAGCGTTATAATATATGGAATTTCTGAAATCCTTTCCATTGACACCAAAATGTCAGTCCCTAGCGATGTCAGCGCATTAATATTTTGTTTGGGCATCCATATTTTGAAAAAGATTTAGTGTCTAGACATATAATTTAATGAATTTATTGTAATTGAAAAAAAAATCATTACATTTTATCAAGCCAAATTATTGTCCATGACTTTAATCGTCAGGGCCTAGCCATTTACGGATTTTAATATTTCACAGCATAATGAGTGAATAAGTATTATGTAAACAGGTTGTTTTACAGTAAGTCTTGAAGTTATTCCCGGACTACACTCCATTTGCTTCGGTCATTTTGGAAATCAGTGCAACCGCGATAGATGCTATGCAAACACGTGTTGTTCTAGTCACTGCGTCAGTCCCTAGGGTAAGTGATTTTATCGTTTTATAATAGAAAATTTTAATTTAATTTTTGTAATTATAAATATTAATTAATTATTATTAATTAATCTATCTATCTATATCATCACGCCAGATCCCTTGCGGGGTAGGCAGAGAGTACAGAGTTCCAACAGGTTCTTTCCTTACATACCTCTCTGGCTTCCTCCACTCTCATAGTTCGTCTCATACACGCTCGCCGGTTACGGAGACTCTTGACTTTTCCTTCAGATAAGACTTGGTTTATTTGGTCGTGGTAAGATAGTCTAGGTCTTCCCCGGTACCTGCATCCTTTCACTTTCACATTGTATATCTGTTTTATCATTCTTTCATCTGGCATTCTTTCTATATGCCCGAACCAACGGAGCATGCCCTTCTCATCTTTACACCGATACTATCTTTCATACCTACTCGCTTTCTTACTACGCTGTTGCTAATGCGGTTGGTCAGCATCACTCCGCACATCTTCTGCAGAGGTCGCATTTCTTATTAATTAATTAATATTTACTGGTGCTATGTCGGTCGTGTTTGGTAAACGTCATTAGATATCGTGGTATATTGTCGACCAATAAAATATTTTTAGTTTTCCCCCAAAACATCAGTCCCTGCCCCGTCAGTCACTTGCCGTGAATCTGGTTAGGGACGTCGGAAATCCTTGGCGGACTGATGTTCTCTTATACTTATTGGTCATATTTTGTGATTATGTGATGTTTATCTGTTTTATAAAAAAATAAAGGTAATCCAGTTTTGTTGCTTGACTACAGAGAGGAAGACAGACTGATTTCACTGTAAATGACTAATTACATTAAAAAAGAAGCATTATTTCGCGGTAATTTTGTTAGTAAACAGGTATTACGTGATTGTCAAGAGATGCATTACCAATAAATATAATACAAAACCTATATATGCCCTTCAGTCCCTAGTGGTCTAAATTTACAAAATTGTAAATTTCTAATAAAATACTACATAAAGCTACTGGCCCTTTTAAGGAATTTATAATAAATTAATTACCCATTATACAAGGTGTCACATAATAAACGCAAGACCTGAAAGTAGTTTGTTTTAAATCGATAACTGAATTGATTCCAACTATTTTTAATGTTTGTCATTTTTTTTAAATTTGCTGTTGCTCATTCTTGATTCAAAGCAATACGGATCTTTCAAATGTATTTCTAAAACGTATTTCTCAATACGGACACATACACGTACAAGTTTCATTGTTAATTTGGGTATAAAAGTGCGTAATAAAGGAGTTAAAAATTTTAAATGTGGAAAATTGGTTTTCGTATGGGATTTGTGAAGAAATTATCTAATCGGGGTGTCTGAGGTCTTGCGTTGTTTATGATACACCTTGTATATACTAATAGGTAATTGAATAGCATCTAAAAAATATTGAAGACAAATTATGCCCAAAAGTGACCCTATTTTTGTGGAATCACCTCAGCATTCCTAAGTTGAAGGTAATTGGCATTAGATAACGCAGTACAGTTTTAATGGCAGGTTACTCTGCTGATGCCTTGAAAATGGTTATAAGTACTTGCGGCAGCTCACATAATGTGAAATATGTCCTCTCGTACGTTGCTAACAAGTAATTTTTGACTTATTTGTTTTCCTAATCAAATTTAAGTATTAGTTAATCAAAGAATCTCTCGTAAACTCCCGTAAGTGCAAAGGTCTCTTTAATTTAGAAAGAACACGCTAGTTGGATATCACGTAATTTCGCAGCAAAGAAAATGAAATTAGCCATGTAAAAGTTTGTTGTGAAATAAAATTATGGCGAGTTCAATGTTACCTTCAAAATCTTGAACTCGCTCAGAAACTTGTTCATTATGTGGCCCGACTAATAGACCCGGACGGGTACTGTAACACAGCATCAAAATGAACAATACACACGGGAGCGCGGTTGTACGTGATCGACCGAGAAACTCACTCAATTTAATCTCATTAATTGACACAACCGTTACAACATAATGACCATGTATTGTAGCAGTAATTTGATAATATTTAAAGTGTAGCGTGTGTTGCGTGCAGATAAAAAAAACGGTACGTATATATATAGACGAATACCGCAATACCAGTGAGTTAAAGCAGCTCTCTTTATCTCAGCCAGGGGTATTTGACTCTGCTGCAGTCATGAACAATATCATCAAATATGACCAAGATAATTCGCTTCCCCGCTCTGTAATTTAAGGCACATTACACATAATAATCATTTCTTTTTCGGTAAATTAGATAGTCTGGTTTAGGTATAGGAACGTTCGATGATTGTATGAAATATCATACACTCTTAGATTTTTTTATTTGAAAGAGGACTATATGGAATATACAGCTACGGTCAGATGTCTTTTTTATCTCCATTTTAATCTTGAGTTATGTATGGTACGTGGATATCATTGCGAATGAATGCTGCACTGGCTTCGAATTACATAATGAGGCCGACAATCTGCGTGACTTTTAAAGATATTAAATTATAAAACAACTAGACGTAATGACGGGTAAGTATTGGGATAGAGTTGCCAAGTAATATATAACTGTAAAAAATGAACTGAATTCTTCCATGCATCGATATAGTGGCAGTTAGTTACCGCGGTCACGATTACTAGTCGAAGTGAAAACATTAGATGTGTGAACCCGTAATTTATAACAAATTTCGTAGAGCAATGAACTTCGAGTAATTTAACTATATTAAGTTATGCGTATAAACTTGTCTATTATTCTCTAACATCGAGCGTGGACACGGAGTTCTGTGGTTTACTGATGACATATTTTTTTGTTCCAGGTTTTTTGAGTATGTCAGAAACATTTAACTTGTGGAAATTTTCAACATTAAAACACATTTACGGTCAATGCCGTGTCCTTCAACTAGGCAAAATTCAAGTTTGTGGAAATAACTGTTTAACTGTAGCGTATGATTCATACGTCTGAGTCAAGGGTCAAGAGTCTGCGAAGTCTTTATAAATGACAATAAGAAATTGCTACGAAGCCGGTCTTTTAGTATCGTATAAATTGGTTGGAATAAAACACATGTGAAAATTGAATTTCAATGCAAGCATAACAGTAAAATGTGACGTTGTCTGACAGTTTCGCGTTCAATGTGGGTGCGGGGCGGGTCGACTACGAGGGTCTCGGTGCCAACGTCCAGACGGAACGGCCCCTACACGAAAATTTATTTATCGAGTATCGGGCGGTACATCAGCGCCTAAGGACAACCTGGAAATTGCGGGCGGGCTAGGCGCGCGATGCGCTCGTCGATACGGGACACTGCTCACTTCCTAACATAAATTCGGTGCACGGGAATCGGATATTATTATTCAATCGTACGATCGAAGTTCGCGCGGGGGCCATAAGTCAGGGCGACGCGAGCGCCGGCGGCGGACGTGAGCGGTGGCGCACGACCGCGATGCCATCGCGTCTGCGCGGACCGCTAGGCGCTCCGTGCGCCCGCGCCCGCCGCCGCTTCCGCACACTTCCGATACGCACACGTCCCCACGCCGAGATCGACATTGACAAGGACACATCAGTGTCGACTTCACGAACTCTCATTGCTCTAGCGGTTCATACAAATGTATGGCTCGTAGAGATTATGTTGTATGAGCAATGGAACGTTTTGAATTTAACGGGAAACTGTATAAATGTATACTACTTTTTTCATATTTTAATAATAATGATATTTAGCAGGAGACTTTTTCTTATTTTATTAGTAATAATAATACTTAGCAGTACTTAGCATCTAACAGTGAAAGTTGTAGTAAGTAGGAGGCGAAGGTTTGAGTAGTCATCAATTCAACTTCTTATATCAAAACAAAGTGGCAATTTACAGAATACATATAATTTTGACAGTATTGCCAAAACGATAAACGATTAAGGAAGGGGCACTAAGACACGTTTTTATTTACTTTTACTTGAATCTATTTTCGTTATTTATGTCTACAAAGTAATAAAGTTCACTTTCTTGTTGTGAGCAGCGGCATGCCAGTGCATAGTGACAGTTAACTAATTATTTACTCATTATACTCGAATGTAAGCTGAGTTCAGTGTTTTTTAAGAGAATTTATATTTTATGACTTTTTAAAAACGTAGCCCCACACTAGGATTTAATCCTGTGTCGTGGGTGCGTTTACAAACATGAAAATTCACAAACAAATACCCAGACCGGAACAAATAATTGAGGATCACACAAAGATTTGTCCCGTGCGGGAATCGAACCCGCGACTATTCGACACCATATTAACCACTGCGCTAAATCATCCGTCCTATTCTTACGTTATACCAACAGCAAAAGATCACAAGGTTAGCTATTTCATCGAGAGATTGGATTAATTTCGACCGTCCTTCAGTCAGAGTTTAATGCTGACTAATGATATAAATAATGTGTAACTTTTCCCTTAAATCTTAAAGAAAGTCTAAGCATTATATTCAGAAAGACTCCTATATCTATGTGTTGTACTGCAATCAGTTTGTCAGGTAATCGGAATAAAACTGTCCACTAGAAAAGTCGTAATTCCGGGGAAGGAACAACACTTGTATAAAGTTAGTTTCAGTGGATAGGTAACCTATGTTGTATTATGTAAGGTACCTATTTATTAGCTAAAATGCGAGCCTTTTTCATCACCCTCGAGTAAAGGGCTGGTTAATAACTTCTCGATTAACGTTACTCGGCAATTATAACGGACCAGTTTAACCACTGGATAAAGCTACTCAATGGTGAGTGGGAGTGGGACCCAGATGGTGGAATTCGTATTTAGGCTTGCAACTTTAATTGTGAATTTAGTCTACCTCAGACTTAATTCGAGGGTGGCGAAACTTGTTTCAATTTTGAAGTGGATTAAAGAGGCCCTTAGCCATTTATTTACTTTATGTCACAAGTTGCATTATTTTGATATAAAATATATAAGTAATCCTGAGTACAGTAAGAAGGCACATTAAATCATTTTCTCATTTTAAATACAAGAAAATGTAAAGTCCAACGATACACAAGAAAGGAAATAGACACTAAAACATTTTAATAGATAGCGGATAACAAACCGTAAACTGGATCATGAATATATTTTGTAATCTTAGAGAGAATATTTTTAGTATTTCATATCCATAAACTTTTATGACATATAAATATGTTTCCTAGATGTTTTATATTAGTTTTATTTCTGTCGTTTATTAAACAAAATACATTGTTTAATTTAAATTATGAATGTTTAATAAGACAGCTCTAAATAACAAGTTCCAAAATATCGCAGAATGTCATAAATTTTCCTATATTTATATACATAAAGTATTATTATATACATAACGGTAAATAAAGCAATAAAACATATACAAAAGTGTTTAGTAATATTTATTTTATTTCTAGGTGCGGCAGTCTACAAGGAATATAACAATAAGCTATTAAGAATAATCCGTTGCGTCCGTTACGCGTACTCATGGTACTTATTCGTTATGACGAAACGCGGCGCGTTACGATAACTTCGTGAAATGATCGTGTAATGGTATTCTGAATACGACTGGACTATCATCAAGTATCATTTCATGCTGATTACTTAACACGCTGCGATACGTATTTAATTAGTTATAGAAAATATGGAACCAGGGGAGTTAAGTGTTGTGCGCAGCTAACACGCGCTTGCAGTCGACGCGCACGGCCGTGTCGGCGCAGACTATTTCATGGAACACGCTACTTGAGCATGTCTTGCGTGCTGTCCACTGACAATAGTGACCGTAGTGACCACGGCACTTGTTCAATTTATAAGCGAATATTTTGCGCAAATAAATAACTTGGTGCGAGTATTGTGCTATGGGTGACTAACACGGATAACCATTAATGTACACGGTAGTGTTAGTGCAAGTTATTTCATGGAACACGCTAATAGAGCATTTCTTGGGCGCTATCCACTGACAATAGTGACCGCAGGGACCGCAGCACTTGTTCAATTTATAAGCGAATATTTTGCGCAAATAATTAACTTGGAGCGAGTCTTGTGCTGTGCACTACCAACACGGGTAACCATCAATGTATACGGCCGTGTTAGTGCAGGTGATTTCATGGAACACGCTACTCGAGCATTTCTTGCGTACTGTCCACTGACAATAGTAACCGCAGCGACCGCAGCACTTGTTCAATTTATAAGCGAATATTTTGCGCAAATAATTGACTTGGAGCGAGTCTAGTGCTGTGCACTACCAACACGGGTAACCATCAATGTACACGGCCGTGTTAGTGCAGGTGATTTTATGGAACACGCTACTCGAGCATTTCTTGCGTACTGTCCACTGACAATAGTAACCGCAGCGACCGCAGCACTTGTTCAATTTATAAGCGAATATTTTGCGCAAATAATTAACTGGAGCGAGTCTAGGGCTGTGCACTACTAACATGCGTCTCCTATCGATGTATACGGTCATGTTAGGTAGTGTAGACTAATTCAAAGAATACGCTACTTGAACATGTTTTGCGCGCTGTCCACTGACAATAGTGACCGCAGCGACCGCAGCACTTGTTCAATTTATAAGCGAATATTTTGCGCAAATAATTAACTTGAAGCGAGTCTAGTGCTGTGCGCTACTAATACGGTTCTACTGCCGATGAACAAGACCGTATTAGTGCAGATTATTTCATGGAACACGCTTTTTGAGAATTTCTTACGTGCTGTCCACTGACAATAATAACAGCAGCGACCGCAGCACCTGTTCAATTTATAAGCGAATATTTCACACAAGTAATTAACTTGGTGCGAGTCTACTGCTGCGCGCTACTAATATGCGTCTCTTGTCGATGTACATGGTCGTGTTAGTGCAGATTATTTCATGGAACACGCTACTTGAGCATTTCTTACGTACTGTTCATTGATAATAGAGGCACCAGCGACCGCAGCACCTGTTTAATTTATAAGCGAATATTTTGCACGAGTAATTAATTTGGAGCGAGTCTAGGGCTGTGCGCTACTAATACGCGTCTCCTATTGATGTACATGACCGTGTTGGGTAGTGTAGACTATTTTTAGGGACACGCTGCATGAGCATGTCTTGCCTGATGTCTACTGACAATAATGACTGCAGCACCTGTTTTATAAATAAGCTAAAATTTTGCATAAATAATTAACTTGGAGCGAGTCTAGTGCTGTGCAATGTTAACACGGGTCTACTGTTGATGTACGAGGCCGTATTAGTGTAGACTATTCATATTCGTAGCTTTTCTTTAGCAAGTCTTGTGTGCAGTTTACAGATAATGCCAAACAAAGCCGCTACAGTCTCTGTGCAAGTAATAAGCAATTGTTTTGAACCAAAAACGTAAGCAATTGTAAGTACCTAAAGGCAATTATGGAATTAACGACTTCCTAATTTATGTATGGTATTAATGTATATGGTATGATATATGTAAATCATGCGTTTATTTTAAGCAATATCAGAGAAAATCCGTTCCGTACCGTTAAATTTTTACTAGTTATCTAGATTGACACAAATTCGCAACCTGTTCATGCGAATACCTAGAGGGCGTAATCTTTCTAACATAGTTGAATTTTAATAAATTGTGGACTTTTAGAACATGTTCGACGACATAGTATTTCATCATTTTTATTTTTTTTTATTTTATTTTTTTAAAAAACGTAGCCCCACACTAGGATTTATTCCTGTGTCGTGGGTGCGTTTACAAACATGAAAATTCACAAACAAATACCCAGACCAGAACAAATAATTGTGGATCACACAAAGATTTGTCCCGTGCGGGAATCGAACCCGCGACTATTCGACACAGTGGGCGGAGCAGCTCAAGCTCTTAACCACTGCGCTAAATCGTCCGTCAAATTAAAAACGTCGTCACACACCGTAACGCCTATATTCCCTGAATGGGGGTAGCAGAAGTGTATTGTGTACACCCACATTTCGCCGACGACGTTAAAAATCAAAAAATCAAAAAATCAAAATCAAAAGTTTTTTATTCATGTAGACCAAAAGACACTTATGAATAGTCAAAAGGAGAAAATTACCGATTACTTAAGACTCTACCACCCGTTTGGAAAGTCATTTCTGTGGAGAATAAGGGCAAGAAATTCCACGTTACTCTTTTTAGAAGGAGAGTTTTACAATTGTTTTTGTATACATTGCATTTATGGGGTATGGAAGAACAATGCAGAACGAGCAAAATAGATGTGCTTAAGTATAGATGAAGCATAAGTGTTCTTAGATTCATGGTATCGGTTAGTGTCTACATAGTCCTCTCATTTATAGAGATTGTGTAAAGGTAAAGTGTAAAGTAAAAAGTATAATAAGAGAAAAAACAAGTTACTATAAAATGAGTAAAGAGTGCGTACAAAAAAAATGGTTATAGCTCCAGTGTGATGCCGAACGAGACAAAATTCAATAGCACTACAGTACATGTTTATTCAGTCAAAGGATAGAGGACGGATCAGTCCCCACTAGCAGCACGCGTTCACGAGCATAACTTGAGAAGCAGCCATCACTTTCCTCAACCATATTATAGGGAAAAGGTTGACCCGCTCCACAGAACTGCCATCAGCATAGTAGCCGCCACTAGTAAGGATTCCATGTAAGAGGGGGCGAGCCTATTGCCATTATACTGGGTATGCTGCCAGAATCTAACTAATACAGATCCCTGTAAATCCTTATCTAGCGAAAAATTGCACTTTCCCCATCCTAATATTCGAATTCGTGACCTCGTGATCATTTCGCGCATTCGGCGCCACTAAGCCAACAAAGCGGTCATTTTAATACATTAGAATGATGGATACCCCTGCACGAACAAAAAAAGTCTACGCTTACAGCTTACAACATAAACCGTAACCCCATAGGTCATGGGACAAAGCGCGCTTTGTGTTTAATCTAGTAAAAGAAATTACTGCCGTTTCGCTTCTAATTGATGGCACTACTGCATTGTAAGCATCATCATTAAATAATAGCCTTATGAAATATTCATTTGGGTATTGTCTTTTATCCCTTTGGAGTTTGCAATTATATTTATTGTACGAAACGTATGGTTATTAATACCGCCACGGCGCTTCTGTTGTGCAATGTTTATTTATTAAGGTTGGTTAGTAAATAATTGTCGGTAGTCTAAAGCTAAGCATTGAAATACTGTTTTAATGCTAAAATTTTGTTCTAAAAATACATTGAAAGGGAAGAAACCAGAACGAATGTAAGGACTGTGGTTGGTAACGATGTGCTGGAGCAAGTGAATGAGTTTGTATATCTTGGATGCGCCTTCAGTAAGGATGGGAAATACACCGCTGACATAGAGAAAAGAGTGAGTGCAGGGAACAGAGTGAATGGTGCGATGGGAAAGCTACTCGGGAGCCGGCACTTAAGCCATAAGACGCAGCTGGCCATACATAACGGAGTTCTTGTCCCAACGCTGTTATATGGTAGCGAGAGCTGGGTATGTAAGAAGTAGAATGAAAGTAGGATAAATGCGGTAGAAATGCGAGCTCTGCGGAAGATGTGCGGAGTGAAGCTGACCGACCGCATTAGCAACAGCATAGTAAGACAGCGAGAAGGTATGAAAGATAGTATCGGTGTAAAGATGAGAAAGGGCATGCTCCGTTGGTTCGGGCATATAGAAAGAATGCCAGAGGAAAGAATGACAAAACAGATATACAATGTGAAAGTGGAAGGATGCAGGTACCGGGGAAGACCTAGACTATCTTACCACGACCAAATAAACCGAGTCTTATCTGATGGAAAAATCAAGTCTTCGTAACCGGCGAGCGTGTATGAGACGAACTATGAGAGTCGAGGAAGCCAGAGAGGTATGTAAGAAAAGAACCTGTTGGAACTCTGTACTCTCTGCCTACCCCGCAAGGGATCTGGCGTGAGGTTATAGATAGATAGATAGATAAAATACATATATCAAATTTTACTTGCAAGTTACGTGGGTGTAAATTTATCTGAATACACAACAAATCATGTGTGCTATTCATCATTTTGAACGTAATAATAACTTATCAGTATGTATTATTAAAAAATCTGACACCGAATATTCCGTTACCAATGCACCATACAATTATGCGCACTTAGCATCAAATGTTTTTTGGAACATGCATTTTAATAGTGAAAAATGATGGTCCGGCTACGAGCTCTTAACGATCCCAAAATTCATGTAATTATGAACTTAACATCGGTTGTTCATTTTGGTACGCATCATTACACCACCAATATAGTAAATTTGAGACGGAATCACAAAACGGTTTATGAAAACCTGTTGAAAACGAGTTTGCTCCTATTAAAACGTAGATACAACCATCGGCTTTTACGTCTTTACGGGTTTTATTTTAGACAAAAACTTTGACTAGGGGCTGCGTTTGGACTACAGAAGGCAATAAAACGCTTGAAGTGAAATAGCGTAAGATTTTGTTCGAAACCATCGTTGCCGCTTTGCCATACCATACACTCACATTATTGCTTTAAAAATCCGACGAATTGTATATATAATACAGATTGAAACAGAGTAATAAGTACAGATTGAAGTTTTGGAAGTCTTTCATACGGATCAGCCACTGTATTACATAGATACCAATGAATGTAATCCAGGTCCACGCAGTCCAGAAGCATTTTGTGGTAAACTTCTCACATGTGTGGCGACCAGTCCACGCAGCTAGACGACTTCCAGTGTCTTATTATGGTGATTTCTATGGTGCGGACACAGCCATTAGACGAGAGGAGGCGGTGATGGCGAGAGCGTGCAGTGGCCGCGGGTAGCGTGAGAAATACGCCGGGAGACGATACCGAAGCGTGCGCACCCAATTCCTTATGCAAATGTGCAGGCGCATCCAATGCGCGCCGACGCCATCTAGCAGCAGTCCCCGCCCCGCCGCGTGCGCTACCTAGTTTTATTAACAGCCGATAGTAGAGTTCAGACAGATACTTAGGGTTGTCAATCTGAAAAAGTTGGCACCTAAAATGAAGTAAGCTTTCAAAGTTCAAGAAGGGTAATTTATATCGCTTACTTCTAAGACTCATAAACAAATACTAAGAAAAACTATTAAATACTTTTAATGGAATAATAGAAACAGAAAATACATAACATCAGCTGCACCAACAAGAAATATTACTGTTAAATAAGAAGAGACAAAGAACATTATTGATGTAGCATAGCGCAAGAGGGATTGCATATCAACTCAATAATGTTACATGTCAAATGACTTGTGCTCTTTCGCAGGCTCGTTTCAGTATATAATAACAATAACGTTAAAAAACTATCTAAACTCTATATCCGATCAGCAAGAGTCCCAAGGTTCAATAAACAAAAACTTTAACAAGAGATTTGTGATTTGGTGGCCGAGAATCATAATTTTTAACAATTAAAAAAATTAAAAACCTAAAGCACTTCTAGGTATGTTAGGATTTCAAGCTTAAGAAATTACTTGAAAACTCTTATGTGAAAACTTTTGAAATTAGATCTTTTGCTTTTATTATATAGGGATTCGTATAGAACACCAACAGACATCCAATTAAATATTCATTCTCTTAACGGCGCATTCAAAAATTTCGCATGTAATTTGTACTGAACTTGGCTCCTTTGCAATATTCAAGTTTTAACTGGGTATACATTTACTTAACTGAGCAAAGTACCATTGTTAACCTTTAAAGTACGACAGCCCTTATCTATAGCACACACGCGCGTGCTATGCCGCGTATTCGCAGGAGAGTTAATCGTACTGCAAATGCACTTTCAGTGCTTTATTGGCAGCATTAGAAAGGGACTAGTCCACGTTAGGCTTTATACGGAACATCACAACAATGGGGTTTAATAGCGACAGCGGCCCGCTCGTTACCATCCGCCGATCTCATGTCGCTAGAAATTGCCTACCCTATTATTGTACACTGCAGTAAAGTGCGCAATAAGAGCAAAAATTCGCGAACAGCCTCCTTTATCTGATATTCCTAATACATTTGAAAAAAGACGCATTTCACCGACTACGAGAAAGATTGACGTGTAGCAAGAATAGCAAGGGCTATTTATTTCAAAAGATAACTGCTCGCAGATTACGCGGTTTATACGTGTGCGTATCTTTAAATATCCAAGAACGTCACTTTCATCAAGAAATAATCAAGATATGTATAGAATTACTGATGCCAATGAACTAGACCAACGAGGCGTTGATAACTTGGTATTCTTGATAATTATATCAATCGTATAAGCGTAATAATAAATAAAGACATTATTACTGTCATGGATGGTTATCTTCTATAGCGATACGATATTCTCTTTTATAACATGAGCCGAGACGTTTTCAGGGCATAAGGTTTAAATGTTAACTGACGGGTTGTACATACAAGTGGTCGGCGCTGTTAGAACGTTTTGCAGGCAGATGACATGAGATGATCGGCACGCGGCGTGTGCCGATTGAATCCGACAGTCCGGATGATATTGTTGGAATTACAAGCGTTTAATCATGGAGAATGCGCGCGCGCCGCCGTCTCGACAATGGCTGCACTGTCACGCTGAACGTCGAGTCCCGCGCCCGATCACGACCGCGACATCGGAAATCAATAATCGGATGATTTAGCCACCGCGCCGCGTGCGAACCTGATTAGACACGATAATGCCTGCCGACTCTACTGAACACTATGAGGTTGAGGGGCGAAAGGTTATCGCAGCCCCGAATAACATACAACTGTATCATTTCTACGGGAATCGTGTAACGGAATGACATATTTCTCAACGATATTCATCTTGTGAAATCGCGCACAACAGTCTGATTTACAGTAATATATTCGATATCAATGGCAATAACTTGGCCTTTTACGGCTAAGTGCTCTACGTACCGTTCGGATAAGTAATACATTTTGTGATGATTGGCCTCAGACATTAGTCAGCGATACCATCGTATCTCCGCCGGATGCACGAAATGGTGTAGAGCTGCAAACGCCTTCCATAAATACTTACAATATAAATATGAATATAAAATGCCTGCCTCGTTAGTCTGGTGGCAAAGCGCATCGCTTTGTGATCACGAGGTCCTGGGTTCAAATCCTAGGTCGGACAAATGTAGTTTTTCTAACGGAAAATTCCCAGTACGAATCCGGAGTTTGGAATTGTGCCCGGTATATGGCAATAGGCTCGCCCCCTATTACATGGGACCTAACATCGTCGGCGAAACGTGGGTGTACTCAGTACACCTCTGCCATCCCCTCTGGGGAATATAGGCGTGACGGTGTAAATGAATATATCATAAGTCTATTCAAATTAAGCATGTTAAATATAATATTTCAACACAATATTTAACAAAAAATATATCTATTTATCTATAGCATTATGCCAGATCCCTGGCGGGGTTATACGTTGACTAAAAACAGAACAAAATTGATTAAAATCTCAGATCGGCGTAGAGGGTCAGATCCGGAGAGTCTTAGTTCGATTTTCTCATTCAAAGGACAACCAATTAGTAAATTTAAAAAGGTTACTGTTCGCATTGAAAAAGTACCAACAATGTTGATAGACCACTAGAATTACATTGGCACCAAATACGTCAAATTCAGCTTCACCCCGTCCGTTTCCATTATGGGCCTTGTGTATACGTGCTACGTGTCCGACTAAACGGCTATCACTGCTTAATCGAGGTATTGTCTCAGTAGTGTTTGAAGTGTTGACGCGGTGTTATCGTAAATCGCGTGCAAGACTCTTGACATGAACAAAATATGCGCCAGTCAACATATTCAACGATTCCTGCATAACTTCTTGATAAGGTTTAGTTATGAACTACCTAAATATCGCATTGAATTAGATAGGTACTGTTACATCTTCGATTTCTACAGCTATATTGCTGAATTGGAGTGTCCACCTCCATACTAAATCGTGACACACGCACGGCATATTTTTTTTATTTATTTTTTTATTTTTAATAACGCAGCCCCACTAGGATTTATTCCTGTGTCGTGGGTGCGTTTACAGACATGAAAGTTCACACACACAAATACCCAGACCGAAACAAATAATTGTGGATCACACAAAGATTTGTCCCGTGCGGGAATCGAACCCGCGACTATTAGACACAGTGGGCGGAGCGGCTTAAGCTCTTAACCACTGTGCTAAATTGTCCGTCAAATATATATATATAATTGATAGGTACGGCAATTAGTTTTCAATCATTAATTATTATTAAAATAGACTATGTCTTAATATAGTGTAAATTGTAAAACCATAATTGGCTTTATGATATTATACTTATGTTCACATCTACAATTATGTTCAAGAGCTGTGGTTTTTGTAATAAAAAAAGTCAACCAGCAATATGTGCCCTTATAAACCTCGGTTTCCCATCAAAATTCAGTCAATTTGGTACTTAGTCTGCCAACCCCGCTGGGGAATATAGGCGTGACCGTGTTTTTTTTTAACAAACTTGCCTGTTCATGTCAACGTTCCGCATTCAAGATTATGCATATGCCATATTTAAACTTTGTAGTGTATGTTATAATTTCCTATCTTAGTGCTGGAGGCCAGAATCTCAATCCGAGTTTTTCGTACCGCAATAAAAAACAAGTTTAATCCCGAGCCAGAAAATGTTACTTAAGGTTTTATTTTTACATGTCATCAAGCGTATTAAACTAATAAAACTGGTATTTGTGTAACTTATAGCTCAGGTTGTGGAAAATTCAAATTCAGGCATGCATGTCTCCATGCATTAGTAGTCGCAAATTGTTAGCTAACTAAAATAATTAGTTTATTCAGTTTTATTTTACGTAAACGGACGATTTGGTGCAGTGGTTAAGAGCTTAATCCGCTCCACTCACTGGATCGAATAGCAGCGGGTTCGATTCCCGCTCGGGACAAATCTTTGTGTGAACCGAAAATATTTGTTTCGGTCTGGGTGTTTCTGTGTGTGGATTTCATGTTTCTGAACGCACCCAAGACACTGGAATAAATCCTAGTGTGGGGCTAAATTTAAAAAAATATATCAGTTCTATAAAAGTAATTTATGTAACATTTTATTAAAATTTTTCATTTCGATATGTACATTGTTGTTGTCTGTACATAACAAACGCATATATTATATCCTTTGTATATGTATATAAGTGTCTGTCTATAAAAAAAATCCTCCCGAACTTATAGTAATTACTTTGTTGTGTCCTAAATTTATAGTAATTGACTTGTAAAGGTTATGTTACCGATAGCATTGGCTTATATTAATTTTCCCATGTATAATGTTTTACTTCCTTTTACAAGAGAGGTTTTTTTAACCCATTTTTTTGTATACAAATAACGTGATTTAAATTGAGTTTAAGAAAATTCCTATATTATGAACAAATCTCTCTTTCTATCTATCTATCTATATCATCACGCCAGATCCCTTGCAGGGTAGGCAGAGAGTACAGCGTTCCAACAGGTTCTTTCCTTACATACCTCTCTGGCTTCCTCCACTCTCATAGTTCGTCTCATACACGCTCGCCGGTTACGGACCCTCTTGACTTTTCCATCAGATAAGACTCTGTTTATTTGGTCGTGGTAACATAGACTAGGTCTTCCCCGGTACCTGCATCCTTCCACTTTCACATTGTGTTTTGTCATTCTTTCATCTGGCATTCTTTCTATATTCCCGAACCAATGGAGCATGCCCTTTCACATCTTTACACCGATACTATCTTTCATACCTACTCGCTTTCTTACTACAAGCTAATTATGAACAAAGTAATTTGTAAACTACGTTTAATACGTGTTACACTGATAAGTTCAAGTACATTTACAACAAGCTTCCTAGGAAGCTCAATGAAGAACCAATTTTAAGCGAATATGTTATACATATTATCGAGTATAAATCTTATACATTTATACTTAAAATATTCTTAAAACACGTAAACGTTATCGAATCTAAGGTATCGAGTGAGCAGAGGATGACCCCCGATGAGGATCATAGATGGCAGTTTATAAAGGATGCTATTAGAAACATTGTAACAATACGTAAGTATAGTGCAGAAAAATTACGCATCATCATATCATATCATCCGTACATCAGCCACAACTCATCATTTACTTAATGCCATAAAGAAATTGCACAATGAGGGCGAATCTTCGAACAGCACTTAGCTGGAACAAAACCTAATTACATTTCGTGAGGTATCAATGAGCGGTGCAATTACGTCAGTGGGCTCTATGTAATCGGAGCCCCGAGCGCGTTTCCCGGGTGTTTCACCGATGTATCTAGAATAATCTACCATTACCATGATTTATATCTGACCGATCACGGGCTGGGTGGGTTAATGACAGGCTGGGAGGCCCAGGCTGGCACATATGACTGAAGCATGAAGTATTGAGCACACAGTACGCCACCCTGGAGTAAATAATCGCAGTGCTATATGAATATTTCTGCTCGTTGGTAACGAGGAATATGTGCCAGCAGGTAATAGAGCCATATCGAAGTTGCCTTGTAGGTGGTCGAAAGCACGACGCCAGTTTAGGAGTTAGAACTCATTTCTATGAACCAAATGGATGACAGATATTTTATAGCTCTCTCAATCCTACTCAATTTACTTCCTCTCGTAAAGCCAAATACATAATTATAGTCATTTGAAAATACCTGTATTAAAGTATTACAGATTATACAAAGTACATCGGGTTTAGTAACTTTTGTATCGGTCATATAATATGATTCATATTGTGCCATTTCTATCGATTTGAACTTAAAAATCCACAGTAGGGTACTTAAATTACAATTCAGGCTTATTGTGGTGGATTAACTGACGATGGGCCATTGATAGCCTTTCATAAACATCTTCTGATTGTAGCCAGCCACATCATTAACAGGTGTGAACAAATTCGAATTGGATTGCGTAATTTACAATTCAAATTATATGTGTCGTATGTTTATAACGGTGTGATGCATAAATTAAATTACAAGTAGGAAACAAAATTATTCCCACTATGTATGTATACGCTGTTAATGATTTTGACTTAAGTATATTCATGGTTTTTGTAACAGTAATAAATTGTAGAATGGTTACATTTTTTTAATATAAATAGAAGGATCATTTGAGCATGAGATATTATACGTATTAATTATCTTGAAACAAGCATACGACTTAATTGGATAGGATTAGTAGAAGAATAATCTGTCTAATGCGAGTCGAGCTCACGAATGTGGGTTCCGTAAAAGATTTCAATTTTCATTGTTTGTGTTCCTGGCAAACATGAACATGTCATAGGTTTTTCGGCCAAGGAGGATATAAACGCCTAAAATTCGAGTTAGAGAGTTAAGCGATTAAATTTTAAAAGAATAAATTGGGCACCCAGTTTTTCTTAGATCGAGGTAAAAGAGTCTTCCTATTTTTATCTTTTAGGTTTTTAAAGCTAACCTTACGACATACCCAGACTAAATAGGTAAGATTATTACAGCTATACCTTCTCATCCTAAATCATAAATATGAATCCTGTTACTTAATTCAATAATTAACACTTTAAAAAGAGCCCTGGCGTATAGAGCCTAGGGATATATCCCAAGAAAAAAAAATAAGTTGCTAAACTTAACTTTTATTAAAATACAAAATGTACTCCTTGAACTTAAACTGTCGAAATGACATGTACGTACGTTGCCCAGAACCACCACTTTCCAAATTCATCGCTTCTACGTCCTGTTTTCGAGAAAAACGGCTGTGAGAGACAGGCAACGAATGGGAGATCTTATGAGGGTTCCGTTTTTTCATTTCGAGGTAAGGAACCCTGTTAAATTGACAACTATTATAACTGACAACCATGTATTCTAAACATGACATCATTACACTGTTCACTGCCATATTTGGAAACACTTTCAATGTAATTAATTATTGTATAGTGTGATTTATACTCGAGTCAATCTTTAGATTAAAGCCAAAAACTAGGTCAGTGGATTCCAATGAAATAAAACACTGCTCTATTGTAAATCAATTCGATTAAATAAGCAAAGCCTACGATTTTTAAAACAAAAGAAGTGTAGAGTTTTAGAGAGTCGTATAGCACACAAAAATAATACAAGATATTGATCGAGTATTTTAATAGGTTTTCCCCTCAACCATATTTGCCCTCAAATAAAGTCGTCGCGAAGACACAAATATCTCAAAATGATTAACGTTTAACAGGAATACTCGTAAACATCAACTAACAAGCGAGTAAAAAGCTTAACCAGTTATTTCAATAAAATTACACTGCAATATGATTAAGACCGTATTATTTCGTGGACACCTTAAAACGATTATGAAAAAATGAATGCTCAATTTGCTCGATGTCTACTGACATATGATTACTCCATTTGTAATTATCCAATTTGATGGTAGTCAAATGTCTGTTATTTTCGAACAAGCTGTTCAACAACTTGTATATTAAACGAAAATAATAAGCACTATTTTAGCCCAACACTTTAGCGCATAGATTGTTGCTTCTGTCTGGAGTAAAATACAATAAAAACAATTAAACACTCCGCGAAACAAAAATAGGGAGGCGGGTTGTGTAGAATGTGGAATAATAAAAAGAGAAGTACTTAAGTCAGCCACTGTCTCGATGTGGGCCAGAACGGTTTAAGTGTAGGATTTTAAGCTCACTACGGCCTGTCATTCCCCATTGTAGAGCTTATTATTCAATTAGCAGAAGTGCTGTCATCTCATTAAATTATAGGATTTATGTCTTTATGTATTCATATGAGCATAATATGTAATTCAATTTGAAGTCAAAATTAGATTGAGTGCTACTGTTTTATTTCGGAATTAAAATATGAAATATGGTTCGTTAATACTGAACTTACCTGCTGACTACAATGTTAAAAACAAAACTATCTCCGATGAGCTTTATTGTTAAAAGTAAAATAATTTGTGAATATTTGCCAAGTACCCGACTGCACTACCCGGTACCGACTACAAATTTTAATTCTTTACTTTTTGAAGTCGGTTTTTCTTTTTTTAAATATTTTTATATATAGGTTGCCGATTTTATATCCGCCGATCACAACGCCATGTGTCCAATCTTTGAGAGTTATTCGCATAATAAGTTCGGTATAGATGTTGAAAAAGAGTGGTGATATTATACACCCCTGGCGGACACCTGCGCAGGGATGGAAGCTGTCCTCAGAAGGTGTACTAGGTGTTTAGGTGTACCCATTTCTAGCAGTGTATTCCACAAGGTTGGCCATTTCACAGAGTCAAATGCTTTTGAGAAGTCAACAAAGCAAATGTAGGTTGGCTTGTTGAATTCTCGAGCTTTCTCGATGATCTGACGAACAATCAGAATCTGTTCACGGGTACCCTTTCCCCTCACAAATCCAGCTTGTTCGGGCGCAATCTCTTTCGACAAATATGCTTTTAGTCGTTCGTTCAAAATATGTAGCAATATTTTGCTAACGTGGTTAATCAGAGCAATGAGACGATAGTTGCTACATTTTTTGGTTGATCCCTTGTTGTGTAGAGGAGTGAAAACCGTATGAGTCCAGTCAGTCGGCCATTTACCAGTAAACCATATTTTATTACATATGGTGTGAAATATGTGTTCGCCGCGTTCTCCCATTGCCTTTATGGTTTCGATTGGGATTGTATCTCTATCTGTTGCTTTCCCATTTTTAGATGTTTGATAGCGGCTCGGATTTCTGCTTTGAGGATGTCTGCCTCTAATTCATCACTCTTAGGCTCCGTAGTTGTAAATACTTGTGACTGTGGGTCTTTAAACAGAGATTGACAGTAACACCACCACACCTTAGAGATTTGATCCAATTCGGTAACTAATTGTCCATCAGATCCCAAGTTCTAGACGGAAGCGTCTTTGTGATTAGACGAATTTTATGATGCAGATCTCTAGACTCATGTCTACCTGCATGAGCTTTAATTTTCTCACAGATATTACGCAAGTATGCATTGTGGTCTTGTCTACATTTTGGGCAGACTTTCTGTTTAGATGTTTAACATTCGCTCCGGCTGCTTTTATCTTACGGCGTTCCTCAACTAGGTGGAAGATGTCATCAGTCATCCAATGCTGCCGCCGGTGCTTTAGGTGCAGAGACCGCATTAACTATGAGGGTTTTTGCTCGATTCCATGGTGCCTCGGACGACTCATTTGCCAAATCAGCGTTCGACCATAGTGCTCAGTTTTTTTCCACAATTGACTCATATTTTGAAGCATCTTTCACTTAAGTCTTTGTTCTTTTTTACAGTTCTAGCTGCTGTGAGTTTAAGCTTAATTTTTGAGATCAAGAGTTGGTCAAGGTACCTACAGGATTGATATAATTAACCATAATAACGGAATCTATACATTCGTGCTGTTCGCCGTTAAGGAGTCACCTGGTGTATCTTCAAAGTCCAAAGTTCAATACCGATTTCATTAAAATGAGACCACCTCGAAATTATACTAAAGCCAACGCAAAAAGAATCATCAGAAATCAGTTCATAGATAAAGACGTTATAAAAAAACACAGACGAATTGTCAATCTCCTCCTTTCTTGAAGTCGGTTAATATTCTGATTAGTTCTATGGCAGGGTACCTATAGGATTGACGTAATACCCATAATATCTCAATCTACGAATTCGCATTGTTTGTCGTTAAGGAGTTCCCTGGTGTATCTTCCAAGTCCAAGGTCCAATAACGATGAAATTAAAATGGGACCACCTTGGAGCTATACTGAACCCAATGCAAAAAGAATCATAAAATCGATTCATAATTGGCGGAATGATCGCGTAACATACATACAAAAGCAAATACAGTCGAATTAAGAACCTCCTCCTGTTTTGAAGTCGGTTAAAAACAGCAATCCATATATGAGAAGTCAGTGGGACGCGATACAGCTACATTTAAGAGCTTGCCTTAAGTGCTAAGAACGTGTCTAATGTATGTAGACGAAGACAATGGATGTTATTGATTGTAGTATTTAAATTATAATATATAGCTTTTCTTATTGGAGTCGGTGTTAAAGGAGACACAAATCTACATTTATTATTGCGACAACCTAGAATATCGGAGAATGCAATTGTCTGTAGTCTCAAACGTTCTGTATGCCCTGTCCGTAGCACAGTCATAAAGTTCTATTGGTTGAACCGTTTCATTCATTGCTGTAGATAATTTGAAATTCCACTTGTAAAGGCTTATAAAAATAAATTAAATGTCAGTTTTCTGAGTAATGACTTTCATAACTTGGTAGTTTAGATAGCCAAGTCTAGGCAATCAACTTAAAGGTGTGACTCAAACTGTCGAAAATGTTATCCTATATTGCGAGTACGTGCTTAAAGTAATACGAATGTAACAGTACTGTAAGTAGCATGCCGTAATCGTCGTTCGGAACAGACACGGGATATGTCAAGGGATGCAATAGTTTGGCGCTGTAGTAAATCAAAAGGCGCCTAAGCAACGCACTGCGACGCATTATAAGCGGATACGTTATACGTGTTGATTATAAGCGATAACATTTTCGTTTTTGATAAAAAAAATTAAAATTCAATCAATGGTCTGCATAAAAAAATCTTAAAAAAAACCGACTTCAACATCAAAAAATAAATATTTGAAGTCGGTACCGATTAGTGCAGTCGGTTACATGGCACCGACTTCAAATATTTATTTTTTGCTTTTTGAAGTCAGCTTTATTTATTTTAAAACATTTTTATTTTATAATTTTAAGTGACAAGTTAATTATTTACTAATATTTATATACGAGTACCTATACTATATTATTTTGCTCAGTTTTACAGCAAGTTACCTACAGGATTGATATAATCCTCCTAAAACCTCCTCCTTTTCTGAAGTCGGTTAATATTCTGATTAGTTCTATGGCAGGGTACCTATATGATTGACGTAATACCCATAATATCTCAATCTACGCATTCGTTTCGTTTGTCGTTAAGGATTTCCTTGGTGTATCTTCCAACCTCAAGGTCCAATACCGATGAAATTAAAATGGGACCACCTTGGAGCTATACTGAATCCAATGCAAAAAGAATCATCAAAATCGATTCATAATAAGCGGAATGATCGCGATTTTTTTTGTATGTATGTTAATACATACAAAAAAAACATAGCCGAATTGAGAACCTCCTCCTTTTTAGAAGTCGGTTAATAAAATATTTTAAGATAGCTGAACTTAAGGTATTACTATTTTTATTAAAATCTGTAAAGACAAATAGAAAATTCATTTTTACACGAAGATACTTAGGAAGAAGGATAACATGATCAAATATACCGTTTCTTATCTAAAGGATCACTGTAACCAGCGAGTGTGTATGAGATGTACTATAAGAGTGGAGGAAGACAGAAAGGTCTGTGAGGCAAGAACCTATTGGATCTTTGTATACTTGGGTTACCTCGAAAAGGATGTGTTGTGATGATATAGATAGAGAAATAATGCTTCAATAGATAAAACATGAGTGCATGAGTTTTCCGATTCCAAATGCAGCTTCTTAAGTCCACACTTTTTTTCATTCTTTTTTATCACTATTTGTTCCGTAGTTCGCTATCAGAATCGCTTCGCTCGTGACTAGCCGCTATATATCAGAGAAACACACGCAGTAGTAGCCGTAAATGGTTTGCATCGAGACGCACAATCGTAAAAGGGGCTTCGGCATCGCATTAAGCAGTCTGGCAATGCATGTTGATGAGTATCCACCAACAATCAGACGTGATGCCGTCCACAATCGACCGATATCGTCCGCTAAATAGACGGAATTGCACCACACATCTATACTACTAATACAATAAAGCTAAATCTTTTTTTTTTATTTGGACGCGGTCTCTGGAACTACCAGTGGGATTTGAAAAAATCTTTATGCATTTGATAGCTCGATTCTTAAGAACGATTAAATGTTATTATAACATCACGTTACGAACCTTAGGAGCCGAGCAAAAATAATAAAGTTAGGAAGAACGGTAAGCGAAAATGAAGTAATAGCGTGGGCGACCGATGCGTTGCGACCGTGTTAGCTTCGTGGTAAACAGTGGGTGAAACCGTGGGGCACACATAGTTTATCTAATAAATTCATGATGATTATCCACTAACAATCAGATGTGATGCTGTCCACAATCGACCGATATCGATTGCTAAATAGACGGAATTTAACAATACAGATTTTAAATGGACTGTCACGGGAAGATGGATGACTTGTCAGAGATTGTTTTACGCTAGGTATTTTTTATCTCGATAAAATGCACGATTCCTGCGAGAAGTGAATTTTTCTATATTTCTGGTATTATCCAGATTAGTTTGTTTTTTTTTATCTTAAGTCAATATATGATCATTATATCAGAAACGATTTGTCGAATGAAAAACCGTTCAAATAAAAATCTAAGACGACTGAATGAATTTTGAAAAAACTTAGTATGGAAGTGTCTTAGGTATTCGAATGATATATAGGATCCTTGTTGTCCGGGAAAAACTATGCATAAAATAAACCCCTGCGAAGGCGCGGGTAACAGCTACTTTATTAAATAAATTTACAATAACCTTAAACCTATCCTCAAACAAGGAATTACTTCCGTATCGTAGGTGGGTTTCAAAATATGAAATTCACATAAACATAGCCATATAATATACTCAGACTAGTCCAAACTTTAGAGTGCCACACAAAGATTGGTTTCGTGCGGCGAACGAATCCGCGACTATTCAATTCAGTAGGCGAAGCGGCTTAAGCTTTTACCAACTGGATTAAGCCTTCGTCATAGTTTATTATTAATGTGATTTCGATCGAAGATAGTTTTTAAACAGCATTAATTAACATTTAAATGGGGAATTTTGTTAAGACAAATTTACTAAGAATCATAACGTCTTTCACACAACTATATTGATTTATTTTGGCCATTAATGTCATATTACTAATCGCATTTTATAAACTACCATTGATAAATGTTACCTACTTAAAAATGACCACCTTTAAACGTTTTGTGGTGGTTCCGATTAATCAAAAAGAGTAATTTATTCAAAACCCAGACAGAAGGCAGATAACTAAGTGATTAATACGATTTAAAATCGATTTTGCTATAAGTAAGTTTGTTCCTGAGTAACGCCACCACCAATAGTAAAAAAGTCCCACCTCTACGTCATGTGGATATCGTTAAGGGCGAATAAACGAGCAAAATTCATTTTATATCAATCAGTTGAGAGGAATTTATTCAAAATCAAGATATAAGTTAACTAAATAAGTGATGACAACGATTTCTATCTATCTGTTTCATTATGCCAGATCCCTTGCGGGGTAATATGATTCTGATATAATATCGATTTAGCAATAAGTTTTTTCCGTATAGTGCTGGGATCTCCGCAGGTACTAAGTAGTATAAAATCGTTGCTTTTACGTCTCGTTGATGTCGTAAAACATTATATATCAATAAAGTACCCTGCCGCGGCAGAAAGCTCATCTATTCTACTAATATTTTAAACGCGAAAGTTGATGGCTGCCTCGTTGGTCTGGTGGCAAAGCGCATCGCTTTGTGATCACGAGGTCCTGGGTTCAAATCTTAGGTCTGACAAATGTAGTTTTTCTAATGAAAAATTCCCAGTATGAGTCCGGAGTCTGGAATTGTGCCCGGTATATGGCAATAGGCTCGCCCCCTATTACATGGGACCTAACATTGACGGTGAAACGTGGGTGTACTCAGTACACCTCTGCCACCCCCTCTGGGGAATATAGACGTGACGGAAAGTTTGTGAGGATGGATGTATGGATGTTTGTACTCTCTTTTACGATCTTGTTAATATGTGGGCACTGAACTACTTTGTCTTGGCAACCTTTGCATCTGTATAATACGTAACGCATATCTTTAGAACATTACTGTGAAAAAGTACAAAACTAATGTTCTAAACATATTTACGAACTGAATGTACTATTCGAAATATTAAGCGCAGTGGTTAAGAGCTTAAGCCACTCCGTCCACTGTGTCTAATAGTCGCGGCTTCGATTCCCGCACGGGACAAATCTTTGTGTTGTCCAAAATTATTTGTTTCGGTCTGGGTATTTGTGTATGTGAATTTTCATGTTTGTAAACGCACCCACGATACAGGAATAAATCCTAGGGGCTACGTTTAAAAAAAAAAATTGGTGAAATATTGACGTTTAGAGTATTACGGTCGTGATGGTGATGTTTGGGTATATGTAGCCGGTACATAATTATGATAAAATTCAAAGCTTACTTCTATTCCTCTATTACTGTTTTACCTCCAAAACGATGTTTTTTATTTGCCATCATAACATTCAGGTATAAAATATGTAAATAATTCAGTAAAAAAAACAATAACAATTTAGTATAATAGTCATGCAACTAGCCTAGATAGCCGCCTCATTACTCAGTGAGGCGCCAATAATCAGCTCTTGAGGCATGCGAGGCGTTCGCCACAAATAGACTCATTAAAGAACCTTCGCTGGATAGTCGCCAGGCCTATACACCAACTAACCTACAAACCCCTAGCAGTGTTGTGCATTATTTAATCAATTCTTTAATTGTAGGATTAATTAATTTAAATTTCAATCGCAGTTTAATTAATCCCCTAAGGTACTCCGGAATAACAATGGCTGTTGAACATCAAACGCCTCATTGTCTTGCGTGACCAGTGGTGCTGCTGAGCACTCGAAACGTCGGGAACTTAAAAACCAAAAATAAACCGCGGCAAAATTAAAAATATTTTGATTGCAGTATAATTTTATCACAATATGTTTTTGCTTACTCTACCCCCGAGGATATTCACATAAAAATTCAACTCAGCTCCCTTATCGCCATTTCTTTCAATATAAAACTATGAGATAAACGAGCAAATTACGGTCGCTCCGATCTTAATAACCGTGAGAATATATTTTCATACAATGTTAAGTTATGCTGATAGATAATTTGTAAACAAGTAAGCCATTCTCCTTTGTGCAAGTAAAGAGTATTATTTGTGTAATACGGTGAATATTTTTTTTCGACAAACAAAGCACCCGTAAATATGAAGCTCGGCTTCTCCTATTAAATTTAGGAATTACAAAGTATATACAACGGGTATATGAGAGTGGAGGAAGCCAGAGAGTTATGTAAGGAAAGAACCTGTTGGAACTCTGTACTCCCTGCCTACCCCGCAAGGGATCTGGCGTGATAATATAGATAGATAGACAAAGTATATACATACATATGTATTTAGAAATACTGTCTCGTTCGTTGGTCTAGAGGCGTATAATCCGTGTGGCGACCATAAGGTCTTGGGCCCGAATTCTAAGTCGAACTTAGTGTAATTATCATCATGTATCAGTCTGGAGTCTGGAAGTGTGCCTAGTGGTATAATGGCAATAGGTAGGTGTTTATTTCTATATATTTTTAAAGATAGAAAGTTAGGGTCCTTACACATAGATTGATACAAAGAGCATTAGATAGCATTTCTTCTATCACATAGACCACGCATACGGAGCAGATCGGCTACTCAAGCACAAAAGAGTTACGAACGAGAGGAGCGGGTCGCTTGTTTTTAATGTAGTCTTCTCAGCGCATTGAAGCGACTCTCGAGCATCGTTTTATCACAATACATGTCAAATCCTACTTATATTATAAATTTGAAAGTTGTATGTTTGATTGTTTGTTAATCAATCACGCAAAAACGGCTGAACGGATTCAGATGAAATTTTAGAACAGATTATTTTTAGATTATCACATAGGATACTTTTTATCCCGGAAAAATATTAGGTTCCTGTCTAAAGTCAACGCGGAGGAAGTCGCGGGCAGAAACTACTATATAATAAATCTTATTTACATGTCCCAAATTTTTTGTATGAAATACGATCAAAATGCGTTCTCTCTCCGAGCCGGTGTATGTGGATGGACTGTAAACGTGGTGGATGATTCAGTTAATGTCGCGTATACTCTAATATTCGACTATCGTACAAAGTTCTAGATTAACATTTACACTGATTGAATTGTAATCGGAGAGTCCAGATGACTTTCAGAATACAATCCAATCGATGTAAAGTGCACGCCTAACCTATTTATGTAAATAAGTTTCAAAGTGAGATAGGCGATTTATTTTGCATATGATCATACTAGATTACTCCACATTCTTAGGCGTACGACCTTACATGGCTTTAGAACATAATGACATGCTAATGCCCGTGAAGAGATGTTCCTCCAGTAGTCATTAATGTGTTAAAAAATATTCTAATTTTATTTATATGTACTGACATAATCATTATATTAATACGTGAAGCAAAAAGTTTGTTCCACTTTATACGAAAATTGCGCGGACGGAGGAGTATGCAATTTCCTACACTTATAGTTTATATAGAGAAGGAGTGCAGAATGCTTATATTTTTTTTAATTATGCATAAAAAATACATTAAATCAATAAAAAAAACCATTACACACACTACCATGTATTTGACACAATACACTTCAGATTGAGTATAGAGTTATATTGTTTGTCTTTAATATTATTTGTCTATAGTCTTACTGAATGGCAAACGATGAAAGAGTTTTTACAAAAAACATCGTTTACAGAGAAGTTTTGTATCATTAATTGACGGACGACTTAGCGCAGTGGTTAAGAGCTTGAGCTGCTCCGCCCACTGTGTCGAATAGTCGCGGGTTCGATTCCCGCACGGGACAAATCTTTGTGTGATCCACAATTATTTGTTCCGGTCTGGGTATTTGTTTGTGAATTTTCATGTTTGTAAACGCACCCACGACACAGGAATAAATCCTAGTGTGGGGCTACGTTTAAAAAAAAAAAAAAAAAAAATATCGAAATATGTATGTCAAGTTCAATGGACAGCAATTTCTTTTTATTACAACAAAAAAATTTAAAAAACGATGGGTTCTTTATTTTAATCATTTTTTAAAATTTAAATTTCATATAATTTGTTTGAAAAAAATAGGCAAATTACCAGTGTAGCCTCGGCGAAATCTGTGATTATAGAAGTATAATCCTTGACAATAGAACCTTAATAAAGTTTAAACTTATAATTTAAATTAATTATGGCCAATTTCGACCAATGGGCGACCACTAGTTTTTATAAATGTTTCAATAATAAATATAATAATATCAGCCTATACTGCCCACTGCTGGACAAAGGCCTTCTCTCACAAATCGAGGTGAGAGAGATTAGGTCATACTCCACCACGCGGACCCAGTGCGGATTGATGGAGGCAGGTTTGTGGCCACCTGCTGTTGGAACTTATCAAACCGCCTTTAAGGCTTCCAACTCGGCTTACAACTAACACATTATGTGGTAGCCGGGACCAACGGCTTAACGTGCCTTCCGAAGCACGGAGACGGTCTAATATAATAATGCCACATACGGTCCCCATCTCGGGCCGACCGAGTCGAACGCTGCTTAACCTTGGTAATCGGTAAGAACACCGCGGCCGCACACCGCTACGAGCGCCTCTCTTCCAATGTATTAACTAATTATAGTTAGTGATTACACTAAGGACATAAATATATTTTATATGCATACAAGTTTTATGAGAGAAAATATAAACAAAACTTGACTTAATAGGTATAATAATTTGCAGGAGTACCGTTTGCTACGTATAAAATTTGTACCTATTGTGTAAATACAGTTATTTATTACCATAATAAATATGATCCCCGCAAGGGATCCGACGTGATGATACCTATACATACATAATAAATTTGTAGTTGTAAATATGATAAAATATTGATTCATATCAATTATAAATTCATTTTGATTTATAACTTTAATTTTAGTTCCTAGTTAATCATTCTAGCCATCGTCAAAAGACCACACAACATTGTTTCTAAGATAACTTAAGCGACAGGATTTGAAAGGTAATTTTTGAGTTCTTAGATTCACGCGAATATTACACATGAAATAAAACTATTTTGCGGATTTTATCGCGGTGTTTTTTTATTTTTAGTTTCCTGTCGTTTCGAGAATCCCTTCCGTGACCATGGGTGCTGCAAAGCACTCGAAACGTCGGGAACTAAAAATAAAAAAATAAACCGCGATAAAATCCGTAAAATAGTTGTATTTCAAGGTAATTTTTATTAAATTATTCTTTGCAAAGTAAAAACCCAATATAAACTTTAAAACTATAAAAAGCCATTAACTTCTAACTCCAATAGGACCTTGCTAATCAAAATATTTTTACTAGATTGGAAGCTATCTATTTCTATAGAATTACATGTCTACTATTCTAAGTTTAAGTTCTGGCATCAGAAAACAGTTAAGTTAAATTAGGTTTCTGGTTGCTATGCAAAAAATAAATAAAAATGAATGTTATTTCATATAATTAAACAACAACGCGGCCACCACTTAGTACTTTTGTTTAAATAAGAAAACGACAAATTTTATGTTCTGTGAAGCAATAACAGGCGCCCCGTAAGGACAGGTGCGAAGCTTGTTTAATTGGACGGAGAAGTACGCGATTCGAATATCAACCACATATTTACGCACAATTAGGGATTTTCTAACACGGCTCGCCGCTATAAGGACTCTCTTCATTAGGCGTTTACACGGCCACGGCTGGAACGTCCCAGCCAGCCGTCTTATAGGTACCTACGTCCGCTATACTAAATATTCATCAGCTAGCAGTATCTTTACAATTTGTAACGAATAGCGTATAGCAAATCCATATTATAAAGAAACCTGTTAAATTTTATTACGCCACATCTTGTAACAATGAAATTTAATTGAAGTGGTCGGCCTTAATTGTAAACTAGTATCAAACAAAATAAAATGCAAGGTTTACAGAAGTTCCCGGGATGGTATTATATGCTTGCTAAATAATCGATCAAGAGCATATCGCGCAATGAGGGATCTGTACATATTATAGGTAGTATTGTGGTGTTTTCTTTCTCTGCTTGTCACATCCGTTTTTCTCGGTAAGTCTCTTTTTCTGGTAAGACACAAATAGAAATTTTTGACTTAGTCTATAGATGCAGTCGAGTGACGCGTACATAAAGAAACGAGTTCACTTTTTCTCACTCGGAACAATTTGTGACTTCTACTATTCACAAATAAAATAATTTTCATCTCCCTAAAAGTTTGATAAATTTCAAATCATCCCACTTATAAATATTAAAATAGTTGCTGAATTAAAACGAAATATAATGCCTAGGATAATCTCTATGTTAAATTTAAGGTTTATCGTTTTTGGGAAAAAATGGTAGTGACATACAGAAGCGGGAGCGATCCTGGATGGGTTCCATTTTTCCTTTTAAGGCACGGCTTCATGGCACCATAAAATAGTTCAATGATTAAAAATTTATGCGCATGAAGTGCTCCTTTCATTTGTAAATAAAAGCTTACGAAAATAGGTATATTCCCGTAATAGAACGATACAGGGGCCTGTCTGTTAGGAGAGATTTATCACCAAGCAGGGCTGTGGGGACGTGAAAAATATCGATGGTGTTAAATGCGACAAACGAATTAGATTGTCGGTGAGTGAGAGCGGGAGGGGAGATGTAAGGGTTCCACGCTCGTGCGGCAAGGACGCAGTGCAAGGTCGCTGAGGTGTCGTTAGCCCGTGCCGCATATTTCATTGTACTGTACCCCTCACAATTCGAACCAATGGGAAGGGATCAATTATGGAAGGGACACATCTCTAATGATGTAATACATAAATACCAGTTTTTATTAGTACTTATTTTATTTTTTATTTACCGTAATGAGCAAGGTTAATGACCGTCACACAACGTTATGTTCAAAAATTGATAAATGGCACCAACGTTGCGGTTCGGCGCGTTTAATAAGAGTTTAGTGACATTTATTAGTATAGCGACGGAAGTATCTTACGCACTGCTCTTGTATTAATTGCGATTTTAATAAAATCAAATGTAAATGGGTCTGAACTACGTATAATACATAGCTACTTATTTATTGCTGGTAGAACTCCTTTTTAGCTGGTTTAATATCTGAAACTGGCAGCTTGCGAAAACCAGTTTTAGAATTAATAATAAACTATTACATAGTTATTGCAATAAATAGGATGTAAGAAGTGATTTTCTGTTCACGTTAACGACTGTGCGAATTTAATTAATTTCTTCATCAATCAATAACATTTCATTAAAATTTGAACGTAAAAGCTCGTATTCATTTCGTGTTTAATTAATTATCTGAATGCATTGTCACTTATCTATAAAACTAAACAGTTACAGGCAACTATATTAAAATTCCATTAAAACATTAAGGTGTTTTATTATATTATTCATATAGTAAATGTGCCGTTAACAATAAAACCAAAGTCGTCGGGAAAGCGCGACGACTGCAATCAGGGCCTTTATCCGCTATGAATAAACGCGGTGCGTTGCGATAACTTCGTGAAATTATAGTATAATGACGCAATCGGCGGTATGGCCGATTTTTAAGAGCTTAAGTCGTTCCGCCTACTGGTTGATCCAGTTACGTGTCTGATTCCCGCACAGGAAAAGTCTTTGTGTGTCCCACAACTATTTGATTCGGTCTGGATGGTTCTGCATGTGAATTTCATGTTTGTAAACGCACTCACGACACAGGAATAATGCCAAGTGTGGGCTACGATTATTAAACTAAAAAAAATGGTCTTCCTTATACCAGTACCTTTAATATTTATTTTATGAAGTTATAGTAAGTTATTACAAAATTTCGGATTAACTTGACGATAAAACAGATTGGGGTTTGAACAGCTCCTCAATCAGCAACATTAATTAATGACGTATAATACAAATCAAATCAAATCAGTTTATTAGCGAAAATGGGTTACAGTGGATGTTAAAATTACAATGGTCGTACGCCATATTCTGCCTTTAGGCATGCAAATGTCATTAGGAATAATCCAAGAACTTAAAGTACCTAACAATTAAGAAAACATAATAATTGTATTGGACATTTATAAATTATCTAATTAAAAGTTAAATATATACTAAAATATGTAAAATTGAATTAATACCAAGTGTCTATTTTTATGATAACATTTATATTAATGTTAATTATCGTAATTTACAATTTATTTATTTATACAATTTTGATGAAGAAAATAAAAGGTTATCAGAAAGGTCAAACAAACTAAATTAAAAGTCTAGCTCGCTGAGTTTCTCGCCGGATCTTCTCAGTGGAGGCCGCGTTCCGATACGGTGGTAGATGTAAAAAAAAAAATATTGACGTTTGTGAGTGATACTGTATTGGCCTATACAAGCAAATGATTTTTGACTTTGACTTTAACTTTGTTATTGTACTTGTATTATATTGCATAGCGAATAAGAGCTCGGCACTTGCCGACGGGCACGGCACGGACGTTCGAATCTAAATAAAGTCTTGGTTACAAGTTCTATAACTTTAAAGCACTGGTAGCTCTTGGCGCCTGATATAAATTGGTTCGATTATAAAGCGACAAGTTTACTTGCGCTGCTTGGTTAGCGACCGAACGAACCACCATTCCAGCGCACAATCTAAACACAATCGCCTTGTTGGGCTTCCCTTGGACATGTTAGGCTATCTTATCTTTTGAAATCGATGCTGAGTAGATATATTGTGCGTTTCGAGTACGTTTGCTTACTATGTAAGTTCGTAATTGGCATTGGCTGTGTAATGAACTTACCGAGAAAAGAATAATTTTTGCACTTCTGTTTATTTTGTACACAAAGTGAGAATATTAATTTGCATGTGACAAAAATCGATACAAAGGCTATATTCATTTGTATAAGTTTTTTCACCTTTTGACAGGCGATATCTTAGTGACTCACAAATGTGTTTTCTATGAGACAACTTCGAGCCGTGTAATTGATTATTGATTTATGAACTTATCTTGTATAGTGTCCGTGGGACCTATTTTTATTAGCAAAGACCGGCTATCATCTGATTATTCTTTCATTTAATATTCGCAACTGTTAGCCCAAAAAGATTGTAAAATCGCATACGAGTATATTCAATGTAATGATAATATATTATTGCTACATTGAATATAGCGAATAACAATACGAGTTTTTTGTATATTCTTTTTGTTATTTATGACAAACAGCCATAATGTATCAAAACGTTCTACGGTACATGTAGATACCAAATTATTAACGGAACCAGTTTTAAGTTAAATTCATTGCATATATGCGGGATCAAGTTTACCAAAAGATATTGACCTCTGTTCGAGGTGGATGACAGATGATCGATGACGGAATTAAAAAGCTGGCTTAATTGATATGTTAGGTGGCGCTTCAACAACTACCCAGCAGTCGGGAGATCGTGATTAGAATCTAGAGCACCTGTGAAACGTGAATTAGTTAATTTTTCCTGATGTATGGGCCAATTTAAACGCTTCGAGTTGATTGATCGCTTATTCTAATGTCATAATTCACTAATGAGTCCGTGAGAACTATAATTCAGTCGTATAGTACTTTATGGTTATTAGTGGTGCTATAAAATAAATGGAGCTCATATTTCATATTTAAAATAAATACTCTAAAAAGTACCAAAACGAGAGACAGTCAAAATAGGATAAAAAAATAAATCTATCAGGCATAAAACGACAACGACTTTAACGAGAGTTAAAGAGTGCCAGATATAAATCAGTACGAAGCCAAGGCATCGCGATCGATGCGAGTAAAAGTGTGGCGCCGATCGACATCTATCTAGTATTTCTATTTATAAAGATGAGTGCCGACTAGATGGGTATTTTTTTTGTCCATCGAGCTGCATCGGCCCATGCAAATGGTATTTAACGTATAACAGCGTGAGGTCTAAGACGCGCCAGATTAACGAGCTCCCTCCAATAAAAATATCTAAGAGTCGACGCGGCTGGCTTTATTGAAATGGAGTTCAATCTCATTACTGTCGGGTTTCAGCTCTAGTTCTCCGTATCAATAAGACGTTAGTCATCATAACACTTCAATATTAGTCCGACATCGACAGCTTTGTTTTCGATGATTTGTTTTGTCTTTATTTGGTGTCTTTGACCGTGATGATCTCGACGGTAGACAATCGGTAATAATATTTTTTGTTAGATGAATGACGATGTTATTTGCTTTGGGCGGGAGGGTATAGAGGGCGCGGGGTGAGATGACCGATAACGGACACAGGCGCCGAAGTAACAAGTTGCTCATTAAGTCGATCAATGTAGGAATCAATCGATGTACGGATTTCCATTGGCAAATTAATTCGGCGGACGCGAGATCGAGTAACGGTGCCGACGTGCCATTGACATTCGTCAGCCGTGGACGTCGCCCGTTTCGCACCGGCCGCGGTAATCGTCACCTTGACCACTTGTTATGCGCACACTTCGCTTATTTCAATTATACGAGTACAGTAATTTATCATTTTTTGTTTTGTGTATATCATCACGCCAGATCGTTTATATGTCCCTTAAGTTTTATATATAAAATATATGTACATATCTTCTCTTATTTTTTTGTTGATCAGAAAATAACGCTCAGGGCCTCTTTCACCACTTTCGAGTAAAGTCTGAAGTAGACTAATCGACATTTAAAATTGCAAGCATATCTGTGTACGAATTACACCATCTCCGACGGTTAAACTAGCCAGTTTTACTTGGCGAATAATGCTAATCAAAAAGCAACTAACTAGCACTTTACTAGAGTTATTTCCAAAACACAACGCAATCGATGAAGGCCGCCCCTGATGTGGTCTGTCAGCGGCAAAGTAACGTTTCATTAAATAACCAAACCGCACGGCTTCCCAGTAATGAATGAGTCGACGTTCCAGCACTAAGTTCGGTTAGCGGTTTTTTTTGCCTACTGCTCTCCTTATACTAGATTGATTTCTATTATTACTCGGCATCGAACTGTGAACACTATCGAAATGGAGTAATTGGCACCTATGGCCAACTAGATACTTCAATAACATGACGAGCCCACTTTCTCATGGGTAATAATTATAAAAATAAGAAATGTTGAAAGGCCTTTCAACATTTCTTATTTTAGTAAGTATACGTTTTTAAGCATGCAAATATATTAACCATAACGTTTCGATAGTGATTGAAAAATGTTAACTGTTGATAAATTGTGTGCATATTCTTTGAGTGACTAATTTTGTGCCACACCTTGCGATTAGTTTTTATGTCTTTAACTGAATAAAAAATATGTTCTACACATTTTTCCTAATGCTGGTGTCAACGGGGATAAGATAGCTGTAAATATTGGATTTTAATAGTGCAGTCACTTATAGATTGAATTTATACGATAGATTCGTTCGTAGATAGCGAGGAGGTCACAGTTTAGTTGATAGCGTGCAGATCGCCCGATTGTCAGCTGTAAGTAGTTCAGAGAAACCTTTGTCTTATGGGTAACTAGTACTTAGCTGACATATTTTGTATGCGCTCGACAGAGGATTTAGATCGGTACCTGAATCGGTATCACATTTTGTTATCTTTCTTATCAGTTAACAACACTACATAATTGTTGGTATAAATTTATGCTCTTAAATTATTATCTATCTAAATAGACCATTAAGCCACTATTATATTGGAACTTCATATCGTTGTAGAATTGGTCATATCTGCTTTGCTTAGGGAATATGGGTGTGATGGCGTTTATTGTTTCATTATTATAATACGGCGCGAAATCTTTAAGTTATTTATTTGTATACAATTTACTCCTAAAATAATTATGTTTGTACACCTATTATTTCCGGTTCCATTCTACAAATATTCGCAATTTCGCACACATTTCAGAAACTCGTTAGATCACCTCGGCTATGCACATTTCTTTCCAATTATCATATGAAACTCTAAACCTGTCCTCAAAAGTCAAGCAAAAGAGGGTCAGAAATATATTGTCAGTGTATTTTCATTTATTTTACACGTTTGTAATTTATAATATTGCCATGTGATAGTTATTATCTACTTAAATACTGGTCCGCAGGAATGGTATTCTGTTTCAAATTTACTCGGGTGCACTTGTTAAATTATAATAACGACGGTGTTTATGCGTAAATGTAATGGAATAATAAATAAAGTATAGAAACAGGGTGATTGAATAAGGGAAGTTAGTGGCTTCAGGTTCATGATATATTGAACGAGAACAGTTAATGGGCGTTTTAATATTAGTGAACACAATAGTTTAATGCGTAACGGGTATTAATAGAAAGATATAATTTAAAGTATTTCTAAGGGTGTTTACTTTGAGGACACGTTTTTACGAGACGTGAAACATATCGCTTTATATGTAATAAAGGGACGTAGAGAAAATATTGAGAAACGACTACCTATTGTAGAATTCGATACTAATACAGTTGATTTTATCATTGGGGAAGGTATAATATGGACTTTACTTGTGTAAAAAATGTTGGTATATCTGTCTTTCAGTTTCAAATTTTGTGACAAATTATTTAAGCACTTGCGGGTATCCGATTAAGATGACATTAGTATGTAAATTGCTGACAACACATTAATGTGTACCAGAGCTGGTAGAGTCGGAAGGTGACATGTGAACTCCACAACATAACGCCCTCGTGTTTAGGCTTGCTGGATTGATATTGACAGGTACCATAGATACCTCTAATAATGAGTCTGAAGGACGCCATAAGGTTTATTCGACTAAGTTTTTTCAAGCGTCTACGGAGATACGACAGCTCGGTCAAGTGGTTAAACCATAGGCCGTTCCGCTCACTGTATCGAGTACTCATAGATTGTACACCTGCACGCGACCAATCTTTGTGTGACCTACAAACACTTTTGTTTTTTAATAACGTTGCTCCACACTTGGATTTGTTCCTGTGCGTTTACAAACATGAAAATTCACACAAATACCTAGACCGAAAAAAATAATTGCCCATGACTATTCAACCCAGTGGGCGAAGCGGCTGAAGGTCTTAACCACTGCGCTAAATCGTCCGACAAGTATTATTTTCGATGTGGATTTTTATAAAATCACGAATTTTAGGTCTGTGAGTGCACCAACAACACAATTCATATTTCACAAGAATAGAGATGTTTTTACTGTGCATTATCTGTAGTGATTATAAGTATTATATGTTACTTAATAATAATAATAAAGTTAGCCCCGTTAAGAAACTGTCCCAGCGTTGGGCACGGGCCTCTTCTCAGACTGAGAGGGTTTAGGCCATAGTCCACCACGCTGGCCCAGTGCGTGTTGGCGAAATTCACACACCTTCGAGATTCACCACACACATTCACCACCTTCAAACTCTTAGGCATGCAGGTTTCCTCACGATGTTTTCCTTCACGGTTAAAGCAAGTGATAGTTAATTTTTAATACGCTCATGCTTTCAAAAAGTCAGAGGTGCGTGCCTGGGTTTGAACCCGAGACCTCTGACTTTGCAGTCCAACTGTCTAACCACTAGGCTATTACTGCTTTTATACTTATGTTACTTACACAGCGAAAAAAAACTGATAAGCAGATAAGTTAGACGCCACTTCACATCTCTAGAAGATAAATTAAAGTATTATTTCCATTAATGTAAATGCATGCCTTACAATAAAACAAAACCTTAAACCGGTCGGAGGCGTTGGACGTACTTTCAGAGACAAAGTAATATTATATGACTATACACGTTTGGTGATTAAAATGTGTATCTACTAAAATGTGTTAAGCTCATAAATTGTATTTTATGCAAATTATATGTGCCATATTCAGTTTATTATTGGTTTTCGAATACATTAATAACTATATTGCCAGTAGATGGTGGGAACGAGTACGTTTGCGCCGATCTGTCCCAGTTTAATTTAAAAAGGCAAATAATGAGTGCGTAGTGGCTTCTTTATTGATATAACGGGTTCAATCTTAAGTCCAAATGGGATTAATGATCTGTACGAACGTTTAAAATTGTCAATTGGTTTGTCTTTTAAAGCGTAATGAGATAAGTAATTGATATAAGACCTGAATTTTCACGTTTGTTTTAATCGATATTGAATTAAAAAGGCACTACCAATTCTATGTCAACTGGAGTCCGATATTATGATTGGTATTAAGGTTAAGTATTATTTTAATTTTGTGTAAGTACCCGTGTAGCTTTAATATTTGTGAATAATACTAAAAAAACGATCACATATTGTTTTTTGCCTGCGAATTCTTTTTCAATGCAATTCATTTAAACTAAAGTTCCGTTAATTAAAGCATTTGAAACTTATGTTATACGTATCGCTTTTTAGATATGTTTCGATTTAAGATATCGTATTGCATTTGATGTAAAGATTAATGAGTCTGAATCGTAGTGTATTTAAAAAAAAGGTATTGTTTTATATCTTTGAATTGCCTCATGACGATCAAGAGGTGATGGGTTTGAATACCAGATCAGACTAATTGTTGAGTGGTTTTTCTATCCAATTATTATCACTAGTAGTCTGAATTTGTATTTGGTATAACGGCAATAGTCTCGCCCTCTATTACATTGGTGTAACATGTGGGTGTGCAAAGTACACTTCTGACACTTCTCGTTTCGAGAATATAAATGTGATCATGTTTTGTCACTTTTTTACCTTTGAATATAATTAATTATACAACAATAAGTTTCAGCTAAGTAAAGAAAACTAAGAAACTAGAACTAGCTAAGTAAAGAAACATTATAAAAAAATACGAATTCGAATTTCGATTCAACCGATTTAGTTAGTGAGTCATCATGTTGATTGTGCACATAAAAAGTTAGCATGGCGGCATCTCCTGCTTTCTTTTATTTTGGTGTCATGTTGAGAAACGGTTGGATTAGTGTCAGCGTTCCTGCTATGCAAACCCAAATATGGCGAAGAGCCGGCATGCGAGAACGAGATAAATCGAAAAAAAAGCATTCGTATGGATTGTTACGCGAGGCGGTAAACTAACACCACATCGTCAACACGTACATCTCCGTGTGTGAGTTTGCATTAAAATTATTGTCACTAGTACAATTCACGGTTGTTGTTTCTGTCAAACGGTAATGCCCGCGAGTAGGTAAGTGCGTGCGGCGAGAGTTTTGAAGAATGTTTTGTTGCGCGACGTGTGAAGGTGTATTTTGTATCAACAAGTCTTATAACTAGCAAAAGTGGGTAATGTGGAAGGCAGCCTTGGCGCTCCACATTTTGTTCCGCGAACCACCTGCGTTCAAATCAGCTGCGCGTCCAAGAAAATGGCCTGTGAAAAATGGAAAGTGGAGTGGATTTGTCTAGCTCAGTGTGTTAGTGTCCGAAGTATAACGGTGCGCATTACCGGGATAAAGGCCTATGCACATTGGCAGGAAATGATACTACAAATATCATAATGCGCAGAGCGTGAGAATCGCAACTAGCCGTTAATATCTGTATGCGGATAATATCTCTGCCTGTAATCGTGACAAACTATTTACTGCGCAGTTGAGTGCCAACGTCATTACGGCGTCTTAAATGGCGTAATTAATTTAAAGCTGTGATGTCACGCACTCTTGTAACTAAATACGGGGAATAACTACTATTACTCTAGCGTGTAAATGCAAAAGGTAACTTTTAAGTGCAACTTGCACGAGTGATCGTTTCGAACAACTTAATCTTTCTTTTTTGTTAACTTCTGACACTTTTGAGGACTTGATAAACTTGTACTGAAATTAAACATCAGATTGCGACCGGCTCGCCCTTTGTCACTTTGGGCCCAAAATATCTGAGCGAAATGCGAGTGTAAAAAACGGACGCGTCTGGTGTATTACGTTTGGTTAGGATATTCAGTACGAAATATTTAAAACTGTCTCATTGGTCTCGTGGCGTAAAAGGCATGTAGCAATCACGAGATTTGAGGTTGTATCTTAGGTCAAACAAATTCTCTTGAAAAATTCCCAATATCAGACTGGATTCTAGAATTGTGTCCGTTCATGCCTGTTACATAAACTAAAATCGTCGGTGAAAAGTATATAGTTACCTCTGTCGCCCTCGCTGAAGAATATAAGTATAACGGTGTACACATTTAGAAACTTGTCACTTACGAGAAAGCGTTGCGGATGGTATTATTTCCGCCACACGAGAGCTCAAAGCCAAACCATCATTGCAACTTACCTGAAACAAAATTAAAACATATTTATTAGTGAAATACCGCAGGGGATCTGCGCGCGATGATATACACACATAGAGAGATTAGTGAGATACCGTAAAACACGCGCATCTTATGCTATAAAATGATGTATTTATGAAGGCCGGTAGAGATTTAACTTAGTATGTATGGAGCGGAAGTATTCGATGTGAGGAACTTCATCTAGTGATGGTATTGTAAATATAACATACGAAAATGTGTTTGGGTTATTTTCATAATCAGCTTTTTATGCTTAACGGATGGATGGTTTGGTCTTCTTGGCTACTATGTCAAGTAGTTGCGGGTTCTATTCCCATACGGAATAAATTTTAGTGTGACCTATAGATATTTATTTCGGTGTGCGTGTGTATGAATTTCATATCTGTTAACGCACACACGGCAGGAATAATTCTTGTTTAAAAATATACCATCAATATTGTCATAAAATCCACAAATACTGTTTAATACAGCAATCGTATATATAATCTTGATTGGTGCGTTAATAAATATTTAAATAAACCCGCACTGTCTTCACACGATTAAAAGTTTATTAGCAAAAACTATTTTGGATTCCATTACACTACCATATACCTAACAGTAATTAGACATTTCTCCGTTTTTATACACTAGTTAAGTTAAAACACGAATTTTATGGGTAGTAATTATTTTGTGTAAGTGTTCAGGAATGCACTAACATAAGCTTTATTAGTTATGATCATCGTGCAACGGGGCAGTAAAAAGTTAGCAATACAAATTACGCTTTAAAATTTTATAAATAAATACTTCTCACACACGTTTCGATATGAACTGGTGTACACAGTACACTCACGCATATCACGTCGTGGTATTCTTAGACCCAATGTGACTGGAGGCGCGTCTGTCATCATTCTTAATGGTCGAGGAGAGTGATGGCGGCTTCTCAAGTCATACTCGTGAACGGGTGCCGCTGGTGGGGACTAGTCCGTCCTCTATCCTTTGACTGATTAAACATGTACCTATCTATCTATCTATCTATAACCTCACGCAAGATCCCTTGCGGGGTAGGCAGAGAGTACAGAGTTCCAACAGGTTCTTTCCTTACATACCTCTCTGGCTTCCTCGACTCTCATAGTTCGTCTCATACACGCTCGCCGGTTACGGAGACTCTTGACTTTTCCATCAGATAAGACTCGGTTTATTTGGTCGTGGTAAGATAGTCTAGGTCTTCCCCGGTACCTGCATCCTTCCACTTTCACATTGTATATCTGTTTTGTCATTCTTTCCTCTGGCATTCTTTCTATATGCCCGAACCAACGGAGCATGCCCTTTCTCATCTTTACACCGATACTATCTTTCATACCTACTCGCTGTCTTACTATGCTGTTGCTAATGCGGTCGGTCAGCTTCACTCCGCACATCTTCCGCAGAGCTCGCATTTCTACCGCATTTATCCTACTTTCATTCTCCTTCTTACATACCCAGCTCTCGCTACCATATAACAGCGTTGGGACAAGAACTCCGTTATGTATGGCCAGCTGCGCCTTATGGCTTAAGTGCCGGCTCCCGAGTAGCTTTCCCATCGCACCATTCACTCTGTTTCCTGCACTCACTCTTCTCTCTATGTCAGCGGTGTATTTCCCATCCTTACTGAAGGCGCATCCAAGATATACAAACTCATTCACTTGCTCCAGCACATCGTTACCAACCACAATCCTTACATTCGTTCTGGTTTCTTCCCTTTCAAAAACCATAATCTTGGTTTTTTTCACATTCAAGTGTAAGCCATTGATCATGCAGTCGTCTTTCATAACTGTGACTAGTGTTTGCAGATCAGTGGCTGTACATGTACAAACATGTACCGTAACAGCTATAACCAATTATTTTGTACGCACTCTTTACATATTTTATAGTAACCCTTTTTTCTCTTATTATATACCTCTACAAAATCTCTATTTTGTAAATGAGATGACTATGTAAACACTGACCGACAACATGAATCTAAGTATCATCATCATCATCATCTCAGCCTATACTTGTCCACTGCTGAACATAGGCCTCCCCAATCGCTTTCCAGCGTAACCGGTCCGATGCCACCTGCATCCAACGACTTCCTGCGATTTTCACAAGATCGTCGGTCCATCTGGCAGGCGGTCGTCCCACGCTGCGCTTGCCAATACGTGGTCTCCACTCTAGAATCTTTCTGCCCCAACGCCCGTCCGATCTACGCGCTATGTGGCCCGCCCATTGCCACTTCAGCTTGCTAATCTTAACGGCTATGTCGGTGACCTTGGTTCTTCTACGAATCTCCTCATTCCTGATTCGATCGCGTAGAGAAACGCCGAGCATAGCTCTCTCCATAGCTCGCTGAGCAACTCTGAGCTTTTTTATGAGACCTATTGTAAGAGACCACGTCTCTGATCCATATATCATCACTGGTAACACACATTGACTAAAAACTTTAGTCTTAAGGCACTGAGGTATTTTGGATGAGAAGATGTTGCGCAGTTTCCCGAACGCTGCCCAGCCGAGTTGGATTCGTCGATTGACCTCTCTCTCAAAGTTGGACCTACCTAACCGGACTACCTGTCCCAGGTAAATGTATTCGTCGACAACTTCAAGAGTAGAGTTCCCAACGGTAAGTGCGGTGAGTACGACATGGACTTTAGACATTATTTTCGTTTTGTCCATGTTCATTTTAAGACCCACTTGTTGAGATACTCTGTTGAGGTCACCGAGCATTCGTCCTAGATCTTCCAGCGACTCCGCCACGACCACAATATCGTCGGCAAATCGAAGGTGAGTGATGTATTCGCCATTGATGTTGATGCCAAGTCCTTGCCATTCCAAAAGCTTGAAGGCGTCCTCTAAGGTGGCCGTAAACAGTTTCGGAGAAATGACGTCTCCCTGCCTTACTCCTCTTTTTATGGGGATCGCCTTCGTGCACTGCCCCTGTACTCGGACTGACATGGTGGCGTTATTATACAAGCACTTCAACACTTCGATGTACCGATAGTCAATGCGGCATCGCTGGAGAGATCTAAGAACCGCCCAAGTCTCTATCGAATCGAAGGCTTTCTCATAGTCCACAAACGCCAAGCATAGTGGCCGATTATACTCCTCGGTCTTCTGTATAATCTGCCGCAGCGTATGTATGTGGTCTATGGTACTAAAGCCTTTCCGGAAACCGGCTTGTTCGGGAGGCTGGAAGTCATCAAGCCTGCGTTCGAGACGATTCGTGATGACTCTCGAAAACAACTTATAAACATGGCTCAGCAGTGTGATGGGCCTATAATTCTTCAGTAAAGTGTTATCACCTTTCTTGAAAAAGAGTACCACCACACCCCTGTTCCACGCTTCCGGCGTTTTTCCTTCGAGCAAGACGGAATTAAACAGCCTCTGAAGGACTTTAAGTACCGGCGATCCGCCCGCTTTCAGAAGCTCTGCGGTAATTCCGTCTTCACCCGGCGCTTTGTTGTTTTTAAGGTGTTTGAGAGCCATCCCAATCTCGTACAGGCTGATGTCCGGGATATCTTCAGTGTAGTGTCGGGTTAGCTTGGCTCTTGGGTCTTTTACCAAGTCAACAACAGGTTCAGCTACTGAGGTATACAACTGCCCATAGAACCTCTCTATCTCCCTGAGCACCTCTGACCTATTCGACGTTACGTTTCCGTCCTTCGTCTTCAGCTTCGTCAACTGGCTTTGCCCAATAGACGCGTCTCTTGCAAACACTTTGGAGCCCTTGTTCTGCTCTATGGTCTCCTCAATACGTCTTGTATTGAAGGATCGTAAATCGTGTCGCAAGGACTTCAATATCTGTCCATTGAGCTGCCTATAGGACTTAGCATCATCGGAGGTTTGGAGTGTCATGGTACGTCGCTCAGCCATAAGGTTTCGGGTGTAGTCAGATAGCTTTTGAGGCCTATTTTTACGGTGGGGCTTAAAATGCTTGGACCCGACCGTATGGACAGTCTCTACCAACCTATTGTTGATTTCGTCCACTGATGCGCTGCTGTCTAGCAATTCTAAGCGGTTTGACAATTCGAGTTGAAAGTTCTCGGGGTTTTGGATATGTGCATTAGAAGGTCGGAGCGTAGACTTCATCAGACGCGATCTTTCCATTTTGACATTAATATTTAATGTGCCTCTGACCATTCGGTGATCACTGCCGGTTTTTACCCTGTGAATCACGGAGACATCATTAAATATTTGTCGCTTGGTGCTCATGATGAAGTCTATCTCATTTTTTGTGGAACCATCAGGGCTCATCCAGGTCCATTTCCTATGAGGCGGCTTCCGGAAGAAAGAGTTCATCATAAAGAGTCCCTCCTTCTCCAGATATTCGGCCAGCCTCTGACCCCTGGGGTTACGTTGCCCATATCCAAATTGCCCCACTCTCAATTCATCATCGCCCCGTTTGCCCGGCCGCGCATTGAAGTCACCCATAACCACTGTAAAGTGTGCTTTGGAAGTATGTATGGCTCTACTAATGTCCTCATACATTACTTCGATGTCATCATCTGAGTATGCCGAGGTCGGTGCGTAGACCTGTATGACCTTCAGCGAATATCTTTTGGATATTCTGAGTATCAGGTACGCTACCCTGCTCGACACACTAGTGATGGACACAACGTTGTCTATGAGTGACTTGTGGACGATAAATCCGACACCACCTTGGGACTGCTGTTCGCCCTCCCGGTAGTAAAACAAGTTGCCGGATTTTAAGGTTATCGTGTCCTCGCCCTTTCTTCGGACCTCCGATAAACCAACAATATTCCACCGCAACTTGTTTATCTCTTCTTCCAGCTCAACAAGCTTCTCATCTGTCCTTAACGTGCGTGCGTTGTATGTCACCAGGGCCAATTTTCGGTGTTGGTGGTAGCCGAATCTCTGCCGGAGATTCTTAGCACCCCTTGTCCTGTCGTTACCATGGCTACTACCGTGGCCAGGACGAACAGGACCGCCGGGGACTAGGGGCCTGGTTTTCCTTCCATAATTGGGGGTGTTTGCCATACTCACCACGCTTGGCAGGCGGGTTGGCGAGCGCAGTTATTGGTCGTCGAAGTCGCTAAGGGAACGCTGCTGCCCATTCCCTAGTTTTCCCTTAGTCGCCTTGTACGACACCCGATGGGATGAGATGGGTTGGTCCTATTCTAAGCCGGGAACCACGCGGCAAGTAAGTATACTTGTGATTAATCGCGTTTTCGTTCTGCTTTGTTCTCCCATACCCCATGAATGCAATGTATACAAAAGTATTATAAAACTCTCATTTTCAAAAAATCTAACCGTGGAGTTTCTTGCCCTTCTTCTCCACAGAAATGACTTTCCGAACGGGTGGTAGAGTCTTAAGTGATCAATAATTTTCTTTTATTGACTATTCATAAGTGCCTTTTGGTCTACATAAATAAAAAAAACTTTTGATTTCATTTAGCTGTGGCGTGCATTGCGTATAGATAATTAAGCAGTGTCTACTTCATAAGAATTCAATAACACTATCTTTAACTTCAACACTACTAAATTAATGAAATAATACCCATCATCACACTCACTTCAGTATCCTACGAGGCATGCCTTTAAGTTTTGTCGTTTGAAGAAAAAAACACAACTAGAACCTTATAGTACTTTTTATTGTTTTTCAAAGTATTCACCACGTAGCTTAATACACTTTTCCATTCGCTCAAACCAGTTATTATAACATTTATTCCACTCTAAAGTGGGGGTGTTCAAAATGGCTGACTTGAAAGCGTCGACTGCTTCTTCACCGGACTGGAACCTTTGACCACGAAGACTTTTCTTAATTTTAGGAAATGTAAAGAAATCGTTAGGGCTTAGGTCAGGACTGTATGGAGGATGGTCAAGAATTTATACTTTTTCCTGCTTCAAATGCTCAATCATTTGACGAGTGCTGTGTGAGCTTGCGTTGTCGTGGTGCAGGATGATGCGTCGCTTTAAGTTAGATTTTCGAAGTTTAGTCGCAACCTGGCCGGTTTTTCCAACGAACGTGGCCACCATCTTCTTTGAAGTGCTTCGAGAACGAACAACTTTAGTCGGCTTTTGCTCGTCTTGAAAGACCCAGATTGTAGATTGTTGTTTGGAATCAGGATCGTAGGCATAGATCCAAGATTCTTCACCACTGATGATGCCGTAGATGTGATTTGACTCTCCTCGGTTGAACCTTTGCAGAGTTTTCTTACACCATCTGACGCGGGCCGCCTTGTGATCGTCGGAAAGCAGATGCGGTATCCAACGGCAAACTAGCTTTCTCACACCAAGCGCTTCATGCAAGATCTCCTGAATGGTTGTCCCTGAGATGCCTAATGGAGCTTCTATCTCTCGATACGTCACATGACGATCTTCGAGAATAAGTTGTCTCATAGCAATGATGTTATCTTCAGTGAAGGCGGAATTTGGACGTCCTTCGCGAGATATGTCACTAACACTAGTATGCCCACGCTGGAATTCTAAATACTAGCGTTCGACAGTCCGCAGACATGGGGCTTCGTCACTGAACACAGATGTTAGCTCTTCAAAACACTGAAGCCGTGTCAGGCCTCTTCTAAAGTTGTAGAAAATTATTGCACGAACATTTTGCTTAGAAAGATTCATTTTTCTACGAAACCTGAGAGATTCCAATTGACGCTGTGACTAAACAATAGCATTAATCCTAATACTTTCAACTCTTTTGAGATTCAAAATTTAAACACATTTGAATATAGAACAGTTCCAAATTCAAAATTGCCGGGAAATATGGAAACGACAGTACTTAAAAGGCATGTCTCGTACTAACTAATATTATAAATGTGAAAGTTTGTATATTTAGATGTTTGTAACTCAATCACCCAATTTTGGAACACAGATAATTAGATAGTTTGTTACCTGCAGGTAAACAACTATGTGTGTTACAAAATTGCGATACATATACACATAGGATACTTTTTATCCCAGAAAAATGTTAGGTTCCTGTGTAAAATCAACGAGGACGAAGTCGCGAGCAGGAACTAGTAATTAATAACATATGTTCAATATATTATAATACTGAGGCAGGCATTGCTTAATTGCCTATATATGCAATGGTCGCCACTGTTTTTAGGCACATTATGTCAATGTTACTTGAATCTTTATTAGCTTTTTCGGAAAAGAAGGTTTATACAAGATATCTTCTTTTACTGCTAGGAAATGACCTCGCGCAAGGGTTTCGAAAACTACGAGCTGCGATTTAAACGACGTGAATTATATTGGTAGAGTGGTTGCCTTATAATTATTATTAATTAAAAAGCGACCGCGAAGCGTAGTTGGATATGACCTGTAATTGGCTCTCCGATATTGCCCCACTTTTTAACCGACTTCAAAAAGGAGGAGGTTCTATGTTCAGTTGTATGCATGCTTTTTTTATGTATTTTCAGCGATATTTCCGTCAATTGTGGACCGATTTTGATGATTTTTTTTTGCATTGGCTTCAGTATAGCTCCAAGGTCCCATTTTAATTTCATTGGCATTGGACCTTGGACTTAGAAGATACACCAGGGAACTCCTTAACGACAAACAATCGGCATGTGTAAATTGAGATATTAGGGGTATTAAGTCAATCCTATAGGTACCCTACTATAGAACTAAGCAGTATGTTAGCCGTCTTCAAAAACGGAGGAGGTTCATACTTCGTCCTTTTTTTTAAAAATCCTATGCTTATGAACAGATTTTAATGAGTCTTTTTGCATTGGGTTCAGTATAGTTTTGAGGTGGTCCCATTTTAATGTTATTGGTATTGGACCTTGGACTTTGAAGATACAAGAGGGAACTCCTTAACGGCGAACAGCACGAATGTATAGATTCCGTTATTATAGTTATTGTACTTCAAAAAGCAATAAATAAATATTTGAAGTCGGTGCTGGTTGGTGCAGTCGGTTACTTGGCATCGACTTCAAATATTTACCTTTTTTTAAAAGATTTTTATTATTAATGTAGTATTATAGGTATTACAATATTTTTAGTTAGTCTTTAGTGTCCTACAGTTGGGAAATGACCTCCCTCCGTCTCCTCCACTCTTTTTAGGCCTATTACGCGCCAACCCTTTTTAAAGACGTCCAACCTGAGCCTGCCGATTAAAAGTGAACGAACCCAGTTGCTGATTATGTTTGCCTAAGACCAGCCCAATCCCATTTCAGATTGGCAGCTTTTTGGCCCACATCGGCTATTTGTGTCAATAAGCGCAGTACAATATTTTATACATGGTTGGTAAGTTTAATACTGCGCTCCAGGTATTCCATTAAATAACTAAATATTTTATATAATAAAAATAGTACAAGTTAGCTAGTGGCGGAGGTGGTGCGCCGGCGAGTGTAAGGAGTCGGTCGAAGCAGGCGCAAACATAAAGCACCAGGTGATATACAGTTTGCATATGCTAATTCAGCTCCAAGCCTCCACTTACAGAGCATGGAAATGCCGCGCGAGCTCCACTCCGCCATGTTGAGATTAATGAGAAATTATTCAACAACAGTATTAATTAATTCCAATACTTAGCTGGCCACAGCTAATATCCGCCGCTTTAATTTTCAACTCTAAAGCAATATGCCGTTAAAATGCTTTAACTGCCGATTGGACATACATCTTAGCTCGTAAAGATCAGACTTCTCTTCCTGTCGTTTATTACACGTTCAGTTCCTACTGTTTAAATAACAAGCGTAGAAATACTGAATAGAACAACCGTAGAGCGATTGCTTTAATTATCTTTATAACGAAGCCTCTAGGAGGATGTTATATTTTAAGAATATCTTTAAAATTCAGCGTTTTCAAGTCATTGTTTCATCGTTTTCAAGTTTATGATATCGTATTTTTACTAGGGTGCGAATTCAATAAATGGTTACTCGCTCTAAGTTTGTATACAGGCTGTTGTCTTGAATTCTGGCGGAATTTATGGAATACGTAACAGAGTACTTAATTATTCTACACTACTTAAAGCTCGCTATGTTTGTTTTTATATTTATTACTAATACTCATTTGGCAGTCAATCAGAATAACCTTAGTAAAAGTGAAGATTCTACTAAGCGGTAGGTATGTAGAAAGTATTTTATGCTTTCCTCTGTCTGACCGCGCGGGCGGGTCACCACACACGTAGGGCAAGACACTTGTTTTTCAAATATAAATTGACGGACGATTTAGCGCAGTGGTTAAGGGCTTAGCCCGCCCCGCCCACTGTGTATAATAGTCGCGGGTTCGATTCCCGCACGGAACAAATCTTTGTGTGATCCACAATTATTTGTTCCGGTCTGGGTATTTGTGTATGTGAATTTTCATGTTTGTAAACGCACCCACGACACAGGAATTAATCCTAGCGTGGCGCAACGTTTTTTAAAAAAAAAAAAAAAAGTTTCTTGTTCTGTTGCCCATTAATTTGTAACTACAAGTTTTTAGTAACACCAGTACAGCTACTCTAGTTAATTTCACAAGGTTACTTAACAAAGACCGTCAGTCGTCGACCGATTAATGTTCAGTAGCCGGCCGGGAAAATCAGTTTTGCACACATGCCGAGACACTTAGCACGCGCGACCCGGATCGTGATGCGAATAATCACCATTTATAGATGAGAGAAAAGTGAAACTGATATGTATTTCCACAGCCGTATAAAGTGAGAAGACTTTCAACAGGATTCTCTGAGTAAGGCTTTTGGAGAAATAAATATTAATGTCGTGTCGTGTTATAAAATTACCGCAAATTGTCCTAGACTACGGTAATCACTTCCTACGATTGTCCAAACACTCAGCGCGATGCCGAATCTAACGGTTATTTATATTCAGATCATTCAAATTAAATTTATTATGGGAACATGACGACAATTGGATGGATTACAATTATGGATTTGGAGATTTTATGTGGAAAATTTAAAAAATATTATCTAATTACAACATACAGATCTAATCCTTAAAAGGGTAGGCAGGAAGGTAGGTAAATATTATAACAGTTTCCAGTGAAGTATTTTTAAGCTCAAGATTGTTCGTTCACATTCACACCTCTTTCAAAACGTTTTCTTAGACTTCGAGAATTCAAGTAGAATACCATAATTTTAACCGAACAGAATTTTTTTTTTTTTTTTTGCGACAGAAAATATTTTGCAGCAAAGATTGGGGATTAAAATGTAATTAAATATATAAAATACAAAAAAGTTTTAAAGATGACACAGTAGAAGTAAGTGAAATCTAGCATAAAAAAGATTAAGAGATATTTTTATACCACAAAAATGTTTTAAACCGCGGAAAAAAAATATGTTGGAAGAAGATTTCTTAAACATAAAGAATAATATAGAGCGCTGTCTGAAGCTCTACGTCCACCGTTTGAATGTGAGGTAAATATGAACGAGTAATATGACGAAGACTGTCACAGAACTGCTTTATGTAGGGAGAGGCGGTAGTGGCATAATATATTTCTGGTATTAGAAGTTAGTAGCATGTGATCACGAGGCGAGCTGTCAACCAAAGGGTTTATCATTACTTTTATCTAATATTTATAGTCTGATATTATAATACAGTAAAGTTTTATCATCGAACGTAGGTATAAAACCTGCAAAGCTGAAGTGGGAGTGGGCTGGCCGCGTAGCACTTCAGAGGTGGACAAACGCCGTCACCAACTGGATACCAAGCGGTAGACGTAGAGAGCGGTGGTGCGACGATCTGGACACTTTTATGGGTACCTTTGTGGTCCGAAATTGCAAAATTTCGACAGCTGTAAAAGTATAAGGGGGAAAGTCTTTGGTCAGGATTGAGACAGTCAAATAGGCTAGAAAAAAAACATTGTCATAATTAACTGACCTCAATAGCCGGATACATTTTAATAAAAGTATAGAAAACTAGTTGGTGTATAATAATATGAGACCTTTCATTTTTCAATCATCAGATATGAAAGTGCAAAAAAACAGTAACATTTGTTGAATTTCTTCCTCTCAGAAACAGAGGATATGCATCTGTGCTAACGACACGCCTCGTGTCCATTCAACTGTGCATGCAATGAGGGTGCCATAGAGAGATACCGTAAAAATTGACTCTAAAACGGGTATTGTGTTCACAAAAATACATTTACATGTATAACCTACTACCAATCGGAAGACGCATGACAATAGTCGTAAAGTAAGAACGGGTGCTATCATAATATGTGCATATTATTTGTGGGCCACGTTTCATATTGCGATTTTCACGGTTACACACTTTTGGTGTCTTGAAATAAGATGTGCTATTATGTCAATTTGCTCCGGTTCACGGCATGCTACAAACATTATGGCCGATATTTACAACAGAAATGATTGCTTCCTTGAGACTACTCACTGAAATACGTTGGCGGTATATAAGATCTCGCGTTAACAAGAAAGCTGGATGCGTGCGTAAGAAACACATAATATTCAAGAAACTATAAACACATTTCCTTCATTTACATCGGCGCTCTCGACTCCTTTGGTTTTTTATAACATTTAAACTGAGGATAATGATGGTAGAACATTTCAGGTAATATTGTAAGTAGGAATACTATAATTTAAGAAAATTTTAAACAGTTTATTTAGATTTAACCATAGTTCTATACTTCGTTGTATCTGTCCGACTGTCTCGTTGTTCTAGTGGGAGTTTGCCGTGGCTGGCGATTCTGCGACAAGGTTTTGAATTTTAATCTAAGGATTTTTTTTTTATTTACAAGTTCTAAGTAGCAAATCGGAGTCTGTATTTTTCTCGTACAATGTGTTTACATTGTTGGCGAGATGTGGGGGATATTCAGTACACATCTGCTGCCGCTGATTGAAAAATATATATCAATCAATAAATCAGTATTTACTAGTGTTGTCAAAATGAGCGCTGAAATCATGCGTTTAGCGCTGAGTCGACGCTCACGAGCGTTAAAACACGTAGAAGACGCAAGTGTTTTGAGCGCCGACTCGAGCGTTTTTACAACACTAGTATTTAATGTCTCGCTGCTGATCCAACGCCTTCTTTTACAAATCGACTCGAACACGCGGACCCAGTGCGGTATGGTGTAGGCAGGTCTGCTGTTGTTGAAACTTCTTAAGCTGCCGATAAGCCTTCCGATTTGGTTTAACAACTACGAAATTAGGGATGATTGAGAAATATAGGAACAGCTATATTTTTTTATATATTGCACAGGAGATTTAGCGCAGTTCAGAGTTTAAGCTGCTCCGCCACACGGGATAAATCTTTGTGTGACCCACAATTATTTGTTTCGGTCTATGTGGTAGGTGTATGTGATGTTTCATATTTGTTAACGCACCCATGACACAGAATAAACACTAGTACGTTTTTTTTAAAAAGAATAAGAATTAAGTATGCCATACGCAAAAGTTTATCAGTAAGAAAATGAAGCCTTATAGCTTCACTACATAATGCTTGGTGGGTACTTAAAATTTAGCTCGTATAAATGATGTGGGTAGCTCGATTAGACAGTTTGAGTGCATATTTAACAACTGCTTGTTATTTAGCAACTTTATTAATTATTTTACTATAACCGTTAAGTTTTCATAGCTTTGCTAACGAACCAACACTTTGAAAGTACACCAAAATTATATGCAGTTTGTAAGTACATACACATACTACCAGTTAACTTTGATTAATCTTTAAGCCGGTATTTAATTAACAATAACTGGTAATAAATACGTCCACTCGTCACGACTATATTGCGACTTTTCGCATACGGTATTAGGTTGCAATGTAATAGGCTTATTGCCATTAAACTGGTCGCAATTATAGACTGCGGACTGATACTGGAAAATTTTCGACAGAATAAATTAAAACTACACTTTGGAAGATTTCGGATTCAAACCCGTGATGCGTATTTTACGCCATTCACTACAACAAAGAGTAAAACTAGATTCACGACTCATTTACGTTCTGTAATAGAGACCTTAAACATTAAGGCCCGACTCCTATCAGCCGCTACCGCCGACCGCGGCATGTTCTCACCGACCCTCCCGATGCCCTTACGGGGTTCTTTTGGATATAGGTATCTCACACAGGATCAGTCACCAACCTCGCCGGCGAGGTCGAAGAATCCCTGGTCCGCCGGCTGGTGCAGAGCACCATGGTGAGACACCTAGTATACGCCCTCCACATAGCGACTGCCCAAGCCGAGGCCGTTCCTTCTTGACACGCCCTTGAGCTAGTTGCCCCCCTTGATCTTCAGGCTCGAGCGTAGTGATTGCGCACTCGCCCTCTTGTCCTGTGAAGCTTTTAAGGCCCCGCGGCCAATAGCGGAGATTATTCACACACAAACACACACCCACACACACACACACACACAGTCGTGAATCTAGTTTTAAGACTAACATTTTAGTACTAAAATCAGTTTCTAAAACTAGATACACAATTTATTTACGTTCTGTAATACGGACCTTAGTTTAACGAGTATAGATTTTGTTTTTCTTACGGTACGCAATATTTGAAATACATTAGGAAGACTATTAGAATAGTGGAATAACTGGACTATTAGAACTGTGATCGCAAGTGCACGTTCTCGATTACTACATTCTTGGATGGTGATGCAAACACTTTAATAAAACTGCGGAAGCTATCAGCTACCCCTCTATTTGTGTTAATTGAATTTGAACCATTAGTTTCCAATGTACCATAAAACCCATACAAGCTTTATAGCAATGTCTAAATATTGGCGAACAGCAAGTAACGTACATTAACCGTGCGATGATGGTGTTCTTACTGTAAACGAAGATTGCAATGTATAAAGCCGCACTAGAAGGAATTAAGTTTAAATATTTATGGTATATAGGAATTCAATCTATGTCGATAACGTAGAAATGAAACACATTTCTGTGCCATTAAAAAGATGCAGGTCAAAATTAAACTTAAAGTTGAAAATAAATAATATATTGAAGGGGGAGTCGTAATGACCGATTGGTAAGTATCATTTCCAGTCTTGCTTTGAAGATATTTATCGAATTATCTAAAATACCGCGATTTAATTGTATAAACTAGTATATTTTAACTGTATTATTAATATAAAATACCGTATAAAACGACAAGTACATAATGTTTCAAAATAAGTATCCAAGAAGGCTATGTTAGATTTTCCGTATAATACACTTAAATTTTTTATTGTTTTACAAATTATAAAGATGAGAAAGGGTGTGCTACGTTGGTTGGGCATATAGAAAAAATGTCAGAAGAAAGAATGACAGAACAGATATACAATGCGAAAGTGGAAGGATGTAGGTACCGAGGAAAACCTAGGCTATCCTACCAAGATACCAAATAGACCGAGTCTTATGCTCATACCGAGCCTCCGTAACCGGCGAGCGTGTATGAGATGAACTATGAGTGGAGGAAGCCAGAGAGGTATGTAAGGAAAGAATCTGTTGGAAAGCTTTATGTGTTGGCATAATGCGTACAGAAAGATATTCTAATGATCGATAAGTTAGGTATCGCAATTAAGTATATAAAAGTTACTGATGCTGAGTATCATGGGATAGTTATACAGCATATAGAGATTGTTATGGAAAAAAGAAGAAATTAGGCTTTACACTTAAACTTTCTAAACTTGTTTAGAATATTTAAGTAGTGTTAGGAGAATATTAACTATGTTTTGGCGTGGTTGAGTTTAAGGGATCTAATATGTCAACAACTCTATAGCGAGACTTTTAACATTATTTGACACGTCGTCTGAGTGTAGTTGAATACTGCCATGTAGGGACTAACTATCTACCATTTGTGTTTTAATCGTAACTAAATAAAACTTCATTTCAACAAATTACATGTTCTATCGTATCGTATCGTATGTTACGATAGTAATAACATTTTTGTGTTTTATCAAAAAAGAAGTAACTCGTTCTAATATATAACTAATAATATTTCTTTAGAAAGTCAAGTAGTAGCCTTGCAATCGCCTTCAGGCCAAATAAAAAGATGCTTAATATCAAAATATAAATTCGTCTGAATAAACAAGTAATTACATCTAACCCGGCCAGAGGAAGATTGATGAGTTCATGAATTAATTTTTCGCTTCACATTCAAACATCTCCATAACAAAAAAGGAGCTAATAATAATATAACCTTTCAGAGCAGTAACAATTCATATTATACATTCATTTAAAAGAAATGCTGGTAAAGTTTTATTACAGTCATTTATACTAGTGCGGTGTTAATAAAAATTATGATCTACATTTTATATCCTAAGCTTTACAACCTAGAACATTTCCCGGTTCATACATAAAGTGGTCATAAAAAATCCGCCTCTGTTGATTACAATCAGACTTGGCGTCGTCTTGGACCGTGTGAAGAGACACCATCAAGGGAAAGGTACTTCAGTAAATTAAATGCAAAACGAGAATAAGAAAAAGTTGTAAAGAGTACATATTATTCATAAATAATAAGTATCTGCGTGCCACGTGCAGCGCACGAATGCAAATGGTTTGAAGAAACAAATAAGTCAGAACCGCGTTGATGTGATCTGAGGTGACATTATTTGAATTACGGGAGATTTCTTAGTTAAATATTACAGTACATATAAACGAACACTAATTATCAAAAGAAACTACTACTTATAAATTTAACCTCTACATTTTATAGGGGTTATTACACTTGCTATGAAGGAAAGCTGTAGGTACTAACTCAGTTTAATGTCCTTACTGTTAAAATATAAATTTATTCCACATGTTTTTTCCTGTTTAGTTGTACAGCATTTAAACGGTTAAATGAATTTTGATGAATGAGTTATAATACGATTCGTCTTAATTTGCGCATGACATTGACTAATAGACGTGTAAATATCGGTGTCTCGTGATTCAAATGACAAAAATAATGCCAGCTGAATCCATTTACATATCGAAGTAGCGATATGTAAAGGCGGAGAAACAATATTAATCGATCAAGTATTACGTTCCTTGCGATATATCGATGGATGATAATAATGTTGTTTTTTCTTAAATGGCAACTGATTCTGAGTTAAATTTATGACCGGAGACTTATGAGGCCACTGCGATGCTTTAGCGACGCGGCGAATGAAGTTACTGGGAGTGGCCAATCCAAATCCAGAAGAATTTCGGCTCTGCCCCCCTGCTGGAATCTACAGCCTGGTACAGGGAGTATTTGGTCCTTCAGATACGTAAAAGCATCAGGGCAAGGACAGCACAAAAGCTCCCATCGGGTCGAAGTGCGCTTGAGGTCTCCTTGGTCCGATAAGCCAACAACAAGATAAGATAAGATATGAGTCCACTAGATACATCGCTTGCTATGATGTGTGTGTGTGTGTGTGAATGATGTACGCTGTTGGCCGCGAGGCCTTTACAGCTTCACCGGACTTAAAGGCGAGCGTGCAACCACTACGCTCTAGCCAGCCAAAAGTCGCCTCTTGCCAAAAGGGCAATAGGCGACATACTGTCCCAACCGAGGGCGCCTCTTCGAGGCGCCCTCGGTTGAGACAGTCGCTGTAGGGAGACGGGTGCACTACTAAGTGCATCGGTCAACCGCCGGCTATGGGAGGGGATCTACTACTTCGTCGTCGTCGTCGCCCGTATTCTGAGCGGAAAGAAGGGATGACAAAGCATCGGGGGGGTCGGTGAGAACATGTCGCGGCCGGCGGTGGCGGCAGGGGTCGGGGGGGAGATCGTAGTCGGCGGTGGCTACGATTAACGGATTCGCATGGGTAGATGCGTTCGCGAAGTGACGTGTTGACGCCTTTTTAATAATGGCGCGAATAGGTTCGAGACCTAGATCGGAGTGGAGGTCGACGTACCGTACGAACCAGGGGGCTCCTACGGCTTTACGGAGGAAGCGGTTTTGAACCACTTGGAGTTTATCGATGTGAGAGGGGGCCGAATGCCCGAACACAACACACGCATAAGTCATGATGGGTCGAACGCAAGTTTTGTAAAGTGTCACCTTATTTCTAAGGGACATTTTACTCCGCTTGCAGATTAACGAATGGAGACGACCGAGCACAAATGATGCTCGGTGACGGACCCGCTTGATGTGCGGGCCGAAGGACATGGTACTGTTTAGGGTGACCCCTAGATATTTGACCTCTTTGACCCAGGGAATGGGTCGGTCGAACATGGTCACTTGGCCGAGATTACTTCTAGGGCGGCGCAGGGAGTGGCGCGGGGTGGCACCTCTGGAGAAGGTTCACCTCAATACGCCACTTCCTGAACCAATTCCCTAGGGAATTGGCGGATGCCTGAAGGTGTCTGGTAATGAAACCCTTATTCCTATGCGAGACGTATAGAGCGGTATCATCCGTGAATAGGGCTAGATGCGCCTTACTCGAACGAGGAATGTCGTTCGTGTAAAGGCTAAACAGGAGCGGAGAGAGAACTGAGCCCTGTGGGACTCCAGCACTGATGGAGTGGGAAGTGGAGCGCGTCATTTCGACGCGATAACGGAAGGCGCGATTCGACAAGAAGTCTCGTAAGATGAGCACGAGTCTGTCCGGCACACCCAATTGGTAGAGCTTGTAGATCAAGCCGTTGTGCCAGACTTTGTCGAATGCCTTCGCGACATCTAGGAAGAGGGCGCCCGTGTAGATGGGTTTGGGTCTATTGAGACCGGAGAGGATGTGCTTCGTGATGCGGTGCACTTGGTGGACGCAAGAGTGTTTGGCTCGAAAGCGAAACTGCTCGTCGATAAGAATACCCCTGGACGTTACGAAGTCTTTGAGCCTCGCCAGAAGTAGGCGCTCGTATATCTTGGCCAGGGAGTTGAGGAGACTGATAGGGCGGTAGCTCGCGGGGAGATTGCGAGGTTTGCCGGGCTTGGGAATGCCTATGACGTCCGCCTCCTTCCACTTAGCGGGGAAGGTGCAGTTCGCCATGGCAGCGTTCAATATGGCCACTAAGAGTGGCTATGATGTTTTCACTCGCATCACATTCAGAAACACCCGGTGTTTCGCAGACTGCTTCTGTCGCGTATTGTCTGAATCTTTTTCAGATAATACGCGACAAATGGACACTTTCTATCGATTTAGTATTTATCCAAGTTAGTGAAACTTAAAATATACTTTTTACCGTTTGTGTAATAGCTTCTTATTTTTCCATCTAACTATGTTTTTGTTTTCCAACTTTGTTTCCACTAGCAGTTTCCCGCCACTTGGTACCCGGTTGACAACAACGTCACCTACCGGGTTATGTTATATAGCCTATGTTACTTCTAGATAACGTAGCTTTCTAATGGTGAAAGAATCTTTGAAATCGGTCCAGTAATTTTTAAATTTATTCGTCACAAACATACAACAATAAAAATCTTTCCTCTTTATAATATTGGTATAGAAGTATAGATTATGACTATTGGCCGGTTTCAATATTTAAATCAAGGGTATATTTGCTTAATGTTAGTAGTATTTTGACAGAATTTCCAAATTTATTCGTAAGTCACACATTGCAACCAGCTTTAAGACAAATAAGATACTATGTTCGCATATTTCTAACATATGTTTCACAATAGGAAGAAATCTTATTATTTTAATAACAAAAGCATGGCGTATACTTGTAAAATATGATTCTTGAATAGGAATTTGTCTTTTCATGCGCTTTAATGGCGATATTATGTTAAACCGCTACTACTGAAGGGCATGCTGCTTTGCAACATTGTCGTAGCACGCAATATCGTTAAAATTCTACGAGGGAGTAAGAATTTACGTGGTCAGTTCTAGCTGATAAAAATAGTTTATTTCAAAAGACTGCTTCTTTGTTACTAACATGTAAGTCCTTAAGACTCCTTTACAATGTTATCATGGGCTGTTGAGCATGCTTTGCTTATGTATGGATCGGCACTAAATGAGAGGGCACTCAGTGGTAGCGAATACAATTATGAATACCCCGATTGCGTTTTATAAATTGATTGTCTGCGCTACTAAGGTACTAAAGTAAGGTATTCAAATAATAAGTATACCAGTGTGATTTTATAGAAATTATTAAAAAATGACTTTTCTCTCCTGTTTTCGACAAAACATGTAGGTGCATATATCATAATGTTGTTTTTGTACCCCAGTTAATCTACGTTTCTCTAGATATTCTTGTGATATTTGTAATTCACCATAACAAGAACACTAGTGTCTGTGTGACGATAAAAAAGGAATTAGCGAAAGTGTAAAGAACCGTCATTTGACTGCGTTTTAGTGTACTACTAGTCAGATTACTAATGCAAGTGACGTAGAGGGCTGATGCAAGAAATTTTTGGCAACTTTTTCCCGTCTTTGGCAAAGCAATGTAATTGTTTTATCTGTAAAGCACCCACGACCTCGACCACTAGGGACACTTCTTAAAAAGTTAAAGAAGTGCTAAAGACTGAAAAAAGTCATCAAGAGTCACACGGACACAATTACACACACACAATTACATAATTCCGATAATTCTAGTTGTCCATCATCGGCCTGCCTACCAGTGGTGGACAGTGACACAATATTTAAAAATTACTACCGTTGTCCACCAGTGGACGACAGAGGCACAAATTACCAACACAAAATATAAAATTATGAATTTAATATTAAATTAGCACCATTGGTGGACCAACGGGTGGCGGCCAATAGAATGAACGGATAATTCGGATCATTGGCTCGAGTAGGTGCGGGTTTGTGTTGCACAAATGTTTCTTTCGGTCTAGGACCCCTCGACACAGGAATTCTAAGTAAAGATCTCACTTTTTTTAGAAGAAAGCGAAAGGAAAGAGTCAGTGGTCATGTGCGGGATTCGAATTTACGACTACTCGATCTCATGATCCGAGCGGCTTTCCTTCTAATAACTAATCCAAGATAAGTGATAAACATGTGTCGATAACAAACATCGGCGCCACATCGGCGCAATAAATGCAGACTGCCCATCATCGCTTAACCACCAAGAAACGTGATAATTTGCAAGTTACGCGAAACTCTAGGACGCATAAATTTTGTGTTCTAGTATTAAACTAACTTTACAGCCGAATAACTATGCGTAGTAAATTATCCTACTTAAATGTAGCGTTTATACCCTTTATGCTCTTGTATGTGCGACTCAATAATCTTCTATACATCTATATTCGACGAACGAAATAGCGCACTGGTTAAGAGCTTAAGCCGCTCCGCCCACTGTGTCTAATAGTCGCGGGTTCGATTCCCGCACGGGACAAATCTTTGTGTGACTCACAATTATTTGTTTCGGTCTGGGTATTTGTGTATGTGAATTTTTATGTTTGTAAACGCACCCACGACACAGGAATAAATCCTAGTGTGGGGCTACGTTTATTAAATAAGAAAAAAATAAAGAAAAAAATTATATATGACATAATGCTATGGTTATATGATTTATAGCGAGAAAGGAGATATATGATAATATTTAAATAAAAAAATAAACACCGTTAAACCTATATTCCCCAAGCACAGAATTGGGAAAAGATTATTCGAAAACATTAAATTTGAACAGGTTATTTCCTTACATACCTGTCTGGCTTCCTACACTCTCATAGTTCATAGGAAAGAACCTGTTGGAACTCTGTACTCTCTGCTTACCCCGCAAGGGATCTGGCGTGATATAAAGATTAAATTTCAATTGAAATGTTTCGGATTTTATAGCAGTTATTTTTGGTTTTTAAATTCCCGACGTTTCGAGTGCTCTGCGCACCAATGGTCACGGAAGACAATGAGGCGTTTGACGTCTAGAAGCAATGGTTATTCTGGAGTATCTTAGGTGGATTAAATTAATTTGCGATTTAAATTTTATTTGATTGATCCTACAATAAAAGAATTTATTTCATCATCATCATCATCAACCTATAGCAGTCCACTGCTGGACATAGGCCTCTCCAAGTGCACGCCACTGGGTACGATCCTCGGCTACTCGCATCCAGTTTCTGCCAGCCGCCCTACGAAGGTCATCGCTCCACCTAGCCTGAGGGCGTCCTGCATTACGTTTGCCAGTCCGCGGTCTCCACTCAAGAACTCGGTTGTCCCAGCGGTTATCGGTTGTTCGGCTAATGTGACCGGCCTATTGCCACTTCAGCTTACTAATCCGGTGGGCTATGTCGATAACTTTGGTTCTCTGTCGAATGACTTCGTTCCGGATTCTATCCTTCAGAGAAACTCCGAGCATAGCCCTTTCCATAGCTCGCTGAGTGACTTTAAATTTATGAACCATTCCAACCGTGAGTGTCCACGTCTCGGCTCCATATGTCATAACGGACAGGACGCACTGATTAAAGACTTTTGTCTTTAGGCTTTGTGGAATGGGCGATGTAAATACTCGACGTAATTTCCCAAATGCCGCCCAGCCCAGCCGTATTCTTCTGTTGACCTCTTTCTCGAAGTTGTTTTTCCCCAACTGCAGAGTTTGCCCTAGGTAAACATATTCTTGAACAACCTCGAGAATAGCGCCATGTATTGCAACAGGTTCCGGTACTACATGTCGGTTAAACATTACCTTGGTCTTGTCCAAGTTCATGCGGAGACCTATTTGTTTGGAAGAATCGGCTAGGCTGGTCAGCATCTGTTGTAAATCCTGCAACGTTTCGGCCATAATGACGATGTCGTCTGCAAATCTCAAGTGTGAGATATGACTGCCATTTATGTTTATGCCATGACCTTCCCAGTCCAGCGTCTTAAACATATCCTCCAATGCATTTGTGAACAATTTGGGGGAGATAATGTCCCCTTGTCCCACTCCTCGATGCATTGAGATAGGGTTGGTCTGCTGGTTTTGTAACTGGATGGTCATGGTCGCGGCGTTATAGAGACTTCTTAACACTTGGATGTATCGCCAGTCGACGTGGCATCGTCGCAAGGATATCAGAACTGACCAGGTCTCGATCGAGTCAAAGGCCTTCTCATAGTCCACGAATGCTAAGCACAGGGGCCGATTATACTCTTCGGTCTTCTGTATAATCTGCCGTATAGTGTGGATGTGGTCTATGGTTCCATACCCTCTTCGAAACCCGGCCTGTTCCGGGGGTTGAAATTCGTCGAGCCTTCGCGCAAGACGATTCGTGATAACTCTTGAAAACAGCTTATAAATGTGGCTCAGGAGCGAAATAGGGCGGTAGTTCTTCAGTTGGGGCTTATCACCCTTTTTGAAAAACAATACGACCACGCTCCTACCCCAAGCCTCTGGAGTTCTCCCATTAAAGAAGACAGAGTTAAAGATATTTTGGAGCTCCTTTAACACGGATTTACCTCCTGCTTTTAATAGTTCAGTTGTAACTCCGTCCTCTCCAGGGGCTTTTCCATTCCTTAGCTGCTCAAGAGCCATCACGATTTCGTCTAGGCTGATTTCGGGCAGGTCTTCCGTAAAGTGGCGGCTTAATGTAGCTCTAGGATCCTCGTTTCCGGGATCAGGACGAGATGTATGCGAGGCGTATAGTTGGCTGTAGAAGTCTTCTACTTCCAAAAGAATCTCCGGCTTAGAAGTGATGACGTCCCCACTTGCTTTGGACAACTTCGTCAGATGGCTCCTCCCCAAAGACTGAACGAAAACTTTCGACCCCCGATTTTGCTCGATTGCTTTTTCAATAGCGCGTGTATTAGCGCATCGGAAGTCATGTCGTACCAGTTTGTTAATTCGTTTGTTGAGTGCCCGTTGCTCTAACGAAGTGTTGGGTGGGTTTACACGTCGTTCCTTCATAAGCTGCAGTGTCTCCTCCGAAAACTTCGTCTTCTTACTTATACGTCGCGTTTCACAAAATCTCGTACCTTCCTCCCTGATGATTTTAACTACGTCTACGTCATTTGTGGTTTCCATGGTAACGAATCGGTTCTCCAGATTTGACTGGAACGCTTCAGATCCTACTACGGTTTGGAGGAGGTTGGGCCGGAGCCTGGCTTTCATCAAACGGACTCGCTCGAGCTTAAAGTTGATATTCAGTGAGCCTCTGACAAGTCGGTGATCGCTTCCGGTATTAAACCTGTTGATCACTGAGACATCTCTGAATATGTGCTTCTTGTCCGTTATGATGAAGTCAATCACATTTTTAGTCCTAGTGTCGGGGCTTTGCCATGTCCACTTTCTTTGGGGCCGTTTCTTAAAGAAAGAGTTCATCAAGAAAAGCCCCTCTTTCTCAAGAAAGTTAACAAGCATTTGCCCCCTATGATTCCTGCTACCGTAACCGTGAGATCCTACTACCGATTCGCTGCAAATTTGTACTCCCACTTTAGCGTTGAAGTCCCCCATGACAACGTTGTAGTAGGCCTTAGTGGTGGAGTGTAAGGCCTTCGATATGTCCTCGTACATATCTTCAACTTCATTGTCAGAGTGTGCCGCAGTCGGTGCGTAAACCTGCACAACCTTTAGGTTATACCTATCGGTTAACTTAATAATAAGATACGCTACCCTGTTCGACACACTAGACATTTCTACAACGTTGTCAGAGAGGGTTTTATTGACCAAGAACCCTACGCCGCCCTGGGATAGCTGATCGCCCTCTCGGAAGTACAAAAGGTGGCCTGATTCTAGGGTAACGGTGTCCTCTCCCTTTCTTCGGACTTCACACAGTCCCAGAACGTGCCACCTTATCCCTTCGAGTTCGGATTCTAATTGCGCCATGTGCTCGTCAAGCCGTAACGTGCGTCCATTAAACGTCGCCAAGGTCAGTTGATTTTGGCGGCCTCTCGTAGCCCGGGGATTCTTCGCACCCCCTGCCCTGCCGTTACCGTGACCGCCGCCGTGATCCGGAATAGCAGGGCGGCCGGGAACTGGGGGCCGTGGTTTATTTTGGCTTGCCATTTGGAGGGTTTGCCCATAATCGCCACGCTGGGCAGGCGGGTTGGCGATCGCAGTGCGTAACTCTTCGCATCGGTGCCGCTGCTGCCCGTCACCGATCTGCGGTATTTAGTCACGCAGTTATTTGTTATGGTTATACCGCCATTTTTCGGTCGTCAGAGCCTCGTTCGTTGATTAGCAGGATGTACCACGAGCAGGTGAGGATGACTTGGAGCCATATGGTGGTATTTGACTCCCTTACATCCCTTACTCCCTAACATCAAAAGAATTTATTTAATAACTCTCAACACTGCCCAAGTAGAGGTGTACTGTATACACCCCATATATCGGCAATAATTTAAAATCTCAATATAATAGCGGGCGAGCATATTCACATTAGCTTCAGACTTGAAGTTTGGAACTTAATGTGGTATATCATCACGCCAGATCCCTTGCGGAGTAGGCAGAGAGTACAGAGTTCCAACAGGTTCTTTTTTTACATACCTCTTTGGCTTCCTCCACTCTCATAGTTCGTCTCATACACGCTCGGTTACAGAAACTCTTGACTTGTCCTTCAGATAACACTAACACCCGCATTTTAAGAAGTTACCTCTAACATTCCGCGACCTCAACTCAACCGAGGTTACCTTAAGAATCACCTCAAGAAATACTCCAAATCGATATTCTTAGTTATAACTCGATCTTGCCTTGAGGTAATCTTAAGGATCCTCGAGTGAGGTTGAGTCGAGGTATTACGTCATTAAATATAAATAATTATTACTTAAACATAAAGAAATAATGGTTTTCTAAACGCCTTAAACAAAGTTTTACTCACTTAAAAGTTTCCAGTCGCATAAAATCCTAATGCAATCAACAACTGAAGTAAAGGGGGAATGGGTAGCCCTCTGTTGCTGCATGTAGTTATGTTATTGAACAAAAGCGGCAGTAATATATATTTAAAACAGTTTCTTTCTTGAAACGATTTTGAAATTCTTCATTAACATAAAATTCCATTGGGTTTTGTCTTGAAGAAGCAGATCATTTAATCAACGTATACGTGAAACTACAAGAGACGAGTAATAAACTGGTAAATGATAATACTAAGCAAATGCAGAAACAAAAATAAATGTTAGAATACTGCACACTTAAATCAATTTTGTTTAAAAGGCATGCAACAGTTTAAACACATGAATGCACAGAAAGGCTGTTAACGTCACCGTAAGGTTAAAAGAGATATTAAGGGAATAAAATAACAGGGAGAGCAAAACATTTGCCGCCGCATTATTCAACAGCCGTGTCTAACGTGAAATAGTGAACTTAATATTGCACTAGACACTGTGGGGCTTGGTAAGGAGAAATCTAACGATAAAAGTGTAAGGCTGTTTGAATTGCAGAGCACAGTTGCTCTAGAATTTAAATAGCTGAAGAAAAAACTGCCAAGTAATTACATCCACAGGTACATATGTACATGAGTGCGATTTTTGGTAGCATTGGCATGCATATTTATATAGCCAATTTTTGCAAGTTCATATTTAAAATAAATTGAAGTAGTCAACTTTACAGGCACTAGATCTTTAATGATGGTATCATCCATCATTAAAGCAACATTGGGTGGTCTATTACTTAAGATGGGTGACTTTTAGGAGTATAATTATGATAAGAGTCTTCGTGCTTCCGAGGGTACTTTTTAATAGACGGCAGTAGTTGTTCAAAGGTAGCTTCTAGCTATTTTTAGATTATACTCGTTTGAGTAATTTGGAAAGTCTGAAATTCTTTTTTTCTCGTAAATGTTATTCTAGCTTAGGGCTAATCTTCTGTCAGATTACATATAAATCCAGCCGTTTAGACGTTATTACGGATTAAGCATCTACATTTTCGCATTAATTAAATCGGTGGGATGTTGTATGGGTTTTCTATAATTATCCAAGTACAAAACTAATAATATGTAATTCTTTACTTATTATTTCAAAGTATTACAAGTGATATTATTGAGTCTGCATCTAAATCAACTAACTACTTTATTGGTGAGCTAAGACACCAAATTTGTTGTTAAAAAACCGTTTCGTTATGGCTAAAAATGTTTTTTATGACAGGATTAAGACAATATTTAAAAATTTATTCGCCGTTATTAAATTGCTAAAAGAATATTATCGCGCAAGTTATTAATGGAAGCGGTGGAAGTTACTAAGATCAGAATAAGATCGCACATCATAATAAACAATGAGATTAGTATCAGTATCTAATAAATGAATGAGAAGCGCCACATCCCGGGGCGTAATAGGCACTCAGACGGGAAATATGACGCGACCCATAACAAAATACAGATAGTCTTGGGAACATTCTTTTATGATGTAATAATTGATAGGGAAACGCGATAAATTGATGTGAACAAATGAGAAATTGAGCGCACTAATGAACACTACCGACCTATGATTACTGTAAACGGAATTATCGCTTAGGATTACATTGATGCTTTCGAAAAACGTCACTGGAAGGCAACGTTTATAAAGACTTTGGTCTTCTTTGAATTTTGATACATTCGTCCGTACGATTTAATCTGGTAATATACACATATAAAAGATTACCATGGTTCAGTTTACTTTTGACCATAGTTAGATTCTGTTAATTTAAACCATCAATATATCATATGTACTAGATTACAAATTACAACCAAAATGAGGGCCCTAAAACGGCAGCTTTTGGATATAGCTATCAACTGTATAATAATAATAATAGCCTTTTATTCTACCATTTCCAAATACATATTTTACATTTGATTATTAGTTTATATAATTATTTTCCTTTATTTCCAGTACCTTTAATACAAATTATATTTGAAATAAAACTATTTTTTCGGATTTTATCGCGGTTTATTTTTTGATTTTTAAGTTCCCGACGTTTCGAGTGCTTTGCAGCACCCATGGTCACGGGAAGGACTGAGGTGGTAGACATCCAAAAGGTATAGTTGTTCCGGGGTACCCTCAAACTTCTTAATTTTTGTTGGTCCGATCTACGCAGAATGAGCTCACGGTGTCTTGAGGTCTTGCAGTGTTATGCTTGGTTTTGGATTTGATTATATTAATTACTGGATCCCAAGTCGATGGAAGCACCCAGCCATCTTCTCTATTGAAATTAGGATGTTTTTTAATTTCAATAGCCTCACGAACCATCCTTGGTAGGAATCGGTGTTCTTTCACGAGGATTTGTGGTCTATCAAATCTGATGTTATGGCGGGTGCGGTCAAGGACATGTTCACAGACTGCAGACTTCTTTGAGCGACGAGCGATAAAATCCGAAAAAATAGTTTTATTTCATGTGTAATATTCGCGTAAATCTAAGAACTCAGTACAAATTATATATATATATTTTTTTTACATTTTCTTTGGTTTATTTATTTATGGAAGTCGCCTCTTCGGCGTAGGCCTCCCCCAAACTCTTCCATTCTTCCCTAACCCTGGCTTGTCTCATCCAGTTTGGGCCACATCTTTTCCTGAATATATCCTCCCATCGTAGTAGTGGTCTGCCTTTTTTCCTTTTTCCATCGCGCGGTATCCATTCTGTACTTAGCCTTGTCCATCTATTATCATTAATTCTACAAACATGACCAGCCCATCTCCATTTCAAATGGCGAATCCTTTTGACAACGTCTGTCATTTTTGTTCTTTTTCTAATTTCGTCGTTGCTTTCCCTATCCGAGAGCTTTATGCCCAACATGCTCCTCTCCATCTTCCTCTGTTGTACACTAAGTTTAGTTTCGTCTTTTTTCCTGAGCGCCCACGTTTGACATCCGTATGTTAGACATGGAAGAATAGCAGTTTCGTAAAGTTTTACTTTTAATTTAATATTAATATCTTTGTTTTTCATTATCTCTTTATGCTTCCAGTATTTTTTCCATGCAATAGCTATTCTTCTATTAATTTCCCTTTCTGTAAGATCTTCAAATGAGATTAGTTGGCCCAGATAAATATATTCTTTGACATATTCTATGGATTGACCATCCACATTTATATTGTACAATTCACCATTTGTTAGTATTTTGGTCTTTGAGGCATTCAATGATAAGCCGACCTTCTTGCTTTCGCTGTTCAATTCATTCAGTGTGTTCTCTAACTCTGCGGGGTTCTCAGCAATCACTACAATATCGTCGGCAAATCGTAGGTGACTGAGGTATTCGGCGTTTATTTTTAGACCTTTGTCATCCCAATCCAAATTCCTGAAAACCATTTCCAATACCGCTGAAAATATTTTGGGTGAAAGTGGATCTCCCTGCCTGACACCTTTCATTATTGGAAATTGTGGCCCTTCCTTTTCTAATTTTATTTTAGCTACACTTTTTGAATAAATGCTGTATAGTAAGTAGCTCTACATATTTACTGTCTATTCCCTGTTGTAGTAATGCTTTCCAGATAGCGTTAAATTCTAAGGAGTCGAAAGCTTTTGTATAGTCAATGAAGCATAGATAGATGGTCTTATTGTATTCTCTACTTTTTTCAATTATTTGTGTAACTGTTTGAATTTGGTCTATAGTTGAAAAGTTTTGTAGAGGGCGTTGTAGTGGCTGTCGTATGAACTTGAGCACTTCGTTTGTTATGTTATCTTCCCCAGGCGTCTTGTCCTTTTTTTGTGTATTGATCGAAACTTCTATCTCTGATATTAATATTTCGGGCAGATTTTCTTCCGAGTTCGCATTTTCGACATACTGTTCATCATCTGTATCAACTGTATAAATTAGTTTTAAATTTATTGACGACCTCATATCTTTATATTATGGAAGTTTTAGCACACAGTAGCATTGTAACGCGTCCTCATGTTGGCTGTGATTGGATGGGACTAACTCGAAATAGGACACCCATAGTTGGATACAGATAAGCAATAACGTGTTGAAATAATGCACAGATCATTTGAAGCTTATTGCTACATTTTCTTCAGTTAAGTCTTATTTCGAGTGTCACGTTGAATATGTCCGTATTATTTTCGCTTATTTCAACCCCGTAGTGCTTTTATTTTCCGGGCCGTTTTGCGTACTGTCACTTTTTATCTAGTACAAACAATATGTGGATGTTAGAAACGATTTCGTCTTTACTTTATTATTTAAGGCATTCTGCCAGTCTTTCTATACCTTCACCCTGTGGACCAGATCTACGATTCGAACCCAGGAATAGTCCTGGGTTCAAATCGTAGATTAGATTGCTTCATTCGTTTATAGAGATGAACGAAGCAGTCAGAGGCTTAACATTAGCCAGTCCAAGTGCTAAAACTGTTATTCTCACAGTTAGCGGGGCCGGGGTGCGACCACGTGGCGTTTCAAAAAAAGGTCATGGAATAAATAGCAAGTTTCGTGGTTAGGTTAGGTTGGACTGTCAATCTAACAATGATATTTAGGTAGTTGCATATTAAACAAAGTTTCTTTCCTTTTTTAACTTGCTTCTGCACTGTAGCTCATGAATTGCGGTTTAATTTAAGTTAAGCCAGTTTAACATGAAAGCAATATTAGGTTTTAAGGTTTGAAGAGGCGATTGTGAAAATTAAGAGAAAAGGAGAGAGAGGAACTACTCTTTAATTGCCAAATAATACATTATATATATAAACTCAGAAGAAAAATGAAACAGTTTAGCCGGCTCATCTTAACTTTGTTATCAACAATAACATTAGCCATAATAAATGTAAATATGTAGTATGTTCCTAGACAGGTAGGTTTGATTTGGTTGACTCTACGGTATTTTAATTAGCATAAGAGAAGATAACGAATAGAATGAAATATCAATTAGGTGACAAATAAAAATAGCTAATAAAGTAAATAAAATATAAAGAGAGCTATTTTATAAATAGTTTTGAAACATTAAAGAGGGTCTTAAGGTTCAGCGTTGGGTATAATAAAATATATCTATGTAATAAATGGCAGATGTCCGATGACTTAAAATATATACCGAACAAAATGAAAGAGCTATTTGTATTGTAATTGTTAGTCCATAAGTTTTTAGTGAAAAAAGATGCTATTCGAGACATACAAAGCGATTTCTCTTATAACAGATCTCACAATCAAGTTATTTATTACTCATTCATCGTAAAGAAGTTACTTCGTATTATTTAGAATGCCCAAAAAACTACATATATAAATGATAAAACCATAATACTAAGTTATTGCTGACCAAAAAATACAATGTGGGCGTTTTGGACATTAGTATACTTTTAACCGAGCCATATTTAAACAAGCATTACTCATTAGATAACTCAAAGTGGTGATAGAATATTCTGCGGTATTAAGACACGTAAACTATTGCTTTACCTTCCGCTGTTTCAAAAAGAAAGAAAGTACAGGAATTTACTTTCCAGTTAAAAGGCCCATTAAAATCAAACCATAAATCAAGCCTTAGCAAAATACATGGTAAATGTAACATTGCTGAAAAAGTAAAAAGCAAACAAAGTGTCAAATAATTAATTTAAGAGCTCGTGTGTCTTAGAAAGTGGAGGTCGTCGACATAATCTTTTCTTTGGCATGTGCCATTAGGCAAAACGTCGCAATTGTTCGCTTGAAAGCGAAATGCTTACATTTTCATTCACAAATACGAAGACGAGAGTAAGAGATCAAGCAATTACAGCAACAATTGAAAGCTTTACAATACTTATTCAGCTGGTATCATTAGATCTAAGTAAGTACAAAAGGTGAAAATTTTATTAGTGTGTTCACCTATTCTAGTTCGCTTTTTATCACTTAATTGTGGGATATGTTGAGAAGGACCACAATAATTTAAGCAATTAAGTAAATATGCAGAGTTAACACCATTTTCTCATAAAACTTTCAGTGACAATTCTTAGGAATCTGTATCTTCACAGAGGAGCTAATTACATTCGAATAGAGTATGCGAGTGTATTTTTCGTTCGGGACGTGTAACGCGCGAGTATTAGGTATCGTGTACCACGTTATAAAGTTTACGTGTGTACTGGACAGAAGCAATGAGTCTTAATATTTTTAAGATACTACATGTTTTACAAGAGTGACACAATACGAAACTTTACAGCCTCTATAATACATGTGCGTTATAACAGTAATGGAATGCATTATTGCAATTTAATTAGAGGAGTTATCGCGGCGTTATAAACGTAACTCTGCCCCTATGGGATATACATATTATGTATGTTATAAAGACTGCAGTGTGTAAGATCGTGTGAGTCCTAATAAACATGTATTAGGGTCAGATATCGTAATAACGCAATGAGTTACTATAAACACTAATTAAGTACCCGTGTGGTATAGGCTTTAACTTTAACGTCGTCTGTGACTATGAAGGCCTGTTACACTAAGGGATCTTTCAAGTCCATATTATCGCGATAGCGATACAACTTAAACCAGTAAATATACGAAGCAGTCTATATAGAATAATTATAATTATAATATAAACTATAATTTTTAAAATAAGCTTTTATAACCCAAACATGACGAAACTAACGTATTTAGTAGAGCCGTTCCTATCCTTTCTTTCCTTCATGCTTTCTGGTTCCATAATCAGACCATCCATACATCGTACCATTTACCATATTGTATTGTCAGCTAAGTTACGTAGAAACGCCAAATTTCACCTCAATTCGATCCAACAAATGGTTGAAAAATGGATTACAAAATTTCAACCGGAAAAATAGACAAAAAATCAAGTTAAATAAAAGCTGGTCAAAACTAGCGTGTGTTTATTCAGTCTAAGCTGCCAGATAAATTACTATATTAACTTGCATACTACAGCTACCGCTTATGAACAGGATTAAGACATGCAACACGGATGAAGCCGAGATCGAAAGAAACTCGTATTAGTTGAAAGTACAAGCACTCTTTTAAGCATTATATTTAAAATACAAAATTAATGCGCTCGTTTAAATTTAATCTACTTAAGAATTCTTTACGATCTTATCCTACATACTTAGTGATAACAATATCACTAAGCTTGCTGGGGAATCTATATAAATAAAAATCAATTGCCGAATGTATATAAGCGCATCACTTCCAAATGGTTACACCTATCTGGCTAATTTTTTGTTGTTGTTTGTAATTGTCAGAACAAGGTTTGAATAAAAGAAAATGTTTAAAAATTTTTACGGAGAAGTGAAAAGTTTAAGTTTACAAATCTCCATATAAAAAGTGAGTGAGCAAGTGAGACAGAAGACAGTACGGAGATCTTCAAAATATTGACAGAATAGTCTCATTTTCTTCATTAGTACACCCGTGCGAAGCTGGGGCGGGCAGCTAGTTTAAAATAAAGCAGAAATGTAATTTTGTGAAAGAAAATATATATTGATCGGCAACCTATTATGCTAATGAGTGTGCTATGTTGTGAGAAATGTAGGCGTGGGTGAACTTTTAAATTTGTCTTTAAAAAGAGACGTCGACAGGTTAAATACAATGTACAATACATACATTATTTTTAGTTAAGAAAAATATTTTCGGACGATGTGATGTCCAATAAAGTAATATATTGCGTTATTTAAATTGACTAATAAGCAATATTAACATTAATAATCGTGGAGCGCATGCAATAGATAATTAAAAGCAGTAGCTGTGATTGAGAACTCTCACACGTAATTTGCAGTGCGATAACATTGTTAGCTATTCATGCATCAATTATCTATTGCATGCGCCCCACGTTTTTCGTACTTTTTAGTTCATTTTAAAACGTGGTACTTAAATATTATACTTTCTTTAATCCAATAAATATTTCTACGTTTTAGTGTCTGCGGCATCATAACATACAGATTTGTTATTTTTATGGTTAATGTAATAACATTGTCACACAGTTTTGAACTATGTTTTATTGTCCAAGTCTCTATCTATATATAACTGGAAATCAATTGCGAAATATATATCAAACTGACAATACGACTCAATAAAACACTCTTCCCTCGAAAGGAAGCACTCAAAACTATATACATATAACTACATACGTGTGGATATTGACCGTTACATTTCAGGGACCTTCCGCCGCGGGTTTGTGTGACCGAGTGACATAATCTGTATTTTACGATTCGAATCGTAAAAAGACATCTTATCGTTGTAGCTAATGCATATTTAAGCAGTCAAGAATAATTACAGTGTCATGATTATATTTTATTATACCATAAATCACGTTCACGTTATGCCATAACAGTAAAAGTATTATCTATCTATCTATTGGATAATACTTTTTACTCATATTGACGGACGATTTAGCGCAGTGGTTAAGAGCTTAAGCCGCTCCGCCCACTGTGGCTAATAGTCGCGGGTTCGATTCCCGCACGGGACAAATCTTTAGGTGATCCACAATTATTTGTTCCGGTCTGGGTATTTGTATATGTGAATTTTCATGTTTGTTAATGCACCCATGATACAGGAATAAATCCTAATGTGGTGCTACGTAAAAAAAAAACTATATCATCACGCCAGATCCCTTGCGGGGTAGGCAGAGAGTACAGAGTTCCAACAGGTTATTTCCTTACATACCACTCTGGCTTCCTCCACTCTCATAGTTCGTCTCATACACGCTCGCCGGTTACGGAGACTCTTGACTTGTCCTTCAGATAAGACTCGGTCTATTCGGTCGTGGTCAGATAGTCTAGGTCTTCCCCGGTACCTACATAGAAATGTGAAATATAAATACGGCAAAATAATTACGCCTAGGGAAGTGGGAAACGACCGGAAACGGCGTGTTCACATAGAATTGGCGCTAGAGGCACCTCGCCAAAAAGTATTAAATCGAATAAAAAACATTTTACTTGGTAGCAATTACGTGAAAATCCATGATACGCTACACAGGTCGGTGATATTTCAGGTCACCAATTACGATATTTATGCGTACTCGTATTCACCTGTGCATAGTGATCACGCTACGAGCTACAATTTTCGTAGTTAAAAATGCTCATATGGCACAAAACTCTTGTATACCTAAACGGGTTTGCGATCGAAAGAATGCGTCTACCATTAACAGTCATATATGCAAGTCTATTTGGGACCCTTTCATTATGGTATTTGAAAAACTAATTGCTTTATGTCTTCGTTACGTAAACATGACAAATGTTAGGACAGTTTTTCAGAGAGAATTTATTGACGTAGTCAATTCAATGTTTATTTTTAAAATGCGTAATCAAATAGAAGTGTGAAATATAAATACGGCAAAATAATAACACCTAGGGAAGTTGGAAACGACCGGAAACAGGAGGGCGTGTTCACATAGAATTGGCGCTAGAGGCACCTCGCCACACAACTTCAGAACTTCAGCTTTAATGGGGCTATTACTGCCAGCAAAAAATTAAACCTAGATTTTAATATGGTGCAAATAGTAGGTTCCACAATATTCAGTAAGTTATACGAGAATAAAATACTGTGGGGCATTGAAAAGCGCGGTCGATTTTACGCGGGAGTATGATGATTGAAGCGTTTCCACGAACCGACTACTATTCGAAAGCTTCCGCTGTTATTATCACGCTTTATTGCATTTGTTTATAAGTATACATAGTAGTATAGTATGTATAGTATATGTAAAATGCTGTTTATTAGTCCGAAAAACGGAGTAATACAGAAAATGTACTTAATTATAAAAACTCCGATCAACATTTTCCATTAAGGGGATCGCAGTTTTAAAGGCTGCAAAGCGGTGGCGGTCAGCGCGGCCGCGGCGGCTCGCCCGCGCGCTTCCGACGCTGCGTCCGTCCGGCGAGCGCGGCATCTCTCCCTTTCTCTCGGACCTATCGCTCTCTCTCTCCGTCCTTCGGCGGTTCGTTCCTCTTCTTCTTGCAAGGTTAAGGTTACGTCAGACGTGTTATGTTATAACCGTTGGGGCGCACTGCGGCAAGTTCAGTGTCTCGTCGGGAGTGGCCGACACTAGGCTCGCGATTATTGCTGCGCGCGCGTCACCCTAGGACTGTGCGACCGCCTGTGATATACGAACAGTGAAAAGTTCATGAACTGCGTGTTGAAATTTGTTTGAACTATATCACGTGACGCTCAACCCTCAAATATCCTTGACGCAGTCCTTGCAAGGTACGTAGTTTAAACAAAGTCAATATTACCAATTTTCAAAGAATTATTAGATGTCTGGATGAAAAGATTTTTCTCGAGATCGCAATCCTGGGCAGCTCGAAGGCACTCAAGTGATCCTGTTCAATAAACTGGTTTATTAAAATATTTTATGTTGGTTCCTTCGTGGCTGGAGCCAAGAACATGACTACACTCACAGTTTAATTATAATAAGTATCAGTTGACATAAATTATAATTGCGAAATATTACTAAGCTCGAATAGCCGCAAGGTAAAAAAACAGGTGCCTATTGCATGCATGTAACCTGTGTGATACTTTATATTTTGATGTAATATAAAAGTACAATTCAATTAGAGTAATGTCTTGGTTAAAGGTTTACAGAGAACGCAATAAATAAACACACATCAACAAAAAAATATGTACGTGGATATTGGAACCGCTGATGTATTAAATGGGGAAGAAAATCGATGATAACATAGAAAAATGATGAGTGTGTGTAACGTACCGTTAGAGTACGTATGAAGGAAGGTTTTTGCGTCATGCGTGTGAGGTTGTCTTCAATCGTGTACAGAGCGATAAGCTCCGATGCTCATATAGCTATAATGGCATTGCGCTATATTTAGAGCCGCTTCGTTTGGCTCCTGCGCGGGATGATTTATCATTTAATCCATCTTTTAATTTAATATTTAATCTTCACCAAGTATGTATGTGGAAGTTAAACAATACAAAAATTGTAAGTTTAAGGGGACACACTGCGCGAAAAAGAAAGCAAAATATATAACGAAATAGATATTAATAGAAGCACGAGGAGATAAATTATTAAGTGTTTTAGTCATATTTTAATCATTTAGAGCAATAAATCAAATGTAACTGAATTATATCATTATTGAATCGTACATTGCAGTTTCTCGAACAAAAGACATCAACGAGGACGCGCGATGTGTTTTAAGGGCAACAATTAGGTATTATAAGATTTTCTTTTTTTAATCAATGTAAAAATATAGCAGAAGTTAATAAATTAAGATAACGATGATCTATCTATCTATCTATAACCTCACGCCAGATCCCTTGCGGGGTAGGCAGAGAGTACAGAGTTCCAACAGGTTCTTTCCTTACATACCTCTCTGGCTTCCTCGACTCTCATAGTTTAACGATGATGACTTACTAATTACGAAAGTAACTAGAACTAGTTTTTATACAGAATATATATTTATAAAAAACAATAAAATATAAAGAATAATTAAAATTATTTGAGAGAATGTAATACGAATATTAGTCTATTTGAATATAATACATTATATAAAATATAAGTACATTATGATTATAATTTAATTAATTTTTATGAAATTAATCTAAGCACTGTAAAAATACAAATACAGACAACTGACATATTTTTTCGCAATATGCTTTACTAACTTCTAATATATCAAGTATCAAGCCCGTCATATTTCCAGGCTGTGTCAATTAAAAAGCTTATTTCTGCTTTCCCACGTCCCCTGAACATTACTAAAGCCCTCAGGTTTTATCTACGGAATGTGGGGCCACCACGGCACCAAGCTTAGAGCAACTAGGAGCTCTCGCGAACCACAAAAGTATAACAAGCGATCCGTAGTGCACGACCTAGGCAGGTCGGGCTGGTACCAAAGTACCTCTCGATTGTGGATTTGGATCACGAAGACAGAAGTTACGAGCCATACCTGAACATGTGATAAATTTTAAGGTTTTCGCGATCGGACGTAAATTCTGCTTATTGCAATAAGCTAAGCTGCATGGAAGTCATAAATATTATAACTAGGACGCATGAATTATTTCGATTTAATTTTTTTGATATCAGTGAGGAAGCGTGTGATCGCTAGATCACAAGGTTCTGGATTCGAATCCTAAGTCGGACAAAGTTATGGGGGTCTTTCTATCTACAAATTCACAGTTCAAATTCAAATTGATTTATTTGCGAATACAGGTGTGGAAAAATTTATGTTATGAGAGTGTTCTAGCCGTATTCCACCTTTTGGCACGCAAATTACATTCTAGCATCGTGCCCAGTATAATGACAATAGGCTCACCTCCTATTATATTGGAATCAAACATCATAGGCGAAATGTGGACTTACCCAGTATACCTCAGCCAGCTTATTGATGTTTGTTTTTACACAATTTCTTGTTGTATTTTACTATACAATTTACATCTATACATAATATGGCGCTAGATTACTTGCGGGGTAGGTAGAAAATACAATATATGTAGGTAATTTATTAGCCATCGGTTGCGTAGATGTGTTACTATCAAAGTTAAACGTATGAGAAAATTTTAAATTCTGCCAAAACTGGAATTGTTCTTCACGGCTTTAATTGACCCGATTGCGGGTATACTGAGATTATAATTAAGAGGGTCACGTGAGAACGGCGGTGGATCGCAGTTCGTGACTGCGCCCGCACCGACGACACGCTATGCTCCATCGCCACTCGGAATAATCGGCACAAGGCGATACAGTGTTCTGGTTTCCTGATTACTTCGATAGAGAGTACCATCCGAAATTCAAGTGAGTAAAAATAAAACTTTCCTAAATATTAGCACACAAATTCCGACAACAAATATATTGTAAGGTAATAACCCGTTGAAACTCTTTATTCTACCCTGCAAGGGATCTGGCAAGATAATATAGACAGATAGAAATTCAGACAATACTTTCTTCTAAACCCAATGAGAACATTTATACTATCGAAGTGACCCTAAAGATATATTTTAAGAATCTGAGTTGAAGAAAATAAATACTTTGTGTAAAATAATAGAGGCTTATAAGAATAATGTTATTTGATTTATATTAATATTTAATTGTTACCAGATACTTTTATTATAACATGATATATTAATCTATTAAAATACAATTTTTATGATTATTTCATGATTAGTATATCAACAGTAAAAAAAGTATATCACCGTCTTTAATAACAACGTGCAATGTATTTACAGTTACATCATAATTTCCAATTCTTTGATTGCATTTTTAAACAATAATATTTCCATCTTTGGTAATATTTGATCTCCAGGACTTTAGTCCAAGATTTTCCCCTAACGAATATATTGTATAGTTCGCGTGATATCACGCTTGTACTCATTCGATTTCTCCAAAACGATACACGTTAAAAGGCTGTGTATTGGGCACCTCCCATGTCTTATAGCGGTGGCGGACGCCCAAAGCCGGGTTGCTCCTATTTATAAAGTATCGTTTAAAGGGCGGTACGGTGCGGTCGTGCGCCGGGTCAGAATGGATTCCATCAGGCGTGCTTTCCATGAAGGATTTTAATTACGCCGCGCCGGGTGAACGACCGAGCTGCGGTGCGGGTGCGCGCCTACTTTTGACAGCTACTCCTTGAACAGGTGTCCCGTAGTTTAGTTATTTTTATCTGGAATTGATTGCGTTCTTAGTTTACGGTTGCTCATATAGGTGATATTTTTATATGAATGCAAGCTCCAGTTTACTTACTTACTTCAGGTTACTTTAATTCCTATATTATTATTTCTAAATTTATAAGCTTTTTCATCTTAAATTAACAAGTCTTTATTGTTAAACGCAAATTATGCTAAATAATAACGGCTTGCATATTAAACTAACGTTTATTTCTCAATATGGATGGTACGATAAAATTGATGAAAATGTTATCATTCATTTTATGGGTTTTGATGCTTATAAAATGTAAAAATAGCGAACACGATGTCAAATTGTTTATTGAATTTGAATAATCTATCTATAAATGAATATTAATGTGGCCCATTTTATATAATCTAAGAGAATTACGCTTAAAATTGGAAAGCATATTATCATCACACGCGCGCTTAACTGTAAATAAAAGTGCTTAATTTTTAGCAACATCGTAAAATTCCGATAGGAGAAAATAAACTGATACTTTGTTTGTTTATGGCGAGATGAGTATGCAAATTAGGGAACATGTGGATTTTAGATTAACAGATGTGGGAGTAAGCGGTCACCGGCGATGAGTCAACACTCACGCGACACGGATTATTCATCATACCAAAATTGATGCGTCAATAAATTAACCAAGTTTGGAAACTGGTATCTAATAATTACCATTTATTTTTTTCGACACAGATTTTTGTCAATCTTATAAATCGTATATATAATTCGTTTTGGTTTGATTTTACCCGTCCCGGAAAACGACTCTAGAGCATTAAGCTCTAGTTTCTCGGCATTGACGAAATTTTTAGAGCAAATCTATTATTATTTAGCGAAAAGATAAAATAAACCAAGAGCACACAGAAAATTTTTCCGGTAGATACCGTTGTGCAGTTCGCGGTCAACGTCAACAATAAGACGAGTGCAGTTGAGCCAAATACTTGTATTCGTAATTCCTGTTATATTTAAGGAAATTTTCTGAGTAATACAATGTTGCTTACGCCATTAAATTTCACACATGTAAAATTTAAATCTAGAAAATTATAATACGGTGTACCTTGTATCTAGTTTCAGTAATTACCCATAAAATTCGTGATATACTGTTATATCCCACATAAGTTCCACAAAACAAAATTATACTCTGTAAACTTAGCATCAGCCTGGAATGAAGGGCCGTGTGAGCTTAAACGGAGAACGTGGCTGTAAAGCACTTTATGTTCTATAATAGGTTGCAAGTGGGGCGACTTGGAGCGCTTGCAATGTGTTCAAATTGATTACGGGCGATACACGCGAATCGTCTAATAAAATCACTAATGGAACGGTACCAATGGCGTGCGTCGCATAACGGCCCGGTTCTGTGTTCGCTCCCACGGCTGACGCATTAAGCAACCTGCCCGGGCGTCTCAGCACAATGTGAGCTATTGATCGAGATCCCGACCGTTCCCGACGAAAAACCGACTGAACCGTAAGTGAAACTTGTGATATTCGCGTGTCTGCGCCGCACTGACAACCTCCGTGAATCTATTTCGTTTCTTTTTTCTCCAAACCAACACAATACAGAGTATTGGTACATGGTGTGAGAATATTGTTGAAAATTTGCATAATATTTCATGATAACTTTATTCATCGTAAAAAACGTACAATGTTTCACGTGGCGAGTTAGTATTAAATTCTCTTCGAAAGTGGTCACTGCATCAGCGGTTATTCCTCGGTGATTATTCACTGCTGTTTATAAAATAAAAACAAAATCAAGGAATATAACGCTATCAGCATGAATCAATATACTTTATTACAATTCAACCTTTAAACACACCGACGCTAATAACATCGTCTAGGTAGCAATTACGCCAGTGACTCCTATATTATGTTATACACGAATCTCCAGGGAAGAGATGGCGGCATTCATGTTTCCACACACGAAGTAGAATGTGCCATTTGTGTGTGATCTAAATATAATTAAGATGTATTAATTACATGAATTTGTGATTACTATGTGTATCTAATAATAGAAAAATTACATGGTTGCAGAATTAATGGTGCTTGCAAGGTAAGGGATGTGTGTGGGCTTAATGCGTACGTTTGTATTAGTAGCGAGCATGGTAATAAAAACAACATCACAAATTATATTTAGTCATCGTACATTTCATAAATTCTGGTAGTAATCAATGCAAATGTTACATTTACGAGAAAGAAATTAGAATCGTTCACATTTATACTGATTAAAATCTAATTCTCACGATAGCTATAATTGTCATTTTCTCACAATCATTATGAGGTGTGAACAATTTAGTATAATAAGATTCATTAAAGCGATGTTATTATGAAAAATCGAGATACTAAACAAAAAAAAACGAGTTTATTTAACGATGCAAGTAATTTTTAATATTTTAAACATGTTTATATCATGATATCGCCATGCGAGTATGCTACAAGAATCTCGTGTAACAGTTGTGAGGTTATTTATGTTTAATTTTGAAAAAGAAATGTGGGCGAAAATAATGGGACTACAAATCGTTTAACTAATGAGATATTTTTCGTATGATTGAATAGTACCGGCGTTATTCAGGGTGGTCCTCATCACACGGAGTCAGTCGACATGGCACGTACTAGTAGCGGAATTTGAGTGCGGTCGGCACGCGTCTGACCGCAGCCCCAAAAGTACCGCCCGCAAATTAGCAGAGAGCTTCTTATACGACTCCCAGATTACTTGCGGTAGGGGCCCGTAGCTTTATGCTCCACACTTCTATTAGCTAGAATCACTGTGTGACCCAAATACGCGCAGCGTTCCACACTTATTTGGCGTGTCGTGAATGTGGAATGTCATTTGCTGCGCGCGCCGCTATTTTACACCGCAATGGATATGGTCTGTATGCGGTTGTTTACGGCTGTCTTTCGTTAATTTTATTTGCGTTTTGAGCAACTAACAGTAAATGTACACAATGTTCATGATGTTATCTAGACGCCGTATTTTCTTGCATCCGTATACCGTACTAGGCTTTACTAGAAACATGGCAACCGCCACCGAATAGTTGTTCCTATCACAGCATTAAATTACATGTTGCGGAATCGTATTTGTGTTGGACCAATGTGGTCACGACAAATGTTGTAATATCCGAACATGCAGCTTTTAATGCAGCTATTTATTAGAAGGATCGAATATTTTAGATAGTTTTGAAAGTATACTAAAAATGTATAGTATCTATCTGCTATAAATATAAGGTTTTGTGGCGATAAATCAAATTTTGCTGTAACATTTGCTGTTTAAAAACTTTAGCATTTGTTGTTGATACATTTTTGACTTCTCAACTACTTTAAGAACTATGTGTAGGTACTTACATAAATTTAAAGATAAGTTTTATTCGTGAAGATTGGTCAGAAGAACGGGTACTCGAAAGGCTGCTAAGATCTCGGTAAAGAGTGTTCGAGTGGGCGCTTTACATAGATCCAATGCAAATTGAGTGGCGATTTGAGCACGCATACATTTTCGCGAAAACCACCACATCGTATTTCGTCAATTAACGTCAGCTATATTGTACTGATAAACGCTTAGAATCGATATTCATACATGTATTAAAACGAGATATTTGTAATGTCAATACTTTCTATTGGTCAATGTTATGTTCTTTTCAATCAATTAGCATACTTTTGCTATATTTTCTTACATTTTACAGTATAATATTTTTTATTTTACTTTTTAAATTCCAGCATATTATTTAAATTTTATGTTAACGCCTTTTCATATCTACTGTTGTTCATAGAAGTCTAAGAGCAGATTAGGGGAAAGCATGTAAATGGTGAATAAAAGTGTTAGTTAACAGCCTAACGAAGAGTCATACATCATAAGAAGCTCTCATTCTACAGTTGGGCAAAGGGCCTGATACAGAATGCAGTCTTTCTGGACTGTTCATTTTTTTATCTTATATTAATGTTCATAAATCAAAACCTACACATAAAATCAGTATAATACCGTAAGTTATCGTAAGATACAGTACGTAATATTTATTAGGATGTCCACATTCGGCGCCATGACTTACGGTTTATTAATCGTATTTTTTCACAACAGTATAATAATTTGAGCATCTAATGCTTTTAGAAGCTCCGGTGTAATTGCTATGCAAACTAGAAAGTGTATTACAAGTCTAGAATAATGTGCCTGCACAGTTGTTTGAGTAGCGAGCAGTGCAAAATTATAGAGGGCTTCCTAGAAAGAACTGCGTCGAGCAATAAAGGACTAAACTTTAATGATCGTCATTTCATATTTCTGACTGGAATTTTCTTTTATCCACGATGTTTTCTAATGGTATGTTTATGTATCGTAGTCAATCTAACATTTTTATAATACCTTAAAGGGCTATATACATATTATTATAGAATGCAAAGCGTACAAATAGTAGAATTTTCCACAAAAATGCCTATCACATAAAGGTTTAAATTGATATAAATCAGTAACATTTATTTTCATTATAAAACGAGACTCTGTAATGTTTTAAACAGATTAGAATAAAGTACAAAAGTCTTCGATATTTCAAGCAATGAGGTTTGCAATGACTTCGGGCGATATAATTCTCGTTAGTACCAACCTAATATGCTCAATATAAAAGCGAGTCGTGATGCAAAATAAACAAGACATAATTTTGTCCATACAATAAAACACTAATGATTGTAACTATACCATAGAGGCGGAACCGACGTGCTTAATCAAGTTAACGGTCTTCACGATTATCTATGTTTATCCTGGCGGCATAAACGTGCGCGCCTATCATCGATGCTTCCGATTAATTTTCACCGTATATTATATTATTAACGATAGCCATACAAGAGGTTGGGAGCTTGCATAACTAAGCCGGTCGCATAGCGGGCGGAAACAAGACCGTCGTGAGATCCAATGGGCGATCTTCGAGATGTGATCGGTAGACCGAGGGACCTTCGACAATATGCAATTAATGAACCGTCTATTGAGCATTTCGTCTTGTGCAATGATCTATACAGCATTATTTTATCGTTAATAAGTATAGAATCCTCATCGAAGCAGTTAAAGTACATCCGTATGCTTCACTATCTATCTATATCATCATCACCGTGATCATCATCATAATCACGCCAGATCCCTTGCGGGGTATGAAGAGAGCCCAGAGTTCCAACAGGTTCATTCCTTACCTACCCCTCTCGCTTCCTCCACTGTCATAGTTCGTCTCATCCGTGTGCTTATGCTTGGAAAAATGTCTACAAAAACATTAAGAGAACGCGTAATACTTTAGTATTGCTGTCGCAGATCACTGTTAAATACAATACAATTGACCTTTGGATATCGATATCGAATATATAAGTATAGTACGGGTTGACTATTAAATTTACAGAAAATAAACATTGCCTGTCGACCGTTATAAATTGAACGTTTACACTTACAATTCCAATTCAAGCGTGCTACTAACGAGATTGCTTTATGTGTTCACGATCGCGACAGGAGATGATCCCGGGTGCGGCAGCCGGGAGGTGTTGCCCAGGTCGGGGGTGTCGGCAGCTATCTAATCGGGCGTCGGTTCGTCGCAGGTGGGCGGCGATCGCACTAGCGCGCCACCACCGCCGCGCCCACACGCCAATTATGTGGGAAGAGGTTACGATTGCTCTGCTGATATCGCGAAATAACGCAAGCGGACCCACATAGAGACGATCGCGGGCATTAATCGGGAAACTGTTAGCTTTGCCACTCCAATTAATGCTAACTGATAAGTATGCAGATCGTTTAATTATGGTATAGCCGTCAGCCGAGGATCGGGCTCTGTAGCACACATTGGAAGAGGCCTATGTCGAGCAGTGCACTAATTAGATGATGATAGCCGTCACAATACTTAAGATTTAAACGGATATGTGCTCATCAATTACACCTAGCGATCCATTCTAATCGGTTCGGAATACAGGAAAACTAAGTAAACAACACAGGAAAGGATTTCTTTAGATTGCCTCAAATCACCGGTGCTCTGATGAAGGAAGCTACGATGGTATCGCTCGGAGTCACCGGACGCTTCCCTATCCTGTAGACAGGAGTCCGCGTTCGAGCGACGTAATTACAATAAATACGGTTCACATGCGAACCACGGTACACGTCCGAGGGCACACCGCCGCATTCTTGCCATTACGCAACACCTCGAACAGAACGTTGCGCGGAATTAATAATTGAAGCGCGGTAAAAAAGCGAAGGGGAAAATTGACCGTTATTGTGACTAATAGTGATTAGACACGGTTTTTAATATAAATATTTAAATTATAGGTATTTTTTATTATTATTTAAACAGATAGGAGACTGAATGAACCACCAATTAACATATAACCGTAGAGCTTTCACGGGAACTTTTATAGGACAATGAAAGTTATATAATAAAATCAATTATTAAAAGAGATTGGTAGAAGAGTTATATCGTCATCGTTAACCACTCTGGTTAACCACTTTGGTTTATGATGACGTTTAATTTTATCCACACGTGCTTCGATTTAAAAGGAATGCATTGAGTCAACGATAGACACCTTCTTTAATTGAATTTGTAACTTTTTCTTTATTAACACATTAAATTGTCGAGAACATAGCTTCACTCGTAATAACGTGCTCTTAACAAGCAATTTCAACTTTCTGCCGCATTGAGATGTCAAGTTATCAGTTGAGCTGCTATATCCTTTGATCAATTTTTATCTTTATATGGTCTTCTTATGTTTTCTATTCGAATCTAATCCTGCCTTTTCGAACTCACCGTGTATCGGTTTATGATACCGTACTTATATCTCGGTACTAACATGGAATATTAATGTAACAGAATACCTTGCACCGTACCTGTTTATAAAGTAAAATTTATTTATCACAGTTAATGCTGCATATAAATGTCGTTCCTCGTTCATGATTGAAATCCGATAGATCGCGTCACTATTTCATGTCTATTATCAGTTGAAAGCTTGTTTTGATAGGGATCTAGTTTCTGAGGCTGGAATATAAATAAAAAAAACACAGTCATTCCCCAAGCGGGGGGGCAGAGGTGTACTGAGTACACCCACGTTTCGCCGACGATGTTAGGTCCCATGTAATAGGGGGCGAGCCTATTGCCATATACCGGGCACTCTTCCAGACTCCGGACTGGTACTGGGAAGTTTTTGTAAGAAAAACTACACTTGTCCGACCTAGGATTTGAACCCAGGACCTTGTGATCATAAAGCGATGCGCTTTGCCACTAGACCAACGAGGCAGTCATACAAGTACATAAGTTAACGCTATTAAAAGGAATGTGATTTACGCACAATTATGCAGGTGTAATGAAAAGGTGGCGGTTCTGTAGGTTGCTATCAGAGTGGAATAATCGGTGGGTATCAAGCATGACGCGCAGTGACCACGTCAAGCGCCGTGTCCTACGTCCGAACTCACGTCTAATGCTAGACCAGTTCTATCACGCACCGCTGCCTCCGTCTGCACATTCATAACAAATCTTTAATCAAAGGAAGTCTCAATTTAACATAAATCGTGTTAGTTATCAATCTCTCCGGTTACTCCGGTACGCAGTTTCTCCGGTTACTAATTAAAATGACATTCGTATGCAAGTATGTACTTAGGCTAGATGGACAAGAAATGATTTCTAATGCATCGAGCGCTATAATGAACCCTTGCGTATTGAAAAAGTGTGCGCGCTATAATTAACTACCGCGGCGTAAACTTTGATGCAATTGTAAAGACCATGCCCTTGAAATATAAGAAGCGTTTCATCTTTAGTTACCCGAGGAAAGTGTACAGAATAATGACAGTAGGGCGGTTCGGCGTTATTACTGTAATGTCAGGTTGCTTCGTCTTCGTTCGCCAGCGTTACATAGCATTTCTCCTCGGCGAAACTAAAAAATAACACAAATAACCGGCTTGCCACAAACTCTATTAGATTTCCAACTTACTTTTTGCAGAGGTTGTCGTCGCCTAACTCGATCTCGATGCGGACGTGAGAAAATTGTTAATCTTATTTTGTAATAGCAGTTTGCAAGGAGAGATGATGAAGCGGCTTTTGAATTGAAAACTTATTCAAAAAGATGACATTGTTCGGTAGCTTTCAAAGGATTTAATTATGTGCTGCTGTTGATAAAAAACATACTTAATAATATATGACATTGTTTTACACACACACGCTTCATTTGTCAGTATTGTATTGTTTCATTAAGCGTTATGTAAATTAGAAAATAAACAAGGATAGAAGCAGAGCTGAAATTATTCGAATGTAAACAATAGCATTAAAAAGTAAATAAAATCAGTTAAGAGAGTTGCTTTATCGGGTTGTAATGTAGAAAGGAAGAGTGCAAGTGTCAGAGCGCTAAGTTGCGACAGGGAAAGCGCATCGCCATATCACGAAAGGGAAGTTCAAATCCACACTCGGTACGTCAACTTCACTAACAACCTACCTTATTCAATCTAAGATAGGATCGGACACAGGAACTTGTAAGGGCACTTTCTTCAAGCCATTCAAGTTTTTTGACGTTGAACTTAGCGAGAATGTGCCATGTGTTTAAGTGCTGAGGGAGCTTTACGTAGTTGCGGTTGAGCTGGATGCTCCCAGTCGAACCTGTCCGCCATACGGCTAGCGGCCTGAGGCCCGATCGGATTTCCCGTTTGCGATTATTGCCTTTCTTTATTTCGCGGGGCGGTTCGTTACCGTCGGTATCAAAGTAACGGTGCTTCGAGGGCAAGAATTTGCATGGTGATCCCATTACGGCGACCGGCGGGTGGAAGTTATTAAATAAAATAAGTTTAAGATCGTACGGCATTCGGCGGAGGCGATAAAGAGCAGACATTGCGGAGTCGTGAGTTTGTTCGAAGCTTTATTGCGTTCGGGATGAGATCGGGCTCCGCGGGCAACGGCGTTCCCAACGTAAACAAAGAACGAATTGAGGTGTTCCGTAAGCGACGGCCGCGACTTGACGGGCGGCGCGCAGCCTTGCGCTGTATCTTGTTAGCCGCACATTGTTACGTTTCAGATACGGACATCGACACCTACCGTTGCAATTAACTACATGAAATATAAACTGTTCTGTTGTCTACTCCGTTACATCAAAATTTTGAGGAATCATATTCGGTAAAAGTGAAACGATCCTTTCTGAATTTAAAAAGGGACATAAAACGCATACACGGTTCAAGGACAAGCACTTAGAAAGTAGGTCTACGTCTGCGTCCGGTAGCGATCCGGCGACACAATCGCGTGACAAGTCTCGCTCTGAACATTATCATTCCACGTACGACGCTAAACCACTTATTCGGCTCGCAGTGACCGTTACCCGGCGCACGCACGCTGCCTGCATCAATGGCATATTTTTCCCCGGCGAAACTCCGCGTACATTTACCATTCAAGGCTAACCCGGTCAGTGTAACGCTTTGTTTACAAGAGTGTCGCGACATCGCTCGCCGGACGTTCACACATCATAGCCGCTTAGCAACTAACGTGCTATTGTCTAAAAAAGAATTGTAGATTAACTAATTTTAACACTAATTGCTTTGTAAAGCTCTTCTTTATGAGCCACAGACATAAAAACTTTTCTCTGTTTAGAGCTGGCTTTCTTCATGCAATCATCTACCAGATTTCTCATCCGCTGTCATAAATAAGTACGACCGGATATGGCGTACAGAAATTATAATTGCAGCAGTGTTCGTTAAACGCGTATATTACGAACATGTCCGTTAAATATATCTAATCCTTCGCCCTGGGCGTGAACCTGCCCGCCTTCCGCCGCAGACTTTATATAGAAATTTAGATAAGAGCATGCGTGTCCGAGCTCTATAATCGAGTCGCTTGACGGGCGAATCTAAACTATTATGTCAATAAACTAAGTCTGTTAATTGAATAGCCATTTTATAATTGAAAGATACACATGAATGGGTATTTGCATGTTTATGATTCAGTGTAAATACTGTAAAGGGATTTTCTTGTTGAACGCCCCTGTTGTAAGTGCATTTTGAGTGGCGTTTAGATTGCACATTAATGTGTGTTCGTTGTTACAGGTGGTCCAGACATTGACTGACATCGCTTATAGCTAAGGCATTTAAAAAGGTAATTAAAAACTTTGCGTAATTATAAACATCGACTTCAGGCAACGGTGATTTTTCTGAAATTTTATGGTTCAATTAGGTAACCTGTAAAAATATCGAATGCAATTATCGCTGTATGTTTATGATCAGGAAGAAATATATTTGCGTTAATGCGTTACTAGAAATCGAAACACCGTAAAATTTGTGCACCCAGGAGTAATAATATCAAGTATTGAAGTATGTGTAGGAATAACTGTTGGTTTTATTTATTATACATTTGGAAATATATTTAGGACGAGGTGAGCGGGATGTGTTCTCATTAATGTCGAAAGTATACCGCATCCGCGAGTTTGTGTCATATGTAAGGTTGTTAAACCTGTCCTGACGTACCGCACCAGTTTCTCTGAACTGGTCAAGTTACTAGTTGAACATCTAATAGCCCTCTTTGCTTTGCTAATTACATTTCTTCATTACTTTGAAGAGTATGGATGCGATAACTATGACTTGCAAGTGCAGGGGCAAATAAATAACATTACATACTTAATGAATGCATGGATTTTATATGTACCTATACACTCTCATCAATTAACTTTAATGTTGAATATTAATGGTGTTATTAATTTTTGGTTAGGAATATAATTTATACTTTCACGTACATATTTGGATACACCCATAAAATAAATTTTAAAATTAGAGGCATTTATAAATATTTTTTCATTTCCTAAATCATATTTTATTTGTCGTATACGCATGAGATAAATGTAGGACATTATACGCTTGGTAAGCTCAGCAACATGAGTTCTAGACAGTTTAATGCCACGTAATAAATTCGTGCGTTTTATTAAGATATTTCATATACTACATAGCGATATATCCATGATTATGGAATATTATTTGCATGTCTCAGAACGGTAATAACGGAATCTAGAAGTTGCAGAATGTCGACTCGATACGTAGGCAGATGTATGACGCGATACATAAACTAGGTAGCGGAAATGCAAAACTGTCAGTAGATTTTTCAGCGATTCGAGTTTGAGACTGAGTAGGTGCTCACTCGCGTGGCCATCGTATACGAGCACCCGTCATGCCATCTGTACGTTTTAACGAGAGCGCGATCGCCCGCGCCGATAGCGACAGTCTAATGAAAACCCCGCTGAATAATGCATTAATACCAGCGTTAAAACGTGAGCACACACTATCGAACTGGCGACGAGAAAATACTAGCCAGATGCAAATTTAAGTCAACACCGACGCCGATAAGTTTTCAACTGGTATTTTAAGAATTTTATTTTAAAGTTATAAGGAAATAAATGGCACTGTACTACCAGTCGAGTAGAAAATGGAACTCATATTTCAAAACGTTATCGTTAAGTCGAAGAGGTTGTTTAAGCAGTTCAACCGGGTGATTTGTGGGAGATAGTTTTAAATATCGAACACTTTAAAGATATAACGGGCATTTATGAAAAATAAGTGCAATGTTGACAGCAGGAGCGACAGAACGGGTGTGTAGGAGGTTGGCTATACAGCCGGTGTCGTGATTTGGCTCACGGCACGACCTGCGCTAACCTTCCCTATTGAAATGTCAGTGCGCGGATCGGTGACGAGACAATCGTAAAACACAATGTTAGGGTCACATCATGACTTCAATAAACAATCCTTAACATGGGAAACGTGACATCCCCGCTGTAACTGAGACCTCCTGAAAGTGTGCCAAACATGTACCAAGCCAAAGAAACAACGTGATCGCTTGTTTGATCCTAGCCAGTTTGGTTGTTGCTATTTTTTTTTAACGTCACGGCTATATTCCCCAAGCGGGGGTGGCAGAGGTGTATTGAGTACATCCACGTTTCGCTGACGATGTTAGGTCCCATGTAATAGGGGGGCGAGCCTATTGCCATATATCGGGCACAATTCCAGACTCCGGACTCGTACTGGGAAGTTTTCGTTAGAAAAACTACACTTGTCCGACCTAGGTTTTTCACCCAGGACCTCGTGATCACAAAGCGATGCGCTTTGCCACTAGACCAACGAGACAGTTGCCATTTTTTATTTTCTTAAAGTGTTGGTTTTATGTAACTTGTTCGAAAAATTTTATTCCTCAGAAACCTCTATGCAAAAAGATAGTAGATATTAAAAAAAAATACATTTCTAAACTATTTAGATGTCGAGAAAAAGAAGCTATCAATAAAATGAAACGATAGTAACATCTCGAGGGATCTAGTTTCTGTATCAGAAAGTAATTTCATTTACGAAAATACAGTCGTGAAAAACAATTTTACTTAAAAATTTATATATCACATAGCAAAACATAAAGATTACAGTCCACTCTCAGGCACAGAGCATAAATAGAAATGCAGGCGATATGAGGTGGATATGTAGGGCCAAGAGTCAGGGCGGCCGGGCCAGATGCCACAGAGTCCACGGCGACACTACCGTTCCCGCGTTCCACATATACAACGAGCATGCGAGAATATACTTAGTCAGGATTGAGGTCATCCGCGGTGTCGCCAACGTCTGCATAAATGGTTGCATTTCAAAGTAAGCAATTACCATCCTTTTCAATAATGGTTAAGTTGCCATATCAATATTAAATAATAACATTTTTATTTCTTCTGTGTAAGTACGCACTTCTAAGTGTAAATAATTTGTAATACTCAATGGAATTTAAAAAATAATAACGATGTAATGCTTTATTTTAGAATTATTAATAGCACACAACTAAAACAAGGACAGTACACGAAACAATGTATTGATGAAAGAGCCATTAATCAATATCCCAGAATAATTTACCCCTTTCATAGCAATTTGTGTGTCAACAGGACACGAGGCGAGCGCTAACATAGCGGGGTTTTACTTTCTTATAGTGGCCTCAAGAAACTAGTTAAGAGAAAGTAGGATTAGTATCTTCAATGTATTTATCGTTATATAACCCTTACTGAGTTGTATAGCAATTAATTTGCAGTGTCAATAAATGTTAAAATTAATGGCATGTTTATAAACGAATGAGTAGGCGTATTGTTGAGGACTTAAAACCTACAATAATATATTATTTTCTGACACAAATAAGGAATTCCCCTCAGAGTGAAACAAATTCGCGCCTACAGACCTCCAATTAGGCCGTTGGTATCGTGCGTATCCACCGACCCACGTGTGTAGAAAATAGGCACTTCCTCATAAATATTTATAGCGTGTACAATGCCGTCTTTGTATACTTCCACATTCACTCGGAATTATAATGGCTGTCACAGTAGGATCCTGAACAAGAGCCGAAACGATTCGCATTAAGAAGAATAAAAGATTCTCGCGACGGTTTCACTTAGCAACCGACACGGCCAATATCACGAATAGAGATGACACAGAAAAGAGTTTGCTAGTAGAATTCGTAATGGGAAAGCTTAGAAGAGTCAAGTTGAAGTTAACTCGGTTTTACGTAGAACTACCCGATGTTTACTTTCGCGTGAGAACCGCAAGCGGGGTTATAACCGATATAGTTTTTATTAAGTGGAATATTTTTGTTTGTGGTATTACTGAATGCGGTTCCTGAAGGAAATTAGTGTGGCGACAATGAGGAGGTCGATGTCGTTGGTGACGGTGACGCCCGGCATTTCCCGTTGCGGTGGTGCGTACGGCGACCAAGCGGCAGGCGGTCCGTGTCGTACGGTAGTGAAACAGTTAGCCTGGATAAAGACGGTTACGGTGTCCGCCGCTGTCGCTGTGATCTGTCAATTAGAACCCCCATACCTCTGTTCACATCGCTGGTCGCTCTGTCCAGCTCTAACAATCATAATCACCGACTAACAATGAGTTGTATTACATTCCTCTCAGCGGGCCTCGTGTTAGTAGTTACAATGCGGATAGTTGCAAACGCAAAATCGCAAGGTCAAGAAAAGAATAAAAGTGATAAAATTATTTGTAAGAATCATTTCGGTCAGTCTGTTTCGCTATTAATTCAATAGAATGTAGCGGATTTCACGGTCTGCATTGAAGATGAATCTAGCAGTACTCGCTACTTTTGTATTTTTTGTTACGCAAGTTTTTTTTTAAGTTTTTTTTTGCCAATTCTACTGATAGTAAAAAAATGTTGTTATCTATTTTAATGTAAGTAGTATTCTTAAATATGTCATGATATTTAATTAGTATGCAAATATGACAGAAATTGTAGTTTGACTATATTTTAATGTTGATTATATACTAGACAGGTCGTTATTGATTTCACAAAGCTTTAAACTCAGTCAACGGTATTTATAGTAAGCGGATATCAATAACAGTACTGAACGTATTTATTCATAATACAAGAAGCACGAATAAGTGAGAGAGGTAAAGTTATTTCAGATTTGTATTGTTGTCATGGCCGTAAAGTCGCTCCATGAAATTTTGAATCAAGAGTGGCTCGAGACACAATCACGTTGTCCATCACTGTGAAATTTCCCAATAGCAATGCAGTCCAGTGGAACGGTGGCTGCAAAAGATGCGTGGCATCACGTAGACGTACTTCCAAAATAGCTTCGTGCTCGTCGCGCGCCGCCGCAGGTCGACGGCCGACTTACGAAATTTAATCGAATTATACAAAACTCATTGCCAAACAAATATCCCTATTCAATGGTCTCTTTTTACTTTGGTTCGTTCACCTCAAAGTAATAGGAAAGTTTCTAAGGTTTTCTAACGACTGTAATATACAGTCGGCTCACGAGATAAGTAAACTGCCTCTCGAATATTTTAGATCGAATTTAGCGGAGGTGGGAAATAGAACTTGGTTTATTTCTCTATTGTTTAAAACAAGCTTTGTATGAGCAATACTGTCTAGTAGACGGTACACCGTTTAGTCGCGATCAGGTTATCTAGTACTCAGCGTCAAGCACTGGCAATATTTATGTCAGTGTACGCAATAGTCGCGCTGAGTGGGCGCGTCGGTGATGTACTAGGACCCTTGAAGGTGTGGATATCATGACATCGCGATCTATCAATTTACAGACGCGAGCTTTTGATAGATAACCCTGGGTAAATGGCAGGAAGTTGTTAGTATTGTAAAATTTATTATAAGCCATTGCACGAGTATTTAAGGCAATTCCGCGTTTATAATATGCGTCGAGATCTTTTGATATTTTTAACGCCAACGTTTTTTTAAGGATGTAATAACTTAAAAGAGGCTGTTTGGTAAATACTTTATGTAGACTTAGTGGAAGGAATCATTTGTCCCAGTAACTACATGGGCTCAAAAAACAATAACATAAAGCTGTGATAAAATTTAGGACATGTTTGGTGGAATTGCGGATGTACTCCAGATTTTGATTAGCACTACAATCTGAATACTTTCGCTATTTTAGAAACTTGCTAAAAATTGTCATAATTATTTAGCGTGCTCGCACGAAAAAGCGGCTCGATTTAAATATACCAATCAATAACAGATAGTCGCTAAATACTTAAAAAACACTCTACTAAAAAGAAACACAGATGACACAAAAGCGTGTCTTGTGTATTTAGGCGCGTGCCTTCTCGAGATGAGTCAATATTTACCAGGTTGTCGACCTGACTTCCTTTCTTCGAACAGTTCAAAAGGATATTGGTAAAAGTAGTAAATATGCATAAATGTTACTTGAATGTTTATATAGTGCAGATGTATTATGTCCCTAATTAAGTCAACAAAGTAGTGCAGTGAAGAGTAGCGCGATTTCAAAAACGTGAATTTAATGTTAGATGTAGAAATGCAGATTGAAACAGAGGGGGCGTTATTAGAGAGGGGTGTGTTTCAAAGTGTATGCAGTAAGCAATGGTTTCTTTGTAGCAATAAAAACGCTTCCTATTAAAGCTCACGTGAGAACAAAGATCTTTGCGTCATTGACGGATGGTGCGCGGGAGGTGTGACTGGAGCATGGGGTGGGCGACGGATGCGCGCATCAATGCGCATGCGGCTTGCCACATTGAAATACTACACACGAAAGCGCAAGCATTCAGATTTACGTGCAAAAGCTAGACGTAGCGAATAACGGTCCAAATAAAAATGTATCTATGATGGACATGAAAAAATTTGCGCTATACTTAACCAAGATATTTTTCAAAAGACCAGAAATGACAGACACAAATATGAATATCACACCATTATAACATTCAGTATGATCTCAATAATAATACTGTATTAATGGTGTCTGTTATGATGCAAAAATATACGATGGTAAAAAACGACTTCTGATATATATCGGCCTGTCTGTCTAAACAAATAATCACAGGGGTCGACAAAAAATACGTATTTAACTGGTGTCAGAATTCGCTACTGAAGTTGAGATGTGACAAAAAATATAATAGAAACGATTTAAAAACATTCTTCTATTTATATCGTCATTTAAATAAGGTTAAAAATAAAGGATGGTTATCGCGATATTGTTGTCAAATTTTGCGCACCAAACAATAACTGCGAATGGGAGCTTATTACTTAACATACCAAATTAAGCATGAATTAAGTATACCAAATGTCTATTAGCGAGCACTAAATCAGTCAGCAATATATTTGAGCACTAAATTAGTTTAAAAGACTTACCAGTTACAAGACCAAAAGGTTCCAATTACTTGTCTATTAGAGTACGTAACCCATTTAGAACTGACGGAATAATCTTTCTCTTAAAATACGTGTCCGTCACGTTTTTTGTTCTAACCGTAAATATAATTCTATTTGTTCCAAGACAACTTCAAATGTTTTTTGATAGGTTGAAAAAGCTGGCAAGTACTCTCGGTTTCTTCGTGTAGATTTTGTGTAATGTCTGTTTCTGTTATTTGACTGTGAAATCGTGATTGTAAGCCAGTCGAGCGTGTTTACTTAGCTATAAAACAATCTATGGGAGCCCAAGTGCCGTTTAAGGTTCAATGATCACTAGGATCAGTCAAGACTACTTCTGTCGGATGGTAAGTTTTTCTAGCAATACGATTCGTCCGGCATGCTCAAGCGTGGGATAGCAATGAGTGCCTAACTAGTGACGTAACGTACAGGCGTTGCTGTGATTCGATTAATGGAACAGATTGAGAAAATTGAGTTGGCATGAGATAAGTGGCATGTGTTTTATTTAAATGACGTGCGGGCGATGCAAACTGACGCGTACAGGTTTTTTCGTTGGGTTACTGTACTTTAATTAGTCTTGAAGCGGAAACAGATGAAGATATGGTGTTTGTTTTAATGTTTTATCCTTGTTTTAATTATATTTAAATTGCGTTTTTGTCGTTAGGTTAATTTTTTTCTTGAAGAAATCATGGTCTATATATGATCTGAGCTGATAAATTAGACACTGATAAGTTAGTCTTTTTTGATTATTAATTCCCTCTAATTAAAACATACATGTTTTGTAGGTAGGTACTTACAGTACGTAGAAGTGTATCGATGTAAATGGAATATTAACATGGTATTACCTGAAATAAAGAAAAGGCGATTTAATAAGAACAATTTAATTCGAACATCGTACGAGTGCAGGTCAAGTGAGAAACAGTTAATATTTAAATTCGACGATCCTCTTCTCACGTGTCTTTGGAATACAAAAGTGATGTATTTCGAGGAAACAGTAAACGGTATACCTAGACGCAAAACTATGTTACATTTAAATAAACTCCCGTAAGTTTTTCATAAGCAGAAATCAGCATACATACCTATTGGGCAAGATAAACCGAAAACTTCTTACACTTAATAATTTCTAAAAGGCATTTCGAACATTCTTATCACACTCAAGTGTCTCTTTTCCCATAATCAAAAATAATGAAGGTAAAATTGCAGTAATAAATGAAGTTATTGTAAGCTGTAAATTACACAGTTTTTAATTTCGTAGCGAGTGTTTGGCCAACATGGGCGTCGCGCGTCTTATTTAAGATCGTATCTATGATCAAACCTATAAATTTAAGAGACCGGAAATAATATCAGATAACGCAACGTAGGGTCGGGAGATAACCTGAAATAATTTCAATACGAACTCGATTTCCGTCTTCGGACTAGCCACGTGTTTATTTACTTCCCTGATCACAATATGTTATCTTAAATTGCTATTGCTCTTATATGCGAAATAGAAAGCGATGCAATGAAATTAGTTTCCAGCGTTTAAATGCATAAACAGTAATGTCTATTTGTACACTCGGGTGAATATCTGTTACAAAACGTGTTACATAATACGGCGGGGCTCGGTTATCTGCCATTACGATCATTGACATGTCGTTAACAGCTGCATCCGTAGTGCAAGGTCTATGTCTAAAATAATGGCTTTAGTTATGTAAATAGACAACAGAATTATGGGTGAAAGCGAGCATATAGGAAAATTCTTCAGCGCAAAACGTTCGTAATTACATGTCGATACGGAGAACCGTTTGCGTCTGTTCCTGAACTTAATGAGGGAATCACGCGCCTGCGTATGCATTTCGCTCGGGAACGTATGATTGGTCACCTGACTAAAATTCAACTTGCCGTAACTGACTTATAGTAGTCATGCGTAAACTGTGTAATTAATAATAACGTATTTTTTTGATCGCACCACAAGCAGTGGCGATTTGTTGGTAACCGGTCGGGAACACCAAGGTTAGTAACCCCGTGTGCTTTACTATACCGATCGGAATTCGTGAATCTTCAGAAATAACACGTCATTATATCTTATTAACTGTAGAGGAAGCACTTGCAGCAAGTGTACGGAAAATAACATCTCTAGTCTGTCGATAGATTGTTCAATCCATTATTGCGCCCATTATAAAAATTAGTGTAAGAAATACATAATAGATAACAACCTGTACACGGCTTATTGGTTAAAGCCATGTTAAAGCTAATTAAAACCACTAGAAACGCTACAATATACTGATGTGATTGAAATGATGGCTGGTAATAGTGCCGTTAAATTACCGAAAAATATATCTAAAAAATGAAGTTATTAAGTCAAAACCAACGAAGTGCATAGACATACAGTTCGTTTTCTGTCATTAAATACTAAGCAACCAATATAGGCGGGCAAATAAGCGTGCATCATTATTTATCTTGTGCCCGTTACCAAAATTGACGCAGGGATATTACGAAACGGGTCGTTGAGATCAAAAGCCGTACCGATACCGTTCTTCAAAAAATAACATCATTATGAACGTCGACAGCAAATAAGGTAATAATAAAGACATATTAATGTACTTTTAAGTTGTTTCCATATGAATTTAAATTTGCTTTCAAAGAGGAGTCATCTTAATACGATGGCAATTTTTTAACTTATTATTAGCCCTGTTAAGAAACTGTCCCACTGCTGGGCACGAGCCTCCTCTCAAACTGAGAGGGTTTAGGCCAAAGTCTACCACGCTGGCCTAGTGCGGGTTGGCGAACTTCACATACCTTCGAGAAACTCTTAGGCATGCAGGTTTCCTCACGATGTTTTCCTTCACCGTTAAAGCAAGTGATAATAATTTTTTTTTTTATTTTACTTCCTGTACTTAAATTACACAATCCAACTAAAAGTTTATGGAAATAATAAACATGAATGGATGTTAAAACGTAACAGCCTCTGTCTCATTTACAAGAGAAAACAACATTTCAAAGGACCGAACTTCGCCGGTGGTTTTCTAAAAAAAAAAAGTTAAAAATTTCTCTTGTATTGCGATTTCTGAATTAAATGAACCGGTTTGCGTAAAACATTATCCTGTTACTTTTACCGTTTTGAAGCAACGAAAATACCATACGTATGCTCGTACCAATGAAACCTGCGGCCCACATTGGGTGCAGGGGCATGCATGTCAGTCATTTTCGATACCTAAGTGCGGCAATTAATCATCGTAAAACTGATTTTACCAACACTCTTCATATAAAATTGTTGTTTTTTGAGCTTACAAATCCATCACAACATAGTAATAAAGTGTAAAATGTTAAAAGGAATATTAAATTTAAGCTTCCGCGTGTACTTACTTACCTTCAATAACTTAGGAGTAAAACTTATAACTAATAATTAAGACGTGTAGTTTAAATCTAAGAACGAGTATGTGAAAATAACATAGCCGAGTAATGTTGCTTTTAACGCATTATGTAGGTAGATTACGATCGCAATGTTTAGTTAAACTCCGCTTAAGGAGCGGCGAATATTTTATGCGTAGATAATATATTATTAATATTTTGTGAAGTCTTTTTATTACCGTCTTTAGGAAACCTTGCGTGAAGACATGAGTCCCAGCAACTGCAGACTTTTTGTGACAAATCAATGGTACTCATGTAAACCGCGCATCGAATGTCATTGCTTTAAATAATCTATACTAATTTTATCGACAAATCCAACTAGGCTGGGCAGCGTTCAGGAAACTGCGCAACATCTTCTCATCCAAAATACCTCAGTGCCTTAAGACTAAAGTTTTTAGTCAATGTGTATTACCAGTGATGATATACGGATCAGAGACGTGGTCTCTTACAATAGGTCTCATAAAAAAGCTCAGAGTTGCTCAGCGAGCTATAGAGAGAGCTATGCTCGGCGTTTCTTTACGCGATTGAATCAGGAATGAGGAGATTCGTAGAAGAACCAAGGTCACCGACATAGCCCTTAAGATTAGCAAGCTGAAGTGGCAATGGGCGGGCCACATAGCGCGTAGATCGGACGGGAGTTGGGGCAAAAAGATTCTAGAGTGGAGATCACGTATTGGCAAGCGCAGCGTGCGACTACCGCCTGCCAGATGGACAGACGATCTTGTGAAAATCGCAGGAAGTCTTTGAATGCAGGTGGCATCGGACCGGTTACGCTGGGAAGCGATTGGGGAGGCCTATGTTCAGCAGTGGACAAGTATAGGCTGAGATGATGATGATGATGAAGAATTTTATAAAGAGCTTAAGTTTGTGAGTTTGGATGTTCGGGGTAATCTCCGGTACTACTGATCCGATTTTGATTCTTTCACCATTGGAAAGCTACCTTATCCAGAAGTGACATAGGCTATATATAACATACACCCGGTAGGTGACGCTGTTGTTGACTGGTTACGAAGGCACGGTAAACCGCTAGTAAAATATAAACAGCGAACTGACCTCAGGAGGTACCGCTAATACGATATTGTGTGAACTCTTTTAGTTGATATGAATGTTAAAAAGAATTTATCGATAGCAGAACCCCATTTCATCTGATCTAAGTTCGAACTCTGGACCTCATAATCGCCAGCTGCACTAGTCGTCATTAGACCAGCGAGGCAATCATTTCAATTAACATTTTAAATGGCAGGTAAAATTAGTTATGGCATCAATGTTCGTTGATTTATTCGACTAATTTATTTTCTCAGTGAGTTAACGGATGCTATAGAAGATAGTAAATACTTCCATAAGTCAAAAATAGGAAGTATGTATTAATTATATTAGTCAACATCTGGGTAAAGATAAAATTTACTTCTACCGATTCAGTTAAAACTATTTCTACTCCATCATAACTTATTTTCACATTTGAGTGTTTATCTTTGAAGAAATAACTGCCGATGGACAAATAAATATCTCTGACGGATAGTTTACTACAGTTCCCTTCATGTCTTCGTTTTAATACAGCTAGAAATAAATAAATAATGGTTTGTTAGATAGATGTAAAATCTAATTAAAATACTTATAATTTACTTTAAATGCTATCAAGTTAAAGTGACTGTAGTCTATGAATCCTTCCTTCGTCTCAATAGTTTAAATTTGTTTCGCAAGGATTCCTTAAGTATATTGAATACATTTTAAGTTAATTAAGAAGATTAAAAGAGATATTCGTTGAATGCACACTAATAGTAATTCAGGAAATGTCCGAGCAATATTCACCCTTAGGCGTAGGTGCGCAACGGGAAGCAATCGTGCGCATATAGAGCAAGACCGAGATCTACGCCAGAGGTCTTGAATTGACAATAGTTAGATCGATTAGTATTACTCGTATTATTCAGAAAGATAATAATATTTTACATTTAAACTTTGATTACATAATGATATATATAGAGAGCATCTACCGGTCCTTAAGACTACATTGTGTGAATAAGATCTATCTAGATCTTATCTTAGAATCTGTCCCAGATTGACCTAATGCGTTATAATCTTAGTCAAAATAAGCCCGCCTTTATTCCTCAAGCGGTGGTAGCAGTAGTGTACTTTTTAGATCCCATTGCTATCATACCGGAGACATGAAATGATACTGGGAATTTTCCCGTTGAAAAATTACCCCTAGTCCGATCTAGGATTCGCAACTACCCTCATGATCGCTACGCGCCTTATATGGTACTAGATTATCACGGCATTTATAATGACAGTAATAAATCAATAGATATTAATAATAAAGCCACCTACCCCACAAGGGATCGGACGTGATAATATAGGTAGATGGGGATAGTAATAAATAGATGTCACGCCTATATTCCCTAAGCGGGGGTGGCAGAGGTGTACAGAGTACACCCACGTTTCGACGACGATGTTAGGTCCCATGTAATAGGGGGCGAGCCTATTGCCATATACCGGGCACAATTCCAGACTCCGGACTCGTACTGGGAAGTTTTCGTTCGTAAAACTACACTTGTCCGACCTAGAATTTGAACCCAGGACCTCGTGATCACAAATCGATGCACTTTGCTATTAGACCAACGAGGCAGTCTGCCACTAGACCAATAAGGCAGTCTATAAATAGATGTATAATAATAAATACACTTAATTGAACATCAACAAAAAACACAGACTAATTCCAAAGCAACGAATGTACTATGGCGATCTTATTGCTAATAGAAATTTGTTCCAAGCAAATTAGTTTATGGAAATATCAACCATGCCTCACAAAAGCTCGTACTATACGAACTCGTAAGCTCCGCTTTAGCAAACACAGCTTTATAAGGCAATAGGTGATCATTGTAAAGTCATTACCTACACCGAAGTATATCTAGACAAGAGTTACAGTGGTTGTAATCGTTATGCTGATTGCCAATCTCTATGAAAAATAATACTAGGAGAAACTGGAAAGCTGGAGTGACATTAGCACTAATGCACCTAGGCTTCGGTACCTTACTATCTGTGTTGCTGTAGAGGCGGCGCCGTGAGATCGTTAGCTTAACAATTAGTTTATTTCTTCGGTTAATTGCTACGTTTATAATTGCAGATAACGTCTAAGAGATGAAAGGTGTGATTAAAGAGTATCAGTTTACTTAAATTTGCAGGCGATGTTAAAAGTTGATAGGAGTTTAATAGAGCAAATTTTTTCGTTGTGATAATATATAATTTGCCCTTCTTATTGCCTCGCATTTCATAATGCAGTGCAAATATATATATATCGAACTTTACTTTTACGATTTATAATTTACTTTATCAAGACTTATTAACATAACAGCGGTATTTAGAGGTTCAAACCTCTCGTAGACTGATCGGATTGAGTTATTGCCGGTTCGATCTCCTTATGGGACAAATCTCTGTGAGACCCAAAATGATTTCTTCCGGTCTTCGTGCATATGGAATTCGCGTTTATAAACGCACCCATTACGAGGGACTTAAACCTAGTATGTGTGTTTTTAATGTTTATATAATACAGGTGATTAATAAATTGACGAATAATTTGCTAAAAAATTGCGACATGCTGCTTAAATTGACTTTGTTTAGACACTCCTTAACCGGAGTTCATATAATAGTTATGCGACCAGATATTATCAAACGAGTCTTAGCGCACTAGTTAACGGTAGTTATAATGGCGCATTAAAATGTACATAACGTAATATTTTCTGGTTTGTAAAAGTAGCCGCCTCTGGTACGCCGCGGTCTTGTGTGTTTTATGACCTCTGTTTAGAAACCTGCGACGTCGTCGCGTCGTCGCGTTAGGCCCCTTGCATGCAGATGTCGGGATATACGGGACAATAAATATGATCGCGGGGCGGGATCTGTGTGAACATAATTGGATATTCGCGGTAAGGCCACGATTCCAAAGATAAACGTGTCGAGGATGGCGAGGAGGCGGCGTTGTCAAGAGTCCATCCAATGTTATCTGAGCGCGACATCTTTATACCGGGGTCGCTTTTTCTACGCGTGCGCGGTGCGGTGGGCGGTAATGGCGTCCATCCCAACGGGATTCGCGCGCCGACATCGTTTCGCGTCTCATCGTGCGGCCGCAATACATCGCTCCACTTAAATTACGTGCGAGCTTGTTCCGGTAAACTATCGCGATACCTACAATGTAAAAACTTTGTTGCTCTTGCACCTGGCCAAGTTCTTGAGCGGAATGTTAAAACATGCTTGTAGAACAATGTGTTACATACACTTGCAAAAGCAAAGTAATTTAGATGCTGTAGGAGAAATGCTCAAAGAATTGTGTCTAGCTTAGTGCAAACGAATTAAATGGTATCGGCAGAAATCAATTGCAGGTGGATATTAATTCAGCAGCACAATGAAGCAGAACGATGAATGACACAATGACGTGCTTAAACGAGCCTCGTAAATGTTTGATCAATAGCCGATAACGGTAGGCGCGTGATGACTAACGCCAATACAAGTGTATTGACCCTTACAAATTTTGATATGAACGTGCTATAAGTAATGAAATTATTTATTAAACTTTTCAATCTAAATGCAAATCAATTTCAACTTGCGTAATATAATTTAAGCGGCAGCAGAATCTAATGTTAATATATGTCCAATTGAGTTTACGAGCAATGCAAACATTGCGGGTCATTTTCAAAAGATGTCTTCGTATGATAAACATTTTTGAAACGAAACAACAATGGTAATTCTCAATGGGAGCCTCCCACGCTCAACGGAACCTCTTCCGCCGTTTAAATTGTAGAGCATCAAAAATAACAGACGTAAAGAAAAAGAAGTAAAAGAGCATAATAACACGGATATACCGTTACACCTAATCAGATGAATGATAAATTTAGCTATATGGGACACCGCTGATTGCTATGTTTAAGTATCATTAATCATTTAAGTTTATAAATAAAACGTAAGTATTACAAGATTTAGGTGGTCAGTTAATTGTTTCTGGGCGGCACGAATTCGCTTTTGTCTGTGGAGGCGTGTACGCTATTAGCGAGTCAGTATCATAATTAGTCCCTCGAGCGAAATGATTGACAGTCTATAATATAAATAGAAATAAATATAATTGATAGCCTTTTAATTTAAATGACATTATTTTTACTTGAATGAGCATTGACGATGTAACGGTTTGATGTGTATAATATATATGTTGATTATCAGTTGATCTCGACCTACATCTAATGTTCACTTTTAACACCTTTTAACTTAGTGGTCTCGTTTTGAACTTTTTATGTTTAATGGAGGCCAGGTGATTGTTACTTGATTAATATCGTGTATAGACAAGTTGTGCGGGCATGTTCGTTGTTTAAGCTTCGATGCTGCAGCTGATGAATTTGGGTCACATGACCGCTGTTGCGTCGGTTGAAAGCGATCGTTCAACTTATCAAGAGTCAAAAGTATATGTTCCGGTATGTTCCGGTATGCAATATGCACCTACGGGGCATATTGCATACCGGAAGACTAGGCTTACCGTTATAACATTAGTGTTTTTGCATCCGCAATCAGTGGGACAGGAGTGCTGCGCCTCTCCCTTGCACCAGGAACCAATCAATTACATATTAGCTTAATGTGATGTAGATGGCCTGCCTCTTGCATGATGAGACTTGCATGGTGCGAGCCAACTACCGACAGGCGACGGTACCTACTATAACGGCCCATTTGTCTGAGACAATCGTATTGCATATTATATTCGTAAGGAGGCATTTACGAGACAGTTTTGATTTTATCACAACGACTAAGACCACGATAAAATCTTGTAGGAAAACAAAGGCACGGTTAATGAAGTCAATTCGACCATAGAAAATAAATAACGTGCATCCAATTCGTGATTTCCTCAATGTTTCCTACCTAATTGCATTTCAAATGCAAGTCGGAACAATGTTCTTGGTATCATAAAGCACGATCGTGGACTGTGTTCCGATTGTATTTACGAGGTATGAGTATTTTATATTGGAGGAGAGAGTGGGGCTGTAAAGTAAGTTTTAATTGAAGGTGTATCGTGTGGTATGAAGGCGGAAGGAGCAACAATGGCAACGTGCCCAGTAGGCGGGGGTACCATCGCGGGTTCGTGGTTGCCGGGGGCTGGACGCCGCCCGCCCCTTCCGACTAGCGCCACGCAGTATAAACCAGGACCATCTTATTATAGAGCCGAAAGTTCCTGCCTAATAATTATAAATTCTTAAAACTTAAATCATTCATCAATTCTTAAATCATAACAAGTAAGTTTCCAATACGTATAACGATCGACAAATTAAATTTTACAAATTGATTCTATATGAAAAGTAAGTAAATAGTAAAAAATTTCAAATATGTACTGTTGCTTAACCAATCTAAGGACTTCTCGCACGAGACTATCTGGCCTGTTTTACTGACTGTTATATCCTAATAATCTTATTAGCATATAACAGTCAGAAAAACAGGCCAGTGGTAATTATAAATATTAATATTACATATTCCAGACTTGAAGCTTTTTAACGATGTCAGCATTAAATTAGCAGATTTACGGAATATTACAAACAATTAGCGTTTGAATTCTACGGATACGGGGAGAAATATATTACTTATCAGCTATTTGAATGTTTATCTTACACAACAAACTGACACATTTATCACAATATTTATTTTACCAATCTCGCATTAGTTAGTTATTTATGTACTTGTAAAACATCACAAATAAGCGATGCAAAATATGCAGGGGCGGGGAAATAATTTTAAATTTAATCAAAGGTAAGAAAAGAAGAATAGACGATAGACGAAGGGCAGTGCGAAGGTATAAAACGCGCGAGGCTAGTAATAAACATGCCATTGCTGACGCGGGCTCAATACCCGCCTCTGCGTGAAAGCAAAAACTCTGCATTCATTACTATACTGCTCCTGAACCGATTTTAACTGAATTGGTTGTAAATAATTTTAGATTTAGAGACTGGTACATGCTTACTAGCAGGCAATATACACAAAAAAGATTTATACTACTCGAAGTCGAAGTTATTAGATATGCAGACATTTGTGAAATTTCACACAATAAACACTTTAAAAGTTTATAAACTGGATTCTAATACTCGACAAAACGTTTATTTATAATATAACCCAAAGTGTGAAAATAATAACTCGTGCGGAAGGAGACATAATGTTCCGAAAGTCTCACAAATTTAAAATGTTACATAAATCTTATCATAAAAGTACACGCGGTCTTGGTTCAAAAGATAAGCATAAGAGGTTTATTTAAAATTAGGGTTAACTTTTGTCGATTGTCACGTGTTTGTATAAAGAAAAAAATATTCCTCCATCGCGACTAGTTACGTACGCATAAAACAGCCTGAACCGTAACTGGTTACATTCCAGTAACCTAGGCAGCCGAAAGGTATTATTATTATTCATATTTTATGGACCTCTTTATGTAAATATGAACCTTATTAAGCTACGTACGTAACTTTAGATCTAAATACCAAAATAGAAATAAAAAATATTAAGTTCGCTCTAAGTATAACAAACAGGAAATATCTACTAGATAAACGAGCTTTTAACTATGTACCATTTACAAAGTAAAGCAATATTAATCATTACTTGCTGTAGACCGCGGCCGTACTTTTGTTGATTAGGTATGTGGTTTTTAACATTATTGCTGCTGCTATGAGTTTGTTTGAAACAAGTTACTAAAGATCCGTTAGCTACTGACCGGTCTGCATACAAATTTACAGGTGGCATCCACTTATCAATTAGTGACTTGACTAACGACACGTCTTACATAATTTCATCATTACACTCCGCGACGCGTGCTTTTAAGCGAAGATACCTACCATTAAACTCCACTAAATTTCCTCGACGTCCCGATTTCGATTATCTAAAATGTAATGGTGATCTTGATAGCAATAAAATTGAATATGACTTTTGTGATAAATCCATGATGTTGTACAAAATGCTGTTGTGTAATGATCGGCTAGAATCAAAGCATCGGCAGATCTAATGCATAATTTTATAGTAACATCATTAATAATATTTGTCTATTCAATCTGTATCTATCTTTCCTTACGCACAAAATTGGCAATAAAATCCTAAAAATAAAAATAAAAGCTGAATACTGAGTTCTTAGATTTACGCGAATATTACACATGAAATAAAACTATTTTTAGTTGTTCCAGGGTACCCTCAAAATTCTTAATTATTTTTGTTGGTCAAACTATGCCTTTTGGACGTCTAACACCTCAGTCCTCGTAGCCATGGGTGCTGCAAAGCACTCGAAACGTCGGGTACTTAAAAATAAAAAAGAAAACCACGATAAAATCCGTAAAAAAAAATAGTTTTATTTCATAAAAGCTGAAATTGAATAGCTATCAGATTTGAAGTAAATATACTAATCAGTTTCCATTTCTAATATATAAATTCTAATTACCTGTGTAACATGATTATTAAAATGTATCACAAAAGTAACACAAACATTTATATTGAGTAATAAATCTCTTAAAGTGAGTGACGACTCGCGTGCAATAGTACAATGGCCGACCCGTTGCTGCTCTATTGTACAAATTGTTGAGCACGCGCCTAATGCGATTCAATCTCACCGGCTCTCTATTGAGGTGTTAACTATCATTACGTTGAAACTAGTCCAATCAGTGAAAACGAGACTAGTCGGACTGTTCGATGTTTCGTGTGCGCAATCAATATCACGGATTCGTTGCTGCGGACACCCGTAAAGCCGCAACGCAATTTGCCGCGTGCACCTACTGCTGTGAAGATTGAAGTAAACCTGTAAATCGAATCTATCACGTACGTGTTGCTATCATTATGGCATAGATTTCCTTGTGGTCGGCAATTACTATACGAGGGATGACGACATCAACCAATAAAATACGCGCATAGATAAAATTGTGTAGAATTTCTTACGCGCAATTTCAATGGACGATGAAACTTAATTTCTCTTCCGGCAAGGAAATCCTAACAAGTTTGCATATCGAGCTTAGTATGAAGATATAGAGTATAGCATCCATTGTTAGGCTAACTGCATTTTGATCATTACTCCAATCTAATTTGCATCCAATTTGTTTGTATACCTCATTATCATACATCATAACTCTCGAGGGTTTACCTATTCATATTTCATCCGGAATCGAAGGATGTATCACCGATATAAGATCATATTGACGAGACCGAGCCCGTCTGGCTGCTTGCGCGAATAATGCGAAATCGATATTTCTACCGTAATGCCGATCCTAATACACACAATCTTGTAGTTTTACTGGACCCCGCAACTTGGTGTGTTCGGATATTGCGTAACGGTTCATATCGACGAGGTAATAATGTTACTCGAAATGCCCAATGTAATTTGTAGGGTTGCAGATAACCTTTTATGTGCGGACGTAAACCATATTCCTCCTTCTATAGTCTTTAGAAAACACTTCAACGAATGATGGTAGCTGGCTTTCAAGCTTGAAAGTAATTTTCGCGACGTTAAATATGTTGTTATATGTAATTGATGTTACATTGTTCAACTTTAATGACGAAACTTGGATTCTGCACTTCAATGCCAAGGAGTGTTCATCGATGTCTAAGATTGTTTTATTTAACACAGAATAGAATAGTGCGTTCCGTGAGAAATTTTAATACTTCAATCAGTTTAAGTTCAATACTTTTTATGTATTTAAAAAAATCTTGTCGGTTCAACTGGAAAACTACTAGAACATAAATTGATAGTGAGCTGTTTTTTCCCTATAAATCGTAATTGAAGAAGATTTAGGCGAATGAACGCAAGTCGGGGTCGGCGGATGCGCAGACGCACCACCCAAGTATTCATGCGCATCCCAGCGCGTCACTTACCGTTACAATGCACCACTTTTCTGGACAGTTATCTGAGTTATGCCCACAGAACTAGTATAACAACCCACTCAAGAGCATTACTTGATTTTATTTTTTTAATTCATGAGCAAGTATAAATTTAATTATCATTACGGTAATTTAAAACACCCAATTAGTACTCAAGACTATTTTTATTTAAGTTCAAGGTTATAGAAGTATTCTATATATAGCCTAAATACTGTCGGGGGCAGTCCACTGCTCTCCAGAAAATAGATTAGTGCGTTCTGCAACCTTGTTGGAACCCGTTTACTTCGATATCGCACTATAAAAGCAATAAGCATGATTGTACACTGAACAGGGCCAATGAGAATGTCGTTAGCGGTGTCCTACTATGTCGTTAAGTAACACGTGTTCTCGATGCCGGTTGTAAGCAGAACACCCGTCGTCGTCTATCACGGAGCCATGATAGATGTGGGCATAAACCAGTGATACGAGTATTATCTAGTTTGGCAGGTGGAAATAAAGATATTATCTGAAGGGCCATCGCCATATAAGACGATCGGCTACACTAAGTAGTTTCAGCACATGTTTCTATTTCAGCAGTTGTAATTTTAGTTCCATTTTTCTTTTCTTGTATATTTCGTAAAGATACAAAATTAACACCGCCACGCTTGTATTCTTCAAGTAGGGATGTTAGGTCGTATGTAATAGGGGACGAGTCTATTGTCATTCTACCGGGCACAAGTCCAGACTCCGGTTAGATACTGGGAATTTTCCGATACAGAACCGTCCGACTTAGGATTCGAACCCAGGACCTCGTGATCAGTATGAGCACTATATGCCACACCAAAGAGGCAGTTTTCAGATATCTGTTTTTTAAATGATGTGCAGCATTGCTACTGGTAACATGGTAGATGAACCTATTTCCGTGATGCCAACAAGCTAGAACTATTACCTACATAGTGATTGGCAGTGTTGGGCATTATTGAATTATTTATTTTAATTGTAGTTTCGATCAATTGAAGTTTTAATTGCAATTAACGGCCGGCTGTCAGTAGAATGTTGACATTTCATTCCATACAAAATATGTCAAAATTCTATCCGTAGTAGGCAAATCTATCCATGATATAGGCACCGGATGTAAATGGATCCTAATAAGTTACTCCGTAATAACAATGACTGTCATTCCCTCCCCGGGACCATGGTTGCTGTAGAGCCCCCGAACCATCGGAAACTTAAAAACCAGAAACAAACCGCGATAAAATCCGAGATATTTTAATTGCGTTTAATGTTTTCAAAATTAAGTTTTGTCCACTTTGGCTGAGTGGGAAAACTAGTAGCATCAACAGACTTCAGTAGTGTCACCCGGGGCGGAGGAGACGCGACGATCGTGACCGATGCGCGTGCGCAGCTCTTGTCATGCGCTACTTGTGATTATCATGTCTAGCGCCTGCGTCACGGAGCTCCATTGTGTTGACCGAAACATGACTACGTCTTTTTGCTAGTCGCAACACCAAAACTTAAGTAGTTCGCGCCACAAAATAAGGTTAATTAATAAAAAAACAAAAATAAGATAGTGTAATATAAAAAAGTAAATTGACTTTCGACGACAATAGACGGACGAAATTTTTCAAAAACGATAAAATAGCTCTCTAAAAGGTATTTGGAGTATAATTGTTTTTTTTTTGTTCTAGCTATTTATTTCGGTTTATTGAAAACGCTTCCTGTGGTACGCCAATTTGAGCTGATCGTTTTCGTGCTGCAATAATTTGCTTCATTGTATTAGATGCTTAGAATTGCAGGAAATTGCATATAAAATAATGTTGTATTATATCATTCTCTACGTGTGGTTTTTAAGACTTTAAGACTAAAATTTCGGATATCTACAGTGTCGAGGAGGTATACATGTACGTGTTAAATACTTTGTAGTTATACAACTACACAAGTCGATAATTTTGTTTCAGTATACATAGTAAGACTTCTTACTCAAATAAACGTGCGAGGGTTTCGTTACATAATAGAAGCTTCGTTTGTCCATATTTGTGTAATTTAGTTCCACACGTCTCGGGAACGAAGCACACGGGTACGTGGAAGAGGAGTGTGCGGCCGTCCCGACCTCCGCGAACGCAATAATTGAGCATAGAAATCAAATTACAGATGATTGATGATGCCGTTACGGCACGACCGAAGCCGCAATGACGCCCGCGGAGCAGACCGTATCATTTGCGTAATAGGAATTCGACAAAATGTATAAAATATTTGATAAAAATACCGCACATATTATTTTTGATTACCTGTGCCAAATTGATATTTCCTTATTGCTATTGATGTCTCTGACCTATCCATCCGATATGTTTAGTTTATTTTCTCAATATTCCTTTATAGCTTATTTTAAAAATTAAGAAATATTTATCCCTAATAAAACGATTTTACTTTACGTTAAATTTAATAAGAATTTCACTCGCAGTTAAAACGATTACCAGCTTATAAACTTATCGATCGTGTTGTTGCAATTTATCGGGACTGATCTTTGTACACGAAATCAATAGATAGTTTAACTCCATCAGCTTTGGGGAGAATAAATCGATACACAAATCAATCTTTGCGGCATCTGGTATCTGGAAGGATGACATCTCTTCTGTAATTTTACGAGCAGGGTATATAAAACCATTAGATGCAATAAATGTTCCGTCGGCTCATGCGTAATACTTTATACAACGCCGCTTGATATATCACTTAACAGAGCACTTACACTACTTATACGGGTTTTAAGAACTGGCTTCAATTGATATGCCAGACTGTACAGATGCACAGAATTAAGCCTTCGCGACATGCGTTATGGGTACTGAAATGAGTGTTTACGAGCTTTTTACGAGTACGTGCAAAAGTTCTATACTTTTGATGAGAAAATAAAAGACACCGACGGGTGTGCGCGAGAGCAGCTTGCGCGCTGGTGTGGCGCCGCGCCGTCGCCCGCGGCGCCGCGTGCGACTCTCTTCTATTATAAACATTTTACTGCTTTATTTATTTGGAGTAAAATACGCGGCGTACTAATTTATTAGCGCTCGGTAAAGCGGAATCGGCGCATTGAAGTTAAATATAATATTAAAATCATTTACATGATTTTATTTTAAAATATTCCGTGATATCATATCAGAATAACTAAACATTTTAAAATATGAACTTTGCTCTGTATCTCTGCATCATATATTATGTATGATTTAAAACATTTATCTATTGGCTAATATTTTAAATAAATTATAAAATATTAGCCATTCATAGATCCCTGAAACATAATTAAAAAACGTTATTTGTTCGAGCATCACGCATAATAGTGCGACATTTCATTACAAAGATATACAACTTAACCTCTCCGTAGTATGGGGGCAGGTACTTGAGGGTTCAAGTTATCTGAATTTACCAGGTTTAAAAACAACCTATCTGTTTTTCGGTGTATAAGGTCCAGGCGGGCCAATACGCGGGCCTAACTGGTTGAAGGAAGTCCACCGAATAGGTGCAAATACGGCCACGGCCCTACATAGATGTGACAGGACACAAACCAGTATTAGGCGTAATTTACGAACCGTCTCCGAGTTACACAGACGATAAAATAAGTTTTAATGGCACAAATTGATGCTATCAAACGGATGAATCGCCTTGTAGCAAGCCAGGGGAAATTGAATACAAGCCACAGCGGTTCGCGTAGTTATTTGTAACAAATACGACTATTGCATGCGTAATAGACATTAGAGAAAAACAAAAGAGACCCTGGAGGGCTTAGTAAACTATCAGCTGCTTGATGTAGCATTTCTTTTACATATTAATTAGTATAGACTAATATTTAAAAGAGGGAAGATTTGTATGTGTATTGTAATCGATTAATTCTGCAACTACTAACCAATTTTAATATTTCTTTCACTATTAGGAAACTACATTACCAGAAGTAACGTAGACCCGGTAGATGTCACTGTTGTCGCCCGGGTGCGATGTCGCAGAAAAATGCGTATATATTATGAAATACTGAATATCTCTATATTACTACGTTGTTACTAAATGAATAAATATGCAAATCAATAAAATGTTGATAGTGTAGATATGTAACATAACATTTCTTGAGAGTAAGAACTATCTTTTTCTATTTTGTGAGTAGTTTGATGAATATTATCGTTTAAGAGTCAAGGATGCATGTAAAATTAACACAATAAAATAGCTATAATATTTAAATGGCTTTACTGGGGCTCTGTACAGAATTGCACGCGCCAATACGCAAAATGGCAACGTCATCAAAAAATATTAAACAATAAGAAAGCAATAAGAAAGAAAGAAAAGATAAAAGGGTAATAAATATAGACACTGCAATAAATAATTTATACCTGAATAAGAGGTAAGAATACTATGTGGCAGCAACATTAAATATAGGTACTAGCTACTTTTGTTGTTTATGGCCCATTAAAAGTCTGAGATAATAGCGGTTGGATATGTAGTCATAAGCGAAATCGTTGAGTAATCGCATCATTAAGTTATAAGCGTAAATGAAAATAAAAAAATGTTAAAACTGCATCACAAGTAATCAAAGCTGAGGGTGTGATTGCAGATACCACCACAGGGGAATGGTGTGGACAAAAATAGAAACAAATTGTCGCAGTCGATAATAAACCGGGTGACCACAGCGCTAGTTATAGCCATCAGCAGGTCGAAGTTGCAAAACGTACAGTAGTCGATCATTAAAGATATTATTTAACATTTCTTAAGCCAATGCAAAGAAAGTTCAAGACGCAAATGCAACAATTGCACCGAAAACCTACTTTCGACTGCACTTCGAATGTTGCCGTGAACAATCCCACAAAATTATAGGATTCAGACCCTAGTCCCTCATTGAGTTAGCATGATTAATCGTGCAGAAAACTAGGCAGCATTACATAGATATTTTAAGATGGCACGATTTACACAGACCATTTGAAGTCATTCTGAACACGATCAAATGTTTTTTCGAAATAAATTTCGTTAGAGTTTCATGTAGGTACAACCACGACGTGTTTAAATTACACGCATTATACCTCTGATCGGCGTTTGCTTGATATACTACCTTTCAAATTGCATATTCGTGCTATTGTTGAATGCTACTATAATTATTTAGCTTTTATTACATTGTAGATGGATGCTGCCGATTTTTATGTCCTACTTTATATGTCTCCTGTAATTTTTCAACCAGTGGCTATTTTAAGCCTTTACGACGTCATCATTTCAGAAATACTCATTATTGATAATGACATTACGACCACAAAAATATCAAATATACCATTACCCTGTAAATGGATTCTTTCCGATTAAAATTGATTACTAGTAATTGTATCACTTTATTTAAATAGCCCATACAATCGTTTCACGACCGCGGACTTTAAGAATAATAAAACGATGTAATTTTCACCTGCCCACTGGAATGTTATGCCCTATACACCGTGGAAAGTGGTCTAATATTTCAAATACTTTCAACAAATGGTGCTCGGTCAAATACCGGGCTAACTAAACTGATGTGGCTCCTTGCATGATGATAATAGTTAAACCCTTCAGGTGTAAATAAGCCTATTCATCAAGTATATCATTTACTCGGGTTCTCTAGCTTAATTAACAAAGAAATTGCAAAATGCTTTGAATACACAGCTGTAAACATAAAGCAAGTTGATTCAAGATATGCTAACGAGCTTTCGATGTTTGAAAACTACAAGAAGATTACAAGCTTTCGATTTGCGTAAGGTAGACGGATTACGGAGGCATGTTGGTTTCTCGTGTCTTAATTGAACAATTTTAGAATTAACAGCAAGATAAAGACAGTCACGTAGGCGGTAGCGAGCTGTGTTGTACTGATCGGGAGCGGAGAAATCAAGATTCTCTCATTAATGTAAATCGCGATGGGGCAGACCTACTGACGCATCAACCCACTAACCTCTCCGGCGAGGATATTTTAGTGCATATATTCGCCTCTTCGGCTTGACATCGCGTATAAATGTTTTGATATTTTTTAATAATAGTAATATAGTTTATTTGTGAACATAGGTATAACAAAGATGGTATATAGAGTAATTAATTTTTCGCTATGCTTAGCCAATGCTTAGCGTATAAATATTCGTGTCACGCAGTCATAAAATGAAGAAAGCTTTACATTTATTGAAATAATTGTGAACATTAGTATAGTATTGTTAACATTTATATATGTCAAAGTATGTCAATAGTAGGTAATACGTAAATAATTTTGTCGGTTTTCTTTATTAAAATACTTACTGTAGATAGGAATTCTATAAACGGTTATTAATTGTTTTGGACAGCTGAAAATTCTGACATTATTACTTCATCAGATCGTTAAACATCTAGGAACAAATTAAGTTAATTTGTGTTATTTAAACAAGGGACACTATGTGAATGAATGAAATGTATGTATGCACCTATAATTAACTTTAACGACACAGAAGACCGACTACAAATTCCTGACTAATTGGACTAAAGTCTAAATGAGAATAGCCCTAAATTGCCGACTATTTATTGTATTATATTGCATATTCACTCGGTAATATTTACCTAAGCAACGTAATAGATTTTAATGCTTAATTATTATAATGAGTATAGCTCAACTCACTTGAACGTTCTTCAGTAAGTAATAGGCCAATTATGTGTATTGCGGCGTCAGCCATGCGAAGTTGCGCGGATCTTAAACAGTAACGTTATTCAAATGACATGAAGAGGAAAAACCTGATGGTATAATCACACAAACACTATAGAGCCGCATATTTCTGTACGGAACATGTACAGATGATCTGTACTTGTTCTGCGGTATAAATCTTGCAGTCCATCTACTAATATTATAAAGAGGTAAAGTTTGGGAGTTTGGATTTTCGGGGTAATCTCCGGTACTACTGATCCGATTTAATGATTCTTTCACCATTGGAAAGCTATCGTATCCAGAAGTAACATAGGCTTTACAACATAGAACCGGTAGGTGGCGCTGTCATCGACCGTGCACGAAATCGCGGGAAACTGCTAGTTCAAGATAATTCCAAACTTCATACAAAATGAGCCTCGAAATTGATTTTCTTTTTCATTGAGTTGAACAAATTGTGGGTACCTATATAGACTATGAGATGTTGGCTGGTGTCTGCGACGAGTTAATAAATTACGCAACTACGACTCGGATGATCTGCCACTTATTCATTTGCCTGCCACGCACGTGTAATCATTAGAGCCTATGCTATACCTTGCCTAAAGGGGCAAAAGTTCTTTGTAAATGATAGTAGGTTTGTCGTTAAGACTAATACAAATGGACCCGAGCGAAAGGAATTATTCTTTTTTATTATTTACAAGCTCAGATACTGCAGTGCTGGGTATTTTAATGGGTACACGCGAGATGAATATGTAGTCATTTTAAAATTCTGTTAGTCATTTTTCAATCGACGATGCGGAGATTTATACGTAATTAATAACTAGCCGTAAATACTACATGGAGTCAGGTAATGGAGACTTGCATCTTTACTTTCATGTTAAATAAAAAAGTTTGACTTGAGCTTTTCTAATCTAGTGTTCCTTTTCTTTTACAGTTAAGTTAGATATTTCGTTAACATTCACACACATAAAAGGAAATATAATGTGTGGCAGACACGTTAGGCATCGCACAATGAGCGACATTGACGCTGCGCTGACGACTGGTGCCTTGTAAGGGCGGTGTGTCACCATCCTTCCCGTCGTCTGCGGCACATAAGGAAACCGCCACTCCATTAAAAAGACACAACAAATTACAATTTCATTCAATGTAAATCCACGGAACGCTCTCTTAGCGATGCTAATGGTCGAACTTAGACACGCCTAATAGTTTACAGACAAGTGGATTAAGCCGTTCAGTTTTCCATTGTATTCTGACAAGCCCGTCAATCTATATCGCGGGGTGGCGTCAACGATGTATTCGAATGGCTTCTGTAATTAGCTTTAACGGGAGTCAGCTTTTACTACCGCTGGGACGATAACACATGCCGGCAAAGCAATGTTTATTTACCTACTAAGTTGCGTTACTCAGCAATTATTGCAACATTAAAGTTAACGTTTGAAATTTATGAGACCATAAATAAATTTGTTCTGTTTAAACTCTATGTAGGTAAGTGTGGTTTATTTGTTTATGAGAAACTTGAACCAGCACAATATATTCCATGGTATGGCAGTCAATTAATACACTGATAGCTACTTAACATATGGTTAGTGTTTTAGTGTTACTTATGGTATTTTAAGTAAATAAGATATTCCCCGTCAGTTTGTCAAGTTGATTATTCTTAATTAGGAAATGCTTTATACCTTCAATAAACCTATAAAAGTTCATTGAAATGGAGAAAGATTGATTATATAGATATTATTTAGCAATTAAAGTTAGGTTAGCAGTAGGGCTAGATGACGCCTTGTGTTTAAGTATTAGGTATATAATATATTTTATAAGTCTCTACAGATTTTTGTGCACAGAGAACATTTTATAAGAACTATTTCTTAGTGGTTCTTATAAAATGTTCTTAGTAGTTCTTATAAAAGTAGTTTCAACTTATAAAATGATTTTTATTTTAAGAGACAGATAATTAACATTGCCCTATCCGAATACTTGGACGAGCTCTGTAGATTTAGATTACGATTTTTAACAGTGATAAATTAGACTGATTATGTGAGCCTTTGGTGATATCGTATTAATTAATATTATAAATGTAAAAGTTTGTATGTTTAGATGTTAGTTACTCAATCACTTAAAAACGGCATAAAGGATTTGGATGAAATTTGGCACACAGATAGTTTATTGCCTGGACTAACACATAGGATACTTTTTATCTCGGAAAAATGTTAGGTTCCAGTCTAAAGTCCACGCGGACGTAGTCGCGGGCAGAAACTAGTTAAGTAGTATATATTTAATAAATAACTAATGAAATAAAACAATTTTACGGATTTTATCGCGGTTTATTTTTGAATTTTCGTTACCGACGTTTCGAGTGCTTTGCAGCACCCATGGTCACGGAGGGACTGAGGTGCTAGACGTCCAAAAGGCATAGTTGTTCCGAAGCACCCTCAAACTTCTTAATTTTTGTTGGTACGATCTATGCAGAATGAGCTCACGGTGTCTAGAGGTCTTGCAGTGTTATGCTTGGTTTTGGATTTGATTATATTAATTACCGGAACCCAAGTCGATGGAAGCACCCAGTCATCTTCTCTATTAAAATTAGGATGTTTTTTAATTTCAATAGCCTCGCGAACCATCCTTGGTAGGAATCGGTATTCTTTCACGAGAATTTGTGGTCTATCAAATCTGATGTTATGGCGGGTGCGGTAAAGGACATGTTCATAGACTGCAGACTTCTTTGAGCAACGGTGTTTTAGGTCAGCTATGTGTTCTTTAACCCGAGTTTTACCGGTCTTTTCGTTTGTCCTATATAAGAGAGACTATAAATCTAAGAACTCAGTAAGCATCATAACTGCCCTACTGCAGGGCAAGTTTGTGTCCAACTATTGTTTGAGTTTCTTAAACCTTCTTCCTTAGAAGAACCACCACCTTCGTCTAACCCTTTGAAGAAACCTTAAGGCTTCTTCAAAGGGTTAGACGAAGGTGTAAATATGACCCTATCTTCTTTAGCCGAAAGACGTCCACTGCAGGACAAAGGCCTCCCCTAAAGACAGCCACAACAACCGGCTTTGTGCTGTACGCATCCAACTTTCACCTGCGACCTTCACCAGGTCATCTTGTAGGGGGCCTGCCCACGCCATCGTACTTACGTAAAGTAATTGTAAAGTAGAGAACATATTTTGCTTAATTGAATAATCTGTAAAGAAGATATTTCCTATCTACAGAGTCTATAACAGAATGTGTTTAATCGGAACCTAATTGAAAGTACATTAAGGATAAACGATACGATTTATTTATGCGAGAATATTACTTGGGTAGCGCACGAGAATTCAAAGTCGATACCCATAGTGTGCCAACCACTACAAGTATGGTGAAACGTAAATAGCAGGTTGAAGGCATCCGGCTCATTGCGCTGACCCCATCTGATCGTCGTTTGGATCGGGCTGAGCGTACCAGCGCATCCGCACAGCTAGTGTCCACTACGAGAATTTATCTTGATGATATCACTCGCCCTTTTTTAGTGATACCTCTAACGATAGTAAACGTACAAAAACACCATCACGCCTTAATTCCCCAAGTGGGGCAAACGTGTATACATTCTCAATCCTCATATTTCGTCCAATGCAATCCAATTGCCATTTCTTGTGTGCTCTGTAGCATAATTCCAGACTCCCGGCTGTTATTGATTATTTTTTTATATAAAACCTCAATAACACTTTTTCCGATCCAGGTTTCCAAAGCTGGACTTCGAATGCTCCACTAGATCGTTGAGAGTACCAAAGGGATACCTCAAAATAATGTTCTCAATGGCAGTACTTGACATATTTCAAGTGATTTGCGTAATAAAGAACATGAATAGAAAAAAGGCCACGAATTTTCATATATATATTGAATTACATTTATTTTTTTCTAATAACTATGCGCATGCGTTAATGCATGCCTAATATTTTCCGATGCATTTGTATAATGTCAAATGATAGAAAGTATATTTATAGTAATATTATGCTAAGCGCTCGGCTAAGTCTATAGTCACGCGTTAAGTCCTAATTAGGAAGGGACAGCATCGCGAGTTCTCGTGGTAAGGGCTCGACCTACTTGGCGAAAGCCGAGCTTGCTCTATGCTTCTGGCGCACGACCTCTCTATACGGGTCAACGCGTTATTTTGATGACTTACACGCTGCCTAAATCGTCTGATATCTTCAGTAATGTATGTGATTTGCCTCTATTCAGTATAATCAATAAGCACAACCAGTTCTTGTAAGCTATAATACAAAGCAGTAAAAAGACGAATCGGCTGTAATATCTGTTATTAAACTACACCAATTTAGTTAAATTAACAATTTCGTACTTCTCAATTAATGGGGTGTGAAATTTAGCTTGAAAATAATTGATTGCGACGTGTTAATTTATAGACCATTTTGGTAAGAGGCATTTACTATAAAATGTAAGTGGCTTAATCTTTTAAAGGATAGTAAAGCTTGTATACTAGAATTCAATCCAGTATCACCGTGAAATTTCAACTTTCTAGGTTTACTGAAGACGAACAGGAAGATGGTCGAAACGTTAATGGATATAACATATAAATCTAAATGAATATAAATGAGGAAAGTTTGTCCCGCAAAGATTTGCTTTCATACTTTGTATACCTAACGATACTGAGGAGGTAATAATATTATTTTATGACCCTTAAGTACAGGATGCGACATGAATTTTGTTTAATTGAATGCATGTAAACGTTTATTTATTCTCCTTTAATGTTTATGGTAGATATTACGTTAATGAGGGATAAATTAATTTAAGCGACTATAATTTGTGGCCATCTTTGATTTTTGGTTCAGTTTACTTTTAACATTTTGCGTGTAACTGGAAATGGTTTTTAAGACTTTAAATTAGCAAAGTACGCTTTGGAGAGGAGCGTGTGGCTATTGTTTTGTAAGAAGATTGAAGTGTCAAGACACCTTAGGTTAAATATTTGAATGTCTTCATAACAAGTTAAACACCGAGTCCGCCCCAGGCGTACTAGCCGGAATCGATCGGCACTCCTGTTATTTCGCGCTATTGATGCCGACGCCCGTCCCTATTTATTAATACTTTGCTGTTTGAACTTTGGCTGTGAGGACCATGACAAATAACACTTGCCTGGCTTACGTCCCGTTGTAATGTTTATTCTAGAAAATTGTAAGAGACCGGCACGAAATCATTGTTAATAATGTCATATCTGATTTCGTATTTGTTTTCAAGTCACGTCTCAGTTTTTCACGATTGTTTATTTTTTACTCTGCGTTCCATTACACGTATTACGGATGTAGGTATGAAAACTGCAAAGCTCAAGTGAGAGTGGGCTGGCCACGTAGCACGCATGAACTCGAAGAGGTGGGCATACGCCGGCCCAACCAACTGGATACCTGTGATCGCAGACGATGGCGTTTACCTAGGAAGAAGTGGCACGACGGTTTGGACATCTTTGCGGGTACTTCGTGGCCCGAAATGGCTATGGATCGACAGTTGTGGAAATACAAAGGGGATGTCTTTGCTCAGGAATGGAAAAGTAAAGGCTTAAAAAAATTTTTTTTACCTCATCTACATGAAAATATAAAGAATCAAACGAGATAGGTTCGTATAAAAACGAGATGACACCACGTTTATAGACGCGTAATTTAATTTTCATAATGGAAGGGCAGATCAAATTACTACCAGGCCGTAAGCGACATGAGACACGACGCATGAAATGAATTAGGTTTCCTTGGGCGGTACCATTCAACCATGCGTACGCGCCTTTTCACATCTCACTGTAATAACAAAAATAATATGGCGTGAATTCAATTTAAAATAAAATAAAATTAAGTAATAAAACATTCCCAAGATAACATATGGTGTATTGCCAGAAGATTAGACGATTTAAGAAACTCGTTTCATATCTGTTCCCACAAACATCCATGCAGACGGTTTATTAGTATAAATTGCTTTGATATCCATGTTAAAGACCTCTAAGAGAATAAAAAGGATGTATTTTTTTAAAAAAATACTTCCAACGTTACATTTGGGAACAAATTCTCGAGTCTCGAAACAAAAAGATTTTGCAAACGATTGATTCGCATACCTACCCTATTCATATTCACTTATAATGCCAATATAAAAAGTTGCAAAGTGGGAATACTAAAAAAACAGATGGTGTATCAAACTGAAAGTTGAAATTAAATTACATATTGATAAATGGTAGATAAAGTTTTATGGATTCTTTAATAGAACCACTTTTGAACCTAACAGTAATGAAAGTTCAAGTTAGTAGGCAATAAAAAATTTACTTATATAAAATGTCACAATAAATGACCGTCAAAGCACCATCGGGTCAACAATATACTACAATTTATTATTCGAGTCGGGCGTGCCTAATACATTTTTCCAATAAACTAGGAATAAATAGTACCGTTGACCACGAAGTGGACGGGACGAGGCCGACACCGTTACGTGAACAGTGAACATTGTGCGTGGATCGTGAGATGCTTACAGCTTCCTATCATCTCTTCGCATATTGTTAATATCCAATAAAAACTCAATATGGTGGTATTTACATTCCAAAGTCGATCCCGCCTTACCTTTTTATGTGGGAAAATTGTCGTTAAAATTATGTATATAAATCTAATTTTTTTTACGGTACGTAAAGCGACATTGGCTTAAGGGTTTTTCTAGATAGTCGCTGCGTACTTATGCGTGTAGAAAGAAGATCAAGTTGCTTAAGTTTTATTATGATTCATGCGTAAAATAATATACTCTGTGTGACTCACATTACGTGTTTCACGTAGCAATGTTTAACAAAACAAAATAAACATACGAATCATAAAGTTATTCTACTTTTAACACTACTCTAAAGTGGAACAATTTTACGAGTGGCAATTGCAGAACATAAAATTGAAAATTGAGTCATAAAATTTTTTCACATCTATGTGAAAGCGTGTCTTGACTCTTGATATTTCTCATAGAAACTGTTATTTTTTTTTGAAAATAATGCATTACTCCGCTTTTATGATTGCGTAAAGATACGACTAACGCCGTTCACTTACTGATGTACGTGTTTAATGTTATGCTGATGTTGCAAATTAATTACAATGAGACGGCAATCATTAAGCTAATGCCCTTAGACAGCTAGCATAATTGTTTCGCTTTTTTTTCTCGCGGGCATCATTTCATGCTGAACACGTTTACATGTAATGACGAGCAAGGAATGAAGAGGAGGACGCAGGCTGGCATGTACGTTCTAACACGAATCACGTTTTAATCGTTCAGAAATATTGCCTCGGCTATCCATTAACCTTTGCTGACATCTCATAGCTGGTCCGACGCTTCACCATAAAAACGAAGAATGAAAATATATATTCTAACAACTATAAATAACATGAAATAAAACTATTTTTTGGATTTTATCGAGGTTTATTTCATGTGCAACATTCGCGTAAATCTACAGGCTCAGTAACTATAAATAAGTTGTAATAAAGTTAAGTAATGAAGCACCGGTACCATTTTTATTTAGTTATTATTCACGATATAAAAACAATTATGCCTAAGTCGGTGATCGTATCATTTCAAATAGTGTGTAATAAGCGCGAAAGCATGGGTTTTGTTGTCGTGTTAGAACCACAAATTGCATACAAGTGCGTATCACGAGAGCACATCTCATCGATAGCCGTGGTTCGACGCCCTATAAGGCTGTAAGATATCGAAAGATTTAACCATATCTAGGAAGAATGGTTGCGTGTGTAGCTGAACCTTATCTGTGATAAATTCTAGAGCTTCCCATGCAATTAAGTACTTTAAAATTGCTATAAAAAGGCTTTAACCAACAATTTTCTTTTGTTATAGATAACGAATGTTGCCACGGCCCCTCTCAACGAGTACAATGCGGCTGCTACTCAGTGTAGTGTTGGTGGCGTGCGCAGCAGAGGCTGCAAAAAAGTTCGAAGGGACATTGAGATCAGCAGCTGAAGCCCCGCCTCAGGACAATCTTGCCGTAGAGTCTGGTTCCCCTGAGCCAGCAGTGGTAGCCGCTCCTGAAGAGCTCAAAAATCCTGAAGAACCTCCGCAAACTGAAACTCTCTCCGAGGATCCAATCGAACCTTCTGCCGTACCAGAAACAGCGTCAGGAGGCGTACCTCCCTCAGCACCCAGCGGAGCTTCCGCCCCATCTGCCCCGGCCAACTCGTTAGAAGAATGCGACCCCGAGATGATTGGTTTCGAACTTGTCACTGGGTAAGCGAATACATCTTTTAATTGAACGATTATAATTATGTGCAGCCGGTGTAGTGACCGATAATTGCGCGTCTAGGTAATTAAGATGATAAAGCCGACGTAACTAGCTGACAAGTGAAGTTATCAAGATCCGACATCACCCTCGAGTTGTCTTAGGAAAATGTTTTACGTAGCGCTGTGTCGACCAGATCAATGTAGTTATGTGATTTAGATTTTCGGTCTTCAATACATCATATTATCAGGAGTCAAAAGTATTTCTTAGAAATTATAAATAAAAGGAATCATTTGAATGTAACCTTAAAGCCGAATACCGAGCGCATACTTTCTATCGATAATGAGAAACAATGCCTCTCTTAGCAAAAGGTAACATTCTCTTATTTATTAAGGCGATTAAGTGGTTAACGATAACTTTTAGACAGTAAAGCTTACAGGCTCTACTGCAAATATTAATTACTTTTTACACATTAAAACGCGACGATGGCTCGCTCATAGATTGAAAGTATTAAAGACGAGGCATGTAGGCTATTAAAGTATCGTGTTTGTTCAGATACGTGTTCTCGGCACCGTCCCACATCCTAGACGACATCCCCGGCACGTTGATGCTGACCGACTGCCTAGAGCAGTGTCAGGCCAACGACACCTGCCGCGCTGTCAACTACGAGACCGGACTCTGTGTACTATTTAGCTCCGATGCTGACCAGCTGCCTGGTAAGACTCGTAAAACTGTTAATTACCTAACGGGCAAAATGACCTATTGCAATTAAAAGGTACGACTTATGTATAATCACCGCTGTCGAGGGTTGTTACTTCGAGAAAATTATTATTTCTATTTAGCTTGTTATTTAGTGTATTCAAATATTAGTACATATGTAAACACAAATACATTGCACAATGCACATCTCAATACCGCTAACGATTAATATCATAACAAAAATCGATCGCTTGCGGCTAACGAGTACCGACAAGAGTATTAACGGGTACACGGCGATCACAGATAAATCAATAGTAGCTTTTAATAAACACATTCAAAACATTTCAACTGCGCCTCGGAGCGTTAATAAGCACTGAGGTATCAGAAAAAACTAACAATAACAGCATAAACGTATGCGTGTTAGCGTATGTTATAACCGGGACACATATCAGGTGGCCGTGTAATGGCGCCAGTACTCTCGTTTGGCCGACATAGAGGTGTGAGCCTGCAAACAAGCGAAGCGTTCCGATTTTTTGCTTGAACGCATCATTTGAATGCCAATAACGGCATGACTATGCTCACTCATCGCGCCTTATTGGGAAAAAAAATACTCTCACCGCGAAAAGGAAAACATGGACAAGTATATTAGAGGCGAGTTAGTGGAACGCGATTTGCCCCCATTACTATGAATAGATGTTCTTATTTTGGACAATTATTCGTGTTAATAAGAAAGAACTTCATTATGTTAATTGTGTTTGCGATTCTATGAAAATGATTCATGGTTAATAAGTTTTGTTATTGAAGTTTACACTTCGTCTACTCATTATTAACAAAACTTATTAACCTATGTTTATTATTCCGCTTTATATAGTGTGATGTGTGATTATGGTAAACAGACACTTCATCGAATCAATCAAAATCAAAGGTATTTTTTTCATGTAGACCAAAAGGCACTTATGAATAGTCAAAAATATAAATTTATTCATTACTTAAGACTCTACCACCCGTTGGGAAAGTCATTCCTGTGGAGAAGAAGGGCAAGAAACTCCACGGTTACTGTTTTTAAAAATGAGAGTTTTACCATTCTTTTTGTATACATTGCATTTATAGGGTATGGGAGAACAGTGGAGAACCAGCTGAACAGATGTGCTTAAGTATAGATTAATCATAAGTGTACTTAGATTCATGGTATCAATCAGTGTCTACATAGTCCTTTCATTTACAAAATAGAGACTTTGTAAAGTTATACGATAAAAAGTATAATAATAATAGTAAGAGGAAAAAAGGTTTACAGGTAAAATATGTAAAGAGTGATGCCGAACGAGACAAAAATTCAACAGTACTACGGCACATGTTTCATCAGTCAAAGGATAAAGGGCGGACCAGTCCCCACCAGCAGCACCCGTTCACGACTATGACTTGAAGCAGCCATCCTCGACCATATTAGAGGGAAAAGAGTGAACCGCTCCACAGAGCCACCACTAGCAAAAAATTTTAAAGAATGCACTGCGCAGGCGGCTTCTTCATAAAAACTTAATTTAATATATAGCTACAAGCTTAGTAGACATGATACGAAAGAGCAAGTGCATGGAATAACAATAACAAATACTCGATGGCTTTTATATTATTTCACGTTTAATCAAGCACGGATGATAATTTCTGCATAAAATGAGCAGAGCTATGCATAGGCAATTACATTGCTAGAAATTACAAAAATGTTTCTTTATTTTATCTTTTCTAGAAGCTATAAAATATCAAACATAGTTATAAAAAAGGTACTAGAAACTGTCTACACTGAAATTTCTTATTCTAACCACAAAAGCACGAAAAAGACAACAAAAAAGAAGTAACTGCTACCGTGTATATAATAAAATGTACATTAAAAATGTTAACGAACTCTTAACAATAGCGTGTTTTGCATAATGTGGTTTATGACGCAGTTTTTGTAAGTTACCCTTGCATTAAAACTGTTGTATGGGTAAGGTCCTGGTAGGTTTATCTCATTATGTTATTACTATTAACGCATGCAGATTGGCTTAATGATACTAAATTTTGTTAAAGAATGTATACCGATTAAGGGTGGTACTTAATTAAACCGAATCAAGGCATGCTCTCAGTTCAAGGAACTAAGCGCTGAGATCCAATTATGGGAGCGCAAATCGCACGGCCAACTCGGTGTGCGGATTTTGAAATTCGCTAAGGTTGAACGCCTCTTCATCCAGAACACGTGCGTAAGCATGAAGAATTTAATGATGACACGAGTGCAACTTTTCTCATATTTGTTGCATAGAAGTCAGTTGAAGAGAAGTCAAGTTTAGATGCCAGACACGTACCAAAGTAAAAATGGACATGACTTTTTCTTCTGCGAAAAGCAAAACATTATTACTAAAGGCGTAGTCTAAATTCTACTTTACGATTTTACTACCAAATAAGGTATAAATGGGAGTTATAAAATGCATATATAGAATTATGATCTTAAATTACTCAGAGGCAGTGCACTGTGAGTGCTAAAATAATGCTTCATTTGGTTGATGATGGGCACATATTTCCTTTAAATTACTTTACGTTTTCTCGCATTTAATAAATTGTTATAATAAAAGTTTGTGATAAGTTCTTAAGGTTCTGTATTACTTGCAGGTGCTTTGACGAAATCACAGTTTCCCGTGTTTACGATATACGCTCAAAAGTCATGCTTGGGTGTTCGTCCCTGCGAGAGGGCCTGGTGCTTTGACCGAGTTCGTGGCTACCACCTAAAGGGGCGCGGCAAGAGGACACACACCGTGGGCTCCAGGCAGATGTGCCTTGACCTCTGCCTCGGCGAGAACGAGTTTGTTTGCAGGTTAGTTAAATACCAGACGCTGTCCATAAATAACGACACACGATATTCCCTGAGTCACGTTTAATTTGTTCCTCTTCAGTTACTCCAGCGGGCTACAATAAATGATGCTTCAGTATAAAAAATTCATCCGCGATTTGAAAAGCAATATACAGCGGTTTACATACTTGAAATTTATATCATTCAGATTTCAACCGTATTTGATATTCTATTACTAAATACAAAACTAAATTTCTCAGCGAATGTAATAAATAGATGCATTATGCCTTATACAAATCAGATTTATATTTTTCACGTGCGCATAAATGTGAAATTCATGTTCGCGCTCAAAACCACAATAGAAGGAAGTGGTGAATTTATTGAAATTACATATATTGAAACACAAATCCACCGTTTAGGTACCTTCTGTCCTGACCACTGATCGATGTTTATTGAATGGCCAAGTCATCGTTTGTTATTGTGTTTTCGTGTTTCGAAGGAATGCAATAAGAGCATAATCATCTCCACCGAATCTCAGTAGGGATCTTTAAAGGAACACTGATGGAGTATTCATTTGTTGTGTCATAGACGAAGGTGTTCTTTAGAAAGTTTGTGGATTAGCTTCGTGACTCTTAAAAAAATAATGAGAATAGACTTCAACGAATGGAGGGCATAAAATAGGAATGAATACAAAATAACAAAGTAAGGTTATTAATAAAATTAAACGTTTTAAAGAAACGTATAAAGTGGAGCGCTCCATGGGCGGAGTGGAACATGAATGACCCGCAAGCACTGTTGCCCCCGACACGACCTGTGCGCGATTGTACACTCACTTAGAATGGTATTAGTGCAAACAATGTTACTTACGAGATTATGTATATCACGATTTGCACGATAATAATCCGAACCATTTTATAATGCAGATACAGTGCGAGATATTCGTGTGTACAGCGTTATTCAGAACACATATCTTCAAGATTGCGTTAGGATTAGAAAATTCAAGAAAATAAAGTTTAAACATCACAAAAAAAACATTTTAAGTACAGTCTATAAGCGAATCGTATGATTACGATACTTAAATTGCCACTAACTGAAATTGGTAATAAAACATTTCTATACAAGGTAATAATCACGTAGTATCTAAGCTGTAATTAAAGATCCAAAGGCATCGTTCCTTAATTACCTACTGCAGTCATTAAAATAACACAAGGGGATTTTAACGTCTAACGTTGATTGCCTTCGTTTTGTTGCAATTAAAATAATCCAATTTTCTGATTTACGTCAAGTTAAAACTACGTACCTCGGCAAGCAGAGGCTTGACTTAGGAATATAATAAGAGTATTATATTCCTAAGGAAATTCAAGCTGAAATTGCACATTGAAAATTATCTATTGTTTGGATATATAAATAAAGATAATAATTATGTTACGATCTATGCGAAACATTACAATTGCACTAACAAGGCGTGTAAATAAACGTAGGTCATGACTCTAGTCCCTTCAATCAGATTCTATCTCATATAACGACTGATTCAGTATTGTGCCTAACGAAGACAGTTATGTATGTAAATTCATCCTTCAGTGGTTTGTTTCCTTGAAGGGTACGTCATGCAACGTTAACAAATACTTACTATCAAAGCTGGCTCATTACCAATACCGGAATAAACTAATTTATAGATAAGACCGATAACAAAGTCAATCAGCCTTCACCAAGTTGCCATAGATGGCTGGTTGCGGTACATCTTTGCGGCTCAGCTCTGTGGATAAGTCACAGACTCTTCCTGGTAGCCGTTCCGTTTCTGAATTCTACAAACGAGCATTATATACAAAGCAGGGAGGCCAATTGCACGGCCTACGTCTCAGGCGTCTAATGTAGCAAGACACGACTGTCCTATTGTGTTTATTTCCTTGTACGGTTTTTGATATCATTAACATAAATAGTGTTCTGCGTCTGAAGCTCACATTCGATACACGTATATCCGTTGGCGTGTTCAGGTCAAGCTTGCGCTGTTCAAATTGTAGCTTATAGAGCTAATTTGCTTCTGAATGCGTGCACTACGTGCGTTCACCAGTATAGCGGTCGAGATTATTAGAAATCCGTTTACGATCAAGAGATCTCCACGAATAGAAATCTCAGTTTATAAATTATATTCCGAGTATTAAGTGAGTAACGTTACCACTTCACACCGTTCGGTTATATGCACTTCTTTTTGAAAACCGTTAATCCAAGGCGTTGCAAAAATATTATAGTTTATTTCACTACCTACATCTTTGACCTAGTATTTTGATGTGCTTTGAGCGAATGTAAAAATACATAAAGTTATTTTAGTTTACTTTCGAAAGATTCACGTCAGCTTAAAATGAATAGGTACATAGACATTTTTACAGATAATAACGACACTGCAAAATTATAAGAATACAAACAATATTAACGTTCCACTAAAAAGAGCCTTCAGCATTCAGTACTATAACAGTATTTAAACACGTATTAAGGGTACTTATACGACATCCAGCCAATGAGTATTTTGATTTTAAAGTCGTGACTATGGACTTTGAGATAAGTCTGAATTTGTCTTTAAGAAAACTATCATCACGAATTTAAAGTAAGGTCGGGGTCAGGCATCGATTAGAGAATCAAATGAGGCATTTTACGTGTTCGATCCGAGTTCGACACGTGTACCGTTGGTTACAAATAGTCGTATCTCCATTGAGGCGCGCAGGCACAGGCGCACCCCGGGCGGCGCGCATCGCGATCGTCCACAGTCACGACATTTGGCGAAATATTCGCCGGACGTGGCGGCAGAGTGGCGCGGTGTGGGAGCGGGCTGCCCTATCACTTCCTGCTTCTACGATACAATAACCGATAACACATTGTTTACCCCCCGGACAAATTTTCCCACATAAGTCTCTAATCTAGTATAAAAATAAAGATAATAATAGGTATTTTTGATTAAAATTACATTTCCTGTAATATGTACTTCGGTGTCATACATGTGAATAATCAATTCTCGATAATTGTGAAGGTGTAATATTGAATATCATTTTCGTTGGTCTAGTGGGGCGTGCGGCTACGATTACGACGGTCTGGGTTCGATTCCTACACCCAAACTGTGTTATAGGCGTTTTAAAAATCTCTATCAATCTATATATATTATATATATACATATATATATATATATCTCATTAAGCCAGATCTCTAGCGGGGTACTTTTAAAAAATGTCAATAGTATTCGAGTTTTTAATTTTGGCCGATGGCAACAGGCTGACCCACTATCATATTGGAACTAACCTAACATCGCCGGGGAAATATGGGTGTAAACATTACGCCTCTGCGACCCCCATTTGGGCAATGCAGTCGGGATGGAGCTCATTTCTATTATTTCTCAACGGATATTTCTATCTTCCGTGCCATTTCAGTATCTAATCCAGTCACGATTTATAAATCAACGGATATAACGATACAAATGAAAAGCAATAAAAATAATACCATACCACGTACAAATTATACGTCTATTATAATTTTTTACTAAGACCGCCAATGAAGTTTATTTAGAAGATGCTTTTATGTGGCTCTAATGACGGACATGCCTTGGCTCTTTTTAAAGTGTGTATAAGTCAGGATGTAATTTGGTGGATAGTGCTTTATTAAATGTAGTATAATAAAATAAATATCTGCTACGCGAAAGGGAGGATCTTTATGACTATACGAGTATATAAGGCAGATACAGTTGAACAAATTGCCGGTAGTTGGTGTAATTATTATGCGATGAAGACGCGTCTGAGCGACCCGTACGGTTAAACGAACAACGGAGGCGGCCGGTAGCGGGACATTCGCAATTATAGGTTAAGTTCCACTTGAAATTAATGTGTTCTTGTAATAGGTTCCAACCCGTTATATAACGTAGAAAATTAAAAATAACCCTGTATGACACTACAACACTACAACATTTCTAAGGCAGAAAATACATATCTGTAGATACATTCAATGAAAATCGAAAGTTTTCATAGCAAGCATACCCAATAAATAATGCATATTACGAATGAAGATCCCACGGGCAAACCCTAGGGTCATCCGATCGGAGTCGATTGTACTTCAGTAGAAAATATTGAGTCAGATGAACGAGATAACATTATACGGGTGGTCAGTGGACACAAAGTAACATTATACATTGAAAGAGCAAAGATACGTGCGCCATGCTAATGAACACAAGTGTACACATAATATTATAAGGATAAAGGTACTTACATATCTGTTTTCATTAAAAATACAAAGGCATAATAGCATATAAAAAGCGTTAAGTTACGATTTCATCTGTTTTCTTACTAAAGAATGAACATTTTATAAAGTTGTACGTTCGAAAATTAAGTCAGCGACTAAGCAAATATTATCGTCGAGGTCTATTCAAGCGGCGCGCTAACAAAAGCGCTCGTTGAATATAAAGTTAGTAAGATGTTAAAAGTAAAAGCGTGGTCTTTAGCTAAACAGTCAAATTGAACGAGGCTTGCACACTTGACACGGTGCACCTGCACAATTATCGGGGTCGAAAGCAAATGACAACTGACATACATAATGCTTATAATTAGAAAAATCTTTTATAAAAAAAGGTAAACCGACTTCAAAAAGCAAAAAAATAAATATTTGAAGTCGGTGCTGGTTGGTGCAGTCGGTTACTTGGCACCGACTTCAAATATTTATTTTTTTGCTTTTTGAAGTCGGTTTACCTTTTTTTATAAAAGATTTTTATTTTACAATTTTAAGTGACCAGTGAATTCTATAGTAGGGTACCTATAGGATTGACGTAATACCCATAATATCGCAATTTACACATGCCTATTGTTTGTCGTTAAGGAGTTCCCTGGTGTATCTTCTAAGTCCAGAGTCCAATGTCAATAAAATTAATATGGGACCACCTTGGAGATATACTGAACCCAATGCAACAAAAAAAATCAAAATCGGTCCACAATTGACGGAAATATCGCTGAACATACATAAAAAAAAAGCATACATACAACCGAACATAGAACCTCCTCCTTTTTGAAGTCGGTTAAAAACTGGAACCTACCGTAATAGCTGTATCAAATTTTGCCATGTATCGATTACTTGATAAAGCTACGCGCTACGGAGAACAGGTCTTTTAGTAAGTCGCGAGGAAACCGCTTCTTAGGTCAACGCGCTAACGATATATTTAGCCTGTATTTTTATTGAAGCTAAATTGATATAAGTAATTTCCATATTAATGAGAATAATTGACAATTAAACGGCGTTGCAAAATTGCAACACTATACGCGGTTAAATACTTGGGAAAATTCACACAATAAAGAGGTAACAAAACAAAGCTGGTGTTAAACTACCTAAACCTTGTTACAGATCGGCGAACTACAACAATAAAACTGGGGAGTGTGTGCTGTCTAACATGGACCGTATAACTTTGGCGGGAACCAACTCATTCCAACCGAACGAAGGTATAATTCATCATAGTAGTTTTAATATTAATCGTATCCACAATTTCGTACTAACTGAACACTTTACTTAATGTTTAGATACCGACTACTTGGAAAACAACTGCGTGGAAGAACCTACTAAATTATGTGAGTTTAAAAAGATGGGCGGCCGTATTCTGAAGACTGTAGACTCCGTATACCAAGATGTCCAAACGGTAGAGGAATGTCGCGAACTGTGCTTGAACTCTCCATTCCGTTGCCACTCATATGATCACGGTGACACTGGTGACCATGTATGCCGTCTATCTCATCATTCTCGGGCAACGCTTGCCGACATCCAGGTAAGGGATTGTGCTACTTTTCAGAATCCATAAACAGATACGTCAGTCAAACTAGAAATGCACCGTGTTATTTGTTTCTAGGATCCTTATTTGGAAGTGCCCGAAGCTGCTACATACGAATTGTCTTCTTGTTACAACGTATCAATCGATTGCCGCTCCGGTGATATGGTTGCACGCATTCAAACCTCAAAATTATTCGATGGCAAGATTTACGCTAAAGGCAGTCCCAACTCCTGCGTCGTTGACGTTAAACAGAGTCTTGAGTTCGAATTGCATATGGGATACAACAATATCGAATGTAACGTTAAGCAGAATGGACTTGGCAGGTAATGATTTTGCTTTGTAATACCAAAAAAAGGGACTAATAATATTATTGAAAGAATATATTATTGTATCTAATCGCATTCTTGTTTCAGATATTTGAACGATGTTGTCATCCAGCATCACGACACTATCGTTACATCGTCTGATCTTGGTTTGGCCGTGACTTGCCAATACGATTTAACTAACAAGACCGTCGCCAACGAAGTCGACCTCGGAATTCACGGAGACATCCAGACCGGTATCTCGGAGGAGGTCATTGTCGACTCTCCCAACGTGGCAATGCGGATTACAGACAGGAATGGCGACGACACCATTGTATCTGCTGAAGTCGGAGATCCATTGGTAATTATTACCATTATAATTAATATTCATCGTGTTAGTGTGATCATATTATTTTTACTGTTTGGATTAACAATTGCTCTTTTCCAGGCTTTACGATTCGAAATTATGGACCCGAACTCACCATTCGAGATCTTTGTGCGTGAGCTTGTTGCTATGGACGGCGTTGACTCCAGCGAAATAACTCTCATCGACAGCGATGGTTGCCCCACCGAACACTTCATTATGGGACCCCTGCTCAAATCGCCGAACAGTGGAAAGGTAATGTATATTATGTAACAATTGATTTCCCTTTATCTGAAACCATTGTCGTCTTTACGCAAAACTGAAACAAACTTTTCATTTCATTCACAGATGCTGCTATCTCACTTCGATGCCTTCAAATTCCCGTCTTCGGAAGTTGTCCAGTTCCGTGCTCTAGTAACTCCATGCATGCCTACTTGTGAGCCGGTGCAGTGCGACGGCGGCCCGAACGAGCTTCGCTCCGTTATGTCTTACGGACGCAGGAAGAAGCGTTCGACCCCTGCTGCCCCCACTGACGATATGCTTCTCGTACAGACAATTCAGATTACTGATAAATTCGGATTTGATAAGCAACGTGCCAAGAACATCACCGAAGATTCCGTATACGTCAGAGAGACAGAAGTGACTTGCGTCAACGCAGCAGGAGCTATGCTTGCGGCCGCTGCTTTCCTAGCAGCTCAACTAGTCGTCTTGGCGGCGTGGACTTGCAGTTGGCAGCGACGACGTGCTGCCGCTAAAGCCGCTGAACTCCTTCCAGGACCCAATGCACCCTCCGCTCTATGCAAAGTATACGATGCCAGTTTTTCCCGTGCGCACCAGAGGCACTTCTAAACAATAGGCGTGTTGACGTGATCAGCGTCCGCAATAGTAGTATATTTCATTAGTTTATAAACCCCCGTCGAGTTCTAGCTCAAGAGGATGACATATTCACATGGTGACACGTCGTCCGCCAAGCGCAGGGCAACGATAGCGGTTATTTAATATTTAATGTCCGAACGCTACCACACCATACGCCACGTAGGAGCGAGGGAGTTGGGAAGCGCGCGACACGGAGAAGGGGACGACCGCAAGAGCGTGCGCGAATGTGGACGTATGCGATGGCGTCGCGAAGTATGACCGTAAGATGAATGCGTGTAGTATGAAAGAACGCTCGCTTGTCCCCATCTCTGGCGTTGTCGGCGGGACTGCGGCCGTGAGTCGTTATCATGATCACGTCGCCCATTCGTTCACTTTACGTTCGGACTTCCATTCGCGAATGTCCGATAACGTATTGTACCATATTTTAAAAAAAAAGTAGCGTAAGCCTGATTTAATTATAGTGATAAGTAAAAAGTAACATTTCAGTACCTTTTAAGTAGATAACCGAACGTGCGACCTAAGTCAAGAGACGATGCATTGACGGCCGTCCCGACATCGTAATTTATTTAATTTAGAATAGTTTCTTTTTTACGTTATTTATGATTGAATATAATACTATTTATAAAATAAAATACCTACCTAGACATACAAAAGCTTACGACTTAGGATCATGTGCTATTTCTATGTATACCGAAAGTATTTTATTTTAATATCTACTAGTGCCTTAATGAAATGTTAATAATATAAAAAGTGTTGTTTGAACATTTTATATAAATAGCATTGTACCTTGTTTCATCCGTCAAAATTGTCATTACTCAAAATAAATTTTTCAATATATTAAGTGGTTTTATTTTGTAGAAGAATGCGAGTACAAGGAAAATATTTATTTTTTCCGAATGAATAGTTTAATTATATTTTAGGGATGTTAAAACGTACAGAAGTAGTATTAATACATTTAAGGCCGCTTGGGCAACTGCAACTGCAACCGCAACATAATGCATTATGTTGCGGTACATTAAAAATGTCGACATTAATCATATCAATTACTGGAAATGGTATAAGATAGTCTTGACCGTGGTTCTATATGTAGGTATACACCATTGCCTCATTAGTCTAGTGGTGATTGGTCCGCCTGATGCTCATGAGAGTTCGAACCCTAAGCAAAAATTGATATTGGGATCAATCTATCAAAATATTTTAGTGGCAGTTAAGTCTTAGATTGTACTCGGTATAAAGGCAGAAAGCTCGTCCCGTCCCTATCAAATTTGAAACGCAAAACGTCGACAATATATGAGTGTACAAATTATAGGTTTTTCATCCTCGCTTGGAGGATGTAGCCGTGATGGTATTTATCTTTCTTCTTTTACAAAATTATAATAATAATAATTTTAACCCCGTTAAAATCAAAATTTTTGAACTGGATGAAACCAGAACGAATGCATGGATTGTGATTGGTAACGATGTGCTGGAGCAAGTGAATGAGTTTGTGTATCTTGGATGCGCCTTCAGTAAGGATGGAAAATACACCGCTAACATAGAGAGAAGAGTGAGTGCAGGGAACAGAGTGAATGGTGCGATGGGAAAGCTACTTGGGAGCCGGCACTTAAGCCAAAAGGCGCAGCTTGCCATACATAACGGAGTACTTGTCCCAACGCTGTTATACGGCAGCGGGAGCTGGATATGTAAGAAGGAGAATGAAAGTAGGTTAAATGCGGTGGAAATGCGAGCTCTGCGAAAGATGTGCGGAGTGAAGCTGCCCGACTAATACAGTACGCAACAGCGTAGTAAGAAAGCGAGTAGATATGAAAGATAGTATCGGTGTAAAGATGAGAAAGGGTATGCTCCGTTGGTTCGGGCATATACAAAGAATGTTGACGGACGATTTAGCGCAGTGGTTAAGAGCTTGAGCTGCTCCGCCCACTGTGTCGAATAGTCGCGGGTTCGATTCCCGCACGGGACAAATCTTTGTGTGATCCACAATTATTTGTTCCGGTCAGGTATTTGTTTGTAAAATTCATGTTTGTAAACGCACCCACGACACAGGAATAAATCCTAGTGTGGAGCCACGTTTAAAAAAAAAAAAAAAAAATTCAGAAGAAAGAATGACAAAACTGATATACAATGCGAAAGGAAGGATGTAGGTTCCGGGGAAGACCTAGACTATCTTACCATGACCAAATAGACCGGGTCTTATCTGAAGGACAAGTTAAGAGTCTCCGTAACCGGCGAGCGTGTATGAGACGAACTATGAGAGTGGAGGAAGCCAGAGAGGTATGTAAGGAAAGAACCTGTTGGAACTCTGTACTCTCTGTCTACTCCGCAAGGGATCTGACGTGATGGTATAATTAGATAGAGAGAGATAAAATCAAAATCAAGTAACTATCCCATTGTTGGACAAGGAGCCTCTTCTCAAACTGAAAGGGTTTAGGCTATCGTCCACCACGCTGGCTTAGTGCGGGTTGGCGAACTTCACACACATCCGAGAAACTCTTAGGCGTACAGGTTTCCTCACGATGTTTTCCTTCACTGTTAAAGCAAGTGATAGTTAATTTTTAATACGCACATGTTTTCGAAAGACAGAGGTGCGTGCCTGGGATTGAACCCGAGACCTCTGACTTTGCAGTCCTACGGTCTAACAATTAGGCTATCACTGCTTGTTACAAAATTATTCTAACTAGTGGTTGCCCATAGGTCGATATTCAACCTACTCTTTCATCGATTGCTGGTTATGTTTGACATTCAGTAAGACTATAGACAAATAATATTAAAGACAAACATCAATTTGACGTGTATTGTGTCAAATACATGGAGGTGTGTGTAATGTTTTTTTCATTGATTTAATGTATATTTTATGCATCATTTTTAAAAATATTAGCTTTCTGCACTCCTTCTCTATATAAACTATAAGTGTAGGAAATTTCATACTCCTCCGTCCGCGCAATTTTCGTAAAAATGTGTACAAAAATTTGGAGTGTCATGTGTCAAATACGTGGTATTTTACACATTACACTTCAAATTGAGAATAGATTAATATTGTTTGCTTTTAATATTATTTGTCTATAGTCTTACTGAATGGCAAACATAACCAGCAAACGATAAAAGAGTTTTTACAAAAAACATCGTTTACAGAGTTTTTAAGTTTTGTATCATTCATTAAATTATCGAAATATGTATGTCAAGTTCAATGGACAGCATTTTCGTTTTGGTTTTTTGTTTTAATAAAAAAAAATCTAAAAAGATGTATTCCATATTTTAATTTTTTTTTATTTAAATTTCATATAAATTTGAAAAAACTAGGCAAATTAGTGTAGCCTTAGCGAAATCTGTGATTATAGAAGTATGGTCTTTGACAACAAACTTATAATTTAAATTAATTATGGTCGAATTTCGACCAATGGGCGACCCTAGTAATAATAATTATGTTTGTCTTTGAAACGATTTAGGGGCTGTATTTGGATAATAAATGACAAAGGTCGACTGTTTAGGGGTATCTGTACATATTTGTTCTTAATTTGTCTGATGATCGGTGTGTCTGGTTATTCGGGCACCACGCAAAAGCCACTGACGCGTTTTTGTCGAGACCTTCGAGAATCTGATTTAAAAAGTAACAGTGAAAAATACATTTGAGTATTTGATCAAAATTACTGAATAGAAGTGTTCAGATACCGCGTGATCTTTCGGTAGTTACGCGGACTGTTTAGGTAAGTTTTAATGAGTTTTTATTGCATTATGTTCACGCGTGTGGAACTACGGACATAATATACCTTATGTCTAATAAAATATTTAATGGTCGGGTTTTTCAAACAACTAAAGTAGGTATGTGTAGATGACGATAGACACAAGAAATATTCATAAAACGCGAACTTGCAATAATATGCGAGAGCATAAGAGGTTACATTTTACCATTAGCCGGTTTGAAACTGCACACATCAATGAGATGGGATCTAAGAGTTAAGTTCGCGCGACACCTCACGTGTGAAGGGGCACGCGGCGCGCGCGCTGATCGTATCGTGCGCACGACCAACGCGGCACGCGACACTGACGACACGTGCCGGTCTACTAAGCAGACTAGTAAGTGACTTAGCAACAAAGAATTAGACCTTTACAGGCGTTCTTTAGAGATTTAGATAAGAATGGAACTTAAAAGAAAGTTGCACACTTTAATTTGAACTAAATAGGAACATTAAATAGAAATAGTAAGTCTGGTGAAGTCAGAAATTCCAGTTAGGTTGAATAGTGTATAACTTTTAGGATTTTCAAATTTTAGTGAGACTGCCTACAATATAAAAAAGTACTTTTTCAAAAAAAATACAAGGACTATATTATGTATACTTTAATACTGTAATTGACATATTAGAAATTGCATATAAGTAGATTAATATTATCAGCGTTAGTATTATTAGTATAATGAACCAATAAATTTATTTTCTTTCAAGATAAACAATTTCTTTTACTGATTTCTAAAATATGTCGCAATAATGATACCTAGAACGTTTTGGAAATGTAACAAGTTTAGTCACGATACATTAAGTGATCTTCTTTGTCTAAGGTAAATTATTTGGGTAAAGGAATCTATATTATTCTACTACACTAAAAGAAAGCCAGAGAGGTATGTAAGGAAAGACCCTGTTGGAACTCTATACTCCCTGCCTACCCTGCATGGGACCTGACATGATAATATAGATAGACTATAAGAAAAATCTTCATAACTATCTATTCTCTTTCTTCCTTATTTAAAAAGAATGCACAACACTAGGAATTATCTGTATTGCTGGTATTTTACAAACATGAAATTGAGGATCGTAGGATGGTATAGATAGATAGATACATAAGGATTATTTTCGTAAGGATAAGGAAGCAGTGATAGCCTAGTGGTTAGACCGTTTGACTGCAAAGTCAAAGGTCTCACGTTCAAACCCAGGTACGCACCTCTGTCTTTTCCAAAGAATGTGCGTATTAAAAATTAAGTATCACTTGCTTTAACGGTGAAGAAAAACATCGTGAGGAAACCTGCAAACCTACGAGTTTTTCGAAGGTGTGTGAAGGTCGCCAACCCGCACTGGGCCAGCGTGGTGGACTATGGCCTAAGCCCTCTCAGTTTGAGAGGAGGCCCGTGCCCAACGGTGGGACAGTTTTTTAACAGGGCTAATATTATAAGGAACTCTCTACTAGTAATCTCTAGTAATCTGGGTGGTCTCCGCGCAAATAACTAGCCCAAGTCGTCGTCGAGGACTTACTTCCTTTACCCCGCAAGGGATCTGGCGTAATAATATAGATAAATAGATTTGGTATTGGTCAAGATGATTTGTAAGGCGTCAATAGATTAGTTATTATAGTGTGGGTGACATAAGGTACATTTTATACGAACAAAAGCAATATGACGTATGTTATATCCAAAAAAGTTAGGGGTTAGGGATGTGAATTTTTTTTGGTGTCGTATTGAATTGGAGGTCAATTGAAAGCGGAAATAATTCTGAGTTCGTTATATCGTAGTATATAGATATAGTATGATTTCAAATATACCAAGCCCCACAAAAACAATTTTACTGTACTTCAGCGTTTATTCCGAAATTGGGTTACAGTTTTTTTCTTGTCGATTGAGGACTTACACATTATGTATGTACATGTTTCAATTATGATAATATCCTTAATATTACATTTTTAATATAAACGTTTTCTACACAAATGTAATATCAATTTATATTGAGTTTTATGGAAACTAAGGTAATTAATGTAAGGAGTACGTAAAATTATTTCTATCAATATATACAATGAGTTCACAAAAAATAAATTTACACATTAACCATACGTCAAATAAGTGCTGTCTACATAATAAAAACTTGTTGGAAATTACATGCTAACTCCCTTTATCGTCTATATTTTTACGCCTCGGCAGGTGACAGCATTCGCAATGGGTAGACCATGATTATGTAAACAGCGCACACAATTTACTGCAAGCAAATATCTCCACAGTTTTGTTGTAGAAAATGAAACAGTTTCCTATTGAAAGTCCAGTAAAAGTAATAAAAATAGGAAATTGCAAATCGCGCGGAGGCGGAGGACAGATGTAGACAATTTTGTAGTAGTTTGCAATAACATGCATGGTATTTTCGTAGAACTATAAAATTCAAATGTCGACTGCAACATTGTTCAGAAGATAAAGTCGTTTACAATAATATGAAATATTCATAAAAGGGAATCGACGGCGGCCACCGGAATAGCAAGCAAAAAAAATAAAACAAGATGAACAATCGTCTCGCTGAGCATCGGTCATGGGACAACTCTAACAGTCAACATATACATTAGCTTAATAACTAGGGTCCGCTCGCGACTTCACCCGCCAACCAATAGGTGCTGTTTTATTTACAATATTCTTCTATACTAAAAAAGTTCGCAGTAAAAAGTAGTTCCTACCTACTTAAAATAGTTGGAAACGAAAACAAACGCTATTCCTAAAAACTCTACATGTTACAAGCACATAACCTAAATAGCTCCGTTCATCTTCATCTGATAACATTCGTCTTAGAATGCATAAAACAAATTTCGCTCTAGATATATTTTTTCCAAGATACATCTGTATATCTCACTGGACAAAAAGATCCGAGTCTCTACAACTAGTTCATGTTTATGTATTATGTAAAGAAACAAATAGGCTTTGATATAAATAATTCTTTCAAATAGACAGACGTTTTAACTTAAACATCTAGATCGACTACGCTTTTATAAGCGACGTCCTTGGAACGAACAGGGAAGAGTTTGTACTCGATCGGTATCGGTTCCTTTTGTATCTTGTTCCGATCCTACTTATTGAGCGAATAGTAAATGATTTTATCTCGCGTTCGGCATCGCGACACAAATGAAATATTGCCCAGACGGTTTGGTTCTCATGAAATATGTAATCTGATTAAGTATGACAATAAATGAATCACGTTGGAAACTTATAGAGCGCAACAGCCGTAAAGAAAAATAAACGAAGATAATGAAAAAAATACAACCGAATTTAATATTGTTTTGAGGAACTTTAACGAAAATATTTTTAAATTCTCTCTATCTATATCATCACGCCAGAACCCTTGCGAGGTAGGCAGCGAGTACAGAGCTCCAACAGGTTCTTTCCTTACATACCTCTCGGCTTCCTCCACTCTCATAGTTCGTCTCATACACGCTCGCCGGTTACGGACTATTTTAAATTAAATAGATAAATAGATGATAAGACCGGTGTAGACGTAGTTCGGAATCGATATTTAATAGGTGAGTATTATCAATATAAAACAACATGTCAAAGACATTCATAAGTTTTAAATAACACTAGTTACAACTACATATTAGACGAAACTCAATTCACACAAAAAATGAAACTCAAAAAGTAATTATTCAAGTTTGTAATCATCAGCAGGCAAATCACAGGAAGTAATTAGCGTTTATATTACTGGTAATTAACACTTCTTAATGTGCATCCTTACCGCATTTGGCTACGAATACCTGCGTTATGTAGAGCTTAAAAAACAGCTCGGTTCATCACAAGGATTAGTGCTGATATTTATTTTATTTTCGCAAAAGTAGTAACATTTGTACACAGAGCGGCTTGCTTTCGAATGCTAGAGATTGCCATGTCATTAACACAGATTGAGATTCTGATGCTTTCTACATAAATACTATAAGCTATAATATAGCAATAAGATAATAAACGAAAGATATACGATCCCAATCTATGAATGTCTACCGGTAACTAAGTGGGTATCAATAAACGAAAGGTGTGGTGGGATTTCATCCTTACTGCATCATTTGTAAAGCGGATTAGGGATAACAGAGAATCAAAGGAATCTTGTAGCAAAATCTTGTAACCTCGGTATTACTTAAGATTTATTTGTGTCCGAGTTAACAGGATCTCATTTTGTTTTATTTTGAGTATAAGAAATTTATATAAAATTAAATCTATACATATAATAAAACTGTAAGTGAGCCATTGTACATTGACTATATTTTGAAAATTTTAAATGGGTTACACTTCCTTATTGATATAGAAAAAACCGAAACAATTTTTTTGGAATTATTGTCTGTCTGTCTGTCTGTCTCTTTGTGATTCAATCACGCAAAAACTACCGAACGGATTTCAATGAACTGGTATGGTATGGTAATAACTTATACCCTAACTTAAAATAATAAATACTTTTTATCCCGGAGAAATGAAGCAATCCGGGATTATGGCGGGATAAATTATACTTCTTTATTATTTTTATAATTGTTAGTCGCAAGCTGCAATGTTACGTTAAAATGTGTGATTTTGCCTACACATCAATTTCTCCATGATAATGGACTCTGGTTTGTCTCCTCATGAAGGAACTCTTCAGTGTTTAATAGCACGCGCTCGAAATTGTTTATAAACGTTTGATTTAAACACTCAAACACGATTTCGTGCATAAACCGATGATGCATTCAGGATTCTCTCTTCTGGAGAGAAGTCTTTAACGACCCGGACACGAAACTTTGCATATTCGTTTGTAGAAAGAAAATATTGCACCATTCTTGCGGGATAGTTTTTATTTCTCCATACTATCACGGCTAAATGGATTTTTAAGATACTTAATATGGAGGTGTCTTAGGTCAGTACAGAATCTGCGCTATCCCGAAAAGGGCGGTCTACCTGATTATGTCAAATTACAAAACAAATGCGTGCGGGTAACAGCTACTTGTATATAACAAGGTAAAGAAATATGTGAAGGGGAAGAAATTTTAAATATAAGCTTGCTCACCCTGACGTTCGCCGATTCTCCAGTGTTATTCTATTAACAAAATGAAACTCCATAGCTTTTGTCTCTATATATGTATCGCGCTTTCTACAGAGCATCGAAAAAGATATGCCATGTGGTTACCGGTTACAGGGTAATCTCGTCAGATCGCAGACGATTTGAGATGCAATCGACTTTGTTGACCAAAAATTGCTAGGCATCTCAGTATACCAAAATCTCAGAATAGTTAGATAACATTCTTCAGTTCTTACCAGCTTTTGGCGAAAGTGTTTTAAGCCTGATTTTATTTTATGGTAATAGTTCACCGATTATAAAATTTTAAGAAACAATTAAAATGTTATTTATACTGTCATAGCTTGGCTTTTAAATTGTAGTAAACTTATTCTCTCGCCAGTACAATATATTTTTTGTTCTTCGTGTATTGGTCACAAGTTTTCACAAAACTAACAGGACCGTGAAATAAATATAATGATAGAGTCGTCCAAACATCACATTCTAATAATGTATGAGGAGTGACATGCTAACAACCAATTTCACGTATAATATTAGTGTAGATAATTATTATTTGCACAGGAAGTTGGTTAAAAACGAGAGATTGTAATTTATGTTTTTTTCTTCCCAGGTCGGCACAGATAAAATCTAAATAACAAGTTCCAAACAACGGATATCGAATATTATTAAGATTTGCTGTTTCATTTCCTTTCCGAGGTGAAACGAATACTCGAAAAAAATTGCAATAAAAAATTAAGTAATAACAAATTACCTCAAGTTTTGTCAGCCCAACTCATTAGGGATATTTCTGTGACCAAATTATCGTTAGCTAAGTTTTCCTAATAGGAACTAGAACACACTTTCGTTTGGAAAGGAAAGTAAACGTTGACAATGTAGCCTTTCATCTTCTTAAATATTTAGGAGAAAGGTTTCTTGAATTGGTATTTTAAGTTTTGTGTGGGAGATTATTCACAAATGTTGAGAACACAAATAAGACTCACTTTCTCACACTCACAGTATTGGGCGTATGCAACTGGGTAATAAAGTATCTTTGGAAATAAGTGCAATACTTTGTGGCATTTATCAATAAATTTGGCAAATACATATGTCAGGGTGCAGTGAATGACACAGCGCGTATTTTTTTTTAAAACGGGGTCTAATATTTAGTACTGTAAACTACCAACAAGCAATAGAATAGAGACAACTTATTTTCTAACAATTTTAATAGAAAAAAAGTGCTTTTTACAAGCTTTTAATTAACTTGCACTGTGCGTATGTATATCTGTCTTTCCGGTTTAAATTTTGCGAACCATTTTTCAAGCACTTGCAGGTATCCGAGTGATCTGAAATTGGGCATACGTAAGTTCGGTGAAATTGCAATAATATGGCACAATGGAGCTAATCTGATGATGGAGTCGGAAGGTGTCCATAGGAACACCTCAACTACATAATATTTATTTATTTATTTATACTTAATGCACTAATGTACATAGGCGGACTTAATGCCTACGGCATTTTCTGCCAGTCTACCTTCGGGTGGTGTGAGACAAGTGTGGTAGGTGCAAGATTATACAAGTGGAAAAAAGTTACATTAATAAATATAAATAACAACTAATTACCTATTTATAACACTTAGTAAATACATATTATATATAACGGTACATATACATAATATATATTTATATATACCACAAATATATACATACATATATAATTATACAATATATACATGAACTAGAACTGTGCGAGATAACGAGATGGAACAACTAACATTGAGGAGAATCCAGCCTTTTATGCAAATAGTCCTGCAGCATTTTTTTAAAAGAGGTACGAGTGGTTGCCATTCGGAGTTCCAAAGGCAAAGCATTCCAAAGAAGGATAGACTGGACGAAGAAGGAAGAGTGAATGAAATCAGTAGTATGAGGGGGGCACTGAAGAAGACGATTATCAGAAGAGCGAAGATGTTTATTGTGATTAGAGCATAAATACTGAAATTGAGAAGTAAGATAAGCGGGCGAGACTGGAGAATAAAGGATAGAAAATAAAGTTGTCAGTGCCCTCAGAGTTCTACGCTTTCCACTTTAATAGTGATCGATGCTCAGACACATGATCATATTTACGCAAATTGAAGACGAATCGAATGCAGTTATTAAGTAGGCGGTCTAGTTTATTTAGGAGATCTGCATTCAGGTCGAAGTAGCACACATCAGCATAGTCGAAGATAGAAAATATCAGGGACTGCACAAGCATTGCTTTCGTGTTGCTGGGAAGCAAGTTTTTTAATCGATACTGTAACTGTCGATATTGTAACGTTCCGGTAACCTTTTGACCGACAGCCGTGACTTGTGTTTGCCAGCTAAGTGTTGTGTCAATATGCAAACCGAGATCCTTAACGCTGGAGACCAGGGGGATAACTATCCCGTTGAATTTAAGTGAAGGCAAAGAACCAACATCGACCCTGCTTATAAGCCTAGAGCTTCCAACTAGAATCGCTTGGCACTTTGTAGGATTCACCGTGCCACCAAACCTGTCGGACCAATTCTTAATAGCCTCTAGGTCACGATTTAGTTTGACGACAATACCAGCAATGTTATCCACACTTCCTTGCGAGTATAATTGCAAGTCATCAGCGTACAGATGATACGTGCACTGAAGTTCTTGAGTTATTAAATCAATGAAAATGGAAAATACAAGAGGAGAGAGAATAACGCCTTGGGGAACGCCAGTGTCGAGGCAGCACCATGCTGATGATGCTTCATCACACAAAACTGACTGCTGACGTTCTCGAAGATAAGAAGAAAACCAATCCAGCGACTCTTGTGAGCACAGAAGGTAGGAGAGAATAGAAAGAAGGATATCGTGACTAACAGTATTGAAGGCATTAGTGAATTCGACCAACACAAGGACGGTTACTTTGGTGTCTTCCATGCCTGTTCGAATATCACCAGTCACTTTGAAAAGGGCAGAAACGGTACTATGGCCAGGCCTGAACCCAGATTGAAGAGGGTTAATTAAGTTGTTGGTATATATGAAATGGGAGAATTGCTTACGAACACAGGCCTCGAGCACTTTTGAAAGAAAAGGAAGAATGGATATTGGACGAAAGTGGCTGAGAAGGGAGGGATTGGGAATTTTAGGCAGGGGGCGGACAAATGCTTTTCTCCAGAGAGATGGGAATACGCCGGACTCTAAAGAAAAATAACATTACCCCCTCGTGTATACCCATACGAACTCCTTAATTAAGTAAGATGTTTTCGTTGTGATCTTTTTCATTTGAATTTTTTTTTTTTAATTGGTAAGGGAAAATTCACTAGAATAATTATTCGTTAAATTAGTTGTGGCTGCTTTTACATACACATATTTCAACGGGGACTACTTATCGGGAGAGCTCCTCTTAGAAGCCTCAAATCAATAGTAAAAATTCTGTAAACATAAGGTTCTTCTAGTTTAATAAAGCTTCTATGCCTACATTATACCAATTTTGCTACAACTCCCATAGCCGGCGATTGACCGGTGCACTTAGTAATGCACCCGTCCCCCTACAGCGACTGTCCCAACCGAGGGCACCTCTTCGAGGCGCCCTCGAGTATGTCGCCTCTTGCCCTTCTGGCTGGCTAGAGCGTAGTGGTTGCACGCTCGCCTTTAAGTCCGGTGAAGCTGTAAAGGCCTCGCGGCCAACAGCGTACATCATTCACACACACACACACACGATTATTTTCTATTTTAGTTAATCAGACAACTAAAGTGTCAGTCAAATAAGCTTCTTGATTCGATTTCGTAGAGGCATATTAATAGCACCTTACTTTTAAATACCACACGCTACTCGTTAATACCGTAAGCATCTTAGAAATAACGGAAAGCAAACGCGTAGATAAGATCTGTAATTTGAACATGATAAATTTGGACATTGTTACATTGCTGCTTACGGATTTCTCCGTGGATCTCTATTTGTCATAGTTTTTATAAACAAGCACATGAATTAAGAAGTATTTTACTTTTAATTTAGGTAAATTAAATAAAATACCGACATTAAATAGTGAAGACTAGAAATTCAGTAACTCCACGATATTTTACGATCATGCCTATATTAAGGGTAAAATACGATTATCAATATTAATAATTTATTGACACTTTCCGTTTTTGACGCAGAATGTCGGCATGCACGGATTATTTTATGCAATAATCCGTTTATGGAAAATCGCAATTTTTAAGATGCGAGAGAACATTTTTATAAAGGAGATTATTATATATTATGGCTGAAAGAATAAGGCTTTAACAGATCGTAAATCATTTCATAGCCGAGATAGGATAGCATCCGGTGAATAGGTACACGAAGCGCAATCGCTTTGGACTCATTATATGGCAATTGCTTGGCGCCGGTTACGGATATTCGAGCGCAATTTGTGTACATACTATTTGCATCAAGATAGTACCAGATCGCGATCACGCAGAGGCTTTCTCAATATTAAAATAAACAGGGGCGCGCTTACACAATGAGATAATTTCACTGGAAGTGACGTGAGAGAGTGCATTAATTAATATTCACATTTGGCAGATAATAAAGATATTATTGTGAATATTCACAATTCGCAGATAATTTTGTGAATATTCAGAAGATTGAATAGACCAAAAAAATCAAAAATACATTATATTTAGGTGCATATTTCCCCTTGGCGATTATCCGTACACGTCATTTATATTATAAAGTAAGTCTTGGAGATAGAGCAAGACTAAATTAAATTCACACAGAATTTTACTTTTGGATGCAAACATTAAAAAGCATACATTGCTAATATACAGTTCATATTGGACTAAGTGCCAAAAAAAATTAAAATAAAAAAAAACACTCAAAAAAGCTTAAGTCGATTGACTATGTATAAAAACGTAGCTTCACCTTAATTCATATTTAATATGCCTGATAGCTATCTCCTATTGGTATCTGATTGTCAGGGTAACTTTAAAGTGTCTTAGAAAGAGAATATCTAGTAAACGCGGTTCATTCTTCATTGGTCAGTAAATGAGTGGGCGGACTCTCCAATTTGTTGACGTTGAGGTCCTGATTGTATGTTTGTACAAGGATTCATGATGAGAGCATGCAAAATATGCTCTAGGTGGGCGGCTCGCCAATGGCATTTGTTATAGTTATTGAAACGGGCATCGTCGCGGTATTTACTTGCACTATAAACTCGATAAATTGTTATTTGATTCAATTTAAATACGTGAGCTGGGCCGGCTCGCTGCGGTGAAATGGTTGAGAGACTTCGTAAGTTACAGATTAAATTATACAATGAGTGTTTTAATATTATGGGTGTTGCGATTTTGTATTTATATTGATATTATAAACTATGCGGTATAATGAATTTGAAGCATAAATGTTATTAAACATCGTTGAAATTATTTGCAAATAACATTAAATGTATAAAATTACTGCAAACTAGGGACAACCAAATGTTAAAATTTTAGTAGAATTATGACAAAATGTTACTCACTATGACATATGTACCTAAATACCTTTTTTATTACAGACTAACTGTTACCCGTGTCTACGCACGCGTTTTGTTTTGTAATGTTGACATAATCAGAGAGACCGGCCTTTTCAGGATGGCGCACTTCTGTACTGACCTAAGTCACCTCCATATTAAGTATCATGATAGTATGGCGACTATCCCGCAAAAATTATGCATTTTTTTTTCAACAAACGAATATGCACATTTTCGTGTCCGGGTCATTCATGGTTAAAAACTCTCCACAAGAGAGGTTCATGCACGAAATCATATTTGGGGTTTTAAATCAAACGAGTATAAACAATTTCGGGCGCGTGCTCTTAACCACTAAAAAAATCCTTCATGAGGAGACGATTCAGAGTCCATTATCAGTTCATAGAGGAATTGATGTGTGATACATTTAACGTAGCATTGCAGCTTGCGACTAAAAATTATAAAAACAATGAAGTTTTATGGTTTATCCCGCGATAATTCCGGATTACTTCATTTCTCCGGTATATTTTTTATTTTAAGTTGGGGTATAAGTAATTATCATGCAAAATTTCATTGAAATCCGGTAGGTTGTGCGTGATTGAAACACAACGAGACAGATAGACAGTAATTCCAAAAAAAAATGTTTCGGCCTCTATATCGATAAGGAAGTGTATTCCCACTCAATTAAAATTTTCAAAAAATATTCAATGTACAGATTTGGCTCGCTTACAGTTTTATTATATGTAAAGATAGATAGATATATATTTCACTAATAAACACTCACAAAGCATATACATTCTTTACGGCCTTTTTCTGCATAGATTCATCTTAAAAGTTACGGTGCATCACATACAAATACCTATTTACATTAAACACACCCTAAGGAGGTTCAAGCGCGAACCTTCCGTGGTGGAGTAACATAACATGTTATTCCAAACAATTTACTATTATTTTCGACCACGTGTCCAAACACGTGGATGATAATTTTTATGTTATAGTTACTGAAATCCGGTGATATGAATAGCTGGATGTTTCTACTGAAGAATAACTGACAAGAGAACTGTACGAGGCATGCCTTTTAAGTTTTGTCGTTTGAAGAAAAAAACACAACTAGAACCTTATAGTACTTTTTATTAATTTTCAAAGTATTCACCACGTAGCTTAATACACTTTTTCATTCGCTCAAACCAGTTATTATAACATTTATTCCACTCTAAAGTGGGGGTGTTCAAAATGGCTGACTTGAAAGCGTCGACTGCTTCTTCACCGGACCGGAACCTTTGACCACGAAGACTTTTCTTAATTTTAGGAAATGTAAAGAAATCGTTAGGGCTTAGGTCAGGACTGTATGGAGGATGGTCAAGAATTTCTACTTTTTCCTGCTTCAAACACTCAATCGTTTGACGAGCGATGTGTGAGCTTGCGTTGTCGTGGTGCAGGATGATGCGTCGCTTTGAGTTAGATTTTCGAAGTTCGGCGATGACTTGTGGTAAACAAACTATAGGTATACCACTCTGCGTTAATCGTTCTACGATCTTCAAGTCCAATAGTGGCAACAAGGCCGGTTTTTACAACGAACGTGGCCACCATCTTCTTTGAAGTGCTTCGAGAACGAACAACTTTAGTCGGCTTTGGCTCGTCTTGAAAGACCCAGATTGTAGATTGTTGTTTGGAATCAGGATCGTAGGCATAAATCCAAGATTAGTCATCACTGATGATGTCGTAGACGTGATTTGACTCTTCTCGGTTGAACCTTTGCAGAGTTTTCTTACACCATCTGACGCGGGCCGCCTTGTGATCGTCGGAAAGCAGATGCGGTATCCAACGGAAAACTAGCTTTCTCACACCAAGCGCTTCATGCAAGATCTTCTGAATTGTTGTCCCTGAGATACCTAATAGAGCCTCTATCTCTCGATACGTCACATGACGATCTTCGAGAAATAGTTGTCTCACAGCAATGATGTTATCTTCAGTGAAGGCGGATATTGGGCGTCCTTCGCGAGATTTGTCACTAACACTAGTATGTCCACGCTGGAATTCTAAATACCAGCGTTCGACAGTCCGCAGACATGGGGCTTCATCACTGAACACAGATGTTAGCTCTTCAAAACACTGAAGCCGTGTCAGGCCTCTTCTAAAGTTGTAGAAAATTATTGAACGAACATTTTCCTTAGAAAGATTCATTTTTGTACGTAACCTGACAGATTCCAATCGACGCTGCGACTAAACAATAGCATTAATCCTAATACTTTCAACTGTTTTGACTTCAAAATTTAAACACATTCGAATATAGAACAGTTCCAAATTCAAAATTGCCTGGAAATATGGAAACGACAGAACTTAAAAGGCATGCCTCGTATCTGTAGCCAAGTGGACTTTCCAGTCGTCAAAGCTAAATAATCTATACAAATAATTTAAATTGAAAATTGTAATGTAAAAATAATAGCTTTTTTCTACATGCATATGAAAGTATATACGGTACTTATAACAAAAACAAAAATTTTAAAAATTTGTGTCTGTCTGTATGTCTGTTTGTTTAGGCTAATCTCCAAAAGGGCTGGACCGATTTTGACGGGACTTTACTGCCAGATAGCTGATATTATAAGGAGTAACTTAGGCTATTATGTTTAGAAAAAGCACGCAGGCGAACGCGGTGAAGCGGGCGGGGTACAGCTAGTAGAAAAAAAAATGTACGGTAATGACATTTTACAACGAAAAGTCACGTGGCCAGAACAAGGCATTATCGATTGCAGCAAGGGAAGAGTAACAGAAAGCTTGTTTTGTGGCCCACTTATAAGAACAGGAATAGTCTGTCTGTAAGACCTTATACCCTATGCTACCTAATACCTCCCTACATTTCGTTCTTTGTCGCTTAGTGTTGCATTCGCTTTATAGTTTACAAATCTCCATCGCTTACACAGTGGTTTGGAGATGTGGATTGCAAATGATCTTCTTGATCTGTTTCTATGTACCTCATTTCCTGTTAGTCTCCGCTTTAGTTACAACAAAGCCTTCCTTTTCTGTCATATTTGAGAGAAAACAATTATAATGCACAGAATACATTGAGATGGGACGAAAGCGCAGTGCGCGCGTAAAATGTCGGAAGTGATCAAAGCGCGATCACGAAGCGCAGACGCGCGAACAATCCGTTAATAGGCGATCGTGTTCGTGACCCCGCCTCCCGAACCCAATATTAATATTCGAACATGATGTTGCTAGGATTATTATAAAACAAAGAAATAGGATATCAATGGCTTTTATCACTGGTTAATGAGAAACTCTATCTTTCTATCTATATCATCACGCCGGATCCCTTGCAGGGTAGGCAGAGAGTACGGAGTTCCAACAGGCTCTTTCCTTACATACCTCTCTGGTTTTCTCCACTCTCATAGTTCGTCTATTTGGTCATTTTTTTTTGTTAAAAACGTAGCCCCACACTAGGATTTATTCCTGTGTCGTGGGTGCGTTTACAAACATGAAAATTCACAAACAAAAACCCAGACCGGAACAAATAATTGTGGATCACACAAAGATTTGTCCCGTGCGGGAATCGAACCCGCGACTATTCGACACAGTGGCCGGAGCAGCCCAAGCTCTTAACCACTGCGCTAAATCGTCCGCATTGTATATCTGTTTTGTCATTCTTTCTTCTGACATTCTTTCTACAAGGTGTAACATAATAAACGCAAGACCTCAGACACCCCAATTAGAGAATTGCTTCATAAATTCAACTTCATAAAGGTTTAAAACCTTTTTTTAAGCACTTTTATACCCCAATTAACAATGAAACTTGTACGTGAATGTGTGCGTTTTGAGAAATACGTTTTAGGAATACATTTGAAATCTTCCTATTGCTATGTATCAAGAATAAATTTAATTTTTTAAAGCGCACTGGAGGAGTAAAGGCATTTTTTGCAAATGAAAAAAAAATCTAAGTTATATTAAAAATTGTTAGAATCAATTCAGTTATCGATTTAGAACAAACTACTTTCAGGTCTTGCGTTTATTATGTTACAGCTTGTATATGCCCGAACCAACGGAGCATACATATATGAGAAACTCATCATTTATTTTATATAAACCTTGCGGGGGTTACCTACTTACAAATTGTTAATTTACATTTTTTTTAAAAATTAAATGTAAGTACTAATCTACCACCCGGATTGGAAAGCAGCCTTCACTGAGAAGATCCGGCAAACAAACTCAGCGGGCTTGTCTTTTTTATTGAATACCCTTCCTTTTTTTTCTCTCATTTTTTTCATTCATATTGTGTGGGTATAATGTTTAGTTTAAGTACAATTAAACACTTTACAATCTAGGTCCCGTGTGATGGCTTACGATCGAGATGTGAGACGCATGATGGTATTTCTAAAGAGTAAGTATATAAATATTTCAAACGGGCCAGTCCCCACAAGCAGCACCCGTTTATGAGTATGACTATTGAAACAACCATCACTCCACCGAACTTAATGTTCATTCGACTCTAATATTTTTCCCATCCTTACCAGTCGCCCGACACACCAGCTGGACATCATAGGCGGCACGACCAGACATATAGACGTACCTAGACGTATGTTAACCGATTGTCTTACGTTCAGTAACAAAACATTGATACGAGAATATAGTACTGACGTTTAAACAAAAATATTAGCCTGTAGACAAGACTCCGATCACGGGCAGACAACATTTTTCCTTACCGCCCGTGCTAGCCCTGCAATAGGGATAAATATATGCATCTTTATTGAGTGTAAAGGCAACTGATAACTATTAGATATACGTTAAGAAATATTTAATTGCACATATGTAAGTTACTTTAACGCTTAAAAATAATGGGCAAACACAGGGCTAAAACACGCCAAGGGATTTACAATCTTGGAGCGAAAGCGACAGTAAAAGAATACTATGGCTCAACCAATATTATGGCTCAGATATCAGCTAAGGCAGCTCATTGGAGCGCACACAGCCCACTATGGTACAGAAGAACATCTACATAAGATAAATCTAGCTAACATCATAGTATGTAGGAGCTGTTGTTCAGAAATTAAAACTATGAAGTACATTCTCTGAGATGTGACGATTTGGTAGCGCAGTAATTTAAACTGCTCGGGCTCTTCCAACGTGGCGGAATCTAGAATCTGTTACAGGAAGTATCTGGACCACCAGGTACGTTAGAGCACTAAGGCAAAGAGCAGCACAAAAGATCCCAGAAGGTCGAAGAGCGCTTGAGACAAGTCGGCGGCTCGCTAATTAAAATAAGACACTATAATGCTTTAAACAGATCGGCAACCAAGCAATGTTGCCATGCCTAAGAATAAACGGATTTGTAACATCTGATCTCCTTTCGTCCGACCTTCAAAATACACTGTAAGCCCTCGATTGCGGCCGTAATAATAAAATCTATAATAAACGTTATAGGCCTGAAATATTCAATTTTGTTTACATTTAGGTTACTAGTAGTTACAGCTGGATCTTGGCCAGACATGTAGTGTTTCTAGAGAGAAAGTCGGTGATTTAACCATTCAGGGTAAAGTGGAAGGACAGTCCAGTACCTAAAATTGATAATGCTCTGTACATCGTTCGACAACCCGTTCCGAAACATTATAAGTTAGTCTAAACACAAATCACCTGGGCTTCTTGACAATAACAAAATATAATACCAAGGTACGCATCACTCAAACACATTTAATAAAAACACGGATATAAACTTCGCGACGAGTAAAATTTCGTTTATCTGGACGTTTTAGCAGTTAAAAATACCGTCACGCCTATATTCCCCAAGCGGGGGTAGCAGAGGTATACTGAGTACACCCACTTTTCACCGACGACGTTAGGTCCCATGTAATAGAGGGCGAGCCTATTACTATAGTATACCGGGCCCAATTCCAGACATCGGACTCATGCTGGGAAAATTTCTTTAGAAAAACTTCATTTGTCCGACCTAGGATTTGAACCCGTAACCTCGTGATCACCAAGCGATGCGCTTTGCCACTAGACGTGACTAGACCAACGATGCAGACCAACGTCTTAGCAATTATACATATATTTAAAATTTAAACCAAGAATACTAACGTTTGTATTTTATGGGTCTTTTAGTAAGTGAAAATCAAATACAGGTCCGTAGACAGATCATAAAAACGGCGGAAAGTCTCGAAGGTATACATGGTAACACACAGATAGCATTATTGCCTTTTGGCCGTTTACTTAACACCCACGTTCAATGTACTATGCGGGTAATATGATTTGCGATGTAATGTCAGCGGTCAGGCCGTAAAACCTAGTGCAATTGCGCGACAATAAATAAATAATGCTCATTTTGAAAATACCTGTTCGAAATTATTATATTTGTATGTAATGTGAATGAATAAGTGACTATTATTTACATGTAATAACTGGAGTGTATAGGATAAGTTATTATACAGAGTTTAACGGTCGTACTGAATACGTTAGTCGAGAGAATGTCGCAAAACCCTGCCTTAATAATGTGCTTAAGCTAGTTGGCCGCTCTAACTGTTTCTATTTACAACTGGTTGAAGTAAAGAAGACATTGATTTACAAGACAATACAAATATTCGGCACCCATCGAGAAGGTTTTCTATTGTAATTGTAAACAATTCAAGCAATATCTCGACTTTTTTATATGTAGGTATTTTCTAATCAACAACGACAACAACACATCATCACGCCAGTTCCCAATTGCGAAGTAGGCAGAGAGTACAGAGTACCAACAGGTTCTTTCCTTACATACCCCTCTGGCTTCCTCGACTCTCATTGTTCCGTCTCATACACGCTCGGAGTTACGGAGACTCTTGACTTTTCCTTCAGATAAGACTCGGTCTATTTGCTCATGGCAAGATAGTCTAGGTTCGCATTGTATATCTGTTTTGTCATTCTTTCTTCTGACATTCTTTCAATATGCCCGAACTAACGGAGCATACCCTTTTTCATCTTTACACCGATACTATCTTACATTCCTACTCGCTTTCTTACTACGCTGTTGCGCTGTATTTTCTAAACAATAATGGAAATTAGTGAAGGCTTCAAATTTTCTTCGACCTCGATACAAATATGCTTGATTGTATTATCGGTATTAAAAGGGCCCACAAGTGGCAATTTGACTAAAAGTAAGATAAATATAATTGGTATTCCATCTAACGGATGAAAGATTAATTATTCATTTATGTCCACATTGCGTAGCTGTAGTGAAAAGAAAGAGGGCGCTTATTCATAATTTTATAAGAATCGCATTCTTACAAAATGGATTTCACAAGTCATATTACGAGGCATGCCTTTTAAGTTCTGTCGTTTCCATATTTCCCTGCAATTTTGAATTTGGAACTGTTCTATATTCGAATGTGTTTAAATTTTGAATCTCAAAACAGTTGAAAGTATTAGGATTAATGCTATTATTATTTATTATTTTAGTCACAGCGTCGATTGGAATCTGTCAGGTTACGTACGAAAACGAATCTTTCTAAGAAAAATGTTCGTGCAATAATTTTCTACAACTGTAGAAGAGGCCTGACACGGCTTCAGTGTTTTAAAGAGCTAACATCTGTATTACTGAATACAGCGTTCGACAGTCCGCAGACATGGGGCTTCATCACTGGATGAAGCCCCATGTCTGCGGACTGTCGAACGCTGGTATTTAGAATTCCAGCGTGGACATACTAGTGTTAGTGACAAATCTCGCGAAGGACGCCCAAAATCCGCCTTCACTGAAGATAACATCATTGCTGTGAGACAACTAATTCTCGAAGATCGTCTTGTGACGTATCGATAGATAGAGTCTCTATTAGGCATTTCAGGGACAACCATTCAGAAGATCTTGCATGAAGCGCTTGGTGTGAGAAAGCTAGTTTGCCGTTGGATACCGCATCTGCTTTTCGACGACCACAAGGCGGCCCGCGTCAGATGGTGTAAGAAAACTCTGCAAAGGTTCAACCCAGGAGAGTAAAATCACGTCTAGGAAATCATCAGTGGTGACGAATCTTGGATCTATGCCTACGATCCTGATTCCAAACAACAATCTACAATCTGGGTCTTTCAAGACGAGCCAAAGCCGACTAAAGTTGTTCGTTCTCGAAGCACTTCAAAGAAGATGGTGGCCACGTTCGTTGGAAAAACCGGCCATGCTGCGACTATTGCACTTGAAGATCGTAGAACGGTTAACGCAGAGTGGTATACCACAGTTTGTTTACCACAAGTCATCGCCGAACTTCGAAAATCTAACTCAAAGCGACGCATCATCATGCACCACGACAACGCAAGCTCACACAGCGCTCGTCAAACGATTGAGTATTTGAAGCAGGAAAAAGTAGAAATTCTTGACCATCCTTCATACAGTCCTGACCTAAGCCCTAACGATTTCTTTACATTTCCTAAAATTAAGAAAAGTCTTCGTGGTCAAAGGTTCCAGTCCGGTGAAGAAGCAGTCGACGCTTTCAAGTCAGCCATTTTGAACACCCCCACTTGAATAAATATTATAATAACTGGTTTGAGCGAATGAAAAAGTGTATTAAGCTACGTGGTGAATACTTTGAAAAACAATAAAAAGTACTATAAGGTTCTAGTTGTGTTTTTATCTTCAAACGACAAAACTTAAAAGGCATGCCTCGTATAATGACTTTAAACAGAGATGAAACTTACTGTTTGTATATTTTATAAAAAAAATATAAATATAATAAATTTACTCTGGGGAAGAGGAAATTGTCTTTTCATACAAAAATTAAAATATATATATGGGTAATAACAATTTCTTGGACGATTATCACTTGAAATTCTCCAATAAAATTTTATTTTTCAACTTTTGATATTTCACGAGGAAATAAAAAAAAATTCATAACAAACTTATATAAAATCAGCAAAAATTCAACAACAATTTTTTTATAATCAAGAAAACAAAATTAGAAGCGATTGTCGTCACATCTTTTGATTAAGGGGGATCATTGCAGAATTAGTTGAAGTTTTTTCAGAGCAAAAAAAAAAAAAAACGGTCGGACTTTGAGAAAATTACGGTTTTTTCAAAAAAACTAAAATATTTCATATATCTGGGATTCTGAAACTTTTTTCATATTTTTTTTCGAAAACTATATTTAACAACAAAAATTTTGAAAAAAAAAAGTTCCCAACCGGTCAATTTTTGAAAAAGTTCTGGCAATTATAAAATAAAAGAGCGGTTTTTTTCAAAAATTCATAACTTTTTTTGAGTCGGGAAAAAAAATTTGAAAAAATTCTGAAAAATAACTTTCGGGGGGTAGAAAAAGATAGAAAATTTTCAGCGAAATCAAAGGGGGTCAGGTAAAAAATTTGTCGATTTGACATGGAATGACCCATATATATGTGGAGGTTTAATCGTAATGTATTTTTTTATATAATTTATATTACGAAATAAACCTGTAGGTACTAAAATATAATATAGTGACGTTAAATATACGACTGTCAGTACCGTAACGACAACATTTTTATATTAGATTTATTCCGTGTTGATCTACCGTTCCACTTTTTTGCACCTTAACCGAGTATCGTCGCTTACCTACTATAATGTAATGTACGGTATTAATACAGTACCTGTACCAGTATACTTATTATACAGTATATTGATAAGGGGATTTTTTTATTAGCTCTCGATATGAAAACAAGTCCAATTCTATAAGAATATAAGGAAAAATAAATTGCTTCCTCTCATATTCCTAATTGCCAAACTATCTCATACATTGTGGCAATTAGGTGCGGTATATATCAGATATATAGCGAGAATGACTTACCCTTAATCGCTGGTCGACGACAGTCCACACCCGACTCGCGAAATCGTTGGAGGCTCCTACAATGTACGCGCCAGTAGAATCAAAATCCACAGACATGACGCCGGCATTCGAACCCACCAAAGTTCCTTTATTTTCCACTATACCTAAAACACAAATAAATGCATTAAATATCGACTTTTTGAAATGATAATCTAAAGGAGCTGTTACTTGACATTGGGATTCGTGTGTGTGTGTGTGTGTGTGTGTGTGTGAATGATGTACGCTGTTGGCCGGGAGGCCTTTACAGCTTTACCGGACTTAAAGGCGAGCGTGCAACCACTACGCTCTAGCCAGCCAGAAGGGCAAGAGGCGACATACTCGAGTTGGGACAGTCGCTGTAGGGGGACGGGTGCACTACTAAGTGCACCGGTCAACCGCCGGCTATAGGAGGGGATCTACTACTACGTCGTCGTCGTCGCCCGTATTCTGAGCGGAAAGAAGGGATGACAAAGCATCGGGGGGGTCGGTGAGAACATGTCGCGGCCGGCGGTGGCGGCAGGGGTCGGGGGGGAGATCGTAGTCGGCGGTGGCTACGATTAACGGATTCGCATGGGTAGATGCGTTCGCGAAGTGACGTGTTGACGCCTTTTTAATAAAGGCGCGAATAGGTTCGAGACCTAGATCGGAGTGGAGGTCGACGTTCCGTACGAACCAGGGGGCTCCTACGGCTTTACGGAGGAAGCGGTTTTGAACCACTTGGAGTTTATCGATGTGAGAGGGGGCCGAATGCGCGAACACAACACACGCATAAGTCATGATGGGTCGAACGCAAGTTTTGTAAAGTGGCACCTTATTTCTAAGGGACATTTTACTCCGCTTGCAGATTAACGAATGGAGACGACCGAGCACAAATGATGCTCGGTGACGGACCCGCTTGATGTGCGGGCCGAAGGATTAGGGTGACCCCTAGATATTTGACCTCTTTGACCCAGGGAATGGGTCGGTCGAACATGGTCACTTGGCCGAGATTACTTCTAGGGCGGCGCAGGGAGTGGCGCGGGGTGGCACCTCTTGGAGAAGAACACAGCAGCGCTCTTGTCCGGGTTCACCTCAATACGCCACTTCCTGAACCAATTCCCTAGGGAATTGGCGGATGCCAGAAGGTTTCTGGTAATGAAACCCTTATTCCTATGCGAGACGTAGAGAGCGGTATCATCCGCGAATTATTCATTCATTGATTTATTTTGTGTCTAGTATAACTATGACATTAAGAACAACGATATTGGCATAAAAAGTTTTAATTATCCTCGCATAATTATCAGAATCTACGACGTTTCAGTTTTATTAAATGTATAGAATTTATTACTTTGTCTATATTTGTATGCTCTTAGAGCAAAATATAGATAGGAACTATTTATTTTACCAACCACCAACTTATGTACCTATGTTTGCAAATAGCCCTCTAATTCTGATGGGAATTTACGGCAATTGTGTGATAGTCTGAAGATATCTACTCCCATTCCTGACTATCTTTAGTATAATAGTGACATTGACAGTGATTGGATAATTAGATTATACTCATGACATAGATATCGGTGTAAAAACTTTATAAGCCCTAGTGCAAAACTTACTTTTAGACACATCCCACAGCTTGACTTTTCTGTCAGCGCCACCGGTAGCCACAACTCTGTCTGTAGGACTCCATTTGACTGCATTGACTTCGCCGTCGTGAGCATCCTGTTAAAATTAGTTCTTAAACAACAGATTTCTATACTTTTATATATATATATATATAACGTTTTGAATACAGATTGATGAGCTGATAAATAAAAAGTTTAAGACGAGAACTTGTTTCGGCGTATAAAAGCAACATATTCTTTCGGCAACGATACAAAGTTTCGGCATTACATTCTGATTCCGAGTCACCCTGCAATTTCGATCAAAGTGACGAAATGTTGCTTTGTAATTTAATACCGATGAATATTTCGAATATCGACAACTCACCTATGATTTGTATAGGAACACTTAGTAGAAAATATTGAAGAAAAATATTTTTATATGTCGCGAATTCCGACTATAGATATTGGTTACTAGGACAGTGGACTCAGAGTAACTGTAAATTACAAATATAAAACGCAACATGCTAGTTTTATGAAATTACATTCTATATCATCACGTCAGATCTCTTGCGGGTTAGGCAGAGAGTACAGAGTTCCAACAGGTTCTTTCCTTACATACCTCTCTGGCTTCCTCCACTCTCATAGTTCGTCTCATACACGCTCGCCGGTAATGGAGACTCTTGACTTGTCTTTCAGATAACACTCGGGTCTATTTGGTCATGGTAAGATAGTCTAGGTCTTCCCCCGTACCTACATCCTTCATCCTATTGTCATTCTTTCTTCTGACATTCTTTCTATATCCCCGAACCAACGAAGCATAACCTTTCTCATCTTTACACCGATACTATCTTTCATACCTATTCGCTTTCTTACTACGCTGTTGCGAATACGGTCGGTCAGCTTCACTCCGCATATCTTCCGCAGAGCTCGCATTTCCACCGCATTTATCCTACTTTCATTCTCCTTCTTATATACCCAGCTCTCGCTGCCATATAACAGCGTTGAAATTACATAACCTCAATTTTTTCGTTTTTACCCTAGATTTTCCAGTATGTTACATTTATGCTGAGGGTAATAGTATTTATACTAGTCATAAATGTATGTCCAATGTACATATTATGAAAAAGAGTTTTAAGAATTTGGCCGCTTTTATATAATTATTTATCAACCTAAACATATGTCTACATAAGGATGATAACGCATTGTATGAAATCATCACTTTTTAATTTTTTTATGCATATTCCTTACTAAGAATTGCAAAATGTTTACTTACATATCTCAATGCGACTTTATTAGGTAAAATAGTCGCATAATATGGCATAGAATCTAATATTTTGTCTTCAGCACTGCCTCCGGAGCCACTACTTCGGCTCCCTCCTTCCCGCGCTGCCTCTTCAAGCTCTTTGCGAACTTTGTCACTCTTCTTTCTGAAAAAGAAAAATATAATAATGAACTGCGTCTCTTGTGAATTGAGGTCTCACAGACGACCGATTTAAATAGCTGGCTAGTATCTCGCTGACTGATATTAACCGACTCGTCGGATAGTCGGTGACCTATTTTGTATGATTCAATTTAAATAGGTATTCTACACCGCCAATTTATAGAAAGAGTGCACTTGTATTTGTTTATGCACACGACTACAGCTAATATTAGTCCCATCGGTTTGTCTAGGTGGCTACGATTTTTAGTGGAACGTCTACGCTAAAGCGCGCTTTAGTCGATGATCTTTCCTCATTAATTTTATTTATCGGTCGTCTGCAATAGACCATATTACTATTACTGCGTTGTTACTAAGCTGATTTTATAGGCGACTCCCGTCTAAGTAGAGGAGTAGGCATCTGGATCTGATCATTCTAGGCATCCTTGCAGCTATGTTCACCTCCATGCAGTTTCCAATATCCTAATGGGGCTACAGCCAATAGACGCCCAAAGCATTCAGCCAGCCGTAGCATAAAAATAATGTCAGAGCGTAGAATAGTAGTAAATAAACCTGCATTAGCGTATTGATTTTTAACGTACATAATTTGATTATTCAAAATTATCTATGTACCTTAAAAGAATATAGTTACTTATACATAGTTTTGGGTTAGATGCTGTAGCTTTAAACTCTAAAACAACTTAAAATCTCACTAAATAGAAATTAAGAGTCTAATTTACTAATTACTTTTTTCAAAAACATCGCCTACCTTACCTATTCGAATATTCACCTCCTAAATACCTACACGTAAAAAATAGCTGTAAAATACACTTATATATACATGTATCTAATAATATTATTACTTGTTTAAAAATAATAAAAAATCTATAAAATACTAAGTCCATACGAAACGAAAAATGATAGATATCTTACGTAAATACTAAAAATACATAAAATTATTTTCCCAGGGATATACTAAGTAGTCCTATTGAATAAGACAGTTTCTAAATATAATGATACCTATGCATAACTCCCCAGAAATATCATCACTATTTTGATGCAATGAATAGAAATTATGTGAGTAATTTTAGTTATGTTCATTCATTTGAATCTATTTTCGTAGACGTTTTTTGTGTGACGTAAAAACAATTCTCGCATGGCACATCACGATCATACACAATAAGGGTTAGATTACATTTTAAATATTCATGAATGTATCAAATAAAACGAAATCCTCAATTAATTCAAACTGAACAACATGCATACACCATTATGCAAATGAATGATGATGATTTTTAAGACGGCATATCTAACTTTAAAAGCTGTTACCATATTCCATCATTTCATATCATGTTGATAATAGAACAGTAGTTGGACATAATTATGGTAAACTTTGACGCCATTCTGGTTTAGTGATAAGAGCGTAGCCGCTCCATTCACTAGATCCAGTTGTCGTGGGTTCAATCCTTAAATGGAAGAAATCTTCAAGATTGTTTCTGTAATTGAATTTCATGTTTGTAAACGCACCCACGATGCAGAAATGAAGTTCCTACGGTGAGGCTACGTTTTATTTTAAACGAAACTACTTATAAACAAAAAAAAAAGGACTAAAGTTATTAATCGAAATGAAAAAGTCCTGATATGCCACTCTTTTTAAACATCACCGGTAAACAGTAATTGTAAGTACTTAGATTGACATGATGCGAGCAAAATTATGAAATCGTAATTCTATCCCAGTAATGACCCAGTGCCGTGCACTATAAATTATAGGTAGAATCCAAAATGAGTGCCACAACAAATAAAAACTGTATTTCTCATAACCAATTACAATAGAAGAATAGGTAAATGATAGAAATGTAGATCGATCATTACAAAAATTTTAATGCATGAAAGGAAAAGAAATCATGAGTCAGTTTCAGAGTGCAGTTAAGACATAAAATATGGGCCACTTTTATGAAGAGGTATGTTCCATAATGAACGCCACAATGCCTTCAAACCACCACATCATCATTCACATTATGTCAAACTCACCCAAAACTAACTCTACCAAACGTGTTGATGAAAAACGCGGTAGGGTTGCCTGACCTGTTGAAGAAATTAAACAAAAAGAAGCAAAAACAAAATATTATGGGTACTTATGCAAGCACTAAGCCTCGGGGCACACACAAAACCCACTCTAATAACGACACTTGCCAATTTAAGGATACACATTTAAACTTAAACACAAAATAAACATCAAAATATTGTGCATGAACTACTGTTATCTGTCATGCGTAAATCGAAAAAAAACACCATCGTTTTATACATGACAAACACATTCTACTGTGTGGTGCACATAAAGTCTATAATAGTAGCGACATTCACTTGTTTCATGGCAGCTATTATAATCGCAGGCAATTATAAAACACATGAAAATGTATGCTATCGACCAAATGCCCCAATAGTATAATAAAAAAAAATAGACTTATCTTTAGGACAGTCCTAAAGACACATACTATTTGTTTTCAAAATAAGTATAACTACATAGTTTTGATATGTACACTTTACCTGATACTGAAAAACAAAAATGTAATTTGATTATATTAAACTATCGAAGAAAAAAAAGGGAATACTTACTTAAGAAAGTGTTCATTTTCTTCATTCATTTTATCAGCATCTTTAGCCTTGTATTTAATAAGTCTCTCCACTAAAGACCGATTTTCGTCCTATAATTGCAAAAAGATTTATTGATAATAAAATGACATTTGACACAATTTCATTGATGAGTAGCAATGATAAATACCCGTTTAAATGCTTTCCTCATTATTTACAACACAATTATCGTACACAACAATTATGTTATTATAAACTTGTTTATAAATGACCTTCCTCAAAGAAAACATGAAAATTATCTTTGAGATCAACACCTGACACACTGCCACGAAATTCTCTATCGGACTGAATGTAAGTGATTTTACTTGATACATAGCTATAAGCATTTCATACGCAGCTGTTATCACGTGAGCATCGTAAAATATACAGGGTGCTACGTTTTACGATATTTCAGTAATAAACGCGACCAATTCATTACTTCGAGTAGCTTTAAGTAACTAGTTCTTTAATAATATAAATCATCAATTTATTTGAGGTCACTCTGATTATATTTATAGTTATAGTTGGTACATGTATTTATGAATTGAAAGCGAAACCTATTTTAATAAATTTCATAAAAATAAGATTAATAAGCTACTTGGGAGCCGGCACTTAAGCCAAACGGCGCAGCTGACAATACATAACGGAGTGCTTGTTCTAACGCTGTTATACGGCAGCGAGAGCTGGGTATGTAAGAAGGATAATGAAAGTAGGATAAATGCGGTCGAAATGCAAGCTCTGCGGAAGATGTGCGGAGTGAAGTTGACCGACCGTATTTGCAACAGCGTAGTAATAGAGCGAGTAGGTATAAAGATAGTATCGGTGTAAAGATCAGAAAGGGTATGCTCCGTTGGTTCGGTCATATAGAAAGAATGTCAGAAGAAAGAATGACAAAACATATAAACAATGTGAAAGTGGAAGGATGTAGGTACCGGGAAAGACCTAGACTATCTTACCAAATAGATCGAGTCTTATCTGAAGGACAAATCAATAGCCTCCGTAACCGGCGAGCGTGTATGAGACGAACTATGAAAGTGGAGAAAGTCAGAGAGGTATGTAAGGAAAAAACCTGTTGGAACTCTGTACTCTCTGCCTACCCCGCAAGTGATCTGGCGTAATGATATAGATAGATAGAAGATTAATATCTGTCAATAGATAAAATCAAAAACAATGGATTCTTCCTACACACTTTATCTTATTAATAAATATTTCGGCAGAGCTCAAAGATTTGAATTATGAAACACGCTGAAAATTTATATAAAGGCAAACTAGAATCAGCTTGGACGATCGCCAAATTTTAAATGATGCTATAAAAATCTAAAGTTCCAGTGGAAAAAATTGTATATAACGACAGAGCAGTACTATGCCAAAAATATTTTACTCAGTATAAACAATGGTAGGCACGCATCAAACATAGTGGAACGTATCATTTTTATTACGAAATGAAAGAAGACAAAATAACAAGGCTGATGTATGACTAAAACATGGGAGTTAAACCCTTGATTTATAACTGACGCACGGATTTTAAGAAAATTCGCTTTGAAAGTGTTTGAAGTGGTAATCTGCAGAAAAAGTGGCAATGTGGTAAAAAAAGCATCTGAACGGATAACAGAAAATATTGCTGAAAGTAAGCATGTTGTTATTTTAAATAAAGTAGTATTTATTTATAATGCAACTTTTACAAGTTTGCAAGACAACAATTTCAAAAGATATATAAGCTTTTGGATTCTAACGATAAATATTACACGCGATTTCTTTTGGTATATGTTACTCTGCAAGATGTATCGCAAGACCTCAGACACCCTGATTAGATAATTGCTTCACAAATTCTATACAAAAATCAGTTTTCCATGTTGAACATTTTTACCCCATTTTTGAGCACTTTTATACCCCAATTAACAATGAAACTTGTACGTGTATGTGTGCATATTGAGAAATACATTTTAGAAATGCATTGCTTTGAATCAAGAAATATTGTTTATTAAAGCGCGCTAAAGGAGTAACAGCATTTATTTCAAATTAATAAAATAATATACATTAAAAGATTGTTGGAATCTATTTAGTTACCGATTTAGAACAAACTAATTTAGGTCTTGCGTTAATTATGTTACACCTTGTATATTGAGAAACACATTTTATTATTATGGTGCGTTCTACATTTTTGACTAGCGTTGCAAATCATCCGTATTTTGGTAAATATATACGTATTAAACACGTAGGGGATAGTCCGCGCGTGCGACATGCCCGCACCGTGCGCGACATGGTTACTTGAGAAATACTTGACTGTATATAGTTATAGGTCTAAATGTAACGAAATTGAATTAAAAACATAATGATTATTTTTTGTCCCTGGCAAAAAAACAGAATTCTTGTATTTTTTAACCATCATGATCTTTGCCCCTCGAGGCCGAAAAAGGTGGAAATCCTATTTCGAACCCTCTTTAGGAATTTCGTTGTCCTGTTATGTTAAACACATATTATGTATTTACATGTTTCTGTGAACTCTCTAGCTACCCTGCAATTAATCTGGCGAGATGATATAGATGGATAATATTTCATGTTATAGTTCATATTTATAAAACTAAAATGTGATAAATATATATATATATAATATAATCACTGCATAGCGTACATTTCTAAAATCAAAATTATACTATGTTCATTGTTATTTTAAAATAACTGGAAACAAGTACCTGAGCTTTCCTTAGCTTTTCTTCAATGGCCGCAAAAGCAATTTGCAATGCCTGATGTTCATCCCTTAAAACTTGATTCAGTCCTTGTAATTCAGTCATATTTGTTTCATACATTTGGATTTCTGCTCTCAGAGATGCTATTACTGCAGTATTTTCTGAAATGCTGATGCAAAAATTATAATACATTAAATAAAAGATTATCGAGTTACTGACATTTGACAGGAAGCAATAGAAAAAAGATATAAATAGTAGTTTTGTTAATTTTATATCTGAGGGCAGCCACTAGATGGCGTGATAAAAAGTTGTGTATGAAAATACAAGTACTATCGTTTAAAAAAAATATAATTTCTTTAATCAAAGCAATCGAGCAGACCAATCTCAAAGTCTATACACAATAATTATTGCAATGCACAATTTGCACATAGTCAAGATGTTAAATATAGGAATAGTACAATTATGGACCCTATCAGGCAAAATGTGAGTGGAAGAGGTTTAATAACCCTACATTTAAAAGAAAGGTTTTATTACATTAACTACATTATCTTCATATAGATAAAACTATTTTGCGGATTTAATCGCGGTTTCGAGTGCTTTGTAGCATCAGCAAATCCAAAAAATAGTTTTATTTCATGTGTATATTTGCGTAAATCGAAGCATTCGATATAAAATACTTACACAATATCCTTTGCTTGTAGCTGCTTTTCTAAATCATGAACTCTCTCATTCAGACTCATAATTTGCTGAGCATTTTCTCCGCGCCGCCTGTGCATTGATGTCAACTCCTCTTGTTGCACTAAAATCTTCTGTTCTAAAGCCTGTATTCTTTCATTGATGGCGCCGCCTGAAAGTTATCGTCATAAATTATTTGCAATATGTTATTTTTGAAACAAGAGATCACATTATGACTGCCTTGTTGATCTAGTGGCAAAAGCGTATCGCTTTGTGATCACGAGGTCCTGGGTTCAAATCCTAGGTCGGAGAAATGTGGTTTTTCTAACGAAAACTACCCAGTATGAGTCCGGAGTCGGGAATTGTGTCCTATTATATGGGACCTAACATCGTCGGCGAAACGTGGGTGTACTCAGTACACCTCTGCCACCTTTGCTTGGGGAATATAGGCGTGACGGTGTTAGAGAACACATTATATGAAAAACCTTTTTAAGTAAGAAGAATTGAAGGTTGCTCTTTGTCGTTTCCTAGAAAAGATTACATACATTGTTTCCAGTGTGTAGTTAAATAATAAAAGGTAAAATACTGATTACTTAACATAATCAATTTTTATTTCCTACTAGCTGTTACCCGCGGCTACATGCGCGTTTATTTTGTAATTTGACATAGATGAATGAAGGCAATGCGATGAATGAAGGGGTAAAAATGGGTGATCTAGTGGTAAACCACCTATAGTATATGCAGAGGACGCGGTTCTAATGGCGCCAACAGCCACTGATCTGCAAACACTAGTCACAGTTATGAAAGACGACTGCATGAACAATGGCTTACATTTGAATATAAAGCAAAACTAAAATTATGGTTTTTGAACGGGAAGAAACCAGAAAGAATGAAAGGATTATGGTTGGTAACGATGTGCTGGAGCAAGTGTATGAGTTTGTATATCTTGGATGCGCCTTCAGTAAGGATGGAAAATGCCCCGCTGATATAAAGAGAGGAGTGAATGCAGGGAATAGAGTGAATGGTGCGATAGGAAAGCCACTTGGGAGCCGGCATTTAAGCCAAAAGGCGCAGCCGGCCATACATAAAGGAGTGCTTGTCCCAGCGCTGTTATATGGCAGTGAGAGTTGGGTATGTAAGAAGGAGAACGAAAGCAGGATATATGCGGTCGAAATGCGAGCTCTGCGGAAGATGTGCGGAGTCAAGCTGACCGATCGTATTCGCAACAGCGTAGTAAGAAAGCGAGTAGGTATAAAAGATAGTATCGGTGTAAAGATGAGAAAGGGTATGCTCTGTTGGTTCGTGCATATAGAAGAATGCCAACAAAAAGAATAACAAAACAGATATACAATGCGAAAATGGAAGGATGTAGGTACCGGAGAAGACCTAGACTATCTTACCATGACCAAATAGACCGTGTCTAATCTAAAGGGCAAGTCAAGAGTTTCCGTAACAGGCGAGCGTGTATAAGATAAACTATGAGAGTGGAGGAATCCGGAGAGGTCTGTAAGGAAAGAACCTGTTGGAACCCTGTACACTGTGCCTACCCCGCGATGGAGCTGGTGTGATGATATAGATAGAGATAGATTGACATAGATAGGTCAGTCTTCCTAGGATAGCACAGATCCTGTATATTATACCAAGACCTAAGACACCTCCTTCACTCCTGAAGAGAATCAAAATCATTGGTTCATTCAAGAAATCATATCTGAGTATCTAAATCAAATTTGTATAAACAATTTCGGGTGCGTGCAATTAACCACTGAAGAGTTTCTTGGTGCGACGAACCCAAGTTCAATATCAGTTCATGGAGAAATTCATGTTTAGGCAAAATCACACATTTTAACGTAACATTGCAGCTCGCAACTAAGAATAATAAAAATAGTATTATGGTTTATCCCACGATAACCCTGGAATGCTTAATTTTTTCGGGATAAAAAGTATCCTAAATATTAAGTTAGGGTATAATTTATTATCACACCAAATTTCATTACAATTCGTTTGGTAGTTTTTGCGTGATCGAAACACAAAGAGACAGACAGACAATAATATATTCCAAATAAAATTGTTTTGGCCGCTATATCGATAAGGAAGTGTAATAACCTAATTAAAATTTTCCAAAAATATTCAATGTATAGATTCGACTCAGTTACAGTTTTAATATATGTATAGATGTTCCAGTTAATAAGAGATGTAATTAAAGATTTCACACATTTCTAAATTATGGCTTGCGTCTTTAACAAAAAAAAACATAGGAAATATTCTGCATTTTGGAATTAATACCAACCACCAAACCAAGTTATCATTAATTCTGTTTTAAATATTTAAAGGTAAGTATACTTATGTGACAATATATCAAATGATTGCATAAATAATTTTGAAAGTTCATCTTTTAGAAAGGTTTAAGTAAGTACTTATCCTAAAATGCTTAAAACAGAAATCTGCCATAACACATATCTAATAACATTAACCAATCGGGCTGTTAGCCTAAGTTCATCATCATCATCATCTCAGCCTATACTTGTCCACTGCTGAACATAGGCCTCCCCAATCGCTTTCCAGCGTAACCGGTCCGATGCCACCTGCATCCAACGACTTCCTGCGATTTTCACAAGATCGTCGGTCCATCTGGCAGGCGGTCGTCCCACGCTGCGCTTGCCAATACGTGGTCTCCACTCTAGAATCTTTCTGCCCCAACGCCCGTCCGATCTACGCGCTATGTGGTCCGCCCATTGCCACTTCAGCTTGCTAATCTTAACGGCTATGTCGGTGACCTTGGTTCTTCTACGAATCTCCTCATTCCTGATTCGATCGCGTAGAGAAACGCCGAGCATAGCTCTCTCCATAGCTCGCTGAGCAACTCTGAGCTTTTTTATGAGACCTATTGTAAGAGACCACGTCTCTGATCCATATATCATCACTGGTAACACACATTGACTAAAAACTTTAGTCTTTAGGCACTGAGGTATTTTGGATGAGAAGATGTTGCGCAGTTTCCCGAACGCTGCCCTAAGCTGCTAGCCTAAGTTACCCTTCATAAATAGGCCTGTGAAAAGATATCATAAAAGCCTGAAATTCGGGATATTAAGGTTGTCATCATCCTAAGGGTATAATTATGTAAGTCTATGTATGTAACTTAGTATGTAATTTAATTTAATGTAAAATGTCCACAACTGCCCTGCACTGAGAGAAGTATCTCTCTACAGCTCTTTTTGTATGTTGGTTATCTTGTAGAGACTGCTTTTCGTAATAAGACCACCAATTCTACTACCCATTTTATACATGTACATATATTTTAATATCTTTGTCTGTTGTTCTGTGATTATGTTGGTGTACAATTAACGTCCTATATTCAACTCAATTATAGATTTGCTTACTGTCAGTAGAAATTCTATCCATAGTAGACAATCTATCCATGAGTAGAATATAGGAGGAACCGGCCGTTAGTGTACTCTATCTATCTATAGTTAGAAAGGTATATTTTTAGACTCACCTCCACCTGACATAACACTATCACTCCCAGAAAATCTGATCCTCTCATTGAGCAAAGTTAACTGTAGGTTCTCATTTTTCAAAGTGTTCACATTATCAAATAATCTGCTTTCTGAAATGATAAAATGAAAATAAATTAATAACAAAAATTTTTAGGATCCAAATTATAATTTATTTATCAAACACAGTTGGCCCTAGTATTTCACAGCAAATGCTATCAAGGAAGTGGGTTAAATAAATACTTGAATGTAAATAACTTATAAAAGGTAAGACAGGAAGAGATGTTACTAGTGCTGTGGTATAACAATGTTTGTAACAATCACCAAGTTAAGCAATATTCAACTCTGTACTTGGTCTGAGAATGGTGATCATTTATGGAATTTTCTTCAAGAGTCTTCATACTTTGGAAAGCATGTTAAGTCGTTAGTTATCTTCACCGCTTCTTTTGGTAGTTGTTAAGCCAACTTGGAAGCCTCAAGGATGGCTTGAGAATTTTCAACAGCAGGCAACCACAAACTTGCCTCCAATAATCTAGACTCGGTTTGTGTAGTGCAGTATAACTCATAATAAAATTAATAGTTTAATATGCACATGCTTTCGATAAGACAGAGGTGCGTGCCTGGGTTTGAACCTGAGACCTCTGACTTTGCAGTCTAACCACTAGGCTATCACTGCTTATAACTCATATCAACTTCTATTTTTAAGGGGTCTTTGCTCCGCAGTAGACAGGGTATGCTGATTAATAATTATTTTTATAAGACAAAGTATAATAGTAAATCAAATAATTGATTCAGTACCCAAAACAATAACATCCACCACAATTGTTTTCTTTATCATGCTTGCATCAACAAGATGCCTGATGTGGCTTTCAAAATATAATAGACATACCTCTTCTGAAGATAGATAATAACGAATGCAAGGATTTTGGTTGGTAACGATGTGCTGGAGCAAGTGAATGAGTTTGTATATCTTGGATGCGCCTTCAGTAAGGATGGGAAATACACCGCTGATATAGAGAGAAGAGTGAATGCAGGTAATAGAGTGAATGGTGCGATGGGAAGGCTACTTGGGAGCCGGCACTTAAGCCAAAAGGCGCAGCTGGCCATGCATAACGGAGTGCTTGTCCCAACGCTGTTATATGGCAGTGAGAGTTGGGTATGTAAGAAGGAGAACGAAATCAGGATAAATGCGGTCGAAATGCGATCTCTGCGGAAGATGTGCGGAGTCACGCTGACCGACCGTATTCGCAACAGCGTAGTAAGAAAGCGAGTAGGTATGAAAGATAGTATCGGTGTAAAGATGAGAAAGGGTATGCTCCGTTGGTTCGGGCATATAGAAAGAATGCCAGAAGAAAGAATGACAAAACAGATATACAATGCGAAAGTGGAAGGATGTAGGTGCCGGGGAAGACCTAGACTATCTTACCATGACCAAATAGACCGTGTCTTAGCTGAAGGGCAAGTCAAGAGTCTCCGTAACCGGCGAGTGTGTATGAGACGAACTATGAGAGTGGAGGAAGCCAGAGAGGTATGTAAGGAAAGAACCTGTTGGAACTCTGTACTCTCTGCCTACCCCGCGAGGGAGCTGGCGTGATGATATAGATAGATAGATAGATTATAACTTTTATGGCTAAAGTTAGATCTATATGTACTTATTAATAAGCTGGATTATGTTTATTTATTTAAGATTTTATTAGATTATTTATTTTTTATTTTATAAAATGTAGTCCCAAACTAGGATTTATTTATGTTTGCAAACATGAAAATTCACATACACAAATACCCAGACCGGAACAAATAATTGTGGATCACATAAAGATTTGTCTCGTGCGGGAATCGGACCCGCGACTATTCGACACAGTGGGTGCAGTAGCTTAAGCTCTTAAACACCATGCTAAATTGGTGGTCAAAATCAAAAATGTAGCATGTTGTGCCGAGCTCGAAGTACTGCTCCTTTTGTAGACTTTTTCTGACTGCACTCTGGGATCTGGGATTGGTCATGCCGACTTAAAAGTCTATGCTTGCAGTGTCTATTTGGTGCTGGTCACTTCCTTCCCTCTAATATGGTTGAGGGAGGTGATGGCTGCTCAAGTAGTCATACTCGTGAACGGGTGCTGCTTGTGGAGACTGGTCCACCCAGAATTCTCTAGCTTTTCATTATAGCATATATTTAAAAATAGTCTTATATCTCATTGTAAGGCATTACACTGGAGCTAGATTGCATTAATGATTTTGTATAATATAAAAATGAACGTATCTATACAAAAAATGATGCAAAAAAAATTAATGGAGAATTAAACAAAAAAAGACAAGCCCACTGAGTTTCTTGCTGGATCTTCTCAGTGGAGGCTGTGTTCCGGTGGTAGATTAGTAAGTTAAAAAAATATGTAAATATGACCCTTTGTAAACACCGCCACAGGGTTTATGCAAAATAAACGATTTGAGTTTGAGTTTAATTAAAAAGTTATAACTCAATATATAAAAGTTGCCCATCAAAATCAATAATTAAAAGTTAAAACTGGCTAACTTGCTATTTCACAGGCCACTATGGCACGAAAGAACATTTACACAAGATGAATCTATGCGGCGACGTGGTATGCAGGTGCTGTGGCACAGAAACTGAAACCATGAAGCACGTCATCTGTCACTGCGACGCTCTGGCTGCGCGGCGAATGGAACTGCTGGGAGTGGCGTATCCAAACCCAGAAGAACTACGGCTCTGTCCCCCTGCTGGAATCTACAACCTAATACAGGGAGTACTGGACACCTCAGGTACGTAAGAGCATTAGGGCAAGGAGAGCACAAAAGATCCCATGGGTCGAAGTGCGCCAGAGGTATCCTCGGTCCGGCAAGCCAATATAAGATAAGATAAGAACTTGCTATTTAGTAACATAAGTCTTCTCTTTGCTAATTAGTAAGCACTTATAGACACAAGAAATGTTTCATTAAGCAACTATAGACAAATTGTGGCAATTGACAGACGATTTAGCGGAGTGGAAGAGCTTAAGCTGCTCTGCCCACTGTGTCCAATAGTTGCGGGTTCGATTCCCGCACGGGACAAATCTTTGTGTGATCCACAATTATTTGTTCCAGTCTGGGTATTTGTGTAAGCGAATTTTCATGTTTGTAAACGCACCCACGATACAGGAATAAATTCTAGTGGGGCTAAGTTTTTTAAAAAACTAAATAAACTACAATTATGTTAAGCTATTTTAACAAACATTTCAAAAAAAAAAAACCAAAATCATTTGAAATGAACTGTTTTGTGGTTATTATTTGTTGCCTTTGCTGCAGCGTAACTTTATCTTTTAATGAGGTTATTAACAAAGTGCTTTCTCTTTATTAATGGACTATTACGATAAGAAGTAGGTTGTAGGGTAAACTATCACCTTAATCAACAATAGGTTATTAGCATTGTGATAAATCTTTACTATTTGATATTTAAGACTAAAATGTCAACACAAAGAAGTCCATAGGTTAAGTAACTTACGAAAGGTAATAATGTCCTGAAACGAAGCAGTTTCGCATTTATTCCTTGTTCGTAATTGGCTTATAATATTGCTTCTCCACTCGCCACCTTCCATTTTTACAGTACTGTTAATAAACGGTTGCAAATATTTTTTTATTAAAACTTATGATCAAAACAAACAGATGTCATATTGTTTTGTAATAAGTATTTCGAAAGAACACGGAAAGTACTTTGGTCAGCATTTATCAAAACACTATCACGCGTAATATAGTAAGGTTATTCAGTAATTACGAAAGACAAAATAAAATAATTCTAAAATTTCATAATTTCCGAGCAACAGGAATGACAATTCACTTGACCAGTTTCTGACACTGACGGTAGATAACGATCATTTTGACAGCTAATTTTAGTGTTGCTATTAAAAAAAATTAGATCATCAGGCAAATACCAAAAAAAATACAATCAATAGTTCCAAGCACGTTCCAAGTGTATTTTTATAATTATGGTAGTAGTAGTTGTAGTACGTATTATTAGTTTAATAATATGCTATCATTTGTATGCGATGTATTGATATAGGTACAGAATAAAAATAGAATGCAATTTGCAGTATAGTGGTATTATTACACAACTGCCTCGTCGGTCTAATGGCACAGAGTGCAGGGCCTTTATTCGCTATGCCACATGAGATTCCCCGCAAGTAACGTGTGACGTCATAACAAGCAGTAAACGTAAACACGCTTCCTTGACGAGCCTTCGCGTGGAATTACAAAATGGTATTCGGTATGCCGTAAGGAATGTTGTCTACGGCAATTTTATTTTTAATTTGAGATTTCGCTGGATTCGTTCATAATCTTGCATCTGTTAATTTCGGTAAAGTATCGGTTTTTCGAATATTCGTTTCAACTTATTCAATTTCGGTAAAAATATATTTATATGTGCTGATAACATGGTTTTAAGTATGTGTCTATTGAAAACTAAGTAAATAAGTAGGGCCAGATATAAAAAAGGCGACTTTAATTAACATTAAACAAAGATCCAAGTTTTAGAACGTACGAATGTCAAAAACAATAACCTATACCCACACCTAAACAAACAAAGACTTGTCCCACACATATATATAGTCTGTTTTTTTTTAAGTGGTCAATTTTACATAAAAATATTGTGTGATAACTTAAGGCAATACAATTGGTTCAAAATTAGTTTATTTTAAACATTCATTAATTCCCCAATCCTTGCTCTTCGTCCGAACCGACCACTTTAGTGTCTTTAGTTGTCACACCATGTTTTTTCATAAAATTGGCCACTTAAAAAAAACCTAGCACCATTCCGATCTCAGCCTTGAACCTATTCGCACCTATATTGAAGCCCTTTTTAGCTGCTGCCGCCGACGCACTTGACTCGCCTCCTATCAGTCGTTATTGCTGCCCGCGCCTTATTTTCAGCAACCCTTGCAATGCCCTTACTTCCCTCCTATCAGATACCGATATCACACACAGGATTAGACACCGACCTCGCCGGCGACGTGGAAGAATCCCTTGTCCGCTGGCCAGTGCATCTCTGCGCTGGCCAGCGGACAAGTTTCTTTCATGTTCACCACGGCGAGACACCTAATGTATGCCTTCCCCCATAGCAACAGCCCAAGTCGAGGCCGGTCCTCCCTTAACCTAGTTGCCCCTATGCCCTTCTGCCCCCCACTCCGGGAATATCGGCGTGACGGTGTTTATTTTTTATTTTAAAGTTTGTTTTGCAAATATACATACAGTGAATTAAAAGATATACTTTTTTATTTAGTTTATTTATTATGTATCTTTACTAGCTATCTATCTACACAGATACATAGATACATACATATAATATGTATCTATCTAAATTAAGGAATTAATAAAGAGAATAAAAAATAAAATAATAAAAACATCATCAAGCCAGATCCCCTGCGGGGCAGGTATGTATATAAATGAAACAAAAGTAATTGGTAAATCAATAAGTTTTATTAATGAATAACAAATCAATAATCACATGCAAGTCATTTGGTATTGTTAAATGGAAACTTGTAAGTCCTCATCAGAACAACAACACATACCATCTTTGTAACCTATGACCACAATAAATGCTATTTTATTTGATTTGAACAACAAACATTCAAAATTATACAGTTTGGTATACCACACAGTAATGGTTCCACTTTGCTACCTAGGTTACCACACCATAATTATGCAGCTATAATTGAAAAACAAATTGAAATAAAAACATTTTTCTTTCATTCATTAGTATAAAAATTCCCATCACACATGACATCACCGCACATCTTCCTCTACAAGAATGGGTCAACTTGGGTGTTCTAATTTTCTCAACCATCAGCAATTCTGTAAAAGAAGTTTCATATGAAAGATATGATTTTAGATGCAAAATTAGTGCTTCATAATATATGCAACACATTATTTGATGAACAATTAAGACTCACTAATAAAAAATGCATTATAATAACCCTACATTCTACTTGTAATGAAAATTGATAATGAAAAATAGCCTATTGTTATTTTAGGTCAACATCATCCACCTATGCCCTATAATTAAATCAATGATACAAATATTTAATTCACCACAAAATCAATAATGTAGCACACCACAAATTATTTGTCTTTATAAAATAACAAAAGTCACATTTATTTTAGTAGATACGTACCTGTTTTTTATGATCACAGTTTTAAATGGGCCTCCTAACGCATATAATTGGTAGGTTAGGTCTTTCCACATTTCTCGATGACCTTCCTTGAGGAGAACAATTGATGTACCCAGATTCCACCTATGGGTGGGTAAATATGCTAATTGGGCTGTAGAAGCTTTCGTCCGGTTCATTGTGACTACAAACTAAAACAAAACACCATATTTTTAAGATAAATGTGTACACTATTGTTGAAATTGAGAAGTTCACTTTAATAGATGAGCCACCACAATTTTCCAATGTCACTGGTTATGAGTAATAATTTATTACTACGACGACGACGCGATGATCATAATATATCATTTAAATTGCAATAAAACTATTTAAAAATGTTTGTTTACATTGAATTACCTTAGCAAGTTTTTAACATGTTTTCAATAACACGCAAGCGCGGAGCGTGTTATTTTGACAGTTCGAAACATGGCGTGTGACGAGCCTTCTCATGTTTTCAAATCTGACAGTGGCATACAGAATTCCATTCCACGCCAATAACACGTATGTTTGATAACACGTCTTGTTTCGTGTTTAAATTGTCATAGCGAATAAGGGCCCAGGTTGCGTTCAAGAGGTCTTGGATTGGCATTCTAGGTCAAAAAGTATTTCTTTTTTTTTACAAAAAAAAAGCGTAGCCCCATCCTAGGATTTATTCTTGTGTAGTGGGTGCGTTTACAAACATGAAAATTAGACGGACGATTTAGCGCAGTGGTTAAGAGCTTAAGCCGCTCCGCCCACTGTGTCTAATAGTCGCGGGTTCGATTCCCGCTCGGGACAAATCTTTGTGTGATCCACAATTATTTGTTCCGGTCTGGGTATTTGTGTATGTGAATTTTCATGTTTGTAAACACACCCACGACACAGGAATAAATCCTAGAGTGGGGCTACGTTTAAAAAAAAAAAATAAAAAAACTCTTACACAAATAACCAGACCGGAACAAATATTTGTGGATCACACAAAGATTTGTCCCGTGCGGGAATCGAACCCGCGACTATTAGACACAGTGGGGGGTGCGCCATAAGCTCTTATCCACTGCGCTAAATCGTCCGTCGCATGTAGATCGGTAGATCGGATATTGCATGTAGATCTGTAGATCGGATATTGCATGTAGATCTGTGGCCGGTATAATGACAATAGACTGGCCCTTTATTAGGTATATTGTGACCTAATATAGTCCAGTTCCCATCTGATGGTGGGGTAGGCCTTCTTAATTCTCCTCTTCCACTTCGCTCTGTCGGACGTGTCGTGATTGGAGGCATTGCAGATACACAGATCGTCCTTGCTTCACTAAAACTAAATTTCACGCTTCATTAAAACTAAATTTAATATTGAATAAAACTAGTTTATAAATGAACTCTCTTTGTGTACAGTATTATAGCTAAGGTTATGAGCGCTTAGTTTGGAATGAAGAAGACATTGTACCAATTTTGAAGTCAGCGGGTCTGAGAGTGCTATTTTGAGACCTATGCTCCTGGTGATCGCCACCTGGATAGAGCCCGTAGCTACAATGCTATTTGTAACATACTTAGTAGGTATAACAGCTTGCCTTCGTAGTTAAACATATATAGATATATAATATAGTTAAAAATATATCGATGTTGTTGAAGCAGTGAAAGTCCAATGCCTGAAAGTCCAGCTTTTATTTATGAGATGTAAGGGATCAGGGGCGTGTCGATTATATAGTGAGATGTAGGTTTAAAGAACTTTATTTCTCATAAGAACATACAGAGTTCACTTAAATGAGATTATAATGTGAAAACTTAAGACTATAATTATCACTTTGACGTCGTTATCGAGTCTCAGACACTACACAAATTTCGTATTTATCCAGTCATATCCAAGTCCTTGTATGTCATTATTTCCTGTTTTATTAATATTTCTCGTATATATATTTCTTAAGTTTAGTTTTAAATACATTAATCCTGCTGCACTCCTTTAATTCATTTGGTAAATTATTGTATAGTTGCGCTCCCTCAAACCGTATGGTTCTTTTCCCGTAAGTTATTGTACGTGGTTGAGTGAGTTGTATTTTGTTCCTATTCCTTAAGTAGTGCTTTTGTTTTCTTGTGGTAAATGTTATGTTCGAATGTATGTTGCCTGTGATAATTTTTTTTAACTAAAATGCATGTTTTAAATTTATACAGCTGGGTTAGATTAAATAATTTTGTTTTAATATATAGCTCTTTTGTGGGTGTAAAATAGTTATAATGGAAAAGTATTTTAATAATTTTGTTTTGTAATGTTTGTAGCCGGATAAGGTTTGTCTTAGACGCTGCTCCCCATATTTCGATCAAAAGATGTAGATACTATAATTATTGGTATCGATGTATGATGTCACGAGACCGTAGGCACTCATTCCGCACAGAGCCCATTTATAAGTAGGTCAACTTTAATTTGTTTTCAGTACTAGGCTAGTATTGGCGGACAGGTAGATACAGGTACCTAGGTATTTTACAGTTAGATACAAATCACTATGTTCTTCTTTTGCACTATGTTAAATGCCTTTAATGAATAAAGCGTATACAATTAAAAACCTATACAATTATTATGAAGTTAGTACTTTCCAATCACACATTTCAATTCTATTTATTTTTTGACTACCTTGTCTAGTGGTGAATAGTGCGCATTGCGATCACGAGGTCCTGGGTCGGACAAATGCCTTTTTTTATCGAAAAATTCCCAGTATCAGTCCGGCGTCTGGAATTGGTATATAGTAATAGGCTTGGCCCTATTAGATGGGTCCCAATATCGTCAGCGAAAAGTACACAGTGCACCTCTGCCATCCCATATTGGGGAATATAGGTGTGCGGGTATTTATTAAATTTTTTTTTTTTTACTTTTATTTATTTCAGTACCTACTTACAAAAATATGTAACTAAAAGCACCTTCTTTTTGTATTTATTCAGTAAAAGAGTGTCGGTTTGTTACATCCATATTTTGTTACAACTTCATAAATACCTACCTAGCGTCTATTATCCTTATTCATTAAAAGCTTTCAAATCAAATCAGGTATACTTTACTTACGAAGTACTTAATTATACTTATAATCGTCTTCATCTCTCGTCAAGGACCTTATTCATCTGGACTTCGACTGTTACTATTCAATTAAGGATTCGAAATTCAATTATAAGTTTTGAGAGTCAGGACAGAGTATGCGCTCAGGCGTCTAAATTAATTCGTACTTTGAGATATGATTATCTGTTTACTGTTAAGACTACTGGGATTATAAATTGGTTCCGGTATGGTATATAAACGTAGTTTGATTATAAATATTAAAAGTATTTTATTTGTAAGGCAGTGAGACGGTCGACGGTTAAAGGCGTCATGATTGAGCAAAATGAAGATGCTAGATGCTTGGACACTTTTGCACTTTTGCGACTTAAGTTCTACGTTGATCCCTAAAATTAGAATTATTTGAAGCACAGATACGACAATTGCTATGTCTGAAACCGATTTTAACGAAAAATATATAAAAATAATCTTAAGTAGGTATATCAGGACTCTACATGATCTGTTAACGATCTAGGTTGTTCAATTTTATATTTACCAATTTTTTTACTGTCACAACACCTAAATTTGACATTAAGATTTCCTGAAAGAGATTAATTTTAGTGATAAGACCGCTTATCAAAGAGAATATAATGACTACGTTATACCGCTTATTTTTATAATGATTTAGAAATTGCTTTATTGTTTTTTCCTTTTTAATCTCTGGTGGTGTAAATAAAGTTCTATGTCTAGCCTACTCTTATAAATACCCTCTATCCATCTATCTATATTATCACGCCAGTTCCCTTGCAGGGTAGGCAGAGAGTACAGAGTTCCAACAGGTTCTAAATACCCTCTCTTACAGGTATACCTATATCTACATTTATTATTCTTAAATTTACCTTTTGCTTTATCGAATGAGGGGCCATTACCCGCAATTTGTATTTTCTTGGATGGCGAAAGGAATCTGTTTAAATTGCACCTTATAATCCGGCTGAAGCAAAGAGAAGCCGACTTTGTGGTGGGCGACGGACCGGAAAACAGCATCTCCACTATGCCTTTGGTGCCGTTTCTCGGAAAATGGACTAATTAACTGAGTTGGGTACAAACAATTTTGACTAAAATAGGTATTATATACTTATATTTTTTTGATATTTTTGACTATCTCTCCTCATTGTCCTGCGCGCTTTTTTAACACGTCTTAGTGAAGCGCTAAAATGAAACAATCGGCTAACAGTATATATTTTGAAAAGTCGTTACAGCGCTGCAGCGCTGCGCGTTGAAAATGCGCCCGTGTGAACGCTTGCTTATATTACACATTTTGAGCGTAAACATTTATTTTTTATTAAAATTGTACCTATTTTGTATTTTACCTCGTTAGATAGTTATTTATTAAGATATTAGATATTAAGGCGTAGCGCTGTGCGACCGCGGTGTTCTTAACCATCGCCAAGGTTAAGCAGCGCTCGACTTTGTCGGCCTGCGATGGGTGACCGTTTGTAACATTTTCATATTCGAGCGGCTCCGTGCTCCGGAATGCACGTTAAGCCGTTCGTCCCGGTTACCTCGTAATGTGGTTTTGTGTTAAGCCAAGTTGAAGGCCTTATAGGCGGCTTGATAAGTTTTAACAGCAGGTGGCTATAAACCGGCCTCCGTCAATCGGCACTGGGCCCGCGTGGTGGAGTATGACCTATTCTCTCTCGCCTCGATTTGTGAGAGAAGGGCTTGGCCCAGCAGTGGAGCAGTATAGGCTGATATTACTTAATTTAGATAGTTATAACATAGGTATACTATTGTTTGCTTTTCCTACACTCACGACGTTGGTAGATATTCCATCTTGGCAAAAAATGTGACCACACAAATTTATTGGGGCAGGTTATCACACCCAAACGCTTTGGATTTTAGCTCATTTAGCTTGCCTTCTATCTCATCTTATCTGATAAAGCGGTATTTTTTATTCATACGTATTTAGGATACCCTATTGTAATTATTTTAAGGACAGTTTACCACCTGTTCTTATACCGATTTTTAATTTTGCCTGTGGAGCGACTGGGCTATCATTACTTACTGTTATTATTTATCTTTTAATAAAACCTAACCCTACACTAGGACTTATTCCCTTGTCGTGGGTGCGTTTGCAAATAAGTAATTCACATACACAAATACCCAGAACCAAACAAAAACCTTCCGCGGCCTTAATTTTAAAGCTAAACACGATTATCAAACAAGTCTTGAATGTTTAATACTAATTTACAATTTACTCTGTTATAGTTTTTTTTGGAGTCTCTTGGTGTCTAGTTCTGACTACAATAACTTATCCAGTACAAGTTGCTTAAGCTTATCTAAGTTTGAATTTATAATCCCTAATGTACTGCGACCATCTTACCGGCTGAGATTACAAACTGACGATTGCCGGGGGCTGCATCACGCTCCCAAACTGAAAATTAGATTGTAAATGGCGAGATACGACTACGACACCGGTACTTTAGGTACCTAAATAACCTACATTATGCTTGTTAAGTTAGACATGCGAGACATATTTAAAAATTGCTATGAATTTAACAAAATGAGATATTCATTGTCCAATATGTATTGCAAAAAAGCGGGATTATTAGTTTAATGTAATGTAATGATAAATCATGCAACTATTGTCCCACTGCTGGGTAAAGGCCTTCTTTCACAAATCGAGGTAAGGGAATTTAGTTCTCACTCTACCACGCGGGCCCAGTGCAGATTGGTGGAGACAGGTTTATAGCCATTCGCTGTTGGAACTTATCAAGCCGCCTATAAGTTTTCCAATTTAGCTTAACGACTACTACATTAAGTAGTAACCATGCCTAACGGCTTAGTGAACCTCCCAAAGCACGGGCACGGACACACGCATATGACAATGATACGAACCGTCATCCATCTCAGACTGACCGAGCCGAACACTAATTGGCCTTGGTGATAGCTAAGGACACCGCAGTACAGTACAGTAGCACAGGGCTACGAGTTTACGATACTAAAATACTCATGGATAAGTTAAAATTAATTAAATCAGATCGATCACGGCTTATTCCACGTGTCCAATTTACGACCTGAATATCATTAAATTAACCACAATCTACATAAGCTAAATGGTCGTTATTCCTTCGGCTTCCGCATCGGTACGGTGTACCTTTTCGCCACAAATAACGAATAGTTTACTCACTGAAATCGGTACCTACTCCTAGAGCAGGAGTAGATATAAAATGTAAGTGACGATGATGTAAGCTGTGTTCCCCTGTTATCCCCTGGCTTCGCTGTGCCTGTATCTATGAAAATTAATATTTCATTACGTTGAAAATAAATTAATTTAGAACTCCGCAAAGCTTTTATTAATGTATTTCTTTTGTGCGTAGGACTTCATAATAAGTGGCGCTACAAAATTGTACGTATATTGGCAGATGACAGTATGATATTTTCAAATTCAATGATTGGTTTGTGACCTGTAATTATAAAAACAACTAACGAAGATACAAATCTGCATACCCAAAAATCTACTTGTTTAGTTAGTTGATTTATTACTTAGGTTTATGTGATTTATTCGTGCGTGTATGAGACGAACTATGAGAGTGGAGGAAGCAAGAGAAGTGTGTTAGAAAAAAAACTGTTGGAATGCTGTACTCTCTGTCTGCTCTGCAAGGGATAGGGTGTGATGATGTAGGTAGATAGATTTCTGCGATTATAGGGGGACTATCCTCCCATTTTCACCTAGGGACAAATAAACCTAGAAACCTAGTTCTTATATCTATAAAATTAAAATGGAGAGCTTACGTACTGAAATTACTTTAAGTGAACCTATATTACCGTTTGATGTTAGTTAAATTAGTTGCGATTGGACATCTGAACCGCGTAACAATACAAACGGGCATTATCAAGACAATTGAGGGGTTTAGTTCTGTAGAGTGCCTCGTTAAGGTTGTCTCGAGAAAGACTGCGTTTAGGAGAGTTGCTTGTTTGATGTTATCGCATTTAGTCTTGATATACGCTGTTAAAGCGGGTAAGGAATGAAATGTCATTGCTAAAAGAACCTATGAAAAGTCTATAAGATGGATAGGTGAATATGAATGAGTGAAAATATTCACGTTGAATATTTAATTTCGTGTAACTTGTTTTTTATAAATATTATTGGTGTAGTTGCCGTAGTAGTGTAGTAGTTGCCCGCGACTTCGTCCGCATTGACTTAAGACACGAACTTTACATTTTGCCAGGATAAAAGTATCCTGTGGTAATCCTGGTAATAAACATCTTTGTGCTAAATTATATCCAAATCCGTTCAGCGGTTTTTGCGCGATTGAGTAACAAACATACAAACTTTCACATGTATAATATTAGTAGGACGGAATAAGTTTTTATTTTGTAAATATATTTAATAAATAAATAGTGGGGTAAAGTTCTCCAAGTTTAATTCTTCACAAACAAACTTCGATTTTTAGCGTTTTCTTTATTCTAGACTTACTAAATAGACTTTATAAACCCTCGGTCCATAATAAATCCTGAATAATTTCTTGCGGGGTCAAGATAACTAGACCAAGAAAATTACTAATCTCAAAATTTCAATAATACTCTACGTAAGCATGTGATAGATTCCCAACCCAGGTTTTAGAGAATGCACATAAACGAAATTTATCTATGTGATATATATGGGTACTTATTATGAAATAAATCCATTATAAAGTTTCAGAATCGCCACCCAGCCGTTCTGGTGTGCAATTTATTTGGTTTAATAGTGTAATTTTGCAGGCTACTGCAATATCTTGCGGTGAACGCGACCAAACCCTCCACCTACCTCTGACAGATGCCAGATTACATGCAACATTCTGTCGCTAGCAGATAAACGGTGCCTTATGTCTAGCAGTTGTTGGTACTTGCTAATTCGTGTATTGCTTGTAATTCGGAACAACGGCCTCATGAATATGTAGCATGTGTAATTTACCTATTATGTTAGTACTTACGTATAATGGCCTTTTGGCCTCTTGTATGATTACAATATGATTGCGTGTTATGTTCTGGTATTATGTTAGATATTACATATAATAAATACCATGTACAAATTCGGACGATTTAGCGCAGTGGTTAAGAGCTTAAGCCGCTCCGCCCACTGTGTCTAATAGTCGCGGGTCCGATTCCCGCAAGGGACAAATCTTTGTGTGATCCACAGTTATTTTTTTCCGGTCTGGGTATTTGTGTATGTGAATTTTCATGTTTATAAACGCACCTACGATACAGGAATAAATCCTAGTGCGGGGATACGTTATTCATAAAAAAAGCAATTTATTAAAATGTAGTGCGATCTCTCTACATATTATTCGACTACTGACAATGGTTTCATATACATATATGTAGTGGATAAGTTTATAAGGCATCAAAGCAATAAAAGGTCGCGAGTTTCAACACATACATTATTTATATGGGGTTCGACAACAGCGCCAAGAAATCAATATAGGAAAAAATCACGATAGCGCTTCTTGAGCCTAATCAAATAAACCAAGTGGAAGTTAAAATTGAATGAAATAGGTATCCGAGTATTGAATAATTCATTATTTTCATATAAACGCCTGTTGAAAGAAGTAAAGATTAAAGGAAAAATATATAGGCTTATACTTATAAATGGTTACATTGAGATCTTTTGCGCTGCTGATTATAATAATTTATTTTCACGTAAATAGATAGAAAGGAGAGTTCGATTAAATTAAATCTTATACATTTACTGATAATTAATTTAATATAATTCTAGGTACACTCAAAACGTATATTGTGTTTGTTAATAATTTATTATGTATTAAATTCCAAATTAGGTACATGCAATTAATAATAACCCTTATTCCTACATCCTACTAACATCATAAATAGGAAAGTTTGTATGTATTGGATGTTTGTTATTCAATCACGTAATAACGGCGAAACGGATTCTGATCAAATTTTGCACACAGATAGTCTATTGATTAACACATAGGCTACTTTTTATATACACTTTAAAATATTAGGTTCCTGTCTAAACTCAACGCGATCGAACTTGCGGGCAGAAACTAGATTTAATTAATATTAAATATTGATAGGTATATATTATCTGTATGTATCAAATTTCTAAGATGTCTAAATAACCACGGTAATTAATTAATTTTAAATATCAAAGTCAACCATCTAACTTAATAATCAAACATCGAATACTAACTACGAACTCTGTAGATTCAAAGTTAAAATTCTGCATGTTTCATCCTACTAATATTATAAATGTGAATGTTTGTATGTTTAAATGTTTAGATATTCTATAAGATAAGGATAAACATGACTAAACAGATTAAGATGAAATTTGGCACACAGATAGTTTATTACTTGAATTAACACGGAGGAGACTATTTGATGATGAGAAAGGGTATGCTCCGTTGGTTTGGGCATATAGAAAGAATGTCCGAAGAAAGAATGACAAAACTGATATACAATGCGAAAGTGGAAGGATGTAGGTACCGGGGAAGACCTAGACTATCTTACCATGACCAAATAGACCCGGTCTTATCTGAAGGACAAGTCAGGAGTCTCCGTAACCGGCGAGCGTGTATGAGACGAACTATGAGAGTAGAGAGAGCCAGAGAGGTACGTAAGGAAAGAGCCTGATGGAACTCTGTACTCTCTGCCTACCCCGTAAGGGATCTGGCGTGAAAATTTGTGAGATTCCTGTCTAAAGTCAACGCGGACGATGTCGCGGTTAGAAACTAGATCAAAATAAAAGAAGAAGTTATTTTTAGGTATCTGCTTTAATGACGTTTTACAGTATCCAACCAAATACAAGTGGACTACTTTGTCTACCCAAGCCAAGTTTTACAAACAAGACTTGAAAATTGTATTGTCTTATTTAGAAATATAATAGGCAGACGAAAGTTTATGACGATTGAAAAAATGTACCTTCGAGTTAGATTGGTTTATTTAGTACACACTACACATTACATGCTAGCCGATTCCGAATCTGATTCTGGTCCATATTTACCATGTATTCTTGGATTGTCTGCAAATAAGAAAACCAGAATATAAGTAAGTACACCATTGTTGAATTAGAACTATAAAAATATTTTGGGTTTGGTAATTGAATTATTTGGAACACTTATCTCATTTAAAAAGGCTTACGTCAAAAATCAAGGTGAGAGAACTGGCCATGTTTTATCGGTTCTGTAGCAACCTGCTGTTGGAATTCATTAAGCTATCTATATGGTTTCCATCTTAGTTTAAATGGAAGGCAGAACTTAAACGTTCCTTGGACTTTCTAGAATGCACGTGTTACAAATAATACCAAAAGCCCTGTTAAGAAACTGTCCCACAGTTGGACACGGGTCTCCCCTCAAACTGAGAGGGTTCATTCTATAGTCCACATCTCTGGCCCAGTGCGGGTTGGCGAACTTCACATACCTTCCAGAAACTCTAAGGCATGTTCCTAACGATGTTTTCCTTCAACGTTAAAGCAAGAGTTAATTTTTAATACGCACATGCTTTCGAAAAGTTAAAGGTGCGTGCCTGGGTTTGAACCCGAGACCTTTGACTTTGTAGTCCAATGGTCTAATCACTAGTCAGTCACTCTGTTACAAATATTTACTTAATAATAAAATTACCCTCAGGTTCATATTCTCCGGGCTTTATTCCTCTTGTGCTTCTTTGTCTTTCGTTTTCAGAATCTGAAAGTGACATAATTTTTACTATTTTCAAAAGGATTGCTATAATGCTTTTATAGGATGTACTTCTTTTTAGTCATCATTAAAAAAGTTACATTCATGATATCAGCTTCATAAGTAAACTGGTAATTCGTAATACGCTATTCGTCTCGCTATTTGAAACACTAAATAAAGTATTATATAGGATATAATATAGGTAAAGCATAGTTTGAATGGTGATCAAAAGGTAGGACCATTATAAGACTGGTCGGCCAAAAAGAGTGATTTTTCAATCGCAAAATTTTCAGTAGCATTTTGAAAGTTTTATGCCCGGTACAGTGAGGACATCATCGGAAATAAATATGGATATACACAGATCTCGTCAGCTGGTGTTGTTTAATAATAACAATAATAAGCCCGCAGGGCAGCTTGTGGCGAGCTGTTGGTGAGTAACGACACCACGGCCCGAGTGCTTCAGAGAGTCGGTCAGAGCCCCCAACTCGGCGTGTCTTCGTCGGTCGAATGGAAACCGAAGGGTGCCCGCAGGACTCTCGGCTCTGGCTAGCTTTAATTGGCCGTCCAGGGAGGAGCCGTGAGAGCTATATCGACGTAGGAAGATAATGCGTTCCTACGTCGATGTACTCCAGGGGTGGAAGTGTTAAAGGGCATAACGCCGCGAGTAACTTCGGAGAAAGCACACCTCTCTACACCCCTGAGCCGCTCACACCGGTGTTGCCCTCAGTTGTCCTAGGAAGACCGTTTGAGGGCCCATCTAGTAAGCGGCGAGTCACCGCCGGCCACGGGTAATTAGGTATCACTAATTATGGCCGGTGTCCGTCCCCTTTGAAATAGTCCAGTTTTTGTCCATCAGACCTCATTTACATAGCCCTAGTTTTCTTTCCATAATTTACAATAGTCCTTGCACCTGCCGGGGTCAGTTCGCTGGTTATGTTTCTTCATTTTCAGCGAGTGATCTCAGCAGGTGGCTTACATAACATTAACTTCTCGCAAAGGGCCTCTACGTGTTGGACCCATGTCCCCATGCAAGCCTTTCAAAGGTCCGGGTAAAGCCCGTGAATCTCAGCGAGATACATATAAATAATAATAATAATATTAGCCCTGTTAACTGTCCCACAGACTTAGAGGGTTTAATAATAAAATATGAAAAACTTTACATTCGTCGTCATCATCTTCGTTTTCGCCAGATGTTCCTGCACTTCTGCCTCCTTCTATGCTTTTTTCTGACTCCTTGTCATCACTATCGCTCAAAGAATCTGCCCTTGGACTTGTATGCTCTTCACTGTGTTCTGCATTCTGAGCTCTAGGATTAAATTCAACAGAATCTGAAATTTGAATGTTTTTAAATTATGTGTCTATGATACCTTATCATTTAAAATCTTCAGCCAAATACCTTCGAAATCTCGAATCCGTAGAGAAGGAGCTCCATTACTCCCTTGTGTTAAATCAAACCCAAATTTAAGATTTACTAAAAATACATACCGAGGTTCAGATACTCATACACGAATTAAAGAATAAACAATATAGATGTCATGATAATAATAAAAACAATTTTAAAGAACTTACATGTTTTGTCTCCGTACGTCTCACCGAATGTGATAATCCATGAAGCTAGGATCTATAATATTTAATATACGATAACCTTAAAAATGTAACTTGACTACAACAGTTCGCTCTAATATATAGAGTAAACTAAGAAACAAAGCCTTTGTTGTAAATATTTAACAATGCTAAATAATTCAGTGTTGACTACCGGCAGAATGGCTTAAGCAGTTTTCTATTGATAAGTAAATATCGACGTTATTCAATATGAATTGTGATGTAAATACGAGGAACATAATATTTACTTGAGAGCCGGTGCGGATAGGGGGGCCATATTATGCTGAAACTAACTTGTTGAACGATCGCAAGATTCATGGTTTTATCCCTACCTCGCTATTTTAGATTTTCGGAAATCTATATGCATAAATTTTCGGAAATCTAAATCTATAGTCACTTGTTAATGGTGCAGGATCAAATCATTAAGTCAATAAAGTCGAAACTCAGTAAACACTGAAAAGTATTTGCAAAGAGAAGTGAAATAGGCAATATTATAACTTTACCATGAAGAATAGCCAAGTTCGTGCATTGTTTTCGCCTGGGAGCAGCATGATTTCGTTTAAAAAGAATTCTTCAAAATGTACTACTATTCGCCTTGATTTTAATAATGCAGTATGTAAACAATAATTTTTAATTAAGTTTTTGTTACCATTCTTTATCAACAACCGTGAAAGTTATAATACTGAACCTACGGCAGATCGAAATTCTTACGAAGCAATTTATTTTATTTTTTATTGATACCTATGTGTGTACTATAAGTACACATAGGTATCAATAAAACACAAGTTTAAAATAATATTATTTTTTACCTACCAATAAAGACAGTAAAACAACAATGCATGTTCTCATTCTAGTGAAATTAGATAGATAGGGTTTATTTTTGTTGCACCGAGAAACAAAACGATCTATATTTTATCTCTCGCAGTCGAATTTTTAAAGCTCGGTAGATCCTGGCTCATGAAAGTGCAATATAACGACTGCAAGCTAGACCTCTGCCTCGCAGACGGATTTGCCGGCTCTCCAAGTGGTAGAGGTGTACTGAGTACACCCACGTTTCGCCGACGATGTTAGGTCCCATGTAATAGGGGCGAGCCTATTGCCATATACCGGGCACAATTCCAGACTCCGGTCTCATACTGGATACTCATAATATTTACCTGTTTGTTAAATTAAAACCAAATAAGTTATTATGAAAGTATTAAATTGAGAATAAGGGTCTAAGCAGGCAGTCTGCGTTTGAACTGCACATCAATTACAAAATTTTAGTTCGAATGCAGTTTTTTGGAGTTGATATAACTGCATAAACTGCTGACTGTGCAGTCCGATTGTGCAGTCCGTTTGCATTCATTGAGCAGTTTTTATGACTGCGCATTGATTTCAGGCTAACTTCACGTTTTTATTGCAGTCATAATGCAGTAACTAGTAGTAATAGTCCTAATATAGTTAATACAAACGTGCAGCTATTTTAAATGCAGTCAGTGTGCAGTCATTAGAACTGCACTGTGACTGTACTGACTGTAGTCCTAATGCAGTTACTAGTACGGTTCTAAAGCAGTTATTACAAACGTACAGCTAGTCTGTAGTCAGCGTGCAGTTATTAGAACTGCACGTCGTGATAGTACCGACCGCAGTCCTAATGTAGTTACTAGTAGGTTAGTCCTAAGGTAGTTATTACAAACTTTCAGCTAGCTTGTAATCAGTGTGCAAAAGTTGGAACTGCAGCCTGATTTCAACCAGACTGCGTAGTTGGTAGGCATACTGCGTCCACACCATGCGGTTGGTATGTCACCAACCTGCTATTCTGTAGTTGAAGTGCAGTTCTAATGCAGGCAGTCTGCGTACACTCCTGGTGTTAGAGCATCACATAGTTTAATAACATTATTACTAGTCGTTGATATTTTCTTACAAATAACCGGAACATTATTCTTTTACACGTTATTTCATACATAAAAAAACTTAAAGGTATTCTCTCTTTAACAGTCACAGCGACTTCTGTTAAATCACATCCATTTATAACGTAATATGAGCAGAGATAATGTGAGCCCCGGGCGAGACAAATTTGCCAACTTTTTCTGTTGAACAATCTCTTTATATGAAATGGTTAGCGCTGAGAATTTCCTTGCAAAGTATTATTAGCAAAGTTGGGTATTAATGTTTGATAAAGTATACTTGTATTTATGAATTATTTTGAATCTTAAATAGTATATAAATTGTCTTTAGTTATAATTACCCGTAACATTTTATGATAAATGGCGATTTTGTATTTAATAAAGTCATGAATTTTTGCTTAAGGGTTGTTGTTTACCCACATATTGGGTTAATGTCTTTAACGTAGAAATAAATACGAAAACATGCGTGACTGACCGCAGTTAGCGCGAAAATTGACTAAACAATTCGGATTTTCAAGAAATCCTCGCAAAAACCGACAGCTTAAAATTTACATGAAAAGTACGTGGCTTAGGGAGGTGGCGGGACCGAGGACGTGTTTTTACCTTGGGCTTTAACTGCTCACTCTTTATTCCAAATTGGCTTCGAGGCTTATTGGATAAAGAGATTATAAATGTTGCTTCGTGGAATAGGGAGCAAATCTTTCTTTGTATATATAAGTCATCTAAAAGTTATATAACGCCGGTTTAAGCGTATTAGGTAGGTATGAACTTAAGCTTTACAATGCGTTATCACCATACTAGGGAGGTACTTCTTTTTAGATTCAAAGAGTAAAAAGAAAAACCAAAATCAAAGGTTCTTTTTGTAACATTAATCAATATTGGAACGGCTTTAGTACCAACTTATGTTCATGTGAAGTTATCAACATAAATGCGAATTTAATGAGCGATACGAGTTGTAGAAGGCTCTTTTTGTATATGAAATAAATGGCAGTTTATACGTTTGTCGGTACCGTCAGGGAGTTTGCGTGCCGATCCCTCGAATGAAACTATCGCATGACTTCCATAGCTCATAAACTTTATGAATGTCTTCGAAAAACTTTTCGTTTAAAAAAAGACTTTTGTTATGATGTTAATATAAAACTGTATTGTAACCTATAACATTTATTATGTAGATAGATAATATGTTGTAGTGATGCAACGATGCCAACGCCGACGATCGTATGGCGTAAGGTTGTATAATATATTCTATTTGTAAATAATTTATATATAGGTCAACGATTTGTGAATACTTTGTTTGAGCAATTAATTTTAAATCGCTTATTTTTATTATTGTCAATATGTTTGTCCGCCATTTACGTGGGGTAGGTCGTAATAGTACGTAATCTCAATGTGCAACAAAGTACGCCCATTGTCTTAGAGTATTGTAATTTATGTATTCCCCAAGGTTAGCATGGGCGCTTTTTCAACGCTTAGCGCTAAGGCACCGTAAGGGTTTCCCTAAAAAAATCTGTTAGTCGTTTCTTTCATTCCAGCTCTTTGCTAACGCGCGTTGAAAAAAAAAAAAAATTCCCTTTTTTAAAACAAGCTTTTATAGTATGTAGTTATGTTTTATAAAAAACACAACGAAAATATCTTACTTAGTTGAGGAGTTCCTACGGTTTCATTCCGGCTTCTTCATCAGACTCTGGACACCACCCGGGTCTAAAGTACTCGTGAAAACAAAAGGTAGTTGGGTGTTTTCATTGGCTATTTTTTGGCTTCATCATCAGGCCGTGAACACTATCTGGTGATATAGTACTTTTCAATACCAATATAACAAGCCTAAACACAAGGGGGTCACGTTATATAGTTCACATGTTCCTATGGCCACCTTCCGTCTCCATCATCAAACCAGCTAGATGGTACCATATTATTGCATTGTCACAGACTTTACATACGTATGCCAAATTTCAGCTCAATCAGTACCCGCAAGTGTTTGAAAATTAGATCACAATATTTGAACCGGAAAGACATACAGACTGACAGACACACGAACATTGCAAGTTAAATATAAGCTTTTAAAAAGCGCTCGTGCAAACGTGGGCTTACAGAGTAACAAGTCACATAAAAAGTCAGCCCTACAAGGAAACAATGCTTTACAACTTACAAATTATACACACACAGCCTCTTAGGCGGGTTTATAATCTCTCTTACTTCGATTTGTGAGATAACGCCTCTGTCCAACTGTGGCTCAGTATGGGCTGATTTAAAATCTATACAATAGGTTTTTTCGAGCTCTAGTATCGATTCAATAATCATTGATTATTAAATATACATATGTATTACATAGATTTATAATGCATTTGTCATCGCATTCGTTATCATAATACTCTATCGTTCTTGATATCGTAATTTCGACATTGTTGCATCACTAATTACAGTGTCTACCTGTTCACCTATCTGGATATACTATTTTTATATTCGTTATCTACACTTCCACGTATTGCCTCCTTGCCAAGCAGCTCGTTGGTATACAACGATAATGACTAACCTTTCGCTCACTCTAGTTCTTCTAGATATCCCGCAAAGGACTCGGCGTGATGATGCAATATTTATGACACATCCGCCATAATGATGTGATACTTATTATATCGTACAGTTTCTGTAAAATACATTTTGCTAGGTAATGCTTTATATAATGTTCATATTTAACAGAATATAGAGACATATTTATGGTAATTCATAAAAATAAAGTATCAAAAACTATCAAAACATAATGAGAATACAAAACAGTTGTTGACAAGGGGACACCCGGATTTGAACCGGGGACCTATCGATCTGCAGTCGATTGCTCTGCCACTGAGCTATATCCCCATGTGTTTAGTCTTCGAAAATAAGAGCACAAAGCCTTATTCAAATTATGCTGTTATGTTTTCTTTTTATACCTCATTATTAAAGTTATGTGATTTGTTTTGACTGTCTCGTTGATCTAGCGGCAAAGCGCATCCCTTTGTGATCACGAGGTCTTGGGTTCAAATCCTAGGTCTGACAAATGTAGAATTTCTAACAAACAATTCCCAGCATGTGTCCGGACTCTGGAATTGTGCCAATAGGCTCGCGCCCTATTACATGGGATTTAACATCGTAGGCAAAAAGTGGCTGTACTCAGTACACCTCTACCACCCCCGCTTAAGGGATATAGGCGTGACGGTGTATTAATGATAAATATAAGATACCTATGTAAGCTACTTGGGTAATTTTGTAAATTAAGGACTTTTGAAAGTGATTTGGCATCGATATGTAAAATCTCAGTAAACTCGTTCGAGGATGTTTTCAATAACTTATATTATAATCTTATTTGATTAGAATTTTGAATGAGATTTTGAAAGGGTACAACAATAAAAATTAAAGTGTTATAATATGACAGTGAAGTTATTCTCATATTGTAACAAATCCCTATTTGTAAACAATTATGAATTAAAGTTCTTTCGCAATACATTCCTACGTCACAGAGCACTTAGCACTTTATGATTGAATGAATAAATTACTTTTTTCCGAGCAACCTAATCTAATTGCTCACATGAGCTATTTTATTTCTGAAAAGCGAGCATAAATGCATTGCAGTGCATAACAAAGTTTATTAGGCGTTAGTCTACAGTACGTTGAATGTAGGACGCTATGCGCTAATAGTCTTATATTATGCAAGAATATAATTAACTATGTCATTAGTCTTTGCAGGCGTAGATTAAATAATATATGATGTGTATACTATTACTTATTTACAGATTGTCAAGTTGTCTGAGAAATTATTTTTTAGCCAAAAGGGAAATTAAAGGTCTATTTTATATCGTAGAAGGAATAGCGTAAAACCAATTCATTATCTTACAGTCGAATAAGGATCAATTTTTATGACTAGGTCTAAAGAAATTATTTGCAGGCGTCTTGAATTCGGTTTTTCAATATTATTCTACACATTATACGATAAGTTATGCTTTCATAATCCAATAAAAACCACGCTGTACGCAAGGTGATAAACAAAGAAATATGATTTTTGTTTATGAAGGCATAGTGTAATTTTTGTGTGCTAAGCAATGTATCTGTAGTTTGAAATAAATGTGTTACTTATCACGTTAATGTGTAGATACTTGTGCTCCACACAATAAAAGAAGAACCATTGCAGATACTTTTAGTCCGTAAAATTTTGGTAAACTTTTTACTGTCGCAGGGCTGTGCGCAAACATCAATTCCGACGGTACAACAAATAGATCCCTTTTAAATCGAATAATAGCCGCTAGCGTTCGACATCGTTGTCATTTACCGACAACAACGCCGACAGCAAATGAAAATTAAACATGCTCTGCTACAATTAACCACACGTCGGTAAACTGTCTGTTGTATTTATTTTACATGAAGATATTTAGAAGGGTATACAGAATATCTGGATCACGAATATTGACATTGAAAGCTTTAGGGATTCTTGTTTAAGTTAGTGCGATGTATTTGATAAATTTAAATAACCTTTTAGCTTGTCATTATTTATCTACCTGACTGTATGAATTTAGTGCTTCTGGTCAAGTATTTGGAGCGAAGCTTTTTTTTCAAATGTTTGATTTTTATTACAAGCTTTAAAATGCCAGCGTGTGCAGATCAGCTTCCTTCCAGTTTTTGGGAAAAAAGCACACGTATTAAAGGTTTCACCAGATAGCCGACGCAGCGCGACGGAAGCGTGACGGTGGCGCGGCTTGGGGATTTGTAATGTACTCAAATCTTGAGGAATGTACGGGAGACGCCACACAGCGCAGTTTCGCTCGCTGCGACGGCAAACGTCACGACCGAACGTAGACGAGCGCTTCAGTGACGCTCCCGTCGTGCTCCGTCGGCTATATGACCAAACCTTAAGATCTCCTTTGAGCAAATCTTTAGATCTTTAATATGTAAATACCAAACTCATTTTAGCGCGCCATAATAAATTGAACACCTACTTACCTGTAAGCTCTACCTAATAACCGAGAACTACGCATATCAACTTAATCTGAATAAATATATACTAGAATTTTACTTTTTTACCTTTTAGAACTCTGTACTCTCTGCTTACCCCGCAAGGGATCTGGCGTGATGATATAGATAGAATTTTACTAAATTAAGTGTATGATAAAAACACTCTACATAACTCTACAGAACTTAACGTCAGAACAAAACTTAATACATCTATTATACATATTTTCGTGGGGTTATTATTTTATTTACTATGGCTGCCTCGTTGGTCTGGTGGCAAAGCACATCACTTTGTGATTACGAGGACCTGGGTTCAAATCCTAGGTCGGACAAATATAGTTTTTCTAGCGAAAAATTCCCAGTATGAGTCCGGAGTCTGGAACTATGCCCGGTATATGGCAATAGGCTCGCTCCCTATTACATGGGACCTAACATCGTCGGCGAAACGTGGGTGTACTCAGTACACCTCTGCCACCCCCGCTTGGGGAATATAGGCGTGACGGTGTGTTATTATTTTATTTGAAGACATAGAATTTAATATTAAGTATCAGTCCTTGTAAGTCTATTCTAGATATTTTATTATGTTTAGTAAAGTACGTAATCAGCAGTGTCGGCGTCAATAGCGTTATAGAGATTCAAATTTCAAATATTTTTCGCATTAGGCAACGTTTTTAAGGTGGCTAACTACTTTTGTTATTTATTATACCACCTTAAAATATTGTAGACTATTAAGAAGATTATTTTTTACTCTTTGGCTCAGGCTACTAAGAAGAATATATTTTAGACTTTAACTCGGGCTTTTCGACCAAATGGTCTAATCGAAAACGCCTAAATCTTTTATAGACAAAATAGGTTTTGTAACACCAGGATTAAAGAAACATTTGTAAACATTGGCAAATACTAGCTATGTCAAATAAAACACTTTGGAATCTATTGGACCCTGAATCGACAATCGGTCACGTGCCCTTATAATGGTGTAATTTGCTACAAACGTGCTTAAGTCCTGTACCTACTTCCATCAAGTAAATCCAATCGAAAAATAAAATATATGGGCGTTGAGCGAAGCTAGAGTTTTAGTCTAATAGTTACATGTTTTATAAAAATATATGAATCCTTGTACATAATTAGGTATTTAAGTGTCGTGAAAAGTTTTAACAGATCATAGAACAAAACTCGGTTCAGCTAGACAATGTGCCAATTATCGCAGACTTGCCCTAATCTCACATTGCAGTAAAATCCTATTACACCTACTTAACAGCCGCATACGTATTTATCTGGACTGGCAAATCCCTCAGGTTCTCTCGGAGTTAGAAGTACCACAGCATCAAGCACAGATAAATACCTTGTATAACCAAAATCAGGCAGTTGTAAGAGTGGATAAGGCGCTTTCGGCCTCCTTCAAATTTAAGAAAGGAGTACGACAACGTTGCATTCTATCACTAATCTTATTCAACATATATGGTGAATATATTATGAGAACTGTTGGAACCTGTTGGAACTCTGTACTCTCTACCTACCCCGCAAGGAATCTGGCGTGGTGATATAGATATATAAAGATATAATGAGACAATCCTGCGCCAATTGGGTTGGTGAAGTCACCATAGGAGGAACTAAAATATGGAATCTACGATACGCCGATGACACCACCCTATTCGCAGCGAACGACGCAGAGATGTGTACCTTTTTGGATAGGCTAGAAAGCGCCAGTAATGAACTTGGACTCTCCATTAACCGGACTAAGACGAAAGTCATGGTGATCGATCGCACAGGCAAGCTGGAGCTCACAGGAGCATCAAAACTAGAAATAGTGGACAATTTCATCTACCTGGACCCCTCTATTGCAAATAATGGCTCATGAGAAACAGATGTACGAAGACGCATTGGTTTGGCAAAAAACGCTATGTAACAGCTTTACCGAATCTGGAACGACAGGAACATATCCCTAAGAACCAAACGCAAGCTTGTAACTAGTCTTGTTTTCTCAATCTTCTTCTACAGCCCAGAAACATGGACGCTTAAATAGGTGGATCGCAATCGCATCGATGCCTTCGAGGTGTGATGCTGGAAGAAAATGCTTCGAATCCCATGGACAGCACATCGGACCAACGCATGAATCTTAAAGGAACTCGGAATAACAACTAGGCTCTCCACGATAAGCCTGCGCCAAATCCTGGAATTTTTCGGCAACATTGCCAGGAAAAAAAGCTAGCAACTTAGAAAAGCTTTTGATCACTGGTAAAGTAGAAGGAAAGAGACCTAGAGATCGGAGTCCCATGAATAGGCCCAACTAGATTCCGTTGACTCTCGATTGCACTGTCAGCGACGCAATTCATGTCGCAGAGGATAGGACCAAATGGAGAGACATTATCAAAGCTAAAGTTCTTCATAAAGATCACGACCATCAGCACTGAGGAGTACGACGCAAGGAGGAGAGAACAAAACTATACGGATGAAAATATCGTACGTAATGAATAAGTTGTGTTATTTTGGTGTAAACACTCTTAGTTACGTAGTAATAGAATAGCGCCGCTCATAGTTCATGCGGATGTCGTAAAAGCGGCTCTTGTTAAGTGACTATTTCAAAATCCTTTTTGCAAAACATGAACATGTATAACATGAACCAAAAACGTCTGACCACCCCTTTTAAGATTGCAGTAACGATAAATTGCAGCTGCCATACGCACAAGCTTTAAACCATTGACCTGTCCCAGGAGATGTTTATAAATGCAATATCTAAACTATTTAGTCCCATCAAATCCATCTAAATACCACGACGTTAGGTCACTTATGTTCAGTAAGTGAACATGTATTCGCACAGCGTAGTATAATACATCACTTTGCCGCGTCGGGGTCCGCAGAACGTAAACAAAGCGGCTCGGCCGGCGACCTGACGCCCGGGGATGTTTATCGGGAAGCCTCGTTGTATGTCGACGGAAGCTCCACTTTAAATTTTTAAACACCCTGCTTTAACGTCTTCCATACAACTTTAGGCTACGATGCAGTTCGGCCGATGTAAAAGCTTCATATAACAATGACTTTGGAACAGCACCACAAAGTCACCCTTCAACGTTTATTCTCTTGTTACGAACGAATTCTAATTGAAAATTCGAGAGCTCGCTCGCTAATGCATTATTGCTAGAGAATTGGAGTAATTTAGCGAAGCCGTTAGTTTGAAATGGCCTGCTCTTGTCAAAATTCGTGCTTGGAGATGCAATTGCCACAATAAAATTATCTGAATACCGACTTACCAAAGTAACCATTTAATAGAATAATCAGCGATTTCAAATACTAGACTGAAGAATGTCGAGACCAAAAAGTTATTGATCTCTTTGATTTGATTGATTGATATTTCCTTAAGGGATGCTGCGGTATCTACTATGAGACTTGTTTTTAAATGTTGAGGACGTTTGTGTTAACTACAATTTCATTATTTCTAGTGTAGTATTTATTTATTACAATTATTTAATACAACAAATTTACCAGGATCTTATTTTGCAGGGTATGCAAATGTTAATAAACTTAAATAAATGTAGGGCGGCTGTGAAAATCTGTTAGAAAATACATTTCCCCGAAGGCATATTATTGTTTTATTTAATTATGTTTAAGATTTGCTTTGTACTCACTGGTATAAGGTAATTTTAATAATTTCAAGAACTATTATTTAAATATTTCATATTATATACTAAATTTGATACCTCATTTTTACAAAATCTAGAGGTCATGCATTTTAATCGTAATTAATTATAATTTCTAAGATTTACCATGTGGTTTAAGAAGAGTGGTTGGATGTGTGGTTTAAGAAGCACTTTACAAATTCATTTGCCTGAGAAACACAAGATACATTAGCATAGGTAAATTTAACTCACAAGTTCTGGAGCGACGTATTCTAGTGGTTACTTACATAATACTTGTAAACTATGGTACTATAACAACTGGGTGGTAATAGTGAACAAATTATTCTTCTACAAATGTAATATCTTATAATAAAATTGTTAAACTATAGTAGGATAGTTGGTAGATAGCGGGTAGTTTTGCGAGAAATACCTTTCTGTCTATTGATCTATACCATCATGTCACATCCCTTGAGATGTAGGCAGAGAGTACTGTGTTTCAACACCTTTTTTTCTCACAGACCTCTCTGATTTCTTCCATTCTCATAGACTCCGTAGGCGGTGAGCGTGTATTAGACAAACTCATACAATTTCACCGGCTACGGAGACCCTTGACTTACCAATTAAGATTATTAAATATATATTACCTATTTATTTCCTAATTAATGAAATAAGCTTGTTGAAAAATAATATTACGTTTCCTGTTACAAGAACTTAATAATATGAACATGGGCACTATAAAAATTCATTTGGTGGTATAAATAAACTAGTGTTGAGTTTGAACTACATTTATGCTGCATACACGATGAAATCATTGGGGATATCATAGCGGAAAACTACGTCAAAAGTTAGTAGTCGAACTTTAACACGTAGGTAGTGGTTCAGTGTATAAATACTGGTAAGTTTGGTAGAGTATTTCACGAGTATGTGTATGAGTGTGCTAAGGCTATAGGCTATGAAGGTAGTAAAAGTCTTTGTAATTGCGTAAAAATTAGATCTTACCAATTCAAATAATATAATGCCAATCAATTTAGGTTTTGAAGAGTCTATTTGTAGTTTGAGCTCAATTGGGACTCATTTAAAATAAGAAGAAAAAGTAGTAGTTTGTTTACTGAGTTCTTAGATTTACGCGACTATTACACATGATATAAAACTATTTTTCGGATTTTATCGCGGTTTATTTTTGATTTTTAAGTTCCCGACGTTTCGAGTGCTTTGCAGCACCCATGGTCACGGGAGGGACTGAGGTGTTAGACGTCCAATAGGCTTCTGGGGTACCCTCAAACTTCTTAATTATTTTTGTTGGTCCGATCTACGCAGAATGAGCACACGGTGTCTTGAGGTCTTGCAGTGTTATGCTTGGTTTCGGATTTGATTATATTAATTACCGGGTCCCAAGTCGATGGAAGCACCCAGCCATCTTCTCTATTGAAATTAGGATGTTTTTTATTTCAATAGCCTCGCGAACCATCCTTGGTAGGAATCGGTGTTCCTCACGAGGATTTGTACACGAACAATATTCCTCGTTCGAGTAAGGTGCATCTAGCCCTATTCGCGGATGATACCGCTCTCTATGTCTCGCATAGGAACATGGGTTTTATGTTGTTCTATGTTTTAAGGCTGAATAGGAGGGGGGAGAGAGCTGAACCTTGTGGGACACAAGCTTGTATGGAGTGGGGGTAGAGCGCTTCATTTTGACGCGATACCGAAAGGCGCGATTTGACCGGAAGTCTCGTAAGATGAGCACGAGTTTGTCCGGCACACCGATTCGGTAAAGCTTGTAGATCAACCCGTTGTGCCTTTGTCGAACGCCTTCACGACATCGAAGAAAGAATACCCCTGGACGATACAAAGTCTTTGAGCCGTGCTAGGAGCAGGCGCTCGTAGATCATTGCCCGGAAGTAGAGGATACTGATGGGGCGGTAACTCGTCGGACGGTCTCAAATTTTCTCGGCTTGGGGATGCCTACGACGTTGACGATGCCACTGAGTGGGGAAGGTGCAGTTCGTCATGGCGGCATTAAGGATGGCCACTAAGAGGCAGATGAGTTGGGCGGGCAAGTATTTGAGTACGCGATTAGAAATGCCGTCAGAGCCGGGGGCCTTTTTCGGTTTAAGACCTTTAGTCAGGTCCTCGACCTCGGTCTGGGTAATAGAGGGTAAGGAAATTGGTGGGGGGGAGGGACGCCTTGCGCTCGACTTCACTGTCGATCGAATCGATATGAGCCTGGTCAATGGGAAGAGAGCTGGGAGTGCACTGGATCTCGAGGGTGTCGGCGTGAAGCTCGGCCTTTTTGCCGTCATCGAAGGCTGGGGTTGCACCTGAGGGGTGGGTCAGCGGGGCATGTCAGACATGGATTTAAGGGTACGCACCAGCTTCCAGTAAGCCAGAAGCGATGGCGTGAGGTCCTCTAAGTAGTCACTCCAGCGATCATCCCGGATCTCCGCTACACGACGCTTTCCAATCCGGGTCCGGTTGGCTTCGGTAGGGTAGGAGTCGTACGCTCGGACTGAGGCATTTTTCAGTCTAAAGCGGTTGAGATCCTCCGCCTCGACTTGCTTTGACGACCGACTGACAGGTGATTGGATATGGGTGGTGAAGGCATTTACAACTTGATCGGCGTCCTGAGAGGACGGGGAGCTGAAGGGCATCCGGCATCCGCCAAGGCTGTACTCAGCGCATGCCAATCCACCACCGTCTTCTTAAGCGGCTGAGGGGTAAACGGAGGACCAAGTCTCATGACTACAGGTTTGTGATCAGACTCCAGCTCATGGACCATCTCTAAGGAGCGCAACCGTAAGGTTGCACCCTTCAGAAGCGCCATGTCCAGGACATCAGGACGGTGGTCGATGTTGTCCGGATAGTGAGTGGGGTCCATGGGCGCTATGACGTCAAAGTCGAGCTGGTCAACCAGGGCGGCTGGTCCACGGGAGCCGATTCTGTCATTACACACGAGGTTATAGTTTGCGATCCTAGTATCGCGATGGGCGGGCTTGAAAAAGGTTTCCTGCACCAGAAAGATGTCCAGTTGATGATCCCGGAGGAAATCACCAACCACAAAAAGAATGCCATGGATAGGTTATGGGGCTTAACGCGAGAAGGTCTTAAATCCGTTATGGATTGTAAGGGCGATGTGTTTTAAGGGAGGCCATGCCGTCGTGAACTTTCATGTACGACAAAGCCAGGATGATTTGCTCCTGCCAGCTAGTAGCGGCGCGGAGCCTTTGAGCCAGTTCGCGAATCCTGTTAGTAAAATAGTGTCAACAAAGCACGAAAAGATTCTCGTCGGCATGACACTAGTGAGTAGCCTGCTGTCAAGATCATGTTTATTTAGTAAATTTGTAGCGTGTTGAGGATGCCATATAAAGTTGATAGCGTCATGCTATAGATCTGTTTGTGTTAAGCTTTCGAGCAGACAGGTAGGTGCGCCTAAAGAATTTGGAAAAAATCAGATGCAGGACCCATCTGATTTACGCAACTAATTAGGTATGTTAGTGGCCATATCGCGAGGCTCGCAACTGCATTTTATTTTTTGGTCGGGACTACTGGACAGTTTCCATAATTGGCCAGTTTCATTGGTTGGTAATTTTATCCATTCGTGAATTTAATTAAAAACTTAATTACCTATTAGTGGACAATGCATACATAATTAAACGTAACCACAACATGTAGGTTTTATGCCGTTTAGTAAAATTATAAAGTCAAAACCAGCCCATAGAAGTATTAAAAGGGAAAAAAGAACAATAACAAACATTCAGTAAAACTTATAGTCTATAACTATTTGAAAGGCATGAAAAAATATTAAAGAAATACTATGTAGAACAAATAGGAACTTCTTCGAGTCTAGTCTTAAAATAATGAATAATTTTACTCTTATAATTAAATACGTTTTCACCAAAAATGTCCAAATCTAAAGGTCGAGAAAGGTCGTTAAACATTTTGGTCATTCTGACAACAGGAGAATTATGACCAGGGCTAGTTATGTACCTACGCAAACTGAACAGCTTGTAGACACCTAATCGCGGCAGTCTGCGCGGGGCATAGATGTTGATTGTTGCCAGTAATTCAGGTCAATCTGTTTTATTGTTAATAAGTTTATATTATTATGATGATGATGAAATAAATAAAACATCCAGAAGCTTACGTCTGTCGTTAGGAGAAATCATTTGAAAATGTTTAAGGGTCTCTTTTAGGTTTTTTACATTCTGCTTCTGTGAATGTCATAAAATGGAGACCAAACTTGGGAGCAATATTCAAGAATACTACAAACCACGAACTTGAATAAAAGAATTTTAGTTTTTGGATGTTTAAAACTGTGTGTATTCCTCACTATGAAACCTCACCTTTTAGACGCAATAATTATTATTTGATACAACTGAGCGTTATATGTTAGTTTAATGTCCATTAATACTGCCAAATCGCGTATGTATACTTGTTTGAGTGGGAAATTATTCATGGTGTAAGATGCCTGTAATTTTCTTTTGTTTCTATTAAAGGATATAGTTGCATTTTTCCGAATTTAAAAATAGTTAATTGTGATCACCACCATATCCTTCTTAAAGTAATATTATTAATATCGGACCGGACAGATCGTTTTCTCAATTACTCTTGAGTAAAAAACTAGACTAAGTGAAAAGAACTAACGTAAACAAGGGACTTCATAAATAAACAACAGAGAAGAAGCATGTGAAACCACGAACCAATTTCAGCGCAAAGAGCGAAGGTTCTCAAAGAAACAAATATTTGCGGCTTTACACCGACCGCCGGCTACGGCTAACCGAGTTAGGAAAGCTTGTAGTTGGCTCTAACAGTTTGTTCATGTTTTATCAAATAAACGGCGGAATATTTGTTCTTATTTTTTCCAGGAAGTATATTTATTAAAGTTTATTTTTCTATTTAGAAATTTCAATAAATATTCTTAAGTAAGTAGGTAAGGCACTCACTTTTAAGATTGTTTCAGTCTCAAAACGCTACAGTGTACGTAATAAAATTTCACGGCGAAATATTAATGTTTGATTCATGCTACTTCAATCATCTGGGTTATTGGTGGGTGGGGTGTTCAATTGTTCCATTAATTTCCATCTTTTTTCTTTTAAAAAAACGTAGCCCTACACTACAAATTATGCTTGTGTCGTGGTTGCGTTTACATCCACGAAATTCACATACACAAACACCCAGACCGAAATAAATATTTGTGGTTCACACAAAGATTTGTCTCGTGCGGGGAAGAGGCTTAAGCTCTTAACCTTTATATACATTTTTATTAAAAAAAAATCTGTCTTCATTAAATTATCTTTCACCGGAAAATCTGTCAGGTGATAATGTGTCACTTGTTTTTCGCACAAGAAATACTTATCGATGATTCAAAAGAAAAATCATACGTAGACATTACTTTCCATTGTGTAGTCTATTACGTGTAAATACAATCTGGTTGTACAGCTGACAAATAATGCTAATAAATTAAGTTAAAATCGTAATAGAGAAATAGTGTTAGGTAATTAATTAGTTCCTATCGTGTTTTCTTTGTGAGGGCGTGACCATTCTTCCTATTTGCCGACTAAGGGACAGAAAGTTAGATTAAATGCGAGTCATTGTGTGGCTATTGTAATACTTAGGTAAGTAGAAACATACATATTATAATATACTAGCGGCCCGTCTCGGCTTCGCACGGGTGGACATTTATTTTTTAGACATAGCCTATGTTACTCAGAGATAATGTAACATTCTAATGGTGAAAGAATTTTTGAAATCGGTCCAGTAGTTTTTGAGTTTATTCGTTACAAACATACAAAAATACAAATCTTTCCTCTTTATAATATAAGTATAGATATAAAGTTGATTTTTTCCCTAGGTACATCTAATTTCAAATAGTATAGGTTATCATAGTTATATGATAGAATGTGTAGATTTGTGAAAAAAGACTTTATTGTAAGTGCTCTAGCAATTGCAGTAAAGTTCTTTTTATAAATCTACACATTATAATATGTAGTGATCATCTTTTGATCTTCCAACTCTAATTAAAACGCTCGCGGTTTTCTTAGTTTTTTAAATAGCGTCATACGTTAGCCTTAATTAAGGAAATTATGCTGCATTTACTCCGCAAATAGGCCACAGTCCCAAACATCACAGGGTAGCAAATTTTCCAGCAATTAACTTACTCACTTTGTGTGAAAAACAGTTTTAAAAGCATTAAGGTATGAAGGGGTATTAATGTATCACACTTAGTTGAACATTTTTCAGAACCAACATCCATTCACACATTAGAACAAACATCTTTGAGTTTTATCACACATTAGAACATCACATATCTTTGAATTTTAACTGTCACGCCTATATTTCCCAAGCGGGGGTGGCAGAGGTGTATTGTGTACTTCCACTCTTCGCCAACGATGTTAGGTCCCATGTAATAGGGGCGACCTTATTGTCTTAAATCGGGCACAATTCCAGACTCCGGACTGCTACTGGGAACTTTTCGAAAAACTATTATTTGTTCGACAGACGATTTTAACCCAGGACCTCGTGGTCTATACGGACATTATTCGCTACTAGACAAACAAGAGAGTCGGTTTGGGTTTTAATTATCCAATAACTGTTTGAAACATAATATATCTAAGTCAATAATAACTATGCGGTGCGATTAATTGAAGTGTTATATGAAATGAAGTGAGATACAACAAAGAAATGGAACCCTAATAATTCGTGTCTTTCATCGGGTCGGCCGTACATTTCAAGTTGAAGTATTGGTCAATTGTTCTTCACATTGAAACTAACCAGAGCGGGTTGGCCAGTAACTTAGCTCCCGAGGTTATTTATCGCAAGGGTTCAAGATCTATGTCATTGGGAAACACCACTTTAAATTTTTAAACGCTGCCTTTTATGTTTCACATAAAACTTGCCAACAAACAGGGCTACCACGGGGGGCGGTAAGACTTCGCATGCGAGACAAATATTTTGCTGGCCTATAATTCGAGTCTTGTGAGGTGGTAAATAGTAAAGTCAATACGTCAGTACATTATAATTCTTTAAATAACAATCTAGCATTTTATGTTCAAGACCCTTATTATGTATACGAAAATTTAAGCTTATCGCGACACTCGGTAGATGTCGCCCAAGAAGAAATAGCGCACGGTATAAAGGTGTTTATCAAGTAATTAAAAAAACATGTTAATAAGGTATTCTAGGAATCAAAATATCTCATCGTATCCGTAACACCATATTACGTCCGAAAACTGGCATTTTAGACGTGGGTTACAAGTCTGCTAAGCTCAAGTGGGGATGGGCGGGGTCACTGGAGCGAGAGCGAATGGTGACTACATGGACACCGAAGCCGAAAAACCTAGACAAAAAGATGGCGCGACATCGTTGACGCCTAAGAGGAGAGATGGTCTAAAATGCCCAAAGATCGGGTTAAGTGGAGAGTCATGAGAGATAGAGATGACCTTAGCCCGACAGTTGGACGAAATAGGTCAAAAAAAATTACAAGGTGTTAAATTTGTGATCAATGTAAGTACATACATAGGTCAAATAGACGTATTATAGGGTTTCATTTTCAACCCTTATCAGTCAGTTAGGTCACCTAGTTCAATCCAGATTAGGTCAAGGGAGTTATTTCAAAATGGGTATTTCATTCCGAGGGTGACAAAATCCGTGTTATTTCTTGTCGCGCCGCCTGTGCTAGCCCTGCTGGACGACGTACGTCAGTAAACTAGTCTGCTTGACCGTTTACACGGACCACGGATTTGCATTAGTTCTGCATTTATTTTACACAGCTGCTACTACAACTTGACAACAACTGACCGCTAAACCAGCTCGTAGTTCCTGTAAGTCATTAAAGTAGAGTGGTCAATGATAAACGTAAAACTTAGCCGCATTTTTACATCATTATGTTTGTTTCACCGATGGTAGGTAGTGGCTGGTTACCATACTCCCAGCAGACATGTCGCCGAGCAGTCCATTCCTGTTCCGGTATGTTGCCTGGAGTCCGGAGCTTAAAACTACGGGCTAATTCGCGTCCCCCACCGTAATATCTGACGGGAGACCCCCCCTGCACCAACATCAGCAGGGGGGCCTTCGGGGTCAAGGGCGCGAGCGACCCCGAGGAGGACAGTGGTGTGATGATGCCCACATCGCCGTTAGCACCACAACGGTGCGGGGGAGCGTGTTATCAAGTCTCTCTCCCGATGACGGGCTCTTCAGAGCGCGGCATAAGAGGGGCACCGGTGCGTTCCATTTGAAGATCCCGGAGCCCCTCCAAAGTGCTGATGTCGGCGACCCTGGGGTTTTTAGTCGGCAGGAATCCGACACTCCCCACGCGCTTCCCCCGAGGCTCATGGAAGTCCAATGCAGGATTTTTCAAAAAACAATAAAAAAGGAGGAGGTGGGTCCACCCGTTCCTATCCGAACTCTGTCTACCTTTCGTATCATCAGCTTATTTCAATCAATCAATCAATCAGCCTATCGTAGTCCACTGCTGGACATAGGCCTCTCCTAACTCGCGCCATTGCACACAGTCCTCCGCCTTCCGCATCCAGTCTGTCCCAGCGACCTTCTTGAGGTCGTCGGTCCATCTTATTTACTCGCAACATACTATATAACTATACATTCAGAGTGAATAGGCTATTACTGAGTGAGAGAGCCACATCTTTGGCCCCATCTTCACGTTCCATTAGGTGAGGTAGGGGTCCATCGATGACAATTCCTCAATAAAATAAAACTAGCCTATCGTGTGAATATTTTGTGATGGAATTTTATTTAACCTATAATGGATGCAACTATTATGATAACAACAGCGAGCTGACTCGGACAAATGAAGGAGGACGAATGGTGTGTTTCACCGCTTACCAGATTTCCTCTCTAAACGAAAGTCTTAAAACAACAGAGGGCAAGTTACTTGCGGAGTGCATTATGATTTTATAAAAGTACCATCCATTTTATACAGAATCGATCATAAAACTAATAGTACAATGTAAAGAACACAATTGTAAGAATTGGAAGATAATTCAAACTCAAACCATTTATTTTGTATAATCCCTGCCGCGTGTACTTACAAACTGTCATATTTACATTATTTTGTTACTAATCTACCACCACGCTGAAGATCCAGCGAAAAATTCAGCGCGCTTGCTTTTTTGTCTAATTCTCTATTATTATTTTTTAACCATTTTATAGATACACATGACTGCCTCGTTGGTCTAGTGGCAAAGCGTCGGACTAATGTAGTTTTTCTAACGAAAAATTCCCAGTATGAGTCCGGAGTCTGGAATTGTGTCCGGTATATGGCAAATTTTATATCACACAAAGTTAAGTATACGATCCAGCTGCAGTGAGACCTACCTGCCATCGTTTTTTTTAACTTTTAAAAGCCTACTTTTCACATACTTCTTTTTAAGAACGGATATTGTTTATAGTCCTTTAATATCAACCAAAAAACATGAGTAATATATAATTAGTACCACAGTAAAACTTTCGTATTATTTTATGTCAAAACAGTAACACCAAAGTTTAACATAGAAGAACAGTGAAGATATTTGTAGATATAACTTAATAGCGTCTATATAAAGACATAGTCGAAGATGGAGTACGCTTGCCTAGACGATCCTTATTCAATTTTGCTTTGAAGACACTAGGGATATATCGTTCTGGAAATACAGATCCGGTAGCGAGATCCGTTCCACAGGATCCTTTACAATAAATAGGACATCATGTAGATACGTATAAGTATACGAAGTGGCCGCTTAATATTATCATTGAAATTAACATTGCACTGGCCAGTGTTAACTGAAATCTATTTTTGCTTACGTGGCCAATTTTATAAACAACAGTGGTATGGCGACTGAAAAACTTAACTTGACAAGCAGTTATACGCGGCTACGCACCCGGTCGACAGCAGCGCCACCTGGTATTTGTGGATAATGTAGCTTTTGTTAACAAGTACCAAATAGTCATCCGACGGTTATGACGTTATAGTTTGTGTAATTTCTAGTTAATATTATTATGCAATTTTTTTACTGATTTAGCATCCCTATATACTTTCAATAATTAATTAATTCATTTTTTGATAAACTGATAAAAATGTATAAATAAGGTAGGACATTCATTTTTGAATTAATTACGTTGTGACACTTGATTAGGCCCTTACTATAGCCAAATATAGACTGCGTGTGACATTATATTGAAGTAAGTAGTAGTATAGTGAATTATTAAAATCGGTGGACTAGTTTCAGAGTTTATCGTTTACAAACAAACAAATCTTTCCTCTTTATCATATTTGTACAAATATGGTTGGGAAATCTATGAATGAACAAGTTTAGTAGCGAATAATGCGAGTAGTAATGACAAGGTCCTGGGTTCAAATCTTGGGTCGGACAAAATGTAATTTTTCGATAGAAATCATCATGCTGTCTGAAGTCTAGCATTGCGTCCAGTATAATAGCAATAGGTTTACCGCTTATTATATAGCATCTGACATCGTCGGCGAAAAGTGGGTGTACGTACACAGTCCTCTGGTACCCCCGCTTGGGGAATACAGGCGTGACGGTGAATGATTTCCTAACCGTATCATGTTTATTGTTTTAGTTGCATCATATTTGCTTATAAAAGTGGCAACCTAAACACATAGACATTTTGCATTTTTATAGTAATTAATCACAATGGCGTTCGCAACTAGGCGAAAAGTAACTTAACCCTTCGCAAAGTTATTATTTAGACTTATGTATTATAAGCCTATTATGCAAGCTTGGATTTTATACCCTCTGCTGAATTTAATACGATTGTCGACCTGGACTTAGCTACAGCTTATAGCTTAGGGTAATTTTTTTACGGTCAGCGCGCTGGTAGTCAGTAAGTTAACTAAGCTCGACTGCTAGTGCATTAAAAGCCTTAAACAGACGGGCGGCTCAGTCCAGTGGTTAAGAGCAGCCCACTGGATCGAGTAGTCGCGGGTTCGACACACGTACGGGATAAATCTTTATATGACCCATAAATATTTGTTTCAGTCTGGATATTTTTGTTTGTGAATTTCGTGTTACAATTTGTGTGTGTGTGTGTGTCTGTGTGTGTGTGTGTGTATGTGTGTGTCTAGTATAGTGACAATAGGCTCACCCCTTTTATATATAGGGACGTGAAATTGTAGGCGAATATGGGTATACGCAGTACATCTCTGTCACTTCTTATCAGAGAATGTAGGAGAGTGTTCATTTTTTATTTCTGCTAATAGGTAGTTCCCAGGAAACTAATATTAATTATGAAAACTAAAGAACAATGAGGGAATGAAAACGGTACATCACAAATAGAAGTGGCGAGAGCGGTTGAAACATTACAAAAACATCGAATTGAGTAAAGAAAATTCAACCTACGAGTATTTTACTCTGACGTTAATTTATTGAAGAAGAAAGAATGATTGTAGCTGTCTTACCAGCTCTGTACATCGCTCTACAAACTAGCCGGTTTTATCTTATTCAACGCAAGACTTACTGAAAATGTTGAAAAATGGCTGAATGAAATAGCGACAAAGCTAAGGAAACAAAAAGAGGAGAAATTAAGCTTTATAGTTTTGATATTAGAACCCTAACTACCGTTCTGCCTATATTCCTCAAGCGGGGGAGGCAGAGGTGTACTGTGTACACCCACTTTTCGGCAACGTTCGGTCCCATGTAATTGGGGTCGAGCCTGTTATCATATCCAGGATCCCGCAATTTCGGTCTCCGGATCGATACTCGGAAGTTTTCGATAGAAAAACTACTTGTCCGACCTAGGATTTGAACCCAGGACCTCGTGATCGCAACGCGCATTATTCTCTACTAGATCAACAAGGCAGTCTAAGTAAGTGCTAACTTAAATAGTCATATTTTAGAGTTATGCCACTGGTACATTGGGTTCATATTACGTCAAGTTTAAATTGTCTGTGTGGATATTTACATAAAGTATAGTTACGGGGTATAGATCATAGATATAGTATATGTGCCGGGTATAGACGATAAACGTCATTAACGTAAGTAAACGAAAGGACTCGCCAAATAAGATCCATATCTTTATGCATACCGATTTAATACTAGCCGGAATATACAGCCATATTTATTTTCCTACAAATTTGTTAATTTGTGGCCTTTAATTGGGTTACCCTCCGTCAGTCCGCAGTGGGTCTGTGGCGTGGGGTATGACCTATTCACTCTCACGTCATTTGTATAAGAAGGTATTTGCCCGTCACAAGGTCAGTATAGTTTGATTTATTTTAATTGGCTGTCACTTCTCACTTTTCGAATTCGATCACAACAAGACGTAAAGATATATCTTAAAGCATTTTTTTTAATAAATCACTCATTAATATCTGAGAACTTAGCAGAAAAATATTGATGTTATTGCAACGTTAGTGAGTAAGGGTGCTGTCACGTTCATGCTAAGTAAATTTCACTATAGGCTAGCGTCAATATTTTCGCGCTATACCCTCTGTTCTCTCCTTGACGTACACTTCCAATATGCGTTAATAATTCCATCGCTCTGACACAGTTCTTATCACACCGTCTTCGCATTTAATGTAGGTACGTAATTATCCAAATCAAAAGAAAAGTCATCTTAAAGTTGCTGTGTTTAGTTTGCTCTAACAATACGAACGGTTTAAGATCGAATGAGATCACAGTTTCCAATTTCTGATAGTATGGAGGCCCAAAATACTGTTGGAACTAATTTCATAAAGTAATCGAGAAGGCTCGGTTTCCGTATCGTCTTATTTAATCTTCATTCATTGCCCTCCCTCTCTTGTTAAACAGCAATTTTGACGTGTTAATAGCCAAAGTTTATTTACGTTTACTCCTAACGAACAAGCAAAATTAACACATTGAAATTTAATTTGAATTCAAGTGTAAGTGTAGGAATCTATTTAAGATCCATATAGTGTTTAGAAGGGCTTTGTAGATGATTTGGAATTTGACACTGCCTTCACAGTACACAGTCTAATAATATTAGTCCTGTTAAGAAACTGGCCCACCGTTGGGCACGGGCCTCCTCTCAAACTGAGAGGGTTTAGGCCATGGTCCACCACACTGGCCTAATGCGGGTGGCGAACTTCACACACCTTCGAGAAACTCTTAGGCATGCAGGTTTCCTCACGATGTTTTCCTTCACCATTGAAGCTAGTGATAGTTAATATTTAAAACGCACATGCTTTCGAAAAAACAGAGGTGCCTGCCTGAGTTTGAACCCGAGAGCTCTGACTTTGCAGTGTAACGGTCAAACCACTTGGCTATCACTGCTTCTTGGTCTAGTGGCATAATTCTGTCCTGTCCTGGATTGGAATCCTAGGTTGGACAAAATGTTTATTTTCTATTGAAAATTTCCTAGTATTTGTCTGGAGTCTAGAATCGTGCCTGGTTGTAATGAAAATAGGCTTGCCGTGTAACATGGCGCTCGTAGCGCAGTGATACTGTGGTGCTCTTATCCATCACCGTGGTTAAGCAGCGTTCGACTAGGTCGGCTTGAGATGGGTAACTGTTTGTGGCATTTTCATATTCGAGCGTCTCCGTGCTTCGGAAGGCACGTTAAGCCGTTGTTTCCGGTTACCACTTGATGTGGTAGTCATTAAACCGAGTTGGAACCCTTATAGGCGTTTTGATTAGTTCCAAGAGTAGATGGCCACAAACCTGCTTCCACCAATCCGCACTGGGTCCGCGTGGTAGAGTATGACCTGATCTCTCTCACCTCGATTTGTGAGAGAAGGCCTTTGCCCAGCAGTGGGACTGGACTATGGTGTTTTTATTACATGGGGCCTAACATCGTCGGCAATAGGTGGGTGTGCGCGGTACACCTCCGCCGCTCCCGCGGTATATTAATATTTTAATTTCGTCCCATAAGACAAGAATCAAACAGTTACTTTTCATTGGTTACATCATTTCAAATAAATCTCAGCTTTGCAAGGGTTATTGGTTGCTTGGTTGGTTGCTCTAGCGCATGGTGCGACATATGAAATCATTCAAATCCCGAGTCAGCCAAAGTATAACTGAGGTAATTTTATTGAAATGTCCAGTTTGGAATTGTATCCAGATCGAATATCGTAGGCGAAATGTGGGTCTACATAGTACACTGTTGTCGCCCTCACTTCTGGAATAATAAAGGCATAAAGATGTTATTGGTTTTTGATAATCTTTATAAAAATAAAACATAGTAAGTTATGAAATATAACATTGACCCAAATGATTGACAAGACCTAATTACACTACAAGGGTAGGTGTTATAAGATGGTGTTGATTTTGTATATAACTGAATCACTGCATAATATGTATACCTTAAAGCTAATAAAAATAGCTGCTAGAATTTTGATCAACATTTACGGTGATGTCCTATTAGTCTGCTTTATTACCCATTGCTAAGCATCCGAGAAAATTGGTCTTTTGTAAAAAACCATTTCATTATTATTTAGTGCTTCCCAATCTTTAGTCAACATTTTAGACCAAAATATTGGATAAAACATTCCATTCATCTTTTTTCGCGAATCTAAAGCTTTCAGAACTCTTTGAACAGTGTGAATAAAACGATTTAAAAAAAAACTATTTGATTATGAGCCATTCAGTTGCGTTGAGTTCCTTTAGTGCAAATAATAAAGCTGGATGTTCTACCGTAAAGAGCAGTTCATTAAAGCACTAATTGAACGTGATTCATTATCTGCCAGCAAGTTTATTCATGTAATCAGCTATTGTAACCTTCAGGGCTATTATATCATATTTCCACCGTAATGGAAGCTATAATTCATGTATTGTGAAAACAAAAATGAATCAAGAATAAAATTAAATATTCTTAGTTACACCGAAGCTTCGGCAGGAAAATGCTGATTTTAAGCGGTAAAAAAATGTCGGATTCCGTCGGGATATAGAATTTCTAAACGGTTACCGATTAAGCTATTTAATAAATTCTTTGACGGTGCTTTGGGATGCGGACGTAAACGGAATAACGATGACAAACCCATCGTGAGTGGAGCGAGAACGTATCAATCCTAATAGCAATGAACCCCGGGCTTATTATTATTTTATTATCAAGCCTTTATAATTACAAACACGTAAATATTACATAGGGAAACAGGATAATAACTTTTCTATACGATTCTCATTTGAATATCGAAAAAGTTTATGTGTGATCGTGCGTAAGAACATACAGTTGAAAGACAATAAATTTACAATAAGCCAACACGCAACCTTCGCGCGATTCAGTCACATAAGACGATAAATAACCTCATTTTGACCCGATTGTGTATCGGGCATACCCGGGTAGACTATTGATAAAAATAAACAAATGTTTGTAGAGATTACATATCCACGTACCGCTATTTTCGTTCAAATTCGTTAGAAAAAAAAATTTGAACACAGAATTAGATAAACCCTTAGCGAGTTCATACAAGGATCAGCCAGTAGCGTTGTCACAAGATCCTGCCCGTTAGCCGTGAGTTAATAGGATCAAACCGGGCTTTATTTGGGACGTGTCCACGCGCTTTCACCTAACTTATCGAACTTGCAAATCGGCTTACATTTCGATAACTATATTTTGTAAGCTTGCAATCGTTATTTACTAAAAAATGATACTGTAAAAATTATGAGGAATAGTCATGTCAGGACCTCCAAATTTAAATGTACCAATAGGGGTTCATACGAATATAATATTTTTACGTTACACTACACCGCACTTCCAAATACCTCGATGTTTCTTAAAATAATAAAATATATCGAACGTTGTTTATACGGAATTCGATTTATTCGTAATTATATGATTTACTTTTACGTTGCAGTTTATCAAAGTAATCTATATTAATGATTTTACGGAAAAAAGAATAATTCCGGTTTGAGGGTAGAAAAAGGATTTTAAAATGTTACCGCCAACATAAATATTCTATTTACAAATTATAAGTATTTGTAGTATTTTTGAATATTGCTCCCAAGCTTGGTCTTCATTTAATGACTTTCACAAAAAAACATAAGTGAAAGAACCCAAAAGAGATTCTTAAGTCACCTTACATACTCGTATAATATGACATTAAATTATTCCTCATATAATGCTCGCCTTAAACCCTTTAACAGGATTTCTCTTAATGACTTACGTAAGCTTCTGGATCTTTTATTAATTTACAAACTTGCCCCAAGCAGACTGCCGCGATTAAGTGTCTTCAAGCTGTTCAGTTTGCGTAGGTACAGAACTAACTTGGTCTTAATTGTCCTATTATTAGAATGACCAAAATGTTGAACGACCTTTCTCGACTCATATTGGCAAGCCCCGATAATCTCTCCCCGATCTAAGTACACTTATGATTAATCTATACTTAAGCACATCTATTTAGCTCGTTCTGCATTGTTCTCCCATACTCCATAAATGCAATGTATACAAAAAGAATTGTAAACCTCATTTTTTAAAAAAGAGTAACCGTGGAGTTTCTTGCCCTTCTTCTCCACAGGAATGACTTTCCGAACGGGTGGTAGAGTCTTAAGTAATAATAATTTTCTCTTTTTGACTATTCATAAGTGCCTTTTGGTCTACATGAATAAAAAACTTTTGATTTTGATTTTTGATTTTGATTTTGAAAAATACCTCGACAAGTTTTGTAGCTATCATCTTATTTAATTGAACCATAATATTATCTATTCGAATAATTCGATAACACCTTAAACTCTTTTGGAAAGCTCATTGAAACCTTTTGTTTACACAAAACAAATTTATTATTCCAGTAAACAGTGAATGTGAAAGCGTCTGTTATTTTCCGCGGTCTATACATAATTCATCGGGATTGCACCAGTGATGGAAACAAAACAATTTTAGTTTAAGTAGAAAATAGACGGCAAGCTTTTCCCGCTTAGTCTCCTAAATTATTAACCTTTGTGAGGGTGATACACAGAAAGGCTGTCTTGTTTACGTGTTAAGGGAGACAGTGAAGGGAACTTAATACCCTGTATCACTGTTGGGGTAATACAAACTAGCGGGGGTCGCAACCTTTTCTAATAAATTACGTATCGGCACACGGGATAATCCCTAGTAAGTTGAATTACTCAGGGACCATGCGGTAAGTGCATTAAATTGATGGGTGATGAGTATACGTGGTTTAATTGAGGTACTTTCAATTATTGTAATTATCTCAATGAACTGTGTGGCTGAGTACTTTGTCAATGCTTTGGTTAATTATTATATGGGTGTGCACGTTAGTGTCAACAAGCACTAATAGAATAGTGGTAGTTGAAGGCCCGTTCAGTTTTTAAATACTAGCTTACATTTCTTAGTATTTAGATAATCTATGTGTGATCGTAACTAACAGTAAAAGAAAAGCATTCTGAGAAAAAATCATTATCAGAGTACAAAAAAATTAAGCGACTTGTGAAATGATTTGCTCGAAGAATGGCGACAGCCTCGCCCACTTACATTAGAACCGAAAGTCGGTGAAACGGGGATGAAATCTGTACTCATATTTCTTTTACCTCTTGGGAAAAAACTGTCGTGAAAGGTTCTGTTATGTTATGCGAAAACATAAGTAGGTACGCTAAAAATTCCTGAGTTGAATATTAGTTCCAGTATTATGACCCTAATTTTTTCTTATTATCCAGTGAAAACAAATGAGCAAAGCGAGTAGGCGTAATATCTAATGCATAAATTAGTAACTTATCTATTGCCATATTCACACCAGAGCCGTAACGTGTTCATTTGATGTACGGCCCGCTTCACCTCCGTTAATAATCCTTTGAATTGACAATTCTTACAGACACACAAGCTGTGCTAAACCGGTGGAGTGAATATTTTGGAGAAATGTATGGAGATGACCCGGATGCTGATGCCGCAGACGTGCCTAAAGGCGAGATTGCGGCACCAGAATCAACGGAGGACATCACTATGGAAGAAGTTGAATGGGCGATAGGAAGTATGAAAAACGGTAAAGCTGCGGGAGTAGACATGATATCTGCCGAGATGATCAAATATGGTGGAACATGCGTCCGGGACGCTTTCCGGGCCCTTGCAAACCTTTGCTGGAGGACCGGTGGAGTCCCTACAGATTGGCGCCGCGCAGTCATAGTACCCTTGTATAAAGGCAAGTGTTCACAATATGACTGCGCCAATTACAGAGCCATCAGTTTGATCTTGGCAGCCAAGGTGTACGGTAAAATTATTGAACGGAGAATGCGCGTGAAGTCCGATGGAATGTTGTGCGAGGCACAGGGGGGTTTTAGGTCTAGAAGAGGATGTTCGGATCAAGTCTTCTCACTCCGCAACATCGTAGAGAAGCATCTGGCAGTGGGGCGGAAGGTTTTCTGCGGTTTTGTAGATCTGGAGAAGGCATTTGACAGAGTTGTGCGAAAGAGACTTTGGGACATTTTGCCAGAGTATGGTATAGATGGCACTCTGTTGCGAGCCGTCCGGTCCACTTATGTGGACTGCAAGGCATGCGTACGGGTGGGTGGTAACAGGTCACCCTGGTTTGACGTTAAAATCGGCGTCAAACAGGGTTGCGTGTTGTCCGCTAGACTGTTTATAATATATCTGGACAAAAGTCTTCAAAGACTGAAAGCGATGAATGAAGGTGTACAAATGGGTGACTTAGTGGTAAACCATCTACTTTATGCAGATGACGCGGTTTTAATAGCGCCAACAGCCACTGATCTGCAAACACTAGTCACAGTTATGAAAGACGACTGCATGATCAATGGCTTACACTTGAATGTGAAGAAAACCAAGATTATGGTTTTTGAAAGGGAGGAAACCAGAACGAATGTAAGGATTGTTGTTGGTAACTATGTGCTGGAGCAAGTGAATGAGTTTGTATATCTTGGATGTGCCTCAAGTAAGGATGGGAAATACACCGCTGATATAGAGAGAAGAGTGAGTGCAGGGAACAGAGTGAATGGTGCGATGGGAAAGCTACTCGGGAGCCGGCACTTAAGCCATAAGGCGCAGCTGGCCATACATAAAGGAGTTCTTGTCCCAACGCTGTTATATGGTAGCGAGAGCTGGGTATGTAAGAAGGAGAAGCAAAGTAGGATAAATGCGGTAGAAATGCGAGCTCTGCGGAAGATGTGCGGAGTGAAGCTGACCGACCGCATTAGCAACAGCGTAGTAAGACAGCGAGTAGGTATGAAAGATAGTATCGGTGTAAAGATGAGAAAGGGCATGCTCCGTTGGTTCGGGCATATAGAAAGAATGCCAGAGGAAAGAATGACAAAACAGATATACAATGTGAAAGTGGAAGGATGCAGGTACCGGGGAAGACCTAGACTATCTTACCACGACCAAATAAACCGAGTCTTATCTGATGGAAAAGTCAAGAGTCTCCGTAACCGGCGAGCGTGTATGAGACGAACTATGAGAGTCGAGGAAGCCAGAGAGGTATGTAAGGAAAGAACCTGTTGGAACTCTGTACTCTCTGCCTACCCTGCAAGGGATCTGGCGTGAGGTTATAGATAGATAGATAGAATTTAACACTTTTGTTTGTCCTGTTATTCCAGTGGTATTGATGCCAAGGATTTTAAGTTTGAATTCTAATTTGAAGAAATGGAAAATATTGTATTTATATGTCATTAGAAGTTTTGAGTCGTCCCCTAATTTATTGCGATGCGATATCGTCTATGAAATATGAAAATAGTAAACTTTTTTTTATTTAAACATGGGAACGATTGACCCCTTAATTAATCTTATAGGCTGATGTTACACCGAGTTACGAATTGGTATGATGGTGGTATTGGTATGAATCACTTAAAAACGTCAAAATTATTACATTTTTTACATCTACCACCGGATCGGAACGCGGCCTCAACTGAGAAGATCCGACGAGAAATTCAGCGGGCTAGTCTTTTAACTTCATTTCTTTGGCCTTTCTGATAACCATTTCTTTTTTCGAAATTGTATTATACAGCAATATTTAATTTTGCTGCTTGAGGAGTTGCTCAAACCCGATCTGTTTTATCGTCAATATAATCCGAAATTTTGTAAATACCCTTTCTTACACAGTCTAGTTTTGATTACCTTTTGAACTTTATTGATAGGCATGTTTTGGATATCTATAGGTAATTTGTTGTGGAAGCGTATACATTTCCTCATGAAAGAAGTACTAGTTCTGAGGAGACGAGTAGAATGTACAATAAGATCATCTTTGTTCCGTGTATTAACATGATGAATGTCGCTTTATTTTTCAAAGCTACTGATATTCTTTTTAACATGTAGAAATTTTTATATATAAATTGTGAGTAACGGTTAGGATATTTATTTCTCTAAACTTTGCGTATGTAAGGGAAGCTCTCGAGGCCAAATTGTAAATTGCTATGACAGCCCTTTTCTGCAGAAGAAAGATGGTGTTTAGTTCTGCAGAGCATCCCCATAGCAGTATGCCATATGACATAATACTATGACAATTAGCGAAATAAACAAGTTTAGCTGTCTCAATATTAGTTAATAATCTAGTTTTCTTTACGGCATATGCCGCTGAGCTAAGCCTACCAGACAATTGTTCAATATGGGGGCCATTGTAATCTGGCATCAATAGTGATACTTAGAAAAACAGCTGACTCTACAAGGTCTAAATCCACGCCATTTATTTGTACATTGGTTGCTACCTGTCTTATATTAGGGGTTATGAATTTAATACATTTTGTTTTCTTCTCATTAAGGAGAAAATTATTAATGTTGAACCAATGAACAACCTTAGACAGTGCGTTGTTCACATCGTCATAATTAAGCAGCTGTCTCTTCTATCTATTTATCTATCTATCTATCTATAGATAGATAGAAGAGACAGCTGCTTAATTATTAAGCTGTCATTTAATTTTGAATAATAGAGATGTATCAGCTGCGAACAGCACAATGTCCTGATAATACCCTACATAATCGGGTAAGTCATTTATATATACGAGAAATAGAAATGGACCGAGAATCGAACCCTGGGGCACGCCCATTTTCACATTAGAACCGGGAGATCGTTTTCCATTAACATCGACCTTTTGATTTCTATCACACAGATAAGAAGTCAAGCCCTGTTCCTAATTTCGTAATAGTGTAATTTTCTGAGAAGAGTTCCATGATGCACACAGTCAAAAGCCTTAGACAAGTCGCAGAATATACCTGAAGCATCCTGTGATTTAGTTATAGCCTAGTGGTTAGACCGTTGGACTGCAAAGTCAAAGGTCTCGGGTTCAAACCCAGGCACGCACCTCTGTCTTTTCGAAAGCATGTGCGTATTAAAAATTAATTATCACTTGCTTTAACGGTGAAGGAAAACATCGTGAGGAAACCTGCATGCCTAAGAGTTTCTCAAAGGTGTGTGAAGTTCGCCAACCCGCACTGGGCTAGCGTGGTGGACTATGGCCTAAAACTCTCTCAGTGTGAGAGGAGGCCCGTGCCCAACAGTGGAACAGTTTTATATAATATCAACAACCAACTGACCGCTATGATCAGATTCTAGTTTATTTATTACAGAATAATACCTAGGTCTAACATTAGTGAAAACATTATCAATACGTGTTGCACTAGAAGCAGTTACTCTAGTAGGTTCCAAGAAAACATTGTACATATTATACGATATCATAAGGGTTATAAACTTCCTAGTAAGAATATTGTTTTCTAATAAATTGATATTAAAGTCTCCACAGATAGCTACTGTTTTATTTGAAGTGGCGGTTTTATATAAAATGTCCTCCATTAATCGCTCGAAATCATCATAAGGTGAAATCATCACTACAATGAGCTGCTGAGACTCAATACATGCAACTTCTATAACTCTTTCAACAGACAGGCTCACTATGTCCTTACGCTCTTTTAATTTAATATTATTATTTATGATTATTAAAGAGCCACCATGTATCATATTAACACTGCTGAAAGAGCTAGCAGCCTGGTGATTTGACAAATTGAACATGATCTGGTTACTTTTAAACCAATGTTCTGTAATACAAAGAATATCTATTTTGCAACCATTCATGAATAATTCAATTTCCAAATCTTTATCCATCATACACTGGATATTTTGATAGACCAGGTTAATTAAATTTTGTTTTCTGCTAAATACTTCATGAGTATTAGAGTAAGAGGATGTCTCTATTGTCTTAAAGTGTAATTTAAATTAAACAAAAAAAAAATTAGAAATGTCAAAATTTTCATCATTAAATATGTCTGAATTTAAATTACATATATCAATATTAAATTGCTCAATAGAAGCAACTTTGTCATTAGCGAACTGGCTATCTGTCTTTTATAATATTTAGAAAGATAAAAATTATCTTTTGTCAAATAGTGTGTTTTGTCACTTTTATTATAGGTATTTTGTATTTATAAATTGTGCAATGTCATATTCAGGTTATAAATAGCTTTATTTTCCACCTGTGGCAAGCTTTTGCTGTAGGGAAATAACACCTAAACATTACACTTTCTCTACCTTTAATTTTAGTAACAAGTCATTATAGCGTAATAATAGTTTCTTGTTAACATACAGCCTATTTTCAATAAATATTAAAAATGTATGGCCGGGCCTAAATTGAAATTTCAATATTTTCTGCATTATCTCACGGTATGATAAACCTGGGCAGCAAAAATTAATAATAAAATGTCCCTTGTCTGACAAAAGAGTACCCATATCTTTACCAATTTCATCACTTAACATAATAATTTTGTACTACATGAGGCTTAGTTTTAATTAAGGGGGTATCTAAATCTATAGCTGACGTAAGGGAACTATTAGTTAAGGAAGGGCTACTTGATATGGTGGCATGTGAGTGCCCACTCTTCGAAGCACATATAGGCGATGAACGATCCAGCGACAGGCGGTTACTAATGTTTTTTTTTTTTTTAGGCTATCTTTGTCAAGCTTATTAGATGTATCCTTAAAAGTATATATTGCTGCTGAATGAGCTAGCTCATTCATCGCCTCGATCGATCATCGAATATATACTCTTAAAATAATTTTCCAGAATTGTCGTATTTTTTGGTCATAACTTTTAATTTATCTTGTAAGTTATTTATTTCTAATTGAAAGTTATGCGTGTCATTTTTATGCTTTGTGGTTTTTATTTTTAATTTTGATACATAAAAATCTAACTTATCTATTGCAGCTTGCAATCTTTCTTTATTCAATTTAATGTTTTCGATAAAAAACCTGTCTTTTTACAATTTTTTGTGTTTTCCGGATATATTTATTTACTTTTACATATTTTTTTAGTGTTTTTAACTTTGTTCTGCTGCCCCTGGCTGCCTCCTCATTGCAAGGTGATACATGCTCAGAGTTGCTCAGCGAGCTATGGAGAGAGCTATGCTCGGCGTTTCTCTACGCGATCGAATCAGGAATGAGGAGATTCGTAGAAGAACCAAGGTCACCGACATAGCCCTTAAGATTAGCAAGCTGAAGTGGCAATGGGCGGGCCACATAGCACGTAGATCGGACGGGCGTTGGGGTAGAAAGATTCTAGAGTGGAGACCACGTATTGGCAAGCGCAGCGTGGGACGACCGCCTGCCAGATGGACCGACGATCTTGTGAAAATTGCAGTTAGTCGTTGGATGCAGGTGGCATCGGACCGGTAACGCTGGAAAGCGATTAGGGAGGCCTATGTTCAACAGTGGACAAGTATAGGCTGAGATGATGACATGCTGGTTTTAAGTAAAAGAGGAGCTTAAGGAATATGTATCAGGTTCAGCAGAGACCATGCCCGGGGCACAGACTACCAATTCGTCGAATAGACTTTGGTTCAATGAGGCCGTTATATTGAGTTTAGCTATTTCAAACTGAGTTATTTGTGCATGGGCCTCCTGTAGTTTAGATTGATATATGATTGAGAGCCTTCTCATACTCAAAACTACATTGCTTGAACCCGTCCACAACAAGTTGGAGCCTATCCCGAGCATCTACCGCATCAGAAAGATCTGAGTGCATATGTGCCATTTCAATTTTTAAATTTTTGTTTGATTTTAATAAATCTAATAGTTCACTTTCGTTGTCATCTATTTCCCTATTTAAATTCTCATACAACGCCTTTGCTGCCATCAATTCACTCAAAGCCAAGTAAAATTTATTCTCCTCCTGGCGCGCGAAGGCCTTACGGGTCAGCATTATGACTAAGGATCAACGAAACAAAACTAAGGGAACCGTAAGAAAACAAAAAAGGCATTCAAAAATAGACTATTACTACGTTTATAATTAGAGGTTATGGTAATTATTAATACGAAAAACGCGTAACCTCAATAACTGGTATATAATATTTGAAAGCAAAGCTAATATTATTTAATTAAGTATCTTATGCGGAGATAACAACGATAACAAGAGTGTTTTTTTTTCAAAAACAAAACGCCAGTAAAACATGCACTGTCACTAATATAGGCTTAACACACCTTTCACAAAACAACGTAAAGTTCGCAAAATATACACAGTGTCTTACTTGTAACATAATTACCCCTATAGATTATGAAAAAAATGATGATTAGGTAGTATATTTATATGACAATAATAAAAGTTTTAATAAAGCAAGGGGATATTCAAAAACAGCTGTTAGCCCGGTATTGCCACTGGCGAAGAAAAAACATATATGCGCTGCTCCTTAAGCACTGTCCGAGGACTACGTGTAGTAAATTGAGAGTAAATCCTACGAAGCTTTGGCCCCCAAAACACCTTTACAATATGATCTGTACTATCTTATCTTTGAGAATACAAACATGACAGTTTCTTTATTTATTTTTTAATTTTTAGCTCTATTTTTAACTCAAAGGTATGTTCATAAAGTCTTGGTAAGTACTATCAGGCAGTTGAAATGAAAAGGCTTTCATGTGATAGTATCACATGTTAGTACATATATGTAACACAGTGGTTGTATTCAAAATACGTTTATCATAAGAGGATCACAGTATACGCAGTCGTTTGAATTCTCACTAAATCCTTCCTACGAGTTCCATTTATCTGAGTAAGTACAATATATCTAACATTTTCTGGTACTAAACAGGTTAAATTCTTGGGATCCTCATAAATGTTTTAAAAATGTTGTCTCCATGTACAACGTTACAATATTTTTATTTCCCTCACAGTAGTTTCTTTGAAAGTAACGTGAGAATTAAATATTAATTTCATGAAATAAAATTGCTTCTGTGTTTTTGCCGTGCGGAGTACGTTAAAACGGATTTCTCTCCCCTACTCTCCCAGCGACCGTAACGCGCGAGTGCCACTTACCTGTTACAACTTATTGAATTATTTATGAAACTATCCACCTTATTGGATTGAAATATCGCAGTCCTATATAGCTTATTCGGCGAACATTAGTGCGACAGGGAATAACAATTTAAAACCATTATATTATATATATATATTAATTTGCAAAAAATGCTGTAACTCCTTCAGTGCGCTATAACAAACTAGATTGATTCCTGATTCAAAGCAATACGGAGATTTGAAATGTATTTTTAAAACATACTTCTCCACACGCACACATTTACATACAAGTTTCGTTGTTTATTGGGGTGTAAAATTGCTTATTAAAAGGGTAAAAATTTTATATTTGAAAATTTGATTTTCGTATTGCATTTGTGAAGTAATAATCTAATTGGGCTGTCTGAGGTCTTGGGTTATTTACGTTCACCTTGTATAGGTTCCGTTATTATGGGTATTACGTCAATCCTATAGGTACCCTACTATAGAACTAAGCAGAATATTAACCGACTTGAAAAAAGGAGGAGGGCCATAATTAGTTTGTGCTTTTTATGACTTCTTTGCTAATAAACAGATTTTGATGATTCTTGTTGCATTGGGTTCAGTATAACTCCGGGGTAGTCCCATTTTAATTTTCTCGGTATTGGACCTTGGACTTTATAGATACACTACGGGACCCCTTGACCGCAAACAGCACGAATATGTAAAATAAGTGTCTATGAGTATTATATCAATCCTGTAAGTACCTTACGTAGAATTCAGTAGAATAATATAAAATAGGTATATAAATATACATAATTAATTCACTCATCACTTAAACTTGTAAAATCAAAACTTTTTAACAAAAGGGAAACCGACTTCAAAAAGCAAGAAATAATTATTTGAAATCTGTGCCAAATAACCGACAGCACCGTCTTCAAATATTTATTTTTTGCATTTTAAAGTCTTATGACCTTCGTTTAAGTCTTAATAGTTACCAAATTTGCTATTTATACTTTTCAAGTATTTACCGGCATAATTTGTGGTAAATGACGATGAGAGAGTTAGTGAATATACCAGAACTGAAATTTAATTTGAAAGTTCCAAAGTAAGTGACCATCAGATTAGATATTGGCTTTCAGATCGGCTGATTTATCAGCTCATGTGGATGTTGTTGTATAAGAACTCTAACCTCTCAGGATTTACGTGTTATTGTGAGACGGAATTCCTAACTATTTTCTGTTTGTAGTAGTTAATAGTATGAAGGATGGTATACATTAGGAATCCAACCTTAAAACCATACAATAATAGAATTGCAAAAGTTACTGACAGTTCCATATATTTTTGGTATAGCGCAGACGACAAAAATGTAAGAAAAAGATAGGTATTTTAAATTGTTACGATAATGTTTTTAAAATCAAAATCAAAAGTTTTCTTATGAATATACAAGAAACAAAAAGTTAATGATTATTTGAGACTCTACCACCCGTTGGGAATGTCATTCCTGTGGAGATGGGCAAGAAACTCTACGGTTACTCTTTTAAAATGAGAGTTTTATGATTCTCTTGGTATACATTGCGTTCATGTGGTATGAGAGAACAATTCAGAACGAGTTAAGTAGATGGGCTTAAGTATACATTAAACGTAAATGTACTTATACTCATGGCATCAATCAGTGTCTACACAGCCCTCTCATTTACACAATAAAAACTTTGTAAAGTTATATAATAAAAAAATATAACAATAATAATAAGAAAAAGAGTATGAAAATAAAACAAAAATAAAACTGCTTAATATAAAATATATGATTTAATATTTATATTAATAATGCTGATTAATCATTTCGTTTTTATATTTATATTAATTATAAATTATTTTAATATATATATTAATACATATAGTATTAATATAGTTTTTTTTCGAAAATCGAATATTTAGTACGTTTAAAGTCATATTTTTATCTATATATAAAATAATACCTATCAATTGATTATCTCTAATTATTAAATCAAGGATAACTACATAAATAAGCCAATTAATGCTATGAAAATTGAAACATCCCGTATACGTAAAGTACAGTACATAAAGAAGAAGTATATAAAGAATAAATAAAATAAAAAATACGTAAAGTTACTCATGTATAAATCTTGTTAAGAATCAATAACAGTCATACGGAAACGCAACTCGTGTTATATTTATGAAGATATCATAGAGGGAAACTATTATGTATGGACAGACAGGTGGAAATCAATATCCATCGATTTCTATTGCAGGGTTCGTACTATTGTGTCGACGACGCCGCCATGTCTGAGTGATTGTATTATTTTAAGCTCATGTAGAGTCATAAATAATCATGGTATATCATGAGAATACCACCTATTCTGTGCCAACATTGTATCTTCCATACAGCCTGAGTTCTGGATAATTTTAAATACCTTGCGGCTAAAATTGTGCCTATTTGGATTTAGATTTCAATTCAGATAATAACCACTGGTTTTAGAATTTTTAAATGTATGTCACGATTGTAAATTTTTGTAAAATACGAAAATAAAACGTGAACAAAAAAGTAATGGAGGGAAGCAGACGATGATATAAATATACTAGTTTCTACCCGCGACTTCGTCCGCGTGGATTTCAGACCGAACCTAACATTTTCCGGGATAAAAGGAATTCTATGTGTTAATCCAGGTAATAAACTATACGGGCGGGCGAAAGGCTATCCCACCACACGCGTCCTTCGAGGCGCAGTGGCATAGCTTCTCGCCTATATTGTTCGTCTGTCCCGGCAAGCAATTTGGCTTGGTCTTGGGAGTAGCGCATGGTCGCGACGATCCCCAAGGCAAGTGTGACTGTATCCTGCTCGCGGTTGCTGCCTGCTATTGCTCTGGTCCTTCTGAACAGACATAACAGAAACATTCATGCGCTTACCTTTACCCAATCTTCGGTCCCGTCCCTTCCCATCCTTTTCCTGAATAACACATCCTTATGTCCCCCGGTTCTGTCCGGAAGTTTGGTGGAAGCATTTGGCGGGAGTCGCCATGCTGCCCCTCACAATCTCTGGCTTTCGGAGAGGGTGGGGCGTAGCGGGTAAATTGGAGAATCGTTGCTCGGGGGTTCTAGGTACCTCTCTGGGCTTCAGAGAGGACCAGTAAGGCTCCACGAGAACGACAGTCGGGAGAGGGCGCGAAGCCCTTACGTAACCCTTCCCTTCCTCTTCTCTATCCCCATCCCTAACTTCCCTCCCAATCCTTTCCCTTCCCCTCCTAGTCGTCGGGTCTGGTGTGCGCTTACCCCGCCTCCAGACACGGTCTTGACCACCGATGACGAACTCGTAACCGGCAACGATGAGCTTCGGCTCTACGCTGGGACGGGGGCCTTACCTTTACCGGCTTAGCCGCGTGGAAGAAAACCACTTTAAAAAATTAACAGCTGCAGGTGCGGCAACCCGAGGTACAGGCCGACACCTCGGTGTATATAGGCTTGCCCGGGTGCAGGGGGCTCTGCCCGGGTCGACGTTTTATTTCCCCCATACTCGTGGGACCAAAAATGGAAAACGTAAATAAAAATAAAAATGACGAGACAAAGGAGAAAGGAACAACGGACAATGATTTGCAGGTGTTGAGGTCCAGCAAGCCGGTTGTGGTCTTGGAGCGGTTGGATCGGGTCGCTTCTGCGACTGAAAAGAAAAAGGTGGAACAGAAGGAGTTGGATGTAAGCAATATGTCCGCCTCGGACTCCAGCTTTGCCCAAAGCACCACAACGTGACGCAAAAAGCGCCCCAGAAAGCCGGAAGGCAGTCGTTCGGGCTCAGGCGAGGGCTCAGACGCTGACAACCCGCCGAAACCCTAGTCATAACGCGGGAGGGGACGACCCCCCACCACTGGGCAGTATGTGGGGTACTGGGGACGAAAAAGAAGCTCCAACGTAGAGAAAACACCGACCAGTCGAGCGCCGAGGCCGAACGGGCCGCCGGGAGTTCCCGTGCGGCGTCCATAGCCTCGTCAAACCCAGACCTGGATGAGCTACTGCTCGAAGGGCTAAAGGGCAGGGTGGCTGCGTCCCTGGAGAACATACGGGACGTGGCCCGCATATCCAAGGGACTTAAGGGCACGTCCCAGAAGGCCCTAAAGCTGGCAGCCAATGCCATTACTGAAGTGGTGGAGGAGGCGTTTTCCCGCACCGCCTCGGACGAGGTTCGCCGCTTGCAGGTGGAATATACCCGCCTGCAAAGACAAATGGCGGACCTAAAAAAAGGAGCTGGACGTGGTTAAGGCCATGGTCCTTACCGCTGAGGACAGGCCACGAGACCCGCCTCCCAAAGCGGCTTCCAAGGCGCCAGATACGGACCTAGCGACCGTGATCCGGGAGGAGATGGGCAGAGTCCTTCAGAGGCTCTCTTTTCTGGAGGGCAAAATCCTGCGCCCTCCCTTGGCCTCCGAAGCCGGTAAGACGTCTGCGACGCTCTCAACTGCCACTACGTACGCGCAGAAGGCCGCGCAGAAGGCAGCGCAGTAGGCCGCGCAGAAGGCCGCGCAGAAGGCGCCGCGAAGAGCCCTGATCCGCCCCTCGGGGCAGGACGCCGTGCCGTCGCCCGCTTCCGTACCGTCGACGTCGCCGCAGACGTCCAAATCCGTGCCGATCCCAGCTGCACCCGCCGCTCCCAAGGCTCCCGTGGCCCAAAAAGCCAAGGGAAATAGGGGTACGGCAAAGGGGCAGAAAAAGAAGGCGCAGCAGCAGCAGCAGCAGCCGCCACTTGAAGCCGGAGTTGGGGGCCAATGGGAGGTCGCCGGGGCCATAAAGACCCGAAAGAGGGCGGCCAAAAAGGACCAAAGGGCAAGAGCGCGCGAACGCCGGAGGCTCCGCGCTCCAGACACGTCGGCGGTTGTGCTGACACTGGCTCCTGGAGTGGAAAAGCGCGACGTGACCTACTCGACGATACTGCATCTCGCCAGTTCAACTATCGACATCGGGGAGCTCGGGATCGAGGGGGTCAGGGTCAAGCGCACTATAACGGGTGCGCGCCTCCTCGAAGTCCCGGGCGCGACCAGCTCCCCGAAGGCGGACGCACTGGCGGAGAGGCTCCGCCAAGGGCTGTCACCAGAAGACGTCCTCATTACGCGGCCCTACAAGTCGGCGACCCTCCGTATCAGTGAGCTCGACGACTCAGTTCAGTCGAAAGAGCTCATCGCCGCGGTGGCCAAGGTGGGAGGCTGCGACCTGCAGCGGGTAAAGTGGGGCGATATACGGGCGGGTTGGCCTGTTTTCGGCCGTTGTGACCTGCCCCGTAGAAGCCGCCAAAAAGCTGGCCGATGCCAGGCGACTGTTTGTGGGCTGGGTGTCCGCGAACGTGGCCCTCCTGAAGGCGAGGTTGCTGCGTTGCTTCCGCTGCCAGGTGGAGGGGCACGTCGGCGCTTTCTGTCTGGCGGATATTACGGACCACAGAGGGCGCTGTTATAACTGCGGGCAGCCGGGACACCAGGCGCGGGATTGCGCCGAGGCTGCGCGTTGCCTGCTCTGCAGGTTGCCTGCAGGTTTTTGAACCTGTGAGTCGCGCCCCACAGGCAAGAAGGCCCCAGCGCGCACTCCCGAGCGGCCAGCGCCACCCATGCCGCGAGAGATCCAGGCGACCGAAAGAATGGAGACTGGCAATGGGTATTCGTCCCCCCATCGTTAGTCTCCTGCAGACGAATCTCAACCACTCTGCCAGGGCTCAGGACCTCCTGCTCCAGAGCATGGCAGAGTGGTCGATCGACGTGGCAGTGGCAGCGGAGCCATATTTCGTGCTGCCCGCCAGCAACTGGGCTGGCGACGCTGACGGCACGGTGGCTATACTGCTGCCAAGTTGTGGGAGCTCCCTGTCTCTCGAAGGCACCGAGAGGCAGAGGGGCTTTGTCGCCGCTCGTGTGGGGGGCATGGTGGTGGTCGGGGTGTATTTTTCGCCAAACCGACCACTACCCGAGTTCGAGGGCCTCCTCTTATGGGGCGTTGTCGGTCACATCCCGTTCTCGTCGCGGGGGACTTCAACGCCAAGTCCTCGGCCTGGGGTTCCCCCGTCGACGACGTGAGAGGGGAAGCCCTTGAAGAATGGGCGCATGCCCAGGGACTGGCGGTGCTAAACCGGGGCACAGCCTACACATGCGTCAGACGGAACGGCGTCTCGGTGGTGGACGTATCCTTCGCCACTCCGACGCTGGCAAACCGAATACGAGGTTGGAGAGTCGTCGACTCGGTGGATACCCTATCTGATCACGTGTACATCAGATTTGTGGTCTCCACCGAGCCTAGGGCCACCGTGCCGGCTGACGTAGTTGGTGGTGGACCGAGGTGGGCCTTGGCGCGCCTGGATGTAGAGGCAGCAGTGGAGGCAGTAGAGGTGCAGGCCTGGCGCCGGTCTCCCCGTTCGACATACAAGGGGAGGCCGAGTGGTGTAGAGCCGCAGCCAAGGCGATATGCGATGCCGCCATGCCCCGCGTGCGGCATGCAGCTCCTCGCAGACGACAGGTGTACTGGTGGTCACGCGAAATTGCACAATTGCGATAGCCAGTACACCAGACAGCGGAGAAGAAGGCGCCAGAACCCACCGCTTTTACCGGGTCTGACGCCCAGGGAGGAGGAGCTGTATGCCGTCTACCGGGCGGCAAAGGTGGCATTGCAGGTGGCAATCACGGACGCAAAGACGCGTGCCCGCGAAGAGCTCCTGGCGAGCATAGACGCCGACCCCTGGGGACGCCCCTACCGCATGGTACGGAACAAGCTCCGCCCCTGGACGCCCCCCCTTACGCAGACCATGCCGCCGGCGTTTGCGGATGTCGTGCTGTCGGCCCTTTTCCCAGAAAGAGCGGCTCCTAGTGCTCCGGCAATGTTCCGGACACCCGGACCCAACATGCCGTCGAGCGAAGCCGCTCCCGAAGTTACGGAAGAGGAGCTGAACGCCGCCGTCCGCAGACTACGGGCGAAGAAGGTGGCACCCGGGCCAGATGGAGTCCCCGGCCGAATGTGGGTTCTGTCCCACGGTCCGCTCGGCCGTCGTCTCAGGGCTGTCTGGACCGAGTGCTTCAGGCAGGGCCGGTTTCCTCAGCTTTGGAAGTTGGGGAAACTGGTCTTGATCAGGAAGGAGGGGCGCCCGGCAGACTCGCCATCCGCCTACCGCCCCATTGTGTTGCTCGACGAGGTCTGCAAGCTCTTCGAAAGGGTGATTGCGGACAGACTCGTCGAGCACCTCTCGCAGACGGGGCCGGACCTGCACGAGTGCCAGTTTGGCTTTAGAAGAGGCAGGTCCACGGTGGACGCGATAAGGCGGGTCCAGGTGATGGTGGAGGAGGCCGTGAAGCAAGGGGACTTGATACTGGCGGTGTCCTTGGACATCGCCTACGCCTTCAACTCCGTCCCCTATCCCGAAGGATAGGGGACGGAGTTGAAGGCTACTGGCGGATAGCCTTGAACCTCCTATCCTGGCGGATACTGGCGGCTTTAGAACACCACGGCGTCCCCGAATACCTCCACTTGACCATTCGAGACTACCTTGTGGATAGGCGGGTAGTTTACCCCGGGCCGTCGCGGTGGCAGGAGCGGAACGTCGGGTGCGGGGTTCCACAGGGGTCTGTCCTCGGACTGCTCCTGTGGAACATCGCCTACGACTGGGTCCTGCATGGCGCGCTGCTGCTAGGTCTGGCGGTGACGTGCTACGCGGACGACACTCTTGTCACCGCGAGGGCCCGGAGTCACAGAGAGGCGGCGTTATTGGCCACAGCTGGGGTGGCACAGGTGGTGGGGCGCATAAGGCGGCTCGGCCTGCAGGTCGCCCTCAACAAAACTGAGGCCGTGTTCTTCCACGGTCCCAGGAACCGGCCTCCCCCCGATACTAACATCGTTGTTGGGGGACAGCGGATCGAAATCTTGGCCCAGATGCGCTACCTGGGCTTCATACTAGACGGGCGCTGGACGTTTAGGGCCCACTTCGCCGCCATAGCGCCAAAACTTATGGCGACAGCAGGGGCCCTATCAAGGCTTCTGCCAAACCTGGGCGAGCCGGAGGCCTCGGTGAGGAGGCTATATGCGGGGGTGGTGCGGTCCCAGGCCCTATACGGGTCCCCAATCTGGGCGGGCGCCCTGACGGCCCGAAGCGTGGTGCCGCTGCACCGCGCGCAGCGGGTTCTAGCCATCAGGATCGCCCGAGGGTACCGCACCATCAGTTTCGAGGCGGCAACACTCCTCGCAGGTACGCCTCCGTGGGAGCTGGAGGCCCAGGCGCTCTCTGAGCTTTATGCCTGGCGCAGGGATCCTAACAACATCCTGGATCCCTGTGCCCCGAGAGCGAGGCGAACAGAGTTGCACCGAGCTGCGCTGGAGAGCTGGCGGTGCAAGCTCGCCCATCCCACTGCCGGTCACGCCGTCATCGCTGCGCTGCTGCCAGTATTCTGGAAGTGGCTGGGGCGACGACACGGCGTCCTCACGTACCGTCTGACGCAGGTACTGTCCGGACATGGTTGCTTCGGGCGGTATCTGTGGCGGATCGGTCGTGAGGAGGCGGAGCGCTGCCACCATTGTGCAGCCCCAGAAGACACGGCGGCGCACACGATGCTGGTGTGCCCGGCATGGGATGCCGAGCGGCGCCGGCTCGCCGGGGCGCTCGGTGCAGGGGGACAGGGGCTATCGCTCCCGACCGTGATATAATCCATGGTTGGGAGCGAGAGCGCCTGGGCGGCAATGGCGGCCTTCTGCGAGGCCGTCATGTCCGCGAAGGAGGAGGCAGAGCGGGTGCGGGAGGAGTCATCCTCCAATCCTGCTCGCAGACGGCGCGTTGGGCGAAGGCGCAAGGACTACGCCCGGAACGACCTTCGCCCACCGTAATCTCGGCCTGCAGGCGTCAGGGGGGGGCAGCCCGGCGCCCTAGCACTTAGCAGGCCCGCGTCGTAATAGCGCTGCGTCCACGCAGCCTCCAACAGGCGGTAGGGGGAGACCGAACTCCCCCCTACATTTGTCGAGGTCCGCGCCTAACTGCGGACTGAGCCCGCCGGTGCCACAGAGGTCATGCCAGTGACGATTCCTGTGGCCCGACAAAAGGGCAGTAGGACGCCGGGGGGTTTTAGTGGGTGCAAGCCCCACATAACCACCCGGGCCGTGCCCTCGGCCCGGGGGTATGCGCTAGGCATTTCCCCCCGAAAAAAAAAGGTAATAAACTATATGTATGCCAAATTTCATCCAAATCCGTTCACACGTTTTTGCGTGATGCAGTAACAAGCATCCAAACATACAAACTTTCATATTTATAATATTCACATTTATCTATCTATCTATAACCTCACGCCAGATCCCTTGCGGGGTAGGCAGAGAGTACAGAGTTCCAACAGGTTCTTTCCTTACGTACTTCTCTGGCTTCCTCCACTCTCATAGTTCGTCTCATACACGCTCGCCGGTTACGGAGACTCTTGACTTTTCCAAAGTGCATTATACTTGATCGAAATGGGTTGGGAAAGACGAAAGATAAAGATTAGATTGGAAACCACACCTGATTAATGCGAGTGGAGAAATAATTAAAGAAAAAAAAAATACAATACCTTTCACGACGGTTGTCTTCTTCATCATCATCATCAGCTGAAAGTCGTCAAGTGCTGCACAAAGGCCTCCCCCAAATCGCCACGACGACCGGCCTTGTGCTGTATGCATCCAGTTTGTTGCGATAAGAAAAATGTACATTATACGCCTTTTTCATTAATTTATTTCAGCCAGATGAAGCTACAAGCGATAAGTTACCTCTTACCTATAAGAATAGTTTAGCATAATATAATATATAATAATAACTCTGTTAAGACATTGTTCCACCGTTGGTCACGGGCCTCCTCTCAAACTGAGAGGGTTTAGGCCATAGTCCACCACGCTGGCCCAGTGTGGGTTGGCGAACTTCACACACCTCCGAAAAACTCTTAGGCATGTAGTTTTCCTCAAGATGTTTTCCTTCACCGTTAAAGCAAGTGTTAGTTAATTTTTAATAGGCACATGCTTTCGAACAGACAGAGGTGCGTGCCTGTGTTTCTTCCCGAGACTTCTGACTTTGCAAACCAACGGTCTAAGCACTAGGCCATCACTGCTAGCATATGTAAGTTAAATATAATAGGAGCATTTGCGGTCTAAATGAATTCTGTATATTGTAATTCGGTCAATTCTGTATATAACAAGTAATTATTATTAAGTTAACGATTCGATATTAATCAATTACAGTATTTAACGGCGAATGCCTCGCTTGTCAAACAATTAGTTGATGTTTATCGGACCTTCGTCATTATTCATCTTGTCTCGAGTTTTTCGCGCAATTTTCCTACAATGCTATTTAACTTGTAAATGTGGGCCATTAGATGATGGTGTAATCAAAACTACATGTTTCAGTCTAATTGCTTATAATCACGCGAAGTTTTATTCATGAGCACCTAGGTATTTGTATTTTCAAATACTTAGTTCAATATTGAAATGAAGTAAAGTGCGAAGTGATATAAAGTTATGATTGCTGTTAAGGTGTTTTAATGTCATAATGTTTAGTACAGCGAAGACTAATACTTAAGAAAATAAAATGAATTCATAAAAAACGTTACCTCATACAATGCTACTAGTTTTTCGGCTATAGATATATTTGATACAGTCGATAAAAGATCTAAAACTCGTAAAATACTAAATTAGTTATAATGAAAAGGTAAAAGGCAAAAAGGTATTGTACTCCTACGTGTCATTTTATTTGTATTCAAGTACTTTCGAACACACATAACTTTCGAACAGTTTGGCACGTTCCGATAAAAACATTAGTTTTATTATGAAACCCAGTCAGTATTCGACCATAAATAACTATTTGGACCTATGTTAATGCTCCACCTGTACCAGAGACGCGCACTACGCTGATTCTCGGCAATTTTCAGCGGGTAGTACCGTCTCAGACCTACCGAGAAGCCACGTAGAGCACGCGTTCGTGTGAGTGACTCTTATTGAGACCGTTAGCACTAAAATGCTCAACTGTTTACATATGTTAAATGTAGCAATACTACTGCCACAGAAGCATTACCCTTGCTATTTTTAAGCCAACATTTTTCATAGTAATTATTTGTAATTGAGACGATTCAAAAATTAATGATGTTTTAATCTCTGAAATGCCCGAGATGGTGCAGATTCCCGAGTCGAGTGGCACATCTGTTACCGGTCTACTCGCTCCTCTGACTTATAATAATGGAATTAACGAGCTGGTTATAAACAAACGGCGTCTTCATTTCCAGGGTCCCGTTTATTCGTCCTTTGCCCTATTTCATTGCCACACCATTACACTGAGTAAAATAATGGACTCAATATTGCGCTCATTTGGAAGGGCTCCTCCACGTCTAGCTAATATTTTCCGAGGTGTTTATGATGGAATAATAAAGGCGACAATTCGGTGGCAAGAATGATTGTTACAAGATGATAAATGTGTCGGCGTATGTGATAACATTAATTTCGTGACACATGAAATAATAGGTTATTTTTCATACAAATTAAAGAGGATATTAGTACTGATGCGTTCGTTGGTTTTCAGATTTAATTACGTTTACGTTGTCCGGCACATAAAATCCATTCACCAAATAGCCTCATCTGGTATAATGAGAGAGGCTACGTAATCCAATTAATTAACAGTGAGATGAAACTACATGCTAGTTGCACGGTATCGCCCCTCCCTATATTATTTTACCGAAACTTACCAATTGGTTAAGATTTTCTACTCTCATAGTGCACAATAAATTATTCTAAATTTATTAGACTCTCGTGTCAGAGAGATGCGTCTCTGACGTAATATAACATCATGGCGTAAGATAAAATTATGTAATCCATACTAGCGACAGCTTAGAATTCATTTAGAAGACTTACCTTTTCACTATCTTTAAAAGTAAAGAAGATATATAAATATTATAAATTGTAATATTAATATAGGCGTGGAGAAAACAGGCAGGCAGGTTTTTTTTTGTAATACAAAATCCGAATATCAACGAGTTTCACAATAATACAATTTATATAAAGTACTGGATGACCCGATGAACTTCCTACGATCCAAACTTGACTTGATTGTACCTCTTCATAAAAAGTAGTAAGCGGGTAATCCGAAGTGGTAATTCCCATACAAAATTACCAATTTCCTTTTTTTTTTTAATTTTTGTCGGTTTCTTTGTGCTCTTCCTAATTTTTTTTCTTGAACCACCCCAATATTGAGATGAGCAATACAATATAAAATATTCGAATCGGTCAAGCCATTTTCGAGTTTTTGCGAGACTATCTCACGCCAATCGATTTTTATATACATGTATAGATATAGAAAACGAAATTAATTTGAAGAGAGAGTGTGTAAGTGTTGCATGTGCCAATTTACTATATAATGCTATAATATATTAACGCTCTTCAGTTTTGTTTTTAAACGTAGCCCCCACTAGGATTTATTACTGTGTCGTGGTTGCGTTTAAAAATATGAAAATTCACATACACACACCCAGACCGACACAAATAATGTGGATCATACAAAGATTTAAACCGTGCGAGATCTAACTCGCGACTCAGTCCGACTCAGTGGGCGGAGCGGCTTAAGCCCTTAACCACTGCACAACTATAATTTATCCAGCTTTATAAATGAGTCAAAATATAAATATTTACACTTAGGTAAGTTAAAAACCATACGTGACATTTCATACTGCATGTGATCTATAAATAGGTAGAACGCAGATTGGCTAGTTAGTTACGATTGTAGCCAAACCGCCGAATGGCGTGCAATGTATTCGAAACTTACTGAAATATTCGACACAACACTTACGTATCTTTAGTATATAATATGCAGTTCCTCGGATTTTGGAAGTATAGAGTCCAGTTTTCATTTGCTTTTAATGAACTATTTAAAAACTTTAATAATTATTTTTAACTTTTATGTTCTTACAGAGAACTTAGCACTACAAATTAACTAAATACGTGATAGCACGATTACTCGCTAGTGTAACGCTAACATCAAACCACCACCATCAATTTTCGTGCTAACCCGTCAGTTTTGGTCTAACTGAAATTATTATCTTAGTTCACATTAATCTGATTTCCCTTGTGTGTATTAAGTAGCCATCAATTATATAGTACCATAATACAGAACATTTACATAGGCAACTCATTATAAAGGGAAAAATCACGTCCTTCAATCTGTTTTAAAAGCGGGATATGGAAGTCTAGGTCACTATATCATTAGCTACTGAAAAAAACTTTCTGCGAATAACTGTGTCATGTGTTTTATAAGTCGCGGACCCTCGTCTTTAGCACACAATGGGCTCAGGTCAAATATTATTTCAGACTTTTATATAATTTTGAATACATTTACATCAACATTGAAAAAGTCAGAATTTCCTTACAGATTTGATACTATTGGACGATACTAGACAACTAAAATATTAATCTACACTTAATATTATAAAGAGGAAAGATTTGTATTTTTGTATGTATGTAACGAATAAACTCAAAAACTACTAGACAGATTTCAAAATTCTTTCAATATTAGAATGCTACATTATTCCTGAATAACATAGGCTATATTTATTACTAGAAAAATTAAGGGTTCCTACTAAAACTTCAATAAGTTGTAACCCAAGTTGTAAAAAAAATTGCCATAAAATGTCTTTCATCGCATGCGCTGCGGAAAATATTGATGATAGAACAAAATAATGTTGTACAATATTAAAGAATATATCAATATCTACAAAAAACTGCACGATACAATGTGTCAAACTATTGTAGTTACGTCACTATAACTACTTTTTTACATTTTAAAAGTTAGAAAAAAAACCGATCAAAATCAGACCATGTCATCCATACCTTTGTATTAATCCTTATCCAAATAATCGTATTCAAGACTGTTTCAATACCTGTAGATAACTTTTTGAATTATTGAAATCGGACATTTCATTCAAAAGATATTACGAATTTAAAAATGTCAATCTAAACAAAATACTAATAGAAAAATAAATGCCGCTGCGCCGCCGCGCTGTGGCCGGTGTGGCCCCACGCAGCGCAGCGGGCAACGCGGCGAGGGACAAGGGACCGAAGTGCGGGAGAGGGGCGTGCACATCTATGAAATAGGTAGCCACGCGTTCCTACGCAGCGGACGCAATATCCATCTGTTCGAAACCGGGACGGGCCGCTAGTAAGAAATAAAACATTTAAGCTGTAACTAAAGTAAAAAGTGACTAAATAGTAAAATGTATGTCATAAAAAAATCATCTGCTGACACAGCTAAGGACCTGCCCTGATGACATATATAGGTGAAAAAATCCCGACTCATGAAAATGTTAGATGCTAACAACCAACGCTAGTTTTCTGTCGGAACTTTTTATTAAACGTTAATAAAAAGAAACCAAAAATTTGAAATAATAATATATAATGTAAAAATCAATAAATAAATTCCAACAAAGCTATGTAGACAACTTTCTTTACCATTTTAAAAAAATAACTGCTGCCTATATAGAAGGTTTCTGCGGTCATTAATGGATCACCATTAATGACCGCAGAAACCTTTTATATAGGATGCATGATACAGTTCTACGAGCAATGTGCCCCGGCCACTACCACTTAAGATTGGCAATTCTGAACGCTATATTATTTATATTTGGTCCTTCTGCGGATCTCCTTGTATCTAATTCGATCTCGCAGGGAAAGTTCATCAATTTACAATGCCAAATAAGCCATTTTATAATTTTATTATCATTCCAATTTTTATATTGGGTATATTTACATAACATAATATTTGTCACTCATTACTGGGTAGGTAATTACTCGATTACTTGTGCCTCTGGAGATTAGTAATTATAACCAAGCGTACAGCTAAGGTATCGCATATTGCAAGGCATTTATTTGCTATGACCAAACGCGGCGCGTTACAATATCTTAGTGAAATGATCGTGTATGTGACTAGAGTACCGTTAATTAATAATTTCGCGAAGTTATTGGAAAGCCGAGACACGTGTTTGATTGGTCTTAGCCACTAAGGGCATTGATGCACCTAAGTTATCTGGAGGATAGTAAAATATATGTGGACAGAATTTACCTAAAAGCAAATACAGTTAGGGTATCGTAGCGTTGTGCGGCCCAGCGCTCTTAGTGATCACCAAGGTCAAGCAGCGCCTGACTCAGTTGGTCTGAGATGGGTGACCTTTTATGGTATTTTTATATCCGATCGCCTTTGTGCTTTGAAAGACACGCTAAGCCGTAGATCCCGGTTACCACTTAATGTGATACTCGTTGAACCAAGTTAGAAGCCTAATAGGTGGCTTGATAACTTCCAACTGCAGGCGGCCATAAACCTGCCTCTATCAATCCACATAGAATCCTCGTGAAGGAGTAAGATCTTATCTCGCTCTCACACCTCGATTTATGAATATAGTTTGTCTCTTTGATAACATGTTTATGCTATAATAAGTATTGCCGCTAGTACGTTAGTTTTTCACTATTGTGTTTCCGAGGCCTTAAGATTTTCAGCCAAGCAACTTTATGTGTGCGACTTATTTTCCTTCGCCTGTTAACAGAATGATTACCTTCTGTAATTGCGGTGTAAAATTTAGTCCAGCTTAAATCCTTTGGGATCACTCGGCCATTAATAGCGCCCAGTTATAGCGCACATAAGTAATACCGTACCTTGTATTAATAAATAAAATTGTTGGAGGTTTTAGCCACAAATCATGTACCTTATTAAAATCCGGTAGAAAATAAAATATAATACGTTAATAATTATGCTGATATAGCAAGAAGAATGAATGCAAGGAATAGAGTAAATGGTGCGATGGCAAAACTACTTGGAAGCCGGCACTTAAGCCAAAAGGCGCGGCTGCCATGCATAACGGAGTGCTTATCCCAACGCTGTTATATGGCAATGAGAGTTGGGTATGTAAGAAGGAGATTGAAAGCAGGATAAATGCGGTAAACTGCGAGCTCTGCGGAAGATGTGCGGAGTGAAGCTGACCGACCGTATTCGCAATAGTAAGAAAGCGTGTAGGTACGAAAGATAGTATTGTAAAGATTAGAAAGGATGCTGATGCTCCGTTGTTTCGGGCATATATAAAGAATGACGGAAAAAAGAACGACAAAACAGGTATACAATGCGAAAGTGGAAGGATGTTGGTACCAGGGAAGACCTAGACTATCTCACCATGACTCACCGAGACCGTATTTTATCTGAAGGGCAAGTCAAGAGTCTCCATATCCGGCGAGCGTGTATAAGAGTGGAGGAAGCCAGAGAGATCTGTAAGGAAAGAACCTGTTGAAACTCTGTACTCTCTGATGATGATATAGGTAGATAGATATTTTTTTCCCTGTCGTTAAACTTCTAGCGAGGTTTAATAAAACCTTGTTATTTTAAGAAGACAGCAACTATATGATGGATGACTTATCCAGTCGAGAGTCTTCTTACCACCTGGAGTTTTACTTAACGTGTCTAAAACCAGACGGGCAAACTTATCCACACTTAAACTTTCTTAAGTGTTAATCGATCATCGATGGCCAATAATCTATGAACCAGACGTGGACCTCGGGATTGCTGGAACTTTAGAAAAATGATCAAATGCGGCTTTAGAGCAGACAGTTTTATGTAATTAAAATTATTAAGTAGCATAGTAAGACAGCGAGTAGGTATGAAAGATAGTATCGGTGTAAAGATGAGAAAGGGCATGCTCCGTTGGTTCGGGCATATAGAAAGAATGCCAGAGGAAAGAATGACAAAACAGATATACAATGTGAAAGTGGAAGGATGCAGGTACCGGGGAAGACCTAGACTATCTTACCACGACCAAATAAACCGAGTCTTATCTGATGGAAAAGTCAAGAGTCTCCGTAACCGGCGAGCGTGTATGAGACGAACTATGAGAGTCGAGGAAGCCAGAGAGGTATGTAAGGAAAGAACCTGTTGGAACTCTGTACTCTCTGCCTACCCCGCAAGGGATCTGGCGTGAGGTTATAGATAGATAGATAGATAGATAGAAAATTATTTAGTGTTAAAGGGCATTACGCCGCGAGTAACTTCGGAGAAAGCGCAGCACATCTCTCTACACCCCTGAGCCGCTAACACCGGTGTTGTCCTCAGTAGTCCTAGGACGACCGTTTGAGGACCCATCTAGTAGGCGGCGAGTCACCGCCGGCCACGGGTAATTAGGTATCACTAATTATGGCCGGTGTCCGTCCCCTTTGAAATAGTCCAGCTTTTGTTAATCAAAACTCATTTATATAGCCCTTGTTTTCTTTCCAGAGTTTACAATAGTCCTTGCACCTGCCGGGGTCAGTTCGCTGGTTATGTTTCTTCATTTTCAGCAAGTGATCTCAACAGGTGACTTACATAACATTAACTTCTCGCAAAGGGCCTCTACGTGTTAGACCAATGTCCCCATGCAAGCCTTTCAAAGGTCCGGGTAAATCCCGTGAAAAAATAATAATAATAAGAAATCTTTATTGTTAAAAATACAGTACAACCAAATATGTTACCTATATCTAATATAATGGGTGAGCGATCACTTCAATAAAATATGCGGCAGGTACTTAAAATAGGGAAGCCCTGAGCTATAAGTACCAGCGCTCTTCCAGTGATACAATTTTGTTAATCTTACGGAGATATACATTAGATAATAGTATACCCAATACATGTGTAAGCAGCTAATGATCCCACCTTAGTCTCTACAAGTCATACCCACATCGTAAATTGGATTTTGGTGTGTTGTATGGTTACATACCAGTTATATATAATGTAGGATAGTTAGCTACCCACTGTGATAGTGTAGTAAGGATGTGTGTATGTTTCACTGTATCCTACAAATAAGATTTTCTGTATCAATATACGAGAGTTGTAATAACCATTGTGAAACTATGTTCTTGCACTGGTATTTAGATTTAGGGACGACATCAAGGTGTTTAGTAATTTTTCGATAGAGTCTTCCTATAGTATATCAAATATAAAAGTAGTAAAATGCATTCAGTACTTTCCTAGAATTGTTGTTGTAATTTATTCCATTCGTGGGTATGTTATAAGACACCACTTACAATGAGTAATTGTTGTCACATTTAATCTATACGTATGAAATTGCTTCTCCTGGCTGACTGATCTGTCAAAGCCCCGGCCAAACTGCTGAATATAGAGATCTGAAGTTTTGACAGCATATTTTTACAACCACTAAAGGATTTTTTCGATATTCCGGCTCTAAGATGGTAAAAACCCTCTCAGTTTTAGAGGAGGCCCGTTCCCTACGCTGGGACAAGTTTCTTAACAGGGCTAATATTATTAAGATTGTAAAAATGGAGTTGAGAGTTTGTATGGAAGTACCATTAGATTTGAAGATTGAGTCGTGAAAATGAGTGGCATTATGTCTTTTATATTTGAATAAAAAACACTTATTACAGGGTTTTTAAAAACTCATCCCTGTAGAGGGTAAAATGTTGGTTTAAAGTTTGTATAAGAGAACCGTTACTTTTTAAGTAAGGTTCATAAAAAATGTCATTTAAATGCTTTGTCACAAATAAAGAAATACGCGTTTCAGTGTTATTGTGAAATCTTCCTGTAAAAAACAGAAATGGCGTATAAAAATTTGAATGGTGATTCCGTTAAATTTCGATGTTGAGTCATGGAAATTAGTATATGTGCTCATTTTTTTAATTAAGGTCATATAGTTACATTTAAGGGTTTAGACAATTCAACCCTATCTCTAGAGAACGCTAGATCTCTTGCGGGGTAGACAGCAATTACAAAGTTCTTCTCTTGCAGGCTTCTTTGGTTTCTTTCACTCTCATAGTTCGACTCATATATGCTTGCCGGTTATAGAGGTCATAAAGGAGGTAAAATTGAGGCTGAAAGTTTGTATAGGATTTTCATAGTTATATCATTAATGGTTATATCATATCATAGGTTATCTATTAGTTACTATGCTGTACTATGTGGTATATACCTCTATGTAAATATAAAATGAACGCGTGCGAATCCGCGGGAAACTGATAGTCGTAACAAAATTGAAGTAATGAAATGCTTATAATTAATCTTGAACTTACGTAAAAGGATGTCGACAAATTGTGGAAAGGAGAAATTTATATTAAAAAAACATAAAATATTTGCAGAACCTGAAACATTGCAGACATTTTTTGTTGGGTTACTAACAAAACTGAAGACTTATAAATGGTAATACTATTGAACTTTTAAACAATTTTTTCGTAATAGTACTTATTGCTCAATACTCTCGAACTTTTCCAAGAAACCTTTTAAATACTCTGCAAAAAATAACCATGAATTTTATAGGGTTCTATAGATTGGCAATTAGAGTATGTACTATTTATGAAATCAAGGAAGAAACGCGTTGATTCAGCAACACAAAGTACATAGCAAAAACTATTAAGAAAAATAAGTGAAAATAAAATGTGAAGAAGTGAAAATATAATGTGTGACACTGAAATGCTATAAACTTAGCATAATGCCAAGGCACCTCAAAGTGCAACGGCGCCGGTTTTCCGCGTATACCAGTTCAGTGGCGAATGGTACTGCAGTTGTTACTGTAATACGTTGAAGCACCTATTACGAGGAAGGCTTGCATGATGCTAGCGATCTGCGTACGTGACGTTTACATTCTGTTTGAGAACACAATTCTACAAAATCTCGAAATGGAGGCGTTCCAGTCGGTGTAAAACAATTCTAGCACAGTTAATTTGCCAATGGACAGAAACATTTAGAAGACATAAATGTGAACGCAAATCTGCTTGTATTTTGTCTGAAATAAACAATTTTTATTCATATATTTTTGTTCCAGTAACAGGAAATGAAGTGACGACGATAAGTGTCGTTGTATAAAGTTGATTTTACTTCATTATTCATATTTTCCAGACATCCACAGAAAGATGAAGTAAGTACTATCAGCTGATACTGTCCCACTGTTGGGCAAAGGCTTTCTGTCACAAATCGAGGTCAGAGAGATTAAGACATACACCACCACGCGGACCCAGTGCGGATTAGTGGAGGCAGGATTGTTGCCGCTTGCTTTTGGAACTTATCAAGCCGCGTATAAGGCGTCCAACCTGGTTTAACGACGACCACATTGAGTGGTTATCGAGACCAACGACTCAACGTGCCTTCCGAAGCTCGGAAACGCTCGAATATGAGAATGCCACAAATGGTCACCCATCTCAGACCGACCGAGCAGAACGCTGCTTAAATTTGGTGACCGCTATGATCACCGCGATCCTATAGCACTATGAGCGCCTCAAAGATGTAGTTCGTAACTCTATTTTACTGTCTCGATAAAACACACCTATTAAATTGTAAAGCGCCAATAACCAAGATAATAACCTCCAAAGTTCAAGAAACTTGTGAATGGAAATATAACTTTACTATCTTAATGAACTGTAATAATTTACAGTGAATTGTACCGTTGAGATTACGTTAATTACGCGTAACATGATTAAATAATTTTAAAATTGAAACATTAACACTTGATTCATTGAATTATGTGTACTTATACTAATAGAATTCAATAAAAATTTATTAATGAATTAATTATTACGTTTTCTACGCATATCGTTCTGGTTTTAATATGCTGTTTGATAAATTAATATTTGCAGTAGTAGTTGATTTACGTAACGTTAAGTTCATTACTATCGTAAATATAGGTATATTATCGCTATATTATATAAAGTACCATTTGAGACACCATGGATATCAAACTTGTAGCTGGCCACTGGCCATCCTAAACATTTAGCCTATATATCGTTTGCAAGACGTTTTTCTTAACTATTTTGTTTATTTAAATAATAATAAAATTATACCTATTTAATAACTGTCTAGTGGCAGAGCGTATCACTTTGTGTTTACGAGGGCCAGGGTTCAAATCCTAGTTTGAACAAATATAGTTTTTCTAACGAAAAATTCTCAGTACGAGTCCGGAGTCTGGAATTGTGCCCGATATATGACAATAGGCTTGACCCCTATTACATGGGACCTAAAATCGTCGCGGAAACGTGGGTGTACTTAGTACACCTCTGTCACCCCCGCTTGGGGAATGTAGACGTGACGGTGTTTATTTATCTCATAAACTGCGTAACGGGAAAATTTTATCACCATTTAAGCCTTGCAACCATTTTTATAACAAAAATATTATTAACTTGCTCTTGGAGAAGGGAATGTAAATTTCAAAGCTTGATGAAGTATTAGATTTAATAACCTCATAGTATTTTTTAAATGTGATTGTACTCATTTGTAAAATAATTTTACGCAATTATATAGCTATTATCGCGGTACTTACAACGGCCACTGAATTACCGTAATTTAGTCTGTAAGGACACATCTTTATGTATTTTTTTTTTCTTTTTTTTTTTTAAGGCATACCAGCAACATATACGTGAGAATTAGTCCATAACACGAATAATATAAATAGTTCTGGTGTATATGCCACTTACAGGTATACACAACACTGCTTACAACGCTATGTTGTAAGTAACACAACTACAGAATAAAAATTAAATTAAATTAAATTAAACAAAACAAAAAGTATGGGAAAAATAATAAACTTAGGGATACAGTAATACAGTTATATAATAAACTATGCAGGAACCTATAAAATAATATTATTCTGCCTTCACAGAGGCTATTGCTTTTCTGAAGGAACTGTATGATTCATTGTGGATATCACCAAAACAATATCATCAAAACCTCATTCTCACAATTTCTGTTCTCTTTATAAATAAACATTGATTTCTCGCAAAGGGCTTGCATGTATTGAACTCATGCCCGTCCGCAAGCCTTCAAAGATCTGGGCAAAAGCCGTGAGGCCATGAACCTCGCAGAGATAATTAGACAGCGATTACAGGATGCTATCGTACACATTGTACTATAAGTACACAAAGCTTTGCATGTACATACATACGCCCTCGGGCTGCATTATCACGCAGTTTTGTCTTGTTTATCGTCGAACATTGTCATACCAAGATATTCTAATGAAAATATTTTGTATCGCAAACGTGGTAAAATTATTCCCTCTAATGCCATTCGCAAATGGATCTCCTTTTGAATTTGAGTTTCTATTGTTATGTGAGGTACCTATTCTAATGAAAATGATTCTTTGTTGAGTAATATTTTATGATACCGAAATCAAATAATAATATTCAAGGAATCAGAATTTATATTTCTGAATTACCTTATCTTTGCCATGTGTATAGTTAATTGAGTGTTACAAAAAACTGCGATTTAATAGTCGAAGAAGAAAAAAGTACCGGTTTGCTAATCTGTATTCGGGATATTCACCAAGTTGTTTTAAGTGCGCTAGCAAAATGAAGGCACAAGCTTTGCAAATCTGTTCAGCCTTTGTAGTCGAAAGTTATGATTAACAAGCTTATACACGTTCAATTAAGGCTGATAATCAAAGAACAATCGCTATTTTTAATCACTTTACGAAACTCGAATAGAAATTTGTCCAGAAAACGGGTAGGGTTAATAGGTTTAACATAGTTAACATTATTTATTATTATTTTGAATTATTATTGTATTTATTATTTTTAATTTAAAACATTATTCATTATTATTTTGTATCATTATTAATTATTATTTTAAAAATTATTAACTTCTGTGTTTGTGCAAATAAGGACTTATATGCTGTCTGAAATAAACAATTATATTTTATTTTATTTTATATATTATTATTATAGTGGTAAACGACGCGATAATATTTGTCAATGGAGCATATAGATTAATGTTATGTTTCCAGAGACACATCTAAGGATGATACTATTTTCATTTAGAATTCATAATGAAACCAGCATCAGTTTTGAGGAAGACAGTTTATTTGAATATTAATCTCAAACTCAAATAATTTATTATGTATAAGCCCTGCTTACAAATAGGCAATTTACATTTTTTTTAATGTAATTTAACTACAAATCTACCACCGGATCAGAACGCGACCTCCACTGAGAAGATCCAGCGAAGAAACTCAGCGGGCTTGTCTTTTTTTTGTTTAATTCTCATTCTCTTCTTTCCTTTTAATTTTTTTTTATAATATTGTGTGGATACAATGTTTAGGTTACAATTAAATAGCTTACAATCTAGCTCCAGTGTGATGCCGTACGACCGAGATATGAGACTAATGAAGTTATTTATAAAGAGTGTCTGAAGGATTCCAGATGGACCAGTCCCCACAAGCAGCACCCGTTCACGAGTATGACTACTGGAACAGCCATCTCTCCCCTAGACCATATTGGAGAGAAGGAAGTGACCCGCGCCAGACAGATCCTCTCCCCTCCGGATCACTGACATGTTCAGTCGTGTTTTAAGTGGACCCTTTTTTCAATTTTTAAAATTAAAGTACGAATTTATAAAATTAAATACAGTTAAATAAATAGGAGTGCATAACGCTTAAAGTGCTTATACAAATACATCAACGCACACTTGCTTTATAATAGAGATATTTAACTAAAGTGGACGGAATATGAATTCCCCGATTTTAACCAACTTACGTTGACCTTCAAGCTACGATCGCAGATACACACTCGTTTAATAATACGAGTGTGAGGGAGACATACTTATTTGCATAATTTTGGCTGCATTGTGAACGGTTAAAAATTGAAAATCTGTTACCCTAGTACAATAATCACTTTAGACCCTACGACACGACTCACACGATCTCGACGCGTAAAGAAAAAGTTCATACATTTGTTATAGAAGACTGATTAGCATACTGTATATTTTAAGCCTGGCGTGATTGATTCTTACTTTTATTGCTTATAAATAATTAACATAAAAACTGTTACACTATGCCACTTAAAGGAATACAATCCTAAAAACAAAAAAAGTTTTATGGAACAGTATGATATTAGGACAGACACGTGGTCTACCTCGGAAAATACAATGAGCCGTACACGATCTCAACAACAAGCTGCTGATAGTAATATGACTGATTACAAAACCGAAATAAATAAAATTATCACAGAACTAAAAAGAGAACAAAATAATAGGCTAGACGCTCTCCGATCGACCATTGATGAAATTAAAATACAAAATGAAGGCATAAATAAAGCGATTGAACATATATCGAAAGATTACGAAGATCTAAATAATAAACTACTTGGTATTGAGAAGGAAAGAGATGGCAATTTATTATATATACAATCTTTGGAGAGCAGGATTGAAAATCTAGAGAAAATACAAAGAAATGCTAGTGTTGAAATCAAAAATATACCGCCAAAGAAAAGTGAAACAAAACAAGAGTTAATAAAGTTGGTTGAAGATATTGGAAAAGCCATTCAGCTGCCAATACAGTCTAGTGATATTCGTGATATTTTTCGCCTTAATACAAAGTCTGAATGTAATCTTAAAAGACAAAAATACTGTATCACTCAAAGAAGTTCAATATACAACACAAGGAGAATAAACTTAGCACATCCCACCTACATATTCCAGGAACGTCAAAGCCTGTGTTTATATCGGAAAACCTCACCAATAAAGATAGAAGACTGTTTTTCCTAGCTCGTGACTTTGCGAAGACTTACAAGTATACTTACTGCTGGGCTGCCCACGGTAAGATATATATCCGTAAGAAAGAAGGAGTACCGTATATTCGCATTACTTGCGAGAAAAATACTGTCAACTTACGTTATACTTTAGCAATCTGAATATCAGTTATAAACTTTGTACTTACTTTTTGACTGTGTCTACATATTACACAAACCAACATTCTCATATACAAACATATCTTTATTATATACAAGGATTGAAGATATATATTCCAATTATTATAAGCAATATACCCAGATCAATAACGTACACCTTTAACTTTTCATCGTCTAACTATGGGTAGTCATACTGTTACTATTAATAATGATTTAGATGCTTACATGGTAGCTCAGTCTGGCACATGCAAAATCGAAAACTGTCACACATTTATAAAAAAACCTTTACACTCTTTAAAAATTATAACTCAAAATATTCGTAGTCTAAAACAAACTATATCTAATTTTCAAACTTTATTAGCAAGATCCAAACTGGACTGGAGTATAATTGTCTTGACTGAATGTTGGTTATCCTGCAATTCAGTCATACCTCAACTCGAAGGTTACAAATCTTTTTTACGCTTAATAATTGAACTCAGAATGAGGGTGTCGTTATTTATTATAGAGATAATGAATTATTTGAGTCAGAAGAACCTACTTTTCACAATGCTAACTGCCTTATTGTAAAAATCAGTCCAGACACTGTACTAATTGCCATTTATCGCCCTCCCAGTCATAAGAATATTAATAACTTCCTTAACTCATTAAATGAATGCTTGCAACAAAAAAAATCTTATAAAAATATTATAACGATAGGAGACATTAATATTGACATTGACATGACACAAGATAATAGATCCTGTTCCTATTTAAACTTAGCTGCTGCGTATGGTATGTTACCGGCTCATACGATACCTACACACAGTCGTACTTGTCTTGATCATGTGCTAATAAAAACAAAGTTATCCGCTCATTGTTACGTGGTAAATTCATCTATTACAGACCATGATAGTGTTTTTCTCTTCCTAAGTAAAAATACGAAAGAACCACATACTAATAAAATATTGAAGCATATGAATCTTGATGGGTTAAATAAGGATGTACTAGCTATAGATTTTATCTCTATATATAGTATGACTGATGTAAATGTAGCAGTGAACTTTCTAACATCTTTACTGTCCCAAGCGATTAATAACAATCTATCTGCAATTCCTGTCCCAAGACGTAAAGTAATTTTTAAGCCTTGGATTACCCCGGGACTATTACGATGCATGCGAAATCGGGATAATTTATATCTAAAACTCAATAAAAATCCAAATAATGAAACTCTAAAAATAACATATAAAAGGTATAGGAATTATTGCAATAAATTATTAAAGAGCATTAAACAAGATTATGAAAAAGAATTGATAAAAGGAGCTGGAAATAATAATAAAAAATATGGAACGCAATAAAAAATATAACTCATACACATAAAAAGAATGATTCTGCAGTGCATTTAATATCTAATGATAATCCTATTCATTCTATCAATCAGGTAAATTTATTTTTTACTAATATTGGAAAGTCATTATCTAATAAAATTATACAACATAGAAATATTAATTCTCATAACCCTTGCATGACATCTTTACGAAATTCTATGATCCTACTTCCTACTGATGAAATTGAGATTAAATCATGGATAAATAATTTAAAAATAGATTGCTCACCCGGTTCGGATAACATAAACACAGTTTTATCAAACAGTTCAGTGAAGTATTAGTTTCTCCCATCACCCATATATGTAACTTAGCATTTAGTACTGGAGTCTTCCCAAATGCATTTAAAAATCCCTAGTTATTCCCATATTTAAATCTGGTGACAGACGCTGTGTTAATAATTATAGGCCTATATCAATTCTGCCAACCATGTCTAAAATTCTAGAACGCCTTATTATTGTCAGACTAACAAAATTCCTGGAAAATAATAACCTGTTATCCCCATCTTAATATGGTTTCCGTTCACGAAGATCAACAGCTGACGCAGTTCATAAAGTAACTGATTTCATTGTAAATAAAATTGATAAAAAAAGAAAACACTCGCTATATTTTTAAACTTAGCCAAGGCGTTTGACACAGTCTCTGTCCCGATATTAATAAAAAAACTTGAGATTATGGGAATAAGGGGGCTTCCTTTGAATCTTATCAGCAACTATCTTTCAGAGAGAAGACAAATAGTTGAAATAGACAGTTGGAAAAGTGTAGAACTTCCTATAGAACATGGCGTACCTCAAGGTAGTATTTTAGGGCCTACATTATTCTTAGTTTATATAAGCGACCTTTCTCTAATCAGACCGGAAAATGGAAAAATTGTTTCTTTTGCCGACGATACTGTTTTACTTTTTGATGGTAAAACGTGGGAGGAAGTATATTCGTATGCTGAGTTGGGTTTAAATTTGGTTTGTAACTGGCTTAATAATAATCTGCTTGTTTTAAACACTGATAAGACGAAATTTATGACTTACTCATTATCAAATCAATACCAACCCGATCTTGACTTAACGATGCCCATGCATGTGATGTAACTATAAAAATCACCTGTACTTGCCCCAAATTAACAAAAACAAGAAATATTAAATATCTTGGTAATATTATTGATGATCAACTTAATTTTCAAGAACAAATTACTACATTAACAAATAGAATCCGTAAGCTTATTTTTATTTTTAAAACACTTTGTCATGTAGCAGATACCACTATCATTAAATCAGTTTACTTTGCACTATGTCAGTCTCTTTTCATGTATTGCATCACTTCATGCGGTGGAGCTGCTAAATCGGATTTACTTAAATTAGAGCGTGTACAGAGGACCATTCTCAAAGTAAGTTACTTTCTTCCCATTTTACATCCTACTTATGAACTATATCAGCAATGCGATATTTTAACAGTCCGACAACTGTTTATTTTACAAACAATTTTAAAGAAACATTCAGGTTTACCTTTTGACTCCCAAATTGTAAGTGATAGAAGGCGAACAACATCTATTTTTGAATCAAAAAGATTTAATACTAGTTTTTCCCACCGGTTCTACTGTTTTCTCGGAACATATCTCTACAACATAATAAATAAAAAAATAATATTTATCCATTACCTTTCCGTAAATGTAAATTGAGGGTCAGTTCATGGCTAAAGAAGCTGGATTATTACGAAACTGAAAACCTTTTAACACCGTTATCCTGAATTAATTACATGATATTTTAAATTTTATATTATGAAAAATAAAGATATGTTCGTACATTTACACGCATTCATACACATTTTCACACACCTCACACACACACACACACATTATAAATACAACTTTTATATTTCATCTATTTGCTTCAATTTTATTTTTTTTTGTTATTATTAATTTTGAAGTATTACTGTTATTAAATATGTCATTTTCCGTGAGGTGGAGATCCTGGTGATCTGTAAAACAGGTTATAACGCCTACTTCAGACACCAGTCTCTTATGATTATTGTAACTTGTTAACATTTAGGTATACTGTAAATGCTGAGAAAATAAAGATTTTAATTATTATTATTATTATATCTTAAAACATGTGTAACGCAGTGGGTCATCAGTCGCGATTGTATGAAAACTTTTGCTATTATGACATCTGCATCTCTGGAAATGGAAGAATCATGGCTACTTATTTATTGCGAGACGATTTTTATGCTCAAAGCTATCATCGTACCACATAAACTTCCTGTCATATCAATATGATCCTTAAAGCTGGAAAACTAAAAATATAGCGATCCTCTCACAATAGAGGAAGGCAGAGAAATGTCTAGTCTGGAATCGTCTGGTCCGTATAGAGATTGAAATCTGTCGGACGTCCAAACTGTGCGTTAAAATGGATGCTTTTACATGGCTCATTTTTATGGTTTTGTTAACGTACAGCCTAATGTATAACGCCTTCAGGATCATTCACCTCCATGTTTACTAACTCTTAAACCGCACGCTAATAAAAGGGAGAGTAATAAAAAATCAAGGTAAACTCTCCAATTGGAGGACGTAGGAGGGACTTAATTGCTCTATTTCCACACAGTATCAAAGGTACTTCGACGCAATTACGAGGACTTACTCAGCACTCTGCGCAGTTGCGATTAAGCGATTCAATTTTCAATGTGGCAAACATTAATGGAGAGTTTCTCGGCTATTTTATGCTCTGCAAATGTGAATTTGAAAAATATCATTGAACGTCATAAAAAGGTTTTATCTCTAGGTAGTTAATATGAACCAAATTTATTTATATGATTGTTACTTGGTTTAGTGCTCAGCGCATAGGCCACTTCACCCACTAGATTGAGTAGTTACGGGTTCGATCTCCGCGTGGCAGAATCTTTGTGTGATCCTCAAATATTTTTTCCGGTTTGTGTATATGTAATTTATGTTCGTATATGTATCCTCGACACGGAACTGATTCTTTGGTACCTCGTTTTACAACTGAATCTAGGAGCAATCGAATAGGTATATTTATATTCATTAAACTAAAACTTTATTATAAAAGATTTATTATGTTGCACGCACCAAGTAATAGAACGCTTTAAATGACTGGATTGAAATTAAATTAACGCTTTAAAATCACTTTGCAGGTTTCGGAGAGGAAATAATCTCGTTATACTCCGAAGCAATTCTTTAATCTTGAGAAATAAATCTTTTCCACAATTAAGTCAATCACGCCTGTTTAACTCGATTTTCTTTTAAGACACCTATTACAGGCCGCAGGGACCGTTCCCGGGAAGAGGCTAGGGCAAGACTAAATTGCTCTGAGGTAAAACAGTCAATTTAAATGGTAAAAGAGTTTCATTAAAAAAAATGTCTATGAAAATGACACTAAAGGAAAGTTTTTATTGCATTACTTAAAGCTAAGCATTTGTTCGTACGTCCCAACAGTAGAAGGAGATTTTATTAAACTCGTCCCCTCAAAGCATAAAGCTTACAATATGATTACATTAGATATTCTAAATATAATACTCAATGAATAAGCTCAATGTTTAGTTAAATTCCAAGAAAAAATCAAATTAACAAAAGCTGTTTATGCCAAGTATTTGTTCTATTGCAAAGTAATTTTAGGCAAAAGGTACGGAATTATGATAATCCAAATCATACCGAATTAATAAAGACGTCTCTGACGATGAGACGGGAATACGTGGTTGAATTATATTACGTTGTACAAAGCTGAGAGTCGAGTCGCATTTGCCCGGGGGTTTTGTTTTAGTCCCCAAAAGTAGCTTGATGATATAATAATGACTTATGGAGCCGGCATAAACAGCTTTTTATTCCGACTAAGAAAAAAAGGTCAAACAATGGCGAGAGTGCTTCCTTTCGTTGCGGCGTCGGGCCTGCGCTTTGTCAGCATTGTACGGTAGTTAAACTTAATTAATGATTCTGCACTCTTGATAAGAGACGAACTATACATACATATCTATCTATCTATCTATAACCTCACGCCAGATCCCTTGCGGGGTAGGCAGAGAGTACAGAGTTCCAACAGGTTCTTTCCTTACATACCTCTCTGGCTTCCTCGACTCTCATAGTTCGTCTCATACACGCTCGCCGGTTACGGAGACTCTTGACTTTTCCATCAGATAAGACTCGGTTTATTTGGTCGTGGTAAGATAGTCTAGGTCTTCCCCGGTACCTGCATCCTTCCACTTTCACATTGTATATCTGTTTTGTCATTCTTTCCTCTGGCATTCTTTCTATATGCCCGAACCAACGGAGCATGCCCTTTCTCATCTTTACACCGATACTATCTTTTATACCTACTCGCTGTCTTACTATGCTGTTGCTAATGCGGTCGGTCAGCTTCACTCCGCACATCTTCCGCAGAGCTCGCATTTTTACCGCATTTATCCTACTTTCATTCTACTTCTTACATACCCAGCTCTCGCTACCATATAACAGCGTTAGAACAAGAACTCCGTTATGTATGGCCAGCTGCGCCGTATGGCTTAAGTGCCGGCTCCCGAGTAGCTTTCCCATCGCACCATTCACTCTGTTTCCTGCACTCACTCTTCTCTCTATGTCAGCGGTGTATTTCCCATCCTTACTGAAGGCGCATCCAAGATATACAAACTCATTCACTTGCTCCAGCACATCGTTACCAACCACAATCCTTACATTCGTTCTGGTTTCTTCCCTTACATACAATGTAGGTATAGTGTATTGTATTTATATTTCTTCTTTGAATTTACAGTTAATTATTATGAATGTGTGAAGAAAAAATTATGCATGTTTAAATCTGTTACTAATGTGTAAGGCTGACTACGAATCGATTCGCAGATAACTTTAAATAGATGATACGCTAAGTAGAAGTCTTTATGTTAATAGGCTTTATTGAGTACAAAATAAACAGCGTGTGCCGTATAAAGTTCAAACAATTTCGTTTAACATTTCTCTCAGCTTTTGGCGCAAAATCTTTCCTCTAGGATTTCTCGGCATTTCTTGAATAAACTTTACACCACCTCTTAATTGCATATACGGTGCTACCTGAAAAATAGAATAACGTAGTGATTTCCTTAAAGTAGTCATTTACATATTCCTAATTAGTAGTTTTTATTACAGAATAACGCCCAGTTGCAGAGACGTTCTTTATAATTTAAAGACATTAATCGCTAATTAAAATAAATTAAATCATTCTAAAACAAAATTACGAAAAATTTAATTATGAAATAATAAAGTTTTTAATGATAGTGCCACTATATGTAATGAATGTATTACCTGCAAAGGATTGTAAGACGGTACAAATAGTGAACACTTCGGTATTTAAAACGAGAAACATCTAAATATTTTTAATGATAAAAAAAAAATGATAACCTCTAAAGAAACATAGTCCATCAGATCTTTTTCAGTGACATCTGTTCCAGGTTGTTTTATAACAAATGCTGTAGGTTCTTCTCCGTAATCAGGCACCGGTTTCCCCACCACACCTGCCTCACGCACTCCAGGGTGTAGCTGCAAAATGGTTTCCAGCTCCAATGGTGCTACCTGTCAAAACAATTAAAGTAACCATATCAAGACATTGTGGAAAGACTGCATCCAGAACGGTATTGAAGTAAAATGTAGCTAAATACCTAAGTGTGAAAGTCCTATTTGGCTATAATCAAGGACGTGTGATGTATTTTAACTGTAATAAAACAATTTTACTCCACTTCAGTTTAATTTTAAAGATCGCAATGAATATGGCTTTCTATCTTTAAAATCCAAAACAAAATGCGGGCTGCACCTTTTGGTGGACTACGATCGTCTAGGTTTTATTGGTTTTGCATCGAGTGTCGAGCGTGCACGAATGCAAAAATACACTAGGTACGCTGCTTTGAAGTCGTAAAACTCGTTTTGATATCAGTTTTTAAGGGGTTTGTCTAAACTACGAACGGATGTACAAGTATAATCGTAAACTTTGTTCCTATTAGAGCCGGCTAATAGAGGATCTAGAAAACTATGGAATCTGAATTCTTTTATGACGTAATCCACAAAAAAGGTTTTTTTGAGATGAAAATGTACGAGAATATTCCGTGGAGTAATAATACCCACAAAATCTTATAGCTTATTGCTAGACTTAGGTCGAGATGCTGGCAATTAAGTGTATACTTTTACACATGTCCGGGTTATTTCGTAATTATTAGTTACTAGCTTTTGGCCGCGACTTCGATTGCGTTGACTTTAGAGAGGAATCTAACATTTTTATTAATCTAGGTGTTATGTATCATCCTATGTGTAAATCCAGGTAATAAAGTATCTGTGTGCCAAATTTCAGCCATTTCCGTTCAGGCGTTTTTGCGTGATTAAGTTATAAACATCCAAACACAAACTTTTACATTTATAATACTAATAGGATGTAATATACAGCGCTGATAAATACATTAAAAATTGATTAAAATTATATACCTTTAGACAAAGCAATACTCTCATCGATATAGGTAGCGATTTTAAGTCATGCCTCATGTTATTAAAATTGCAATAAATAGCTATCTATAATATTAATACAGATTCAAATTCAAATTGATTTATTTGCGAATACAGGTGTACAGAGATTTTATGTTATGAGAGTGTTCTAGCTGTATTCCACCTTTTGGCATGCAAATTACAGGTGTGTTTTATTTCTTACATTTTGTACATTTCTTTATAAAATATGTAACATTTATTTCATTATTCATTTAAGATAGATATAATAAATCATAAGTCTTTAGAATAAATAACATTATTAACCGATATCATTAATTATAATGGGTATCCAAGATTTAATGTCTCTTATATTGAATTATGAAATGTCAATTTAAATTAAGTATCATTTAAGTTCAGTGTCATTAAAATAATCATCTAGTGTATGCCTTAACGGTCAGTAGGTTCTTAACTTCCCTTCTAAAAATATTTGTATCCTGTGTGTCAACAATATACCTAGGTAGTTTGTTAAAAATTCTCGGGGCCATACAAAATATACTTTTGTTGTCCATCGCTGTTTTGTGTGCGGGCACACCAATCTTATGTCTATTACGAGTACTGTTGTAGCTAGTGAAAAGATGACTGTTAGTTTTAACAAAGTTAAGCATCTCATATATATACAGACACGTAAAGGATAAAATTTTCAATTGAATAATTGTGGCTTACATGTGTCAGTTTGTTGCAATTTGCAAACGGCCCTTAAACACCGTTTTTGAGCTTTAAATATCCTTTCCCTGTCAGTTGAGTTTCCCCAAAATATAATACCGTATCTTATTATTGATGTTACATATGCATGATATGCCGTTAATACGGCATCCTTGTTAACAAATTTTGACATCATATTGAGTGCATATGAAAAACTACTTAATTTACTACCGAGGCCATCTTTATGAGATTTCCAAGTCAATTTACAATCTATATATAGTATTATCTATAAAATGTATTTTCTTGTTCATGTATTTTATGTCAATTATTGGTGTATTACATGTACTATTTTTAATGACAGATTCAAAGAAAATAATCAAACACATAATACAAATGATTTTTATGGTTTCTATTTTTCAGAGTTTAATACCAGCTGAATTTCAGTTTCGCTTTTTAAATCAGGAGCTAAATAGATACCTATGAGATTTGAATGAAAATATTGCCTAAAATTTAATGGAACTTCCAAAACAATCGATCCAGATTACACAAAATAATATCTTCTTTACGATACTATTATTTGATCCACATTCACTCGTTAAATAGGAGTTTGTTTGGGGCAAAATGTAGATACCGCTTCTATAATGGAGGGCTCGGATAATACTACGGGCTAATTTAATCTGATCGAAAACAGCCAATATCATAAATTACATTATGATCGTTTTTACTAAAGATAGGTGGGCACATTAACTACGAACACATGATAACGGCAACAAACTCCGAATCAATTAAATTCAGTTCGGCATTCAGCTAAAAAAAAAGTCTTTCATAGGTCCAGCTTGTCCCGCCATCTCCGCCTGGGCAGTGGAAGGATGCCGTTGCCTAACGGTGAGACAATGACTGACAAAAAAAAGTCCTACCTTGTACCCATCGTAAACGATTATTTCTTTCAGCCTTTCAACTATGTAGAAATATTTATCGTCATCGTAATAACCCAAATCGCCGGTCTTAAAGAAGCCTTGTTCTAAGTAAACAGAAGGGTCCACTCCCACGTAACCCTTCATAAAGACAGGACCTCTCAGGCATATTTCCCCACGTCGATTCGGGCCAACAGTTTTACGGGTTTCGGGGTCCAGGACCTGTGTAAAATATCAATATCAGGTTATATCGAATATCAACACTAATAAGAAGCCACACATATAAAGCAGCAATAATAGTATTGTATCTTCCCACGCTTTATTTAGTAGTAGCGAGAGAATAAGATTACCTTAAGGGTTATCCCAGGGGAGGCCATGCCCACGCTTCCGGGCTTTGGACCTTTAGTACCCCAACTCTCGGATGTCAGTTCACCAGCTTCAGTCATGCCGTAACCTTGCAATATATTTTTCAATTTGGGAAATCTGAAAGTAATAATATGTTTAAGTATTTTTTAAGACCGACCGAAGACTTTAGGTGTGTTTTTGTTTGCTTTAAGCGTGTTTATTTCAACCTTTGCCCTAACGCTAATTATATATTTACAATTTTTTTGTGGACATCTTAAAAGGATTATGAGGTTTTTAGAGGAAGCGAAAGAGGTGTGTGGCAAACTATAGTCTTTGCCTACCCCAGTGGGAGAAAGATGTGAGTGTATGTATTTATGTATGTCCATAAAACTTATATTCTGCGAATAGCACGATAGCCAATCTATTTGAGTGAGAAATAAAGCACTTCTTTCATAATGTTTCATCTCATAGACCAAAATAATAATACAAAAACAGTTCTAGATATGTAGTTCAGAAAAGCAACCGCACAATTATTGATGCAGAGCAACAGCGTTCCGTAACAGTAATATTAATAAAAAAACCTTAAACGATTTCTTTTCAAAGTAAATAAAGCGATACTTGCCTGGATTTAACCTTTTCAATCGTCTTGTTATGAAGAGGCGATGATCGAGAATATATAATTTTTAGCGAATCGAGATTAAATTGACCCGCTTCTTCCACTTTTGATAGATAACAAACAAGGGAGGGAACTATAAATGCGATATTGACCTGAAATTTCAGGAGTCTTATATTAGTTGTTTAATTATTTGGTAAAGATATTTTACGGTACATTTCGTAGGATAGGTACAGAACTAGTACCAAATGCATTAAGAATAGTCTGTCTATAATTGATAAAACAGTCTGTTTCCCTAATTTTTTAGAGCCCGTTTTATATTCAGTCTAGTCGTGTTGTAGTGGACAGGCAAATGAACAAGAAAATGGCGTTACTGTAACTTCTATAACTAGAAATGATCTTGTAAAAGTATTTTGTATGCCATCATTAATACGATCATTTCCAAAGTTATCATAACGCGACGCGTTATGTATTGAATTGATCTATCTATCTATTTATCTATCTATCTATCTATATCATCATGCCAGATCCCTTGCGGGGTAGGCAGAGAGTACAGAGTTCCAACAGGTTCTTTTCATACATACCTCTCTGGCTTCCTCCACTCTCATAGTTCGTCTCATTGAATTGATCATTGCGGAATTTGCTTGTTTTGGTGCCAGCTTCCTTGCTCACTATCGCGGTTTGTATTCTAGCGCTGGTGAATTTAGTGGTCATTTTTCTGTTCAATCAATACAATTCAAATACTGTCTTTAATTTTTGTGCTTACGTCTTAGCATGCATTAATCCGTATTGATTGGTGAACTGTAAATACATATTGGAAAATGGAATACTATTGACGTAAATGTTATTGTTCACTAAGTATTAAACGTCCAGTTTAAAATCACTACACTTTACTTGTGCACGTCATAAATAGTACTCATAGTTACACCTAGTCAGGTAAGTTCGTGACAAATTCTCTACAATTTTTTTTTACATAATATTACTATTTATTACGCGTGAGTAGAGTGTTGTTTTTTCATTTATATATTAAATATGTATCTAACATTATCAAAACCAGCTAGGAAGATGTGAGAGTAGACTTCTTGTGATCGCTGTACCCTTTGCTCAAAAAGCACGACTGCCTCACGATGATGTCATTACAATAGAAAAAAATCAATTAAATACATCACATACTGCCCTTGTTCCCTACTTTTAATATTACACTTACATCACAGTCTTCAACACTCTTCATAAAGGAGAAAGGTGTAGCTTCATTGATGTAGACAATTTTCCTCCCAAGAGCGAGAAATTTGTACGTCATAAACGTGTCATAATTATGATACCATTCTCCGTAAAGGAAAGCCGTATTCAGAGATCCGTCGCAAAAGCTAAAAAAATAATATCATGTAAGTTTCAATTAGCCTTAATATGAAAGGACTCAAGTGTCACTTCTACGACCAGATGGCTTAGCACGAACAGATACATATGCGTAGTGCTATCGAGTTGATATTTTCCTCCTCCATCCTTTTCACTCCACAAATTTTCCAAATAAAGATGAATGTGACAACACGCCTACTCGCCAACGTGTCGATCGATCTAATAGAGAATGTGTACTCGTAACTGTGTAATTTCTTATTCTATCTTCGAATTCAATTTTTTTTCCAACATAATTCGATTTATCACATTTCAGATACATTGTTTGGCTTTTAAGGGTATGGTACACGTTAATGTCTGTTAATAATAAATAACGATTTCTTGCTTTTCTTTTAAAAAGTTAATTTGACACATTAATATTTAAAAGGCACTTATTAATTCATTGGATATTATTAGAGGTAGACATTATTTATAAAAATAAACTATTACTTACTCATCAGGCAGACTATTCAAGATGCAATTCAGATGTGTCAATTGGACGCCTTTTGGCATACCGGTGGTGCCCGAGGAATACAAAATGAATACGGTGTCAATCTGTCCATGAACTTGCATCGGCTCAAACCTATTTAAGTCCACGTCGTTCGTCACCAGTGCTTTTATAGATATCGCTGAGTCAACAGAATCGTCCAGAGTTATAAATTTCTTGATGCAGTCGAAACTTTTTAATGTGTCTCCGTACATGCCCCAGAAGTGATTTGAACAGATAAAGTATTTGGGTTGCGTTATGTTTATTTTGTGTTTTAAAACCGCTGAAAACGAACACATTGTTATTAGTACATACTAGTTATAGTTTTATATAGCCAGTGTCACTTATGTTAATGTTTTATTTACATAAGTATGGAGTTTCAATGTTAGCATTAACACAAACCTTACTGGTTCACAATGCTAAGTACTTTTTGTTTTTGTAAGTGATAGATAAATAACCAAAAAAAATGAATGATCCTCAAATTTTTTGAGTCATCTGGACTCATAGAAGCGTTAATTTCATGAGCATTGATTTTAAATACTTGTCATAGACAAGTTTCACTTTGGCATATTGGATTTATGATATAATTAACATTTTGCCAAGACCACCACTACTACAGGCCTTAATTTTGTTAATTGTACTTCAGTATGAAGACGATGATCATATTGAGATGATGGGAATAATGATATAATTATGTTTTAAAAATTGCATACCTATAAGCAGCTCAGTGTTTATAGAAAAAACAGTGTTCAAAATCCTAAGAATAATTACTCAAACTACATATTCCGTCCCCCATTTCTCATTTAATTTTTCAATGTGCCATAAGACATAAAACGTTTAAAGAATGTAGTGGAAATAAGGTAAGATAGATTGTCTCACCTCTACCACTCTTTAAATCATACGGGGTGTACGTCGCTCCAGTGAACACGATTGCGAGAACTGTCGGGACAAATTCATTGCGTTTTTCGGATCCCACTGCAACGATGTCGCCTCTCCCAACCCCCAATTTTGTCAAAGCGGTGGACATATTGACGGCATATTGTGTGAATTCCTTGTATGTTAGCTTTTCACGTGTCTCGCCATTCTCCTAAACATTTCCGATATTTCGGGTTAAATAAAGTGTTTAATAAAAATGTTATTCAATATTTATAGTTAGTTAGTTGCTAGTATTTTATGTGTTGATTATCCTTATACGTAAGCGTGAATTGTTTATTCTACTTTACCCTGTGGGAGTTTTTAAAATCAACTGAAAGATTAAAAAATATTTGATATCGTTTAAGCAGCATACCAATTAAGAAATAGGCTCTATTGCATAAGCATATTATACATTAGCGTGTATATGCATAGTGGAAACATTGTCACTTAGATTATTTACTACTTCAAATTACTTTAACCACCCATCAAGACGTATTTAGTTGTTAAGATACATTAAACAATGGCGAACAGGAAAAATAATAAATTACTCACCAATGCTATTTCATCCTTTTTCAGACGAAGTCGGTCTAAAATAAATTTTCCAAAGTTTAAATGCGCCGGCACTTGCACATTTTGATCGCCGTATACAAAATGATCGTCGTTAAACATTTTTATTGATAAGTCCGGATTCTAAGCGGTGCCAACGCGACTTGCGTTCGAATAACAATACGATACTGTGTACAACGTAGAGGAGATTATACTGAGAGGCATGTCTAATAAATTTATCCTATCGCGGACATGGCGCGTCTGTCACAATAACGTCAATTGATTTTTAAATTAACTGTCTGTACCACCACGCTAAATCCTTTGCGGGATAGGAAGAGAGTTTAGAATTCAGACTATTTATTTATATTTATTACCTAGCCGTAACAGCCGTCTTTTGTAATTTGACAAAGGTAGGTAGGACTTTTTTGGATAGCATTATTAGAAAGGCTGAAGAGACACCTCTATATTTAGTTTCTTTTAAATCCGTTCAGCCGTGTTAATATGGAGATAGAAAAACAACTATCCCCCAGTAACCTTGCATTTTCCGAACTAAAAAATAGTCTTAAACAATCTCTGAAATTTCCTCCATTCTTCAGTGATAGTCTATTTAGAATCGGTTGTGCCGTTCTGGATATTAACACGCACAAACGAACATTTTTTACTATTGGGCCCGTATGAGCTTAAAATTTCTTCTTAATTTTAAAATCACAAATCCCAAATCATTATGCCTGCGAGTCGTGTGGGATCGTACTTGCGACTATTTGACAAAGTAAATTAAGTAGTCTACGTTTTATCGCTTAAACCGAGTCGTCTTTGTTTTGCAAACGTTTTTATAAAGTCAGTTTAAAAATGAGTAAATTTTCGTTATAGAACAATTTCAAAAGGTCGTCAGGCTTCCAGTCACCCGTGAAGAGGTAGAGGGAAATCGAAGGATTGCCAGGCTTTTCTTTAGCCAAAATATGATTTTATGATTAATATCTTTTAGCAGTCATGCAGGCCGGCAAAAACCCATGAAATCCATTTTGGTGTGATTTTACCTACCTTGAAAGTTATTATTATTTCACGACTAGGGTACTATATCATGACGTCAGATTCCTTGCGGAGTAGGCAGATAGTACAGAGTTTAAACAGGTTCTTTCCTTACAGACTTTTCTGACTTCCTCCACTCTCATAGTTCGTGTTATGCACGCTCGCCGGTTACGGAGACGGAAGATACGGTCTATTTGGTCTTTGTAAGATAGTCTAGGTCTTCTCTGATATCTACATCTTTCGACTTTCGCAATGTATATCTGTGTAGTTTCTTTCATATTAAGTTTTAGTATGAAGAAATAATAGATATTTCGCAGAAGTCATGCTATTGTATATATTGCTATGCTATATATTTTAGAGAGAAAAAGTATTTTGTTTTATTTTACGATGTAAGACACCTTCATATAAAGTTTCAATAAATTACGTTTAGCCAGCTATGACGCAAGAACCGTGATTCTTTTCGGAATAAATAGTATCTCAAATATTTTTTCGAGACCTAAAACACCTTGAAATGTTAGTAAGATCCATTCTGCCATTTTAGTATGAAGAAATAAGGGCTATCCCGGAAGAACCGTGTTATATGCCGTGTGGAAGTTTACAAAATATTGTATATGCTCTCAACTTCCACCAGACTTATTTCTCTATCAACTAAATCTATCATTGGGTTCAGTCTTAGCCCCACTTAGCCCGCACAGGTTTTCTTTGTAAAATATAAACTAAACTGTAGTGCGATCTTATTCAACACACACCACTAACACCTTATCAAAAATAACATGCAATACCTTCCTTTTTAAGAAGGATTATTTTTTATTAATATTTATATTTCCAGAGAGGTATGTTGACAAAGCGCCTGTTGGAACTCTGTACTCTCTGCCTACCCCGCAAGGGATCTAGCGTAATTATGTAGATAGATTTATATTTTTGATTTAAACCTTCTTTACGTACCCTGATAAAGAGTGTAATCTAGCATAATAATATCTTAAAACGATACATTGCCAGTTAAGTATGTAGGGAAGTTTTGTCAGTTTATTTTGTGTTAGTCTTCTCGATTGTAGAACGAGCTGAACTAACTTATTCACCAAACGGGGCTGGCAGAGGTGTACTGTGTACGCCCAGTTTTCATCGAGATTAGGCCCCATGTAAGGGCGACCATATTTACATTATACCGGACACAATGGTAGACTCTGGATTGATACTGGAGATTTTTTATGAAAAATTACATTTTGTCTGAACTAGAATTTGAACACGACTGCGTAGTGTTGTTTTATCCACCATCTTTAAAATTGTCTATTTCCTGTTTAACATATTATTATTATGATGTCTAATGATTTATGTGAAACGATTAGGCCAAACTGTAGCAGCATATATTGACTCGAAATAATATCAAGGATATTGTTTAATTGTGACTTGTTTTACTTTTTTTTAGCCAGAATACTTCAACTGTAGAACATAGGTTTCCCTCAAAGATTCCAACGAAGACGGGCTTTTTCCTTTTGATTTTTTTAATAAGGTAATAATAAAACGAATATGTTTTGTATTTTAAGCTTTCTTTTTGTTTTGATATTTTACACATTCATTTGGCAGTACCATTTTGTAGCAGTTATTGAAACTATACTCACAAAATGCATCTAGTTTTCTGTAGTGACTAGTGGTTTAAGTATAGCAAATAATTATATATAACGCGATAAAAAGAATACTAAATTAAGCCTTAAAATTAAATGAAAACGTTCAGATGTCACTACCAAAGCACAGTAGGTTTACGTATTAATAAATTAGGCATTGACGTCAAATTGATGAAAATTATTAATGGCTTTTGATTTTCTTTATAATTAAAATACGCGCAATGGTCGGAGGTTAGGTCTCGTGCAATACGGGGCAAGCCTAATGCCATTATATCGGGCACAATGCCAGTTGATACTGGAAATATTTCTATCGAAAAATTACATTTGGTCTGCCATGGGATTCGAACTCAGGACCTCGTGATCGCTATGCGCATTATTCGCCAGTAGTCTAACGGGGTGTAGGTAACTTTTTACAAGCTTTTATGTTCGTAGATCTGTCTTTCTGGTTGAAATCTTGTAATCCATGTTTCAAGCCCTTCGGGTATCCGATTGAGCTGAAATTTGGCGTACGTATGTAAGTTCGGTGACAATGCAATAATATAGCACTATGGACCCAGCCCCAGACCAGTCTTATGATGGATTTGAAAGGTGGCCATGGGAACATGTCAACGACACAACATAACTACCTCGTGTTTAGGCTTGTTAGATTGGTATTGACAGATACTATACAACCAGATGATGTTCAGGGTATGATAATGAAGTGGAAATGTGGTTACCGGGACTACCCAACTACTAAACATAACCCCGCCGTGTTTGGACTCGTTGGATTTGTCTTGACGGGCTTTATAGACCTATATGATGTCTAGGGTCAGATGATGGTGCCAGAGGGTGGCCAAAGGAACTACCCAACTACTACTACGTTCAGGCATGACAGTACTCTTTTATTTATTTTTTCTTTTTTCAGCTCTATTTTTAATTCAAAGGTATGTATATAAAGTCTTGGTAAGTACTATCAGGCAGTTGAAATGAAAAGGGTCTCATGTGATACTAACAATGTTAGTACATATATGTAACGCAGTGGTTGTATTTAAAATACGTTTATCATGGCAGATGAGAGGATCACAGTATTCGCAGTCGTTTGAATTCTCACTAAATCCTTCCTACGAGTTCTTTTATCTGAGTGAGTACCATATATCTAACATTTTCTGGTACTAAACAGGTGAAATTCTTGGAATTCTCATAAATGTTTTAAAAATGTTGTCTCTACGAGGCATGCCTTTTAAGTTTTGTCGTTTGAAGAAAAAAACACAACTAGAACCTTATAGTACTTTTTATTGTTTTTCAAAGTATTCACCACGTAGCTTAATACACTTTTCCATTCGCTCAAACCAGTTATTATAACATTTATTCCACTCTAAAGTGGGGGTGTTCAAAATGGCTGACTTAAAAGCGTCGACTGCTTCTTCACCGGACTGGAACCTTTGACCATGAAGACTTTTCTTAATTTTAGGAAATGTAAAGAAATCGTTAGGGCTTAGGTCAGGACTGTATGGAGGATGGTCAAGAATTTCTACTTTTTCCTGCTTCAAATACTCAATCGTTTGACGAACGCTTTATAAGCTTGCGTTGTCGTGGTGCAGGATGATGCGTCGCTTTGACTTAGATTTTCGAAGTTCGGCGATGGCTTGTGGTAAACAAACTGTGTTATACTACTCTGCGCTAACCGTTCTACGATCTTCAAGTGCAATAGTCGCAACATGGCCGGTTTTTCCAACGAACGTGGCCACCATCTACTTTGAAGTGCTTCGAGAACGAACAACTTTAGTCGGCTTTGGCTCGTCTTGAAAGACCCAGATTGTAGATTGTTGTTTGGAATCAGGACCGTAGGCATAGATCCAAGATTCGTCACCACTGATGAACCTTTGCAGAGTTTTCTTGCACCATCTGACTCGGGCCGTCTTGTGATCGTCGGAAAGCAGATGCGGTATCCAACGGCAAACTAGCTTTCTCACACCAAGCGCTTCATGCAAGATCTTCTGAATAGTTGTCTCTGAGATGCCTAATAGAGCCTCTATCTCTCGATACGTCACATGACGATCTTCGAGAATTAGTTGTCTCACAGCAATGATGTTATCTTCAGTGAAGGCGGATTTTGGGCGTCCTTCGCGAGATTTATCACTAACACTAGTATGTCCACGCTGGAATTCTAAATACCAGCGTTCGACAGTCCGCAGACATGGGGCTTCATCACTGAACACGGATGTTAGCTTTTCAAAACACTGAAGCCGTGTCAGGCCTCTTCTAAAGTTGTAGAAAATTATTGCACGAACATTTTCCTTAGAAAGATTCATTTTCGTACGTAACCTGACAGATTCCAATCGACGCTGTGACTAAACAATAGATAGATAGATAGATAGATAAAAAGTTCATTTGTAACAAAAGGACACACAGTACATAATATTATCCTAAAACATTAAAAAAAACAAAAACAAACATGCAGTACAATTTAAATTATAACATTATTATTGTGTGTCACAGTGGTACAAAAGGGCCACAGCTCAGCGCCGCATTTGCTCGAGGAGCAAAACGCTGATTTTCAGCTGCAACCACGATGTTAATAGCATTAATCCTAATGCTTTCAACTGTTTTGAGATTCAAAATTTAAACACATTCGAATATAGAACAGTTCCAAATTCAAAATTGCCGGGAAATATGGAAACGACAGAACTTAAAAGGCATGTCTTGTATGTACAACGTTACAATATTTTTATTGCCGCAGAGTAGTTTCTTTGAAAGTAACGAGAGAATTAAAAATTAATTTCATGAAATAAAATTGCTTCTGTGATTTTGCCGTGCGGAGTACGTTAGAACGGATTTCTCTCCCCTACTCTCCCGGCGACCGTAACGCGCGAGTGCCACTTACCTGTTACAACTTATTGAATTATTTATAAAACTATCCACCCTATTGGATTGAAATATCGCAGTCCTATATAGCTTATCCGGCGAACAAAACCATTAGTGCGACAGGGAATAACAATTTAAAACCATTATATTATGTATTCAATTCTGCCATTGTTATAAAACGACACCAATTACGAGAAGTATTGTAAGGCGCCTGCCTGCATATTGTTATTCGTAGAAGCGCAATTAACTTAACAACGTGGACTAGATTATAACAAGTCCAATTATAATGTAAAAATTGGTATCATTACATAAGCAAGCCACTTTATATCTATTAGTTACTGACCCGTAATTTACGAGTAGTTAAGATATAATGTTTTATCAGACAATGTGTAAGGACACTTATTTCCGTTTATTGCTGTTCGTCCAGTCATCTCTTGAGCCATTCAATTCGTTGGAAACGTCACATAAAACGTTCGAATCGATTTCGCATAAACGATAGACGTGACCAACCAAAAAGTGTATGGTGTCTAATTTAACGGGGAAATTGAGTGAATTTTCGTATTTGGTAAAGGGACCGTTATTATTATGGCGATACGCTTGCCATCTATCATTTTAGGTTAAATATTTAAGCAAAATATAACCTTAGTATATTCATAACATATATTACCTTCACCTTCGCCAGATGCCTCATATAGAATGACGACTGTGAGATCCGATGTGGCATACCATAATATTATTTTTAACTTAATATTTCTTTCACAGAAATGAGAGTATGTCTATTTTTAGGATTTCATGTCTCGCATAAATAATACCACCTTGGACTATTTCTTTTGCGTATCAGTTATTCTGTTTAGTAATGAAAATAAATGTCGTTTCTTTTTATTCTGGGTTCCTATACCTATACCTATACCATAGAAGATTAAACTTTTTAACTTTAATTATTCTACACAACGTTCTATGATGTTTGCTCATTTTTAACCGACTTCAAAAAGGAGGAGGTTCTATGTTCGTCTGTATGTATGCTTTTTTTATGTATGGTCACCGATATTTCCGTCAATTGTGGACTGATTTTGATGATTCTTTTTGCATTGGGTTTAGAATGACTGCAAGGTGGACCAATTTTATTTTGGGTGTTGGAACTTGAACTTTGAAGATACACAAGGGAACTTTAATGACAATCAGCACGAATGTACAAGATGTAACATATTCAACGCAAGACCTGAAAGTAATTTGTTCCAAATCAGTATCTGAATTGATTCCAACCATTTTTAATTTATCTCACATTTTTTTATAATTTGCATAAAAATGTGTTACTCCTTCAGTGCGCTATAACAAACTAGATTGATTTCTAATCCTAAGCAATACGGAGATTTCAAATGCATTTTTAAAACATATTTCTCCATACGCACACATTTACATACAAGTTTTTTTGTTTATTGGGGAACAAAAGTGCTTATTAAAAGGGTAAAAACTTTAAATTTGAAAATTTGATTTTCGTATTGATTTTGTGTAGCAATAATCTAATTGGGGTCTTGCGTTAATTACGTTACACCTTGTATGGATTCCGTTATTTTGGGTATTACGTCAATTCTATAGGTACCCTACTATAGAACTAAGCAGAATATTAACCGACTTCAAAAAAGGGAGAGGTTCATAATTCGTTTGTGCTTTTTATGACTTCTTTGCTAGTAAACAGATTTTGATGATTCTTGTTGCATTGGGTTCAGTATAACTCCGGGGTAGTCCCATTTTAATTTTCTCGGTATTGGACCTTGGACTTTATAGATACACTACGGGACTCCTTGACCGCAAACAGCACGAATGTGTAAAATCAGTAAAATTACTAAGTAGAATAATATAATATAGGTATACTATAAATAATAAGGATTATTCCGCGCGCTTCGTAAGCGTACACACGCTACTTGTCCGTTAGCTGCATTATTTCCGATATATTTATCAATTTCCACGAAATATTTTATAAAAACCGGTAAAATAACCTACCGTCACAATCCCGTGTCGAAATTTTAGCCAAAATATCAATTTCTAACTGTAAAAGATACTTTTCGGTGAAAAATTTCAAGCATCAAGAAATCAAGTGAGTGGAGGTACAACACAGCAAATACGCATCAACAACAGCTCAACTCGTGATTGGTGTGTGGCCACAAAAATAGCGGAATTTAAGTAGCAATACTTTATCAGCAAGTTAACCACAAAAATGTCCTCAATTTCACGTAAGTGAATATTATGGAAAGCACTGATTGTGGTGAAATTTATGATCTTTCCTGTCTGAATATTAAAAAACAAGAATTTGCAAAATACACCTCAACATTCAAGAGTCATTGGGCCTGCCCGGAATGTAAAACAAAACTGCCCAAAATAGATAACACCAATACTCCAGTCCGTGGTTGTCTTACAGTGGACGTCTCTGACATTTCTACATCTCAAAATGTGAATACTATCCGAGGAAGCCGTACTTATAACGCAAACCTAGTGGATGATGATTATAAGGAAATTTCGCTTGACGCTATTGCCCAAGAACTTCGGCACTTGAGAGAAGATATGAGGGAAGTGAAAAATCAAATCAATATCATTTCTACAAGACTAGTGACCATCAAAGGTATGGAAAGAAAGAAGTTGGAACGAGACCAAGAAATAACTAAACTCAAACTACATATTGCTAGTCTACAGGATACCATAGAAGTACAAGCTCAACAACTTGTCAGAAATGAATTGAAAATAGTAGGAGTCCCTTAAACAAACCAAGAAAGTTTGTATCACGTGATTAGTGTCGCATCTAACGTAGTTGGAATTAATATTAAAGAAACAGATATACATGAAGTATTTCGTTCGGGAAAAGCTCGTATACAGCCAGAAAGTGGTGAAATGCAGACCTATTGTTGTTCGTTTTTTGAGCTAAGCGGCAGGAGTTATTAAAAGCTGCAAACACTAGAAAAAAGTTAACATCTGAAAACATTGTTCCTGGCACCAGTAAGACTATCTATATAAATGAAAGACTTACGACAAGAAATAGACAATTATTTCGGGAAACTAGAATGCGATGTCGAGCTTATGGGTTTCGCTACTGTTGGATCAAAGATGGAGCCATCTACGTCAAGAAAGCGGAAAAGAAGTCTGCTGTTAGGATTAGGTCGGAAAATGATCTCGATGAGAATGTTGGTTCATCGGCTAACCTGTCTCTTCCAGTTACAGATAGCAAAACTACACAATATTTTATTATAAGATTTCTTACAATGTATCATATTTTAAACAATATTGCTCTCTTATATATCTTACGTATGTTTCTTCTGTTATATATTTTTTGTGCTGATCACGTATCCAAGAATTACTATAATTTGTACTATATAGAACCTGCTCCTGCGTATTTAGCACTTAAAGTTTTAAGTAATGACTCCATCTAATTTACCTCAGGATATTGATGATTTATTTTCTGTAGACTTCTATTCTGTGGAACTATTAGATCAATGCAAGAGCATTATCACAGATGAATATGGTCTAAAAATTTTGACGTTTAACATTAAAAATAACTTTGCACAATTTTGCGTCATGCTCAATCAAACTGAGATAATCAATCTATCTATATCATCACGCCATCTCCATTGCGGGGTAGGCAGAGAGTACAGAGTTCCAACAGGTTCTTTCCTGAGATAATATTTGATATTATAATACCAACAGAGTGCTGGCTACAAGAAGGACTCGCCTTTAGGCTCTATTGATAGATACGTGTCCTTTAGAAGTTATAGATATATCAACAGGTTGGGTGGAGTGGTAGTATATATTAAAAGTGAAGGGCAACCTATTGTAACAGAACCAAAATTTAATGAAGCAAATTGCCTTATCATCGAAGTACCGAATCAATTTACGATTCTAGGGGTTTATCGTTCACCATCATTCAGAAAAAATAGATTGTTTTCTTAATGAATTGGATGCATTCATTAAATCCCTAAAAAATAAAAACTGTATTATCGTGGCCGGTGATATTAATATCAATATTCTTTAGTCTAATCTAAGTAATGAGTCGGAATACCTGTTAACTATGGCAGAAAATGATCTGATACCTAGTATTGTTAAACCCACTAGATACGAGTCATGCCTGGATAATATATTTTTAAGTTCAAAATTCAAATGTACGAGTGTAGTTTGCAAAACGGCAATCAATGACCATGACATAGCCATGACAGGGATAAGATTTTCTTCAACAAAAAAAGAGCACAAAGTCGGTAAATTAAAATCCTTGACTATAAAGTTATTGAAATAAAACTAAATAACACAAAATGGTCAAACGTAATAAATGCCAAGTCCGTCTCTGAAGATACAACAACATTCATGAAAATCATTACAGAGGTCATCGAAAAAAGTAGCAAATAAGTTAGAGTCAGCCGGAGTAAATATAACATAAAGGAATGGATAACACCTGGTTTGATGAAGTGTATGAAAGTTCGGGATAGTCTACATATAAAAGTCAGAAAGAGTCCAAAGGATATGGTTCTGCAAATGACGTACATAAGATACCGTAATTACCTTAATGATGTACTACACCGGCTTAAGCGTGATTATGAAAGAGATTTGCTTAAAAGAAATACGAGTAATACAGCAAACTCTGGGATGTGATAAAAAATATTTGCTGTGTCTCAAAATCATACTCAGAGGCAAATGAATTACTAACTTCTTATAAGTCCTCTTCAGATGCCCTAAATCATTGTAATAGATTTTTCTCAACAGTTGGTTCAAATCTTGCAAATGTAATACTACAGCGATTGCAAGAGACAGAAGACACTCTTAGTATTGGATTAGATTTGAATTACAGTAGTCTTACCTCTTTTTTAATGAAACCAACCGACCAGTATGAAATCGATTCCGTGATACAAAGATTTCCCAATAAAAATTTCTGAGGGTTAGATAATATAAGCAATAACCTAATTAAACGCATTCGTAAATATATATTGATACCACTTACTCACATTTGTAATTTAAGTATGGAAAATGGAGAGTTCCCAGATGAATGGAAAGTTGCTGTAGTGTGCGTGCGTATTTACAAAAATGGGCTAAAATCAGATCCAACTAATTATCGGCCTATTTCACTACTCCCTTGTCTTTCCAAAATATTGGAGAAAGTTATGAATACAAGGCTGATAGATTATCTTGAAAAAAAAACAATATGTTTAACAAAATGCAGTTTGGTTTAAGGCGCGCCAGATCTACAAGTGATGCAGTTGAGGTCCTGACAAGACATGTAGTCAACAAATTGGATGAAAACAAAGCCTGCATTGGTGTATTTTTAGATTTGGCAAAGACATTTGATACCGTATCAATAAAAATTCTTCTGAATAAGGTAATAAAATACGGAATTAGGGGTGTCAGAATAAATTGGTTCAAATCCTACAGTACGGATAGAAGACAATGCGTAAGGATAGGAAATTCAGTGAATACACAAATGAATACTCACTTCGGTGTACTACAGGGGAGTATTTTGGTACCTACTTTATTCTTGACGTATATGAATGATATAATGGATAGTATAATGGAGGACACAAAGATCATTTGTTATGCGGATGACACTGCCGTGATTTTTAGTGATAGTAACTGGGAAAAGGTTTTCGCTAAAGTAGAACGTGAAATCTCGCACCTAGGAAATTGGCTAAACCAGAACTTGCTTACACTTAATGTTGCCAAGACGAAATATATAGCTTTCCATAAAACGAAAGCCTCGTCCCCTTTCCTATTCTTAAGCTTTAAAATTCACAACTATGACTGTGTATATAATACAAACAGTCGTAGCTGCCAATGCACTGCAATTGAACATACTGCTACTATAAAATATCTTGGTGTTATAATAATAACCAAAATTTATCCTTCAAAGACCTCATTCAACATTACTCAGGAAAAATTAGAAAGTTTATCCATGTAATGAAAGCTCTTAGAAACAGCGCTAGTCAAACTTTATTAAAACATGTATACTTAGCCCTATGTCAATCTCTTATAAGCTATTGCTTGACAGTATGGGGTGGGGCTGGTAGTTACATAATGTTGCAGTTGGAGCGAGCGCAAAGATCAGTCCTCAACATAATGCTTAGGAAAAACCGAATGTACCCAACTGATCAACTGTATAAAACTTGGCAGGTACTAGGTGTTAGGAAGGTTTATATTGCATTGGTCGTTCATAAAGTGCATAAATGTGTAATAAAATTAGACAATCTCTCCCTTATTTTAAATAAAAGAGTGTATCGAATCCCAGTCCCTGCCGTTAGTACATCATTTGCACAGAGGCACAGCTATTTTCTGCACCCATATTTATATAATAAAGTAGCCAAAGTTTGCCAAGTAAAATACTTCCTCCAACAAAAGTTAAGCTAATCGTAAAAAACTACCAATTCAGTATAAATTATGAGCAAGCAGAAAAAATAATATCTAAAATTCTATAATTGTCCGTTACATACAAGGTGTAACATAATAAACGCAAGACCGAGATAAATTCAAAACGAAAACCAAATTTCCAAATTTAATGGTGTTTACCCCTTTTTTAAGCGCTTTTATACTGCAATTAACAATGAAACTTGTATGTGTATGTGTGCATTCTGAGAAATACGGGTTAGGAATGCATTTGAAATCTCCTTATTGCTATGAATCAAGAATACATTTAATTTTTATAGCGCACTGAAGGAGCGAAAGCATTATTTGGCAAATAAAAAAAAAAATAAGATACATTAAAAATTGTTGGAATCAATTCAGTTACCGATTTAGAACAAACTACTTTCAGGTCTTGCGTTTATTATGTTACAGCTTGTATATATGTGCGTGCATGCGAGTGTATGTATGTATGTGTATGTGTGTGTGCGTGTGTGTGTGTGTGCGTGAGTGTAAGTATATAAATTTTATATATCTCTCATATATATTTCGTTATACACATATATTATTTATCAGATTTCATACAAATATAAGATTTAGGTTATAAGGCATGCTGTTTATTATTACTTTTATATGAAACTTAATAAAATATTTTTTTGCAATTAAGTAAGTAGGAAAACTAATAGAACAATCGACGCTTACGAAGTTGCAACTTTTCGTGGCCACACGGTCTATTAAAGATGCCCGCGATACAGGTTCGCATAGTGCGGGTATCACTAGAAAATGTTAACCTACACTGGACAGAAATATTTTGCAAAAATGGAGTATATAGTGTAATTAAGGAAATAAATTGTTAATATAATGTTTAAATAAAGAAAAAAAATATACAAAATTAATGTACACATCACTTAAAATTGTAAAATAAAAACTTTTTAACAAAAGGGAAAACGACTTCAAAAAGCAAAAAATAAATATTTGAAGACGGTGCTGTCGGTTATTTGGCACCGACTTCAAATACTTATTTCTTCTTCTTCCCTTTCTTCTGTTTCCCTTTTTTTTAAGATTTTTAGAACATACGTTTTAAGACCTTCGTTTAAGTCTTAATAGTTACCAAATTTGCTATTTATACGTTTCAAGTATTTACCAGCATAATTTGTGGTAAATGATGATGAGAGAGTTAGTAAATATACCAGAACTGAAATTTAATTTGAAAGTTCCCAAGTGAGTGACCATCAGATTAGATATTGGCTTTCAGATCGGCTGATTAATCAGCTCATGCAGATGTTGTTGTATAAGAATCCTCATCTCTCAGAATTAACGTGTTATTGAGAGACGGAATTCCGACTATTTTCTGTTTGTATCAGTATGAAGGATAGTATACATTAGGAATCCAACCCTAAAAATCATACATTAATATAATTGCAAAAGTTACTGTCAGTTCCATACATTTTTGGTATAGCGCAGACGACAAAAATGTAAGAAAAAGATAGGTATTTTAATTGTTACGTAAATGTTTTTAAAATTAAAATCAAAAGTTTTTATTCATGTAGTAGAAATATTTATGAATAGTCAACAAAAAGTTAATGATTACTTGAGAACTAGTCAAAAAAAAACGTTCGGAATGTCATTCCTGTGGAGATGGGCAAGAAACTCTACGGTTACTCTTGTAAAATGAGATTTATAATTTTCTTGGTATACATTGCGTTCATGGAGTATAAGAGAACAATTCAGAATGAGTTAAGTAGATCGGCTTAAGTATAGATTAAACGTAAATGTACTTATACTCATGGCATCAATGAGTGTCTACACAATCCTCTCATTTACAAAATAAAGACTTAGTAAAGTAATATAATAAAAAACAAACATAACAATAATAATAATAAAAATAAAACTGATTCATATAAAATGTATAATTTAGTTTTGATAATCGAATATTTAGTACGTTTGAAGAGTCATATTTTTATCTATACAGTAAAGTAAATTAATACCTATCATTGGTTATCTCTAATTATTAAATCAAGGGTAACTACATAAATAAGCCAATTAATGCTATTAAAATTAAAACATCCCGTCACATTAATACGTAAAATTACTCGTGTATTTAGTTTCTTAGGAATCATTAACAGTCATACGGAAACGCAAACGAACAATTATGTATTAATAGACAGGTGGAAATCAATATCCATCGATTTCTATTGCAGGGTTCGAACTATTGTGTCGACGACGTCGCCATGACTGAGCGATTGTGTTATTTTAAGCTCATGTAGAGTCATAAATAATCATGGTATATCATGATAATACTACCTATTCTGTGCCAACATTGTATCTTTTAATCCACGAAGCTTGAGTTCATTGAATAATTTTAACTTCATTGTTACCTTGCTTCTATATTTTATGCCCATATGGATTTAGATTCCAATTTAGATAACAACCACTGGTTTTAACATTTTTAAATGTATGTGTGTCGCAGTAATAGCCTAGTGGTTAGACCGTTGAACTGCAAAGTCAAAGGTCTTCGGTTCAAAGCCAGGCAAGCTCCTCTGTCTTTTCGAAAAACATGTGCGTATGAAAAGTCAACTATGACTTGCTTTAACGGTGAAAAAAACATCGTGAGGAAACCTGCATGCCTAAGAGTTTATCGAAGGTGTGTGAAGATCGCCAACCCGCACTGAGCCAGCGTGGTGGATATTGCCTAAACCCTCTCAGTTGGAGAGGAGGCCCGTGCCCGACAGTGGGACAGTTTCTTAACAGGGCTAATATTATTATATTATTTATGTCACGATTGTAAATTTCTGTGAAATACGGAATTAAAACGTGAACAAAAAAGCAATGGAGGCAAGCAGACGACAATATAAATATACTAGTTTCTGCCCGCGACTTTGTCCGCGTGGACTTTAGACCAAACCTAACATTTTTCCGGGATAAAAAGTATCCTGTATGTAATCCAGGTAATAAGCTATATGTATGCCAAATTTCATCCAAATCTGTTCAGATAATTTTGCGTGATTGACTAACAAACATCCAAACTTTCACATTTATAGTATGAAGAATCAAGTTTCCCTTTATTCATTGCCTGCAATAAGATATGAAAATAAATAAGTAATAACGATTAGCTCAGTAAATCAGATCATCATCATCATTATCTCAGCCTATACTTGTCCACTGCTGAACATAGGCCTCCCCAATCGCTTTCCAGCGTAACCGGTCCGATGCCACCTGCATCCAACGACTTCCTGCAATTTTCACAAGATCGTCGGTCCATCTGGCAGGTGGTCGTCCCACGCTGCGCTTGCCAATACGTGGTCTCCACTCTAGGATTTTTCTGCCCCAACGCCCGTCCGATCTACGCGCTATGTGGCCCGCCCATTGCCACTTCAGCTTGCTAATCTTAAGGGCTATGTCGGTGACCTTGGTTCTTCTACGAATCTCCTCATTCCTGATTCGATCACGTAGAGAAACGCCGAGCATAGCTCTCTCCATAGCTCGCTGAGCAACTCTGAGCTTTTTTATGAGACCTATAGTAAGAGACCACGTCTCTGATCCATATATCATCACTGGTAACACACATTGACTATAAACTTTAGTCTTTAGGCACTGAGGTATTTTGGATGAGAAGATGTTGCGCAGTTTCCCGAACGCTGCCCAGCCGAGTTGGATTCGTCGATTGACCTCTCTCAAAGTTGGACCTACCTAACCGGACTACCTGTCCCAGGTAAATGTATTCGTCGACAACTTCAAGAGTAGAGTTCCCAACGGTGAGTGCGGTGGGTACGACATGGACGTTACACATAATTTTCGTTTTGTCCATGTTCATTTTAAGACCCACTTGTTGAGATACTCTGTTGAGGACGCCGAGTATTCGTCCTAGATTTTCCAGCGACTCCGCCATGACCACAATGTCGTCGGCAAATCGAAGGTGAGTGATGTATTCGCCATTGATGTTGATGCCAAGTCCTCGCCATTCCAAGAGCTTGAAGGCGTCCTCTATGGTGGTCGTAAACAGTTTCGGAGAAATGACGTCTCCCTGTCTTACTCCTCTTTTTATGGAGATCGCCTTCGTGCACTGCCCTTGTACTCGGACTGACATGGTGGCGTTATTATACAAGCACTTCAACACTTCGATGTACCGATAGTCAATGCGACATCGCTGGAGAGATCTAAGAACCGCCCAAGACTCGATCGAATCGAAGGCTTTCTCATAGTCCACAAACGCCAAGCATAGTGGCCGATTATACTCCTCGGTCTTCTGTATAATCTGCCGCAGCGTATGTATATGGTCTATGGTACTAAAGCCTTTCCGGAAACCGGCTTGTTTGGGAGGCTGGAAATCATCAAGCCTGCGTTCGAGACGATTTGTGATGACTCTCGAAAACAACTTGTAAACATGGCTCAGCAGTGTGATGGGCCTATAGTTCTTTAATAAAGTGTTATCACCTTTCTTGAAAAAGAGTACCACCACACCCCTGTTCCATGCTTCCGGCGTTTTTCCTTCGAGCAAGATGGAATTAAACAGCCTCTGAAGGACTTTAAGTACCGGCGATCCGCCCGCTTTCAGAAGCTCTGCGGTAATTCCGTCTTCATCCGGCGCTTTGTTGTTTTTAAGTTGTTTGAGAGCCATCCTAATCTCGTACAGGCTGATGTCCGGGATATCTTCAGTGTAGTGTCGGGTTAGCTTGGCTCTTGTGTCTTTTACCAAGTCAACAACAGGTTCAGCTACTGAGGTATACAACTGCCCATAGAACCTCTCTATCTCCCTGAGCACCTCTGACCTATTCGACGTTACGTTTCCGTCCTCTGTCTTCAGCTTCGTCAACTGGCTTTGCCCAATAGACGCGTCTCTTGCGAACACTTTGGAGCCCTTGTTCTGCTCTATGGTCTCCTCAATACGTCTTGTATTGAAGGACCGTAAATCGTGTCGCAAGGACTTCAATATCTGTCCATTGAGCTGCCTATAGGACTTAGCATCATCGGAGGTTTGGAGTGTCATGGTACGTCGCTCAGCCATAAGGTTTCGGGTGTAGTCAGATAGATTTTGAGGCCTATTTTGACGGTGGGGCTTAAAATGCTTAGACCCGACAGTATGGACAGTCTCTACCAACCTATTGTTGATTTCGTCCACTGATGCGCTGCTGTCTAGCAATTCGAAGCGGTTTGACAATTCGAGTTGAAATTTCTCGGGGTTTTGGATATGTGTATTAGAAGGTCGGAGCGTAGACTTCATCAGACGCGATCTTTCCATTTTGACATTAATATTTAATGTACCTCTGACCATTCGGTGATCACTGCCGGTTTTTACCCTGTGAATCACGGAGACATCATTAAATATTTGTCGCTTGGTGCTCATGATGAAGTCTATCTCATTTTTTGTGAAACCATCAGGGCTCATCCAGGTCCATTTCCTATGAGACGGCTTCTGGAAGAAAGAGTTCATCATAAAGAGTTCCTCCTTCTCCAGAAATTCGGCCAGCCGGAGGGCAGCAGGGGTCAGAACCCCTAGGGTTGCGCTGCCCATATCCAAATTGCCCCACTCTCAACTCATCATCGCCCCGTTTGCCCAGTCGCGCATTGAAGTCACCCATAACTACTGTAAAGTGTGCTTTGGAAGTATGTATGGCTCTACTAATGTCCTCATACATTACTTCGACCTTATCATCTGAGTATGCCGAGGTCGGTGCGTAGACCTGTATGACCTACAGCGAATATCTTTTGGATATTCTGAGTATCAGGTACGCTACCCTGCTCGACATACTAGTGATGGACACAACGTTGTTTATGAGTGACTTGTGGACGATAAATCCGACACCACCTTGGGACTGCTGTTCGCCCTCCCGGTAGTAAAACAAGTTGCCGGATTTTAAGGTTATCGTGTCCTCGCGCTCTCTTCGGACCTCCGATAAACCAACAATACTCCACCGCAACTTGTTTAACTCTTCTTCCAGCTCAACTAGCTCCTCATCTGTCCTCAATGTGCGTGCGTTGTATGTCACCAGGGCCAATTTTTGGTTTCGGTGGTAGCCGAATCTCTGCCGGAGATTCTTAGCACCCCTTGTCCTGTCGTTACCATGGCTGCTACCGTGGCCAGGACGAACAGGACCGCCGGGGACTAGGGGCCTGGTTTTCTTGCTTTCTTCCATAATATTGGTTGGGGGTGTTTGCCATACTCGCCACGCTTGGCAGGCGGGTTGGCAAGCGCAGTTTTTGGTTGTAGAAGTGTTAAGGGAACGCTGCTGCCCATTCCCTAGTTTTCCTTTAGTCGCCTTGTACGACACCCGATGGGATGAGATGGGTTGGTCCTATTCTAAGCCGGGAACCACGAGGCGTAAGTAAATCAGATGTTTGTACCTAATCGGCAAGCAAAACAAGATTTACCTGATTTGTTAACACATTGGTAAGAAATATAAAATCAAATAGAATTAGTTACAACTTTCTATCAGTTAAAAGCTGAACTTCTATGAAATCAATTTTACCCTCATTAATGTTATGACAGCGCGTTAGTGCTCGACATTTACGGGCCTACCCAAGATGCAAACGTTTCTAATACATATTCTCTTCCTGACATGGATAGCGCCTTGTTTTGACAGTGTGATTTTTTGTTGTAAAATGTCATCCCTATCATTTTTTTTAAATAATTAATAGCGTTAATATCTATAGACAGTTAACTTGGCTATAAGAGCTAGGTAGCAGGGGAATCATCGTGGTGTAATAAAAGATCTAACTATCTATTTCATCACGCCAGATTCATTACGTGGTAGGCAGATAGCACAGAGTTCCAATAGGTTCTTTCCTTACAGACCTCTCTGTCTTCCTCTACTCCCATGGTTAGTCTCATACGCGCTTGCCGGTTACAGAGACTCTTGTGAATAAATAAAATTATCATAATGTAATAAAAGGTGATATTGTATTGGCAACCGCAGCGTGGGACGGCCGCTTGTCAGATGGGCCTTGTGAAAGACGAAAAAACAAGATGACCGACGCTCTTTTGAAGACTGCAGGTAGTCATTGGATGCAGGTGGCATCGGACCAGTTGCGCTGGAGATCGATTGGAGAGGCAGATGATCAACAGTGGACGAGTAAAGGCTGAGATGGTAATGATGATGATGAAAAGTTATATTTCTAACTGGATACCAAACTATTTTCACGGCAAAGTGAAGAAAAAGAACATAATATTATTATAAGGTCGTAAAAGATCTTTTAACAAAATAAAACTGTCACAAGATCACGCCAATCAATCTATCAAAAAGAAAAATTGCTTTTGATATGTAACGAGCGTGATATATCCACTTTCAGATATCTTTTGTGTCACTAGTCCTCGTATATACGTTTCTATTTTAATATTGTAAATTAAGATGAGTATACGTATTATAATAATAGTATTATATGCAACCGATCTTTTTCGTAAACACTTTCTCTAAAAGTCACTGACTTTTATTCCTTTTTTGGCCTGCTATTTATTTATGTGATATTTATATTGGGATATTTTTTTTTGCTTACCAAATCAGTGATTTCATATAATTAGTGTCCGACTGAAACTAGTGTTACAGCTGACGCGGAAACCGAAACCAAACTTCGGCCACTGCCTCAGTTTCGGCCGAAACCGAAATTTTCTTATAAGGAAATAACACTGTTATATTCAAGTTATTTTTTTTTTAATTTTAACTTTGTTGTGCCACATGCACTTTTCAGTATTTTTTTATAATATAAGGTGTTAACAGTACGAATAAGTAGTTTAATTATGCCATCTAACTACGCGTTTTGTGTTTGAATTCATGATGTATATTGAAGTAAGACGAAAAATATCAATGGAAGCATGGTCTCTAGGCTAAGTGTAATATCAGCCTATACTGCCCACTGCTGGGCAAAGGCCTTTTCTTATAAATCGAGGTGAGAGAGATTAAGTCCTACTCCACCACGCGGGCCCAGTGCGGATTGGTGGAGGCAGGTTTGTGGCCACCTGCTGTTGGAACTTATCAAGCCGCCTTTAAGGCTTCCAACTCGACTTAACGACTACCACATTAAGTAGTAACCGACCAACAGCTTAACGTGCCTTCCGAAGCAAGGAGACGCTCGAATATGAAAACGGTCACCCATCTTAGGCCGACCGAGTTAAACGCTGCTAAACCTTGGTGATCGGTAAGAACACCGCGGTCGCACAGCGCTACGAGCGCCTAGGCTAAGTGTATATCGCGAGAATAGCAAGGGGCATATGAAGAGATCCTTCGTCAAATCGATAAAAATGTCGTTACAAATTACGCAACAAATATATATATATATGGGGCCACAGCTTTGTAGTGATGAGTCATCGAAAAACCAAAGTTCTCTTAATAACACATCAAAATAACATCTGTATAAGATCTGTGTAAATTTCGCCTTCGTTTTTGGAGCGCCACTTATATATGAAAAAAGAGCTATGCTCATTAATAAACCTTCTCAGCATATCTGCGCATGCATAATGATTGATCAAAACCAACATAATTAATATTAACAAGTACATAAATATAGAACCACATACATACGCGGCGGCAGATTATACAGAAGACTGAGGAGTATAATCGGCCACTATGCTTGGCGTTTGTGGACTATGAAGAAGACTAAGAAGAACTAGAAAGCCTTCGATTCGATCGAGACTTGGGCGGTTCTTAGATCTCTCCACCGATGCCGCAATGACTATCGGTACATGGAATTGTTAATGTGCTTGTATAATAACACCACCATGTCAGTCCGAGTGCAGGGTCAGTACACGAAAGCGACCCCCATAAAAAGCGGAGTAACTTCGGCGAAAAGTGAGTGTACTTAGTACATAATATGGGCGTAACGGTGTATATGTTTATAACTACAATTTTATACTATGCAAAATTAAGTATACGATCCAGCTGCAGTGTGACTTACCTGCCATCGTTTTTTTTTAACCTTTAAAAGCCTAGTTTTGGCATACTTCTTTTTAGGAACGGATATTGTGTATAGTCCTTCAATATCAACCAAAAATCATAAGTGCTATATAGTGAATATCACAGTCAAACTTTCGTGTTATTTTATGTCAAAACAGTAACACCAAAGATTAACATAGAAGAACAGTGAAGATATTTGTAGGTATAACTTAATAGCGTCTATATAAAGACATAGTCGAAGATGGAGTTCGCTTGCCTAGACGATCCTTATTCAATTTTGCTTTGAAGACACTAGGTATATATCGTTCTGGAAATACAGATCCGGTAGCGAGATCCGTTCCACAGGATCTTTTACAGTAAATAGGACATCATGTAGATACGTATAAGTATACGAAGTGGCCGCTTAATATTCATCGCTCATTGAAATTTACATTGCACTGGCCAATGTTATCTAAAATCTATTTTGCTTACGTGGTCAATTTTATAAACAACTGTGGCATGGCGACTAAAACAATAAACTTTAATAGCAGTTATCCGCAGCTACGCACCCGGTCGACTACAGCGCCACCTGGTATTTCTGGATAATGTAGCTTTTGTTAACAAGTACTAAATAGTCATCCTACGGTTGTGACGTAATTATAGTTTGATTATTATAAGTCATTAATTTATCTATACCACTGTCACAATTGCTGGTTAATATTATTATGCAATCTTTATACTGATTTAGCATCCCTATTAAATTCAATAATTAATTAATTCTTTTTTTGATAAACTGATAAAAATGTATAAATAGGGCAGGACTTTCATTTTTGAATTATTTACGTTGTGACACTTGATTAGCCTGTTATTATAGCCAAATATAGACTGCGTGGGACATTATATTGAAGTAGCAGTAGTATAGTGAATTATTAAATTGGTTCAGTAGTTTCAGAGTATATCGTTCAAACAAATCTTTCCTCTTTGTAATATTAGTACAGAAATGGTTGGGAAATCGATGAATGAACAAGTTTAGTAGCGAATAATGCGCGTAGTAATCACGAGGTTTAGGGTTCGAATCTTGGGTCGGACAAAATCTAATTTTTCGATAGAAATCTAGCAATCTAAGTCTAGCATTGCGTCCAGTAATGCAATAGGTTTACCACCTATTATATAGCATCTTACATCGTCGGCGAAAAGTGGGTGTACGTACTCAGTCCTCTGGTACCCCCGCTTGGGGAATACAGGCGTGACGGTGAATGATTTCCTAACCGTATCATGTTTATTGTTTTAGTTGCATCATATTTGCTTATAAAAGTGGCAACTTACACACATTATAGAGGTTTTACATTTATATAGTAATTAATCACAATGGCGTTCGCAACTAGGCTAAAAGTAACTTAACCCTTCGCAAAGTTATTATTTAGACTTATGTATTTTTAGCCAAATATACAAGCTTGGATTTTATACGCTCTGCTAAATTTAATACGATTGTCGACCTGGACTTAGCTACAGCTTATAGCTTGACGTAAAATTTTTACGGTCGGCACGCTGGTACTCAGTAAGCTAACTTAGCTCGACTACTGGTGCATAAAAAGCTTTAAATAGTCGGACGCTCGGTCCAGTGATTAAGAGCTGCCCACTGGATCGATTAGTCGCGGGTTCGATACATGCATAATATGATATACTATAAAGCTTTATAATATGATTTAAAGATTTATATGATCCACAAATATTCCTTTCGGTCTGGATATTTTAGTATGTGCATTTCGTGTTTGTAAACGCTCCGGCGGCATAGGAATAAGGGTAAAAGGTAACTCGCTCTGTATTAAAAACAAAGCCAATGAAAATTAAGCTGCGAGTCTTAGGAAAGAGTTATCAAGTGGGCTACCGTACTTCATTGTTTCAGAGTATATAATGACTTTCATCTCAAATTGCGTGGTTGTTCAAGTATACCTGTATCTATTGTTCGGAAATTCTCAAAATACTGTGCTTCTATACCCGAATTGCACCATTCTACGAATGGAGTTGAATTAAGTGTATGTGTTAAACTTTTAAATGGTGCCACAGAGATAAGTTGCCGAGTTAAGACTGCCTCGTCGAGATAGTGCGAGTGGGGACTACGAGGTCCTAGGTTCGAATCCTAGGTCGGACAAAGCATGTGTACGGTACAACCGTGCATTTTTCTACGGTCAGCAATTCCACGCGGCGCGTGCGACACCATTTACTTCAATATCACGGAAGTGAAAGTTAGTTCGCGTCCAACCAACAAGGGTCGCGCGTGCTCGCGTATCATTAGCATTTATCAAACAATTAATTTCAGTTCATTACTTTTTCGGACAATATAATTTTCTATCAAGCTTTGGTGTATTATTTAACAACTATCACTTTATTAGTGTTCGATTCAACAAGGAACCGTACATTAATAAATGGTCCTTCGAAAAAGGACTTAGCGTGAACTATTACCGCGTGGGTCGCACCAGTGACTATCAGTGACTTGATATCTAGACTATCAGGGATTGTGTGTGTGTATGTGTGTGTGTGTGTGTGTGTGTGTGTTATCAAGAGCTGATCAGCGGTCAACAGGAGCGGTCTTTATCAGCAGCTATTTGAGGATAGCAACATCATAAGCAGTAAGCAAGGAGCTGCTAACTATCAAGTAAGGTCGTTTCATTTTTTATACATAGCAAAGATGAAAGGCGTGCACAGCAATCAAAAGGAGTTATACAAGGCTATGTCCAAGATAGCCATCAACATCAGGAAAGACTTTGTAGTCCGCAAGTCTGCAGATTACTTTAAGCGGCGTTCGGAAACATTAGAAGCATATTGGTCAGATTATCAGTATAATCACGAGCGTCTCATGACGGAGGAAAGCAGGACGCATCCGTATTTATCAACAAAGAGTATGAGCAAGCTTATTATTATAAGCCTATAAAGCAACAAAAGCGGTTATTCATGACCAATATCAAGATTTTATAAATAAAACGAAAACGCAGCCATTGGGAATTCCTGTACTGCACGAGGTTAGCTCTCAGCAAGAAGAGACTAGCCAACAACACGACTCTGAAAGAGCAGATCAAGCTGGACAAATTTCCAGAGGTTCAAGCAGTAAGCTCGATGATATGTTTAGAAAACAAGCAAGTAACTTTCGGGAATTTGTCCGAACTGTATCAGGGATTGATTTAAGCGTTATTTCGCAAAAATGGGAACTGGAAGACGTCTTACGTACTCTGCAATCGCGATGGTCAGTTATAGATTCCCTACATTGGGAAATAGACAGCGAGTTGAAAGGTATGGACGAAGAGTATGAGAGGTCTTACACTAAACACGAAAGGAAGTACAGCGACCTGAACAAATCAATTAATAGCAAGATGTGGTCTGTTTCTCATCGGGTAAGCTGGGCACTAAAGATGGATATCCCTTTTTTCAGTGGTAGTTATGAGAACTGGACATCATTTAAAGATTTGTTCACTGAAGCCACCCACAACAATATTTCTCTTTCTAACGCATAGAAAATGCAATTCTTGAAAGGTAAACTAAAGGGAGAAGCTGAACGTTTAATTCAACATTTACCGATCAGCACCGATAACTATTCTATTGCATAGGAAATATTAAACAAGTGTTATAACAATATGAGGTTGATATTTTGCACACATGTAAATACTTTGCCAAAAAGTCAACAGGCGTCAGTAAATCACATCAAGAAGATCCATGATACTACTCAGGAATGTTTGAATGCCATCAGATATCTAGGGGTAGATGAAAGTGGTCCATTGATCGTACATATTATGTTACAAATACTTGATACGGAATCTCACAATAATTACTTAGAATCTCTAAAGAACCTGAGAAATCTGCCAATCCTCCAAGATTTCCTGAATTTTTTAGAAAACAAGTTTCCGACATTAGAGTCGTCAAGCTAGAAGCAAGAAATTTCGAAACCGTCAAATAACATTTCCAACTTTAAAACATTTAAATCAAATAATAATCATGCAAGACAAGCGTTCTCAGCATACAAAGCATGTCGGTCAATGCCCTACAACAAGTCAACAATAAAATGCCCACTTTGCAACGAAACGCATGGACTTTACTATTGAAATAAGTTTTTAAACTTGACACCACATCAAAAACGGAAAACAATTTTAAGGCTTCATTTGTGCGGAAATTGTTTGTATGACCATAGAGATAAAACATGCGTCTCAGTAAAGAGATGTCGTGAATGCCAAGGTAATCATAATATACTTATACACGAAGCATATAAGAAACCATCAGTAAATATCACCATTGTTGACACCAAACCAACCAACTTGAAGCTAACGAAAGCTCAGTGCAACATGGCAACAATACGAGCGAGATACTATTAGCAACGGCAATGATTGAAGTTGAAGCAAGAGACGGATCATTTCACAAGATGCGGGCGCTAATAGACCAAGGCTCTCAAGTCTCTCTTATCTCCGAAAATGCAGCACAAATTTTATCTTTATTAAGAAAACGGTGCAAGGGACTTATATCAGGTGTAGGAGCCAAGGAAAGTAGCTGTAAAGGTGTCACTTGTATATCATGCAAATCGTTGTACAACAATTTCTTATTTACAACTGAAGCATTTATCACGAACACGCTGATCAAGAACTTGCCCAGCTGCACGTTTAGCAAACCAACATGGGTTCACCTCGACGGAATACAACTATCAGACCCATACTTTAACGTCAGCCGACCCGTTGATATATTATTAGGAGCAGACGTATATTCCCATATTATATTGGACGGGATTAGCAGATCCGATCACGCTGTCGTACCTATTGCACAACAAACACGTTTGGGTTGGATTTTATGTGGCACGAGCAACGTGCAAACTTTACATTGTAATGTCGTGCTAAATCATGTAGACGACATACAATAATTTTGGGAGATAGATGACATAGCGGAATCATCTACTCTATCAGAAGAAGATGCCCGTTGTGTTGAATATTACAAGTTAACCACAAAAAGGCGAGATGACGGTTCATATGAGGTCAGGATTCCATTTAAAGAAAATTTTGTAGAGCAGTTAGGTAAATCAAAACATGCAGCCATTGCCCAATTCCATCAATTAGAACGGAAATTCCAATATAATAAAAACCTTGAACTGTAATATTAATTATTTATCGATAAATATCGGACATTAGGACATATGAAACCATCCGTTGACAATTGGAAACATGAATACTACTTACCGCATCATTGTGTATTGCGTAAGGAGTCGACGACCACTGCATTTCGTGTTGTTTTCAACGCTTCCAGAAATACAACATCGGCATGTAGCTTAAATGATCTAATGCGAAAAGGCCCAAATCTCCAACAGGATCTTCAATCTTTATTACTGAAGTGGAGACAATTTCGCTACGCTTTTACAGCGGATATAGAAAAAATGTTTCCAATGTAAAATGAAAACCCAGCTGACTGAGCCACCCGAGGAAGAAAGAGGAGCGTAGTTCAGTTGAAAGAACATCACCTATGGTTGAATGGACCATTGTGGCTCCCTAAATACAACTCTGACCAATCAGAATTTTTTACAACTAATGAAGACTCTAAAGCAAAACAAGAGATTAAGCAAGTAAATTATATATCAAAAGAAAATAACACTATTATCCCGGAATTATTATCAAGATATAGTTCCCTCCATAGGATGTGTAGAGTATTAGCATGGGTTTTTAAATTTATTAATACACTCAAACAAAAACAAACAGGTAGATCAAGTTACCTTACACTAAAAGAAATCAATAAGGCAAAAAACAAATTTGTGTTAGGACAATAAACTCTCGTATTATATGGAACAGACTCTAGACGCCTATGCTATGGAAAGAGCAAAGATTCTCAAAGAAATAAAATATTTATTACTGCTTTACTAAGAGCGGTATTTTGTGATTGTTGTGATGTTTTTTATCCCATATGTACCATTTGTGTTGTTATGTAAGGTTTGTAAAAATGAAAATAAAATGTATAATATAAATAACAACTTTTTGCCCGCGCTTTGTCCGCGTTGACTTTAGGCTGAAACTTTACATTTTTTCGAGATAAAAAGTATTCTATGTGTTAATCCAAGTAATAAACTATCTGTGTGCCAAATTTCATCCCAATCCGTTTACTCATTTTTGCGTGATTGAGTAAGAAACTTCCGTATATACAAACTTTCACATGTATAATATTAGTAGAGTTTGTCAGATCAATGCTGTAGTATAAACATCCTGCCTCTTCCTTTCATATGTGCATAAAACACGATTGTTAAAAATGATTTTATTTCCCTCCCAATGTTTGATGTTCTGCTGCGCTGTTTGAGACAGTAAAATAAAATTGAGTCAAGTCCAAGAGTTAAATTAATTTAAACAGGTTCTTTAATTTGGATGTACACTTTATGGAAATTTTATATTTACGATGTGCTCCAGCGCTACGTTGGGTCACTTATTTTCGTTTAGGAAAGCAATGTTCTCGCAGTGAAGTGTAACACATCACGTAGTGGTCCGTAGAACGTAAACAAAGCAGCTCGACCGGCGACCTCACGCCCGGGGCGTTTAAGTGGAATTGTTTTACATTTTATTCGAGCAGATATTTTAAGCGTTGATAAAAAAACGTCTAAAATCTTTCTATTCTCTTGATCCGTCAGTTCAACTTATTCTCGAAGATAGTATTAGCTCCTTGTTTAATAGAAGTCGCTTTTGGGTAGGATTTATTTTTTGCTGTCATGTTTAATACCTATAGAGAAGCAGATTGAACAATTTCTTCTGACATTAAATGTATGACTTAAGCTTTATGCTGTAACTCCAAAATTTGTACTTACGTGTAATCTTCTCGTTAAAATCCTGCGGTCAATTAAAAAGGAGCACATCGTTATTTCAATACATTTATATTTTCGGCTTATAAGTAGGTGTATAGGCTGATTTAAATTATAAACATCAACATTAATATCTCCAGTTATATATTAATATCAGTGTACACTGCCCTCGGCTGGGCAAAGGCCTTCTCTCAAAAAAGAAAAGGAAAGGGAGAAAGAGAGATTAGGTCATACTGTACTAGGCGGACCCAGTGCGGATTGCTGGAGGCAGGTTTTTGGCCATATGCTGTTGGAATTTATCAAGCCGCCTTTAAGGCTTCCAACTTGGCTTAACAACCACCACATTAAGCGATGGCCGTGATTAACGGCTAACGTGCCTTCCGAAGTACGGAGACCCTCGAATATGAAAATGCCAAAAACGGTCACCCATCTCAGGCCGACCGAGTCGATCGCGGTCGTACAGCTCTACGAGCGCCTTCGTACCATATCTCCAGTTATGACTTATGAATTAAAAGTAAACGTACATTTTTTTTGAAACATGGTGGGTATAAAAATTTGTGCGGTGTTAAAAAAAGTTGGGGTAAATTATGCGCCACTGGGACACATTATTGTTTCTACTTGTAGGTGTATGAGTACATTTTGGCGTGACTTGTCGAGGTTGTTCAAGTGTCACCGTATTGTTCCATATCCACTCCACGTGCCATGTCTAATTACTGTACGGTCGCGTGGGCACACATTTTTGCGGATAAAATATAAGTAAATATATGTACCTACCTAGATTCACTTTGACATAATATTCTTAAATTTTATTGCATATCCTTTGTATTTCATAATATGAGTTTCAGGAAAATGTAAAACAGGTTACGTGTATGTGCTTCTCCTAATCTCGTATTAGTTTTTATACTTTTTGACCGGCACAGAAAGGCATTTTTAGGTATTCACGTATTCTTACAATCATGTATAATTTTTAATTTTTATCCACTAGACTAGACACTATATTTATTTTTGAGTAAATACCTATTTCGAGTGTATTGAAAGTTTACTTATTGTAGTCTTTTGAAATAAGTCTGAAATGAGAACCGCGGTGACAAGGGTTTAAATCATCGAATGTTATAATAACATATGTATATATAACAATCGATGATTTTAACTCTTGTCAACTTTTTCGCAGTCAAACTGGAACTGTCGGCTGTTGTGGAGCGTTGGTTCTCGTTAGAATTGCAAGGCTGTGTTTCGAAGCCATAACGATGTCTGTGTTTTCATCAATATAACACGAATCGCAAGAAACATTTTAACTCTATATTTGTAATTTTATCCATGTCTCTGTCTATATCATCGAGCCAAATCTCTTGGGACGTAAGTAGGGAGTACTGAGTTCCAAAATGTTATTTCCTTACAAACTGATGACTGACTCATAATTCGTCTCATATCCGCTCACCGTTTTCGGAGACTCTTGACATACGTTAAAACATGGTCTATTTGGTCATGGCAAGATAATCTAGATCTTCTCCTGTTCCTAAATCCTCCACTTTTGCACTGTATATCTGTTTCTTTCTTTAAACATAAACACTGTCTCCGATGCATATATATCCCAAGCGGGGATGGCAGAGGCCACTATTTGCGACGATGTTAGGTCCCATGTAATAGGGGGTAAGCCTATTGGCTTACCCCCTATTACATAGTATGATTACAGACTCCGGACTCATACTGAGAATTTTTCGTTAAAAAACTACATTTGTATTACCCAGATTCGAATTACCCAGAACCTCGTGATCACAAAGCGATGCGCTTTGCCACTCGACAAACGAGGCAGTCAGTTCTTTAGACATTCTCTCTATTATCCCCGTTATTCTTTTGTCAGACTTTTTAAAACATTGCCACATACAGCACGCTGTTAAGTTGCGACACAGCTTCACTTATTACTTGAGACTATAAGACAAAATCAAAATATTGTGTTAGAGAATATTGTGCAGCCACTCACCGAAATTGGCGGTAATTTAATCAAAATCGCGATAAAGAAATACCAGCCAATTAATTAGCCCGAGTCGTGTTTTCTTTGTGTGGGCGTGACCATTCTTTCTGCCCGCCGACCAAGTACCGACGAAGTTAGATTAAATGCGAGCATTGTTTGGCTATTGTAAAACATAAGTATATACGTATATAGGTACGCTTACAACAAGTGAACTAGTAATTATGAAAAGAGAAAAGATATTGTGTAAGTTTTCTATACAAAATTTAGGTAACATTCTTTGCTGAAATAAAACAGGTACCTACTGAGTTCTTAGATTTACGCGAATATTACACATGAAATAAAACTATTTTACGGATTTTATCGAGGTTTATTATTGATTTTTAATTACCGACGTTTCGAGTGCTTTGCAGCACCCATGGTCACGGGAGGGACTGAGGTGTTAGACGTCCAAAAGGCATAGTTGTTCCGGGGTACCCTCAAACTTCTTAATTATTTTTGTTGGTCCGATCTACGCAGCATGAGCTCACAGTGTCTTGAGGTCTTGCAGTGTTATGCTTGGTTTTTGATTTGATTATATTAATTACCGGATCCCAAGTCGATGGAAGCACCCAGCCATCTTCTCTATTGAAATTAGGATGTTTTTTCTTTTAAATAGCCTCGCGAACCATCCTTGATAGGAATCGGTGTTCTTTCACGAGAAATTGTGGTCTATCAAATCTGATGTTATGGCGGGTGCGGTCCAGGACATGTTCACAGACTGCAGACTTCTTTGAGCGACGGTGTTTTAGGTCAGCTATGTGTTCTTTAACCCGAGTTTTTACCGGTCTTTTTGATTGTCCTATATAAGAGAGACCACATTCACAATCAAGCTTGTATACTCCTGCATCTTGTAGAGGGATCTGACACTTGACAGATGGTAAAAATTGACTGATCTTCTTCGGCGGCTTATAAAATGTTTTAATTGAAGCACGCTTCAAGATGTAGCCAATCTTGTCCGTGACTCCTCTCATGTAAGGTAGTACTGCAGGGAGACGCTCGACTGTGGCTGGTTTCACTCGGTCACTGTGACGTTGGGGTGGGACTCGAAGCTTATTGTCGTGCAGGACTTGCTTGACATGTTGAAGCTCGGCAGCCAGATGTTTCTTGTCACAGATCCCTTGTGCTCTCTGAAACAAAGATTTACCCACAGTAGCTAACTGTGTTGGATGGTGGTGAGATTCACCGTTTAAGTACCTATCAGTATGGGTCTTTTTTCTATAAACCGTATGGCTTAAGGTGTTGTTGGGGTTACGGATTACTAACACATCTAGAAAAGCTAGCGAATTGTTTGCCTCCAACTCCATTGTAAACTGAATTTTAGGGTTAATGGAGTTAAGATGATGTAGGAATACATCGGTTTTGTCAGATGGTAATATTGTGAAAGTATCATCTACGTACCGCTTGTAGAAACTTGGCTTTACAGGTGAGGTACGAAGGGCTGTCTCCTCAAAGTCTTCCATGAATATATCGGCAACAATGGGAGATACAGGGGAGCCCATCGCCACGCCATCTACTTGCTTGTAGAACTGCTCCTTCCACAATAAGTAGCCAGATGTAAGGCAATGTCTCAATAGTTCTGAGTATTCCGCTGGCATGTTGTTCTCTGCTAGTTTCCTTTCTACAATTTCGACACAGTCTTGTACAGGTAGGTATGTAAATAGTGACTGGACATCGAAACTGACCATAGTTTCATTGTCAGTAAGATGTAGATTTTTGATCTCACTAACAAAATGGTATGAATCCTTAACATGTGCTCTTGTGTGTCCTTTGAGTGGCGAGAGCACTTTCGCTACGTGCTGAGCCAATCTGTAGGTTGGTGTGTCGATTTGGCTAACGATTGGACGTAGGGGGCATTCGGTTTATGTATTTTTGGGAGCCCATACAACTGTGGTGGTTTTGCGCACGAAGGTATTAGCGATTTGACGTCCAGATTCAATGTTTCGGAGTATTTCTTTATTAAATCACTCGTTTCTTTTAATATATTGGTGGTTGGGTCTGTCATGACCTTTTTGTATGTGTTTTCATCCGATAAGAGTTCTTGTATTTTGACATTGTAATCTGACGTATCCATAATTACCGTAGCATTTCCTTTATCCACGCGGAGAATAGTAATATCCTTTCTATTGCGTAAGGTTTTCAACGCTAAATATTGTCTCTTTGTTTCAGAGAGCACAAGGGATCTGTGACAAGAAAATTCTGGCTGCCGAGCTTCAACATGTCAAGCAAGTCCTGCACGACAATAAGCTTCGAGTCCCACCCCAACGTCACAGTGACCGAGTGAAACCAGCCACAGTCGAGCGTCTCCCTGCAGTACTACCTTACATGATAGGAGTCACGGACAAGATTGGCTACATCTTGAAGCGTGCTTCAATTAAAACATTTTATAAGCCGCCGAAGAAGATCAGTCAATTTTTACCATCTGTCAAGTGTCAGATCCCGCTACAAGATGCAGAAGTATACAAGCTTGATTGTGAATGTGGTCTCTCTTATATAGGACAAACAAAAAGACCGGTAAAAACTCGGGTTAAAGAACACATAGCTGACCTAAAACACCGTCGCTCAAAGAAGTCTGCAGTCTGTGAACATGTCCTTGACCATACCCGCCATAACATCAGATTTGATAGACCACAAATTCTTGTGAAAGAACACCGATTCCTACCAAGGATGGTTCGCGAGGCTATTGAAATTTAAAAACATCCTAATTTCAATAGAGAAGATGGCTGGGTGCTTCCATCGACTTGGGATCCGGTAATTAATATAATCAAATCCAAAACCAAGCATAACACTGCAAGACCTCAAGACACTGTGAGCTCATTCTGCGTAGATCGGACCAACAAAAATATTTAAGAAGTTTGAGGGTACCCCGGAACAACTGTGCCTTTTGGACGTCTACCACCTCAGTCCCTCCCGTGAGCATGGGTGCTGCAAAGCACTCGAAACGTCGGGAACTAAAAATCAATAATAAACCGCGATAAAATCCGTAAAATAGTTTTATTTCATGTGTAATATTCGCGTAAATCTAAGAACTCAGTATGTGAACCAGTACGGACTGGAAATTGCAAATAAAATACGCCGGTTAGAAGATCTCAAGACTAAGCGCGCAAGATTTACAACATCCCTAAATTTCTTGAAGAGATGCAGAGACCACAATCGCATTCCTACGTGTGTCAAGATATCCACCAAGAAAGGCATACGAGGAAGCGCTAAGATCCTAAACCAGGTAAGTAAACAGTTGTTACGGACGGTGATTCATCAAACGCGTTCCGATCTACACCACCTCAGCAGAAATATAGAAATTTCATCCAATGAATTAAAGACAGTGTTAACTACATTTGATTTTAATAAATGCGTTGATATCTTAAATAAGCGTGAAACAACTAAATATAATGAATGCAAAAATAACCACATAATAAAATATAATAAATTAACAACTAAATCAAATGTCAAGAACAAATCATTACGGTGTAACGAAACGCAACCCTGCACCATAGACAACGAATCACGCGCAGTCATCAATCTGTCAAAACAAACATTGGATGAAAACATCGTAAAGGTCCTATCTAAAGGTTTAAATTATGCTGTAACACCTCGAAGAATACCGTATGAGGAAATTACCAGCGCCGTTGAAGACGGCCTATCCAAAAATAGTATAGGGAGGGAAGATTCGAAGGCAATACGTCAGGATGTCTCATCCATGTTACGTCGAAGTTCAGTGCCCAAACTAAATCTTCCTAAAAATCAATATTTAGCGTTGAAAACCTTACGCAATAGAAAGGATATTACTATTCTCCGTGCGGATAAAGGAAATGCTACGGTAATTATGGATACGTCAGATTACAATGTCAAAATACAAGAACTCTTATCGGATAAAAACACATACAAAAAGGTCAAGACAGACCCAACCACCAATATATTAAAAGAAACGAGTGATTTAATAAAGAAATACTCCGAAACATTGAATCTGGACGTCAAATCGCTAATACCTTCGTGCGCAAAACCACCACAGTTGTATGGGCTCCCAAAAATACATAAACCGAATGCCCCCTACGTCCAATCGTTAGCCAAATCGACACACCAACCTACAGATTGGCTCAGCACGTAGCGAAAGTGCTCTCGCCACTCAAAGGACACACAAGAGCACATGTTAAGGATTCATACCATTATGTTAGTGAGATCAAAAATCTACATCTTACTGACAATGAAACTATGGTCAGTTTCGATGTCCAGTCACTATTTACATACCTACCTGTACAAGACTGTGTCGAAATTGTAGAAAGGAAACTAGCAGAGAACAACATGCCAGCGGAATACTCAGAACTATTGAGACATTGCCTTACATCTGGCTACTTATTGTGGAAGGAGCAGTTCTACAAGCAAGTAGATGGCGTGGCGATGGGCTCCCCTGTATCTCCCATTGTTGCCGATATATTCATGGAAGACTTTGAGGAGACAGCCCTTCGTACCTCACCTGTAAAGCCAAGTTTCTACAAGCGGTACGTAGATGATACTTTCACAATATTACCATCTGACAAAACCGATGTATTCCTACATCATCTTAACTCCATTAACCCTAAAATTCAGTTTACAATGGAGTTGGAGGCAAACAATTCGCTAGCTTTCCTAGATGTGTTAGTAATCCGTAACCCCAACAACACCTTAAGCCATACGGTTTATAGAAAAAAGACCCATACTGATAGGTACTTAAACGGTGAATCTCACCACCATCCAACACAGTTAGCTACTGTGGGTAAATCTTTGTTTCAGAGAGCACAAGGGATCTGTGACAAGAAACATCTGGCTGCCGAGCTTCAACATGTCAAGCAAGTCCTGCACGACAATAAGCTTCGAGTCCCACCCCAACGTCACAGTGACCGAGTGAAACCAGCCACAGTCGAGCGTCTCCCTGCAGTACTACCTTACATGAGAGGAGTCACGGACAAGATTGGCTACATCTTGAAGCGTGCTTCAATTAAAACATTTTATAAGCCGCCGAAGAAGATCAGTCAATTTTTACCATCTGTCAAGTGTCAGATCCCTCTACAAGATGCAGTATACAAGCTTGATTGTGAATGTGGTCTCTCTTATATAGGACAATCAAAAAGACCGGTAAAAACTCGGGTTAAAGAACACATAGCTGACCTAAAACACCGTCGCTCAAAGAAGTCTGCAGTCTGTGAACATGTCCTGGACCGCACCCGCCATAACATCAGATTTGATAGACCACAATTTCTCGTGAAAGAACACCGATTCCTATCAAGGATGGTTCGCGAGGCTATTTAAAAGAAAAAACATCCTAATTTCAATAGAGAAGATGGCTGGGTGCTTCCATCGACTTGGGATCCGGTAATTAATATAATCAAATCAAAAACCAAGCATAACACTGCAAGACCTCAAGACACTGTGAGCTCATGCTGCGTAGATCGGACCAACAAAAATAATTAAGAAGTTTGAGGGTACCCCGGAACAACTATGCCTTTTGGACGTCTAACACCTCAGTCCCTCCCGTGACCATGGGTGCTGCAAAGCACTCGAAACGTCGGTAATTAAAAATCAATAATAAACCTCGATAAAATCCGTAAAATAGTTTTATTTCAAAACAGGTACCTATTTTTTGTTTTTAAATCATGTAATACTTTGTTTGCAGATTGAAAATAACAATAGATTTGGGAAGTTTTGGCGGGACGTCGGAAGAGTAATGTTGTTAATTTGTCTTAATTTCCAAAACTTGTGTTATTTCGAATAATAATGTGTAATGTTGGTGGAATATTATTTTTATATATGCACGAGTGAAGGTAATTGAAGCAAATTGATAAAACGTGCCTTTTTCTGTATCCATCGCTTTACTATCCAGGGTGGGGAATTCATCAATTTCATTATCATCGTTGTCATCAAGTTCATCGGGGAGTACAACTAATTTATACTTGAAGCACGCATTTCACTGGACACTGGCAAAATACATTTTAAATTAGTTTGAAGGCATAACTTACAGAAGAAGAAGAAGAGAACAATATATTTACGAAATAATTTAACAATTTAAAAAAGGACGATACACCAAATAATTTCAGCCTATACTGTCCCACTGCTGGGCTTTCACAAATCTAGGTGAGAGAAATTAGGTCATTTTCCACCACGCGGACCCAGTTCGGTTTGGCGGAGGCAGGTTTGTGTCTACTTGCTGATGGAACTTAACACGCTGCCTAAAAGGCTTCCAACTTGGCTTAACGACTACTACATTATGCGGTAACCGGGACCAACGGCTTAACGTACCTCTCCGTGCCTCGAACGGAGACGCTCGAATATGTAAATGCCACAAACGCCCATCTCAGGCCGACCGAGTCAAACGCTGCTTAACTTTGGTAATCGGTAAGAACACCGCGGTCGTACAGCGCTGCGAGCGCCTCCATACTATATATTCAGTAACGACTTATGAATAAAAAGTTAACGTGCAATTGTTTTTGGACCATGGCGGATATAAAAAGATATGTGGTGTTTGAAGAAAGTTGGGGTAAATTATGCGCCACTGGGTCACATTATTTATTATACCTTCGTCGTGACTCGTCGAGGTTGTTCAAGTGTCACCGTATTGTTCCATATCCACTCCACGTGCCATATCTAATTACTGTACGGTCGCGTTGGAATACATTTTTGTGAAAAAAATATACGTAAATATATGTACCTATCTAGATTCATTTTGACATCACATATGGACTATTCTCGGTGATCTCTAAAAACACCGCGGTCGCACAGCGCTACGAGCGCCTCAACAAAACACTGACGCCAATTACAAATCTACATATTATGTCTTATCCGCGTGGTATGCTGGCAAGAGCGCTGCGTTCCCTCGCTGAACCTACCTATACCGGAACACCGGCGCCAGCAATAGGTACCGACCTATTGACTTAAAAATATTGTACACAGTACAGTATTTTAGTATGTTGTAAACTAAAAAGCAAATGGAAATCATATTTTAATTTTCATAAGATTACGTACAGACCATTCCAGTACTCAGGTTACTTAAATAACTTCCCGGAACAAGAAGCGTATCTAGTAGATACAGTAATAAATTATGTATAGAAAATTAACCAACGATTAAAATTGTACCGTTTAATCTTGCGGCGCCCAACGGTGATAGTCAAATTTTAGAAAAAGCAATTTGCAATCGACCACTCGCTCAAAGGGCCAAATCTCGCGGGGCGCCAAGAACCCTCTATTAAAATTACAAACTTCATTTCAGCGAATAAATTGCTTCTTGACTTTGACTATGTTCAAGGTAAATACTGTCTGTAATCTGGTGTTGAGATGGTTAACAAACTGTAAGGTATTTCTTCCTAGTTTAGTTTGAACACCAACAAAAATATAATTTCAGCTGTTGATTTTGTTTTTTTTTTTTCTTATTTATTCTCAATAAACGTTTGCACAAGCAGACAGACTTTCTTAATTGGAAGTAGGCTATAACCCAATTGTGTTAAATCATTAATAGATATCTATCATGACTGATAGCCTCATAAAGCATATATGTAAAAGCTAACTAAATTATCAGATTAATCCTATAAAAATACCCATAGATCGTGATGATATAGAAGGATATAAATATATGCATCTGGATATAGTACTAATAGTAATCACTAAACTTCCGTATTCTTGAATTACACTTACCAAACACCAAGTGTCCCATTAATCATTATATACGGCCCTATCAGCTGCTGCATATCATTAATATGTTATCGGAAATGTATGACTTTTACAAACTGTATACAATTCCGAGGAAATATAACAACGCCGAGCCTATTAAGGAAATATGTAAAATAAATTGTCAACATTATACATTGCCTAGGAAGAGTAGATATTTCCTAGGCACAGTATACAATTCCAAAACGGTACTAGAAAATGTCTTAAAAATCATCATAAAGGGGGCTAGTCATGTAGAAACTATGTGAATGAAGTAAATAATAAAAATGTTGGTTGGGTTAGATTAGACTTGTCGTATCCCCCCCCCCCCCCCCCCTCCCGCACCAACATCAGCAGGGGGGCCTTCAGGGTCGCGGACGCAAGGAGCGGGGGCCTTGAGTGTCCTTCACGAGCGACCCCGAGGAGGACGGTGGTGTTGTGTGGCCCACGACGCCGTGAGCACCGCGTCAGTGCGGGGACCGTGTCATCAAGTCTCCCCCCCCGATGGCGGGCTCTTCAGAGCGCGGCACAAGAGGGTCACCGGTGCGTTCCATACGGAGATCCCGGAGCCCCTCCAAAGTGCTGATGTCAGCCCCGCGAGGTTCCAGCGAGGTTCGCGGAATTCCTCTGCAGTATTTTCCCCAGGAAAAAAAAGACTTGTCGTCTGCGATCTGCATGTCAATCTGCCTCCCCCGGCAGCGTCGTATGTTATGCCGACGACACACTGGTGTTTGCCGAGGGGAACACCTTCGAGAGGACCATAGGGCTCGCCGAGCTTGGGGCAGAGATCGTTGTCGCCAAGATCCGCGAGTTGGAAGTTGCGGAGCGCCGCGTGGGTTTGCATTGGAAACTCGCCAGTCCCGCCCCACCCGGACTGGCGAGCGTGGCGTTCCGGCGTGACTGGCGCGACTGGCGTTCCGCGATAGCAGAACCTGCTAAAGTACCGGGGCCTCACACTGGACAGTCGCTGGGGTTTCGAGGAGCACCACTTCGAGCACCTGGTACCCTCGGTCGAAAGGGTAGTAGGTGCTACGCACAGACCGCTGCCCAACCTAGGGGGACGGTCAGAGGAGGTGGTGCGATCGGTGCGTCTACGGGCCCTCGTGTGGTTATACCGACTGTCGGGCGTCCGACTCAGCAGGATGAAAATCCAGAGCTTGCAGCGCAAGTTGGCCATTCGCATCGCACGAGGATACCGTACCGCTCTTTCCGCCGCTTGACATACTGGCAAACATGAACGGGTCACGGTTGTTTCGGTCATTATCTTAACAAAATCGGACGCGAGGCGACGACGTCTTGTCACCTCTGTGGTGGGGATCAGGATTCCGTCTAGCACACGCTCGAAGAGTGCCCAGCGTGGACAATTGCTGAAAATATGGAAATATCTCTCCCGGTGGATGAACCCTTTTATATGTTTATAAAAAGAGTCATTGGTTTTGGGATTTGTGGACGGGATGGACATGATATTACCTAGAATTTGACTATCATCGACTCGCTGCTAACTTGATGGGATCTCAAAACGCTCAACCAGACAACTTGATCCAACATTGTTGTGAGCATTTCATATAAGTTGTTAAGAGGCGTGCTGCGCATTTCTTGAAATTGCTCGCAGTGTTATGCCCTTTTTCCTCAGATAGCCACTGGATCAAACCGTCCGTCGTATTGGCTGACACTTCAAATAACTCAATCCAGATATTTCTTTAACCTAACTTAGTAACCTAACCTAACCTAGTGGAACTGTGATCTTATGATTATTGTACTAAGTCTTTTTTTAAGTCGTAGCCCCACACTAGGGACTGTATTCCTGTGTCGTGGGTGCGTTTACAAACATGAAAATTCACATACACAAATACCCAACCGGAACAAATAATTGTGGATCACACAAAGATTTGTCCCGTGCGGGAATAGAACCCGCGAGTATTAAACACAGTGGGCGGAGCGGCTTAAGCTCTTAACCACTGCGCTAAATCGTCCGTCGACTATCGTTAACAAAATATCCAGATGTCTACGATATGAATAATCGTAGCTATGTAGTTAACGGTAAATGGCAACACGAGTCGATGTAAATGCGCTGAACTTATACGATTTGTCCAGCATCGTCCGTTGACACGATATCCCCAATTTGGCTAGTTTTGGGGATTTACTAAAATTGTTAGTATCGCTTTATATGGTCGGTGCTTCGTTAAATGGTTTGGACTAGTAACAGCTGTGTTAATGTTATGTACAGTGCAGTACAGTATTTAAGCTTTGTATATAGTTTGTTTTTGAAGAAATTTGTAGCAATTGAAAAGATCAATTACATTAGCATCAAAGTAATTTGTTCCTCAAAATATAAGCAAATCACTTTTTTCGTTGTTTATTTTTAACAAATAGGGAAGGGTTTACTAAACATTCACATTTTTAGATAAAACGACAGCACAATTCCCTGTCAATAAATTCTACACTGTGATTTCAACAGAAACGAATAAAATACACTTCTAAATCAACAAAAACATCATTATTTGCCTTGTTCTGTTAATTACTCAACTCCAAAATTTGTAGTATCAGAAACAACTCTGCCGATAACAATTTGGATTTGTAACATGGCCGATAAATAAATTATAAATAAATTTAGCAGCGAACATTTCGAACCATTTCTCTTCTTACTCGACTAGCCCATTTGCAGATCTCCAAACGGTGCCATTCCTCAGCAATAAATTGGCATTTGCGCCGTCATACATAAATTACGCGAGCGCGCTGAAAACTAAGTTCTCTGACACACTTTTTTTGTATAAATATTACCTACTCACTTAATCTTAACACACTAGATACAGTATCATTTGCTCGAATTATGAAATAATATAAGGTAATTAATCTCTATCTATTGTGTCTGTGTAACAGTCAGCGGTCTCGGGTGTGTTGTGGGGTCTATTGCTGTAAGTGGTTTGGAGAAGAAAGGAAACATTGTTACAAGAAATCAGTTATTTTTTTGTAATATTTTTATTTGTATTGTGTACTTCTATACTTATGCAAATCAATCAATAAATCCAGCCGATTTCAGGTATCGTATAGATTTCAGAATAGTATGAGTATCGATTTCACAGGTATAAATTACTATTCGGTCTGCCATTTGATGTGCTCACTCTGTGACTGATATATCCAATTTATACATCGATACTTTAGTAATAAATTAATCCAATATTACTGTTTTCCTTCTCATGATAACTTTATCGTAACAAAATGATGTAATAAATTAGTGTATATCATGGAATGTCATGTAGGTCCATTAATTCCGAACTAAAAATTCTTGTTCATGTTCATGAACTAAATCATTGTTTGCCATGACAAGACAAGCTTCATAGGCATGTACGTATTACCGGGAAACCTTTCTATTTGAGAGGTCAAGTACAACTTTAATTCACTACGTTTCAGTCATGATAGATTTAAGTTTTCTTCAAGCTTTAGGCAGGGAGACCTGACGCTACTAACGTTGGTTAGACTGTTTTAAAAAAATAAATTTTGGTAATGTATCCTGGCTATTATCGACAAGCTGTGAAGTTTCTTAAATAAATAAATAAATAAAAAATAAATAAATATCTATGTAGGTATAACTGTACGAAATAAGTTCATCTGTGGCAACAAAGCTGACTAATTGGCGCCAGTATCAGTTTTGCATAGCCGCAATCCCAATATACAGTTGTCGCAAAGCCGGCTAAATCTATTATAAAGCAGCTTTGCCCAATTCATACGAATTAAAATGGTTTGTGGATTCGATTGTATGGTCGTTACGAAGCGCTACTGTGTACGATTTGGAGAATGCGATCGTATCAATTTATATAGTGCTCCGGTACCTATATCATAGGGAAGTGTGTGTTATTGGTAACTAAATCACGCTTCATTGCAGTTTTAAAACGATCGTAAAACTAGGGCTGATAAATAACTAATGACAAGCACACGATGCCTTTGAATAATTCATGAATGCGTTGGATGTTCTTTTTATGCAAAATTATCTTGAAACTACTAAAACATCTTGTAGAGACCATTAGCCACCATAGAGAAAAATCAACATTCTGTACTACCAGTAGATATCATTCACCTCAACTCAGTGGGTATGAAGTCATTTTCAAAACAATCACGTAGCTTTTAGTAAAAGCACGTTCTTACATGAACCTTTCGCGGCTCTAGTACTAATGAAACTCATAATCATGGTTCTAATACTGGCCCATTAACACTTCCCAATTGCTCTTCGAAGGGAGAAAAACTCCCCCTCCGTGAACCATGGCTCCTCACGTCTCAGAGTCACATTAAACTTAACACACAAATTAACCGAAACATTGGCTTCACACACGGACCGAAAAGGAAATAATGCCCTGTTGTCGTAATTATTTATTTCGCAAGCGCGCGAAAAGCGTTAACTTGAACACTAATTACAATTTGTACGTATTTGTTCATCTGATACTCTTATATGAGCTGTACCTAAATGTTTCGCAGTATTTCAAATTAAATATTTTGTCTTTGGGTCAGTGTTTGTAGATAAGCTAGCTCAAGTAAGTAGCAAATAAAAAATAAAGGTATGCAAAAAACATATTGCCGTGGAGTATTTCCCAATGTCAATGCTAAAGAAAATATGGTCCAATTCGATTTTTGTCATTTCAACATAAAAAGGGAGATTGCTTTTCGCCCAATATTTTCGGTAAACAGATCTATAAAAAACTATCGACTACTTAAGCAAATCTCAGTGAGACGTCTTCCAGCTTTGAAGTTTGCTTAATACTTTAAACTGGTAATGAAGGCATTAAGGCGCGCTGAATGCATAAGAAATGAGGTGCCGCCGCCACAACCTCCTATTTAATTAGGGGCCCTCTTGGCTACATATTTTGCTTTCTTTCGATGCAACGTAAAATATTTGACATTGTGTTGGCTTTCTTACTTTTTATGTAACAGCTAGTTTCTAGATGCTTAGTTATTTCTACACAAATGTTCCAATTGTTGATACATATGCATTGAACATTTGCTATAGGTACTGTAACATTAATAAAATATCAAAATGTAAATTAAATGAGTAGAATGAAATTACTAAGTTTACTTTTCCAAGAGATATAAGCCTTACTTTAATAGGTATCTAACTTAGATAATTAATTATTTTCTGACTAATTTGTTGCGGAAAAACTTTGTTAGGACTTTAACGGATAGGGTTCCAATGTTGGGTGGATCGTCCAATAAATAGCGGTTTAATATTGACGTCATCTATCAAGTAGTCTTATGAATGAGTCTGTAATTGTAATCGTCAGTTTAAACGACGGGCTCGGCGCTTGGCAGACACGATAGACAAATTATGCGGTCTCGCCTAGACCCGCCGAGAGTCAAGGGATTAATGACGTATTATGTATATTACACTGCCTTACTCTAAGCTACAGGGAAAATGATATGATACAATGCACTAGAGTAAATATTCAAAATACGGATAAGAACGGTTGTGGAGCTGAACAACAAAAGGGTGGATGAAATTTAGTATGCTAAGGCGGTTCCTATCTAGATTAGTTTTTGCCCTTTAAGTTTTTATGGAGCGGTTTAAGATATTCGAACTTTTGTGCATATTATGAACATTATGGGTATTTTATAATTGATTGATTGATTTAGTTTACGAAAGTAATCTCAAATAACCACCGAAATTGGGGGTGATGCTGTTGCGTCATGACAAGACGTAATGTTGCTTGTTTAATAATAAACTTAGTAGTACTACTAATCCTACTCATATTATAATTGTATGTTTTTTACATTGTGTTTGAATGTTTGTTACTCAATCACGAAAAAGCGGCTGAATGGCTTTGGATGAAATTTGGCACATAGTTTATTACCTGCATTAACATATAGGATACTTTTTATACCGGAAAAAGGAAAGACACAAGATCAGTCATAGCCTAGTGGTTAGACCGTTGGACTGCAAAGTCAGAGGTCTCGGGTTCAAACCCAGGCACGCACCTCTGTCTTATCGAAAGCATGTTATTTTTTTTTTTTTTTGAAATGAACATTTCATTTTCTTTAACGGTGAAGGAAAACATCGTGAGGAAACCTGCATGCCTGAGTTTTTCTCGAAGTTGTGTGAAGTTCGCCAACCCGCATTGCGTCAGCGTGGTGGACTATGGCCTAAACCCTCTCAGACTGAGAGGAGGCCCGTACCCAACAGTGGGAGAGTTTCTTAACAGGGCTGATATTATTTAAAATTCCTGTCTTACATCAACGCGGACGAAGTCACGGGCAACAACTAGTGTATAATAAATCTTCGTCAAATATAGCTAAAGTATTCATGAGTAGTTTTGAATAGTTCCTAGTGAATAATTAAACTTGGATTGCTATTGCAGCATTGTTTGTGACTTTGTACTATGTGTTGACCACTCCGACAAATGGATACTCCACATTCAAGCTCAAGAATGTTTCATGGCGATCGATATTGATTAACATCGCTTCAGCGGGTTAGTTAATTTATTTTAGTACTTTTTTAGACAGTGCGGGGTTAAATTGCTATAAAACGTCGTTTCTAAAATGTATAATGTATAAGCTGGCTAGAATTTTTTTTAAATTTCATTAGGGCTTGTGATTGCGTGCACGGTATGATATAAATACGTACATTAAATAGATAGAGTACTCTTTATAGTACATTTATGTAATTACAGTAAATAAATATTATATACTGTATGACAATACGAAATTGGCGGGATTATTGCTAAAAGCTGTTTCTTCCAGACAACCAGTAGATAATTCTATCATTAGAATCGAACTATCTTTGTTATCAATACTAATATTAATAATTCGAAAATTACTTTCTCTGTCTATCTGTCTGTTCTTCTGTCACCTTTTCATAACCAAACCGCTGAACAGATTTCGATTTTGACGAGTTTGGCAAGAAAATGGATTTTATCCAGGGGAAGCATAGGCTACCTTTTGTCTCAATTAAAAAAAAACTTTAAGAGTGTGATATACACGCCTGAAAATAATGCGAACGAACTTGTGGGTGCAGCTAGTAGCACATAAATATGTATTTAAATATTTATCATCAAGTAGGTAGTTCATTCATAAAGGACTCGAAATAAGAAAGCTTAAAACAGCATATGCCTACGCCTACTAACAGATATAGATCCCTCTTTATTATGTTTTTAAGAACTTTGAATAGATGGGAGCTTTTTATTAATTAAAATTTTATCTTAACTGAAATATGGCATACCCAGTTATCTCTGAAATATTATGACCGCATTTTAAATTATTTTTCTTTATAATGCTTGTATGATAATTGTCTTTTGATCGAGCGGCGCATGGTTCATATTCACATGCATTGTGCAATCCTAGGTTACGGTTTCGAGGTTAGACAAAGTTATATTGGGTTTTTCAATCGAAAAATTCGGAATGGCATTTAGTATAGTGGCATTAGGCTCGCCCCCTATTACATATAGGGACGTGAAATTGTAGGCGAATGTGGATATACGCAGTACATCTCTGTCACTCCTTATCAGAGAATGTAGGAGAGTCTTCATTTTTTATTTCTGCTAATAGTTAGTTCCTAGGGAACTAACTATTAATTATGAAAACTAGTTTATCTATGTATTGATAGATATCTATATCATCACGCCAGAAAACTAGGTAATGCAACGTGATAAGTTTACATATTCTTAAGTCTCTTTTATATGATGACACCGTCACCGTCACGCCTATATTCTCCAGAGGGGGTGGCAGAGGAGTACTGAGTACACCCACGTTTTGCCGACGATGTTAGGTCCCATGTAATAAGGGGCGAGCCTATTGCCATATACCGGGCACAATTCCTGACTCCGGACTCGTTTTGGCGATTTTTTCGTTAGAAAAACTACATTTGTCCGACCTAGGATTTGAACCCAGGACCTCGTGATCACAAAGCGATGCGCTTTGCCACCAGACCAACGAGGCAGTTATATGATGACATGCGTACAATATCCATTATTTCTTAATCAGGATAGAAAACGAGGTATAAACACACAGTAAAAAGGGAAATGAAACCGGTACACCACAAATAAAAGCAATAAAGGATGACACAAATAAAGTGGCGAGACTGAAACATTAAAAAAACATCGAATTGAGTAAAGACAATTCAACCTACGAGTTTTTTACTCTTACGTTAATTTATTGAAGAAGGAAGAATGAGTGTGGCAGTCTTACCAGCTCTATATATCGCTCTACAAACTATCTGGTTTTGTCTTATTCAACGAAAGACTGGCTGAAAATGTTGAAAAATGTTTGTTGCATTACTTGTAAAACCAAGAAAACTAAAAACAAAGAAGAGGCGAAATTAAGCTTTATAGTGTTGATATTAGAGTCCTAACTACCATCACTCCTATATTCCTTAAACGGGGGTGGTATAGGTGTACTGTGTACACCCAATTTTCGGCGATGATGTTAGTTCCCATGTAATAGGGGGCGAGCCTATTACCATATCCCGGATCCCACAATTTCAGTCTCCGGATCGATACTGGGAAGTTTTCGATAGAAAAAGTACATTTTTTCGACCTAGGATTTGAACCCATGACTTCGCGATCGCAACGCGAATTATTCTCTACTAGACCAACAAGGCAGTCTTAGTGAGTGCTAACTTGAATAGTGATATTTTTGATTTATACCACTGGTACATTGGGTTCATATTACGTCAAGTTTAAATTGTCTATGTGGATATTTATATAAAGTATAGTTACGGGGTATAGATCATAGATATAGTATTAGTGCCGGGTATAGACGATAAACGTCATTAACGTAAGTAAACGAAAGGACTCGCCAAAAAAGATCCATATCTTTATACATACCGATTTACCGAATATACAACCATACCCATTTTCCCACAAACTTGTTAATTTGAGGCCTTTCATTGGGTTTCCCTCCGTCAGTCCACAGTGGGTCTGCGTCACTCTCACCTTATTTGTGTAAGAAGGCCTTTGCCCAGCACAAGGTCAGTATAGGTTGATTTATTTTAATTGGGTGTCGCTCACTTTTTTCATTCGATCTCGACGAGACAAAGATATATCTTAAAGCATTTTTTTTATTAAATCATTCATTCATATCTGAGGACTTAGCAAGAGAATATGGTATGTTATAGTAACGCTACTGAGTAAGGGCTGTCACGTTCATGCTTACTAATGACCGGTTTCAACATTCAACTAAACAATAGATTTGCTTACTGTCAGTAGTATTTTTACAGATTTTCCATATAAAATATGTCAACATTCTACTGCTAGTCGGCAAATCTATCGTCGACTTGGATATTGAAACTAGCCATAAGTAAATTTCACTCGAGCTAACGTCAATCTTTTCGTCCTCCTTGTCGTACACTCTCAATATGCGTTAATAATTCCATCGCTCTGACACAGTTCTTATCAGACCGTCTTCGCATTTAATGTAGGTAAGTAATTATCCAAATCAAAAGAAAAGTCATCTTAAAGTTGCTGTGTGTAGTTTGCTCTAACAATACGAACGGTCTAAGATCGAACGAGATCACAGTTTCCAATTTCTGATAGTAGAGAGGCCCAAAATACTGTTGGAACTAATTCCATAAAGTAATCGATAAGGCTCGGTTTCCGTATCGTCTTGTTTAATCTTCATTCATTGCCCTCTCTCTCTCGTTAAACAGTAATTTTGACGTGTTAATAGCCAAAGTTTATTTACGTTTACTCCTAACGAACAAGCAAAATTAACACATTGAAATTTGATTTGAATTTGAGTGTGAGTTTAGGAATCTATTTAAGAGCCGTATAGTGTTTGTAAGAGGGCTTTGTAGACGAATTGGAATTTGACACTGCCTTGTTAGTCTAATAATATTAGCCCTCTTAAGAAACTGACCCACCGTTGGGCACGGGCCTCCTCTCAAACTGAGTTTAGGCCATAGTCCACCACGCTGGCCCAATGCAGGTGGCGAACTTCACACACCTTCGAGAAACTCTTAGACATGCAGGTTTCCTCACGATGTTTTCCTTCACCGTTAAATCAAGTGGTAGTTAATTATTAATACGGACATGCTTTTGAAAAGTCAGAGATGCGTGCCTGGGTTTGAACCCGAGACCGCTGACTTTGCAATCCAACGGTTTAACCACTTGGCTATCACTGCTTCTTGGTCTAGTGGCGTAATAGTCCTGGATTGGAATCCTAGGACGAATAAAATGTAGATTTTCTATTGAAAATTTCCTAGTATTTGTCTGGAGTCTGGAATCGTGCCTGGTTGTAATGAAAATAGGCTTGCCGTGTTACATGGTGCTCGTAGCGCAGTGATACCGCGGTGTTCTTATCCATCACCATGGTTAAGCAGCATTCGACTCGGTTGGCCTGAGATGGGTAACCGTTTGTGGCATTTTCATATTCGAGCATCTCGTCACGTTAAGCCGTTGGTCTCGGTTACCACTTGATTTGGTAGTCATTAAACCGAGTTGGAACCCTTATAAGCGGCTTGATTAGTTCCAACAGTAGATGGCCACAAACCTGCCTCCACCAATCCGCACTGGGTCCGCGTGGTGGAGTATAAGCTGATTTCTCTCACCTCGATTTGTGAGAGAAGGCCTTTGCCCAGCAGTGAGACTGGACTATGGTATTTTTATTACATGGGGCCTAACATCGTCGGCAATAGGTGGGTGTGCGCGGTACACCTCCGCCGCTCCCGCGGTACATCAATATTTTTATTTCATCCCATAAGACAAGAATCAAACAGTTACTTTACTTTGGTGACATCATTTCAAATAACACTCAGCTTTGCAAGGGTTATTGGTTAGTTGCTCTAGCGCATAGTGCGACATATTATCGTGAAATCATTCGAATCCCGAGTCAGCCAAAGTATAATTGAGGTTATTTTATTGAAATGTCCAGTTTGGAATTGTATCCAGATCGAATATCGTAGAATACTACTAGTACACTGCTGTCGCCCTCACTTCTGTAATAATAAAGGCATGATGATGTTATTTGTTTTTGATAATCTTTATAAAATTATAACATAGTAAGTTATGAAATGTAACATTGACACAAATGATTGATTGATAAGACCTAAGTTCACTAAAATGGTAGGTGTTATAAGATGATGTTGATTTTGTATATAATTGAATTACTGCATAATATTTACCCCTTAAAGCTAATATAAATAGCTGGTAGAATTTAGATCTAAATATTTAGTGAGGACCTATTAGTCTTCTTTATTACCAATTGTTAAGCATCCGAGAAAATTGGTCTTTTGTAAAAAGCCATTTCATTAATATTTAGTGCTTCCAAAGCTTTAGCCAACATTTTAGACAAAAATATTGGAAAAAATGCAGTGTATTTAACGCGCCCGCTCAACGGCCACGGCCAGTAATAAACCAGTACGCAAGCTAGACGGTTGTTTTACCTAATCGCAAATACTTCACCTGGCGACGAAGACGAAACTACTTACGTACAAAAAGAAAAAAAAAATGTCCAATTTTATCGGAAATTTGCATACTTTCGATGCAAAAAGCCAAGAATGGCAGATATTCTTCGGTAGACTTCAACAATTTATCAAATTAAATGATATTAAACCCGAGAATCAAAGTGCCGTGCTGCTAACGCATCTATCGGATGAGTCATACTGTCTGGTAAGGAATCTTGTGTATCCACGGAAACTAGAAGATGTGCAGTGGAAGGAGCTGGTTGAAGTACTCAATGGTCATTTTCAGCCGAAAAGATCGACATTTGCTGATAGGGCAAAATTTTATGGTGCCACCAGAGCGAATAGCGAAAGCGTAGAGGATTGGGCGGCGCGTCTGAGGGGACTCGCCGTATATTGTGACTTCGGTACAGAGCTGGATATTCTTCTCCGTGACAGATTTATTCTGGGGCTGAAAGCCGGGCCGGAACAAGATCACCTGTTCAAACAAGATTTGAAGTCACTAACGCTTAGTAAAGCCTTGGAAATAGCTCAGCAAGCTGCATGTGCTCGATCTGCGCGTGCTTACTCTGAAGCGGAACAGCTTGTCAAGCGGGAGGTCGTGTACCGTGTGGCTGAGCGCAGGTCGAGGGCGCCGGACGCGCACGCGTATGCCGGAGTGTCAGGACCAGCTGTGGTGTGTACAGTGTGCGGAATGAAAAACCATATTGCAGATAAGTGTCGGTTCAAGAATTACCGATGTGCTATTTGTGGTAAAAAAGGCCATCTTAAGAAAGTGTGCAGTGCTAAAGTCGGGAAGCGATCGTTAAATAGTATCGAAATTGACGGAAACGACGGCCGTGATTGTAAGGAATGCGACCTGTTTAATTTAAGGTATGTGAACTATGACCCTATTAAAGTGAATGTGAGGGTACATGATGTAGACTTATCTATGGAACTCGACTGCGGCGCTGGTCGTAGTGTCATGTCTGAGCACTTTTATTAGACGCATTTTAAATGTTTAAAATTGTGTAAAACCAACCTTGTATTTTGTCTTTATACCAAACATAAAGTCACACCCTTGGGTTATTTTCTTTGTGATGTTTCATTCAATAATATGAAATGACTAATGGAATTTTATGTTATCAAAGAAGGCGGGCCACCGCTCCTAGGGCGGGATTTTATGACACGATGCATATTAACAGCTAGTTTCTGTTTCTGATAATCATAATTTAAGTGTTGAATCGAAATGCGTCGAGGTGCAGCAGGTCTTAGATGAATTTCCTGACGTTTGGAAGGACGAGTTGGGTTGTTTCAATAAATTTGAAATAGAATTGCATTTAAAGGAGGGTGCTGTTCCAAAATTTTTCAAACCGCGACCTATACCGTTTGCCTTAAAAGGAAAGGTAGAAGAGGAATTAGATAGGTTAGTCCGACTAGGAATCTTAGTTCCCGTACAGTTCTCAGATCATGCTACCCCAAATGTTACGGTATTAAAATAAAAGGGCAAGGTAAAAATAGCGGGGGATTTCTCTTGTACGTTAAATAAAATTATAAAAATTGATAAATACCCTTTGCCTCACATAGACGAAGTATTTGCCAAAATCGGTGGAGGACAACATTACTTAAAACTTGATTTAAGTCATGCTTACAATCAATTCTGTTTGTCTAAACCGTCACAAGAGCTAACTACAATTAATACACCAAAGGGTTTATTTAAATACACGCGGCTCGTGTATGGTCTCGCGAACGCTCCAGCTATTTTCCAAAGGGCCATCGAGACGCTAGTTGCGGGAATAGACGGTGTTTCTTGTTGGTATGATGAAATTTGTCTCACGGCTCCTAATCGGAATCTGCACTTAGCTAGGCTTCGAGAACTACTGTGCAGATTGCAAAATGCGGGACTAAGACTTCAAAAGGACAAATGTGCATTCTTCCAGGAAAGCGTTACATATTTGGGTTACACTATAGATAGGAACGGTCTGAGAACGTGTTCGAGCAAAGTAGAAGCTATTTCAAAAGCGCCAGCGCCTTCTAATCCGTTACAATTAAAAAGATTTCTAGGCGTAGTAAACTATTACAGAAATTTTATTCCAAACGCGTCCTCGTTGTTAAGTCCTCTGCATGAGTTACGGAGGGCGCGGTGTGGGAGTGGGGACAACAGCAGGCGCGCGCGCTAGCCGGGGTGCGCCGCGAGCTGGCCTCGGAGCGCGTGTTGGCGCACTTAGAGCCCGCTGCGCCGCTCGCCCTCACCGTGGACGCGGGGCCCGCGGGCCTCGGTGCAGTGCTTGCACATTTATCCCCGGATGGGACAGAGCGACCGATCGCCTTTGGGTCGCGCTCGCTCACTGCTAGCGAGAAGAACTACAGTCAAATTCAGAAAGAGGCCACTGCGATAATTTCGGTATCAAACGTTTCCATCAATATTTATACGGACGGCAGGACCGATCACAGGCCACTGCTGTCGATCTTTAGTAAAAAGGATGGCATATCAGCAACAGCCGCGCTACGTTTGCAATGATATGCCATAATTCTTTCAGCCTATAATTATACCATTCAGTATATAAGTAAGAAAAATAATTTAGTTGCGGATTATTTTTCACGGACACCGCTGCCCCCTAATGAATCAGCCGATACCGATAAGGAATGCGAGGAAATGCCTATACCCATATTGTTTATGAATGCGACGACAGAACCGGTTTCTTACGAGAGGATTAAGCGCGCAACGGCGGCCGATAAGGTATTGCAAACAGTCATCAGTACGCGGCCATCCATGATTCGTTATATGAATCATGGATGGCCGCGTAAAATTACGTGTAAATTTGTTATGCCTTATTTTATGTGTAAGGCCGATTTAGAGGTAATAGGGGACTGTTTATTCGGTGGACATAGAATAGTAATCCCTACAGTATTTCGTGAAGAGTTGCTAAAGGAATTACATTCTGGACATTTCGGTGTCGTTAAAACTAAGTGTACGGCGCGTAGTAGAATGTGGTGGCCGGGTATCGACGGCGACATCGAGCGAGTGGTGGGCAGCTGCAGCGCGTGCGCCGCCGTGCGCAGCGCGGCGCCGCGCGCGCCCCCCGCGCATTCACGTCGATTATATGTCTGTAGGGCAAACGGTATACCTCGTCGTTATAGATGCGTACAGCAAATGGTTAGATTGTATTCCTATGAACTGCGACACCTTAACTGGCGCGTTAATAACTAAATTAAAAGATTTATTTTCAGTTTTTGGAGTCCCGTACGTAATCGTATCGGACAACGATATTAAAATCTGTTCCTCCGAATTTCAAGAGTTTTGTCTAAATAATGGTATTACATATTTAAATTCTCCTATATATCATCCATCTAGCAATGGTCAGGCCGAAAATACCGTCAAGATTTGCAAAAAAATGATTAAATGCATTATTAGTGAAGGTCAGATCTCGGTCCGCCAGATCCATGAACGATTATTAAATTTTTTGTTTGAATACAAAAATTCTATTCATTGTGCTCCTCCGGCCCCCGGCCGTCTCCGTCTCCCGACGCGGCCGCGAGGGCCTCCCCCCTCGCGCGCCCCTCACGTCCGAACATCACTCCCCCGCCGCTTGTCATTCAGGACAAGAGCGCCTGGGAGCGCATCTCCAAGGCGATTTATAATCGCCAAATCAACTACACGCACGCGCGTTCCACCGCGCAAGGCATAGCTGTCAAGGTGGCGTCCTCGGACGACCACCGACGGCTATCCGCGTTCCTGCGATCAAACAAGATCGCTTATCACACATACACCCTGGAGGAGGAAAGGGAGCTCAGGGTAGTAATCCGCGGTGTCCCGAGGGAGCTGGACACCGCCGTCATCAAGGCCGACCTCCAGTCCCAGGACCTTCCTGTGCGCCAGGTGCACAGAATGGTCAATGGGCGCTCCAAGGAGGCGTATGACATGGTGCTGGTCGTCCTCGATCGCACCGAGTCCGGCCGTAGGGTCTTCGACCTGAAGGCCGTGTGCCATATATCTGACCTCTCCGTGGAGGCCCCCCACAAACGTGGCACGCCCGGGCAGTGCCACAATTGCCAACTGTACGGGCACTCTGCCCGAAACTGTCACGCGCGCCCTCGATGCGTTAAGTGCATCGGGGACCACGCGACGTCCCAGTGCGCCCGCTCGAAGGAGACGGCGGCCGAGCCCCCCAGCTGCGTCCTCTGCGGCACCAAGGGGCACACCGCGAACTATCGCGGTTGCCCCAAGGCCCCGAAGGGGAAGCGTGGCCGGGCGAGGCGCGGCGGCCGCCGCCGCCCCCGCGCGGTTGCCCCCTCCTCTGCGCCCTCAGCGCAACACCCCCCCGCGCCCTCAGCGCACCCTCGTCCGGTGCTTTCTGCGCCAGCGACCACGGCTCTCCGCGCTCCCGCGCCTCGGAAGCTGACCCCCCCTCCCCCGCCGCTCAGGCCGTCCCTCGGCGCCAACGCGTGGGTGAAGCCGCTACCTTACACCGCGGCCTCCTACCCTGAGTCAGTGGGCCCTGCCCGCCCCCCGAAGCGCGCGCCGGCGATCCAGCCGGTGGCGGTTTGTCCCCCTCCGCCCACTAACGTCAGTCAGGACGTCGACCTCATAATGAGCGTCTCGGCGGTTATAAGCCCCGCACTCTTCCCCAGAATCCGCGAACTCGCACTTCGACTCCGCGCCGCCACCAACTTGGCGGACCAGGTTCTCCTGGCCGCGGAATACAGGGACGTATATGACGTCCTGGCGTCCCTCAAAACCCAACCCCCCCGCACCCAATAATGGATCTACGATCTCCCCGCCATAAGCCCCACAACCTATCCCTGGCGTTCTTTAACGCCGATGGCCTTCGCTCCCAGCGAGATCAGGTTGCTGATTTCCTCCGAGATCACCAACTTGATATCCTCCTCGTGCAGGAAACCTTCCTGAAGCCCGCACAACGCGATCCTAGGATCGCAAACTATAACCTCGTGCGCAATGACAGAATCGGCTCCCGCGGAGGCGGTACTCTCATTTACTACAGGAAGTCCCTGCAATGCATCCCTCTCGATCCCCCCGCGCTTACCAACATCAAAGCCTCGGTCTGTCGCGTCTCTCTCACGGGGCACCAGCCCATCGTGATCGCCTCCGTATACCTTTCCCCCACTAAGTCCGTTCTCAGGAGTGACTTTGAAGCACTCCTCAATCTGGGAAGCGCCGTCATTCTGGCGGGCGACTTCAATAGCAAGCACGTGGCCTGGAACGGTCTCACCACTTCCCCTAACGGTAGGAGCCTTGACGCCCTGGTCGACGTTCTCGACTTTGACGTCATCGTACCTATGCACCCTACCCACTTTCCTAACAATCCCAATCACCGACCCGACGTCCTGGACATGGCGCTCCTGAAGGGTGTCACCCTACGGCTGCACTCCTTGAAAGTAGTCCAGGAACTCGACTCTGACCATCGTCCTGTAGTCATGAGACTCGGTTCCCCCCCTTCCGCCCCTCAGCGACCCAAAAAGACGGTGGTGGATTGGCATGCGCTAAGCACGGCCTTGGCGGATGCCGACCCTCCCCCCCTGCCTCTCAGCTCGGACTCCATCCCGTCCCCTCAGGACACCGATCAGGCCGTAGATGCCTTCACCGAGCACATCCGATCGGCTGTCAGTCGATCGTCCAAGCAAGTCGAGGCGGAAGATCTCTACCTCAACCGCTTTCGACTGCCGGACGATGTTAGGGATCTCATTCGTTCCAAGAATGCTTCTATCCGAGCGTACGACTCCTACTCCACCGAAGCCAATCGGGCCCGGATGCGCGCTTTACAACGAGAGGTAAAGCGTCGTGTCGCGGAGGTCCGGGAGGAACGGTGGGGTGTCCTCCTAGAGGGCATCGCGCCGTCGCATCTGGCCTACTGGCAGTTGGCGCGTAGCCTCAAATCCGACTCCACGACTGACATGCCCCCGCTGTCCCGCCCTTCAGGCGCAGCACCCCCAGCCTTCGACGACGACGAAAAGGCCGAGCTTCTCGCCGACTCCCTCGAGAGCCAGTGCGCCCCCAGCTCTCAGTCCGTCGACCAGTCCCACGTCGACGCGGTCGACAGGGAAGTCGAGCGCAGGGCATCCCTCCCCCCCGTCGATTCCTTACCTCCTATCACGCAAACGGAGGTCGAAGATCTGATTATGGGTCTTAAAACTAAAAAAAGCCCCCGGCCCTGACGGCATTTCGAATCGCGTTCTGAAATGCCTGCCCGCCCAACTCATCTGCCTCTTGGTGGCCATTTTAAACGCCGCTATGACGAACTGCACCTTCCCCGCTAAGTGGAAGGAGGCGGACGTCATAGGCATTCCCAAGCCCGGCAAACCTCGCAATCTCCCCGCGAGCTACCGCCCTATCAGTCTCCTCAACTCCCTGGCCAAGATATACAAGCGCCTCCTTCTGGCGAGGCTCAAAGACTTCGTAACGTCCAGGGGTATCCTTATCGACGAGCAGTTCGGCTTTCGAGCCAAACACTCTTGCGTCCACCAAGTGCACCGCATCACGGAGCACATCCTCTCTGGTCTCAATAGACCCAAACCCATCTACACGGGCGCCCTCTTCCTAGATGTCGCGAAGGTATTCGACAAAGTCTGGCACAACGGCTTGATCTACAAGCTCTACCAATTGGGTGTGCCGGACAGACTCGTGCTCATCTTACGAGACTTCTTGTCGAATCGCGCCTTCCGTTATCGCGTCGAAATGACGCGCTCCACTTCCCACTCCATAAGTGCTGGAGTCCCACAGGGCTCAGTTCTCTCTCCGCTCCTGTTTAGCCTTTACACGAACGACATTCCTCGTTCGAGTAAGGCGCATCTAGCCCTATTCGCGGATGATACCGCTCTCTACGTCTCGCATAGGAATAAGGGTTTCATTACCAGACACCTTCAGGCATCCGCTAATTCCCTAGGGAATTGGTTCAGGAAGTGGCGTATTGAGGTGAACCCGGACAAGAGCGCTGCGGTGTTCTTCTCCAGAGGTGTCACCCCGCGCCACTCCCTGCGCCGCCCTAGAAGTAATCTCGGCCAAGTGACCATGTTCGACCGACCCATTCCCTGGGTCAAAGAGGTCAAATATCTAGGGGTCACCCTAAACAGTACCATGTCCTTCGGCCCGCACATCAAGCGGGTCCGTCACCGAGCATCATTTGTGCTCGGTCGTCTCCATTCGTTAATCTGCAAGCGGAGTAAAATGTCCCTTAGAAATAAGGTGACACTTTACAAAACTTGCGTTCGACCCATCATGACTTATGCGTGTGTTGTGTTCGGGCATTCGGCCCCCTCTCACATCGATAAACTCCAAGTGGTTCAAAACCGCTTCCTCCGTAAAGCCGTAGGAGCCCCCTGGTTCGTACGGAACGTCGACCTCCACTCCGATCTAGGTCTCGAACCTATTCGCGCCTTTATTAAAAAGGCGTCAACACGTCACTTCGCGAACGCATCTACCCATGCGAATCCGTTAATCGTAGCCACCGCCGACTACGATCTCCCCCCCGACCCCTGCCGCCACCGCCGGCCGCGAAATGTTCTCACCGACCCCCCCGATGCTTTGTCATCCCTTCTTTCCGCTCAGAATACGGGCGACGACGACGTAGACGTAGACGTAGTAGTAGATCCCCTCCCATAGCCGGCGGTTGACCGGTGCGCTTAGTAGTGCACCCGTCCCCCTACAGTGACTGTCCCAACCGAGGGCGCCTCGGCGCCCTCGAGTATGTCGCCTCTTGCCCTTCTGGCTGGCTGGAGCGTAGTGCTTGCACGCTCGCCTTTAAAATCCGGTGAAGCTGTAGAGGCCTCGAGGCCAACAGCGTAGGTCATTCACACACACACACACACACATATTCATTGTGCTACGGGTGTTACGCCTGCAAAATTAATGTTCGGCCGGAACCTAAGATCTAGACTGGATCTAGTTTTGCCCGAAACTAGTAATCACACCATCGTAAAATCGGAAACAAGCCTAAATAAATCAAGATGTTTTCAAGTAGGCGAAACCGTTTGGGCGAAGTGGTTTTCGGCACGAAAAGCTAGGTGGGCGATAGGGAGAATCACTAATAAGAAAGGAAACAGGATGTTTGAAATTTATTTTGAAAATTATAATACAACATGTTTGCGACATGTAGACCAAATACGTAAATGTATTTCGAACGAATATGTACGAAATGTGAATAATAATTCAAAAGACATAGCAGTATATGTACCCTTGCAGCCTTCCGCACAATCGTCACCACAGCCAATTGAGATAGAATCTAATTCGCCAACCTCTTCTGATACTGCTTTAGTGCCTAGTACAGCCGCGACAATATCAGAGACGGACCAAATAGCGCAGTCTGGTATAGATTCTGATACTGGTGGGGGAGAGGAAGGTGATGAATGGGTGGAAGCTGCGGAGAATATAGAACCTGATTGTAATGGGCCCAAGAGCCCTGCCGAAAGTGTCGATCAACCCAATTCGTGCGGGAGATCTAGGACACCAATTAAGGCACTTAATTATAAGAAGTTTTTTTGAAGTTATGTAAAATAATTATGAATGCATTGTTTAGGTAATGGCAGTATTGAAGTAATGTGGGAGGAGTGCAGTGTATTTAACGCGCCCGCTCAACGGCCACGGCCAGTAATAAACCAGTACGCAAGCTAGACGGTTGTTTTACTTTTGTTGTTGTTTTATCGCAATAACTTCAAAAAATCATTCCATTCATCTTTCTTTCGCGAATCTAAAGCTGAACTCTTGGAACAGTGTGAATAAACAGATTTTAAAAAAATATTTGATTATGAGCCATTCAGTTGCGTTGCGTTCCTTTTGTGCAAATAATAAAGCTGGATGTTCTTCCGTAAAGAGCAGTTCATTAAAGCACAAATTGAACGTGATTCATTATCTGCCAGCAAGTTTATTCATGTAATCGGCTATTGTAACCTGCAGGGCTACTATATCATATTTCCACCGTAATGGAAGCTATAATTTATTTTTTGTGAAAACAAAAATGAATCCAGAATAAAATTAAATATTCTTAGTCACACCAAAGCTTCGGCAGGAAAATGCTGATTTTAAGCGGTAAAAAAATGTCGGATTCCGTCGGGATTTAGAATTTCTAAACAGTTACCGATTGAGCTATTTAATAAATTCTTTGACGGTGCTTTGGGATGCGGACGTAAACGGAATAACGATGACGAACCCATCGTGAGTGGAGCGAGAACGTATCAACCCTAATAGCAATGAACCCCGGGCTTATTGTTATTTTATTATCAAGCCTTTATAATAACAAACACGTAAATGTTACATAGGGAAACAGGATATTAACTTTTCTATACGATTCTCATTTGAATATCAAAAAGTCTGTGTGTGATCGTGCGTAAGCACATAGGTACAGTTAAAAGACAATAAATTTACAATAAGCAAACACGCAACCTTCGCGCGATTCAGTCGCAAAGGACGATAAATAACCTCATTTTGACCCGATTGTGTATCGGGCATACCCGGGTAGGTAGTAGGCATATGCAAACGATAAAAATAAACAAATGTATGTAGAGATTACATATCCACGTACCGCTATTTTCGTTCAAATTCGTTAGAAAAATAATATTTGAACACAGAATTAGATTAACCCTTAGCGAGTTCATACAAGGATCAGCCAGTAGCGTTGTCACAAGATCCTGCCCGTTAGCCGTGCGTTAATAGGATTAAACCGGGCTTTATTTCGGACGTGTCCACGCGCTTTCACCTAACTTATCGAACTTGCAAATCGGCTTACACTTCGTTAACTATACTTTGTAAGCTAACAATCGTTATTTACAAAAAAATAAACCCTTCATCACTGTAAAAATAATGAGGGATAATTATGTCAGGACCTCCAAATTTAAATGTACCAGTGGGGGTTCATACTAAAATAATATTATTACGTTACACTACACAGCACTTCCAACTTCCTCGATGTTTCTTAAAATAATAAAATTATATCTAACGTTGTTTATACGGAATTCGATTTATTCGTAATTATATGATTTACGTTTACGTTACAGTTTATCTAAGTAATCTATATTAATGGCTTTACGGAAAAAAGAATAATTACGGTTTGAGATTAGAAAAAGGGAAAAAGGATTTTAAAAAGTTTCCGCCAACAGAAATATTCTAATTACAGATTATAAATATTCGTAGTATTTTAGAATTTTGCTCCCAAGTTTGGTCTCCATTTTATGACTTTCATAGAAACATAATTGAAAGAACCCAAAACAGATTCTTAAGTCACCTTACATACTTGTATAATATGAAATTACATTATTCCCTTAACTCATATAATGCTCGTCTTAAACCTTTTAAATTGATTTCTCTTAACGACATTTCTCGACTCATATTGGCAAGCCCCGATAATACCTCGACAGGTTTTGTAGCTATCATCTTATTTAATTGAACCAAAATATTATGTATTCGAATAATTCGATAACACCATAAACTCTTTTGGGAAGCTCATTGAAAGCTTTTGTTTACACAAAACAAATTTATTATTCCAGTAAACAGTGAATGTGAAAGCGTCTGTTATTTTCCGAGGTCTATACATAATTCATCGGGATTGCACCAGTGATGGAAACAAAACAATTTTAGTTTAAGTAGAAAATAGACGGCAAGCTTTTCCCGCTTAGTCGGCTAGCGAGGGTCGCAACCTTTTCCACTAAATTACGTATCGGCACACGGGATAATCCTTAGTAAGTTGAATTACTCAGGGAACGTGCGTTAAGTGCATTAATTTGATGGGTGACGAGTATACGTGGTTTAATTGAGGTACTTTTAATTATTGTAATTATCTCACTGAACTGTGTGGCTGAGTACTTTGACAATGCCTTGGTTAATTATTGTATGGGTGTGCGCGTTAGTGTCAACAAGCACTAATAGAATAGTGGTAGTTGAAGGCCCGTTCAGTCTTTAAATACTAGCTTACATTTCTTAGTATTTAGAAAATCTATGTGCGATCGTTATCTTATCTAACAGTAAAAGAAAAGCATTCTGAGGAAAAATCATTATCAGAGTACAAAAAAATTAAGCGACTTGTGAAATGATTTGCTCGAAGAATGGCGACAGCCTCGCCCACTTACATTAGAACCGAAAGTCAGTGAAACGGGGATGAAATCTGTACTCATATTTCTCTTAACTCTTGGAAAAAAACTGTCGTGTAAGGTTATGTTATGCAAAAACATAAGTAGGTACGCTAAAAATTCCTAAGTTGAATATTAGTTCCAGTATTAGGACCCTAATTCTTTCTTATTATCCAGTGAAAACAAATGAGCAAAGCGAGTAGGCGTAATATCTAATGCATAAATTATTAACATATCTATTGCCATATTCACACCAGAGCCGTAACGTGTTCATTTGACGTACGGCCCGCTTCACCTCCGTTAATAATACTTTGAATTGAAAATCCTTACATTAATTCAAAACTCTTGTTTGTCCTGTTAATCCAGTGGTATTCATCCAAAGGGTTTTAAATTTATATTCTAATTTGGAGAAATGGATAATATTGTATTAATATGGCATTAAAAGTTTTGAGTCGCCTGCTAATTTATTGCGACGTAATATCGTCTATGAAATATACAAATAGTAAACTTTTTTTTATTTCAACTAGGAAACGATTGACCCCTTAATTAATCTTATAGGCTGAAGTTACATCGAGTTACGAATTGGTATGATCTAATGGTATGATATTGGTATGATAAAAAACGCACAATAACTGTGTCGCTTGGCGGTATGAATTTACTGGGAGGATGGTGACCAGCCACGGCAGTAGCTTAGCATCGGTGAGGGTGCAGTCAAAGTCAAAAATCATTTATTTGTTTAGGCCAATACATAAGCACTTACAAACGTCAAAATTATTAAATTTTTTACATCTACTCTCAGGAGGTTCTCATTCGACTCTATGTTTGTTTTTTTTGTGTATATATATCTACCTATCTATCTTTAACCTCACGCCAGATCTCTTGCGGGGTAGGCAGAGAGAACAGAGTTCCAACAGGTTCTTTCCTTACATACCTCTCTGGCTTCCTCGACTCTCATAGTTCGTCTCATACACGCACGCCGGTTACGGAGGCTATTGATTTGTCCTTCAGATAAGCCTCGGTTTATTTGGTCGTGGTAAGATAGTCTAGGTCTTCCCCGGTACCTGCATCCTTCCACTTTCACATTGTATATCTGTTTTATAATTCTTTCCTCTGCCATCCTTTCTATATGCCCGAACCAACGGAGCATGCCCTTTCTCATCTTTACACCGATACTATCTTTCATACCTACTCGCTTTCTTACTACGCTGTTGCTAATGTAGTCAGTCAGCTTCACTCCGCACATCTTCCGTAGAGCTCGCATTTCTACCGCATTTATCCTACTTTCGAAGCCAGTTGACGAAGCTGAAGACGGAGGACGGAAACGTAACGTCAAATAGGTCAGAGGTGCTCAGGGAGATAGAGAGGTTCTATGGGCAGTTGTACACCTCAGTAGCTGAACCTGTTGTTGACTTGGAAAAAGACCCAAGAGCCAAGCTAACCCGACACTACACTGAAGATATCCCGGACATCAGCCTGTACGAGATTAGGATGGCTCTCAAACAACTCAGAAATAACAAAGCGCCAGGCGAAGACGGAATTACCGCAGAGCTTCTGAAAGCGGGCGGAACGCCGGTACTTAAAGTCCTTCAGAGGCTGTTTAATTCCGTCTTGCTCGAAGAGAAAACGCCGGAAGCATGGAACAGGGGTGTGGTGGTACTGTTTTTCAAGAAAGGTGATACCACTTTACTGAAGAATTATAGGCCCATCACACTGCTGAGCCATGTTTATAAGTTGTTTTCGAGAGTCATCACAAATCGTCTCGAACGCAGGCTTGATGACTTCCAGCCTCCCGAACAAGCCGGTTTCCGGAAAGGCTTTAGTACCATAGACCACATACATACGCTGCGGCAGATTATACAGAAGACCGAGGAGTATAATCGGCCACTATGCTTGGCGTTTGTGGACTATGAGAAAGCCTTCGATTCGATCGAGACTTGGGCGGTTCTTAGATCTCTCCAGCGATGCCGCATTGACTATCGGTACATTGAAGTGTTGAAGTGCTTGTATAATAACGCCACCATGTCAGTCCCAGTACAGGGGCAGTGCACGAAGGCGATCCCCATAAAAAGAGGAGTAAGGCAGGGAGACGTCATTTCTCCGAAACTGTTTACGGCCACCTTAGAGGACGCCTTCAAGCTCTTGGAATGGCAAGGACTTGGCATCAACATCAATGGCGAATACATCACTCACCTTCGATTTGCCGACGACATTGTGGTCGTGGCGGAGTCGCTGAAAGATCTAGGACGAATGCTCGGTGACCTCAACAAAGTATCTCAACAAGTGGGTCTTAAAATGAACATGGACAAAACGAAAATAATGTCTAACGTCCATGTCGTACCCACCGCACTCACCGTTGGGAACTCTACTCTTGAAGTTGTCGACGAATACATTTACCTGGGACAGGTAGTCCGGTTAGGTAGGTCCAACTTTGAGAGAGAGGTCAATCGACGAATCCAACTCGGCTGGGCAGCGTTCGGGAAACTGCGCAACATCTTCTCATCCAAAATACCTCAGTGCCTAAAGACTAAAGTTTATAGTCAATGTGTGTTACCAGTGATGATATATGGATCAGAGACGTGGTCTCTTACAATAGGTCTCATAAAAAAGCTCAGAGTTGCTCAGCGAGCTATGGAGAGAGCTATGCTCGGCGTTTCTCTATGCGATCGAATCAGGAATGAGGAGCTTCGTAGAAGAACCAAGGTCACCGACATAGCCGTTAAGATGAGAGCTGAAGTGGCAATGGGCGGGCCACATAGCGCGTAGATCGGACGGGCGTTGGGGCAGAAAGATTCTAGAGTGGAGACCACGTATTGGCAAGCGCAGCGTGGGACGACCGCCTGCCAGATGGACCGACGATCTTGTGAAAATCGCAGGAAGTCGTTGGATGCAGGTGGCATCGGACCGGTTACGCTGGAAAGCGATTGGGGAGGCCTATGTTCAGCAGTGGACAAGTATAGGCTGAGATGATGATGATGATGATGATCCTACTTTCATTCTCCTTCTTACATACCCAGCTCTCGCTACCATACGAGGAGGGATCAGAAAGTAGTGAGATTGAGATAGAATATAATAACTATTGATAACTTAATAATTTATTTTTTACATAGTTTCCGAGTCTCTCTACACACCGAGTCCAGCGCTTTTCCAAGGCTTCAATCCCTTTCACAAAAAAAGTTTTGTCTTGGTCCTGCAAAAAGCTCTCCACGGCATCCATCACCTCGTTATCGTCTTCGTACCTGTTTCCCCTTAAGTCTTTTTTCAATTTGGGGAACAGATAAAAATCGCTAGCCGCCAGATCTGGTGAATAAGGGGGGTGGTCAACCAATTCGAAGCCAGCTTGCTGAATGGCAGCCATCGCAACTGCCGCCATGTGCGCGGGTGCGTTGTCGTGATGAAACAGCACGCCCCTTCAAAGTTTCCCTCTCCTTTTCTCTTTGATGGCATTCCTCAACTTGGAAATTATGGGTTCCACGCTCCAGGTAATCAATCAACAATATTCCTTATGAGTCCCAAAATATTGAGGCCATAACCTTGCCAGCCGATGCCACGACACGAAACTTCTTCGGGGTCGGTGATGATAGCCGTTTCCATTGCGAAGATTGCTGTTTTGTCTCGGGATCAAAATGATGGACCCACGTTTCGTCCATTGTTACGAAACGAGACAAAAAGTTTTCAGAATCTTCTTGAAACTTGTCCAACAATATCTTCGAAATGTCAAGTCGATTTTGTTTCGGACTGTCGGTGAACATTCTCGGCACCTATCTTGCGGAAACTTTTCTCATATTCAAAGATTGTTTCAATATAGATTAAATACTTCCATATGAAATGCCCGTTTCTTGAATTAAGTATCGGATGGTAACTCTTCGATCGCTCAATACAATTTTCTCGACTTTCGCAACATTTTCTTGGGTGGCTGACGTCGATGGATGGCTGCAACGATGTTCGTCTTCCGGGCTCGTTCTCCCTACTCGAAATTGAGAAGCCCACCTTGCGAAAGTGGAATACGGCGGAGCAGACTCTCCTAATGTTGCCTCCAAATCGCAATGAATCTCTTGCGTCGTTAACTTTTTTAAACAGAGGTATTTAATAACGGCTCGCACTTCGTTTTTCTTCAATTTCGAGAACACGTTCCGACACGAAGCATACAAATGACTACATTCAGAAAAAAACAAAAGAGAATCGAAGGTTTTTTTTATCAATATTACAAATATGTATCTGAACTGTGCCTGCCAGTTTTTTTATTTACCAAGGAGTATGTCGTTCTCACTACTTTTTGATCCCTCCTAGTATAACAGCGTTGGGACAAGAACTCCATTATGTATGGCCAGCTGCACCTTATGGCTTAAGTGCCGGCTCCCAAGTAGCTTTTCCATCGCACCATTCACTCTGTTCCCTGCACTCACTCTTCTCTCTATGTCAGCGGTGTATTTCCCATCCTTACTGAAGGCGCATCCAAGATATACAAACTCATTCACTTGCTCCAGCACGTCGTTACCAACCACAATCCTTACATTCGTTCTGGTTTCTTCCCTTTCAAAAACCATAATCTTGGTTTTCTTTACATTCAAGTGTAAGCCATTGATCATGCAGTCGTCTTTCATAACTGTGACTAGTGTTTGCAGATCAGTGGCTGTTGGCGCTATTAAAACCGCGTCATCTGCATAAGGTGGTCATCATAAGATGGTTTACCACTAAGTCACCCATTTGTATACCTTCATTCATCGCTTTTAGTCTTTGGAGACTTTTATCCAGATATATTATAAACAGTCTAGCGGACAACGCGCAACCCTGCTTGACGTCGATTTTAACGTCGAACCAGGGTGACCTGTTACCACCCACCCGTACGCATGCCTTGCAGTCCACATAAGTGGACTGGACGGCTCGCAACAGAGTGCTATCTATACCCTACTCTGGCAAAATGTCCCAAAGTCTCTTTCGCACAACTCTGTCAAATGCCTTCTCCAGATCTACAAAACCGCAGAAAACCTTCCGCCCCACTGCCAGATGCTTCTCTACGATGTTGCGGAGGGAGAAGACTTGATCCGAACATCCTCTTTCGGACCTGAAACCCCCTTGTGCCTCGCACAACATTCCATCGGACTTCACGCGCATTCTCCGTTCAATAATTTTACCGTACATCTTGGCTGCCAAGCTGATCAAACTGATGGCTCTGTAATTGGCGCAGTCATATTGTGAACCCTTGCCTTTATACAAGGGTACTATGACTACGCGGCGCCAATCTGTAGGGACTCTACCGGTCCTCCAGCAAAGGTTTGCAAGGGCCCGGAAAGCGTCCCGGACGGAAGTTCCACCATATTTGATCATCTCGGCAGATATTATGTCTACTCCCGCAGCTTTACCGTTTTTCATACTTCCTATCGCCCATTCAACTTCTTCCATAGTGATGTCCTCCGTTGATTCTGGTGCCGCAAACTCGCCTTTGGGCACCTCTGCGGCATCAGCATCCGGGTCATCTACATACATTTCTCCAAAATATTCACTCCACCGGTTTAGCACAGCTTGTGTGTCTGCAAGAATGTCACCATCTTTGGATTTTATCCTTTCCATTCTGGAGCCTGACGAATCACCTCGAACCTTTCTCACCTTGCTCCAAAAGAGTTTGGTGTTGTTCTCGAAGTTCTTCGCCAGCCTCTCCTCCTCAATCATACTGGCTCTTTCACGCTTTTTTTTCACTAAAGTTTTAGTGGCATTCTTGCATTGCCGGTATATTTCTTTCCTCATCTCTGTCATACTGGCATTCAGGTTCAAAGAAGATACATAGTACTGCCACGCTTTCTTCTTATTTTCTACGGAGCTTTGCAACTCCGCATCCCACCATGCATCACCTTTTGCTGTACTATGGGCAACCACATACTTCTTTCGCGGATTCCACCAAACTCTCTTTCAGGCTACTCCAGCATTCATCTACATTTGAGTCCGAAACACTTGCTGTCAAAAGCTTGTCCTGGACTCTGTCTTCATACATTCTCCTCACGCTCTCATCTTGCAACTTTTCAACCTTTATTCTTTCAAGGTCTCCGAAGGCGATACGCTCTCGCCAGTGCCTCCACTTCCTGAACAGACCACTAAACCGCGCAACTACGAGATAGTGGTCTGATTCCAGAGTGGGGCCTCTATACGCACGCGTATCTTGTAGTTTGCTTCGGAGACGGTTATCAACCAGGATCAGATCTATCATGCTTTTTTGTTCATTCCTTCTCCACGTATACATATGTATGTCCTTGTGCTGGAATATCGTATTAGACACAAGGAGACCCCTTTCCAAACAAACATCTACAATGAGCTTACCTGCATCGTTCACTCTCTTATCACCATAAGAACCAAGAGCAGCGTCGCAAGTTTGCCGCCTGGTTCCTACCCATCCGTTCAGATCGCCACACAAAATCACCTTTTCGTTAGCCTCAGCCAAATCCAGAACTTCCCTGACATTATTCCAAAACTTCTCAAGGTCCTGGGGTGTCGACGATCTTACGGGAGCATATGCTTCGACCAAAAATACTCTAGTGACACCCAGTTTTAAACGGACCCAGAGAAGTCTCGCATCGCACAGGCCATAATCTCTCACTCCAGAGGCCAGGCGACGGGACAACAAGATACCCAACCCCATGCTGGCAGGACCGCTCTGCGGTACCCCAGACGACAGAGCCATCGTTCCATCAGGAACATCACAGGTTTCACTGCCCCTCCGCTTAGTCTCTGTTACACACAGAGAATCCAGGCGTCTCTCTTTCATCACATCAATAACCTCATGCATCTTATCTTCCATACCACCTCTTACATTCCAAGTGCCTATTCGGCACTCTGCACCCCACAACTCGCCAGTTCGGGCCCGGCGTGATGGGTGGCGGCCCCCATCGCCGCTTCCACCTATATTCGTACCGACGGGGGCGGGCCGGTACGCGTCGCCTCGGGGGGACGCCCTAGCCCGCACTGCGGTACGTCTTCAGTCCAAGATTGCAGCTATAATGACTGGCAGGGGTTGCGACGAGCACGCTCTTGGACAGACCCCTGGCCCATATATTACGCGATTATGCCGCCAATTATGAATCGATGTTGAAAATTCTTTTTGCATTGGGTTCAGTATAGCTTCAAGGTGGTCCTTTTTTAATTTTATCGGTATTGGCCCTTGGATTTGGAAGATACACCAGGGATCTCCTTAACGACAAACAATACGAATGCGTAGATTGAGATATTATGGGTATTACGTCAATCCTATAGGTACCCTGCCATAGAACTAATCAGAATATTAACCGACTTCAAAAAAGGAGGAGGTCGACAATTCGTCTGTGTTTTTTTATAACGTCTTTATTTATGAACTGATTTTGATGATTCTTTTTGCGTTGGGTTTAGTATAGTTTCGAGGTCGTCCCATTTTAATGAAATCGGTATTGAACTTTAGACTTTGAAGATACATCAGGGGACTCCTTAACGGCGAACAGCACGAATGTATAGATTTCGTTATTATGGTTATTATATCAATCCTGTAGGTACCTTGCAGTACAACTTAGCAAAATATTATAATATAGGTATATAAATATTAGTAAGTAATTCATTTGTCACTTCAAATTGTAAGATAAAAAAAAATTAACAAAAAAAAACGACTTCAAAAAGCAAGGAATGAATATTTGAAGTCGTTGTTTTTTGTTAAAAAGTTTTTTTAATACTGTATTATACAGCATTGTTTAATTTTGCTGATTGAGGAGCTGCTTAAACCCAATCTGTTTTATCGTCAAGATAATCCGATATTTTGTAATACCCTTTCTTACACAGTCTAGTTTTGATTACCTTTTTAAATTTGTTGATAAGCATGTTTCAGATATCTATGGGTAATTTGTTGTAGAAGCGTATACATTGCCCCATGAAAGAAGTACTAATTCTGTGGAGACGAGTAGAATGTAGAATAAGATCATCTTTGTTCCGTGTATTAACATGATGAATGTCGCTATATTTTTTAAAGGTAATGATATTCTTTTTAACATATAGAAGATTTTCATATATAAATTGTGAGGTAACAGTTAGAATATTTATTTCTCTAAACTTTTCCTTAAGGGAAGCTCTCGGGACCAAATTATAAATTGCTCGACCAGCCCTTTTCTGCAGAACAAAGATAGTGTTTAGTTCTGCAGAGAATCCCCATAGCAGTATGCCATATGACATAATACTATGAAAATAAGCGAAATAAACAAGTCTAGCTGTCTCAATATCAGTTAATGATCTAATTTTCTTTACGGCGTATTTAAGCGGCCTACATTCATTGGGACAAAGCTAACCTTTTTCCTTTGAACTTTACTAGTCCTAGAGAACATAACCAACTGACTGCTATGATCAGGTTCTAGTTTATTTATTACAAAATAATACCTAGGTCTGACATTAGTGAAAACTTTATCAATACATGTTTCACTAGTAGCAGTTACTCTAGTAGATTCCAAGAAAACATTGTACACATTATGCGATTTCATAAGGGTTATAAACTTCCTAGTAAGAATATTGTTTTCTAATAGATTGATATTAAAGTCTCCACAGATAGCAACTGTTTTATTTGAAGTGGAGGTTTTATATAAAATGTCCTCCATTAATCGCTCGAAATCATCATAAGGTAAAGAAGGAGGTCTGTATACGCACACAACAATGAACTGCTCAGACTCAATACATGCAACTTCTATAACTTTTTCAACAGATAGGCAGACTATTAAAGAGCCACCATGTATCACATTAACTCTGCTGAAAGAGTAAGCAACCTGGTGATTTGAGAAATTGAACATGATCTAGTTACTTTTAAGCCAATGTTCTGTAATACAAAGATCTCTGTTCAATGTTCTGTGATATTTAGCAACCATTCATGAATAACTCATATTCCAAATCTTTACCCGTTATACACTGAATATTTTGATGGACCAGGTTAACTCAATTTTTTTTTTTTTTTGCTAAATACTTCATGAGTATTAGAGCATGTCTCTATTGTCTTAAAGTGTAATTTAAAGTATTAGAAATGTCAAAATTTTCATTATTCAAAATTACTGAATTTAAATTACATATCTCAATATTACATTGCTCAATAGAAGCAACTTTGTTATTAGCCAAGTTCTTGGCTGATATATAAAAAATATATGATAGCGAACTAGCTATCTGTCTTTTATAATATTTAGAAAGATAAAAATTTCCTTTGTCAAATAGTGTGTCTTATTAACATAACTGTTAATGTCAACGACATGCATTTTGTCACTATTATTATAGGTATTTTGTATTTCTTAATTGTGCAATTCATTTTCCACCTGTGGCAAGCTTTTCCTGTAGGGAAATGTAAACATTACAATTTTTTCTACCTTTAATTTTAGTAACAAGTCATTATAGCGTAATAATAGTTTCTTGTTAACATTCACCCTATTTCCAATAAATATTAATCATGTATGGCCGGGGCTAAATTTAAATTTCAATATTTTTTGCATTATCTCATGATATGATAAACCTGGGCAGCAAATAATAAAAATAGAATGTCCCTTGTCTGACAAAAGAGTACCCATATCTTTACCAATTTCATCACTTAACATAATAAATTTATTTAGTACTACATGAGGTTTAGTTTTGAGTAAGGGGGTATCTAAATCTATAGCTGTCGTTAGGGAACTATTAGTAAAAGAGGGGCTACTTGATATGGTGGCATGTGAGTGCCCACTCTTCGAAGCACATGTAGGCGATGAACGATCCAGCAACAGCCGGTTAATGATGTTTTATAGGCTATCTTTGTCAAGCTTATTAGATGTATCCTTAACTAGCTCATTCATTGCCAATAAATACTCTTTAATTAATTTTTCAGAACTTTCGTATTTCTGGGTCATAACTTTTAATTTATCTTGTAAGTTATTTATTTCTAACTGAAAGTTATGCGTGTCATTTTTATGCTTGGTGGTTTTTATTTTTAATGTTGATACATAAAAATCTAACTTCTATCTATAAGCTGCAGTCTTTATCTATTCAATTTAACATTTTAATAAAAAACCTAGGTATTTTTACAATTTTTTGTGTTTTCCTGATATATTTATTTACATTAATTTTTTTTTTAATGTTTTGAACTTTGTTTTGCTGCCCCTGGCTACCTCCTCATTGCAAGGTGATACATGCTGGTTCACATATCTTCCTTACTGGGCTGGAAGCGAAAGAAAAACTTAGAATGCCCCAGTAGCCATACTTTTGCTAGGCTGGTGGTCAGAGTCCACCAAAGGTAGAGGTAGTAACGTCACCCGATCAACGACCAGAAAAAGAAAATTTGAAACAAACCCTATACCAACCCGTCTGGCCAGCGTGGTATAGTAGGCCAAAAACCTCTTAACATGTTAAGACACCAAACGCAAAGGCCCCCAGTTCCCGGTAGTCCCGCTGTCCGCTGCCACGGTAGCGGTCGCGGTAACAGCAGGGCAGGGGGTGCGAAGAATCTCCGGGCTACAACACAAGGCTACCAAAAACACCTGACCCTGGCTACGTACAATGGATGCTCTCTACGGCTGGACCAACACCTCACTGAACTCGGGGTAGAACTAGGTCGCATAAACTGGCACATATTGGGGTTATCCGAAGTCCGAAGACAGGGCGAGGACACGATAACACTTGAGTCAGGCCACCTGTTCTACTTTCGGGAAGGTGATCGGCCCTCTCAGGGCGGTGTCGGTTTCCTGGTCAACAAAGCTCTCACTAACAACGTTGTGGAAGTCAGCAGTGTGTCGACACGGGTAGCGTCCTTCATAATTAAAATCACCAACAGGTACACCCTGAAGGTGGTACAGGTATATGCGCCGACCTCGACATACTGCGACGACATAGCCGAAGCCATGTATGAAGACATAGCCAAGGCATTACATGGCACCACCAAGGCTCACTACAACATTGTTATGGGGGACTTCAATGCCAAAGTGGGAGTAAAAGAACGCGGCGAAACGATTATCGGACCCCACGGCGTGGGGCGCCGAAACCTCAGGGGGCAGATGCTGGTCAACTTTCTGGAGTTGCAGGGTCTCTTCTTGATGAAATCGTTCTTTAAGAAGAAGCCTCATAGAAAGTGGACATGGCGAAGCCCCGACACTGACGAGGAACGAGATAGACTTCATCATGACTGACAGGAAGTCTATATTTAGAGACGTCTCCGTGATCAACAGGTTTAATACCGGCAGCGATCACCGACTTGTCCGAGGCGCTCTAAATATAAACTTCAAGGCCGAAAGACGTCGCATGATGAGGTCTACTCTCAGACCTACTGCGCCTCAAATAGCTTTAGGGTCCAAAAAGTTCCAACTGGAGCTTCAAAATCGTTTCGACCTGCTGGAAACCGAAGGCAATGTTGACGAGAAAACCGACACAGTGGTCAAAACGCTACAGGATGTGTCTCGAAGGATGTTTCCCGGCAGAAGCGGTAACAGAGAGTCTAAACTCTCGCTCGAGACTCTCGAACTTATGAGGCAGAAACGGGAAATGTCATCCACGCAGGCGTCTTCGCCGGATGGGAGGAACCTCAATCGGACGATCCGGAAGCTGGTGCGACGTGACCTCCGATGTTCCAACACCCGCACCATCGCGGCTGCGATTGAACAGAACAGAGGCACCAAAGTCTTCGCTCGCCAGCTAGGTAGATCCCATCTGACGAAACTTAATACAGCGGATGGCAAAACCGTGACCTCCAAGTTCGAGATACTCGAGGAAATTGAGAGTTTCTACAAAGACCTGTACGCATCACGGATGGCTAAACCCTCGAGACCCAGCGCTGACGACCACAGAGCCCCATTAGCACGCCACGACACGGAAGACATCCCTGATGTCAACCAGGACGAGGTCAGAGTGGCTCTCGAGCAGCTCAAAAATAACAAGTCGCCAGGCGATGACGGAATCACCACTGAGCTCCTAAAAGCAGGTGGGACTCCAATCCTGAAAAAGCTAGCGAGTCTCTTTAATTCCGTTATCCACCAGGGCTTAACACCTCAAGCGTGGAGCGGGAGTGCGGTAGTTCTGTTCTTCAAAAAAGGTGACAAAACCTTGCTGAAGAACAACAGACCCATCTCACTCCTGAGCCACGTCTCCAAGTTGTTCTCGAGAGTACTCACAAACCGCCTCGCCAGAAGACTTGATGAGTTCCAGCGACCGGAACAAGCCGGGTTTCGAAAAGGCTACAGTACCGTAGACCACATCCATACTGTTCGACAGATTGTACAGAAGACCGAAGAGCATAATCAGCCGCTGTGTATAGCTTTCGTGGACTACGAGAAAGCCTTTGACTCCATCGAAACCTGGGCGGTTTTGGGATGCTCTGCAGTGATGTGGCATCGATTGGCGCTATATCGAGGTGTTGAGATGTCTGTATGATACCGCCACAATGACCGTCCAGCTCCAGGACCAAAAGACCAACCCGATCGAGCTGCATCGAGGGGTAAGACAGGGGGATGTAATATCCCCCAAGCTCTTCACCAATGTACTCGAAGACGTATTCAAGACGCTGGACTGGACTGGGCGGGGCATTAACATCAACGGCGAATCATCTCACACCTTCGGTTTGCCGATGATATCGTCATCGTGGCAGTCACTGGAACAGTTAAGCGAAATGCTGCATAGCCTAAATGGAGCCTCTCGAGGTGTCGGTCTCGGCATGATCTTGGATAAAACCAAGATCATGTTTAATGCGCATGTCACGCCGGGACCGATCTACGTCGATGGTTCGATGCTCGAAGTTGTTCGGGAGTATGTCTACCTTGGACAAGTTGTCTAATTTGGTAGAAACAACTTCGAGAAAGAAATCAACCGCAGGATCCAATTGGGTTGGGCAGCATTTGGCAAACTACGTCACTACGTTTTCGCTTCGCCTATACCGCAATGTCTGAAGACTAAAGTCTTTAACCAATGCGTCGTACCTGTTATGACTTACGGAGCCGAGCTATGCTCGGCGTCTCTTTGAAGGATAAAATTCGTGACGAGGTAATCCGACAAATAACCAAAGTTACCGACATAGCTCCCGACTCAGTAAGCTAAAGTGGCAATGGGCTGGTCACATCTGCAGAAGGACCGACGGCCGATGGAGCAAGCGTGTCCTAGAGCGGAGACCGCGACTTGGTAAGCGTAAGGTAGGACGGCCCCCAGCTAGATGGACTGACTACCTCAAAAAGGTCGCTGGGACAGACTGGATGCGGAAGGCGGAGGACCGTGTGCAATGGCGCGTGTTAGGAGAGGCCTATGTTCAGCAGTGGACTACGATAGGCTGATTGATTGACATGCTGGTTTAAAGTAACAGAGGAGCTTAAGGAACTTGTATCAGGTTCAGCAAAGACCATGCCCGGGGCACAGTCTACCAATTCGTCGAATAGACTTTGGTTTAATGAGGCCGTTATGTTGAGTTTAGCCATTTCAAACTAAGTTATTTGTGCATGGGCCTCCTGTAGTTGATGTTCTAAGATTGATATACAATTGAGAGCCTTCTCATACTCAAAACTACATTCCTTGAACCCGTCCACAACAAGTTGGAGCATAACCCGAGCATCTACCGCATCAGAAAGATCTGAAAACAAACGTGCCATTTCAATTTTTAAATTTTTATTTGAGTTTAATAGGTCTAATAGTTCCTTTTCGTTGTCATCTCTTCTCCTATTTAAATCCTCACAGAACGCCTTTGCTGCCATCAATTCACTCAAAGCCAAGTGAAGTTTATTCTCCTCCTGGCGAGTGAAGGCCTTACGGGTCAGCATTATAACTAAGGATAAACGAAACAAAACTAAGGGGACCGTAAGAAAACATAAAAGGCATGCATAAATAGAGTATAAACAAGGAACTACGTATATAGTACAAAATCAAACGAACTTCTTGAAGGGAAGTTCGATTGGTAGATAGATAGATAGAGAATACTTTATTGTTTCACCAGAAATACAAGAAGGAAATAAAAAGATACAATATTTCAATTGAAAGATAGTGTAACAATGGGCGGCCTTATCACTAATAGTGATCTCTTCCAGGCAACCTTTGGATGGAGAGGATCTAAAGAAAACACAAGATTTAGGGGTGTACTTAGTTAACAGAACATAACAATACACAAATAAATCTATCATAAACTACTTAAATAATATACCTATATATACACAAGTAAAAATAATATACACGCGTCAAAGATAAGTTATAATATTAAGCAACTAGCAACAGCATATAGAAATCATCAGCTAATTTAATTTAATGAATCGGTGATGTAGAACTTTTTCACTTGACCTCTGAATATATGAATAGATGGAGCACTCCTTATAGAAACAGGTAGTGAGTTCCACAGTCGTACGGCTTTGACCGTAAAAGAGTTATCATAAAAGGTGCTAGAGTGTAGAGGTACGTTGGTATTATATTAGTCACTTCATTCGAAGATATAATAAACCATGTAGTACTTTTATCCTACATACAGTATTTTGCACGAATTTTTAGAGAATTAAAAGGGATGTTTAATGACTTTTTAGTTCATTTAAATTTTCAACACTCATTCGGTCATTCAATCATTCCTACCTGCTCCCTTGTCACATCGTATCCCTCATTTCTTTAGAGTTTAATGCTATCAATTCCGGGGCAAAACTATGCAAGGAGGAGGTGGGTGGGTTTGTATATCTTCGAATGAAGTGACTAATGTAGATGTTTAGAGTTTAGTTTTGCCCTTCTTAATGATTAATATATTATAGATTTGTAAATAAAATATTGATAAATCAGTTTAACTTTTATGGATTAGTTTTAAGTTACATTACTTTTTATGATAGGGTTTTATTACACATAACCGATTTTGCAAAATCATCTTGTGTTATAATTGGTCTATTATAGAATTTGGCAAATGCCGTGGATTGGGATGACCAACCTGCTGTTTTCCGAATGGTCTCCAAGGAAACCCCACGCGAGCACGCCGTGGACGTGGCAGATTGTCGTGTGCTGTGCGCGCTGAACACTGTCACGTCCACGCCACTCTCCGCCAGCGTCTGCTTTATCCATCTGCTTATGCTCTGAGCAGACGCTGCTCGGTGTGGCTTTCGGAACGTTATGATAAGATTTTCAGTATAATTTGGCCTTAACGTTCTCGTTATGGTTAAGTAGTCCGTCATCATAGTAGCTGGACAAATGTTTTGGTCGTCTGGGAAGAATAGTATTGTAAGTATTGGTTGTTCTCGGCCGGCAGCAGATGTTTTAAGAATATCTGAAATACCTGTTGTTTCTATTTTAATGTTCTGGATTTCTATCAGTGACAAAGTTTGAGCTCTATGTGCTGTACAAAGAGCTAATAAAATTACTAATTTTTTAGTTAACCTCTCCAGAGATTGATCAACATGTGGTATCCATTTGGACACATGATCTAATACGACTTGCGGGTCCCATGTACTAACATACTTAGGCACCGCAGGTCGTAATTTATACACTCCTTTCAGAGATCTTTTTATCTGGTTGTTACTACTCAATTGCTGATGGAGGAATAAAGACAAGGCTGACTTGTGGCTATTTAATGAACTGTATGCGGCGCCTCTGTTATAAATATGTTACAAAAATAATAGAACGTCTGAAACCGACGCAGAGAACGGATCAACTTTGTTATCATTACAAAATTGCCACCATTGTTTAAAAGTTGTGTTATACTGCGTTAACGTATTTTTCGAGAGTGAAGCAATCATTATGTCGAGGGTGTCCATAGGGGATCCTGCTTTTAAGAAAGCGATCCTGTGAGTTTCGCTACAGCCAGGGTAAATCTGAGGCGACGGTGTGTCCTGGAACCAGACCAAATAACAAGTCGTCGAGTCAAGGTATATTACGTCCGAGACTATCATAGATTGGATAACGGGAAACCAAGCCTGTGAAGGCCAGTATGGGTAAACAAATATTCCTTTTGCTTTTTCCACTTGAATCTTCCTTAGACATTTTAGTATTAAGGGGCAAGGCGGAAAAGCGTAAAAATAGAAGTCTTTCCACTGTATGGTAAAAGCGTCTACGGTCACCGAGTCTGGGTCTTTTTTCCAAGAAACATATTTATCACATTTTGCATTGGTGCGAGAGGCGAAAAGGTCAATATTCGGTTTACCGAATATTCTTGTGATTTTTTCAAAACCAGCTTTTGTGATTTGTAATTCTGTGTCTGGGATTCCCTTTCGGGATTCATTATCAGCTATAGTATTTTCCATTGTGCACAATATATACATAGTTTTCGCTTCTCACACCACTGCCAAGTAGACCTGGCCAAATCATTTAGATGCGGGAATTGTATTCCTCCGAACCTATTTATATAGCCAATAGCTGTAATATTATCTACTCTGAGTAAGATACTGCAATTTGTACAGTGCTTTGCAAAACATTTCAGGCTTAAGAATACCGCTAAAAGTTCAAGGTAATTTATATAATATTGAGATTCTATAGGTTTCCAACCACCGCCTGTGCGTGAATCGTGCAGCTCCCCAGCCTGTTCTAGAGGCGTCAGTAAAAATTCCATCGTCCAGTGTTTAGTTTCAAGAATGGTATAAGTTGTAATTGATAATTTTTCCAATGAATTTTGAGGGTTTTTATAGGCTTCTTTTATATATATATATATATATATATATATATATATATATATATATATATATATATATATATATATATAGTTGCCATAAAGGTTTTTTTAACGTATTTATTGAATGATTTTAAATTTAAAATAAATCTAAAGTCACCGTTAGATTTTGGTGTTAAGAATACTTTCGACATGAATTGATCCTTAGTTGAAACACAGGGTCTTATTGCCCCTGATTTATGTAATTTATCAATCACTAAAGACAAATGGTATTTTACTTGATCTGATAAAGTATCACAGTGTGTGATGTTTTGACTATCTTGTCGTGATTTTCCTATTAAGGGAATGGGAAAGCTATCCCTGACCCAATTTAATACTAAACGATTTGAGGTAATTTTTTCCCAACAGCTATAAAAATAAGTAATTCTACCTCCATGTTTGATGACTGTTGTGGGCACGTTGATATCGGTTCGGCCACGTCCGGGATTGTGTGTACGCAGAAGTCGGTGAGTTTCTGCGATTGAACGCCGTCTGTATTCTCCCCGTAGATCTCGGTCCTCCCCGCCCTCCCTGTTCATCGAGCGAGAAGGACCGCGCCAGTTACCCTGATGTCTACTTGAGCGAAATGTTGAAGGTCCAGCAGTATTCTTCGGATCAGATCTTTTTTATCTGAAAGCTTTGCCTCTCTATGGCTTTAGAAGCCTTTATTTTAACTGGCAGATTTATACCGAATAAGGTTTCGTCACGTTTACAGTCTTGAATAACGTTAACAAAGTTTTTGTCTAGTCCTGTCATTAACATTTTTGTACGTTTTTGAGTTTAGATCTGAAAGTATTCTAACGGCGTCTGAGATAATTTTTACCGCTGGTGATAAAACTGAACAGGTTTTATTATCTTCTTTCAATAGAAGAGATATGGCACGGTTTGCTGCGCTAATACCTAGGCCTAAAATTCTGAAGAAGCCGCGGCTATCTCTGGATTCAGAGAAGGAGCTCTTAATAATTTGCAATTTGATGGGATGTTGTACTCTTTTAATAATTTCTCTTTTACATTTTTATCGAGCCCTTTTCGCAACATTGTCCAGCGCTGTGCTAATCCTGGCAATACATCATCTCCATATGTAATTTCTTCTGTCATTTGATCACCTAGAGCTGATAATAGTTCTGGATCCAATGTATCCACTGTATTTTCAGGTAGACTCGTAGAAAAGGGATTATTTTCTACTGCGTTGGGCTCTTGTCCAACTTCTGTATTATCCGTAGGCATTATTTGAATTATTGCTCGGGTTGATTTCGACCTCTGTAAAAAGTAACGAATAAGAAAGAGCAAAAATAAATTTCTATTTTTTATTTAACATATGGGTACTTTGAAGGTTGGCCCGTATATCTTTGGTGTTAAACCTCGATTAACTCGTCCAAAGTTATAAGTATTATAATTTTACAACAAGTATTTTTTCGTCAACCCGCAGTTGACACGGTCAAAAGTTGTATTAAATAAATAATTATGCATATCTTTTGTGTTAACCCACGGTTAACTCGGCCAAAATATGATGGTTATACCGTTATAACGTTTATTTGGAACATAAATACTAAAGATTTTCCATAATAGAAATTAATTTCTGTGTGAGGATAGGCCATCGGTGTTAAAAAAGATTTCGATCTTACTTACCGGCATTCTCTTCAAAATCTGACGAATCACTATAAACAATAATTCGTACTCGACGACAATTTTGTTCTTCTAACTTTTGTATTCTGCGTTTATAGCAACGAATTTTTTTTACTTGCACTGCGCTTAGACATTTTCACTATGTGACGTGTGCGTTCACTGTCTTGCACGATAAAAGAATGAGGAATACGATGTGACAAGGGAGCAGGTAGGAATGATTGAATGACCGAATGAGTGTTGAAAATTTAAGTGAACTAAAAAGTCATTTAACATCCCTTTTAATTCTCTAAAAATTCGTGCAAAACACTGTCTGTAGGATAAAAGTACTACATGGTTTATTATATCTGAAGAATAAAGTGGCGCAATATAATTAGAGGTTATGGTAATTATAAACACGAAAAACGCGACGGAACCTCAATAACTGGTACGAGTATATAATATTCAAAAGCAAAGCTAATATTATGTAGTTAAGTACCTTAAGCGGAGATAACAACGATAACAACAGTGATTTTTTTCAAAAACAAAACGCTGGTAAAACATGCACTGTCACTAATAGAGGCTTAACAAACCTTTCACAAAACAACGTAATATTCACAAAATATACACAGTGTCTTACTTGTAACAATAAATTACCCCTATAGATTATGAAACAATAGATAATTAGGTAGTATATTTATATTAAAACATTAAAAATTTAAATAAAGCATTCAAAAACAGCTGTTAGCCCGGTGTTGCCACAGGCGAAGAAAAAACATATATGCGCTGCTCCTTAAGCACTGTCCGAGGACTACGTGTAGTAAATTGAGAGTAAATCCTACGAACGCGACCAGCTTTGGCCCCCAACATACCTTTACAATGTACTATCTCATCTTTAAGAATACAAGCATGACAGTTTCTTTATTTATTTTTTCATTTTTAGCTCTATTTTTAACTCAAAGGTATGTTTATAAAGTCTTGGTAAGTACTATCAGGCAGTTGAAATGAAAAGGGTCTCATGTGATACTAACAATGTTAGTACATATATGTAACACGGTGGTTGTATTCAAAATACGTTTATCATAAGAGGATCACAGTATTCGCAGTTGTTTGAATTCTCACTAAATCCGTCCTACGAGTTCCATTTATCTGAGTAAGTACAATATATCTAACATTTTCTGGTACTAAACAGGTTAAATTCTTGGGATACTCATAAATATTTTAGTAATGTTGTCTCCATGTACAACGTTACAATATTTTTATCGCTGCACAGTAGTTTCTTTAAAAGTAACGAGAGAATTAAAAATTAATTTCATGTAATAAAATTGCTTCTGTGATTTTGCCGTGCGGAGTATGATAGAACGGATTTCTGGCCCCTGCTATCCCGGCGACCGTAACGCGCGAGTGCCACTTACCTGTTACAACTTATTGAATTATTTATGAAACAAGTGAGTGACAATCAGATTAGATATTGGCTTTCAGATCGGCTGATTAATCAACTCATGCAGATGTTATTATATAAGAACCCTCATCTCTCAGGATTTACGTGTTATTGAGAGACGGAATTCCTAACTATTTTCTGTTTGTATTAGTTATTAGTATGAAGGATTGTATGCATTAGGAATCCAACCTTAAAACCATACAATAACAGAATTGCAAAAGTTACTGTCAGTTCCATACATTTTTGGTATAGCGCAGACGACAAAAATGTAAGAAAAGGATAGGTATTTTAAATTGTTACGATAATATTTTTAAAATGAAAATCAAAAGTTTTTTATTCGTGTAGTAGAAGTACTTATGAATACACAAGGAACAAAAAGTTAATGATTACTTGAGACTCTACCACCCGTTCGGAATGTCATTCCTGTGGAGATGGGCAAGAAACTCTACGGTTACTCTTTTAAAATGAGAGATTTATAATTCTCTTGGTATACATTGCGGTCATGGGGTATGAGAGAACAATTCAGAACGAGTTAAGTAGATGGGCTTAAGTATAGATTAAACGTAAATGTACTTATACACATGGCATCAATCAGTGTCTACACAGTCCTCTCAATTACAAAATAAAGACTTTGTAAAGTAATATAATAAAAAAAATAACAATAATAATAAGAAAAATAAGTGGAATCAATAACAGTCATACGGAAACGCAAACGAACAATTATGTATGGACAAACAAGTGGAAATCAATATCCATCGATTTCTATTGCAGGGTTCGAACTATTGTGTCGACGACGCCGCCATGACTGCCGATTGTGTTATTTTAAGCTCATGTTGAGTCATAAATAATCATGGTATATCATGATAATACCACCTATTCTGTGCCAACATTGTATCTTTTAGTCCACAAAGCTTGAGTTCATTGAATAATTTTAACTTCATTGTTACCTTGCTTCTATATTTTATGCCCATATGGATTTAGATTCCAATTTAGATAACAACCACTGGTTTTAGGTTTTTTTAAATGTATGTGTGTCGCAGTGACAGCCTAGTGGTTAGACCGTTGGACTGCAAAGTCAGAGGTCTCGGGTTCAAAGCCAGGCAAGTTCCTCTGTCTTTTCGAAAAACATATGCGTATAAAAAATTAACTATGACTTGCGTTAACGGTGAAGAAAAACATCGTGAGGAAACCTGCATGCCTAAGAGTTTATCGAAGGTGTGTAAAGTTCGCTAACCCACACTGAGCCAGCGTGGTGGACTATTGCCTAAACCCTCTCAGTTGGAGAGGAGGCCCGTGACGAACAGTGGGACAGTTTCTTAACAGGGATAATATTATTATATTATTTATGTCACGATTGTAAATTTCTGTGAAATACGGAATTAAAACGTGAACAAAAAAGCAATGGAGGCAAGCAGACGATAATATAAATATACTAGTTCCTGCCCGCGACTTAACATTTTTCCGGGATAAAAGTTTCCTATATTTAATCCAGGTAATGTATGTATGCTAAATTTCATCCAAATCCGTTCAGATGTTTTTGCGTGATTGAGTAACTAACATCCAAACATACAAAGTTTCACATTTATAATATTCACATTTATAGTATGAAGAATCAAGTTTCCCTTTATTCATTGCCTGCAATAAGATATGAAAATAAATAAGTGATAACGAATAGCTCAGTAAATCAGATGTTTGTACCTAATCGGCATGCAAAATAAAATTTACCTGATTTGTTAACATATTAGTAAGAAATATAAAATCAAATAGAATTAGTTACGACTTTCTATAAGTTAAAAGCTGAAGTTAAAAGTTTCTAATACATATTCTCTTCCTGACATGGATAGCGCCTTGTTTTGACAGTGTGATTTTTTGTTGTAAAATGTCATCTATATCATTTTTTTAAAATGTTTAATTGCGTTAGTATCTATAGACAGTTAACTTGGCTATAAGAGCTAGGTAGCAGGGGAATCATCGTGCTGTATTAAAAGACCTATCTATCTATTTCATCACGCCGGATTCATTACGTGGTAGGCAGATAGCACAGAGTTCCAATAGGTTCTTTCCTTACATACCTCTCTGGATTCCTCTACTCCCATGGTTAGTCTCACATGCGCTTGCCAGTTACAGAGACTCTTGTGAATAAATGGATTTGAATTTAAATAAAATTATAATAATGTAATAAAAGGTGATATTGTATTGGCAAGCGCAGCGTAGGACGGCCGCTTGTCAGATGGACCTTGTGAAAGACGAAGAAACAAGAAGACCGACGATCTTGTGATGACTGCAGGAAGTCATTGGATGCAGGTGGCATCGGACCAGCTACGCTGGAGAGCGATTGGAGAGGCAAACGGTAAGAAGTGGACGAGTAAAGGCTGAGATGGTAATGGTGATGATGAAAAGGTGATATTTGTAATTGGATACCAAACTATTTTCACGGCAAAGTGAAGAAAATAAAAAAGAACATAGTATTATTGTAAGGTCGTAAAAAATCTTTTAACAAAATAAAACCGTCACAAAATCACGCCAATCAATCTATCAAAAAGAAAAAATTCTTTTATATGTAACGAGCGTGACATATCCACTTTCAGATATTTTTTCTGTCACTAGTCCTCGTATGCACGTTTCTATTTTAATATTGTGAATTAAGATGAGTATACGTATTACGATAATATTATTATGTGACCGATCTTTTTCGTAAATACTTTCTCTAAAAGTCTTTCACTAGCCAATGTTATCTAAAATCTGTTTTGCTTACGTGGTCAATTTTATAAACAACTGTGGCATGGCGACTAAAAAAATAAACATGAATAGCAGTTCAGCTACGCACCCGGTCGACGACAGCGCCACCTGGTATTTCTGGATAATGTAGCTTTTGTTAACAAGTACCAAATAGTCATCTGACGGTTGTGACGTAATTACAGTTTGATTATTATAAGTCATTAATTTATCTATACCACTGTACTTTCTAATAATTTGTGTAATTGCAATTGCAATATTTGTACTGATGTAGCATCCTTATATACATTCAATAGTTACTTAATTCTTTTTTGATAAACTGATAAAAATGTATAAATAGGATAGGACATTCATTTTGGTATTAATTATGTTGTGACAATTGATTAGGCCGTTACTATAGCCAAATATAGACTGCGCGTGACATTATATTGACGTTGTAGTAGTATAGTGAATTATTAAAATTGGTTCAGTTGTTTCAGAGTACAGACAAACAAATCTTTTCTTTTTGTAATATTAGTACAGAAATGGTTGGGAAAGCGATGAATGAACAAGTTTTGTAGCGAATAATACGCGGAGTAATCACGAGGTCCTGGGTTCGAATCTTGGGTCAGACAAAATGTAATTTTTCGATAGCAATCATCAATTGCTGTCTGAAGTCTAGCATTGCGTCCAGTATAATGGCCATAGGTTTACCGCCTATTATATAGCATCTGACATCGTCGGCAAAAAGTGGGTGTACGTACACAGCCCTCTGGTACCCCCGCTTGGGGAATACAGGCGCGACGGTGAATGATTTCCTAACCGTATCATGTTTATTGTTTTAGTTGCATCATATTTGCTTATAAAAGTGGCAACCTAAACACATTATAGACGTTTTGCACTTAAATAGTTTTTTTTTATAAGTTTACTGCTATTCATGTTTATTATTTTTATCGTGATTAACGATGGTGACTTAACCCTTCGCAAAGTTATTATTTAAACTTATGTATTATTAGCGAATTATGCAAGCTTGGATTTTATAGACTCTGGTAAATTTAATACGATTCTCGACCTGGACTTAGCTGCAGCTTATAGCTTGACGTAAAATTTTTACTTTGTTTGTTTCGGTCTGGATATCTTTGCATGTGCATTTCGTGTTTGTAAACGCTCCTACGGCATAGGAATAAGGGTAAAAGGTAACTCGCTCTGTATTAAAAACAAAGCCAATGAAAATTGAGCTGCGAGCATATGACTTCATCTTAACCTGTACGTATAGTCTTAGGAAAGAGTTATCAAGTGGGCTACCGTACCTCATGGTTTCAGAGTATATAATGTGTTTCATCTCGAATTGCGCGGTTATTCAAGTATACCTGTATCTATTGTTCGGAAGTCTCAAAATACTGCGCTTCTACACCAGAATTGCACCCTTCTACGAATGGAGTTAAATTAAGTTTGTATGTTAAACATTTTAATGGTGCCACAGAGATAAGTTGCCGAGTTAAGTCTGTCTCGTCGGGATAGTGCGAGTGGTCACTAGGAGGCAATAGGTTCGAATCCTAGGTCGGACAAAGCATGCTTTCTGTATCGAAAGAAATTACTCACTATCTGGAGACTGGGGTTCTGCCCGGCATAATCGAAATAGGCTTGCCTTTTACTATCGGACCATTAGGTCCGATAGTAAAAGGCAATATGTGGGTATATACTACAGAAATAGTCTTGATAAAATACTAGGAGTGAAACAGCGCACGATTGTGTTTACAACTTCTGGCGCTGCTTTGTACTACATACACAGTACGATTTTCATTAGGCTATACCATTTCTAGTGTTTTATTATAACGATTTCTATGGTGTACTGTACACAATACAATAGATGTACCCCAAATGGGTACACACCTCTGCAACGTGAAGGTAGGCATTCAGGTTTCAGAGCCGAAGATTTAATCTAGCCCATAATGCAAACCATACCACCTACTTGACTTACACATCTTTGGAAATTTCCATAATGTGTACAGCCTGGAAATTATTCACCTACAACACATAATTTGATATTAAATTCCCATAATTTCTCATAAATTAACAGTTTCAAAAAGTTTGCAAATTACGTCGCCCAGGCCTCTCTGGTTTCTGCTAATATCGTCGTGAGTGTGGCTGTGTCTATTGTTCGGAATGTCGCGCCATCTAATTGCTGCGGATGCGCTTCTGTCGCCGAATAATGGCGCCATTCTACAACAATTGGATAAACTTTACCAATTATTAAATTATGTTTTGTTAGTGATACGCATATAGGATGCGAACGTCGAAAATTAATGACAAATTTGTTAACCAGTTTTAAAAAGATGAGTATAGATAGATAAGCACAATACGCTCAAAAGTAGACAACATTTAGGCATACACCACATCCTTATGAGGTCTGTCCAAGAGCGTGCTCGTCGCGACCCCTGCCAGTCATTACGGCTGCAATCTTGGACCGAAGACGTACCGCAGTGCGGGCTAGGGCGTCCCCCCGAGGCGACGCGTACCGACCCGCCCCCGTCGGTACGAATATAGGTGGAAGCGGCGATGGGGGCCGCCACCCATCACGCCGGGCCCGAACTGGCGAGTCGTGGGGTGCAGAGTGCCGAATAGGCACTTGGAATGTAAGAGGTGGTATGGAAGATAAGATGCATGAGGTGATTGATGTAATGAAAGAGAGACGCCTGGATGCTCTGTGTGTAACAGAGACTAAGCGGAGGGGCAGTGAAACCTGTGATCTGCCTGATGGAACGATGGCTCTGTGGTCTGGGGTACCGCAGAGCAGTCGTGCCAGCATGGGGGTGGGTATCTTGCTGTCCCGTCGCCTGGCCTCTGGAGTGAGAGATTATGGCCTGTGCGATGCGAGACTTCTCTGGGTCCGTTTAAAACTGGGTGTCACTAGAGTATTTTTGGTCGCAGCGTATGCTCCCGTAAGCTCGTCGACACCCCAGGACCTTGAGAAGTTTTGGGATAATGTCAGGGAAGTTCTGGATTTGGCTGAGGCTAACGAAAAGGTGATTCTGTGTGGCGATCTGAACGGATGGGTAGGAACCAGGCGGCAAACTTGCGACGCTGCTCTGGGTCCTTATGGTGATAAGAGAGTGAACGATGCAGGTAAGCTCATTGTAGATGTTTGTTTGGAAAGGGGTCTCCTTGTGTCTAATACGATATTCCAGCATAAGGACATACATATGTATACGTGGAGAAGGAATGAACAAAAAAGCATGATAGATCTGATCCTGGTTGATAACCGTCTCCGAAGCAAACTACAAGATACGCGTGCGTATAGAGGCCCCACTCTGGAATCAGACCACTATCTCGTAGTTGCGCGGTTTAGTGGTCTGTTCAGGAAGTGGAGGCACTGGCGAGAGCGTATCCCCTTCGGAGACCTTGAAAGATTAAAGGTTGAAAAGTTGCAAGATGAGAGCGTAAGGAGAATGTATAAAGACAGAGTCCGGGACAAGCTTTTGACAGCAGGCTCTTCGGACTCAAATGTAGATGAATGCTGGAATAGCCTGAAAGAGAGTCTGGTGGAATCCGCGAAAGAAGTATGTGGTTGCTCAAAGAAGCATATTACAGCAAAAGGTGATGCATGGTGGGATGCGGAGTTGCAAAGCTAGTGAAAGAAAAGCGTGAAAGAGCCAGTATGATTGAGGAGGAGAGGTTGGCGAAGAACTTCGAGAACAACACCAAACTCTTTTGGAGCAAGGTGAGAAAGGCTCGAGGTGATTCGTCAGGCTCCAGAATGGAAAGGATAAAATCTAAAGATGGTGACATTCTTGCAGACACACAAGCTGTGCTAAACCGGTGGAGTGAATATTTTGGAGAAATGTATGGAGATGACCCGGATGCTGATGCCGCAGACGTGCCTAAAGGCGAGATTGCGGCACCAGAATCAACGGAGGACATCACTATGGAAGAAGTTGAATGGGCGATAGGAAGTATGAAAAACGGTAAAGCTGCGGGAGTAGACATGATATCTGCCGAGATGATCAAATATGGTGGAACTTGCGTCCGGGACGCTTTCCGGGCCCTTGCAAACCTTTGCTGGAGGACCGGTAGAGTCCCTACAGATTGGCGCCGCGCAGTCATAGTACCCTTGTATAAAGGCAAGGGTTCACAATATGACTGCGCCAATTACAGAGCCATCAGTTTGATCAGCTTGGCAGCCAAGGTGTACGGTAAAATTATTGAACGGAGAATGCGCGTGAAGTCCGATGGAATGTTGTGCGAGGCACAAGGGGGTTTCAGGTCTGGAAGAGGATGGTCGGATCAAGTCTTCTCACTCCGCAACATCGTGGAGAAGCATCTGGCAGTGGGCCGGAAGGTATTCTGCGGTTTTGTAGATCTGGAGAAGGCATTTGACAGAGTTGTGCGAAAGAGACTTTGGGACATTTTGCCAGAGTATGGTATAGATGGCACTCTGTTGCGAGCCGTCCAGTCCACTTATGTGGACTGCAAGGCATGCGTACGGGTGGGTGGTAACAGGTCACCCTGGTTTGACGTTAAAATCGGCGTCAAGCAGGGTTGCGTGTTGTCCGCTAGACTGTTTATAATATATCTGGACAAAAGTCTTCAAAGACTGAAAGCGATGAATGAAGGTGTACAAATGGGTGACTTAGTGGTAAACCATCTACTTTATGCAGATGACGCGGTTTTAATAGCGCCAACAGCCACTGATCTGCAAACACTAGTCACAGTTGAAAGACGACTGCATGATCAATGGCTTACACTTGAATGTGAAGAAAACCAAGATTATGGTTTTTGAAAGGGAAGAAACCAGAACGAATGTAAGGATTGTGGTTGGTAACGATGTGCTGGAGCAAGTGAATGAGTTTGTATATCTTGGATGCGCCTTCAGTAAGGATGGGAAATACACCGCTGACATAGAGAGAAGAGTGAGTGCAGGGAACAGAGTGAATGGTGCGATGGGAAAGCTACTCGGGAGCCGGCACTTAAGCCATAAGGCGCAGCTGGCCATACATAACGGAGTTCTTGTCCCAACGCTGTTATATGGTAGCGAGAGCTGGGTATGTAAGAAGGAGAATGAAAGTAGGATAAATGCGGTAGAAATGCGAGCTCTGCGGAAGATGTGCGGAGTGAAGCTGACCGACCGCATTAGCAACAGCTTAGTAAGACAGCGAGTAGGTATGAAAGATAGTATCGGTGTAAAGATGAGAAAGGGCATGCTCCGTTGGTTCGGGCATATAGAAAGAATGCCAGAGGAAAGAATGACAAAACAGATATACAATGTGAAAGTGGAAGGATGCAGGTACCGGGGAAGACCTAGACTATCTTACCACGACCAAATAAACCGAGTCTTATCTGATGGAAAAGTCAAGAGTCTCCGTAACCGGCGAGCGTGTATGAGACGAACTATGAGAGTCGAGGAAGCCAGAGAGGTATGTAAGGAAAGAACCTGTTGGAACTCTGTACTCTCTGCCTACCCCGCAAGGGATCTGGCGTGAGGTTATAGATAGATAGATAGATAGACCACATCCTTATCCTGTGGTATATGACTACCAGATTTTATGTACGTATTTAAACTTTCATCATCATCATCATCTCAGCCTATACTTGTCCACTGCTGAACTAGGCCAGAAATAGGCCTCCTCAATCGCTTTCCAGCGTAACCGGTCCGATGCCACCTGCATCCTACGACTTCCTGCGATTTTCACAAGATCGTCGGTCCATCTGGCAGGCGGTCGTCCCACGCTGCGCTTGCCAATACGTGGTCTCCACTCTAGAATCTTTCTGCCCCAACGCCCGTCCGATCTACGCGCTATGTGGCCCGCCCATTGCCGCTTCAGCTTGCTAATCTTAACGGCTATGTCGGTGACCTTGGTTCTTCTACGAATCTCCTCATTCCTGATTCGATCGCGTAGAGAAACGCCGAGCATAGCTCTCTCCATAGCTCGCTGAGCACCTCTGAGCTTTCTTATGAGACCTATTGTAAGAGACCACGTCTCTGATCCATATATCATCACTGGTAACACACATTGACTAAAAACTTTAGTCTTAAGGCACTGAGGTATTTTGGATGAGAAGATGTTGCGCAGTTTCCCGAACGCTGCCCAGCCGAGTTGGATTCGTCGATTGACCTCTCTCTCAAAGTTGGACCTACCTAACCGGACTACCTGTCCCAGGTAAATGTATTTGTCGACAACTTCAAGAGTAGAGTTCCCAACGGTGAGTGCGGTGGGTACGACATGGACGTTAAACATTATTTTCGTTCGATCGTGTTCATTTTAAGACCCACTTGTTGAGATACTCTGTTGAGGTCACCGAGCATTCGTCCTAGATCTTCCAGCGACTCCGCCACGACCACAATGTTGTCGGCAAATCGAAGGTGAGTGATGTATTCGCCATTGATGTTGATGCCAAGTCCTTGCCATTCCAAGAGCTTGAAGGCGTCCTCTAAGGTGGCCGTAAACAGTTTCGGAGAAATGACGTCTCCCTGTCTTACTCCTCTTTTTATGGGGATCGCCTTCGTGTACTGCCCCTGTACTCGGACTGACATGGTGGCGTTATTATACAAGCACTTCAACACTTCAATGTACCGATAGTCAATGCGGCATCGCTGGAGAGATCTAAGAACCGCCCAAGTTTCGATCGAATCGAAGGCTTTCTCATAGTCCACAAACGCCAAGCATAGTGGCCGATTATACTCCTCGGTCTTCTATACAGAAGACCGCGGCAGATTATACAATCTGCCGCAGCGTATGTATGTGGTCTATGGTCCTTAAGCCTTTCCGGAAACCAGCTTGTTCGGGAGGCTGGAAGTCATCAAGTCTGCGTTCGAGGTTATTCGTGATGACTCTCGAAAACAACTTATTAACATGGATCAGCAGTGTGATGGGCCTATAATTCTTCCGTAAAGTGTTATCACCTTTCTTAAAAAAGAGTTCCCCACACACCTGTTCCACGCTTCCGGCGTTTTTCCTTCGAGCAAGACGGAATTAAACAGCCTCTGAAGGACTTTAAGTACCGGCGATCCGCCCGCTTTCAGAAGCTCTGCGGTAATTCCGTCTTCAACCGGCGCTTTGTTGTTTTTAAGTTGTTTGAGAGCCATCCTAATCTCGTACAGGCTGATGTCCGGGATATCTTCAGTGTAGTGTCGGGTTAGCTTGGCTCTTGGGTCTTTTACCAAGTCAACAACAGGTTCAGCTACTGAGGTATACAACTGCCCATAGAACCTCTCTATCTCCCTGAGCACCTCTGACCTATTCGACGTTACGTTTCCGTCCTCCGTCTTCAGCTTCGTCAACTGGCTTTGCCCAATAGACGCGTCTCTTGCAAACACTTTGGAGCCCTTGTTCTGCTCTATGGTCTCCTCAATACGTCTTGTATTGAAGGACCGTAAATCGTGTCGCAAGGACTTCAATATCTGTCCATTGAGCTGCCTATAGGACTTAGCATCATCGGAGGTTTGGAGTGTCATGGTACGTCGCTCGGCCATAAGGTTTCGGGTGTAGTCAGATAGCTTTTGAGGCCTATTTTTACGGTGGGGCTTAAAATGCTTGGACCCGACTGTATGGACAGTCTCTACCAACCTATTGTTGATTTCATCCACTGATGCGCTGCTGTCTAGCAATTCGAAGCGGTTTGACAATTCGAGTTGAAAGTTCTCGGGGTTTTGGATATGTGCATTAGAAGGTCGGAGCGTAGACTTCATTAGACGCGATCTTTCCATTTTGACATTAATATTTAATGTGCTTCTGACCATTCGGTGATCACTGCCGGTTTTTACCCGGTGAATCACGGAGACATCATTAAATATTTGTCGCTAGGTGCTCATGATGAAGTCTATCTCTTTTTTTGTGGAACCATCAGGGCTCAATAGGTCCATTTCCTATGAGGCGGCTTCCGGAAGAAAGAGTTCATCATAAAGAGTCCCTCCTTCTCCAGATATTCGGCCAGCCTCTGACCCCTGGGGTTGCGTTGCTCATATCCAAATTGCCCCACTCTCAATTCATCATCGCCCTGTTTGCCCAGCCGCGCATTGAAGTCACCCATAACCACTGTAAAGTGTGCTTTGGAAGTATGTATGGTTCTATTAATGTCCTCATACATTACTTCGACGTCATCATCTGAGTATGCCGAGGTCGGTGCGTAGACCTGTATGACCTTCAGCGAATATCTTTTGGATATTCTGAGTATCAGGTACGCTACCCTGCTCGACACACTAGTGATGGACACAACGTTGTCTATGAGTGACTTGTGGACGATAAATCCGACACCACCTTGGGACTGCTGTTCGCCCTCCCGGTAGTAAAACAGGTTGCCGGATTTTAAGGTTATCGTGTCCTCGCCCTTTCTTCGGACCTCCGATAAACCAACAATATTCCACCGCAACTTGTTTATCTCTTCTTCCAGCTCAACAAGCTTCTCATCTGTCCTTAACGTGCGTGCGTTGTATGTCACCAGGGCCAATTTTCGTAGTTGGTGGTAGCCGAATCTCTGCCGGAGATTCTTAGCACCCCTTGTCCTGTCGTTACCATAGCTGCTACCGTGGCCAGGAAGAACAGGACCGCCGGGGACTAGGGGCCTGGTTTTACCCTTTTCTTCCATTTTAATAAATTGGGGAGTTTGCCATACTCGCCACGCTTGGCAGGCGGGTTGGCGAGCGCAGTTTTTGATGGTAGAAGTGTTAAGGAAACGCTGCTGCCCATTCCCTAGTTTTCCCATAGTCGCCTTGTACGACACCCGATGGGATGAGATGGGTTGGTCCTATTCTAAGCCGGGAACCACGCGGCACTTAAACACATTCAAACTTTACCTTGGGATTATAACCAATACAATAAATGTATGGAAAAATAGCGTTATTTATTTAAATTGCCTAGCTTTTCAAGTTTAAATTTTCTACTTCTATTAAGTATGTTTTTTTCGCCATTATATTTCGTTTCATAAAGGTCTTGTAGCCAGGATTATTTTGAGTGGTAAAAATATGTTGTTGTGTTGAAAAGATGCATGGTTTAAATCGGGTTTGTTGTGGTGTGTGAATGACGCTGTTGGCCGCGGGGATTTTACAGCTTCACCGTATAAGTGGGCGAGCGTGCAACCAGTACGCTCTAGGGTTGGAATCGTAATAGCCTAGCCTCAGCTATCACGATTCCAAGCGTAGTGGTTGCATATGTATATAGTACCTCCACGTTAAATTGAGTATTTATTTACGAAACGTTATTAGGTAGTAGTACATTTCGTCGAACCCACCTACTTACGTCGATCTGTCACGCCAAGCTTGGGTTAAACCCTCTTAGAACAGGATTTTATTTAACATTAACTTTTTATACGGCCTTTATTGTACTTTTTTATTTATTATACAAAAACTTAAATGATAATAGGAATGAAAGCTTGTCGCGACATTAGAATGACGACAATCTACGTCTTCACTCAACGTCTCACGACAAGCTTTTACTTTTTCTTTTATATAAGTTTTAGTTCATTATTTGGGACAAAAGTTTGGTTATAGAAAGTTTTTGTTACTTATTTTTTCTTGTGAAAACACGAAGCGGCTATATAAAGTACAGTAGTAATCACACTACGGAGACCATTTAAGATTATTTTAGGAAACTGGATTTATTATGAAGTTGGAGATCGGGACAATAGGAGATAGGAACGAAATAAGAATTCTTTTCCCAAATCTTTTTAAGATTTTGTGTACTTTTGTTATCGATAAATCCATCAAAGGTAGGTACAACCACAAGTATTTAAAAAAAAAGACTGAATGTACCAAAGCGCCTATGCTCGTTAAAAGCGCAAAGCTGTGAGCGCAATGTCGAAGCAGTAACGATCTCGGTGCAGTCGCATCCGTCAATGACAAGAGTTGCAACCGCCGTATACCAGGCACGGGATTATACTGTCATTCATGAACTTTTGTATAATACCGAACCATATAACCATATATCAGTAGGAAAAATGAGAATAATATGGTATTTTATCTGAAAGAACAACCACCGAAGCGAGACCATTAAATATTGAGACACATGGAATGCAAATGAGTAGGACGGGATTGGTTGAAGAGGATAACTAACTTTATTTTGTGTATTAGACGGGTGTGCTTAGGTGTAGTTAAGTTTAATAACCTGGACTACTCGTATGTCAGTAAAATATTACTGAAATAGTTTAGAAAAATTTTAAGCAAATAATAAATAAAAGAATTTTATAGTCCTCTTAAATAATCGTTCATAATATGCAAAAGTCTGCAAGGACACATTTTGTTAGTCTCTGTTATCAGTACCATTTTAACGTTGCCTATTTTTTTTGTTGTTGTTTATCTTCAAACAAACGAAAATAACATCGCATGTATATATCTGCTGTATCCCTTACGACTATTGACTTACGACTATCGATTCACCCTGTGGAGGGCCTGCCTATATGATATGGTGAAGACCTCTTAAGACCAATTCTCTTATTTAATTGCCACTGAGACTGAATTGAGATTTAATTATGAATTGACTCATATTTGGTATTCTGCTCACTAAAGTATCGATTCGATTTCAGTATCATTTCAGTATAATTCCGATATCATGTCAAGTTTTTTAATTCAAAATATATTGTTAATCCCGTCTTGATCACATGTTAGTCTCACCTGACACAGTCTAAATAAAAAATGAAAAAAAATGTAATCTTTAATTTAACGATGTTTTGTATATTTGTTGTTCATGTCAGTTCAACATTTTATCGGAATACCGTTTACATTTTGTTCAACATTCGGTCCGATCTCGATGCGGTCGATGTCGATATTTACGAGAATACCATTTGTGAGATTTATGAGATTGAGATTAGATCGAGACTGTAGATTTAATACTTTTAATTACGAGAATTATTCTTCAGGGAAAAGTTAAATGGGTGCAGCACAAAGCAGGTCGTGATGGCGATTTTTGAAGGGAGGCCTTCATCCTGCAGTGGTGGCCTATCAGCTAATAATAATCATGATGATAACAACCTATTCATTTACTAAATATCTTGAATGATGACGTAGGTAAATTATAATAATTTGTACTGTACATTAGTAGTGATATCCTAGTGGTTAGACCGTTGGACTGCAAATTCAAAGGTCTTGGGTTCAAACTCAGACACGCACCTTTGTTTTTAAAAAAGCATGTGCGTATTAAAAAATAACTATCACTTGCTTTAACAGTGAAGGAAAACGTGAGGAAACCTGTATGCCTAAGAGTTTTTCGAAGGTGTGTGAAGTTCGCCAACCCTCACTGGGCCAGCGTGGTGGACTATGGCCTAAACACTCTTAGTTTGAGAGGAGGAGGAGGTTTGGGCACGCCAACGGTGGGATAGTTTCTTAACAGCTTTACATTTATCTGCTCATTAAGTCGTTTTGAGTCTTGCACTTAGTTACTAAACTTACTTATAGAACTGCTTCTTTGAATTACGAGAGTTTCAATACAAATGTGTGAGTACAATAAACCCTAGCATTATATGGAACAGACTATAGACGCCTATGCTATGGAAAGAGCAAAGATTCTCAAAGAAACAAAATACTTATTGCTGCTTTACTTAGAGCGGCGTTCTGTGAGTGTTGTGATGTTTTTTCATCCCTTATTGTTACCCATCCCCTATTTGTTTTGTGGTTTTTAAAAATGAAAATAAAATGCTAAATATAAATAACTACTTTCTGCCCGCGACTTTGTCCGCGTTGACTCTAGACTGGAACTTTACATTATGTCGAGATAATAAAAATTATTTCATGCAAATCCGTTCAGTAATTTTTGCGTGATTGAGTAAGAAACTTCGAAACATACAAACTTTCACATTTATAATCAATGCTATAGTATAAACATTCCTGCCTCTTCCTTTTAAAAATGATTTTATTTCCGTCCCAAAGTTTAATGTTCTGCTGCACTGTTTGAGACAGTAAAACAAAATTAAGTTAAGTCCAAGAGTTAAATTAATTTAAACAGGTTCTTTAATCTAGATTTACACTTTATGGAAATATTATATTTACGATGTGCTCCAGCGCTACGTTGGGTCACTTATTTTCGTTTAGGAAAGCAGTGTTCTCGCAGTGAAGTGTAATACATCACGTAGTGGTCCGTAGAACGTAAACATAGCAGCTCGACCGGCGACCTCACGCCCGGGGCGTTTAAGAGAAAGCCTCGCGATGTATATCGTTAGGAATTGTTTTACATTTTATTCGAGCAGATATTTGTAGGTGTTGATAAAAAAGCGTCTATAAATCTTTTTATTCTCTTGAACTGTCAGTTCAAATAGTTCTCGAAGATATTATTAGCTCCTCGTTTAATAGCAGTCGCTTGTGGGTCATAGGTGGGATTTTTTTTTGTTGTCATGTTTAACACCTATAGTGAAGCAGATTGAACAATTTGTTCTGACATTAAATGTATGACTTAAGCTTTATGCTGTAACTCCAAAATTTTGTCTTACGTGGAATCTGCTCGTTTAAATCCTCACGTTCGATTAAAAAGGAGCACATTATACTTCAAGACATTTATATTTTCGGCATATAATTGGGTGTTTAGGCTGATTTTAATAAATACATAAAAATTAACGTCTCCGGTTACAACTTATGAATTGAAAGTTAACGTGCAATTTTTTTGGGGCGTGGTGGATATAAAATATTTTGTATTGTTAAAAAAAGTTGGATACGTAAATATATGTACCTTCCTGGATTCATTTTGACATAATATTCTTAAATTTTATCGCATGTCCTTCGTATTTTATATTATGAGTTTTAGGGAAATGTAAAACAGGTTACGTGTATCTGCTTCTCCTAATCTCGTATTAGTTTGTATACTTTTGGACCGGCACAGAAATGCATTTTTAGGTATTCACATATTCTTACAATCATGTACAATTTTTTATTTTTATCAACTAGACTAGACACTATATTTATTTTTGAGTAAATGCCTATTTCGAGTGTATTGAAAGTTTTCTTATATAGTCTTTTGTAATACGTTTGAAATGAGAACCGCGGTGACAAGGGTTGAAATCATCGAATGTTATATATACATATAACATTCGATGATTTAAACTCTTGTCAACGTTTTCGCAGTTAAACTGGAACTGTTGGCTGTTGTGGAGCGTTGGTTCTCGTTAGAATTGCAAAGCTGTGTTTCGAAGCCATAACGATGTCTGTCTATTCACCAATATAACAAGAATCGCAAGGAACATTTCAACTCTATATTTGTAATTTTATCAATGTTATTCTTATCTGTCTATATCATCGAGCCAGATCTCTTGGGACGTAGGTAGGGAGTACTGAGTTCCAAGTTGACTCATAGTTCGTCTTATATCCGCTCGCCGTTTTCAGAGACTCTTGACATACGATGAAACATGGTCTATTTGGTCATGGCAAGATAATCTAGATATTCTCCTGTTCCTAAATCCTCCCATTTCGTACTCTATAACTGTTTCTTTCTTTAAACATAAACACCGTCTCGGATGTATATATATATTCCCCAAGCGGGGATGGCAGAGGCCACTATTCGCGACGATGCTAGGTCCCATGTAATAGGGGGCGAGCCCATTGGCATATACTGGACACAATTCCAAACTCCGGACTCATAGTGGGAATTTGTCGTTAAAAAACTACATTTGTACTACCCAGGTTCGAATTACCCAGAACCTCGTGATTACAAAGCGATGCGCTTTGCTACTTGACAAACGAGGCAGTCAGTTCTTTAGACATTCTCTCTACTATCCCCGTTATTGTTTTGTCATACTTCTTAAAACATTGCCACATACAGCACGCTGTTAAGTTGCGACACAGCTTTACTTATTACTAAGACAACATCAAAATATTGTCTTAGAGAATATTGTGCAGCTACTTACCGAAATTGGCGGTAATTTAATCAAAATCGCGATAAAGAAATACCAGCCCATTAATTAGCGCGAGTCGTGTTTTCTTTGTGTGGGCGTGACCATTCTTTCTGCCCGCCGACCAAGTACCGACGAAGTTACATTAAATGCGAGCATTGTTTGGCTATTGTAAAACATAAGTATATATGTATATAGGTACGCTTACAACAAGTGAACTAGTAATTATGAAAAGAGAAAAGATATTGTGTAAGTTTTCTATACAAAATTTAGGTAACATTCTTTGCTGAAATAAAACAGGTACCTATTATTTGTTTTTATATCAGGTAATACTTTATTTGCTGATTGACAATAACAATATATTTGGAAAGTTTTGGCGGGAAGTCGAAGAGTAATGTTGCCAATGTGTCTGAATTTCCAAAACTTGTGTTATTTCGAATAATAATGTGTAATGTTAGGGGAATATTAACTATTATGTATTCTTATATATGCATGAGTGAAGGTAATCAAAACAAATTCATAAAACGTGCCTTTCGATTTCTCTCAAAACGGCCGTCGCAATTGGTATGTAGAGTATCCATCGCTTTACTTTCCAGGGTGGGGTACTTCATCAATTTCATTGTCATCGTTGTGATGAAGTTAATCGGAGAGTACAACTAATTTATACTTCAAACACGCTTTTAGTGGACACTAGCAAAATGCACTTTAAATTAGTTTGAAGCCATAACTTAAAGAAGAAGAAGAAGAACAATATATTTACGAAATAATTTAACAATTAAAAAAGGACGATACACCAAATAATTTCAGCCTATACAGTCCCACTGCTGGGCAAAGGCCTTCTCTCACAAATTTAGGTGAAAGAGATTAGATCATACTCCACCACGCGGACCCAGTGCAGATTGGCGAAGGCAGGTTTGTGGCTACCTTCTGATGGAACTTAACACGCCGCCTATAAGGCTTCCAGCTTGGCTTAACGACTACCACATTATGTGGTAACCGGGACCAACGGCTTAACGTGCCTTCCGAAGCACGGAGACGCTCGAATATGAAAATATCACAAACGGTCACCCATCTCAGGCCGACCGAGTCGAACGCTGCTTAACTTTGGTAATCGGTAAGCACACCGCGCTCGTACAGCCTTGCAAGCGCATAAACGAAACACTGACGCCAATTACGAATCTACATATTATGTCTGATCTGCGTGGTATGGTGGCAAGAGCACTGTATTCCCTCTCTGAACCTACCTAAACCGGCACACCAGCAATAGGTACCGACCTATTGACTTAAAAATATTGTACACAGTACAGTATTTTAGTATGTTGTCAACTGAAAAGCAAATGGCAATCAAATTTTAATTATCATAAGATTACGTACAGACCATTCCAGTACTCAGGTTACTTAGATAAGTTAGCGGACTGCCAAGCGAGTAGAGAGAGCTGCATGTTTATATCGAGAACGAAGGACACAGTATAACAATAAGTTATGTATAGAAAATTAACCAACGATTAAATTTGTACCGTTTAATCTTGCGGCGCCCAACGGTGATAGTCAAATTTTAGAAAAAGCAATTTGCAATCGACCACTCACTCAAAGGGCCAAATCTCGCGGGGCGCCAAGAACCCTCTATTAAAATTTAAACTTCATTTTATCGAATAAATTGCTTCTTGACTTTGACTATGTTCAAAGTAAATATTGTCTGTAATCTGGTCTTGAGAATGTAAATAAACTGTAAGGTATTCCTTCCTAGTTTATTTTGAACACCAACAAAAATATACCTTCAGCTGTTGATTTTGCTTAATATTTTTTTATTTATACTCAATAAACGTTTGCACAAGCAGACGGACTTCCTTAATTGAAAGTAGTCTATAACCGAATTGTGTTGAACTTTTAATAGATATCTATCGTGACTGATAGCCTCATAAAGCATATGCTAACTGAATAATAAGATTAATAGTTTAAAAATATCCATAGAGCGTGATGATATATAAAGATAGACAGAAAATATGCACATAGATGTAGTACTTATACTAATCATTAAACTTCCGTATTCTTGAATTGTACTTATCGAATACCAAGTATCCTATTAGTCATTATATACGGCCATATCATTAATAATATATGTTACTGGAAATGTATGTTATTAAAAAATTTTATACCATTCCTAGGAAATTTAATAACCTCATTAGGAAATTCCTATTTAGGAAATGTGTAAAATAAATTGTCAATATTACACATTGCCTACGAAGAGTCGATATTTCCTAGGCCCTCTATACAATTCCAAAACGGTATTAGGAAATGTAATAATAATCATCATAAAAGGCGCCAGTCACGTAGGAACTTTGTGAAATAAGTAAATAAAAAGAAGTTGCTTAGGTTAGATGAGACTTGTGATAATAATCTAAACAAAACCGCGACCACATCTTACCTGGCGGCCGCCGCGGCCGCGTCGCGGCATGCTCGCTTCGCTCATTCGGCTCGCGCGTTTTGGTCACAGTTCCTACCTAACCTAAATCATACTACATTTTGGCTACTACTATGAATGCATAAAATGTAGTTTTTATATTTTTTTCTTAACCTGTTTGTTAACATCTATTCTCCTTATCACTTTATTTCCTTTTTTCTATGCTTTTTATTTATTTGTGGAGGTATTTGATTCAATTGTGATAAATGTCAAAATGCGAAATGCGTCAAGTTGAAGTTAATGTCAACTGCGTTTAGTTCGTTGCGTCGATAAACCCTTATTTAATCGATTAATCGATTTTGATTGTTTGATATTGACTTTGACCGCTCGCGGAGGCATAAATATATTTTATATTTATTCAAGTTGTATTAGTGTTACTTTTGTTTTTTTTTATCATTTTGTATATTTATTATTTATTTTTCTTATTACTATATAAAATTAATAGGTATATTATGTCCAGCTATGATAGTGATAGCGATACAGGTGCGTTTATGTCTTTAAATAGTAGCAATGACAGTTTCGTTAGCATTCCATGCCTTGCTGATTCTCTTATGTCAACTTTTTCCGATGTCCCTAGGAACTTTAATGTCATTCACATTAATGCCCAAAGTGTTACGGCTCATTTCTCTGATATGCTAGTTAACTTTGACCGTAAAAATATTCATACCATTCTTATTTCCGAATCCTGGCTAAAGCCATGTCTCCCTTTTACACTATATTCCTTCCCCGGTTTGAATCTCATTAGAAACGATCGTACAGTAGGTGGTGGTGGCGGTGTTGCGATATATCTACGCTCTAATATTCCTTTTTCTATTGTTGATTTATCGCTGCAGCCCCCTCCACTAAATGCTGGGGAACATCTCTTTATTGAAATCGGTCTTCATCACTCTAAAGTACTACTCGGAGTCTATTACAGTCCTTCATCACGCATAGACTTCTTCTCTTTCTTTGAAAGTCTCTTGGAAAATTTAATCCCTTCTTTCAGTCATACTATCATTATGGGTGATTTCAACACATGTCTGCTTAGAAATGACTTTCGCTCTTCTAATCTTTATGCTGTCCTTGACTCCTGTAATTTATCCGTTCTTCCGCTCCAAGCTACTCATCATTTTCCCAATTCTACTCCATCGCTTCTAGATCTTATCTTTGTTTCGTCAGCTGAACATGTCGCTAAACACATAGCACAAGTATCATAACTTACTTTTCCTATCCTATAAACTTCGGCCACCTAAAGCCAAAGCTAAAATCCTTTTGCAGCGTAATTTTAGTGGTATTAATCTCGACAGGCTTAGGGAGGCAGCCGCTAACATTGATTGGGACTCGTTGGTAATGTCTGATTCATTGGATGACAAGGTCAATATTTTTGCATCGACTTTAATTCGGTTGTTTGATGGGCATGCTCCTATTCACCCTGTTAAAATCAAACATCTTCCGGCTCCCTGGCTGACTGATAACATTAAGCTTTTAATGAACAAAAAGGTGGCAGTCAAATCCAAATTCAAAATGCGTTCCACTGACGCTAGTTGGAGCAAATATGTCGGCATTCGAAATCACTGCAATAAGGTGTGTAGGGATACTCAAAGCCAACATATTGATAGTTCTGTTCAGAACGGGAATCCAGCTAAAATCTGGAAATTTCTCAAATCTATGTGGGTCGGTAAATCGCGCCAAGATAACGTTCCAAAAATTTGATATTAATCTTCTTAACAAACATTTCTCTACTGAGTTCTTAGATTTACGCGAATATTACACATGAATAAAACTATTTTTTCGGATTTTATCGCGGTTTATTATATTAATTACTGGATCCCAAGACGATGGAAGCACCCAGCCATCTTCTCTATTGAAATTAGGTTGTTTTTTAATTTCAATAGCCTCGCGAACCATCCTTGGTAGGAATCGGTGTTCTTTCACGAGGATTTGTGGTCTATCAAATCTGATGTTATGGCGGGTGCGGTCAAGGACATGTTCACAGACTGCAGACTTCTTTGAGCGACGGTGTTTTAGGTCAGCTATGTGTTCTTTAACCCGAGTTTTTACTGGTCTTTTTGTTTGTCCTATGTAAGAGAGACCACATTCACAATCAAGCTTGTATACTCCTGCATCTTGTAGAGGGATGTGACACTTGACAGATGGTAAAAACTGACTGATCTTTTTCGGCGGCTTATAAAATGTTTTAATTGAAGCACGCTTCAAGATGTAGCCAATCTTGTATGTGACTCCTCTTATGTAAGGTAGTACAGCAGGGAGACGCTCGACTGTGGCTGGTTTCACTCGGTCACTGTGACGTTGGCGTGGGACTCGAAGCTTATTGTCGTGCAGGACTTGCTTGACATGTTGAAGCACGGCAGCCAGATGTTTCTTTTCACAGATCCCTTGTGCTCTCTGAAACAAAGATTTACCCACGGTAGCTAACTATGATGAGCTAGCTAACGTGCAAAGCACTTGAAACGTCGGGAACTTAAAATAAAAATAAACCGCGATAAAATCCGAAAAAATAGTTTTATTTCAAACATTTCTCTGCTTCTTCGCGCTTCGATAAGGCTACGAAGTCAAACGCGCTTAATTATCTTTCATCTATTCCGGCACCCGATTATTCTCCATTCGTCTTTAATCAATTTTCCGCTTGTGATGTAAAAAAGAGCATAGAAATGATCACCTCCAATGCAGTCGGCAGTGACTGTACCAGCCGTAATATTATCCTTCCTATCCTTGATAAAATCCTTCCTATCCTTTGTCATATCCTAAACCATTCGATCTCCAGCGGCAACTTTCCGTCTTCGTGGAAATTAGCACATATAATACATCTCCCTAAAAAAACGAATCCTACATCTTTCGCTGAATACCGTTCTATATCCATATTATCCTTCCTGTCCAAGGTTCTTGAGCGTCTTGTTCATTATTAATTAAGCAAATTCCTTAACAAGAATTGTCTCCTTAACCCCTTTCAATCCGGTTTCCGTCCTGGTCATAGTACCGTTACTGCTCTCGTTAACATTACGGATGATATCAGATCAGCTATGGAAAAGGGCAATTTAACAATACTAGCACTGCTTGATTTTAGTAACGCATGCAATACTGTAGACTTAGATGTTCTTATTGGTGTGCTACGCTCTATAAACATATCTCCAACGGTGATTGACTGGTTTCGTAATTACCTGTTTGGCCGCCGGCAACGTATTTGCATTAAAGATTCTTTACTCTTCGTGGTGCGATACACAGGGTGGCGTTCTATTTCCTTTACACTTCGCTGTTTTTATTAACACCATATCCAATCAATTAAATTCTTCCTACCACCTATACGCAGATGATCTCCAAATTTACAGTCAAGCTCCGTTACCCAGGTTGTCGGAGGCTATTACTTCAATTAATAGTGACCTAGCAAAAATATGCGAATGAATTAAGATGTACGGCCTCAACGTGAATCCATCAAAGACTCAAGTTATCGTTGTTGGCAGTTCTAAAATGACCACACGCATCGACTGGTTGCATCTCCCTAAGATCATCCTTGGCGGCATTATGATACCGTTTAGTAAAACGGTGAAAAATTTGGGTATCTTCATAGATACTAATTTTACTTGGAGACCGCAGCTTCAAGACATTAGACGGAGAATCTTCTCATCAGCAGGCTCGCTGCGGAAGCTGCGAAATTTTCTCCCCACTGCCACTAAAATTGCGCTCGCTCAATCACTTCTCCTTCCTATATTATACATTTTTATGTGGTAATAATCTTATTACAACCACGAAATACAGTTTTTTCGATAATCTATGCAAAAACAAATTGGTATTCCAAAAATTTCCGACAGAGGTTGAGCGAGACAAATGAAAATCACTGACACTCCAGGGGTTAAGAAATGTATTAGAATTCCTAGGAAATGTGTATAATAAAATTTATTACATTAATTTCCCCGCGATTTGGTCCACAAATAAACTTTAATTGGTTTTTCTTAAAAGAATCATGCTTTATCCCCGTCCTTTGGACGGCTTGCAGGGGGACTTCGATCAAACACGTAGTGGCAATTTGAGAAAAATTAATTATATGCAGTATCTACATATATTACACAATGTTAACCCATAAAAACCAAACCTTTGTATATAGTTTGTTTTTGAAGAAATTTGTAGCAATCGATAACACACCTCAATTAGATAAGCATCAAAATAAATGGTTCCTCAGAATCACTTTTTTCGTTATTTATTTTTAACAAATAGGGAAGGGTTTACTAAACTTTCACAGTTTTAGATAAAACGAGAGCACAATTCCTATTTAATAAATTCAACAGAAACGAATAAAATACACTTCTATATAACAAAAACATCATTATTTGCCTTGTTCTCATTACTCAACTCCAAAATTTGCAGCATCAGAAGCAACTCTACCGATAACAATTCGGATTTGTAACATGGCCGATAAATAAATTATAAATACATTTAGCAGCGAACATTTCGAACCATTTCTCTTCTTACTCGACTAGCCCATTTGCAGATCTCAAAACGGTGCTATTACTCAGCAATAAATTGGCATTTGCGCCTTCATACATAAATTACGCAAGCGCGCTGAAAACCAAGTTCTCTGAGACACTTTTTTGTATAAATATTACCTACTCACTTAATTTATTATGAAATAATATGAGGTAATTAACAACAAGCAGCAACAGACAGTGATTGCAAGCCTATTGGTTAGACCGTTGGACTACAAAGTCAGAGGTTTTGGGTACGAACCCAGGCACCGCATCTCGGCATTTAAGAAAGCATGTGCGTTTAAAAAAATAACTATCATTTGCTTTAACGGCGAATGAAAACATCATCAGTAAACCTGCATGCCTAAGAGTTTCTCGAAGGTGTGTGAAGTTCGCCAATGCGCACTGGGACAGCGTGGTGGACTATGGCCCAAACCCTCTTATTTTGAGAGTAGGCCCATGCCCAACTGTGGGACCGTCCCTTAACAGTGCTATTATTATTATTATGAGGTAATTAATATCTATCTGTTAAGTCAACGGTCTCGGGTGTGTTGTGAGGTCTATTGCTGTTAGTGGTTTGGAAATGAAAGGAAACATTGTTATAAGAAAGCAGTTCTTTTTTGTATAATTTTTATTTAAATTGTGTACTTATATACTTATGCATAAATCGATCAATAAATCCAGCCGATTTTAGCTAAAGCAATGGAATGCGTGTCGATTTCACTGGTATAAATTACTATTCTGCTCTGCCCTTTGGCGTGCTCTCTCTGTGACTGACGTATCCAATTAACATCGATAGTAAAGTAATATATTAATCCAATATAACTCTTTTTCTACTTATGATAACTTTATCTAAACAAAATGGTAATGGATTGCCAATGATGAACATGGAATGCCAAATAAGTACATTAATTCCGAACTATGTTTGTCCATTTTCATGAAGTAAATCATTGTTTGGCATGACAAGAAAAGTTTCATAGGCATGTACGCCTGAGAAACCTTTCTATTTGAGAGGTCAAGTAACAACTTTAAGAAACAAAATTTATAAGGTTAATCAACTACGTTTCATTCATGATAGATTAATATTTTCTTCAAGATTTAGGCGGGGGTCTGTCTGACGCTACTAAAGTTGATTAAACTGTTCTAAAAAATAAACTGAGGTACCGTACCCTAGCTACTATCGATAAAATATGTATGTAGGTATAACTGTGTACGAAATAAGTTCATTTGTGGCAACAAAGCTGACTAATTGGCAACTGTATCAGTTTTGCATAGCCGCAATCCCAATATACAGTTGTTGCAAAGCCGGCTAAATCTATTATAAAGCAGCTTTGTCCAATTCATACGAATTAAAATCGTTTGTGGAATCGATTGTATAGTAGTTACGAAGCGCTACTGTGTACGATTTGGAGAATGTGATCGTATCAATTTATATAGTGCTTCAGTACCTATATCATAGGGAAGTGTGTGTCATTGGTAACCAAATCACGCTTTATTGCAATTTTAAAACGATCGTAAAACTAGGGCTGATAAATAACTAACGCCAAGCACGCGACGCCTTTGAATAATTCATGAATGTGTTAGATGTTCGTTTTATGCAAAATTGTCTTGAAACTACTAAAACATCTTGTAGAGACCATTAGCCACCATAGAGAAATATCAACATTCTGTACTACCAATAGATATCACTCACCTCAACTCAATAAGTATGAAGTCATTTTCAAAACAATCACGTAGCTTTTAATAAAAGCACGTTCTTACATGAATCTTTCGCGGCTATAGTACTAATGAAACTCATAAGCATGGTTCTAATACCGGCCCATTAACACTTCCCAATTGCTCTTCGAAGGGAGAAAAACTCCCCCTCCGTGAACCATGACTCCTTGTGTCTCAGAGTCCCATTAAAGTTAACACACAAATTAACCGAAACATTGGCTTCACACACAGACCGGAAAGGAAATAATGCCCTGTTGTCGTAATTATTTATTTCGCAAGCGCGCGAAAAGCGTTAACTTGAACACGAATTACAATTTGTAGGTATTTGTTCATCTGATACTGTTATATGAGCTGTACCTAAATATTTTGTCTTTGGGTCAGCATTTGTAGATAAGCTAGCTCAAGTAAGTAACAAATAAAAAATAAAGGTATGCAACAAACATATTGCCGTGGAGTATTTCCCAATGCCAATGCTAAAGAAAATATGGTCCAATTCGATTTTTGTCATTTGAACATAAGAAAGGGGAGATTGCTTTTCGCCCAATATTTCTGGTGAACAGATCTATAAAAAACAGTCGACTACTTAAGCAAATCTCAGTGAGACGTCTTCCAGTTTTGAAGTTTGCTTTATACTTAAAACTAGTAATGAAGGCATTAAGGCGCGCTGAATGCATAAGAAATGAGGTACCGCCGCCACAACCTCCTATATAATTAGCAGCCTTATTGGCTGAATATTTTGCTTTCTTTCGTTGCAATGTAAACTATTTGACATTATTTTGGCTTGCTTACTTTTATGTAACACCGGCATTGAGGGTACTGAATATGTGTAGGCCAACATATGGAAAAACATGGGGCCTACAGCCCAAAATAATGCAGTGGATATACAAAATCATGATAAAACCGATATTAACATGAATGCATCGTGTGGTGGCCCAGAACCAAAACACAAACCTGCAGGGACGCTCTTACGAAACTACAGAGGACAGCCTGCCTTGCCATCACAGGTGCATTCAAAACAACACCGTCGGCAGCTATGGAGTGGTTACTCAATCTTACTCCATTACATATCGTTATTGAGACTGAAGCGAAGAAGGCACTCTATAGGCTAGAGAAAACTGGACTATGGAGCATAACAGCGCCAAGCCTTGAACACACCAAGCTAGCGCCAGACAAGGGACTAGACGACATAAGGAACATGAAAAGCGACAAGATCTTGACTATGCAAATGTTCAACAAAAGATTTAGCACCCACATCCCTACCAGGGAACAATGGAAAAATGGTCTAAATAAGCAAGGTAATGAACAAATGATGTGGTACACAAATGGATCCCAAACCAAGTCTGGAACGGGAGCCGGTGTACATACAGAAGGATACAATCTAAGTCAAAGCATGGGCAGATTTAGGTCATTATCCCAAGCAGAGACCTATGCGATAATTGTTTGTGCAAAAGATATATTGGACAAACGAATTACAGGCAAGAGAATCTACATTTGTAGTGATAGTCAGGCTGCTCTCAAAGCCGTCAGCTTCTATGAGCTAAACTCAACACTGGCTGTGGAGTGTGCATACCTTCTCGATGGATGTGGAGCGCGCAAAACGGTCAGATTAGTCTGGGTCCCTGGGCACACGGGGGTTAATGGCAATGAGCGTGCGGATGACTTAGCCAGAAAGGGAGCAATAGAGAAACTTGTTGGTCCAGAACCGTTCATAGGCATACCAGATGGTGCCCACAGAGGCGCGCTCTTCAAATATGCCCAAGAACAACACACGAAAGAGTGGAAAACAAACACAGGGCTGAGACACTCCCAAGGAATTCCTCTCCACAAGGTGTGACAGCGACAGCAAGAGACTACTAAAACACAGTAGACTACAACTAAGGCAACTAATTGGAGCCTACACAGGCCACTACGGCACAAAAGAACATCAACACAAGATGAACCTCTGCAGCGACGTGGTATGCAGGAACTGTGGCACAGAGACTGAAACCATGAAGCACGTTCTCTGGCAGTGCGACGCACTGGCGGCGCGGCGAAGGAAGCTACTGGGAGTGGCCTATCCAAACCCAGAGGAACTTCGGCTCTTCCCCCCTGCTGGAATCTACAACCTGGTACAGGGAGTATTTGGTTCTTCAGGTACGTAAAAGCATTCGGGCAAGGACAGCACAAAAGATCCCATCGGCTCGAAGTGCGCCTGAGGTTTCCTCGGTCCGATAAGCCAACAAGATAAGATAAGATGTAACAGCTAGTTTCTATATGCTTAGTTGTTTCTACACAAATGTTCCAATTGTTGATACATATGCATTGAACATTTGCTATAGGTACCATAATATTAATAAAATATTAAAATATAAATTAAATGGTAATAGAATAAAAATACTAAGTATACTTTACCAAGAGATATAAGACTTACTTTAATAGGTACCTAACTTGGATAATTAATTATTTCCTGAGTAATTTGTTGCCGAAAAACTTCGTTAGGACTTTAAAAACTTTGTTAGGAAAGGGTTCCAATTTTGGGTGGATCGTCTAATAAATAGCAGTTTAATATTGACGTCATCTATCAGGTAGTCCTATGAATGAGTCTGTAATTGTAATCGTCAGCTTAAGCGACGAGCTCGGCGCTTGGCAGACACAATAGATAAATTATGCGGTCTCGCCTAGACCCGGCGAGAGTCAAGGGATTAATGACGTATTATGTATATTACACTGCCTTATTCCAAGCTACAGGGAAAATGATACGATACAATGCACTAGAGTAAATATTCAAAATACGGATAAGAACGATTGTGGAGCTGAACAACAAAAGGGTGGATGAAATTTAGTATGTTAAGGCGGTTCCCATCTAGATTAGCTTTTGCCCTTTAAGTTTTTATGGAGTGATCAAAGATATTCGAACTATTGTGCGTATTCTGAACATTGTGCGTATTTTAGTTTAGGAAAGTAATCTCAATTAACCACCGAAATAGTGGGTGATGCTATTGCGTCATGACAAGCCGTAATGTTGCTTTATGATGATAATATACTTAGTATTCTTACTAAACCTACTAATATTATGTAAACATTTGTATGTTTGTTACTCAATCACGAAAAGAACGGCTGAATAGCATTGGATGAAATTTGGCACACAGTTAGTTTATTACCTAGATGTAGAATAATTTTTATATCGGTAAAATGTAAGGCACAAGAGCAGTAATAGCCTAGTGGTTAGACCATTTTACTGCAAAGTCAGAGGTCTCGGAACCCAGGCATGCACCTCTATCTTTTAGAAAGCATGGGCGTATTAAAAAAATATCTATGACTTGCTTTAACGGTGAAGGAAAACATTATGAGGAAACCTGCATGCCTGAGTGTTTCTCGAAGGTGTGTGAAGTTCGCCAACTCGCACTGGGCCAGCGGGGTGGACTATGGCCTATACCCTCTCAGTATGAGAGGAGACCCGTGCCCAACGGTGGGAGAGTTACTTAACAGGGCTTATTAATTATTTAAAATATAAGGTTCCTGTCTAAAATCAACGCGGACGAAGTCGTGGGCAACAACAAGTATATAATAAATAATCGCCAAATATAGCTAAAGTACTCATATGAGTAGTTCTGAATAGTTCCTAGTGAATAATTCGATGTGGATTGCTATTGCAGCATTGTTTGAGACTTTGTACTATGTGTTGACCTCTCCGATAAATGGATACTCCACATTTGAATGTACTCCACTTAAAACATTCTTGAGCTTGAGCTCAAGAATGTTTTAAGGCGATCGATATTGATTAACATCGCTTCAGCGGGTTAGTTAATTTATTTGGTACTTTGTTAGACAGATCGGTGTTTAATTGCTATAAAACATCGGTTCTAAATGTATTACCTATTTTTCCTTTTTTTTTTAAAAAAACCTTGCCCCACTCTAAGATTCCTGTATCGTGGGTGCGTTTACAAACATAAAAATTCACATACACAAATACCCAGAACGAAACAAATAATTGTGGGTCACACAAAAATTTATCGCGTGCGGGAATCGAACCAGCGACTAGTAGAAACAGTGGGCGAAGCGGCTTAAGCTCTTAACGACTGCGCTAAATCGTCCGTCGCTGGCTTTCAGAGTTAATAAGAATATGTAAATCTTTACAATTTTTTAGGGGTTGAGACTGCGTGCACGATATGATATAAATATGTACATTAAATAGATAGAGTACTCTTTATAGTACATTTATGCAATTACAGTAAATAAATTCTATATAATTAAAGACAATAGCAAATTGGCGGTCTTATTGCTAAAAGCTAGTTACAACCAGTAGGTAATTCTATTATTAGAATGGAACTATCTTTGAAATCTATACTAATATTATTAATTCGAAAATAGCTATGTCTATTTGTCTGTTACAATAATATTAGCCCTGTTCAGAGACTGTCCTACTGTTGGGCACGGGCCTCCTCTCAGACTGAGAGGGTTAGGGTAGGACAATAGGTCTCGGGCGGGCGAAAGGCTATCCCACCACACGCGTCCTTCGAGGCGCAGTGGCATAGCTTCTCGCCTATTTTGCTCGTCTGTCCCGGCAAGCAATTTGGCGTGGTCTTGGGAGTAGCGCACGGTCGCGACAATCCCCAAGGCAAGTGTGACTGTATCCTGCTCGCGGTTGCTGCCTGCTATTGGTCTGGTCCTTCTGAACAGACATAACAGAAACAGTCATGCGCTTACCCTTTCCCAATTTTCGGTCCCATCCCTCCTTTTCCTCCCCCCATGTCCCCCGGTTCTGTCCGGAAGTGGTTGCGCCTAGCTGCCCCCTTCAATCTCCGCTTTGGAGAGGGTCGGGTGCAGTGGTGGCGCGTCTTTTGTTGAAGGGTCGGTTGTGTCGTTCCCGTCACTCCTCGCTCGAGGAGGGACTGGGAGCTTTCAATTGCTCGGAAACTCAAGGTCGGCTGTGTCACTCGCCCCCGGTTCTCTCCGTTTGAAGAGAGGGCCGGGCGCGAGCCCTTGTAATGTTGTGTTGTCTAGTCGGCATTGATAGGCCTGCCGGCTCTGAATGCCTAATGTCGCGGACGGCGTGCCGCGACTGAAAACGGAGGGGCTAAACTCCGATTAGCGCCACAAAGCTGTGGATCAGCCCACTCAAATGAAAATGTCGCAAAGAAAACAGAAACTACCCCAGGGAGGTACCGGCCTGTCCCAGGTCGGAGAATCCTCCCCAGAGCCCTCGGGCTCTGGCTGCCCCTCGTATTCTGGGGGGGGCACTTCGCTTCATTCTTCGAACGACCATGGCATCTCCATACCGGACACCGAGTTTCGCAAGCGTGAAAGACAGCCCGTGGTAGTGTTGGAGCGTCTTCAGGACGCCGACATTACCACGGCAACGAGTAAGACAAAGAAGGGTGCATCAAAGCCGTCGAAGCCGAATACCAACTCCGATGATGACGAGCAATCGGAGGGCACACGGACTATCCGGGCTGCCCGCGAGTTTGAGGCGGCTCTGAAGGAGGCTTACAGGGCTTACATGGCGTCGGATGACGATGCCTCGTGGTCTGACGCCTCGGACTCGGCCGACTCGCTGGCAAGCCTCGAACGGGCGAACGCCAGCCAAAGTGCAAAGCGACCTCATACCCACGAGCAGTCGAGCTCGGATGAGGTCGCAAAAAAGGTGACGAAGGTGCCGCGCGGCCGAGGCCGTCCGCCCACTTCAGGGCTTTATGTTGGCCACGCCAAAGCGATGGCCCAGCTCACGAAGGAGTCTGAGCTGCCCAAGCGCCAGGCTGAGCGGGAGGTGTCCACCCGAAATGCAACCCAGAGGGAGGAGGCTGCCGAGACCGGCGGCGCTGAAGAGGGCACTGTAGAAGCTAACGCGGAGGTAGTGGGAGCGACCAATCACAGGGAGGCTGCACTAAAAGAGGTGCAGAGCATCCTCTATGTGGCCAGCTCCTCAAAAAACCTAAAGGGGACCCATGTGAAGGCCCTTAAGGATGCCGCCAGTGCCATCACAGGCGCTGTCGAAGGCATCTTCGAGGCGTCGGTCCCCGAGGCGCTTAAGAGGGCAGAGGCGGAGATCACCCGGCTGAAGAGGCTGGCCGGGTGGTACAAAGACCAGGTGGCGTACCTGCAGACCTCCATCACGCCTCAGCGTCTGGTCTCACCCGAGGAGGCTGCTCCCGTGGCAGTCGTGCCTGCGGCGGCCTCGCCTGCCGCGTACCCGCGATAGCCGCACCCGCGGCTCCCGCGGCGGTGATAACCCCGACGATGGACCTGGAGCAGATGCGCAGGTCCATTATCGACAGCGTCGGGGTAATGTTAGACGCCCGCTTCGCGGCGTTGGAGGGGCGACTTCTACCGGAGCCCCGCCTTCGCCCGCCGCTGGCGTCCGATAAGCCGGCACCTGACGCCTCGGCGCCAGTACCAACGGCCGAAAAGGCGCCTCCCCCAAAGAAGGGGAAGAAGGGGGCGAAAGCCCCAAATAAAACGAAGGAGCTGGCACCAAAGCCGACCCAGAGGGAGCCCGCTCCCCCTCCCCCGCCGCCGGCTCCAGAAAGTTCCGCGGAAGAACCGTGGACTGCGGTGGGCAGGAGGGGAAAGAAGAAGAGGCCCGCCCAGGCCGCCCAACCGGCGCCGCCCGCCTCATCGGCGCAGGCCGCCCAACCGGCTGCGCAAGCGGCAAAAGCGCCCAAAAAGCGCAAGACGAGGCCCAGGCTGCGGCTGCCGCGTTGTGCGGCAGTAGCCGTTAAGTTGCCGACGGATGCCGCGAGTCGCGGCTTGACCTTCGCTGCCGTTATAGCCCGGGCGCGGCAGGCCATAAATCCGAGGGACCTTGGGATAGAGTCCCTCGTCTGCAAGGTGGGGAAGACGGGGGCGCGCCTCATCGAGGTCCCAGGGGCCGACAGCGGTCCAAAGGCGGACGCTCTAGCGGTGGCCATGAGCGCGGCGCTGGCCGCGGAAGGCGTGGTGGTATACAGGCCCATCAAGCGTGCTTCCTTGCGCCTGGTGGGCCTGGACGACTCCGTGACGAAGGAGGACGTCGCGGAGGCGGTGGCTCTTGCCGGGGGGTGCCCGGCCAATGACATAAAAACGGGCGAAATACGACGTGACCGGACACCCCTGGGCACGGTCGTAATAAGCTGCCCCATGGAGGCAGCCAAAAAGGTGGCGGCGGCGGGCAGAATTCTCGTCGGCTTCACCTCTGCGCAGGTAAAACTGCTGGAGGTGAGGCCGATGAGGTGTTACCGCTGCCTCGAGGCCGGGCACGTGCGCGAGCAGTGCCGGGCCGAAGTAGATAGGGGCGCGATTTGCTACAGGTGCGGGCAGCCTGGCCATAAGGCCTCTGGGTGTACGGCTGTCCCCTGTTGCGCGCTATGCGCTGCGGCCGGTCAACCAACCGGCCACATGCTGGGCAGCAGGGCCTGTCCGGCCCGAAAGCCCGGCCGCCGTCGGGGAGGCGGATCTGCCGCTCCGGCCGCATCGTGTGCGGCTCAGCCGCAGCCGGCCGCCTCTGGCGCCACTGAGGCGCAGAATGTGGCGGTGCCTATGGAATAAACCCTGGGCGCCGCCAACGATACCACCTGGGTGGCAGACTCGGGGGAGTCTGCTGCCCAGCTCGCGGGGGAGACGCCGTGCTGAGTGACACCAGCACGGCGTCTAGTAAGGGGAAAAGGGAGCGCCCTTTACACGCTCCCAGGGTGGGCCCTAACAGGGCAGGTCGCGTCGGGGTCGCGGTGCGTACCTAACGGCGATCCCGTGACCCCGTCACTACGCGGCAAAGACGGTGTCACCGCAGGGTTTTTAGTCGGTACACTTGGTCCATCAACGGCCGGGGCTATGGCCCCGAGTGTTGATGGATCAAGGACTCCGACATAACCCCTCCGCGTCCCCCGAACGCGGACGGGTACCCATAAAGGGTTTTCCCTGCGATAAAAAAAAAAAAAAAAAAAAAAAAAAAAAAAGGACAATAGGTCTCATAAAAAAGCTCAAAGTTGCTCAGCGAGCTATGGAGAGAGCTATGCTCGGCATTCGGAATGGGCATCGGAATGAGGAAATTCGTAGAAGAACCAAGGTCACCGACATAGTCCTTAAGATTAGCTAGCTGAAGTGGCAATGGGCGGGCCACATAGCGCGTAGATCGGACGGGCGTTGGGGCAGAAAGATTCTAGAGTGGAGACCACGTATTGGCAAGTGCAGCGTGGGATGACCGCCTTCCAGATGGACTGACGATTTTGTGAAAATCGCAGGAAGTCGTTGGATGCAGGTGGCATCGGACCGTTTACGCTGGACAGCGATTGGGAAGGCCTATGTTCAGCAGCGGACAAGTATAGGCTGAGATGATGATGATGATGATTTGTCTGTTACCATTTCACAAACTAACTGCTGAACAGATTTTGATTTCGACGAATTCGGCAAGGAAATAGATTTTATCCAAGGGAAGTACAGGCTACCTTTTGTTTCATTAAAAAAAGCTTAAGGGTGCGAAATACGCGCCTGAAAATAATGCGACCAAGTTGCAGGGTGCAGCTAGTACCACATAAAGATGTATTTATACAAGTATATTTATCATCATGTAGGTAGGTAGGTAGTATGGCTACTTTAACAGACATAGATCCCTCTTTATTATGTTTTGAAGAACTTTGAATTCATGGGAGCTTCTCATCTTACAGATAAGTATTTATCTTTAATTTTATTTTAAATTAAATATGGCATACCCAGTTATCCCTAAAATATTGTGACCACAATTTAAATAATTTTTCTTCGTAATACTCGTATGATAATTGTATTGTTAAAAGGGCGTTCTTTTGGTCGAGCGGCGCATGGTTCATATTCACATGCATCGTGCAACCCGAGGTTTCGGTTTCGAGGTTAGACAAAGTTATATTGGGGTTTTCTATCGAAAAATTCTGGAATGGCGTTTAGTATAGTGGCAATGGGCTTGCCCCTATTATATACAGGGACGTGAAATTGTAGGCGAATGTGGGTATACGCAGTACATCTCTGTCACTCCTTATCAGAGAATGTAGGAGGGTGTTCATTTTTTATTTCTGTTAATAGTTAGTTCCTAGGGAACTAATATTAATTATGAAAACTAGTTTATTTATGTATTGATAGATATAGATATAATCACGCCAGAAAACTAGGTAATGCAACGTGATAAGCTTATATATTCTTAAGTCCCTTTTATATGATGACATGCGTACCATATCCATTACTTCTTAATCAGTATAGAAAACGAGGTATGAACACACAGTAAAAAGGGAAATGAAAACGGTACACCACAAATAAAAGCAATAAAGGATGATACAAAGTGGCGAGCGCGGTTAAAACATTACAAAAACATCGAATTGAGAAAGGAAAATTCAAGCTACGAGTTTTTTACTCTTACGTTACTTTATTGAAGAAGAAAGAATGAGTGTAACTGTCTTACCAGCTCTGTACATCGCTCTACAAACTATCTGGTTTTATCTTATTCAACGAAAGATGAGCTGAAAATTTTGAAAAATGTTTGTTGAGTTGCATGTAATATCAACAAATATCCCGGATCCCACTATTTCAGTCTCCGGATTAATACTGGGAAATTTTCGATAGAAAAAGTACATTTTTCCGCCCTAGGATTTGAACCCATGACTTATACTGAACGCATTATTCTTTACTAGACCAAAAAGGCAGTCTTAGTGAGTGCTAACTTGAATAGTGATATTTTTGAGTTATACCACTGGTACATTGGGTTCATATTACGTCAAGTTTAAATTGTCTATGTGGATATTTATATATAGTATAGTTACGGGGTATAGATCATAGATATAGTATTAGTGCCGGGTATAGAAGATAAACGTCATTAACGTAAGTAAACAAAAGGACTCGCCAAAAAAGATCCATATCTTTATACATACAGATTTACCGAATATAAAACCATACCCATTTTCCCACAAACTTGTTCATTTGTGGCCTTTCATTGGGTTTCCCTCCGTCAGTCCACAGTGGGTCTGCGTCGTGGGGTATGACCTATTCACTCTCACCTTATTTGTGTAAGAAGGCCTTTGCCCAGCACAAGGTCAGTATAGGTTGATTTATTTTAATTGGGTGTCGTTCACTTTTTTCATTCGATCTCGACGAGACAGAGATATATCTTAAAGCATTTTTTTTTATTAAATTATTCATTCATATCTGAGGACTTAGCAAGAGAATATGGTATGTTATAGTAACGCTACTGAGTAAGGGCTGTCACGTTCATGCTTACTAATGACCGGTTTCAACATTCAACTAAACAATAGATTTGCTTTCTGTCAGTAGTATTTTTATAGATTTTCCATATAAAATATGTCAACATTCTACTGGTAGTCGGCAAATCTATCGTCGACTTGGATATTGAAACCAGCCATAAGTAAATTACACTCGGGTAAACGTTAATCTTTTCGTGCTAAACCCTCTCTCCTTGACGTACACTCTCAATATGCGTTAATAAATCCATCGCTCTGACACAGTTCTTATCAGACCGTCTTCGCATTTAATGGAGTTAAGTTTAATTATCCAAATCAAAAGTAAAGTCATCTTAAAGTTGCTGTGTTTAGTTTGCTCTAACAATACGAACGGTCTAAGATCTAACGAGATCACAGTTTCCAATTTCTGATAGTAGGGAAACCCAAAATACTGTTGGAACTAATTCCATAAAGTAATCGAGAAGCTTGGTTTCCGTATCGTCTTGTTTAATCTTCATTCATTGCCCTCCCACTCTAGTTCAACAGTAATTTTGACGTGTTAATAGCCAAAGTTTATTTACGTTTACTCCTAACGAACAAGCAAAATTAACACATTGAAATTTGATTTAAATTTGAGTGTGAGTTTAGGAATCTATTTAAGAGCCGTATAGTGTTTGTAAGAGGGATTTGTAGATGAATTGGAATTTGCCACTGCCTTGTCAGTCTAATAATATTAGCCCTGTTAAGAAACTAGCCTACCGTTGGGCACGGGCCTCCTCTCAAACTGAGAGGGTTTAGGCCATGGTCCACCACACTGGCCCAATGCGGGTGGCGAACTTCACAAACCTTCCAGAAACTCTTAGGCATGCAGGTTTCTTCACGATGTTTTCCTTCACCATTGAAGCTAGTGATAGTTAATATTTAAAATGCACATGCTTTCGAAAATACAGAGGTGCCTGCCTGGGTTTGAACCCGAGACATCTGACTTTGCAGTGTAACGGTCTAACCACTTCGCTATCACTGCTTCTTGGTGTAGTGGCGTAATAGTCCTGGATTGGAATCCTAGGTTGGACAAAATTTTTGTGAATGAAAAAGTTTATTTTCTATTGAAAATTTCCTAGTATTGGTCTGGAGTCTGGAATCGTGCCTGGTTGTAATGAAAATAGGCTTGCCGTGTAACATTCGTAGCGCAGTGATACTGCGGTGTTCTTATCCATCACCATGGTTAAGCTGCGTTCGACTCGGTCGGCTTGAGATGGGTAACCGTTTGTGCAATTTTCATATTCGAGCGTCTCCGTGCTTTGGAAGACACGTTAAGCCGTTGGTCCCGGTTACCCCTTGATGTGGTAGTCATTAAACCGAGTCGGAACCCTTATAGGCGTTTGATCTCTCTCACCTCGATTTGTGAGAGAAGGCCTTTGCCTAGCAGTGGGACTGGACTATGGTGTTTTTATTACATGGGGTCTAACATCGTCGGCAATAGGTAGGTGTGCTCGGTACACCTCCGCCGCTCCCGCGGTACATCAATATTTTTATTTTGTCCCATAAGATAAGAATCAAACGGTTACTTTTTTTTGGTTACATCATTTCAAATAAATCTCAGCTTTGCAAGGGTTATTGGTTGGTTGGTTGGTTGCTCTAGCGCATGGTGCGACATATGAAATCATTCGAATCCCGAGACAGCCAAAGTATAACTGAGGTAATTTTATTGAAATGTCCAGTTTGGAATTGTATCCAGATCGAATATCGTAGGCGAAATATGGGTCTACATAGTACACTGTTGTCGCCCTCACTTCTGGAATAATAAAGGCATGAAGATGTTATTTGTTCTTGATAATCTTTATAAAAATAAAACATAGTAAGTTATGAAATATAACACTGACACAAATGATTGACAAGACTTAAGTTCACTACAATGGTGGGTGTTATACGATGGTGTTGATTTTGTATATAACTAATATATATACCTTAAAGCTAATAAAAATAGCTGCTAGAGTTTAAATCCAAATATTTAGTGAGGGCCTATTAGTCTTCTTTATTACCCATTGTTAAGCATTCCAGAAAATTGGTCTATTGTAAAAAGCCATTTCATTAAAATTTAGTGCTTCCAAACCTTTAGCCAACATTTTAGACAAAAATATTGGAAAAAATCATTCCATTCATCTATTTTTCGCGAATCTAAAGCTTTCAGAACTCTTTGAACAGTGTGAATAAAACGATTTTCAAAAAATATTTGATTATGAGCCATTCAGTTGCGTTGCGTTCCTTTTGTGCAAATAATAAAGCTGGATGTTCTACCGTAAAGAGCAGTTCATTTAAGCACTAATTGAACGTGATTCATTATCTGCCAGCAAGTTTATTCATGTAATCAGCTATTGTAACCTGCAGGGCTACTATATCATATTTCCAACGTAATGGAAGCTATAATTCATGTTTTGTTAAAACAAAAATGAATCAAAATAAAATTAAATATTCTTAGTCACACCAAAGCTTCGGCAGGAAAATGCTGATTTTAAGCGGTAAAAAAATGTCGGATTCCGTCGGGATATAGAATTTCTAAACAGTTACCGATTGAGCTATTTAATAAATTCTTTGACGGTGCTTTGGGATGCGGACGTAAACGGAATAACGATGACATACCCATCGTGAGTGGAGCGAGAACGTATCAACCCTAATAGCAATGAATAGAATAGAATAGATTTTTGTTTTGCTGAAAACATGGTGTACAATAATTATTACGGTTTTAGTTATATAGAGATGATCTACATGTTTTACCATTGTCTGGCATGCAAAATTCATAGTATTATTAAATTTCTCAACTAAAATAACTATCTCTTTCTTGAAAATATTACTTTTAAATCGGCTCAGAAGTTGAGAATCTAGTGATACTACACACAAACATTATCAAAATGTAAACACTAAGCCAAGTTATGTCATAATTAATCAAATAGCATCCGTATGTCTTTGTTATTAAAATTAGCTATCATGATTAATAAAGTCATAAAGTAGAATGCGAGAATTGATAAAATAATAATAATGTCATACTATAATTATTTAATACAATGTCAATAAAGAAATATTTAAAGTTAGATTTTATCTTCGAGGAATTCTGCTATGGTATTATATGCTTTGGTCTTTAGAAGATTCAATAAATTATCTTTTAAAAAATGGATATTATGTTCTCTCCAGGCTTTTGGGAGTTTATTATAAATTACTGGAGCCATGCAGAAAATGCTTTTTCGCATGAGCATGGTTTTTGAGCTGTGCAGGCAAACTGTACTATTATCACGTCTGTTCCTTTTTATGACATCCGCTAGACGTGGAAATAAGCTAGGATTAGAATGCACAAACATAGCAGTTTCGAAAATATACAACGAGGCAAGTGTTAGTAACTTGTACTTAATAAAATATGGCTTACAGCTATCTATCATATCTAAGCCGAACATTGTCCTGATACATCTCTTTTGGGCATTAAATACAATTTTTGTGTCTGTTGAATTGCCCCAAAAAATTATTCCGTATCTAAGATTACTGAAAATCAAACCATGATATGCAGTAAGCAATGCGTCAATATTGAGTAGGGGAGCTAATTTATATAATGCATATGCGGAAGAACTTATCCTTTTTGTTAATAAGTCTATATGTGCTTTCCAGTTAAGTTTGCTATCTATAGTTACTCCGAGAAATTTTGCATTATTGACTTCGTTAATATTTTGATTATTGTAGTGTATTCCAATATTAGCTGGTCTTGATATTCGTTGACTGAAGTGCATAACATTAGTTTTACTTAAATTTATTTTTAGGTTTTGTTCATTAGCCACTTTATTGCCGATTTTAGGGAATTATTAATGTCTGACTCATATTCATTATTTTTCTTGAATGGGATTGTAATTGTACTGTCATCAGCAAATAGTGTTACTGACTGATCAATACTTCTCGGTAAGTCATTTATATACAGTATAAACAGGAGTGGGCCTAAAACGCTGCCTTGTGGTACGCCGTATTTGACTACACGCTCAGGTGACAGATATATTTCTTCATGGTTAGTCACTTTATTTATTGAGTTTATTTCTGTTTTTTGTTTTCTATCAGATATGTAGGATTTAATCAGTCTTAGAATATTCCCTCTTATTCCGTATGCGTCTAATTTGTCTAGAAGTATGTTATGACGAACATAGTCAAAAGCATGTGTCATGTCACAAAATATTTTACAAACTGGGTTCTTTTTATCTTTATTTATTATAACATTATGTAAAAAGTCATATATAGCCATTGTAACTGATTTCTTTTCCCGGAAGCCTTTTTGTTCATTACTTAATATATTATTTTTTTCAGCATAATTGTACAGTTCCTTATATATGTGTTTTTCGAATATTTTTGAAAAAATGCTAATAAGTGTGATCGGTCTATAGGACTCTAAGGATTCTTTTTCCCCCTTTTTAAACAATGGCCTTACAATTGAAGTCTTAAGTACTTCTGGATAAATGCCTGTGCTTATACAGAGATTTATGATATAGCTTAAGTGTACACTAATTTCTTGAGCAACTAGTTTAATCACTTTTGTTGTAATCCTATCATAGCCCACACTGTTGGTATTTTTTAAAGATTTAATTATTTTGATAATTTCCTGGGGTAAACAAGGAAACATAAAGATGGAGTTACTTCTTTTTTTAATATATAAAGTGACGTTATCTCCTGAACCTAATATTGGTTTAACTTTGTCAACAAAATAATTGTTGAAGTTATTGGCTATATCAATTGGATTAGTTGTGGTCTCATTATTACTCGTAATTTTAGAGATGAAGAAGTTCTCGAATTATTATTTTTTGATTCATTGATAATTTTCCAAGTGGTTTTTGATTTATTTTCTGCAATTTTTATAGAATAATTATTTTGTGCCCGTTGTGTAAGTTTAATGATTTTTTTAAATAGTTTAGAGTAATTGACGAATTTCAATTTATTGGATACCGTTGGTTTATGTCTGTATTGCCATAAAAGCTGTCGTTTTCTTTTACTGCATAATTTTATGCCGTTGGATATCCATTTCGGCTTATATACCCTAGGATTATTGTTATTTTATTATAAAGCCTTTATAGCCTTAAAATTTAACGTAAATGTACATAGGGAAACACGATATTAACTTTTCTATACGATTCTCATTTGAATATCGGAAAAATCTGTGGACCTTCGCGCGATTCAGTCGCAAAGGACGATAAATAACCTCATTTTGACCCGATTGTGTATCGGCCATACCCGGGTAGACACGCAATCGATGAAAATAAACAAATGTATGTAGAGATTATATAGTATATATCTACGTACCGCTATTTTCGTTCAAATTCATTGGAAAAAAATATTTCAACACATAGAATTAGATAAACTCTTAGCGAGTTCATACAAGGATCATCCAGTAGTGTTGTCACAAGATCCTGCCCGTTAGCCGTGCGTTAATAGGATTAAACCGGGCTTTATTTGGGACGTGCCCACGCGCTTTCACCTAACTTATCGAACTTGCAAATCGGCTTACATTTCGTTAACCATATCGTTATTTAGAAAAAAATAAACCCTTCATCAGTGTCAAAATATTGAGGGATACTCATGTCAGGACAATTTAAATGTACCAATAGGGGTTCATACTAAAACAATATTATTACGTTACACTACACCGCACTTCCAACTTCCTTGTTGTTTCTTAAAATAATAAAATTATATCTAACGTTGTTTATACGGAATTCTATTTATTCGTAATTATATGATTTACGTTTACGTTACAGTTTATTTAAGTAATCTATATTAATGATCTTACGTAAAAAATATAATTACAGTTTGAGACTAGAAAAAGGGAAAAAGGATTTTAAAATGGTACCGCCGACGGAAACTTTCTAATTACAGATTATAAGTATTCGTAGTATTTTTGAATATTGCTCCCAAGTTTAGTCTCCATTTTATGACTTTCATAGAAACATAATTGAAAGAACCCAAAAGAGATTCTTAAGTCACCTTACATATAATATGAAATTACATTACTTCCTTAACTTCTGGACCATTTATTTATTTACAAACTTTATAACAATAAAATAGATTGCCCCGAGCAGACTGCCACGATTAAGTGTCTTCAAGCTGTTCAGTTTGCGTAGGTACAGAAATAACTTGGTCATAATTCTCCTATTATTAGAATGACTAAAATGTTTAACGACCTTTCTCGACTCATATTGGAAAGCCTCGATAATACCTCGACAAGTTTTGTAGCTATCATCTTATTTAATTGAACCAAAATATTATCTATTCGAATAATTCGATAACACCTTAAACTCTTTTGGGAAGCTCATTGAAAGCTTTTGTTTACACAAAACAAATTTATTATTTCAGTAAACAGTGAATGTGAAAGCGACTGTTATTTTCCGCGGTCTATACATAATTCATCGAGATTGCACCAGTGATGGAAACAAAACAATTTTAGTTTAAGTAGAAAATAGACAGCAAGCTTTTCCCGCTTAGTCTCCTAAATTATTAACCTTTGTGAGGGTGATACGCAGAAAGGTTCTGTCTTGTTTACGCGTTAAGGGAGACAGGGAAGGAAACTTAATACCCTGTATCACTGTTGGGGTAATACAAACTAGCGGGGGTCGCAATCTTTTCCACTAAATTACGTATCGGCACACGGGATAATCCTTAGTAAGTTAAGACCGTGCGGTAAGTGCATTAAATTGATGCGCGAAGATTATACGTGGTTTAATTGAGGTAATTTTAATTATTGTAATTGTTTCACTGAATTGTGTGGCTGAGTACTTTGTCAATGCCTTGGGTAATTATTGTATGGGTGTGCGCGTTAGTGACAACAAACACTAATAGAATAGAGGTAGTAGAATGCGCGTTCAGTTTTTAAATGCTAGCTCACGTTTCTTAGTATTTTGAAATCTATGTGTGATTGTTACTAACAGTAAAACTAAGCATTCTGATTCCGGAAAAACCATTATCAGAATACAAAAAAACTAAGCGACTTGTGAAATGATTCGTTGGAAGAATGACTACAGCCTCACCCACACTTAAATTGGACCCGAAAGTCGGTAAAACGGGGATGAAAGTTGTACTCATATTTCTCTTACCTCTTGGGATAAACTGTCGTGAGAGGTTATATTTTGTTATGCGAAAACATAAGTAGGTACGCTAAAAATTCTTTAGTTGAATATTAGTTCCAGTATTACAACCCTAATACTTATTATCCAGTAAAACAAACGAGCAAAGCGAGTAGGCGTAATATCCAATGCATAAATTATTAAATTATCTATTGCCATATTCACCCCTGGCTTTCGGCCTGCTTCACCTCCGTTAATAATCCTTTTTCTAATCCTTACATTCATTCAAGAATCTTGTTTGTCCTGTTATTCCAGTGGTATTAATCCCAAGGATTTTAAGTTTGAATTCTAGGTTGGAGAAAATGATAACATATCAGTAGAAGTTTTGAGTCCGGAATTGTGCCCGCTATAACAGCAATAGGCTCACCCCCTAATTTATTGCGACGTGATATTGTCTATGAAATATGAAAAAGGAAACCTCTTTTTCGTTCAAGCCTGGTGAACGATTGACCCCTATCTCATAGGCTGCAGTTACACCGAGTTACGAATTGGTATAATCGGTCCAGAGCCGTCTCTTTGTAAGACAACTTCACGTAACATGCTGGAACACGCACAGCAACTGGGTCGCTTGGCGGCATGAATTTACTGGGAGGATAGTGACCAGCCAGGGCCGTAGCTTAGCACCAGTGAAGGTGCTGCTCCGTAAACACTGTCCAAGGCCTACGTGTAGTAAATTGAGAGTAAATCCTACAACCGCGACCAGCTTTGGCCCCCAAAACACCTTTACAAAATGATCTGTACTATCTCATCTTGGAGAATTCAGGCATGACAGTGCTTTTTTATTTATTTTTTCTGTTTTAGCTCTTTTTTTACTCAAAGGTATGTATATAAAGTCTTGGTAAGTACAATCAGGCAGTTGAAATGAAAAGGGTCTCATGTGATACTAAAAATGTTTGTACATATATGTAACGCAGTGGTTGTATTCAAAACACGTTTATCATGGCAGATACCGATGGATCACAGTATTCGCAGTCGTTTGAATTTTCACTAAATCCTTCCTACGGGTTCCATTTATCTGAGTAAGTTCAATATATTTAACATTTTCTGGTACTAAACAGGTAAAATTCTTGGGATTCTCATAAATGTTTTAAAAATGTTGTCTCCATGTACAACGTTACAATATTTTTCAGAGAATTAAAAATTAATTTCATGAAATAAAATTGCTTGTGTGATTTTGCCGTGCGGAGTACGTTAGAACGGATTTCTCTCACCTACTCTCCCGACGACCGTAACGCGCGAGTGCCACTTACCTGTTACAACTTATTGAATTATTTATGAAACTATCCACCTTATTGGATTGAAAGATCGCAGTCCTATATGGCTTATTCGGCGAACAATACCATTAGTGCGACAGGGAATAACAATTTAAAACCATTATATTATGTATTCAATTCTGCCATGCCCAAACGACAGCAATTACGAAAAGTATTATAAGGCGCCTGCCTGCATATTGTTATTAGTAGAAGGGCAATTAACTAAACAACGTAGACTAGATAATAACAAGTACAATTATAATGTAAAAATTGGTATCATTACATAAGCAAGTCACTTTATATCTATTAGTTACTGATCCGTAATTTACGAGTAGTTAAGATATAAAGTTTTATCGGACAACGTGTAAGGACACTTATTTCCGCTTATTGCTCTTCGTCCAGTCATCTCTTGAGCCGTTAAATTCGTCGGAAACGTCACATAAAACGTTCGAATCAATTTCGCATAAACGATAGACGTGACCGACTAAAAAGTGTATGGCGTCTAATTTAACGGGGAAATTGAGAGAATTTTCGTATTTGCTAAAGAGACCGTTATTATTATGGCGACCCATCGCGATCTCGGTCTCAAACCTATTCGCACCTTTATTAAAAAGGCGACAACCCGATATTTTGCGAAAGCGTCCAATCATAGTAATCCGCTAATCGTAGCAGCCGCCGACTACAAACCCAACTTCACTCCTATCAATCGCTACCGCCGTCCGCGGCATGTTCTCACCGATCCTCTCGATGCCTTTACATCCCTTCTTTCGGATACTGGTACCGCACACAGGATCCGATATCGACCTCGCCAGCGAGGTCAAAGAATCCCTTGTCTGCCGGCCGGTGCAGAGCACCACGGCGAGAAACCTAGTATACCCTCCCCCATTGCGACTGCCCAAGCCAAGGCCGTTCCTCCTTCAGGCGTCCCTGAGCTAGTTGCCCCCTTACCCTTCTGGCTCGAGCGAAGTGGCTGCACGCTCCCCCTCTTGTCCGGTGAAACTGTAAAGGCCCTGCGGCCAACAACGTAGATCATTCACACACACACACACACACACACACACACACACACACACAAAAATTATGGCGATACGCTTGCTATCTATCATTTCGGGTTAAATATTTAAGCAAAATATAAGCTTAGTATATTCATAACATATATTACCTCCACCTTCGCCGAATGCCTTATATAGAATGACGACTGTGAGATCCAATGTGGCTTACCATAATATTATTTTTAACTTAATATTTCTTTCCCAGAAATAGTTTGTCTATTTTTAGGATTTCATGTCTCGCATAAATAAGAGCACCTTGGACCTTTGCGTGTCAGTTATTCTATTTAGTAATAAAAATGAATGTTGTTTCTTTTTATTCCGGGTTCCCAAACCATAGAAGATTAAGCTTTAAACTTTTTAACTTCACTTATTCTACACAATGTTCCATGATGTTTACTCATTTTTATTTCCGATTTCAAAAAGGAGGAGGTTCTATGTTTGTCTATATGTATGCTTTTTTTCTGTTTTTATGTATTTTCACCGATATTTCCGTCAATTGTAGACCGATTTTTGACCGATGATTCTTTTTGCATTGGGTTTGGAATAGCTCCAAGGATTTCCCTTGGAGCTATTCCAAATTATGCCGGTAAATACTTGAAACGTAAAAATAGCATTTTTGGTAACTATTAAGACTTAAACGATGGTCATAAAACGTATGTTATAAAAATCTTTTAAAAAAAGGAAAACAGACTTCAAAAAGCAAAAAATAAATATTTGAAGGCGGTGCCAAATAACCGACAGCACCAATCAACACCGTCTTCAAATATTTATTTTTTGCTTTTTAAAGTCTGTTTTCCTTTTTTTAAAAGATTTTTATAACATACGTTTTATGACCATCGTTTAAGTCTTAATAGTTACCAAAAATGCTATTTTTACGTTTCAAGTATTTACCGGCATAATTTGTGGTAAATGATGATGTTAGTGAATATACCAGAACTGAAATTTAATTTGAAAGTTCCGAAGTAAGTGACCATCAGATTAGATGTTGGCTTTCAGATCAGCTGATTAATCAGCTCATGCAGATGTTGTTGTATAAGAACTCTCAAACGGCATTCCTAACGATTTTCTGTTTGTATTAGTTATTAGTATGAAGAATGGTATACATTAGGAATCCAACCTTAAAAACCATTAAATAATAGAATTGCAAAAGTTACTGACAGTTTCATACATTTTTGGTATAGCGCAGACGACAAAAATGTAAGAAAAAGATAGGTATTTTAAATTGTTACGATAATGTTTTTAAAATCCAAATCAAAAGTTTTTTATTCATGTAGTAGAAGTATTCAGAAACAAAAAGTTAATGATTACTTGAGACTCTACCACCCGTTCGGAATGTCATTCCTGTGGAGATGGGCAAGAAACTCTACGGTTACTTTTTTTAAATTAGAGTTTTATAATTCTCTTGGTATACATTGCGTTCATGGGGTATGAGAGAACAATTCAGAACGAGTTAAGTAGATGGGCTTAAGTATAGATTAAACGTAAACGTACTTTCACTCATCGTACCAATAATTGGCTACACAGTCCTCTCATTGACAAAATAAAGACTTTGTAAAATAATATACATATTCTCATAGTATACTTCTCATAGTATTCTAGACATAGTCTCGAACGCAGGCTTGATGACTTCCAGCCTCCCGAACAAGCCGGTTTCCGGAAAGGCTTTAGTACCATAGACCACATACATACGCTTCGGCAGATTATACAGAAGACCGAGGAGTATAATCGGCCACTATGCTTGGCGTTTGTGGACTATGAGAAAGCCTTCGATTCGATCGAGACTTGGGCGGTTCTTAGATCTCTTCAGCAATACCGCATTGACTATCGGTACATTGAAGTGTTGAAGTGCTTGTATAATAACGCCACCATGCCAGTCCGAATACAGGGGCAGTGCACGAAGGCGATCCCCATAAAAAGAGGAGTAAGGCAGGGAGACGTCATTTCTCCGAAACTGTTTACGGCCACCTTTGAGGACGCCTTCAAGCTCTTGGAATGGCAAGGACTTGGCATCAACATCAATGGCGAATACATCACTCACCTTCGATTTGCCGACGACATTGTGGTCGTGGCGGAGTCGCTGGAAGATCTAGGACGAATGCTCGGTGACCTCAACAGAGTATCTCAACAAGTGGGTCTTAAAATGAACATGGACAAAACGAAAATAATGTCTAACGTCCATGTCGTACCCACCGCACTCACCGTTGGGAACTCTACTCTTGAAGTTGTCGACGAATACATTTACCTGGGACAGGCAGTCCGGTTAGGTAGGTCCAACTTTGAGAGAGAGGTCAATCGACGAATCCAACTCGGCTGGGCAGCGTTCGGGAAACTGCGCAACATCTTCTCATCCAAAATACCTCAGTGCCTTAAGACTAAAGTTTTTAGTCAATGTGTGTTACCAGTGATGATATATGGATCAGAGACGTGGTCTCTTACAATAGGTCTCATAAAAAAGCTCAGAGTTGCTTAGCGAGCTATGGAGAGAGCTATGCTCGGCGTTTCTCTACGCGATCGAATCAGGAATGAGGAGATTCGTAGAAGAACCAAGGTCACCGACATAGCCGTTAAGATTAGCAAGCTGAAGTGGCAATGGGCGGGCCACATAGCGCGTAGATCGGACGGGCGTTGGGGCAGAAAGATTCTAGAGTGGACACCACGTATTGGCAAGCGCAGCGTGGGATGACCGCCTGCCAGATGGACCGACGATCTTGTGAAAATCGCAGGAAGTCGTTGGATGCAGGTGGCATCGGACCGGTTACGCTGGAAAGCGATTGGGGAGGCCTATGTTCAGCTGTGGACAAGTATAGGCTGAGATGATGATGATGATGAAAATAATATAATAAAAAAAATATAACAATAATAATAAGAAAAATAAAATATATACTTTAGTTTTGATAATCGAATATAAACGTACTAAAACGTTTGAAGAGTCATATTTTTATCTATATCTATATAATAATACAGTAAAGTAAAATAATACCTATATTATACCTACCTAATTATTAAATCAAAGAGAACTAATGCTATGAAAATTGAAACATCCCGTCACATTAATACGTAAAGTTACTCATGTATAAATCTTGTCAGTAATCAATAACAGTCATACGGAAACGCAACTCGTATTATATTTATGAAGATATCATGGAGGGAAACAATTATGTATGGACAGACAGGTGGAAATCCATATCCATCGATTTCTATTGCAGGGTTCGTACTATTGTGTCGACGACGCCGCCATGTCTGGGTGATTGTGTTATTTTAAGCTCATGTAGTCATAAATAATCATAATTTCAACTACATTGTTACCTTGCTGCTTTATTTTATGTCATCCAGTCTGCGCGCGAGACGATTCGTGATAACTCTCGGGTCTATAATTCTTCAAGAGGGTTTTATCACCTTTTTTGAAGAAGAGAACCACCACACTTCCGCGCCATACCAGTGGCGATTTGCCTTCGAGGATGACGGTGTTGAATAGTTTCTGGAGCCCTCAATATCGGCTTTCCACTAGCCTTGAGAAGCTCGGCTGTTATACCGTCATCGTCTGGCGCCTTGTTGTTCTTAAGCTGTTTGAGAGCCATGCTAATCTCGTACAGACTGATATCCGAGATGTCTTCGGTATAGTGTCGGGTCAATTTGGCTCTTGGGTCTATGGCCGGATTGCAGACAGGTGGTTGTACTTATGTGTATAGCTGGCCGTAGAACTTCTGGACTTCCCTCAAGAGTTCCGGTGTAGAGGATACAATCCTGCCGTGTCCAGTCTTCACCTTACTTAACCGTCTCTGTCCGATAGGCAGATTTCTTGCAAACATTTTAGGGCCTTTGTTGCGCTCGATAGTCTATCTTATTTTGTATTATATTCGCGTACATCGCGAGTCAGAGACTTAGAGATCTGCCTATTGAGCCGCTGGCATTCGGAAACTTTTTCTAGAGACTTCAAGATCATCCTGCGTCTTTCCTTCGTAAGCTTGAGGGTAATGCCTGAGAGCTTTTTGGTTCTTTTTGTACGGTGGGTTTTAAAGAACTTGTGCCTGACCATATAGACAGTTTTCACTTCCCTGCTGCTATAATCGTCCACGTTTATGCACTCACCTAGACCTTCGAAGCGATTATGCAGTTCGAGCTGAAACCTATCGGGCTCCTGAATCTGGACAGGTGCTGGGCGGAGTGTAGACTTCATCGGTCTAGACCTTTCAAGTTTAAAATGAATATTCAATGTGCTTCTTACTAGTCGGTGATCACTTCCAGTTTTAACTGCGTTGATCACAGAGACATCATTAAATATGTGCCGCCTCGTCGACATGATGAAGTCTATCTCGTTTCTTGTAACACCGTCGGGCCTTACCCAGGTCCATTTACGGTGTTCCCGCTTCTGGAAAAAAGAGTTCATCATAAAGAGTCCCTCCTTCTCCATGAAGTCAGCCAGCATTTGGCCCCGGGGATTCCGTTGTCCAGTACCAAAGGTTCCCACTCTCAGCTTATCGTCACTTCGTCTGCCCAGTTTCGCGTCCCCCATGACAACGGTGTAGTGAGTTTTAAATATATCCTCATACATAACCTCTACCTCATCGTCGGGGTGTGTCAAAGTCGGTGCGTATACCTGTATAATTTTCAGTGAATACCTTTTGGTCATTTTGAATATCAGGTACGCTATCCTCGGTCGACACACTCTCGATCTTGACAACGTTGTTCACGAGAGACTTATAGACTATAAATCCGACACCATCGACCGCTGGTCGCTCTCCCGGAAATAAAGCAAGTTACCAGATTTAAGTGTTATCGAGTCCTCACCCTCTTTTCGGACTTCAGATAATCCTATGATATCCCAGCGTAACTTGCTCAATTCTTCCTCTAACTCGTCGATCTTTTCGTCAGTTTGCAGTGTGTGCGTGTTAAAAGTTGCGAGAGCCAACGGTCGTCGTTGTCGGTAGCCATGCCTCTTCCGGGAATTCTTAGCACCCCCGCCCCGCCGTTACCGTGGCTGCTACCGTGGCCAGGACTAGCGGGGCCGCCGGGGCTGGGGGCCGTTTAATATTTGTGGAAATTATTAGGGGGATGATGCCATAATCGCCACGCTTGGCAGGCGGGTTGGCGATCGCAGTATAGCGGTAGTAGGTATTAAGAGGACGCTGCTGCCCATCCTCTCGTCTTACAAACCCCTTAGGCACTTCTTACGGCACCTGTGGCCTATGATCTCGTAGCAGTAACCCACCTAACTAGGGCTTTGGATACCATGTGTATCGCCATTCCAGAGAGTGGTGCCCTGCTTCCGGCAACACTCAACCCAAGCAAGCCCTCTTCCGGTGTGGCACCAGAGTACTGCCTCGCTTCAACTACACCTTGCGGTATTTTTTGCTGGATTTGGTCGCCTTTTACGACCCGCTGTTAGTCCAGCATGCGGTGGGGAGACTGTATTCTTGATCCGTCCCCACACGTAAACTGCCAGCATAGGTAAGTTTTATATAGTAGGTACATTTGCGATCTAAAATCTCTATCTAAGAAATAATTATTATTAAGTTAACGATTCGATATTAATCAAATAGAGTATTTAGCGGCCAATACCTCTCCTGTCAAACAATTAGTGTTGATGTTTATCGGACCTTCGTCATTATTCATCTTGCCTTGAGTTGTTCGCACAATTTTCCTAAAATGCTATTCAACTTGTAAATGTATGCCATTAGATGATGGTGTAATCAAAACTACATGTGTTAGTCTAATTGAATCGCAAAGAATTGTCCGACAGGCGATTCAGCACAGTGGTTAAGAGCTTAAACGCTCCGCCCACTGTGTCTAATAGTCGCGGGTTCGATTCCCGCACGGGACAAATCTTTGTGTGATCCACAATTATTTGTTCCGGTCTGGGTATTTGTGTATGTGAATTTTCATGTTTGTAAACGCACCCACGACACAGGAATAAATCCTAGTGTGAGGCTACGTTTTTAAAAAAGAATAAGAGTAAAAATTGCTTATAATCACGCGAAGTTTTATTCATGAGCACCTAGGTACTTGTATTTTCATATACTTAGTTCAATATTAAAATGAAGTAAAGTGCGAAGTGAAATAAAGTTATGATTGCTTTTTAGAGTGTTTTATTGTCACAATGTACAGTACAGCGAAGACTAATTCATAAGAAAAAAAAAATTGATTCATGAAAAACGTTATCTCGTACAACGCTAATAGTTTTTCGTCTATAGATAAATTTCATACAGTCGATAAACGATCTAAAACTCGTAGAAAATACTAAATTAATAGTTGTAATGAGAGGGTAAAAGGCAAAAAGGTATTGTACTTGTACGCGTCATTTTATTTGGTTTCGAGTCATAACTTTGTAACAGTCTGACACGCTCAGATAAAAAAATTAGTTTTATTATGAAACTCAGTTCGACCATAAGTACTCAGAAATTAACTATTTAGAACTATGTTAATGCTCCACCTGTACCGGAGACGCTCCTCGGCAATGTTGAGCGGGTTCGTGTGAGTGACTCTTATTGAGATTGTTAGTAATACTCCTGCCCCAGAAGCATACTCTTGTTATTTTCAGGCCAAAATTTTTCATAGTAATTATTTGTAATTGAGACGACTCAAACATTAATGATGTCTAAATCTTTGAAATGGTGCAGATTCCCCAGTCGAGTGGCACATCTGTTACCAGTCTGCTCGCTCCTCTGACTTGTAATAATGGAATTAAAGAGCTGGTTATGAACAAACGGCATCTTCATTTCCAGGGTCCCGTTTATTCGTCCTTTGCCCTATTTCACTGCCACACCATTACACTGAGTGAAATAATGGACTCAACATTGAGCTCATTTGGAAGGGCTCCTCCACGCTTAGTTAATATTTTCCGAGGTGTTTATGATGGAATAATAAAGGCGATAATTCGGTGGCAAAAATGATTGTTACAAGATGATAAATGTGTCGGCGTGTGTGATAACATTAATTTCGTGACAAATGAAATAATAAGTTATTTTTCATACAAATTATAGAGGATATTAGTACTGATGCGTTCGTTTGTTTTCAGATTTAATTACGTTTACGTTGCAGGCACATAAAATCCTTTCACTAAATATCCTCATCTCAATCAGAATCAGAATATTTTTTATTCATGTAAACCATTACAGTATTTATGAATCGTCAAAATAGTAACAAAGACTCTACCAATACTTCGGAATGTCATTCCTGTGGAGAAGAAGATCAAGAAACTCCACGGTTACTCTTTTAAAATAATATTTTTACAATTCTTTCATCTACATTTTATTGTGGGGTATGGGAGAACAATGTAGTATTCATCATCATCATCATCATCTCAGCCTATACTTGTCCACTGCTGAACATAGGCCTCCCCAATCGCTTTCCAGCGTAACCGGTCCGATGCCACCTGCATCTAACGACTTCCTGCGATTTTCACAAGATCGTCGGTCCATCTGGCAGGCGGTCGTCCCACGCTGCGCTTGCCAATACGTGGTCTCCACTCTAGAATCTTTCTGCCCCAACGCCCGTCCGATCTACGCGCTATGTGGCCCGCCCATTGCCACTTCAGCTTGCTAATCTTAACGGCTATGTCGGTGACCTTGGTTCTTCTACGAATCTCCTCATTCCTGATTCGATCGCGTAGAGAAACGCCGAGCATAGCTCTCTCCATAGCTCGCTGAGCAACTCTGAGCTTTTTTATGAGACCCTTTGTAAGAGACCACGTCTCTGATCCATATATCATCACTGGTAACACACATTGACTAAAAACTTTAGTCTTAAGGCACTGAGGTATTTTGGATGAGAAGATGTTGCGCAGTTTCCCGAACGCTGCCCAGCCGAGTTGGATTCGTCGATTGACCTCTCTCTCAAAGTTGGACCTACCTAACCGGACTACCTGTCCCAGGTAAATGTATTCGTCGACAACTTCAAGAGTAGAGTTCCCAACGGTGAGTGCGGTGGGTACGACATGGACGTTAGACATTATTTTCGTTTTGTCCATGTTCATTTTAAGACCCACTTGTTGAGATACTCTGTTGAGGTCACCGAGCATTCGTCCTAGATCTTTCAGCGACTCCGCCACGACCACAATGTCGTCGGCAAATCGAAGGTGAGTGATGTATTCGCCATTGATGTTGATGCCAAGTCCTTGCCATTCCAAGAGCTTGAAGGCGTCCTCTAAGGTGGCCGTAAACAGTTTCGGAGAAATGACGTCTCCCTGCCTTACTCCTCTTTTTATGGGGATCGCCTTCGTGCACTGCCCCTGTACTCGGACTGACATGGTGGCGTTATTATACAAGCACTTCAACACTTCAATGTACCGATAGTCAATGCGGCATCGCTGGAGAGATCTAAGAACCGCCCAAGTCTCTATCGAATCGAAGGCTTTCTCATAGTCCACAAACGCCAAGCATAGTGGCCGATTATACTCCTCGGTCTTCTGTATAATCTGCCGCAGCGTATGTATGTGGTCTATGGTACTAAAGCCTTTCCGGAAACCGGCTTGTTCGGGAGGCTGGAAGTCATCAAGCCTGCGTTCGAGACGATTCGTGATGACTCTCGAAAACAACTTATAAACATGGCTCAGCAGTGTGATGGGCCTATAATTCTTCAGTAAAGTGTTATCACCTTTCTTGAAAAAGAGTACCACCACACCCCTGTTCCACGCTTCCGGCGTTTTTCCTTCGAGCAAGACGGAATTAAACAGCCTCTGAAGGACTTTAAGTACCGGCGATCCGCCCGCTTTCAGAAGCTCTGCGGTAATTCCGTCTTCATCCGGCGCTTTGTTGTTTTTAAGATGTTTGAGAGCCATCCCAATCTCGTACAGGCTGATGTCCGGGATATCTTCAGTGTAGTGTCGGGTTAGCTTGGCTCTTGGGTCTTTTACCAAGTCAACAACAGGTTCAGCTACTGAGGTATACAACTGCCCATAGAACCTCTCTATCTCCCTGAGCACCTCTGACCTATTCGACGTTACGTTTCCGTCCTCCGTCTTCAGCTTCGTCAACTGGCTTTGCCCAATAGACGCGTCTCTTGCAAACACTTTGGAGCCCTTGTTCTGCTCTATGGTCTCCTCAATACGTCTTGTATTGAAGGACCGTAAATCGTGTCGCAAGGACTTCAATATCTGTCCATTGAGCTGCCTATAGGACTTAGCATCATCGGAGGTTTGGAGTGTCATGGTACGTCGCTCAGCCATAAGGTTTCGGGTGTAGTCAGATAGCTTTTGAGGCCTATTTTTACGGTGGGGCTTAAAATGCTTGGACCCGACCGTATGGGCAGTCTCTACCAACCTATTGTTGATTTCGTCCACTGATGCGCTGCTGTCTAGCAATTCGAAGCGGTTTGACAATTCGAGTTGAAAGTTCTCGGGGTTTTGGATATGTGCATTAGAAGGTCGGAGCGTAGACTTCATCAGACGCGATCTTTCCATTTTGACATTAATATTTAATGTGCCTCTGACCATTCGGTGATCACTGCCGGTTTTTACCCTGTGAATCACGGAGACATCATTAAATATTTGTCGCTTGGTGCTCATGATGAAGTCTATCTCATTTTTTGTGGAACCATCAGGGCTCATCCAGGTCCATTTCCTATGAGGCGGCTTCCGGAAGAAAGAGTTCATCATAAAGAGTCCCTCCTTCTCCAGATATTCGGCCAGCCTCTGACCCCTGGGGTTGCGTTGCCCATATCCAAATTGCCCCACTCTCAATTCATCATCGCCCCGTTTGCCCAGCCGCGCATTGAAGTCACCCATAACCACTGTAAAGTGTGCTTTGGAAGTATGTATGGCTCTACTAATGTCCTCATACATTACTTCGACGTCATCATCTGAGTATGCCGAGGTCGGTGCGTAGACCTGTATGACCTTCAGCGAATATCTTTTGGATATTCTGAGTATCAGGTACGCTACCCTGCTCGACACACTAGTGATGGACACAACGTTGTCTATGAGTGACTTGTGGACGATAAATCCGACACCACCTTGGGACTGCTGTTCGCCCTCCCGGTAGTAAAACAAGTTGCCGGATTTTAAGGTTATCGTGTCCTCGCCCTTTCTTCGGACCTCCGATAAACCAACAATATTCCACCGCAACTTGTTTATCTCTTCTTCCAGCTCAACAAGCTTCTCATCTGTCCTTAACGTGCGTGCGTTGTATGTCACCAGGGCCAAATTTCGGTGTTGGTGGTAGCCGAATCTCTGCCGGAGATTCTTAGCACCCCCTGTCCTGTCGTTACCATGGCTGCTACCGTGGCCAGGACGAACAGGACCGCCGGGGACTAGGGGCCTAGTTTTCTTACATTCGTCCATAATTGGGGGTGTCTGCCATACTCGCCACGCTTGGCAGGCGGGTTGGCGAGCGCAGTTATTGGTCGTCGAAGTGCTAAGGGAACGCTGCTGCCCATTCCCTAGTTTTCCCTTAGTCGCCTTGTACGACACCCGATGGGATGAGATGGGTTGGTCCTATTCTAAGCCGGGAACCACGCGGCTAGTATTAGGTGAGTCTAAATTAAATTAACCAAGTTAAACTATTCATGTGAATGGCTAAATGGTTCCCTCATTTACAGATAAAGAATTGAGGAAGAAAAATGATAAATTTTATTTATTTACTAGAAGGAAGGGAGGGAATAATTAATAATAGCTGAACATGTTATCCACGTTCTGGTGGATCTGGAACATCACCTATCCAAGCATTTTTATCTTTAAAATAATCATCAAGAGTAAAGTAAGCTCGCTTGCAGAGCGTACGTTTAATACAGGATTTGAATTTATTTTCACTAAGTTGAGTGACGGCTAGTAGAATTTTATTATAAAATCTAACACAGTACCCCATGAAAGACGTGTGAATTTTAGACAGACGAAATTGCGGTTGATCCAATTTATTTCTATGTCGCGTGTTATAACAATGCCTATCACCTTGCTGATTAAATAGATCTCGGATAATAAGAAAGGCTACGTAATCCAATTAATTAATAATGAGATAAAACTACATGCTGGTTGCACAGTATCCTGCCTGCGCGGCTTAAGGACTGTTCGCCCCTGCCTATATTATTTTATCGAAACTAACCAATTCGTCAAGATTTTCTACTCTCATAGTGCAGAATAAATTATTCTAAATTTATAAGACTCTCGTGTCAGATACATGCGTCTCTGACGTAATATAACATTATGACGTAAGATAATATTATGTAATCTATACTAGCTGAAGAATATACTCGGTCTATAAAATTAGAAGGGGTCATAGCTTGCAACAGCTTAGAATTCATTTTAAAGACTTACTTTTTCACCATTTTTAAAAGTAAATAAGATATATAAATACTATAAATTGTTATATAAAATCCGAATAGCAGTGAGTTTAATTTTTGTTGGTTTCTTTGTACTTTTCCTAATTTTTTTTTAACCAAATATTGAGATGAGCAATACAATTTAAAATATTCGAATCGGTTGAGCCATTTTCGAGTTTTTGCGAGACTAACGTACGGCAATCGATTTTTATTGTCGATCGATATGGAAACAAGATAATTTAAATAGAGAGTGTGTAAGTGTTGAATGTGCCAACTTACAATATAAAGCTATATTATATTAATGTTATTCAGTTTTTTTTATCGTAGCCCTACACTAAAATTTGTTCCTGTGTGTGAGTGTGTTTACAAATATGAAAATTCACATACACAAACACCCGGACCGAAACAAATAATGTGGATCACGCAAAGAATTGTCCTGTGCGGAATCGAACCCGCGATTATTCGACCCAGTGGGCGGAGCGACTTCAGCTCTTTACCACTGCACCAAATCGTCCGTATTTATAACGACTAATTATAATTTATCCAGCTTTATAAATCAGTTAACATATTTAACAATACCACTCATATATCACTTGGACATAATTACACTTAAGTTAAAAACCACACGTGACATTTCATACTGCATGTGATCCATAAATAGGTAGACCGCAGATTGGCTAGTTAGTTACGATTGTAGCCAAACCGCCGAATAGCGTGCAATGTATTCGAAACTTACCGAAATATTCTACCCAATACGTACGTATAGATGGACCGACGACCTCAAAAAGGTCGCTGGGACAGACTGGATGCGGAAGGCGGAGGACCGTGTGCAATGGCGCGTGTTAGGAGAGGCCTATGTCCAGCAGTGGACTGCGATAGGCTGATTGATTGATTGATTGACGTACGTATCTTTAGTATGGCATAATATGCAGTTACTCGGATTTTTGAAGTTTTTATCGAGTCTAGTTTTAATTTGCTTTTAATGAGCTGTTAAAAATCTTTTTTTTTTTTAAATTTTTGCTTCTTACAGAGGACTTAGCACGAAAACTTTGACGTTAGCGTGACGTTAGCTGCTAAAAAAAACTTTCTGCGAATAATTCTATGTCATGTCTTTTATAAGTCGTGGACCCTTGTCTTTAGCACACAATGGGTTCAGGTCAAATATTAGTTCAGACTTATATATAAAATTCAATAACATCAACATTCAACAAGTCAGAATTTCCTTAAAGATTTGATGCCATTGGACGATACTAGATAACTAAAAAATTAATAAGAAATAAAACACTAGCAGTAGTAGTAATAGCCTAGTAGGTTAGACCGCTGCACTGCAAAGTCAGAGGTATCAGGTTCAAACCCAGGCACGCACCTCTGTCTTTTCGAAAGCATGTGCGTATTAAACATTAACTATCACTTGCTTTAACGGTGAAGGAAAACATCGTGAGGAAAGCTGCATGCCTAAGAGTTTCTCGAAAGTGTGTGAAGTTCGCCAACCCGCACTGGGCCAGCGTGGTGGACTATGGCCTGAACCCTCTCAGTTTGAGGAGACCCATGCCCAGCAGTGGGACAGTTCCTTAACAGAGCTACTATCATTATTATTTTATTAAACATTAAAGCTGTAGCTAAAGTTGTTACTGATGGTTACTATATAGCAAAATTTATATCATCAAAAATCCTCAGGTTACAGCCCTGCCCTGATGATATAGATAGGTAAATAAATTTCAACTCACAAACATGTTACATGCTAACAACCAACGCTGGTTTTCTGTTGGAACTTTTTACGAACGTCCCTCGCGAAAAGTAACCAAAAAATTTGATTGATGAAAAATTCGATGACAAAATTACACCGTAGCTATGTAGTAGTAGTACCGTAGCACTTTTATATACGATGCTTGATTCACTTCTACGAGCAATGTGCTCCGCCCACTGCCACTTAAGTTTGGCAGGGAGAGTCGTTATTTTCAATGCCAAATAAGCCAATTTATAATTTTATTATCGTACCACTTTTGATATTGGTAATATTTACATAACATAATATTCGTCACTCATTACTGGGTGGATAATTACTCGTTTACCTGTGCCTCTGGAGGTCAGTAATTATAACCAAGCGTACTACTAACGTATCGCATATTGCAAGGCATTTATTCGCTATGACCAAACGCGGCGCGATACGATATCTTAGTGAAACGATCGTGTAATGGTATTCTGTATGCGACTAGAGTACCATTAAACGATAATTTTGCGAAGTTATCATAAAACGATACGTGTTTGATTGGTCATAGCTACTAAGGGCACTGAAGCACCTAAGTTATCTGAAAGATAGTAAAATACATGTGGACGGAATTTACTTGAAAGCAAATATAGTAAGGGTCTCGTAGCGTTGTGTGGCCACGGCGTTCTTAGTGATCACCAAAGTCAAGCAGCGTCCGGCTCAGTTGGCCTGAGATGGGTGACCTTTTGTGGTATTTTCATGTTCGAGCACTTCTGTGCTTTGAAAGGCACGCTAAGCCGTAGATCCTGGTTACCAATTAATGTTATACTCGTTGAACCAAGTTGGAAGCTTAATAAATTCCAACTGCAGGTGGCCACAAACCTGATTCTATCAATCCACATTGGATCCTCGTGACGGAGTATGACCTTATCTCTCTCTCTCACCTCGATTTTTAGATACAGTTTGTCTCTTCGATAATAAGTCTTGCCGCTAGTACATTAGACTTGCACTATTGTGTTTCCGTGGCCTTAAGATTTTCAGCCAAGCAACTTTATGTGTACGAGTTATTTTCCTTCGCTTGTTAACATAATGATTCGTTCTGTATTTGCGGTGTAAAGTTTAGTCCAGCTTAAATCCTTTGGGATCACTCGGCCATTAATAGCGCCCAGTTATAGCGCACATAAGTAATACCGTACCTTGTGCTAATAAATAAAATTGTTGGAGATTTTAGTCACAAATCATGTACAAGTACCTTATTAAAATCCGGTAGAAAATAAAATATTATACTAATACGTTAATAATTATGCTGATATAGAAAGAAGAGTGAATGCAGGGAATAGAGTGAATGGTGCGATGGGAAAGCTACTTGGGAGCCGGCACTTAAGCCAAAAGGCGCAGCTGGCCATACATAACGGAGTGCTAATCCCAACGCTGTATATGGCAGTGAGAGTTGGCTATGTAAGAAAGAGAATTAACTCAGGATAAATGCGGTGGGAATGCGAGCTTTGCGGAAGATGCACGGAGTCAAGCTGACCGACCGTATTCGTAATAGCGTAGTAAGAAAGCGTGTAGGTATGAAAGATAGTGTCGGTGGTTCGGGAATATAGAAATAATGAATATACAATGCAAAAGTGGAAGGCTGTAGGTACCGAGGAAGACCTAGACTATCTTACCATGACCAAATAGACCGTTTTTTATCTGAAGGGCAAGTCAAGAGTCTCCGTACCCGGCGAGCGTGTATGAGGCGAACTATGAGAGTGGAGGAGGCCTGAGAGAACCTGTTGGAACTATGTACTCTCTGCCTACCCCGCAAGGGAGCTGGCGTGAGCATATAGATGGATAGAATAATTGTGCTATGACCCATCAAGGTATTTAAGTGGTTCAGAGATTTTTGTTTCTGGCTCTTTAACAGTCATTAAAAATATGTCAATAGCGCTAGGACTAGCGTACCCGTCAGCATTAGTCAAGCCACGGTGTTCTAGGGATCAGCAAGGTTATGTAGGGTCAAACTCAGTCAGTTTAAGATGAGTCACCGTTTATGTTATATTCATCTTCAATTGTCTTCGTGGTTTGGAAGGTAAGTTTAACTGGTGATTCAACCTCGTTACCGTTATATGTCATAAGGTAGTCGTTAACCAAAGTAGGAAGGCTTGACGAGTTTCATGAACAGTTGGCCACAAACCTACCCCCACCAACCCAGACAAGATGCGCATGGTAGAGTACTTATTCTCTCTCCCCTCGATTTGTAAGAAAAGCAGTTTTTTTGCTTTGCCTTGTTCTACTAGCAGTATACATTTTAATTTCTTTTACAGTGATTTTATTATCTAAGCGACGTTTATATCATTTTATATCTCTATCTATCTATATCATCACGCCAGCTCCCTCGCAGGGTAGGCAGAGAGTACAGAGTTCCAACAGGTTCTTTTCTTACATACCTCTCTTCCTCCTTATATCATTTTGGTAAATAAATTAGCCTAGTAAAGGCATTGCACATCCCATTACTGTAAATACCTTTCTGATCGTATTATACTGTGTCCTTCGTTCTCGATATAAACATGCAGCTCTCTCTACTCGCTTGGCAAGCCGCTAAATTTTTTAGAAACGTCAACGCCTCCTCTATGGTATCTGTGGACATAACCTCTGCGACCATTCTTTCTTTTAGCGTGGCAGCCGATGCCTTGTAATAAAGTTTTGGTCGACATTTAATTTAATCAAATAATCGTAGCAGTGAAATTATATAACAAAAGGTTTTTATATACTCAAGTGATGTTGTGAAATAAATTTAAAACATCGTATAGGCAAATTCAGAAATAATTTACGTCTTGACAAAAAAGTACATTCCAAAAAGATCAACTAATAGTTGTTTAATTGTGGCGTTTTCAGCTTAACATGTTTATGTATAATAATATCGAATATTTGGAGACGTAAGTTTTATTATAAAGTAAAGTCTTCACTCGAAAAGTAAACTTACGAAGTCTCATGTCCCTCTTCGTGTAAAAACAGTTTAACACGCAATATACCTGCAAACAATTATTAACCGTCTATAAATTGGCAAGGTAAAACCTCTAATGAGAGAAATTAGCGGGGACATTAATCAATAATGATTGTTAAGGATCGATGCCAATTTAAGGACACGGGCGATGTACGAGATGCATCGACGTGGTCCGCAAGACTTAACGGTAATTCAAGGACACGAGCAGTGTACGAGATGCATCGGCGTGATCCGCAAGACTTGGGGCCCATACGAGATATGTGCTGAAGGTCATACTACTCATAGGTTTCACCCATGAGGTGCTCCTGTGCAGTTCACATTTCTACAATGGTAAGAAACTAAAATGTTACCCAACATACATACCTTAAACAGTAAATACAAAGACTATTGCTATAAACTATAAGCAATTTGTGATATTATATCTCCTAAAGGAGACTTTCTGAAAGGGTAACTAAAGGGACATTGTTTATGAATTTATGAATAACAATACATTATTAATAACATAAGCCACCCCTTTGCAGAAACATAATGTTTTGCATTGATTTCATTATTAGACATACTTGTATAATAATCCTAAAATAGCCCAAAGTGGAGCTTATTACACAAAGAATTGTGCAATATTATGAGCACTTGTATTAAAAAGGTAAACCTTGCAATATTTATCCCTGAACAGGGTTTATAAACAGATGAGCCAAAGTAGTCTCTACTTATAACAATGCCTGTTATAACTGACAAGCAACAGAATTGTGGAAATATTCCAAATATAATATCACAGTCTACCGATGCTGAGACAGGCAAGTTGTACAATAATTTGTGTTACACACATACATCCTTAAAATATAATATAAAATACCTGGTCTATCCAGTTAACATAAAACTAATAATTATCAATATTATCAGCCCAGACCCCTTGCAGGGTAGCCAGGGAAGATGAGTCCTAACAATACAGTCATGAAACATTGATTGGGATAAGAACCTTTGTGGTCAGCAGTATATATTTTGTATTAAATAAGGTTAATATAGTGGAGTACCAAGATGGAATTATAACTAGCTATTCATAAGCAGTAGTTTAAATTTCAAGAAACCACCAGTGTTGTAACCAATATGGAACAACAATCCTCATCCGGTGTGTAAAAATGTACATCTATCCACAAATGTATGTATAAATGTACCTACAGTGTACCTATCAGCCCACCAAAAACAAATCACAATGGACATTGGAAGTCTCCTACCAGAGAATGTGAGGTAAGAAAAGCTTGCTAGGCTTTTTACATAAAGGCTTGTTTTGTTTTTTTCTATGTTACTGAAAAAATCAGTTAAACATTCAGGAATACAACATGGCTGTTACAAATAAACCATAATATTGGAGGCTAAAGGTATTCACTGACTTTGGTATGTAACAATGTATCTATGACACTAATAAAAATGTGTGTCTGTCTGCCTTCAACGGCAAACATAACTTTATGGGTTTTGTGCAAATACTGCAAGTAATCCAGACAAGTGAAGGTTAAATAAATCTGGTCCTACATATATTTAACATTATGTATAGAAACATTATTATTAGAAACATAATTTTTAATAATTGATATACAATTTATAGCCATTCTCATTAGAATTTAATTAAAGATGGATGATCACAACTGTGCTATAATCCTTATCCCACAAAGAAACTCAATGCTAATAATAGACATTAGAGTCATATTAAATATACTAATAAAAAATTTATTAGGAGCTATTCAGCTTTCTATTGGGTAATGAGTCCAATAGTTTTGGTTTTTGGTTGCGTCCTGCATCATTTATAGTGTAATTAATACATTAGAAATTTGAGACACACAGAGGAAAGATTATACATCAATTCATGAATTGAAGAATTAGATGTTTTTATTGTACTTTTGTTTGATAATATTTTAATCAATTAATAATATATAATCAAATAAAATTATTCAAGTAATTAATAACTATAAAAAATAGGTTTGTGTTTAGTTTTGAATGTGCACATTTATATTGAGCACCAGTGATGTTTCTGGTACAGTTAGGATATCGGAGATATGACACAAACACAACCTGCTACTATTATGGAAACAGGTGGTTTTAGAGCACTATACATGCTGTAATTTATTTAAAGGTGGTTCAGTGTAAAAGTATTGAATTGGAAATGTCATACAAAAAATTTGCATTTTTCATATTGTTACATTTAAATTATTACATCCACATGTTACATGTATCTTATTAATGTATCTATATATAAAAAGAAAATAAAGTCATGCAAATGACTTAATAATAATACCTATTTAAAAATTGTTGATGAAGTTGATGAAATATTGAGTTACAATATTTAAAAGTATAGATTATCTTAAACAAGAATAATCAAAAGTATATTTTTATCACAGGTATGATAAATATTAGGTAGTATCAGCAATAACCTTAGTCTTAGGGAACTTGATATTATTTATTTATTAATAATTATAAGACCACGCCAGATCCCAAGTGGGTAGGCGAGGGCGCAAAACATATTATTATGATATTAAATGAAATATGAATGATACGTAGGTACTACATGTATAAGTTAAGTGACACTCAATCCTCACGGTTGGAAATCTAGAACTAACTAAAAAGTTACTCACTACAGTTGCTACTTATAAAAAACAACCACATACAAAGAAGCAGAGGAAGTGTGGCATTTAAGGGTATGAAAAAGTTAAGTTATGAATAGGATTCCCAATATCATAAAGTTATAGTCCGTGGTTTGGTCTAGTTGCCTGTGACTTATTCGCTACTTAAGTCATTACTAAATTAGTAAATTTGTGTGTAATTTTCATCAGCAATATAACGGGTCAGGGGTGGCCCGATCGTATTGCCAAAAATGAATGTTCGCGGACGTTATTGCGCAAGAACGAATTGTTAAGTGATACATAAATATTTAGGTGGACATAAAAATGATATCCGGGATAGTTTCGGAATATATAATAATAATAGTAGTATAGTTTAACAGTGGGGCAGGTTAAATTAGGTTACCACACATCAGCACTGCCCTTCGTTCCAAACCCAAAAATGGGGGAGGGGGGGGGGGGGGGCGAGATCATATAGTTAAGGTACATAGCCTTATGTGAGGAATAGCTCTAGATAAGGACATTAGTACAAAGGCCTCTAGTACAAAAATGTTAAATTTTGGTATATGTGCATCTTTAAAGATTATAAATATAACTAACATTAAATATAACCGAACTTTGACATAAAGGAAAATACTTTATCATAAATTAAATAAGTAATTATAGCAAAGCATCCTTATAATCACCAATAGAATTGGTAGCCTTTGTCTGGTACTGTACTCACAAAGGAGAACATTTGAAAAAAAAAAAAAAAAAAAAAAAACATAAAGCCCCACATGCCACTTGGAAGACACGTTAGTGGGGAAACAGGTTTCCCTGTCTTATTTGTCTTATATTGTTATAGATTGGGTACTAATATAGTTTGTTTCTAGATCTAGTACACAGTAAGAGTTTTCTATCGATCTCTATCTATATCGTCACGCCAGACCCCTTGCGGGGTAGGCGGGGGGGTGCGGGGTTCCAACAGGTTCTTTACTTACTGGCTTCCTCCACTCTCATAGTTCGTTTCGGAAGGGTTTTCTATGATACAAGAATTATTATAAAGGGATTAATTTCATATAAACAAAGTTCTGGATCGGTAATTCTTCAACTCTCGTTATATAAAGGGACATCTATAAAAAAAAAAAAAAAAATCTTTATATAGAAGACATAACAGATGGAGAATGCACTGATATCTTGATAAGTAATGATTGATTATTATTACCCGGTAGTAATGAGTTAAGGACAACAGGTGTGCTATAACAGGTGCTTTAAAGAATTTTGTTGGGATGGATCTACGCTATATAACATAACATGTTATAGAATTTGATTAAATAAATTTATTTTGAATAAGTTAGACAGACTGGTTGTAAGAAACAATATAGGTGTATATATACTCGTCTGTATATATATATATATATATATGTTGTATTTGTGTTGTATAGCAATGCAAACAACGGGAATGTGTTATACAAATGTACTCATGACATATTATGTTTTAGAGCTCACGCTTAAAAATGACATTCATGTGGTATACTTCAACTTTACCCTTATAGCTCTAAACAGCTGCATGTTTATATCGAGAACGAAGGACACAGTATAATAAGTGATCAAACGAACTTACCTGAAGTGAAGTTCGATCATTATTATACGAAGTCCTTCGTTCGAAGATATAAGTACCCAACCCGCCCTGCCCGTTGGTAAAGTTGAAATGTACTACTTCTAAAAGGAATGGTCGCAGAGGTTATGTCCACAGATACCATAGAGGAGGCGTTGACGTTTCTAAAAAATTTAGCGGCTTGCCAAGCGAGTAGAGAGAGCTGCATGTTTATATCTTCGAACGAAGGACTTCGTATAATAATGATCGAACTTCACTTCAGGTAAGTTCGTTTGATCACTTATTATATTTGAGTGCCTCAGTGTTGGTACTGATTACAATTTTATGGGCAAGACGAATAATAACGATATCTATGGATAAATAGAATTGGCTTCGAAGCTGTTAATATTTATAAATGAACTTTCATATGCAAAGAGTTATTAGAGCATAAGTGTCATTTTGAAAAAGTTTAAAGGTATTTTGTCAATTTGTGAGTATACAATGTATAAATATGCAAAGGTTAAATGAATATTATTTCATAATCTAAGTAATCTTGATTTTTTTGTTTTAAAGTATATACAAGATGATTTACATGATCCATGACATAGGTTATAAGTTATTCGTTAAAAGCATATCATAGTGCTTCTATATATTTTATAAAATATAAATTTTTATGGTGTGTGTCTTTTAGTATAAAAACATTTTAAGGCATCGTTACCTTTCGTAAATCTGTTGTTATTAAAGGTAACGATGCCTTAAAATGTTCTTATACTAAAAGACACACCATAAAAATAATAAAAAATATACGAAGTAATAAAAAAAGAAACTTAGTGTCAAATCAGATAATGAATTTAAAATAAAAGACAGATATACATACGCGAGAGTCACTACATAACATTATTTTCTAAATCAGATCGATTTATATTTTTGTATGGTGTCATAAATCATTATTATATTTTCTCCCTGTCGTTGAACTTCTAGCGAGGTTTAATAAGAACTTGTTATTTTAAGTAGACAGCAACTATATGATGGATGACTTATCCAGCCAAGAGTCTTCTTACCGGCTGGAGTTTTACTTAACGTGTCTAAAACTAGACGGGCAAACTTATCCACACTTCAACTTTCTTAAGTGTTAATCGATCTTCGATGGCCAATGAACGGTGAGCTAGACGTGGACCTAGGGATTGCTGGACTTTAGAAAAATGATCAATTGCGGCTTTACAGCAGACAGTTTTATCGAATTACGAATATTTAAAAGATTTTTTTTTATTTAATTTTTAAAAAAACTTCGCCCCACACTAGGATTTATTCCTGTATCGTGGGCGCTCTTACTAACGTGAAAATTCACATACACAAATACCCAGACCGAAACAAATAATTGTGGGTCACACGAAGATTTGTCCCGTCTGCTCTTAACCACTGCGCTAAATTGTCCGTTTGAAGTATATTTTATAGGTAAGAGATATTTTTTTTTGACATATTCTTGCGACTTTATATTTTATATCGCTTTTCCTTTCGCTTAACTTCTTTCATCCCACTGCTGGGCAAAGGTGTTTCCCATGATTCTCCAACTATCCCGATCCTTGGCCATATCAGCGAGCTATGGAGAGAGCTATGCTCGGCGTTTCTCTACGCGATCGAATCAGGAATGAGGAGATTCGTAGAAGAATCAAGGTCACCGACATAACCCTTAAGATTGGCATGCTGAAGTGGCAATGGGCGGGCCACATAGCGTGTAGATCGGATGGGCGTTGGGGCAAAAAGATTCTAGAGTGGCGACTATGTATTGGCAAGCGCAGCGTGGGACGACCGCCTACCAGATGGACCGACGATCTTGTGAAAATTGCAGGAAGTTGTTGGATGCAGGTGGCATCGGACCAGTTACGCTGGAAAGCGATTGGGGAGGCCTATGTTCAACAGTGGACAAGTATAGGCTGAGATGATGATGATGATGGATGGCCATATCAGACCATCTCTTCTCATAGGCGTAAAGGTCATCACGCCATCTTAGGACGTGGGCTACATGACTGCCAAGTTCAAGTGGGGATAGGCGGGTCATTTGAGCAGAATAAGCCTGATAGGTGGGGAAAAATCACTACCGAATGGCGACTAGATGAAAATCGACGCCGGGGAAGACCTAGAAAAATTTCACATGTAATTAGGTGTATTTATTTACAGCCAATTCGTCTTGTTTCATTCAATTGACGTCGGAGCAAATTAATCGGTAATATTCCTGTCCTAATTTTAGCTTGTCAGGCCACGAATATATAAATACTATACTATGTTAACCCAACTTTTAAAGTATTATAAAAGCAAAAACTTAGATGCTAAAATAGACTGACAAACACGTTCACCTTCTTTTGCTTGACCCCGGATGAAAACGTAAAAAATATGCTAAAATAGAAAGAGAAAGAAAACAATAAAAAATATTTCTTGCTTGGGTGTCTGGTAGTTCGTATAAAAAAAAGATTTAACAACAAAGAAGTTGCAACGCAGTGCACCAGAAAACTAACATAAATCGTCCGTAAACTTTACTATCATCGCGTTTCCTTAAAAACTTTTAGGCTCGTAGAACGACAAAAGAGTGTCAGCCTGTTTTAGAATGAAATATGCAATATTTTATGGGTATAACTGTGGTTTCAGTCATACACGCGTCGACGTGTAGAATTTTATAACGAATTATTATATTCATAGATGGTTTACGGCTCACTAGGTTTTGTGGGGAGGCGGGGTGCGAGGGAAATGCATACTCACAGTATGCTTGTTGCCAACTCATTAATATTAATATCTATCGAGTATAAATATAGGCGATATAGTAAAAGTAAATAAACACCATCACGCCTATATTCCACAAGCGGACCTTCGGCAGAGGTGTACTGAGTACACTCATTTTTCGCTGACGATGTTAGGTCCCATGTAATAGGGGGCGATTCCAGACTCCGGACTCATTAAGAAGTTTCCGTTAGAAAAACTTCATTTGTTCGACTAAGGATTTGAACCCAGGACTTCGTGATCACCAAGCGATGCGCTTTGCTACTAGACCAACGAGCCAGTATATACGCAACGAGCGATATAGTCTTGTATTATATTATATATTATTAAAAATGTAGGTACTATGTATGTTCATCTCAGCCTACCCCTACGAAGAAAACTAGCATGGGAGATATGTCATGTTTATATAATGCGGTACAGATTATTGTACTAATTTTAGTTGAATTTAAATGATTTAAAAAAAGTATGATCTTCCCATAGTAAAATTTAAAGTTTGTATAAGAGAACCGTTACTTTTTTAAGTTAGGTTTATAAAAAATGGTATATATATTTTTTTGTCAGAAATAAAGAAATACGCGTTTCAGTGTATTTGTGAAATTTTCCTGTAAAGAAATGAAATGGCGTACAAAAATTTGAATGGTGATTCCGTTAAGTTTCGATGTCGAGTCATGGAAATTGGTATAAGTGCAAATTTTTTTAATCAAAGAAATATAGGTACATTTAAGGGCTTAGACAATTCAACCCTATCTCTAGAGAACGCTAGATCTCTTGCGGGGTAGACAGCGATTACAAATTTCAAACAAGTTCTTCCCTTGCAGACTTCTTTGGCTTCTTTCACTCTCATAGTTCGACTTATATATGCTTACCGGTTACGGAAAATTCATAAGGGGGTAAAATTGAGGCTGAAACTTTGAATAGGATTTTCATAGCTTTAAGGTTAGGTTATCTATTAGTTACTATGCTATATTATATGGCACCTCCATTAAAATTATAAAATGAACACGTGCGAAGTGAAACTTTGGAGAAAATTGTTGTTGGGTCACTAAAAAAAGTGAAGACTTATAAATGGTAATTTTATTAAACTTTTAAATATTTTTTTCGTAACAGTACTTATTGCTCAATACTCTCGAACTTTTCCAAGAAACCTTTTAATTAACCTGCAAAAAATAACCATGAATTTTATAGGGTTCTATAGATTGGCAAATAGAGTATGTACTATTTATGAAATCAAGGAAGAAACGCGTTGATTCAGCGACACAAAGTACATAGCAAAATATATAAAAGAAAAATAAGTGAAAATTAATTGTGATATTGAAATGCTATATATAAACTTAGTATAATGCCAAGGCACCTCAGAGTGCTACGGCGCCGGTCTTCCGCGTATACCAGTACAGTCGCGAATGGTACTGCAGTTGTTACTGTAATACGTTGATGCACCTATAACAAGGAAGGCTTGCATGATGCTAGCGATCCGCGTACGTGACGTTTACATTCTGTTTGAGAACACGATTCTATCAAACCTCGAAATGGAGGCTTTCGAGTGTTTAAAACAATTCTAGCACAGTTGACTTGCCAAGGACAGAAACATGCAGACATTTAGAAGATATAAATGCCAATGCAATCTGCTTGTATTTTGTCTGACATAAACAATTTTTAACCGACTTCAAAAAGGAGGAGGTTCTATGTTCGGTTGTATGTATGTTTTTTTATGTATGTTTAGCGATATTTCCGTCAATTTTGGACCGATTTAGATGTTTTTTTTTGCATTGGGTTCAGTATAGCTCCAAGGTGGTCCCATTTTAATTTCATTGGCATTGGACCTTGGACTTAGAAGATACACTAGGGAACTCCTTAACGACAAACAATAGGCATGTGTAAATTGAGATATTATGGGTATTACGTCAATCCTACAGGTACCCTACTATAGAACTTAGCAGTATATCAGCCAACTTCAAAAAAGGAGGTTCATAATTCGTCCTTTTTTATAACTCCTCTGCTTATGAACCGATTTTGATGATTCTTTTTGCATTGGGTTCGGTATAGTTTTGAAATGGTCTTATTTTAATGTTATTGGTATTGGACCTTGGACTTTGAAGATACAAGAGGGGACTCCCTAACGGCGAACAGCACGAATGTATAGATTCCGTTATTATAGTTAATATATTAATCCTGTAGGTACCTTACTGTACAACTCAGCAAAATAATATAATATCGGTATATAAATGTTACTAAATAATTCACTCGTCACTTAAAATTGTAAAATAAAAATCTTTTATCAAATGTTTATTTTTTTGGTTTTGAAGTCGGTGTAAACCGACTTCAAAACCAAAAAAATAAACATTGCGTACTTGTTTAGTAACGTACGTACCTACATACGTTAAATAGTGACGATAGCATCTATAATGCATACTTTTTCGATTTTTTTTCTGGACGCTCTCAAGAGCTTCGATATATTTGTCGTAGAATGGTTTCCCAATGGATACCGCGTATTCAAGTTGTGAACGGACAAGTGTTTGATATAAACAAAGATAGGTGGACGTTCTTCTAAATCTGGCACTAGTACGTATAACATAACCGTACATTTTAAGAGATATATTTATTATGTTATCTATGTGTAGATCAATATGTAATTTACTATCCATAGTTACTTCCAGGTCTTTAATGTAACTTATAGTTTCAAGATCATCGCCACATATGTATAGCGAGTAGTCATAATTTTTCTCTTCTTTGTGAAAGTTATGCTTTTGCATTAATTAATACTAAGGTCTAGGTTATTATTCGAGCAGTAGGTGGAGAAACGATCTAAGTCAGACTGGAACTTTGCGTGGTCATAGGAATTCTTAATAACTTGATAAATTTTTAAGTCATCTGCATACAAGAGAAAGTTACAAAATTTGAAGGAGTGGTATATATTATTTATAAATAAGATAAATAATAATGGACCCAAGATAGCGCCCTGGGGTACATCGGAAGTTATCGAAATCAGTTATATAAAGTCGATTTTACTTCATTATTCATATTTTCCAGACATCCACAGAAAGATGAAGTATACTATTAGCCGATGTTGTCCCACGGTTGGCAAAAGCTGTCTCTCACAAATCGAGGTGAGAGAGATTAGGTCATACACCACCACGCGGACCCAGTGCGGATTGGTGGAGGCAGGTTTGTTGCCGCTTGCTTTTGGAATTTATCAAGACGCGTATAAGGCGTTCAACTTGGTTTAACGACTACCACATTAAGTCGTTATTTGGACCAATGACTCAACGTGCCTTCCGAAGCTCGAAGACGCTCGAATATGAGAATGCCACAAACGGTCATCCATCTCAGACCGACCGAGCCGAACGCTGCTTAACTTTGGTAACCGCTAAGATCGCCGCGGTTCCTACAGCGCTACGAGCGCCACAGAGATGTAGTACGTAACTCTATTCTACTATCTCGATTTAAGCTCACCTATTAAACTGTAAAGCGCCAATAACCAAGATAATAACCCCCAAAGTTCAAGAAACTTATGAATGCAAATATAACTTTACTATCTTAATAACGGCAATAATTTACACCGTTGAGATTACGTTAATTATGCGTATCATGATTAAATAATTTTAAAATGGAAAAATTAACACTTGATTAATTGAATTATGTCTATTAATAATAATAGGATTCAATGAAAACTTAACAATGAATTAATTATTACGTTTTCTGCGCACATCGTTCGGGTTTTAATATGCTGTTTGATAAATTACTATTTGCAGAAGTAGTTGATTTACATAATGTTAGGTTTATTAATATCATAAATAAAGGTGGATAAAATATTATCCCTATATTATATAACTAGCTGTTACACGCGGCTTCACACGCGTTCATTTTGTAATTTGACATAGGTAGGTAGGATTTTTTGGATAGTATTATTCCAAGATTTAAGAGACATCCCTATATGCAGGTATGTCGTGACCCGAAGCTTCGCCAGTTTAATGTTACGGCTCAACAGATTGAGTTTGTTCTAAGAAGTATGAAACGTGGGAAGTCTCCCGGTCATGACAGTCTGAGCATAGAACATCTGATATATGCGGGCCAGCATATATGTATGGTATTAGCGCGGTTTTTCAGTCTATGCATGGGGCATTGCTATTTACCTAAGGAACTCACGCGAACACTGGTTGTTCCTATCATTAAAAATAAAACGGGAGATATCTCGAGCATGGCCAACTACCGACCCATTTCTCTAGCAACGATCGTGGCCAAGGTACTTGAAAGAGTTATACATTCTCATATGAACACAATTAATATCGACGATGGTCAGTTTGGTTTTCGCCCACAGGTATCAACAGACATGGCCATTTTTTCGCTGAAGCAAGTTATTAGTCACTATAAGGTGCAAAACACTACTGTGTATGCGTGTTTTTTAGATCTAAGTCGTGCCTTTGACACACTTAACCACGACTTACTGTGGGAAAAGCTTTATAGCTCCGGCATCTCTGCTGAGGTTGTTGGTCTTCTTGCATACTGGTATCGAAATCAGACCAATAACGTCAGATGGGGTGATGAAGTGTCAGCTGGCTACCAGCTCTCCTGTGGTGTTAGGCAGGGTGGGCTTACCTCTCCTGATCTTTTTAACGTATATGTGAATGACCTAATTGTGGAGCTGAGCAGCACCCCGGTGGGGCTCAGGTTGGATGGCAGATATGTCAACAATCTGAGCTATGCCGATGATATGGTGCTGCTCAGCCCATCGATCAAAGGCCTAAAAAAGCTTCTTCGTATCTGCGAAAGATATGCGAAAGCTCATGATTTAGTATACAACGTTAAAAAAACGGAAATGGTGATTTTTAAATCGGGAAAGGGTCCGCAGTATGTCCCCCCAGTTTACCTTAATGAGCAGCCTGTCAAGGTGGTAGACAATTTTAGGTACCTCGGCCACATTGTTACCTCTTGCCTTGGGGATGACGCTGACGTTGAACGGCAACGTAGGGCTCTGTGCATAGTGGGTAATATGCTCGCAAGAAGGTTTTGCAAGTCGTCGCCTGATGTGAGAATCTGTTTGTTTCGATCCTTCTGCCAAACATTCTACACCTGTCAACTTTGGACAAATTGTACTAATAAAGCGCTCGACACCATACGGGTGACCTACAACAACACTTTTAGACACCTAATGGGGTTAAAGCGCTGTTGTAGTGCCTCCGGGATGTTCGCTGAGGCCCGCGTAGACTCTTTTACTGCTATTCAGCGGAAACGTATAGCTTCTTTTATGACCAGGGTTGACTCGTGTAGCAACAAAATAATTAGAAGTCTGGCAGACAGACTGCAGCTGACTGCAACGTATAGAAAATGGATTGAGATTGTGACGTGAAAGTGAGGAAATTATTATTTATATTTTTATTATTTTCTTTTTTCTATGATTTCTCCCAATTTCCTTACTTTTAGTTTTTTTTTTTATTTACATATTATTTTATTTTTTATACTAAATGAATATTTGTAAAACTATGGATCTCTGTGTCTGCAATAAAAATTTTTATTATTATTATTATTATTATATTAAGTTCTTTTAAATCCGTTTAGCCGTCTTAATATGGAGATATAAAAATAAAGGAGATATAATAAATTCCTCAGGAATTATGCATTTCCCGAGCTAAAGAGTGGTCTTAAACAATCTTTGAAAATTCCTCCATTTTCCCATGATAGTTGTATTTAACATTGGTTTCGCCGTTCTGTATATTAACACGGAACAACAAACATTTTTTTAATTGAACGTATGCGCTTAAATTGTCTTTTTTATTTCAAAATTACAAATTTCAAATCAACATTCCCGTGCGCCGTGCGGGGATCGTACCTGCGACTTTTTGACAAAGCCCAGTGCTCAGTGCCTAGTCACCTGTGAAGAGGAAGAAAGAATACGAAGGATTGCCAGGCTTTTCTTTAGCCAAAATATGATTCATATCTATGGACCTTCGTGCAGGCCGGTAAAAACTCACCAAATGCATATTGGTGTGATTTAATATACCACTTAGACAAATAATATCAGCGTGATCTAGTGTGAATAAAGTCACTTATTTCAAATTATTATATCACGACTTAAGATACTTTAATGTTATCTATCAATCTATATAGATTGATATAGAGCATTAAAGTGTCTTAAGTCGTAAAAGTCTATATCAAGTCAGATCCTTTGTGGGATAGGCAGAGAGTACAGAGTTCCAACGGGTTCTTTCCTTACAGACCTTTCAGGCTTCCCCCACTCTCATAGTTCTTCTTATACAAGCTCGCCGGTTACGGAGACTGTTGTACCCTTCGGGAAAGACACGGTCTATTTGGTCATGATAAGATAGTCATTCCCGTTATTTTGCATTATATTTCTCTCATATTAAGTTTCGCTTTAGTATATAGGAATACCTAATAGATATTCCGCAGAAGTACGACGCGACGGACGATTTAGCGCAGTGGTTAAGAGCTTAAGCCGCTCTGCCCACTGCGTCTAATAGTCGCGGGTTCGAGTCCCGCACGGGACAATTTTTCTGGGATAAAAAGTATCTCTAATATTATTTCGAGACCAAACACCTTGAAAGTGTTAGTAAGATCCATTCTGCCATTTTAGTATGAAGAAATAACAGCTAGGTATCCCGGAAGAACCGTGTAGTGAATATATCGTATATTTTGTCAATTTCCCCAGTCTTATTTCGCTATCAACTATCTCTATCACCGGGTTTAGTCTTAGCCCCACTTAACCCGCACAGGTGGTCTTTGTATAATATAATTTAAACTATAGCGCGATCATATTCAACACACGACCCTAACGCCGTCTCATAAAAATAAAACATATACTATACGTTTCTTTTTAACCGACTTCAAAAAGGAGGAGGTTCTATGTTCGGTTGTATGTATGCTTTTTTTTTTTTTTTTTTTTTTTTTTTTATGTATGTTCAGCGATATTTCCGTCAATTGTGGACCGATTTTGATAATTTTTTTTGCATTGGGTTCAGTATATCTCCAAGGTGGTCCCATATTATTTTTATTGACATTGGACTTTGGACTTAGAAGATACACCAGGGAACTCCTTAACGACAAACAATAGGCATGTGTAAATTGCGATATTATGGGTATTACGTCAATCCTATAGGTACCCTACTATAGAATTCACTGGTCACTTAAAATTGTAAAATAAAAATCTTTTATAAAAAAAGGTAAACCGACTTCAAAAAGCAAAAAAATAAATATTTGAAGTCGGTGCCAAGTAACCGACTGCACCAACCAGCACCGACTTCAAATATTTATTTTTTTGCTTTTTGAAGTCGGTTTACCTTTTTTTATAAAAGATTTTTATTAAGAAGGATTATCAATTTTTCTATTTATTACAAAATTATAGGTAAAATATTTACTGATCTAAGCCTTCTCTACCTACCCTGCCAAAGATTGTAATCTTGCCTTATAATATCTAAAAAGTACATTGCCATCTAAATATATTGCAAAGTTTTGTCGAAACATTTTGTGTTAGTCTTCTCGTAAGATATTATAGTTCATGTTCATGATCAAAATCATGTTAAGATATCTATACATATAATAAAATGTTGTTTAATAAATGAATAAGAAAAGTTTCGTATCCGACCCATTTATCGTTAGAGTTCTTTCCAGAAGAAACTACCCTGAATGCATCATCAGTCCGTCTTTACCCGATGATCCGTAAGCGGAGTAAAATGTTCCTTAGGAATAAGGTGACACTTTACAAAACTTGTATACGGCCCATCATGAGGTACGCTGGTGACGTATTCGGACACGCCGTCCGCTCTCACATCAATCGACTCCGAACGGTACAATTCCATCATCACACAAAAGCATGATAATGCTTTTGTACCGATAGGTCCATACATGAAACCATATTTGAGTGTTAAAATTAAACGTGTATATTAACGTAATTTCGAATGAGTGCTTTTAACCACTGAAGAGTTTTTCCTAAGGAAATGAACCTGAGTCCAATATCAATTCATGGAGAAATTCATGTGAAGGCCAAATCACATTTTTTACGTCCTAACATTGGCTCACAGCTCGGGACAAACAATAATAAGTTTTATGGATTATCCCGCGATAATCTAGTAGCTAAGTTGCTATGGAACAATAAATGAGTTATAAAAATCGACTTTGTTTTCCCTCAGAAACTGTTACATTTTTGAAAATATAAACAGTTCTGATCCTTTGTACAGGGTACAATTATACAAAATTTCATTTAAATCCATTAAACAGGCTTGGAGTAGTGTCTTTTTAAAAATTCAATGTTACGCTTTTCGTCTTTTCTGGAAAAATCTTTTGATTTTTCGGGATACATACCATATAATTGTTAACATTTTATGGTATCCACATGCAAAGTTTCATCAAAATCCGCTTTGTAGTTTTTGCGTTATGATGGTTCCTACTCTTAGACAGACAGACAAACAGACACGAAAGCCAAAAAATGGAGAATTAACTTTCACATCGATAGAATGATATCACTGCGTTCCTACTTCCTAAAAATATGAAATGTATAGACACGACTTCCTTACAGTTTTATTATATGTATGTATAGATATAGACGCTTTACTTTTCCCAAGAAACCGTTTGAGTTCCTGAAAACATAAATATTAACTATATTATCTGTCATATGAAATATCTCCGTGCTGCGTTTCACTGACATCTGAAAAGTAGTTTTGGAGCAATGAATGATTTAATGTATAAACCGAGTCTTATTTGATGGAAAAGTCACGAGTCTCTGTAACCGGCGAGCGTGTATGAGACGAACTATGAGAGTCGAGGAAGCCAGAGAGGTATGTAAGGAAAGAACCTGTTGGAACTCTGTACTCTCTGCCTACCCCGCAAGGGATCTGGCGTTAGGTTATAGATAGATAGAATGATTTATCAAAATCGATTTGCTTTTCTTTTCACAGATAATGTTAAATTTTTCGAAAATATAAGTATACAGAGTTGTGATCAGTTGTACAGGCTACAATTACACAAAATTTCATTTAAATCTTTCAAACAGGTTTAGAGATTACTCTAGCCACATTAGTGGCTTTTTAGAAATTCAATGTTTCGCTTATTTTCGTCTTTTCTGAAAAACCTTTTGATGTTTCAAGATAAATACTATATAACATATTAGCCAGTTGTTTTAGGTATCCACATGCAAAGTTTCATCAAATTCAGCCGGGTAGTTTTTGCGTGATGATGGTTCATACCCTTCGACAGACAGACAGACAGACGGACGGACAGACAGAGACACAAACTAAAAATTGGCTTCTACACCAAGTACCCAGTCGTTTGCAAGATATGTAGCTTAATGATTTTGTTGTTTAATTAAATAATAATAAAATTATTCCGATTATTTTATTACATAACTGCCTCGTTGGTCTAGCGGTAGAGCGCATCGCTTTGTGATCACGAGGTCGTGAGTTCAAATCCTAGGTCAGACCAATGTAGTTTTTCTAACGAAAAATTCTCAGTACGAGTCCAGAGTCTGCCTGATTAATGCCCGATATATTATATGGGACCTAACACCGTCGGGGAAACGTGGGTGTACTCAGAACACCTCTGCCACCTCCGCGTGGGGAATGTAGGCTAGACGGTGTTTATTTCTTTCATAAACTGCGTAACGGGCAAATTTTATGACCATTTAAGCCTTGCAACCATTTTTAGAACAAAAATATTATTAACTTGCTCTTGGAGAAGGAAATATAAATTTCAACGCTTGATGAAGTATTAGATAAGGTGACTGTACTCATTTCTAAAATAATTTTACGCAATTATGTAGGCATTATCGCGGTACTTGCAACGGCCATTGAATTACCGTAATTTAGTCTTTATCCGCTGTAATCGTTACAAATATACCACAAGTATTATAAACACGAACTTTATGAGGATTCGCCTAGGTATAAAGGAGTACGATTCGCATATGATTGTAAGCACACACGTACCGTGTAAAGGCTTACGTCGTCAGTAAGCCATGTTAAATCTCGGCCGTTTCTGCGGCTCAGTGGATTTATTTTATTACATCCACTCATTCAACGCTCAGATCGGACTACGATGGCCGTCCACGGACGTTCAGAGGCTACTTAGTTAATTAAATGTTCCACGAATGACCGCGTCCACATACACCCAAATGTTTATTAGCAGGATGACTTTACTGAAAATGGGTTTAGGGCTGTCGAATTAACGCTAAACGCTCTTAAGTTTTTATTAGCTTTAGTAATTGCTGGGTATAATATTGGTTACCTCTATTACATACGTTTTTAAATATAAATCGGGTGAGGATTGTTTGTTAAATGCAGATATAAAATGAAATCTGTTAGTAAGTATATACTCGTAAGTAGTGTAAGTGTATATGTATTTATATGGACAGAAACATCTCCTGACTCCTTATTTCGCATACAAATACCGCACGCAATATCAGACACTTACTTCGCCGCCGAGGTAGAAAAATCTTCCCGCTGGCTGGTGCAGTGTCACAGCAAGACACCTTCACATAGGTAAATTACACAATCATAATACAATAGTCTTTGTTTATCCTCCATAGCGAATGCCCAAGCCTAGGCTGTTTCTTCCTTAAGGTATTTTTGACTTCCTTTTCCCTTCTGTCTGAAGCGTGGTTGTTGCCCGCTCTTGTCGGGTCAAGTTGTAAAGAAGCATTCTGCCATCCTCATTCACACACACATACACAAAAATCTGACTACTTCTATGGGGATAAGTCCATAATCATACATTGGTACTTATAATGTAACTCAGAATTCTAGACAGATTGTATAAATATAAACAGGCAATTACTATAATATGTTTATGCATTAAAACCTTGTGGCAGACAAATACCTGCGTAGGATATCTTATCACTTTATTAGTATTTACTTTGGTGCAAACACATTTCTTTGAAACTTCTTTACGTTGGATTTCAAAGCGAAGCGTATATGCCAAACAAAATTAAAATTTTCAACGGAGTCCGTTCACCATTTAAGCCAAAATCTGAATAGCGAGACGTGAATAAGGGTCTGAATGGTTGTGCATGGAGTGAAAAATTTAAATTATGATGTACCTACTATGTACTCGTAGTCTAGATGATTTCGATATTGCGCAGACTTTTAATAATTTTTTTACTGAAATTCCAGTTCATACTACTGGCTCCTTGAACTCCTCTTCCCGAAAAGCTGAATTAATACTAAAAATCAGTGTAAAAGAATGCAATGTCTTGTTTGAATTTAAATATGTGACCCCGACAGACATAATCTTAACCTTTAAGTCGTTAAACATTAAAAACACTGTCGAATTCTGGGGTATATCATTAAAAATACTAGATAGCGTAGTAATGGCTATAGCACCTGCGCTGGCGACGATATTTAATAGATGTGTAGAGAAGGGTAGGTTCCCCGACTTAATGAAACTTAGTAAAGTTGTACCGATTTTTAAATCAGGGATAAAAAGCGACCCTTCCAATTTTAGACCGATTTCCATCTTGCCGGCCTTGAGTAAAATTTATGAAAAGATCCTACTCAATCAATTGTTTAACCACTTTAATGAGAATAAGCTGTTTCACGGTGATCAATATGGTTTTACTAAGGGACGTTCAACTACAGACGCGGGAGTAGGTCTGCTTCAGCAAATTTACGGTGCCTGGGAGGCATCGCAGAATGCAATTGGTGTATTCTGTTATCTCTATAAGGCATTCGACTGTGTTGAGCATGCAACCCTTATTAAAAAGCTAAGGCATTACGGTATTGAAAACACTGCCCTTAATTTTATATATTCCATAGCATTATGTCTTACGGTATCCTACTGTGGGGTAACGCTGCTGACGTGGAAACTGTATTCATTCTGCAAAAAAGAGCTATCCGTGCCATTTATATTCTTGGACCTAGGGCTTCCCTTAGAGAACTTTTTAAAGAGATCAACATTCTCACGGTCGCTTCGTGAGAATGTTGATCTCTTTAAAAAGTATATATACGACAACATAGTGTACGTACGTAGGAATATCCATTTATTTGATAAATTGAGCGACGTTCATAAATTAAACACTAGAAATAAACATAAACTGGTATTACCAATTGTTAGGCTTAAAAAAGTATTTACTTCCTTCGTAGGAGTCGGTATTCGCTGCTTTAATAAGATACCAAAGCCCATGTTAGAGTTGCCACTTGACAGATTCAAAAGGTATATAAAATCTTCACTAATGAGTAAAGGATATGATACACTAAATGATAATTTAAATGATAAAAATGCCTTTACACAAATTAACTGAAATTTAGAAGAATATAATTTTAAGTACAGCGTGTCCTGCCTAGCGAGTGTTCATTGATTTTAAATATTATTCTCGAACGATGTCGACAGGGTCGTGGATAGGTCATGCTCACTAAAATGTCTTTGCTAGTGGCGGCTCTGTGGAGCGGGTCATTCTTTTCCCTCTAAAATTGTTGAGGAGAGTGATGGCTGCTTCTCAGGTCATACTCGTGAACGGGTGCTGCTGGTGGGGACTGGTCCGTCCCCTGTCCTTTGTCTGACTGAACGTGTACCATAATGCTGTTGAATTTTGTCTCGTTCGGCATCACACTGGAGCTATGACCAGTTGTTTTGTACGCACTCTTTACATTTTTTATAGTAACACTTTCTCTTACTATTATTATTATGCTTTTTATTATATACCTCTACAACATCTCTATTTTGTAAATGAGAAGACTATGTAGACACTGACCAATACCATTAATCTAAGTACACTTATGATTAATCTATACTTAAGCACATCTATTTAGCTCGTTCTGCCTTGTTCTCCCATACTCCATAAATGCAATGTATACAAAAAAATTGTAAAACTCATTTTTAAAAAAGAGTAACCGTGGAGTTTGTTGCTCTTCTTCTCCACAGGAATGACTTTACGAACGGGTGGTAGAGTCTTAAGTAATTAATAATTTTCTGTTTTTGATTCATAAGTGCCTTTTGGTCTACATGAATAAAAAACTATTGATTTTGATTTTGATCTATTTTAAATTTGGTGATATTAAATATAAACTGAATATATAAAAGTTTTTAAATAAAACAGTATATTTAAGTAAAGAAAAAAGAAATTTTTAGTAACCGTAGATCTCAGAAACCTCAAAAGTTGAAAATAGAGACTGCAGAGACAGAAGCTCTTTTACCATTAGTGAGTCAGTAATGGCTGAATAATAATAATCACTATAGGGGCGTTTGTGGTGAGTTATTTATTAGTCCAGGAAGTCGATTAAGGCCCATATCTACTGCAGAACTAGTGGATCCTTAAATTTACACCGGTTTCCTCGTGGGTCCAATGGAAACTGAAAGGGGCTCGTAAGACACTCTGCTGTAGCTTGTTTTAATTTTCCGTCTTGAGAGAAGTAGTTATATACTCCAGGGGCGAAAGTGTTAAAGGGTACCATCCGATAAATATCAAGAAAGAAACTTCTTGACATCATTAAGCCGCTCATACCTGTGTTTTAACCTCAGTCATCATATGAACGCCGGCCATATATGATTAGTTATGACTACTTATAGCCTTTGTCCGTATCCTCTGTACGTACCTACCCATGTTCCTATCCATCAAAACCTCATTCTTTCGTTTCTGTTCTCTTTATAAATAAACATTAATTTCTCGCAAAGAGCCTGCATGTATTGAACTCATGCCCCTCCGCAAGCCTTCCAAAGATCTGGGCAAAAGCCGTGAGGCCATGAACCTCGAAGAGATAATTAGACAGAGATTACAGGATGTTATCGTACACATTGTACTATAAGTACACAAAGCTTTGCATGTACTTACATACGCTCTCGGGCTGCATTATCACGCGGCTTTGTCTTGTTTATCGTCGAACATTGTCATACCCAAGATACTCTAATGAAAATATTTTTGTATCGCAGACGTGGTAAAATTATTTACTCTAATGCCATTTACAAATGGATCTCCTTTTGAATTTGTGTTTCTATTGTTATGTGAGGTACCTATTCTAATGAAAATGATTCTTTGTTGAGTAATATTTTATGATACCGAAATGAAATAATAATATTCAAGGTATCAGAATTTGCATTTCAGAATTACCTTATGTGTGTAGTTAATTAAGTGCTACAAAAAACGGCCATTTAATAGTCGAAGGAGAAAAAATTATCCGTTTACTAATCTGTATTCGGGATCCAAGTTGTTTCAAAAGAGGTAATAAATGAAGGCACAGGCCTGCCACATGCGACAGCTACGTAAATCTGTTCAGCCTTTGTAGACGAAAGTTATGATTAACAAGCCCATACACGTTATGATTAACAACCACTGTTTTTAATCACTTTAAGAAATTCGGATAGAAATTTGTCTTTTGGATAGAAATTATTCATTCATTTATCATTATTTTTAATTAATATTCTATTTCATTATTTATTGTTTTAAATTTAAATGTTTATTTATTATTATTATAATAGTAAACTACACGATAATATTTGTCAATGGAGCATTAAGATTAATGTTATGTTTCCAGAGACACATCTAAGGATGATACTGTTTTCATTAGGAATTCATAATGAAACCAACATCAATATTGAAGAAGAGAGTTTATTTGAATATCTTAGAACATGTGTAACGCAGTGGGTCATCAGTCGCGATAGCATGAAAACTTTTACTATTATGATACCTGCAACTCTGGAAGTTAAAAAATCATGGCTACTTATTTATTGCGAGACGATTTTTATGCTCAAAGCTATCATCGTACCACATAAACTTCCTATCATATCAACATGATCGTTAAAGCTGGAAAACTAAAAGTATAGCGATCCCCTAGTCTAGTCTAGTCTGGAATCGTCTGGCACGTATAGAGATTGAAAGCTTTCGTCCACAATGTTCGTTAAAATGGATGCTTTTACATGGTTCATTTTTATAGATTTGTTAACGTACAGCCTAATGTATTAGGTTCATTCACCTCCACGTTTACTAACTCTTAAACCGCACGCTAACAAAAGGGAGCGTAATAAAAAATCAAGGTAAACCTTCCAACTGGACGGAGGAGGGACTTAATTGCTATATTTCCACACAGTATCAAAGGTATCGACACAATTACGAGAACTCACTCAATGCGTTCTCTCAGTTGTGATTAAGTGATTCAATTTTCGATGTGGCAAACATTAATGGAGTTTCTCGGCTATTTTATACCCCGCAAATGTAAATTTGACAAATATCATTGAACGTCATAAAAAGGTTTTATCTCTAGGTAGTTATTATGAACCAAATTTATTTATATGACTATTACTTGGTTTGGTGCTCAGCGCATAGGCCACTTCGCCCCCTAGATTGAGTAGGGTTCGATCTCCGCGTGGCAGAATCTGTGTGATCACAAATATTTTTTCCGATTTGTATATATGTAATTCATGTTCGTATATGTATCCTCGACACGGAACTGATTATTTGGTATCTCGTATCACAACTGAATCTAGGAGCAATTGAATAGGTATAATTTATATTCATTAAACTAAAACTTTATTATAAAAGATTTATTATGTTGCACGCACCAAGTAATATAACGCTTTAAAAGATGGGATAGAAATTAAATTAACGCTTCAAAATCACTTTGCATGTTTCGGAGAGGAAATAATTACGTTATACTCCGAAGCAATTCTTTAATCTTGATAAATAAATCTTTCCCACAATTAAGTCAATGACGCCTGTTTAACTCGATTTTTTTAGGAAACCTATTACAGGCCGCATGGACCGTTCCCGGAAAGAGGCTAGGGCAAGACTAAATTGCTCTAATATAAAACAGTCAATTTAAATGGTAAAAGAGTTTCATTTTAAAAAATGTCAATGCAAATGACACTCAAGGAAAGTTTTTATTGCATTACTTAAACCTAGAAATTTGTTCGTATGTCACAGTAGAAGAAGACTTTATTAAACTCGTCACCTCAAAGCATAAAGCTTACAATATGATTACATTAGATATTCTAAATACAATACTCTATGAATAAGCTCAATGTTCAGTTAAATTCCAAGACAAATTCAAATTAACAAAAGCTGTTTATGCCAAGTATTTGTTCGATTGCAAAGTAATTTTAGGCAAAAGGTACGGAATTATGATAATCCAAATCATACCGAATTAATAAAGACATCTCTGAAGATGAGACGGGAATACGTAGTTGAATTATATTACGTTGTACAAAGCCGAGAGTCGAGTCGCATTTACCTGGGGTTTTTGTTTCAGTCCCCAAAAGTAGCTTGATGATATAATAATTGACTTATGGAGCCGGCATAAACAGCTTTTTATTCCGACTAAGAAAAAAAGGTCAAACAAAGCCAAGAGTGCTTCCTTTCGTTCCGCCGTCGTGCCTGCGCTTTGTCAGCATTGTATGGTAGTTAAACTTAATTAATGATTCTGCACTCTTGATAAGAGACGAACTATATATACAATGTAGGTATAGTGTCTTGTATTCATATTTCTTCTTGGAATTAATTATTCTGAATGTGTTAAGAAAAAATCATGCATGTTTAAATATGTCACTAATGGGTAAGGCTGACTACGAATCGATTCTCAGATAACTTTAAATAGATGATACGCTAAGTAAAAGTCTTCATGTTAATAGGCTTTATTGAGTATAAAATAAACAGCGTGTGCCATTTTCGTTTAACATTTACAATACAATACAATACAATACTCTTTATTGTACACCAACAAAATTATAAAACAACATGTAAAATAAGACACTGATACAATAGGCGGTCTTATTGCTAAGAGCAATTTCTTCCAGACAACCTGGTTAAATACAAAATACTAGAAAAAAAAAGTAATCAGGGCAGTTGGTGGCGTACGCTATCATTGGTATATACAAGTACTGAAATTTGCATAAAAGATAAATAAATACATATATACGTAAATAAGTACAATACATATTTAACTACATACATACTTACAAAAAAGTATAACAAAAAGGGACTGACTATGATGCATCATATTTTGTCAGCAAGTAGAGAGATAGTGGTCTTTGACCATCTTTTTGAAGGAAGCTGACGACTGTGCACGTCTAACTGATACAGGCAATGCATTCCACAAGCGGACAGCTTGAACTGTGAAGGATTTATCAAAGAAATTTGTGGAATGCATTGGCGTTTTCAGCTTTAGATTCTCCGACGACCTTAGGGACCTCAAATGTGTCACGTGAAGGAATTCAAATCTTTCTTTTAGGTAAGAGGGAGTTGACGGATTAAACAGGATACTGTATAAAAGAGATAATATATGAGCATTCCGGCGAAGGCGAATTGGTAACCACTTGAGCTTTGAGCGAAATTCTGAGACATGGTCATATTTGCGTAAACCAAATATGAACCTTATACAGACATTTTGAATTTCTCTGAGCTTTTGGAGCAAAATCTTCCCTCTAGGATTTCTCGGCATTTCTTGAATAAACTTGACACCACCTCTAAATTGCATATACGGTGCTACCTGAAAAATGAAACTACGTAGTGATTTTCTTAAAGCAGTCATTTACATATTCCTAATTAGTAGATTTTATTACAAAATAACGCCCAGTTGCAAAGACGTTCTTTATAATTTAAAGACGACATTAATCGCTAATTAAAATAAATTAAATCATTGCAAAAAATAAAATGCCGATAAATTTTGAAATAATAAAGTCCTTAAAGATGATGCCACTACATGTAATGAATGTATTTTCTGCAACGGTGTGTAAGACGGTACAAATGGTGAAAACTTCGGTATTTAAAACGAGAAACATCTAAACATTTTTAGACTACGTTTTTACGATCTGAAAATGATAAAAAAAGAAATGATAACCTCTAAAGAAACGTAGTCTATCAGATCTTTTTTTGTTGTTTTACAACAAATGCTGTAATTTCTTCTCCGTAATCAGGCACCGGTTTTCCTACCACACCTGCTTCACGCACTCCAGGGTGTAGCTGCAAAATGGTTTCCAGCTCCAATGGTGCTACCTGTCAAAACAATTAAAGTAACCTTACCAAGACATTGTGGAAAGACTGCAACCAGAACGGTATTGACGTAAAATGTAGCTAAATACCTAAGTGTGAAAGTCCTATTTGGCAATAATCAAGGCTGTGTGATGTATTTTAATTTTAATAAAACAATTTTTCACCACTTCAGTTTAATATTAAAAATCGCAGTGTATATGGCTTTCTATCTTTCAAATCCAAAACAAAATGCGGGCTGCACCTTTTGGTGAATTACGATCGTCTAGGATTTATTGGTTTTGCATCGAGCGTCGAGCATGCACGAATGCAAAAATATACTAGGTACGCTGCTTTGCAGTCGTAAAACTCGTTTTGATATCAGTGTTTCAGGGGTTTGTCGAAACTACGAACGGATGTACAAGTATAATCGTAAACTTTATTCTCATTAAACCCGGCTAATAGAGGATCTAGAAAAACTATGGAATATGAATCCTACTATGACGTAATCTACAAAAAGGGTTTTTCGAGCTGAAAAGGTACGAGAATATTCGCAAGGGGTAATAATACCCACAAAATATTATAGCTTATTGCTAGACTTAGGTCGAGATGCTGGGTACTACGTGTATACTTTTTCACATGTCCGGGTTGTTTCGTAATTATTAGTTACTAGCTTCTGCCCGCGACTTCGATCGCGTTGACTTTAGACAGGAATCTAACATTTTTATTAATCCAGGTGTTATGTATCATCCTATGTGTTAATCCAGGTAGTAAAGTATTTGTGTGCCAAATTTTATCCATTTCCGTTCAGCCGTTTTTGCGTGATTAAGTACATCCAAACACAAACGATAAATACATTAAAAATTGTTTAAAATTATATACCTTTAGACAAAGCAGTATTCTCATCGATATAGGTAGCGATTTTAAGTCATGCCTCATGTTATCAAAATTGCAATAAATAGTCTCTATATGTATGTATAATATTAATCCAGATTCAAAGAAACTTATCGAACACATAATACAAATGATTTTTATGATGATGAATTTCAGTACCGCTTTTTAAATTAGGAGCTAAGTATATACCTATGAGATTTGAATAAAAATATTGCCTAAAATTTAATGTAACTTACAAAACAATCGTTATCCAGATTACACAAAATTATATCTTCTTTACGATACTAATATTAGATCCACATAAATAAGAATAAGGTTAAATAGGAGTTAGTTTGGGGGAAAATATAGATACCGCTTCATAATGGAGGGCTCGGATAATACTACGGACTAATTTAATCTGATCGAAAACAGCCAATATTATAAATTACATTATGATCGTTTTTCCTAAAGATAGATGGGCACATTAACTACAAACAAATAATAACGGCAAAAAAATGCAGATTTTTATTAAGATATATAAATTCGGTCCTACATTCAGCTTTAAAAAACCACTCTTTCAAAAAAGAGTCTAGCTTGTCGCACTCTCTCCGCCTGGGTATGGAAGGATGCCTTTGCCCAACGGTGGGACGATGACTGACAAAAGAAAGTTCTACCTTGTATCCATCGTAAACGATTATTTTTTTCAGCCTTTCAACTCTGTAGAAATATTTATCGTCATCGTAATAACCCAAATCGCCTGTCTTAAAGAAGCCTTGTTCTAAGTAAACAGAGGGGTCTACTCCCATGTAACCCTTCATAAAGTCAGGACCTCTCAAGCATATTTCCCCACGTTGATTCGGGCCAACAGTTTTACGGCTTTCGGGATCCACGACCTGTGTAAAATATCAATATCAAGTTATTTCGAATATCAACACTAATAAGAAGCCAAACATATAAGGCAGCAATAATAATATTGTATCTTCCCACGCTTTATTAAGTAGCCCCCGAGAGAATAAGATTACCTTAAGGGTTATTCCAGGGGAGGCCATGCCCACGCTTCCGAGCTTTGGACCTTTACTACCCCAACTCTCGGATGTCAGTTCACCAGTTTCAGTTATGCCGTAACCTTGCATTATATTTTTCAATTTGGGAAACCTGAAAGTAAAATATGATTAAGTATTTTTTAAGGCCTATCTTTAGGTGTGTTTTTGTTTGCTTTAAGCGTGCTTATTTCAACCTTTGCACTAACGCTAAATATATATTAACAATCTTTTTTGTGGACATCTCAAAAGGATTATAATGTTTTAAGAGGAAGCGAAAGAGGTGTGTGCCAAACTGTAGTCTTTGCCTAACCCAGTGGGATAAAGGTGTGAGTGTATGTATTTATGTATGTCCTTAAAATTCATATTCCGAGAATAGCACTATAAGAATTCTATTCGAGTGTAAAATAAAGCACTTCTTTCATGATGTTTTACGTAGTAGACCGAAATCATAATAAAAAACAAGTTCTAGACATGTAAGTCAGGAAAGCAACCGCACAATTATTGACGCGGAGCAACAGCGTTCCGTAACAATAATATTAATAAAAAATCTTAAACGATTTCTTTTCAAAATAAATGGAGCGTTACTTGCCTGCATTTAACCTTTTTAATCGTCTTGTTATGATGAGGCGATGATCGAGAATATATATTTTTTAGCAAATCCAGATTAAATTTACCCGCTTCTTCTGCTTTCGATAGATAACAAACAAGGGAGGGAACTATAAATGCGATATTGACCTGAAATTTTATGAGTCATATATTAGTTGTTTAATTATTTGGTAAAAATATTATACGGTACATTTCGTGGGATAGGTACGGAGCTTGTACCAAATGCATTAATAATAGTATGTCTATAATTGATAAAACAGTCCGTTTGCCTATTTTTTTAAAGCCCGTTTGTTACACCTCTTTTATATTCAGTCTAATCGTGTTGTAGTGGACAGGAAAATGAACAAGAAAATGGCGTTACTATAACTTTTATAACTAGAAATGATCTTGTAAAAGTATTTTGTATGCCATTATTAATACGATCATTTCAAGAAGTTATCATAAACTCGAATAATTTATTTTGTATAAGCCCTGCGGGAGCGCTTACAAATGGTCAATTTACATAGTTTTTAAAATCTAATTTAACTACAAATCTACCACCGGATCGCAATGCGGCCTCCACTGAGAAGATCCGGCAAAGAAACTCAGCGGGCTTGTCTTTTTTATTTAATTCTCTTTCTCTTTTATTCCTTTCAATTTTTTTAGCATATTGTGTGAATACAATGTTTAGGTTACAATTAAATAGCTTATACTCTAGCACCAGTGTGATGCCGTACGACCGAGATATGAGACTAATGAAGTTATTTATAAAGAGTGTCTGAAGGATTCCAGATGGACCAGTCCCCACAAGCAGCACCCGTTCACGAGTATGACTACTGGAACAGCTATTACTCCCCTCGATCATATTGGAGGGAAGGGAGTGACCCGTGCCAGACAGCCACCGCAAGCAAAGACATTATAGTGAGCATGATCAAACCAGAACCCCAGAGACGGTGGGCAGATAGGGTCTGCAAAGCAGCAATGCCTCAAGCTCGTCAGGCACAACACGCTACGCTTTAACAGAATACTTTTACATATACGCTTTAATTTCAAAAGAAAAATTAAATAGAAATACTAAATAATATGGCACTTCAAGCACGACTTCGACTTCGTAAACTATCCGATGTGTTAATCTTGGTAGTGAATTGTTTGTGTGCCAAACTTCATCCATATCTGTTCAGCCGTTTTTGCGTGATTGAGTAACGAACATACAAACGTTCACATTTATAATATTAATAGAATTTATAATATTTATCAAATTGGGAATGTAGTTACTGGTCTCGATTAAATCTTAAAAAAAAAACAAATATTTTACTAGAAAAATTAAGAGTACAGCCATTTTGACACAAGTCACAGCTTACCAACTATTTCTCTTATTCAGATTATTAACATAGATCTTAATAATAATTAGTAGTAAAATATAACACCTAATAAAATAAACACTTCTGGTAGATATCAACCAAAATTAATTCTAAAAATATAGAAAAAAATCTGAAAGAAGAAGCCGGGGTCATAAATGCAATGTGCATAATATGTGCAATTAAAAGTTGAAATTAAATCTCAATGTAAATAATATTTTTGTCACACAAGAAGCAATACAAACGGGGCATCTATCTATATAATAAGTGATCAAACGAACTTACCTGAAGTGAAGTTCGATCATTATTATACGAAGTCCTTCGTTCGAAGATATAAACATGCAGCTCTCTCTACTCGCTTGGCAAGCCGCTAAATTTTTTAGAAACGTCAACGCCTCCTCTATGGTATCTGTGGACATAACCTCTGCGACCATTCCTTTTAGAAGTAGTACATTTCAACTTTACCAACGGGCAGGGCGGGTTGGGTACTTATATCTTCGAACGAAGGACTTCGTATAATAATGATCGAACTTCACTTCAGGTAAGTTCGTTTGATCACTTATTATACTGTGTCCTTCGTTCTCGATATAAACATGCAGCTGTTTAGAGCTATAAGGGTAAAGTTGAAGTATACCACATGAATGTCATTTTTAAGCGTGAGCTCTAAAACATAATATGTCATGAGTACATTTGTATAACACATTCCCGTTGTTTGCATTGCTATACAACACAAATACAACATATATATATATATATATATACAGACGAGTATATATACACCTATATTGTTTCTTACAACCAGTCTGTCTAACTTATTCAAAATAAATTTATTTAATCAAATTCTATAACATGTTATGTTATATAGCGTAGATCCATCCCAACAAAATTCTTTAAAGCACCTGTTATAGCACACCTGTTGTCCTTAACTCATTACTACCGGGTAATAATAATCAATCATTACTTATCAAGATATCAGTGCATTCTCCATCTGTTATGTCTTCTATATAAAGATTTTTTTTTTTTTTTTTTTTATAGATGTCCCTTTATATAACGAGAGTTGAGGAATTACCGATCCAGAACTTTGTTTATATGAAATTAATCCCTTTATAATAATTCTTGTATCATAGAAAACCCTTCCGAAACGAACTATGAGAGTGGAGGAAGCCAGTAAGTAAAGAACCTGTTGGAACCCCGCACCCCCCCGCCTACCCCGCAAGGGGTCTGGCGTGACGATATAGATAGAGATCGATAGAAAACTCTTACTGTGTACTAGATCTAGAAACAAACTATATTAGTACCCAATCTATAACAATATAAGACAAATAAGACAGGGAAACCTGTTTCCCCACTAACGTGTCTTCCAAGTGGCATGTGGGGCTATATGTGTTTTTTTTTTTTTTTTTTTTTTTTTTTGTCAAATGTTCTCTTTTGTGAGTACAGTACCAGACAAAGGCTACCAATTCTATTGGTGATTATAAGGATGCTTTGCTATAATTACTTATTTAATTTATGATAAAGTATTTTCCTTTATGTCAAAGTTCGGTTATATTTAATGTTAGTTATATTTATAATCTTTAAAGATGCACATATACCAAAATTTAACATTTTTGTACTAGAGGCCTTTGTACTAATGTCCTTATCTAGAGCTATTCCTCACATAAGGCTATGTACCTTAACCATATGATCTCGCCCCCCCCCCCCCCTCCCCCATTTTTGGGTTTGGAACGAAGGGCAGTGCTGATGTGTGGTAACCTAATTTAACCTGCCCCACTATACTACTATTATTATTATATATTCCGCACTATCCCGGATATCATTTTTATGTCCACCTAAATACTTATGTATCACTTAACAATTCGTTCTTGCGCAATAACGCCCGCGAACATTCATTTTTGGCAATACGATCGGGCCACCCCTGACCCGTTATATTGCTGATGAAAATTACACTCAAATTTACTAATTTAGTAATGACTTAAGTAGCGAATAAGTCACAGGCAACTAGACCAAACCACGGACTATAACTTTATGATATTGGGAATCCTATTCATAACTTAACTTTTTCATACCCTTAAATGCCACACTTCCTCTGCTTCTTTGTATGTGGTTGTTTTTTATAAGTAGCAACTGTAGTGAGTAACTTTTTAGTTAGTTCTAGATTTCCAACCGTGAGGATTGAGTGTCACTTAACTTATACATGTAGTACCTACGTATCATTCATATTTCATTTAATATCATAATAATATGTTTTGCGCCCTCGCCTACCCACTTGGGATCTGGCGTGGTCTTATAATTATTAATAAATAAATAATATCAAGTTCCCTAAGACTAAGGTTATTGCTGATACTACCTAATATCTATCATACCTGTGATAAAAATATACTTTTGATTATTCTTGTTTAAGATAATCTATACTTTTAAATATTGTAACTCAATATTTCATCAACTTCATCAACAATTTTTAAATAGGTATTATTATTAAGTCATTTGCATGACTTTATTTTCTTTTTATATATAGATACATTAATAAGATACATGTAACATGTGGATGTAATAATTTAAATGTAACAATATGAAAAATGCAAATTTTTTGTATGACATTTCCAATTCAATACTTTTACACTGAACCACCTTTAAATAAATTACAGCATGTATAGTGCTCTAAAACCACCTGTTTCCATAATAGTAGCAGGTTGTGTTTGTGTCATATCTCCGATATCCTAACTGTACCAGAAACATCACTGGTGCTCAATAATGTGCACATTCAAAACTAAACACAAACCTATTTTTTATAGTTATTAATTACTTGAATAATTTTATTTGATTATATATTATTAATTGATTAAAATATTATCAAACAAAAGTACAATAAAAACATCTAATTCTTCAATTCATGAATTGATGTATAATCTTTCCTCTGTGTGTCTCAAATTTCTAATGTATTAATTACACTATAAATGATGCAGGACGCAACCAAAAACCAAAACTATTGGACTCATTACCCAATAGAAAGCTGAATAGCTCCTAATAAATTTTTTATTAGTATATTTAATATGACTCTAATGTCTATTATTAGCATTGAGTTTCTTTGTGGGATAAGGATTATAGCACAGTTGTGATCATCCATCTTTAATTAAATTCTAATGAGAATGGCTATAAATTGTATATCAATTATTAAAAATTATGTTTCTAATAATAATGTTTCTATACATAATGTTAAATATATGTAGGACCAGATTTATTTAACCTTCACTTGTCTGGATTACTTGCAGTATTTGCACAAAACCCATAAAGTTATGTTTGCCGTTGAAGGCAGACAGACACACATTTTTATTAGTGTCATAGATACATTGTTACATACCAAAGTCAGTGAATACCTTTAGCCTCCAATATTATGGTTTATTTGTAACAGCCATGTTGTATTCCTGAATGTTTAACTGATTTTTTCAGTAACATAAAAAAAAAACAAAACAAGCCTTTATGTAAAAAGCCTAGCAAGCTTTTCTTACCTCACATTCTCTGGTAGGAGACTTCCAATGTCCATTGTGATTTGTTTTTGGTGGGCTGATAGGTACACTGTAGGTACATTTATACATACATTTGTGGATAGATGTACATTTTTACACACCGGATGAGGATTGTTGTTCCATATTGGTTACCACACTGGTGGTTTCTTGAAATTTAAACTACTGCTTATGAATAGCTAGTTATAATTCCATCTTGGTACTCCACTATATTAACCTTATTTAATACAAAATATATACTGCTGACCACAAAGGTTCTTATCCCAATCAATGTTTCATGACTGTATTGTTAGGACTCATCTTCCCTGGCTACCCTGTAAGGGGTCTGGGCTGATAATATTGATAATTATTAGTTTTATGTTAACTGGATAGACCAGGTATTTTATATTATATTTTAAGGATGTATGTGTGTAACACAAATTATTGTACAACTTGCCTGTCTCAGCATCGGTAGACTGTGATATTATATTTGGAATATTTCCACAATTCTGTTGCTTGTCAGTTATAACAGGCATTGTTATAAGTAGAGACTACTTTGGCTCATCTGTTTATAAACCCTGTTCAGGGATAAATATTGCAAGGTTTACCTTTTTAATACAAGTGCTCATAATATTGCACAATTCTTTGTGTAATAAGCTCCACTTTGGGCTATTTTAGGATTATTATACAAGTATGTCTAATAATGAAATCAATGCAAAACATTATGTTTCTGCAAAGGGGTGGCTTATGTTATTAATAATGTATTGTTATTCATAAATTCATAAACAATGTCCCTTTAGTTACCCTTTCAGAAAGTCTCCTTTAGGAGATATAATATCACAAATTGCTTATAGTTTATAGCAATAGTCTTTGTATTTACTGTTTAAGGTATGTATGTTGGGTAACATTTTAGTTTCTTACCATTGTAGAAATGTGAACTGCACAGGAGCACCTCATGGGTGAAACCTATGAGTAGTATGACCTTCAGCACATATCTCGTATGGGCCCCAAGTCTTGCGGATCACGCCGATGCATCTCGTACACCGCTCGTGTCCTTGAATTACCGTTAAGTCTTGCGGACCACGTCGATGCATCTCGTACATCGCCCGTGTCCTTAAATTGGCATCGATCCTTAACAATCATTATTGATTAATGTCCCCGCTAATTTCTCTCATTAGAGGTTTTACCTTGCCAATTTATAGACGGTTAATAATTGTTTGCAGGTATATTGCGTGTTAAACTGTTTTTACACGAAGAGGGACATGAGACTTCGTAAGTTTACTTTTCGAGTGAAGACTTTACTTTATAATAAAACTCACGTCTCCAAATATTCGATATTATTATACATAAACATGTTAAGCTGAAAACGCCACAATTAAACAACTATCAGTTGATCTTTTTGGAATGTACTTTTTTGTCAAGACGTAAATTATTTCTGAATTTGCCTTTACGATGTTTTAAATTTATTTCACAACATCACTTGAGTATATAAAAACCTTTTGTTATATAATTTCACTGCTACGATTATTTGATTAAATTAAATGTCGACCAAAACTTTATTACAAGGCATCGGCTGCCACGCTAAAAGAAAGAATGGTCGCAGAGGTTATGTCCACAGATACCATAGAGGAGGCGTTGACGTTTCTAAAAAATTTAGCGGCTTGCCAAGCGAGTAGAGAGAGCTGCATGTTTATATCGAGAACGAAGGACACAGTATAATTTATTGGTAGATAGATAAAGGATACTCTATGGAAGAGTTAAGAAGGACTAGGATGGACTCCTTAGTCACAGAGTTTTTATAGTTAATTAAATAATTACAACACCATTATTTAATGGCAGAGTCAGTGAAGGCGGTAATAATTAGTGTTCTTGTTTGCTATATACAGTGTCTAAATATTTTATTCCCTTTATATTATTTGAAAGGATTTGATTTTTGTTTTGTTTTTAATAATAAGGATTGCTATGTCAGTAGTCGAGGAACAGGGTATAAAAACATTGGGGTGTATAAAGATGCGGGAATTAAATAATTAAAAAAAAAAATTTATTAATACTCTATTTTGTTTTACACATTATATTATAATTTTAGAAAAGTTACTTTGAAAATCTACACTAGTGATCATTGATGGAAGTTTGATATATAATGAGTGATCAAACAAACTTACCTGTAAGTGATCTTTGATCATCATTATATGAAGAAAATATCCTTCGATGATTACTCTAGCCCTCCCAGACCCACAAAGACACTAAATTCAATAACTGAACTCTTCTACCCGGGCAAAATTATATTATCAATGTGTAGCTTTTAAGGAATGAAGTTGACAGATGACAGCAGATTCAGGGGGAATAAAGCGAGTGCGTTTCGTTATAAGTGTTTTTTTAATACTTTGAAAATCGTGGCACCGGTACCAGGAAAAGAGGAGACTACACTAGTGATCATCGAAGGACGTCTGATTTATAATGTTACACCCAGTCTATATTTACGCGATTGTCCTAATCAAGTGTCAAAAAAGAGTTATTATAATCGGTTCAGTAGTTTCACTGTTTAACGATTACAAACAAACAAATCTTTCCTCTTTATAATATTAGTACAGAAATGGTTGGGAAATCAATCAATGAACAAGTTTAGTAGCGAATAATGCACGTAGTAATCACGAGATCCTGGGTGTGTGTGTGTGTGTGAATGACCTACGCTGTTGGCCTCGAGGCCTCTACAGCTTCACCGGATTTTAAAGGCGAGCGTGCAACCACTACGCTCCAGCCAGCCAGAAGGGCAAGAGGCGACACACTCGAGGGCGCCTCGAAGAGGCGCCCTCGGTTGGGACAGTCGCTGTAGGGGGACGGGTGCACTACTAAGCGCACCGGTCAACCGCCGGCTATGGGAGGGGATCTACTACTACGTCTACGTCATTGTCGCCCGTATTCTGAGCGGAAAGAAGGGATGACAAGGCATCGGGGGGGTCGGTGAGAACATATCGCGGCCGGCGGTGGCGGCAGGGGTCGGGAGGGAGATCGTAGTCGGCGGTGGCTACGATTAACGGATTCGCATGGGTAGATGCGTTCGCGAAGTGACGTGTCGACGCCTTTTTAATAAAGGCGCGAATAGGTTCGAGACCTAGATCGGAGTGGAGGTCGACGTTCCGTACGAACCAGGGGGCTCCTACGGCTTTACGGAGGAAGCGGTTTTGAACCACTTGGAGTTTATCGATGTGAGAGGGGGCCGAATGCCCGAACACAACACACGCATAAGTCATGATGGGTCGAACGCAAGTTTTGTAAAGTGTCACCTTATTTCTAAGGGACATTTTACTCCGCTTGCAGATTAACGAATGGAGACGACCGAGCACAAATGATGCTCGGTGACGGACCCGCTTGATGTGCGGGCCGAAGGACATGGGACTGTTTAGGGTGACCCCTAGATATTTGACCTCTTTGACCCAGAGAATGGGTCGGTCGAACATGGTCACTTGGCCGAGATTACTTCTAGGGCGGCGCAGGGAGTGGCGCGGGGTGGCACCTCTGGAGAAGAACACCGCAGCGCTCTTGTCCGGGTTCACCTCAATACGCCACTTTCTGAACCAATTCCCTAGGGAATTGGCGGATGCCTGAAGGTGTCTGGTAATGAAACCCTTATTCCTATGCGAGACGTAGAGAGCGGTATCATCCGCGAATAGGGCTAGATGCGCCTTACTCGAACGAGGAATGTCGTTCGTGTAAAGGCTAAACAGGAGCGGAGAGAGAACTGAGCCCTGTGGGACTCCAGCACTGATGGAGTGGGAAGTGGAGCGCGTCATTTCGACGCGATAACGGAAGGCGCGATTCGACAAGAAGTCTCGTAAGATGAGCACGAGTCTGTCCGGCACACCCAATTGGTAGAGCTTGTAGATCAAGCCGTTGTGCCAGACTTTGTCGAATGCCTTCGCGACATCTAGGAAGAGGGCGCCCGTGTAGATGGGTTGCGCGCAAGGCACGAGAGATCCTGGGTTCGTATGTTAGGTCAGACAAAATGTAACTTTTCGATAGAAATCATCAAGTGCAGTCCGAAGTCTAGCATTATGTCCGGTATAATGGTAATAGGCTCACCGCCTATTAAATGGAACTTGACATCGTCGGCGAAAAGTGGGTGTACGTACACAGTCCTCTGTTATACCCCCGTTTGGGGAATATAGACGTGACGGTGAATGATTTCCTAAAGCCATCATATTTATTCTTTTAGTTTAGTTGTAAATTGGTAATATAGACAAATTATAGACGTTGTGCATTTATATAGTAATTAATCGCAATGGCGTTCGCAACTAGGCGAAAAGTAAGTTAACCCTTTGAAAAGGTATAATTATTCAGACGTATGTATTATTAACTAATTATGCAAGCTTGGATTGTATACGCTCTGGTAAATTTAATAGGATTAGACAATCGTATTACATTTTACACTATGCGTAGCTAAGTCCAGGTAGACACCTGGACTTAGCTACGCATAGTATAAAATTTTTACAGTCGGCACGCTGGTACTCAGTAAGTTTAATAAGATAGATAGATAGATAAAGTATTCTTTATTGTACACCAGCGAACAGAGAAATACAATGTGATATTATCTTAAGATAGAGGCACAATTGGCGGCCTTATTGCTAAGAGCAATTTCTTCCAGACAACCAGTACGTTGGTACACTATAAAGATATATATTTTATACAATACTACTATATATATATTGATACACAGGATTTGATATACCAAACATATAAATCTAATCCAATCCAATGATGACAGCAATTATTACATTATCCAACCAAGAAAAAGTGATCTTTAACCATTCTTTTAAAAGAATGCAACGTCTTTGCACATCGGACCGTAACAGGCAATGCATTCCACAAGCGTACAGCTTGATTAGTGAAGGATTTATGAAAGAAGTTTTTGGAATGCATTGGTGTTTTCAGCCTCAGATTCTCTGATGACCTTAGGAACCTTGAATGCGTTTCATGAAGGAATTCAAACCGTTTGTTGAGGTAAGAGGGAGTTGTCGGATTATATTGAATATTGTATAAAAGCGATTGTATGTTAGCATTCCGGCGATGGCGGATTGGCAGCCACTTGAGTCTTCCATGAAATTCAGAAACATGGTCATATTTGTGTAAACCAAATATGAACCTTATACAACAATTTTAAAGGTGCTCAAGTATATCAAGTTGGCTCTCAGTAAGATCAAGATAACTGGCGTCTACATAATCTAATATAGGAAGGAGAAGGGATTGTGCAAGTGCAATTTTAGTGGCCGTTGGCAGAAAATTGCGTAGCCTTCTTAAAGATCCTGCCGATGCAAAAATCTTGCAACTGAGTTCCTGCGGTTGTGAGCCCCAAGTAAGATTGGAGACTATATAGATCCCCAGATTATTTATAATTTTGCTTATGGGCATTGTGACACCATCGAACATAATTTGCGGGAGCTGTGACCAATCAAGACGAGAACTAAGTCTGGAGCTACGTACAACTATGACTTGCGTTTTAGATGGGTTAACTTGGAGACCGTGACTTTTACTCCACTCATATATTTTAGTCAAGTCATTATTGATGGTATTAACTGCCTCAGAACTTAATTGATTGGAAATAGAGTTAATATAAACAGCGAAAAGTAAAGGAGATAAAACGCCACCCTGTGGAACACCGGCACTAGTACTACACCAAGAAGAGTAGGTTTATTTGATGCGAATACGTTGCCGGCGACCAAACAGGTAGTTACGAAACCAGTCAATTGCTGTTGGAGATATGTTAAGAGAGCGTAGCGCACCGAGTAAAATATCGAAATCTACAGTATTAAAGGCATTGCTAAAATCGAGCAATGTGAGTACAGTTAGGTTAACACTTTCCATACCCAATCATATATCATCCGTAATATTCACCAAAGCAGTAACGGTACTATGGCCAGGACGGAAACCGGACTGAAAAGGGTAAAGGAGAGAGTTTTTGTTAAGGAATATACTTATTTGGTCATGGACGAGGCGCTCAAGGACTTTAGAAAGGAAGGGCAGTATGGATATAGGACGATATTCAGTGAAGGAGGTGGGAAGGGACTTTTTTCGCTAAGGGTGTTATTTGAGCTTCTTCATCATGAAGATGGAAATTGCCCGCTGAATATTGAAAGGTTGAAGATATGGCAAATAATAGGTAGGATTTTGTCAAGGATTGGAAGAATAATATTACGGCTGATACAATCACTGCCGACTGCGTTAGACGTTATCGATTCTATGCTCTTCCTAACATCACAAGCGGAAAATTGGTCAAAGACAAATGGCGCATAAATTGGCGTCGGAATAGAGGAAAGATAGTTAAGCGTATTTAATTTAGTTGTCTTATTAAAATTAGACGAAGTAGAGAAATCTCTATTCAGAAGATATATAATATGATATATAAATATAATATAGAAATATAAATATGTAATAAGCTCGATTGCTAGTGCATAAAAAGCTTTAAATAGAAGGACGGCTCGGTCCAGTGGTTAAGAGCTGCCAACTGGATCGATTAGTCGCGGGTTCGATGCATGCATAATATGATATGCTATAAAGCTTTATATGATCTAAAGATTTATATGATCCACAAATATCTGTTTCGGTCTGGATATTTTTGTAAGTGCATTTCATGTTTGTAAACGCTCCTACGGCATAGGAATAAGGGTAAAATGTAACTCGCTCTGTATTAAAAACAAAGCCAATGAAAATTAAGCTGCGAGCAAATGATTTAATCTTATCCTGTACGTATAGTCTTAGGAAAGAGTTATCAAGTGGGCTACCGTACCTCATTGTTTCAGAGTATATAATGTGTTTCATCTCGAATTGCGCGGTTATTCAAGTATACCTGTATCTATTGTTCGGAAGTCTCAAAATACTGCGCTTCTACACCAGAATTGCACCATTCTACGAATGGAGTTAAATTAAGTTTGTATGTTTAAACATTTTAATGGTGCCACAGAGATAAGTTGCCGAATTAAGTCTGTCTCGTCGGGATAGCGCGAGTGGTTACTACGAGGCAATAGGTTCGAATCCTAGGTCGGACAAAGCATGCTTTCTGTATCGAAAGAAATTGCTCACTATCTGGAGACTGGGGTTCTGCCCGGCATAATAGAAATAGGCTTGCCTTTTACTATCGGACCATTAGGTCCGATAGTAAAAGGCAATATGTGGGTATATACTACAGAAATAGTCTTGATAAAATACTAGGAGTGAAACAGCGCACGATTTTGTTTACAACTTCTGGCGCTGCTTTGTCCTACATACACAGTACGATTTTCATTAGGCTATACCATTTCTAGTGTTTTATTATAACGATTTCTATGGTGTACTGTACACAGTACAATAGATGTACCCCAAATGGGTAGGTATACACACCTCTGCAACGTGAAGGTAGGCATTCAGGTTCTAGAGCCGAAGATTTAATCTTCTAGCTCATAATGCAAACCATACCACCTACTTGACTTACACATCTTTGGAAATTTCCATAATGTGTACAGCCTGGAAATTATTCACCTACAACACATTATTTGATATTAAATTCCCATAATTTCTCATAAATTTACAGTTTCAAAAAGTTTGCAAATTACGTCGCCCAGGCCTCTCTAGTTTCTGCTAATATCGTCGTGAGTGTGGCTGTGTCTATTGTTCGGAATGTCGCGCCATATAATTGCTGCGGATGCGCTTCTGTCGCCGAATAATGGCGCCATTCTACAATAATTGGATAAACTTTACCAATTATTAAATTATGTTTTGTTAGTGACCTATATGCGAACGTCAAAAATTAATGAAAAATTTGTTAACCAGTTTTAAAAAGATGAGTATAGATAGATAAGCACAATACGCTCAAAAGTAGACAACATTTAGGCATACACCACATCCTTATCCTGTGGTATATGACTACCAGATTTTATGTACGTATTTAAACTTTACCTTGGGATTATAACCAATACAATAAATGTATGGAAAAATAGCGTTATTTATTTAAAATGCCTAGCTTTTCAAGTTTAAATTTTCTACTTCTATTAAGTATGTTTTTTGCGCCATTATATTTCGTTTCATGAAGGTCTTGTAGCCAGGATTATTTTGAGTGGTCAAAAATATGTTGTTGTGTTGAAAAGATGCATGGTTTAAATCGGGTTTGTTGTGGTGTGTGAATGACGCTGTTGGCCGCGGGGCTTTTACAGCTTCACCGTATAAGTGGGCGAGCGTGCAACCACTACGCTCTAGGGTTGGAATCGTAATAGCCTAGCCTCAGCTATCACGATTCCAAGCGTAGTGGTTAAGAGCTTGAGCGGCTCCGCCCACTGTGTCGAATAGTCGCGGGTTCGATTCCCGCACGGGACAAATCTTTGTGTGATCCACAATTATTTGTTCCGGTCTGGGTATTTGTTTGTGAATTTTCATGTTTGTAAACGCACCCACGACACAGGAATAAATCCTAGTGTGGGGCTACGTTTAAAAAAACAAAAATGTATATAGTATCTCCACGTTAAATTGAGTATTTATTTACGAAACGTTATTAGGTAGTAGTACATTTCGTCGAACCCACCTACTTACGTCGATCTATCACGCCAAGCTTGGGTTAAACCCTCTTAGAACAGGATTTTATTTAACATTAACTTTTTATACGGCCTTTATTGTACTTTTTTATTTATTATACAAAAACTTAAATGATAATAGGAATAAAAGCTTGTCGCGACATTAGAATGACGACAATCTACGTCTTCACTCAACGTCTCCCGACAAGCTTTTACTTTTTCTTTTATATAAGTTTTAGTTCATTATTTGGGATAAAAGTTTGGTTATAGAAAGTTTTTTTTACTTATTTTTTCTTGTGAAAACACGAAGCGGCTATATAAAGTACAGTAGTAATCACACTACGGAGAGCATTTAAGATTATTTTAGGAAACTGGTTTTATTATGAAGTTGGAGGTCGGAACAATACTTAGGATATTGCGTACTTTATTTTTTCTCATGGAAACACGAAGCGGCTAAAGTACAAACTTATACTACGGAGAATGTTGAGATTATTTTAATCGACTATAAATTTCACAAGAAATAGGAGATAGGAACGAAATAAAAATTCTTTTCCCAAATCTTTTTAAGATTTTGTGTACTTTTGTTATCGATAAATCCATCAAAGGTAGGTACAACCACAAGTATTTAAAAAAAAAAGACTGAATGTACCAAAGCGCCTATGCTCGTTAAAACGATCTCGGTGCAGTCGCATCCGTCAATGACAAGAGTTGCAACCGCCGTATACCAGGCACGGGATTATACGGTCATTCATGAACTTTTGTATAATACCGAACCATATAACCATATATCAGTAGGAAAAATGAGAATAATATGGTATTTTATCTGAAAGAACAACCACCGAAGCTGAGACCATTAAATATTGAGACACATGGAATGCAAATGAGTAGGACGGGATTGGTTGAAGAGGATAACTAACTTTATTTTGTGTATTAGACGGGTGTGCTTAGGTGTAGTTAAGTTTAATAACCTGGACTACTCGTATGTCAGTAAAATATTACTGAAATAGTTTAGAAAAATTTTAAGCAAATAATAAATAAAAGAATTTTATAGTCCTCTTAAATAATCGTTCATAATATGCAAAAGTCTGCAAGGACACATTTTGTTAGTCTCTGTTATCAGTACCATTTTAACGTTGCCTATTTTTTTGTTGTTGTTTATCTTCAAACAAACGAAAATAACATCGCATGTATATATCTGCTGTATCCCTTACGACTATTGACTTACGACTATCGATTCACCCTGTGGAGGGCCTGCCTATATGATATGGTGAAGACCTCTTAAGACCAATTCTCTTATTTAATTGCCACTGAGACTGAATTGAGATTTAATTATGAATTGACTCATATTTGGTATTCTGCTCACTAAAGTATCGATTCGATTTCAGTATCATTTCAGTATAATTCCGATATCATGTCAAGTTTTTTAATTCAAAATATATTGTTAATCCCGTCTTGATCACATGTTAGTCTCACCTGACACAGTCTAAATAAAAAATGAAAAAAAATGTAATCTTTAATTTAACGATGTTTTGTATATTTGTTGTTCATGTCAGTTCAACATTTTATCGGAATACCGTTTACATTTTGTTCAACATTCGGTCCGATCTCGATGCGGTCGATGTCGATATTTATGAGAATACCATTTGTGAGATTTATGAGATTGAGATTAGATCGAGACTGTAGATTTAATACTTTTAATTACGAGAATTATTCTTCAGGGAAAAGTTAAATGGGTGCAGCACAAAGCAGGTCGTGATGGCGATTTTTGAAGGGAGGCCTTTATCCTGCAGTGGTGGCGTATCAGCTAATAATAATCATGATGATAACAACCTATTCATTTACTAAATATCTTGAATGATGACGTAGGTAAATTATAATAATTTGTACTGTACATTAGTAGTGATATCCTAGTGGTTAGACCGTTGGACTGCAAATTCAAAGGTCTTGGGTTCAAACTCAGACACGCACCTTTGTTTTTAAAAAAGCATGTGCGTATTAAAAAATAACTATCACTTGCTTTAACAGTGAAGGAAAACGTGATGAAACCTGTATGCCTAAGAGTTTTTCGAAGGTGTGTGAAGTTCGCCAACCCTCACTGGGCCAGCGTGGTGGACTATGGCCTAAACACTCTTAGTTTGAGAGGAGGAGGAGGTTTGGGCACGCCAACGGTGGGATAGTTTCTTAACAGGGCTAATATTATATATTATACTGTACATTTATCTGCTCATTAAGTCGTTTTGAGTCTTGCACTTAGTTACTAAACTTACTTATAGAACTGCTTCTTTGAATTACGAGAGTTTCAATACAAATGTGTGAGTACAATAAACCCTAGCATTATATGGAACAGACTATAGACGCCTATGCTTTGGAAAGAGCAAAGATTCTCAAAGAAACAAAATACTTATTGCTGCTTTACTTAGAGCGGCGTTCTGTGAGTGTTGTGATGTTTTTTCATCCCATATTGTTACCCATCCCCTATTTGTTTTGTGGTTTTTAAAAATGAAAATAAAATGCTAAATATAAATAACTACTTTCTGCCCGCGACTTTGTCCGCGTTGACTCTAGACTGGAACTTTACATTATGTCGAGATAATAAAAATTATTTCATGCAAATCCGTTCAGTAATTTTTGCGTGATTGAGTCAGAAACTTCGAAACATACAAACTTTCACATTTATAATCAATGCTATAGTATAAACATTCCTGCCTCTTCCTTTTAAAAATGATTTTATTTGCGTCCCAAAGTTTAATGTTCTGCTGCACTGTTTGAGACAGTAAAACAAAATTAAGTTAAGTCCAAGAGTTAAATTAATTTAAACAGGTTCTTTAATCTAGATTTACACTTTATGGAAATTTTATATTTACGATGTGCTCCAGCGCTACGTTGGGTCACTTATTTTCGTTTAGGAAAGCAGTGTTCTCGCAGTGAAGTGTAATACATCACGTAGTGGTCCGTAGAACGTAAACATAGCAGCTCGACCGGCGACCTCACGCCCGGGGCGTTTAAGAGAAAGCCTCGCGATGTATGTCGTTAGGAATTGTTTTACATTTTATTCGAGCAGATATTTGTAGGTGTTGATAAAAAAGCGTCTTTAAATCTTTTTATTCTCTTGAACTGTCAGTTCAAATAGTTCTCGAAGATATTATTAGCTCCTCGTTTAATAGCAGTCGCTTGTGGGTCATAGGTGGTATTTCTTTTTGTTGTCATGTTTAACACCTATAGTGAAGCAGATTGAACAATTTGTTCTGACATTAAATGTATGACTTAAGCTTTATGCTGTAACTCCAAAATTTTGTCTTACGTGGAATCTGCTTGTTTAAATCCTCACGTTCGGTTAAAAAGGAGCACATCATACTTCAAGACATTTATATTTTCGGCATATAATTGGGTGTTTAGGCTGATTTTAATAAATACATCAAAATTAACGTCTCCGGTTACAACTTATGAATTGAAAGTTAACGTGCAATTTTTTTGGGGCGTGGTGGATATAAAATATTTTGTGTTGTTAAAAAAAGTTGGATACGTAAATATATGTACCTTCCTGGATTCATTTTGACATAATATTCTTAAATTTTATCGCATTTTATATTATGAGTTTTAGGGAAATGTAAAACAGGTTACGTGTATCTGCTTCTCCTAATCTCGTATTAGTTTGTATACTTTTGGACCGGCACAGAAATGCATTTTTAGGTATTCACATATTCTTACAATCATGTACAATTTTTTATTTTTATCCACTAGACTAGACACTATATTTATTTTTGAGTAAATGCCTATTTCGAGTGTATTGAAAGTTTTCTTATATAGTCTTTTGTAATACGTTTGAAATGAGAACCGCGGTGACAAGGGTTGAAATCATCGAATGTTATATATACATATAACATTCGATGATTTAAACTCTTGTCAACGTTTTCGCAGTTAAACTGGAACTGTTGGCTGTTGTGGAGCGTTGGTTCTCGTTAGAATTGCAAAGCTGTGTTTCGAAGCCATAACCTGTCTGCGTGTCTGATCTGCGTGGTATGGTGGCAAGAGCACTGTATTCCCTCCCTGAACCTACCTAAACCGGCACACCAGCAATAGGTACCGACCTATTGACTTAAAAATATTGTACACAGTACAGTATTTTAGTATGTTGTCAACTGAAAAGCAAATGGCAATCAAATTTTAATTATCATAAGAATACGTACAGACCATTCCAGTACTCAGGTTACTTAGATAAGTTAGCGGACTGCCAAGCGAGTAGAGAGAGCTGCATGTTTATATCGAGAACGAAGGACACAGTATAACAATAAGTTATGTATAGAAAATTAACCAACGATTAAATTTGTACCGTTTAATCTTGCGGCGCCCAACGGTGATAGTCAAATTTTAGAAAAAGCAATTTGCAATCGACCACTAACTCAAAGGGCCAAATCTCGCGGGGCGCCAAGAACCCTCTATTAAAATTTAAACTTCATTTTATCGAATAAATTGCTTCTTGACTTTGACTATGTTCAAGGTAAATATTGTCTGTAATCTGGTCTTGAGAATGTAAATAAACTGTAAGGTATTCCTTCCTAGTTTATTTTGAACACCAAAAAAAATATACCTTCAGCTGTTGATTTTGCTTAATATTTTTTTATTTATACTCAATAAACGTTTGCACAAGCAGACGGACTTCCTTAATTGAAAGTAGTCTATAACCGAATTGTGTTGAACTTTTAATAGATATCTATCGTGACTGATAGCCTCATAAAGCATATGCTAACTGAATAATAAGATTAATAATTTAAAAATATCCATAGAGCGTGATGATATATATAGATAGACAGAAAATATGTACATGGATGTAGTACTTATACTAATCATTAAACTTCCGTATTCTTGAATTGTACTTATCGAATACCAAGTATCCTATTAGTCATTATCTACGGCCATATCATTAATAATATAAGTTACTGGAAATGTATGTATTAAAAAATTTTATATAATTCCTAGGAAATTTAATAACCTCATTAGGAAATTCCTATTTAGGAAATGTGTAAAATAAATTGTCAATATTACACATTGCCTACGAAGAGTCGATATTTCCTAGGCCCTCTATACAATTCCAAAACGGTATTAGGAAATGTAATAATAATCATCATAAAAGGCGCCAGTCACGTAGGAACTTTGTGAAATAAGTAAATAAAAAGAAGTTGCTTAGGTTAGATGAGACTTGTGATAATAATCTAAACAAAACCGCGACCAGATCTTACCTGGCGGCCGCCGGCCGCGTCGCGGCATGCTCGCTTCGCTCATTCGGCTCGCGCGTTTTGGTCACAGTTCCTACCTAACCTAAATCATACTACATTTTGGCTACTACTATGAATGCATAAATAAATAAATAAATAAAAATGGTTTATTGGTATCTCATACATTGTAGATTTATGTAAAATTGAGGCAGCCCCAGTAAGTGATATGAATACTTGTGTTGGGGTTGTCTCGCACTTCCCTTATACATATACTTATGCAGACAATGTTAAAGCAGTAGCAACAGAATATAAAATTGACTTATAGAAATATAAAACAGAAGAAACATAAAAGTAGACAAAAATAAAATAAATAAATAGACGCTAACATGCAATTTTAGTTCTAGTATAGTGTGTGTGTGTGTGTATGTGTGTGGGCATGTGTGTTTGTCTGTGTTTGTGAGGTGTTTCGCGCACTGGTAACTCTTGTCATTTATCTGATTCTAACTAAGATGTTTTCAACATCTTCGTATGTTAGCGTTTTCATCCACTCTATTACAGTTCTTTTGCACTCATATAACTTCATTGGGTAAATATTCAGTTTTTGATTTAGTTTGTTATATATAAATGCAGATTGCGTATTATACTGACGTCTGGCGAAGACAGTTCTAACATTTTCAGAATGGGCAACAGTATGTTTCCGCCTTCTATTCAGATATTCCGCATTAAAAGGTAATGTTTTGTGAAGATTTAGGGTTATGTATAGAAGATATAGTTTTCTAACCGTTAATAAATTACTACTTTTATAGAGGTCATCTGTAGAGAATCTGTATGGTTTGAAATACATGACCTTAATGAGCGATCGTTGGGCTTTTTCAAGATCAAGGAATTTGGTTTTTACTGCGCCGCCCCACACAGGTATACAGTATGTTATAATAGACTGCACCAAGGCAGTATATATTCTGTTTAATAGTTGGGCTGACATCACATGGCGTAATGTTTTAAACATCCAAATAAATTTCCTAGTACGACTCATAATAATTTCAATGTGAGAATGCCATGATAATCGCTGGTCTAGCATTACACCCAGATATTTTATGGTACTAACCTGTTTTATAGTTGGGCATTTACAACTATAGTTCAAAGGCTCAGCAGTATTGTCACACCCATGGATTTTCAACTCAATATCCGTTCCTGGTTGGGTTCTTTGATTCGGAGTAAAACAGATAAAGTTCGTTTTAGTTATATTAAGAGTTAACAAATTTGCATTGAGCCAGCTAGCTATTTCAAACAGGCCCTTGATAGCAGCATCTTGTACCGCCTTCCAAGAAACTCCGGAATAAACGACCGCAGTGTCATCCGCATAAGAGAAGATCCGCCCACCGTTGCTTCGCAGATTGCACAAATCATTTATATAGACAAGAAAAAGTGTTGGACCTAGGACACTTCCCTGCGGGACTCCGAACATTATGTTTTCCTCGTTACTATATCAATTATTGATTTTAACCTGTTGTGTCCTATTCTGGAGATAACTTTTGAAAAGACAAAGAGGAGTTCCTCGAATACCTACATTTTCAAGTCTTTGCAGAAGAATGGGGACGGAAACCGTATCAAAGGCTTTTCTGAGGTCCAAAAACACCACTAGACATTTATCACCCTTGTCTACCTTTGATACAATCTCCGAGGTCAAGGCGGTAATAGCGTCTTGAGTGGAAAATCCTTTTCTAAATCCATATTGAGATTTGGATAGAATGTTATATTTATTAAGATAGCTAATGAGTCTAATGTTAAGTAATTTTTCTAAAATTTTTGAAATGGATGGTAGAACTGATATCGGTCTGTAATTATTGACATCGCTTGCATCCCCTCCCTTGTATATAGGAGTAATAATAGATTTTTTAAAAGCCTGAGGAAAAATACCTTTTTCAAAGCATGCATTTGCTAGCTGGCAGATTATGGGTACGATATAATCTCTAGCCACCTTTAGAAATTTCGTGGGTATATCATCACAGCCTGGTGCGCTACCAGAATCGAGAGCCATGAGTATGCCATCTACTTCCTGAGGATCAGTCTCCAGCAGTACGAACGAGGTAGATGATGAGTGAGAATGAGAAGCTGAATTTCGTAGAGTCGCCTGAGTTGGAATGCCTTCCGCTAATGTTTTACCTATTTCAACAAAAAAATGGTTTACGCGATTTAACGAGTCGAGGGGGCAAGGTGTAATATTAAGTAGATTTAAGTTTGATGGCTTAGGGTTTTTGAATCGAGTAATTTCGTTAATTTTTAACCAAAGTTGTTTCGTATTTTTTAGGGATGCTCCTATTTGCTTTCGATGATATTCTCTTTTTAGTTTTTTTATCAGATTAACACAGTAATTTCGAAAGCGTTTGTATGTTATTTTCAAAATTATGTTATATGGATCTCTTCTTATTTGTAGCTGCATTTTATTTCTTAGTCTAATGCAACGCACTGCTCCCACAGATATCCAGGGCTTTAGTTTACGCTTGCAACTGGGTATAGATCTAATCGTAGTATTTGAGCGGATAGATGCCTTGATCATACTTATTAACTTATTTGCTAGTATATTAGGATCTTTGCATATATTAAAAAATGATATGTCTGTTTTTAAAAGGCATTGAAAAGCATTCTCAAAGTTGATGATGTTTATAGATTTATTAAAGTTTTCAATTTTTTGTGTGTGAGATATATTTAGTAGTACCATAGCATGATCAGTAATTGTTGTGGTCAAAATAGCAACAAAAGCGGTATTTTTGTGTTTATCTAGTTTCAAAAAGGCATGATCAAGGCAACTCTCCTCTCTGGTAGGTAAGCAATGTCCTGGTAATAGCCCATGTACCGAGAGCATGTCTAGATAATTCAACCTATTACTTCTTTGTTGTAATATTTCCGTTGGTTTTGTTATTAAATTAATATTTATATCTCCTATTAAGATTATATTTTTGTGAGTAGCTATAGTTTCAAGGTGTTGGTTAATAGAATTGATAAAGCTGTTAGCGCAAGCATTTGATGGGGAGCGATATACGCCTAAGATGGTATAATTAGTAATGATTAATTGGAGAGCAGATGCATGAGTCAGGTTAATTTCTGTCACCTGTGGCATATGACAATTTTTAATGTACGCTACCACTCCATCATTTTGATTAAGCTGATTCGTCGTATGATATACAGTATAATTATTTAACAACGGTATTTGACGATTGTTATTAAGTCTACACTCAGTCAACACCAGCACATCCACTTCAAATGTTAGCTGTGCCAAGTTAATTTGTAGGTCATCAAAATTTTTGTATATGCTTCTCATATTTTGAGTCAATATTGTCAGGGAACGATTTTGAAATTGGGAGTTAGTAGATAAATGTTCAATATTGCATACATCGGAGTTTGCTATTTCAGAATAGTCTAAGTCCTGTAATGCATTTTGATTACTATCCATTTACATCGAAGGTAAAATGTAGTATGGGTTTCTCTAGTTCATCAAATGAATGAGTTCTTTGATGATCGAATTTAAGACTTGATATTATTTTAGATGAATATTCGTAGTGAAGACAGGGCGCTTCTATGATAATGCGTAGAGTTTCTGAGAGTGAGGTTGTGTGTGTGAGTGTATTATAGTGGTGTGTATTGTCGTGTAGAGTGTAGATTAATTTTATTTGTATTAAAGTAGGTTGTTGTAGGTTCTTAACATATGTTCTAAGGTTAGTTAATTTAATTATAATTAATGAGACACCGTTTAGAGTCCCAATAGAATTGTGGCATCCTATTAATAACGGAATGACAAGAGAGGTTTTCATGTGTATAACATATATTATTAGTCATGAGCCTTGTAAGAGATGATGTACCTGTGACTCACTTTTTATAAGAATTACTCGCGAATTTTCATCTTGCCTTACGAAAACTCGACCAAATGCAGTTCAACAAAATTTATACTGCTTGGTTTTTGCCAAGTCTCGAGCTAAGAAAAATGTAGTTTTTATATTTTGCATAAAATGTAATTTTTATATTTTTTTCTTAACCTTTTTTTTAACATCTATTCTCCTTATCACTTTATTTCCTTTTTTCTATGCTTTTTATTTATTTGTGGAGGTATTTGATTCAATTGTGATAAATGTCAAAATGCGAAATGCGTCAAGTTGAAGTTAATGTCAACTGCGTTTAGTTCGTTGCGTCGATAAACCCTTATTTAATCGATTAATCGATTTTGATTGTTTGATATTGACTTTGACCGCTCGCGGAGGCATAAATATATTTTATATTTATTCAAGTTGTATTAGTGTTACTTTTGTTTTTTTTTATCATTTTGTATATTTATTATTTATTTTTCTTATTACTATATAAAATTAATAGGTATATTATGTCCAGCTATGATAGTGATAGCGATACAGGTGCGTTTATGTCTTTAAATAGTAGCAATGACAGTTTCGTTAGCATTCCATGCCTTGCTGATTCTCTTATGTCAACTTTTTCCGATGTCCCTAGGAACTTTAATGTCATTCACATTAATGCCCAAAGTGTTACGGCTCATTTCTCTGATATGCTAGTTAACTTTGACCGTAAAAATATTCATACCATTCTTATTTCCGAATCCTGGCTAAAGCCATGTCTCCCTTTTACACTATATTCCTTCCCCGGTTTGAATCTCATTAGAAACGATCGTACAGTTGGTGGTGGTGGCGGTGTTGCGATATATCTACGCTCTAATATTCCTTTTTCTATTGTTGATTTATCGCTGCAGCCCCCTCCACTAAATGCTGGGGAACATCTCTTTATTGAAATCCGTCTTCATCACTCTAAAGTACTACTCGGAGTCTATTACAGTCCTTCATCACGCATAGACTTCTTCTCTTTCTTTGAAAGTCTCTTGGAAAATTTAATCCCTTCTTTCAGTCATACTATCATTATGGGTGATTTCAACACATGTCTGCTTAGAAATGACTTTCGCTCTTCTAATCTTTATGCTGTCCTTGACTCCTGTAATTTATCCATTCTTCCGCTCCAAGCTACTCATCATTTTCCCAATTCTACTCCATCGCTTCTAGATCTTATCTTTGTTTCGTCAGCTGAACATGTCGCTAAACACATAGCACAAGTATCATAACTTACTTTTCCTATCCTATAAACTTCGGCCACCTAAAGCCAAAGCTAAAATCCTTTTGCAGCGTAATTTTAGTGGTATTAATCTCGACAGGCTTAGGGAGGCTGCCGCTAACATTGATTGGGACTCGTTGGTAATGTCTGATTCATTGGATGACAAGGTCAATATTTTTGCAGCGACTTTAATTCGGTTGTTTGATGTGCATGCTCCTATTCACCCTGTTAAAATCAAACATCTTCCGGCTCCCTGGCTGACTGATAACATTAAGCTTTTAATGAACAAAAAGGTGGCAGTCAAATCCAAATTCAAAATGCGTTCCACTGACGCTAGGTGGAGCAAATATGTCGGCATTCGAAATCACTGCAATAAGGTGTGTAGGGATACTCAACGCCAACATATTGATAGTTCTGTTCAGAACGGGAATCCAGCTAAAATCTGGAAATTTCTCAAATCTATGGGGGTCGGTAAATCGCGCCAAGATAACGTTCCAAAAATTTGATATTAATCTTCTTAACAAACATTTCTCTACTGAGTTCTTAGATTTACGCGAATATTACACATGAATAAAACTATTTATTCGGATTTTATCGCGGTTTATTTTGATTTTAAGTTCCCGACGTTTCGAGTGCTTTGCAGCACCCATGGTCACGGGAAGGACTGAGGTGTTAGACTTCCAAAAGGCATAATTGTTCCGGGGTACCCTCAAACTTCTTAATTATTTTTGTTTTTGTTGGTCCGATCTACGCAGAATGAGCTCACGGTGTATTGAGGTCTTGCAGTGTTATGCTTGGTTTTGGATTTAATTATATTAATTACTGGATCCCAAGACGATGGAAGCACCCAGCCATCTTCTCTATTGGAATTAGGTTGTTTTTTAATTTCAATAGCCTCGCGAATTATCCTTGGTAGGAATCGGTGTTCTTTCACGAGGATTTGTGGTCTATCAAATCTGATGTTATGGCGGGTGCGGTCAAGGACATGTTCACAGACTGCAGACTTCTTTGAGCGACGGTGTTTTAGGTCAGCTATGTGTTCTTTAACCCGAGTTTTTACTGGTCGTTTTGTTTGTCCTATGTAAGAGAGACCATAGTTCATAGGCATGTACGCCTGAGAAACCTTTCTATTTGAGAGATCAAGTAACAACTTTAAGAAACAAAATTTATAAGGTTAATCCACTACGTTTCATTCAATATAGATTTATATTTTCTTCAAGATTTAGGCGGGGGTCTGTCTGACGCTACTAAAGTTGATTAAACTGTTCTAAAAAATAAATTGAGGTACCGTACCCTAGCTATTATCGATAAAATATGTATGTAGGTAAAACTGTGTACAAAATAAGTTCATCTGTGGCAACAAAGCTGACTAATTAGTAACTGTATCAGTTTTTCATAGCCGCAATCCCAATATACAGTTGTTGCAAAGCCGGCTAAATCTATTATAAAGCAGCTTTGCCCAATTCATACGAATTAAAATCGTTTGTGGAATCGATTGTATAGTAGTTACGAAGCGCTACTGTGTACGATTTGGAGAATGTGATCGTATCAATTTATATAGTGTTTCAGTACCTATATCATAGGGAAGTGTGTGTCATTGGTAACCAAATCACGCTTCATTGCAATTTTAAAACGATCGTAAAACTAGGGCTGATAAATAACTAACGCCAAACACGCGACGCCTTTGATTATTCATGAATGTGTTAGATGTTCGTTTTATGCAAAATTGTCTTGAAACTACTAAAACATCTTGTAGAGACCATTAGCCACCATAGAGAAATATCAACATTCTGTACTACCAATAGATATCACTCACCTCAACTCAATGAGTATGAAGTCATTTTCAAAACAATCACGTAGCTTTTAATAAAAACCCGTTCTTACATGAAAGTTTCGCGGCTTTAGTACTAATGAAACTCATAAGCATGGTTCTAATACCGGCCCATTAACACTTCCCAATTGCTCTTCGAAGGGAGAAAAACTCCCCCTCCGTGAACCATGACTCCTCGTGTCTCAGAGTCCCATTAAAGTTAACATACAAATTAACCGAAACATTGGCTTCACACACAGACCGGAAAGGAAATAATGCCCTGTTGTCGTAATTATTTATTTCGCGAGCGCGCGAAAAGCGTTAACTAGAACACGAATTACAATTTGTAGGTATTTGTTCATCTGATACTCTTATATGAGCTGTACCTAAATATTTTGTCTTTGGGTCAGCATTTGTAGATAAGCTAGCTCAAGTAAGTAACAAATACAAAATAAAGGTATGCAACAAACATATTGCCGTGGAGTATTTCCCAATGCCAATGCTAAAGAAAATATGGTCCAATTCGATTTTTGTCATTTGAACATAAGAAAGGGGAGATTGCTTTTCGCCCAATATTTCTGGTGAACAGTCGACTACTTAAGCAAATCTCAGTGAGACGTCTTCCAGTTTTGAAGTTTGCTTTATACTTAAAACTAGTAATGAAGGCATTAAGGCGCGCTGAATGCATAAGAAATGAGGTACCGCCGCCACAACCTCCTATATAATTAGCAGCCTTATTGGCTGAATATTTTGCTTTCTTTCGTTGCAATGTAAAATATTTGACATTATTTTGGCTTGCTTACTTTTATGTAACACCGGCATTGAGGGTACTGAATATGTGTAGGCCAACATATGGAAAAACATGGGGCCTACAGCCCAAAATAATGCAGTGGATATACAAAATCATGATAAAACCGATATTAACATGAATGCATCGTGTGGTGGCCCAGAACCAAAACACAAACCTGCAGGGACGCTCTTACGAAACTACAGAGGACAGCCTGCCTTGCCATCACAGGTGCATTCAAAACAACACCGTCGGCAGCTATGGAGTGGTTACTCAATCTTACTCCATTACATATCGTTATTGAGACTGAAGCGAAGAAGGCACTCTATAGGCTAGAGAAAACTGGACTATGGAGCATAACAGCGCCAAGCCTTGAACACACCAAGTTAGCGCCAGACAAGGGACTAGACGACATAAGGAACATGAAAAGCGACAAGATCTTGACTATGCAAATGTTCAACAAAAGATTTAGCACCCACATCCCTACCAGGGAACAATGGAAAAATGGTCTAAATAAGCAAGGTAAGGAACAAATGATGTGGTACACAAATGGATCCCAAACCAAGTCTGGAACGGGAGCCGGTGTACATACAGAAGGATACAATCTAAGTCAAAGCATGGGCAGATTTAGGTCATTATCCCAAGCAGAGACCTATGCGATAATTGTTTGTGCAAAAGAGATATTGGACAAACGAATTACAGGCAAGAGATAGTCAGGCTGCTCTCAAAGCCGCCAGCTTCTATGAGCTAAACTCAACACTGGCTGTGGAGTGTGCATACCTTCTTGATGGATGTGGAGCGCGCAAAACGGTCAGATTAGTCTGGGTCCCTGGGCACACGGGGGTTAATGGCAATGAGCGTGCGGATGACTTAGCCAGAAAGGGAGCAATAGAGAAACTTGTTGGTCCAGAACCGTTCATAGGCATACCAGATGGTGCCCACAGAGGCGCGCTCTTCAAATATGCCCAAGAACAACACACGAAAGAGTGGAAAACAAACACAGGGCTGAGACACTCCCAAGGAATTCCTCTCCACAAGGTGTGACAGCGACAGCAAGAGACTACTAAAACACAGTAGACTACAACTAAGGCAACTAATTGGAGCCTACACAGGCCACTACGGCACAAAAGAACATCAACACAAGATGAACCTCTGCAGCGACGTGGTATGCAGGAACTGTGGCACAGAGACTGAAACCATGAAGCACGTTCTCTGGCAGTGCGACGCACTGGCGGCGCGGCGAATGAAGCTACTGGGAGTGCCCTATCCAAACTCAGAGGAACTTCAGCTCTTTCCCCCTGCTGGAATCTACAACCTGGTACAGGGAGTATTTGGTTCTTCAGGTACGTAAAAGCATTCGGGCAAGGACAGCACAAAAGATCCCATCGGCTCGAAGTGCGCCTGAGGTTTCCTCGGTCCGATAAGCCAACAAGATAAGATAAGATGTAACAGCTAGTTTCTATATGCTTAGTTGTTTCTACACAAATGTTCCAATTGTTGATACATATGCATTGAACATTTGCTATAGGTACCATAATATTAATAAAATATTAAAATATAAATTAAATGGTAATAGAATAAAAATACTAAGTATACTTTTCCAAGAGATATAAGACTTACTTTAATAGGTACCTAACTTGGATAATTAATTATTTCCTGAGTAATTTGTTGCCGAAAAACTTCGTTAGGACTTTAAAAACTTTGTTAGGAAAGGGTTCCAATTTTGGGTGGATCGTCTAATAAATAGCAGTTTAATATTGACGTCATCTATCAGGTAGTCCTATGAATGAGTCTGTAATTGTAATCGTCAGCTTAAGCGACGAGCTCGGCGCTTGGCAGACACAATAGATAAATTATGCGGTCTCGCCTAGACCCGGCGAGAGTCAAGGGATTAATGACGTATTATGTATATTACACTGCCTTTTTCCAAGCTACAGGGAAAATGATACGATACAATGCACTAGAGTAAATATTCAAAATACGGATAAGAACGATTGTGGAGCTGAACAACAAAAGGGTGGATGAAATTTAGTATGTTAAGGCGGTTCCCATCTAGATTAGCTTTTGCCCTTTAAGTTTTTATGGAGTGATCAAAGATATTCGAACTATTGTGCGTATTCTGAACATTGTGCGTATTTTAGTTTAGGAAAGTAATCTCAAATAACCACCGAAATAGTGGGTGATGCTATTGCGTCATGACAAGCCGTAATGTTGCTTTATGATGATAATATACTTAGTATTCTTACTAAACCTACTAATATTATGTGAACATTTGTATGTTTGTTACTCAATCACGAAAAGAACGCCTGAATAGCATTGGATGAAATTTGGCACACAGTTAGTTTATTACCTGGATGTAGGATACTTTTTATATCGGTAAAATGTAAGGCACAAGAGCAGTAATAGCCTAGTGGTTAGACCATTGTACTGCAAAGTCAGAGGTCTCGGAACCCAGGCACGCACCTCTATCTTTTAGAAAGCATGGGCGTATTAAAAAAATATCTATGACTTGCTTTAACGGTGAAGGAAAACATTATGAGGAAACCTGCATGCCTGAGTGTTTCTCAAAGGTGTGTGAAGTTCGCCAACCCGCACTGGGCCAGCGGGGTGGACTATGGCCTATACCCTCTCAGTATGAGAGGAGACCCGTGCCCAACGGTGGGAGAGTTACTTAACAGGGCTTATTTATTATTTAAAATATAAGGTTCCTGTCTAAAATCAACGCGGACGAAGTCGTGGGCAACGTATGTAACGTGGTATACTTGTTGTATATAATAAATAATCGCCAAATATAGCTAAAGTACTCATATGAGTAGTTCTGAATAGTTCCTAGTGAATAATTCGAAGTGGATTGCTATTGCAGCATTGTTTGAGACTTTGTACTATGTGTTGACCTCTCCGTTAAATGGATACTCCACATTCAAGCTCAAGAATGTTTTAAGGCGATCGATATTGATTAACATCACTTCAGCGGGTTAGTTAATTTATTTGGTACTTTGTTAGACAGATCGGTGTTTAATTGCTATAAAACATCGGTTCTAAATGTATTACCTATTTTTCCTTTTTTTTTTTATAAAAACGTAGCCCCACTCTAAGATTCCTGTATCGTGGGTGCATTTACAAACATAAAAATTCACATACACAAATACCCAGAACGAAACAAATAATTGTGGGTCACACAAAAATTTATCGCGTGCGGGAATCGAACCAGCGACTAGTAGAAATAGTGGGCGAAGCGGCTTAAGCTCTTAACGACTGCGCTAAATCGTCCGTCGCTGGCTTTCAGAGTTAATAAGAATATGTAAATCTTTACAATTTTTTAGGGGTTGAGACTGCGTGCACGATATGATATAAATATGTACATTAAATAGATAGAGTACTCTTTATAGTACATTTATGTAATTACAGTAAATAAATTCTATATAATTAAAGACAATAGCAAATTGGCGGTCTTATTGCTAAAAGCTAGTCACAACCAGTAGGTAATTCTATTATTAGAATGGAACTATCTTTGAAATCTATACTAATATTATTAATTCGAAAATAGCTATGTCTATTTGTCTGTTACAATAATATTAGCCCTGTTCAGAAACTGTCCTACTGTTGGGCACGGGCCTCCTCTCAGACTGAGAGGGTTAGGGTAGGACAATAGGTCTCATAAAAAAGCTCAAAGTTGCTCAGCGAGCTATGGAGAGAGCTATGCTCGGCATTCGGAATGGGCATCAGAATGAGGAAATTCGTAGAAGAACCAAGGTCACCGACATAGTCCTTAAGATTAGCTAGCTGAAGTGGCAATGGGCGGGCCACATAGCGCGTAGATCGGACGGGCGTTGGGGCAGAAAGATTCTAGAGTGGAGACCACGTATTGGCAAGTGCAGCGTGGGACGACCGCCTTCCAGATGGACTGACGATTTTGTGAAAATCGCAGGAAGTCGTTGGATGCAGGTGGCATCGGACCGTTTACGCTGGACAGCGATTGGGAAGGCCTATGTTCAGCAGCGGACAAGTATAGGCTGAGATGATGATGATGATGATTTGTCTGTTACCATTTCACAAACTAACTGCTGAACAGATTTTGATTTCGACGAATTCGGCAAGAAAATAGATTTTATCCAAGGGAAGTACAGGCTACCTTTTGTTTCATTAAAAAAAGCTTAAGGGTGCGAAATACGCGCCTGAAAATAATGCGACCAAGTTGCAGGGTTCAGCTAGTACCACATAAAGATGTACTTATACAAGTATATTTATCATCATGTAGGTAGGTAGGTAGTATGGCTACTTTAACAGACATAGATACCTCTTTATTATGTTTTGAAGAACTTTGAATTCATGGGAGCTTCTCATCTTACAGATAAGTATTTATCTTTAATTTTATTTTAAATTAAATATGGCATACCCAGTTATCCCTAAAATATTGTGACCGCAATTTAAATAATTTTTCTTCGTAATACTCGTATGATAATTGTATTGTTAATAGGGCGTTCTTTTGGTCGAGCGGCGCATGGTTCATATTCACATGCATCGTGCAACCCGAGGTTTCGGTTTCGAGGTTAGACAAAGTTATATTGGGGTTTTCTATCGAAAAATTCTGGAATGGCGTTTAGTATAGTGGCAATAGTCTTGCCCCCTATTATATATAGGGACGTGAAATTGTAGGCGAATGTGGGTATACGCAGTGCATCTCTGTCACTCCTTATCAGAGAATGTAGGAGGGTGTTCATTTTTTATTTCTGTTAATAGTTAGTTCCTAGGGAACTAATATTAATTATGAAAACTAGTTTATTTATGTATTGATAGATATAGATATAATCACGCCAGAAAACTAGGTAATGCAACGTGATAAGCTTATATATTCTTAAGTCCCTTTTATATGATGACATGCGTACCATATCCATTACTTCTTAATCAGTATTGAAAACGAGGTATGAACACACAGTAAAAAGGGAAATGAAAACGGTACACCACAAATAAAAGCAATAAAGGATGATACAAAGTGGCGAGCGCGGTTAAAACATTACAAAAACATCGAATTGAGAAAGGAAAATTCAAGCTACGAGTTTTTTACTCTTACGTTACTTTATTGAAGAAGAAAGAATGAGTGTAGCTGTCTTACCAGCTCTGTACATCGCTCTACAAACTATCCGGTTTTATCTTATTCAACGAAAGATTAGCTGAAAATTTTGAAAAATGTTTGTTGAGTTGCATGTAATATCAACAAATATCCCGGATCCCACTATTTCAGTCTCCGGATCAATACTGGGAAATTTTCGATAGAAAAAGTACATTTTCCGCCCTAGGATTTGAACTCATGACTTATACTGAACGCATTATTCTTTACTAGACGAACAAGGCAGTCTTAGTGAGTGCTAACTTGAATAGTGATATTTTTGAGTTATACCACTGGTACATTGGGTCCATATTACGTCAAGTTTAAATTGTCTATGTGGATATTTATATAAAGTATAGTTACGGGGTATAGATCATAGATATAGTATTAGTGCCGGGTATAGACGATAAACGTCATTAACGTAAGTAAACGAAAGGACTCGCCAAAAAAGATCCATATCTTTATACATACAGATTTACCGAATATACAACCATACCCATTTTCCCACAAACTTGTTCATTTGTGGCCTTTCATTGGGTTTCCCTCCGTCAGTCCACAGTGGGTCTGCGTCGTGGGGTATGACCTATTCACTCTCACCTTATTTGTGTAAGAAGGCCTTTGTCCAGCACAAGGTCAGTATAGGTTGATTTATTTTAATTGGGTGTCGCTCACTTTTTTCATTCGATCTCGACGAGACAAAGATATATCTTAAAGCATTTTTTTTTATTAAATCATTCATTCATATCTGAGGACTTAGCAAGAGAATATGGTATGTTATAGTAACGCTACTGAGTAAGGGCTGTCACGTTCATGCTTACTAATGACCGGTTTCAACATTCAACTAAACAATAGATTTGCTTACTGTCAGTAGTATTTTTACAGATTTTCCATATAAAATATGTCAACATTCTACTGGTAGTCGGCAAATCTATCGTCGACTTGGATATTGAAACCAGCCATAAGTAAATTACACTCGGGTAAACGTTAATCTTTTCGTGCTAAACCCTCTCTCCTTGACGTACACTCTCAATATGCGTTAATAAATCCATTGCTCTGACACAGTTCTTATCAGACCGTCTTCGCATTTAATGGAGGTAAGTTTAATTATCCAAATCAAAAGTAAAGTCATCTTAAAGTTGCTGTGTTTAGTTTGCCCTAACAATACGAACGGTCTAAGATCTAACGAGATCACAGTTTCCAATTTCTGATAGTAGGGAGGTCCAAAATACTGTTGGAACTAATTCCATAAAGTAATCGATAAGGCTCGGTTTCCGTATCGTCTTGTTTAATCTTCATTCATTACCCTCTCTCTCTCGTTAAACAGTAATTTTGACGTGTTAATAGCCAAAGTTTATTTACGTTTACTCCTAACGAACAAGCAAAATTAACACATTGAAATTTGATTTGAATTTGAGCGTGAGTTTAGGAATCTATTTAAGAGCCGTATAGTGTTTGTAAGAGGGCTTTGTAGACGAATTGGAATTTGACACTGCCTTGTTAGTCTAATAATATTAGCCCTGTTAAGAAACTGACCCACCGTTGGGCACGGGCCTCCTCTCAAACTGAGAGAGTTTAGGCCATAGTCTACCACGCTGGCCCAATGCAGGTGGCGAACTTCACACACCTTTGAGAAACTCTTAGACATGCAGGTTTCCTCACGATGTTTTCCTTCACCGTTAAATCAAGTGATAGTTAATTATTAATACGGACATGCTTTCGAAAAGTCAGAGATGCGTGCCTGGGTTTGAACGCGAGACCGCTGACTTTGCAATCCAACGGTTTAACCACTTGGCTATCACTGCTTCTTGGTCTAGTGGCTTAATAGTCCTGGATTGGAATCCTCGGACGGACAAAATGTAGATTTTCTATTGAAAATTTCCTAGTATTTGTCTGGAGTCTGGAATCGTGCCTGGTTGTAAAGAAAATAGGCTTGCCGTGTTACATGGTGCTCGTAGCGCAGTGATACCGCGGTGTGCTTGTCCATCAACATGGTTAAGCAGCATTCGACTCGGTCGGCCTGAGATGGGTAACCGTTCGTGGCATTTTCATATTCGAGCGTCTCGTCACGTTAAGCCGTTGGTCTCGGTTACCACTTGATTTGGTAGTCATTAAACCGAGTTGGAACCCTTATAAGCGGCTTGATTAGTTCCAACAGTAGATGGCCACAAACCTGCCTCCACCAATCCGCACTGGGTCCGCGTGGTGGAGTATAAGCTGATTTCTCTCACCTCGATTTGTGAGAGAAGGCCTTTGCCCAGCAGTGGGACTGGACTATGGTATTTTTATTACATGGGGCCTAACATCGTCGGCAATAGGTGGGTGTGCGCGGTACACCTCCGCCGCTCCCGCGGTACATCAATATTTTTATTTCATCCCATAAGACAAGAATCAAACAGTTACTTCACTTTGGTGACATCATTTCAAATAACACTCAGCTTTGCAAGGGTTATTGGTTAGTTGCTCTAGCGCATAGTGCGACATATTATTGTGAAATCATTCGAATCCCGAGTCAGCCAAAGTATAATTAAGGTTATTTTATTGAAATGTCCAGTTTGGAATTGTATCCAGATCGAATATCGTAGAACACTACTAGTACACTGCTGTCGCCCTCACTTCTGGAATAATAAAGGCATGATGATGTTATTTGTTTTTGATAATCTTTATAAAATTATAACATAGTAAGTTATGAAATGTAACATTGACACAAATGATTGATTGATAAGACCTAAGTTCACTAAAATGGTAGGTGTTATAAGATGATGTTGATTTTGTATATAATTGAATTACTGCATAATATTTACCCCTTAAAGCTAATATAAATAGCTGGTAGAATTTAGATCTAAATATTTAGTGAGGACCTATTAGTCTTCTTTATTACCCATTGTTAAGCATCCGAGAAAATTGGTCTTTTGTAAAAAGCCATTTCATTAATATTTAGTGCTTCCAAAGCTTTAGCCAACATTTTAGACAAAAATATTGGAAAAAATGCAGTGTATTTAACGCGCCCGCTCAACGGCCACGGCCAGTAATAAACCAGTACGCAAGCTAGACGGTTGTTTTACCTAATCGCAAATACTTCACCTGGCGACGAAGACGAAACTACTTACGTACAAAAAGAAAAAAAAAATGTCCAATTTTATCGGAAATTTGCATACTTTCGATGCAAAAAGCCAAGAATGGCAGATATTCTTCGGTAGACTTCAACAATTTATCAAATTAAATGATATTAAACCCGAGAATCAAAGTGCCGTGCTGCTAACGCATCTATCGGACGAGTCATACCGTCTGGTAAGGAATCTTGTGTATCCACGGAAACTAGAAGATGTGCAGTGGAAGGAGCTGGTTGAAGTACTCAATGGTCATTTTCAGCCGAAAAGATCGACATTTGCTGATAGGGCAAAATTTTATGGTGCCACCAGAGCGAATAGCGAAAGCGTAGAGGATTGGGCGGCGCGTCTGAGGGGACTCGCCGTATATTGTGACTTCGGTACAGAGCTGGATATTCTTCTCCGTGACAGATTTATTCTGGGGCTGAAAGCCGGGCCGGAACAAGATCGCCTGTTCAAACAAGATTTGAAGTCACTAACGCTTAGTAAAGCCTTGGAAATAGCTCAGCAAGCTGCATGTGCTCGATCTGCGCGTGCTTACTCTGAAGCGGAACAGCTTGTCAAGCGGGAGGTCGTGTACCGTGTGGCTGAGCGCAGGTCGAGGGCGCTGGACGCGCACGCGTATGCCGGAGTGTCAGGACCAGCTGTGGTGTGTACAGTGTGCGGAATGAAAAACCATATTGCAGATAAGTGTCGGTTCAAGAATTACCGATGTGCTATTTGTGGTAAAAAAGGCCATCTTAAGAAAGTGTGCAGTGCTAAAGTCGGGAAGCGATCGTTAAATAGTATCGAAATTAACGGAAACGACGGCCGTGATTGTAAGGAATGCGACCTGTTTAATTTAAGGTATGTGAACTATGACCCTATTAAAGTGAATGTGAGGGTACATGATGTAGACTTATCTATGGAACTCGACTGCGGCGCTGGTCGTCGTGGTGTCATTTCTTAGCACTTTAATTTGACGCATTTTAAATGTTTAAAATTGTGTAAAACCAACCTTGTATTTTGTCTTTATACCAAACATAAAGTCACACCCTTGGGATATTTTCTTTGTGATGGTGCATTCAATAATATGAAACGACTAATGGAATTTTATGTTATCAAAGAAGGCGGGCCACCGCTCCTAGGGCGGGATTTTATGACACGATTTAATATGCAGCTAGTTTCTGTTTCTGATAATCATAATTTAAGTGTTGAATCGAAATGCGTCGAGGTGCAGCAGGTCTTAGATGAATTTCCTGACGTTTGGAAGGACGAGTTGGGTTGTTTCAATAAATTTGAAATAGAATTGCATTTAAAGGAGGGTGCTGTTCCAAAATTTTTCAAACCGCGACCTATACCGTTTGCCTTAAAAGGAAAGGTAGAAGAGGAATTAGATAGGTTAGTCCGACTAGGAATCTTAGTTCCCGTACAGTTCTCAGATCATGCTACCCCAAATGTTCCGGTATTAAAAGAAAACGGCAAGGTAAAAATAGTTGGGGATTTCTCTTGTATGTTAAATAAAATTATAAAAATTGATAAATACCCTTTGCCTCACATAGACGAAGTATTTGCCAAAATCGGTGGAGGACAACATTACTCAAAACTTGATTTAAGTAATGCTTACAATCAATTCTGTTTGTCTAAACCGTCACAAGAGCTAACTACAATTAATACACCAAAGGGTTTATTTAAATACACGCGGCTCGTGTATGGTCTCGCGAACGCTCCAGCTATTTTCCAAAGGGCCATCGAGATGCTAGTTGCGGGAATAGACGGTGTTTCTTGTTGGTATGATGACATTTGTCTCAAGGCTCCTAATCGGAATCTGCACTTAGCTAGGCTTCGAGAACTACTGTGCAGATTGCAAAATGCGGGACTAAGACTTCAAAAGGACAAATGTGCATTCTTCCAGAAAAGCGTTACATATTTGGGTTACACTATAGATAGGAACGGTCTGAGAACGTGTTCGAGCAAAGTAGAAGTTATTTTAAAAGCGCCAGCGCCTTCTAATCCGTTACAATTAAAAAGATTTCTAGGCGTAGTAAACTATTACAGGAATTTTATTCCAAACGCGTCCTCGTTGTTAAGTCCTCTGCATGAGTTACTGAAGGAGGGCGCGGTGTGGGAGTGGGGACAACAGCAGGCGCGCGCGCTAGCCGGGGTGCGCCGCGAGCTGGCCTCGGAGCGCGTGTTGGCGCACTTTAAGCCCGCTCGCCCTCACCGTGGACGCGGGGCCCGCGGGCCTCGGTGCAGTGCTTGCACATTTAGCCCCGGACGGGACAGAGCGACCGATCGCCTTTGGGTCGCGCTCGCTCACTGCTAGCGAGAAGAACTACAGTCAAATTCAGAAAGAGGCCACTGCGATAATTTTCGGTATCAAACGTTTCCATCAATATTTATACGGACGGCAGGAGCCTTTTATTTTGAGGACCGATCATAGGCCACTGCTGTCGATCTTTGGTAAAAAGGATGGCATATCAGTAACAGCCGCGCTACGTTTGCAATGATATGCCATAATTCTTTCAGCCTATAATTATACCATTCAGTATATAAGTAACAAAAATAATTTAGTTGCGGATTATTTTTCACGGACACCGCTGCCCCCTAATGAATCAGCCGATACCGATAAGGAAATACCTATACCCTTATTGTTTATGAATGCGACGACAGAACCGGTTTCTTACGAGAGGATTAAGCGCGCAACGGCGGCCGATAAGGTATTGCAAACAGTGATTCGTTATATGAATCATGGATGGCCGCGTAAAATTACGTGTAAATTTGTTATGCCTTATTTTATGTGTAAGGCCGATTTAGAGGTAATAGGGGACTGTTTATTCCGGGGACATAGAAAAGTAATCCCTACAGTATTTCGTGAAGAGTTGCTAAAGGAATTACATTCTGGACATTTCGGTGTCGTTAAAACTAAGTGTACGGCGCGTAGTAGAATGTGGTGGCCGGGTATCGACGGCGACATGGAGCGAGTGGTGGGCAGCTGCAGCGCGTGCGCCGCCGTGCGCAGCGCGCCGCCGCGCGCGCCCCCCGCGCATTCACGTCGATTATATGTCTATAGGGCAAACGGTATACCTCGTCGTTATAGATGCGTACAGCAAATGGTTAGATTGTATTCCTATGAACTGCGGCACCTCAACTGGCGCGTTAATAACTAAATTAAAAGATTTATTTTCAGCTTTTGGAGTCCCGTACGTAATCGTATCGGACAACGATATTAAAATCTGTTCCACTGAATTTCAAGAGTTTTGTCTAAATAATGGTATTAAATATTTAAATTCTCCTATATATCATCCATCTAGCAATGGTCAGGCCGAAAATTCCGTCAAGATTTGCAAAAAAATGATTAAATGCATTATTAGTGAAGGTCAGATCTCGGTCCGCCAGATCCATGAACGATTATTAAATTTTTTGTTTGAATACAGAAATTCTATTCATTGTGCTACGGGTGTTACGCCTGCAAAATTAATGTTCAGCCGGGACCTAAGATCTAGACTGGATCTAGTTTTGCCAGAAACTAGTAATCACACCATCGTAAAATCGGAAACAAGCCTAAATAAATCAAGATGTTTTCAAGTAGGCGAAACCGTTTGGGCGAAGTGGTTTTCGACACGAAAAGCTAGGTGGGCGATAGGGAGAATCACTAATAAGAAAGGAAACAGGATGTTTGAAATTTATTTTGAAAATTATAATACAACATGTTTGCGACATGTAGACCAAATACGTAAATGTATTTCGAACGAATATGTACGAAATGTGAATAATAATTCAAAAGACATAGCAGTATATGTACCCTTGCAGCCTCCCGCACAATCGTCACCACAGCCAATTGAGATAGAATCTAATTCGCCAACCTCTTCTGATACTGCTTTAGTGCCTAGTACAGCCACGACAATATCAGAGACGGACCAAAAAGCGCAGTCTGGTATAGATTCTGATACTGGTGGGGGAGAGGAAAGTGATGAATGGGTGGAAGCTGCGGAGAATATAGAACCTGATTGTAATGAGCTCAAGAGCCCTGCCGAAAGTGTCGATCAACCCAATTCGTGCGGGAGATCTAGGAGACCAATTAAGGCAGTTAATTATAAGAAGTTTTTTTGAAGTTATGTAAAATAATTATGAATGCGTTGTTTAGGTAATGGCAGTATTGAAGTAATGTGGGAGGAGTGCAGTGTATTTAACGCGCCCGCTCAACGGCCACGGCCAGTAATAAACCAGTACGCAAGCTAGACGGTTGTTTTACTTAATCGCAAATACTTCAAAAAATTATTCCATTCATCTTTCTCTCGCGAATCTAAAGCTTTCTGAACTCTTTGAACAGTGTGAATAAACAGATTTAAAAAAAATATTTAATTATGGGCCATTCAGTTGCGTTGCGTTCTTTTTGTGCAAATAATAAAGCTGGATGTTCCTCCGTAAAGAGCAGTTCATTAAAGCACAAATTGAACGTGATTCATTATCTGCCAGCAAGTTTATTCATGTAATCGGCTATTGTAACCTGCAGGGCTACTATATCATATTTCCACCGTAATGGAAGCTATAATGCATGTTTTGTAAAAACAAAAATGAATCAAGAATAAAATTAAATATTCTTAGCCACACCAAAGCTTCGGCAGGATAACGCTGATTTTAAGCGGTAAAAAATGTCGGATTCCGTCGGGATATAGAATTTCTAAACAGTTGCCGGTTGAGCTATTTAATAAATTCTTTGACGGTGCTTTGGGATGCGGACGTAAAACGGAATAACGATGACGAACCCATCGTGAGTGGAGTGAGAACGTATCACCCCTAATAGCAATGAACCTTATTGTTATTTTATTATCAAGGCTTTATAATTACAAACACGTAAATGTTACATAAGGAAACAGGATATTAACTATTCTATACGGTTCTCATTTGAATATCAAAAAGTCTGTGTGTAATCGTGCGTAAGCACATACAGTTAAAAGACAATAAATTTGCAATAAGCAAACAGGCAACCTTCGCGCGATTCAGTCGCAAAGAACGATAAATAACCTCATTTTGACCCGATTGTGTATCGAGCATACCCGGGTAGACATGCAATCGATAAAAATAAACAAATGTATGCAGAGATTACATATCCACGTACCGCTATTTTCGTTCAAATTCGTTAGAAAAATAATATTTCAACACATAGAATTAGATAAACCCTTAGCGAGTTTATACAAGGATCAGCCAGTAGCGTTGTCACAAGATCCTGCCCGTTAGCCGTGCGTTAATAGGATCAAACCGGGCTTTATTTCGGACGTGTCCACGCGCTTTCACCTAACTTATTGAACTTGCAAATCGGCTTACACTTCGTTAACTATACTTTGTAAGCTAACAATCGTTATTTACAAAAAAAATAAACCCTTCATCTATCTATCTATCTATCTATCTATAACCTCACGCCAGATCCCTTGCGGGGTAGGCAGAGAGTACAGAGTTCCAACAGGTTCTTTCCTTACATACCTCTCTGGCTTCCTCGACTCTCATAGTTCGTCTCATACACGCTCGCCGGTTACGGAGACTCTTGACTTTTCCATCAGATAAGACTGGGAACCCTTCATCACTGTAAAAATAATGAGGGATAGTTATGTCAGGACCTCCCAATTTAAATGTACCAGTAGGGGTTCATTTAAATGTACCACTAAAATAATATTATTACGTTACACTACACCGCACTTCCAACTTCCTCGATGTTTCTTAAAATAATAAAATTATATCTAACGTTGTTTATACGGAATTCGATTTATTCGTAATTATATGATTTACGTTTACGTTACAGTTTATCTAAGTAATCTATATTAATGACTTTACGGAAAAAAGAATAATTACGGTTTGAGATAAGAAAAAGGATTTTAAAAAGTTTCCGCCACCAGAAATATTCTAATTACAGATTATAAATATTCGTAGTATTTTTGAATTTTGCTCCCAAGTTTGGTCTCCATTTTCTGACTTTCACAGAAACATAATTGAAAGAACCCAAAACAGATTCTTAAGTCACCTTACATACTTGTATAATATGAAATAACATTATTCCCTTAACTCATATAATGCTCGTCTTAAACCCTTTAAATGGATTTCTCTTAACGACCTTTCTCGACTGATATTGGCAAGCCCCGATAATACCTCGACAAGTTTTGTAGCTATCATCTTATTTAATTGAACCAAAATATTATCTATTCGAATAATTCGATAACACCATAAACTCTTTTGGGAAGCTCATTGAAAGCTTTTGTTTACACAAAACAAATTTATTATTCCAGTAAACAGTGAATGTGAAAGCTTCTGTTATTTTCCGCGGTCTATACATAATTCATCGGGATTGCACCAGTGATGGAAACAAAACAATTTTAGTTTAAGTAGAAAATAGACGGCAAGCTTGTCCCGCTTAGTCTCCTAAATTATTAACCTTTGTGAGGGTGATACGCAGAAAGGTTCTGTCTTGTTTACGCGTTAAGGGAGACAGGGAAGGGAACTTAATACCCTGTATCACTGTTGGGGTAATACAAACTAGCGAGGGTCGCAACCTTTTCCACTAAATTACGTATCGGCACACGGGATAATCCTTAGTAAGTTGAATTACTCAGGGACCGTGCGGTTAGTGCATTAATTTGATGGGTAATGAGTATACGTGGTTTAATTGAGGTACTTTTAATTATTGTAATTATCTCACTGAACTGTGTGGCTAAATACTTTGACAATGCCTTGGTTAATTATTGTATGGGTGTGCGCGTTAGTGTCAACAAGCACTAATAGAATAGTGGTAGTTGAAGGCCCGTTCAGTCTTTAAATACTAGCTTACATTTCTTAGTATTTAGAAAATCTATGTGCGATCGTTATCTAATCTAACAGTAAAAGAAAAGCATTCTGAGGAAAAATCATTATCAGAGTACAAAAAAATTAAGCGACTTGTGAAATGATTTGCTCGAAGAATGGCGACAGCCTCGCCCACTTACATTAGAACCGAAAGTCAGTGAAACGGGGATGAAATCTGTACTCATATTTCTCTAACCTCTTGGAAAAAAACTGTCGTGTAAGGTTATGTTATGCAAAAACATAAGTAGGTGCGCTAAAAATTCCTAAGTTGAATATTAGTTCCAGTATTAGGACCCTAATTCTTTCTTATTATCCAGTGAAAACAAATGAGCAAAGCGAGTAGGCGTAATATCTAATGCATAAATTATTAACATATCAATTGCCATATTCACACCAGAGCCGTAACGTGTTCATTTGACGTACGGCCCGCTTCACCTCCGTTAATAATCCTTTGAATTGAAAATCATTACATTAATTCAAAACTCTTGTTTGTCCTGTTAATCAAGTGGTATTCATCCAAAGGGTTTTAAATTTAAATTCTAATTTGGAGAAATGGATAATATTGTATTAATATCGCATTAAAAGTTTTGAGTCGCCTCCTAATTTATTGCGACGTAATATCGTCTATGAAATATACAAATAGTAAACTTTTTTTTATTTCAACTAGGGAACGTTTGACCCCTTAATTAATCTTATAGGCTGAAGTTACATCGAGTTACGAATTGGTATGATCTAATGGTATGATATTGGTATGATAAAAAACACACAATAACTGTGTCGCTTGGCGGTATGAATTTACTGGGAGGATGGTGACCAGCCACGGCCGTAGCTTAGCATCGGTGAGGGTGCAGTCAAAGTCAAAAATCATTTATTTGTTTAGGCCAATACATAAGCACTTACAAACGTCAAAATTATTAAATTTTTTACATCTACCACCGGATCGGAACGCGGCCTCCACTGAGAAGATCCGGCGAGAAATTCAGCGGGCTAGTCTTTTAACTTAATTTCTTTGGCCTTTCTGATAACCTTTTCTTTTTTAACCGTTAACCGACTCTATGTTTGTTTTTTTGTGTATATATATCTACCTATCTATCTTTAACCTCACGCCAGATCCCTTGCGGGGTAGGCAGAGAGAACAGAGTTCCAACAGGTTCTTTCCTTACATACCTCTCTGGCTTCCTCGACTCTCATAGTTCGGCACATACACGCTCGCCGGTTACGGAGACTCTTGACTTTTCCTTCAGATAAGCCTCGGTTTATTTGGTCGTGGTAAGATAGTCTAGGTCTTCCCCGGTACCTGCATCCTTCCACTTTCACATTGTATATCTGTTTTGTAATTCTTTCCTCTGCCATCCTTTCTATATGCCCGAACCAACGGAGCATGCTCTTTCTCATCTTTACACCGATACTATCTTTCATACCTACTCGCTTTCTTACTACGCTATTGCTAATGCGGTCGGTCAGCTTCACTCCGCACATCTTCCGTAGAGCTCGCATTTCTACCGCATTTATCCTACTTTCATTCTCCTTCTTACATACCCAGCTCTCGCTACCATACGAGGAGGGATCAGAAAGTAGTGAGAATGAGATAGAATATAATAACTATTGATAACTTAATAATTTATTTTTCTACATAGTTTCCGAGTCTCTCTAAACACCGAGTCCAGCGCTTTTCCAAGGCTTCAATCCCTTTCACAAAAAAAGTTTTGTCTTGGTCCTGCAAAAAGCTCTCCACGGCATCCATCACCTCGTTATCGTCTTCGTACCTGTTTCCCCTTAAGTCTTTTTTCAATTTGGGGAACAGATAAAAATCGCTAGCCGCCAGATCTGGTGAATAAGGGGGGTGGTCAACCAATTCGAAGCCAGCTTGCTGAATGGCAGCCATCGCAACTGCCGCCATGTGCGCGGGTGCGTTGTCGTGATGAAACAGCACGCCCCTTCGAAGTTTCCCTCCCCTTTTTCTTTGATGGCATTCCTCAACTTGGAAATTATGTATATGGGTTCCACGCTCCAGGTAATCAATCAACAATATTCCTTCTGAGTCCCAAAATATTGAGGCCATAACCTTGCCAGCCGATGCCACGACACGAAACTTCTTCGGGGTCGGTGATGATAGCCGTTTCCATTGCGAAGATTGCTGTTTTGTCTCGGGATCAAAATGATGGACCCACGTTTCGTCCATTGTTACGAAACGAGACAAAAAGTTTTCAGAATCTTCTTAAAACTTGTCCAACAATATCTTTTGTCGTGTTTGAAATGTCAAGTCGATTTTGTTTCTGACTGTCAGTGAACATTCTCGGCACCTATCTTGCGGAAACTTTTCTCATATTCAAAGATTGTTTCAATATGGATTAAATACTTCCATATGAAATGCCCGTTTCTTGAATTAAGTATCGGATGGTAACTCTTCGATCGCTCAATACAATTTTCTCGACTTTCGCAACATTTGCTTGGGTGGCTGACGTCGATGGACGGCTGCAACGATGTTCGTCTTCCGGGCTCGTTCTCCCTACTCGAAATTGAGAAGCCCACCTTGCGAAAGTGGAATACGGCGGAGCAGACTCTCCTAATGTTGCCTCCAAATCGCAATGAATCTCTTGCGTCGTTAACTTTTTTAAACAGAGGTATTTAATAACGGCTCGCACTTAGTTTTTCTTCAATTTCGAGAACACGTTCCGACACGAAGCATACAAATGACTACATTCAGAAAAAAATAAAAGAGAATCGAAGGTTTTTTTTATCAATATTACAAATATTTATCTGAGCTGTGCCTGCCAGTTTTTTTTACCAAGGAGTATGTCGTTCTCACTACTTTTTGATCCCTCCTAGTATAACAGCGTTGGGACAAGAACTCCATTATGTATGGCCAGCTGCGCCTTATGGCTTAAGTGCCGGCTCCCAAGTAGTTTTTCCATCGCACCATTCACTCTGTTCCCTGCACTCACTCTTCTCTCTATGTCAACGGTGTATTTCCCATCCTTACTGAAGGCGCATCCAAGATATACAAACTCATTCACTTGCTCCTTCACATCGTTACCAACCACAATCCTTACATTCGTTCTGGTTTCTTCCCTTTCAAAAACCATAATCTTGGTTTTCTTTACATTCAAGTGTAAGCCATTGATCATGCAGTCGTCTTTCATAACTGTGACTAGTGTTTGCAGATCAGTGGCTGTTGGCGCTATTAAAACCGCGTCATCTGCATAAGGTAGATGGTTTACCACTAAGTCACCCATTTGTATACCTTCATTCATCGCTTTCAGTCTTTGAAGACTTTTGTCCAGATATATTATAAACAGTCTAGCGGACAACACGCAACCCTGCTTGACGCCGATTTTAACGTCAAACCAGGGTGACCTGTTACCACCCACCCGTACGCATGCCTTGCAGTCCACATAAGTGGACTGGACGGCTCGCAACAGAGTGCCATCTATACCCTACTCTGGCAAAATGTCCCAAAGTCTCTTTCGCACAACTCTGTCAAATGCCTTCTCCAGATCTACAAAACCGCAGAAAACCTTCCGCCCCACTGCGAGATGCTTCTCTACGATGTTGCGGAGGGAGAAGACTTGATCCGAACATCCTCTTTCGGACCTGAAACCCCCTTGTGCCTCGCACAACATTCCATCGGACTTCACGCGCATTCTCCGTTCAATAATTTTACCGTACATCTTGGCTGCCAAGCTGATCAAACTGATGGCTCTGTAATTGGCGCAGTCATATTGTGAACCCTTGCCTTTATACAAGGGTACTATGACTACGCGGCGCCAATCTGTAGGGACTCTACCGGTCCTCCAGCAAAGGTTTGCAAGGGCTCGGAAAGCGTCCCGGACGGAAGTTCCAACATATTTGATCATCTCGGCAGATATTATGTCTACTCCCGCAGCTTTACCGTTTTTCATACTTCCTATCGCCCATTCAACTTCTTCCATAGTGATGTCCTCCGTTGATTCTGGTGCCGCAAACTCGCCTTTGGGCACCTCTGCGGCATCAGCATCCGGGTCATCTCCATACATTTCTCCAAAATATTCACTCTACCGGTTTAGCACAGCTTGTGTGTCTGCAAGAATTTCACCATCTTTGGATTTTATCCTTTCCATTCTGGAGCCTGACGAATCACCTCGAACCTTTCTCACCTTGCTCCAAAAGAGTTTGGTGTTGTTCTCGAAGTTCTTCGCCAGCCTCTCTTCCTCAATCATACTGGCTCTTTCACGCTTTTTTTTCACTAAAGTTTTAGTGGCATTCTTGCATTGCCGGTATATTTCTTTTCTCATCTCTGTCATACTGGCATTCAAAGAAGATACATAGTACTGCCACGCTTTCTTCTTATTTTCTACGGAGCTTTGCAACTCCGCATCCCACCATGCATCACCTTTTGCTGTAATATGCTTCTTTGAGCAACCACATACTTCTTTCGTGGATTCCACCAAACTCTCTTTCAGGCTACTCCAGCATTCATCTACATTTGAGTCCGAAACACTTGCTGTCAAAAGCTTGTTCTGGACTCTGTCTTCATACATTCTCCTCACGCTCTCATCTTGCAACTTTTCAACCTTTATTCTTTCAAGGTCTCCGAAGGCGATACGCTCTCGCCAGTGCCTCCACCTCCTGAACAGACCACTAAACCGCGAAACTACGAGATAGTGGTCTGATTCCAGAGTGGGGCCTCTATACGCACGCGTATCTTGTAGTTTGCTTCGGAGACGGTTATCAACCAGGATCAGATCTATCATGCTTTTTTGTTCATTCCTTCTCCACGTATACATATGTATGTCCTTGTGCTGGAATATCGTATTAGACACAAGGAGACCCCTTTCCAAACAAACATCTACAATGAGCTTACCTGCATCGTTTACTCTCTTATCACCATAAGGACCAAGAGCAGCGTCGCAAGTTTGCCGCCTGGTTCCTACCCATCCGTTCAGATCGCCACACAAAATCACCTTTTCGTTAGCCTCAGCCAAATCCAGAACTTCCCTGACATTATTCCAAAACTTCTCAAGGTCCTGGGGTGTCGACGATCTTACGGGAGCATATGATTCGACCAAAAATACTCTAGTGACACCCAGTTTTAAACGGACCCAGAGAAGTCTCGCATCGCACAGGCCATAATCTCTCACTCCAGAGGCCAGGCGACGGGACAACAAGATACCCACCCCCATGCTGGCAGGACCGCTCTGCGGTACCCCAGACCACAGAGCCATCGTTCCATCAGGAAGATCACAGGTTTCACTGCCCCTCCGCTTAGTCTCTGTTACACACAGAGAATCCAGGCGTCTCTCTTTCATCACATCAATAACCTCATGCATCTTATCTTCCATACCACCTCTTACATTCCAAGTGCCTATTCAGCACTCTGCACCCCACGACTCGCCAGTTCGGGCCCGGCGTGATGGGTGGCGGCCCCCATCGCCGCTTCCACCTATATTCGTACCGACGGGGGCGGGCCAGTACGCGTCGCCTCGGGGGGACGCCCTAGCCCGCACTGCGGTACGTCTTCGGTCCAAGATTGCAGCTATAATGACTGGCAGGGGTCGCGACGAGCACGCTCTTGGACAGACCCTTGGCCCATATATTACGCGATTATGCCGCCAATTATGAATCGATGTTGAAAATTCTTCTTGCATTGGGTTCAGTATAGCTTCAAGGTGGTCCTTTTTTAATTTTATCGGTATTGGCCCTTGGATTTGGAAGATACACCAGGGATCTCCTTAACGACAAACAATACGAATGCGTAGATTGAGATATTATGGGTATTACGTCAATCCTATAGGTACCCTGCCATAGAACTAATCAGAATATTAACCGACTTCAAAAAAGGAGGAGGTCGACAATTCGTCTGTGTTTTTTTATAACGTCTTTATTTATGAACTGATTTTGATGATTCTTTTTGCGTTGGGTTTGGTGTAGTTTCGAGGTCGTCCCATTTTAATGAAATCGGTATTGAACTTTAGACTTTGAAGATACACCAGGGGACTCCTTAACGGCGAACAGCACGAATGTATAGATTTCGTTATTATGGTTATTATATCAATCCTGTAGGTACCTTGCAGTACAACTTAGCAATATAATATAATATAGGTATATAAATATTAGTAAATAATTCATTTGTCACTTCAAATTGTAAGATAAAAAAAAAATTTAACAAAAAAAACGACTTCAAAAAGCAAGAAATGAATATTTGAAGTCGTTTTTTTTTTGTTAAAAAGATTTTTTTCAATACTGTATTATACAGCATTGTTTAATTTTGCTGATTGAGGAGCTGCTTAAACCCAATCTGTTTTATCGTCAAGATAATCCGATATTTTGTAATATCCTTTCTTACACAGTCTAGTTTTGATTACCTTTTTAAATTTGTTGATAAGCATGTTTCAGATATCTATGGGTAATTTGTTGTAGAAGCGTATACATTGCCCCATGAAAGAAGTACTAATTCTATGGAGACGAGTAGAATGTAGAATAAGATCATCTTTGTTCCGTGTATTAACATGATGAATGTCGCTATATTTTTCAAAGCTAATAATATTCTTTTTAACATATAGAAGATTTTCATATATAAATTGTGAGGTAACAGTTAGAATATTTATTTCTCTAAACTTTTCCTTAAGGGAAGCTCTCGGGACCAAATTATAAATTGCTCGACCAGCCCTTTTCTGCAGAACAAAGATAGTGTTTAGTTCTGCAGAGCATCCCCATAGCAGTATGCCATATGACATAATACTATGAAAATAAGCGAAATAAACAAGTCTAGCTGTCTCAATATCACTTAATAATCTAATTTTCTTTACGGCATATGCCGCTGGTCTTAACCTACCAGACAATTGTTCAATATGGGGGCCCCATTGTAATCTGGCATCAATAGAGATACCTAGAAAAACAGTTGACTCTACGAGCTCTAAATCCACGCCATTTATTTGTACATTGGTTGTAGGTTGTGAATTTGATACATTTTGTTTTCTTCTCATTAAGGAGAAGATATTAATGTTGAACCAATGAAAACCTTAGACAGTGCGTTGTTCACATTGCCATAATTAAGCAGCTGTGTCTCTTAATTTTGAATAAAAGAGATGTATAATCTGCGAACAACACAATGTCCTGATTAAACCCTACATAATAGGGCAAGTCATTTATATATTTGAGGAATAAAAATGGACCAAGAATCGAACCCTGGGGCACGCCCATTTTCACATTACAACCGGGAGATCGTTTTCCATTAACATCGACCTTTTGAATTCTATCACACTGACAAGAAGTCAAGAGGTTGAGAGCCCTGTTCCTAATTCCGTAATGGTGTGATTTCCTGAGAAGAGTTTCATGATGCACATAGTCAAAAGCCTTAGACAAGTCGCAGAATATACCTAAAGCATCCTGCGAGTTCTCCCAGGCCTCAAAAATATTCCTCATTAATTCAACGCCTGCAACAGTAGTTGAGCGATTCTTAGTGAAGCCAAACTGGTTTTTTTGTGAAGTAGTTTATGACTACTAAAGTGGCTTAACATCTGATTTAAGATAATTTTATCAAATACTTTACTTAACGTGGGCAACACAGAAATATGCCGAAAGTTATTTGGATCTGATGTGCTACCCGATTTAAACAAAGGAATCACTCTACTAAGTTTCATTAGATCAGGAAATACACCATAAGCAAACTAACCGTTGAACACAGATGCCAAGTGGGGGGCAGTAGCATGAATAATACAACTAATAGTCTTTACAGAAAGCCCCCATATGCCCATCGTGTTTTTAATATTGTGATTATTAAAAGTGTTGATCATATCTTTCGCACTGACATCCAAAAATTCAAATGATGCGCCGCATTCAAAAATACTTTGTTTAAGAAGCGACTCAGCCGAACTACAAGACGACGTTAGAGTTTTAGTTGTCAAAGGAATATTAGTAAAAAAGTTTCAAACTCAGTCGCCACTTCCTGATCAGCCCTCACATTTTATCATCAATTATCAAATTAAAGTCTCTACTTCTCACTGTTAGACTACCCGTTTCACTATTAATAAAGTTCCATGTCATTTTAATAACATTTTCTAATTGTTTAATTTTATTTCTTAGGTAAATAGATTAACACAGGAACGCCAGTCCTTTTTCTGTCTTTAATTTTTAACATATTCTATAATTTATGGTTTATGGTTATAAGATTTTTCATCATAAAGTTCATATAACCTCAATCTACTTTTATTAATACCACAGGTTGCCCAGTCACTAAAGATTGTACGATCACCAACTATGACATGTTTGGGTTTAAAAATTCATCACTGATAAGGTGGAACAGTGAGTTATATAAATCGTTTGGGTCATCCTGACAGGGCAACTTGGGTACTCTCTCAATTAAATTGCAATCTAAAAGCTCTAAGCGGCCTACATTCATTGGGACAAAGCTAACCTTTTTCCTTTGAACCTTACTAGTCCTAGAGAACATAACCAACTGACTGCTATGATCAGGTTCTAGTTTATTTATTACAAAATAATACCTAGGTCTGACATTAGTGAAAACTTTATCAATACATGTTTCACTAGTAGCAGTTACTCTAGTAGATTCCAAGAAAACATTGTACACATTATACGATTTCATAAGGGTTATAAACTTCCTAGTAAGAATATTGTTTTCTAATAGATTGATATTAAAGTCTCCACAGATAGCTACTGTTTTATTTGAAGTGGAGGTTTTATATAAAATGTCCTCCATTAATCGCTCGAAATCATCATAAGGTAAAGAAGGAGGTCTGTATACGCACACAACAATTAACTGCTCAGACTCAATACATGCAACTTCTATAACTTTTTCAACAGATAGGCAGACTATTAAAGAGCCACCATGTATCACATTAACTCTGCTGAAAGAGTTAGCAACCTGGTGATTTGAGAAATTTACTACTATACTACTACATGATCTAGTTACTTTTAAGCCAATGTTCTGTAATACAAAGATCTCTGTTCAAGGTTCTGTAATATTTAGCAACCATTCATGAATAATTCATATTCCAAATCTTTACCCGTTATACACTGAATATTTTGATGGACCAGGTTAATTCAATTTTGTTTTTTTTTTTGCTAAATACTTCATGAGTATTAGAGCATGTCTCTATTGTCTTAAAGTGTAATTTAAAGTATTAGAAATGTCAAAATTTTCATTATTCAAAATTACTGAATTTAAATGACATATGTCAATATTACATTGCTCAATAGAAGCAACTTTGTTATTAGCCAAGTTCTTGGCTGATATATAAAAAATATATGATAGCGAACTAGCTATCTGTCTTTTATAATATTTAGAAATATAAAAATTTATTTTGTCAAATAGTGTGTCTTATTAACATAACTGTTAATGTCAACGACATGCATTTTGTCACTATTATTATAGGTAATTTGTATTTCTAAATAGTGCAATGTCATATTTAGCTTATAAATAGCTTCATTTTCCACCTGTGGCAAGCTTTTCCTGTAGGGAAATGTAAACATTACAATTTTTTCTACCTTTAATTTTAGTAACAGGTCATTATAGCGTAATAATAGTTTCTTGTTAACATTCACCCTATTTCCAATAAATATTAATCATGTATGGCCGGGGCTAAATTTAAATTTCAATATTTTCTGCATTACCTCATGAAATGATAAACCTGGGCAGCAAATTATAAAAATAGAATGTCCCTTGTCTGACAAAAGAGTACCCATATCTTTACCAATTTCATCACTTAACATAATAAATTTATTTAGTACTACATGAGGTTTAGTTTTGAGTAAGGGGGTATCTAAATCTATAGCTGTCGTTAGGGAACTATTAGTAAAAGAGGGGCTACTTGATATGGTGGCATGTGAGTGCCCACTCTTCGAAGCACATGTAGGCGATGAACGATCCAGCGACAGCCGGTTAATGATGTTTTATAGGCTATCTTTGTCAAGCTTATTAGATGTATCCTTAACTAGCTCATTCATTGCCAATAAATACTCTTTAATTAATTTTTCAGAACTTTCGTATTTCTGGGTCATAACTTTTAATTTATCTTGTAAGTTATTTATTTCTAACTGAAAGTTATGCGTGTCATTTTTATGCTTGGTGGTTTTTATTTTTAATGTTGATACATAAAAATCTAACTTCTATCTATAAGCTGCAATCTTTATCTATTCAATTTAACATTTTAATAAAAAACCTAGGTATTTTTACAATTTTTTGTGTTTTCCTGATATATTTATTTACTTTTAAATTTTTTTTTTAATGTTTTGAACTTTGTTTTGCTGCCCCTGGCTACCTCCTCATTGCAAGGTGATACATGCTGGTTCACATATCTTCCTTACTGGGCTGGAAGCGAAAGAAAAACTTAGAATGCCCCAGTAGCCATACTTTTGCTAGGCTGGTGGTAAGAGTCCACCAAAGGTAGAGGTAGTAACGTCACCCGATCAACGACCAGAAAAGGAAAATTTGAAACAAACCCTATACCAACCCGTCTGGCCAGCGTGGTATAGTAGGCCAAAACCTCTTAACATGTTAAGACACCAAACGCAAAGGCCCCCAGTTCCCGGTAGTCCCGCTGTCCGCTGCCACGGTAGCGGTTGCGGTAACAGCGGGGCAGGGGGTGCGAAGAATCTCCGGGCTACAACACAAGGCTACCAAAAACACCTGACCCTGGCTACGTACAATGGATGCTCTCTACGGCTGGACCAACACCTCACTGAACTCGGGGTAGAACTAGGTCGCATAAACTGGCACATATTGGGGTTATCCGAAGTCCGAAGACAGGGCGAGGACACGATAACACTTGAGTCAGGCCACCTGTTCTACTTTCGGGAAAGTGATCGGCCCTCTCAGGGCGGTGTCGGTTTCCTGGTCAACAAAGCTCTCACTAACAACGTTGTGGAAGTCAGCAGTGTGTCGACACGGGTAGCGTCCTTCATAATTAAAATCACCAACAGGTACACCCTGAAGGTGGTACAGGTATATGCGCCGACCTCGACATACTGCGACGACATAGCCGAAGCCATGTATGAAGACATAGCCAAGGCATTACATGGCACCACCAAGGCTCACTACAACATTGTTATGGGGGACTTCAATGCCAAAGTGGGAGTAAAAGAACGCGGCGAAACGATTATTGGACCCCACGGCGTGGGGCGCCGAAACCTCAGGGGGCAGATGCTGGTCAACTTTCTGGAGTCGCAGGGCCTCTTCTTGATGAAATCGTTCTTTAAGAAGAAGCCTCATAGAAAGTGGACATGGCGAAGCCCCGACACTGTGACGAGGAACGAGATAGACTTCATCATGACTGACAGGAAGTCTATATTTAGAGACGTCTCCGTGATCAACAGGTTTAATACCGGCAGCGATCACCGACTTGTCCGAGGCGCTCTAAATATAAACTTCAAGGCCGAAAGACGTCGCATGATGAGGTCTACTCTCAGACCTACTGCGCCTCAAATAGCTTTCGGGTCCAAAAAGTTCCAACTGGAGCTTCAAAATCGTTTCGACCTGCTGGAAACCGAAGGCAATGTTGACGAGAAAACCGACACAGTGGTCAAAACGCTACAGGATGTGTCTCGAAGGGTGTTTCCCGGCAAAAGCGGTAACAGAGAGTCTAAACTCTCGCTCGAGACTCTCGAACTTATGAGGCAGAAACGGGAAATGTCATCCACGCAGGCGTCTTCGCCGGATGGGAGGAACCTCAATCGGACGATCCGGAAGCTGGTGCGACGTGACCTCCGATGTTCCAACACCCGCACCATCGCGGCTGCTATTGAACGGAACAGAGGCACCAAAGTCTTCGCTCGCCAGCTAGGTAGATCCCATCTGACGAAACTTAATACAGCGGATGGCAAAACCGTGACCTCCAAGTTCGAGATACTCGAGGAAATTGAGAGTTTCTACAAAGACCTGTACGCATCACGGATGGCTAAACCCTCGAGACCCAGCGCTGACGACCACAGAGCCCCACTAGCACGCCACGACACGGAAGACATCCCTGATGTCAACCAGGACGAGGTCAGAGTGGCTCTCGAGCAGCTCAAAAATAACAAGTCGCCAGGCGATGACGGAATCACCACTGAGCTCCTAAAAGCAGGCGGGACTCCAATCCTGAAAAAGCTAGCGAGTCTCTTTAATTCCGTTATCCACCAGGGCTTAACACCTCAAGCGTGGAGCGGGAGTGCGGTAGTTCTGTTCTTCAAAAAAGGTGACAAAACCTTGCTGAAGAACAACAGACCCATCTCACTCCTGAGCCACGTCTCCAAGTTGTTCTCGAGAGTACTCACAAACCGCCTCGCCAGAAGACTTGACGAGTTCCAGCGACCGGAACAAGCCGGGTTTCGAAAAGGCTACAGTACCGTAGACCACATCCATACTGTTCGACAGATTGTACAGAAGACCGAAGAGCACAATCAGCCGCTGTGTATAGCTTTCGTGGACTACGAGAAAGCCTTTGACTCCATCGAAACCTGGGCGGTTTTGGGATGCTCTGCAGTGATGTGGCATCGATTGGCGCTATATCGAGGTGTTGAGATGTCTGTATGATACCGCCACAATGACCGTCCAGCTCCAGGACCAAAAGACCAACCCGATCGAGCTGCATCGAGGGGTAAGACAGGGGGATGTAATATCCCCCAAGCTCTTCACCAATGTACTCGAAGACGTATTCAAGACGCTGGACTGGACTGGGCGGGGCATTAACATCAACGGCGAATCATCTCACACCTTCGGTTTGCCGATGATATCGTCATCGTGGCAGTCACTGGAACAGTTAAGCGAAATGCTGCATAGCCTAAATGGAGCCTCTCGAGGTGTCGGTCTCGGCATGAACTTGGATAAAACCAAGATCATGTTTAATGCGCATGTCACGCCGGGACCGATCTACGTCGATGGTTCGATGCTCGAAGTTGTTCGGGAGTATGTCTACCTTGGACAAGTTGTCCAATTTGGTAGAAACAACTTCGAGAAAGAAATCAACCGCAGGATCCAATTGGGTTGGGTAGCATTTGGCAAACTACGTCACGTTTTCGCTTCGCCTATACCGCAATGTCTGAAGACTAAAGTCTTTAACCAATGCGTCGTACCTGTTATGACTTACGGAGCCGAGCTATGCTCGGCGTCTCTTTGAAGGATAAAATTCGTGACGAGGTAATCCGACAAATAACCAAAGTTACCGACATAGCTCCCGACTCAGTAAGCTAAAGTGGCAATGGGCTGGTCACATCTGCAGAAGGACCAACGGCCGATGGAGCAAGCGTGTCCTAGAGTGGAGACCGCGACTTGGTAAGCGTAAGGTAGGACGGCCCCCAGCTAGATGGACCGACTACCTCAAAAAGGTCGCTGGGACAGACTGGATGCGGAAGGCGGAGGACCGTGTGCAATGGCGCGTGTTAGGAGAGGCCTATGTTCAGCAGTGGACTACGATAGGCTGATTGATTGACATGCTGGTTTAAAGTAACAGAGGAGCTTAAGGAACTTGTATCAGGTTCAGCAAAGACCATGCCCGGGGCACAGTCTACCAATTCGTCGAATAGACTTTGGTTTAATGAGGCCGTTATGTTGAGTTTAGCCATTTCAAACTAAGTTATTTGTGCATTGGCCTCCTGTAGTTGATGTTCTAAGATTGATATACAATTAAGAGCCTTCTCATACTCAAAACTACATTCCTTGAACCCGTCCACAACAAGTTGGAGCGTAACCCGAGCATCTACCGCATCAGAAAGATCTGAGAACAAACGTGCCATTTCAATTTTTAAATTTTTATTTGAGTTTAATAGGTCTAATAGTTCCTTTTCGTTGTCATCTCTTCTCCTATTTAAATCCTCACACAACGCCTTTGCTGCCATCAATTCACTCAAAGCCAAGTGAAGTTTATTCTCCTCCTGGCGAGTGAAGGCCTTACGGGTCAGCATTATAACTAAGGATAAACGAAACAAAACTAAGGGGACCGTAAGAAAACAAAAAAAGGCATGCATAAATAGAGTATAAACAAGGAACTACGTATATAGTACAAAATCAAACGAACTTCTTGAAGGGAAGTTCGATTGGTAGATAGATAGATAGATAATACTTTATTGTTTCACCAGAAATACAAGAAGGAAATAAAAAGATACAATATTTCAATTGAAAGATAGTGTAACAATGGGCGGCCTTATCACTAATAGTGATCTCTTCCAGGCAACCTTTGGATGGAGAGGATCTAAAGAAAACACAAGATTTAGGGGTGTACTTAGTTAACAGAACATAACAATACACAAATAAATCTATCATAAACTACTTAAATAATATACCTATATATACACAAGTAAAAATAATATACACGCGTCAAAGATAAGTTATAATATTAAGCAACTAGCAACAGCATATAGAAAACATCAGCAAATTTAATTTAATGAATCGGTGATGCAGAACTTTTTCACTTGACCTCTGAATATATGAATAGATGGAGCACTCCTTATAGAAACAGGTAGTGAGTTCCACAGTCGTACGGCTTTGACCGTAAAAGAGTTATCATAAAAGGTGCTAGAGTGTAGAGGTACGTTGGTATTATATTAGTCACTTCATTCGAAGATATAATAAACCATGTAGTACTTTTATCCTACATACAGTATTTTGCACGAATTTTTAGAGAATTAAAAGGGATGTTTAATGACTTTTTAGTTCATTTAAATTTTCAACACTCATTCGGTCATTCAATCATTCCTACCTGCTCCCTTGTCACATCGTATCCCTCATTTCTTTAGAGTTTAATGCTATCAATTCCGGGGCAAAACTATGCAAGGAGGGGGTGGGTGGGTTTATATATCTTCGAATGAAGTGACTAATGTAGATGTTTAGAGTTTAGTTTTGCCCTTCTTAATGATTAATATATTATAGATTTGTAAATAAAATATTGATAAATCAGTTTAACTTTTATGGATTAGTTTTAAGTTATATTACTTTTTATGATAGGGTTTTATTACACATAACCGATTTTGCAAAATCATCTTGTGTTATAATTGGTCTATTATAGAATTTGGCAAATGCCGTGGATTGGGATGACCAACCTGCTGTTTTCCGAATGGTCTCCAAGGAAACCCCACGCGAGCACGCCGTGGACGTGGCAGATTGTCGTGTGCTGTGCGCGCTGAACACTGTCACGTCCACGCCACTCTCCGCCAGCGTCTTCTTTATCCATCTGCTTATGCTCTGAGCAGACGCTGCTCGGTGTGGCTTTCGGAACGTTATGATAAGATTTTCAGTATAATTTGGCCTTAACGTTCTCGTTATGGTTAAGTAGTCCGTCATCATAGTAGCTGGACAAATGTTTTGGTCGTCTGGGAAGAATAGTATTGTAAGTATTGGTTGTTCTCGGCCGGCAGCAGATGTTTTAAGAATATCTGAAATACCTGTTGTTTCTATTTTAATGTTCTGGATTTCTATCAGTGACAAAGTTTGAGCTCTATGTGCTGTACAAAGAGCTAATAAAATTACTAATTTTTTAGTTAACCTCTCCAGAGATTGATCAACATGTGGTATCCATTTGGACACATGATCTAATACGACTTGCGGGTCCCATGTACTAACATACTTAGGCACCGCAGGTCGTAATTTGTACACTCCTTTCAGAGATCTTTTTATCTGGTTGTTACTACTCAATTGCTGATGGAGGAATAAAGACAAGGCTGACTTGTGGCTATTTAATGAACTGTATGCGGCGCCTCTGTTATAAATATGTTACAAAAATAATAGAACATCTGAAACCGACGCAGAGAACGGATCAACTTTGTTATCATTACAAAATTGCCACCATTGTTTAAAAGTTGTGTTATACTGCGTTAACGTATTTTTCGAGAGTGAAGCAATCATTATGTCGAGGGTGTCCATAGGGGATCCTGCTTTTAAGAAAGCGATCCTGAGAGTTTCGCTACAGCCAGGGTAAATCTGAGGCGACGGTGTGTCCTGGAACCAGACCAAATAACAAGTCGTCGAGTCAAGGTATATTACGTCCGAGACTATCATAGATTGGATAACGGGAAACCAAGCCTGTGAAGGCCAGTATGGGTAAACAAATATTCCTTTTGCTTTTTCCACTTGAATCTTCCTTAGACATTTTAGTATTAAGGGGCAAGGCGGAAAAGCGTAAAAATAGAAGTCTTTCCACTGTATGGTAAAAGCGTCTACGGTCACCGAGTCTGGGTCTTTTTTCCAAGAAACATATTTATCACATTTTGCATTGGTGCGAGAGGCGAAAAGGTCAATATTCGGTTTACCGAATATTCTTGTGATTTTTTCAAAACCAGCTTTTGTGATTTGTAATTCTGTGTCTGGGATTCCCTTTCGGGATTCATTATCAGCTATAGTATTTTCCATTGTGCACAATATATACATAGTTTTCGCTTCTCACACCACTGCCAAGTAGACCTGGCCAAATCATTTAGATGCGGGAATTGTATTCCTCCGAACCTATTTATATAGCCAATAGCTGTAATATTATCTACTCTGAGTAAGATACTGCAATTTGTACAGTGCTTTGCAAAACATTTCAGGCTTAAGAATACCGCTAAAAGTTCAAGGTAATTTATATAATATTGAGATTCTATAGGTTTCCAACCACCGCCTGTGCGTGAATCGTGCAGCTCCCCAGCCTGTTCTAGAGGCGTCAGTAAAAATTCCATCGTCCAGTGTTTAGTTTCAAGAATGTTATAAGTTGTAATTGATAATTTTCCAATGAATTTTGAGGGTTTTTATAGGCTTCTTTTATATATATATATATATATAGTTGCCATAAAGGCTTTTTTAACGTATTTATTGAATGATTTTAAATTTAAAATAAATCTAAAGTCACCGTTAGATTTTGGTGTTAAGAATACTTTCGACATGAATTGATCCTTAGTTGGAACACAGGGTCTTATTGCCCCTGATTTATGTAATTTATCAATCACTAAAGACAAATGGTATTTTACTTGATCTGATAAAGTATCACAGTGTGTGATGCTTTGACTATCTTGTCGTGATTTTCCTATTAAGGGAATGGGAAAGCTATCCCTGACCCAATTTAATACTAAACGATTTGAGGTATTTTTTTCCCAACAGCTATGAAAATAAGTAATTCTACCTCCATGTTTGATGACTGTTGTGGGCACGTTGATATCGGTTCGGCCACGTCCGGGATTGTGTGTACGCAGAAGTCGGTGAGTTTCTGCGATTGAACGCCGTCTGTATTCTCCCCGTAGATCTCGGTCCTCCCCGCCCTCCCTGTTCATCGAGCGAGAAGGACCGCGCCAGTTACCCTGATGTCTACTTGAGCGAAATGTTGAAGGTCCAGCAGTATTCTTCGTATCAGATTTTTTTTATCTGAAAGCTTTGCCTCTCTATGGCTTTTGAAGCCTTTATTTTAACTGGCAGATTTATACCGAATAAGGTTTCGTCACGTTTACAGTCTTGAATAACGTTAACAAAGTTTTTGTCTAGTCCTGTCATTACCATTTTTGTACGTTTTTGAGTTTAGATCTGAAAGTATTCTAACGGCGTCTGAGATAATTTTTACCGCTGGTGATAAAACTGAACAGGTTTTATTATCTTCTTTCAATAGAAGAGATATGGCACGGTTTGCTGCGCTAATACCTAGGCCTAAAATTCTGAAGAAGCCGCGGCTATCTCTGGATTCAGAGAAGGAGCTCCTAATAATTTGCAATTTGATGGGATGTTGTACTCTTTTATTAATTTCTCTTTTACATTTTTATCGAGCCCTTTTCGCAAGATTGTCCAGCGCTGTATTAATTCTGGCAATACATCATCTCCATATGTAATTTCTTCTGTCATTTGATCACCTAGAGCTGATAATAGTTCTGGATCCAATGTATCCACTGTATTTTCAGGTAAACTCGTAGAAAAGGGATTATTTTCTACTGCGTTGGGCTCTTGTCCAACTTCTGTATTATCCGTAGGCATTATTTGAATTATTGCTCGGGTTGATTTCGACCTCTGTAAAAAGTAACGAATAAGAAAGAGCAAAAATAAATTTCGATTTTTTATTTAACATATGGGTACTTTGAAGGTTGGCCCGTATATCTTTGGTGTTAAACCTCTATTAACTCGTCCAAAGTTATAAGTATTATAATTTTACAACAAGTATTTTTTCGTCAACCCGCAGTTGACACGGTCAAAAGTTGTATTAAATAAATAATTATGCATATCTTTTGTGTTAACCCACGGTTAACTCGGCCAAAATATGATCGTTATACCATAACGTTTATTTGGAACATAAATACTAAAGATTTTCCATAATAGAAATTAATTTCTGTGTGAGGATAGGCCATCGGTGTTAAAAAAGATTTCGATCTTACTTACCGGCATTCTCTTCAAAATCTGACGAATCACTATAAACAATAATTCGTTTTCGACGACAATTTTGTTCTTCTAACTTTTGTATTCTGCGTTTATAGCAACGAATTTTTTTTACTTGCACTGCGCTTAGACATTTTAACTATGTGACGTGTGCGTTCACTGTCTTGCACGATAAAAGAATGAGGAATACGATGTGACAAGGGAGCAGGTAGGAATGATTGAATGACCGAATGAGTGTTGAAAATTTAAGTGAACTAAAAAGTCATTTAACATCCCTTTTAATTCTCTAAAAATTCGTGCAAAACACTGTCTGTAGGATAAAAGTACTACATGGTTTATTATATCTGAAGAATAAAGTGGCGCAATATAATTAGAGGTTATGGTAATTATTAACACGAAAAACGCGTCGGAACCTCAATAACTAGTACGAGTATATAATATTCAAAAGCAAAGCTAATATTATGTAATTAAGTACCTTAAGCGGAGATAACAACGATAATAAAAGTGATTTTTTCCAAAAACAAAACGCTGGTAAAACATGCACTGTCACTAATATAGGCTTAACAAACCTTTCACAAAACAAGGTAATATTCGAAAAATATACACAGTGTCTTACTTGTAACAATAAATTACTCCTATAGATTATAAAAAATTGATAATTAGGTAATATATTTATATTAAAAATTTAAATAAAGCAAGAGCACATTCAAAAACAGCTGTTAGCCCGGTGTTGCCACAGGCGAAGAAAAAACATATATGCGCTGCTCCTTAAGCACTGTCCGAGGACTACGTGTAGTAAATTGAGAGTAAGCCCTACGAATGCGACCAGCTTTGGCCCCCAACATATCTTTACAATGTACTATCTCATCTTTAAGAATACAAGCATGACAGTTTCTTTATTTATTTTTTCATTTTTAGCTCTATTTTTAACTCAAAGGTATGTTTATAAAGTCTTGGTAAGTACTATCAGGCAGTTTAAATGAAAAGGGTCTCATGTGATACTAACAATGTTAGTACATATATGTAAAACAGTGGTTGTATTCAAAATACGTTTATCACAAGAGGATCACAGTATTCGCAGTTGTTTGAATTCTCACTAAATCCTTCCTACGAGTTCCATTTATCTGAGTAAGTACAATATATCTAACATTTTCTGGTACTAAACAGGTTAAATTCTTGGGATCCTCATAAATATTTTAGTAATGTTGTCTCCATGTACAACGTTACAATATTTTTATCGCTGCACAGTAGTTTCTTTGAAAGTAACGAGAGAATTAAAAATTAATTTCATGTAATAAAATTGCTTCTGTGATTTTGCCGTGCGGAGTATGATAGAACGGATTTCTAGCCCCTGCTATCCCGGCGACCGTAACGCGCGAGTGCCACTTACCTGTTACAACTTATTGAATTATTTATGAAACTATTCACCTTATTAGATTGAAATATCGCAGTCCTATATAGATTATTCGGCGAACAATACCATTAGTGCGACAGGGAATAACAATTTGAAACCATTATATTATGTATTCAATTCTGCCATTGTTATAAAACGACAGCAATTACGATAAGTATTGTAAGGCGCCTGCCTGCAAATTGGTATCATTACATAAGCAAGCCACTTTATATCTATTAGTTACTGACCCGTAATTTACGAGTAGTTAAGATATAAAGTTTTATCAGACAATGTGTAAGGACACTTATTTCCGTTTATTGCTCTTCATCCAGTCATCTCTTGAGCCATTAAATTCGTCGGAAACGTCACATAAAACGTTCTAATCGATTTCGCATAAACGATAGACGTGACCAACCAAAAAGTGTATGGCGTCTAATTTAACGGGGAAATTGAGTGAATTTTCGTATTTGCTAAAGGGACCGTTAAATGAAAGTATGTCTATTTTTAGGATTCCATGCCTCGCATAAACAATAGCACCTTGAACTATTCCTTTTGCGTGTCAGTTATTCTGTTTAGTAATGAAAATTTAATGTCGTTTCTTTTTATTCCGAGTTCCCAAACCATAGAAAATTAAACTTTAAACTTTTTAACTTCACTTATTCTATATGATGTTTACAAAAAAGGAGGAGGCTCTATTTTCTTCTGTATGGTCGCTTTTTTTATGTATGGTCACCGATATTTCCGTGAATAGTGGACCGATTTTGATAATTCTTTTTGCATTGGGTTTAGAATAGCTGTAAGGTGAACCCATTCTAATTTCGTTGGTGTTGGATCTTGGACTTTGAAGATACACAAGAGAACTCTAATGACAAACAGCACGAATATATAAGATGTAACATATTCAACGCAAGACCTGAAAGTAGATTGTTCTAAATCAGTATCTGAATTGATTTCAACCATTTTTAATTTATCTCACATTTTTTTCTAATTCACAAAAACTGCTGTTACTCCTTCAGTGCGCTATACAAACTACGAGTAGATTGATTTCTGATTCAAAGCAATACGGAGATTTCAAATGCACTTTTAAAACAAATTTCTCCACACGCAAACATTTACATACAAGTTTCGTTGTTTATTGGGGTATAAAAGTGCTTATAAAAAGAGTAAAAACTTTAAATTTGAAAATTTGATTTTCGTGTTGAGATTTTGAAGCAATTATCTAATTCGGGTGTCTAAGGTCTTGCGTTGTTTACGTTACACCTTGTATAGATTCCGTTATTATGGAAATTACGTCAATCCTATAGGTACTCTACTATAGAACTAAGCAGAATATTAACCAACTTCAAAAAAGGAGGAGGTTCATAATTCGTTGGTGCTTTTTATGACTTCTTTGCTAATAAACAGATTTTGATGATTCTTGTTGCATTGGGTTCAGTATAGCTCCCAGTTTGTGACCCATTTTAATTTTATCGGTATTGGACCTTGGACTTTGTAGATACACTATGGGACTCCTTGACCGCAAACAGCAGGAATGTGTAAAATCAGTTACTATGAGTATTATATCAATCCTGCAACTACCTTACGTAGAACTAAGTAGAATAATATAATATAGGTATATAAATATACATAATTAATTCACTCATCACTTAAAATTGTAAAATAAAAAACTTTTTAATAAAAGGGAAACCGACTTCAAAAAGCAAGAAATAAATATTTGAAGTCGGTGCCAAATAACCGACCGCACCAATCAGCACCGTCTTCAAATATTTATTTTTTGCTTTTTAAAGTTTAATAGTTACTAAATTTCTTATTAATACATTTCAAGTATTTATCAGCATAATTTGTGGTAAATGATGATGAGAGAGTTAGTGAATATACCAGAACTGAAATTTAATTTGAAAGTTCCGAAGTGAGTGACAATCAGATTAGATGTTGGCTTTCAGATCGGCTGATTAATCAACTCATGCAGATGTTGTTATATAAGAACCCTCATCTCTCAGGATTTACGTGTTATTGAGAGACGGAATTCCTAACTATTTTCTGTTTGTATTAGTTATTAGTATGAAGGATTGTATGCATTAGGAATCCAACCTTAAAAACCATTAAATAATAGAATTGCAAAAGTTACTGTCAGTTCCATACATTTTTGGTATAGCGCAGACGACAAAAATGTAAGAAAAGGATAGGTATTTTAAATTGTTACGATAATATTTTTAAAATGAAAATCAAAAGTTTTTTATTCGTGTCTACTACACTAGACTTATGAATATACAAGGAACAAAAAGTTAATGATTACTTGAGACTCTACCACCCGTTCGGAATGTCATTCCTGTGGAGATGGGCAAGAAACTCTACGGTTACTCTTTTAAAATGAGAGATTTATAATTCTCTTGGTATACATTGCGGTCATGGGGTATGAGAGAACAATTCAGAACGAGTTAAGTAGATGGGCTTAAGTATATATTAAACGTAAATGTACTTATACACATGGCATCAATCAGTGTCTACACAGTCCTCTCAATTACAAAATAAAGACTTTGTAAAGTAATATAATAAAAAAAAGAACAATAATAATAAGAAAAATAAGTGGAATCAATAACAGTCATACGGAAACGCAAACGAACAATTATGTATGGACAAACAAGTGGAAATCAATATCCATCGATTTCTATTGCAGGGTTCGAACTATTGTGTCGACGACGCCGCCATGACTGACCGATTGTGTTATTTTAAGCTCATGTAGAGTCATAAATAATCATGGTATATCATGATAATACCACCTATTCTGTGCCAACATTGTATCTTTTAGTCCACAAAGCTTGAGTTCTCTGAATAATTTTAACTACATTGTTACCTTGCTTCTATATTTTATGCCTATATGGATTTAGATTCCAATTTAGATAACAACCACTGGTTTTAGGTTTTTTTTAAATGTATGTGTGTCGCAGTGACAGCCTAGTGGTTAGACCGTTGGACTGCAAAGTCAGAGGTCTCGGGTTCAAAGCCAGGCAAGCTCCTCTGTCTTTTCGAAAAACATATGCGTATAAAAAATTAACTATGACTTGCGTTAACGGTGAAGAAAAACATCGTGAGGAAACCTGCATGCCTAAGAGTTTATCAAAGGTGTGTAAAGTTCGCTAACCCACACTGAGCCAGCGTGGTGGACTATTGCCTAAACCCTCTCAGTTGGAGAGGAGGCCCGTGACGAACAGTGGGACAGTTTCTTAACACGGATAATATTATTATATTATTTATGTCACGATTGTAAATTTCTGTGAAATACGGAATTAAAACGTGAACAAAAAAGCAATGGAGGCAAGCAGACGATAATATAAATATACTAGTTCCTGCCCGCGACTTTGTCCGCGTGGACTTTAGACCGAACCTAACATTTTTCCGGGATAAAAGTTTCCTATATTTAATCCAGGTAATGTATGTATGCTAAATTTCATCCAAATCCGTTCAGATGTTTTTGCGTGATTGAGTAACTAACATCCAAACATACAAACTTTCACATTTATAATATTCACATTTATAGTATGAAGAATCAAGTTTCCCTTTATTCATTGCCTGCAATAAGATATGAAAATAAATAAGTGATAACGAATAGCTCAGTAAATCAGATGTTTGTACCTAATCGGCATGCAAAATAAGATTTACCTGATTTGTTAACATATTAGTAAGAAATATAAAATCAAATAGAATTAGTTACGACTTTCTATAAGTTAAAAGCTGAACTTCTATGAAGTCAATTTTACCATCATTTATCTAGCTATAACAGCGTGTTAGGGCTCGACATTTACGGGCCTACCCAAGATGCAAACGTTTCTAATACATATTCTCTTCCTGACATGGATAGCGCCTTGTTTTGACAGTGTGATTTTTTGTTGTAAAATGTCATCTATATCATTTTTTTTAAATGTTTAATTGCGTTAGTATCTATAGACAGTTAACTTGGCTATAAGAGCTAGGTAGCAGGGGAATCATCGTGCTGTATTAAAAGACCTATCTATCTATTTCATCACGCCGGATTCATTACGTGGTAGGCAGATAGCACAGAGTTCCAATAGGTTCTTTCCTTACAGACCTCTCTGGCTTCCTCTACTCCCATGGTTAGTCTCACATGCGCTTGCCGATTACAGAGACTCTTGTGAATAAATAAAATTATAATAATGTAATAAAAGGTGATATTGTATTGGCAAGCGCAGCGTAGGACGGCCGCTTGTCAGATGGACCTTGTGAAAGACGAAGAAACAAGAAGACCGACGATTTTGTGAAGACTGCAGGAAGTCATTGGATGCAGGTGGCATCGGACCAGTTACGCTGGAGAGCGATTGGAGAGGCAGACGGTAAGAAGTGGACGAGTAAAGGCTGAGATGGTAATGGTGATGATGAAAAGGTGATATTTCTAATTAGATACCAAACTATTTTCACGGCAAAGTGAAGATAGTAAAAAAGAACATAATATTATTGTAAGGTCGTAAAAGATCTTTTAACAAAATAAAACCGTCACAAAATCACGCCAATCAATCTATCAAAAAGAAAAAATTCTTTTGATATGTAACGAACGTGACATATCCACTTTCAGATATTTTTTCTGTCACTAGTCCTCGTATGCACGTTTCTATTTTAATATTGTGAATTAAGATGAGTATACGTATTACGATAATATTATTATGTGACCGATCTTTTTCGTAAATACTTCCTCTAAAAGTCTTTCACTAGCCAATGTTATCTAAAATCTGTTTTGCTTACGTGGTCAATTTTATAAACAACTGTGGCATGGCGACTAAAAAAATAAACTTGAATAGCAGTTCAGCTACGCACCCGGTCGACGACAGCGCCACCTGGTATTTCTGGATAATGTAGCTTTTGTTAACAAGTACCAAATAATAATAATAATATTTATTTTCTCTACACAAAGGTACTTACATTCTAATAGGGACTAAATACAGTACTTTTGTAGTGCACCATTTGTGAGAGACTGGCATCTGCACTAGGATAGGGTTATCCTGTCTGACAGATTACCAGGCCCCCGACACAAAAGATAATAGTACTTATAGCTTAGGTGACTTAGGATCTAGGTAATCCGGTACAGGTAGAGACATGTAGGTAAATTTGTGCATGTGTATGGGTGTGTGTCAGTGTGTTAATGTGAGTGTGTGTGTGCGCGTGCGTGTGTGTGCGGTGCACACATTATAGGTAGCATAAGGTATACAAATTATTTATGTAAGAAAAAATATATTAGATTAGTTGTAGGATTTGATAGCAAAGAAAAATCAAGCGTTCCAGTATCAGCATACATTTATCAGCAATTGTTCCGTTTGTTCATAATTAAGGTTTTGCAGCCAGAGTGTTACTGTGCGTTTGCATTTATTTTTAGTGAGAGGGTAAATAGTTAGGATACGATTTAATTTGTTGTATAAATATGGGCCAAGGAAGCAAAACAGTTTGTGTGACACACTGGATTTAAGTAAATTCGTTGGACATACATTGTAACTTAATCTTCTTCGGGTCATTGGCATATGATTGTAATGCAATTGTGAGTGTTTTTTTATTATTGTATACAGAACAAAAAGTTGTCTTACAGTAAGAACCTTGCATGAGGTATACAGTTCAAAGGTAGGATAGAAAAAGGGGAATGAGAAACCTACTTTAGGGACGACTCTTTGAGCTCGTTCCAACGGTAGCATATAGGTCTTTGCGCAACGTCCCCATATTGTTATACCGTATGTTAATATGGATTGACACAAGGAGTAATAAGTTAGTTTTATTATGTTCTTGTCTGCAACATGACGAAGATTCTTAAATATATATATTAATTTGCGAATTCGGGAAGTGAGAAGGTTTATGTGTTCCTTGAAATTTAAATTTTTATCTACTATGATCCCTAGGTATTTGATACTGTTAACTTTTTGCAATCTGGGGCAGTCGCATGCGATATTGGAGTTCTGACATTTGTGGGCTTTTATATCAAGAGTGGAGATGTGTAGTTGTTGCGGACTTTTAAGGGACATTGTCATATATTTGGTTTTGCTTACGTTCAGAGAGAGCAAGTTAGCGGAGACCTATTTAGTAACAATATCAAACCCTTTTTGTGCAAAATCATATGCCTCTTCCCACGTGTCCCCACTAAAAATCAAAGCCGTATCGTCAGCATAGGAGACAATTCTTCCATTTGGTAGATTCAAATTACATAGGTCGTTTATGAATGCGAGAAATAACGTCGGCCCCAGTACACTTCCCTGTGGTATTCCATATAGCACCTCACGGTGATCGCTCATCCAGTTTTCTATTTTAACACATTGTACGCACCCTGTTAGATAACTCTTAAAAAGTTCAAGTTGCGTTCCTCTTACGCCCAATCGTTCTAGCTTATTCAGCAGTAATGGTACAGAAATTGTGTCGAACGCTTTAGCTATATCCAAAAATATCGCAATAACTTTTTTCCTATCTTCAATTCTACCCATCACAAAATCCGTAACGTCATGAACCGCGTCACATGTGGCTTTTCCTGCACGAAAGCCATATTGAGCACTTGATAACATTTTTTTAGACTCCAAGTAAGTCATCAATTTTTTATTGATAATCTTTTCCAAGATTTTAGAAAAAGTAGGTAAAATGCAGATAGGGCGATAGTTATCGACACAGTTTCTGTTACCAGTCTTGTAGATTGGGTAAACTAAGGATTGTTTAAATTCTGTGGGAAATATGCCTGAAGTTAGGGACAGATTGCATATGTAGGTGAGCGGTGCTACTACGACATCAACATATCTTTTTATGAGGGCTCCAGAAAGATTGTCAATTCCCATCGCACAGTTTTTTTTCATACTTAGTATCTCCGTTTTTATTTCGTTTTTGTCCGTAGGTAGTAGTACAAAGGAGTTAGAGGTCATTGGTATGGGCGAAAATGATGACAAATTGTTATTCTTTACCGATTCTGCCAAAGTTTTACCCACATTAACAAAGAAGCCATTTATTAAGTTTATTGCTTTCAGTGGATTTTTGTCACATATAAGTTCAGAAGCTGGTTGTTTCCTTTGGTTTGTGTTTGTGATATTTTTTATTACTTGCCATAGCATCTTGCTATTATTTTGAGCTTCATTGATTTGATTTTTTTCATATTGTCTTTTAACTTTCTTCATTAGTGAATTACAAAAATTACGATATCTTATGTAGGTAATTTTAGTTATTTCATTTTCTGGCTGTTTTTTACTTTTTAAATGTAATTTATCCCTATTTTTAATACAGCAAATTAGACCTGGTGTTATCCACGGTTTAATTATACGCTTTCGGTTAGAAACTGTTTTTTTGGAGGAACAAAGATTGATCATGTTTTTCATGGAAGTGATTAAAAAAGTGGTAGCTTCATTTGGATTTTTTAAAGAATATATAGGACCAAAGTCGACTTGTTTTATAATTAAATCTAGTGCATTATAATCAATTTGGTTAATAATTTTAGAAGATATATGTTTTTGCTGATTATATTTTAGGCTTAAAATAATACTATAGTGATCAGTAACGGTGGTTGGAACAACAAAACCTTTAGTAGGGTAATTATTAGTCTTTATGATGAAATGATCCAAACATGCTAATAGACGTGTAGGTATATCGAAAGCTGGCAGCATACCATGGAAGGCTAGTAAATTAAGATAACTTTCCTTTCTGGTGTCTATTGATGTACAGGATATATCAAGGTTAAGGTCTCCTGTTAAAATTATATTTTTGTATGAGCTTATATCTTCCAGCAGTTTGTTTAATGTTTCTAAAAACATACTTATGTTTCGTTCCTTTGGGGGTCGGTAAATTGCAATAATAACTGTGGTTAAATCTAGTTTTATTAATAGGCAATTGGCGTCTGAAATATTAGGTTCTGAAATGTTGTATGAATGTGAAGATTTGTAATAAACTGTGACACCTTCGTTTTGTGAGTTATTTTTGGCTGTGGAATAGTAAGAGTATCCATCCAAAGTAGGAAGGATTGGGTTACTAGGCAGCCAGCATTCTGAAAGGATAATTAAATCCCAGTCTACTTTCGTATTGATCAAAACTATTTGAAAGTCATCAAAATTACGGCTTAAACTACGGATATTTTGTGTTGTTATGTTCAGAGAAAGTTTTCCATTATAGACAGATTTAGAGGAATCCTCTATACGACACATAGAACAATGAGCTACAGAGATGGAATCTAGGTAATTATCAAAAGCGTTGCTATCGAATTTTGAGTATAATAAATATTAGGAACTTGGTGTTGATCACATTATTATAGGCCTGATTGATTAAATTATTTTTATAGAATATCGTAGGATAAACCTGGAAGGGAAGCATTCCACTATTTTGTATCAGATTATCCCAAATTTCCTTTAAATAAAACAGATTATTATATTTTTTCATTACTTTGTTGTGGTTGTGTAGTTCAGTGTATGATAGTGTGATGTATATGAGTTTAGTGTATGTGCGAGTGTAAATGATTACTTGCGGTGAGTATATGTAGTGTGAATCATGCAAAATAGCGTTACAAGAGCATGCATTAACTAATGTAGAATTATAATGTGGAAATAACAAAAAATTAAAATTCTTTAACGAAGGGTAACCTGGGGCATTGAGCTGACAATAGTTTATAGAGGTGCATAGGTTTATAAAGGTACATAGTCAAATTGTCGGTTTGAGATTTTGCAGTGTGGCTTCGGAGTCGATGCGTATAGCAGGCTGTCCTTCCTTTTTTCTAATATAGATTTTACCGTTAGTTGTCCAGCAGTAAGAGTACTTGTTCGAATTAGCAAATCCCCTGGCAATGGAGTAGAGACGTCTTGTTTTAGATGTTAAGTTTTCGGATATGTATATCCGCTTGTCCGGGCCTTCTAGACATAAGGTATTTGTAGATATTTTTTTGGTATTCTTATTGTTGTACGATTTTACTGCTAAGAGAGTATTTTCTTTTTTAATTACAGATGTAAATTCCACAACAATGGGGTTTTCATGAAGGGACTTCGATTTAAAACGATAAATGTTGCGTATGTCGGATTTTTGTAAAGGTGTGTTCAAAGTATTGCCGAGATTGACCACTAAGTTGCATAAATCTTCTTTATTTTCAAATTCCTTTGTAGGGACGTTTCTTATTTCAATATTATTTGACTTGTTGCAATTTTCAAGACTATCGATTCTTTCTTCCAGAGTTTTTATATATGCAACTTTAGTACACCAATCCTTTTGCAGATTATCGAAGTTAAGTTTAAATTCATCATATTGGTGGGACATAACCTCGATTGAGGTGCAGATTTCGGAATTTAGCTTTTTGATTTCATCTACAGATTCTTGCAATAATGTACGCAGAGTCTTGTATCTTTTTTCTTGTTTTTCTTCAAAAGTCGCGAACATGCGATTAATTTCCTTAAGAAGATCATCCGAGTTACCATCGTGTTCAAGTTTACGTCTGTAGCGTTGAGTCATAAATGCAGAATCTGATGATTTTAAAGATGACTGGTTCAACTCTGAGTCGCTAGATACAGTTGGAGTATGCTCAGTGGGCGGTGTTCGTTTTAAAGGCATTTTAATATCCCTCCCTCTTCTATCAATTCAAATAAATTAAAAAAAAAAAAAAAAAACAGAAACCGTTATCCCGTCTTCCTATCCTAATGGTACAGCAAATGCCGCGACAATTGGAACGCACTCTGCAGATTTTTTTTTTTATCAGACCACAACTGGAACTGAACCGCAGGCTAGTTGTCACTTTTGTTGTGTCAGCCAATCAGCTGATTTAGTGATCTTTTGCGGAAGTTGATCTTGATAACAAATAGGGTTCGTTGTTTATGTTTGGTTATTGGAGTATCTCGTTTTTTTGAAGTTAACTGCCAGAATTAATTTCTCACCTGGAGTGCAATCTTTCCAAATATCTGGGCCAGGATTGTGCGTGATGGAAATTCTTCAAGTTTGAGGTTACGTCTTTATAAATCTTGATATAATAATGGTGATAAACCACTTAGGACAGCACAAATTAATAAAACTTTCAGGAGCACTAATTGTTGTCAATGTTTACTTGTCAACATCCGGAAGGGGGGGGGGGGGAAATAGTCATCTGACGGTTGTGACGTAATTACAGTTTGATTATTATAAGTCATTAATTTATCTATACCACTGTACTTTCTAATAATTTGTGTAATTGCAATTGCAATATTTATACTGATGTAGCATCCTTATATACATTCAATAGTTAATTAATTCTTTTTTGATAAACTGATAAAAATTTATAAATAGGATAGGACATTCATTTTGGTATTAATTACGTTGTGACAATTGATTAGGCCGTTACTATAGGCAAATATATACTGCGCGTGACATTATATTGACGTTGTAGTAGTATAGTGAATTATTATTAGATTACGCTAGTTGTTGGTTTAAGTAAGATCGGCTCCTTGTTAAATAATTGATTAAAATTACAAAATTTTGTTATAATTCATTGTAAGTATTCGAAAAATGTGCAAGTACCCATAAACAATCAGTGAAAATGTTATTCAGTGCAAGTGTGAAGTGATCTGTGATAAAAGTACAAAAACACGAATTGAGAATTTACGAACGGACTAAAGTGATTAACATACACAAAATCCATATTAAGCAGAAATCGGTTCATTGCAGTTACAAAATCCATACATGAACCAAATAAATGACTATTATAGCATTATAACACGAAAAAAAAAACAAAACAGCAAGAAACAATCACAACTTTTCCGTTTTTTTTATTTAAAATTTGACCCAAACTCGAACCATTACAAATATTTTGCAGCTAGTGACATCTATTGCTTTTGATATAAAACAAGTCAATAAAGCAGTGCATTTCAATATCCAGAGAAATGGACTAGTAGCGACCTCTATTGTTCTAAGATAGAAAAGACAAGTTAGAAGTTACAATTCGATATTCATTACATAGTAGGGTGAATTTTCATACTTGCTAGTAACCAACAGCTTGGCGTTTGAATACAAGCGACCAACTGTGATCTTACGTATCGAGTTCGAACCCGGCGTAGTGGAAACTCTTCTTGAGGTCAATAAATTTTAAAACAACCATTTAATGTTAAAATAAACCACGAAAGGATGGATACCGAAAATATAACACTGCGCAAACGCTATTCAAATAATTACTTAAATACTTCGCTAAGCGATCTATCGAAAACCGATAACATTCTGGATTCAACCATGATAAGTCTACCGAACACTTCTATATCTAACAATGCATGCTGTGAAGAACTTCAACAACAAGTTAACGAATTGTCTAACGATCTAATCATGGCGAATAATGAAATAGATAATCTAGTAGCGGAAAATTAAATTTTGAAGTACAAAACTATTTAAGGGTTATAGAAGTTTATAAAAAGCTAGAGTATGGTGTTAACACAAAAGTGGCTAGTACAAACACTGGCAGAAAAAAAAAGAGGAACCCGGTGTATGACAGTAACAGGTGTCCAGGACCATCTACGGTACTTAATTCCGAACAAGAAATTGACAATATCCTAGATGATAACAATGTAAGCTTAGATTGTAAGACTAACGGAACTAAGTTAGATACCAAGAAAGTTCCTGTACAAGATTTGACAATAGCGGGATCAGTAGAAAACTTAACAGAGTGTGACCAAAAATTAAATGTAAATAATAACATTCAACATCGAGGTACACCGTCGCATCAAGATAGACCGCCGCATCAAGATACACTGCCGCATCAAGATACACCGCCGCATCAAGACTCACCGATAAAAAAGCGAGTTATTATATACGCCGATCAGCAAGGCCGAGGAATAAGGAATACTCTACAAAAACTATTAGGAAACGAGTATAGTGTCATATGTTTATGGAAACCTGGTGCAAAACTAATAGATGTACTAAATTGGAAACCAGATATTGTACATAATTTGACTTTTAATGACTATATCATTATTTTAGGTGGTACTAATGACAATAACCCAGAAGACTTTCAGTTTAGTATTAGGGAATATTTTCAATTTATAAAAAATACAAATATAATTATGACAGAGATACCTTACAATAGGCATTTAAGAGAAGAAAAATTGAATTACCATTTAAGGTTTATATGTAACAAATTCACAAATGTATCCTATGTTGACATGAATTACAGTAGATTTTTACCCAAAAGAAACTTCTTCACATCGCAATTGTGTCAATGTCTCCTCAAAGAAATTTTGCGCTTATATTACATGAATAAATCACAGGAATATTACAAAAATGTGCATCAGTCAACTATTCTTAGTGTTCAGCATAAAACAACTCAAACAGAATTTCAGCTGTGTGAGAATTATCGAGGTGTAATAAAAAACAATAATAACGATTACCATCAGTTACTCCCAGAATGTAGCAACAATGTATTTTTTCGATCATAGGGAGCTCAATATAATGCACCAAAACATTGCAGGCTTGTTAAATAAAATTGACATGCTCACGATTGCCCTAGAAGAACTTAAAATTAACGGTTGTGCAATTGATGTTTTATGTTTCACCGAGCATTTTATGGAATCAGGTTATGAGAGTTTTTTAGCTATTCCTAACTTTGAATTAGCGTGCTATTTTTCGAGACAAAATAAAAAACGCGGAGGATGCTGCATTATGGTAAAATCTAATATTAAATATGTAGAACTTGAATATGTGGCTAAGCAGTCTGTACAAGGAGTATGCGAATGTTGTGCAGTTGAATTGTCAGACTACCAAATAATAATAATATGTGTATACAGGGTACCTCAGATGAGTAATTTAGAAATTTTTTACCTAAAATTAGAGAATATATTGAGAAAAATGTGCATAAAACGAACCAAAAATATAATTCTTTGTGGAGATTTTAACATTGACTTACTAAGAAGGAACATGACTGCTGCAGAATTTGAACAATTTCTTCTAGGTTTTAATTTGACGCTAGAGATTCGACAACCAACTCGGCTGGTAAGCAATTCATGCATTGACAATTTTGCACATAGCTTTACTTGTGGTTGCCAATATAATATACTTGACCTAGGACTTTCTGACCATACAGCGCAGATACTCAAACTCCGTAACTTAAAGGGAAAATCTGATATAACGACATGGAAAATGCGTAAACAAGACATTACAAAAGAAAATTTGAACAAATTTAAGTCATACCTACAAAGTTTGACATTTTCAGAAATGTATACAGTAAATGATGCCGATTTAGCTTATGATAGATTTATTGATATTTTCTTACTTCTTTACAATCTATGCTTTCCGATAAAAATTGTAACAATTAATAACCTAAAAAAGAACATTAAATGGATCTCAAAAGGCATAAAATTGTGTAGCAGGAACCGTAGGAAACTGTTATGGCGACAAAGACTAAAACCGAGCTTAGAAAATAAAATTAAGTTTAATAACTACAACAAAAAATACAAAAAGATAATAAAATTAACTCGAAAAGCACAGAACAATTACTATATAAAGACATCCATAAATAAATCGAAAGCAACACAATTACAAACATTTTTCCTGTATCCAATAACACCTGAAGACATTATTAAAATAACAAGAAATCTAAGAAACACAAATAGTGTAGGACTAGATGGTATATCGACTAAAGTTATTAAACATGTAATCGAAACTATCTCACCACATTTAAGCCATATTTTCAACATGTGTATAAGTGCAGGTGTATATCCGACGAAAATGAAGTCCGTGATAGTAAAACCTCTGCATAAAAAAGGAGATAAAGCTTGCGTTAATAACTACAGTCCTGTTGCTATTTCATCAGTAATGTCATAAATATTTGAAAAGGCTATATACGAAAGGCTTTACTCATATCTTGAAAAATATGATATACTCTGTGACGAACAAAAGGGATTCAGAAAAAATAAGACAATAAATCTAGCTATTTATGATTTCTTGTCCATGATAATTAAAAACTTAGATGCAAAAAAATTGTATGTGCAATTTATGCAGACATGACTAAGGCATTTGACTTTGTAGAACATGACCTGCTACTTGACAAATTATATGCAATAGGTGTAAGAGGTAACGGACTTGAATTGTTAAAATCATACCTATCTAATAGAAAACAAATTACCGAAGTAACGAGAGTATGTCACAATACCAGGAGGGAAAAAACATTTAAATCCTGTGAGCGAATAATTAAATATGGAGTGCCACAAGGGAGTGTGTTGGGTCCATTATTATTTTTAATTTATATTAATGATCTACCCCAAAATGTGATGTGTCCAATGGTTTTGTTCGCAGACGATTGTACAATTTTAGTGAGTAGTGATAACGTCAGTGAATACGAAAAAAGCATTCAGGCATCGGTATTTGACCTAATAAATTGGCTAGATAGAAATAACTTAAAGATTAACCTAACCTAAACAAATTTAATGCAATTCTCAAAAGAAGCACGTAAATCATTTATGACGATTAAATATAAAAAAGCTGAAGTTAAGCAAATAGAAACGTCAATATTCTTAGGCCTACATATTGACAACAAGTTAACATGGAAACCATAAATAGAGCATGTTTGCAAAAGATTGAATAAATGTGCATACGCATTGTATAATTTGTCAAAAATTGTAAATAGAGAAGCAGTACTTGTTGCTTATCATGGTTTAGTTGGCTCTATCTTAAGGTATGGTATTATATTTTGGGGTAATGCAACCAATAGAGAAACCGTGTTTAAAGCACAGAAGCGGTGTGTGAGGGCAATTTGTGGTTTGAAAATGACAGATAGTTGTGTACCCTTCTTTACTCAATTAAAAATTCTAACAATGTCATCACTATATATATTGGAAATGGCAATTTTCGTAAAACAGAACATAACATTATTTAACAATATAGCAGATGTGAGAAAACTACCAACTAGAAAGCAATATGAATACCAAATCACAAATAAAGCTGGTTGTAGAAGTGCAGCTGCCAGAAAAAGCGTATTAGGTATGGCCGTCCATATATTTAATAAGGTCCCAAATGAATTCAAAACCTTACAAATAAAGGAATTCAAATCTAAATTGTCAATGTTCTTAGTAGAAAAATGTTATTATAGCATAGGCGACTTCTTAAATGACCATGACATTTAAACGGTGTTTGAGTTACATATTAATTTGACATTATACAATGACTTGTTACAGTATGACATGTAGTATAATTTGCTGTTGTTGACATAATATTTTATTATTACATTATTTTTATTTCCTTTTAACCAAGTATTAATTTCATTTTATTATTACAATGCATTTCTGTATACCCTTAGCATGCACTTTGTATACCTGTGTTTCTTTGATTGTTTTTAACCGAATAATGCTTCCAATTTTTTATTAATATGAACCTTTGTATACCCTTAGGGTGAAACATAGTGAGACTGTTCATAGTATTAAGATCTAATTCCATACCTATGTTATGACAAATAAATAATTCATTCATTCATTCATTCATTTAAAATTGGTTCAGTTGTTTCAGAGTACAGACAAACAAATCTTTTCTCTTTGTAATATTAGTACAGAAAAGGTTGGGAAAGCGATGAATGAACAAGTTTTGTAGCGAATAATACGCGGAGTAATCACGAGGTCCTGGGTTCGAATCTTGGGTCAGACAAAATGTAATTTTTCGATAGCAATCATCAATTGCTGTCTGAAGTCTAGCATTGCGTCCAGTATAATGGCCATAGGTTTACCGCCTATCATATAGCATCTGACATCGTCGGCAAAAAGTGGGTGTACGTACACAGCCCTCTGGTACCCCCGCTTAGGGAATACAGGCGCGACGGTGAATGATTTCCTAACCGTATCATGTTAATTGTGTTAGTTGCATCATATTTGCTTATAAAAGTGGCAACCTAAACACATTATAGACGTTTTGCACTTAAATAGTTTTTTTTTTATAAGTTTTCTACTATTCATGTTTATTTTTTTAATCACAATGGTAACTTAACCCTTCGCAAAGTTATTATTTAAACTTATGTATTATTAGCGAATTATGCAAGCTTGGATTTTATACACTCTGGTAAATTTAATACGATTCTCGACCTGGACTTAGCTACAGCTTATAGCTTGGCGTAAAATTTTTACTTTGTTTGTTTCGGTCTGGATATCTTTGCATGTGCATTTCGTGTTTGTAAACGCTCCTACGGCATAGGAATAAGGGTAAAAGGTAACTCGCTCTGTATTAAAAACAAAGCCAATGAAAATTGAGCTGCGAGCATATGATTTCATCTTAACCTGTACGTATAGTCTTAGGAAAGAGTTATCAAGTGGGCTACCGTTGCTGATTGTTTCAGAGTATATAACGTGTTTCATCTCGAATTGCGCGGTTATTCAAGTATACCTGTATCTATTGTTCGGAAGTCTCAAAATACTGCGCTTCTACACCAGAATTGCTCCATTCTACGAATGGAGTTAAATTAAGTTTGTATGTTAAACATTTTAATGGTGCCACAGAGATAATTTGCCGAGTTAAGTCTGTCTCGTCGGGATAGTGCGAGTGGTCACTACGAGGCAATAGGTTCGAATCCTAGGTCGGACAAAGCATGCTTTCTGTATCGAAAGAAATTACTCACTATCTGGAGACTGGGGTTCTGCCCGGCATAATCGAAGTAGGCTTGCCTTTTACTATCGGACCATTAGGTCCGATAGTAAAAGGCAATATGTGGGTATATACCACAGAAATAGTCTTGATAAAATACTAGGAGTGAAACAGCGCACGATTTTGTTTACAACTTCTGGCGCTGCTTTGTACTACATACACAGTACGATTTTCATTAGGCTATACCATTTCTAGTGTTTTATTATAACGATTTCTTACAATAGATGTACCCCAAATGGGTAGGTATACACACCTCTGCAACGTGAAGGTAGGCATTCAGGTTCTAGAGCCGAAGATTTAATCTTCACCTACTTGACTTACACATCTTTGGAAATTTCCATAATGTGTACAGCCTGGAAATTATTCACCTACAACACATTATTTGATATTAAATTCCCATAATTTCTCATAAATTAACAGTTTCAAAAAGTTTGCAAATTACGTCGCCCAGGCCTCTCTAGTTTCTGCTAATATCGTCGTGAGTGTGGCTGTGTCTATTGTTCGGAATGTCGCGCCATCTAATTGCTGCGGATGCGCTTCTGTCGCCGAATAATGGCGCCATTCTACAACAATTGGATAAACTTTACCAATTATTAAATTATGTTTTAATTATGTGACCTATATGCGAACGTCAAAAATTAATGACAAATTTGTTAACCAGTTTTAAAAAGATGAGTATAGATAGATAAGCACAATACGCTCAAAAGTAGACAACATTTAGGCATACACCACATCCTTATCCTGTGGTATATGACTACCAGATTTTATGTACGTATTTAAACTTTACCTTGGTATTATAACCAATACAATAAATGTATGGAAAAATAGCGTTATTTATTTAAAATGCCTAGCTTTTCAAGTTTAAATTTTCTACTTCTATTAAGTATGTTTTTTTTGCCATTATATTTCGTTTCATGAAGGTCTTGTAGCCAGGATTATTTTGAGTGGTCAAAAATATGTTGTTGTGTTGAAAAGATGCATGGTTTAAATCGGGTTTGTTGTGGTGTGTGAATGACGCTGTTGGCCGCGGGGCTTTTACAGCTTCACCGTATAAGTGGGCGAGCGTGCAACCAGTACGCTCTAGGGTTGGAATCGTAATAGCCTAGCCTCAGCTATCACGATTCCAAGCGTAGTGGTTGCATATGTATATAGTACCTCCACGTTAAATTGAGTATTTATTTACGAAACGTTATTAGGTAGTAGTACATTTCGTCGAACCCACCTACTTACGTCGATCTATCACGCCAAGCTTGGGTTAAACCCTCTTAGAACAGGATTTTATTTAACATTAACTTTTTATACGGGCCTTAATTGTACTTTTTTATTTATTATACAAACACTTAAATGATAATAGGAATGAAAGCTTGTCGCGACATTAGAATGACGATAATCTACGTCTTCACTCAACGTCTCACGACAAGCTTTTACTTTTTCTTTTATATAAGTTTTAGTTCATTATTTGGGATAAAAGTTTGGTTATAGAAAGTTTTTTTTACTTATTTTTTCTTGTTAAAACACGAAGCGGCTATATAAAGTACAGTAGTAATCACACTACGGAGACCACTTAAGATTATTTTAGGAAACTGGTTTTATTATGAAGTTGGAGGTCGGAACAATACTTAGGATATTGCGTACTTTATTTTTTCTCATGGAAACACGAAGCGGCTAAAGTACAGTCTTATCATACTACGGAGAACGTTGAGATTATTTTAATCGACTATAAATTTCACAAGAAATAGGAGATAGGAACGAAATAAGAATTCTTTTCCCAAATCTTTTTAAGATTTTGTGTACTTTTGTTATCGATAAATCCATGAAAGGTAGGTACAACCACAAGTATTTAAAAAAAAAGACTGAATGTACCAAAGCGCCTATGCTCGTTAAAAGCGCAAAGCTGTGAGCGCGATGTCGAAGCAGTAACGATCTCGGTGCAGTCGCATCCGTCAATGACAAGAGTTGCAACCGCCGTATACCTGGCACGGGATTATACGGTCATTCATGAACTTTTGTATAATACCGAACCATATAACCATATATCAGTTGGAAAAATGAGAATAATATGGTATTTTATCTGAAAGAACAACCACCGAAGCTGAGACCATTAAATATTGAGACACATGGAATGCAAATGAGTAGGACGGGATTGGTTGAAGAGGATAACTAACTTTATTTTGTGTATTAGACGGGTGTGCTTAGGTGTAGTTAAGTTTAATAACCTGGACTACTCGTATGTCAGTAAAATATTACTGAAATAGTTTAGAAAAAATTTAAGCAAATAATAAATAAAAGAATTTTATAGTCCTCTTAAATAATCGTTCATAATATGCAAAAGTCTGCAAGGACACATTTTGTTAGTCTCTGTTATCAGTACCATTTTAACGTTGCCTATTTTTTTGTTGTTGTTTATCTTCAAACAAACGAAAATAACATCGCATGTATATATCTGCTGTATCCCTTACGACTATTGACTTACGACTATCGATTCACCCTGTGGAGGGCCTGCCTATATGATATGGTGAAGACCTCTTAAGACCAATTCTCTTATTTAATTGCCACTGAGACTGAATTGAGATTTAATTATGAATTGACTCATATTTGGTATTCTGCTCACTAAAGTATCGATTCGATTTCAGTATCATTTCAGTATAATTCCGATATCATGTCAAGTTTTTTAATTCAAAATATATTGTTAATCCCGTCTTGATCACATGTTAGTCTCACCTGACACAGTCTAAATAAAAAATGAAAAAAAAATGTAATCTTTAATTTAACGATGTTTTGTATATTTGTTGTTCATGTCAGTTCAACATTTTATCGGAATACCGTTTACATTTTGTTCAACATTCGGTCCGATCTCGATGCGGTCGATGTCGATATTTACCAAAATACCATTTGTGAGATTTATGAAATTGAGATTAGATCGAGACTGTAGATTTAATACTTTTAATTACGAGAATTATTCTTCAGGGAAAAGTTAAATGGGTGCAGCACAAAGCAGGTCGTGATGGCGATTTTTGAAGGGAGGCCTTCATCCTGCTGTGGTGGCCTATCAGCTAATAATAATCATGATGATAACAACCTATTCATTTACTAAATATCTTGAATGATGACGTAGGTAAATTATAATAATTTGTACTGTACATTAGTAGTGATATCCTAGTGGTTAGACCGTTGGACTGCAAATTCAAAGGTCTTGGGTTCAAACTCAGACACGCACCTTTGTTTTTAAAAAAGCATGTGCGTATTAAAAAATAACTATCACTTGCTTTAACAGTGAAGGAAAACGTCAGGAAACCTGTATGCCTAAGAGTTTTTCGAAGGTGTGTGAAGTTCGCCAACCCTCACTGGGCCAGCGTGGTGGACTATGGCCTAAACACTCTTAGTTTGAGAGGAGGAGGAGGTTTGGGCACGCCAACGGTGGGATAGTTTCTTAACAGGGCTAATATTATATATTATACTGTACATTTATCTGCTCATTAAGTCGTTTTGAGTCTTGCACTTAGTTACTAAACTTACTTATAGAACTGCTTCTTTGAATTACGAGAGTTTCAATACAAATGTGTGAGTACAATAAACCCTAGCATTATATGGAACAGACTATAGACGCCTATGCTATGGAAAGAGCAAAGATTCTCAAAGAAACAAAATACTTATTGCTGCTTTACTTAGAGCGGCGTTCTGTGTGTGTTGTGATGTTTTTTCATCCCATATTGTTACCCATCCCCTATTTGTTTTGTGGTTTTTAAAAATGAAAATAAAATGCTAAATATAAATAACTACTTTCTGCCCGCGACTTTGTCCGCGTTCACTCTAGACTGGAACTTTACATTATGTCGAGATAATAAAAATTATTTCATGCAAATCCGTTCAGTAATTTTTGCGTGATTGAGTAAGAAACTTCGAAACATACAAACTTTCACATTTATAATCAATGCTATAGTATAAACATTCCTGCCTCTTCCTTTTAAAAATGATTTTATTTGCGTCCCAAAGTTTAATGTTCTGCTGCACTGTTTGAGACAGTAAAACAAAATTAAGTTAAGTCCAAGAGTTAAATTAATTTAAACAGGTTCTTTAATCTAGATTTACACTTTATGGAAATTTTATATTTACGATGTGCTCCAGCGCTACGTTGGGTCACTTATTTTCGTTTAGGAAAGCAGTGTTCTCGCAGTGAAGTGTAATACATCACGTAGTGGTCCGTAGAACGTAAACATAGCAGCTCGACCGGCGACCTCACGCCCGGGGCGTTTAAGAGAAAGCCTCGCGATGTATGTCGTTAGGAATTGTTTTACATTTTATTCGAGCAGATATTTGTAGGTGTTGATAAAAAAGCGTCTTTAAATCTTTTTATTCTCTTGAACTGTCAGTTCAAATAGTTCTCGAAGATATTATTAGCTCCTCGTTTAATAGCAGTCGCTTGTGGGTCATAGGTGGTATTTCTTTTTGTTGTCATGTTTAACACCTATAGTGAAGCAGATTGAACAATTTGTTCTGACATTAAATGTATGACTTAAGCTTTATGCTGTAACTCCAAAATTTTGTCTTACGTGGAATCTGCTCGTTTAAATCCTCACGTTCGATTAAAAAGGAGCACATCATACTTCAAGACATTTATATTTTCGGCATATAATTGGGTGTTTAGGCTGATTTTAATAAATACATAAAAATTAACGTCTCAAGTTACAACTTATGAATTGAAAGTTAACGTGCAATTTTTTTGGGGCGTGGTGGATATAAAATATTTTGTGTTGTTAAAAAAAGTTGGATACGTAAATATATGTACCTTCCTGGATTCATTTTGACATAATATTCTTAAATTTTATCGCATGTCCTTCGTATTTTATATTATGAGTTTTAGGGAAATGTAAAACAGGTTACGTGTATGTGCTTCTCCTAATCTCGTATTAGTTTGTATACTTGTGGACCGGCACAGAAATGCATTTTTAGGTATTCACATATTCTTACAATCATGTACAATTTTTTATTTTTATCCACTAGACTAGACACTATATTTATTTTTGAGTAAATGCCTATTTCGAGTGTATTGAAAGTTTTCTTATATAGTCTTTTCTAATACGTTTGAAATGAGAACCGCGGTGACAAGGGTTGAAATCATCGAATGTTATATATACATATGACATTCGATGATTTAAACTCTTGTCAACGTTTTCGCAGTTAAACTGGAACTGTTGGCTGTTGTGGAGCGTTGGTTCTCGTTAGAATTGCAAAGCTGTGTTTCGAAGCCATAACGATGTCTGTCTATTCATCAATATAACAAGAATCGCAAGGAACATTTCAACTCTATATTTGTAATTTTATCAATGTTATTCTTATCTGTCTATATCATCGAGCCAGATCTCTTGGGACGTAGGTAGGGAGTACTGAGTTCCAAGTTGACTCATAGTTCGTCTTATATCCGCTCGCCGTTTTCAGAGACTCTTGACATACGATGAAACATGGTCTATTTGGTCATGGCAAGATAATCTAGATATTCTCCTGTTCCTAAATCCTCCCATTTCGTACTCTATATCTGTTTCTTTCTTTAAACATAAACACCGTCTCGGATGTATATATATATTCCCCAAGCGGGGATGGCAGAGGCCACTATTCGCGACGATGCTAGGTCCCATGTAATAGGGGGCGAGCCCATTGGCATATACTGGACACAATTCCAAACTCCGGACTCATAGTGGGAATTTGTCGTTAAAAAACTACATTTGTACTACCCAGGTTCGAATTACCCAGAACCTCGTGATTACAAAGCGGTGCGCTTTGCTACTTGACAAACGAGGCAGTCAGTTCTTTAGACATTCTCTCTACTAGCCCCGTTATTGTTTTGTCAGACTTCTTAAAACATTGCCACATACAGCACGCTGTTAAGTTGCGACACAGCTTTACTTATTACTAAGACAACATCAAAATATTGTCTTAGAGAATATTGTGCAGCCACTTACCGAAATTGGCGGTAATTTACTCAAAATCGCGATAAAGAAATACCAGCCCATTAATTAGCGCGAGTCGTGTTTTCTTTGTGTAGGCGTGACCATTCTTTCTGCCCGCCGACCAAGTACCGACGAAGTTACATTAAATGCGAGCATTGTTTGGCTATTGTAAAACATAAGTATATATGTATATAGGTACGCTTACAACAAGTGAACTAGTAATTATGAAAAGAGAAAAGATATTGTGTAAGTTTTCTATACAAAATTTAGGTAACATTCTTTGCTGAAATAAAACAGGTACCTATTATTTGTTTTTATATCAGGTAATACTTTATTTGCTGATTGACAATAACAATATATTTGGAAAGTTTTGGCGGGAAGTCGAAGAGTAATGTTGCCAATGTGTCTGAATTTCCAAAACTTGTGTTATTTCGAATAATAATGTGTAATGTTAGGGGAATATTAACTATTATGTATTCTTATATATGCATGAGTGAAGGTAATCAAAACAAATTCATAAAACGTGCCTTTCGATTTCTCTCAAAACGGCCGTCGCAATTGGTATGTAGAGTATCCATCGCTTTACTTTCCAGGGTGGGGTACTTCATCAATTTCATTGTCATCGTTGTCATGAAGTTAATCGGAGAGAACAACTAATTTATACTACAAACACGCTTTTAGTGGACACTAGCAAAATGCACTTTAAATTAGTTTGAAGCCATAACTTAAAGAAGAAGAAGAAGAACAATATATTTACGAAATAATTTAACAATTAAAAAAGGACGATACACCAAATAATTTCAGCCTATACAGTCCCACTGCTGGGCAAAGGCCTTCTCTCACAAATTCAGGTGAAAGAGATTAGATCATACTCCAGATACTGCAGATTGGCGAAGGCAGGTTTGTGGCTACCTTCTGATGGAACTTAACACGCCGCCTATAAGGCTTCCAGCTTGGCTTAACGACTACCACATTATGTGGTAACCGGGACCAACGGCTTAACGTGCCTTCCGAAGCACGGAGACGCTCGAATATGAAAATATCACAAACGGTCACCCATCTCAGGCCGACCGAGTCGAACGCTGCTTAACTTTGGTAATCGGTAAGCACACCGCGCTCGTACAGCCTTGCAAGCGCATAAACGAAACACTGACGCCAATTACGAATCTACATATTATGTCTGATCTGCGTGGTATGGTGGCAAGAGCACTGTATTCCCTCCCTGAACCTACCTAAACCGGCACACCAGCAATAGGTACCGACCTATTGACTTAAAAATATTGTACACAGTACAGTATTTTAGTATGTTGTCAACTGAAAAGCAAATGGCAATCAAATTTTAATTATCATAAGATTACGTACAGACCATTCCAGTACTCAGGTTACTTATTTTATTTTATTTTATTTGGGATAATAAACAGTTAACACATTACAATAATGATAGCTGATGTATTGTACAATGTTCTAAATGTGCATCCAACAACGTTATCCACATATTAAATATGATAAAGGTATTTTTTCTTAATACTAGATGCCGCTAGTGTTTTATTAAAACAGTAGTCAGTGCGACAGTGGCGCGCACCGCATACAGGCAGCCAAGCGTAAAATATGCTGAATGTAAACATATGTTATTAAATAATATTCTTGGGTAAGTATGAAGATTGTTATTATTTTATTTGCGTAGTAATCATTAGTGTGTGTGTATGTTATGCACGTAGCATTCTAATGAGTTAAGTACTGCCCAGCTCATGGATGATGTACTCATACCAAACTGTCCTGTATAGTTGGCCAAACTGCCCACATGCGATGTACGCCACTACTCCGAGACAATAACCCCATGCATGCACGAGCGCCCCCCCCCCCCCCCCCAGCACGCATTGGTAAAGCGCTGGAATGAAATAAATGGCTAACAGTAAATTTTTGAGAGTGTTGTGTAGCGCTTTATCACTGTGCGCCGCAAAAGCGTCCATGCAAACAATGGGTATGTTATTGCCTTAACAAAATTAAAAAAGTAGTAGAAAGAGAAGAGAAAAAAAAAAAAAAAAAACATGAATTAACAAATAAATTAAATCGTATTCAGTGGATCCACGGACAACACAAGATATGAACATGTCATTAAAAAAAAAAGGAAAAGACAATAAGAGAGAGCAAATGTTGCCAGCTTAAGATGACTGTTGCTAACTAATAGATCAATCGACGTAAAAATATTTATTAAAAAAAAGAAGTTCAACAAGGAAAGAGTAATAAATGAAAACATAGTTCCACACTAGGAATCACTCCTGTATCGTGGCGAGTCCACTACCACGAAATCCATACGTACAATCAGACCGAAACAAACAACATTGGTTTTATTAAATTAAATTAAAATTTACTCAGAGCGCATTTAAACAAAACATAATGTAGTAGATAAGTTTTATTTAGAAATAAATAACGATACCTTGTACGAATAAGTAGGTACTTAAGGTTTTTAAGTAGTACAAATTCTAAATAAAATATTATCGGTATCTTTTTACATCAGTCTTAATATTGAAATATGAATAAAATAAGATTTGGTTGTATAATAGTTGAATAATAATACTTTAATTTTATTTTTAATGTCGACAAATAAAAAATATATTGTGGTACATGAGTATTTCAATAGTGTAAAATCCTGACAACAGAGACCGTCAATTTGTCCGTGGAAATGTGAGCACGACTGTACATGAATGTAAATTTGATGTAACATACTTTTAAGGCGTGAGAATATGAAGAATCGTTTTTTTAAACTTCGAAGCCGTCAGTGCGAATATATCTACATCTTCAAAGTTGGTATTGTAAATATCGACCATCCGTCGCAGTGGGGACCGCCTGCCGGCATTGGTTCTACACATGCTTGTTACAAAAAGGCGTCGTTTTTTAACAATTCGTTGATGCACTGTTCTTGGAACAATAAAGCAGAGCTTATTAGATAAGGTATTACAGTCAAAGGCGCCATTACATAAACCGTAAAGTGTCATTGTTTGCAAGAGGGCTCGTCTAGACTCGAGTGTGGGTAATTTGTAGGTTTTCAGTAATTGACTGTAACTCGAGTGGTTCCTGTGCATTTTATGATGTAAAGAGTATAAAAATTTTCGCTGAACCTTTTCTATTTTTTCCTTGTACTTGAGGTAATAAGGATCCCATACAGAGACTGCGTACTCAAGCTGCGGACGAATCAAAGTTTTATACAGGTGTATGTATGTTTCTGTGCGTGTAAAGTCTTTAGTTGCCCGCATTACGAAGCCATAGAGTTGAAAGGCTTTATTAACAATCGTTTCAACATGATTATCCAAGTGCAGACTTGAGTCCAGATTTAACCCCAGGTCTTTTATTTCCTGTACCTTTGTCAATGTAGTGTTGCATAAGGAATAGTCAAATTTAAGAACACGTTTATTTTTAGTGAAGTTGATACTAAAACACTTGCGTAGATTTAAATACAGTTTGTTACGGGTACAATAATCTGTTAAATGATCCAAGTCTTTTTGTAGTAGTAAACAGTCATCATTTGTTTTAATAATTTTAAAAACCTTAAGATCGTCTGCGTAAAGTAAGAATTTAGAATTTTGAAAGCCTAAGGGGCCTAAAATCGACCCTTGTGGGACTCCGGAAGTTATCTTAGATAAGTTAGCGGACTGCCAAGCGAGTAGAGAGAGCTGCATGTTTATATCGAGAACGAAGGACACAGTATAACAATAAGTTATGTATAGAAAATTAACCAACGATTAAATTTGTACCGTTTAATCTTGCGGCGCCCAACGGTGATAGTCAAATTTTAGAAAAAGCAATTTGCAATCGACCACTCACTCAAAGGGCCAATACTCGCGGGGCGCCAAGAACCCTCTATTAAAATTTAAACTTCATTTTATCGAATAAATTGCTTCTTGACTTTGACTATGTTCAAGGTAAATATTGTCTGTAATCTGGTCTTGAGAATGTAAATAAACTGTAAGGTATTCCTTCCTAGTTTATTTTGAACACCAACAAAAATATACCTTCAGCTGTTGATTTTGCTTAATATTTTTTTATTTATACTCAATAAACGTTTGCACAAGCAGACGGACTTCCTTAATTGAAAGTAGTCTATAACCGAATTGTGTTGAACTTTTAATAGATATCTATCGTGACTGATAGCCTCATAAAGCATATACTAACTGAATAATAAGATTAATAATTTAAAAATATCCATAGAGCGTGATGATATATATAGATAGACAGAAAATATGTACATGGATGTAGTACTTATACTAATCATTAAACTTCCGTATTCTTGAATTGTACTTATCGAATACCAAGTATCCTATTAGTCATTATATACGGCCATATCATTAATAATATATGTTACTGGAAATGTATGTTATTAAAAATTTTTATACAATTCCTAGGAAATTTAATAACCTCATTAGGAAATTCCTATTTAGGAAATGTGTAAAATAAATTGTCAATATTACACATTGCCTACGAAGAGTCGATATTTCCTAGGCCCTCTATACAATTCCAAAACGGTATTAGGAAATGTAATAATAATCATCATAAAAGGCGCCAGTCACGTAGGAACTTTGTGAAATAAGTAAATAAAAAGAAGTTGCTTAGGTTAGATGAGACTTGTGATAATAATCTAAACAAAACCGCGACCACATCTTACCTGGCGGCCGCCGGCCGCGTCGCGGCATGCTCGCTTCGCTCATTCGGCTCGCGCGTTTTGGTCACAGTTCCTACCTAACCTAAATCATACTACATTTTGGCTACTACTATGAATGCATAAAATGTAGTTTTTATATTTTTTTCTTAACCTGTTTGTTAACATCTATTCTCCTTATCACTTTATTTCCTTTTTTCTAAGCTTTTTATTTTTTTGTGGAGGTATTTGATTCAATTGTGATAAATGTCAAAATGCGAAATGCGTCAAGTTGAAGTTAATGTCAACTGCGTTTAGTTCGTTGCGTCGATAAACCCTTATTTAATCGATTAATCGATTTTGATTGTTTGATATTGACTTTGACCGCTCGCGGAGGCATAAATATATTTTATATTTATTCAAGTTGTATTAGTGTTACTTTTGTTTTTTTTTATCATTTTGTATATTTATTATTTATTTTTCTTATTACTATATAAAATTAATAGGTATATTATGTCCAGCTATGATAGTGATAGCGATACAGGTGCGTTTATGTCTTTAAATAGTAGCAATGACAGTTTCGTTAGCATTCCATGCCTTGCTGATTCTCTTATGTCAACTTTTTCCGATGTCCCTAGGAACTTTAATGTCATTCACATTAATGCCCAAAGTGTTACGGCTCATTTCTCTGATATGCTAGTTAACTTTGACCGTAAAAATATTCATACCATTCTTATTTCCGAATCCTGGCTAAAGCCATGTCTCCCTTTTACACTATATTCCTTCCCCGGTTTGAATCTCATTAGAAACGATCGTACAGTTGGTGGTGGTGGCGGTGTTGCGATATATCTACGCTCTAATATTCCTTTTTCTATTGTTGATTTATCGCTGCAGCCCCCCCCACTAAATGCTGGGGAACATCTCTTTATTGAAATCGGTCTTCATCACTCTAAAGTACTACTCGGAGTCTATTACAGTCCTTCATCACGCATAGACTTCTTCTCTTTCTTTGAAAGTCTCTTGGAAAATGTAATCCCTTCTTTCAGTCATACTATCATTATGGGTGATTTCAACACATGTCTGCTTAGAAATGACTTTCGCTCTTCTAATCTTTATGCTGTCCTTGACTCCTGTAATTTATCCATTCTTCCGCTCCAAGCTACTCATCATTTTCCCAATTCTACTCCATCGCTTCTAGATCTTATCTTTGTTTCGTCAGCTGAACATGTCGCTAAACACATAGCACAAGTATCATAACTTACTTTTCCTATCCTATAAACTTCGGCCACCTAAAGCCAAAGCTAAAATCCTTTTGCAGCGTAATTTTAGTGGTATTAATCTCGACAGGCTTAGGGAGGCTGCCGCTAACATTGATTGGGACTCGTTGGTAATGTCTGATTCATTGGATGACAAGGTCAATATTTTTGCATCGACTTTAATTCGGTTGTTTGATGTGCATGCTCCTATTCACCCTGTTAAAATCAAACATCTTCCGGCTCCCTGGCTGACTGATAACATTAAGCTTTTAATGAACAAAAAGGTGGCAGTCAAATCCAAATTCAAAATGCGTTCCACTGACGCTAGTTGGAGCAAATATGTCGGCATTCGAAATCACTGCAATAAGGTGTGTAGGGATACTCAACGCCAACATATTGATAGTTCTGTTCAGAACGGGAATCCAGCTAAAATCTGGAAATTTCTCAAATCTATGGGGGTCGGTAAATCGCGCCAAGATAACGTTCCAAAAATTTGATATTAATCTTCTTAACAAACATTTCTCTACTGAGTTCTTAGATTTACGCGAATATTACACATGAATAAAACTATTTTTTCGGATTTTATCGCGGTTTATTTTGATTTTAAGTTCCCGACGTTTCGAGTGCTTTGCAGCACCCATGGTCACGGGAAGGACTGAGGTGTTAGACTTCCAAAAGGCATAATTGTTCCGGGGTACCCTCAAACTTCTTAATTATTTTTGTTTTTGTTGGTCCGATCTACGCAGAATGAGCTCACGGTGTATTGAGGTCTTGCAGTGTTATGCTTGGTTTTGGATTTGATTATATTAATTACTGGATCCCAAGACGATGGAAGCACCCAGCCATCTTCTCTATTGAAATTAGGTTGTTTTTTAATTTCAATAGCCTCGCGAACCATCCTTGGTAGGAATCGTAGTTCTTTCACGAGGATTTGTGGTCTATCAAATCTGATGTTATGGCGGGTGCGGTCAAGGACATGTTCACAGACTGCAGAATTCTTTGAGCGACGGTGTTTTAGGTCAGCTATGTGTTCTTTAACCCGAGTTTTTACTGGTCTTTTTGTTTGTCCTATGTAAGAGAGACCACATTCACAATCAAGCTTGTATACTCTTGCATCTTGTAGAGGGATGTGACACTTGACAGATGGTAAAAACTGACTGATCTTTTTCGGCGGCTTATAAAATGTTTTAATTGAAGCACGCTTCAAGATGTAGCCAATCTTGTATGTGACTCCTCTTATGTAAGGTAGTACAGCAGGGAGACGCTCGACTGTGACTGGTTTCACTCGGTCACTGTGACGTGGGCGTGGGACTCGAAGCTTATTGTCGTGCAGGACTTGTTTGACATGTTGAAGCACGGCAGCCAGATGTTTCTTGTCACAGATCCCTTGTGCTCTCTGAAACAAAGATTTACCCACGGTAGCTAACTATGATTAGTTCCTACCAAGGATGGTTCGCGAGGCTATTGAAATTAAAAAACATCCTAATTTCAATAGAGAAGATGGCTGGATGCTTCCATCGTCTTGGGATCCAGTAATTAATATAATCAAATCCAAAACCAAGCATAACACTGCAAGACCTCAATACACCGTGAGCTCATTCTGCGTAGATCGGACCAACAAAAACAAAAATAATTAAGAAGTTTGAGGGTACCCCGGGACAACTATGCCTTTTGGACGTCTAACACCTCAGTCCCTCCCGTGACCATGGGTGCTGCAAAGCACTCGAAACGTCAGGAACTAAAAATAAAAAATAAACCGCGATAAAATCCGAAAAAATAGTTTTATTTCAAACATTTCTCTGCTTCTTCGCGCTTCGATAAGGCTACGAAGTCAAACGCGCTTAATTATCTTTCATCTATTCCGGCACCCGATTATTCTCCATTCGTCTTTAATCAATTTTCCGCTTGTGATGTAAAAAAGAGCATAGAAATGATCACCTCCAATGCAGTCGGCAGTGACTGTACCAGCCGTAATATTATCCTTCCTATCCTTGATGAAATCCTTCCTATCCTTTGTCATATCCTAAACCATTCGATCTCCAGCGGCAACTTTCCGTCTTCGTGGAAATTAGCACATATAATAATACATCTCCCTAAAAAAACGAATCCTACATCTTTCGCTGAATACCGTCCTATATCCATATTATCCTTCCTGTCCAAGGTTCTTGAGCGTCTTGCTCATTATTAATTAAGCAAATTCCTTAACAAGAATTGTCTCCTTAACCCCTTTCAATCCGGTTTCCGTCCTGGTCATAGTACCGTTACTGCTCTCGTTAACATTACGGATGATATCAGATCAGCTATGGAAAAGGGCAATTTAACAATACTAGCACTGCTTGATTTTAGTAACGCATGCAATACTGTAGACTTAGATGTTCTTATTGGTGTGTTACGCTCTATAAACATATCTCCAACGGTGATTGACTGGTTTCGTAATTACCTGTTTGACCGCCAGCAACGTATTTGCATTAAAGATTCTTTACTCTTCGTGGTGCGATACACAGGGTGGCGTTCTATTTCCTTTACACTTCGCTGTTTTTATTAACACCATATCCAATCAATTAAATTCTTCCTACCACCTATACGCAGATGATCTCCAAATTTACAGTCAAGCTCCGTTACCCAGGTTGTCGGAGGCTATTACTTCAATTAATAGTGACCTAGCAAAAATATGCGAATGAATTAAGATGTACGGCCTCAACGTGAATCCATCAAAGACTCAAGATATCGTTGTTGGCAGTTCTAAAATGACCACACGCATCGACTGGTTGCATCTCCCTAAGATCATCCTTGACGGCATTATGATACCGTTTAGTAAAACGGTGAAAAATTTGGGTATCTTCATAGATACTAATTTTACTTGGAGACCGCAGCTTCAAGACATTAGACGGAGAATCTTCTCATCAGCAGGCTCGCTGCGGAAGCTGCGAAATTTTCTCGTCGTCACTTTTTTCGTTGTTTATTTTTAACTAATAGGGAAGGGTTTACTAAACTTTCACAGTTTTAGATAAAACGAGAGCACAATTCCTATTTAATAAATTCAACAGAAACGAATAAAATACACTTCTATATAACAAAAATATCATTATTTGCCTTGTTCTCATTACTCAACTCCAAAATTTGCAGTATCAGAAGCAACTCTACCGATAACAATTCGGATTTGTAACATGGCCGATAAATAAATTATAAATACATTTAGCAGCGAACATTTCAAACCATTTCTCTTCTTACTCGACTAGCCCATTTGCAGATCTCAAAACGGTGCTATTACTCAGCAATAAATTGGCATTTGCGCCTTCATACATAAATTACGCGAGCGCGCTGAAAACCAAGTTCTCTGAGACACTTTTTTGTATAAATATTACCTACTCACTTAATCTTAACACACTTGATAATAATTCGCTCGAATTATGAAATAATATGAGGTAATTAACAACAAGCAGCAACAGACAGTGATTGCAAGCCTATTGGTTAGACCGTTGGACTGCAAAGTCAGAGATTTTGGGTACGAACCCAGGCACCGCATCTCGGCATTTAAGAAAGCATGTGCGTTTAAATAAAAATAACTATCATTTGCTTTAACGGCGAATGAAAACATCATCAGTAAACCTGCATGCCTAAGAGTTTCTCGAAGGTGTGTGAAGTTCGCCAATGCGCACTGGGACAGCGTGGTGGACTATGGCCCAAACCCTCTTATTTTGAGAGTAGGCCCATGCCCAACTGTGGGACCGTCCCTTAACAGTGCTATTATTATTATTATGAGGTAATTAATATCTTTCTGTTAAGTCAACGGTCTCGGGTGTGTTGTGAGGTCTATTGCTGTTAGTGGTTTGGAAATGAAAGGAAACATTGTTATAAGAAAGCAGTTCTTTTTTGTGATATTTTTATTTAAATTGTGTACTTATATACTTATGCATAAATCGATCAATAAATCCAGCTGATTTTAGCTAAAGCAATGGAATGCGTGTCGATTTCACTGGTATAAATTACTATTCTGCTCTGCCCTTTGGCGTGTTGTCTCTGTGACTGACGTATCCAATTAACATCGATAGTAAAGTAATATATTAATCCAATATAACTCTTTTTCTACTTATGATAACTTTATCTGAACAAAATGGTAATGGATTGCCAATGATGAACATGGAATGCCAAATAAGTCCATTTTCATGAAGTAAATCATTGTTTGGCATGACAAGAAAAGTTTCATAGGCATGTACGCCTGAGAAACCTTTCTATTTGAGAGGTCAAGTAACAACTTTAAGAAACAAAATTTATAAGGTTAATCAACTACGTTTCATTCATGATAGATTAATATTTTCTTCAAGATTTAGGCGGGGGTCTGTCTGACGCTACTAAAGTTGATTAAACTGTTCTAAAAAATAAACTGAGGTACCGTACCCTAGCTACTATCGATAAAATATGTATAACTGTGTACGAAATAAGTTCATCTGTGGCAACTAAGCTGACTAATTGGCAACTGTATCAGTTTTGCATAGCCGCAATCCCAATATACAGTTGTTGCAAAGCCGGCTAAATCTATTATAAAGCAGCTTTGCCCAATTCATACGAATTAAAATCGTTTGTGGAATCGATTGTATAGTAGTTACGAAGCGCTACTGTGTACGATTTGGAGAATGTGATCGTATCAATTTATATAGTGCTTCAGTACCTATATCATAGGGAAGTGTGTGTCATTGGTAACCAAATCACGCTTTATTGCAATTTTAAAACGATCGTAAAACTAGGGCTGATAAATAACTAACGCCAAGCACGCGACGCCTTTGAATAATTCATGAATGTGTTAGATGTTCGTTTTATGCAAAATTGTCTTGAAACTACTAAAACATCTTGTAGAGACCATTAGCCACCATAGAGAAATATCAACATTCTGTACTACCAATAGATATCACTCACCTCAACTCAATGAGTATGAAGTCATTTTCAAAACAATCACGTAGCTTTTAATAAAAGCACGTTCTTACATGAATCTTTCGCGGCTTTAGTACTAATGAAACTCATAAGCATGGTTCTAATACCGGCCCATTAACACTTCCCAATTGCTCTTCGAAGGGAGAAAAACTCCCCCTCCGTGAACCATGACTCCTTGTGTCTCAGAGTCCCATTAAAGTTAACACACAAATTAACCGAAACATTGGCTTCACACACAGACCGGAAAGGAAATAATGCCCTGTTGTCGTAATTATTTATTTCGCAAGCGCGCGAAAAGCGTTATCTTGAACACGAATTACAATTTGTAGGTATTTGTTCATCTGATACTGTTATATGAGCTGTACCTAAATATTTTGTCTTTGGGTCAGCATTTGTAGATAAGCTAGCTCAAGTAAGTAACAAATACAAAATAAAGGTATGCAACAAACATATTGCCGTGGAGTATTTCCCAATGCCAATGCTAAAGAAAATATGGTCCAATTCGATTTTTGTCATTTGAACATAAGAAAGGGGAGATTGCTTTTCGCCCAATATTTCTGGTGAACAGATCTATAAAAAACAGTCGACTACTTAAGCAAATCTCAGTGAGACGTCTTCCAGTTTTGAAGTTTGCTTTATACTTAAAACTAGTAATGAAGGCATTAAGGCGCGCTGAATGCATAAGAAATGAGGTACCGCCGCCACAACCTCCTATATAATTAGCAGCCTTATTGGCTGAATATTTTGCTTTCTTTCGTTGCAATGTAAAATATTTGACATTATTTTGGCTTGCTTACTTTTATGTAACACCGGCATTGAGGGTACTGAATATGTGTAGGCCAACATATGGAAAAACATGGGGCCGACAGCCCAAAATAATGCAGTGGATATACAAAATCATGATGAAACCTATATTAACATGAATGCATCGTGTGGTGGCCCAGAACCAAAACACAAACCTGCAGGGACGCTCTTACGAAACTACAGAGGACAGCCTGGCTTGCCATCATAGGTGCATTCAAAACAACACCGTCGGCAGCTATGGAGTGGTTACTCAATCTTACTCCATTACATATCGTTTTTGAGACTGAAGCGAAGAAGGCACTCTATAGGCTAGAGAAAACTGGACTATGGAGCATAACAGCGCCAAGCCTTGACCACACCGAGCTAGCGCCAGACAAGGGACTAGACGACATAAGGAACATGAAAAGCGACAAGATCTTGACTATGCAAATGTTCAACAAAGGATTTAGCACCCACATCCCTACCAGGGAACAATGGAAAAATGGTCTAAATAAGCAAGGTAAGGAACAAATGATGTGGTACACAAATGGATCCCAAACCAAGTCTGGAACGGGAGCCGGTGTACATACAGAAGGATACAATCTAAGTCAAAGCATGGGCAGATTTAGGTCATTATCCCAAGCAGAGACCTATGCGATAATTGTTTGTGCAAAAGAGATATTGGACAAACGAATTACAGGCAAGAGAATCTACATTTGTAGTGATAGTCAGGCTGCTCTCAAAGCCGTCAGCTTCTATGAGCTAAACTCAACACTGGCTGTGGAGTGTGCATACCTTCTTGATGGATGTGGAGCGCGCAAAACGGTCAGATTAGTCTGGGTCCCTGGGCACACGGGGGTTAATGGCAATGAGCGTGCGGATGACTTAGCCAGAAAGGGAGCAATAGAGAAACTTGTTGGTCCAGAACCGTTCATAGGCATACCAGATGGTGCCCACAGAGGCGCGCTCTTCAAATATGCCCAAGAACAACACACGAAAGAGTGGAAAACAAACACAGGGCTGAGACACTCCCAAGGAATTCCTCTCCACAAGGTGTGAACACAGTAGACAGTAGACTACAACTAAGGCAACTAATTGGAGCCTACACAGGCCACTACGGCACAAAAGAACATCAACACAAGATGAACCTCTGCAGCGACGTGGTATGCAGAAACTGTGGCACAGAGACTGAAACCATGAAGCACGTTCTCTGGCAGTGCGACGCACTGGCGGCGCGGCGAATGAAGCTACTGGGAGTGCCCTATCCAAACTCAGAGGAACTTCAGCTCTTTCCCCCTGCTGGAATCTACAACCTGGTACAGGGAGTATTTGGTTCTTCAGGTACGTAAAAGCATTCGGGCAAGGACAGCACAAAAGATCCCATCGGCTCGAAGTGCGCCTGAGGTTTCCTCGGTCCGATAAGCCAACAAGATAAGATAAGATGTAACAGCTAGTTTCTATATGCTTAGTTGTTTCTACACAAATGTTCCAATTGTTGATACACATGCATTGAACATTTGCTATAGGTACCATAATATTAATAAAATATTAAAATATAAATTAAATGGTAATAGAATAAAAATACTAAGTATACTTTTCCAAGAGATATAAGACTTACTTTAATAGGTACCTAACTTGGATAATTAATTATTTCCTGAGTAATTTGTTGCCGAAAAACTTCGTTACGACTTTAAAAACTTTGTTAGGAAAGGGTTCCAATTTTGGGTGGATCGTCTAATAAATAGCAGTTTAATATTGACGTCATCTATCAGGTAGTCCTATGAATGAGTCTGTAATTGTAATCGTCAGCTTAAGCGACGAGCTCGGCGCTTGGCAGACACAATAGATAAATTATGCGGTCTCGCCTAGACCCGGCGAGAGTCAAGGGATTAATGACGTATTATGTATATTACACTGCCTTATTCCAAGCTACAGGGAAAATGATACGATACAATGCACTAGAGTAAATATTCAAAATACGGTTAAGAACGATTGTGGAGCTGAACAACAAAAGGGTGGATGAAATTTAGTATGTTAAGGCGGTTCCCATCTAGATTAGCTTTTGCCCTTTAAGTTTTTATGGAGTGATCAAAGATATTCGAACTATTGTGCGTATTCTGAACATTGTGCGTATTTTAGTTTAGGAAAGTAATCTCAAATAACCACCGAAATAGTGGGTGATGCTATTGCGTCATGACAAGCCGTAATGTTGCTTTATGATGATAATATACTTAGTATTCTTACTAAACCTACTAATATTATGTGAACATTTGTATGTTTGTTACTCAATCACGAAAAGAACGCCTGAATAGCATTGGATGAAATTTGGCACACAGTTAGTTTATTACCTGGATGTAGGATACTTTTTATATCGGTAAAATGTAAGGCACAAGAGCAGCAATAGCCTAGTGGTTAGACCATTGTACTGCAAAGTCAGAGGTCTCGGAACCCAGGCACGCACCTCTATCTTTTAGAAAGCATGGGCGTATTAAAAAAATATCTATGACTTGCTTTAACGGTGAAGGAAAACATTATGAGGAAACCTGCATGCCTGAGTGTTTCTCGAAGGTGTGTGAAGTTCGCCAACCCGCACTGGGCCAGCGGGGTGGACTATGGCCTATACCCTCTCAGTATGAGAGGAGACCCGTGCCCAACGGTGGGAGAGTTACTTAACAGGGCTTATTAATTATTTAAAATATAAGGTTCCTGTCTAAAATCAACGCGGACGAAGTCGTGGGCAACAACAAGTATATAATAAATAATCGCCAAATATAGCTAAAGTACTCATATGAGTAGTTCTGAATAGTTCCTAGTGAATAATTCGAAGTGGATTGCTATTGCAGCATTGTTTGAGACTTTGTACTATGTGTTGACCTCTCCGATAAATGGATACTCCACATTCAAGCTCAAGAATGTTTTAAGGCGATCGATATTGATTAACATCGCTTCAGCGGGTTAGTTAATTTATTTGGTACTTTGTTAGACAGATCGGTGTTTAATTGCTATAAAACATCGGTTCTAAATGTATTACCTATTTTTCCTTTTTTTTTTTTAAAAAACCTTGCCCCACTCTAAGATTCCTGTATCGTGGGTGCGTTTACAAACATAAAAATTCACATACACAAATACCCAGAACGAAACAAATAATTGTGGGTCACACAAAAATTTATCGCGTGCGGGAATCGAACCAGCGACTAGTAGAAACAGTGGGCGAAGCGGCTTAAGCTCTTAACGACTGCGCTAAATCGTCCGTCGCTGGCTTTCATAGTTAATAAGAATATGTAAATCTTTACAATTTTTTAGGGGTTGAGACTGCGTGCACGATATGATATAAATATGTACATTAAATAGATAGAGTACTCTTTATAGTACATTTATATAATTACAGTAAATAAATTCTATATAATTAAAGACAATAGCAAATTGGCGGTCTTATTGCTTAAAGCTAGTTACAACCAGTAGGTAATTCTATTATTAGAATGGAACTATCTTTGAATTCTATACTAATATTATTAATTCGAAAATAGCTATGTCTATTTGTCTGTTACAATAATATTAGCCCTGTTCAGAGACTGTCCTACTGTTGGGCACGAGCCTCCTCTCAGACTGAGAGGGTTAGGGTAGGACAATAGGTTTCATAAAAAAGCTCAAAGTTGCTCAGCGAGCTATGGAGAGAGCTATGCTCGGCATTCGGAATGGGCATCGGAATGAGGAAATTCGTAGAAGAACCAAGGTCACCGACATAGTCCTTAAGATTAGCTAGCTGAAGTGGCAATGGGCGGGCCACATAGCGCGTAGATCGGACGGGCGTTGGGGCAGAAAGATTCTAGAGTGGAGACCACGTATTGGCAAGTGCAGCGTGGGACGACAACCTTCCAGATGGACTGACGATTTTGTGAAAATCGCAGGAAGTCGTTGGATGCAGGTGGCATCGGACCGTTTACGCTGGACAGCGATTTGGAAGGCCTATGTTCAGCAGCGGACAAGTATAGGCTGAGATGATGATGATGATGATGATTTGTCTGTTACCATTTCACAAACTAACTGCTGAACAGATTTTGATTTCGACGAATTTGGCAAGGAAATAGATTTTATCCAAGGGAAGTACAGGCTACCTTTTGTTTCATTAAAAAAAGCTTAAGGGTGCGAAAAACTAAAAAAACTAAAAAAAAAAAAAAAAAAAAATACGCGCCTGAAAATAATGCGACCAAGTTGCAGGGTGCAGCTAGTACCACATAAAGATGTATTTATACAAGTATATTTATCATCATGTAGGTAGGTAGGTAGTATGGCTACTTTAACAGACATAGATCCCTCTTTATTATGTTTTGAAGAACTTTGAATTCATGGGAGCTTCTCATCTTACAGATAAGTATTTATCTTTAATTTTATTTTAAATTAAATATGGCATACCCAGTTATCCCTAAAATATTGTGACCACAATTTAAATAATTTTTCTTCGTAATACTCGTATGATAATTGTATTGTTAATAGGGCGTTCTTTTGGTCGAGCGGCGCATGGTTCATATTCACATGCATCGTGCAACCCGAGGTTTCGGTTTCGAGGTTAGACAAAGTTATATTGGGGTTTTCTATCGAAAAATTCTGGAATGGCGTTTAGTATAGTGGCAATAGGCTTGCCCCTATTATATATAGGGACGTGAAATTGTAGGCGAATGTGGGTATACGCAGTACATGTCTGTCACTCCTTATCAGAGAATGTAGGAGGGTGTTCATTTTTTATTTCTGTTAATAGTTAGTTTTTTTTTTTTTTTTTTTTCCTAGGGAACTAATATTAATTATGAAAACTAGTTTATTTATGTATTGATAGATATAGATATAATCACGCCAGAAAACTAGGTAATGCAACGTGATAAGCTTATATATTCTTAAGTCCCTTTTATATGATGACATGCGTACCATATCCATTACTTCTTAATCAGTATAGAAAACGAGGTATGAACACACAGTAAAAAGGGAAATGAAAACGGTACACCACAAATAAAAGCAATAAAGGATGATACAAAGTGGCGAGCGCGGTTAAAACATTACAAAAACATCGAATTGAGAAAGGAAAATTCAAGCTACGAGTTTTTTACTCTTACGTTACTTTATTGAAGAAGAAAGAATGAGTGTAACTGTCTTACCAGCTCTGTACATCGCTCTACAAACTATCCGGTTTTATCTTATTCAACGAAAGATGAGCTGAAAATTTTGAAAAATGTTTGTTGAGTTGCATGTAATATCAACAAATATCCCGGATCCCACTATTTCAGTCTCCGGATCAATACTGGGAAATTTTCGATAGAAAAAGTACATTTTTCCGCCCTAGGATTTGAACCCATGACTTATACTGAACGCATTATTCTTTACTAGACCAACAAGGCAGTCTTAGTGAGTGCTAACTTGAATAGTGATATTTTTGAGTTATACCACTGGTACATTGGGTTCATATTACGTCAAGTTTAAATTGTCTATGTGGATATTTATATATAGTTACGGGGTATAGATCATAGATATAGTATTAGTGCCGGGTATAGACGATAAACGTCATTAACGTAAGTAAACAAAAGGACTCCCCAAAAAAGATCCATATCTTTATACATACAGATTTACCGAATATAAAACCATACCCATTTTCCCACAAACTTGTTCATTTGTGGCCTTTCATTGGGTTTCCCTCCGTCAGTCCACAGTGGGTCTGCGTCGTGGGGTATGACCTATTCACTCTCACCTTATTTGTTTAAGAAGGCCTTTGCCCAGCACAAGGTCAGTATAGGTTGATTTATTTTAATTGGGTGTCGCTCACTTTTTTCATTCGATCTCGACGAGACAGAGATATATCTTAAAGCATTTTTTTTTATTAAATTATTCATTCATATCTGAGGACTTAGCAAGAGAATATGGTATGTTATAGTAACGCTACTGAGTAAGGGCTGTCACGTTCATGCTTACTAATGACCGGTTTCAACATTCAACTAAACAATAGATTTGCTTACTGTCAGTAGTATTTTTACAGATTTTCCATATAAAATATGTCAACATTCTACTGGTAGTCGGCAAATCTATCATCGACTTGGATATTGAAACCAGCCATAAGTAAATTACACTCGGGTAAACGTTAATCTTTTCGTGCTAAACCCTCTCTCCTTGACGTACACTCTCAATATGCGTTAATAAATCCATCGCTCTGACACAGTTCTTATCAGACCGTCTTCGCATTTAATGGAGGTAAGTTTAATTATCCAAATCAAAAGTAAAGTCATCTTAAATTTGCTGTGTTTAGTTTGCTCTAACAATACGAACGGTCTAAGATCTAACGAGATCACAGTTTCCAATTTCTGATAGTAGGGAGGCCCAAAATACAGTTGGAACTAATTCCATAAAGTAATCGAGAAGCTTGGTTTCCGTATCGTCTTGTTTAATCTTCATTCATTGCCCTCCCACTCTAGTTCAACAGTAATTTTGACGTGTTAATAGCCAAAGTTTATTTACGTTTACTCCTAACGAACAAGCAAAATTAACACATTGAAATTTGATTTGAATTTGAGTGTGAGTTTAGGAATCTATTTAAGAGCCGTATAGTGTTTGTAAGAGGGATTTGTAGATGAATTGGAATTTGCCACTGCCTTGTTAGTCTAATAATATTAGCCCTGTTAAGAAACTGGCCCACCGTTGGGCACGGGCCCCCTCTCAAACTGAGAGGGTTTAGGCCATGGTCCACCACACTGGCCCAATGCGGGTGGCGAACTTCACAAACCTTCCAGAAACTCTTAGGCATGCAGGTTTCTTCACGATGTTTTCCTTCACCATTGAAGCTAGTGATAGTTAATATTTAAAATGCACATGCTTTCGAAAAAACAGAGGTGCCTGCCTGGGTTTGAACCCGAGACCTCTGACTTTGCAGTGTAACGGTCTAACCACTTCGCTATCACTGCTTCTTGGTGTAGTGGCGTAATAGTCCTGGATTGGAATCCTAGGTTGGACAAAATGTTTATTTTCTATTGAAAATTTCCTAGTATTGGTCTGGAGTCTGGAATCGTGCCTGGTTGTAATGAAAATAGGCTTGCCCTGTAACATTCGTAGCGCAGTGATACTGCGGTGTTCTTATCCATCACCATGGTTAAGCTGCGTTCGACTCGGTCGGCTTGAGATGGGTAACCGTTTGTGGAATTTTCATATTCGAGCGTCTCCGTGCTTTGGAAGACACGTTAAGCCGTTGGTCCCGGTTACCCCTTGATGTGGTAGTCATTAAACTGAGTCGGAACCCTTATAGGCGTTTGATCTCTCTCACCTCGATGTGTGAGAGAAGGCCTTTGCCTAGCAGTGGGACTGGACTATGGTGTTTTTATTACATGGGGTCTAACATCGTCGGCAATAGGTAGGTGTGCTCGGTACACCTCCGCCGCTCCCGCGGTACGTCAATATTTTTATTTTGTCCCATAAGATAAGAATCAAACAGTTACTTTTTTTTGGTTACATCATTTCAAATAAATCTCAGCTTTGCAAGGGTTATTGGTTGGTTGGTTGGTTGCTCTAGCGCATGGTGCGACATATGAAATCATTCGAATCCCGAGACAGCCAAAGTATAACTGAGGTAATTTTATTGAAATGTCCAGTTTGGAATTGTATCCAGATCGAATATCGTAGGCGAAATATGGGTCTACATAGTACACTGTTGTCGCCCTCACTTCTGGAATAATAAAGGCATGAAGATGTTATTTGTTCTTGATAATCTTTATAAAAATAAAACATAGTAAGTTATGAAATATAACACTGCCACAAATGATTGACAAGACTTAAGTTCACTACAATGGTGGGTGTTATACGATGGTGTTGATTTTGTATATAACTAATATATATACCTTAAAGCTAATAAAAATAGCTGCTAGAGTTGAAATCCAAATATTTAGTGAGGGCCTATTAGTCTTCTTTATTACCCATTGTTAAGCATTCCAGAAAATTGGTCTATTGTAAAAAGCCATTTCATTAAAATTTAGTGCTTCCAAACCTTTAGCCAACATTTTAGACAAAAATATTGGAAAAAATCATTCCATTCATCTATTTTGAACAGTGTGAATAAAACGATTTTCAAAAAATATTTGATTATGAGCCATTCAGTTGCGTTGCGTTCCTTTTGTGCAGATAATAAAGCTGGATGTTCTACCGTAAAGAGCAGTTCATTTAAGCACTAATTGAACGTGATTCATTATCTGCCAGCAAGTTTATTCATGTAATCGGCTATTGTAACCTGCAGGGCTACTATATCATATTTCCAACGTAATGGAAGCTATAATTCATGTTTTGTTAAAACAAAAATGAATCAAGATAAAATTAAATATTCTTAGTCACGCCAAAGCTTCGGCAGGAAAATGCTGATTTTAAGCGGTAAAAAAATGTCGGATTCCGTCGGGATATAGAATTTCTAAACAGTTACCGATTGAGCTATTTAATAAATTCTTTGACGGTCCTTTGGGATGCGGACGTAAACGGAATAACGATGACATACCCATCGTGAGTGGAGCGAGAACGTATCAACCCTAATAGCAATGAATAGAATAGAATAGATTTTTGTTTTGCTGAAAACATGGTGTACAATAATTATTACGGTTTTAGTTATATAGAGATGATCTACATGTTTTACCATTGTCTGGCATGCAAAATTCATAGTATCATTAAATTTCTCAACTAAAATAACTATCTCTTTCTTGAAAATATTACTTTTAAATCGGCTCAGAAGTTGAGAATCTAGTGATACTACACACAAACATTATCAAAATGTAAACACTAAGCCAAGTTATGTCATAATTAATCAAATAGCATCCGTATGTCTTTGTTATTAAAATTAGCTATCATGATTAATAAAATCATAAAGTAGAATGCGAGAATTGATAAAATAATAATAATGTCATAGTATAATTATTTAATACAATGTCAATAAAGAAATATTTAAAGTTAGATTTTATCTTCGAGGAATTCTGCTATGGTATAATATGCTTTGGTCTTTAGAAGTTTCAATAAATTATCTTTTAAAAAATGGAAATTATGTTCTCTCCAGGCTTTTGGGAGTTTATTATAAATTACTGGAGCCATGCAGAAAATGCTTTTTCGCATGAGCATGGTTTTTGAGCTGTGCAGGCAAACTGTACTATTATCACGTCTGTTCCTTTTTATGACATCCGCTAGACGTGGAAATAAGCTAGGATTAGAATGCACAAACATAGCAGTTTCGAAAATATACAACGAGGCAAGTGTTAGTAACTTGTACTTAATAAAATATGGCTTACAGCTATCTATCATATCTAAGCCGAACATTGTCCTGATACATCTCTTTTGGGCATTAAATACAATTTTTGTGTCCGTTGAATTGCCCCAAAAAATTATTCCGTATCTAAGATTACTGAAAATCAAACCATGATATGCAGTAAGCAATACGTCAATATTGAGTAGGGGAGCTAATTTATATAATGCATATGCGGAAGAACTTATCCTTTTTGTTAATAAGTCTATATGTGCTTTCCAGTTAAGTTTGCTATCTATAGTTACTCCGAGAAATTTTGCATTATTGACTTCGTTAATATTTTGATTATTGTAGTGTATTCCAATATTAGCTGGTCTTGATATTCGTTGACTGAAGTGCATAACATTAGTTTTACTTAAATTTATTTTTAGGTCATTGTTCATTAGCCACTTTATTGCCGATTTTAGGGAATTATTAATGTCTGACTCATATTCATTATTTTTCTTGAATGGGATTGTAATTGTACTGTCATCAGCAAATAGTGTTACTGACTGATCAATACTTCTCGGTAAGTCATTTATATACAGTATAAACAGGAGTGGGCCTACAACGCTGCCTTGTGGTACGCCGTATTTGACTACACGCTCAGGTGACAGATATATTTCTTCATGGTTAGTCACTTTATTTATTGAGCTTATTTCTGTTTTTTGTTTTCTATCAGATATGTAGGATTTAATCAGTCTTAGAATATTCCCTCTTATTCCGTATGCGTCTAATTTGTCTAGAAGTATGTCATGACGAACATAGTCAAAAGCATGTGTCATGTCAAAAAATATTGTACAAACTGGGTTCTTTTTATCTATATTTATTATAACATTATGTAAAAAGTCATATATAGCGATTGTAACTGATTTCTTTTCCCGGAAGCCTTTTTGTTCATTACTTAATATATTATTTTTTTCAGCATAATTGTACAGTTCCTTATATATGTGTTTTTCGAATATTTTTGAAAAAATGCTAATAAGTGTGATCGGTCTATAGGACTCTAAGGATTCTTTTTCCCCCTTTTTAAATAATGGCCTTACAATTGAAGTCTTAAGTACTTCTGGATAAATGCCTGTGCTTATACAGAGATTTATGATATAGCTTAAGTGTACACTAATTTCTTGAGCAACTAGTTTAATCACTTTTGTTGTAATCCCATCATAGCCCACACTGTTGGTATTTTTTAAAGATTTAATTATTTTGATAATGTCCTGGGGTAAACAAGGAAACATAAAGATGGAGTTACTTCTTTTTTTAATATATAAAGTGACGTTATCTCCTGAACCTAATATTGGTTTAACTTTGTCAACAAAATAATTGTTGAAGTTATTGGCTATATCAATTGGATTAGTTATGGTCTCATTATTACTCGTAATTTTAGATATGAAGCTTCTCGAATTATTATTTTTTGATTCATTGATAATTTTCCAAGTGGTTTTTGATTTATTTTCTGCAATTTTTATAGAATAATTATTTTGTGCCCGTTGCGTAAGTTTAATGATTTTTTTAAATAGTTTAGGTTAATTGACGAATTTCAATTTATTGGATACCGTTGGTTTATGTCTGTATTGCCATAAAAGCTGTCGTTTTCTTTTACTGCATAATTTTATGTTGTTGGATATCCATTTCGGCTTATGAACCCTAGGATTATTGTTATTTTATTATAAAGCCTTTATAGCCTTAAAATTTAACGTAAATGTTACATAGGGAAACACGATATTAACTTTTCTATACGATTCTCATTTGAATATCGAAAAAATCTGTGTGTGATCGTGCGTAAGCACATACAGTTGAAAGAGAATAAATTTACAATAAGCAAACACGCAACCTTCGCGCGATTCAGTCGCAAAGGACGATAAATAACCTCATTTTGACCCGATTGTGTATCGGCCATACCCGGGTAGACATGCAATCGATGAAAATAAACAAATGTATGTAGAGATTATATAGTATATATCTACGTACCGCTATTTTCGTTCAAATTCATTGGAAAAAAATATTTCAACACATAGAATTAGATAAACCCTTAGCGAGTTCATACAAGGATCATCCAGTAGTGTTGTCACAAGATCCTGCCCGTTAGCCGTGCGTTAATAGGATTAAACCGGGCTTTATTTGGGACGTGCCCACGCGCTTTCACCTAACTTATCGAACTTGCAAATCGGCTTACACTTCGTGAACCATATCGTTATTTAGAAAAAAATAAACCCTTCATCAGTGTCAAAATATTGAGGGATACTCATGTCAGGACAATTTAAATGTACCAATAGGGGTTCATACTAAAACAATATTATTACGTTACACTACACCGCACTTCCAACTTCCTTGTTGTTTCTTAAAATAATAAAATTATATCTAACGTTGTTTATACGGAATTCTATTTATTCGTAATTATATGATTTACGTTTACGTTACAGTTTATTTAAGTAATCTATATTAATGATCTTACGTAAAAAAATATAATTACAGTTTGAGACTAGAAAAAGGGAAAAAGGATTTTAAAATGGTACCGCTGACGGAAACTTTCTAATTACAGATTATAAGTATTCGTAGTATTTTTGAATATTGCTCCCAAGTTTAGTCTCCATTTTATGACTTTCATAGAAACATAATTGAAAGAACCCAAAAGAGATGCTTAAGTCACCTTACATATAATATTAAATTACATTACTTCCTTAACTTCTGGACCATTTATTTATTTACAAACTTTATAACAATAAAATAGATTGCCCCGAGCAGACTGCCACGATTAAGTGTCTTCAAGCTGTTCAGTTTGCGTAGGTACAGAAATAACTTGGTCATAATTCTCCTATTATTAGAATGACTAAAATGTTTAACGACCTTTCTCAACTCATATTGGAAAGCCTCGATAATACCTCGACAAGTTTTGTAGCTATCATCTTATTTAATTGAACCAAAATATTATCTATTCGAATAATTCGATAACACCTTAAACTCTTTTGGGAAGCTCATTGAAAGCTTTTGTTTACACAAAACAAATTTATTATTTCAGTAAACAGTGAATGTGAAAGCGACTGTTATTTTCCGCGGTCTATACATAATTCATCGAGATTGCACCAGTGATGGAAACAAAACAATTTTAGTTTAAGTAGAAAATAGACGGCAAGCTTTTCCCGTTTAGTCTCCTAAATTATTAACCTTTGTGAGGGTGATACGCAGAAAGGTTCTGTCTTGTTTACGCGTTAAGGGAGACAGGGAAGGGAACTTAATACCCTGTATCACTGTTGGGGTAATACAAACTAGCGGGGGTCGCAATCTTTTCCACTAAATTACGTATCGGCACACGGGATAATCCTTAGTAAGTTGAATTACTCAGGGACCGTGCGGTAAGTGCATTAAATTGATGCGCGAAGATTATACGTGGTTTAATTGAGGTAATTTTAATTATTGTAATTGTCTCACTGAATTGTGTGGCTGAGTACTTTGTCAATGCCTTGGGTAATTATTGCATGGGTGTACGCGTTAGTGACAACAAACACTAATAGAATAGAGGTAGTAGAATACCCGTTCAGTTTTTAAATGCTAGCTCACGTTTCTTAGTATTTTGAAATCTATGTGTGATGTTACTAACAGTAAAACTAAGCATTCTGATTCTGGAAAAACTATTATCAGAATACAAAAAAACTAAGCGACTTGTGAAATGATTCGTTGGAAGAATGACTACAGCCTCACCCACACTTAAATTGGACCCGAAAGTCGGTGAAACGGGGATGAAAGTTGTACTCATATTTCTCTTACCTCTTGGGATAAACTGTCGTGAGAGGTTATATTTTGTTATGCGAAAACATAAGTAGGTACGCTAAAAATTCTTTAGTTGAATATTAGTTTCAGTATTACAACCCTAATACTTATTATCCAGTAAAACAAACGAGCAAAGCGAGTAGGCGTAATATCCAATGCATAAATTATTAAATTATCTATTGCCATATTCACCCCTGAGCCGTAATGTGTTTAATTGGCGTACGGCCCGCTTCACCTGCGTTAATAATCCTTTTTAACCGACTTCAAAAAGGAGGAGGTTCTATGTTCGGTTGTATGTATGCTTTTTTTTTTTTATGTATGTTCAGCGATATTTCCGTCAATTGTTGACCGATTTTGATATTTTTTTTGCATTGGGTTCAGTATATCTCCAAGGTGGTCCCATATTAATTTTATTGACATTGGACCTTGGACTTAGAAGATACACCAGGGAACTCCTTAACGACAAACAATAGGCATGTGTAAATTGAGATATTATGGGTATTACGTCAATCCTATAGAATAATTCACTGGTCACTTAAAATTGTAAAATAAAAATCTTTTATAAAAAAAGGTAAACCGACTTCAAAAAGCAAAAAAATAAATATTTGAAGTCGGTGCCCAGTAACCGACTGCACCAACCAGCACGTCACATAAAACGTTCGAATCGATTTCGCATAAACGATAGAAGTGACCGCCCAAAAAGTGTATGGCATCTAATTTAACGGGGAAATTGAGAGAATTTTCGTATTTGCTAAAGGGACCGTTATTATTATGGCGACCCATTCCGATCTCGGACTCAAACCTGTTCGCGCCTTAAGTAAAAAGGCGACAACCCGATATTTTGCGAACGCGTCCAATCATAGTAATCCGCTAATCGTAGCAGCCGCCGACTACAAACCCAACTTCCCTCCTATCAACCGCTACCACCGTCCACGGCATGTTCTCACCGACCCTCTCGATGCCCTTACATCCCTTCTTTCGGATACTGATACCGCACACAGGATCAGACATCGACCTCGCCGGCGAGGTCGAAGAATCCCTTGCCCGCCGGCCGGTGCAGAGCACCACGGCGAGAAACCTAGTATACGCCCTGCCCCATAGCGACTGCCTAAGCCGAGGCCGTTCCTCCTTGAGGCGCCTTTGAGCTAGTTGCCCCCTTGCCCTTTTGGCTCGAGCGTAGTGGCTGCACGCTCGCCCTCTTGTCCGGTGAATCTGTAAAGGCCCCACGGCCAACAACGTAGATCATTCACACACACACACACACACACACAAAAAAATTATGGCGATACGCTTGCCATCTATCATTTTGGGTTAAATATTTAAGCAAAATATAAGCTTAGTATATTCATAACATATATTACCTCCACCTTCGCCGAATGCCCCATATAGAATGACGACTGTGAGATCCGATGTGGCTTACCATAATATTATTTTTAACTTAATATTTCTTTCCCAGAAATAGTATGTCTATTTTTAGGATTTCATGTCTCGCATAAATAATAGCACCTTGGACCTTTGCGTGTCAGTTATTCTATTTAGTAATGAAAATGAATGTCGTTTCTTTTTATTCCGGGTTCCCAAACCATAGAAGATTAAACTTTAAACTTTTTAACTTCACTTATTCTACACAATGTTCCATGATGTTTACTCATTTTTATTTCCGATTTCAAAAAGGAGGAGGTTCTATGTTCGTCTATATGTATGCTTTTTTTCTTTTTTTATGTATTTTCACTGATATTTCCGTCAATTGTAGACCGATTTTTGACCGATGATTCTTTTTGCATTGGGTTTAGAATAGCTCCAAGAGAAATCGACTTCAAAAGCAAAAAAATAAATATTGGAAGGCGATGCCAAATAACCGACAGCACCAATCAACACCGTCTTCAAATATTATTTTTTTTGCTTTTTAAAGTCTGTTTCCCTTTTTTTAAAAGATTTTTATAACATACGTTTTATGACCATCGTTTAAGTCTTAATAGTTACCAAAAATGCTATTTTTACGTTTCAAGTATTTACCGGCATAATTTGTGGTAAATGATGATGTTAGTGAATATACCAGAACTGAAATTTAATTTGAAAGTTCCGAAGTAAGTGACCATCAGATTAGATGTTGGCTTTCAGATCAGCTGATTAATCAGCTCATGCAGATGTTGTTGTATAAGAACTCTCAAACGGAATTCCTAACGATTTTCTGTTTGCATTAGTTAGTAGTATGAAGAATGGTATACATTAGGAATCCAACCTTAAAAACCATTAAATAATAGAATTGCAAAAGTTACTGACAGTTTCATACATTTTTGGTATAGTGCAGACGACAAAAATGTAAGAAAAAGATAGGTATTTTAAATTGTTACGATAATGTTTTTAAAATCAAAATCAAAAGTTTTTTATTCATGTAGTAGAAGTATTGAGAAACAAAAAGTTAATGATTACTTGAGACTCTACCACCCGTTCGGAATGTCATTCCTGTGGAGATGAGCAAGAAACTCTACGGTTACTTTTTTAAAATCAGTGTTTTATAATTCTCTTGGTATACATTGCATTCATGGGGTATGAGAGAACAATTCAGAACGAGTTAAGTAGATGGGCTTAAGTATAGATTAAACGTAAACGTACTTTCACTCATCGTACCAATAATTGCCTACACAGTCCTCTCATTTGCAAAATAAAGACTTTGTAAAGTAATATAATAAAAAAAAATATAACAATAATAATAAGAAAAATAAAATATATAATTTAGTTTTGATAATCGAATATAAACGTACTAAAACGTTTGATTAGTCATATTTTTATCTATATCTATATAATAATACAGTAAAGTAAAATAATACCTATATAATACCTACCTAATTATTAAATCAAAGAGAACTAATGCTATGAAAATTGAAACATCCCGTCACATTAATACGTAAAGTTACTCATGTATAAATCTTGTTAGTAATCAATAGCAGTCATACGGAAACGCAACTCGTATTATATTTATGAAGATATCATGGAGGGAAACAATTATGTATGGACAGACAGGTGGAAATCCATATCCATCGATTTCTATTGCAGGGTTCGTACTATTGTGTCGACGACGCCGCCATGTCTAGGTGATTGTGTTACTTTAAGCTTATGTAGTCATAAATAATCATAATTTTAACTCTATTTATATATAGTTACCTTGCTGATTTATTTTATTTCATCCAGTCTGCGCGCGAGACGATTCGTGATAACTCTCGAAAACAGTTTATTGACGTGGCTTAAAAATGAGATGGGTCTATAATTCTTCAAGAGGGTTTTATCACCTTTTTTGAAGAAGAGAACCACCACACTTCCGCGCCATGCCAGTGGCGTTTTGCCTTCGAGGATGACGGTGTTGAATAGTTTCTGGAGCCCTCAATATCGGATTTCCACTAGCCTTGAGAAGCTCGGCTGTTATACCGTCATCGCCTGGCGCCTTGTTGTTCTTAAGCTGTTTGAGAGCCATGCTAATCTCGTACAGACTGATCCGAGATATCTTCTATAGTGTCGGGTCAATTTGGCTGTTGGGTTTATGGCCGGATTGCAGACAGGTGGTTGTACTTATGTGTATAGCTGGCCGTAGAACTTCTCGACTTCCCTCAAGAGTTCCGGTGTAGAGGATACAATCCTGCCGTGTCCAGTCTTCAGCTTACTTAACCGTCTCTGTCCGATAGGCAGATTTCTTGCAAACATTTTAGGGCCTTTGTTGCGCTCGATAGTCTATCTTATTTTGTATTATATTCGCGTACATCGCGAGTCAGAGACTTAGAGATCTGCCTATTGAGCCGCTGGCATTCGGAAACTTTTTATGGAGACTTCAAGATCATCCGGCGTCTTGGCTTCGTAAGCTTGAGGGTAATGCCTGAGAGCTTTTTGGTTCTATTTGTACGGTGGGTTTTAAAGAACTTGTGCCTGACCATATAGACAGTTTTCACTTCCCTGCTGCTTCGAAGCGATTCTGCAGTTCGAGCTGAAAGCTATCGGGCTCCTGAATCTGGACAGGTGCTGGGCGGAGTGTAGACTTCATCAGTCTAGACCTTTCAAGTTTAAAATTGATATTCAATGTGCCTCTTACTAGTCGGTGATCACTTCCAGTTTTAACTGCGTTGATCACAGAGACATCGTTGAATATGTGCCGCCTCGTCGACATGATGAAGTCTATCTCGTTTCTTGTAACACCGTCGGGCCTTACCCAGGTTCATTTACGGTGTTCCCGCTTCTGGAAAAAAGAGTTCATCATAAAGAGTCCCTCCTTCTCCGTGAAGTCAGCCAGCATTTGGCTCCGGGGATTCCGTTGGCCAGTACCAAAGGTTCCCACTCTCAGCTCATCGTCACTTCGTCTGCCCAGTTTCGCTTTAAAGTCCCCCATGACAACGGTGTAGTGAGTTTTAGAGGTATGTGTGGCTCTAGATATATCCTCATACATAACCTCTACCTCATCGTCGGGGTGTGTCGAAGTCGGTGCGTATAACTGTATAATTTTCAGTGAATACCTTTCTGTCATTTTGAATATCAGGTACGCTATCCTCGGTCGACACACTCTCGATCTTGACAACGTTGTTCTCGAGAGACCTGTAGACTATAAATCCGACACCATCGACCGCTGGTCGCTCTCCCGGAAATAAAGTAAGTTACCGGATTTAAGTGTTATCGAGTTCTCACCCTCTCTTCGGACTTCAGATAATCCTATGATATCCCAGCGTAACTTGCTCAATTCTTCCTCTAACTCGTCGATCTTTTCGTCAGTTTGCAGTGTGTGCGTGTTAAAAGTTGCGAGGGCCAACGGTCGTCGTTGTCGGTAGCCATGCCTCTTCCGGGAATTCTTAGCACCCCCGCCCCGCCGTTACCGTGGCTGCTACCGTGGCCAGGACTAGCGGGGCCGCCGGGGACTGGGGGCCGTTTAATATTTGTGGAAATCATTAGGGGGATGATGCCATAATCGCCACGCTTGGCAGGCGGGTTGGCGATCGCAGTATAGCGGTAGTAGGTATTAAGAGGACGCTGCTGCCCATCCTCTCGTCTTACAAGCCCCTTAGGCACTTCTTACGGCACCTGTGGCCTATGATCTTCTAGCAGTAACCCACCTAACTAGGGCTTTGGATACCATGTGTATCGCCATTCCAGAGAGTGGTGCCCTGCTTCCGGCAACACTCTACCTAAGCGAGCCCTCTTCCGGTGTGGCACCAGAGTACTGCCTCGCTTGAACTACCCCTTGCGGTATTTTTTGCTGGATTTGGTCGCCTTTTACGACCCGCTGTTAGCCCAGCATGTGGTGGGGAGACTGTATTCTTGATCCGTCCCCACACGGAAACTGCCAGCACAGGTAAGTTTTATATAGTAGGTACATTTGCGATCCAAAGGAGCTATTCTCTATCTAAGAAATAATTATTATTAAGTTAACGAATCGATATTAATCAAATAGAGTATTTAGCGGCCAATGCCTCTCCTGTCAAACAATTAGTGTTGATGTTAATCGGACCTTCGTCATTATTTATCTTGTCTTGAGTTGTTCGCACAATTTTCCTAAAATGCTATTCAACTTGTAAATGTATGCTATTAGATGATGGTGTAATCAAAACTACATGTGTTAGTCTAATTGAATCGCAAAGAATTGTCCGACAGGCGATTCAGCACAGTGATTAAGAGCTTAAACGCTCCGCCCACAGTGTCTAATAGTCGCGGGTTCGATTCCCGCACGGGACAAATCTTTGTGTGATCCACAATTATTTGTTCCGGTCTGGGTATTTGTGTATGTGAATTTTCATGTTTGTAAACGCACCCACGACACAGGAATAAATCCTAATAATAATCACGCGAAGTTTTATTCATGAGCACCTAGGTACTTGTATTTTCATATACTTAGTTCAATATTAAAATGAAGTAAAGTGCGAAGTGAAATAAAGTTATGATTGCTGTTTAGAGTGTTTTATTGTCACAATGTACAGTACAGCGAAGACTAATTCATAAGAAAATAAATATTGATTCATGAAAAACGTTATCTCGTACAACGCTAATAGTTTTTTGTCTATAGATAAATTTCATACAGTCGATAAACGATCTAAAACTCGTAGAAAATACTAAATTAATAGTTGTAATGAGAGGGTAAAAGGCAAAAAGGTATTGTACTCGTACGTGTCATTTTATTTGTTTTCGAGTCATAACTTTGTAACAGTCTGACACGCTCAGATAAAAAAAATTGTTTTATTATGAAATTCAGTTCGACCATAATTACTCAGAAATTAACTATTTAGAACTATGTTAATGCTCCACCTGTACCGGAGACGCTCCTCGGCAATGTTGAGCGGGTTCGTGTGAGTGACTCTCATTGAGATCGTAAGTAATACTCCTGCCCCAGAAGCATACTCTTGTTATTTTCAGGCCAAAATTTTTAATATTAATTATTTGTAATTTAAACGACTCAAAAATTAATGATGTCTAAATCTTTGAAATGGTGCAGACTCCCCAGTCGAGTGGCACATCTGTTACCAGTCTGCTCGCTCCTCTGACTTGTAATAATGGAATTAAAGAGCTGGTTATGAACAAACGGCGTCTTCATTTCCAGGGTCCCATTTATTCGTCCTTTGCCCTATTTCACTGCCACACCATTACACTGAGTGAAATAATGTACTCAACATTGAGCTCATTTGGAAGGGCTCCTCCACGCCTAGTTAATATTTTCCGAGGTGTTTATGATGGAATAATAAAGGCGATTATTCGGTGGCAAAAATGATTGTTACAAGATGATAAATGTGTCGGCGTGTGTGATAACATTAATTTCGTGACAAATGAAATAATAAGTTATTTTCCATACAAATTATAGAGGATATTAGTACTGATTGCGTTCGTTTGTTTTCAGATTTAATTACGTTTACGTTGCAGGCACATAAAATCCTTTCACTAAATATCCTCATCTCAATCAGAATCAGAATATTTTTTATTCATGTAAACCATTACAGTATTTATGAATCGTCAAAATAGTAACAAAGACTCTACCACCACTTTGGAATGTCATTCCTGTGGAGAAGAAGATCAAGAAACTCCACGGTTACTCTTTTAAAATAATATTTTTACAATTCCATCTACATTTTGTTGTGGGGTATGGGAGAACAATGTAGTATTAGGTGAGTTTAAATTAAATTAACCAAGTTAAACTATTCATGTGAATGGCTACATGGTTCTCTCATTTACAGATAAAGAAATGAGGAAGAAAAATGATAAATTTTATTTAACTACTAGAAGGAAGAGAGGGAATAATTAATAATAGCTGAACATGTTATCCACGTTCTGGTGGAGCTGGAACATCACCTATCCAAGCATTTTTATCTTTAAAATAATCATCAAGAGTAAAGTAAGCTCGCTTGCAGAGCGTACGTTTAATACAGGATTTAAATTTATTTTCACTAAGTTGAGTGACGGCAAGTGGAATTTTATTATAAAATCTAACACAGTACCCCATGAAAGACGTGTGAATTTTAGACAGACGAAATTGCGGTTGATCCAATTTATTTCTATGTCGCGTGTTATAACAATGCCTATCACCTTGCTGATTAAATAGATCTCGCATAATAAGAGAGGCTACGTAATCCAATTAATTAATAATGAGATAAAACTACATGCTGGTTGCACAGTATCCTGCCTGCGCGGCTTAAGGACTGTTCGCCCCTGCCTATATTATTTTATCGAAACTAACCAATTCGTCAAGATTTTCTACTCTCATAGTGCAGAATAAATTATTCTAAATTTATAAGACTCTCGTGTCAGATACATGCGTCTCTGACGTAATATAACATTATGACGTAAGATAAAATTATGTAATCTATACTAGCTGAAGAATATACTCGGTCTATAAAATTAGAAGGGGTTATAGCTTGCCACAGCTTAGAATTTATTTTAAAGACTTACTTTTTCACCATTTTTAAAAGTAAAGAAGATATATAAATACTATAAATTGTTATATAAAATCCGAATAGCAGTGAGTTTAATTTTTGTTGGTTTCTTTGTACTTTTCCTAATTTTTTTTAACCAAATATTGAGATGAGCAATACAATTTAAAATATTCGAATCGGTTGAGCCATTTTCGAGTTTTTGCGAGACTAACGTACGGCAATCGATTTTTATTGTCGATCGATATGGAAACAAGATAATTTAAATAGAGAGTGTGTAAGTGTTGAATGTGCCAACTTACAATATAAAGCTATATTATATTAATGTTATTCAGTTTTTTTTTATAGTAGCCCTACACTAGAATTTATTCCTGTGTGTGAGTGTGTTTACAAATATGAAAATTCACATACACAAACACCCGGACCGAAACAAATAATGTGGATCACGCAAAGAATTGTCCTGTGCGGAATCGAACCCGCGATTATTCGACCCAGTGGGCGGAGCGACTTCAGCTCTTTACCACTGCACCAAATCGTCCGTATTTATAACGACTAATTATAATTTATCCAGCTTTATAAATCAGTTAACATATTTAACAATACCACTCATATATCACTTGGACACAATTACACTTAAGTTAAAAACCACACGTGACATTTCATACTGCATGTGATCCATAAATAGGTAGACCGCAGATTGGCTAGTTAGTTACGATTGTAGCCAAACCGCCGAATAGCGTGCAATGTATTCGAAACTTACCGAAATATTCTACCCAATACGTACGTATCTTTAGTATAGCATAATATGCAGTTACTCGGATTTTTGAAGTTTTTATCGAGTCCAGTTTTAATTTGCTTTTAATGAGCTTCTTGCTTCTTACAGAGGACTTAGCTCGAAAACTTTGACGTCAGCGTGACGTTAGCTGCTAAAAAAACTTTCTGCGTGTCTTTCATGTCTTTTATAAGTCGCGGACCCTTGTCTTTAGCACACAATGGGTTCCGGTCAAATATTAGTTCAGACTTATATATAAAATTCAATAACATCAACATTCAACAAGTCAGAATTTCCTTAAAGATTTGATGCCATTGGACGATACTAGATAACTAAAAAAATTAATAAGAAATAAAACACTAGCAGTAGTAGTAATAGCCTAGTAGGTTAGACCGCTGCACTGCAAAGTCAGAGGTATCGGGTTCAAACCCAGGCACGCACCTCTGTCTTTTCGAAAGCATGTGCGTATTAAACATTAACTATCACTTGCTTTAACGGCGAAGGAAAACATCGTGAGGAAAGCTGCATGCCTAAGAGTTTCTCGAAAGTGTGTGAAGTTCGCCAACCCGCACTGGGCCAGCGTGGTGGACTATGGCCTGAACCCTCTCAGTTTGAGGAGACACATGCCCAGCAGTGGGACAGTTCCTTAACAGAGCTACTATCATTATTATTTTATTAAACATTAAAGCTGTAGCTAAAGTTGTTACTGATGGTTACTATATAGCAAAATTTATGTCATCAAAAATCCTCAGGTTACAGCCCTGCCCTGATGATATGATAGGTAAATAAATTTCAACTCACAAACATGTTAGATGCTAACAACCAACGCTGGTTTTCTGTTGGAACTTTTTACGAACGTCCCTCGCGAAAAGTAACCAAAAAATTTGATTGATGAAAAATTCGATGACAAAATTACACCGTAGCTATGTAGTAGTAGTACCGTAGCACTTTTATATACGATGCTTGATTCACTTCTACGAGCAATGTGCTCCGCCACTGTGTGCCACTTAAGTTTGGCAGGGAGAGTCGTTATTTTCAATGCCAAATAAGCCAATTTATAATTTTATTATCGTACCACTTTTGATATTGGTAATATTTACATAACATAATATTCGTCACTCATTACTGGGTGGATAATTACTCGTTTACCTGTGCCTCTGGAGGTCAGTAGTTATAACCAAGCGTACTACTAACGTATCGCATATTGCAAAGCATTTATTCGCTATGACCAAACGCGGCGCGATACGATATCTTAGTGAAACGATCGTGTAATGGTATTCTGTATGCGACTAGAGTACCATTAAACGATAATTTTGCGAAGTTATCATAAAACGATACGTGTTTGATTGGTCATAGCTACTAAGGGCACTGAAGCACCTAAGTTATCTGAAAGATAGTAAAATACATGTGGACGGAATTTACTTGAAAGCAAATATAGTAAGGGTCTCGTAGCGTTGTGTGGCCACGGCGTTCTTAGTGATCACCAAGGTCAAGCAGCGTCCGGCTCAGTTGGCCTGAGATGGGTGACCTTTTGTGGTATTTTCATTTTCGAGCGCTTCTGTGCTTTGAAAGGCACGCTAAGCCGTAGATCCTGGTTACCAATTAATGTTATACTCGTTGAACCAAGTTGGAAGCTTAATAAATTCCAACTGCAGGTGGCCACAAACCTGATTCTATCAATCCACATTGGATCCTCGTGACGGAGTATGACCTTATCTCTCTCTCTCACCTCGATTTTTAGATACAGTTTGTCTCTTCGATAATAAGTCTTGCCGCTAGTACATTAGACTTGCACTATTGTGTTTCCGTGGCCTTAAGATTTTCAGCCAAGCAACTTTATGTGTACGAGTTATTTTCCTTCGCCTGTTAACATAATGATTCGTTCTGTATTTGCGGTGTAAAGTTTAGTCCAGCTTAAATCCTTTGGGATCACTAGGCCATTAATAGCGCCCAAATATAGCGCACATAAGTAATACCGTACCTTGTGCTAATAAATAAAATTGTTGGAGATTTTAGTCACAAATCATGTACGAGTACCTTATTAAAATCCGGTAGAAAATAAAATATTATACTAATACGTTTATAATTATGCTGATATAGAAAGAAGAGTGAATGCAGGGAATAGAGTGAATGGTGCGATGGGAAAGCTACTTGGGAGCCGGCACTTAAGCCAAAAGGCGCAGCTGGCCATACATAACGGAGTGCTAATCCCAACGCTGTATATGGCAGTGAGAGTTGGCTATGTAAGAAGGAGAATTAACTCAGGATAAAAGCGGTGGGAATGCGAGCTTTGCGGAAGATGCGCGGAGTCAAGCTGACCGACCGTATTCGTAATAGCGTAGTAAGAAAGCGTGTAGGTATGAAAGATAGTGTCGGTGGTTCGGGAATATAGAAATAATGAATGTACAATGCAAAAGTGGAAGGCTGTAGGTACCGGGGAAGACCTAGACTATCTTACCATGACCAAATAGACCGTTTTTTATCTGAAGGGCAAGTCAAGAGTCTCCGTACCCGGCGAGCGTGTATGAGGCGAACTATGAGAGTGGAGGAGGCCTGAGAGAACCTGTTGGAACTATGTACTCTCTGCCTTCCCCGCTAAGGAGCTGGCGTGAGCATATAGATGGATAGAATAATTATGCTATGACACATGAAGGTATTTAAGTGGTTCAGAGATTTTTGTTTCTGGCGCTTTAACAGTCATTAAAAATATGTCACTAGCGCTAGGACTAGCGTACCCTTCAGCATTAGTCAAGCCACGGTGTTCTAGGGATCAACAAGGTTATGTAGGGTCAAACTCAGTCAGTTTAAGATGAGTCACCGTTTATGTTATATTCATCTTCAATTGTCTTCGTGGTTTGGAAGGTAAGTTTAACTGGTGATTCAACCTCGTTACCGTTATATGTCATAAGGTAGTCGTTAACCAAAGTAGGAAGGCTTGACGAGTTCTAGGAATAGTTGGCCACAAACCTACCCCCACCAACCCAGACAAGATGCGCATGGTAGTATGGTCTCTCTCCCCTCGATTTGTAAGAAAAGCAGTTTTTTTTCTTTGCCTAGTTCCACTAGCAGTATACATTTTAATTTCTTTTACAGTGATTTTATTATCAAAGCGACGTTTATATCATTTTCTATCTCTATCTATCTATATTATCACGCCAGCTCCCTCGCAGGGTAGGCAGAGAGTACAGAGTTCCAACAGGTTCTTTCCTTACATACCTCTCTTCCTCCTTATATCATTTTGGTAAATAAATAAGCCTAGTAAAGGCATTGCACATCCCATTACTGTAAATATAGTACCTTTTTGATCGTATTATATTTGAGTGCCTCTGTGTTGGTACTGATTACAATTTTATGGGCAAGAAGAATAATAACGATATCTATGGATAAATAGGATTGGCTTCGAAGCTGTTAATATTTATAAATGAACTTTCATATGCAGATGGTTATTAGAGCATAAGTGTCATTTTAAAAAGGTTTAAAGGTATTTTGTCAATTTGTGAGTATACAATGTATAAATATGCAAAGGTTAAATGAATATTATTTCATAATCTAAGTAATCTTGATTTTTTTGTTTTAAAGTATATACAAGATGATTTACATGATCCATGACATAGGTTATAAGTTATTCGTTATAAGCATATCATAGTGCTTCTATATATTTTATAAAATATAAATTTTTATGGTGTGTGTCTTTTAGTATAAGAACATTTTAAGGCATCGTTACCTTTCGTAAATCTGTTGTTATTAAAGGTCGAAGTAATAAAAAAAGAAACTTAGTGTCAAATCAGATAATGAATTTAAAATAAAAGACGGATATACATACGCGAGAGTCACTACATAACATTATTTTCTAAATCAGATCGATTTATATTTTTGTATGGTGTCATAAATCATTATTATATTTTCTCCCTGTCTTTGAACTTCTAGCGAGGTTTAATAAGAACTTGTTATTTTAAGAAGACAGCAACTATATGATGGATGACTTATCCAGCCAAGAGTCTTCTTACCGGCTGGAGTTTTACTTAACGTGTCTAAAACTAGACGGGAAAACTTATCCACACTTCAACTTTCTTAAGTGTTAATCGATCTTCGATGGCCAATGAACGGTGAACCAGACGTGGACCTAGAGATTGCTGGACTTTAGAAAAATGATCAATTGCGGCTTTACAGCCGACAGTTTTATCGAATTACGAATATTTAAAAGATTTTTTTTTATTTAATTTTAATTTTAAAAAAACTTCGCCCCCACACTAGGATTTATTCCTGTATCGTGGGCGCTCTTATTAACGTGAAAATTCACATACACAAATACCCAGACCGAAACAAATAATTATGGGTCACACGAAGATTTGTCCCGTCTGCTCTTAACCACTGCGCTAAATTGTCCGTTTGAAGTATATTTTATAAGTTGGAGATATTTTTTTTTGACATATTCTTGCGACTTTATGGGCGCTCTTTGCGCCTGTAAAGTTATATCGCGTTTTTTTACTAACCTCTTTCATCCCACTACTGGGCAAAGGTGTCTCCCATGATTCTCCAACTATCCCGATCCTTGGCCATATCAGCGAGCTATGGAGAGAGCGGCGTTTCTCTACGCGATCGAATCAGGAATGAGGAGATTCGTAGAAGAATCAAGGTCACCGACATAGCCCTTAAGATTGGCATGCTGAAGTGGCAATGGGCGGGCTACATAGCATGTAGATCGGATGGGCGTTGGGGCAAAAAGATTCTAGACCGCCTGCCAGATGGACCGACGATCTTGTGAAAATTGCAGGAAGTTGTTGGATGCAGGTGGCATCGGACCAGTTACGCTGGAAAGCGATTGGGGAGGCCTATGTTCAACAGTGGACAAGTATAGGCTGAGATGATGATGATGATGGATGGCCATATCAGACCATCTCTTCTCATAGACGTCAAGGTCATCACACCATCTTAGGACGTGGGCTACAAGACTGCCAAGTTCAAGTGGGGATAGGCGGGTCATTTGAGCAGAATAAGCCTGATAGATGGGGAAAAATCACTACCGAATGGCGACTAGATGAAAATCGACGCCGGGGAAGACCTAGAAAAAATTCACATGTAATTAGGTGTATTTATTTACAGCCAATTCGTCTTGTTTCATTCAATTGACGTCGGAGCAAATTAATCGGTAATATTCCTGTCCTAATTTTAGCTTGTCAGGCCACGAATATATAAATACTATACTATGTTAACCCAACTTTTAAAGTATTATAAAAGCAAAAACTTAGATGCTAAAATAGACTGACAAACACGTTCACCTTCTTTTGCTTGACCCCGGATGAAAACGTAAAAAATATGCTAAAATAGAAAGAGAAAGAAAACAATAAAAAATATTTCTTGCTTGGGTGTCTGGTAGTTCGTATAAAAAAAAGATTTAACAACAAAGAAGTTGCAACGCAGTGCACCAGAAAACTAACATAAATCGTCCGTAAACTTTACTATCATCGCGTTTCCTTAAAAACTTTTAGGCTCGTAGAACGACAAAAGAGTGTCAGCCTGTTTTAGAATGAAATATGCAATATTTTATGGGTATAACTGTGGTTTCAGTCATACACGCGTCGACGTGTAGAATTTTATAACGAATTATTATATTCATAGATGGTTTACGGCTCACTAGGTTTTGTGGGGCGGCGGGGTGCGAGGAAAATGCATACTCACACTATGCTTGTTGCCAACTCATTAATATCTATCTTGTATAAATATAGGCGATATAGTAAAAGTAAATAAACACCATCACGCCAATATTCCACAAGCGGACCTCCGGCAGAGGTGTACTGAGTACACCAATTTTTCGCCGACGATGTTAGGTCCCATGTAATAGGGGACGAGCCTATTGCCATATACCGGGCACAATTCCAGACTCCGGACTCATTAAGAAGTTTCCGTTAGAAAAACTTCATTTGTTCGACTAAGGATTTGAACCCAGGACTTCGTGATCACCAAGCGATGCGCTTTGCTACTAGACCAACGAGCCAGTATATACGCAACGAGCGATATAGTCTTGTATTATATTATATATTATTAAAAATGTAGGTACTATGTATGTTCATCTCAGCCTACCCCTACGAAGAAAACTGGCATGGGAGATATGTCATGTTTATATAATGCGGTACAGATTATTGTACTAATTTTAGTTAATTTTAAATGATTTTAAAAAAGTATGATCTTCCTATAGTAAAATTTAAAGTTTGTATAAGAGAACCGTTACTTTTTAAGTAATGGTAAAAAATGGTATATATATTTTTTGTCAGAAATAAAGAAATACGCGTTTCAGTGTATTTGTGAAATTTTCCTGTAAAGAAATGAAATGGCGTACAAAAATTTGAATGGTGATTCCGTTAAGTTTCGGTGTCGAGTCATGGAAATTGGTGCAAATTTTTTTAATCAAAGAAATATAGGTACATTTAAGGGCTTAGACAATTCAACCCTATCTCTAGAGAACGCTAGATCTCTTGCGGGGTAGACAGCGATTACAAATTTCAAACAAGTTCTTCTCTTGCAGACTTCTTTGGCTTCTTTCACTCTCATAGTTCGACTTATATATGCTTACCGGTTACGGAAAATTCATAAGGGGGTAAAATTGAGGCTGAAATTTTGAATAGGATTTTCATAGCTTTAAGGTTAGGTTATCTATTAGTTACTATGCTATATTATATGGCACCTCCATTAAAATTATAAAGTGAACACGTGCGAAGTGAAACTTTGCAGAAAATTGTTGTTGGGTCACTAAAAAAAGTGAAGACTTATAAATGGTAATTTTATTAAACTTTAAAATTTTTTTTTCGTAACAGTACTTATTGCTCAATACTCTCGAACTTTTCCAAGAAACCTTTTAATTAACCTGCAAAAAATAACCATGAATTTTATAGGGTTCTATAGATTGGCAAATAGAGTATGTACTATTTATGAAATCAAGGAAGAAACGCGTTGATTCAGCGACACAAAGTACATAGCAAAATATATAAAAGAAAAATAAGTGAAAATTAATTGTGATATTGAAATGCTATATATGTTTATATATTTCCGTCAATTTTGGACCGATTTAGATGTTTTTTTTTTGCATTGGGTTCAGTATAGCTCCAAGGTGGTCCCATTTTAATTTCATTGGCATTGGACCTTGGACTTAGAAGATACACCAGGGAACTCCTTAACGACAAAGAATAGGCATGTGTAAATTGAGATATTATGGGTATTACGTCAATCCTATAGGTACCCTACTATAGAACTTAGCAGTATATTAGCCAACTTCAAAAAAGGAGGTTCATAATTCGTCCTTTTTTATAACTCCTTTGCTTATGAACCGATTTTGATGATTCTTTTTGCATTGGGTTCGGTATAGTTTTGAAATGGACTTATTTTAATGTTATTGGTATTGGACCTTGGACTTTGAAGATACAAGCGGGGACTCCTTAACGGCGAACAACACGAATGTATAGATTCCGTTATTATAGTTAATATATTAATCCTGTAGGTACCTTACTGTACAACTCAGCAAAATAATATAATATCGGTATATACTTATTACTAAATAATTCACTCGTCACTTAAAATTTTAAAATAAAAATCTTTTATCAAAAAAGGTAAACCGACTTCAAAAAATAAATATTTGAAGTCGGTGCCAAGTAACCGACTGCACCAACCAGCATCGACTTCAAATATTTATTTTTTGCTTTTTGAAGTCGGTTTACCTTTTTTGATAAAAGATTTTTATTCATATATTTTTTGTTCATTGCGCAAAATTACACGGATACATCCATTTACATTTTCCTAAGGGGATAGTTGGAGGTATTTGGAACAGACTATTCTAAAGTTCACCATTACTAATTTTATAGTGACTAGTGAGTTAGTAACAGGAAATAAAGTGACGACGATAGGTGTCGGTATTTTATTTTTTTAGTTTATTTGGCTAAACAAACAGTGAAAAATTACATTTGATTAACATGGTTAAAATATAAGTAAAATTAAATTTAACACCAACATCGTTTATCACAGCTTAATTTAGCAGTCCTGAATTGTTCAAACTATAAAATACTATATGTACTTAGGTATAACAAAATAAAGAGCAGAGAAAAAGAAAGCAGTGACAAAGAAAAAGCAAGAAATAGCAAAAACAGTGATCAAACTACAGTGCTAAGTTGACAAATTTAGGAGTATTGATTTTTTAAATATACTTGGACGCATTGCCGCGATATCAATAGAGTTGAAGTTCTCGTTGTACGACTGTACAAGTCGATAAAGGGGCGAACGTGTACCGGCATTTGTGCGGCATCTGGTAGTCGCGAATAATTGACAGATTACGGCCATGAATCCTAGTAGGTACTTTATAACATAACTTATTGATGATAACGGAACAATCGTATCTATTATGGCATAAGTCGTACAACAACATGGCTTATAGTTGAATACGTCATTACTTAAGGCTTAAGAGATTGTACTTGTTTAGTAACGTACGTACGTACATACGGTAAATAGTGACGATAGCATCTATAATGCATACTTTTTAGATTTTTTTTTCTAGATGCTCTCAAGAGCTTCGATATATTTGTCGTAGAATGGTTTCCCAATGGATACCACGTATTCAAGTTGTGATCGGACAAGTGTTTGATATAAACAAAGATAGGTGGTTATTCTAAATCTGGCACTAGTATGTATAACATAACCGTACATTTTAAGAGATATATTTATTAAGTGTCTATCAATGTGTAGATCAAGATGTAATTTACTATCCATAGTTACTTCCAGGTCTTTAATGTAACTTATAGTTTCAAGATCATCGCCACATATGAATAGCGAGTAGTCATAATTTTTCTCTTCTTTGTGAAAGTTATGCTTTTGCATTAATTAATACTAAGGTCTAGGTTATTGTTCGAGCAGTAGGTGGAGAAACGATCTAAGTCAGACTGGAACTTTGCGTGGTCATAGGGATTCTCAATAACTTGATAAATTTTTAAGTCATCTGCATACAAGAGAAAGGTACAAAATTTGAAGCAGTGGTGTATATTATTTATAAATAAGATAAATAATAATGGACCCAAGATAGCGCCCTGGGGTACATCGGAAGTTATCGAAATCAGTTATATAAAGTCGATTTTACTTCATTATTCATATTTTCCAGACATCCACAGAAAGATGAAGTATACTATTAGCCGATATTGTCCCACGGTTGGCAAAAGCTTTCTCTCACAAATCGAGGTGAGAGAGATTAGGTCATACACCACCACGCGGACCCAGTGCGGATTGGTGGAGGCAGGTTTGTTGCCGCTTGCTTTTGGAATTTATCAAGACGCGTAGAAGGCGTTCAACTTGGTTTAACGACTACCACATTAAGTCGTTATTTGGACCAATGACTCAACGTACCTTCCGAAGCTCGAAGACGCTCGAATATGCGAATGCCACAAACGGTCATCCATCCCAGACCGACCGAGCCGAACGCTGCTTAACTTTGGTAACCGCTAAGATCGCCGCGGTTCCTACAGCGCTACGAGCGCCTCAGAGATGAAGTACGTAACTCTATTCTACTATCTCGATTTAAGCTCACCTATTAAACTGTAAAGCGCCAATAACCAAGATAATAATCCCCAAAGTTCAAGAAACTTATGAATGCAAATATAACTTTACTATCTTAATGAACTGTAATAATTTACAATTAATTGTACCGTTAAGATTACGTTAATTATGCGTATCATGATTAAATAATTTTAAAATGGAAACATTAACACTTGATTAATTGAATTATGTCTATTAATAATAATAGGATTCAATGAAAACTTAACAATGAATTAATTATTACGTTTTCTGCGCACATCGTTCGGGTTTTATGCTGTTTGATAAATTACTATTTGCAGAAGTAGTTGATTTACATAATGTTAGGTTTATTAATATCATAAATAAAGGTGGATAAAATATTATCCCTATATTATATAACTAGCTGTTACACGCGGCTTCACACGCGTTCATTTTGTAATTTGACATAGGTAGGTAGGATTTTTGGATAGTATTATTCCAAGATTTAAGAGACATCCCTATATTAAGTTCTTTTAAATCCGTTTAGCCGTCTTAATATGGAGATATAAAAATAACTATTCCTCAGGAATTATGCATTTCCCGAGCTAAAGAGTGGTCTTAAACAATCTTTGAAAATTCCTCCATTTTCCCATGATAGTTGTATTTAACATTGGTTTCGCCGTTCTGTATATTAACACGGAACAACAAACATTTTTTTAATTGAACGTATGCGCTTAAATTGTCTTTTTTATTTCAAAATTACAAATTTCAAATCAACATTCCCGTGCGCCGTGCGGGGATCGTACCTGCGACTTTTTGACAAAGCCCAGTGCTCAGTGCCTAGTCACCTGTGAAGAGGAAGAAAGAATACGAAGGATTGCCAGGCTTTTCTTTAGCCAAAATATGATTCATATCTATGGACCTTCGCGCAGGCCGGTAAAAACTCACCAAATGCATATTGGTGTGATTTAATATACCACTTAGACAAATAATATCGGCGTGATCTAGTGTGAATAAAGTCACTTATTTCAAATTATTATATCACGACTTAAGATACTTTAATGTTATCTATCAATCTATATAGATTGATATAGAGCATTAAAGTGTCTTAAGTCGTGAAAGTCTATATCAAGTCAGATCCCTTGTGGGATACGCAGAGAGTACAGAGTTCCAACGGGTTCTTTCCTTACAGACCTTTCAGGCTTCCCCCACTCTCATAGTTCTTCTTATACAAGCTCGCCGGTTACGGAGACTGTTGTACCCTTCGGGAAAGACACGGTCTATTTGGTCATGATAAGATAGTCATTCCCGTTATTTTGCATTATATTTCTCTCATATTAAGTTTCGCTTTAGTATATAGGAATACTTAATAGATATTCCGCAGAAGTACGACGCGACGGACGATTTAGCGCAGTGGTTAAGAGCTTAAGCCGCTCTGCCCACTGCGTCTAATAGTCGCGGGTTCGAGTCCCGCACGGGACAAATCTTTTTGTGATCAACAATTATTTGTTCCGGTCTGGGTATTTGTGTATGTGAATTTTCATGTTTGTAAACGCACCCACGACACAGGAATAAATCCTAGTGTGGGGCTACGTTTTTAACAAAAAAACAGTAAGAAGTCAGATTAGAAGAAGTGTTTTGTTTTATTTTATGATGTAGGACACCTTAATATAAAGTTTAAATTGAATTAGTTTAGCCATTTTCATATGAATATGAATAAATACTAGCTCTGTCGCAAGAACCATGATTTTTTCCGAGATAAAAAGTATCTCTAATATTATTTCGAGACCAAACACCTTGAAAGTGTTAGTAAGATCCATTCTGCCATTTTAGTATGAAGAAATAACAGCTAGTTATCCCGGAAGAACCGTGTAGTGAATATATCGTATATTTTGTCAACTTCCCCAGTCTTATTTCGCTATCAACTATCTCTATCACCGGGTTTAGTCTTAGCCCCACTTAACCCGCACAGGTGGTCTTTGTATAATATAATTTAAACTATAGCGCGATCATATTCAACACACGACCCTAACGCCGTTTCATAAAAATAAAACATATACTATACGTTTCTTTTTAAGAAGGATTATCAATTTTTCTATTTATTACAAAATTATAGGTAAAATATTTACTGATCTAAGCCTTCTCTACCTACCCTGCCAAAGATTGTAATCTTGCCTTATAATATCTAAAAAGTACATTGCCATCTAAATATATAGCAAAGTTTTGTCGAAACATTTTGTGTTAGTCTTCTCGTAAGATATTATAGTTCATGTTCATGATCAAAATCATGTTAAGATATCTATACATATAATAAAATGTTGTTTAATAAATGAATAATTTACCCAATGATCTGCAAGCGGAGTAAAATGTTCCTTAGGAATATATGAAACCATATTTGAGTGTTAAAATTAAACGTGTATATTAACGTAATTTCGAATGAGTGCTTTTAACCACTGAAGAGTTTTTCCTAAGGAAATGAACCTGAGTCCAATAACAATTCATGGAGAAATTCATGTGAAGGCCAAATCACATTTTTTACGTCCTAACATTGGCTCACAGCTCGGGACAAACAATAATAAGTTTTATGGATTATCCCGCGATAATCTAGTAGCTAAGTTGCTATGGAACAATAAATGAGTTATAAAAATCGACTTTGTTTTCCCTCAGAAACTGTTACATTTTTGAAAATATAAACAGTTCTGATCCTTTGTACAGGGTACAATTATACAAAATTTCATTTAAATCCATTAAACAGGCTTGGAGTAGTGTCTTTTTAAAAATTCAATGTTACGCTTTTCGTCTTTTCTGGAAAAATCTTTTGATTTTTCGGGATACATACCATATAATTGTTAACATTTTATGGTATCGACATGCAAAGTTTCATCAAAATCCGCTTTGTAGTTTTTGCGTTATGATGGTTCCTACTCTTAGACAGACAGACAAACAGACACGAAAGCCAAAAAATGGAGAATTAACTTCCACATCGATAGAATGATATCACTGCGTTCCTACTTCCTAAAAATATGAAATGTATAGACACGACTTCCTTACAGTTTTATTATATGTATATATATAGATATAGACGCTTTACTTTTCCCTAGAAACCGTTTGAGTTCCTGAAAACATAAATATTAACTATATTACCTGTCATATGAAATATCTCCGTGCTGCGTTTCACTGACATCTGAAAAGTAGTTTTGGAGCAATGAATGATTTAATGTATAAACCGAGTCTTATCTGATGGAAAAGTCACGAGTCTCTGTAACCGGCGAGCGTGTATGAGACGAACTATGAGAGTCGAGGAAGCCAGAGAGGTATGTAAGGAAAGAACCTGTTGGAACTCTGTACTCTCTGCCTACCCCGCAAGGGATCTGGCGTGAGGTTATAGATAGATAGATAGAATGATTTATCAAAATCGATTTGCTTTTCTTTTCACAGATAATGTTAAATTTTTCGAAAATATAAGTATACAGAGTTGTGATCAGTTGTACAGGCTACAATTACACAAAATTTCATTTAAATCTTTCAAACAGGTTTAGAGATTACTCTAGCCACATTAGTGGCTTTTTAGAAATTCAATGTTTCGCTTATTTTCGTCTTTTCTGAAAAACCTTTTGATGTTTCAAGATAAATATTATATAACATATTAGCCAGTTGTTTTAGGTATCCACATGCAAAGTTTCATCAAATTCAGCCGGGTAGTTTTTGCGTGATGATGGTTCATACCCTTCGACAGACAGACAGACAGACAGACGGACGGACGGACGGACAGACAGAGACACAAACTAAAAATTGCAGTATTGGCTTCTACACCGAGTATACCGAGTGACCCCTGGGTTGTTACTGTGTACTTCCTTACAGTTTTAATATCTGTATGTATAGAAGACTAGCTTTCGTTCGCAGTTTCGCCCGAGTATCGTTTGAGACCCCATGGATATTAAACTTGCCACTGGCCATCCTAAAAATCTAGCCTATAAAATTCTAGGACACCCAGTCGTTTGCAAGATATGTAGCTTAATGATTTTGTTGTTTAATTAAATTATAATAAAATTATTCCGATTATTTTATTACATAACTGCCTCGTTGGTCTAGCGGTAGAGCTCATCGCTTTGTGATCACGAGGTCCTGAGTTCAAATCCTAGGTCAGACCAATGTAGTTTTTCTAACGAAAAATTCTCAGTACGAGTCCAGGGTCTGCCTGATTAATGCCCGATATATTATATGGGACCTAACACCGTCGGGGAAACGTGGGTGTACTCAGAACACCTCTGCCACCTCCGCGTGGGGAATGTAGGCTAGACGGTGTTTATTTATTTCATAAACTGCGTAACGGGCAAATTTTATGACCATTTAAGCCTTGCAACCATTTTTAGAACAAAAATATTATTAACTTGCTCTTGGAGAAGGAAATATAAATTTCAACGCTTGATGAAGTATTAGATAAGGTGATTGTACTCATTTCTAAAATAATTTTAAGCAATTATGTAGGCATTATCGCGGTACTTGCAACGGCCATTGAATTACCGTAATTTAGTCTTTATCCGCTGTAATCGTTACAAATATACCACAAGTATTATAAACACGAACTTTATGAGGATTCGCCTAAGTATAAAGGAGTACGATTCGCATATGATTGTAAGCACACACGTACCGTGTAAAGGCTTACGTCGTCAGTAAGCCATGTTAAATCTCGGCCGTTTCTGCGGCTCAGTGGATATATTTTATTACATCTACTCATTCAACGCTCAGATCGGACTACGATGGCCGTCCACGGACGTTCAGAGGCTACTTAGTTAATTAAATGTTCCACGAATGACCGCGTCCACATACACCCAAATGTTTATTAGCAGGATGACTTTACTGAAAATGGGTTTAGGGCTGTCGAATTAACGCTAAACGCTCTTAAGTTTTTATTAGCTTTAGTATTGCTGGGTATAATATTGGTTACCTCTATTACATATGTTTTTAAATATAAATCGGGTGAGGATTGTTTGTTAAATGCAGATATAAAATGAAATCTGTTAGTGAGTATATACTCGTAAGTAGTGTAAGAGTATATGTATTTATATGGACAGAAACATCTCCTGACTCCTTATTTCGCATACAAATACCGCACGCAATATCAGACACTTACTTCGCCGCCGAGGTAGAAAAATCTGCCCGCTGGCTGGTGCAGTGTCACAGCAAGACACCTTCACATAGGTAAATTACACAATCATAATACAATAGTCTTTGTTTATCCTCCATAGCGAATGCCCAAGCCTAGGCTGTTTCTTTCTTAAGGTATTTTTGACTTCCTTTTCCCTTCTGTCTGAAGCGTGGTTGTTGCCCGCTCTTGTCGGGTAAAGTTGTAAAGGGGAATTCTGCCATCCTCATTCACACACACATACACAAAAATCTGACTACTTCTATGGGGATAAGTCCATAATCATACATTGGTACTTATAATGTAACGCAATTACTATAATATGTTTATGCATTAAAACCTTGTGGCAGACAAATACCTGCGTAGGATATCTTATCACTTTATTAGTATTTACTTTGGTGCGAACACATTTCTTTGAAACTTCTTTACGTTGGATTTCAAAGCGAAGCGTATATGCCAAACAAAATTAAAATTTTCAACGGAGTCCGTTCACCTTTTAAGCCAAAATCTGAATAGCGAGACGTGAATAAGGGTCTGAATGGTTGTGCATGGAGTGAAAAATTTAAATTATGATATACCTACTATGTACTCGTAGTCTAGATGATTTCGATATTGCGCAGACTTTTAATAAATTTTTTACTGAAATTCCAGTTCATACTACTGGCTCCTTGAACTCCTCTTCCCGAAAAGCTGAATTAATACTAAAAATCAGTGTAAAAGAATGCAATGTCTTGTTTGAATTTAAATATGTGACCCCGACAGACATAATCTTAACCTTTAAGTCGTTAAACATTAAAAACACTGTCGAATTCTGGGGTATATCATTAAAAATACTAGATAGCGTAGTAATGGCTATAGCACCTGCGCTGGCGACGATATTTAATAGATGTGTAGAGAAGGGTAGGTTCCCCGACTTAAAGAAACTTAGTAAAGGTGTACCGATTTTTAAATCAGGGATAAAAAGCGACCCTTCCAATTTTAGACCGATTTCCATCTTGCCGGCCTTGAGTAAAATTTATGAAAAGATCCTACTCAATCAATTGTTTAACCACTTTAATGAGAATAAGCTGTTTCACGGTGATCAATATGGTTTTACTAAGGGACGTTCAACCACAGACGCGGGAGTAGGTCTGCTTCAGCAAATTTACGGTGCCTGGGAGGCATCGCAGAATGCAATTGGTGTATTCTGTTATCTCTCTAAGGCATTCGACTGTGTTGAGCATGCAACCCTTATTAAAAAGCTAAGGCATTACGGTATTGAAAACACTGCCCTTAATTTTATATATTCCATAGCATTATGTCTTACGGTATCCTACTGTGGGGTAACGCTGCTAACGTGGAAACTGTATTCATTCTGCAAAAAAGAGCTATCCGTGCCATTTATAATCTTGGACCTTCCCTTAGAGAACTTTTTAAAGAGATCAACATTCTCACGAAGCGACCGTGAGAATGTTGATCTCTTTAAAAAGTTTATATACGACAACATAGTGTACATACGTAGGAATATCCATTTATTTGATAAAGTGAGCGACGTTCATAAATTAAACACTAGAAATAAACATAAACTGGTATTACCAATTGTTAGGCTTAAAAAAGTATTTACTTCCTTCGTAGGAGTCGGTATTCGCTGCTTTAATAAGATACCAAAGTCCATGTTAGAGTTGCCACTTGACAGATTCAAAAGGTATATAAAATCTTCACTAATGAGTAAAGGATATGATACACTAAATGATAATTTAAATGATAAAAATGCCTTTACACAAATTAACTGAAATTTAGAAGAATATAATTTTAAGTGCAGCGTGTCCTGCCTAGCGAGTGTTCATTGATTTTAAATATTATTCTCGAACGATGTCGACAGTGGATTGGTCATGCTCACTAAAATGTCTTTGCTAGTGGCGGCTCTGTGGAGCGGGTCATTCTTTTTCCTCTAAAATTGTTGAGGAGAGTGATGGCTGCTTCTCAGGTCATACTCGTGAACGGGTGCTGCTGGTGGGGACTGGTCCGTCCCCTGTCCTTTGTCTGACTGAACGTGTACCATAATGCTGTTGAATTTTGTCTCGTTCGGCATCACACTGGAGCTATGACCAGTTGTTTTGTATGCACTCTTTACATTTTTAATAGTAACACTTTCTCTTACTATTATTATTATTATTATATACCTCTACAACATCTCTATTTTGTAAACGAGAAGACTATGTAGACACTGACCAATACCATTAATCTAAGTACACTTATGATTAATCTCTACTTAAGCACATCTATTTAGCTCGTTCTGCATTGTTCTCCCATACTCCATAAATGCAATGTATACAAAAAAATTGTAAAACTCATTTTTAAAAAAGAGTAACCGTGGAGTTTGTTGCCCTTCTTCTCCACAGGAATGACTTTCCGAACGGGTGGTAGAGTCTTAAGTAATTAATAATTTTCTGTTTTTGATTCATAAGTGCCTTTTGGTCTACATGAATAAAAAACTTTTGATTTTGATTTTGATCTATTTTAAATTTGGTGATATTAAATATAAACTGAATATGTGAAAGTTTTTAAATAAAACAGTATATTTAAGTAAAGAAAAAAGAAATTTTTAGTAACCGTAGATCTCAGAAACCTCAGAAGTTGAAAATAGAGACTGCAGAGACAGAAGCTCTTTTACCATTAGTGAGTCAGTAATGGCTGAATAATAATAATCACTATAGGGGCGTTTGTGGCGAGTTATTTATTAGTCCAGGAAGTCGATTAAGGCCCATGTCTACTGCAGAACTAGTGGATCCTCAAATATATACCGGTTTCCTCGTGGGTCCAATGGAAACTGAAAGGGGCTCGTAAGACACTCTGCTGTAGCTTGTTTTAATTTTCCGTCTTGAGAGAAGTAGTTATATACTCCAGGGGCGAAAGTGTTAAAGGGTACCATCCGATAAATATCAAGAAAGAAACCTCTTGACATCATTAAGCCGCTCATACCTGTGTTTTAACCTCAGTCATCATATGAACGCCGGCCATATATGATTAGTTATGACTACTTATAGCCTTTGTCCTTATCCTCTGTACGTACCTACCCATGTTCCTATCCATCAAAACCTCATTCTTTCATTTCTGTTCTCTTTATAAATAAACATTGATTTCTCGCAAAGAGCCTGCATGTATTGAACTCATGCCCCTCCGCAAGCCTTCCAAAGATCTGGGCAAAAGCTGTGAGGCCATGAACCTCGAAGAGATAATTAGACAGAGATTACAGGATGTTATCGTACACATTGTACTATAAGTACACAAAGCTTTGCATGTACTTACATACGCTCTCGAGCTGCATTATCACGCGGCTTTGTCTTGTTTATCGTTGAACATTGTCATACCCAAGATACTCTAATGAAAATATTTTTGTATCGCAGACGTGGTAAAATTATTTACTCTAATGCCATTTACAAATGGATCTCCTTTTGAATTTGTGTTTCTATTGTTATGTGAGGTACCTATTCTAATGAAAATGATTCTTTGTTGAGTAATATTTTATGATACCGAAATGAAATAATAATATTCAAGGTATCAGAATTTGCATTTCAGAATTACCTTATGTGTGTAGTTAATTAAGTGCTACAAAAAACGGCCATTTAATAGTCGAAGGAGAAAAAATTATCCGTTTACTAATCTGTATTCGGGATCCAAGTTGTTTCAAAAGAGGTAATAAATGAAGGCACAGGCCTGCCACATGCGACAGCTACGTAAATCTGTTCAGCCTTTGTAGACGAAAGTTATGATTAACAAGCCCATACACGTTATGATTAACAACCACTGTTTTTAATCACTTTAAGAAATTCGGATAGAAATTTGTCTTTTGGATAGAAATTATTCATTCATTTATCATTATTTTTAATTAATATTCTATTTCATTATTTATTGTTTTAAATTTAAATGTTTATTTATTATTATTATTATAATAGTAAACTACACGATAATATTTGTCAATGGAGCATTAAGATTAATGTTATGTTTCCAGAGACACATCTAAGGATGATACTGTTTTCATTAGGAATTCATAATGAAACCAACATCAATATTGAAGAAGAGAGTTTATTTGAATATCTTAGTACATGTGTAACGCAGTGGGTCATCAGTCGCGATAGCATGAAAACTTTTACTATTATGACACCTGCAACTCTGGAAGTTAAAAAATCATGGCTACTTATTTATTGCGAGACGATTTTTATGCTCAAAGCTATCATCGTACCACATAAACTTCCTATCATATCAACATGATCGTTAAAGCTGGAAAACTAAAAGTATAGCGATCCCCTAGTCTAGTCTAGTCTGGAATCGTCTGGCACGTATAGAGATTGAAAGCTTTCGTCCACAATGTTCGTTAAAATGGATGCTTTTACATGGTTCATTTTTATAGATTTGTTAACGTACAGCCTAATGTATTAGGTTCATTCACCTCCACGTTTACTAACTCTTAAACCGCACGCTAACAAAAGGGAGCGTAATAAAAAATCAAGGTAAACCTTCCAACTGGACGGAGGAGGGACTTAATTGCTATATTTCCACACAGTATCAAAGGTATCGACACAATTACGAGAACTCACTCAATGCGTTCTCTCAGTTGTGATTAAGTGATTCAATTTTCAATGTGGCAAACATTAATGGAGTTTCTCGGCTATTTTATACCCTGCAAATGTGAATTTGACAAATATCATTGAACGTCATAAAAAGGTTTTATCTCTAGGTAGTTATTATGAACCAAATTTATTTATATGACTATTACTTGGTTTGGTGCTCAGCGCATAGGCCACTTCGCCCCCTAGATTGAGTAGGGTTCGATCTCCGCGTGGCAGAATCTGTGTGATCACAAATATTTTTTCCGATTTGTATATATGTAATTCATGTTCGTATATGTATCCTCGACACGGAACTGATTATTTGGTATCTCGTATCACAACTGAATCTAGGAGCAATTGAATAGGTATAATTTATATTCATTAAACTAAAACTTTATTATAAAAGATTTATTATGTTGCACGCACCAAGTAACATAACGCTTTAAAAGATGGGATAGAAATTAAATTAACGCTTCAAAATCACTTTGCATGTTTCGGAGAGGAAATAATTACGTTATACTCCGAAGCAATTCTTTAATCTTGATAAATAAATCTTTCCCACAATTAAGTCAATGACGCCTGTTTAACTCGATTTTTTTAAGAAACCTATTACAGGCCGCAGGGACCGTTCCCGGGAAGAGGCTAGGCCAAGACTAAATTGCTCTAATATAAAACAGTCAATTTAAATAGTAAAAGAGTTTCATTTTAAAAAATGACAATGCAAATGACACTCAAGGAAAGTTTTTATTGCATTACTTAAACCTAGAAATTTGTTCGTATGTCACAGTAGAAGAAGACTTTATTAAACTCGTCGCCTCAAAGCATAAAGCTTACAATATGATTACATTAGATATTCTAAATACAATACTCTATGAATAAGCTCAATGTTCAGTTAAATTCCAAGACAAATTCAAATTAACAAAAGCTGTTTATGCCAAGTATTTGTTCGATTGCAAAGTAATTTTAGGCAAAAGGTACGGAATTATGATAATCCAAATCATACTGAATTAATAAAGACATCTCTGAAGATGAGACGGGAATACGTAGTTGAATTATATTGCGTTGTACAAAGCCGAGAGTCGAGTCGCATTTACCTGGGGTTTTTGTTTCAGTCCCCAAAAGTAGCTTGATGATATAATAATTGACTTATGGAGCCGGCATAAACAGCTTTTTATTCCGACTAAGAAAAAAAGGTCAAACAAAGCCAAGAGTGCTTCCTTTCGTTCCGCCGTCGTGCCTGCGCTTTGTCAGCATTGTATGGTAGTTAAACTTAATTAATGATTCTGCACTCTTGATAAGAGACGAACTATATATACAATGTAGGTATAGTGTCTTGTATTCATATTTCTTCTTGGAATTAATTATTCTGAATGTGTTAAGAAAAAATCATGCATGTTTAAATATGTCACTAATGGGTAAGGCTGACTACGAATCGATTCTCAGATAACTTTAAATAGATGATACGCTAAGTAAAAGTCTTCATGTTAATAGGCTTTATTGAGTATAAAATAAACAGCGTGTGCCATTTTCGTTTAACATTTACAATACAATACAATACAATACTCTTTATTGTACACCAACAAAATTATAAAACAACATGTAAAATAAGACACTGATACAATAGGCGGTCTTATTGCTAAGAGCAATTTCTTCCAGACAACCTGGTTAAATACAAAATACTAGAAAAAAAAAGTAATCAGGGCAGTTGGTGGCGTACGCTATCATTGGTATATACAAGTACTGAAATTTGCATAAAAGATAAATAAATACATATATACGTAAATAAGTACAATACATATTTAACTACATACATACTTACAAAAAAGTATAACAAAAAGGGACTGACTATGATGCATCATATTTTGTCAGCAAGTAGAGAGATAGTGGTCTTTGACCATCTTTTTGAAGGAAGCTGACGACTGTGCACGTCTAACTGATACAGGCAATGCATTCCACAAGCGGACAGCTTGAACTGTGAAGGATTTATCAAAGAAATTTGTGGAATGCATTGGCGTTTTCAGCTTTAGATTCTCCGACGACCTTAGGGACCTCAAATGTGTCACGTGAAGGAATTCAAATCTTTCTTTTAGGTAAGAGGGAGTTGACGGATTAAACAGGATACTGTATAAAAGAGATAATATATGAGCATTCCGGCGAAGGCGAATTGGTAACCACTTGAGCTTTGAGCGAAATTCTGAGACATGGTCATATTTGCGTAAACCAAATATGAACCTTATACAGACATTTTGAATTTCTCTGAGCTTTTGGCGCAAAATCTTCCCTCTAGGATTTCTCGGCATTTCTTGAATAAACTTGACACCACCTCTAAATTGCATATACGGTGCTACCTGAAAAATGAAACTACGTAGTGATTTTCTTAAAGCAGTCATTTACATATTCCTAATTAGTAGATTTTATTACAAAATAACGCCCAGTTGCAAAGACGTTCTTTATAATTTAAAGACGACATTAATCGCTAATTAAAATAAATTAAATCATTGCAAAAAATAAAATGACGATAAATTTTGAAATAATAAAGTCCTTAAAGATGATGCCACTACATGTAATGAATGTATTTTCTGCAACGGTGTGTAAGACGGTACAAATGGTGAAAACTTCGGTATTTAAAACGAGAAACATCTAAACATTTTAAATGATAAAAAAAGAAATGATAACCTCTAAAGAAACGTAGTCTATCAGATCTTTTTTTGTTGTTTTACAACAAATGCTGTAATTTCTTCTCCGTAATCAGGCACCGGTTTTCCTACCACACCTGCTTCACGCACTCCAGGGTGTAGCTGCAAAATGGTTTCCAGCTCCAATGGTGCTACCTGTCAAAACAATTAAAGTAACCGTACCAAGACATTGTGGAAAGACTGCAACCAGAACGGTATTGACGTAAAATGTAGCTAAATACCTAAGTGTGAAAGTCCTATTTGGCAATAATCAAGGCTGTGTGATGTATTTTAATTTTAATAAAACAATTTTTCACCACTTCAGTTTAATATTAAAAATCGCAGTGTATATGGCTTTCTATCTTTCAAATCCAAAACAAAATGCGGGCTGCACCTTTTGGTGAATTACGATCGTCTAGGATTTATTGGTTTTGCATCGAGCGTCGAGCATGCACGAATGCAAAAATATACTAGGTACGCTGCTTTGCAGTCGTAAAACTCGTTTTGATATCAGTGTTTCAGGGGTTTGTCGAAACTACGAACGGATGTACAAGTATAATCGTAAACTTTATTCTCATTAAACCCGGCTAATAGAGGATCTAGAAAAACTATGGAATATGAATCCTACTATGACGTAATCTACAAAAAGGGTTTTTCGAGTTGAAAAGGTACGAGAATATTCGCAAGGGGTAATAATACCCACAAAATATTATAGCTTATTGCTAGACTTAGGTCGAGATGCTGGGTACTACGTGTATACTTTTTCACATGTCCGGGTTGTTTCGTAATTATTAGTTACCGCGATCGAAGTCGCGGGCAGAAGCCCGCGACTTCGATCGCGTTGACTTTAGACAGGAATCTAACATTTTTATTAATCCAGGTGTTATGTATCATCCTATGTGTTAATCCAGGTAGTAAAGTATTTGTGTGCCAAATTTTATCCATTTCCGTTCAGCCGTTTTTGCGTGATTAAGTACATCCAAACACAAACGATAAATACATTAAAAATTGTTTAAAATTATATACCTTTAGACAAAGCAGTATTCTCATCGATATAGGTAGCGATTTTAAGTCATGCCTCATGTTATCAAAATTGCAATAAATAGTCTCTATATGTATGTATAATATTAATCCAGATTCAAAGAAACTTATCGAACACATAATACAAATGATTTTTATGATGATGAATTTCAGTACCGCTTTTTAAATTAGGAGCTAAGTATATACCTATGAGATTTGAATAAAAATATTGCCTAAAATTTAATGTAACTTACAAAACAATCGTTATCCAGATTACACAAAATTATATCTTCTTTACGATACTAATATTAGATCCACATAAATAAGAATAAGGTTAAATAGGAGTTAGTTTGGGGGAAAATATAGATACCGCTTCATAATGGAGGGCTCGGATAATACTACGGACTAATTTAATCTGATCGAAAACAGCCAATATTATAAATTACATTATGATCGTTTTTCCTAAAGATAGATGGGCACATTAACTACAAACAAATAATAACGGCAAAAAAATGCAGATTTTTATTAAGATATATAAATTCGGTCCTACATTCAGCTTTAAAAAACCACTCTTTCAAAAAAGAGTCTAGCTTGTCGCACTCTCTCCGCCTGGGTATGGAAGGATGCCTTTGCCCAACGGTGGGACGATGACTGACAAAAGAAAGTTCTACCTTGTATCCATCGTAAACGATTATTTTTTTCAGCCTTTCAACTCTGTAGAAATATTTATCGTCATCGTAATAACCCAAATCGCCTGTCTTAAAGAAGCCTTGTTCTAAGTAAACAGAGGGGTCTACTCCCATGTAACCCTTCATAAAGTCAGGACCTCTCAAGCATATTTCCCCACGTTGATTCGGGCCAACAGTTTTACGGCTTTCGGGATCCACGACCTGTGTAAAATATCAATATCAAGTTATTTCGAATATCAACACTAATAAGAAGCCAAACATATAAGGCAGCAATAATAATATTGTATCTTCCCACGCTTTATTAAGTAGCCCCCGAGAGAATAAGATTACCTTAAGGGTTATCCCAGGGGAGGCCATGCCCACGCTTCCGGGCTTTGGACCTTTAGTACCCCAACTCTCGGATGTCAGTTCACCAGCTTCAGTCATGCCGTAACCTTGCAATATATTTTTCAATTTGGGAAACCTGAAAGTAAAATATGATTAAGTATTTTTTAAGGCCTATCTTTAGGTGTGTTTTGTTTGCTTTAAGCGTGCTTATTTCAACCTTTGCACTAACGCTAAATATATATTAACAATCTTTTTTGTGGACATCTCAAAAGGATTATAATGTTTTAAGAGGAAGCGAAAGAGGTGTGTGCCAAACTGTAGTCTTTGCCTAACCCAGTGGGATAAAGGTGTGAGTGTATGTATTTATGTATGTCCTTAAAATTCATATTCCGAGAATAGCACTATAAGAATTCTATTCGAGTGTAAAATAAAGCACTTCTTTCATGATGTTTTACGTAGTAGACCGAAATCATAATAAAAAACAAGTTCTAGACATGTAAGTCAGGAAAGCAACCGCACAATTATTGACGCGGAGCAACAGCGTTCCGTAACAATAATATTAATAAAAAATCTTAAACGATTTCTTTTCAAAATAAATGGAGCGTTACTTGCCTGCATTTAACCTTTTTAATCGTCTTGTTATGATGAGGCGATGATCGAGAATATATATTTTTTAGCAAATCCAGATTAAATTTACCCGCTTCTTCTGCTTTCGATAGATAACAAACAAGGGAGGGAACTATAAATGCGATATTGACCTGAAATTTTATGAGTCATATATTAGTTGTTTAATTATTTGGTAAAAATATTATACGGTACATTTCGTGGGATAGGTACGGAGCTTGTACCAAATGCATTAATAATAGTATGTCTATAATTGATAAAACAGTCCGTTTGCCTATTTTTTTAAAGCCCGTTTGTTACACCTCTTTTATATTCAGTCTAATCGTGTTGTAGTGGACAGGAAAATGAACAAGAAAATGGCGTTACTATAACTTTTATAACTAGAAATGATCTTGTAAAAGTATTTTGTATGCCATTATTAATACGATCATTTCAAGAAGTTATCATAAACTCGAATAATTTATTTTGTATAAGCCCTGCGGGAGCGCTTACAAATGGTCAATTTACATAGTTTTTAAAATCTAATTTAACTACAAATCTACCACCGGATCGCAATGCGGCCTCCACTGAGAAGATCCGGCAAAGAAACTCAGCGGGCTTGTCTTTTTTATTTAATTCTCTTTCTCTTTTATTCCTTTCAATTTTTTTAGCATATTGTGTGAATACAATGTTTAGGTTACAATTAAATAGCTTATACTCTAGCACCAGTGTGATGCCGTACGACCGAGATATGAGACTAATGAAGTTATTTATAAAGAGTGTCTGAAGGATTCCAGATGGACCAGTCCCCACAAGCAGCACCCGTTCACGAGTATGACTACTGGAACAGCTATTACTCCCCTCGATCATATTGGAGGGAAGGGAGTGACCCGTGCCAGACAGCCACCGCAAGCAAAGACATTATAGTGAGCATGATCAAACCAGAACCCCAGAGACGGTAGGCAGATAGGGTCTGCAAAGCAGCAATGCCTCAAGCTCGTCAGGCACAACACGCTACGCTTTAACAGAATACTTTTACATATACGCTTTAATTTCAAAAGAAAAATTAAATAGAAATACTAAATAATATGGCACTTCAAGCACGACTTCGACTTCGTAAACTATCCGATGTGTTAATCTTGGTAGTGAATTGTTTGTGTGCCAAACTTCATCCATATCTGTTCAGCCGTTTTTGCGTGATTGAGTAACGAACATACAAACGTTCACATTTATAATATTAATAGAATTTATAATATTTATCAAATTGGGAATGTAGTTACTGGTCTCGATTAAATCTTAAAAAAAAAACAAATATTTTACTAGAAAAATTAAGAGTACAGCCATTTTGACACAAGTCACAGCTTACCAACTATTTCTCTTATTCAGATTATTAACATAGATCTTAATAATAATTAGTAGTAAAATATAACACCTAATAAAATAAACACTTCTGGTAGATATCAACCAAAATTAATTCTAAAAATATAGAAAAAAATCTGAAAGAAGAAGCCGGGGTCATAAATGCAATGTGCATAATATGTGCAATTAAAAGTTGAAATTAAATCTCAATGTAAATAATATTTTTGTCACACAAGAAGCAATACAAACGGGGCATCTATCTATATAATTTATTGGTAGATAGATAAAGGATACTCTATGGAAGAGTTAAGAAGGACTAGGATGGACTCCTTAGTCACAGAGTTTTTATAGTTAATTAAATAATTACAACACCATTATTTAATGGCAGAGTCAGTGAAGGCGGTAATAATTAGTGTTCTTGTTTGCTATATACAGTGTCTAAATATTTTATTCCCTTTATATTATTTGAAAGGATTTGATTTTTGTTTTGTTTTTAATAATAAGGATTGCTATGTCAGTAGTCGAGGAACAGGGTATAAAAACATTGGGGTGTATAAAGATGCGGGAATTAAATAATTAAAAAAAAAAATTTATTAATACTCTATTTTGTTTTACACATTATATTATAATTTTAGAAAAGTTACTTTGAAAATCTACACTAGTGATCATTGATGGAAGTTTGATATATAATGAGTGATCAAACAAACTTACCTGTAAGTGATCTTTGATCATCATTATATGAAGAAAATATCCTTCGATGATTACTCTAGCCCTCCCAGACCCACAAAGACACTAAATTCAATAACTGAACTCTTCTACCCGGGCAAAATTATATTATCAATGTGTAGCTTTTAAGGAATGAAGTTGACAGATGACAGCAGATTCAGGGGGAATAAAGCGAGTGCGTTTCGTTATAAGTGTTTTTTTAATACTTTGAAAATCGTGGCACCGGTACCAGGAAAAGAGGAGACTACACTAGTGATCATCGAAGGACGTCTGATTTATAATGTTACACCCAGTCTATATTTACGCGATTGTCCTAATCAAGTGTCAAAAAAGAGTTATTATAATCGGTTCAGTAGTTTCACTGTTTAACGATTACAAACAAACAAATCTTTCCTCTTTATAATATTAGTACAGAAATGGTTGGGAAATCAATCAATGAACAAGTTTAGTAGCGAATAATGCACGTAGTAATCACGAGATCCTGGGTGTGTGTGTGTGTGTGAATGACCTACGCTGTTGGCCTCGAGGCCTCTACAGCTTCACCGGATTTTAAAGGCGAGCGTGCAACCACTACGCTCCAGCCAGCCAGAAGGGCAAGAGGCGACACACTCGAGGGCGCCTCGAAGAGGCGCCCTCGGTTGGGACAGTCGCTGTAGGGGGACGGGTGCACTACTAAGCGCACCGGTCAACCGCCGGCTATGGGAGGGGATCTACTACTACGTCTACGTCATTGTCGCCCGTATTCTGAGCGGAAAGAAGGGATGACAAGGCATCGGGGGGGTCGGTGAGAACATATCGCGGCCGGCGGTGGCGGCAGGGGTCGGGAGGGAGATCGTAGTCGGCGGTGGCTACGATTAACGGATTCGCATGGGTAGATGCGTTCGCGAAGTGACGTGTCGACGCCTTTTTAATAAAGGCGCGAATAGGTTCGAGACCTAGATCGGAGTGGAGGTCGACGTTCCGTACGAACCAGGGGGCTCCTACGGCTTTACGGAGGAAGCGGTTTTGAACCACTTGGAGTTTATCGATGTGAGAGGGGGCCGAATGCCCGAACACAACACACGCATAAGTCATGATGGGTCGAACGCAAGTTTTGTAAAGTGTCACCTTATTTCTAAGGGACATTTTACTCCGCTTGCAGATTAACGAATGGAGACGACCGAGCACAAATGATGCTCGGTGACGGACCCGCTTGATGTGCGGGCCGAAGGACATGGGACTGTTTAGGGTGACCCCTAGATATTTGACCTCTTTGACCCAGAGAATGGGTCGGTCGAACATGGTCACTTGGCCGAGATTACTTCTAGGGCGGCGCAGGGAGTGGCGCGGGGTGGCACCTCTGGAGAAGAACACCGCAGCGCTCTTGTCCGGGTTCACCTCAATACGCCACTTTCTGAACCAATTCCCTAGGGAATTGGCGGATGCCTGAAGGTGTCTGGTAATGAAACCCTTATTCCTATGCGAGACGTAGAGAGCGGTATCATCCGCGAATAGGGCTAGATGCGCCTTACTCGAACGAGGAATGTCGTTCGTGTAAAGGCTAAACAGGAGCGGAGAGAGAACTGAGCCCTGTGGGACTCCAGCACTGATGGAGTGGGAAGTGGAGCGCGTCATTTCGACGCGATAACGGAAGGCGCGATTCGACAAGAAGTCTCGTAAGATGAGCACGAGTCTGTCCGGCACACCCAATTGGTAGAGCTTGTAGATCAAGCCGTTGTGCCAGACTTTGTCGAATGCCTTCGCGACATCTAGGAAGAGGGCGCCCGTGTAGATGGGTTGCGCGCAAGGCACGAGAGATCCTGGGTTCGTATGTTAGGTCAGACAAAATGTAACTTTTCGATAGAAATCATCAAGTGCAGTCCGAAGTCTAGCATTATGTCCGGTATAATGGTAATAGGCTCACCGCCTATTAAATGGAACTTGACATCGTCGGCGAAAAGTGGGCGTACGTACACAGTCCTCTGTTATACCCCCGTTTGGGGAATATAGACGTGACGGTGAATGATTTCCTAAACCCATCATATTTATTCTTTTAATTTAGTTGTAAATTGGTAATATAGACAAATTATAGACGTTGTGCATTTATATAGTAATTAATCGCAATGGCGTTCGCAACTAGGCGAAAAGTAAGTTAACCCTTTGAAAAGGTATAATTATTCAGACGTATGTATTATTAACTAATTATGCAAGCTTGGATTGTATACGCTCTGGTAAATTTAATAGGATTAGACAATCGTATTACATTTTACACTATGCGTAGCTAAGTCCAGGTAGACACCTGGACTTAGCTACGCATAGTATAAAATTTTTACAGTCGGCACGCTGGTACTCAGTAAGTTTAATAAGATAGATAGATAGATAAAGTATTCTTTATTGTACACCAGCGAACAGAGAAATACAATGTGATATTATCTTAAGATAGAGGCACAATTGGCGGCCTTATTGCTAAGAGCAATTTCTTCCAGACAACCAGTACGTTGGTACACTATAAAGATATATATTTTATACAATACTACTATATATATATTGATACACAGGATTTGATATACCAAACATATAAATCTAATCCAATCCAATGATGACAGCAATTATTACATTATCCAACCAAGAAAAAGTGATCTTTAACCATTCTTTTAAAAGAATGCAACGTCTTTGCACATCGGACCGTAACAGGCAATGCATTCCACAAGCGTACAGCTTGATTAGTGAAGGATTTATGAAAGAAGTTTTTGGAATGCATTGGTTGGAATGGTTGGTTGAAAGAGGTTTGTTGAGGTAAGAGGGAGGTGTCGGATTATATTGAATATTGTATAAAAGCGATTGTATGTTAACATTCCGGCGATGGCGGATTGGCAGCCACTTGAGTCTTCCATGAAATTCAGAAACATGGTCATATTTGTGTAAACCAAATATGAACCTTATACAACAATTTTAAAGGTGCTCAAGTATATCAAGTTGGCTCTCAGTAAGATCAAGATAACTGGCGTCTACATAATCTAATATAGGAAGGAGAAGGGATTGTGCAAGTGCAATTTTAGTGGCCGTTGGCAGAAAATTGCGTAGCCTTCTTAAAGATCCTGCCGATGCAAAAATCTTGCAACTGAGTTCCTGCGGTTGTGAGCCCCAAGTAAGATTGGAGACTATATAGATCCCCAGATTTTTTATAATTTTGCTTATGGGCATTGTGACACCATCGAACATAATTTGCGGGAGCTGTGACCAATCAAGACGAGAACTAAGTCTGGAGCTACGTACAACTATGACTTGCGTTTTAGATGGGTTAACTTGGAGACCGTGACTTTTACTCCACTCATATATTTTAGTCAAGTCATTATTGATGGTATTAACTGCCTCAGAACTTAATTGATTGGAAATAGAGTTAATATAAACAGCGAAAAGTAAAGGAGATAAAACGCCACCCTGTGGAACACCGGCACTAGTACTACACCAAGAAGAGTAGGTTTATTTGATGCGAATACGTTGCCGGCGACCAAACAGGTAGTTACGAAACCAGTCAATTGCTGTTGGAGATATGTTAACAGAGCGTAGCGCACCGAGTAAAATATCGAAATCTACAGTAAAGGCATTGCTAAAATCGAGCAATGTGAGTACAGTTAGGTTAACACTTTCCATACCCAATCATATATCATCCGTAATATTCACCAAAGCAGTAACGGTACTATGGCCAGGACGGAAACCGGACTGAAAAGGGTTAAGGAGAGAGTTTTTGTTAAGGAATATACTTATTTGGTCATGGACGAGGCGCTCAAGGACTTTAGAAAGGAAGGGCAGTATGGATATAGGACGATATTCAGTGAAGGTGGTGGGAAGGGATTTTTTTCGGTAAGGGTGTTATTTGAGCTTCTTCATCATGAAGATGGAAATTGCCCGCTGGATATTGAAAGGTTGAAGATATGGCAAATAATAGGTAGGATTTTGTCAAGGATTGGAAGAATAATATTACGGCTGATACAATCACTGCCGACTGCGTTAGACGTTATCGATTCTATGCTCTTCCTAACATCACAAGCGGAAAATTGGTCAAAGACAAATGGCGCATAAATTGGCGTCGGAATAGAGGAAAGATAGTTAAGCGTATTTAATTTAGTTGTCTTATTAAAATTAGACGAAGTAGAGAAATCTCTATTCAGAAGATATATAATATGATATATAAATATAATATAGAAATATAAATATGTAATAAGCTCGATTGCTAGTGCATAAAAAGCTTTAAATAGAAGGACGGCTCGGTCCAGTGGTTAAGAGCTGCCAACTGGATCGATTAGTCGCGGGTTCGATGCATGCATAATATGATATGCTATAAAGCTTTATATGATCTAAAGATTTATATGATCCACAAATATCTGTTTCGGTCTGGATATTTTTGTAAGTGCATTTCATGTTTGTAAACGCTCCTACGGCATAGGAATAAGGGTAAAATGTAACTCGCTCTATATTAAAAACAAAGCCAATGAAAATTAAGCTGCGAGCAAATGATTTAATCTTATCCTGTACGTATAGTCTTAGGAAAGAGTTATCAAGTGGGCTACCGTACCTCATTGTTTCAGAGTATATAATGTGTTTCATCTCGAATTGCGCGGTTATTCAAGTATACCTGTATCTATTGTTCGGAAGTCTCAAAATACTGCGCTTCTACACCAGAATTGCACCATTCTACGAATGGAGTTAAATTAAGTTTGTATGTTTAAACATTTTAATGGTGCCACAGAGATAAGTTGCCGAGTTAAGTCTGTCTCGTCGGGATAGCGCGAGTGGTTACTACGAGGCAATAGGTTCGAATCCTAGGTCGGACAAAGCATGCTTTCTGTATCGAAAGAAATTGCTCACTATCTGGAGACTGGGGTTCTGCCCGGCATAATAGAAATAGGCTTGCCTTTTACTATCGGACCATTAGGTCCGATAGTAAAAGGCAATATGTGGGTATATACCACAGAAATAGTCTTGATAAAATACTAGGAGTGAAACAGCGCACGATTTTGTTTACAACTTCTGGCGCTGCTTTGTACTACATACACAGTACGATTTTCATTAGGCTATACCATTTCTAGTGTTTTATTATAACGATTTCTATGGTGTACTGTACACAGTACAATAGATGTACCCCAAATGGGTAGGTATACACACCTCTGCAACGTGAAGGTAGGCATTCAGGTTCTAGAGCCGAAGATTTAATCTTCTAGCTCATAATGCAAACCATACCACCTACTTGACTTACACATCTTTGGAAATTTCCATAATGTGTACAGCCTGGAAATTATTCACCTACAACACATTATTTGATATTAAATTCCCATAATTTCTCATAAATTAACAGTTTCAAAAAGTTTGCAAATTACGTCGCCCAGGCCTCTCTAGTTTCTGCTAATATCGTCGTGAGTGTGGCTGTGTCTATTGTTCGGAATGTCGCGCCATATAATTGCTGCGGATGCGCTTCTGTCGCCGAATAATGGCGCCATTCTACAATAATTGGATAAACTTTACCAATTATTAAATTATGTTTTGTTAGTGACCTATATGCGAACGTCGAAAATTAATAACAAATTTGTTAACCAGTTTTAAAAAGATGAGTATAGATAGATAAGCACAATACGCTCAAAAGTAGACAACATTTAGGCATACACCACATCCTTATCCTATGGTATATGACTACCAGATTTTATGTACGTATTTAAACTTTACCTTGGGATTATGGCCAATATAATAAATGTATGGAAAAATAGCGTTATTTATTTAAATTGCCTAGCTTTTCAAGTTTAAATTTTCTACTTCTATTAAGTATGTTTTTTTTTGCCATTATTTTTCGTTTCATGAAGGTCTTGTAGCCAGGATTATTTTGAGTGGTCAAAAATATGTTGTTGTGTTGAAAATATGCATGGTTTAAATCGGGTTTGTTGTGGTGTGTGAATGACGCTGTTGGCCGCGGGGCTTTTACAGCTTCACCGGATAAGTGGGCGAGCGTGCAACCACTACGCTCTAGGGTTGGAATCGTAATAGCCTAGCCTCAGCTATCACGATTCCAAGCGTAGTGGTTGCATATGTATATAGTACCTCCACGTTAAATTGAGTATTTATTTACGAAACGTTATTAGGTAGTAGTACATATCGTCGAACCCACCTCCTTACGTAGATCTATCACGACAAGCTTGGGTTAAACCCTCTTAGAACAGGATTTTATTTAACATTAACTTTTTATACGGGCCTTAATTGTACTTTTTTATTTATTATACAAACACTTAAATGATAATAGGAATGAAAGCTTGTCGCGAAATTAGACTAACGACAATCTACGTCTTCACTCAACGTCTAACGACAAGCTTTTACTTTTTCTTTTATATACGTTTTAGTTCATTATTTGGGACAAAAGTTTGGTTCTAGAAAATTTTTTTTACTTATTTTTCCTTGTGAAAACACGAAGCGGCTATATAAAGTACAGTAGTAATCACACTACGGAGACCATTTAAGATTATTTTAGGAAACTGGATTTACTATGAAGTTGGAGATCGGGAAAATACTTAGGATATTGCGTACTTTATTTTTTTCTCATGGAAACACGAAGTGGCTAAAGTACAGTCTTATCATACTACGGAGAATGTTGAGATTATTTTGATCGACTATAAATTTCACAAGAAATAGGAGATAGGAACGTAATAAGAATTCTTTTCCCAAATCTTTTTAAGATTTTGTGTACTTTTGTTATCGATAAATCCATCAAACAGTAGGTACAACCTTCTTCTTCTTCTTCGTTCCCTCATTGCTGAGGATCGCGACCACGCACAAACAGTCCCCATTGGGTGCGGTCATATGCGGAGTGTACCACCCGATGCATGCTGCCACCCACCGCCTTCTTTATTGCGTCAGACCATCTTGCAGGTGCCCTTCCCTGAGTACGTCTACCGTCCATTTTGCCTAAAATAATCTGCTTCTCCAGACAATGCTTTGAAGACCGCATAATGTGTCCGAAGAAGCTGAGGGCTCTTTGTCGGCAGATCGTGGAGAGCCGTGTGGTGATTTTAAGTTCTTTTAGTATGGACTGGTTGGTTCTCATTGCAGTCCAAGGTACACGGAGCAACCTTCGCCAACACCACATGTCAAAGGCATCTAACTTACTGCTATCGCGGCTTCTCACAGTCCAAGTTTCGGCACCATACAAGAATACAGAGAAGACCAGAGCACGAACTAAGCGTACTTTGGTTGTTCGTCGTATACCTCTGTTCTTCCAGATTTTGTCGAGGTTAGCCATAGCGCTTTTGGCCATACCGGCTCTACGGCGAATTTCATTAGTGCAGCTCCCGTCACTGGTTATCAATGACCCCAGATACACAAACTCGCTGACTTTTTCATAGCCGTTGAGTGCGTCGGTTACCGGTAGTATGTCTGCTCTGTCCACCACCATTATTTTTGTTTTGGAATGGTTGATCTTAAGACCGAGTGTGGCACTTTCTACTTCAACTTTCTTCAAAAGAGTTGCCATCTCCAGTTCACTCGACGAAACAATCGTCGTATCGTCTGCATATCTTAAATCATTGACCCTGCGACCACCCACTACAACACCGCCATTCCAGCCGTCCAGGGCTTTTCTCATGATATATTCTCCGTACAGATTGAACAACTTAGGAGACAGAATGCATCCCTGGCGTACGCCTCGTTCAGTGTGGAAAGCTTTGGATTTCTGGTTTTCCAGTTTCACGAAGCTTGAGCCATCAAGATACAAATTCTGTATAAGAAAAGTAAGGTGTTGAGGTACTCTTTACTACTTACTTTTTTTTTTATTTTTTTTTTTTATTTTTTTTTTTTTTTTCGGGTAGTTAAACGAGCACAACGTTTTCTATTTGGCTCTGTATTTAATTTAAAATTAATTGTATACACTCATATTTTAAACAGTATTAATGAATATAATTGATAACTAACCTTAATAACTTGCCTTACAAGTGTTATTTCCTATATTTACTGTGAAACACTATTACACACTATCACCATGGAATCACTACAGAACTCAATGTCTCAACTGACGGAAATGTTTCACAAGAAGATGTCTGACTTTGAAAGCGAGCTCCAGAAGTCCTCTGCCACTCCTACATCAACCACTGCTGTCCTGGCTGCAGAGTTTACATCATTTCGTGCCTTCATTATGCAAACACTTAATGCCCTCCAACTGCAGATAGAGATGTTGGCTAAAACTGTCGACAATATTGAAATGAGAGGCAGAAAAAAGATCCTGCTGGTTCACGGTGTTGCAGAAGAGGCCAATGAGGATACAACACAGGTTATCGCCAAGCTTGCTAGGGACTGTTTGGGTTTGAGCGATTTTCAAACAGTTGACATACGCCGGTGTCACAGGATGGGACGTGCTTCAAAGAAGTCAGCTAGGCCAGTTCTGGTTAAATTTAACGAGGTAGCGGCCCGCAACAAAGTCTGGTTCGTCAAGACTAAGCTCAAGGGCACGGGGGTCACCATCTCCGAGTTCCTCACAAAGACCCGCCACGACTTCTTCATGGCTGCGAGAGCTAGGTTCGGTGTCGCCAAGTGCTGGACAATAGATGGCCAGGTGCATGTCCTTGGGCTGGACGGGACGCGACATTGTGTAAAGTCTCTTTCCGATATTAACAGTATTGCACAGGATCCTGTTAACCCAACGACATCGAAGACGAACACTGGGGCTGCAGCACGACCCAAGCGAGGGGTGAATGCAAAAAAATGAAGGATTAGGTGTAGTATTTCTGTCCTTTTTGTGTATTCCGCGCATTTTTCCTTGTTTTTGTACCCTCTTTTCTAGATATAATTTGTTTTTAAAAGTAATGTTTCTCAGTATGTCAAACCTAAATGTCAATGTCAGTTGCGTCTAAATTTCGTCATTTGTTTTCGTTCAAAAATCGTACATCGTTACGTTCTGTTTCGTTCTAAAATTGTCCTTTTTTTTTTTTTTTTTTTTATTGGTTCGATGACATTTATGTTTGAGTTATTTGTTGTATGTATATTGTCCATTTTTATATAATTTGTAATAATTAATATAAAACAGCTCTGTTTGCTATAGCACTTTTGGCAGGTGGGTTGGTTATTTACTACTGAATAATTTACAGGTATATTTATTTATTAGTATTATTATATTTGCATTATCTTTCATTTATTTTAATTGGTTAGACTTTATTATTAGGTATATAATTTGTATTTTAATTGTTTAAACGCATCTATATATTAATATATTATTTATTAAATTTACATGACAGAACATGAGAGTGAAAGTGATACCGATACATTCTTCTCTTTAGAAAGCAACGATGACAGTTTCATTAGTGTTCCATCTCTTACTGATACCCTCACGTCTACCTTTTCTGATGTTACTAGGAACTTTAATGTGGTTCATATTAATGCCCAAAGCATCCCGGCCCATTTTTCCGATATGCTGGTAAGCTTTGACTGTAAGGATATTCATGCAATCCTTGTTTCAGAATCTTGGCTGAAACCGTGCCTTCCGTCTACGCTATACTCTCTTCCTGGCTTTAATCTAATCAGAAACGACCGTTCAGTTGGAGGTGGTGGCGGTGTTGCGATATATCTCCGTTCAAATATTCCTTTTTCTCTAGTTGATTTATCGCCACAACCACCTCCATCAAACGCTGGTGAGCATCTTTTTATAGACATTGAGCTCTGCCATTCTAAAATACTTCTCGGTGTATACTACTGTCCCTCATCACGTATTGATTTCTTTTCCTCCTTTGAGAGTCTTTTGGAAAATGCTGTTCCTTCTTACAGTCATAGCATTATAATGGGCGATTTTAATACATGTCTGCAGAAAAACGATATTCGTTCTTCCAACCTTAAATCAGTTCTTGAATCCTGTAATCTATCAATTCTTCCTCTTGATGCTACTCATCATTTCCCTAATTCTACTCCATCACTTTTAGATCTTATATTTGTTTCCTCAGCTGCACATGTAGCCAAGCATGGCCAGTGTTCAGCTGACGCCTTCTCTTATCATGATTTAGTTTTTATTTCTTACAAAATTCGGCCTCCTAAGCCCAAAGTTAAAATTCTTCTGCAGCGTAATTTTAGTGGCATTAATCTTGACAGGCTTCGACAAGATGCCGCTAGCATTAATTGGCAACCTTTGTTGTTAGCAGACACACTAGATGACAAAATTAATATCTTCACGTCTACGCTAATTCAGCTGTATGATTTGCATGCTCCTATTCACCCTGTCAGAGTTAAACATCTTCCAGCACCCTGGTTAACTAAAGACATTAAGTTATTGATGAACAAAAAAGTGGCAATGAAATCCAAGTATAAAGCTAGATCCACCGATTCTAATTGGATCAACTACATTGCCATCCGGAATCACTGCAACAAGGTGTGTAGAGATGCTCAACGCCAACACATCCATAGTTCGGTTCAAAATGGTAATCCAACAAAGGTTTGGAAGTTTCTTAAATCAATGGGGGTCGGTAAATCTCGTCAAGATAACTTCCCTAAAGATTTAGATATTAACCTCCTCAATCAGCATTTCTCGACTTCGTCTAACTTTGATAAGACTACGAAATTAAGTACGCTTAACTATCTTTCATCCATTCCGACACCCGATTATTCACCTTTTGATTTTAGTCAATTTACTGCTTGTGGTGTTAAAAAGAGCATAGAATCGATCACATCAAATGCAGTCGGTAATGATTGTATCAGCCGCAAAATGATCCTCCCTATCCTTGACGAAATCCTTCCCATCATTTGCCATATCTTTAACTACTCTCTATCTAGCGGAGATTTCCCATCCTCTTGGAAAGAAGCCCAAATAACGCCCTTGCCTAAAAAATCCAATCCTAAATCTGTCTCCGAATATCGTCCAATATCCATATTACCTTTCCTATCCAAAGTTCTTGAGCGTCTTGTTCACGACCAATTCAGCAGATTCCTCAATACGAACTCCCTTCTTAATCCATTTCAGTCAGGATTTCGTCCTGGTCACAGCACCGTTACTGCTTTGGTGAACATCACAGACGACATAAGATTAGGTATGGAAAATAGCAATTTGACTATACTAACACTACTCGACTTCAGCAATGCTTTTAACACTGTGGATTTTGATATTTTGCTAGGAGTCCTATGCTCTATTAACATATCTCCAAAGGCAATTGACTGGTTTCGTAACTACCTGTCTGGTCGCCGGCAACGCATTCGCATCGATGAAACTTACTCTTCTTGGTGTAACACTAGTGCCGGTGTACCGCAGGGTGGCGTTCTATCTCCTTTACTTTTCGCTGTTTTTATTAACTCCATTCCCAATCAATTACGTTCGTCATACCACCTTTACGCAGATGATCTCCAAATATACACACAGGCACCATTAGCCAGGCTGTCGGAAGCTGTGAATACTATGAATCATGACTTATCTAAGATATGTGAATGGAGTGGGTGCTACGGCCTCAATGTTAATCCAACTAAGACACAAGTGATAGTTATTGGTAGTTCCAGACTTACTTCACGTATCAATTGGTCGCAACTTCCCCAAATTATTTTTAATGGTATCACTATACCAGTAAGTAAAAGCGTAAAAGATTTGGGGATCTACATCGATACCAATCTCACTTGGGGTCCACAGCTGCAGGAGTTCAGCCGAAAGGTTTTTGCTTCTGCAGGTTCATTAAGAAGGTTGCGCAATTTTCTTCCAACTGCCACAAAAATTGCACTCGCACAATCTCTTCTACTCCCTATAATAGATTATGTAGACGCCAGCTATCTTGACCTCACAGAGCAGCAACTTAATAAACTCGAGCGACTTCAAAACTTTTGTATAAGGTTCATATTTGGCCTGCGTAAATATGACCATGTCTCTGAATTTCGTACAAAGCTCAAGTGGCTGCCAATTCGCCTTCGCCGGAATGCTCATATACTATCGCTTCTGTACAGTGTTCTGTATAATCCGATAACTCCCTCTTACCTCAAAGATCGATTTGAGTTTCTTCATGAGCCACACTCGAAGTTCCTGAGATCATCGGAAAATTTAAAACTGAAAATGCCGATGCATTCCACAAATTTCTTCGATAAATCCTTTACCATTCAAGCCGTCCGTCTGTGGAATGCATTGCCAGTGTCAGTTAGACGTGCAAAGTCGTTGGTTTCGTTCAAAAACATGGTTAAGAGTCACTATCTGTCAATAATATGATTATTTGCTATTTATCTTTATCTGTTAGCTATAATATATGTGTGGTATGTAATAGTGTATATTGTAATGTCTGTATATATATGACTAGGTTTATATTATATATATGTGTATTGTAAATTATTATCAATAGTGTACACCACCAACTGCCCTTTTTATTCTTATTTGTTTTCCTTCCAACGGTTGTCTGGAAGAAATTGCTTTAAGCGATAAGACCGCTATTTGTACTGTTTTTGTATTTAAATTGTTTCTTGTATTGTTTTTTTGGTGTACAATAAAGTGTATTATTATTATTATTATTATTACTCCCATCTCCACGACCAAGTCAAACATCGTTCTCCACTGCACGCAATCAAAGGCCTTTGCATAGTCTATAAAGCACAAGACCAACGGCTTATTAAGTTCGCGACATTTTTCGATGAGAAGACGTACATTCAAAATCTGTTCACGAGAGCCCTTTCCAGTCCCAAAACCAGATTGTTCGCACGGTATCTGGTGATCTACAAACGACGAAAGTCTAGTTTTTATAATGCGCAGGAGAATTTTACTAGCATGCGACCTAAGTGACAGCGTTCGGTAATTTTCACATTTTCTTGTGGAACCTTTTTTATGTAGTGGTATAACAGCAGATTGTGTCCAGTCAGCTGACCACTGGCCTGTTCTCCAAATTTTGTTACATATCCGGTGGATGATCTTAGTCCCTTCAGGACCCAGCTGTTGAAGCATTGCTGCTGACACACCATCAGGACCCACAGCTTTATTTTTCAATCTATTGATCGCGTCTTGAACCTCTGAAAGCAATATATCTGGTTCTCTGCAGTGATCGTCCCATCTTCTTTCCATGCAAAGTCCCTCTTCTTCCCGATAAAGTTCATGGCAGTAGTTTCTCCATCTATCCAGAGCATGTTCCAGCTCTGTCAAGGTGTTACCCCTACTGTCATCAATTATCCAACTCTTTGGTTTGAAGGTACCCGTCAGTTGCTTTACTTTCTAAAATAGGTCTTTCGTTTGCGCTTTGTTAACATGGCTCTCAATTTCATCGCATATGCTGTTGATGTGCTCGTCTCTGTCTCTCCGCGTGGACCTTCAAACTTCGGCATGTAGCTGGTTATAACGATTAATCTTAATTTCAGTCTCAAGTCCTTACACTTCAGCATCTTCCTCTCCTCAATGAGTGCCTATGATTCTTTGCTTATCCACTCTTCCTTTCTTGTCACAACTTTAAACAAATTACTACTCTCCTTTGCAGTATCTAAGACTACCTCCTTAAAGGTATTCCAATCCGCTTCACTAGAGTCAAAAGGATCCCATTCCCGGGATTTGATCTTAGTATCAACTGTTTTGTGAAAATGGTCTAGAGCCGATTTATTAAGTAAAAAGTTCTTTTGAGGTTTTGGTAGCGTACTTTTTAGGCGAAGTCTGAATTCAGCTATTACAAGTTGATGGTCACTGCCGCAATCAGCACCAGGGAGTGTTTTGGCATTAGAAACTGACGATCGCCATCTGGATTTAATTGTTATGAAATCTATCTGGTTTCTATGGCCTTGTGGAGAAGTCCACGTGTACAATCTCCTTGGGTGGTTTTCAAACCATGTGTTCATAATAGTCAGCTGATTTTCCACACAATATTGCAGAAATTGTTCGCCTCTGTCATTACGAACCCCCAGGCCATATCCACCCACAAGTGTGCCTTTGAGTGGTTCATCCATAGTGCAGCCAACCTTTGCGTTCCAGTCACCCTGCACGATAGTTACTTCCTTAGATGGTATGGTGCGTAACAAGGTATCAAGATCGGCATAGAATTGGTCTGAAACTTCCTCGTCTGATTGAGAGGTAAGTGCATACACATGAATAATGTTAATTGGTGCAGGGCTAGCAGCAAGCTTAATAGCGATCATTCTATCATTTGGTGTGACATATCCTTTGACGCTGTTCTGTAATTTCCTCGGTACAATGAAGGCTACCCCATTATTACTATGATCCACAGCACCGGTGTAATACATCATGTTGCCGTTACTTGTAAAAGTAACGGCAAGTAAGTAAAATGGCCGCTGCCTCGTCGATGCACTTCGCTGAGCCCTAAAATGTCAATATTGCACCTGTTCATCTCTTTCTCTGATACTTCTAACTTCCCTGGCTTTAGGAGACCTCTCACATTCCAAGTCCCCATGCGAAAATGCTTGCGTAGTGGTTTTTTAATTATATTCGTACTATCACCAGCAGCATAATTTCCACTCACTGTCTGGTGGGCCCCAGGTAAGTGGCCGGACGCATATTTCACACCATGCAACCCGGAATCACGATGGCGCCGAGGGTCAGTCGGATCACATGACGTCACACAAGTCTTCTTGGAACTGTTCATAGTGGTTTTCTTGGGGATATTAAAAGCTCGTTAAAAGCGCAAAGCTGTGAGCGCAATGTCGAAGCAGTAACGATCTCGGTGCCGTCGCATCCGTCAATGACAAGAGTTGCAACCGCCGTATACCAGGCACGGGATTAAACGGTCATTCATGAACTTTTGTATAATACCGAACCATATAACCATATATCAGTAGGAAAAATGAGAATAATATGGTATTTTATCTGAAAGAACAACCACTAAAGCTGAGACCATTAAATATTGAGACACATGGAATGCAAATGAGTAGGACGGGATTGGTTGAAGAGGATAACTAACTTTATTTTGTGTATTTGACGGGTGTGCTTAGGTGTAGTTAAGTTTAATAATACCTAAACTACTCGTATGTCAGTAAACTTACTGACATAGTTTAGAAAAATTTTAAGCAATTACTAAATAAAAGAGTTTTATAGTCCTCTTAAATAATCGTTCATAATATGCAAAAGTCTGCAAGGACACATTTTGTTAGTCTCTGTTATCAGTACCATTTTAACGTTGCCTATTGTTTTGTTGTTGTTTATCTTCAAACAAACGAAAATAACATCGCATGTATGTATCTGCTGTATCCCTTACGACTATTGACTTACGACTATCGATCCACCCTGTGGAGGGCCTGCCTATATGATATGGTGAAGACCTCTTAAGACCAATTCTCTTATTTAATTGCCACTGAGACTGAATTGAAATTTAATTATGAATTGACTCATATTTGGTATTCTGCTCACTAAAGTATCGATTCGATTTCAGTATCATCTCAGTATAATTCCGAATCCCGTCTTGATCACATGTTAGTCTTACCTGACACAGTCTAAATAAAAAATGAAAAAAACTGTAATCTTTAATTTAATGATGTTTTGTATATTTGTTGTTCATGTCAGTTCAACATTTTATCGGAATACCGTTAACATTTTGTTCGACATTCGGTCCAATCTCGATTCAGTCGATGTCGATATTTACGAGAATACCATTTGTGAGATTTATGAGATTGAGATTAGATCGAGACTGTATTTTTAATACTTTTAATTACGAGAATTGTTCTTCAGGGAAAAGTTAAATGGGTGCAGCACTGAGCAGGTCGTGATGGCGATTTTTGAAGGGAGGCCTTTATCCTGCAGTGGTGGCCTATCAGCTAATAATAATCATGATGATAACAACCTATTCATTCACTAAATATCTTGAATGATGACAAAGGTAAATTATAATAATTTGTACTGTACATTAGTAGTGATAGCCTAGTGGTTAGACCGTTGGACTGCAAATCCAAAGGTCTTGGGTTCAAACTTGGGAAAGCATGTGAGTATTAAAAAAATAACTATCACTTGCTTTAACAGTGAAGGAAAATGTGAGGAAACCTGTATGCCTAAGAGTTATTCGAAGGTGTGTGAAGTTCGCCAACCCTCATTGGGCCAGCGTGGTGTACACCACGCCTGTATGGCCTGAACACTCTTAGTTTGAGAGGAGGAGGAGGTTTGGGCACGCCAACGGTGGGATAGTTTCTTAACAGGGCTAATATTATAAATTATACTGTATATTTATCTGCTCATAAAGTCGTTTTGAGTCTTGCACTTAGTTAGTAAACTTACTTATAGAACTGCTTCCTTGAATTACGAGAGTTTCAATACAAATGTGTGAGTACAATAAACCCTAGCATTATATGGAACAGACTATAGACGCCTATGCTATGGAAAGAGCAAAGATTCTCAAAGAAACAAAATACTTATTGCTGCTTTACTTAGAGCGGCGTTCTGTGTGTGTTGTGATGTTGTTCATCCCATATTGTTACCCATCCCGGTATTTGTTTTGTGGTTTTTATAAAATGAAAATAAAATGCTAAATATAAATAATTACGTTCTGCCCGCGACTTTGTCCGCGTTGACTCTAGACTGGAACTTTACATTATTTCGAGATAAAAAAATTATTTCATCCAAATCCGTTCAGTCATTTTTGCGTGATTGTGTAAGAAACTTCCAAACATACAAACTTCCACATTTATAATATAAGTAGGATTTTTCAGATCAATACTGTACTATAAACATACCTGTCTCTTCCTTTCATATGTGCATAAAACACTATTGTTAAAAATGATTTTATTTCCCTCCCAAAGTTTGAAGTTCTGCAGCGCTGTTCGAGACACTAAAACAAAATTAAGTTAAGTCCAAGAGTTAAATTAATTTAAACAGGTTCTTTAATTTGGATGTACACTTTATGGAAATTTTATATTTACGATGTGCTCCAGCGCTACGTTGGGTCACTTATTTTCGTTTAGGAAAGCAGTGTTCTCGCAGTAAAGTGTAACACATCACGTAGTGGTCCGTAGAACGTAAACAAAGCAGCTCGACCGGCGACCTCACGCCCGGGGCGTTTAAGTGGAATTGTTTTACATTTTATTCGAGCAGATATTTTAGGCGTTGATAAAAAATCGTCTAAAATCTTTCTATTCTCTTGATCCGTCAGTTCAACTTATTCTCGAAGATAGTATTAGCTCCTTATTTAATAGAAGTCGCTTTTGGGTAGGATTTATTTTTTGCTGGCATGTTTAATACCTATAGAGAAGCAGATTGAACAATTTCTTCTGACATTAAATGTTTGACTTAGGCTTTATGCTGTAACTCCAAAATTTGAACTTACGTGTAATCTTCTCGTTAAAATCCTGCGGTCAATTAAAAAGGAGCACATCGTTATTTGAATACATTTATATTTTCGGCATATAAGTAGGTGTATAGGCTGATTTAAATTATAAACATCAAAATTAATATCTCCAGTTATATATTAATATCAGTGTACTCTGCCCACGGCTGGGCAAAGGCCTTCTCTCAAAAAAGAAAAGGAAAGGGAGAAAGAGAGATTAGGTCATACTGTACCACGCGGACCCAGTGCGGATTGCTGAAGGCAGGTTTTTGGCCCTATGCTGTTGGAATTTATCAAGCCGCCTTTAAGGCTTCCAACTTGGCTTAACGACCACCACATTAAGCGATGGCCGGGATTAACGGCTAACGTGCCTTCCGAAGTAGGGTCTCCGTACTCTCCGAATATGAAAATGCCATAAACGGTCACCCATCTCAGGCCGACCGAAACGATCGCGGTCGTACAGCTCTACGAGCGCCTTCGTACCATATTTCCAGTAATGAAGTAAACGTACAATTTTTTTGAAACATGGCGGGTATAAAAAATTGTGTGGTGTTAAAAAAAGTTGGGGTAAATTATGCGCCACTGGGACACATTATTGTTTCTACTTGTGTATGAGTACATTTCGGCGTGACTCGTCGAGGTTGTTTAAGTGTCACCGTATTGTTCCATATCCACTCCACGTGCCATGTCTAATTACTGTAGGGTCGCGTAGGCATTCATTTTTGCGGAAAAAATATACGTAAATATATGTACCTACCTAAATTTATTTTGACATAATATTCTTAAATTTTATTGCATGTCCTTCGTATTTCATATGTTTTATTGTGTAGTGTTATTTTCCTGAAACTCATAGTTTCAGGAAAATGTAAAACAGGTTACGTGTATCTGCTTCTCCTAGTCTCGTATTAGTTTTTATACTTTTTGACCGGCACAGAAAGGCATTTTTAGGTATTCACGTATTCACAATCATGCATAATTTTTTTTTTTATCCACTAGACTAGACACTATATTTATTTTTGAGTAAATACCTATTTCGAGTGTATTGAAAGTTTTCTTATATCGTGTCGTCTTTTGAAATAAGTTTAAAATGAGAACCGCGGTGACAAGGGTTTACATCATCGAATGTTATATATACATATAACATTCGATGATTTAAACTCTTGTCAACTTTTTCGCCGTAAAACTGGAACTGTTGGCTGTTGTGGAGCGTTGGTTCTCGTTAGAATTGCAAGGCTGTGTTTCGAAGCCATATCGATGTCTGTGTATTCATCAATATAACAAGAATCGCAAGGAACATTTCAACTTTATATTTGTAATTTTATCCATGTTATTCATCTCTGTCTATATCATCGAGCCAGATCTCTTGGGACGTAGGTAGGGAATACTGAGTTCCAAAATGTTATTTCCTTATAGACTGATGACTGACTTATAATTCATCTCATATCCGCTCGCCGTTTTCGGAGACTCGTGACATACGATGAAACATGGTCTATTTGGTCATGGCAAGATAATCTAGATCTTCTCCTGTTCCTAAATCCTGCACTTTCGCTCTGTATATCTGTTTCTATCTTTAAACATAAACACCGTCTCGGATGTATATATATATATATATATATATATATTGCCCAAGCAGGGATGGCAGAGGCCACTATTCGCGACGATGTTAGGTCCCATGTAATAGGGGGCGAGTGTCAGACTTCTTAAAACATTGCCACATACAGCTTCACTTATTACTAAGACAACATCAAAATATTGTCTTAGAGAATATTGTGCAGCCACTCACCGAAGTTGGCGGTAATTTAATCAAAATCGCGGTAAAGAAATACCAGCCAATTAATTAGCGCGAGTCGTGTTTTCTTTGTGTGGGCGTGACCATTCTTTCTGCCCGCCGACCAAGTACCGACGAAGTTACATTAAATGCGAGCATTGTTTGGCTATTGTAAAACATAAGTATATATGTATATAGGTACGCTTACAACAAGTGAACTAGTAATTATGTAAAGAGAAAAGATATTGTGTAAGTTTTCTATACAAAATTTAGGTAACATTCTTTGCTGAAATAAAACAGGTACCTATTTTTTTGTTTACAAATCAGGTAATACGTTGCACAAGGAGACAGACAGACAGTAGAAACTATTTGAATGAAGGAAATAATAAAAATGTTGGTTGGGTTAGATTAGACTTGTCGTCTCCCAAGGGGGCCACGAGCGACCCCGAGGAGGACGGCATCAAGTCTCCCCCCGATGGCGTGCTCTTCAAAGCGCGGGACAAGAGGGGCACCGGTGCGTTCCATACGGAGATCCCGGAGCCCCGGAGTCAGTAGGAATCCGACACGCCCCGCGAGCTTCCCCCGAGGCTATGCAGGATTTTCCACTGGCAAAAAAAAAGACTTGTCGTCTGCGATCTGCGTGTCGATCTCCCCCTCGGCTACAGCGTCGTATGTTATGCTGACGACACACTGGTGTTTGCCGAGCAGGACAGCTTGGAGAGGACCATAGGGCTCGCCGAGCTTAGGGCAGAGATCGTCGTCGGCGAGATCCGCGAGTTGGGAGTTGCGAAGCGCCGCGTGGGTTCGCGTTGGAGACTCGCCAGTCCGGGTGGGGCGGTACCTAAAGTACCTGGGCCTCACACTGGACAGTCGCTGGGGCTTCGAGGAGCACCACTTCGAGCGCCTGGTACCCCGGATCGAAAGGGTAGTAGGTGCTACGCACAGACTGCTGCCCAACCTCGGAGGACGGTCAGAGGAGGTGCGCCACCTCTACGGAGGAATCGTGCGATCGGTGCGTCTACGGGCCCCCGTATGGTTACACCAACTGTCAGGCGTCCGACGCAGCAGGATGAAAATCCAGAGCTTGCAGCGCAAGTTGGCCATCCGCATCGCACGAGGATACCGTACCGTATCCTTTGAGGCGGCAACGTTCCTGGCGCGCTTTCCGCCGCTCGACATACAGGCGGACATTGACGCGAGGGTCTACGACCAGACTCGTGGCGTCCGCCAAAGCGTTGAAAGCGTGCCTGCGCTTAAAGAAGTGAGACGGCGGGAACGTCGGCGCGCTCAGGAGGAGTGGCACGCGAGGCTCAGTCAAGAGCACATCATGCGCAAGCGCGTCGTCCAAGCTATCCTGTCGACCTTCGAAGCCTGGTAACAGCGGAGGAGAGGGCAAGTCTCCTATAGGCTTACTCTGATAGTCACCGGTCACGGTTGGTCCGGTCATTATCTTAACAAGATCGGCCGCGAAGCGACGACGTCTTGCCACCTCTCTGATCAGGATTCCGCCTAGCACACGCTCGAAGAGTGCCCAGGGTGGCCAATTGCTAAAAATATGGTAATATCTCTCCAGATGGATGAACCCTTTTATATGTTTATAAAAAGAGTCATTGGTTTTGGATTTGTGGACTGGATGGACATGAAATTACCTAGAATTTGACTATCATCGACTCGCTGCTAACTTGATGGGATCTCAAAACGCTCAACCAGACAACTTGATCCAACATTGGTGTGGGCATTTCATATAAGTTGTTAAGAGGCGTGCTGCGCATTTCTTGAAATTGCTTGCAGTGTTATGCCCTTTTTCCTCAGATAGCCACTGTATCAAACTGTCCGTCGTATTGGCTGACACTTCAAAGAACTCAATCCAGATACTTCTTTAACCTAACTACTAACCTAACCTAGTGGAGCTGTGATCTTATAATTATTGTACTAAGTCTTTTTTTTTTAAGTCGTAGCCCCACACTAGGATTTATTCCTGTGTCTTGGGTGCGTTTACAAACATGACACAGTGGGCGGAGCGGCCTAAGCTCTTAACCACTGCGCTCAATTGTCTGTCGATTATTGTTAACAAAATATCAAGATGTCTACGATATAAATAATCCTAGCTATGTCATCATCATCATCATCTCAGCCCATACTTGTCCACTGTTGAACATAGGCCTCCCCAATCGCTTTCCAGCGTAACCGGTCCGATGCCACCTGCATCCAACGACTTCCTGCGATTTTCACAAGATCGTCGGTCCATCTGGCAGGCGGTCGTCCCACGCTGCGCTTGCCAATACGTGGTCGCCACTCTAGAATCTTTCTGCCCCAACGCCCGTCCGATCTACGCGCTATGTGGCCCGCCCATTGCCACTTCAGCTTGCTAATCTTAAGGGCTATGTCGGTAACCTTGGTTCTTCTACGAATCTCTTCATTCCTGATTCGATCGCGTAGAGAAACGCCGAGCATAGCTCTCTCCATAGCTCGCTGAGCAACTATGAGTTTTTTTTATGAGACCTATTGTAAGAGACCACGTCTCTGATCCATATATCATCACTGGTAACACACATTGACTAAAAACTTTAGTCTTAAGGCACTGAGGTATTTTGGATGAGAAGATGTTGCGCAGTTTCCCGAACGCTGCCCAGCCGAGTTGGATTCGTCGATTGACCTCTCTCTCAAAGTTGGACCTACCTAACCGGACTACCTGTCCCAGGTAAATGTATTCGTCGACAACTTCAAGAGTAGAATTCCCAACGGTGAGTGCGGTGGGTACGACATGGACGTTAGACATTATTTTGGTTTTGTCCATGTTCATTTTAAGACCCACTTGTTGAGATACTCTGTTGAGGTCACCGAGCATTCGTCCTAGATCTTCCAGCGACTCCGCCACGACCACAATGTCGTCGGCAAATCGAAGGTGAGTGATGTATTCGCCACTGATGTTGATGCCAAGTCCTTGCCATTCCAAGAGCTTGAAGGCGTCCTCTAAGGTGGCCGTAAACAGTTTCGGAGAAATGACGTCTCCCTGTCTTACTCCTCTTTTTATGGGGATTGCCTTCGTGCACTGCCCCTGTACTCGGACTGACATGGTGGCGTTATTATACAAGCACTTCAACACTTCGATGTACCGATAGTCAATGCGGCATCGCTGGAGAGATCTAAGAACCGCCCAAGTCTCGATCGAATCGAAGGCTTTCTCATAGTCCACAAACGCCAAGCATAGTGGCCGATTATACTCCTCGGTCTTCTGTATAATCTGCCGCAGCGTATGTATGTGGTCTATGGTACTAAAGCCTTTCCGGAAACCGGCTTGTTCGGGAGGCTGGAAGTCATCAAACCTGCGTTCGAGACGATTCGTAATGACTCTCGAAAACAACTTATAAACATGGCTCAGCAGTGTGATGGGCCTATAATTCTTCAGTAAAGTGTTATCACCTTTCTTGAAAAACAGTACCACCACACCCCTGTTCCATGCTTCCGGCGTTTTCTCTTCGAGCAAGGCGGAATTAAACAGCCTCTGAAGGACTTTAAGTACTGGCGTTCCGTCCGCTTTCAGAAGCTCTACGGTAATTCCGTCTTCGCCCGGCGCTTTGTTATTTTTGAGTTGTTTGAGAGCCATCCTAATCTCGTACAGGCTCGTAAGTCTATTTCGTTTTTGGTGGAACCATCAGGGCTCATCCAGGTCCATTTCCTATGAGGCGGCTTCTGGAAGAAAGAGTTCATCATAAAGAGTCCCTCCTTCTCCAGGAATTCGGCCAGCCTCTGACCCCTGGGGTTGCGCTGCCCATATCCAAATTGCCCCACTCTCAACTCATCATCGCCCCGTTTGCCCAGCCGCGCATTGAAGTCACCCATAACCACTGTAAAGTGTGTTTTGGAAGTATGTATGGCTCTACTAATGTCCTCATACATAACTTCGACATCATCATCTGAGTATGTCGAGGTCGGTGCGTAGACCTGTATGACCTTCAGCGAATATCTTTTGGATATTCTGAGTATCAGGTACGCTACCCTGCTCGACACACTAGTGATGGACACAACGTTGTCTATGAGTGACTTGTGGACGATAAATCCGACACCACCTTGGGACTGCTGTTCGCCCTCCCGGTAGTAAAACAAGTTGCCGGATTTTAAGGTTATCGTGTCCTCGCCCTCTCTTCGGACCTCCGATAAACCAACCATATTCCACCGCAACTTGTTTATCTCTTCTTCCAGCTCAACAAGCTTCTCATCTGTCCTCAAAGTGCGTGCGTTGTATGTCACCAGGGCCAATTTTCGTTTTTGGTGGTAGCCGAATCTCTGCCGGAGATTCTTAGCACCCCTTGTCCTGTCGTTACCATGGCTGCTACCGTGGCCAGGACGATCAGGACCGCCGGGGACTAGGGGCCTGGTTTTCTTCTTTTCTTCCATAATAGTGATTGGGGGGATTTGCCATACTCGCCACGCTTGGCAGGCGGGTTGGCGAGCGCAGTTTTTGATCGCAGAAGTGTTAAGAGAACGCTGCTGCCCATTCCCTAGTTTTCCCTTAGTCGCCTTGTACGACACCCGATGGGATGAGATGGGTTGGTCCTATTTTAAGCCGGGAACCACGCGGCCGCCTAGCTATGTAGTTAACGGTAAATGGTAACACGAATCGATGTAAATGCGCTGAACTAATATCATTTGTCCAGCATCCTCCGTTAATACGATATCCCCAATTTGGCTAGTTTTGGTGATTTACTAAAATTGTTAGTATCGCTTTATATGGTCGGTGCTTCGTTAAATGGTTTGGACTAGTAACAGCTGTGTTAATGTTATGTACAGTACAGTACAGGATTTAAGCTTTGTATATAGTTTGTTTGTGAAGAAATTTGTAGCAATTGATAACACACATCAATTAGATGAGCATCAAATTAAATGGTTCCTCAAAATATAAGCAAATCACGTTTTTTGTTGTTTATTTTTAACAAATAGGAAAGGGTTTACTAAAAATTCACAATTTTAGATAAAACAACAGCACAATTCCCGTTCAATAAATTCTACACTGTGATTTCAACAGAAATGAATAAAATACACTTCTAAATAACAAAAGCATCATGATTTGCCTTGTTATCATTACTCAACTCCAAAATTTGCAGTATCAGAAACTACTCTACCGATAACAATTCGGATTTGTAACATGGCCGATAAATAAATTATAAATACATTTAGCAGCGAACATTTCGAACCATTTCTCTTCTTACTCGACTAGCCCATTTGCAGATCTCCAAACGGTGCTATTACTCAGCAATAAATTGGCATTTGCGCCGTCATACATAAATTTCGCAAGCGCCCTGAAAACCAAGTTCTCTGAGACACTTTTTTTGTATAAATATGACCTACTCACTTAATCTTAACACACGAGATACAGTATCATTTGCTCGAATTATGAAATAATATGAGGTAATTAATCTTGGAAACATTGTTACAAGAAATCAGTCATTTTTTGTAATATTTTTATTTGTATTGTGTACTTATTTACTTATGCATATCAATCAATAAATCCAGCCGATTTCAGCTAAAGCAATAGTATGAGTGTCGATTTCACAGGTATAAATTACTATTCTGGTCTGCCATTTGGTGTGCTCACTCTGTGACTGATACATCCAATTTATAAATCGATACTTTAGTAATAATTTAATCCAATATTACTGTTTTCCTACTCATGATAACTTTATCGTAACAAAATGATGTAATAAATTAGTGTATATCATGGAATGTCATGTAGGTCCAATAATTCCGAACTAAAAATGCTTGTTCATGTTCATGAACTAAATCATTGTTTGCCATGACAAGAAAAGCTTCATAGGCATGTACGTATTACTGGGAAACCTTTCTATTTGAGAGGTCAAGTGCAACTCTAACAAACCAAAAATTCATGTGGTTAATCCACTTCGTTTCAGACATGATAGATTTATGTTTTCTTCAAGCTTTAGGCGGGGGGACCGTCTGACGCTACTAGCGTTGGTTACACTGTTTTAAAAAAATAAACTTTGGTAACGCATCCTGGCTACTATCGATGACATATCTATGTAGGTATAACTGTATGAAATAAGTTCATCTGTGACAGCAAAGCTGACTAATTTGCAATTATCAGTTTTGCATAGCCGCAATCTCAATATACAGTAGTCGCAAAGCCGGCTAAATCTATTATAAAGCAGCTTTGCCCAATTCATACGAATTAAAATCGTTTGTGGAATCGATTGTATGGTAGTTACGAAGCGCTACTGTGTACGATTTGTAGAATGCGATCGTATCAATTTATGTAGTGCTTCAGTACCTATATCATAGGGAAGTGTGTGTTATTGGTGACTAAATCACGCTTCATTGCAGTTTCAAAACGATCGTAAAACTAGGGCTGATAAATAACTAACGCCAAGCACGCGACGCCTTTGAATAATTCATAAATGCGTTAGATTTTCGTTTTATGCAAAATTGTCTTGAATCTACTATAACATCTTGTAGAGACCATTAGCCACCAAAAAAACAAACAACATTCTGTACTACCAGTAGATATCACTCACCTCAACTTAATGGGTATGAAGTCATTTTCAAAACAATCACGTAGCTTTTAATAAAAGCACGTTCTTACATGAATCTTTCGCGGCTTTAGTACTAATGAAACTCATAAGCATGGTTCTAATACCGGCCCATTAACACTTCCCAATTGCTCTTCGAAGGGAGAAAAACTCCCCCTCCGTGAACCATGACTCCTCGTGTCTCAGAGTCCCATTAAAGTTAACACACAAATTAACCGAAACATTGACTTCACACACAGACCGGAAAGGAAATAATGCCCTGTTGTCGTAATTATTTATTTCGCAAGCGCGCGAAAAGCGTTAACTTGAACACGAATTACAATTTGTAGGTATTTGTTCATCTGATACTGTTATATGAGCTGTACCTAAATATTTTGTCTTTGGGTCAGCATTTGTAGATAAGCTAGCTCAAGTAAGTAACAAATAAAAAATAAAGGTATGCAACAAACATATTGCCGTGGAGTATTTCCCAATGCCAATGCTAAAGAAAATATGGTCCAATTCGATTTGTGTCATTTCAACATAAAAAAAGGAGATTGATTTTAGCCCAATAGTTCTGGAGAAAAGATCTATAAAAAAACAGTCGACTACTTAAGCAAATCACAGTGAGAATCTTCCAGCTTTGAAGTTTGCTTAGTACTTTAAACTAGTAATGAAGGCATTAAGGCGCGCTGAATGCATAAGAAATGAGGTGCCGCCGCCACAACCTCCTATATAATTAGCGCCAGAAAAGGAACTAGACGACGTAAGGAACATGAAAAGTGAAAAGATCTTGACTACGCACATGTTCAACAAAAGATTTAGCACCCACATCTCTACCAGGGAACAATGGAAAAGTGGTCTAAATAAGCAAGGTAAGGAACAAATAATATGGTACACAGATGGATCCAAAACCAAGTCTGGAACGGGACCCGGTGTACATATAGAAGGATACAATCTAAGTCGAAGCATGGGCAGATTTGGGTCGATATTCCAAGCAGATACCTATGCGATAATTGTTTGTGCAAAAGAGATATTGGACAAACGAATTATAGGCAAGAGAATCTATATTTGTAGTGATAGTCAGGCTGCTCTCAAAGCCGTCAGGTCCTATGAGCTAAACTCGACACTGGCTGTGGAGTGTGCATACCTTTTTGATAGATGTAAAGCGCACAACACGGTCAGATTAGTCTGGTTCCCTGGGCACACGGGGGTTGATGACAATGAGCGTGCGGATGACTTGGTCAGAAAGGGAGCAATGGAGAAACTTGTTGGTCCAGAACCATTCATAGGCATACCAGATGGTGCCCACAGAAGAAGATAACAACACAAGAAGAGTAGAAAACAAACACAGGGCTGTGACACTCCAAGGAATTCCTCTTCACATGGTGTGACAGCGACAGCAAGAGACTAATAAAACACAGTAGACTACAACTAAGGCAACTAATTGGAGCTTATACATGCCACTACGGCACAAAAGAACATCAACACAAGATGAACCTCTGCAGCGACGTGGTATGCAGGAACTGTGGCACAGAGACTGAAACCATGAAGCACGTTCTCAGCCACTGCGACGCACTGGCGGCGCGGCGAATGAAGCTACTGGGAGTGGCCTATCCAAACCCAGAGGAACTTCGGCTCTTCCCCCCTGCTGGAATCTACAACCTGGTACAGGGAGTATTTGGTTCTTCAGGTACGTATAAGCATCCGGGCAAGGACAGCACAAAAGATCCCATCGGGTCGAAGTGCGCCTGAGGTTTCCTCGGTCCGATAAGCCAATAAGATAAGATAAGAGGTAACAGCTAGTTTCTAGATGCTTAGTTGTTTCTACACAAATGTTCCAATTGTTGATACATATGCATTGAACATTTGCTATAGGTACCATTATATTAATAAAACATGAAAATATAAATTAAATGGTAATAGAATAAAAATACTTAGTATACTTTTCCAAGATATATAAGACTTACTTTAATAGGTACCTAACTTGGATAGTTAATTATTTCCTGAGTAATTTGTTGCCGAAAAACTTTGTAAGGACTTTAACGGATAGGGTTCCAATTTTGAGTGGATCGTCTAATAAATAGCGGTCTAATATTGACGTCATCTATCAGGTAGTCCTATGAATGAGTCTGTAATTGTAATCGTCAGCTTAAGCGACGGGCTCGGCGCTTGGCAGACACAATAGATAAATTATGCGGTCTCGCCTGGATCCGGCGAGAGTCAAGGGATTAATGACGTATTATGTATATTACACTGCCTTATTCCAAGCTACAGGGAAAATTATACGATACAACGCACTAGAGTAAATATTCAAAATACGGATAAGAACGGTTGTGGAGCTGAACAACAAAAGGGTGGATAAAATTTAGTATGTTAAGGCGGTTCCTATCTAGATTAGCTTTTGTCCTTTAAGTTTTTATGTAGTAGTCAAAAATATTCGAACTATTGTGCGTATTCTGAACATTGTGGGTATTTTAGTTTACGAAAGTAAACTAAAATACCCCTCTGTCTTTTCGAAAGCATGGCCATACATAATGGAGTGCTTGTCCCAACGCTTTTATATGGCAGCGAGAGCTGGGTATGTAAGAAGGAGAATGAAAGTAGGATAAATGCGGTGGAAATGCGAGCTCTGCGGAAGATGTGCGGAGTGAAGCTGACCGACCGTATTCGCAACAGCGTAGTAAGAAAGCAAATAGGTATGAAAGAGAGTATCGGTGTAAAGATGAGAAAGGGTATGCTCCGTTGGTTCGGGCATATAGAAAGAATGTCCGAAGAAAGAATGACAAAACTGATATACAATGCGAAAGTGGAAGGATGTAGGTACAGGGGAAGACCTAGACTATCTTACCATGACCAAATAGACCGGGTCTTATCTGAAGGACAAGGCAGGAGTCTCCGTAACCGGCGAGCGTGTATAAGACGAACTATGAGAGTAGAGGCAGCCAGAGAGGTATGTAAGGAAAGAGCCTGTTGAAACTCTGTGCACTCTGCCTACTCCGTAAGGGATCTGGCGTGATGATATAGATAGATAGATAGAAAGTAATCTCAAATAACCACCGAAATAGTGGGTGATGCTATTGCGTCATGACAAGCCGTAATGTTGCTTTATAATGATAATATACTTAATATTCTATCTAATCCTACTAATATTATAAATGTGAAAGTTTGTATGTTTAGATGTTTGTTACTCCATCACGAAAAAAACGGCTGAATGGCTTTGGATGAAATTTGGCATACAGTTTATTACTTGGATTAAAATATAGGATACTTTTTATATCGGTAAAATGTAAGGCACAAGAGCAGTGATAGCCAAGTAGTTAGACCGTTGGACTGCAAAGTCAGAGGTCTCTGGTTCAAACCCAGGCACGCACCTCTGTCTTTTCGAAAGCATGGGCGTATTAAAAAATTAACTGTGACTTGCTTTAACGGTGAAGGAAAACATTGTGAGGAAACCTGCATGCCCGAGTGTTTCTCGAAGGTGTGTGAAGTTCGCCAACCCGCACTGGGCCAGCGTGGTGGACTATGGTCTATACCCTCTCAGTCTAAGAGGAGGCCCGTACCCAACGGTGGGACAGTTTCTTAACAGGGCTGATATTATTTAAAATGTAAGGTTCCTGTCTAAAATCAATGCGGACGATGTCGCGGGCAACAACAAGTGTATAATAAATCATCGCCAAATATAACTAAAGTACTTATATGAGTAGTTCCGAATAGTTTCTAGTGAATAATTCGAAGTGGATTGCTATTGCAGCATTGTTTGAGACTTTGTACTATGTGTTGACCTCTCCGATAAATGGATACTCCACATTCAAGCTCAAGAATGTTTTGAGGCGATCGATATTGATTAACATCGCTTCAGCGGGTTAGTTAATTTATTTGGTACTTTGTTAGACAGTGCGGTGTTAAATTGCTATAAAACGTCGGTTCTAAAATATATTAGCTATTTTTCATTTTTTTTTAAATAAAAACGTAGCCCCACTCTAAGATTCCTGTATCGTGGGTGCGTATAAAAATTCACATATACAAATACCCAGACCGAAACAAATAATTGTGTGTCACACAAAGATTTATCCCGTGCGGGAATCGAACCAGCGACTATTAGACACAGTAGGCGGAACGGCTTAAGCTCTTAACCACTGCGCTAAATCGTCCGTCGCTGGCTTTATGAGTTAATAAGAATATGTAAATCTTTATAATTTTCTGGGGGGTTGAGACTGCGTGCTCAATATGATATAAATATGTACATTAAATAGATAGACAACTCTTTATAATACATTTATGTAATTTCAGTAAATAAATACTATATAATTTAAGACAATAGCAAATTGGCGGTCTTATTGCTAAAAGCTTTTTCTTCCAGACAACCAGTAGATAATTCTATTATTAGAATGGAACTGTCTTTGAAATCTATACTAATATTATTAATTCGAAAATAACTATGTCTATTTGTCTGTTACAATAGGTCTCGTAAAAAAGCTCCAAGTTGCTCAGCGAGCTATGGAGAGAGCTATGCTTGGCGTTTCTCTACGCGATCGAATCAGGAATGAGGAGATTCGTAGAAGAACCAAACCGACATAGCCCTTAAGATTAGGAAGCTGAAGTGGCAATGGGCGGGCCACATAGCGCGTAGATCGGACGGGCGTTGGGGCAGAAAGATTCTAGAGTGGAGACCACGTATTGGCAAGTGCAGCGTAGGACGACCGCCTGCCAGATGGACCGACGATCTTGTGAAAATCGAAGGAAGTCGTTGGATGCAGGTGGCATCGAACCGCCTACGCTGGAGAGCGATTGGGGAGGTCTATGTTCAGCAGTGGACAAGTACAGGCTGAGATGATGATGATGATGATGATGATTTGTATGTTACCTTTTTACAAACTAACTGCTGAACAGATTTTATTTTGAAGAATTCGGCAAGGAAATAGTTTTTATCCAAGGCAAGGACAGGCTTCCTTTTGTTTCAATAAAAAAGCTTAAGGGTGTGAAATACGCGCTCTGAAAATAATGCGACCAAGTTACGGGTGCAGCTAGTACCACATAAAGATGTATTTATATAAGTATATTTGCCATCATGTAGGTAGGTAGGTAGTATGGCTACTTTAACATAGATCCCTCTTTACTATGTTTCGAAGAACTTTGAATAGATGGGAGCTTTTCATCTTACAGATAAGAATTTATCTTAAATTAAATATGGGTGTACTCAGTACACCTCTGCCACCCCCTCTGGGCAATATAGGCGTGACGGTGTTTCTTAATAGGGCGTTCTTTTGATCGAGTGGCGCTTGGTTCATAATCACATGCATGGTGCATCCCGAGGTTTCGGTTTCAAGGTTAGACAAAGTTATATTGGATTTTTCTATCGAAAAATTCTAGAATGAAGTCTAGTATAATGACAACAGGCTCGCCCCCTATTATACATAGGGACGATAGGGAATTGTAGGCGAATGTGGGTATACGCAGTGCATCTCTGTTACTCCTTATCAGATAATGTAGGAGAGTGTTCATTTTTTATATCTGCTAATAGGTAGTTCCTAGGGAACTAATAGTAATTATGAAAACTAGTTTATCTATCTATAGATAAATATCTATATAATCACGCCAGAAAACTAGGTAATGCAACGTAATAAGTTTACATATTCCTAAGTCCCTTTTATATGATGGCATGCGTATAATATCCATTACTTCTTAATCAGTATAGAAAATGTGGTCTGAGCACACGATAAAAATTAGGGAATGAGAACGGTACACCACAAATAAAAGCAATAAAGGATGATACAAAGTGGCGAGAGCGGTTGAAACATTACAAAAACATCGAATTGAGAAAGGAAAATTCAAGCTACATGTTTTTTACTCTTACGTTCATTTATTGAAGAAGAAAGAATGAATGAAAGTGTGTCTGTCTTACCAGCTCTGTACATCGCTCTACAAACTATCCGGTTTTATCTTATTCAACGTAAGTCTTACTGAAAAATGGCTGTATGAAATAGCGACAAAACTAAAGAAAGGAAAAATTAAGTTTAATAGTTTTTATATTAGAGTACCAACTACCGTCCTGCCTATATTCCTTAAGCGGTACTATGTAATAGGGGGCGAACCTGTTACCGTATCTAGGATCCCACAATTTAAGTCTCCGGATCGATACTGGGAAGTTTTCGATAGAAAAATTACATTTGTCCGACCTAGGATTTGTACCCAGGACCTCGTGATCGCAACGCGTATTATTCTCTACTAGACCAACAAGGCAGTCTAAGTTAGTGCTAACTTAAATAGTCAAATTTTTGAGTTATGCCACTGGTACATTGGGTTCATATTACGTCAAGTGTAAATAGTCTATTTAGATATTTATATAAAGTATAATAACGGGGTATAGATCATAGATATAGTATTAGTGCCGGGTATAGATGATAAACGTCATTAACTTAAGTATACCAAAGGAATCGCCAAAAAGATCCATATCTTTATTTATACTGATTTAATACTAGCCGGAGTATACAGCCATATTCATTTTCCCACAAACTTGTTCATTTGTGGCCTTTAATTGGGTTTCACTCCGTCAGTCCGCAGTGGGTCTGCGGCGTGGAGTATCATTTGTATGAGAAGGCCTTTGCCCGTCACAAGGACAGTATAGGTTGATTTATTTTAATTGGGTGTCACTTCTCACTTTTTAAATTCGATCACAACAAGACGTGAAGATATATCTTAAAGCATTTTTTTTTAATAAATCATTCATTAATATCTGGGAACTTAGCTGGAAAATATTGATGTTATTGCCACGCTAGTGAGTAAGCGTGCTGTCACGTTCATGCTTAGTAAATTTCACTGGGGCTAGCGTCAATATTTTCGTGCTAAACCCTCTGTTCTCTCCTTGACTTACACTCTCAATATGCGTTAATATTTCCATCGCTCTGACACTACACGCAGTTCTTATCAGACCGTCTTCGCATTTAATGTAGGTAAGCAACTATCCAAATCAAAAGAAGGTAATGTAAAATTTGCTGTGTTTAGTTTGCTCTAACAATACGAACGGTCTAAGATCGAACGAGATCACAGTTTCCAATTTCTGATAGTAGGGAGGCCCAAAATACTGTTGGAACTAATTTCATAAAGTAATCGAGAAGGCTCGGTTTCCGTATCGTCTTGTTTAATCTTCATTCATTGCCCTCCCTCTCTCGTTAAACAGCAATTTTCACGTGGTAATAGCCAAAGTTTATTTACGTTTACTCCTAACGAACAAGCAAAATTAACACATTGAAATTTAATTTGAATTCGAGTGTAAGTGTAGGAATCTATTTAAGATCCGTATAGTGTTTTAAGAGGGCTTTGTAGATGAATTGGAATTTGACACTGCCTTGTTAGTCTAATAATATTAGCCCTGTTAAGAAACTGGCCCACCGTTGGGCACGGGCCTCCTTTCAAACTAAGAGGGTTTAGGCCATAGTCCAGAACACTGGCCTAATGCTGGTGGCGAACTTCACACACCTTCGAGAAAATCTTAGGCATGCAGGTTTCCTCACGATGTTTTCCTTCAGCATTGAAGCTAGTGATAGTTAATATTTAAAACGCACATGCTTTCGAAAAAACAGAGGTGCCTGCCTGGGTTTGAACCCGAGACCTCTGACTTTGCAGTGTAACGGTCTAACCACTTGGCTATCACTGCTTCTTGGTCTAGTGGCGTAATAGTCCTCGATTGGAATCCTAGGACGAAAAAATGTAGATTTTCTATTGAAAATTTCCTAGTGTTTGTCTGGAGCCTGGAATCGTGCCTGGTTGTAATGAAAATAGGCTTGCCGTAGTTACATGGCGCTCGTAGCGCAGTGATACCGCGGTGTTCTCATCCATCACCATGGTTAAGCAGCGTTCGACTCGGTCGGCTTGAGATGGGTGACCGTTTGTGGCATTTTCATATTCGAGCGTCTCCGTGCTTCGGAAGGCACGCTAAGCCGTTGGTCCCGGTTACTACTTGGTGTAGTAGTCATTACACCGACTTGGAACCCTTATAGGCGTTTTGATTAGTTCCAAGAGTAGATGGCCACAAACCTGCTTCCACCAATCCGCACTGGTTCCGCGTGGTAGAGTATGACCTGATCTCTCTCACCTCGATTTGTGAAACAAGGCCTTTGCCCTGCAGTGGGACTGGACTATGGTGTTTTTATTACATGGGGCCTAACATCGTCGGCAATAGGTGGGTGTGCGCGGTACACCTCCGCCGCTCCCGCGGTACATCAATATTTTTATTTCGTCCCATAAGACCAGAACCAAACAGTTACTTTTCTTCGTTTACATCAATTTAAATAAATCTCAGCTTTGCAAGGGTCATTGGTTGCTTGGTTGGTTGCTCTAGGGCATGGTGCGACATATGAAATCATTCGAATCCCGAGTAAGCCAAAGTATAACTGAGGTAATTTTATTGAAATGTCCAGTTTGGAATTGTATCCAGATCGAATATCGTAGGTGAATTGTGGGTCTACATAGTACACTGCTGTCACCCTCACTTCTGGAATAATAAAGGCATGATGATGTTATTTGTTTTTAATAATCTTTATAAAAATAAAACATAGTAAGTTATGAAATATAACATTGACACAAATTATTGATAAGACCTAAGTTCACTACAATGGTAGGTGTTATAAGATGATGTTAATTTTGTATATAAATGAATCACTTTATAATATGTATCCCTTAAAGCTAATGAAAATAGCTGCTAGAATTTTGATCAACATTGTCGGTGAGAATCTATTAGTCTTCTTTATAACCCATTATTAAGCATCCGAGAAAATTGGTCTTTTGTAAAATGCCATTTCATTAATATTTAGTGCTTCTAAATCTTTAGCCAAAATTTTAGACAAAAATATTGGAAAAAATCATTCCATTCATCTTTCTTTCGCGAATCTAAAGCTTTCAGAACTCTTTGAACAGTGTGAATAAACCGCTTTAAAAAAAATATTTGATTATGAGCCATTCGGTTGCGTTGCGTTCCTTTTGTGCAAATAATAATGCTGGATGTTCTACCGTAAAGAGCAGTTCATTAAAGCACTAATTGAACGTGATTCATTATCTGCCAGCAAGTTTATTCATGTAATCGGCTATTGTAACCTGCAGGGCTATTAATATATCATATTTCCTAATGGAAGCTATAATTTATTTTTTGTAAAAACAAAAATGAATCAAGAATAAAATTAAATATTCTTAGTCACACCAAAGCTTCGGCAGGAAAATGCTGATTTTAAGCGGTAAAAAACTGTCGGATTCCGTCGGGATATAGAATTTCTAAACAGTTGCCGATTGAGCTATTTAATAAATTCTTTGACGGTGCTTTGGGATGCGGACGTAAACGGAATAACGATGACAAACCCATCGTGAGTGGAGCGAGAACGTATCAACCCTAATAGCAATGAACCCCGGGCTTATTGTTATTTTATTATCAAGGCTTTATAATTACAAACACGTAAATGTTACATAAGGAAACAGGATATTAACTTTTCTATACGATTCTCATTTGAATATCAAAAAGTCTGTGTGTAATCGTGCGTAAGCACATACAGTTAAAAGAAAATAAATTTGCAATAAGCAAACAGGCAACCTTCGCGCGATTCAGTCGCAAAGAACGATAAATAACCTCATTTTGACCCGATTGTGTATCGGGCATACCCGGGTAGACATGCAATCGATAAAAATAAACAAATGTATGCAGAGATTACATATCCATGTACCGCTATTTTCGTTCAAATTCGTTAGAAAAATAATATTTGAACACATAGAATTAGGTAAACCCTTAGCGAGTTCATACAAGGATCAGCTAGTAGCGTTGTCACAAGATCCTGCCCATTAGCCGTGCGTTAATAGGATCGAACCGGGCTTTATTTAAGACGTGTCCACGCGCTTTCACCTGACTTATCGAACTTGCAAATCGGCTTACACTTCGTAAACTATATTTAGTAAGCTAACAATCGTTATTTACAAAAAAATAAACCCTTCATCACTAAGTAAAAATAATGAGGGATAATTATGTCAGGACCTCCCAATTTAAATGTACCAGTAGGGGTTCATACTAAAATAATATTATTACATTACACTACACCGCACTTCCAACTTCCTCGATGTTTCTTAAAATAATAAAATTATATCTAACGTTGTTTATACGGAATTCGATTTATTCCTAATTATATGATTTACGTTTACGTTACAGTTTATCTAAGTAATCTATATTAATGATTTTACGGAAAAAAGAATAATTACGGTTTGAGATTAGAAAAAGGACTTTAAAAAGTTTCCGCCAACAGAAATATTATAATTACAGATTATAAATATTCGTAGTATTTTTGAATATTGCTCCCAAGTTTGGTCTCCATTTTATGACTTTCACAAAAACATAATTGAAAGAACCCAAAACATATTCTCAAGTCACCTTACATACTTGTATAATATGAAATTACATTATTCCCTTAACTCATATAATGCTCGTCTTAAACTCTTTAAATTGATTTCTCTTAACGACCTTTCTCGAGTCATATTGGCAAGCCCCGATAAAACCTCGACAAGTTTTGTAGCTATCATCTTATTTATAATAATAATAATAATATCATCTTATTTAATTGAACCAAAATATTATCTATTCGAATAATTCGATAACACCATAAACTCTTTTGGGAAGCTCATTGAAAGCTTTTGTTTACACAAAACAAATTTATTATTCCAGTAAACAGTGAATGTGAAAGCGTCTATTATTTTCCGCGGTCTATACATAATTCATCGGGATTGCACCAGTGATGGAAACAAAATTATTTTAGTTTAAGTAGAAAATAGACGGCAAGCTTTTCCCGCTTAGTCTCCTAAATTATTAACCTTTGTGAGGGTGATACGCAGAAAGGTTCTGTCTTGTTTACGCGTTAAAGGAGACAGGGAAGGGAACTTAATACCCTGTATCACTGTTGGGGTAATACAAACTAGCGAGGGTCGCAACCTTTTCCACTAAATTACGTATCGGCACACGGGATAATCCTTAGTAAGTTGAATTACTCAGGGACCGTGCGGTTAGTGCATTAAATTGATGGGTGATGAGTATACGTGGTTTAATTTAGGTACTTTTAATTATTGTAATTATCTCACTGAACTGTGTGGCTAAGTACTTTGTCAATGCCTTGGTTAATTATTGTATGGGTGTGCGATTGAGTGTCAACAAGCACTAATAGAATAGTGGTAGTTGAAGGCCCGTTTCGTTTTTAAATACTAGCTTACATTTCTTAGTATTTAGAAAATCTATGTGCGATCGTTATCTAATCTAACAGTAAAAGAAAAGCATTCTGAGGAAAAATCATTATCAGAGTACAAAAAAATTAAGCGACTTGTAAAATGATTTGCTCGAAGAATGGCGACAGCCTCGCCCACTTACATTAGAAACGAAAGTCGGTGAAACGGGGATGAAATCTGTACTCATATTTCTCTTACCTCTTGGGAAAAAACTGTCGTGAAAGGTTCTATTATGTTATGCAAAAACATAAGTAGGTACGCTAAAAATTTCTTAATTGAATATTAGTTCCAGTATTATGACCCTAATTCTTTCTTATTATCCAGGGAAAATAAATGAGCAAAGCGAGTAGGCGTAATATCTAATGCATAAATTATTAACTTATCTAACTTATTAACTTTTTTTTCATTTAAACATGGGAACGAGTGACCCCTTAATTAATCTTATAGGCTAATGTTACACCGAGTTACGAATTGGTATGATCTCTTTGTAAGACAACTTCAAGTAACACGCCGAAAAACGCACAACAACTGGGTCGCTTGGCGGCATAAATTTACTGGGAGGATGGTGACCAGCCACGGCCGTAGCTTAGCATCGGTGAAGGTGCAGTCAAAGTCAAAAATCATTTATTTGTTTAGGCCAATACATAATCACTCACAAACGTCAAAATTATTACATTTTTTACATCTACCACCGGATCGGAACGCGGCCTCAACTGAGAAGATCCGGCGAGAATTTCAGCGGGCCAGTCTTTTAACTTAATTTCTTTTTAGTTCTGCAGAGCATCCCCATAGCAGAATGCCATATGACATAATACTATGACAATTAGCGAAATAAACAAGTTTAGCTGTATCAATATCAGTTAATAATCTAGTTTTCTTTACGGCATATGCCGCTGAGCTTAGCCTACCAGACAATTGTTCAATATGGGGGCCATTGTAATCTGGCATCAATAGTGATACCTAGAAAAACAGTTGGCTCTACAAGGTCTAAATCCACGCCATTTATTTGTACATTGGTTGCTACCTGTCTTACATCAGGGGTTATGAATTTAATAGATTTTGTTTTCTTCTCATTAAGGAGAAAATTATTAATGTTGAACCAATAAACAACCTAAGACAGTGCGTTGTTCACATCGTCATAATTAAGCAGCTGTCTCTTCTATCTATTTATCTATCTATCTATCTATAGATAGATAGAAGAGACAGCTGCTTAATTATTAAGCTGTCATTTAATTTTGAATAATAGAGATGTATCATCTGCGAACAGCACAATGTCCTGATAATACCCTACATAATAGGGTAAGTCATTTATATATACGAGGAATAGAAATGGACCGAGAATCGAACCCTGGGGCACGCCCATTTTCACATTAGAACCGGGAGATCGTTTTCCATTAACATCGACCTTTTGATTTTTATCACACAGATAAGAAGTCAAGCCCTGTTCCTAATTTCGTAATGGTGTAATTTTCTGAGAAGAGTTCCATGGTGCACACAGTCAAAAGCCTTAGACAAGTCGCAGAATATACCTAAAGCATTCTGTGTGTTCTCCTAGGCCTCAAAAATATTTCTTATTAATTCAATGCCTGCATCAGTAGTTGAGCGATGCTTAGTGAAGCCAAACTGGTTCTTGTGAAGTAGTTTATGACTACTAAAGTGGCTTAACATTTGATTTAAGATATTTTTTTCAAATACTTTGCTTAACGTGGGCAAGACAGAATGGATATAATGTGCTACCCGATTTGAACAAAGGAATCACTCTACTAAGTATCATAAGATTAGGAAATACACCATGAGCAACCCAACCGTTGAACACAGATGCCAAATAGGGGGCAATAATATGAATTACCGAACTAATAGTCTTTACAGACAACCCCCATATATCCGCCGTGTTTTTAATATTGAGATTATTAAAAGTATTTATAATATCTTTTCCACTGACATCCGAAAATTCAAATGATGCGCCGCATTCAAAAATACTTTGTTTAAGAAGCGACTCAGCCGAAGTATAAGAAGACATTAGAGTTTTAGTTGTCAACAAAGGAATATTAGTATAAAGAGTTTCAAACTCAGCCGCCACTTCCTGATCCGCTCTCACATTTTTATCACCAATTATTAAATTAAATTCTCTACTTCTCACTGTTGACCTACCTGTTTCACTATTAATAAAGTTCTAAGTCATTTTAATTACATTACCGGATTGTTTAATTTTATTTCTTAGGTAAGTAGATTTAGCAAAGGAACAGGCTCTTTTAAAAATTTTAAAATAATATTTAACATATTCTATAAAACCTGGTTTACGGTTGTAAGATTTTACATCATAAAGTTCATATAACCTCAATCCACTTTTATAAATACCACAGATTGCCCAGTCACTAAAGCCTGTACGATCACCAACAATGACAAGTTTGGGTTCAAAATTGTTATTAAAGTCATCACCGATAAGGTGGAACAGTGAGTTAAATAAATCGTTTGGGTCATCCTGACAGGGCAACTTGGGTACTCTCTCAATTAAATTGTATTTAAAACGCTCTAAGCGGCCTACATTCATTGCGACAAAGCTAACCTTTTTCCTTTGAACCTAGGAACTCCTAGGAAACACAATCAACTGACCGCTATGATCAGATTCTAGTTTATTTATTACAGAATAATACCTAGGTCTGACATTAGTGAAAACATTATCAATACATGTTGCACTAGAAGCAGTTACTCTAGTTGGTTCCAAAAAAACATTGTACATATTATACGATATCATAAGGGTTATAAACTTCCTAGTAAGAATGTTGTTTTCTAATAAATTGATATTAAAGTCTCCACAGATAGCTACTGTTTTATTTGAAGTGGCGGTTTTATATAAAATGTCCTCCATTAATCGCTCGAAATCATCATAAGGTGAAATCATCACTACAATGAACTGCTCAGACTCAATACATGCAACTTCTATAACTCTTTCAACAGACAGGCTCACTATGTCCTTACGTTCTTTAAATTTAATATTATTATTTATGATTATTAAAGAGCCACCATGTATCATATTAACTCTGCTGAAAGAGCTAGCAACCTGGTGATTTGACAAATGGAACATGATCTGGTTACTTTTAAGCCAATGTTCTGTAATACAACGAATATCTATTTTGCAACCATTCATGAATAATTCAATTTCCAAACCTTTATCCATCATACACTGGATATTTTGATAGACCAGGTTAATTAAATTTTGGTTTCTGCTTAATACTTCATGAGTAGTAAAGCAAGAGGATGTCTCTATTGTCTTAAAGTGTAATTTAAATTACACAAAAAAAAAATAGGAAATGTCAAAATTTTCATCATTAAAAATGTCTGAATTTAAATTACATATATCAATATTAAATTGCTCAATAGAAGCAACTTTGTTATAAGCCAAGTTCTTGGCTGATGTATAAAAATATTTAGAAAGATAAAAATTATCTTTTGTCAAATAGTGTGTCTTATTAACATAACTGTTAATGTCAATGACATGCATTTTGTCACTATTATTATAGGTATTTTGTATTTCTAAATTGTGCCATGTCATATTCAGCTTATAAATAGCTTTATTTTCCACCTGTGGCAAGCTTTTGCTGTAGGGAAATAACACCTAAACATTACACTTTCTCTACCTTTAATTTTAGTAACAAGTCATTATAGCGTAATAATAGTTTCTTGTTAACATTCACCCTATTTCCAATAAATATTAAAAATGTAGGGCCGGGCCTAAATTGAAATTTCAATATTTTCTGCATTATCTCACGGTATGATAAACCTGGGCAGCAAAAATTAATAATAAAATGTCCCTTGTCTGACAAAAGAGTACCCATATCTTTACCAATTTCATCACTTAACATAATAATTTTATTTTGTACTACATGAGTCTTAGTTTTAATTAAGGGGGTATCTAAATCTATAGCTGACGTAAGGGAACTATTAGTTAAGGAGGCGCTACTTGATATGGTGGCATGTGAGTGCCCACTCTTCGAAGCACATATAGGCGATGAACGATCCAGCGACAGGCGGTTACTAATGTTTTTTTTTTAGGCTATCTTTGTCAAGCTTATTAGATGTATCCTTGAAATATATATTGCTGAATGAGCTAGCTCATTCATCGCCTCGATCGATCATCGAATATATACTCTTAAAATAATTTCCCAGAATTGTCGTATTTTTTGATCATAACTTTTAATTTATCTTGTAAGTTATTTATTTCTAATTGAAAGTTATGCGTGTCATTTTTATGCTTTGTGGTTTTTATTTTTAATTTTGATACATAAAAATCTAACTTATCTATAAGCTGCAATCTTTCTTTATTCAATTTAATGTTTTCGATAAAAAACCTTTTATTATGGTTTTTGAAAGGGAAGAAACCAGAACGAATGTAAGGATTGTGGTTGGTAACGATGTGCTGGAGCAAGTGAATGAGTTTGTATATCTTGGATGCGCCTTCAGTAAGGATGGGAAATACACCGCTGACATAGAGAGAAGAGTGAGTGCAGGAAACAGAGTGAATGGTGCGATGGGAAAGCTACTCGGGAGCCGGCACTTAAGCCATAAGGCGCAGCTGGCCATACATAACGGAGTTCTTGTCCCAACGCTGTTATATGGTAGCGAGAGCTGAGTATGTAAGAAGGAGAATGAAAGTAGGATAAATGCGGTAGAAATGCGAGCTCTGCGGAAGATGTGCGGAGTGAAGCTGACCGACCACATTAGCAACAGCATAGTAAAACAGCGAGTAGGTATGAAAGATAGTATCGGTGTAAAGATGAGAAAGAGCATGCTCCGTTGTTTCGGGCATATAGAAAGAATGCCAGAAGAAAGAATGACAAAACAGATATACAATGTGAAAGTGGAAGGATGCAGGTACCGGGGAAGACCTAGACTATCTTACCACGACCAAATAAACCGAGTCTTATCTGATGGAAAAGTCAAGAGTCTCCGTAACCGGCGAGCGTGTATGAGACGAACTATGAGAGTCGAGGAAGCCAGAGAGGTATGTAAGGAAAGAACCTGTTGGAACTCTGTACTCTCTGCCTACCCCGCAAGGGATCTGGCGTGAGGTTATAGATAGATAGATAGATAGATAAAAAACCAGTCTTTTTACAATTTTTTGTGTTTTCCGAATATAGTTATTTACTTTTACATATTTTTTTAGTGTTTTTAACTTTGTTCTGCTGCCCCTGGCTGCCTCTTCATTGCAAGGTGATACATGCTCAGAGTTGCTCAGCGAGCTATGGAGAGAGCTATGCTCGGCGTTTCTCTACGCGATCGAATCAGGAATGAGGAGATTCGTAGAAGAACCAAGGTCACCGACATAGCCCTTAAGATTAGCAAGCTGAAGTGGCAATGGGCGTGCCACATAGCGCGTAGATCGGACGGGCGTTGGGGCAGAAAGATTCTAGAGTGGAGACCACGTATCGGCAAGCGCAGCGTGGGACGACCGCCTGCCAGATGGACCGACGATCTTGTGAAAATCACAGGACGTCGTTGGATGCAGGTGGCATCGGACCGGTAACGCTGGAAAGCGATTGGGGAGGCCTATGTTCAACAGTGGATAAGTATAGGCTGAGATGATGACATGCTGGTTTTAAGTAAAAGAGGAGCTTAATGAATATGTATCAGGTTCAGCAGAGACCATGCCCGGGGCACAAACTACCAATTGGTCGAATAGACTTTGGTTCAATGAGGCCGTTATGTTGAGTTTAGCTATTTCAAACTGAGTTATTTGTGCATAGTAGTAGTTTAGATTGATATATGATTGAGAGCCTTCTCATACTCAAAACTACATTGCTTGAACCCGTCCACAACAAGTTGGAGCCTATCCCGAGCATCTACCGCATCAGAAAGATCTGAGTGCATACGTGCCATTTCAATTTTTAAATTTTTGTTTTATTTTAATAAATCTAATAGTTCCCTTTCGTTGTCATCTATTTCCATATTTAAATTCTCATACAACGCCTTTGCTGCCATCAATTCACTCAAAGCCAAGTAAAGTTTATTCTCCTCCTGGCGAGCGAAGGCCTTACGGGTCATTATACTAAGGATCGACAAAACAAAACTAAGGGAACCGTAAGAAAACAAAAAAGGCATTCAAAAATAGACTATAACTACGTTTATAATTAGAGGTTATGGTAATTATTAATACGAAAAACGCGTAACCTCAATAACTGGTATATAATATTTGAAAGCAAAGCTAATATTATTTAATTAAGTATCTAATGCGGAGATAACAACGATAACAACAGTGTTTTTTTTTTCAAAAACAAAACGCCAGTAAAACATGCACTGTCACTAATATAGGCTTAACACACCTTTCACAAAACAACGTAAAGTTTGCAAAATATACACAGTGTCTTACTTGTAACATAATTACCCCTATAGATTATGAAAAAATTGATGATTAGGTAGTATATTTATATGACAATAATAAAAGTTTTAATAAAGCAAGGGGATATTCAAAAACAGCTGTTAGCCCGGTATTGCCACTGGCGAAGAAAAAACCATATATGCGCTGCTCCTTAAGCACTGTCCGAGGACTACGTGTAGTAAATTGAGAGTAAATCCTACGAAGGCGACCAGCTTTGGCCCCCAAAACACCTTTACAATATGATCTGTACTATCTCATCTTTGAGAATACAAGCATGACAGTTTCTTTATTTATTTTTTAATTTTTAGCTCTATTTTTAACTCAAAGGTATGTTCATAAAGTCTTGGTAAGTACTATCAGGCAGTTGAAATGAAAAGGCTTTCATGTGATACTAACAATGTTAGTACATATATGTAACACGGTGGTTGTATTCAAAATACGTTTATCACAAGAGGATCACAGTATTCGCAGTCGTTTGAATTCTCACTAAATCCTACCTACGAGTTCCATTTATCTGAGTAAGTACAATATATCTAACATTTTCTGGTACTAAACAGGTTAAATCTTGGGATCCTCATAAATGTTTTAAAAATGTTGTCTCCATGTACAACGTTACAATATTTTTATTTCCGCACAGTAGTTTCTTTGAAAGTAACGTGAGAATTAAATATTAATTTCATGAAATAAAATTGCTTCTGTGATTTTGCCGTGCGGAGTACGTTAGAACGGATTTCTCTCCCCTACTCTCCCGGCGACCGTAACGCGCGAGTGCCACTTACCTGTTACAACTTATTGAATTATTTATGAAACTATCCACCTTATTGGATTGAAATATCGCAGTCCTATATAGCTTATTCGGCGAACATTAGTGCGACAGGGAATAACAATTTAAAACCATTATATTATATATATATATATATATATATTAATTTGCAAAAAATGTTGTAACTCCTTCAGTGCGCTATAACAAACTAGATTGATTCCTGATTCAAAGCAATACGGAGATTTCAAATGTATTTTTAAAACATACTTCTCCACACGCACACATTTACATACAAGTTTCGTTGTTTATTGGGGTGTTAAATTGCTTATTAAAAGGGTAAAAATTTTAAATTTGAAAATTAGATTTTCGTATTGCATTTGTGAAGTAATAATCTAATTGGGTTGTCTAAGGTCTTGGGTTATTTACGTTCACCTTGTATAGGTTCCGTTATTATGGGTATTACGTCAATCCTATAGGTACCCTACTATAGAACTAAGCAGAATATTAACCGACTTCAAAAAAGGAGGAGGGCCATAATTCGTTTGTGCTTTTTATGACTTCTTTGCTAATAAACAGATTTTGATGATTCTTTTTGCATTGGGTTCAGTATAACTCCGGGGTAGTCCCATTTTAATTTTCTCGGTATTGGACCATGGACTTTATAGATAAACTACGGGACCCCTTGACCGCAAACAGCACGAATGTGTAAAATAAGTTACTATGAGTATTATATCAATCCTGTAAGTACCTTACGTAGAATTTAGTAGAATAATATAAAATAGGTATATAAATATACATAATTAATTCACTCATCACTTAAAATTGTAAAATCAAAACTTTTTAACAAAAGGGAAACCGACTTCGAAAAGCAAGAAATAATTATTTGAAATCTATCTATCTATATCATCACGCCAGCTCCCTCGCGGGGTAGGCAGAGAGTACAGAGTTCCAACAGGTTCTTTCCTTACATACCTCTCTGGCTTCCTCCACTCTCATAGTTCGTCTCATACACACTCGCCGGTTACGGAGACTCTTGACTTGCCCTTCAGCTAAGACACGGTCTATTTGGTCATGGTAAGATAGTCTAGGTCTTCCCCGGCACCTACATCCTTCCACTTTCGCATTGTATATCTGTTTTGTCATTCTTTCTTCTGGCATCCTTTCTATATGCCCGAACCAACGGAGCATACCCTTTCTCATCTTTACACCGATACTATCTTTCATACCTACTCGCTTTCTTACTACGCTGTTGCGAATACGGTCGGTCAGCGTGACTCCGCACATCTTCCGCAGAGATCGCATTTCGACCGCATTTATCCTGCTTTCGTTCTCCTTCTTACATACCCAACTCTCACTGCCATATAACAGCGTTGGGACAAGCACTCCGTTATGCATGGCCAGCTGCGCCTTTTGGCTTAAGTGCCGGCTCCCAAGTAGCCTTCCCATCGCACCATTCACTCTATTACCTGCATTCACTCTTCTCTCTATATCAGCGGTGTATTTCCCATCCTTACTGAAGGCGCATCCAAGATATACAAACTCATTCACTTGCTCCAGCACATCGTTACCAACCACAATCCTTGCATTCGTTCTGGTTTCTTCCCGTTCAAAAACCATAATTTTGGTTTTCTTCACATTCAAATGTAAGCCATTGTTCATGCAGTCGTCTCTCATAACTGTGACTAGTGTTTGCAGATCAGTGGCTGTTGGCGCTATCAAAACCGCGTCATCTGCATACAATAGGTGGTTTATCACTAGATCACCCATTTTTACCCCTTCAGTCATCGCACACAGTCTTTGAAGACTTTTATCCAGATACACTATAAGCAGTCTAGCGGACAACACGCAACCCTGCTTGACGCCGATTTTAACGTCAAACCAAGGTGACATGTTACCACCCACCCGTACGCATGCCTTGCTGTCCACGTAGGTGGACTGGACGGCTCGCAACAGGGTGCCGTTTATACCATACTCTGGCAAAATGTCCCAAAGTCTCTTTCGCACGACTCTATCAAACGCCTTCTCCAGGTCCACAAAACCGCAGAAAACCCTCCGGCCTACTGCCAGATGCTTTTCTACGATGTTGCGGAGGGAGAAAACTTGATCCGAACATCCTCTTCCAGACCTGAAACCTCCCTGTGCCTCACACAACACTCCATCGGACTTCTCACGCATTCTCCGTTCAATAATTTTACCATACACCTTAGCTGCCAAGCTGATCAAACTGATGGCCCTGTAATTGGCGCAGTCATATTGTGAGCCCTTGCCTTTATACAAGGGTACTATGACTGCGCGGCGCCAATCTGTAGGGACTCTACCGGTCTTCCAGCAAAGATTTGCGAGGACCCAAAAAGCGTCCCGGACATATTTAATCATCTCGGCAGATATCATGTCTATTCCCGCAGCTTTACCATTTTTCATACTTCGTATCGCCCATTCAACTTCTTCCATAGTGATGTCCTCTGTGGATTCTGGTGCCGCAAACTCGCCTCTGGGCTCGTCTGTGGCACCAGGATCCGGGGCATTCTCATACATTTCTCCAAAGTATTCACTCCACCGGTTTAGCATAGCTTGTGTGTCTGCAAGAATGTCACCATCCTTAGATTTTATCTTTTCCATTCTGGAGCCTGACGAATCACCTCGAGCCTTTCTCACCTTGCTCCAAAAGAGTTTGGTGTTGTTCTCGAAGTTCTTCGTCAGCCTCTCCTCCTCAATCACACTAGCTCTTTCACGCTTTTCTTTCACTAAGGTTTTGGTGGCATTCTTGCATTGCCGGTATATTTCTTTCTTCATCTCCGTCATACTGTCATTTAGATTCAAAGAAGAGACATATTCCTGCCACGCTTTCTTCTTACTTTCTACAGAGCTTTTAAACTCTGTGTCCCACCATGCATCCCCTTTTGCTGTGCTATGCTTCTTTGAGCAGCCACATACTTCTTTCGCTGATTCTACCAAACTCTCTTTCAGACAATTCCAGCATTCATCTATGTTTGAGTCCGAAGAACCAGGTGTCAAAAGCTTGTCCCGGACTCTGTCTTCATACGTTCTCCTCACACTCTCATCTTGCAACCTTTCAACCTTGATTCTTTCAAGGCCTCCGAAGGGGATACGCTCTCGCCAGTGCCTCCACTTCCTGAACAAACCACTGAACCGCGCAATTACGAGATAGTGGTCCGATTCAAGAGTGGGGCCTCTATATGCACGGGTATCTTGAAGTTTACTTCGGAGACGGTTATCTACCAGGATCAAATCTATCATGCTTTTCTGTTCATTTCTTCTCCACGTATACATATGAATATCCTTGTGTTGGAATATTGTATTGGACACAAGGAGACCTCTTTCCAAACACACATCTACAATAAGCTTACCTGCATCATTCACTCTCTTATCACCATAAGGACCCAGAGCAGCGTCGCAAGTTTGCCGCCTGGTTCCCACCCATCCGTTCAGGTCGCCACACAAAATCACCTTTTCATTCGCATCAGCCAGATCCAGAACTTCCCTGACATTATCCCAAAACTTCTCCAGGTCCGGGGGTGTCGACGAGCTTACAGGAGCGTATGCTCCAACCAAAAACACTCTAGTGACACCCAGTTTCAAGCGGACCCAGAGAAGTCTCGCATCATGCAAGCCATAATCTCTCACTCCAGAGGCCAGGCGACAGGACAGCAAGATACCCACCCCCATGCTGGCACGATCGCTCTGTGGCACTCCAGACCACAGAGCCATCATGCCGTCAGGGAGATCACAGGCTTCACTGCCCCTTCGCTTAGTCTCTGTTACACACAGAGCATCCAGGCGTCTCTCTTTCATTACATCAATCACCTCATGCATCTTATCTTTCATACCACCTCTTACATTCCAGGTGCCTATTCGGCACTCTGCACCCCACGACTCGCCAGTTCGGGCCCGGCGTGATGGGTGGCGGCCCCCATCGCCGCTTCCACCTATGTTCGTACCGACGGGGGCGGGCCGGTACGCGTCGCCTCGGGGGGACGCCCTAGCCCGCACTGCGGTACTTGTTCGGTCCAAGATTGCAGCCGTAACGGCTGGCAGGGGTCGCGACGAGCACGCTCTTGGACAGACCCCCAAGTATTTGAAATCTGTGCCAAATAACCGACAGCACCGTCTTCAAATATTAATTTTTTGCATTTTAAAGTCTTATGACCTTCGTTTAAGTCTTAATAGTTACCAAATTTGCTATTTATACTTTTCAAGTATTTACCGGCATAATTTGTGGTAAATGACGATGAGAGAGTTAGTGAATATACCAGAACTGAAATTTAATTTGAAAGTTCCGAAGTGAGTAACCATCAGATTAGATATTGGCTTTCAGATCGGCTGATTACTCAGCTCATGTGGATGTTGTTGTATAAGAAATCTAATCTCTCAGGATTTACGTGTTACTGAGAGGCGGAATTCCTAACTATTTTCTGTTTGTAGTAGTTAATAGTATGAAGGATGGTATACATTAGGAATCCAACCTTAAAACCATACAATAATAGAATTGCAAAAGTTACTGACAGTTCCATATATTTTTGGTATAGCTCAGACGACAAAAATGTAAGAAAAAGATAGGTATTTTAAATTGTTATGATAATGTTTATAAAATCAAAATCAAAAGTTTTCTTATGAATATACAAGAAACAAAAAGTTAATGATTATTTGAGACTCTACCACCCGTTGGGAATGTCATTCCTGTGGAGATGGGCAAGAAACTCTACGGTTACTCTTTTAAAATGAGAGTTTTATGATTCTCTTGGTATACATTGCGTTCATGGGGTATGAGAGAACAATTCAGAACGAGTTAAGTAGATGGGCTTAAGTATACATTAAATGTAAATGTACTTATACTCATGGCATCAATCAGTGTCTACACATCCCTCTCATTTACACAATAAAAACTTTGTAAAGTTATATAATAAAAAAATATAACAATAATAATAAGAAGACCGGGATGCCCGGTCACCTAGCGCACGCCCAACACCTTTGCCCGGCTCGCCCGCCTCGCCCCAGCCTTCGGAGGATGAAGATTTTTTCACACCGCCGACATCTGGGGCCTCTAGCGACGATGCCGGGATATCGGCGACTCCACCTACATTAACATCTGCGAGGAGAGGACGCCCACCGCTGCCGGCACGCCTGGGACCAGCGGGACATTATGCTCCGCCCACGGCCCCTGCTACCGGTGGTGTAGTGCGCCGCATGAGATGGACTCCGGAATTAAATCTGAGTGTCATGCGGGCCTACTATGGTGCTACAGAGGGAGGAACCATCCTCACCGCTTACCGTCCGAAATTGTTGTCTCTGTTTCAGGGGCTTCACCCGACTGTCGCCGTTACTGCGCAACGACTATCGGATCAAGTACGTGCCATCCAGCGGTGCAAGTTGTTGGATGACACAGTGCTTGAGCGACTGCGCCGCGAAGCACTTCCTGCTCGTACTGACTCCAACGTGCGAAGTGTTGAAGAACCTATCTCTTTAAATAACTTCGCACGATCGGAGGAGGTAAATAGCGAGCAGGTAAGTGTTAGTGACCAGCTACAGGAGCAGGTGAGGAGAGCTCTGGAGGATGCATTTGCGGAGTATCGGTCTGCACCGATTTCCCTAAGACCATGCCTACCCCGTTTGCCCATGCATAGACGTAACATTTCGCTTGTGAGTGCCCTAGACAATGTTTTAAAGCCACACTGGGAGACCAGTGTGGACTTATGTGATACCCATTCTATTTTGTACTGTGGAGCGGTGGCGGTGTGTCGGGTGGCAGGCGTAAGATTTCCTAATCTACATCGAGCCACCCAACCCACAAATACTAAACCATTCTGGCAGTGCAGAATAGAGCGGCGTATAAATATGGCTAGGACACTCATAGCAAAATTGTTGTGCTTCCAGGCTGGAAACAACCGCCCGAGAGTTATGCGTTTCGTGGCCCAAGCCTTTGCAGGCACAGGAGTGGCTCCTGTGGACTATGTGGCAGGGGTCGCGGAACGCATAGACTACTGGAAGCAAAAAGTTTATGCATGGGCGAAGAGGATTCGCAGGTATAAGGCGAGAGCAGATAGATACCACGTGAATCGCACCTTCCAGACGAATCAAAGGAGTGTATACCAGGCTTGGGAGCGCCCCCAAGAGAGAGTGACTGACGTGCACTTGCCAAATGCGGCCGTCATGGCCGAGTTTTGGCGTAAAATTTGGTCAGTGCCCGTCAGTCACTCCGAGGGCGAATGGTTTGATGTTGTTGGACGATCCTGTGGGCCCATTCAGGAAATGGAGCCCGTAGTCATAAGCCGTGAAGATCTGGCCTGTGCGGTTCGTGCGGCGCCGAACTGGAAAAGTCCGGGGCCGGATGGACTGCACGCATTCTGGCTAAAGAGGCTCCAGGGCTCACATTCTCGTCTAGCGACTCAATTCCAAGAAGCTCTTCAATTGGGATCGCTCCCTAGCTTTATGACATCGGGTGTCACTCACTTGATTTACAAATCTGGCAGCACTTCGGAACCTAAAAATTATAGACCGATTACATGTCTACCTACGGTCTATAAACTCCTTACATCCATTCTGAGAATAAAAATCAATAATCACCTTAAGGCACAGCATATTCTATCGCCTACTCAGAATGGTTGTAAGGGGGGGTCCCGGGGTACAAAGGATTTGCTCCTCATTGATATGGCCATTTGCCAACAGGTGCGACGATCCAGAAAGAATGTCTCCATGGCCTGGATTGACTATAAGAAGGCCTATGATTCGGTGCCTCATACATGGCTGGGGAGGGTGCTAGAGCTGTACAGAGTACACCCGGCGTTGTGCTCTTTCCTCGGTTCGTGTATGAGGCAGTGGACCACAGTTCTTCGTCACCCAGGCTGTGGAGGCCTTTCTGGTTCGTCGGACTTAATAAAGATAAGCAGGGGTATCTTTCAAGGCGACAGTTTGAGTCCGTTGTGGTTCTGCTTAGCTTTGAATCCATTAAGTGCTATACTTAAGGATTCAAAGCTAGGTTACCATTTGCGGAGGGAGAGTGAGCCTATATCTCATCTACTGTACATGGATGACCTCAAGTTGTACGCTTCGAAGAAAACAGACCTGATGGAGTTGCTCAAAATAACCGGCAATTTTAGCAACGACATCGGAATGGAGTTTGGAGTAGACAAGTGTGCGGTCATCCATGTACAAAGAGGGAGAGTTGAAGATTCTTTTAATCTACAGCTCTCTGAAGATATATCCCTCAGGTCTCTCTCTGAAATGGATTCTTACAAGTATCTTGGTATGTCACAAGCCTTAAGTATAGCTGAACAGGATATGAAACAATCATTGAAAGATCGGTTCTTTGCCCGCCTGATAAAAGTGTTAAAGAGCCTTCTATCAGGTGGAAATAAGGTCCGAGCTTTAAATGGTTGGGTCATGCCTGTTCTTACATACTCTTTTGGCATACTAAGGTGGACTCAGTCTGAACTGGATGCCCTGGATAGAAAGGTCCGTCGATTGTTGACAGCGTATCGTATGCATCACCCGCGGTCATCTGTTATGAGGTTGTACATCCCGCGGAAGTGCGGTGGTCGTGGGTTTTTAAACGCTAAGACTCTACACAACCGCGAGGTGTGCAATCTCAGACAGTACTTTTTGAGTGTATCCGTGGTGATGTATCGAGATGTTGCCGCAATCGATAGAGGCCTAACTCCGCTTTCCTTGGCAAACGAGAACTGGCGAAGGCCCCAGGTATTAAGTATTTCGGACCGCACAGCCATATGGAAGGGCAAGGAGCTACACGGACGGTTCTATCGGGCTCTTACAGGGCCTGATGTGGACCAGCTCGCTTCCGTGAACTGGCTACGCTTCAGCAACCTTTTTGGGGAAACTGAAGGGTTTGTCTTTGCAATTATGGACGAAGTTATCATGACGAACAACTACCATCGGACGGAAGCACATCCTAAAGGACGGCACGGTTGACATTTGTCGGGCATGCCACCGTCCCGGTGAGTCTATTAGACATGTAGTTTCCGGTTGTTCTCGTCTTGCTAACGGAGAGTACTTGCACAGACACAACCAAGTGGCTAGAATTATCCATCAGCAACTTGCTCTTAAATATGGCCTTGTGGACTCTGAAGTACCGTACTACCAGTACCAGCCTCTTCCAGTTCTCGAAAGTGGTCATATCACGCTCTACTGGGATCGATCTATTATCACGGACAGGACTATTGTAGCCAATAAACCTGATATCGTGATAATAGATCGATCGATGCGTCGTGTAATGCTAGTTGATGTCACCATTCCGCATGATGAGAACCTTGTGAAGGCCGAAAAAGAAAAATTATCTAAATATTTGGACCTGGCCCATGAGGTTACCGCCATGTGGAATGTTGATTCAACTATCATTATTCCGATGGTCGTTTCAGTCAACGGCCTTATAGCGAAGAGCTTCGATAAACACCTTGAGTAGCTCTCGCTAGGCAGTTGGGTGAAGGGCCTGATACAGAAGGCAGTAATGTTGGACACGGCACGCATTGTGAGGAGGTTCCTCTCTTTGGAGCCCTGACTACCGGTAGCTTGGGTCGTAGACCTTGCTGTCGGTGGAGCACATTTTTTTTTATACAATATATATAAGAATATTTGTTTTTTATATTTTTATATATATTTTATAAGAAATTATACTTAATAAATATATACGTAATAATAAGAGAAAGAGTATGAAAATAAAACAAAAATAAAACTGCTTAATATAAAATATATGATTTAATATTTATATTAATAATGCTGATTAATCATTTCGTATTTATATTTATATTAATTATAAATTTTTTTAATATATATATTAATACATATAGTATTAATATAGTTTTTTTCGAAAATCGAATATTTAGTACGTTTAAAGTCATATTTTTATCTATATCGAAAATAATACCTATCAATTGATTATCTCTAATTATTAAATCAAGGATAACTACATAAATAAGCCAATTAATGCTATGAAAATTGAAACATCCCGTATACGTAAAGTACAGTACATAAAGAAGAAGTATATAAAGAATACGTAAAGTTGCCCATGTATAAATCTTGTTAAGAATCAATAACAGTCATACGGAAACGCAACTCGTGTTATATTTATGAAGATATCATAAAGGGAAACAATTATGTATGGACAGACAGGTGGAAATCAATATCCATCGATTTCTATTGCAGGGTTCGTACTATTGTGTCGACGACGCCGCCATGTCTGAGTGATTGTATTATTTTAAGCTCATGTAGAGTCATAAATAATCATGGTATATCATGATAATACCACCTATTCTGTGCCAACATTGTATCGTCCATACAGCCTGAGTTCTGGATAATTTTAAATACATAGTTACCTTGCTGCTAAAATTGTGCCTATATGGATTTAGATTCCAATTCAGATAATAACCACTGGTTTTAGAATTTTTAATGTAAGATGTCACGATTGTAAATTTTTGTAAAATACGAAAATAAAACGTGAACAAAAAAGTAATGGAGGGAAGCAGACGATGATATAAATATACTTGTTTTTACCCGCGACTTCGTCCGCGTGGATTTCAGACCGAACCTAACATTTTCCGGAATAAAAGGAATTCTATGTGTTAATCCAGGTAATAAACTATACGGGCGGGCGAAAGGTTATCCCACCACACGCGTCCTTCGAGGCGCAGTGGCATAGCTTCTCGCCTATATTACTCGTCTGTCCCGGCAAGCAATTTGGCGTGGTCTTGGGAGTAGCGCATGGTCGCGACGATCCCCAAGGCAAGTGTGACTGTATCCTGCTCGCGGTTGCTGCCTGCTATTGGTCTGGTCCTTCTGAACAGACATAACAGAAACAGTCATGCGCTTACCTTTACCCAATCTTCGGTCCCATCCCTTCCCATCCTTTTCCTGAATAACACATCCTTATGTCCCCCGGTTCTGTCCAGAAGTTTGGTGGAAGCATGTGGCGGGAGTCGCCATGCTGCCCCTCACAATCTCTGGCTTTCGGAGAGGGTGGGGCGTAGCGGGTAAATTGAAGAATCGTTGCTCGGGGTTTCTAGGTACCTCTCTGGGCTTCAGAGAGGACCAGTGAGGCTCCACGAGAACGACAGTCGGGAGAGGGCGCGAAGCCCTTACATAACCCTTCCCTTCCTCTTCTCTATTCCCCTCCTAGTCGTCGGGTCTGGTGTGCGCTTACCCCGCCTCCAGACACGGTCTTGACCCCCGATGACGAACCCGTAACAGGCAACGATGAGCTTCGGCTCTACGCTGGGACGGGGGCCTTACCTTCGCCGGCTGGCCCGCGTGGAAGAAAACCACTTTAAAAATTACCAGCTGCAGGTGCGGCAACCCGAGGTACCGGCCGACACCTCGGTGTATATAGGCTTGCCCGGGTGCAGGGGGCTCCGCCCGGGTCGACGTTTTATTTCCCCCATACTCGTGGGACCAAAAATGGAAAACGTAAATAAAAATAAAAATGACGAGACAAAGGAGAAAGGAACAACGGACACCGATTTGCAGGTGTTGGGGGCCAGTAAGCCGGTTGTGGTCTTGGAGCGGTTGGATCGGGTCGCTTCTGCGACTGAAAAGAAAAAGGTGGAACAGAAGGAGTTGGATGTAAGCAATATGTCCGCCTCGGACTCCAGCTTTGCCCAAAGCACCACAACGTGGCGCAAAAAGCGCCCCAGAAAGCCGGAAGGCAGTCGTTCGGGCTCAGGCGAGGGCTCGGACGCTGACAACCCGCCGAAACCCCAGTCATAACGCGGAAGGGGACGACCCCCCACCACTGGGCAGTATGTAGGGTACTGGGAGGCGAAAAAGAAGCTCCAACGTAGAGTTTACACCGACCAGTCGAGCGCCGAGGCCGAACGGGCCGCCGGGAGTTCCTGTGCGGCGTCCATAGCCTCGTCAAACCCAGACCCGGATGAGCTAAAGGGCAGGGTGGCTGCGTCCCTGGAAAGCATATGGGACGTGGCCAGCATATCCAAGGAACTTAAGGGCACGTCCCAGAAGGCCCTAAAGCTTGCAGCCAATGCCATTGCCGAAGTGGTGGAGGAGGCGTTTTCCCGCACCGCCTCGGACGAGGTTCACCGCTTGCAGGTGGAATATACCCGCCTGCAAAGACAAATGGCTGACCTACAAAAAGGAGCTGGACGTGGTTAAGGCCATGGTCCTTACCGCTGAGGACAGGCCACAAGACCCGCCTCCCAAAGCAGCTCCCAAGGCGCCAGATACGAACCTAGTGACCGTGATCCGGGAGAAGATGGGCAGAGTCCTCCAGAGACTCTCTTTTCTGGAGGGCAAAATCCTGCGCCCTTCCTTGGCCTCCGAAGCCGGTAAGACGTCTGCGACGCCCTCAACTGCCACTACGTATGCGCAGAATGCCGCGCAGAAGGCGCCGCGAAGAGCCCCGATCCGCCCCTCGGGGCAGGACGCTGTGCCGTCGCCCGCTTCCGTACCGTCGACGTCGCCGCAGACGTCCAAATCCGTGTCGATCCCAGCTGCACCCGCCGCTCCCAAGGCTCCCGTGGCCCAAAAAGCCAAGGGAAATAGGGGGACGGCAAAGGGGCAGAAAAAGAAGGCGCAGCAGCAGCAGCAGCCGCCGCCACTTGAAGCCGGAGTTGGGGGCCAATGGGAGGTCGCCGGGGCCAAAAAGACCCGAAAGAAGGCGGCCAAAAAAGACCAAAGGGCAAGAGCGCGCGAACGCCGGAGGCTCCGCGCTCCAGACACATCGGCGGTTGTGCTGACACTGGCTCCCGGAGTGGAAAAGCGCGACGTGACCTACTCGACGATACTGCATCTCGCCAGTTCAACTATCGACATCGGGGAGCTTGGGATCGAGGGGCTCAGGGTCAAGCGCACTAAAACGGGTGCGCGCCTCCTCGAAGTCCCGGGCGCGACCAGCTCCCCGAAGGCGGACGCACTGGCGGAGAGGCTCCGCCAAGGGCTGTCACCAGAAGACGTCCTCATTACGCGGCCCTACAAGTCGGCGACCCTCCATATCAGTGAGCTCGACGACTCAGTTCAGTCGAAAGAGCTCATCGCCGCGGTGGCCAAGGTGGGAGGCTGCGACCTGCAGCGGGTAAAGTGCAGCGATATACGGGCGGGTTACAGAGGCCTGTTTTCGGCCGTTGTGAACTGCCCCGTAGAAGCCGCCAAAAAGCTGGCCGATGCCAGGCGACTGTTTGTGGGCTGGGTGTCCGCGAACGTGGCCCTCCTGAAGGCGAGGCCGCTGCGTTGCTTCCGCTGCCAGGTGGAGGGGCACGTCGGCGCTCTCTGTCTGGCGGATATTATGGACCACAGAGGGCGCTGTTATAACTGCGGGCAGCCGGGACACCAGGCGCGGGATTGCGCTGAGGCTGCGCGTTGCCTGCTCTGCAGCAAGGCCGGCAAGCCCACCGAACACCGGGCAGGTTCAAAGACCTATGAGTCGCGCCCCACAGGCAAGAAGGCCCCAGCGCGCACTCCCGAGCGGCCAGCGCCGCCCATGCCGCGAGAGATCCAGGCGACCGAAATAATGGAGACTGGCAATGGGTAGTCGTCCCCCCATCGTTAGTCTCCTGCAGACGTATCTCAACCACTCTGCCAGCGCTCAGGACCTCCTGCTCCAGAGCATGGCAGAGTAGTCGATCGACGTGGCAGTGGCAGCGGAGCCATATTTCGTGCTGCCCGCCAGCAACTGGGCTGGCGACGCTGACGGCACGGTGGCTATACTGCTGTCGAGGTGTGGGGGCTCCCTGTCTCTCGAAGGCGTCGAGAGGCAGAGGGGTTTTGTCGCCGCTCGTGTGGGGGGCATGGTGGTGGTCGCGGTGTATTTTTCGCCAAACCGACCACTACCCGAGTTCGAGGCCCTCCTCTTATGGGGCGTTGTCGGCCACGTCCCGTTCTCGTCGCGGGGGACTTCAACGCCAAGTCCTCGGCCTGGGGTTCCCCCGTCGACGACGTGAGAGGGGAAGCCCTTGAAGAATGGGCGCATGCCCAGGGACTGGTGGTGCTAAACCGGGGCACAGCCTACACATGCGTCAGACGGAACGGCGTCTCGGTGGTGGACGTATCCTTCGCAACCCCGACGCTGGCGAACCGAATACGAGGTTGGAGAGTCGTCGACTCGGTGGATATCCTATCTGATCACGTGTACATCAGATTTGTGGTCTCCACCGAGCCTAGGGCCGCCGTGCCGGCTGAGGTAGTTGGGGGTGGACCGAGGTAGGCCTTGGCGCGCCTGGATGTAGAGGCAGCAGTGGAGGCAGTAGAGGTGCAGGCCTGGACACCGGCGCCGGTCTCCCCGTTCGACATCCAAGGGGAGGCCGAGTGGTGTAGAGCCGCAGCCACGGCGATATGCGATGCCGCCATGCCCCACGTGCGGCATGCAGCTCCTCGCAGACGACAGGTGTACTGGTGGTCGCGCGAAATTGCACAATTGCGATGCGCCTGCATCGCTGCGCGCCGCCAGTACACCAGACAGCGGAGAAGAAGGCGTCAGAACCCACCGCTTTTACCGGGTCTGACGCCCAGGGAGGAGGAGCTGTATGCCGTCTACCGGGCGGCAAAGGCGGCATTGCAGGTGGCGATCGCGGACGCAAAGACGCGTGCCCGCGAAGAGCTCCTGGCGAGCATAGATGCCGACCCCTGGGGACGCCCCTACCGCATGGTACGAACAAGCTCCGCCCCTGGACGCCCCCCCTTACGCAGACCATGCCTCCGGCGTTTGCGGATGTCGTGCTGTCGGCCCTTTTCCCAGAAGGAGCGGCTCCCAGTGCTCCGGCAATGTTCCGGACACCCGGACACAACATGCCGTCGAGCGAAGCCGCTCCCGAAGTTACGGAAGAGGAGCTGAACGCCGCCGTCCGCAGACTACGGGCGAAGAAGGTGGCACTCGGGCCAGATGGAGTCCCCGGCCGAGTGTGGGTTCTGTCCCACGGTCCGCTCGGCCGTCGTCTCAGGGCTCTCTGGACCGAGTGCTTCAGGCAAGGCCGGTTTCCTCAGCTTTGGAAGTTGGGGAAACTGGTCCTGATCAGGAAGGAGGGGCGCCCGGCAGACTCGCCGTCCGCCTACCGCCCCATTGTGTTGCTCGTCGAGGTCTGCAAGCTCTTCGAAAGGGTGATTGCGGACAGACTCGTCGAGCACCTCTCGCAGACGGGGCCGGACCTGCACGAGTGCCAGTTTGGCAAGAGGCAGGTCCACGGTGGACGCGATAAGGCGGGTCCAGGTGATGGCGGAGGAGGCCGTGGAGCAAGGGGACGTGATACTGGCGGTGTCCTTGGACATCGCCTACGCCTTCAACTCCGTCCCCTATCCCGAAGGATAGGGGACGGAGATGAAGGCTACTGGCGGATAGCCTTGAACCTCCTATCCTGGCGGATACTGGCGGCTTTAGAACACCACGGCGTCCCCGAATACCTCCACTTGACCATTCGAGACTACCTCGTGGATAGGCGGGTAGTTTACCCCGGGCCGTCGCGGTGGCAGGAGCGGAACGTCGGGTGCGGGGTTCCACAGGGGTCTGTCCTCGGACTGCTCCTGTGGAACATCGCCTACGACTGGGTCCTGCGTGGCGCGCTGCTGCCAGGTCTGGCGGTGACGTGCTATGCGGACGACACTCTTGTCACCGCGAGGGCCCGGAGTCACAGAGAGGCGGCGTTATTGGCCACAGCTGGGGTGGCACAGGTGGTGGGGCGCATAAGGCGGCTCGGCCTGCAGGTCGCCCTCAACAAAACTGAGGCCGTGTTCTTCCACGGTCCCAGGAACCGGCCTCCCCCCGATACTAACATCGTTGTTGGGGGACAGCGGATCGAAATCTTGGCCCAGATGCGCTACCTGGGCCTCATACTAGACGGGCGCTGGACGTTTAGGGCCCACTTCGCCGCCCTAGCGCCAAAACTTATGGCGACAGCAGGGGCCCTATCAAGGCTTCTGCCAAACCTGGGCGGGCTAGAGGCCTCGGTGAGGAGGCTATATGCGGGGGTGGTGCGGTCCCAGGCCCTATACGGGTCCCCAATCTGGGCGGGCGCCCTGACGGCCCGAAGCGTATTGCCGCTGCACCGCGCGCAGCGGGTTCTAGCCATCAGGATCGCCCGAGGGTACCGCACCATCAGTTTCGAGGCGGCAACACTCCTCGCAGGTACGCCTCCGTGGGAGCTGGAGGCCCAGGCGCTCTCTGAGCTTTATGCCTGGCGCAGGGATCCTAACAACATCCTGGAACCCTGTGCCCCGAGAGCGAGGCGAACAGAGTTGCACCGAGCTGCGCTGAAGAGCTGGCGGTGCAAGCTCGCCCATCCCACTGCCGGTCACGCCGTCATCGCTGCGCTGCTGCTAGTCTTCTGGGAGTGGCTGGGGCGACGACACGGCGTCCTCACGTACCGTCTGACGCAGGTACTGTCCGGACATGGTTGCTTCGGGCGGTATCTGTGGCGGATCGGTCGGAGGCGGAGCGCTGCCACCATTGTGCAGCCCCAGAAGACACGGCGGCGCACACGATGCTGGTGTGCCCGGCATGGGATGCCGAGCGGCGCCGGCTCGCCGGGGCGCTCGGTGCAGGGGGACAGGGGCTATCGCTCCCGACCATGATATAATCCATGGTTGGGAGCGAGAGCGCCTGGGCTGCAATGGCGGCCTTCTGCGAGGCCGTCATGTCCGCGAAGGAGGAGGCAGAGCGGGTGCGGGAGGAGTCGTCCTCCAATCCCGCTCGCAGACGGCGCGTTGGGCGAAGGCGCAGGGACTACGCCCGGAACGACCTTCGCCCACCGTAATCTCGGCCTGCAGGCGTCAGGGGGGGCACCCCGGCGCCCTAGCACTTAGCAGGCCCGCGTCGTAATAGCGCTGCGTCCACGCAGCCTCCAACAGGCGGTAGGGGGAGACCGAACTCCCCCCTACATTTGTCGAGGTCCGCGCCTAACTGCGGACTGAGCCCGCCGGTGCCACAGAGGTCATGCCAGTGACGATTCCTGTGGCCCGACAAAAGGGCAGTAGGACGCCGGGGGGTTTTAGTGGGTGCAAGCCCCACATAACCACCCGGGCCGTGCCCTCGGCCCGGGGGTATGCGCTAGGCATTTCCCCCCGAAAAAAAAGGTAATAAACTATATGTAAGCCAAATTTCATCCAAATCCGTTCACACGTTTTTGCGTGATTGAGTAACAAGCATCCAAACATACAAACTTTCATATTTATAATATTCACATTTATCTATCTATCTATATCATCATGCCAGATCCCTTGCTGGGTAGGCAGAAAGTACAAAGTTCCAACAGGTTCTTTCCTTACGTACTTCTCTGGCTTCCTCCACTCTCATAGTTCTTCTAGATAAGACTAGTTCTATTTGGTCATGTGATATGCATTTATAGTAGGAAGAATCAAGTTTCCCTTTATTCATTGCCTGCATTAAGATATGAAAATAAATGCGTGATAACGATTAGCTCAGTTAATGAGATGTTTTCACCTAATCGGCATGCAAAACAAAATTTACCTGATTTGTTAACATATTAGTAAGAAATTTAAAATCTAAAAGAATTGGTAACAACTTTCTATCAGTTAAAACCTGAGCTTCTATGGAGTCAATTTTACCTTCATTTATCTAGCTATGACAGCGCGTTAATGCTCGACATTTACGGGCCTACCCAAGATGCAAACGTTTCTATATAGATATTCTCTTGCTGACATGGATAGCGCCTTGTTCTGACCGTGTGATTTTTTTTATTGTAAAATTTCATGCCCATCATTTTTTTCCAATGTTTAATAGCGTTAACGTCTATAAAAAGTTAACTTGGCTACAAGAGCTAGGTAGTAGGGGAATTATCGTGGCGTAATAAAAACTCTATCTATTTCATCACGATTCCTTATGTGGTAGGCAGAGAGCACTGATTTCCAATAGGTTCCCCTACTCCCATGGTTAGTCTCATACACGTTTGCCGGTTACAGAGACTCTTGATTAAATAAAATAATAATAATGTAACAAAAGGTGATATTGTGTTGGCATGTGCAGCATGGGGCGACCGCCTACCAGATGGACCAACGATCTTGTGAAGATCGCAGGAAGTCATTGGATGCAGGTGGAATCGGACCGGTTGCGCTGGGGAGCGATGGGAGAGGCAAACGTATAGGCTGAGATGATGATAATGATGATGAAAAGGTGATTTTTCAAATTGGATACCAAACTATTTTCACGGAAAAGTAAAGATCATAATATTATTATAAGATCGTAAAAGATCTTTTAACAAAATAAAACCGTCACAAGAAAAAATTGCTTTTGATATGTAACGAGCCTGTCGTATCCACTTTCAGATTATTTTTGCGCCTCTAGCATATATGTACGTTTCTATTTTAATGTTATGAACTAAGGTGAGTATACTTATAACGATGATATTTTTGTATGTATGATAACCAATCTTTTATGTAAATACCTACTGTAAAAGTCACTGATTTTTATTTCCTTTTTGGTCCGCCATTTATCTAACAACAAAGTGATATTTATGTTGGGATATTTTTATATAACGTATTTAGCTTGGCAAATCAGTGATAAGGTATAACCTTATACTATATTTATGTATGTGGCTTCTGTAGGATATTAAACTTATATCAAAAAAGTGGTTAGAACTTATAGGCCTTTCAACACAAAATAGTGCTTTAAAAGAAATAGCTGTTTGGGTGTTCATTGAAGCATCACGCAAAAACAACTGAAGTGATTTTGATTAATTTTGCGCGTTTTGATACATAGATACTTAGTTTATAGTCTATCCTAAAAGTGCATTATACTTGATCGAAATGGGTTGGGAAAGACGAAAGATAAATATTAGATTGGAAACCACACCTGATTAATGCGAGTGGAGAAATAATTAAAGAAAATAAAAAATACAATACCTTTCACGACGGTTGTCTTCTTCATCATCATCATCAGCTGAAAGTCGTCAAGTGCTGCACAAAGGCCTCCCCCAAATCGCCACGACGACCGGCCTTGTGCTGTACGCATCCAGTTTGTTGCGATAAGAAAAATATACATTATACGCCTTTTTCATTAATTTATTTCAGCCAGATGAAGCTACAAGCGAAAAGTTACCTCTTACCTATAAGAATAGTTTAGCATAATATAATATATAATAATAACTCTGTTAAGACATTGTTCCACCGTTGGTCACAGGCCTCCTCTCAAACTGAGAGGGTTTAGGCCATAGTCCACCACGCTGGCCCAGTGCGGGTTGGCGAACTTCACACATCTTCGAAAAACTCTTAGACATGTAGTTTTCCTCAAGATGTTTTCCTTTACCGTTAAAGCAAGTGATAGTTAATATTTAATACGCACATGCTTTCGAACAGACAGAGGTGCGTGCCTGTGTGCTTGTTCCCGAGACTTCTGACTTTGCAAACCAACGGTCTAAACACTAGGCCATCACTGCTAGCATAGGTAAGTTAAATATAATAAGTGATCAAACGAACTTATCTGAAGTGAAGTTCAATCATTATTATACGAAGTCCTTCGTTCGAAGATATAAACATGCAGCTCTCTCTACTCGCTTGGCAGTCCGCTAACTTTAGAAATGTCAACGCCTCCTCTATGGTATCTGTGGACATAACCTCTGCGACCATTCCTTTTAGAAGTAGTACATTTCAACTTTACCAACGGGCAGGGCGGGTTGGGTACTTATATCTTTGAACGAAGGACTTCGTATAATAATGATCGAACTTCACTTCAGGTAAGTTCGTTTGATCACTTATTATACTGTGTCCTTCGTTCTCGATATAAACATGCAGCTGTTTAGAGCTATAAGGGTAAAGTTGAAGTATATATACCACATGAATGTCATTTTTAAGCGTGAGCTCTAAAACATAACATGTCATGAGTACATTTGTTATTTTATATAGCGAAGATCCATCCCAACAAAAATCTTTAAAACACCTGTTATAGCACACCTGTTGTCCATAACTCATTACTACCGGGTAATAATAATAAATCATTACTTATCAGATATCAGTGCATTCTCCATCTGTTATGTCTTCTCTTTATAGATTTTTTTATAGATGTCTCTTTATATAACGAGAGTTGAAGAATTACCGATCCAGAACTTTGTTTATATGAAATTAATCCCTTTATAATAATTCTTGTATCATAGAAAACCCTTCCGAAACGAACTATAAGAGTGGAGGAAGCCAGTAAGTAAAGAACCTGTTGGAACCCCGCACCCCCCGCCTACCCCGCAAGGGGTCTGGCGTGACGATATAGATAGAGATAGATAGAAAACTCTTACTGTGTACTAGATCTGGAAACAAACTATGTTAGTACCCAATCTATAACAACATAAGACAAATAAGACAGGGAAACCTGTTTCCCCACTAAAGTGTCTTCCAAGTGGTATGTGGGTTTTTTTTTTTATTTTATTGTCAAATGATCACTTTTTGAGTACCGTACCAGACAAAGGCTACAAATTATATTGGTGATTATAAGGATGCTTTGCTATAATTACTTATTTAATTTATGACAAAGTATTTTCCTTTATGTCAAAGTGCGGCTATATTTAATGTTAGTTATATTTATAATGTTTAAAGATGTACATATACTAAAATTTAACATTTTTGTACTAGAGGCCTTTGTACTAATGTCCTTATCTAGAGCTATTCCTCACATAAGGCTATGTACATTAACTATATGATCTCGCCCCCACCTTCAAATAAATTACAGCATGTATAGTGCTCTAAAACCACCTGTTTCCATAATGGTAGCAGGTTGTGTTTGTGTCATATCTCCGATATCCTAACTCTACCAGAAATATCACTGGTGCTCAATATAAATGTACACATTTAAAACATTAGTAGAGATTACATTTTTGTGCCGTTTGCGGTGGAAACGCTAGGCCCGTGGAGTAACTGCGCTAAAAGTTTTTTAAAATCTCTAACACCTAGATTGATTGCCTCTACAGGTGACAAGAGGGCTGGCTTATTCCTCGCGCAGAAAATTAGCTTAGCGGTTCAGCGAGGCAATGCAGCCAGCTCTCTTGCCACCATACCACGCGGACAAGATTTAGACTTATAATTAGTGTTAGTATTTCGTGTTGTTTTTATTGTATTTTGATTTTAATTGTAAACTGAATTAACAAATATATATGTCTATACATTTTAAAACTAAATACAAACCAATTTTTTATAGTTATTAATTTCTTGAATAATTTTATTTGATTATATATTATTTATTGATTATTATATTATCAAACACAAGTACAATAAAAACATCTAATTCTTCAATTCATGAATTGATGTATAATCTGTCCTCTGTGTGTCTCAAATTTCTAATGTATTAATTACACTATAAATGATGCAGGATAAAACCAAAACCATTGGACTAATTATCCAATAGAAAGCTGAATAGCTAATTTTTTTATTAGTATATTTAATATGACTCTAATGTCTATTATTAGCATTGAGTTTCTTTGTGGGATAAGGATTATAGCACAGTTGTGATCATCTATCTTTATTTAAATTCTAATGAGCTATAAATTGTATATCAATTATTAAAAAAAATATGTTTCTAATAATGATGTTTCTACATATAATGTTAAATATATGTAGGACCAGATTTTTTAACCTTCACTTGTCTGGATTACTTGCACTATTTGCACAAAACCAATAAAGTTATGGTTGCCGTTGAAGGCAGACAGACACAAAATTTTATTAGTGGCATAGATACATTGTTACATACCAAAGTCAGTGAATACCTTTAGCCTCCAATATTATGGTTAATTGTAACAGCCATGTTGTATTCCTGAATGTTTAACTGTATTTTGTTACAGTAACATAAAAAAAAACAAAACAAGCCTTTATGTAAAAAGCCTAGCAAGCTTTTCTTACCTCATATTCTCTGGCAGGAGACTTCCAATGTCCATTGTGAATTGTTTTTGGTGGGCTGATAGGTACACTGTGGGTTAATATTTTTACACACCGGATGAGGATTGTTGTTCTACATTGGTTACAACACTGGTGGTTTTTTGAAATTTAAACTACTGCTTATGAATAGGTAATTATAATTCCATATTGGTACTCCACTATATTAAAACTCATTTAATACAAAATATAAACTGCTGACCACAAAGGTTCTTTTCCCAATCAATGTTTCATGACTGTATTGTTCGGACTCATCTACCCTGGCTACCCTGCAAGGGGCCTGGGCTGATAATATTGATAATTATTAGTTTTATGTTAACTGGATAGACGAGGTATTCTATATTATATTTTAAGGATGTATGTGTGTAACACAAATTATTGCACAACTTGCCTGTCTCAGCATCGGTAAGCTGAGATATTATATTTGGAATATTTGCACAATTCTGTTGCTTGTCAGTTATAACAGGCATTGTTATAAGTAGAGATTACTTTGGCGTATCTGTTTATAAACCCTGTTCAGGGATAAATATTGCAAGGTTTACCTTTTTTAATACAAGTGCTCATAATATTGCACAATTCTTTGTGTAATAAGCTCCACTTTGGGCTATTTCAGGATTATTATACAAGTATGTCTAATAATGAAATCAATGCAAAACATTATGTTTCTGCAAATGAGTGGCTTATGTTATTAATAATGTATTGTTATTCATAAATTCATAAACAATGTCCCTTCAATTACCCTTTCAGAAAGTCTCCTTTAGGAGATATAATATCACAAATTGCTTATAGTTTATAGCAATAGTCTTTGTATTTACTGTTTAAGGTATGTATGTTGGGTAACATTTTAGATTCTTACCATTGTAGAAATGTGAACTGCACAGGAGCACCTCATGGGTGCAACCTATGAGTAGTATGACCTTCAGCACATATCTCGTATGGGCCCTAAGTCTTGCGGATCACGCCGATGCATCTCGTACACCACTCGTGTCCTTGAATTACCGTTAAGTCTTGCGGACCACGTCGATGCATCTCGTACATCGCCCGTGTCCTAAAATTGGCATCGATCCTTAACAATCATCATTATTGATTAATGTCCCCCCTAATTTCTCTCATTAGAGGTATGACATTGCCAATTTATAGACGGTTAATAATTGTTTGCAGGTATATTGCGTGTTAAACTGTTTTTACACAAAGAGGGACATAAGACTTCGTAAGTTTACTTTTCGAGTGAAGACTTTACAAGTCTTAATATGACAAAACTCACGTCTCCAAATATTCGATATTATATACATAAGCAAGTTAAGCTGAAAACGCCACAAATAAACAACTATCAGTTGATCTTTTTAGCATGTACTTTTGTGTCAAGACGTAAAATATTTCTGAATTTGCCTATACGATGTTTTGAATTTATTTCACAACATCACTTGAGTATATAAAAACCTTTTGTTATATAATTTCACTGCTACGACTATATGAATAAATTAAATGTCGACCAAAACTTTATTACAAGGCATCGGCTGCCGCGCTGAAAGAAAGAATGGTCGCAGAGGTTATATCCACAGATACCATAGAGGAGGCGTTGACATTTCTAAAGTTAGCGGACTGCCAAACAAGTAGAGAGAGCTGCATGTTTATATCGAGAACGAAGGACACAGTATAATAGGAGCATTAGCGGTCTAAATGAACAATTCTGTATATAACAAGTAATTATTATTAAGTTAACGATTCGATATTAATCAAATAGAGTATTTAACGGCAAACAATTAGTGTTGATGTTTATCGGACCTTCGTCATTATTCATCTTGTCTCGAGTTGTTCACGCAGTTTTCGTAAAATGCTATTTAACTTGTAAATGTAGGCCATTAGATGATGGTGTAATCAAAACTACATGTTTCAGTCTAATTGCCTATAATCACGCCAGTTTTATTCATGAGCACCTAGGTATTTGTATTTTCATATACTTAGTTCAATATTGAAATGAAGTAAAGTGCGAAGTGATATAAAGTTATGATTGCTGTTAAGGTGTTTTAATGTCATAATGTTTAGTACAGCGAAGACTAATACATAAGAAAAAAAAAACTGAATTCATAATAAACGTTATCTCATACAATGCTACTAGTTTTTCGGCTATAGATATATTTGATACAGTCGATAAAAGATCTAAAACTCGTAAAAAATACTAAATTAGTTATAATGAAAAGGTAAAAGGCAAAAAGGTATTGTACTCCTACGTGTCATTTTATTTGTATTCAAGTACTTTCGAACACACATAACTTTTGAACAGTTTGGCACGTTCCGATAAAAACATTAGTTTTATTATGAAACCCAGTCAGTATTCGACCATAAATAACTATTTGGACCTATGTTAATGCTCCACCTGTACCAGAGACGCGCACTACGCTGATTCTCGGCAATGTTCAGCGGGTAGTACCGTCTCAGACCTACCGAGAAGCCACGTAGAGCACGCGTTCGTGTGAGTGACTCTTATTGAGACCGTTAGCACTAAAATGCTCAACTGTTTACATATGTTAAATGTGGCAATACTCCTGCCACAGAAGCATTACTCATAGTAATTATTTGTAATTGAGACGATTCAAAAATTAATGATGTCTAAATCTCTGAAATGCCCGAGATGGTGCAGATTCCCGAGTCGAGTGGCACATCTGTTACCGGTCTACTCGCTCCTCTGACTTATAATAATGGAATTAACGAGCTGGTTATGAACAAACGGCGTCTTCATTTCCAGGGTCCCGTTTATTCGTCCTTTGCCCTATTTCATTGCCACACCATTACACTGAGTAAAATAATGGACTCAATATTGCGCTCATTTGGAAGGGCTCCTCCACGTCTAGCTAATATTTTCCGAGGTGTTTATGATGGAATACAAAATTACCAATTTCTTTTTTTTTTTTTTAATTTTTGTCGGTTTCTTTGTGCTCTTCCTAATTTTTTTTTCTTGAACCACCCAATATTGAGATGAGCAATACAATATAAAATATTCGAATCGTTCAAGCCATTTCCGAGTTTTTGCGAGACTAACTCACGCCAATCGATTTGTATATACATGTATAGATATAGAAAACGAAATTAATTTAAAGAGAGAGTGTGTAAGTGTTGCATGTGCCGATTTACTATATAATGCTATATTATATTAACGCTCTTCAGTTTTGATTTTTAAACGTAGCCCCCACTAGGATTTATTACTGTGTCGTGGTTGCGTTTAAAAATATGAAAATTCACATACACAAACACCCAGACCGACACAAATAATGTGGATCATACAAAGATTTAAACCGTGCGAGCCCTTAACCACTGCACCAAATCGTATTTATAACGACTAACTATAATTTATCCAGCTTTATAAATGAGTCAAAATATTTAACACAGCCTCGTCATATTTCACTTGGACATATTTACACTTAAGTTAAAAACCATACGTGACATTTCATACTGCATGTGATCCACAAATAGGTAGACCGCAGATTGGCTAGTTAGTTACGATTGTAGCCAAACCGCCGAATAGCGTGCAATGTATTCGAAACTTACTGAAATATTCGACACAACACTTACGTATCTTTAGTATATAATATGCATTTACTCGGATTTTGGAAGTTTTATAGAGTCCAGTTTTCATTTGCTTTTAATGAACTATTTAAAAACTTTAATAATTATTTTTAACTTTTATGTTCTTACAGAGAACTTAGCACTACAAATTAACTAAATACGTGATAGCACGATTACTCGCTAGTGTAACGCTAACATCAAAATTTTCGTACCCGTCAGTTTTGGTCTAACTGAAATGATTGGCACATTATCTTAGTTCACATTAATCTGATTTCCCTTGTGTGTACTAAGTAGCCATCAATTATATAGTACCATAATACAGAACATTTACATAGTTAACTCATTATAAAGGGAAAAATCACGTCCTTCAATCTGTTTTAAAAGCGGGATACGGAAGTCTAGGTCACTATATCAATAGCTACTGAACAAAAACTTTCAGCGAATAACTCTGTGTTTTATAAGTCGCGGACCCTCGTCTTTAGCACACAATGGGCTCAGGTCAAATATTATTTCAGACTTTTATATAATTTTGAATAACATCAACATTGAAAAAGTCAGAATTTCCTTACAGATTTGATACTATTGGACGATACTAGACAACTAAAATATTAATCTACACATAATATTATAAAGAGGAAAGATTTGTATTTTTGTATGTATGTAACGAATAAACTCAAAAACTACTAGACAGATTTCAAAATTCTTTCAATATTAGAATGCTACATTATTCCTGAATAACATAGGCTATATTTATTACTAGAAAAATTAAGGCTCCCTACTAAAACTTCAATAAATAATAACCCAAGTTGTAAAAAAAATAGCCTTACAATGTCTTTCATCGCATGCGCTGCGTAAAATATTGATGATAGAACAAAATAATGTTGTACAATATTAAAGAATATATCAATATCTACAAAAAACTGCACGATACAATGTGTCAAACTATTGTAGTTACGTCACTATAACTACTTTTTTACATTTTAAAAGTTGATAGAAATTCCGATCAAAATCAGACCATGTCATCCATACCTTTGTATTAATCCCTATCCAAATAATCGTATTCAAGACTGTTTCAATACCTGTAGATAACTTTTTGAATTATTGAAATCGGACATTTCATTTAAAAGATATTACGAATTTAAAAATGTCAATCTAAACAAAATACTAATAGAAAAATAAATGCCGCTGCGCTGCGTGGGGCCACACCGGCCACAGCGCGGCGGCGCAGCGGCATTTATTTTTCTATTAGTATTTATATACATATATACTATTATATAAACGCGGCGAGGGACAAGGGACCGAAGTGCGGGAGAGGGGCGTGCACATCTATGAAATAGGTAGCCACGCGTTCCTACGCAGCGGACGCAATATCCACCTGTTCGAAACCGGGACGGGCCGCTAGTAAGAAATAAAACATTTAAGCTGTAAATAAAGTAAAAAGTGACTAAATAGTAAAATGTATGTCATAAAAAAATCATCTGCTGACACAGCTAAGGACCTGATGACATAGATAGGTGAAAAAATCCCGACTCATGAAAATGTTAGATGCTAACAACCAACGCTAGTTTTCTGTCGGAACTTTTTATTAACGTTCCGGGCAAAAAAGAAACCAAAAATTTGAAATAATAATATATAATGTAAAAATCAATAAACAAATTCCAACAAAGCTATGTAGACAACTTTCTTTACCATTTAAAAAAAATAACTGCTGCCTATATAAAAGGTTTCTGCGGTCATTTATGGTGATCCATTAATGGATGCAACCTTTTATATAGGATGCATGATACAGTTCTACGAGCAATGTGCCCCGGCCACTACCACTTAAGATTGGCAATTCTGAACGCTATATTATTTATATTTGGTCCTCCTGCGGATCTCCTTGTACCTAATTCGATCTCGCAGGGAAAGTCCATCAATTTACAATGCCAAATAATCCATTTTATAATTTTATTATCATTCCAATTTTTATATTGGGTATATTTTCATAACATAATATTTGTCACTCATTACTGAGTAGGTAATTACTCGATTACTTGTGCCTCTGGAGATTAGTAATTATAACCAAGCGTACAGCTAAGGTATCGCATATTGCAAGGCATTTATTTGCTATGACCAAACGCGGCGCGTTACAATATCTTAGTGAAATGATCGTGTATGTGACTAGAGTACCGTTAAATAATAATTTCGCGAAGTTATTGGAAAGCCGAGACACGTGTTTGATTGGTCATAGCCACTAAGGTCATTGATGCACCTAAGTTATCTGGAGGATAGTAAATATATGTGGACACAATTTACCTAAAAGCAAATACAGTTAGGGTATCGTAGCGTTATGCGGCCCAGCGCTCTTAGAGATTACCAAGGTCAAGCAGCGCCTGACTCAGTTGGTCTGAGATGGGTGACCTTTTGTGGTATTTTTATATCCGATCGCCTTTGTGCTTTGAAAGACACGCTAAGCCGTAGATCCCGGTTACCACTTAATGCCATACTCGTTGAACCAAGTTAGAAGCCTAATAGGTGGCTTGATAACTTCCAACTGCAGGCGGCCACAAACCTGCCTCTATCAATCCACATAGAATCCTCGTGAAGGAGTAAGATCTTATCTCGCTCTCACACCTCGATTTATAAATATAGTTTGTCTCTTTGATAACATGTTTATGCTATAGTATGTATTGCCGCTAGTACGTTAGTTTTTCACTATTGTGTTTCCGAGGCCTTAAGATTTTCAGCCAAGCGACTTTATGTGTGCGACTTATTTTCCTTCGCCTGTTAACAGAATGATTACCTTCTGTAATTGCGGTGTAAAGTTTAGTCCAGCTTAAATCCTTTGGGATCACTCGGCCATTAATAGCGCGAAGTTATAGCGCACATAAGTAATACCGTACCTTGTATTAATAAATAAAATTGTTGGAGGTTTTAGCCACAAATCAAATAAAAGTACAAAATAAAATATAATACGTTAATAATTATGCTGATATAGCAAGAAGAATGAATGCAGGGAATAAAGTAAATGGTGCGATGGCAAAACTAGTTGGGAGCCGGCACTTAAGCCAAAAGGCGCGGCTGGCCATGCATAACGGAGTGCTTATCCCAACGCTGTTATATGGCAATGAGAGTTGGGTATGTAAGAAGGAGATTGAAAGCAGGATAAATGCGGTAAACTGCGAGCTCTGCGGAAGATGTGCGGAGTGAAGCTGACCGACCGTATTCGCAATAGTAAGAAAGCGTGTAGGTACGAAAGATAGTATTGTAAAGATTACAAGATTATTATTAAGAGTTGTTTCGGGCATATATAAAGAATGACGGAAAAAAGAACGACAAAACAGGTATACAATGCGAAAGTGGAAGGATGTTGATACCAGGGAAGACCTAGACTATCTCACCATGACTCACAGAGACCGTATTTTATCTGAAGGGCAAGTCAAGAGTCTCCATATCCGGCGAGCGTGTATAAGAGTGGAGGAAGCCAGAGAGATCTGTAAGGAAAGAACCTGTTGAAACTCTGTACTCTCTGATGATGATATAGATAGATAGATATTTTTTTCCCTGTCATTAAACTTCTAGCGAGGTTTAATAAAACCTTGTTATTTTAAGTAACTATATGATGGATGACTTATCCAGTCGAGAGTCTTCTTACCGCCTGGAGTTTTACTTAACGTGTCTAAAATCAGACGGGCAAACTTATCCACACTTAAACTTTCTTAAGTGTTAATCGATCATCGATGGCCAATGATCTATGAACCAGACGTGGACCTCGGGATTGCTGGAACTTTAGAAAAATGATCAAATGCGGCTTTAGAGCAGACAGCTTTATGTAATTAAAATTATTTAGTGTTAAAGGGCATAACGCCGCGAGTAACTTCGGAGAAAGCGCAGCACATCTCTCTACACCCCTGAGCCGCTAACACCGGTGTTGTCCTCAGTAGTCCTAGGACGACCGTTTGAGGACCCATCTAGTAAGCGGCGAGTCACCACCGGCCACGGGTAATTAGGTATCACTAATTATGGCCGGTGTCCGTCCCCTTTGAAATAGTCCAGCTTTTGTTCATCAAAACTCTTTTATATAGCCCTTGTTTTCTTTCCAGAGTTTACAATAGTCCTTGCACCTGCCGGGGTCAGTTCGCTGGTTATGTTTCTTCATTTTCAGCAAGTGATCTCAGCAGGTGACTTACATAACATTAACTTCTCGCAAAGGGCCTCTACGTGTTGGACCAATGTCCCCATGCAAGCCTTTCAAAGGTCCGGGTAAATCCCGTGAAAAAATAATAATAATAATAAATCTTTATTGTTAAAAATACAGTACAACCAAATATGTTACCTATATCTAATATAATGGGTGAGCGATCACTTCAATAAAATATGCGGCAGGTACTTAAAATAGGGAAGCCCTGAGCTATAAGTACCAGCGCTCTTCCAGTGATACAATTTTGTTAATCTTACGGAGATATACATTAGATAATAGTATACCCAATACATGTGTAAGCAGCTAATGATCCCACCTTAGTCTCTACAAGTCATACCCACATCGTAAATTGGATTTTGGTGTGTTGTATGGTTACATACCAGTTATATATAATGTAGGATAGTTAGCTACCCACTGTGATAGTGTAGTAAGGATGTGTGTATATTTCACTGTATCGTACAAATAAGATTTTCTGTATCAATATAGGAGAGTTGTAATAACCATTGTGTAACAATGTTCTTGCACTGGTATTTAGATTTAGGGACGACATCAAGGTGCTTAGTAATTTTTCGAGAGAGTCTTTCTATAGTATATCAAATATAAAAGTAGTAAAATGCATTCAGTACTTTCCTAGAATTGTTGTTGTAATTTATTTCATTCGTGGGTATGTTATAAGACACCACTTACAATGAGTAATTGTTGTCATATTTAATCTATACGTATGAAATTGCTTCTCCTGGCTGACTGATCTGTCAAAGCCCCGGCCAAACCGCTGAATATAGAGATCTGAATTTTTGACAGCATATTTTTACAACCACTAAGAAAGGATTTTTTCGATATTCCGACTCTAAGATGGTAAAAACTCTCTCAGTTTGAGAGGAGGCCCGTTCCCTACGGTGGGACAAGTTTCTTAACAGGGCTAATATTATTAAGATTGTAAAAATGGAGTTGAGAGTTTGTATGGAAGTACCATTAGATTTGAAGATTGAGTCGTGAAAATGAGTGGCATTATGTCTTTTCTATTTAAATAAAAAACACTTATTACAGGGTTTTTAAAAACTCATCCCTGTAGAGGGTAAAATGTTGGTTTAAAGTTTGTATAAGAGAACCGTTACTTTTTAAGTAAGGTTCATAAAAAATGTCATTTAAATGCTTTGTCACAAATAAAGAAATACGCGTTTCAGTGTTATTGTGAAATCTACCTGTAAAAAATAGAAATGGCGTATAAAAATTTGAATGGTGATTCCGTTAAATTTCGATGTTGAGTCATGGAAATTAGTATATGTGCTCATTTTTTTAATTAAGGTCATATAGTTACATTTAAGGGTTTAGACAATTCAACCCTATCTCTAGAGAACGCTAGATCTCTTGCGGGGTAGACAGCAATTACAAAGTTCTTCTCTTGCAGGCTTCTTTGGCTTCTTTCACTCTCATAGTTCGACTCATATATGCTTACCGGTTATAGAGGTCATAAAGGCTGAAAGTTTGTATAGGATTTTCATAGTTATATCATTAATGGTTATATCATATCATAGGTTATCTATTAGTTACTATGCTGTACTATGTGGTATATACCTCTATGTAAATATAAAATGAACGCGTGCGAATCCGCGGGAAACTGATAGTTGTATCAAAATTGAAGTAATGAAACGCTTATAATTAATCTTGAACTTACGTAAAAGGATGTCGACAAATTGTGGAAAGGAGAAATTTATATTAAAAAAACATAAAATATTTGCAGAACCTGAAACATTGCAGACATTTTTGTTGGGTTACTAACAAAAGTGAAGACTTATAAATGGTAATACTATTAAACTTTTAAAATTTTTTTTTGTAACAGTACTTATTGCTACAATACAATACTCTCGAACTTTTCCTCTTAATTAACCTGCAAAAAATAACCATGAATTTTATAGGGTTCTATAGATTGGCAATTAGAGTATGTACTATTTATGAAATCAAGGAAGAAACGCTTTGATTCAGCAACACAAAGTACATACCAAAAAATATTAAAGAAAAAGAAGTGAAAATAAAATGTGACACTGAAATGCTATAAACTTAGCATAATGCCAAGGCACCTCAGCGTGCAACGGCGCCGGTCTTCCGCGTATACCAGTTCAGTGGCGAATGGTAATGCAGTTGTTACTGTAATACGTTGAAGCACCTATAATAAGGAAGGCTTGCATGATGCTAGCGATCTGCGTACGTGGCGCTTACATTCTGTTTGAGAACACAATTCTATAAAATCTTGAAATGGAGGCGTTCGAGTCGGTGTAAAACAATTCTAGCACAGTTCACTTGCCAATGGACAGAAACATGAAAACATTTAGAACACATAAATGTGAACGCAAATCTGCTTGTATTTTGTCTGACATAAACAATTTTTATTCATATATTTTTGTTAATTGCGCAAAATTACAAAGATACATCCATTAACATGTTCCTAAGGGGATAGTTAGAGGTATTTAGAACAGAGTATTCTAAATATCACCACTCATAATTTTATAGTGACTAGTGACTTAGTAACAGGAAATGAAGTGATGACGATAGGTGTCGTTATATAAAGTTGATTTTACTTCATTTTTCATATTTTCCAGACATCCACAGAAAGGTGAAGTATGCTATCAGCCGATACTGTCCCACTGTTGGGCAAAGGCCTTCTGTCACAAATCGAGGTCAGAGAGATTAGGTCATACACAACAACGCGGACCCAGTGCGGATTGATGGAGGCAGGATTGTTGCCGCTTGCTTTTGGAACTTATCAAGCCGCGTATAAGGCGCCCAACCTGGTTTAACGACGACCACATTGAGTGGTTATCGGGACCAACGAGTCAACGTGCCTTTCGAAGCTCGGAGACGCTCGAATATGAGAATGCCACAAATGGTCACCCATCTCGGACCGACCGAACAGAACGCTGCTTAAATTTGGTGACCGCTATGATCACCGCGATCCTATAGCGCTACGAGCGCCTCAGAGATGTAGTTCGTAACTCTATTTTACTGTCTCGATAAAACACACCTATTAAATTGTAAAGCGCCAATAACCAAGATAATAACCCCCAAAGTTTAAGAAACTTATGAATGCAAATATAACTTTACTATCGTAATGAACTGTAATAATTTACAATTAATTGTATCTTTGAGATTACGTTAATTAATAATAATAATAATAAATTTGTTTATTTGCGCATAAGTAATTACAGATTGATAGATGATAACAAGGATAATACTCAGTATCTAGGTTGTACAAGTTAAATCTGTATACAAAAAATGTGAACCCTGCCTCTTAAACTAGGTTGCCCTGTATCTTAAGGGGCAGTTTTCGGCTATATAATGGCAACAAATGTTGTGATTTAAACTAGAGTAATTTACAATGTGAGATATCTATCGTACAATAGTGCGCGGTTGTTAGTAACTATGGATACATTTACCAAAAGGTTTGACATGCATTTGTGTGTGTGTGTGTGTGTGTTTGTGAGTGTGTGTATGTGTGTGTGTTTGTGAGTGTGTGTGTGCGAGTTAATTTATTAGTAATAAGTGTATATAGTGCGGTGATAAATTATGTATAATTCGATGTCTTATTTTAAGTAACGTATGTGAGAAGATACTCTATGCTGGAATAGTCTTGCTGCAACAACCATTTTGTAAGTTTGGTCTTAACATTAAATTTATTCAAATTTAGTACGTTGAGTTCATTCTGTATTTTTTATATATAAAGGTACTTAATATATAATATTGGTGCTGGGCAAATGTGGTCCTGTGACATATACCTGGCGGGATTTTTGATCGCTTATTTAGACCAGTGGGGAGAAGGCTGGAGTGTTTTCTGAGAATCGCTTGGAGCACATAAAGCTGACGAACGGTTAGTACTTGACATTCGGAATACAGTTTTGTAGTAGGATATCTGTATAACTTTCTAGACATAACTTTCAAAATAGCTCTCTGTGCTCTCTCTATTCTAAGAAAATTTACTTTTGCGGCTCCGCCCCAGACAACGATGCAGTAACCGATGATGGATTGGCATAGGGCATAGTACACCATTTTAAGTGTATCATAACTAGCTGATTCTCTCAGTGATTTGAAGATATAAATAAGGCGCATTACTCTGCTTGTGAGGGCATCAATATGTTTGTCCCATCTCAATCCATCATCGATTTCTACACCAAGGTATTTCACAGTACTTGATCCTGTAAGTACTGGGCAGCTGCAGTGTGGTGATAAGTATAAGCATGAGTGGGCTGTTAAAGAGAAGTGTTCGGATGGTTTAGTGTTGTTGCGGATAGCGAAAGGAACGTAACGGGTTTTTTGTAAGTTTATCGTTAACATATTACTGAAGAGCCATGTCATGATTTTGGTAAGGGCTAATTCAGCTCTAGCTTTCACAATATCCCAAGTGGATCCGTTAACTATTATCGCAGTATCATCTGCATATGCAAATATTTTACAGTTAGGTATACTCATTCTGCAGAGGTCATTAACATAAATTTGGAACAGTGTTGGGCCCAGTACGCTACCTTGTGGGATTCCGAAAGTGACAAGTGCCTCATCACTGAGGTATGTATCAATTTTTATCATTTGGATACGGTTTTTTAAGTAATCTTTAAAAATCTCCAGTGCCACACCACGAACTCCAATTTGTTCCAACTTATAGGTAAGCACAGGAACAGAAACTGTGTCAAATGCCTTGGTAAGATCAAGAAATATGCCCAGACACTTCGTTTTACTATCTAAATTTCTAGCTATGGTTTGAGTTAATTCAAGTACTGCATCTTCAGTCGCAACCCCTGCCCTAAATCCGTACTGATTATCAGCTATTACGTGATGTTTGTTTAAGAAAGCTCTGAGACGTTTGTTTAATATTTTCTCGAGAATTTTTGAAAGTGCAGATAGTATTGATATGGGTCTGTAGTTGTTGACACAGTTTCTGTCTCCGCTTTTATGAATTGGGTGAACTATTGCCTTTTTTAGCGCGTCTGGGAACACACCGTGTTGTATGCAACTGTTGTAAATCTGAGTAAGGGGCGGCACTAGAGAGTGACGACACTTTTGCAGGACTGTCGATGGAATACCATCCCAACCCACGGCACAGTCAGCGCGTAGCTGAAGAATGAGGGATTCTACTTCTGTCTCGTCAACCTTCAAAATAGCTAGGGAATTCAGTGGTGGATCTGGGATATTATTAGGAGGAGACTCTTGTTCATCATGAATAGATGAAGAAGCGGTTGGGCTATTGAAGGCAGTTGCTAATTTTTTCCCTATAGTACTAAAGTAGGTGCATACCTCATTGACGGAAGACTTTGGATTATCACTTATCCCCAACAACTCAATAGGACTAACACATGATTTTTTAGTATTTGTGATTTCCTTAATTGTTTTCCATAATGCTTTCGGATTATTCTTAGATTTCTCAAGCTCATTTCTTTCGTAAGTTCTTTTTAATTTCTTAAGCAGCGCATTACAAAAGTTTCGATAGCGAGTGTATGTAATTTTGAGGATAAGATTGTCTGGAGTTTTTTTTGTTTTTATAAGCAGTTTTTCACGGTTTTTTATACATTTTAAAAGGCCTGCTGTTATCCACGGTTTTATAATACGTTTTTGTCTTGGAATCTTAACTTGTTTTGAGTTTTTGGATATAACCGATTTTATCACAGTAATAAGTTTGTTCATCGATGAATTAGGGTTATCTAATATATATATATTTCTGTAAAGTCAAATTTTCCTAACTCCAGTTCAATAGCTTCATAATCAATGCTAGTAATAAAATTGTAGGGTTTTTTCGATATGGTCTCATTCTGTAAAGTCAGAAGTGTCGGCTTATGGTCTGTGATGTATGAATCTAGGACTAGTGTAGTGCTCGGTAATCTAGTTTTCAGGAATATATGGTCTAAACAATTTTCTAACCTAGTAGGAAGTAAGTGTGCTGGTAGTAGACCGTGCGATGCATTTAAAACTAGGTAGTTTAGACTACGATCATTTCTTTTATCTTGTCTTATGTCAATATTTAGATCTCCTACAAGGGCAATATTTGGTATAGTTGATAAATTTTCATAGATATTGTTCAGACTGCTTAAAAACTTTTCAAAAATGTCATTAGAGGAATATGATGGCGATCTATAGATTGCTACTACTGCTAGCTTATTGTCTATTTGACACACAAGGCAGTTACCGCCTTGTAGCATAGGCTCCCATACGTTTGTGTGCAAACCTATTCTTGTGTAAATAATGACTCCCTCATTTTGATTGGAGTTAACGCGAGTAGCATGGGATTGGAACCCGTCCATTAGTGGAAAGGCATTAGTTTTGTTGAGCCAACATTCTGTCAGTTCTATAATATCAAACTCGATTTTAGTTAAGTCTATTAGCACTTGCAATTCATCGAAGTTCTTATTTACACTACGAATATTTAATTGTAGTAATTTTAAGTTTCTATCGGGTTGGATAATAAATTTTAGACAATCTTGTGGGCTGCAAATGAAAGACTTACCTACGTGTATATTATCAAGGTCGTTATTAATGTTTATTATATTAGTCATTATGAAATATTATAGTATCAAGATTGGGGAAATGAAAGATATGATAAGTATTACAGAATTTTTGAAGATAATTTGAATATAGCACCTCGCTTAAGTGTGTGTGTATGTGTGATGTGCAAGAGTAGATGTTGTATGTGTGGTATGTTAAATGTGTAGTAGGATTTTTGATTAATATTTTATAAGATACCAGACAAGGAATTTTAGATGATTCATTCCTATGTTTACGTATAGGGTAGACTATGTGTAGTAATAATAGTTCAGGCAAAAGAGAGCTCGTTAGGTTGCATAGTCATACGGTATTAATTTCTAGGTCTTGCAGACTTTTCTCATTATTTATTAAAAACTGTTTGTCTCCTTCTTTCTTACGCAGAAAAATATTCCCGTTTGATATCCAGCAAAATTTATAACTATTTTTCTTAGCAAACTCACGGGCTGCTGAAAAAAGCTTTTTGGCGGTAGAGGGCAATTTCTCCGCGATATATATTGGCTGACTTTTCCCTGGCATACCAATGAGTGTGGTGTTCATTTTGTCATCTTTCCCCTTGTCCCTGTTGTATGCCCTTACTGCTGTTATAATTGACTGCTTGGTCTGTACTGTAGAAAATTCTGCTATGATGGGCCGTGGCGTGGAAGAGCTGCTAGACTTTCCTGGTAGACGAAAGACATCTCGTAAATCTTGGTCCCGTATGCATACGCCAACAACATCGCCAATATTGCAGATAGCTTTCTTAAGACTAGTGCTGGATTCTGTGTTTGTTTGCGGGATATTGCGGATTTCAATACCTGAGCTTCGTGATTTCTGTTGAAGATCTAGTATCTTTTTTTCCAAGCTTTCTATATACATTTGCTGGTCGTGACGAGATTTTTGCAGGTCTTCTACCTCCTTTTTTATGTCCTCAAACACCTTGTTAATTAATGACATTGATTGAATGATCTCTTCATTGGACTTATGGATTTCCAAGTTGGAGGCTTGAATACGTTTATTTTGGGTCTTAATTTCCCCTATATCCGAAGCTAGTTTACTCATTATCGCAGCTTGCTCTGTTAGAGACTGGGTTATATTTATATCTTGCTCTTTTTTCCAATTAGCAAATAGTTTTTCTAAGTCTCGGGAACTTTGGTCGATCCCGGATTGTGGCGAGTTGCCGTGTCTAAGGCGTTTATTTCTATTTACATAATCGCTCGCCATTTTAGCAGTATTAATATCGGGCTCTGACTGAGTTTGGGTCAGAGTGTTAGGCGTGTTAGGTGGAGTTCAATGAACCTTTGCCATATTTATTCACTGCAAGATCCCAACTAGAACAAGGTGAATATCCAAATTGCGCCTGTTAAAAAAAGTGTGTAGCAAACACGTTAAGTCTGAACGATCAAAAATTGTGTTAGGCGCAGTTTCGGTGAAAGTGTGCGATGCGCCTCAAGGTCGCTCGTAGCAGCGATGACGTCAGTCGCACGTAGTGGATCGCTCCTTACGGGCCGGCCGGCAGCTTACTCGGTAGCGCGGCGGTTAATGGCGTCAGTCGCGGACCACCACCACTCTGGGACGACAGTTCAAATCCAGCCAAAACTAATTAATTTTAGGCTTACCAATGCAGACGGTGATCACGTTAATATAGGTGTCTCACTCACGGGCCGCCCATAAGGAGTGGCTTATACGTATAAACACTGCAGGAGTGACAAGGAATCGAAATATGGCAAAAACAACCAATCACAAAAGTTCAGGGCCCGGACTTCCAAGGACAACCGACACACGTTCACTCTGCTACGCGTCCGAAGGCCGAATCGAATTCCATTATGCGTCCCATGATTAAATAATTTTAAAAGTGAATTATTAACACTTGATTCATTGAATTATGTGTATTTATAATAATGGAATTCAAAAAAAACTTTATTAATGAATTAATTATTACGTTTTCTGCTCATATCATTGGGGTTTTAATACGCTGTTTGATAAATGAATATTTGCAGTAGTAGTTGATTTACATAACGTTAAATTCATTACTATCATAAATATAGGTGTATTAAATATTATCGCTATATTATATGGCTAGCTTTCGTTCGCGGTTTCGCCTGAGTATCATTTGAGACACCATGGATATCAAACTTGTAGCTGGCCACTGGCCATCCTAAAAATTTAGCCTATATATCGTTTGCAAGATGTTTTGCTTAACTATTTTGTTTATTTAATTATTAATAAAATTATACCGATTTAATATCTGTCTAGTGGCAGAGCGTATCACTTTGTGTTCACGAGGTCCAGGATTTAGGAGAATTATTGTAATTTAGTCTATAAGGACACATCATTATCTGCTGTAATCGTTATAAATATACCGCTATAAGTATACAAGTATTATAAACACGAATATTATGAGGATTCGCCTAGGTTTAAAGTAGTACGATTCGCATATGATTGTAAGCACACACGTAACGTGTGAAGGCTTACGTCGTTAGTAAGCCATGTTAAATCTCGGCTGTTTCAGCGGCTCAGTGGATTTATTTTATTACATCTACTCATTCAACGCTCAGATCGGACTACGATGGCCGTCCACGGACGTTCAGAGGCTACTTAGTTAATTAAATGTTCCACGAATGACCGCGTCCACATACACCAGTGTTGGGCACTAATTGTTTAATTGTTCAATTGTAGGACCAAACAATTGAAATTTCAATCGCAGAAAAAATCAATTGCAATTGACGATTGAAAAATTAATTGTTAATTGTAGGGTTCACAATTAACAACTGATCAATGGTAATTGTAAAACGTTGCAATTACAATTGATCAATTGTTAATCGTTTTTTGCATGTTTACGATTAAACAATTAACAATTAAACACAGGACAATATATTTTTAACACATCCAAGATGGCGGACGTGACCTTTGAAGTAAAATGGGTGTCATTTTTGGGGTTTCAGGGAATACTGATTGCAAATATGGCGTGAATTTTTGGATCTAAGTAAAATACGACGATAAGACTTTTGAAGTAAAATATGGGAGTCACATTTTTGATATTAGGGAATGCTGATTACGAATATGACGTTAATTTCTGGATCTAAGATGGTGGATGTGACTTTTGTAACAAAATCAATATGCATGTCACTTTTATGGTTTTGAAAGAAGTTGATAACGAATATAATGTTAATTTTAAAATCCAAGATGGCAGACGCGACTTTTTATGAAAATCGAGATGGGTATTGATTTCGGGGTTTTATGAGATGCTGATTACGAATATGACGTTAGTTTCTGGATCCAAGATGGCGGACGCGACTTTTTATGAAAATCGATATGGGTAACGATTTCAGGGTATTAGGGGATGCTGATTACGAATACGGCGTTAGTTTCTGGATCCAAGATGGCGGACATGACTTTTGAAGTAAACTCAATATAGGTGTCACTTTTAGGGTTTGAGGGATGCTGAGTAAAAATATAACGTTAATTTAAAGATCTAAGATGGCGGACGCGACTTTTGAAGTAAAATCGATATGGGTTTTATTTTTGGGGTTTTAGGGGATGCTGATAACAAATACAACGTTATGAGATGCTGATTACGAATATGGCGTTAGTTTCTGGATCCAAGATGGCGGAAGCGACTTTTGATGAAAATCGATATGGGTATCGATTTCAAGGTTTAGGGAATGTTGATAACAAATATAACGTTAATTTTAAAATCCAGCATGGCGGACGCGACTTTTTATGAAAATCGATATGGGTAACGATTTCAGGGTATTAGCGGATGCTGATTACGAATATGGCGTTAGTTTCTGGATCCAAGATGGAGGACATGACTTTTGAAGTAAAATCAATATAGGTGTCACTTTTAGGGTTTTAAGGGATGCAGAGTAAAAATATAACGTTAATTTAAAGATCCAAGATGGTGGACGCGACTTTTGAAGTAAAATCGATATGGGTTTTATTTTTGGGGTTTTAGGGGATGCTGATAACAAATATAACGTTAATTTTGAAATCAAGATGGTAGGCGCAAATTTTTATTAAAATCAATATGGGTATAGATTTCGGGATTTCAGGCGATGCTGATTACGAATATGGCGTTAGTTTCTGGAAACAAGATAGCGGACGCGACATTTGATGTAAAATCAATATGGGTGTCACTTTCTGGGTTTTAGGGGATGCTGATAACGAATATGGCGTTAACTTTTGGAACCAAGATGGCGGACGAGACTTTTGGAGTTAAATCGATATGGGTTTCATTTTTGGGGTTTTAGGGGATGCTGATAACAAATATAACGTTAATTTTGAAATCCAAGATGGCGGGCGCGACTTTTTATGAAAATCGATATGGGTATCGATTTCGGGGTTCTAGGGGATGCTGATTACGAATATGGCGTTAGTTTCTGGATCCACATGGCGGACAGGACTTTTGAAGTAAACTCAATATAGGTGTCACTTTTAGGGTTTTAAGGGATGTTGAATACAAATATAACGTTAATTTAAAGATCCAAGATGACGGACGCGACTATTGAAGTAAAATCGATATGGGTTTTATTTTTGGGGTTTTAGGGGATGCTGATAACAAATATAACGTTAATTTTGAAATCCAAGATGGCGGGCGCGACTTTTTATGAAAATCGATATGGGTATCGATATCGGGGGTTTAGGGCATGCTGATTACGAATATGGCGTTAGTTTCTGGATCCAAGATGGCGGTTGTGACCTTTTTTGTAAAATTCGATATGAGTTTCATTTTTGGGGTTTTAGAAGATTCTGATAACGAATATAACGTTCATATTGGAATCCAAGATGGCGAACGCGACTTTTGAAGTAAAATCAGTATGGGTGTCATTTTTGGGGTTTGGGGGAAGCTGATAAAGAATATAGCGTTAATTTTGAAATCCAAGATGGCGGATGCGACTTTCGAAGTAACATCAATGTGGGTATGTCATTTCGGGGGTTATGTCCAAGAGCGTGCTCGTTGCGACCCCTGCCAGCCATCTAGGCTGGGTCGTCTCCCCGAGGCGACGCGTGTAGTCTAGGGTACCACTGAGTGGTCGTGCCAGCAAGGGGGTGGGTATCTTGCTGTCCCATCGCCTGGCTTCTGGAGTGAGAGACTATGGCCTGTACTATGCAAGATTCTCTGAGTCCGTTTAAATCCTAAGTCTCACTAGGGTATTTTTGGATGCAGCATACGCTTCCGTAAGCTTGTCGACACACCAGGAGCTTGAGAGTTTTGGGATAATGTCAGGGAACTTTTGAATCTGACTGATGTGCAAATGAAAAGGTGATTTTGTGCGACGACCTGAATAAATGGGTGGGAACCAGGTGGCAATCTTACGACGTTGCTCTAGGTCCTTATGGTGATAAGAGAGTAAATGATGCGGGTAAGCTCATTGTAGATGCATGTTTGGAAAGAGGCCTTCTTGTGTCAAATACGATATTCCAACATAAAGCGATTTATATTACGTGGAGAAGAAATGAACAGAAAAGCATGATAGATTTGATCCTAGTAGATAACCGTCTCCAGAGCAAACTTTAAGATATCCGTGCATATAGAGGTCCCACTCTTGAATCGGAATACTATCTCATAGTTACGTGGTTTAGTGGTTTGTTTAGAAGAAGAGGTAATGGCGAGAGCATATACCCTTTCGAGGCCATAAAAGAATTATAATTGAAAAGTTGCAAGAGTGAGAAGAATGTATAAAGATCTGTTCATACAGACTCTGGTTCGGGAGAAGCTTTTGACAGCAGGTACTTCGGACTCGAATATAAATGAATGCTGAAATAGCCTAAAAGAGAGTTTGTTAGAATCCGCGAAAGAAGTATGTGGTTGCTCAAAAAAGCAAAGCACAGCGGAAGTTGGGACGGAGAGTTACAAAGCTTCGTACAAAGTAAGAAGAAAACGTGACAGGACTGTGTTTCTTCTTTGAATGTAAATGACAGTATGACAGAGCTGAAGAAATAAATATACGGCAATGCAAGAGTGCCACCAAAACTTTAGTGAAAGAAATGTTTGAAAGAGAAGAAAGGCGATTGGAGAAGAAAGGCTCGAGGTGATTCGTCAGGCTTAAGCCAAAAGGCTTAGAAAGCCATGCATTAAGGAGAGCTTGTCCTAACGCTGTTATATGGCAGTGACGGTTGGGTATATAAGAAGAAGAATGAAAGTAGGATAAATGCGGTCGAAATTCGAGCACTGCGGAAGATGTGCCGTGATTGACCGTATTCGCAATAGCATAGTAAGAAAGCTTGTAGGTATGAATGATAATATTAGTGTAAAGATGCAAAAGGGTATGCTCCGTTGGTTCGGGCATAAAGAAATTCGGAAGAAAGAATGACAAAACAGATATCAAATGCGAAAATGGAAGGATGTAGGTACCGGGAAATATCTAGACCATCTTACCCCGTTTGATTGGTTATGACGAGTACTATAGACCCTAGGAGTTCCGTTGGCCACCTTCCGGATCCATCATCAGGACGTGGCCGCCATCTGAGTTTAAAGTACTGGTCAAGACAAATCTAACGATCTAAAACACGACGGAGTTTCTAAATCTCGAACCAACCGAGACATGTTGGTCTAGTTTTTTCGACCCGCAAAGTCAATTTGTCTTCTTATGACAAATTGAATTTGTCATAAGAATTCAAGATAAACAATAGCAAACAAGGAGCAACAATAGTGTTAAATAAATATACAACGAAAAATATTAAAAATCAATTTTTATTTAAATTAATGTTCCGATTTAATGACACATAATTAAAATGTTTTCTGTATATTCTTTGAATAGGTTAAGTTGCACTTCAACACGACTCTCTTTTCAAACATTTGATCTGATAATCTATGACTGTTTGGTGAATTGGTCATAGTAGCAAAAGAAAACAATCTTTCAACTGCTGCGGAAGCTGGTAATGGCGTATTAAATTTTATAAAGACTCTTTTTATTTCTGGGTATTTGTTCAGCAGACTTAGTTCTTCACTTTCTTCAGCAAAAAAGTGTAGCATTAATAGCTCAGCCATTGTTATAGGCATGTTAGTACTGGCAGCCGCTGTAGGTGACACATTAATATTACTATCTGAGTCAGCATCAGATTCAAAAAAATTTTCATTACGACTTTTAGTTGCTATAATTTGTTGAGGCTCTTCATTGAGTTCTTTTGAACTAAGGGTTTTAAAAAGATTCTGTACCCTAGTTTGGTCTTGATTATCTAAGCGAGAAAACCACTTATTTTTAAAACAGGGATACGATACAGCAGCTATTGCTGCATGTTCTGCCTCAGCAGTGTTAAGGTTAAAAAACTGTTTAAATCTCGTTTCAACGTTTATTCTATACGCCTCGATTAAAGGTGCACAGTACATCAAATTGCCTCTCCTTTCAATTTTTTGTATTTTTCTTATCAATGCAAACAGACATGGCAATAAAATGCCATAATAGGCATTGGTTTTACTTTGCATAATATCTAGTGCTTCTGCTTCTGGTGCAGCACATGTCAAATATTCTTTCAAGTAATCAAATTCAACATCTTTTATGGGATTACTAATATTTAAAGCTCTATGAAGCTGAAATTTTTTTTTTTGATTTGATAAAATTTGTTGAAGTGAATCATATAGGCTATTCCATCTGGTTTCACCCGGTCGACTTAATGTGTGTTGTAATAAATCTTGTATAATTTCAGCTGTTTTTGGACGACCAGCTGCATTCCATAAAGAGTTGCATTTTTTTAATGCGGTGGTATGTATATGAGATAATGGAGTACCTTTGTCATTTAAAACTTTATTGGCATCAACGGTAGCACATAAGCTTAATGTATGCGCACAGCATCTTATATGGGCACGCAAATAAAATCTTCGGATTCTTCTTCGTCCAGACTTGAGTCAGATTCCACATCTATTTCTTCAAACAAAGAATCTTCTGGCTGACTGGTTTTGTCACAACTGATGTTTGTAAGTTCCACGCCAAAAGCGCGAAATGCTTTTAAATAATTACTGCCGTTGTCAGTAATGGTTGCGACTACCTTATTACTGTTTAAGCCAAATTCTGTATAAATTTGTTTAATTAAATTAGTAATACGATCGTAACTATGAATGCCTTTGAACCGCTGACATGCTAATGCTACTGAAACACGTTTCAAATCTTTTGTGATCCAATGTGCAGTCATACCTAAGAAGCTTCTCTTCTTTCCCGACCAGATATCAGTTGTAGTGCACACGAAATCAACAGCCTTTAGTTCAGATTTTATGGCAGACATTTTTCTTCATAATATATATTTATACGGCGACTCAAACTTCGACGGTTACAACTTTCAAATTCTTATCGGGTATCTTCAAGTTGCTAAACATCTCTAATAAATATAGGTTTTCTATAGCCCCCAATGGGATCATAGAATCAATCAAGAAGTTTATCATATTTTGTGCAAATTTTTCTGGTGTATATGGCTGGACCTCTTCAACTTTTCTTAAGCCCCTAGTCGGTATTTTTTTTTAAATGTATGCACCTTTTTTAATATTTTTCTTTGTTTTTATGTATCTTTTATATTCATTTACATAATCTTGTCCATGTTTCCGTTTGAGGTGACTCAGAAAATTGGATGAACAGTTGTCGAATCCTCTGATTTTAGTAGTGACGGGCGAGCATTTAGTACACAGAGCTGTGATTATATGTGCTGTTGATTCTTCTGGTAAATATTTGTAAAATGTACCGTCAAGTAGTGCAAGACGCGGGGGTGAAGATATCGACGTGATTGAGCTCGGCCCTGAAGACTGCCCATCTCGATCTAACTGTTCATTGATGTCCGTGTCCAACGTGTTAACTGACATATAACTATATTCCTCTTTATCCATAATGACTATAATGTCCAAAAAGTGTGGAATTATTCGTTGAAATATGCGAATATACTTAATAGAAATGAATTTAAGCTCCTACAATATTCCTGTGTGCGCACGATTCACACTCACTTTCTCTATGTTTGTGGAAATTAGTTTAGTTTAAACAACTGCTACTAAAAGTACACACACAAAAGTACTCTGAAGTGAGATCGTGTCGAAATATACGCGATACTTTGCGCTCCGCAAAAAAGTTATGACAATATTTTCGTCCTAAATCCTCAGGCCGAATGAACAGAGAAACGCGGGATCTCAGTGCTCGGGGTATGTGGTGTGCCCTACCACAGTGTAATATAATACAGTAAAACATCTTAGTACTTATGGTCCGAATTAAACTCACGCACACAGACGCGTGCTCTACACGTCGATAGTTCTATTGATATTTAGTAAGTCATGTGGTTTTTAACAAATATACTTATATACAATTTCCGAGTAATCCATCATAAACACTCTCAATAACTATGAGATTCGAGAATACTTATATATAATGAGAATACTTATACGTAAAATGAGAAAACAGGTTTCTTGAAACAATTTTTGAAAGACGAACGATTTAGCGCAGTGGTTAAGAGCTTAACCCGCTCCGCCCACTGTGTCTAATAGACGCGGGTTCGATTCCCGCACGGGACAAATCTTTGTGTGATCCACAATTATTTGTTCCGGTCTGGGTATTTGTGTGTGTGAATATTCATGTTTGTAAACGCACCCACGACACAGGAATAAATCCTAGTGTGGGGATACGTTTAAAAAAAAAAACGAAAAAATTGCAATAAAGGTAAATAATATTTAAGCCTAAACATTAAAATTATAAACGTTTTCATTATGCTGTTTTTACACAGTCCCTGTGGTTAATTGTATTATGCTGGACTTATACGAAAAAATACAGGCTTATAACCACTGCAGTAAATAAGTTTTAATAAATGAAAAAAAAAGGTGCTAACAACGTTCTGACGGGGAGTGTTGGTAATTATACCACTAAAACGACTTTGATAAGTTACTGGATAGATAGATACTGTGGCATTACCGACCGACTCTAGTTACCTACGCACGTGCCCTTTGTCGGCTCGTGCCGGTGCCGAAAGGCGACGAGTAACTAGGGTTGCTACCCGTAGTTTATTATAAAGTACGTATCGTGCGTTATTTAGGGTAAGTATATCTTGTACATTATGAGAACTGTAAAGTACTTTTAAGATTCATTATACACAAAGTAGATGAAGTCTGGTGTTAAAATCCGAATCTATGGTACTAGATTTAAGAAAAAAACATTATTACATCTAACTTAAAGAAAATAGTAAAAACTATAAGCACTTCTTAATTCTTACTAATCTATTCAAGTTATTATTGACTGTCAACATGCTGTGAAGGTGTTTAGCAATGATAACAATGACTGAAAAGTTCTAAAAGTAATAATAAATATGTTTTTAAACAAAATAATAAAGTGAAATAAATAATACTTTATTTTGATACAATGTACTTTTTTGCCTACCTTTAAAAACCAATGTACTTAATTTGCTCAAATAAAAGGTGGCAACCCTACTAGTGACGCGCGCGCACTTGTCGGCTCGTGACACTGCCGAAAGGCGAAGTGCGCGCGCGCTTCTTTAAAGTTTAGGTACCTTTTTATAAACAAACATTTGGTTACCACGGGGGGTTGGCAGAGGGGTGCAGTGTATTGGCCGAATTTTGAATGCTTTATGGAACGGGAACTTATAAAATATTCCATTTTTATATGGACAAAATAGAATACTTATTTTTTACAAGCTTTTATTTGCTCCCTGCCTTACTACTGCTTTCTACCTCGTTGGTCTGGTGGCAAAGCGCATCGCTTTGTGATCACGAGGTCCTGGGTTCAAATCGTAGGTCAGACAAATGTAGTTTTTCTAACGAAAAATTCCCAGTAGCAGTCCGGAGTCTGGAATTGTGCCCGGTATATGGCAATAGGCTCGCCCCCTATTACATGGGACCTAACATCGTCGGCGAAACGTGAGTGTACTCAGTACACCTCTGCCAATCCCTCTGGGGAATATAGGCGTGACGGTGTTACTTTTATTTAACTTGCACTGTTCATATGTCTGTCTGTCTTTCCGGTTCAACTCTTCTGATCCTTTTCTCAAGCACTTACGGTATCCGATTCAGCTGAAATTGGCATACGTATGTAAGTTTGGTGACAATACAATAATATGGTACCATGGGGATGGTCTGATGATGAAGTTGGAAGTTGGCCATAGAAACATGTGAACTGGACAACATAATCCCCTCGTGTTTAGGTTGGTTAGTTTGATATTCACAAGTACAAGTAGATTGATATTGGTGTTAAATTAATATGGATATCATTTTTGGGGTTTTTGCGAATGCCGATAAAGAACATAGCGTTTAATTTGCGCGATATTCGTAATCAGCGTACCCTTAAAACCCAAAAACGATGCCCATATTGATTATTCATAAGAAGTCGCGACGCCATCTTTGATCCAAAAATAAACGCCATTTCAGTTATCAGCATCTCCTAAAATCTCATAGATGATTATGTCTTCTTTTGTCTTAAGTCTTTTTAGAAGGCAAGCATTCACTCAAGCTTCGTACTCCCGATTCAAGCCTTACAACACCAGACAGAAGTGTACATTGTATACTCCCACATTGCGCATACGTTAGGTGTGCTTTTTTTTGATGATTAATTGTTAATTGTTTAATCGTAAATGTGCATAAAACGATTAACAATTGATCAATTGTAATTGCGTTGTTTTGCAATTACAATTGATCAATTATTAATTGCAAAACATTGCAATTACAATTGATCAATTGTTAATTGCATAACACTGCAATTACAGTTAATCAATTGTTAATTGTCAATTGTTTAATCAATTGATTTTTGCCCAACACTGACATACACCCAAATGTTTATTAGCAGGATGACTTTACTGACAATGGGTTTAGGGCTGTCGAATTAACGCTAAACGCTCTTAAGTTTTTATTAGCTTTACTAATTGCTGAGTATAATATTGGTTACCTCTATTACATATGTTTTTAAATATAAAATCTTTAAATATAAAATATTATGAAATCTGTTAGTGAGGTAGTAAATGTATATGTATTTATATGGACAGAAACGTTTCTGACTCCTTATACCACACGCAATATCAGACTAACTTCGCCGCCGAGGTAGAAAAATCTGCCCGCTGGCTGGTGCAAAGTGTCAGAGCGAGACACCTTCTCATAGCTGTCTACTATAGTCCTTGTATATCCATAGCGAATGTCCAAACCTAGGCTGTTTCTTCCTTAAGGTACTCTTGACTTTCTTTTCCCTTCTGACTGAAGCGTGGTTGTTGCCCGCTCTTGTCGGGTGAAATTGTAAAGGCCCATTCTGCCATCTTCATTCACACACACATACACAAAAATCTAACTACTTCTAAGGGGATAATTCCATAATCATATATAGGTACTTATAATGTAACTCAGAATTCTAGACAGATTGTTTAAATACAAACAGGCAATTACTATAATAAGTTTATGTATTAAAACCTTGTGGCAGACAAACGTCTGCGTAGGATATCTTATCACTTTATTTGTATTAACTTAGGTACGAACACATTTCTTCGAAACTTATTTACGTTGGATTTCAAGGCGAAGCGTATTTGCCGAACAAAATTAAAATTTTCAACGGAGTCCGTTCACCTTTTAAGCCAAAATCTGATTAGCGAGACGTGAATAAGGGTCTGAATGGTTGTGCATGGAGTGAAAAATTGAAATTATAATGTACCTACTATGTACTCGTAGTCTATTTTAAATTTGGTGATATTAAACAAAATATTAACTTATATATGTAAGTTTTTAAATAAAACAGTATATTTGAGTAAAGAAAAAAGAAATCTATAGTAACCGTAGATCTCAGAAACGTCAGAAGCTGTAAATAGAGACTGTAGAGACAGAAGCTCTTTTTCCATTAGTGAGTCAGTAATGGCTGAATAATAATAATAATAACTATAGGGACGTTTGTGGCAAGTTGTTTATTAGTCCAGGAAGTCGATTAAGGCCCATGTCTACTGCAGAACTAGTGGATCCTCAAATATAAACCGGTTTCCTCGTGGGTCCAATGGAAACTGAAAGGGGCTCGTAAGAGATTCTGCTGTAGCTTGTTTTAATTTTCCGTCTTGAGAGAAGTAGTTATATACTCCAGGGGCGAAAGTGTTAAAGGGTACCATCCCATAAGTTCCAAGGAAGAAACCTCTTGACATAATTAAGCCGCTCATACCTCAGTCATCATATGAACGCCGGCCATGTATGATTAGTTATGACTACTTATAGCCTTTTTCCGTATCCTCTAAACGCACCTACCCATGTTTCTATCCATCAAAACCTCATTCTCGCAATTCCTGTTCTCTTTATAAATAAACATTGATTTCTCGCAAAGGGCCTGCATGTATTGAACTCATGCCCCTCCGCAAGCCTTCCAAATATCTGGGCAAAAGCCGTGAGGCCATGAACCTTGAAGAGATAATTAAAAAGAGATTACAGGATGTTATCGTATAAATTGTACTCTAAGTACACAAAGCTTTGCATGTACATACATACGCTCTCGGGCTGCATTATCACGCGGCTTTGTCTTGTTTATCGTCGAACATTGTCATACCAAGATATTCTAATGAAAATTTTTTTCTATCGCAGACGTGGTAAAATTATTCACTCTAATGCCATTCTCAAATGGATCTCCTTTTGAATTTGTGTTTCTGTAGTTATGTGAGGTATCTATTCTAATGAAAATTATTCTTTGTTGAGTAATATCTTATGACACCGAAATGAAATATTAATGTTCAAGGTATCAGAATTATCTTATCTTTGCCACGTGTATAGATAATTGAGTGTTACAAAAAAACTGCCATTTAATAGTCGAAGGAGAAAAAAGTATCGGTTTGCTAATCTGTATTCAGGATCTTCACCAAAATGTTTCAAGTGCGCTAGTAAAATGAAGGCACAAGCTTTGCAAATCTGTTTAGCCTTTGTAGACAAAAGTTATGATTAACAAGTAATATAACGTGTATGGGACACGTTAAATTAAGGCTGATAATCAGAGAACAACCACTATTTTTAATCAGTTTAAGAAATTCGAATAGAAATTTGTCCAAAACACGGGTAGGTTTAATAGGTTTAACATAGTTGACATTATTATTTATTAGTATTTTGAATTATCATTTTATTCAATATTTATTATTTTTTATTTCAATCATTATTCATTATTAGTTTGTATCATTATTAATTATTATTTTAAAAATTATTAACTTTCTGTGTTTGTGCAAATATGGACTATATGCTGTCTGATATAAACAATTTTTATTTATTGTGTGTGTGTGTGTGTGTGAATGATGTACGCTGTTGACCGCGAGGCCTTTACAGCTTCACCGGACTTAAAGGCGAGCGTGCAACCACTACGCTCTAGCCAGCCAGAAGGGCAAGAGGCGACATACTCGAGGGCGCCTCGAAGAGGCGCCCACGGTTGGGACAGTCGCTGTAGGGGGACGGGTGCACTACTAAGTGCACCGGTCAACCGCCGGCAATGGGAGGGGATTTACTACTACGTCGTCGTCGTCGCCCGTATTCTGAGCGGAAAGAAGGGATGACAAAGCATCGGGGGGGTCGGTGAGAACATGTCGCGGCCGGCGGTGGCGGCAGGGGCCGCGGGGGAGATCGTAGTCGGCGGTGGCTACGATTAACGGATTCGCATGGGTAGATGCGTTCGCGAAGTGACGTGTTGAAGCCTTTTTAATAAAGGCGCGAATAGGTTCGAGACCTAGATCGGAGTGGAGACCTAGATCGGAGTGGAGACCTAGATCGGAGTGGAGACCTAGATCGGAGTGGGTTTTATTTATTATTATTATAATGGAGCATTAAGATTAATGTTATAAATAAAAAATATATCAGATCCAGATAATAAATAAATAATCCAGAGACACATTTCATCATGAAACCAGCATCAGTTTTGAGGAAGAGAGTTTATATGAATATCTTAAAACATGTGTAACGCAGTGGGTCATCAGTCGCGAAATGGAAGAATCATGGCTACTTATTTATTGCCAGACGAGTTTTATGCTCAAAGCTATCATCGTACCACATAAACTACCTGTCATATCAATATGATCCTTAAAGCTGGAAAACTAAAAATATAACGATCCTCTCACAATAGAGGAAGGCAGAGAAATGTTTAGTCTGGAATCGTCTGGCCCGTATAAAGATTGAAATCTTTCGGTCGTCCACAATGTGCGTTAAAATGGATGCTTTTACATGGCTCATTTTTATAGTTTTATTAACGTACAGCCTAATGTATAACGCCTTCAGGTTCATTCACCTCCATGTTTGCTAACTCTTAAACCGCACGCTAACAAAAGGGAGAGTAATAAAAAATCAAGGTAAACTCTCGAATTGGAGGACGGAGGAGGGACTTAATTGCTTTATTTCCACACAGTATCAAAGGTACTTCGAAGCAATAACAAGGACTCACTCAATGCGTTCTCCCACTTTGCGAAGTTGCGATTAAGCGATTCAATTTTCGATGTGGCAAACATTAATGGTGAGTTTCTCGGCTATTTTATGCTCTGCAAATGTGAATTTGAAAAATATCATTGAACGTCATAAAAAGGTTTTATCTCTAGGCAGTTATTATGAACCACATTTATTTATATGATTATTGCTTGACTTAGTGCTCAGCGCATAGGCCACTTCGCCCACTAGATTGAGTAGTTGCGGGTTCGATCTCCGCGTGGCAGAATCTTTGTGTGATCTACAAATATTTTTTCCGGTTTGTATATATGATTCTTTGGTATTTCATATTACAAATGAATCTAGGAGCAATGGGATTGGTATAATTTATATTCATTAAACTAAAACTTTATTATAAAAGATTGATTATGTTGCACGCACCATGTAATAGAACGCTTTAAAAGACTGTATAGAAATTAAATTAATGCTTCAAAACTTTGCAGGTTTCAGAGAGAAAATAATCTCGTAATACTCCAAAGCAATTCTTTAACCTTGAGAAATACATCTTTCCCACAATTAAGTCAATCACAGCTGTTTAACTCGATTTTCTTTTGAGAAACCTATTACAGGCCGCAGGGACCGTTCCTGGGAAGAGGCTAGGGCAAGACTAAATAGGCTCTGAGGTAAAACAGTCAATTTAAATGGTAAAAGAGTTTCACTTTAAAAAATGACAATACAAATGACACTCAAGGAAAGTTTTTATTGCATTACTTAAAGCTAGACATTTGTTCGTACGTCACAACAGTAGAAGGAGACTTTAATAAACTCGTCGCCTCAAAGCATAATGCTTACAATATGATTACATTAGAAATTGTAAATACAATACTCAATGAATAAACTCAATGTTCAGTTAAATTCCAAGACAAATTCATATTAACAAAAGCTGTTTATGCCAAGTATTAATGATAATCCAAATCATACTGAATTAATAAAGACGTCGCTGAAGATGAGACGAGAATACGTAGTTGAATTATATTACGTTGTACAAAGCTGAGAGTCGAGTCGCATTTTCCCGGGGTTTTTGTTTCAGTCCCCAAAGTAGCTTGATGATATAATAATGATTTATAGAGCTGGCATACACAGGTTTTTATTCCGACTAAGAGAAAAAGGTCAAACAATGCCGAGAGTGCTTCCTTTCGTTCCGCCGTCGGGCCTGTGCTTTGTCAGCATTGTACGGTAGTTAAACTTAATTAATGATTCTGCACTCTTGATAAGAGATGAACTATATGTACAATGTAGGTTTAGTGTCTTGAATTTATATTTCTTCTTGGAATTCATTAGTTAATTATTATGAAGAAAAAATCATGCATGTTTAAATATGTTACTAAAGAGTCAGGCTGACTACGAATCGATTCTCAGATAAAATTAAATAGATGATACGCTAAGTAGAAGTCTTCATGTTAATAGACTTTATTGAGTACAAAATTAATAGCGCATGCCGTATGAAGTTCAAATATTTTCGTTTAACATTTCTCTCAGCTTTTGGCGCAAAATCTTCCCTCTAGGATTCCTCGGCATTTCTTGAATAAACTTTACACCACCTCTTAATTGCATAAACGGTGCTACCTGAAAAATGAGTCTACGTAGTGATTTCCTTAAAAGCAATCATTTACATGTTCCTAATTAGTACACACATTACAAAATACTCCCCAGTTGCAGAGACGTTCTTTTTAATTTAAAGATGACATTAATCGCCAATTAAAAAAAAAAAACATTGCAAAAATAAAATTACGATAAATTTTGAAGAAAACTCCATAATGATAATGCCACTAGATGTAATGAATGTTTTTTCTGCAACGGAGTGTAAGACGGTAATAGTGAAAACTTCGGTATTTAAAACGAAAAATATCTAAACATTTTAAATGATAGAAAAAGAAATGATAACCTCTAAAGAAACGTAGTCCATCAGATATTTTTCTGTGACATCTGTTCCAGGTTGTTTTACAACAAATGCTGTTGGTTCCTCTCCGTAATCAGGCACCGGTTTCCCCACCACACCTGCTTCACCCACTCCAGGGTGTAGCTGCAAAATGGTCTCCAGCTCCAATGGTGCTACCTGTCAAAACAATTAAAGTAACCATACCAAGACATTGCAACCGGAACGATGTTGAAGTGAAATGCAGCTAGATACCTAAGTGTGACAGTCCTATTTGGTAATAATCAAGGCTGTGTGATGTGGTTTTAACTGTAATAAAACAATTCTACAGCACTTCAGGTTAATATTAAAATTCGCGATGAATATGGCTTTTTATATTTAAAATCCAAAACAAAATGCGAGCTGCACCTCTTGGTGAATTACGATCGTCTAGAATTTATTGGTTTTGTATCGAGCGTCGAGCGTGCACGAATGCAAAAATACACTAGGTACGCTGCTTTGCAGTCGTAAAACCCGTTTTGATGTCAGTTTTTCATGGTTTTATCGAAACTACGAACGGATGTAAAAGTCTAATTGTAAACTTTGTTCACATTATTATCCTGGCTAATAGAGGATCTAGAAAACTATAGAATATGAATCCTTCTATGACGTAATCCGCAGAAAAGGTTTTTTGAGATGAAAATGTACGAGAATATTCGCGTGGAGTAATATTATCCAAAAAATCTCATAGCTTATTGCTGGACTTAGGTCGAGATGCTAGGTACTACGTGTATACTGTTTCACATGTCCGGGTTGTTTCGTAATTATTAGTTACTAGCTTCTGGCCGCGACTTCGACCGCGTTGACTTTAGACAGGAATCTAACATTGCTGTTGATATAATGTATGATCCTATGTGTTAATCGAGGTAATAAGGTTCATCCAAATCCGTTCAACCGTTTGGATGAAATTTGGCACACATTGAGTAACAAACATCCAAACACGAAGTTTCACAGTTATAATATTAGTAGGATGTTAATATGCAGCAATAATAAATAGGTTAAAAATTGATTGAAATGATATACCCTTAGAAAAAGCAGTATTCTTATCAACGTAGGTAGCGATTTTAAGTCATACCTCTTGCTATCAAAATTGCAATAAATATATATCTATAATATCAATCCAGCTCCAAAGAAAATAAACAAACACATTATACAAGTGATTTTTATAGCATACAAATATATGGTTTCTATTTTTCAGAGTTTAATACCAGCTGTATTTCAGGACAGCTTTTTTAAATCGAGTGCTAAATATATACATATGAGATTTGAATAAAAATATTACCTTAAATTTAATAAACCTTACAAAACAATCGTTATCCAGATTACACAACATTATATCTTATTTATGATTATTTGATCCACATCCTTTAGATTATTTGATCCACATTTAATTGTTAAATAGGAGTTAGTTTGGGGCAAAATGTAGATACCGGCTCTATAATGGAGGGCTCGGAAAATACTATAGGCTAATTTGCTGATCGAAAATAACTAATATCATAAATTATACTATGATAGTTTTTCCTGAATATAAATGGGTACATTAACTATAAACAACGGCTACAAACTCCTAATCATTTATGCAAATGTAGGTTTTTCTTAAGATATTTAAATTTGGTTCTACATTTAACTTTAAAGAACCAGTCTTTCAAAAGTCCAGCTTGTCCCGCTCTCTCCGCCTGGGCAGTGGAAGGAGGCCTTTGACCAACGGTGGGATGATGACTGACAAAAAATAGTTCTACCTTGTATCCATCGTAAACGATTATTTCTTTCAGCCTTTCAACTATGTAGAAATATTTGTCGTCATCGTAGAAACCCAAATCGCCGGTCTTAAAGAAGCCTTGTTCTAAGTAAACGGAAGGGTCTACTCCCACGTAACCCTTCATAAAGACAGGACCTCTCAGGCATATTTCCCCACGTTGATTCGGGCCAACAGTTTTACGGGTTTCGGCGTCCACAACCTGTGTAAAATATCAATATCAGGTTATATCGAATATCAACACTAATTAGAACCCACACACATAATAATATTGTATCTTCCCATGCTTTGGAGCTACTTAGCTCCCGAGTGAATAAGATTACCTTAAGGGTTATCCCAGGGGAGGCCATGCCCACGCTTCCGGGCTTTGGACCTTTAGTACCCCAACTCTCGGATGTCAGTTCACCAGCTTCAGTCATGCCGTAACCTTGTGTTAGAATCCACATAATTTGTAGGCGATTATTAGCATTTCGTCTCTGAAAAATCGATATCGATTGTTGTCTGTGGTCTAAATCTAATTTACTGGTTTTTGAACAAGACGGTCATTCTGCGATTGACCACCGAATAGTGACGACTGCAAGAATAAAGAAGTGATTCTGTTACCCTGGAGTTCAATTTGTTAATACTTCAGAAGCCAGGATATTAAGTACTCCACGCCCGAAAAGAAAGGTTTCGTATAAGTTTGATATTTAAGCAGCGACCCGGTAAGTGATACGCATTATCTATCTACTTTTTACTTTATCTGAATATAATGTGTTTTTGTGAATTAAATCGTTTGGTGCCAACTTAATTTTATAAGACGTGATTTAAAGATTATGCTGAATGCATTAAAGTTAGCCGTCGACATTTTTAAATACGATAAATATCTACCCACATATGCATAAAAAAAAAGTTTTAGCTACCTTTTGATTTATTACACTAACTGTTGCTTATATGTGAGCTAGATTTTGATTCAATATAGTGTTGGTAGTCAAGGTCAACCTGCATCGTAATAACTGTATTCCCGTTATTTTTTTAAGACTATTATTTACAGAGTGTTATTAAGAAATAAGTCCTTGTTTCGGTTCACTAAAGAATTTGTCAGGAATGTCTACCTACACATAACTAATATTATAATATTAAAGATTTTCCCGAATGCATTAAAATTAGCCATCGACATTTCCAACATTTTTGATTGCGATAAATATCTATCACACATAAAATATATAAAATTAGCTATTGATTGTCTGTATTAATTGGTGTTTATATATGGGATATATTTTGATTTAAAATAGTGCTTACATTCATACATAGAAGTGTGTTCTCGTTATTTTTTTTGACAATTATTTACAGAGGGTGTTACTTTCAGAAATAAAAGTGTGTTCTCGTTATTTTGTTTTGACAATTATTTACAGTGTGTGTTATTTTCAGAAATAAAAGTTCTTGTTTCGGTTCATTATCGATTTTGTCAGGGATACCTACCTCCTACCTACGCTTGACTATTATAATATATAAATTACCCTCACTTTATCTTTTCACTCGGAATATAAATAGTACTTAGAATTATAAATAGTATGCCTGACCGAGGTTTCCCGCCTGTAAATTCGCCACCATCCAGAAAACGTAAACGTACACTCCAGCCCAGGTTGAGTCGTAAGCGATATCGGAGTGTACCAGTAACTCATCTCAATCAAGCAGCTCTTGCGGTTACCAAAGACATCGTCGTCACCGTTTATTCAGTAAGATATCTCAATTGTCTGGGCGTCACGCGCGTTTGCATAAAAGTAGATATAGACTGGAACTCTGTACTCTCTGCCTACCCCGCAAGGGATCTGGCGTGATGTTATAAATAGATAGATAGATATAGACGAACGAAATCGCGCACGAATTCTTCATCTTCCTGTCGAAATAGTATATGCTATTCACGAGTTAGGGATGAACGTCGCCACCGTAAAGACACAAGAAGAAAGAAAATCGGTGAAAATCACGACAGCTTCGTCGAACGCTATCACGATCTCGGATCATACGATCCAATAGTCGCCATCGTTCACGTTCTCCTTGACTAGATAACCCAAACTGTACCAACAAAACAACGTCTCCAAGTGAATCTACAAATGTGGTTCTCGGAAAATTAGTGGCGACTTTACAGGGTGGGGGTGCTCGTGGTATTTTATCATCCCATGTACAAGGCTCTCAAAATGTGATTACGGAGTTTGATCCGAATTCAAAATCTGACCATGAAAGACTCGTATATATACTCGATCGTAAAAATTAGGAGTCAGTAGGGATCTACGGTTGAACAGAGCAGCAAACTATTTACTTGGCTCTGCCCAAGTTATGTGGTTTAGCCAAGAAATTTTAAGAAAGAGGTTTAGCTGGGCACAATGGCAAGATAAATTATTATCAGCGTTCCCATTCGAACAAAATTACGCGGATTTATTAACAGAAATGTTAAATCGTCGAAGTAGTCTCAACGAAACGCTTGTTGAATTCTACTACGACAAAATATGTTGATAAACCGATGTCAACTAATTGGAAGGCAAGCAGTGGATTGTATTAGTCAGGGCATATTCGATCATAATATTAGAATGATTGTTCAGGGAGCACGTTATGACAACCCAGAACAAGTATTAAATTATTTTCGTAACATATCTCACGGCAAAAATGAGCAACTCACGTTTAAAAAGTTTCATGCCCGTGATTCTCAAGTAGTACGTAGTTATGGAACAAGGACAAAATTGAACGAATAAAAATATTGTAGATAATTCTGGTCCCCAAAAGTCTTATTTACTAGGACCTACTTCAATTGCGCCGAAGCAGGTCACATAGTTCAGGTATGCAAAAAAAGAAAAACGACTGTGTGCTAGATGTAAACGGTACGGTCACGTTGACTCAAACTGTAGATATTAACATGACTACGCTGATAAATTATCCAGAAATACTCCTGAATGAAACACCTCATCAAAAAGTACTAAGTATAGGAAATAATCGTGTTGGTAATAAAAAAAAAAATATTACAAGCAGGTCGTAGTTAATGGCGTAGAGATGCAAAGATATATTGATTTCGGCGGTGAGTGACCACATAGCACGATGATAACACTCTCATCATAACCATTTTTACCCACGTTGCGAGGATTCAGTAATACCGCTATTGTTCCTGTAGTTTGTGTTAAAATTCAAGTGACGTTAGACTTAGTCGACGTAAAATTACCTGCTTTAGTCTCTAAATCACTTTTACCAGCTGATATATTAATTGGACAGTCACTTACTGAATATCCAAGCGTAAGATATATTTGGATAAGTCTTCAAAGACTAAAAGCGATGAATGAAGGTGTACAAATGAGTGATCTAGTGGTAAATCATCTACTATATGCAGATGACGCGGTTTTGATAGCGCCAACAGCCACTGATCTGCAATCACTAGGCAGTTATGAAAGACGACTGCATGAAAAATGGCTTACATTTGAATGTGAAGAAAACCAAAATTATGGTTTTTGAACGGGAAGAAACCAGAACGCATGCAAGGATTGTGGTTGGGAACGATGTGCTGGAGCAAGTGAATGAGTTTGTATATCTTGGATGCGCATTCAGTAAGGATGGAAAATACACCGCTGACATAGAGAGAAGACCTAGACTATCTTACCATAACTAAATAGACCGGGTCTTATCTGAAGGACAAGTCAGGAGTCGCCGACGGTATTGGGCGTTTGATCACTTTCAGCTTGAGTAGTGATCACGTCTTTATCCCTAAAGATAGAATTATAGCTCGAGGGGTTGGCATACCCGGAGCTATTGTAGGTTTGATAATAAAAATAATAACTTAATAATGTAAGGCGTATACAGCACAACTGTTCTCCGATAATCGCCCGGGACTCAGATTCAACATGCCGCCTGCCTCAGTCGTAATCCTTTACCTAGTACTAGCCACGACCTATTAGAACTTGACGTGTGTATAATGAACAGTTCTTGTTGGCTACCCAATTAAGCGATCCTACGTTAAAATTCATTAAAGGTATTCTTGATGAAAATTCCGCAGAGGCAAGAGATATAACTATGCACTAAAAGATGGGATGATATATAGGAAGGTTGGGACAGATTTAAGATGGGCGGTTCCTAGAGACGCACGTTGAAAGACTTGTATGCTCTGTCATGATAAAAGCGGTCACTTTGCTTACGAAAAGACAATAGGATGAGAAGAGACTATTGGTTCCCTGGTATGGCTCGCTGTATCAGAAAATATGTTAAGGCATGTATTCCCTGTGCATACGCAAAGGAACCAACTGGTAGAAAACAGGGTATCTTACACCCTATACCTAAACCAGGTACACCATTTCATTGTATTCATATAGACCACGTAGGCCCATTCGATAAGAGTAGAAGCGGTAACACTTATATTTTAGATATAATCGATGCCTTTATAAAATTTATCGTCTTACGCGCTGTTAGGAAGACTATGAGTAAAACATCAATACAGGTTATGCGAGAGTTTGTCTGGTGATTCTGTACACCACAAGTTATAATCTCCGATCGTTACGAAGTTTCCAGCGTGAGTGGTCTTTCGAAAGGGAAATACAAAAATATTTATTCTGCTGACAAAATAAAACCCTGATTAGGCCCCGACCCCAACTTTAATACTGATACAGATAATAAAAGTTGTCAATCTGATAACGAGTAGTCAAAATCCCTACCTGTACGAATCCAATCTTTAAAAAAAAAACACATGAATCTGAAAATTACAATCTATACACAAACCTGTAGTATTATTATACGTATTTATACTCACCTTGTCCTGAAATTACCTGTACAATTTCAATGTGGCCGAAACCGAACTCTCTGGCTGCCAAAGGAACCACGCAGTATTTATTGAAGAAGAATGGAGCAACATGAAAAATTAACACCATCAGGCCGACACACCTTGTGCGTGTAAGCGGTGAGATGGGTTATCTATGTATGTATATGACATCAGGCCGACACACCTTGTGCGTGTAAGCTGTGAGATGGGTTATCTATGTATTATCTATGTATGTATATGACATCAGGCCGACACACCTTGTGCGTGTAAGCGGTGAGATGGGTTATCTATGTATGTATATGACATCAGGCCGACACACCTTGTGCGTGTAAGCTGTGAGATGGGTTATCTATGTATTATCTATGTATGTATATGACATCAGGCCGACACACCTTGTGCGTGTAAGCGGTGAGATGGGTTATCTATGTATGTATATGACATCAGGCCGACACACCTTGTGCGTGTAAGCGGTGAGATGGGTTGTCTATGTATGTATATGACATCAGGCCGACACACCTTGTGCGTGTAAGCGGTGAGATGGGTTGTCTATGTATTGATATGACATCAGGCCGACACACCTTGTGCGTGTAAGCGGTGAGATGGGTTATCTATGTATTTATATGACATCAGGCCGACACACCTTGTGCGTGTAAGCGGTGAGATGGGTTATCTATGTATTTATATGACATCAGGCCGACACACCTTGTGCGTGTAAGCGGTGAGATGGGTTATCTATGTATGTATATGACATCAGGCCGACACACCTTGTGCGTGTAAGCGGTGAGATGGGTTATCTATGTATGTATATGACATCAGGCCGACACGCCTTGTGCGTGTAAGCGGATGGTCACCTATTGGACATCACAGGAGGATACACATGGCGCGTGCACGTGGTGGTACGGGACATGCAGGAAGAAGACACGAACGCGAATGAAGATTGAATGAGGACATTCAAAGTAAAGGATGGCCGAACTTACAAGTGATAAATGCTGTAGTGGTTTACATGAATAGTGTTCTGATTCTGTATGTTAACAAAGGCTAACGTTAGGGTTTCAGAATGTTAAAGTTTTAGTTTCCTTTCTTTTTCGTTCTCTTTTTTTCGATATTTTTATGTTAACAACATTTTCTTGACTTGATTACCTAAAACATTGATTTTCTGTATAATCAAGCTTAAATTGTATAAATCCAAAAACTAAATTAGATGTGTACTTTTATACATTTTTATAAATATTGAAAATGTATATATTTGTTTATAGTACATATTTATATTTGATAAAAATGTTGTTATTTCTTAATAAAGATGAATAATATCATAGTTGTAAAAGACCAGGGATTCCAATCGTTGTTTGATATACCAGAGCTATAAATATGCCTGAGGACAGGCAAGCCTCAGGATGGCCGATTGTTAGAATCCACATAATTTGTAGGCGATTATTAGCATTTCGTCTCTGAAAAATCGATATCGATTGTTGTCTGTGGTCTAAATCTAATTTACTGATTTTTGAACAAGACTGTCATTCTGCGATTGACCACCGAATAGTGACGACTGCAAGAATAAAGAAGTGATTCTGTTACCCTGGAGTTTAATTTGTTAATACTTGCAATATATTTTTCAATTTGGGAAACCTGAAAGTAATAATATGTTAAAGTATTTTTAAGGCCTATCTTTAGGTGTGTTTTTGTTTGCTTTAAGCGTGTTTATTTCAACCTTTGCCCTAACATTAAATATATATTTACAATCTTTTTTGTGGACATCTAAAAAGGATTATGAGGTTTTTAGAGGAAGCGAAAGAGGTGTGTGGCAAACTATAGTCTGCCTAACCCAGTGGGATAAAGGTTGAGTGTATGTATTTCTGTATGTCCATAAAACTTATATTCTGAGAATAGCACTATAGCCAATTTGAGTGTGCACTTCTTTCATAATGTTTTACCTCATAGACCAAAATAATAATAAAAAGCGAGTTCTAGATATGTAGGTCAGGAAAGCACAATTATTGATGCGGAGCAACAGCGTTCCGTAACAGTAATATTAATAAAAAAAAACTTAAATGATTTCTTTTCAAAGTAAATGAAGCGATACTTGCCTGGATTTAACCTTTTCAATCGTCTTGTTATGAAGAGGCGATGATCGAGAATATATCATTTTTAGCGAATCGAGATTAAATTTACCCGCTTCTTCCGCTTTTGATAGATAACAAACAAAGGAGGGAACTATAAATGCGATATTAACCTGAAATTTCATGAGTCTTATATTAGTTGTTTAATTATTTGGTAAAAATATTTAACGGTACATTTCGTAGGATAGGTACGGAGCTGGTACCAAATGCATTACGAATAGTCTGTCTATAATTGATAAAACAGTCTGTTTGCCTAATTTTTTAGAACCCGTTTGTTACACCTGTTTTATATTCAGTCTAGTCGTGTTGTAGTGAGTAGGAAAATGAACAAGAAAATGGCGTTACTATAACTTCTATAACTTGAAATGATCTTGTAAAAGTATTTTGTATGCCATCATTTATACGAACATTTCAAGTTATCGCAACGCGACGCGTTACGTATTGAATTATTCATAGCGAACTTTGCTTGTTTTGGTGCCAGCTTCCTTGCTCACTATCGCGGTTAGTATTCTCGCGCTGGCCAATTTAGTGGTCACTTTTCAGTTCAATCAATACAATTCAAATACTGTCTTTAATTTCAGTGCTTACGTCTTAGCATGTATTTATCCGTATTGATAGGTGAACTGTAAATAAATGTTGGCAATGGAATACTGTTGACGTAAATGTAATTGTTCACTGAGTATTAAACGTCCAGTTTAAAATCACTGCACTTTGTTTGTGCACGTAATAAATAGTACTCATAGTTACACCTAGTCAGGTAAGTTCGTGACAAATTCTCTACAATAAAATTTGACATAATGTTACTATTCTTTACGCGTGAGTAGAGTATTGTTTTTTCATTTATATATTAAATATGTATCTAACATTATCAATACTAGCTAGGAAGATGTGAGAGTAGACTTCTTGCGATCTCTGTACCCTTTGCTCAAAAAGCACGACGGCCTCACGATGATGTCATTACAATAGAAAAAAATCATTTAAATACATCACATATACATATACATTCCCTATTTTTAATATTACACTTACATCACAGTCTTCAACAGTCTTCATAAAAGTGTAAGGTGTAGCTTCATTGATGTAGACAATTTTCCTCCCAAGAGCGAGAAATTTGTACGTCATAAACGTGTCGTAATTATGATAACATTCTCCGTAAACAAAAGCCGTATTAGGAGATGCGTCGCAAAAGCTAAAAAAATTATCATGTAAGTTTCAATTAGCCTTAATATGAAAGGACTCATGTGTCACTTCTACGAACAGATGGCTTAGTACGAACAGATACATAGTGTACAGATGCGTAGTGGTATCGAGTTGATATTTTCCTCCTCCATCCTTTTCACTCCACAAATTTTCTAAATAAAGATGAATGTGACAGCACGCCTTCTCGCCAACGTTATGCTATAGTTGATCAGTTGGTGCTAAGCCCAAGATCTAATAGAGAATGTGTACTCGTAACTGTGTAATTTCTTATTCTATCTTAGAATTCAATTTCTTTTCCAACAATTCAATTTATCACATTGCAGCTACATTGTTTGGCTTTTAAGGGTATGGTACACGTTAATGTCTGTTAATAATAAATAATGTTTTCTTGCTTTTCTTTTAAAAAGTTAATTTGACACATTAATATTTAAAAGGCACTTATTAATTCATCGGATATTATTAGAGGTAGACATCATTTATAAAAAAATATGAAACATACACGCCTATACTCCCCAGCGGGAGCACCAGAGGTATTCTGTGTATACCCACATTTTGCCTACAATAATACGTCCCAATAAAATAAGCGGTGAGACTAATAGCAATATTATACTGCTATTACACCAGATGCAATTTCAGACTCCTAATGGTAATATTTTTTGTATAGAAAAACTCCAATAACACTTTCCAACTTAGGATTTGAACCCAGAATATTGTGGGCGCCACTAAACCATCGAGACCTTCTACACGTATATTTAAATAAACCAAGTTCTGTTCAGCATACATTTTAAGCTCTGTAATAATAGTAATCGTATTTGTATACTCCAATTAAACTATTACTTACTCATCAGGCAGATTATTCAAGATGCAATTCAGATGTGTCAATTGGACGCCTTTTGGCATACCGGTGGTGCCCGAGGAATACAAAACGAATACGGTGTCAATCTGTCCATGAACTTGCATCGGCTCAAACCTATTTAAGTCCACGTCGTTCGTCACCAGTGCTTTTATAGATATCGCTGAGTCAACAGAATCGTCCAGCGTTATAAATTTCTTGATGCAGTTGAAACTTTTTAATGTGTCTCCGTACATGCCCCAGAAGTGATTTGAACAAATAAAGTATTTGGGTTGCGTTATGTTTATTTTGTGTTTTAAAACCGCTGAAAACGAACAAAGTGTTATTAGTACATACTAGTTATAGTTTTATATAGCCAGTGTCACTTATGTTAATGTTTTATTTACTTATGTTAATGTTTTATATACATATATAACATTAACACAAACCTTACTGGTTCACAATGCTAAGTACTTTTTGTTTTTGTAAGTGATAGATGAATAACCAAAAAAAATGAATGATCCTAAAATTTTTTGAGTCATCTGGACTCATAGAAGCGTTAATTTCATGAGCATTGATTTTAAATACTTGTCATAGACAAGTTTCACTTTGGCATATTGGATTTATGATGTAATTAACATCTTGCTAAGACCACCACTACTACAGACCTTAATTTTGTTAATTGTACTTCATTATGAAGACAATGATGATCATATTGAGATGACGAGAATAATGATATAATATATTTAAAAAATAGTATACCTATAAGCAGCTCAGTGCTAATAGAAAAAACAGTGATCAAAATCCTAAGAATAATTACTCAAACTACATATTCCGTCCCCCATTTCTCATTTAATTTTTCAATGTGCCAAAAGACATAAAACGTTTAAAGAATGTAGTGGAAATAAGTTAAGATAGATTGTCTCACCTCTACCACTCTTTAAATCATAGGGGGTGTACGTCGCTCCAGTGAACACGATTGCAAGAACCGTCGGGACAAATTCATTGCGTTTTTCGGATCCCACTGCAACGATGTCGCCTCTCCCAACCCCCAATATTGTCAAAGCGGTGGACATATTGACGGCATATTGTGTGAATTCCTTGTATGTTAGCTTTTCACGTGTCTCGCCATTCTCCTAAACATTTCCGATGTTTCGGGTTAAATAAATTGTTTTAATAGAAATGTTATTAAATATTTATTGTTAGTAAGCTGCTAGTATTTTTTGTGTTGATTATCCTTATACGTAAGCGTGAATTTTTTATTCTACTTTTCCGTGTGGGAGTTTTTAAAAGCAACTGAAAGATTAAAATATATTTGATATCGTTTTAGCAGCATACCAATTAAGAAATAGGCTCTATTACATAAGCATATTATACATTAGCGTGTATATGCATAGTGAAACATTGTCGCTTGGATTATTTACTACTTCTAATGACTTTAACCACCCATCAAGACGTATTTAGTTGTAAAGATACATTAAACAAGTCCGAACAGGAAAAATAATAAATCACTCACCAATGCTATTTCATCCTTTTTCAGACGAAGTCGGTCTAAAATAAATTTTCCAAAGTTTAAATGCGCCGGTACTTGCACATTTTGATCGCCGTATACAAAATAATCGTCGTTGAACATTTTTATTGATAAATCTGTTTCCAAGCGGTGCCAACGCGACTTACGTTCGAGTAATAATACAATACTGTGAACAATGTAGGGCAGATTATACTGAGAGGCATGTCTAATAAATTTGTCCTATCGCAGACATGACGCGTCCATCGCAACAGCGTCAATTGATTTTTAAATTATTTGACTGTATCATCACGTCAGATCCTTTGTGGGGCTGGCAGAGTACAGAATATCTTTAGTACAAATAGAGTACATTTGTTAACTTTTATTTGATCGATTGACGATTAAGAGGTCCTGGGTTCGAATTCTAAGTCATACAAAATGTTGTTAGGGTTATTCGATTGAACATTTTTTAATAGCAATACCGGTCTGGTACCTGAAATTGTGATTCATGCAAAGACAATAGCTCGCCCCCAATTACACTGACACCTAAAATCGTCAGCGAAATATGAGTGACCCCTGCTTTGGAAACTGCTCTTTTAACTGTGACAATCTATTTATATCTGTCTATATCATAACGCCAGATCCCTTGCGGGGTAGGCAGAGAGAACAGAGTTCCAATAGGTTCTTACCTTACTTACCTCTCTGGCTTCCTCCACTCTCATAGTTCGTCTCATACACGCTCGCCAGTTACGGAGACTCATGACTTGTTCTTCAGATAAGACTCGGTCTATTTGGTCGTGGTAAGATGGTCTAGGTCTTCCACGGTACCTACATCCTTCCACTTTCGCATTGTATATCTGTTTTGTCATTCATTCTTCTGACATTCTTTCTATATGCCCGAACCAACGGAACATACCCTTTCTCATCTTTACACCGATACTATCTTTCATACCTACTCGCTTTCTTACTACGCTGTTTCGAAAACGGTCGGTCATTCCGCACATCTTCCGCAGAGCTTGCAATTCCACCGCATTTATCTTACTTTCATTCTCCTTCTTATATATCCGGCTCTTCCTACCATATAACAGCGTTGGGACAAGAACTCCATTGTGTATGGCCAGCTGCGCCTTTTGGCTTAAGTTCCGGCTCCCAAGTAGCTTTCCCATCGCACCATTTACTCTGTTCCCTGCACGCACTCTTCTCTCTACGTCTTACTGAAGGCGCATCCAAGATATACAAACTCATTCACTTGCTCAGCACATCTCTACCTACCACCATCCTTCAAATTACAAACTGTTACAAACAAATACTAAATTTATAAGTAGGGTCCCGTATTAATTAAAATAAAAAAATATATACTTTAATGGGTTTTCAAAGATAAACAGTTGCTTTACTAGGTCAATAATAATCGTGGGTACATATAAGAGGGCAAGAGAAATCTCTAAAATATGGAGTTGAATAAAGCAATTATTTTTCATTTACATTATTATTCTTGCCTTATTCAAAAATTAAAAAACGCTGTAAGACCACCGCGAGAAGGCAAATGCGCGGGCGCCAGGGAATGGGTACAACCCGTTAATAGGAGTTTGGAAGTTTTCCCAGGTTCTACCTTCATCAGGTTCCCAGGTCTCGTACCATAGTAAAGCTGAGCCCTTAAGGGCGTTACCTGGTTTAACAACGGTTGTAACGCTGCTCCAACTGAGGTCCACTGCAATAGAGTTGATGTTGCTACACCATTTCTCCGCACCACATCACCACATCATCTTCTCACTGCGTACCAGCCACAGCATCCCGGATTGCCTTAAGGAGTCCTTCCATGACTGTAGAATCCATCAGGAGCCACGCCCATGAGTCCATAAAAATAAAAAAGTGATTAGAAATAGCTCGGGGTCTCCCACTTCTGATAATAGATTATTTATAATTAATTAAAAACCTAATATACAATGAATATAATTAGCGGTTATATAGCGTAGCGACTCGCGACAGTGAGGTGACGCGAAAGCAAAATAAAAAATTAATAATTTAATGTGTATTTACATGTATTGACAAGTAACAATGACTATCGCCTGTATCGTGATATCGTGCTTGTAGACCCACTTCTTAGGCCGTTAGAAAATACGATACGTAAACGTTTTCCAAAGCTGATGCTGATGCCAAATAACATTGGTGTATTGTCGAATATTATTGTTTTTATCGTTTGATAACTGTCAGTACCTAATAATGCTAAAATAACTTTGTTTTAAGAAGTCGCCTTCCTAACGTAATCTTATAAAATTTTCGGATTAGTTATTTATTGCGGTTTAACGTTTATATGTATAACTGTATCTAAAAAAATAGGGTAAGTTAATAATTTGTATTAATAGTAACCAGTAGACTGCCTCGTTGGTCCAGTGGCAAACGCTTTGTGATCACGAAGACAGAAGATTAAATTCTAGGTTGGACAAGTGTAGTTTTTCTAACGAAAACTTCCCAGTAGGAGTCTGGATTCTGGAATTGTGCCCGGTATATGGCAATAGGCTCGCCCCCTATTACGTGGGACCTAACATCTTCGGTGAAACGTGACTGTACTCAGTACACTTCTGCCACCCCCGCTTGGGGAATATAGGCGTGACGGTGTATATAACAGTAACAAGTCTCCTTGACGCATATCGAGCTGAATGACCATTACTGACAGGGGATAGAAATCGTTGGAGAAAAGGGGGACGGGAGAACTTTGCTCAGCAGTGGGAGACTTTAACTTAGTTAAAAACAAGTTATAATTTTTCTTATTATTTAATATTCTCAGTTTTCATCTCCTATGACAACTGTACGTTGGCGAAATTCGAATACAATGCGGTGAAAATTCCTTGACATTCTGTTGGACCAGCGATCGAAACGAATGCACTGAATGTAGCAGTTATTTATTGTTTCCTGTTACGATCATGCTTGTAATATTTTTTGGTTCATTCATGCTTGCTGCTGTGCAACTCTTTAAAAATACATAAGTGCAAGTTAGCATAAACTGTAAATCCAATCTAATATCTATTGAATTTCGAACCTACTTACTTTGATAAAAATGAAAAAAAAAATGCAATAAGGAAAGAAGTCATATTAGGGGTTTTGGCGGGAAGTCGAAGAGTGATGTTGTCAATTTGTTTTAATTTCCAAAACTTGTGTTATTTCGACTAATAATGTGTAATGTTGGTGGAATATTAACCATTATGTGTTCTTATATGTGCATGAGTGAAGGTAATTGTAACAAAGTGATAAAACGTGCCTTTTCGACTTCCCTCAAAACGGCCGTTGCAATTAGTATGTAAAGTATCCACCGCTTTACTATCCAGGGTGGGGTACTTCATTAATTTCAATGTCATCGTTATCATCAAATTCATCGGGGAGTTGAATTCATTTAAACAAACACGATTATATATTTCACTGGACACTGGCAAAATACACTTATAATTATTGTGAAGCCATAACTTGAAGAAGAAGAAGAAGAAGAAGTCATATTATGCTATACGTTACTCACGTAGCACAAGTGCTGCTTAAAGAAGGAAATAACTGCCCTTTTGTAAAAACAAGACCCCCAATCATTTGGCATCGCCACGCCACCTCTATGGGCCACTAGACAACCGAGGCAGTTTCTTAAAGTATTAAAATTCAGTTTTCATATTACTCCATTTATAACGTTTAAACAGATGATTAGATAGCTTACTAGTAAATTTATATAGAGGCCTCGTCTAAATATGGTCGGTTCAATTCATTTAATTTATAAGGCTATTTACTATGTATCTATATCATCACGACAGACCCCTTACGGAGTAGGTACAGAGTACAGAATTGCAACAGGATATTTCCTTACAGATCTCCCAACCCACTTACTATAATAGAAAAAATGCAATTAGGAAAGCAGGCATGATGTAGGCTACCTGTGTAGCACAACTGCTGCCTAAAAAAGGAAGTGACTGCCCTTGTACAGCCTCTAACGCTTAAAACCATTATGGTGCACTTGATCAAAGCAGATATACAACTTTAATACAGCTTGAAATTATAAATGGGTAGTTAGTTCCTCTCTTAAGTAGCAGTGTTGTAGCTTGGGTTTAATAACGGCATTGGTTGGAAGTAAGCATTTAAATCTTTTTATATTCTAACATAAATGGTTAAAACATCCATTGCGATTGAAAATTCATCAGCTCAAAACTCGAATGCAGTAAATTACTAAGTAACGTATCAATTGTGCCCGCTAGTAAAGGGCACTGCACCGCTAGTAAAGGGCACTGCATAATGGTGATGGCGAGTCTGTGCAAACAACTCCTCGTTCACTTGCAAGTGGTTAAAGTTCCTAGATATAAAAAGTGTACAAAACCTTTAGGTTCGGTCTTATAGCGTAAAAAAATAAACACGGCTACACCTATCGTCCCCCATTGGAGCTAGTTATTCACCAAGCGGGGCTGGCAGACGTGTACTGTGTACGATCAGTTTTTATCGATATTAGGCCCCATGTATGGACGACCATATTGCCATTATAGCGGACACTATGATAGATTCTGGATTGATATATAGATAATCATCAACATCACGTGGCAGGGTGTGCCTATACTTCACAACCACTATCCTAAGGACCTGAGAATCATTCTGGATTCAGGTCCCTTACATACAGGAAAAATTGCGAGACTATTAAAAAAAAGGTGCACGCCCGCAATAACTTACTACAGCGCCTAACTACAACCAAGTGGGGAGCCTCACCACAAGTAGTGCAGACATCTGGCCTGGCGCTAGCATTCTCTGCTGGGGAGTATACGTGCCCTGTGTAGAGTCGTTCCGTTCACACAGGGCTAGTGGATACAGCACTGAATGAAACTTGCCGGATTATCACGGGCTGTCTGAAACCGACTCCGGTAAAACTGCTGTATCCACTGGCTGGCATAGCACCCACAGATGTCCGCAGGGCAGTGGCGAGCTCTGTAGAGAGAAGTAAAATGGTTAACGACCCACGGCACCCCATGCATAGCCACAACCCAGTTAAGCAAAGGCTGAAAAACCGTAAGAGCTTTATAAAGTGCGTCGAGCCATTAACCTTAGAGCCAACAAAAGTGAGGTGCAATCTCTGGAAGGAAGGAACATCCCTACCAAATCCCTTTGTTTTTCCCTGCTGAGAGTCTCCCTCCTGTACATAAATTACCATGGCCGGTCTGGAAATCCCGCTCCAAGGAAAACATGTTCAGATGGGGATTCACGGACGGTACCAATTTAGTGTTTGTGCGGCGTAACCCAAACGATGTCCCACCTTATATAGTGGTCCACATACCCTAACACGTGTACGCAGCAGGATTTGATGGCTGCCTCCGACAATGCAGTCGATGTGGCCGCATTCTAGGCTGCTTCCATATGGAAGCAGCCTAGAATGCGAATAACTATAGCAAGTTTGCCGTCGAAACGCAAAGGAGAAGAAGAAGAAGGGATCCCTACTAAAACATTTACATTATTGTAGCTTGCCTATAAGGAAACACTCAGATGAACATTTGAGCAGAAAATTAATGAGATTAAAAGGCAAGATTCGACGAAGACATAATGTTTTATCCGACGAAGGCAGTACGTCATCCTACTTAAAAAAATAAGTTTAACACACAAAAACCGTCACGAGATCGGTTATAAATTTGCTTTAGATCGATACGGGGGGTCGTTTAATGGCAGAAACCACGTCTAGGATTGATACTGTGGGATCATTCAATGACGTTATCGCCTAGGATTGGTACTGGGGCAGCGAATTCTACTGGTTTTATCAGCTTTAAACAAGAAGTGAGACAAGAGGCCAACTGAGTACTCGGAGGAGTGATATATATGTGAAACATTACTTTTCATAACATGTGAACAGGAAAATTATTTTCTTTGTATTAGATGTATAATACAAGGAGATGCCGAAGCTGGATTTGGAGCTAGTACCAAATTCTAACATTAGATTAAATTTGAGCTCACACAGTAAAACCCTCAGTCTCGACCTGAAAATGAGCCTCAACCTTAACCAGAGGCCCTGCCTCAGTGGGAACGGTATTGGACAATGCAGTTCATATAGTATTGACAAATGACTCAAATAGAATGACTCATAACAAATCTTGATCCTAATGTCCAAAGTAATAATTAGTACAAAATTTGCTAATGTTTGGAAGTATGCACAGAAATTAATATTAAAAGATGTTATTTCATAATATATTGGCAAAAGATGCAACGTCAGGGTGTTACTGGAATTGCATTGGCCAGTGACAAAATAATACCGGAGGTGCACCTTAAAACTGCAGCCTCCAGTTTTTAATCTAAGACTTTTAAAATATTTAAATGTAACGAAAATTGTTATTGACATTTTAATGAAGATAAAACTAGAACTAATTTATTTACTTCATGTTTACACAAGGAAACAAGCAGTGTATTATTGGGAAAAAACCTGACAAATATTTGTTCAGAGATGTTTTTGTCGTATGAAAAATATTTGATTATTAATTTAGTAACATATATGTACAGTAACTGAAGATTCCACAAACCACCAAGGTACACTCAACAGTTTAACTGGAAAGGGCCAGTGAAGCAAATTTAAAAGCTTTAGCACCCCGAGTCGCACAGCATTGACAACAACAACTGCGATCACAACAGTACCTCAGAGAAGAGAACAAAATCTATGTTAAGGAGCTATTTGAAGTAGAAATATGTCAACCATAACTATTAGCTGATTGTCTATTACAAGTGGACAGGTTACCTTATTTTTTATAATATCTGGTGAAATAAAATAAGGACTCCAAAATACTAAGCCGGGTAAAAGCTTTAGTATTCCTTTTAGTGGACATGTAGTTCAAAGATGAATGAAGAGGTTATAAAGATGAAGATATATGTACTATATATATCTATATGAAAGTATTCGTACTACATGCCTCAATTTTTTTTTTGGTATTATTAAGCCAAATGGTTCTTATAGGTTTATTTTAAACCTTAAAAATCTGAATAAATTGATTGATATGAAACATATTAGAGTACAGAGCCCAATTTATTAAGTAATACTTATTTAGTATATCGGTGTGACGTGTGTGTGTGTGTGTGTGTGTGTGTGTGTGTAAAACGCATATTTCATGATATCAAGGAAATACAGTAAACAAGAACAAAGTATCTTAGATTTCAATTTAAGGGAAAATTGATATCAATTTAATGTTTTACCTATGTGCCAAGGTCCATTCATTTTACTAAACTGCTCAAATTAATTAATATGTCTACCCTTAGGTCTTGAAGCCATGTATCAATTCAGTTTCCTGATGATTTTTGTGTATTGACACAGACTATAGTAGTATATGCAGCAATAATATATTTTAAACCATTAAACTATTAGGTGCAGAATTTAGGGTTCAAGACTTAGTTTAATAAATCCAGAACAGTGTTATTTTTTTAAATTCATATTTGATTCAGAACATTCAAATGTTTACATTCAAATATCCGAAGAGAAGTTTATAAACATATTATCTAGTCTAATTAACAGTTTACTAGCAAAACCAGTGTTCTGCAAAAATAGCCAGTGTTAAGTTTCGTAACTTCTATTAGTCCATCTATTTTCTTATTGTTATTTGTATACAAAAAAAACTCTTACAATGACTATTACGAAAGTGTATTTATCAATATGTATACACACCATGTTGGTGCATCAATGATTTAAATTGTGGCAAGTTAATGTATGCACGGTAATAGCACCCATCAGGCAGTACCAATATAAACCAGAAATATTTTCTGATTCATTTTTACCAGGATGGAGTGCAGCTTGCAAAGAGCAAAGAGTAGACCCTTCTACTCTTTGATCTTTGCAACCTGCACTCACTCTCACACTCTTGGATTTCAGATGAAAAGCACTTTTACTTAATTATATTTAAAAGTTAAAAGCTACATCTTTGGGTCTCATATCATTTGCTAGTAATGTGTACAATGATCAAATATGTTCGTTGTGCACATATAATTATGTTCTAGAGAAAATCAGATTACTGAGACATACTAACTTACTAGAAAGGAGCTTAAATACAAATGCAATCCAATATTATTGTTTAGTTTTATAAGCGCCTCCAATATTTTTAAATAAATGTAGCATCCCAGCGTTTGTAGCTATTTCTTTTTATTTTTTTATTTTATTTTATTTGGGATAACAAACAGCTATGTAATAGCGCATACAATATATCAGACTTATAACAAATAAGTAATTACACAGCCAACGCCATTATCCACTAAATATACTTATAAGGTTAAGGCACAGATACTACACATAAAGAAAACAAATTAATAAATGTAAGTAGCACATACGCCTTTGTAAAGTCCGTAGTAATTAAGGTTGATACTATCAATAACGTTCCAATGTGCTTTAGGATAACAAGATGAAAAGAAAAAAACAACAGTACAGGTTAAAATAAGTGAGAAATATGAAATAGCATTTAGACATCTATCTTTGACAATTTGTTTATAACAGCATTTCTGAAGTGATTCAATGAGGAAGCAAATATGTCAATTTCAGAAAAGTTATCATTAAAGGCTTTCATAATACGGCACAATGGGGCGCGTTCGCCAGCATTCGTTTTACTCGATTTGGGTATAAATACACTGTGAACATAGGTACTCCTAATACGATGAGAGCGACTAGGGATTCGTAAGTAGATTTGGTTGATAAGCTGATTACAATCAAAAAAATTATGACAAATTTTGAACAGAAATATCATATCCAATAGAAGTCTTCTATTGTTCAAAGTTGACAAGGAAAACTTGCTCATGAGGTTATGATATGATGACCTGGTACCAAAGCATTTGAAATTAAGTGAGCGAAGATATTTTTGCTGAACAGATTCCAATTGATCGCAATATTTGTTGTAATATGGATTCCATACCTGAGTGGCGTACTCAAGTTGAGGTCTAATAAGCGATTTGAATAGTAGTAAGTAGGTGTTTGGTTTTTTGAAAGATTTGCAGGTTCTCATAACAAATCCATATAATTGAAAAGACTTATTAGTGATGTGATTAACATGACAATCAAAGTGCAGTTTGGAGTCAAAAAGTACTCCGAGGTCTTTAATGACAGCAACTTTTTCAAGGAGAGTATTACAAAGAGAGTAAGTATAGGGAGTAAGTATTTTGTTTTTAGTAAATGTGATAGTTTTGCATTTAGACAAACTTAAATGTAATTTATTTAGACGACAGTAGTTGGAGAGACGATCTAAATCTTCTTGTAATATTTGACAATGATTTTGGGTTTTAATACTGCGATAAACTTTAAGATCATCTGCATATAAAAGGAAATAAGAATTTTTGAAACAAATACTTATGTCATTAATGAAGAGGATAAATAGAAGTGGTCCTAAAATTGAGCCTTGCGGCACGCCTGATGTTACTAAGATGTTGTTAGATGAGAAACCGTTTACCACCACTTTTTGAGTCCTGTTTGTGACGTAGGATAAAAACCAGCGAAGTAAATTACCCCGTATACCATTGTATGTTATTTTTTGTAAAAGTATAGCATGATCCACCTTGTCAAATGCTTTCTCAAAATCAGTATAAACTGAGTCAACCTGAACCCTATTGTCCATATTTTCAAATAAAAAGTTGCTATATAATACAAGACTGCTAACTGTAGAAAGGTTTTTGACGAATCCATGCTGCTCCGGAATTATAATGCTATGCAAACTGGGATAAATAGAATTGTGCACTAGACGCTCCAATACTTTTGACAAGGTGGATAGTAGCGAAATAGGTCGATAATTCGTAACATCGTTTTTATTACCACTCTTATGTACAGGTGTGATGTTTGCGGCTTTCCAGGTCTGCGAAACACATCCTTCACTTAGGCTACGATTAAAGATGTAGAAAAGTGGTATACTTATGACTTCAGCGGTTTGTTTAAGGAAAAAAGGTGGTATGCCATATTTGTTTTGTTAAGAGACTTGTTCCTAACGTCCCAATTTTAAATGTTCTTTTTTAAATACACTCTTTTACCGTACACCGTCGTGTCATTACTCAATAAACCTTTTTCCCAAAAATTGATCGTTTAATACCTGGTGTTAGCCAAAACATGGTCCTAGTCGAAGCCAGATGACACAGGCGAAGATAGCAAGATTAGATACGCTGGAAAATTAATTTATTGGCATTTTTTGGAGTTTGGAGAAAGAAATTTGAAGGACACCAAAGATCAAGCCACGTACTATTACGAGGATTCCCAGTTGTGAGGATTTGAGGATCTGAGGAGTTGAACATTCATTTTGGACTAGCTTTCTATCGATTTCTACCCAACATTCTATTCAGGTATTAAATAGTTCTAGTGCAAAATAGTGTAAAAGGTGAGTCTTAATCACGTGTATCTACCGTTATGTTAAAATTATATGTTAAATTGTAATCTAAGTTCAATTAATCGACAACGTGTTGTAATTTTTACTTATATACACACTTATTATTGTAATAGTTGATTAAAACTTAGATATTAATGATTAGGTAGCGTGATCGGTCATTAATTTGTTACTTATACCTTGCTGAAAATTGTTAAATTGGGAAATTAAATTAATAAAAACATTATTCGTATTTAAAATTTATTATAATTATTAGTTTATATTACAATTTAACTAGTAAGTACAATATGCGTATATTGTTAAAATAACTCATTGTGAAATTAGATTATAAATGGACCCTCTTTATTAAAAAATATTTACATTGTCTGCTATATTATCAATATTACTGCAATAAAAACTTTATAAACATAAAATAACAATAATGATTACAATTAAGGGTAATTTTTAACTGTATAAATTCCAGGTCGACTACATAACAGCCTTTGCAATGTCTGATGAAAAATTTGTTAGGAAACGTGCTAGTTACAAGGGACAGTTAACTTCCTTAAACACTTACATGGAGTCCCTTGATGTTTCGTCATTGAAGCCCCCCGAGGTTAACGAATTGCAGCTTCGCATCAGTCGTATGGAGAACATGCTCAACCGATATGATGAGGTACAGTTATCTATAGAGTGTTCAAGCGATGACATCGAAGATCAAATGTCTGAACGCAACGAGTTTGAATCTAGGTACTTTAAAATATTGTCCCAAGCAAAGCAAATCCTTGCTGATTGTAGGGCTTACGAAAATGCAGGTTCACGAAGATCTAGTGGTCGTAACGCGGTTAAGTTGCCTATCATGCAGTTACCTAAGTTTAGTGGCTCCTATGACAATTGGCTGGAGTACCACGACACTTTTTGTAGTATAATTCACCAAAATGACGACATAGACAACATAAATAAGTTTCATTATTTCAGAGCTTCGTTGGAAGGCTCTGCTGCGGTAGTTATCAGGTCTATTGAGTTCTCGTCAGCGAATTATTCTGTTGCGTGGCAAATACTTTGCGATCGCTACGAGAACAAGCGGCTTCTGATACAAAATCATATATCAGCCATATTTAATCTTCAAGCCGTAACTAGAGAATCATCTGCCAATCTAAAACGTATCTTGGATGATGTAAACAAAAACTTACGGTCATTAGAGTCTCTAGGTGAACCAACTAAACACTGGGACACACTGCTCATCCACATTATTACACATAAACTTGATCCTAGACCAATCGAGAATGGGAGGAGTTTAAAAGTAATTGCAGCCATGATGAAAAAATAACCTTCGATATGTTTATAAATTATATTAAAAACCGTGCTGATCAGCTAGAAACCATAGAAATGACTACTGATGCTGGCACCAAAGGTTCTAGTTATTCTAGTAAGTCCAATAATACTAAAATAAGGGCCATGGTTTCAGTTGCGGATGGCACTAGTAACAAACATGTCTCATGGTCAAAATATTGTCCGAAATGCAACAGTGATCTCAAGCTGGTTAATTGTCCTCAGGTTTTAGCGCTCACAAATAAAACACGGCTCAAACTATTGCCCGATTATAAACTATGTTATAATTGTTTAAATTACGGTCACTACGCTAATAACTGCAAAAAACAAGGATGCAAGGTCTGTCGTCGTAAACACAATACATTGGTTCATGTATCGGATGGATATAACAAAACGGGTTCTGCGATCACTCCAGCGCTAACCGATAATAGCAACATTCCTTTTGATAAGCAGGCACAGCGATCCGCGACACAACCTCCCGCTCCCAATGCAGATTTATCACTATCGCTGTCTGCAAGTGTAGCGGCGATGCATAATTCTTAACACCGGGATGTGTTATTGTCCACTGCTTTAATAAGAGTTATAAGTATAGATAATCAACAATTGATTGCCGGTGCGTTATTGGACAGTGGTAGCACGTCTTGTTTAATGAGCAAGTCATTGTTTAAAAAGTTAGGATTGCCGACTACCACAGTTAATAACTCTGTATTAGGTATTAACAATGTTGCATCGCACATAAACAAATTATGTCGTTTGCAAATCAGATCTTTAGATGAGAGTTATTTTAGTAATATTCAGTGTTTTATTTTGCCAACAATTACGAATTATATTCCATGTAAACAAATTAATTTAAATAATATCAATATTCCATCAAAACTTTGCCTTGCAGATCCACATTTTCATACGCCCGCCCCAGTCGATTTAGTAATTGATTGCAATATTTATTGGGACGTTGTAGGATCGCAGAGGATCAAATTAGGAGACGGACTACCGACATTCTGTGACACGAGACTAGGGTAGATCGTGTCAGGCCCTATTCAAAGAGGCTATGTGTCGCAATCCAATTAAGTGTCATTTTATTAATATTAACCCCGATCAAAATAATGATGAGCACGATGAAATCCAAAATAATCTCGTTCGGTTTTGGCAACTGGAACAGGTTGGTATAAGTTCCCAATATTCTCCAGAAGAAAGTTTGTGTGAAGATCATTTTATTAAAAACACCACACGTCTGGAAGATGGTCATTTCTGCGTGAGGATACCTTTAAGACATTCACCTGAATTGTTGGGTGAGTCTTTGCCACGTGCAAGGCAGAGTTTTCTTTCTCTGGAACGAAGACTTAATGTTAAACCAAACCTATTAAGCTTGTATAAGGATTTCATGCTAGAATATGAAACCTTAGGTCACATGACTAAATGCCAACCAAAACCAAACGCACATTACATACCTCATCATGGAATCTTGCGTGACAGCAGTAGTACCACAAAATTAAGAGTGGTTTTCAACGCAAGCAGTCCCACTACCTCAGGTACTTTTTTTAACCAACTTCAGATGGTTAGACCGGTAGTGCAGGACGATTTATGGTCAATTTTGCTACGATTTAGGCAGCATAAATATGTTATTACGGCAGTCGTCGAAAAGATGTATCGACAAATAAATGTCCATCCAGATGATAAATATGCGGCATAGGGTAGCAGATATTTTAGATAAAACTGGCAACTGCCAGTGGAATCATATTTCTACTGGTGATAATCCAGCAGACTACATATCTCGCGGAGTGGGCATAAAGTCCATTAAAACTTTGGACAAGTGGTGGTCGGGTCCAACCATTCTCAGCGAAGACAAATCTTTCTGGCATTCAAACCATCCACTTATTAATATTGATACACTCCCAGAATTAAGACCAAATGTTGTTTTACATAGTACTATTATTGATAATAATAACGGCATTATTAAATTTGATAGATGTTCAAATTTTTTGAGACTTAACCGCACTGTTGCATTTTTGTTAAGATTTATTAGAGGTTGTAGAAAATCATTAGTTACTGGTCCCATCCCGACCCAAGAGCTACAGTTGGCTTTACATGTAATAATTAAAATGTCTCAATATGAATCTTTCCCCGAGTATAAACTTTAATCCGCAACCATAGATTACAAAAAAGAGTCCATTGCTTAACGTAATTTTAGATGATAATCAAAAAATGCGCGTCGGTGGTACTTACAAATTCTGATTTTCCTTATGAGAAAAAGTATCCCATACTCATACAGTCCACTCATCAATTCACTATATTATTATTTAATTTAGAACACAAACGCTTAATGCATGCAGGACCGCAATTACTATTAAACTCAGAGATAAATATTGGCCCATCGGAGGTTGCAACTTAGCAAGGAAATGTTATCGACAATGTGTGTTATGTCGTCGAATGAAGGGACGAACAGTGTCTCCAATTATGGGTGACCTACCGCAGCAACGCATTTTAGCAGGGTTTCCATTTGAGTCTGTCGGCTTAGACTAGGCCGGTCCTCTTTTATCTGCTTCACGTCAAGGTCGAGGATGTAAATTAGTTAAGGTCTATGTCGCCATTTTTGTCTGTTTTACGACAAAGGCCATTCATTTAGAATTGGTGGGTGATTTAACCAGCAATACTGGCAGCGGCAGCATTTCTGGGCTCGATGGAGCAAAGAGTACATATCTGAGCTGCAATCACGCGTGAAGTGGCGTTCCAAGAATGCTCAAACGCTTCAGCTAGGTTCTCTGGGTCTTCTGAAGGAAGACAATTTGCCGCCATTGAAATGGAAGCTGGGACGAATTGTTGCTATATTCCCTGACAAAGATGGTGTTGTACGAGTTGCTGAAATCAAGACCTCCAACGGTCTGCTTCGCAGATTGTTAAGCAAGATTTGCCCACTCCCGGACACTGATGAGTCTGGTTGAAAGTGATACTTTCCACGCCCGGGGGCATGTTTAGTTTTATAAGCGCCTCCAATATTCTTAAATAAATGTAGCATCCCGGCGTTTGTAGCTATTTGTTTTGTTAAGGGACTTGTTCCTAACGTCCCAATTTTTTTTTTTTTTAAATACACTCTTTTACGTTACACCGTCGTGTCATTACTCAATAAACCTTTTTCCAAAAATTCATCGTTTAATACCTGGAGTTAGCCAAAACAATTATTATATTTTGCATTATTGTTTGCATTAAGACACAACTATTTATTTGTTTTTTTTTTAATTTTGTTTTATATATCGTAGCCCCACACTAAGATTTATTCCTGTCGTAGGTGCGTTTACAAACATGAAAATTCACATAGGTACATAAATACCCAGACCGGAACAAATAATTGTGGATCACACAAAGAGTTATCCCGTGCGGGAATTGAAACCGCGACTATTAGACACAGTAGACGGAGCAGCTTAAGCTCTTAACCACAGCGCTAAATCGTTCGTAAGCCTATAAATGTGAGATATATGTTGTAGAGCATGAAGACCCTGAAACATAAAAAAATCTTTTAATAAAATAGGTAAACCCACTTCAAAAAGCAATAATAATTATTTGAAGTCGGTGCTGGTTGGTGCAGTCGGTTACTTGGCACCGACTTCAAATATTAATTTTTTGCTTTTTGAAGTCGGCTTACCTTTTCTTTTTAAAAGATTTTTATTTTACAATTTAATGTGACGAGTGAATTATTTAGTAATATTTATATACCGATATTATATTATTTTGCTGAGTTATACAGTAAGACACCTACAGGGTTAATATAATGACTATAATAACGGAATCTATACATTCGTGCTGTTCGCCGTTAAGGAATTCCCTCTTGTATCTTCAAAGTCCAAGGTCCAATATCAATAACATTAAAATAGAACCACCTCAAAACTATACTGAACCCAGTGCAAGAAGAATCATCAAAATCGGTCCATAAGCAAAGGAGTTATAAAAAAAGGACGAATTATGAACCTCCTTTTTTGAATTTGGCTAATATACTGCTTAGTTCTATAGTAGGGTACCTCTATAGGTACCCTACTATAGAACTCTATAGGTATCCTATGATTGACGTTATATCCATAATACCTCAATTTACACATTGTTAAAACAATACAATTTGCCTATTGTTTGTCGTTAAATTTGAAGATAAACCAGGGAACTCCTTAAATGTTCCCTGGTTTATCTTTTAAGTCCCAACCCCAATGCCAATGAAATTAAAATGGGACCACCTCGGTCCACAATTAACGGAAATAACGCTGGACATACATAAAAACAAAGAAAAAAAGGATCTTATTCAGATTTAGCGCAGTGGTTAAGAGCTTGAGCTGCTCCGCCCACTGTGTCGAATAGTCGCGGGTTCGATTCCCGCACGGGACAAATCTTTGTGTGATCCACAATTATTTGTTTCGGTCTGGGTATTTGTTTGTGAATTTTCATGTTTGTAAACGCACCCACGACACAGGAATAAATCCTAATGTGGGGCTACGTTTTATATAAAAATAAAAAAAAAAGATTATTAACATAGATCTTAATAATAATCAGTAGTAAAATATAACACCTAATAAAATATGCACTTCTGCTTCTAGTAGATATCAACCAAAAAAAATACTTAAGTTATAAAAAAAACTGAAAGAAGAAGCTGGGGGGACATAGGTGTAATACATACAATTAAAAATTGAATTAAATTTCAATGTAAATAATATTTTTGTCATACAAGATGCAATACAAAAGGGCATCTATCTCTATAATGTATTAGTATATAGATAAGGGATACTCAATAGAGCAATTGAAGAGTTAAGAAGGGCTAGGATGGACTCCTCAGTCACAGAGTTTTTTATAGTTAACTAAATAATTACAACACCATTATTCAATGGCAGAATTAGTGATGGAGGTAATTACACACATTAATTTGATATTAATTTCCCAATCATCTCTCATAAATTAAGTTTCATAAAGTTTGCAAATTACGTCGCCCAGGCCTCTCTGGTTTCTGCTTATATCTTTGTGAGTGTGGCTGTGTCAATTGTTCTGAATATCGCACCATGTAATTGCTGCGGAATGCGCTTCTGTCGCCGAATAATGGCGCCATTCTACAACAATTGGATAAACTTTACGTATTATACTGTGTCCTTCTTTCTCGATATAAACTATATTAGCAGCTCTCTCGAGTCGCTTGGCAACCGCGCGTCATTCAGACAATTAAAAAATCAACGCCGCCTCTATGGTATCTGTGGACATAACCTCTGCAAGCATTCTTTTGAAAGCGCGGCAGCCGACGCTTTGTAATAAAGTTTTTGGTCGACAATTAATTTAATAATTTTGTTATGGCACTGATATTATATAACAAAAAGGTTGTAATATACTCAAGTGACCTTGTGAAATAAATTTAAAACATCGTATAGGCAAATTTAGAAAAGTTTACGTCCTGGCAAAGAAGTACATTCTAAAAAGATCAACCGATAGTTGTTTATTTGTGGTGTTTTTCAGCTTAACTTGTTTATTTATATAATATCTAATATTTGGAGACGTGAGTTTCGTCATATTAAAATTTGGGAAAGCTTCGTCGTCCGAAAAGTAAACTTATGAAGTCTATGTTCCTATTCGTGTACAAACAGTTTAACACGAAATATACCTGAAAACGATTATTAACCGTCTATAAATTGGCAATGTTATACCTCCAATAAGAGAAATTAGGGGGACGTTTATCAATTATGATGATTGTTCAGGATCGATGGCATTTTAAGGACACGGGTGATGTACGAGATACATCGACGTGGTCCGCAAGACTTTACGATAATTCAAGGACACGAGTGGTGTACGAGATACATCGGCGTGATCCGCAAGACTTGGGGCCCATACGAGATATGTGCTGAAGGTCATACTACTCATAGGTTTCATCCATGAGGTGTTCCTGTGCAGTTCACATTTCTACAATGGTAAGAATCAAAAATGTTACCTAAAATACATACCTTAAACATGCCTAAAACAGTAAATACAAAGACTATTGCTATAAACTATAAGCAATTTGGCATATTATATCTCCAAAAGGAGACTTACTGAAAGGGTAATTAAAGTGACATTGTTCATGTATAACAATACATTATTAATAACAAAAGTCACTCCTTTGCAGAAACATAGTGTTTTTATTGATTTCATTATTAGACATACTTGTATAATAATACTGAAATAGCCCAAACTGGAGCTTATTACACAAAGAATTGTGCAAAATTATGAGTACTTGTATTAAAAAAGTTAAATCCAGCAATACTTATTCCTGAACAGGGTTTATAACCAAATAAGCCAAAGTAATATACTAATGGCAATGCCTGTTGTAACTGACAGGCAACAGGACTGTGGATACATTCCAAATATAATATCTTATCCTACCGATGCTGCGGCAGGCAGGTTGTGGGATAATTTGTGTTATGCACAAAGATACTTAAAAGATAATATAAAATACCTGGTATATCCAGTTAACATAGAACTAATAATTATCTATCAATATTATCAACCTAGACTCCTTGCAGGGTAGCCAGAAAAGATTAATCCTAACAACACAGTCATGAAACCTTTATTGAGATAAGAACCTTTAAGGTCAGCAGTATATATTTTGCATAAAAGGAGTGTTAATATAGTGGATTATCAATATGGAATTATTAACTAGCTAGTCATAGCCAGTAGTTAAAATTTCATAAAACAACCACCGTTGTAACCAATATAGACCAACAATCCTCATCCTGGGTGTGAAAATATTAAGTCACACTGTACCTATCAGTTCACCAAAAACAACATCACGTTGGACATTGGAAATCTCCTACCAAAGAAAGTGAGGTACAAAAAGCATGATAGGCATTTTACACAAGGACTTGGTTTTTTAAGTTGCTGAAAAATTCAGAAAAACAATCAGGAATACAACATGGGTTTTACAAAGAAACCATAATATTGGAGGCTAAAGGTATTCACTGACTGTGGTATGTATCTATGACACTAATAATGCCTTCAACGACAAACATAATTTTATTGGTTTTGTGCAATTACTTGCACTTTAGACAAGTGAATCTTGTCCTACATATGTTTAACATTTTGTATAGAAACATTATTATTAGAAACACTATTGTTTAATAATTTGAAATATAATTTATAGCCATTTTTATTAAAAAAAAAAAAACTTAATGCTATTACGCTAGACCTTACAGTCATAATAAATATACTAATAGAAAATTTATTAGTACCTATTCAGTTTTCTATCATGTAATGAGTTCAATGGTTTTGGGTTCTTGATTATTTCCTGCATCAATTATAGTGTACTTAATAATATTAGAAATTTGAGGCACACACAATGGAAAGCTATACATCAATTCATCATTTGGAGAATTAGATGTTTTTACTGTATTTTTGTTTGATCATATGATAATCAATAAATAATATGTAATTAAATAAGATTATTCAAGAAATTAATAACTATAAAAAATAGTTTTGTAATTAGTTTGGAATGTGTACAGTTATTTTGAACACCAGTGATGTTTTCTGGTATAGTTATGATAACACAAGCACAAACTGCTACCATTAAAGTAATATGTTGTAATTTATTTAAAGGTGTTTCAGTAAAAAATATTGGATTGAGATATACAAAAATTTGCAATTTTGGTATTGTTATATTTAAATTATTACATCCACATGTTACCTGTATCTTATAAATAGGTATCTATATATAAAAAGAAAATAAAGTCATGCAAATGACTTGATAATAATATCCATTTGAAAATTTAATGATATTATGTTGACAAGCTACGGTGGATGAAATATTGAGTTACAGTATTTGAAAGTATGGATTATCTTAAACAAGAATAATCAAAAGTATATTCTTATCACAGGTATGATAAAAATTATGTAGTATCAGCAATAATCTAAGTCCTAAGGAACTTGATATTATTTATTTATTATTAATGGGGGATACATAATAATACGTTGAGTAACACTCAATTCTCACGGTTGGACATCTAGAACTAACTAGAAAGATACCCATTGCAATTTTTGTTTTTACTTATCAATACAGTCACATACAAAGAAGCAAAGGAAGTGTGGTATGAAATGAAAATTTCATGGTATGAAATAATTCAGTTATGAATAGGATTCCCAATATGATACAGTTGTAACCCATGGTTCGGTTTAGTCGACTGTAACTTATTCGCTTCTTAAGTTATTACTAAATTAGGAGTGTATATTTTAGTATCAGTAATGTTACGTTAAAAAAAAACGAACGTTCGCGGGCGTTATTGCGCAAGAACGAATCGTTAAGTAATACATAAATATTTAGGTAGCCAAGGATTTATTTGTCGGCGCACACTCAGAACATGGAAATGATTCCGGGATAGTTTCGAAATTTAAATTGAATTAATAATAGTGGTATAGTAATAACACTGGGGTAGGTTATGTTTGTTTACCACGCATTAGTACTGCCCTTCGTTCCAGACTCTAAAATTGGGGGGGGGGGGGGGCGAGATTATATAGGTAAAGCACATAGCCTTATGTGAGGAATCTCTCCAGATAAGGTGTGCGTGTGAGTGATGTACGCTGATGGCCGCGAGGCCTTTACAGCTTCACCGGACTTAATTCCATATAAGTTCATTAGTACAAAGGCCTCTAGTACAAAAAATGTTAAATTTTGATATATGTACATCTTTAAAGATTAAAAATATAACTAACATTAAATATAGCCGAATGTTGATATTAAAAAAAAAAAAAAAAACATAAATTAAATATGTAATGATAGCAAAAACATTATTATAATCACCAAGTTAATTCGTAGCCTTCGTTTGGTACCGTACCCAAAGGAGATCATTTGACAAAAAAAAAATAAATAAAAAAGAACCACATGGCAGTTGGAAGACACATTAGTGGGGAAATAGGTTTCCCTGTTATATTTGTATCATATTGTTATAGATTGGGTACTAACAGACTTTGTTTTCAGGTCTAGTACACAGTAAGGGTTTCTAGCTATCTATCTATCTCTATCCATATTATGACGCCAGATCTCTTGCGGGGTGGGCAGAGAGTGCAAGGTTCCGACGGGTTCTTTCCTTGCATGCCTGCCTGGCTTTCTTCACTCTCATAGTTCGTCTCATAATGGTTGTCAATGATACAAGAATTATTATAGAGGATTTAATTTTATATAAACAAAACTCTAGATGGGCAATTCCTCAACTCTTGTTATATAGAAGATATCTATAGAAGAAAGATCTCTATAGAAGACATAACAGATAGAGACTGCACTGATATCTGATAAGTAATGATTGATTAATATTACCCGGTATTAATGAATTTTGGACAACAGGTGTGGTATAAAGGTATATAACAGGTGCTTTAAAGGTTTTGTTGGGATGGATCTACACTACATAACATAATATGTTATAGAATTTGATTATATAAATTTATTTTAAATAAGTAGACAGACTGGTTGTAAGAAACAATATATGTGTATATATTTGTTGTGTTTGTGTTGTATGGCAAAACAAAGAACGGGAATGTGTTATAGTACAAATATACTAATGATATGTTATTTTTAGAGGGCACGCTCAAAAAAAAAAAAAACCTTTATGTGGTATACTTCAACTTTACCCTTATAGCTCTAAACAGCTGCTAATATAGTTTATATCGAGAACGAAGGACACAGTATAATAAGTGATCAAACGAACTTACCTGAAGTGAAGTTCGATCATTATTATACGAAGTCCTTCGTTCGAAGATATAAGTACCCAACCCGCCCTGCCCGTTGGTAAAGTTGAAATGTACTACTTCTAAAAGGAATGCTTGCAGAGGTTATGTCCACAGATACCATAGAGGCGGCGTTGATTTTTTAATTGTCTGAATGACGCGCGGTTGCCAAGCGACTCGAGAGAGCTGCTAATATAGTTTATATCTTCGAACGAAGGACTTCGTATAATAATGATCGAACTTCACTTCAGGTAAGTTCGTTTGATCACTTATTATTAAATTATGTTTAGTCAGTGACCTATATTTGAACATCGAAAACTAATTATATATTTGTTAACCAGTTTTAAAAAGATTAGTATTGTTATATGTAGTATTGTGCTCAAAAATAGACAAGCATATAGGCATATACCAAATCCTTATCCCGTGACTACCAACTTTTATGTACGTATTTAAAACTTCACCTTGGGATTATAACCAATACAACAAATTGCGTTGCGAAAAATAGCGTTATTCATTAAAATTGGCCAGCTTTTTAAGTTAAATTACTTCTATTATGTTTTTTGGCTATTATATTTCGGTTCATGAAGGCCATGTAGCCAGGATTATTTTGAGTGATCAAAAATGTGTTGTTTTGAGAAGATGCATGGTTGTGTGTCGTGTTTGGTGTGGTGTATGAATGACCTACGCTGGTGGCCGCGGAGCCTTCACCGGATAAGAGGGCGAGCGTGCAACCACTACGCTCAATCAAGGGTTTGAATCGTAATACCTGAGGTGTATATAGTACCCCACGTTAAATTGAGTATTTATTTACGAAATGTTATTAGGTAGTACATGTCGTCGAACCCACCTACTTACGTCGAACTATTAATAAACTTGGGTTAAAAACGCTCTTAGAACAGGATTTTATTTAACATTAACTTGTTATACTGGCCTCTATTGTACTTTTTTATTTATTATACAAAAAATTAAATGATAAATAGGAATGAAAGCTTGTCGCGACATTAAAATGGGTACCTACGTCTTCACTCAACGTCTTACGACAAGCTTTTACTTTTACTTTTTTATACGTTTTAGTTCATTATTTGGAACAAAAGTTTGGATATAGAAAGTTTTTTTACTTATTATTTATCTTGTGAAAACACGAAGCCGCTAAATAAAGTACAGTGGTAATCACACTACGAGACCATTTGAGATTATTTTGGGAAACTGGATTTAATACTGAAGTTGGAGATCGGAACATTACTTAGGATATTGCGTACTTTATTTTTTTCGCATGAAAACACGAAGCGGCTAAAGTACAGTGGTAATCACATTACGGAGACCGATGGGATTATTTTGATCGACTATAAATTTCACATGAAGTAGGAGATAGGCACGATATAAGAATTCTTTTCCCAAATCTTTTTAAGATTATGTGTACTTTTGTTTTTGATAAATCCATCAAAGGTAGCTACAACCACAAGTATTTAAAAAAAAGACTATGTATCAAAGCGCCTGTGCTCTTTAAAAGTGCAAAGCTATGAGCGCAATGTCGAAGCCGTAACGATCTCGGTGCAGTCGCATCCGTCAATGACAAGAGTTGCAACCGCCGTATACCAGGCACGGGATTATACGGCCCTTCATGAACTTTTGTATAATACCGAACCATATAAATATTCTTTCGTTGTTATCAGTGGGATAAATGTGAATAATATGGTATTTTAACTGAAAGAACAACCACCGAAACAGACTATTAAGTATTGCGACATATGGAATGCAAATGAGTAAGACGAGAATGGTTTTATAGGATAATTAACCTTATTTGATGTCGCTGTGTATTAGACGGATGTGCTTAGGTATAGTTCAATTATACCTAAACTTTGTCAGTAAAAGACTACAAAATTAAAGGAAATTCTATATTCAGGAGTTTTATAGTCCTCTTAAGTAAACATTTAGTTCATTATATGCAAAAGTCTGCAAGGAAACATTTTCTTAGTCTCTGTTATCAGTACCATTTTAACGTTGCCTAATTTTTCTTTGTTGTTTATCCTCAAACAAACTGAAACCCCTTACGACTATTGACTTACGGCTATCGATCCACCCTGTGGAGGGCCTGCCCATATAATATGGTGAAGACCTCTGAAGGCCAATTCTTGTATTTAATTGCCACAGACTGAATTGAGATTTAATTATGAATTGACTCACAATTGGTATTCTGCTCACTATAGTATCGATCCGATTTCAGTATCATCTCAGTCAATTTTCTAGATCATGTCAAGTTTTTTTAATTTATAACATATATACATGTTAATCACGTGTTGATCACATGTTAGTCTCACCTAAAACAGTTTAAATAAAAAATCAAAAATCTGAAATCTTTAATTTGACGATGTTTTGTATATTTGTTGTTCATGTCAGTTAAACATTTTATCGGAATACCGTTTACATTTTGTTCAACATTCGGTCCGATCTCAATTCGGTCAATGTCGATATTTTAAGAGAATACCATTTGTGAGATTTATTACATTGAGATAAGATCGAGACTGTATTTTTAATACTTTTCATCATCATCATCATCATCAATCAGCCTGTATCTACACACTGCTGAGTGTAGGCCTCTCCTCTATCGTGCCATTCGTTCCGATCCTCTGCTAATCTAATTCACCATTTGCCAGCCACTCTTACGATGTCATCGCTCCATCTAGCCGATGGTCTGCCTATGGGTCGGCGTCCTGTTCTGGGCCACCACTCTGTTACGGCCTTGGTCCACCTGCCATCTTCACGCCTCATCAAGTGTCCTGCCCATCTCCACTTTAACCTTGTTATCCGTTTACCAACATCTTTAACTTTAGTCCGCCTTCGGATTTCTATGTTTGGTATTCGGTCGACAAGGGAGATGCCCAACATGGCTCGCTCCATCGCTCTCTGTGCCACTTTGATTTTATAAAGGCTACCTTTAGTAAGCGACCAGGTCTCGGCACCGTAAGTAAGGATGGGCAAGACACATTGATTGAATGCCTTGGTTTTCAGGCACTGTGCACAATACTTTTAATTACGAGAATTGTTCTTCAAGGAAAAGTTAGATAGGTGCAGCACAAAGCAGGTCGTGGTGGCGATTTTTCTATTCATTCACTTATTATCTTGAATGATGACATACGGAAATTATAATATTTTATACTGTACATTATTAGTGATAGCCTAGTGGTTATACCGTTGGACTTCAAAGTCAAAGGTCTCGGGTTCAAACCCAGACCTCTGTTACTAAGAAAACCTGCGCGTATTAAAAAAAATAATTATCACTTGCTTTAACAGTGAAGGAAAACATCGTGAGGAAACCTGTATACCTAAGAGTTTTTCGAAGGTGCGTGAAGTTCACCAACCCTCACTGGGCCAGCGTGGTGGACTATGGCCTATACCATCTTAGTTTGAGGGGAGGCCCGTGCCCAACGGTGGGAGAGTTTCTTAACAGGGCTAATATTATATATTATACTGTACATTTATCGGACCATAAAGTCGTCTTGAGCCTTGCATTCAGTTACTAAAGTTACGAATGGAACGGAGTTTGAAAACAAATTTGTGTTAGTACAATAAACCCTTGTATTATATGGAACAGACTAGACGCCTATGCCAAGAGCAAAGATTCTCAAAGAAACAAAATACTTATTGCTGCTTTACTTAGCAGTATTCTGTGTGTTTATTTCATCCCGTTGTTACCATTTCTTTTGTGGTTTGAAATAATTAAAATAAATAAGTACTTTCTGCCTGAGACTTCGTCCGCGTTGACTCCAGACCGGAACCTTACATTTTTTCGGGATAAATAGTATTTTATGTGTTTAATCCCGCTAATAAACTATCTGTAAGCCAAATTTCATCAAAATCCGTTCAGTCATTTTTGCGTGATTGAGTAAGAAACTTCCAAACATACAAATTTTCACATTTATAATATTAGTAGAATTTGTCAGATCAATGCTGTAGTATAAACATCCTGCCTCTTCCTTTCATATGTGCATAAAACACTATTGTTAAAAATGATTTTATTTCCCTCTCAAAGTTTGAAGTTCTGCAGCGCTGTTCGAGACAGTAAAACAAAATTGAGTTAAATCCAAGAATTCAATTAATTTAAAAAGGGTCTTTAATCTAGATTTACACTTTATGGAAATTTTATATTTACGATGTACCTGGAGTACATCGCTACGTTGGGTTAAATGGAGAGTCAAGAGAGATAGAGATGACCTTTGCCCAACCGTTGGACAAAATAGGTTTTAAAAAAAATAACAAGTGTAAATTTGTTACTAACGTAAGTTCATACATAGGTCAAATATACGTATTATAGGGTTTTATTTTCAATCCTTATCAGTCAGTTAGGTCACCTAGTTCAATCCAGATTAAGTCAAGGGAGTTATTTCAAAATGGGTATTTCATTCCGAGGTTGACACGTTTTTTATACAGAATTCGATCATAAAACAAATAGTACAATGTAAAGGATACAATTGTAACAGTTGGAAGATAACTCAAACCATTTATTTTGTATAATCCCTGCCGCGTGTACTTACAAACTGTCATATTTACATTATTTTTTCATTAATCTACCACCACTCTGAAGATCAAGCGAGAAATTTAGCGGGCTTGCTTTTTTGTCTAATCGTCTATTATTTTTTTAACCATTTGATAGATACACATGACTGCCTCGTTGGTCTAGTGGCAAAGCGTCGGACTAATGTAGTTTTACTAACGAGTAATTCCCAGTATGAGTCCGGAGTCTGGAATTGTGTCCAGTATATGGCAACAGACTCGCCCCATATTACATGGGAACTAACATCTTTGGCAAAAAGTGGGTATACTCAGTACATCTCTGCCACCCCCGCTTGGAGAATGTAGGCGTGACGGTGTATATATTTATAGATACAATTTTATACTATACAAAGTTGTATATAGTATACGATCCAGCTGCGGTGTGACCTACCTGCCATCGTTTTTTTTAACTTTTAAAAGCCTACTTTTGACATACTTCTTTTTAAGAACGGATATTGTTATAAACAATATCAACAACCACAAATCCCTTCAATATCAACCAAAAATCATGAGTACTATAAAGTTAGTATCACGGTAAAACTTTCGTATTATTCTATGTCAAAACAGTAACACCAATGGTTAACATAGAAGAACAGTAAAGATATTTGTAGGTATAACTTAGTAGCGTCTATGGAAGTATTTATGAATGAATCAAAGTAATATAAAGACATAGTCGAAGATGGAGTACACTTGCCTAGACGATCCTCATTCAATTTTGCTTTGAAGACATTAAGGATATATCGTTCTGGAAATACAGATCCAGTAACGAGATCCGTTCCACAGGATCCTTTAAAATAAATAGGACATCATGTAGATACGTATAAGTATCCGAAGTGGCCGCTTAATATTATTATTGAAATTAACATTGCACTGGCCAATGTTATCTAAAATCTATTTTGCTTACGTGGTCAATTTTATAAACAACTGTGGCATGGCGACTAAAAAAATAAACTTTAATAGCAGTTATACGCAGCTACACACCCGGTCGACAATAGCGCCACCTGGTATTTCTGGATAATGTAGCTTTTGTTAACAAGTACCAAATAGTCATTCGACGGTTGTGACGTAATTATAGTTTGATTATTATAAGCCATGAATTTATCTATACCATTGTCCTTTCTAATAATTTGTGTAATTGCTGGTTAATATTATTATGCAATCTTTATACTGATATACGTACATTCAATAATTAATTAATTCTTTTTTAGATAAACTGATAAAAATGTATGAATAGTGTAGGACATTCATTTTTGAATTAATTACGTTGTGACACTTGATTAGGCCGTTACTATGGCCATTAAGTGATAACCGGGACCAACGGCTTAACGTGCCTTCCGAAGCATGGAGACGCTCGAATATGAAAATGTCACAAACGGTCACCCATCTCAGGCCGACCGTGTCGAACGCTGCTTAACCTTGGTGATCGGTAAGAACACCGTGGTCGCACAGCGCTACGAGCGCCTCACACATACATTTATTCTATTAGTTATAATCCCAGGGTGAAGTTTTAAATACATACATAAAATCTGGTAGGTATACACCACGGAATAAGGATGTGGTATATGCCTAAATTCTTGTCTATTTTTGAGCACAATACTACATCTATCTATACTCATCTTTTTAAAACTGGTTAACAAATATATAAATACTTTTCGACGTTCGAATGTAGGTCACTAACTAAACAAATTTAATAATTGGTAAAGTTTATCCAATTGTTGTAGAATGGCGCCATTATTCGGCGACAGAAGTGCATTCCGCAGCAATTAGATGGCGCGACATTCCGAACAATAGACACAGCCACAATCACGACGATATTAGCAGCAACTAGAGAGGCCTGGGCGACGTAATTTGCAAACTTTTTGAAACTGTTAATTTATGAGAAATTATGGGAATTTAATATCAAATTATGTGTTGTAGGTAAAATATTTTCAGGCAAAAAGTCAATTTACGCATTCGTATTGTTTGTCGTTAAGGAGTTCCCTGGTGTATATTCAAACTCCAAAGTCCAATACCGATGAAATTAAAATGGGACCACCTTGGAGCTATACTGAATCTAATGCAAAAAACAAATCATCAAAATCGGCCACAATTGGGAAATATCGGTGAAAATACATAAAACAAATAAAAAGTATACATATTGACGAACATAAAACCTCCTCCTTTTTGAATTCGGTTAAAAAAAAACGTAACCCTTCGCAAAGATATAATTATTTAGACTTATGTATTATTAGCTAATTATGCAAGCTTGGATTTTATAAGCTCTGCTAAATTTAATACGATTGTCGACCTGGACTTAGGTACAGCTTATAGCTTAGGGTAAAATTTTTACGGTCGGCACGTTGGTACTCAGTAAGCTAACTAAGCTCTACTGCTAGTGTACTCGAAGCTCGGTCCAGTGGTTAAGAGCTGCCCACTGGATCGATTAGTCGCGGGTTCGATACATGCATAATATGATATGGTGTAAAGCTTTATATGATTAAAAGCTTTATCCACAAATATTTGTTTTAGTCTTGATATTTTTGTATGTGGATTTTGTGTTTGTACACGCACCTACGGCGAAGGAATATTTACTAGGGTAAAAAACACCTCGCTCTGTATTAAAAACAAAGCTAATGAAAATTTATTCGATTTGATAATTGGTTGCGAGATAATCTTAACCTGTAACTGTAGTCTTGTAAAAGAGTTATCAAGTAAGATGCCGTACTTCATTGTTTCAGAGTATATAATAAGTCTCATCTCGAATTGCGTGGTTGTTCAAGTATACCTGTATCTATTGTTCGGAAAGTCTCCAAATACTGCGCTTCTATACCCGAATTGCACTATTCTACGAATGGAGTTAAATTCAGTTTGTATGTTAAACATTTTAATGGTTAAGTTAAGACTGCCTCGTCGGGATAGTGCGAGTGGTGACTACCCTAGGTTCAAATCCTAGGTCGGACAAAGCATGCTTTCTGTATCGAAAGAAATTACTCACTATCTGGAGTCTGGGGTTCTGCCCGGCATAATCGAAATGGGCTTGCCTTTTACTATCGGACCAAATATTGTCCGCAATATGTGGGTATATACCACAGAAATCGTCTTGAAAATATATGTGTTTCATATGTGCATAAAAACACTATTGTTAAAAATGATTTTATTTCCCTCCCAAAGTTTGATGTTCTGCTGCACTGTTTGAGACAGGAAAACAAAATTGAGTTAAGTCCAAGAGTTAAATTAATTTAAACAGGTTCTTTAATCTAGATTTACACTTTATGGAAATTTTATATTTACGATGTGCTCCAGCGCTACGTTGGGTCACTTATTTTCGTTTAGGAAAGCAGCGAAGTGTAACACATCACGTAGTGGTCCGTAGAACGTAAACAAAGCAGCTCGACCGGCGACCTAACGCCCCGGGGGTGTTTAAGTGGAAGCCTCGCGTTGTTTGTTGTTAGGAATTGTTTTACATTTTATTCGAGCAGATATGTTAGGCGTTAATAAAAAGATGTCTAAAATCTTTCTATTCTCTTGATCCGTCAGTTCAACTTATTCTCGAAGATAGTATTAGCTCCTTGTTTAATAGAAGTCGCTTTTGGGTAGGATTTATTTTTTGCTGTCATGTTTAACACCTACAGAGAAGTAGATTGAACAATTTCTTCTGACATTAAATGTATAACTTAGGCTAAATGCTGCAACTCCAAAATTTAGGCTAATGTGTAATCTGCTCGCTTAAATCCTGCGGTCAATTAAAAAAGAGCACATCGTTATTTCAATACATTTATATTTTCGGCATATAAGTGGGTGTATAGGCTGATTTAAATTATAAACATCAAAATTAATATCTCCAGTTCAGTGTATACTGCCCACTGCTGGGCAAAGGCCTTCCCTCAAAAAAGAAAAGAAAAGGGAAGAAAGAGAGATTAGGTCATACTGTACCACGCGGACCCAGTGCGGATTGCTGGAGGCAGGTTTTTGGCCCAATGCTTTAACGGCTGACGTACCTTCCGAAGTACGGAGACCCTCGAATATGAAAATGCCATAAACGGCCACCCATCTCAGGCCGACCGAGTCTAACGCTGCTTAACCTTGGTAATCGGTAAGTACACCGCTGTCGTACAGCTGTACGAGCGCCTTCATACCATATCTCCAGTTATGACTTATGAAATAAAAGTAAACGTAAAATTTTTTTGAACCATGGCGGGTATAAAAATTGTGTGGTGTTAAAAAAGGTAAGGGTAAATTTGCGCCACTGGGACACATTATTGTTTCTACTTGTGTATGAGTACATTTCGTCGTGACTCGTCGAGGTTGTTAAAGTGTCACCGTATTGTTCTATATCCACTCCACGTGCCATGTCTAATTACTGTACGGTCGCGTAGGCATACATTTTTGTGGAAAAATATACGTAAATATATGTACCTACCTAGATTCATTGTGACATAATATGCTTAAATTTTATCGCATGTCCTTCTTAATTCATATTATGAGTTTCAGGAAAATTCGTATTAGTTTTTATACTTTTTGACCGGCACAGAAAGGCATTTTTAGGTATTCACGTATTCTTACAATCATGTATAATTTTTTATTTTTATCCACTAGACTAGATGCTATATTTATTTTAGAGTAAATATAGGTATTTACTCAAAAATAAATATAGCGAGTGTATTGAAAGTTTTCTTATTAAAGTCTTTTGAAATAAGTTTGAAATGAGAACCGCGGTGACAAGGGTTTAAATCATCGAATGTTATATATACATACTCGTATAACATTCGATGATTTAAACTCTTGTCAACTTTTTCGCAGTAAAACTGGAACTGTTGGCTGTTGTGGAGCGTTGGTTCTCGTTCGAATTGCAAGGCTGTGTTTCGAAGCCATAACGCTGTCTGTGTATTTATCGATATAACAAGGATCGCAAGGAACATTCCAACTCTATATTTGTAATTTTATCCATGTTATTCTTCTCTGTCTATATCATCGTGCCAGATCTCTTGGGACGTAGGTAGGGAGTACCGAGTTCCAAAATGTTATTTCCTTACAGACTCATAGTTCGTCTCGTATCCGCTCGCCGTTTTCGAAGATTCTCGACTTACGATGAAACATGGTCTATTTGATCATGGCAAGATAATCTAGATCTTCTCCTGTTGCTAAATCCTTCACTTTCGCACTGTATATCTGTTTCTTTCTTTAAACATAAGCACCGTCTCAGATGTATATATATATATTCCCCAAGCGGGGATAGCAGAGGCCACTATAGAGGACGTTAGGTTCCATGTAATAGGGGGCGAGCCTATTGGCATATGCTGGACACAATTCCAGACTCCGGACTCATACTGGGAATTTTTCGTTAAAAAACTACATTTTTACTCCCCAGGTTCGAATAACCCAGAACCTCGTGATCACAAAGCGATGCGCTTTGCCACTAGACAAACGAGGCAGATAGTTTTTTAGACATTCTCTCTATTATCCCCGTTATTCTTTTGTCAGACTTCTTAAAACATTGCCACATACAGGACGTTGTTAAGTTGCGACACAGCTTCACTTATTACTAAGACAACATCAAAATATTTTCTTAGAGAATCTTGTGCAGCCACTCATCGAAGTAATTAATAAAATCTAAAAATAAGCGGTAATTTAATCAAAATCGCGATAACGAAATACCAGTCAATTAATAAGCGCGAGTCGTGTTTTCTTTGTGTGGGCGTGACCATTCTTTCGGCCCGCCGACCAAGTACCGACGAAGTTAGATTAAATGCGAGTATTGTTTGGCTATTGTAAAACATAAGTATATACGTATATAGGTACGCTTACAACAAGTGAACTAGTTATTATGAAAAGAGAAAAGATATTGTGTAAGTTTTCTATACAAAGTTTAGGTAACATTCTTTGCTAAAATAAAACATCTTTTTTATTTTTAAATCACGTAATACTTTGTTTGCAGATTGAAAATAACAATAGATTTGGGAAGTTTTGGCGGGAAGCCGAAGAGTAATGTTGTTAATTTGTCTTAATTTCCAAAACTTGTGTTATTTCTAATAATAATGTGTAATGTTGGTGGAATATTAACCATTATGTATTCTTATATATGCTTGAGTGGAGGTAATTGAAGTAAAGTGATAAAACGTGCCTTTTTCTGTATCCATCGCTTTACTTTCCAGGGTGGGGTAATACATCAATTTCATTATCATCGTTGTCATCAAGTTCATCGGGGAGTACAAATGATTTATACTTGAAGCACGTATTTTACTGGACACTGGCAAAATACATTTTAAATTAGTTTGAAGCCATAACTTACATACGAAAAAGAAGAAGAACAATATATTTACGAAATAATTCAACAATTAAAAAAAGGACGATGCACCAAATAATTTCAGCCTATAATGTCACACTGCTGGGCAAAGGCCTTCTCTCACAAATCTAGGTGAGAGAGATTAGGTCATACTCCACCACGCGAACCCAGTTCGGTATATCGGAGGCAGGTTTGTGGCTACTTGCTGATGGAACTTAACACGCTGCCTATAAGACTTCCAACTTGGCTTAACGACTACTACATTATGCGGTGACCGGGACCAACGGCTTAACGTGCCTCCTGAGGCACGGAGACGCTCGAATATGAAAATGCCACAAACGGTCACCCATCTCAGGCCGAGCAAGTCAAACGCTGCTTAAGTTTGGTAATCGGTAAGAACGCCGCGGTCGTACAGCGCTACGAGCGCCTCCACACTATATATTCAGTAACAACTTATGAATAAAAAGTTAACGTGCAATTATTTTTGGACCATGGCGAGTATAAAAAGATGTGTGGTGTTTAAAAAAAGTTGGGGTAAATTATGCGCCACTGGGACACATTATTGTGTATACATTTCGTCGTGACTCGTCGAGGTTGTTCAAGTGTCACCATATTTTTCCATATCCACTCCACGTGCCCCGTTCTAATTATTGTACGGTCGCGTGGGTATACATTTTTGTGGAAAAATATACGTAAATATATGTACCTATCGAGATTCATTTTGACATCCTATACGGACTATTCTTGGTGATCGCTAAAAACACTGCGGTCGCACAGCGCTACGAGCGTCTCAACGAAACACTGACGCCAATTACAAATCTACATATTATGTCTTGTCCGCGTGGTATGCTGGCAAGAGCGCTGCATTACCTCGCTGAACCTACCTATACCGGAACACCGGTGCCAGCAATAGGTACCGACCTATTGACTTAAAAATATTGTACACAGTATATCATATTTAAATTATCATAAGATTACGTACACACCATTCCAGTACTCAGGTTACTTAAATAACTTCCCGGAACAAGAAGCGTATCTAGCAGATAAAATAATAAATTATGTATAGAAAATAACTAACGATTAAAATTGTACCGTTTAATCTTGCGGCGCCCAACGGTGATAGTCAAATTTTAAAAAAAGCAATTTGCAATCGACCACTCGCTCAAAGGGCCAAATCTCGCCGGGCGCCAAGAACCCTCTATTAAAATTACAAACTTCATTTTAGCGAATAAATTGCTTCTTGACTTTGACTATGTTCAAGGTAAATATTGTCTGTAATCTGGTCTTGAGAAGGTAAATAAACTGTAAGGTATTTCATCCTAGTTTAGTTTGAACATCAACCAAAATATAATTTCAAAATTTAATAATCATCATAAAGGGCGCTAGTCATGTAGAAACTATGTGAATGAAGTAAATAATAAAAATGTTGGTTGGGTTAGATTAGACGCGCGGTGTTGTATGGCCCACGTCGCCGTGAGCACCGCGTCGGTGCGGGGGGGGGGGAGCGTGTCATCAAGTCTCTCCCCCGATGGCGGGCTCTTCAGAGCGCGGCACAATAGGGGCACCGGAGCGTTCCATACGGAGATCCCAGAGCCCCTCCAAAGTGCTGATGTCAGCCACCCTGGGTTTTTTAGTCGGCCCGCCCCGCGAGCTTCCCCCGCTTCCCCCGAGGCTACAGCATCGTATGTTATGCTGACGACACACTGGTGTTCGCCGAGGGGGACACCTTCGAGAGGACCATAGGGCTCGCCGAGCTTGGGGCAGAGATCGTCGTCGCCAAGATCCGCGAGTTGGACGTTACGGAGCGCCGCGTGGGCTTGCGTTGGAGACTCGCCAGTCCGGGTGGGGCGGTATCGCTGAACCTGCTGAAGTACCTGGCCTTCACACTGGACAGTCGCTGGGGCTTCGAGGAGCACCGCTTCGAGCACCTGGTACCGCGAGTCGAAAGGGTAGTAGGTGCTACGCACAGACTGCTGCCCAACCTAGGGGGACGGTCAGAGGAGGTGCGCCACCTCTACGGGAGAGTCGTGCGATCGGTGCGTCTACGGGCCCCCGTGTGGTTACACCGACTGTCGGGCGTCCGGCGCAGTAGGATGAAAATCCAGAGCTTGCAGCGCAAGTTGGCCATCCGCATCGCACGAGGATACCGTACCGTATCCTTTGAGGCGGCAACGCTCCTGGTGCACTTTCCGCCACTTGACATACTGGCGGACATGGACGCGGAGGTCTACGACCAGACTCGCGGCGTCCGCCGAAGCGGTGAAAGCGTGCCTGCGCTTAAAGAAGTGAGACGGCGGGAACGTCGGCGCGCTCAGGAGGAGTGGCACGCGAGGCTCAGTCAAGAGCACATCATGCGCAAGCTATCCTGTCGTCCTTCGAAGCCTGGTAACAGCGGAGGAGAGGGCAAGTCTCGTATAGGCTTACTCTGATAGTCATCGGTCACGGTTGTTTCGGTCATTATCTTAACAAGATCGGACGCGAGGCGACGACGTCTTGTCACATCTGTGGTGGGGATCAGGATTCCGTCTAGTACACGCTCGAAGAGTGCCCAGCGTGGACAATTGCTGAAAATATGGTAATATCTCTGCAGATGGATGAACCCTTTTATATATTTATAAAAAGAGTCATTGGTTTTGGATTTGTGGACTGGATGGACATGAAATTTGAATTAGACCTAGAATTTGACTATCATCGACTCGCTGCTAACTTGATGGGATCTCAAAACGCTCAACCAGACAACTTGATCCAACATTGGTTGGTGGATACACATTTCTTGAAATTGCTCGCAGTGTTATTCCCTCAGATAGCCACTGGATCAAACCGTCCGTCGTATTGGCTGACACTTCAAATAACTCAATCCAGATATTTCTTTAACCTAACTACTAACCTAACCTAGTATAGCTGTGCTAGGAGCAGTGATCTTATAATTATTGTACTAAGTCTTTTTTTTAAGTCTTAGCCCCACACTAGGATTTATTCCTGTATCGTGGGTGCGTTTACAAACATGAAAATTTACATACACAAATACCCAGACAGGAAAAAATAATTGTGGATCACACAAAGATTTGTACCGTGCGGGAATCGAACCCGCGACTTTTAGACACAGTGGGCGGAGCGGCTTAAGCTCTTAACCACTGCGCTAAATCGTCTGTCGATTATCGTTAACAAAATATCCAGATGTCTACGATATGAATAATCCTAGCTATGTAGTTAACGGTAAATGGCAACACGAGTCGATGTAAATGCGCTGAACTAATACCATTTGTCCAGCATCGTCCGTTGATACGATATCCCCAATTTGGCTAGAGTTTTGATGATTTACTAAAATTGTTAGTATCGCTTTATATGGTCGGTGCTTCGTTAAATGGTTTGAACTAGTAACAGCTGTGTTAAAGTTATGTAATATATAGTATCTAACCTTTATATATAGTTGGTTCTTGAAGAAGTTTGTATCAGTTGATAACACACCTCAATTAGATGAGCATCAAAATAAATGGTTCCTCAAAATATAAGCAAATCACTTTTCTCGTTGTTTATTTTGATCAAATAGGGAAGGGTTTACTAAACATTCACAATTTTAGATAAAACAACAGCACAAGTCCCATTCAATAAATTCTACACTGTGATTTCAACAAAAACGAATAAAATACACTTCTAAATTAACAAAATCATCATTATTTGCCTTGTTCTGTTCATTACTCCACTCCAAAATTTGCAGTATCGGAAACAACTCTACTGATAACAATTTGGATTTGTAACATGGCCGTTAAATAAATTATAAATACATTTAGCAGTAAACATTTCGAACCATTTCTCTTCTTACTCGACTAGCCCATTTGCAGATCTCCAAACGGTGCCATTACTCAGCAATAAATTGGCATTTGCGCCGTCATTCATAAATTTCGCGAGCGCGCTGAAAACCAAGTTCTCTGAGACACTTTTTTGTATAAATATTACCTACTCACTTAATCTTAACACACTAGATACAATATCATTTGCTTGAATTATGAAATAATATAAGGTAATTAATCTTTATCTATTGTCTGTGTAACAGTCAGCGGTCTCGGGTGTGTTGTGGGGTCTATTGCTGTTAGTGGTTTAGAGAAGAAAGGAAACATTGTTACAAGAAATCAATTATTTTTTGTAATATTTTTATTTGTATTGTGTACTTATATACTTATGCAACTCAATCAATAAATCCAGCCGATTTTGGCTAAAGCAATAGTATGAGTGTCGATTTCACAGGTATCAATTACTATTCTGGTCTGCCATTTGGTGTGCTTACTTTGTGACTGATATATTCAATTTATACATCGATAGTTTAGTAATAATTTAATCCAATATAACTGTTTTTCTACTTATGATAACTTTATCGGAACAAAATGATGTAATAATTTGGTGTATATCGTGAAATGTCAAATAGGTCCATTAATTCTGAACTAAAAATGCTTGTTCATGTTCATGAACTAAATCATTGTTTGCCATGACAGGAAAAGCTTCATAGGCATGTACGTATTACTGGGAAACCTTTCTATTTGAAAGGTCAAGTACAACTCTAACAAACAAAATGTATGTGGTTAATTCACTACGTTTCAGTCATGATAAATTTATGATTTCTTCAAGCTTTAGGCGGGGGGACCATGTGACGCTACTGACGTTGGTTAGACTGTTTTAAAAAAATAAACTTTGGTAACGTACTCTGGCTACTATCGATGACATATCTATGTAGGTATAACTGTACGAAATAAGTTCATCTGTGACAACAAAGCTGACTAATTGGCAACTGTATCAGTTTTGCATAGCCGCAATCCCAATATACAGTTGTCGCAAAGCCGGCTAAATCTATTATAAAGCAGCTTTGCCCAATTCATACGAATTAAAATGGTTTGTGGATTCGATTGTATGGTCGTTACGAAGCGCTACTGTGTACGATTTGGAGAATGCGATCGTATCAATTTATACAGTGCTCCAGTACCAATATCATAGGGAAGTGTATGTTATTGGTAACTAAATCACGATTCATTGCAGTTTTAAAACGATAGTTAAACTAGGGCTGATAAATAACTAACGACAAGCACGCGACGCCTTTGAATAATTTATGAATGCGTTAGATGTTCTTTTTATGCAAAATTGTCTTGAAACTACTAAAACATCTTGTAGAGACCATTAGCCACCATAGAGAAAATTCAACATTCTGTACTACCTGTAGATATCACTCACGTCAACTCAATGGGTATGAAGACATTTTCAAAACGATCACGTAGCTTTTAATAAAAGCACGTTCTTACATGAATCTTTCGCGGCTTTAGTACTAATGAAACTCATAAGCATGGTTCTAATACCGGCCCATTAACACTTCCCAATTGCTCTTCGAAGGGAGAAAAACTCCCCCTCCGTGAACCATGACTCCTCGTGTCTCAGAGTCCCATTAAACTTAACACACAAATTAACCGAAACATTGGCTTCACACACGGACCGGAAAGGAAATAATGCTCTGTTATAGTAATTATTTACTTCGCAAGCGCGCGAAAAGCGTTAACTGAAACACGAATTATAATTTGTACGTATTTGTTCATTTGATTTACCCTAGAAAGGGATAAGCAATTGAATTGTTATTGGTTTATTTCACTAATAAAGCTCGATGCAAAGCCCACTAGTTGTGACCCAACAAAATAGTATTTAGGAGCGCGAAACATCGCGCCACACACGTTCGAGCGACTGGGCAACAAGATTATAGGAAGAAACTCTGCGCGAAGAGGGTCACAACTGGTGGGTGGAGCACTGTTTCAACCATTGTTCAGCTTTTCATTGGAATCTTCCCTCGCGACGCATACTGGCCACAATGTAACACGGCGCACGCCGTATCATATTCGTCCTGTTCACTATCTATGTCCTATTCTGTAAGTAAGACTTTAATAAATTATAGGCTGATCCGGATATTCCTATGTCCCTTAGCTTTGCAAGGAGAAGAGAATGGCTTATTGTATCAATCATGCATTTTTTAAATCAATGAATATTCCCAAACATATATTTCTTTGATCTATTTCAGTGTTAATTTTAGTAACCAAATCAATAACAGCCGATAGTGTACTCGATTTTTGGCGAAAACCATATTGCCGTGCGAACAGAAAATCTAATTTATCTAAGTGATCTTTCAGACGTACATAAATAATTTTTTCAAATATTTTTGAAATCACGGGTAATACAGATATTGGGCGATAGTTTTCAGGATCGGTTTTAGTACCGGACTCGGAAATTTTGGCCACTTTTAAAGTATCAGGAAAAACACCAAGAGACATACATTTGTTTATACATTCAGTTAGATTCACTACTATCAAATCACATATACATAAAATTGATTTAGTATTAATACCATCTATCCCTGTACTACAGTTTAAATGCAAACTTTTAATAATTTTGATAACATCGTCTCAAAATTATGCAGTTCAAATTGCGGTTTATTATTTAAATAAGTCATGGTATAAAACAGTACATTCGTATGATTTTTTGGTATTTCACTCGCTAATTGGGTACCAACTGTGGAAAATATATTGTTAAATAATTCACAAATGTCATTTCCATCAGTAATATGTTTAGAATTTGCAATGAGTTTAGGTGGTGGAGATATCGTTTTTATTTTGTTGTCTGCCAAAGTATTTATCAAATTCCAAATCTTTTTGGGGTCATTGTTACAATTTCTGAAAGATTTATAGTAATAGTCCTGTTTTACGTTTTTGATTAATTTATTGTTTTTTTGATCATGAAATTGATCTTTTCGTGCTAAACCCTCTGTTCTTTCCTTGACGTACACTCTCAATATGCGTTAATAATTCCATTGCTCTGACACAGTTCTTATCAGACCGTCTTCGCATCTAAGGTAGGTAAGTAATTATCCAAATCAAAAGAAAAGTCATCTTAAAATTGCTGTGTTTAGTTTGCTCTAACTATACGAACGGTCTAAGATCGAACGAGATCACAGTTTCCAATTTTTTATAGTAGGGAGGCCCAAAATACTGTTGGAACTAATTCCATAAAGTAATCGAGAAGGCTCGGTTTCCGTATCGTCTTGTTTAATCTTCATTCATTGCCCTCCCTATCTCGTTAAACAGTAATTTTGACGTGTCAATAGCCAAAGTTTATTTACGTTTACTCCTAACGAACAAGCAAAATTAACACATTGAAATTTGATTTGAATTTGAGTGTGAGTTTAAGAATCTATTTAAGAGCCGTATAGTGTTTGTAAGAGGGCTTTGTAGATGAATTGGAATTTGACACTGCCTTGTTAGTCTAATAATATTAGCCCTGTTAAGAAACTGGCCCACCGTTGGGCACGGGCCTCCTCTCAAACTGAGAGGGTTTAGGCCATAGTCCAGTACGCTGGCACAATGCGGGTGGCGAACTTCACACACTTCGAGAAACTCTTAGATATGCAGGTTTCCTCACGATGTTTTCCTTCACCGTTAAATCAAGTGCTAGTTAATTATTAATACGGACATGCTTTCGAAAAGTCAGAGATGCGTGCCTGGGCTTGAAACCGAGACATCTGACTTTGCAATCCAACGGTTTAACCATTTGGCTATCACTGCTTCTTGGTCTAGTGGCGTAATAGTCCTTCATTGGAATCCTAGGTTGGACAAAATGTAGATTTTCTATTGAAAATTTCGTAGTATTTGTCCGGAGCCTGGAATTGTGCCAGATTGTAATGAAAATAGGCTCACCGTGTTACATGGCGCTCGAAGCGCTGTGCGACCGCGGTGTTGTTACCGATCACCATGATTAAGCAGTGTTCGACTCGGTTAGCATGATATGGGTGACCGGTTGTGGTATTTTCATATTTGAGCGTCTCCGTGCTTCGGAAGGCACGAATATATGACAAGAATCAACCAGTTACTTTTCTTTGGTTACATCATTTCATATGTCTTTGAACTTTGAATCTCAGCTTTGCAAGGGTTATTGGTTAGTTGGTTGTTCTAGCGCATGGTGCGACATATGATTGTGAGATCGTTCGAATCCCGAGTCAGAAAAAGTATAATTGAGGTTGTTTTACTGAAATGTCCAGTTTTGAATTATGCTCAAATCGAACATCTCGATCGATCGAAGTGTCTACATAGGACTCTGCTGTCGCCCTCACTTCTGGAATAATAACGGCACGATGAGGTTTTTAGTTTTTGATACATTTTATAAAAATAAAATATGGTAAGTTATGAAATATAACATTGACACAAATGACTGACACGACCTAAATTCATAAAAATTGTAGGAGTTCTAAGATGATGTTGATGCATAAGATATACCCCTTAAAGTTAATGTAAATAGCTGCTAGAATTTAGATCTAAATATTTAATCTAAGAAAAGATCTAAATAGTCTTTTGTAAAAAGCCATTTCATTAAAATTTAGTGCTTCCAAACCTTTAGCCAACATTTTAGACAAAAATATTGGAAAAAATCATTCCATTCATCTTTTTTTCGCGAATCTAAAGCTTTCAGAACACTTTTAACAGTGTGAATGAAACTATTTTAGAAAAATATTTGATTATGAGCCATTCAGTTGCGTTGCGTTTCTTTTTGTGCAAATAATAAAGCTGGATGTTCTACCGTAAAGAGCAGTTCATTCAAGCACTAATTGAACGTGATTCATTATCTGCCAGCAAGTTTATTCATGTAATCGGCTATTGTAACCTGCAGGCATACTATATCATATTTCCACCGTAATGGAAGCTATAATGCATGTTTTGTAAAAACAAAAATAAATCAAGAATACAATTAAATATTCTTAGACACACCAAAGCTTCGGCAGGATAATGCTGATTTTAAGCGGTAAAAAAATGTCGGATTCCGTCGGGATATAGAATTTCTAAACAGGTACCGATTGAGCTATTTAATAAATTCTTTGACAGTGCTTAGGAATTTGGACGTAAACGGAATAACGATGACAAACCCATCGTGAGTGGAGCGAGAACGTGTCAACCCTAATAGCAATGAACCCCGGGCTTATTGTTATTTTATTATCAAGCCTTTATAATTACAAACACGATATTAACTTTTCTATACGATTCTCATCTAAATATCGAAAAAGTCTGTGTGTGATCGTGCGTAAGCACATACAGTTGAAAGACAATAAATTTACAATAAGCAAACACGCAACCTTCGCGCGATTCAGTCGCAAAGGACGATAAATAACCTCATTTTGACCCGATTGTGTATCGGCCATACCCGGGTAGACATGCAATCGATAAAAATAAACAAATGTATGTAGAGATTAGAAAGAAAGAAAGAAAGAAAAAACATTTATTTGACCAACACACTACAATACATAGTAAACAGGCAGTTATGTAAAGAAAGGCACAATTGTGTGGGGCCAAACAGGACTCTGCCTCAGCATATTGCTGCACTATGGCTATAATGCAGCGCTGGTATTCTGGCAGAACCTTTGTAAGGGGCGTCACGGGTACATATATATATATATATATATATATATATATATATATATAAAATGTACACGACAGTACCGGCTCCCCTAGGCTAACTCTACAGTTTAAACACTCAACAAATAACAAATAACCTCCAATACAGAACGTGCATAATTTACTTGTAAGTCTTTATATTACAGTTTTTGTGATGCTAATAGTATTATATCCATGTACCGCTATTTTCGTTCAAATTCTTTAGAAAAATAATATTTGAACACATAGAATTAGGTAAACCCTTAGCGAGTTCATACAAGGATCAGCCAGTAGCGTTGTCTCAAGATCCTGTCCGTTAGCCGTGCGTTAATAGGATCGAACCGGGCTTTATTTGGGACGTGTCCACGCGCTTTCACCTAACTTATCGAACTTGCAAATCGGCTTACACTTTGTCAACTATATTTTGTAAGCTAACAATCGTTATTTAGAAAAAAATAAACCCTTCATCACTGTAAAAATAATGAGGGATTGTCATGTCAGGACCTCCCAATTTAAATGTACCAATAGGGGTTCGTAGCGCTGTGCGACCGCGGTGTTCTTACCGATCACCAAGGTAAAGCAGCGTTTGACTCGGTCGGCCTGAGATGGGTGACCGTTTGTGGTATTTCATATTCGAGCGTCTCCGTGCTTCGGAAGGCACGTTAAGCCGTTGGTCCCGGTTACCACTTAATGTGGTAGTCGTTAAGCCGAGTTGGAAGCCTTAAAGGTGGCTTGATAAGTTCCAACAGCAGGTGGCCACAAACCTGCCTCCATCAATCCGCACTGGGTCCGCGTGGTAGAGTATGACCCAATCTCTCTCACCTCGATTTGTGAGAGAAGGCCTTTGCCCAGCAGTGGGCAGTATAGGCTGATATAATTATTATTATTAATAGGGGTTCATACTAAAACAATATTATTACGTTACACTACACCGCACCTTCAACTTCCTTGATGTTTCTTAAAATAATAAAATGATATCTAACGTTGTTTATACGGAATTCGATTTATTCGTAATTATATGATTTACGTTTACGTAACAGTTTATCTAAGTAATCTATATTAATGATTTTACGGAAAAAAGAATAATTACGGTTTGAGATTAGAAAAAAGGAAAAAGGATTTTAAAATGTTACCGCCAACAGAAATATTCTAATTACAGATTATAAATATTCGTAGTATTTTTGAATATTGCTCCCAAGTTTGGTCTCCATTTTATGACTTTCACGGAAACATAATTGAAAGAACCCAAAAGAGATTCTTAAGTCACCTTACATACTCGTGTATAATATGAAATTACATTATTCCCTTAACTCATATAATGCTCGTCTTAAACCCTTTAAAATGATTTCTCTTAATGACAGACGTAAGCTTCTGGATCTTTTATTTATTTACAAACTTTATAACAATAAAATAGATTACCCTGAATTACTGGCGAAGATCAATATCTCTGCCCCGAGCAGACTGCCGCGATTAAGTGTCTTCAAGCTGTTCAGTTTGCGTAGGTACAGAACTAACTAGGTCTTAACTCTCCTATTATTAGAATGACCAAAATGTTGAACGACCTTTCTCGACTCACATTGGCAAGCCCCGATAATACCTCGACAAGTTTTGTAGCTATCATCTTATTTAATTGAACCTAATTATTATCTTTTCGAATAATTCGATAACACCATAAACTCTTTTGGGAAGCTCATTGAAAGCTTTTGTTTACACAAAACAAATTTAGTTTTCCAGTAAACAGTGAATGTGAAAGCGTCTGTTATTTTCCGCAGTCTATACATAATTCATCGGGATTGCACCAGTGATGGAAACAAAACAATTTTAGTTTAAGTAGAAAATAGACGGCAAGCTTTTCCCGCTTAGCAGTGTTGGGCAAAAATCAATTGATTAAACAATTGACAATTAACAATTGATCAATTGTAATTGCAGTGTTATGCAATTAACAATTGATCAATTGTAATTGCAATATTTTGCAATTAACAATTGATCAATTGTAATTGCAAAACATTGCAATTACAATTGATCAATTGTTAATCGTTTTATGCACATTTACGATTAAACAATTAACAATTAATTATCCAAAAACCGTCGGCGCAATGTAGGTGTTAAAAGCACCCTTAACGTTGGCGCAATGTGGGAGTGTACAATGTACACTTCTGTCTGGTGTTGTAAAGCTTGAATCGGGAGTACGATGATTGAGTGAAAGCTTGCCTTCTAAAAAGACTCAAGACAAAACAATAACTAAAATGGCGTTAATTTTTGGATCAAAGATGGCGGTCGCGACATCTTATGAATAATCAATATGGGCATCGCTTTTAGGGTTTAAGAGTATGCTGATTACGAATATGGGTTGATTACGAACAAATTAAACACTACATTCGTTATCAGCATCCCCTACAACCCCAAAAATTATAACCATATTAATTTAACACCAATATCAATCTACTTGTACTTGTCAGTATCAATCTAACCAGTCTAAACACGAGGGGTTTCGTCCAGTTCACATGTTTCTATGGCCACCTTCGAACTTCATCATCAGACGAACCCAATGGTACCATATTATTGTATTGTTACCGAACTTACATACGTATACGTCAATTTCAGCTGATTCGGATACCGTAAGTGCTTGAAAAAGGTTCAGAAGAGTTGAACCGGAAAGACAGACAGACATACGAACAGTGCAAGTTAAATAAAAGCTTGTAAAAAATTAAGTATTTCTATTTTGTCCCTATAAGAATTGAATATTTTACAAGTTCCAGTTCCATATAAAAGCATTCGAAATTCGTTCAATACACTGCACCCCTCTGCCAACCCCCCGTGCTATCAAAATGTTTGTTTATAAATAAGTACCTAAACTTTAAAGAAACGCGCGCGCACTTATCGCCTTTCGGCAGCGGCACAAACCGACAAGTGCGCGCGCGTCAGTAGTAGGGTTGCCACCTTTTATTTGAGCAATAAAGTACATTGGTTTTTAAAGGAAGGTAAAAAAGTACGTTGTATCTAAATAAAGTATTATTTATTTCACTTTACTATTTTCTTTAAAAACATATGTTTTATTACTTTTAGATCTTTTCAATCACTATTATCATAGCTAAACACCTTCACAGCATGTTGACAGTCTATGATAACTTAAATAGATTGGAGAAAGAATTTAAAAGTGCTTATAGTATTTAATATTTTCTTTAAGTTAGAGAAGTTGTACATGTACAATGTTTTTTTCTTAAATCTAGCTTACCATATATTCGGATTCTAACGCCAGACATCATCCACTTTGCTTTTAATGCGATCAATTATTTTCTTTTTAATGATTTAAATGAATCTTAAAAAATCAAATTTCGCGTACTTTACAGTTCTCATAAAGTACTTTATAATAAACTATGGGTGGCAACCCTAGTTACTCGTCGCCTTTCGGCACCGACACGAGCCGACAAAGTGCACGTAGGTAGGTAAAGTCGGTCGGTAGTGCCACAGTATCTATCTATTCAGTAACTCATCTAAGCCGTTTTAGTGGCATAATTACCTACACTCCCGTCAGAACGTTGTTAAGTTTAGCACCTGTTTTTTTGGATTTTTTTTTTTGTCATTTATTAAAATTAATCTACTGCTGTGGTTATAAGCCTGTATTTTTTCGATATGAGTGCAGCGTAATACAATTTAACATATACATTGTGTAATAACAGCATAATGAAAATTGCAAATTGTTTCTTGAAACACGTTTTCTCCTTTTACGAATAAGAATTCTAATTGTATATAAGTATTCTCGAATCTCATTCTTATTGAGAGTTTTTATGATAGATTACTCGGAAATTGTATATAAGTATATATGTTAAAAACCACATGAGTTACTAAATATCAATTTGGCGATTCGAGTGGCGATTATTTTAATTCTAATAATAGATACATATTGAGAAACCATACGAGTAACTAATAAGTTTAAAGTGGTCATTTTATTCTAAATATTAAGGCCTAATAGCACAAAAAGACAAAATATTTAAATTTGTATTAATTTTCTATCTATCTATATTGTCACGCCAGATCCCTTGTGGGGTAGGCAGAGAGTAAAGAGTTCGAACAGGTTATTTTTTCACAGAACGTTCTAATGTTGGTTGTTAAAAAAGTGTCCGTCTCGGACGTGCATGCCACCGCGGCTTATTACATGCGGAAAACTATCGAGAAGGCGCGTAGAGCGCGCGTCTGTGTGCGTGGGTTTGATTCGGACCGTAACTACTAAGATGTTTTACTGTATTATAGTACTCTGTGGTAAGGCACCCCACATACCCCGCGCACCGTGACCCCGCGTGTTTCTGTTCGATCGTTTAGGACGAAAATATTGTCATAACGGTCTGGGTATTTATGTATGTGAATTTTCATGTTTGTAAACGCACCTACGATACAGGAATTAATTCTAGTGTGGGGCAAGGTTTTTTCAAAAGAAAAATAATATACTTTTTTTCGGAGCGCAAAGTATCGCCTATATTTCGACACGATCACACTTCAGGGTACTTTTGTGTGTGTACTTATAGTTGTAGGTATTTAAACTTACGAATTTTCACAAACATAGAGAGTGAGTGTGAATCGTGCGCACACAGGAGGGACTTGATTGTAGGACTGGGATTGTAGGGACTTGAATTAATTTTTATAAAGTATATTCGCATATTTCAACGAATATTTCCACACACTTTTGAATATTATAGTCATTATGGATGAAAAGGAATATAGTTATATGTCAGATAACACGTCGGATACGGACATCAATGAACAGGTAGATCGAGATGGGCAGTCTTCAGGCCGAGCCAAATCACGTCAATATCTTCACCCCCGCGTCTTCCACTTGCACATATAATCACAGCTCTGTGTCCTAAATGCTCGCCTTTCACTACTAAAATCAGAGGATTCGACAACTGTACGTCCAATTTTCTGAGTCACCTCAAACGGAAACATGGATAAGATTGTGTAAATGAATATAAAAGATACATAAATACAAAAACACCGTCACGCCTATATTCCCCAGAGGGGGTGGCAGAGGTGTACTGAGTACACCCACGTTTCGCCGACGATGTTAGGTCCCATATAATAGGGGGTGAGCCTATTGCCATTGTGCATAATTGTGCCCGGTATGCACAATTCCAGACTCCGGACTCATACTGGGAATTTTTCGTTAGAAAAACTACATTTGTCCGACCTAGGATTTGAACCCAGGACCTCGTGATCACAAAGCGATGCGCTTTGCCACCAGACCAACGAGGCAGTCGTTGGTCTGGTGGCACATAAATGGTACATAAATACAAAGAAAAATAATAAAAAAGGTGCAAAAATTCGAAAAAAAATTCCGACAAGGGGCTTAAGAAAAGTTGAAGAGGTCCAGCCATATACACAAGAAAAATTTGCACAAAATATGATAAACTATAAACCCCAAAAATGAAACCCATATCGATTTAACTCCAAAAGTCGCGTCCGCCATCTCAGATTTTAAAATTATCGGTATATTTGTTACATGCATTCCCTAAACCCTGAAATCGATACCTACATAGATTTTCATAAAAAGTCGCGTTCGCCATCTTGGATCCAGAAACTAATGCCCTATTCGTAATCAGCATCCCCAAAAACCCCGAAATCGATACCCATATTGATTTACATAAAAAGTCGCGTCCGCCATCTTGGCCTTTAAAATTAACTTTATATTTGTTATCAGCATCCCCTAAAACCCCAAAGTCCATACTCATATTGATTTTCATAAAAAGTCGCGGCCGCCATCTTGGATTTTAAAATTAACACTATTTTCGTTATCAACATCCCTCAAAACCATAAAAGTGACACGCATATTGATTTTGTTAGAAAAGTCACGTCCGCCATCTTAGATCCAGCAATTAATATCATATTCGTAATCAGCATGCCCTAATATCCCAAATGTGACACCCATATTGATTTTACTTCACTCCAAAAATTCACGCCATATTCGCAATCATTATTCCCGAAACCCCAAAAGTGACACCCATGTTACTTCAAAGGTCACGTCCGCCAACTTGGATGTGTTTAAAATATTTTCTGTCGTGTGTTTAATTGTTAATTATTTAATCGTAAACATGCAAAAAACGATTAACAATTGATCAATGGTAATTGCAACGTTTTACAATTACCATTGATCAATTGTTAATTGTGAAAACCTACAATTAACAAATAATTTTTCAATCGTCAATTGCAATTGATTTTTTCTGCGATTGAAATTTCAATTGTTTGATCCTACAATTGAACAATTAAACAATTAGTGCCCAACACTGCCGCTTAGTCTCCTAAATTATTAACCTTTGTGAGGGTGACACGTAGAAAGGTTCTGTCTTGTGTACGCGTTAAGGGAGACAGGGAAGGGAACTTAATACCCTGTATCACTGTTGGGGTAATACAAACTAGCGGGGGTCGCAACCTTTTCCACTAAATTACGTATCGGCACACGGGATAATCCTTAGTAAGTTGAATTACTCAGGGACCGTACGGTAAGTGCATAATTTGATGGGTGATGAGTATACGTGGTTTAATTGAGGTACTTTTAATTATTGTAATTATCTCACTGAACTGTGTGGCTGAGTATTTAGTCAATGCCTTGGTTAATTATTGTATGGGTGTGCGCGTTAGTGTCAACAAACACTAATAGAATAGAGGTAGTTGAAGGCCCGTTCAGTTTTTAAATACTAGCTTACATTTCTTAGTATATTGAAATCTATGTGCGATCGTTTCTAACAGTAAAAGGAAATTATTCTGAGGAAAAATCATAATCAGAGTACAAAAATTAAGAGACTTGTGCAATGATTTGCTCGAAGAATGGCGACAGCCTCGCCCACACTTATATTGGAACCAGAAGTCGGTGAAACGGGGATGAAATCTATATCCATTTCTCTTACTTCTTGGGAAATAACTGTTATGAGAGGTTATCTTATGTTATGCGCAAACATTAGTAGGAACGTAAAAATTAATTAGTTGAATATTAGTGCCAGTATAATGGCCCTAATTCTTTCTTATTATCCAGTGAAAACAAATGATTAAACCGAGTAGGCGTAATACCCAATGCATAAATTATTAAATTTTCTATTGCCATAATCACCCCTGAGCCTTAACGTGTTCCTTTGGCCCGCTTCACCTCCGTTAATAATCCTTTGGATTGACAGTCCTTACATTAATTCAAGACTCTTTTTTGTCCTGTTATTCCAGTGGTATTGATCCCAAGGATTTTAAATTTGAATTCTAGGCTGGAGAAATTGATAATATGTCAGTAGAAGTTTTGAGTATGCAATTCTGCCCGCTATAACAGCAACTGGCTCACCCCCTAATTTATTGTGACGTAATATTGTCCATGAAATTTAAAAATAGGAAACCTTTTTTTTATTCAATACTGGTGAACAATTTATCCCTATCTCATAGGCTGAAGTTACACCGAGTTACAAATTGGTATGATCGGTCCAGACCCGTCTCTTTGTAAGACAACTTTACGTAACATGCCGGAACACGCACAACAACTGGGTCGCTTGGTGGCATGAATATACTGGGAGGATGGTGACCAGCCAGGGCCGTAGCTTAGCATCAGTGAAGGTGCTGCTCCTTAAGCACTGTCCGGGGACTACGTGTTTACTACTACATTGAAAGTAAATCTTTCGAACGCGACCAGCTTTGGCCCTCAAAACACCTTTACAATACGATCTGTACTATTTCATCTTGGAGAATAAAGGAATGACAATTGATTTAATTATTTTTTCTTTTTTCGCTCTATTTTTAACTCATAGGTATGTTTATAAAGAAGTCTTGGTAAGTACTATCAGGCAGATGAAATGAAAAGGGTCTCATGTAATACTAACAATGTAAGTACATATATGTAACGCAGTGGTTGTATTCAAAATACGTTTATCATGGCAGATGAGAGGATCACAGTATTCGCTGTCGTGTGAATTCTCACTAAATCCTTCCTACGAGTTCTTTTATCTGAGTGAGTACCATATATCTAACATTTTCTGGTACTAAACAGGTAAAATTCTTGGAATTCTTATAAATGTTTTAAAAATGTTGTATCTATGTACAACGTTACAATATTTTTATTGCGGCACAGTAGTTTCTTTGAAAGTAACGAGAGAATTAAAAATTAATTTCATGAAATAAAAGTGCTTCTGTGATTTTGCCGTGCGGAGTACGTTAGAACGGATTTCTCTCCCCTACTCTCCCGGCGACCGTAACGCGCGAGTGCCACTTACCTGTTACAACTTATTGAATTATTTATGAAACTATCCACCTTATTGGATTGAAATGTAAAAGTCCTATATGGCTTATTCGGCGAACAATACCATTAATGCGACAGGGAATAACAATTTAAAACCATTATATTATGTATTCAATTCTGCCGTTGTTATAAAACGACACCAATTACGAGAAGTATTGTAACGCGCCTGCCTGCATATTGTTATTCGTAGAAGCGCAATTAACTAAACAACATAGTATAATGTAAAAATTGGTATCATTACATAAGCAACTCATTTTATATTTATTAGTTACTGACCCGTAATTTACGAGTAGTTGAGATATAAAGTTTTATCGGACAATGTGTAAGGACACTTATTTCCGTTTATTGCTCTTCGTCCAGTCATCTCTTGAGCCATTAAATTCGTCGGAAACGTCACATAAAACGTTCGAATCGATTTCGCATAAACGATAGACGTGACCAACCAAAAAGTGTATGGCGTCTAATTTAACGGGGAAATTATGGCGATACGCTTGCCATCTATCATTTTGGGTTAAATATTTAAGCAAAATATAACCTTAGTATATTCATAACATATATTACCTCCACCTTCGCCGAATGCCTCATATAGAATGACGACTGTGAGATCCGATGTGGCTTACCATAATATTATTTTTAACTTAATATTTCTTTCCCGGAAATGAGAGTATGTCTATTTTAAGGATTCCATGCCTCGCATAAATAATAGCACCTTGGTCCTTTACGTGTCAGTTATTCTGCTTAGTAAAAAAATGAATGTCGTTTCTTTTTATTCCGGGTTCCCAAACCATAGAAGATTAACTTAAAACTTTTTAACTTCAATTATTCTATACAATGTTCCATGATGTTTACTCATTTTTAACCGACTTCAAAAAGGAGGAGGTTCTATGTTCGTCTGTATGTATGCTTTTTTTAAGTATGGTAACCGATATTTCCGTCAATTGTGGACCGATTTTGATGATTCTTTTTGCATTGGGTTCAGTATAACTCCGGGGTAGTCCCATTTTAATTGGTGTGTTCCCATCGGTGTTGGATCTTGGAATTTATAGATACACTACGGGATTCCTTGACTGCAAACAGCACGAATGTGTAAAATCAGTTACTATGAGTATTATATCAATCCTGTAAGTACCTTACGTAGAACTCAGTAGAATAATATAATAGAGGTATATAAATATACATAATAAATTCACTCATCACTTAAAATTGTATAATAAAAACTTTTTAACAAAAGGGAAACCGACTTCAAAAAGCAAGAAATAATTATTTGAAGTCTGTGCCAAATAACCGACAGCACCGTCTTCAAATATTTATTTTTTGCATTTTAAAGTCTTATGACCTTCGTTTAAGTCTTAATAGTTACCAAATTTGCTATTTATACGTTTCAAGTATTTACCGGCATAATTTGCGGTAAATGATGATGAAAGAGTTAGTGAATATACCAGAACTGAAATTTGATTTGAAAGTTCCGAAGTGAGTGACTATCAGACTAGATATTGGCTTTCAGATCGGCTGATTAATCAGCTCATGCAGATGTTGTTGTATAAGAACTCTAATCTCTCAGGATTTACGTGTTATTGAGAGACGGAATTCCTAACTATTTTCTGTTTGTATTAGTTATTAGTATAAAGGATGGTATACATTAGGAATCCAACCTTAAAACCATACAATAATATTGCAAAAGTTACTGACAGTTCCATACATTTTTGGTTTAGCGCATACGACAAAAATGTAAGATAAAGATAGGTAATTTAAATTGTTACGATAATGTTTTTAAAATCAAAATCAAAAGTTTTCTTATGAATATACAAGAAACAAAAAGTTAATGATTACTTGAGACTCTACCACCCGTTCGGAATGTTATTCCCGTGGAGATGGGCAAGAAACTCTACGGATACTCTTTTAAAATGAGAGTTTTATAATTCTCTTGGTATACATTGCATTCATGAGGTATGAGAGAACAATTTAGAAGGAGTTAAGTAGATGGGCTTAATTATAGATTAAACGTAAATGTACTTATACTCATGGCATCAATTAGTGTCTACACAGCCCCCTCATTTACACAATAAAGACTTATGTAATAAAAATAAAATAAAAATATAACAATAATAATAAGAAAAAGAGTATGAAAATAAAAGAAAAATAAAATTGCTTAATATAAAATATATGATGTAATATTTATATTTATAATGTTAATCAATTATTTCATATTTATATTAATTATAAATTATATTCACACATATAAATATATATGTGTGAATACGGGGTAGGTACCTACTCTACCCCGCAAGGGATCTGGCGTGAGGTTATAGATAGATAGATTATAGATAGATAGATTATAGATAGATAGAATATATTTTTGTTCGATAATCGAATATTTAGTACGTTTGAAGAGTCATATTTTTATCTATATCTAAAATAATACCAATCAATTGATTATCTTTAATTATTAAATCAAGGATAACTAAATAAATAAGCCAATTAATGCTATGAAAATTGAAACATCCCGTATACGTAAAGTACAGTATATAAAGTCTTCTTTAGTATATAAAGAATACGTCAAGTTACTCATGTATAAATCTTGTTAGGAATCAATACAAACAGTCAACAAACAATATAAACAGTCATACGGCAACGCAACTCGTGTTATATTAATGAAGATATCATGAAGGGAAACAATTATGTATGGACAGACAGGTGGAAATCAATATCCATCGATTTCTATTGCAGGGTTCGTACTATTATGTCGACGACGCCGCCATGTCTGAGTGATTGTGTTATTTTAAGCTCATGTAGAGTCATAAATAATCATGGTATATCATGATAATACAACCTATTCTGTGCCAGCATTGTATTGTCCATACAGCCTGAGTTCTGGATAATTTTAACTACATTGTTACCTTGCTGCTATAATTTGTGCCTATATGGATTTGATTTCAATTCAGATAATAACCACTGGGTTTAGAATTTTTAAATGTATGTTACGATTGTAAATTTTTGTAAAATACGAAAATATAACGTGAACAAAAAAGCGTGATTGAGTAACAAGCATCCAAACATACAAACTTTCACATTTATAATATTCACATTTCTATCTATCTATCTATCTATCTATAACCTCACGCCAGATCCCTTGCGGGGTAGGCAGAGAGTACAGAGTTCCAACAGGTTCTTTCCTTACATACCTCTCTGGCTTCCTCGACTCTCATAGTTCGTCTCATACACGCTCGCCGGTTACGGAGACTCTTGACTTTTCCATCAGATAAGACTCGGTTTATTTGGTCGTGGTAAGATAGTCTAGGTCTTCCCCGGTACCTGCATCCTTCCACTTTCACATTGTATATCTGTTTTGTCATTCTTTCCTCTGGCATTCTTTCTATATGCCCGAACCAACGGAGCATGCCCTTTCTCATCTTTACACCGATACTATCTTTCATACCTACTCGCTGTCTTACTATGCTGTTGCTAATGCGGTCGGTCAGCTTCACTCCGCACATCTTCCGCAGAGCTCGCATTTCTACCGCATTTATCCTACTTTCATTCTCCTTCTTACATACCCAGCTCTCGCTACCATATAACAGCGTTGGGACAAGAACTCCGTTATGTATGGCCAGCTGCGCCTTATGGCTTAAGTGCCGGCTCCCGAGTAGCTTTCCCATCGCACCATTCACTCTGTTCCCTGCACTCACTCTTCTCTCTATGTCAGCGGTGTATTTCCCATCCTTACTGAAGGCGCATCCAAGATATACAAACTCATTCACTTGCTCCAGCACATCGTTACCAACCACAATCCTTACATTCGTTCTGGTTTCTTCCCTTTCAAAAACCATAATCTTGGTTTTCTTCACATTCAAGTGTAAGCCATTGATCATGCAGTCGTCTTTCATAACTGTGACTAGTGTTTGCAGATCAGTGGCTGTTGGCGCTATTAAAACCGCGTCATCTGCATAAAGTAGATGGTTTACCACTAAGTCACCCATTTGTACACCTTCATTCATCGCTTTCAGTCTTTGAAGACTTTTGTCCAGATATATTATAAACAGTCTAGCGGACAACACGCAACCCTGCTTGACGCCGATTTTAACGTCAAACCAGGGTGACCTGTTACCACCCACCCGTACGCATGCCTTGCAGTCCACATAAGTGGACTGGACGGCTCGCAACAGAGTGCCATCTATACCATACTCTGGCAAAATGTCCCAAAGTCTCTTTCGCACAACTCTGTCAAATGCCTTCTCCAGATCTACAAAACCGCAGAAAACCTTCCGGCCCACTGCCAGATGCTTCTCTACGATGTTGCGGAGTGAGAAGACTTGATCCGAACATCCTCTTCCAGACCTGAAACCCCCTTGTGCCTCGCACAACATTCCATCGGACTTCACGCGCATTCTCCGTTCAATAATTTTACCGTACACCTTGGCTGCCAAGCTGATCAAACTGATGGCTCTGTAATTGGCGCAGTCATATTGTGAACCCTTGCCTTTATACAAGGGTACTATGACTGCGCGGCGCCAATCTGTAGGGACTCTACCGGTCCTCCAGCAAAGGTTTGCAAGGGCCCGGAAAGCGTCCCGGACGCAAGTTCCACCATATTTGATCATCTCGGCAGATATCATGTCTACTCCCGCAGCTTTACCGTTTTTCATACTTCCTATCGCCCATTCAACTTCTTCCATAGTGATGTCCTCCGTTGATTCTGGTGCCGCAATCTCGCCTTTAGGCACGTCTGCGGCATCAGCATCCGGGTCATCTCCATACATTTCTCCAAAATATTCACTCCACCGGTTTAGCACAGCTTGTGTGCCTGCAAGAATGTCACCATCTTTAGATTTTATCCTTTCCATTCTGGAGCCTGACGAATCACCTCGAGCCTTTCTCACCTTGCTCCAAAAGAGTTTGGTGTTGTTCTCGAAGTTCTTCGCCAGCCTCTCCTCCTCAATCATACTGGCTCTTTCACGCTTTTCTTTCACTAAAGTTTTAGTGGCATTCTTGCATTGCCGGTATATTTCTTTCTTCATCTCTGTCATACTGGCATTCAGGTTCAAAGAAGATACATAGTCCTGCCACGCTTTCTTCTTACTTTCTACGGAGCTTTGCAACTCCGCATCCCACCATGCATCACCTTTTGCTGTAATATGCTTCTTTGAGCAACCACATACTTCTTTCGCGGATTCCACCAAACTCTCTTTCAGGCTATTCCAGCATTCATCTACATTTGAGTCCGAAGAGCCTGCTGTCAAAAGCTTGTCCCGGACTCTGTCTTCATACATTCTCCTCACGCTCTCATCTTGCAACTTTTCAACCTTTAATCTTTCAAGGTCTCCGAAGGGGATACGCTCTCGCCAGTGCCTCCACTTCCTGAACAGACCACTAAACCGCGCAACTACGAGATAGTGGTCTGATTCCAGAGTGGGGCCTCTATACGCACGCGTATCTTGTAGTTTGCTTCGGAGACGGTTATCAACCAGGATCAGATCTATCATGCTTTTTTGTTCATTCCTTCTCCACGTATACATATGTATGTCCTTATGCTGGAATATCGTATTAGACACAAGGAGACCCCTTTCCAAACAAACATCTACAATGAGATTACCTGCATCATTCACTCTCTTATCACCATAAGGACCCAGAGCAGCGTCGCAAGTTTGCCGCCTGGTTCCTACCCATCCGTTCAGATCGCCACACAGAATCACCTTTTCGTTAGCCTCAGCCAAATCCAGAACTTCCCTGACATTATCCCAAAACTTCTCAAGGTCCTGGGGTGTCGACGAGCTTACGGGAGCATACGCTGCGACCAAAAATACTCTAGTGACACCCAGTTTTAAACGGACCCAGAGAAGTCTCGCATCGCACAGGCCATAATCTCTCACTCCAGAGGCCAGGCGACGGGACAGCAAGATACCCACCCCCATGCTGGCACGACTGCTCTGCGGTACACCAGACCACAGAGCCATCGTTCCATCAGGCAGATCACAGGTTTCACTGCCCCTCCGCTTAGTCTCTGTTACACACAGAGCATCCAGGCGTCTCTCTTTCATTACATCAATCACCTCATGCATCTTATCTTCCATACCACCTCTTACATTCCAAGTGCCTATTCGGCACTCTGCACCCCACGACTCGCCAGTTCGGGCCCGGCGTGATGGGTGGCGGCCCCCATCGCCGCTTCCACCTATATTCGTACCGACGGGGGCGGGCCGGTACGCGTCGCCTCGGGGGGACGCCCTAGCCCGCACTGCGGTACGTCTTCCGTCCAAGATTGCAGCCATAATGACTGGCAGGGGTCGCGACGAGCACGCTCTTGGACAGACCAGAATATTCACATTTATCTATCTATCTATTTAATCATGCCAGATCCCTTGCGGGGCAGGCAGAGAGTACAAAGTTCCAATAGGTTCTTTCCTTACATACTTCTCTGGCATCCTCCACGCTCATAGTTCGTCTCATACACGCTCGCCGGTTACAGATACTCTTGACTTGTCCTTCAGATAAGACTAGTTCTATTTAGTCATGGTAAGATATGCATTTATAGTGGGAAGAATCAAGTTTCACTTTATTCATTGCCTGCAATAAGATATAAAAATAAATGCGTGATAACGATTAGCTCAGTTAATGAGATGTTTGTTCCTAATCGGCATGCAAAACAAGATTTATCTGATTTGTTAACATATTAGTAAGAAATATAAAATCTAATAGAATTAGTAACAACTATCTATCAGTTGAAAGCTGAGCTTCTATGAAGTCAATTTTACTCTCATTTATCTAGCTATGACAGCGCGTTAGTGCTCGACATTTACAGGCCTACCCAAGATGCAAACGTTTCTATATACATATTTTCTTGCTAACATGGATAGGGCATTGTTCTGACTGTGTGATTTTTGTTGTAAAATTTCATTCCCATCATTTTTTTCCAATATTTAATAGCGTTAACGTCAATAAACAGTTAACTTAGCTACAAGAGCTAGGAAGCAGGGGAATTATCGTGGTGTTATAAAAGATCTATCTATTTCATCACGCTAGATTCCTTATGTGGTAGGCAGAGAGCACAGAGTTCCAATAGGTTCTTTCCTTACATACCTCTCTGTCGTCCTCTAATCCCAAGGTTAGTCTCATACACGTTCACCGATTACAGAGACTCTTGATTAAATAAAATAATAATAATGTAACAAAAGGTAATATTGTATTGGCAAGTGCAGCATGGGACGGCCGCCTGCCAGATGGACCGACGATCTTGTGAAGATCGCAGGAAGTCATTGGATGCAGGTGGCCACGGACCGGTTGCACTGGAGAGCGATTGGAGAGGCAAACGTTCAGCGGTGGACGAGTATAGGCTGAGATGAAGGTGATATTTTAAATTGGATATGAAACTATTTTCAAGGCAAAGTAAAGAACATAATATTATTATAAGGTCGTAAAAGATCTTTTAACGAAATAAAACCGTCACAAGATCACGCCAATCAATCTATCAAAAAGAAAAAATGCTTCTGATATGTAACGAGCGTGTCGTATCCACTTTTTATTTTTGTGCCTCTAGCATATATGTACGTTTCTATTTTAATGTTATGAACTAAGGTGAGTATACTTATTACGATGATATTTTTATATGAATATTATGATAACCGATCTTTTATGTAAATACCTAGTGTAAAAGTCACTGATTTGTATTTCTTTTTTGACCCGCCATTTATCCAAGAACAGAATGATATTTGTGTTGGGATATTTTTATTTAACGTATTTAGTTTGCCAAATTAGTGATTAGGTATAACCTTATACTACACTTATGTATGTGGATTCTGTAGTCTATTAAATTTATATGAAACAAGTATTTAGAACTGAGAGGCCTTTGAACACAAAATAGTGTTTTAAAAGAAATAGCTGTTTGGGTGTTCATTGAAGCATCACGCAAAAACAACTGAAGTAATTTTGATTAATTTTGCCTATTTAGATACATAGATACTTAGTTTACAGTCTACCCTAAAAGTGCATTATAGTTGATCGAAATGGTTTGGGAAAGACGAAAGATAAAGATTAGATTGGAAACCACACCTGATTAATGCGAGTGGAGAAATAATTAAAGAAAATAAAAAAAAAACAATACCTTTCACGACGGTTGCCTTCTTCATCATCATCATCATCAGCTGAAAGTGATCAACTGCTAGACAAGGGCTTCCCCCAAATCGCCTCGATGACCGGCCTTGTGCTGAACAAATCCAGATTGTAGAGATGAGAAAAGTGTACATTGTACGCCTTTTTCATTAATTCATTTCAGCCAAGTGAAGTTACGAGCAAAATGTACTAGATTTCGCTCGTATTTATAAAAAATAGTTAAGCATAATATATATTAGCCCTGTTAAGAAACTGTACCACCGTTGGGCACGGGCCTCCACTCATGCTGAGAGGGCTTAGGCCATAGTCCACCACGCTGGACCAGTGCGAGTTGGGGAATTTCATACACCTTCAAGAAACTCTTGGGCATGTAGTTTTCCTTCACCGTTAAAGCAAGTCATTTTTAATACGCACATGCTTTCGGACATACAGAGGGGCGTGCTTGGGTTTGTTTCCGAGACGTCTGACTTTGCAATCCAACGGTCTAAATACTAGGCCATCACTGGCATAGGTAAGCATAGGTAAGTTAAATATATAGGAGCATTTGCGGTCTAAATGACCAATTCTGTACATACCAACTAATTTTTTAAGTTAACGATTCGATATTAATCAAATAGAGTATTTAACGGCGTATGCTTCTCCTGTCAAACAATTAGTGTTGATGTTTATCGGACCTTCGTCATTATTCATCTTGTCTTGAGTTGTTCGCGCAATTTTGCTAAAATGCTATTCAACTTGTAAATGTAGGCCATTAGATGATGGTGTAATCAAAACTACATGTTTCAGTCTAATTGCTTATGATCACGCATCTGGGTATTTGTATTTTCATATACTTAGTTCAATATTGAAATAAAGTAAAGTGCGAAGTGAAATAAAGTTATGATTGCTGTTTAGAATGTTTCAATGTCACAATGCAGCGAAGTCTAATTCATAAGAAAACATTCATAATAAACGTTACCTCGTACAATGCTACCACTTTAGGCTATAAATAAATTTGATACAGTCGATAAACTAATACTCGTAGAAAATACTAAAGTAATAGTTATAATGAGAGGGTAAAAGGCAAAAAGGTATTGTACTCGTACGCGTCATTTTATTTGTATTCATGTTGTAACTTTTGAACAGTATGACATGCTTAATAAAAATATTAATTCAATAATGAAAATCAGTCGATAATAGACCGCTTTTTCTCAGAAATTTACAATTAAGACCTATGTTAATGCTCCACCTGTATTGTAACGCGTTAATTAACTAGCTAATAAAGACGTTACGCAGCCATAGCCAATATTTAATGTGTTAATTAAGATGCGGCAATGTGATATTTTATAGCGCTTTGTTTACAGTGTATTTTGATACAGGCTTTAACACTGACATTAAAGCAGGCCACGATTAAAGTAATACAATAGTTAACATTTGATAAATAATTCTTTTGACATTATAAAATTAAGAATCACAGAAAAAGACTTGTGCTCTACGCGGTTTCTCGGCAGTGTTCAATAGTACCTTCCGAGACTTGCCGAGAAGCTGCAAACAGCACGCGTTCGTGTGCGTGAGTCTTATTAAGACCGCTAATACTAAAATGCTCAACTGTTTACATATGTTAAATGTGCAAATACTCCTGCCCCAGAAGCATTACTCTTGTTATTTTGAAGCCAACATTTTTCATAGTAATTATTTGTAATTGAGACGATTCAAAAATTAATGATGTCTAAATCTGTCGAGTGGCACATCTGTTACTGGTCTGCTCGCTCCTCTGACTTGTAATAATGGAATTAACGAGCTGGTTATGAACAAACGGCGTCTTCATTTCCAGGGTCCCGTTTATTCGTCCTTTGCCCTATTTCACTGCCACACCATTACACTGAGTGAAATAATGGACTCAATATTGCGCTCATTTGGAAGGGCTCCTCCACGTCTAGTTAATATTTTCCGAGGTGTTTATGATGGGATAATAAAGGCTACAATTCGGTGGCAAAATGATTGTTACAAGATGATAAATGTGTCGGCATATGTGATAACGTTAATTTCGTGACACATGAAATAATAGGTTATTTTTCATACAAATTAAAGAGAATATTAGTACTGATGCGTGCATTCGTTTTCACATTTAATAACGTTTACGTTGTCAGGCACATAAAATCCATTCACTAAATAGCCTCATCCGGTATAATGAGAGAGGCTACGTAATCCAATTAATTAACAGTGAGATAAAACTACATGTTGGTTGCACAGTATCCTGCCTGCGCGGCTAAAGGACAGTTCGCTTCTCCCTACATTATTTTACCGAAACTAACCAATTCGATAAGATTTTCTACTCTCGTAGTGCACAACAAATTATTCTAAATTTATTAAACTCTCGATTCAGATAGGTGCGTCTCTGACGTAATATAACATTATGACGTAAGATAAAATTATGTAATCTATACTAGCTGAAGAATATACTCGGTCTATGAAGTCTTAGCAGGGTTCATAGCTTGCGACAGCTTAGAATTAATTTTAAAGACTTAGTTTTTCACTATCTTTAAAAGTAAAGAAGATATATGAATACTATAAATTGTAATATAAAATCCGAATAGCAATGAGTTTCACAATAATACAATTTATATAAAGTCCTAGATGACCCGATGAACTTCCAACCACCAAAACTTGACTTGATTGTTCCTCTTCATAAAAAGTAGTAAGCAGGTAATCCGAAATGGTAATTCCCATACAAAATTACCAATTTCGTATTTCTTTTGTTTTTTGTCGATTTCTTTGTGCTTTTCCTAATTTTATTTTTTTTTGAACCGCCTCAGTATTGAGATTAGCAATACAACATAAAATATTCGAATCGCTTGAGCCATTTTCGAGTTCCGCGAGATTAACGCACGGCGATCGATTTTTATATACATATACAGATATGGAAAACGAAATTACTTCAAAGAGAGAGTGTGTAAGTGTTGAATGTGCCAATTTACAATATAACGCTATATTATATTAGGGCTCTTCAGTTTTTTTTAACGTAGCCCTTCACTAGGATTTATTACTGTGTCGTGGGTGCGTTTACAAATATGAAAACTCACATACACAAACTCCCAGACCGAAACAAATAATTGTGGATCACACAAAGATATTTCCCGTTAGGGATCGAACCCGCGACCATTCGGCCCAGTGGGCGGAGCGGCTTAAGCCCTTAACCTTTGCACCAAATCATCTTTATAACGACTAACTATAATTTATCCAGCTTTATAAATCAGTCAAAATATTTAACACAGCCTTGTCATATTTCACTTGGACATAATTACACTTAAGTTAAAAACCACACGTGACATTTTATACTGCATGTGATCCAGAAATAGGTAGACCGCAGATTGGCTAGTTAGTTACGATTGTAGCCAAACCGCCGAATGGTGTGCAATGTATTCGAAACTTACCGAAATATTCGACACAACACTTACGTATCTTTAGTATGGCATAATATGCAGTTCCTCGGATTTTGGAAGATTTTACAGAGTCCAGTTTTCATTTGCTTTTAAATAGCTATAAAAAGAAAAAAAAAATTTTTGAGCTTTTAGGTTCTTACAGACTGACGCGAGCGTGCTGATATGCTATTCTTGTCACACAATAATTTTACTAAATACGTGATAGCATGATTACTCGCTAGGGTAACGCTAACATCAAAATTTTCGTGTTAATCCATCAGTTTTGGTCTAACTGAAACGATTGGCACATTATCTTAGTTCACATCAATCTGATTTCCCTTGTGTGTACTAAGTAGTCATCAAATATAAAGTACCATAATACAGAACATTTACATAGTTAACTCATTGTAAAGGGAAAAATCACGATCTTCAATCTTTTTTAAAAGCGGGATATGAAGTCTAGGTCACTATATCATTAGCTACTGAAAAAAGCTTTCTGCGAATAACTCTGTGTCATATCTTTTATAAGTCGCGGACCCTCGTCTTTAGCACACAATGGGCTAAAGTCAAATATTAGTTCAGACTTTATATAATTTTGAATAGCATCAACATGGAACAAGTCAGAATTTCCTTACAGATTTGATACTGTTGGACAATACTAGACAACCAAAATAATTATAAAAAATAATACATTAAAGTGTAACTAAAGTAAATGGTTACTAAATAGCAAAATGCATATCATAAAATCCTCTGCCTACACCGCTGGGGACCTGCCCTGATGATATACATAGGTAAAGAAATTCCAACTCACAAAAATGTTAGATGCAATGTTACAACCAACGCTGGTTTTCTGTTGGAACTTATTAGTAACGTTCCATACAAAAAGAGCCTCAAATATTTGATTGATGATGTAAAAATCAATGAACAAACTGCAATGAAAATATGTAAGCTTTTATTACCATTGAAAAAAATAACAGCTTACATTAATCCATTAATGACTGCAGATCACTTGATCAGATATACGATACATGATTCATAGAGCAATGTGCCCCGCCCACTACCACTTAAGATTGACAATTCTGAACGCTATATCGGTGGTTTTGGTACTCCTGCGAATCTCCTTGTTTCTGATTAGATCTCGCTGGAAAAGTTACTTAATTTAAAATGCCAAATTAGCCAATTTATAATTTTATTATCGCCTCACTTTTGATATTGGTAATATTTACATAACATAATATTCGTCACTCATTACTGGGTGGAAAATTGCTCGTTTCCCTGTGCCTCTGGAGATCAGTAATTATAACTAAGCGTATTACTAAGGTATCGCATATTGAAAGGCATTTATTCGCTATGGCCAAACGTGGTGCGATACGATATCTTAGTGAAATGATCTGTATGCGACTAGAGTTTCATTAATTTTGCGAAGATATAATAAAGCGATACGTGTTTGATAAGTTATAGCCACTAAGGGCACTGAAACACCTAAGTCTGAAAGATAGTCAAATACATTTGGACGGAATTTACCTGAAGGAAAATACAGTTAGGTTCTCGTAGCGTTGTGCCGAGATCAAGCAGCGTCCGGCTCAGTTGGCCTGAGATGGGTAAACTTTTGTGGTATTTTCATATCCGATCGCCTCTGTGCTTTGCACGCTAAGAGCGTAAGTCCCGGCTACTACTTAATGAGATACTTGTCAAGCCAAATAGAAAGCCTAATAGACGGTTTCATGGGTTCCAACTGCAGGGAGACACCGACCTGCCTCTATCAATCCACATTGGACCCTCGTAAAGGAGTATGACGTTATCTCTCTCTTACCTCGATTTATAGATATAGTTTGTCTCTTCGATAACATGTTTATGGTATCATAAATCTTGCCGCTAGTACGTAAGAACGTAGCAACTTTATGTATACGAGTTGTTTGCCTTCGTTGGTTAACATAATTACCTTCTGTAATTGAGGTGTAAAGTTTAGACCAGCTTAAATGGGATCAATCGGCCATAAACAGCGCCCAGTTATAGCGCACATAAGTAATAACGTACCTTGTACTAATAAATATAATTGTTGGAGATTTTAGCCACAAATCATGTACCTTAATAAAATCCGGTAGAAAATAAAATAATATGCTAATACGTTAATAATATATATAGAGCTGATATAGAGAAAAAAGTTATGCAGGGAATAGAGTGAATGATGCGATGGGAAAGCTACTTGGGAGCCGGCACTTGAGCCAAAAGGCGCAGCTGGCCATGCATAACGGAGTGCTTATCCCAACGCTGTTATATGACAGTGAGAGTTGGGTATGTAAGAAGGAGAATAAAAGCAGGAAAAATGCAAGCTCTGCGGAAGATGTGCGGAGTCAAGCTGACCGACCATATTTGCAATAGCGTAGTAAAAAAGCATGTAGGTATGAAAGATAGTATTGTAAAGATATGAAAGGGTATTCTCTGTTGGTTCGGGCATATAGAAAAATGACGGAAAAAAGAATGACAAAACAGATATACAATGCGAAAGTGGAAGGATGTAGGTACCGGGGAAGACCTAGACTATCTTACCATGACCAAATAGACCGTGTCTTATCTGAGGGGCAAGTCAGTAACCGGCAACCGTGTATGAAACGAACTATAAGAGTGGAGGACGCCAGAGAGGTCTGTAAGGAAAGAACCTGTTAGAACTCTGTACTCTCTGCCTAACCCGCAAGGGAGCTGGCGTGATGATATAGATAGATAGAATAATTATGCTTTGACACATCAAGGTATTTAAGTGGTTCAGAGGTTTTTGCTTCTGACTCTTTGGAAGCGCTAGGACTAGCGCACCCGTCAGCATTAGTCAAGCCAAGGTATTCTAGGGATTAAAAAGGTTATGTAGGGTCAAACTCAGTCAGTCTGAGATGAGTTACCGTTTATGTCATATTCATCTTCAATTGTCTTCGTGGTTTGGAAGGTAAGTTTAACTGTTTGTTCAACCCCGTTACTGTTATACGTAATAACGTAATTGTAAAGCCAAGTAGGAAGGCTTGATAAGTTCCAGGAAAAGTTGGCCACAAACCTACTCATGTGAAAGAAGCTCATGCGACACCATTACCTAAAAAATCGAATCCTACGTACTTCTCTGAATATCGTCTATCTATCTATCTATCTATAACCTCACGCCAGATCCCTTGCGGGGTAGGCAGAGAGTACAGAGTTCCAACAGGTTCTTTCCTTACATACCTCTCTGGCTTCCTCGACTCTCATAGTTCGTCTCATACACGCTCGCTGGTTACGGAGACTCTTGACTTTTCCATCAGATAAGACTCGGTTTATTTGGTCGTGGTAAGATAGTCTAGGTCTTCCCCGGTACCTGCATCCTTCCACTTTCACATTGTATATCTGTTTTGTCATTCTTTCCTCTGGCATTCTTTCTATATGCCCGAACCAACGGAGCATGCCCTTTCTCATCTTTACACCGATACTATCTTTCATACCTACTCGCTGTCTTACTATGCTGTTGCTAATGCGGTCGGTCAGCTTCACTCCGCACATCTTCCGCAGAGCTCGCATTTCTACCGCATTTATCCTACTTTCATTCTCCTTCTTACATACCCAGCTCTTGCTACCATATAACAGCGTTGGGACAAGAACTCCGTTATGTATGGCCAGCTGCGCCTTATGGCTTAAGTGCCGGCTCCCGAGTAGCTTTCCCATCGCACCATTCACTCTGTTCCCTGCACTCACTCTTCTCTCTATGTCAGCGGTGTATTTCCCATCCTTACTGAAGGCGCATCCAAGATATACAAACTCATTCACTTGCTCCAGCACATCGTTACCAACCACAATCCTTACATTCGTTCTGGTTTCTTCCCTTTCAAAAACCATAATCTTGGTTTTCTTCACATTCAAGTGTAAGCCATTGATCATGCAGTCGTCTTTCATAACTGTGACTAGTGTTTGCAGATCAGTGGCTGTTGGCGCTATTAAAACCGCGTCATCTGCATAAAGTAGATGGTTTACCACTAAGTCACCCATTTGTACACCTTCATTCATCGCTTTCAGTCTTTGAAGACTTTTGTCCAGATATATTATAAACAGTCTAGCGGACAACACGCAACCCTGCTTGACGCCGATTTTAACGTCAAACCAGGGTGACCTGTTACCACCCACCCGTACGCATGCCTTGCAGTCCACATAAGTGGCCTGGACGGCTCGCAACAGAGTGCCATCTATACCATACTCTGGCAAAATGTCCCAAAGTCTCTTTCGCACAACTCTGTCAAATGCCTTCTCCAGATCTACAAAACCGCAGAAAACCTTCCGCCCCACTGCCAGATGCTTCTCTACGATGTTGCGGAGTGAGAAGACTTGATCCGAACATCCTCTTCCAGACCTGAAACCCCCTTGTGCCTCGCACAACATTCCATCGGACTTCACGCGCATTCTCCGTTCAATAATTTTACCGTACACCTTGGCTGCCAAGCTGATCAAACTGATGGCTCTGTAATTGGCGCAGTCATATTGTGAACCCTTGCCTTTATACAAGGGTACTATGACTGCGCGGCGCCAATCTGTAGGGACTCTACCGGTCCTCCAGCAAAGGTTTGCAAGGGCCCGGAAAGCGTCCCGGACGCAAGTTCCACCATATTTGATCATCTCGGCAGATATCATGTCTACTCCCGCAGCTTTACCGTTTTTCATACTTCCTATCGCCCATTCAACTTCTTCCATAGTGATGTCCTCCGTTGATTCTGGTGCCACAATCTCGCCTTTAGGCACGTCTGCGGCATCAGCATCCGGGTCATCTCCATACATTTCTCCAAAATATTCACTCCACCGGTTTAGCACAGCTTGTGTGTCTGCAAGAATGTCACCATCTTTAGATTTTATCCTTTCCATTCTGGAGCCTGACGAATCACCTCGAGCCTTTCTCACCTTGCTCCAAAAGAGTTTGGTGTTGTTCTCGAAGTTCTTCGCCAGCCTCTCCTCCTCAATCATACTGGCTCTTTCACGCTTTTCTTTCACTAAAGTTTTAGTGGCATTCTTGCATTGCCGGTATATTTCTTTCCTCATCTCTGTCATACTGGCATTCAGGTTCAAAGAAGATACATAGTCCTGCCACGCTTTCTTCTTACTTTCTACGGAGCTTTGCAACTCCGCATCCCACCATGCATCACCTTTTGCTGTAATATGCTTCTTTGAGCAACCACATACTTCTTTCGCGGATTCCACCAAACTCTCTTTCAGGCTATTCCAGCATTCATCTACATTTGAGTCCGAAGAGCCTGCTGTCAAAAGCTTGTCCCGGACTCTGTCTTCATACATTCTCCTCACGCTCTCATCTTGCAACTTTTCAACCTTTAATCTTTCAAGGTCTCCGAAGGGGATACGCTCTCGCCAGTGCCTCCACTTCCTGAACAGACCACTAAACCGCGCAACTACGAGATAGTGGTCTGATTCCAGAGTGGGGCCTCTATACGCACGCGTATCTTGTAGTTTGCTTCGGAGACGGTTATCAACCAGGATCAGATCTATCATGCTTTTTTGTTCATTCCTTCTCCACGTATACATATGTATGTCCTTATGCTGGAATATCGTATTAGACACAAGGAGACCCCTTTCCAAACAAACATCTACAATGAGCTTACCTGCATCGTTCACTCTCTTATCACCATAAGGACCCAGAGCAGCGTCGCAAGTTTGCCGCCTGGTTCCTACCCATCCGTTCAGATCGCCACACAGAATCACCTTTTCGTTAGCCTCAGCCAAATCCAGAACTTCCCTGGCATTATCCCAAAACTTCTCAAGGTCCTGGGGTGTCGACGAGCTTACGGGAGCATACGCTGCGACCAAAAATACTCTAGTGACACCCAGTTTTAGACGGACCCAGAGAAGTCTCGCATCGCACAGGCCATAATCTCTCACTCCAGAGGCCAGGCGACGGGACAGCAAGATACCCACCCCCATGCTGGCACGACTGCTCTGCGGTACACCAGACCACAGAGCCATCGCTCCATCAGGCAGATCACAGGTTTCACTGCCCCTCCGCTTAGTCTCTGTTACACACAGAGCATCCAGGCGTCTCTCTTTCATTACATCAATCACCTCATGCATCTTATCTTCCATACCACCTCTTACATTCCAAGTGCCTATTCGGCACTCTGCACCCCACGACTCGCCAGTTCGGGCCCGGCGTGATGGGTGGCGGCCCCCATCGCCGCTTCCACCTATATTCGTACCGACGGGGGCGGGCCGGTACGCGTCGCCTCGGGGGGACGCCCTAGCCCGCACTGCGGTACGTCTTCGGTCCAAGATTGCAGCCATAATGACTGGCAGGGGTCGCGACGAGCACGCTCTTGGACAGACCCCCAATTCTATCGTCTCATTTCAATATTACTCTTCCTATCCAAAGTTCTTGAGCGCCTCGTCCATGACCAATTAAGTAGATTCCTTAATAATAATCCGTAAGCAGTGATAGCCTAGTGGTTAGATCATTGGACTGCAAAGTCAAAGGTCTCGGGTTCAAGCCCAGGCACGCACCTCTGTCTTTTCCAAAGCATGTGCGTATTAAAAATTAATTATCACTTGCTTTAACGGTGAAGGAAAACATCGTGCGGAAACCTGCATGCCTCAGAGTTTCTCGAAGGTGTGTGAAGTTCGCCAACCCGCACTGGGCCAGCTTGGCGGACTATGGCCTAAGCCCTCTCAGTTTGAGAGGTGGCCCGTGCCCAACAGTGGGACAGTTTCTTAACGGGGCTAATATTATTATTATTTAATAATAACTCCCTCCTTAATCCTTTTCAGTCCGGTTTTCGTCCTGGTCACAGCACTGTCACCGCTTTGGTGAATATTACGAAGGATATAAGATTGGGTATGGAAAATAATAACTTAACTATACCCGCCCTGCTTGATTTCAGTAATGCTTTCAATACCGTGGATGTTGATATTCTACTCGGAGTTTTGCGATCTATTAACATATCTCCAACGGCAATTGACTGATTTCGTAATAACCTGTTTGGTCGCCGGCAACATATACGCATCGAAGAAACCTACTCTTCCTATTGCTATACTACTGCCGGTGTACCGCAGGGTGGCGTTTTGTCTCCGTTACTTTTCGCTTATATCGCTTTTCGCTTTGGACCGACGACCTCAAAAAGGTCGCTGGGACAGACTGGATGCGGAAGGCGGAGGACCGTGTGCAATGGCGCGTGTTAGGAGAGGCCTATGTCCAGCAGTGGACTGCGATAGGCTGATCTATTGATTGACTGACTTTTATTGATGATTTCAAAATTTACACTCAAGTACCGTTGACCAGGTTGTCAGAGGCTGTCAATACTATGAATAACGATCTAGTAAAAATATAGGAATGGAGTAAAAGCTATGGTCTTAAAGTCAACCCAGCTAAGACCCAAGCTATTATTATCTTTATCTCTAGACTTACTGCACGTCTAGATTGAGCACGTCTTCCCCAAATTATGTTTGACGGTGTCACAATATCTATAAGTAAAACAGTGAAAAATTTGGGGATCTATATTGATACCAATTTCACGTGGGGCCCGCAAATTCAAGAACTTAGCCGCAGGAGTTTTGCTTCCGCTGGCTCATTAAGAAGGTTGCGAAATTTTCTACTCACTGCTACTAAAATTGCTCTTGCACAATCCCTTCTACTTCCCATCCTCGATTATGCAGACGCCAGCTATCTTAATATAACTGAGAGTCAACTTAATAAACTTGAGCGATTTCTAAATTTCTGTATAAGATTCATATTTGGTTTGCGGAAATATGATCATATGTCTGAATTTCGTGCTAAGCTCAAGTGGCTACCAATTCGTTTTCGCCGGAATGCTCATATACTATCGCTTCTATACAGCATTCTGGTTGATCCTAATATACCTTTATACCTCAAAAAACGATTCGAGTTCCGCCGTGAGTAACATTCAAGGTTCTTAAGGTCGTCGGAAAATCTCAGACTGGAAACACCTCTCAACTCAGTCCAAGCTGTTCGTTTATGGAATGCATTACCTGTGTCAGTAAGACGCGCAGAGTCTTTGGCCATTTTTAAAAGAATGGTTAAGGACCACTTTTTTCGACTATTCTCTAATAAGTCACCATCATGCCGTTTCTTTATCTTTATTATATTTATATATTGTAATGTATCATATCTATTTATAAGCATATGAGCCTGTACCTATTAAAATAAAACTAACTAATAAATGTACGCCTTATAATCATGATTTTTTGTCTTAAAGTATATATCGGACGATTTAGCGCAGTGGTTAAGAGCTTAAAACGTTCGGCCCATTGTGTCTAATAGTCGCGGGTTCGATTCCCGCACGAGACAAATCTTTGTGTGATCCACAATTATTTGTTTCGGTCTGTTTATTTGTGTATGTTATTGTAGTGTAGTAAAATTACATGTTTGTAAACGCACCTACGGCACAGGAATAATTTCTAGTGGTCCATAACATAGGTTATAAGTTATTCGTTATAGGCGTATCATAGTGCTCCTATATTTTTTACAAAATATTAATTTTTGATGGGGTGTGTTTTTTAGTACAACAAAATTTTAAGGCATCGCTACCTTTGGTACATCTGTCGTTATTTAAGTTCGAAGTATAAAAAAATATATATTGTTAGTGGCAAATCAGATAATGAGTTTAAAATAAAATACGGCTTAAAATACGAATAAACGTACGCGACTGCACAACATTCTTTTTTAAACGAAATCAATTTATTATATATCATCTCATAATCGTTATTATATTTTTCTCCCTGTTGTTGAACTTCTAACGAGGTTTAATAAGACCTTGTTATTTTAAGAAGACAGCAACTATATGATGGATGACTTATCCAGACTCTTGGTCTTCTTACCGCCCGGAGTTTTACATAACGTGTCTAAAACTAGACGGGCAAACTTATCCACACTTAAACTTTCTTAAGTGTTAATCGATCATCGATGGCCAATGATCTGTGAACCAGACGTGGAACTGGGGATTGCTGAAACTTTAGAAAAATGATCAATTGCAGCTTTAGAGCAGAGAGTTTTATCTAATTAAAATTATTTAAAAGAATATTTGTATAGGTTTGAGATGTTTATATTTTTGTTGACATATTTTTGCAACTTTACGGGCGCTCTTTGCGCCTGTAAAGTTAAAACGTTTTTTTTTATTAACCTCTTTCGTCCCACTGCTGGAAAAAGGTCTCTCCCATAATTCTCCACTTAACCCGATCCTTGGTCATATCAGATCATCTCTCCTCATAGGCGTCAAGGTCATCGCGCCATCTTTATACGTGGGCTACAAGAATGCCAAGCTCAAGTGGGGATGGGGGGATCATTTGAGCAGAATGAACCCAGATAGGCAGGCAAAAATCCTACCGAATGGCGATCAGATGGACACCGACGCCGGGGAAGACCTAGAAAAATTAAAATGTAATTAGGTATATTTATTTACAGCCAATTCGTCTCGTTTCATTCAATTGACGTCAGAGCAAAATAATAGATAATATTCCTGTCCTAGTTTTAGCTTGTCAGGCCACGAATATATAAATACTATACTATGGTAACCGAACTTTTAAGGTATTATAAAACGTTCACGTTATTTTTCTTCCCCCGGGTGCAAACTTAAAACTTTTTTTTTTTGTTTTTTTTTTTTTTTTTTTTAAACGTTGCCCCACACTAGGATTAATTCCTGTGTCGTGGGTGCGTTTACAAACATGAAAATTCACATACACAAATACCCAGACCGGAACAAATAACTGTGGATCACACAAAGATTTGTCCCGTGCGGGAATAGAACCCGCGACTATAAGACACAGTGGGCGGGGCGGGCTAAGCCCTTAACCACTGCGCTAAATCGTCCGTCAATTATTATATTCATGGATGGTTCACGGCTCATTAGGTTTTGTGGGGCGGCGGGGTGCAAGGGAAATGCATACTCACACTATGCTTGCTGCCAACTCATTAATATTAATCTATCGAGTTATATAAATATAGGTTAGGCGATACAGTATTGTAAATTAAATCTCATGTTGGCTAAAATATGTTTTGAGTGTAGAAAATACATTACATATTATTAAAAATGTAGGTATTGTATGACCATCTCAGCCTACTCCTACGAAGAAAACTGGCCTGAGATATGTTTATTATTTTTGAATGCGCCTACAGATATTTTTTTTAATGTTAGTTCAATTAAAATTATTTGAAAAAAATATTTAAACTGAACTAAGATTCAATTTAATTACTTTTTTAAAAGTTATAATAATAATAAGCCCGCAGGGCAGCTTGTGTTGGGCTTGGGCAGCTGTTGGTGACGACACCACGGACGCGATTGCTTCAGTGAGTCGGTCAGGGCCCCAACTCGGCGCGTCTTCGTCGGTCGCGTGGTAGCCGAAGGGTGCCCACAGGATTCTTGGCTCTGGCTAGCCTTAATTGGCCGTCCAGAGAGGATCCGTGAGAGCTATATCGACGTAGGAAGATAATGCCATCCTACGTCGATGTACTCCAGGGGTGGAAGTGTTACAGGGCATGACGCCGCGAGTAACTTCGGAGAAAGCGCAGCACACCTCTCTACACCCCTGAGCCGCTCACACCGGTGTTACCCTCAGTAGTCCTAGGACGACCGTTTGAGGGCCCATCTAGTAAGCGGCGAGTCACCGCCGGCCACGGGTAATTAGGTATTACTAATTATGGCTGGTGTCCGTTCCCTTTGAAATAGTCCAGTTTTTGTCCATCAAACCTCATTTACATAGCCCTAGTTTTCTATCCATAATTTACAATAGTCCTTGCAACTGCCATGGTCAGTTCGCTGGTTATTTTTCTTAATTTTCAGCAAGTGATCTCAGCAGGTGGCTTACATAACATTAACTTCTCGCAAAGGGCCTCTACGTGTAGAACCCATGTCCCCATGCAAGCCTTTCAAATGTCCGGGTGAAGCCCGTGAATCTCAGCGAGATACATATAAATCATTATTGTTAAAAATACAGTACAACCAAATATGTTACCTATATCTAATACAATGGGTGAGCGATCACTTCAATAAAATGTGCGGCAGGTACTTAAAATAGGGAAGCCCTGAGCTATAAGTACCAGCGCTCTTCCAGTGATACAATTTTGTTAATCTTACGGAGATTAAATACATTAGATAATAGTATACCCAATACATGTGTAAGCAGCTAATGATCCCACCTTAGTCTCTACAAGTCATACCCACATCGTAAATTGTGTTTTGGTGTGTTGTATAGTTATATATAATGTAGGATGGGTAGCTACCCACTGTGATAGTGTAGTAAGGATGTGTGTATGTTTCACTGTATCGTACAAATAAGATTTTCTGTATCAATATACGAGAGTTGTAATAACCATTGTGTAACAATTTTCTTGCACTGGTATTTAGATTTAGGGACGACATCAAGATGTTTAGTATTTTTTTTAGAACAAAAATATTATTAACTTGCTCTTGGAGAAGGGAATATAAATTTCAAAGCTTAATGAAGTATTAGATTTAATCTCATCCCTCATAGTATTTTTTTAAATGTGATTGTACTCATTTCTAAAATAATTTTACGCAATTAAGCACACACGTACCGTGTGAAGGCTTACGTCGTTAGTAAGCCATGTTAAATCTCGGCCGTTTCAGCGGCTCAGTGGATTTCGTTTATTACATCTACTCATTCAACGCTCAGATCGTACTACGATGGCAGTGCACGGACGTTCAGAGGCTACTTAGTTAATTAAATGTTCGCTGAATGACCGCGTCCTCATACACCCTAATGTTTATCAGAAGGATGACTTTACTGAAAATGGGTTAGGGCTGTCAAATTAATGCTAAACGCTCTTAAGTTTTTATTAGCTTTAGTAATTGCTGAGTATAATATTGGTTACCTCTATTACATATGTTTTTAAATAAATATAAAATATTAGAAAATCTGTTAGTGAGATGGTAAATGTATATATGTATTTATATGGACAGAAACGTCTCTGACTCCTTATACCACACGCAATATCAGACTAACTTCGCCGCCGAGGTAGAAAAATCTGCCCGCTGGCTGGTGCAAAGTGTCACAGCGAGACACCTTCTCATAGGTGTCTACTATAGTCCTTGTATATCCATAGCGAATGCCCAAGCCTAGGCTGTTTCTTCCTTAAGGTACTTTTGACTTTCTTTCCCCTTCTGACTGAAGCGTGGTTGTTGCCCGCTCATGTCGGGTGAAGTTGTAAAGGCCCATTCTGCCGTCATTCACACACACATACACAAAAATCTGACTACTTCTATGGGGATAAGTCCATAATCATACATAGGTACCTATAATGTAACTCAGAATTCTAGACAGATTGTTTAAATATAAACAGGCAATTACTATAATACGTTTATGCATTAAAACCTTGTGGCAGACAAACATCTGCGTAGGATATCTTATCACTTTATTTGTATTTGCTTAGGTACAAACACATTTCTTCGAAACTTCTTTACGTTAGATTTCAAAGCGAGGCGTATTTGCCAAACAAAATTAAAATTTTCTACGGAGTCCGTTCACCTTTTAAGCTAAAATCTGATTAGCGAGACGTGAATAAGGGTCTGAATGGTTGTGCATGCAGTGAAAAATTGAAATTTTAATGTACCGACTATGCACTCGTAGTCTTTTTTAAATTTGGTGATATAAAACAATATTAAATTTGGTGATATAATACAATATATATAAACAGTTGTTTTAAAATAAAACAGTATATTTGAGTAAAGGAAAAATAAATTTATAGTAACCGTAGAAACGAATGACTCTCAGAAGCCGAAAATAGAGACTGTACAGACAGAAGCTCTTTTTTCATTAGTGAGTCAGTAATGGCTGAATAATAATAATGACTAAAGGGACGTTTGTGGCAAGTTGTTTATTAGTCCAGGAAGTCGATTAAGGCCCATGTCTACTGCAGGAATAGTAGATCCTTAAATATACACCGGTTTCCTCGTGGGTCCAATGGAAACTGAAAGGGGCTCGTAAGACACTTTGCTGTAGCTTGTTTTAATTTTCCGTCTTGAGAGAAGTAGTTATATACTCCAGGGGCGAAAGTGTTAAAGGGTACCATCCCATAAATACCAAGGAAGAAACCTCTTGACATCAATAAGCCGCTCATAGCTGTGTTTAAACCTCAGTCATCATATGAACGCCGGCCATGTATGATTAGTTATGACTACTTATAGCCTTTGTCCGTATCCTCTAAACGCACCTACCCATGTTCCTATCCATCAAAACCTCATTCTCACAATTTCTGTTCGCTTTATAAATAAACATTGATTTCTCGCAAAGAGCCTGCATGTATTGAACTCATGCCCGTCCGCAAGCCTTCCAAAGATCTGGGCAAAAGCCGTGAGGCCATGAACCTCGAAGAGATAATTAGACAGAGATTACAGGATGTTATCGTACACATTGTACTATAAGTACACAAAGCTTTGCATGTACATATACGCTCTCGGGCTGCGTTATCACGCGGTTTTGTCTTGTTTATCGTCGAACATTGTCATACCAAGATATTCTAAAGAAAACATTTTTGTATCGCAGACATGGTAAAATTATATACTCTAATGCCATTCGCAAATGGATCTCCTTTTAAATTTGTGTTTCTATTGTTATGTGAGGTATCTATTCTAATGAAAATGATTCTTTGTTGAGTAATATTTTATGATGCAGAGATGAAATAATAATATTCAAAGTATCAGAAACTATATTTCAGAATTACCTTATCTTTGCCATGTGAATAGTTAATTGAGTGTTACAAAAAAACTACCATGTAATAGTTGAAGGAGAAAAAAGTATCAGTTTGCTAATCTGTATTCGTGATATTGACCAAGTTGTTTTAAGTGCGCTAGCAAAATGAAGGCGCAAGCTTTGCAAATCTGTTCAGCCTTTGTAGACGAAAGTTATGATTAACAAGCTCATACACGTTAAATTAAGGCTGATAATCAAAGAACAACCACTATTTTTAATCACTTTACGAAATTTCAAATGGAAATTTGTCCAGAAAACGGGTAGGGTTAATAGGTTTAATATAGTTAACATTATTTATAATTTTTTTGTATTGTTATTGTATTTATTATTTATAATTTTTAATTTAAATCATTATTCATTATTATTTTGTATCATTATTAATTATTATTTTCAAAATTATTAACTTTCTGTGTTGGTGCAAATATATACTTATATGCTGTCTGAAATAAACAGTTTTTATTTTATTTTATATTTATTTATTATTATGATAGTGGTAAACTACGCGATAATATTTGTCAATGGAGCATATAGATTAATGTTTTGTTTCCAGAGACACATCTATCTTATCTTATCTTATTTTGTTTGGCAATTTTTGTAGGGTTGATTTTCATCAAACGCACTTTGACCCAATGGGATGTGTTGTACTGCCCTTAGCCCTAGTGTTCTTACGTACCTGGTGTCCCAAATACTCCCTGTAATAGGCTATGTATTTCGCCAGGGGGGAAGAGCCGATTGGTGATGGATAGGCCACCCCCAGCAAGTTCATTCGCCGCGCGGCCAGAGCATCGCATTTGCAGAAAATGTACGTCATGGTTTCAGTTTCTGTGCCACAGTTCCTGCATACCACATCGATAGCTAGGTTTATCTTGTGTAGATGTTCTTTTGTGCTATAGTGGCCTGTGTATGCTCCAATAAGTTGGCTTAGTTGAGTTCTACTGTGTCTCAGTATTCTCTTACTATCGTTTTCACTCCACGTGTTGGTGAATTCCTTGGAGTGTCTTAGCATTGTGTTAGCCTCCCACTCTTTTCTGTGTTGTTCCTTAGCGTACTCCACTAAGAAGATCCGGCAAAGAAACTCAGCGGGCTTGTCTTTTTTTTATTTAATTCTCATTCTCTTCTTTCTTTAAATTTTTTTTTATCATATTGTGTGGGTACAATGTTTAGGCTACAATTAAATAGCTTACAATCTAGCTCCAGTGTGATGCCGTACGACCGAGATATGAGACTAATGAAGTTATTTATAAAGAGTGTCTGAAGGATTCCAGATGGACCAGTTCCCACAAGCAGCGCCCGTTCACGAGTATGACTACTGGAACAGCCATCACTCCCCTCGACCATATTGAAGGGAAGGAAGTGACCCGCGCCAGACAGATATCTTAAATCATGTGTAACGCAGTGGGTCATCAGTCGCGATTGTATGAAAACTTTTGCTAATATGACATGTGCTTCTCTGGAAATGGTAGAATAATGGCTATTTATTTATTCCGAGACGATTTTTATGCTCAAAGCTATCATCATACCACATAAACTTCCTGTCATATCGATCCTCTCACAATAGAGGAAGGCAGAGAAATGTCTAGTCTGGAATCGTCTGGTCCGTATAGAGATTGAAATCTTTCGGTCGTCCAAAATGTGCGTTAAAATGGATGCTTTTACATGGCTCATTTTTATGGTTTTGTTAACGTACAGCCTAATGTATAACGCATTCAGGTATATTCACCTCCATGTTTACTAACTCTTAAACCGCACGCTAATAAAAGGCAGAGTAATAAAAAATCAAGGTAAACTCTCCAATTGGAGGACGAAGGAGGGACTTAATTACTTTATTTCCACACAGTATCAAAGGTACTTCGACGCAATTACGAGGACTCAATGCGTTCTCTCACTTTGCGCAGTTGCGATTAAGCGATTCAATTTTCGATGTGGCAAACATCAATAGAGAGTTTCTCGGCTATTTTATGCTCTGCAAATGTGAATTTGAAAAATATCATTGAACGTCATAAAAAGGTTTTATCTCTAGGTATTTATTATCAACCAAATTTATTTATATGATTATTACTTGGCTTAGTGCTCAGCGCATAGGCCACTTCACCCACTAGATTGAGTAGTTGCGGGTTCGATCTCCGCGTGGCAGAATCTTTGTGTGATCTACAAATATTTTTTTCGATTTGTATATATGCAATTCATGTTCGTATATGTATCCTCGACTCAGAACTGATTCTTTGGTATCTCGTATCACAACTGAATCTAGGAGCAATCGAATAGGTATAATTTATATTCATATTCACCACCACACTCTTTATTTCTTGAACCCACAGATCCCTTAGAAGTATCAGAAATTATAGACCAATTAAAAACTGACTGCAGTCCAGGTCCTGATGGTATTGGTCACAAATTAATAAAATATAACAAAAATTACATTATAGCACCTTTGACTACAATTTTTAACTTAAGCTTCTCAATAGGTGTTTTTCCGGATATATGGAAAACGGCCTTAGTAATTTCAATCCATAAAAAAGAATCCAAACTTGATCCAAGTAATTATCGCCCTATCTCCCTCCTTTCGATTTTTTCTTAAATATTGGCGAAACTAGTAAACCGAAGGCTAATAAAATTTCTCGACTGCAATAATCTACTTGCTCCTATTCAGTTCGGTTTTCGACCTGGAAAATCGACGGAACAAGCAGTTACACTACTTACTACTTTAGTGTCATCTTATCTCGATAGTGGTAAAGCATGCGTCGGCATTTTTCTGGACCTCACTAAAGCCTTCGACACAGTTTCTACTCCAATACTCCTTTCAAAACTGGAGTTAATGGGAATCCGAGGTTCTGCCCTTAGCTGGTTTTGCAGTTACCTATCAGGCAGATCTCAACGTTTACGAGTCGACACGCATACTAGTGATAGCATGCCGATATCGTTTGATGTCCCATAGGGAAGTATCTTGGGTCCAACACTTTTTCTGTGCTACATAAATGATATTACACATATACCATTAATTAATGCAGATATCATATGTTACGCTGATGACACAGCCATACTATTCCACAGCGATACATGGAAAAACTCAGTAGACTTAATTGAAAACGGATTATCAATGAAAGCTAAATGGTTAGATAATAACTTATTAACGCTAAATACTAAAAAAACCAGCTTCCTATGCTTCCACAAGACCCTATCTTCAGCCCCCATATCTTACCCTAACATAAGAATTCACAAATGCGCATTCCCTCATACTAATAACAACTGTAATTGTCAGGTGATAAACAGAACTGACACTATAAAATATCTTGGAGTTTTAATTGATGAAAAACTAACCTTCCTTCCGAAAACACATTGATCTACTAGCCGCGCGAACGAGAAAACTTATACCGGTCATGAAATCTCTCCGCACAATTACCGAAAAATCTCTTCTCAAAACCATATATACAGCTTTGTGTCAATCTATCCTCCAATATTGTATTCTGATTTGGGGTTCAGCAGCCACAACATTTCTAATAAAACTAGAAAGAGCTCAACGGTCCGTATTAAAAGTAATGCTAGGAAAACCTTTCAGATACTCTACTGTGGCACTGTACAAAGATGCAAGTGTTCTAAGTGTAAGAAAAATTTACATACTACGAGTGGCTATGTCTGGACATAAAATAGCTCTAGAATTACCCGATCTTCAAAAGAGGTTGGCAAAACGAATATTTACTATACCAACAATAGCTATAAAAACCTCCTTTGCTAAGCGTTTTACTCCCTTTATGATTCCTTTCAATTTCAATAAGATTTCAAGAATATGCAATATAAAAAATAACAGTTTACGGGAAGCAAAAATAAAGATTAGGCTCTGCTTGCGTTCTTGGGATTTTGAGGAAACTGAAAGTTTTATTCGAGTCGTCTCTTAGTATTTACCTAACTTACAAAAACGTATAGAGAGATATACGCATCACACACATGTGTACACATAAACATGCATACACACGAATCAACAATTTTTAGGCTAAGGTTTTAAATGTCTTAAAATATTATTAATAAGTACCTCACTCATTTTCTACTTTTATTTTATTTATTTCTTTAATTTTATTATTTTAGAGCAAATATGTTTTCTGCTATTTCGTTTTTTTTTCGCAAATACTTATTTGTCGATTCCTTTTTGTCTATTTTTTGCAACACTGTAAAATATTTTGTATTGTGTATTTTGTTAAAACCAAAACCAGACCCCCACGGGACAGGCTATGCCTAGTGTGGGGATCAATGAAAATGCTAAAATTTTGTTCAATATTTTTGTTGGAAATAAATTCATTTTTTTTTTCATTAAACTAAAGCTTTATTAAAAAAGATTTATTATGTTGCACGCACCAAGTAATAGAACGCTTTAAAAGACTGGATTGAAATTAAATTAACGCTTCAAAATCACTTTGCAGGTTTTGGAGAGGAAATAATCTCGTTATACTCCGAAGCAATACTTTAATCTTGAGAAATAAATCTTTTCCACAATTAAGTCAATCACGCCTGTTTAACTCGATTTTTTTAAGAAACCTATTACAGACCGCAGGGACCGTTCCCGGGAAGAGGTTAAGGCACTAAATTGTTCTGAGGTAAAACAGTCAATTTAAATGGTAAAAGAGTTTCATTTTAAAAAAATTTAATGCAAATGACACTCAAGGAAAGTTTTTATTGCATTACTTAAAGCTAGACATTTGTTCGTATGTCACAGTAGAAGGAGATTTTATTAAACTGGTCGCCTCAAAGCATAAAGCTTACAATATGATTACATTAGATATTCTAAATATAATACTCAATGAATAAGCTCAATGTTCAGATAAATTCCAAGACAAATTCAAATTAACAAAAGCTGTTTATGCCAAGTATTTGTTCTATTGCAAAGTAATTTTAGGCAAAAGGTACGAAATTATGATAATCCAAATCATACCGAATTAATAAAGACATCTCAGTAGATGAGACGGGAATACGAAGTTTAATTATATTACGTTTTCCAAAGCTGAGAGTCAAGTTGCATTTGCCCGGGGTTTTTGTTTCAGTCCCCAAAAGTAGCTTGATGATATAATAATTACTTATGGAGCCGGCATAAACAGCTTTTTATTCCGACTTAGAGAAAAAGGTCAAACAATGCCGAGAGTGCTTCCTTTCGTTCCGCCGTCGGGCCTGCGCTTTGTCAGCATTGTACGGTAGTTAAACTTAATTAATGATTCTGCGCTCTTGATAAGAGACGAACTATACGTACAATGTAGGTATAGTGTAACATCGTCGGCGAAACGTGGGTGTACTCAGTACACCTTTGCCACCCCATCTGGGGAAAATAGGCGTGACGGTGTGTGTGTGTATTTATATTTCTTCTTGGAATTGAAAGTTAATTATTATGAATGTGTGAAGAAAAAATCATGCATGTTTAAATCTGTTACTAATGTGTAAGGCTAGTCAGCCTATTCGTAGTCACGAATCGATTCTCAGATAACTTTAAATAGATGATACGCTAAGTAGAAGTCTTTATGTTGATAGGCTTTATTGAGTACAAAATAAACAGCGTGTGCTGTATAAAGTTCAAAATCTTCCCTCTAGGATTTCTCGGCATTTCTTGAATAAACTTTACACCACCTCTTAATTGCATATACGGTGCTACCTGCAAAATAAAATAACGTCGTGATTTCCTTAAAGTAGTCATTTACATATTCCTAATTAGTAGTTTTTATTACAGAATAACGCCCAGTTGCAGAGACGTTCTTTATAATTTAAAGACGACATTAATCGCTAATTAAAATAAATTAAATAAGTGCAAAAAATAAAATTACGAAAAATTTAATTTTGAAATAATAAAGTCCTTAATGATAATGCTACTATATGTAATGAATGTATTTCCTGCAACGGATTGTAAGACGGTACAAATGGTGAAAACTTCGGTATTTAAAACGAGAAACATGTAAACATTTTAAATGATAAAAAAAGAAATGATAACCTCTAAAGAAACATAGTCCATCAGATCTTTTTCAGTGACATCTGTTCTAGGTTGTTTTACAACAAATGCTGTAGGTTCTTCTCCGTAATCAGGCACCGGTTTCCCCACCATACCTGCTTCACGCACTCCAGGGTGTAGCTGCAAAATGGTTTCCGGCTCCAATGGTGCTACCTGTCAAAACAATTATAGTAACCATACCAAGACATTGTGGAAAGACTGCAACCTGAATGGTATTGAAGTAAAATGTAGCTAAATACCTAAGTGTGAAAGTCCTTATTGGCAATAATCAAGGCTGTGTGATGTATTTTAATAGTAATAAAACAATTTTATACCACTTCAGTTTAATATTAAAAATCGCAATAAATATGGCATTCTATCTTTAAAATTCAAAACGAAATGCAGGCTGCACCTTTTGGTGAACTACGATCGTCTAGGATTTATTGGTTTTGCATCGAGCGTCGAGCGTGCACGAATGCAAAAAAATACACTAGGTACGCTGCTTTGCAGTCGTAAAACTCGTTTTGATATCAGTTTTTAGGGGTTTTTCGAAACTACGAACGGATGTACATGTATAATCGTAAATTTTTTTCCCATTAAACCTGGCTAATAGAGGATCTAGATAACTATGGAATATGAATCCTTCTATGACGTGATCTACAAAAAAGGTTTTTCGAGATAAAAAGGTACGAGAATATTCGCATGGGGTAATAATACCCAAAAAATCTTATAGCTTATTGCTAGACTTAGGTCGAGATGCTGGGTACTACGTGTATACTTTTTCACATGTCCGGGTTGTTTCGTAATTAATAGTTACTAGCTTCTGCCCGCGACTTCGATTGCGTTGACTTTAGACAGGAATCTAACATTTTTATTAATCCAGGTGTTATGTATCATCCTATGTGTTAATCCAGGTAATAAAGTATCTGTGTGTCAAATGTCATCCATTTCCGTTCAGCCGTTTTTGCGTGAATAAGTAATAAACATCCAAACACAAACTTTCACATTTATGATATTAGTAGGATGTAATATACAGCAATTATAAATACATTAAAAATGTATTAAAATTATATACCTTTAGACAAAGCAGTATTCTCATCAATATAGGTAGCGATTTAAAGTCATACCTTATTTTATCAAAATTGCAATATATAGTCTCTATATGTATCTATAATATAAATCCAGATTCAAAGAAAATAATCATACCCATAAGGCAAGTGATTTTTATGGTTTCTATTTTAAGAGTTCAGAGTTTAATACCAGCTGAATTTCAGTACCGCTTTTTAAATCAGGAGCTAAATATACACATACCTATGAGATTTGAATAAAAATATTGCCTTAAATTTAATGAAACTTACAAAACAATCGTTATCCAGATTACACAAAATTATATCTTCTTTACAATACTATTATTTGATCCCCATTCACTCGCTAAGTAGGAGTTAGTTTGGGGCAAAATGTAGATACCGCTTCTATAATGGAGGGTTTGGATATAATACTACGGGCCAATTTAATCTGATCGAGAACAGCCAATATCATAAATTATATTATGAACGTTTTTTCTAAAGATAGGTGGGCGCATTAACTACAAACAAATAATAACGGCAAAAACAAATGCAGATTTTTCTTAAGATAATTAAATTCGGTCCTACATTCAGCTTTAAAAACCACTCTTTCAAAAAAGAGTCTAGCTCCGGGGTTCCCAGTGTGCGCCGCGGCGCACTGGGGCGCAGCAAGAAGTAGCGAGGGGCGCCGCGAGTCGGTCTTCGATCATTATCCGAAAGGGTTAATTATTTGCGGGTATTCATACACCAACAATATTTTGACCGCTCGCTTCGTAGGTTCTTAAGGCCTTGTCCTACGTAGACGTTTCAACGCGAAGCGAATTGCGATTTGCGACGCGATCCGACGCGGTGACACACGAATCCAAAGCGACACGATGCGACGCGGCGGCCGTGTCCTACGTGCGCGCGAGTCGCGCCGCCGCTGTGCTAGTTGTCACTTGTTATCATGACAACGTTGTCATGGCCCCACGTAAACAAATACTTTTAGAGGATTCTTTTCTCAAATATCAACTATTCAATAATAATTATTATTATTATATTATAATTTTAATATGTCTTGTTTCTTTATTTGAATAAAGTATTTATTTCAAGAAGTATGTCATTGTTTTACGACATTGTTTTTACACAAACATTTAAAAAAAGTCATTTAAAACAAACAAAACGTTACTGGAATGGCCGCCGCCGCATTGAGTTCGCGCGAAAATTTCAAACCAATTGATCGCGTTCGATTCACATCGTGCCGCGCCGCCCGCACCCTGCGTCTGTATAGGTCACGTAGGACACTTCAGTAGCTCTCAGCTGTTTGTTTCTTTCGCGCCGCATCGCTTCGCGTTCGCATGGACTTCGCTCACCTAAGACACAGTGTAAGTTGCATTCGTCGTCGGTAAGCGTGCGGGGAAAGGAATGGTGACCTTTCCCCGCACGCTCACCGCAATGCCCGTTTATTCACAAGCGAGCCGCGAAGGAATAGGCATAATTGTCGTGTTTTGTTTTAATTGTTTCGTTTTTCGTCAAAAATCTCACGCAAGATCGAGAGATTTTTATTAAATAAACAAGTTGGTAGTTCAAGTCATACTGATAAAGCATCTACTAGTGCCGGAGATGAGGCAAAATATCGAAGACATCGCAAATACGATGATAGCTATTTGACTTTGGTCTTACTTAAATAGTAGTGAACAATAAAGAAAAATCGCAGTGTGTGCTTTGTCTGACAATATTATAAGTAAATTAAAACCACATTTAAAAAAAAATTACTAAATTTAACTAAAAAAAATATATTCACTCAGCAAGCCTCAGTACCTAACAACGCACTGTTAGCATCATTCAAGGTGGCATACAGGTTGGCAAAATGCAAAAACCTCATACTATTGCAGAAGAGCTTATTCTACCGGCTGCTCTCGACATCGTGAATATTATGGTGGGAGAATCGGCAGGAAAATTAATTTGCAAGTTACCTTTATCTAACAATACTATCAGTCGAGGAATCCATGACATAGCTGAGGATCTCAATTACCAATTAATAGAAAAAATGAAAGACAAGGATTTTGGTTTGCAACTTAATGCATAAGAATGATGCGCATCTTATTTGTTACGTACGATTTCTGGCTGATAATATTATTGTCGAAGAACTTTTATTCTGCAAAAGCATTACCGAACGTGCAAAGGCCCAGGACTTGATTGAAATTCTCGACAAGTTTATTGTAGAAAGTGGTTTGGATTGGGAAAAGTGTATCGGTGTGTGTGCTGATGGTGCTCCATCCATGTCTGGTAGATATGGAGAAATACAAGCACTTATTCTAAAAAAACCCCGAAGGCTATGTGGACCCATTGTATCATCCACAGGGAAGCTCTTGCATCAAAGTCAGTGAACTCTGAATTAAATAAAGTGCTAGAATGTGTCATTGTTGTAGTAAACTACATAAAAACTAGGCCACTTAAGGCCAGACTTTTTAAAAAACTTTGTATAGATATGGGAGCTGAACATACGGCCCTGCTGTTTTACTGCAATTCACGATGGCTTTCACGTGGACATGTTTTATGTCGTGTGTTCGAATTACACAAAGAAATTCGATTTTTTTTTTACAGCATGAACGTCATGAAAACGCTAAATACTTTGCCAAACCAGATTTTTGCTAAAACTAGCATATTTGTGCGATATATTTGAAAAACTAAATAAATTGAATCTGTCTTTGCAAGGCAACAACACGCAAACTAAAAACACCGCGGTCGCACAGCGCTACGAGCGCCTCATCGAAACACTGACGCCAATTACAAATCTACATATTATGTCTTATCCGCGTGGTATGCTGGCAAGAGCGCTGCATTCCCTCGCTGAACCTACCTATACTGGAGCACCGGTGCCGGCAATAGGTACCGACCTATTGACTTAAAAATATTGTACACAGTATATCATATTTTAATTATCAAAAGATTACGTACACACCATTCCAGTACTCAGCTTACTTAAATAACTTCCCGGAACAAGAAGCGTATCTAGCAGATAAAATAATAAATTATGTATAGAAAATTAACTAACGATTAAAATTGTAACGTTTAATCTTGCGGCACCCAACGGTGATAGTCAAATTTTAAAAAAGCAATTTGCAATCGACCACTCGCTCAAAGGGCCAAATCTCGCGGGCTCTATTAAAATTACAAACTTCATTTTAGCGAATAAATTGCTTCTTGACTTTGACTATGTTCAAGGTAAATATTGTCGGTAATCTGTATTTCTTCTTAGTTTAGTTTGAACACCAACCAAATTAAAATTTCAAAATTTAATAACCATCATAAAGGGGGCTGGGGGAATGCGCGAAGCGATGGAATGCGCTGGGGGTCTGTCCAAGAGCGTGCTCGTCGCGACCCCTGCCAGTCATTATGGCTGCAATCTTGGACCGAAGACGTACCGCAGTGCGGGCTAGGGCATACCGGCCCGCCCCCGTCGGTACGAATATAGGTGGAAGCGGCGATGGGGGCCGCCACCCATCACGCCGGGCCCGAACTGGCGAGTCGTGGGGTGCAGAGTGCCGAATAGGCACTTGGAATGTAAGAGGTGGTATGGATGATAAGATGCATTAGGTGATTGATGTGATGAAAGAGAGACGCCTGGATGCTCTGTGTGTAACAGAGACTAAGCGGAGGGGCAGTGAAACCTGTGATCTTCCTGATGGAACGATGGCTCTGTGGTCTGGGGTACCACAGAGCAGTCGTGCCAGCATGGGGGTGGGTATCTTGCTGTCCCGTCGCCTGGCCTCTGGAGTGAGAGATTATGGCCTGTGCGATGCGAGACTTCTCTGGGTCCGTTTAAAACTGGGTGTCACTAGAGTATTTTTGGTCGCAGCATATGCTCCCGTAAGCTCGTCGACACCCCAGGACCTTGAGAAGTTATGGGATAATGTCAGGGAAGTTCTGGATTTGGCTGAGGCTAACGAAAAGGTGATTTTGTGTGGCGATCTGAACAGATGGATAGGAACCAGGCGGCAAACTTGCGACGCTGCTCTGGGTCCTTATGGTGATAAGAGAGTGAACAATGCAGGTAAGCTCATTGTAGATGTTTGTTTGAAAAGGGGTCTCCTTGTGTCTAACACGATATTCCAGCACAAGGACATACATATGTATACGTGGAGAAGGAATGAACAAAAAAGCATGATAGATCTGATCCTGGTTGATAACCGTCTCCGAAGCAAACTACAAGATACGCGTGCGTATAGAGGCCCCACTCTGGAATCAGACCACTATCTCGTAGTTGCGCGGTTTAGTGGTCTGTTCAGGAAGTGGAGGCACTGGCGAGAGCGTATCCCCGTCGGAGACCTTGAAAGATTAAAGGTTGAAAAGTTGCAGGATGAGAGCGTGAGGAGAATGTATGAAGACAGAGTCCGAGACAAGCTTTTGACAGCAGGCTCTTCGGACTCAAATGTAGATGAATGCTGGAATAGCCTGAAAGAGAGTTTGGTGGAATCCGCGAAAGAAGTATGTGGTTGCTCAAAGAAGCATATTACAGCAAAAGGTAATGCATGGTGGGATGCGGAGTTGCAAAGCTCCGTAGAAAGTAAGAAGAAAGCGTGGCAGGACTATGTATCTTCTTTGAACCTGAATGCCAGTATGACAGAGATGAGGAAAGAAATATACCGGCAATGCAAGAATGCCACTAAAACTTTAGTGAAAGAAAAGCGTGAAAGAGCCAGTATGATTGAGGAGGAGAGGCTGGCGAAGAACTTCGAGAACAAATTATTGAACGGAGAATGCGCGTGAAGTCCGATGGAATGTTGTGCGAGGCACAAGGGGGTTTCAGGTCTGGAAGAGGATGTTCGGATCAAGTCTTCTCACTCCGCAACATCGTAGAGAAGCATCTGGCAGTGGGGCGGAAGGTTTTCTGCGGTTTTGTAGATCTGGAGAAGGCATTTGACAGAGTTGTGCGAAAGAGACTTTGGGACATTTTGCCAGAGTATGGTCTATACCATACTTTGGCACTCTGTTGCGAGCCGTCCAGTCCACTTATGTGGACTGCAAGGCATGCGGACGGGTGGGTGGTAACAGGTCACCCTGGTTTGACGTTAAAATCGGCGTCAAGCAGGGTTGCGTGTTGTCCGCTAGACTGTTTATAATATATCTGGACAAAAGTCTTCAAAGACTGAAAGCGATGAATGAAGTTGTACAAATGGAAGGTGTACAAATGGGTGATCTAGTGATAAACCATTCTACTTTATGCAGATGACGCGGTTTTAATAGCGCCAACAGCCACTGATCTGCAAACACTAGTCACAGTTATGAAAGACGACTGCATGATCAATGGCTTACACTTGAATGTGAAGAAAACCAAGATTATGGTTTTTGAAAGGGAAGAAACCAGAACGAATGTAAGGATTGTGGTTCGTAACGATGTGCTGGAGCAAGTGAATGAGTTTGTATATCTTGGATGCGCCTTCAGTAAGGATGGGAAATACACCGCTGACATAGAGAGAAGAGTGAGTGCAGGGAAGGGAGTGAATGGTGCGATGGGAAAGCTACTCGGGAGCCGGCACTTAAGCCATAAGGCGCAGCTGGCCATACATAACGGAGTTCTTGTCCCAACGCTGTTATATGGTAGCGAGAGCTGGGTATGTAAGAAGGAGAATGAATGTAGGATAAATGCGGTAGAAATGCGAGCTCTGTGGAAGATGTGCGGAGTGAAGCTGACCGACCGCATTAGCAACAGCATAGTAAGACAGCGAGTAGGTATGAAAGATAGTATCGGGGTAAAGATGAGAAAGGGCATGCTCCGTTGGTTCGGGCATATAGAAAGAATGCCAAAACAGATATACAATGTGAAAGTGGAAGGATGCAGGTACCGGGGAAGACCTAGACTATCTTATCACGACCAAATAAACCGAGTCTTATCTGATGGAAAAGTCAAGAGTCTCCGTAATCGGCGAGCGTGTATGAGACGAACTATGAGAGTCGAGGAAGCCAGAGAGGTATGTAAGGAAAGAACCTGTTGGAACTCTGTACTCTCTGCCTACCCCGCAAGGGATCTTAGGTTATAGATAGATTGATAGAAAGGGCGCTAGTCATGTAGAAACTATGTGAATGAAGTAAATAATAAAAATGTTGGTTGGGTTAGATTAGACGCGCGGTGTTGTGTGGCCCACGTCGCCGTGAGCACCGCGTCGGTGCGCTCGGCTCTCCGCCGATGGCGGGCTCTTCAGAGCGCGGCACAATAGGGGCACCGGTGCGTTCCATACGGAGATCCCAGAGCCCCTCCAAAGTGCTGATGTCAGCCACCCTGGGTTTTTTTAGTCGGTAGGAATCCGACCCGCCCCGCGAGCTTCTCCTGAGGCTACAGCGTCGTATGTTATGCTGACGACACACTGGTGTTCGCCGAGGGGGACACCTTCGAGAGGACCATAGGGCTCGCCGAGCTTGGGGCAGAGATCGTCGTTGCCAAGATCCACGAGTTGGAAGTTACGGAGCGCCGCGTGGGTTTCCGTTGGAGACTTCCAGTCCAGGTGGGGCGGTATCGCGGAACCTGCTGAAGTACCTGGGCCTCACACTGGACAGTCGCTGGGGCTTCGAGGAGCACCACTTCGGCCGCCTGGTACCCCGAGTTGAAAGGGTAGTAGGTGCTACACACAGACTGCTGCCCAACTTCGGGGGACGGTCAGAGTAGGTGCGCCACCTCTACGGGGGAATCGTGCAATCGGTGCGTCTACGGGCCCCCGTGTGGTTACACCAACTGTCGGGCGTCCGGCGCAGCAGGATGAAAATCCAGAGCTTGCAGCGCAAGTTGGCCATCCGCATCGCACGAGGATACCGTCCTTTGAGGCGGCAACGCTCCTGGCGCACTTTCCGCCGCTTGACATACTGGCGGACATGGACGCGGAGGTCTACGACCAGACTCGCGGCGTCCGCCATAGCGGTGAAGGCGTGCCTGCGCTTAACGAAGTGAGACGGCGGGAACGTCGGCGTGCTCAGGAGGACGCGAGGCTCAGTCAAGAGCACATCATGCGCAAGCGCGTCGTCCAAGCTATCCTGTCGTCCTTCGAAGCCTGGTAACAGCGGAGGAGAGGCCTCGTATAGGCTTACTCTGATAGTCATCGGTCACGGTTGTTTCGGTCATTGTCTTAACAAGATCGGACGCGAGGCGACGACGTCTTGTCACTTCTGTGGTGGGGATGAGGATTCCGTCTAGCACACGCTCGAAAAGTGCCCAGCGTGGACAATTGCTGAAAATATGGTAATATCTCTGCAGATGGATGAACCCTTTTATATGTTTATAAAAAGAGTCATTGGTTTTGGATTTGTGGACTGGATGGACATTAAAATGCCTAGAATTTGACTATCATCGACTCGCTGCTAACTTGAAGGGATCTCAAAACGCTCAACCAGACAACTTGATCCAATATTGGTTGGTGGATGCGCATTTCTTGAAATTGCTCACAGTGTTATTTCCTCAGATAGCCACTGGATCAAACCGTCCATCGTATTGGCTGACACTTCAAATAACTCAATCCAGATATTTCTTTAACCTAACTACTAACCTAACCTAGTGTAGCTGTGCTAGGAGCAGTGATCTTATAATTATTGTACTAAGTCTTTTTTTTAAGTCTTAGCCCCACACTAGGATTTATTCCTGTATCGTGGGTGCGTTTACAAACATGAAAATTTACATATACAAATACCCAGACCGGAACAAATAATTGTGGATCACACAAAGATTTGTACCGTGCGGGAATCGAACCCGCGACTTTTAGACACAGTGGGCGGAGGGGCTTAAGCTCTTAACCACTGCGCTAAATCGTCTGTCGATTATCGTTAACAAAATATCCAGATTTCTACGATATGAATAATCCTAGCTATGTAGTTAACGGTAAATGGCAACACGAGTCGATGTAAATGCGCTGAACTAATATCATTTGTACATCATCGTCCGTTGATACGATATCCCCAATTTGGCTAGAGTTTTGGTGATTTACTAAAATTCTTAGTATCGCTTTATATGGTCGGTGCTTCGTTAAACGGTTTGGACTAGTAACAGCTGTGTTAATGTTATGTAATATATAGTATCTAACCTTTTTATATAGTTGGTTCTTGAAGAAATTTGTAGCAGTTGATAACACACCTGAATTAGATGAGCATCAAAATAAATGGTTCCTCAAAATATAAGCAAATCAATTTTCTCGTTGTTTATGTTTATCAAATAGGGAAGGGTTTACTAAACGTTCACAATTTTAGATAAAACGACAGCACAATTCCCATTCAATAAATTCTACTCTGTGATTTCAACAGAAACGAATAAAATACACTTCTAAATTAACAAAATCATCATTATTTTCCTTGTTCTGTTCATTACTCATCTCCAAAATTTGCAGTATCGGAAACAACTCTACTGATAGCAATTTGGATTTGTAACATGGCTGATAAATAAATTGTAAATACATTTAGCAGCAAACATTTCGAACCATTTCTCTTCTTACTCGACTAGCCCATTTGCAGATCTCCAAACGGTGCCATTACTCAGCAATAAATTGGCACTTGCGCCGTCATTCATAAATTTCGCGAGCGCGCTGTAAACCAAGTTCTCTGAGACACTTTTTTGTATAAATATTACCTACTCACTTAATCTTAACACACTAGATACAATATCATTTGCTTGAATTATGAAATAATATAAGGTAATTAATCTTTATCCATTGTCTGTGTAACAGTCAGCGGTCTCGGGTGTGTTGTGGGGTCTATTGCTGTTAGTGGTTTAGAGAAGAAAGGAAACATTGTTACAAGAAATCAGTTATTTTTTGTTATATTTTTATTTGTATTGTGTACTTATATACTTATGCAAATCAATCAATAATTCCAGCCGATTTCAGCTAAAGTGTTGCTAAAATGATGATGCAGATGAGTGTCGATTTTACAGGTATCAATTACTATTCTGGTCTGCCATTTGGTGTGCTTACTCTGTGACTGATATATTCAATTTATACATCGATAGTTTAGTAATAATTTTATCTAATATAACTGTTTTTCTACTTATGATAACTTTATCTGAACAAAATTATGTAATAAATTAGTGCATATCATGGAATGTCAAATAAGTCCATTAATTCCGAACTAAAAATGCTTGTTCATGTTCATGAACTAAATCATTGTTTGCCATGACAGGAAAAGCTTCATAGGCATGTACGCCTGGGAAACCTATATTTGAGAGGTCAAGTACAACTCTAACAAACAAAATTTATGTAGTTAATTCACTACGTTTCAGTCATGATAGATTTATGTTTTCTTCAAGCTTTAGGCGGGGAGACCGTCTGACGCTACTAACGTTGGTTAGACTGTTATAAAAAAAAAAATTTGGTAACGTATCCTGGCTATTATCGATAACATATCTATGTAGGTATAACTGTACGAAATAAGTTCATCTGTGCCAACAAAGCTGACTAATTGGCGCCTGTATCAGTTTTGCATAGCCGCAATCCCAATATACAGTTGTCGCAAAGCCGGCTAAATCTATTATAAAGCAGCTTTGCCCAATTCATACGAATTAAAATCGTTTGTGGAATCGATTGTATGGTAGTTACGAAGCGCTACTGTGTACAATTTGGAGAATGCGATCGTATCAAGTGCTCCAGTACCTATATCATAGGGAAGTGTGTGTTATTGGTAACTAAATCACGCTTCATTGCAGTTTTAAAACTGGGCTGATAAATAACTAACGACAAGCACGCGATGCCTTTGAATAATTCATGAATGCATTAGATGTTTGTTTTAGGCAAAATTGTCTTGAAACTACTAAAACACCTTGTAGAGACCATTAGCCACCATAGAGAAAAATCAACATTCTGTACTACCAGTAGATATCACTCACCACAACTCAATGGGTATGAAGTCATTTTCAAAACAATCACGTAGCTTTTAATAAAAGCACGTTCTTACATGAATCTTTCGCGGCTTTACTCCTAATGAAACTCATAAGCATGGTTCTAATACCGGCCCATTAACACTTCTCAATTGCTCTTCGAAGGGAGAAAAACTCCCCCTCCGTGAACTATGACTCCTCGTGTCTCAGAGTCCCATTAAACTTAACACATAAATTAACCGAAACATTGGCTTCACACACGGACCGGAAAGGAAATAATGCCCCGTTGTCGTAATTATTTATTTAGCAAGCGCGCGAAAGGCGTTAACTTGAACACGAATTACAATTTGTACGTATTTGTTCATCTGATACTCTTATATGAGCTGTACCTAAATGTTTCGCAGTATTTTAAATTAATAGACCGTGTCTTAGCTGAAGGGCAAGTCAAGAGTCACCGTAACCGGCGAGTGTGTATGAGAAGAACTATGAGAGTGGAGGAAGCCAGAGAGGTATGTAAGGAAAGAACCTGTTGGAAATCTGTACTCTCTGCCTACCCCGCGAGGGAGCTGGCGTGATGATATAGATAGATAGATAGATATTTTGTCTTTGGGTCAGCGTTTGTAGATAAGCTAGCTCAAGTAAGTAGCAAATAAAAAATAAAGGTATGCAACAAACATATTGCCGTGGAGTATTTCCCAATGCCAATGCTAAAGAAAATATGGTCCAATTCGATTTTGTCATTTCAACATAATAAAGGGAGATTGCTTTTCGTCCAATATTTCCGGTGAACAGATCTATAGAAAACTGTCGACTACTTAAGCAAATCTCAGTGAGACGTCTTCCAGCTTTGATGTTTGCCTAATACTTTAAACTGGTAATGTAGGCATTAAGGCGCGCTGAATGCATAAGAAATGAGGTGCCGCCGCCACAACCTCCTATATAATTAGCGGCCCTATTGGCTACATATTTTGCTTTCTTTCGTTGCAACGTAAAATATTTCACATTGTGTTGGCTTGCTTACTTTTTATGTAACAGCTAGTTTCTAGATGCTTAGTTGTTTCTACACAAATGTTCCAATTGTTGATATATATGCATTGAACATTTGCTATAGGTACCATAACATTAATAAAATATCAAAATATAAATTAAATGGTAATAGAATAAAAGTATTAAGTATACTTTTTAAAGATATATAAGGCTTACTTTAATAGGTACCTAACTTGGCTAATTAATTATTTCCTGAGTAATTTGTTGCGGGAAAACTTTGATCGGACTTTAACGGATAGGGTTCCAATTGGGGGTGGATCATCCAATAAATAGCGGTTTAATATTGACGTTATCTATCAGGTAGTCTTATAAATGAGTCTGTAATTGTAATCGTCAGCTTAAACGACGCGCTCGGCGCTTAGCAGACACAATAGATAAATTATGCGGTCTCGCCTGGACCCGCCGAGAGTCAAGGAATTAATAACGTATTATGTATTACACTTATTACACTGCCTTACTCTAAGCTACAGGGAAAATGATACGATACAATGCACTAGAGTAAATATTAAAAATACAGATAAGAACGGTTGTGGAGCTGAACAACAAAAGGGTGGATGAAATTTAGTATGTTAAAGCGGTTCCTATCAAGATTAGCTTTTGCCCTTAAAGTTTTTATGGAGTGGTCAAAGATATTCGAACGTTTGTGCGTATTCTGAACATTGTGGGTATTTTATTAGGAAGTAATCTCAGTAGGGGGTCTTGTCCAAGAGCGTGCTCGTCGCGACCCCTGCCAGCCGCTATGGCTGCAATCTTGGACCGAGGAAGTACCGCAGTGCGGGCTAGGGCGTCCCCCCGAGGCGACGCGTACCGGCCCGCCCCCGTCGGTACGAACATAGGCAGAAGCGGCGATGGCGGCCGCCACTCATCACGCCGGGCCCGAACTGGCGAGTAGTGGGGTGCAGAGTGTCGAATAGGCACCTGGAATATAAGAGGTGGTATGGAAGATAAGATGCATGAGGTGATTGATGTAATGAAAGAGAAACGCCTGGATGCTCTGTGTGTAACAGAGATTAAGCGAAGGGGCAGTGAAACCTGTGATCTCCCTGACGGCATGATGACTTCGTGGTCTGGAGTGCCACAGAGCGATCTTGCCAGCATGGGGGTGGGTATCTTGTTGTCCCGTCGCCTGGCTTCTGGAGTGAGAGATTATGGCCTGCATGATGCGAGACTTCTCTGGGTCCGTTTGAAACTGGGTGTCACTAGAGTGTTTTTGGTTGGAGCCTATGCTCCCGTTAGCTTGTCGACACCCCAGGACCTTGAGAAGTTTTGGGATAATGTCAGGGAAGTTCTGGATCTGGCTGATGCGAATGAAAAGGTGATTTTGTGTGGTGGCCTGAACGGATGTGTGGGCAAACTTGCGACGCTGCTCTGGGTCCTTATGGTGATAAGAGAGTGAATGATGCAGGTAAGCTTATTGTAGATGTGTGTTTGGAAAGAGGTCTCCTTGTGTCCAATACAATATTCCAACACAAGGATATCCATATACGTGGAGAAGAAATGAACAAAGAAGCATGATAGATTTGATCCTGGTAGATAACCGTCTCCGAAGTAAACTTCAAGATACCCGTGCGTATAGAGGCCCCACTCTTGAATCAGACCACTATCTCATAATTGCGCGGTTTAGTGGTTTGTTCAGGAAGTGGAGGCACTGGCGAGAGCGTATCCCCTTCGGAGGCCTTGATAGAATCAAGGTTGAAAAGTTGCAAGATGAGAGCGTGAGGAGAACGTATGAAGACAGAGTTCGGGACAAGCTTTTGACAGCTGGTTCTTCGGACTCAAACATAGATGAATGCTGGAATTGTGTTGAGCATGCAACCCTTATTAAAAAGCGAAGGCATTACGGTTTTAAAAACACTGCCCTTAATTTATTAGCTTCATACTAAGGTCAAAGATCTCAATGTGTTGAGATTAACGGGGTCAAGTCTCAGGAAGTTAATATTTCAATTGGTGTTCCACAGGGCTCCATCTTAGGACCCTTTCTTTTTTTAGTATATATTAATGTCCTGCCGAACTTTGTCCGTGATGTCTGTGATATTGTACTTTTCGCAGATGATACCTCCTTGATCTTCAAAGTTGACAGAGCTAAGCTTAATTTTGACGATGTGAATGGTGTTCTTTCACGGATATCAAATTGGTTCGAAATAAACAATCTATTACTTAATTCACTCAAGACAAAGTGTATTAAATTTACTATGCCCAATGTAAAAGTTAATGCTACGAATATTCTTATTAATGGCACAAAGCTGGACCTCGTGAACTCCACTGTCTTTCTAGGCATTACCCTAGACTCCAAACTCCAATGGGGGGCCCATATCTCATCACTTGCGGGTAAACTTAGCTCCGCTGCTTATGCAGTGTGGAAAGTACGGCAACTTACGGATGTGGATCTAGTTTATTTTAGTTACTTCCATAGCATTATGTCTTATGGTATCCTACTGTGGGGTAACGCTGCTGACGTGGAAAATGTATTCATACTGCAAAAAAGAGCTATCCGTGCCATTTATAATCTTGGACTAGGTCCAAGGCTTCCCTCAGAGAACTTTTTAAAGAGATCAACATTCTCACGGTCGCTTCACAGTATATATACGACAACATAGTGTACATACGTAGGAATATCCATTTATTTAATAAAGTGAGTGACGTTCATAAATTAAACACTAGAAATAAACATAAACTGGTATTACCAATTGTTAGGCTTAAAAAAGTATTTACTTCCTTCGTAGGAGTCGGTATTCCCTGCTTCAATAAGATACCAAAGCCCATGTTAGAGTTGCCACTTGACAGATTTAAAAAGTATATTAAATCTTCACTAATGAGTAAAAGATATTATACACTAAATGATTTTTTAAATGATAAAAATGCCTTTACACAAATTAACTGAAATCTAGAAGATTATAATGTTAAGTGCAGCGTGTCCTGCGTAGCGAGCGTTCATTGATTTTAAATATTATTCTCGAACGATGTCGACAGGGTCGTGGATTGGTCATGCTCACTAAAATGTCTTTGCTAGTGGCGGCTCTGTGGAGCGGGTCATTCTTTTCCCTCTAAAATGGTTGAGGAGAGTGATGGCTGCTTCTCAGGTCATACTTGTAAACGGGTGCTGCTGGTGGGGACAGGTCCGTCCCCTGCCCTTTGTCTGACTGAACGTGTACCATAATGCTGTTGAATTTTGTCTCGTTCGGCATCACACTGGAGCTATGACCAGTTGTTTTGTACGCGCTCTTTACATATTTTATAGTAACACTTTCTCTTACTATTATTATTATGCTTTTTATTATATACCTCTACAATATCTCTATTTTGTAAATAAGAGGACTATGTAGACACTGACCAATATCATGAATCTAAGTACACTTATGATTAATCTATACTTAAGCACATCTATTTAGCTCGTTCTGCATTGTTCTCCCATACTCCATAAATGCAATGTATACAAAAGGATTTGTAAAACTCATTTTTAAAAAAGAGTAACCGTGGAGTTACTTGCCCTTCTTCTTCACAGGAATGACTTTCCGAACGGGTGGTAGAGTCTTAAGTAATTAATAATTTTCTCTTTTTGACTATTCATAAGTGCCTTTTGGTCTACATGAATTGTCTGAAAAAGAGTTTGGTAGAATCAGCGAAAGAAGTATGTGGCTGCTCAAAGAAGCATAGCACAGCAAAAGGGGATGCATGGTGGGACACAGAATTAAAAAGCTCTGTAGAAAGTAAAAAGAAAGCGTGGCAGGACTATGTTTCTTCTTTGAATCTAAATGACAGTATGACAGAGATGAAGAAAGAAATATACCGGCAATGCAAGAATGCCACCAAAACTTTAGTGAAAAAAAAGCGTGAAAGAGCTAGTGTGATTGAGGAAGAGAGGCTGGCGAAGAACTTCGAGAACAACAGCAAACTCTTTTGGAGCAAAGTGAGAAAGGCTCGAGGTGATTCGTCAGGGTTCAGAATGGAAAAGATAAAATCTAAAGACGGTGACATTCTTGCAGACACACAAGCTGTGCTAAACCGATGGAGTGAATACTTTGGAGAAATGTATGAGAATGCCCCGGATGCTGGTGCCACAGACGAGCCCAGAGGTGAGTTTGCGGCACCAGAATCCACAGAGGACGTGATGTCCTGGAAGAAGTTGAATGGGCGATAAGAAGTATGAAAAATGGTAAAGCTGCGGGAATAGACATGATATCTGCCGAGATGAATAAATATGGTGGAACTTGCGTCCGGGACGCTTTTTGGGCACTTGAAAATCTTTGCTGGAAGACCAGTAGAGTCCCTACACATTGGCGCCGCGCAGTCATAGTACCCTTGTATAAAGGCAAGGGCTCACAATACGACTGCGCCAATTACAGGGCTATCCGTTTGATCAGCTTGGCAGCTAAGGTATATGGTAAAATTATTGAACGGAGAATGCGCGAAAAGTCCGATGGAATGTTGTGCGAGGCACAGCATCAACATCGTAGAAAAGCATCTGGCAGTAGGCCGGAAGGTATTCTACGGTTTTGTGGACCTGGAGAAGGCGTTTGATAGAGTCGTGCGAAAGAGACTTTGGGACATTTTGCCAGAGTATGGTATAAACGGCACCCTGTTGCGAGCCGTCCAGTCCACCTATGTGGACAGCAAGACATGCGTACGGGTGGGTGGTAACATGTCACCTTGCTTTGACGTTAAAATCGGCGTCAAGCAGGGTTGCGTGTTGTCCGCTAGACTGTTTATAGTATATCTGGATAAAAGTCTTCAAAGACTGAATGCGATGAATGAAGGGGTAAAAATGGGTGATCTAGTGGTAAACCACCTATTGTATGCAGATGACGCGGTTTTGATAGCGCCAACAGCCACTGATCTGCAAACACTAGTCACAGTTATGAGAGACGACTGCATGAACAATGGCTTACATTTGAATGTGAGGAAAACCAAAATGATGGTTTTTGAACGGGAAGAAACCAGAACGAATGCAAGGATTGTGGTTGGTAACGATGTACTGGAGCAAGTGAATGAGTTTGTATATCTTGGATGCGCCTTCAGTAAGGATGGGAAATACACCGCTGATATAGAGAGAAGAGTGAATGCAGGTAATAGAGTGAATGGTGCGATGGGAAGGTTACTTGGGAGCCGGCAATTAAGCCAAACGGCGCAGTTGGCCATGCATAACGGAGTGCTTGTCCCAACGCTGTTATATGGCAGTGAGAGTTGGGTATGTAAGAAGGAGAACGGAAGCAGGATAAATGCGGTCGAAATGCGATCTCTGTGGAAGATGTGCGGAGTTACGCTGACCGACCGTATTCGCAACAGCGTAGTAAGAAAGCGAGTAGGTATGAAAGATAGTATCGGTGTAAAGATGAGAAAGGGTATGCTTCGTTGGTTCGGGCATATAGAAAGAATGCCAGAAGAAATAATGACAAAACAGATATACAATGCGAAAGTGGAAGGATGTAGGTGCCGGGGAAGACCTAGACTATCTTACCATGACCAAATAGACCGTGTCTTAGCTGAAGGGCAAGTCAAGAGTCTCCGTAACCGGCGAGTGTGTATAAGACGAACTATGACAGTGGAGGAAGCCAGAGAGGTATGTAAGGAAAGAACCTGTTGGAACTCTGTACTCTCTGCCTACCCCGCGAGGGAGCTGGCGTGATGACATAGATAGAAGTAATCTCAAATAACCACCGAAATAGGGGGTAAAACTGTTGCGTCATGACAAGACGTAATGTTGCTTTTTGATGATAATACACTTAGTACGAGGCATGCCTTTTAAGTTTTGTCGTTTGAAGTAAAAAACACAACTAGAACCTTATAGTACTTTTTATTGTTTTTCAAAGTATTCACCACGTAGCTTAATACACTTTTCCGTTCGCTCAAACCAGTTATTATAACATTTATTCCACTCTAAAGTGGGTGTGTTCAAAATGGCTGACTTGAAAGCGTCGACTGCTTCTTCACCGGACTGGACCCTTTGACCACGAAGTTTTTCTTAATTTTAGGAAATGTAAAGAAATCGTTAGGGCTTAGGTTAGGACTGTATGGAGGATGGTCAAGAATTTCTACTTTTTCCTGCTTCAAATACTCAATCGTTTGACGAGCGCTGTGTGAGCTTGCGGTGTCGTGGTGTAGGATGATGCGTCGCTTTGAGTTAGATTTTCGAAGTTCGGTGATGACTTTTGGTAAACAAACTGTGGTATACAACTCTGCGTTAACCTTTCTAAGATCTTCAAGTGCAATAGTCGCAACATGGCCGGTTTTTCCAACGAACGTGGCCACCATCTTCTTTGAAGTGCTTCGAGAACGAACAACTTTAGTCGGCTTTGGCTCGTCTTGAAAGACCCAGATTGTAGATTGTTGTTTGGAATCAGGATCGTAGGCATAGATCCAAGATTCGTCACCACTGATGATGTCGTAGACGTGATTTGAATCTCCTCGGTTGAACCTTTGCAGAGTTTTCTTACACCATCTGACGCGGGCCGCCTTGTGATCGTCGGAAAGCAGATGCGGTATCCAACGGCAAACTGATCTTTCTAAGGAAAATAAAGGAAATCTTTATTTTCTTTCTAAGGAAATCTTTCTAAGGAAAATGTTCGTGCAATAATTTTCTACAACTTTAGAAGAGGCCTCACACGGCTTCAGTGTTGTGAAGAGCTAACATCTGTGTTCAGTGATGAAGCCACATGTCAGCGGACTGTCGAACTGCTCGTTGGTCTGGTGGCAAAGCGCATCGCTTTGTGATCACGAGGTCCTGGGTTCAAATCCTAGGTCGGACAAATGTAGTTTTTCTAACGAAAAATTCCCAGTATGAGTCCGTCCGAGTCTAGCATTGTGCCCGGTATATGGCAATAGGCTTGCCCCCTATTACATGGGACCTAACATCGTCGGCGAAACGTGGGTGTACTCAGTACACCTCTGCCACCCCCTCTAGGGAATATAGGCGTGACGTTGACATACTAGTGTTAGTGACGAATCTCGCGAAGGACGCCAAAAATCCGCCTTCACTGAAGATAACATCATTGCTGTGAGACAACTAATTCTCAAAGATCGTCATGTGATGTATCGAGAGATAGAGGCTCTATTAGGCATCTCAGGGACAACCATTCAGAAGATCTTGCATGAAGCGCTTGGTGTGAGAAAGCTAGTTTGCCGTTGGATACCTCATCTGCTTTACGACGATCACAAGGCGGCCCGCGTCAGATGGTGTTAGAAAACTCTGCAAAGGTTCAACCGAGGAGATTCAAATCACGTCTACGACATCATCAGTGGTGACGAATCTTGGATCTATGCCTACGATCCTGATTCCAAATAACAATCTACAATCTGGGTCTTTCAAGACGAGCCAAAGCCGACTAAAGTTGTTCGTTCTCGAAGCACTTCAAAGAAGATGGTGGCCACGTTCGTTGGAAAAACCGGCCATGTTGCGACTATTGCACTTGAAGATCTTAGAACGGTTAACGCAGAGTTGTATACCACAGTTTGTTTACCACAAGTCATCGCCGAACTTCAAAAATCTAACTCAAAGCGACGCATCATCCTGCACCACGACACCGCAAGCTCACACAGCGCTCGTCAAACGATTGAGTATTTGAAGCAGGAAAAAGTAGAAATTCTTGACCATCCTTCATACAGTCCTGACCTAAGCCCTAACGATTTCTTTACATTTCCTAAAATTAAGAAAAGTCTTCGTGGTCAAAGGTTCCAGACCGGTGAAGAAGCAGTCGACGCTTTCAAGTCAGCCATTTTGAACACCCCCACTTTAGAGTGGAATAAATGTTATAATAAGTGGTTTGAGCGATTGGAAAAGTATATTAAGTTACGTGGTGAATACTTTGAAAAACAATAAAAAGTACTATAAGGTTTTCTAGTTGTGTTTTTTTCTTCAAACGACAAAACTTAAAAGGCATGCCTTGTACTACTAATCCTAATAATATTATAATCGTATGTTTAGATGTTTAGATGTGTGTTACTCAATCACGGAAAAACGGCTGAATGGCTTTGGATGAAATTTGGCACATAGTTTATTACCTGGATTGACATATAGGATACTTTTTATACCGGAAAAAGAAAAGACACAAGAGCAGTGTTAGCCTAGTGGTTAGACCGTTGGACTGCAAAGTCAGAGGTCTCTGGTTCAAACCCAGGCACACACCTCTGTCTTTTCGAACGCATGTGCGTATTAAAATATGAACATTTCATTTGCTTTAACGGTGAAGGAAAACATCTTACAAACCTGCATGCCTGTGTTTTTCTCGAAGTTGTGTGAAGTTCGCCAGTCCGCATTGGGCCAGCGTGGTGGACTATGACCTAAACCCTCTCAGTCTGAGAGGAGGCACGTACCCAACAGTGGGACAACTTAACAGGGCTGATATTATTTAAAATGTAAGATTCCTGTCCTAAATCAACAACTAGTGCATAATAAATCATTGCCAAATATAGCTAAAGTATTTATGAGTAGTTCTGAATAGTTCCTAGTGAATAATTTGAAGTTGATTGCTATTGCAGCATTGTTTGTGACTTTGTACTATGTGTTGACCACTCCGACAAATGGATACTCCACATTCAAGCTCAAGAATGTTTCAAGGCGATTGATATTGATTAACATCGCTTCATCGGGTTAGTTAATTTATTTGAGTACTTTGTTAGACAGTGCGGGGTTAAATTGCTATAAAACGTCGTTTCTAAAATGTATAATGTATAAGGTGGCTATAATTTTTTTTTTAATATCATTAGGGTTTGAGGTTGCGTGCACGATATGATATAAATATGTACATTAAATAGATAGAGTACTCTTTGTAGTACATTTATGTAATTTATACTATATACTTTATGACAATAGGAAATTGGTGAGCTTATTGCTAAAAGCTGTTTCTTCCAGACAACCAGTAGATAATTCTTTTATTAGAATCGAAGTATCATTGAAATCAATGCTAATATTAATAATTCGAAAATTCCTCTCTCTGTCTATCTGTCTGTTCTTCTGTCGCCTTTTTATAACCAAACCGCTGAACAGATTTCGATTTTGACTAATTTGGCAAGGAAATGGGTTTTATGCAGGAGAAGGATTGGCTACCTTTTGTCTCAATTAAAAAAAAACCTTAAGGGTGTGAAATACACGCCTGAAAATAATGCGAACGAACTTGTGGGTGCAGCTAGTAGCACATAAATATGTATTTAAATATTTATCATCAAGTAGGTAGTTTATTCATACAGGACTCGAAATAAGAAAGCTTAAAACCCCTCCCTCCCTCCCTCTTTATAATGTTTTGTAGATCTTTGAATAGACGGGAGCTTTTCATCTTACAGATAAGTATTTATCTTTAATTTCTCTGAAATATTGTGACCGCATTTTAAATGATTTTTCTTTATAATGCTCGTATGATAATTTTATTGTTAATAGGGCGTTCTTTTGATCGAGCGGCGCATGGTTCATATTCACATGCATCGTGCAACCCGAGGTTTCGGTTTTGAGGTTAGACAAAGTTATATTGAGTTTTTCAATCGCAAAATTCTGGAATGGCGTCTAGTATAGTGGCAATAGGCTCGCCCCCTATTATATATAGGGACGTAAAATTGTAGGCGAATGTGGATATACGCAGTATATCTCTGTCACTTCTTATCAGAGAATGTAGGAGAGTGTTCATTTTTTATTTCTGCTAATAGTTAGTTCCTAGGGAGCTAATATTAATTATGAAAATTGGTTTATCTATGTATTAATAGATATTTATATCATCACGCCAGAAAACTAGGTAATTAAACGTGATAAGTTTACATATTCTTAAGTCCCTTTTATATGATGACATGCGTACAATATCCATTATTTCTTAATCATGATAGAAAACGAGGTATAAACACACAGTAAAAAGGGAAATGAAACCGGTACACCACAAATAAAAGCAATAAAGGATGACGCAAACAAAGTGGCGAGAGCGGCTAAAACAATACAAAAACATCGAATTGAGTAAAGAAAATTCAACCTACGAGTTTTTTACTCTTACGTTAATTTATTGTCTTACCTTATTGGTACCCTATGGTTTTATCTTATTTAACGAAATACTAGCTGAAAAGGTTGAAAAATGTTTTTGGCTGGGTGCATGTAATACCAACAAAACTAAAAACAAGGAAGAGGAGAAATTAAGCTTTATAGTTTTGATATTAGAGTCCTAACTACCGTCACTACTATATTCCTTAAACGGGTGTGGCATAGGTGCACTGTGTACACCTACTTTTCGGCGATGATGTTAGTTCCCATGTAAAAGGGGGCAAGCCTAATACCATATCCCGGATCCCACAATTTCAGTCTCCGGATCGATACTTGGAAATTTTAGATAGAAAAAGTACATTTTTCCGACCTAGGATTTGAACCCATGACTTCGTGATCGCAACGCGCATTTTTCTCTACTAGACCAACAAGGCAGTCTAAGTGAGTGCTAACTTGAATAATGATAGTTTTAAGTTATGCCACTGGTACATTGGGTTCATATTACGTCAACTTTAAATTGTCTATGTGGATATTTATATAAAGTATAGTTACGGGGTACAGGTCATAGATATAGTATTAGTGCCGGGTTTGGACAATACACGTCATCAACGTAAGTAAACGAAAGGTCTCGCCAAAAAAGATCCATATCTATATACATACCGATTTAATACTAGCCGGAATATACAGCCATATCTATTTTCCCACAAACATGTTCATTTGTGGCCTTTCATTGGGTTTCCCTCCGTCAGTCCACAGTGGGTCTGCGGCGTGGGTTATGGACCTATTCACTCTCACCTTATTTGTGTAAGAAGGTCTTTGCCTAGCGCAAGGTCAGTATAGGTTGATTTATTTTAATTGGGTGTCGCTCACTTTTTGTATTCGATCTCGACAAGACAAAAAAGATATATCTTAAAGCATTTTTTTATTAATTAATCTATCTAAGGACTTCAATCAATCAGCCTATCGTAGTCCACTGCTGGACATAGGCCTCTCCTAACACGCGCCATTGCACACGGTCCTCTGCCTTCCGCATCCAGTCTGTCCCAGCGACCTTTTTGAGGTCGTCGGTCCATCTAGCTGGGGGCCGTCCTACCTTACGCTTACCAAGTCGCGGTCTCCACTCTGGGACACGCTTGCTCCATCGGCCGTCGGTCCTTCTGCAGATGTGACCAGCCCATTGCCACTTTAGCTTACTGAGTCTGCGAGCTATGTCGGTAACTTTGGTTCTTTGTCGGATTGCCTCGTTACGAATTTTATCCTTCAAAGAGACGCCGAGCATAGCTCGCTCCATAGCCCGCTGTGCGACTTTGAATTTGTGGACTAGTCCCACTGTGAGTGTCCACGTCTCGGCCCCGTAAGTCATAACAGGTAGGACGCATTGGTTAAAGACTTTAGTCTTCAGGCATTGCGGTATAGGCGAAGCGAAAACGTGACGTAGTTTGCCAAATGCTGCCCAACCCAATTGGATCCTGCGGTTGATTTCTTTCTCGAAGTTGTTTCTACCAAATTGGACAACTTGTCCAAGGTAGACATACTCCCGAACGACTTCGAGCATCGAACCATCGATGTAGATCGGTCCCGGCGTGACATGCTCATTAAACATGATCTTGGTTTTATCCAAGTTCATGCCGAGACCGACACCTCGAGAGGCTTCATTTAGGCTATGCAGCATTTCGCTTAACTGTTCCAGTGACTCTGCCACGATGACGATATCATCGGCAAACCGAAGGTGTGAGATGTATTCGCCGTTGATGTTAATGCCCCGCCCAGTCCAGTCCAGCGTCTTGAAGACGTCTTCGAGTGCATTGGTGAAGAGCTTGGGGGATATTACATCCCCCTGTCTTACCCCTCGATGCAGCTCGATCGGGTTGGTCTTTTGGACTAAGGACCTAAGGACTTAGCAAGAAAAAAATGGATGTTATAGTATCGCTAGTGAGTAAGCGCTGTCACGTTCATGCTTACTAATGACCGGTTTCAATATTCCACTCAACAATAGATTTGCTTACAGTCTTTATTATTTTAACAGATTTTCCATATAAAATATGTCAACATTCTTCCGTAGTAGGCCAATCTATCGTCGAGGTGGATATTGAACCCGGCCATAAGTAAATTTCATTAAGGCTAACGTCAATCTTTTTGTGCTAAACCCTCTGTTCTCTCCTTCACGTACACTTTCAATATGCGTTAATAATTCCATCGCTCTGACACAGTTCTTATCAGACTGTCTTCGCATTTAATGTAGGTAAGTAATTATCCAAATCAAAAGAAAAGTAATCTTAAAATTACTGTGTTTAGTTTGCTCTAACTATACGAACGGTCTAAGATCGAACGAGATCACAGTTTCCAATTTTTTATAGTAGGGAGGCCCAAAATACTGTTGGAACTAATTCCATAAAGTAATCGAGAAGGCTTGGTTTCCGTATCGTCTTGTTTAATCTTCATTCATTGCCCTCCCTCTCTCGTTAAACAGTAATTTTGACGTGTCAATAGCCAAAGTTTATTTACGTTTACTCCTAACGAACAAGCAAAATTAACACATTGAAATTTGATTTGAATTTGAGTGTGAGTTTAGGAATCTATTTAAGAGCCGTATAGTGTTTGTAAGAGGACTTTGTAGATGAATTGGAATTTGAAACTGCCTTGTTAGTCTAATAATATTAGCCCTGTTAAGAAACTGGCCCTCCGTTGGGTACGGGCCTCCTCTCAAACGTGGCGAACTTCACACACCTTCGGGAAGCTCTTAGACATACAGGTTTCCTTACGATGTTTTCCTTCACCGTTAAATCAAGTGATAGTTAATCATTAATACGGACATGCTTTCGAAAAGTCAGAGATGCGTGCCTGGGTTTGAATCCGAGACCTCTGACTTTGCAATCCAACGGTTTAACCACTTGGCTATCACTGCTTCTTGGTCTAGTGGCGTAATAGTCCTGGATTGGAATCCTAGGATGGACAAAATGTAGATTTTCTATTGAAAATTGCGTAGTATTTGTCCAGTGTCTGGAATTGTGCCAGGTTTTAATGAAAAAAGGCTCGCCGTGTTACAAGGCGCTCGTAGCGCTGTGCGACCGCGGTGTTATTACCGATCACCATGATTAAGCTGTGTTCGACTCGGTCGGCCTGACATGGGTGACTGTTTGTGGCATTTTCATATTCGAGCGTCTCCGTGCTTCGGAAGGCATGCTAAGCCGTTCGTCCCGGTTACCACTTGATGTGGTAGTCATTAAGCCGAGTTGGAAGCCTTATAGGCGGCTTGATAAGTTCCTTATTATTTTTCTTTGGTTACATCATTTCATATGTCTTTGAACTTTGAATCTCAACTTTGGAAGGGTTATTGGTTGGTTCGTTATTCTAGCGCATGGTGCGACATATGATTGTGAGATCGTTCGAATCCCGAGTCAGTAAAAGTGTAATTGAGGTTAGTTTACTAAAATGGCCAGTTATGAATTATGCTCAGATCGAAAATCTCGATCGATCGAACTGTCTACATAGTACACTGCTGTCGCCCTCACTTCTGAAATAATAATGGCATGATGATGTTATTTGTTTTTGATAAATTTTATAAAAATGAAATATGGTAAGTTATGAAATATAACATTGACACAAATGATTGACACGACCTAAATTCACTAAAATGTTAGGAGTTATAAGATGATGTTAATTTTTTATGTAACTGAATCACTGCATAATATACCCCTACAGCTAATAAACATAGCTGCTAGAATTTAGATCTAAATATTTAATCTAAGAAAAGATCCAAATAGTCTTTTGTAAAAAACCATTTCATAAAAATTTTGTGCTCACAAACCTTTAGCCAACATTTTAGAAAAAAATATTGGAAAAAATCATTCCATTCATCTTTTTTCACAAATTTAAAGCTTTCAGAACTCTTTGAACAGTGTGAATGAAACGATTTGAAAAAAAAATTGATTATGAGCCATTCATGCGTTGCGTTCCTTTTGTGCAAATAATAACGCTTGATGTTCTACCGTAAAGAGCAGTTCATTAAAGCACTAATTGAACGTAATTCATTATCTGCCAGCAAGTTTATTCATGTAATCAGCTATTGTAACCTGCAGGGCTATTATATCATATTTCCATCGTAATGGAAGCTATAATTCATGTATTGTGAAAACAAAAATGAATCGAGAATAAAATTAAATATTCTTAGTTACACCGAAGCTTCGGCAGGAAAATGCTGATTTTAAGCGGTAAAAAAATGTCGGATTCCATCGGGATGTAGAATTTATAAACAGTTACTGATAAAGCTATTTAATAAATTCTTTGACGGTGCTTTGGGATGCTGTCGTAAACGGAATAACGATAACAAACCTATCGTGAGTGGAGCGAGAACGTATCAACCTTAATAGCAATGAACCCCGGGCTTATTGTTATTTTATTATCAAGCCTTTATAATTACAAACACGTAAATGTTACATAGGGAAACACGATATTAACTTTTCTATACGATTCTCATTTGAATATCGAAAAAGTCTGTGTGTGATGGTGCGTAAGCACATACAGTTGAAAGACAATAAATTTACAATAAGCAAACACGCAACCTTCGCGCGATTCAGTCGCAAAGGACGATAAATAATAATAATAATAAATCATTTATTCATTCAAAATCAGTACGCATTACAATCTTATTGGAACTTATTTAAGTAGGTATAAGTAACGGCTTGCCTGAACTAGGTTGAGACCTGTGTTTCAGGCAGGATTAGTGCTGTAGCATTGTTAAATCCAATGTTTTATTTACAATAACATAACTTATTTGATTAATAAGTGACTTAACTAATAACATATGTTTTAATCTACTGTTATAATCAAATTAAAATTATGATATGCTATAAAATAATACGTTATCTACAAATGCAGGTAATTGTTCCGTCTGTTCGTAAGACATATTTTGTAAATAATTAAAAAGCTTTTGTTTACAGGTAAAGTTATTTAATTTGTATATATTTAGTTCTCTATTTATTTTATTGTACAGAAAAGGGCCTAAAAAAGTAAAAAATCTATTAGTATATATATATATGTTTTGAGGTTGAGTTTGAAGGGCAGACTTTATCTTTCCATCTCTTATTAATGGTAACGTCAGCAGCATAAGCGAGTGTTTTGTGCTGTTTCAGTAATACGTACATTATGAAAAGTTGGCGGACTGTTAACACCTTGCAGGACTTGTATAACAGGGTAGTGGGAAAGCGAAAAGGATGGAAATTGGCAACTTTTAGAATTGATCTTTGGGCACATTCGAGGGGCAGTAAAACAGTCTTTAGGGCTCCTCCCCATGAGGTGATACAATACTGGATTATGGATTGACATAAGGTTAGGTATACTTGTCTGACTAGTTTTGAGTTAGCGATTTTTCTGAGGATTTTGAATACATATATTAGTTTACGGGCTCTTCTGAACAAACATTCAATGTGTTGGTTAAAGGAGAGTCTGTCGTCGATTATAACTCCGAGGTATTTTATCTGGATGGTGTTGTGGATAGTGGGACAGTTACAGGTGTTCATTGTAGGGTTTTTACATTGGTGTGCATATAAATGAGGGTTAGTTACATTGTGGTGTGGCTTGCGCATGACGAAGTGAACATATTTTGTTTTGTCAGCATTTAATGTTAGTAAGTTGTGGTAAAGCCAATTATTTACTAAATTAAATCCAAGTTGTGCATATTCGTACAGTTGGTGACGGTTTAGCGCTAAAAATCAATACCGTGTCATCGGCGTAGGATATTATTTTGCCGTGTCCAATGTTCAGATTACATAGGTCATTGATGTAAATCAGGAACAAGGTAGAGGCAAGAATACTACCTTGAGGGACACCAAAACTTGTGTTTCTTTGGTAATCGCTTGTAACATTATCTATTTTAACACATTGGTACCGTTCGTCAAGGTAGTCTGCCAACAGTTTTAACTGCCCGCCCCTAATGCCTAGAACCTCCAGTTTTTTCAAAAGCAAAGGAATAGAAACGGTGTCAAATGCTTTGGCTAGGTCGAGGAAGATTCCAAAAGTCTGGTTTCCTTTGCCAAGTTCTTGTGTGACAAATTCTGTTAGGACATGTGTTGCTGTTGATAGTTTAGCTCTTAAACCGAATTGCATTGGTGAAAGCAGATTATTTGTTTCGAGATAGTTGACTAATCTGTTGTTAATGACTTTTTCTAGTATTTTGGATATTGAGGGAAGCAATGATATAGGTCTATAATTAGTAACTAGATCCTTGCTTCCCGACTTAAAGATAGGGATCACTACTGCCTTTTTTAAACATTTAGGAAATATCCCTTGGGATAGGCAAAGTCTGAATATATGAGTTAGTGGTGCTACTAAGATATGCTGAAAGCGTTTAAGTATTTTATTGTCTATTTTATCCCAGCCAGTTGCACAATCTTCCTTCAATCCTGAAATAATTCCTTTTATTTCCTGTTCATCAGTGTCTAGCAATGCGAACGATTTTGCACTAAAGCTATTATTAGTTTGTTAGACGGGTGCAGTTTTATTAGTATATGTCTGTTTTTGTATATACTCAGCAAGGTTTTTACCAACGTTCACAAAAAAGTTGTTTACATTATTAGCCGACAAGGTAGGTGAAGTATCTGTAAAAAGCAAATTCGAATTTGATTCGTGCCGTATAGAAGTATAGGTGACATTTTTAATATGTTTCCAAATTTGCTTGCTATTATTTCCTGCTCTCTGTAACTTATTTCTATCGTGTTCAATTTTTAGCTTTTTTAAAAGATTATTACAGAAATTTCTGTACCTCTTGTACCCCGATAATCAAACTCTTCAAATGACTTCATTTGAAGAGTTTGATTATCGGGGTATCGCTTAGATCTCTGTGTCTTATATATCTAATTAATCCAGGGGTAATCCATGGCTTAATATTATAATTTTTCTTATTTACTGTTATATGAGACGTGTTCCGTATAATTGCTTGTTGGACATTCTCAATTAAGTACGATAGAGATAAGTCAGGGTCAGCAGTATTGTAAATGTTGTTGAAATCAATATTGCGTAAATCATGTTCGAGTTTGTTTATGTTTAATTTGGTATTAGTCTTACGGCGATTTAGCTTAGGTAGCATTAAATTTACTGTTAGTAGGACAGCGTGGTGATCGGTAATAAAAGAATTAGTAATAAGCGTAAGGTACTGTAGGCTGGATTTGATCATCATGTGATCGAAACAGGAACCGCTCTGATGTGTAGTCTTTGTGTGAGAGGGAAGGAGCCCATGGTATGAGCACAAATTTAGGTAATCTTGTGTTCCTGCGTCGTAATATTCAGATCCAATATTAATATTTATGTCCCCTGTGAGTATAATATTTTTAAAGGGCGCTAACACTGTAAGCATTTGATTTAACCAGTTTAAAAATGGCTCTAAGTTCCTAAAGGAAGGAGATCTATACATGGCAATAACTGCTGTGTTTGTACCTACTTTAACAACCAAACACTTACAGTCTTGTACAACTGGTTCATCGACGGTGACCGTTAGCGATTCTTTAGCATAAATTACCACACCATCATTTTGATTGTGAGTGGTTTTGCTCTAGGATAAATTATATCCGGGAATCTGTGGGAGGTTATTGTGGCGGTTCAATAGCCAACACTCGGTTAGGACTATCAAATCACAATAAAAATTAAGCCTATGCAGAAATAGATTAAAACCGTCTATATTCTTATAAATACTACGAATATTTTGGGTTAGTATGGTTAGTGAATTTTCGTAGACGGTGAGATATTGTCCGCATAGTTCAACATCACATGACTTTGACTCAGACACGAAAGCGTTATCTAATTCACTAATTAAATTAACAACCATGCTAATACAAACTTATTTTATAATTTGAGTTCTAAAAACACAGATGACTGTGTGGCGCTCTTAGGCGCCTTCATAGTCAACGGAGTTAATATACCTATTTTCAGCAGCCTTCCTAGCCGGGCAGTCGACGTCGCCTGTCTTGTGGGCACTCGGTTTTTTGAATCGCTGGCATGTTGCGCATTTAGGTGAGTCGGCTTTCTTTGCGCAGTTTTGGATTGAGTGGCCTTCTTCCCCGCAATGTCCACACGTTGGGGTTGCAGTTTTGCAGAATTTTGCTGAATGCCAGCAGGCATTGGTAGCATCTGGTTACTAGTGTGAAGTCCCGTACCGGGCACGATGTCCAGTTTATGAATACTCTATCTTGTGTGATAAGGGCTTTACAAGTGAGTGCTGATACTTCTAATACATAGTTACAAGTATCAGAAGTTTTTTTGCCAGATTTGGGGCTTAATTTTGTACTGCTCAAAAACGTATCCAGAGACATAGCTGGCACTTTATCGGCTACATTTTGCTCAAAAATGCATTTAAAAACTTCCTTTTCGGTCATTGTTGCGGGCACTAACTAAAACTATGATCCGTGGTTTACGCTTTTGTGGTTCGTCAACTGTAAGACCAGACGTAGCCAACTGGACAGTTTGTTGAAGCTCTTCGGAATCACTCTTTGTCTCGGTGCTAGTTATGACTCCACCGTTCCTAATCTTGCCAACAGCACGAACTTTTAGTTTCATTTGTTCGGGGCATATCACTTGTTGGACTATATTTTTTGTTTTCTCACTGGTCTTCGACTTATCGCAAGGATAAATTGCCACGGAACTGGGAGTGCTCGGACGAATGAAACTGTTTTGGCTTTTCTTCACCATGTCCGCAAAAGATGTGCTTGCTGATACTGGTTTTGAGCAGGTCTCTAGGGTTTGTTTGAGCTCTGCTAGAGACTCGGCTAGGGTTAGCTTTTCATTCAGGACTTGAAGTGAACCGTGAGTTTGGAGTGCTTTTTGTTTTAATGACTGGTATTGTACAGCCATTTGTCCGACTCCGTTTCCAATTTTCCGGCAAAGGTTAGTGATTTTTAATTTCTGCTCCGTGTTCAACTTTCCGTAGGAAGCAATGTTGCAGACCTCGTTCAAACATTGTTCAATGGAAGTCATCCAGTTTTGGATGTCAGAGGTTGAGACCACTTCCATTCTTTCATCTTGTTGCTGCCTTTGGATTTGAGGGGTGGGCGTAGATGGAGGGGTGCGGCGCATTAATCCGCTGCGATTAAAGGGGCTGCTGTGCATAGCTATCAAACTTTACTTTTGTCCATTTCAATTAGTCACTAAAAGTTACGCTTATCAAGCTAAAATACTAAACTAGGTCACTAATAATAAATGTTCACGTCTGCATTCGGCAAGAGTGCTGAATAAAATAACCTCATTTTGACCCGATTGTGTATCGGGTATACACAGGTAGACATGCAATCGATAAAAATAAATAAATGTGTGTAGAGATTACATATCCACGTACCGCTATATTCGTTCAAATTCGTTATAAAAAAAAATATTTGAACACATAGAATTAGATAAACCCTTAGCGAGTTCACACAACGATCAGCCAGTAGCGTTGTCACAAGATCCTGCCCGTTAGCCGTGGGTTAATAGGATCCAACCAGGCTTTATTTGGGACGTGTCCACGCGCTTTCACCTAACTTATCGAACTTGCAAATCAGCTTACACTTCGTTTACTAAATTTTGTAAGCTAACAATCGTTTCATCACTGTAAAAATAATGAGGGATAGCCATGTCAGGACCTCCCAATTTAAATGTACGAATAGGGGTTCATACTAAAACAATATTATTACATTACTCTACACCGCACTTCCAACTTCCTCGATGTTTCTTAAAATAATAAAATTATATCTAACGTTGTTTATACGGAATTGGATTTATTCGTAATTATATGATTTACGTTTACGTTACAGTTTATCTTTGTAATCTATATTAATGATTTTACGGAAAAAAGAATAATTACGGTTTGAGATTAGAAAAAGGATTTTAAAATAACAACAAATGTTGGCGGTACAACAGATATATTCTAATTACAGAGTATAAGTATACGTAGTATTTTTAAATATTGCTCCCAAGTTTGGTCTCCATTTTATGACTTTCACAGAAACATAATTGAAAGAAAGAAGGAGATCCCCGCAAGGGATCTGGCGTGAGGTTATAGATAGATAGATAGATAATTAAAAGAACCCAAAAGAGATTCTTAAGTCACCTTACATATAATATGAAATTACATTACACCCTTAACTTCTGGATCTTTTATTTATTTACTTACTTTATAACAATAAAGTAGATTGCCCCGAGCAGACTGCCACGGTTAAGTGTCTTCAAACTGTTCAGTTTGCGTAGGTACAGAACTAACTTGGTCTTAATTCTCCTATTATTAGAATGACCAACATGTTTAACGATCTTTCTCGACTCATATTGGCAAGCCTCGATAATACCTCGACAAGTTTTGTAGCTATCATCTTATTTAATTGAACCAAAATATTATCATATCATAATAATATTATAAATTTATTATTCCAGTAAACAGTGAATGTGAAAGCGTCTGTTATTTTCCGCGGTCTATACATAGTTCATCGGGATTGCACCAGTGATGGAAACAAAACAATTATAGTTTAAGTAGAAAATAGACGGCAAGTTTTTCCCGCTTAGTCTCCTAAATTATTAATAATAGGTATGCGTATCACCCTCACAAAGGTTAACCTTTGTGAGGGTGATACGCAGAAAGGTTCTGTCTTGTTTACGCGTTAAGGGAGACAGGGAAGAGAACTTAATACCCTGTATCACTGCTCGGGTAATACAAACTAGCGGGGGTCGCAACCTTTTCCACTAAATTACGTTTCGGCACACGGGATAATCCTTACTAAGTTGAATTACTCAGGACCGTGCCGTAAGTGCATTAAATTGATGGGCGATGATTATACTTTTAATTATTGTAATTATCTCACTAAACTGTGTGGCTGAGTACTTTGTCAATGCCTTGGGTAATTATTGCATGGGTGTGCGCGTTAGTGACTACAAACACTAATAGAATAGAGGTAGTAGAATACCCGTTCAGTTATTAAATGCTAGCTCACGTTTCTTAGTATTTTGAAATCTATGTGCGATTGTTACTAACAGTAAAACTAAGCATTCTGATTCTGGAAAAACCATTATCAGAATACAAAAAAAAATGAAGCGACTTGTGAAATGATTCGTTGGAAGAATGACTACAGCCTCACCCACACTTAAATTGGACCCGAAAGTCGGTGAAACGGGGATGAAAGTTGTACTCATATTTCTCTTACCTCTTGGGATAAACTGTCGCGAGAGGTTATATTTTGTTATGCGAAAACATAAGTAGGTACGCTAAAAATTCTTTAGTTGAATATTAGTTCCAGTATTACAACCCTAATACTTATTATCCAGTAAAACAAACGAGCAAAGCGAGTAGGCGTAATATCCAATGCATAAATTATTAAATTATCTATTGCCATATTCACCCCTGAGCCGTAATGTGTTCAATTGGCGTACGGCCCGCTTCACCTCCGTTAATAATCCTTTTTCTAATCCTTACATTCATTCAAGAATCTTGTTTGTCCCGTTATTCCAGTGGTATTAATCCCAAGGATTTTAAGTTTGAATTCTAGGTTGGAGAAAATGATAACATATCAGTAGAAATTTTGAGTCTGGAATTGTGCCCGCTATAACAGCAACAGGCTCACCCCCTAATTTATTGCGACGTAATATTGTCTATGAAATATGAAAAAGGAAACCTCTTTTTCGTTCAAGCCTGGTGAACGATTGACCCCTATCTCATAGGCTGCAGTTACACCGAGTTACGAATTGGTATAATCGGTCCAGACCCGTCTCTTTGTAAGACAACTTCACGTAACATGCCGGAACACGCACAGCAACTGGGTCGCTTGGCGGCATGAATTTACTGGGAGGATAGTGACCAGCCAGGGCCGTAGCTTAGCACCGGTGAAGGTGCTGCTCCGTAAGCACTGTCCGAGGCCTACGTGTAGTAAATTGAGAGTAAATCCTACAAACGCGATCAGCTTTGGCCCCCAAAACACCTTTACAAAATGATCTGTACTATCTCATCTTGGAGAATTCAGGCATGACAGTGCTTTTTTATTTAATTTTTCTGTTTTAGCTCTTTTTTTTACTCAAAGGTATGTATATAAAGTCTTGGTAAGTACAATCAGGCAGTTGAAATGAAAAGGGTCTCATGTAATACTAACAATGTTAGTACATATATGTAACGCAGTGGTTGTATTCAAAACACGTTTATCATGGCAGATACAGATGGATCACAGTATTCGCAGTCGTTTGAATTCTCACTAAATCCTTCCTACGGGTTCCATTTATCTGAGTGAGTTATTATATATTTAACATTATCACATATCTGATATTTAACATTTTCTGGTACTAAACAGGTAAAATTCTTGGGATTCTCATAAATGTTTTAAAAATGTTGTCTCCATGTACAAAGTTACAATATTTTTTCAGATAATTAAAAATTAATTTCATGAAATAAAATTGCTTCTGTGATTTTGCCGTGCGGAGTACGTTAGAACGGATTTCTCTCACCTACTCTCCCGACGACCGTAACGCGCGAGTGCCACTTACCTGTTACAACTTATTGAATTATTTATGAAACTATCCACCTTATTGGATTGAAAGATCGCAGTCCTATATGGCTTATTCGGCGAACAATACCATTAGTGCGACAGGGAATAACAATTTAAAACCATTATATTATGTATTCAATTCTGCCATGCCCAAACGACAGCAATTACGAAAAGTATTATAAGGCGCCTGCCTGCATATTGTTATTCGTAGAAGGGCAATTAACTAAACAACGTAGACTAGATAATAACAAGTACAATTATAATGTAAAAATTGGTATCATTACATAAGCAAGTCACTTTATACCTATTAGTTACTGATCCGTAATTTACGAGTAGTTAAGATATAAAGTTTTATCGGACAATGTGTAAGGACACTTATTTCCGTTTATTGCTCTTCGTCCAGTCATCTCTTGAGCCATTAAATTCGTTGGAAACGTCACATAAAACGTTCGAATCGATTTCGCATAAACGATAGACGTGACCGACCAAAAAGTGTATGGCGTCTAATTTAACGGGGAAATTGAGAGAATTTTCGTATTTGCTAAAGGGACCGTTATTATTATGGCGACCCATCGCGATCTCGGTCTCAAACCTATTCGCGCCTTTATTAAAAAGGCGACAACCCGATATTTTGCGAAAGCGTCCAATCATAGTAATCCGCTAATCGTAGCAGCCGCCAACTACAAACCCAACTTCCTTCCTATCAATCGCTACCGCCGTCCGCGGCATGTTCTCACCGATCCTCTCGATGCCCTTACATCCCTTCTTTCGGATACTGGTACCGCACACAGGATCAGATATCGACCTCGCCAGCGAGGTCGAAGAATCCCTTGTGCGCCGGCCGGTGTAGAGCACCACGGCGAGAAACCTAGTATACCCTCCCCCATAGCGACTGCCCAAGCCAAGTCCGTTCTTCCTTGAGGCGTCCCTGAGCTAGTTGCCCCCTTACCCTTCTGGCTCGAGCGAAGTGGCAGCACGCTCCCCCTCTTGTCCGGTGAAACTGTAAAGGCCCTGCGGCCAACAACGTAGATCATTCACACACACACACACACACACACACAAAAATTATGGCGATACGCTTGCCATTTATCATTTTGGGTTAAATATTTAAGCAAAATATAAGCTTAGTATATTCATAACATATATTACATCCACCTTCGCCTTATGCCCCATATAGAATGACGACTGTAAGATCCGATGTGGCTTACCATAATATTATTTTTAACTTAATATTTCTTTCCCAGAAGTGAGAGTATGTCTATTTTTAGGATTCCATGCCTCGCATAAATAATAGCACCTTGGACCTTTGCGTGTCAGTTATTGTGTTTAGTAATGAAAATGAATGTCGTTTCTTTTTATTCCGGGTTCCCAAACCATAAAAGATTAAACTCTAAACTTTTTAACTTCACTTATTCTACACAATTTTCCATGATGTTTACTCATTTTTAACCGATTTCAAAAACAAGGAGGTTCTATGTTCGTCTGTATGTATGCCTTTTTTCTTTTTTTATGTATTTTCACCGATATTTCCGTCAATTTTAGACCGATTTTTGACCGAGAATTCTTTTTGCATTGGGTTTAGAATAGCTCCAAGGGAAATCGACTTCAAAAAGCAAGAAATAAATATTGGAAGGCAGTGTCAAATAACCGACAGCACGAATCAACACCGTCATCAAATATTTATGTTTTGCTTTTTAAAGTCTGTTTCTCTTTTTTAAAAGATTTTTATAACATACATTTTATGACCATCGTTTAAGTCTTAATAGTTACCAAATTTGCTATTTTTACGTTTCAAGTATGTACCGGCATAATTTGTGGTAAATGATGATGTTAGTGAATATATCAGAACTGAAATTTAATTTGAAATTTCCGAAGTAAGTGGCCATCAGTTTAGATATTGGCTGTCAGATCGGCTCATGCAGATGTTGTTGTATAAGAACCCTCAAACGGAATTCCTAACGATTTTCTGTTTGTATTAGTTATTAGTATGAAGGATGGTATACATTAGGAATCCAACCTTAAAAACCATTAAATAATAGAATTGCAAAAGTTACTGACAGTTCCATACATTTTTGGTATAGCGCAGACGACAAAAGTGTAAGAAAAAGATAGGTATTTTAAATTGTTACGATAATGTTTTTAAATTCAAAATCAAAAGTTTTTTGTTCATGTAGTAGAAGTACTGACGAATAGTCAAGAAACAAAAAGTTAATGATTACTTGAGACTCTACCACCCGTTCGGAATGTCATTCCTGTGGAGATGGGCAAGAAACTCTACGGATACTCTTTTAAAATGAGAGTTTTCTCTTGGTATACATTGCGTTCATGGGGTATGAGATAACAATTCAGAACGAGTTAAGTAGATGGGCTAAAGTATAGATTAAACGTAAATGTACTTATACTCATGGCATCAATCAGAATCTACACAGTCCTCTTATTTACAAAATAAAGACTTTGTAAAGTAATATAATAAAAAAATATAACAATAATAATAAGTAAAATAAAACTGCTTTATATAAAATATATAATTTAGTTTTGATAATCGAATATAAACGTACTACGTTTGAAGAGTCATATTTTTATCTGTATCTATATAATAATACAGTAAAGTAAAATAATACCTATATTATACCTACCTAATTATTAAATCAAAGATAACTACATAAATAAGCCAAGTAATGCTATGAAAATTGAAACATCCCGTCACATTAATACGTAAAGTTACTCATGTATAAATCTTGTTAGTAATCAATAACAGTCATACGGAAACGCAACTCGTATTATATTTATGAAGATATCATGGAGTGAAACAATTATGTATGGACAGACAGGTGGAAATCAATATCCATCGATTTCTATTGCAGGGTTCGTACTATTGTGTCGACGACGCTGCCATGACTGGGTGATTGTGTTATTTTAAGCTCATGTAGTCATAAATAATCATAATTTTAACTACATTGTTACCTTGCTGCTTTATTTTATGTCATCCAGTCTGCGCGCGAGACGATCCGTGATATCTCTCGAAAACAGTTTATAGACGTGGCTCAGAAATGAGATGGGTCCATAATTCTTCTACAGAGGGTTTTATCACCTTTTTTGAAGAAGAGAACGACCACACTTCCGCGTCATGCCAGTGGCGTTTTGCCCTCGAGGATGACGGTGATGAATAGTTTCTGGAGCCCTCAATATCGGCTTTCCACTGGCCTTGAGAAGCTCGGCTGTTATACCGTCATCACCTGGCGCCTTGTTGTTCTTAAGCTGTTTGAGAGCCATTCTAATCTCGTACAGACTGATATCCGAGATGTCTTCGGTATAGTGTCGGGTCAATTTGGCTCTTGGGTCTATGGCCGGATTGCAGACAGGTGGTTGTACTTATGTGTATAGCTGGCCGTAGAACTTCTCGACTTCCCTCAAGAGTTCCGGTGTAGAGGATACAATCCTGCCATCTCCGGTCTTCAGCTTACTTAACCGTCTCTGTCCGATAGACAGATCTCTTGCAAACACTTTAGGGCCTTTGTTGCGCTCGATAGTCTATCTTATTTTGTCAGTATTATATTCGCGTACATCGAGTCAGATATAGAGATCTGACTATTGAGCCGCTGGCATTTGGAACCTTCTTTTGGAGGGTTCAAGATCATCCTGCGTCTTTCCTTCATAAGCTTGAGGGTAACGCCTGAGAGCCTTTTGGTTCTTTTTGTACGGTGGGTTTTAAAGAACTTGTGCCTGACCATATAGATACTTTCCACTTCCCTGCTGCTATAATCGTCCACGTTTATGCACTCACCTAGACCTTCGAAGCGAATCTGCAGTTCGAGCTGAAAGCTATCGGGCTCCTGAATCTGGACAGGTGCTGGACGGAGTGTAGACTTCATCTAGACCTTTCAAGCTTAAAATTGATATTCAATGTGCTTCTTACTAGCCGGTGATTACTTCCAGTTTTAACTGCGTTGATCATAGAGACATCATTGAATATGTGCCGCCTCGTCGACATGATAAAGTCTATCTCGTTTCTTGTAACACAGTCGGGGCTTACCCAGGTCCATTTACGGTGTTCCCGCTTCTGGAAAAAGGAGTTCATCATAAAGATTCCCTCCTTCTCCATGAAGTCAGCCAGCATTTGTCCCCGGGGATTCCGTTATCCAGTACCAAAGGTTCCCACTCTCAGCTCATCGTCGCTTCGTCTGCCCAGTTTCGCATTAAAGTCCCCCATGACAACGGTGTAGTGAGTTTTAGAGGTATGTATGGCTCTAGATATATCCTCATACATGACCTCTACCTCATCGTCGGGGTGTGTCGAAGTCAATGCGTATACCTGTATAATTTTCAGTGAATACCTTTCGGTCATTTTGAATATCAGGTACGCTATCCTGGTCGACACACTCTCGATCTTGACAACGTTGTTCACGATAGCCCTGTGGACTGTAAACCCGACACCACCCTGGGACTGCTGGTCGCCCTCCCAGAAATAAAGCAAGTTACCGGATTTAAGTGTTATATAGTCCTCACCCTCTCTTCGGACTTCAGATAATCCTATGATATCCCAGCGTAACTTGCTCAATTCTTCCTCTAACTCATCGATCTTTTCGTCAGTTCGCAGTGTGTGCGTGTTAAAAGTTGCCAGGGACAATGGTCATCGTTGTCGGTAGCCATGCTTCTTCCGGGAATTCTTAGCACCCCCCGCCCCGCCGTTACCGTGGCTGCTACCGTGGCCAGGACTAGCGGGGCCGCCGAGGACTGGGGACTTTAATATTTGTGGAAATCATTAGGGGATGATGCCATAATCGCCACGCTTGGCAGGTGGGCTGGCGATCGCAGTATAGCGGTAGTAGGTATTAAGAGGACGCTGCTGCCCATCCTCTTGTCTCACAACCCCCTTAGGTACTTCTTACGGCACCTGTGGGCTATGATCTCCTAGCAGTAACCCACCTAACTAGGGCTTTGGATACCATGTGTATCGCTATTCCAGAGAGTGGTGCCCTGCTTCCGGCAACACTCAACTCAAGCGAGCACTCTTCCGGTGTGGCACTAGAGTACTGCCTCGCTTGAACTACCGCTTGCGGTATTTGTTGCTGGATTTGGTCGCCTTTTACGACCCACTGTTAGTCCAGCATGCGGTGGGGAGACTGTATTCTTGATCCGTCCCCACACGGAAACTGCCAGCATAGGTAAGTTTTATATAGTAGGTACATTTGCGATCTAAAGGAGCTATTCTCTATCTAACAAATAATTATTATTAAGTTAACGATTCGATATTAATCAAATAGAGTATTTAGCGGCGAATACCTCTCCTGTCAAACAATTAGTGTTGATGTTTATCGGACCTTCGTCATTATTCATCTTGTCTTGAGTTGTTCGCACAATTTTCCTAAAATGCTATTCAACTTGTAAATGTAGGCCATTAGATGATTGTGTAATCAAAACTACATGTTTTTGTCTAATTGCTTATAATTACGCGAAGTTTTATTTAGGAGCACCTAGGTACTTTTATTTTCTTATACTTAGTTCAATATTGAAATGAAGTAAAGTGCGAAGTGAAATAAAGTTATGATTGCTGATTAGAGTGTTTTATTGTCGCAATGTACAGTACAGCGAAGACTAATTCGTAAGAAAAAAAAAATGATTCATAAAAAACGTTATCTCGTACAACGCTAATAGTTTTTCGCCTATAGATAAATTTTATACAGTCGATAAACGATCTAAAACTCGTAGAAAATACTAAATTAATAGTTATAATGAGAGGGTAAAAGGCAAAAAGGTATTGTACTTGTACGCGTCATTTTATTTCTATTCGAGTCATAACTTTGTAACAGTTTGACACGATCAGATAAAAAATTGTTTTATTATGAAACTCAGTCAATATTCGACCATAATTACTCAGAAATTAACTATTTAGAACTATGTTAATGCTCCACCTGTACCGGAGACGCGCACTACGCGGCTTCTCGGCAATGTTCACCCTCTCAGACCTACCGACAAGCCACGTAGAGCAGGCGTTCGTGTGAGTGACTCTTATTTGAGATCGTTAGTAATACTCCTGCCCCAGAAGCATACTCTTGTTATTTTCAAGCCAAAATTTTTCATAGTAATTATTTGTAATTGAGACGACTCAAAAATTAATGATTACCAGTCTGCTCGCTCCTCTGACTTGTAATAATGGAATTAAAGAGCTGGTTATGAACAAACGGCGTCTTCATTTCCAGGGTCCCGTTTATTCGTTCTTTGCCCTATTTCACTGCCACACCATTACACTGAGTGAAATAATGGACTCAATATTGAGCTCATTTGGAAGGGCTCCTCCACGCCTAGTTAATATTGTCCGAGGGTTTTATGATGAAATAATAAAGGCCTTAATTCGGTGGCCTTTTTCACCATTTAAAAGTAAAGAAGATATATAATTATTATAAATTGTTATATAAAATCCGAATAGCAGTGAGTTTAATTTTTGTTGGTTTCTTTGTACTTTTCCTAATTTTTTTTTAACCAAATATTGAGATGAGCAATACAATATAAAATATTCGAATTGGTTGAGCCATTTCGAGTTTTTGCGAGACTAACGTACGGCAATCGATTTTTACTGTCAATCGATATGGAAAACAAAATTATTTAAATAGAGAGTGTGTAAGTGTTGAATTTGCCAACTTACAATATAAATATAAATATATAGTAAGAAATAAAAAATATAATAATATTCCTCTATACTCCCAATTAGATAAAGAAGCATTGGCTATTGTGTTTGGAGTAACTAAACACCACCAATTTGTATACGGAAGACATTTCATTTTGCGCAGCGATCACCGGCCGGATTAAGTTACATTTTTGGGAAAAATAAAGGTATACCGGTGACTGCTGCCAGTCGACTACAGCGTTATGCTGTTAAGTTGGCCGCTTACGATTTTGACATCGAATTTGTAACGTCGTCTAAAAATTGTTTAGCAGATGCTCTTTCCCGTCTTCCTTTACAGTTGGCGGACGACCAACTAAAAGGTAATGACAGAGAATGTAGCTATCTCAATTACGCGCAACAGAATTTTCCGATCAGCTGTAAAGATATAAAAACTGAAACGGCAAAGGACGCGTTATTGAGCAAAATATATGGTTATGTAATGTACGGATGGCCAACGAACAATCGGAGCGGTGAAATAGAAAACATTTACTATAATCGAAGGGATAACATGCATATAGATCAAGGCTGTCTGCTATGGGGTTATCGCATAGTTGTACAGAAATCATTGCGCGTTTTTGGTCTTAAATGAAATTCACGACGGGCACCCGGGCGTCGTTAAAATGAAGCAGATCGCACGTAATTACGTGTGGTGGGAGAACATATACGCGGACATCGAGCGGACGGCGCGGGAGTGCGCGGCGTGCCGGCAGCTCCGGCCCGTGCCCGCCCTGCTGCACTCGCGGCCCTGGCCGCCCGAGACGTGGTCGCGTCTGCATCTCGATTTTCTCGGCCCTTTTAATAATGCTTATTATCTCGTTATTATAGACGCTCACTCTAAATGGATTGAGGTAGAAAGAGTCAGTACGACGTCCGCAGTTGTAGTGATCGGCTATTTGAGACGCTTATTCGCTCGTTTTGGGTTGCCCAAACGTCTAGTTAGCGACAACGGACCGCCCTTTTCATCATTTGAGTTCGCTCAATATTTGGAACGGAACGGTATCAAACACACTTTAATACCGCCGTATCACCCTTCGAGCAACGGGGCTGCAGAGAATGCGGTGCGTTCCGTAAAACGTGTACTTAAAAAGGCACAATTAGAAAGTGAAGCCTTTGACACGGCGTTGAGTAGATTTTTGTTCACGTATAGGAATACGGAACAAAGTGCAACCGGTCGGTAACCGGCGGTCGCACTACTAGGCCGACGGCTGCGCGGGCGTTTGGACCTGCTGCGGCCCGACGCCAGCGAGCGCGTGCGCAGCGACCAGCTGCGGCGCGAGCACGACTACGCGCGCCCGCTGCGGGTGCTCGCGCCCGACGAGCCGGTCATGCTACGCGACTATACTACATCTGGTCGTAAATGGACTGAGGGGGTGGTAGGAGAGCGTACATGACCCGTTTCTTATACAGTTAAAACGAGTAAGGGGCAGATTCATAAGAGACATATTGATCAAATACAAACTCGTAAATCACGTCATTCTCTTAGCAAGGCAATAAACGTAACCCCGTTAAATAATAGTAAGGAAGATCTAGACGGGGAAGAGTATCAAGAAGGTTTGGTTACTAGTGCCCTCTCTGACGATAAGGAAGAGTTTTTTGATAGTGTAAGGTAAGGTAAGCGCAGCGCACAGCGGTCACCGTCGCTAACTCCGAAGCCCACGCCACCACCTCGCACGCCACAAGATAAAGACTCCACTAGTGGTCGTGCTCGCAGGAAAGCTGCTATACGTTGTGAGGAAAAAATTAAAAATATGTAATAATGTCATTAGTTAGTTATGTTTTGTATTTTGGATCACCTTATATTACAAAGATTTTTATATAAGTTTACTTTGTCTTTAATAATTTGAGGTTAATCCTAGTATTAAATTCAATTTAAACATTATCAAATTTAAGAGGGAAAAGTGTTGTGTATATACTAGAGGTATATTTAAATAAACAGTCTGCGTTGAGCTGTCGTGTTTCATTGACGTGCCCTTAAACATAACAGTGACGTATTTATTCCAGTTGAAATCTGTGGATCTCACTTTAAATTTAGATTTAAGTGCCACTTTTTTACTCATTAAGAGCTTGATGTCATCGGTCAACCAAGGTGCCGGAAGATGTTTAACTTTAATAGGACGAATCGAAGCGTGTATATCAAATAACCGAATCAGTGTCGATGTGAAAATATCAACTTTGTCATCCAGTGAGTCAGACAATAATAAAGCCTCCCAGTCAATGCTAGCGGCATCTTGCCGTAGTTTCACAAGATTAATACCACTAAAATTACGCTGCATGAGGATTTTTGCGTTGGCCTTAGGTGGCCGGACTTTATAGGATAAGTAGACTAAGTCATGGTAGGAAAAGGCATCCGCTGAGTACTGGCCATGTTTAGCGACATGCTTAGTGGACGACACAAAGATAAGGTCAAGAAGTACGTACAAAAAAACGGAGTTGAATTAGGGAAATGATGCGTGGCTTGAAGTGGAAGAACAGACATGTTACAGGAATCAAGAACAGTGTGGAGACTGGAAAATCGGGAATCGTTTTTAAGCAGACATGTGTTGAAGTCACCCATTATGATGCTATGACTGTAAGAAGGGACCGAATTCTCTAGAATATTCTCAAAAGAAGAAAAGAAGTCTATACGTGACGAAGGACAGTAGAATACACCAAGAAGTACTTTGGAATGATGGAGCTCAATCTCAATAAAAAGATGTTCGCCAGCATTTGGCGGAGGAGGTTGCAGTGATAAGTCTATTAAAGAGAAAGGAATATTGGATCGAAGATATATCACCACCCCGCCACCACCGCCGACGGAACGATCATTTCTGATGAGATTAAAAACGGGGAGGGAATAAAGTGTCGATGGGAGACATGGCTTCAGCCAGGATTCAGAGACAAGAATAGCGTGAATATTTTTACAGTCAAAGCTTGCCAGCATGTCAGAAAAATGTGCCGGATTCCTTTGGGCATTAATGCGAACAACATTAAAGTTCCTAAAAACATCGGAAAACGTCGTCATCAGGGTGTCAGCAAGAGAAGAGATAGTAACGAAGCTATCATCGTTGCTTTCTACTGAGAAACACGTTTCCGCATCACTGTTACTGTCATAATCAAACATACGCATAGACTATTATTGTTTTAAATGTATATCAAAGAAGTGCAATTTGAAATTAAGTTAAAATATATATCTATATAATAATAGTTATTATACTTCGTATCCCTACGAGTGTATAGTTAATTTATATAAAGTGTAAAACAAAAAGAAAATAATTATAATATTTTCAAATATAAGTACAATATACCTAATTCAATAAATGTATTCACCTGCCGCACTAGTTTTATAGATTAAAACTTATATCATAAAACAAGAAATAGCAATGAAAAAAAACGAAAATAATTAAAATAACACTAAGTGAAAAAATAAAATATAAATCGGAATATAAAAACATTTATAAGAACAAAACAAAGTCCTCAGGCTCGATTTCATAATGCCAGAATGACAATATCGCGCGAATCGAAACGTATAATAATCATCGACACATTTTTGAACGTAATAAAACCAATAATACGAAAAGTTAAAAAAAAAGAAAAATAATAGGGTATATATAGGTCATTACTGTAAAAAGTAAACAAAAGTTTTGTTGCCTATAAATCCAAAAGTGTAAAAGCACATGAAAACAACTGAAGAACATTACTTTTTGGTCTGGTTGATGCGCTTAGACCTCGCCCCTGTTGTGCTCGTGGTCGGCTTCATAGCGGCGGACCTCACAGGATCTGGGTCGATGTTGTTCAGATCCAGCATGCACTTCACCCGATGTCGCGTACCATTGGCGCCGAGAACGAGCACATCGCCACTTCTGGTCCAACACTTTCCTACTCCAAACTTCGCCCTCGCAGCCAAAAACAAGTCGTGGCGCGTCTTCGTCAGGAATTCGGATATTGTGACCCCCGTGCCCTTCAACTTCGTTTTGGCGAACCAGATCTTTGTGCGGATAGCCACATCATTAGGTTTTAAAAAGATGGGCCTAGACTTTTGCGTAGATCGCCCCAACCTATGACACCGGCGTATATTCAGTGCTTCGAAATCACAGAGCTCGAGTTGGTCCGTGAAGATATTAGTAACCACCTGCATGATGTCCTCATTCTTCTCCTCTGCCACTCCATGCAATAGTAGGATCTTCTTTCGCCCACGCATCTCCATGTCGTCAAGCGTTTGATTGAGCATGGCCACCTGTTGTTGGAGAGTATTCAGCGCTAGGATGATAAATCCTCTAAATGAATTGAATTCTGCAGCCAGGTTCACAGTAGAAGATGATGTGCCTGATGTCTTCTGGAGCTCATGTTCGAAGTCTGACATTTTCTTATTGAAAATGTCAGTCATTTGCGTCACGGAACTTTGCAATGCCTCCATTGTGGTAGTGTTTGTTTTATGTAATTTAAAGACAGGAAATAACACTTATACGGCAAGTAAACACTATTAGCTAGTACATGTAAACATTTATAGTTTTAAGTTTTGTAAATATTACGTTTTAATAAATTTTTAAGTACAGAGCTCAAACTTTTTGTCTTGCTGCTACAACTACCCGCAAGCAAAAAAAAGATATAAAGCTATATTATATTAATGTTATTCAGTTTTTTTATCGTAACCCTACACTAGAATTTATTCCTGTGTGTGAGTGTGTTTACAAATATGAAAATTCACATACACAAACACCCGGACCGAAACAAATTGCGTGATCCATCACGCAAAGAATTGTCCTGTGCGGAATCAAACCCGCGATTATTCGACCTGGTAGACTTCAGCTCTTAACCACTGCACCAAATCATCCGAATTTATAACGACTAACTATAAACTAAATATGAATCTTTAAGACATAATTACACTTAAGTTAAAAACCACATGTGACATTCCATACTGCATGTGATCCAGAAATAGGTAGACCGCAGATTGGCTAGTTAGTTACGATTGTAGCCAAACCGCCGAATGGCGTGCAATGTATTCGAAACTTACCGAAATATTCAACACAACACTAACGTATCTCTAGTATGGCATAATATGCAGTTCCTCGGATTTTGGAAGTTTTCATTTGCTTTTAATGAGATATTTAAAAACTTTTTTTGAACTTTTTGGTTCCTACAGACTGACGCTAGCGTGTTATATGCTATTCTTGTCACACTATAATTTTACTAAATACGTGATAGCATGATTACTCGCTAGTGTAACGCTAACATCAAAATTTTCGTGTTAATCCGTCAGTTTCGGTCTAACTGAAACGATTGGCACATTATCTTTGTTCACATCAATCTGATTTCCCTTGTGTGTACTAAGTAGTCATCAATTATAAGGTACCATAATACAGAACATTTACATAGTTAACTCATTGTTAAGGGAAAAATCACGATTTCAATATTTTTTTAAAGCGGGATGTGGAAGTCTAGGTCACTATATCATTAGCTACTGAAAAAAGCTTTCTGCAAATAACTCTGTGTCATGTCTTTTATAAGTCGCGGACCCTCATCTTTAGCACACAATGGGCTCAGGTCAAATATTAGTTCAGACTTTTATATAATTTTGAATAACATTAACATGGAACAAGTCAGAACTTCCTTACAGATTTGATACTGTTGGACAATACTAGACAACTAAAAAAAATTTAAAAATAATACATTAAAGTGTAACTAAAGTAAATGGTTACTAAATAGCAAAATGCATGTCATAAAAAATCCTCTGCCTACACCGCTGGGGACCTGCCCTGATGATATAGATAGGTGAAGAAATTCCAACTCACAAAAATGTTACAACCAGCGCAATGTAACAACCAACGCTGGTTTTCTGTTGGAACTTTTTAGTAACGTTCCATACAAAAAGAACCCCAAATATTTGATTGATAATGTAAAAATCAATGAACAAATTGCAATCCATTAATGACTGCAGAGCACTTTTATATACGATGCATGATTCATAGAGTAATGTGCCTCGCCCACTTCCACTTAAGTTTGGCAATTCTGAACGCTATATCGGTGGTTTTAGCCCTCCTGCGGATCTCCTTGTTTCTGATTCGATCTTGCAGGAAAAGTCCGTTAATTTACAATGCCAAATAGGACTATTTATAATTTTATTATTGTTTCACTTTTGCTATTGGTAATATTTACATAACATAATATTCGTCACTCATACTGGGTGGGTAATTACTCGATTACCTGTGCTTCTGGAGATCAGTTACTATAACCAAGCGTACTACTAAGGTATCGCATATTGCAAGGTATTTATTCGCTATATCTTAGTGAAATGATCGTGTAATGGTATTCTGTATAGGTATGAATTTCGCGAAGTTATTGTAAAAACGCGATACGTGTTCGATTGGTCATAGGCAGTAAGTTCACTGAAGCGCCTAAGTTATCTGAAAGATAGTAAAATACATGTGGACGGAATTTACCTGAAAGCAAATACAGTTAGGGTCTCGTAGCGTTTTGCGGCCCAGCGCTCTTAGTGATCCAACCACCAAGGTCAAACAGCGCCCGGCTCAGTTGGTCTGTAATGGGTGACCTTTGTGGTATTTTCATATCCGAATGCCTCTGTGCTTTGAAAGCCGTAGATGCCGTTTACCACTTAATGTGATACTAGTTGAACCAAGTTAGAAGCCTAATAGGTGGCTTGATAAGTTCCAATTGCAGGCGGCCACAAACCCACAAACCTGCCTCTATCGATCTACATTGGTCATCATGAAGGATTAAGACTAAATTAAGAATTATCTCGCTCTCACACCTCAATTTATAGATATAGTTTGTCTCTTCGATAATATGTGTATGCTATCATAAATCTTGCCGCAAGTACGTTAGATTTTCACTATTGTGTTTCCGAGGCCTAACACTAACCTTTAAGACTTTCAGCCAAGCAACTTTATTTGTACGAGTTATTTTCCTTCGCCTGTTAACATAATGATTACCTTCTGTAACTGCGGCTTTAGCCCAGCTTAAATCCTTTGGGATCACTCGGCTATTAACAGCGCCCAGTTATAGCGCACATAAGTAATACCGTACCTTGTACTAATAAATAGAATTGTTGGAGTTATTAGCCACAAATCATGTACCTTATTAAAATCTGGTAAAAAATAAAATATTATACTAATACGTTTATAATAATGCTGATATAGAGAGAAAAGTGAATGCAGGGAATAGAGTGAATGGTGCGATGGGAAAGCTACTTGGGAGCCGGCACTTAAGCCAAAAGGCGCAGCTGGCCATGCATAACGGAGTGCTTATCCCAACGCTGTTATATGACAGTGAGAGTTAGGTATGTAAAAACGAGAATAAAAGCAGGATAAATGTGGTCGAAATGCGAGCTCTGCGGAAGATTTGCGGAGTCAAGCTGACCGACCGTATTCGCAATAGCGTAGTAAGAAAGCGTGTAGGCATGAAAGATAGTATCGGTGTAAAGATAAGAAAGGGTATGCTTCGTTGGTTTGAGCATATAGAATGAATGACGGAAGAAAGAATGACAAAACAGATATACAATGCGAAAGTGGAAGGATGTAGGTACTGGGGAAGACCTAGACTATCTTACCATGACCAAATAGACCGTGTCTTATCTGAAGGGCAAATCAAGAGTTTTCGTAACCGGCGAGCGTGTATAAGACGAACTATGAGAGCGGAGGAAGCCAGGAGACCTATATAGATATAGACCTCCTATAAGGAAAGAACCTGTTGCAACTCTGTAATGTCTGCCTACCCCGCAAGGGAGCTGGCGTGATGATATAGATAGATAGATAGATAGAATAATTATGCTATGACACATCAAGGTATTTAAGTGGTTCAGAGATTTTTGTTTCTGGCTCTTTAACAGTCATTAAAATATGTCAAAAGCGCTAGGACTAGCGCACCCGTCAGTATTAGTCAAGCCACGGTGTTCTAGGGATCAACAAGATTATGTAGGGTTAAACTTAGTTATTTCTCCGAAACTGTTTACGGCCACCTTAGAGGACGCCTTCAAGCTCTTGGAATGGCAAGGACTTGGCATCAACATCAATGGCGAATACATCACTCACCTTCGATTTGCCGACGACATTGTGGTCATGGCGGAGTCGCTGGAAGATCTAGGACGAATGCTCGGTGACCTCAATAGAGTATCCCAACAAGTGGGTCTTAAAATGAATATGGACAAAACAAAAGTAATGTTTAATGTCCATGTCGTACCCACCGCACTCACCGTTGGGAACTCTACTCTTGAAGTTGTCGACGAATACATTTACCTGGGACAGGCAGTCCGGTTAGGTAGGTCCAACTTTGAGAGAGAGGTCAATCGACGAATCCAACTCGGCTGGGCAGCGTTCGGGAAACTGCGCAACATCTTCTCATCCAAAATACCTCAGTGCCTAAAGACTAAAGTTTTTAGTCAATGTGTGTTACCAGTGATGACATATGGATCAGAGACGTGGTCTCTTACAATAGGTCTCATAAAAAAGCTCAAAGTTGCTCAGCGAGCTATGGAAAGAGCTATGCTCGGCGTTTCTCTACGTGATCGAATCAGGAATGAGGAGATTCGTAGAAGAACCAAGGTCACCGACATAGCCCTCAGGATTAGCATGCTGAAGTGGCAATGGGCTGGCCACATAGCGCGAAGATCGGACGGGCGTTGGGGCAGAAAGATTCTAGAGTGGAGACCACGTATTGGCAAGCGCAGCGTAGGACGACCGCCTGCCAGATGGACCGACGATCTTGTGAAAATCGCAGGAAATCGTTGGATGCAGGTGGCATCGGACCGGTTACGCTGGAAAGCGATTGGGGAGGCCTATGTTCAGCAGTGGACAAGTATAGGCTGAAATGATGATGATGAAACTTAGTCAATCTGAGATGGGTCACCGTTTATGTCATTTTCATCTTCAATTGTCTCCGTGGTTTGGAAGGTAAGTTTAACTGTTGGTTCAACCCCGTTACCATTATACGTAATCACGTAGTCGTTAGGCCAAGTAGGAAGGCTTGACAAGTTCCAGGAACAGTTGGCCACAAACCTATCCTCACCAACCCAGACAAGATGCGCATGGTAGAGTGCTTATTCTCACCTCAATTTGTAAGAAAAGCAGTTTTTTTTTGACTAACAGTGGAGCAGTATATATTTTAATTTTTTTTTTACAGTGGCTTTATTATCTAAACGACGTTGATATAATTTTGGTAGATAAATAAGTAAATAAGCCTAGTAAAGGCCCATCCTATTACTGTAAATGTAGTACAGTTCTGATCTTATTATATTTGAGTGCCTCAGTCTTGGTACTGATTACAATTTTATGGACAAGGGTTATAAGTTATTCGTTATAAGCATATCATAGTGCTTTTATATATTTTATAAAATATATATTTTTATGGTGTGTGTTTTTTAGTATAAAAACATTCTAAGGCATCGTAACCTTTCGTACATCTGTTGTTATTTAAGGTAGCAGTAATAAAAAAATCTTAGTGGCAAATCAGATAATGAATTTAAAATACAAAACGGATATTGTTCGCGACTAATCGTAATTGTTTGTGTTCGCGACTAATCGTAATTGTTTGTATTCGCGACTAATCGTAATAACTCATGTAATAAATGTAGAATATAATATACAAGGTATAAGAAATAAAGTAAAACGCTGGGCTCGGTACAACCCCCACTAGTTGTGACACCTAAGAAACAAATATAAGCGAGGTCCGAAACGGCCTCGCTCTCAGTTGCGTCTCAGCCATCGCGTGTTCAACTCAGAAGTCCCGCTAGTGGAGGCCCAACTGGGACCCAGCGTTTCTGAAGACAGTGGAATTTTATTTGGAAGAATCGTGGCGAATAATACCCAAGACGGAAGCAGACGAAGTAGGTGCTACGAGCAAGAAGAGAGCGAGCGGTCTACAACACTCGCTAGTTGTGCCCCTCAAGGAGACTACCTCCCGATAGTTGTTACCGGCAATAGCCAGTGTGGTTCATTCGAAGGTGGACCACAGGTATACATACGCGAGAGTGACTACACAGCATTATTTTTTAAATAAAATCGATTTACAGTTATGTATGGTGTCATAAATCGTTATTATATTTTTCTCCCTGTTGTTGAACTTCTAGCGAGGTTTAATAAGACCTTTATTTTAAGAAGACAGCGACTATATAATCGATGACTTATCCAGTCGAGAGTCTTCTTACCGCCTGGAGTTTTACTTAACGTGTCTAAAACTAGATGGGCAGACTTATCCACACTTCAACTTTTTAAGTGTTAATCGATCATCGATGGCCAATGATCTGAACCAGACGTGGACCTGGGAATTACTGGAACTTTAGAAAAATGATCAATACCGCTTTAGAGTAAACACATCAGCCTATACTGCCCACTGCTGGGCAAAGGCCTTCTCTCACAAATCGAGTTGAGAGAGATCAGGTCATACTCCACTACGCGGACTCAGTGCGGATTGGTGGAGGCAAGTTTGTGGTCACCTACTGTTCGAACTTATCAAGCCGCCCATAAGGCTTTCAACTTGGCTTAACGACTACCACATTAAGTGTTAGCCGGGACCAACGGCCTAACGTGCCTTCCGAAGCACGGAGACGTTCGGATATGAAAATGCCACAACGGTCACCTATCTCAGGCCGACCAAGTCGAAAACTGCTTAACTTTAGTGATCGGTAAGAACACCGCAATTTTATCTAATTACAATTATTTAAAAGAATATTTGCATAGGTTTGAGATATTTATATTTTTGTTTACACATTTTTGCAACTTTACGGGCGCTCTTTGCGCCTGTTAAGTTATAACGTTTTTTTACGGGATTCTTGACCATATCAGACCATTTCTCCTCATAGGCGACAAGTCATCGCGCCATCTTTAGACGTGGGCTACAAGACTGCCAAGCTCAAGTGGGGACAGGCGGGTCATTGGAGCAGAGTGAGTCCAGATAGGTGGGCAAAAATCACCACCGATTCGCTGATTACAGAGACTCTTGATTAAATAAAATAATAACAAAAGGTGATATTGTATTGGCAAGTGCAGCACGGGACGGCCGCCAACCAGATAGACCGACGATCTTGTGAAGATCGCAGGAAGTCATTGGATACAGGTGGCATCGGAGCGGTTGCGCTGGAGAGCGATTGGAGAGGCAAACGTTCCGCGGTGGACGAGTATAGGCTGTGATGATGATGATGAAAAGGTGATATTTCAAATTGGATAGCAAACTATTTTCAAGGCAAAGTAAAGAACATAATATTATTATAAGGTCGTAAAAGATCTTTTAACAAAATAAAACCGTCACAAGATCACGCCGATCAATCCATCAAAAAGAAAAATTGCTTTTGATATGTAACGAGCGTGTCGTATCTACTTTCAGATTATTTTTGTGCCTCTAGCATATATGTACGTTTCTATTTTAATGTAGAGGGTGGGGGAGGTTAGTTAAGGGAATCAAATACCACCATATGGCTCCACGTCATCCTCACCTGCTCGTGGTACATCCTGCTAATCAACGAACGAGGCTCTGACGACCGAAAAATGGCGGTATAACCATAACAAAAAACTGCGTAACTAAATTCCGCAGATCGGTGACGGGCAGCAGCGGTACCGATGCGAAGAGTTACGCACTGCGATCGCCAACCCGCATGCCCAGTGTGGCGATTATGGGCAAACCCTCCAAATGGCAAGCCATAATAAATCACGGCCCCCAGTCTCGCTCGGATCTGTACGAGGACATATCGAAGGCTTTACACTCCACCACTAAGGCCTACTACAACGTTGTCATGAGGGACTGCAACGCTAAAGTGGGAGTACAAATTTGCAGCGAATCGGTAGTAGGATCTCACGGTTACGGTAGCAGGAATCATAGGGGGCAAATGCTTGTCAACTTTCTTGAGAAAGAGGGGTTTTTCTTGATGAACTCTTTCTTTAAGAAACGGCCCCAAAGAAAGTGGACATGGCAAAGCCCCGACACTAGGACTAAAAATGAGATTGATTTCATCATAAAAGACAAGAAGCACATATTCAGAGATGTCTCAGTGATCAACAGGTTTAATACGGGAAGCGATTGTCAGAGGCTCACTGAATATCAACTTTCAGCTCGAGCGAGTCCGTTTGATGAAGGTCAGGCTCCGGCCCAACCTCCTCCAAACCGTAGTAGGATTTGAAGCGTTCCGGTCAAATCTGGAGAACCGATTCGTTACCATGGAAACCACAAATGACGTAGACCAGGCCCTTCCAATGTAGTTACAATCTGGTGGATCTCAAGGAGGAAGGTACGAGATTTTGTGAAATGCGACGTATAAGTAAGAAGAAGAATCTGGTGGATCTCAGGGAGGAAGGTACGAGATTTTGTGAAATGCGACGTATAAGTAAGAAAACGAAGCTTTCGGAGGAGACACTGTGGCTTATGAAGGAACGACGTGTAAACCCACCCAACACTTTGTTAGAGCAACGGGCACTCAACAAACGAATTAACAAACTGATACGACATGACTGTACTGTAGAAGTTTTCTACAGCCGACTATACGCATCGCATACATCTCGTCCTGATCCCGGAAATGAGGATCCTAGAGCTACAATAAGTTGCCACTTTACGGAAGACATGCCCGAAATCAGCCTAGACAAAATCGTGATGGCTCTTGAGCAGCTAAGGAATGGAAAAGCCCCTAGAGAGGACGGAGTTACAACTGAACTATTAAAAGCAGGAGGTAAACTGGTGCTAAAGGAGCTCCAAAATATCTTTAACTCTGTCCTCTTTAATGGGAGAACTCCAGAGGCTTGGGGTAGGAGCGTAGTCGTATTGTTTTTCAAAAAGGGTGATAAGACCCAACTGAAGAACTACCGCCCTATTTCGCTCCTTAGCCACATTTATAAGCTGTTTTCAAGAGTTATTACGAATCGTCTTGCAAGAAGGCTCGACAAATTTCAACCCCCGGAACAGGCTGGGTTTCGGAGAGGGTATGGAACCATAGACCACATCCACACTATACGGCAAATTATACAGAAGACCGAAGAGTATAATCGGCCCCTGTGCTTAGCATTCGTGAACTATGAGAAGGCCTTTGACTCGATCGAGACCTGGTCAGTTCTAAAATCCTTGCAAGGATACCAAGTCGACTGGCGATACATCCAAGTGTTAAGAAGTCTCTATAACGCCGCGACCATGACCACCCAGATACAAACCAGCCGACCAACCCAATCCTAATGCATCGAGGAGTGAGACAAGGGGACGTTATTTCCCCCAAATTGTGCACAAATGCATTGGAGGATATGTTTAAGATGCTGGACTGGGAGGGTCATGGCATAAACATAAATAGCAGCCATATCTCACACTTGAGATTTGCAGACGACATTGTCATTATGGCCGAAACATTGCAGGATTTACAACAGATGCTGACCAGCCTAGCCGATTCTTTCGAACACATAGGTCTCCGCATGAACTTGGACAAGACCAAGGTAATGTATAACCGACATGTAGTACCGGAACCTCTCGCAATACATGGCGCTATTCTCGAGGTTGTTCAAGAATATGTTTACCTAGGGCAAACTCTGCAGTTGGGGAAAAACAACTTCGAGAAAGAGGTCAACAGAAGAATACGGCTGGGCTGAGTGGCATTTGGGAAATAACGTCGAGTATTTACATCGCCCATTCCACAAAGCCTAAAAACAAAGTCTTCAATCAGTGCGTCCTGCCCGTTATAACATATGGAGCCGAAACATGGACACTCACGGTTGGAATGATCCATAAATTTAAAGTCACTCAGCGAGCTATGAAAAGAGCTATGCTCGAAGTTTCTCTGAAGGATAGAATCCGCAATGAAGTCATTCGACAGAGAACCAAAGTAATCGCCATAGCCCACCGGATTAGTAAGCTGAAGTGGCAATGGGCCGGTCACATTAGCCAAAGAACCGATAACCGCTGGGACAAATGAGCTCTTGAGTGAAGACCACGGACTGGCAAACGTAATGCAGGACCCCCTTCAGGCTAGGTGGAGCGATGAACTTCGTAGGGTGGCTGGCAGAAACTGGATGCGAGTAGCCGAGGATCGTACCCAGTGGCGTGCACTTGGAGAGGCCTATATCCAGCAGTGGACTGCTATAGGCTGATGATGATGATGATGATTTTAATGTTATGAACTAAGGTGAGTATACTTATTATGATAATATTTTTATATGTATATTATGATAACAGATCTTTTATATAAATACCTACTGTAAAAGTCACTGATTTTTATTTCTTTTTTGGTCCGGCATTTATCTAAGAACAAAGTAATATTTATGTTGGGATATTTTTATATAACGTATTTAGCTTGCCAAATTAGTGATTAGGTATAACCTAATACTACACTTATGTATGTGGATTCTGTAGACTATTAAATTTATATGAGTGAGAGTATATACAAGTGCTTAGAACTTAGAGGACTTTGAACACAAAATAGTGTTTTAAAAGAAATAGCTGTTTGGCTGTTCATTGAAGCATCACGCAAAAACAACTGAAGTGTAATTGATGAATTTTGCTCCTTTAGATACATAGATACTTAGTTTATAACCTATCTCAAAAAATGCAATATGCTTGATCGAAATGGGTTGGAAAAGACGAATGATAAAGCTTGGATTGGAAACCACACCTCATTTATGCGAGTGGAGAAATCATCATCATCATCATCATCTCAGCCTATACTTGTCCACTGCTGAACATACGCCTCCCCAATCGCTTTCCAGCGTAACCGGTCCGATGCTACCTGCATCCAACGACTTCCTGCGATTTTCACCAGATCGTCGGTCCATCTGGCAGGCGGTCGTCCTACGCTGCGCTTGCCAATACGTGGTCTCCACTCTAGAATCTTTCTGCCCCAACGCCCGTTCGATCTACGCGCTATGTGGCCCGCCCATTGCCGCTTCAGCTTGCTAATCTTAACGGCTATGTCGGCTGTCGTTCGTGTGATCGAGCTTGAAGGCGTCCTCTAAGGTGGCCGTAAACAGTATCGGAGAAATGACGTCTCCCTGCCTTACTCCCCTTTTTATGGGGATCGCCTTTGTGCACTGCCCCTGTACTCGGACTGACATGGTGGCGTTAATATACAAGCACTTCAACACTTCAATGTACCGATAGTCAATGCGGCATCGCTGGAGAGATCTAAGAACCGCCCAAGTCTCGATCAAATCGAAGGCTTTCTCATAGTCCACAAACGCCAAGCATAGTGGCCGATTATACTCCTCGGTCTTCTGTATAATCTGCCGTAGCGTATGTATGTGGTCTATGGTACTAAAGCCTTTCCGGAAACCGGCTTGTTGGGGAGGCTGGAAGTCATCAAGCCTGCGTTCGAGACGATTCGTGATGACTCTTGAAAACAACTTATAAACATGGCTCAGCAGTGTGATGGGCCTATAATTCTTCAGTAAAGTGTTATCAAATTTCTTGAAAAAGAGTTCCACCACACCCCTGTTCTATGCTTCTGGCGTTTTCACTTCGAGCAAGACGGAATTAAACAGCCTCTGAAGGACTTTAAGTATCGGCGTTCCGCCCGCTTTCAGAACCTCTGCGGTAATTCCGTCTTCACCTGGCGCTTTGTTATTTTTGAGTTGTTTGAGAGCCATCCTAATCTCGTACAGGCTGATGTTCGGGATATCTTCAGTGTAGTGTCGGGTTAGCTTGGCTCTTGGGTCTTTTACCAAGTCAACAACAGGTTCAGCTACTGAGGTATACAACTGCCCATAGAACCTCTCTATCTCCCTGAGCACCTCTGACCTATTCGACGTTACGTTTCCGCCCTCCGTCTTCAGCTTCGTCAACTAGCTTTGGCCAATAGACGCGTCTCTTGCGAACACTTTGGAGCCCTTGTTCTGTGCTATGGTCTCCTCAATACGCCTTGTATTGAAGGACCGTAAACCGTGTCGCAAGGACTTCAGTATCTGTCCATTGAGCTGTCTATAGGACTTAGCATCATCGGAGGTTTGGAGCGTCATGGAACGTCGCTCAGCCATGAGGTTTCGGGTGTAGTTAGATAGTTTTTGAGGTCTATTTTTACAGTGGGGCTTAAAATACTTGGACCCGACCGTATGGACAGTCTCTACCAGCCTGTTGTTGATTTCCTCCACTGATGCGCTGCTGTCTAGCAATTCGAAGCGGTTTGCCAATTCGAGTTGAAAGTTCTCGGGGTTTTGGATATGTGCATAAGAAGGTCGGAGCGTAGACTTCATCAGACGCGATCTTTCCATTTTGACATTAATATTTAATGTGCCTCTGACCATTCGGCGATCACTGCCGGTTTTTACCCTGTGAATCACGGAGACATCATTAAATATTTGTCGCTTGGTGCTCATGATGAAGTCTATCTCATTTTTTGTGGAACCATCGGGGCTCATCCAGGTCCATTTCCTATGAGGCGGCTTCCGGAATAAAGAGTGCATCGTAAAGAGTCCCTCCTTCTCCAGATATTCGGCCAGCCTCTGACCCCTGGGGCTGCGCTGCCCATATCCAAATTGCCCCACTCTTAACTCATCATCGCCCCGTTTGCCCAGCCGCGCATTGAAGTCACCCATAACCACTGTAAAGTGTGCTTTGGAAGTATGTATGGCTCTACTAATGTCCTCATACATCCTCTTCCCCCCGGACCACCTCACGAGGTGAACGTTTCACTAAATCGACGCTACTCAATTGTATTATTCTATTTAATTAAAACATATTCAATAAAATCAATATAAAAAAAATAGGAGCGCAGAAACCGGAGGATACATCGCGAAGAAAACGTGAGTACCTCAACATTTTATGCTGCCCTGGTACTCTGTAGATACGATTATACACCTGCGACGCATCGTTATCTGGGATCTCCCTATACAGCGGCTGCTAGTACCGCACCAATTGATGTTGCCCTAGTACTCCATACATACAACAAAACACTTATACCAACAATATTGCGCGTGCATATCGACAATCCTGACTTTGTTAACGCCCACTTACTACTAATTGGATAATCAAGCTACCGGCCATAATTGCTAATTAATACTGACCAATGAAAAGCGCTTAAAATACGTCACTCTTGCTAGTGTGACAGTTGTTGCGTATCCATTGCTCCATTTTGAAATTAATTTGTTTGAAGTACATTGACGAGCTTAGAGCAAGATAAACCTCCTCGGTACTCATATTACCCTAGTAATATGGAAGACACGATGGAAAAAACTCTCTCCGATCCAAATTTAAATTTGATGAATAAAACTTCGGAAATAAATTTCATAACACAACGACATATTAAGAGAAAAAGAGAACACGATTCGGGAGTAGAAGAGGACTCACTTAAGGAAACCATTAGGGAGCTAAAATCAATGTTCAAGTCTCAGGAAAATGAGCTAAAGAAGATTGCCCCTACCCTCACAGAAATACAACAAAGTAATCGAAATATTGAAAACTCTATTACGTTTCTCACACAACAAAACGAAGAGTTCAAGAAGATTATTGAACAATTCAAATCACAAGCTAAAAAGGACCGGGAACACATTATAATGTTGGAAGAGAAGATAGAAGACCTGCAGCGAGGCAGTAGAAAAACTAATTTTGAAATCAAAAATGTACCAAAAGCGAAGGAAGAGACAAAAGAAAATTTAATAAATATGGTGATGACCTTGTCACAAAATACTGGTAGCAAGCTTTCCAAGACAGACATAAAGGATATTTATAGAGTAAGGAGCAAGAAAGAGGGTAACACCAATTCACCTATAGTGGTAGAAGTTTCGTCTACTACTCTGAAAATCGACTACCTCAAGCGATGTAAGTCATTCAACATTAAACACAAAGAAAAGCTTTGCGCTAAACACCTGGGATTTACCAAAAATACAGATACGCCAATATTTATCTCAGAGCAATTAACAGCTAAGGGTTCCCGTTTATTCTTCTTAGCTAGAGACTTGGCCAGGACTAAAAAACATAAATTTTGTTGGACTAGTTTTGGAAAAGTTTACGTCAGGAAAGACGAAAATGCACCAATCATTTTGATCACAAATGAATCACAAGTTCAACAACTAATGCAAGGAGCATGACTAGTTTCGGGTCCTTACTGTTTTAATAACTTTTGTCTACTACTAATAATATTATGCACCTGTTTTTATTATTATTTTAATTATATATACTCTCAAATTATAAATACGCACATCTCTATCACACATACACTTTCACACACACACATACACATACTCTACTCAAAAATTACTTACGCCAAAATATATAAATTAACTAGTTTTGACATAGCATACGTATATTTATGCAGTTGTATGGGGTGTATCTGCGTCTATTGTACACTTAACCCAATTATATCTAAAAATCTGTCTCCTTTAATGATTTCACCATGAATACTTCCCTAATTAATATGAATGAAATAGATGGCATTGAGTCTGCGCGGGCTGTTCAATGTGAAGTAAGCGAATTGTCAAAATTTATACACAAAAAAAACACAGACTTATCAATTGCTACACAAAACATTAGAAGTGTGTACAACAATTTGGATGACTTGCTAATAACCTTATCACAACTAAGCTTTAATATTGACATACTTATTTTAACTGAATGCCGTTTAAGTCCTTGCAAATCTATTCCCCCTATTATAAATTATAACTCATACAGAACAACTAATCATTTAAATCAAAATGATGGTGTAGTCGTGTACACAAGCAACCAACATCAGGCCAAAGTTAAAGAAATCAATCTATTGCATGCCTCATGTCTACAGATTTCTATTTGCAATCTAGTGATTATTGGCATATATCGTTCCCCATCGAATTCCAATGCAGAACAATTTATAAGCTCATTGAATACCCACTTGGATACTCTCCAAACACACAAAAATATTATAGTGACTGGGGACATTAATATAAACTTAATACCTAGACTAAGTGAACAAGCACAGGATCGCAATAACCGACTTCACTACTTAAATATGCTTTCTACTCAAGGGTTTCTCCCTGGCCACACGTTACCTACAAGGCATCATAACTGCCTAGATCATTTCATGGTAAAACTTGAGGTCAATAAGATGTCAGCATTCATAGCAGTTCTTAATACGACGGTTACAGATCATTGTTTAGTAATATTTACACTCTCTAATATAATTAATTTGAATAATATTTACAAAAAATCTAAAATAACTATAGACTACAACGAGGCCCTCAATACACTTCGACAAAATGACTTCTCTGATTTACTCAAATGTAATGACCCTACAATTTTAATAGCTAAAGTAATAAAATTAATTCAAAATTCGTTAGAAAATAATACAAAAACAATCAAAATCACTAGAAGCAAACGGATAAGCAAGCCTTGGATTTCTACAGGTATTTTACGATGCATCAAAAATAGAAATAAAATGCAAATGAAACTACGTTCAGACCCTAATAACGAGATTTTAAGACTTACCTATAGAAGGTATCGTAATTTTATTAACAATTTAATAAAAAAGTTAAAACGTAAATACGAGAGAGAACAACTTAGTAAATCAAACAAAAGCCCTAAGTTGCTGTGGAATTGCATAAATAGTATAACTCACTACAAGTCCAGAAATGAATCAAACTCTGATTTACTTACTATAAAACCTACTGCGCTTGAATCAGTTAATGCAGTTAACAACTATTTTTCTAATATAGGTAAAGAATTAGCTCAACAATTAACTTCTAAGCACTCATCAAAACAAATTCGATCTAATTTACTATCTCATCACCATTCTTCTAATTCTTTTGTCTTACTGGAAACAAATCCTAATGAGGTATATAATGTGCTTATGAGCCTAAAATCGGACAGTTCTCCTGGTTGGGATAACATACCAAATCTTTTCCTAAAGATTGCACACGAACGGCTTGTTCCAATTCTCTGCCATCTCACTAACCTATGCTTTCAAAAAGGAGTTTTCCCTGCAGAATTAAAACGTTCTATTATAACACCGGTGTATAAGAGTGGTGACAGAGATGATGTCAGTAATTACCGTCCCATTTCAGTGTTGACATCTATTTCAAAAATTTTAGAAAAAATTATTAATACCAGGTTAGTTAATTATATAAACAAATTTACTATTCTTACACCTTCGCAATACGGATTTCGACAGGGACTGTCGACTGAAGATGCGGTTACAGCACTCACTTCCTGTATAGTAGAACACGTTGATAAGGGGAAAAAATGCGTAGCAGTGTTTCTAGACCTAAAAAAGGCATTTGACACTGTCTCCGTCCCGATTCTGATACACAGGCTTGAAAAATATGGTTTCAGAGGTCCCCCTCTTTCATTATTAACTGATTACTTACACAATCGTATACAAACCGTATAAATACCGCAAACATTACCTACGGAATTCCTCAGGGAAGTGTACTGGGTCCTACGTTGTTCTTGCTGTACATAAATGATCTATCTAATTTGAAGATACCTAATACAAAGATATTTTCCTACGCAGATGACACTGCTGTTGTATTTACAGGAGACTCATGGACAGAAGTACAAAATACAGCTGAAAAGGGGCTTTCTATAATTGCTAAATGGCTAAACACTAATCTCCTGACCCTAAACATTACAAAAACTAATTACATAAGTTTCAATATTGACAAAAGAACACAACCTAGCAATGACTTTAAAATTACCATACACAATTGTGGAAAGCCCCCAAACACAATATGTCCCTGCCCTTGTATCAATAAAGTTACGTCAACTAAATATTTGGGAGTCATTGTTGACCAACGCTTATCGTGGCACCCACACATTGAAATGGTTATGACTAGAATAAGGAAACTAATGTGGGTCTTCAAAAAACTAAGACATGTCATCCGTAAGGAACTCATTAATAAAATTTATTACGCACTTGCTCAATCTATATTAGGTTACTGTATCCCCATATGGGGTGGAGCAACAAAAACAAAATTTTTGCATATTGAGAGAAGTCAAAGGTCCCTTCTTAAAATTATGTACTTTTTGCCGTACAGATATTCCACTAATGAACTGTATATCTACGGTGACGTTCTAACAGTCAGGAAACTATATATTTTAAATTCTATACTTAGACTTCACAAGATTATAACATACCACCCAAATAAGTTAGTCACCAGGAGAAAAGACAGCGCTATTCAAATTAAAACAGTCAGAACAGCCTTTGCCGCTAGACAAAATGAGAGACAAACTGGCTGTCTATATAATTTAATAAATAATAAACTTAATATCTATCCCCTAAACCATTACGATTGTAAGAGGACTCTGATGACCTGGTTAAAATCTCTAAACTATACTGAAACAGAAAATTTATTAAAGAAAATAGCATAGTCATATTTGTCTACTTATACGTATATATCTATATTTTGATTTAAAATATATAGACCCTCCATAACTACTTTTAATTACACACACATACACACACACACACAAAAACACACACATACACATACACACACACGCGCACGTACACACACACACACACACACACACACACCCACCTACACATAAACATATGCATGCTTTTATATTAGATAAATTTAATGTTCTTAATATAATATAATTTTATTTTATTCTATGTGCAAACACGGGATGAAAGAGCGGTGGCTTCCTGCTACAGGTATTTCATACTTACTAGGAAAGTCACCACAATATCATTGTTAATATCTAGATTTTTAATGAAATAAATATTTTTGATTTTTTTTTTGATACATTACTTCGACGTCATCATCTGAGTATGCCGAGGTCGGTGCGTAGACCTGTATGACCTTCAGCGAATATCTTTTGGATATTCTGAGTCGCAGGTACGCTACCCTGCTCGACACACTAGTGATGGACACAAGTATGAGTTGTCTATGAGTGACTTGTGGACGATAAATCCGACACCACCTTGGGACTGCTGTTCGCCCTCCCGGTAGTAAAACAGGTTGCCGGATTTTAAGGTTATCGTGTCCTCGCCCTTTCTTCGGACTTCCGATAAACCAACAATATTCCACCGCAACTTGTTTATCTCTTCTTCCAGCTCAACAAGCTTCTCATCTGTCCTTAACGTGCGTGCGTTGTATGTCACCAGGGCTAATTCTCGTTGTTGGTGGTAGCCGAATCTCTGCCGGAGATTCCTAGCACCCCTTGTCCTGTTGTTACCATAGCCGCTACCGTGGCCAGGACGAACAGGACCGCCGGGGACTAGGGGTCTGGTTTTATTCTTTTCTTCCATTTAAATAAATTGGGGGGGGGTTTGCCATACTCGCCACGCTTGGCAGGCGGGTTGGCGAGCGCAGTTTTTGATGGTAGAAGTGTTAAGGGAATGCTGTTGCCCCTTCCCTAGTTTTCCCTTAGTCGCCTTGTACGACACCCGATGGGATGAGATGGGTTGGTCCTATTCTAAGCCGGGAACCACGCGGCATAGCCGGGAACCACGCGGCATGGTTCGGCGTACAATGTACAATATTCTCATCTCAACAAGCTGGATGCGTATGGCACAAGGCCGGTCGTCGTGGCGATTTAGGGGGAAGCCTTTGTCCAGCAGTTGACGTCTTTTAACTGATGATGATGATGAAGAAGACCACCGTGGTGGGAGTGTAGTGGAGAAATAATTACAAAAAATAAAAAAAAGTACCTTTCACCACGGTGGTCTTCTTCATCATCATCATCAGTTGAAAGACTTAATTAATGATGTCTTAATCTCTGAAAAGCCCGAGATGGTGCTCGAGTGGCACATCTTTTACCAGTCTGCTCGCTCCTCTGTCTTGTAATAATGGAATTAACGAGCTAGTTATGAACAAACGGCGTCTTCATTTCCAGGGTCCCGTTTATTCGTCCTTTGCCCTATTTCACTGCCACACCATTACACTGAGTAAAATAATGGACTCAATATTCCGCTCATTTGGAAGGGCTCCTCCACGTCTAGCTAATATTTTCCGAGGTGTTTATGATGGGATAATAAAGGCGACAATTCGGTGGCAAAAATGATTGTTACAAGACGATAAATGTGTCGGCGTATGTGATAACATTAATTTCGTGACACATGAAATAATAGGTTATTTTTCATACAAATTAAATAGAATATTAGTACTGATGCGTGCATTCGTTTTCAGATTTAATAACGTTTACGTTGTCAGGCACATAAAATCCAATCACTAAATAGCCTCATCCGGTATAATAAGAGAGGCTACGTAATCCAATTAATTAACAGTGAGATGAAAGTATATGCTTGTTGCACGGTATCCTGCCTGCGGGGCTAAAGGACAGTTCGCTTCTCCCTACATTATTTTACCGAAACTAACCAATTCGTTAAGATTTTCTACTCTCGTGTTCTGACACGAGATGCATCTCTGACGAAATATAACATTATGACGTAAGATAAAATTATCTAATCCATACTAGCTGAAGAATATACTCGGTCTATGAAGTCTTAGAAGGGTTCATAGCTTCCGACAGCTTAGAATTCATTTAGAATACTTACCTTTTCACTATCTTGAAAAGTAAAGAAGATCTATGAATACTATAAATTGTAATATAAAATCCGAATAGCGATGAGTTTCACAATAATACAATTTATATAAAATACTGGATTAGCCGATGAACTTCCTACGATCCAAACTTGACTTGATTGTACCTCTTCATAAAAAGTAGTAAGCGGGTAATCCGAAGTGGTAATTCCCATACAAAATTACCAATTCCGTTTTTTTTTAATTTTTGTCGGTTTTTTCGTGCTCTTCCTAATTTTTTTTTTTTGAACCACCCCAGTATTGAAATGTGCAAAATAATATAAAATATTTGAATCGGTCGAGCCATTTTCGAGTTTTTGCGAGACTAACTCACGCCAATCGATTTTTATGTGCATGTATAGATATAGAAAACGAAATTAATTTAAAGAGAGAGTGTGTAAGTGTTGAATGTGCCAATTTACAATATGACGCTATATTATATTAACGCTCTTCAGTTTTGTATTTTAACGTAGCCCCTACTAGGATGAATTACTGTGTCATGGTTGCGTTTAAAAATATGAAAATTCACATACACAAACACCCAGACCGACAAAAATGATGTGGGTCATACAAAGATTTGAACCATGCGAGATCTAACTCGCGACTATCCGACTCAGTGGGCGGTGCGGCTTAAGCCCTTAACCACTGCACCAAATCGTATTTATAACGACTAACTATAATTTATCCAGCTTTATAAATGAGTCAAAATATTTAACACAGCCTCGTCATATTTCAGTTGGACATATTTACACTTAAGTTAAAAACCACACGTGACATTTCATACTGCATGTGATCCATAAATAAGTAGACCGCAGATTGGCTAGTTAGTTACGATTGTAGCCAAACTGCCGAATAGCGTGCAATGTATTCGAAACTTACTAAAATATTCGACACAACACTTACGTATCTTTAGTATGGCATAATATGCAGTTCCTCGGATTATGGAAGTTTTATAGAGTCCAGTTTTCATTTGCTTTTAATGAACTATTTAAAAACTTCAATAATTATTTTTAACTTTTATGTTCTTACAGAGAACTTAGCACTACAAATTTACTAAATACGTGATAGCACGATTACTCGCTAGTGTAACGCTAACATCAAAATTTTCGTGCTAACCCGTCAGTTTTGGTCTAACTGAAATGATTGGCACATTATCTTAGTTCACATCAATCTGATTTCCCTTGTGTGTACTAAGTAGTCATTAATTATATATAGTACCATAATACAGAACATTTACATAGTAAACTCATTATAAAGGGAAAAATCACGTCCTTCAATCTTTTTTAAAAGCGGGATATGGAAGTCACCTAGACTATATCATTAGCTACTGAAAAAAACTTTCTGCGAATAACTCTGTGTCATGTCTTTTATAAGTCGCGGACCCTCGTCTTTAGCACACAATGGGCTCAGGTCAAATATTATTTCAGACTTTTATATAATTTTGAATAACATCAACATTGAAAAAGTCAGAATTAGGAAATTACTGATTTGATACTATTGGACGATACTAGACAACTAAAATATTAATCTACACTTAATATTATAAAGAGTATGTATGTAACGAATAAACTCAAAAACTACTAGTCAGATTTCAAAATTCTTTCAATATTAGAATGCCACATTATTCCGGAATAACAGACTATTTTTATTACTAGAAAAAATAAGGGTCCCTACTAAAACTTCAATAAATTGTAACCCAAGTTGTAAAAAACTTAGCCATAAAATGCCTTTCATCGCATGCGCTGCGGAAACTATTGATGATAGAACATAATAATGTTGTACAATAAAAAAGAATATATCAATATCTACAAAAAACTGCAGGATACAATGTGTCAAACTATTGTAGTTACGTCACTATAACTACTTTTTTACATTTTAAAAGTTGATAGAAATTCCGATCAAAATCGGACCATGTTATCCATACCTTTGTATTAATCCTTATCCAAATAATCGTATTCAAGACTGTTTTAATACCTGTAGATAACTTTTTGGTTTATTGAAATCGGACATTTCATTCAAAAGATATTACGTATTTAAAAATGTCAATCTAAACAAAATACTAATAGAAAAATAAATGCCACTGCGCCGCCGCGCTGTGGCCGGTGTGGCCCCACGCAGCGCAGCGGGCAACGCGGCGAGGGACAAGGGACCGAAGTGTGGGAGAGGGGCATGCACATCTATGAAATAGGTAGCCACGCGTTCCTACGCAGCGGACGCAATATCCATCTGTTCGAAACCGGGACGGGTCGCTAGTAAGAAATAAAACATTTAAGCTGTAACTAAAGTAAAAAGTGACTAAATAGTAAAATGTATGTCATAAAAAAATCATCTGCTTACACAGCTAATGACCTGCCCTGATGACATAGATAAGTAAAAAAATCCCGACTCACGAAAATGTTAGATGCTCACAACCAACGCTAGTTTTCTGTCGAAACATTTTATTAACGGGCAAAAAGAAACCAAAAATTTGATTGATAATGTAAAAATCAATAAACATACTCCAACAAAGCTATGTAGACAACTTTCATTACCATTTAAAAAAATAACTGCTTGATCCATTAATGACCGCAGAAACCTTTTATAAAGGATGCATGATACAGTTCTACGAGCCCCGGCCACTACCACTGTAAATTCATTTAGGGTCTCGTAGCGTTGTGCGTCCCAGCGCTCTTAGTGATCACCAAGGTCAAGCTGCGCCCGACTCAGTTGGTCTGAGATGGGTGACCTTTTGTGGTATTTTCATATCCGATCGCCTCTGTACTTTGAAAAGCACGCTAAGCCGTAGATCCCGGTTACCACTTAATGTGATACTCGTTGAACCAAGTTAGAAGCCTAATAGGTGGCTTGATAAGTTCCAACTGCAGGCGGCCACAAACCTGCCTCTATCAATCCACATTGGATTCTCGTGAAGGAGTAAGACCTTATCTCGCTCTAACACCTCGATTTATAAATATAGTTTGTCTCTTTGATACCATGTTTATGCTATAATAAGTCTTGCCGCTAGTACATTAGATTTTCACTATTGTGTTTCCGAGGCTTTAAGATTTTCAGCCAAGCAACTTTATGTGTGCGAGTTATTTTCCTTCGCCTGTTAACATAATGATTACCTTCTGTAATTGCGGTGTAAAGTTGAGTCCCGCTTAAATCCTTTGGGATCACTCGGCCATTTATAGCGCACATAAGTAATAATGTACCTTGTATAAATAAATAAAATTGTTATAGATTGTAGCCACAAATCGTGTACCTTATTAAAATCCCGTAGAAAATAAAATATTATACTAATGGATCTCCTCAGGTGTATATGGGATTGAAAAACTATTAGCGATATAAAAACGTGTGTTTCGAACCACGGACAGTACGCAGAGTGAACAATTATTAATTTTACTGGCTATTGGTATGACAATATTGTCGGTCATAAATCGTGCTACTTAATATTAGTAGGCGCTCCAACATGCCCCCGGGCGTTGAAAGCTCTCCTTTCAACCTCTTTATCCTTCACTTATAGAATATGGACAAAGCTTGCTAAAAGATCGACGGATAACTCCAGTTGAGGTCTTAATATCAGCTACCCGGGCAACTTGGTCAGAACCAGGGTGAAGGGCCACAATCCGTCCCAATTTCCATTTTAAAGGCGGCAAATGATCTTCCTTCAATAGGACAAGTGTGTCGATTTTTAAGGGATTGTTTGAAGTTTGCCACTTCTTCCGCTGTTGAAGCTCCAACACGTACTCCTTGCTCCACCTTGACCAAAAATGCTGCCGGAGTTGCTCGATACGCTGATATCGGCTAAGGTATGTAGTGTTGCAATCTTCTAAGTCCTTCGATGGTAAAGAAGTAAGAGGGCGTCCAATTAAAAAGTGTCCAGGGGTCAACGGCGTCAAGTCTTCAGGGTGTGATGATAATGGAGTGAGTGGCCGTGAATTTAAAATTGCCTCAATCTGGGTTAAAGTTGAATTGAGTTCTTCATAACTTAAATGACAATTTCCCAGCACTCTCATTAAATAAAATTTTGTAGATTGCACACCCGCTTCCCAGATGCCACCGAAATGTGGTGAATATGCAGAAATTAAGTGGATGTTGATGCCTTCATTTGATAAATCACTCGACAAGGAATCCGAATTATCCTTTAAAAACTTCCCGAGATCATTATACGTAAAAAGGTAGACGTTGGACTACTTGCATTAAAAACAGCTCTCAATTTAGTTGTTGAACTGCTCTCACGTAGTACGCCATGATGGGGAATAAAATGAGCATTACCTTCTAAACTGAGCTTACATTCAGTCATGTGGCCCAACGTCTTGTATTCCGACATAAATTCGCGGTACATCAGGTATAACTTTGGCTGATTTATCAATCGACGCTCCAAAGAGAAAAAACAATGTTTAACCCGATGAAAAGAATTGCCTAAAACGCTAGGGTTATTTTTTTAGAGGAATCCTTACACTAAAACGCCCATTTTCTAAACGCAAAGTATTATTTACAAAAGGTTCCTCACATAATTTTTGTTCCAATGAATAATTAGAAAAATGATTAACTTCTTCCAAGCTCCAAAAACGTGCGAGCTGGTGCTGAATATCCTCATTAAAGCTATCAGCGGTGATCGAATCGACTTGCACAAAATTACATTTAATAGGGTTGGACAAACCAGGTGTATGGCCGCTATTAATTGGCCCAGACACTATCCACCCCAACCTGGTTTCAAACAATATAGGTTTTCCGGTACCTTGATTAATTCTTTGCGATCCCAAAATATCCCAAAAAATGTCAGCGCCCAATATCATATCAACTGACGAGAGCGTATGAAAGTTGGGATCAGCTAAACACACATCTGCAGGTTTGTTGAGGCTTGATAAGTCGATTGAACGACACGGCACCTTATCTGTTTACGACGGCAAAACAAAGCATCGTAAATTAGTCGTAAATTGATCATCTAATGACTTAATAGGCACAAAACACATTTTATTAATATGTGAAGTTACATTATTTATGCCTAAGATGGATTGATTTATACGACTATAAGACAGATTCAATTGACGATATAATTTCTTCGTCATAAGACAGGAGGTGCTACCACTATCGAGAACAACGCGAGCTATGTGCTCGCGATATACGAGTATAACTTAAATAAAGCCGTCGATAACAGAACGTCAACGCGGTAACCGTATCCTTGATGACTGGAGGCCGCGACGCTCGCCGATAGCGTTAAGTTGGAATTCGCATCGATGGGGGCGGGGGGCGCGCCGATGTTATTGTTATCAGCTCGTCCGCTATGCACAACCGGTTTTAGTTTATTATTATCTATTATCGAGTGAATCAAAACATGATGACGCCACTTGCATAGCTTGCAACCAGGTTTTTTGCAATGATTAGCGTAGTGTCCGGAACGAAAACAGTTATAGCAAATCTTAAAACTAGGTAATAATCGTCGTGTTTCATTAGTTAACGCTTAAAACTGAGGACAATAATTTAGCTTGTGATCGCCGCTGCATTTAGGACATAAACTATTAGATGGACTCTGTGAATTGTTCTTACAACCGTCCATGGAAATCATTGTTTTGTGTTTAGTCAATTTGGTGTTTGTGTTATTATGCCGTGCATGACGTAATAATTCAATCGTTTCAATAAGATCAGTGCGAATTTTCATGAACTCAAGGAAGTGTTTCAAAAAATAGGTTTATCCTTGTCTAAGCGACCTTTGTATTCTTTCCATTCACGAAACGCCTTAGTGTCTAATTTGAGTGTTATGATGTGAATGAGGAGCGTATCCCAGTGCTGAGTAGGTTCGCCTAGGGACTCTAATGCGCGTAGATTCTTATTGAATTGTTCCATGACGCGCTTCAATGTAGCTGACGACTCCCTTGTGACCGGTTCTAAATTAAATAAAGCTGTAACATGGTTTTGTATCAACACACGCTTGTTGTCAAAACGATCACACAGTAGGTTCCACGCTATATTATAATTAGTCACAGAAAATTGTATGGATTGAATTACCGCAGCAGCTGAGCCTTCCAACGATTCTCTCAGGTAATGATATTTGTTTATTACATCGATATCGTCATTATTGTGTATGAGGCTTTCAAATGTATCGCGAAACTCTAGCCAATTGTCATAAGACCCACTAAATTTAGGGAGCTGAATGGTAGGCAATTTGACGGGGTTGGTATTACAGCTACGAGAACCACATTTACTAGGTACTGGAGATTTTTCTGTGTTTAGCCAATATGTCCTGTGCCTCACTGTACCTTGATTCAAATTCGTCCCTCTCTGTAATCTGAGCTTCAAAATTATCAGCAATACACTCTAATTTCATTTGTGTCTCGTCATACAGACCATACAATGATTCCAGCTTACTTGTGCGGAGCTCAAGTTCCTTAATATCTTTAGAAGATATAGCCGACAAATCAAGTGATTTCAAATAGCTAGAAAAGATAGTAACGCGACCTTTATAACTACTGCGTTTCTTAATAAGGTCTGATACTTCCTTCGTCATACCTGTTTCGGGTTTATCACCTTTCGTGGCCATCGTGGCAAACAGGTGTTAAATCCTGGAATTTAATGACAATACAAATCACTACCTGTACACAAACTTTTACAAAACTTGCTGTAAATAAATAGTTTAAATCTTTATTTTAAACTAAACCAATAAATATTGAAATACAACATAAACAATAAGGCAGATTTATTCAATCAAACACAAAAAATAATATTACCTACATTTATTTGCCTGTCGAAATATAAAATGAGCTAGATCGAAAAATAATCAAATAAATAGTTGTTTAATGTTTAAATTTAAACAATAAAAACTATATAAATAAAAATTAATTGGATTGCAATGAATAATTAATGAAATTATAATGAAATAATAATAAATAGCGACTTTGCTCAATGACGCGGCAAGTTAACTTATTACTTATGGTAATTTGTGCATTTACTGACCTTATTAGCTAACTCAATTGCCCTATATACTACCTTTAAGAGTGCTAGGTTATTAACAACTATAACACTTTAGAAATTAATGTCCAAGCCACTTTCTTCAGCACCTCTTGCATTGAACCACGTGCTGACCAGTTACAATTTTCCAATAATTTCTTGATTGGCGCTGGTTTCTATATATTTCAATAGTTATCGGGTCGCTAGGACCATGTTTCGATCTCCGCAGATGTATATGGGATTGAAAAACTGTTAGCGATATAAAAACGTGTATTTCGAACCACGGACAGTACGCAGAGTAAACAATTATTAATTTTACTAGCTAATTGGTATGACAATATTGTCGGTCATTAATCGTGCTACTTAATATTAGTAGGCGCTCCAACAAATACGTTAATAATTATGCTGATATAGCAAGAAGAGTGAATGCAAGGTATAGAGTGAATGGTGCGATGGGAAAGCTACTTGGGAGCCGGCACTTAAGCCAAAAGGCGCAGCTGGCCACGCATAACGGAGTGCTTATCCCAACGCGGTTATACGGCAATGAGAGTTGGGTATGTAAGAAGGAGAATGAAAGCAGGATATGCGGTCGAACTGCGAGCTCTGCGGAAGATGTGCAGAGTGAAGCTGACCGACCGTATTCGCAATAGTAAAAAAAGCGTGTAGGTACAAAAGATAGTATTGTAAAGATAAGAAAGGGTATGCTCCGTTGGTTCGGGCATATAGAAAGAATGACGGGAAAAGGAATTACAAATCAGATATACAATGCGAAAGTGGAAGGATGTAGGTACCAGGAAAGACCTTGACTATCTTACCATGACCAAATAGACCGTGTTTATCTGAAGGGCAAGTCTCCGTATCCGGCGAGCGTGTATGAGACGAACTATAAAAGTGGAGGAAGCCAGAGAGATCTGTAAGGAAAGAACCTGCTGGAACTCTGTGCTCTCTGCCTACTCCGCAAGGGAGCTGGTGTGATGATATAGACAGATAGATAGAATAATTATGCTATGACACATCAAGGTATTTAAGTGGTTCAGAGATTATTGTTTCTGGCTCTTTAACAGTAATTAAAAATAAGTCAAAGTGCTAGGACTAGCGCACCCGTCAGCATTAGTCAAGCCACGGTGTTCTAAGGATCAACAAGGTTATATAGGGTCAAACTCAGTCAGTCTGAGATGAGTCACCGTTTATGTCAGATTCATCTTTAATTGTCTCCGTGGTTTGGAAAGTAAGTTAACTGCTGATTCAACCCCGTTACCGTTATACGTAATAACGTAGTCGTTAACCCAAGTAGGAAGGTTTGACAAGTTCAAGGAATAACCCTCACCAACCCAGACTAGATGCGCATGGTAGAGTAATTATTCGCGCTCACCTCAATTTGTAAGAAAAAGCCTTTGCTTAGTAGTGGAGTACAACTCGCCAACCCGCCTGCCAAGCGTGGCGAGTATGGCAAACACCCCCAACCAATATGGAAGAAAGCAAGAAAACCAGGCCCCTAGTCCCCGGCGGTCCTGTTTGTTCTGGCCACGGTAGTAGCCATGGTAACGACAGGACAAGGGGTGCTAAGAATCTCCGGCAGAGATTCGGCTACCACCAAAACCGAAAATTGGCCCTGGTGACATACTACGCACGCACATTGAGGACAGATGAGAAGCTAGTTGAGCTGGAAGAAGAGTTAAACAAGTTGCGGTGGAGTATTGTTGGTTTATCGGAGGTCCGAAGAGAGGGCGAGGACACGATAACCTTAAAATCCGGCAACTTGTTTTACTACCGGGAGGGCGAACAGCAGTCCCAAGGTGGTGTCGGATTTATCGTCCACAAGTCACTCATAAACAACGTTGTGTCCATCACTAGTGTGTCGAGCAGGGTAGCGTACCTGATACTCAGAATATCCAAAAGATATTCGCTGAAGGTCATTCAGGTCTACGCACCGACCTCGGCATACTCAGATGATGAGGTCGAAGTTATGTATGAGGACATTAGTAGAGCCATACATACTTCTAAAGCACACTTTACAGTAGTTATGGGTGACTTCAATGCGCGACTGGGCAAACGGGGCGATGATGAGTTGAGAGTGGGGCAATTTGGATATGGGCAGCGCAACCCTAGGGGTCAGAGGCTGGCCGAATTTCTGGAGAAGGAGGGACTCTTTATGATGAACTCTTTCTTCCAGAAGCCGTCTCATAGGAAATGGACCTGGATGAGCCCTGATGGTTTCACAAAAAATGAGATAGACTTCATCATGAGCACCAAGCGACAAATATTTAATGATGTCTCCGTGATTCACAGGGTAAAAACCGGCAGTGATCACCGAATGGTCAGAGGCACATTAAATATTAATGTCAAAATGGAAAGATCGCGTCTGATGAAGTCTACGCTCCGACCTTCTTATGCACATATCCAAACCCCAACAACTTTCAACTCGAATTGTCAAACCGCTTCGAATTGCTAGACAGCAGCGCATCAGTGGACGAAATCAACAATAGGTTGGTAGAGACTGTCCATACGGTCGGGTCTAAGCATTTTAAGCCCCACCGTAAAAATAGGCCTCAAAAGCTATCCGACTACAACCGAAACCTTATGGCTGAGCGACGTACCATGAGACTCCAAACCTCCGATGATGGTAAGTCCTATAGGCAGCTCAATGGACAGATATTGAAGTCCTTGCGACACGATCTACGGTCCTTCAACACAAGACGTATTGAGGAGACCATAAAGCAGAACAAGGGCTCCAAAGTGTTCGCAAGAGCCGCGTCGATTGGGCAAAGCCAGTTGACGAAGCTGAAGACGGAGGACGGAAACGTAACGTCGAATAGGTCAGAGGTGCTCAGGGAGATAGAGAGGTTCTATGGACAGTTGTATACCTCAGTAGCTGAACCTATTGTTGACTTGGTAAAAAACCCAAGAGCCAAGCTAACCCGACACTACACTGAAGATATCCCGGACATCAGCCTGTACGAGATTAGGATGGCTCTCAACCAACTTAAAAACAACCAAGCGCCGGGTGAAGACGGAATTACCGCAGAGCTTCTGAAAGCGGGCGGATCGCCGGTACTTGAAGTCCTTCAGAGGCTGTTTAATTCCGTCTTGCTCGAAGGAAAAACGCCGGAAGCATGGAACAGGGGTGTGGTGGTACTCTTTTTCAAGAAAGGTGATAACACTTTATTAAAGAACTATAGGCCCATCACACTGCTGAGCCATGTTTACAAGTTGATTTCGAGAGTCATCACGAATCGTCTCGAACGCAGGCTTGATGATTTCCAGCCTCCCGAACAAGCCGGTTTCCGGAAAGGCTTTAGTACCATAGACCACATACATACGCTGCGGCAGATTATACAGAAGACCGAGGAGTATAATCGGCCACTATGCTTGGCGTTTGTGGACTATGAGAAAGCCTTCGATTCGATCGAGACTTGGGCGGTTCTTAGATCTCTCCAGCGATGCCGCATTGACTATCGGTACATCGAAGTGTTGAAGTGCTTGTATAATAACGCCACCATGTCAGTCCGAGTACAGGGGCAGTGCACGAAGGCGATCTCCATAAAAAGAGGAGTAAGACAGGGAGACGTCATTTCTCCGAAACTGTTTACGACCACCATAGAGGACGCCTTCAAGCTCTTGGAATGGCGAGGACTTGGCATCAACATCAATGGCGAATACATCACTCACCTTCGATTTGCCGACGACATTGTGGTCATGGCGGAGTCGCTGGAAGATCTAGAATGAATGCTCGGCGACCTCAACAGAGTATCTCAACAAGTGGGTCTTAAAATGAACATGGACAAAACGAAAATAATGTGTAACGTCCATGTCGTACCCACCGCACTCACCGTTGGGAACTCTACTCTTGAAGTTGTCGACGAATACATTTACCTGGGACAGGTAGTCCGGTTAGGTAGGTCCAACTTTGAGAGAGAGGTCAATCGACGAATCCAACTCGGCTGGGCAGCGTTCGGGAAACTGCGCAACATCTTCTCATCCAAAATACCTCAGTGCCTAAAGACTAAAGTTTTTAGTCAATGTGTGTTACCAGTGATGATATATGGATCAGAGACGTGGTCTCTTACTATAGGTCTCATAAAAAAGCTCAGAGTTGCTCAGCGAGCTATGGAGAGAGCTATGCTCGGCGTTTCTCTACGTGATCGAATCAGGAATGAGGAGATTCGTAGAAGAACCAAGGTCACCGACATAGCCGTTAAGATTAGCAAGCTGAAGTGGCAATGGGCGGGCCACATAGCGCGAAGATCGGACGAGCTTTGGGGCAGAAAGATTCTAGAGTGGAGACCACGTATTGGCAAGCGCAGCGTGGGACGACCACCTGCCAGATGGACCGACGATCTTGTGAAAATCGCAGGAAATCGTTGGATGCAGGTGGCATCGGACCGGTTACGCTGGAAAGCGATTGGGGAGGCCTATGTTCAGCAGTGGACAAGTATAGGCTGAGATGATGATGATGATGATAGTAGTGGAGTAGTATATATTTTAATTTCTTTTACAGTAACTTTATTATCTAAACGACGTTCATATCATTTTGGTATATAAATAAATAAGCTTAGTATGGGCAATGCACATCCCATTACTGTAAATGTAGTACCTTCTCTCGTAAATGAAGGTGAAACAGAAATATAAATTTTGATTACAATTTTGTGGGCTAGCCAAATAATAAAGATATCTACGGATAAATGAACTGGGCTTCTAAGCCCAGTAAGTAATATTTATAAATGAAGTTTATATGAGGACGGTTATTAGAGCATAAGTGTTAGGGTGTCATTTTAAATAGGTTAAAAGGTATTTTTGTGCACTTTGTGTGAGTATACAGTATATAAATGTAAATAGGTTAAATTAATATTATTTCATCATCTGAGTAATCATGATTTTTTATTTTAAAATATATACAAGGTGATTTACATGATCCATGACAAGGGTTATAAGTTATTCGTTATAAGCATGTCATATGTCGTGTTTCTATATATTTTATAAAATATATTGTTTTATGGTGTGTGTTTTAGTATAACAACATTTTAAGGCATCGTTACCTTTCGTACATCTGTAGTTATTTAAGGGCGAAGTAATACAAAAAAAAATTCTTAGTAGCAAATCAGATAATGAATTTAAAATAAAAGACGGATATATATACGCAAAAGTCACTACAAAACATTATTTTCTAAACCAAAACGATTCATAGTAATGTATCGTCTCATAAATCCTTATTATATTTTTCTCCCTTTCGTTAAACTTCTAGCGAAGTTTAATAAGACCTTGTTATTTTAAGAAGACAGCAACTATATGATGGATGACTTATCCAGTCAAGAGTCTTCTTACCGCCTGGAGTTTTACTTAACGTGTCTAAAACTAGACGGGCAAACTTATCCATACTTAAACTTTCTTAAGTGTTAATCGATCATCGATGGCCAATGATCTATGAACCAGACGTGGACCTGGGGATTGCTGGAACTTTAGAAAAATGATCAATTGCGGCTTAAGAGCAGACAGTTTTATCTAATAACAAATATTTAAAAGAATATTTGTTTAGGTTAGAGATATTATATTTTATTTATATTTTTTATTTATATTTTTATTGACTAAAGAGCGCCCGTAACGTTAAATGAAAACGTAAAAAATATACTAAAATAAAAAGAGAAAGAAAACAACAACAAATAATTCTTGCTTGGGTGTTGTTTGGTAGTTCGTATAAAAAAAGATTTTACAACAAAGACGTTGCAACGCAGTGCGCCAGAAAACTAACATAAATCGTCCGTAAACTTAACTATCATCGCGTTTCCTTTAAAAATTTTGGGCTCGTAGTACGACAAAAGAGTTTCGGCATGTTTTGGAATGAAATGTGCAATATTTTATGGGTATAACTGCGGTTTCAGTCGAACACGCGTCGTCGTATAGAATATTATAGCGAATTATTATATTCATGGATGGTTCAAGGCTCATTAGGTTTTGTGGAGCGGCGGGGTGCAAGGGAAATGCATACTCACACTATGCTTGCTGCCAACTCATTAATATTAATATCTATCGAGTTATATAAATATAGGTTAGGCGATACAGTATTGTAAATTAAATCTCATGTTGGCTAAAATATGTTTGAGTGTAGGAAATACATTACATATTATTAAAAATGTAGGTATTGTATGACCATCTCAGCCTACCCCTACGAAGAAAACTGGCGTGGGATTTGGTTATTATTGAATGCGACTACAGATTATTTTATTAATGTTAGTTCAATTTAAATTATTTGAAAAAAGTATTTAAATTGAGCTAAGATTCAATTTAAGTACTTTTTTAAGAGTTATAATAATAATAATAATAATAATCGTGTAACTAAACTAGAAACCGACTTAACAATATATAGAAAACTACTTCATGAACACTTTATGAGACAGTACCCTGGAGTTATCGTCTCCGAACAAAGGGTTTCAGACCAAAGGCGGGTCATAATACGAAACAAAATGATTCCTCATGCAGTTTTAGCTCAAATTAAAGACGAAGTTAGAATAGAACTAGAACAACTACAATCGGCAGAATCCCAGTCAATATACCCCGAACCCATTAATGCTATAAGCCCAATTAACACAAACGCCTCATCCCACTCAGTCGTAAATTCATGCATTGAAGCAAATTTAACGAACACTAACACACTGTCTCAAACATACCCATTCTCGCAGCCTCTAGCAAATACACCTAGTACAAACACTCTTCTACAGCCTTTCTCATACACTTACCATACACATTTACAAGATCTACGTAGTTCACTACTTACATCCAGCACACATGCATTTACACAGACTGAAACATCAAGTCTATTAATCGTAAACGACATCGAAACATTGCAACCTGCGCCACTATTGGATGCTACAGCACATAAGCTAAAAGAACTTCTACAATCAACTTTAATAGAATACGGTGGAACTGACCCAAGACTCAGACCAAAACTCCCTAAACTAAGACACAATACAGACCTCACACAAATAACGGAACTATTCAACAAAACAATATTAAACCAATTCTTTTCAGAAGACTCCCAATTAACTGACATCCATACTCTCATATATTGTAGTGCTCTAGTAATATCACATGAACTGGGCTATAAAACTGAAGGAAATAATCGATCACCACGAAATTGTGATAGAAAACCGGCTTGGCAAGTAAGGTTAGAAAAAGACATAGCACAATTAAGATCTGACATAGGCAGACTAACGCAGTACATTAACAATAACAGATCGAAAAGAGTTGTAGCCAGAGTTGAGACAATATTTAAGAATACAAAAACTCACAGCATTCACGAAAGCAATAACAGAAAACCAGAAGAATATCTAGACACTCTGAAACAAAAGCTAGCACTGAAAGCACATAGACTAGCCAGATATAAAAAGTCACTAAAACGTAAAAACGATAACAAACTATTTAATACCAATGAAAAACTATTTTACAGAAAACTGAATAACAAAGATGTTTCAACACCTAACAGTAATGAGATACCGACAGTAAATGATCTTGAACAATTTTGGGCTGGTATCTGGGAAAAAGAAAAACAGCATAACGAAAAGGCATCATGGATTGTAGAAGAAGAACGTAGTTGGGAAACTCTAGAAGGAATGAAGTTTGAAGAAATAACAGAAACCGACATGAGAAGTGTAACAGCGAGGTTGAATAATTGGAAGTCCCCGGGAATAGATAAAATACATAACTTCTGGTACAAAAAATTCCACTCCCTTCACAAGATAATAGCAAAAAACTTAACTCAAATTATTCACGGGCAGCAAAACTTACCACACTTTATCGCACAAGGTATAACATATATGTTGCCAAAAGATAAACACACATCTCAACCATCACAATACAGACCAATAACCTGCTTACCTACCATATACAAAATACTTACATCCGCAATAACACAAAAAATCAGCACTTACGTAGAAGAGAATCATATACTTGCAGAAGAACAAAAGGGTTGCAGGCGGGGCCACATGGGATGCAAGGAGCAACTTATTATAGACTCAATAGTTCATCGACACGCTGCAACCAATAAAAGAAATTTACATTGCACTTACATCGATTATAAAAAGGCCTTTGATAGTATACCACACTCATGGCTCTTACGCATTTTGCAGATATACAAAATCAATCCGGTTTTAATTGAATTTCTAAGAAGAACTATGAATATATGGAAGACTAAATTATATTTAAACAATATCATTAGTAGAGAAATAGTCATAAAGAAAGGGATATATCAGGGTGACTCCTTGAGTCCCTTGTGGTTTTGCCTCGCCCTCAATCCTTTATCACGTATTTTGCGTCAACACGGGGCTGGATACCGCCTCAAATATGATAACACCGATACATCTATCTCCCATTTAATTTACATGGATGATATTAAAATTTACGCAAAAACGGAAAAAGAAATGAAATTATTAATAGACACTACAGTAGAGTTTAGTAAAGACGTAAACATGCAATTTGGTTTAGACAAGTGTAAGGCGATACATATAGTTAAAGGAAAAATCCGGCCCGGCGATTACCTAATAGGCGAAGAAGACAGAATAATAGCCTTGGAACCGAATGAAGTATACAAATACCTAGGATACCACCAATCAAAAGGCCTAGAACATACTAAATTAAAGGCAACTCTGTCGCAAGAATATAAACGCAGAATAACAGTTATATGTAAAAGCCAACTAACAGGGAAAAGTTTGATAAAAGCGATTAATACTTATGCCATACCAATTTTAACATACTCGTTCGGAATAATAAAATGGACCAAAACAGATATAGGCAACTTAGAAATAAGCACTAGGACTATATTAACAAAACATAAGTACTTACACCCCAAGTCTGCAATAGAAAGAATGACCCTGAAAAGACTAAATGGCGGACGAGGTCTCATCAACCTGGCGATGCTTTGGTCGAAACAGATTACAAACCTTAGACTATTCTTTCAGCAAAAAGCAATCAGTAGTGATATTCATACAACAATAGTCCGTAATGATTTCAATTACTCCCCGTTAAACTTGGCTGAAGAAACTGTACCAAATATAGAAAATGATTCAGAAGAAGTAAGGACAGAACAGTGGAAGAAAAAAGTATTGCACGGTCGCCACCCACACGATCTGGACCAACCACACGTAGACTCTATAGCTTCTAACAAATGGCTTACAATAGGATCACTATTTCCGGAGACTGAAGGTTTCCTAATTGCAATTCAGGATCAAGTCATTAATACCAGGAATTACAGGAAACACATAATCAAAGATCCTGCAATCACAGATGATAGATGCCGAAAATGTCACAGCCATCCTGAAAATATTCAACACATTACCGGAGCATGTCCTTACCTTACACAAACAGATTACACACACAGACACAACCAAATAGCCAACATCATTCATCAAAATCTCGCAATCAAATATACACTCACACCAAACAAACATACACCATATTATAAATATTCACCAGATCCCATTCTTGAAAACAGCACTTGCAAAATGTACTTTGACCGCGCAATACTCACTGATAGGACCATCCATTACAATCGCCCGGATATTACTCTGCAGGATAAAATAAATAAGACTACTTACCTCATAGATATCGCTGTCCCAAACACCCATAACCTTCAAAAAACAATAGCTGAAAAGGTGCACAAATACACAGACCTTAAAGATGAAGTAACCAGAATTTGGAAACAGGATAAAGTATACATTGTCCCTATCGTTCTATCAACTACCGGTATCATACCAAGATATCTCCACCACAGTCTAAAACTTATTGGTCTGAATCCCAGTATTTATATCCAAATACAGAAAGCTGCCATACTAAATACCTGCAGAATTGTACGTAAGTTTTTACAAATAGAAGAGGAAACTAATGAAACCGACAGACAGCTTGACACTAGATCTTAACAAATATCCATAATATATCTTTATGTTATTTACTTGGCCTAGCCCGTAAATGACATTTATACCAGCGCAAGCTGAGAACTAAAACAAAAGTACGATAATAATAATAAGAATAAGCCCGCAGGGCAGCTTGTGGCGAGCTGTTGGTGAGTAACGACACCACGGACCCGATTGCTTCAGAGAGTCGGTCAGGGCCCCCAATTCGGCGTGTCTTCGTCTGTCGAGTGGAAGCCGAAGGGTGCCCGCAGGACTCTCGGCTCTGGCTAGCCGTAATTGGCCGCCCAGAGAGAAGCCGTGAGAGCTATATCGACGTAAGAAGATAATGCGGTCCTACGTGGATGTACTCCAGGGGTGGAAGTGTTAAAGGGCATAACGCCGCGAGTAACTTCGGAGAAAGCGCAGCACATCTCTCTATACCCCTGAGCCGCTAACACCGGTGTTGCCCTCAGTAGTCCTAGGACGACCGTTTGAGGACCCATCTAGTAAGCGGCGCGTCACCGCCGGCCACGGATAATTAGGTATCACTAATTATAGCTGGTGTCCGTCCCATTTGAAATAGTCCAGTTTTTGTCCATCAACACTCATTTATATAGCCCTTGTTTTCTTTCCATAGTTTACAATAGTCCTTACACCTGCCGGGGTCAGTTCGCTGGTAATGTTTCTTCATATTCAACAAGTGATCTCAGCAGGTGACTTACATAACATTAACTTCTCGCAAAGGGCCTCTACGTGTTGGACCCATGTCCCCATGCAAGCCTTTCAAAGGTCCGGGTAAATCCCGTGAAAAAAAAGAAAAAAAACTTTATTGTTAAAAATACAGTACATCCAAATATGTTACCTATATCTAATTCAATGGGTGAGCGATCACTTCAATAAAATGGGCGGCTGGTACTTAAAACAGGGAAGCCCTGAGCTATAAGTACCAGCGCTCTCCAGTGATACAATTTTATTAATCTTACGGAGATTAAATACATTAGATAATAGGATACGCAATACATATGTAAGCAGCTAATGATCCCACCTTAGTCTCTACAAGTCATACCCACATCGTTAATTGTGTTTTGGTGTGTTGTATGGTTACATACCAGTTATATATAATGTACGATGGTTAGCTACCCACTGTGATAGTGTAGCAAAGATGTGTGTATGTTTCACTGTATCGTACAAATAAGATTTTCTGTATCAATATACGAGAGTTGTAATATCCATTGTGTAACAATTTTCTTGCACTGGTATTTAGATTTAGGGACGACATCAAGGTGTTTAGTAATTTTTCGAGAGAGTCTTCCTATAGTGTATCAAATATAAAAGTAGTAAAATGCATTCAATGCTTTCCTAGAATTGTTGTTGTAATTTATTCCATTCGTGGGGATGTTATTAGACACCACTTACTATGAGTAATAGTTGTGATATTTAATCTATACGTATGAAATTGCTTCTCCTGGCTGACTGATCTGTCAAAGCCCCGGCCAAACCGCTGAATATAGAGAGCTGAATTTTTGACAGCATATTTTTACAACCACTAAGAAATGATTTTTTCGATATTCCGACTCTAAGATGGTAAAAACCCTCTCAGTTTGAGAGGAGGCCCGTGCCCTACGGTGGGACAAGTTTCTTAACAGGGCTAATATTATTAAGATTGTAAAAATGGAGTTGAGAGTTGGAGTTGGATGGACCATTAGATTGGAAGATTGAGTCGTGAAAATGAGTGGCATTTTGGCTTTCTATTTAAATAAAAAACATTTATTACAGGGTTTTTAGAAATTCATCCCGGTAGAGGGTAAAATGTTGGTTTAAAGTTTGTATAAGAGAACCGTTACTTTTTAAGTAAGGTTAGTTAGAGATATTTAGAACAGAGTATTCTAAATATCACCATTCATAATTTTATAGTGACTAGTGACTTAGTAACAGGAAATGAAGTGACGACGATAGGTGTAGTTAAGGTGAAGTATACTATCAGCCTATACTGTCCCTCTGTTGGGTCTTCTGTCACAAATCGAGGTCAGAGAGATTAGGTCATACACCACCACGCGGACCCAGTGCGGATTGGTGGAGGCAGGATTGTTGCCGCTTGCTTTTGGACCTTATCAAGCCGCGTATAAGGCGTCCAACCTGATTTAACGACGACCACGTTGAGTGGTTATCGGGACCAATGACTCAACATGTCTTCCGAAGCTTGGAGACGCTCGAATATGAGAATGCCACAAATGGTCACCACAGCGCCTCAAAGATGAAGTACGTAACTCCATTTTACTGTCTCGATAAAACACATCTATTAAATTGTAAAGCTGGCGCTATAACCAAGATAATAGCCCCCACAGTTCAAGAAACTTATGAATGCAAATATAACTTTACTATCTTAATGAACTGTAATAATTGACAATTAATTGTATCTTTGAGATTACGTTAATTATGCGTAACATGATAAAATAATTTTAAAATTGAAACATTAACACTTGATTCATTGAATTATGTGTATTTATAATAATAGAATTCAATAAAAACTTTATTAATGAATTAAGTAAAAAAAACGTAATAAACCTTTTCTGCGCATATCGTTCGGGTTTTAATGTGCTGTTTGATAAATTAATATTTGCAGTAGTAGTTCATTTACATAACGTTAATTACGTTATCATAAATATAGGTGGATTAAATATTATCGCTATATTATATAACTAGCAATCGTTCGCGGTTTTGCCTGAGTATCATTTGAGACACCATGGATATCAAACTTGTAGCTGGCCACTGGCCATCCTAAAAATTTTGCCTATATATCGTTTGCAAGATGTTTGGCTTTACTATTTAGCTTATTTAAATAATAATAAAATTATACCAATTTAATAACTGTCTAGTGGCAGAGCATATCACTTTGTGTTCACGAGGTCCTGGGTTCAAATCCTAGGTCGGACAAATATAGTTTTTCTAACGAAAAATTCTCAGTACGAGTCCGGAGTCTGGAATTGTGCCCGATATATGGCAATAGGCTCGACCCCTATTACATGGGATCTTACATCGTCGGGGAAACGCGGGTGTACTTAGTAAACTTCTGTCACCCCCGCTTGGGGAATGTAGGCGTGACGGTGTTTATTTATTTCATAAACTGCGTAACGGGAAAGTATGTCAAGTTTAAGTCTTGCAACCATTTTTTATAACAAAATTATTAATAACTTGCTCTTGGAGAAGGGAATATAAATTTCAAAGCTTGATGAAGATTAGATATAATAACCTCATAGTATTTTTTTAAATGTGATTGTACTCATTTCTCAAATAATTTTACGCAATTATGTAGGTATTATCGCGGTACTTACAACGGCCATTGAATTACCGTAATTTAGTCTGTAAGGACACATCTTTATCTGCTGTAATCGTTATAAATATACCACAAGTATTATAAACATGAACATTCTGATGATTCGCCTAGGTATAAGGAGTACGATTCGCATATGATTGTAAGAACACACGTACCGTGTGAAGGCTTACGTCGTTAGTAAGCCATGTTAAATCTCGGCCGTTTCAGCGGCTCAGTGGATTTATCTTATTACATCTACTCATTCAACGCTCAGATCGGACTGCGATGGCCGTCCACGGACGTTCAGAGGCTACTTAGTTAATTAAATGTACGCCCAATGACCGCGTCCTCATACACCCTAATGTTTATCAGAAGGATGACTTTGCTGAAAATGAGTTTAGGGCTGTCGAATTAACGCTAAACGCTCTTAAGTTTTTATTAGCTTTAGTAATTGCTGAGTATAATATTGGTTACCTCTATTACATATGTTTTTAAATATAAAATCTGTTAGTGAGGTAGTAAATGTATATGTATTTATATGGACAGAAACGTCACTGACTCCTTATACCACACGCAATATCAGACTAACTTCACCGCCGAGGTAGAAAAATCTGCCCGCTGGCTGGTGCAAAGTGTCAGAGCGAGACACCTTCTCATAGCTGTCTACTATAGTCCTTGTATATCCATAGCGAATGCCCAAACCTAGGCTGTTTCTTCCTTATGGTACTTTTGACTTTCTTTTCCCTTCTGACTGAAGCGTGGTTGTTGCTCGCTCATGTCGGGTGAAGTTGTAAAGGCCCATTTTGCCATCTTCATTCACACACACATACACAAAAATCTGACTACTTCTATGGGGATAAGTCCATAATCATATATCGTTACTTATAATGTAACTCAGAATTCTAGGCAGATTGTTTAAATACAAACAGGCAATTACTATAATAAGTGTATGTATTAAAACCTTGTGGCAGACAAACATCTGCGTAGGATATCTTATCACTTTATTTGTATTAACTTAGGTCCGAACACATTTCTTCGAAACTTATTTACGTTGGATTTTAAAGCGAAGCGTATTTGCCGAACAAAATTAAAAGTTTCAACAGAGTCCGTTCACCTTTTAAGCCAAAATCTGAATAGCGAGACGTGAATAAGGGTCTGAATGATTGTGCATGGAGTGAAACATTGAAATTATAATGTACCTACTATGTACTCGTACTCTATTTTAAATTTGGTGATATTAAACAAAATATAAACTGAATATGTGTAAGTTTTTAAATAAAACAATATATTTGAGTAAAGAAAAAATAAATCTTTAGTAACCGTAGATCTCAGAAACCTTAGAAGCTGAAAATAGAGGCTGTAGAGACAGAAGCTCTTTTTCCATTAGTGAGTCAGTAATGGCTGAATAATAATAATAACTATAGGGACGTTTGTGGCAAGTTGTTTATTAGTCCAGGAAGTCGATTAAGGCCCATGTCTACTGCAGAACCAGTGGATCCTCAAATATATACCGGTTTCCTCGTGGGTCCAATGGAAACTGAAAGGGGCTCGTAAGAGACTCTGCTGTAGCTTGCTTGCTTAATTTTCCGTCTTGAGAGAAGTAGTTATATACTATATTCAGGGGCGAAAGTGATGGGTACCATCCCATAAATTCCAAGGAAGAAACCTCTTGACATCATTAAGCCGCTCATACCTGTGTTTTAAGCAGTCATCATATGAACGCTGGCCATGTATGATTAGTTATGACTACTTATAGCCTTTGTCCGTATCCTCTAAACGCACCTACCAATGTTTCTATCCATCAAAACCTCGTTCTCACAATTCCTGTTCTCTTTATAAATAAACATTGATTTCTCGCAAAGGGCTTGCATGTATTGAACTCATGCCCCTCCGCAAGCCTTCCAAATATCTGGGCACAAGCCGTGAGGCCATGAACCTTGAAGAGATAATTAAAAAGAGATTACAGGATGTTATCATATAAATTGTACTCTAAGTACACAAAGCTTTGCATGTACATACATACGCTCTCGGGCTGCATTATCACGCGACTTTGGCTTGTTTATCGTCGAACATTGTCATACCAAGATATTCTAATGGAAATATTTTTGTATCGCAGACATGGGGTAAATTATTCACTCTAATGCCATTCTCAAATGGATCTCCTTTTGAATTTGTGTTTCTGTAGTTATGTGAGGTACCTATTCTAATGAAAATTATTCTTTGTTGAGTAATATCTTATGACACCGAAATGAAATATTAATGTTCAAGGTATCAGAATTATCTTATCTTTGCCACGTGTATTGAGATAATTGAGTGTTACAAAAAAACTCCCATTTAATAGTTGAAGGAGAAAAAAATATCGGTTTGCTAATCTGTATAGTCTATCCGTGTGGGGACGGATCAAGAATACAGACTCCCCACCGCATGCTGGCCTAAAGCGGGTCGTAAGAGGCGACCAAATCCAGCAACAAATACCGCAAGTGGTAGTTCAAGCGAGGCAGTACTCGGGTGCCACACCGGAAGAGGGCTCGCTTGGGCTGGGTGTTGCCGGAAGCAGGGCACCACTCTCTGAAATGGCGATACACATGGCATCCCACAGGTGCCGTAAGAGGTGCCTAAGGGGCTTGTAAGACGAGATGATGGGCAGCAGCGTCCTCTTAATACCTACTAACGCTATACTGCGATCGCCAACCCGCCTGCCAAGCGTGGCGATTATGGCATCATCCCCCTAATGATATCCACAAATATTAAACGGCCCCCAGTCCCCGGCGGCCCTGCTAGTCCTGGCCATGGTAGCAGCCACGGTAACGGCGGGGCAGGGGGTGGCCCTGGCAACTTTTAACACGCGCACACTGCGAACTGACGAGAAGATCGACGAGCTAGAGGAAGAATTGAGCAAGTTACACTGGGATATCATAGGATTATCTGAAGTCCGAAGAGAGGGTGAGGACTCGATAACACTTAAATCCGGTAAATTGCTCTATTTCCGGGAGGGCGACCAGCAGTCCCAGGGTGGTGTCGGGTTTATAGTCCACAGGTCTCTCGTGAACAACGTTGTCAAGATCGAGAGTGTGTCGACCAGGGTAGCGTACCTGATATTCAAAATGACTGAAAGGTATTCACTGAAAATTATACGGGTGCGTATGCACCGACTTCGACTCACCCCGACGATGAGGTAGAGGTTATGTATGAGGATATATCTAGAGCTATACATACCTCTAAAACTCACTACACCGTTGTCATGGGGGACTTTAACGCGAAACTGGGCAGACGAGGCGACGATGAGCTGAGAGTGGGAACCTTTGGTACTGAACAACGGAATCCCCGAGGCCAAATGCTGGCTGACTTCATGGAGAAGAAGGGACTCTTTATGATGAACTCCTTCTTCCAGAAGCGGGAACACCGTAAATGGACCTGGGTGAGCCCCGATGGTGTTACAGGAAACGAGATAGACTTCATCATGTCGACGAGGCGGCACATATTCAATGATGTTTCTGTGATAAACGCATTTAAAACTGGAAGTGATCACCGACCAGTAAGAGGCACATTGAATATTAATTTCAAGCTTGAAAGGTCTAGACTGATGAAGTCTACACTCCGTCCAGCACCTGTACAGATTCAGGAGCCCGATAGCTTTCAGCTCAAACTGCAGAATCGCTTCGAAGGTCTAGGCGAGTGCACAAACATGGACGATTATAGCAGCAGGGAAGTGGAAAGTATCTATATGGTCAGGCACAAGTTTTTTAAAACCCACCGTACAAAAAGAACCAAAAAGCTCTCAGGCGTTACCCTCAAGCTTATGGAGGAAAGACGCAGGATGATCTTACAGTCTCCAGAAGAAGTTTCCGAATGCCAGCGGCTCAATAGGCAGATCTCTAAGTCTCTGACTCGCGATGTACGCGAGTATAATACTGAAAAAATAAGAGAGACTATCGAGCGTAACAAAGGCCCTAAAGTGTTTGCAAGGGATCTGTCTATCGGACAGAGCCGGCTGAGTAAGCTGAAGATCGGAGACGGCAGGATTGTATCCTCTACACCGGAACTCTTGACGGAAGTCGAGAAGTTCTACGGCCAGCTTTACACATCAGTACAACCACCTGTCTGAAATCCGGCCATAGACCCTAGAGCCAAATTGACCCAACACTATATCAAAGACATCCCGGACATCAGTCTGTACGAGATTAGTATGGCTCTCAAACAGCTCAAGAACAACAAGGCGCCAGGCGACGACGGTATAACAGCCGAGCTTCTCAAGGCTAGTGGAAAGCCGATATTGAGGGCTCTCCAAAAACTATTCAACACCGTCATCCTCGAAGGCAAAACGCCACAGTCATGGCGCGGAAGTGTGGTGGTTCTCTTCTTCAGAAAAGGTGATAAAACCCTCTTAAAGAATTATAGACCCATCTCACTTCTGAGCCACGTCTATAAACTGTTTTCGAGAGTCATCACGAATCGTCTCGCGTGCAGACTAGATGACTTCCAGCCTCCCGAACAAGCCGTTTTCCGAAAAGGCTTCAGCCCCATAGACCACATTCATACGCTGCGACAGGTCATACAGAAGACTGAAGAGTATAACCTGCCACTATGCTTAGCGTTTGTGGATTATGAGAAGGCCTTCGATTCGATCGAGACTTGGGCTGTACTACAGTCTCTCCAGCGGTGCCAAGTTGACTACCGGTATATCGAAGTGCTGAAGAGTTTGTACGAAAACGCTACTATGTCAGTCCGCCTTCAGGATCAGAGCTCGAAACCTATTCAACTGCAGCGTGGTGTGAGACAGGGAGACGTTATATCCCCGAAACTGTTCTCCGCCGCGCTGGAAGATGTCTTCAAGCTTCTGGACTGGTGAGGACTAGGTATCAAAATCAACAGCGAGTACATCTCTCACCTTCCATTTGCCGATGATATCGTGCTCATGGCTGATACCCTGGAAGACCTCAGTACCATGCTCAACGACCTCAGTAGAGTCTCTCAATAAGTAGGTCTTAAAATGAACATGGACAAGACGAAGATCATGTCAAAAGTCCATGTAGTTCTATAAGGGTTGGAGACTCTACACTCGAAGTTGTTGACGATTATATCTGGGACAAAGAATCCAATTAGGTAAGTCCAACTTCGAGAAAGAGGTCAATCGTCGAATCCAGCTCGGTTGGGCGGCGTTTGGGAAGCTACGTTACATCTTCTCGTCCAAAATTCCGCAGTGTCTCAAGACAAAAGTCTTTGACCAATGTGTGTTGCCAGTGATGACTTACGGCACTGAGACATGCTCGCTTACGATGGGCCTCATAAGAAGGCTCAAGGTCACCCAAAGGGCGATGGAGAGAGCTATGCTCGGAGTTACCCTGCGGGATCGAATCAGACACGAGGAGATCCGCAGGAGGACGAAAGTCACTGACATAGCACTCAGAATTGCTAAACTTAAGTGGCAGTGGGCGGGGCACATCGCTCGTAGAACTGACGGCCGTTGGGGCAGAAAGGTTCTCGAATGGCGACCACGTACCGGAAGACGTGGAGTGGGTAGGCCCCCTACTAGATGGACCGATGACCTGGTGAAGGTCGCGGGTAGAAGTTGGATGCGTACAGCACAAAACCGGTCGTTGTGGCGGTCTTTAGGGGAGGCCTTTGTCCTGCAGTGGACGTCTTTCGGCTGAAGAAGAATCTGTATTCAGGATATTCACCAAGTTGTTGCAAGTGCGCTAGTAAAATGAAGGCACAAGCTTTGCGAATCTGTTTAGCCTTTGTAGACGGAAATTATGATTAACAAGCCCAACACGTTAAATTAAGGCTGATAATCAAAGAACAATCACTATTTTTAATCAGTTTAAGAAATTCGAATAGAAATTTGTCCAAAAAACGGGTAGGTTTCACATAGTTAACATTATTATTCATTATTTATTATTATTTTGAATTATTACTTTATTCAATATTTATTATTTTTTATTTCAATCATTATTCATTATTAGTTTGTATCATTATTAATTATTATTTAAAAAAATTTTAACCTTCTGTGTTTGTGCAAATATGGACTATATGCTGTCTGAAATAAACAATTTTATTCAATTTTTATTTATTATTATAATGAAGCATTAAGATTAATGTTATGTTTCCAGAGACACATTTCATCATGAAACCAACATTAGTTTTGAGGAAGAGAGTTTATATGAATATCTTAAAACATGTGTAACGCCACTGCGTCATCAGTCGCCATCTTATGAAAACTTTCGCTATTATGACACCTGCAACTCTGGAAATGAAAGAATCATGGCGACTTATTTATTGCCCGACGATTTTTATGCTCAAAGCTATCATCGTATCACATAAACTACCTGTCATATCAATATGATCCTTAAAGCTGGAAAACTAAAAATATATCCGATCCTCTCACAATAGAGGAAGGCAGAGAAATGTTTAGTCTGGAATAGTCTGGCCCGTTTAAAGATTGAAATCTTTCGGTCGTCCACAATGTGCGTTAAAATGGATGCTTTTACATGGCTCATTTTTATAGTTTTGTTAACGTACAGCCTAATGTATAACGCCTTCAGGTTCATTCACCTCCATGTTTACTAACTCTTAAACCGCACGCTAACAAAAGGGAGAGTAATAAAAAATCAAGGTAAACTCTCCAATTGGAGGACGGAGGAGGCACTTAATTGCTCTATTTCCACACAGTATCAAATGTACTTCAACGCAATTACGAGAACTCATACAATGCGTTCTCCTACTTCGCGAAGTTGCGATTAAGCGATTCAATTTTCGATGTGGCAAACATTAATAGTGAGTTTCTTGGCTATTTTATGCTCTGCAAATGTGAATTTGAAAAATATCATTGAACGTCATATAAAGGTTTTATCTCTCGGTAGTTACTATGAACCAAATTTATTTATATGATTATTACTTGGCTTAGTGCTCAGCGCATAGGCCTCTTCGCCCACTAGATTGAGTAGTTGCGGGTTCGATCTCCGCGTGGCAGAATCTTTGTGTGATCCACAAATATTTTTTCCGGTTTGTGTACATGAAATTCATGTCCGTATATCCTCGACACGGAACTGATTCTTTGGTATCTCGTATTACAAATGAATCTACGAATAGGAGCAATGGGATTGGTATAATTTATAATAATTGAACTAAAACTTTATTATAAAAGATTGATTATGTTGCACGCACCGTAATAGAATACTTTAAAAGACTGGATAGAAATTAAATTAATGCTTCAAAACTTTGCAGGTTTCAGAGAGAAAATAATCTCGTTGTACTCCGAAGCAATTCTTAATCTTGAGAAATAAATCTTTCCCACAATTAGGTCAATCACGCGTGTTTAACTCGATTTTCTTTTGAAAAACCTATTACAGGCCGCAGGGACCGTTCCCGGGAAGAGGCTAGGGCAAGACTAAATTGCTCTGAGGTAAAACAGTCAATTTAAATGGTAAAAGCGAATCATTTAAAAAAATGACAATGCAAATGACACTCAAGGAAAGTTTTTATTGCATTACTTAAAGCTAGACATTTGTTCGTACATCACAACAGTAAAAGAAGACTTTTATAAACTCGTCGTAAAGCATAACCAATATGATTACATTAGATATTCTAAATACAATACTCAATGAATAAACTCAATGTTCAGTTAAATTTCAAGACAAATTCAAATAAACAAAAGCTGTTTATGCCAAGTATTTGTCCTATTACAAAGTAATTTTAGGCAAAAGGTACGGAATTATGATAATCCAAATCATACTGAATTAATAAAGACGTCGCTGAAGATGAGACGGGAATACGTAGTTGAATTATATTGCGTTGTACAAAGCTGAGAGTCGAGTCGCATTTGCCCGGGGTTTTTGTTTCAGTCCCTAAAAGTAACTTGATGATATAATAATGACTTATAGAGCCGGCATAAACAGCTTTTTATTCCGAGAAAAGGTCAAACAATACCGAGAGTGCTTCCTTTCGTTCCGCCGTCGGGCCTGCGCTTTGTCAGCATTGTACGGTAGTTAAACTTAATTAATGATTCTGCACTCTTGATAAGAGATGAACTATATGTACAATGTAGGTATAGTGTCTTGAATTTATATTTCTTCTTGGAATTTACAGTTAATTATTATGAATGCGTGAAGAAAAAATCATGCATGTTTAAATATGTTACTAAAGAATCAGGCTGACTACGAATCGATTCTCAGATAACTTTAAATAGATGATACGCTAAGTAGAAGTCTTTATGTTAATAGACTTTATTGAGTACAAAATTAATAGCGCGTGCCGTATGAAGTTCAAACATTTTCGTTTAACATTTCTCTCAGCTTTTGGCGCAAAAGCTTCCCTCTAGGATTCCTCGGCATTTCTTGAATAAACTTTACACCACCTCTTAATTGCATATATGGTGCTACCTGAAAAATGAAACAACGTAGTGATTTCCATAAAGCAGTCATTTACATATTCCTAATTAGTACACACATTACAAAATAACGCCCAGTTACAGAGACGTTCTTTGTAGTTTAAAGATGACTTTAATCGCCAATTAAAAAAAAACAAAATTGCAAAAATAAAATTACGATATATTTAAAAAAGTCCATAATGATAATGCCACTAGATGTAATGAATGTTTTTTTCTGCAACGGAGTGTAAGACGGTACAAATAGTGAAAAATTCGGTATTTAAAACGAGAAATATCTAAACATTTTACATGATAAAAAAAAGAAATGATTACCTCTAAAGAAACGTAGTCCATCAGATCTTTTTCAGTGACATCTGTTCCAGGTTGTTTTACAACAAATGCTGTAGGTTCTTCTCCGTAATCAGGCACTGGTTTCCCCACCACACCTGCTTCACGCACTCCCGGGTGCAGCTGCAAAATGGTCTCCAGCTCCAATGGTGCTACCTGTCAAAACAATTAAAGTAACCATACCAAGACATTGTAGAAAGGCTGCAACCGAAACCATGTTGAAGTGAAATGCAGCTAGATACCTAAGTGTGACAGTCCTATTTGGCAATAATCAAGGCTGTGTGATGTGGTTTTAACTGAAATAAAACAATTCTACAGCACTTCAGTTTAATATTAAAAATCGCGATGCATATGGCTTTTTATATTTAAAATTCAAAACAAAATGCGAGCTGCACCTCTTGGTGAACTACGATCGTCTAGGATTTATTGGTTTTGTATCGAGCGTCGAGCGAGCACAAATGCAAAAATACACTAGGTACGCTGCTTTGCCGTCGTAAAATTCGTTTGGATATTAGTTTTTCATGGTTTTGTCGAAACTACGAACGGATGTACAAGTATAATCGTAAACTTTGTTCACATTATTATCCTGGCTAATAGAGAATCTAGAAAACTATAGAATATGAATCCTTCTATGACATGAAAAGGTTCTTTGAGATGAAAATGTACGAGAATATTCGCGTGGAGTAATAATACCTACAAAATCTCATAGCTTATTGCTAGCCTTAGATCGAGATGCTGGCTATTACGTGTATACTGTTTCACATGTCCGGGTTGTTTCGTAATTATTAGTGACTATCTTCTGGCCGCGACTTCGATCGCGTTGACTTTAGACAGGAATCTAACACTGTTGATATAACGTATGATTATATGTTATATGTTAATCGAGGTAATAAAGTATCTGTATGCCAAATTTCATCCAAGTCCGTTCAACCGTTTGGATGAAATTTGGCACACATTCAGTAACAAACATCCAAACACGAAGTTTCACATTTATAATATTAGTAGAATGTTAATATACAGCAATGATAAATAGGTTAAAAATTTATTTAAATGATAACCTTTAGAAAAAACAGTATCGATAAGAATACTATAGATAGCGATTTTAAGTCATACCTCTTGCTATCAAAATTGCAATAAATGTGTAACTATAATATCAATCCAGCTCCTAAGAAAATAATCAAACACATTATAGAAGTGATTTTTATAGCATACAAATATATGGTTTTTATTTTTCAGAGTTTAATACCAGCTGTATTTCTGGACAGCATTTTAAATCGAGTGCTAAATATATACATATGAGATTTGAATAAAAATATTGCCTAAAATTTAATAAACCTTACAAAACAATCGATATCCAGATTACACAACATTATATCTTCTCTATCTCTATCTGTCTATATCATAACGCCAGCTCCCTCGCGGGGTAGGCAGAGAGTACAGAGTTCCAATAGGTTCTTTCCTTACATACCTCTCTGGCTTCCTCCACTCTCATAGTTCGTGTCATACACACTCGCCGGTTACGGAGACTCTTGACTTGCCCTTCAGATAAGACATTATATCTTATTTATGATTATTTGATCCACATCCTTTAGGTTATTTGATCCATATTTAATTGTTAAATAGGAGTTAGTTTGGGGCAAAATGTAGATACCCGCTCTATAATGGAGAGCTCGGATAATACTATAGGCTAATTTGCTGATCGAAAATAACTAATATTATAAATTATACTATGATAGTTTTTTTCTGAATATAAATGGGCACATTAACTATAAACAACGGCAACAAACTTCTAATCATTTTTGCAAATGTAGGTTTTTCTTAAGATATTTAAATTCGGTTCTACATTGAACTTTAAAGAGCCAGTCTTTCAAAAGTCCAGCTTGTCCCGCCCTCTCCGCCTGGGCAGTGGAAGGAGGCCTTTGCCCAACGGTGGGATGATGACTGATAAAAAAATAGTTCTACCTTGTATCCATCGTAAACGATTATTTCTTTCAGCCTTTCAACTATGTAGAAATATTTGTCGTCATCGTAGAAACCCAAATCGCCGGTCTTAAAGAAGCCTTGTTTTAAGTAAACGGAAGGGTCTACTCCCACGTAACCCTTCATAAAGACAGGACCTCTCAGGCATATTTCCCCACGTTGATTCGGGCCAACAGTTTTACGGGTTTCGGGGTCCACGACCTGTGTAAAATATCAATATCAGGTTATATCGAATATCAACACTAATAAGAACTCACACATATAATAATATTGTATCTTCCCACGCTTTATTAAGTAGCTCCCGAGAGAATAAGATTACCTTAAGGGTTATCCCAGGGGAGGCCATGCCCACGCTTCCGGGCTTTGGACCTTTAATACCCCAACTCTCGGATGTCAGTTCACCAGCTTCAGTCATGCCGTAACCTTGCAATATATTTTTCAATTTGGGAAACCTGAAAGTAATAATATGTTTAAGTATTTTTAAGGCCTATCTTTAGGTGTGTTTTGTTTGCTTTAAGCGTGTTTATTTCAACCTTTGCCCTAACACTAAATATATATTTACAATCTTTATTGTGGACATCTTAAAAGGATTATGAGGTTTTTAGAGGAAGCGAAAGAGGTGTGTGGCAAACTATAGTCTTTGCCTAACCCAGTCCATGAAACTTATATTCTGAGAATAGCACTATAGCCAATTTGAGTGTGTACTTCTTTCATAATGTTTTACCTCATAGATCAAAATAATAATAAAAACGAGTTCTAGATATGTAGGTTAGGAAAGCAACCGCACAATTATTAATGCGGAGCAACAGCGTTCCGTAACAGTAATATTAATAAAAAAAAACCTTAAACGATTTATTTTCAAAGTAAATGAAGTGATACTTGCCTGGATTTAACCTTTTCAATCGTCTTGTTATGAAGAGGCGATGATCGAGAATATATAATTTTTAGCGAATCGAGATTAAATTTACCCGCTTCTTCCGCTTTTGATAAATAACTAACAAAGGAGGGAACTATAAATGCGATATTGACCTGAAATTTCATGAGTCTTATATTAGTTGTTTAATTATTTGGTAAAAATATTTTACGGTACATTTCGTAGGATAGGTACGGAGCTGGTACCAAATGCATTACGAATAGTCTGTCTATAATTGATAAAACAGTCTGTTTGCCTAATTTTTTAGAACCCGTTTCTTACACCTGTTTTATATTCAGTCTAGTCGTGTTGTAGTGAGCAGGAAAATAAACAAGAAAATGGCGTTACTATAACTTGAAATGATCGAATCGATTATACGAACATTTCAAGTTATCGCAACGCGACACGTTACGTATTGAATTGATCATAGCGAACTTTGCTTGTTTTGGTACCAGCTTCCTTACTCACTCTCGCGGTTAGTATTCTCGCGCTGGCCAATTTAGTGGTCACTTTTCTGTTCAATTAATACAATTCAAATACTGTCTTTAATTTCAGTGCTTACGTCTTAGCATGTATTTATCCGTATTGATAGGTGAACTGTAAATAAATGTTGGAAAATGCAATACTGTTATGTTATATGTAAATGTAATTGTTCACTGAGCATCAAACGTCTAGTTTAAAATCACTGCACTTTGTTTGTGCACGTAATAAATAGTACTCATAGTTACACCTAGTCAGGTAAGTTCGTGACAAATTCTCTACAGTAAAATTTTACATAATGTTAATATTCTTTACGCGTGAGTAGAGTATTGTTTTTTCATTTATATATTAAATATGTATCTAACATTATCAAAGACGTGAGAGTAGACTTCTTGTGATCTCTGTACCCTTTGCTCAAAAAGCACGACGGCCTCACGATGATGTCATTACAATAGAAAAAAATCATTTAAATACATCACCTACACTGCCCTTGTTCCCTATTTTTAATATTACACTTACATCACAGTCTTCAACAGTCTTCATAAAAGTGTAAGGTGTAGCTTCATTGAGGTAGACAATTTTCCTTCCAAGAGCGAGAAATTTGTACGTCATAAACGTGTCGTAATTATGATACCATTCTCCGTAAACAAAAGCCGTATTCAGAGATGCGTCGCAAAAGCTAAAAAAATATATCATGTTAGTTTCAATTAGCCTTAATATGAAAGGACTCATGTGTCACTTCTACGACCAAATGGCTTAGCACGAACAGATACATATGCGTAGTGCTATCGAGTTGATATTTTCCTCCTCCATCCTTTTCACTTCACAAATTTTCTAATTAAAGATGAATGTGACAACACGCCTTCTCGCTAACGTTATGCTAAAGTTAATCAGTTGGTGCTAAGCCCAAGATATGAGATCTAATAGAGAATGTGTACTCGTAACTGTGTAATTTCTTATTCTATCTTAGAATTCAATTTTTTTTTCCAACATAATTCAATTGATCACATTTCAGATACATTGTTTGGCTTTTATGGGTATGGTACACGTTAATGTCTGTTAATAATAAATAATGTTTTCTTGCTTTTCTTTTAAAAAGTTAATTTGACACATTAATATTTAAAAGGCACTTATTCATTCATCGGATATTATTAGAGGTAGACATCGTTTATAAAAAAATATAAAACATACATGCCTATATTCCCCAGCGGGATCAGCAGAGGTATTCATTGTATACCCACATTTTGCCTACAATATTACGCCCCAATTCAATAAGCGGTGAGACTAATAGCAATATTATATTGCTATTACACCAGATGCAATTTCAGACTCCTAATGGTAATATTTTTTGTATAGAAAACTCCAATAACACTTTTCAACCTAGGATTAAGAGAACCATCGAGACCTTCTACACGTATATTTAAATAAACCAAGTTCTGTAATAATAGTAATCCTATTTGTATACTCCAAATTACTATTACTTACTCATCAGGCAAACTATTCAAGATGCAATTCAGATGTGTCAATTTGACGCCTTTTGGCATACCGGTGGTGCCCGAGGAATACAAAATGAATACGGTGTCAATCTGTCCATGAACTTGCATAGGCTCAAACCTATTTAAGTCCATGTCGTTCGTCACCAGTGCTTTTATAGATATCGCTGAGTCAACAGAATCGTCCAGCGTTATAAATTTCTTGATGCAGTCGAAACTTTTTAAGGTGTCTCCGTACATGCCCCAGAAGTGATTCGAACAGATAAAGTATTTGGGTTGCGTTATGCTTATTTTGTGTTTTAAAACCGCTGAAAACGAACACATTGTTATTAGTACATACTAGTTATAGTTTTATATAGCCAGTGTCACTTATGTTAATGTTTTATTTACATAAGTATGGAGATTCAATGTTAGCATTAACACAAACCTTACTGGTTCACAATGCTATGTTCTTTTTGTAACGAGTTTTAGTAAGTAATAAACTACTACTAACTAAGTAATAAAATAAATAAACAAAAAAATAATAATCTTCAATTTTTTTCATAGATGACTTATTGAGGTGTTAATTTCATGAGGATTGATTTTAAATACTTGTCACAGACAAGTTTCACTTTGGCATATTGGATTTATGATGTAATTAACATCTTGCCAATACCACCACTACTACAGACCTTAATTTTGTTAATTGTACTTCATTATGAAGACAATGATCTTATTGAGATGAATAATGATATTAATATTTTTAAAAAATTGTATACCTATAAGCAGCTCAGTGCTAATAGAAAAAATGGTGTTCAAAATCCTAAGAATAATTACTCAAACTACATATTCCGTCCCCCATTTCTCATTTAATTTTTCAATGTGCCATAAGACATAAAACGTTTAAAGTATGTAGTGGAAATAAGGTTTGTCTCACCTCTACCACTCTTTAAATCATAGGGGGTGTACGTCGCTCCAGTGAACACGATTGCAAGAACCGTCGGGACAAATTCATTGCGTTTTTCGGATCCCACTGCAACGATGTCGCCTCTCCCAACCCCCAGTTTTGTCAAAGCGGTGGACATATTGACGGCATATTGTGTGAATTCCTTGTATGTTAGCTTTTCACGTGTCTCGCCATTCTCCTAAACATTTCCGATATTTCGGGTTAAATAAATTGTTTTAATAGAAATGTTATTAAATATTTATTGTGAGGTAGCTGCTAGTATTTTTTGTGTTGATTATCCTTATACGTAAGCGTGAATTGTTTATTCTACTTTTCCCTGTGGGAGTTTTTAAAAGCAACTGAATGATTAAAAAATATTTGATATCTTTTTAGCAGCACACCAATTAAGAAATAGGCTCTATTACATAAGCATATTATTCATTAGCGTGTATATGCATAGTGAAACATTGCCGCTTGGATTATTTACTACTTCAAATTCCTTTAACCACCCATCAAGACTTATTTAGTTGTTTAATGTATCTTACATTAAACAATATCGAACGGGAAAAATAATAAATCACTCACCAATGCTATTTCATCCCTTTTCAGACGAAGTCGGTCTAAAATAAATTTTCCAAAGTTTAAATGCGCCGGCACTTGCACATTTTGATCGCCGTATACAAAATGATCGTCGTTGAACATTTTTATTGTTAAATCCGGATTCTAAGCGGTGCCAACGCGACTTACGTTCGAGTAACAATACGATACTGAGTACAATGTAGAGCAGATTATACTGAGAGGCATGTCTCATAAATTTATCCTATCGCAAACATGACGCGTACGTCACAATAACGTCAATTGACTTTTAAACTATCTGTCTGTATCACCACGCCAAATCCTTTGCGGGGTAGGAAGAGAGTTTAGAATTCAGAATATTTATTTTTATTTATTTATTATACTTTATGCACTAAAGGTACAGAGGCAGACTTAATGCCTACGGCATTTTCAGACAGTCTACCTTAGGGTGATGTAAAAACAATTGAAGAATATCTTTAGTGCAAATAGAGTACATCCGTTAACTTTTAAAAATTTTAATAGCAATAGCTGGTGCCTGAAATTGTGATCCATGCAAAGTCAATAAGCTCACCCCCTATTACACTGACACCTATATATATATATATATATATATATATATATATACAAGGTGTAATATATTGTATTGATGTGTATCGTAATTAATGCAAGACCTCAGACACCCTGATTAGCTAATTGCTTCACAAATTCAATACAAAAACCGAATTTGTAATTTAATTAGGTATTTACTCCTTTTTTAAGCACTTTTATACCCCAATTAACAATTAAACTTGTACGTGTATGTGTGCATATTATACATTTGAAATCTCCATATTGCTTAGAATCAATAATAAATTTAGTTTGTTATAGCGCACTGAAGGAGTAAAACCATCTTCTACAAAATTTTGAAAAATTTATATTTTTACATATATTATATTTATACATTAATACATTAAAAATAGTTGGAATGAATTCAGTTACCGATTTAGAACAAATTACTTTCAGGTCTTGGTCTTTATATATATACAAGGTGTAACATAATTAACATAAGACCTGAAAGTAGTTTGTTCTAAATCGGTAACTGAATTTATTCCACCTATTTTTTATGTATCTCACTTTCTTTTAATTTGCAAAAATGCTTTTACTCCTTCAGTGCCCCATGAAAATGAAATTGTTTCTTGATTAATAGCAAGAAGAAGATTCCAAATGCAATCCTAAAAAGTATTTCTCAAAATGCACACATACACGTACAAGTTTTATTGTTAATTGGGGTATAAAAGTGCCTTAAAAAAGTACAAAAGGTAAATTTGGTTTTTGTTTTGAATTGATAAAGCAATTCTTTAATCGGGGTGAATGAGATCTTGCGTTTATTATCTTTAAAAATGAACATTTGTTTTACTTGTTTAACAATCATTGTGGGTATACACACATATAATAAGGCGAAAGAAATCTCTAAAATATAAAGTGAAATATAGTAATTAAATATCATTATTCAAAAGTTAAAAAGGCGCCGGCCTATTACCGTTGGGAGGCAAATGCGCGGGCGGCGGGGAATATACAATGAATATAATCCGCGGTTATATAGCGTAGCGACTCGCGACCGTGAGATGACGCGAACGCGAGTAAATATTCCTACGCAGTTACTACCGCGACACGAAAATAAAAATATGGAAAAATAGCATTAATTATTCTCGCTCCAAATATTAAAAAGTAGAAAGCAAACTAAAAAAAAATAATTATATTAATGTACCAGTAACAATAGTTACCGCTTTTATCATGTTATCGTGTTTGTAGACCCACTTATTAGACTGTTAGAAGACAAGAAAGAAAGAAGAAGAGAAAACCAAGATTATGGTTTTTGAACGGGAAGAAACCAGAACGAATGCAAGGATTGTGGTTGGTAACGATGTGCTGGAGCAAGTGAATGAGTTTGTATATCTTGGGTGCGCCTTTAGTAAGAATGGGAAATACACAGCTGACATAGAGAGAAGAGTGAGTGCATGGAACAGAGTAAATGGTGCGATGGAAAAGCTACTTGGGAGCCGGCACTTAAGCCAAAAGGCGCAGCTGGCCATACATAACGGAGTTCTTGTCCCAACGCTGTTATATGGTAGCGAGAGCTGGGTATGTAAGAAGGAGAATGAAAGTAGGATAAATGCGGTAGAAATGCAAGCTCTGCGGAAGATGTGCGTAGTGAAGTTGAATGACCGTTTTCGCAACAGCGTAGTAAGAAAGCGAATAGGTATGAAAGATAACATAGTATCTGTGTAAAGATAAGAAAGGTTATGCTCCGTTGTTTCGGACATATCGAAAGAATGTCAGAAGAAAGAATGACAAAACAGATTTCACGGACGATTTAGCGCAGTGGTTAAGAGCTTAAGTCGCTCCGCCCACTGAGTCTAATAGTCGTGGGTTCGAGTCCCGCACGGGACAAATCTTTGTGTGATCCACAATTATTTGTTCCGTTCATGTTTGTAAATGCACCCACGATACAGGAATAAATCCTAGTGTGGGGCTACGTTATCTAAGAAAAAAAAACTATACAATGCGAAAGTGGAAGGATGTAAGTACCGGGGAAGACCTAGACTATCTTACCACGACCAAACAGACCGCGTCATATCTGAAGGACAAGTCAAGAGTCTACGTAACCGGCGAGCGTATATGAGACGAACTATGAGAGTCGAGGAAGCCAGAGAGGTATGTAAGGAAAGAACCTGCTGGAACTCTGTACTATCTTCCTACCCTGCAAGGGATCTGGCGTGATGATATAGATAGATAGAATATAAGAGACGTCAACATCTTCTAAGCATATATAAAAGTTACATTAGTGTATTGTCGAATATTAATACTTTTATTGTTTGATAAGCTAAGTAGTTAATAGGTAACAAGACCTTATAATTGTGTGGTCATACTTGTAATATTTTTCATTTTTTTTTCAAAGTGTTAGTACCTGACAAAGAAAAAAAAATGGTTTTAAGCGGTTGTATTCCTAACGAAGTCTTATATAATTTTCGGAATAACTAATTATTGTGGTTTAACGTTCATTTGTATAACTGTACCTAAAATAGTAGGGTAAGTTAATAATTTGTATTAATAATGACCATTCCCCTCGACGCATATCGAGCTGAATGACCATTATTGACAGGGGATAGAGATTGCTGGAGAATAGAGAGGGAGATCTTTGCCCAGCAGTAGGACAGTTTAGCTTAGTTAAAGAAAGTAAACAATTGATTTATTTCTTACTATTTAATATTCTCAGTTTTTATCTCCTATGACAACTGTACGTTTGCGAAATTCGAAATGTTCTGTGTCTCCATTGGAATACAATGCGGTAAAAGTTCCTTTGATATTCTATCGGACGAGCGATCGAAACGCATGCACCGAATGTAGCAGTTTTTTAGTGTTTCCTGCTGCGATCATATTTGTGATCTTTTTTGGTTCATTCATGCTTGCTGTTGTGTAACTGTTTAAAAATATATAAGTACAAGTCTCTCATCCATGAGATGAACATCATGAACTATAATGATCTGTAAATCCAATCTAATGCCAGTTGAATTTCGAACCTAATTACTATGATGAAAATGGAAAATTCTTATCCGCTTCATACTTGACAGAGTGGTCGTGGTCACGATGAGGTTTAGTCGCTTGAGGCTGGTGTAACCCGCCTTATGATATGTCTCCTGAGCTGATATAGTTTGGTTATTTGAGATTCTGGTGCACTCGCTCAAAGCAAATATACAGCTTTAGTACAGCTTCAAGTTATAAAAGGGTAGTTAGTTCCTCTATTAAGCAGCAGCGGTGCTTCTTGGGTGTAATAACGGAATTGGTTGGAAGTAGGAAATTAAATCTTTTTATATTCCAACTTGACCATTTAGGTCAAATCGTCCAAAACTCGAATGCAGTAAATTACTAAGTAACGTATCGATTATGCCCGCCAGTAAAGGGCACTGCACCGAGATTTTTCCGCGTTACATATTAATGGTGATGGCGAGTCCGTGCGAACAACTCCTCGTTCACATGCAAATGGAAAAAGTTCATAGAATTTAAAGTATTGGAAACCCTTAGGTACGGTCTTATAGCGTAAAAAATAAACACGGCTACGCCTATCGTCCCCCATTGGAGCTAGTTGTAGGACGAGCTGAACTAACTTATTCACCAAACGGGGCTGGCAGAGTTGTACTCTGTACGCCCAGTATTCATCGATATTAGGCCCCATGTAAGAGCGATCATATTTACATTATACCGGACACAATGGTAGACTCTGGATTGATACTGGAGATTTTTTATGAAAAATTACATTTTGCCTGAACTAGAATTTGAACACGACTGCGTAGTGTTGTTTTATCCACCATCTTTAAAATTGTCTATTTCCTGTTTAACATATTATTATTATGGTGTCTAATAATTTATGTTGAAACGATTAGGCCAAACTGTAGCAGCATATATTGACTCGAAATAATTTCAAGGATATTGTTTAATTGTGACTTTTTTACTTTTTTTAGCCAAAATACTTTAACTGCGGAACATAGGTTTCCCTCAAAGATTCCAACAAAGACCGGCTTTTTCCTATTGATTTTTTTAATAAAATAATAATAAAACGAGTATGTTTTGTATTTTAAGCTTGCTTTTTATTTTCATATTCTACACATTCATTTGGCAGTACCATTTATTTTGTAGCAGTTATTGAAACTATAATCACAAAATGCATCTAGTTTTCTGTAGTAACTAGTGGTATAAGTATGGCAAATAATTACATATAACGCAATAAAAATAATACTAAATTATGTCTTAAAATTTAATGAAAACGTTCAGATATCACTACTAAAGCACAGCAGGTTTACGTATTAATAAATTAGGCATTGACATCAAATTGATGAAAATTATGAATGGCTTTTGATTTTCTTTGTAATTAAAATACGCGCAATGGTCGGAGGTTAGGTCTCGTGCAATACGAGGCAAGCCTAATGCCATTATATCGGGCACAATGCCAGTTGGTATTGGAAACATTTCTATCGAAAAATTACATTTGGTCTGACCTGGGATTCGAACTCAGTAGTCAAACGAGGTATAGGTAACTTTTTACAAGCTTCTATGTTCGTATATCTGTCTTTCTCGTTTAAATCTTGTAATCCATTTTTCAAGGACTTCGGGTATCCGATTGAGCTGAAATTTGGCGTACGTATGTAAGTTTGGTGACAATGCAATAATATAGTACTATGGACCCAGCCCCAGACCAGTCTTATGATGGAGTTGAAAGGTGGGCATGGGAACATGTCAACGACACAACATAACCGCCTTGTGTTTAGGTTTGTTAGATTGGTACTAATACTATACAACCTAGCAAATACTATACAACCAGTTAAGGTTCAGGTGATGATGACAAATACTATACAACCAAATGATGTTCAGAGTATGATGAATAAGTGGAAATGTGGTTACCGGAACTACCCAACTACTAAACATAGCTCCGCCGTGTTTTGGTTCGTTGGATTTACCTTGACGAGTTCTATAGACTCTGATGATGTCCAAGACCTGATCGGATCGGAACCGGAGGGTGGCCAACGGAACTACTCAATATAGCTCCGCCGTGTTTGGGCTCGTTGGATTTGCCTTGACAAGTTCTCTAGACCCGAATGGTATCCAGAGTCTGTTAATGGAGCTGGAGGGTGGCCAATAGAACTTCGCAACTACTGAACATAATCCTGCCGTGAATGGTCTCGTTGGATTTCTCATAACGAGTTTTATAGATCCGGATGGAGTCCAGGGTTTGATGATGGAGACGGGGGCTGGTCAACGGAACTACCCAACTACTCAATATAGCTCCGCCATGTTTGGGCTCGTTGGATTTGCTTTTACGAGTTCTGTAGACCCGGATGATGTCCAGAGTCTGTTAATGGAGATGCAGGGTGGTCAATAGAACTTCCCAACTACTGAACACAATCCTGCCGTGGTTGGGTCCGTCGGATTTGTCTTGACGAGTTTTATAGATCCGGACGACGTCCAGGGTCTGATGATGGAGCCGGGGCTGGTCAAAGGAACTACCCAACTACTCACCATAACCCCGACATATTTGAGCTCGTTGAATTTGTCTTGAGAAGTACAATTCTTTACGTATTATGCAATTATATCCTCGCTATTACGCTGACGCTTATTACGATGCCCGGGATTGTGAATCGCGTTATTAAGTTAAGCGTTAAGTTTTAAATAGAATTCATATAGTCGATAGTTTTTTTGTATGGTTAAATCGTAAGTACAGCTCACAAGAAAACCGCTCCTGGATCTAGTATAGATCACGGTATCATAACAGGTAGTTTCATTAACGTATCCTGTAGGATCTACCTAGTAGTTTATGAAACATTTTGATGATTCTTTTTGCTCTGGGCTTAATGTGTAGCTCCAGGCTCCATTTTAATTTTATTGGTATTGGATCTTGGGATTTGAAAATACACTAGAGAAATCGCTAACGACAAACAATACGAATGTGTAGATTGAATTATTAAGAGTTTATAACCATCCTATAGAACTAAACAAAATATTAAAGGAAGCCAAAAAAGGAGGTTCACAATTAATCTGTATATATATTTTACATACGTACGTTTGACCATAACTTCTTCGTATAAAATGCGATTTTAATGTTAATAAATAATAATAATAATAAAAACTTTTATTGTTACGATACGATGGAGATATTTTACTACGTCGAAGAATTACTTTGGCCGCCTTCCGGCTCAGACCCTGCTCGCCACCTAGGTATATGGAATTCCTATGGGCACTTTCTTTCTTCACCATCAGGCTCTGGCGACTGTAGTTTATAGAACTTATTAAAACAAATCCAATAAGCCCAAACATGATGGGGCTATCTTGTAATTTGAATTTTTTTAGGGCCACTTAAATATTACTAATCAAGACAAATCCAACAGGCTCAAACACGAAAATCGATTCCAGTGCAATCGATTAGAATGAAATCAAAGATAGATTTTATTAAAATAAATCGACATCCCTAGACCATAGTTCTGACGTTTCGACACTCGCCTATATTGCCTATAAGGCCACTGAAAGGTCACGAACGTAGTTTCAGTTTTAGCCCTTGTTTCGGCTGGATTTCTGCTGAAACCGAAACTACAATTTTGTGCTGAAACTGGCTGAAACCGAACCCGGTACGAAACCCTCAGAGCGCGAGTCCTACTCACACTTGTCCAGTTATTTATAGAAGAATAAAAAGAGAACTAAATCAATAAATAGCATCTCATGTTGCTCCTTAAATACGTGACAGAGCTATTGTAAAATATTAGGGAATATATATTCTTACTAGGTAAACACAACAAAAAGGCATTTAATTTATTACGCGTTTTAATAATTGTAGCTGTCTTTTTATTACATTAATTCTACTGACTTACATAAGTCTGTGACCAAATGTTACAGCGGTACATCTCACAAATATGATTATCTGCATTAGCACTCTCATTTCAAAGCTATAAACGTTAATCCGTCATGTTCTTGGTTTTTTAGTTGTGTCGCTATTTCATTCAGCAAGCAGATATACCACATCACTTATTTAAGTCATGACTGATATTATTGAACCACGCGGGTGAATCAAAACCAGACTGTTAAGTGCCTTCTTTTTATGGCTAACGTTAACGTGTGTCACACTAAACACCACTTTTTACCGCCTCAAAAGTGACTGGCATAAATACAACACACAAACCTGAGGAGAGTCGGAATACATAATATTGCGAATTCGCCTCGCTGTGTATATCACTTGGCAAATTAAAGTAGAAACGATGGTCAGTAAACTGTTTACTATGAAGCGATATGCTGAACTACCTTGGTCGTCAATATCGGAAATAAAATGGAAATATGTTATATACTACTTTCATAATTTTTTTTAAAGTTATTTTTTCTTCAGACGCAGAAAGCATAAATTTGTGGCATTTTTAACTAAAATTATAGTTTGCTTACTCGCACATTGAGACTATGTGACACTTTGGCAAAAGACTCTAAACACATACGCCTCCATTTATATACTTCTTCAGTGTGTATTTACGAATAATCATTCAACATCAATCAACAAATTTAATTCACTTTGAAAGATATTTACTGAGATCATTTAATTGTTCGCGGTACATATTTCCTTAGAAGTTTGAACTGATTGCTTCACCATTTTGAATCATGGCCGGCAGACCTGTCAAAAGGTTAATTGTTGAATTACAATGATTAAGTACTTAATTATAGGTTAAATAACAAACAAATTTGCATTTATCCTCTTCCTGATTGTTTGATTGTCCAAAGCAGTTTTTTTTCGTTGTGGTAAAAGCTGAGGGTGGGGCCTGAATTTCATAATTATACTTAGTGTTACCTAGATATACACAAACAGTATTCAGTTGGGACACTTTCTGCTCAGCCACGGGCAAATATTTATGTTATTAACGCTGAATGAAGGTAAGGTAGTGCATTTTCCTGCGAATGAAAAATAGTCCCATGTAAATAATTTTAATAATACCAAGCCCTGTAACAATAAGCTAATAATAAGCGGCATGTACCATACAAGTGCAAATACTAACAACACATAAATTACACAAAAAAAGGTGCGGGACAAACCGGGCCCGCAGTGTCTAATTACAAATAATAAAAAAAAAAAAAAAATAATTTTGCCAAGATAAAACCGCGTCTATGATTATTTAATTATAGAATACAGTTTCATAGTAAGTATCAGATACTGTAGTGATCACTATCACGACAAGGAACTATCTATATGTATTTGGGTTTCAGTGGCTCACTACTACACTCAGCCCAAGCGCAGGCGCACGTCAACCCGCACCGCGTCTAGCACCGGAATGCCAGATTGACGGCTACCCCCCTCTACTGGTGTACATGAGACAATGTATTATATCTATTGTATAGATACAAACACTACATCCCTTCCTTTTTAACAAATTTATTTTTATTGTAAATTTAATCAATGTTCCTTAATAATCATACATAATTATTTTTGACATTTTACTTATACAACCAATCGACTTTAATCGTAACATTAAATATATAGTTCTATTCCCATATTATTAAATTATAATATTTTAGTTTCTTTGGTTGTCTGATCCTCATTTCTATTGGTCTCGTCTTCTACTGATTTCCATTGTCCTTCCACACCTTTAAGATGAATCAAATTTCTTCGTAGTCTTTGTCCAGTTTCTTCATTCCTTATTGTGATATCCCCTCTTACTGATTTTTCCACTACATGTGGTGTAGGGTTGAAAGTAGTTGAGAGCGTATTAGTCTTTTCTATTTCTTTTACGTACACCTTCTCACCTTCTATCAGTTCTGGATTTTCTGCTCTTCTTTTCCGGTCTCCATACTCCTTTCCTTTTTCTTTTTGGATCTTCTCTCGGTCTCGAACCTCAGTGTCATTTTCCGTCGCGTTTATATCAGGGTGCATCCTTTGCAGCTCTTTACCATCAACTCGACGTCCTTATCTATTCTAGGCTACCAAACCTCAGAATGAAGGCGACTCTTCATTGTAACAATTCCTGGGTGGCCCTCATGGGCTGCTAGTAAAACCTGCTTCCTGAGATTCTGTGGAATAACTATCCTGTTTCCTCTCAAAAGGATATTCTCATAAAAACACAATTCATCCGAAAATATTTTATATGTTTTCACAGACTCATCCTATTGGTACTATAAATTCCTTTCTTAACATTGGTGATTTCCTGATCGCTTTCTGATTCCTTAATTATTTGTTGCATTGAAGTTGCACAAGGTCTCGCGAGTTCGACAATCTGCTGAACATGATTTTCATCCGATAACTGAATTGACCGATCTGAGTATTTCCATAGCCGCGATAGTGGGTCCGCAATATTGGTCTTACCCGGTTTATATTTTATTTTATAACGATACGCCTGAAGTCGCAAAACCCACCTTTCGACCCGGTTTTGATTTTGGATTGAACAGAAATTCCAATGGCTTGTGATCCGTTATTAAATCAAATTCTTTACCAAAAAGAAATGTATTAAAATGCTCAATAGCCCATACCAGAGCAAGGGCCTCTTTTTCAGTTTGGCTATATCTCCTTTCACATTCACTGAGTGTTCGATTCCCATATGCAATAATTCTTGGTCCTTTATTATCAATCTGCACTAAGACTGCTCCTAGTCCTACAGGACTTGCGTCTGCTATTACTTGCGTCTTATCGTTGACATCGTAATATCCCAACGTTTTTATTTTAGATAGCATCTCTTTTAACTTTTCAAATGCTACATTGTGTTCGTCCCTCCAATATTCTTCTATATTTGCTTTTTTTCCTAGCTTCTGTCTTAGTATTTGTTTTAGAGGTTCTGTCGTCGTGGCTAAATTCAGGATCCATTTATTTATGTAATTTACCAAACCTAAAAAACTTTGTATCTCTTCTATTGTTTTTGGCACTCTAAATTCAGTTATACTCTTTATGTATTTAGGCAGCGGTTTTACTCCTTCCGCTTTTAGTTCATGTCCCAAAAAGTGTATTGTCTGTACTTTGTAAATACATTTCTCTTGATTTAACAAAACATTGTTTTGCTTCAATACCTGCGTCACTTTGGAAAGTCGCAAGTCATGTTCTTTCTCGTTGCTTCCCCAGATTAATATATCATCGATAAAATTAGTAACTCCTTCGCACTTTATTAGCATTTTCTCCATAATTTTTTGAAAGAATTCTGGAGCACATGTGACACCGAACACAAGCCTTTTATATCTGTAAAGGCCATTAGATGTTATAAAAGTGGTCAAATATCTTGAATCCGGGTGTAGTTCTATTTGATGAAATGCATTTTTTATATCCAGTTTAGAAAAATATTGTGCCTTTTTTATTTTTGGTAATAAATTTTCCATACAGGGTAATGGGTGGTTTTCTCTCAAAATAGCTGCATTGGCGCGTCGCATATCAACACATAACCGTACATCACCATCGTCCTTAAGGATTGGAACTATAGGTGAAACCCATGGTGAAGGTTCATGAACCTCTTCTATTATATCTAAATTTAGTAATTCTTCAATTTTCTTATTTACCTTTTCCTCTAATGGTATTGGTATTCTCAGGTATGGTTGCATAACTGGTTTTACTGATGAGTCAATGGGAGTCTCAATTAAAGTATCTTTAAATTTTGGGAAAGGTTTATTTGATTCCTGCTCAACTTGATTTACCTCCACGCCTACCTTCGGAACGCCCAATCGTAATGCAGTGTCTTTACCAAGTAGGTTCCGTGATCCATCTTCAATAACGCAAATAGTGGCGCGTTCTATTTTTCCGTTTGCTTTTATTACTGCTTCAAAAGAACCTTTAATTTGTAAAGGTGTCTTACTTCCATATGCTATTAATATTTTATTTGGCTCTTTTACTTGTTTGTGACACATAATCTTTTTTTTCTTTAAATATTCCCAAGTTTTATAAGATATTAAATTTAATTTGCATCCTGAATCAATCAACATTTCTAAATTTACTCCTCCTATTTCGCATTTGATTATTGCGTCGTCGTTTAAATTAAATATGTATTGTACTTCTTCATCTTCCAGAGAATTTACTGTAGTTTCCTTCCGTTACCGTTTGTTATTTATTTTTCCTTTTTCTAGAGTTTGCGCGAATTTACGTTTTTGTTGAAATGATTTACTTCTGCAACATCTTTGGAAATGGCCTAATTTTCCACAGCCGTTGCATTTCTTGTCTTTCGCTGGGCAAGGAAAATCTTGAGAGAGATTTCCAGGATTTCCACATCTAGTACACCTTGTTGTCCTTTTCTCTCCATTAGACTCTTTTTCTTGTTTAGTCCATCCTGAATTCTTTATTTCTACTTTTTATTGAATTAACTTCATTTGTCTTATATTTTTCTTTTTGTTCGTAACTGTCCAGCTGGTAGTTTACGATTTCTAAGGTATAAGCTACAGTTATCACTTTGTCTAATGTAATTTCATCACCCATTGTTAACATTTTTTTCCTTAACTCCGAAGACAAAGATTTTTCTAGAATTTGGTCAATTATGTGCTCATTTGGTTTTTCAAACTTACATTTCACTGCCTGATCTCTTAGCTTAATAAGAAATTTCTCAAAACATTCCCCTTCGTCTTGCTTAATAAGACGAAAAATATGCCGTTCAAAGGTCTTGTTTTGTTTGGGGAGGAGGTAGTCATCTAGTTTACTGATAGCTATTTCAAAAATATTAATATTCTCTGTAGGTTTCACGTTTACTCCGGGCAAATTATAAAATATTTCCTGCAGTGTATCTCCACCTAGGACTAACAATGCAGCTCTCTTTTTAGCTGGTATTGTGATATCAGCGGCTTCAAGATATATTTGAAGGGACCGTTTCCATTTTTCCCATCTTAAGCCAACTGATGTACTGTCACCCTCGATATCTAATTTTTTAGGTGGTGGTAGCTGATTTGCCATGATTGATCGTATTGGGGCGACCTGAGAATACACCCAATTGAATGGACGTCAAAATACCTTCAATTTAATGAAAGTCAACTACGTAAAGTACATTTAAGTACCTTCTGAAAATACATCCAATTGAATGGACGTCTGAATACCTTCAATTTAATGAAAGTCAACCACGTACAGTACAATGAAGTACTTACTGAAAATACACCTAATTGAATGGACGTCAAAATACCTTCAATTTAATGAAAGTCAACTACGTAAAGTACATTTGAGTACCTACTGAAAATACATCCAATTGCATGGACGTCTAAATACCTTCAATTTAATCTATCTATCTATCTATAACCTCACGCCAGATCCCTTGCGGGGTAGGCAGAGAGTACAGAGTTTCAATTTAATGAAAGTCCAAAATGTTCTAAATTCAATTTAATGAACTTCTTATTCCAATTTAATGTAAATCCATAGTTAAAGTTTACTTTCAATAGAATGAAAATTAAAAATTATTTTATTTATTGTAGGTATATCCAAAATAAAAATAAATGAACACCGCTAAGCCCACAGCTGTCCGACCCAGGACTCGAAACCAGGGCCCCGCGAGCACAAACGAACGACGACAAAAAAACGTAGTAAAAGTAAAAACCCAGTCATTATTTTCAGGTATTTCCAATATATTGGAAATTTAAACCTGCACCATAAGAATTCTCAATCGAATAAGAAACCTATGTTTCTGTATTACTCACTGTGCCACAGTAAATATATTACATTTAACAAATGTAGATAGTTAGTGAGATAGTTATTAAAATGCATTTGATTTAACACTTGTTACCTACTTATAAATCCTATTATCGAAAAATCAAATCACTATTCAGTCTTCGAAACAAACATTTCGCATTTTATCTAGCTATGTATAAAAAGTATAAGTAGGTACCAGAAAAAATTGTAAAAATATAACGTTCAATGAAATCTTGTTGTGATTTTATAGAATTGAAAACAACGATACCTTTAACAATAATATTACCATCGGTAACTTGATCATACCTGTTCTATTAATTTACCTTTTGTTAAAAGATAAGGAAGGTAAGTAATGGTTCTGTTTACGTTATTTATTCTAATATGTAGCAATGACTTATTGGAGTTATTTTACGTAAACAACATTCCATAACGACGTAACAGTTTAATTTTGTTATTTAACTATTGAGTTCATCCAGTAAACAAAGTGTAATATGACATGGTAATAACTTCAACAGATTGCATACAACTTAACCACTTTTTATAGTCACCCTCCTTTCCTTTATATGAATAAATGAATGTTATGCACTGACCTTTATCCTCGTCGCCACTTGTAGTGATCACTATCACGACAAGGAACTATCTATATGTATTTGGGTTTTACTGGCTCACTACTACACTCAGCCCGAGCGCAGGCGCACGTCAACCCGACCCGCGTCTAGCACCGGAATGCCAGATTGACGGCTACCCCCTCTACTGGTGTACATGAGACAATGTATTATATCTATTGTATATATACAAACACTACAGATACTAATGCTGAAAAGAGAAAATTTTATTTACACAATCAATAAGCAAACGGTAACCTAGTTGTTGGAGTATAAAAAAATAGCGAGCCTTACAGTAGTCACATATGATGTGTAACATCTGACATGTTATCCTACTATGAAATTGAGATGACTCATTGGTCAAATCAAATAGCGCACGTTTATTGGTCAACTCAAATAGCGCACGCTTCCCTGGTTCCACCGCGCGCGCTCATTGGTCAAATCGAATAGCGCGCGCTTTCCCGGTTCCACCGCGCGCGCTCATTGGTCAAATCAAATCACGCGCTCATTGGTCAAATAAAATAGCGCGCGCTTCCCCGGTTCTACCGCGCACGGTCATTGGTCAAATCAAATAGCGCGCACTTCCCCGGTTTCCTGTAACACATTTCCGTCCCTTTTCCAAAATCACTCCCACGAACCGAGAGGAAAGATGTTACACATCAAAACAGTAACCCAGTAAGGTAGCTACGAAAATATGAATTTGACATTGTAATTTAGTACAATTTTATTCAGAAATCATACAATAATTACTTATTAATTCGGACAGCATGTTAAACCGCAAATTAACAGGTGTTTCTGTGTGATTTTTTCCACACCTCTATATTCCCAATGATCATAAAAAGGCTGTTTGTTTTTACGAGTCTTTTAGCGCTTTCAATCGCTCCCTCCAAAGGTAACCGTTTTAAATCAATGTACTAATGTTGGAGAAATTGCCACCAAATTAGATGATGTTTTTTTCACCGAGGGAGTTCTTCGCAATGCACTTGTAAAAGCTGAAGTCATTCTTCGTAAAGTTTTTTATTTTAAGCATCATGAACTTGTTGTAGCTGTTGTCAGTCGGGAATGCTTCGTACTTGGCACCTATAAGATCCAATTCTACTTAAATATAAAACCTGTACTATGCGGCGGCGAAGGACACTTGTTTGTAATACTTTATCATCAGAAAATAAATAAATACAGAAATGTTGGAATAGTAAAGTAGCTAAGAACATTGTAATCCTTCGCATGTACAAGTAAACATATTAAATATTAAGTTTTCTTTATGTTTAGTTTGAATAATGTAGATATGATTTCTTATTAAATATCTTTTGATTCTACAGTAAACAGCAATACATCGGTCACGTTCATTAAAAAAGTAAGATTTTATTTTTTATTAGAGTATATATTTATAGACGATAAATTCTTTAGTAACTTGAAATAATTGGCGAACACTAAAAAGTACGCATTTCTCTTGTACGTAGATTGCATACAAAGTTATTATTCCACTAATTATTAATGTTTCGGTGTTCAGATATAGTGGAAAATTCAGATTATTTTCGCAAGAATAAGTTAGTATATTCGAATACACCTCGTTTCTTTGCTCCGATACAAGGGAAACTATTTTCATTATGAACTCTTAAATCAATGATTTAATCGAGCGATATGTACATTAAATACTTGATATAAATACTTGTGATTTTCGCGAACATTACCAATTTGCTTTTTGATTTTTTATTCTGTTTTGGAATTCCATTTTTCTTATAATTAATGAAATATTGAAATGTTTTAAATTATTTTTTATTTCTCTAAGACTTAAAATATGGCTTCTGAAATAGATTCAATCGCGTAAAGAAAAATATATTTAGATAAATAATTGTACTATGTTAAAGTAATGTCATGAATATTATCCTCAATTATATTTAGGGACATCGATAAGTCTGTGAACTAGATTTCTAAGCTATTTGGTACCACGTATTACTATGTACTTAAGTATCATATAAGGAAACAGAAGCGATAAATTTATAAATATGACTTACCGGAAATAATCACATCTCCTTTATCAGTAGTCCAGTAATTGATAGATTAATAGAGGAGAGGTATGCCTCGGTGTGACTCTCGAGAGTCACATCCTGGCCGATATAGACCCCCCTTCAGTTAATTTGGAATAGACTGCATAGGGGGACTGTAAATAAATAGAAACATTTTATAGGCTTTGTTGTAACAATTAAGCTTTCTTGTAATATTTTTTAGGAAGTTTAATGATATTTAGTAATAATTAGTAATAAAATTTAAAAATTTGTCAGAAATTATATGAAAAAGAGTTAAATTTATTATGCATAAAATGTTGAGCTTGAATAACTTTTGAACTTTTGAACGACGGACGATTTAGCGCAGTGGTTAAGAGCTTGAGCTGCTCCGCCCACTGTGTCTAATAGTCGCAGGTTCGATTCCCGCACGGGACAAATCTTTGTGTGATCCACAATTATTTGTTCCGGTCTGGGTATTTGTGTTTGTGAATTTTCATGTTCGTAAACGCACCCACAACACAGGAATAAATTCTAGCGTGGGGCTACGTTTAAAAAAAAAAAATACTCGTCGGTTTATTGAGACATTATTTGTAGCGCGTACAATTTCCTATAAAAACATAAGTCGTGCATTCGAATCCGTTGATTGGTTTGTGAGCTGGAAAACTCTAAAAAAAAAATCCCGTGTCATTAAAATAGGAAATAGAAATCCGCGATGAGCGACCTCTAAATATTAATGTTAAGAGCTCCGCTTTTAACAGACATCTTTTCTCATCCCTCTGACATATTTCAGTATTAGTATTTAGATTTTTTTGAACTGGTTTAATATTTATATATAAATAAGAAAATATTCTTTCCATATTTTATTTAGCATTTAATATAAGTATATCATTAGTAATTATCTAACTATTTAAATAAGGGTCGGGACGAAAGGGTCAAGTGTCGATATAGTTCCCAAACTTTCAATTTGTAATGTTAGATACCATGTTCGTTAAAAAGTATTAGAACACTAAAATTCTAATATACAAATCAGCAAGAGTCACGCTGTATAACACCAATTTACTATCCTACTAATATTATAAATGTAAAAGTTTGTATGTTTACATGTTTGGATGTTTAAATTTTTACAATCACATCAAGTGACTGAACGGATTTGAGTGAAATTTGATATACATATAGTTTATTACCTCGATTAGCACACAGGATACTTTTTACCCCGTAAAAATGTAAGTTTCCTGTTTAAAGTCAACGGATAAAGTCGCGAGCAGAAGCTAGCTTTAAATAATCTTAAGTAAGTTTTTTTTATTAATTTGGGAAAACAAACAGCGACAAATTGAAATGTTAAGTACACCGTTTTATCACACGTACAAATAAATTTCACACCAGTATCTTTTACCACAAATCACATTAAATACATATGCGTTCTTGCATGTGATATAATTTTTCTTACGTCTTAAAATATTTCTGGTTATATATCATATAATTAGTGAGAGCCTAGAAGTTTTACCAAATCATTTTTAAATGTACTCGAACGTGTTGGCATAATGTCAATTGAGTTGAAGGACTCATTATAGTATTGAACTAAGCGACACAAAGGCGATCGCTTGCTAGCATTTGTGCGACATTTGATAGTTGCGAATAGGTGAAACGGCTTACGACAATGCGTTCTAGTAGGAACTGTATAACAGAGTTTATTAATAATAAAAGTGCAGTCGTATCTGTTATGACATAAATCATATAGTAGCATAGCTCTTAGCTGAGTACGTATTTGTATCAATTTTAAAATATTGTATATATTTGTATCAATTCATATGAAAGACGATTTCGGAAAAATCTGTAGTGCATACAGCGTAAAAAAAAATTTTTGGACTCTTCCAAGAGCCTCAACATATCTGTCATAATAGGGGTTCCAGATGGATACAGCGTATTCAAGTTGTAATCTAATTAAAGTTCTCTAAAGATAAAGATATGTGGATGGTGGTGTGGAGGTGGAGTTGTGTGAATTTGTTACATGGGCGCATAAAAATTCCATACATTTTTAGGGACTTATTTTTGATATCATCTATGTGAAAGTCAAGATGTAATTTATTATCAAATCTGATTCCTAAGTCTGTTATTGATTCAACAGGTTCTAGTTATATACCGTTATATATATACCGTTTAAGTTATATAAATAATTACTAATATGTTTCTTTTTAGTAAATGTAATACTTTTTCATTTATTAATATTAAGGCTTAGTTTGTTATTAGTACAATAAGTTGAAAGGCGATCTTAATCAGATTGAAACTTTGTCTGATCATCAGAGTTGTCTATTACATGGAAGATTTTTAAATCGTCTGCATATAATAGATAGTTACAAAAATTAAAGCAATTATATATATATATATATATATATATATATATATATAATAGATAGTTACAAAAATTAAAGCAATTATATATATATATATATATATATATATATATATATATATAATTGCTTTAATTTTTGTAACTATCTATTATATGCAGACGATTTAAAAATCTTCCATGTAATAGACAACTCTGATGATCAGACAAAGTTTCAATCTGATTAAGATCGCCTTTCAACTTATTGTACTAATAACAAACTAAGCCTTAATATTAATAAATGAAAAAGTATTACATTTACTAAAAAGAAACATATTAGTAATTATTTATATAACTTAAACGGTATATATATAACGGTATATAACTAGAACCTGTTGAATCAATAACAGACTTAGGAATCAGATTTGATAATAAATTACATCTTGACTTTCACATAGATGATATCAAAAATAAGTCCCTAAAAATGTATGGAATTTTTATGCGCCCATGTAACAAATTCACACAACTCCACCTCCACACCACCATCCACATATCTTTATCTTTAGAGAACTTTAATTAGATTACAACTTGAATACGCTGTATCCATCTGGAACCCCTATTATGACAGATATGTTGAGGCTCTTGGAAGAGTCCAAAAATTTTTTTTTACGCTGTATGCACTACAGATTTTTCCGAAATCGTCTTTCATATGAATTGATACAAATATATACAATATTTTAAAATTGATACAAATACGTACTCAGCTAAGAGCTATGCTACTATATGATTTATGTCATAACAGATACGACTGCACTTTTATTATTAATAAACTCTGTTATACAGTTCCTACTAGAACGCATTGTCGTAAGCCGTTTCACCTATTCGCAACTATCAAATGTCGCACAAATGCTAGCAAGCGATCGCCTTTGTGTCGCTTAGTTCAATACTATAATGAGTCCTTCAACTCAATTGACATTATGCCAACACGTTCGAGTACATTTAAAAATGATTTGGTAAAACTTCTAGGCTCTCACTAATTATATGATATATAACCAGAAATATTTTAAGACGTAAGAAAAATTATATCACATGCAAGAACGCATATGTATTTAATGTGATTTGTGGTAAAAGATACTGGTGTGAAATTTATTTGTACGTGTGATAAAACGGTGTACTTAACATTTCAATTTGTCGCTGTTTGTTTTCCCAAATTAATAAAAAAAACTTACTTAAGATTATTTAAAGCTAGCTTCTGCTCGCGACTTTATCCGTTGACTTTAAACAGGAAACTTACATTTTTACGGGGTAAAAAGTATCCTGTGTGCTAATCGAGGTAATAAACTATATGTATATCAAATTTCACTCAAATCCGTTCAGTCACTTGATGTGATTGTAAAAATTTAAACATCCAAACATGTAAACATACAAACTTTTACATTTATAATATTAGTAGGATAGTAAATTGGTGTTATACAGCGTGACTCTTGCTGATTTGTATATTAGAATTTTAGTGTTCTAATACTTTTTAACGAACATGGTATCTAACATTACAAATTGAAAGTTTGGGAACTATATCGACACTTGACCCTTTCGTCCCGACCCTTATTTAAATAGTTAGATAATTACTAATGATATACTTATATTAAATGCTAAATAAAATATGGAAAGAATATTTTCTTATTTATATATAAATATTAAACCAGTTCAAAAAAATCTAAATACTAATACTGAAATATGTCAGAGGGATGAGAAAAGATGTCTGTTAAAAGCGGAGCTCTTAACATTAATATTTAGAGGTCGCTCATCGCGGATTTCTATTTCCTATTTTAATGACACGGGATTTTTTTTTTAGAGTTTTCCAGCTCACAAACCAATCAACGGATTCGAATGCACGACTTATGTTTTTATAGGAAATTGTACGCGCTACAAATAATGTCTCAATAAACCGACGAGTATTTTTTTTTTTTAAACGTAGCCCCACGCTAGAATTTATTCCTGTGTTGTGGGTGCGTTTACGAACATGAAAATTCACAAACACAAATACCCAGACCGGAACAAATAATTGTGGATCACACAAAGATTTGTCCCGTGCGGGAATCGAACCTGCGACTATTAGACACAGTGGGCGGAGCAGCTCAAGCTCTTAACCACTGCGCTAAATCGTCCGTCGTTCAAAAGTTCAAAAGTTATTCAAGCTCAACATTTTATGCATAATAAATTTAACTCTTTTTCATATAATTTCTGACAAATTTTTAAATTTTATTACTAATTATTACTAAATATCATTAAACTTCCTAAAAAATATTACAAGAAAGCTTAATTGTTACAACAAAGCCTATAAAATGTTTCTATTTATTTACAGTCCCCCTATGCAGTCTATTCCAAATTAACTGAAGGGGGGTCTATATCGGCCAGGATGTGACTCTCGAGAGTCACACCGAGGCATACCTCTCCTCTATTAATCTATCAATTACTGGACTACTGATAAAGGAGATGTGATTATTTCCGGTAAGTCATATTTATAAATTTATCGCTTCTGTTTCCTTATATGATACTTAAGTACATAGTAATACGTGGTACCAAATAGCTTAGAAATCTAGTTCACAGACTTATCGATGTCCCTAAATATAATTGAGGATAATATTCATGACATTACTTTAACATAGTACAATTATTTATCTAAATATATTTTTCTTTACGCGATTGAATCTATTTCAGAAGCCATATTTTAAGTCTTAGAGAAATAAAAAATAATTTAAAACATTTCAATATTTCATTAATTATAAGAAAAATGGAATTCCAAAACAGAATAAAAAATCAAAAAGCAAATTGGTAATGTTCGCGAAAATCACAAGTATTTATATCAAGTATTTAATGTACATATCGCTCGATTAAATCATTGATTTAAGAGTTCATAATGAAAATAGTTTCCCTTGTATCGGAGCAAAGAAACGAGGTGTATTCGAATATACTAACTTATTCTTGCGAAAATAATCTGAATTTTCCACTATATCTGAACACCGAAACATTAATAATTAGTGGAATAATAACTTTGTATGCAATCTACGTACAAGAGAAATGCGTACTTTTTAGTGTTCGCCAATTATTTCAAGTTACTAAAGAATTTATCGTCTATAAATATATACTCTAATAAAAAATAAAATCTTACTTTTTTAATGAACGTGACCGATGTATTGCTGTTTACTGTAGAATCAAAAGATATTTAATAAGAAATCATATCTACATTATTCAAACTAAACATAAAGAAAACTTAATATTTAATATGTTTACTTGTACATGCGAAGGATTACAATGTTCTTAGCTACTTTACTATTCCAACATTTCTGTATTTATTTATTTTCTGATGATAAAGTATTACAAACAAGTGTCCTTCGCCGCCGCATAGTACAGGTTTTATATTTAAGTAGAATTGGATCTTATAGGTGCCAAGTACGAAGCATTCCCGACTGACAACAGCTACAACAAGTTCATGATGCTTAAAATAAAAAACTTTACGAAGAATGACTTCAGCTTTTACAAGTGCATTGCGAAGAACTCCCTCGGTGAAAAAAACATCATCTAATTTGGTGGCAATTTCTCCAACATTAGTACATTGATTTAAAACGGTTACCTTTGGAGGGAGCGATTGAAAGCGCTAAAAGACTCGTAAAAACAAACAGCCTTTTTATGATCATTGGGAATATAGAGGTGTGGAAAAAATCACACAGAAACACCTGTTAATTTGCGGTTTAACATGCTGTCCGAATTAATAAGTAATTATTGTATGATTTCTGAATAAAATTGTACTAAATTACAATGTCAAATTCATATTTTCGTAGCTACCTTACTGGGTTACTGTTTTGATGTGTAACATCTTTCCTCTCGGTTCGTGCGACATTTGATAGTTGCGAATAGGTGAAACGGCTTACGACAATGCGTTCTAGTAGGAACTGTATAACAGAGTTTATTAATAATAAAAGTGCAGTCGTATCTGTTATGACATAAATCATATAGTAGCATAGCTCTTAGCTGAGTACGTATTTGTATCAATTTTAAAATATTGTATATATTTGTATCAATTCATATGAAAGACGATTTCGGAAAAATCTGTAGTGCATACAGCGTAAAAAAAAATTTTTGGACTCTTCCAAGAGCCTCAACATATCTGTCATAATAGGGGTTCCAGATGGATACAGCGTATTCAAGTTGTAATCTAATTAAAGTTCTCTAAAGATAAAGATATGTGGATGGTGGTGTGGAGGTGGAGTTGTGTGAATTTGTTACATGGGCGCATAAAAATTCCATACATTTTTAGGGACTTATTTTTGATATCATCTATGTGAAAGTCAAGATGTAATTTATTATCAAATCTGATTCCTAAGTCTGTTATTGATTCAACAGGTTCTAGTTATATACCGTTATATATATACCGTTTAAGTTATATAAATAATTACTAATATGTTTCTTTTTAGTAAATGTAATACTTTTTCATTTATTAATATTAAGGCTTAGTTTGTTATTAGTACAATAAGTTGAAAGGCGATCTTAATCAGATTGAAACTTTGTCTGATCATCAGAGTTGTCTATTACATGGAAGATTTTTAAATCGTCTGCATATAATAGATAGTTACAAAAATTAAAGCAATTATATATATATATATATATATATATATATATATATATATATATATATATATATATATATAATAAAGGACCCAAAACGGACCCCTGTGGAATGCTGGAACTTACTGAAACCTTACCCCTTAATAACTACGTTTTGTATGCGATTTGATATGTAGGATTTGAACCATCGCCATAAATTACCACGTATACCATTAAATGCAAGTTTATCCAATAGTATTTTATGATCCAATCCATCAAATGCCTTTCGGGAGTCGGTATATATATTGTATATTTGCTTCTTACCATCTATACGTTCAAACAGATGAGTTGCGTACACTAATAGATTAGTGGTAGTAGACCTACCTTTTACAAATCCATGTTGTTGTGGTATTATGATAGTATGTATTGAGGGATATATGAACGAGTCTTTCAAACAGTTTTGACACAGTGTGAAATATGGAAATCGGTCGGTAATTTTCAACGTTGGTTCTATATCCACCCTTAAAAACTGGAACAAAACGTGCCAATCTCCAAGGTGTTGGAAACACTCCTTCTTGCAGACACTGATTAAATAAGTAGAGTAAAGGTTTTTGGATTCTATGCGGGGTACATTTAAGAAATGATGCTCGTATGTTATCAACGCCAGGACCTTTTGTGACACCTAAAGCTTTTAGTTCCTTAAGTATGTTTTTTTTCCTTGAATCCGTATCCTATCAATTACCAAATGCAATGAGTGGTTGAAATCCGGAATATCATCAATATCGTAATCATGAGTAACGCATCTGGGTTGAAACACTGACTTGAAAAAATTTAGCCCAAAATGAGTGATCGAGAAAGTAATGATCCTCCGTTATCAGAAGTAAGATGTTGACCTACATACCCACATACCCACGTAATTACTGATCGGAGCCTTCTACGGATTTCTCTTTTACGTAAGAAACCACTGCTAAATGTGGCGCGTATTGGGTTGTTGAGTGGTTGACTGTAATTTAGCTTTGTTTTGGGTGGCTAGATGCGTATGAGCATTACAATTTATTACTGGGTTCAAGGTTTGTGCACGTTTGGTCGCTTTGTATTGGGTTACCAGGTTTGGGTAAATACTTGGCTGCTTGATGCGAGTGAATCAATCAATACAGTGAGTACTAATGTCCCAAATGTAGTCATAACTAAGAATCTGAACTTAAAGTCGGGATGTAACCCAATATACCCACGTAGTTTTAACGAATAGGTTGATAACGCCTTCGTCATGAACTAAATCAGCCCTCTAGCAGTACTTTCGTGATTGTGAGTTATAAAACTTCTTATGTATTGAGTTCTCAAACGTCGTATAAGTGGTGTTTAAAGTCCCCTTGATTTAATGAGCTTGTAGTTAAATCTGAAGTTGTCTGAAGTGCGCAGTATGCCGTTACATACTGTGATTGCGATTACCGTGATGTTACATTGCTGCTTTTAATGTCATTCAGGTTAATGATTTAGTCTGGAGTTTAAAGGCTACAGTTTATTGCTGTAATGTTTGTGATTTAATGCGCTTGCGCTATGTTTTGGCTGATTAAACTGCAGGTTATCGCTGTTTGAGCGTCAGTTTTGCTGGTTAAGCGGTATTAGTGGAAACAGCTGGCAGTGGCAGAGTCAGCATTTAAGCCCAGCGGCGCGTGGAACTGCGGAGTAGTGAGAAAACTAGATCTTACCAAATAATCTCCGTTTGAGTTTATGATAGGTTTAGAAAAATTATAGATAGATAGATAGATAAATAGATTACTCTTTATTGTACACCAATACATTTACATAGAGAAAAAAAAAATAAACAAAGGAGGTACAATTGGCGATCTTATCGCTAATAGCGATCTCTTCCAGACATCCAAAACTAAAAGAAAAAATGATATACAAAAAATAGGGGGCAGTAGGTGGCGTACATTTATTAGTTAGTTTTATTTTAATAGGTACGGGTTCATATGCTTATAAATATATATGATACAAAACAATATATAAATATAATAAAGATAGGTATAAAGAAACGGCATGATAGCAGGTGACTTATTAGAAAATAGTCGATAAAAAGTGGTGCTTAACCATTCTTTTAAAAATGGCCAATGAATCTGCGCGTCTTACTGATACAGGCAATGCATTCCATAGACGAACAGCTTGGACTGAGAAGGATTTATCAAGAAATATCTTGGAATGCATTGGTGTTTCTAGTCTGAGATTCTCCGACGACCTTAAGAACTTTGAATGGGACTCACGGACTATTAGGTATAAAATGCCTGAAGGTCAAGTGCCCATTGATGTAACTGTAGAAGCTAATTTAGATCAATTCTATCAGACTGATGCTGCGAGCAGCTAGCTCTATGAAGACATGGCTGTGAATAGACGGTCACAGGGATGATTGTCGACTAGTTACAGGGATGACTAACTGTGTATTCACATGGTTACAAGGATAACTGTCGACTAATCACAAAGATGACTAGCTGTGTACTCACATGGTCATAGGGATGACTGTCGACTAATCACAGGGATGACTAGCTGTGTACTCACATGGTCACAGGGATGACTGTCGACATAGTCGCTGGAATTACTAAAGTCTGTGTATCGTTAGACACAGGGATGACTGCAAGACCGATTTGAGGTTTACAGCCATGCAAACATGATTTGATGATACCTTGATGTGTTTGGTTTAGATAAATCTTTTCATTGGGTGCTTGTACTTTGGTAAAATGAAAATGAATTTTTTTTACACTATTTAACGCAGCAGATAAATTAAAACAGCAGATAAAATAAAAACAGTATATTCGTTAGGTGCAGTGTTATATTTAGTCTAAGGGCAGGCATGTCCAAACGCGAATGATACTTGTGTACTTTTCTATTGCTACAGATTAACACACAAGGACGTATATCGCAGGATGGCCGTGTCGCATCCGGGTCTTGAGTACAGTTTTTAAATGTCACACAAACGTCAAAGTGACGTATACAGAGCCTAGGTGGTGGGAGGTAACAGATAAAACTGGGAGCACTATGTATTTAAAAGTTAACCTCAAGCCTAGAAACGGTATTGTGTATCGTGAGTGAGTTGTGACACAAAGTATACAATGCAGGCACGATGTAAAATACTTTCCATCGTGCCTGCATTCGATCATCGAGTTAACCGCTGAGAGTTTGTTTTCTCGCCCGAATCCCTGATTTTGCCCACAATGAGTAATCAGGGAAGTATTGATCCTCCGTTAAACGTATAACGTAGAGGTCTACTATTGTGAAGATATGTTGATTTATTTAAATTTAAAAAAACTGTACTGTCGTACAAGGATTTTTTCGGCCCGTGTCCAACATCGGTACTAACGCTGTGATCAAGTGAAATATCACTACATGACAGTAGCAGCAGCAGTTGCCGTTTGCTATGAAATTTACCCAAATTCTTTTTTTAATTGGTAACCCTGCAGACCCACCTGTTGAAATATCTCCTTTGGAGTAGGAAAATTTTCCTAAATGTTTACCGTAATTTCACACCAACGTCCCCCTCTCAATGTCGTCCATGGGCCAAAAGATCTTTGTTACGTATTTCAATTGCCAAATTTAAATCAGCTGTTTAAACTACAAGTATTTGTAGATTTGACAAACATGCGTTTTAATCAAAACGCGTTTTAATACTAACATAACTTTTCTTGTAAATTTATTTTTATGGTAATTTGATATTTTTTGTTCTTATACGACTATGAGTATTGTAGCGGACGTACAGCTCCTGAGATTATTTATAGTTCTTGTATATAGAAATGTATATTAATAAGACATGTTTTAGTACGTACGGTGTATTTAGTATATAAGGTAGTAGATAAGCATGTAAATCGAGATTGTAATGCGTGGCGAGCGGCCGGAACGTGTAGGCTTCGCGCCCGGTCGATCGGCGTAGAACTCCCGCTATTTGTGACCTGGAATCCTGAGAAGACCTGTAAAATACAAGATAGAAAATTATTTTGAAATAGAAGAAAGAAAATTACTGTGAATTTGAATATAGAAGATTACTGTGAAGCTAATATTAAGAAAATTGAAGAATATAGTCCATTGTTTATTTTGTGAAGTCGGGAGTTTCATTTCAAGCCCCCCAAAAGTATGTTCTCGTCGTATTAATAAAAGCAATGTCGGAAATGTGAATTTCAATGATCATAAATACAAAGTTTGTTTGAAAGTAATATAGCTGATGCGTTATCGGATGTTTTGTATTGTTTGCACTTTGATTTTCCTGTATATTACAATTTTGCTGGAAACAGGAAATTGTTATTGTTTTTATAGGAATGGGTGATATGTAATTCTCCTTGACTTTATATTTGAGAAGATACATATTAAAAATAGACGAAAAAAACTAATTTGGTATAAACTGAGTCTGGTTTTTCTATCGTTAAATATCTATCCATCTATATTATCACCCCAAATCCCTTGCGGGGTAGGCAGAAAGTACAGAGTTCAGAGTAATCGTAGCATCAATGTCCCCGGCAAAAGATTCGCCCCCTATAACACCTGGAACATACATCGTTGGCGAATTGTAAGTGTACGACTACCCCTTGGGTAGTTAATAGAATGGAGTAGATATAGTATATGATTATAGCTTGGTTTAGTGTTCAGAGCATAGGCCCTTACGCCCTCTAGATTGAGTAGTTGCGGGTTCGATCTTCACGTGGCAGAATCTTTGTGTGATCCACAAATATTTGTTCCTGTCTGTGCATATGTAATTCATGTTTGTATATGTTCGCTCGACACGGAACTGATTCATTGGTGTAGTAGTTTGAAAAATGGAACTGGAATTTTAATTGCCGAACTTAGTAATGATATTTCATTGAATATCAGATGAGATACTCGTATCATAACTAAATCTAACAGCTATTCGATTCTAGTAACTAAATCTAGGAGCAATTCTATTCGATTGAATAGGTATAATTTATATTTATTAAAGTAAATCTTGAATACAAGCTTTTATTTAACTTGCATTGTTCCTATGTCTGTCTTTTCAGTTCATATCTTGTGTTCCATTTTTAAGCACATGCGCCAATCAGATTGAGCTAGAATTAGGTATACTTATTGTTGAGGGCATATACATAATAATATCTGGTAATGGGTGGTGGTTCTATAATAAATCAGTTGTTGTCTACACTCGAGTCGTTTCATTTATATATTACATGGTGTCAGGTGTGAATAGTCAAATACACGTTATTGTGCATTATAAGTGTTAATTGTTGGTGTAATTAAGTTGAAATAAACGTGCAATACAAAATGGAGCACGCTAGACCGCACGCAGAATTGAATATAGACGGTGCTAGGGGCCCTGTGAGCAGAGCCAACGCTTAGAGAAAATGGAGGCAGCAATTACAATTATTTTTAAAGGCTTCAGGTGTGAATTTAATCGGCTCAGATGGATTTGACGTCTACCAAACCTCTACATTTCAATCAGAGAGTGAACGTGATGACGTAAACGTATTATTGAAAAAGCTCAATAACTACTTTGGGACGAAGCCGAATATCACAATATCACGATACAGAATCTTCCAACGTAATCAAGAAGATTGTAAAGCTATTCAAGTACGTCACCGCCCTCCGGCTTTTGAGTAAAACATGCAAGTTTTGTACTTTAAAGGATGATTTAATTCGCGATCGAATCGTATGTGGTGTCCGCCAATCGACGGTCAGGGACCGTCTATTGCGTTGTGAGGAGCTCACATTAGATAAAGCCATCAAGATTTGCCAGGCTGAGGAGGTGTCGCAGGAAAGCGAAAGGAAAGTTTGTAGCAAGGCGGACGAAGCTGTACATGCGGATAGTGTGATCGAGCGCGGGCGCAAGAGCGCGTGATCACGCGGCGGCGGCTGGCGCGGAGCTGCGCGCCCGGCGGCCGCGTGCGAAGGTTGCGGCGCAGTGTGCCGCAGGCCGGGCCTGGGATGTCCGGCGCACCGCGCCTGTGTTTCGTATGCGGTAATCGTGGACACTTCGCCCGAATGTGTAAGTTGACTGATTATTTTAATAATCGTAATGGGAGCAACGTGAGGCACGTGTACGAGGTGGATTGTGATCATTATGATGATAGTGATTCTGAAAATAATGTGTTTTACATTTCTACGATCGAAGGCAGAAATAGCAAGTCGGAAAACTGGTTCCAAGAACTCACGTGTGAAAAAGGGTCTAAGAAATTTAAGTTGGATACGAGGGCCGATTAAAATATAATATCGTATAGAAAATTTTTAGAATTAGGCTTTAGTGACGACATGATAACAAAAAATCTATACCACTATTGTCTAACACGCATGATGTAATTCTATTCTTATAATTATAATCTAAAATTTGCTATAGCAAATATGGAATGCAGTAATGTGCTGGGAAAGAAATCTTGTGACTAAATCTTGAAACTATAGGCCTGGTTAAGCGAATCCAGTCGGTCGAACTGTCCAATTATAGTGATGTATTTAGAAGACTCGGTTGTTTGCTAGGTGAATATCATATAGTGGTCGATTAGTCTGTTCCACCTGTCATATGCGCATCTGGAAAAGTACCTCATGGGTAACGTAATCGGATGGCTGAGGAACTTAAAAAGATGGCAGAGTTGGGAGTTATAAGAAAAGTTAGTCATCCTACGCAGTTGGCCCATCCGTGAGTCTTGGTTGCAAAAAAGAATAATGGTATTATATAGAGATTTGCGGTGTGCGGTGCAACGACCACATTTTCAACTTCCAACAGTCTCTGAGTTAGCATCTTGATTACACGGAGCTCAATTTTTCTTGTTTTTAGATGAAAATGCTGGATTTTTGGCCCTGGTTTTACATAAAGAGAGCAAAAACCTCTGCACGTTTAGTACACCTTCGGGTGCTATCAATTTCTTCGCATTCCGTTTGGCATTAATTGCGTGTTAGAAGTTTATCATGTTGAATTACGACATCTGGAAGACTTGGAAGGCGTAGATAATTGCATTGATGACGTCATCGTCTGGGGAGAAACGAAAAACAGATTCATGACATAAGATTAAAGGTGCTGTTAGAGAGAGCTAGAGATATTGATTTAAAATTTAATAAAGATAAGTGCAAAATAGGAATGAATGAAGTCAAGTATTTAGGGCACGTTTTTGACGCTAGAGGCATGATTATGACAAAATCAAACCTATTACAGAAATGGCCACACCACAAAACAGACCTGGAACGATTCTTAGACACTATAAATTATCTGTCTAAATTTATTCCGTACTGTTCGGAGATAGCTATACCGTTAACTAATTTATTAAAGCACGAGAATGATTGGCGATGGGAGCAAAGCGGGCGTAATACACTTGACAGATTAAAAGAATGCGTGTGCGGGGCAAGTGTGCTAGCGCTGTATGTGCCCATCCATCCATCGTGCCCGGTGATGGTGTCGGTGGACGCGTCGCGGGACGCGCTCGGCGTCATGCTGCTGCAGCGCGGGCGGTCCGTGGATTACACTTCGCGCACGCTCACCGATATTCCGAGGCTATACGCACAAGTAGAAAAAGAAATCCTAGCAAGTGTGTTTGCTTGTGAATGATGCTATCAGTACATTTATGGTCTATAGGGTATAGTCGTCGAATCTGAATCACAAGTCCTTAGAAAATATTGCCATAAAGTCATTAGTGACTTTTTGGCAGAATTTAGAATTTAGATTCTGTCCCAGCGCCTGCAAAGAATGTTACTGCGAATTCAGTGTTACGATCTTTTAGTAACTTATGTGCCTGGCAAGTATATGTATGTGGCGTCAAACCGCGACTCACGCCTGGCCGCAGTAGCGGTGGCAACACCGGCGGACAGGATGATATAATCCCACGAGTAAAAACAAGATGGCCCAATACTGCCGCAAGCGCAATTTGTGATTATTTGCTGACAACTGAATACAAAAGTCAAGAAAGAGACCTGGCAGTTTTATTTCCGCCATAGGTCCCTTCAGTGGTAACTCCGACGTGATCAAATAGTGGATTTTATTACGACGCAAGTGCATACCTCTGTGCCGCCACATTGGGCTTAAAATCTCTGTATAAGTGAAATGCTTGCACGCTATTTGTCCTGTTAGTAGTGGAATTTACCCTGCACATCTATTCTACACTAAACTGCTTGTTTCTTTTATTTCGATCTGCAACGTCGAACTTTTGACAACCTGTGTGTTTTGTGCTGTATCTATCACGCTTGGGATTACTAACTTCGGTAAATAAGTGTAAAGTTTTACATACTACGAGTACGGTTATACTCCTAACTATTACTGACTAACATGTGTGTCATACACCTCCAACAATTACTAATCTGTGTTTTGTGTTGCAACGTTCAAAAAACAGATACTAACTTTTTCATATTGTGAGTACAATCCATGGTTTACTAACTTTCAAGTGACAATTACTAACTGTGTGTTAGGTGATTGGCTGCTTTAACCTACCATTTACAATTTTTTATCTTTTAATTGATTGTTTCTTAAAAATTTGTTATATTATAATAATAGACCTGTATTGATGTACCTTTTACTCAGAATTACTATCATAATTGTGTTTTGTTTTTCTCTTCTTTTTGTACATATAATCCTATATTAAAGAAAGGCAAACGGGTATATTTAAAGGCATTATCCGATACATGTACATCGGAACTGTTGTATATGAGTGTAAAACTAATGTTGGTATTGTAAATGCTTATGTAACCAATTTTAACTATGAAGGTGTTTTGGTGATATTTAATGCTGCATGTTCTGTACTTGTATTTTAAATATTGGTTCGTGTTTATATTTTTTTTCCTTTTTTTCAATTTAATCAGTTTTTAGCTTGTATTTAGTTTTACTTTATATTTCTTTTTAATATGTCTGTGGAAGAGGAACTTCAACAGCAGGTTAGAAAACTACAAAGGCAATTATCGCTTTTGTTACCGGGTGTATCGGTGCCCGCAAACGTTAGTAGGGTGTCTGTCAAATTGACTGGTTTTTGGGAAGATAAACCGACCTTATGGCTCGCACAGGCAGAGGCACAGTTTGAGATAGCCGGTATTACCCAGGATATCACCAAATACGGACATGTTTTATCCGTCCTGGATACGCGACTGACTGAAGAGGTGGAAGATATTATAATCAACCCGCCCAAGACTGACAAATATGATGACACCTTAAAAAAGAGCTCATTCACGAGCTCAAGAGTTTGCTTCTAAAGAGCAGCGGGTACGTAAACTATTAGGGGAAGAACTACTTGGAGATAGAAAGCCTTCCGCTTTTCTCCGCCATCTTCGGTCTCTGGCTAGCACAACTGTTGGAGAAGAGGGTATACTGCGCGAGCTCTGGATGCGCCGTTTGCCACAAGAGGTGCAGTAGATCCTTATACCTCAAGTTGACATGCCGTTAGAGAAGGTAGCCCAAATTGCTGACGCTATAGTGGAGACCTCATTACCTTCCACGGCAACTGCTGTGCATGCCGCATCATTGTCTCAACATAACGAGCTTGAAAGAATAAAAATTGCCTTCTCGAGTTGACATAAAAATTAGACGTTCTTACCTCCGAGCGCTCATCTCGATCCAACTTACGCCCCCGTCTAAGATCTAGATCGGCATTTCAGTCTACGCGGTTTTGTTGTTATCATAAAAAGTATGCTAATAAAGCATAGAAACGCGTTGCACCATGTAGTCGGAAGGTGAACCAACCGGGAAATGCCAAAAGCAGTCAGTAGCGTGGCGTCTGATTGCTCTGACAATCCCGGCCGCAATTTATTTGTTATAGATCCTGAGACCAGCATTCGATATTTAATTGATACCGGCTCAGATATCTGCTGTTACCCGCACCAACTCCTTAAGGGTCATTTCAAACCCACTGGATTTGATGTTCGCACTGCCAACGGCAGTACAATACAAACATACGGCACCATTCCACTCCGATTAAAGCTGGGATTACGCCGGGTTTTCCGGTGGAATTTTATCGTTGCAGATGTAGGCACACCATTGATTGGTTTGGATTTTTTGGCTCACTAGCACCTTTTACGAGACTGCCATAATAGGAAGATAATAGATGGCACCACGAGCCTATCCACAATACTGTTACTGTGCTACAATAGCACAGGTAACATAGCCCAGCGTAAGGACCATTGTTGCTGGGAATTCGCCATTCCTTAAAATGTTGGAGGAATTTCCTAACATTACGCGACCTCCTGGTCTGGACCGGACGCTTAAACACTCGACGGCCCACCATATCACCACCACAGATGGCCCACCTGTTGCGTGTCGCACACGCCGCTTAGCTCCACAGAAATTGCAGGCGGCTAAAAACGAATTTCAAGAAATGATCACAAAACAGATATACAATCTGAAAGTGGAAGGATGCAGGTAGACTATCTTACCACGACCAAATAAACCGAGTCTTATCTGATGGAAAAGTCAAGAGTCTCCGTAACCGGCGAGCGTGTATGAGACGAACTATGAGAGTCGAGGAAGCCAGAGAGGTATGTAAGGAAATAACCTGTTGGAACTCTGTACTCTCTGCCTACCCCGCAAGGGATCTGGCTTGAGGTTATAGATAGATAGATAGATAGATAGATGACATGTGGGACGGCTCCTCCTTCAAACAGTCCCTGGTTCTCGCCATGTACAATGGCGAAAAGCCAAAACGGCCCCAAGAGTCGTTGTGTAAAGCTTTGCATGTAGTACTTCTAGGGATGCTATATCTCTCAAGGAAGATTTACAAACTTCACCTCCTGAGCTGGTATACGGGGAACCCCTATGCCTGCCCGGATCGTTCTTATCACCGTCCATGACTTCTTATTCCACTGCAGACGTGACAAGTTTCTTCTCTCAACTGAGGCGATTTATGTCTCAACTGCAGCCTACCGCTGTATCACGCCATGGAAAGCGGTCATCTTTCATTCACAAGGACCTGGATTCTTCAACTCATGTTTTCTTGCGTGATAACACAGTGAGACCGTCTCTAAAGCCTCCCTATACAGGACCGTATAAAGTCGTCTTCAGAAGAGATAAAACAATTCCGCTCGCAATTGGCGACAGAAATGTGCAGGTCAGTGTTGATCGAGTTAAACCGGCATATCTCAATGGTGACGATGGGACCGCCAGGTCATTAGTTTCTCGGGCTCCAGTTACAGCTCCGACGACTACTTTCGCAGCCCCTTCTATGCCCGTTAACCCTGCTGTTACCACCACTCCTGTAGATGACACTCCTACGCCTAATCCAGCATCCTCAAAACCCGGATACACCACGCATTCTGGTCGTAGTATACGTTTTAAGATGCCTCTTGATTTGTATTACCAATCTTGCTGTTGCAGTTCCTTAGGGATTTTTGTTTATTTATTTTATTGTTGTTTTTTATACATATTTTGTTTTGTGTGGGGATTATTTTTCTCCGTGGGGGTAGTGACAACTGAATACAAGAGTCAAGAAAGAGACCTAGCAGTTTTATTTCCGCCATAGGTCCCTTCATGTATTTTGCTGATATGTTGTCTCGCGCGCCGCTTGCCGTTCTATACAGTGAAGAAGTCAGCGATAATGTAGTTTGTCAGATGCAAATGATTATAAATAATATGCCTATATCTAATGATAAGTTGTCTGTTATAAAAAAATAAACTAAATATGATTCGGAACTGTGCATATTACTAGAACTAGTGGTCGCCCATTGGTCGAAATTTGACCATAATTAATTTAAATTATAAGTTTGAACATTATTAAGGTTCTATTGTCAAAGACTATACTTCTATAATCACAGATTTCGCCAAGGGTACACTGTTAAATTGCCTATTTTTTTCAAACAAATTATATGAAATTTAAATTTAAAAAAAAACAAAACATAATTAAAATAAAGCATACCTTTTATAATAATAATAATAATAGCCCTGTTAAGAAACTTTCCCACTGTTGGGCACGGGCCTCCTCTCAAACTGAGAGGGTTTAGGCCATAGTCCACCACGCTGGCCCAGTGCGGGTTGGCGAACTTCACACACCTTTGAGAAGCTCTTAGGCATGCAGGTTTCCTCACGATGTTTTCCTTCACCGTTAAAGCAAGTGATAATTAATTATTAATACGCACATGCTTTCGAAAAGACAGAGGTGCGTGCCTGGGTTTGAACCCGAGACCTTTGACTTTGCAGTCCAACGGTCTAACCACTAGGCTATCACTGCTTTATATATCACCTTTTGTATGTAAGAAAATAACCTATTGAAACTCTGTACTCTTTACCTACCCCGCAAGGGATCTGGCGTGATGATATAGATAAATAGATAAATAGAATACTTTTTTTTTATTGTAACAAAAAACCATGCGTTAAAGAAAATGCTGTCCATTGAACTTGACATACATATTTCGATACTTTAATTAATGATACAAAACATTTTTTTTTTTTCGTGGCAATTGCGTTTACATTATGCCATTGTACAAAGTTTACGAATATTCATTTCTAAATTAATTCAACTACCCAATGCACTTGATGACGAAGATGATAATGAAATTGATGAAGTGCCCCACCCTGGATAGTAAAGTGATGGATACTTTACATACCAATTGCGACGGCCGTTTTGAGGGAAATCGAAAAGGCACGTTTTATCACTTTGTTACAATTACCTTCACTCATGCACATATAGGAACACATAATGGTTAATATTCCACCAACTTTACACATTATAATTCGAAATAACACAAGTTTTGGAAATTAAAACAAATTGACAACATCACTCTTAGATTTCCCGCCAAAAAGTCCTATTGTTATGTTAAAAAACAAACAAGAATAAAAATCTACAAAACTTCTTTGTAAGCGATATTTTTATAAAAACTCTTTCATCGTTTGCTGGTTATGTTTGACTTTTGTTTTCAGTAAGACTATAGACCAATAATTTGAAGTGTATTGTGTCAAATACATGGTAGTGTGTGTAATGTTTTTTTTCATTGATTTAATGTATGTTTTATGCATAATTTTAAAAAAATATTAGCATTCTGCACTCCTTCTCTAAATAAACTATAAGTGTGGGAAATTTCATACTCTTCCGTCCGCGCAATTTTCGTAAAAAGGTGTACAAAGTTTTTGCTTCACGTATAAATTACTAGAATATATACATTTGGGTTGGCTTATAAATAAGTTTAAAACAGCTAACGAAGTAAGAGCCTACTAGCATATGAAAGATGAGTTGTTTGTCGTTGATGGTGTTATATTTAGGGATAATTTGGTTGTAATACCTAAAAGATTAAGGAAAGGGATGTTAAAATTAATTCGCGAGGATCACTTAGGTATAGATCGATGTAAGCGCCGCGTGCGGCAGGTGTTGTACTGGCCGGGCATGTCGCGCGATATAGAAATGTATGTAAAGCGGTGTCACACCTGTCAGGAGTGCTCGAACGCACCCTCTCTTGAGTCTATGCTGCCGGTTGAAATTCCTCATTTACCATGGAACAAACTAGGTTCCGACATATTCGAGTTTAAATGAAATATTTTCTTATTATTGTTGATCATTATTCAAATTTTATTGAAGTGTCCAAATTATATAATTTAACATCTAACGCAGTAATTGATAATATGAAAGAGATTTTGCTCGTCATGGAATTCAGGAGACGGTAATTAGCGATAATGGGACGCAACATTCAAGCAAGGAATTCAAAAGCTTTGCTTGTAAATGGGGGTTTAATCATATAACATCAGCACCGCACTATCCACAAGGAAACGGCAAAAGTGAACGTGCTGCTCAAACTTTTAAAGAAATCCGTTATGAATCATGGGGATTTCAACTTGGCACTACCCAATTACAGAAATACGCCAAGGGATGGTTTGAGCTCTCCTGCACAGCTTCTGATGGGTCGCAGGTTACGTTGTTAGTTACCTGTACATTTTACTTCTTAAAGCCAAATATAATCAACCCTTCGGAATATCAAATAATGTTAAATAGACAAAACCACTGAAAACGACATTATAAACAGCATTGCAAATAAATATCTAAATTAAGCAAGGGTGATTCAGTAATTTGTATCAATGGGAAATCTAAAAATAGAGGTACTATTATTGGTCGATCTTATACTCCTCGATCATTTATATTACAAACTGGAAAAGGAACTAGATACAGACGCCATAGATGTCACTTAATAAAATGTCAGAGTAATGATTCTGAAGACTTCAAGGACGCTTGTACACTGGAAGGCAGAAGATCCGATTGTGCAACAAGAATGAATCACTCAGCCTCACTGTAAACCACCGCCAGCTGTCCTTACACGAAAGGCTAAAACTGAAGCAGCACTACGGTTGAATCAACTAATCAGTTTTTATGAATAGTATTCTATTATCTTGTTTTTTATTTTTTTCTTTTATTATTTCATTTTCTTCTTTTTTTGATCATCTTTATTGAATAAAGGAATGCATGTAATATGCTAGTATTAGGATTAAGTTTTTGTTACACAAAAAAAAATTAATTACGGGGAAGATCTATCTATCTATAGCATCACGTCTGATCCCTTGCGGGGTAGGCAGAGAGTACAGAGTTCCAACAAGTTCTTTCCTTACATACCTCTCTGGCTTTCTCCACTCTCATAGTTCGTCTCATACACGCTCGCCAATTACGGAGACTCTTGACTTGTCCTTCAGATAAGACTTGATCTATTTGGTCGTGGTAAGTTAGTCTAGGTCTTCCCCGGTACCTACCTTCTTTCCTCTTTCGCATTGTATATCTATTTTGTCATTCTTTAATTCTAAGAGGAAGATGTTGAGGGTATATACATAATAATATCTGGTAATGGGTGGTGGTTCTATAATAAATCAGTTGCTGTCTACACTCGAGTCGTTTCATTCATATATTACACTTATATAAGTTCGGTGACAATGCAGTAATATGGTACCATGGAGCTGGTCTATTGATGTAGTCGGAAGTTTGCATGGAAACATGTCAACTACACAACATAACCACCTCGTGTTTAGCCTTGTTAGATTGGTATTACGAATTACTAGTCAACCAGATGATATCCAGGGTGTGATGATGAAAAGGAAGGGTGCCCAAGGAAAGCACCCAACTACTCAACCTAAACCCGCCGTGTTTGGGCTCATTGGATTTGTATTGATGAGTTCTTTAGAGCTGGTTGATGTCTAGGGTCCGTTGATGGAGCTAGAGGGTGGCCAACGGAACAACCAAACTACTGAACATAGCTCCGTCGTGTTTGGGCTCGTCGGATTTGTCTTGACGAGTTTTGAAGACCCGGATGGTGTCCAGGACCTAATGATGATGCCAGAGGATGGCCAACGAAACTACCCAACTACTCAACATAACCTCGATGTGTTTGGGCACGTTGGATTTGTCTTGACAGCTTGTTCTTAAAATGATATTTTTAAATTAAAATAATTATAAGAGATTTATTATGTTGCATGCACCAAGTAACAGAACGCTTTAAAAGACTAGATAGAAATTAAATTAACCCGTCAAAATCACTTTTCAGGTTTCGGAGAGGAAGTAATCTCGTTATACTCCGAAGCAATTCTTTAATCTTGAGAAATAAATCTTTCCCACAATTAAGTAAATCACGCCTGTTTAACTCGATTTTTTTAGAAGCCTATTACAGGCCGTAGGGCCGTTCCTGGGAAGAAGCTAGGGCAAGACTAAATTGCTCTGAGGTAAAAGAGGTTCAAATTAAATGGTAAAAGAGTTTTATTTAAAAAAATGTCAATGCAAATGACACTAAGGGAGAGATTTTATTGCATTACTTAAAGCTAGACATTTGTTCGTACGTCACAATAGTAAAAGGAGTTAAGTTGTAGTTGTAGTTAAGTTGAAGTTATTAAAGTCCTCGACTCAAAGCATATAGCTTAAAATATGATTACATTAGATATCCTAAATATAATACTCAATGAATAAACTCAATGTTCAGTTAAAATCCAAGACAAATTCAAATTAACAAACGCTGTTCATGCCAAGTATTTGTCCTATTACAAAGTGATTTTAGGCAAAAGGTACGGAATTATGATAATTCAAATCATACTGAATTAATAAAGACGTCTTTGAAGATAAGACGGGAATACGAAGTTGAATTATATACGTCGTACAAAGCTTACAGTCGTGTCGCATTTGCCGGGGATTTTTGTTTCAGTCCCCAATAGTAGCTTGATGATAAATTAACTTATAGACCCGACATAAACAGCTTTTTATTCCGAGTCAGAGAGAAAAAGGTCAAACAACGTCGAGAGTGCTTCCTTTGGTTCCACCGTCAGGCCTGCGCTTTGTCAACGTTGTACCGTACCCGTACCGTAGTTAAACTTAATTAATGATTCTGCACTCTTGATAAGAGAGGAACTATATATACAATGTAGGTATAGTATCTTGTATTCATATACCTTCTTGGAATTTAAAGTTAATTGTTATGAATGTGTGAAGATAAAATCATGCATGTTTAAATCTGTTACTAATGAGTAAGGCTAACCACGAATCGACCCTCAGATAACTTTAAATAGAAGTCTTCATGTTAATAGGTTTTTTTGAGTACAGAATAAACAGTACGTGCCGTATGAAGTTCAAACATTTTCGTTTAACATTTCTCTCAGCTTTTGGCGCAAAATCTTCCCTCTAGGATTCCTCGGCATTTCTTGAATAAACTTTACACCACCTCTTAATTGCGAAAGCGGTGGTACCTGAAAAATGTGACACGGCTATTTAGTCGATGTCAGATCCCATTTCGCTATTTGTCTGCACGTAATGATTTCCTTAAAGTAGTCATTTACATATTCTTAATTAGTAGTTTTTATTACAAAATAACGGCCATTTGCAGAAACGTTTTTTTACCCAACACGTGTGATTACCAGCTAATCTATCATTAAGTCACTGCACAAAACAAAATTACGACAAATTTTACATTGAAATAATGTTTCCCTTAGTGATTATATATATTATATCCCACTATATGTTATGAAGTTGTTTCTGCAACTGAAAGTAACACAGTACAAATAGTGAAAATTTCAGAAATCTCTAAATTTGAACACCTCTGCCACCCCCTCTGGGGAATATAGGCGTGACGGTGTTCTTTTTTTTTTTTCTAAATTGAAATGATAAAAAGAGAACTGATAACCTCTAAAGCGACGTAGTCCATTAGATCTTTTTCAGTTACATCTGCTCCAGGTTGTTTTACAACAAATGCTGTAGGTTCTTCTCCGTAAACAGGCACCAGCTTCCCCACCACACCTGCTTCACGCACTCCAGGGTGTAGCTGCAAAATGGTCTCCAGCTCCAATGGTGCTATCTGTCGAAACAATTAAAGTAGATAGATATATTAATTAATTAAAGTAACCACACCAAGAGATTGTAGAAAGGCTGCAAACCAGAACGTTGTTGAAGTAATATGTAGCTAGATACCTAAGTGTGAAAGTTCTATTTGGCAATAATCAAGGCTGTGTGTTTTTAAAGGTAATAAAACAATTCTTCAGCACATCAGTTTAATATTAACAATCGCGATGAATTTAGTTTTCTATCCAAAAAAATCCAAAAAATATGTGAGCCACACCTTTTGGTGAATTACGGTCGTCTAGGATTTATTGGTTTTGCATCGAGCGTCGAGCGTGCACGAATGCAAAAATACACTAGGTACGTTGCTTTGCAGTTGTAAAACTCGTTTTGATATCAGTTTTTCATGGCTTTGACGAAACTACGAACGGATATACAAGTATAATCGTAAACTTTGTTCACATTACTATCCTGGCTAATAGAGGATCTAGAAACTCTAGAAAATAAATTCTTCTATGACATAATCCACATTAAAGGTTTTTCGAGATGAAAAGGTACGAGAATATTTTTGCACGACAGCGGAACCAGCTGACTAAGTTCGACCATCGGTGAGTAATTGGCAACGAACGGTGCAGTTAGTGTGTAGAGTGTGATTTTATGATCAAGTAAAATTATTGATTAAATTGAGAACTAATCCAAAGTAGAACTAGCGCAAAAAATAGATTAAGGAAATGCAAATATTCTGATAAGTAGATTACTATGATAGCTTAAAATTCAAAGTATATACTGTTGATAATTTATTGTTATATGATATTTTAGTCTGAAATTTGTGTTTCTAGATAGATTACGTAAGATAATGTGTAAGTAAGAATGTTTTACGATTATAATGGTATTACCTGGCGAGATAAGCGCGTCTTAAATCATAGTGGCATCATGATAGGGTTCACGCCGCCTCCGCGATTAATCCTGTCAGGTGGGACCTATGGCGAACTATAGGAAGACCGCAAAGTGATCAGCAGGGAGTTCCTAAGGGTGTTCCTAAGCGGTCACCCATCAAAGTACTGACTGCGCCCTACGTTGCTTAACTTCAGTGATCGGACGAGAACTGGTGTATTCAACGTGGTATTGACAAAGCTGTACGCGCCGCTGGGAGCGCATTATATAGTACTGGGGCAGGGGGCGAGGTAGTATAAAATGCGGCGCACGGAAAACGCACCGTCACAATTTCTCCATTCCGATCTCGGTCTCAAACTTATTTGCGCCTTTACTAATAAGGCTACAACCCGATAATCCGCTAATCGTAGCCGCCGCCGACTACGAACCTAACTCTTTCAGCCACCATCGCCGTCCGCGGCATATTCTCATCGACCCTCCCGCGCCCTTAGAGCCCTTGTTCCCGATACAGATACCGCACACAGGATCAGACACCGACCTCGCCGGCGAGGTTGAAGAATCCTTTTCCCGCCGGTCGGTGCAGAGCACCATGGCGAGACACCTAGTTTATGCCCTCCCCCATAGCGAATACCCAAGCCGAGGCCGCTCCTCCTTGAGGCGCCCTTGAGCTAGTTGCCCCCTTGCTCTCCTGGCTCGAGCGTAGTGGTTGCACGATTGCCCTCTTGTCCGGTGAACCTGTAATGGCCTTGTGGCAACAGCGTAGATCATTTACAAACACACTCGCACCGTTATTTCTAAACCGAGCCACGCTGCGTGCACACGTATGTATAAAAATATCAAGAAATGTATGTACTATTATATAATAACTAGTTTGTAAATTATGGTTAAATAAATAAAACAATTGGAAAATAGGCAGAGGGGGTAAGGCGTGGAATGTTCTAGAGAGAGCGGCGTAATAGTATAAAATAAGCGCCGCCTCAGGCTGGCCGTCATTCGGTGATCGGGCTTCATACGAAGAGGGTAACAACAAGGAAGAAGACTGCACCGCCTTCACTGCCTCCCAGATTGCCTTCAACATCGCATTTTATTTGAAACCTGAAACCCTAGGCAATCTATGCTTCACAATATTCGCGTGGACCAATAATACCCACATAGCCTTATAGCTTATTGCTAGACTTAAATCGAGATGCTAGCTACTATGTGTATACTTTTTCACATGTTCGGGTTGTTTCGTAATTATTAGTTACTAGCTTCTTAGACAGGAATCTAACATTTTTGTTAAGCCAGTTGTTTTGTGTCATCCTGTGTGGTAATCCAGGTAATAAAGTGTCTGTGTGCCAAATTTCATTCAAATCCGTTCAATCGTTTTTGCGTGATTGAGTAAGAAACATCCAAACATTTTCGCATTTATAATATTAGTAGGATTTACAGCAATGAATAAATAGGTTAAAATTGATTATAATTATACGAGTATACCCTTAGACAAAGCAGTATTCTCATCGATATAGGTAGCGATTTTAGGTCATGCCTCATGCTATTACAATTTCAATAAATATATATTTATAATATCAATCCAGATCCAAAGAAAATAATCAAACACATTATACACGTGATTTTTATGGTTTCTTTTTTTCAGGGTTTAATACCAGCTGAATTTCAGTACCGCTTTTTAAATCAGGAGTTAAATATGTACCTATCAGATTTGAATAAAAATGTTGGCTACAAATTAATAAACCTAACAAACCAATCGCTATCCAGATTACACATTATATGTTCTTTACCATATAACTATTCCATCTACATTGACTCGTTAAATAGCAGATAGTTTTGTGCAAAATGTAGATACCACTTGTATAGTGGAATGCTCAGATAATGGACCAATTTAATATAATAACAGCCAATATCATCAATTACATTATAATTTTTTTTCCAAAACATCTATGGGCACATTAACTACGAACAAATAATAACGGCAACAAACTCCGAATCAATTAAATTCGGTTCTACATTCAGAATTTAAAAAAAAAACAATGTTTCAAAAGTCCAGCTTGTCCCGCCCTCTCCACCTGGGCAGTGGGAGGAGACCTTTGCCCAACGGTAGGACGATGACTGACAAAAAAAAATAGTTGTACCTTGTGTCCGTCGTAAACAATCATTTCTTTCATCCTTTCAACTATGTAGAAATATTTGTCATCATCGTAATAACCCAAATCGCCGGTTTTAAAAAAGCCTTGTTCTATGTAAATGGAGGGGTCTACTCCCATGTAACCCTTCATTAAGACAGGACCCCTCAGGCATATTTCCCCACGTTCATTTGGGCCAACAGTTTTACGGGTTTCGGGGTCCACGACCTGTGTAAAATATCAATATCAGGTTATATCGAATATCAACACTAATAAGAAGCCACACATATAAGGCAGCAATCATAATATTTTATCTTCCCATACTTTATTAAGTAGGTCACAAGAGAATAAGATTACCTTAAGGGTTATCCCAGGGCAGGCCATGCCCACGCTTCCGGGCTTTGGACCTTTAGTACCCCAAGTCTCGGATGTCAGTTCACCAGCTTCCGTCATGCCGTAACCTTGCAATATATTTTTCAATTTGGGAAACCTTAAAGTACAAATATGATTAAGTATGATTTGAAGCTTATCTTTAGGTGTGTTTTTGTTTGCTTTAAGCGTGTTTTTTTTGAACCTTTGCACTAACGCTAAATACATATTAACAATCTTTTTTGTGGGCATATTAAAAGGATTATGTTTTTATTTAAAAACGATTCTGATATATTTCTTTCGCTTCATCTGAAGCGAAAGAGGTGTATTGGAATCGTTCGTGCACACTGTAGTTTTTGCCTACCCCAGTGGGATAAAGGTGTGAGTGTATGTATTTATGTATGTCCATTAAACTCGTATTTCGAGAATTCCACTATAGTTAGTATAAAAATAGCATAGAAAAACAAATTTATTTGAGTGTAAAATAAAGCACTTCTCTCATGATATTTCAGCTCATAGACCAAAATACTAATAAAAAAACAAGATAGCTGTTATAGACATGTGGACAAGCAAACGCACAATTATTGATACGGAACAACCGTTTCAAAACAGTAATATTAATGAAGATCAAAAAGATTTCTTTTTAAAGTAAATGAAGCAATACTTGCCTGGATTTAACCTTTTCAATCGTCTTGTTATGAAGAGGCGATGATCGAGAATATATAATTTTTAACGAATCGAGATTAAATTTATCCACTTCTTCCGCTTTTGATAGGTAACTAACAAGGGACGGTACTATAAAAGCGATATTGACCTGAAATTTCATTCGTCTTATATTAGTAGTTTAATTGTAAAAAATATTTTACGGTCCACTTCGTGGGATAGGTACGAAGCTGGTATCAAATGCATCAAGAATAGGCTGTCTATAATTGATGAAACAGGCTGTTTGCCTAATTTGTTAGTGCCCGTTTGTTACACCTTTTTATGTTTAATCTAGTCGTGTCAGGAAAATTAAAAACAAAATGACGTTACTATAACTTGAAATGATCTTGTAAAAGTATTTAGTACGCCATCATTTAAACCAGAGGTTCCCGATTTTTTTTCTCATAGACCACTTTTGAAATTTAACTAGTTCCGGTGGACCCCCTTCAGCTACAGTTCCACCATATTACCAAAACTCGACAAAAATGTGAAGATTAGATCTAACTATGGAAATTTGCGTTGCAGCTGAGTTCCAATCACGAATTAATAGTTTTAAAAAAAAAGTGAGAATTCATGGGTTAATTAATTAATTGATTGTGCTGTGAGTGGGTGTCAAAAAAGTAAAGTTGGCCAATCAAAAAAGTGATTCTATCCAACTTTACTTTTTTGACATCTGCTCACAGTACAATGAACCACTATATTCTTACTTATTTCAGTTAGGAAACTCCCCATTTGGAGTGGTAAAAATTAAAAGAAAAATAGTATATTTTTTGTGTTGTATTTATTAAAATATGTAATTATTACACCATTAATTATTATTATCATATAACATTGTAATATGAAAAATAACAGTCGTAATATAAATAAAATTAAACATTAATAACGTAACGTAACTTCTACAATGACAATCACAAATAGTCATAATTTAAGTGGGCGGGATGTACTTGATGGATTGACAGCAAATAATTAATATTTGGTTTCAGTTTTGTTTGGAATAACCGCAATTCTCCCCGTTCCGTAATATTCAATCTGCTCCTTATTTTTGTTAAAAGGTTTCTAACGACACTAAAACTTTTTTTGACAAGATATGACGAGGGAAATACCATTAAAAGCATTTTCGCAATTCCCCACAGTCCAGGATATTTTTCGGGCATTTCTGCCTGCAGCCAAAATGTTTGATACCCTCTTTTAAATTTTATCTTCAGCTCCTCATTAGTGCTAAGCTCGTGTAGCCTCTTGTAATATAACATTCTCCACTTCCATTTCATCAAATGGATTTATGATCCATGGTGGTATTTCCATAGTCAGAATATCTTTAAATTTGATTTTGAAGTCATCATGTAGTGCAATTAAATGTTGAACGTAGGTAGGGTAATTAAATGTTGAACGTATGTCTGAATATTCTCAAGGCATTCTACCTGTGACAAGTTCGAAAACTGGGAAAATTCGCGCCGACTAATATTTTGCTTCATAAATTTCAATTTTCCAAGAAAAGCTGATATTACACCCTTTATTTTTATTAAATTGAGGTTCTCCTCTTGTAATTGTAAGTTTATGTCATTAAATTATTAAAAAAATCTGTCAAATACACGATGTTTGCTTTCAAATTGACCAGGTTTTATTTTAAATCTGGATCTTTACTTTCCAGAAACTCTAAAACTGATTCAAAAAGTGAGTAAAATCTTGTTAAACATACACCTTCGACAACCAGCGTACTTCAGTATGTAAAAGCAATCGTTGGAAGTCTTCGTCATTTTCATCGCACGATTGTGCAAATAAACGCGTATTCAACGCATTTGATTCTTACTTCGTTAACTGGATTAATCACAAATTTAAGCGATTGGTGCAATCTATCACTAAAAGTTTTCGCTACGTCGTTCGTGTTGGCGGTGGATGACACAGTGAATTGCAATTACTTCTGGTATAATTCTTTTAAGGTGGCTTATAAACCCACAATATCGCCCGACCGTGGCAGGAGCTCCATCTGTTGCCACCGAAATAACGTTTGGGAATGGAATCTATTTTTCCTTAAAAACATCACCCGAGGTATTAAATATTGATTCACCTTTAGTGTCCGTCTCCAAAGTTCGTGTCCGTCACGCAAGCCTTTCCAGATCATTCATAGAAGTCTCAAAATTAGTGGTGTCTTTCATTAACTGACGTATTTGAGGTCCATCAAAGAGACCTGCTTTTAGTTTTTCAGTACTTAAACCAGGAAATTTCTGTGAAATAAACTGAAAACATTGACCATTTCTGTTGAGAGCCTTAACAAACTGTTTCATCAGCCCTAATTTTATATGCAATGGCGGAAGAATGATATTTTCTCTTGAAACGGTTCATTTATAACATTTCTTTCTCCGACAACAAGAGCATCTCTCACAGGCCAATTTTTTTGAGTCCAATGGTGTGATTTGGCTCGACTATCCCAGAGACAAATAAAACATGGGGTATTTAGTATAACCACTCTGTTGATCCAATAAACAAATAACCATTTTCAAGTCGACGCAGATCACCGAGTTATGTCAAAAATATTTTATTTTCTGTAAAAGAATTGAAGTTACCTCATATTCTTCTTTCACAGATGTTGAGTGAGCAATTGGAACGGGAGCATATTTATTTGCATTATGTAGAAGAACTGCTTGGAGACTTCGTTTACTACTGTCAATAAAGAGACGCCATTCATTGGGCTGATAGATCGTCAAACCCATGAATATCAGCAAACAATGTGAGTGCACATTACAGCAATACACAATTATTTTATCAGATAAAACTGTAATAAGCGTCGTTCTCTCGTGCGATATGTAGACACTCGAACATCTGAGGAAAGGCAATTTTTTCTTTTAATCTGGACCGTTGTAGCTCAGCACGTTCCTTAGAAAGATCTAAGTCTCTAATGAGGTCATTAAGCTCATTCTGCGAAAATGGCTTAGGATTTGATGTGTTTCCGCAGTATTCAAAGTCATCATCTACTTGAGAAGAAATAGGTGGTTCAGCTTTTTCCTCCTGAGATTGCTGCACTGGTGAAAAGCTGGTATTGGAACATTTTCTGAATGCGGAGTAGGTCTTTGTGCTGAAGAAATATTAGGGTATTTCCATTTACGGCGAATGTTTTTGTTGATGCCCACTATATTATTCATACAAAAGTAACAGTCTTCATAATGATTTTTTTTGTTCTCGCCATATCTTAGCCACTCCAAACTTCTAAGACTTACGTGTCCCTTTCTCCATTGTCGCAAATGTTCAACGCATAGTTTACATACACTATGAGGTGCCCACACTTTACCTTGGTGTCGAATTTCAATACCGAAGTAACCAAAATACAGACGATTCACAGTGTCTGTTATCGATTAACGCTGATCTTTTAGTATGTATTCACCACAAACATAACAAAATGTATTAGGATTGTTAACACAACATCTGGACGTACTAGCCATAATGATATAGTAACATTATTATTACATATCGATGTTATTGTAATAATGAAAATTTACGAAAAAGACCGGGATAAAAATTAAATGAGGTTAGAAGGTAAACTAGAGCTGATGAGTAAAAATAACGTATGCCAATATATTGTACATTACCTACTTTATCGACCATAGGCACAAACAGAGCAGCACCAAAAAAAACATATTTTTAGGCCTGTGTAATATATCTCTCCTTTAGTAAACCACCACACAATCAGGTAAAAAAATTTACTAATAAAGTAGGGACTAAAAGTATCTAATAATGACTGTTCAGTATTTAATTTTTAATACATACCTACCACACGCAAGCTTTACAAATATACTTATTACAACATAAAATAAAAGTATGTATCACAAATAGGCAGGCAAATACTTACTTTTTCTGACACTGGCAAACACTAACATCGATTCATTTTACTTTAGTTTTCTTTTAGAAATTTCGGAAACAAATGATTAATGTTTATTCTTGGCATTCGTATTTATATTGGTGACGAATCAAACAAGTTCATGCAAGATTGCAAGCACACACACCATAAGTCGTATTTCGTCCCTTTGCACGTCTGAACAAGCGTTGCGGACAGCGGCGGCGCTTTGCAAGTCTCGACATGTTGTACGGAATATGGAATATGCAAGTATTTAAAAATAGCAGCTACTGAGCTTCTTAAAATATTATCTGCCTACATTAATAGGTGAAGTTAAGCCAACTTTATAGTTCTTCACTATCGACAGCAAATAAATATTCGTGGACCCCCGCTTACGAATTGTGAACCCTCATTTTTTTGTCACGCCAATGTAGACCTTCGTCGAGTAACCCGTGGACCACTTTGGGAACTAAGAATTTAAACGATCATATCAAGAATTGATCATATCGAACTTTGCTTGTTTTGGTGCCAGCTTCCTTGCTTAATTCCTTGCGTAATTTAAGTGGTCACTTTTCGGTTCATCGTGATATCGCGCGAGTGAGTTGAATGTAATCAGGGATAATAAGAGTACAATTCAAGTATTAACACTATCTTTAATTTCTATGCTTACGTCTTAGCATGTACTTATCTGTATTGATTGGTGAACTGTAAATAAATGTTGGAAAATGGAATACCGTTGACGCAAATGTAAGTGTTCACTGAGTATTAAACGTCCAGTTTAAAATCACTGCACTTTGCTCATGCACGTAATAAATAGTACTTATAGTAGTACGTAGTCAGGTATTACACTAAGTACGTGACAAATTTTCTATAATAAAATTTTACATTATTTTACCATTCATTACGCTTGAGTAGAGTATTGTATTTTTATTTATACATACAATATGTATCTAACATTATTAAAACTAGCTAGGAAGATGTGAGAGTAGACTTATTGTACCCTTTGCTCAAAAAGCATGACTGTCTCCTATGATGTCATTACAATTTTCTATTTTAATCAATTAAAATCAATTAAATACATTACGTATTGTGCATGTCCTCTATGTTTAATATTACACTTACATCACAGTCTTCAACACTCTTTATAAAAGTGTAAGGTGTAGTTTCATTGATGTAGACAATTTTCCTTCCAAGAGCGAGAAATTTGTACGTCATAAACGTGTCGTAATTATGATACCATTCTCCGTACATAAAAGCCGTGTTCAGAGATGCGTCGCAAAAGCTAAAAAAATAACATGTAAGTGTCAATTAGCCTTAATATGAAAGGTTTCGTTTGTCTCTTCTAGGAACAGATGACTTAGCACGAACAGATACGTATGCGCACGCCTTCTGGCCAACGTTAAAGTCAATCACTTAGTGCCAAGCCCTCAGATCTAGTAGAGAAAGTGTATTCGTTAATGGGTAATTTCTTATTGTATCTTCTAATATAATTTTTTTATCTATCATAATTCAATTAATCGTATTTCAGATACATTGTTTGGCTTTTAAGGGTATGGACACGATAATGGCTGTTAATAATAAATGATGGATTTCTTTAAAAGATAAATTTCACATCTTCATAATTAAAATGCTCTTATAAATTCATAGGATACACGAAAGAGTACTAGTATTATGTGAGGTAGACATTATTCAAGGAAAATATAAAACCACGCTCATATTCCCCAGCGGGAGCAGCAGAGGTATTCTACGTATACCCACATTTCGCCTACAATATTACGTCCCATTACAATAAGCAGTGAACCTAATAGCAATGTTATATCGCTGTTATATCAGGTGAATTTCAGACTTCTTAATGGTAATATTTTTTGTATAAAAAAACTCCAGTAACACTTTCCAACTTAGGATTTAAACCTAGAATATCGTGAGCGCCACTAGACCATCGAGTACTACAAGTATATTTAAATAATCCAAGTTCGGTTCAGCATACATTTTAAGCTCAGTTATAATAGTAATCCTATTTATATACTTCAGTCAAACTATTACTTACTCATCTGGTAGACTATTTAAGATGCAATTCAGATGTGTCAATTGGACGCCTTTTGGCATACCGGTGGTGCCCGAGGAATACAAAATGAATACGGTGTCAATTTGTCCATGAACTTGCATCGGCTCAAACCTATTTATGTCTACGTCGTTCGTGACCAATGCTGTTATAGATATCGCTGAGTCAACAATATCGTCTAGCGCTATAAATTTCTTGATGCAGTCGAAACTTTTTAATATGTCACCGTACCTGCTCCAGAAGTGATTCGAACAGATAAAGTATTTGGGTTGCGTTATGCTTATTTTGTGTTTTAAAGCGGCTGAAAAAGAACACATTGTCATTATTACATACTAATAAAAAACATAAGTTATATATAATGTCACCTATGTTATTGTTTTATTTACATAAATATGGAGTTCTAGTGTTAGCATTAATACGAACATTACTGGTTTCACAATGCTATGTACTGTATGTAACGAGTTTTTGTAAGTGATAAATATATATAGAAAAAAATGATTATCTTCAATTTTTAATAGATGAGGCGTTCATTTTATGAGAATTGATTTTAAATACTTGTCACAGACAAGTTTCACTTTGGCATATTGGATTTATGACATAACTAACATCTCGCCAAGACCACCATTACCATGGACCTTTATTTTTTTAATTGGACTTCATTATGAAGACAATGATCATATTGAGAGTAAAATATTGAGATGATGAGAATAATGATTTTATTATGTTTAAAAATCGTATACCTATAAGCAGCTCAGTGCTAATAGAAAAAACAGTGTTCAAAATCCTAAGAACAATTACTCAAACTACATATTCCGTCCCCCATTTCTCATTTATTTTTTCAATGTGCCATAAGACATAAAATGTTTAAAGAATGTAGTGGAAATAAGATAAGGTAGTTTGTCTCACCTCTACCACTCTTTAAATCATAGGGGGTGTACGTCGCTCCAGTGAACACGATTGCAAGAACGGTCGGGACAAATTCATTGCGTTTTTCGGATCCCACTGCAACGATGTCGCCTCTCCCAACCCCCAACTTTGTCAAAGCGGTGGACATATTGACGGCATATTGTGTGAATTCCTTGTATGTTAGCTTTTCACGTGTCTGGCCATTTTCCTAAATATCGGAAATAATTAGGGTTAAATAAATTGGTTAGATAAAAATTGTTTGAAATATTTATTGTTAAGTAGCTGCTAGTATTTATTGTGTTGATTATCTTTATACGTAAGCGTGAATTTTTTATTCTACATTTCCCTGTGGGTGTTTTGAAAAGCAATTTAAAGAGTAAACAATATTTGATATCGTTCTTGCAGCATACAAATTAAGAAATGGGCGTTATTACATAAGCATATTATACATTAGCGTGTATATGCATAGTCGGTTAGATTATTTACTACTTCAAATGACTTTAACCACTCATCAAGACGTATTTAGTTGTGAAGATACATTAAACTATGGCGAAAAGGAAAAATAACTCACCAATGCTATTTCGTCCTTTTTTAGACGAAGTCTGTCTAAAATAAATTTTCCAAAGTTTAAATGGGCCGGTACTTGCACATTTTGATCGCCGTACACAAAAAGATCGTTGTTGAACATTTTTATTGATAAATCCGGATTCTAAGCGGTGCCACCGCGACTTGCGTTCGAGTAACAATACGATACTGTGTACTCTGTAAAGAGATACTATTTATAAGACATCTAATAAATTTGTCCTATCGCAGACATGACGTGTACTTTACAATTGCATCAATTGATTCTTAAATTATTTGTCTGTGTCATCACGCCAGGACCTTTGCGGGGTAGGCAGAGAGTACAGAATACCTGTAGTTCAGATAGAGTACATCTGTTTCGCGGAATGCCTATCGCGCGATTGTAAAGAATGCGACAAACGATCACGAGGTCCTGAATTCTAAGTAAAACGAAATGTTGTTGGGGTTATTCAATCGATATTTTTTTAATAGCAATTGTAGTCTGGTGCCTGAAATTGTAATCCGTGTAAAGATAATAAGTTAAAAATGTGTAACACTGCGCTGCACCGCGCAATTGCACCAACTCAGCTCACTACGCCGGATGTGTTAACTTTCTTCTTCAAAATGTGTTAGCGCACAGCGCAGGACCGGGAAATTGGTAACGTGTTGAGTTGTTGAGTTGTGGAACAATCTTATTCTATATCTAATCTTTCTTTATCATTACGCCAGTTCCCTTGCGGGGTAAGCAGAGAGTACAGAGTTCTAACAGGTTCTTTCCTTAGAGACCTCTCTGGCTTCATCCACTCTCATAATTTGTCTTATTTACATCTTTTCATAAACTGCATCTCCGTGAAATGTAAAAAGAGTGACAGGTAATCTTTCTTTTCTACATTTTATTTACATGTAAATAGAGTGACAGGCAATCTTACTTTTCTACTCTCTCACCTCGATTTGTGAGAGAAGGCCTTTGCCCAGCAGTAGGCATTATAGGCTGATCTGTGCGCTGAGTGAACAATGAGCCAACGTAGGTCGCGCGCTGTGTGCTGATTGTGCAAAGAACCCGTGAGCGCGGCGTACAGATGGCGCACGTTTCGCTGCTAACTCGGCGTGTTCCATTTTGTTACGCCAGGGCGCAATTTTGAGTTAACGCAATGAGCCGGCGCAGTAAACTGCGCCTGCGTTACTGAGTTTACGCGAGGAAGTTCGCTGAGTTACCCATGTCTACAATAAGCTTACCCCCTATCACACTGACACCTGACATCGTCAGCGAAATTTAAGTGACCCCTGCTTTGGAAACTGCTCTTTTAATTGATTCGCACAAAGCCTAAATTTAAAAGTAGGGGCCCGTATTAACTAAAATTGAAAAATATGTGTACTTTAATGGGTTTTCAAAACTAAACATTTGCTTTACTAGGTCAGTGATACTTGTGGATACATATAATAAGGCCACAGAAATCTATAACATATGGACTTAAATGTAGCAATTATTTTCAATTTACATTACTATTGTTGCATTATTCAAAAATTAAAAAGGACCACCGCTAGGAGGAATATGCGCGGGTGGCGGGGAATATAAAATATAATCAGCGGTTATGTAGCGTAGCGACTCGCGACCGTGAGGTGACGCAAACGCGAGTACCTATTTGCACGCAATATCTGCCGCGATACGAAAATAAAAATATGGAAAAAATAAGCATTACTTTTTCTCGCTTAATGATTTAAGTAATAAGGAAAATAAAAAAAATAATAATTTTAATGGGTATTTCCGTGTATTGATAAGTAACAATGATTATCGCATGTATCATGTTATCGTGCTGGGTAACTCGCTTTTTAGGCCGTAAGGAGATAAGATATCATGCTGATATCAAAATAACATTGGTGTATTGCCGAATATTAGTGTTTTAGCTTATAAGCTTATAAGCTAAGTAGCTTATCAAACCATAAAAAAATCAAATTATACTTTTTTTAACTAAGCTAAAGTGTCCTACTGCTTGACAAAAGTCTCCCCCGCTTTTCTCCAGCGATCTCTATCCACTGTCAATAATGGTCATTTTGCTCGATATACATCGAGGAGACTGGTCATTATTAATGCAAATTATTTACTCACCCTATTATTTTCGATACAGTTATAAAGACGAACTTTAAACCATAATAATTAGCTCATCCAAAAAATATATAAGATTTCGTTAGGAAGTCACACTGCTTAAAACAAAGGTTTTTTACCAAAACACTGACAGTTTGAAAAAATCTTTTTAAAAAGAACCGACTTCACAAAGCAAAAAATAAATATTTGAAGTCGGTGCCGGTTACTGCAGTCGGTTACTTGGCACCGACTTCAAGTATTTGTTTTTTGCGTTTTGAAGTCGGTTTTATTTCTTTTAAAAAGATTTTTATTTTACAATTTTAAGTGAAAAGTATATATTATATTATTTTGCTGAGTTGTACAGCAGAGTACCTACGGGATTGATATAATAACCATAATAACGGAATTTATACATTCGTGCTGTTCGCCGTTAAGGAGTTCCCTGGTGTCTCTTTATAGTCCAAAGTTCAATACCGAATTCAATAAAATGGGACCACCTCGATACTACACTTAACCAAACGCAAAAAGAATCATCAAAATCAGTTCATAAAGACGTTATAAAAAAAACACAGACGAATTGTCAACCTCCTCCTTTTTTGAAGCCGGTTAATATTCTGATTAGTTCTATGGCAGGGTACCTATAGGATTGACGTAACACCCATAATATCTCAATCTACGCTTTCGTATTGTTTGTCGTTAAGGAGTTCCCTGGTGTATCTTCCAAATCCAAGGTCCAATACCGATGAAATTAAAATGAGACTACCTTGGAGCTTTACTGAACTCAATGCAAAAAGAATCATCAAAATCGATTCATATTTGGCGGCATGATCGCGTAACATACATAAAATAAAAAAACATACAGTCGAATTGAGAACCTCCTCCTTTTTAGAAGTCGGTTAAAAAATGGGATGTATGAGCACAAAAATGAGCACACAATTATTAGGTCTTGTTACTTAATAACTAATTAGTTATGCATAAACTAGATCGAGGCAGTTTTACAACAATGTTACATTAAAAATAACGTTATGAATATGATTCGTTATTTACGTCGAATTAACGATACTTAACGGTATTGAATAAATAACGGTAATACCTGATTAACGTTATTGGTAGGTATCTCATTAGCTCCGATCAGTTTATTCGTTTTCTAGAATTTGTACCGGGTTCGATTTAAGTAGTTACCCCGCGCTAACGCCACTGTCATATGGTGTGTGCAACTAGGGGACAATAACGGACGAGCATTTTCCGGACTCCGATAATAGTGACAGCCTAGTGGATACTACGATTCAAACCTAGGCACACGGTGAAGGAAAAAATCGTAAGGAAACCTGCATGCTTAAAAGTTTCTCAAAATTGTGTGAAGTTTGCCAACCCGCACGGAGCTAGTGTGGTAGACTATGGCCAAAACCTTCTCAGTTTGAGATTAGGCCTGTGCCCAACGGTGGGAAAGTTTCTTAACAGGGCTAATATTATTATATATTCCAGACTCCAGCCAGCGACTGAGATTAATTCGATAGAATATACATACATCACCTGGGGTTCGAACCCAGTACTTCGGCATCGCCACCCGCCCTATGGGCCACAAGACAACCGAGGCAGTTTCTTAAAGTATTAAAATTCAGATTTCATATTACTCCATTTATAATGTTCAAACAGATGATTAGACCATTCACTAGTAAATTTATATAAAGGCCTCGTCTAAATATGGTCGGTTCAATTCATTAAATTTATAAGGCTACTTACTAAGTATCGATATCATCACGACAGATCCCTTGCGGAGTAGGTACAGAGTACAGAGTTGCAACAGGATCTTTCCTTACAGATCTCCCAACCTACTTACTATAATAGAAATGGAAAAAATGCTATAGCTTACCTATGTAGCACAACTGCTGCCTAAAAAAGGAACTAACTGCACTTTTACAGCCTCCACCGCTTTAAACCATTATGCAGCCTATTCTATCTTTTTTCTCCTTCTTATCTGCTTTACTATTGACAGAGTGGTCGTGGTCACGACGAGGTTTAGTCGCTGGAGGCTTGTGTAGCCCTCCTTTTGATATATCTCTATGTAGTTCGGTCATTTGAGATTCTTTTGCACTCGATCAAAGCAGGTATATAGCTTTAGTACAGCTTAAAGCTATAAAAGGGCAGTTACTTCCTCTCTTAAGTAGCAGTGGTGCTGCTTGGGTATAAAAACGGAATTGGTTGGAAGTGAGAACTTAAATCTTTTTATATTCTAACATAAACAATCAAATCGTCCATTCCGATTGAAAATTCATCGGCACAAAACTCGAATGCAGTAAATTACTGAATAACGTGTCGATTGTGCCCGCCAGTAAAGCACTGCACCGACAATGTTCTGCGTAACATATTAATGGTGAAGGCGAGTCCGTGCGAACAACTCCTCGTTCACTTGCAAGTAGAAAAAGTTCACCAACCCTTAAGTACGTTCTAATTGCGTAAAAAATAAACACGGCTACACCTATCGTCCTAATAGGAGCCCGTTGTAGGACGAGCTGAGCTAGCTTATTCACCAAGCGGGGCGGGGCTTATTCACCAATTGGCACAGGTGTGTGTACGCCCAGTTTTCATCGATATTAGGCCCCCAGTAAGAGCGACCATTTTGCCATTATACCGGACACAATGATATACTCTGGATTGATACTGGAGATTTTATATAAAAAATTACATTTTGTCCAAACTAGTATTCGAACACGACTGCGTAGTGTTGTTTTATACACCGTCTTTAAAATTGTCTATTTACTGTTTAATATAATATTGATGATATATTGACTCAAAATTATTTCAGGGATATTGTTTAATTGTATTTTTTTTACTTTTTTTAGCCAAAAGACTTCAACTGCAGGACATAGGCTTCCCTCGAAGACTCCAATGACGACCGGATTTGTCCTATTGATTTTTTTAATGAGGTAATAATAAAAGGAATATGTTATTGTATTTTAAGCTTTCTTTTTGTTTTCATATTTTACACATTCAGTTGGCAGTTCCATTTTATAGCAGTTATTGAAACTATACTCACAAAATGTATCTAGTTTTCTATAGAAATTAGTGGTATAATAAGTATGGCAAATGATTTCATATAACACAATAAAAATAATATTAAATTAAGGCCTAAAATAAGCCGTATTAATAAATCAGTAATTGAAGTCAAATTGATCAAAATTATGAATTACTTGATCTTTATGTAATTAAAATGTTGTATGAGAAAAATCTCTGATAAAGAAGTTAATGGTTAGTTGTAATTGATAATATTATTAATAGAGATATGGCTTATCTACATTATTAAAAAAAAATGTAGCACACACTATTAGATTCGTGTCGTGAGTGCATTTTCAAACATGAAGTTCACACGCACAATCACCCAGACCGACACAAATATGTGTGGGTCACACAAAGATTTGTCCCGTGCGGGAATTGAACCCGCGGCTATTCAATCCAGTGCAATGAGCTGAACGACAGACTGAACCACTAGACCAAGCCGTCTGTCATTGATATTGAGCATTGATTTCTGTGACAGTTCCAGATCTGGTGTTGGCATTTAAAAGTTTTGTCAGTTTTGCATCAGTTTCTATTCCAACCAATTGACGTCAATATGCCCAAATACCGACTAATCTTTTACCAGAAGTAACATAATATCTAGCTATCATCTACAAGTTTTCAACTAGACAGTTAACAGATTTATCGCTAGAAAATATACAGCTAGGCGCTTTTTATAAAATCGACGTAGTGGAAAATTTTGAAAAAGTATACAATTATTTTCCACATATTTACCAAAACTAAGAGACAATAATTATATGGGTAATAGGTACTAAAATTACAAGGATTCTTATTTTATTGTCAGAGTTTGTTACCTTTTACATTTAACTGACAGACTTATTTTTTTTAAATTTAAGTATAAAAAGTGAACTGAATCACAAAATAGCATTTTATGTTGCTCTTTAAATACGTGATAGAGCTATTGTAAAATATTAGGGAATGTATATCTCACTAGGTAAAACACAAAAAGACGGCATCTTATCCATTAGGCGTTTTATTAATTGTAGTCACCCGCGTTCAGTGATATGATAATCATACGTTGGATAAGTGACGTGATATATGGCTTGCTGAATGAAATAGCAACACAACTAAAAACTAAGAACACGAGGAATTAACCTTTATGGCTGTATGGTAGAGATAGATATGAGTTAAATTTAAAGCATTTTTACTCATTTTAATTTACCCACTCTCACATTGAGACCATGTAACACTTCGGCGAAAGGCTCTACCATATACGCCTCTATTTATATACTTTTTCAGTATGTATTTACACATGTTACATGTTAAGCATATAAAAATGACATTTACTTTGAAAGATAATTACCAAAACCACTTAATTGTTCGCGGTACATCTCCTCTTGGAAGTTCGAACGGATTGCGTCACCATTTTGAATCATGGCCGGCAGACTTGTTAAAAGGTTAATTATTGAAACACAAATATTCAGTACTTAATTATAGGTTAAATAACAAGCAAATTTGTGTTTACCCTTCTTCCTGAATGTTTGATTGTCCAAAGCAGTTTTGTGCGTTGTGGTAAAAGCGGACGGTCGGGCCGGAATTTCTGGAAGCTTAATTATATTTACATAGGATATGTAAGTATTGCCTAGATACACAGAGCCAGTATTGAGTTGGGACACTTTTTGTTCAGCCACCGGCAAATATTTCTGTGACGAACGCTGAATAAAAGTAAGTTAGGTTTAGTGCAATTTTCTGCGAACGAAGAATAGTCCCTTCATTATTTCATAATTTTGCCAAGATAAATGCCAATGTGTGTATGCTTATTTACTGAGAAGAGAAAATCGTATGTGTACTATCTATCTATATCATTACGCCAGATCCCTTGCGGGGTAGGCAGCGAGTATAGAGTTCCAACAGGTTCTTTCTTTACATAACTCTATGGCTTCCTCCACTCTCATAGTTCGTCTCATACAGGCTTGCCGATTACGGAGACTCTTGACTTGTCCTTCAGATAAGACTCGGTCTATTTGATCATGGTAAGATAGTCTAGGTCTTTCCCGGTACCTACATCCTTCCACTTTCGCATTGTATATCAGTTTTGTCATTTTTTCTTCTTCTCATTTTTACATCGATACTATCTTTCATACCTATTCACTTTCTTACTACACTCCCAAGTAGCTTTCCCATCGCACCATTTACTCTGTTCCCTACACTCACTCTTCTCTCTATGTTAGCAGTGTTTCCCATCCCTACTGAAGGCGCATCCAACCAATTACCATCAAGTTTGATGATGCCGTCTGTTACGCCGAGAGAGTTCTTTGCAATGCACTTGTAAAAGCCGAAGTCACTTTTCGTAATGTTTTTTATTTTTACATCATGAACTTTTTGTAGCCGTTGTCAGTCGGGAATGCTTCGTACTATAATTTTCATTGTAGAAATTAAATATAAAACCTGTACTATGCGGCATAGACGAAGAACACTTGTTTGTAATACTTTATCAGCCGAAAATAAACAAATACAAGCTGTTAGAATAGTAAAGTAGCTGAGAACATTGTAATCCTTTACATGTACAAGTAAACAAATGTAATAGGTTTTCTTTATTGCAAGTCATAATGAAATGAGTTCTTGTTTAGTTTGAATAATGTAGATATGATTTCTTATTAAATGTTATTTGATTCTACAGTAAACAGCAATACATCGGTCACGTTAATTAAAAAAGTAAGATTTTCTTTTTTATCAGTCATAGGCGATAAATTCTTTAGTATCTTAAAATAATTGGTGAGAACAAAAAGTAGGCATGTCTCTTGTAAGTAGAACTCATACAAACTTATCATTCCACTCATTAATTAATGTTTCTGTATTCAAATGTAGTGGAAAACACCGAAGTATTTCGAGTGTTTTCGAATACATCTCGTTCATTTGCTTCGATATAAGGGAAATTATTTTTATTATGAACTCATAAATCAATGATACAATCGAGCGATATTTATGCACCTTAAATACTTGATATGAATACGTGTGATTATCACGAACGTAGCATGTGCTTATCGATTTTCTATTTGAAAATCAAACTGAAATATTGAAATGTTTGAATTTATTTTTCTCAGACTTAAGATATGGCTTCTGAAAAACATTCAGTTGGATAAAGTAAAATTTATGTAGATAAATCGTATTAAGAAAAAGTAATGTCATGAATAATGTCCTCAATTATTTTTAGGAATATCGATAAGTCTGTGATATAGATTTCTAAGCTATTTGGTACTCTTCTTAACTATGTACTTAAGTATCATATAAGGAAAGAGTAGCGATAAATTTATAAATATGAATTACCTGAAATAATCATATCTCCTCTATCAGTAGTCCAGTAGTTGATTGAGGAGGGGCATGCCTCAGTGTGACACTCGAGAGTCACATCCTGGCCGATATAGGCGCCCTCCAGTCGATTTGGAATAGACAGCAACTGTAAATAAAACATTTTACAGCGGAACTGTAAATAAAACATTTTATAGGTTTTGTTGTAACAATTAGGGTCAGTGTATACTTCGCATTAGCTCGGTTCCTATATTTTATAAACAACCCACTTCGCTTACAGTCCGTTGAATTTTTTACGAGGCTTAAATCTAATAACGGATAGTAACCTTGACTGTTCGATCACGTCGACGGACGATTTAGCGCAGTGGTTAAGAGCTTAGGTCGCTCCACCTACTGTGTTTAATAGTCGCGGGTTCGATTCCCGCACGGGACAAATCTTTGTGTGATCCACAATTATTTGTTCCGGTCTGGGTATTTGTGTGTGAATTTTCATGTTTGTAAACGCACCCACGACACAGGAATAAATCCTAGTGTGGGGCTACGTTTTTTAAAAAAGAGAAAGAGAAAGAAAGAGAATAACGGATAGTAACCTTGACTGTTCGATCACCGCACGAGATAAATGTTTGTGTGATCCACAAATATTTTATTCGGTCTGAGTGTTTGTGTATGTTTGTAAACGTAACCATGACACAGGAATTATTCCTACGTTTTTTAATCTATCTATCACGCCAGATTCCAATATAAATGAAAATAAAACAATTCGTTGAAAGAAACGGGTGATTAGTGTCAAACTATAAACATCTCTGCCCATCTCTTAAGGAATAAATGCATGAGTGGTATCTTAAATACTATAAAGGTTCTTCAAAAAAATATGAATATCTTTGAAGAATATACTCGTAATAAATTCCACGAAAACAATAGTTATAATTTTGTTACGACTTCAGTGCACCCCGATATCTCGTGAACCCTTTATGGGGAAATGTTAATTTTAAAATGCATTACTTTTCCTTACCCCTACCCCTTACCCCTATCGAACCGTCAAGAAAGATCTGGATTATGCGCTTAAGTTCTAAAACGTCTAGAAGGTTCCGCCCTTTTAAATTATCGCCAGCGCTAAAGAAGTACCTACTTGTTCACGTACAAATAGGTATGTAATAATAATACTGCTTAGTGGGGCGCGCCGGCTATTATTATTATTATTATAGGTAATCAAGCAAGCAGTTTGTAACGCCAGCCTAATCTATGAAAATTGTCGACCGGCACCTTGCCGAGTGCAACGGAAATCGCCGCATTCCTGTATCTAAAATCGACCGGGTGACATCCGACGGCAGCCTTCGTATTTAGTTGAAACAACTGGTACATCCTGCTGTTCTCTTTTTTTTTAAGATGATATTTGTCGGGTGGGTTCTTGAATTGGTTAACATTCTGCGCAGACATTACTTCATCGGGTAATTTATTCCATATTTTTACCACTCTATTGGTTAAAAAATGTTTATGAAGGTTATTGTGTGAAAAGCTAGTACATAGTTTTAGATGATGGCCTCTCAGGCGAGTATTGTATTCAAGTTTATATATAAAAAAATAGTTTATATATAAAATTATGGAAATCCTGTAGGTCGTAATGTCTGTTTAGTATTTTGTATGTCTCTTTTAGGTCTCCACGGTCCCTGCGACCTCTTAGGGTTGCGAGCTTTAGTACATCCAATCGACTTTTATATGACAGCCGTTTTAAAGCTTTTGGAGTTTTTGTAAAGCTGCGCTGAACATTTTCTAGAAGTTCAATGTCCTTGTTAAAATAAGGGCTCCAGACTTGGAATGCATACTCTAGGGTGGGTCTGATAAAGGTTTTGTAGTTCTTCAGCATCATTTCTGGCGTTAGGATCCCAAAGGCTTTCCTGGTGAGGTAGATAAGAGTTTTAGCTTTCTTAGCTATCGTGTTTATATGTTCTTCCCGCTTCAGGTCCTCTGTGATTCTTACTCCCAGATCTGTTTATCCTTTAACCGCTGTCAGCTTGACATCGCCTAGGTTTTACTTCAGACGAGGATTGCGCTTTCCTATATGCAGGACAGTACACTTTGAAACATATAGATTTATCAACCAATCCTTAGACCAGTTTGCTATTTTGTTGATATCAGCCTGAAGACGGTCGTAAATAGTTTAGTGTCGTCAGCAAAAATGCTAACATTACATTTTGGGTAATGAGGAAGGTCAAATGTGTAGATTACATAGAGCACCGGTCCCAGTACTGAGCCCTGGGGAACGCCGCTGTATATCTCCCGCTAGTCTGAAAATGCGTCGCCAACTCTAACTTGAAAGGTTCTTTGCCGAAGAAATGCCTCAATCCAATGTAATAGATTTCCACGTATTCCCACGAAATCTAGTTTATGTAGAAGTCTTTTCGCTGGAACTTTGTCGAAGGTTTTTTCATAATCAAGATAAACTATATCAGTAGGACCTCTTTATTAAACAATGTAGTCTAAGTCAACAAACATGACAGCAGGTACTGTGGAACAATACGGGCAAAAACCACGTTGTTGTTCTGGAATTACTGTGTGTTTCATAAAAAGTCTTTGATATGTTTTACTATAACTTTTTCAATGGCTTTGCATACTGAACTGGTCTCCAAGGACTGAAGAAGATTCTCCAACTGAAGGAGAAGCATAAATTAAGGCGTAAATACCGGAAATTTGATAATCCCAGGGATAAGCTTGAGTATGAACTCATTAGGAATAGATGTGATAAACTTTTGCGTAACTGTTATAATAATTATGTTTCTTCTATAGAGACCAACTTAAAAAAGAACCCTAAAGCCTTTTGGAATTTTATTAAACATAAAAAGTCGACTATCAATAACTTTCCTTCAAGAATGCATAATAGTGGGGAACAGTATTCGTCTTGCGGACATGATATCGTGAATTTATTTGCCTCACACTTTAGTTCCATATACACCGACTCCGCTATTTTGGGGGAGCCTCCGAGGCCCCCTAACTATGGACATTCAATTTCGAATCCCAACAAATTGGACATATTTAGTGTTAATGAAAAAGATATACTCACGCAAATGAAAGGACTAGATACCAACAAAGGGGCTGGGCCTGATGGTATTCCACCCATTTTTATTAGGAGGTGCGCTCAATTTATTTCTTTTCCCCTAAAGAAATTTTTAATAAATCCCTTTCTAGCGGTGTGTTCCCTAATTAATGGAAACGGGCACGTATCATCCCTATCCTAAAGAAAGTCTCCTACTTGAATAAGAACCACATTATCTCTGACAGGCTTTCGCAGAAATAGGTCCACAGAAGATGCGGCCAGGCTTTTGGTTAATCATATATCTTCTTATATCGAGAAACCCCGTTAATTGTTTAGCCATTTTTCTCTACCTAGCTAAAGCGTTCGACACTGTTTCAATTGGTCTACTTCTAAAGAAACTAGAATCAATAGGTGTCAGAGGCATTGATTTGGACTGGTTCAAGAGTTATGTAACCAACCGTAAGCATTACACCAAAGTAGGTAATTACGCCAGCAGTTTACTTTCGATTGAATTTGTTTTCCCTCAGAGAAGTATACTTGGTCCCACATTATTTATAATCTACATTAACGACATTTTAAATTTACGCATCAATAATGCCAAAATAATCACTTACGCAGATGATACCGTAGGGCTATTTCATAATAAAACTTCTTCTTATCGTTTCGACGGCAGACATATTAAATCTATATAGAAGCGGCCCAGAACGCGGCCACCTTAAGCGCATTATTGGTAGCATTCATAAAATTCTCCCGCAAGCAGGTGTTGGGGCATGCAGAGCACCATGTAAGGTAGGCCATCGTTTGGGTAACACCACACAAACACTTCAGATTGGTATTGTCTGTGAGTCTCCACCTGAAAATGTTTTCCTTGCTCCGGCCGACCCGAGGCCGAAGTCTATTAAAAGACTTCCAGACCGGCCATGGTAATTTATGTCCAGGTGGGAGACTGTGAGCAGGTGGTATAAAAGGATTTGGAAGGGACGCTCTATCTCTCCAAAGGTTGCACCTCGCTTTTGATGACTCCAAAGTTAGGGGGCCGACACACTTGATAAAACTTTTACGGATCTTCAGCCGTTGCTGCACTGGGGTGTGGCCGTGCATGGGGTGCTGTGGGTCGTTTTCCATTTTTCGTATCTCTTCAGAGCTCGTCACAGCCCTGCGAACATCTGAAGGTACTATGCCATCTAATTGCTACATCAATTTTACCGGAGTCGATTTAAGGCAGCCCGTGATAATCCGGCAAGTTTCATTCAGTGCTGTATTCACTAGCTTAACATGGGCGGAGCGACTCCATACAGAACATACCAATTCGCCAGCAGAGATTGCTAACGCAAAGCCAGTCATTTGCATTACCTGCAGCGAGGCTCCCCACTTGGTAGTGGTGAGATGCTGGAGGAAGTTATTGCGGGCGTGCACATTTTTTTGATATTTTCACAATTTTTCCCGAATGTGAGGGACCTGTCCAGGATACCCAAGTATTTAGAATGGTGATTGTGAGCTATGGGCACACCCTGCCACACGATGTTCAGCGTACAACCCGTTTGGTTGTTGTAGACTCGGACTTGAAGGGTTAGGCTTGAGTGAGTTTTCCTTATAATATCGACTCAGCGTGCCAAGAGCTTTAGTGAGGTTAGTCTCTACTTCCTCAAAGTTGATAGTTTGGAAAGTTAGCACAAGGGCCGTCTGCGTAAATAAAGCGTGACGTGTTGGGGCTGGAAGGTTGGTCGTTAATAAAACGTCGGTTAATAAAACTTGGCAAGAAGTATATAGCCCCGCAGGTCGAGGAATAACTCATATCTTGTATATATTGAATCAGAATTTATTAACCTTAAACTTAACTAAGACCAAATACCTAGCTTTTTCCAAAACATCTGCTTCCGCTCCGCCACCAAACTTATGTCTAAAAATTCACTTCTGCCGCAGCACAGATCCACCAGAGTATTATCAATGTCCCCCTCTTCAACGTACTCCCTTCATTAAATACCTAGGCATCCATATAGACGAACATCTATCATATAAACATCACATCGCTGCATTATCTGGAAGAGTTAGAAAAATTATACACACCATGCGGAACCTTCGCGACTGTGTGCCCCTTGACATTCTATTGCATTAGCGTATGGGAAGCGTAAGCAAGACCTTCCTGCTTGAGCTTGAAAGAGCCCTTATTATTTATTGACGGCACAAACTGGTCTCAAGCATTTAGCAATTCAGAGTCTGCTTTGACGGAAGTTATGAAGTGGCTTTCAGATAACTTACTGACATTAAATATATCTAAGACAATTATTCCCTAAAAGTACTTTTATGTACGACTCAAATTCACTGTAACTGCCTTTCAATTAAAAGGGTTCCCTGTACCAAATATCTAGGTATCACAATTGATCAGCATCTAAATTGGCATATGCATATAGACTTGCTCGCTTCTCGCATTCGAAAAATTATATTTATATTTAAAAAGCTTTGCAAATCAGTAGACCATAAAATACTAGAATTAGTGTATACTTCACTATGCCAATCTCTTTTATCCTACTGTATACCCATCTGGGGGGGAGCTTGCAAAACTGAATTGCTTCGATTGGAATGAGCTCAGCGAGCTGTATTGATAATCATGCTATACAAACCAAACAGGTATCCAACTATTCGACTCTTGGCTGATACTAGCTTCTTGTCAGTGAGACAACTATATGTGTTATCGTCCACTCTCCGTAAACACTCCACTCGTCCACTAGTCCAGCCCGCTGGACGAGTTAAACATAGGGTATTTCCCATTGATACTCATCGGACGGTATTTGCTGCACGCCATTACTATATATCAAGCTCTAAACAATATAACTCCTTAAACAAACTCATTAACATCTTCGCTATCTCCAATAAATTCGATCTAAAAAAGAAGTTATATATCTATCTCAAAGCACTCACCTACGATCAGACTGAGGAGCTCGTTCGAGGAATTCCAATATAATATTCTTATATAATTATCATTAACTCAGTTACTTTAATATATAATTACTATCAATCGCAATCATACATTCACAATGACATTTACACATCCCAATTTTCATACATATGTAATGTATGGGGCACTTACAAACTATACTCACAACATCAAGGAATGTCTTTGTTCTCTTATTTAACTTTGTCATCTTATTTTATCACCACATGTTTTTACCACGATTTATGTTACTATGCGGAGGTTAACCTGACTCTCAAGATACAGGTACTCAAACCTGGTTTAGGAGACAGGGACACCCTACTTGCGTTTAGCCTAGTATTTTAAAATGTTTTGCTCCTATATATTTTCTGTGTTCTTACCGGGCTTAATGTAATAGCTGTGTATTGTTTTTGAAATAAATTATTATTATTATATATGTATCTCGCTGAGATTCACGGGCTTTACCCGGACCTTTGAAAGGTTGCCTTGCATGGGGACATGGGTCCAACATGTAGAGGCCCTTTGCGAGAAGTTAATGTTATGTAAGCCACCTGCTGAGATCACTTGCTGAAAATGAAGAAACACAATCAGCGAACTGACCCCGGCAGGTTCAAGGACTATTGTAAATTATGGAAAGAAAACAACGGCTATGTAAATGAGGTTTGATGGACAAAACTGGACTATTTCAAAGGGGACAGACACCGGCCATAATTAGTGATACCTATTGCGGATTTCCGACAAACCAACTGTATAGTGACTTCTAAGTCCTACAGGTGAGACAGCTCTATATTTTATCTGCTAGTTTAAAAACACAAAGTTTTGTACACTAGGGAAAATTTCAACCTTATTACATCAAGACGTGTATTTAGAATTCCCCTATTGGATGCCACTTCGCTTTTAGCCAGACGTTCTCCTTCCTCCTCGCTTATTATTATATATAACAAGATTTATAAACAAGCAGAAATTAAACATTGAGTCTCGGCTTTCACATGTAAATCTACAGTGAAAAAGTTTCTATTCAATATTGGGTATGATCAAATTGAGAGTCTGATATGAAAAAGTCCACAATCGCGCACAAATACTAGATGCTCAATCACGCACGCAAATCTAGGCATCTACACACACACACACACACACACACGCGCACACACACACACACACACACACACACACACATGCATACACAAGCACACACACGCACGCATACACACACACATGCACACACACACATGCACACACAGACACACACACATGCACACACAGACACACACACACACACATATGTGTATGTACACATATGTGTGTGTATATACACATATACGCATATAACTCACAATCCAAGCATCACTTAGCGTTATTCATTATTTAATTGGTAAATTACTTTGTTGACAATTAGTCAATTGCTTTTGTTTTTTTCTACGTGGTTTATTTTAATGTTGTGAAAATGTATGGTTCTTGTTTTTTTTTTATTATTAATTTTTTTAGATAGCCTCCAAACACGAGGTATCAACGTGCTTTTGTGAGGTTAAGTACGAGCAAGGCGAACCACGCGGTCGCTGTCAAACACACGCGGTCACCACATTGTCACTGCGTCACCCACTCCGAATGTCACTGCCGGAAGCAGCCGTCAAGCACCAGCACCAGCCAAGCTGTCAGATTCAACTGACAGTCACTAACGAAACGTCATCCACAACTGACAGGAGCTGATCGAGTACCTGTTACATTCATCTGACAGGCACCGAGCAAACGTCAACCCCAACTGACAGACGCCAGGCATCGACTGACGTCATCAGCAACACCAACGGGAGATACGTCACAGCGGCACCACCGGCAGGTACCTTCCCCCCCGGTAACCCTAGTGACTCCCAAACCTAACTCCGCCCCACTCCAAACCCCCCTCAAAGTTACCCACATCACAGAAGGGGCCAAATCACCCCGGGAGACGGTTCTACACAAGGCGGCGTGCGTAAGTGCAAAGTCCTCGATTAGCGAGTACTCAATCACGTCGCCCCACATAACCGCCCCCGGCGACAAACCACCAACCTGGCCCGAGGGAGAAGCACCGCTCCCAATATCAGACGGCGAGACAGTGCTCTCGGTACCTCTCCTGGACAGTGGCAGACCCAGCATCATCCCTGCCACGTCCAAAAGATCGGGTGTGACTATGGACCTCGCCCACAAGTTGGTAAACGACACCTACCAACAAGGGAAAGAAGGGCTGGAGAGTGCAGGCAATCTGAAGCGGGAGATAAAGCAGACTGCAATAGATTGCCTACAAACTCTCTATGAGACAGCGCTCGCCCTTTCCGACTCTAGGGCAAGGCACAAATTCAACTTGGAAAAAGAGCGATCCAGGCATGCCCAGGAGTTGGTGTACGTGGAGAGGGCTCATACGAGAAGAATAGCCGAGCTGACCACCAACCTCCAAGAGGAGCTAAAGTCTGCCATAGGCGACATTAAGGAAAACTATACAAAAATAAAAGACATTCGCAGCTGGCTGGGGTATGAGACCCAGGAGCCCTACCGTCAGATCGCAGACCTTGCAAAAACCACCAAAAAATTGGACCAGAAATTGCAAGACCTGGTAGCATCGGTGCGAACCATCGGCGACACCGTCGGGGGGACACCACAAAGGAGAGGTACACAAAACTCCTCTCCAACGTGGACACCTTCTCGAGGCAAGCCGATGAGATGCGCTGAGACCTTGAGAAAATCACAAATACTACCAGGCAGGTCCAAGAGTCTGCGCAGAGGGAAAGAGAGGTGCCAGGCCCTGCGGCTCCTATTAACTTCACGGAGCAACTCCAGCCTATCTCCGAACAACTGGAGATAGTGTCGTCCGAAATAAAATCCCTCCGTGACATCAGGCAAAAGACTCCGCCACCGGCGTTGAGTCTGCAAGCAGAAATGCAAGCCGCCGAGGGTATCACACAGACGAAGCCGTCATACGAAGAGGCGACAAAAAAGGTTAAGCCAAAACCGAGCCCCAACCATACTTTGATAGTCTAGTCGATGGACCCTAACAAGACAGGGGAAAACGTCGTTGAGACAATCAGAGAAGCCCTGAACACAAAAAAAACCGGGGCCAGTGTGGAGAGGGTCCGAAAGGATCGGAACCAGAAAGTTATCCTGAGGTGTGGGACAAAGAAGGACCTGGCACTCGTCAGGAGTCAAGTGCTAAAAAATAAAGAACTTAAAGTCGAAGTGGCGAGGGCAAACAACCCCCTCAGTCAGGAAAACCTCAGGTCTCAGAACCCACAATTGTTCAGGGATCTGAAACCTGAGGGAAGTACACTAAGGGTTCGATACAGGAGACCCGCGAGGAACCCGCACAAATGCCACCCTATTCTGGAGGTTGCACCCCCCCCTGCACAAAAGACTAATAGAGGTGGAGAAGGTGTACATCGGACTCCAACGGAGACCGGTGAACGACCAATCTCCATTAGTACAGTGCCAAATGCCTAGGGTTTGGGCACACAAAGAATTTATGCCAGGAGAAGGAAAGCCTTTGCAGCTACTGCGGAGGCACTCACACCTGGCAGCAGTGCCCAGGTAGGAAGGAGGGAAGACCTCCAACCTACAAAAACTGCGAGAGAGCACGCGCAGAACGGGGAACCATAACATTCAAAAAACCTCCAACCCCGGCACACATTGCTTCAAGCATGGAGTGTCCGGAGAAACAAAAATGGGATGCCATAGCGAGGTCTCGTATAACATACTGCTGAAGGCGACTCGGAGAACCAAAACTCTCCCACTCAGATGATCGACAAAGGTTTGCGTTTCATCCAGGCAAACCTGCACCGCTCCAAACTTGCGACAGCGCAACTGCTACAAACAGCAGCCAAAAGGGGAATCTCGGTAGCCCTAGTGCAAGAACCCTATGTGGGCCGAGAAGGATATATGAAATCCTACCCTAGCACGAGAGTCATCCAGTGCACGCTGAACCACAAAAAACTGGTAAAGGCTGCCATTCTGGTATTCGAGGACAGACTGGAGGTCATACACGACCCTCAGCTTGTGACCGAGACAGAAGCGGCGGTCTTGCTGATTGCAGGTAGCCAAATTGGTGTGGTGTCGGTCTACTTTGAGGGGGACCAAGACATTGAGCCATACCTGAGTCGCACGAAAGCGGTAAGCGAAAAACTCTCCATATCGAACCTACTAGTAGGGGGCGACATTAACGCCTGGAGCCACTGGTGGGATAGCAGCGACGAGGACCAACGTGGCGCTGCGTACAACAGCTTCCTCAACCAAATGGATCTCCAAGTCCTCAAAGAACTGACTGACAAAAACGAAGCCTCGGAGTCAAGTAGCCTGTCGAAAGACGACCCGCCATTCACAGGGGCCGAACTGGAAGGAGTACTTAAAGCACTTAATCCAAAGAAGGCCCCCGGGACGGATGGGTTAACCGCTGACATATGCACGAAGGCGATCCAAAGCGACAGGGGAGTGTTCTTAGCGATAGCCAATAAATGCATGTCGCTAGCGCACTTTCTGTCGCAATGGAAGACAGCACACGTTGTCATACTCCGGAAACCAGGCAAGGAAGACTACACCCAACCAAAGTCTTACAGACCAATCGGTCTGTTTTCAGTCCTCGGGAAAATCGTTGAGAAACTCATGATATGCCGCATTTAGTGGCATATTCTTCCAACACTGAGTGAAAAACAATTCGGCTTCATGCCACAGCGAGGCACAGAGGACGCCCTCTATGACTTAGTGAAACATGTGAGGTCGGAAATCGACAAGAAGAAGTTAGTAGTCATAGTTTCACTGGACATAGAGGGTGCCTTCGACAACGCGTGGTGGCTGGCTTTAAAGGAAGTGTCCGAAAAACCTGTACGCAATGGTGGCGTCCTACCTCCATGACCGAAAGATCAAGGTCAACTATGCCAGAGCAACGTGTGAAAGGGAAACTACCAAAGGTTGTATCCAAGGATCCATAGGAGGACCGACCTTCTGGAATATAATCCTTGACACACTGTTGCAAAAACTATCTGGCGAGGGCGTCCACTGTCAAGCGTTCGCGGACGACGTGGTTCTAGTTTTCTCAGAAAAACAACACCTGACATGGAGCCGAACATCAACTCAGTCCTGGCAAGGATTGTGGAGTGGGGTAGACAAAACAAACTCAGCTTCGCAGCACACAAAACAAATGCAATGCTGCTAACAAGGAAGCTGAAATACACCACTCCAGCAATCTACATGTCGGGGACAAAAATACAACTGGTTGATGAAATAAAACTCCTAGGTCTCACCATAGACAAGAAACTCAACTTCAAACCACACGTAGCCGCAATCAGTAAGAAACCTGGGGATATATATAAACAGCTTGCGTGTGCGGCGAAGGTGACGTGGGGTCTAAACGGTGAGATAACTAGAACAATCTACGTCGCGGTAATAGAGCTAATCGTGCTGTACGCCGCAAGCGCGTGGTCCCAATCTACGGAACTGCAGATGATCCAAAATCGTCTGCAAGCAATCCAGAGGGGCTTCGCTCAAAAGATCTGCAAGGCGTACCGCACAGTGTCTTTTACATCGGCATTAGCTCTGTCAGGGCTGCTACCTCTGGACCTAAGGGTACAGGAGGCGGTGGCCCTTTACACAGCTAAGAGAGGGATCTCAAAAGACTACATACCATCGAGAAGGGAACTAGAGCACACGGTGAGCTTCCGAGAACAGCCTCACCCATCCAAACTCATAACAACAGAGTATGGGCTCTTGGAGAGCACGGACTCCCAAACCCTGGAAAGCCACAACATCGTCGGGCCACACATCTATACCGACGGCAGCAAAATACTCGGCAAAGTGGGAGCTGCAGTAACGTGGTGGGAAGGGTTCTCAACCTTCAGTCTGGACCCCTACTGCACTGTATTCCAATCGGAACTTTATGCTCTCCATAGAGCGGTGCAAATGATAAAAGCCAGCGGGGTAAAAATAACAAACGTAATGAGCGACTCGAGATCTTCGCTCGACCTGCTGGCTAATCCAAAAACAACGCACCCTCTAGCCAAAACCATAAAAGGGAGCATAAACGAGATCAGAGCAGCCGGGGGGGAGGTCCGCCTCTTTTGGCTCAAAGCGCACGTGGAGACCGCCGGCAATGAACGCGCCGACCATCTGGCGAAATCGGCGGCCCAGGCATCCACCACCCACACAGACTACAACAATATACCCCTGTCATACGTCAAGAAAACCATCAGGGAAGAGTCGGTCCGCAAATGGCAGGCCAGGTATGACTCTTCGAGCACAGGGTCGGTCACAAAGACCTTCCTCCCCGATGTCGAGCGAGCTTACTCCATCGTAAGGAAGACAAGGTTGACGGCCAACCAAGTGCAAGTCTTGACGGGACACGGAGGAATAGCGGAGTACTTGCACCGATTCAGGCTGAAAGACAGCCCAGAGTGCGAGTGCGACCCCAACACCAGTGAGTCTGTGTGGCACGTAATCCTGGATTGCCCGCGCTTTGCGGCCGACAGATTGGACCTGCAACAGAGGTTAAACGAAAACCTCAGCAGGACCGAACTGGCGGCCATCATGGCAGACGACGATGCGAGACCGCACTTCCTGAAGTTTGCATATAAGGTAATCCGCATCTGCCTCAGAAGGAACAGCACTCTGGCATCGAAAGATTCCCCAACAGATACAAACACAAACATACATATCAGCAATTCAAATAACACAAACACATTAACACAAAACCCCATGCCCCCTCTGGCAGTCGCCATTCCTAGGAGCATAAACTATCTTGGGAGAGGCGAACGTAGGAAGCTGGGTATCCATATAAAATCAGTCGCCCTGTTCATGGATGACAACTACGAGCGCATTGGCATTGGCTACTGCAACGCAAACGGCCCCAAACGGGTAACCATCTCGCCCGGGCTTGCCTCCCTCCTTCACGGCAGCTCATTTAAGAACACAATGAAGCGCAAGAAGTTCAACGAGCTGCAGACCGTGGGGATCGGAAACACAGCGTGCAGAATAGTGCAAATCAAGAACAAGACTGTGGCACCATTCCAAGCGGGCGAGAACACCTCTCAATTCGCCCAAGCATGCAGTTTTCTGATCAGCCTAGCGGGGGAGGGAGACAAACCAACAAAAATAAGTGTAGACGCTATGGTGGTGGAGTATGAGGAAGGTGAGGCCACCGACCACATCGGGATAATAGAAGCTTCAAAACACCATGAGGTAGTGGCCTATGAGGATAGAGGACAAAACCTCGACTTCTTACGGCCACGAGTGCCCGAAAACCTCACCACAAAAACCCCAACTGACATCTGGGGACCCATAGCGACTCAAAACGGGCTCAGCGGGTCTGAACGCTTACAAATGAGGGCAGCTCTCGAGGAGAGCACAGCGAAGCCAAAGCCAAAAGACACCATAGGTGCCAAAAAACTCGCGTCTTTAACAACAGCGCTCGGGAAGGCATGTCTTTGGCATACCAAGTGTGCTGGGGAGAAAAATCAGGAGAAACCAATGAGCGGAGGAGGTGGCAGTCGCCGCCGAAACGTTCTTGAGGGAGCCCCCTCCCAAGACTCATAAGCAGCCGGAAGAGGCTCGAACAAGAGCCCAAATGGGACTTGTCGATCCGCCGGAGCTCAGCGAGGCAACGGAGCTGCTGTAGCACACGAAAAATGCGTTCCTCGAGTTCAAAGCAATCACCAAAGCAACAAGAAGGGTCAAAATTTAGACCTGCAGATCCATCCTGCAAACCTATCACCTGGGTAATGAAGCATTGCTAGAGGTGAAGCTCGAGGAGAATGAGGCCGCGGTGTATGACAACGACATCTCCACCATATTGAGAGGAGAAATGTCGGGGAAGTACATGGCGGCCTATAGTGGGACCAGCGGTTTCATCGAATACGATAAGGAGGAGTCCCGGCGGACCGGCAAACACACGTTCAGGACCCCCCTTAACGACCCAATAGTGGTCGCGGCGAAGTGCACGAGGGTGGTGCTCGACGACCGGATACTCGAAATGGCAGAAACCATTTCGATTGGCCGGGGTCGGGGACCCGCAATCGAGCACTGGACCATACCCAAGATAACATGGGTAAACGGGGTTCCTGGATGTGGTAAAACAACATGGATTATCGCAAATTACAACATCGAAAGCGATATCCTAATAACATCTACAACCGAGGCAGCGAATGACTTAAAGGAGAGACTCGCGCAAAAGGTTAAAACAAACACCAAGAGGAGGGTCCGCACTATGGCTTTAATGCTGGTCAACGGATTGAAAGAAGGTGAAGAGTACACACGTATTATCATCGACGAGGCACTCATGAACCACTTTGGAGCCATAGTGATGGCCATCAACATAACTGGCGCGAGAGAGGCTCTTCTCGTCGTTCATTGATAGGGAGAACCTGTTTTGACTGCGTTACAACCGCCCAGACGCCGTGGCGCGTGTCAACAGGGAGCTGCTCTGCACTCACAGAAACCCAATGGACGTAGCGCATGCCCTCAACGAGATATACGGGGGCATAAACTCGTCCAAATCCCTCGTGAGGTCCTTGAGCCTCAGTAAGTACACGGGAGCGCAAATTCCAAAACACCAGGAAAACACCCTGTTCCTGGTGCACACCCAGGCCGAGAAGGAAATCCTCCTCGGCCAGGGCTATGCGTCGGGAAACGGGTAGCGCATCCTCACCGTGCATGAGTCTCAGGGACTAACGAGTGAAAACGTGGTGATAGTGCGAGCGGTCCCTAAGAGACTGAAGCTCCACGGAAGCTATCCACACGCGGTCGTAGCTATATCTCACCACACTGGAAGTAGCGTCTACTACACAGACAGCTGTGAAGGGGACCCAACGGCTACACTAATAAGCAGGGCGGAGACAGCTGCGACTAAAAAAAATAAAAGAATACAACATTAAGATGGCTATTCGCAGTCGAGACATGGTAGTTGTTAAAAAGCTGCTGGAGACGGAGGCCTAAAGGAAACCCTCACAAGCAGCCAAACACCTACACAACTGAGGCATTCTCGCTCAAAGGCAAGCCAAAACTGTGACAATAAAAAAAAAACTTCATACACTTACATAAACCTCTAAAACAATAACATAAAAAAAGTAAAAAAAAAAAAAAAAAATTATAAATAAATATCATACAAAAAAAAAAAAACCTCTACTGAAGTACCGCAACAAACAAATACCAATAACTGTAACAACAAAACCAAAAAAAAATAAGCGACATGTACCATACGAATTATAATAAAAGCAAAATTAACAAAATATAAATTAAACAAAAAAAGGTGCGGGACAAACCGGGCCCACAGTGTCTAATTATAAATAAAAAAAAAATTAAAAACTTTTATAACTCTTTCATCAGATACAGGGTTACAATATCCTTACGTTCTTTAAATTTAATATTTTTATTTAGAATTATTAGACAGCCACCATGTATCATATTAACTCTGCTGAAAGAGCTAGCTAGCAACCTGGTGATTTGAGAAATTGAACATGATCTGGTTACTTTTCAGCCAGTGTTGAAAACTCACTATTATTATAGTTATTTTGTGAATTTAAATTGTGCAATGTCATATTCATCTTATATATAGCATCATTTTCCACCTGTGGCAAGCTTTTGCTATAGGCAAATGTGAACATTAACCATCTTCGTTACCTTTAAATTGAGTAACAAGTTATTATATTGTATTAATTGTTTCTTCTTAACATTATCCTATTTCCAATAAATATTAACAATGTACTGCCGGGGCTAAATTCAAAATTCAAGATTTTATGCATTAACTTATGGTATGATAAACCCGGTGAGCAATCTATCTATACATATAATAAAACTGTAAGGAAGTCGTGTCTGTACATGGAATATTTTTAGTAAATAATAACCCAGGGGTATCTTCCTATCGACGTAAAAGACAATTCTACAGTTTTTGGCTTTCGTGTCTGTTTGTCTGTCGGTCTGTCGGAGGGTATGAACCGTCATCACGCAAAAACCACTGCGTGGATATTGATAAAACTTAACATGCGGACACCTTCAAATGTTGGCTAACATATTGTATAGTATTTATCTGGGAAAATCAAAAGGTTTTCCAGAAAAGATGAAAATAAGCGAAATATTGTATTTCTAAAAAGACATGACTCCAAACCTGTTTGATGGAATTCAATGAAATTTTGTATAATTGTAACCTGTACAAAAGGTCACAACTCTGTGTACTTATATTTTCGAAAAACTTACCTATAATTCGTGATCATCCGAACTTACCTGAAGATCTCGATAATCGATCATTATTATACGAAGTCCTTCATTCAAAGATATAAACCATATGCAGCTCTCTCGACCCACTCAGTAGCCGTGCGCATCTTTTAGAGAGTTGAAAAGTCAATGCCTCCTCTATGCTATCTGTGGACATAACATCTGCGACCATTCCTTTTAGAACTAGTACATTTCAACTTTACCAACGGGCAGAACGGGTTGGGTACTTACATCTTCGAACGAAGGACTTCGTATCATAATGATCGAACTTCACTTCAACTAAGTTCGTTTGATCATGTATTATACTGTTATAACATGTTATAAGTACTTTTGTAGTATAACACATTCCCGTTCTTTGCATTGCCATACAACACAAATATAAAATATATATATATATATATATATATATATATATATATATATATATATATATATTGTTCCTTACAACCAGTCTGTCTAACTTATTCAAAATAAATTTATATAATCAAGTTCTATAACATGTTATGTTATATAGTGTAGAACCATCTTAAGAAAAATCTTTAAAGTACCTATTATAGCAAAAGCCTGTTGTCCAAAATTCATTATTACCGGGTGATAATAATCAGTCATTACTTATCAGATATCAGTGCAGCCTCCGTCTGTTATGTCTCCTATAGATATCTTCTTTCAATTTATCTTCTATATAACGAGAATTGAGGAATTACTCATCCAGGCCTGTTTTTTGAATCACATGAAATTAAACATTTTATAATAATTCTTGTGTGTCCTGTGCACTAGAACTGGAAATAAAATATGTTAGTACACAATCTAAAACAATATAAGGCAAATAAGACAGGGAAACCTGTTTCCCCACCAAAGTGTCTTCTAACTGGCATGTGAAAGATTTTTTTTGTATATTGTCCAATGATCTCTTTTTGAGTACAGTACTAGATAAAGGCTACGAATTAATTTGGCGATTATACGAATGTTTTTGCTATTATTACTTATTTCATTTATGATTAAATATTTTCCTTAATGTCAAAGTTCTGTTATATTTAAGGTATATATATATATATAAGTAAATTATACTTATATATATAAGGTATATATATATAAGTATAATTTACTAAAATTTTACATTTTTGTACTAGTGGTAATGGCCTTACCTGGAGATATTCCTCACATAAGGCTATTTGCTTTACCTATATGATTACCCCCCAATTTTAGAGTTTGGAACGAAGGTCAGTGCTAATGTGTGGTAATCAAATTTAACCTACCCCACTATGTATCACCTAACAATTCGTTCTTGCGCAATAACGGCCGTGAACATTCAGTTTGGCAATACGATCGGGCCACACATGAACCATAAAATTACACTTCTAATTTAGTAATAACTTAAGAAGCGAATAAGTCACAGTCGACTAAACCAAACCACGGACTTTATGATATTGAGAATCCTATTCATAACTGAATTTTGTCATACCATGAAATGCCACACTTCGTCTACTTCTTTGTGTGTGACTGGTTTTTTTTGTATAAGTAGAAACTATAATGTGTAACTTTCTAGTTAGTTCTAGACGTCTAACTGTGGGAATTGAGTGTCACTCAACCTATACATGTAATACATACATATCATTTTTATTTCCTTTAATATCAAAATAATATATGTACCCTCAGACTTCCCCACTTGGGATCTGGCGTGGTGATATGATTAATAATAAATAAATAATATCAAGTTTCTTAGGACTAAGATTATTGCTGATACTATATAATATTTATCAAACATGTGATAAAAATATACTTTTGATTATTCTTGTTTAAGATAATCTATACTTTCAAATATTGTAACTCAATATTTCATCAACTGTAGCATGTCAAAGTCAAAAATCATTTATATAATAACTCTCACAAACGTCAAAATTATTATATTTTTTTACGTCTACCACCGGAACGGAACGCGGCCTCAACTGAGAAGATCCGGCGAGAAACTCAGAGAGCTAGTCTTTTTATTTTATTTGTTTGGCTTTTCTGATAAACATTTTTTTATTTTTTTAAATTGTATTATATATCATATTAATTTAATTGTACATACACCAGATTAATGTTGCTGATTGAGGATCTGTTCAAACCCAATCTGTTTTATCGTCAAGATAATCCGAAATTTTGTAATTTTGGTTGCCTGGAAGAAATTGCTATAAGCAATAAGGCCGCCAATTTTACCCTATATTGTTTTGTACCTTACATTATTGTTTATTTTTAATTTGGTGTACAATAAAGAGTTTTCTATTCTATTCTATTCTACCCTTTCTTACAGAGTCTAGTTTTAATAGCCTTTTTAAACTTATTGATAGGCATGTTTCGGATATTTATGGGTAATTTGTTGTAGAAGCGTATACATTGCCCCATGAAAGAATTACTGTGGATTTCTGTGGAGACAAGTGGAATGTAAAATAAGAACATCTTTGTTCCGTGTATTTACATGATGAATGTCGCTATATTTTTGAAAATTACTGATATTCTTACATAACATATAGAAAACTATAACTAACTAACATATAGAAATTTTTTATATATAAAATGTGATGCAATTCTTAGAATATTTATTTCTCAACATTTTTTCTTAACAGCCCTTTTCTGGAGAACAAAGATGGTATTAAGTTCTGCAGAGCATCCCCAAAGTAGAATGACATATGACATAATACTATGAAAATAAGCGAAATAAACATAGCTGTTTCAATATCAGTTAGTAATCTAATTTTCTTTACAGCATATGCCGCTGAGCTTAATCTACCAGATAAATGATCAATATGGGGCCCCATTGTATTCTGGCATGAATAGTAAATAGTGATACCTAGAAATACAGTCGACTCTACAAGATCTAAATTCACTCCATTTATTTGTACATTAGTTGCAACCGGTCTTACATTTGGGGTTGTGAATTTAATACATTTTGTCTTCTTCTCACTAAGGAGAAGATTATTCGTGTTGAACCAATGAACAACCATTGACAGTGCACTATTCACATCGTCATAATTAAGGAGCTGACTTTTGATTTTGAATAATAGAGATGAAGAATTTGAATAATAGATCATCCGCGAACAGCACAATGTCCTGATTATCTCCTACATAGTAGGGTAAGTCATTTATATATATGAGGAATAGAAGTGGACCGGGAATCGAGTTGGGGCACGCCCATCGTCACGTTAGAACCGGGGGATCGCTTCCCATTAACATGGACATTTTGAATTCTATCACAGATATAAGATGTTAAGAGGTCGAGAACCCTGTTCCTAATTCTGTAATGGTGTAATTTCCTTAGGAGAGGTTCATGATGCATACAGTCAAACGCCTTAGACAAGTCGCAGAATACCTGCCTTAGACAAGTCGCACCTAAAGCATCCTGCGAGTTCTCCCAGGCCATAAAAATATTCCTCATTAATTCAACACCTGCATCAGTAGTTGAGCAATTCTTAATAAATCCAAACTGCTTTTTGTGAAGTAGTTTATGACTACTAATGTGGCTTTAACATCTGATTTAGGATAAATTTTTTAAATATTTTTCTTAACGTGGGCAGCACAGAAATAGACCGAAAATTATTTGGATCCGATGTACTACCCGATTCAAAGAAGGAATCTCTCTACTAAGTTTCATAAGATCAGAAAATACACCACTAGCAACCCAACCGTTAAACACACATGCCAAGAGGGGGGCAATAATATGGATTACAGAACTAACTGTCTTTACAGATAGCCCCCATATATCCGCCATGTTTTTAATGTTAAGATAATTAAAAGTATTTATTATACCTTTTCCACTGATAACCGAAAATCCAAATGATGTGCCGCATTCTGATACCCTTTGTTTAAGAAGCAACTCAGCCGAAGAACAAGACGAAGTCGAGTTTTAGTAGTTAACAAAAGAATATTAGTAAAAAAAAACTCAGATGCTACTTCCTGATCCGCTCTCACATTTTTATTACCAATTTTCAAATTATTATTTCGCACTGTTGTCCTACCGGTTTCACTATTAATAAGGTTCCAAGTCATTTTGATGACATTACCGGATTGTTTAATTTTGTTTCTTAAGTAGATAGATTTAGCATAGGACAATTTTTTATAAGAGCCTGTCTTATAAAAAATTTAGAATAATTCTTAACATATTCTATAAATTCTGGTTTATGGATTTTTCACCATAAAGTTCATATAACCTCAGTCTACTTTTAAAATACCACAGGTTATCCATTCACTAAAACCGGCACGATCACCAACTATGACATTTTTGGGCTTAAAAATGTTAATTAATTCATCTGATAAGGTGGAACAATGAGTTATATATATCGTTTGGGTCATTCTGAAAGGGCAACCTAGGTACTTTCTCAATTAAATTGCATTTAAAACGCTCTAAGCGGCCTACATTCATTGGGACAAAGCTAACCTTTTTCCTTTGAACTTTACTACTCCTAGGGAACACAACCAACTGATCGCTATGATCGGATTCTAGTTTGCTTGTTACAGAATAACATTAGTAAAAATATTATCAATACTAGTAGCAGTTATATATATATATATCTAGAAGGTTCGAAGAAAACATTGTACATATTATACGATTTCATTAGAGTTATAAACTTCCTAGTTAGAATATTTTTTTCTAATAAATTGATATTGAAGTCTCCACAGATAGCAACTGCTTTATTTGAAGTGGAGGTTTTAAATAAAAGTCCTCCATTAATCGCTCGAAATCATCATAAGGTGAAGATGGAGGTCTGTATACGCACACAACAATGAACTGCTGAGACTCAATACATGCAACTTCTATAACTCTTTCAACAGATACAGGCTTACAATATCCTTACGTTCTTTAAATTTAATATTTTTATTTAGAATTATTAGACAGCCACCATGTATCATATTAACTCTGCTGAAAAAGCTAGCAACCTGGTGATTTGAGAAATTGAACATGATCTGGTTACTTTTCAGCCAGTGTTCAGTAATACAAAGAATATCTATCTTGCAACCATTCATAAATAATTCAATTTCTAAATCTTTGCCCGGCATACAGTGAATATTTTGATGGACCAGGTTAATAAAATTAGATTTATTATTTAATATTTCATTATTATTAAAGGAAGAGGGTACCTCTATTGTCTCTGCGTGTAATTTAAATTATTTGAATTGTCAAAAGTTTTTATATTAAAAATGTCTGAATTTAAAATACAAATATCAACATTACATTACTCAAGAGAAACAACTTTGTTATTAGCTAAGTTTTTGGCTGATGTGTATAAAAAATATGAAAGCGAAACAGCTATCTGTCTTTCAAAATATTTTGAAAGATAAAAGTTATCTTTTGTCAAATAGTGTGAGTTATTAACATTTAATGTCAATTACATGCATTTTGTCACTATTATTATAGTTATTTAGTGAATTTAAATTGTGTAATATCATGTTCATCTTATATACATATAGCATCATTTTCCACTTGTGGCAAGCTTTTGCTATAAGAAAATGTGAACATTACAATCTTCGCTACCTTTAAATTGAGTAACAAGTTATTATATTATATTAATTGTTTCTTCTTAACATTTGCCCTATTTCCAATAAATAATAACAATGTTTTCCCGGGGCTTAATTCAAAATTCAAGATTTTATGCATATACTTATGGCATGATAAACCCGGTGAGCAATCTATACATCTATACATATTTTTGGCTATCGTGTCTGTTTGTCCGTCTGTCTGTCTGTCTGTCGGAGAGTATGAACCGTCATCACGCAAAAACTACTGAGTGGATTTTAATAAAACTTTACATGCGGATACCTTTAAATGTTAGCTAATATATTGTATAGTATTTATCTCGAAAAATCAAAAGATTTTTCAGAAAAGATGAAAATAAGCGAAATATTGTATTTCTAAAAAGACATGACTCCAAACCTGTTTGATGGAATTCAATGAAATTTTGTATAATTGTAACCTGTACAAAAGGCCACAACTCTGTGTACTTATATTTTCGAAAAACTTACCAGTTTTTGAGGAAAGAGAAAAAAATCAATTTTGATCCAAAACCACTTTTCAGATGTCAGTGAATCTTAGCATTTTCAGGAAATCGAACAGTTTGTAGGGAAAAGTAAAGCATCTATATCTCTACATACTACATATAATAAAACTGTAAGGAAGTCACGTCTATTTATATTTTTTGGAAATTACAACTCACGGATATCATTATATTAATGTAGAAGCCAATTCAACATTTTTTGGCTTGCATGTCTGTTTGTCTATATGTCTATCTGTCAAAGGTTACAAAATATCATAACGCAAAAACTACCAGGCGGATTTTGATGAAATTTTGCACGCGGATATCTTAAAATATATTATACCGGATTTATACCGGAAAATCAAAAGGGTTTTCCAGAAAAAAAAACAAAATGTCTAAAAAGACATTTAACCCTATACATACCGGTTTTTATGAATTTCAATGAAATTTGGGATAGTTGTAGCCTGTACTAAGGATCACAACTCTGTATACTTATATTTTCGAGAAATGTAACAGTTTCTGAGGAAAGAAAAAAAGAGTCGATTTTGATAAATCATTCATTGTTCCAAAACAACTTAAGCTACTACATTCTTGCGGGATATTCCGCAAAACTTTATTACTGTTTGTCCCAAACTGCAATGTTACGACGTAAACTATGTGATTTTGTCTACACATGAATTCCTCCATGAATTGATATTGGACTCAGGTTAATCTCCTCACGAAAAACTATGCAGTAGTTAAAAGCACTTACTGGAAATTGTTCATACACGTTTGATTTAAATACTCAAACATGATTTCTTGCATAAACTGACGAAATTCAGGATTGTTTCTTCCGGAGAGAACTCTAACGATGAATGGTCCGGATACGAAACTTTAACGATGATTAATATCTTACGAGAAGACTAACACTTTCTGAGACGGCGTTAGTGGTGTGTTGAATAATATCGCGCTATAGTTTAGTTTATATTTTACAAAGACCACCTCTGCGGGCTAAGTAGGGCTAAGACTGAACCCAGTGATAGAGATAGTTGATACAGAAATAAGTCTGGTGAAAGTTGACAAAACATACAATATATTCACACACGGTTCTTCCGGGATAGGCGTTATTTCTTCATACTATTATGGCAGAATAGATCTTACTAACACTTTATATGTGATATTGGAAAAGACCTCGACTATCTTACCATAACCAAAAGACCATGTTTTATCCGAAGAGCAAGTCAAGTGTCTCCGTAACCGGCGAGCATGTATAAGACGCACAATGAGAATGGAAAAAACCAGAAAGGTCTGTAAGAAAAGAACCTGTTGGAACTTGGTACACTCTACCTACTGCGCAAGGGATCTGACGTGGTGATATAGATTGGTAGATATTATTAAAGTATCTTAAGTCGTAAAATAATAATATGAAATATGTAACTTTGTTTACACACTAGATCATGCCGATATTATTCTGCATTATATGCATTTGGTGGGTTTTAACCGGCCTGCATGAAGATCCAAAAATATTAGTCTTATTTTGTCGAACGCAAAGCCTGGTAATCCGTCGTTTTCTCTCTTTCTCTTCATCGGCGACTGGAAGCCTGGGGACCTCGAAGGATACCGTATGAGGAAATTATCAGCGCCGTTGAAGACATCCTATCCAAAAATAGTATAGGGAGGGAAGATTCGGAGGCAATACGTCAGGATGTCTCATCCATGTTACGTCGAAGTTCAGTGCCCAAACTAAATCTTCCTAAAAATCAATATTTAGCGTTGAAAACCTTACGCAATAGAAAGGATATTACTATTCTCCTCGCGGATAAAGGAAATGCTACGGTAATTATGGATACGTCAGATTACAATGTCAAAATACAAAATCTCTTATCGGATGTAAACACATACAAAAAAAGTCAAGATAGACCCAACCACTAATATATTAAAACAAACGAGTGATTTAATAAAGAAGTACTCCGAAACATTGAATCTGGACGTCAAATCGCTAATACCTTCGTGCGCAAAACCACCACAGTTGTATGGGCTCCCAAAAATACATAAACCGAATGCTCCCCTACGTCCAATCGTTAGCTAAATCGACACACCAACTTACAGATTGGCTCAGCACGTAGCAAAAGTGCTCTCGCCACTCAAAGGACACACAAGAGCACATGTTAAGGATTCATACCATTTTGTTAGTGAGATCAAAAATCTACATCTTACTGACAATGAAACTATGGTTAGTTTCGATGTCCAGTCACTATTCACATGCCTACCGGTACAAAACTGTGTCGAAATTGTAGAAAGGAAACTAGCGGAGAACAACATGCCAGCGGAATACTCAGAACTATTGAGACACTGCCTTACATCTGGCTACTTATTGTGGAAGGAGCAGTTCTACAAGCAAGTAGATGGCGTGGCGATGGGCTCCCCTGTATCTCCCATTGTTGCCGATATATTCATGGAAGACTTTGAGGAGACAGCCCTTCGTACCTCACCTGTAAAGCCAAGTTTCTACAAGCGGTACGTAGATGATACTTTCACAATATTACCATCTGACAAAATCGATGTATTCCTACATCATCTTAACTCCATTAACCCTAAAATTCAGTTTACAATGGAGTTGTAGGCAAACAATTCGCTAGCTTTCTTAGATGTCTTAATAATCCGTAACCCTAACAACACCTTAAGCCATACGGTTTATAGAAAAAAGACCCATACTGATAGGTACCTAAACGGTGAATCTCACCACCATCCAACACAGTCAGCTACTGTGGGTAAATCTTTGTTTCAGAGAGCACAAGGGATCTGTGACAAGAAACATCTGGCTGCCGAGCTTCAACATGTCAAGCAAGTCCTGCACGACAATAAGCTTCGAGTCCCACGCCAACGTCACAGTGACCGAGTGAAACCAGCCACAGTCGAGCGTCTCCCTGCAGTGCTACCTTACATGAGAGGAGTCACGGACAAGATTGGCTATATCTTGAAGCGTGCTTCAATTAAAACATTTTATAAGCCACCGAAGAAGATCAGTCAATTTTTACCATCTGTCAAGTGTGAGATCCCTCTACAAGATGCAGGAGTATACAAGCTTGATTGTGAATGTGGTCTCTCTTATATAGGACAAACAAAAAGACCGGTAAAAACTCGGGTTAAAGAACACAAAGCTGACCTAAAACACCGTCGCTCAAAGAAGTCTGCAGTCTGTGAACATGTCCTTGACCGCACCCGCCATAACATCAGATTTGATAGACCACAAATTCTCGTGAAAGAACACCGATTCCTACCAAGGATGGTTCGCGAGGCTATTAAAATAAAAAACACCCTAATTTCAATAGAGAAGATGGCTGGGTGCTTCCATCGACTTGGGATCCGGTAATTAATACAATCAAATCCTTAACCAAGCATAACACTGCAAGACCTCAAGACACCGTGAGCTCATTCTGCGTAGATCGGACTAACAAAAATAATTAAGAAGTTTGAGGGTACCCCGGAACAACTATGCCTTTTGGACGTCTAACACCTCAGTCCCTCCCGTGACCATGGGTGCTGCAAAGCACTCGAAACGTCGGGAACTAAAAATCAAAAATAAACCGCGATAAAATCGACGGCGCTAAAGTATCGACACATGTTGCGTCCCATACCAGAGGCCGTTCCATCTTCCAGGAAATAATTGTCATTCCATCGGGTCTCTTACCATCGTTACGCATAAGGCCGTTTGGTTCCAAAACGGCTGGCACATTGGCGGTGGCACAGGCACGACGGATGACATCATTAATACTGGCATGAGAGGCCATGGTGTCCAAACTTGTCGACGTTCTCACCACAACGACAGCGATGTAGCATAAAGCACTTAGTCCTAATACGTAGGCATATACTTAACCTAAATGAGGTGGAGTCCATCAAATTGCCAATATGAGAGGAAGGGAGAACCTGCAACCATAGCCCCGACTCCCACGCACCTACGGCAAGGAGACGGGCACGCTCTGTGGAACTGCTTGTCGTTTCAAACAATTTTTTCCGAATCAGTCGGCTCGTTCCATAGCTTCCGAGAAGACAGGGCGGCAGGCAAGCTTTTATTAGGGCAGGCCAAACGCTAGGCATTTTTAGCTTCACCCACTCCTAATAATTCCAAATTTACATTTGTAATGATAGTGGTTGTTGATGGTGCCAAAATTGCATTAACTAAAGTAACATTACTGTGGGCAGTCCAAATTTTACGTATACCTAAGCCTCCAAACCTAACCGAAAGTGAGGCTTGGGACCAGGCGTGATCATCCAACTGTGTGTCGAGGATAGCGATGAGCGTATTCCTCACGATGTTGTCCAAGCTTTGAAATAATTCGGCATGCTTCCAAAGAGGACAACAACGGAGGAAGGAGGTAAATTATGGAACGAAAAACAAAATCGAATAATGAAGAAGGCCATATGAGTATTTATTTTAAGAAAGCGCTCCGAAACATCATTAAAATTTTGATTTTTTTCTTGTATGTTCATACAAGAAAAAAATCAAAATTTTAATTCGTCGGATTCGTCCAAAACTGGTGAACCTAGGAGGCGAAGTGAGCTTTTTTGTAAAACTTTAATACCTGGAGCTATTGATTTAAATCGTTCCAGTATGTTATCTCTAGTAGTGCAGTGGACTGAAACATATAGTTCAAATTTTGAAAAATTTAGAATTTGGCCAATATTTTGTAATTTATTTTGTAGCCCTAAAAAATCTCTCAAAACTGTTTGTGCGTCACCCCCTAGTGTGCCGTCATCAAGATACCATGCATTAAATTTAGATTCCAAAGCCTGTATGACAGGATGAATAGCGAAGCTAAATATGACCGGCCCTAATGGGTCGCCCTGTTGACACCCAACTGCCGAATCTATAAGGTTATTTTGGTAAACTTATTTGGATGGGGTACTGTAACATTGCCACAAGAAGCCAAAAATATCTGGCTTTTGTCTTTAACTTGTGTCGAAAGGGCGTCCTTATCTACAGAATTGAAGGCGTTCTTTATATCCACCTTCAGCAGGACCTCCTCGTCCTCTTTTTCTAAAAATGCTCTTACAGCGTGTAAAGCCGCTTCGCAACCGCCACGAGAGCCGAAACCTAATTATTTTGGGGCAAAGTATCAGCTGATGGCGTCCCGTTTTGAGTTGCAACATACTTTGGCAGCGAGGCGCCGATATGTGCAACCTACTGCAATGGGCCTACACCACCATCCTTTTTATTCAGGGCGCAAAGATTAGCGCCATACAAAATGTCGACGATTTCACTGTTAACTCTTCCAGACAACATAAAAATTATCAAAGCAGTTATGTCCTCCAAAAGAGCTATGCCAGCGGGACCACTGCTGCCTCCTAACAGGTCTTTAAGGTGTTGTCGTGACAATGAATCAAGACCGCCAGTAGAGCCGCTGGGGAAAGACGCAACTGCATGGGATACTTCATCTGCCGATACCTGCAGAATAGCGTCAGCAGCTGAGGGTGGCTCTGGAAGGCAAAGATTCGCTGCTGGAGATGGATGTTTGCTCTGTAAGTTAGAAAGTGTTTCTGGTGTGTTAACAGCAATTGTGTCACTAGAAAAAAGCAACCTTGCCGCACCCCTGACATCTCCATCACTGTGCTTACTCTCCACAAGGCGATAATTTGTACCCGATTGTCATCGATCCACGGGGGTTGCAGAACGACCGCAAACGGTTGGTGCCTAGGATAGATTTGCATGATGGAGAGAGCAGTTTTTTTTTAGTTTTTGAGTTAAACTTACGCCCACGGTGATATCATTAAAGTGAAGGATGCGATACGGGAAGGTTAATAAATTCTCCCAAGCGCGTTTGGAGTTTTCTGTCTTAATGTCTTTTGAAAGGGTCTGGGCTATTACAATTCTGGCACCCCGAGGGATACGCTTGGGGGTGCTGTGTTTCAAGTCACTTAAAATTTTCCAAAATGGATGAGCTGACCTAACTTGAGATATCAAGATATGATCTAAAAGGATGGGGATGGATGGGGGTACATATTGTGGCTTTGTGAACTTCCCGATGTGGATTTTGAAACCTCGGGAAGTTTTAAAAGAACGCTCTGGGGAACACTGTGTGCATTGATGCTCTTCTCCTAGTGACACATCGTTACTAATGGAATCCACCCCACTCAGGGACATTCGGTAAAAAGGCTTATAAACGAATATATATACTAATACTAATATAAAAACCCCTGGAATTAACATATAAAAACAGTCAGTTATTCAAAAATTTTTGCAAAACACCATACAAAATACACATAGAAACACAACTCTCCTCTTGAATGTATTGACGCAAAATACCTTCTTTAATGTGAGAATCATATAGAACTGCAATAGCACTATACCACACAGAACTACAATCTGGAGCTTAGATGGAATCTGGAGGTAGATCAAATGATGAAAACAAATTTTTACCTAGATAATCTGCTTAAAAATGTTTAGAACATTATCCGCTGGTAATATCTTCATATTTAAACTTAGAGTAGGTATGCTTTTAAGTTTGTTCTCTATTTATTTCATATATAATTATTCAGGAAATAAATTTATAATTTATTATATTTTCGTACTTGGATGTTTTGATTTCTAATTTTGATACATAGAAGTCTAACTTATCTATCAGCTGCAATCTTTCCCTATTTAATTTACCATTCTTAATGAAAAACCTATGTCTCCTTAAAATTTTTTGGGGTTTTCGAATGTATTTATTTAATTTTACATATTTTTTAATTGTTTTAAACTGGTTCTGTGGCCCCTGACTGCTCCCTCATTGCATGGTGATAAAGGCTGGTGTAAAGTACCTGAGTAGCTAGAGGGACTTGCATCAGGAGACCATCAATTCGTCAAATTGACTTTGATTCAATGAGGCCGTCATATTAAGTTTAGCTGTTTCAAACTCAGATATTTGTGCATGGGCCTCTTGTAGTTGGTGTTTTAACATTGATATATGAGTGAGAGCTTTCTCATACTCAAAACTATATTCTTTGAATCCATCTACAACAAGTTGGAGCTTATCTCGAGCATCTACAGCATCAGATAAATTTAAGTGTAGTCATGTTAATTGCGTTTATAGATTTTAATTTGAATTTAATAAGTCTAATAGTCCTTGCGAGCATTGTGCCCTAGGAATAATAAGTGATCAAACGAACTTACCTGAAGTGAAGTTCGATCATTATTATACGAAGTCCTTCGTTCGAAGATATAAACTATATTAGCAGCTCTCTCGAGTCGCTTGGCAACCGCGCGTCATTTAGCCAATTGAAAAGTCAACGCCGCCTCTATGGTATCTGTGGACATAACCTCTGCAAGCATTCCTTTTAGAAGTAGTCCTCGAACGAAGGACTTCGTATAATAATGATCGAACTTCACTTCAGGTAAGTTCGTTTGATCACTTATTATACTGTGTCCTTCGTTCTCGATATAAACTATATTAGCAGCTGTTTAGAGCTATAAGGGTAAAGTTGAAGTATACCACATAAAGGTTTTTTTTTTTTTTGAGCGTGACCTCTAAAAAATAACATATCATTAGTATATTTGCCGCGTGGTTCCCGGCTTAGAATAGGACCAACCCATCTCATCCCATCGGGTGTCGTACAAGGCGACTAAGGGAAAACTAGGGAATGGGCAGCAGCTTTCCCTTAACACTTTTACAACCAAAAACTGCGCTCGCCAACCCGCCTGCCAAGCGTGGCGAGTATGGCAAACACCCCCAACCAATATGGAAGAAAGCAAGAAAACCAGGCCCCTAGTCCCCGGCGGTCCTGTTCGTCCTGGCCACGGTAGCAGCCATGGTAACGACAGGACAAGGGGTGCTAAGAATCTCCGGCAGAAATTCGGCTACCACCACAACCGAAAATTGGCCCTGGTGACATACAACGCACGCACATTGAGGACAGATGAGAAGCTAGTTGAGCTGGAAGAAGAGTTAAACAAGTTGCGGTGGAGTATTGTTGGTTTATCGGAGGTCCGAAGAGAGGGCGAGGACACGATAACCTTAAAATCCGGCAACTTGTTTTACTACCGGGAGGGCGAACAGCAGTCCCAAGGTGGTGTCGGATTTATCGTCCACAAGTCACTCATAAACAACGTTGTGTCCATCACTAGTGTGTCGAGCAGGGTAGCGTACCTGATACTCAGAATATCCAAAAGATATTCGCTGAAGGTCATACAGGTCTACGCACCGACCTCGGCATACTCAGATGATGAGGTCGAAGTTATGTATGAGGACATTAGTAGAGCCATACATACTTCCAAAGCACACTTTACAGTAATTATGGGTGACTTCAATGCGCGACTGGGCAAACGGGGCGATGATCAGTTGAGAGTGGGGCAATTTGGATATGGGCAGCGTAATCCCAGGGGTCAGAGGCTGGCCGAATTTCTGGAGAAGGAGGAACTCTTTATGATGAACTCTTTCTTCCAGAAGCCGTCTCATAGGAAATGGACCTGGATGAGCCCTGATGGTTTCACAAAAAATGAGATAGACTTCATCATGAGCACCAAGCGACAAATATTTAATGATGTCTCCGTGATTCACAGGGTAAAAACCGGCAGTGATCACCGAATGGTCAGAGGCACATTAAATATTAATGTCAAAATGGAAAGATCGCGTCTGATGAAGTCTACGCTCCGACCTTCTAATACACATATCCAAAACCCCGAGAACTTTCAACTCGAATTGTCAAACCGCTTCGAATTGCTAGACAGCAGCGCATCAGTGGACGAAATCAACAATAGGTTGGTAGAGACTGTCCATACGGTCGGGTCTAAGCATTTTAAGCCCCACCGTAAAAATAGGCCTCAAAAGCTATGCGACTACACCCGAAACCTTATGGCTGAGCGACGTACCATGAGACTCCAAACCTCTGATGATGCTAAGTCCTATAGGCAGCTCAATGGACAGATATTGAAGTCCTTGCGACACGATCTACGGTCCTTCAACACAAGACGTATTGAGGAGACCATAAAGCAGAACAAGGGCTCCAAAGTGTTCGCAAGAGCCGCGTCGATTGGGCAAAGCCAGTTGACGAAGCTGAAGACGGAGGACGGAAACGTAACGTCGAATAGGTCAGAGGTGCTCAGGGAGATAGAGAGGTTCTATGGACAGTTGTATACCTCAGTAGCTAAACCTGTTGTTGACTTGGTAAAAGACCCAAGAGCCAAGCTAACCCGACACTACACTGAGGATATCCCGGACATCAGCCTGTACGAGATTAGGATGGCTCTCAACCAACTTAAAAACAACAAAGCGCCGGGTGAAGACGGAATTACTGCAGAGCTTCTGAAAGCGGGCGGATCGCCGGTACTTAAAGTCCTTCAGAGGCTGTTTAATTCCGTCTTGCTCGAAGGAAAAGCGCCGGAAGCATGGAACAGGGGTGTGGTGGTACTCTTTTTCAAGAAAGGTGATAACACTTTACTGAAGAATTATAGGCCCATCACACTGCTGAGCCATGTTTATAAGTTGTTTTCGAGAGTCATCACGAATTGTCTCGAACGCAGGCTTGATGATTTCCAGCCTCCCGAACAAGCCGGTTTCCGGAAAGGCTTTAGTACCATAGACCACATACATACGCTGCGGCAGATTATACAGAAGACCGAGGAGTATAATCGGCCACTATGCTTGGCGTTTGTGGACTTTGAGAAAGCCTTCGATTCGATCGAGACTTGGGCGGTTCTTAGATCTCTCCAGCGATGCCGCATTGACTATCGGTACATCGAAGTGTTGAAGTGCTTGTATAATAACGCCACCATGTCAGTCCGAGTACAAGGGCAGTGCACGAAGGCGATCTCCATAAAAAGAGGAGTAAGACAGGGAGACGTCATTTCTCCGAAACTGTTTACGACCACCTTAGAGGACACCTTCAAGCTCTTGGAATGGCGAGGACTTGGCATCAACATCAATGGCGAATACATCACTCACCTTCGATTTGCCGACGACATTGTGGTCATGGCGGAGTCGCTGGAAGATCTAGGACGAATGCTCGGCGACCTCAACAGAGTATCTCAACAAGTGGGTCTTAAAATGAACATGGACAAAACGAAAATAATGTTTAACGTCCATGTCGTACCCACCGCACTCACCGTTGGGAACTCTACTCTTGAAGTTGTCGACGAATACATTTACCTGGGACAGGTAGTCCGGTTAGGTAGGTCCAACTTTGAGAGAGAGGTCAATCGACGAATCCAACTCGGCTGGGCAGCGTTCGGGAAACTGCGCAACATCTTCTCATCCAAAATACCTCAGTGCCTAAAGACTAAAGTTTTTAGTCAATGTGTGTTACCAGTGATGATATATGGATCAGAGACGTGGTCTCTTACAATAGGTCTCATAAAAAAGCTCAGAGTTGCTCAGCGAGCTATGGAGAGAGCTATGCTCGGCGTTTCTCTACGTGATCGAATCAGGAATGAAGAGATTCGTAGAAGAACCAAGGTCACCGACATAGCCGTTAAGATTAGCAAGCTGAAGTGGCAATGGGCGGGCCACATAGCGCGAAGATCGGACGGGCGTTGGGGCAGAAAGATTCTAGAGTGGAGACTACGTATTGGCAAGCGCAGTGTGGGACGACCACCTGCCAGATGGACCGACGATCTTGTGAAAATCGCAGGAAGTCGTTGGATGCAGGTGGCATCAGACCGGTTACGCTGGAAAGCGATTGGGGAGGCCTATGTTCAGCAGTGGACAAGTATAGGCTGAGATGATGATGATGAGTATATTTGTACTATAACACATTCCCGTTCTTTGTTTTGCCATACAACACAAACAACAAATATATACACATATATTGTTTCTTACAACCAGTCTGTCTAACTTATTTAAAATAAATTTATATAATTAAATTCTATAACATATTATGTTATGTAGTGTAGATCCATCCCAACAAAACCTTTAAAGCACCTGTTATATACCTTTATACCACACCTGTTGTCCAAAATTCATTAATACCGGGTAATATTAATCAATCATTACTTATTAGATATCAGTGCAGTCTCTATCTGTTATGTCTTCTATAGAGATCTTTCTTCTATAGATATCTTCTATATAACAAGAGTTGAGGAATTGCCCATCTAGAGTTTTGTCTATATAAAATTAAATCCTTTATAATAATTCTTGTATCATTGACAACCATTATGAGACGAACTATGAGAGTGAAGAAAGCCAGGCAGGCATGCAAGGAAAGAACCCGTCGGAACCTTGCACTCTCTGCCCACCTCGCAAGAGATCTGGCGTCATAATATGGATAGAGATAGATAGATAGCTAGAAACCCTTACTGTGTACTAGACCTGAAAACAAAGTCTGTTAGTACCCAATCTATAACAATATGATACAAATATAACAGGGAAACCTATTTCCCCACTAATGTGTCTTCCAACTGTTTTTTGTCAAATGATCTCCTTTTGAGTACGGTACCAAACGAAGGCTACGAATTAACTTGGTGATTATAAGAATGGTTTTGCTATCATTACATATTTAAATTATGATTTTTTTTTTTTTAATATCAACATTCGGCTATATTTAATGTTAGTTATATTTTTAATCTTTACAGATGTACGTATACCAAAATTTAACTTTTTTTTTTTTTTTGTACTAGAGGCCTTTGTACTAATGAACTTATATGGAATTAAGTCCGGTGAAGCTGTAAAGGCCTCGCGGCCATCAGCGTACATCACTAACACACACACCTTATCTGGAGATATTCCTCCCATAAAGCTATGTGCTTTACCTATATAATCTCGCGCCCCCCTCCCCCCAATTTTAGAGTCTGGAAAGAAGGGCAGTACTAATGCGTGGTAAACAAACATAACCTACCCCAGTGTTATTACTATACCACTATTATTAATTCAATTTAAATTTCGTAACTATCCCGGAATCATTTCCATGTTCTGAGTGTGCGCCGACAAATAAATCCTTGGCTACCTAAATATTTATGTATTACTTAACGATTCGTTCTTGCGCAATAACGCCCGCGAACGTTCGTTTTGGCAATACGATTGGAGCACTCCTGAACCAATTACATTACTGATACTAGAAATACTAAAAAATACACTCCTAATTTAGTAATAACTTAAGAAGCGAATAAGTTACAGTCGACTAAACCGAACCATGGGTTACAACTGTATCATATTAGGAATCCTATTCATAACTGAATTATTTCATACCATGAAATTTTCATTTCATACCACACTTCCTTTGCTTCTTTGTATGTGACTGTATTTATAAGTAAAAACAAAAATTGCAATGGGTAACTTTCTAGTTAGTTCTAGATGTCCAACCGTGAGAATTGAGTGTTACTCAACTTATTATTATACTGTGTCTTTCGTTCTCGATATAAACTATATTAGCAGCTCTCTCGAGTCGCTTGGCAACCGCGCGTCATTCAGAGAATTAAAAAGTCAACGCCGCCTCTATGGTATCTGTGGACATAACCTCTGCAAGCATTCTTTTGAAAGCGCGGCAGCCGACGCTTTGTAATAAAGTTTTTAGTCGACAATTAATTTAATAATTTTGTTATGGCACTGATATTATATAACAAAAAGGTTGTAATATACTCAAGTGACCTTGTGAAATAAATTTAAAACATCGTATAGGCAAATTTAGAAAAGTTTACGTCCTGGCAAAGAAGGACATTCTAAAAAGATCAACCGATAGTTGTTTATTTGTGGTGTTTTTCAGCTTAACTTGTTTATTTATATAATATCTAATATTTGGAGACGTGAGTTTCGTCATATTAAAATTTGGGAAAGCTTCGTCGTCCGAAAAGTAAACTTATGAAGTCTATGTTCCTATTCGTGTACAAACAGTTTAACACGAAATATACCTGAAAACGATTATTAACCGTCTATAAATTGGCAATGTTATACCTCCAATAAGAGAAATTAGGGGGACGTTTATCAATTATGATGATTGTTCAGGATCGATGGCATTTTAAGGACACGGGTGATGTACGAGATACATCGACGTGGTCCGCAAGACTTGACGATAATTCAAGGACACGAGTGGTGTACGAGATACATCGGCGTGATCCGCAAGACTTGGGGCCCATACGAGATATGTGCTGAAGGTCATACTACTCATAGGTTTCATCCATGAGGTGTTCCTGTGCAGTTCACATCTCTACAATGGTAAGAATCAAAAATGTTACCTAAAATACATACCTTAAACATGCCTAAAACAGTAAATACAAAGACTATTGCTATAAACTATAAGCAATTTGTCATATTATATCTGCAAAAGGAGACTTACTGAAAGGGTAATTAAAGTGACATTGTTTATGTATAACAATACATTATTAATAACAAAAGTCACTCCTTTGCAGAAACATAGTGGTTTTATTGATTTCATTATTAGACATACTTGTATAATAATACTGAAATAGCCCAAACTGGAGCTTATTACACAAAGAATTGTGCAAAATTATGAGTACTTGTATTACAAAAGTTAAATCCAGCAATACTTATTACTGAACAGGGTTTATAACCAAATAAGCCAAAGTAATATACTAATGGCAATGCCTGTTGTAACTGACAAGCAACAGGACTGTGGATACATTCCAAATATAATATCTTATCCTACCGATGCTGCGGCAGGCAGGTTGTGGGATAATTTGTGTTATACACAAAGATACTTAAAAGATAATATAAAATACCTGGTCTATCCAGTTAACATAGAACTAATAATTATCTATCAATATTATCAACCTAGACTCCTTGCAGGGTAGCCAGAAAAGATTAATCCTAACAACACAGTCATGAAACCTTTATTGAGATAAGAACCTTTAAGGTCAGCAGTATATATTTTGCATAAAAGGAGTGTTAATATAGTGGATTATCAATATGGAATTATTAACTAGCTAGTCATAGCCAGTAGTTAAAATTTCATAAAACAACCACCGTTGTAACCAATATAGACCAACAATTCTCATCCTGGGTGTGAAAATATTAAGTCACACTGTACCTATCAGTTCACCAAGAACAACATCACGTTGGACATTGTTAATCTCCTACCAAAGAAAGTGAGGTACAAAAAGCATGATAGGCATTTTACACAAGGACTTGGTTTTTAAGTTGCTGAAAAATTCAGAAAAACAATCAGGAATACAACATGGGTTTTACAAAGAAACCATAATATTGGAGGCTAAAGGTATTCACTGACTGTGGTATGTATCTATGACACTAATAATGCCTTCAACGACAAACATAATTTTATTGGTTTTGTGCAATTACTTGCACTTCAGACAAGTGAATATGTTTAACATTATGTATAGAAACATTATTATTAGAAAATTTAAATATAAGTTAAATAATTTGAAATATAATTTATAAACATTTTTACTAAAAAAAAAAAAAAACTTAATGCTATTACGCTAGACCTTAATCAGTCATAATAAATATACTAATAGAAACTTTATTAGTACCTATTCAGTTTTCTATCATGTAATGAGTTCAATGGTTCTGGGTGCTTGATTATTTCCTGCATCAATTATAGTGTACTTAATAATATTAGGAATTTGAGGCACACACAATGGAAAGCTATACATCAATTCATCATTTGGAGAATTAGATGTTTTTACTGTATTTTTGTTTGATCATATGATAATCAATAAATAATATGTAATTAAATAAGATTATTCAAGAAATTAATAACTATAAAAAATAGTTTTGTAATTAGTTTGGAATGTGTACAGTTATTTTGAACACCAGTGATGTTTTCTGGTATAGTTATGATAACACAAGCACAAACTGCTACCATTAAAGTAACAAGTTGGTTTTAGAGCACTATATATGTTGTAATTTATTTAAAAGTGTTTCAGTAAAAAATATTGGATTGAGATATACAAAAATTTGCAATTTTGGTATTGTTATATTTAAATTATTACATCCACATGTTACATGTATCTTATAAATAGGTATCTATATATAAAAAGAAAATAAAGTCATGCAAATGACTTGATAATAATATCCATTTGAAAATTTAATGATATTATGTTGACAAGCTACGGTGGATGAAATATTGAGTTACAGTATTTGAAAGTATGGATTATCTTAAACAAGAATAATCAGAAGTATATTCTTATCACAGGAATGATAGATATTATGTAGTATCAGCAATAATCTAAGTCCTAAGGAACTTGATATTATTTATTTATTATTAATGGGGGATACATACTAATAAGTTGAGAAACACTCAATTCTCACGGTTGGACATCTAGAACTAACTAGAAAGTTACCCATTGCAAATTTTGTTTTTACTTATAAATACAGTCACATACAAAGAAGCAAAGGAAGTGTGGTATGAAATGAAAATTTCATGGTATGAAATAATTCAGTTATGAATAGGATTACCAATATGATACAGTTGTAACCCATGGTTCGGTTTAGTCGACTGTAACTTATTCGCTTCTTAAGTTATTACTAAATTAGGAGTGTATTTTTTAGTATTTCTAGTATCAGTAATGTAATTGGTTCAGGAGTGCTCCAATCGTATTGCCAAAACGAACGTTTGCGGGCGTTATTGCGCAAGAACGAATCGTTAAGTAATACATAAATATTTAGGTAGCCAAGGATTTATTTGTCGGCGCACACTCAGAACATGGAAATGATTCCGGGATAGTTTCGAAATTTAAATTGAATTAATAATAGTGGTATAGTAATAACACTGGGGTAGGTTATGTTTGTTTACCACGCATTACTACTGCCCTTCGTTCCAGACTCTAAAATTGGGGGGGGGGGGGGGGGCGAGATTATATAGGTAAAGCACATAGCCTTATGTGAGGAATCTCTCCAGATAAGGTGTGTGTGTTAGTGATGTACGTTCATTAGTACAAAGGCCTCTAGTACAAAAAATGTTAAATTTTGATATATGTACATCTTTAAAGATTAAAAATATAACTAACATTAAATATAGCCGAATGTTGATATTAAAAAAAAATAAAAAAAAATAAACATAAATTAAATATGTAATGATAGCAAAAACATTCTTATAATCACCAAGTTAATTCGTAGCCTTCGTTTGGTACCGTACTCAAAAGGAGATCATTTGACAAAAAAAAAAAAAAAGAACCACATGGCAGTTGGAAGACACATTAGTGGGGAAATAGGTTTCCCTGTTATATTTGTATCATATTGTTATAGATTGGGTACTAACAGACTTTGTTTTCAGGTCTAGTACACAGTAAGGGTTTCTAGCTATCTATTTATCTCTATCCATATTATGACGCCAGATCTCTTGCGGGGTGGGCAGAGAGTGCAAGGTTCCGACGGATTCTTTCCTTGCATGCCTGCCTGGCTTTCTTCGCTCTCATAGTTCGTCTCATAATGGTTGTCAATGATACAAGAATTATTATAAAGGATTTAATTTTATATAAACAAAACTCTAGATGGGCAATTCCTCAACTCTTGTTATATAGAAGATATCTATAGAAGAAAGATCTCTATAGAAGACATAACAGATAGAGACTGCACTGATATCTAATAAGTAATGATTGATTAATATTACCCGGTATTAATGAATTTTTGACAACAGGTGTGGTATAAAGGTATATAACAGGTGCTTTAAAGGTTTTGTTGGGATGGATCTACACTACATAACATAATATGTTATAGAATTTGATTATATAAATTTATTTTTAATAAGTTAGACAGACTGGTTGTAAGAAACAATATATGTGTATATATTTGTTGTGTTTGTGTTGTATGGCAAAACAAAGAACGGGAATGTGTTATAGTACAAATATACTAATGATATGTTATTTTTAGAGGTCACGCTCAAAAAAAAAAACCTTTATGTGGTATACTTCAACTTTACCCTTATAGCTCTAAACAGCTGCTAATATAGTTTATATCGAGAACGAAGGACACAGTATAATAAGTGATCAAACGAACTTACCTGAAGTGAAGTTCGATCATTATTATACGAAGTCCTTCGTTCGAAGATATAAGTACCCAACCCGCCCTGCCCGTTGGTAAAGTTGAAATGTACTACTTCTAAAAGGAATGCTTGCAGAGGTTATGTCCACAGATACCATAGAGGCAGCGTTGACTTTTGAAGGATCTAAATGACGCGCGGTTGCCAAGCGACTCGAGAGAGCTGCTAATATAGTTTATATCTTCGAACGAAGGACTTCGTATAATAATGATCGAACTTCACTTCAGGTAAGTTCGTTTGATCACTTATTATGTATCCCCCATTAATAATAAATAAATAATATCAAGTTCCTTAGGACTTAGATTATTGCTGATACTACATAATATTTATCATACCTGTGATAAGAATATACTTTTGATTATTCTTGTTTAAGATAATCCATACTTTCAAATACTGTAACTCAATATTTCATCCACCGTAGCTTGTCAACATAATATCATTAAATTTTCAAATGAATATTATTATCAAGTCATTTGCATGACTTTATTTTCTTTTTATATATAGATACCTATTTATAAGATACATGTAACATGTGGATGTAATAATTTAAGTATAACAATACCAAAATTGCAAATTTTTGTATGATATCTCAATCCAATATTTTTTACTGAAACACCTTTAAATAAATTACAACATATATAGTGCTCTAAAACCAACTTGTTACTTTAATGGTAGCAGTTTGTACTTGTGTTATCATAACTATACCAGAAAACATCACTGGTGTTCAAAATAACTGTACACATTCCAAACTAATTACAAAACTATTTTTTTTTTATAGTTATTAATTTCTTGAATAATCTTATTTAATTACATATTATTTATTGATTATCATATGATCAAACAAAAATACAGTAAAAACATCTAATTCTCCAAATCATGAATTGATGTATAGCTTTCCATTGTGTGCCTCAAATTTCTAATATTATTAAGTACACTATAATTGATGCAGGAAATAATCAAGAACCCAAAACCATTGAACTCATTACATGATAGAAAACTGAATAGGTACTAATAAATTTTCTATTAGTATATTTATTATGACTGTAAGGTCTAACGTGTTAGCATTAAGTTTTTTTTTTTTAATAAAAATAGCTATAAATTATATTTCAAATTATTAAACAATAGTGTTTCTAATAATAATGTTTCTATACATAATGTTAAACATATGTAGGACAAGATTCACTTGTCTGAAGTGCAAGTACTTGCACAAAAACCAATAAAATTATGTTTGTCGTTGAAGGCATTATTAGTGTCATAGATACATACCACAGTCAGTGAATACCTTTAGCCTCCAATATTATGGTTTCTTTGTAAAACCCATGTTGTATTCCTGATAGTTTTTCTGAATTTTTCAGCAACTTAAAAACCAAGTCCTTGTGTAAAATGCCTATCATGCTTTTTGTACCTCACTTTCTTTGGTAGGAGATTTCCAATGTCCAACGTGATGTTGTTTTTGGTGAACTGATAGGTACACTGTGACTTAATATTTCCATACCCAGGATGAGGATTGTTGTTCTATATTGGTTACAACGGTGGTCGTTTTATGAAATTTTAACTACTGGCTATGACTAGCTAGTTAATAATTCCATATTGATAATCCACTATATTAACACTCCTTTTATGCAAAATATATACTGCTGACCTTAAAGGTTCTTATCTCAATAAAGGTTTCATGACTGTATTGTTAGGATTAATCTTTTCTGGCTACCCTGCAAGGAGTCTAGGTTGATAATATTGATAGATAATTATTAGTTCTATGTTAACTGGATAGACCAGGTATTTTATATTATCTTTTAAGTATCTTTGTGCATAACACAAATTATCCCACAACCTGCCTGCCGCAGCATCGGTAGGATAAGACATTATATTTGGAATGTATCCACAGTCCTGTTGCTTGTCAGTTACAACAGGCATTGCCATTAGTATATTACTTTGGCTTATTTGGTTATAAACCCTGTTCAGGAATAAGTATTGCTGGATTTAACTTTTTTAATACAAGTACTCATAATTTTGCACAATTCTTTGTGTAATAAGCTGCAGTTTGGGCTATTTCAGTATTATTATACAAGTATGTCTAATAATGAAATCAATAAAAACACTATGTTTCTGCAAAGGACTGACTTTTGTTATTAATAATGTATTGTTATACATAAACAATGTCACTTTAATTACCCTTTCAGTAAGTCTCCTTTTGGAGATATAATATGACAAATTGCTTATAGTTTATAGCAATAGTCTTTGTATTTACTTTTTTAGGCATGTTTAAGGTATGTATTTTAGGTAACATTTTTGATTCTTACCATTGTAGAAATGTGAACTGCACAGGAACACCTCATGGATGAAACCTATGAGTAGTATGACCTTCAGCACATATCTCGTATGGGCCCCAAGTCTTGCGGATCACGCCGATGTATCTCGTACACCACTCGTGTCCTTGAATTATCGTCAAGTCTTGCGGACCACGTCGATGTATCTCGTACATCACCCGTGTCCTTAAAATGCCATCGATCCTGAACAATCATCATAATTGATAAACGTCCCCCTAATTTCTCTTATTGGAGGTATAACATTGCCAATTTATAGACGGTTAATAATCGTTTTCAGGTATATTTCGTGTTAAACTGTTTGTACACGAATAGGGACGTAGACTTCATAAGTTTACTTTTCGGACGACGAAGCTTTCCCAAATTTTAATATGACGAAACTCACGTCTCCAAATATTAGATATTATATAAATAAACAAGTTAAGCTGAAAAACACCACAAATAAACAACTATCGGTTGATCTTTTTAGAATGTACTTCTTTGCCAGGACGTAAACTTTTCTAAATTTGCCTATACGATGTTTTAAATTTATATCACAAGATCACTTGAGTATATTACAACCTTTTTGTTATATAATTTCAGTGCCATAACAACTTTATTAAATTAATTGTCGACCAAAAACTTTATTACAAAGCGTCGGCTGCCGCGCTTTCAAAAGAATGCTTGCAGAGGTTATGTCCACAGATACCATAGAGGCGGCGTTGACTTTTCAATTGGCTAAATGACGCGCGGTTGCCAAGCGACTCGAGAGAGCTGCTAATATAGTTTATATCGAAAACGAAGGACACAGTATAATAAGATACTACTATGCAACAGACAAATGAGGAATGGAGAAACCAAATAATAAATACAAGAATATATTTTATGTACATGATTTGAGGTTATGTTAAAAATTCACAACTAGTAGTAAGGGTATGAAGTACCTTACCTCGATAACTGTTATTTAATAATCATAAATAAGGCTATTATCGTCTAATTGAGCACCTAAGGATGAGACAACATCGATAACAAAAGTGTTTTTCCAGCAAGACACCGGTAAAACATGCACTGTCCCTGATACTACAAACTACACAAAACAACTTAAAATACACAAACTGTATACTGATATTGAATTGAACTGTATATTGAAATTAGTAGGAAATGGGCAATTAATATACATATAAACTAAACAATTTAAATAAAACAAGGGGACAAACAAAAAGCAGCTGTTAGCCCCAGTATTACCACAGGTGAAAAAAAGGTCCACATGTCAACATAATATCGTTAAATTTTCCAATAGGTATTATTATTAAGTCATTTGCCTGACTTTATTTTTTATATAGGTACACTTTTATAAGATACATTCAAATATAAATATAACAACATGAAAATTGCAAAATTGAAAATGAAAATGCATCTCCAATCCAATATTTTTACACTGAAGCACCTTCAAATAAATACTGCAAGTATAGTGCTCTAAAACCAACTGTTTCCTTAATGGTAGCAGATTATGCTTGTGTTATATCTCTGATATCATAACTATACCAGAAACATCAGTGGTGCTCAAAATAATAACACATTCAAAAACTAATCACAAAAATATTTTTTCATGAATTAATGTATAATCTGCCTTCTGTGTGTGCCTCAAATATCTACTATATTAATTACATTATAAATGATGTAGGACATGATTGATCCGACCGATTTCGGCCATGGCGACCACTTTAAAGACCCCTAGTCAGAGTAATGCCGCTGATGCGCTCGAAGATGGCTTATGTAGCCTATCTTCGCGGCGAAACTCCGTGCACATTGAGGGCACGTAAGTACGCCGTTCTCATAGTTGTATGATATGGCAGCAGGTGGGCGGGCCTTTAACTGATTGCGTTTGGCGTCAAGGTCAGCTTTACGCTGAGCCTCGAACTCGTGTACTTGGCTGTTCACCATCCTGCGCCATTCTGGCCGCTGTGCTGCCAAACGTTCCCAACGAGAGGGCTCTATGTTGCATCTCTTTATATGTCGCTTTTGGACATCCTTGTACCGGAGGAGGGGACCGCCATGATTCCGCTTGCCCTTCTCCAGTTCAGAGTAGAAGATGCGCTTCGCCACTCTTTCCTCCGCCATACGAGATACGTGACCACACCACCGAAGCTGTCGACGCATTAAATAGGCCTCAATGCCACCAACATTGGCTCGTCGCAGAACTTAGATATTTCGCACTCTATCGGACCATCTGATCCTCATGATGGTACGGAGGCATTTAAGGTGGAAGCGATCCAGAGTGCGAATGTGGCGGCGGTATACACACCACGTCTCAGAGGAGTATAGGAGGTTTGGCAGCACGATTGCCATATACACCGATATCTTAGTGGGCAACTTAAGGTTATGCGAGCAGAAGACCTTGGTACATAGCTTGCCGAATGCCGCAGCTGCGGTACCTACCCTGCTATTGATCTCAGCATCAAGGTCACACTTGGATGTTACAGTGTTCCCCAGATAGCGAAATCTATCCACCTGCTTTAGCACATCCTCACCAAGTTTTATGGTCAGTGTCTCGTGACCGTGCATGTCCAGGGACATCACCTCCGTCTTATTGACACTGATCTTTAAGCCAAACTTACGGCAGGCTTGGTGGAATGCGGACATCAGCTGTTGCAGGCCGTCTAGGGATTCTGATAGGAAGCACAAGTCATCAGCATACATGATCTCAGTGATCAGTGCGTAAGAGACTTTAGTGCGAGCCTTAAGTCTAGCCAAGTTGAAAAGGCTGCCGTCTGTGCGGAAACGGATGCGGACTCCCTGAGAAACAGTGTGTAAGACCTCTCTAACTACCACCGCAAAGTATAAGGCGAACAGAGTAGGCGCTAAGACACATCCTTGCTTCACCCCACAGGTAACGGGGAAGAAGTCTGTCTGTTCACCGTCTACGGCAACGCAGCATTGCATGTCGTCATGCAGGAGTCTAAGAAGTCTCACAAACTTTTCCGTGCACCCGAGCTTACCTAGCACCAACCATAGAGCTTCCCGAGGCACGCTATCGAAAGCCTTCTCCAGGTCAACAAAGCAAAGGTACAGCTGACAGCCCTGTTCCCTGCTCTTTTCTTGCAGTTGACGCACAGAGAATATAGCTTCGCATGTGCCTCGGTCCGGTCGGAAGCCAAACTGGGTTTCAGGCAGAATCTTTTCAGACAAGTTCTTTAGGCGGTTTAAGAGGACTCTAGCAAAGACCTTTCCGGGGGCTGAAAGGAGCGAAATACCGCGGTAGGAGTTGCAGTCAGATCGGTCACCCTTGTGCTTGTAAAGAGCACTTATGCGCGATACTTTAAAGGTATCCGGAACGCGCTCCTCCTCCCACATGCGAACAAATAGTTCCCACACTAACGTGTGCAACTCCTCTCCGCCGTATCTTATCAGCTCTACCGGTATAAGGTCAATGCCAGCCGCCCGTTTGTTTTGTTGCTGTCTGATGGCAGTAACAACCTCGTCACGCAATAGAGTCTCGTCCAGCTCAAAGGCGAGAGGGAGCTGAGGCATTAAACCGATACTTTGCAGATCAGCTGATCGATCCACATTTAGCAGAATGTTGAAGTGCTCCGCCCAGCGGTTTAGTATATCCTCCTTGCTTGTCAACATGTGACTACCGTCTAGAGACCTTAAAGGCACCCGAGCTTGGTAGGATGAACCAATCAGCTTACGTACCTCACTGTAGAACTCACCCAGCTGGTTTGTGTCAATGAGCCATTGCATGTGACTAGCTTTGTCCTGCCACCACTTGTCTTTCATATGTCGAGACAGCTTGCGCAATTCGAGGTCACTAGCTTTAATAACCGCAACGCTTCCTCTCTGCATTTTGTGCTGTCGCAGGAGATCTCGGTGTTTGTCGAATGCTGCCCGCAGGGTTTCATCATTTCCATCAAACCAGTCTTCGTTGCGACGGATTTTTTTACCCAGTACAGTTGAAGCGGTATCCATGATATGAGATGACATAGTTCCCCAGGCAGCATCAACATCACCTACCTCATTAGCTGGCATCAGCTTTTCAGACAGGGCTTCAGCGTATTTCTCCCTGACCGCGATATCTTCTAGCTTATCCAAGTTCAAAGAAGCAAGCTTTTTTATAAGAGATCTACGCGGGCGATGGAGGCGGATTCGTAGCTTAGTGACAATAAGTTGGTGGTCAGACCAGCAGTGCGCACCACGCATCACGCGGGTGACCTGTACTTGGCTGAAATCTTTTTGTCTCACGATAGCATAGTCAATCAAATGCCAATGCTTAGGTCTTGGGTGCATCCATGTTGTCTTGTACTTGGCGGCAAGTCTAAACATAGTGTTCGTAATTGCCAGACCGTATTGAGCACAAAGACTGAGCAGCAACTGACCATTGCTGTTCATGTTGCCAACTCCATGTCTACCCAGAACTCCAGGCCAAGCCTCATAGTCCCGTCCAACCCTGGCATTGAAATCGCCCAGCAATAAAACCTGCTCCCTGGCGTTGAAGCTATCGAGGCAATGTGTCACTTCCTCATAGAACTTTTCCTTGATGTCATCAGACTTGTCTAACGTTGGAGCATAGACACTGATGACATTAAGGTAGTTGTCTTTGTCCAGGTGAAGGCGCAGTGTGGTTACGCGGTCTGAGATATGTACAGGGTACTCCTCTAAATGCTTTGCTAAGTGATTCTTGATGGCAAAACCTACCCCTGATCGTCGAGTTTCGGAGGCAGCGGTACCTTTCCAGAAGAAAGTGTAGCCGCCACCTGCTTCCACCAGCTCTCCTTCATCGGGGAGATGTGTTTCGCTGAGAGCAGCCACATCCACGCTATAGCGATGAAGTTCCCGAGCTACTATGGCGGTCTTACGTTCGGGGCAGGCGTTGACATCTCGATCAAGAAGCGTTCTCACGTTCCACGCGCCGAATGTCATAACAGGTGTTCTTTTTAAATTTCCTTTGCGGCGTCGACCACGATTTAAATGATGCGATGATAGCCGCGGTTACTACCATCTGCCATGTCGGGACGAGCATTTTTTAGGGCACCTTTTCTAGCCCCCTCCCCAGCTGAGCGGGGAAAGCAGTGCCTCCCTAAACAGGGCTGCTTTGACATCCCAAGTGCTGCCGAGCCCGTGCTGTCGTCCCAAATGTGCAGCTCGGAAACGACCACGGCGTGTTCTCACGCCCCCGGGACCGCCTGCGTGCAGATATCAGACAAAGCCTAGTTTGCATCAGGCTAGACCTCTCTACTTCTACCCATCGCCACAGGACTTTTGCGTACTCGGAGTCCAGTAACGGAAGCGGTCAGATGCGCAGGAAATATTAAGGTGCACAAGTATACGCGCGAGACACAGGTGCACATACTCATCCTTATCCTTCTGGGCCCAGTGGAACGGAGACCGTTACGACCGGAGAAGGACTCAGACAGACGGAGCAGTATCACGGTGAGAAAGATACAAGGAGTCAGTATTTTCTCACACTCCCTCAATCGCCTTTTACGATACCCACGGGAAGATATGGGGTGGCGCTATTCTGTTCTGCCGGCACCACACAGCAGTAGGACATAATCAAAAAACAAAACCATTGAACTCATTAACCTAATCGAAAGATGAGTAGTTCCTAATAAATTTTTTATTACTATATTTAATGACTCTAAGGTCTATTTAGTTTCTTTGTAGGATAAGGTTTATGGCACAGTTGTCGTTAAATTCTAATAAGAAAGGCTATAAATTGTATATCAATTATTATAAAAATATGTTTCTAATAATAATGTTTCTTTACATCATGTTAAACATATATAGGACTAGATTTTTTTAACCTTCACTTGTCTGGATTGCAAGTACTTGCACAAAAACAATTAAATTATGTGTGCCGTTGAAGACAGAGAGACACATATTTTAATAGTGTCATATCAAAGTCAGGGAATACTTTTAGCCTCTGATATTATAATTTATTTGTAAAACCCATGTTGTATTCCTGAACGTCTTACTGAATTTTTCAGTAACTAAAAAAACAAATCTTTGTGTAAAATATCTAGCATGCTTTTCTTGCCTCACATTCTCCGGACTGGTGGACTGATATGTACACTGTGTATTAATATTTTTACACCCAAGATGAGGTGATGATGTTGTGACTGATATATGTTGGTTACAACACTAGTGGCTTTTTAAATTTTAACTATAGGTCATGAATAGTTAACAGTTAATAATTCCATATTGGTACTCCAATATATTAAAACTCCTTTAATACATAATATATACTGCTGACCATAAAGGTTCTTATCTCAATAAATGTTTCATGATTGTATTGTTAGGACTCATCTTCTCTGGCTACCCTGCAAGGGGTCTGCGCTGATAATATTGATAGATAATTATTAGTTTTATGTTAACTGGATAAACCAGGTATTTCATATTATATTTTAAGTATCTATGTGTGTAACACAAAAATAATCCCACAACCTGCCTGCCTCAGTATCGGTGGGATGAGATATTATTTTTTGGAATATTTCCACAGTCCTGTTGCATGTCAGTTATAACAGGCATTGCCATAAGTAGAGATTACTTTGGTTCATCTGTTTATTAACCCTGTTCAGGGATAAGTATTGCTGGATTTACCTATTTATTACAAGTGCTCATAATTTACCACAATTCTTTGTATAATAAGCTCCACTTTGGGCTATTTCAGGATTATTTAGTATACAAGTATGTTTTATAATGAAATCAATAAAAAACACTATGTTTCTGCAAAGGAGCGGCTCTTTCGGGAGGTCTTCTTTTGGAGATATTATATCACAAATAGCTTATAGTTTATATCTGTAGCTTTGTAGTTACTGTTTAAGATATGTATGTTAGGTAAGATTTTTGATTCTTACCATTGTAGAAATGTGAACTGCACAGGATCACCTCATGGATGAAACCTGTAAGTAATATGACCTTCAGCACATATCTTGTATGGGCCCTAAATCTTGCGGATCACGCCGATGCATCCTGTACATCACTCGTGTCCTTGAATTACCATCGATCCTTAATAATCTTCATAATTGATGAATGTCCCCCTAATTTCCCTCATTGGAGGTATTACATCGCCAATTTATAGACGGTTAGTAATTGTTTGCAGGTATATTGTGTGTACGAGGCATGCATTTTAAGTTTTGTCGTTTGAAGAAAAAAACTCAACTAGAACCTTATAGTACTTTTTATTGTTTTTCAAAGTATTCACTACGTAGCTTAATACACTTTTCCATTCGCTCAAACCAGTTATTATAACATTTATTCCACTCTAAAGTGGGGGTGTTCAAAATGGCTGACTTGAAAGCGTCGACTGCTTCTTCACCGGACTGGAACCTTTGACCACGAAGACTTTTCTTAATTTTAGGAAATGTAAAGAAATCGTTAGGGCTTAGGTCAGGACCGTATGAAGGATGGTCAAGAATTTCTACTTTTTCCTGTTTCAAATACTCAATCGTTTGACTAGCGCTGTGTGAGCTTGCGTTGTCGTGGTGCAGGATGATGCGTCGCTTTGAGTTAGATTTTCGAAGTTCGGCGATAACTTGTGGTAAACAAACTGTGGTATACCACTTTGCGTTAACCGTTCTACGATTTTTAAGTGCAATAACCGCAACATGGCCGGTTTTTCCAACGAACGTGGCCACCATCTTCTTTGAAGTGCTTCGAGAACGAACAACTGTAGTCGGCTTTGGCTCGTCTTGAAAGACCCAGATTGTAGATTGTTGTTTGGAATCAGGATCGTAGGCATAGATCCAAGATTCGTCACCACTGATGATGTCGTAGACGTGATTTGACTCTCCTCGGTTGAACCTTTGCAGAGTTTTCTTACACCATCTGACGCGGGCCGTCTTGTGATCGTCGGAAAGCAGATGCGGTATCCAACGGCAGACTAGCTTTCTCACACCAAGCGCTTCATGCAAGATCTTCTGAATGGGTATCCCTGAGATGCCGAATAGAGCCTCTATCTCTCGATACATCACATGACGATCTTCGAGAATTAGTTGTCTTACAGCAATGATGCTATCTTCAGTGAAGGCGGATTTTGGGCGTCCTTCGCGAGATTTGTCACTAACACTAGTATGCCCACGCTGGAATTTTAAATACCAGCGTTTGGCAGTCCGCAGACATGGGGCTTCATCACTGGACACAGATGATTGCTCTTCAAAACACTGAAGCCGTGTCAGGCCTCTTCTAAAGTTGTAGAAAATTATTGCACGAACATTTTCCTTGGAAAGATTCATTTTCGTACGTAACCTGACAGAATCCAATCGACGCTGTGACTGAACAATGGCATTAATCCTAATACTTTCAACTGTTTTTTGATTCAAAATTTAAACACATTCGAATATAGAACAGTTCCAAATTCAAAATTGCCGGGCAATATGGAAACGACAGAACTCAAAAGGCATGCCTAAAGCTGTTTTTACATGAATAGGGACATAGACTTCATAAGTTTACTTTCCGGGTGATGAAGCTTTCACAAGTCTTAACATGACGAAATTCACGTCTGCAAGTACCCGATACTGTAATAATTAAGGTAAAAAAACGCTAGAAATAAATAATTACCCGTTGATCTTTTTAGAATGTACTTTTTGCCATGACGATCTCCCAGTTTATTTTCGACGTATTTTTTTTCTGAATTTGCTTATATTTATTTCACAAGGTCACTTGAGTATATTAAAACCTTTTTATAATGCAATCTTACTGATATTTCACCATTATCAAATTAAATCTCGACCAAAACTTTATTACAATGCATCGGCTGCCGCGCTGTCAAAAGAATGGTCGCAGCATAGAGGTACTAGAAGCATTTACATTGAAACTGCTACTGGTTGTAATCTTCGCTATTTCAGTCCAACATCGGAGCACTCTTTTGTAAAATGTTTTGAAAAGACGCAACTATACTGAGTTCAACTCTAATATGCTCTTCGTGTTGCATGAAAACACTATTCATTTAGGCTTGTTACGACCGCCTGACGGCGGGTACAAATAAAAACACAATTACAAAAATACAATTGTTTATTGAAAAAAAAAATTAAAGAAATGAAAACAAATAAAAATCGCAAAAAGAAGAAAACAAAAAATTAAAATAAGTAAATAATTTTTCTACACCCGGGGTGTGAATTCGCGGCACAGAGAAGCCTTCTGGTCAAAAAAAAACTATGTGTGCTGGGGACTTATCTTCGGCTGTTCGATCCCGTGACGCGTGGGGGTCTTCGGTGATAAGCTTCCACCGGCTAGGTGGGGAACTTGGAGGTGCCCTATAGAAGGCCCTCAGCCGCCAAGGTCAGCTGGAGTCGACGGGCAGAAGTGTGGCCTGCTGTCTCCCATACCGTACTTTTGCAACCCGTACGGTGGACCCCCAGTTTTCAAGGGGGTTGAAAAATGTTGCTAATCTAAAACTTTTTATTTTCTTATTTTAATAAAGCACTGGTACTATCACTATTAATTAGGAATAGTTGTCGTGCGAACTCTGGCGTCGAAAAAGGCTTTGTTCCTGCGCGAATTCGTTTTTATATACTGTATCAGGACGGCCTACTTCCTGCCTGAGGCAACAGTGCGCACCCCCCAGATCTCTAGATCCTTCGTCTGAGACGAGGACAGAGATATGGAAAGAACGGCTCAACCGAAGCAAGGCACGCCCCAAACTATTGTCTGTTTTTTATAAAATTCTTGTGGGACTAAGATAGCAATAATCGAACCGGGCGAGATAAGATCATTGTCCCGTTGTTCGCTGTTGTATTATTTCTAGATCTTTCTATGTTGTGGACGTTTCTTATTAGATGTTCTAGAAGGAATTTGATTTCCGGTACCAACGAATACCTTATATGGTCATTATGATGCTATCACTAGTTAAGGCGCGCGGTTTCCATTCGATGTAACAACTAGTTATTTTGTTTGTTTGTGTGTAAAGATTTTTTTTTTATTTTATAATTTTAAAACTTTGTTACGACGTAACAGGCTGCAATATCTGTAGGCATAATAAAACAAAAAAAAACATGCGTTAAAAATGATGTAATTACCAATGTTCGAAAATGCTATCGATATCTATCTATCTATCTATAACCTCACGCCAGATCCCTTGCGGGGTAGGCAGAGAGTACAGAGTTCCAACAGGTTCTTTCCTTACACACCTCTCCGGCTTCCTCGACTCTCATAGTTCGTCTCATACACGCTCGCCGGTTACGGAGACTCTTGACTTTTCCATCAGCTAAGACTCGGTTTATTTGGTCGTGGTAAGATAGTCTAGGTCTTCCCCGGTACCTGCATCCTTCCACTTTCACATTGTATATCTGTTTTGTCATTCTTTCCTCTGGCATTCTTTCTATATGCCCGAACCAACGGAGCATGCCCTTTCTCATCTTTACACCGATACTATCTTTCATACCTACTCGCTGTCTTACTATGCTGTTGTTAATGCGGTCGGTCAGCTTCACTCCGCACATCTTCCGCAGAGCTCGCATTTCTACCGCATTTATCCTACTTTCATTCTCCTTCTTACATACCCAGCTCTCGCTACCATATAACATCGTTGGGACAAGAACTCCGTTATGTATGGCCAGCTGCGCCTTATGGCTTAAGTGCCGGCTCCCGAGTAGCTTTCCCATCGCACCATTCACTCTGTTCCCTGCACTCACTCTTCTCTCTATGTCAGCGGTGTATTTCCCATCCTTACTGAAGGCGCATCCAAGATATACAAACTCATTCACTTGCTCCAGCACATCGTTACCAACCACAATCCTTACATTCGTTACATTCGTTCTGGTTTCTTCCCTTTCAAAAACCATAGTCTTGGTTTTCTTCACATTCAAGTGTAAGCCTATCGATATCGATGTAAATTTTTCCATCATTATGACTAATCTCTTTGGGATTATGGTTATTAAGATTCTATCTAAATCTAATCATTTATTAATTAAGCTTCATCTGCATTTCTAGACCAATAAGATTTGCGTTCCAATATAAAGCACGGTATTTTAGTTGTGTGGCACCATGTTTTTACAAATATTTTAAAAAATATCGTTTTATGAATTGAAAACAAATTAAAAGTGTCCAAGAACACAGTCACTAGACGAACAAATTTTAATCGATAAATTTGCATGGAGCATACACCAAAATGACAAGTCATAAATATTGAATAAAAAAGAAGTTCGAACCATGTAGACACAAAGATTTTTAAATTGTTTACCTAAATGGTATTCGAACATAACATTTACCACAAGAAAACAAAAGCACTACTTAAGGAATAGGAACAAAATACAACTCACTCAACCACGTACAATAACTTACGGGAAAAGAACCATACGGTTTGAGGGAGCGCAACTATACAATAACTTACCAAATGAATTAAAGGAGTGCAGCAGGATTAATGTATTTAAAACTAAACTTAAGAAATATATATACGAGAAATATTAATAAAACAGGAAATAATGACATACAAGGACTTGGATATGACTGGATAAATACGAAATTTGTGTAGTGTCTGAGACTCGATAACGACGTCAAAGTGATAATTATAGTCTTAAGTTTTCACATTATAATCTCATTTAAGTGAACTATGTATGTTCTTATGAGAAATAAAGTTCTTTAAACCTAAGTGTCCAGAAAAGGTGCACTGCTGAACTGAGTTTATAATCCCTCTTATGTTTTAAATCCTACCTCTATGGGTCGCAGAGGTTATGTCCCGAGATAGCATAGAGGAGGCGTTGACGTTTTAAGTCTCTAAAAGATGCGCAGGGCTGCTGAGTGGGTCGAGAGAGCTGCATATGATTTATAACGAGAACGAAGGATACAGTATAGTAATGACCTATAGAACCGGCATAAACAGCTTTTTATTCCGAGTAGAAGAAAAAAGTCAAACGATGCCGAGAGTGCTTCCTTTGGTTCCACCGTCGAGCTTGCTCTTTGTCAGCATTGTACGGTGGTTAAACATAACTAATGATTCTGATAAGAGACGAACTACATTCACAATGTAATTTATGTATGCAGAGACTTCGATAATTGTTTTCATTTTTATTTTTGTATAGCTCGTTTTCTTTTTAGAGTTTACTGAATAGTTTGTTGTACAATTGCCTTCACATATACGCTAAATATTCTCTTTGCACTCCAAGGTTAACTGGTAGACAACTCAAATTGAGTTAAGTTCGCCTTTGTACATCATATCTGTAAATGTACTTACTAATTTATGTAAATTTGTACAATAAATAATAAAAAAAAATATATAGGTTCACAATAATATCTTGTATTCATATTTCTTCTTGGAATTTAAAGTTATTTGTTATGATTGTGTGAAGAAAAAATCATGCATGTTTAAATCTGTTACTAATAAGTAAGGCGGACTACGAATTGATTCTCAGATAACTTTAAATACGCTACGCTAATTAGAAATGAATGAAGTCTTCATGTTAATAGGCTTTATTGAATAAAAAATAAACAGCGCGTGCCGTATGAAGTTCAAACATTGTCGTTTAACATTTCTCTCAGCTTTTGGCGCACAACCTTCCCTCTAGTATTCCTCGGCATTTCTTGTATAAACTTTACACCACCTCTTAAATGCATAAGCGGCGGTACCTGAAAAATGAAACAAGGTAATTTAGTCGATGCCAGTTCCCATTTCGCTGATTGCCAGCACGTAGTAATTTCTTTAAAGTAGTCATTTACATATTTTTAATTAGTAGTTTTTATTACAAAATAACGCCCAGTTGCAGAAACGCTGTTATTTCTTTTAATTTAAAGGTGTGATTACCCGCTAATCTATCATTAAGTCATTGCACAAGCAAATTTTACATTAAAATAATGAATCCCTTAGTGAAAATGCCACTACATGTAATGAAGGTGTTTCTGCAACTGAAAGTAACACAGTAAAAGTAGTGAAAATTTCAGAAATCTCTCTAAATTTGAAATGATAAAAAGAGAAATAATAACCTCTAAAGCAACGTAGTCCATTAGATCTTTTTCAGTTACATCTGTTCCAGGTTGTTTTACAACAAATGCTGTGGGTTCTTCTCCGTAATCAGGTACCGGTTTCCCCACCACACCTGCTTCACGCACTCCAGGGTGTAGCTGCAAAATGGTTTCCAGCTCCAATGGTGCTACCTGTTAATTAATAAAAGTAACCAGACCAAGATATTGTAGAAGGGCTACAACCAGAACGGTATTAAATTAAAATGTAGCTAGATACCTAAATGTGAAAATCCTGTTTGGCAATAATCAAGGTTGTGTGATGTGTTTTAAAATGTAATAAAACTATTTTACAGCACTTCAATTTAATATTAAAAATCGCAATGAATAGAATGAATGAATTTCATCTTTAAAATCCAAAACATAATGCGTGCTGCACGTTTTAGTGAATTACGATCGCCTAGGATTTATTGGTTTTGCATCGAGCGTCAATACTAGGTGCGCTGCTTTGCAGTCGTAAAACTCGTTTTGATATCAGTTTTTCAGGGGTTTGTCGAAACTACGAACGGATCGTTAACTTTGTTTTCAAGAAATCAACGTATCGTAAACTTTGTTTTAATGAAATCCGGCTAAAAGAGGATCTAGAAAACTATGGAATAAGAATTCTTCTATGACGTAATCCACAAAAAAAGGTTTTTCGAGATCAAAAGGTACGAGAATATTCGCGTAGGGTAATAATACCTACAAAGTGTTATAGCTTATTGCTAGACTTATTTAGTTATTTATTTATTTAATACTTTATGCACTACAGGTACAAAGGCGGACGTAATGCCTGAGGCATTTTCTACCAGTCTACCTTAGGATGATGCAAAAACTAGTGAAGTAGGTGCAAAACCATACAAGATAAAAAATTAGGAGGATAAAAAAAAATTATACAAGGTGTAACATAATTAACGCAACACCTGAAAGTAGTTTGTTCTTAACCGGTAACTGAATTGATTCCAACAACTTATAATATAATTTTCAATTTTTTTTTTAATTTGCAAAATATGCTGTTACTCCTTCAGTGCCCTATAATAAACTGATTTTTATCTTGATTCAAAGCAATACCGAAATTCTAAATGAATTCCTAAAACGTATTTCTCGATACGCGCACATACATGTATAATTTTCATTGTTATTTGGGGTATAAAAGTGCTTAAAATAGGTAAACAACTTTGAAATTGGTAATTTGGTTTTTGTTTTGAATTTGTGAAGCAATTATCTAATCGGGGTGTCTGAGGTCTGGCGTTATTTACGATACACCTTTTATACATATATTTATACAAGTAACAAAAATACATAGATCCCAACTTTGTACATATCTCTAATAAGATATATAGATATGGTACGTATATATACTTTTCACGTGTCGGGTTGTTTCGTAATTATTAGTTACTAGTTTCTGCCCACGACTTCGACCGCGTTAACTTTAGACAGAAATCTAAAATTTTTTTTATGCATCACATATACCATCCTATCTGTTAATCCAGGTAATAAAGTGTCTGTGTGCCAAATTTTATCCAAATCCGTTTATAATATTAGTAAGATATACAGCAATGATAAATAGGTTAAAATTGATAAAAATTATACAAATATACCTTTAGACAAAGCAGTATTCTCATCGATATAGGTAGCGATTTTAGGTCATGCCTCATGCTATCAAAATTGCATTAATTATATATCTATCCAGATCCAAAGAAAATATTTAAACAAGTGATTTTCTTAGTATACATAAATATGGTTTCTATTTTTCAGAGTTTAATACCAGCTGAATTACAAGAACGCTTTTTAAATCAGGTGATAATATATGCCTATAATAAACCTTACAAAACAATCGTTAACCAGATTACACAACATTATATCTTTTTTAAGATACTATTATTTGATCCACATTCACTCGTTATATAGTATGGGGCAAAATGTACATATATATATATATATATATATATATATATATATATAGTGTAGGGCTGTTTTTATATATATATATATATATATATATATATATATATATATATATATATATATATATATATATATATATATATCTATACCGCTTCTATAGTGAAAGGCTCAGATATATATATATATATATATATATATATATATATATATATATATATATATCTGAGCCTTTCACTATAGAAGCGGTATAGATATATATATATATATATATATATATATATATATATATATATATATATATATATATATATATATATATATATATATAAAAACAGCCCTACACTAGGATTTATTTTATTCCTGTGTCGTTGGTGCGTTTACAAACATGAAAATTCACATACACAAATACCCAGACCGAAACAAATAATTGTGGGTCACACAAAGATTTATTTGTCCCGTGCGGGAATCGAACCTCGACTATTAGACACAGTGTGCGGAGCGGCGGAGTAAGCTCTTAATCACTGCGCTAAATCGTCCGTCAATATATACTATGGGCTAATTTAATCTGATCGAAAACAGCCAATATCATAAATTACATTATAATTGTTTATCCTAGCTATCGATGATCAAACTCCGAATCCTTTTTACAACTTTCTTAAGATAATGAAATTTGGTTCTACGTTCAGGTTTAAAAAACCAGTCTTCCAAAAGTCCACTTCATTCCGTTATCACCGCCTGGGCAGTGGAAGGAGGGCTTTGCCCAAAGGTGGGACGATGACTAACAAAAAATAGTTCTACCTTGTATCCATTGTAAACAATCATTTCTTTCAGCCTGTCAACTATGTAGAAATATTTGTCATCATCGTAATAACCCAAATCGCCGGTCTTAAAGAAACCTTGTTCTAAGTAAACGGAAGGGTCTACTCCCACGTAACCCTTCATAAAGACAGGACCTCTCAGGCATATTTCCCCACGTTGATTCGGGCCAACAGTTTTACGGGTTTCGGGGTCCACGACCTGTGTAAAATATCAATATCAGGTTATATCAAATATCAACACTAATAAGAAGCCAAACGTATAAGGCAGCAATAATAATATTGTATATTCCCGCGCTTTATTAAGTAGCTCACAAAAGAATAAGATTACTTTAAGGGTTATCCCAGGGGAGGCCATGCCCACGCTTCCGAGCTTTGGACCTTTAGTACCCCAACTCTCGGATGTCAGTTCACCAGCTTCAGTCATGCCGTAACCTTGCAATATATTTTTCAATTTGGGAAACCTTAAAGTAAAAATATGATTAAGTATTATTTGAGGCCTATCTTTAGGCGTGTTCCTGTTTGCTTTAGCGTGTTTATTTCAACCTTGGCACTTACGCTAAATATATATTTACAATCTCTTTTGTGGACATCTTATGAGGATTATTATTAATTTTTCAAATTTATTTTTTAGATGAGGCGAATGAAGTGTGTGGCAAACTGTAGCAAAAACTCTGCCAACCTCAGTGGGATAAAGGTGTAAGTGTATTATGTGTGTCCATAAAACTCATATTCAGAGAATAGCACTCTTTAGTAATAAAAATGGTGTACAAAAATAAATGTATTTGGGTGTAAAATAAAGCACTTATCTCAAGATATTTCAGCTCATAGACCGAAATAATAATAAAAAAAACAAGAAAGCTGTTCTAGACATGTAGGTTAGGAAAGCAACCGCATAATTATTGATGCGGTACAACCAGTGTTCCATAACAGTAATATTAATAAAGAACCTTAAACGATTCCTTTTCAAAGTAAATGAAGCGAAACTTGCCTGGATTTAACCTTTTCAATCGTCTTGTTATGAAGAGGCGATGATCGAGAATATATAATTTTTAGCGAATCGAGATTAAATTTGTCCACTTCTTGGGTTTTTGATAGCTCACAAACAAGGAAGGGTACTAAAAATGCGATATTAACCTGGAATTTCATGATTCTTATATTAGTTGTTATTTATTTGGTAAAAATATTTTACCGTACATTTCGTGGGATAGATACGGAGCTAGTACCAAATGCATTAAAAATAAGTCTATAATTGATGAAACAGTCTGTCTGCCTAATTTTTAGAGTCCGTTTGTTACACCTGTCTTAGAGCTGAGACACTCCAAGGAATTTCTCTCCACATGGTGTGACAGCGACAGCAAGAGACTACTAAAACACAGTAGACTACAACTAAGGCAACTGATTGAAGGATATACATGTCACTACAGCACAAAAGAACATCTACACAAGATGAACCTCTGCAGCGACGTGGTATGCAGGAACTGTGGCACAGAGACTGACACCATGAAGCACGTCCTCTGCCACTGCGACGCACTGGCGGCGCGGCGAAAGAACCTACTGGGAGTGGCCTATCCAAACCCAGAGGAACGTCGGCTCTTCCCCACTGCTGGAATCTACAGCCTGGTACAGGGAGTATTTGGTTCTTTAGGGATCGAAGTGCGCCTCAAGTTTTCCTCGGTCCGATAAGCCAACAACATAAGATACACCTGTTTTATATCCAGTCTAGTCGTGTTGTGGGCAGGAAAATGAACAGGAAAATGGCGTTACTATAACTTGAATTATTTTGTAAAAGTATTTTGTATGCAATCATTAAAACAAAGAAATGAATGTTTATAATATGTATTAAATCGATCATAGCGAACTTTGCTTGTTTTGGTGCCAGCTTCCTTGCTCGCTATCGCGGTTTGTATTCTCGCGCTGGCCAATTTAGTGGTCACTTTTCTGTTCATCGTGACGTCGCGCGAGTGAGTTAAATGTACTCGTAGTAACACTATTATACTAATAAATTCTCTATACTAAAATTTTACATAATGTTACTACTAATTATGTGTGATTAAAGTACTGTTTTTTCATTCATACATAAAATATGTATCTAACTTTATCGTAACTAGCTAGGAAGATATAAGCGTAGACTTATTTTAATCTCTGTACCCTTTGCTCAAAAAGCATGTCTGCCTCACGATGATGTTATTACAATAGAAAAAAATCAATTAAATACATCACCTACTGCCTTTGTCCTCTATGTTTAATATTACACTTACATCACAATCTTCAACACTCTTCATAAAATTGTAAGGTGTAGTTTCATTGATGTAGACAATTTTCCTCCCAAGAGCGAGAAATTTGTACGTTATAAAAGTGTCGTAATTATGATACCATTCGCCGCAAAGGAAAGCCGTGTTCAGAGATGCGTCGCAAAAGCTAAAAAAATATCATGTAAGTGTCAATTAGCCTTAATCTGAAAGGTTTCGTGTGTCACTTCTACGAACAGATGGCTTAGCACGAATAGATACATATGCGTAGCGCCATCGAGTTGATATACTATCCTTTTCACTCCACATATTTTCTATATAAAGATGAATGTGACAACATGCCTTCAAGCCAACGTTATACTAAAGTCAATCAGTTGGTGCTAAGCCCGCAGATCTATTAGAGAATTTGTACTTATAAATGGGTAATTTTTTATTTCATCTTGGAATTCAATTTTTTATCCAACATTATTCAATTTATCACATTTCAGACACATTGTTTTGCTTTTAAAAGTGTGGACACAATAATATCTGTTAATAATAAATGACGGCTTTTCTTTTAAAAAGAAAATTTGACACCTCAATCTTACTAATATATTATTAAAATACACTTATTAATTCATAAAATGCATTAAAGAATACGAGTGTTATTAGAGGTGGGCATTATTTAAGAAAAATATAAATCAGGCCTATATTCCCCAGCGGGAGCAGCAGAGGTATTCTGTGTATACCCACATTGCGCCTACAATATAACTTCCCAATACAATAAGCAGTCAGACTAATGGCAATATATATATAAATATAATATATTGCTATTGGTCCAAATTATTAGAATACCAGATGCAATTTCAGACTCCTAAATGTATGTTATATTTTTTGTATAGAAAAACTCCAATAACACTTTCCAACTTAGTATTTGAACCCAGAACATCGTGGGCGCCACTAGATCATCGAAACCTATATTTAAATAAACCAAGTTCCGTTCAGTATAAATTTTAAGCTCAGTAATAATAGTCATTCTGTTCGTTTACTCCAATCAAACTTACTTATCTGGCAGACTATTTAAGATGCAATTCAGATGAGTCAATTGGACGCCTTTTGGCATGCCGGTGGTGCCCGAGGAATACAAAATAAATGCGGTGTCAATCTGTCCATGAACTTGCATCGGCTCAAACCTATTTATGTCCACGTCGGTCGTGACCAATGCTTTTATAGAAATCACTGAGTCAAAAGAATCGTCCAGCGTTATAAATTTCTTGATACAGTCGAAACTTTTTAATGTGGCACCGTACATGCTCCAGAAGTGATTTGAACAGATAAAGTATTTGGGTTGCGATATGCTTATTTGGTGTATTAAAACCGCTGAAAAAGAACACATTGTCATTAGTACATACTAATAAAAGACTTATAACTTATTATATGCAGTATAACTTATGTTATTGTTTTATTTACATAAATATGGAGTTTCAATGTTAACATTAATACAAACCTTACTGGTTTCATAATGCTATATAATTTTATATAACGAGTTTTGGTAAGTGAAAAATAAATAAACAAAAAAATTGATGATCCTTAATTTTTTAATAGGTGATTCAGAGTCGTTACCTGTACGAGTATTGTGTGTGTAATTTTAAATACTTGTTACAGATAAGTTTCACTTTGGCATATTGGATTTATGATATAACTAACATCTTGCTAAGACTACCCTTACTACGGTACTTTATTTTTTTAATTTTACTTCATTATGAAGACAATGATCATATTGAGAGGAAAATATTCAGTATAATATAAATAATAAATATTCATATAATAAATCCTAAGAAATATTACTCAAACTATATATTCCGTCCCCCATTTCGCATTTAATTTTTCAAGGCATAAAACGTTTACAGAATGTAGTGGAAATAAGATAATGTAGTTGGTCTCACCTCTACCTCTCTTTAAATCATAGGGGGTGTACGTCGCTCCAGTGAATACGATTGCAAGAACCGTCGGAAGAAATTCATTGCGTTTTTCGGATCCCACTGCAACGATGTCGCCTCTCCCAACCCCTAACTTTGTCAAAGCGGTGGACATATTGACAGCATATTGCGTGAATTCCTTGTACGTTAGCTTTTCACGTGTCTCACCGTTTTCCTAAAAATTTCCGATATTTCGAGTTGAATAAATTGTTTTGATAGAAATGTTATGTTAGGTAGCTGCTAGTATTTATTTTTGTTGATTATCCTTATACGTAAGCGTGAATTGTTTATTCTACTGTTCCCTGTGGGTGTTTTAAAAAGCAACTTAAATATTAAAAAATATTTCAATTAAGAAATAGGATCTATTGCATAAGCATATTTGTATAATATACATTAGCGTGTATATGCATAGTAAAGCATGGTCGCTTAGATTATTTACTACTTTAAAATAACTTTAACCACCCGTCAAGACGTATTTATTTAGTTGTGCAGATACATTTAATTATTGCGAACAGGAAAAATAATAAATCACTCACCAATGCTATTTCGTCCATTTTTAGACGAAGTCGGTCTAAAATAAATTTCCCAAAGCTTAAATGCGCCGGTACTTGCACATTTTGATCGCCGTATACAAAAAGATCGTCGTTGAACATTTTTATTGATAAATCCGGATTCTAAGCGGTGCCAACGCGGCTTGCGTTCGAGTAACAATACGTTACTGTGTACAATGTAGAGTAGATTATACTGTGAGGAGATACTATTAGACGTCTAATAAATTTGTCCTATCGCAGACATGACGCGTCCGTCACAACTGCGTTAATTTATTTTTAAATTATCTGTTTGTGTCATCACGCCAGATCCTTTGCGGGGTAGGCAGAGAGTACAGAATACCTGCAGTACAGATAGAGTACATCCGTTAACTCTTATTTGCGGAATGCTTATCGCGCGTTTGTAAAGAATGCGACTAACGATTACGAGGTTCTGGGTTCGAATTCTAAGTGAAACAAAATGTTGTTGGGGTTATTCGTTCGAAAAACTTTAATAACAATAGCAGTCTGGTACCGGAAATTGTGATCCGTGTAAAGGCAATAAGCTCACCCCCTATTACACTGACACCTGACATCGTCAGCGAAATATAAGTGACCCCTGCTTTGGAAACTGCTCTTTTAACTGATTCACACAAAGACTAAATTTATACGTAGGGGTCCGTATTAATTAAAATTAAAAAAATATATATTCTTTGTTCATATTATTATTATATAGCGCCAATAGATTATGGATGACAAAAAAAACTTAAACATCAAAACGTGCGTGGTTTAAGGAATAAGACCAATTCTTTTTATAGAAATATGATTACGGATGATCATGATATTATTTGCCTCAGTGAAACATGGTTGTTGCCAGGGATATTTAATTCAGAGATGTTTGATAATATATTTGTTGTTACCGGTGCGATCGAGACTACACTTCTAGGACGGACTGTATGGGTGGAGAGGTATTGATTGCTGTGCGTAAGGGAATTTCAGTCTCTGAAGTTTCTATAAGTCAGTCTAATAGCGAACAGTCAGCTGATATTGTTTCGATTAGTATTTTAATTAAATCTACCAATGTTACTAGAATATGTCATATTTATTGTTGTTATTTTCCGCAGTGCCTAACTCAGTTTCATGATGAAGTAACATTCTTTGAGGTGATGTCCGATACCTGTGTTCAACATCCCGATGACAATTTCTTTGTAATAGGTGATTTCAATGTTAGAAATGCCTTGTGGGAATTGGACAAGGTAACACAAATTATCAATCTAAGTAGCGATGGTGCGGACCCGTTAGTATCGGCAGTATCTAATTTCATATCTTTTAATTCTTTCAATCAATATAATGCTATACCTAATGAGAATGGGAGATTTTTAGATTTAGTGATAAGTAATTGCGAATGTGTAGTTGACCGATCATTGTCGCCGTTGGTAAAGGAGGACAACCATCATTCTTCGCTGGATATTAAAATTATAGGTATAGTTTCTAAAACACTTCGCGCTCCGCCTCGTTTAGTTAAATTATTCCATAAATGTGACTACAATGATATAAACATGGAACTGACAGGGATTAACTGGTATGACATTTTTCATTGTTTGGATCTGGATTCGGCTGTGGATCGTTTTTATAAAATCTTGGATAGAATAATATTAGAACATGTTCCTGTCAGATTATTAGGTAGTGATCATAATTACCCCGTTTGGTACTCCCCGGCTTTAATCAAAATTGTCAAAAAAAAACTGAAATGTCACAAGAAATGGAAACGGTACGGTCGCCTTGCAGATTATCATAGTTTCTCTTTGCTTCGTGAATGACAAAAGAAATTGGAAATTACATGCTATGACACGTATATTGCTAAATCAGAGAGTAACATCCTAAAATGTAGTAAAGGCTTTTGGTCATTTATAAGATCTAAAAAGAACAATGGAGAATTACCGGACCGATTGTTTTACAATGATAAGTCATCTTCAGACGGAACTACTATCTGTGAAATGTTTAATGAGCATTTTAATTCGGCTTTTTGTCGTAATAGTGCTGGTGCTGATGTAGATGACAAGAGTTATACTTGCGTTGATATGTCTTCTTTTAAAATCACTGTAGAATTAGTCTCAAAATATCTAAAAGCTCTTGATACATCTAAAGGAACTGGACCAGATGGGATCTCTCCATTGTTTCTTCGCCAGTGCCGTGAACAGCTTTGTTACTCTTTGTTTCTTTTATTTAGGCAGTTATTGTCTTCCGGAGTTATGCCAATCGAATGGAAAAAGTCTCACGTTGTCCCTATATTTAAGAATGGAGATAGACATGATGTCGCGAATTATAGGCCAATTTCAAAACTAAGTATAATCCCAAAATTATTTGAGCACATGATTTACGATTTCCTCGCCTCCGCAGTTGGACCCCATATAATAGAACAACAGCATGGATTTATACGAAAGAAGTCAACCGAAAGTAATCTTTGTGAGTTTGATGATATTTTAACTACAGCAATGGAGAATGGTTTTCAAGTAGACGTCATATATACTGATTATTCTAAAGCGTTTGATAAAATAAGCCATGATATATTACTTCAAAAACTTTTACGCTTTGGAATACATGGCGATTTGCTGCGTTGGCTAGAATCCTACCTAAGAGATCGTTCCCAGGCAGTCACTGACAAAGGGTTTTGCTCGGAATTCATTCCAGTCCCATCCGGAGTACCACAGGGATCTCATCTCAGGCCTTTATTATTCAATATTTTTATAAATGACGTCAGCTCAGTTTTCAAAAGTTCTTTGTTTCTTTTATATGCCGATGATAATAAAATTTTTAATGTTATCCAATCAACTGAGGACTGTGCCCGATTGCAAGAGGACATTGACAGGTTATCAGAATACTGTCAACGTAATTTGCTATTCCTCAATTCCGATAAGTGCAGTGTTATAACGTTTTCTCGTAAAAAGAACAATATTATGTTTAATTACAATATCAAAGGACAGGCTTTACAACGAGTTTCGGTTGTAAAAGATCTAGGTATTTACCTGGATACTAAACTTTTATTTGATAACCATATTAACGAAATCGTAAACAGATCCTATCGAATTTTGGGTTTTATTCTAAGGGTTAGTAGGAATTTTAAAAGAAATTCGATAGTCCTATCTTTATATAGATCCTTTGTTCTTCCTGTCTTAGAGTACTGCTCAGTTGTTTGGAACCCGCAATATAAAGTTTATACTGAGCCTTTAGAATGGGTTCAGAACAAATTTTTTAAACATTTACTTTATCCCGCCAATTTCTGTAGTCTGCCGGCACCGGCTACCTTAGTGACTCTTTCCGACGTAGGTTAATTAAAGACCAAAATTTTTTGTTCAAAATTATTAATAACCATATTAACTCTCCTTATTTATTAAGCAAAATATTATTTAAATGCCCACGCCTCAATGCAAGAAACACATTCCTACTTCAGTCGTCGACAGCCAGAACTAATTATGGATCGAACACTTTTATTCGACGATCATGTAGATGTAATAATGAAAACTTCTCCGCTATTGACTTTTTTTCAATATCTTTAAAGTCTTTAAATAAAACTCTCATCAATAGTTTCAATTTCAAAATAAATTACTATATGATTTTGTATGTACCTAGTCTCTTAACTTTAGCAACTCTTGTTCACTATCTCACTATCTTCTTTATAATTATTTGTATAACTTAACGGTGGAAACTTAATTGGATTTTGAAATACCTTACATTATTCTTAGTTTAAGCATTATATTTCCGTATGTTTCCCAAATAAATAAATAAACACAATGTCGTCGGCAAATCACTCACCTTCTATTTGCCAATGACATTGTGATCATGGCGGAATCGCTGGCAGATCTAGGACGAATGCTCGGTGACCTCAACAGAGTATCCCAATAAGTGGGTCTTAAATGAAGATGGACAAAACAAAAATAATGTTTAATGTCCATGTCGTACCCACCGCACTCAGCGTTGGGAACTCTACTCTTGAAGCTGGCGACGAATACATTTACCTGGGCCAGGCAGTTCGGTTAGGTAGGTCCAACTTTGAGAAAGAGGTCAATCGACGAATCCAACTCAAAATACCTTAGTGCCTCAAGACTAAAGTTTTTAGTCAGTGTGTGTTGCCAGTGATGACAAACGGATCAGAGACGTGGTCTCTTATAATAGGTTTCATAAAAAATTGTAGCTCAGCGAGCTATGGAACGGAATGAAATGAAATGCTCAGCGTTTCTCTACATAAATCAGGAATGAGGAGATTCGTAGAAGAACCAAGGTTACCAACATAGCCCTTAGGATTAGCAAGCTGAAGTGGCAATGGGCGGGCCACATAGCGCGTAGATCGGACGGGCGTTGGGGCAGAAAGATTCTAGAGTGGCGACCACGTATTGGCAAGCGCAGCGTGGGACGACCGCCTGCCAGATGGACCGACGATCTTGTGAAAATCGCAGGAAGTCGTTGGATGCAGGTGGCATCGGACCGGTTACGCTGGAAAGTGACTTGGGAGGCCTATTCAGCAGTGGACAAGTACAGGCTGAGATGAAGATGATATTCTTTATTGGGTTTTCAAAAATAAACATTTGTTTTTTCTAGGTCAATAATAATTGTGGGTACATATCATAAGGCGAGAGAAATCTCTAAATTATGGAGTTGAATATAGCAATTATTTTTCATTTACATTTTTATTACTGAATTATTCAAAAATATCAAGACGCTGGCTGACCACCGTGAGGAGGCAAATGCGCGGGCGGCAGGAAATATACAATGAATATAGCGACTCGCGACCGTGAGGTGACGCGAACGCGAGTACCTATTTGCACGCACTATCCGCCGCGACACGACACGATTTAGGTAGAAAGCAAAATAAAAAGTGTAATAATTTTAATGCTAATTTCCATGTATTGATAAGTAACTATTTACTGCAAGTACTTAACTTGAAACTTGAGTAACAATGATTATCGCCTGTATCGTGTTATCGTGATTGTAAACCCATTTTTAGGCAGTTAGGAGATAACATACGTAAACGTCTTCCAATGCGGATATCAAAACAACATTGGTGTATTGTCGACTATTAATGTTTATATGGTTTGATAAGCTAAGTCATTCTTGTAATAAATTCCAGTTCATTTTTCTAACCGTCAGTACCTATCCTAAAATCCCACCAAAAACATTTTCATGTAAAATGTTGAAGACGAGACCAGACCGCACTGTCAGAAAGTTATCAGATCTCATCTAGAGCCGAGCTTCTAACTCTACACGCCCTAACTCTACAAGCCCTAACTTCACAAACTCTACACCTTAGTCAAAATATGTGGCTTGGCCGTTTCGTTACTACAAGAACTATTGTATAACAGAAAAGTAATGAACAGTATTAAATTGCATATATATTCAAGAAACGGCCAAGTCACATATTTTGACTAAGATATATAGATAGATAGATAGATAATAGTTCATTGTTCCACCAGAAATACCAGAAGGAAATAAAATGATACAATATTTTAATTGAAAGGTAGTGTAACAATGGGCGGCCTTATCACTAATAGTGATCTCTTCCAGGCAACCTTTGGATGGAGGGGATCTAAAGAAAAAGATTTAGGTGTGTACTTAGCAAACAGAACATAACAATATACAAATAAATCTATCATGAACTACTTACATAATATACCTATATATACATATAATACACAAGTAAAAATAATATAAGTCAAAGATAAGTCTATAATAATAAGCAACTAGCAACAGCATATAGAAAACATCCAGCAAATTTAATTTAATTAATCGGTTATGTAGAATTTTTCACCTGACCTCTAAATATATGAATAGATGAAGCACTCCATACAGAAACAGGTAGTGCGTTCCACAGTCGTACGGCTTTGACCGTAAAAGAATTATCGTAAAAGGTGCTAGATTGTAGAGGCATTACGAGAGCCAAGTTTTCTGATGACCTTAAAGAATACGAGTTGGAAAAGTGAAGGAAATTGAATCGTTTCTTAAGGTAACGCGGGGATGACTGACTAAACAAAATATTGTACAGAAGACAGAGGATATGAGTATTCCGGCGAAGACCTATAGGGAGCCACTTGAGCTTAGAACGAAACTGAGATACATGAACATATGTGCGCTAGCCAAATATAAATCTTATACAAAAGTTTTGAAGACTTTCAATTTTATGTAACTGGTCTTCAGTGAGATCTAGATAGCCGATGTCAGCATAGTCGAGAATAAGAAGCAACAGAGATTGTGCTAGAGCAATTTTAGTGGTATTAGGCAGAAAGTTTGGCAGTCTTCTAAGAGAACTGGCTGCAGCATATAGTTTGCGACTGGCGTCTTGCAGCTGACTAGCACAACTCATACAACGATCCATCGTTAAGCCTAAGTTTTTTACAGTTTCACTGTACGGCATCGACGCTCCATTAAAATTAATCCGCGGACTGCCAATGATTATTGCTTGGGTCTTAGTGGGATTTACTTTCAGGCCATAGTTTTTGCTCCACTCTGTTATACGAAGTAAATCATTATTGACAGTACTTATACACTCGTGTAATCTGTCCAGTGAAGATGATGAGAGCGAATGAGAATAAATTTGAAGATCATCTGCATATAAGTGATATGAAGAAGAGATATCATGGGAAATTGAATTAATGAAGATTGCGAAAAGGAGGGGAGATAGGATCCCCGCGCCTTGTGGTACTCCAGCCGACGTGTCACACCATGATGAGAAATTCTCTTCAAGGTGAACCCGCTGCCGGTGTCCATACAGATAACTGCGAAACAATTCGATCACCGTTGGAGATGTGTTCATTGAGCGAAGCACAGCTAAGAGAATGTCAAAATCGACCGTGTTAAAATGCATTGCTGAAATCCAACAATGTAAGCACCGTTAAGTTACCATTTTCCATAGAAAAGCGAATTTCGGTGACTTTAACAAGAGTACTTACTGTGGCAGGACGAAAACCAGATTGGAATGGATTAAGGAGATTATGACAGAAAAAGTAATTGCTGATTTGATTGTGAATAAGACGCTTAAAGACCTTTAAAAGAAACAGAAGTATAGATATCGGACGATAGTCGGAGAAAGATTTAGGATTGGGTTTTTTAAGTAAAGGAATTATTTGCGCGTCTTTCCAAATAAAAGGAAATATGCCTCTTTTTATGGGGTTATTAAAAAGGAGACAAAGGATGGGAACGATAAAGTCGATGAATGGCACTAGCATATTGCGACTTATACCATCGCCACCAACGGTGCTGGAGGAGATGTGACAGTGGGTGACAGTACGCTCTTTTTAACATCACAATCGGATATACGATTGAAAATAAAAGGAGGGTAGTCTGGAGTTGGTATATTTGAAAGATATTTTAATGTATTTGCTCTAGTTGAATCAGCAATATTAGTCGAAGAAAAGAAGTGTAAATTGAGCGAATTAATATATAAATCAGTTTGAAGAGTATCTTGGCGTGATTTGCCAACTTCAATAGACTAGAAAGTTTCCAGATTTTAGTTAGATCATTATTTTCAACAGAATCATGGATATGGCGGCGTAAAGCATCCCTACATACCACTTTGCAGCGATTTCGCGATTTAATGTACTTCGCTTTATTTTCATCGCTAGTACAGCACTTGTATTTAGGGTAAAAGCCGGATAGTTGCCCCACTTTTCAAAAAAGCTCTATTACTAATAAATATGTACTTAATAGGAATAATGCTACATGTATATCAAAACATAGGTCTTAGATCTTTTATAAAAACCCATTTTTGTAAACAAATGTAACATTGTTTTTGAGTAAATCCTGTTTTATTTGACCTCTCAAAAAAGGGATAGTTGCCTACTGTAGCGGATAGTAGCCTAACGTTAAAAATTCTTCGGAGGATACTTGCCTCGTGGGGGATAGACGCCTCACTATGAGTTTTTTAGATAGAAACAAATGTATATCAATTTAGGTAATCGGTTTTTATTATTAACCAAGATCCTATATTAAGTACTAATCAAAATTTTAAGTAGCATTATAAAATAGTATTAAGTTTTAACGTTTTAATCATAAAAATAAAAAAAGCCTTTACTTTAAGTTAGGCAAGTTAGTAGTAAAATATTTTTTTGTCTATCTTAAAGATAGAACAATATGGCAATGAAAGTTGATTGCACTAGCATTAATTATCACGAGAAGCCAGGGTTTTTAACTTTCCACATTTCATTCAATGGTTTTTGAATGTTGTATAAGGTTGATGCAACCACATTTGACACATCCCACATTGAATTCAATCTGATGATTTAGATTTAGTAAAATTGTAATTCTCTAAACATTCTGCGCAATATTCAACTGAATTTTTTGTTCGTATTTTCGATTCTGAATTAGCGTTTTTCACTTTTAATATATTTTCAGCGACTTATCGATTTTTTCGCCCTTTTTCCTTTTTAGTGGTGGTAGTCCTTCGGTGGCTTTACCTTAAGATGGTTTTGAACATATAACATTTTCTTAATTTTCATTGTCGAAACTGTAACTGTATTTTTTTTCATTCCATAAAATCTGTGTTATCACATTCACTGCTGGTAATAAATCTGATGGACTTTTTATTTTTTTGCGGTTGCCCCCTTTTCTTCACATTTCAAGGTTGTGACTGTGATTCATAAGATATCAGCAAAGGCAACGATAGCTCAGTACCATCAAAAATGTTCCTTTGTTTATTTTGTTTAATCGCTCCCTTGATGATGGCCACTTCCCTAGTAAATGGAGTGAGGCTCATATAGTCCCTATTTTCAAAAAAGGTTCTCGTGTTAAAGCTGAAAATTACAGACCAATATCTATTCTAAACGTGTTTGCTAAAATCTTTGAAAAGTTTATTTATAATTTTATATACCCTACAGTATATCATGGCATACCTGGCTCTCAGCACGGTTTCCTTAAGGGTAGATCAACTATAAGCAATTTAACACAATTTATACAAGAAACAGTTCAAAGCATGGATGGTGGCGGTCATGTTGACGTCATCTACACAGATTTTGAAAAGGCATTTGACCGTGTGGATCACGTTATCCTGCTCCGCAAATTAGAAATGCTCGGAATTTGCGGAGATCTCTTACGTTGGATAGAATCCTATTTGAGAAATCGTAGTCAAGCTGTAGTTATAGGCGGATATCGCTCTGATTTTATAGAGGTTACCTCCGGAGTGCCGCAGGGGTCTCACTTAGGGCCCCTTCTCTACAATGCTTACCTCTACGATATCTTCACATGTTTCAGACACTCATCTTTTATGTTATACGCCGACGATAATTTTTTTTTCTTAAAATTAATAATATTTATGACTGTTATAAGCTACAGAACGACTTGAGATGTCTAGCATCCTATTACGAACTCAATCGTATAACAATTAATGTTGCGAAATGTGAAGCTATACCTTTTACACGTAAACCGAAACCTATTGTATTCACATATAAAATTAACGGCACGAGTGTAAAAAAGGTAGAGGTTGTCAGAGATTTAGGCATTTTTCTTGATAATAAGCTAACATTTAGCTCGCATATTGATCATGTCACGAACAAAGCCTACAGGAATTTAGGCTTCGTACTACGCACTTGTCAACCTTTCAATAATTTAGTCTGTATTAATCTTCTATATTATTCCTATGTTCGTAGTATTATAGAATATGGTAGCGTAATATGGTCTCCGCAATATCAAGTATACATAGATAAAGTTGAACGACTACAAACTAATATTTAAAATTCCTAGATTTCAAAATTAATAAGCGTCATGAAACATATAATGACAGATGTATTTATCACAAACTACTGCCTTTAAAAGATCGAAGAATAATGTTAGACCAAATGTTACTTTATGACATTATTCATGGTCATTTGGATAACTCATATTTACTTGAGCAAATTAGATGCTCTACGCCCTCTCGTCGCACCTGATAAACAAATTTATTTTCCACGACTTTTGCACACACCAATTATGCACGCAACTCACCTATAAACAGGATTTGTTCTACACATAACCACATGTTCTCTGATTTAAACTCAGACATAGATCTTTTTAATAACAGCAAGCAAGTTTTTAGAAAAAGAGTTTTTAATAAACTGTTCACCAGATTCAAACTGACATCCTCACACACACACACACTAACTCAAACACACGCACACACACTCGTACATACACACATCGCAATTAGTACTTACCTTTTCTGTAAATTGTTTTTATTACATTACCTTTTATGATAAGATCACTTTCTTAAAGCTACAAAACTTCCACTCCTAATATGTGTAATTACTTTAGGAAAACCTATAATTGGCTTAATTTAAGTTCATTATGTATTGTTTATTATTTTGTATCACCATAGCTGTTGGTTTTCTATAAATTAATAAATAAATAAATAAATAAAATAAAGTAATTTACAATGTCGCTATAGTGTCGCTAAGGCTAAACAATCTTGAGAAAGATTCAAGAGGTTTAAATACTGCCTAGGTAGCGAGTGATTTTGGTCCACGCTATTCTGCTCTGGCATTTTGCTCACCTAGATTGAACGCATGAAACAGCTCAGTATTTATTTTATTTAAAAGAAGTGATAGTCACAATAAGCTTAAAAAAACGCCAAAAGAACAAAAAAAAATGTCTTTACTCGTTAAAGAATTTATAGATGCGGATAGTTGCCCCTAGAGCAACTATCCGCAAAAGTAAATAGGGCGACTATCCTTTTTGATACGGATACTTGCCCTTTTTATTTGCAAAATAAATAAAAACTATTCAACAATAAAACGATTTAAACAGTGTAACTTAAACTCTAATGCAAGCAAAAAAGCAAAAAGTTGACTGATATCACAATCAGTACTAAAAATATTCAACAGAAACTACCTTGCAATATAATTTCGACGCCCGTCAAAGTTTCGCCGCGGAAGATTTTTGCTCACATGGACAAAACGCATACGCCTACCCTGAAGGTTTACATGACTCTGAGGCCTACGGGAGGGGCACTTCGTATTATACTCAACCGCTAATTCTACCAACATCCCTAACATAGTGTTTTTAAAACCGGGGCATGTATCCCACTGAGGCATCTATCCGGCTTTTACCCTATGTTTGGCCATCGTTTTTTTTGTGCATTAGAAGTTTAATGTTCTGAGTGATCCATGGCGCTGGAAGGTGTTTTAATTTGATGGCTCGCAAGGGTGCAAGTTTGTCATAAAGTTATGGGTTATTAGCGAGTTGAAGTTCATTATTTGATCATTCACTGACTCTGCATCAGTAACCAGTGACCAATCAATTTTCCCAGCATCACTAAGGAATTCTTCCTGCTTCACCACTAAAATTGCGCTGTAGAATTATTTTAGGCTTAGCTTTAGGAGGACGGATTTCATATGAGAGAAATATAAGATCATGATACGAAAAAGCATCAGCAGAAGATTGACCGTGTTTGGCAACATGCAACGGAGACGATACTATTACCAAGTTAAGAAGTGAGGGAGTAGAGTTAGGGAAGTGATGAGTAGCACTATGGGGAAGAATATGCAAGTTACTGGATTTGATGATATTTTCCAGTGAAGTAGTACGGTAATCATGCTTTAGAAGGCAAGTGTTGAAATCACCCATGATGATAGTATGATTAAATAAGGGCATGAGATCTTCCAAGATCTTTTCAAAAGATGAGAAATAATTAATGCGAAGAGAAGGGCTATAATAGGCTACGAGTAAGATCTTGGTGTGAGATAAGCGCACCTCAACAAATAGATGTTCGCCGGTATTTGAAACTGGTGGTTGTGGTGAAGTAGAAATTATAATAGTAAAATAATATTAGCCTATACTGCCCACTGCTGGGCAAAGGCCTTCTCTAACAAATCGAGGTGAGAGAGATTAGGTCATACTCCACCACGCAGACCCAGTGCGGATTGGTGGTGGCAGGTTTGTGGCCATCTACTGTTGGAACTTATCAAGCTGCCTTGAAGGCTTCCAACTCGGCTTAACGACTACCACATTAAGTGGTAACCCGGACCAACGGCTTAACGTGCCTTCCGAAGCACGGAGACGCTTGAATATGAAAATGCCACAAACGGTCACCTATCTCAGGCCGACCGAGTCGAACGCTGCTTAACCTTGGTGATCGGTAAGAACACCGCGATCGCACAGCGCTACGAGCGCTAAGTAGAAATTATAGCATATAAATATGTGTTCGAAGGTAAATGGCCACTCCACCACCTCCACCGCTCCAGCTCTAGCTTTCTAGGACTTCAGGAGGTACCCTAAGAATTTTGATGATCATCAGTGAGTGAGTGACGACATCGTTTTTTTTTTTAAATAAAATTAAAATCTAAAGTATAAGAGCTATGCAATTGAAACTTTATATGTTTTTTGAGTTTACTATTGACAAAATATCTTGAGAATATTGTTTATCTGGTAAAATCCAAACTAAAGTTATGAGGGCTCAAAAAAACGTCGAAGCGCTTCAATAAAAGGTAGTACTGCCCTTGCGCTTCGCTTGGCAGGTCTTGGGGGCACTACCGTGCTCCCAGATTATTGTGGTTTAACGTTCATCAGTATAACTCTGTCTAAAACAATAGGGTAAGTAAATAATTAGCAATAATAATGACCATTCTCCTCGACGCATATCGAGCAGAATGACCATTATTGACTGGGGACAGAGACCGTTGGAGAAAAGAGGGGGAGACTTTTGCCCAGCAGTGGGACACTTTAGCTTGGTTAAAAAAGTTAATAATTGATTTATTTCCTACTATTTAGTATTTTTAGTTTTCATTTCCTATGATTTTGCGAAATTCGAAATTTTGTGTTAAAATTCCTTTGATATTCCGTCGGACGAGCGATCAAAACGCATGCACCGAATGTAGCAGTTTTTAGTGTATCCTGCTAACCTTTAAGAATACATAAGTACAAGTCATCATGAATTGTAAGTCCAATCTAATGTCAATCAAATTTCGAATTATCCATGGAACAGGGAGTCGGCCTATACCCCCTTAGGCTTATAGTCATATCGCCTAATACCAGTGTTTGGAATAACGGTAAAAGAGCGATAACGTTCGGCTTAAATAAGAGGTATCGTTATTTTATAACAAAAAAAAAACACCGTCACGCCTGTATTCCCCAAGCGGGAGTGGCAGAGGTATACTAAGTATACCCACTTTTCACCGAAGATTTTAGGTCCCACTTAAAAGGGGGCAAGCCTATTGCCATATACCGGGCAAAATTCCAAACTTCAGATTTATACTGAAAAACTACATTTGTCCGACCTAGGGTTTGAACGCAGAACCTCGTGATCACAAAGCAATGCGCTTTGTCACTAAACCAACGAGGCAGTTTTATAACAATGTTAGATTAGAAATAACGTTATAAATATGTTCAGTTATTTATGTCGAATTAACGATACTTAACGGTATTGAATAAATAATGGTAACACTTGATTAACGTTATTGGTAGGTATCTGATTTACTCCGATCAGTTTTCTCCTTTTTTGGAATTTGTACCGTATTCTACTTATGTAGTTATCCCGTGCTAACGTCACTGTCATGTGGTGTGTGTAACTAGGGGACATTAGAGGACGAGCATTTTCCGGACTCCGATAGCAGTAGTTGCCTAGGGTTTAGACCGTTGGGCTGCAAACGCAGAGGTCTCGGGTTCAAACCCGCACGCACCTCTTTCTTCATGGAAGCATGTGCGTATTAAAATTAACTATCACTAGCTTTGATGGTGAAGGAAAACATCGTGAGGAAACCTGCATGCCTAAGAATTTCTCAAAAGTGTGTGAAGTTCGCCAACCCGCACTTGGCTTAGCGTAATTGACTATAGCCAAAACCTTCTCAGTTTGAGAGGAGGCACAGGCCCAACGGTGGGACAGTTTCTTAACAGGGCTAATATTATTATACATTCCGGACTCCGGCCAGCGACTGAGATTATTCTCGATAGAATATACATACATCCCCTGGGGTTCAAACCCAGTACTTCAGCATCGCCAGCCCCCTATGGGTCACAAGGCAACCAAGGCAGTTTCTTAAAGTATTAAAATTCAATTTTCCTATTTTTCATTTATAATGTTGAAACAGATCATTAGACCATTTACTAATAAATTTATAAGGCTACTTACTATGTATCTATATCATCACGACAGACCACTAGCGGAGTAGGTACAGAGTAAAGACTTACACAACGACGTACAAAACTCGAATGCAGTAAATTACTAAGTAACGTATCAATTGTGCCCGCTAGTAAAGGGCACTGCACTGAGATTGTTCCGCGTTACATATTAATGGTGATGGCGAGTCCGTGCAAATAACTCCTCGTTCACTTGGAAAAGGAAAACGTTCATAGAATGAAAAAGTGTGGAAAACCCTTAGGTACGATCTTATAGCGTAAAAAAATAAACACAGGTACGCCTATCGTCTCCCATTGGAGTTAGTTGTAGGACGAGCTGAAATAACTTATTCACTAAGAATAAAAGAGGTGAGCAGAGGCGTACTGTGTACGCCCGTAGATTTCATCGATATTAGGCCCCACGTAAGGGCGACCGTATTGCCATCATACCGGACGCAATGATAGACTCTGAATAGATACTGGAGATTTTTTATGAAAAGTTACATATTGTCCAAAATAGAATTTAAACACGGACTGCGTAGTGTTGTTTAATCCACCGTCTTTAAAATTGTCTATTTATTTTTTAACATAATATTATTATGGTGTCTAATAATTTATGTGAAACGATTAGGCCACACTGTAGCAGCATATATTGACTCGAAATAATTTCAGGGATAGTGTTTAATTTTCATTTTTCACTTTTTTAGCCAAAAGACTTCAACTGCAGGACATACGCTTCCCTCAAAGACTCCAACGACGACCGTTCCTATTGATTTTTTAATGTCATAATATAAACGCACATGTTATTGTTTATTACGGTTTTTTACTTTCATATTTTACGCATTCATTTGGCAGTACCATTTCGTAGCCGTTATTGAAACTATACCCACAAAATGTATCTAGTTTTCTATAGTTACTAGTGGTTAAAGTACGGCAAATAATGTTATATAACACAATCAAAATAATACTAAATTAAGCCTGAAAAGTTAAATTAAAACGTTTAGATATCACTACCAAAGCACAGTAGGTTTACGTATCAATAAATTGGAAAAGGCATTGACGTTAAAATTGATGAAAATTATTAATGGCTTTTGATTTTTTCTGTAATTAGAATGTTGTGAAGGACAAATCTTTGAAAAATCAGCACATGATGGTTTAGATGCAATTGATACTGCTCTTCTACATTATTTAAAGGAAACGTAGTTCCACATTAATAATTATTCCTGTGTCGTGAGTGCATTTACAAACATGAAATTCACATGCACAAACACCCAGACCTAAACAAATATTTATGGGTCACGCAAAGATTTGTCCCGTCCGGGAAATCAACTCGCGACTATTCAATTCAGTGGGCTGAACGACAGCTCTTAACCACTGGACAAAGCCTTCTGTCATTGATATTGAGAATTGATTTCTGTGACAGTTCCAAATCTGGTGTTGGCTTTTAAAAGTTGTGTCAGTTTTGCATCAGTTTCAATTCCAAGCAATTGACGTCAATATGCCTAAACACCGACTAATATTTTACCAGAAGTTACATAATATCTAGCTGCATACAAGTTTTCAAATGGAAAGTCAACAGATTTATCGCTAGAAAATATACAGCCAGGCGCTTTTTATAAAATCAATGTAGTAGAAAATTTTGTAAGTATATAATTATTTTCAACATATTTACCAAAACTAAGAGATAATAATTATATGGGTAATAGGTACTAAAATTACAAGGGTTCTTATTTTTTCTAAGAGTTTGTTACTTTTTACATTTAACTGACAGACTCATTTTTTTATATTTCAGTATAAAAAGTGACCTGAATCACAAAATAGCATTTTATGTTGCTCCTTAAATACGTGACAGGGCTATTTTAAAATATGAGGAATGTATGTTCTCACTAGGTAAAACACAAAAAGAAGGCATATGAAGCGTTTAATCATTACGCGTTTTATTAATTGCAGCCGTCTACTTATTAAATTACTTCTACTACATTATTTTGTGACCGAATGTTATAGCAGTACAACTCAAAAATATGTTTATCTCAATAAGCACTCTAATTTCAAAGCTATAAGGGTTAATTCCTTGTGTTCTTGGTGTTTTAGTGGTGTCGTTATTACATTCAGCAAGCGATATAATATTACATCACCTATCTAACTGACTGATATTATTCGACAACGCGGGTGAATCAAAACCAGTCTGTTAAATGCCTTCGTTTTATGTCTAACCTTAACGTGTGTCACACTAATTATCACTTTTTTCTACCTCTAAAGTGACAGGCATGAATACGACACACAAATCCGTTTGTTTCAAAAAACCTGATAGTCGGACTACATAATATTGCGAATCATTTATTGTCTGGTCAGCATAAGAAAAAACCAACAAAATTTTTTATTTAACAAAATTTTTAGCAAAGAATTAAATCAAATATCATTATTGCATTTATCAAGAAAGCAAGACGTCATCATCATCATCATCATCTCAGCCCATACTTGTCCACTGTTGAACATAGGCCTCCCCAAAGGGGGGATTTGCCATACTCGCCACGCTTGGCAGGCGGGTTGGCGAGCGCAGTTTTTGATCGCAGAAGTGTTAAGAGAACGCTGCTGCCCATTCCCTAGTTTTCCCTTAGTCGCCTTGTACGACACCCGATGGGATGAGATGGGTTGGTCCTATTCTAAGCCGGGAACCACGCGGCTATAAGCAAGACGTGTCTCTCTGTAAATATCACATGACAAATTAAAGTAGAAACGATGGTCACTAAAATGTTTACTCTGAAGCGATATGCTGAACTGTCTTGGTCGTCAATATCTGAAATGGAGAAGAAATATATTATAACAAATTCATAATTTATTTCAAAGTTATTTTGTCTTTTGACGTAAAAGGCATATATGCCTACTACTATAACCCTAAAATGCTTAACAAAAGTTGATATTTTTGCACATTTTACGAATCTTTTTCTAATATATGTATAAACAACTATTCTACACTATATTTACCAGTAGGACAGTAACAAATTTTTATGTAGAGATAGAGAGATGAATTAAATTTAAAGCATTCTTACTTATTTTAATTGGCCCACTCTCACATTGAGACCATATGACTCTTCTCTCTACCGTATACCCCTCTATTTATATACTTCTTCAGTATGTATTTATGGTTACATTTTAAGTATGTAAAAATTACAATTAATTTGAAAGATATTTACCAAAATCATTTAATTGTTGGCGGTACATCTCCCCTTGGAAGTTCGAACTGACTGCGTCACCATTTTGAATCATGGCCGGCAGACCTGTTTAAGGTTAATTGTTGAAACACAAATATTAAGTAGTTATGTATACTAGACCAGTACACAGCTCAGTGCAAGTACTTTAAAAGATGATGCAATATAAACAGACTATTGCTCATAGAATATAATTCCAAGTACTGTTTTGCTTAATCAGCTTAACTTGCCTCAGCTGCGTATTTATCATGTAAACAGATATCAGGTTACTTGTTTAGTCTCAGTCCAATTCTCATAGCTGTTTTGCTAAATAAGCAGATATCCATTAATAAGACGTATAACGCGTGGGTTCATTCTAGAAAGAGTTGTTTACTTGTCGATGCCTATAAAAAGCCATCGCCAAGCAAAGTACATTTAATATCGACTCAGCTCTCTTACCGTTCGCACTAACGTTAAGTAATATAAATTGACTGCATTAATATTTTGAGTATCTATTATTAATTTGTATTGTGAAATAAATATACTTTTATAAAGTCACGCCGGCCTTTATATTTGACTGGCGCAGCCGAACGGTAGGATTTCAGTCGCGATAAGTGTTGCAGTAGTCATACCAGACAAGCTCAATGCCGTGTAGGAGTACAAGCATCGATTTCGGACCACAATCGCCTGGCTGAATCCTAGAAAAGGACCTACCCTACCTTCGAACAAAGAAATTTGGTCAAGAAGTGCCTGCAGATACTCAAAGAGCGGATATTCGGCATGAAAAATTGCAGCATTGTGTGAGTTCTGACCTTTTCCACACGTTCTTATTTTTCTGTCTATTCTGAATTTAATTGGGCAAGCATCGCTAATTTCATTCAGACCCCGAGCCTGCAATTCCGGTCAAAAATCGCGGGAATTATTTGGATAAAAGGATATCGCATTATTAGACAAGCATCGCTAATTTGTGATTAGAATTTAGGATCTCACGGGATTTAGACACGCATCGCTAAGCCGTACATCACCACGTAGGGCCGTAAGAATCAGATAAGCATCGCTGAACTTACGTAAAACATTGTCGTATTTTTTTTGTTGAAAAAGAAAATTACTTCCAGTGGGTCGATCACAAGGTCCACTTGAGAACGTAATATATTAAAAGAAAATAAATCTTAATGAAAAGAAATTAAATATTATAAAAAATAATAAACGTTGTTCTGCCTATAAAGGCTAAGTTGAATAATCTATCTATCTATCTATAACCTCACGCCAGATCCCTTGCGGGGTAGGCAGAGAGTATCGAGTTCCAACAGGTTCTTTCCATACATAAGTTGAATAATAATTGATAAAATTTATCTTTTCGGACAAAAATCGCCGAATCTATGAACTTTTTCTTTTATTATATAAACTTTTTATGTGTTATTTTTAATTGTATTTTTTTTGTGTGTGTTATTTTAAATTGTATTTTTTTTTTATTATTTTGTGTGTGTAATATTTATCTTATTGTGTTTGTAAAATTGAATAATAAGTGTTCAAAATATTCAAAATGAATCAAATTCAAATTATTCCGAAAGAAATTCTCGACTTAATTCCGCGTTACGACGGTAACGACCAATTGTTAAATTTTTACATTCAAAAATGCGAATATGTTATTAGAAGTTTTAGTCGCGAAAATAATGCCGCACAACAAATGTACATTTACCATAGTCTGGCGAGTAAATTAACAGATAAAGCCGCGAAACTAGTGAGTGAAAAAAATATTATCAATTCTTGGGATAGCTTAAAGGAACTCCTCATAGAACATTTCAGAGATCCTAGAACAGAAGATTGCATTGCTGTAGAATTAGAAAACATTAAAATAAAATCAGGAGAATCATATATAGATTTAGCTCATAGAATCCAAGACGTAAAAAGTTCAGTTATAGCCAAAGTAAATTTGTTAACCGATGAAGGCGTTAAAGCCGCTAAAATGATTATTTACAATAATTCCGCGTTAAATAGCTTTTTGTTTAACTTACTAGAAGACCTATTAAGGATCGTTAGGTTAAATAAATGCGCTAATCTAGAATCAGCCTTAGGAATAGTTACAGAGGAAGTAAATTTCCATAACCATTATAATGCAAAAAGTAAAGTTAAATCAAATAATAGTTTACAAACAACTAAACAAATTCCAACCCAATTTAAATTTGGCATACCTCAAAATAGATGCCTTCAAAGTAATTTCCCACAAAGACAACTAATGAATCAAAACTTCTGACCTAACTTCAATCCTAATTTAATTCAGCAAAATCAAAAAAAAATCTTTAAAAATGATCAAAGATTACCCTACAACATAAATAATTACAAGCAATCTGGATTCTTCAAATCCAACCCAAATCAACAATTCCGTTTCGGGATTCCTAATAAATTCATAAATAACAATCAAACAGATAATGATGTCACAATGAGGACAGCAGTTCGTAACAACATGATTGAAAATTTATATGAGAATGACGTAGATGACATTGACCTTGATACTGACGAATACTTTAATGAATATGAGCCAGTGACAATCGATGAAGTCGACGACGAAAACCCCAATAATAATGTTTTCCCACCTGAAAATTTTCCAATGGATCCGGTCCAAGATCCTCCGAAATAGTTAAACTAAATTATAGTGAAACTTTAAAATTACCACATATAATAATACCAGAAATCCATTCAAAATTTATGATTGATACAGGAAGCACTAGATCTTTCATTAGCCCCGAAATAGCAAACAAATTCTTTTATAATTTTATAACTTTAGAACCTTTTGAAATAATTAGTACACATGGACACAGTAGGCACAGTAAAGTAGCTTATATGCCCTTAACCAAAACTTTTAAAAGCAAACTTTGTCACAAATTTTACATTTATGATGTGGATAGCAGATACGAAGGTTTATTAGGTTCAGACTTGTTAAAAGAACTAGAAGCCACAATAGATATGAAAAATCAAGTTTTAAAAACTAAAAATACTAAAATTCCGATATTGTATAGAAAACCCCACGAAATTAAATTATCACCGCGTTCAGAAACTCGTGTTAAAATTCCGACAAATCTTAAAAATGGTGAAGCCATAGTACATTTTTTAGAATTTCAACCAGGAGTTAGAATGCCCGATGCCATAGTAAAGTGTAAAAAATTCAATAGCCCAAACAATTATACAAAATTCTACAGATCAAAATATTATATTAAAATTTGATAATCCATTAAAAGTAGACAAATTTGAGGAAAAATTTTTCAATAATCTCAATACCTTAAATTTAAATACAAATAAAAATAAATTGTTACAACAAAACCTTTCAAAATTAAGATTAGATCATTTAAAGAAAGAAGAAAAACAAGCCATACAACAATTATGTTACAGATATAGAGACATATTCTATTGTGATGATATTCCTTTAACTTTTACTAATCAAGTTAAACATAAAATTAGAACCACTAATGAAGATCCCATATATATAAAACCATATAGACATGCCCGTACAGAAAATAAAGAAATTGGAAAACAAATAGATAAATTATTAAGAAACAATGTCATTAGGGAATCGCACTCTCCATGGAGCGCCCCAGTTCACTTAGTTCCGAAAAAAATGGACGCTTCTGGCGAACGAAAATTTCGCATGGTCATAGATTATAGACGATTGAATGAAATAACCGTAGACGACGTGTTTGGTACCCATTACCAAACATTTCAGACCTTTTCGATAAATTAGGAAAAGCGTGTTATTTTTCTACATTAGATTTAGCTAGTGGTTACCATCAGATTGAAGTAGAGAAACAGGATCAATCTAAAACAGCATTTACAGCACAAAATGGACATTATGAATTTACTAGAATGCCATTTGGTTTAAAAACAGCCCCCGCAACATTCCAACGTGCAATGGATAACATACTTAGAGGTTTACAGGGTATCCATTGTTTAGTTTACTTAGATGATATCATTATATTCTCAAGTAGTTTAGAAGAACATTTAGAAAAATTAGAAAAAGTATTTGAAAGACTTAGGCAAACAAATTTAAAAGTAACATTAGAAAGTGTGAATTTCTTAGAAAAAAAGTTCTTTACCTAGGTCACACTATTACAGAAAATGGTCTTCAACCAAATGATGATAAAATTAAAGCCATATTACAATTTCCGTTACCTAAAACACCTTCGGAAATACGTAGTTTTGTTGGATTAGTAGGTTACTACCGAAAATTCATTAAAGATTTTTCCAAATTAACACAACCTCTCACTAAATGTTTAAAGAAAAGACACAAAATTATAATTAACAAAGAATATATTGATGCATTTGAGAAATGTAAAGAAATTTTAACAAACGCCCCAATCTTACAATACCCCGATTTCACTAAACCATTTTTGTTAACAACCGACGCATCCAATTATGCCCTTGGCGCTATACTATCACAAGGACCGATAGGTAGTGACAAGCCTGTAGCTTATCTTAGTAGGACTTTAAACGACGCAGAAACCCGTTATAGTACAATAGAAAAAGAATTATTAGCCATAGTATGGGCGTGTAGAAAATTTAGGCCATACTTATATGGAAATAAATTCACCATATTAAGTGACCATAAACCCCTAATGTGGTTAAATTCCGTTAAAGAACCCGGAAATAGACTTACTAATTGGAAATTACAATTAACAGCATTTGATTACGAAATTAAATACAAACCCGGTAAACAAAATGGAAACGCTGATGCGCTTTCACGTGCAAAAATTAATATACTAAAACATAATCTATCAATGAAAGTTAATGCCTCTAGTCCCATAACAATATCTTCCGAAAATTCTAGCAAATCAGAATTAACTAACCCAGTTCCATCTTTAAATAGTAGCACCTTAACCGCATCTGAAAAATCAGAATCATCTTTTATAACTGTCCATTCAGAAGAAAACATGGATTCTGCTGATATTCCTATTTTACAATAAGCAATTGATACTAAACCTAATCAAATACTTGTGTACACCTGGAACAGAAATGAATTTACTGTCAAAAATTTAAACTAAAAGTATTAGAAGTTCATTTACCATTAAATAATACCCAGTTAATAAAATAATTCCTTAAAGAATATATTAGGCCTAAAATAAAATATTTCCTATACTTTGACGATGAACGTCATCGTAAACAATTTTCAGAAATCATTATAACTTTATTTAAAAAAGATTCAGTAAAATTCTTTGAATGCACAAAACGTGTAGTGTACGTTGAAGATGAAAATGAGCAGCTTGATATAGTGTTAAAATACCATATTGGCAAAACTTGTCACCGTGGCATAAAAGAAACCATTGCTCATCTGAATCAAAATGAACATTTTTCTGGCAAAATTTAGAACAAACCGTATCAAGTATAATTAATTCTTGTGAAACATGCAAAACCATGAAATACGATAGAAAACCATTAAATCCTAAATTACAATTAACCCAAACTCAAACTAGACCCTTTCAGGAAATTTTCATAGACTTATTTTCCATAGAAGGCAAATATTTCCTAACGATAGTAGACTCCTTTAGTAAATTAGGTCAATCCATAGAAGTCTCAAATAGAACAACACCAGAAATAATTAGAGCATTAATCAAATATTTTTCCATTTACGGAGTACCAAGAAAAATAAGTTCAGATCCAGGTTCAGAGTTCAATAATAATTTACTTAAAGAAATGTTAATATTTTATAAAATAGATTTACATATTGGAACACCCCATAACTCCAATTCAATGGGCATTGTTGAACGTTTTCATTCCACAATAATAGAAATTTATAGACTTGCAAAATATGAAAGGAAAATAACAGATACTGCCTCAGTAATGACATACGCGATAATGTCGTATAACCAGTCCATACATTCAACAACTGGTCTTACGCCATTTGAAGTAGTTTTTGGTCATACAGATTCATCTAATGTATTTGAAGTTGATTTTGAGAAAAATTATACACAGCAACTTGTTTTAGAACACCGTAAACGAACTAAACACTTATATGATTTCTTAACCGATAAAATGATAAATAATAAAATTAAAATTAGAGAAAAACGTGGCGGTGAAGAAGAAATAAAATTTAAACAAGGAGACACCGTCTTTATAAAAGGTGTCAATATTAGGCGTAGTAAAGACCAACCGCGTTATAAAAAAGCAAAAATTATTGGAACAATTAATAGAAACACAGTACCGGTAGAGTCTCATCAGAGACACACAAAAGTCCCAATAAAAGATATAAAACGTTCTCCGCAGGTTCGCGCTCCTGATCCTCGTACAGGCAGCCCAAAACCTGGCCCTTCAACTTCAGAAAATTGAAGATAATCCTGGAATCTTCCCAGTTAAGGAAGGACAAGCATTCATTAGCACTTATAATTGGAATATAATTAAAATATTAGATTTAAAATTTGTTAGTAACAGTATCGAATATAACGTTAACAAGTATTATGAAGTTAACGATTATTTAAAAGAAAAATTAAATGTATATTTCTTAGACGGAAATATCATAGATGCACAAATGCAAACTGAGTATATTATGAGTTTAACATTAGAGCGTTATAATCAATTAGTCCCAACAATTAGAATTAAAAGAGGTATTTTAAATCCCCTAGGTTCAATAGTTAAAGCCATTACAGGCAATTTAGATAACGAAGATGCAATAAGATACGATTCCTTAATAAGTCATATTCAATCTAAACAAAACGCTATTGATAACAAAATATCATTAGTTTCCGAAACAATTGGAGTATTAGTAAATCTGACTAACTCTACGAGAAATAATTTTATTGAAATAGACAAAACAATTAACGAAATAGAATCCATTCTGATTAAAACTCAATTCCAACATAGTAAAGAAATTGTCTTGAATACTTTCGATTTAATTATCCATAATTTTCAAATTTTGTTAACTAGGTTAGATGAGGTTGAAACAGCTATTGCTTTTAGTAGATTAAATATTTTACACCAATCCATTTTAGACATAGATGAATTGTTATCAACTCTTAAAGACATAGAGAAAATAGATAAATTAATGTATCCAGTAAATACCGATAATTTGATCAAAATTGTACATCGTATAGACATAAGAGCATATATTAAGGACAAACGAATAACGTTTATCCTTAATATATGCTTATGTCGATACCAATTGTCCAATTAGATTTCTATAACTATTACAACCTTCATCCTTTTCCCATGTATAATCCTCATTTAAACCTAACATTTCTATTAACGCCTCAATATTCCCAAATCCTGGTCAGAGGGTCAGATATACTTCCACTATCACAATCATGCAAAGAAATAGACGAAGGAGAATTCCTGTGTTATTAAGATAATTTATCTGTCACTAATAAAGACTTATGCATTACAGATTTGATGAAATTTTCTTCACAAATTACATCATGTTCTCCACTTACAGTGAAATCCTCAAAAGTCAAGGTCAAATCTATTCGGCCTGACACATGGTTATTATATTCAGGAAAACAGACATTTCTCACAGAACATTGTGAAAATGATTTTAACCAGTACAACATTTTTGGCACCTATATATTAACCCTAAATAATGAATGTGAAGCCACATTTGAAAACATCACATTAAGGAAACGTCTCCTTCAATTAACTAATCAAGTCTTCCATCAAGTTCCAGTTATAAATTTACCAAGCATCACAGCAGCAGAGAAAATCTACAAGCAGCCAATCAGCCTAGATGAAGTCAACTTAGAAGATCTTCAGTTCCTGTCACACGTATTAAACAGTAAAAGTGAAAAACTCAGTGAAAACCACGTATATTCAGTAAATGTGCATAGCATAAGTTTAGGTTCTATAATCATTTATGTAATATTAATAATTGTGCTTTTGATTGTTTTATATATTTATAAGTCTAAAATATTGTCCTTATGTAAACATAAGCAAAATCAACATTCTCAAAAATCGAACGCTGATTTTGAACTTATGGAGGGAGGAGTTATGTATACTAGACCAGTACACAGCTCAGTGCAAGTACTTTAAAAGATGATGCAATATAAACAGACTATTGCTCATAGAATATAATTCCAAGTACTGTTTTGCTTAATCAGCTTAACTTGCCTCAGCTGCGTATTAATCATGTAAACAGATATCAGGTTACTTGTTTAGTCTCAGTCCAATTCTCATAACTGTTTTGCTAAATCAGCAGATATCAATTAATAAGACGTATAACGCGTGGGTTCATTCTAGAAAGAGTTGTTTACTTGAGGATGCCTATAAAAAGCCATCGCCAAGCAAAGTACATTTAATATCGACTCAGCTCTCTTACCGTTCGCACTAACGTTAAGTAATATTAATTGACTGCATTAATATTTTGAGTATCTATTATTAATTTGTATTGTGAAATAAATATATTTTTATAAAGTCACGCCGGCCTTTATATTTGACTAAGTACTTAATTACAGGATAAATAACAAGCAAATTTGCGTTTACCCTCTTCCTGATTGTTTGATTGTCCAAAGCAGTTTTTTGCGTTGTGGTAAAAGCTGACGGTGGGGCCGGAATTTCTGGAAGCATAATTTTATTTACACAGGATATGTAAGTATTGCCTAGATACACAGAGCCAGTATTCACTTGGGATACTTTTTGTTCAGCCGCCGGCAAATATTTATGTGATTAACGCTGAGTAAAGGTAAGGTAGGTACAGTGCAATTTGCTGCGAATGAAGAATAGTTCCATGTTCATAATTTTGCCAAGATAAAAATGCGTCTACACTTATTTACTGAGAAGAGAAAATTGTATTTGCACAATTATTAAACAAACAGTAAACTAACGTTTTAATAACCACGGAAATATGAATGTGACATTGTAATTTACTACAATATCATTCAATTATTTAATCGAACTGTATGTCATATTATGTTAAGCCACAAAGGTTGTTTGTTGTTACGAGTCTTTCATTTTAAATCAATGTACTAATGTTGGAGAAATTACCATCAAGTTTGATGATGCCGTCTGTTTCGCCGTGGGAGTTCTTCGCGATGCACTTAAAGCCGAAGTCACTTTTCGTAGTGTTTTTTATTATGAGTATCATGAACTTGTTGTAGCCGTTGTCAGTCGGACATGCTTAGTACTTGACACCTATAATTTCCATTTCTACTTAAAGTACGGGTTGTACTATGCGGCATAGGTGAAGAACACTCGTTTGTAATACTTTATCAGTAGAAAATAAATAAATACAGACTGTTAGAATAGTAAACTCAAAAGGTCACCGGGATGTTGCGATTCCTGTATCGCTTTAAAAACCTTCTCCCCTCTAGCACGAAAACAATTCTCGTACAGTCCTTATTCCTTCCTATATTCGACTATGGTGATTTGTGCTACTACGACCTGAATGCAGATCATCTCAACAAACTCGACCGCCTTCTAAATAACTGCATTAGATTTATATTAAATATACGTAAATTTGACCATGTATCTGAGTATCGTTCCCATCTAAAGTGGTTGCCAATTCGCAAGCGCAGGGCTCTACGGGCACTGACAATGTTATTTTCTATTCTTTACTCTCCTGCTTCGCCTGATTATCTTTCCTCCCATTTTCGATTTCTATGTACTAATCATGATAAACATCTTCGCTCTTGTAATACTCGTCTTCTCCAATGCCCTTCTCACCATTCTAATTTTATACACTCTTCTTTCTCTGTCCAATCCATTTTACTATGGAACGCACTGCCCCAGGATATTAGGAATGCCACAAATCGCTTGTCTTTTAAAAACAAAGTGTAGGATTATCTTCTTAAAACTTTAGCAGAATGATCTCAATTTTAATTTCATTTGTGTATATGTGTATTTATTATTATATGTATATATTAGTTATATATCTATATATATATATATATATATATATATATATATATATATATATATATATATATATATATATATCCTTCACATGTACAAGTTAACAAATGAAATAAGTTTTCTTTATTGCAAGTCATAATGAAATGGGTTCTTGTGTAGTTTGAATAATGTGTATATGATTTCTTATTAATGTAATTTGACTTAAAGTAAGATTAATTTTTCTATTAGGTTCATAGACGATAAATTCTTTTTTATCTTTAAATAATTGGAGCGAACCAAAAGCAGGCCTTTTTCTTGAAAGTAGATTTTATACAAAATTATTATTCTACTTACTTATTGAGGTTTCGGTATTCAGATGTAGTGGAAAACTCCGAAGTATTTCATTACACGAGTATTCTGTATTCTCGCATGAGTTTGTATATTCGAATACACCTCGTTCATTTGCTTCGATACAAGGGAAACTATTTTCATTATGAACTCATAAATCAATGATACAATCGGATACAATATGTACCCTGAATATACGAGGAGGGATCAAAAAGTAGTGAGAATGAGATAGAATATAATGACTATTGATAACTTAATAATTTATTTTTCTACATAGTTTCCGAGTCTCTCTACACACTGAGTCCAGCGCTTTTCCAAGGCTTCAAACTCTTTCACAAAAAAAGTTTTGTCTTGGTCCTGCAAAAAGCTCTCCACGGCATCCATCACCTCGCTATCGTCTTCGTACCTATTTCCCCTTAAGTATTTTTTTCAATTTGGGGAACAGATAAAAATCGCTAGCCGCCAGATCTGGTGAATAAGGGGTGGTCAACCAATTCGAAGCCAGCTTGCTGAATGGCAGCCATCGCAACTGCCGACCTGTGCGCGGGTGCGTTGTCGTGATGAAACAGCACGCCCCTTCGCAGTTTCCCTCTCCTTTTCTCTTTGATGGCATTCCTGAACTTGGGAATTAAAGCTGCATAATATTGGCCTGTAATAGTGATTCCACGCTCCAGATAATCAATCAACAATATTCCTTCTGAGTCCCAAAATATTGAGGCCATAACCTTGCCAGCCGATGCCACGACACGAAACTTCTTCGGGGTCGGTGATGATGGCCGTTTCCATTGCGAAGATTGCTGTTTTGTCTCGGGATCAAAATGATGGACCCATGTTTCGTCCATTGTTACGAAACGAGACAAAAAGTTTTCAGAATCTTCTTGAAACCTGTCCAACAATATCTTCGAAATGTCAAGTCGATTTTGTTTCTGACTGTCGGTTAACATTCTCGGCACCCATCTTGCGGAGACTTTTCTCATATTCAAAGATTGTCTCAATATGGATTGAATACTTCCATATGAAATGCCCGTTTCTTGAATTAAGTATCGGATGGTAACTCTTCGATCGCTCAATACAATTTTCTCGACTTTCGCAACATTTTCTTGGGTGACTGACGTCGATGGACGGCCACAACGATGTTCGTCTTCCGTGCTCGTTCTCCCTACTCGAAATTGAGAAGCCCACCTTGCGACAGTGGAATACGGCGGAGCAGACTCTCTTAATGTTGCCTCCAAATCGCAATGAATCTCTTACGTCGTTAACTTTTTTAAACAGAGGTATTTAATAACGGCTCGCACTTCGTTTATCTCCATTTTCGAGAACACGACACCGACACGAAGCAAAAAAATGACTACATTCAGAAAAAAACAAAAGAGAATCGAAGATTTTTTTTTATTAATATTACAAATATGTATCTGAGCTACGCCTGCCAGTATTTTTTTTTTTACCAAGTAGTATGTCGTTCTCACTACTTTTTGATCCCTCCTAGTATGATATGAATTCTTGTAATTTTCGCGAACATTATCAATGTGCTTTTCGATTTTCTATTTGAATATCAAACTGTTTCGGAACTTGTTTCTTATATCAATCAATGAAATATTGAAATGTTTGGAATTACTTTTTATGATGAACTAGATTTTTACTACATACTTAAGCATCATAAAAGGTAAGAGCAGCGATAAATTTATAAACATGATTTACTGGAAATAATGATATCTCCTCTATCATTAGTCCAGTAGTTGATAGACAAGGGGTATACCTCAGTGTGACACTCGACAGTCACATCCTGGCCGATATGGGCGCCCTCCAGTTGATTTGGTATAGACAGCATAGGTGTGAATAAAACGTTTTATAGGCTTTGTTGTAAGAATTAGGGCCAGTATATACTGGGGATTAGCCCGGTTCCTATATTTCATAGACAACCCGCTTCGCTTAATGTCTGTTGAATTTTCTACATGGCATAAATCTAATATCCGATGGTAACTTCGACTGTTTGATCACCGCACGAGATAAATTTTTGTGTAATTCACAATTATTTGTTTTGGTCTGGGTATTTGTGTATGTTTGTAAACGTGGCCCCATGGCATAGGAATTATTTTTTAGGTTTTTTTGAAGCTATCTGTCTATCACGCCAGATCTATGTATATAAATAAATTCAAGCGTCAACCTATAAACAACTCTGACTACCTTTTATGAAATAAATGTGTGAGAGGTAATTTAAATGTTATAAAGTTTCTTTAACGAATATGTAAACATCTTTGTAAAATATAGAAATTCCACTGAAATAAGCTAGAATACAATTTCTTATTATCTTACAGAGCAAATTGCGTTGCTCGACGGACGATTTAGCGCAGTGGTTAAGAGCTTAAGCCACTCTGCCCACTGTATCTAATAGTCGCGGGTTCGATTCCCGCACGGGACAAATCTTTGTGCGATCCACAATTATTTGTTCCGGTCTGGGTATTTGTTTGTGAATTTTCATGTTTGTAAATGCACCCACGACACAGGAATAAATCCTAGTGTGGGACTACGTTTAAAAAAAAAAAAAAAAAAAAAAATTGCGTTGCTATGTAACGTATACAAAGAACGATTGTTTGGAATCAAATAGACACGTTTTATCTGGCTGCGTAATTAAAGTAATTACTGAGCAACTCTCCACTAAAAAGAAATTAGAAAATTCATTATAAGGTTTATTCTAGCTATTGATGGATATCGAATACTGCCCGTCTTCGTCTTGATTGAATGGTTAAAATATTTAATCAAAATTAATTCCTAGATTTTTTACAAAGATAAGGACATAAAAATATTATTTCCATATTTTATTCATCAATAATGTAGATATATCATTAGTAATTATCTGACTATTTAAATAAGGCGCGGGACGAAACAGTCAAGTGAAGATATTGTCCCCAAACTTTCAATTGGATTGTTAGATATAATCTCACAAACATTAAAATTCTAGTAGATTAATCAGCAAGAGTCACGCTGTACGTACATAACTCTAATTTACTATTTTAAACAATCTTCAGTAAGCATTGCAAAGAAAAAGTGATTACAAATCATAGTATGTGATTTTGAATGATACATATATTCGTGATAACAGACCAAATTACATACATGCTAAAACAATAGAAATAATACACAAAACTTTGTTTATATTTAAAGTTAGAACAAGAAAGTTTATATTGTATGTGTTTTAATTCATAGTAAATATCCTTTTATAACGTGATTTTGGATGATATTTTCAGGACATAATAGTCACCTTTTATCAAAATTGCTAAAACAATAGACTAAATAAATGCTAAAATAAAATTTTATCTTCTTCTTCTATCTATATCTATTTATCTATACATTTATTAAAACTGTAACCGAGCCGAATCTGCACATTGAATATTTTTAGAAAATTTTAATTGGGTTACATTGCCTTATCGATATAGAGGCCGAAACAATTTTATTTGGAATTATTGTCTGTCTGTCTGTCTCTTGGTGTTTCAATTACGCAAAAAGTATTGAACGGATTTTACTGTAATTTGGTATGGTGATAACTTATAGCCTTACTTAAAATAATAAATACTTTTATCCCGGAAGCAACAATCAATCCGGGATAATCGCGGGATAAACCATAAAAAAATATTATTTTTATTATTGTTTGTCGAGCTGCAATGTTACGATGAAATACGTGATTTTGCCTACACATGAATTCCACCATGAACTGATATAGGACCCAGGTTCGTCTCCTCACGAGAAACTCTTCGCTGGTTAAAAACATTCGCCTGAAATTGTACATACATTGTTTGACTTAAACACTTAAACATGATTTCGTGCATGAACCGACGATGCATTGAGTTGTCTCTTCAGAAGAGAAATCTTTAAAGATGAATGGCCCGTACACGAAACTTTGTATAATCATTTATTTAAGATATCTTAACATATTTTTGATCATGAACATGAACTGTATATTCTTAAGAGAATACTGACACGACATGTACTGATATTACTATGTTACACACTTAGCTGGCAAAGTTTTTAAATATTAATTCGCCAGATTACGATATTTGGCAGGGTAGGTAAAAAGGTACAGTAAAGTTGAATAAGATTGCATTTTAGAGACCTACTTTAAATTACAAAATAAACGCGTGCGTAGCCGCGGGTAACAGCTAGTAGTATAAAAAAACCAAGTTAATAAAGTGAATTTTTAATTAAAGTATCGTTTTTTTTTCTTTGTATAAAATTCAATATTTACCATATATTGTTTCCTTAATTAGGTAACGTGTTCAATGCGTTGTAACTGACGAGGTAACATCACTGTTCCATATTATAATTACCAGGATAACATGACATCGTAATAATTGTTAACATGGTGCGGCGGTGTATGAGGAATACTCACATTGAACCATGAGCATGATCCGCTTGCTAATCGATGGTGGCACTCCATTAGACGCTAGAGGTAAGCTTCCATGTGTAACCGTGATACCTTCCTTATCGTCAGCGTTTCACCATCCACGACGCTAACTGCCAACAACAAACACATTTCAGTTGATACTACCATTACACCGCTATTAGAGGCATTTTGCATTCTCTCTCTGCGTAACTGTAACTATTATTTTGTTCTGATACATAATTGTTATGAATATGTCGCATCCGGGTCATAAGTACGTATTGCAATTGCCAATTTTAAATCAGCTGTTTAAATTATAAGTATTTGTAGACACAACAAACACACGTTTTAATCAAAACGCGTTTTTAATCCTAACATAACTTTTTTTGTAAATTTATTTCTATGGTTTTTCGATATCTTTCGTTCTTATACGACTATGGGTATGTTCTCGTCGTATTAATAAAAGCAATGTCGGAAATGTGAATTTCAATGATCATAAATACAATGTTTGTTTGAAAGTAACACAGCTGATGCGTTATGGGGTATATATTTCGCTGGAAACAGGAAATTGTTATTATCTTTACAGGAACGGGTGATATGTAATTCTCCTTAACTTTATATTTGAGAAGATACGTATTAATAATAGATAAAAATAAAAGAACTCTAATTTGGTATAAACTGAGTCGGGTTTTCTATCGTTAATATCTATCAATCTATATCATCACCCCAAATCCTTTGCGGGGTAGGCAGAGAGTACAGAGTAATCGTAGTATAAATGTGCCCGGCAATAGATTCGCCCCCTATAACACCTGTAACTTACATTGTTGGCGAATTGTAAGTGTACTACTACCCCTTGGGCAGTAAACAGAATGGAGTACATATAGTATATGATTATTGCTTAGTGTAGTGTTAAGAGTATGCTCTTAACACTCCCTAAGCCTAGGCCCTTACGCCCTCCAAATTGAGTAGTGGCGGGTTCGATCCCCGCGAGGCAGAATTTTTGTGTGATCTACAAATATTTGTTCCGGTCTGTGCATATGTAATTTATGTTCGTATATGTACCCTCGACACGGAGCTTATGCACTGATAGAATAGTTTGAAAAATGAAACTGGAATTTTCATGGCCGTACTTAGTAATAAGATTTCATTGAATATCAGATGAGATACTCGTATCATCATAACTAAATCTAGGAGTGATAGAATAGGTATCATTTCTATTCATTAAATTCAAACTTGGTTGATGTCCAGTGCCTGATGATGGAGCCGAAGGGTTGCCAACGGAACTACCCAACTACTCCACATAACGTCGATGTGTTGGGACTCGTTGGAGTTGTCTTGAAAGTTTGTTTATAAAATGAACTTTATAAATTAAAATAATTGTAAAAGATTTATTATGTTACACGCACCAAGTAATAGAATGCTTTAAAAAATTGGATAGAAATTAAATTAACGCGTCAAAATCAATTTTCAGATTTCGGAGAGGAAATAATCTCGTTATACTCTTTAATCTTGAGAAATAAATCTTTCCCACAATTAAGTCAATCACGCCTGTTTAACTAGATTTTATAGGCTGTAGGGACCGTTCCCTGGAAGAGGCTAAGGCAAGACTAAATTACCCTGAGGTAAAGTAGTCGAATTAACTGGTAAAACAGTTTTATTTAAAAAAATGACAATGCAAATGACACTAAGGGAGAGTTTTTATAGCATTACTTAAAGCTAGGCATTGGTTCGTTCGTTAAAATAGTAGAAGGAGACGTTATTAAACTCATCGACTCAAAGCATAAAGCTTAAAATATGATTACATTAGATATTCTAAATACAATACTCAATGAATGTTCAGTTAAATTCCAAGACAAATTCAAATTAACAAATGCTCTTCATGCCAAGCATTTGTCCTATTACAAAGTAATTTTAAGCAAAAGGTACGGAATTATGATAATCCAAATCATACTGAATTAATAAAGACGTCTCAGAAGATGAGACGGGAATACGAAGTTGAATTATATTACGTTGTACAAAGCTTTCAGTCGCGTCGCATTTGCCGGGATATTTTGTAGCAGTCCCCAATAGTAGCTTGATGATATAATAATGACTTATACAGCCGGCATAAACAGATTTTCATTCCGAGTCAGAGGAAAAGGTAAAACAATGCCGAGAGTGCTTCCTTTGGTTACGCCGTCGGGCCTGCACTTCAGCATTGTACGGTACTTAAACTTCATTAATGATTCTGCACTCTTGACTTATCAAGAGTGCAGTATCAATAATTCAGTTATATACATAGTTCGTCTCTTAAGACAAACTATGTACATAATATGTATTTTTTCTGGTATTCATATTTGGATTGTAATATCTAAAGGTTGTTTTTTGGACTTTAAAGCTATACTTCTGAAATCATACAAGTTTAAATATATTACTAATGAGTAGGGCTGACTATGAATCCATTTTCAGATAACTTTAAAAAGATCATACGCTACGTAGAAATGAATGAAGTCTTCATGTCTTCAAGTTCATCATGAATCAGCCTATTATTATAGGCTTTATTAAGTACAGATTAAACAGCGCGTGCCGTATGAAGTTAAAACGTTTTTGTTTAAAATTTCTCTCAGCTTTTGGCGCAAAATCTTTCCTCTGGGATTCCTCGGCATTTCTTGAATAAACTTTACACCACCTCTTAATTTCATATAAGGTGCTACCTGAAAACTGATACAAGGTAGTAATTTCCTTAAAGTAGTCATTTACATATTCCTAATTAGTAGTTTTTATTACAAAATAAGGCCCAGTTGCAGATACGTTCTTAAAGATGACATTGATCACTAATTGAAATAAATTAAATCATTGCATAAAATAAAATTACGATAAATGTTATATCGAAATAATAAAGTCCTTTAATGATAATGCCACTATATTTAATGAATGTATTTTCTGCAATGGTGTGTAAGACGGTACAAATAGTGAAAACTTCGGTATTTAAAAAAAGACTAACGTCTGAACATTTTAAATGTAAAAAAAAGATGACCTCTAAAAAAACGTAATTCATCAGATCGTTTTCAGTGACATCTGTTCCAGGTTGTTTTACAACAAATGCTGTAGGTTCTTCTCCGTAATCAGGCACCGGTTTCCCCACCACACCTGCTTCAAGCACTCCAGGGTGTAGCTGTAAAATGGTCTCCAACTCCAATGGTCCTATCTGTCAAAATAATTAAAGTACACAGGAATATTAACTAATTAAAGTAACCATACCGAGACATTGTAGAAAAGCGGCAACCGGAACGATGTTGAAGTAAAATGCAGCTATATACCTAAGTGTAAAGGCCTATTTGGCAATAATCAAGACTGTGTGATGTGTTTGTAACAGCACTTCTGTTTAATATTAAAAATCGCAATGAATATGGCTTTCTATATTTAAAATCCAAAACAAAATGCGGGCTGCCACCTTTTGGTGAATTACGATCGTCTAGGATTTATTGGTTTTGCATCGAGCGTCGAGCGTGCAGGAATGCAAAAATACACTACGAATACAATAAAAACTACGAACGGATGTACAAGTATAAACGTAAGCTTTGTTCACATTATTATCTTGGCTAATAGAGGAATAGAGGATCTAGAAAACTAGATAATATGAATCCTTCCATGAAGTTATCCACAGAAAAGGTTTTTCGAGATGAGATGATAAGGTACAAGAATATTCGCGTCGGGTAATAATACCCACCGAGTCTTATTGCTAGTGTATAGTTAAATATATATATATATATATATATATATATATATATATATATATATATATATATATATATATATATATATATATATATATATATATATATATATATATATATATATCAATATATAGGAATATCATAAATAACATTATATTGTTTTTCCTAAACAAAGATGGGCACATTAACTACGAAGAAAATAATAACGGAAACAAATTCCAAATCATTTTCCTTCAGATCAATTCACAAATGCAGATTTTCCTTAAGGTAATTACATTCAGCTTTAAAAAACCAGTCTTTCAAAAGTCCAGCTCGTCCCACCATCTCCACCTAGGCAGGGAGGTATTTGCCCAACGGTGGGATGATGACTGACAAAGAAAATAGTTCTACCTTGTATCCATCGTAAACGATTATTTCTTTCAGCCTTTGAACTATGTAGAAATATTTGTCCTCATCGTAATAACCCAAATCGCTGGTCTTAAAAAAGCCTTTTTCTAAGTAAACAGAAGGGTCTACTCCCACGTAACCCTTCATAATGACAGGACCTCTCAGGCATATTTCCCCACGTTGATTCGGGCCAACAGTTTTACAGGTTTCGGGGTCCACGACTGTGTAAAATATCAATATCAGGTTATATCGAATATCAACAGTAATAAGAAGCCACACATATAAGAGTGTAATAATAATATTGTAACTTCCCACGCTTTATTAAGTAGCTCAGAACAGAATAAGAGTACCTTGAGGGTTATGCCAGGGCAGGCCATGCCCACGCTTCCGGGCTTTGGACCTTTAGTACCTCAACTCTCGGATGTCAGTTCACCAGCTTCAGTCCTGCCGTAACCTTGCAATATATTTTTTAATTTGGGAAACCTTAAAGAAAAAAATACGATTAAGTATTTTTGAAGTCTATCTTTAGGTTTATTTAAACCTTTGCACTAATGTTAAATATATATTAACAATCCTTTTGTGTCCAATTCCAATCCAATGTAGCGAAAGATGTGTATCAGAATCCAGTGTGGCAAACTATAGTTTTTGCCTAACCCAGTGGGATAAAGGTGTATGTATTGATGTATGTCCATAAAACTTATATTCAGAGAATAGCACTTTAGTAATAAAAATGGAATAGAAAAACAAATCTATTTGAGTGTTAAATAAAGCATTTCTTTCATGATATTTTACCGCATAGACCAAAATAATAATAAAAAAACCGACTTCAAAAAGCAACAAATGAATATTTGAAGTCGGCGCCAAGTTACAGACTGCACTAACCGGTACCGACTTCAAATATTTATTTCTTGCTTTTTGAAGTCGGCTTTTTTTAAAGATTTTTATTTTACAATTTTAAGTGACAAGTGAATTATTTACTAATATTTATATACCTATATTATATTATTTTGCTGATTTGTACTGCACGGTACCTACAGAATTGATATAATAACCGTAATAACGGAATCGCATTTATCCTACTTTCATTCTCCTTCTTACATACCCAGCTCTCGCTACCATATAACAGCGTTGGGACAAGAACTCCGTTATGTATGGCCAGATGCGCCTTATGGCTTAAGTGCCGGCTCCCGAGTAGCTTTCCCATCGCACCATTCACTCTGTTCCCTGCACTCACTCTTCTCTCTATGTCAGCGGTGTATTTCCCATCCTTACTGAAGGCGCATCCAAGATATACAAACTCATTCACTTGCTCCAGCACATCGTTACCAACCACAATCCTTACATTCGTTCTGGTTTCTTCCCTTTCAAAAACCATAATCTTGGTTTTCTTCACATTCAAGTGTAAGCCATTGATGCGGTAGAAATGCGAGCTCTGCGGAAGATGTGCGGAGTGAAGCTGACCGACCGCATTAGCAACAGCATAGTAAGACAGCGAGTAGGTATGAAAGATAGTATCGGTGTAAAGATGAGAAAAGGCATGCTCCGTTGGTTCGGGCATATAGAAAGAATGCTAGAGGAAAGCATGACAAAACAGATATACAATGTGAAAGTGGAAGGATGCAGGTACCGGGGAAGACCTAGACTGTCTTACCACGACCAAATAAACCGAGTTTTATCTCATGGAAAAGTCAAGAGTCTCCGTAACCGGCGAGCGTGTATGAGACAAACTATGAGAGTCGAGGAAGCCAGAGAGGTATGTAAGGAAAGAACCTGTTGGAACTCTGTACTCTCTGCCTACCCCGCAAGGGATCTGGCGTGAGGTTATAGATAGATATAGATAGAATAACGGAATCTATACATTCGTGCTGTTCGCCGTTAAGGAGTCCCCTGGTGAATCAGAACCAGAATCTAAATATTTTTTATTCATGTAAACCATTACAGTATTTATGAATCGTCAGAAATGTAACAAAGACTCTACCACCACTTCGGAATGTCATTCCTGTGGAGAAGAAGGGCAAGAAACTCCATGGTTACTCTTTTAAAATAGTATTTTTACATTTTCTTTTTCCATCTACATTTTGTTGTAGGATATGGGAAAACGATGTAGGCTGGTCTGTCAGGTAGGTCTAAGTTAAAATATACAAATTATACTATTCATGTGAATGGCTACATGGTTCCCTCATTTACAGAGAAAGAAATGAGAAAAAAAAGATACATTTTACAAAATTCATAGAAGGAAGAGAGGCAATATTAAATAATAATAGCTAAACAAGTTGTCCATAATCAATCAAGTGGAGCTGAAACAGCCCCTATCCAAGTATTTTTGTCTTTTAAATAAACATCTAGTGTATAATAACTAAGCGTACGTTTAATACAAGCTTTGAATTTATTGTCACTAAGTTTAGTAACGTCAAGAGGAATTTTATTATTAAATCTAACACAGTACCCCATGAAAGAAGTGTGAATTTTTGACAGACAAAATTGCGGTTGATCTAATTTATTTCTATGTCGCGTATTCTACCAATGCCTATCGCCTAGCTGATTAAACAGATCTAGTTTTCATAAATATACTGATATGGGACCGTCATACTATTGGCTTCTTTGTATCTTCAAAGTCCAAAGTTCAATACCGATTTCATTAAAATGGGACCACCTCAAAATTATACTAAACCCAACGCAAAAAGAATCATCAAAATCAGCTCATAAATACAGATGTTATAAAAAACACACACGAATTGTCGACCTCCTCTTTTTTTTGAATTCGGTTAATATTCTGATTAGTTCTATGGCAGGGTACCTATAGGATTGACGTAACACCCATAATATCTCAATCTACGCATTCGTATCGTTTGTCGTTAAGGAGTTCCCTGGTTTATCTTCCAAGTCCAAGGTCCAATACCGATGAAATTAAAATGGAACCACCTTGATAGTATCGGTGTAAAGATGAGAAAGGGCATGCTCCGTTGGTTCGGGCATATAGAAAGAATGCCAGAGGAAAGAATGACAAAACTGATATACAATGTGAAAGTGGAAGGATGCAGGTACCGGGGAAGACCTAGACTATCTTACCACGACCAAATAAACCGAGTCTTATCTGATGGAAAAGTCAAGAGTCTCCGTAACCGGCGAGCGTGTATGAGTCGAACTATGAGAGTCGAGGAAGCTAGAGAGGTATGTAAGGAAAGAACCTGTTGGAACTCTGTACTCTCTGCCTACCCCGCAAGGGATCTGGCGTGAGGTTATAGATAGATAGATAGATAGAACCACCTTGGAGCTATACTGAACCCAATGCAAAAAGAATTTTTAAAATCGATTCATAATTAGCTGAATTATCGCGTAACATACATACAAAAAAACATACAGTCGAATTAAGAACCTTCTCCTTTTTAGAAGTCGGTTAAAAAACAAGATAGCTGTTCTAGACATGTAGGAAATTTATCCGCTGTTTCGCTTTTGAAAAGTAACAAACAAAGGAGGATACTAAAAATGCAATATTGACCTGGAATTTCATGAGTCTTATATTAGTTGGTTAATTATTTGGTAAATATAGATTACGGTACATTTCGTGGCATAGGTACGGATGGAGCTGATACCAAATGCATTCAAAATAGTTTGTCTATAATTGATAAAACAGACAGTTTGCCTAATTTTTAAATGTGTAGTGTATTTTATTCATTGTCTGTTTGTTTTTGTTCTTTTTTTTAACCGCTTTATCTATGTTGTGCTGAATAAACATTTTTCATTTCATTTCATTTTTCATAGTGGGCAGGAAAATGAACAAGAAAATGGCGTTACTATAACTTGAAATAATCTTGTATAAGTATTTTGTATGCCATTATTTAAACGAGCGTGTATGAGACAAACTATGAGAGTGGAGGAAGCCAGAGAGGTATGTAAGGAAAGAACCTGTTGGAACTCTGTACTTTCTGCCTACCCCGCAAGGGATCTGGCGTGATGATATAGATAGATTATTTAAACGATCATTTCACTACGCTATCGTAACGCGATGCGCTACATATTGAATTGATCATAGCGAACTTTGCTTGTTTTGTGACGTCGCGCGAGTGAGTTGAATATAAACAGGGATAATAGGAGTACAGTTCAAGTATTAATACTGTATTTAATTTCTGTGCTTACGTCTTAGCATATAATCCGTATTGATTGGTGAACTGTAAATAAATGTTGGAAAATGGAATACCGTTGACGTAAATGTAAGTGTTCACTAAGTATTAAACGTCCAGTTTAAAAACACTGCACTTTGCTCGTGCATGTAATAAATAGTACTCATAGTTACACCTAGTCAGATATCACACTACGTTTGTGACAAATTCTCTATAGTAACATTATACATAATGTTATTACTCATGAAGCGTGAGTAAAGTTCTGTTTTGTCATTCATACACATAATATGTATTAACTTTATCAAAACCAGCTAGGAAAATGTGAGAGTAGACTTATTGTGATCTCTGTACCTTTTGCACAAAAAGCATGACTGCCTCACGATGATGTCACACAACAGAAAAAATACAATTAAATACATCACCTATTGTCCTTGTCCTTTATGTTTAATATTACACTTACATCACAGTCTTCAACACTTTTCATAAAAGTGTTAGGCGTAGCTTCATTGTTGTAGACAATTTTCCTCCCAAGAGCGAGAAATTTGTAAGTCATAAACGTGTTGTAATTATGATACCATTCTCCGCAAAGGAAAGCCAGAGATGCGTCGGTAAAGCTAAAAAAATATAATTTAATTGTAAATTAGCCTTAATATGAAAGGTTTCTTGTGTCCCTTCTACGAACAGATGGCTTAGCACGAACAGATGCGTACGCGTAACGCTATCGAGTTGATATACTATCCTTTTCACTCCACATATTTTCTAAATAAAGATGAATTTGACAACACGCCTTCTCGCCAACATTTCGCTAAAGTCAATCAGTTGGTGCTAGCTCCGCAGATCTAATAGAGAATGTGTACTCATAAATGGGTAATTCCTTATTCTATCTTGGAATTCAATTTTTTTATACAACGTAATTCAATTTATCACATTTCCGATACATTGTTTGGCTTTTAAGGGTATGGATACGATAATGTCTGTTAGTAATAAATGATGACTTTTCTTTTAAAACGAAAATTTGATACCTTCATTTTTAGAATACACTTATCAATTCAAAGAATGCATGAAAGAATACTGGTGTTATTAGAGGTGGACATTATTTATAATAGAAAAAATAAAAATCATACACCGTCACGCCTATATTCCCCGGAAAGGAGGGTAGAGGTGTACTGAGTACACCCATGTTTCGCCGACGGTGTTAGGTCCCATGTAATAGGGGGCGAGCCTATTGCCGTATACCGGGCACAATTCCAGACTCCGGACTCATACTGGGAATTTTTCGTTAGAAAAACTACATTTGTCAGACCTAAGATTTGAACCCAGGACCTCGTGATCACAAAGCGATGCGCTTTGCCACCAGACCAACGAGGCAGTGAATATAAATCATCATGCCTATATTCCCCAGCGATAGCAGCAGAGGTATTCTGTGTATACTCACAATTCGCCTACAATATTACGTCCCAATACAAAAAGCAGTAAGACTAATAGCAATAGATATATAAATATAATATATTGCTATTAGTCCAGATTATTAGTATGATTCAATTTCAGACTCCTAAGTGGTAATAGTTTTTGTATAAAAAAACTTCAATAGCATTTTCCAACTTAGGATTTGAACCCAGAATATCGTGGGCGCCACTAGACCATCGAGACCTTCTACACTTATATTTAAATAAACCAAGTTTCGTTCAGCATACATTTTTAATCTAAGTAATAATAGTAATCCTATTTATAAACTTCAATCAAACTATTACTTACTTATCTGGCAGACTATTCAAGATGCAATTCAGATGTGTCAATTGGACGCCTTTTGGCATGCCAGTGGTGCCCGAGGAATACAAAATGAATACGGCGTCAATCTGTCCATGAACTTGCATCGGCTCAAACCTATTTATATCCACGTCGTTCGTAACCAGTGCTTTTATAGAAATCGCTGACTCAACAGAATCGTCCAGCGTTATAAATTTCTTGATGCAGTCAAAACTTTTTAATATATCACCGTACCTGCTCCAGAAGTGATTCGAACAGATAAAGTATTTGGGTTGCGTTATGCTTATTTTGTGTTTTAAACCCGCTGAAAAATAACACAATATCATATATATTTATTTTTTTCGATAGAACACAAATACGCATTAAGTTATAAAACTACTTAATAAAAATATAATGTCAAACAAATGAACTAAACAAAACTCAATTACATGTTTCTTTACTTTATTGAGGAATGAAGCGAGGCGATCACTGCCAAGACCTAAGTCTTTTATTAAGACATACTAATAAAAGAAAATAAGTCATAGTTTTAAATAGACAGTGTTCACCTATGTTATTGTTTTATTCACACAAATATGGAGTTTCAGTGCTAACATTAACACGAACTTTAGTGGTATTACATTGGTATATACTTTTTGTAACGAGTTTTTGTAAGTGATAAATAAATAAATAAATAAAAAAATGAGTGATTCTTAATTTTTTCAACAGGTGATTCATAGATTCGTTACTTTTATGAGATTTTTAACACTCATAGCAGTAACTTGTCACAGACAAATTTCACTTTAGCATATTGGATTTATGATATAATTAACAACTTGCCAAGACCACTACTGCGGATCTTTGTGTTTTATTGTACTTCATTTTGAAGAAAAGATGAGAATAATGGTATTATTATGTTAAAGAATCGTATACCTATAAGCAGCTCAGTGCTGATAGAAAAAAAAACAGTGGTAAAATCATAAAAAAAATTACTCAAACTACATATTCCATCCCCCATTTCTCATTAAATTTTTTAATGTGCCATAAGACAAAACTTTTAAAGAATTTAGAGGAAATAAGATAAGGTAGTTTGCCTCACCTCTACCACTCTTTAAATCATAGGGGGTCTACGTCGCTCCAGTGAAAACGATTGCAAGAATCGTTGGGACAAATTCATTGCGTTTTTCGGATCCCACTGCAACGATGTCGCCTCTCCCAACTCCCAACTTTGACAAAGCGGTGGAAATATTGACGGCATATTGTGTAAATTCCTTGTGCGTTAGCTTTTCACGTGTCTCACCATTTTCCTAAACATTTCCGATATTTCGGGTTAAATATTGTTTTTTTGATAGAAATGTTATTAAATGTTTATTGTTAGGTAGCTGCTAGTATTTATTGTGTTGATTATCCATATATGTAAGCATGAATTGTTTATTCTACTTTTCCCTGTGGGTGTATTTAAAGTAATTTAAAGTAAAAAAAATGATATCGTTCTAGCAGCATACCAATTCAGAAATAGGCTCTATTGCATAAGTATATTATACATTAGTGTGTATATGCATAGTGAAACATGGTCGCTTAGATTATTTACTACTTCAAATTACTTTAACCATCCATCAAGACGTATTTAGTTGTGAAGATACATTAAACTATGGCGATAAGGAAAAATAATAAATAACTCACCAATGCTATTTCGTCCTTTTTTAGATGAATTCGGTCTAAGATAAATTTTTCAAAGTTTAAATGAGCCGGTACTTGCACATTTTGATCGCCGTATACAAAAATATCGTCGTTGAACATTTTTATTGATAAATCCGGATTCTAAGCGGTGCCAACGCAACTTGCGTTCGAGTAACAATACGATACTGTGTAGAATACTGTGTACAGAGCAGATTACACTGTGAGGAGATACTATTAGACATCTACTAAATTTGTCCTATCGCAGACATGACGTGTCCGTCACAACTGCGACAATTAATTTTAAAATTATCTGTCTGTGTCATCACGCTAGAGCCTTTGCGGGGTAGGGATACCTTTGTATAGGATACTTTTAGTACAAATAGAGTACATCTGTTAACTGTTATTTGCGGAATGCCTATCTTGCGTTTGTAAAGAATGCGACTACCGATTACGAGGTCCTGGGTTCGAATTATAAGTGAAACAACATGTTGTTGGAGTTATTCGATCAAAAAATTTTAATAGCAATAGCAGCCTGGTACCTGAAATTGTGATCCGTGTAAAGGCAATAAGCTCACCCCCTATTACACTGGCATCTGACATCGTCAGCGAAATATGAGTGACCCTTGCTTTAGAAATTGTTTTTTTAACTGATTCACACAAAGGAGACTCAAAAGAAGTCGTCGGCAAATCACTCACCTTCGATTTGACGATAACATTGTGATCATGGCGGAATCGCTGACGAATGCTCGGTGACATCAACAGAGTATCCCAAAAAGTATGTCTTAAAATGAACATGGACAAAACAAAATTAATGTTTAATGTCCATGTCGTACCCACCGCACTCAGCGTTGGGAACTCTACTCTTGAAGCTGTCAACGAATACATTTACATAGGATAGGCAGTCCGGTTAGGTAGGTCCGACTTTGAGGGAGAGGTCAATCGACGAATCCAACTCGGCTGGACTATTCTTCTCATCCAAAATACCTCAGTGCATCAAAACATCAATTTTTAGTCAATGTGTGTTGCCAGTGATGACATACGGATCAGAGACGTGGTCTCTTACAATAAATAGGTCTCATAAAAAAGATCAGTTGCTCAGCGAGCTATGGAAAGAGCTATGCTCGGCGTTTCTCTGCGTGATCGAATCAGGAATAAGGAGATTCGTTAAAGAACCAAGGTCACTGACACCCCTCACCACCAGCCCTCACTATTAGCAAGCTGAAATGGCAATGGGCGAGCCACATAGCGCGAAAATCGGACGACCGTTGGGGCAGAAAGATTCTAGAGTGGAGACCACGTTTGGCAAGCGACGATCTTGTGAAAATCGCAGGAAGTCGTTGGATGCAGATGGCATCGGACCCGTACCCTGGAATGCGATTGGGGAGGGTTATATTCAGCAGTGGACAAGTATAGGCTAGATGATGATGATATTCTTTATTGGGTTGTCAAAAATAAACATTGTTTTACTAGGTCAATAATAATTGTGGGTACATATAATAAGGCGAGAGAAATCTATAAAATATGGAGTTGAATCGAGCAATTATTTTTCATTTCATTTTTATTGTTTCATTATTAAATTTAAAAAATAATGCGCTGGCCTACCAACGTGAGGAGGCAAATGCGCGGGCGGCGGAGAATATTCAATGAATATAACACAGTTCAACACGAATTTTGACTTTGATAAGAGAGTATGATAGATAGATAATCGATAGATTTATCGATAGTTAGACGGAAACAAAATATATGGCCTAAAAAAGTTTGCTTTTGTATCCAGGAGAACGATTGTTTAATATTTTAGAAAATCCATTGTCTACATTTTTATTTCTTAATAAATCGAAACGAATCGAACTTTTACTATCATATAAAATCACAAAATAGTGGAAAAAGTTTAAAAGTGATCCCTATTAATTTTTCTTCCATGTTTATAAGTACTTTCTCTTACCAAACCCTAAATGTAGTCGCCATCATATTTTACATATACCGGGCACAATTACAAACTTCAGACTCATACTTGGAAAAAACATTTTTTGGGCCGACCTAGGGTTTGAACCTAGGAACCTCGTGATCACAAAGCGATGCGCTTGGCCACTAGATCAACGACGCAGTTTTATAACAATGTTAGATTAAAAATAACGTTATAAATATGACCCGTTATTTACGTCGAATTAACTTAACTTAACGGTATTAAATAAATAATGGTAATACCTGATTAACGTTATTGGTGGGTATTTCATTTACTCCGATCAGTTTTCTCGTTTTCTGGAATTTGTACCATGTTATACTTATGTAGTTATCCCGCGCTAACGCCACTGTCATGTGGTGTGTGCAACTAGGGGACAACAGGGGACGAGCATTTTCCGGACTCCGATAGCAGTAGTAGCCTAGTGGTTAGACGGTTGGACTGCAAACGCAGAGGTCTCGGGTTCAAACACAGGCACGCACCTCTGTCTTCATGAAAGTATGTGCGTATTCAAAATTAACTATCACTTGATTTGATGGTGAAGGAAAACATCGTGAGGAAACCTGCATGCCTAAGAGTTTCTCAAAAGGGTGTGAAATTCGCCAACCCGCACTGGGCCAGCGTGATGGACTATGGCTAAAATCTTCTTAGTTTGAGAGGAGGCCTGTGCCCAACGTTGAGACGGTTTCTTAACCGGGCTAATACTATTATACATTCCGGACTCCGGCCAGCGACTGATATTACTCTCGATAGAATATACATACATCACCTACGGTTCGAACCCAGTACTTCGGCGTCGCCACCCGCCCTATGGGCCACTAGATAACCGAGGCAGTTTCTTAAAGTATTTAAATTCAATTTTCATATTACTTCATTTATAATGTTGAAACAGATCATTAGACCAATTACTAGTAAATTTATATAGAGGCCTCGTCTAAATATGGTCGGTTCAATTCAATAAATTTATAAGGGTACTTACTATGTATCTATAACATCACGACAGACTCCTTGCGGAGTAGGTACAGAGTACAGAATTGCAACAGGATCTTTCCTTACCGACATCCCTACCTACTTAATGCAATAGAAATGGAAAAAATGCAATTAGAAAAGCAGGCATCCCATGCTATAGGATACCTATGTAGCACAACTGCTGCCTATAAAAGGAAGTAACTGCCCTTGTACAGCCTCTACCGCTTAACACCATTATGCAGCCTTTTTTCTCTTATACAGCTTTTTTCTTCTTCTTATCCGCTTCACTCTTGACAGAGTGGTTGTGGGCACGATGAGGTTAAGTCCCTGGAGGCTGGTGTAGCCCGCCTTATGATATATCTCCATCTAGTCCGGCCATTTAAGATTCTGGTGCACTCGATCAAAGCAAATATACAGCTTTAGAACAGCTTAAAGCCAAAGGCTAAAAGGGCAGTTAGTTCCTCTTTTAAGTAACAGTGGTGGTGCTTGGGTATAATAACAGGATTGGTTGGAAGTGGGCATTCAAATCTTTTGATATTCTAACATAGATGGTCAAATCGTCTATTCCGATTAAAACTTCATCAGAACAAAACTCGAATGCAGTAAATTACTAAGTAACGTATCGATTGTGCCCGCTAGTAAAGGGCCCTGCACTGAGATTGTTCCGCGTTACATATTAATGGTGATGGTGAGTCCGTGCGAACAACTCCTCGTTCACTTGCAAATGGAAAACCTTCATAAAATTAAAAAGTGTGGAAAACCCTTAGGTACGATCTTATTACGTAAAAAAATAAACACGGGTACGCCTATTGTAGCTAGTTGTAGGACGAGCTGAACTAACTTATTCACCAAGAACAAAATAGGTGAGCAGAGGCGTACTGTGTTCGCCCGTATTTTCATCGATATTAGGCCCCATGTAAGGGCGATCGTATTGCCATTATACCGGACTATGGTTAGATACTGGAGATTTTTTATGAAAAATTACATTTTGTCCAAACTAGAATTTAAACACGGACTGAGTAGTGTTGTTTTATTCACCGTCTTTAAAATTGTCTATTTATTGTTTAACATAATATTATTATGGTGTCTAATGATTTATGTGAAACGATTAGATAACACTGTGGCAGCATATATTGACTCGAAATAATTTCAGGGATATTCTTTAATTGTGATTTTTTTACTTTTTTTAGCCAAAAGACTTCAACTGCAGGACATAGGTTTCTCTCAAAAACTCCAACGACGACCGGTCCTATTAATTCTTTTTAATAAGGTCACAATAAAAACTCACATGTTATTGTATTTTAAGTTTTATACTTTCATATTTTACACATTCATTTGACAGTTTCATTTTGTAGCAGTTATTGAAACTATACTTACAAAATGTATCTAGTTTTCTATAGTAACTAGTGGTAAAGTACGGCAAATAATTTTATGCAACACAATAAAAATAATACTAAATTAAGCCTGAAAAATTAAAATAAATCATTTAGATATCACTTCCAAAGGACAGTAGGTTTACATATTAATAGCGCTGTGCGACCGCGATGTTCTTACCGATCACCAAGGTTAAGCAGCGTTCGACTCGGTCGGCCTGAGATGGGTGACCGTTTGTGGCATTTTCATATTCGAGCGTCTCCGTGCTTCGGAAGGCACGTTAAGCCGTTGGTCCCGGTTACCACTTAATGTGGTAGTCGTTAAGCCGAGTTGGAAGCCATAAAGGCGGCTTGATAAGTTCCAACAGCAGGTGGCCACAAACCTGCCTTCACCAATCCGCACTTGGTCCGCGTGGTGGAGTATGACCTAATCTCTCTCACCTCGATTTGTGAGAGAAGGCCTTTGCCCAGCAGTGGGCAGTATAGGCTGATATTATTAATTAATTAAATTAAGCATTGACGTCAAATTTATGAAAATTATAAATGGCTTTTTATTTTTTCTGTAATTAAAATTTTGTAAAAGACAAATCAGTGACAGCCTAGTAGTTAGACCGTTGGACTACAAAGTCAGAGGCCTCGGGTTCAAACCCAGGCACGTACCTCTGTCTTTTCGAAGGTATGTGCGTATTAAAATTTATCTATCACTTGCTTTAACGGTGAAGGAAATCACCGTGAGGAAACCTGCATGCCTTAGAGTTTCTCGAAGGTGTGTGAAGTTGGCCAACCCGCACTGGGCCAGCGTAGTGGACTATAGCCTAAACCACGAATTGTAGCCGTCTATTTATAACATTAATTCTACTACATTTTTTTGTGACCGAATGTTATAGCAGTACAACTCAAAAATATGTTTATTTCAATTAGCACTCTAATTTCAAAGCTATAAGGGTTAATTCCTTGTGTTCTTGGTTTTTAGTGGTGTCGTTATTATATTCAGTAAGCGATATATCACATGACTTATCTAACTCATGACTGATATTATTCTACAACGCGGGTGAATCAAAACCAGACTGTTGTGCCTTCTTTTTGAAATGCCTTCTTTTTATGTTTAACCTTAACGTGTGTGTAACACTAATCATCACTTTTTTCCGCCTCTAAAGTGACTGGCATGAATACGATACACAAATCCTTTTTTATCAAAAATCTTGACGAGAGTCATAATACATATAATTGCGAATCATTTATTGTCTGGTCAGCATAAGAAATAATCAACAAATTTTTTAGCTAAGAATTAAATTAAATATCACATTATTGCATTTATCAAGAAAGTAAGACGTGTCTCTCTGTAAATATCTCATAATAAATAAAAGTAGAAACGATATTTTATTCAGCAAGCGATATATCACATCACCTATCTAACTCATGACTGATATTATTGAAACACGCGGGTAAATCAAAACCAGACTGTTAAGTGCCTTCTTTTTATGGCTAATCTTCACGTGTGGCACACTAATCATCACTTTTTTACCGCCTCAAAAGTGACTGGCATGAATACGATGCACAAATCCGTTTGTATCAAAGAACCTAATAGTCGGCATACATAATATTGCGAATCATTTTTTGGCTGGTCAGCATAAGAAATAACCGACAAAATTTTTAGCAAAGAATTAAATCATATATCACATTATTGCATTTATCAAGAAAGCAAGACGTGTTTCCCTGTAAATATTACATGACAAATTAAAGTAGAAACGATGGTCAGTAAATTGTTTACTCTGAAGCGATATGCTGAACTGTCTTGGTCAATATCTGAAATGAAGAAGAAATATATTACATAACAAATTCATAATTTATTTAAAAGTTATTTTGTCTTTTGGCGTGAAAGGCATATATGCCTAATACTTTACAAAAGTTGATATTTCTGCACATTTTACGAGTGTTTTTCTAATATATGTATAAACAACTGTTGTACACTATTTTTACCAGTAGGACAGTAACAAATTTTGATGTAGAGATAGAGAGATGAATTAAATTTAAAGCATTTTTACTTATTTTAATTGGCCCACGCCCACATTGAGACCATATGACCCTTCTCTCTACCATATAGCCCTCTATTTATATACTTCTTCAGTATGTATTTACCCATGTCACATCATAAGCACGTAAAAATTACGATTCATTTGAAAGATATTTACCAAAATCACTTAATTGTTGGCGGTACATCTCCCCTTGGAAGTTCGAACTGACTGCGTCACCATTTTGAATCATGGCCGGCAGACCTGTTAAAAGGTTAATTGTTGAAACACAAATATTAAGTAGTTAATTACAGGATAAATAACAAGCAAATTTGCGTTTAGACTTTTCCTGATTGTTTGATTGTCCAAAGCAGTTTTTTGCGTTGTGGTAAAAGCTGACGGTGTGTCGGAATTTCTGGAAGCATAATTATATTTACACAGGATATGTAAGTATTGCCTAGACACACAGAGCCAGTATTCACTTGGGATACTTTTTGTTCAGCCGCCGACAAATAATTATGTGATTAACGCTGAGTAAAAGTAAGGTAGGTACAGTGCAATTTCTTGCGAATGAAGAATAGTTCCATGTTCATAATTTTGCCAAGATAAAAATGCGTCTACACTTATTTACTGAGAAGAGAAAATTGTATTTGCACAATCATTAAGCAAACAGTAAACTAACGTTTTAATAACCACGGAAATATGAATGTGACATTGAAATTTACTACAATATCATTCAATTATTTAATCGAACAGCATATTATATTATGTTAAGCCGCAAAGGTTGTTACTTGTTACGAGCCTTTTAGCGCTTGCCATCGCTCCTTCTGAAGGAAACCATTTTAAATCAATGTATTGTTGGAGAAACTACCATCAAGTTTGATGATGCCGTCTGTTTCGCCGTGGAAGTTCTTCGAGTTGCACTTAAAGCCGAAGTCACTTTTCGTAGTGTTTTTTTTATTTTGAGCATCATGAACTTGTTGTAGCCGTTGTCAGTCGGAAATGCTTAGTACTTGACACCTATAATTTCCATTTCTACTTAAATATAGAACCTGTACTATGCGGCATAGGTGAAGAACACTTGTTTGTAATACTTTATCAGCCGAAAATAAATAAATACAGATTGTTAGAATAGTATAGTAGCTGAGGACATTGTAATCCTTCACATGTACAAGTTTACAAATGAAATAGGTTTTCTTTATTGCAAGTCATAATGAAATGGGTTCTTGTGTAGTTTGAATAATGTATGTATGATTTCTTATTAATGTTATTTGACTTACATTAAGATTTTATTTTTTATTAGAGTCATAGACGATAAATTCTTTTCTATCTTTAAATAATTGGTGCGAACCAAAAGCAGGCCTTTTTCTTGAAAGTAGATTTTATACAAAATTATTATTCCACTTACTTATTGAGGTTTCGGTATTCAGATGTAGTGGAAAACTCCGAAGTATTTCATTACACGAGTATTCTGTATTCTCGCATGAGTTAGTACATTCGAATACACCTCAATCATTTGCTCCGATACAAGGGAAACTATTTTCATTATGAACTCATAAATCAATGATACAATCGAGCGATATGCACCCTTAATATATGATATAAATTCTTGTAATTTTCGCGAACATTATCAATGTGCTTTTCGATTTTCTATTCGAATATCAAACTGTTTCGGAACTTGTTTCTTATATCAATCAATGAAATATTGAAATGTTTGGAATTACTTTTTATGATGAACTAGATTTCTGAGCTAATTGGTGCCATTCTTTACTACGTACTTAAGCATGATAAAAGGAAAGAGCAGCGATTAATTTATAAACATGATTTACTGGAAATAATGATATCTCCTCTATCATTAGTCCAGTAGTTGATAGACAAGGGGTATGCCTCAGTGTGACACTCGACAGTCACATCCTGGTCGATATGGGCGCCCTCCAGTTGATTTGGTATAGACAGCATAGGTGTGAATAAAACGTTTTATAGGCTTTGTTGTAAGAATTAGGGCCAGTATATACTGGGCGCCGCGTGGTTCCCGGCTGCGCCGCGTGGTTCCCGGCTTAGAATAGGACCAACCCATCTCATCCCATCGGGTGTCGTACAAGGCGACTAAGGGAAAACTAGGGAATGGGCAGCAGCGTTCCCTTAACACTTCGACGACCAATAACTGCGCTCGCCAACCCGCCTGCCAAGCGTGGCGAGTATGGCAAACACCCCCAATTATGGAAGAAAATAGAAAAACCAGGCCCCTAGTCCCCGGCGGTCCTGTTCGTCCTGGCCACGGTAGCAGCCATGGTAACGACAGGACAAGGGGTGCTAATAATCTCCGGCAGAGATTCGGCTACCACCAAAACCGAAAATTGGCCCTGGTGACATACAACGCACGCACATTGAGGACAGATGAGAAGCTAGTTGAGCTGGAAGAAGAGTTAAACAAGTTGCGGTGGAGTATTGTTGGTTTATCGGAGGTCCGAAGAGAGGGCGAGGACACGATAACCTTAAAATCCGGCAACTTGTTTTACTACCGGGAGGGCGAACAGCAGTCCCAAGGTGGTGTCGGATTTATCGTCCACAAGTCACTCATAAACAACGTTGTGTCCATCACTAGTGTGTCGAGCAGGGTAGCGTACCTGATACTCAGAATATCCAAAAGATATTCGCTGAAGGTCATACAGGTCTACGCACCGACCTCGGCATACTCAGATGATGAGGTCGAAGTTATGTATGAGGACATTAGTAGAGCCATACATACTTCCAAAGCACATTTTACAGTAGTTATGGGTGACTTCAATGCGCGGCTGGGCCAACGGGGCGATGATGAGCTAAGAGTGGGGCAATTTGGATATGGGCAGCGCAACCCCAGGGGTCAGAGGCTGGCCGAATTTCTGGAGAAAGAGGGACTCTTTATGATGAACTCTTTCTTCCAGAAGCCGCCTCATAGGAAATGGACCTGGATGAGCCCTGATGGTTCCACAAAAAATGAGATAGACTTCATCATGAGCACCAAGCGACAAATATTTAATGATGTCTCCGTGATTCATAGGGTAAAAACCGGCAGTGATCACCGAATGGTCAGAGGCACATTAAATATTAATGTCAAAATGGAAAGATCGCGTCTGATGAGGTCTACGCTCCGACCTACTCATGCATATATCTAAAACCCCGAGAACTTTCAACTCGAATTGTCAAACCGCTTCGAATTGCTAGACAGCAGCGCATCAGTGGACGAAATCAACAACAGGCTAGTAGAGACTGTTCATACGGTCGGGTCCAAGTATTTTAAGACCCACCGTAAAAATAGGCCTCAAAAACTATCTGACTACACCCGAAACCTCATGGCTGAGCGACGTTCCATGACGCTCCAAACCTCCGATGATGCTAAGTCCTATAGGCAGCTTAATGGACAGATATTGAAGTCCTTGCGACACGACTTACGGTCCTTCAATGCAAGGCGTATTGAGGAGACCATAGAGCAGAACAAGGGCTCTAAAGTGTTCGCAAGAGACGCGTCTATTGGACAGAGCCAGTTGACGAAGCTGAAGATGGAGGACGGAAACGTAACGTCGAATAGGTCAGAGGTGCTCAGGGAGATAGAGAGGTTCTATGGACAGTTATATACCTCAGTAGCTAAACCTGTTGTTGACTTGGTAAAAGACCCAAGAGCCAAGCTAACCCGACACTGCACTGAAGATATCCCGGACATCAGCCTGTGCGAAATTAGGATGGCTCTCAAACAACTAAAAAACAACAAAGCGCCGGGTGAAGACGGAATTACTGCAGAACTTCTGAAGGCGGGCGGATCGCCGGTACTTAAAGTCCTTCAGAGGCTATTTAATTCCGTCTTGCTTGAAGGGAAAACGCCGGAAGCATGGAACAGGGGTGTGGTGGTGCTGTTTTTCAAGAAAGGTGATAACACCTTATTGAAGAACTATAGGCCTATCACACTGCTGAGCCATGTTTATAAGTTGTTTTCGAGAGTCATTACGAATCGTCTCGAACGAAGGCTTGATGACTTCCAGCCTCCCGAACAAGCCGGTTTCCGGAAAGGTTTTAGTACCATAGACCACATACATACGCTGCGGCAGGTTATACAGAAGACTGAGGAGTATAATCGGCCACTATGCTTGGCGTTTGTGGACTATGAGAAAGCCTTTGATTCGATCGAGACTTGGGCGGTTCTTAGATCTCTCCAGCGATGCCGCATTGACTATCGGTACATCGAAGTGTTGAAGTGCTTGTATAATAACGCCACCATGTCAGTCCGAGTACAGGGGCAGTGCACGAAGGTGATCCCCATAAAAAGAGGAGTAAGACAGGGAGACGTCATTTCTCCGAAACTGTTTACGGCCACCTTAGAGGACGCCTTCAAGCTCTTGGAATGGCAAAGACTTGGCATCAACATCAATGGCGAATACATCACTCACCTTCGATTTGCCGACGACATTGTGGTCATGGCGGAGTCGCTGGAAGATCTAGGACGAATGCTCGGTGACCTCAATAGAGTATCCCAACAAGTGGGTCTTAAAATGAATATGGACAAAACAAAAATAATGTTTAATGTCCATGTCGTACCCACCGCACTCACCGTTGGGAACTCTACTCTTGAAGTTATCGACGAATACATTTACCTGGGACAGGCAGTCCGGTTAGGTAGGTCCAACTTTGAGAGAGAGGTCAATCGACGAATCCAACTCGGCTGGGCAGCGTTCGGGAAACTGCGCAACATCTTCTCATCCAAAATACCTCAGTGCCTAAAGACTAAAGTTTTTAGTCAATGTGTGTTACCAGTGATGACATATGGATCAGAGACGTGGTCTCTTACAATAGGTCTCATAAAAAAGCTCAAAGTTGCTCAGCGAGCTATGGAAAGAGCTATGCTCGGCGTTTCTCTACGTGATCGAATCAGGAATGAGGAGATTCGTAGAAGAACCAAGGTCACCGACATAGCCCTTAGGATTAGCATGCTGAAGTGGCAATGGGCTGGCCACATAGCGCGAAGATCGGACGGGCGTTGGGACAGAAAGATTCTAGAGTGGAGACCACGTATTGGCAAGCGCAGCGTAGGACGACCGCCTGCCAGATGGACCGACGATCTTGTGAAAATCGCAGGAAATCGTTGGATGCAGGTGGCATCGGACCGGTTACGCTGGAAAGCGATTGGGGAGGCCTATGTTCAGCAGTGGACAAGTATAGGCTGAAATGATGATGATATACTGGGGATTAGCCCGGTTCCTATATTTCATAGACAACCCGCTTCGCTTAATGTCTGTTGAATTTTCTACATGGCATAAATCTACTAACCGATGGTAACTTCGACTGTTTGATCACCGCAGGAGATACATTTTTGTGTAATTCACAATTATTTGTTTTGGTCTGGGTATTTGTGTATGTTTGTAAACGTGGCTCCATGGCATAGGAATTATTTTTAGGTTTTTTTGAAGCTATCTATCTATCACGCCAGATCTATGTATATAAATAAATTCAAGCGTCAACCTATAAACAACTCTGACTACCTTTTATGGGATAAATGTGTGAGAGGTAATTTAAATGTTATAAAGTTTCTTTAACGAAAATGTGCAACATATTTGAAAAATATCAAAATTCCACAGAAATAAGCTAGAATGTAATTTCTTATTATCTTACAGAGTAAATTGCGTTGCTATTTAACGTATACAAATAACGATTGTTTGGAATCAAATGGACACGTTTTATATGGCTGCGTAATTAAAGTAATTACTGAGCAACTCTCCACTAAAAAGAAATTAGAAAATTCATTATAAGGTTTCCACGTAAAAGCTATCGATGAATATCGAAGACTGCCCCATTTCTCTTAAAAGTAACGTATATTCTTCAGTAGTAACAAGGCTTTTCTCGGAAATAAATGAGCGCAGTATTCGTCTCGAGTGAATGGTTAAAATATTTAATCAAAATCAATTCCTAGATTTTCTTACAAAGATAAGGACATAAAAATATTATTTCCATATTTTATTCATCAATAATGTAGATATATCATTAGTAATTATCTGACTATTTAAATAAGGCGTGGGACGATACAATCAAGTGAAGATATTGTCCCCAAACTTTCAATTGAATTGTTAGATAAAATTTCACAAACATTAAAATTCTAGTAGATTAATCAGCCAGAGTCACGCTGTACGTACATAACTCTAATTTACTATTTTAAACAATCTTCAGTAAGCGTTGCAAAGAAAAAAGTGATTACAAATCATAGTATGTGATTTTGAATGATACATATATTCGTGATAACAGACCAAATGACATACATGCTAAAACAATAGAAATAATACACAAAACTAAGTTAATAATGTAAGTGTTTAATTCATGGTAAATATAAAGGATATTTACCACGAATTTACAACGATAACGTGATTTTGGATGATATTTTCAGGATATAATCTCCCTTTTTATCAAAATTGCTGATACAATAGACTTAATAAATGCTAAAATAAAATGTTATCTTCTTCTATCTATATATCTATACATGTAATAAAACTGTAACCGAGCCGAATCTGTACATTGAATATTTTTCGAAAATTTTAATGGGGTACATTTCCTTATCGATATAGAGGCCAAAACAATTTTTTTTGGCATTATTGTCTGTCTGTCTGTCTTTCTGTCCGTCTGTTTCTTGGTGTTTCAATCACGCAAAAACTACCGAACGGATTTCACTGAAGTTTGGTATGGTAATAACTTATAGCCTAACTTAAAATAATAAATATTTTTATCCCGGAAACAATAATCAATCCGGGATAATCGTGGGATAAACCATAAAAAAATATTATTTTTATTATTGTTAGTCGCGAGCTGCAATGTTACGTTGAAATGCGTGATTTTGTTGTTGTGTGTTGAACCATGAACTGATATAGGACCCAGGTTCGTCTCCTCACGAGAAACTCTTTGCTGGTTAAAAGCATTCGCCTGAAATTGTACATACATTGTTTGACTTAAACACTTAAACATGATTTCGTGCATGAACCGACGATGCTTTGAGTTGTCTCTTCTGGAGAAAAATCTTGAACGATGAATGGCCCGTACACGAAACTTTGTATAATCATTTGTTTAGGATATCTTATCATATTTATTAACATGAACATGAACTGTATATACGAGAAAACTGACACGACATGTACTGATAAAATTATGTTACAGACTTAGCTCGCAATGTACCTTTTTTAAATAATAATTCGCCAGATTACGATATTTGGCAGGGTAGGTAGAAAAGATTTAAAAGTACCCAAGTATTGTATATGTTTTTTTATGAGACGGCGATAGCGTTGAATAAGATTGCACTTTAGAGACCTACGTTAAATTACAAAATAAACGCGTGCGTAGTCGCGGGTAACAGCTAACAGTATAAAAAATGAAGTGAATTTTTAATTAAAGTAGCCATATCGTTTTTATTTCATTGTATAACATTCAATATGTACAATATTTTGTTTCCTTAGTTAGGTAACGTGTTCAATGCGTTGTAACTGGCGAGGTAACATCACTGTTTCATATAATACGTTATAATTACCAGGATAACATGACATCGTAATAATTGTTAACATGGTGCGGCGGTGTATGAGGAATACTCACATTGAACCATGAGCATAATCCGCTTGCTAATCGATGGTGGCAATCCATTAGACGCTATGCAGAGTAAGATCCCATGTGTAACCATCGTCGTCGTCAGTGTTTCACCATCCACGACGCTAACTGCCAACAACAAACACATTTCAGTTGATACTACCATTACACCGCTATTAGAGGCATTTTGCATTCTCTCTCTGCGTAACTGTAACTATTATTTTGTTCTGATACATAATTGTTATGAATATGTCGCATCCGGGTCATAAGTACGTATTGCAATTGCCAATTTTAAATCAGCTGTTTAAATTATAAGTATTTGTAGACACAACAAACACACGTTTTAATCAAAACGCGTTTTTAATCCTAACATAACTTTTTTGTAAATTTATTTCTATGGTTTTTCGATATCTTTTGTTCTCATACGACTATGAGTATGTTCTCGTCGTATTAATAAAAGGAATGTCGGAAATGTGAATTTCAATGATCATAAATACAAAGTTTGTTTGTAAGTAATATAGCTGATGCGTTATGGGATGTTTTGAATTGTTTGTACTTTGATTTTCCTGTATATTACAATTTTGCTGGAAACAGGTAATTGTCATTATCTTCACAAGAACGGGTGATATGTAATTCTCCTTAACTTTATATTTGAGACGATACGTATTAACAATAGATAAAAATAAAAGAAACCTAATTTGGTATGAACTGAGTCGGGTTTACCTATCGTTAAATATCTATCAATCTATATCATCACCCCAAATCCTCTGCAGGGTAGGCAGAGAGTACAGAGTTCAGAGTTATCGTAGGATAAATGTGCCCGGCAATAGATTCGCCCCCTATAACACCTGTAACTTACATCTTTGGCGAATTGTAACTGTACTACTACCCCTTGGTCAGTAAACAGAATGCAGTAGATATAGTATATGATTATTGCTTGGTTTAGTGTTCAGAGCATAGGCCCTTACGCCCTCTAGATTGAGTAGTTGCGGGTTCTATCTCCGCGAGGCAGAATTTTTGTGTGATCCACAAATATTTGTTCCGGTTCTCGACACGGAACTCATTCATTGGTAGAATAGTTTGAAAAATGAAACTGGAATTTTAATGGCCGAATTTATTAATAATATTTCATTGAATATCAGATGAGACACTCGTATCATCATAACTAAATCTAGGAAATATCGAATAGGTATAATTTCTATTCATTAAACTAAAACTTGGTTCAAACCCAGGCACACACCTTTGTCTTTTCGAAAGCATGTGCGTATTAAAAATTAACTATCACTTGCTTTATCGGTGAAGGAAAACATCGTGAGGAAACCTGCATGCCTAAAATTTGTCGAAGGTGTGTGAAGTTCGCCAACCCGCACTGGGCCGGCGTGGTGGACTATGGCCTAAACACTCTTAGTTTGAGAGGAGGCCCGTGCCCAATAGTGGGACAGTTTCTTAACTTAATAAATAAAAACTAAAACTTTATTACAAGTTTTAATTTAACTTGCATGGTTCGTATGTCTGTCTGTCTTTCCGGTTCATATCTTGTGTTCCATTTTTCAAACACTTGCGGCAATCAGATTGAGCTAGAAGTAGGTATACTTGTATAAGTTCGGTGACAATGCAATAATATGGTACCATGGAGTTGGTCTGATGATGGAGTTGGAAGTTTGCCATGGAAACATGTCAACTACACAACATAACCACCTCGTATTTAGCCTTGTTAGATTGGCATTAACAAGTACTACTCAACCAGATGATATCCAGGGTGTGATGATGAAGAGGAAAGGTGGCCAAGGGAAGCACCCAACTACTCAACCTAAACCCGCCATGTTTGGGCTCATTGGATCTGTCTTGACGAGTTCTGTAAAGCTGGTTGATGTCCAGTGCCTGATGATGGACCCGAAGGGTGGCCAACGACTATGAGTATGTTCTCGTCGTATTAATAAAAGCAATGTCGGAAATGTGAATTTCAATGATCATAAATACAAAGTTTGTTTGAAAGTAATATAGCTGATGCGTTATGGGGTATATATTACGCTTGAAATAGGAAATTGTTATTATCTTTACAGGAACGGGTGATATGTAATTCTCCTTAATTAAGTTCTTAGATTTACGCGAATATTACACATGAAATAAAACTATTTTATCGCGGTTTATTTTTTTTTATTTTTAGTTCCCGACGTTTCGAGTGCTTTGCAGCATCCATGGTCACGGGAGGGACTGAGGTGTTAGACGTCCAATAGGCATAGTTGTTCACGGGGTACCCTCAAACTTCTTAATTATTTTTGTTGTTGTTGGTCCGATCTACGCAGAATGAGCTCACGGTGTCTTGAGGTCTTGCAGTGTTATGCTTGGTTTTGGATTTGATTATATTAATTACCGGATCCCAAGACGATGGAAGCACCCAGCCATCTTCTCTATTGAAATTAGGATGTTTTTTAATTTCAATAGCCTCGCGAACCATCCTTGGTAGGAATCGGTGTTCTTTTACGAGGATTTGTGGTCTATCAAATCTGATGTTATGGCGGGTGCGGTCAAGGACATGTTCACAGACTGCAGACTTCTTTGAGCGACGGTGTTTTAGGTCAGCTATGTGTTCTTTAGCCCGAGTTTTTACCGGTCTTTTTGTTTGTCCTATATAAGAGAGACCACATTCACAATCAAGCTTGTAAACTCCTGCATCTTGTAGAGGGATCTGACACTTGACAGATGGTAAAAATTGACTAATCTTCTTCGGCGGCTTATAAAATGTTTTAATCGAAGCACGCTTCAAGATGTAGCCAATCTTGTCCGTGACTCCTCTCATGTAAGGTAGTATAGCAGGGAGACGCTCAACTGTGACGTTGGCGTGGGACTCGAAGCTTATTGTCGTGCAGGACTTGCTTGACATGTTGAAGCTCGGCAGCCAGATGTTTCTTGTCACAGATCCCTTGTGCTCATGGATGCTGCAAAGCACTCGAAACGTCGGCGGTCGGGAACTAAAAATAAAAAAATAAACCGCGATAAAATCCATAAAATAGTTTTATTTCAATTCTCCTTAACTTTATATTTGAGAAGATACGTATTAATAATAGATAAAAATAAAAGAAACCTAATTTGGTATAAACTGAGTCGAGTTTTTCTATCGTTAACATCTATCAAGCTATATCATCACCCCAAATCCTTTACGGGGTAGGCAGAGAGTACAGAGTTCAGAGTAATCGTAGTATAAATGTGCCCGGCAATAGATTCGCCCCCTATAACACCTGTAACTTACATCGTTGGCGAATTGTAAGTGTACTACTACCCCTTAGGTAGTTAACAGAATGGAGTAGATAAAGTATATGATTATTGCTTAGTTGAGTGTTCAGAGCATAGGCCCTTACGCCCTCTAAATTGAGTAGTTGCGGGTTCGATCTCCGCGAGGCAGAATTTTTGTTCCGGTCTGTGCATATGTAATTTATGTTCGTATATGTACCCTCGACACGGAGCTCATTCATTGATAGAATAGTAGAGTAGTTGAGGTCCAGTGCCTGATGATGGAGCCGAAGGGTGGCCTGGTGGTGGGACTCGTTGGAGTTGTCTTGACAGCTTGTTTATAAAATAATCTTTATAAATAAATTAAAATAATTGTACTAGATTTATTATGTTGCACGCACCAAGTAATAGAATGCTTTAAAAGATTGGATAGAAATTAAATTAACGCGTAAAAATCAATTTTCAGATTTCGGAGAGGAAATAATCTCGTTATACTCTTTAATCTTGAGAAATAAATCTTTCCCACAATTAAGTCAATCACGCCTGTTTAACTCGATTTTCTTTTGAGAAACCTATTTTATAGGCCGTAGGGACCGTTCCCTGGAAGAGGCTAAGGCAAGACTAAATTGTCCTGAGGTAAAACAGTCGAATTAAATGGTAAAAGAGCTTTATTTAAAAAAAATGACACTGCAAATGACACTAAAGGAGAGTTTTTATTGCTTTACTTAAAGCTTGACTTTGGTTCGTACGTCAAAATAGTAGAAGGAGACGTTATTAAACTTGTCGCCTCAAAGCATAAAGCTTACAATATGATTACATTAGATATTCTAAATACAATACTCAATGAATGTTCAGTTAAATTCCAAGACAAATTCAAATTAACAAATGCTGTTCATGCCAAGCATTTGTCCTATTACAAAGTAATTTTAGGCAAAAGATACGGAATTATGATAATCTAAATCATACTGAATTAATAAAGACGTCTCAGAAGATGAGACGGGAATACGAAGTTGAATTATATTACGTTGTACAAAGCTTTCAGTCGCGTCGCATTTGTCGGGGTTTTTTGTAACAGTCCCCAATAGTTTGCGTTAGCTTGATGATATAACAATGGCTTATACGGCCGGCATAAACAGCTTTTTATTCCGAGTAAGAGAAAAAGGTCAAACAATGCCGAGAGTGCTTCCTTTGGTTACGCCGTCGGGCCTGCGCTTCGTCAGCATTGTACGGTACTTAAACTTCATTAATGATTCTGCACTCTTGACTTATCAAGAGTGCAGTATCAATGATTAAGTTATGTATATAGTTCGTCTCTTAAGACAAACTATGTACATAATATGTATATTGTCTGGTATTCATATTTGGATTGTAATATCTAAAGGTTGTTTTTTGGACTTTAAAGCTATACTTCTGAAATCATGCATGTTTAAATAAATTATTAGTGAGCATCAACGCCAGGGAGCAGGTTTTATTGCTGGGCGACTTCAATGCCAGGATTGGTCGGGACTATGAGGCTTGGCCAGGAGTTATGGGTGGACATGGAGTTGGCAACATGAACAGCAAGTCTTTGTGCTAAATACGGTCAGGCAATTACGAACACTATGTTTAGGCTTGCCACCAAGTACAAGACAACATGTATGCACCCAAGATCCAAGCATTGGCATTTGATTGACTACTTAATCGTGAGGCAAAAAGATTTTAGCCAAGTACAGGTTACCCGCGCCATGCGTGGTGCGCAATGTTGGTCTGACCACCGACTTATTGTTATTAAGCTACGAATCCGCCCTCGTCGCCTGCGTAGATCTCCTATAAAAAAGCTTGCGTCTTTGAACGTGGATAAGCTAGAAGATATCGCGGTCAGGGAGAAATACGCTGAAGCCCTGTCTGAAAAGCTGATGCCAGCTAATGAGGTAGGTGATGTTGATGCTGCGTGGGGAACTTTGTCATCTCATATCATGGATACCGCTTCAATTGTACTGGGTAAAAAAATCCGTCGCAAAGAAGACTACTTTGATGGAAATGATGAAATCCTGCGGGCAGCATTCGACAAACACCGAGATCTCCTGTGACAGCACAAAAGGCAAAGAGGAAGCGTTGCGGTTGTTAAAGATAGTGACCTCGAATTGCCCAAGCTGTCTCGACATATGAAAGACAAGTGGTAGCAGGACAAAGCTAGTCACATGCAATGGCTCATGGTCACAAACCAGCTGGGAGAGTTCTACAGTGAGGTACGTAAGCTGACTGGTACGTCCTACCACGCAAGGGTACCTTTAAGGTCTCTAGACGGTAGTCACATGTTGACGAGCAAGGAGGATGTACTAAAGCGCTGGGCGGAGCACTTTAATACTCTGCTAAATGTGGATCGATCAGCTGATCTGCAAAGTATCGGTTTAATGCCTCAGCTCCCTCTTACTTTTGAGCTGGACGAGCCTCTATTGCGTGACGAGGTTGTTACTGCCATCAGATAGCAACAAAACAAACGGGCAACTGGCATTGACCTCATACCGGGAGAGCTGATAAGATACGGCGGAGAGGAGTTGCACAAGTTAGTGTGGGAACTATTTGTTCGCATTTGGGAGGAAGAGCGCGTTCCGGACACCTTTAAAGTATCGTGCATAAGTGCTCTTTACAAGAACAAGGGTGACTGAGCTGTCTGAGCTGAGACTGTTCTGACTGCAACTCTTACCGCGGTATTTCGCTCCTTTTAGCCCCCGGAAAGGTCTTTGCTAGAGTTCTCTTAAACCGCCTAAAGAACTTGTCTGAAAAGATTCTGCCTGAAACCCAGTTTGGCTTCCGACCGGACCGAGTCACATGCGAAGCTATATTCTCAGGGAACAGGGCAGGGAAGCTCTATGGTTGGTGCTAGGTAAGCTAGGGTGCACGGAAAGGTTTGTGAGACTTCTTAGACTCCTGCATGATGACATGCAATGCTGCGTTGCCGTAGACGGTGAACAGACAGACTTCTTCCTCGTTACCTGTGGAGTGAAGCAAGGATGCGTCTTGGCGCCTACTCTGTACGCCTTATACTTTGCGGTGGTAGTTGGAGAGGTCTTACACACTATTTTTCAAGGAGTCCGCATCCATTTCCGTACAGACGGCAGCCTTTTCAATTTGGCTAGACTTAAGGCTCGCCCTAAAGTCTCTTACGCACTGATCACTGAGATCATGTGTGCTGATGACTTGTGCTTCCTATCAGAATCCCTAGACGGCCTGCAACAACTGATGTCCGTATTCCACCAAGCCTGCCGTAAGTTCGGCCTAAATATCAGTGTCAATAAGACGGAGGTGATGTCCCTGGACATACACGGTCACAAGACACTGACCATAAAACTCGGTGAGGATATGCTAAAGCAGGTGGATAAATGTCGCTATCTGGGGAACACTGTAACATCCAAGTGTGACCTTGATGCTGAGATCAATAGCAGGGTGGGCATTCGGTAAGCTATGTACCAAGGCCTTTTGCTCGTATAACCTTAAGTTGCCCACTAAGATATCGGTGTATATGGCAATCGTGCTGCCAAACCCCCTATACTCCTCTGAGATGTGGTGTGGTATACACACCACATTCGCACTCTAGATCGCTTCCACCTTAAATGCCTCGGTACCATCATGAGGATCAGATGGTCCGATAGAGTGCGAAATACCGAAGTTCTGCGACGAGCCAATGTGGCGTAGGACAGAGTGGCGAAGCGCATCTTCTACTCAGAACTGGAGAAGGGCAAGCGGAATCATGGCGGTCCCCTCCTCCGGTACAAGGATGTCCAAAAGCGACACATGAAGAGATGCAACATAGAGCCTTCTCATTGGGAACGTTTGGCAGCACATCGGCCAGAATGGCGCAGGATGGTGAACAGCCAAGTACGCGAGTTCGAGGCTCAGCGTAAAGCTGACCTTGATGCCAAACGCGATCAGTTAAAGGCTCGCCCACCTGCTGCCATAACAAACAGTTATGAGAACGGCGTACTCACGTGTCCTCAGTGTGCACGGAGTTTCGCCGGGAAGATAGGCTACATAAGCCATCTTCGAGCGCACCAGCGCCATTACTCCGACTAGGGGTCAAAGTGGTCGCCATGGCCGAAATCGGTTGGATTAATTATCAGCATCAATGAGTAGGGCAGACTATGAATCCGTTTTCAGATAACTTAAAAAAGATCATACGCTACGTAGAAATGAATGAAGTCTTCACGGTAATAATAGGCTTTATTGAGTACAGATTAAACAGCGCGTGCCGTATGAAGTTCAAACGTTTTCGTTTAAAATTTCTCTCAGCTTTTGGCGCAAAATCTTTCCTCTGGGATTCCTCGGCATTTCTTGAATAAACTTTACACCACCTCTTAATTTCATATAAGGTGCTACCTGAAAAATGATACAACGTAGTAATATTAGCCCTGTTAAGAAACTGTCCCACTGTTGGGCACGGGCCTCCTCTCAAACTGAGAGGGTTTAGGCCATTGTCAACCGCGCTGGCCTAGTGCGGGTTGGCTAACTTTACACACCTTCGAGAAATTCTTAGGCATGCAGGTTTCCTCACGATGTTTTTCCTTCACCGTTAAAGCAAGTGATAATTAATTTTAATACGCACATGCTTTTCGAAAAGACAGAGGTGCGTGCCTGGGTTTGAACCCGAGACCTTTGACTTTGCAGTCCAACGGTCTAACCACTAGGCTATCACTGCTATACAACGTAGTAATTTCCTTAAACTTGTCATTTAAATATTCCTAATTAGTAGTTTTTATTACAAAATAACGCCCTGTTGCAGAGACGTTCTTAAAGATGACATTGATTGCTAATTGAAATAAATTAAATCATTGCATAAAATAAAATTACGATAAATGTTATATCGAAATAATAAAGTCCTTTAATGATAATGCCACTATATGTAATGAATGTATTTTCTGCAATGGTGTGTAAGACGGTACAAATAGTGAAAACTTCGGTATTTAAAAAAAGACTAAAATCTGAACATTTTAAATGTAAAAAAGAAGATGACCTCTAAAGAAACGTAGTCCATCAGATCTTTTTCAGTGACATCTATTCCAGGTTGTTTTACAACAAATGCTGTAGGTTCTTCTCCGTAATCAGGCACCGGTTTCCCCACCACACCTGCTTCACGCACTCCAGGGTGTAGCTGTAAAATGGTCTCCAACTCCAATGGTGCTATCTGTCAAAATAATTAAAGTACACAGGAATATTAATTAATTAAAGTAACCATACCAAGACATTGTAGAAAAGCTGCAACCGGAACGATGTTAAAGTAAAATGCAGCTATATACCTAAGTGTAAAGGCCTATTTGGCAATAATCAAGATTGTGTGATGTGTTTGTAACAGCACTTCAGTTTAATATTAAAAAGCACAATGAATATGGCTTTCTATATTTAAAATCCAAAACAAAATGCGGGCTGCACCTTTTGGTGAATTACGATCGTCTAGGATTTATTGGTTTGCATCGAGCGTCGAGCGTGCAGGAATGCAAAAATACCCTACGAATACAATAAAAACTACGAACGGATGTACAAGTATAAACATAAGCTTTGTTCACATTATTATCTAGGCTAATAGAGCATCTATACAACTATAGAATATGAATCCTTCTATGACGTTACCTACAAAAAAGGTTTTTCGAAATGATATGGTACAAGAATATTCGCATCGGGTAATAATTCCCCACAACCCACAAAGTCTTATTGCTAGACTCAGGTCGAGATGCTGGCTACTACGTGTATATTTTTTCATATGTCCAGGTTGTTTCGTAATTATTAGTTACTATCTTCTGACCGCGACTTCGACCGCGTTGACTTTAGACAGGAATCTAACATTGCTGTTCATATAATGATCCTATGTGTTAATCGAGGTAATAAAGTACGCCAAATTGTCCTGATCCATTCAATCATTTTTGCGTTATTGTGTAAAAAACATCCAAACACATTTCTAATATCAGTTTATAATATATATATATATATATATATATATATATATATATATACCAGCTGTAACATAATAAACGCAAGACCTGAAAGTAGTTTGTCCTAAATCGGTAACTGAATCGATTACAACAATTTTTTATGTATTTTACATTTTTTATTAAATTTGCAAAAAATAGCAAGAAGAAGATTTTAAACGCATTCCTAAAACGTATTTCTCAAAATGCACACATACACGTACAAGTTTCATTGTTAATTGGGGTATAAAAGTGCTTTAAAAAAAGGTAAAAACCTTTAAATTTGAACATTTTGTTTTCGTTTTGACTTTATGAAGCAATTCTCTAATCGGGGTGTCTGAGGTCTTGCGTTTATTATGTTACACCTTTTTTATATATATATATATATATATATATATATATATATATATATATATATATATATATATATATATATATATATATATATATATATATATACATATATATAAGAACGGAAACAAATTCCAAATCATTTTCCTTGAGATCAATTCACAAATACAGATTTTTCTTAAGATAATTAAATTCGGTTCTACATTCAGCTTTAAAAAAACAGTCTTTCAAAAGTCCAGCTCATCTCCACCTGGGCAGTAGAAAGAGGCATTTGCCCAACGGTGGGATGATGACTGACCAAAAAAATAGTTCTACCTTGTATCCATCGTAAACGATTATTTCTTTCAGCCTTTCAACTATGTAGAAATATTTGTCGTCATCGTAATAACCCAAATCGCCGGTCTTAAAAAAGCCTTTTTCTAAGTAAACAGAAGGGTCTTTTCCCACGTAACCCTTCATAATGACAGGACCTCTCAGGCATATTTCCCCACGTTGATTCGGGCCAACAGTTTTACGGGTTTCGGGGTCCACGACCTGTGTAAAATATCAATATCAGGTTATATCGAATATCAACACTTATAAGAAGCCACACATATAAGGCAGTAATAATAATATTGTAACTTCACACGCGTTATTAAGTAGCTCAGAAGAGAATAAGTTTACCTTAAGGGTTATGCCAGGGGAGGCCATGCCCACGCTTCCGGGCTTTGGACCTTTAGTACCCCAACTCTCGGATGTCAGTTCACCCGCTTCAGTCATGCCGTAACCTTGCAATATATTTTTTAATTTGGGAAACCTTAAAGAATAAATATGATTCAGTATTTTTGAGGTCTATCTTTGGGTTTATTTAAACCTTTGCACTGATGTTAAATATATATTAATAATCCTTTTGTGGACATTTTAAAAGGATTATGTTTTTAAATGTAGCGGAAGAGGTGTATCAGTATCCAGTGTGGCAAACTATAGTCTTTGCCTAACCCAGTGGGATAAAGGTGTATGTATTGATGTATGTCCATAAAACTCATATTCAGAGAATAGCACTTTAGTAGTAAAAATGGAATAGAAAAACAAATCTATTTGTGTGTTAAATAAAGCATTTCTTTAATGATATTTTACCACATAGACCAAAATAATTATATAAAAACTGACTTCAAAAAGCAAAGTCGGTGCCAAGTAACAGACTGAACTAACCAGTACCTACTTAAAATGTTTATTTCTTGCTTTTTGAAGTCGGTTTTTTCTTTAAAGAATTTTATTTTACAATTTTAAGTGACAAGTGAATTATTTACAAATATTTATATACCTATATTATATTATTTTGCTGAGTTGTACTGCAAGGTACCTACAGGATTGATATAATAACCATAATAACGGAATCTATACATTCGTGCTGTTCGCCGTTAAGGAGTCCCCTGGTGAATCAGAATCAGAATCTGAATATTTTTTATTCATGTAAACCATTACAGTATTAATGAATCGTCAGAAATGTAACAAAGACCCTACCACCACTTCGGAATGTCATTCCTGTGGAGACGAAGGGCAAGAAACTCCACGGTTATTCTTTTAAAATAGTATTTTTACATTTTCTTTTTCGTTAGGATATGGGAAAACGATGTAGGCTGGTCTATCAGGTAGGTCTAAGTTAAAATATACAAATTATACTATTCATGTGAATGGCTACATGGTTCCCTCATTTATCTATCTATCTATCTATGTATCTATAACCTCACGCCATATCCCTTGCGGGGTAGGCAGAGAGTACAGAGTTCCAACAGGTTCTTTCCTTACATACCTCTCTGGCTTCCTCCACTCTCATAGTTCGTCTCATACACGCTCGCCGGTTACGGAGACACTTGACTTTTCTCTCGACTTTTGACTCGGTTTATTTGGTCGTGGTAAGATAGTCTGGGTCTTCCCCGTTACCTGCATCCGTCCACTTTCACATTGTATATCTGTTTTGTCATTCTTTCCTCTGGCATTCTTTCTATATGCCCGAACCAACGGAGCATGTCCTTTCTCATCTTTCCACCGATACTATCTTTCATACCTACTCGCTTTCTTACTACGCTGTTGCTAATGCGGTCGGCCAGCTTCACTCTGCACATCTTCCGCAGAGCTCGCATTTCTACCGCATTTATCCTACTTTCATCCTCCTTCTTACATACCCAGCTCTCGCTACCATATAACAGCGTTGGGACAAGAACTCCGTTATGTATGGCCAGCTGCGCCTTATGACTTAAGTGCCGGCTCCCAAGTAGCTTTCCCATCGCACCATTCACTCTGTTCCCTGCACTCACTCTTCTCTCTATGTCAGCGATGTATTTCCCATCCTTACTGAAGGCGCATCCAAGATATACAAACTCATTCACTTGCTTCAGCATATCGTTACCAACCACAATCCTTACATTCGTTCTGGTTTCTTCCCTTTCAAAAACCATAATCTTGGTTTTCTTCACATTCAAGTGTAAGCCATTGATCATGCAGTCGTTTTTCATAACTGTGACTAGTGTTTGCAGATCAGTGGCTGTTGGCGCTATTAAAACCGCGTCATCTGCATAAAGTAGATGATTTACCACTAAGTCCACCCATTTGTACACCTTCATTCATCGCTTTCAGTCTTTGAAGACTTTTGTCCAGATATATTATAAACAGTCTAGCGGACAACACGCAACCCTGCTTGACGCCGATTTTAACGTCAAACCAGGGTGACCTGTTACCACCCACCCGTCCGCATGCCTTGCAGTCCACATAAGTGGACTGGACGGCTCGCAACAGAGTGCCATCTATACCATACTCTGGCAAAATGTCCCAAAGTCTCTTTCGCACAACTCTGTCAAATGCCTTCTCCAGATCTACAAAACCGCAGAAAACCTTCCGCCCCTCTGCCAGATGCTTTTCTACGATGTTGCGGAGTGAGAAGACCTGATCCGAATATCCTCTTCCAGACCTGAAACCCCCTTGTGCCTCGCACAATATTCCATCGGACTTCACGCGCATTCTCCGTTCAATAATTTTACCGTACACCTTGGCTGCCAAGCTGATCAAACTGATGCCTCTGTAATTGGCGCAGTCATATTGTGAACCCTTGCCTTTATACAAGGGTACTATGACTGCGCGGCGCCAATCTGTAGGGACTCTACCGGTCCTCCAGCAAAGGTTTGCAAGGGCCCGGAAAGCGTCCCGGACGTAAGTTCCACCATATTTGATCATCTCGGCAGATATCATGTCTACTCCCGCAGCTTTACCGTTTTTCATACTTCCTATCGCCCATTCAGCTTCTTCCATAGTGATGTACTCCGTTGATTCTGGTGCTGCAAACTCGCCTTTGGGCACGTCTGCGGCATCAGCATCCGGGTCATCTCCATACATTTCTCCAAAATTTTCACTCCACCGGTTTAGCACAGCTTGTGTGTCTGCAAGAATGTCACCATCTTTAGATTTTATCCTTTCCATTCTGGAGCCTGACGAATCACCTCGAACCTTTCTCACCTTGCTCCAAAAGAGTTTGGTGTTGTTCTCGAAGTTCTTCGCCAGCCTCTCCTCCTCAATCATACTGGCTCTTTCACGCTTTTCTTTCACTAAAGTTTTAGTGGCATTCTTGCATTGCCGGTATATTTCTTTTCTCATCTCTGTCATACTGGCATTCAGGTTCAAAGAAGATACATAGTCCAGCCGCGCTTTCTTCTTACTTTCTACGGAGCTTTGCAACTCCGCATCCCACCCTGCATCACCTTTTGCTGTACTATGCTTCCTTGAGCAACCACATACTTCTTTCGCGGATTCCACCAAACTCTCTTTCAGGCTATTCCAGCATCTACATTTGAGTCTGCTGTCAAAAGCTTGTCCCGGACTCTGTCTTCATACATTCTCCTCACGCTCTCATCTTGCAACTTTTCAACCTTTAATCTTTCAAGGTCTCCGAAGGGGATACGCTCTCGCCAGTGCCTCTACTTCCTGAACAGACCACTAAACCGCGCAACTACGAGATAGTGGTCTGATTCCAGAGTGGGGCCTCTATACGCACGCGTATCTTGTAGTTTGCTTCGGAGACGGTTATCAACCAGGATCAGATCTATCATGCTTTTTCGTTCATTCCTTCTCCACGTATACATATGTACGTCCTTGTGCTGGAATATCATATTAGACACAAGGAGACCCCTTTCCAAACAAACATCTACAATGAGCTTATCTGCATCGTTCACTCTATTATCACCATAAGGACCCAGAGCAGCGTTGCAAGTTTGCCGCCTGGTTCCTACCCATCCGTTCAGATCGCCACACAAAATAACCTTTTCATTAGCCTCAGCCAAATCCAGAACTTCCCTGACATTATCCCAAAACTTCTCAAGGTCCTGGGGTGTCGACGAGCTTACGTGAGCATATGCTGCGACCAAAAATACTCTAGTGACACCCAGTTTTAAACGGATCCAGAGAAGTCTCGCATCGCACAGGCCATAATCTCTCACTCCAGAGGCCAGGCGACGGGACAGCAAGATACCCACCCCCATGCTGGCACGACTACTCCGCGGTACCCCAGACCACCGAGCCATCGTTCCATCAGGAAGATCACAGGTTTCACTGCCCCTCCTCTTAGTCTCTGTTATACACAGAGCATCCAGGCGTCTCTCTTTCATCACATCAATCACCTCATGCATCTTATCTTCCATACCACCTCTTACATTCCAAGTGCCTATTCGGCACTCTACACCCCACGACTCGCCAGTTCGGGCCCAGCGTGATGGTTGGCGGCCCCCATCGCCGCTTCCACCTATATTTGTACCGACGGGGGCGGGCCGGTACGCGTCGCCTCGGGGGGACGCCCTAGCCCGCACTGCGGTACGTCTTCGGTCCAAGATTGCAGCCATAATGACTGGCAGTGGTCGCGACAAGCACGCTCGTGGACAGACCCCCAGCACGCTTTTGGACAGACCCCCTCATTTACAGAGAAAGAAATGAGAAAAAAAAACATTTTACTAAATTAATAAATAGAAGGAAGAGAGGCAATAGTAAATAATAATAGCTAAACAAGTTGTCCATATTCAATCAAGTGGAGCTGGAACAGCCCCTATCCAAGTATTTTTGTCTTTTAAATAATCATTTTGTGTATAGTAACTAAGCGTACCTTTAATACAAGCTTTGAATTTATTGTCACTAAGTTTAGTGACATCAAGAAGAATTTTATTATTAAATCTAACACATTACCCCATGAAAGAAGTGTGAATTTTTGACAGACGAAATTGCGGTTGATCTAATTTATTTCTATGTAGCGTATTCTAGCAATGCCTATCGCCTAGCTGATTAAACAGATCTATATTTTTTCTTGTATACATTATGTTTTCACAAATATACTGACATGGGACTTTGGCATTGGCTTCTTTGTATCTTCAAAGTCCAAAGTTCAATACCGATTTCATTAAAATGGGACCACCTCAAAATCATACTAAACCCAACGCAAAAAGAATCATCAAAATCAGCTCATAAATACAGATGTTATAAAAAAACAGACGAATTGTCGACCTCCTCCTTTTTTGAAGTCGGTTAATATTCTTATTAGTTCTATGGCAGAGTACCTATAGGATTGACGTAACTCCCATAATATCTCAATCTACGCATTCGTATCGTTTGTCATTAAGGAGTTCCCTGGTGTATCTTCCAAGTCGAAGGTCCAATACCGATGAAATTAAAATGGAACCACCTTGGAGCTATACGGAACCCAATGCAAAAAGATTTTTTTAAAATCGATTCATAATTGGCCGAATTATCGCGTAACATACGAATTGAGAACCTCCTCCTTTTTAGAAGTCGGTTAAAAAACAAGATAACTGTTCTAGACATGTAGGTTAGGAAAGCAACAAACAGTGTTCCATAACAATAATATTAATAAATAAAATGAAAAGATTTTTCAATTTTTCTAAGTAAATGAAGCGATACTTGCCTGGATTTAACTTTTTCAATCGTCTTGTTATGAAGAGGCGATGATCGAGAATATATAATCTTTAACGAATCGAGATTAAATCTATCCGCTTCTTTAGCTTTTGATAGGTAACAAACAAAGGAGGGTACTAAAAATGCAATATCGACCTGGAATTTCATGAGTCTTATATTAGTTATTTAATTATTTGGTAAAAATAGATTACGGTACATTTCGTGGGATAGGTACGGACGGAGCCCATACCAAATGCATTCAAAATAGTTTGTCTATAATTGATAAAACAGACAGTTTGCCTAATTTTTTGGAGCCCGTTTGTTAAACCTGTTTTATATTAGTCAAGACGTGCTGTAGTGAGCAGGAAAATGAACAAGAAAATGGCGTTACTATAACTTGAAATAATCTTGTAAAAGTATTTTGTATGCCATTATTTAAACGAGCGTGTATCAGACAAACTATGAGAGTGGAGGAAGCCAGAGAGGTATGTAAGGAAAGAACCTGTTGGAACTCTGTACTTTCTGCCTACCCCGCAAGGGATCCGGCGTGATGATATAGATAGATTATTTAAACGATCATTTCACTACGTTATCGTAACGCGACGCGCTACATATTGAATTGACTTTTGCTCGTTTTGGTGCCAACTTCCTTGCGCACTATCGCGGTTTGTATTCTCGCGCTGGCCAATTTAGTGGTCACTTTTCTATTCATCGTGACGTTGCGCGTGTGAGTTGAGTGTTATCAGGGATAATAGGAGTACAATTCAAGTATTAAAACTGTATTCAATTTCTGTGCTTACGTCTTGGCATATGCTCCGTATTGATTGGTGAACTGTAAATAAATGTTGGAATACCGCTGACGTAAATATAAATGTTCACTAAGAATTAAACGTCCAGTTTAAAATCACTGCACTTTGCTTGTGCACGTAATAAATAGTACTCATAATTACACCTAGTTAGGTACTACACTAAGTTTGTGACAAATTCTCTATAATAACATTATACATAATGTTATTACTCATTACGCGTGAGTAAAGTACTGTTTTGTCATTTATACATAAAATATGTATCTAACTTTATCAAAACCAGCTAAGAAGATGTGAGTGTAAACTGAATGTGATCTCTGTACCCTTTGCTCAAAAAGCATGACTGCCTCACGATGATGTTATTACAACAGAAAAAAAATCAATTAAATACATCACCTACTGCACTTGTCCTCTATGTTTAGTATTACACTTACATCACAGTCTTCAACACTCTTCATAAAAGTGTATGGTGTAGCTTCATTGATGTAGACCGTTTTCCTCCCGAGAGCGAGAAATTTGTACGTCATAAACGTGTCGTAATTATGATACCATTCTCCACAAAGGAAAGCCGTGCTTAGAGATGCGTCGCTAAAGCTAGAAAAATATAATTTAAGTATTAATTAGCATTAATTTGAAAGGTTTCGTTTGTCCTTTCTACGAACAGATGGCTTAGCACGAACAGATACGTACGCGTAGCGCTATCGAGTTGATATACTATTCTTTTCACTCCACATATTTTCTTAATACAGATTAATTTGGCAACACGCCTTCTCGTCAACGTTACGCTAAATTCAATCAGTTGGTGCTAAGCCCTCAGAACTTATAGAGAATGTGTACTCATAAATGGGTAATTTCTTATTCTATCTTGGAATTAAATTTCTTTATCCATCATAATTCAAATTATCACATTTTAGATACATTGTTTAGATTTTCAGTATATGGACACGATAATGTCTGTGAATAATAAATGATGACTTTTCTTTTAAAACGAAAATATGATCACTTATTAATTCAAAGAATGAATGTAAAAATACTGGTGGATATTATTTAGGAAAAATATAAATCATCACGCCTAAATTCCCCAGCGATAGCAACAGAGGTATTCTGTGTATACCTACATTTCGCCTACAATGTTACGTCCCAATAAAATAAACATTGAGACTAATAGCAATAGATATATAAATATAATATATTGCTATTAGTCCAGATTATTAGTATACCAGAAGCAATTTCAGACTCCTAAATGGTAATATTTTTTGTATAGAAAATTCCAATACCACTTTCCAACTTAGTATTTGAACCCAGAATATCGAGAGCGCCACTAGAACATCGAAACCTTCTACACGAATATTTAAATAAACTAAGTTCCATCCAGCGTACATTTTCAAAGCTCAGTAAATATAGTTATCCTATTTGTATACTACAATCAAACTATTACTTACTTATCTGGCAGACTATTCAAGATGCAATTCAGATGTGTCAATTGAACGCCTTTTGGCATACCGGTGGTGCCCGAGGAATACAAAATGCATACGGTGTCAATCTGTCCTTGAACTTGCATCGGCTCAAACCTATTTATATCTACGTCGTTCGTGACCAGCGCTTTTATAGAAATCGCTGAGTCAACAGAATCGTCCAGCGTTATAAATTCATTGATGCAGTTGAAACTTTTTAATATGTCACCGTACCTGCTCCAGAAGTGATTCGAACAGATAAAGTATTTGGGTTGCGTTATGCTTATTTTGTGTTTTAAACCCGCTGAAAATTACACATTATCATTATTTATTTGTGTACTTGTCTATTTATCTATTTATTTTTGATAGAACACAAATACGCATTACAATAAGTTATAAAACTACCTAATAAAAATATAATGTAAAACAAATGAACTAAACAAAACTACATGACATATTTCTTTACTTTATTGAGGAATGAAGAGAGGCGCGTACTGCCCAGATCTGTTTTTTTATTAGTACAAGCTAATAAAAGAAAATAAGTTAAAGTTTTATAGAGATAGTGTCACCTATGTTATTGTTTTATTTAAATAAATCTGGAGTTTCAGAGTTAACATTAACACAAACTTTATTGGTTTCACAATGCTATACACTTTTTGTAACGAGTTTTTGTAAGTGATAAATAAATTAACAAAAAAAAAATAGTGAGACTTAATTTTTTTAATAGGTGATTCATAGATTTGTTACTTGTATAAGTTTAACACTCATAAAAGTAACTTATCACAGACAAGTTTCACTTTGGCATATTGGATTTATGATATAATTAACATTTTGCCAAGACAGCTACTACAGACCTTTATTTTTTTATTGTACTTTATTTTAAAGACAATGATTATATTGAGGGGGAAATATTAAAATGATAAGCGGTTCAGTGCTAATAGAACAGTGTTCAAAATCCTTAAAAAAATTACTCAAACTACATATATTCCGTCCCCTATTTCTCATTTATTTTTTTAATATGCCATAAGACAATAAACATTTAAAGAATGTAGTGGAAATAAGATAAGGTAGTTTGTCTCACCTCTGCCACTCTTTAACTCATAGGGGGTGTACGTCGCTCCAGTGAACACGATTGCAAGAACCGTCGGGACAAATTCATTGCGTTTTTCGGATCCCACTGCAACGATATCGCCTCTCCCAACCCCCAACTTTGTCAAAGCGGTGGAAATATTGACGGCATATTGTGTGAATTCCTTGTACGTTAGCTTTTCACGTGTCTCACCGTTTTCCTAAACATTTCCGATATTTCGGCTTAAATAAATTGTTTTGATAGAAATTTTATTAAATATTTATTGTTAGGTAGCTGCTAGTATTTATTGTGTTGATTATCCTTATACGTAAGCGTTAATTGTTTATTCTTTAGTCCCTGGGGGTGTTTTTAAAGCAATTTAAAGACAAAAAATATTTGATATCGTTCTAGTAGCATACCAATTAAGAAATAGCATCTATTACATAAGCATATTATACATTAGCATGTATATGCATAGTGAAACATGGTCGCCTAGATTATTAACTACTTCAAATTACTTTAACCACTATACTGTATTTAGTTGTGACGATACATTAAACAATGACGAACAGGAAAAATAATAAATTACTCACCAATGCTATTTCGTCCCTTTTCAGACGTATACGGTCTAAAATAAATTTTCCAAAATTTAAATGAGCCGGTACTTGCACATTTTGATCGCCGTAAACAAAAAGATCGTCGTTGAACATTTTTATTGATAAATTTGGTTTCTAAGCGGTGCCAACGCAACTTGCGTCCGAGTAACAATACGACACTGCGCATAATGTGTAGCAGAATATACTGAGAGGCATATCTAATGAATTTGTCCTATCGCAGACATGACGCGTCCATCACAACAGCGTAAATTGATTTTTAAACTATCTGTGTGTCATCAGAGAATATCAAATGCCTGTAGTACAAATATAGTACATCTATTAACTGTTATTTGCGGAATGCCTATCGCGCGTTTGTAAAGAATGCGAGTAACGATTACGAGTTGAAAGTGTTGTTGTGATATTCGATCGAATATTTTTTAATAGCTATAGCAGTTTGGGTGGGGTGGGTGGTATGGGTGACCATTTGTGGCATTTTCATATTCGAGCGTCTCCGTGTTTCGGAAGGCACGTTAAGCCGTTGGTCCCGGCTACCACTTAATGTGGTAGTCGTAAAGCCGAGTTGGAAGCCTTAAAAGGCGGCTTGATAAGTTCCAACAGCGGGTGGCCACAAACCTGCCTCCGCCAATCCGCACTGGGTCCGCGTGGTGGAGTATGACCTAATCTCTCTCACGTCGATTTCTGAGAGAAGGCCTTTGTCCAGCGGTGGGCAGTATAGGCTAATATTATAGCAGTCTGGTGCCTGAAATTATGATTCGTGTAAAGACAATAAGCTAAACATGTATAATACTGCGCTGCGCCGCGCAATTGCACCAACTCGGTTTACTGCGCCGGATGTGTTAACTCACTTCTTTAAAATGTGTTCCGCACAACGCAGGACCGGAAAATTCGAAAGGTTGAGTTGCCGCAGAATGCTTTGAAAAGTATTGAAAATTTGTGGTATTATTATAAATAATAATTAATCATTTATTTCGGGCAACTTAAGTCTCACAAAAATAATTATGTGCAACTTACAGGCCCATAGAATATATACCTTACAGTAGTCAAAATTTTTATATATCATATGTATGTTAGTACATACATATGATATATAAAAATTTATAAACTAAGACACATGTGTTGACAGCGACATATTGCGCTGAGCAGGGGCGTCTCGTAATCTTCCACGAAATCTCCTGAAGACGACACCCTTCGGCCAGAACTCCTCGCTCATGAAGGTCTCCAACTTGGCGGTGGGAACTCGCATAACAAAGGAATTGAGTGTCGTATTGTTTAGCGAGTTCAGCTTCTCGACCCTCAGAGTGTAGAAGGTCTTCTTACGGGCGTACTCCGCAATGTCCTGGGCTTTAGTGATGTAGTGTAGCCGAGACACGTACAACAGTGTTGTTGGTACTGCTGAGCGAAGGAGTATGCCATCTTCTACCAGTGCAGTGCCACAACGGTTTCGTCGGGGACGCTTCTTCTTTTTCTCCACCTTGATGAAGCCTTCCTTATTAACTTAGTCCTTCGTACGGGCCTTCCTAGCTATCTTCTCAGACGCGCGAGCGGCGGCGGCGGCATAATCACGACGAGAAGTAGTCGTGTTTACATTTGACGTTACCGGCGCTGCTGCCGGAGCTGGCGGCGGGGCGCGGTGTGCTGCGGGTGGCGGGGCGCAGTGTGCTGCAACAGCCGGCTATGCATTGGCAGACTCAAAACTGCCGACGGATACATTTTGCGCCCCGCGACGTACGGTTGAGATTAGAGGCCTCGTGCGACCTACTTTCCGGGCTAGCGTCACGCAATGACGCAACCTCTTCCAAATTCCGTATTGCACGAATCTTATCTATATAATCACGCCAGTTCCCTTGCAGGGTTGGCAGAGAGTACAGAGTTCCAGCAGCTTCTATCCTTACAGACCTCTCTGGCTTCCTCCACTGTGTGCGCGGCGTACAGATGGCGCACGTTTCGCTGCTCGCTCGGCGTATTCCATTGTGTTACGCTATGGCGAAATTTTGAGTTAACGCAATGAGCCGGCGCAGTAAATTGCGCCTGAGTTACTGAGTTAACGCAAGGAATTCTCGCTCCATATATCAAAGATTTAAGTAGTAAGCAAAATAAAAAAATATTTTTTTAAGGCGTTTTTCCATGTATATATAAGTAACAATGATTATCGCCTGTATCGTGTTATCGTGCTTGGCCCACTTTTTAGGCCGCTAGGAGATAAGCTACGTAAACTTCTTCCAATACTGATATCAAAATTTTCTATACATTGGTGTATTGTCGAATATTAATGTGTTTATGGTTTGATAACCTACTTAGCGTATCAAACCATAAAAACATTAATATTATTCTTTTTTTAACTAAGTTAAAGTGTCCTGTTGCTAGGCAAAAGTCTCCCCCTCTTTTCTCCAACGATCTCTGTCCCCTGTCAATAATGGTCATTCTGCTCGATATACGTCGGTCATTATTATTATTGTTTTAGATACAGGTATATAAATAATCATTAAACCACAATATTTAGAAATTCAAAAATTATATAAGATTTCGTTAGAAAGGCAACTGCTTAAAACAAAGGTTGTTTTTACCAAAACACTGACAGTATACAAAAAAAATGGAATATATTACAAGAATGAGCACACAATTAGGTCTCGTGACCTAATAACTACTTAGTTATAGGTATTAGTAACGAAATCTTATATAACTTTTGGATTAGTTCACTATTATGGTTTAATGTTCATCTGTATAACTGTACCTAAAACAATAGGGTAAGTAAATAATTTGCATTAATAATCACCGTTCTCCTCAATGTAATATGCCGGGTAGGCAGAAAATATCAAATGCCTGTAGAACAAATAGAGTACATCTATTAACTGCTATTTGCGGAATTCCTATCGCACGTTTGTAAAGAATGACCATTATTGATAGGGATCGTTGGAGAAAAGAGGGGGAGACTCTTGCCCAGCAGTGGGACACTATAGCTTCGTTAAAAACAAGTAAATAATTGATTTATTTCTTACTGTTTAATATACTCAGTGTTCATTTCCTATGACAATTGTACGTTTGCGAAATTCGAATCTTTGTGTGTATCTATTGGAATACAATGCGGTGAAAGTTCCTTTGGCATTCTATCGGACGAGCGATTGAAACGCATGCACCGAATGTAGCAGTTTTTAGTATTTCCTGCTACGATCATATTTGTGATCTTTTTTGGTTCATTCATGCTTGCTCTTGTCATCATGAACTGTAGGTCCAATCTAATGCGAATTGAATTTCAAATTAGTCACGGAAAAAAACCTTATACTTGTAGTCATATCGCCTAATAGCAGTGTTTGGAATAACGGTAAAAAGCGATAAAGTTACCGGCTTAATTAGGACCATCGTTAGTTTATAAAAAAAATATCGTCACGTCTGTATTCCCCAAGCGGGGGTAGCAGAGGTGTACTAAGTACACCCACTTTTAGGCCACACTTAGATGTTAGGTCCCGAGTAATAGGTGGCTAGCTTTGGCCATATACCGGGCACAATTACTTCAGACTCATACTGGGAAACTACATTTGTCCGACCTAGGGTTTAAACCCAGGACCTCGTGATCACAAAGCGATGCGCTTTGCCACAAGACCAACGAGGCAGTTTTATAACAATGTTAGATTAAAAATAACGTTATAAATATGTTCCGTTATTTACATCGAATTAACGATACTTAACGGTATTGAATAAATAATGGTATTACCTAATTAACGTTATTGGTGGGTATCTCATTCACCCTGATCAGTTTTCTCGTTTTCTGGAATTTGTACCGTGTTCTACTTATGTTGTTATCCTGCGCTAACGTCACTGTCATATGGTGTGTGCAACTAGGGGACAATAGGGGACGAGCATTTTCTGGACTCCGATAGCAGTGATAGCCTAGTGGTTAGACCGTTATACTGCAAACGCAGAGGTCTCGGTTTCAAATCCAGGCACGCACCTCTTCACGAAAGCATGTGCGTATTAAAAATTAACTATCACTTGCTTTGATGGTAAAGGAAAACAACGTGAGGAAACCTGCATGCCTAAGAGTTTCTCGAAAGTGTGTAAAGTTCGCCAACCCGCACTGGGCCAGCGTGGTTGACTATGACCAAAACCTTCTCAGTTTGAGGGGAGGCATGTGCCCAACGGTGGGACAGTTTCTTAACAGGGCTAATATTATTATATATTCCGGACTCCGGCCAGCGACTGAGATTATTTTAGACAAAATATACATACATCACCTAAGGTTCGAACCAAGTACTTCGGCATCGCCACCCGCACTATGGGCCATTAGACAACCGCGGCAGATTCTCAAAGTATTAAAATTCAATTCAATTTATTAATTCATTTATAATGTTAAAACAGATCATTAGACCATTTACTAGTAAATTTATATAGTGGCCTCGTCTAAATATTGGTCGGTCCAATCGATCGGTTTAATTAATGAAATTTATAAGGCTTCTTACTATGTATCTATATCATCACGACAGACCCCAAGCGGAGTAGGTACAGAGTACAGACATGCAACAAAATCTTTCCTTACAGACCTCCCTACTTATACTTAATATAATAGAAATAGCAAGAATTCGATTAGGAAAGCAGGCATACCTTGCTATAGGATACCTATGTAGCACAACTGCTGCCTAAAAAAGGAAGTAACTGCCCTTGTATAGCCTCTAGCGTTTAACACCATTATGCAGCCTATTCTCTCTTATATAACATTTTTCTTCTTCTTCTTCTTCTTATCCGCTTCACTCTTGACAGAGCAGTCGTGGTCACGATGAGGTTTAGTCTCTGGAGGCTGGTGTAGCCCGCCTTATAATATATGTCTATCTAGTTCAGTCATTTGAGATTCTATTGCACTCGATCAAAGCAAATATACAGCTTTAGTACAGCTTAAAGCTATAAAAGGGCAGTTACTTCTTCTCTTAAGCATTGGTGCTGCTTGGGTATAATAAAAGGATTGATTGGAAGTAAGCATTTAAATCTTTTTGTATTCTAACATAAATGCTCAAATCGTCCATTCCGATTGAAAATTCATCAGAACAAAACTCGAATGCAGTTAATTACTAAGTAACGTATCGATTGCGCCCGCTAGTAAAGGGCACTGCACCGAGATTGTTGCGCGTTACATATTAATTAATGGTGATGGCGAGTCCGTGCGAAAACCTCCTCGTTCACTTGCAAGTGGAAAAAGTTCATAGAATTAAAAAGTGTGGAATACCTTTAGGTACGGTCTTATAGCGTAAAAAAATAAACACTGCTACGCCTATCGTCCCCCATTCGAGCCAGTTGTAGGACGAGGTAAACTAACCTATTCACCAAGCGGTGCTGGCAGAGGTGTACTGTGTACGCCCAGTTTTCATCGATATTAGATCCCATGTTAGAGTGACCATATTTCCATTAAAGCGGACACAATGATAGACTCTGGATTGATACTGGAGATTTTTTATGAAATAATTCATTTTGACCAAACTAGAACTTGAACACGACTGGGTAATGTTGTTTTATCCACCGCCTTTAAAATTGTCTATTTACTGTTAAATATAATATTTTTGGGATGTCTAATGATTTATGTGTAACGATTAGGCCACACTGTAGCAGCATATATTGACTCGAAATAATTTCTGGGATATTGTTTAATTGTGATTTTTTTTTATTTTTATTAGCCAAAAGACTTGAACTGCAGGATAAAGACAAGACGACCGGCTTTGTCCTATTGATTTTTTTTAATAAGGCTATAATAAAACGAATATGTTATTGTATTTTAAGCTTTCTTTTTATTTTCATATTTTACACATTCATTTGGCAGTTCCATGTTGTAGCAGTTATTGAAACTATACTCACAAAATGTATCTAGTCTATAATAACTAGTGGTATAAGTATGGCAAATAATTTCATATAAAACAATAAAAAAAGTACTAAATTAAGCCTTAAAACTAAATTAAAACGTTCAGATATCACTACCAAAGCACAGTAGGTTTACGTATTAATAAATTAGGCATTGACGTCAAATTGCTGAAAATTATGAATGGCTTTTGATTTTTTCTGTAATTAAAATATTGTATAAAACAAACCTTTAAAAAAGAACTTACATGATGGTCCGTTGCAATGGATAAAATTATTAATTGACAAACGGCTCCTCTAAATTATTAAAAAGAAACGTAGCTCACACTAATAATTATTCCTGTGTCGTGAGTGCATTTACAAACATGAAATACACATGCACATACACCCAGACTGAAACAAATATTTGTGGGTCACACAAAGATTACTCACTCTTCTCTCTATGTTAGCGGTGTTTTCCCATCCTTACTGAAGGCGCATCCAACCAATTACCATCAAGTTTGATGATGCCGTCTGTTACGCCGAGAGAGTTCTTTGCAATGCACTTGTAAAAGCCGAAGTCACTTTTCGAAATGTTTTTTATTTTTACATCATGAACTTTTTGTAGCCGTTGTCAGACGGGAATGCTTCGTACTATAATTTTCATTGTAGAAATTAAATATAAAACCTGTACTATGCGGCATAGACGAAGAACACTTGTTTGTAATACTTTATCAGCCGAAAATAAACAAATACAAGCTGTTAGAATAGTAAAGTAGCTGAGAACATTGTAATCCTTTACATGTACAAGTAAACAAATGTAATAGGTTTTCTTTATTGCAAGTCATAATAAAATGAGTTCTTGTTTAGTTTGAATAATGTAGATATGATTTCTTATTAAATGTTATTTGATTCTACAGTAAACAGCAATACATCGGTCACGTTTATTAAAAAAGTAAGATTTTCTTTTTTATCAGTCATAGGCGATAAATTCTTTAGTATCTTAAAATAATTGGTGAGAACAAAAAGTAGGCATGTCTCTTGTAAGTAGAACTCATACAAACTTATCATTCCACTTATTAATTAATGTTTCTGTATTCAAATGTAGTGGAAAACACCGAAGTATTTCGAGTGTTTTCGAATACATCTCGTTCATTTGCTTCGATATAAGGGAAATTATTTTTATTATGAACTCATAAATCAATGATACGAACGAGCGATATTTATGCACCTTAAATACTTGATATGAATACGTGTGATTATCACGAACGTAGCATGTGCTTATCGATTTTCTATTTGAAAATCAAACTGAAATATTGAAATGTTTGAATTTATTTTTTATTTTTCTCAGACTTAAGATATGGCTTCTGAAAAACATTCAGTTGGATAAAGTAAAATTTATGTAGATAAATCGTATTAAGAAAAAGTAATGTCATGAATAATGTCCTCAATTATTTTTAGGAATATCGATAAGTCTGTGATATAGATTTCTAAGCTATTTGATACTCTTCTTAACTATGTACTTAAGTATCATATAAGGAAAGAGTAGCGATAAGTGCAAAGTCCTCGATTAGCGAGTACTCAATCACGTCGCCCCACATAACCGCCCCCGGCGACAAACCACCAACCTGGCCCGAGGGAGAAGCACCGCTCCCAATATCAGACGGCGAGACAGTGCTCTCGGTACCTCTTCTGGACAGTGGCAGACCCAGCATCATCCCTGCCACGTCCAAAAGATCGGGTGTGACTATGGACCTCGCCCACAAGTTGGTAAACGACACCTACCAACAAGGGAAAGAAGGGCTGGAGAGTGCAGGCAATCTAAAGCGGGAGATAAAGCAGACTGCAATAGATTGCCTACAATTTCTCTATGAGACAGCGCTCGCCCTTTCCGACTCTAGGGCAAGGCACAAATTCAACTTCGCACAAATTCGCGATCCAGGCATGCCCAGGAGTTGGTGTACGTGGAGAGGGCTCATACGAGAAGAATAGCCGAGCTGACCACCAACCTCCAAGAGGAGCTAAAGTCTGCCATAGGCGACATTAAGGAAAACTATACAAAAATAAAAGACATTCGCAGCTGGCTGGGGTATGAGACCCAGGAGCCATACCGTCAGATCGCAGACCTTGCAAAAACCACCAAAAAATTAGACCAGAAATTGCAAGACCTGGTAGCATCGGTGCGAACCATCGGCGACACCGTCGGGGGGACACCACAAAGGAGAGGTACACAAAACTCCTCTCCAACGTGGACACCCTCTCGAGGCAAGCCGATGAGATGCGCTGAGACCTTGAGAAAATCACAAATACTACCAGGCAGGTCCAAGAGTCTGCGCAGAGGGAAAGAGAGGTGCCAGCCCCTGCGGCTCCTATTAACTTCACGGAGCAACTCCAGCCTATCTCCGAACAACTGGAGATAGTGTCGTCCGAAATAAAATCCCTCCGTGACATCAGGCAAAAGACTCCGCCACCGGCGTTGAGTCTGCAAGCAGAAATGCAAGCCGCCGAGGGTATCACACAGACGAAGCCGTCATACGCAGAGGCGACAAAAAAGGTTAAGCCAAAACCGAGCCCCAACCATACTTTGATAGTCTAGTCGATGGACCCTAACAAGACAGGGGAAAACGTCGTTGAGACAATCAGAGAAGCCCACACAAAAAAAACCGGGGCCAGTGTGGAGAGGGTCCGAAAGGATCGGAACCAGAAAGTTATCCTGAGGTGTGAGACGAAGAAGGACCTGGCACTCGTCAAGAGTCAAGTGCTAAAAAATAAAGAACTTAAAGTCGAAGTGGCGAGAGCAAACAACCCCCTCAGTCAGGTCATAGTGGAAAACCTCAGGTCTCAGAACCCACAATTGTTCAGGGATCTGAAACCTGAGGAAAGTACACTAAGGGATCGATACAGGAGACCCGCGAGGAACCCGCACAAATGCCACCCTATTCTGGAGGTTGCACCCCCTCCTGCACAAAAGACTAATAGAGGTGGAGAAGGTGTACATAGGACTCCAACGGAGACCGGTGAACGACCAATCTCCATTAGTACAGTGCCAAATACCTAGGGTTTGGGCACACAAAGAATTTATGCCAGGAGAAGGAAAGCCTTTGCAGCTACTGCGGAGGCACTCACACCTGGCAGCAGTGCCCAGGTAGGAAGGAGGGAAGACCTCCAACCTACAAAAACTGCGAGAGAGCACGCGCAGAACGGGGAACCATAACATTCAAAAAACCTCCAACCCCGGCACACATTGCTTCAAGCATGGAGTGTCCGGAGAAACAAAAATGGGATGCCATAGCGAGGTCTCGTATAACATTCTGTTGAAGGCGACTCGGAGAACCAAAACTCTCCCACTCAGATGATTGACAAAGGTTTGCGTTTCATCCAGGCAAACCTGCACCGCTCCAAACTTGCGACAGCGCAACTGCTACAAACAGCAGCCAAAAGGGGAATCTCGGTAGCCCTAGTGCAAGAACCCTATGTGGGCCGAGAAGGATATATGAAATCCTACCCTAGCACGAGAGTCATCCAGTGCACGCTGAACCGCAAAAAACCGGTAAAGGCTGCCATTCTGGTATTCGAGGACAGACTGGAGGTCATACACGACCCTCAGCTTGTGACCGAGACAGAAGCGGCGGTCTTGCTGATTGCAGGTAGCCAAATTGGTGTGGTGTCGGTCTACTTTGAGGGGGACCAAGACATTGAGCCATACCTGAGTCGCACGAAAGCGGTGTGCGAAAAACTCTCCATATCGAACCTACTAGTAGGGGGCGACATTAACGCCTGGAGCCACTGGTAGGGTAGCAGCGACGAGGACCAACGTGGCGCTGCGTACAACAGCTTCCTCAACCAAATGGATCTCCAAGTCCTCAAAGAACTGACTGACAAAAACGAAGCCTCGGAGTCAAGTAGCCTGTCGAAAGACGACCCGCCATTCACAGGGGCCGAACTGGAAGGAGTACTTAAAGCACTTAATCCAAAGAAGGCCCCCGGGACGGACGGGTTAACCCCTGACATATGCACGAAGGCGATCCAAAGCGACAGGGGAGTGTTCTTAGCGATAGCCAATAAATGCATGTCGCTAGCGCACTTTCTGTCGCAATGGAAGACAGCACACGTTGTCATACTCCGGAAACCAGGCAAGGAAGACTACACCCAACCAAAGTCTTACAGACGAATCGGTCTGTTTTCAGTCCTCGGGAAAATCGTTGAGAAACTCATGATATGCCGCATTTAGTGGCATATTCTTCCAACACTGAGTGAAAAACAATACGGCTTCATGCCACAGCGAGGCACAGAGGACGCCCTCTATGACCTAGTGAAACATGTGAGGTCGGAAATCGACAAGAAGAAGTTAGTAGTCATAGTTTCACTGGACATAGAGGGTGCTTTCGACAACGCGTGGTGGCCGGCTTTAAAACGTCAGCTTACAATAAGGAAGTGTCCGAAAAACCTGTACGCAATGGTGGCGTCCTACCTCCAAGACCGAAAGATCAAGGTCAACTATGCCAGAGCAACGTGTGAAAGGGAAACTACCAAAGGTTGTGTCCAAGGATCCATAGGAGGACCGACCTTCTGGAATATAATCCTTGACACACTGTTGCAAAAACTATCTGGCGAGGACGTCCACTGTCAAGCGTTCGCGGACGACGTGGTTCTAGTTTTCTCAGAAAAACAACACCTGACATGGAGCCGAACATCAACTCAGTCCTGGCAAGGATTGCGGAGTGGGGTAGACAAAACAAACTCAGCTTCGCAGCACACAAAACAAATGCAATGCTGCTAACAAGGAAGCTGAAATACACCACTCCAGCAATCTACATGTCGGGGACAAAAATACAACTGGTTGATGAAATAAAACTCCTAGGTCTCACCATAGACAAGAAACTCAACTTCAAACCACACGTAGCCGCAATCAGTAAGAAAGCTGTGGCTATATATAAACAGCTTGCGTGTGCGGCGAAGGTGACGTGGGGTCTAAACGGTGAGATAACTAGAACAATCTACGTCGCGGTAATAGAGCCAATCGTGCTGTACGCCGCAAGCGCGTGGTCCCAATCTACGGAACTGCAGATGATCCAAAATCGTCTGCAAGCAATCCAGAGGGGCTTCGCTCAAAAGATCTGCAAGGCGTACCGCACAGTGTCTCTTACATCGGCATTAGCTCTGTCAGGGCTGCTACCTCTGGACCTAAGGGTACAGGAGGCGGCGGCCCTTTACACAGCTAAGAGAGGGATCCCAAAAGACTACATACCATCGAGAAGGGAACTAGAGCACACGGTGAGCTTCCGAGAACAGCCTCACCCATCCAAACTCATAACAACAGAGTATGGGCTCTTGGAGAGCACGGACTCCCAAACCCTGGAAAGCCACAACATCGTCGGGCCACACATCTATACCGACGGCAGCAAAATACTCGGCAAAGTGGGAGCTGCAGTAACGTGGTGGAAAGGGTTCTCAACCTTCAGTCTGGACCCCTACTGCACTGTATTCCAATCGGAACTTTATGCTCTCCATAGAGCGGTGCAAATGATAAAAGCCAGCGGGGTAAAAATAACAAACGTAATGAGCGACTCGCTCGACCTGCTGGCTAATCCAAAAACAACGCACCCTCTAGCCAAAACCATAAAAGGGAGCATAAACGAGATCAGAGCAGCCGGGGGGGAGGTCCGCCTCTTTTGGCTCAAAGCGCACGTGGAGACCGCCGGCAATGAACGCGCCGACCATCTGGCGAAATCGGCGGCCCAGGCATCCACCACCCACACAGACTACAACAATATACCCCTGTCATACGTCAAGAAAACCATCAGGGAAGAGTCGGTCCGCAAATGGCAGGCCAGGTATGACTCTTCAAGCACAGGGTCGGTCACAAAGACCTCCCTCCCCGATGTCGAGCGAGCTTACTCCATCGTAAGGAAGACAAGGTTGACGGCCAACCAAGTGCAAGTCTTGACGGGACACGGAGGAATAGCGGAGTACTTGCACGGATTCAGGCTGAAAGACAGCCCAGAGTGCGAGTGCGACCCCAACACCAGTGAGTCTGTGTGGCACGTAATCCTGGATTGCCCGCGCTTTGCGGCCGACAGATTGGACCTGCAACAGAGGTTAAACGAAAACCTCAGCAGGACCGAACTGGCGGCCATCATGGCAGACGACGATGCGAGACCGCACTTCCTGAAGTTTGCATATAAGGTAATCCGCATCTGCCTCAGAAGGAACAGCACTCTGGCATCGAAAGATTCCCCAACAGATACAAACACAAACATACATATCAACAATTCAAATAACACAAACACATTAACACAAAACCCCATGCCCCCTCTGGCAGTCGCCATTCCCAGGAGCATAAACTATCTTGGGAGAGGCGAACGTAGGAAGCTGGGTATCCATATAAAATCAGTCGCCCTGTTCATGGACGACAACTCCGAGCGCATTGGCATTGGCTACTGCAACGCAAACGGCCCCAAACGGGTAACCATCTCGCCCGGGCTTGCCTCCCTCCTTCACGGCAGCTCATTTAAGAACACAATGAAGCGCAAGAAGTTCAACGAGCTGCAGACCGTGGGGATCGGAAACACAGCGTGCAGAATAGTGCAAATCAAGAACAAGACCGTGGCACCATTCCAAGCGGGCGAGAACACCTCTCAATTCGCCCAAGCATGCAGTTTTCTGATCAGCCTAGCGGGGGAGGGAGACAAACCAACAAAAATAAGTATAGACGCTATGGTGGTGGAGTATGAGAAAGGTGAGGCCGCCGACCACATCGGGATAATAGAAGCTTCAAAACACCATGGGGTAGTGGCCTATGAGGATAGAGGACAAAACCTCGACTTCTTACGGCCACGACTGCCCGAAAACCTCACCACAAAAACCCCAACTGACATCTGGGGACACCCCATAGCGACTCAAGACGGGCTCAGCGGGTCTGAACGCTTACAAATGAGGGCAGCTCTCGAGGAGAGCACAGCGAAGCCAAAGCCAAAAGACACCATAGGGGCCAAAAAACTCGCGTCTTTAACAACAGCGCTCGGGAAGGCATGTCTTTGGCATACCAAGTGTGCTGGGGAGAAAAATCAGGAGAAACCAATGAGCGGAGGAGGTGGCAGTCGCCGCCGAAACGTTCTTGAGGGAGCCCCCTCCCAAGACTCATAAGCAGCCGGAAGAGGCTCGAACAAGAGCCCAAATGGGACTTGTCGATCCGCCGGAGCTCAGCGAGGCAACGGAGCTGCTGTAGCACACGAAAAATGCGTTCCTCGAGTTCAAAGCAATCACCAAAGCAACAAGAAGGGTCAAAATTTAGACCTGCAGATCCATCCTGCAAACCTATCACCTGAGTAATGAAGCATTGCTAGAGGTGAAGCTCGAGGAGGCTGAGGCCGCGGTGTATGACAACGACATCTCCACCATGTTGAGAAGAGAAATGTCGGGGAAGTACATGGCGGCCTATAGTGGGACCAGCGGTTTCATCGAATACGATAAGGAGGAGTCCCGGTGGACTGGCAAACACACGTTCAGGACCCCCCTTAACGACCCAATAGTGGTCGCGGCGAAGTGCACGAGGGTGGTGCTCGACGACCGGATACTCGAAATGGCAGAAACCATTTCGATTGGCCGGGGTCGGGGACCCGCAATCGAGCACTGGACCATACCCAAGATAACATGGGTAAACGGGGTTCCTGGATGTGGTAAAACAACATGGATTATCGCAAATTACAACATCGAAAGCGATATCCTAATAACATCTACAACCGAGGCAGCGAATGACTTAAGGGAGAGACTCGCGCAAAAGGTTAAAACAAACACCAAGAGGAGGGTCCGCACTATGGCTTCAATGCTGGTCAACGGATTGAAAGAAGGTGAAGAGTGCACACGTATTATCATCGACGAGGCACTCATGAACCACTTTGGAGCCGTAGTGATGGCCATCAACATAACTGGCGCGAGAGAGGCTCTTCTCGTCGTTCATTGATAGGGAGAACCTGTTTCGACTGCGTTACAACCGCCCAGACGCCGTGGCGCGTGTCAACAGGGAGCTGCTCTGCACTCACAGAAACCCAATGGACGTAGCGCATGCCCTCAACGAGATATACGGGGGCATATACTCGTCCAAATCCCTCGTGAGGTCCTTGAGCCTCAGTAAGTACACGGGAGCGCAAATTCCAAAACACCAGGAAAACACCCTGTTCCTGGTGCACACCCAGGCCGAGAAGGAAATCCTCCTCGGCCAGGGCTATGCGTCGGGAAACGGGTCGCGCATCCTCACCGTGCATGAGTCTCAGGGACTAACGAGTGAAAACGTGGTGATAGTGCGAGCGGTCCCTAAGAGACTGAAGCTCCACGGAAGCTATCCACACGCGGTCGTAGCTATATCTCACCACACTGGAAGTAGCGTCTACTACACAGACAGCTGTGAAGGGGACCCAACGGCTACACTAATAAGCAGGGCGGAGACAGCTGCGACTAAAAAAATAAAAGAATACAACATTAAGATGGCTATTCGCAGTCGAGACATGGTAGTTGTTAAAAAGCTGCTGGAGACGGAGGCCTAAAGGAAACCCTCACAAGCAGCCAAACACCTACACAACTGAGGCATTCTCGCTCAAAGGCAAGCCAAAACTGTGACAATAAAAAAAAAACTTCATACACTTACATAAACCTCTAAAACAATAACATAAAAAAAGTAAAAAAAAAAAATATATATAAATAAATATCATACAAAAAAAAAAACCTCTACTGAAGTACCGCAACAAACAAATACCAATAACTGTAACAACAAAACCAAAAAAAATAAGCGATATGTACCATACGAATTATAATAAAAGCAAAATTAACAAAATATAAATTAAACAAAAAAAGGTGCGGGACAAACCGGGCCCGCAGTGTCTAATTATAAATAAAAAAAAAATTAAAAAAACTTTTATATCTCTTTCATCAGATACAGGGTTACAATATCCTTAAGTTCTTTAAATTTAATATTTTTATTTAGAATTATTAGACAGCCACCATGTATCATATTAACTCTGCTGAAAGAGCTAGCAACCTGGTGATTTGAGAAATTGAACATGATCTGGTTACTTTTCAGCCAGTGTTGAAAACTCACTATTATTATAGTTATTTTGTGAATTTAAATTGTGCAATGTCATATTCATCTTATATATAGCATCATTTTCCACCTGTGGCAAGCTTTTGCTATAGGGAAATGTGAACATTAACCATCTTCGTTACCTTTAAATTGAGTAACAAGTTATTATATTGTATTAATTGTTTCTTCTTAACATTTGGCCTATTTCCAATAAATATTAACAATGTACTGCCGGGGCTAAATTAAAAATTCAAGATTTTATGCATTAACTTATGGTATGATAAACCCGGTGAGCAATCTATCTATACATATAATAAAACTGTAAGGAAGTCGTGTCTGTACATGGAATATTTTTAGTAAATAATAACCCAGGGGTATCTTTCTATCGACGTAAAAGACAATTCTACAATTTTTGGCTTTCGTTTGTCTGTCGGTCTGTCGGAGGGTATGAACCGTCATCACGCAAAAACCACTGCGTGGATATTGATAAAACTTAACATGCGGACACCTTCAAATGTTGGCTAACATATTGTATAGTATTTATCTCGGAAAATCAAAAGGTTTTCCAGAAAAGATGAAAATAAGCGAAATATTGTATTTCTAAAAAGACATGACTCCAAACCTGTTTGATGGAATTCAATGAAATTTTGTATAGTTGTAACCTGTACAAAAGGTCACAACTCTGTGTACTTATATTTTCGAAAAACTTACCTATAATTCATGATCATCCAAACTTACCTGAAGATCTCGATAATCGATCATTATTATACGAAGTCATTCATTCAAAGATATAAACCATATGCAGCTCTCTCGACCCACTCAGTAGCCGTGCGCATCTTTTAGAGACTTGAAAAGTCAAGGCCTCCTCTATGCTATCTGTGGACATAACATTTGCGACCATTCCTTTTAGAACTAGTACATTTCAACTTTACCAACGGGCAGAGCGGGTTGGGTACTTACATCTTCGAACGAAGGACTTTGTATCATAATGATCGAACTTCACTTCAACTAAGTTCGTTTGATCATGTATTATACTGTGTGTAGAGCTATAAGGGTAAAGTTAAAGTATACTACAGAAACGTCTTTTTTTGTAAGCGTGATCTCTAAAATGTAACATGTTATAAGTACTTTTGTAGTATAACACATTCCCGTTCTTTGCATTGCCATACAACACAAATATAAAATATATATATATATATATATATATATATATATATATATATATATATATATATATATATATATATATATATATATATATATATATATATATATATATATATATATATGTTCCTTACAACCAGTCTGTCTAACTTATTCAAAATAAATGTATATAATCAAGTTCTATAACATGTTATGTTATATAGTGTAGAACCATCTTAAGAAAAATCTTTAAAGTACCTATTATAGCAAAAGCCTGTTGTCCAAAATTCATTATTACCGGGTGATAATAATCAGTCATTACTTATCAGATATCAGTGCAGCCTCCGTCTGTTATGTCTCCTATAGATATCTTCTTTCAATATATCTTCTATATAACGAGAATTGAGGAATTACTCATCCAGGCCTGTTTTTTGAATCACATGAAATTAAACATTTTATAATAATTCTTGTGTGTCCTGTGCACTAGAACTGGAAATAAAATATGTTAGTACACAATCTAAAACAATATAAGGCAAATAAGACAGGGAAACCTGTTTCCCCACCAAAATGTCTTCTAACTGGCATGTGAAAGATTTTTTTTGTATATTGTCCAATGATCTCTTTTTGAGTACAGTACTAGATAAAGGCTACAAATTAATTTGGCGATTATACGAATGTTTTTGCTATTATTACTTATTTCATTTATGATTAAATATTTTCCTTAATGTCAAAGTTCTGTTATATTTAAGGTATATATATATATATATAAGTATAATTTACTAAAATTTTACATTTTTGTACTAGTGGTAATGGCCTTACCTGGAGATATTCCTCACATAAGGCTATTTGCTTTACCTATATGATTACCCCCCCAATTTTAGAGTTTGGAACGAAGGTCAGTGCTAATGTGTGGTAATCAAATTTAACCTACCCCACTATGTATCACCTAACAATTCGTTCTTGCGCAATAACGGCCGTGAACATTCAGTTTGGCAATACGATCGGGCCACACATGAACCATAAAATTACACTTCTAATTTAGTAATAACTTAAGAAGCGAATAAGTCACAGTCGACTAAACCAAACCACGGACTTTATGATATTGGGAATCCTATTCATAACTGAATTTTGTCATACCAATTAATGCCACACTTCGTCTACTTCTTTGTATGTGACTGGTTTTTTTTGTATAAGTAGAAACTATAATGTGTAACTTTCTAGTTAGTTCTAGACGTCTAACTGTGGGAATTGAGTGTCACTCAACCTATACATGTAATACATACATATCATTTTTATTTCCTTTAATATCAAAATAATATATGTACCCTCAGACTTCCCCACTTGGGATCTGGCGTGGTGATATGATTAATAATAAATAAATAATATCAAGTTTCTTAGGACTAAGATTATTGCTGATACTATATAATATTTATCATACATGTGATAAAAATATACTTTTGATTATTCTTGTTTAAGATAATCTATACTTTCAAATATTGTAACTCAATATTTCATCAACTGTAGCATGTCAAAGTCAAAAATCATTTATATAATAACTCTCACAAACGTCAAAATTATTATATTTTTTTACGTCTACCACCGGAACGGAACGCGGCCTCAACTGAGAAGATCCGGCGAGAAACTCAGAGAGCTAGTCTTTTTATTTTATTTGTTTGGCCTTTCTGATAACCATTTTTTTAATTTTTTAAAATTGTATTATATATCATATTAATTTAATTGTACATACACCAGATTAATGTTGCTGATTGAGGATCTGTTCAAACCCAATCTGTTTTATCGTCAAGATAATCCGAAATTTTGTAATTTTGGTTGCCTGGAAGAAATTGCTATAAGCAATAAGGCCGCCAATTGTACCCTATATTGTTTTGTACCTTACATTATTGTTTATTTTTAATTTGGTGTACAATAAAGAGTTTTCTATTCTATTCTATTCTACCCTTTCTTACAGAGTCTAGTTTTAATAGCCTTTTTAAACTTATTGATAGGCATGTTTCGGATATTTATGGGTAATTTGTTGTAGAAGCGTATACATTGCCCCATGAAAGAATAACTGTGGATTTCTGTGGAGACAAGTGGAATGTAAAATAAGAACATCTTTGTTCCGTGTATTTACATGATGAATGTCGCTATATTTTTGAAAATTACTGATATTCTTACATAACATATAGAAAACTATAACTAACTAACATATAGAAATTTTTTATATATAAAATGTGATGCAATACTTAGAATATTTATTTCTCAACATTTTTTCTTAACAGCCCTTTTCTGGGGAACAAAGATGGTATTAAGTTCTGCAGAGCATCCCCAAAGTAGAATGACATATGACATAATACTATGAAAATAAGCGAAATAAACATAGCTGTTTCAATATCAGTTAGTAATCTAATTTTCTTTACAGCATATGCCGCTGAGCTTAATCTACCAGATAATTGATCAATATGGGGCCCCATTGTATTCTGGCATGAATAGTAAATAGTGATACCTAGAAATACAGTCGACTCTACAAGATCTAAATTCACGCCATTTATTTGTACATTAGTTGCAACCGGTCTTACATTTGGGGTTGTGAATTTAATACATTTTGTCTTCTTCTCACTAAGGAGAAGATTATTCGTGTTGAACCAATGAACAACCATTGACAGTGCACTATTCACATCGTCATAATTAAGGAGCTGACTTTTGATTTTGAATAATAGAGATGAAGAATTTGAATAATAGATCATCCGCGAACAGCACAATGTCCTGATTATCTCCTACATAGTAGGGTAAGTCATTTATATATATGAGGAATAGAAGTGGACCGGGAATCGAGTTGGGGCACGCCCATCGTCACGTTAGAACCGGGGGATCGCTTCCCATTAACATGGACATTTTGAATTCTATCACAGATATAAGATGTTAAGAGGTCGAGAACCCTGTTCCTAATTCTGTAATGGTGTAATTTCCTTAGGAGAGGTTCATGATGCATACAGTCAAACGCCTTAGACAAGTCGCAGAATACCTGCCTTAGACAAGTCGCACCTAAAGCATCCTGCGAGTTCTCCAAGGCCATAAAAATATTCCTCATTAATTCAACACCTGCATCAGTAGTTGAGCAATTCTTAATAAATCCAAACTGCTTTTTGTGAAATAGTTTATGACTACTAATGTGGCTTTAACATCTGATTTAGGATAACTTTTTTAAATATTTTCCTTAACGTGGGCAGCACAGAAATAGACCGAAAATTATTTGGATCCGATGTATTACCCGATTCAAACAAGGAATCTCTCTACTAAGTTTCATAAGATCAGAAAATACACCACTAGCAACCCAACCGTTAAACACACATGCCAAGAGGGGGGCAATAATATGGATTACAGAACTAACTGTCTTTACAGATAGCCCCCATATATCCGCCATGTTTTTAATGTTAAGATAATTAAAAGTATTTATTATACCTTTTCCACTGATAACCGAAAATCCAAATGATGTGCCGCATTCTGATACCCTTTGTTTAAGAAGCAACTCAGCCGAAGAACAAGACGAAGTCGAGTTTTAGTAGTTAACAAAAGAATATTATTAAAAAAAACTCAGATGCTACTTCCTGATCCGCTCTCACATTTTTATTACCAATTTTCAAATTAAAGTCTCTATTTCGCACTGTTGTCCTACCGGTTTCACTATTAATAAGGTTTCAAGTCATTTTGATGACATTACCGGATTGTTTAATTTTGTTTCTTAAGTAGATAAATTTAGCATAGGAAAATTTTTTATAAGAGCCTGTCTTATAAAAAATTTAGAATAATTCTTAACATATTCTATAAATTCTGGTTTATGGATTTTTCACCATAAAGTTCATATAACCTCAGTCTACTTTTAAAATACCACAGGTTATCCATTCACTAAAACCGGCACGATCACCAACTATGACATTTTTGGGCTTAAAAATGTTAATTAATTCATCTGATAAGGTGGAACAATGAGTTATATATATCGTTTGGGTCATTCTGAAAGGGCAACCTAGGTACTTTCTCAATTAAATTGCATTTAAAACGCTCTAAGCGGCCTACATTCATTGGGACAAAGCTAACCTTTTTCCTTTGAACTTTACTACTCCTAGGGAACACAACCAACTGATCGCTATGATCGGATTCTAGTTTGCTTGTTACAGAATAACATTAGTAAAAATATTATCAATACTAGTAGCAGTTATATATATATATATCTAGAAGGTTCGAAGAAAACATTGTACATATTATACGATTTCATTAGAGTTATAAACTTCCTAGTTAGAATATTATTTTCTAATAAATTGATATTTAAGTCTCTACAGATAGCAACTGCTTTATTTGAAGTGGAGGTTTTAAATAAAAGTCCTCCATTAACCGCTCGAAATCATCATAAGGTGAAGATGGAGGTCTGTATACGCACAATGAACTACTGAGACTCAATACATGCAACTTCTATAACTCTTTCAACAGATACAGGCTTACAATATCCTTACGTTCTTTAAATTTAATATTTTTATTTAGAATTATTAGACAGCCACCATGTATCATATTAACTCTGCTGAAAAAGCTAGCAACCTGGTGATTTGAGAAATTGAACATGATCTGGTTACTTTTCAACCAGTGTTCAGTAATACAAAGAATATCTATCTTGCAACCATTCATAAATAATTCAATTTCTAAATCTTTGCCCGGCATACAGTGAATATTTTGATGGACCAGGTTAATAAAATTAGATTTATTATTTAATATTTCATTATTATTAAAGGAAGAGGGTACCTCTATTGTCTCTGCGTTTAATTTAAATTATTTGAAATGTCAAAAGTTTTTACATTAAAAATGTCTGAATTTAAAATACAAATATCAACATTACATTACTCAAGAGAAACAACTTTGTTATTAGCTAAGTTTTTGGCTGATGTGTATAAAAAATATGAAAGCGAACCACCTATCTGTCTTTCAAAATATTTTGAAAGATAAAAGTTATCTTTTGTCAAATAGTGTGAGTTATTAACATTTAATGTCAATTACATGCATTTTGTCACTATTATTATAGTTATTTAGTGAATTTAAATTGTGTAATATCATGTTCATCTTATATACATATAGCATCATTTTCCACTTGTGGCAAGCTTTTGCTATAAGAAAATGTGAACATTACAATCTTCGCTACCTTTAAATTGAGTAACAAGTTATTATATTATATTAATTGTTTCTTCTTAACATTTGCCCTATTTCCAATAAATAATAACAATGTTTTCCCGGGGCTAAATTTAAAATTCAAGATTTTATGCATAAACTTATGGCATGATAAACCCGGTGAGCAATCTATACATCTATACATATTTTTGGCTTTCGTGTCTGTTTGTCCGTCTGTCTGTCTGTCTGTCTGTCGGAGAGTATGAACCGTCATCACGCACAAACTACTGGGTGGATTTTAATAAAACTTTACATGCGGATACCTTTAAATGTTAGCTAATATATTGTATAGTATTTATCTCGAAAAATCAAAAGATTTTTCAGAAAAGGTGAAAATAAGCGAAATATTGTATTTCTAAAAAGACATGACTCCAAACCTGTTTGATAGAATTCAATGAAATTTTGTATAATTGTAACCTGTACAAAAGGCCACAACTCTGTGTACTTATATTTTCGAAAAACTTACCAGTTTTTGAGGAAAGAGAAAAAAATCAATTTTAATCCAAAACCACTTTTCAGATGTCAGTGAAACTTAGCATTTTCAGGAAATCGAACAGTTTGTAGGGAAAAGTAAAGCATCTATATCTCTACATACTACATATAATAAAACTGTAAGGAAGTCACGTCTGTTTATATTTTTTGGAAATTACAACTCACGGATATCATTATATTAATGTAGAAGCCAATTCAACATTTTTTGGCTTGCATGTCTGTTTGTCTATATGTCTATCTGTCAAAGGTTACAAAATATCATAACGCAAAAACTACCAGGCGGATTTTGATGAAATTTTGCACGCGGATATCTTAAAATATATTATACCGGATTTATACCGGAAAATCAAAAGGGTTTTCCAGAAAAAAAAAACAAAATGTCTAGAAAGACATTTAACCCTATACATACCGGTTTTTATGAATTTCAATGAAATTTGGGATAGTTGTAGCCTGTACTAAGGATCACAACTCTGTATACTTATATTTTCGAGAAATGTAACAGTTTCTGAGGAAAGAAAAAAAGAGTCGATTTTGATAAATCATTCATTGTTCCAAAACAACTTCAGCTACTACATTCTTGCGGGATATTCCGCAAAACTTTATTACTGTTTGTCCCAAACTGCAATGTTACGACGTCAACTATGTGATTTTGTCTACACATGAATTCCTCCATGAATTGATATTGGACTCAGGTTAATCTCCTCACGAAAAACTATGCAGTAGTTAAAAGCACTTACTGGAAATTGTTCATACACGTTTGATTTAAATACTCAAACATGATTTCTTGCATAAACTGACGAAATTCAGGATTGTTTCTTCCGGAGAGAACTCTAACGATGAATGGTCCGGATACGAAACTTTAACGACGATTAATATCTTACGAGAAGACTAACACTTTCTGAGACGGCGTTAGTGGTGTGTTGAATAATATCGCGCTATAGTTTAGTTTATATTTTACAAAGACCACCTCTGCGGGCTAAGTAGGGCTAATACTGAACCCAGTGATAGAGATAGTTGATACAGAAATAAGTCTGGTGAATAATATCGGCATGATCTAGTGTGTAAACTAGATCATGCCGATATTATTCTGCATTATATGCATTTGGTGGGTTTTAACCGGCCTGCATGAAGATCCAAAAATATTAGTCTTATTTTGTCGAAAGCAAAGCCTGGTAATCCGTCGTTTTCTCTCTTTCTCTTCATCGGCGACTGGAAGCCTGGGGACCTCGAAGGATACCGTATGAGGAAATTATCAGCGCCGTTGAAGACATCCTATCCAAAAATAGTATAGGGAGGAAAGATTCGGAGGCAATACGTCAGGATGTCTCATCCATGTTACGTCGAAGTTCAGTGCCCAAACTAAATCTTCCTAAAAATCAATATTTAGCGTTGAAAACCTTACGCAATAGAAAGGATATTACTATTCTCCTCGCGGATAAAGGAAATGCTACGGTAATTATGGATACGTCAGATTACAATGTCAAAATACAAAATCTCTTATCGGATGTAAACACATACAAAAAAGTCAAGATAGACCCAACCACCAATATATTAAAACAAACGAGTGATTTAATAAAGAAGTACTCCGAAACATTGAATCTGGACGTCAAATCGCTAATACCTTCGTGCGCAAAACCACCACAGTTGTATGGGCTCCCAAAAATACATAAACCGAATGCTCCCCTACGTCCAATCGTTAGCTAAATCGACACACCAACCTACAGATTGGCTCAGCACGTAGCGAAAGTGCTCTCGCCACTCAAAGGACACACAAGAGCACATGTTAAGGATTCATACCATTTTGTTAGTGAGATCAAAAATCTACATCTTACTGACAATGAAACTATGGTCAGTTTCGATGTCCAGTCACTATTCACATGCCTACCGGTACAAAACTGTGTCCAAATTGTAGAAAGGAAACTAGCGGAGAACAACATGCCAGCGGAATACTCAGAACTATTGAGACACTGCCTTACATCTGGCTACTTATTGTGGAAGGAGCAGTTCTACAAGCAAGTAGATGGCGTGGCGATGGGCTCCCCTGTATCTCCCATTGTTGCCGATATATTCATGGAAGACTTTGAGGAGACAGCCCTTCGTACCTCACCTGTAAAGCCAAGTTTCTACAAGCGGTACGTAGATGATACTTTCACAATATTACCATCTGACAAAATCGATGTATTCCTACATCATCTTAACTCCATTAACCCTAAAATTCAGTTTACAATGGAGTTGTAGGCAAACAATTCGCTAGCTTTCTTAGATGTCTTAATAATCCGTAACCCCAACAACACCTTAAGCCATACGGTTTATAGAAAAAAGACCCATACTGATAGGTACCTAAACGGTGAATCTTACCACCATCCAACACAGTCAGCTACTGTGGGTAAATCTTTGTTTCAGAGAGCACAAGGGATCTGTGACAAGAAACATCTGGCTGCCGAGCTTCAACATGTCAAGCAAGTCCTGCACGACAATAAGCTTCGAGTCCCACGCCAACGTCACAGTGACCGAGTGAAACCAGCCACAGTCGAGCGTCTCCCTGCAGTGCTACCTTACATGAGAGGAGTCACGGACAAGATTGGCTATATCTTGAAGCGTGCTTCAATTAAAACATTTTATAAGCCGCCGAAGAAGATCAGTCAATTTTTACCATCTGTCAAGTGTGAGATCCCTCTACAAGATGCAGGAGTATACAAGCTTGATTGTGAATGTGGTCTCTCTTATATAGGACAAACAAAAAGACCGGTAAAAACTCGGGTTAAAGAACACATAGCTGACCTAAAACACCGTCGCTCAAAGAAGTCTGCAGTCTGTGAACATGTCCTTGACCGCACCCGCCATAACATCAGATTTGATAGACCACACATTCTCGTGAAAGAACACCGATTCCTACCAAGGATGGTTCGCGAGGCTATTAAAATAAAAAACACCCTAATTTCAATAGAGAAGATGGCTGGGTGCTTCCATCGACTTGGGATCCGGTAATTAATACAATCAAATCCAAAACCAAGCATAACACTGCAAGACCTCAAGACACCGTGAGCTCATTCTGCGTAGATCGGACTAACAAAACTATGCCTTTTGGACGTCTAACACCTCAGTCCCTCCCGTGACCATGGGTGCTGCAAAGCACTCGAAACGTCGGGAACTAAAAATCAAAAATAAACCGCGATAAAATCCGAAAAATTTTTTTTATTTCATGTGTTATATTCGCGTAAATCTAAGAACTCAGTAAATAAAAAATACAATAAAAAGTAGAAAAATTTAATACACTATTTACAAATGTGGCAAATTGCTAGCGTTCGGCAGGGTGCCGAGAAGGCTGGCAACGTTCTTGCGCTGGATAGCAATGCTAATCCTTTGCGTGAGATACGTGCCAGCCCTCGGGTCATGTGAAGTGTCGACTAGTCTTTTATACAGTTCCCCAAAGATGTGATGGGCACTTGAACCCCATGGACATAAAGTCTCCACACCAAATGGCTCAAATAAGCATCCTTTATCCAGGTTGATGTGTTTGCGCCGTTTGCGGCACTAGGCAGAATCCGCGGGGCTACCAACCTTAATACCTGTCTCTGGAAGATGCGACGGCGCTAAAGTATCGACACATGTTGCGTCCCATACCAGAGGCCGTCCCATCTTCCAGGAAATAATTGTCATTCCATCGGGTCTCTTACCATCGTTACGCATAAGGCCGTTTGGTTCCAAAACGGCTGGCACATTGGCGGTGGCACAGGCACGACGGATGACATCATTAATACTGACATGAGAGGCCATGGTGTCCAAACTTGTCGACGTTCTCACCACAACGACAGCGATGTAGCATAAAGCACTTAGTCCTAATACGTAGGCATATACTTAACCTAAATGAGGTGGAGTCCATCAAATTGCCAATATGAGAGGAAGGGAGAACCTGCAACCATAGCCCCGACTCCCACGCACCTACGGCAAGGAGACGGGCACGCTCTGTGGAACTGCTTGTCGATTCCTCACGATGTTGTCCAAGCTTTGAAATAATTCGGCATGCTTCCAAAGAGGACAACAACGGTGGAAGGAGGTAAATTATGGAACGTAAAACAAAATCGAATAATGAAGAAGGCCATATGAGTATTTATTTTAAGAAAGCGCTCCGAAACATCATTATAATTTTGAATTTTTTCTTGTATGTTCATACAAGAAAAAAATCAAAATTTTAATTCGTCGGATTCGTCCAAAACTGGTGAACCTAGGAGGCGAAGTGAGCTTTTTTGTAAAACTTTAATACCTGGAGCTATTGATTTAAATCGTTCCAGTATGTTATCTCTAGTAGTGCAGTGGTCTGAAACATATAGTTCAAATTTTGAAAAATTTAGAATTAGGCCAATATTTTGTAATTTATTTTGTAGCCCTAAAAAATCTCTCAAAACTGTTTGTGCGTCACCCCCTAGTGTGCCGTCATCAAGATACCATGCATTAAATTTAGATTCCAAAGCCTGTATGACAGGATGAATAGCGAAGCTAAATATGACTGGCCCTAATGGGTCGCCCTGTTGACACCCAACTGCCGAATCTATAAGGTTATTTTGGTAAACTAATTTGGATGGGGTACTGTAACATTGCCACAAGAAGCCAAAAATATCTGGCTTTTGTCTTTAACTTGTGTCAAAAGGCCGTCCTTATCTACAGAATTGAAGGCGTTCTTTATATCCACCTTCAGCAGGACCTCCTCGTCCTCTTTTTCTAAAAATGCTCTTACAGCGTGTAAAGCCGCTTCGCAACCGCCACGAGAGCCGAAACCTAATTATTTTGGGGCAAAGTATCAGCTGATGGCGTCCCGTTTTGAGTTGCAACATACTTTGGCAGCGAGGCGCCGATATGTGCAACCTACTGCAATGGGCCTAACACCACCATCCTTTTTATTCAGGGCGCAAAGATTAGCGCCATACAAAATGTCGACGATCTCACTGTTAACTCTTCCAGACAACATAAAAATTATCAAAACAGTTATGTCCTCCAAAAGAGCTATGCCAGCGGGACCACTGCTGCCTCCTAACAGGTCTTTAAGGTGTTGTCGTGACAATGAATCAAGACCGCCAGTAGAGCCGCTGGGGAAAGACGCAACCGCATGGGATACTTCATCTGCCGATACCTGCAGAATAGCGTCAGCAGCTGAGGATGGCTCTGGAAGGCAAAGATTCGCTGCTGGAGATGGATGTTTGCTCTGTAAATTAGAAAGTGTTTCTGGTGTGTTAACAGCAATTGTGTCACTAGAAAAAAGCAACCTTGCCGCACCCCTGACATCTCCATCACTGTGCTTACTCTCCACAAGGCGACAATTTGTACCCGATTGTCATCGATCCACGGGGGTTGCAGAACGACCGCAAACGGTTGGTGCCTAGGATAGATTTGAATGATGGAGAGAGCAGTTTTTTTAGTTTTTGAGTTAAACTTACGGCGACGGTGATATCATTAAAGTGAAGGATGCGATACGGGAAGGTTAATAAATTCTCCCAAGCGCGTTTGGAGTTTTCTGTCTTAATGTCTTTTGAAAGGCTCTGGGCTATTACAATTCTGGCACCCCGAGGGATACGCTTGGGGGTGCTGTGTTTCAAGTCACTTAAAATTTTCCAAAATGGATGAGCTGACCTAACTTGAGATATCAAGATATGATCTAAAAGAATGGGGATGGATGGGGGTACATATTGTGGCTTTGTGAACTTCCCGATGTGGATTTTGAAACCTCGGGAAGTTTTAAAAGAACGCTCTGGGGAACACTGTGTGCATTGATGCTCTTCTCCTAGTGTCACATCGTTACTAATGGAATCCACCCCACTCAGGGACATTCGGTAAAAAGGCTTATAAACGAATATATATACTAATACTAATATAAAAACCCCTGGAATTAACATATAAAAACAGTCAGTTATTCAAAATTTTTTGCAAAACACCATACAAAATACACATAGAAACACAACTCTCTTCTTGAATGTATTGACGCAAAATACCTTCTTTAATGTGAGAATCATATAGAACTGCAATAGCACTATACCACACAGAACTACAATCTGGAGCTTAGATGGAATCTGGAGGTAGATCAATTGATGAAAACAAATTTTTACCTAGATAATCTGCTTAAAAATGTTTAGAACATTATCCGCTGTTCATATCTTCATATTTAAACTTAGAGTAGGTATGCTTTTAAGTTTGTTCTCTATTTATTTCATATATAATTATTCAGGAAATAAATTTATAATTTATTATATTTTTGTACTTGGATGTTTTGATTTCTAATTTTGATACATAGAAGTCTAACTTATCTATCAGCTGCAATCTTTCCCTATTTAATTTACTATTCTTAATGAAAAACCTATGTCTCCTTACAATTTTTTGGGGTTTTCGAATGTATTTATTTAATTTTACATATTTTTTAATTGTTTTTAACTGGTTCTGTGGCCCCTGACTGCCCCCTCATTGCATGGTGATAAAGGCTGGTGTAAAGTACCTGAGTAGCTAGAGGGACTTGCATCAGGAGACCATCAATTCGTCAAATTGACTTTGATTCAATGAGGCCGTCATATTAAGTTTAGCTGTTTCAAACTCAGATATTTGTGCATGGGCCTCTTGTAGTTGGTGTTTTAACATTGATATATGAGTGAGAGATTTCTCATACTCAAAACTATATTCTTTGAATCCATCTACAACAAGTTGGAGCTTATCTCGAACATCTACAGCATCAGATAAATTTAAGTGTAGTCATGTTAATTGCGTTTATAGATTTTAATTTGAATTTAATAAGTCTAATAGTCCTTGCGAGCATTGTGCCCTTGGAATAATAAGATACTACTATGCAACAGACAAATGAGGAATGGAGAAACCAAATAATAAATACAAGAATATATTTTATGTACATGATTTGAGGTTATGTTAAAAATTCACAACTAGTAGTAAGGGTATGAAGTACCTTATCTCGATAACTGTAATTCAATAATCATAAATAAGGCTATTATCATCTAATTGAGCACCTAAGGATGAGACAACATCGATAACAAAAGTGTTTTTCCAGCAAGACACCGGTAAAACATGCACTGTCCCTGATACTACAAACTACACAAAACAACTTAAAATGCACAAACCGTATACTGATATTGAATTGAACTGTATATTGAAATTAGTAGGAAATGGGCAATTAATATACATATAAACTAAACAATTTAAATAAAACAAGGGGACAAACAAAAAGCAGCTGTTAGCCCCAGTATTACCACAGGTGAAAAAAAGGTCCACATGTCAACATAATATCGTTAAATTTTCCAATAGGTATTATTATTAAGTAATTTGCCTGAATTTTTTTTATATAAGTACATATTTATAAGATACATTCAAATATAAATATAACAACATGAAAATTGCAAAATTGAAAATGAAAATGCATCTCCAATCCAATATTTTTACACTGAAGCACCTTCAAATAAATACTGCAAGTATAGTGCTCTAAAACCAACTGTTTCCTTAATGGTAGCAGATTATGCTTGTGTTATATCTCTGATATCATAACTATACCAGAAACATCAGTGGTGCTCAAAATAATAACACATTCAAAAACTAATCACAAAAATATTTTTTCATGAATTAATGTATAATCTGCCTTCTGTGTGTGCCTCAAATATCTAATATATTAATTACATTATAAATGATGCAGGACATAATCAAAAAACAAAACCATTGAACTCATTAACCTAATCGAAAGATGAATAGTTCCTAATAAATTTTTTATTACTATATTTAATGACTCTAAGGTCTATTTAGTTTCTTTGTAGGATAAGCTTTATGGCACAGTTGTAGTTAAATTCTAATAAGAAAGGCTATAAATTGTATATCAATTATTATAAAAATATGTTTCTAATAATAATGTTTCTTTACATCATGTTAAACATATATAGGACTAGATTTTTTTAATCTTCACTTGTCTGGATTGCAAGTACTTGCACAAAAACAATTAAATTATGTGTGCCGTTGAAGACAGAGAGACACATATTTTAATAGTGTCATATCAAAGTCAGAGAATACTTTTAGCCTCTGATATTATGATTTATTTGTAAAACCCATGTTGTATTCCTGAACGTTTTACTGAATTTATCAGTAACTAAAAAAACAAATCTTTGTGTAAAATATCTAGCATGCTTTTCTTGCCTCACATTCTCCGGACTGGTGGACTGATATGTACACTGTGTATTAATATTTTTACACGCAAGATGAGGTGATGATGTTGTGACTGATGTATGTTGGTAACAACACTAGTGGCTTTGTAAATTTTAACTATAGGTCATGAATAGTTAACAGTTAATAATTCCATATTGGTACTTCAATATATTAAAACTCCTTTAATACATAATATATACTGCTGACCATAAAGGTTCTTATCTCAATAAATGTTTCATGATTGTATTGTTAGGACTCATCTTCTCTGGCTACCCTGCAAGGGGTCTGCGCTGATAATATTGATAGATAATTATTAGTTTTATGTTAACTGGATAAACCAGGTATTTCATATTATATTTTAAGTATCTATGTGTGTAACACAAAAATAATCCCACAACCTGCCTGCCTCAGTATCGGTGGGATGAGATATTATTTTTTGGAATATTTCCACAGTCCTGTTGCATGTCAGTTATAACAGGCATTGCCATAAGTAGAGATTACTTTGGTTCATCTGTTTATTAACCCTGTTCAGGGATAAGTATTGCTGGATTTACCTATTTATTACAAGCGGTCATAATTTACCACAATTCTTTGTATAATAAGCTCCACTTTGGGCTATTTCAGGATTATTTAGTATACAAGTATGTATTATAATGAAATCAATAAAAAACACTATGTTTCTGCAAAGGAGCGGCTCTTTCGGGAGGTCTTCTTTTGGAGATATTATATCACAAATAGCTTATAGTTTATATCTGTAGCTTTGTAGTTACTGTTTAAGATATGTATGTTAGGTAAGATTTTTGATTCTTACCATTGTAAAAATGTGAACTGCACAGGATCGGCTCATGGATGAAACCTGTAAGTAATATGACCTTCAGCACATATCTTGTATGGGCCCCAAATCTTGCGGATCACGCCGATGCATCCTGTACATCACTCGTGTCCTTGAATTACCATCGATCCTTAATAATCTTCATAATTGATGAATGTCCCCCTAATTTCCCTCATTGGAGGTATTACATCGCCAATTTATAGACGGTTAGTAATTGTTTGCAGGTATATTGTGTGTACGAGGCATGCCTTTTAAGTTTTGTCGTTTGAAGAAAAAAACTCAACTAGAACCTTATAGTACTTTTTATTGTTTTTCAAAGTATTCACTACGTAGCTTAATACACTTTTCCATTCGCTCAAACCAGTTATTATAACATTTATTCCACTCTAAAGTGGGGGTGTTCAAAATGGCTAACTTGAAAGCGTCGACTGCTTCTTCACCGGACTGGAACCTTTGACCACGAAGACTTTTCTTAATTTTAGGAAATGTAAAGAAATCGTTAAGGCTTAGGTCAGGACCGTATGAAGGATGGTCAAGAATTTCTACTTTTTCCTGCTTCAAATACTCAATCGTTTGACTAGCGCTGTGTGAGCTTGCGTTGTCGTGGTGCAGGATGATGCGTCGCTTTGAGTTAGATTTTCGAAGTTCGGCGATAACTTGTGGTAAACAAACTGTGGTATACCACTCTGCGTTAACCGTTCTACGATCTTTAAGTGCAATAACCGCAACATGGCCGGTTTTTCCAACGAACGTGGCCACCATCTTCTTTGAAGTGCTTCGAGAACGAACAACTGTAGTCGGCTTTGGCTCGTCTTGAAAGACCCAGATTGTAGATTGTTGTTTGGAATCAGGATCGTAGGCATAGATCCAAGATTCGTCACCACTGATGATGTCGTAGACGTAATTTGACTCTCCTCGGTTGAACCTTTGCAGAGTTTTCTTACACCATCTGACGCGGGCCGTCTTGTGATCGTCGGAAAGCAGATGCGGTATCCAACGGCAGACTAGCTTTCTCACACCAAGCGCTTCATGCAAGATCTTCTGAATGGGTATCCCTGAGATGCCTAATAGAGCCTCTATCTCTCGATACATCACATGACGATCTTCGAGAATTAGTTGTCTCACAGCAATGATGCTATCTTCAGTGAAGGCGGATTTTGGGCGTCCTTCGCGAGATTTGTCACTAACACTAGTATGCCCACGCTGGAATTTTAAATACCAGCGTTTGGCAGTCCGCAGACATGGGGCTTCATCACTGGACACAGATGATTGCTCTTCAAAACACTGAAGCCGTGTCAGGCCTCTTCTAAAGTTGTAGAAAATTATTGCACGAACATTTTCCTTAGAAAGATTCATTTTCGTACGTAACCTGACAGAATCCAATCGACGCTGTGACTGAACAATGGTATTAATCCTAATACTTTCAACTGTTTTTTGATTCAAAATTTAAACACATTCGAATATAGAACAGTTCCAAATTCAAAGTTGCCGGGCAATATGGAAACGACAGAACTCAAAAGGCATGCCTAGTAAAGCTGTTTTTACATGAATAGGGACATAGACTTCATAAGTTTACTTTCCGGGTGATGAAGCTTTCACAAGTCTTAACATGACGAAATTCACGTCTGCAAGTACCCGATACTGTAATAATTAAGGTAAAAAAACGCTAGAAATAAATAATTACCCGTTGATCTTTTTAGAATGTACTTTTTGCCATGACGATCTCCCAGTTTATTTTCGATGTATTTTTTTTCTGAATTTGCTTATATTTATTTCACAAGGTCACTCGAGTATATTAAAACCTTTTTATAATGCAATCTTACTGATATTTCACCATTATCAAATAAAATCTCGACCAAAACTTTATTACAATTCATCGGCTGCCGCGCTGTCAAAAGAATGGTCGCAGCATAGAGGTACTAGAAGCATTTACATTGAAACTGCTACTGGTTGTAATCTTCGCTATTTCAGTCCAACATCGGAGCACTCTTTTGTAAAATGTTTTGAAAAGACGCAACTATACTGAGTTCAACTCTAATATGCTCTTCGTGTTGCATGAAAACACTATTCATTTAGGCTTGTTACGACCGCCTGACGGCGGGTACAAATAAAAACACAATTACAAAAATACAATTGTTTATTGAAAAAAAAAAATTTAATAAATGAAAACAAATAAAAATCGCAAAAAGAAGAAAACAAAAAATTAAAATAAGTAAATAATTTTTCTACACCCGGGGTGTGAATTCGCGGCACAGGGAAGCCTTCTGGTCAACAAAAAACTATGTGCGCTGGGGACTTATCTTCGGCTGTTCGATCCCGTGACGCGTGGGGGTCTTCGGTGATAAGCTTCCACCGGCTAGGTGGGGAACTTGGAGGTGCCCTATAGAAGGCCCTCAGCCGCCAAGGTCAGCTAGAGTCGACGGGCAGAAGTGTGGCCTGCTGTCTCCCAAACCGTACTTTTGCAACCCGTACGGTGGACCCCCAGTTTTCAAGGGGGTTGAAAAATGTTGCTAATCTAAAACTTTTTATTTTTTTATTTTAATAAAGCACTGGTACTATCACTATTAATTAGGAATAGTTGTCGTGCGAACTCAGGCGTCGAAAAAGGCTTTGTTCCTGCGCGAATTCGTTTTTATATACTGTATCAGGACGGCCTACTTCCTGCCTGAGGCAACAGTGCGCACCCCCCAGATCTCTAGATCCTTCGTCTGAGACGAGGACAGAGATATGGAAAGAACGGCTCAACCGAAGCAAGGCACGCCCTAAACTATTGTCTGTTTTTTATAAAATTCTTGTGGGACTAAGATAGCAATAATCGAACCGGGCGAGATAAGATCATTGTCCCGTTGTTCGCTATTGTATTATTTCTAGATCTTTCTATGTTGTGGGCGTTTCTTATTAGATGTTCTAGAAGGAATTTGATTTCCGGTACCAACGATACCTTATATGGTCATTATGATGCTATCACTAGTTAAGGCGCGCGGTTTCCATTCGATGTAACAACTAGTTATTTTGTTTGTTTGTGTGTAAAGATTTTCTTTTTATTTTATAATTTTAAAACTTTGTTACGACGTAACAGGCTGCAATATCTGTAGGCATACTAAAACAAAAAAAAACATGCGTTAAAAATTATGTAATTACCAATGTTCGAAAATGCTATCGATATCGATGTAAATTTTTCCATCATTATGACTAATCTCTTTGGGATTATGGTTATTGAGATTCTATCTAAATCTAATCATTTTTTAATTAAGCTTCATCTGCATTTCTAGACCAATAAGATTTGCGTTCCAATATAAAGCACGGTATTTTAGTTGTGTGGCACCATGTTTTTACAAATATTTTAAAAAATATCGTTTTATGAATTGAAAAGAAATTAAAAGTGTCCAAGAACACAGTCACTAGACAAACAAATTTTAATCGATAAATTTGCATGGAGCATACACCAAAATGACAAGTCATAAATATTGAATAAAAAAGAAGTTCGAACCATGTAGACACAAAGATTTTTAAATTGGTTACCTAAATGGTACCAAGTGTCCAGAAAAGGTGCACTGCTGAACTGAGTTTATAATCCCTCTTATGTTTTAAATCCTACCTCTATGGGTCGCAGAGGTTATGTCACCAGATAGCATAGAGGAGGCGTTGACGTTTTAAGTCTCTAAAAGATGCGCAGGGCTGCTGAGTGGGTCGAGAGAGCTGCATATGATTTATGTCGAGAACGAAGGATACAGTATAGTAATGACCTATAGAACCGGCATAAACAGCTTTTTATTCCGAGTAGAAGAAAAAAGTCAAACGATGCCGAGAGTGCTGCCTTTGGTTCCACCGTCGAGCTTGCTCTTTGTCAGCATTGTACGGTGGTTAAACATAACTAATGATTCTGATAAGAGACGAACTATATTCACAATGTAATTTATGTATGCAGAGACTTCGATAATTGTTTTCATTTTTATTTTTGTATTGTTCGTTTTCTTTTTAGAGTTTACTGAATAGTTTGTTGTACAATTGCCTTCACATATACGCTAAATATTCTCTTTGCAAGGTTCAGGTTCCAAGGTTAACTGGTAGACAACTCAAATTGAGTTAAGTTCGCCTTTGTACATCATATCTGTAAATGTACTTACTAATTTATGTAAATTTGTACAATAAACAATAAAAAAAAAAAAAAATATATAGGTTCACAATAATATCTTGTATTCATATTTCTTCTTGGAATTTAAAGTTATTTGTTATGATTGTGTGAAGAAAAAATCATGCATGTTTAAATCTGTTACTAATAAGTAAGGCGGACTACGAATTGATTCTCAGATAACTTTAAATACGCTACGCTAATTAGAAATGAATGAAGTCTTCATGTTAATAGGCTTTATTGAATAAAAAATAAACAGCGCGTGCCGTATGAAGTTCAAACATTGTCGTTTAACATTTCTCTCAGCTTTTGGCGCACAACCTTCCCTCTATTATTCCTCGGCATTTCTTGTATAAACTTTACACCACCTCTTAAATGCATAAGCGGCGGTACCTGAAAAATGAAACAAGGTAATTTAGTCGATGCCAGTTCCCATTTCGCTGATTGCCAGCACGTAGTAATTTCTTTAAAGTAGTCATTTACATATTCTTAATTAGTAGTTTTTATTACAAAATAACGCCCAGTTGCAGAAACGCTGTTATTTCTTTTAATTTAAAGGTGTGATTACCCGCTAATCTATCATTAAGTCATTGCACAAGCAAATTTTACATTAAAATAATGAATCCCTTAGTGATAATGCCACTACATGTAATGAAGGTGTTTCTGCAACTGAAAGTAACACAGTAAAAGTAGTGAAAATTTCAGAAATCTCTCTAAATTTGAAATGATAAAAAGAGAAATAATAACCTCTAAAGCAACGTAGTCCATTAGATCTTTTTCAGTTACATCTGTTCCAGGTTTGTTTTACAACAAATGCTGTGGGTTCTTCTCCGTAATCAGGTACCGGTTTCCCCACCACACCTGCTTCACGCACTCCAGGGTGTAGCTGCAAAATGGTTTCCAGCTCCAATGGTGCTACCTGTTAATTAATAAAAGTAACCAGACCAAGATATTGTAGAAGGGCTACAACCAGAATGGTATTAAATTAAAATGTAGCTAGATACCTAAATGTGAAAATCCTGTTTGGCAATAATCAAGGCTGTGTGATGTGTTTTAAAATGTAATAAAACTATTTTACAGCACTTCAATTTAATATTAAAAATCGCAATGAATAGAATGAATGAATTTCATCTTTAAAATCCAAAACATAATGCGTGCTGCACGTTTTAGTGAATTACGATCGCCTAGGATTTATTGGTTTTGCATCGAGCGTCAATACTAGGTGCGCTGCTTTGCAGTCGTAAAACTCGTTTTGATATCAGTTTTTCAGGGGTTTGTCGAAACTACGAACGGATCGTTAACTTTGTTTTCAAGAAATCAACGTATCGTAAACTTTGTTTTAATGAAATCCGGCTAAAAGAGGATCTAGAAAACTATGGAATAAGAATTCTTCTATGACGTAATCCACAAAAAAAGGCTTTTCGAGATCAAAAGGTACGAGAATATTCGCGTAGGGTAATAATACCTACAAAGTGTTATAGCTTATTGCTAGACTTATTTAGTTATTTATTTATTTAATACTTTATGCACTACAGGTACAAAGGCGGACCTAATGCCTGAGGCATTTTCTACCAGTCTACCTTAGGATGATGCAAAAACTAGTGAAGTAGGTGCAAAACCATACAAAATAAAAAATTAGGAGGATAAAAAAAAATTATACAAGTTGTAACATAATTAACGCAACACCTGAAAGTAGTTTGTTCTTAACCGGTAACTGAATTGATTTCAACAACTTATAATATAATTTTCAATTTTTTTTTTAATTTGCAAAATATGCTGTTACTCCTTCAGTGCCCTATAATAAACTGATTTTTATCTTGATTCAAAGCAATACCGAAATTCTAAATGAATTCCTAAAACGTATTTCTCGATACGCGCACATAAATGTATAATTTTCATTGTTATTTGGGGTATAAAAGTGCTTAAAATAGGTAAACAACTTTGAAATTGGTAATTTGGTTTTTGTTTTGAATTTGTGAAGCAATTATCTAATCGGGGTGTCTGAGGTCTGGCGTTATTTACGATACACCTTTTATACATATATTTATACAAGTAACAAAAATACATAGATCCCAACTTTGTACATATCTCTAATAAGATATATAGATATGGTACGTATATATACTTTTCACGTGTCGGGTTGTTTCGGAATTATTACTAGTTTCTGCCCACGACTTCGACCGCGTTAACTTTAGACAGAAATCTAACATTTTTGTTATGCATCACATATACCATCCTATCTGTTAATCCAGGTAATAAAGTGTCTGTGTGCCAAATTTTATCCAAATCCGTTTATAATATTAGTAAGATATACAGCAATGATAAATAGGTTAAAATTGATAAAAATTATACGAATATACCTTTAGACAAAGCAGTATTCTCATCGATATAGGTAGCGATTTTAGGTCATGCCTCATGCTATCAAAATTGCATTAATTATATATCTATCCAGATCCAAAGAAAATATTTAAACAAGTATACATAAATATGGTTTCTATTTTTCAGAGTTTAATACCAGCTGAATTACAAGAACGCTTTTTAAATCAGGTGATAATATATGCCTATAATAAACCTTACAAAACAATCGTTATCCAGATTACACAACATTATATCTTTTTTAAGATACTATTATTTGATCCACATTCACTCGTTATATAGTATGGGGCAAAATGTACATACCGCTTCTATAGTGAAAGGCTCAGATATATATATATATATATATATACATATATATATATTATATAAAAACAGCCCTACACCAGGATTTATTTTATTCCTGTGTCGTTGGTGCGTTTACAAACATGAAAATTCACATACACAAATACCCAGACCGAAACAAATAATTGTGGGTCACACAAAGATTTATTTGTCCCGTGCGGGAATCGAACCTCGACTATTAGACACAGTGGGTGGAGCGGCGGAGTAAGCTCTTAATCACTGCGCTAAATCGTCCGTCAATATATACTATGGGCTAATTTAATCTGATCGAAAACAGCCAATATCATAAATTACATTATAATTGTTTTTCCTAGCTATCGATGATCAAACTCCGAATCCTTTTTACAACTTTCTTAAGATAATGAAATTTGGTTCTACGTTCAGGTTTAAAAAACCAGTCTTCCAAAAGTCCACTTCATTCCGTTATCACCGCCTGGGCAGTGGAAGGAGGGCTTTGCCCAAAGGTGGGACGATGACTAACAAAAAATAGTTCTACCTTGTATCCATCGTAAACAATCATTTCTTTCAGCCTGTCAACTATGTAGAAATATTTGTCATCATCGTAATAACCCAAATCGCCGGTCTTAAAGAAACCTTGTTCTAAGTAAACGGAAGGGTCTACTCCCACGTAACCCTTCATAAAGACAGGACCTCTCAGGCATATTTCCCCACGTTGATTCGGGCCAACAGTTTTACGGGTTTCGGGGTCCACGACCTGTGTAAAATATCAATATCAGGTTATATCAAATATCAACACTAATAAGAAGCCAAACGTATAAGGCAGCAATAATAATATTGTATATTCCCGCGCTTTATTAAGTAGCTCACAAAAGAATAAGATTACTTTAAGGGTTATCCCAGGGGAGGCCATGCCCACGCTTCCGAGCTTTGGACCTTTAGTACCCCAACTCTCGGATGTCAGTTCACCAGCTTCAGTCATGCCGTAACCTTGCAATATATTTTTCAATTTGGGAAACCTTAAAATAAAAATATGATTAAGTATTATTTAAGGCCTATCTTTAGGCGTGTTCCTGTTTGCTTTAGCGTGTTTATTTCAACCTTGGCACTTACGCTAAATATATATTTACAATCTCTTTTGTGGACATCTTATGAGGATTATTATTAATTTTTCAAATTTATTTTTTAGATGAGGCGAATGAAGTGTGTGGCAAACTGTAGCAAAAACTCTGCCAACCTCAGTGGGATAAAGGTGTTAGTGTATTATGTGTGTCCATAAAACTCATATTCAGAGAATAGCACTTTAGTAATAAAAATGGTGTACAAAAATAAATGTATTTGGGTGTAAAATAAAGCACTTCTCTCAAGATATTTCAGCTCATAGACCGAAATAATAATAAAAAAAACAAGAAAGCTGTTCTAGACATGTAGGTTAGGAAAGCAACCGCATAATTATTGATGCGGTACAACCAGCGTTCCATAACAGTAATATTAATAAAGAACCTTAAACGATTCCTTTTTAAAGTAAATGAAGCGAAACTTGCCTGGATTTAACCTTTTCAATCGTCTTGTTATGAAGAGGCGATGATCGAGAATATATAATTTTTAGCGAATCGAGATTAAATTTGTCCACTTCTTGGGTTTTTGATAGCTCACAAACAAGGAAGGGTACTAAAAATGCGATATTAACCTGGAATTTCATGATTCTTATATTAGTTGTTAATTATTTGGTAAAAATATTTTACCGTACATTTCGTGGGATAGATACGGAGCTAGTACCAAATGCATTAAAAATAAGTCTATAATTGATGAAACAGTCTGTCTGCCTAATTTTTAGAGTCCGTTTGTTACACCTGTCTTAGGGCTGAGACACTCCAAGGAATTTCTCTCCACATGGTGTGACAGCGACAGCAAGAGACTACTAAAACACAGTAGACTACAACTAAGGCAACTGATTGAAGGATAAACATGCCACTACAGCACAAAAGAACATCTACACAAGATGAACCTCTGCAGCGACGTGGTATGCAGGAACTGTGGCACAGAGACTGACACCATGAAGCACGTCCTCTGCCACTGCGACGCACTGGCGGCGCGGCGAAAGAACCTACTGGGAGTGGCCTATCCAAACCCAGAGGAACGTCGGCTCTTCCCCACTGCTGGAATCTACAGCCTGGTACAGGGAGTATTTGGTTCTTCAGGTACGTAAGAGCATCTGGGCAAGGACAGCACAAAAGATCCCATCGGATCGAAGAGCGCCTCAAGTTTTCCTCGGTCCGATAAGCCAACAAGATCTTACACCTGTTTTATATCCAGTCTAGTCGTGTTGTGGGCAGGAAAATGAACAGGAAAATGGCGTTACTATAACTTGAATTATTTTGTAAAAGTATTTTGTATGCAATCATTAAAACAAAGAAATGAATAATAATAATAATAATAAAATAATAAAATAATTTATTTTCTCTTCACAAATGTGCATCATTAGTACAGTACGAGCTTAATCTAATAGAATAATAGGACATTTGTGAGAGACTGGTGCCCGAGATAGGTATAGGAATACCTGTGTTACGGGTCACCAGGCCCCCGAAACTTAAAGTAACATTTAACATTAGATCAAGTATGAACTAGGTGTGTGATGAAAATATTAAACAACAAACCAAACAAGGTTACTATAAAAGAGAGGATATACAGTTTGTGTGTGTGTGTGTGTCTGTGTGTGTGTGAGTGTGTGTGTGAGTGTGTGTGTGAGTGTGTGTGTGAGTATGTGTGTGAGTGTGTGCGTGAGTGTGTGTGTGAAAGGATACTGTGTGTCTAAGTCAAGTGAGTGTGTGTGTGTGTTGAAGATTTTAGCTATTTGGTATGAGCAGACATTCAGTTGCCTTATAGTCAAGTGTTTTCAGCCATTTACATAGTGCAGATTTACATACTGATTTACGTAATGGGTATATTGATAGCGAGGAGTTGATTTTATTATATAGATATCCACCCAAAAAGCAATAAAATCTTTGTGACAGTTTAGTGTGAAAGGAATCAGTAGAACAGACATAACCTTTTCTCCGTTTCTTCTTGTTTAAATTAGGATTATATTCCAATTGTGTATGTTTTTTTATTATTATAGATAAAATAAAAGTCTGCCTAACAGTAAGCACATCCCAGTGTTTATACAAATCAATGGTTGGATAACGAAAAGGCAATCCCGCAGCAACCTTAAGTAAAGCTCGCTGAGCTCTCTCAACTTCCAGAAGGTGCACTTTGCTTGCCCCACCCCAAGAAGTTATGCAATAGTTAACTATTGACTGGCAGAGAGCTGAGTAGACCTTTTTAATAGTCTTCGTGTCCGCCACATGCCTTAATATCTTAAAAATGTAGATCATCTTACGAATTCTAGTTACGAGAACGTCAATATGAGCTTTAAAAGTTAGTGTTTGATCTATGTATACTCCAAGATATTTGATGGTACTAGTTCTTTGTAGGGGTTGACAGAGACATGGTGGAATAGCAGTGTGGGAGCAGGTATGGACAGTGATGTTGAGTGAGTTTGGCGGAAGGAGATTTTTCCTAGACGCAAAAGCAATGTATTTGGTTTTGTCTACATTTAGCGTCAATACATTACGATTTAGCCATCGACAGATCTCATTAAATCCTCTTTGGGCACTATAAAAAACATCCTCCCAGGTATTACCACTAAAGAAGAGCGCTGTGTCATCTGCAAAAGATAGTATTTTTCCGTGTCTGATTTGCAGCTGGCACAGGTCATTAATAAATATAAGGAAAAGACTAGGACCTAGGACACTACCCTGCGGCACACCGTAGTGCACTGGAAGTTCATCGCTAACCCAATTGTCAATTTTTACAAGTTGCTTCCTATCGCTCAGGTAATCCTTGAATAGTTGTAATGGAAGACCTCTGACACCTATTCTTTCCAATTTATGTAAAAGCAAAGGAATAGGTATCGTGTCAAAGGCCTTGGCTAAGTCAAGGAACACCGTTATACACTTCCTCTTGTCATCAATATTAGTGACAATAGAGTTGATAAGTTGGTTTACAGCGTCATCGGTTGACCTGCCAGATCGAAACCCAAATTGTCCAGTTGAAAGAAGGGTGTTGGCCTCAAGAAAGTTCATGAGGCGTTTATTGATCAGACGTTCCAAGATTTTAGATAATGTAGGAAGGATAGATATGGGCCTATAATTTTGAACGCAGTTTTTGCTACCCCCTTTGTAAATGGGTTTGACAAGTGCTATTTTCAACGCTAAGGGAAAGGTGCCAGTATTAAAAGATAGGTTGCAAATATGGGTAATAGGAAGAGCAAGTGACTTGAAGTATCGCTTTAAGATTTTGCCAGATATCTGGTCTACCCCAACAGCTGAATCTTCTCTTAAGTCCATTATGAGATGTTCAACCTCTTTTTCATCAGTAGGAAGTAAGGCAAATGAGGTAGGGAACACAGGAATAGGAGTTCTGTAGTCGTTAGGTAGACAAAAGTTACCGATAATATTTTCCGCTAGATTCTGCCCTACACCAGTAAAATATTTGTTTGCTTCATCTACACTGGTTTTTGGATGTTCAGTTTTAATAAGCGCTGATGAATGGTCTGTTTTTTTGTTAAAACTACATATGTTTTTTATAACATCCCACAACTTTTTATTATTGCTTTGTGCATTTTCTAACTCCTGTTTATCATATATTCTTTTCTGTTTCCTGAGTAGAGCATTACAAAAGTTTCTATATCTTTTGTATATTAGTTTTAGAGTTTCATCATCGCGATTCCTTTTAAGCTTCTTGTGCAGATTATCTCTGTTTCGCATACATCGTAATAAACCGGTAGTGATCCACGGTTTGTTTATTCTTTTCTTACTAGGCACTTTTGCTACATCTGAGTTATCCTGTATAGCCTTGTACAGTAAGGAAATAAGTTGGTTAGTTGCTAAGTTGACGTCACTGTAATTAAGTATCTCCCGAAAATTAGTTTCAGTTATTGCTTTATCTAGTTCTGCATAATTAATGCGTCTCAGCGTTATAGAAGAACAGATAGGCTTTGTTTGCTGATTAATGATAATGGCAACACTTTCATGATCTGTTACAGATGATTCAAAAACAAGGCAAGTGGCTTCTAGCTTAGTTTTGATCAAGATATGATCCAGACAGGTATGACCGTGTGTAGGTATAGTGTGAGCAGGTAATATACAATGACCAGCCAAAATATTGAGGTACTCAAATGAGCGACTATCATTACTGTTAGGAGTTATATCAATATTTATGTCCCCACAAATAATTATGTTTTTGTAGTTAGATATTTTTTTTAGGAGTGCATCCAATGAAGCGTTGAAATTATTTGTATTACGCTGGCCTGGAGGGCGGTAGATGCCAATAATGCAAGTAACTGAGTTCAATTTTAGTAATAGACAATTAGCATCAATTAGGAGTGGTTCGTCGCATACCACTTTAAAATTGTTTTTATGATAGATGACCACCCCTTCATTTTGGGTCTTATGGGCAGTTGTAGCCGTATAGCTATATCCCTCAAGGTTAGGTATACATTGAGCAGACTGAAGCCAACATTCTGTTAAGACAATTAAGTCCCAGTCAGTGCCCGATCTTGCCATTAAAGTATTAAAGTTGGACATATTACATTTTATGCTTCTTATATTTTGAGTTAGGATTTTTAGCGCATTGCTACCTATCTGGGTAAAAGTACTTACATCTTCAATATCGCAAGTTGCAGATTTTGCCACTAATAAGGAATCCAAACCATTGTGTACAGATTGAATACCTGTACTATCGAATTTTAATAAAAAATGTCTCTAGGCATGACTTGATGGGATGACGGATGTGTAGAAAAGGCACGGAATCCTGAATACAATATATCAGAGAGAGTTGGTAATCATGTTTGTTTGTGATAGTGTATGTGAGTGTATGTGTGATTGTTGTGTCTATAGGTTTGGTGATGTATGTTAATGTATATCCAAGTTTTAGCACATCAGATCTAGTAAATAGCATGCAAATATTAATAGCTAATAGTAAACAAAAAACAAAAATAGTAAACAAGAGGAGACCTATAATTAAACTAAAGGCAGTTCTCGCAAAGGCACATAGTCACATTGATAACTTGTGCAACTCTTCTTCATCTACAACACGTATCGGCACGTGTCCTTCTTCTTTTTTTACATATACTTTTCCAAACGCTGTCCAGGTATATGCAATCTTTTTGTTTTTAACCATTTGTCTCGCCATGTAGTACAGACGTCCTGCTATATTTGTAAGGACTTCGGAGATATAGATTTTCTGAACTTTCCCTGGTATGTTTAGATGTGTAGTATTCAATTGGGGCTCTTTAGATAATCGCCTTGTTTTATTGAATACTTTATAAGATGTAAGAATGGATTCCTTTCTATTAGTGTTACTAAAGTTAATTACTATAGCCTGAGTTTTAGTTCGATATATTTCGTTGACTTCCAAATCCACTACAGGGGTATCAGGGTACAAAGCTGTCCCAACATTCTTAACAATATTAATCATGGTTTGTTTGCTTTCGTTAGGTTGTTTAGGTACGTTGCGAATTTCAATCGTAGTACTGAGCGATTTTCTTTCCAGCACTTCAAGCCTGCTTTCCAAAGTGTTAATAACTTTTTTATAGTCGCCATTTTGTTTTTCAAGGCTATTTAGCTTGACAAGCAATTCGTCATACTGGCTGGACATAAAATCAACCGCTTTACAAATTTCTTGGTTTTGAGTAACCAAGACATTTATGGCACTATTTAATGTTCCAAATTTTTCTTCCTGTTGCGTTTTAAGATCTGATATCATGTTTTTTATTTCGGATATGTACTGATCAGAGTTACCCAGGAATTCACCGAAGTTGCGTTTATGACGTTTTGTAACATTAAGGATACATTCAGCGGAACTTTCACTCGACATTTTATTGAGTGCAGAGTCTGATCCACATAACAAAGGCGGAGGTGTTCTTAGTTTTGATCCCGGAGGTGATCGTTGTACCTTTTGCTATATTTAATTTATGTATGTTAAATTAAATGTTTATAATATGTATTAAATCGATCATAGCGAACTTTGCTTGTTTTGGTGCCAGCTTCCTTGCTCGCTATCGCGGTTTGTATTCTCGCGCTGGCCAATTTAGTGGTCACTTTTCTGTTCATCGTGACGTCGCGCGAGTGAGTTAAATGTACTCGTAGTAACACTATTATACTAATAAATTCTCTATACTAAAATTTTACATAATGTTACTACTAATTATGTGTGATTAAAGTACTGTTTTTTCATTCATACATAAAATATGTATCTAACGTTATCGTATCTAGCTAGGAAGATATAAGCGTAGACTTATTTTAATCTCTGTACCCTTTGCTCAAAAAGCATGTCTGCCTCATGATGATGTTATTACAATAGAAAAAAATCAATTAAATACATCACCTACTGCCTTTGTCCTCTATGTTTAATATTACACTTACATCACAATCTTCAACACTCTTCATAAAATTGTAAGGTGTAGTTTCATTGTTGTAGACAATTTTCCTCCCAAGAGCGAGAAATTTGTACGTTATAAAAGTGTCGTAATTATGATACCATTCGCCGCAAAGGAAAGCCGTGTTCAGAGATGCGTCGCAAAAGCTAAAAAAATATCATGTAAGTGTCAATTAGCCTTAATCTGAAAGGTTTCGTGTGTCACTTCTACGAACAGATGGCTTAGCACGAATAGATACATATGCGTAGCGCCATCGAGTTGATATACTATCCTTTTCACTCCACATATTTTCTATATAAAGATGAATGTGACAACACGCCTTCAAGCCAACGTTATGCTAAAGTCAATCAGTTGGTGCTAAGCCCGCAGATCTATTAGAGAATTTGTACTTAAAAACGGGTAATTTTTTATTTCATCTTGGAATTCAATTTTTTATCCAACATAATTCAATTTATCACATTTTAGACACATTGTTTTGCTTTTAAAAGTGTGGACACAATAATATCTGTTAATAATAAATGAAGGCTTTTCTTTTAAAAAGAAAATTTGACACCTTAATATTACGAATATATTATTAAAATACACTTATTAATTCATAGAATGCATGAAAGAATACGAGTGTTATTAGAGGTGGGCATTATTTAAGAAAAATATAAATCAGGCCTATATTCCCCAGCGGGAGCAGCAGAGGTATTCTGTGTATACCCACATTGCGCCTACAATATAACTTCCCAATACAATAAGCAGTCAGACTAATGGCAATATATATATAAATATAATATATTGCTATTAGTCCAAATTATTAGAATACCAGATGCAATTTCAGACTCCTAAATGTATATTATATTTTTTGTATAGAAAAACTCCAATAACACTTTCCTACTTAGTATTTGAACCCAGAACATCGTGGGCGCCACTAGATCATCGAAACCTATATTTAAATAAACCAAGTTCCGTTCAGTATAAATTTTAAGCTCAGTAATAATAGTCATTCTGTTCGTATACTCCAATCAAACTTACTTATCTGGCAGACTATTTAAGATGCAATTCAGATGAGTCAATTGGACGCCTTTTGGCATGCCGGTGGTGCCCGAGGAATACAAAATAAATGCGGTGTCAATCTGTCCATGAACTTGCATCGGCTCAAACCTATTTATGTCCACGTCGGTCGTGACCAATGCTTTTATAGAAATCGCTGAGTCAAAAGAATCGTCCAGCGTTATAAATTTCTTGATACAGTCGAAACTTTTTAATGTGGCACCGTACATGCTCCAGAAGTGATTTGAACAGATAAAGTATTTGGGTTGCGATATGCTTATTTGGTGTATTAAAACCGCTGAAAAAGAACACATTGTCATTAGTACATACTAATAAAAGACTTATAACTTATTATATGCAGTGTAACTTATGTTATTGTTTTATTTACATAAATATGGAGTTTCAATGTTAACATTAATACAAACCTTACTGGTTTCATAATGCTTTATAATTTTATATAACGAGTTTTTGTAAGTGAAAAATAAATAAACAAAAAAATTAATGATCCTTAATTTTTTAATAGGTGATTCAGAGTCGTTACCTGTACGAGTATTGTGTGTGTAATTTTAAATACTTGTTACAGATAAGTTTCACTTTGGCATATTGGATTTATGATATAACTAACATCTTGCTAAGACTACCCTTACTACGGTACTTTATTTTTTTAATTTTACTTCATTATGAAGACAATGATCATATTGAGAGGAAAATATTCAGTATAATATAAATAATAAATATTCATATAATAAATCCTAAGAAATATTACTCAAACTATATATTCCGTCCCCCATTCCGCATTTAATTTTTCAAGGCATAAAACGTTTACAGAATGTAGTGGAAATAAGATAATGTAGTTGGTCTCACCTCTACCTCTCTTTAAATCATAGGGGGTGTACGTCGCTCCAGTGAATACGATTGCAAGAACCGTCGGAAGAAATTCATTGCGTTTTTCGGATCCCACTGCAACGATGTCGCCTCTCCCAACCCCCAACTTTGTCAAAGCGGTGGACATATTGACGGCATATTGCGTGAATTCCTTGTACGTTAGCTTTTCACGTGTCTCACCGTTTTCCTAAACGTTTCCGATATTTCGAGTTGAATAAATTGTTTTGATAGAAATGTTATGTTAGGTAGCTGCTAGTATTTATTTTTGTTGATTATCCTTATACGTAAGCGTGAATTGTTTATTCTACTGTTCCCTGTGGGTGTTTTAAAAAGCAACTTAAATATTAAAAAATATTTCAATTAAGAAATAGGATCTATTGCATAAGCATATTTGTATAATATACATTAGCGTGTATATGCATAGTAAAACATGGTCGCTTAGATTATTTACTACTTTAAAATAACTTTAACCACCCGTCAAGACGTATTTATTTAGTTGTGCAGATACATTTAATTATTGCGAACAGGAAAAATAATAAATCACTCACCAATGCTATTTCGTCCATTTTTAGACGAAGTCGGTCTAAAATAAATTTCCCAAAGCTTAAATGCGCCGGTACTTGCACATTTTGATCGCCGTATACAAAAAGATCGTCGTTGAACATTTTTATTGATAAATCCGGATTCTAAGCGGTGCCAACGCGGCTTGCGTTCGAGTAACAATACGTTACTGTGTACAATGTAGAGTAGATTATACTGTGAGGAGATACTATTAGACATCTAATAAATTTGTCCTATCGCAGACATGACGCGTCCGTCACAACTGCGTTAATTTATTTTTAAATTATCTGTTTGTGTCATCACGCCAGATTCTTTGCGGGGTAGGCAGAGAGTACAGAATACCTGTAGTACAGATAGAGTACATCCGTTAACTCTTATTTGCGAAATGCTTATCGCGCGTTTGTAAATAATGCGACTAACGATTACGAGGTTCTGGGTTCGAATTCTAAGTGAAACAAAATGTTGTTGGGGTTATTCGTTCGAAAAACTTTAATAACAATAGCAGTCTGGTACCGGAAATTGTGATCCGTGTAAAGGCAATAAGCTCATCCCCTATTACACTGACACCTGACATCGTCAGCGAAATATGAGTGACCCCTGCTTTGGAAACTGCTCTTTTAACTGATTCACACAAAGACTAAATTTATACGTAGGGGTCCGTATTAATTAAAATTAAAAAAATATATATTCTTTATTCATATTATTATTATATAGCACCAATAGATTATGGATGACAAGAAAAACTTAAACATTTTCTATCAAAACGTGCGTGGTTTAAGGAATAAGACCAATTCTTTTTATAGAAATATGATTACGGATGATCATGATATTATTTGCCTCAGTGAAACATGGTTGTTGCCAGGGATATTTAATTCAGAGATGTTTGATAATAGATTTGTTGTATACCGGTGCGAACGAGACTACACTTCTAGAACGGACTGTATGGGTGGAGGGGTATTGATTGCTGTGCGTAAGGGAATTTCAGTCTCTGAAGTTTCTATAAGTCAGTTTAATAGCGAACAGTCAGCTGATATTGTTTCGATTAGTATTTTAATTAAATCTACCAATGTTACTAGAATATGTCATATTTATTGTTGTTATTTTCCGCAGTGCCCAACTCAGTTTCATGATGAAGTAACATTCTTTGAGGTGGTGCCCGATACCTGTGTTCAACATCCCAATGACAATTTCTTTGTAATAGGTGATTTCAATGTTAGAAATGCCTTGTGGGAATTGGACAAGGCAACACAAATTATCAATCTAAGTAGCGATGGTGCGGACCCGTTAGTATCGGCAGTATCTAATTTCATATCTTTTAATTCTTTCAATCAATATAATGCTATACCTAATGAGAATGGGAGATTTTTAGATTTAGTGATAAGTAATTGCGAATGTGTAGTTGACCGATCATTGTCGCCGTTGGTAAAGGAGGACAACCATCATTCTTCGCTGGATATCAAAATTATAGGTATAGTTTCAAAACACTTCGCGCTCCGCCTCGTTTAGTTAAATTATTCCATAAATGTGACTACAATGATATAAACATGAAACTGACAGGGATTAACTGGTATGACATTTTTCATTGTTTGGATCTGGATTCGGCTGTGGATCGTTTTTATAAAATCTTGGATAGAATAATATTAGAGCATGTTCCTGGCAGATTATTACGTAGTGATCATTACCCCGTTATTACCCCGTTTGGTACTCCCCGGCTTTAATCAAAATTGTCAAAGAAAAACTAAAATGTCACAAGAAATGGAAACGGTACGGTCGTCTTGCAGATTATCATAGTTTCTCTTTGCTTCGTGAATGACAAAAGAAATTGGAAATTACATGCTATGACACGTATATTGCTAAATCAGAGAGTAACATCCTAAAATGTAGTAAAGGCTTTTGGTTATTTATAAGATCTAAAAAGAACAATGGAGAATAACCGGACCGATTGTTTTACAATGATAAGTCATCTTCAGACGGAACTACTATCTGTGAAATGTTTAATGAGCATTTTAATTCGGCTTTTTGTCGTAATAGTGCTGGTGCTGATGTAGATGACAAGAGTTATACTTGCGTTGATATGTCTTCTTTTAAAGTCACTGTAGAATTAGTGTCAAAATATCTAAAAGCTCTTGATACATCTAAAGGAAGTGGACCAGATGGGATCTCTCCATTGTTTCTTCGCCAGTGCCGTGAACAGCTTTGTTACTCTTTGTTTCTTTTATTTAAGCAGTTATTGTCTTCCGGAGTTATGCCAATCGAATGTAAAAAGTCTCACGTTGTCCCTATATTTAAGAATGGAGATAGACATGATGTCGCGAATTATAGGCCAATTTCAAAACTAAGTATAATCCCAAAGTTATTTGAGCACATGATTTACGATTTCCTCTTCTCCGCAGTTGGACCCCATATATTAGAACAACAGCATGGATTTATACGAAAGAAGTCAACCGAAAGTAATCTTTGTGAGTTTGTTGATATTTTAACTACAGCAATGGAGAATTGTTTTCAAGTAGACGTCATATATACTGATTATTCTAAAGCGTTTGATAAAATAAGCCATGATATATTACTTCAAAAACTTTTACGCTTTGGAATACATGGCGATTTGCTGCGTTGGCTAGAATCCTACCTAAGAGATCGTTCCCAGGCAGTCACTGTCAAAGGGTTTTGCTCGGCATTCATTCCAGTCCCATCCGGAGTACCACAGGGATCATCTATACATAGATACATCTCAGGCCTTTATTATTCAATATTTTTATAAATGACGTCAGCTCAATTTTCAAAAGTTCTTTGTTTCTTTTATATGCCGATGATAATAAAATTTTCAATGTTATCCAATCAACTGAGGACTGTGCCCGATTGCAAGAGGACATTGACAGGTTATCAGAATACTGTCAACGTAATTTGCTATTCCTCAATTCCGATAAGTGCAGTGTTATGACGTTTTCTCGTAAAAAGAACAATATTATGTTTAATTACAATATCAAAGGACAGGCTTTACAACGAGTTTCGGTTGTAAAAGGTCTAGGTATTTACCTGGATACTAAACTTTTATTTGATAACCATATTAACGAAATCGTAAACAAATCCTATCGAATTTTGGGTTTTATTCTAAGGGTTAGTAGGAATTTTAAAAGAAATTCGACAGTCCTATCTTTATATAGATCCTTTGTTCTTCCTGTCTTAGAGTACTGCTCAGTTGTTTGGAACCCGCAATATAAAGTTTATACTGAGCCTTTAGAATGGGTTCAGGACAAATTTTTTAAACATTTACTTTATCGCGCCAATTTCTGAAGTCTGCCGGCACCGGCTACCTTAATGACTCTTTCCGACGTAGGTTAATTAAAGACCAAAAATTTTTGTTCAAAATTATTAATAACCATATTAACTCTCCTTATTTATTAAGTAAAATATTATTTAAATGCCCACGCCTCAATGCAAGAAACACAGTCCTACTTCAGTCGTCGATAGCCAGAACTAATTATGGATCGAACACTTTTATTCGACGATCATGTAGATGTAATAATGAAAGCTTCTCCGCTATTGACTTTTTTTCAATATCTTTAAAGTCTTTAAATAAAACTCTCATCAATAGTTTAATTTCAAAATAAATTACTATATCATTTTGTATGTACCTAGTCTCTTAACTTTAGCAACTCTTGTTCACTATCTCACTATCTTCTTTATAATTATTTGTATAACTTAACGGTGGAAACTTAATTGGATTTTGAAATACCTTACATTATTCTTAGTTTAAGCATTATATTTCTGTATGTTTCCCAAATAAATAAATAAACACAATGTCGTCGGCAAATCACTCACCTTCGATTTGCCAATGACATTGTGATCATGGCGGAATCGCTGGCAGATCTAGGACGAATCCTCGGTGACCTCAACAGAGTATCCCAATAAGTGGGTCTTAAATGAAGATGGACAAAACAAAAATAATGTTTAATGCCCATGTCGTACTCACCGCACTCAGCGTTGGGAAATCTACTCTTGAAGCTGGCGACGAATACATTTACCTGGGCCAGGCAGTTCGGTTAGGTAGGTCCAACTTTGAGAAAGAGTTCAATCGACGAATCCAACTCAAAATACCTTAGTGCCTCAAGACTAAAGTTTTTAGTCATTGTATGTTGCCAGTGATGACAAACGGATCAGAGACGTGGTCTCTTATAATAGGTTTCATAAAAAATCTCACAGTTGCTCAGCGAGCTATGAAACGAAATGAAATGAAATGCTCGGCGTTTCTCTACATAAATCAGGAATGAGGAGATTCGTAGAAGAACCAAGGTTACCAACATAGCCCTTAGGATTAGCAAGCTGAAGTGGCAATGGGTGGGCCACATAGTGCAAAGATTGGACTGGCGTTAGGGCAGAAAGATTCTAGAGTGGAGACCACGTATTGGCACCGTAGGACGACAGCCTTCCAGATGGACCGACCATCTTGTGAAAATCGCAGGAAGTCGTTGGATGCAGGTGGCATCGGACCGGTTACGCTGGAAAGCGACTTGGGAGGCCTATTCAGCAGTGGACAAGTACAGGCTGAGATGAAGATGATATTCTTTATTAGGTTTTCAAAAATAAACATTTGTTTTTTCAAGGTCAATAATAATTGTGGGTACATATCATAAGGCGAGAGAAATCTCTAAATTATGGAGTTGAATATAGCAATTATTTTTCATTTACATTTTTATTACTGAATTATTCAAAAATATCAAGACGCTGGCCGACCACCGTGAGGAGGCAAATGCGCGGGCGGCAGGAAATATACAATGAATATAGCGACTCGCGACCGTGAGGTGACGCGAACGCGAGTACCTATTTGCACGCACTATCCGCCGCGACACGACACGATTTAGGTAGAAAGCAAAATAAAAAGTGTAATAATTTTAATGCTAATTTCCATGTATTGATAAGTAACTATTTACTGCAAATACTTAACTTGAAACTTGAGTAACAATGATTATCGCCTGTATCGTGTTATCGTGATTGTAAACCCATTTTTAGGCAGTTAGGAGATAACATACGTAAACGTCTTCCAATGTGGATATCAAAACAACGTTGGTGTATTGTCGACTATTAATGTTTATATGGTTTGATAAGCTAAGTCATTCTTGTAATAAATTCCATTTCATTTTTCTAACTGTCAGTACCTATCCTATAATCCCACCAAAAACATTTTCATGTTAAATGTTGAAGACGAGACCAGACCGCACTGTCAAAAAGTTATCAGATCTCATCTAGAGCCAAGCTTCTAACTCTACACGCCCTAACTCTACAAGCCCTAACTTCACAAACTCTACACCTTAGTCAAAATATGTGGCTTGGCCGTTTCGTTACTACAAGAACTATTGTATAACAGAAAAGTAATGAACAGTATTAAATTGCATATATATTCAAGAAACGGCCAAGCCACATATTTTGACTAAGATATATAGATAGATAGATAGATAATAGTTCATTGTTCCACCAGAAATACCAGAAGGAAATAAAATGATACAATATTTTAATTGAAAGGTAGTGTAACAATGGGCGGCCTTATCACTAATAGTGATCTCTTCCAGGCAACCTTTGGATGGAGGGGATCTAAAGAAAAAGATTTAGGGGTGTACTTAGCAAACAGAACATAACAATATACAAATAAATCTATCATGAACTACTTACATAATATACATATATATACATATAATACACAAGTAAAAATAATATAAGTCAAAGATAAGTCTATAATAATAAGCAACTAGCAACAGCATATAGAAAACATCCAGCAAATTTAATTTAATTAATCGGTTATGTAGAATTTTTCACCTGACCTCTAAATATATGAATAGATGAAGCACTCCATACAGAAACAGGTAGTGCGTTCCACAGTCGTACGGCTTTGACCGTAAAAGAATTATCGTAAAAGGTGCTAGATTGTAGAGGCATTACGAGAGCCAAGTTTTCTGATGACCTTAAAGAATACGAGTTGGAAAATTGAAGGAAATTGAATCGTTTCTTAAGGTAACGCGGGGATGACTGACTAAACAAAATATTGTACAGAAGACAGAGGATATGAGTATTCCGGCGAAGACCTATAGGGAGCCACTTGAGCTTAGAACGAAACTGAGATACATGAACATATGTGCGCTAGCCAAATATAAATCTTATACAAAAGTTTTGAAGACGTTCAATTTTATGTAACTGGTCTTCAGTGAGATCTAGATAGCCGATGTCAGCATAGTCGAGAATAAGAAGCAACAGAGATTGTGCTAGAGCAATTTTAGTGGTATTAGGCAGAAAGTTTGGCAGTCTTCTAAGAGAACTGGCTGCAGCATATAGTTTGCGACTGGCGTCTTGCAGCTGACTAGCACAACTCATACAACGATCCATCGTTAAGCCTAAGTTTTTTACAGTTTCACTGTACGGCATCGACGCTCCATTAAAATTAATCCGCGGACTGCCAATGATTATTGCTTGGGTCTTAGTGGGATTTACTTTCAGGCCATAGTTTTTGCTCCACTCTGTTATACGAAGTAAATCATTATTGACAGTACTTAAACACTCGTGTAATCTGTCCAGTGAAGATGATGAGAGCGAATGAGAATAAATTTGAAGATCATCTGCATATAAGTGATATGAAGAAGAGATATCATGGGAAATTGAATTAATGAAGATTGCGAAAAGGAGGGGAGATAGGATCCCCGCGCCTTGTGGTACTCCAGCCGACGTGTCACACCATGATGAGAAATTCTCTTCAAGGTGAACCCGCTGCCGGTGTCCATACAGATAACTGCGAAACAATTCGATCACCGTTGGAGATGTGTTCATTGAGCGAAGCACAGCTAAGAGAATGTCAAAATCGACCGTGTTAAAATGCATTGCTGAAATCCAACAATGTAAGCACCGTTAAGTTACCATTTTCCATAGAAAAGCGAATTTCGGTGACTTTAACAAGAGTACTTACTGTGGCAGGACGAAAACCAGATTGGAATGGATTAAGGAGATTATGACAGAAAAAGTAATTGCTGATTTGATTGTGAATAAGACGCTTAAAGACCTTTAAAAGAAACAGAAGTATAGATATCGGACGATAGTCGGAGAAAGATTTAGGATTGGGTTTTTTAAGTAAAGGAATTATTTGCGCGTCTTTCCAAATAAAAGGAAATATGCCTCTTTTTATGGGGTTATTAAAAAGGAGACAAAGGATGGGAACGATAAAGTCGATGAATGGCACTAGCATATTGCGACTTATACCATCGCCACCAACGGTGCTGGAGGAGATGTGACAGTGGGTGACAGTACGCTCTTTTTAACATCACAATCGGATATACGATTGAAAATAAAAGGAGGGTAGTCTGGAGTTGGTATATTTGAAAGATATTTTAATGTATTTGCTCTAGTTGAATCAGCAATATTAGTCGAAGAAAAGAAGTGTAAATTGAGCGAATTAATATATAAATCAGTTTGAAGAGTATCTTGGCGTGATTTGCCAACTTCAATAGACTAGAAAGTTTCCAGATTTTAGTTAGATCATTATTTTCAACAGAATCATGGATATGGCGGCGTAAAGCATCCCTACATACCACTTTGCAGCGATTTCGCGATTTAATGTACTTCGCTTTATTTTCATCGCTAGTACAGCACTTGTATTTAGGGTAAAAGCCGGATAGTTGCCCCACTTTTCAAAAAAGCTCTATTACTAATAAATATGTACTTAATAAGAATAATGCTACATGTATATCAAAACATAGGTCTTAGATCTTTTATAAAAACCCATTTTTGTAAACAAATGTAACATTGTTTTTGAGTAAATCCTGTTTTATTTGACCTCTCAAAAAAGGGATAGTTGCCTACTGTAGCGGATAGTAGCCTAACGTTAAAAATTCTTCGGAGGATACTTGCCTCGTGGGGGATAGACGCCTCACTATGAGTTTTTTAGATAGAAACAAATGTATATCAATTTAGGTAATCGGTTTTTATTATTAACCAAGATCCTATATTAAGTACTAATCAAAATTTTAAGTAGCATTATAAAATAGTATTAAGTTTTAACGTTTTAATCATAAAAATAAAAAAAAAGCCTTTACTTTAAGTTAGGCAAGTTAGTAGTAAAATATTTTTTTGTCTATCTTAAAGATAGAACAATATGGCAATGAAAGTTGATTGCACTAGCATTAATTATCACGAGAAGCCAGGGTTTTTAACTTTCCACATTTCATTCAATGGTTTTTGAATGTTGTATAAGGTTGATGCAACCACATTTGACACATCCCACATTGAATTCAATCTGATGATTTAGATTTAGTAAAATTGTAATTCTCTAAACATTCTGCGCAATATTCAACTGAATTTTTTGTTCGTATTTTCGATTCTGAATTAGCGTTTTTCACTTTTAATATATTTTCAGCGACTTATCGATTTTTTCGCCCTTTTTCCTTTTTAGTGGTGGTAGTCCTTCGGTGGCTTTACCTTAAGATGGTTTTGAACATATAACATTTTCTTAATTTTCATTGTCGAAACTGTAACTGTATTTTTTTTCATTCCATAAAGTCTGTGTTATCACATTCACTGCTGGTAATAAATCTGATGGACTTTTTATTTTTTTGCGGTTGCCCCCTTTTCTTCACATTTCAAGGTTGTGACTGTGATTCATAAGATATCAGCAAAGGCAACGATAGCTCAGTACCATCAAAAATGTTCCTTTGTTTATTTTGTTTAATCGCTCCCTTGATGATGGCCACTTCCCTAGTAAATGGAGTGAGGCTCATATAGTCCCTATTTTCAAAAAAGGTTCTCGTGTTAAAGCTGAAAATTACAGACCAATATCTATTCTAAACGTGTTTGCTAAAATCTTTGAAAAGTTTATTTATAATTTTATATACCCTACAGTATATCATGGCATACCTGGCTCTCAGCACGGTTTCCTTAAGGGTAGATCAACTATAAGCAATTTAACACAATTTATACAAGAAACAGTTCAAAGCATGGATGGTGGCAGTCATGTTGACGTCATCTACACAGATTTTGAAAAGGCATTTGACCGTGTGGATCACGTTATCCTGCTCCGCAAATTAGAAATGCTCGGAATTTGCGGAGATCTCTTACGTTGGATAGAATCCTATTTGAGAAATCGTAGTCAAGCTGTAGTTATAGGCGGATATCGCTCTGATTTTATAGAGGTTACCTCCGGAGTGCCGCAGGGGTCTCACTTAGGGCCCCTTCTCTACAATGCTTACCTCTACGATATCTTCACATGTTTCAGACACTCATCTTTTATGTTATACGCCGACGATAAATTTTTTTTTCTTAAAATTAATAATATTTATGACTGTTATAAGCTACAGAACGACTTGAGATGTCTAGCATCCTATTACGAACTCAATCGTATAACAATTAATGTTGCGAAATGTGAAGCTATACCTTTTACACGTAAACCGAAACCTATTGTATTCACATATAAAATTAACGGCACGAGTGTAAAAAAGGTAGAGGTTGTCAGAGATTTAGGCATTTTTCTTGATAATAAGCTAACATTTAGCTCGCATATTGATCATGTCACGAACAAAGCCTACAGGAATTTAGGCTTCGTACTACGCACTTGTCAACCTTTCAATAATTTAGTCTGTATTAATCTTCTATATTATTCCTATGTTCGTAGTATTATAGAATATGGTAGCGTAATATGGTCTCCGCAATATCAAGTATACATAGATAAAGTTGAACGACTACAAACTAATATTTAAAATTCCTAGATTTCAAAATTAATAAGCGTCATGAAACATATAATGACAGATGTATTTATCACAAACTACTGCCTTTAAAAGATCGAAGAATAATGTTAGACCAAATGTTACTTTATGACATTATTCATGGTCATTTGGATAACTCATATTTACTTGAGCAAATTAGATTCTCTACGCCCTCTCGTCGCACCTGATAAACAAATTTATTTTCCACGACTTTTGCACACACCAATTATGCACGCAACTCACCTATAAACAGGATTTGTTCTACACATAACCACATGTTCTCTGATTTAAACTCAGACATAGATCTTTTTAATAACAGCAAGCAAGTTTTTAGAAAAAGAGTTTTTAATAAACTGTTCACCAGATTCAAACTGACATCCTCACACACACACACACTAACTCAAACACACGCACACACACTCGTACATACACACATCGCAATTAGTACTTACCTTTTCTGTAAATTGTTTTTAATACATTACCTTTTATGATAAGATCACTTTCTTAAAGCTACAAAACTTCCACTCCTAATATGTGTAATTACTTTAGGAAAACCTATAATTGGCTTAATTTAAGTTCATTATGTATTGTTTATTATTTTGTATCACCATAGCTGTTGGTTTTCTATAAATAAATAAATAAATAAATAAATAAATAAATAAAATAAAGTAATTTACAATGTCGCTATAGTGTCGCTAAGGCTAAACAATCTTGAGAAAGATTCAAGAGGTTTAAATACTGCCTAGGTAGCGAGTGATTTTGGTCCACGCTATTCTGCTCTGGCATTTTGCTCACCTAGATTGAACGCATGAAACAGCTCAGTATTTATTTTATTTAAAAGAAGTGATAGTCACAATAAGCTTAAAAAAACGCCAAAAGAACAAAAAACAATGTCTTTACTCGTTAAAGAATTTATAGATGCGGATAGTTGCCCCTAGAGCAACTATCCGCAAAAGTAAATAGGGCGACTATCCTTTTTGATACGGATACTTGCCCTTTTTATTTGCAAAATAAATAAAAACTATTCAACAATAAAACGATTTAAACAGTGTAACTTAAACTCTAATGCAAGCAAAAAAGCAAAAAGTTGACTGATATCACAATCAGTACTAAAAATATTCAACAGAAACTACCTTGCAATATAATTTCGACGCCCGTCAAAGTTTCGCCGCGGAAGATTTTTGCTCACATGGACAAAACGCATACGCCTACCCTGAAGGTTTACATGACTCTGAGGCCTACGGGAGGGGCACTTCGTATTATACTCAACCGCTAATTCTACCAACATCCCTAACATAGTGTTTTTAAAACCGGGGCATGTATCCCACTGAGGCATCTATCCGGCTTTTACCCTATGTTTGGCCATCGTTTTTTTTGTGCATTAGAAGTTTAATGTTCTGAGTGATCCATGGCGCTGGAAGGTGTTTTAATTTGATGGCTCGCAAGGGTGCAAGTTTGTCATAAAGTTATAGGTTATTAGCGAGTTGAAGTTCATTATTTGATCATTCACTGACTCTGCATCAGTAACCAGTGACCAATCAATTTTCCCAGCATCACTAAGGAATTCTTCCTGCTTCACCACTAAAATTGCGCTGTAGAATTATTTTAGGCTTAGCTTTAGGAGGACGGATTTCATATGAGAGAAATATAAGATCATGATACGAAAAAGCATCAGCAGAAGATTGACCGTGTTTGGCAACATGCAACGGAGACGATACTATTACCAAGTTAAGAAGTGAGGGAGTAGAGTTAGGGAAGTGATGAGTAGCACTATGGGGAAGAATATGCAAGTTACTGGATTTGATGATATTTTCCAGTGAAGTAGTACGGTAATCATGCTTTAGAAGGCAAGTGTTGAAATCACCCATGATGATAGTATGATTAAATAAGGGCATGAGATCTTCCAAGATCTTTTCAAAAGATGAGAAATAATTAATGCGAAGAGAAGGGCTATAATAGGCTACGAGTAAGATCTTGGTGTGAGATAAGCGCACCTCAACAAATAGATGTTCGCCGGTATTTGAAACTGGTGGTTGTGGTGAAGTAGAAATTATAATAGTAAAATAATATTAGCCTATACTGCCCACTGCTGGGCAAAGGCCTTCTCTAACAAATCGAGGTGAGAGAGATTAGGTCATACTCCACCACGCGGGTCTGCGTGGTGGAGTATGACCTAATACGTAGTGCGGATAGTGCGTATTGGTGGTGGCAGGTTTGTGGCCATCTACTGTTGGAACTTATCAAGCTGCCTTGAAGGCTTCCAACTCGGCTTAACGACTACCACATTAAGTGGTAACCCGGACCAACGGCTTAACGTGCCTTCCGAAGCACGGAGACGCTTGAATATGAAAATGCCACAAACGGTCACCTATCTCAGGCCGACCGAGTCGAACGCTGCTTAACCTTGGTGATCGGTAAGAACACCGCGATCGCACAGCGCTACGAGCGCTAAGTAGAAATTATAGCATATAAATATGTGTTCGAAGGTAAATGGCCACTCCACCACCTCCACCGCTCCAGCTCTAGCTTTCTAGGACTTCAGGAGGTACCCTAAGAATTTTGATGATCATCAGTGAGTGAGTGACGACATCGTTTTTTTTTTAAATAAAATTAAAATCTAAAGTATAAGAGCTATGCAATTGAAACTTTATATGCTTTTTGAGTTTACTATTGACAAAATATCTTGAGAATATTGTTTATCTGGTAAAATCCAAACTAAAGTTATGAGGGCTCAAAAAAACGTCGAAGCGCTTCAATAAAAGGTAGTACTGCCCTTGCGCTTCGCTTGGCAGGTCTTGGGGGCACTACCGTGCTCCCAGATTATTGTGGTTTAACGTTCATCAGTATAACTCTGTCTAAAACAATAGGGTAAGTAAATAATTAGCAATAATAATGACCATTCTCCTCGACGCATATCGAGCAGAATGACCATTATTGACTGGGAACAGAGACCGTTGGAGAAAAGAGGGGGAGACTTTTGCCCAGCAGTGGGACACTTTAGCTTGGTTAAAAAAAGTTAATAATTGATTTATTTCCTACTATTTAGTATTTTTAGTTTTCATTTCCTATGATTTTGCGAAATTCGAAATTTTGTGTTAAAATTCCTTTGATATTCCGTCGGACGAGCGATCAAAACGCATGCACCGAATGTAGCAGTTTTTAGTGTATCCTGCTAACCTTTAAGAATACATAAGTACAAGTCATCATGAATTGTAAGTCCAATCTAATGTCAATTAAATTTCGAATTATCCATGGAACAGGGAGTCGGCCTATACCCCCTTAGGCTTATAGTCATATCGCCTAATACCAGTGTTTGGAATAACGGTAAAAGAGCGATAACGTTCGGCTTAAATATGAGGTATCGTTATTTTATAACAAAAAAAAAACACCGTCACGCCTGTATTCCCCAAGCGGGAGTGGCAGAGGTATACTAAGTATACCCACTTTTCACCGAAGATTTTAGGTCCCACTTAAAAGGGGGCAAGCCTATTGCCATATACCGGGCAAAATTCCAAACTTCAGATTTATACTGTCATGTGGTGTGTGTAAGTAGGGGACATTAGAGGACGTGCATTTTCCGGACTCCGATAGCAGTAGTTGCCTAGGGTTTAGACCGTTGGGCTGCAAACGCAGAGGTCTCGGGTTCAAACCCGCACGCACCTCTTTCTTCATGGAAGCATGTGCGTATTAAAATTAACTATCACTAGCTTTGATGGTGAAGGAAAACATCGTGAGGAAACCTGCATGCCTAAGAATTTCTCAAAAGTGTGAGAAGTTCGCCAAGCCGCACTGGGCCAGCGTAATGGACTATGGCCAAAACCTTCTCAGTTTGAGAGGAGGCCTGTGCCCAACGGTGGGACAGTTTCTTAACAGGGCTAATATTATTATACATTCCGGACTCCGGCCAGCGACTGAGATTATTCTCGATAGAATATACATACATCCCCTGGGGTTCGAACCCAGTACTTCGGCATCGCCACCCGCCCTATGGGCCACAAGACAACCGAGGCAGTTTCTTAAAGTATTAAAATTTAATTTTCATATTTCTTCATTTATAATGTTGAAACAGATCATTAGACCATTTACTAGTAGATTTATATAGAGGCCTCGTCTAAATATGGTCAGTTCAATTCATTAAATTTATAAGGCTACTTACTTTGTATCTCTATCATCACGACAGACCACTAGCGCAGTAGGTACAGAGTACAGACTTGCACAAAACTCGTATGCAGTAAATTACTAAGTTACGTATCGATTGTGCCCGCTAGTAAAGGGCACTGCACTGAGATTGTTCCGCGTTACATATTAATGGTGATGGCGAGTCCATGCGAACAACTCCTCGTTCACTTGGAAATGGAAAACGTTTATAGAAATAAAAAGTGTGGAAAACCCTTAGGTATGATCTTATAGCGTAAAAAAATAAACACAGGTACGCCTATCGTCTCCCATTGGAGTTAGTTGTAGGACGAGCTGAACTAACTTATTCACTAAGAATAAAAGAGGTGAGCAGAGGCGTACTTTGTACGCCCGTAGATTTCATCGATATTTGGCCCCATGTAAGGGCGACCGTATTGCCATCATACCGGACGCAATGATAGACTCTGAATAGATACTGGAGATTTTTTATGAAAAGTTACATATTGTCCAAAATAGAATTTAAACACGGACTGCGTAGTGTTGTTTAATCCACCGTCTTTAAAATTGTCTATTTATTTTTTAACATAATATTATTATGGTGTCTAATAATTTATGTGAAACGATGAGGCCACACTGTAGCAGCATATATTGACTCGAAATAATTTCAGGGATAGTGTTTAATTTTCATTTTTCACTTTTTTAGCCAAAAGACTTCAACTGCAGGACATAGGCTTCCCTCAAAGACTCCAACGACGACCGTTCCTATTGATTTTTTAATGTCATAATATAAACACACATGTTATTGTATATTAAGGTTTTTTACTCATTCATTTGGCAGTACCATTTCGTAGCCGTTATTGAAACTATACCCACAAAATGTATCTAGTTTTCTATAGAAACTAGTGGTAAAAGTACGGCAAATAATTTTATACACTAACACAATAAAAATAATACTAAATTAAGCCTGAAAAGTTAAATTAAAACGTTTAGATATCAGTACCAAAGCACAGTAGGTTTACGTATCAATAAATTGGAAAAGGCATTGACGTTAAAATTGATGAAAATTATGAATGGCTTTTGATTTTTTCTGTAATTAGAATGTTGTGAAAGACAAATCTTTGAAAAAGCAGCACATGATGGTTTAGATGCAATTGATACTGCTCTTCTACATTATTTAAAGGAAACGTAGTTAATAATAATTTTTCCTGTGTCGCGAGTGCATTAACAAACATGAAATTCACATGCACAAACACCCAGACCTAAACAAATATTTATGGGTCACGCAAAGATTTGTCCCGTCCGGGAAATCAACTCGCGACTATTCAATTCAGTGGGCTGAACGACAGCTCTTAACCACTGGACAAAGCCTTCTGTCATTGATATTGAGAATTGGTTTCTGTGACAGTTCCAAATCTGGTGTTGGCTTTTAAAAGTTGTGTCAGTTTTGCATCAGTTTCAATTCCAAGCAATTAACGTCAATATGCCTAAACACCGACTAATATTTTACCAGAAGTTACATAATATCTAGCTGCATACAAGTTTTCAAATGAAAAGTCAACAGATTTATTGCTAGAAAATATACAGCCAGGCGCTTTTTATAAAATCAATGTAGTAGAAAATTTTGTAAGTATACAATTATTTTCAACATATTTACCAAAACTAAGAGATAATAATTATATGGGTAATAGGTACTAAAATTACAAGGGTTCTTATTTTTTCTAAGAGTTTGTTACTTTTCCATTTAACTGACAGACTCATTTTTTTATATTTCAGTATAAAAAGTGACCTGAATCAGAAAATAGCATTTTATGTTGCTCCTTAAATACGTGACAGGGCTATTGTAAAATATGAGGAATGTATGTTCTCACTAGGTAAAACACAAAAAGAAGGCATATGACGCGTTTATTCATTATGTGTTTTATTAATTGCAGCCGTCTACTTATTACATTACTTCTACTACATTATTTTGTGACCGAATGTTATAGCAGTACAACTCAAAAATATGTTTATCTCAATAAGCACTCTAAGTTCAAAGCTATAAGGGTTAATTCCTCGTGTTCTTGGTTTTTTAGTGGTGTCGTTATTACATTCAGCAAGCGATATAATATTACATCACCTATCTAACTGACTGATATTATTCGACAACGCGGGTGAATCAAAACCAGTCTGTTAACTGCCTTCGTTTTATGTCTAACCTTAACGTGTGTCACACTAATTATCACTTTTTTCCGCCTCTAAAGTGACTGGCATGAATACGACACACAAATCCGTTTGTATCAAAAAACCTGATAGTCGGACTACATAATATTGCGAATCATTTATTGTCTGGTCAGCATAAGAAAAAACCAACAAAATTTTTAGCAAAGAATTAAATCAAATATCACCTTATTGCATTTATCAAGAAAGCAAGACGTGTCTCTCTGTAAATATCACATGACAAATTAAAGTAGAAACGATGGTCACTAAAATGTTTACTCTGAAGCGATATGCTGAACTGTCTTGGTCGTCAATATCTGAAATGGAGAAGAAATATATTATAACAAATTCATAATTTATTTCAAAGTTATTTTGTCTTTTGACGTAAAAGGCATATATGCCTACTACTATAACCCTAAAATACTCAACAAAAGTTGATATTTCTGCACATTTTACGAGTCTTTTTCTAATATATGTATAAACAACTATTGTACACTATATTTACCAGTAGGTCAGTAACAAATTTTCATGTAGAGATAGAGAGATGAATTAAATTTAAAGCATTCTTACTTATTTTAATTGGCCCACTCTCACATTGAGACCATATGACCCTTCTCTCTACCGTATACCCCTCTATTTATATACTTCTTCAGTATGTATTTATGGTTACATTTTAAGTACATAAAAATTACAATTAATTTGAAAGATATTTACCAAAATCATTTAATTGTTGGCGGTACATCTCCCCTTGGAAGTTCGAACTGACTGCGTTACCATTTTGAATCATGGCCGGCAGACCTGTTTAAGGTTAATTGTTGAAACGCAAATATTAAGTACTTAATTACAGGAACACGCAAATTTGCGTTTACCCTCTTCCTGATTGTTTGATTGTCCAAAGCAGTTTTTTGCGTTGTGGTAAAAGCTGACGGTCCCCACCGTCCACCGGAATTTCTGGAAGCATAATTTTATTTACACAGGATATGTAAGTATTGCCTAGATACACAGAGCCAGTATTCACTTGGGATACTTTTTGTTCAGCCGCCGGCAAATATTTATGTGAATAACGCTGAGTAAAGGTAAGGTAGGTACAGTGCAATTTGCTGCAAATGAAGAATAGTTCCATGTTCATAATTTTGCCAAGATAAAAATGCGTCTACACTTATTTACTGAGAAGAGAAAATTGTATTTGCACAATTATTAAACAAACAGTAAACTAACGTTTTAATAACCACGGAAATATGAATATGACATTGTAATTTCCTACAATATCCTTCAATTATTTAATCGAACTGCATGTCATATTATGTTAAGCCGCAAAGGTTGTTTGTTGTTACGAGTCTTTCATTTTAAATCAATGTACTAATGTTGGAGAAATTACTATCAAGTTTGATGATGCCGTCTGTTTCGCCGTGGGAGTTCTTTGAGTTGCACTTAAAGCCGAAGTCACTTTTCGTAGTGTTTTTTATTATGAGCATCATGAACTTGTTGTAGCCGTTGTCAGTCGGACATGCTTAGTACTTGACACCTATAATTTCCATTTCTACTTAAAGTACGGGTTGTACTATGCGGCATAGGTGAAGAACACTCGTTTGTAATACTTTATCAGTAGAAAATAAATAAATACAGACTGTTAGAATAGTAAACTCAAAAGGTCACCGGGATGTTGCGATTACTGTATCGCTTTAAAAACCTTCTCCCCTCTAGCACGAAAACAATGCTCGTACAGTCCTTATTCCTTCCTATATTCGACTATAGTGATTTGTGCTACTACGACCTGAATGCAGATCATCTCAACAAACTCGACCGCCTTCTAAATAACTGCATTAGATTCATATTAAATATACGTAAATTTGACCATGTATCTGAGTATCGTTCCCATCTAAAGTGGTTGCCAATTCGCAAGCGCAGGGCTCTACGGGCACTGACAATGTTATTTTCTATTCTTTACTCTCCTGCTTCGCCTGATTATCTTTCCTCCCATTTTCAATTTCTATGTACTAATCATGATAAACATCTTCGCTCTTGTAATACTCGTCTTCTCCAATGCCCTGCTCACCATTTTAATTTTATACTCTTCTTTCTCTGTCCAATCCATTTTGCTATGGAACGCACTTCCCCAGGATATCAGGAAGGCCACAAATCGCTTGTCTTTTAAAAACAAAGTGTAGGATTATCTTCTCAAAACTTTAGCAGAATGATCTAAATTTTAATTTCATTTGTGTATATGTGTATTTATTATTATATGTATATAATAGTTAATATATCTATATATACCATATATATGTATCTTATTTTTTTGTATCTCTTTATTTTTATCTTCTATGGATTTGCACCTACTTCACTAGTTTTTGCATCACCCTAAGGTAGACTGGTAGAGAATGCCTCAGGCATTAAGTCCGCCTTTGTACCTGTAGTGCATAAAGTATTAAATAAATAAATAAACTAGCTGAGGATATTGTAATCCTTCACATGTACAAGTTAACAAATGAAATAAGTTTTCTTTATTGCAAGTCATAATGAAATGGGTTCTTGTGTAGTTTGAATAATGTATATATGGTTTCTTATTAATGTAATTTGACTTAAAGTAAGATTTAATTTTTTATTAGAGTCATAGACGATAAATTCTTTTCTATCTTTAAATAATTTGAGCGAACCAAAAGCAGGCCTTTTTCTTGAAAGTAGATTTTATATAAAATTATTATTCTACTTACTTATTGAGGTTTCGGTATTCAGATGTAGTGGAAAACTCCGAAGTATTTCATTACACGAGTATTCTGTATTCTCGCATGAGTTTGTACATTCGAATACACCTCGATCATTTGCTTCGATACAAGGGAAACTATTTTCATTATGAACTCATAAATCAATGATACAATCGTGTGATATGTACCCTGAATATACGAGGAAGGATCAAAAAGTAGTGAGAATGAGATAGAATATAATGACTATTGATAACTTAATAATTTATTTTTCTACATAGTTTCCGAGTCTCTCTACACACTGAGTCCAGCACTTTTCCAAGGCTTCAATCCCTTTCACAAAAAAAGTTTTATCTTGGTCCTGCAAAAAGCTCTCCATGGCATCCATCACCTCGCTATCGTCTTCGTACCTGTTTCCCCTTAAGTATTTTTTTCAATTTGAGGAACAGATAAAAATCGCTAGCCGCCAGATCTGGTGAATAAGGGGGGTGGTCAACCAATTCGAAGCCAGCTTGCTGAATGGCAGCCATCGCAACTGGCGACCTGTGCGCGGGTGCGTTGTCGTGATGAAACAGCACGCCCCTTCAGAATCTTCTTGAAACTTGTCCAACAATATCTTCGAAATGTCAAGTCGATTTTGTTTCTGACTGTCGGTTAACATTCTCGGCACTCATCTTGCGGAGACTTTTCTCATATTCAAAGATTGTCTCAATACGGATTGAATACTTCCATATGAAATTCCCGTTTCTTGAATTAAGTATCGGATGGTAACTCTTCGATCGCTCAATACAATTTTCTCGACTTTCGCAACATTTTCTTGGTTGAATGACGTCGATGGACGGCCACAACGATGTTCGTCTTCCGTGCTCGTTCTCGCTACTCGGAATTGAGAAGCCCACCTTGCGACAGTGGAATACGGCGAAGCAGACTCTCTTAATGTTGCCTCCAAATCGCAATGAATCTCTTGCGTCGTTAACTTTTTTAAACAGAGGTATTTAATAACGGCTCGCACTTCGTTTTTCTCCATTTTCGAGAACACGACACCGACAGGAAGCAAAAAAATGACTACATTCAGAAAAAAACATAAGAGAATCGAAGATTTTTTTTTATTAATATTACAAATATGTATCTGAGCTACGCCTGCCAGTATTTTTTTTTTTTACCAAGGAGTATGTCGTTCTCACTACTTTTTGATCCCTCCTAGTATGATATGAATTCTTGTAATTTTCGCGAACATTATCAATGTGCTTTTCGATTTTCTATTTGAATATCAAACTGTTTCGGAACTTGTTTCTTATATCAATCAATGAAATATTGAAATGTTTGGAATTACTTTATATGATGAACTAGATTTCTGAGCTAATTAAGCTAAATAAAGATAATAATAAGCTAAATAAAGATAATAAAAAAATTTGGGACGCAATAAAAAATATCACAGGCACGGCGAAGCTAAAAAATGATGCTTCTGAGTTGGTAAACCTGTCTTGCCCGAAAAAATCGGTAGATAGGGTGAATGAGTTCTTTGTTACGGTGGGAAAATCATTAGCTGATAAGACTACAAGTTGTAAAAACCCCTTACACTTGCAATATTTTCATGGGCAGTCTCCACGAACAAGGAAATCGTGGGTAATGTTAGATACAGACATAACAGAATTGGAACATCTGATTTTAGGTTTAAAAAATGTCTGTTCCGTGGGATGGGACTCCATACCAAACTACCTTCTTAAAGAAAACAGACACTTACTCGCCCCCATCTTGACTTACATTTTTAATCAGTGCTTAGAACAAGGAATCTTCCCTACGATCTTAAAGAAGTCAGTGGTACATCCTATACATAAATCAGGCGATAGAGACCTAGTTACTAACTATAGACCGATCTCCATACTTCCATCTGTCTCCAAGCTTCTGGAACGGATAATTAATAATAGACTGGTAAAATATATGGAAATAAATAACCTTCTTTCAGAAAACCAGTTCGGTTTCAGAGCCGGCAAATCTACTAGTGACGCTGTCCACGAGTTTGTAGATTATGTCGTTAAAAATGTTGACGCAGGAAAAAAAACTATTGGCATTTTCTTAGATCTGGCCAAAGCCTTCGATACGGTCTCTGTCCCATTACTTCTTAATAAGCTGGAATGGTTAGGAATTAGAGGTAAACAGCTGCAATTATTAGAAGATTACCTCACAAACCGCTGTCAATGTGTCAAGATTGGTGAAACCTTTAGTAATGACTTACCCATCACATACGGCGTGCCACAGGGCAGTATATTGGGGCCGAGTCTATTTCTTATATATTTGAATGACTTTTGTGACCTTAACCTTGTGGGTGGAAAAATAATTTCCTATGCGGACGACACTGCACTGCTGTTTACAGCTGATACGTGGGATGAAGTTTCTAATAATGCTCAACATGCTCTGAATACGGTGTGCCACTGGTTGAAGTATAATATCCTGACACTCAATGCTGATAAAACACATTATATGACCTTTACAATGCGAAATTCTAACTTACCTTCTCCCTCTTATACCCTTATTGCACACAATTGTTGCAACAGCATAGTCTGCTGCTGTCCCCCCTTGGTAAGAACTGGGGTGTTGAAATATCTTGGCATAATAATAGACAACAACCTCTCGTTTCGATCTCATATAGATCTAGTAACATCAAGATTAAGAAAATTAATATTTGTCTTCAAAAATCTGAGACATGTTGCCGATTTTAAGCTCATAAAACAAGTATATCAGGCACTCTGCCAATCCATATTGAGTTACTGTATATCAGTTTGGGGGGGTGCACCTAAAACTATTATGAGACCCCTCGAAATAGCCCAGAGAGCTATTCTCAAAGTAGGCACTTTCCGCCCGTATCTGTTTCCCACGCGTCTGTTATACCAATCATGGAAAGTTTTGTCGGTCTGTAAGTTATTTATACTGCATACAATTTTGAGACAACATTCAAGTTTAAAATTTGAAAAAAATACTACAACTACGAGACGAAAAGTTATAATACCCTTCTCCAACCGACCAATGCTTAAACATCCATATGCAAATAGATATTTTTGCTGCCTAGGACCGTATCTATATAACAGAATTAATAAAACCATTGATATATTTGCTTTAAATAAGAAAATGTGTAAAGATAAGGTAATAGACTATATGCTGAATTTGACATATGATGAAGCCGAAAACTTATTAAGCCTCCAGCAGTAAATTTGCCACTCACCCTCCCACACACACTCATTCATCCACATTTTACACATAGGGAGGACCGTCACTTTACATATTCTTTTTTAATCTTTTATTATTATTATTATTATTTCAATCTCGAGACTCCGTGAGTCTCCTTAATTAGATATTTTATCTTTTCTATTTACATGGTAATTGAAATTGTACACCCAAATTAATGTTTACTATGATCACTACTAGGGAAGAGCGCTGATGCCTGAAATACAGATATTCATTTATCTAGTTCAGGTACAGATGTCTTACCGTATAAACTAAGCAAGGATATTCTGTAAATGTTACTATTTTCTTTGTAATATTGTGTGTAAAGGAAAGAATAAATGATTATTATTATTATTATTAATTGGTGCCATTCTTTACTACGTACTTAAGCATGATAAAAGGAAAGAGCAGCGATAAATTTATAAACATGATTTACTGGAAATAATGATATCTCCTCTATCATTAGTCCAGTAGTTGATAGACAAGGGGTATGCCTCAGTGTGACACTCGACAGTCACATCCTGGCCGATATGGGCACCCTCCAGTTGTTTTGAATAGACAGCATAGGTGTGAATAAAACGTTTTATAGGCTTTGTTGTAAGAATTAGGGCCAGTATATACTGGGGATTAGCCCGGTTCCTATATTTCATAGACAACCCGCTTCGCTTAATGTCTGTTGAATTTTCTACATGGCATAAATCTAATAACCGATGGTAACTTCGACTGTTTGATCACCGCACGAGATAACTTTTTGTGTAATTCACTATTATTTGTTTTGGTCTGGGTATTTGTGTATGTTTGTAAACGTGGCCCCATGGCATAGGAATTATTTTTAGGTTTTTTTGAAGCTATCTGTCTATCACGCCAGATCTATGTATATAAATAAATTCAAGCGTCAACCTATAAACAACTCTGATTACTTTTTATGGGATAAATGTGTGAGAGGTAATTTAAATGTTATAAAGTTTCTTTAACGAATATGTAAACATCTTTGAAAAATATAGAAATTCCACTAAAATAAGCTAGAATACAATTTCTTATTATCTTACAGAGCAAATTGCGTTGCTATGCAACGTATACAAAGAACGATTGTTTGGAATCAAATAGACACGTTTTATCTGGCTGCGTAATTAAAGTAATTACTGAGCAACTCTCCACTAAAAAGAAATTAGAAAATTCATTATAAGGTTTATTCTAGCTATTGATGGATATCGAAGACTGCCCGTCTTCGTCTTGATTGAATGGTTAAAATATTTAATCAAAATAATTCCTAGGTTTTTTTACAAAGATAAGGACATAAAAATATTATTTCCATATTTTATTCATCAATAATGTAGATATATCATTAGTAATTATCTGACTATTTAAATAAGGCGCGGGACGAAACAGTCAAGTGAAGATATTGTCCCCAAACTTTCAATTGGATTGTTAGATATAATCTCACAAACATTAAAATTCTAGTAGATTAATCAGCAAGAGTCACGCTGTACGTACATAACTCTAATTTACTATTTTAAACAATCTTCAGTAAGCATTGCAAAGAAAATAGTTATTACAAATCATAGTATGTGATTTTGAATGATACATATATTCGTGATAACAGACCAAATTACATACATGCTAAAACAATAGAAATAATACACAAAACTTTGTTTATAGTTAAAGTTAGAACAAGAAAGTTTATATTGTATGTGTTTTAATTCATAGTAAATATCCTTTTATAACGTGATTTTGGATGATATTTTCAGGACATAATAGTCACTGTTTATCAAAATTGCTAAAACAATAGACTAAATAAATGCTAAAATAAAATTTTATCTTCTTCTTCTATCTATATCTATACATATATTAAAACTGTAACCGAGCCGAATCTGCACATTGAATATTTTTCGAAAATTTTAACCGGGGTACATTGCCTTATCGATATAGAGGCCGAAACAATTTTATTTGGAATTATTGTCTGTCTGTCTGTCTCTTGGTGTTTCAATTACGCAAAAAGTATTGAACGGATTTCACTGAAATTTGGTATGGTGATAACTTATAGCCTAACTTAAAATAATAAATACTTTTATCCCGGAAGCAACAATCAATCCGGGATAATCGCGGGATAAACCATAAAAAAATATTATTTTTATTATTGTTTGTCGAGCTGCAATGTTACGATGAAATACGTGATTTTGCCTACACATAAATTCCACCATGAACTGATATAGGACCCAGGTTCGTCTCCTCACGAGAAACTCTGGGCTGGTTAAAAACATTCGCCTGAAATTGTACATACATTGTTTGACTTAAACACTTAAACATGATTTCGTGCATGAACCGACGATGCATTGAGTTGTCTCTTCTGAAGAGAAATCTTTAAAGATGAATGGCCCGTACACGAAACTTTGTATAATCATTTATTTAAGATATCTTAACATATTTTTGATCATGAACATGAACTGTATATTCTTACGAGAATACAGACACGACATGTACTGATGTAACTATGTTACAGACTTAGCTCGCAATGTACCTTTTTTAAATATTAATTCGCCAGATTACGATATTTGGCAGGGTAGGTAAAAAAGGTTTAAAAGTACAGTAAAGTTGAATAAGATTGCATTTTAGAGACCTACTTTAAATTACAAAATAAACGCGTGCGTAGCCGCAGGTAACAGCTAGTAGTATAAAAAACCAAGTTAATAAAGTGAATTTTTAATTAAAGTAGCCATATCGTTTTTTTTTCTTTGTATAAAATTCAATATTTACCACATATTGTTTCCTTAATTAGGTAACGTGTTCAATGCGTTGTAACTGACAAGGTAACATCACTGTTCCATATTATAATTACCAGGATAACATGACATCGTAATAATTGTTAACATGGTGCGGCGGTGTATGAGGAATACTCACATTGAACCATGAGCATGATCCGCTTGCTAATCGATGGTGGCACTCCATTAGACGCTAGAGGTAAGCTTCCATGTGTAACCGTGATACCTTCGTTATCGTCAGCGTTTCACCATCCACGACGCTAACTGCCAACAACAAACACATTTCAGTTGATACTACCATTACACCGCTATTAGAGGCATTTATTAACTATTATTTTGTTCTGATACATAATTGTTATTGAAGACGCTGGAGAGGTGTTGGTGAAGATTATAGCTTGGAGAGAAATTAAAACACTCTTCTTGACGTGCAGCACGCGGCGAACCGTTTTATTCGAGAATGTATAAAAAAAATGACATTGTGCGTGACACATGAACGGAGGCGCCTACGCCTAGTAAAATTACATTAGCAATCTATAATATTGCGATGTATTAACATTGCTTTAGTTAATTGCCGCTGCAACATACCCCCGGGCGTTGAAAGATCCCTTTCAACCAGAGTCCTCAATCAGAGGACAAATTTTGGTGAAGTTCCTTCGGATGACTCCTGTGGCAGTCTTGATGTCGGCAACCCTGCAAATGTGATCCTTCCCAGGGTAAAGAGCAACGATGCGACCCATCTTCCACTTCAAAGGCGGCAGGTTATCCTCCTTAATGACCACAAGAGAATTGAGTTTCAAAGCATCCTTGCAGCCGTGCCATTTAATCCTCTGTTGGAGCTCGGAAACGTATTCTTTACTCCACCGTGCCCAAAAGTGCTGACGAAGCTGCTCAATCCTTTGGTGCCGGGTGAGGTGATGTGTGGAGTAATCACGAAGATCCTTGACAGGGAGAGAGGTGAGCGGTCTTCCTATTAAGAAGTGACCTGGAGTGAGAGGCGACAGATCTTCTGCATTCGACGATAAAGGAGTAAGTGGCCGTGAATTTAATATAGCCTCAATCTGAACAAGTGTCGAATTAAGTTCCTCATAAGTTAGATGACAATTGCCCAACACTCTGACTAAATGATGTTTGGTCGATTTGACACCCGCCTCCCATAAACCACCAAAATGCGGTGCATAGGCTGGCATAAAGTGGAAATTAATTCCGTCATGAGCAACGCTTTCAGCTATGGAGTTACAATTGCGCTTTAAAAAATCTGAAATTTCATTGTAAGCTCCTACAAATGAAGTCCCATTATCGGAGTACATATTAAGAGGTTTCCCTCTTCGCGACATAAATCGACGCAGAGCTTGTATATAAGTACTGCTGGTCAAATCACCCACCAACTCTAAATGTATGGCTTTGGTCGTAAAACATACAAAAAGTACGATGTATACCTTCATCAGCCTACATCCACGACCTTGACGACTGAGGGAAAGTAAAGGACCGGCATAGTCAACACCAACGTTTTGAAAGGGATAGTCTGCTGGTGAAAGTCTGCTTGACGGCAGATGACCCATTTGTGGGACGACAGTCTGTCCCTTTAAACGTTGACAGCGAACACATTGCCTGTAGCAAGCTCTGGCTAAATTGCGACCACCTAAAGGCCAATATGTCTCGCGAATTGTGGCTAATAATAGCTGTGGACCTGCGTGCAATAACCTAATATGCTCAGATTTAAATAAAAGTTTTACAAAATGATTAGTGGACTGTAATAAAATTGGATGTTTTTTGTTATAACAATAGTCAGAATTTTCTAATCTACCCCCTACGCGTATAATTTTATTATTATCTAGAAAAATATTTAACTTTAAGTGGCGATTTTTATTTGGCAATCGTTGATTATGAATTAATAAATTGTACTCAGGAAATGACTCCTTCTGGGATTGAATAAAAATCAAATTTAATGAATTTTGTAATTCGTCTGTAGTAAAATGGAAATCGCTCGCAGTGCGCCTTTTACAAAAATTAATGAAACGTAAAACATAACAAATGCTGCGTTGCAGTCTCTTAAAATTTGAGAAACGTTCAAAATTAATAAGTTGGTTATCGTGGGGAACAACCTGAAGCGATATGTTAGTCTTGATTTCGGGTAATGGAACTGAGCTTTCACAAATTTTAGGCCAAGTAGTGTCGTCTTTCTGTAAAAAAGTTGGACCAAACCACCACAGATTAAGCGACTGCACGAAAGAAGGTTCAACTCCTCGTGATATCAGGTCTGCAGGAGTTTCACGTGTTGGTACATGTCTCCAAGTACATAAATCGCTTGTAATATCAAGGATTTCTGCAACACGATTACGGACAAAAGTGTTTAATTTAATAGGCAGCATCCTCAACTAACCTAACACGATCATGGAGTCAGTCCAAAAGACAACACCTGAAACTTGAATTCGAAGCGACTTGGCAACTCTTTGATATAAACGTGCTCCAATAAGAGCAGCGCATAGCTCTAGCCGTGGTACGGTCAAAGGTTTAAGAGGAGCAACGCGACTCTTTGCCATGAATAAATGTACTTCGACATCACCCTGTTCGTTAAAACTGCGAACATATAGACATGCACCGTAAGCTAATTCCGAAGCGTCGGTAAAAATATGAAATTCTAGCCGTTGATGGCAATTACAGACGACGCGACGAGGGATGCGTAAATTATTAATAGCTGGTAAAGCTTGAATTATGTTGGCCCATGCAGCACCAACATGGGTTGAAAGCTGTTCATCCCATGAAAGCTTTTCAAGCCACAGCCTTTGAAGTAGCATCTTCATGCGTATTACACATGGTGCTAATAACCCTAAGGGGTCAAATATTCTAGCAATGATTGCTAGCATCTCACGCTTGGTATTTTTATTATTCTTAGGGACGGCAATTGGAAAACACAAATCGTCGGTATGCGTCAGCCAACTCAGACCTAAAGTTTTATTTGTGACGTCACCTTTCATATTAAAATCAAAGGGAGTCTGACTGGTCTGGTCCGCTATTAAGGCTGGCTCATTGGACTTCCACTCCCTTAAAGACATGGAAGCAGAAGCAAGAGCATCAGTTACTTTATGGCGCAACATTTTAATATCCTCAAGTTGGTCTGCACCGGTCAAAAGGTCATCGACATAGAAGTCTTGAAGGATGATATCCGCGACCCTTTGATCGGTACATTCAAGCCCAATTTGCTTAAGGCACCTGGTAGCAAGAAATGGAGCGCTAGCAGTACCATAAGTAACTGTATTTAATTGGTACTTCTTAATAGGACGAGTGACATCCGCACGCCATACGACTTGCTGCAAATGTCTATCTGATGGATGTACTAATATTTGTCGGTACATCTTTTTGACATCTGCTGAGAGTACATATTTGTGCAGCCGAAACCTAAGAATAATAGCCGTCAAATCATCTTGGACGGTAGGTCCTACCATCTGGATGTTATTTAAAGAGACTCCAGAAGTGGTAGGTGCGCTGGCATTAAAAACTACTCTCAACTTAGTGGTAGTGCTACTATCGCGCAATACCCCATGGTGTGGAATAAAGTAAGACCGATGGTCTCCAATAACGTGACACTCGGACATATGACCTAATGAAAGGTACTCAGACATAAAGTCCTTATACAATATGTCAAGTGAGGGCTGACTCTGATTTCTACGCTCTAAAGATAGAAAACACCGTTTTGCACGATGAAATGAATCGCCTAAGATTTCTGGAGACTCCTTTAATGGTATTTTAACGCAAAAACGGCCATTATCTAATCGCGAAGTATTTTTAATAAAATGTTCTTCACACAGCTTTTCCTCAGCTGAATAGGTGGATGACTCATGACAGACTTCTTCCAGCTGCCAAAACCGCGCTAATTGGGTTTGAATGTCATCAAGTTCCTTAAACTGTGAAGAACCTTGGCTGTTAATGATAGTATAATTACATTTAATCGGAAAAGAGTGCATCAACACATTGTAGCCGCTGTTAATTGGACCACAAACCAGCCAGCCAAGCCTGGTTTGATGAAGTGTTGGACTCTGAGCACCTAAAACAATTCGTTCCGATCCTAATAAATTCCAAAAAATATCAGCACCAATTATGATATCAATTGGTCCTGGTGTGTGAAAGTAAGGATCGGCTAAATGAATATTTGGTGGGATATTATTCACCTTTATCTTTTTTGCTGGGACGTTATCAGTTATAGTAGGCAACACGAAACACATCAAATCTTCAGAATAAGATTCATATAATGATTTTATATGCATACGACACATTTTCTCAACGGGCGAAACAGAGTTGTTAATACCTTGTATAGATTTATCTGTATTAATAAAAGGTAAATTTAATTTTTTAAATAATGCTTCGGTCATTAGACTCGAAGAACTTCCAGAATCAAGAAGGGTGCGTGCGATGTGTTCTTTATTGTAATTATCGTAACATCTGATCAACGCTGTTGATAACAAGACGTCGCCCGAACTGCGTGCCTGTGAATGCGCGCCGACATTTGCCGATAGTGCAACATGATTAGTAGGATAAGCAGCCACGGTAGCGGGGGGTGTGGGCGATGATTCGACCCGGCCGCTGTTATCAATCGCGTAATGACTTGGTTTGCTATCTAGTCAAATATAAAGGCCAGCGTGACTTTATAAAAATATATTTATTTCACAATACAAATTAATAATAGATACTCAAAATATTAATGCAGTCAATTAATATTACTTAACGTTAGTGCGAACGGTAAGAGAGCTGAGTCGATATTAAATGTACTTTGCTTGGCGATGGCTTTTATAGGCATCGTCAAGTAAACAACTCTTTCTAGAATGAACCCACGCGTTATACGTCTTATTAATTGATATCTGCTTATTTAGCAAAACAGTTATGAGAATTGGACTGAGACTAAACAAGTAACCTGATATCTGTTTACATGATAAATACGCAGCTGAGGCAAGTTAAGCTGATTAAGCAAAACAGTACTTGGAATTATATTCTATAAGCAACAGTCTGTTTATATTGCATCATCTTTTAAAGTACTTGCACTGAGCTGTGTACTGGTCTAGTATACATAACTCCTCCCTCCATAAGTTCAAAATCAGCGTTCGATTTTTGAGAATGTTGATTTTGCTTATGTTTACATAAGGACAATATTTTACTTATAAATATATAAAACAATCAAAAGCACAATTATTAATATTACATAAATGATTATAGAACCTAAACTTATGCTATGCACATTCACTGAATATACGTGGTTTTCACTGAGTTTTTCACTTTTACTGTTTAACACGTGCGACAGGAACTGAAGATCTTCTAAGTTGACTTCATCTAGGCTAATTGGCTGCTTGTAGATTTTCTCTGCTGCTGTGATGCTTGGTAAATTTATAACTGGAACTTGATGGAAGACTTGATTAGTTAGTTGTATGTGACGTTTCCTTAATGTGATGTTCTCTAATTTAGCTTCACATTCATTATCTAAGGTTAATATATAGGTGCCAAAAATGTTGAACTGGTTGAAATCATTTTCACAGTGCTCTGTGAGAAATGTCTGTTTTCCTGAATATAGTAACCATGTGTCAGGCCGAATAGATTTGACCATGACTTTTGAAGATTTCACTGTAAGTGGAGAACATGATGTAATTTGTGAAGAAAATTTCATCAAATCTGTAATGCATAAGTCTTCATTAGTGATAGATAAATTATCTTCATAACACAGGAATTCTCCTTCGTCTATTTCTTTGCATGATTGTGATAGTGGAAGTATATCTGACCCTCTGACCAGGATTTGGGAATATTGAGGCGTTAATAGGAATGTTAGGTTTAAATGAGGATTATACATGGGAAAAGGATGAAGGTTGTAATAGTTATAGAAATCTAATTGGACAATTGGTATCGACATAATAAACGTTATTCGTTTGTCCTTAATATATGCTCTTATGTCTATACAATGTACAATTTTGATAAAATTATCGGTATTTACTGGATACATTAATTTATCTATTTTCTCTATGTCTTTAAGAGTTGATAACAATTCATCTATGTCTAAAATGGATTGGTGTAAAATATTTAATCTACTAAAAGCAATAGCTGTTTCAACCTCATCTAACCTAGTTAAAAAAATTTGAAAATTATGGATAATTAAATCGAAAGTATTCAAGACAATTTCCTTACTATGTTGGAATTGAGTTTTATTCAGAATGGATTCTATTTCGTTAATTGTTTTGTCTATTTCAATAAAATTATTTCTCGTAGAGTTTGTCAGATTTACTAATACTCCAATTGTTTCGGAAACTAATGATATTTTGTTATCAATAGCGTTTTGTTTAGATTGAATATGACTTATTAAGGAATCGTATCTGATTGCGTCTTCATTATCTAAATTGCCTGTAATGGCTTTAACTATTGAACCTAGGGGATTTAAAATACCTCTTTTAATTCTAATTGTTGGGACTAATTGATTATAACGCTCTAATGTTAAACTCATAATATACTCAGTTTGCATTTGTACATCTATGATATTTTCGTCTAAGAAATATACATTTAATTTTCTTTTAAATAATCGTTAACTTCATAATACTTGTTAACGTTATATTTAATACTGTTACTAACAAATTTTAAATCTAATATTTTAATTATATTCCAATTATAAGTGCTAATGAATGCTTGTCCTTCCTTAACTGGGAAGATTCCAGGATTATCTTCAATTTTCTGAAGTTGAAGGGCCAGGTTTTGGGCTGCCTGTACGAGTATCAGGAGCGCGAACCTGCGGAGGACGTTTTATATCTTTTATTGGGACTTTTGTGTGTCTCTGATGAGACTCTACCGGTACTGTGTTTCTATTAATTGTTCCAATAATTTTTGCTTTTTTATAACGCGGTTGGTCTTTACTACGCCTAATATTGACACCTTTTATGAAGACGGTGTCTCCTTGTTTAAATTTTATTCTTTCTTCACCGCCACGTTTTTCTCTAATTTTAATTTTATTATTTATCATTTTATCGGTTATGAAATCATATAAGTGTTTAGTTCGTTTACGGTGCTCTAAAACAAGTTGCTGTGTATAATTATTCTCAAAATCAACTTCAAATACATTAGATGAATCTGTATGACCAAAAACTACTTCAAATGGCGTAAGACCAGTTGTTGATTTTGCTGAATTAAATTAGGATTGAAGTTAGGTCGGAAGTTTTGATTTATTAATTGTCTTTGTGGAAAATTACTTTGAAGGAATCTGTTTTGAGGTATGCCAAATTTAAATTGGGTTGGAATTTGTTTAGTTGTTTGTAAACTATTATTTGATTTAACTTTACTTTTTGCATTGTAATGGTTATGGAAATTTACTTCCTCGGTAACTACTCCTAAGGCTGATTCTAGATTAGCGCATTTATTTAACCTAACAATCCTTAATAGGTCTTCTGGTAAGTTAAACAAAAAGCTATTTAACGCGGAATTATTATAAATAATCATTTTAGCGGCTTTAACGCCTTCATCGGTTAACAAATTTACTTTGGCTATAACTGAACTTTTTACGTCTTGGATTCTATGAGCTAAATCTATATATGATTCTCCTGATTTTAATTTAATGTTTTCTAACTCTACGGCTATGCAATCTTCTGTTCTAGGATCTCCAAAATGTTCTATGAGGAGTTCCTTTAAGCTATCCCAAGAATTGATAATATTTCTTTCACTCACTAGTTTCGCGGCTTTATCTATTAATTTACTCGTCAGACTATGGTAAATGTACATTTGTTGTGCGACATTATTTTCGCGACTAAAACTTCTAATAACATATTCGCACTTTTGGATGTAAAAATTTAACAATTGATTGTTACCGTCGTAACGCGGAATTAAGTCGAGAATTTCTTTCGGAATAATTTGAATTTGATTCATTTTAAATATTTTGAACACTTATTATTCACTTTTACAAACACAATAAGATAAATATTACACACAAAATAAAAAAAAATACAATTTAAAATAACACACACAAAAAAAAATACAATTTAAAAATAACACATAAAAAGTTTACAATAAAAAAAATTTATATAATAAAAAGTTTATAGATTCGGCGATTTTTGTCCGAAAATATAACTCTTATCAATTATTATTCAACTTAGCCTTTATAGGCAGAACAACGTTTATTATTTTTTATAATATTTCTTTTCATTAAGATTTATTTTCTTTTAATATAAGATTTATTTTCTTTTCAATATTTTACATTCTCAAGTGGACCTTGTGATCAACCCACTGGAAGTAATTTTCTTTTTCAATAAAATACGACAATGTTTTACGTAAGTTCAGCGATGCTTGTCTGATTCTTACGGCCCTAAGTGGTGATCTACGGCTTAGCGATGCGTGTCTAAATCCCGTGAGATCCTAAATTCTAATCACAAATTAGCGATGCTTGTCTAATAATGCGATATCCTTTTATCCAAATAATTCCCGTGATTTTTGACTGGAATTACAGGCTCGGGGTCTGAATGAAATTAGCGATGCTTGTCCAATTAAATTCAGAATAGACAGAAAAATAGGAACATGTGGGAAAGGTCAGAACTCACACAATGCTGCAATTTTTCATGCCGAATATCCGCTCTTTGAGTATCTGCAGGCACTTCTTGACAAAATTTCTTTGTTCGAAGGTAGGGTAGGTCCTTTTCTAGGATTCAGCCAGGCGATTGTGGTCCGGAATCGATGCTTGTACTCCTACACGGCGTTGAGCTTCTCTGGTATGACTACTGCAACACTTATCGCGACTGAAATCCTACCGTTCGGCTGCGCCAGTCAAATATAAAGGCCGGCGTGACTTTATAAAAATATATTTATTTCACAATACAAATTAATAATAGATACTCAAAATATTAATGCAGTCAATTAATATTACTTAACGTTAGTGCGAACGGTAAGAGAGCTGAGTCGATATTAAATGTACTTTGCTTGGCGATGGCTTTTATAGGCATCGTCAAGTAAACAACTCTTTCTAGAATGAACCCACGCGTTATACGTCTTATTAATTGATATCTGCTTATTTAGCAAAACAGTTATGAGAATTGGACTGAGACTAAACAAGTAACCTGATATCTGTTTACATGATAAATACGCAGCTGAGGCAAGTTAAGCTGATTAAGCAAAACAGTACTTGGAATTATATTCTATGAGCAACAGTCTGTTTATATTGCATCATCTTTTAAAGTACTTGCACTGAGCTGTGTACTGGTCTAGTATACATAACTATCTAGTGTTTGTCTATACTCAGTGTTGTGAATTAACGTGTGGTGTTTGCGTTTGCATATTTTACAACCAGACTTTTTGCATTGTTTGGGATAGTGACCACGATGTAAACAATCCTAACCAAGGAAAATTTACTTAAAAAATTGAAAAAACTTACGTTAAGAGAGAAAGCAGAAAAACTAAATACCAACTTATTTGATGTACGAAAGCCGCAACAACCTATATACATTTCCGAATATCTCACTCCTAAAGGAAGGCGATTATTTTTTCTTGCAAGGGATTTTGCGAATACAAATGATTTTACTTACTGCTGGACATCGTATGGGAAAATCTACCTACGTAAGAAGGAAGGTATGCCACATATCCGCATTGAGGATGAAGCCGATATTTCTAAGTTGAAGAAAACTGCTATATGACTATCTCCAAAAACAATTAATTTAAAAATATTTTTGATTATTCTTCTATGCTCTCTTATATACATGTATAGTTACTTGATAATGCATGCCATCAGTTCATTGTTTTTATTCAAATTTATTCTCTTTTTAATTTTTATTTATCAATTAATGTATGAAATTTACTTACAGATTCCACACTACACAAAAATCTTAGTATGTTTTCGGTTTTTAAATATTAAATTTAAACACGAACACAAAACATCAGTTATCCAAGAAAACCATAATTTTATAAAAATTATGCCTGAAAAACGAAGCTACAACTATCCATATACTCATACACCTTATGTTGTCGTTTGTGTTGGATTATGCAGTTACACTTATAACATAGTCCCCTTTTTCTATACTCGCAGGTGCACTTTTTGTTCTTTTATAAATGTTCATACGCTATCACATGTTTTTAATAATGGATGATGTGGCATCGGATATAGATAAATTTTCGATTTCGGAATCAGTCGCCTGTGATGTTGAAGATTGTATAAAATTAGTAACTCAACCCGAGAAATATCTTACTATCCTAACTCAAAATATACGCAGTATATCTCGAAACTTTGATGGCTTCGTTGTGCTTTTGTCTAGATTGCGTTTCAAGTGCGATATAATTATCTTGACGGAGTGTTGGCTATCGTGTTGTCCTACTGTACCCGTATTGGATGGGTATAATACACATACATCAAAAAAATGGGTAAATCAAAACGACGGTGTATCAATCTACGTTAAATCCAGCTTAAATGTTGTTGTGGAGGAACCATTCTGTCAGGATTGTAACTGTCTTATCATAAAAATCAGTACCGAAACTGCAATATTAGCTACATATAGACCACCTTCCAGTAAAAACATAGATAAGTTCCTAGATACACTCAATGATATCCTCACGGAGTTGTCTTCTTTCAAAAATATATTTATCATAGGAGATATAAACATAAATATCTGTCCTGATCAAGTTACTGGACCCCATATGGAGTACTTAAATCTGTGTTCATATCATGGTCTTTTTCCAGCCCATACCCTACCTACAAGAGATGGCAAAACATGCATTGATCATGCTATATTAAAAACAAAACTATCAGCTCTCACTCTTGTATTAAACTCTACAATCACTGATCACCAGGCTGTTTTGTTATGTCTCAAGTATAAACAAAAAAGAAACTTCGCTCATGTGACCACCAGTAGAGTAGACAATGCAGGACTAACTTGGGATTTAACAAACATCAATTGGGCTCCAATTTATGACTCAACCGATGCAAATTTTTCCATGGAATTTTTTGTTACATCGATTCAACGTGCTTTAATCAGTAACTCAATCACAATCAAATTATCACGACGAAATAAAATTAATAAACCATGGATAACACCAGGATTACTACGTTGTATGAGGCATAGAGACAAACTCCATGAAAAAGTACGTCAATCGCCACAAGATGAAACTTTAAAAATTACTTATAACAGATACAGAAACTTCTGCAATAACCTACTAAAAAAGGTAAAAAGAACATATGATAGTAACATGTTAGAAAGGGCTGGTAAAGATAATAAAAAAATTTGGGACGCAATAAAAAATATCACAGGCACAGCGAAGCTAAAAAATGATGCTTCTGAGTTGGTAAACCTGTCTTGCCCGAAAAAATCGGTAGATAGGGTGAATGAGTTCTTTGTTACGGTGGGAAAATCATTAGCTGATAAGACTACAAGTTGTAAAAACCCCTTACACTTGCAATATTTTCATGGGCAGTCTCCACGAACAAGGAAATCGTGGGTAATGTTAGATACAGACATAACAGAATTGGAGCATCTGATTTTAGGTTTAAAAAATGTCTGTTCCGTGGGATGGGACTCCATACCAAACTACCTTCTTAAAGAAAACAGACACTTACTCGCCCCCATCTTGACTTACATTTTTAATCAGTGCTTAGAACAAGGAATCTTCCCTACGATCTTAAAGAAGTCAGTGGTACATCCTATACATAAATCAGGCGATAGAGACCTAGTCACTAACTATAGACCGATCTCCATACTTCCATCTGTCTCCAAGCTTCTGGAACGGATAATTAATAATAGACTGGTAAAATATATGGAAATAAATAACCTTCTTTCAGAAAACCAGTTCGGTTTCAGAGCCGGCAAATCTACTAGTGACGCTGTCCACGAGTTTGTAGATTATGTCGTTAAAAATGTTGACGCAGGAAAAAAAACTATTGGCATTTTCTTAGATCTGGCCAAAGCCTTCGATACGGTCTCTGTCCCATTACTTCTTAATAAGCTGGAATGGTTAGGAATTAGAGGTAAACAGCTGCAATTATTAGAAGATTACCTCACAAACCGCTGTCAATGTGTCAAGATTGGTGAAACCTTTAGTAATGACTTACCCATCACATACGGCGTACCACAGGGCAGTATATTGGGGCCGAGTCTATTTCTTATATATTTGAATGACTTTTGTGACCTTAACCTTGTGGGTGGAAAAATAATTTCCTATGCGGACGACACTGCACTGCTGTTTTCAGCTGATACGTGGGATGAAGTTTTTAATAATGCTCAACATGCTCTGAATACGGTGTGCCACTGGTTGAAGTATAATATCCTGACACTCAATGCTGATAAAACACATTATATGACCTTTACAATGCGAAATTCTAACTTACCTTCTCCCTCTTATACCCTTATTGCACACAATTGTTGCAACAGCGTAGTCTGCTGCTGTCCCCCCTTGGTAAGAACTGGGGTGTTGAAATATCTTGGCATAATAATAGACAACAACCTCTCGTTTCGATCTCATATAGATCTAGTAACATCAAGATTAAGAAAATTAATATTTGTCTTTAAATCGTTAATTAATTTGTCGAAAAATCTGAGACATGTTGCCGATTTTAAGCTCATAAAACAAGTATATTAGGCACTCTGCCAATCCATATTGAGTTACTGTATATCAGTTTGGGGGGGTGCACTTAAAACTATTATGAGACCCCTCGAAATAGCCCAGAGAGCTATTCTCAAAGTAGGCACTTTCCGCCCGTATCTGTTTCCTACGCGTCTGTTATACCAATCATGGAAAGTTTTGTCGGTCCGTAAGTTATTTATACTGCATACAATTTTGAGACAACATACAAGTTTAGAATTTGAAAAAAATACTACAACTACGAGACAAAAAGTTATAATACCCTTCTCCAACCGACCAATGCTTAAACATCCATATGCAAATAGATATTTTTGCTTCCTAGGACCGTATCTATATAACAGAATTAATAAAACCATTGATATATTTGCTTTAAATAAGAAAATGTGTAAAGATAAGGTAATAGACTATATGCTGAATTTGACATATGATGAAGCCGAAAACTTATTAAGCCTCCAGCAGTAAATTTGCCACTCACCCTCCCACACCGTCACTTTACATATTTTTTTTTTAATCTTTTATTATTATTATTATTTCAATCTCGAGACTCCGTGAGTCTCCTTAATTAGATATTTTATCTTTTCTATTTACATGGTAATTGAAATTGTACACCCAAATTAATGTTTACTATGATCACTACTAGGGAAGAGCGCTGATGCCTGAAATACAGATATTCATTTATCTAGTTCAGGTACTAATATTGTGTGTAAAGGAAAGAATAAATGATTATTATTATTATTATTATTAATTAAAACACACCTTATAAGTTGGCAGTAAAGCCGTTCTTTCACTAACTGTCAACGACAAAAATTGTGAACAATTATTGAGGTTATGATCGCCGTTACATTTAGGGCACCCGTGTGAGGGTGATTTAGTGTTATTAAATGAAACCATAGCCTTTAAGTTAGAACGGTTTTTAGTAGAAACATTATAATGAGAACTAGGTGTAGGTTGACGAGATAATTCCAATGTTTCAAGTAAATCACTACGGTTTCGCATAAACGCTGTAAATTTCTCAAAAGAAATCGTTTTATTTTTGTCAAAATGCCCTTTACATTCCTCCCACTCACGGAATGTTTTTGTGTCTAACTTATGACTAATTATGTAAATTAATAATATGTCCCAACTATCGACTGGTTCGCCTAATGTACTTAACGCTCGAATGTTTTTGTTAACCTGGTCTATGATACGTTTTAACAACATTGAGGACTCTTTAGTGATCGGTTCGAGATTAAATAATGCGGAAACGTGATTCTGGATTAATAACCTTTTGTTATCGAACCTTTCACACAAAAGTTCCCATGCCATTATGTAGTTTTGTGCAAAAAACTCAATTGATTGTATCACAACAGCAGCTGATCCTTCCAATGACGATCTTAGGTAGTGGAATTTGTTAATCTTTTCGATGTCGTCATTGTCATGAATAAGGCTAGAAAAGGTGTCGCGGAACTCGAGCCAGTTATCGTATGAGCCAGTGAATTTAGGTAAATTAATAGTAGGTAATTTGACCAACTGTCGCTTAGAACTAGATTTTGTATCATCTTGTTCTGATTTAGAGAAGATATTTATCATATTTTTACCTTCAGCTAATGTTCGATAATACTGAGAGTCAACAGTAGTTCTTTCAAGTATTTCAGTTTCAATATCATCAGATGAACATTCTATTTGTAACTGAATATCGCTATACTCATCGTATAAACTCTCTAGTTTATCAATACGCAGTTGTAACTCCATTACCTGACAAGAAGTTATTTCGGAAACCTTTAAACTAGTGAGATAATTTCCGAATGCTGTTAATCTACCTTTGTAACTGCCTCGTTTCTTTCTAAGTTCCTTTATGTCAGCCATTATGAGAGACGTGTGTTGAAGACCTGGAAATTTACAATAATAAGCTGTCTAATGTTTAAACTAATACTTTTAAATATGTTTATTGTTTAAAATTACGTTAATCGTACATAGACTTTGTAAATAATTTTATTGCGTGGTTCATTTACCTAAGTCAGTCTAAATAATTGTATGATGATTGTAAATAGTATCTAGGTATAATTTATAGTTGTATAATTAAATGCATAAGGTATAAAATTAAGTAAAATTTAAGCATATAGTGAGTAATAATTGTAAATAGTTAAAATTGTATATAATTCAAATCTACACTAAGTCAAATTATGTAAATAGGTAGGATTTAATAAATTACAATGCTAAAATGATAAAGGTTTGAAATTATATAAATTTAGTCAACTAATGTAACTATATTGTTACTGTGCTGTGTAGCTAAGCTAAGCACGTGCTAACTAATTTACAATTCAACCTAATGCAATGTAACAAATACCTATTGAAATGTGTAGATCTAATTCTATTAACAATTAGGTAAATGCAAAATCACTATACTGACCTTACAACAACTTGATGATACGAGTATGTACCTAGGTATTGAACATTACCTGCCTAAGAGTGCTGGGTGCAAATAATAAATTATTAATTGTAACGCTTTTTATTTATTAATGAAATCACCCTAAAGTCCAAGCCACTGTTCTTCGTAAATCCTTTAATTTTGGTCACAAATCTTTACTCCTTAATTCATGCACGTGCACCTCTCTTGGATTTAACTTTATGGATTTTCAAATAATTTCAATAATTCCACTTGCTGATTAGCTTCGTCCGCTCGTGAGGACCATGAAGACGCTGGAGAGGTGTTGGTGAAGATTATAGCTTGGAGAGAAATTAAAACACTCTTTTTGACGTGCAGCACGCGGCGAACCGTTTTATTCGAGAATGTATAAAAAAAATGACATTGTGCGTGACACATGAACGGAGGCGCCTACGCCTAGTAAAATTACATTCATCATCAGCCTATAGCAGTCCACTGCTGGACATAGGCCTCTCCAAGTGCACGCCACTGGGTACGATCCTCGGCTACTCGCATCCAGTTTCTGCCAGCCGCCCTACGAAGGTCATCGCTCCACCTAGCCTGAGGGCGTCCTGCATTACGTTTGCCAGTCCGCGGTCTCCACTCAAGAACTCGTTTGTCCCAGCGGTTATCGGTTGTTCGGCTAATGTGACCGGCCCATTGCCACTTCAGCTTACTAATCCGGTGGGCTATGTCGATAAGTTTGGTTCTCTGTCGAATGACTTCGTTCCGGATTCTATCCTTCAGAGAAACTCCGAGCATAGCCCTTTCCATAGCTCGCTGAGTGACTTTAAATTTATGAACCATTCCAACCGTGAGTGTCCACGTCTCGGCTCCATATGTCATAACGGGCAGGACGCACTGATTAAAGACTTTTGTCTTTAGGCTTTGTGGAATGGGCGATGTAAATACTCGACGTAATTTCCCAAATGCCGCCCAACCCAGCCGTATTCTTCTGTTGACCTCTTTCTCGAAGTTGTTTTTCCCCAACTGCAGAGTTTGCCCTAGGTAAACATATTCTTGAACAACCTCGAGAATAGCGCCATGTATTGCAACAGGTTCCGGTACTACATGTCGGTTAAACATTACCTTGGTCTTGTCCAAGTTCATGCGGAGACCTATTTGTTTGGAAGAATCGGCTAGGCTGGTCAGCATCTGTTGTAAATCCTGCAACGTTTCGGCCATAATGACGATGTCGTCTGCAAATCTCAAGTGTGAGATATGACTGCCATTTATGTTTATGCCATGACCTTCCCAGTCCAGCGTCTTAAACATATCCTCCAATGCATTTGTGAACAATTTGGGGGAGATAACGTCCCCTTGTCTCACTCCTCGATGCATTGAGATAGGGTTGGTCTGCTGGTTTTGTAACTGGATGGTCATGGTCGCGGCGTTATAGAGACTTCTTAACACTTGGATGTATCGCCAGTCGACTTGGCATCGTTGCAAGGATATCAGAACTGACCAGGTCTCGATCGAGTCAAAGGCCTTCTCATAGTCCACGAATGCTAAGCACAGGGGCCGATTATACTCTTCGGTCTTCTGTATAATCTGCCGTATAGTGTGGATGTGGTCTATGGTTCCATACCCTCTTCGAAACCCGGCCTGTTCCGGGGGTTGAAATTCGTCGAGCCTTCGCGCAAGACGATTCGTGATAACTCTTGAAAACAGCTTATAAATGTGGCTCAGGAGCGAAATAGGGCGGTAGTTCTTCAGTTGGGTCTTATCACCCTTTTTGAAAAACAATACGACCACGCTCCTACCCCAAGCCTCTGGAGTTCTCCCATTAAAGAGGACAGAGTTAAAGATATTTTGGAGCTCCTTTAGCACGGATTTACCTCCTGCTTTTAATAGTTCAGTTGTAACTCCGTCCTCTCCAGGGGCTTTTCCATTCCTTAGCTGCTCAAGAGCCATCACGATTTCGTCTAGGCTGATTTCGGGCAGGTCTTCCGTAAAGTGGCGGCTTAATGTAGCTCTAGGATCCTCGTTTCCGGGATCAGGACGAGATGTATGCGAGGCGTATAGTCGGCTGTAGAAGTCTTCTACTTCCAAAAGAATCTCCGGCTTAGAAGTGATGACGTCCCCATTGGCTTTGGACAACTTCGTCAGATGGCTCCTCCCCAAAGACTGAACGAAAACTTTCGACCAGGGTACATATACGAACATAAATTACATATGCACAGACCGGAACAAATATTTGTGGATCACACAAAAATTCTGCCTCGCGGAGATCGAACCCGCCACTACTCAATTTGACCAAAATTACATTAGCAATCTATAATATTGCGATGTATTAACATTGCTTTAGTTAATTGCCGCTACAACAGTTATGAATATGTCGCATCCGGGTCATAAGTACGTATTGCAATTGCCAATTTTAAATCAGCTGTTTAAATTATAAGTATTTGTAGACACAACAAACACACGTTTTAATCAAAACGCGTTTTTAATCCTAACATAACTTTTTTTGTAAATTTATTTGTATGGTTTTTCGATATCTTTGGTTCTTATACGACTATGAGTATGTTTTCGTCGTATTAATAAAAGCAATTTCGGAAATGTGAATTCATTGAAATTCACATTTCCGAAATCATAAATACAAAGTTTGTTTGAAAGTAATATAGCTGATGCGTTATGGGGTATATATTTCGCTGGAAACAGGAAATTGTTATTATCTTTACAGGAACGGGTGATATGTAATTCTCCTTAACTTTATATTTGAGAAGATACGTATTAATAATAGATAAAAATAAAAGAACTCTAATTTGGTATAAACTGAGTCGGGTTTTCTTTCGTTAATATCTATCAATCTATATCATCACCCCAAATCCTTTGCGGGGTAGGCGGAGAGTACAGAGTAATCGTAGTATAAATGTGCCCGGCAATAGATTCGCCCCCTATAACACCTGTAACTTACATTGTTGGCGAATTGTAAGTGTACTACTACCCCTTGGGCAGTAAACAGGTTGGAGTACATATAGTATATGATTATTGCTTAGTGGAGTGTTCAGAGCATAGGCCCTTACGCCCTCTAAATTGAGTAGTGGCGGGTTCGATCTCCGCGAGGCAGAATTTTTGTGTGATCCACAAATATTTGTTCCGGTCTGTGCATATGTAATTTATGTTCGTATATGTACCCTCGACACGGAGCTCATTCACTGATAGAATAGTTTGAAAAATGAAACTGGAATTTTAAGGGCCGTACTTAGTAATAAGATTTCATTGAATATCAGATGAGATACTCGTATCATCATAACTAAATCTAGGAGTAATCGAATAGGTATCATTTCTATTCATTAAATTCAAACTTGGTTGATGTCCAGTGCCTGATGATGGAGCCGAAGGGTTGCCAACGGAACTACCCAACTACTCCACATAACGTCGATGTGTTGGGACTCGTTGGAGTTGTCTTAACAGTTTGTTTATAAAATGATCTTTATAAATTAAAATAATTGTAAGAGATTTATTATGATACACGCACCAAGTAATAGAATGCTTTAAAAGATTGGATAGAAATTAAACTAACGCGTAAAAATCAATTTTCAGATTTCGGGGAGGAAATAATCTCGTTATACTCTTTAATCTTGAGAAATAAATCTTTCCCACAATTAAGTCAATCACGCCTGTTTAACTAGATTTTCTTTTAAGAAACCTATTTTATAGGCCGTAGGGACCGTTGCCTGGAAGAGGCAAAGGCAAGACTAAATTACCCTGAGGTAAAGTAGTCGAATTAACTAGTAAAAGAGTTTTAATTAAAAAAAATGACAATGCAAATGACACTAAGGGAGAGTTTTTATAGCATTACTTAAAGCTAGGCATTGGTTCGTTCGTCAAAATAGAAGAAGGAGACGTTATTAAACTCATCGACTCAAAGCATAAAGCTTACAATATGATTACATTAGATATTCTAAATACAATACTCAATGAATGTTCAGTTAAATTCCAAGACAAATTCAAATTAACAAATGCTGTTCATGCCAAGCATTTGTCCTATTACAAAGTAATTTTAAGCAAAAGGTACGGAATTATGATAATCCAAATCATACTAAATTAATAAAGACGTCTCAGAAGATGAGAGGGGAATACGAAGTTGAATTTTATTACGTTGTACAAAGCTTTCAGTCGCGTCGCATTTGCCGGGATTTTTTGTAGCAGTCCCCAATAGTAGCTTGATGATATAATAATGAATTATACAGCCGGCATAAACAGATTTTCAGTCATCATTAGTCAGAGGAAAAGGTAAAACAATGCCGAGAGTGCTTCCTTTGGTTACGCCGTCGGGCCTGCACTTCAGCATTGTACGGTACTTAAACTTCATTAATGATTCTGCACTCTTGACTTATCAAGAGTGCAGTATCAATAATTCAGTTATATACATAGTTCGTCTCTTAAGACAAACTATGTACATAATATGTATTTTTTCTGGTATTCATATTTGGATTGTAATATCTATAGGTTGTTTTTTGAACCTTAAAGCTATACTTCTGAAATCATACATGTTTAAATATATTACTAATGAGTAGGGCTGACTATGAATCCATTTTCAGATAACTTTAAAAAGATCATACGCTACGTAGAAATGAATGAAGTCTTCATGGTAATAATAGGCTTTATTGAGTACAGATTAAACAGCGCGTGCCGTATGAAGTTCAAACGTTTTCGTTTAAAATTTCTCTCAGCTTTTGGCGCAAAATCTTTCCTCTGGGATTGCTCGGCATTTCTTGAATAAACTTTACACCACCTCTTAATATCATATAAGGTCCTACCTGAAAAATGATACTAGGTAGTAATTTCCTTAAAGTAGTCATTTACATATTCCTGATTAGTAGTTTTTATTACAAAATAACGCCCAGTTGCAGATACATTCTTAAAGATGACATTGATCGCTAATTGAAATAAATTAAATCATTGCATAAAATAAAATTACGATAAATGTTATATCGAAATAATAAAGTCCTTTAATGATAATGCCACTATATGTAATGAATGTATTTTCTGCAATGGTGTGTAAGACGGTACATAGAGTGAAAACTTCGGTATTTAAAAAAAGACTAACATATGAACATTTTAAATGTAAAAAAAAGATGACCTCTAAAGAAACGTAGTTCATCAGATCGTTTTCAGTGACATCTGTTCCAGGTTGTTTTACAACAAATGCTGTAGGTTCTTCTCCGTAATCAGGCACTGGTTTCCCCACCACACCTGCTTCAAGCACTCCAGGGTGTAGCTGTAAAATGGTCTCCAACTCCAATGGTCCTATCTGTCAAAATAATTAAAGTACACAGGAATATTAACTAATTAAAGTAACCATACCGAGACATTGTAGAAAAGCGGCAACCGGAACGATGTTGAAGTAAAATGCAGCTATATAGCTGCATTTTACATTTTTTTTTTTTTTATTATTGCCAAATAGGCCTTTACACTTAGGTCTATACCTAAGTGTAAAGGCCTATTTGGCAATAATCAAGACTATGTGATGTGTGTCGAGCCGCGTGGTTCCCGGCTTAGAATAGGACCAACCCATCTCATCCCATCGGGTGTCGTACAAGGCGACTAAGGGGAAAACTAGGGAATGGGCAGCAGCGTTCCCTTAACACTTCTACCATCAAAAACTGCGCTCGCCAACCCGCCTGCCAAGCGTGGCGAGTATGGCAAACCCCCCCAATTTATTAAAATGAAAGAAAAAGATAAAACCAGGCCCCTAGTCCCCGGCGGTCCTGTTCGTCCTGGCCACGGTAGCAGCTATGGTAACGACAGGACAAGGGGTGCTAAGAATCTCCGGCAGAGATTCGGCTACCACCAACTACGAAAATTGGCCCTGGTGACATACAACGCACGCACGTTAAGGACAGATGAGAAGCTTCTTGAGCTGGAAGAAGAGATAAACAAGTTGCGGTGGAATATTGTTGGTTTATCGGAGGTCCGAAGAAAGGGCGAGGACACGATAACCTTAAAATCCGGCAACTTGTTTTACTACCGGGAGGGCGAACAGCAGTCCCAAGGTGGTGTCGGATTTATCGTCCACAAGTCACTCATAGACAACGTTGTGTCCATCACTAGTGTGTCGAGCAGGGTAGCGTACCTGATACTCAGAATATCCAAAAGATATTCGCTGAAGGTCATACAGGTCTACGCACCGATCTCGGCATACTCAGATGATGACGTCGAAGTAATGTATGAGGACATTAGTAGAGCCATACATACTTCCAAAGCACACTTTACAGTGGTTATGGGTGACTTCAATGCGCGGCTGGGCAAACGGGGCGATGATGAATTGAGAGTGGGGCAATTTGGATATGGGCAGCGCAACCCCAGGGGTCAGAGGCTGGCCGAATATCTGGAGAAGGAGGGACTCTTTATGATGAACTCTTTCTTCCGGAAGCCGCCTCATAGGAAATGGACCTGGATGAGCCCTGATGGTTCCACAAAAAATGAGATAGACTTCATCATGAGCACCAAGCGACAAATATTTAATGATGTCTCCGTGATTCACAGGGTAAAAACCGGCAGTGATCACCGAATGGTCAGAGGCACATTAAATATTAATGTCAAAATGGAGAGATCGCGTCTGATGAAGTCTACGCTCCGACCTTCTTATGCACATATCCAAAACCCCGAGAACTTTCAACTCGAATTGTCAAACCGCTTCGAATTGCTAGACAGCAGCGCATCAGTGGACGAAATCAACAACAGGCTGGTAGAGACTGTCCATACGGTCGGGTCCAAGTATTTTAAGCCCCACCGTAAAAATAGACCTCAAAAACTATCCAACTACACCCGAAACCTCATGGCTGAGCGACGTTCCATGACGCTCCAAACCTCCGATGATGCTAAGTCCTATAGGCAGCTCAATGGACAGATACTGAAGTCCTTGCGACACGATTTACGGTCCTTCAATACAAGGCGTATTGAGGAGACCATAGCACAGAACAAGGGCTCCAAAGTGTTCGCAAGAGACGCGTCTATTGGGCAAAGCCAGTTGACGAAGCTGAAGACGGAGGACGGAAACGTAACGTCGAATAGGTCAGAGGTGCTCAGGGAGATAGAGAGGTTCTATGGGCAGTTGTACACCTCAGTAGCTGAACCTGTTGTTGACTTGGTAAAAGACCCAAGAGCCAAGCTAACCCGACACTACACTGAAGATATCCCGGACATCAGCCTGTACGAGATTAGGATGGCTCTCAAACAACTCAGAAATAACAAAGCGCCAGGCGAAGACGGAATTACCGCAGAGCTTCTGAAAGCGGGCGGAACGCCGGTACTTAAAGTCCTTCAGAGGCTGTTTAATTCCGTCTTGCTCGAAGAGAAAACGCCGGAAGCATGGAACAGGGGTGTGGTGGTACTGTTTTTCAAGAAAGGTGATAACACTTTACTGAAGAATTATAGGCCCATCACACTGCTGAGCCATGTTTATAAGTTGTTTTCGAGAGTCATCACGAATCGTCTCGAACGCAGGCTTGATGACTTCCAGCCTCCCGAACAAGCCGGTTTCCGGAAAGGCTTTTGTACCATAGACCACATACATACGCTGCGGCAGATTATACAGAAGACCGAGGAGTATAATCGGCCACTATGCTTGGCGTTTGTGGACTATGAGAAAGCCTTCGATTCGATCGAGACTTGGGCGGTTCTTAGATCTCTCCAGCGATGCCGCATTGACTATCGGTACATTGAAGTGTTGAAGTGCTTGTATAATAACGCCACCATGTCAGTCCGAGTACAGGGGCAGTGCACGAAGGCGATCCCCATAAAAAGAGGAGTAAGGCAGGGAGACGTCATTTCTCCGAAACTGTTTACGGCCACCTTAGAGGACGCCTTCAAGCTCTTGGAATGGCAAGGAATTGGCATCAACATCAATGGCGAATACATCACTCACCTTCGATTTGCTGACGACATTGTGGTCGTGGCAGAGTCGCTGAAAGATCTAGGACGAATGCTCGGTGACCTCAATAGAGTATCTCAACAAGTGGGTCTTAAAATGAACATGGACAAAACGAAAATAATGTCTAACGTCAATGTCGTACCCACCGCACTCACCGTTGGGAACTCTACTCTTGAAGTTGTTGACGAATACATTTACCTGGGACAGGTAGTCCGGTTAGGTAGGTCCAACTTTGAGAGAGAGGTCAATCGACGAATCCAACTCGGCTGGGCAGCGTTCGGGAAACTGCGCAACATCTTCTCATCCAAAATACCTCAGTGCCTAAAGACTAAAGTTTTTAGTCAATGTGTGTTACCAGTGATGATATATGGATCAGAGACGTGGTCTCTTACAATAGGTCTCATAAAAAAGCTCAGAGTTGCTCAGCGAGCTATGGAGAGAGCTATGCTCGGCGTTTCTCTACGCGATCGAATCAGGAATGAGGAGATTCGTAGAAGAACCAAGGTCACCGACATAGCCGTTAAGATTAGCAAGCTGAAGTGGCAATGGGCGGGCCACATAGCGCGTAGATCGGACGGGCGTTGGGGCAGAAAGATTCTAGAGTGGAGACCACGTATTGGCAAGCGCAGCGTGGGACGACCGCCTGCCAGATGGACCGACGATCTTGTGAAAATCGCAGGAAGTCGTTGGATGCAGGTGGCATCGGACCGGTTACGCTGGAAAGCGATTGGGGAGGCCTATGTTCAGCAGTGGACAAGTATAGGCTGAGATGATGATGTGATGTGTTTGTAACAGCACTTCAGTTTAATATTAAAAATCGCAATGAATATGGCTTTCTATATTTAAAATCCAAAACAAAATGCGGGCTGCCACCTTTTGGTGAATTACGATCGTCTAGGATTTATTGGTTTTGCATCGAGCGTCGAGCGTGCAGGAATGCAAAAATACACTACGAATACAATAAAAACTACGAACGGATGTACAAGTATAAACGTAAGCTTTGTTCACATTATTATCTTGGCTAATAGAGGATCTAGAAAACTATAAAATATGAATCCTTCCATGACGTTATCCACAGAAAAGGTTTTTCGAGATGAGATGATAAGGTACAAGAATATTCGCGTCGGGTAATAATACCCACCAAGTCTTATTGCTAGTGTATACTTATTTATATATATATATATATCAATATATAGAAATATCATAAATAACATTATATTGTTTTTCCTAAACAAAGATGGGCACATTAACTACGAAGAAAATAATAACGGAAACGAATTCCAAATCATTTTCCTTCAGATCAATTCACAAATGCAGATTTTCCTTAAGATAATTACATTCAACTTTAAAAAACCAGTCTTTCAAAAGTCCAGCTCGTCCCACCATCTCCACCTAGGCAGGGAGGCATTTGCCCAACGGTGGGATGATGACTGACAAAGAAAATAGTTCTACCTTGTATCCATCGTAAACGATTATTTCTTTCAGCCTTTGAACTATGTAGAAATATTTGTCCTCATCGTAATAACCCAAATCCCTGGTCTTAAAAAAGCCTTTTTCTAAGTAAACAGAAGGGTCTACTCCCACGTAACCCTTCATAATGACAGGACCTCTCAGGCATATTTCCCCACGTTGATTCGGGCCAACAGTTTTACGGGTTTCGGGGTCCACGACTGTGTAAAATATCAATATCAGGTTATATCGAATATCAACAGTAATAAGAAGCCGCACATATAAGAGTGTAATAATAATATTGTAACTTCCCACGCTTTATTAAGTAGCTCAGAACAGAATAAGAGTACCTTGAGGGTTATGCCAGGGCAGGCCATGCCCACGCTTCCGGGCTTTGGACCTTTAGTACCCCAACTCTCGGATGTCAGTTCACCAGCTTCAGTCCTGCCGTAACCTTGCAATATATTTTTTAATTTGGGAAACCTTAAAGAAAAAAATATGATTAAGTATTTTTGAAGTCTATCTTTAGGTTTATTTAAACCTTTGCACTAATGTTAAATATATATTTACAACCCTTTTGTGTCCAATTCCAATCCAATGTAGTGAAAGATGTGTATCAGAATCCAGTGTGGCAAACTATAGTTTTTGCCTAACCCAGTGGGATAAAGGTGTATGTATTGATGTATGTCCATAAAACTTATATTCAGAGAATAGCACTTTAGTAATAAAAATGGAATAGAAAAACAAATCTATTTGAGTGTTAAATAAAGCACTTATTTCATGATATTTTACCGCATAGACCAAAATAATAATAAAAAAACCGACTTCAAAAAGCAACAAATGAATATTTGAAGTCGGTGCCAAGTTACAGACTGCACTAACCGGTACCGACTTCAAATATTTATTTCTTGCTTTTTGAAGTCGGTTTTTTTTAAAGATTTTGATTTTACAATTTTAAGTGACAAGTGAATTATTTACTAATATTTATATACCTATATTATATTATTTTGCTGATTTGTACTGCACGGTAACTACAGAATTGATATAATAACCGTAATAACGGAATCGCATTTATCCTACTTTCATTCTCCTTCTTACATACCCAGCTCTCGCTACCATATAACAGCGTTGGGACAAGAACTCCGTTATGTATGGCCAGCTGCGCCTTATGGCTTAAGTGCCGGCTCCCGAGTAGCTTTCCCATCGCACCATTCACTCTGTTCCCTGCACTCACTCTTCTCTCTATGTCAGCGGTGTATTTCCCATCCTTACTGAAGGCGCATCCAAGATATACAAACTCATTCACTTGCTCCAGCACCCACAATCCTTACATTCGTTCTGGTTTCTTCCCTTTCAAAAACCATAATCTTGGTTTTCTTCACATTCAAGTGTAAGCCATTGATGCGGTAGAAATGCGAGCTCTGCGGAAGATGTGCGGAGTGAAGCTGACCGACCGCATTAGCAACAGCATAGTAAGACAGCGAGTAGGTATGAAAGATAGTATCGGTGTAAAGATGAGAAAAGGCATGCTCCGTTGGTTCGGGCATATAGAAAGAATGCTAGAGGAAAGAATGACAAAACAGATATACAATGTGAAAGTGGAAGGATGCAGGTACCGGGGAAGACCTAGACTGTTTTACCACGACCAAATAAACCGAGTTTTATCCGATGGAAAAGTCAAGAGTCTCCGTAACCGGCGAGCGTGTATGAGACAAACTATGAGAGTCGAGGAAGCCAGAGAGGTATGTAAGGAAAGAACCTGTTGGAACTCTGTACTCTCTGCCTACCCCGCAAGGGATCTGGCGTGAGGTTATAGATAGATATAGATAGAATAACGGAATCTATACATTCGTGCTGTTCGCCGTTAAGGAGTCCCCTGGTGAATCAGAACCAGAATCTGAATATTTTTTATTCATGTAAACCATTACAGTATTTATGAATCGTCAGAAATGTAACAAAGACTCTACCACCACTTCGGAATGTCATTCCTGTGGAGAAGAAGGGGAAGAAACTCCATGGTTACTCTTTTAAAATAGTATTTTTACATTTTCTTTTTCCATCTACATTTTGTTGTAGGATATGGGAGAACGATGTAGGCTGGTCTGTCAGGTAGGTCTAAGTTAAAATATACAAATTATACTATTCATGTGAATGGCTACATGGTTCCCTCATTTACAGAGAAAGAAATGAGAAAAAAAAGATACATTTTACAAAATTCATAGAAGGAAGAGAGGCAATATTAAATAATAATAGCTAAACAAGTTGTCCATAATCAATCAAGTGGAGCTGAAACAGCCCCTATCCAAGTATTTTTGTCTTTTAAATAATCATCTAGTGTATAATAACTAAGCGTACGTTTAATACAAGCTTTGAATTTATTGTCACTAAGTTTAGTAACGTCAAGAGGAATTTTATTATTAAATCTAACACAGTACCCCATGAAAGAAGTGTGAATTTTTGACAGACAAAATTGCGGTTGATCTAATTTATTTCTATGTCGCGTATTCTAGCAATGCCTATCGCCTAGCTGATTAAACAGATCTAGTTTTCATAAATATACTGATATGGGACCGTCATACTATTGGCTTCTTTGTATCTTCAAAGTCCAAAGTTCAATACCGATTTCATTAAAATGGGACCACCTCAAAATCATACTAAACCCAACGCAAAAAGAATCATCAAAATCAGGTCATAAATACAGATGTTATAAAAAACACACACGAATTGTCGACCTCCTCCTTTTTTTGAATTCGGTTAATATTCTAATTAGTTCTATGGCAGGGTACCTATAGGATTGACGTAACACCCATAATATCTCAATCTACGCATTCATATCGTTTGTCATGGTCATTGTCAGTCCAAGGTCCAATACCGATGAAATTAAAATGGAACCACCTTGGAGCTATACTAAACCCAATGCAAAAAGAATTTTTAAAATCGATTCATAATTAGCTGAATTATCGCGTAACATACATACAAAAAACATACAGTCGAATTAAGAACCTTCTCCTTTTTAGAAGTCGGTTAAAAAACAAGATAGCTGTTCTAGACATGTAGGTTAAGAAAGCAATAAACAGTGTTCCATAACAGTAATATTAATAAATAATCTGAAACGATTTTTCAAAGTAACTGAAGCGATACTTGCCTGGATTTAACCTTTTCAATCGTCTTGTTATGAAGAGGCGATGATCCAGAATATATAATTTTTAACGAATCGAGATTAAATTTATCCGCTGTTTCGCTTTTGATAAGTAACAAACAAAGGAGGGTACTAAAAATGCAATATTGACCTGGAATTTCATGAGTCTTATATTAGTTGTTTAATTATTTGGTAAATATAGATTACGGTACATTTCGTGGCATAGGTACGGATGGAGCTGATACCAAATGCATTCAAAATAGTTTGTCTATAATTGATAAAACAGACAGTATGCCTAATTTTTAAATTTGTAGTAAGCAGGAAAATGAACAAGAAAATGGCGTTACTATAACTTGAAATAATCTTGTAAAAGTATTTTGTATGCCATTATTTAAACGAGCGTGTATGAGACAAACTATGAGAGTGGAGGAAGCCAGAGAGGTATGTAAGGAAAGAACCTGTTGGAACTCTGTACTTTCTGCCTACCCCGCAAGGGATCTGGCGTGATGATATAGATAGATTATTTAAACGATCATTTCACTACGCTATCGTAACGCGATGCGCTTCATATTGAATTGATCATAGCGAACTTTGCTTGTTTTGTTGTCAGCTTCCGTGCTCACTATCGCGGTTTGTATTCTCGCGCTGGCCAATTTAGTGGTCACTTTTCTGTTCATCGTGACGTCGCGCGAGTGAGTTGAATGTAATCAGGGATAATAGGAGTACAGTTCAAGTATTAATACTGTCTTTAATTTCTGTGCTTACGTCCTAGCATATAATCCGTATTGATTGGTGAACTGTAAATAAATGTTGGAAAATGGAATACCGTTGACGTAAATGTAAGTGTTCACTAAGTATTAAACGTCCAGTTTAAAAACACTGCACTTTGCTCGTGCATGTAATAAATAGTACTCATAGTGACACCTAGTCAGGTATCACACTAAGTTTGTGACAAATTCTCTATAGTAACATTATACATAATGTTATTACTCATGAAGCGTGAGTAAAGTACTGTTTTGTCATTCATACACATAATATGTATTAACTTTATCAAAACCAGCTAGGAAGATGTGAGAGTAGACTTATTGTGATCTCTGTACCTTTTGCACAAAAAGCATGACTGCCTCACGATGATGTCACACAACAGAAAAAAATCAATTAAATACATCACCTACTGTCCTTGTCCTCTATGTTTAATATTACACATACATCACAGTCTTCAACACTTTTCATAAAAGTGTTAGGCGTAGCTTCATTGTTGTAGACAAATTTCCTCCCAAGAGCGAGAAATTTGTAAGTCATAAACGTGTTGTAATTATGATACCATTCTCCGCAAAGGAAAGCCAGAGATGCGTCGGTAAATCTAAAAAAATATAATTTAATTGTAAATTAGCCTTAATATGAAAGGTTTCTTGTGTCCCTTCTACGAACACATGGCTTAGCACGAACAGATGCGTACGCGTAGCGCTATCGAGTTGATATACTATCCTTTTCACTCCACATATTTTCTAAATAAAGATGAATTTGACAACACGCCTTCTCGCCAACGTTTCGCTAAAGTCAATCAGTTGGTGCTAGCTCCGCAGATCTAATAGAGAATGTGTACTCATAAATGGGTAATTCCTTATTCTATCTTGGAATTCAATTTTTTTATACAACGTAATTCAATTTATCACATTTCCGATACATTGTTTGGCTTTTAAGGGTATGGATACGATAATGTCTGTTAGTAATAAATGATGACTTTTCTTTTAAAACGAAAATTTGATACCTTAATTTTTAAAATACACTTATTAATTCAAAGAATGCATGAAAGAATACTGGTGTTATTAGAGGTGGACATTATTTATAATAGAAAAAATAAAAATCATACACCGTCACGCCTATATTCCCCGGAAAGGAGGGTAGAGGTGTACTGAGTACACCCATGTTTCGCCGACGGTGTTAGGTCCCATGTAATAGGGGGCGAGCCTATTGCCGTATACCGGGCACAATTCCAGACTCCGGACTCATACTGGGAATTTTTCGTTAGAAAAACTACATTTGTCAGACCTAAGATTTGAACCCAGGACCTCGTGATCACAAAGCGATGCGCTTTGCCACCAGACCAACGAGGCAGTGAATATAAATCATCATGCCTATATTCCCCAGCGATAGCAGCAGAGGTATTCTGTGTATACTCACATTTCGCCTACAATATTACGTCCCAATACAAAAAGCAGTAAGACTAATAGCAATAGATATATAAATATAATATATTGCTATTAGTCCAGATTATTAGTATGATTCAATTTCAGACTTCTAAGTGGTAATAGTTTTTGTATAAAAAAACTTCAATAGCATTTTCCAACTTAGGATTCCAGAATATCGTGGACGCCACTAGACCATCGAGACCTTCTACACGTATATTTAAATAAACCAAGTTTCGTTCAGCATACATTTTTAATCTCAGTAATAATAGTAATCCTATTTATAAACTTCAATCAAACTATTACTTACTTATCTGGCAGACTATTCAAGATGCAATTCAGATGTGTCAATTGGACGCCTTTTGGCATGCCAGTGGTGCCCGAGGAATACAAAATGAATACGGCATCAATCTGTCCATGAACTTGCATCGGCTCAAACCTATTTATATCCACGTCGTTCGTAACCAGTGCTTTTATAGAAATCGCTGACTCAACAGAATCGTCCAGCGTTATAAATTTCTTGATGCAGTCAAAATTTTTTAATATATCACCGTACCTGCTCCAGAAGTGATTCGAACAGATAAAGTATTTGGGTTGCGTTATGCTTATTTTGTGTTTTAAACCCGCTGAAAAATAACACATTATCATATATATTTATTTTTTTCGATAGAACACAAATACGCATTAAGTTATAAAACTACCTAATAAAAATATAATGTTAAACAAATGAACTAAACAAAACTCAATTACATGTTTCTTTACTTTATTGAGGAATGAAGCGAGGCGATCACTGCCAAGACCTAAGTCTTTTATTAATACATACTAATAAAAGAAAATAAGTTATAGTTTTAAATAGACAGTGTTCACCTATGTTATTGTTTTATTCACACAAATATGGAGTTTCAGTGCTAACATTAACACGAACTTTAGTGGTATTACAATGGTATATACTTTTTGTAACGAGTTTTTGTAAGTGATAAATAAATAAAAAAATGAGTGATTCTTAATTTTTTCAACAGGTGATTCATAGATTCGTTACTTTTATGAGATTTTTAACACTCATAGCAGTAACTTGTCACAGACAAGTTTCACTTTAGCACATTGGATTTATGATATAATTAACAACTTGTCAAGACCACTACTGCGGATCTTTGTTTTTTATTGTACTTAATTTTGAAGAAAAGATGAGAATAATGGTATTATTATGTTAAAGAATCGTATACCTATAAGCAGCTCAGTGCTGATAGAAAAAAAAACAGTGGTAAAATACTAAAAAAAATTACTCAAACTACATATTCCATCCCCCATTTCTCATTTATTTTTTTAATGTGCCATAAGACAAAACTAAGTAATTTAGGGGAAATAAGATAAGGTAGTTTGCCTCACCTCTACCACTCTTTAAATCATAGGGGGTGTACGTCGCTCCAGTGAAAACGATTGCAAGAATCGTTGGGACAAATTCATTGCGTTTTTCGGATCCCACTGTAACGATGTCGCCTCTCCCAACTCCTAACTTTGACAAAGCGGTGGAAATATTGACGGCATATTGTGTGAATTCCTTGTGCGTTAGCTTTTCACGTGTCTCACCATTTTCCTAAACATTTTCGAAATTTCGGGTTTAATATTGTTTTTTTTGATAGAAATGTTATTAAATATTTATCGTTAGGTAGCTGCTAGTATTTATTGTGTTGATTATCCATATATGTAAGCAATTGTTTATTCTACTTTTCCCTGTGGGTGTATTTAAAGTAAAAAAAATGATATCGTTCTAGCAGCATACCAATTCAGAAATAGGCTCTATTGCATAAGTATATTATACATTAGTGTGTATATGCATAGTGAAACATGGTCGCTTAGATTATTTACTACTTCAAATTACTTTAACCATCCATCAAGACGTATTTAGTTGTGAAGATACATTAAACTATGGCGATAAGGAAAAATAATAAATAACTCACCAATGCTATTTCGTCCTTTTTTAGATGAATTCGGTCTAAGATAAATTTTTCAAAGTTTAAATGAGCCGGTACTTGCACATTTTGATCGCCGTATACAAAAATATCGTCGTTGAACATTTTTATTGATAAATCCGGATTCTAAGCGGTGCCAACGCAACTTGCGTTCGAGTAACAATACGATACTGTGTAGAATACTGTGTACAGAGCAGATTACACTGTGAGGAGATACTGTTAGACATCTACTAAATTTGTCCTATCGCAGACATGACGTGTCCGTCACAACTGCGACAATTAATTTTAAAATTATCTGTCTGTGACATCACGCTAGAGCCTTTGCGGGGTAGGGATACCTTTGTATAGGATACTTTTAGTACAAATAGAGTACATCTGTTAACTGTTATTTGCGGAATGCCTATCTTGCGTTTGTAAAGAATGCGACTACCGATTACGAGGTCCTGGGTTCGAATTCTAAGTGAAACAACATGTTGTTGGAGTTATTCGATCAAAAAATTTTAATAGCAATAGCAGCCTGGTACCTGAAATTGTGATCCGTGTAAAGGCAATAAGCTCACCCCCTATTACACTGGCATCTGACATCGTCAGCGAAATATGAGTGACCCTTGCTTTAGAAACTGTTTTTTTAACTGATTCACACAAAGGAGACTCAAAAGAAGTCGTCGGCAAATCACTCACCTTCGATTTGACGATAACATTGTGATCATGGCGGAATCGCTGACGAATGCTCGGTGACATCAACAGAGTATCCCAAAAAGTATGTCTTAAAATGAACATGGACAAAACAAAAATAATGTTTAATGTCCATGTCGTACCCACCGCACTCAGCGATGGGAACTCTACTCGTGAAGCTGTCAACGAATACAATTACCTAGGATAGGCAGTCCGGTTAGGTAGGTCCGACTTTGAGAGAGAGGTCAATCGACGAATCCAACTCGGCTGGACTGTTCTTCTCATCCAAAATACCTCAGTGCCTCAAAACTAAAATTTTTAGTCAATGTGTGTTGCCAGTGACATACGGATCAGAGACGTGGTCTCTTACAATAAATACGTCTCATAAAAAAGATTAGTTGCTCAGCGAGCTATGGAAAGAGCTATGCTCGGCGTTTCTCTGCGTGATCGTATCAGGAATGAGGAGATTCGTTAAAGAACCAAGGTCACTGACACCCCTCACCCCCAGCCCTCACTATTAGCAAGCTGAAATGGCAATGGGCGAGCCACATAGCGCGAAAATCGGACGAGCGTTGGGGCAGAAAGATTCTAGAGTGGAGACCACGTTTGGCAAGCGCAGCGTAGGACGACCGCCTGCCAGAGAGACCGACGGTCTTGTGAAAATCGCAGGAAGTCGTTGGATGCAGATGGCATCGGACCCGTACCCTGGAATGCGATTGGGGAGGGTTATATTCAGCAGTGGACAAGTATAGGCTAGATGATTATGATATTCTTTATTGGGTTGTCAAAAATAAACATTTGTTTTACTAGGTCAATAATAATTGTGGGTACATATAATAAGGCGAGAGAAATCTATAAAATATGGAGTTGAATCGAGCAATTATTTTACATTTACATTTTTATTGTTTCATTATTAAATTTAAAAAATAATGCGCTGGCCTACCACCGTGAGGAGGCAAATGCGCGGGCGGCGGAAAATATTCAATGAATATAACACAGTTCAACACGAATTTTGACTTTGATAAGAGAGTATGATAGATAGATAATCGATAGATTTATCGATAGTTAGACGGAAACAAAATATATGGCCTAAAAAAGTTTGCTTTTGTATCCAGGAGAACGATTGTTTAATCTATCTATCTATCTATCTATAACCTCACGCCAGATCCCTTGCGGGGTAGGCAGAGAGTACAGAGTTCCAACAGGTTCTTTCCTTACATACCTCTCTGGCTTCCTCGACTCTCATAGTTCGTCTCATACACGCTCGCCGGTTACGGAGACTCTTGACTTTTCCATCAGATAAGACTCGGTTTATTTGGTCGTGGTAAGATAGTCTAGGTCTTCCCCGGTACCTGCATCCTTCCACTTTCACATTGTATATCTGTTTTGTCATTCTTTCCTCTGGCATTCTTTCTATATGCCCGAACCAACGGAGCATGCCCTTTCTCATCTTTACACCGATACTATCTTTCATACCTACTCGCTGTCTTACTATGCTGTTGCTAATGCGGTCGGTCAGCTTCACTCCGCACATCTTCCGCAGAGCTCGCATTTCTACCGCATTTATCCTACTTTCATTCTCCTTCTTACATACCCAGCTCTCGCTACCATATAACAGCGTTGGGACAAGAACTCCGTTATGTATGGCCAGCTGCGCCTTATGGCTTAAGTGCCGGCTCCCGAGTAGCTTTCCCATCGCACCATTCACTCTGTTCCCTGCACTCACTCTTCTCTCAATGTCAGCGGTGTATTTCCCATCCTTACTGAAGGCGCATCCAAGATATACAAACTCATTCACTTGCTCCAGCACATCGTTACCAACCACAATCCTTACATTCGTTCTGGTTTCTTCCCTTTCAAAAACCATAATCTTGGTTTTCTTCACATTCAAGTGTAAGCCATTGATCATGCAGTCGTCTTTCATAACTGTGACTAGTGTTTGCAGATCAGTGGCTGTTGGCGCTATTAAAACCGCGTCATCTGCATAAAGTAGATGGTTTACCACTAAGTCACCCATTTGTACACCTTCATTCATCGCTTTCAGTCTTTGAAGACTTTTGTCCAGATATATTATAAACAGTCTAGCGGACAACACGCAACCCTGCTTGACGCCGATTTTAACGTCAAACCAGGGTGACCTGTTACCACCCACCCGTACGCATGCCTTGCAGTCCACATAAGTGGACTGGACGGCTCGCAACAGAGTGCCATCTATACCATACTCTGGCAAAATGTCCCAAAGTCTCTTTCGCACAACTCTGTCAAATGCCTTCTCCAGATCTACAAAACCGCAGAAAACCTTCCGGCCCACTGCCAGATGCTTCTCTACGATGTTGCGGAGTGAGAAGACTTGATCCGAACATCCTCTTCCAGACCTGAAACCCCCTTGTGCCTCGCACAACATTCCATCGGACTTCACGCGCATTCTCCGTTCAATAATTTTACCGTACACCTTGGCTGCCAAGCTGATCAAACTGATGGCTCTATAATTGGCGCAGTCATATTGTGAACCCTTGCCTTTATACAAGGGTACTATGACTGCGCGGCGCCAATCTGTAGGGACTCTACCGGTCCTCCAGCAAAGGTTTGCAAGGGCCCGGAAAGCGTCCCGGACGCAAGTTCCACCATATTTGATCATCTCGGCAGATATCATGTCTACTCCCGCAGCTTTACCGTTTTTCATACTTCCTATCGCCCATTCAACTTCTTCCATAGTGATGTCCTCCGTTGATTCTGGTGCCGCAGTCTCGCCTTTAGGCACGTCTGCGGCATCAGCATCCGGGTCATCTCCATACATTTCTCCAAAATATTCACTCCACCGGTTTAGCACAGCTTGTGTGTCTGCAAGAATGTCACCATCTTTAGATTTTATCCTTTCCATTCTGGAGCCTGACGAATCACCTCGAGCCTTTCTCACCTTGCTCCAAAAGAGTTTGGTGTTGTTCTCGAAGTTCTTCGCCAGCCTCTCCTCCTCAATCATACTGGCTCTTTCACGCTTTTCTTTCACTAAAGTTTTAGTGGCATTCTTGCATTGCCGGTATATTTCTTTCCTCATCTCTGTCATACTGGCATTCAGGTTCAAAGAAGATACATAGTCCTGCCACGCTTTCTTCTTACTTTCTACGGAGCTTTGCAACTCCGCATCCCACCATGCATCACCTTTTGCTGTAATATGCTTCTTTGAGCAACCACATACTTCTTTCGCGGATTCCACCAAACTCTCTTTTAGGCTATTCCAGCATTCATCTACATTTGAGTCCGAAGAGCCTGCTGTCAAAAGCTTGTCCCGGACTCTGTCTTCATACATTCTCCTCACGCTCTCATCTTGCAACTTTTCAACCTTTAATCTTTCAAGGTCTCCGAAGGGGATACGCTCTCGCCAGTGCCTCCACTTCCTGAACAGACCACTAAACCGCGCAACTACGAGATAGTGGTCTGATTCCAGAGTGGGGCCTCTATACGCACGCGTATCTTGTAGTTTGCTTCGGAGACGGTTATCAACCAGGATCAGATCTATCATGCTTTTTTGTTCATTCCTTCTCCACGTATACATATGTATGTCCTTATGCTGGAATATCGTATTAGACACAAGGAGACCCCTTTCCAAACAAACATCTACAATGAGCTTACCTGCATCGTTCACTCTCTTATCACCATAAGGACCCAGAGCAGCGTCGCAAGTTTGTCGCCTGGTTCCTACCCATCCGTTCAGATCGCCACACAGAATCACCTTCTCGTTAGCCTCAGCCAAATCCAGAACTTCCCTGACATTATCCCAAAACTTCTCAAGGTCCTGGGGTGTCGACGAGCTTACGGGAGCATACGCTGCGACCAAAAATACTCTAGTGACACCCAGTTTTAAACGGACCCAGAGAAGTCTCGCATCGCACAGGCCATAATCTCTCACTCCAGAGGCCAGGCGACGGGACAGCAAGATACCCACCCCCATGCTGGCACGACTGCTCTGCGGTACACCAGACCACAGAGCCATCGTTCCATCAGGAAGATCACAGGTTTCACTGCCCCTCCGCTTAGTCTCTGTTACACACAGAGCATCCAGGCGTCTCTCTTTCATTACATCAATCACCTCATGCATCTTATCTTCCATACCACCTCTTACATTCTAAGTGCCTATTCGGCACTCTGCACCCCACGACTCGCCAGTTCGGGCCCGGCGTGATGGGTGGCGGCCCCCATCGCCGCTTCCACCTATATTCGTACCGACGGGGGCGGGCCGGTACGCGTCGCCTCGGGGGGACGCCCTAGCCCGCGCTGCGGTACGTCTTCGGTCCAAGATTGCAGCCATAATGACTGGCAGGGGTCGCGACGAGCACGCTCTTGGACAGACCCCCCACAATTGTTTAATATTTTAGAAAATCCATTGTCTACATTTTTATTTCTTAATAAATCGAAACGAATCGAACTTTTACTATCATATAAAATCACAAAATAGTGGAAAAAGTTTAAAAGTGAACCCTATTAATTTTTTTCCATGTTTATAAGTACTTTCTCTTACCAAACCCTAAATGTAGTCGCCATCATATTTTACATATACCGGGCACAATTACAAACTTCAGACTCATACTTGGAAAAAACATTTTTTGGGCCGACCTAGGGTTTGAACCTAGGACCTCCTGATCACAAAGCGATGCGCTTGCCCACTAGACCAACGACGCAGTTTTATAACAATGTTAGATTAAAAATAACGTTATAAATATGACCCGTTATTTACGTCGAATTAACGATACTTAACGGTATTAAATAAATAATGGTAATACCTGATTAACGTTATTGGTGGGTATCTCATTTACTCCGATCAGGTTTCTCGTTTTCTGGAATTTGTACCACGTTATACTTATGTAGTTATCCCGCGCTAACGCCACTGTCATGTGGTGTGTGCAACTAGAGGACAACAGGGGACGAGCATTTTCCGGACTCCGATAGCAGTAGTAGCCTAGTGGTTAGACGGTTGGACTGCAAACGCAGGGGTCTCGGGTTCAAACACAGGCACGCACCTCTGTCTTCATGTAAGTATGTGCGTATTCAAAATTAACTATCACTTGCTTTGATGGTGAAGGAAAACATCGTGAGGAAACCTGCATGCCTAAGAGTTTCTCAAAAGGGTGTGAAGTTTGCCAACCCGCACTGGGCCAGCGTGATGGACTATGGCTAAAACCTTCTCAGTTTGAAAGGAGTCCTGTGCCCAACGGTTTCTTAACCGGGCTAATATTATTATACATTCCGGACTCCGGCCAGCGACTGATATTATTCTCAATAGAATATACATACATCACCTGGGGTTCGAACCCAGTACTTCGGCGTCGCCACCCGCCCTATGGGCCACTGGACAACCGAGGCAGTTTCTTAAAGTATTAAAATTCAGTTTTCATATTACTTCATTTATAATGTTGAAACAGATCATCAGACGAATTACTAATAAATTTATATAGAGGCCTCGTCTAAATATGGTCGGTTCAATTCAATAAATTTATAAGGCTACTTACTATGTATCTATATCATCACGACAGACCCCTTGCGGAGTAGGTACAGAGTACAGAATTGCAACAGGATCTTGCAGACATCCCTACCTACTTAATATAATAGAAATGGAAAAATGCAATTAGGAAAGCAGGCATACAATGCTACAGGATACCTATGTAGCACAACTGCTGCCCATAAAAGGAAGTAACTGCCCTTGTACAGCCTCTATCGCTTAACACCATTATGCAGCCTTTTTTCTCTTATACAGCTTCACTCTTGACGGAGTGGTTGTAATCACGATGAGGTTAAGGCCCTGGAGGCTGGTGTAGCCCGCCTTATGATATATCTTCAACTAGTCCGGTCATTTAAGATTCTGGTGCACTCGATCAAAGCAAATATACAGCTTTAGAACAGCTTAAAGCTAAAGGCTAAAAGGGCAGTTAGTTCCTCTTTTAAGCAACAGTGGTGGTGCTTGGGTATAATAACAGGATTGGTTGGAAGTGGGCATTCAAATCTTTTTATATTCTAACATAGATGGTCAAATCGTCTATGCCGATTGAAACTTCATCAGCACAAAACTCGAATGCAGTAAATTACTAAGTAACGTATCGATTGTGCCCGCTAATAAAGGGCCCTGCACTGAGATTGTTCCGCGTTACATATTAATGGTGATGGTGAGTCCGTGCGAACAACTCCTCGTACACTTGCAAATGGGAAACGTTCATAAAATTAAAAAGTGTGGAAAACCCTTAGGTACGATCTTATTACGTAAAAAAATAAACACGGGTACGCCTATCGTCCCCTATTGTAGCTAGTTGTAGGACGAGCTGAACTAACTTATTCGCCAACAATAAAAGAGGTGAGCAGAGGCGTACCGTGTTCGCCCGTATTTTCATCGATATTAGGCCCCATGTAAGGGCGATCGTATTGCCATTATACCGGACGCAATGATAGACTCTGGTTAGATACTGGAGATTTTTTATGAAAAATTACATTTTGTCCAAACTAGAATTTAAACACGGACTGAGTATTGTTGTTTGATTCACCGTCTTTAAAATTGTCTATTTATTGTTTAACATAATATTATTATGGTGTCTAATGATTTATGTGAAACGATTAGATAACACTGTGGCAGCATATATTGACTCGAAATAATTTCAGGGATATTCTTTAATTGTGATTTTTTTACTTTTTTTAGCCAAAAGACTTCAACTGCAGGACATAGGTTTTTCTCAAAAACTCCAACGACGACCGGTCTTATTTATTCTTTTTAATAAGGTCACAATAAAAACTCACATATTATTGTATTTTAAGTTTTATACTTTCATATTTTACACATTCATTTGACAGTTTCATTTTGTAGCAGTTATTGAAACTATACTTACAAAATGTATCTAGTTTTCTATAGTATCTAGTGGTAAAGTACGGCAAATAATTTTATACAACACAATAAAAATAATACTAAATTAAGCCTGAAAAATTAAAATAAATCATTTAGATATCACTTCCAAAGGACAGAAGGTTTACATATTAATAGCGCTGTGCGACCGCGATGTTCTTACCGATCACCAAGGTTAAGCAGCGTTCGACTCGGTCGGCCTGAGATGGGTGACCGTTTGTGGCATTTTCATATTCGAGCGTCTCCGTGCTTCGGAAGGCACGTTAAGCCGTTGGTCCCGGTTACCGCTTAATGTGGTAGTCGTTAAGCCGAGTTGGAAGCCTTAAAGGCGGCTTGATAAGTTCCAACAGCAGGTGGCCACAAACCTGCCTTCACCAATCCGCACTTGGTCCGCGTGGTGGAGTATGACCTAATCTCTCTCACCTCGATTTGTGAGAGAAGGCCTTTGCCCAGCAGTGGGCAGTATAGGCTGATATTATTAATTAATTAAATTAAGCATTGACGTCAAATTTATGAAAATTATGAATGGCTTTTGATTTTTTCTGTAATTAAAATTTTGTAAAATACAAATCAGTGACAGCCTAGTAGTTAGACCGTTGGACTACAAAGTCAGAGGCCTCAGGTTCAAACCCAGGCACGTACCTCTGTCTTTTCGAAGGTATGTGCGTATTAAAATTTATCTATCACTTGCTTTAACGGTGAAGGAAATCACCGTGAGGAAACCTGCATGCCTAAGAGTTTCTCGAAGGTGTGTGAAGTTGGCCAACCCGCACTGGGCCAGCGTGGTGGACTATAGCCTAAACCACGAATTGTAGCCGTCTATTTATAACATTAATTCTACTACATTTTTTTGTGACCGAATGTTATAGCAGTACAACTCAAAAATATGTTTATCTCAATTAGCACTCTAATTTCAAAGCTGTAAGGGTTAATTCCTTGTGTTCTTGGTTTTTAATGGTGTCGTTATTACATTCAGTAAGCGATATATCACATGACTTATCTAACTCATGACTGATATTATTCTACAACGCGGGTGAATCAAAACCAGACTGTTGTGCCTTCTTTTTGAAATGCCTTCTTTTTATGTTTAACCTTAACGTGTGTGTAACACTAATCATCACTTTTTTCCGCCTCTAAAGTGACTGGCATGAATACGATACACAAATCCTTTTGTATCAAAAATCTTGACGAGAGTCAGAATACATATAATTGCGAATCATTTATTGTCTGGTCAGCATAAGAAATAATCAACAAAATTTTTAGCTAAGAATTAAATCAAATATCACATTATTGCATTTATCAAGAAAGTAAGACGTGTCTCTCTGTAAATATCTCATAATAAATAAAAGTAGAAACGATATTTTATTCAACAAGCGATATATCACATAACCTATCTAACTCATGACTGATATTATTGAAACACGCGGGTAAATCAAAACCAGACTGTTAAGTGCCTTCTTTTTATGGCTAATCTTCACGTGTGGCACACTAATCATCACTTTTTTACCGCCTCAAAAGTGACTGGCATGAATACGATGCACAAATCCGTTTGTATCAAAGAACCTAATAGTCGGCATACATAATATTGCGAATCATTTTTTGGCTGGTCAGCATAAGAAATAACCGACAAAATTTTTAGCAAAGAATTAAATCATATATCACATTATTGCATTTATCAAGAAAGCAAGACGTGTTTCTCTGTAAATATTACATGAAAAATTAAAGTAGAAACGATGGTCAGTAAATTGTTCACTCTGAAGCGATATGCTGAACTGTCTTGGTCGTCAATATCTGAAATGAAGAAGAAATATATTACATAACAAATTCATAATTTATTTAAAAGTTATTTTGTCTTTTGGCGTGAAAGGCATATATGCCTAATACTTTACAAAAGTTGATATTTCTGCACATTTTACGAGTGTTTTTCTAATATATGTATAAACAACTGTTGTACACTATTTTTACCAGTAGGACAGTAACAAATTTTGATGTAGAGATAGAGAGATGAATTAAATTTAAAGCATTCTTACTTATTTTAATTGGCCCACGCCCACATTGAGACCATATGACCCTTCTCTCTACCATATAACCCTCTATTTATATACTTCTTCAGTATGTATTTACCCATGTCACATCATAAGCACGTAAAAATTACGATTCATTTGAACGATATTTACCAAAATCACTTAATTGTTGGCGGTACATCTCCCCTTGGAAGTTCGAACTGACTGCGTCACCATTTTGAATCATGGCCGGCAGACCTGTTAAAAGGTTAATTGTTGAAACACAAATATTAAGTAGTTAATTACAGGATAAATAACAAGCAAATTTGCGTTTACACTTTTCCTGATTGTTTGATTGTCCAAAGCAGTTTTTTGCGTTGTGGTAAAAGCTGACGGTGGGTCGGAATTTCTGGAAGCATAATTATATTTACACAGGATATGTAAGTATTGCCTAGACACACAGAGCCAGTATTCACTTGGGATACTTTTTGTTCAGCCGCCGACAAATATTTATGTGATTAACGCTGAGTAAAAGTAAGGTGCAATTTCTTGCGAATGAAGAATAGTTCCATGTTCATAATTTTGCCAAGATAAAAATGCGTCTACGCTTATTTACTGAGAAGAGAAAATTGTATTTGCACAATCATTAAGCAAACAGTAAACAAACGTTTTAATAACCACGGAAATATGAATGTGACATTGTAATTTACTACAATATCATTCAATTATTTAATCGAACAGCATATTATATTATGTTAAGCCGCAAAGGTTATTACTTGTTACGAGCCTTTTAGCGCTTGCCATCGCTCCTTCTGAAGGAAACCATTTTAAATCAATGTATTGTTGGAGAAACTACGATCAAGTTTGATGATGCCGTCTGTTTCGCCGTGGGAGTTCTTAGAGTTGCACTTAAAGCCGAAGTCACTTTTCGTAGTGTTTTTTTTTATTTTGAGCATCATGAACTTGTTGTAGCCGTTGTCAGTCGGAAATGCTTAGTACTTGAAACCTATAATTTCCATTTCTACTTAAATATAGAACCTGTACTATGCGGCATAGGTGAAGAACACTTGTTTGTAATACTTTATCAGCCGAAAATAAATAAATATAGATTGTTAGAATAGTATAGTAGCTGAGGACATTGTAATCCTTCACATGTACAAGTTTACAAATGAAATAGGTTTTCTTTATTGCAAGTCATAATGAAATGGGTTCTTGTGTAGTTTGAATAATGTATATATGATTTCTTATTAATGTTATTTGACTTACATTAAGATTTTATTTTTTATTAGAGTCATAGACGATAAATTCTTTTCTATCTTTAAATAATTGGTGCAAACCAAAAGCAGGCCTTTTTCTTGAAAGTAGATTTTATACAAAATTATTATTCCACTTACTTATTGAGGTTTCGGTATTCAGATGTAGTGGAAAACTCCGAAGTATTTCATTACACGAGTATTCTGTATTCTCGCATGAGTTAGTACATTCGAATACACCTCGTTCATTTGCTCCGATACAAGGGAAACTATTTTCATTATGAACTCATAAATCAATGATACAATCGAGCGATATGCACCCTTAATATATGATATGAATTCTTGTAATTTTCGCGAACATTATCAATGTGCTTTTCGATTTTCTATTCGAATATCAAACTGTTTCGGAACTTGTTTCTTATATCAATCAATGAAATATTGAAATGTTTGGAATTACTTTTTATGATGAACTAGATTTCTGAGCTAATTGGTGCTATTCTTTACTACGTACTTAAGCATGATAAAAGGAAAGAGCAGCGATAAATTTATAAACATGATTTATTGGAAATAATGATATCTCCTCTATCATTAGTCCAGTAGTTGATAGACAAGGGGTATACCTCAGTGTGACACTCGACAGTCACATCCTGGCCGATATGGGCGCCCTCCAGTTGATTTGGTATAGACAGCATAGGTGTGAATAAAACGTTTTATAGGCTTTGTTGTAAGAATTAGGGCCAGTATATACTGGGGATTAGCCCGGTTCCTATATTTCATAGATAACCCGCTTCGCTTAATGTCTGTTGAATTTTCTACATGGCATAAATCTAATAACCGATGGTAACTTCGACTGTTTGATCACCGCAGGAGATAAATTTTTGTGTAATTCACAATTATTTGTTTTGGTCTGGGTATTTGTGTATGTTTGTAAACGTGGCTCCATGGCATAAGAATTATTTGTAGGTTTTTTTGAAGCTATCTATCTATCACGCCAGATCTATGTGTATAAATAAATTCAAGCGTCAACCTATAAACAACTATAGCTACATTTTATGGGACAAATGTGTGAGAGGTAATTTAAATGTTATAAAGTTTTTTAACGAAAATGTGCAACATATTTGAAAAATATCAAAATTCCACAGAAATAAGCTAGAATGTAATTTCTTATTATCTTACAGAGTAAATTGCGTTGCTATTTAACGTATACAAATAACGATTGTTTGGAATCAAATGGACACGTTTTATGTGGCTGCGTAATTAAAGTAATTACTGAGCAACTCTCCACTAAAAAGAAATTAGAAAATTCATTATAAGGTTTCCACGTAAAAGCTATCGATGAATATCGAAGACTGCCCCATTTCCCTTAAAAGTAACGTATATTCTTCAGTAGTAACAAGGCTTTTCTCGGAAATAAATGAGCGCAGTATTCGTCTCGAGTGAATGGTTAAAATATTTAATCAAAATCAATTCCTAGATTTTCTTACAAAGATAAGGACGTAAAAATATTATTTCCATATTTTATTCATCAATAATGTAGATATATCATTAGTAATTATCTGACTATTTAAATAAGGCGTGGGACGATACAATCAAGTGAAGATATTGTCCCCAAACTTTCAATTGAATTGTTAGATAAAATTTCACAAACATTAAAATTCTAGTAGATTAATCAGCCAGAGTCACGCTGTACGTACATAACTCTAATTTACTATTTTAAACAATCTTCAGTAAGCGTTGCAAAGAAAAAAGTGATTACAAATCATAGTATGTGATTTTGAATGATACATATATTCGTGATAACAGACCAAATGACATACATGCTAAAACAATAGAAATAATACACAAAACTAAGTTAATAATGTAAGTGTTTAATTCATGGTAAATATAAAGGACATTTACCACGAATTTACAACGATAACGTGATTTTGGATGATATTTTCATGATATAATCTCCCTTTTTATCAAAATTGCAGATACAATAGACTTAATAAATGCTAAAATAAAATTTTATCTTCTTCTATCTATATATCTATACATGTAATAAAACTGTAACCGAGCCGAATCTGTACATTGAATATTTTTCGAAAATTTTAATGGGGTACATTTCCTTATCGATATAGAGGCCAAAACAATTTTTTTTGGCATTATTGTCTGTCTGTCTGTCTTTCTGTCCGTCTGTTTCTTGGTGTTTCAATCACGCAAAAACTACCGAACGGATTTCACTGAAGTTTGGTATGGTAATAACTTATAGCCTAACTTAAAATAATAAATATTTTTTATCCCGGAAACAATAATCAATCCGGGATAATCGTGGGATAAACCATAAAAAAATATTATTTTTATTATTGTTAGTCGCGAGCTGCAATGTTACGTTGAAATGCGTGATTTTGCCTACACATGAATTCAACCATGAACTGATATAGGACCCAGGTTCGTCTCCTCACGAGAAACTCTTTGCTGGTTAAAAGCATTCGCCTGAAATTGTACATACATTGTTTGACTTAAACACTTAAACATGATTTCGTGCATGAACCGACGATGCTTTGAGTTGTCTCTTCTGGAGAAAAATCTTGAACGATGAATGGCCCGTACACGAAACTTTGTATAGTCATTTGTTTAGGATATCTTATCATATTTATTAACATGAACATGAACTGTATATACGAGAAAACTGACACGACATGTACTGATAAAATTATGTTACAGACTTAGCACGCAATGTACCTTTTTTAAATAATAATTCGCCAGATTACGATATTTGGCAGGGTAGGTAGAAAAGATTTAAAAGTACCCAAGTATTGTATATGTTTTTTTATGAGACGGCGATAGCGTTGAATAAGATTGCACTTTAGAGACCTACGTTAAATTACAAAATAAACGCGTGCGTAGTCGCGGGTAACAGCTAACAGTATAAAAAATGAAGTGAATTTTTAATTAAAGTAGCCATATCGTTTTTATTTCATTGTATAACATTCAATATGTACAATATTTTGTTTCCTTAGTTAGGTAACGTGTTCAATGCGTTGTAACTGGCGAGGTAACATCACTGTTTCATATAATACGTTATAATTACCAGGATAACATGACATCGTAATAATTGTTAACATGGTGCGGCGGTGTATGAGGAATACTCACATTAAACCATGAGCATGATCCGCTTGCTAATCGATGGTGGCAATCCATTAGACGCTATGCAGATTAAGATCCCATGTGTAACCATCGTCGTCGTCAGTGTTTCACCATCCACGACGCTAACTGCCAACAACAAACACATTTCAGTTGATACTACCATTACACCGCTATTAGAGGCATTTTGCATTCTCTCTCTGCGTAACTGTAACTATTATTTTGTTCTGATACATAATTGTTATGAATATGTCGCATCCGGGTCATAAGTACGTATTGCAATTGCCAATTTTAAATCAGCTGTTTAAATTATAAGTATTTGTAGACACAACAAACACACGTTTTAATCAAAACGCGTTTTTAATCCTAACATAACTTTTTTGTAAATTTATTTCTATGGTTTTTCGATATCTTTTGTTCTCATACGACTATGAGTATGTTCTCGTCGTATTAATAAAAGCAATGTCGGAAATGTGAATTTCAATGATCATAAATACAAAGTTTGTTTGTAAGTAATATAGCTGATGCGTTATGGGATGTTTTGAATTGTTTGTACTTTGATTTTCCTGTATATTACAATTTTGCTGGAAACAGGTAATTGTCATTATCTTCACAAGAACGGGTGATATGTAATTCTCCTTAACTTTATATTTGAGACGATACGTATTAACAATAGATAAAAATAAAAGAAACCTAATTTGGTATGAACTGAGTCGGGTTTACCTATCGTTAAATATCTATCAATCTATATCATCACCCCAAATCCTTTGCAGGGTAGGCAGAGAGTACAGAGTTCAGAGTTATCGTAGGATAAATGTGCCCGGCAATAGATTCGCCCCCTATAACACCTGTAACTTACATCTTTGGCGAATTGTAACTGTACTACTACCCCTTGGGCAATAAACAGAATGGAGTAGATATAGTATATGATTATTGCTTGGTTTAGTGTTCAGAGCATAGGCCCTTACGCCCTCTAGATTGAGTAGTTGCGGGTTCTATCTCCGCGAGGCATAAGTTTTGTGTGATCCACAAATATTTGTTCCGGTTCTCGACACGGAACTCATTCATTGGTAGAATAGTTTGAAAAATGAAACTGGAATTTTAATGGCCAAATTTATTAATAATATTTCATTGAATATCAGATGAGACACTCGTATCATCATAACTAAATCTAGGAAATATCGAATAGGTATAATTTCTATTCATTAAACTAAAACTTGGTTCAAACCCAGGCACACACCTTTGTCTTTTCGAAAGCATGTGCGTATTAAAAATTAACTATCACTTGCTTTATCGGTGAAGGAAAACATCGTGAGGAAACCTGCATGCCTAAAATTTGTCGAAGGTGTGTGAAGTTCGCCAACCCGCACTGGGCCGGCGTGGTGGACTATGGCCTAAACACTCTTAGTTTGAGAGGAGGCCCGTGCCCAATAGTGGGACAGTTTCTTAACTTAATAAATAAAAACTAAAACTTAATTACAAGTTTTAATTTAACTTGCATGGTTCGTATGTCTGTGTGTCTTTCCGGTTCATATCTTGTGTTCCATTTTTCAAACACTTGCGGCAATCAGATTGAGCTAGAAGTAGGTATACTTGTATAAGTTCGGTGACAATGCAATAATATGGTACCATGGAGTTGGTCTGATGCTGGAGTTGGAAGTTTGCCATGGAAACATGTCAACTACACAACATAACCACCTCGTATTTAGCCTTGTTAGATTGGCATTAACAAGTACTACTCAACCAGATGATATCCAGGGTGTGATGATGAAGAGGAAAGGTGGCCAAGGGAAGCACCCAACTACTCAACCTAAACCCGCCATGTTTGGGCTCATTGGATCTGTCTTGACGAGTTCTGTAAAGCTGGTTGATGTCCAGTGCCTGATGATGGAGCCGAAGGGTGGCCAACGACTATGAGTATGTTCTCGTCGTATTAATAAAAGCAATGTCGGAAATGTGAATTTCAATGATCATAAATACAAAGTTTGTTTGAAAGTAATATAGCTGATGCGTTATGGGGTATATATTACGCTTGAAACAGGAAATTGTTATTATCTTTACAGGAACGGGTGATATGTAATTCTCCTTAACTTTATATTTGAGAAGATACGTATTAATAATAGATAAAAATAAAAGAAACCTAATTTGGTATAAACTGAGTCGGGTTTTTCTATCGTTAATATCTATCAAGCTATATCATCACCCCAAATCCTTTACGGGGTAGGCAGAGAGTACAGAGTTCAGAGTAATCGTAGTATAAATGTGCCCGGCAATAGATTCGCCCCCTATAACACCTGTAACTTACATCGTTGGCGAATTGTAAGTGTACTACTACCCCTTAGGTAGTTAACAGAATGGAGTAGATAAAGTATATGATTATTGCTTAGTTGAGTGTTCAGAGCATAGGCCCTTACGCCCTCTAAATTGAGTAGTTGCGGGTTCGATCTCCGCGAGGCAGAATTTTTGTTCCGGTCTGTGCATATGTAATTTATGTTCGTATATGTACCCTCGACACGGAGCTCATTCATTGATAGAATAGTAGAGTAGTTGAGGTCCAGTGCCTGATGATGGAGCCGAAGGGTGGCATGGTGGTGGGACTCTTTGGAGTTGTCTTGACAGCTTGTTTATAAAATAATCTTTATAAATAAATTAAAATAATTGTAAAAGATTTGTTATGTTGCACGCACCAAGTAATAGAATGCTTTAAAAGATTGGATAGAAATTAAATTAACGCGTAAAAATCAATTTTCAGATTTCGGAGAGGAAATAATCTCGTTATACTCTTTAATCTTGAGAAATAAATCTTTCCCACAATTAAGTCAATCACGCCTGTTTAACTCGATTTTCTTTTGAGAAACCTATTTTATAGGCCATAGGGACCGTTCCCTGGAAGAGGCTAAGGCAAGACTAAATTGTCCTGAGGTAAAACAGTCGAATTAAATGGTAAAAGAGCTTTATTTAAAAAAAATTACACTGCAAATGACACTAAGGGAGAGTTTTTATTGCATTACTTAAAGCTTGACTTTGGTTCGTACGTCAAAATAGTAGAAGGAGACGTTATTAAACTTGTCGCCTCAAAGCATAAAGCTTACAATATGATTACATTAGATATTCTAAATACAATACTCAATGAATGTTCAGTTAAATTCCAAGAAAAATTCAAATTAACAAATGCTGTTCATGCCAAGCATTTGTCCTATTACAAAGTAATTTTAGGCAAAAGATACGGAATTATGATAATCTAAATCATACTGAATTAATAAAGACGTCTCAGAAGATGAGACGGGAATACGAAGTTGAATTATATTACGTTGTACAAAGCTTTCAGTCGCGTCGCATTTGTCGGGGTTTTTTGTAACAGTCCCCAATAGTTTGCGTTAGCTTGATGATATAATAATGGCTTATACGGCCGGCATAAACAGCTTTGTATTCCGAGTAAGAGAAAAAGGTCAAACAATGCCGAGAGTGCTTCCTTTGGTTACGCCGTCGGGCCTGCGCTTCGTCAGCATTGTACGGTACTTAAACTTCATTAATGATTCTGCACTCTTGACTTATCAAGAGTGCAGTATCAATGATTAAGTTATGTATCTATATACATTGTCATTCGTCTCTTAAGACAAACTATGTACATAATATGTATATTGTCTAGTATTCATATTTGGATTGTAATATCTAAAGGTTATTTTTTGGACTTTAAAGCTATACTTCTGAAATCATGCATGTTTAAATAAATTATTGGTGAGCATCAACGCCAGGGAGCAGGTTTTATTGCTGGGCGATTTCAATGCCAGGGTTGGTCGGGACTATGAGGTTTGGCCAGGAGTTCTGGGTGGACATGGAGTTGGCAACATGAACAGCCAGTCTTTGTGCTAAATACGGTCAGGCAATTACGAACACTATGTTTAGGCTTGCCACCAAGTACAAGACAACATGTATGCACCCAAGATCCAAGCATTGGCATTTGATTGACTACCCAATCGTGAGGCAAAAAGATTTTAGCCAAGTACAGGTTACCCGCGCCATGCGTGGTGCGCAATGTTGGTCTGACCACCGACTTATTGTTATTAAGCTACGAATCCGCCCTCGTCGCCTGCGTAGATCTCCTATAAAAAAGCTTGCGTCTTTGAACGTGGATAAGCTAGAAGATATCGCGGTCAGGGAGAAATACGCTGAAGCCCTGTCTGAAAAGCTGATGCCAGCTAATGAGGTAGGTGATGTTGATGCTGCGTGGGGAACTTTGTCATCTCATATCATGGATACCGCTTCAATTGAACTGGGTAAAAAAATCCGTCGCAAAGAAGATTAGTTTGATGGAAATGATGAAATCCTGCGGGCAGCATTCGACAAACACCGAGATCTTCTGTGACAGCACAAAAGGCAAAGAGGAAGCGTTGCGGTTGTTAAAGCTAGTGACCTCGAATTGCGCAAGCTGTCTCGACATATGAAAGACAAGTGGTAGCAGGATAAAGCTAGTCACATGCAATGGCTCATGGACACAAACCAGCTGGGAGAGTTCTACAGTGAGGTACGTAAGCTGACTGGTACGTCCTACCACGCAAGGGTACCTTTAAGGTCTCTAGACGGTAGTCACATGTTGACGAGCAAGGAGGATGTACTAAAGCGCTGGGCGGAGCACTTTAATACTCTGCTAAATGTGGATCGATCAGCTGATCTGCAAAGTATCGGTTTAATGCCTCAGCTCCCTCTTACTTTTGAGCTGGACGAGCCTCTATTGCGTGACGAGGTTGTTACTGCCATCGGACAGCAACAAAACAAACGGGCAACTGGCATTGACCTCATACCGGGAGAGCTGATAAGATACGGCGGAGAGGAGTTGCACAAGTTAGTGTAGGAACTATTTGTTCGCATGTGGGAGGAAGAGCGCGTTCCGGACACCTTTAAAGTATCGCGCATAAGTGCTCTTTACAAGAACAAGGGTGACCGATCTGACTGCAACTCTTACCGCGGTATTTCGCTCCTTTTAGCCCCCGGAAAGGTATTTGCTAGAGTTCTCTTAAACCGCCTAAAGAACTTGTCTGAAAAGATTCTGCCTGAAACCCAGTTTGGCTTCCGACCGGACCGAGTCACATGCGAAGCTATATTCTCAGGGAACAGGGCTGTCAGCTTTACCTTTGCTTTTGACCTGGAGAAGGCTTTCGACAGTGTGTCTCGGGAAGCTCTATGGTTGGTGCTAGGTAAGCTAGGGTGCAGGGAAAGGTTTGTGAGACTTCTTAGACTCCTGCATGATGACATGCAATGCTGCGTTGCCGTAGACGGTGAACAGACAGACTTCTTCCTCGTTACCTGTGGAGTGAAGCAAGGATGCGTCTTGGCGCCTACGCTGTTCGCCTTATACTTTGCGGTGGTAGTTGGAGAGGTCTTACACACTATTTTTCAAGGAGTCCGCATCCATTTCCGTACAGACGGCAGTCTTTTCAATTTGGCTAGACTTAAGGCTCGCCCTAAAGTCTCTTACGCACTGATCACTGAGATCATGTGTGCTGATGACTTGTGCTTCCTATCATCCCTAGACGGCCTGCTACAACTGATGCCCGTATTCCACTAAGCCTGCCGTAAGTTCGGCCTAAATATCAGTGTCAATAAGATGGAGGTGATGTCCCTGGACATACACGGTCACAAGACACTGACCATAAAACTTGGTGAGGATGTGCTAAAGCAGGTGGATAAATGTCGCTATCTGGAGAACACTGTAACATCCAAGTGTGACCTTGATGCTGAGATCAATAGCAGGGTGGGTACCGCAGCTGCGGCATTCGGTAAGCTATGTACCAAGGCCTTTTGCTCGCATAACCTTAAGTTGCCCACTAAGATATCGGTGTATATGGCAATCGTGCTGCCAAACCCCCTATACTCCTCTGAGATGTGGTGTGGTATACACACCACATTCGCACTCTAGATCGCTTCCACCTTAAATACCTCCGTACCATCATGAGGATCAGATGGTCCGATAGAGTGCGAAATACCGAAGTTCTGCGACGAGCCAATGTGGCGGAGGACAGAGTGGCGAAGCGCATCTTCTACTCTGAACTGGAGAAGGGCAAGCGGAATCATGGCGGTCTCCTCCTCCGGTACAAGGATGTCCAAAAGCGACACATGAAGAGATGCAACATAGAGCCTTCTCGTTGGGAACGTTTGGCAGCACAGCGGCCAGAATGGCGCAGGATGGTGAACAGCCAAGTACGCGAGTTCGAGGCTCTGCGTAAAGCTGACCTTGATGCCAAACGCGATCAGTTAAAGGCTCGCCCACCTGCTGCCATAACAAACAGTTATGAGAACGGCGTACTCACGTGCCCTCAGTGTGCACGGAGTTTCGCCGCGAAGATAGGCCACATAAGCCATCTTCGAGCGCACCAGCGCCATAACTCCGACTAGGGGTCAAAGTGGTCGCCATGGCCGAAATCGGTTGGATTAATTATCAGCATCAATGAGTAGGGCAGACTATGAATCCGTTTTCAGATAACTTAAAAAAGATCATACGCTACGTAGAAATGAATGAAGTCTTCACGGTAATAATAGGCTTTATTGAGTACAGATTAAACAGCGCGTGCCGTATGAAGTTCAAACGTTTTCGTTTAAAATTTCTCTCAGCTTTTGGCGCAAAATCTTTCCTCTGGGATTCCTCGGCATTTCTTAAATAAACTTTACACCACCTCTTAATTTCATATAAGGTGCTACCTGAAAAATGATACAACGTAGTAATATTAGCCCTGTTAAGAAACTGTCCCACTGTTGGGCACGGGCCTCCTCTCTAACTGAGAGGGTTTAGGCCATAGTCCACCACGCTGGCCTAGTGCGGGTTGGCAAACTTCACACACCTTCGAGAAACTCTTAGGCATGCAGGTTTCCTCACGATGTTTTTCCTTCACCGTTATAGCAAGTGATAATTAATTTTAATACGCACATGCTTTTCAAAAAGACAGAGGTGCGTGCCTGTGTTTGAACCCGAGACCTTTGACTTTGCAGTCCAACGGTCTAACCACTAGGCTATCACTGCTATACAACGTAGTAATTTCCTTAAACTTGTCATTTAAATATTCCTAATTAGTAGTTTTTATTACAAAATAACGCCCAGTTGCAGAGACGTTCTTAAAGATGACATTGATTGCTAATTGAAATAAATTAAATCATTGCATAAAATAAAATTACGATAAATGATATATCGCAATAATAAAATTCTTTAATGATAATGCCACTATATGTAATGAATGTATTTTCTGCAATGGTGTGTAAGACGGTACAAATAGTGAAAACTTCGGTATTTAAAAAAAGACTAACATCTGAACATTTTAAATGTAAAAAAGAAGATGACCTCTAAAGAAACGTAGTCCATCAGATCTTTTTCAGTGACATCTGTTCCAGGTTGTTTTACAACAAATGCTGTAGGTTCTTCTCCGTAATCAGGCACCGGTTTCCCTACCACACCTGCTTCACGCACTCCAGGGTGTAGCTGTAAAATGGTCTCCAACTCCAATGGTGCTATCTGTCAAAATAATTAAAGTACACAGGAATATTATTTAATTAAAGTAACCATACCAAGACATTGTAGAAAAGCTGCAACCGGAACGATGTTAAAGTAAAATGCAGCTATATACCTAAGTGTAAAGGCCTATTTGGCAATAATCAAGATTGTGTGATGTGTTTGTAACAGCACTTCAGTTTAATATTAAAAAGCGCAATGAATATGGCTTTCTATATTTAAAATCCAAAACAAAATGCGGGCTGCACCTTTTGGTGAATTACGATCGTCTAGGATTTATTGGTTTGCATCGAGCGTCGAGCGTGCAGGAATGCAAAAATACCCTACGAATACAATAAAAACTACGAACGGATGTACAAGTATAAACATAAGCTTTGTTCACATTATTATCTAGGCTAATAGAGCATCTAGAAAACTATAGAATATGAATCCTTCTATGACGTTACCTACAAAAAAGGTTTTTCGAGATGATATGGTACAAGAATATTCGCGTCGGGTAATAATTCCCCACAACCCACAAAGTCTTATTGCTAGACTCAGGTCGAGATGCTGGCTACTACGTGTATATTTTTTCATATGTCCAGGTTGTTTCGTAATTATTAGTTACTATCTTCTGACCTATAGAATATGCTGCGCAACATCTTCTCATCCAAAATACCTCAGTGCCTAAAGACTAAAGTTTTTAGTCAATGTGTGTTACCAGTGATGACATATGGATCAGAGACGTGGTCTCTTACAATAGGTCTCATAAAAAAGCTCAAAGTTGCTCAGCGAGCTATGGAAAGAGCTATGCTCGGCGTTTCTCTACGTGATCGAATCAGGAATGAGGAGATTCGTAGAAGAACCAAGGTCACCGACATAGCCCTCAGGATTAGCATGCTGAAGTGGCAATGGGCTGGCCACATAGCGCGAAGATCGGACGGGCGTTGGGGCAGAAAGATTCTAGAGTGGAGACCACGTATTGGCAAGCGCAGCGTAGGACGACCGCCTGCCAGATGGATCGACGATCTTGTGAAAATCGCAGGAAATCGTTGGATGCAGGTGGCATCGGACCGGTTACGCTGGAAAGCGATTGGGGAGGCCTATGTTCAGCAGTGGACAAGTATAGGCTGAAATGATGATGATGATGATCTTCTGACCGCGACTTCGACCGCGTTGACTTTAGACAGGAATCTAACATTGCTGTTCATATAATGATCCTATGTGTTAATAAAGGTAATAAAGTACGCCAAATTTGTCCTGATCCATTCAAACATTTTTGCGTTATTGTGTAAAAAACATCCAAATACATTTCTAATATCAGTTTATAATATTTATATATACCAGCTGTAACATAATAAACGCATTCGAGATCAATTCACAAATACAGATTTTCCTTAAGATAATTAAATTCGGTTCTACATTCAGCTTTCAAAAAACAGTCTTTCAAAAGGCCACCTCATCTCCACCTGGGCAGTAGAAAGAGGCATTTGCCCAACGGTGGGATGATGACTGACCAAAAAAATAGTTCTACCTTGTATCCATCGTAAACGATTATTTCTTTCAGCCTTTCAACTATGTAGAAATATTTGTCGTCATCGTAATAACCCAAATCGCCGGTCTTAAAAAAGCCTTTTTCTAAGTAAACAGAAGGGTCTATTCCCACGTAACCCTTCATAATGACAGGACCTCTCAGGCATATTTCCCCACGTTGATTCGGGCCAACAGTTTTACGGGTTTCGGGGTCCACGACCTGTGTAAAATATCAATATCAGGTTATATCGAATATCAACGCTTATAAGAAGCCACACATATAAGGCAGTAATAATAATATTGTAACTTCACACGCGTTATTAAGTAGCTCAGAAGAGAATAAGATTACCTTAAGGGTTATGCCAGGGGAGACCATGCCCACGCTTCCGGGCTTTGGACCTTTAGTACCCCAACTCTCGGATGTCAGTTCACCCGCTTCAGTCATGCCGTAAACTTGCAATATATTTTTAAATTTGGGAAACCTTAAAGAATAAATATGATTCAGAATTTTTGAGGTCTATCTTTGGGTTTATTTAAACCTTTGCACTGATGTTAAATATATATTAATAATCCTTTTGTGGACATTTTAAAAGGATTATGTTTTTAAATGTAGCGGAAGAGGTGTATCAGAATCCAGTGTGGCAAACTATAGTCTTTGCCTAACGCAGTGGGATAAAGGTGTATGTATTGATGTATGTCCATACAATTTATATTCAGAGAATAGCACTTTAGTAGTAAAAATGGAATAGAAAAACAAATCTATTTGTGTGTTAAATAAAGCATTTCTTTCATGATATTTTACCACATAGACCAAAATAATAATATAAAAACTGACTACAAAAAGCAAAGTCGGTGCCAAGTAACAGACTAAACTAACCGGTACCGACTTAAAATGTTTATTTCTTGCTTTTTGAAGTCGGTTTTTTCTTTAAAGAATTTTATTTTACAATTTTAAGTGACATGTGAATTATTTACAAATATTTATATACCTATATTATATTATTTTGCTGAGTTGTACTGCAAGGTACCTACAGGATTGATATATTAACCATAATAACGGAATCTATACATTCGTGCTGTTCGCCGTTAAGGAGTCCCCTGGTGAATCAGAATCAGAATCTAAATATTTTTTATTCATGTAAACCATTACAGTATTAATGAATCGTCAGAAATGTAACAAAGACCCTACCACCACTTCGGAATGTCATTCCTGTGGAGACGAAGGGCATTTTACATTTTCTTTTTCGTTAGGATATGGGAAAACGATGTAGGCTGGTCTATCAGGTAGGTCTAAGTTAAAATATACAAATTATACTATTCATGTGAATGGCTACAGTCAGTTTATTTGGTCGTGGTAAGATAGTCTGGGTTTTCCCCGTTACCTGCATCCTTCCACTTTCACATTGTATATCTGTTTTGTCGTTCTTTCCTCTGGCATTCTTTCTATATGCCCGAACCAACGGAGCATATCCTTTCTCATCTTTCCACCGATACTATCTTTCATACCTACTCGCTTTCTTACTACGCTGTTGCTAATGCGGTCGGTCAGCTTCGCTCCGCACATCTTCCGCAGAGCTCGCATTTTTACCGCATTTATCCTACTTTCATCCTCCTTCTTACATACCCAGCTCTCGCTACCATATAACAGCGTTGGGACGAGAACTCCGTTATGTATGGCCAGCTGCGCCTTATGACTTAAGTACCGGCTCCCAAGTAGCTTTCCCATCGCACCCTTCACTCAGTTCCCTGCACTCACTCTTCTCGCTATGTCAGCGGTGTATTTCCCATCCTTACTGAAGGCGCATCCAAGATATACAAATTCATTCACTTGCTCCAGCACATCGTTACTAACCACAATCCTTACATTCGCTCTGGTTTCTTCCCTTTCAAAAACCATAATCTTGGTTTTCTTTACATTCAAGTGTAAGCCATTGATCATGCAGACGTCTTTCATAACTGTGACTAATGTTTGCAGGTCAGTGGCTGTTGGCGCTATTAAAACCGCGTCATCTGCGTAAAGTAGATGGTTTACCACTAAGTCACCCATTTGTACACCTTCATTCATCGCTTTCAGTCTTTGAAGACTTTTATCCAGATATATTATAAACAGTCTAGCAGACAACACGCAACCCTGTTTGACGCCGATTTTAACGTCAAACCAGGGTGACCTGTTACCACCCACTCGTAAGCATGCCTTGCAGTCCACATAAGTGAACTGGACGGCTCGTAACAGATGGCACATCTATACCATACTCTGGCAAAATGTCCCAAAGTCTCTTTCGCACAACTCTGTCAAATGCCTTCTTCAGATCTACAAAACCGCAGAAAACCTTCCGCTCCACTGCCAGATGCTTCTCTACGATGTTGCGGAGGGAGAAGACTTGATCTGAACATCCTCTTCCGGACCTGAAACCCCCTTGTGCCTCGTACAACATTCTATCGGACTTAACGCGCATTCTCCGTTCAATAATTTTACCGTACACCTTGGCTGCCAAGCTGATCAAACTGATGGCTCTGTAATTGGTACAGTCATATTGTGAACCCTTGCCTTTATACACGGGTACTATGACTGCGCGGCGCCAATCTCTAGGGACTCTACCGGTCCTCCAGCAAAGGTTTGCAAGGGCCCGGAAAGCGTCCCGGACGCAAGTTCCACCATATTTGATCATCTCGGCAGATATCATGTCTACTCCCGCAGCTTTATCGTTTTTCATACTTCCTATCGCCCATTCAGCTTCTTCCATAGTGATGTACTCCGTTGATTCTGGTGCTGCAAACTCGCCTTTGGGCACGTCTGATGCCGCCATCAGCATCCGGGTCATCTCCATACATTTCTCCAAAATATTCACTCCACCGGTTTAGCACAGCTTGTGTGTCTGCAAGAATGTCACCATCTTTAGATTTTATCCTTTCCATTCTGGAGCCTGACGAATCACCTCGAGCCTTACTCACCTTGCTCCAAAAGAGTTTGGTGTTGTTCTCGAAGTTCTTCGCCAGCCTCTCCTCCTCAATCATACTGGCTCTTTCACGCTTTTCTTTCACTAAGGTTTTGGTGGCATTCTTGCATTGCCGGTATATTTCTTTTCTCATCTCTGTCATACTGGCATTCAGGTTCAAAGAAGATACATAGTCCAGCCGCGCTTTCTTCTTACTTTCTACGGAGCTTTGCAACTGCGTATCCCACCCTGCATCACCTTTTGCTGTACTATGCTTCCTTGAGCAACCACATACTTATTTCGCGGATTCCACCAAACTCTCTTTCAGGCTATTCCAGCATCTACATTTGAGTCTGAAGAGCCTGCTGTCAAAAACTTGTCCCGGACTCTGCCTTCATACATTCTCCTCACGCTCTCATCTTGCAACTTTTCAACCTTTAATCTTTCAAGGTCTCCGAAGGTGATACGCTCTCGCCAGTGCCTCCACTTCCTGAACAGACCACTAAACCGCGCAACTACGAGATAGTGGTCTGATTCCAGAGTGGGGCCTCTATACGCACGCGTATCTTGTAGTTTGCTTCGGAGACGGTTATCAACCAGGATCAGATCTATCATGCTTTTTTGTTCATTCCTTCTCCACGTATACATATGTACGTCCTTGTGCTGGAATATCATATTAGACACAAGGAGACCCCTTTCCAAACAAACATCTACAATGAGCTTATCTGCATCGTTCACTCTATTATCACCATAAGGACCCAGAGCAGCGTTGCAAGTTTACCGCCTGGTTCCGACCCATCCGTTCAGATCGCCACACAAAATCACCTTTTCGTTAGCCTCAGCCAAATCCAGAACTTCCCTGACATTATCCCAAAACTTCTCAAGGTCCTGGGGTGTCGACGAGCTTACGGAAGCATATGCTGCGACCAAAAATACTCTAGTGACACCCAGTTTTAAACGGATCCAGAGAAGTCTCGCATCGCACAGGCCATAATCTTTCACTCCAGAGGCCAGGCAACGGGACAGCAAGATACCCACCCCCATACTGGCACGACTGCTCCGCGGTACCCCAGACCACAGAGCCATCGTTCCATCAGGAAGATCACAGGTTTCACTGCCCCTCCTCTTAGTCTCTGTTATACACAGAGCATCCAGGCGTCTCTCTTTCCTCACGTCAATCACCTCATGCATCTTCCATACCACCTCTTACATTCCAAGTGCCTATTCGGCACTCTGCACCCTACGACTCGCCAGTTCGGGCCCAGCGTGATGGTTGGCGGCCCCCATCGCCGCTTCCACCTATATTTGTACCGACGGGGGCGGGCCGGTACGCGTCGCCTCGGAGGGACGCCCTAGCCCGCACTGCGGTACGTCTTCGGTCCAAGATTGCAGCCATAATGACTGGCAGTGGTCGCGACGAGCACGCTCGTGGACAGACCCCCAGCACGCTTTTGGACAGACCCCCTCATATGCAGAGAAAGAAATGAGAAAAAAAAAAACATTTTACTAAATTAATAAATAGAAGGAAGAGAGGCAATAGTAAATAATAATAGCTAAACAAGTTGTCCATATTCAATCAAGTGGAGCTGGAACAGCCCCTATCCAAGTATTTTTGTCTTTTAAATAATCATTTTGTGTATAATAACTAAGCTTACCTTTAATACAAGCTTTGAATTTATTGTCACTAAGTTTAGTGACATCAAGAAGAATTTTATTATTAAATCTAGCAATGCCTATCGCCTAGCTGATAAAACAGATCTATATTTTTTCTTGTATACATTATGTTTTCACAAATATACTGACATGGGACTTTGGCATTGGCTTCTTTGTATCTTCAAAGTCCAAAGTTCAATACCGATTTCATTAAAATGGGACCACCTCAAAATCATACTAAACCCAACGCAAAAAGAATCATCAAAATCAGCTCATAAATACAGATGTTATAAAAAAACAGACGAATTGTCGACCTACTCCTTTTTTGAAGTCGGTTAATATTCTTATTAGTTCTATGGCAGAGTACCTATAGAATTGACGTAACTCCCATATTATCTCAATCTACGCATTCGTATCGTTTGTCGTTAAGGAGTTCCCTGGTGTATCTTCCAAGTCCAAGGTCCAATACCGATGAAATTAAAATGGAACCACCTTGGAGCTATACGGAACCCAATGCAACAAGATTTTTTTAAATCGAATCATATTTGGCCGAATTATCGCGTAACATACATACAAAAAAAACATACAGTCGAATTGAGAACCTCCTCCTTTTTAGAAGTCGGTTAAAAAACAAGATAACTGTTCTAGACATGTAGGTTAGGAAAGCAGCAAACAGTGTTCCATAACAATAATATTAATAAATAACCTGAAACGATTTTTCAATTTTTCTAAGTAAATGAAGCGATACTTGCCTGGATTTAACTTTTTCAATCGTCTTGTTATGAAGAGGCGATGATCCAGAATATATAACCTTTAACGAATCGAGATTAAATCTATCCGCTTCTTTAGCTTTTGATAGGTAACAAACAAAGGAGGGTACTAAAAATGCAATATCGACCTGGAATTTCATGAGTCTTATATTAGTTATTTAATTATTTGGTAAAAATAGATTACGGTACATTTCGTGGGATAGCTACGGACGGAGCCCATACCAAATGCATTCAAAATAGTTTGTCTATAATTGATAAAACAGACAGTTTGCCTTATTTTTTGGAGCCCGTTTGTTAAACCTGTTTTATATTTAGTCAAGACGTGCTGTAGTGAGCAGGAAAATGAACAAGAAAATGGCGTTACTATAACTTGAAATAATCTTGTAAAAAGATTTTGTATGCCATTATTTAAACGAGCGTGTATGAGACAAACTATGAGAGTGGAGGAAGCCAGACAGGTATGTAAGGAAAGAACCTGTTGGAACTCTGTACTTTCTGCCTACCCCGCAAGGGATCTGGCGTGATGATAATCTATAGATAGATTATTTAAACGATCATTTCACTACGTTATCGTAACGCGACGCGCTACATATTGAATTGACTTTTGCTCGTTTTGGTGCCAACTTCCTTGCGCACTATCGCGGATTGTTTTCTCGCGCTGGCCAATTTAGTGGTCACTTTTCTATTCATCGTGACGTTGCGCGTGTGAGTTGAATGTTATCAGGGATAATAGGAATACAATTCAAGTATTAAAACTGTCTTCAATTTCTGTGCTTACGTCTTGGCATATGCTCCGTATTGATTGGTGAACTGTAAATAAATGTTGGAATACCGCTGACGTAAATATAAGTGTTCACTAAGAATTAAACGTCCAGTTTAAAATCACTGCACTTTGCTTGTGCACGTAATAAATAGTACTCATAATTACACCTAGTCAGGTACTACACTAAGTTTGTGACAAATTCTCTATAATAACATTATACATAATGTTATTACTCATTACGCGTGAGTAAAGTACTGTTTTGTCATTCATACACATAATATGTATTAACTTTATCAAAACCAGCTAGGAAGATGTGAGAGTAGACTTATTGTGATCTCTGTACCTTTTGCACAAAAAGCATGACTGTCTCAAGATGATGTCACACAACAGAAAAAAATCAATTAAATACATCACCTACTGTCCTTGTCCTCTATGTTTAATATTACACTTACATCACAGTCTTCAACACTTTTCATAAAAGTGTTAGGCGTAGCTTCATTGTTGTAGACAATTTTCCTCCCAAGAGCGAGAAATTTGTACGTCATAAACGTGTCGTAATTATGATACCATTCTCCGCAAAGGAAAGCCGTGCTTAGAGATGCGTCGCTAAAGCTAGAAAAATATAATTTAAGTATTAATTAGCATTAATTTGAAAGGTTTCGTTTGTCCCTTCTACGAACAGATGGCTTAGCACGAACAGATACGTACGCGTAGCGCTATCGAGTTGATATACTATTCTTTTCACTCCACATATTTTCTAAATACAGATTAAGTTGGCAACACGCCTTCTCGTCAACGTTACGCTAAATTCAATCAGTTGGTGCTAAGCCCTCAGAACTTATAGAGAATGTGTACTCATAAATGGGTAATTTCTTATTCTATCTTGGAATTAAATTTCTTTATCCATCATAATTCAAATTATCACATTTCAGATACATCGTTTAGATTTTCAGTATATGGACACCATAATGTCTGTGAATAATAAATGATGACTTTTCTTTTAAAACGAAAATATGACCACTTATTAATTCAAAGAATGAATGAAAAAATACTGGTGGATATTATTTAGGAAAAATATAAATCATCACGCCTAAATTCCCCAGCGATAGCAACAGAGGTATTCTGTGTATACCTACATTTCGCCTACAATGTTACGTCCCAATAAAATAAGCAGTGAGACTAATAGCAATAGATATATAAATATAATATATTGCTATTAGTCCAGATTATTAGTATACCAGAAGCAATTTCAGACTCCTAAATGGTAATATTTTTTGTAAAGAAAATTCCAATACCACTTTCCAACTTAGTATTTGAACCCAGAATATCGAGAGCGCCACTAGAACATCGAAACCTTCTACACGAATATTTAAATAAACTAAGTTCCATCCAGCATACATTTTCAAAGCTCAGTAAATATAGTTATCCTATTTGTATACTACAATCAAACTATTACTTACTTATCTGGCAGACTATTCAAGATGCAATTCAGATGTGTCAATTGAACGCCTTTTGGCATACCGGTGGTGCCCGAGGAATACAAAATGCATACGGTGTCAATCTGTCCTTGAATTTGCATCGGCTCAAACCTATTTATATCCACGTCGTTCGTAACCAGTGCTTTTATAGAAATCGCTGAGTCAACAGAATCGTCCAGAGTTATAAATTTCTTGATGCAGTTGAAACTTTTTAATATGTCACCGTACCTGCTCCAGAAGTGATTCGAACAGATAAAGTATTTGGGTTGCGTTATGCTTATTTTGTGTTTTAAACCCGCTGCAAATTACACATTATCATTATCATTATTTATTTGTCTACTTGCCTATTTATCTATTTTTTTTTTGATAGAACACAAATACGCATTACAATAAGTTATAAAACTACCTAATAAAAATATAATGTAAAACAAATGAACTAAACAAAACAACATGACATATTTCTTTACTTTATTGAGAAATGAAGAGAGGCGCGTACTGCCCAGATCTGATTTCATTAGTACTCGTACAAGCTAATAAAAGAAAATAAGTTAAAGTTTTATAGAGACAGTGTCACCTATGTTATTGTTTTATTTAAATAAATCTGGAGTTTCAGAGTTAACATTAACATAAACTTTACTGGTTTCACAATGCTATACACTTTTTGTAACGAGTTTTTGTAAGTGATAAATAAATTAACAAAAAAAAAAATAGTGAGACTTAATTTTTTTAATAGGTGATTCATAGATTTGTTATTTGTATATGTTTAACACTCATAAAAGTAACTTATCACAGACAAGTTTCACTTTGGCATATTGGATTTATGATAGAATTAACATTTTGCCAAGACAACTACTACGGACCATTATTTTTTTATTGTACTTTATTTTAAAGACAATGATTATATTGAGGGGGAAATATTAAAATGATAAGCGGTTCAGTGCTAATAGAACAGTGTTCAAAATCCTTAAAAAAATTACTCAATCTACATATATTCCGTCCCCTATTTCTCATTTAATTTTTTAATATGCCATAAGACAATAAACATTTAAAGAATGTAGTGGAAATAAGATAAGGTAGTTTGTCTCACGTACGTCGCTCCAGTGAACACGATTGCAAGAACCGTCGGGACAAATTCATTGCGTTTTTCGGATCCCACTGCAACGATATCGCCTCTCCCAACCCCCAACTTTGTCAAAGCGGTGGAAATATTGACGGCATATTGTGTGAATTCCTTGTACGTTAGCTTTTCACGTGTCTCACCGTTTTCCTAAACATTTCCGATATTTCGGCTTAAATAAATTGTTTCGATAGAAATTTTATTAAATATTTATTGTTAGGTAGCTGCTAGTATTTATTGTGTTGATTATCCTTATACGTAAGCGTTAATTGTTTATTCTTTAGTTCCTGTGGGTGTTTTAAAGCAATTTAAAGACAAAAAATATTTGATATCGTTCTAGTAGCATACCAATTAAGAAATAGCACCTATTACATAAGCATATTATACATTAGCATGTATATGCATAGTGAAACATGGTCGCCTAGATTATTAACTACTTCAAATTACTTTAACCACCCATCAAGACGTATTTAGTTGTGAAGATACATTAAACAATGACGAACAGGAAAAATAAAAAATTACTCACCAATGCTATTTCGTCCCTTTTCAGACGTATACGGTCTAAAATAAATTTTCCAAAATTTAAATGAGCGGGTACTTGCACATTTTGTTTGCCGTAAACAAAAAGATCGTCGTTGAACATTTTTATTGATAAATTTGGTTTCTAAGCGGTGCCAACGCGACTTGCGTTCGAGTAACAATACGACACTGTGCATTATGTATAGCAGAATATACTGAGAGGCATATCTAATAAATTTGTCCTATCGCAGACATGACGCGTCCATCACAGCAGCGTAAATTGATTTTTAAACTATCTGTGTGTCATCACTTCAGAATCTTTGCGGGGTAGGCAAAGAATATCAAATGCCTGCAGTACAAATATAGTACATCTATTAACTGTTATTTGCGGAATGCCTATCGCGCGTTTGTAAAGAATGCGAGTTACGATTATGAGTTGAAAATGTTGTTGTGATATTCAATCGAATATTTTTTAATAGCTATAGCAGTCTGGGTGGGGTGGGTGGTATGGGTGACCATTTGTGGCATTTTCATATTCGAGCGTCTCGTGCTTCGGAAGGCACGTGAAGCCGTTGGTCCCGGCTACCACTTAATGTGGTAGTCGTTAAGCCGAGTTGGAAGCCTTAAGACGGTTTGATAAGTTCCAACAGCGGGTGGCCACAAACCTGCCCCCGCCAATCCGCACTGGGTCCGCGTGGTGGAGTATGACCTAATCTCTCTCACCTCGATTTCTGAGAGAAGGCCTTTGTCCAGCGGTGGGCAGTATAGGCTGATATTATAGCAGTCTGGTGCCTGAAATTATGATTCGTGTAAAGACAATAAGCTAAACATGTGTAATACTGCGCTGCGCCGCGCAATTGCACCAACTCGGTTTACTGCGCCGGATGTGTTAACTCACTTCTTTAAAATGTGTTCCGCACAACGCAGGACCGGAAAATTCGAAAGGTTGAGTTGCCGCAGAATGCTTTGAAAAGTATTGAAAATTTGTGGTATTATTATTAATAATAATTAATCATTTATTTCGGGCAACTTAAGTCTCACAAAAATAATTATGTGCAACTTACAGGCCCATAGAATATATACCTTACAGTAGTCAAAATTTTTATATATCATATTTATGTTAGTACATACATATGATATATAAAAATTTATAAACTAAGACACATGTGTTGACAGCGACATATTGCGCTGAGCAGGGGCGTCTCGTAATCTTCCACGAAATCTCCTGAAGACGACACCCTTCGGCCAGAACTCCTCGCTCATGAAGGTCTCCAACTTGGCGGTGGGAACTCGCATAACAAAGGAATTGAGTGTCGTATTGTTTAGCGAGTTCAGCTTCTCGACCCTCAGAGTGTAGAAGGTCTTCTTACGGGCGTACTCCGCAATGTCCTGGGCTTTAGTGATGTAGTGTAGCCGAGACACGTACAGCAGTGTTGTTGGTACTGCTTAGCGAAGGAGTATGCCATCTTCTACCAGTGCAGTGCCACAACGGTTTCGTCGGGGACGCTTCTTCTTTTTCTCCACCTTGATGAAGCCTTCCTTATTAACTTAGTCCTTTGTACGGGCCTTCCCAGCTATCTTCTCAGACGCGCGAGCGGCGGCGGCGGCATAATCACGACAAGAAGTAGTCGTGTTTACATTTGACGTTACCGGCGCTGCTGCCGGAGCTGGCGGCGGGGCGAGGTGTGCTGCGGGTGGCGGGGCGCAGTGTGCTGCAACAGCTGGCTATGCATTGGCAGACTCAAAACTGCCGACGGATACATTTTGCGCCCCGCGACGTACGGTTGAGATTAGAGGCCTCGTGCGACCTACTTTCCGGGCTAGCGTCACGCAATGACGCAACCTCTTCCAAATTCCGTATTGCACGAATCTTATCTATATAATCACGCCAGTTCCCTTGCGGGGTTGGCAGAGAGTACAGAGTTCTAGCAGCTTCTATCCTTACAGACCTCTCTGGCTTCCTCCACTCTCACAATTCGTCTTATTTATATCATTTTTATAAACTGAATCTCCGTGAAATGTAAATGGAGTGATAGGTAATCATTCTTTTCTACATTTGACTTACTCTCACACACACGCTGAGTGAACAATGAGCCAACGTAGTTCACGCGCTGTGCGTTGTTTGTACTAAGAACCTGTGAGCGCGGCGTACAGATGGCGCACGTTTCGCTGCTCGCTCGGCGTATTCCATTGTGTTACGCCATGGCGAAATTTTGAGTTAACGCAATAAGCCGGCGCAGTAAATTGCGCCTGAGTTACTGAGTTAACGCAAGGAATTCTCGCTCCATATATCAAAGATTTAAGTAGTAAGCAAAATAAAAATTGCCCAGCAGTGGGACACTATAGCTTCGTAAAAAACAAGTAAATAATTGATTTATTTCTTACTGTTTAATATTCTCAGTGTTCATTTCCTATGACAATTGTACGTTTGCGAAATTCGAAACTTTGTGCGTATCTATTGGAATACAATGCGGTGAAAGTTCCTTTGGCATTCTATCGGACGAGCGATTGAAACGCATGCACCGAATGTAGCAGTTTTTAGTGTTTCCTGCTACGATCATATTTGTGATCTTTTTTGGTCCATTCATGTTTGCTCTTGTCATCATGAACTGTAGGTCCAATCTAATGCAAATTGAATTTCGAATTAGCCACGGAAAAAACCTTATACTTGTAGTCATATCGCCTAATAGCAGTGTTTGGAATAACGGTAAAAAGCGATAAAGTTACCGGCTTAATTAGGACCATCGTTAGTTTATAAAAAAAATATCGTCACGTCTGTATTCCCCAAGCAGGGGTAGCAGAGGTGTACTGAGTACACCCACTTTTAGGCCACACTTAGATGTTAGGTCCCGAGTAATAGGTGGCTAGCTTTGGCCATATACCGGGCACAATTACTTCAGACTCATACTGGGAAACTACATTTGTCCGACCTAGGGTTTAAACCCAGGACCTCGTGATCACAAAGCGATGCGCTTTGCCACAAGACCAACGAGGCAGTTTTATAACAATGTTAGATTAAAAATAACGTTATAAATATGTTCCGTTATTTACGTCGAATTAACGATACTTAACGGTATTGAATAAATAATGGTATTACCTAATTAACGTTATTGGTGGGTATCTCATTCACTCTGATCAGTTTTCTCGTTTTCTGGAATTTGTACCGTGTTCTACTTATGTTGTTATCCTGCGCTAACGTCACTGTCATATGGTGTGTGCAACTAGGGGACAATAGGGGACGAGCATTTTCTGGACTCCGATAGCAGTGATAGCCTAGTGGTTAGACCGTTATACTGCAAACGCAGAGGTCTCGGTTTCAAATCCAGGCACGCACCTCTTCACGAAAGCATGTGCGTATTAAAAATTAACTATCACTTGCTTTGATGGTAAAGGAAAACATCGTGAGGAAACCTGCATGCCTAAGAGTTTCTCGAAAGTGTGTAAAGTTCGCCAACCCGCACTGGGCCAGCGTGGTTGACTATGACCAAAACCTTCTCAGTTTGAGGGGAGGCATGTGCCCAACGGTGGGACAGTTTCTTAACAGGGCTAATATTATTATATATTCCGGACTCCGGCCAGCGACTGAGATTATTTTAGACAAAATATACATACATCACCTTAGGTTCGAACCAAGTACTTCGGCATCGCCACCCGCACTATGGGCCATTAGACAACCGCGGCAGATTCTCAAAGTATTAAAATTCAATTCAATTTATTAATTCATTTATAATGTTCAAACAGATCATTAGACCATTTACTAGTAAATTTATATAGTGGCCTCGTCTAAATATTGGTCGGTCCAATCGATCGGTTTAATTAATGAAATTTATAAGGCTTCTTACTATGTATCTATATCATCACGACAGACCCCAAGCGGAGTAGGTACAGAGTACAGACATGCAACAAAATCTTTCCTTACAGACCTCCCTACTTATACTTAATATAATAGAAATAGCAAGAATTCGATTAGGAAAGCAGGCATACCTTGCTATAGGATACCTATGTAGCACAACTGCTGCCTAAAAAAGGAAGTAACTGCCCTTGTATAGCCTCTAGCGTTTAACACCATTATGCAGCCTATTCTCTCTTATATAACATTTTTCTTCTTCTTCTTCTTCTTATCCGCTTCACTCTTGACAGAGCGGTCGTGGTCACGATGAGGTTTAGTCTCTGGAGGCTGGTGTAGCCCGCCTTATAATATATGTCTATCTAGTTCAGTCATTTGAGATTCTATTGCACTCGATCAAAGCAAATATACAGCTTTAGTACAGCTTAAAGCTCTAAAAGGGCAGTTACTTCTTCTCTTAAGCATTGGTGCTGCTTGGGTATAATAAAAGGATTGATTGGAAGTAAGCATTTAAATCTTTTTGTATTCTAACATAAATGCTCAAATCGTCCATTCCGATTGAAAATTCATCAGAACAAAACTCGAATGCAGTTAATTACTAAGTAACGTATCGATTGCGCCCGCTAGTAAAGGGCACTGCACCGAGATTGTTGCGCGTTACATATTAATTAATGGTGATGGCGAGTCCGTGCGAAAACCTCCTCGTTCACTTGCAAGTGGAAAAAGTTCATAGAATTAAAAAGTGTGGAATACCTTTAGGTACGGTCTTATAGCGGTAAAAAAATAAACACGGCTACGCCTATCGTCCCCCATTGGAGCCAGTTGTAGGACGAGGTAAACTAACCTATTCACCAAGCGGTGCTGGCAGAGGTGTACTGTGTACGCCCAGTTTTCATCGATATTAGATCGCATGTTAGAGTGACCATATTTCCATTAAAGCGGACACAATGATAGACTCTGGATTGATACTGGAGATTTATTATGAAAAAAATCATTTTGACCAAACTAGAACTTGAACACGACTGGGTAATGTTGTTTTATCCACCGCCTTTAAAATTGTCTATTTACTGTTAAATATAATATTATTGGGATGTCTAATGATTTATGTGTAACGATTAGGCCACACTGTAGCAGCATATATTGACTCGAAATAATTTCTAGGATATTGTTCAATTGTGTTTTTTTTTTTTATTAGCCAAAAGACTTGAACTGCAGGATAAAGACAAGACGACCGGCTTTGTCCTATTGATTTTTTTTAATAAGGCTATAATAAAACGAATATGTTATTGTATTTTAAGCTTTCTTTTTATTTTCATATTTTACACATTCATTTGGCAGTTCCATTTTGTAGCAGTTATTGAAACTATACTCACAAAATGTATCTAGTCTATAATAACTAGTGGTATAAGTATGGCAAATAATTTCATATAAAACAATAAAAAAAGTACTAAATTAAGCCTTAAAACTAAATTAAAACGTTCAGATATCACTACCAAAGCACAGTAGGTTTACGTATTAATAAATTAGGCATTGACGTCAAATTGCTGAAAATTATGAATGGCTTTTGATTTTTTCTGTAATTAAAATATTGTATAAAACAAACCTTTAAAAAAGAACTTACATGATGGTCCGTTGCAATTGATAAAATTATTAATTGACAAACGGCTCCTCTAAATTATTAAAAAGAAACGTAGCTTACACTAATAATTATTCCTGTGTCGTGAGTGCATTTACAAACATGAAATACACATGCACAAACACCCAGACCGAAACAAATATTTGTGGGTCACACAAAGATTTGTCCCGTGCGGGAATGGAACCCGTGACTATTCAATCCGGTGGGCTGAATGACTTAAGCTCTTAACCACTGGACCAAGACGTCTGTCATTGATATTGAGCATTGATTTCTTTCGCAGTTCCAAATCTGGTGTTGGTTTTCAAAAGTTGTGTCAGTTTTGCATTACTTTCTATTTCACCCAATTGACGTCAATATGCCCAAACAGTGACTAATCCTTTACCAGAAGTTACATAATATCTAGCTACATACAAGTTTTCAACTGGACAGTTAACAGATTTATCGCTAGAAATTATACAGCTAGGCGCTTTTTATAAAATCGATGTAGTAGAAAATTTTGTAAGTATACAATTATTTTCAACATATTTACCAAAACTAAGAGACAATAATTATAGGGGTAATAGGTACTAAACTTACCAGGATTCCTAGTTTTTCTAAGAGTTTCTATTTTTTACATTTAACTGACAGACTCATTTTTTATATTTAAGTACAAAAAGTGAACTGAATCATAAAATAGCATTTCATGTTGTTCCTTAAATACATGACAGCGCTATTGCAAAATATTAGGGAATGTATATTCTCACTAGGTAAAACACAAAAAGAAGGCGATTTATCCATTATGCGTTTTATTAATTGTAGCCGTCTTTTTATCCCATTAATTCTACTGACTTACATAATTCTGCGACCGAATGTTATACAAGGTGTATCGTAAATAACGCTAGACCTCAGACACCCCGATTAGATAATTGCTTCTTGAACTCGAGACGAAAACCAAATTTCCGAATTTAAAGTTTTTTACCCCTTTTTAAGCACTTTTATACCCCAATTAACAATTAAACTTGTACGTGTATGTGTGCGTATTGAGAAATACGATTTAGAAATCCCTTTGGAATCTTCTTATTGCTATGAATCAAGAATAAATTAAGTTTTTTATAGCGCACTAAAGGAGAAAAAACATATTTATCAAATTAAAACAAAAAATCTAAAAATTATTGGAATCAATGCAGTTACTGATTTAGAACAAACTAATTTCAAGTCTTGTGTTAATTATATTACAGCTTGTATATACAAGGTTTAACATAACAAACGCAAGACCTCAGACACCCCGATTAGAGATTTGCTTTATAAATTCAAAACGAAAACCAAATTTCCAAATTTAAAGGGTTTTATCCCTTTTTTAAGCACTTTTATACCCCAATTAACAATGAAACTTGTATGTGTATGTGTGCATTTTGAGAAATACGGGTTAGGAATGCATTTGCAATCTCCTTATTGCTATGAATCAAGGATAAATTTAGTATTTTATAGCGCATTGAAGGAGTAAAAGCATTTTTTGCAAACTTAAAAAAAAATGTAACGTATATTAAAAATAGTTGGAATCAATTCAGTTATCGATTTAGAACAAACTACTTCCAGGTCTTGCGTTTATTATGTTACAGCTTGTATATTTCACAGATTATCTGTTTTAGCACTCTAATTTCAAAGCTATAAAGGTTTATTCCTCGTGTTCTCGGTTTTTTGTTGTGTCGCTATTTTATTCAGCATGCGATATATCACATCACCTATCTAACTCATAACTGATATTATTGAACCACGCGGGTGAATCAAAACTAGACTGTTACGTGACTTCTTTTTATGGCTAACCTTCACGTGTGGCACACTAATCGTCACTCTTTTACCGCCTCAAAAGTGACTTGCATGAATACGACACACAAATCCGTTTGTATCAAAGAACCTGATAGGCGGAATACATAATATTGCGAATCATTTATTGTCTGGTCAGCATAAGAAATAACCAACAAAATTTTTAGCAAAGAATTAAATCAAATATCACATTATTGCGTTTATCAAGAAAGCAAGACGTGCCTCTCTGTAAATATCACATGACAAATTAAAGTAGAAACGATTGTCAGTAAATTGTTTACTCTGAAGCGATATGCTGAACTGTCTTGGTCGTCAATATCTGAAATAAAGAAGAAATATATTATATAATAAATTCATAATTTATTTTGAAGTTATTTTGCCTTCTGACGTGAAAGGCGTATGCGCCTACTACTACCACTAAATACTTCACAAAAGTTGATATTTCTGCACATTTTACGAGCCTTTTTCTAATATATGTATAAACAGCTGTTTTAGAATATATTAACCAGTAGGATAGTAACAAATTTGATGTAGAGATAGAGAGATGAATTAAATTTAAAGCATTTTTACTTATTTTACTTGGCCCACTCTCACACTGAGTCTATGTGACACTTCGCTCTACCATATACCCCTCTATTTATATACTTCTTTAGTATATATTTACCCATGTTACATTTTAAGCACGTAAAAATTACAATGAATTTGAAAGTTGTTTACCAAAATCACTTAATTGTTCGCGGTACATCTCCCCCTGGAAATTTGAACTGATTGCGTCTCCATTTTGACTCAAGGCCGGCAGACCTGTTAAAAGGTTAATAGTTGAAATACAAATATTCAATACTTAATTACAGGTTAAATAACAAGCATATTTGCGTTTACCCTTCTTCCTGATTGTTTGATTGTCCAAAGCAGTTTTTTGCGTTGTGGTAAAAGCTGACGGTGGGGCTGGAATTTCTGGAAGCATAATTGTATTTACACAGGATATGTAAGTATCACCTAGATACACAGAGCCAGTATTCAGTTGGGACACTTTTTGTTTAGCCACCGGCAAATATTTCTGTGATGAACGCTGAATAAAAGTAAGGTAGGTATAGTGCAATTTCCTGCGAATGAAGAATAGTCCCATGTTCATAATTCTGCCAAGATAAATGCCAATGCATCTGTGCTTATTTATTGAGAAGAGAAAATAGTATTTGCACAATCAATAAACAAACAGCAACTTATCGTTTTAATAACTACGGAAATATACATTTGACATTGTAATTTACTATAATTTTATTCAGAAATCATACAATAATTACTAATTTAATCGAACAGCATGTCATATTATGCTACACTGCAAATTAACAGGTGTTTCTGTGTGAATTTTTCCACATCTCTATATGCCCAAAGGTCATAAAAAGGCGGTTTGTTTTTTAGAGTCTTTCAGCGCTTTCAGTCGCTCCCTTCGAAGGGGACCGTTTTGAATAAATGTACTAATGTTGGAGAAATTACCATCAAGTTTGATGATGCCGTCTGTTTCGCCGAGAGAGTTCTTCGCGATGCACTTGTAATAGCCGAAGTCACTTTTCGTAATGTTTTTTATTTTGAGCATCATGAACTTGTTGTAGCCGTTGTCAGTCGGGAATGCTTCGTACTTGACACCTATAATTTCCATTTCTACTTAAATATAAAACCTGTACTGTACGGCATAGGTGAAGAACACTTGTTTCTAATACTTTATCAGCAGAAAATAAATAAATACAGACTGTTAGAATAGTAAAGCAGCTGAGAACATTGTAATCCTTCACATGTACAAGTTTACAAATGAAATAGGTTTTCTTTATTGCAAGTCATAATGAAATGGGTTCTTGTGTAGTTTGAATAATGTAGATATGATTTCTTATTAAATGTAATTTGATTCTACAGTAAACAGCAATACATTGGTCACGTTCATTAAACACGTAAGATTGTTTTTATTAGTCATAGACGATAAATTCTTCAGTATCTTGAAATAAATGGTGAGAACAAAAAGTAGACATTTCTGTTGTAAGTAGATTGCATACAAAGTTATTATTCCACTTATATATTAATGTTTTGGTATCCAGATGTCGTGAAAAACTCCGAAGTATTTCATTAAACGAGTATTCTGTATTCTCGCATGAGTTTGTACATTCGAATACACTTCATTCATTTGCTGCGATACAAGGCAAACTATTTTCATTATGAACTCATAAATCAATGATACAATCGAGCGATATGTACCTTAAATACTTGATATGAATTCTTGTAATTTTCGCGAAGTTTATCAATGTGCTTTTCGATTTTCTATTTGAATATTAAACTGTTTCGGAAGTTGTTACTTTTATCAATCAATGAAATATTGAAATGATTGAGATTACTTTTTATTTTCCTTAGATGCATACGATATTGTTTCTGAAATTCATTTAGTTGTGTTAAGTAAAATATTTGTGGATATATGAATAATCATATATCTACAGTTATTGTACTTTAGAGAGGAGGAGGATTTTTTTTTCTTATCATAGTTGGTATAATGTTTTTTTTTTACGAGGAGAAATGCCTAACGTATACCCCCGGGCCGAGGGCACGGCTCGGGTGGTTATATGGGGCTTGCACCCACTACAACCCCTCGGCGTCGCACTGCCCGTTTGCTAGGCCACAGGAATCGTCACTAAAATGACCTCTATGGAGTAGGTATAAACCTACTACGAAAAAAGTAACATCATGAATAGTATCCTCAATTATTTTTAGGAAAATCGATAAGTCTGTGACGGAGATTTCTAAGCTATTTGGTACCATGCTTCACTATGTACTTAAGTATCATATAACGAAAGAGGCTACTCTTTAAAATATGATAAATTAATAAACATGACTTACCGGAAATAATCATATCTCCTCTATCAGTAGTCCAGTAGTTGATAGAGGAGGGGTATGCCTCAGTGTGACACTCGAGAGTCACGTCCTGGCCGATATAAGCGCCCTCCAGTTGATTTGGAATAGACAGCATGGGGGGGACTGTAAATAAATTGTTTATAAGTTTTGTTGGAACAATTAGTGCCAGGATATACTGGGCACTAGCCCGGGTCCTATATTATATTACTGTCCGTTGAATTTTCTACATGGCATAAATCTGATAACCGATGGTAACTTTGACTGTTTGATCACCGCACGAGATAAATGTTTGTGTGATCCACAAATATTTGTTTCGGTCTGAGTATTTGTGTATATTTTTAAACGTAGCCCAATGACACAGTTTTTCACATTTTTTTGGAATCTATCACGCCAGATCTCTATACGACATATATATAAAAATTCAAGCGTCAACCTATAAACAACTATGACTACCTCTTATGGAATAAATGTGTGAGAGGTAATTTAAATGTTCAGAATCAGAATTAGAAATCATGTATTGCTTGAAACGTGGTTACATAGATATCACAAACTTAATTATAGTTTGTTATGTTATAAAGTTTCTTCAACGAAAATATAAACATCTTTGAATAAAATAAAAATTCCACAGAAATAAGGTAGAATACGGTTTCTTATTATCTTACAGAGTAAAATGCGAAATTAAAAGAAATAAAATATGTCAGGTACTATAACGTGTCCAAAGAACGATTGTTTGGAATCAGATAGAAACGTTTTATCTATCTGCCTAATTAAAATAATTACTGAGCAACTTCGCACTAAAAAGAAATTAGAAAATTAATTATGAGGTTTCCACGTGAAAGCTATCGATGGATATCGAAGACAGCCCCATTTCTCTTAAAAGTAACGTATAATCTTCAGTAGTAAAAAGGTTTTTCTCGGAAGTAGATAAACGCAGTCTTAGTCGAGATTGAATGTTTAAAATATTTTATCAAAATGAATTACTGGATTTTTTACATAGATAATACTAGATTGGATACAATTCCTCATATAACGACATGAAAATATTCTATCCATATTTTATTTAAATAAGGCCCGGGATGAAAGAGTCAAGTGCAGATATTGTCCCCAAAACTTTCAACTTGTACTGTTAGATACAATGTCACAAACATTAAAATTCTAATAGATTAATCAGCAAGAGTCACGCTGTATGTCACAACACTTAAAACAATCTTCTATAAGCGTCGCAAAGAAAAAAGTGATTACCATTCATAGTACACATTTATAATGCGATTTTGAATGAAACATATATTCGTGACAACAGACCAGATGGCATAAATGGTAAAACAGTAGAAATAATAAACAAAACCAAGTTAATTAAGTGAGTATTTAATTATAATACCCATATAGTTTTTATTTCTTTGTATAACATTCAATGTTTACCCTGTTTTGTTTCCGTAATTAAGTAACATGTTCGATGCGTTGTAACTGAAGAGGAACTTCACTGTTTCATGTAACACGTTATAATTACCAGGATAACATGACATTGTAATAATTGTTAACATGGTGCGGCGGTGTATGAGGAATACTCACATTGAACCATGAGCATGATCCGCTTGCTAATCGATGGTGGCACTCCATTAGACGCTATGCAGAGGTAAGCTCCCATGTGTAACCGTGATACCTTCGTTATCGTCAGCGTTTCACCATCCACGACGCTAACTGCCAACAACAGACACATTTCAGTTGATACTACAATTACACCGCTATTAGAGGCATTTTGCATTCTCTCTTTGTGTAACTGTAACTATTATTTTGTTCTGAAACATAACTGTAATGAATATATAACGTTGTGGATATATGTTGTGTATATTAAAAAACTATTTACAGTCCTACAAGAATTTGTGGCCCGTGGCCAGAATCGATACTAGTGCCAAAATGTCACTACAGTACAATAGCACAGTTGCCGTTTCCTATGGAATTTACCTAAGTTCTTTTAGTTAGTAAATAACCGTGCAGACCCACCTGTTTAAATATCTCCTTGGTAGTAGAAAATTTTTACTAAATGTTAACCCTAATTGCACACCAACCCCCCTGTCCATTTCAACCATAGGCCAAACGATCCTTGTAGCACTATACGTATTGCGATTGCCAATTTAACATTAGCTGTCTAAATAAGTTTTAATCAAAACACTTTTTTATAGTAACATAACTTTTCTTGTAAATTTATTTATATGGTTTTTCGATATCTTTTGTTCGTTTACGACTATGAGTATGTTCTCGTCGTATTAATAAAAGCGATGTCGGAAATGTGAATTTCAATGATTATAAATACAAAGTTTGTTTGAAAGTAATATTGCTGATGCTTTATGGGATGTTTTGTATTGTTTGTACTTTGATATTCCTGTATATAACAATTTTGCTGGAAACAGGAAATTGTTATTGTCTATATAGGAACTGGCGATATGTAATTCTCCTTATATTTGAGAAGAAACGTATTAAAAATAGACAAAAATAATAAAAAGCAAATTAGATTTAAACTGAGCAAATTAAGTAGACTGCCTGCTCGGGTTTTTCTATCGTAAAATATCTATCTATATAATCACACCAGATACCTTGCGGGGTAGGCAGAGAGTACAGTGTTCCAACAGGTTCTATTGTAAAATTTTAAAAAGTAATCGTAGTATCAATGTGCGCTACAATATATTCGCCCCCTATAAAACCTGCAACTGACATCGTTGGCGAATTGTAAGTGTACTACTACCGTGTGTGTGTGTGTGTGAATGATGTACGCTGTTGGCCGCGAGGCCTTTACAGCTTCACCGGACTTAAAAGTGAGCGTGCAACCACTACGCTCTATCCATCCAGAAGGGCAAGAGGCGACATACTCGAGGGCGCCTCTTCGAGGCGCCCTCGGTTGGGACAGTCGCTGTAGGGAGGGGGCACTTAGAAGTGCACCCGGCACTTCTAAGTGGACCGGTCAACCGCCGGCTATGGGAGGGGATCTACTACTACGTCGTCGTCGTTGCCCGTATTCTGAGCGGAAAGAAGGGATGACAAAGCATCGGGGGGGGTCGGTGAGAACATGTCGCGGCCGGCGGTGGCGGCAGGGGTCGGGGGGGAGATCGTAGTCGGCGGTGGCTACGATTAACGGATTCGCATGGGTAGATGCGTTCGCGAAGTGACGTGTTGACGCCTTTTTAATAAAGGCGCGAATAGGTTCGAGACCTAGATCGGAGTGGGGGTTGACGTTCCGTACGAACCAGGGGGCTCCTACGGCTTTACGGAGGAGGCGGTTTTGAACCACTTGGAGTTTATCGATGTGAGAGGGGGCCGAATGCCCGAACACAACACACGCATAAGTCATGATGGGTCGAACGCAAGTTTTGTAAAGTGTCACCTTATTTCTAAGGGACATTTTACTCCGCTTGAAGATTAACGAATGGAGACGACCGAGCACAAATGATGCTCGGTGACGGACCCGCTTAATGTGCGGGAGTACTACTACCTCCACTTGGGTAGTCAATAGAATGAAATAAATAAATACTGTCATGCCTATATTCCTCGCGGGGGGGGGGTGGGGGGGGGGGGGGGGGGGTACTGAGTACACCCACTTTTCGCCAACGATGTTAGGTCCTATGGACATATACCAGGCATAATTCCAGACTCCGTACTCATACTGGGAAATTTTCGTTAGAAAAACTACATTTGTCTAACCTAGGATTTGAACCCAGGACTAAGAGATCACCACGCGTTGCGCTTTGCCACTAGACCAACGAGGCAGTCAGAAATAGCAGTCGTGGCTTTGTATCTAACAAATAGAATATTAATTGTTTAAAATGATAGTATAATTACATGACTATTAAAAATCAAGTATCAAGGCAACACATATTTTTGGTCAATTAAAATGTCGGTTTTTTTTCATTTCTTTAGTGACCAGTAATTTACTTTAATGGCTTTTGTACCAATCAATTGAAATGAAAACAAAAAGTGACTGTGTATACTATAAAATATTCAATGAATTGTACTGTCATAAATACAAGTTTTACATAGCTTTAATGAGTCAATTAAATTATCTTTAAGTCTATTATAAAGAACGTTAATCAGATCACTTTACAAAATCTGTTAATGACGAGTTTGAAAAACCAATAGTCAAATATTTTTTATTAAGTAAAAGTTGTTAAATATATAATGTTGCATTATTTTGTTATTTTTTTCGTGTTTTAATTATAAAGCGAAACCTGTGGACATATTCTTGAGATTAGTATTTTACTAATCTCAAGAATATGTCCACATATTACGTATAGTATATATAATCCAAAATAAGTGGCGGTATTCAACTTAATTGACATATATACAATCTTGTAATTTACAATAATCAAAGGAAACACCTACTGATATTAATAATGATAGCCCACGATGCAGTAATAAGTTCGTTCATATTAAGGGTGCGGTAGATTTACCTAATTCACCGTTATAGTTGAAATAAAAAAAAAATATTACATAGCAATTTATACTTATTTTGCCATGCAATTTTAAAGGGAGGATGTGTGTCCTTTTATTTTTGAGATTATATTTTACGTGTATATATAATCTCAAAAATAAATGGACAAATTTCGAAAAAAATGGCGCTTTTAAAATAATAAATACATAAATACAAATACAGTTACTGCTTCGTAGGTCTGGTGAATAATGCGTCCTGGTCCTGGGTTCAAATCCTGGGTAAGTCAAATCCTGGATAAATGTAGTTTTTCGATTGAAAAATTTCCAGTATCAGTACAGATTCTGAATTTATGTCCGGTATATATAATAATAGGTTTGCCCCCTATTACAGGGGACCTAAAATCTTTGGCGAGAAGTGGGTGTACCTAGTACACAATGGCCACCCCCGTTTTGGGGAATATAGGCGTGACGGTACCAACAGGTAAACAAAATAAGTGCTGATTTTCAGAATGATAGCTCAAAAGGTTATGATAAGAATGCGGTATATTTACCTGATTCACCGTTATAGTTAAAATCTTGTCCATCCTCTCGTCTCCACATTACATAAGGTTCGGGGTACCCGGACGCGCGACACACTAAGGTCACGTCGGATCCCTCACGGACCACCATATCCGTTGACGTCATGTTGTCAATGATTGATGGTGGCACTGTTACAACAAAAAAGCTGTCTAATCATTTTGTACATGAAGTTATATTAATTAAGCTGTAAGAGATGAAAAACGAATGAAGGTAACTTGTTACGGTTAATATGAAGTCCGATTTGAATAATGTAGGAATAATTTTTCATTTATAAGAGGGTTTAGCGCGAAATTTTTTTACGTCAGCGTGACGCTAGCGAGTTGATTTGCCAAATAAACATAAAGGTTATAGCACGCTTACTCGCTAGCGTCAATCTTTTCGTGCTAAGCCCTGAGATGAATGTTATTCGAAGGATTAAATACAACATAAACAAATTAAAAATATAATTATATGAATAAATTAGTTCAAGGTTATAATTTATTTCAGAGATACATTTTATTATATGATTGAAAAATCTTACGATAAGATGGATGGAATAGTGGTTAATAAATTAAAAGTAACTTAAGAAAGTGTAATCATTATATTAATACGTGAAGAAACTTTGTACCCCTTTTCACGAAAATAGCGCGGACGGAGGAGTATGAAATTTCCCAGTTTATATAGAGAAGGAGTGCAGAATGCTAATATTTTTTTTAATTATGCCTAAAAAATACTTTTAATCAATAAAAAAAGCATTACACACACTACCATGTATTTAACACAAACATGCATATATACTCTTTTGTTTATTGTTAAAAAGTCTGTGGTCAAATTGAGAAAGATTTATATTGTTTGTCTTTAATATTATTTGTCTATAGTCTTACTGAATGTCAAACATAACCAGCAAACGATGAAAGAGTAGGTCGAATTTCGACCAATGGGTGACTAGTAAAATTTTATTTTACTATCTTTGTTCCATTTCAATCCACGCATTATGATTAACTAGCTTCTGCCCGCGAGTCGTCCGCGTGGACTTTAGACAGGAACCTCACATTTTTCCGGGATAAAAATTATCCTATGTGTTATCCAGGTAATAAACTATCTGTCTGCCAAATCCGTTCAACCATTTTAGCATGATTTAGTAACAAACATACAAACTTTTACATTTGTATTATTAGTAGAACAAGCTTTTATTATAGCGGCTAAAATTCTTGGACATGTATCACAAGGCCACGGTGGAGCTTTAACGGTCCGCCATATCAGTTGATGTCGTATTACCGATGATTGATGGCGACACTGTGCAAACTAACAAACTATTTACTAATTTTATCTAAGAGAATTACTTATCCGATCGAAATATATAGAACACTAAATTTTGTTTTAGCCTTATTGCGGTTGAAGACGATGAAATTAAGTGGTGAGAGTTGAGGACTGGCGCGTGTAAGAGACTGCGTCAATAATAAAGTGAGATCAGAGGGCTATGGTTAAACCACTTGATGTTATCGTAATGATAACTAGAAAGCATGCTGTTACTTATATCTATCTTTGTAAGTTGTCTAGTGTGAAAAGAATGGGATATCAACTAGATAACGCCACGATAGCGTCAATTTGCTAAGCCTTCAGAAGGCTTAGCACGAACGGATTGACGTTGGTAACGCTATCGAGTTAAGCCATTCGTCTCATACAACAAATTTACTAAATTAATATGAACGAGACAACACTTTTTCTCGACAGCGTTACGTTGACGTTAATTTGTTGGTGGTAAGCATGTATCGCAGTATTGCCTGTGCTAGTACTATAGTCCACATGTTTACTGGTACGATGTACGAGAACCTTTAATTAATATTACTAAGATCGATCCTGGGTAAATTCTTTCACCTTAGCTCTTTTGTAAGAAAAAACATACTGTATGTTCTCTATTATGCGCTTGCTGACTCATTGATAAGCTATGGTTTAAGCAGCTACGGGCTCACGTTTAAGACACAGTTGGATTATATAAAACAATTACAAATTAGACTCTTAAAATACTTAGTTAATAAAAAGGTTAAACAACAATGCAAACCTGATTATGAAAACCTGTTTTGTATTTGTAAAATACTTCCAGTACATCTTAAAGTAGAATATCTCATTGCTATTGAACAATATTATAAAACAGATTACAGAGAATTGATAACGCAGAAGTACTATACCAGGCAGGTTAAACGAGGAAAATTCATAATACCATCAGTTAAAAATTATTATGGACAGAGAACACGGCGTTACTTAACACCTGTAATATATAATAACATAAGTTTGTTGAGATACTTAAGAAAAGATACATCAATTGCAACATTAAAGAAAAAACTTAAAAAAAATATGCTTCTACTACTTAAAAAGTGACAGTTGTTATTGTTTCGATAATAATTAAAAGTGTACTGTAGTGTAAGTGTTTTGTAGACAAACAGAGCGCCTCCTTCGCCAACAAACTGTGTCGTGCAGTTTGGCGAATTTGTATATCATTCTATTTGTAACTATTTATCGAAATTAAATAAATTAAAAAAAAAAAAAAAAAAAAAATATAAAATATCGGTAACTGTTTTACGATCATTTTCCATTATATATAATATTTTTTGTAAAACTTATAAATATACTCAAATTACTGTGAAAGTTACGCATAATAAGTGATCAAACGAACTTACCTGAAGTGAAGTTCGATCATTATTATACGAAGTCCTTCGTTCGAAGATATAAACTATATTAGCAGCTCTCTCGAGTCGCTTGGCAACCGCGCGTCATTTAGAAACTTCAAAAGCCTCTCCAATAGGCTCAGGACATAACCTCTGGAACCATTCCTTTTAGAAGTAGTACATTTCAACTTTACCAACATGCAGGGCGGGTTGGGTACTTATATCTTCGAACGAAGGACTTCGTATAATAATGATCGAACTTCACTTCAGGTAAGTTCGTTTGATCACTTATTATACTGTGTCCTTCGTTCTCGATATAAACTATATTAGCAGCTGTTTAGAGCTATAAGGGTAAAGTTGAAGTATACCACGTAAAGGATTCTTTTTTTTTTTTTTTTTTGAGCGTGACCTCTAAAAAGTAACATATCATGAGTATATTTGTACTATAACACATTCCCGTTCTTTGTATTGCCATACAACACAAACACAACAAATATATACACCTATATTGTTTCTTACAACCAGTCTGTCTATGATATAAACTTATTTAAAATAAATTTATATAATCAAATTCTATAACATGTTATGTTTTGTAGTGTAGATCCATCCCAACCAAACCTTTAAAGCACCTGTTATGTACCTTTATACCACACCTGATGTCCAAAATTCATTAATACCGGGTAATATTAATCAATCATTACTTATCAGATATCAGTGCAGTCTCCATCTGTTATGTCTTCTATAGAGATCTTTCTTCTATAGATATCTTCTATATAACAAGAGTTGAAGAATTGCCCATCTAGAGTTTTGTTTATATAAAATTAAATCCTTTATAATAATTCTTGTATCATTGACAACCATTATGAGACGAACTATGAGAGTGAAGAAAGCCAGGCAGGCATGCAAGGACAAAACCCGTCGGAACCTTGCACTCTCTGCCCACCCCGCAAGAAATCTGGCGTCATAATATGGATAGAGATAGATAGATAGCTAGAAACCCTTACTGTGTACTAGACCTGAAAACAAAGTCTGTTAGTACCCAATCTATAACAATATGATACAAATATAACAGGGAAACCTATTTCCCCACTAATGTGTTTTCCAACAGGCATGTGGTTCTTTTTTTTTTTTTTTTTTTGTCAAATGATCTCTTTTTGAGTACAGTACCAAACAAAGGTTACGAATTAATTTGGTGATTATAAGAATGTTTTTGCTATCATTACATATTTAATTTATGTTTTTTTTTTTTTTTTTTTTTTTTTTATCAACATTCTGCTATATTTAATGTCAGTTATATTTTTAATCTTTAAAGATGTACATATATCAAAATTTAACATTTTTTGTACTAGAGGCCTTTGTACTAATGAGCTTATATGGAATTAAGTCCGGTGAAGCTGTAAAGGCCTCGCGGCCATCCGCGTACATCACTCACACACACACATCTTATCTGGAGATATTCCTCACATAAGGCTATGTGCTTTACCTATATAATCTCGCCCCCCCCCCCCCCAATTTTAGAGTCTGGAACGAAGGGCAGTATTAATGCGTGGTAAACAAACATAACCTACCCCAGTGTTATTACTATACCACTATTATTAATTCAATTTAAATTTCGAAACTATCCCGGAATCATTTCCATGTTCTGAGTGTGCGCCGACAAATAAATCCTTGGCTACATAAATCTTTATGTATTACTTAACGATTCGTTCCTGCGCAATAACGCCCGCGAACATTCGTTTTGGCAATACGATCGGGCCACACCTGAACCAATTACATTTCTGATGAAAAAATACACTCCTAATTTAGTAATAACTTAAGAAGCGAATAAGTTACAGTCTGCTAAACCGAACCACGGGTTAAAACTGTATCATATTGGGAATCCTATTCATAACTGAATTATTTCATACCATGAAATTTTCATTTCATACCACACTTCCTTTGCTTCTTTGTATGTGACTGTATTTATAAGTAAAAAAAAAAATTGCAATGCGTAACTTTCTAGTTAGTTCTAGATGTCCAACCGTGAGAATCGAGTGCTACTCAACTTATTATTATGTATCCCCCATTAATAATAAATAAATAATATCAAGTTCCTTAGGACTTAGATTATTGCTGATACTACATAATATTTATCATACCTGTGATAAGCATATGCTTTTGATTATTCTTGTTTAAGATAATCCATACTTTCAAATAATGTAACTCAATATTTCATCCACCGTAGCATGTCAACATAATATCATTAAATTTTCAAATGGATATTATTATCAAGTCATTTGCATGACTTAATGTTCTTTTATATATAGATACCTATTTATAAGATACATGTAACATGTGGATGTAATAATTTAAATATAACAATACCAAAATTGCAAATTTTTGTATGATATCTCAATCCAATATTTTTTACTGAAACACCTTTAAATAAATTACAGCATATATAGTGCTCTAAAACCAACTTGTTATTTTAATGGTAGCCGTTTGTGCTTGTGTTATCATAACTATACCAGAAACATCACTAGTGTTCAAAATAACTGTACACATTCCAAACTAATTACAAAACAATTTTTTATAGTTATTAATTTCTTGAATAATCTTATTTAATTACATATTATTTATTGATTATCATATGATCAAACAAAAATACAGTAAAACCATCTAATTCTCCCAATGATGAATTGATGTACAGCTTTCCATTGTGTGTGCCTCAAATTTCTAATATTATTAAGTACACTATAATTGATGCAGGAAATAATCAAAAATCCCAAAACCATTGAACTCATTACATGATAGAAAACTGAATAGGTACTAATAAATATTTTATTAGTATATTTATTATGACTGTAAGGTCTATTTTATATATATATATCAATTATTAAACAATAGTGTTTCTAATAATAATGTTTCTATACATAATGTTAAACATATGTATGACAAGATTCACTTGTCTGAAGTGCAAGTACTTGCACAAAACCAATAAAATTATGTTTGTCGTTGAAGGCATTATTAGTGTCATAGATACATACCAAAGTCAGTGAATACCCTTAGCCTCCAATATTATGGTTTCTTTGTAAAACCCATTATGTATTCCTGATTGTTTTTCTGAATTTTTCAGCAACTTAAAAACCAAGTCCTTGTGTAAAATGCCTATCATGCTTTTTGTACCTCACTTTCTTTGGTAGGAGATTTCCAATGTCCAACGTGATGTTGTTTTTGGTGAACTGATAGGTACACTGTGACTTAATATTTTCACACCCAGGATGAGGATTGTTGTTCTATATTGGTTACAACGGTGGTCGTTTTATGAAATTTTAACTACTGGCTATGACTAGCTAGTTAATAATTCCATATTGATAATCCACTATATTAACACTCTTTTTATGCAAAATATATACTGCTGACCTTAAAGGTTCTTATCTCAATAAAGGTTTCATGACTGTATTGTTAGGATTTATCTTTTCTGGCTACCCTGCAAGGAGCCTGGGTTGATAATATTGATAGATAATTATTAGTTTTATGTTAACTGGATAGACCAGGTATTTTATATTATCTTTTAAGTATCTTTGTGCATAACACAAATTATCCCACAACCTGCCTGCCGCAGCATCCATAGGATAAGATATTATATTTGGAATGAATCTACAGTCCTGTTGCTTGTCAGTTACAACAGGCATTGCCATTAGTATATTACTTTGGCTTATTTGGTTATAAACCCTGTTCAGGAATAAGTATTGCTGGATTTAACTTTTTAATACAAGTACTCATAATTTTGCACAATTCTTTGTGTAATAAGCTCCAGTTTGGGCTATTTCAGTATTATTATACAAGTATGTCTAATAATGAAATCAATAAAAACACTATGTTTCTGCAAAGGAGTGACTTTTGTTATTAATAATGTATTGTTATACATAAACAATGTCACTTCAATTACCCTTTCAGTAAGTCTCCTTTTGGAGATTAGTATGACAAATTGCTTATAGTTTATAGCAATAGTCTTTGTATTTACTGTGTTAGGCATGTTTAAGGTATGTATTTTAGGTAACATTTTTGATTCTTACCATTGTAGAAATGTGAACTGCACAGGAACACCTCATGGATGAAACCTATGAGTAGTATGACCTTCAGCACATATCTCGTATGGGCCCCAAGTCTTGCGGACCACGCCGATGTATCTCGTACACCACTCGTGTCCTTGAATTATCGTCAAGTCTTGCGGACCACGTCAATGTATCTCGTACATTACCCGTGTCCTTAAAATGCCATCGATCCTTAACAATCATCATAATTGATGAACGTCCCCCTAATTTCTCTTATTGGAGGTATAACATTGCCAATTTATAGACGGTTAATAATCGTTTTCAGGTATATTTCGTGTTAAACTGTTTGTACACGAATAGGGACATAGACTTCATAAGTTTACTTTTCGGGCGACGAAGCTTTCCCAAATTTTAATATGACGAAACTCACGTCTCCAAATATTAGATATTATATAAATAAACAAGTTAAGCTGAAAACACCACACATAAACAACTATCGGTTGATCTTTTTAGAATGTACTCCTTTGCCAGGACGTAAACTTTTCTAAATTTGCCTATACGATGTTTTAAATTTATTTCAAACGGTCACTTGAGTATATTACAACCTTTTTGTTATATAATTTCAGTGCCATAACACGTTATTAAATTAAATGTCGACCAAAAACTTTATTACAAAGCGTCGGCTGCCGCGCTTTCAAAAGAATGGTTCCAGAGGTTATGTCCTGAGCCTATTGGAGAGGCTTTTGAAGTTTCTAAATGACGCGCGGTTGCCAAGCGACTCGAGAAAGCTGCTAATATAGTTTATATCGAGAACGAAGGACACAGTATAATAAGTTGTTATTTCCCTAGGAAACTTGGCAGATTTACATAGCTATTTTCATAACTTACTTTTCACCAAATTCACAGTCTATTTTCAGTTATTTCGGTACTAACTTTGGAAAAATATTTTAAAAGATGGTTTATACCTATCAGAAAGAATAAGATAATAGTGTTATCTGCTATATTGAGAACGTTAGGTTGAAAATTTAATCTATGTATATAGCCGGGTCTACATTGACTGAACAGGATGGAGCATGTCTCACGAACCACGCTCTAGCTTCTGAATCGTAAGCCATGTCCGGAGGCATAGATGCATCAAAGCAGCCTAAATCACGACCGAACCGGCTGAGGCAAATTTGCTCGCGCACTGTGCTCAGGCCGTGCTTGGTTGGTCTAGACCTATTAGAAAGATTCCTCTAGAATCGTTTTAGAGACCGAAGCTGCTCGCGTCCGTCGGATTTACATTCGATTCCCTTAACTAGATGCCTGTGCAGTGCTAAACGAGCAGCACCTTCATCGGTGCTAGGCTAGGGTCGTGATTGGTCATCGCCCTCCCAGCAAAGTCATACCGCCAAGCGACCCACTTATATGATCCGGAGGTACCTTACGAGAAGGCGGGTCCGGCCGATCATATCAATTTGGAACACTCTTTAACTTCCGTTTCCTTAGTCTGTAGATAGAGTACTCTTTATTGTGCCCCAGCGTAATTACAGTAAAGAAATATAATTTGGAGTCGTGGGGTGCAGAATGCCGAATAGGCACTTTGAATGTAAGGGGTGATATGGAAGATAAGATGCATGAGGTGATTGATGAATGAGAGTGGAGGTAGCCAGAGAGGTATGTAAGGAAAAAACATGTTAAAACTCTGTACTCTCTGGCTACCCCACAAGGGATTTGGCGTGATGATATAGATACATAGAAATATAATTTGTGACAATCTCTTCCAGACAATTATTATTTTATTTGTTGCTTCTAATAAAATAATATACAGAGTGAAAAGGCTATTACTGAGTCGGTAAGCTATATTGGGCCCTAACATCAGGTTCTATCAGGTGAGATAAGGGTGAACCGCTAACGAGTCCTCAATAATACAAAATCAGGGATGAAAAGGATATTAGCTACCAAACATTGAAAAAACAGAAGGTAACTAAACGTACCAACAACTTGGAGGTATCCCTTCCTGGAGCGCATGGGGTCGGTGTTGACCTGGCACATGTACCAGCCGCGGTCCACCTCCTGCACGTTCTTAATGTGCAGGTACCACGAGCGGTGGTCATTGTACGACAGGCTGATACGCGCGTTCTGCGTTATTATGTTGTGGTGGATGCTCAGGATCGTCTGCGTGTCCATACGAACCCAGGCGACCTATTAGAATATAATACTTTATTAATATACTATTTATATCTTTTGTCCATGGATACAGTGTCTATACAAGGTATAACATATAAACGCAAGACCTGAAAGTGGTTTGTTCTAAATCGGTAACTGAATTCATTTCAACTATTTTTAATGTATTTCATATTTTTTTCAAAATTTGCAAAAAAAGCTGTTTCTCCTTCAGTGCACTATAACTAAATTAATTATTGATTCAAAGTAATATGGAGAATTCAAATGCATTTTTAAAATGTATTACTTAATATGCACACATACACTTTCAAGTTTCTTTGTTAATTGGAGTATGAAAGTGCTTATAAAAAAAGGGGTAAAAAACTTTAAATTTGCAAATTTGGTTTTCGTATTGAATTTATGAAGCAATTAGCTAATCGGCGTGTCTGAGGTCTTGCGTTAATTACGATACACCTTGTATATCATCACGCCTTGCAGAGTAGGCAGAGAATACAGAGTTTCATCAGGTACTTTCTTACAGACCTCTCTGGCTCCTTTATTATTTGTAAACGTACTCACAAAGTAATTAGATTAGGACACATATGTGCATATTTATTGTTCAAATTTTGCATCATTTCGATTGTATTCTGTCTTTTTAAATAAATAAGTTTAGTAAATATTCGTATAATGGTTCTTAGAGGCGAGTAAAAGCAATTATATTGAAACTCTGTCCTATCTGCCAATCCCAAATCTGGCGTGATGATATAGATCGATGAAAACCAAATATAGTCAAACTATTTCAATTTTCTAATTAGAATACATGTAGTTACAAGACAGGCTGAAAACGTCTAAATACGGTCTATTATTTAATTTAGAAGTATTATTTTATGTTCTGTGCGAATCCTTTAATAAAATCACAGTCACTTAATAGCGACCCTTGATATCAGTATATGCAGGCAAAATAAAATATAGGGTGACAAGGATCTTTTGGCACATGGACGAAATTAGGGTTAACATGTAGTAAAATATTCCTACTTCGAAGGAGATATTTCAACAGATGGGTTTGCACGGTTGCTAACTAAAAAAAGAACCTTGGTAACTTTCATAGCAAACGGCACTCTGCAAGTGTCATGACGTGCCATTTCACTTAATGAAAGCGTTAGTTCCGATTTTGGCCGCAGACCAAATGATTCTTATGGGACTAACATACTAGCAAATACTACATTTCTAGCTTACCAGCAAAACGAACTATGTTTTTGTTATACTATGTATTTTGTTTTGCTAATAATAATGGTTGTGTAGTAAAATATCCAATCGGTATTACTAATTCAATATGATTGGTCAAGAAAAATACTATCCATTTTCCTAAAAGATGAATCGAATCGTATATTGTCCCCAACAGAGGATTTATTTGTATGAGCTTTTATTTTCACAGAACCTTTCCGATTCGCTTTTAATAGTTTCCTTTCTAGCTTCTATTCTTCGATTTTGCACTTACCTACTTTATTATCGAGTGAACAATTTCATGTTTGCTATAGAGAAACGTTTCGAACATAATATATGGGATGTTTTTGTATTTATATGTTTTTGTAATGAATATTCGAACTCTAGAAGGGGGTAGAGAGTGGTTGTCAGCCACACGCCAGTCATTTTGGTTGGGGGAGGCCTTCGCGCTGTAGTGGACGTCTTTCGGGTGAAGATAGATACATTCAAACTCTTCTGAACGCTAACTAGTATGTAGGTATCTTTAATTGATCTAGGAATTACAAAATACCTGAAATCAAAACTGTAGTTCATATTTTTATACGTCAATATTTTGATTGAAAGTTGCCATCAGTTTGATCCATTAATTTTTTAGTCCATATTTGTCATGAAATTATAAAGGCTTTTCGTAAATATTATGCAATATTCCGTATTTTTTGTATCATTCCAGACCGTTGCATAGTGAAATAGCTACAAGTAATACATATGTTTCTGAAAGTTACTCCAAGCAAATTTTATGATCTCATCATAAGTTTTGAAAAACTTTAAGACATCTGAAATAAAATCTATTTTTTTAGTTTCACGTAACCTCCGAAATTCTTCTTCGGGTCAAAATAAAAATTAAGAGCTCTCTCCTCTTTTGAAGGCGAATAAAACTGGAAAAACCTCCAGCATTTGTCATATAGGGAGACGATTGTTTTATTATGTCGATACCAATGAAGTAAAAATACGGGATTGGGATTGGACATATGACAGGGTCAGCCTTGTCACATGTCTTTCATAAAAGCACGGTCTTTCCAAATAATAATGGCCTCGCGAGGAAAAATGTTACAATATGGAAATAAAATAATTTACCTACTCTAATAAATTAATAGAGGCACTTGTAGCGTTGTGCGGCCGCGGTGTTCGTACCGATCACCTAGGTTGAGCAGCTTTTGGCTCGGTCGGTCTAAGATGGGGGACCGTTGGTGGAATTTTCATATTCGAACATCTCCGTGCTTCGGAAGACACTTTAAGCCGTTGGCCCCGGTTACCACTTGATGTGGTAGTCGTTAAGCTAACTTGAAAGCGTTATAGGCAGCTACGCAAGTTTTAACAGCAGGTGGCCACAACCTGCCTACACCAATCCGCAGTGGCTCCACGTGGTGGAGTATGACTTAATCTCTAGCACCTCGATTTGTGAGAGAAGGCTTTTGGCCAACAGTGGGATAGTATATTATAATTATAGTAAAAATATCTTCAACGTTTTCAATAATACCTACCTTAAATCCTCTCAAGTTGTCCACAACACATGCAAGCAACGCATCTCTTCCGACTGTGACCGTGACATTCGGTATGGGTTCCGCGAATCTTGGGTACATCGATTCTGAAATTAAAAAATAAATAAGTACCTATATAGTTTGCTACTATGGTATATGGATCCTGGAGTTACAGTGGTGGGAATGTGTGGAGGGCTTAGTCCCATAAAAAGCTATATTGTAACTACAGGTTATACTAAGACGTAGAATACAGTTGGGCTATTGATACTTATATGTGTCCACCTCATAGTACATTAAAGAGACATTTAATATATTCCAATAACTGAACTTTACCAAACCAGTACAAAACCGATTGACGGAACTTAGATACTGTCCCATGAAAATGCTGCGCACAGAAATAAGAGTAACATGTAGTTTCCTTTAGCATAAGAGTTAGTAAACAACAGTAGTATTGAACAAGCAAACCAAGATCCAAAAAATACTAGCGGTTTTCAAATGGTGAAATAATTATTGAAATCGGTTAGCAGTTGCAGAGTTTATCTAGTACAACAAACAAGCAGAGTTTTCCTCTTAATAATATTAATATACTAGATTCATAATGAAAAGTAATCATAATATCAATGTCGTTAATCGCAAGTAAACAGTTATAACTGAAATAAGAAAATCTAGTGGCATATAATACGCGTAGCGATTATGAGGTCCTGGGTTGAGTATATTTTCGATCGAAAAATTTCCACTAGGTACCTGATCGGAGTCTGACTTAGTGCCCGTTATAATGTAGGTACCTAAATTTATGTATGGTACCTAAATTTTTCGGTGCACTTGCAAAAACTTGGTGCACAAAGTACACATCTACCACCCCTGCTTAGACAATATAGTCCTGACAGCCAAACTATTATTTACTTTCCAAAAAAATAGCAATATTAAATTGCCAAGACGGCTCTCCACGGTATATATAAATTGCCGATACTATAAATTGCCGATTACCTCTTTCTCAATCAGGACGTTCGATATTTATCGCCGCCTACTAGTAAACATGTTTACTTGTTATAAAAGTTTGTGGGCCGAGCCGGGAAGTAAAAAGAGTCACAAATATGACGACCGGTGCCGGCGCGTCTGCCGCCGACGACTAGCGTCGCGTCGCGTCCGTGATGTAGCCAAATAGTTCGCCAAAAATATAGGACAGTTATAAGGAACTCCTGGATATTATATTAAGACTTTATATGTAGATATCTTACGACTGAAATAATTTCCTATCTTCTTTTTTTCGGTCAACGTGATAAATAATGTCTGACATTTGCAAGGTTTTTCTGGTTGGTGAACAGGTCACGTAAAGAGAGTAACAAAACTGTACCGTGAAATTATTTTCATTTGATTTTATTCCTAATCACAAAATAACATAATATTATCTATAATAAACTTATGTATCGCCCTCAAACATCCCAAACTTTTCAATATTTATGACAGTTATTATTATAAAAATAATGGGCCAAATGACTGTACCAAAATTTGGCAATGCTCAGTCATACTTTAAAAGATTTAGTTTGTAAATTATCCCCATACACCCCGAACTGTTTGAATTCTTCAATCTTAATACGTTAACTGCCAATGAAAAAATTGCCCTTTCTCATTCGGGCCATGGCGGACAATGTTGGGCGACACTGAAACTTTCCATTCAGGCTGTGTCAGACAACGTTGACCGCGCGGCAGGCCCGTGTTCGAAACCCATCGCAGCGCCGACGGACACCGGCACCAAGATAATTCACTTATAAGCTGACCCGCACGGCCCTCTAGTTTACCCCATATAGCTTGGTGCTTGCAAGCGACTTTGACTTAAAAAACGATGATTTTTGAGACGCTACCGTAAAATGTAAATCACTGTACGATTTTTTGGAATCATAATAAATTTAACCATCTTTTAAAAGAAGAAATAGCTGTTTAATTATTTAAAAAGATATATACTCATATCATTAAGACCTCTCTAGAGCAAATTAAAACTGAAATTAAACATAATGTTATAAAAAAAATTAAAAATTTCTCCAAAAACTTATTGATAGATAAACTGACTAATCTCAACTTTACCTTTATCGTACTGTTTTCATCCACACCATCAAAACAACAACAAATGTTCCAAGACTGAGTACAGCAAGCCTCGAGGCTAGATTATCCATGAACAGATCAGAAACTCAACTTATGATCAACAGCACGAAATGCAGGGTAGAGATAGATGGTCAGATCACCACTATGCGTAGTGCATAGTCTCGACGAATATACGTATTGGGGCCAGACTGTCTCGTTTCATAACCGGCAAGATTCACTAGACAGAAAGAGAACGCCTGGAAGAGTGTGGTCCTTGAGGGATATGATGAAGCGCAACCTCCCCTTATCTCTCAAGCCAGACTGATGGATATGTGTGTTTAACCCGTCGTAACCTACGGTGCTGAAACTTAATCGCTGCCTGAAGAGAAGAAATTCAGACTTAAGGTTTACCAAAGAGCACTAAACGGATGGATTGCATCAGAAACACCAGGCTGCCTTTCACACTCAGGTTATGGATGTGTTACGTATTCCGTTAAGTCAGCAAAGCTGTAGTGGGATTGGACGGGGCATGTCTTGCGTATGAACCTCCAAAGTTGTTCAAATATCGTCACGGCATGGATCCCTAAAGACAGTCGCAGGTGTCGTGGTCGACTAAGATGAAAGTGGAGTGTCAATTTGGATACTTTTTCGGGAATGACGTAGATACTACTGGTCCAGGATCGATTTATTTCGTGACATCAAGGGGAGAACATCGCCCAGCCGTGGGTCATAGGACAGGCTATTAAAATAAGCAAGAGAGTCTCGGGTGGGGGTGGGCGACAATTTGACCGCGCGGCCCTATGGAACGGATTTTCGATTTTTCGTCCGCTGAAGCCATGGGGGGAATGTTGTCCGATGCTTAATAATTGATAAAAGAGGATCGAAAATCATTTTACGTTGATTAAATACATTAATTATGCATCTACCCTAACTAAATAGTAAAAAAACATACCATTAAAATTAGGAGAATCTGGGATTTTTGCTTGGCTTGGTAGCATAATCAAGTGTCGCACAATATTTACCACGTTGGCGGTTAACGTGTTAATAATAGTATTATAATAATAATAAGCCGACTTACTGTTTGAAAATTTGTCGATACTCTAACTTAAAAATTCAGTTTGTATAATATTTCATATTTAGATATAGCTCGTTATCTAAAATTAATAGCGTTTCAAATATAACAATTTCGATTATCAAAAACTAACTAAATCATTGTCCGCCTTATCTGCGATGCCCCACCCAGATAAGTCGCATAAATACTGGACGGTTCCGTATACGCCAAATACGTGGCATCCCTACCCGTAGGGTTGCGTGATTTACACCCGGCCTACCGACGACAAATAGCGGTTTGTCGCTGTATCGCTCTTACACCGACAAAATAATGTTTAAGAAGCACAATGCTAAAAAACATCAATCTGAAACGGCGACCTCTAAAATGTTAGCGGGCATAAAAAGGGCCACGAGATTTAGATCAACTGTATTATTTATACATGAACGTAAATTATATAAATATGTAATTTTTACGTGTGGTTATTTAACGTTAGTAAAAATATGGCTTTTGTTAAGTTTTTTAACAAAAAGTGGAGGTCTTTCGACTTCTACATTCGTCTATGTGTATTTTTTTGGTTTTTAATGGTGTAAGCACTTGGATCTATTTAAATACTGTATTATATAGTAGTTAGTATCCGCTGTTTAAATAAAAAGAAATATGATATCATTTTATCTCATAATCATGTTTTATATTAAATATGATTTACAACCAAGACGGTTAAAAATGTGTAAAAATCACTAGCATGGATTTAAAAAAACATAAAGGCTGGACTCTGTCTACGATTTTAATAATTAGTAAACGTGTTAGAGATAGTTCATCACAAGTACTTCAAGCGAATCTCTTTCCTATAAATGTGTTAAATATTACAGATTATGTTAGTATTACAGAAGAAGAACCAAGTTGTTTTCGCCAAAGAAGGAAAATATTTCTGAGAACACTCGTGGTTATGTTAATGCTACATTCGGTACCTACCGACCACTAAACACGCGCAAACAAGCTTACACTGCTAATTCCAAGTGTAGTTCACGCCTAGGTATCGGAAGAGCTATAGTATCGCTAAGTTTTATGTACACCGTTTCTAATATGGCTGGAATGATATTGGAAGTTTCCATGGGCGTATGGGAGTTGCTAAGTCTTGTTAAACCTGTTCGTCTAGAATCTAGGTATTTTTTTACTTATTCTGTTGGCTTAGACCCAAAGTGAATCTTGCCTCCAAAACGAGATTCGGAGAATGTAGGTACCAAAGTATTTATTTTATACTCTTTGTACAAAATCAAAGAGTCGTCTGATAGGATTTTTCATAAGCTCTACCTACGTCTATTGTTTGTTATAATTACTTTTTGGGATTCTGAGATATTTTCTAATCAAACCGTTATGTAGATAGTTTCCAATTTTCTTACTTATTTATTTACAAAACTGTTATTTTAAAGTCAAATGGAATGTAAAAGGTTTTATTATTTTAGTGTGGAAGACTAACGTATACAAGTAATTAATAAGCAAAATAGACCAAATATAGTCACTAATATAGCAATGATAGAATAGTGTGAGGTCTCGGGTTCAAGCCCAGGCACCGGGCACCCTGTTTTTTCGATAGTATGTGCGTATTAAAAATTACTTATCAGTCGCTATAACGGTGAAGGAAAACATCGTGAGGAAACCTGCACGCCTGAGCGTTTCTCGAAGGTGTGTGAAGTTCGCCAACCCGCACGGGGCAATCGTGAAGGACTATGGCCTAAACCCTCTCAGTTTTAGAGGAGGCCCGTGCCCAACGGTAGGACAGTTTCTTAACAGGGCTAATATTATTATTATTCATAGAGTCAGACATTCTAATACTAACGTTGTCGCCAACATACTACCTCCTACTATATTATAAATGTGGAAGTTTTTATGTTTGAATATTTGGATGTTTGTTACGCAATTTCGTAGAAACCGCTGAGCGGATTTGGATGAAATTTGGCAAACAGATAGATTATTACCTGGATTAACACACAGGATACTTTTTATCCTGGTAAAATCTTAGGGTCGGACTACGACAACGACTTTGTCGACCTTAACACCGCGAGACAGGAAGTCTAAAGTTAATGCGGCCGAAGTCGCGAGCAGAAGCTACTTAGTTATAGTTCCGTAACGATTATTTAATCGTTACCGATTCCGGATTTCGGCTCCGTATGTCTACATAATTTGCTTTATACTTTTATTGTTTTTTTTTTTAATTCAAATGATAATTGTGTAACTTAGATAAGTTACACAATTATCATTTGAATTAAAAAAAAAACAATAAAAGTATAAAGCAAATTATGCAGACATACGGAGCCAAAACGTGGCCACTCAATGTGCGGCTTGTCCACCAGTTCAAGGTCACTCAGCGAGCTATGGAAAGAGCTATGCTCGGAGTTTCTCTTAGGGATCGAATCCGGAACAAAGTTATTCGTCAGAGAACCAAGGTTACCGACATAGCTCAGCGAATTAGCAAGCTGAAGTGGCAGTGGGCAGGTCACATATGCCGCAGAACCGATGGCCGTTGGGGCAGACTGGTTGTTGAGTGGAGACCGCGTGTCGGCAAACGTAGTGTAGGGCGCCCTGTAGCTAGGTGGGGCGACGATATTCGTAAGACAGCGGGCAGGGATTGGAGAAGGAGAGCTGAAGATCGAGCTCAGTGGCGTGCCATGGGCGAGGCCTACGTCCAGCAGTGGACTGACACGGGCTGATGATGATGATGATGATGAATAATTTAATTCTGTGTTTCGAACATTTCTAACACTATAAGCAGAAATTACGTAATCATTGTGTAAAGTTTCGTTGTTAATGTCGGTAATGGTTTCAGTAGACAAAGACTAATTAACCAGCACCCACACAACGTAAGAATATAATTCGCTTAACATTTTATTAATTAAACACAGCCTAAGATATTATAAATTTACAATTTGTACTTACAATTGAAATCTTTAATTGTTACATCTCCTATAGGCCACTTGGTTTAAGGTTAATTTAAGATTAGTATTTGTAGCAATGCGCAAGTTTTTATTAGAATTGTGTAAAATATTTGAGGCAGATAAATTAAAAACAATGAAAAGTTTTAGTATAAAATCAAGAAGTATAAAGTCAAGAGTTTTTGTAACCAACCACCTACCGTGTATGAGACAACTATGCGATTGAAGAAAACCAGAGGAAAGAACCTGTTGGAACTCTGTACTCTCGGCTTACCCCGCAAGGAATGTAGCGTGATGATATAGATTAAATACAAGTACTGCTTAGAGACTTATTTGTTATTGTACCATGTGTGTCATTTTTCAATTTGTGTGTGTAATAAAAATGTATTATATTGAAAACTCTAACCGTTTAGGTTAGATTTATAAAACCTATATGTATTGACAATTTTAATGTTTTGGAAAATTGGTCTGAAACTTTCAGTAGGTACGTATTGTCCGTGTTTAAGTAGAAATATCTTAAACAACTCGCATAATACTGTCTAGGCCTATTAGGATAACGAGCGGATATTATAATATACGAAAAAAAGCGTAATGACTGCCTCGATCTGGTAGCGTATAGTGTAGCTAGCTATCACGAGGTCCTGGGTTCGAATCATAAGTCAATCAAAATGTTATTATGGTTTATAAATACACCGTTGCGCCGATATTCCCAAGCGGTGGTGGCAGAGGAGTACTAGGTTCACCCACGTTTTGCCGACGATGTTAGATCCCATCATGGTTTATAATAATAATATTAGCCCTGTTAAAAAACTGTTCCACCGTTGGGCTCGGGCCTCAGGAACCTTCGAGAAATTCTTAGGCGTACAGGTTTCCTCACGATGTTTTCCTTCACCGTTAAAGCAAGTGATAGATATTTTTTTTTAAACTCACATGTTTTTTTTTGAAAAGGCAGAGGTGCGTGCCTTGGTTTGAACCCGAGACCTCTGACTTTGCAGTCCAGCGGTCTAACCACTAGGCTATCACTGCTTTATGCATTATGGTTTACCAGTCAAAAAATTATCAGCAGTAGTTCGGAGACTCGAATTAAATCCTGTACAATAGGATTGCCACCTAATATAGTCAGCGCAATGTGGGTGCACATTGCACGCCTCTACCACTCCAGCTTTAGAAATAAAACGAAAGCATGTTTAATTGATTTACGATAAATAATAGCGGTATAATTGTTCATCAAATTCAAAATTCGTTTGTCCTTGCCGGTGTGTATCGCTTGGATCTTAACGTACGGACGGCCTTACATGTGTAATACTTTTTTACTCTGTGGTAATATAGTACTATACCTAAAAACACATTTCTCTCTTTTTACTATTCAACTGCATTTAGCTACAGTTATTATCATTCTACATTTCTACGCAACAAACATTAACGCGGGTTAAACTTAGATTCGTTAAAAGAGAAATTAAATGAGAGATAGTCACAAATGTTTCATTTCCGTATTCGTAACAGTAATTAACTCGAATCTATTATTAAACTGCCCCACAATTATGATATATAGAATTACTACTTTCAATGAGAGTTTACAGCTGCACTTGCGTTATATTTATAACCGTACCATTTGTTTGCGAATGGATTTGTTACTTTATTGTATTAGGGGGATGATAAGAAGTTATTGTTAGTATATGTTGCAATATCCTATTGGCTGCCATGGCGACAAATTGAAAGTATTTTTTTAAATTATTTTCCTTTTGTGTGATGCATATGCGTATAAAATATAGAATAGTGATTTTGATACAAAACTATCTTCGCCCTGTCATGCATGAAGACGTAGAATCAATTCACATCTCTGGCAATAACATTTGTCTTTATATTAAAATCTATCTACCTCTACCTACGTCATCCGCCACATCCCTTGTGGGGTAGGCAGAGAGCACAGAGTTCCAACAGGTTCTTTCCTTGCATATCTCTCTGGCTTCCTCCACTCTCATAGTTCGTCTCATACACGCTCGCCGGACAAGTCAAGAGTCTCCGTAACTCTTGACTTGTCCTACAGATAAGACTCGGTCGTGGTAAGATAGTATAGGTCTCATTGTATATCTGTTTTGTCCTTCTTTCTTTTGTATGCCTGAACCAACGGAGCATACCCTTTCTCACCTTTACAGCGATACTATCTTTCATACCTACTACGCTGTTACGAATACGGTCGGGCAGCTTCAATTCACACATCTATATCTCTCACTTTGATAATAAGTATGTTGTTATAAGTATGAAGTAAATATAACAGAGTATTTTTTATATATTAGGGACAAATCAGCACAGTAAAATCTGGCCCAGTAGGATATATATTTATAGATATTAAAATGTGCAGATACAGGTTAAGATGTTGCTTATTATTGCATAGCTGACAAAGCTATAATGACAAAAAGATCCCTAATTTAAAGATATAACTAATCAATTACAACGTATTTTAGTCTTCTTCTATCTTTTCAATTGTTTAAACTCTTATCAATCATTGAAATTATAAATATTTTGCATTATCAATATGAAAAAATCTTTAAAAAAGAAAAGGTAAATCGACTTCAAAAAGCAAAAAAATTATATTTGAAGTCGGTGCTGGTTGGTGCAGTCGGTTACATGAAACCGACTTCAAATATTTAATTTTTGCTTTTTGAAGTCGGTTTACCTTTTTTTAAAGATTTTTATTTTACCATTTTAAGTGACGAGTGAATTATTTAGTAATATTTATATACCGATATTATATTATTTTGATGAGTTGTACAGTAAGGTACCTACAGGATTAATATAATGACTATAATAACGGAATCTATACATTCGTGCTGTTCGCCGTTAAGGAGTTCCCTCTTGTATCTTCAAAGTCCAAGGTCCAATACCAATAACATTAAAATAGGACCACCTCAAAACTATACTGAACCCAATGCAAAAAGAATCATCAAAATCGGTTCATAAGCAAAGGAGTTATAAAAAAGGACGAATTATGAGCCTCCTCTTATGAAGTTGGCTAATATACTGCTTAGTTCTATAGCAGGGTACCTATAGGATTGACGTAATACCCATAATATGTCAATTTACACATGCCTATTGTTTGTCGTTAAGGAGTTCCCTGGTGTATCTTCTAAGTCCAAGATCCAATACCAATGAAATTAAAATGGGACCACCTCGGAGCTATATGCAGCTATATGCAGAGCTATATATCAACCCAATGCAAAAAAAAAACAAAAACAAACAAAATCGGTCCACAATTGACGGAAATATTGATGAACATACATAAAAAAAGCATACATACAACCGAACATAGAACCTCCTCCTTTTTGAAGTCGGTTAAAAATATCATTCATACAGGTATGTATATGAGTCCAATTTTAAGAACTCAAATCATTACTGTGGTGCAAATGAGTAACTATGTAAGAAATATTACTCACCATCAGGAACTTCTATAGGCGCTACAGACACTATGTTTTGCCCGGTAGGTAATTCCCGACCTGAAATAAATACGGCATTGTAGTATTGTGTAGTATGGTATGACTTCGTGGGCATTTTTACGCCCTAATATTATCGCAGCAGCAGCCCTAATATTATTAAGAATCAGATACAGAACATTGTAAGCATCTCGCGAAATAAACCTCAAACTTAGACCAATATTAAGACAATGCATTTTTATTCCTATTTTATTTCTCGTCCTCAACTTTAACTCTTTATTTTTAGATTAAATAGATGACAAAATAATACCAAAATATTGTTCGTTCCTTAAATACCATTGAATACAGTGTGTGTGAGTATTTTTTTTAATGACGCAACTGTTAGGTGCCCTACTTAAAATTACTGTGTTCATTACTTTATAGACGGTGAAGGTATCGGTAAGAAGATTATATTATGATGGTATTCCTTCAGGTACATAATATTGTATGCATACCAACTACACCCAAGGTTATGTTCCTAAAAGGGTGATTAGCGTCATTCATATCATATTATATATTTTGCAAACACGTATTTTTTTTTTAAGAACATTCATTAGGAGAATGTTGGGAGACAAAAAAACATTGTCACGCTTACTTTTCTTTGGCGACGGTATACCGTGTACACACATATTTCCCCAACGATGTTTGGTTACAGTGTATACGGGGCGAGTCTATTGCCTAATGGCATAATACCTGGTACTCTGCCCGATAATACTACGGTAGCCCATAAGAATAATTTCTATATCACAAAAATATTTGCCCTAACCGGGGATCGGATTCGTGGCTGCTCGATTCAGGGCGTAGAACGGCCGACGCGCTTTAAACACTGAACTAAGACGTCATTTACTTTACTTCTAGGTTATTAGATTAAAATATTGTATATGATTATAACATTATTTATGAGACATTGAGGATGACGGACAATTTAGCGCAGTGGTTAAGAGCTTAAGCCGCTCTGCCCACTGCGTCTAATAGTCGCGGGTTCGAGTCCCGCACGGGACAAATCTTTGTGTGATCCACAATTATTTGTTCCGGTCTGGGTATTTGTGTATGTGAATTTTCATGTTTGTAAACGCACCCACGACACAGGAATAAATCCTAGTGTGGGGCTACGTTTAAAAAAAAAAAAAAAAAAGGATTTAACTGTTATATTTAATGCAAACAAATGAAAAAATGAAATGAATGTGTATATTTTTTGTAGTCCTTGATTTCAAACTGACTGAAACTACTGTCTGAGTGACCGTTCTAAATAAGATAAGATCTCATATATTTATTGATACTGTGCTTACAAACAATAGTACGATGATCAAACGGTACATATTTTTATTTAATAAAATCAAACATTTCAAGAATACTCCAGACAAAATTGTTTTGAATATAAATAATCGCAGTAAACGTGAATACAAACAGGTACTAAATTAAGCGATGGCAACATTCAGATTATATTGAACCGAAAGTATTGAAAGAAATTAATCTGTGTGAATTAATGTGTGAAATTCAAAGTGATGCCGAGCTCAGCTCTAGCATGAATGGTATTTTGGAATGATTAACTTTGCGTTTATTTCAATTAAATATCATGCAAATATAAATAACATATGTACATTATAGGCATTTTATTTAAATAAATTATTGCAAGTAACTGGCACTGCTTGAAACCATAATGATTCTAATCTTGCACTAAAGCCCTGCTCAATGGGAATTTTAAATAGGATAGGCTGGCAACTGTTGAATATTAAATAGAATCCTCCCACTATGTTAAAAAATATTTTCTCTATCTATATCATCACGCCAGATCCCTTACGGGGTAGGCAGAGAGTACAGAGTTCCAACAGGCTCTTTCCTTACATACCTCTCTGGCTTCCTCTACTCTCATAGTTCGTCTCATACACGCTCGCCGGTTACGGAGACTCCTACTTGTCCTTCAGATAAGACCCGGTCTATTTGGTCATGGTAAGATAGTCTAGGTCTTCCCCGGTACCTACATCCTTCCACTTTCGCATTGTATATCAGTTTTGTCATTCTTTCTTCGGACATTCTTTCTATATGCCCGAACCAACGGAGCATACCCTTTCTCATCTTCACACCGATTCTCTCTTTCATACCTATTTGCTTTCTTACTACGCTGTTGCGAATACGGTTGGTCAGCTTCACTCCGCACATCTTCCGCAGAGCTCGCATTTCCACCGCATTTATTCTACTTTCATTCTCCTTCTTACATACCCAGCTCTCGCTGCCATATAACAGCGTTGGGACAAGCACTCCATTATGTATGGCCAGCTGCGCCTTTCGGCTTAAGTGCCGGCTCCCAAATAGCTCATTCACTCTGTTCCCTGCACTCACTCTTCTCTCTATGTCAGCGGTGTATTTTCCATCCTTGCTGAATGCGCATCCAAGATATACAAACTCATTCACTTGCTCCAGCACATCGTTCCCAACCACAATCCTTGCATTCGTTCTGGTTTCTTCCCGTTCAATAATAAAATTAAAAATATTTTAGTTTTATTATTGATGAGCCGAATCATTTGATTAAATGTTGAAGAGGTTTTATAAAATTTCTATGTGTCTATGTATATCATCACGTCAGATCCCCTACGGGGCAAAAATAAAAACTTCTTCGAATAAAAACAGGATTTAACTCTTGGTATATTGAACAAGAAATTCGAACACAAACTACGTATTAGAACTTACTAAACTAGACCAAGGAAACGTCAAAGTCTTTTAGAAAACTCCTGAATTATATAAAATGCGTCCACCACTTATACTTAGTTCAAAATTCTTGACCTACTTTTTATGTATATATTGAGGGTGGGTCAATTTATAATCATACAAAATGTGTTTTGTTACAAGATATTATACGGTTTTTTCTTAAATTTAGTCATCAACTCATGTATTATTAAATACTCGTGTATGCGTATTAATAGGTGCCATTTCACAATTCACCCTAAATTAGCATATTGACGTGGACCTAGAAAGTGGAGTTGCCATAAATACTCATCACATTCGGCCATACACAACGGAGTGTTTGTCCCAACGCTCTTATATGGTAGCGAGAGCTGGGTATGTAAGAAGGAGGCGAAGTGATGCTGACCGACCGTATTCGCAACAGCATAGTAAGAAAGCGATTAGGTATGAAAGATAGTATCGGTGTAAAAATGAGAAAGGGTATGCTCCGTTGGTTCGGGCATATAGAAAGAATGTCAGAAGAAAGAATGACAAAACAGATATACAATGCGAAAGGTACCGGGAAATACCTAGACTATCTTACCACCACCAAATAGACCGAGTCTTATCTGAAAGACAAGTCAAGTCTCCGTAACCGGCGATCGTGTATGAGACGAACTATGAGAGTGGAGGAAGCCAGAGAGGTATGTATGGAAAGAACCTTTTGTAACTCTGTGCTCTCTGCCTACCCTGCAAGGGATCTGGCGTGATGATATAGATAGATAGACATTAAAACCTAAAAACTAAACCTCCAAGTACTAAGTATAACCTAATCTTTCTCATCTTAATTTGAGAGAGAAAGCCTTCACTCAACAGCGAGACTGTACCGACTGATTTATTACGCGCTTAATATTAACATTTAGGTTGAAAATGAAAAAACCTTTTAAGAGAACCTTTTAATTTTATTGCCAAAAGAATAATGTTAAAAACGATTACGTAACCAAAAGGAATAATCTGAATAACAGAATGGTTAGTTTTATCATTAACTATGAAACGTTAATTGCGGCGGCGATGATAAATAGAGCACTCTGCTTCCCCTCACGAATAATAATCACTTACGTACTTTTATTACGGTGTCAAAAATAATTTTCATCATGAAAAGCTTTCTTTTCTGTTTTATTTATAGTACTAGTTAAGCCAGGTATCTTACTCAATGTTATGTTGTATGTAGAATGTTATTTCAGAGTTAATTTATATTATCGATGCTCGCTTGAATACGATAATATTTTTTTAAGTTAAGTCTGGAATTAAATTTTAATATTGTTTATGCAGGTCAATGTTTTATAGCTATGTAGATATACCTTAGATAATCTGTTGTATAAAATGAAAGTCTTGTATTTCTCCATAAAGTTATTAACTGTAGCCGTACCATATCGCAACTTCATAAATTGGAAGGAAAGCTTGGTATTTGGCATTAAATTCGCTTTTTTTTATCTTGTGAGTCAACAAAGGCTGTGCCAGCTAATTATGGTCTTAAATGTATATCCAAAGTAATAAGTAGCTAAATTAAGGATGCCACCGTGTTTTTGGTATCAAGTCTTTTTCCTCAAACACGAATCCGTTATAAGTATTTTGTTTAGGTCTATGTTTGTACATATGCAACATTTGAACTTACAACATTCAATATTGCATTCGATTCGTGATATTGCTTTGCACAATATTTCCTATATAAAATAAAAATGTATGTCATTTAAAGAAGGACGCACTTAAGGACCTAAAAATACCAAAATGTTCAAGAAAAGTATAGTACCAACAATGATTTAACTAACATAAGCAGAGGCATTATACTTAAAACAAAATTTAACACCGTCACGCCTATATTTCCCAAGCGGGAGTGGCAGAGGTGTACCGTGTACACCCACTTTTGCCAATGATGTCCCAACATCGTCAGCAAAAGTGAGTAGGTGGTGGGTAGGCTCGCCCCCTATTACTATGGGACCTATCCCTTGTAATAGGGGGTGAGCCTTTTGCCATATACCGGGCACAATACCAGACTCAGGATTGATACTGGGAATTTTTCGATAGAAAAACTAAATTTTTCATGTCCGACCTAGAATTTGAACCCAGGACCTCGTGATTGAAACGCGCATTTATTTACCACTATACCAACGAGACAGTCGGTACAAATTTTGAAAATAAAAGGCATAATACAAATACTGCACCCTAAATCTTTGAACCGCGATTTCTTAATATCCACTAATACAAACAGACCTCATTACAAATAAAAAAGTTTAAAAGTTTATCGCTCCCGTCATCCCCTCACTACATTATATCGCGATTGGTTTTTGTAGTAGATCCGTACCATTACATCTAGCGTTGACGGGCCCTCTCCGCGGCTGCGACAGGATTGTTCCATTATCGACGTGGAGATGAATAATTGACGCCCGCGAGTGAGCTCTTGGATGCGGCGCCGTACACATGTATACATATTGTTATGTTCACGAAAAACATGGTGTTTGTCACATTCATTGTGTATGGAGTACTTTAATTTAAGTACTTTTATTTTAATTATATCCGTACTCCGTGATTATATTAGTTAGTTGTTTATCTATCTATGTATATCGTTATGTTCGATTCCATGCGGGTTCGGCAGGGAGTACAGATTTCCAACAGGTTCTCTGCTTACCGACCTTCCTTTAGACTTAAAACTTATTTAAAGAGAAATATCGTCACGCTTATATTCCCTAAGCAGTGGTGCTAGAGGTGTATTATCTACTCCTACTTTTTGCAAAAGAGATTAATGAGATTAGGTCCCTTGGAATAGGGGGTTAGCCTATTGCCATCATACCGGGCACAATGCTAGACCCCGGATTGATAATGGATTTCCGGACTGATGGATACTATTGACAAATTACTTCTTGTTCAACCTAGGATTTGAACAAGACCTCGTGATCGCTACGCCCATCAATCGCCACTAGACTAACGAGTCATTACCTATTTATATTATAAAAATAATGTTATATGGATATTTTATTTCATATTGTACGGGTTCACAAGGCATCCCTATAATTAACAAAAAAGTTACTTATCAGTACTTCACGCTCACCCAGCAAGAAGTTTATTGTTAATAAACATATCACATGGTTTAGAAGTGCCAAATTGTTTCTAATAATAATAATATTAGCCCTGTTTTAGAAACTGTCCCACTGTTGGGCACGGGCCTCCTTTCAAACTGAGAGGGTTTAGGCCATAGTCCGCCACGCTGGCCCAATGCGGGTTGGCAAATTGTTTCTGATTAAATTAATTTATCACGTTCAAGTGTAAAATATTTCCGCAAATATTCCAGACGAATACTCCAAAATCCTAAATATAAATTAGATATGGGCTTGGTTTCATACCTCAGAGTGTGGGTATGGACGCAACTTCTCAAGCCCCGTTGACACGGGGTCACTGCGAGGGTAAACATACCGCTTCCAGCCCAATTGCCAACTTCCCCATAAGTGGATTGAATTCTGGCAAAATTCAGAAGTCACCCCTCCTGTTTTCTCAGCAATGTACATTATGATGTGAATTTATACGGTTTGGAAATTCATATTAGCGTTCAAGTTACCGAGATTGTTCTTGCTTTGTTTTATAATTAACTATGTAGATAAAGCCTGAAAGTAAGCTAATTTAACCACATCAATTATCATGTATAATTTATCATATTTTGGGTAACGTTAAACAAACTATATTTACGGTGGAGCTATGTTGATTGACTGTCATCTAACGACTTTCCTGAACTTTCAACGTTCACTTAGCCAGGCCTTTAATGCCGGTTTGTAGGTCTTCGACTCGAATAGCGACCAAGTTATTCTAACTTAATATAATTTTTCTACTGTATAAAATATGACCAATGATAACGAGTAAACACTAAAAATAAATTAAGCGAAGATAATTTAAATAATTTAAAGACACGCTGTTCTGTTACGGGAAAATGATTTATGAAAAAAGTTTTATAACATTAAAACCAATTCAAGATTACTTTTTATTACGCGATGTGACGTAAGTGAAATGCTTTTTTTATACTTCGTTTTTTATTAAGGAAAATTGAGAACATGTTACATGAATATATGTATTTATAGAAAAGTAGGTCTAGTGACATTATATGTAAACAAAAAATACACTGGTTTTGATATATAAATTAAATTTACAACTTCCATTGTTATTTTTAGCTTGTTTTAATATAATATTACTCGCATTTGACCGTCTTTTTATCTTATAAATCGACGGCCTCCATGGCAGTAAAACTGAATCGCGTCAATTCAATAAACAAAATGGTCTCGGCATAACAATCGTTATTACATTTTCGGATTTGTACTTTCTTCGTTTTCCATCATTGTTTTGTAATTAGTTTGTCGAAATATAAATGAGAAACGCTTTAATATTGTACGTTATATTTAAAAAAATACGAGTATTAATACGCTAAATCCAAAATCTCCGGCATCTCAAGCGGCATAGCGCAAGTGTAGAATAAAAAGCCAATTACAGATTTGCTGTTATAAAAAACTGTTATGTACAAATTCGTATACATATATTTATATTCTTAATATAAAGTTTCGTTGATCTTTTTAATGTTATGATATGATGTTGATACTACATGCGCATACTTATCGCAGAATGTATTTAGTATCCACAGAAAAAAAAGACGGCCTAGCAAATACTACTTGTTGTGAACGGATATAAGTCAAAGCTATTTATATTTTGTTAAATGTCGCTTTTGCTTGTAGAATGTAAGATTTTTTGGTGTGCTGTCGGAATGTTAATGTGAGTAATAAATCTAATACAGTCCCATAGGGTCCCTTTCACCACCCTCGAGAGCAGTAAACTAATCGAAAATTGAAATTGCAAGTCCAATCTATACCCATATGAAATTTACCATTTCTGAGAAGCTCTATCCCACGGTTAAATTAAACAGTTTTTATTGCCGAATAACGCTAATCGAGAAGTAACTAACCCGCATTTACTCAAGGTTGATAGAACAAGACCTTAAACGTTTTAGCACTATAATTTTCCAGGACTTACCATTAACTAAGCATTTCAACCCACTGCTAAACATGCCCTAATCACCCACTATCCCTGTTGAAATGGTGAGTTAAGCAATAAGTACTTACTGTGCCATCCCAGCCAATACAAAATACAAGAATATTCCTATATTTTATATAGTAGAGACCTTATTATGATTCAGTATAGAAAATCCTTTCCTGTGTAATCCTGGAAATGACATCAATACATGCTCGGCTACTTTTTGTGAAAAAGAGTTAAGAACCGAGGGACGTACTGTGTTTGTTTTCCCTCGTTGTGGTTTTAGACAGGAATAACCAACTATAGAGGCATTATTCAAACATTATTGATCCTGAAACTAGTTTCTCATGTTTGGGAGCTGTCGATTACACAATGATAATAAAATATTTCTCGTAATAATAAGCTCTTTGTAAGAAGAAATTTAAGGCCTTGGTTTCCATCATAAATTGTTCGTTTTAATCTACAGTTAGGTATATTGGTTTTATCTATGAGCGTGTGAGTTTATGTGGGGCAACGACATAAGAGTTATCCCATATAAAAATGTCGAATCATGATTATTTGGGGTTTTACACTGGCTAGCGATACATACATTGATCCAATTTGTAAAAAGATCTGCCAAGTAGCCATTTTTCGTGGTAGACACTGTATCCCGTGACTTAAGATTACCAATGACTTTGATATATAGTTATTTGAAATTTAAAAATACAACAAGATAATACCGCTATTACTTTAAAAATAAAACGAAGCCCTGCACTAAGTATTATTCCTACGTCGTGGGTGCGTTTACAAACATAAAATTCGCACAGACGAACACCCAGATTGATTTGATCCAATATTTGTGGCCCTCGCAAAGATTTGTCCCGTGCGGGGATCGAACCCGCAACTACACAATCCAGTGGTCGTAGTAGCTTAAGCTCTTTACTTTAAAAAGACTTGCTAAATGGCTATGAATATGGTGCCATAATTATATTTTACTGGATACGTTTTCATATTGAAATGAACAGCGCTCAGCTCAAAAGTGATGCATATATTTTCCATCAAGAATTCTTACAAAGGTATCAGCAATATTAATGATTATACTTATCCCGTATATAAAGTACATCGATAACTGTCAGGGTTGCTCGGAAAATGCCCACGGAAATCCGGCGATGCGTCACCGTCTTCCCTGCCCTAACATTTTGTATGTGATCGTCCGTCCCCCTTGTTAACCGAATTATTTTATGGAAGCAAGACCTCACGACCCTCTGAATAAATCTCATACTTGGAGGAGCTTACAAATCCTACTCAAATAGAAATGTGTCTTGTAAGTTCCGAATATATTTTTACGATTGTCGACGAATCGATACTGTATGTATGAAATTCTGAGACTCATAAGTGATATGAGTGATTTAATTCTTGTAAAAAAATATTATATCAAAGGTTTTAATGCTAAATATAAACTTTGAAATAGAAGTATAACAAATTAATAAAAATCTTCACGCCTATATTCCCCAAGCGGGAATATAGAACAGAGTGAAGGAGATGGAGTGAGGCCTTTGCCTATCAGTGGGCCACTGTAGGCTAACTAATAATAATACGCCAGCACAGCGGGCAGCTTGTGCCCGAGTGCTCCAGAGAGCCGATCAGGGCCCGCACCACGGCTTGTCTTCGTCGGTCAAGTGAAAACCGAAGGGTGTCCGCAGGGCTTTCGGCTCTGGCTTGGCTTAATTGTCTATCCAGAGAGGAGCCGTAAGAGCTTTAACGACGGTGTTGCCCTCAGTTGTCTTAGGACGACCATTTGAGTGCCCATTTTGTGAGCGGCGAGTCATCGCCGGCCATGGTCGTAAGGTATCACTTATTATGGCCGGCGTCGGTTCCCATTGAAATAGTCCTGTTTTTGTCCATCATACCTCATTTATGCACCATTTATGTAGTCCTTATACTTTCCGGGGTCAGTTGGATGATTATGCTTCTTCATTTCCCGCAAGTTACCTTACTAACAAAACTATAACTTAGCGCAAAAGGCTTCGTGTTGGCCTTGTCACTATTTCCCAATGCAAGCCTATCAAAGGTCCGGGTAAAATCCGTGAATATTAGAAAAATACATTATAATAATAATATTGTAAGAAAAAGAACATATTTCTTATTTTAATATAATGTTCATATTTTAAGTGAACTCATGTTTTTTGGGTTATAAAGTTCTTTAAACTGAAATTAATAAGTTAATAATACATTTTTAGCATATCTGCTTTAAAATGTAAATGTTTTATTATGTTTTTAGGTCTAGGGAGCTATTTATATCCATGCCAATTAATAGGTTTGGTAAAAGGTAACATGTAATTCATCATTCTTTATCCGACTTGTTTTTAAGGGATTTATCTGAATGGGAGTTATTTCCTAATTTATATTCCTTATTTTCTTTCAAAATCTAATATCAAGTACAGCGTGTATTCGATAAGATTAATTGAAGTTACGGAAGTATGAGGGAGGGAACTCTTTGAGATCCTTTTTATCTTTCTCCTTCGAAAAAATGTAATTCAATATTTAGATTTTAATTATACCAGCAGATAAATTTTGAAGTATTTGCTTGTAAATACGTTAATTTCTATATAAATTGCTTATGATAATAAATCTATAAAAGAAACACCGTCACGCCTATATTCTCTAAGCGGGAGAGGCAGAGGTGCAATGTGTACACCCACTTTTCGCCGACGATGTTAGATCCCATTTTATAGGGGAGAGCCTATTGCCATATACCGGGACTAGTTCAGACTCCGGACTGATACTGGGAAATTTTCATTAGAAATACTACATTTGTCTGACCGAGGCTTTGAACTCAGAACAGCAGCTATTTCTAATGATATATTTAATAATAATATATCTAGATTTATCCCACTAATATTATAAATGTGTTAGTTTGTATGTTTGTTACTCATTCACGCAATAACGGCGAAACGGATTTGTATGAATTTGGCATACAGATAGTTTATGACCTGGATTAACACATATTATCCTTTTTATCCGGGTAAAATGGTAGGTTCCTGTCTAAAGTCAACGTAGACGAAGCCGCGCAGAAACTAGTTTGTAATAAATATTCGACAGATAACAGTTTAGTCCTGATATCGTAAATACTTTTAATTTTACATTTTATCGCATAACTGACTGTGGGACTGAACAAACAGATAGCAGACTGTTATTTTTATTGTATCATATTCAGAGGCGATTGACTCGGGATTTAAATAAAAAACTGCGTGTTTTTTTTCGTCGATACAAGAATGATATTACTACATATAATATATGAAAATAATAATAAAATTGGAAGTTTAGTATTATTTAAAGCAGTGATAACATAGTGGTTAGACCGTTGGACTGTAAAGTCAGAAGTCTCGGGTTCGAACAGGCACGCACCTCTGTCATTTTGAAAGCATGTGTGTTTTAAAAATTAACTTTCACTTGCTGTAACGGTGAAGGGAAACATCGTGAGGAAACCTACATACCTAAGAGTTTCTCGAAGGCGTGTGAAGTTCACCAACCCGCACTGGGCCAGCGTGGTGGACTATGGCCTCAAGTTTAGGCTTTTAATGCTGAAAGGGTTTAGGCCCTAAACCCTCTCAGCATTAGAGGAGGCCCGTGCCCAACGGTGGAATAGTTTCTTAACAGGACTAATATAATTTAAATAATTATAGTTGTTACTAACATTGTTCTTCATTTATCTATGTTGAAATGTTTTGAATAGGTACTTATGTGATTAATAGTCGCTTACTATATTGCATACATATGATATACGTGTATTTTACTATACTGCCTCTTTGGTCTAGTGGCGTACAGTGCCGGTAGCGATCTCGAATCCTAGGTCGGTACTTTTTAACCGACTTCTTAAAAGGAGGAGGTTCTCAATTGGACTATGAGTTTTTTTATATGTATGTTACGCGGTCATTCCGCCAATTATGAATAGATTTTGATGATTCTTTTTGCATTGGGTTCGGTATAGCTTCAAGGTAGTCCCATTTTAATTTCATCGGTATTGGACCTTGAACTTTGAAGATACACCAGGGGACTCCTTAACGACAAACAATACGAATGCATAGATTGAGATATTATGGATATTACGTCAATTCTATAGATACCCTACAATATAATTAATCAGAGTCATTAACAGACTTCAAAAAAGGAGGAGGTTGACAATTCGGCTGTGTTTTTTATAACGTCTTTATCTATGAACTGATTTTTATGTTTCTTTTTGCTTTGAGTTTAGTATAGTTTCGAGGTGGTCCCATTTTAATAAATTCGGTATTCAACTTTGGACTTGGAAGATACACCAGGGGACTCCTTAACGGCGAACAGCAGGAATGTATAGATTTCTTTACTATCGTTATTATATCAATCCTGTAGATACCTTACTGTACAACTCAGCAAAATAATATAATATAGGTATATATCTATCTATCTATATCATCACGCCAGCTCCCTCGCGGGGTAGGCAGAGAGTACAGAGTTCCAACAGGTTCTTTTCTTACATACCTCTCTGGCTTCCTCCACTCTCATAGTTCGTCTCATACACACTCGCCGGTTACGGAGACTCTTGACTTGCCCTTCAGCTAAGACACGGTCTATTTGGTCATGGTATGATAGTCTAGGTCTTCCCCGGCACCTACATCCTTCCACTTTCGCATTGTATATCTGTTTTGTCATTATTTCTTCTGGCATTCTTTCTATATGCCCGAACCAACGGAGCATACCCTTTCTCATCTTTTCACCGATACTATCTTTCATACCTACTCGCTTTCTTACTACGCTGTTGCGAATACGGTCGGTCAGCGTGACTTCGCACATCTTCCGCAGAGATCGCATTTCGACCGCATTTATCCTGCTTATTTATAATCTCCTTCTTACATACCCAACTCTCACTGCCATATAACAGCGTTGGGAGAAGCACTCCGTTATGCATGGCCAGCTGCGCCTTTTGGCTTAAGTGCCGGCTCCCAAGTAGCCTTCCCATCGCACCATTCACTCTATTACCTGCATTCACTCTTCTCTCTATATCAGCGGTGTATTTTCCATCCTTACTGAAGGCGCATCCAAGATATACAAACTCATTCACTTCAAGTGAATGAGTTTGAATATAGGTATATAAATATTAGTAAAAAATTCAATCATCAATTAAAATTGTAAAATAAAAATCTTTTAAAAAAAAGTTAAACGGACTTTAAAATGCTAAAAATAAATATTTGAAATCGGTGCCAAATAACCGACTGCACTAACCGGTTACGACTTCATTTTTGCTTTTTGAAGTTGTTTTACCTTTTTTAAAAAGATGTTTTTTTTGTATTGTGTAATCCGTACACCTGTGCCACCCCCGCTTGGAGAACATAGGTGTGACGCTATTTATTTTTATAGAATACAAGATATAACATAGATAACGCAAAATCTGAAATTAATTTGTTCTGAATCGGTAAATGAATTGATTCCAACAATATAAAATGTATCTTAATGCATTGAAATTTCCAAAATATAATTTTACTTCTTCAGTGCGCTATAACAAATTAAATTTATTCTTCATTCAAAGCAATATAAACATGTTTCTCAATATTTACACATTTGCATACAAGTTTCGCTGTTAATTGAGGTATAAAAGTGCTTAAAATTGATTTTTGTATTGAATTTCTAAACCAATTATCTAATCGGGGTGTCTGAGGTCTTTCGGTATTTACGATACACCTTGTATTCTTCTAAAAGTATAATCTCTGATATTTATCAGGAATGTAATTTTATAATAAAAATGATTGTCGTGCAGCTAGCAGAGTACTAGTAAAATTGTGTCACTCAAGAATTACAATATCCAAATAAGTAAATGACGGACAGCTTGGAACAGTAGTTAAGAGCTTAAGCTGTTCCTGCCACTGGATCTAGTAGTCGCGGATTCGATCCTCGCAGGGGAAAAATCTTTGTGTGACCCACAAATATTTGTTTTAGTCTGGATGTTTGTGTATGTGAATTGCATGTTTGTATACGCACTCACAATACAGGAATAATTCCTAGTGTGGGGATACATTTTTTTAAAGATAATATATACTAGCTTCGCAACGCTACTAACTTCAAGGCAATTAACTTAACGCTTATTACGCAAGCTGTTTGTAATTATTCGCGAAATATGTACCTTAAGAATATATTTTTCAATACCATTGTTACCCTATAATAGTTTCATCTAACTTCCCTTGCATCCTGGTAATATGCACAAGATATATGTTAAATAAACACGATTTTACCAAACTTAACTAGAAATTATAAAAAAATACAATTAATAAATTAAAGTACGAGTCGAGGTGACAATCATTAAATATGCCAGTTATTATAAAGGTGGAATCTAAAATTGTTTCTAGGAGTATCCTTTTAAGTCGATTAAAATTATAACATTGTGCTATTCGTACAATCAAAGTTAAATAGTTAATCGTTAAATATTATATTAGATATTTTTTTATAATAGAAAGAAAATTCTAAAAGAAAAAGACAAGCCCCTGAGATTCACGCCCGATCTTCTCTATGGAGGTCCCGTTCCGAACCGGTTGTACATTAATAGGTAAATTAGATTTGAAAGAAAATGTAAAATGAAAATTTGTAAGTACCCCGCTGGGTTTTTAAAGAATAAATTATATTTTGACTTTGACAATATTATTCCAGGTTTTACAAAATTATTCAGTAGGTACAATGGGTTAATTATAGAGTTAGTTATAATAGAGGGTTAATTATCGGATGATCGTTATAAATTCCCTCTAATTACATACTAGGTAATACAAAATTCAAAACATAAATAGTAACAGTGGTAAGAACTTAAAGAGTGCTACAAAATGTTTCAAAAACAACTAGATAATGAAAATTAAACAATCTAAGAAAATAATACAAAATTGTGTAATATAAAACGGAACTATAAACTAAATATGAACCCGAAACAGTTTTTTTCAGTTATTTTTCAGCTTTAAATGTGGAGCACCTTTTTTGTAATAATCAATTATTTCGATAAAAAAACACTAACCGTAATAATAATTAATTAAAATACAATATGAAACCAAGTTATAAAAATAATACCATCAAATACAATTATTTCCGCAACAATAAAACAAAATCGCATTTTACGTAACTTTTTACAAGTTGCCGTGGAACTCAATAAAAATGCTAATTGCACTATCCAACTCACCCGTCGCGGTGCACGCAGTCATCAACTTTATCCACAAAACACAATATAAATGTATAAAAAGAGTCATTTTGTCACATTAGATAATTGTCCTTTTTTCAGTCGCGTGGTTCACCTTTGTTGATGTCGCGAGTGCGTGGTAGACGCTAGGGCGGCGAAACGTCCCATCGCTGGGCGGGCTGCGGAGGCACTGACGCGGGGCGGCAGTCGCCGCACTAACTACCCCCAGCCGGATAAACAAGGGCGAGAAAACCGGGAACAAGCAGACAAGCCGTCTCGCTAGCCTTTATCGCGGCTCTCAGTCGCGGCGTAATAAAATAAGACAAAAGACGAATAACCAAAGAACATCGCGAGCGCGGTTTTCAGTCGGATGTGAATCATCAAATTAAATCGGTAACAGATAAACTTGGAGTTCTATCTGCGGCAACAAATTTATTATAAGAAAACAATGTCTTTTGTCAAAGTTTGGCGTTTTGTGGCTCGAAGTAATTAGCAAAGTTGATGCTTGCATTTTAATTGTAGCATTAATTTATTTGTGATATAGTACAAATAAAGCTTTAGTGAAAATGGTTCAGTTTCTTAATTATTTCAGATGCAAATATTTGGACTGCAATAATTGAAGACGGTAATATATACTTTTACCCCGTCTGATAAAGTTTAGGCTTATTTTTATAGTTTATTTCGAATATTTGCTAATATACCGATAAATGCCAACAATAAGTAAAAACCTCAAAACAATCGTAGGAATGTATTTTAAAAAGTAATTTTGAAAATGAGTATATGAGCCTATTTAAATTAAGTAATTTACAAAAAAAAATGCTTAATAATAATATCGAGGGCTACATTGCATAAGTTGTATAACTCATATTCCGTATTATAAGCCTTAAAAAGATTGAAGCAATAATCACGGATTACTAAGCAGCAGAATCAGCAATATTCCGTATAATATGACGATAACACGCGTCTGAGGACAGAATGTGTACTGTTATTGCCGTATCATGCACAACTACAGACACCCCAGACACTTCAGACACTAGACCACAGTGTAACAATAATGTCGTTCTTAAGTGTAACTGCCCCCTTGCACTATGCCCGAGAGCTCTTGTCACAGAATTGCAAAACATCAGGGTTATCAAGAGCGACCGAGCGTTGTGGAATATTTTCAAATGAAAGATAAAATGATATTATCGGCGCAGTGTAAGTGCTGTTTATTTTGTAATGTACAGTGTCAACGTATTTGTTTCACATCAATAAGTTTAATAATTCTATATGTTTGTATGAAAAGAATTTCATACACACAGTTATGTGGATACATAGCGTAATGTAAGGGAAAACTTCTGTTGATTTATCTCTTAAGCATATTATACTTAAATCGGTAAGCAAGGGTGTACAATAGTCGGCGATATGTAGGTGTACATAGAACACCTCTGTCACATAGGCTTGGGGAATATTGGCGTAAGGGCGCCATTATTTCTCTTCGGTATTGATTTGTATATAGAACACTATAAACCAAGGTATTCTATTAATGTAATTATATCCTTACAGCCGCCTTAAAAATATCCTATCTACTAATTGTATTTAGGTTATCTTGGTCGACAGAAATTGCCTATTAGATCTAACGTACGCTCCCACTAACTGACGTGGGTGGTAAGCAGATATACTGAAAATGGGATAAAGCCTGTTCTAAATATAAATAGCTTTGTGATGGAAAAACGTGTAAGTATTATGTTATAATCAAATTAGATATTTCTTGTGATAGGTAATTCTGATATAAGAATTATTTTTTTACTAACTTATTTTATACCACTGCTAGCAGTGGGGTAAAATAGACCTTTGTCTAGACAAAGGTCTCGCCCATGATTTTTCCGGACGATGACGGACGATTTAGCGCAGTGGTTTTAGAGCTGAAGCCGCTCCGCCCACTGTGTCTGATATTCATGGGTTCGATTCCCGCACGGGACAAATCTTTGTGTGACCTACAATTATTTGTTGCGGTCTGGGTATTTGTGTATGTGAATTTTCATGTTTGTAAACGCACCCATGACACAGGAATAAAACCTAGTGTGGGGCTGCGTTTAAAATAAAAGTCTTCACCAAACCCAATCCTTAGCGAGTTCAGAGCAATTCTCCTCATAAGCGTCAGTGAATCTTTCATCATCACGCCAGATTCTTAGCAAAGTAAAATGTAGAGAGGTCTAACAGGTTCCCTCAATATGTGATATGATACATACTATCTATAGACATTTTCATAGGTATGCCTTAAACCCTACAAAGATTTCAAGCGAACACCTACAACCCTTTATTTTTAAGGAGAGCGTTTTAATCTGGCTAGCAAGGATCACAATAGGTACCCAGAGAATATTCAGCAAGTATATTACGTACAGTATGAAAGAAACTTAGATTCGACTTTCATGGATTTAATTATAATAAAGGATAGATTAGATTTAAAAATAGAGAGAAAGAGATAATTATAATAATTTCGTCAACTTACAAAACCAGTCATTACAACTTTAGTTACCACGATAGCCAAATATCAGCATATTTGGATATCGGGTTTGATACTTTTATATTAAGTTCGTGGTATTGTAAAACTGTAAAATTATTTTTAAAATTTGTATAAAGAAGCTATAAGTATAGTTAATTCAGTACAAATAGAATTTATAAAATAGATATGTACATAGGTTATAGTAGTACGCAGCCTAGTAGATAAAATATGCTCTATACAAAAACATATCATTGTTTGTTGAACCTAAATTATACAGGACAACTGATATTTCTTACAATTGGACTAATTTGCCAAAGTTTAGTGGTTAGAAATTATAATTTTCGAATCGTTTATCATACTTCCTCGTTGGTCCAGTGGTAAATAATGTGCGTATTGATCAGGAGGTCCCGGGTTCAAATCCTAGGTCGGACAAATTGTGTTTTGCTATTATAAAATCCCAGTATCGGTCCGGAGTCTGGAATTGTGCCCTTGTCTGCTGCTCGCCCCCTATTACATGGGACCAACATCGTCTGTGGAAAGTGGAAGTGCACAGTACACCTCTGCCACCCCCACTCGGAGAATATAGGCGTGACGGTGTTTCTTTTTTAATATACTAAGATGATAGATTGGCTTATTAACTATTTATACCGGTAAAAGTCGAAAAACGGAAAAAATAAACAGAAATTTCTCGACCTTTAAAACCTTAATCAACAATCAGTAAATAAAACATGAAGAAGCATAAAAACTGAACGAGGGGGTGAGCAAGAAGAATAAATTATACTATTATCCTTGTTTGAGAATAAGACTAGTATTTTTAAAGTAAAAGTCATTTTTAGAGCATCAAATCTGTTCACACCCATTTTTGTATCTTTAACTTTCTTTAATTTTTGTTTCATATCACTTTTGTATCTTATAAAAGAAAAAAGACTCCATTCATCAACCTATAGCTGAGAATTATTCTTAATTTGTATTCCTTTGAATAATTTTCAAGCTCAAAATTTACTATATTATTTTGTCACCATCAATTTTAAACTTCGCTACTTTAATATTTTTAATCAATTACCAAAACAAAGTTTATAAGAGCCTCAAACCTTTAGGGAAACGGAATGACGAATTGTTCTTCGAATTTGTGAGTTGAATAACCTTGGACGTCCCATTTCTGAGAAACTAGATACTCCGGCACACAATATGAAAAGACACAACTTAGATAATGCGTTGCAATTTATATGAACTGTACGATACGAACTTATACTGGTTAAGTATGTATACTGTAATGTGGCATGAAGGGATATGAAAATTAGGAATGGTCTTAATTTTCAATTCATGTCCCTACCCGTAATTAATACATAAGATAAGCGTCAGTTTTGGAAATGAGTATGTACAGTTCCGTCTTATAAGTAATGTAATGAACATTTTGTCACTCTCCATTCCGATCTCGGTCTCGAACCTATTCGCGCCTTTATTAAAAAGGTGACAACCCGATATTTTGCGAGCGCGTCCAATCATAGTAATCCGCTAATCGTAGCCGCCGCCGACTACGAACCCAACTCCCCTCCTATCAGCCGCTACCGCCGTATGCGGCATGTTCTCACTGACCCTTCCGATGCCCTTAAATCCCTTCTTTCGGATACAGATACCGCACACGGGATCAGACATCGACCTCGCCGGCGAGGTCGATGAATCCCTTGCCCGCCGGCCGGTGCAGAGCACCACGGCGAGACACCTAATATACGCCCTCCCCCATAGCGACTGCCCAAGCCGAGGCCGTCCCTCCTTAAGGCACCATTGAGCTAGTTGCCACCTTGCCCTTCTGGCTCGAGCGTAGTGGTTGCACGCTCGCCCGTAGATCATTTACACACACACACACACAACATTTTGTCAGGCCCACAATAAAAATAACCACATTGTCTCCATTTCGGAATTTTGAAACGAACCTCAATTAGTTCGGAGTCTGTTTTTTTTTTGTGACTGGTCTACGCTGTTTGCCGCGGGGCCTTTACAGCTTTACCGCAGTCTGGCATTGGGCTCACCTAGTATAATATTGAGCCTAATATCAGCGTTATACGTATGTACACAGTACACTTCTGCCACTCCCACGTAGACGCGCGGCTTATAAAGGCGTGAGCTTTTTACATATCGTAATTTTGGACTGTGACACCTACTTTTCGCCGATAACGTTAGGTCCATGTAATAAGGGGCGAATCTATTGCCATATACCGGGCCCAATTCCAGTCTCCGGAGTGATACTGGAAAATTTTCGATAGAAAAACCACATTTGTCCGATCTAGGATTTGAACCCAGGATCGCAAAGTAAATTATATGCCACTAGACCACGGACGGACGATTTAGCGCAGTGGTTTAGAGATTAAGCCGCTCCGCTCTCTGTGTCTAATAGTCGCGGGTTCGATTCCCGCACGGGACAAATCTTTGTGTGACCCACAATAATTTGTTTCGGTCTGGGTATTTGTGTATGTGAATTTTCATGTATGTAAACGCACCCACGACACAGGAATAAATCCTAGTGTGAGGCTACGTTTTTCAAACCAAAAAAATATATATATTAAAAACGGTGGGATTGCTTCAGTTCCCGATTTAGAACAATATCACATGTTATATAATCCAAAAACTCCTTCCTATTTTACTCGTATGTGTGTGATTTGACCATGGTGCAGATAGTCGGCGCGTCTCCGCGACGCCGTCGCCGCGCCGCCGTCCCGCAGTTTATCGACCCCTAAATGTAGGATAACGACATTCGTTACGGCTACTCCGCAACAGTTCTTAATGTTGTTTGCTGCAATAGATGCGTTAAAATAATTGCTCGTTTATGACTTAACAATGTTAGGCGCTGGTTTTAGCGCGCTGCGTCAGTTTTCATTTTATAAAGTGTTAGTTGGGTCTATCAGATTTTATGGAGAAATGTCAATATACTTCTCTATCTATATCTTCAAGCTAGATTCCTTGCGGAGTAGTCAGGGTCAGAGTTCCAACAGGTTCTTTCCTTACGGACCTGGCTTCTCCCACTCTCATGAATGCCCCACAACCCCTATATAAAAGAAGAATTAAAATCAAATAAAATATATATCAAAAAAAAATTTTAAGTACCTATACAGAGCGTGTTAGATTAATTTTATTGTAAAAAATCTTGGTGTGCTAGACTTCTTATGATATAGATAGTTCATTGGTAGCTATTTATAAAATTAGAATTATATAAATATATAGTAAAAAACCAGCTTTTATAGTCAAAATCAAAAGTATCTTATTCATATAGACCAAAAGGTACTAATGAATAGTCAAAAAGAGAAAATTATTGATTACTTAAGACTCTACCACCCGTTAGGAAAGTCATTCCTGTGGAGAAGAAAGGCAAGAAACTCCAAGGTTACTCTTTTTAAAAATGAGAGTTTTACAATTCATTTTGTATACATTGCATTCATGGAGTATGGGAGAACAATGCAGAACGAGCTAAATAGATTAATCATATAGTAAAAACACAACAATAATATTTTGCTTAGATGAGCAGTTCCTTTGGCTGCCTTCCGGCTCCATCATCACAACCTGGACACCGTCCGGGTCTACAGTACTCGTAGATAAAAGAGTAATTGGGTTGTTCCATTGGGCACCTTTCAGCTCCATCATCAGACCCTGAACACGATATGGTTGTATAGTACTTGTCAATACCAATCTACCAAGCCTGAACACTTGTATATGTATGCCAAATTCCATCGGATAGCCGCTTGCTTGAAAAATGGATTACACGATTTGAACCGGACAAATGGGCGGACAGACAGATCCTGGTCAGGATATTAGGCCAAAGTTATAAAATTATAGTATTGTCATCGGTCCTTTATACGTCTACCAATTTTTTAGTAAATCGGCAATATAAATTAACCAAGCATTTCGCTTACCTCCTGTAACCAAATAAGCAATCACACCACTTGCCGTGTAGCTTTGACTCCAAAAATACGTATACTCAACTAAAGATAGGATTTCTATATAATATTAAGGGAATATTGTGATTTTCAATTTTAAATTCCTGAAATAAAACCTAAAACGTATTTGGGGTGGCGGTATATTCTGGAAAATTCAATCGTCTATAATACTGTACAGCGTTAAGGTAATTTGACTCGTATTGTGCAATAAAATCGCAAAGGCTTTTTAACTTATTATCTGCAATTTTTCAAAAATGCATAAAGCAGAACTCACTCGGAACAGAAGATGAAATAAGATAACGATACAATTGTACAAATAATACGTATTACGAATAAAATAAAAATTGAAGAAATAATATAAGAAAATTTGAAAAAAAAATTATTAATAGCAAGACTAGAGGTGTTTGCTAATTCTAACAACATACCTACATGATAAATTTCTTCATTTTCAGCAATTGATTCAGCAGGTGACTTACAAAACATTAACTTCTCGCAAAGGGAATCTGCGTACTGGATCTATGGAGATATAAGTCCAGTTAGTAGTGAACGATTTGGACCTTTAAAAAGCTTGCATGGGCAAGCTTTTCAAAGGTCCAAGTAAAACCCGTGAATCTCAGCAAAATACATAATGCTCTATCTATATCATCACGCCAGATCCCGTGCAGGGTAGGCGGAGAGTACAGAGTTTATTTTTATTTTTTTTATTTTTTTAAAAAACGTAGCCCCACACTGGGATTATTCCTGTGTCGTGGGTGCGTTTACAAACATGAAAATTCACAAACAAATACCCAGACCGTAACAAATAATTGTGGATCACACAAAGATTTGTCCCGTGCGGGAATCGAACCCGCGACTATTCGACACAGTGGGCGGAGCAGCTTAAGCTCTTAACCACTGCGCTAAATCGTCCGTCCAGGACGTTCCAACAGGTAGCCAGAGAGGTATGTAAGGAACGACCTTACATACCTCTCTGGCTTCCTAAATTCTTATATTTCGTCTCATACAAGCTCGCCGGTTACGGAGACTCTTGACTTGTCCTTGAGATAATACTCGGTCTATTTGTCATAGTAAGAGAGTCAAGGTCTTCCCCGGTACCTACATGCTTCCACTTTCGCATTGTATAACTGATTTGTCATTCTTTCTTCTGACATTTTTTCTATATGCCCGAACCAACGGAGCATACCCTTTCTTATCTTTATTCCGATACTATCTTTCATACCTACTCGTGTTCTTACTACGCTGTTACTTACATAATGTTATTTAATTTATTTATATAAAACAAATGAAACAAAGCACCGAAAACTTGTTTCCAAAGGTTATTGGTGGCCAAGGTATTAGCATTCTTATTATAAATAAAAAAAAAATCATTACGATGGTGAAGTGGTAGCTCCATTGCTTTACCGTTACAATATCTTAAAATGTAGACAATACAATACAAACTCCTACCACACAGACACAAGAACACTTTTTGATATTTTTTTTCGTAAATAGGGTGAGCGAAACCAATTGGGCAATGATAATATTTTATTTATAACTAGCCACTGTATTTGGGTTCTTGGTGAATAATTGAAAAATGACTTGAGTAACGTCCATACTTTATATGCAAATGGGCCCTAAAGATCGGTTACGGTCAATTGGAATATATTTGATTAAAAGCATCTTACACGGCCCGAAAGATAAAACTGTATCTACTTTGCAGTATTTAACTCATTTAATCTATATTTGTAGCTTACGGTTATTGACACCCAAGGTGAACACATTTACTTGAAAAATCGAAGGAAATTATTACGTGTATGAGACGCACTATCAGAGTAAATGAAGCCAGAAAGGTCTGTAAGGAAAGAACCTGTTGGAACTCTGTACTCTCTGCCTACGCCACAAGGGATCTGACGTTGTAATAATTTCTATCTCTCCGTCTATCTAAATCAGATAAATAGATAGAAATTATTATATCATGATTGATACCTCTTGAACTCAAATTAGACGCAATTTTGTCCGCACAAACTTAATATTCATACTTATCGGTTTTCCTGTTGGGCCGCGATGGATTTTCGCCACGTTCATTCCATTACCTGATTTACCATGGGAAGCGATTGCGAAATGAGCCGAGATTAACAAATATAATATATTCCTTTAATGGTTGTTCTGTTTTACATTATTTATAGATAAGTTTATATTTTTAAAGGAGCTGATGTAATGACAGACTTCTTGGTCCAGTGGTTAAGAGGATTAGGCGCTCCGCACACTGAATCGAGTAGTTACGGGTTCGATTCCCACACGGGACGAATCTTTCTGCGACCCACAAATAATTGTTTCGGTCTGGGTGTTTATGCATGTGAATTTCGTGTTTGTAAACGCACCATTCACATCATACACATGGACAATTCGTAGTGTTGGCTTGCGTCAAAAAAAAATGTGATGACAAGGAAAAAAGTTTCACCTGTCATCAAAAATGTAGCCCAATACTAGAAATTATTCTCGTGTCGTGGATGCATTAATGAACATAATTTGAATACATACACAAATACTCAGACCGAAACAAATATTTTGTGGGTCATATAAAATGAAAGCATTGATAAGTAAAATGGACAATCCATTTCTTGAGCATTGGATAAAAGCTCATACCCAGTGCTCAAGACCAGCCAAGGTCTATATGGCAAGATATAGAAAAAAATATATATACATTATGCCAAATTTATTACTAACATAGTTATTAAGACAGATTGTTACCAACAAAATGGATGTAAAATTGATCCGAAATAAATCATTATTATTATTTAAGTATTCCATGTGGAGACCGAATCCGCGACTACAAGCCGCCTTCAGTCATCTAATTTTAAATATTACCACATTCGTCTATTAGGTATTTTGTAAAATATAGACCTAACGTCTCTATTTACCACTAGGAATATTGTTGTAACCATATATTGTATTTTGTGGTAATTTTGGCGACCCACAATGGCGTAGCATAAAAAACCGTAATGGCCCATTTCCCGTACGTTACTTAACACGGCGAAAGAGCTGATGTTTTTTCCCCCAATTCCGTATTTCCGATGCAGACACTTTTAAAAAAAGTTACTGATTCAACCATCTGATTATCCTCAGGCTGTCATGATTTAAAACAAATTGTATTACACCAATCAAGATTACTTTATAAGGGCTCCTTTAACCGCCTTTTTTTTTAACTGGAGAAAATCCAGCATAGGCCCTCCTTCCTCGGGGGAAGCTCGCGGAGCTTGTCGGATTTCTACCGTCTAAAAACCCCAGTGTGGGTGGCTGACATCAGCACTTTGGAGGGGCTCCAGGATCTCCATATGGAACGCACCGGTGCCTCTCTTGTGGCGCGCTCCGAAGAGCCCGCCATCGGAGGGAGACTTGATAACACGCTCCCCCCCGCACCGACCCGGTGCTCACGGCGACGTGAACCACACCACGCCGCCGTCCTCATAAAGGATACTCAGGGCCCCCGCTCCTCGCGTCCGCGACCCCGATTCTTTCACCACCTACGAGTAAACTCTGAAAACTGATCGACAACTAAAGTTACAAGTAAGTCAAATTTACCAGTTTTGATTGCCGAGTAACGCTAATCGGAAAATAAATAACCAACGCTTGAGGGTGGTGAAAGTAAATCCCAATATTATGAGGTATGTTTGCAATTGGTAGATTTGTATATAGAATATTATGTATTTATTTATCAAGCTTATAGTGATAGAGAAAGCGGCGCAAAGGATTTTTTGAAAATATTCCAGTCACGTGGTGCCGGGTCCGTTCGTACTTAATTCACTGCGACCCGGTCGTGTATGTAATCGAACCGGGGACTTTACGAGTGTACAGCTCGGCTTGGGACGTGTCCTTACCCGTTTATTATGACGTCCCCCTATGAGCAAAGTTAGTTATTTAGAACTTTGTTAATCTTCACGTCCTATTTTTCTTGTTTCTTTATTATTTTCGGGCTTATTAATTATTGGTGGTCGATATAATTTCCTGCTATTACTTTGTTGCAAAACTTATCTTATGAGGCAGTTTTTTTCTATAACTGACACGATGAGGATAAGAGTCATTAATGTATTTTTTTTATTTAAAGGAATGTGCGCTATAATACTATGATACGAATATAAGTATCAAGTTATCGTGTAAATGAAAAAATACATTTTTCGGAAGTTTTGTAAAGAATGGTGAAAAGACTTAATAGGAAGGTTATTTATTTCTATACTACAGTTTTCGACTTTCTATGGCCTTTATGTTAATTCAGCCTGTAACCTACATTTTGGCTTAATTGTATCAAAATCCCTTTAGCTGTTGGGAGTGTATTGAGAGCTGTTTTGAGTATTAAACGTCTTCACACCCAAAAAATAACGTCCAAAAGTCTAAGCTCTTGCATTTAGAATTTTTATGTGCTCTGTCCAGCTATATCATCACGCCAGATCCCTTGCGGGGTAGGCAGAGAGTACAGAGTTCCAACAAGTTCTTTCCTTACATACCTCTCTGGCTTCCTCCACTCTCATAGTTCGTCTCATACACACTCGCCGGTTACGGAGATTCTCGACTTGTTCTTCAGATAAGACTCGGTCTATTTGGTCGTGGTAAGATAGTCTAGGTCTTACCCGGTGCCTACATCCTTCCACTTTCGCATTGTATATCTGTTTTGTCATTCTTTCTTCTGACATTCTTTCTATATGCCTGAACCAACGGAGCATACCCTTTCTCATCTTTACACCGATACTATCTTTCATACCTACTCGCTTTCTTACTACGCTGTTGCGAATACGGTCGGTCAGCTTTACTCCGCACATCTACCGCAGAGCTCGCATTTCCGCCGCATTTATCCTACTTTCATTCTCCCTCTTACATACCCAGCTCTCGCTACCATATAACAGCGTTGGGACAAGAACTCCGTTATGTATGGCTAGCTGCGCCTTTTGGCTTAAGTGCCGGCTCCCAAGTAGCTTTCCCGTCGCACCATTTACTCTGTTCCCTGCACTCACTCTTCTCTCTATGTCAGCGGTGTATTCTCGATCCTTACTGAAGGCGCATCCAAGATATACAAGCTCATTCACTTGCTCTAGCACATCGTTACCAACCACAATCCTTGCATTCGTTCTGGTTTCTTCCCGTTCAAAAACCATAATCTTGGTTTTCTTTACATGCAAATGTAAGCCATTGTTCATGCAGTCGTCTTTCATAACTGTAACTAATGTTTGCAGATCCGTGGCTATTGGCGCTATTAAAACCGCGTCATCTGCATATAGTAGATGGTTTATCACTACGTCACCCATTTGTACACCTTCATTCATTGCTTTCAGTCTTTGAAGACTTTAATCCAGATATGTTATAAACAGTGTAACGAACAACACGCAACCCTGCTTGACGCCGATCTTAACGTCAAACCAGGGTGACCTATTACCACCCTCCTCGTACGCATGCCTTGCAGTCCACATAAGTGGACTGGACGGCTTGCAACAAAGTGCCATCTATACCATACTCTGGCAAAATGTCCTAAACTCTGTCAAACGCCTTCTCTAGATCCACAAAACCGCAGAAAACCTTTCGGCCCACTGCCAGATGCCTCTCTACGATATTGTGGAGGGAGAAAACTTGATCCGAACTTCCGGACCTAAAACCCGTTGTGCCTCGCATAACATTCCATTAAACTTCTCGCGCATTCTCCGATCAATAATTTTGCCGTACACCTTGGCTGCCAAGCTGATAAAACTGATGACTCTGTAATTAGCCTAGTCATATTGTGAGCTTTGCCTTTATACAAGGGTACTATGACTGCACGGCGCCAATCTGTAGGGACCCTAACGGTCCTCCAGCAAAGGTTTGCAAGTACCCGGAAGGCGTCCCGGTCGCAAGTTCCACCATATTTGATCATTTCGGCAGATATCATGTCTACTCTCGCAGCTTTACCATTTTGCATACTTTCTTTCGCCCATTAATTTCTTGCATAGTAATGTCCTCTGTTGGTTCTTGTGCCGCAAACTCGCCTCTGGGCTCGTCTGCGGCACCAGTATCCGGAGCATCTCCATACATTTTACCAAAATATTTACTCCACCGGTTTAGCACAGCTTGTGTGTCTGCAAGAATGTCACCATCTTTAAATTTTATCCTTTCCATTCTGGAGCCTGACGAATCACCTCGAGCCTTTTTCACTTTGCTCCAAAAGAGTTTGGTGTTGTTCTCAAACTATTCACCAGCCTCTCCTCCTCAAACGCGCCGGCTCTTTCACGTTTTTCTTTCACTAAAGTTGGCATTCTTGCATTGCCGGTATATTTATTTTCTCATCTCTGTCGTACTGGCATTCAGGTTCAAATAAGAAACATAGTCCTGCCACGCTTTAGTTTTACTTTCTAGGGAGCTTTGCAACTCCGCATCCCACCATGCATCACCTTTTGCTGTTCTATGCTTCTTTGAGCAACCACATACTTCTTTCGCGAATTTTACCAAACTCTCTTTCAGGCAATTCCAGCATTCATTTACATTTGAGTCCGAACCACTTGCTGTCAAAGCTTATCCCGGACTCTGTCTTCATACATTATCGTCACTTTTCAACCTTTATTCTTTCAAGGTCTCCGAAGGGGATACGCTCTCGCCAGGGTCTCTCCACGTCCTTAACAGACCACTAAACCGCTACGAGATAGTGGTCTGATTAAAATGTGGAGTCTCTATACGCACGCGTATCTTGGGGCTTGCTTCGGAGACGGTTATCAACCAGGATCAAATCTATCATGCTTTTTTGTTCATTCCTTCTCCAAGTATGCATATGTATGTCCTTATGCTGAAATATCGTATTAGACACAAGGAGGCCCCTTTGTAAACATACATCTACAATGAGCTTACCTGCATCATTCACTCTCTTATCACCAAAAGGACTCAGAGCAGTGTCGCAAGTTTGCCGCCTGAATCCTACCCATCCGTTCAGGTTGCCATACAAAATCACCTTTTCGTTAGCCTCAGCCAGATCCTGATACTATCTTAAAACTTCTCAAGTTCCTGGGGTGTCGACGAGCTTACGGGATCATATGCTACGACCAAAAACACTCTAGTGACACCCGGGTTTAAACGGACCCAGAGAAGTCTCGCATCGTACAGGCCAAAGTCTCTCACTTCAGAGGCCGACGGGACAGCAAGATACCCACCCCTATGCTGGTACGACTGCTCTGCGGTACCCCAGACCACAGAGCCATCGTGTCATCAGGAAGATCATCGGTTTCACTGCCCCTCCGCTTAGTCTCTGTTACACACAGAGAATCTAGGCGTCTCTCTTTCATCATATCAATCACCGCATGCATATTATCTTCCATACCACACATTACATTCCAAGTGCCTATTCGGCACTCTGCACCCCACCACTCGCCAGTTCGGGCTCCGCGTGATGGGTGGCGGCCCCCATTGCCGCTTCCACCTATACTCGTACCGACGGGGGCGGGCCGGTACGCGTCGCCTCGGGGGGACGCCCTAGCCCGCACTGCGGTACGTCTTTTACCTTATGTTTTTAGTTATTTAGTCAATAGGTACTCCTCCACCAGTATTGGCAAAATAAGTGAAGAACAGAAAAGCAGGGTCAGCAGAAATATATTGTGTATACCCAAATGTCGCCGACAATTTTAGGTCCCAATGTAATAGAGGACAAGCCTATACCGAATCCAATTTCAGACTTCAGATTGTTGACGACTGAGACTGAGAACTTATCTAGCTATACTATGCATCACAACGAGTCATATCCCATTATCTTCGCTGGTGAAATGCTAAATGTATTTACCCAAAACTGAAATAAACATGTCCAGTGAAATTATTTGAGCGCATTTCGATGTAGACAGACAGTCGAGTTTAATAATAATTTAATGTGTCGACTCGCCCGAACTTCCCCCGCCAAGGCATCTCGCGGAAAGTTCTCGTTCTGTATGAAAGTTGGTAAATCAGCAAGAAAATGCAGATTGAAGGAAAGCTATTTCCAACAAAACGCTCGGCATCGGCTCAGAAATTGGTTCCTCTTGCCGCTTCGCTGCCCGAACAAACTTGCTACGCTAAAACCCTATTTTTATTATTTCGTTCTACCAACATCTGGTTTTATTATCGATGTTTGGTTTTAATCTCTCTTGAAATTTCGCTTTAGTAAATATTATGTAAGTAATTATTTAAAAATAAAGAAGGCTCAGCACGAAAAATTGATGTTAGCATGACGAAATGCTGTCACGTTAGTGTTTATTTGATAAATTTGTAAAGTGTGACAAGAATGGCATATCAACTCGCAAACATTACTCTTTTTGGGCTTAGCCCTCTGATTTCTCACACTCACCCGACAGACAAGTCCTTAATAATTATAGAATACTGATATTAAATTTTAACCCAAGGCCAAAATAGTCTAATAGCCATCGTTAAAAGGAGTAAGATGATGATTTAATTAATAAACTGTATTTTCACATTATAAGTTCGTAATATAACATAAAAAATTGACAATATTTATTTCCAAAAATTTTCAACAAAAATGTAACATTTTCACATCACTACACTCCCGTGGGGTTCTGTTTTTGGTTTTAACAAAATACAAAATATTTTACAGTGTTGCAAAAAATAGAAAAAGGAATCGACAAATTAGTATCTGTGAAAAAAGGAAATAACGGAAAACATATTTGCTCTAAATTAATAAAAAAATAGAAGTAGAAAATGAGTGAGGTACTAATTAATAATATTTTTTTTTGTTACATGTTCATACATACTTATATAAGAAATATTAGCAGCTATCTAGAGTCTCAATTAGGTCTGCTCGGCATTATGGCAATAGATCATCGTCGGCGAAATGTGTCACAGTCTACCTCTGGTACCCTCGCTTAGCGAATGTAAACCTGACGGTATATGTTTAATGAAGTCACAGTAACGGGTAGTCAGATGTTTACATTCACTACACATATAAGGAGGTAACTATACTTTGCTCCCCTCCGTCATACTTATTTACTTACGTGGGAAAAATACAGCTGGTTATGTTTTTTGGGTCTTTAACTAAACTATGTCTAGATATTTATATACCGCAAAGTTGTTCAAGTAGATAATGTATGGGTATCGTACTCAAATAAGATTATTGGAGTACAAATTAATTTAGTATATGTATACTAGATTAAACTCTACAGATATCTGTATTAATACAACGCTGGTTTTAAGACAAAAATAATAAACAACAACGCTCCACATGCATATCAAATTTATAACAACAGCCGTTCCAACTAACCTGCATTGTTCAAGCACCAATAAATCATTCATATTTGGCTTAAGGAAAATGAAAAATAAAATTGTCCCAACTCAATTGCGCCGTTTCCTTCGGAACAGACGAAAACCTTATCTCCCCGCCTTTATTATTTTCCGAGTCCGTCCGCAATATTATGCGAGATGGCACGGCAGATGGATCAGAAAACATAAATTTGACGTCTAAACATGTTTGCGCTGAAAACGTTTAGATAACAAGTTCAAGCGGATTTTAGCTTCTGGCCGTATAAGCTTGTCCTCTTAGCAAATATTGTCATCCTCTTCCAAATCGGATTGATATCGACATGTCTTACATCCTGTATATAGGCTAATACACCTATAATATAGGCCGAAATCTGAAATACCTAGTTTGGTTTTAATTACTGATTACTGCACTGTTAATAGTAACTACTTTATTAATCTTGGTAAAAATAGATCATATTTCTAATTACTGAGTGTATTATCATTAGGATAATATTATATATATTATAAATTTCATTTGAAGCCAACAACCCTATTTTGTTGAAGAAATATTTAATAAAAAAAACTTTGAATCGTTAGCCCAGAAGAAATACCGAAGTCATCGTATTAATATTACAAACGTGAAAATTTGTAAGGAGGATGTATCGACGTTTGTTATTCTTTCACGCAAAAACTATTGACGGGATATTAATGAAACTTTACAATAATATAGCCATACATTAGAATAAAAGTTAGCCTATAATTGATAAAGGTATGCATACGAAATCGCGGGCGGCTGCTAGTTCAAGTAATTCTAAACAAACAAATGCAAACTTCAATCACGATGGTGGGCCAGCCCATGTAATTTCCGGTAAAGTACGCAGTTACAAATAAGCGTTTTTGTTCTGTCGCCTCTCGCTCGTACGAATTTATTAGCTGGCACGGTTATCACGGGCTTCTCACTCCATGGGCTTTGTGAAATCGTCCGCATACCACTGTCGCGCCACGCATAGTTCGCGTCACTTCCGCCGCCCCGCCGGAGCAATCCGCCATGGAAGTTGGGAACGCTATGCATCCATTACTCAATCTATTTTCTTTTATTGAACTGTTATACAATTGACTTATTCTTTCCTTTTTTCGTTCTTTGGGCTCATGAATAACGATACATGATATATCTCAGCATTTATGGTTTAAATAATTCATTCATCGATATTTTATTTGTACTAGAAAAGGTGGCAGTCCGAAAAATGGCTCGTAAATAAGAGCACAAGTATGGTTGTGGCCTTACTTCGAATAAGTTTGGTCCAACCGTAGCCAACATGAGGACGTGTTAAAAAATGCTACAGTTTTCTAGAACTATTAAAACTACTAAAAAAAACATGTGAGGTTATTAATTTAATTAATTTAAAACTAATTTCTATAATTGCGAGCTATGAGTAGGTATAGAGAAGTAGATGATCTAATACGTATAACATATCGATAAATTCAATGATCATTATTATTATTCCATGCTATTTAAATATTGTTATATCTTACGTTTTCATTGTATAGAATCTACACAAACGTTTTTTCTTCTAAATATTTAGAGATAGCAATATCTACTACATTCCCGACAATATTATGCCGATAAAGTCATGATATTCGGTTCGACAAAAACTTTTGTTTATACAAAGGGTAAGCAATAAGCGTTTGGATACAAATCGACACTATCCCTTCAAATTTTCGAAGAATCAACGCGCTATCCACGCAGCGGGTACTGAGTAGTATCGTTTTGAATTCATGAATGTTTTATTGCTAAGGCGACGTGGAGTTAGCTAGAAAAATGTGACGCCATTCATTGGAGCTCGTCACGAACACTAAGTGCGTGTTCTGTTGTTTGGATTTAGTGGGAAAATGTAAGTTTCACCCCTCGGCAACGCATAATGCAATCTTTTAAGTCATTGATATACGTCAGTTGGAAGTCGGTTGTTATCTGGGGTGATTTTTCGCTGCAGGCAAGTGTGGCTTGGTGTTTTTGAAATATATTTATGTTTGTTTTTATTGCTACCTATTTCTTTAGTCAGAAGAATTGAAACCCAAGTTTACGATGCTCCCTGACTTTCAATATTATTATAAAGGCGCAGACGCTTTTAGCCAGTCATATTAGTCTTAATATAGGAGCACGTATATTGCACTCTTCAAATATTTGGTGCACTGTTCCTTATAAAACAGCCTATCTACATAACAAATTCCCAGTAGATACGTTCGCCAATCTGCATTAAAAATCCATAAAAGAGAAGAACACCCTGACAGAAGTGACTAGAATTTAGATTGAGACTGTATAAACGCGATAAAATACTTTTTCCATCTACAGTTTTATTAGCGTCATGACCTTTTACTAATTTCGTTCCTACTTATAGACTCAAGTCCTGGACTTTCATAAAATAAAACGCTAGACAGAGAGGCACCAGCCGATTGCGTAAGATGTTGCTGGGAAATACAGACAGCCATGTAGGACAACAAACCCATAACTAGTAGTCATTTCAGTACTTATTGCCAATATGTCTGCCAACTATGTTTTTTTATTACAAGTAGTACTTTCGGTTGTTCTTGCACTGTTTAAGATAATGTAATAGCTATGATATGTTATGCCTAAAACAAACTAAGCCGTTTGTAAGGCCAAGCATGCCCACTGCGCAAGCAAAGAGCTTATGTTAACATTAGCATAATGCTATCGAGTTGATATTCCATCCTTTTCACACATCCAGTTTTCCTAAATAAGGCTGGACGTAACAGCAGGTTTATTCAACGAAAACGTCAAATTTTCCATGCTAAGCTTACATGTGCCTCGACCAGCGTACCCGCTGCAGGCGCGGCATTACACATCACATTTAAAATACAGGCCATGCCAATAACATAATGTATAACCAGTAGGAGTAATTTCAAAAACAAGTGAAATATAATAGAATAGTACTACCTACTAAAGAAACGAACTGAGAGAGGTTTTTCTCCGTTTACTATTGTAAGTATATTTGTGCGTGTGTGTCTATAAAGGAGTGGCCCGTTTTCGCTTGCGTATAGGAAAGTAGTCAAATCTATTATTTATAGCATGCTTTTTCAAGGTATAATTTTCTTCCCAATTTCATTGATATCCGTTCTGGTGTTTGGGCTTACCAAAACACACAATATTTATTCATTAATTTTTATTTTATACTCATTATAAATCTGTCATCCATTTACGAATGTACAAGTCATTCTTAAAATAACTACAAAACGTGAAGAGTACGTAATACAAGAATTAAGTGCGAAAGTTTAAAAAGGCAATAACAAAGGCATAATGAAACAGACAAAACTTCTACAATCATCTAAACAATTATATCATGATATAATTAATATTATCCTATCACATTGCACTTTGTTATTAATTGTAAAATTAATATAGTCCAATTACTGAAGAAACTATAGGTATTGTTTTGCGGCTAGCTTCTATTTTAAATTAAGACGAACTTCTGTACTCGTAGGTATTTGTTTTCTTAAATTAGTTCCTCTCAAGTACAACTTAAAAGTAAAATGCACAGGAACGAGAATAAATTAATTAACATCGCCAAAGGTGACCCATTATTCCGTCTCTGTAAATACGTTTTCAGTTCCACTTTGTTCCGCCTTTGGTAATAAGACTAAGTATTTTTAGAAAAGAGAGACTGTCCCTTATATATTTGTGGAATACGATGATAGAATCTTCGTTATGTAGATATAACGGTTTGTATGAAGATCTTATTTCTTTATATATATATATATATATATATATATATATATATATAGATACGGCGGCGGTGGGTGTACTCAGTACACCTCTGCCACCCCCGCTTGAGGACCCTCACTTAACCCTCATATACAACTTCCACCTATTATCTTCTTAGAAAGAGACAAAGGTGTTCATAGTACGCCTAAGTTTGTTTGTTTTACAAACACAATCTATTCTATATAACAATTACCATACTTTAATAGATTTATTTTCGTAAAACCATCAGCAAAATGTATGACAGTGTAGCACCCATATTAAGTACAGAAAACACAGGGAGATCGCCGAATACTGAATTGAACGTTTACTTAGCCAGAATCCAGCGCCTTAATTTAAATACTTTGTTTTTCGAGACTACTGAGGTTGTGTCTGAGGACTGAGGTACCTACCAATAACGTTGAGTTCTTAAAATTAAGACGATCCCTTAACACGTAGTTAAATAGTATAATAATAATATTAGCCCTGTTAAAAAACTGTCGCACCCTTGGGCACGGGCCTCCTCTCAAACTAAAAGGGTTTAGGCCATAGTCCACCACGCTGGCCCAGTGCGGGTGGGCAACTTCACACACGGTTTCCTCACGATGTTTTCCTTCACCGTTTAAGCAAGTGATAGTTGTGTTTTTAATACGCACATGCTTTCGAAAAGACAGAGATGCGTACCTGGGTTTGAACCCGAGACCTCTGACTTTGCAGTCCAACGGTCTGCAAATTCACGAAATTTTTTTTTTTTCACATCCTGAATAAGTTATTATTCCATACCTACTAAAGTACGTACTATAATTTAACATAGTATATGAATGCTTGCTAGTTTGGTCGAGTGACAAAGGGTTATTGAAGTTATAAAACAAAAAGTTTTCAGTAGCTGTCCGGGATTCTGTAATTGCACCCGGTATAGGGGCGCCCGTATTAAATTAAGACCAAATAAATACCATTGGCGAAATATACACAGTATAGGCTTGGGGAATATACCTAGGCGTGATCATATTTTTACGCCTTAAGATCCCAACGTCTGCCCATAATAATATCAAGTAATATTATACGTTAAAGTTAAGTATGTCAGCACAAAATTAAAACTACAAATTTTAAAGTCAGCTGGGATATTTATTGGGAGCCATTAAAAATGGCCGTACTCATAGACAATGCCAATGAGATTATTATGAGGCGGGCTACGATCGGCGCCCCGGGATCGCATTAACTTCGGCAAGAGTCAATATCGTCGGCTGTTAAACTTTATGGAGCCCTTAAATTATTTTAACACCGTTATGTTAACAACACTAACAAATTTCTTCATGAGGAAAATCGTTTGCGGGTAGTCGCATCGCCCGCAAACTTCACTCGTAACATCAAATGTTCCAATATCTTACAAGCTGATACGATTTTTTTCTTCGAAAAGATATTCTAAAGATTAAACTGATTTTCATTAAACCATATTGAAATTACTTGGTATATTTATATATATATATATATATATATATATATATATATCTTATTTTTTTTAGTCTCTTCGTCTTTTGTAACTGGATTTTTGTATTCAGAGAGATATTTATATCACGGTTGTTCTGTTATAAATATGTTAACAGGGCCTACGGACTCAATTAAAAGATTGACATCTTTTGATGATCCAAAATTCGGCGTAACATTACTCGTTATAAAATCATTACCGGATAAAGGAGCTTGTATGCAGGTTTTGTACGACACTATTAAAGAATTTAAGCATAAGAAGCCTACAATACCTATACATTTGGTGCGAAAAATCTATATAGTATATAACATACAGAAACAGAATTAATAAAATAAAATACGCAAGGTATTCATGCACTAAAACAACATACCACTAATCCCGATTTTATGTCACACTCGACACGAACCTATAAATTTTATGAAATGGAAATTCACATTGGAGTAACTCACACAATTAATCCGATCGCTTTTCAAGTTTTGTCTCACTTTTTTCGATGACAAAAGCCAAGCCGGCGTCGGTGGCGACTGCCACCACTTCAATTAATGAAATAATAAAACATCGCGACGACACAAAACACAGAATAAAAGTACTCGTCTACAAAATGGCCACACGTACAGAAGGAAATATCTTTTGTAAAATATACTATTGAGCGGGATTAGATAGTGCTATCGTACCATGGAATTACACCATCTCATACTTATTGCCATTATGTATCACAATAAAAAAATCAGCGATCAATGCTATTACTGAATTCGCAACCAAATAGAGGGGCTGGCAAGAAAAGTTTGACGTTTGCTTGCCACTAGCGAATGTTGAAATGTCATCCTTGTCCCACTACAAATTTACTAAATAACCATGAACGTGACAGCACAGTCGGTAGCGTCACGCTAGCCTCAATCTTTTGATGCTAAGCCCGCTGTTTTACTTTGAAAGAATTGTGACTGAGCCTGACATTTATGTATGTAATCTTTTTTTTCTCCTAAGGAAAATCCTGCATAGGCCTTCTGCGAGCTTCGGGGGAAGCTCGCGGTGCGTGTCGGATTCTTACCGACCAAAAACCCCAGGGTGGCTGATTTCAGCACTTTAGAGGGCCTCCGGGGTCTCCGTATGGAACGCTCCGGTGCACCTCTTGTGCCACGCTCTGAAGAGCCTGCCATCGGGGGGAGACTTGATGACACTCTCCCCCTCGCACCGACGCGGTGCTCACGGCGACGTGGGCCACACCACGCCGCCGTCTTCTTCGGGGTCGCTCGTGAAGGACGCTCAAGGTCTGCCCCTTGCGTCCGCGACCCCGAAGGCCCCCTTATGGATCTAACCTTTTTTTTGTTTTCGTGGGGAAATCCTTATGGACTTCCGCCAACCTCGGGGGAAGCTGGCGGGGCATGTCGGACTCTTACCGACTAAAACCCCACGGTGGCCGGCACTGACACATGTCAGAGGGGCTCCGGGATCTCCGAGTGAGACGCGCCGGTGCCCCCCTTGTGCCGCACTCCGAAGAGCCCACCTCGGGAGGGGAAACTTGTAGCTTGCTCCCCCCCCCCCTGCACCGTCGCGGTGCTCACGGCGGCGTGGGCCACACCACGCCGCCATCCGCCTCGGGGTCGCGCGTGAAGGACGCTTAGGGCCCCCGCCCCAGCGTCCCACGACCCCAAAGGCCCCCCTGCGGGTCTTGGTTCAGGGAGGGGGGGTCCCCCACCAGATGTTGCGGCAGGGGACACAAGTTAGCCCGTATTATAAAGCCCCGGGCTATTGGGCTGGGGGCCTGGGCGGGCTGTGCCTCCGCCCCGGCGCCGTCGCCTTCGGCGAGCGGGATCGAGAGAGGGCCGGCCTCCTCCTTCTGTGACAGCACAGTCTCGCAGAAGGAGGATACGGCCCTCCACGCCGAACCCCCTGCCAGCATAGCCGCTACTATTGCCGGCAAGGAGAGGTCCGGTCCAATCCGGTCGAACAGGATCCGCCGCTCGGAGGCCCACGCTGGGCACTCGACAAGCGTGTGCTCTGCGGAATCCCGGTCCCCACCACAGTGGTGACAGATCGCCGTCGCCTCGCGTCCGATCTTGCTCAGATAATCACCGAAACAGCCGTGACCGGTGTAATGGAACTAACCTAACCTAACCAAACCAATCATTTCACTTACCCATAGGTAATATGCATCCATTTTTTTACGCAAAACCTGCTCCCTAACATGAACAACACATTGTTTTCATCAACACACTACAGTATAGCCGCTTAATATCAGCTACTTCAAACACCGCTTCCGCGACTACAAGCTTACTCAAGCTTCGTTTCATGCAAATAAAAACGAACAAAATTATCTATCCGCAGCAGCAAAGCGTAATTTTTATTTTTTTCGTAAATTCCAGTCGACATCAAGTACGAAACGACGGGATACGCGCAAAATAGTCAGTTAAACCAACGCGGTTAATCGGATTGCGAGTTGCGATCGCTTTTATTAATGCATCGGACAGAGCCCTTATTCTCTATAACCTATTAAACACGTAACGAGGGGCTTTACAACACCTTCGAGAAATAAAAAACAAACATTTATTCAGAAAACAAAGTACAAAAGAATAAATACAGATTTAGCGCAGTGGTTAAGAGCTTAAGCTGCTCTGCCCACTGTGTCTAATAGCCGCGGGTTCGATTCCCGCACGGGTCAAATCTTTGTGTGATCCACAATTATTTGTTCCGGTCTGGGTATTTGTGTTTGTGAATTTTCATGTTTGTAAGTGCACCCACGACACGAATAAACCCTAGTGTGGGGCTACGTTTTTAAAAAAAAAAAAAATTAATATAATATAAAAAAATGTGGCGTTGAAAAGACATTCCATAGTTGTATAAGGTTTCTGAATTGATAACTGAAAATTAAGAATTAGTCGTTTTGTTTCATTTATTTTCTACTCGCATTGTTCAAGGTTATCAAAACCACGATGATTTCTTATAAAACGTACCGGAATTTTCTTTTGCGATTTCTTACTTTGTTACTTTTCTGACAATTTATTAATACCAAAGTGGTTTACACGATACCTTAGTGCCACGACGGTGGTCTTTCGTGTGTACAATGTATATAAATGATCGTTTAATCATACTTCTGTGGCAAACAGAATACCATTACTAGATCATTTCACGATATTATCGGAACGCGCCGCGTTCGGTTATAGCGAATAAGATCAGAGAGCTATAAGCTGTCACCGTCGGGCGCAATACGAACCGGGGCGTAATTACTCACCACGGTACCTATAATAAACAATTAACCACGACAACATTTTCTGGATCGACTATTATTAATTATTTAGAATTAATATACTACTGCCTCGTTGGTCTAGTGGCAAAGCGCATCGCTTAGTGATCGCGAAGTCCCTGGGTTCAAATCCTAGGTCGGACAAATGTAGTTTTTCTAAAGAAAACTTTCCAGTGTGAGTCCGGAGTCTAGAATTGTGTCCGGTATATGGCAATAAGCTCGTCCCCTATTACATGGGACCTAAAATCGTCGGCGAAAAGTGGATGTACTCAGTACATCTCTGCCACCCTCGCTTGGGGAATAATAGCCGTGACGGTGTTTTTTTTTTAATCAATATTTGCGAATTCACTTAAGAGTCACATGAAGATCTATATGACGGGTGAAAAACCGTCGTTACCGCAAGATCTATTTCTTAAAGGATAAATTGCCACAAATTTGTATGAAAACAGGAAACGTTTGACCTGTGTTAGAATCAAAATGCACTTTAAACAAGGCGCTAAAATATCACATTGCTACATCTAAATGTACGCATTGAACATTGGCTATATTTACATTATGTCTTCGTTAGCGTTAATTAACGCATTACGGTGCCAGTGGAGTAGAAGCATTAATGTATCTTCTAATGACGGATGATTCCAATAAAACTGGAACCAAGGAAAAAACTTTTTCTGGAATTCTTTATCCTAGTTATTAGATTCAGTAATGCTATTCTGGCATGATGATATAGATAGATAAATTAGATTTCAACCGGGCTAACTGCATTTAGTACACTGAAAACGTAACATGTTTCACGTTTTACGTCACGTCACTTTATATGAAGTTTCATCCCACATTATGAAAAAGTATCTAAAGAAGGAAGATAATTCTGGCAGAATGCCGCCATTTCAATAAGGTCGACTCACCGCCTACCAGTACTAAAAGTGTCTTTGAATAACGAAGGGGACGCTTTATGCGAAAGGAGGACTGAAAGGAAAACCATTTTTTTTAAATGGGGTGGTCTATCTTGAATATACAGGGGCTGTCGGGTCATTGAACATCATTAAATTTCAAAATAACATGTCACGTTGAATGCAAATTATGATTTTAAAAAGATGGACAAAATATTAAGAATTATTTTTACTTTTTACCTGTTGAATGATTTATATTACCTACTTGTTATATTTAGTTTTACTAAAATATTCGGCGTCATTGGTGATATCAGTGTACACATTAAATCTTCGCCATTCGCGCTTGGGAAACATAGTTATAGTGTGTGTTACACACCGTCACGCCTTTATTTCCCAAGCAGAGGTGGCAAAGGTGTACCGAGTACACCCACGTTTTGCCGAAGATGTTAGGTCCCATGTAATAGGAGGCGAGCCTATTGACATACACCGGGCACAATTCCAGACTCCGGACTCATACTGGGAATTTTTCGTTAGAAAAACTAGATTTGTCCGACCTAGGATTTGAACCCAGGACCTCGTGATCATAAAGCGATGTGCTTTGCTACTAGACCAACGAGGCAGTCAAACATTATTCCACATTAATTAACATTTTTACTCTTAAAAATTTTCAGTTCATTAACTACCTATTTTTACTCGTAAACTTTATATAGGTTATTGTCTTATTCACCAGTACGAGTATTAGCGTACAATTAAAATAGTTTCTGTACGTGAGTCATCCCGAGACGTTTGTGAATATTCATAATGCTGTGCACCAAACTTTGCGAAACTTATTCCCAAACTTTTGGGCACACTACTACTACTTCTCTCAGTCATGGACGAGTCAAATAACCGCATCTCAAATACACACGCGGAAAGTTTTGCCAACATCGAAAGTTAAGTTCTTTTCTTTCAATAAAACATTTATTCCACTCGCAATCATAAATAATTGAAGCAAAAACTTTTCTCGTACCGTTAGTGAAATTTCTTGAGCTTCAAATATAGAGAGATTAGAACTCGACGCGCATGTTCACGAACGTATGTTTCCTTCGCAGGTGTTACTGTAGAGTCACCGTGATTTCAGTGTTTTTCAGACAGTCTCAAGTGCCTTTTATCTTGTAGACTCTCAGAGATACTTATAGAAAAAATATATTTCAATTATGGTGATATTTTATTTATAGATTCCCAAAAAATAACTCTGTGACCGCGAGGCCCGACTACTTACTGTCCAATCGATTGGATAACGCATTTTTTCCTATTGTTCCGATTCATCGAACAAAAAGGAATCATAATTTTATTTCAGGAACTACGCTGTCTATTTGATTTCTGATTTTACTTCCGTAGTTTGGTGACAGTACGTATGAAACCTGAGCGAAATATTTCACGTCGTACCGAGTTGCAATACCGTCGGAACAGTCAGCGCACATCGGTAATTGGAAATAGCATACTCTGTGTTCGTCTTCGATATTATTCCGATACTATTTCCTATTGTTTGGACGAATAATAATGAAACTTAAATTTCACAGAACACACATCAATTACTACAATCAGTATCTGAATTAATAACTAAAAATTAAGAATTAGTTGTTTTCTTTCATTTATCTTATATTCGCATTGTTCAAGGTTATCAAAGCCACGATGATTCCTTAAAAAACGCACAGGATTTTTTTTGCGATTTCTGACTTTCCTAGAAGTCCTACTTTAGTTGATTCATTGGAATTTATTAATCCTTATAAGAAACAGGGCGATTGGATTCAAAAAAGTTTTTGGGTAAATTTCCCATTTTCTTGATTTTCAAAATCTGTAAAGCCAGCTCTAAATGTTGCAAATAGATAAGCATAGTCTCTTAAGATCGTTCTCCTGTAAGTACAATGGTTGCGGTAGCTGCTTTTACTGCCCCGTCTAATAAATCTATCCCTTATATTATATACATAGTCACAACTCAATTAAATCAACTTATCTTTCATATCAATAAGAATAAATGCACATTTACCTAATAAGAATCACTAGTATGAAAATAACTACCATCCTGTTTTAAATTATTTAATTTCGGCCAGCATTTTTTGGTCGAATGTGTTATGTCTCAGTAACCACAACTCTGCTTCCTACTTTATCGATCAAGATTAAATTGTTAAAATTGACAAAACTAACATTGGTGATTCAAGTCACACACTGTTTGCTTGTGAAAGCGAGTAAAGTGGACAAATGTAGAAAACGGGAAAGGCGATGTGCTACGTCGGCCGCTCGCGCACTTGGCCAACCTCCAGTGCTTAGATTTAAATGAGCTGTTTATTTAGTTTGTCTGGATAGTCGGACAGATTGTTTACTTTTAATTTTATCTTAACCAAAGTAAAATCTAACTTGATTGTACGGATAATTTTCTTTTTAGCTTCACTAAACGTATAATCTAACTTGGATTATGTTCAGCTACCTTCTTTGTCAGTGAGCAGAGGCCTCAGCATGAAAACATTGATATTAGACTGACACAACGTCACGTCTATAATTACCAATCGGGGGTGGCAAAGGTGTACTGTGTACAACCACTTTTCGCCGACAATGTTAGGTCCCATGTAATAGGGGGCTTACTGCCTTACACCGGGCACAATTTAAGATAGAAACTACATATGTCCGATCTAGGATTTGAACCGAGGTCCTCGTGATCGCAAAGCGCATTTCTAATAGACCCAGGTCGGCCTAAGCAAGGAAAACATGATCAGGTGGGGATTGACAGACAGTACTAATCTGGGGTATTTGAGCGGTGTAACCCCAAACGATTTCCCACCTTATATCATGCTCTGCGTGCCCTAACACTTGCACGCAGCAGGATTTGATGTCTGCTACCGACAATGCAATCGGTGTGGCCACCTTCTGGGCCGCATCCATATAATTATAAACATGTTTGCCGTCGAAACGCTAAGGAGAAGAAGCGCATTACTCGCCACTAGAACAACGAGGCAGATGTTAGCCTGACGCTACCTTAATACGTATTTGAACATTAGAAATTATTCCTGTGTGCGAGGGCATTTACTAACAACACCCAAACCAAAACAAATATCTGTGGGTTTAAGATTAATTGTTATGTTCGAAGCACGAACCTGCGAGAAATCGATCCAGAGAATTAAACCTCTAGAACGAGCCGAAGTAAGATTCATGTACAGCTTAAAAAAACATGTAAAAATATGCACAAAAAGGGAACTTAAGTTTTAAGTAAGTGAACATGTAGCTGCTCACCTTTCTGTCATAGGAACATCACTATAAATAAGATAAAAATAATTAAGCAATATAAATTGACACGCAGAAGAAAATCCCAATACCTTATTTTCTGTCGTGTAGTTTCTTGATGGATAGGTTAGCTTCGACTTTACTTCAAAGTTACTAGCAAATATTACTGTTTGATCGATTCGCTGTCTTAGGCTAGCAACGATAAGATATTTACCAAAAGCAAATAAAAACCTCTAAAATCGTAACCCATAATGTAGACGAGCTTGCCATTAACTTAAAACGTGAACCAATTTAGGCGGCAGTTAAACTTTATGGAGTGGTCAAAGATTTTAACCTAAGTTAATCATAATCGCTTTTTCTAAGTAATTGAATATGTACTAAGATTTTAATAAAACTTTTTTTTGTATAATATTATTAATTATTGGCGGAAACATTATATGCAAAATTTTATCTTTTTGGCCAACCATCTCTTCGCAATCTCTTAATTTACTCTAAAATTAAGTACTTGGAAACAAAATTGTGAGTTTGTTTTTACATTTCTTCCTACCTTTCAAGGAAAATTGATTGACAATAATGAAAACAATACTCATTTGTCGTATAGAAAAATATAAATATTAATTTAAAATCATTAATCGTAGTTAATATCCAATATTATCACAACTTTACCTATTGGAGATAATATTTGTAAACGTACCTACTTAAGTATGTTCCATGAACGAAATAAAAATAATCTATCTATAGCCATCATCACACCCGATTGATGATGAAATATATGTTTTTAATTTATTCATTTTTCTTTTTATTTATTTGGTAATTTAGCAAGGTGTCTCTATACATAATGGACAGAGCATAAAAATTTTGGTAAGGTGTAGTCAATACGATGAAACGTGCTACGCATAGCCGTACTGGTGGGAAATCTGAAACGGAACTAATTCCCGCTATGTTTTAATCCGGCGAAATATGAAGAAGCGCAATTTGCATAAAACTCAACTGTTTGTTCCATACGAGGATCTACTCCGTATTACTAACATTTATTTAGTATAATATTTATCTATTTGCTTGTCACTTGGCGATTAAGAATATAACGTTAAGAAATCTTTGGAGCGTAAAACAAAGTATGTACTTAAATAAATCTTCATTTATTACTTTTCATTTCCTGACTTTTCGAAGGAGATTCCCTTTTTTGGAAAAAAATATATTTAAATACCATTTAATCCTAACATATTATGTATAATCCTATCTCACTAAGTTGTATTATAATTTTATTATAATTAGTGGTTGCAACATGAAGCAAATTTGAAGACAAACCGACATAAGTAAGTATAAAAAGTTTCTACGCATGATGATTCCAACACGTTTTTGAATATTCATAATGGCGATGCGAAAACTTCGTCCCAAAGCATTTATCAGAGCAGTTCGCTTAGTTTTGAAAGAATTAATTCTAAGAGTTCTAACTGAAAATGTGAAATGTGTCGCACTTAGAAAACTTTTAAATACGTACTTATTCAATTTATATAAATTGTTTTACACGTTGTAAACAAAGTGCTTTGTATTTGTTTGCGCTACTCAGTTACTAAAAAGTATATAAAAGAAATTGTATTACCTATTGAAACCGAATAAAAGTGTATTGTCCGTCCAGAACAATCGTCCAAGCGTATATAGGTATCTCGTAAATCCTAATAAAATTTTTAAGATGTGTTAATGAGCTTGTTTCTTCGCAATCTGTGTAGATAACCATTTTATTAGATTTACTGAAAGAGGCCATGCATTGAATCATTATTTATTACCATTTAATTTTGCTGAAACAGTGAAATTAAAGGCAGAACAACTAAACTTAATGCGAACTTAAGACCTGAGCTCTTATTTTATATTCTTATATTTTCTAGATTTCTGCCGAATTTAATGTCCATAGACTCGTTATTTATTGCATTGGAACCTAAAATCAAGCCCTTATGGCTAAGCAATAAGTGAGTGTACACAGTGTCTGTCTACCTGTGCAACCTCTGCTTGGGGAATATAGTCGTGATAGTTTTTGATTTAAAGAAAAGAAGAAATATTTTTCGTGACCAAATATTATAACTTTACAGTAAAGGTCTACAACAACTTTGGCCTATTCTAAATGATGTTTCTATTTTTGAGAAGTCTTTGTATTTTTGTAGTGAGCCTTGAATGTCATAGTGAGGCAGCGAATGTAATAACTACGACTTGTTTTGACACTATAAAATTGGCGTGGGTAGAGACAAATTTATCGCTCCGAGCGTACCGATTGTATCTTCGCCAAGGCAATTGTTTTATTAACTTCGATATTTCCATTCTATTCAAATCTGTAACCGGAATTGGATATTTTGTTTTGCACTCCACACATGGGACATAACGAAAACTATAAAACTACTTATGCACGTACCTATATATTATACCGAATATCAAATTCATTCGAAATGTCTTAAACAAATACATATTTCCAATTTGCCGCAATTATTTACGTGTAATACCTTTCACCCGGCTAGTGTTTACTTACCGGCTAGTGGTCCATATTTAACATCCAAAGCAACCCCAGCTCTACGTACGAAGCCTCTGCCGGGAATCTTTGAAACAATTTCCAGGATGCATGAGGTAGATACGTCGTAAAATTCTTGAACGGCTCTAAAGTTTCTCATGTTTATCGCTGCAAATCTAAAGCACTTCTTAAAACTAAGATTATTAATAACCATAGAATGGGAAACGATGCGTTAGGTGAGATTAACTCCGTGGCACTCGCAGTAAATTATTGTAGCAATTGCATTGATCAGAATTGCACCTCCGACCGCTAACAAGATTTAGAGGGAACGTGGACTGTGTAACGTGTCTACCTATAGGATAATTAGTATCGCTACCTCGCGGCGTCTCATTTACCGTTCTCCACGGGGAGGTGGGTCAGCCAGCAGTAAATCTACCAAACTGAGCGCTCCTGTCTTTATAAACTTGAAAATCTAATTACATTTACAGCTCCACTTAAGTTCGCCTTTCCCGTTGAATTTGCATTTCTTGATTTTTGTCGTCGGATAAGATTTTGTTTAGGTGAAGTTCATCTTCATTATTCTCTTTTTTCAAGTAACATTTTAATTAGAATTCTTTGGAACGCCTACCTGGGACTGAAATGTCGGGGGCGTGCGAATTTAAAGGTGCGTAGAAAGCGAATGTTTGCCAGTTTATATGCTCGAACGGGCCCAATAAAGAGCGCCTCAATGTTGTAAAGGCGTTCCTAATACTAATTTGCATTCAAGAAAGCTCCCAGAACGGGCAAGCAAGTGTACGGGAACGGCTCCGAAACGCCTGTACCCGGTTCAGAGCGCTAGACGGAGAGCTCCCCTGGTAGTGATTAGACGATGCTAATACCATTTACTTTCCAACTTCCCTGACTCACCGACCGTTACGTGAACATTCGCTATTTATATTAGACTACTTTAAAATCATCTTAAAGAGCCGCTTTAAATGTTTCTGGGGCTTTTAATGGAGGCCATTATATTTATTACATAATTCAAAGTTAAGTTACTTTAAAACAGTTTAATACGTATATGTTGCTGTTTTTACAGGTACGAAAACAAATACGTATAATTATAATTATTTATTTAAGACATGTCCATAGTTAATTAATCGCAAACCATAACTTTTAAAGTAAATTTCAAAATGTTACTAATAAGTATAAAGGAGGCATCATAAGAATGTTAGTTTGTATACAACACATGATTTCGAGAAATTAACAAAATGAACAAGAATACTATATTATTTTTATGAGACAGAATAATGCTCGGATAAATAGTTGGTTACACACATTAAATGGGACTGTTTATAACTTTTGATGACATTAATATAACAACGTACCAGAAACTACACATTAGTGCATGCTATGGAATGGTTGTAGGTGCCTAATTAAACTGCAAGTAGTGCAATTCATTTCACCTGATTGGACATTATATTAATCCATTACCTGCCTCATAGGTATTGTGGCAAAGCGCATCGCTTGGTGATCACGAGGGTTGAAATCTTAGGTCGGACTAATGATATTTTTCTAATGAAAACTTCCCAGTATGAGTCCGGAGTCTGGAATTGTGCCCGATATATGGCAATAGGCTGGCCCTCTATTAAATGGGACCTAACATCTTCGGCGAAAAGTGGGTGTACTCAGTACCCCTCTGCCACCCCCGCTTGGAGAATATAGGCGTGACGGTGTTTATTTTTATTTTGTTTTATTAATCCATTACCGGGTAACGGCCTGCCTCGTAGCCCTTTTTAATCGACTTAGGAGATGGTTCTATGTTCGACTGTATGTTTTTTTTTTTATATTTTTTAGAACTAATATTATTAAGAGCCATTGTTGTCCCACTGCTGTGCTAAAGCCTTCTTTTATTATCCTACTCTCCTCTGTTATTTGCTACCTTAGGTGATTCTTTCTAAAACGCATCCATTTCATCTACCGAGTTGCCTTCTTCTATATTGTGGGCACCAGAAGTTATAATAGTTTTTTTGTTTAGAATTATTCAAGAAAATCTTAGCATGGTGGTTTTTTCTCATTAGCGTTGCGTTGGTAATGCAATTTCCAAGAATTGTTGTTCAGGTGAAAGTTGGAAAGAAAAAAAAAAGTTGGGATTTGATGTCCGAAACATGGGTGAGAGCCGGACCATCGCCGAAGTCACCAGAGCTCACGGCACATTAAATCTGCAACCATAAAACTTTGCACGCGAGAGTTCCGCGGTTGAGTGTACGGCACAACTTCCACTGCATTACGACAAGTAAACCTGCAGTAAAGTGTTTACTCCGCCAATTCCAAGACATTGTGCTCCAACTTTGGCCCATAAAAACAGACTGACTCTCGCACTGTTCGTGAGATAATAAGTTGCTTGCTGATCTGAATCACATCGTCATTTTCCTTACTATTATTACCTAAACGTGTAAGCTCTCGTATTCAATGGGAATCAAATGCCTTATGACATGTATCATCAGTGATGTCGGACGATGTTGGGCAATGTAGAGCGACTACGCTCCTCATCTTATTGAGCGACCTATTTCGTCCACATCTATTTAGTCGGTTGCAGCATGGCAGCCGAAGAGGTTACACAGTTTGTTAATTTTATTGCGGAATACACCTGTACACTCTGGCACTTTTGTCCTTCGGCTGAAGTGAGACGGCGAAAGAAACACGCAGCTTAATTGCCAGACTTGCCGGGCGACGTCGTCCTGTGACTCTAGTGACGTATCCTAAGACATTTGTCCCCTAATGTATACGAGGCTTTCGGCATTTTTAATAATAAGGCGCTGCATACACGGTCAGCAATATAAGTAGCTTAGCATACTCAGTTTTTCCAATAGCTTGCGCGCTTTTTGTTCCCATTGAATCTATTATTTTAATTAATCGAAAGATATTTGAATATATTGCAAATAATTTGGTTTTGACAATATTTATCGAGATTTGTGAAATAAAGAATATAATTAATTTGTAAAACTGAGAATTTAAAGAGACGTACGTTGCTGACTGTACAACTAGCTGCCCTTCCATACGATTCGGTAGTTAACACAACCAGAGTTTTGAATGCCATACATATAGCCGTTTAAAAGTCCTCGTAAAAAACAAGCCCTCTTTCAATGAGGCACCAAAGTGCTTTCTTGAGCTACTACAATTTCAGGTATTTAATGTTGTTTGTAATCCAGCTTACGGAGGGGGGTATAGTTCCCCATAAGCCATGGGCAAAGCCACGTTTTGGGCCAAAATATTGTGCACCTTGTGCCATGGACTCCATAATAAGAAGCAATTATAGTTGAAAGTTTAAGTGTGAGCAATATATTCTGCCACCCCGCTTGGGGAATATAGGCGTGATGGTTTATGAAAAGTACTCCATAGAAATATGTACATTGTGATTGCCAGCCACTAAGTGGACAAGGCAGTCTATCCAAAAAATAAAACTGTAACCGAGCCGAATCTGTACATTGAACGTTTTATTTAATTTATACTCGCATTGTTAAAGTTTATTAAAGCCACGATGATTTCTTATAAAACGTACAGGACTTTTTTTCCGATTTGTGACTTTTCTGAAACTCAAACTTTTGTTTTTTTAATGGAAGTTTTTGATCCATTTAGGAAACAGAGTCGATAAGCAAAAAAACTGTTATCAATTTTTTTTTCATAATCTGTAAATGCAGCTCAAAATTTTGCAAAAAGTTAAGAATGGTTGAGGTGCTGAGCTTCGTTTACTACCTTGTCTCAAAATCTACCGATTATATCAAGTACATAGTCACAAGTACATTAAATCAACTTATCTTTCATGTCAATAAGAATAAATGTATATCCTTATAAGGATCACTAGTATGGAAATAAATACCATCTTGTTTTACATTATTTAGTTTCGGCCACCATTTTGTGGCCGAATGTGTTATGTCTCAGTAACCAGAACTCTGGTCCTACTTTATCGATCAATATTAAATTGTTAAAATTGACAAAACTAACATTTGTGATTCAAGTCACACACTGTTTGCTCGTGAAACCGAGTAAAGTGGACAAATGTAGAAAACGGGAAAGGCGATGTGCTACGTCGGCCGCACGCGCACTTGGCCGACCTCCAGTGCTTTGATTTAAATAACGTAAAATCTAACTTGGATGATGTTCAGCTACCTTCTCGTCAGTAAACAGAGGTCTCAGCATGAAAACATTGATATTAGACTGACACAACGTCACGTCTATAATTCCCAATCGGGGGTGGCAGAGGTGTACTGTATACAACTACTTTTCACCGACAGTGTTAGGTCCCATGTAATAGGGGGCGACTTTATTGCCATACACCGGGCACTATTTTAGATAGAAACTACATATGTCCGATCTAGGATTTGAACCCAGGACCTCGTGGTTGCTTAGCGTATTTCTAATAGACCCAGGTCGGCCAATGCAAGGAAAACATGATCAGGTGGGGATTGACAGACAGTACTAATCTGGGGTGTTGGAGCGGTGTAACCCAAACCACCTTATATCATGCTCTGCGTGCCCTAACACCTGCACGCAGCAGAATTTGATGTCTGCTACCGACAATGCAATCGGTGTGGCCACCTTCTGGGCCGCATCCATATAATTATAATCATGTTTGCCGTCGAAACGCTAAGGAGAAGAAGCGCATTACTCGCCACTAGAACAACGAGGCAGATGTAAGCCTGACGCTACCTTAATACGGATTTGAACATTAGAAATTATTCCTGTGTTGTGAGGGCATTTACAAACAGAATCACATATACTAACAACACCGAAACCGAAAAAAATACCTGTGGGTTTAAGATTAATTGTTATGTTCGAAGAACGAACCTGCGATTAATCGATCCAGAGAATTAAACCTTTAGAACGAGCCGAAGTAAGATTCACGTACATTATTAAAACACCATGTAAAAATATGCACAAAAAGGGAAATTATGTTTTAAGTAAGTGAACATATAGCTGCTCACCTTTCTGTCATAGGAACATCACTATAAATAAGATAAAAAAATAAGCAATATAAATTGACATGCAGAAGAAAATCCCAATACTTTAATTTTCAGTCTTGTAGTTTCTTGATGGATAGGTTAGCTTCGACTTTACTTCAAAGTTACTAGCAAATATTACTGTACTGATTGATCGATTTGCTGTCTTAGGCTAGTAACGATAAGATATTTACCAAAAGCAAATAAAAACCTCTACAATCGTAACCCATCATGTAAACGAGCTTACCATTATTAAGATTTTGTTTTGATGAAGTTCATCTTCATTATTCTCTTTTTTTAAGTAACATTTTAATTAGAATCCTTCGGAACGCCTACCTGGGACTGAAATGTCGGGGGCGTGCGCATTTAAAGGTGCGTAGTAAGCGAATGTTTGCCGGTTTATATGCTCGAACGGGCCCAATAAAGAGTGCCTCAATGTTGTAAAGGCGTTCCTAATACTTATTTGCATTCAAGAAGGCTCCCAGAACGGGCAAGCAAGTGTACGGGAACGGCTCCGAAACGTCTGTACCCGGTTCAGAGGGCTAGATGGAGAGCTCCACTGGTAGTGATTAGACGATGCTAATACCATTTACTTTCCAACTTCCCTGACTCACCGACCGTTACGTGAACATTCGCTATTTATATTAGACTACTTTAAAATCATCTTAAAGAGCCGCTTTAATTCTTTCTGGGGCTTTTAATGGAGGCCATTATATTTATTACATTATTCAAAGTTAAGTTACTATAAAACAGTGTAATGCGTATATGTTGCTGTTTTGCACAGGTTAGAAAACAAATACGTATAATTATAATTATTTATTTCAGACATGTCCATAGTAAATAATCGTCAATCATAATTTTTAAATTAAATTTCAAAATGTTACTAATAAGTATAAAGGAGGCATCATAAGAACGTTAGTTTGTATACAACACATGATTTCGAGACATTAACAAAATGAACAAGAATACTATATTATTTTTATGAGACAGAATAATGCTCGGATAAATAGTTGGTTACATACATTAAATGGGAGTGTTTATAACTTTTGATGACATTAATATAACAACGTACCAGAAACTACACATTAGTGCATGCTATGGAATGGTTGTAGGTGCCTAATTAAACTGCAAGTAGTGCAATTCCTTTCACCTAATTGGACATTATATTAATCCATTACCTGCCTCATAGGTCTTTTGGCAACGCGCATCGCTTGGTGATCACGAGGGGTGATTTCTTAGGTCGGACTAATGATATTTTTGTAACGAAAACTTCCCAGTATGAGTCCGGAGTCTGGAATTGTGCCCGATATATGGCAATAGGCTGGCCCTCTATAAATGGGACCTAACATCTTCGGCGAAAAGTGGGTGTACTCAGTACCCCTCTGCCACCCCCGCTTGGGGAATATAGGCGTGACGGTGTTTATTTTTATTTTGTTTTATTAATCCATTACCGGGTAACGGCCTGCCTCGTAGCCCTTTTTAACCGACTTAGGTGATGGTTTTATGTTCGACTGTATGCTTTTTTTTCTATTTTTTAGAACTACTATTATTAAGAGCCATTGTTGTCCCACTGCTGTGCTAAAGCCTCCTTTCATTATCCTACTCTCCTCTGTTATTTGCTACCTTAGGTGATTCTTTCTAAAACGCATCCATTTCATCTACCGAGTTGCCTTCTTATAGTATATTGTGGGCACCGGAAGTTATATTAGTTTTTTTGTTTAGAATTATTCAAGAAAATCTTAGCACGGTGGTTTTTTCTCATTAGCGTTGCGTTGGTAATGCAATTTCCAAGAATTGTTGTTCAGTTGCAAGTTGGAATGAAACAAAAAGTTGGAATTTGATGTCCGAAACATGGGTGAGAGCCGGACCATCGCCGAAGTCACCAGAGCTCACGGCACATTAAATCTGCAACCATAAAACTTTGCACGCGAGAGTTCCGCGGTTGAGTGTGCGGCACAACTTCCACTGCATTACAACAAGTAAACCTGCAGTAAAGTGTTTACTCTGCAAATGTCAAGACATTGTGCTCCAACTTTGGCCCATAAAAGCAGACTGACTCTCACACTATTCGTGAGATAATAAGTTGCTTGCTGATCTGAATCATATCGTCGTTTTCCTTACTATTATTACCTAAACGTGTAAACCCTCGTATTCATTGGGAATCAAGTGCCCTACGACATGTGTCATAAGTGATGTCGGACGATGTTGAGCAATGTAGAGCGACTACGCTTGTCATCTTATCGAGCGACCTATTTCCTCCACATCTATTTCGTCGATTGCAGCATGGCACCCGAAGAGGTTACACCGTTCGTTAATTTTATTGCGGAATACACCTATACACTCTGCCACTTTTGTCCTTCGGCTGAAGTGAGACGGCGAAAGGAACACGCAGCTTAATTGCCAGACTTGCCGGGTGACGTCATCCTGTGACTCTAGTAACGTATCCTAAGACATTTGTCCACTAATGTATACGAGGCTTTCGGCATTTTTAAAAATAAGGAGCTGCATACACGGTCAGCAATATAAGTAGCTTAGTATAATCAGTTTTTCAAATGGCTTGCTCGCTTTTTGTTCCCATCGAATCTATTATTTTAATAAATTGAAAGATATTTGAATCTATCCCCAATAATTTGGTTTTGACAATATTTATCGAGATTTGTAAAATAAACAATATAATTGATTTGATATAATTTGTAAAACTGAGAATTTAAAGAGACGTACGTTGCTGACTGTACAACTAGCGGCCCTTCTATACGAGTCGGTAGTTAACACAAAAACCAGAGTTTTGAATGCCATACTTGGCTATATGTATTATTTAAAAGTCCTCGTAAAAGACAAGCCCTCTTCCAATGAGGCACCAGAGTGCTTTCTTGAGCTACTACGGTTTCAGGTAATTAATGCTGTGTGTAATCCAGCTTACGGATGGGGGTATAGTTCCCCATAATCCATGGGCAAAGCCACGTTTTGGGCCAAAATATTGTGCACCTTGTGCCATCGACTCCATAATAAGAAGCAATTATAGTTGAAAGTTTAAGTGTGAGCAATATATTCTGCCACCCCGCTTGGGGAATATAGGCGTGATGGTGTATGAAAAGTACTCCATAGAAATATGTACCTTGTGATTGCCAGCCACTAAGTGGACAAGGCAGTCATCTATCCGAAAAATAAAACTGTAACTAAGCCGAATCGGTACATTGACCGTTTCATTTAATTTCTACTCGAAGTGTTCAAGTTTATTAAAGCCACGATGATTTCTTATAAAACGTACAAGACTTTTTTGTTCGATTTGTGACTTTTCTAGAACTCCAACTTCCGTTGTTTCAATAAAAGTTTTTGATCCTTTTAGGAAACAAGAGTCGATAAGCAAAAAAAAGTTATTATCAGCTGCGTTTACTACCTTGTCTCAAAATCTACCCATTATATCAAGTACATAGTCACAAGTACATTAAATCAACTTATCTTTCATGTCAATAAGAATAAATGTATATTGACCTTATAAGGATCACTAGTATGAAAATAAATACCATCTTGTTTTACATTATATAATTTCGGCCAACATTTTGTGGCCGAATGTGTTATGTCTCAGTAACCAGAACTTAAAAAACCAAGTAAAATATGCACAAAAAGGGAACTGCTCACCTTTCTGTCAAAGGAACATCACTATAAATAAGATAAAAGAATGAAGCAATATAAATTGACAAGCAGAAAAAAGCCCAATACTTTAATTTTCTGTCTTGTAGTTGATGGATAGGATAGTTTCGACTTTACTTCAAAGTTACTAGCAAATATTACTGTACTGATTGATCGATACGCTGTCTTAGGCTAGCAACGATAAGATATTTACCAAAAGCAAATAAAAACCCCTAAAATCGAAACCCATCATGTAAACGAGCTTACCATTAACTTAAAAGGTGACCCAATTTAGGCGGCAGTTAAACTTTATGGAGTGGTCAAAGATTTTAACCTACGCTAATAATAATCGCTTTTTCCTAAGTATTTGAATATATACTAAGATTTTAATAAAACTTTTTTTGATTAATGTTATTATTTATGGGCGGAAATATAATATGCGAAATTTTATCTTTTTGGCCAACCTTCTCTGCGCAATCATATAATTTACTGTAAAATTAAGTACTTTGAATCAAAATTGTGAGCTTAATTTTTACATCTCTTCCTACCTTTCGCGGAAAATTAATGTGTAAGTTACATACAATAATGTAAACAATAGCCATTTGTCGTATAGAAAAAAGATTAATTTAAAATCATTTATCGTAGTTAATATCCAATATTATCTCACCTTTACCTATTTATAGAGATAATATTTGTAAACGTACCTACTTAGGTATGTTCCATGAATGAAATAAAAATAATCTATCTATAGGCATCATCACACCCGATTGATGTTGAAATAAATGTTTTTAATTTATTCATTTTTCTTTTTATTTATTTGATAATTTAGCAAGGTGTCTCTTTACAACATGGACACAGTATAAAAATTTTGGTAAGGTGTAGTCAATACGATGAAGCGTGCTATGCGCAGCCGTACTGGTGGGGTGGCCGTACAATCTGACACGGGACTAATTTCCGCTATTTAGTTCTAACTAAAAATGTGAAATTTGTCGCTCTTATAAAACTTTTAAAAACGTACTTTTTCAATTAATAAAATTGTTTCACACGTTCGTTTTTGTTTGCGCTTCTCAGTTACTAAAAAGTATATAAAATAAATTGAATTACCTATTTAAAACGAATCAAAGTGTAATGTCCATCCAGAACAATCGTCCAAGCGTATAGGAATCTCGTAAATCCTAATAAAATTGTTAAGATGTGTTAACGAGTTTGTTTCTTCGCAATATGTGTAGATAACCATTTTATTAGATTTAAAAGAGACCTTAACTAAATTTAATGCCGACTAAACACGAGAGTTCTTATTTTATATTCTTATATTTTGTAGATTTCTACCGAATATAATGTCATTTAATGTCAAAAGACTCGTTCTTTATTGCATTGGACCCTAATTTCGTTAGCAATAAGTGGACGTACACAGTGTCAAAAGTTAGTTTTCTAAGCCAAGTATAAAATTTTAAACACACGACATTATTCGGCTAAATAAATTCTGAAGACTAAGTAATTATATGTCTATAGATACGGGTGTAAATGATGTTTCTATCTTTGAGAATTCCATGTATTTTTGTAGTGAGTCCCGAATGTCATAGTGAGGCAGCGAATGTCATAACTAAGACTTGTTTCGACGTTGTAAAATTGGCGTGGGCAGATATAAATTTATCGCTCCGAGTGATCCGATTGTATGTTCGCTAGGGCAATTGTTTTATTAGCATCGTTATTTCTATTCTATTCAAATTTATAACCGGAATTGGATATTTGGTTTCGCGCTCTACACATAGGAAATAACGTAAACTATGAAACTACTTATGCACATACCTATATATTATACAGAATATCAAATTCATACAAAATCTCTTAACTAGATACATGCATATTTCCATTTTGCAAATAAGACGTTAAAGAGAAAGTTAATTACCATCAACTGTTTGCCGCCATTATGCCAATACCTTTCACCCGGCTAGCTAGTTTACTTACCGGCTAGTGGTTTACATTTTACATCCCAAGCAACCTCAGCTCTACATACGAAGCTTCTGCTGGGAATCTTTGAAACAATTTCCATGATGCATGAGGTAGATACGTCGTAAAATTCTTGAACGGCTCTAAAGTTTCTCATGTTTATCGCTGTAAAACTAAAGCACTTCTAAAAACTAAGAGTATTAATAACCATACAATGGTAAAACTGATGCGTTACGTAAAATTAACCCCACTGTTGTGGCACTCGCAGTAAATTATTGTAGCAATTGCATTGATCAGAATTGCACCTCCGACCGCTAACAAGATTTAGAGGGAACGTGGACGGCGTAACGCGTCTACCTATAGGATAATTAGTATCGCTACCTCGCGGCGTCTCATTTATCGTTCTCCACGGGGAGGTGGGTCAGCCAGCAGTAAATCTACCAACCTGAGCGCTCCTGTCTTTATAAACTTGAAAATCTAATTACATTTACAGCTCCACTTAAGTTCGCCTTTCCCGTTGAATTTGCATTTCTTGATTTTTGTCGCCGGATAAGATTTTGTTTTGGTGAAGTTCATCTTCACTATTCTCTTTTTTAAGTAACATTTTAATTAGAATTCTTCGGAACGCCTACCTGGGACTGAAATGTCGGGGGCGTGCGCATTTAAAGGTGCGTAGAAAGCGAATGTTTGCCGGTTTATATGCTCGAACGGGCCCAATAAAGAGCGCCTCAATGTTGTAAAGGCGTTCCTAATACTTATTTGCATTCAAGAAAGCTCCCAGAACGGGCAAGCAAGTGTACGGGAACGACTCCGAAACGTCTGTACCCGGTTCAGAGGGCTAGACGGAGAGCTCCCCTGGTAGTGATTAGACGATGCTAATACCATTTACTTTCCAACTTCCCTGACTCACCGACCGTTACGTGAACATTCGCTATTTATATTAGACTACTTTAAAATCATCTTAAAGAGCCGCTTTAAATCTTTCTGGGGCTTTTAATGGAGGCCATTATATTTATTACATAATTCAAAGTTAAGTTACTTTAAAACAGTTTAATACGTATATGTTGCTGTTTTTCACAGATACGAAAACAAATACGTATAATTATAATTATTTATTTAAGACATGTCCATAGTTAATTAATCGTAAATCATAATTTTTAAAGTAAATTTCAAAATGTTACTAATAAGTTTAAAGGAGGCATCATAAGAACGTTAGTTTGTATACAACTCATGATTTCGATACATTAACAAAATGAACAAGAATGCCATATTATTTTTATGAGACAGAATAATACTCGGATAAATAGTTGGTTACATACATTAAATGGGACTGTTTATAACTTTTGATGACATTAATATAACAACGTACCAGGAACTACACATTAGTGCATGCTATGGCATGGTTGCAGGTGCCTAATTAAACTGCAAGTATTGCAATTCATTTCACATAATTGGACATTATATTAATCCATTACCTGCCTCGTTAGTCTTGTAGCGAAGTGCATCGCTTGGTGATCACGAGGGTTGAAATCTTAGGTCGGACTAATGATATTTTTCTAACGAAAACTTCCCAGTATGAGTCCGGAGTCTGGATTGTGCCCGATATATGGCAATAGGCCAGCCCTCTATTAAATGCCACACCCGCTTGGGGAATATAGGCGTGACGGTGTTTATTTTAATTTTGTTTTACTAATGCATTACCGAGTAACGGCCTGCCTCGTAGCCCTTGTTAATCGACTTAGTACGTAAAAGTTGGAATGAAAACAATTAAGTTGGGATTTGATGTCCGAAGCATGGGTGAGAGCCGGACTATCGCCGAAGTCACCAGAGCTCACGGCACATTAAATCTGCAACCATAAAACTTTACACGCGAGAGTTCCGCGGTTGAGTGTACGGCACAACTTCCACTGCATTACGACGAGTAAACCTGCAGTAAAGTGTTTACTCCGCAAATTCCAAGACATTGTGCTCCACCTTTGGCCCATAAAAACAGACTGACTCTCGCACTATTCGTGAGATAATAAGTTGCTTGCTGATCTGAATCACATCGTCATTTTCCTTACTATTATTACCTAAACGTGTAAGCTCTCGTATTCATTGGGAATCAAATGCCCTATGACATGTGTCATCAGTGATGTCGGACGATGTTGGGCAATGTAGAGCGACTACGCTCGTCATCTTATTGAGCGACCTATTTCGTCCACATCTATTTAGTCGGTTGCAGCATGGCAGCCGAAGAGGTTACACGGTTCGTAAATTTTATTGCGGAATACACCTATACACTCTGCCACTTTTGTCCTTCGGCTGAATTGAGACAGCAAAGGAACACGCAGCTTAATTGCTAGACTTGCCGGACGACGTCATCCTGTGACTCTAGTGACGTATCCTAAGACATTTGCCCCCTAATGTATACGAGGCTTTCGGCACTTTTAATAATAAGCCGCTGCATACACGTTCAGCAATATAAATAGCTTAGCATACTTAGTTTTTCCAATGGCTTGCGGGCTTTTCGTTCCCATTGAATCTATTATTTTAATTAATCGAACGATATTTGAATATATTGCCAATAATTTGGTCTTGTCAGTATTTATTGAGATTTGTAAAATAAAGAATATAAGTGATTTGATATAATTTGTATAACTGAGATTTTAAAGAGACGTACGTTGCTGACTGTACAACTAGCTGCCCTTCCATACGATTCGGTAGTTAACACAAAAACCAGAATTTTGAACGCCATACATATAGCCATTTAAAAGTCCTCGTACAAGACAAGGCCTCTTCCAATGTTCCAATGAGGCACCAGAGTGCTTTATTGAGCTACTACGATTTCAGGTATTTGATGCTGTTTGTAATCCAGCGTACGGGGGGGGGGGACAGTTCCCCATAATCCGTTATGGGCCGAAATATTGTGTACCTTGTGCCATCGACTCCGTAATAAGAAGCAATTATAGTTGAAAGATTAAGTGTGAGCAATATATTCTGCCACCCTGGTTGGGGAAAATAGGCGTGATGGTGTATGAAAAGTACTCCATACAAATATGTACCTCGTGATTGCCAGCCACTAAGTGGACAAGGCAGTCATTTGTCCAAAAAATAAAACTGTAATCGAGCCGAATCTGTACATTGAACGTTTCATTTAATTTATACTCGCATTGTTCAAGTTTATTAAAGCCACGATGATTTCTTATAAACTCCAACTTTCGTTGTTTCAATGGAAGTTTTAGGTTACAGGGTCGAAAAGCAAAAAAAAAACTGTGATCAAATTTTTTTTATAATCTCTGAATGCAGCTCAAAATGTTGCAAAAAGTTAAGGATAGTCTCTTAAGATCGTTTTCCTGTAGCTACAATGGTTGAGGTGCTGAGCTTCGTTTACTACCTTGTCTCAAAATTTACCCATTATATCAAGTACCTAGTCACAAGTACATTAAATCAACTTATTTTTCATGTCAATAAGAATAAATGTATATCCTTATAAGGATCACTAGTATGGAAATAAATACCATCTTGTTTTACATTATTTAATTTCGGCCACCATTTTGTGGCCGAATGTGTTATGTCTCAGAAACCAGAACTCTGCTTTCTTCTTTATCGATCAAGATTAAATTGTTCAAATTGACAAAACTAACATTTGTGATTCAAGTCACACACTGTTTGCTCGTGAAACCGAGTAAAGTGGACAAATGTAGAAAACGGGAAAGGCGATGTGCTACGTCGGCCGCCCGCGCACTTGGCCGACCTCCAGTGCTTAGATTTAAATGAGCTGTTTATTTAGATTGTGTTGAGTGTTTACTTTTAATTTTATCTTAACCAAAGTAAAATCTAACTTGATTTTACGGATACTTTTCTTTTAGCTTCACTAACGTAAAATCTAACTTGGATTATGTTCAGCTACCTTCTTCGTCAGTGAGCAGAGGCCTCAGCATGAAAACATTGATATTAGACTGACACAACGTCACGTCTATAATTCCCAATCGGGGGTGGCAGAGGTGTACTGTGTACAACCACTTTTCGCCGACAATGTTAGGTCCCATGTAATAGGGGGCGAGCTTATTGCCATACACCGGGCACAATTTTAGATAGAAACTACATATGTCCGATCTAGGATTTGAACTCAGGACCTCGTGATCGCAAAGCGCATTTCTAATAGACCCAGGTCGGCCAATGCAAGGAAAACATGATCAGGTGGGGATTGACAGACAGTACTAATCTGGGGTGTTGGAGCGGTGTAACCCAAACCACCTTATATCATGCTCTGCGTGCCCTAACACCTGCACGCAGCAGGATTTGATGTCTGCTACCGACAATGCAATCGGTGTGGCCACCTTCTGGACCGCATCCATATAATTATAATCATGTTTGCCGTCGAAACGATAAGAAGAAGAAGCGCATTACTCGCCACTAGAACAACGAGGCAGATGTTAGCCTGACACTACCTTAATACGTATTTGAACATTAGAAATTATTCCTGTGTTGCGAGGGCATTTACTAACAACACCCAAACCGAAACAAATATCTATGGGTTTAAGATTAACTGTTATGTTCGAAGCACGAACCTGCGAGAAATCGATCGAGAGAATTAAACCTCTAGAACGAGCCGAAGTAAGATTCATGTACAGCTTTAAAAAACATGTAAAAATATGCACAAAAAGGGAACTTAAGTTTTAAGTAAGTGTACATGTAGCTGCTCACCTTTCTGTCATAGGAACATCACTATAAATAAGATAAAAATAATTAAGCAATATAAATTGGCACGCAGAAGAAAATCCCAATACCTTATTTTCTGTCGTGTAGTTTCTTGATGGATAGGTTAGCTTCGACTTTACTTCAAAGTTACTAGCAAATATTACTGTTTGATCGATTCGCTGTCTTAGGCTAGCAACGATAAGATATTTACCAAAAGCAAATAAAAACCTCTAAAATCGTAACCCATAATGTAGACGAGCTTACCATTAACTTAAAAGGTGACCCAATTTAGGCGGCAGTTAAACTTTATGAAGTGGTCAAAGATTTTAACCTAAGTTAATCATAATCGCTTTTTCTAAGTAATTGAATATGTACTAAGATTTTAATAAAACTTTTTTTGAATAATATTATTAATTATTGGCGGAAACATAATATGCGAAATTTTATCTTTTTGGCCAAAGATCTCTTCGCAATCTCTTAATTTACTATAAAATTAAGTACTTGGAAACAAAATTGTGAGTTTAATTTTTACATTTCTTCCTACCTTTCAAGGAAAATTGATGGACAATAATGAAAACAATACTCATTTGTCGTATAGAAAAAAATATAAAAGATTACTCTAAAATCATTTATCGTAGTTAATATCCAATATTATCACAATTTTAAGCATAGCATACTGGTGGGAAATCTGACACGAAACTAATTCCCGCTATGTTTTAATCCGGCGAAATATGAAGGAGCCCAATTTGCATAAAACTCGACTGTTTGTTCCATACGAGGATCTACTCCGTATTACTAACATTTATTTGGTATAAAATTTATCTATTTGCTTGTCACTTGGCGATTAAGAATATAACGTTAAGAAATCTTTGGAGCGTAAAACAAAGTATGTACTTAAATAAATCTTCATTTAGTACTTTTCATTTCCTGACTTTTCGAAGGAGCTTATTTGTCACATAGACGGCGTCTGTTTCAATAACATAAGCTACGCGGACGATATGGTTCTGCTGAGCGCCTCGGTCTGTGGACTTAGAAAGCTGCTCAGTATCTGTGAGGGCTATGCAACGGATCACGGGCTCCTTTATAATGTAAATAAGAGCCAGTGTATGGTCTTTCAGGGTGGACTAAGAAAAGTAACAGAAATGCCACCTATTTGACTGAATGGCTCACCTCTAGAAAGGGTAGATACTTTTAAGTATCTTGGCCATTTAGTAACACCTACCCTGAAAGACGATGCAGACATTGAACGAGAGCGAAGAGCGCTGTCGGTTAGAGCGAACATGGTAATCCGGAGGTTTGCACGGTGCTCGATTGACGTAAAAATAACTCTTTTTCGAGCCTATTGCACTACTTTTTACACATGCAGCTTGTGGACAGACTACACGCAAAAATCGTACAGCGCTCTTCGAGTACAATTTAACAACGCGTTCAGGATGATGCTGGGGCTCCCTCGCTTTTGCAGTGCATCGACAATGTTCGCGGAAGCGCGCGTAGATTGCTTCAACACAACTATGCGCAAGAGAGGCACTTCGCTCGTACGGCGGGTGCGGGGGAGCTCCAACAGCATGCTGGCCACGCTCGCGGACAGGCTCGATTGTCCCTACATTACCCACTGTTGTAAGCTTCACGTTGCACACAGGGAGTGACGACATTGGGACCAATTCATCTTATGTGATATTATTTCAATTTTATGGCAATGATTTTAATTTTTTATAATTTTTTGAATGTTTAATGTGACTGCTGATTTGACTTTATTTTATTTTATTGATTTTGTGAGTCTTTGATACTTTTTAAATAAATTATTATTATTATTATTCCCTATTTTGGGAAAAAATATATTTAAATGCCATTTAATCCTAACATGTTATGTATAACCCTATCTCACTAAGTTGTATTATGATTTTATTATAATTAGTGGTTTGAACAAATTAGTGGTTTAAGCAAATTTGAAGACAAACCGACATAAGTAAGTATAAAAAGTTTCTACGCATGACGATTCCAACACGTTTCTGAATATTCATAATGGCGCTGCGAAACCTTCGTCTCAAAGCATTTATTAGAGCAGTTCGCTTAGTTTTGAAAGAATAAATTCTAAAAGTTCTAACTCAAAATGTGAAATGTGTCGCACTTACAAAACTTTTAAATACGTACTTATTCAATTTATATAAATTGTTTTACACGTTGTAAACAAAGTACTTTGTATTTGTTTGCGCTACTCAGTTACTAAAAAGTATATAAAAGAAATCGTATTACCTGTTGAAATCGAATAAAAGTGTATTGTCCGTCCAGAACAATCGTCCAAGCGTATATAGGTATCTCGTAAATCCTAATAAAATTTTTAAGATGTGTTAATGAGCTTGTTTCTTCGCAATCTGTGTAGATAGCCATTTTATTAGATTTACTGAAAGAGGCCATGTATTGAATCATTATTTATTACCATTTAATTTTGCTGAAACAGTGAAATTAAAGGCAGAACAACTAAACTTAATGCCAACTTAAGACCGGAGCTCTTATTTTATATTCTGATATTTTCTAGATTTCTGCCGAATATAATGTCCATAGACTCGTTTTTTATTGCATTGGAACCTAAAATCAAGCCCTTATGGCTAAGCAATAAGTGAGTGTACACAGTGTCTGGCTACCTGTGCAACCTCTGCTTGGGGAATATAGTCGTGATAGTTTTTGATTTGAAGAAAAGAAGAAATATTTTTCGTGACCCTTTGACTCCTTAATAATTATAATTTTACAGTAAAGGTCTACAACAACTTTGGCCTATTCTAAATGATGTTTCTATTTTTGAGAAGTCTATGTATTTTGTAGTGAGCCTCGAATGTCATAGTGAGGCAGCGAATGTCATAACTACGACTTGTTTTGACACTATAAAATTGGCGTGGGTAGAGCCAAATTTATCGCTCCGTGCGTACCGATTGTATCTTCGCCAAGGCAATTGTTTTATTAACTTCGATATTTCCATTCTATTCAAATCTGTAACCAAAATTGGATATTTTGTTTTGCACTCCACACATGGGATATAACGAAAACTATAAAACTACTTATGCACGTGCCTATATATTATACCGAATATCAAATTCATTCGAAATGTCTTAACCAAATACATATTTCCAATTTGCCGCAATTATTTACGTGTAATACCTTTCACCCGGCTAGTGTTTACTTGCCGGCTAGTGGTTTACATTTAACATCCCAAGCAACCCCAGCTCTACGTCCGAAGCCTCTGCCGGGAATCTTTGAAACAATTTCCAGGATGCATGAGGTAGATACGTTGTAAAATTCTTGAACGGCTCTAAAGTTTCTCATGTTTATCGCTGCGAAACTAAAGCACTTCTCAAAACTAAGATTATTAATAACCATAGAATCGGAACCGATGCATTAGGTAAGATCAACATCACTGTTGTGGCACTCGCAGTAAATTATTGTAGCAATTGCATTTATCAGAATTGCACCTCCGACCACTAACAAGATTTAGAGGGAACGTGGACGGTGTAACGTGTCTACCTATAGGATAATTAGTATCGCTACCTCGCGGCGTCTCATTTATCGTTCTCCACGGGGAGGTGGGTCAGCCAGCAGTAAATCTACCAACCTGAGCGCTCCTGTCTTTATAAACTTGAAATTCTAATTACATTTACAGCTCCACTTAAGTTCGCCTTTCCCGTTGAATTTGCATTTCTTGATTTTTGTCGTCGGATAAGATTTTGTTTAGGTGAAGTTCATCTTCATTATTCTCTTTTTTCAAGTAACATTTTAATTAGAATTCTTCGGAACGCCTACCTGGGACTGAAATGTTGGGGGCGTGCGAATTTAAAGGTGCGTAGAAAGCGAATGTTTGCCAGTTTATATGCTCGAACGAGCCCAATAAAGAGCGCCTCAATGTTGTAAAGGCGTTCCTAATACTTATTTGCATTCAAGAAAGCTCCCAGAACGGGCAAGCAAGTGTATGGGAACGGCTCCGAAACGCCTGTACCCGGTTCAGAGGGCTAGACGGAGAGCTCCCCTGGTAGTGATTAGACGATTCTAATACCATTTACTTTCCAACTTCCCTGACTCACCGACCGTTACGTGAACATTCGCTATTTATATTAGACTACTTTAAAATCATCTTAAAGAGCCGCTTAAAATGTTTCTGGGGCTTTTAATGGAGGCCATTATATTTATTACATAATTCAAAGCTAAGTTATTTTAAAACAGTTTAATACGTATATGTTGCTGTTTTGCACAGGTACGAAAACAAATACGTATAATAAGTGATCAAACGAACTTACCTGAAGTGAAGTTCGATCATTATTATACGAAGTCCTTCGTTCGAAGATATAAACATGCAGCTCTCTCTACTCGCTTGGCAGTCCGCTAACTTTAGAAATGTCAACGCCTCCTCTATGGTATCTGTGGACATAACCTCTGCGACCATTCCTTTTAGAAGTTGTACATTTACCAACGGGCAGGGCGGGTTGGGTACTTGTTTGCATTGCTATACAACACAAATACAACATATATATATTTTTATATATATATATATATATATATATATATGTATATATATATATATATATATATATATATATATATATATATACATACAGACGAGTATATATACACATATATTGTTTCTTACAACCAGTCTGTCTAACTTATTCAAAATAAATTTATTTAATCAAATTCTATAACATGTTATGTTATCTAGCGTAGATCAATCCCAACAAAAATCTTTAAAGCACCTGTTATAGCACACCTGTTGTCCATAACTCATTACTACCGGGTAATAATAATCAATCATTACTTATCAGATATCAGTGCATTCTCCATCTCTTATGTCTTCTATATATAGATTTTTTTTTGTAGGTGTATCTTTATATAACGAGAGTTGAGGAATTACATATCCAGAACTTTATTTACATGAAATTAATACCTTTATAATAATTCTTGTATCATAGAAAACCCTTCCGAAACGAACTATGAGAGTGGAGGAAGCCAGTAAGTAAAGAACCCGTTGGAACCCCGAACCCCCCGCCCACCCCGCAAGGGGTTCCGCGCGACGATATAGATAGAGATAGATAAAAAACTCTTACTGTGTACTAGATCTGGAAACAAAGTATGTTAGTACCCAATCTATAACAATATAAGACAAATAAGACAGGGAAACCTGTTTCCCCACTAAAGTGTCTTCCAAATGGTATGTGGGGTTTTTTTTTTTTTGTCAAATGATCTCTTTTTTGAGTACAGTACCAGACAAAGGCTACAAATTATATTGGTGATTATAAGGATGTTTTGCTATAATTACTTATTTAATTTATGATAAAGTATTTTCTTTTATGTCAAAGTTCGGTTATATTTAATGTTACTTATATTTATAATCTTTAAAGATGTACATATACCAAAATTTAACATTTTTGTACTAGAGGCCTTTGTACTAATGTCCTTATCTAGAGCTATTTCTCACATAAGGCTATGTACATTAACTATATGATCTCGCCCCCCCCCCTCCCCCATTTTTGGGTTTGGAACGAAGGGCAGTGCTCATGTGTGGTAACCTAATTTAACCTGCCCCACTGTTAAACTATACATACCACTTCTATTATTATATATTTCGAAACTATCCCGGAATCATTTCCATGTTTGAGTGGCACATAAATATTTATGTATCACTTAACGATTCGTTCTTGCGCAATAACACCCGCGAACATTCATTTTTGGCAATACGATCGGGCCACCCCTGGCCCATTATATTACTGATGAAAATTACACTCTAATTTACTAATTTAGTAATGACTTAAGTAGCGAATAAGTCACAGGCAACTAGACCAAACGACGGACTATAACTTTATGCTATTGGGAATCCTATAATAACTTAACTTTTTCATACCCTGAAATGCCACACTTCCTCTGCTTCTTTGTATGTGGTTGTTTTTTATACGTAGCAACTGTAATGAGTCACTTTCTAGTTAGTTATAGAAGTCCAACCGTGAGAATTGAGTGTCACTGAACTTATACTTGTAGTACCTACGTATCATTCATATTTCGTTTAATATCATAATAATATTTTTTGCGCCCACGCCTACCCACTTGGGATCTGGCGTGGTCTTTTAATTAATAATAAATAAATAATATCAAGTTCCCTAAGACTAAGGTTATTCCTGATACTACATAATATTTAGCATACCTGTGATAAAAATATACTTTTGATTATTCTTGTTTAAGATAATCTATACTTTTAAATATTGTAACTCAATATTTCATCAACTATAGCATGTCAACCTAATATCGTTAAATTTTTAAATAAGTATTATTATAACGTCATTTGCATGACTTTATTTTCTTTTTCAAATATAGATACATTAATAAGATGCATGTAACATGTGGATGTAATAATTTAAATGTAACAATATGAAAAATGCAATTTTTTTGTACGACATCTCCAATCCAATATTTTTACACTGAACCACCTTCAAATAAATTACAGCATGTATAGTGCTCTAAAACCACCTGTTTCCATAATGGTAGCAGGTTGTGTTTTTGTCATATCTCCGATATCCTAACTGTACCAGAAACATCCCTGGTGCCCAATATAAATGTACACATTCAAAACTAAACACAAACCTATTTTTTATAGTTATTAATTTCTTGAATAATTTTATTTGATTATATATTATTTATTAATTATCATATTATCAAATAAAAGTACGATAAAAACATCTAATTCTTCAATTCATTGCATTGATGTATAATCTTTCCTCTGTGTGTCTCAAATTTCTAATGTATTAATTACACTATAAATGAGGCAGGACGTAACCAAAAACCAAAACCATTGGACTCATTACCCAATAGAAAGCTGAATAGCTCCTAATAATTTTTTTATTAGTATATTTAATATGACTCTAATGTCTATTATTAGCATTGAGTTTCATTGTGGGATAAGGATTATAGCACAGTTGTGATCATCTATCTTTAATTAAATTCTAATGAGAATGGCTATAAATTGTATATCAATTATTAAAAAAATATGTTTCTAATAATGATGTTTCTATACATAATGTTAAATATATGTAGGACCAGATTTTTTAACCTTCACTTGTCTGGATTGCAAGTATTTGCACAAAACCAATAAAATTATGTTTGCCGTTGAAGGCAGACAGACACACATTTTATTAGTGTCATAGATACATTGTTACATACCAAAGTCAGTGAATACCTATAGCCTCCAATATTATGGTTTATTTGTAACAGCCATGTTGTATTCCTGAATGTTTAATTGATTTTTTCAATAACATAAAAAAAGAAACACAACAAGCCTTTATGTAAAAAGCCTAGCAAGCTTTTCTTACCTCACATTCTCTGGTAGGAGACTTCCAATGTCCATTGTGATTTGTTTTTGGTGGGCTGATAGGTACACTGTGGGTTAATATTTTTACACACCGGATGAGGATTGTTGTTCTATATTGGTTACAACACTGGTGGTTTTTTGAAATTTAATCTACTGCTTATGAATAGATAGTTATAATTCCATATTGGTACTCCATTATATTAAAACTCATTTAATACAAAATATATACTGCTGACCACAAAGGTTCTTATCCCAATCAATGTTTCATGACTGTATTGTTAGGACTCATCTTCCCTGGCTACCCTGCAAGGGGCCTGGGCTGATAATATTGATAATTATTAGTTTTATGTTAACTGGATAGACTAGGTATTCTATATTATATTTTAAGGATGTATGTGTGTAACACAAATTATTGCACAACTTGCCTGTCTCAGCATCGGTAAGCTGAGATATTATATTTGGAATATTTCCACAATTCTGTTGCTTGTCAGTTATAACAGGCATTGTTATAAGTAGAGATTACTTTGGCTCATCTGCTTATAATCCCTGTTCAGGGATAAATATTGCAAGGTTTACCTTTTTTAATACAAGTGCTCATAATATTGCACAATGCTTTGTGTAATAAGCTCCACTTTGGGCTATTTCTGGATTATTATACAAGTATGTTTAATAATGAAATCAATGCAAAACATTATGTTTCTGCAAATGAGTGGCTTATGTTATTAATAATGTATTGTTATTCATAAACAATGTCCCTTTAATTACCCTTTCAGAAAGTCTCCTTTAGGAGAAATAATATTACAAGTTGCTTATGGTTTATAGCAATAGTCTTTGTATTTACTGTTTGAGGTATGTATGTTGGGTAACATTTTAGATTCTTACCATTGTAGAAATGTGAACTGCACAGGAGCACCTCATGGGTGCAACCTATGAGTAGTATGACCTTCAGCACATATCTCGTATGGGCCCCAAGTCTTGCGGATCACGCCGATGCATCTCGTACACCACTCGTGTCCTTGAATTACCGTCAAGTCTTGCGGATCACGTCGATGCATCTCGTACATCGCCCGTGTCCTTAAATTGGCATCGATCCTTAACAATCATCATTATTGATTAATGTCCCCCCTAATTTCACTCATTAGAGGTATACCATTGCCAATTTATAGACGGTTAATAATTGTTTGCAGGTATATTGCGTGTTAAACTGTTTTTACACGAAGAGGGACATGAGACTTCGTCAGTTTACTTTTCGAGTGAAGACTTTACAAGTCTTAATATGACAAAACTCACGTCTTCAAATATTCGATATTATATACATAAACAAGTTAAGCTGAAAACGCCACAAATAAACAACTATCAGTTGATCTTTTTAGAATGTACTTTTTTGTCAACACGTAAAATATTTCTGAATTTGCCTATACGATGTTTTAAATTTATTTCACAACATCACTTGAGTACATAAAAACCTTTTGTTATATAATTTCACTGTACGACTATATGATTAAATTAAATGTCGACCAAAACTTTATTACAAGGTATCGGCTGCCGCGCTAAAAGAAAGAATGGTCGCAGAGGTTATGTCCACAGATACCATAGAGGAGGCGTTGACATTTCTAAAGTTAGCGGACTGCCAAGCGAGTAGAGAAAGCTGCATGTTTATATCGAGAACGAAGGACACAGTATTATTATAATTATTTATTTCAGACATGTCCATAGTTAATTAATCGTAAATCATAATTTTAAAAGTAAATTTCAAAATGTTACTAATAAGTATAAAGGAGGCATCATAAGAATGTTAGTTTGTATACAACACATGATTTCGAGAAATTAACAAAATGAACAAGAATACTATATTATTTTTATGAGACAGAATAATGTTCGGATAAATAGTTGGTTACATACATTAAATGGGACTGTTTATAACTTTTGATGACATTAATATAACAACGTACCAGAAACTACACATTAGTGCATGCTATGGAATGGTTGTAGGTGCTTAATTAAACTGCAAGTAGTGCAATTCATTTCACCTAATTGGACATTATATTAATCTATTACCTGCCTCGTTAGTCTTGTAGCAAAGTGCATCGCTTGGTGATCACGAGGGTTAAAATCTTAGGTCGGACTAATGATATTTTTCTAACGAAAACTTCCCAGTATGAGTCCGGAGTCTGGAATTGTGCCCGATATATGGCAATAGGCTGGCCCTCTATTAAATGGGACCTAACATCTTCGGCAAAAAGTGGGTGTACTCAGTACCCCTCTGCCACCCCCGCTTGGGGAATATAGGCATGACGGTGTTTATTTTAATTTTGTTTTTTAAATCCTTTAACGGGTAACGGCCTGCCTCGTAGCCCTTTTTAACCGACTTAGGAGATGGTTCTATGTTCGACTGTATGCTTTTTTTTCAATTTTTTAGAACTAATATTATTAAGAGCCATTGTTGTCCCACTGCTGTGCTAAAGCCTTCTTTCATTATCCTACTCTCCTCCTATTTGCTACCTTAGGTGATTCTTTCTAAAACGCATCCATTTCATCTACCGAGTTGCCTTCTTCTATATTGTGGGCACCAGAAGTTATATTAGTTTTTTTGTTTAGAATTATTCAAGAAAATCTTAGCACGGTGGTTTTTTCTCATTAGCGTTGCGTTGGTAATGCAATTTCCAAGAATTGTTGTTCAGTTGAAAGTTGGAATGAAACAAAAAAGTTGGGATTTGATGTCCGAAACATGGGTGATAGCCGGACCATCGCCGAAGTCACCAGAGCTCACGGCACATTAAATCTGCAACCATAAAACTTTGCACGCGAGAGTTCCGCGGTTGAGTGTGCGGCATAACTTCCACTGCATTACGATAAGTAAACCTGCAGTAAAGTGTTTACTCCGCAAATTCCAAGACATTGTGCTCCAACTTTGGCCCATAAAAGAAGACTGGCTCTCGCACTATTCGTGAGATAATAAGTTGCTTGCTGACCTGAAGCATATCGTCATTTTCCTTACTATTATTACCTTAACGTGTAAACCCTCGTATTCATTGGGAATCAAGTGCCCTACGACATGTGTCATAAGTGATGTCGGACGATGTTGAGCAATGTAGAGCGACTACACTTGTCATCTTATCGAGCGACCTATTTCGTCCACATCTATTTCGTCGATTGCAGCATGGCACCCGAAGAGGTTACATCGTTAGTTAATTTTATTGCGGAATACACCTATACACTCTGCCACTTTTGTCCTTCGGCTGAAGTGAGACGGCGAAAGGAACACGCAGCTTAATTGCCAGACTTGCCGGGCGACGTCGTCTTGTGACTCTAGTGACGTATCCTAAGACATTTGTCCCCTAATGTCTACGAGGCTTTCGGCATTTTTAATAATAAGGCGCTGCATACACGGTCAACAATATAAGTAGCTTAGTATACTCAGTTTTTCAAATGGCTTGCGCGCTTTTTGTTCCCATCGAATCTATTATTTTAATAAATCGAAAGATATTTGAATCTATTCCCAATAATTTGGTTTTGACAATATTTATCGAGATTTGTAAAATAAAGAATATAATTGATTTGTAAAACTGAGAATTTAAAGAGACGTACGTTACTGACTGTACAACTAGCGGCCCTTCTATACGAGTCGGTTGTTAACACATAAACCAGAGTTTTGAATGCCATACATATAGCCATTTAAAAGTCCTCGTTAAAAACAAGCCCTCTTTCAATGAGGCACCAGAGTGCTTTCTTGAGCTACAAAGATTATAGGTATTTGATGCTGTTTGTAATCCAGCTTACGGAGGGGGGTATAGTTCCCCATAATCCATGGGCAAAGCCACGTTTTGGGCCAAAATACTGTGCACCTTGTGCCATCGACTCCATAATAAGAAGCAATTATAGTTGAAAGTTTAAGTGTGAGCAATATATTCTGCCACCCCGCTTGGGGAATATAGGCGTGATGGTGTATGAAAAGTACTCCATAGAAATCTGTAACTCGTGATTGCCAGCCACTAAGTGGACAAGGCAGTCATTTATCCAAAAAATAAAACTGTAACCGAGCCGAATCTGTACATTGAACATTTCATTTAATTTATACTCGCTCGCAAGTTTATTAATGCCACGATGATTTCTTATAAAAACGTACAGGATTTTTTTCCCCAACTTATGACTTTTCTAGAACTCCAACTTTAATTGTTTCAATGGAAGTTTTTGATCCTTTTAGGAAACACAGTCGATTAGCAAAAAAAGTTGTTATCAATTTTTTTTTCATAATCTGTAAATGCTGCTCAAAATGTTGAAAAAGTTAAGGATAGTCTCTTAAGGTCGTTTTCCTGTAGTTACAGTGGTTGAGGTGCTGAGCTTCGTTTACTACCTTGTCTTAAAATCTACCCATTGTAACATGTACATAGGCACAAGTAAATTAAATCAACTTATCTTTCATATCAATAAAAATAAATGTATATTGACCTTATAAGGATCACTAGTATGAAAATAAATACCATCTTGTTTTACATTATTTAATTTCGGCCACCATTTTGTGGCCGAATGTGTTATGTCTCAGTAACCAGAACTCTGCTTCCTACTTTATCGATCAATATTAAATGGTTAAATTGACAAAACTAACATTTGTGATTCAAGTCACACACTGTTTGCTCGTGAAACCGAGTAAAGTGGACAAATGTAGAAAACGGGAAAGGCGATGTGCTACGTCGGCCGCCCGCGCACTTGGCCGACCTCCAGTGCTTAGATTTAAATAAGCTGTTTATTTAGATTGTCTGAAGTCGAACAGTTTGTTTATTTTTAATTTTATCTTAACCAAAGTAAAATGTAACTTGATTGTACGGATACTTTTCTTTTTAGCTTCACTAAACGTAAAATCTAACTTGGATGATGTTCAGCTACCTTCTCGTCAGTGAACAGAGGCCTCAGCATGAAAACATTGATATTAGACTGACACAACGTCACGTCTATAATTCGCGATCGGGGGTGGCAGAGGTGTACTGTATACAACCACTTTTCGCCGACAGTGTTAGGTCCCATGTAATAGGGGGCGACCTTATTGCCATACACCGGGCACTATTTTAGATAGAAACTACATATGTCCGATCTAGGATTTGAACCCAGGACCTCGTGGTCGCAAAGCGCAATTCTAATAGACCCAGGTCGGCCGGAGCAAGGAAAACATGATCAGGTGGGGATTGACAGACAGTACTAATCTGGGGTGTTGGAGCGGTGTAACCCAAACCACCTTGTATCATGCCCTGCGTGCCCTAACACCTGCACGCAGCAGGATTTGATGTCTGCTACCGACAATGCAATCGGTGTGGCCACCTTCTGGACTGCATCCATATAATTATAATCATGTTTGCCATCGAAACGCTAAGAAGAAGAAGCGCATTACTCGCCACTAGAACAACGAGGCAGATGTTAGCCTGACGCTACCTTAATACGTATTTGAACATTAGAAATTATTCCTGTGTTGTGAGGGCATTTACAAACCGAATCACATATACTAACAACACCCAAACCGAAACAAATATCTGTGGGTTTTAGATTAATTGTTATGTTCGAAGAACGAACCTGCGATTAATCGATCCAGAGAATTAAACCTCTAGAACGAGCCGAAGTAAGATTCACGTACAGCTTTAAAACACCATGTAAAAATATGCACAAAAAGGGAAATTATGTTTTAAGTAAGTGAACATATAGCTGCTCACCTTTCTGTCATAGGAATATCACTATGAATAAGATAAAAAAAATAAGCAATATAAATTGACAAGCAGAAGAAAAGCCCAATACTTTAATTTTCTGTCTTGTAGTTTCTTGATGGATAGGTTAGCTTCGACTTTACTTCAAAGTTACTAGCAAATATTACTGTACTGATTGATCGATTCAGTGTCTTAGGCTAGTAACGATAAGATATTTACCAAAAGCAAATAAAAACCTCTAAAATCGTAACCCATAATGTAGACGAGCTTACCATTAACTTAAAAGGTGACCCAATTTAGGCGGCAGTTAAACTTTATGAAGTGGTCAAAGATTTTAACCTAAGTTAATCATAATCGCTTTTTCTTAAGTATTTGAATATATACTAAGATTTTAATAAAACTTTTTTTGAATAACGTTATTATTTATTGGTAAATTTTATCCTTTGGCCAACCATCTCTACGCAATCTCTAAATTTACGCTAAAATTAAGTACTTTTTGTGTTAACAAAATCGTGAGTATAATTTGTACATCTCTTCCTACCTTACAAGAAAAATTAATGTGAAAGTTATATACAATAATGAAAACAAGTCTCATTTGTCGTATAGAAAGAATATAAAAGATTAATTTAAAATCATTTATCGTAGTTATCAATATTACCTCAACTTTACCTATTTGAGATAATATTTGTAAACGTACCTACTTAAGTATGTTCTATGAATGAAATAAAAATAATCTATCCATAGGCATCATCACACCCGGTTGATGATGAAAGAAATTTATTCATTTTTCTTTTTATTTATTTGATAATTTAGCAAGGTGTCTCTATACAATATGGACAGAGTATAAAATTTTTGGTAAGGTGTAGTCAATACGATGAAACGTGCTACGCATAGCCGTACTGGTGGGAAATCTAACACGGAACTAATTTTCGCTATGTTTTAATCCGGCGAAATATGAAGGAGCCCAATTTGCATAAAACTCGACTGTTTGTTCCATACGAGGATCTACTCCGTATTAAATAATATCAGCCTATACTGCCCACTGCTGGACAAAGGCCTTCTCTCACAAATCGAGGTAAGAGAGATTGGGTCATACTCCACCACGAGGACCCAGTGCGGTGCGGTGGAGGCAGGTTTGTGGGCACCTGCTGTTGGAACCTATCAAGCCGCCTTTAAGGCTTCCAACATGGCTTATCGACTACCACATTAAGTGGTAGCCGGGACCAATGGCTTAACGTGCCTTCCGAAGCACGGAGACGCTCGAATATGAAAATGCCACAAACGGTCACCCATCTCGGGCCGACCGAGTCGAACGCTGCTTAACCTTGGTAATCGGTAAGAACACCGCGGTCGCAGAGCACTACGAGCGCCTCATAGAACGTAATACTCCGTATTACTAACATTTATTTATGTGAAAGTGGAAGGATGCAGGTACCGGGGAAGACCTAGACTATCTTACCACGACCAAATAAACCGAGTCTTATCTGATGGAAAAGTCAAGAGTCTCCGTAACCGGCGAGCGTGTATGAGACGAACTATGAGAGTCGAGGAAGCCAGAGAGGTATGTAAGGAAAGAACCTGTTGGAACTCTGTACTCTCTGCCTACCCCGCAAGGGATCTGGCGTGAGGTTTATTTGGCATAAAATTTATTACAAGCAAATAGCTTGTCGCTTGGAGATTAAGAATATAACGTTAAGAAATCTTTAGAGCGACAACATAAAGTATGTACTTAAATAAATCTTCAACTTTTCGAAAGAGCTTATTCCCCATTTTGGAAAAAATAATATTTGAATGTCATTTGATCCTAACAAGTTATGTATAATCCTATCTCACTAAGTTGAAATAGAATTTTATTATAATTAGTGGTTGCAACATGAAGCAAATTTGAAACAAACCGACACAAGTAAGTATAAAAAGTTTCCACGCATGACGATTCCAACACGATTTTGAATATTCATAATGGCGCTGAGAAAACTTGGTGTAACTTCGTCTCCGACCATTTATTAGAGCAGTTACCTTAATTTTGAAAGAATAAATTCTAAGAGTTCTAACTGAAAATGTGAAATGTGTCGCACTTACAAAACTTTTAAATACGTACTTATTCAATTTATTAAATTGTTTTACACGTTGAAAACACAGTACTTTGTATTTGTATGCGCTACTCAGTTACTAAAAATATTTAAAAGAAATCGTATTACCTATTGAATAAAAATGTATTATCCGTCCAGAACAATCGCCCACACGTATAGGTATCTCGTAAATCCTAATAAAATTGTTAAGATGTGTTAACGAGTTTGTTTCTTCGGAATCTATGTAGATAACCATTTTATTAGATTTACTGAAAGAGACCATGCATTGAATAATTATTTATTACCATTTATTTTGCTGAAACAGTGGAATTAAAGGCAGATACAAATAAACTTAATGCCAACTTAAGACCAGAGCTTTTATTTTATATTCTTATATTTTTAGATTTCTGCCGAATATAATATCAGACTCGTTCTTTATTGCATTGGAACCTAACATCAAGCAATAAGTGAGTGTACACAGTGGTTGTATACCAGTGCAACCTCTGCTTGGGTAATATGGTCGTGACAGTTTTTGATTTGAAGAAAAGAAGAAATATTTTTCGTGACCCTTTGACTTCATAATAATTATAACGTCACAGTAAAGAAGGTCTACAACAATTTTGGCCTATTCTAAATGATGTTTCTATTTTTGAGAAGTCATAGTGAGGCAGCCAATGTAATAACTACGACTTGTTTTGACACTATAAAATTGGCGTGGGTAGAAATAAATTTATCGGCCCGAGCGTTCCGATCGTATCTTCGCCAAGGCAATTGTTTTATTAACATCGATATTTCTATTCTATTCAAACCTGTAACCGGAATTTGATATTTTGTTTTGCACTTCACACATGGGACATAACGTAAACTATAAAACTACTTATGCACGTACCTATATATTATAACGAATATCAAATTCATTCGAAATGTCTTAACTAGATACATATTTCCATTTTGCAAATAAGACGGCAAGCATGTTTGTTAATTACCATCAACGGATTGCCGCAATTATTCAAGTGTAATACCTTTCACCCGGATAGTGTTTACTTACCGGCTAGTGGTTTACATTTAACATCCCAAGCAACCCCAGCTCTACGTACGAAGCCTCCGCTGGTAATCTTTGAAACAATTTCCATGATGCATGAGGTAGATACGTCGTAAAATTCTTGTGCGGCTTTAAAGTTTCTCACGTTTATTGCTGCAAAACTAAAGCACTTCTCAAAATTAAGATTATTAATAACCATAGAATGGGAACCGATGCGTTAGGTAGAATCATGCTCGGATAAATAGTTGGTTACACACATTAAATGGGACTGTTTATAACTTTTGATGACATTAATATAACAACGTACCAGAAACTACACATTAGTGCATGCTATGGAATGGTTGTAGGTGCCTAATTAAACTGCAAGTAGTGCAATTCATTTCACCTAATTGGACATTATATTTATCCATAACCTGCCTCGTTGGTCTTGTGGCAAAGCGCATCGTTTGGTGATCACGAGGGTTGAAATCTTAGGTCGGACTAAAGATATTTTTCTAACGAAAACTTCCCAGTATGAGTCCGGAGTCTGGCATTGTACCCGATATATGGCAATAGGCTGGCCGTCTATTAAATGGGACCTAACATCGTCGGTGAAAAGTGGGTGTACTCAGTACCCCTTTGCCACCCCCGCTTGGGAAATATAGGCGTGACGGTGTTTATTTTATTTTAAGAATCCATTACCAGGTAAAGGCCTGCCTCGTAGCCCTTATTAACCGACTTAGGAGATGGTTCTATTTTCGACTGTACGCTTTTTTTTCTATTTTTTAGAATTACTATTATTAAGAGCCATTGTTGTCCCACTGCCATACTAAAGCCTCCTTTCACTATCCTACTCTCCTCTGTTATTCGCTACCTTAGGTGATTCTTTCAAAAACGCATCAAATTCATCTACCGAGTTGCCTTCTCCTATATTGTGGGCACCAGAAGTTATGTTAGTTTTTTGTATAGAATTATTCAAGAAAATTTTAACACGGTATTTTTTTTCTCATTAACGCTGCGTTGGTAGTGCAATTTCCGAGAATTGTTGTTCAGGTAAAATTTGGAATGAAAAAAATTAAGTTGGGTTTGATGTCCGAAACATGGCGGGAGCCGGACCATCGCCAAAGTCACCGGAGCTCACGGCACATTAAATCTGCAACCATAAAACTTTGCACGCGAGAGTTCCGCGGTTGAGTGTGTGGCATAACTTCCACTGCATTACGACAAGTAAACCTGCAGTAAAGTGTTTACTCTGCATATTCCAAGACATTGTGCTCCAAATTTGGCCCATAAAAACAGACTGACTCTCGCACTATTCGTGAGATAATAAGTTGCTTGCTGATCTGAATCACATCGTCATTTCCCTTACTATTACCTAAACATACCATATTACCTAAACGTGTAAGCTCTCGTATTCATTGGGAATCAAATGCCTTACGACATGTGTAATCAGTGATGTCGGACGATGTTGGGCAATGTACTGGGCAAACTACCAAGTACAATAAGTTTAGACGATCTTAATAGTCATTTCTCCACTGTTCCTCCTTTTGATCGTCTAACTGTACATCAAACTATTTCTTTCTTGGGTGGTCTTAGACGTATGAACATTAATCCTTTTTATTTTTCTCCAGTCGACTCTCATGAGGTTAAAAAGATCATTTTGGCCATCAAATCCAAGGCTGTGGGTTGTGACAAAATAAGCAGATGCATGATCATAACAGTACTTGACTATCTCCTACCGGTGATCACCCACCTTATCAATTTTTCTTTAGAGTCCGGCGTATTTCCATCTCTCTGGAAAAAAGCATTTGTCCGCCCACTGCCTAAAATTCCCAATCCCTCCCTTCCCAGCCACTTTCGTCCAATATCCATTCTTCCTTTTCTTTCAAAAGTGCTCGAGGCCTGTGTTCATAAGCAATTCTCCCATTTCATATATACCAACAACTTAATTAACCCTCTTCAATCTGGGTTCAGGCCTGGCCATAGTACCGTTTCTGCCCTTCTCAAAGTGACTGGTGATATTCGAACAGGCATGGAAGATACCAAAGTAACCGTCCTTGTGTTGGTCGATTTCACTAATGCCTTCAATACTGTTAGTCACGATATCCTTCTTTCTATTCTCTCCTACCTTCTGTGCTCTCAAGAGTCACTGGATTGGTTTTCTTCTTATCTTCGAGAACGTCAGCAGTCAGTTTTGTGTGATGAATTATCATCAACATGGTGCTGCCTCGACACTGGCGTTCCCCAAGGCGGTATTCTCTCTCCTCTTTTATTTTCCATTTTCATTAATTTAATAACTCAAGAACTTCAGTGCACGTATCATCTGTACGCTGATGACTTGCAATTATACTCGCAAGGTAGTGTGGATAACATTGCTGGTATTGTCGTCAAACTTAATCGTGACCTAGAGGCTATTAAGAATTGGTCTGACAGGTTTGGTGTCACGGTGAATCCTACAAAGTGCCAAGCGATTCTAGTTGGAAGCTCTAGGCTTATAAGCAGGGTCGATGTTGGTTCTTTGCCTCCACTTAAATTCAACGGGGTAGTTATCCCCCTGGGCTCTAGCGTTAAGAATCTCGGTTTGCATATTGACACAACACTTAGCTGGCAAATACAAGTCACGGCTGTCGGTCAAAAAGTTACCGGAACGTTACGATACCTGTATCGATTAAAAAACTTGCTTCCCAGCAACACGAAAGCAATGCTTGTGCAGTCCCTGATATTTCCTATCTTCGACTATGCTGATGTGTGCTACTTCGACCTGAATGCAGATCTCCTCAATAAACTAGACCGCCTACTTAATAACTGCATTCGATTCGTCTTCAATTTGCGTAAATATGATCATGTGTCGGAGCATCGATCACTATTAAAGTGGTTGCCTATTCGGAAGCGTAGAACTCTGAGGGCACTGACAACTTTATTTTCTATCCTTTATTCTCCAGTCTCGCCCGCTTATCTTACTTCTCAATTTCAGTATTTATGCTCTAATCACAATAAACATCTTCGCTCTTCTGATAATCGTCTTCTTCAGTGCCCCCCTCATACTACTGATTTCATTCACTCTTCCTTCTTCGTCCAGTCTATCCTTCTTTGGAATGCTTTGCCTTTGGAACTCCGAATGGCAACCAATCGTCCCTCTTTTAAAAAAAGGCTGCAGGACTATTTGCATAAAAGGCCGGATTCTCCTCAATGTTAGTTGTTCCATCTCGTTATCTCGCACAGTTCTAGTTCATGTATGTATTGTATGGCTATATATGTATGTATATATTTGTGGTATATATAAATATATATTATGTATATGTATCGTTATATATAATATGTATTTATTAAGTGTTATAAATAGGTAATTAGTTGTTATTTATATTTATTAATGTAACTTTTTTCCACTTGTATAATCTCGCACCTACCACACTTGTCTCACACCACCCGAAGGTAGACTGGCAGAAAATGCCGTAGGCATTAAGTCCGCCTATGTACATTAGTGCATTAAGTATAAATAAAATAAATAAATGTAGAGCGACTACGCTCGTCATCTTATCGCGCGGACTATTTCGTCCACATCTATTTAGTCAGTTGCAGCATGGCAGCCGAAGAGGTTACATCGTTAGTTGACTTTATTGCGGAATACACCTATACACTCTGGCACTTTTGTCCTTCGGCTGAAGTGAGACGGCGAAAGGAACACGCAGCTTAATTGCCAGACTTGCCGGGAGACATCGTCCTGTGACCCTAGTGACGTATCCTAAAACATTTGTCCCCTAATGCATACGACGCTTTCGGCATTTTTAATAATAAGGCGCTGCATACACGGTCAGCAATTTAAGTAGCTAAGCATACTCAGTTTTTCAAATGGCTTGCGCGCTTTTTGTTCCCATTGAATCTATTATTTTAATTAATCCAAAAATATTTGAATATGTTGCCAATAATTTGGGTTTGACAATATTTATCGAGATTTGTAAAATAAAGAATTTAAGTGATTTGTAAAACTGAGAATGTTAAGAGACGTACGTTGCTGACTGTACAACCAGCTGCCCTTTTATGCTATTCGGTAGTTAACACAAACACCAGAGTTTGGAATCCCATACAAATAGCTATTCAAAAGACCTCGAAAAAAACGAGACCTCTTCCACTGTGGCACCAGAGTGCTTTCTTGAGCTCCTACGATTTCAGGTTGTTGATGCTGTATTTAATCCAGCTTACAATGGGGGCAAAGTTCCCTATAATCCATGGGCAAAGCCACGTTTTGGGCCAAAATATTGTGCACCTTGTGCCATCGACTCCATAATAAGAAGCAATTATAGTTGAAAGTTTAAGTGTGAGCAAAATATTCTGCCACCCCCACTTGGGAAATATAGGCGTGATGGTGTATGTAAAATACTCCATAGAAATCTGTATCTTGTGATTGCCAGCCACAAGGCAGTCATCTATCTAAATAATAAAACTGTAACCGAGCCGAATCTGTACATGAAATATTTTTTGAAAATTTTATTTGGTATATTTCATTTCTTTTTTGGAATTATTGTCTGTCTGTCTGTTTGTGTTTTAACCACGAGAAAACTACTAAACGTATTTCTATGAAATTGAGTATGGTAATAACTTATATCCTAACTTGAAATAATAAATACTTTTTATTCCGGACACAAGAACCAATCCGGGATTAACCATAAAACGTTATTATTTTTATTTTTGTAAGTCTCGAGCTGCAATATTACATTAAAATGTGTGATTTTGCCTACACATTAATTCCTCCATGAACTGATATTGGTCTCAAGCTATTCTCCTCAAAAGAACCTCTTCGGTAGTTAAAGCATTCACCTAAAATGTGCATACACCTTTGATTTAAATACTGAAACTCACATAATTTCGTGCATGAATTGTCTCTTATGGAGAGAACTGTTTAACGGCGAATGGCCCGGACACAAAACTGTGTATATTCATTTATTTAAGATAATTAGACATGATTTTGATCATGAACATGAACTGAATATTCTTACGAGAAGACTGACACGAAATTTACTAACAAAACTTTGTTACATACTAAGCTGGCAATGTACCTTTTTTAAGTATTATTACGCCAGAGTACGTTCTTTAGGTAGAAAAGGTTCAAATCAGCCATTTTACCAATAATATTTATAATAAATAGATAAACTGATAATCCTTCTCAAAAAGGAAGTACCGGTAAAACGTACAGGTACAAAAAAGTACAGGTATTGTATATGTATTTTTTATGGGACAGCGTTAGTGTTGAATTAGATCGCGCTATAGATTTGTTTATATTTTATAAAGATCACCTATATGGGCTAAGACTGAATCCGGTGATAAATATTGTTGATAGAGATGGATATATAGAATAAATCTGTTGGAAGTTGATAAAATATATTTGATGAACATAAAAGTTTTCGCTACACGGTTCCTGCGGAATAACTGTTATTAACTAAAATGGCTATAAACAAATTTTAATTGAAACTTTATATGAAGGTGTTTTAAATGGTAAAATAATACATATTAAAACGGCTGAACGGATTTTAAATAACCTTAGTATGAAACTATCTTAGGTCGTGAAATAATAATACATGATAGGTACATTGTTTAAACACTAGATCATGCCAATATTACCTGTAAAAATGATATATAAAATTACGGAATTGGGGGTCTGTCCAAGAGCGTGCTCATCGCGACCCCTGCCAGCCGCTACGGCTGCAATCTTGGACCAAGCAAGTACCGTAGTGCGGGCTAGGGCGTCCCCCCGAGGCGACGCGTACCGGTCCGCCCCCGTCGGTACGAACATAGGTGGAAGCGGCGATGGGGGCCGCCACCCATCACGCCGGGCCCGAACTGGTGAGTCGTGGGGTGCAGAGTGCCGAATAGGCAGCTGGAATGTAAGAGGTGGTATGGAAGATAAGATGCATGAGGTGATTGATGTAATGAAAGAGAGACGCCTGGATGCTCTGTGTGTAACAGAGACTAAGCGAAGGGGCAGTGAAGCCTGTGATCTCTCTGACGGCATGATGGCTCTGTGGTGTGGAGTGCCACAGAGCGATCGTGCCAGCATGGGGGTGGGTATCTTGTTGTCCCGTCGCCTGGATTCTGGAGTGAGAGATTATGGCCTGCATGATGCGAGACTTCTCTGGGTCCGCTTGAAACTGGGTGTCACTAGAGTGTTTTTGGTTGAAGCTGACGCTCCTGTAAGCTCGTCGTCACCCCCGGACCTGGAGAAGTTTTGGGATAATATCAGGGAAGTTCTGGATCTGGCTGATGCGAATGAAAAGGTGATTTTGTGTGGCGACCTGAACGGATGGGTGGGAAGCAGGCGGCAAACTTGCGACGCTGCTCTGGGTCCTTATGGTGATAAGAGAGTGACTGATGCAGGTAAGCTTATTGTAGATGTGTGTTTGGAAAGAGGTCTCCTTGTGTCCAATACAATATTCCAACACAAGGATATTCATATGTATACGTGGAGAAGAAATGAACAGAAAAGCATGATAGATTTGATCCTGGTAGATAACCGTCTCCGAAGTAAACTTCAAGATACCCGTGCATATAGAGGCCCCACTCTTGAATCGGACCACTATCTCGTAATTGCGCGGTTTAGTGGTTTGTTCAGGAAGTGGAGGCACTGGCGAGAGCGTATCCCCTTCGGAGGCCTTGAAAGAATCAAGGTTGAAAGGTTGCAAGATGAGAGCGTGAGGAGAACGTATGAAGACAGAGTCCAGGACAAGCTTTTGACAGCTGGTTCTTCGGACTCAAACATAGATGAATGCTGGAATTGTCTGAAAGAGAGTTTGGTAGAATCAGCGAAAGAAGTATGTGGCTGCTCAAAGAAGCATAGCACAGCAAAAGGGGATGCATGGTGGGACACAGAGTTAAAAAGCTCTGTAGAAAGTAAGAAGAAAGCGTGGCAGGACTATGTCTCTTCTTTGAATCTAAATGACAGTATGATGGAGATGAAGAAAGAAATATACCGGCAATGCAAGAATGCCACCAAAACTTTAGTGAAAGAAAAGCGTGAAAGAGCTAGTGTGATTGAGGAGGAGAGGCTGACGAAGAACTTCGAGAATAACACCAAACTCTTTTGGAGCAAGGTGAGAAAGGCTCGAGGTGATTCGTCAGGCTCCAGAATGGAAAAGATAAAATCTAAGGATGGTGACATTCTTGCAGACACACAAGCTGTGCTAAACCGGTGGAGTGAATACTTTGGAGAAATGTATGAGAATGCCTCGGATGCTGGTGCCACAGACGAGCCCAGAGGCGAATTTGCGGCACCAGAATCCACAGAGGACATCACTATGGAAGAAGTTGAATGGGCGATACGAAGTATGAAAAATGGTAAAGCTGCGGGAATAGACATTATATCTGCCGAGATGATTAAATATGGTGGAACTTGCGTGCTCTTTGCTGGAAGACCGGTAGAGTCCCTACAGATTGGCGCCGCGCAGTCATAGTACCCTTGTATAAAGGCAAGGGCTCACAATATGTCTGCGCCAATTACAGGGCCATCAGTTTGATCAGCTTGGCAGCTAAGGTGTATGGTAAAATTATTGAACGGAGAATGCGAGAGAAGTCCGATGGAGTGTTGTGTGAGGCACAGGGAGGTTTCAGGTCTGGAAGAGGATGTTCGGATCAAGTTTTCTCCCTCCGCAACATCGTAGAAAAGCATCTGGCAGTAGGCCGGAAGGTTTTCTGCGGTTTTGTGGACCTGGAGAAGGCGTTTGATAGAGTCGTGCGAAAGAGACTTTGGGACATTTTGCCAGAGTATGGTATAAACGGCACCCTGTTGCGAGCCGTCCAGTCCACCTACGTGGACAGCAAGGCATGCGTACGGGTGGGTGGTAACATGTCACCTTGGTTTGACGTTAAAATCGGCGTCAAGCAGGGTTGCGTGTTGTCCGCTAGACTGTTTATAGTGTATCTGGATAAAAGTCTTCAAAGACTGTGTGCGATGACTGAAGGGGTAAAAATGGGTGATCTAGTGATAAACCACCTATTGTATGCAGATGACGCGGTTTTGATAGCGCCAACAGCCACTGATCTGCAAACGCTAGTCACAGTTATGAGGGACGACTGCATGAACAATGGCTTACATTTGAATGTGAAGAAAACCAAAATTATGGTTTTTGAACGGGAAGAAACCAGAACGAATGCAAGGATTGTGGTTGGTAACGATGTGCTGGAGCAAGTGAATGAGTTTGTATATCTTGGATGCGCCTACAGTAAGGATGGGAAATACACCGCTGATATAGAGAGAAGAGTGAATGCAGGTAATAGAGTGAATGGTGCGATGGGAAGGCTACTTGGGAGCCGGCACTTAAGCCAAAAGGTGCAGCTGGCCCTGCATAACGGAGTGCTTGTCCCAACGCTGTTATATGGCAGTGAGAGTTGGGTATGTAAGAAGGAGAACGAAAGCAGGATAAATGCGGTCGAAATGCGATCTCTGCGGAAGATGTGCGGAGTCACGCTGACCGACCGTATTCGCAACAGCGTAGTAAGAAAGCGAGTAGGTATGAAAGATAGTATCGGTGTAAAGATGAGAAAGGGTATGCTCCGTTGGTTCGGGCATATAGAAAGGATGCCAGAAGAAAGAATGACAAAACAGATATACAATGCGAAAGGGGAAGGATGTAGGTGCGGGGAAGACCTAGACTATCTTACCATGACCAAATAGACCGTGTCTTAGCTGAAGGGCAAGTCAAGAGTCTCCGTAACCGGCGAGTGTGTATGAGACGAACTATGAGAGTGGAGGAAGCCAAAGAGGTATGTAAAGAAAGAACCTGTTGGAACTCTGTACTCTCTGCCTACCCCGCGAGGGAGCTGGCGTGATGATATAGATAGATAGACGGAATTTAAAGACCTTTAGTATGATGTTGCTTTATGTCTTGGAGTAATGCTGTCTGGAAAAGACCTACCTACCTAAGTCAAAGTACAAAATAAACGCGTGCGCAGCCACGGGTAACAGCTAGTTGTGAATATCACATCACAACAGAAAAATGTGTCTCTACTACCACACTAAATGTGTTAACAAATATAATTAAATAATTAACGATATAAACTATTCTCTATTATAGGGAAGCAAACATGCTTGTATGCATAATCCGTTAATTAGTCCCTATGGTAACATGATTGGCGGAATTCGTATCAAATAGATAAACAAGCTACGTCTGACGCTAACAACTTCCTCCTTATGAGTATTATGATGGAAAATTGTGTTTCTACAATAACATATGAAAAAATAATAATAAATATTAGATAAGGGTACAAAATATTTTAAATTGGGAATACCCAAAATAATAAAAAGAAATGGTTGGTCACACTCTCTCTCTCTCTCTCTCTCTCTCTCTCTCTCTCTCTCTCTTTCCTTTATGAAGCTTAGTTTTTCTACGTATAATTCAACAAATCAGAGGCACGAATTACGTTAATGTGCCGCTAACAAGTAAGCTTATTGTCACATTCATGTTTATTAGGTAAATTTGTTGTGTGACAAGGATGCATATCAAGTCTCTAGCGTTTCGGTAACGTTTCTTTTTCTGTGCTAATCCATCTTGTTTCTCAGTTGTCTAGCTTGACTACCAAGTTGCTGAATCTGTCGTTTCATACAAGACACAAGGCTAAAGTGTCGTTTCATACAATATCCATTCATCGGAAGGCCAAGCAACTAATTATATTCTTCAACGAAGTGGCAACACTATTTCGCATCATATTTGTGTGAGTTTTACTTTGCTATAAATAAAATATAACTTTAATCCATATCAAAAACAAAGCACACCGTTCACATTAGGTAACAGTATTAAATTATTCATCTCGACTTCACTTTGCACTATCACATAACTACACTATTTATGTACCGTCCACTACACAGACAGCTCCTGCATATTTTAAAATTATACCCGACATAAACTCGTAATCTTTGCAAACAAAAATCCAACAGCATTCTAGACATAAAAATAATCACAAAAATTCTAGCGGCAAGATAAAATTAAAGGGGGAAATGACATAATAGTGGCAATTCCCGGGCTTGTTTAGTCTCGGTCTGATCAATGTTTAGTTGGCTTGGCACTGATTGTACCAATTATTCACCTCGCCGCCTCTCACGCTCCCACCTCCGCTGCTCTAGCGGCCTTATTTTATCCTGTCATTAACCACGTCCTATGCTGTCTAATATGTAATGTTCACATTCTTCGTAGCCTTGACAAAGTTAAAAGCTGTTTACCTGTATAATCCATTTATTTTTCGTGATTTTTAGACTAAAAAAATGCCTCTTTAAAATTCACAAACACTGATATACGTTTGCGGCATGCATTAGGACACTCACATTTTGATGTAGTAAGAGTATCTTTGGTTCAATTTTTTCAGAGTAAGTGCTTTTTTCATCACTTCACAAGTCTTTGACATTGTTGCTGAATGCTGGTTTTTATTGAAATGTACAGTTTGCAAATAAGCAACATTTTTTATTACCAATGCATGATATTATTTCTTTTTCATATTTTTACGCTTTATTATATAATCATCAAACGCACAGTATTGTATTCGATATCTATGTGATACCAAAAAGCCTCCTTTCATGTAAACAAAGCAACAATTATAGTAAATAATTTATAACAATATCATCAATAAGGCGCTTTTGGCTGAATTACATACCAATGGAAAGCAATTAAATAAATACAGAAAATTGATACCTATTCCGGGCGAAGAGAACATTGTAACAGGGAAAAGTTGGCGAAGTGAGAAACAAAGCAGGCCACTTCTCGACCGACGAGTATGCTCCTGGATATTATAACTTTCCTTTATGCCACCCATTAGAAACATTATCTTAATTTCATTTTGTTCACCTAAGTAGTACTGTACACCTACCTGGGATTAATTATGACTTAAAAAAAATTAAAATGCACTGTACGCCTGGCGGTGGTACCATTTTCCTCGAAAGGTTTAGTCCAATACTAAGGGTAAATTTTTTAACAAATCTTCTAAAAACATTTTTATAAGATGTGTATATATTTCCTAAATTTGATAAATAAAGTATATGCATACTTAATAATAAACCATGAACTAATTTACTTTATTTATTATTTATTGTTTTACGTTTTCATGCATAAAATTTTTCTTATTTATTTCATACATAAAGAAACGAAAAGTGCAGGAATCATATACCAAACCTACTATTTTGCTTAGGAAGAAGAGAGTATTGAAGCAAAAATGTCACCTTAATTTATTTGAAGCAAATTTTGAAAACAAAGTTCTAATATCTCTGTGAGTTCATGACCACTACAATATATCCACGTATAAATATCTGCACATCACCAAAACACGTCACATCTCACGACTGAAGCAGGTAAATTCAAAATACAAAACAAACTACACGCCAGTTGCACAGTATTGATTGAGCTTCGGTTGGCCGCAATATGGAAGATTTGTTGAGAATAACGGTTGAGCAGATAGCTCGAGTGGCCATTACAGATATCTTGAGCTCCTACGCTCACCTAGTCTCACTCGAGAACGCCCGCGCTGCGATGTGCATGGGCCGTACATTTTGCCCGCCCCTAATACTCGGGATCCCGGGAAATGCTGTTCTCTTTTGCCCGTTTCGAACGGTATAAAATGAGAATATGTGGTTATAGGTAGGTTTTTATTGAAATACGTCCTTTCGCTCGTTCATTTTTATAGTTTTTAATTAGAATTGATACATGAATGCATATTTACTTATGCCGAACATGGATGGATTTGCTTTTTAACCGACTTCAAAAAGGAGGAGGTTCTATGTTCGGTTGTATGTATGCTTTTTTTATGTATGTTCAGCGATATTTCCGTCAATTTTGGACCGATTTTGATGATTTTTTTGCATTGGATTCAGTATAACTCCAAGGTGGTCCATATTTTAATTTCATTGGCATTGGACCTTGGACTTAGAAGATACACCAGGGAACTCCTTAACGACAAACAATAGGCATGTGTAAATTGAGATATTATGGGTATTACGTCAATCCTATAGGTACTTTACTATAGAACTAAGCAGTATATTAGCCAACTTCAAAAAAGGAGGTTCATAATTCGTCCTTTTTTTATAACTCCTTTGCTTATGAACCGATTTTGATGATTCTTTTTGCATTGGGTTCAGTATAGTTTTGAGGTGGTCCTATTTTATTGTTATTGGTATTGAAACTTGGACTTTGAAGATACAAGAGGGAACTCCTTAACGGCGAACAGCACGAATGTATAGATTCCGTTATTATAGTCATTATATTAATCCTGTAGGTACTTTATTGTACAACTCAGCAAAATAATATAATATCGGTACATAAATATTACTAAATAATTCACTCGTCACTAAAAATTGTTAAATAAAATTCTTTTAAAAAAAAGGTAAACCGACTTCAAAAAGCATAAAATAAATATTTGAAGTCGGTGCCAAGTAACCGACTGCACCAACCAGCACCGACTTCAAATATTTATTTTATGCTTTTTGAAGTCGGTTAACCTTTTTTTTTAAAGAATTTTTAAATAGTTTATTCATATTGATCAACGATGCTAAGGACTTTTAGTTATAGGCATTTCGTCGCAGCAATTTCGATTTAAGTTATATATTCCTTTTTTTATCTTTTTTGGATTAATAATATTCAATGTTTTTTAATTTACCTAACGTGACGCATAATATTTTTGTAGGAATAATTATTATCACGTAAGCAAGTGATTAATCATTATTCGGAATGGGCTATTAGCAGCTTAATTTTTAGTTTAACTGTACTAAGTAAGAAAAAAAAATGTTCCTCTTCAAGTTATGTTGTATTAGCTATATGTATGTTAGTATCGAAAAAAATACAATTTTACAATGGATTTTCCAACGTAATCGTATTCTAACAAACGCGCTGTCGAGCGTATAACGAGCATGAATGTAAAGTGATATGTTCGCCGGGGTATGATATCGATATCTTATTGGAGTTGTCAGCTACATGCGACCGCACCCTGCAATAGAAAGAAAAGTGCGATATAGCTTGAATAAATGAGATATTATCTACCTTGGAAAGGCTTCAAAGCACAGATGGGATATCTTTTAACCCATTACCCTAGAATAATTTATTTGATGTATGTTTTATGTATTCAAATCAAATTAAATTATTTATTTGCTTCAAACATGGTCAGGACACATTCGGTGTCTGTCACAAAACTATTATACAATTAGTTCAGCATGTTTTGTTACTTAAAGGGCACGCAAACTTAGAGCTTTAACATTTTTATTGGCACGCTCTGTAACCTAAACAGCTTAGTGGATTTATACAATCTCGTGTTTATCTTAATTTAAGGAGAGACACGGAGTCGAATATTTAAACATGGCGTCTGCGGATTAAAAAAAAACAATTAGGTTAACAATAAACGTTATTACAACAATATGGGTACAAAATGAACAGCCGATTCTAAATATATATGGATATATTTACATTTATTTTGTCGGTATTAAAATCTATTATAATTAGAAGTGGCATATAAATGACACGATATTGATATAATATTTGAAATTGGCTGTACAAAAACAAAAAAGTCCACTTGACTAGTTTTTAATGTTGCTCAGTCGAGTTTTTGCATTTGGTCATAACTAATACTCATAAAAGTATGAAGGCAACACTATAAAGGCAATTTCGTTGTTAGATAATAAATATATATTATTGTGAAAATATTATAATTCAGGTTAAAATAAATATATAATATTCTATCTATCTGTCTATATCATCACGCCAGATCCCTTACGGGGTAAGCAGGGAATAATAGTATATAATATAAGCTTTGAAGCTCTGATTCGAAGGCAAAGTTTTGCGTATGACTCAAACAAGTGGTTCGTTATTTGTATTAATTTTATCACAATCATTTAAGTAATTCAGAAGGTTGATGTAATTATAATAATAATAATAATAAAGATTTATTGCTTGCAAACATTTTTAACCTACATTAATACATTTGTAATGAAGCACAATAAAAATGAACATAGGCTAAAGCAAATAACAGTGAGTACCCTGCCCCCTAAACTAGGTTTATATACCTGTGTCTTAGGGAGCAGTGTTCATTCGTAACAATGTGCCTATTGTTATAAATTGATCCAATGATACATAGTGTGAGTTGCAATGGGTAGGTAGATATATAAATTATAAAATGGGTGACATTTACTTACAATATGAAAGTTGATCGAAACAAAACAAAAGCAAAACCAAAAAGTGTGTGTGCATGCGTGTGTCTGTGTGTGAGTGTGTGTGTGTGTGTGTATGTGTGAGTGTGCGTGCGTGCATTTCTTAGTGTCGGAAAATGTGCATGGAAAACTATAAGAGTTGTTTAGGTGGTGTTATAATTTACAATCCCTAGCATGAGCTTTTCCGTCATCTCGTAGGTAAGTAGTTTTAGGTGGGCTTTGAGTTTACCTTTACAGTTATATTTATTTAGTATATTTAAAGAAACCTGTTTATTAACGGTGTTGTACAATTTCGCACTAGAAATAAAGAAATGACGTTCAGCAAATTTAGTACGGTGAGACTCTATGTGAAAAACTTTGTGTTTAATTCTAATATTTGGTTGGGAGCGTGGACGAGACGAGTGCTTTCGGAGTACTGTCAGGTATATGTAAAGTTGTCTAACTGTGAGGAAATCGCAATCGGCATATAGTTGTCTAGTAGGATATCTCAAGGGCTTACGATAAATAACCTTTAGAACCGCTCTCTGAGCTCGTTCAAGACGGAGGAGATCGCATTTATTAGCTCCACCCCAGACTGGAAGGCAGTATGACAGCAGGGACTGGCACAGGGAGGAATATACTAGTTCCAGGGTTTTTCGATCGGCCGATTTCCGCAATCTCCTAATAATATAAATGATCTTGCGCATACGGCTGGATAGTAAATTAATGTGCACATGCCAGTTCAGATTTTGATCGATATTGATACCCAGATATTTGGCACAGGGGGTTCTTTTAATCGACTGACAATTACATTGTCCCGTGGAAGGACATGTATGGGCCTTTAAGATGAGCGTATCTGGAGGAATTTGGTTGGCTCTAAGACTAAAAGGAACAGAAACGGATTTTGCTATATTTAGCGTAAGGAGGTTATGGGCAAGCCATTTACTCACTTCAGTCAGTGCTAAATTAGCAGTTTAGTATGTTTCAATCCAGGTCCCTCCGTGAATTAATAGCGCTGTGTCATCGGCGTAAGTATAAATGTTACAATGTGGAATAGATAGATTGCAGAGATCATTTATATAAATAAGAAATAATGTTGGCCCAAGAATACTTCCTTGGGGCACTCCGTACGTAATGGGCAGATCGTCACTTACAATGTTATCTACTATAACGGCTTGGCTGCGATCTTTGAGATAGTCGGAGAAAATCTGGAAAGGTAGACCTCTTATTCCGATGCGATCCATTTTGCCCAATAAGATCGGCACAGAGACAGTGTCAAAAGCTTTAGATAGATCGAGGAAGATTCCTAAGCATTTCTGTTTCGCGTCGAGTGTTTTGGCGACATGTTCGGTTAAAGCTAAGACAGCGTCTTCAGTACCAATCCCGGCCCTAAAACCAAATTGATTGTTTGAGATAATGTTACTATAGTTTAGGAAGCTAATAAGGTTTTTATTTAGAATACGTTCAAGGATCTTAGACATGGTAGTTAGGACGGAGATAGGTCTATAATTATTGACGTCACCTTTGGACCCCGCCTTATAAATAGGGTGTATTAAGGCTTTTTTAAAAGCCAGAGGAAAAACACCAGTTGTTGCAAATATGTGTGATCACTGGTATAAGGACTCGTCGTGTATTCTTGATGATTGAGGTGGATATTCCATCCCATCCGACGGCACATTCTGATTTAAGGCTCATTATAATAGTTTCAATATCTTTGTCGGTGGTTTCCAAGAGGACCATAGAGCTTGGTTGGTTTGAGGTTGGACATGTTAAAGAGTCCGAAAATGATGTAAATTTAGAAGCTAATTTATTTCCAATCTTAGCAAAAAAAGAATTTATTTTATTCAGGGAAGATTTAGGAGAGTCAGAAGGATTAAAAAGTTCAGTAGGGGGGGAACGTTGAGTATGTAAATCAGATATGGTTTTGATAATTTCCCATGTGGCTTTCGTATTATTTTTAGCTTTGAGAAATTCCTGCCTTTCATAATCATGTTTCAGCCTGCGAAGTAGATTATTGCAGAAGTTGCGATAACGGATATACGATATTCTCAATATTTCGTTGCCACCACTTTTTTTTAACTTAGCGTGCATTCGATCGCGATGACGAATGCACCGAATCAGACCAGGCGTGATCCAGGGCTTTATGTTCCTTTGTTTCCTGGGTACTTTTTTCAGTCGTGAGTGTTGCGAGATGATGTGAGAAAGAGTTTTAATAAAAGCATTTGTGGCCTCATTTGGATCTCTCAAGTTAAGTATAGGAGACCAGTCAGTGTTTTCAATAGTGGTTTTCACAGCTGCAAAATCTGTCATACGTTTTAATCTAGTTTTATTAGAATTAAGGTGTTTTTTAGTTTCAAGAAACAATAACAGTGGTTCATGGTCAGTTATCGAGGTCTCTATGACAAGTGTAGTGGCAAGGAAATTAGTTTTGAGGAGAGCGTGGTCTAAACAATTTGACAATCTAGTAGGGAATAGATGAGCTGGGAGAAGACCGTGAGCAGCTGCACATGATAGGTACTCATCGGAACGATTATCAGAGTTGCCTGTCTTTATATCAATGTTAATATCGCCAATTACAATTACGGTGGCTGCATTAGAGTAAGCATTCAAGGTGGCATCCATACTTACAATAAAATCATCAATATTTTTGTTTGAAGGGGAACGATAAAGAGAGATGATTGTCAACTCATTTTCCAAATGACAGATTAAGCAGTTAGCGCCTAGAAAGTGTGGCTCTATTATACTATATTTAATAGATGATTTGATGTATATAGCGCATCCGTCATTCTGGTTATACGTGTTTTTTGTATAGTATGAATTGTACCCATCAAGCGCAGGAAGGTGTGATGTTTTATTTAGCCAACATTCAGTTAAAACGAGAATGTCGGTTTGAAAGCCAATTGAATGCAGGAAGACAGGAATTTCATCAAAATTTTTATTAATACTCCGTATATTAAAGTGGAGTATTGTGAGTCCTCTAGATGGATTGTCGACGTATGACAAACAGTTTTCCGGTTTACATTTAAACGATTTAGATACACTAAGCGAGTCAATTTCGTCCAGTAATAGATCTATATTAGCCATTTGTAATGGATATAAAAAGCGCAAAAAGACGAACAATCTGTAAAATAGTTAGAGGGAGATATTTGAAATGTCAACCAGGATTTGGGAAGAGTATTTTTGCACATGATTCGTACTTTATCATACGTCAGATCACTTTTCCATGAACAGAAATTAAATAGGAACTTAATTTTGGATTTATAATATAAGCGATGATGTGTGTAAGGATATTTGCGTATATATGGGGTGAGGCAAGTAGTGTGGAATAGGAGTATTTTGCATCTGTTTATGTGTGTGTTGTGTGTTTTGGGTGAGTAAGAGTTGTGAAAGTGTGATAATGATTGTAACTTAGTGGATATCATGCGTCTTTTTAAAATATCTTTATAAATGACTAGGAATGGGCATGATATACAAATCGCAATATGATAACAATAATAGTAATAAGGCAGCCAAAGGCAATGTGGTGATACGCTACCTATAGTTAATAGTCATTGTTTAGTTTTTAATTTTGTTAGGCATTCCTCCGAGTGAATAAGAATTTGATTTATTTCAATATCTTTGCGTAAAAACACATTGCCATTTGCCGTCCAGCAGAACTTGAAGTTATTTTCCTTCGCAAAGTTACGCGCCAAGAAAAATAGCTTCCTTGTTGTGGGGGGTAAGTATTCCGCAACATACACCGGTTGGCGTTTCCCAGTCCGACCAATGATCTCCGAATTTAGTTTTTCTTGTGGCCTGCGGTTCTTATTAAAGGCTTTCACATTGGATAGGAACTTGGTCTTGGTGGTCACTGTAGTGAATTCCGCGACAATGCTTCTATTCGAGTTATTGCTATTTCTTCCTGGCAGGCGGTAAACATCTCTCAGATCAGTTGGTGTTATTTCGATTTCAATAGCTTTTCCTATACTGGTAACTGTGGAAATAAGGTCCGACGTTGATTCTCCCTCGCTAACTTGGACATTTCTTATTTCTATTGCTGAAGAACGAGTGGACCGCTGCAGGTCTTGAATTTTTTTTTCCAAATTTAGCACAGTTATCTGTAGGCTTCTTCGCTCAAGTTCGTATCGTTCAAGTTGACATTTCATGTCCTCGTAGCTCTTATTCATAAAATCAATTGATTTTTCTATTTCGGCATTGGATTTTTGAATTGCTTGGTTTTGGCGCTTCAATTCGGCAACATCCGATACCAGTTTACTTAAAAGTACATCCTGTTCAGCTTTCCAAGACAGTAACATTGCATTTAATTGTTCGAACTGGTTAGCTTGCGAGCTGTTTGGTTGGCTGATAAGCTGGTAGGCTCGGTCAGGATGCGAGACGTCAAGCCGAATACGTTTCCGTGTGTTTATATTTACGGGACCCGGTTCGTTGAGTCCAGTTAAATCCGGTTCGGATTGTACTTCCATTATTGGACTGGATAGAGCAGAGGGTGGGGTTCTAACGGTGCGAGGCATTTCCAAAAGGTAGAGTAAATAAGCTTTTAAGATTATGTTATAAAGCGGGCTAGAATAAGCTGTCTAAATTGTCGTGCCGCGAGAGCACTGTAGTAGCTCAGCGGTTTAAGCGTCCGGTATCGGTGCCAAGGTGCGCAGGATCAAATCCGCCCCAGTACGCAAAAAGGATTTTGTTAGACTCACGATCAATCTGGATCCAACCGAGCAACAGTTCTTCGTCTCGTTCTCGCTCCGCCTATAGGGCGTACACTACTGGTAAGGACTCCCCAAGTGCGACAAGGAATCGAAAATTAGAAGCACAGCCAATCAGAAAAATCACAGAAAAACAAGCACCCAGAGGAGGCAAAGCAACACGTCTGCACGGCACGAACCGCTACGAACGAATCTTATAAATTCCATATAATAAATGTACTTTAATCACTAAAGCTCAGTTAAAACATTGTAATGTTGTGTTTCAGGAATTACCAAATCAGTAAGCAAAATACATAATGCAAACTGTTCGCGTTGTGAAACACAATTGTTAATACGGTTACGCTTCTAAAGTACTTGATGATGAAATAATAATTCACTGTTCATTTTATAGTTCATAAGGCTTTATACAGTTTATGGGCTAAAGTGATGCGTTATTGATAGTAAACTGGCAAGTTTGGGGAGAGGGGGGGAGCTAAAAGCTGTAACAGCGATGTACGTAGCTCCTGGAAGTGAGTTCTCTAATAAATGTTATCTATCTATCTATATCAACACGCTAGATCGCTTGCAGAGTAGGCAGACAGTACCAACAGATTCCCCCAGGGTGTCTCGCACCCGCTGGCTCCCTGTTTTCGGCCCCTATAATTTAGAAGCTTCTTTCGCCGCTTTTTACAGTACCCGTTCACTCATTAGCACAGGGCAAACTTATTTTTAATATATTTTGTAATGTGTACGGGCCTCTTGTTCAATTAAATCATTATTTTTCAGAATAAATTTATATTGTTATATGATTTTATTTCACGGTGACTACAATTTATTTTGAGTTTAAAAGTTTTTCTTGAACTGTATGTTGACATAGACTACAGGAGGGGCGAACGAGACCATTTTAACTTCTAAGGGGCTAATTAGGCTATCAGGAGCGAAACATACGGGGCGAACGGCTGTAAGATCCACAGGGCAGGCAAAGGGTACCAACAAGTGAGTTCCAACAGGTTCTTACCTTACAGACCTCTCTAATAAATTACCTGTGAATATTGTTTGCTAAGATGTTTGGGCATTTGTGAGGACTCCTGTAGAACTTTTATATAAAAACGAGCCTAGCTAGGTATATAACAAGATACCTAGTTAATATGACTAACTTGATCAATCATCATATGAACGCTTGCCCCGACTCATGCTACTTATATAAATACTATTAAAATTAAAATAGTTTTAGTGTGAGAGTGGAGGAAGCCAGAGAGGTATGTAAGGAAAGAACCTGTTGGAACTCTGTACTCTCTGCCTACCCCGCAAGGGATCTGGCGTGATGATATAGATAGTTTTATACAGTAGATATACCTATATCTCAAGCCACAAATACCATTCAAAAGGGTTTTAAAACCCTTTAGTTAGAACCTAACTAAAGTTGTTTTTTGCCTTATTTAAAAGAAACGTAGCTCCACTCTAGGAATTATTCCTGTGTCATGGGTGCGTTTACAAACATGAAATTCATATGCACCCAGACCGAAACAAATATTTGTGGGTCACACAAAGGTCAATCGACGAATCCAACTCGGCTGGGCAGCGTTCGGGAAACTGCGCAACATTTTCTCGTCCAAAATACCTCAGTGCCTCAAGACGAAAGTTTTTAGTCAATGTGACTAGTGATGAAATACGCATCAGAGACGTGGTCTCTAACAATAGGTCTTATAAAAAAGCTCAGAGTTGCTCAGCGAGCTATGGAAAGAGCTATGCTCGGCGTTTCTCTACGTGAACGAATTAGAAATGAGGAGATTCTTAGAAGAACAAAGGTCACTGACATAGCCCATAGGATTAGCAAGCTGAATGGGCGGGCCACATAGCGCAAAGATCGGACGAGCGTTGGGGTAGAAAGATTCTAGAGTGGAGACCACGTATTGGTAAGCGCAGCGTAGGACGACCGCCTGCCAGATGGACTGACGATCTTGTGAAAATCGCAGCACGTCGTTGGATGCAGGTGGCGTTGGGCCGGCTACGCTGGAAAGCGATTGCGGAGGCCTATATTCAATAGTGGACAAGTATAGGCTGAGATGATGACACAAAGATTTGTCCCGTGCGGGAATCGAACCCGCGACTACTCAATCCAGTGGGCGTAGATCCTCAAGCTCTTAAACACTAGACCAAGCCGTCCGTCAATTTCTTGAATACGAACATGTTTTTTTCGGAAATTTGCTAATTGTATCCCTTCCAGCTGATGCCAGTTCATCGGTGTAAACAGGTGAGCTCGCGGGAATCGCTATTTCGCTCACGTTCGACATCCGATAAAAGTTTCCGCCACAATCACCTAAGAGCTCAGCTGTCAGGGAATAACCGTATATCGGTTTTGTTTCCACTGCGTCCCGCGCGACCTCCCTGCATTACTGAGAAATTATATACGCGGCTGAAATTAGATTTATATTATTCATTTTCAATGATACCTTGTTATTGTACCTACATAAATTAGTTAAGTGAATACATTATCAAATTAAAGGGAATTTGGCTAGAAGGCGTTTGTGACTGCATAATTTGAATTTTAAATATGTTTAAATGTATATGTACAGGTTATTTTATTACCCGTAACGCCACTTAGAAAGGTTCTGCCAGAACCAGCGCTGCACTATAACCATAGTGCAGCAATATGCTGAAGCAGAGTCCTGTTTGGACCCACACAATTGTGCCTTACTTTACATAAGTGCCTATTTAATCTGTTCTGTAGTGTGTTAGGCAAATAAATATTCTTTCTTTCTTTCTTTTCTTACCTCTTTGGAATATACAAACGTTCGACGATTTTTATGTTTTTTAGTAAACGTCCAGTTCAAATTATAGTACTACAAGGATCTGTTGGTCCATAGATGATATTGACAGGGTTGGTGTGAAATTAGGGTAAACATTTAGTGAAAATTTCCTACCTCCAAGGAGATATTTCAAAATGTGGATCTGCACGGTTACTAATTGAAAAAGAACTTGGGTAAATTAGATAGGCAACTATTCAACTCCGCAACTGAAATTTACTCGATGACAACGTTAGTTCCCGTAGTGGCCGCGGGCCAAAAGATCCTTATACGACTGGAATAAAGACACAGGCAGTTATATTGAAAAATCATCACCGAGTATGTCACTGCAATGTTAAAATTAATGTCGCTAACATTCCTCAAGCAGGGGTGGAAGAGGTATACTCGGCACACCCACATTTCACAGAAGTTGTGACCCAATCAAAGAGAAAGCGAGCCTATTGCCACTAAACCGGATACATAATCAGACTTCGATGGAAAAACCACGCCTTTATGAACCAGGATTTGCACTAAAAACCTCGTGATCGACAAGTGCATTATACCCCACTAATCCACCGAGGCAGACTTTATATACAGGGTGTGTCGTAAATAACGCAAGACCTAAGACACTTCGATTAGATAATTGCTTCAGAAATTCAATACCAAAACCAATTCTCCAAATTTAAATTTTTTTACCCCTTTTTCAAGCACTTCAATCCCCCAATTAACAATGAAACTTGTATGTGTATGTGTGCGTATTGATAAATACGTTTTAGAAATGCATTTGACATCTTAGTAATGATTTGAATCAATAATAAATTTAATTTATTATAGCGCACTAAACGAGTAACAGCATTTTTTGCAAATTAAAAAAAGTGTTGGAATCAATACAGGTATCGATTCAGACTCCTTTCAGGTCTTGCGTTTATTATGTTACACCTTGTATAATTCAAATTAATATCACATTTTTGATAATTTCAAGGGTTTTCTGTGACATTACGCTCCTAACAGAATGGCCCTCTTGTGGAACTGCCAGGGATAGATGTGGCTTTACTTCACAATATCCTGCTATCTTTTTTGTTGCTAAACGAGGTTTCTTATTACTGAGAAGCAATATTAATAATGGTATAGGTACTTGACATAGTTTCGACAAGTAATCAGGAGATGCAACGATTCGTAGTTTGTTCCATTCCACTTTTGATCACTCTTTCAATAAAGCACGGTCATTTAGCTAATGAGCGCGCTCTAAAGTAAATAACTTGAACAAAGTCTACGTCAGTGAAGTTCAGGCAACAGTTCCAACCTTTGATACTCGACTGGACGTCTTGGAAACTTGTTAGGAATATAAAAAATACCAACTGCCTTAAAGTAAATTTTCACGAGACTGTAGAATTGCATAGGATTTTTTGCAGTACTTTCATAAGAAAATCGGTGATATCAATACCTTAGAAGTAAAGTAAATATAAAAAAAGGTGTTAAGCCTATTTCCATCATACTGAGCCATTTTTGACGTGAGACTATGACTGACGATTTTTCGATAGAGAAACCACTATTTGTTCAACTTAAGATTCGGATCAAGGATCTCGTGATCGCCACTTGCATTATGTGCCAATAGACCAACGAGGCTATCATTTTAACTATCATTTCATTAACTCATTAAGTAGGTTTGTTTAAATAAAAAAAACTTAACAAACAATTAGTACTGAAGAAACACAACTAACCTTCAATTAATTCCATTTAAATTGAACTAGTAAATATTAAACCACCATTTTCCTTTTCACATAATAACAACAAAACTTACACAAATATATATTGTATAAAATACCCAGTCGAACGTTTACTTAGCGTAGGTAAGTATATATTGCAACGGACCAAACATCAGGTACAGCATTTATAATTTGCACAAGACCTGAAAACTATTTGGTATTCAGCTCACGTTCACCCCTTGAGATAAGTTTCAGCCACAATTACCTGCCCGTTCAACCGTCAGGAAATATATTGGCACCTTCTGTAGACCCGCCGCTTCGCGATCGCATCACGACGCGCCACCCTGCACCAAACTCGCATCTACAATCTGATTTTGATCGAAAAAATATGAGCAAAATGGGAGCGTGCCTCCCGTAAGCCAATTTATTAATAGTGAAGGTGCAAGTCACTAAACATAACCAACGACACTCGAGACATTCTTTTTCGACTCAGAGTTTCACCCTTCGTTTGATAAATAAAATCTTAAAACAAAACATTTGCATGATTAATGGTTACGTATTTATTTTTTCTTCGAACCGAAAGTTCTCGATCAAAGAACTTCTTGATTATTGTTGAAGTACACAATAAAATCAAACGACAACTTTTAAAAGGTCCCTAATGGACAAAAGGCCATCGATCAAAATACAAAGAAAGTTTTCCTCAATACAAAACAATCGATGAGTTCGAATATTTCACTGCTGGTCATATTTCAGTAAAATGTGTATTTTTCTTTATCAGGCATGAATTGATAGATGTTTAGCAACTATGTTTTTAAAATCAAATATACATACGTTTTAGTGGTAATAAATTGTTAGGGATGGAAATGCGTATGTAAATTCGTAGTATTTTAAGATATAAAGAAAATCAAAGGGCGGGTTAGTAACGGCGGGATGTTAGTAGAGTCAAAAAGGGCTGTATCGGGCGGCCGCAATATTCGGGCCCCTCGATTTCGGGATGGAATACTTGGGGCGGCATTCATTCGATCGCAATCTCTATGCTAACAGCTTGCGATTCTGATCTTCGTTTAGCGGAATGACCGCAGTCACCCCGGTTCCCGTGACGCTTACGAGTATTCCTTACACGTTCACTCCTCAGAAGTTTTTTATGGACACAAGGAGCGCGCTCTCCAAGATTTTCTTTTTTGGATAGCATAAAACTATTCCGAGCTGAAAATATAAAAGTAAAAGCATTTGTATTTTTTTGTCAAATAGTAATAAAGTTATAGATACTCGATTACTCCGATAACACGACTTTGGTAGACATAAAGTTGTTGCTAAAATGAGCAAACATTTTATGTAAAATAGTAACCAAACGAGAAACCTCCGAAAAGCATTTAAGATTTACTATAAAGTTACGCTTTTAGTGATGCAGTAAAACGTTTTAAATAAAAATTATTCGAATATGACAGTTGCAATACTTGTGGTGGATCTACGAGAAAAGAGAGATCTACGACAACATCTGAGAAAATCTTATGAATGCTTTGTGTGGGGCAAGGAATTATTCCTGTGATGTGGTTGCATCTACAAACATGAGCGAGCGGGGATCAAACCTACGACTACTCGATTCGGTAAGCTGAACGGCTTAAGCTCAGACTAAGTCGTCATCATTCCATTTACACAACTATTGAAAAAAAGTGTGCCATAATCAATAAACCAGCGTAAAGTAAATAGATATCTTTTTCAATTATTTCATCTTACCAGTATGTTATGACTAGGTTTAGATACATACATACATACAGTTATATAAGAATCACACAAAATTTTTATTCGGATACACTCGCACAATTTGAACTTTGTTTAAAGTAAGTACAAATAAAATTTTGAGATACATAAATCTTCGACGCAACAAAGAAACAAAAAATTCAGTACCAATACGAATTGGCTCTGTACGTGCACCGGAAAACTTATATCCGCTGATATCTAATATTTTACTTATACAGAAATAATTCGTGAAACAAAAAGAATGAGGGGTCAAAAGCAGATGGTCCGCTTTTATAAAAATGTTGGAGGGTTGTGAAATATGACACAGTGTTATTTCTTCGCACACCCGGTCAAGAGTTATTGCATTCCATTATACGTTTTCTCTATCTAAAGGAAGCCATTTTCACTAAAGAAGAACTATGCCGTCTAATTTTTATTTCACTTATCATTTTTATCGCCCACCGAAAATATTCGCTTATTCCACCCGTATCTTGCTATAGATAAATATATGACGTAATATATGACGTATCTTTTGTGAATTTGTTCAAAGCGAGGGACATAATTATCTGTTAGTTATGTTATAAATTATATCTTTATATAAAAATGGGTGCTTTGTAACGGTCGAGCTATCGGGGTGCTCCTTTTAACATGCCGAGCTGCGTAAGAGATCGACAATAGACTCAGTGGCTTGGAAGGGGACACCTTATCTTTACTACATTGTGTCCCATGTCACATGAAACGCGAGTGGTGGCCTCCGGCCATGAACGGATTTCACATTTATAATGAAGATTAAGCAGAATATATTTTAGCCACACTCGCTTTATACGCTCTGTAATTACGAAGCAGCTAACCGGCGTTTCGATTCTAAATGTAAATATGCTCTAAAATAACGTTTGTTCAAAGAGTCCGCTGAAACACATTTACGGTGGAGCTCTCACTCGATTTTCGAACTAGTCGTGGTTCGGTGGTCGTTAAGATGTCAAATTAGACCAACTCGTCCTCACTGTCATTCGAAAAAGAAAAGTGCAATTTTCTTTTATCGCGTGACCTGGAACTTTTCATATTATTGGTGATGTTACTGCGGGTTTTTTTATAGGCAGATACCTCCCGTAATAATGTCTTGGTTTTTTACAAAGTTGCGATTTTTATTCGTAGGAAAAAAAAGATTTAAAAAATTGCTATACAGCAATGGTGTTGCTATCGTGACGGAATCGTGACTCCTATATTTATTCGAGCAACTCCATATAGTGCTTCTAATTTATTGATTTCATGTATGAAATATTAATAGTCACAACTTGAGCAGTCTGTCGCATTGTTAATAGCGTATGGTGCAGCTGGTTATCATGACGTCTGGGTTCCAGTACCAGACCAACAAGGCTTTATAAGGATTTTTTAATCGATATTTTTTTTGGAACGTACTATGTATAACGCCAATAAGTTCACCCCCTGTTACATTAGACCTAATATCATCTACCATATCGGCTGCAAGAATTTAGGCGTGACAGCTATAACTTTTCCATTGCAGTGACATACTTCAATATATATTCCCAAATAGATCACTCAACGTAACTTTATGTATAATTTATTTTATTTGCATGTATCACAAAAATAAGTAACGATATTTTGCAAAAACCGCAACGCGATCACTGAAAAAATATTAATATAATAAAATAAGATACAAAAACTACACTGTCTTCAAAATAATTATCTATCTATATCATGACGCCAGATCCCTTTCGGGGTAGGCAGAGAGAACAGAGTTCCAACAGGTTCTTTCCTTACATACCTCTCTGGCTTCCTCCACTGTCATAGTTCGTCTCATACACGCTCGCCTGTTACGGAGACTCTTGACTTTTCCTTCGGATAAGACTCGGTTTATTTGGTCGTGGTCTAGGTCTTCTCGATACCTGAATCCTTCCACTTTCACATTGTATATCTGTTTAGTCATTCTTTCATCTGGCATTCTTGCTATATGCCCGAACCAACGGAGCACCCTTTTTCATCTTTACATCGATACTATCTAATAATTATATTTTCGTTTTACGCATTCTCATAATAATAACAAAATCAAAAAAATATTCTATATTTGGCTTGGCTTGGCTTTGATAAAGTAATCAAATGGCTGACAAACCACTATTTAGCTTTTAATGTCGATGAAATAAAATATCTTACATTCACTAAAAAAATAGAGTACTGGACCCTAGACAATTTTCATTAACTGCTCCTAACCATGCTAAAAATAGACATCAAATATGTGACTGTCCGAAGTTGTCAAAAGTCACTACCATCAAATATCTTGAAATAACTCTAGATGAGAAACTGAGCTTTGCTCCGCACATTGATTTATTAACAGCCCGAGTGCGTAAACTTATACTTATTTTTAAAACTACCACATATAGCTGAACCATTACTTAAAACAGTGTACTTCTCACCATACCAATCTATATTGCCCTACTGCATCTCCCCCTGGGGAGATGCTCATAAAAATAAACTAATTAAGCTAGGAAGAGCTCAGAGAACTGTATTAAAAGTGAGCACATTTAAGACCTCTCCGATTTCCTACTGAGGAACTGTACCTATATTGCGAGGTTCTGACAGTATGCCAACTATTTATCCTGCACATAATTGTAACAAGCAACATAGTGTACTCCATTGGTGGCCACCAGCCCCATTTTCCCGTACTACACGTAAATTTAATATATCTAAACCATACGATTGTAAAACCTCGTTTAACAGGAAATTTTAAAATTTTTGGAAAGTTTCCTTTACAATAATATTAATAAGAATTTTGATATCAACTTTACATCTTACGATCAATGCAAAACAATATGAATGAAATGGTTATTGCAACTTAATTACGACGTAACTGAAACACTTTTACATCCGATACAATAGATGTAACATTTACAAATACAAATAGATTTAAATATATTATACAATACTTTAATTTATTTATATATATGCTGAGATAAAAACTCACACATACTTACTAATTCTGGTAAACATCTACATCAATATTCCAAAACCATACATGCATAAAGGTAAACATGAAACATTAATGACATACATTAAATCTATGTAGATTTAATATGTGCCATACTGATCAATTAACGATGAGTCACTGGAAGGTTGCTGATGCTTATAGCTTAAGGTTTTCCTATTTTAAGCACCAGCAGTACATTATAAACATTATAGACTTAAATAATGTATCTCGAAAATGTTAATGTATAATTTTAGACCAGTTATTCACTTAATAATTATGAAATTAAATTTCTAAAGAATCTGTACCTCTGTACAGTGTCTCTGTCTGTCTTACTTATGTGTCAATAATTGTGCTAGAACTAAGTTTACACTGAATGCTAAATAAATTATTATTTAGCATTCATATTTATTGGTCGGATCATTTATAATTTACAGGACACTATCAGGACCGGCGCCTCCGGAAATTAATTTGACAGCAGTGATAATAATTGAATTTCCGTTGAGCGACGAAATATTTTTAGGCACATTTCTAGGTACGTTTTTCTTACGTACCTAAAATGTACGTTTTTCTTTTCGTATTTTGCTATTGATTTTTTTTGTTTGCTGTGGCCTGATAGTGGCGGACGGTGGTTGCTTAATGAAATGACTTCAACAATGTTCTTATGCTTGATGTAGTGGTTGCTGATTTGAATCCACGAGACAAATCTTTAAACCAAAGATATATGTTTCAGTTTGAGAATTCTCCAATTCAATTCCCAAATTTACGTTAAAATAAAAAGAATATAGAGGGCTTAGCACGAAAACTTTGACGTTACTGTGACACAAGCTACTAATGTTGTTATGTTCATGTTTATTTAGTACTAGCTATTACCCGAGGGTGCGCCTGCGTTTATTTTTTAATTAGGTATAGGTAGGTAGGTCTCTTCAAGATAGCATTACTCCAAGACCAAAAACACCTCCATACTAAGTTTCTTTGAAATCCATTCGGCCGTGTTAATATAGAGAAGTAAAAACTATCCCGCGGGAAACTTGCATTTCTTGAGCTAAAAAGTAGCCTTAAACAATCTCTGAAAAATCCACTATTTTTAGTGATAGTTCTGCTGTTCCTGACATTAAAACGGACAAACATACATTTTCAAAATCACTAATTAACACATCAATTTTGTTTGTGTTCCCGTGCGCCGTGCGGGGATTGTACCTGCAACTACAAAGTAAGTTGAGCGGTCTACGCTTTGCAAAAGTGTCTGTAAATCAATTCAAAAATTAGTAAAAGGATAAAACCTGTAAATAAAAAGGGAAATCGAAGGATCGCAGGGCTATTATTTAGTCAAAATAAAATTAATATCATTGGGCAGGGCAATATCATTGCAGGCCGGTAAAAAAATGAAGTGCATATTGATGTGATTTTATATATCACCTATACGGGTTATACTCGTATTGGCATGATCTAGTGTGTAAACAAAGTACCCATCTTGTATTATTATTTCACGTAAGATATTTCATACTATCCGTTCAGCCATTGTAGTATGATGAAATAATAAAGACACCTACATATAAAGTTTCAATTAAATCGGTTTAGCCATTTTAGTATGAATAACAGCTATCCCGCAAGAACCATGTAGCAAGAACTTTTGTATTTATCAAATATATTATATAAACTTGCATCAGATTCATTATATATACCCATCCCTATCAAAAATCTCTATCACCAGGTTCAGTCTTACGCCGTACAGGTAGTCTTTATAAAATTGAAACAAATATATAGTGTGATCTTATTCAAAGCTAACGCTGTATCATAAAGAAACATCTTTTTTTAAAAAGGATTATCAGTTTATCTATTTATTATAAAATTATTTATAAATGGCAGATTTAAACTTTTTCTACCTACCCTGCCAAAGTTCGTGATCAGACGTATTATTTTTTTAAAAAGGTACTTGCGAGCTAAGAATGTAACAAAGTCTCGTTAGTACGTTTCGGGTCGGTCTTGTCGTAAGATTATACAGGAATGACCAGGTACATTTTCATTTCATTTCGAAATTATTTTATTTATTTTATTCTTTATTGTACAATAGAACACAGAAACAACATTTACACAGAAGATGTACAAAGGCGAACTTAACTCAATTTGAGTTATCTTCCAGTTAACCTTTGAGGAAAGAGAAACTATGTGGAAGTGAGGGCAATTGTACAATCACGGAACTAAAAAATAACAGAATTAAAATTCAGAGTTGACAATGACAAGTACATAAATATATAAATTATACTAATAATATATAATATCGAAACTAAAAATAAATATTTTCATATACTTACATGAACTATGCAATACCTATTTACATATACACAACTATGAATTAATAAAATAAATACACAACACACACACACATATATATATATATATAGATACAGTAAATATTAACTAGAAAGGAAATACCCTTGAACTCGTCTTTTAAAAACATCTAGAGAACAGCCATCGCGTATGGAGTGTGGAAGGGAATTCCAGAGTTTCACCGCACGTACAATAAAGGAGCCATCATAGAGAGTGGAAGAATGACGAGGAGTTCGGAGAAGAAGAGAGGTAGCCGTACGACAAGTTTTGTCCCTAGGGATAAGGCATTCGAAACGCTCACGAAGATATACAGGCGAGCTAGGGTTATGAAGGACGGAGAAGAGAAGAGAGAGAATATGTAATTATGTTTAGATATCTTAAATAATTTAATATACTTAGTTTCGTGTCCGGGCCATTCATCGTTAAAGAGTTCTCTCCCGAAAAGGAAATCTTAAATGCAACATTGGTTCGTGCACGAAATCATGTTTGGGTATTTAAATCAAACGAGTGTGCATAATTTCAGGTTACTACTTGTAACCACCGAAGAGTGAGGAGAACCACCACTCGTGAGGAGATGAACCTGAGTCCAGAATCAGTCCATGAAGGCTTGCATGTGTAGGCAAAATCACACATTTTAACGTAACATTGCAGTTCGAGACTAACAATAATAAAATAAATAATGTTTTATGGTTTATCTCGCGACTATCCCCGATTGGTTCTTATTTTCGGGATAAACAATATTTATTATTTTAAGTTAGGGTATAAGTTTGACGACATTGTGGATCTAGGACGAATGCTGAGTGATCTCAACAGAGTATCCCAGCAAGTGGGTCCTAAAATGAACATGAACAAAACGAAAATAATGTTTAATGTCCATGTCGTACCACACTCACTGTTCAACTGTACACTTCAATCTGTCGGCGAATACATTAACCTGGGACAGGTAGTCCAGTTAGGTAGGTCCAACTTTGAGAGAGAGGTCAATCGACAAATCCAACTCGGCTGGGCAGCTTTCGGGAAACTTCGCAATATCTTCTCATCCAAAATACCGCAGTGATGGCATACGGATCGGAGACGTGGTCTCTTACAACAGGTATCATACATGATTGGATAAAAAGGAAAAACAAAGACAAAATAATTACAAAAAAAATGTTTCAGCTTCTATGAAAATTTTAATTGGGGTTTCCTTATCAATATAAGGAAACCCCAATTAAAATTTTCAAAATATATTTAATGTACCGATTCGGGTGGGTTACAGTTTTATTATATGTATAAATATTTATAGTATCACAAGAATGGCATATCAACTCGCTAGCTAACCTCACTCACCTCGCTTACCTTAATCTTTTCGTGTTAAATTCATCTTAAAAAAAATTTACTTAATTAGCCGTTAACAAGTACTGAGTTGTTTTTAGTATGGAAACTTCACAAGGTGAAATTCTCTAGGAAAAGAAAACTTGGCTAGCTGGAGAAAAACAACCAAAATTTCTGGAGAACTCCTTTGATAAAATGTTTTTTTGTTTCAAGTATTCTTTAAGACGTTAAAGTTGAGGCGCAATGTCGACAGAGGTACTTGTATTTCATAAAAGAGTTTAAAATGGAACACTTACAATATTTTAGCCTTCAAATCTCAATAAATCGTCTAGGCGTGGTAACGAGCTCACTGCGGCGTGGTCTCTGCGGATACGTATTTTATTGGATTCACTGAAACGTTTTTCAGGTCCATGGGATTATTTATGAGAGTCTGGAATGCATCTGCAGAAATGGAGATAGTCATAGGATGCATTTTAACTTATCTGTGTACACTACTTCGTCTGGACGTTGGCAATGCTTACAAGGCCGCTGTTCACCTACACTATAAAGTGCTTTAATTTTTTATGGCTTAGTTTGTTATTATATGTTATTTTTATACAGGTTTTTGAGGTATTTTATTTACGAGAAATCGTAGTTATGAAACATTTAGATTTATCTTATAATTATCGATTTATCAGCATGCTTCCTCTTGAAAACGTTCTAGTAAAATTAGGTATTCCCATCGATGTATCGATATTTGATTAATGACTATTCCCAATTATGACTAACAAACCAGTTCATCAAAAGTCTTTATTTTACAAAATTTCACAGCAAAGTTGTCACTTAACAACATGCATTTATTAGTTTTTCATATCGCTCGCTCATTTTTTGTTTTTTTTTTTGTATCAAACTAATCATTATTGTTAATCTATATATATATTAGAATATGTTGTTAATAATTTGATTTTGACAATGTTTATCAACGATTGCAAAAGTCACAGTATAAGGTTAAGTGACTTACATCGCTTTCCAGTAAACTTAACTACCTACCCATACAATCGCAGCACTAAAATTTAACACCTACAAACAAACGCACCTGAAAAGTATACTACGACACCAACATCTACTGTTCCCTTTTCAGCTCTACTATTACTGATATAGAAAATCGTTATTCGACCTCTAATTGGTATCTCGGTATTGTCCAGCGTGATATAAGAGACTAGTAGCAGGTGGTCCATGAGATTAATTGCCCCTCAGAGGAGTCGGGGATGCGGCCCAGACCTATTTATTTATACCCTCATGTAAGTGCACCGCGATTGGAAACTTACCAGCCGGCCATCTATTGGGGATACTTCATGTGAGATTGGTATTTTTACAATTTTTGTCGTAATTAGTTGGCAAAGTTTCTCCTGTTTATATAGCTCTGCATTGAGGGTAAAGTTAATAAAGTAGTTCGGGATACAGAGGAAAGACTGCAATTATTTTTGCATCTAATTTTACTTGTTGAAGTAGTGTATGGAAATCTATGATGAGGGTTTCTTACAATTTTTATCGTAATTAATTTAGTAAGTGATAATGCGCGTTGTGATCACGAGGTCGAACCCAGGTTCGAATCGTAGGTCTTAAAAAAACATTAATTGCATAAAATACAATTTGTTTTATTAAGGTTGCCCTCGATTTGAATATAAGAATGACTTCATTTTTAAATTACGTTGGGAGCCTTCCCAATTATGTCAAGACACGCGTTGCTGCCTTTACTTAAAATTCTCTACCCACTTACCTCTATACAGAATATTGAAAATCCCATTATGATTATTTGGATTGTACAAATTTTCATTGATTCTTTTTTTAAAAAATATTGCTCTTAAACAATAGAATCGAATAGAATAGATAATATCTTTTAAAAAACCTCTTAAATCCAATTTTGTGGTATACATATGTTTGTGTTTCTACTGAGAAGTAACAATTAGGATCGTTCCAATCTAGGAAAAACAACTAAGTTTCTGTACAGTTCAATCGTGTACACCTTCCATTAGTCGATCAGTCTCCAGAGGCGATAAAGCTGCGGGTCAGCATTAAAACAAGTCTCGAGATTAACTCGATGTTACTAGGCGTAAGTAATTAATACAACACGAAATACGGATTTCTTGGTAGCCCGAAGAAAATGATTGCGAGCTAATTACTAAATGGTGCGTAGAAAATTCGATAAAATTGTTGCTTAATGTCTAGGAAAAAGTTTTGGGTCGTTTAGGTATTTGAAGCTGATGATCTGTGCTAAGTAAATTTTCAGTTTCGGTGTATTATTATATTAATAAATGATTATTAGTGACACCGAATGTTGTTCTCGGATTTGTCCTCAGATATCAAAAATCCGAGTATACTGGCTGCGTTATTAAAAGTCGTTTTGATAACACGATTGAAAAGTTGTGTGTGTGAGTAGTGTGTGTGTGTGTCGTGTTACTAGGTAGCATCTAACTATAAATTAAAATACAAGAACACCGACACGCCTATATTCCCCAAGCGGGGGCAGCAGAGGTGTACTGAGTACACCCACGTTTCGCCGACGATGTTAGGTCCCACATAATAGGGGGCGAGCCTATTGCCACAATTCCAGACTCAAGCCTCGTACTGGGAAGTTTTCGTTAGAAAAACTACACTTGTCCGACCTAGGATTTGAATCCAGGACCTCGTGACCACAAAGCGATGCGCTTTGCCACTAGACCAACGAGGTAGAATATATTTTTATGCACCTAATGTGCCCCACTACTGAGCAAAGATCTCTCCCTCTTTCCTCCAATTATTACAAATAACAAAAAAGAAATATTCACAACACTGCTATTAATACCATCCTATGCTTCTTTAACTCCACGTATGTGCACAAAAATGACAAAAGCCTTTTGATTTCGGGAGATAAACACTCGCAAGGAATGCGGGGAAAATAGTGTTGTGACGTCACTAATCTGACAGTTTTTGTGGTTATTTGTAGGGTTGCCAGAGCCGATTGTAAAAATATATACATGAAATACATTTAAAGTTGTCATAAATTACCATTCCAAATTGAAATTAATAATAACAGTTTTTGCACCATTGGCAACATGGGCCGAATAATAAATATTAAAAAAATAATTACATAACATTTTAAATAACAAACATAATTTGGAATCTAAACTTCATAGTAGATAAAGGCAAGTACGTACGTACCTTAAATATTGATCTGTTCGAAATCGTACATTGGATGATTTAGTGTTGATCTAATAGCCGTCCGTCATTAATCGGCGCGGACGCGGCAACCGGCGTATTTATAACTTAACAGGGCGAGTGTCTGTTCAACCAATGAAAATTTACATAAAAATATTTAACTATGAAAGTAAGTAGCCAAACTAGACAACCTAGACCTCTAAACTGCCTCTGAAATGGCTGGACTCTAGAAAAGCTTTGTCTAAAAGACGTATACGTATCTAAAATATTCTTCCGTTCGAAATCCAAATCTTACATTGGATGATTTAATGTTGCGTCGTATTCTTCCGTTTGAAATCCAAATATTACATTGTATGATTTAGTGTTGGTCTAGCAGCCCTGGGCATGAGTGGCTCCCAGGTGAAGCCGGCAGCAAGCACAGGTGGAGTCCGTGATTAATCGGCGCGGACGCGGCAACCGGCGTATTTATAGCGTGGTGGCGCCTGGGGCGAGTGTCTGTTCAACCGCAGGGGGCAAGGATTTTCCTACTGGCACTATAATAGTATTTGTCAAACTAATGTGAACGGCTATACCATTAGCTATTTAGTTACATAGAGCTGGTTATTTATTAAAAATATAGCAATTATGAATGGCCAATGGCTCGTGGTGTTTGGGGCGCCTGACAAGGTTCTAGATTTTAATCTTTAATCTGAGGGCTTAGCACGAACAAATCGAAATTAGCGTGACGCTTGTTTGACAAGGACGGTATATCAAATCGCGAGCATCAAATTAAAGTAATTTTTCATGCTAAGCCCGCAAACCTAGTGATGTTGGAGTTTGTTTATGTTTCAGTAGAGCAGTCCCCTTTTCATTGAGACTAGGCATCGTCGTCGAAATGTGGGTATAAATTGTATAATTCTGCCACCTACATTTGAGGACAAAATAAGCGTGACGGTGTAATTTTTAATGATTACAAGGTTTTTTAAGTGCAGGTAGTATGCTCATTGGATGCCATGTTGACTTTCTGTTGACGAAAAACATCATGATTGGTAGTAATGGTAATAAAATATTTTTAGGGCTTTTATAATAGTTATACGTTTGTTAACAATAGATTTTTTTCGTATTTTGATACGTTAGCAACGTTAGCAATCAACATTTTCTTTATTCCCTAAAACCAAACTCAAGAGCACCAAATCGTGGTTAATAAGTAACCTTTGTTTTAATAAGCAAAGACGAGTATTTAAAACACTTGCAGGTAACGCGAGACGTTTGTTTAATTCCGACCTTGTTTTATTTTAGCGGATTAAGTCGTGGCAATTAGTCGGTCGCTGGATATTTGGAAAATGTAGCTATGTGGAAATACATCTATGCATCGTATACTTCTGCCATCGACGCTCAGGGAATGTAGGCGTGGCGGTTTAATTTTTAACAATTACAAGTTTACTTAATTGAAGATACCTATAATGCGCATTAAATGCCAGTTTGATAAAATGGCGACGAAGCTAGTAAAATGTGAATGAAGGTAAAGTGTGCAATTTTTTTTAAATACTAAGCAAGGGTTTTTAGCCTTTTATCTATATATAACAACGTAAACGGGCTGTATAAGGTTAATATTAATTTTCAAGCACTCCATGAAAATTACTTTATATGGTCTTTGCCATAACATGTAAACAAACAATCAACATATCAAGTGTTAGCAATCAACATTTTCCTTATTCCCTAAACCCAAACTAAGGAGCACCAAATCATGGTTAATTAGTAACCTTTCTCTCTACGATTTAAACAAATGGCTGCCACCTCCGGTGTTTTAATAAACAAAGACGAGTATTTAAATCACTTGCAGGTAACGCGAGACATTCGTTTAATTTCGACCCCGTTTTATTTTAGTGGATTAAGTCGTGGCAATTAGTTGGTCGCTGGATATTTGGACAATGAAGCCTTATTTATAGTCAGAGTAAAGCCCAACGGGTCTCTCTAAGCTCCTTAGTAAGGTAGTAGTTGATACATAATAATTTGTGTTGTTCGATTTGCATAAACATTGTTTCGTTGATTTGTTCCGGTAGTAAAATAATTGTTTGAAATGATGACCAGTAGTTTCAATCTAGAGAACTTTGTTATGAGTTACAAGAATAGTTGTTTATGTAAATTTACACTTAAATCAGCAGACACTACTAAAATAAATTGATTATACCACAAATAATATGGACTGTCTTGTTGGTCGAGTAGCGGATAATGTGTAAATCTCTGCCGCACTGTAAAATATTGTTTAATGAAATGTAATAATCATCATTGTATCCTTATTGTACCAAATATTTGACTACTTTTTAATAAAAAAATATTATCATCTGTTTATAATATCAGCCTATACTGCCCACTGCTGGGCAAAGGCCTTCTCTCATAAATCGAGGTGAGAGAGATTAGGTCATACTCCACCACGCGGACCCAGTGCGGATTGGTGGAGGCAGGTTTGTAGCCACCTGCTGTTGGAACTTATCAAGCCGCCTTTATGGCTTCCAACTCGACCTAACGACTACCACATTAAGTGGTAACCGGGACCAACGGCTTAACGTGCCTTCCGAAGCACGGAGACGCTCGAATATGAAAATGCCACAAACGATCACCCATCTCAGGCCGACCGAGTCGAACGTTGCTTAACCTTGGTGATCAGTAAGAACACCGCGGTCGCACAGCGCTACGAGCGCCTCTGTTATCTGTTTAATTTATATATATTGTATGTTTTAAGTGTCATAGTATCTTTTAAAACAATCGAAGGAAATAATCCAATATCTTTTAGAATACGTATCGATTTTGGCCAATACTGATAAAAGAAAAAGGGGAAAATTGAAATAAATTCTAACTTTTCATTCGTAAACAAAGTTTATATGCACAGATGCCAGAATCCAATAATGGTACCCCAACGGCGGAGGACCACCTCGGAAGGGGATGAATTTCCCCAAAGTATTGAAAGTCGACACTAAAATCACGAAATATAAAATTCATCGATATTACTGTTTCTGAACATTCAGATCGAGGGTTTGTTTTCCCATGCATAGATTTAGAGATACATTACATTTCGATGAAGAATATAATGCTGTATTCAATAAGATTTAAAGTTGAAACTAGGGTCGATTTGGTCGGTGCGCTCATTTCGCGTATATTCGTACTCCGTTAGGTCCTTGGCAACGGTATAGACATAAAGGGGCTCTTAAGATGTAATAAATGTTTCCTTTACTCCAATAAACTGGGGCACATGCAGCGTGCGCCGGGACCGTGGTCTCATTGTCTTTACTTAAAACAATCTCAACGCCAAAATTGTGACAATCATAGTTTATTGAGACTTGCCTCCCTATTAAACCATAGCATACTTCTATACGTAATTTTATTTCTGTTTAACAGATAATGAGGAAAGACTATAAAACATAATAATATTTTTTTCAAACCAAGCCGAATCTCATTTAGACAAGTCCCGCCAATGTTATTATTTGTTTTCTTTGCCTTTCAAGGAGGTGCTTGTCGTTTTGGAATTATAACAAGATTCTCTATTACGCAACAAAATGAGTTGCCAAATTAATTGTCAAACAAAAGAGATTAGCTTTCTGATTGCGTTGAGGTACAACATTTAAATAATCACTGGCAGAGGTACTGAATACTGATGACAGTATTCAAATTGTGTGGGATTGTCAAAACAAGAAAATTGGTCGCGGAGCGCGCCCGACACATTGTAGACCGTGGATACTGCTCCCACGGTGTCGATTAAGGCAATGCTAATGCTTTTTGTTTATTAACTTTGCAGACTGCCGCCTGAATCCATGTATTTGTGTAAATATTAAAAACCAAATGGAAACAAACGAACCGTCTTATCTTTGTCTCCCATTCTTCCGCAATTATCATTCTGATGCGAGTAGGCACAAAGTCTTCTTACATACCGACGCTGTTTCTCTGGAACTAATACTAATGTGCCTACCTTTTAGCCATATAGAAAGATTTATTTGACGAAATCATTATTAAGTATAAACTCTTTATACAAAAAAGTTATTATAAAGCTGTTCTAAGAATTGTTGGTCAATTGTTAGTTTTTCCAGAGCTTCTTGATAATTTAAGTTTGGAACTAAAATACGACACCAACTCTACAGTAATGTTAAATGCAAGTTACCGACTAAAACTTGGATTCAGAAAAGTCACTCTGCTCGTACAGTAATATAAAAGCATCAAACAATCTGATTGCTATTTGGATATTAACTTCTGCTACCAGAAATTTAATCGAACTTTTTTCCATATAAGCTTGTTCGTTGATAACTAAGCAATCAGCACTCCTGCTTTGGGCTTTAAAGCACAGCTACCCAAAAGATCACAGATGGCAGGAGTTTGGTACTCCGAGGCGATGGCACCGTGCAATATACCGTACCACGTCGTTTGAATGTGTAAGAATGGTATTGTTTTTTCTGTTGTTAACTGGCACGAACTTGGCAAAGCTCAAGCACGATCTTCACAAGAAACTGGTAACAGTGTTTAACACAACGCCGTTACTTATAACTACCGTAGTCTTAGTGTGGTAAACTTCTCATATACCTAAATCGTCTCCACAGAGGATTAAAAGTCTTCACATTTTTTCCCTGCAAAACCAAAAAAATGGTAACATGCTATAAATAAATATAAATTGTATTTCGTTACATTAGAGAGGCGATGGGATCACCGCAGCTGACGGCACCGAACGCCTCGAGTTACCTAAGTCACTTTATTCAAACTTTTGCCAATTTTAACGGAAACTTTTGTTTAGATACAGAAGTTGGCATTATGACCTTTTTGTTCGCAATGCTTTGATTGGATGTTGAACTATGATTAAAAAAGTGTTACAGCGATATATATGTATGTATGTACAGTATATTCACAGGTATGGAATTCACTGTGCTCAGTATTGTATGTACAGGTTCACCCCACGCATTTAAATGAAATTGCTTTATCAGAACTATTCAATAGCATTTGTTGCCACAAACAAAACATTTTGTATATTCCCCAAGCGGGGGTGACAGAGGTGTACTAAGTACACCAACTTTTCGCTGACGATGTTAGGTCTCATGTAATAGGGGGCGAGCTTATTGCCGTATACCGGGAACCATTCCAGACTCCGGACTGATACTGGAAGTTCTTCGATAGAAAAGCTACATTTGTCCGACCTAGGATTTGATCTCAGGACCTCGTGATCGTAAAGCACTTTATTCGCCACTAGACAGTCAAGTAATACAAAAATGTTTCTGTATAATTAAATTCTGACCTGGAGCCGCAACGTTTCACACCTAAATCTATGAATTTGTGTAAAAGCTTTTAGCGGAAACATGCCAACCTCGAATATTCATCGTGAAATTAAGGAAGGAAAAAATTCGGTACCCCTATTTTTAAAGGGCGACTTAAGATTAGTCTGGCACTTGGACATTAATATCAGAAAGAAGCTCCTCGCAGGCGAGTTAAATAAATGAAGTGACTAATAATTAATTGGACTTTTGCCCTATTTTCCGTTCGGTGACAATTAATTTCCGCCACCGAGAAAAGAAACCCTTATCACAACCGTTTCGCACTCTCCGTTTAAACTGAAGTGACAATTAGAGTGGTTTGCCCGCAAAAAAGCTGCGCTTTCGACTCTACCACTGATTAGCTTTAAATAAATACGTGCTGAGTCTCCTCTCTCTATTTTGTTTTTTCCGACAACGTATTGGGGTCGCTTTTAAAAGGTTTAGCTCTGTGTTGTAGTTAATTTATGAGACCGTATTCCTATTCCTATTACCTAATGTTGTTGTATGTTGGGTAATTATACGTATGTCTTCTATAATAAACAGTATATATAAAGGATGGTTCGGAACTGGGGTATCATTCTAAAAGTTTTTGTGTCAGTCCTAGATAATTTTTGGTCTACAACTTTTTATTGTTCACAAATTGTTATATTTTTGTTTTCAATACAAATTGGTTAGCTGAACGAGTGAACTTGCATGGAAAAGCGATAAATATCTCGAAAATTAAGAAGTTGTAGAAGAAAAGCTGTTTAGACTGACGTTTTAACTTTAATTAATCTTATCTAATTCCTAATCATCCAGTATGAATACAAATTACTACTTACTTACTTACTCCGTTGGCTCAGCGACCCAAAGTGAGTCTTGGTCTCCAAAACGAGATTCCGCCACTTCACACGGTTCTGCGCAATCCCCTGCCACTATTCGGCTTGGAGCTCACGCAGATCCGCCTCAGCTATGTCCTTCCAGCGATACCTGAGAAGACCAACCGGTCGGCGGCCGATTGGTCAGCCCAGATAGGCCTTCTTTACACTACAGTCTATGAATACAAAATATATACCAAATAGTTTTAAAACGAAACGAATTTTTTATCGAATCTAAAAGCTATTTATTTATGTGGGTTTATAACAACGCAAAAAAGGCCATCAAAATTTTGCGGTAAACAATTTATCATAGAGGGCAAGGTTTCGGCGACGACGCGACAGCCGGCCGGCTACGTCCACAATTTGGTAAAAACATAAGTCGGACAAAATAACAACTTCATAGTGGAAGTCATTTGTGCTTAAACAAAGCGTCAACTGCAGAGTTGCTGCTAGCAATAACCGGGATCATTTTTCATGTGGTTTATTCGGCCGGTCGAGGAAAGCGATATAATAAATCATCGGTGCCAGCATCACGACGTTATTATTTAGTCTGGGTGGTTTTATCCCGTGCATGTATTAACTCTTACAGCGTTGAAGAACAAAAGTCAAATAAAACAGAACTGAATACTCTGACAGTGAAGAAAAAAAGGAGCTAAATATTTTTCAATAAGCTTTGTTATTTATTTACCTATCCATCTAGTGTTGAAAAGATCACAGTTCTGTTGAAATTTTTTTTATTTAAAAAAAACTTTAAACAAAACATGTAAGTTTATTGTTTAATTAAGACGTTGCTTTCTAATTAAAGAGAGTAATTTTCCTTTTAAAATATAGAAAAAATGTATAGTTTCAACAAAACATTGTAAGGATTCAGTGTTGAACTTCACTTTGAATATGTTGCTTTGAGTATTTTGTCTTATAAAAGTAATTTCCAAGTTGCGCCCGAGGCGATATTTTATAAAATGCAGCATTTCTACTTTATTTGGCTCACAACTACGACACGGTGGAGTATTTAAAATAAGCTCTCCCAACTTCCGGAAATTCCATAAGTTGGTGCATTTTTTCAAAAGTTTCTCCTGAACTAACACAAAAGCTTGTTAAAGAGAACTTCCTCCATTTAGGTGTAATATCGGTAACGTTCGACGAAACCACGTTACTTTAACCACGGTTCGACAACTGTACGGAAATTTAGTAGTAAAGACTATCGCTAATGCAAGGGCTCGTATCTACACATTTTTTTTATAGTCTGTTTGACCGTCTCACTCCTACGCAAAGGCCTCTCCTTTTAGTTCCACAGCTGTCGATCTATTGCTATTTCAGGCCACAAAGCACTCGTCAAGGTGGCCAACCATTCATTAGGGCTCAAATATCTTGCGACAAGTGTCCCTTGAGATGTCGGGCGAAGTCGAATGACATTGGAGAACGATGACGCTCGACAACTTATGTCGCCCGAAGACTTTTTGAAATATCGTTTGTTCTTAGATTTACGCGAATATTACACATGAAATAAAACTATTTTTTCGGATTTTATCGCGGTTTATTTTGATTTTTAAGTTCCCGACGTTTCGAGTGCTTTGCAGCACCCATGGTCACGGGAAGGACTGAGGTGTTAGACGTCCAAAAGGCATAGTTGTTCCGGGGTACCCTCAAACTTCTTAATTATTTTTGTTTTTGTTGGTCCGATCTACGCAGAATGAGCTCACGGTGTCTTGAGGTCTTGCAGTGTTATGCTTGGTTTTAGATTTGATTATATTAATTACTGGATCCCAAGACGATGGAAGCACCCAGCCCAGCATTTTATTTCAAATATCGTTTGTGCATATTGTTGCGCAACACACGTCTATGTATTGTGGCTTCTGTTCTTTAATAAAAGCGACAAACAATAGGTCGCAAGATGTCGCCAGATTTGTCAGATGACGTCGCGTGGCGTCACAAGCGACACATGTCACGAGACATTTTGTTCCTTAATAGATACCAGCCTTAGATGAATTAACTTGTCTAGATGGTATGCACATATTGACAGCTTTTGAACAAATCGAACACTGCAATAGTAATTCTAGACAAATCTAACACCCGCATCTAAATACATTAAGTTACTTAGTCTTAAGAATTTACTTGCTAAATGAGTTAAGTAATTATAGACTGCCTCGATGGTCTAGTGGCAAAGCACATCACTTTGTAATCACGAGGTCCTGGGTTCAAATCCTAGGTCGGACAAATGGAGTTTTCTAACGAAAATTTCCCAGTATGAGTCCGGAGTCTGGAATGGTGCCCGGCATATGGCACTAGGCTTACCCCCTATTTCATGGGACCTAACATCGTCGGTGAAACGTGGGTGTCTCAGTACACCTTTGCCATCCCCGCTTGGGGAATATAGGCGTCACGCTGTGTTTGAGTAATTATATGTTTAAAATTCTACACAATTGACATTTCTCGCTTTTGAAAGTTTCCCAACTATAGCATAAAAATGATGTACTAAGTAATTACTTGAGTAAAAGAAAATACTTTGATGTATTGACTGACACGGATGTAAGTCTCAGAAAAGTGGCTTGAAATCGCATCTAAATCACTAATCACAAAAACCGAAATGTTTTTAGCAAAGAGAAATGGCTATCGTTGCCTTATATTCTATGAGTCGTTAAAGGTCGTGGCGTGCAAGGTCCGACCGTACAGGGGCGATCCTCAATCTTCCCCATGTTATTTTGTTCCACCGTTTCAGAGTCACAGTCGACCCCATTTGTCTTTGTTCTCGGTTGCCTATATTTTTGCACGCAAACTCCATTATCTAATTTAGCTTTGGCTGAATGCCAGGTCGGTACTGTTACTTTCTTTGCAGAAAAACAATTTTTATTCCTTTACATTAAACACCTAAACACATTTATATCAATTACTGTTTCAAATAAGAAAATTTCATCCTGCAAAGAGAAACATTTTTGTGGATTCTCACAGGTGTAAATAAATATTTTAAAGTCAGTCGCTAGGCATAACTTGCACTTTGCGGTACTATATTTTTACAACTATAACGAAATATATTTCTTTGTTATGTTACAACATATACGATGTTACACGTTTATTAAGAGAGCTTAGCGCGAAAACATGGATGTTTGCGTGACGCTAGCGAGTAATCGTTCATCTTTATTTATTATATCTAATGTGAAAAGGATGGCATATCGAGCATTTTTAGCTCACATGCAAAGCACAATGGATACAGATAATACTTCTTTTGCTGAGGCAATATTTAATTGTGCTGGTTTGTATTGCATTATAACTGCCTATGTTAAAAAATAAGTAGATGTATTTTGTAATTTATGTAATCACCTAAAGAAGTATTAGGTTCTTTTTTTATGTTTACATAAGTTAATAGAACTACGAATACTCCTTTATTATGATATTTTACTATAATAGTATTCTGCAACAAGCGCTGAACATCTACGTGTGTTTGGATAAATCTTGAGGATACAACATCGAAATATAATTAATGGTTTATTGAACTCACCTAGTGAACTTTAACCTTAATTATGTGAGATGTTGCATCCAAAGAGATTTATCACGCTACCCGCCCCTGTATATAACCCGGTCTTTGTTGCAGCATATAATAAGTTTACTGGCTCTAAACTGAAAAAATTTACAGTGAGTGTCAGGCGGGACAGGGATGCATAACCGAAGAAAAATACTTTTTTGAATCTTTTTAATTATAAAACTGTGTAGACGCAGTACTATAGGATAAATTGGACTACTGATTGACGATCTGTTCGTGCTAAGGTCTCTGATTTTAATTACGTAATACAAGCAATGCAACAACACGTGTCAATGTTTGTGGCCAGTTTAGTCGATGCCAATTATTTGGGGATTTTGCCAATTACTAACTGTTTCGTGCACGTGAATAGCCTTAGTTTCGGCGCCTACTTACATATGCTATCGGAAGCGCTTTAGTATTGAGAATTTCTAGTTAATGAGTTAACTAAAACTGCAATCTCAATACAGGGTTTATGTAACTCGCATTTTCGCTACATTTTTTTATACCAGTCAAAATTGTGTGATACTTGAGAACAAACTCTACTATGAGGTACGTATGTTACACAAATCAACAGTTAAGTAACTAGACCTTTCTCGTACCAAACCTAATAGGCTTTGCTAGCAGACAAGGCCGTTTTTAAAGATTTAGTATTTTGTACACTAGCTAACTATAGATTAGACTTCTTGTTTTAATAGGCACTGCAATTACGAGGTCTGAATCTTAGATCCTGACTAAGAGTAGTAATCTATAAAAAAAAACTATGAATTAACTCTCTGTTACATTGGGACCTGATTTAAAACACAAGGGGCATAAGGCGCAATAGGCGTAAGAGTATTCATTTTGTGTTTATTTTTTTACGATAAACAATAAGAAAACATATTGCACCTAAACTGTTATTTTTTTTTTATAAATCGTAGCCCCACACTAGGATTTATTCCTGTGTCGTGGGTGCGTTTACAAACATGAAAATTTACATACACAAATTATTAGCAAACAATGTTTTGACAGGTTAAACGCAAACACCAAAATTAGTAATAAAGGCGCTTGAACAACAAAAGAGACAAAAACACAAAGAGCCTTAAGAATGAAAGAGACAAAAACACATTCCGTAGTCCTTATAAATTGTAACGGAACATACCAGCCACTTTCCCCTGAACGTATTACAGTCACGCGCTACATAAAGTTCTGTTACTGCCACAATTAACTAATTTGCGCTAGCATTGCATACATTTACTGTTATGTGATTACAGTGGACATAATAACTTCGTTTTCTTATTACGATTTCTTTTCTGCCACAATTTTCTCTAGTGGTGCGAAAAGAGCATCCTATAGTTTGTATGTACCTAATTGACCTAAGGAGACTGAAAGGGTTTCTAAAAATGGTAGTGGTTTGCCTTGCATCGCGTGAATTGTGAGGGTATATTTTATAACTAACTAACCGTGCCGCTTGGTTCCCGGCTATGCCGCGTGATTCCCGGCTTAGAATAGGACCAACCCATCTCATCCCATCGGGTGTCGTACAAGGCGACTAAGGGACAACTAGGGAATGGGCAGCAGCGTTCCCTTAATACTTCTACGACCAAAAACTGCGCTCGCCAACTCGTCTGCCAAGCGTGGCGAGTATGACATAATTATGATAAAAAAGAATAGACCCTAGTCCCTGGCGGCCATGGTATCGACAGGAAAAGGGGTGCGAAGGATCTCCGGCAGAGATTTAATGGACGATTTAGCACAGTGGTTAAGAGCTTGAGCCGCTTCGCTCACTGTGTCTAATAGTCGCGGGTTCGATTCCCGCACGGGACAAATCTTTGTGTGATCCACAATTATTTTTTCCGGTCTGGGTATTTGTGTATGTGAATTTTCATGTTTGTAAACGCACCCACGACACAGGAATAAATCCTAGTGTGGGGCTACGTTTTAAAAAAGATAAGATAAAGATAGGTTCGGCTACCACTAACAAAGAAAATTGGCCCTGGTGACATACAACGCACGCACGTTGAGGACAGATGAGAAGCTAGTTGAGCTGGAAGCGTTGCTCTGTAGTATAGTTGGTTTATCAGAGGTCCGAAGCGAGGGCGAGGACAGGATAACCTTAAAAATTGGCAACTTGATTTACTACTGGGAGGGCGAACAGCAGTCCCAAGGTGGTGTCGGGTTTATTGTCTACAAGTCACTCATAAACAACGTTATGTCCATCACTAGTGCGTCGAGCAGGGTAGCGTACCTGATACTTAGAATATCGTAAAGATATTCTCTGAAGTTCATACAGGTCTACGCACTGACCTCGGCACACTCAGATGATGAGGTCGAAGATATGTATGAGGACATCAGTAGAGCCATATATACTCCCAAAGCACACTTTGCAGTGGTTATGGGTGACTTCAATGCGCGGCTGGGTAAACGAGGTGACGATGAGATGAAAGTGGGGCAATTTGGATATGGGTACCGGAACCCTAGGGGTCAGAGGCTGGCCGAATTCCTGGAAAAAGAGGGACTTTTTATGATGAACTCTTTCTTCCAGAAGCCGCCTCATAGGAAATGGACCTGGATGAGCCCTAATGGTTCTACTAAAAATGAAATAAACTTCATCATGAGCACCAGGCGACAAATATTTAATGATGTCTCCGTGATTCAAAGGGTAAAATCCGGCAGTGATCACCGAATGGTCAGAGGCACATTAAATATTAATGTAAAAATGGAAAGATCGTGTCTGATGAAGTCTACGCTCCGAACTTGTAATGCACATATCCAAAACCCCAAGAACTTTCAACTCGAATTGTCAAACCACTTAAAATTGCTAGACAGTAGCGCATCAGTGGACGGTATCAACAACAGGCTAGTAAAGACTGTCCATACGGTCGGGTCTAACTATTTCAAGCCCCACCGTAAAAATAGGCCCCAAAAACTATTCGACTACACCTTGGAACGTCGTTTAACCATGAGGTCATGGCTAAACGAAGTTCCAAGATACTCCAAACTTCGGATGATGCTAAGTCCTATAGGCAGCTCAATGGACAGATATTGAAGTCCTTGCGACACGATATACGGTATTTCAATACGAGACGTATTAAGGAGACCATAGAGCAAAACAAGGGCTCCAAAATGTTCGCAAGAGACGCGTCTATTGGGCAAAGCCAGTTGACGAAGCTGAAGACGGAGGACGGAAACATAACGTCGAATAATTCAGAGTTACCCAGGGAGATAGAGAGGTTCTATGGCCAGATATACACCTCCCTCAGTAGCTGAACCTATTGTTGACTTGGTAAAAGACCCCAGAGCCAAGCTAACCCGACGCTATACTGAAGATAACCCGGAGATCAGCCTGTATGAGATAAGGATGGCTCTCGAACAACCCAAAACGTCAACTTAACTCAGACGTCATTTCTCCGAAACTGCTTATGGCCACCTTGGAGGACGCCTTCAAGCTCTTGGAATGGCGAGGGCTTGGCATCAATATCAATGCCGAATACATCACTCACCCACAAAGGGGATGCAAAGGGGATGCATGGTGGGACACAGAGTTAAAAAGCTCTGTAGAAAGTAAGAAGAAAGCGTGGCAGGACTATGTCTCTTCTTTGAATCTAAATTACAGTATGACGGAGATGAAGAAAGACATATACCGGCAATGCAAGAATGCCACCAAAACCTTAGTGAAAGAAAAGCGTGAAAGAGCTAGTGTGATTGAGGAGGAAAGGCTGACGAAGAACTTCGAGAATAACACCAAACTCTTTTGGAGCAAGGTGAGAAAGGCTCGAGGTGATTCGTCAGGCTCCAGAATGGAAAAGATTAAATCTAAGGATGGTGACATTCTTGCAGACACACAAGCTGTGCTAAACCGGTGGAGTGAATACTTTGGAGAAATGTATGAGAACGCCCCGGATGCTGGTGCCACAGACGAGCCCAGAGGCGAGTTTGCGGCACCAGAAACCACAGAGGACATCACTATGGAAGAAGTTGAATGGGCGATACGAAGTATGAAAAATGGTAAAGCTGCGGGAATAGACATGATATCTGCCGAGATGATTAAATATGGTGGAACTTGCGTCCGGGACGCTTTTTGGGTCCTCGCAAATCTCTGCTGGAAGGCCGGTAGAGTCCCTACAGATTGGCGCCGCGCAGTCATAGTACCCTTGTATAAAGGCAAGGGCTCACAATATGACTGCGCCAATTACAGGGCCATCAGTTTGATCAGCTTGGCAGCTAAGGTGTATGGTAAAATTATTGAACGGAGAATGCGAGAGAAGTCCGATGGAGTGTTGTGTGAGGCACAGGGAGGTTTCAGGTCTGGAAGAGGATGTTCGGATCAAGTTTTCTCCCTCCGCAACATCGTAGAAAAGCATCTGGCAGTAGGCCGGAAGGTTTTCTGCAGTTTTGTGGACCTGGAGAAGGCGTTTGACAGAGTCGTGCGAAAGAGACTTTGGGACATTTTGCCAGAGTATGGTATAAACGGCACCCTGTTGCGAGCCGTCCAGTCCACCTACGTGGACAGCAAGGCATGCGTACGGGTGGGTGGTAACATGTTACCTTGGTTTGACGTTAAAATCGGCGTCAAGCAGGGTTGCGTGTTGTCCGCTAGACTGTTTATAGTGTATCTGGATAAAAGTCTTCAAAGACTGTATGCGATGACTGAAGGGGTAAAAATGGGTGATCTAGTGATAAACCACCTATTGTATGCAGATGACGCGGTTTTGATAGCGCCAACACCCACTGATCTGCAAACACTAGTCACAGTTATGAGAGACGACTGCATGAACAATGGCTTACATTTGAATGTGAAGAAAACCAAAATTATGGTTTTTGAACGGGAAGAAACCAGAACGAATGCAAGGATTGTGGTTGGTAACGATGTGCTGGAGCAAGTGAATGAGTTTGTATATCTTGGATGCGCCTTCAGTAAGGATGGGAAATACACCGCTGATATAGAGAGAAGAGTGAATGCAGGTAATAGAGTGAATAGTGCGATGGGAAGGCTACTTGGGAGCCGGCACTTAAGCCAAAAGGCGCAGCTGGCCATGCATAACGGATTGCTTGTTCCAACGCTGTTATATGCCAGTGAGAGTTGGGTATGTTAAAAGGAGGACGAAGGCAGGATAAATGCGGTCGAAATGCGATCTCTGCGGAAGATGTGTGGAGTCACGCTGACCGACCGTATTCGCAACAGCGTAGTAAGAAAGCGAGTAGGTATGAAAGATAGTATCGGTGTAAACATGAGAAAGGGTATGCTTCCTTGGTTCGGGCATATACAAAGAATGCCAGAAGAAAGAATGACAAAACAGATATACAATGCGAAAGTGGAAGGATGTAGGTACCGGGGAAGACCTAGATTATCTTACCATGACCAAATAGACCGTGTCTTAGCTGAAGGACAAGTCAAGAGTCTCCGTAACCGGCGAGTGTGTATGAGACGAACTATGAGAGTGGAGGAAGCCAGAGAGGTATGTAAGGAAAGAACCTGTTTGAACTCTGTACTCTCTGCCTACCCCGCGAGGGAGCTGGCGTGATGATATAGATAGATAGAGATGTATGTATACAATTTGCATTTATTAGTGTTATAAATAGTCAATTAGCTGTTACTTATATTTATTTTCGTAACTTTTTTTCCTTAAAATTGTGTTATTTCGAGCCTACTACACTTATCTTACATCACCCTCAGGCAGACTGGCATGAAATGCCTCAGGCATTAAGTCTGCATATGTAAGTGCATGAAGAATAAATAAATACTATTTACTCCTTTACAGAGGAGAGGCATCAGCAGTGGGTAGATGCAGGCTGATTGATGATACTATTTTCAAGTATAAATATGCTTTCTATCTACGTGGTAGATAGGTAGATAATAATTGCAACACATCCCAATTTTCAACAAGTTTAAAGGGACAGGGGTAGTTCTATTAAATTCTTCTAGCCCGCATTACCCGGAGAAGGGTCCGCTTTCCGGCTCAATTTCCTCCACTTTACGCATCCTCTGCGGTGTGGCCGTCACCTCTCGAGCAGCGACTGGGCAAACCAACGGTTCTGGCATCGAGCGCCGGGTTTGACAAACTAGATCAAGGCGTCTATTTCCGATGCTCTGAATATCAGAGTTATTGATATGACAGTGCTTTATCGTATTTTGAGGAACAATTTAAACGGGTTAGATATGATAGGTGTATAGGGTTGAACGCTTGGCAAGCGGTTTTTTGTGAAATTTATTAAGAGAGAGGATTAAATAAAACTAAATCGTTTTAGGTTTTGGTCTCTCGTAAAAGTTTACTTGTAATGAATATACTTAAGCGCATGAACTGTTGAAATAATTTTTTTAAAAAAAGCTTAGTTTCAAGACTTTATTCGTTTGCCTCATATATGAATATGCAGCCCTGTAATTAACACAAATTAGACTTTCTATTTTTAATAAAGTCAGACTTTTATTATGCCTACATTTCATTTCCAGTATGGTTGAGTAAGAAAAATAATTAGAAGAAGCAAAATCATTCTGTCAAGACGACGTATCGCTCATAAACTTCAAACACATATTTATTCCGTGTGTGACCTAATCAACTAGGTCCCTATAGACAAGATATTTTTGGATACTTCCTGTACCATGGTCGATAATTATTTGATTATGTTCAGTTCTTGACAGAATGATTTTGCTTCTTCTAATTATTTTTCTTACTCACTCATACTGGAAATAAAATGTAGGCATGATAAAAGTCTGACTTTAATAAAAATAGAAAGTCTAATTTGTGTTCTTAGATTTACGCGAATATTACACATGAAATAAAACTATTTTACGGATTTTATCGCGGTTTATTTTTTTTATTTTTAGTTCCCGACGTTTCGAGTGCTTTGCAGCACCCATGGTCACGGGAGGGACTGAGGTGTTAGACGTCCAATAGGCATAGTTGTTCCGGGGTACCCTCAAACTTCTTAATTATTTTTGTTGTTGTTGGTCCGATCTACGCAGAATGAGCTCACGGTGTCTTGAGGTCTTGCAGTGTTATGCTTGGTTTTGGATTTGATTATATTAATTACCGGATCCCAAGACGATGGAAGCACCCAGCCATCTTCTCTATTGAAATTAGGATGTTTTTTTAATTTCAATAGCCTCGCGAACCATCCTTGGTAGGAATCGGTGTTCTTTCACGAGGATTTGTGGTCTATCAAATCTGATGTTATGGCGGGTGCGGTCAAGGACATGTTCACAGACTGCAGACTTCTTTGAGCGACGGTGTTTTAGGTCAGCTATGTGTTCTTTAACCCGAGTTTTTACCGGTCTTTTTGTTTGTCCTATATAAGAGAGACCACATTCACAATCAAGCTTGTAAACTCCTGCATCTTGTAGAGGGATCTGACACTTGACAGATGGTAAAAATTGACTGATCTTCTTCGGCGGCTTATAAAATGTTTTAATCGAAGCACGCTTCAAGATGTAGCCAATCTTGTCCGTGACTCCTCTCATGTAAGGTAGTACAGCAGGGAGACGCTCAACTGTGGCTGGTTTCACTCGGTCACTGTGACGTTGGCGTGGGACTCGAAGCTTATTGTCGTGCAGGACTTGCTTGACATGTTCAAGCTCGGCAGCCAGATGTTTCTTGTCACAGATCCCTTGTGCTCTCTGAAACAAAGATTTACCCACGGTAGCTAACTGTGTTGGATGGTGGTGAGATTCACCGTTTAAGTACCTATCAGTATGGGTCTTTTTACGATAAACCGTATGGCTTAAGGTGTTGTTGGGGTTACGGATTACTAACACATCTAGGAAAGCTAGGGAATTATTTGCCTCCAACTCCATTGTAAACTGAATTTTAGGGTTAATGGAGTTAAGATGATTTAGGAATACATGAATTTTGTCAGATGGTAATATTGTGAAAGTATCATCTACGTACCGCTTGTAGAAACTTGGCTTTACAGGTGAGGTACGAAGGGCTGTCTCCTCAAAGTCTTCCATGAATATATCGGCAACAATGGGAGATACAGGGGAGCCCATCGCCACGCCATCTACTTGCTTGTAGAACTGCTCCTTCCACAATAAGTAGCCAGATGCAAGGCAGTGTCTCAATAGTTCTAAGTATTCCGCTGGCATGTTGTTCTCCGCTAGTTTCCTTTCTACAATTTCGACACAGTCTTGTACAGGTAGGCATGTGAATAGTGACTGGACATCGAAACTGACCATAGTTTCATTGTCAGTAAGATGTAGATTTTTGATCTCACTAACAAAATGGTATGAATCCTTAACATGTGCTCTGGTGTGCTACCTACGTCCAATCGTTAGCCAAAATGACACACCAACCTACAGATTGGCTCAGCACGTAGCGAAAGTGCTCTCGGCACTCAAAGGATACACCAGAGCACATGTTAAGGATTCATACCATTTTGTTAGTGAGATCAAAAATCTACATCTTACTGACAATGAAACTATGGTCAGTTTCGATGTCCAGTCACTATTAAAATAAACCGCGATAAAATCCGTAAAATAGTTTTATTTCAAGTCTAATTTGTGTTAATTACAGGACTGCATATTCATATATGAGGCAAACGAATAAAGTCTTGAAAACAAAACTTTTTTAAAAAAATTATTTCTACAGTTCATGCGCTTAAGCATATTCATTACAAGTAAACTTTTACAAGAGACCAAAACCTAAAACGATTTATTTATATTTAATCCTCTCTCTTAATAAATTTCACAAAAAACCGCTTACCAAGCATTCAACCCTATACAACTATCATATCTAACCCGTTCAAATTGTTCCTCAAAATACGATAAAGCACTGTCATATCAATAACTCTGATATTCAGAGCATCGGAAATAGACGCCTTGACCTAGTTTGTCGAACCCGGCGCTCGATGCCAGAACTGTTGGTTTGCCCAGTCGCTGCTCAAAAGGCGACGGCCACACCGCAGAGGATGCGTAAAGTGGAGGAAATTGAGCCGGAAAGCGGACCCTTCTCCGGGTAATGCGGGCTAGAAGAATTTAATAGAACTACCCCTGTCCCTTTAAACTTGTTGAAAATTGGGATGTGTTGCAATTATTATCTACCTATCTACCACATAGATAGGAAGCATATTTATACTTGAAAGTAGTATCATCAATCAGCCTGCATCTACCCACTGCTGATGCCTCTCCTCTGTAAAGGAGTAAATAGTATTTATTTATTCTTCATGCACTTATGTACATATGCAGACTTAATGCCTGAGGCATTTCATGCCAGTCTGCCTTAGGGTGATGTAAGATAAGTGTAGTAGGTGAGAAATAACATAATTTTAAGGAAAAAGTAACAGCTAATTGACTATTTATAACACTAATAAATGCAAATTGTATACATACATACATAATTATATATATCACAAATATATACGTACATATATAATTAGACAATATACATAAACTAAAATGAATGTGGGAGGATGTAGGTACCGGGGGAGACCTAGACTCTCTTACCATGACCAAATAGACAGTCTTATCTGAAGGACAAGTCAGGAGTCTCCGTAACCGGCGAGCGTGTATGAGACGAACTATGAGAGTGGAGGAAGCCAGAGATGTTTGTAAGGAAAGAACCTTTTGGAACTCTGTACACTCTGCCTACCCCGCAAGGGATCTGGCGTGATGATATAGACAGATAGATAAATTAAAATTGTGCGACATGGAACAACTAACATTGAGGGGGATCAAACATTTTATGCAAATAGTCCAGCAGACTTTTTTTAAAAGAGGTACGATTTGTTGACATTCTGAGTTCCAGGGGCAAATCATTCCAAAGAAGGATAACTGGACAAGGAATGAATATCGAATGAAATCAGTAGTTTGAGGGGGCACTGAAAACTAGAAGAGCGAAGATGTTTATCGTGATTAGAGCACAAATATTGAAATTGGGAAGTAAGTTAGTATAATTCCAATTAAAGAATGAACCATTTATTTATTTTTATATTTCAATAAGAAACATTTCAAATAAGACTGCATCGTTGGTCTAGTGGCGAGTTATGCGCGTAGTGATCACAAGGTCCTGGGTTCTAATCGAAGGTTGGACACAAATTAAACTTACTTTGGAAATATTCTAATATCAATCAGACTCCGGTCTGGGATTGTGCCTGGTACAATGACAATAGGTTTGCATATTACACAGGACCTAACATCGCCGGCGAAAAAGTTTGTACTGTACACCTCCACGACCCTGGGGAATGTAGGTGTGACACTGTTTAAGTTTTTTTGAATATTATTCAAATACGCCTCGAAAATTTCACGGTCACAAAAGAAAAAAACACAACCCAATACTATGTATTCATTGATATAAAAAACAACTATTGACGGTAAATGGGCACCTACGCCAGGGAATTCGCAATCAAAAACATAACGTAGGTACAATTGGTTACCAAACAAAACTCGTATTTTAGTACAGCAATAAATACTCTTTTGGACAAACCAAGGGAAAAAGCACTTAATCTACAATTAATCTTCTCAAACTCTAGGGACAAAAAACTTTAAAGCTATAAAATCTCATCAGATTTTTTTTAAAATAAAATTGTTTCAGTTACCTTCAGTTCAAATTACACAAACTTTATATATATATATATATATATATATATATATATATAATCAATCTGAACTGGCTGAAGTATTTATTTAATATTACTACTACTTTTAACATTGGCAATCTACGATTTGATCGCACCTTGGGTGTTCCAATGCAATGATGGCAGTTGTTTTTATGAATGCAGAAAGTGGCCAAAACATTATTCAGAATCAATATAATGTAAAAGATCTGACTGCCTCAAAGAATCGTGTACGTTTTCACCTGAAGTGTCGTAACTGAAAAAAACATTTAAGTATTATTCTCTATTTTAATTTAATCTAATTATTCATTATTATTAGGTTTCTATAAAACTACTACAATCATCGTTAAAATTATCGGCCATCCTACTAAGGAAAACCGATTGTGAAAATTGAATAATAATATAATTTATCGCCACAAAAACAATCTAAACTGACCAAACGTTTGGCGCTCACGATTCTGGAAGGAATAATTTTGCCTAAATAGGAGTTGTTCTCGGCAGACAAGGGGAAGCACGTGTTGGATCAAACATCGCCCCGGGGCACCAAAAATCATGCCACAAAAACCTGTTGTAGGTAATTCGGGGCGATCTTGCTGATACTCAAGATAGGAGCTTACAAATTGCTTTCGGCCTTGAATGGCCATATATCATCCGGTTATTTATTGCCAATAACTCTATTGCTATGTATTACGGTTCATCAGTCTACTCCATTACTCTTTTGGCTGCGTTTATGGGTCCTGTAAGAATTTTCCTATATGTGAGCTACGTAAGTGTTTAGTGAATTAAAAATATTTTTTAGACAAATATATTTTTTACACACTCACCGTCACGCCTATATTTCCTAAGCGGGGGTGGCAGAGGTGTACTGAGTACACCCACGTTTCGCCGACGATGTTAGGTCCCATGTTATAGGGGGCGAGCCTATTGCCATACACCGGGCACAATTCCAGGCTCCGGACTTGTACTGGGAAGTTTTCGTTAGGAAAACTACACTTGTCCGACCTAGGATTTGAACCCAGGACCTTGTGATCACAAATCGATGCGCTTTGCAACTACACCAACGAGACAGTCACTAGACCAACGTGGCAGTCTATTTTTGTAATTACATCTTAAAAGTTTAAACATTTTATTTAGGATCCTAGCACTAGTACATACTTATATTGCGGGAAATCACAGATTCAAAAAAGGTTTTGTCAAGTTGTTACAACCAAGACAAAACGCATATTTAGATACATATGTGTATAAAGTAATGTCAGAAAATATTCCTATATTTTCGGACATTATTTTACATTATAGATTGGAGGAATCGCAATACTGCACAAAAAGTATCAGATGTTGAGGTTGTAATTCAGTAGCCATTAATACATATGACGTTATATTGTGTGTTGACAATTAAGTAAAGATGTCGGCGACTTCGATATAAGTACTTGAATATTTTGAAATATTCGTTTTAGATTGCTTATTGTCCGTTAGATATGGATATTTGCCATTATTTTAGTAAAATAGATAAATAATGATGGCATGGTTCAAATGTTTGTTAGTTCTGGGGCAATTTTCGACAATGTCCTTTGAAGACTCATTGATGTCAAAGTACGATAGGTGTTCTTGATGGATGTCGTGTTACCGTATAACTTACTGGGCAAAGGCCTTGTCTTGCACATCGACGTGAGAGAGATGGGTCATGGACCTAATGCGGATTGCCGGAAGCAGGTTTGTGGGCACCTACTGTTAGAACTTATGGAGCCGCCTATAAAGCTTCCAACTCAGTTTAACGACTACCACATTACGTGGTAACCGGGACCAACGGCTTCGCGCGCCTTTCAGAGCACGGAGGCGTTCGAATATGAAAATGCCACAAACGGTTATCCATATCAGGCCGACCGAGTCGAACGCTGCTTAACCTTGGTGATTGCTAAGAACACTTGTTCCGCAGCTTGTGTGTGTGTGTGTGACTCATCTATGCTGTTGGCTGAGGGGCCTTTACAGCTCCACCGGACAAGAGGGCGAGCGTGCAACCACTACGCTCGAGCCAGAAGGGCAAGGGGGCAACTAGCTCAAGGGTGCCTCAAGGAGGAACGGCCTCAGCTTGGGCAGTCGCTAGCGCTACGAGCGTATCTCTCTACCTATGCAGTTAATTGTAGTACTCACCACAAGGTCAGCTAAACAATCGTTAATTATGTTTCGTGTTCAATCATAAATGTTACCAGAATTTTATTAAATTTTTTACAAGCATTTTGAAGTCGTTCTAACTGTAACAAGAATTCCTTTATTATATAAACGGGAACGCAAATGTTTACAGCAAATAAAGCTGCTTACACACGAGACGTTATGGCAGCAGCTTAAGGGTTTTATCTCGGGATTAGTATACATTGTACCTAATTTACGTGACTTCGTGTAACATGATGAGACCTTGTTTCGAGGATCAGGTGCGAAGGAAATTTAAGCTCGGTAAAAAATAATTATTCTTATGGCATCGTTCCATTGCGAAATGTTACTCACGGTTTAGAGAATGTGAATGTTATGTTTGCGTTTTAATAATGTTTATTTAGCGAAAGTAACTAATTTGCATTTAAAAATTACGTGTACGGTAAAATTATTGAACGGAGAATGCGCGTGAAGTCCGATGGAATGTTTTGCGAGGCACAAGGGGGTTTCAGGTCTGGAAGAGGACGTTCGGATCAAGTCTTCTCACTTCGCAACATCGTAGAGAAGCATCTGGCAGTGGGCCGGAAGGTTTTCTGCGGTTTTGTAGATCTGGAGAAGGCATTTGACAGAGTTGTGCGAAAGACTTTGGGACACTCTGTTGCAAGCCGTCCAGTCCACTTATGTGGACTGCAAGGCATGCGTATGGGTGGGTGGTAACAGGTCACCCTGGTTTGACGTTAAAATCGGCGTCAAGCAGGGTTTCGTGTTGTCCGCTAGACTGTTTATAATGTATCTGGACAAAAGTCTTCAAAGACTGAGAGCGATGAATGAAGGTGTACAAATGGGTGACTTAGTGGTAAACCATCTACTTTATGCAGATGACGCGGTTTTATAAGCGCCAACAGCCACTGATCTGCAAACACTAGTCACAGTTATGAAAGACGACTGCATGATCAATGGCTTACACTTGAATGTGAAGAAAACCAAGATTATGGTTTTTGAAAGGGAAGAAACCAGAACGATTGTAAGGATTGTGGTTGGTAACGATGTGCTGGAGCAAGTGAATGAGTTTGTATATCTTGGATGCGCCTTCAGTAAGGATGGGAAATACACCGCTGACATAGAGAGAAGAGTGAGTGCAGGGAACAGAGTGAATGGTGCGATGGGAAAGCTACTCGGGAGCCGGCACTTAAGCCATAAGGCGCAGCTGGCCATACATAACGGAGTTCTTGTCCCAACGCTGTTATATGGTAGCGAGAGCTGGGTATGTAAGAAGGAGAATGAAAGTAGGATAAATGCAGTAGAAATGCGGGCTCTGCGGAAGATGTGCGGAGTGAAGCTGACCGACCGCATTAGCAACAGCGTAGTAAGACAGCGAGTAGGTATGAAAGATAGTATCGGTGTAAAGATGAGAAAGAGCATGCTCCGTTGGTTCGGGCATATAGAAAGAATGCCAGAGGAAAGTTTGACAAAACAGATATACAATGTGAAAGTGGAAGGATGCAGGTACCGGGGAAGACCTAGACTATCTTACCACGACCAAATAAACCGAGTCTTATCTGATGGAAAAGTCAAGAGTCTCCGTAACCGGCGAGCGTGTATGAGACGAACTATGAGAGTCGAGGAAGCCAGAGAGGTATGTAAGGAAAGAACCTGTTGGAACTCTGTACTCTCTGCCTACCCCGCAAGGGATCTGGCGTGAGGTAATAGATAGATAGATAGATAGATAGATAAAAATTATATAAACAAAATACTTGGCATTCATTGCAAAACTAACATTTTGAAGAATTCATAATTTATACTTATGAATAAATTTCTAGCACAGACAAATAAAATTGTCAATAGTTTCTACAATAATACGTATTGAAGTTATGATATCGTGTTAATCTTTTGCTAAATTAAAAAAAACAAACAGCGACTTACAATCAGTAATTTTCAATATAAGATTACACCGTTAAAAGGGAATGTCCAAATACCATCAAAACTTAAAGGCCAGAAAAGAATTTAATCAGATTAATCCAAATCTGTCTTAATTACGTTTGACTTTTCAAATTACTTTGGAAAATTGATTTTATTATTAACGGCGTTGGAAATGGATAATTATTATACATATTTAATAAGCATAGCGACCTAAGTAAGTTATTTCTATAAATTATAAAAAAACATGCTTAAATGCGGTTGATTATTTCTTAATTTACTGTTGTTTAGTAAGTAATAGACAAATTGAAATAGTAACTGCTCAACAAGAAAATATATTGAATTGTACCTACCTACGGTAAGCGGCTGCAGAAAATGCACATCGGCTGAAGATGGAGCTAGTCAGCTACTTTTGGCTTCCTTGAGCTTCCGTCTCTGTCGCACGCTGACCACTAACAGCGACGAAAGCGACAAAATGTCAGATAATTTACTGAGTGATAGAGACGATGCTCTACGAAGCTAAGACTAGCCGATTATCTCCATCTTTAGCCTATGTGCATTATTTACTGCCGCTTATAGCACGATGCGAATTCTCTAGCCTAGAATAATATTATTTATATTGATAATAAATCTGACATTTGACAATTTTCATTTCAATGACATGGTCACACCAAAGTTCCATAATTTTGGTTAAAGTTTCTTGTACAAACATTTGGAATTACAAGAAAATATTAGTATTGCTTGAAAAATCAGAAAACATAATTTATTTTGTGGCGAAGCCAGAGCTACTTGCGATAACGCTATGTTTTAATAGGAATACAGTTAGAAGTAGGAATGGCAATCCCTTAAATAAGCTCTGTTACAAATACAATTTATTGTTGTTACAACGGGTGCCATTTATGTATATTTTATGGTATTGTCGTTTTGGGATTCTACATATCAATTGCACAGTAATTGTCATTAATAGGAACATCGGAGCTTTAGGGCGGGACCGCCCGTCTGTCGCTCGACACTCCATCTGAGGGCTTAGCACGAACAGATTTACTTTAACGTAACGGTATCGAATTGAACCGAACACAAAACATTTACTAAATCCAGTGTACCCTTAATATAACGAGTATAGTAATATTGAATAACGAACTCCTTGATTTAACAAATTTTTCGAAATCCCCTAGAACTTAGCTAACGCCTTTAAAAAAAATATACCTTTACATTACGAATACATTTATCGAAAACCTCTTTAAAACAAAATTTTAATCATTGTAGAATATGGATAGAGAGTATAATTTGTCTGTATTTAATGAATTTTTAATCTTAAAACCTTTACATAACGTATCCAATCAATTTTTACCTTTTAATTCCACAATAATTCATGTCTCGACAGGTTCAGACACGTTGAATTTTTCGTAAGACAGTCATTGTAATGTAAACACTGCTGTTTGTTTTCATTTATTAGTGGACATCGTTCGTTTTAACAGGGTAAGCAGATGAGTATCTACGTAATGTTGAGGATAATAAACAAGTTTTCTTACCTTGTTAAAACGAATCGTAGTCCAACCTTACCTCTTTATAACAAACCTTATTGTAACGAAGTACTTGGTTTAACGAATATGTTCTAATTCCCTTCAGTTTCGTTATATCGATGTGGTACTGTATAGATGAAAGCATGCTTTTTCGATAACGTTACGTTAACATCAATCTACCCGGCATAACCTCTATGAAGGTTTAGCATAAATAGATTAATGTTAGCGTAACGCTATCGAGTTAATATGCGATTCATTTTACGCTACAAATTTACTAAATAAAGATGAAAGTCTTGTGTACTCATGTTTTTACGACAAAGTGATAGGTCCCCTGCTCTGCTACAGGGTACAGTCTGAGTACATACCTAAGAGTATGTACTCAGACTGTACCCACTAAGTACTTTAATCAGATGTTGTTAACGTTTTTCATGAGAGTATGTTGCAATCGATGGTTTTTAAAATCCTATTTCATATCGAGTTATCCTACTAGCCACATAATCTTTAAAGCTTATACGGATGTTTTGAGAGCTTATATGACGTTTGAATGTATTCTTCATCATACTGTTTTTATATTTTTGTCAATTACAGTATGTTAAAATTGTAATAATATGTACGTATTTTAACACTTCGTAGTCGAGTTTGTATTTAATAATGTAGATTTATTTTGACATGACGTTACTATGACAAAGTTCTAATTAAAATGCTCGCGTTACCTATTATGTGTAACGTGTAGGTACCTGTCTTATACCTAAACCTGTAGGTACCTATCTATCTATATCATTACGCCAGATCCCTTGCAGGGAAGGTAGAGAGTACGGAGTTACAACAGGCTCTTTCTATACAAACCTCTCTGGCTTCCACCACTATAATAGTTCGTCTCAAACACGCTCGCCGGTTACGGAGACTCTTGACTTGCCCTTCAGATAAGACACAGTCTATTTGGAATATCAATCTACTCGTGATAATACTTTTGTAATGTTATGGTATATTATTTGGTTTATTAATAGACATTATAAATGTCTCGTTCAGTGGTTAATTAACTCAGTACTTCACTAGGATTAAATAGCACAGCAGTGTAATACCTAACACGCGTTACGGTTTTCATCTTGTCTCCCTCAAACAAGGCTAACAGCAAACACAACAAAATGTAAATTCAAAATCGTTTTACTTTTTACAGATCCCATTATTTTGCGACTTTTGAATTTACAACTGGGAAAGAACGTAGCGTTAAAAATTGCAGCTCGCGATGACTTCGCTTTTTAGTTTTTGTTCAAATTGCAATTAGTGAGGAGTTTGCGAATCCTCAGCGTTGTGTCAGAGATTGATGACAATGGAAATTTTATACATCGTTAGTCAGGAACGCGTTAGGTGAGCACGCTGTTTTTCCAGTAATCGTACCCGTGTAGGCACCGACAATTATTTGTCAAGCCGTTAACGCAGGTATATCATCCTCTCTCGCCTCAATATTTATTATGGCACACCTCCCGTTTTTCGTGACTTCGTTAACGCCCCGATCACTTGCAGGTAATGCGGGTTGCGTCTGATTTGTATCGATCCTTTATTAATCGGGGGTAAAATAAACGACGGCAGCTGTCACCACGACGATAAATAGCAAAAATGTGCTGATTACGCACTTGGGTAGGTATACTCTAGTAGATAATGGAGCCGAAAAATATCTTTTCATTCGGTGGATCGGTTGTTACAATCGATTATTATGGGTGTTAATTAGCTGGGTTGCGGAGGCGAGTTCATTTGTTTGTGTTTATCAGCAGGGAAACCGATAACTCTCATTTTACTCGGCGTGACGCAATGCAGAGATTAAAAGCTACCAGTCATAGCACCGTGGATGTGGATATGGGACTGGCTAGATCCAATATTAGTCCAGTTTGACGTGAGCTCGACGTTCCTGCCAATTCTGGGAAGCCTACTTCTGGGAATAGAAAGTTACATGTTTGTTGTCAGGGAGGTATGTTAGCTTAGTCAGATTTTCGGGGCATTATATTAGGAAATAACGTATACAAAACTTCTTTTAATGTAAATCGGCTTAACATTAATTACAAATAGGTCTGCAGTGTCCCACTGTCAGACAAAGGCCTTTTTTACACATCGAGACAAGAGATAATAGCTCATACGCAACCACATGCACTTAGTACGGGGTGGTGCAGAGAGGTTTGTGACCTGTTGTTGGAAATTATCAAGCCACCTATAAGGCATTCAACTTTGCTTGATAACTTACAGTAATATCGCCATTATGTGGTAAACAACAACGTTTAATGTTTTAAATTTTTCACATTTCTAATTGATGTTGCGTTTTTGACAAATTGACCAAACAACGATAAAATTAGATAGTCTTAAAATTTTACAATAGGTAGTAGATTAATCTATCTATCTATCTAGATTAATCACTTAATGATTCATCAACAAATGGAATTAGATTCACAATAAAGTTTTTGCGGCGAAACAGCAAATATTTTGAAGGAAATGAATACGTAAATCTTGGTCGGTCGACTGGCTGACATACTGTTACATGCAGTTAATCCGGTGATGCGGGTCGCGGGCTCGTGGCTCAGCTGACGCGGTAACGCCGGCTGCTTCGCGAGGATCTGGGCTAAATCGTCACGTCATGGAACCCTCCTTTTTTATATGCTTTGATTCCGCGAAATCTTTTTGATTCTACTTGCGACTTTAAATGTCACCTTTATAATAAGGCAGAGCTCGTGGCTCAGCTGACGCGGCAGCGCTGGCTGCTTCGCAAGGATCTGGGCTTAATCGCCACATTATGAATGCTTCCTGTTTTACATGCTATGATTCCGCAAAATCTTGCTGAAGATTTCTACACGTACATTGACACAATGGTATTAAGGCTGATGATGGTAGAAATGAATATTTAATAAATATTCATTTCTATTGTTAAGGCTTATAGAATACGTTTGAAAATTTTATAATATGGAGAATATTTTTAAATTACGTAACTTAAAAATATTCTCCATATTATTTTAGATTTTTAGATTAAAATATTGTAGATCACAGTAACGATGCTTTATGATCAATACCTTACAGTATTCCAAACAATATTATTTATGTTAAGTTGGATTAAAATACAATATTTTGATAGAAATGTTTCTACTAAGCTTAAAATTAGTTAATAAGAATATGTATCTGTATTTATTTGGGTCTTGAAATTTGTGCAAACACATTTCATAATGATATTTTTTACAGTTTATAAACCCTTGCCATTAATTGTGAATGTAAAATGATAATAATGATAAAAATATATGGCTGCGGTCAATCGACAGACGGCGACACACCTGAGGGCTAAACCATAAAGGACCTAGAAGAATAGAGGGAGCATTTACAAGTTTATATATTTGCACTGCTTACACTTATGTCATGTCAGTGATAAGAAAGATGATAAATCATCGTTACCAGTTACACCCTCGTAAATTTTTTTGATATTAATGACATAGGCCATTAATATCAAAAAAATGTACAATGTAACTTATGTTTTCCCATGGATGTAGTATTAGTTCTTTCCCTGCGAAAATTTTATCGATAAAATCATTTTGTATATTAGCCGAAAATTAAATATCTTTTACAATACAAAATATCGCTGTATCTCATAGTGCCTATTATGGATGCGTAACTTAGTTTTGTAGTAATAATAGTAATTCTATCTAACTATTGACGATCTAAATAATCTTGAAATTTACTATATAATAATTATAAATTAAAAAATATCTGATTAAAAAACATTTTTTTATAGAAAAACACAACGGAGACCGATAAGTACTATGGTACTTGTCAATACAAATGTAACGAGCCTCAACACGTCAGAGTTATGTTGAATAGTTGGTAGTTCTGTTGGTCACCCTTCGCCTCCAACATGAGACTCTAGACACAATTCGGGTCTACAGAACACAAATCCAATGAGTCCAAACACGGCAGGGTTATATTGAGTACTTGTGTGCTTCCATTGGCCACCTTTCGGCTTCATCATCAGACCCTGAACACTATCTGATTATATAGTACTTCTCAATATCAATTTAACCAGCCCATGATGGGGTTAAGTTGTATAGTTTACATGTTCCTATACTCACCTTCCGACTCTATCATCAATACCATATTATTGCAATGTCATAGGACTTACATACGGACGGACGGAAGTATGCAAAATTTTAGCTCAATCGGATACCCGCACGTGCTTGAAAAATGGATCACAAGATTTGAAACGGAAAGACAGACAGATAGACATACGAACATTGTAAGTTTAATAAAAGCTTGTAAAAATAAAATTGAACCTTTCGTAACGTTTTTTATTTAATATATAAGTGCGAACAAAATATATAAGAAAAAACCTATTGCAAAGAAATCATTAATTTAAAAGAGAACAAATTAAAGTTAATTTACATTGAAACTGCTACTGGTTGTAATATTCGCTATTTGAGTCCAACATCGAAGCACTCTTTTGTAAAATATTTTGAAAAGATGCAACTATATTGAGTTTTAATGTGCTCTTAGAATTGCATAAAAACACTATTCATTTAGGCTGCAATATCTCGAGGCATACTAAAACAAAAAAAAAACATGCGTTAACAATTATATATTTACCAATTTTCGAAAATGCTATAAATATCGATGTAAATTCTCCCATCATTATGACTAATCTCTTTGGAAATACAATTATTAAGATTCTATCTAAATTCATTGCTTTCTATTCATCATTTATGCTCAAGGAAAACAGTCAATCTGGTATAGTTATATGCATCTTCAAACAAGTTAGTCGTCTTTCATAACTGTGACTAGTGTATGGTGATGCCTTACGACTGAGATATAAGATAATAATAATATTTCCATGGATTAATTAAAATTATTTATCTCGTCTTCAAAGACCGAAAGCGATGAATGAAGGTGTATAAATGGATGATCTACTGGTAAATCATCTACTATATGCAGATGACGTTATAATAGCGCTAACAACCACTGATCTGCAAACACTAGTCACAGTTATGAAAGACGACTGCATGAAAAATGGCTTACATTTGAATGTAAATAAAACCAAGATTATGGTTTTTGAACGGGAAGAAACCAAAACGAGTGCAAAGATTGGTTGGTAACGATGTGCTGGAGCAAGTGAGTTTGTATATCTTGGTTACGCCTTCAGTAAGGATGGGAAATACACCGCTGATATAGAGAGAAGAGTGAATGCAGGTAATAGAGTGAATGGTGCGATGGGAAGCCAAAAGGCGCAGCTGGCCATGCATAACGGAGTGCTTGTCCCAACGCTGTTATATGGCAGTGAGAGTTGGGTATGTAAGAAGGAGAACGAAAGCAGGATAAATGCGGTCGAAATGCGATCTCTGCGGAAGATGTGCGGAGTCACGCTGACCGACCGTATTCGCAACAGCGTAGTAAGAAAGCGAGTAGGTATGAAAGATAGTATCGGTGTAAAGATGAGAAAGGGTATGCTCCGTTGGTTCGGGCATATAGAAAGGATGCCAGAAGAAAGAATGACAAAACAGATATACAATGCGAAAGTGGAAGGATGTAGGTGCCGGGGAAGACCTAGACTATCTTACCATGACCAAATAGACCGTGTCTTAGCTGAAGGGCAAGTCAAGAGTCTCCGTAACCGGCGAGTGTGTATGAGACGAACTATGAGAGTGGAGGAAGCCAGAGAGGTATGTAAGGAAAGAACCTGTTGGAACTCTGTACTCTCTGCCTACCCCGCGAGGGAGCTGGCGTGATGATATAGATAGATATAGATAGATCACTCACCTTCGATTTGCTGATGACATTGTTGTCATAGCGGAATCGCTGGAAGATCTAGGACGAATGCTCGGTGACCTCAACAGAGTATCCCAACAAGTGGGTCTTAAAATGTCCATGGTAAACGAAAATAATGTTTAATGTCCATGTCGTACCCACCGCACTCACTGTTGGGAACTTTACTCTTAAAGTTGTCGACGAATACATTAACCTGGGACAAGCAGTCCGGTTAGGTAGGTCCAACTTTGAGAGAGAGGTCAATCGACGAATCCAACTCGGCTGGGCAGCGTTCGGGAAACTGCGCAACATCTTCTCATCCAAAATCCCTTAGTGCCTCAAGACTAAAGTTTTTAGTCAATGTGTGTTACCAGTGATGATATATGGATCAGAGTCGTGGTCTCTTACAATAGGTCTCATAAAAAAGCTAAGAGTTGCTGAGTGAGCTATGGAAAGAGCTCGGCGTTTTTCTACGTGATCGTATCAGAAATGAGGAGATTTGTAGAGGAACCAACGTCACCGACATAGCCCATAGGATTAATAAGCTGAAGTGGCAATGGGCGGGCCACAAAGCGCGAAGATCGTATATAGTGCGTATTGGCAAGCGCAGCGTGGAACGGCCACCTACCAGATGAACCGACGATCTTGTGAGGATCGCAGGAAGTCGTTGAATGCAGGTGGCATTGGACCGACTGCGCTGGAGAGCGTTGCCGGAGGCCTATGTTCAGCAGTGGACAAATATAGGCTGATATGATGAACTAGCCGTTACCCGCAGCTGCGCATGCGGTTGTTTTGTAATTTTATCTTCCTGAGGGCTGATTTTTCAAAAACGCTGAAACCCGTAGTCCTTTATTTCTTACCAATAGCCTATGTATGAATTTTCATATGCCTAACTTGAATTATGATGGGTTCCCTATGCAAAATTTTATTCCCTATTTCACACTCTCAAGTGTTTTTTTTTGAGATAAAAACTAGCATATTTCCTTTTCCCAGATAAAATCTATCTCCATGCCAAACTTGATCCAAATCTGTGATGATGTCTGGCGCGGGTCACTCCATTCCGACCAATATGGTCGAGGGAAGTGATGACTGTTCCAGCAGTCATATTTGTGAACGAGTGCTGCTTGTGGGGGGGGGGGGGACTGTTCCATCCGGAATCATGTCTCGATCGTAAGACATCACAATGGAGCTAGATCGTAAACTATTTAATTGTAACATAAACATTGTATCCTCACAATATGATTGAAAAACAAGAAAAGAAAAAAGAGAAAGAGAAGTAAATAAAAAAGACAAGACCGCTGAGTTTCAGTGGAGGTCCCGTTGCGATCCGGTGGGTAATAAGTAGTAAAATTAGATTTCAAAAAAATGAAAATTGACTTTTTGTGAGCGCCCCCGCAGGGCTTATAGCAAATAAGCAATTTGAGTTTGAGTAATTGTAAGTTGTATAACTTATCACAGAAAGTATGTAATAGGTGTGTACCTATTACATACTTTCTGTGATTAGTACCAGACATACAACGCGTATTTCTAATATAAATAATTATTTATGCTTATCAAGCAAGAAACTGGCGTTATGATTTACATAATATAATGACAGAATATTTATACATATATGAATTACACGTAAGAACATGTAATTTATACACAACTGGTTTCTGCCGGTGACTTTGTCCGCGTTAACTTTAAACAGGAACCTAACGATTTTCCGGGATAAAAACTAAGCCGTGTGCCAAATTTCTTCCAAATCCGTTTAGCTATTACCATTGCCGTACATACAATCTTTTAGAATTAAAAAAAAATAGTAGGATTTATGTCAAACACTTGCAGGTAACCGATTAAGCTGGAATTTGGTATATTATATTTATACGATAAGTTCAGTGACAATGTTATAATATACTAGTACCAACGTGCCATGGAGCTGACCTAATGATGGAGTCGGAAGGTGGCCAAAGAATCATGTCAACTATACAACGTTACCCCCTCGTGTTTAGGCTTGTTAGATTTTATAAGTACAATACAACCAGATGGTGTTCAAGGTCTGATGATGAAGATGAAAGAAGGTCAATAGAACCACGCCATGTTTCAGCTCGTTAGATTTGTCTTGACGAGTACTATAGAACCGGATGCATCCTGGGTCTGAGGATGCAGCCGGACGGTCGCCAATAGAACTGCACAACTACTTAGCATAACCATCGTGCATCGTGTTTGGGATCGTTCGATTTATCTTTTGCAAGTACTATAGACCCAGGTGGTATCTAAGATCTGATGATAAAGCCAAAAATGGCCATAGGAACTCCTCAACTTAGCAACATATATCCCTTGTATTTTGCTATAAAAGCTTGTTTTAAAAAGTGATCTTTTTAAATAAAAATTATTCATTTCAGTAAAGTTTATTATGCGCTGACAATAATATGCTAATTGAAATAAAAACATTAATTTACTAACATACAAAAAATAAATTGCTAATATTATTGCTCATATTATTTTAAGGTTCTTTCCTTAAAATAATATGAGCAAAATAATGCTCATTACTTTCCTTACCTTAATAGTACTTTACACGAGTATAAATGCCCGAAGTAATAACATTTTAAAGTGGATTCTCACTCAAAAGACATCACTTAATCAGTTTGATGTGCCGCATTGTCGCTACGCCGGATTCTATAGCCTTATTTCAGATTCAAGAAATCATACAAATGCTCCTCAAAAGACCTAGATCATAAACCAATTATAATTCGATGCGCAAAGAGAACCAATTATGTTAATAAAGCGTTGATAAACTTTGCCTAAAAAGTAATAATTCACGGGATTTAGCCCTTTATATTAATTCAACAGGCTTACAAATTATAGCCTGAAGTTTTGTCGATTTGAATCATACTAATATAAAATTTAAAAATTTTATTTTAAGATTTAGATGTGTTTAATATTTTTGATCTTTGATGTGTTGATATTTGTTAGTGGGGTAGACTTTAAGCTGGACTATAATGAAACTATGATTTAAGTATTTTAGGATTCCTTGCTTTTAACAGAGTGTCAATAAGTTTAATCTATGTCTATCTATATCATCACGCCAGATCTTTTACGGGGTAGGCAGAGAGTACAGAGTTCCAACAGGCTCAGGCTCTCCTTACATACCTCTCTGGCTTCCTCTACTCTCATAGTTCGTCTCATACACGCTCGCCGGTTACGGAGACTCCTGACTTGTCCTTCAGATAATATCCGGTCTATTTGGTCATGGTAAGATAGTCTAGGTCTTCCCCGGTACCTACATCCTTCCACTTTTGCATTGTATATCAATTTTGCCATTCTTTCTTCGGACATTCTTTCTATATGCCCGAACCAACGGAGCATACCCTTTCTCATCTTTTCACCGATACTCTCTTTCACTCCTATTTACTTTCTTACTACGGTGTTGCGAATACGGTCGGTCAGCTTCATTCCGCACATATTCCGCAGAGCTCGCATTTCCACCGCATTTATCCTACTTTCATTCTCCTTCTTACATACCCAGTTCTCGCTGCCATATAACAGCGTTGGGGCAAGCACTCCATTATGTATGGCCAGCTGCGCCTTTCGGCTTAAGTGCCGACTCCCAAGTAGCTTTCCCATCGCGCCATTCACTCTGTTCCCTGCACTCACTCTTCTCTCTATGTCAGCGGTGTATTTTCCATCCTTACTGAAGGCGCATCCAAGATATACAAACTCATTCACTTGCTCCAGCACATCGTTCCCAACCACAATCCTTGCATTCGTTCTGGTTTCTTCCCATTCAAAAAGTTTCAAAGTTTAATATTTGAACTTATAGGGGTGTATAGTATACACTTACGACTCACCAATAATGTTAGATCCCAATGTAATTGAGGATATCTCTATTGCTTAATGGGACCCTAGACTTGGGAGTAGCTAGGAACTAGGAGTAGCTAGTGACTACCAGACAAGACTTGAGAGTGCTACTGAGAACTTACCGATAGAAAAATTCTACAACAATTTGTCCCACTGCCTGTCCCAGGAGACTATCATATAGTATAAAGGATCTTTTTATTTCCACACAACCTAAAAAAATACCAAAAACCCTATACATTAAAGCTCTTATCAAATGCTCGCATATGATACAGCACGTTACATGAAAATAAAACTAGCTTTTTCTTTTTATTAAGGACCATTTTTATTAAGGACCTATTTCATAGGTGTAAAGTGAAGTTAAAGTAAGACGCCACTACAGAACTTTATGTCTTTTACCATTTAGTTAATACATATTTTCACAATCATATTTAGTCCCACACTGAAACATAGTTATGAACGTGTAATTATACCGATTATAAATATTAATTTCAGGGCTAAGAATACAGAGTAGTCGTTTTTGTAAAGGACCAATGAGTACTTCGTGAAGCGCGAAATTAGTTTAATTAATACGATATGAATTGCGCATGGTTCAATGGACGCTCATTTTAATCCTAGCCAGTCCTTATAAACGGAGTTTTAATTCAAGTTCCCATTCAAAACTCTGCAAGTGAGCTGAACTGCACATTCAAAAGCCGCAAAGATTTCAGTGAATCGAAAGTGATTTATTAAGTGTTTCTAAGGATAATGTACAACTTTATCTAAAGCTTAATATAATTTTTAAGCATGGATGACACACACATACATATGCATGCACGGATATGCATGCATGCACGGATGGGCGTAGATAGAACGCACGATTATGTAGCTGATATAAGCCAAATGATTTTTATCCTTATATTTTATATCTTTTGACACTCATAAGAAGCAGGAGTGGTGCCAGCGCATGGAGAAAACCAAGATGTCTTAAAAAAAAATATCTTAACATTGTGTCAAAACTCAATTTCTGTGTAACTACGGGCAGTTATATAAAATCACTATTTTATTTACGTTGTTTTGCTATTAAGTGCCGTACTTAATAATTACGAACAGACCGATAGTCTAGTGTACACTTGACCTAATTTAATCCACTACTAAAGGGATACGTATATTTCCGGGTTTCTCAAAGTAAGATGTTTTAATTAAGTCTTAGACCTCGCGATAAATAACTTGCCTGCCCGGTTTTGTTGGGACGGCACTATTTGCTAATGTATTTAATCCTATAAAATACTGCTGGCCCTGATTTCCATAAGCTCAATTGTTTCTGTCCGTACCTGGATCCGATTTAGTTGGTACATTGTGAACCATTTCCATTTGTTTATCTTCTGTAGACGAGCGTTGAATGAGTAAGTTGACATTTGACCTTTATATCGCTATTTGTTTTGACTTGATTTTACCGATAGACTCGTTATCAATAAAATATTATAAATGTACATAAATTGAAGTTACATACTATGGAATTAATAGCTTATGGCCGCCAGCGTATTTAAAATAGTTACAGGTACTTAGTGATGAACTGAATTTTGTATTTGTAGGATTAAATGCGCACCTGGCTTAGACTTGACTATCTTAACATGACCAAATATACTGTGTCTTATCTAAAAGGAAAGTTAAGAGTCTCCATAATAATGGAGAAAACAAGAGAGATCTGTAGGGAACGAAAGAACCTATTGGAACTCTGTACTCACTGCCTACCCCGCAATGGGTTTGGCGTGATGGTATAGATAGATATATAAAACTACAATAAAAATAAACTGCAGATTCAGTCTTCTTCCTATAATAAACCTATAATATGTCCCTTTAAAGGACTATAATGTTAAGTAGAGAACTTAACAACAAAGATGCGAGTAAATCCCTATCAAGTGGTATAAACAAAAGCTACAATAACCTTGGCAGGTACAATCGGCAGTCACAAGTGGACGTAAATGGAGAGAGCACTATCCGGCAGGGCTGTCATCTTCAAGTTAATTTCAAGAAATTGCCTTTGAAGACGTTCAAATGCGTATCGCAAGGTGAAAGGTAACATATTTAGGGTTTATTCCTGTGTCGTAGGTGTGTTTACAAACATTAAAATTTAAATTGAGACCGAATAAAAATGCTTGTGGGTCACACAAAGATGTACGCGCTATTAGACACGGTAGGCGGAGCGGCTTAAGCTCTTAACCACTGCGCTAAATCGTCCGTCAAAATATCTTTAAGAATATTTTAACATGACGGTAATAACAATAATTTAAATTTTTGAAAATTGTACTTTCATATACACTAATCATTGATCTTCAGATGAAAAACATCTACTGCAAGAATATAGGCCTCCCCAAAGATCGTTGTCCAGCTTGGTGTTGTTCGTGCTTTTTGTGAACAATCACAAAGTCAAATATAAGTCAAAAATTCTTTATTTGTATAGGCCTATAAAAACACTTACACAGAAAGCACGTACAACACAAAGCCGGTCCGGGTGATGATATAGGTCACGGGTTAAGGCTTATATACACATACAAGAAGATAGGTCGCGGATAAATCGGTCAATTTACGGCCGATTTCAATATTCAACTCAAGGATAAATTTGCCTACTACGGATAGAATTTTGACATACTTTGTATGGACATTCTGACAGTCTGTCACAATTCTACAATTAGTAAGCAAATCCATCCTTGAGTTGAATATTAAAACCGGCTATTAGTTGACTGCCCACTTCACGCCATCTGTCACATGAGTCACATGTCTTTAAATCATAATAGGCAATGAGATTAGGCGTTCGGGAAACTGCGCAACATCTTCTCATCCAAAATCCCTCAATGCCTCAAGACTTAAGTTTTTAGTCACTGTGATGATATATGGATCAGAGACGTGGTCTCTTACAATAGGTCTCATAAAAAAGCTCAAAGTTGCTCAGCGAGCTATGGAGAGAGCTATACTCGGCGTTTCTCTACGTGATCGAATCAGAAATGAGAAGATTCGTAGAAGAACCAAGGTCACCGACATAGCCCTTAAGATTAGCAAGCTGAAGTGGAAATGGGCTGGCCACATAGCGCGAAGATCAGAAAGATTCTAGAGTGGAGACCACGTATTGGCAAGCACAGCGTGGGACGACCGCCTGCCAAATGGACCGACGATCTTGTAAAAATCGCAGGAAGTCGTTGGGTGTAGGTGGCATCGGACTGGTTATGCTGGAAAGTGATTGGGGAGGCCTATGTTCAGCAGTGGACAAGTATAGGCTGAGATGATGATGATGATGAATGAGATTTTTGAGGTAAAATTATTAAAAATCAAAAGTTTTTGATTCATGTAGACCAAAATGCACTTATGAATAGTCGGAAAGACAAAATTATTGATTACCTAAGACTCTAACACAGATTGGGAAGTCATTCCTGTGGAGAAGAAGGGCAAGAAACTCTTTTTAAAAACGAGAGGTTTACAATTCTTTTGTGTACAGTGCAGAAGAAGCTAAAGAGATGTGCTTAAGTATATATTAAACATAAGTGTACTTAGATTCATGGTATCAGTGTCTACATAGTCCTTTCATTTACAAAATAGAGCTTATAGCTCCAGTGTGATGCCAAACGAGACTAGAATTGAATTATGATTAGAATTAAATTATTACCTGTTTGTATTTTATAGGTATTTTCAGAAGTTGGGACGTCAACCCTAGAGGAAAGTGAAGTATCGGTGGCGAGCCGGGAAGGTAGCCTTTTAACTCTTTTCCCACTCAACATTGTTACCTTCACACACGAGCACGCGCGTGCGCGGCGTACACAATCGCCTTCCTTTCCATAATGAAATAGACTACACGTTTACAACATTTGAGAACTGCCAAATTTAATCTTTATTATTGTGATGAATTTAAGCCACGGCTCAGTTCACCTAAATTATTTTGCGACTTATACTCTGGCTTGCTTCCCTTTAGAATAAAGCGTGTAGCCAAGTTGATAACCTACAGGCGTTTACGTTAATAGAAAAGTAGAGATGTGCAGGCATTACTTTTATAATAAAAAAGGCACGTGTTCTAAGCAAGGCGCTATCGATTGTGTCAAAAAATATAGATACAAAATGCTTGTAACTTGGTTAGCCACGTTCCCACCTGGAAAAGATGTTTTACATAATCCATTATTTAGTATTTACGCTGGGCAATCATATTTTGGAAAAACTATTAAACCTACTACTCGTATTAACGGAAATAAATAGGATCCAATACTTTCAAACTCAAATCATTCATTTTGTATAAGCCCTGCAAATTATCAAGGTTATATATTTTTAACCTACTGATCTACCCCCTCTGAGTGCGCCCTCCACTGAGAAGATGCGGCGAGATACTCAACGGGCTGCTTTTTTGTGTAAATCTCTTTACATTTTGTTTATCATTTTATATACCTCATCACTTCTATTTATCAACATTTTCTGAATTTGTACTAAAAATCTCTTCAATTCAATCTTTATTTATATAAAGATTATTGGAGCCATGATAAAGAAAGCATTCTATTTCATGCTCTATCTAATAAAACCTTCACCGAACGAAGGAACTAAAATTGAATACGACAAATAAGACTGGATCGACTCAACAATATGATGGATAGTAAACAAGAAATGCAGTGAACGAAAATAAAGTTGGCCAACTTCAGTTTGTACAGAGAACGTCGGGAAATATAGCCTAAAATATGAAACCTGGCATTACTTGAGCACAGGGCAAAAATAGATAAGACTAGGTGTCCAGGACTTTCACAAAGCTCGGAATCAAATTTGGAATCGTGAAATAATTATTGATGTACCCATTTCCTATAATTCGATTGTTTCTATTGAAATTTATTTTAACAAGCATGATAATTATGATGCTGTGGAGTGGCATAAGATAGACCAATGATCCGGTAAAGATCGTGAGTAAAAGGTGAATGCGGTCGTCGTGACGGTCTTTGGGTAGACTTTTGTCGTGCAGCAGACGCCTTTCAGCTAAAGATATGTTATAATAATATTAGCCCTGTTATAAAACTGTCCCACCGTTGGGCACCGGCCTCCTCCTAAACTGAGAGACTAGGCCATAGTCCACCACGCTGGCCCAGTGCGGGTTGGCGAACTTCACACACTTTCGAGAAACTATTAGGCATGCAGGTTTCCTCACGATGTTTTCCTTACCCTTTAAAGCAAGTGATAGTTAATTTTTAATTCGCACATGCTTTCGAAAAGACAGAGGTGCGAGTCTGGGTTTGTCCCCAAAACTTCTGAGTTTGCAGTCCAACGGTCTACCCACAAGGTTATCACTGCTCTTGAAGATATGTATAATAACTTTATTAAGACATTTTTGAAACAAGCTTTTATAGCAAAACCACCACGAAAGTAGTTGCGTAGTTGCAGAGTTCCTATGGCCTTCTTCCGGTTTTATCACCAGACCCTGGACACCATCTGGTTTTAAAGTACCCATCCAACGAACCCATATACGGCAGGGTTATATTGAGTAATTAGGTGGTTTGATCGGCCACTTTTCGGCTTCATCATCATCGTCAGGTTCTAAACTACTCATTAATAGCAATCCAACAATTCTAAACACCAGGGATTATGTATTTAATTGACGTGTTCCTATGGCCACCTTTCGACTTCATCTTCAAACTACTTATATTATTGTTTTGTCACCAAACTTACATATCATCATCATCATCTCAGCCTATACTTATCCTGTGCTGAACTTAGACCTCCCCAATCGCTTTTCGTAACCGGTTCGATGCCACCTGCATCCAACGACTTCCTGTGATTTTCACAAAATCGTCGGTCCATCTGGCCGGCGGTCGACATATGCTGCCCTTGCCAATACGTGATCTCCACTCTAAAATCTTTCTGCGCCCGTCCGATGTGGCCCGCCCATTGCCACTTCAGCTTCCTAATCCTGAGGGCTATCTATGTAGAGTAACGCCGAGCATAGCCCTTTCCATAGCTCGCTGAGCAACTCTGACCTTTTTTATGAGACCTATTGTAAGAGACCACGTCTCTGTTACTTCTCACCAAACTTATATATGTATCCCAAATTTCAGCTCAATCGGATACCCGCAGTTCTTGACAAACGGATTACAAGACTTGAACCGGAAAGACAGACAAACATACGAGCATTGCAAGTTGAATAAAGGCCTAATAAATAAAGTAGCTTGTTCTTCTTTTTTTTTTCATGATGGCAACCAGTTACAAAATTAAATCATTTTTGCCAGTATCATATGCAATAGTTACTTTACTCTTTGACCATATATGAAGTTTTCAATTAATTTAACATCCTGATGAAAATCATAAAAACGATGTTCGCGTACTCTCCCTTCCCCCTAATGGATCTGGGGTGATGATACAGATAGAGATAGAGGTTTAGGAAGGCTGTCAAATATTAATTGGTAGATCGGTACACATATGATGCTTACCCGCCAGAGGGCGTCGCACGAATAGATTAACGTTATCGAGAAAGCGTGCTATCACGTTTATGTATATATAGTATATATTTACAACGTTGTGTGACAAGGGTGGCATAATAAATCGATAGCTTTACTCTGAAGTCTAGCTGTTCGTGCTCAGCCCCCAGGCCTCTATTTGCGACGATCGCAGCGATATTGTTTTCAAGGCTATGCCTCTGCCGCAGTACACAGTTACAACAGGTCCCTCCTAAGTCCTTTTTTTTTTTTATAAAACGTACCCACACTAGGATTTATTCCTGTGTCGTGGGTGCGTTTACAAACATGAAAATTCACAAACAAATACCCAGACCGGAACAAATAATTGTGGATCACACAAAGATTTGTCTCGTGCGGGAATCGAACCCACGACTATTAGATACAGTGGGCGGAGCGGCTTAAGCTCTTAACCACTGCGCTAAATCGTCGAATAAATCGTCCATATCACAATTACAAACACTGATAAAATCTATAATCAGAACTAGCCTAAAGTATAAGGAGATAATCAGGTGTGGTAATTTTACGCAGTGAAACGGCATATAAACTGGAGAAAAATGTCCCTTTATTACCATAAGTAATATATTTTCTTAAAAGAACGTAGCCCCACACTAGGAATTATTCCGGTGTAGTGGGTGCGTTTACAAACATTAAATTCACATGCAGAAACACCTAGACCGACACAAATATTTGTAAGACACACAAAGATTTGTCCCATGCGGGAATCGAAGCCGCCACTTTTCGATCCAGTGGGCGTAGCGACTCACGCTCTTAACCACTAGACCGAGCCGTCATTATAGGAGTAGGTTCAATTAATTTATACATACCGTGATGCCGCGTGGTTCCCGGCTTAGAATAGGACCAACCCATCTCATCCCATCGGGTGTCGTACAAGGCGACTAAGGGAAAACTAGGGAATGGGCAGCAGCGTTCCCTTAACACTTCGACGACCAATAACTGCGCTCGCCAACCCGCCTGCCAAGCGTGGCGAGTATGGCAAACACCCCCAATTATGGAAGAAAGTAGGAAAACCAGGCCCCTAGTCCCCGGCGGTCCTGTTCGTCCTGGCCACGGTAGCAGCCATGGTAACGACAGGACAAGGGGTGCTAAGAATCTCCGGCAGAGATTCGGCTACCACCAAAACCGAAAATTGGCCCTGGTGACATACAACGCACGCACATTGAGGTCAGATGAGAAGCTAGTTGAGCTGGAAGAAGAGTTAAACAAGTTGCGGTGGAGTATTGTTGGTTTATCGGAGGTCCGAAGAGAGGGCGAGGACACGATAACCTTAAAATCCGGCAACTTGTTTTACTACCGGGAGGGCGAACAGCAGTCCCAAGGTGGTGTCGGATTTATCGTCCACAAGTCACTCATAAACAACGTTGTGTCCATTACTAGTGTGTCGAGCAGGGTAGCGTACCTGATACTCAGAATATCCAAAAGATATTCGCTGAAGGTCATACAGGTCTACGCACCGACCTCGGCATACTCAGATGATGACGTCGAAGTTATGTATGAGGACATTAGTAGAGCCATACATACTTCCAAAACACACTTTACAGTGGTTATGGGTGACTTCAATGCGCGGCTGGGCAAACGGGGCGATGATGAGTTGAGAGTGGGGCAATTTGGATATGCGCAGCGCAACCCCAGGGGTCAGAGGCTGGCCGAATTTCTGGAGAAAGAGGGACTCTTTATGATGAACTCTTTCTTCCAGAAGCCGCCTCATAGGAAATGGACCTGGATGAGCCCTGATGGTTCCACAAAAAATGAGATAGACTTCATCATGAGCACCAAGCGACAAATATTTAATGATGTCTCCGTGATTCATAGGGTAAAAACCGGCAGTGATCACCGAATGGTCAGAGGCACATTAAATATTAATGTCAAAATGGAAAGATCGCGTCTGATGAAGTCTACGCTCCGACCTACTCATGCATATATCCAAAACCCCGAGAACTTTCAACTCGAATTGTCAAACCGCTTCGAATTGCTAGACAGCAGCGCATCAGTGGACGAAATCAACAACAGGCTGGTAGAGACTGTTCATACGGTCGGGTCCAAGTATTTTAAGACCCACCGTAAAAATAGGCCTCAAAAACTATCTGACTACACCCGAAACCTCATGGCTGAGCGACGTTCCATGACGCTCCAAACCTCCGATGATGCTAAGTCCTATAGGCAGCTTAATGGACAGATATTGAAGTCCTTGCGACACGACTTACGGTCCTTCAATGCAAGGCGTATTGAGGAGACCATAGAGCAGAACAAGGGCTCTAAAGTGTTCGCAAGAGACGCGTCTATTGGGCAGAGCCAGTTGACGAAGCTGAAGACGGAGGACGGAAACGTAACGTCAAATAGGTCAGAGGTGCTCAGGGAGATAGAGAGGTTCTATGGAAAGTTATATACCTCAGTAGCTAAACCTGTTGTTGACTTGGTAAAAGACCCAAGAGCCAAGCTAACCCGACACTGCACTGAAGATATCCCGGACATCAGCCTGTGCGAAATTAGGATGGCTCTCAAACAACTTAAAAACAACAAAGCGCCGGGTGAAGACGGAATTACTGCAGAACTTCTGAAGGCGGGCGGATCGCCGGTACTTAAAGTCCTTCAGAGGCTATTTAATTCCGTCTTGCTTGAAGGGAAAACGCCGGAAGCATGGAACAGGGGTGTGGTGGTGCTGTTTTTCAAGAAAGGTGATAACACCTTATTGAAGAACTATAGGCCCATCACACTGCTGAGCCATGTTTATAAGTTGTTTACGAGAGTCATTACGAATCGTCTCGAACGAAGGCTTGATGACTTCCAGCCTCCCGAACAAGCCGGTTTCCGGAAAGGTTTTAGTACCATAGACCACATACATACGCTGCGGCAGGTTATACAGAAGACTGAGGAGTATAATCGGCCACTATGCTTGGCGTTTGTGGACTATGAGAAAGCCTTTGATTCGATCGAGACTTGGGCGGTTCTTAGATCTCTCCAGCGATGCCGCATTGACTATAGGTACATCGAAGTGTTGAAGTGCTTGTATAATAACGCCACCATGTCAGTCCGAGTACAGGGGCAGTGCACGAAGGTGATCCCCATAAAAAGAGGAGTAAGACAGGGAGACGTCATTTCTCCGAAACTGTTTACGGCCACCTTAGAGGACGCCTTCAAGCTCTTGGAATGGCAAAGACTTGGCATCAACATCAATGGCGAATACATCACTCACCTTCGATTTGCCGACGACATTGTGGTCATGGCGGAGTCGCTGGAAGATCTAGGACGAATGCTCGGTGACCTCAATAGAGTATCCCAACAAGTGGGTCTTAAAATGAATATGGACAAAACAAAAATAATGTTTAATGTCCATGTCGTACCCACCGCACTCACCGTTGGGAACTCTACTCTTGAAGTTGTCGACGAATACATTTACCTGGGACAGGCAGTCCGGTTAGGTAGGTCCAACTTTGAGAGAGAGGTCAATCGACGAATCCAACTCGGCTGGGCAGCGTTCGGGAAACTGCGCAACATCTTCTCATCCAAAATACCTCAGTGCCTAAAGACTAAAGTTTTTAGTCAATGTGTGTTACCAGTGATGACATATGGATCAGAGACGTGGTCTCTTACAATAGGTCTCATAAAAAAGCTCAAAGTTGCTCAGCGAGCTATGGAAAGAGCTATGCTCGGCGTTTCTCTACGTGATCGAATCAGGAATGAGGAGATTCGTAGAAGAACCAAGGTCACCGACATAGCCCTCAGGATTAGCATGCTGAAGTGGCAATGGGCTGGCCACATAGCGCGAAGATTGGACGGGCGTTGGGGCAGAAAGATTCTAGAGTGGAGACCACGTATTGGCAAGCGCAGCGTAGGACGACCGCCTGCCAGATGGACCGACGATCTTGTGAAAATCGCAGGAAATCGTTGGATGCAGGTGGCATCGGACCGGTTACGCTGGAAAGCGATTGGGGAGGCCTATGTTCAGCAGTGGACAAGTATAGGCTGAAATGATGATGATGATGTGACGCCTATATTCCCCAAGCAGAGGTGGCAGAGGTGTACTGAGTACACCCACTTTTCGGCGACGATGTTAGGTCCCAAATAATAGGGGGGGAGCCTATTGCTATATACCGGGCACAATTCCAGGTTCAAATCCTAAGTCGGACAAAATGTAGTTTTTCTATCGAAAAATCTCAGTAACAGTCCGACATCTAGAACCGTGTTCGGTGTATGGCAATAGCCTCGACGCCTATTACATGGGATCTAACATCGTCTGCGAAAAGTAGGTGTATAGAATACACCTCTATAGCCCCCGCTTGAAGAATATAGGCGGGACGGTATTATTTTTTTATTCATACCATCTAAATTTGACTTGTTTGTATTAATTCCAAGATTTAACTTTTTGAATAATATTAACAGACATTTTATTTATATTCATCATCATCATCATCATCTCAGCCTATACTTGTCCACTGCTGAACATAGGCCTCCCCAATCGCTTTCCAGCGTAACCGGTCCGATGCCACCTGCATCCAACGACTTCCTGCCATTTTCACAAGATCGTCGGTCCATCTGGCAGGCGGTCGTCCCACGCTGCGCTTGCCAATACGTGGTCTCCACTCTAGAATCTTTCTGCCCCAACGCCCGTCCGATCTTCGCGCTATGTGGCCCGCCCATTGCCACTTCAGCTTGCTAATCTTAAGGGCTATGTCGGTGACCTTGGTTCTTCTACGAATCTCCTCATTCCTGATTCGATTACGTAGAGAAACGCCGAGCATAGCTCTCTCCATAGCTCGCTGAGCAACTCTGAGCTTTTTTATGAGACTTATAGTAAGAGACCACGTCTCTGATCCATATATCATCACTGGTAACACACATTTATATTCAGTTCCAGTATAAACACAATTTCAGTAAAAACAGTATAACACTAATATGTTCAATTCCGTTCCATGGATCCTCAAAAAGCAAATCTCTCCTAAATAAAATTGTACTGTAAATACGTTAGCAATATTTTCAGTCATCAGTTAAATATTTGTAGTACAATCAACGACCCCATTACCAATTTATGTTCTATAGTTATTTTGTATATAGAATCAGGTTTATTATTCTGCTCACTGAGATACTAATTAAATTAAATGTTTTTCGTCAGCGCCATGAGGACAATCGAGATCTACTAGTTATGAGTATGTACGCTTTCATTTTGTTTGAGCTACCGCAAATTATTTGTGTTAAATCTCAATTTAATTAGCGTTCGTGCTTAATTACTAGTACACGGTTTATTTCCGAAATTATGTTGAAAATGTTGTGATTAAAAGACGTGCTCCAAATATATTTCGTAATTATGAAAATTAACACAAATTGAGTTCATAAAAAGGTACCGGAAGATATAATTTGACACACGATAAATTATATCTTTCGGGTACTCGAATGTATATTCGAGATTATATACAGATATGTCATTAAAATACGTATGATATACACAAATTAAATAAGAGCTTAAAGCATATAAATTGTTTTACGGATATTAAACTGTAAACTTGTTTAGTTAAAATATCATTCAAAAGTTATATTCCAAGCAAATTTGCACTCTCATTAATTTATATTTTTATGATTGTGACGGCATTGTGATTGCGACGACGGCTTGGTCCACTGGTTGAGAGCTTAGGCCGCTCCGCTCATTGGTTCGAGTAGTCCCGGGTTCGATTCCCACACGGGATACATCTTTGTGTGACTCACAAATATTTGTTTCAGTCTTGTCAGTTTTTTATTTTTTTTTTTTTAAACTTAGCCCCACACTAGGATTTATTCCTGTGTCGTGGGTGCGTTTACAAACATGAAAATTCACATACACAAATACCCAAACCGGAACAAATAATTGTGGATCACACAAAGATTTGTCCCGTGCGGGACTCGAACCCGCGACTATTAGACGCAGTGGGCAGAGCGGCTTAAGCTCTTAACCACTGCGCTAAATCGTCTGTCAGTCTGTATAAAACTTGATGGGAGCTCCATTTGTAAAAAAAAACATTCATTTATAATATACCAAAATATACGTAAAATACAATTTTTAATATATTAGAAGAAACTACAATAAATTACATTAACAATTCTTAATAAATATTTTACGCGAAAACTGCATTAAGAAACGATAAAGTAGGCCCCAAGCTACAAATATCAGATAGACAATTTAATCTTAATCGCAAGTGTTCTCGTGCAGGACGCTCCTGGTACGAACCAGTAATGGAGGGTTGTAAATCTTTCAGTGGACAGCGACGCGGCGCGCCGTTACAAAACATTTTTTTTTGTCCCCATTCCACCACTGGGAATACGGATTCGATTTTGTACATTCAATACAATGCTGCTGACTATATCCCATTTTAACAGTACCTAACGATAGATATCGACTCGCTGTGGATTCATACAGAGAAAAAATATCGTGCATTGCACTCACGTAAGCATCACGGGATGTTTTTTTCGTGTAAGTGGCTTTGGTTATATTTTAATTATCTTTTTTAAAAAGTCTTCAAAGACTGAAAGCGATGAATGAAGGTGTACAAATGGGTGACTTAGTGGTAAACCATCTACTTTATGCAGATGACGCGGTTTTAATAGCGCCAACAGCCACTGATCTGCAAACACTAGTCACAGTTATGAAAGACGACTGCATGATCAATGGCTTACACTTGAATGTGAAGAAAACCAAGATTATGGTTTTTGAAAGGGAAGAAACCAGAACGAATGTAAGGATTGTGGTTGGTAACGATATGCTGGAGCAAGTGAATGAGTTTGTATATCTTGGAGGCGCCTTCAGTAAGGATGGGAAATACACCGCTGACATAGAGAGAAGAGTGAGTGCAGGGAACAGAGTGAATGGTGCGATGGGAAAGCTACTCGGGAGCCGGCACTTAAGCCATAAGGCGCAGCTGGCCATACATAACGGAGTTCTTGTCCCAACGCTGTTATATGGTAGCGAGAGCTGGGTATGTAAGAAGGAGAATGAAAGTAGGATAAATGCGGTAGAAATGCGAGCTCTTCGGAAGATGTGCGGAGTGAAGCTGACCGACCGCAATAGCAACAGCATAGTAAGACAGCGAGTAGGTATGAAAGATAGTATCGGTGTAAAGATGAGAAAGGGCATGCTCCGTTGGTTCGGGCATATAGAAAGAATGCCAGAGGAAAGAATGACAAAACAGATATACAATGTGAAAGTGGAAGGATGCAGGTACCGGGGAAGACCTAGACTATCTTACCACGACCAAGTAAACCGAGTCTTATCTGATGGAAAAGTCAAGAGTCTCCGTAACCGGCGAGCGTGTATGAGACGAACTATGAGAGTCGAGGAAGCCAGAGAGGTATGTAAGGAAAGAACCTGTTGGAACTCTGTACTCTCTGCCTACCCCGCAAGGGATCTGGCGTGAGGTTATAGATAGATAGATAGATCTTTTTTAAATTTTTGACAAACAAAGCCACTACGGCTTTCATTTAGTAACCTTAATTAATTATTCACCCCTGTTTACGTATAATACCACTTGCCCATGTAACTGCAGCGCTGCTTTTCAGGTATTCGTAATTAGTATGTATGTACCTACGTAGATATATATGTACATAATATGTTTTGAAGTATTCATCTTCTCCTAAAATCATGAGTTGAATCTGTTCTTACGTACGAAAAAATTAACAAGCAAGCGTGCTAGCGAGTAAGCGTGCTGTCGCGCACATGTTTTTTTAGTAAATTTTTAATATGATAACGATGGCACAACAATTCGCTAGGGTAAGTATCAGCCATCTAAACCAACCGAGCCGAAGATTGCCTATACACTTGATGATCGCTAAGAACACCGCGGCTCCGGACGGACTATGAGAGTAGATAATTTAAAGTATTTTATATATTTATTCGCGCTCTAGGTAAGAGGCGCTCGTATCGCTGTGTGACTGCGGTTTTCTTACCCATCACTATTCGGTTGGGTCAGTCTAAGATGAGTGACCGTTCGTGGCATTTTCATATTTACGAAGCACGTCTCCGTGCTTCGGAATGCATGCTACGCCGTTGGTTCCGGTTACCACTTAATGTGGTGGTCGTTAATCCAAACTGGAAGCCTTATAGGTGGCTTAATAAGTTTCAACAGCAGGTGGGCCATAAACCTGCCACCACAAATATACACGATGTTTGCATGGTGCAGCGTGGTGCTCTCAGGGCGAATATATATTATTATTATTAGTAGAATATATATTATATTATCTCGCTGAGATTCATGGGATTTACCCGGACTTTTGAAAGGCTTGCATGGGGAATGGGTCCAACACGTAGAGGCCCTTTGCGAGAAATTAAAGTTATGTAAGCCACCTACCGAGATCACTTGCTGAACATAAAGAAACATAACCAGCGAACTGACCCCGGCAGGTGCAAGGACTATTGTAAATTATGGAAAGAAAACAAGGTCTATGTAAATGAGGTTTGATGGACAAGAACTGGACTATTTCGAACGGGACGGACACCGGCCATAATTAGTGATACCTAATTACCCATGGCCGGCGGTGACTCGCCGCTTACTAGATGGGCCCTCAAACGGTCGTCCTAGGACAACTGAGGGCAACACCGCTGTGAGCGGCTCAGGGGTGTAGATAGGTGTGCTGCGCTTTCTCCGAAGTTACTCGCGGCGTTATGCCCTGTAACACTTCCACCCCTGAAGAACATCGACGTAGGACCGCATTATCTTCCTACGTCGATATAGCTCTCACGGCTCCTCCCTGGACGGCCAATTAAGGCTAGCCAGAGCCGAGAGTACTGCGGGCACCCATCGGTTTCCACTAGACCGACGAAGTCACGCCGAGTTGGGGGCCCTAACCGGCTCCCTGAAGCACTCGGGTCCGTGGTGTCGTTACTCACCAACAGCTTGCCACAAGCTACCCTGCGGGCTTATTATTAGTTAGCCTACAGTGTCCCACTGCTGGGCAAAGGCCTCCCTCCATCTCTTCCACTCTACTCTATTTAGGGCTATGGAGCGCCAATCGTTGTTAAAGGAGTCCGGTTCTGGTCCGAACTGGAATATATATAATAAACTATAATTTGACCCTCTTTAATGGGTAAACATCGAAATAGCAATTGATTGCGCGGTTGCAACAAAATATTATTATTCGAATCACTCGCTAATTCCAAACCTTTAAGCCGCGTAACCTTTATTTAGAAACGTTTAAACAATGCACACAATTAAATTGACTTTATCACAGCCTACAGTAATCCTGATACTATTTATCTAAATTATTTTATGATGTGTTAAGATTTAAAATTAGGTTAGTTCAAAGAAGTAGTTCAAGAAAATCTAAAAGTCAAACTATTATAATCATACATACATAAATTCACGCCTTTATCCCACTTGGGAAGGCAGAGACTACCGTTACTCACATACTAAGATTCTGACACACCTCTTGCGCTTTATCTATCTTCATGCATCTCCGCCAATGAAGAGTGCTACGCGCTTGACCTTTTTCAAAGAGACTATTAATTTGGTTGTGATGAGTTCACCTTGGGCGACCTCTTCCGACACTTCCACTCACATTTGCTCGATATATTTCTTTCGTTAGTCGCCAGTCACACATCCTTTCCACATGCTCATACCAATTCAACATCCCTCTTTCAATCCTAGTCACCACTTCATCCCTCAACTTACAGCGGTTTCTAATCACACTATTCCTCATTCGGTCAGCAAGGGTGACTCCACATATACTCCATAAAGAGCGAATTTCCACGGCATTGACTCTACTTTTATGCTTCTTTTGCCATACCCGATATTCAATGGCATACATAAGCGTAAATTCCAAGACATCATTGTAAATAGTCAGTCAAGCATTTGCTGAGACAGACTGACCGACACTACGGCGCGTAAGGCATCATTCACTTTGTTCCGCACGACCACTCTCTTTTCAATATTGCCGTTACGCCTTCCATTTCTAATGAACACGCTCCCCAAGTAAGCAAATTCTTTATTATCATGGAAATCTATAATAACATCAAGGTGACTTGGTCCATTGGATAAGAGCGTATGCCGCTTCACTTATTAGATTAAGGAGTCGCAGGTTCGATTTCCGCCCGGAATCTTTGTGTCATCCACAAATGTTAAACGGAATAATTCCGGTCTGAGTGTTTTCGTATGCGAATTACACGTTTGTAAAGTGCTTACGACACAGGAATAATTCTTAGCGTGAAGCTACGCTATCGTTCAAAAATGCTTTAAAATTAAATATTTTGAAGTTTCATTATTGCACACTGTCGTAAAGTAAAATATCCTTGAACAAAAATAAAAAACCTACACAATTACAACTTTTTTATTAATGCATACGTACCGTGAAAAGGTATTACGGGCTCTCTAAATCCATCCCGCTCTAAAAGAAAAACAAGAAATTTCATAAAAGGCGACCATTAACAAAATGTAGAAGTGAAAATAAAGAGTAGGAGTAAATAACCGTCTGTGAATAACGAGACAAGTCTTTTATATTAAAATTCGTCATAACGTTCCATTAAACCGGCGCTATTTGAAAGGTGACAAATGCGGTTTTTTATTATTGTAACTTTAATTCTATACCTCGTTCCGGTGTCGCCTGAAAAATGCTTACTTATATCTTTCATCGCACTGCCAGTATGTTCCTGAGATTGCTTGTGGGTTGCTAATGACGTATTGTTACGTTAAAGTAGAATAACGTACCACCTACATCCTGATCGGGGTTGAGGTTTGCCATGTACATCCACATAAAGTCAACGATGTTATGTTCCAAAGAAATTTTCTAGTTTGGAAATCAGAATTCGAACCTGCGACCTCGTGATCGTCATTTAAACTATGCTGAACAAGACTTACGAAGTAGTCATTATTATTACATATTTTTATAATTTTATAACTGCAGGTAAAGATTGCGATTAGCCAAGTGAAGGCAATTTTAATTGATTAATGACCGAAATATTTATAATACTTATTTATATCAAATATTATTATAAGAGCGGTGAAGGAAAACATCGTGAGGAAACCTGTATGCCAGAAAGTTTCTCGAAGGTGTGTGAAGTTCGCCAACCCGCACTGGGCCAGCGTGGTGGACTATGGCCTAAACCCTTTCAGTTTGAGAGGAGGCCCGTGCCCAATGGTAGGACAGTTTCTTAACAGGGCTAATATTATAATTATTATTATAAGAATAATGAATTATAGTGCTTGTGCACAGCGCGAGTACATAAGCGAGCTGCAAGTGCGAGCTACTCGAGCAGGAAACATCGCGATACATGCGTGTGCACGGGACTCTCACTTAATACACGGACACACACGACGGGACCCACCTCCCCAAGTGCCTCAACCTGTACCAGTTAATTAAATTTTGTGCCAATATATAAGGAATATATGTATTCGAGCTTAGGTATATTTCTCGAACTTTAGTCAAGAAAAGTTAATTAATTGCTACTAGAAAAAACATCAAAAAATCTCATATTTAATTTAAAAATAATACACGGTACGCACATTATATCTCCCAATAAAGTTGTGGATGGAAACCGCCTATATCCTAATTTTTTACTCGTCAACCGGCATCGCGACACTGAGCCAAATAACCTGACGCTGTCGGCTGAAATAAGGCGCGTTCTAATTTACATTCTGTATACAAATTGCGCAAATGTGAGCATGAAAATAAAATGCTCGCCGTTTGTGTTTTCTTGTGGGGTGGTCTTTTCTCGCATTATGTAAATTTTTATTACGAGTTCTGTCAAATTAGTTTATATACGCACATTTTTATAAAGCTTTCGTATGGATACAGTTTCCTTTTGACATCGCGTTGTTGTTTTTATAATAATTGTTGAATACTTTTTTTATAAGCAGTCCATACTTAGCGCTACTAGAAAGATGTACATCGTACGTATAAAGACATATTTCCTTTGAGGGGAAGTAACGAAACACGCTTGCGAAACAGTTAATAAAGATCAGAACTCTATCTAGGAATCTAGGGACGCAATCTAGGATATTTAGTTTTCAGTTAGTAGAGACTAGTGGAACTACAATTGCGCCCTTTATTCCTGGAAGCAACACAGAATATATATTCATTAAATAACTTAGCAGACAAAATACCAGAGGCGTTGATTTTATTTATAGTCTTCAAAATTGCGGATATCCAACCTTACGCTTGTTTACATCAAAGTTCCAGCTTAAATAATGTACATACTAAAACACCGTTACGCCAATATTCTCATAGCGGGGGTGCCAGAGGTGTACTGCATACATCCGCTTTTTACCGACGATGTTAGGTCTCATGTAATAGGTGGCGAGCCTTTTGCCATATACCGAGCACGATTCCAGAGTCCAGACTTTACGTTAGAAAAACTACGTTTGTCCGACCTTCGTGATCACCAGATGATGCGCTTTGCTACTAGACCAATGAGGCAGTCAATGTACGTACTATATACAAAATATGTAAAATAAGCACATTATAAAGGAAATAAACGTTGTGTACGTTCTTAACTTCATAACACCTCGGGCACAATCGCATAAAGAACGTTTACATAATATTACGACTTTATATGTTAATAAATATATAATAGTGATGTGATCACCCGGCACTTGGTGGATGATTGTGGTTTTGCGGAGCCCGTAGCGCGAACCCGCGATAAAGTAGCGCTGTTTAACTTCCACGACAAACTTTACTTCTCTATTCTCTCGATTTCACATTATATTGAACCTAGTGTACACTTCACTGTGAAACTTTTGAGAAAACTTTGTATATTATAAGAAAACTAGATCGTGTGATATATTTTTATCTATCAACCAAATTGTGGGGGAGTGTTGGGCTTTTCAATATATAAGATGTTTATCTGGATTTATGCAGTTTCAGTTATTTAAGTTTGGTACTATTAACGCCACAATCTGGTCATGATTTTTAAGAAAGCTTTATCACGATCCTAACAAAATTCAACAGTCAACAGCATGATAACTTAAATATCTAGTACTAATTTCTTCAAGCTCTACAATAATCAAACCTCATATTTTATACTTACATTCAACTTCATACGTGAATAACGTTGTGAAAACATCATTCCCTCTACAAAATATTTACATACACAAAACTGGAGCACAATCTCTCTTACACAAACAATAGCGTTATTTTGACATCAAGTCACTGTTTGTTCTACTCGCTAGCGTTGTGCATGAGATTCGCCTAATAAGGACACCCACTGAATAAATTCTTGATCACGGTGCCCTATTATTATTTAGCGGTTTATAAATGTCAGAGGGTCGAAGCCTAAGGTAGCCTCGATGGCGGGAGGGGATCAAAAATCGTAGCAATAAGCGTAAAAAGTTTGAGAGTAACGCACACGCTGTGAATTTGGAAGGTAGTCAAACGTTCACGTCTTTACTGAAACGAGGTCGATGACCTAAGTATGTACGTGATCTTTGGCACCAGTGTGCATTTTAATTCTTAATCTGATCGCAATTATTTTTTTCTGAACACTTCGATTGCATGCCATATTCTCGGCATAATTTCAGCATAAAGAAAGCTCAAATTTGTTAGATATATTGCGTTTGACAAATGTCGCTGGAATTGAGGCGTATTTGATGACGTATCAAGACAAAATATAAAGTGGCCACGTGTCTCGAACACTCACAAAGCCTTTTCTGTATTTTATTTCTGAAATTGCATAGTAATACAAGGGTATCCTAAAATAGTACATGAAACGGTCTCACATCCTTCGCAATGGGAGTCTTAAATAGCGCTGCAACCGAAATGGAAACCTTATATTGACCGCAAAGTTTCAAAGTTTCGGAATCAGAAGAAACTTGACCTAAACAAACATGATGAATTAATAATTACAATTATTTAAATATTGTGATGATATGTCCGCGCTACGCTTGCACTATTAAAGCACAACTTGAAATTCGAAAAGGCAGACCAGAATAGTCACTAACAGTCCTAACACTAATAGAGCTGTTACATATGGCGTCTCTATTGCCAAACGGGACGGGATTGATTCATAATTAATAAAGTATACCACCCCCTACACTTACAATTAGGGAATATAGGAGTGGCGGTGTGTAAAGTATTAATTATATTTATAAAATAAAGACAATCACCGTAACTAAACCAAAGTCCTAGTATTCCAGATTCAGGTGTCTCTCTTCAACACTAAGAAGGGACTTATCTGGTGTAATTGGCGAAATATTCTAATATCTACTACAACACACCCTTAAAATACAGGTACAATATTTGTATAAGGACTCTTAGATTTAGGTAAGCCCATATTTTAGGTATCAAGTAGAAAAAATACACAACCTTTCACTTTCAGTAATCTTTATTCCGAACTTTATGTAAAGTCTAAAAAAATTGCATGCATCTTATTTAAAATATTATTCATCAAGTGGTAAGTCTAAAAAATTGCCTGCCTTGTCAAAAAGATTCATCTACTCAAACAATATATGGCATCAAAACAACTACATTATCTAAATAGGACTACGTAAACTGGAACGATTTAGGCCACGATACTTAGTATTTTATCATATTATACTCGTTTATCGTTCAATCAATTTCAAAATTCCGCTTGAGCTAGACAAATTGGTGCCAATTTTTCCATCTAGGTTTGAAAAAAGTTTTTGTGACAGTTATCTATCTATCTAGTCAATTTACGTTACTCTACATTCCATGTTGAATATTCATTGCATTAAAGTTGTGATAGCTTTATTACTCCTATATTCATTACAAATGATTTTAAGGATTAAAAAGTATAAAAGTTTGCCTGCTTTTTTATATATTGTGAAAATCGTAAATGTGCGAGACAAAAAAGTTTCAAAGACGTATCTTTTCTTTTATTTAACCTATGATTCCCTTTATGCTTAAAGATTTGTCCATGATTAAAATCACTTACTAAATTAAAATTATGATCTATTCTGATCAAGTTTAGCACCTACTAAACGTTGGCAGTCATACATAAACACACTACCAAAAATATCACCGTTTCTCTAGTAAATTAAGGCACTTAAATGCACGGTCTTTTGTTAAGACAGGTTACAATTAAAACAACACGCTACACCAAGAGTGGTTTCAAGATAAGCGAGCCTTATCGTAACGTTATAATGACTGGAATCAATCAGAGGTGTCTGGATCGCAAACCTCGCACCAGCGGAGGTAGCCCTTGTGACTCCGCAGGAGGTTTCGAACGTGATACCATTAAGCGATTGTGTAAGGGATAGTTCGGTTAAGATGCCACTCAATAGGCAATTGAGCCACTGTCTGAGTCAGATTGTAGACACACGTTCTACACGTGCGGGTATATTGCGCAGATGGACTTCTGTAAGACAAAAGATTTTAGAGGTGTAAGTTTGTTTTTGGTAGAGACATGCAATCTGTATATTATCTAAACCCCGTGAGATTTATAGGATCACACGCATTAATAAAGGACCTAATTAGGATTTTAGAAGGACTGATAGCGGTTAACTACATGGACTTAGTAACAACTCAGGATTTTTTTTGTGAATCGTTACCTAGGTTACCGAATAGGCCAGTCTCAGTTAGGCTAGACCTTTTATGGTAGTCAAGTTTTCATGCTGTTTCCCGCTTTACAACAACAAGAAGTGAGCCTTATTTTTTTTACTCGCACTATTTACTTTTTCTAAATAAATTTGCTGCGGTTTCTAAAACAATGAAAGCACTCCGCGGGACTGCCTGAAAATAACATCTCGGTGTCATCGACGGAGGTCATTGTGGATTCTGGCTTGTAGAAAAAGTTAATCTACTTTAAAAAACTTAAAAAAAAATACGAATCGCTTAGACCTTGAATCAAAATGTAGGTAGGTTCACTTTAATTTTTTTTTTAAATGTCATTCATCTCTCGCCTTACTTAATTTCTAAATCGAATGCATTTTACAGATATAATAAACGAAATACAACCCACAAATTCATTTAACCAGCGCGTAAGAAAATGAAATCCCTTTTGTTATATTCTTTTTGAATTACAAACACCACTGCATGGGCTATTTACTTTTATTTCCTCATTACTCAAGTCTGTCAAAGTACACTCATAAATATGCAAGTTCGAAGTTGTTGAGGCACCTCGACGTACTTTAGCACTTTCAGCTGGAAGAGCTACACAATGGCGACACACAGCAGGGCCGTGGCGAACTTCCAGCTGCGATATCCGAACCGTCATAAATATTCACGCCAGTATGAAGTCTACTCCAACTACTTTTATCAAACCCCGAGGGCGTTAGAGCGACTCCCATTACACTGTTTCCATTTAAATGTGTTCTTTGACTTCGCATCACGGCCGGGTAATTGGTAACTTTATCTTGAAAGTTTTCAATAGCGGCGATTCACTTAAGTTTTTGAGTTACCGTCAAATTGTTTGTACATTCATCTTTGAATAATACCTAAGCTGTTTGTATTTACTAATTTATTAGCCTTATGAATTTAAGAAAAAACCTGTTGATACTTCGTGCCCCAAAATGGATCTGGTGTGATGATACGGATAGATAGAAAAAGTATTAAAAGTTTAATTTATCTGAAGGCTTCAATTCATTTCACACTTCCCCTAAACATGAGGAGTCCACAATTATTTTAGATTTGAATATATATTTCACTGGCTTGTATTTAAAATCAACTATTCCGAAAGCAACTCAAGAGTTTTCATTAGACAAGGTAATCACAACCAATAAACTCAAAGAATGTTCATAAACTTGTCCCCATAATATGCCTAATGGCATACGGATTTAAATCTCCAAATTAAATCTCAATGTCATCGGTGTACACCTTTGGTTACATATAAAGTTTATAAAAAAACTACATTTATTTTTGTTTTATACAATAATAATAGTTGAGTACAAAAAGATATACATACTAAAGCTCTACGAACGAAGTATTCACGTACTTGCTACCATCATAAATCCTTATGCCCACAAAGCATGATATCAGCGAAGGCTTAGCGGATATTTACTCGTCTTATATATACAAATAGATACCGTCCGCATGTTACGCAAGAGTGTTTTTGCCCGAGTATGAGATCGGAAACGCCACGGATAGACGTGTTAATCTCACAGTGTCGAGAGCATGTGACGATATTATTTTTCCCGGCATCATATCGAGTGATTAATAGCGTTATTCCTTCTGCCGTAATGACGTCTTGTTCTATATCACTCTTTCTTTCCCCATAGTGAAGTGCCTCGGACTGTAGTAATAGCTTCATGGTTTGGTAGGAATAATTACTGTTTACTGTTGTTGATATCTCATTTATTGACTCTTCTGTTATTTTATAATTAGATATTTAGAGAATATTTATATTTTTTTTATGGATGATGGACTGAATTGGTTAGGTGTAATGATTATTACTATTGAAGTAATGACCGCAACATACCTTAATATATCAAGCATTAAATAGGTTCGTATAAAAGTTGCTAATTGATCTTAAAACTGCAAGACTTATTTCTATTAGTGTATGTATTATATCTTTAGGTCAATTTTGTAACGGTCTTTTTAAAAATACCTATATAATGGGTTTTCACATACTGAATTACAATAAACAACTGTAATTTTGAAACCAACAGTTCAAAATCTTTATTTAAAAAAACTTAACTAAATCGCCATATTGTGCTACATAGTAAAGTCAGAGCGGACAACATAAATTAATTTAAAGCGCGTATAAAATAAACTATTGTATAAAAACAGGAACCCTGTCCAATACCGCCCGACTTATCGAAATCATATTTCATGAACGTGAGGAGGACGATGTAGCTTTACCCTTTTCCAACGCATTGTCTTTTGAGCCCTGTTTGGTTGGTATCAAACAAGTCTTTTAACTTCTAGAATAACATTCTATACCAAATCTTGGCCAGTGCAAGTGTTAAGTTAACCTTTTGAACAGTAAGTGAGTGTGAACGAAGCATCACCCTTTTCTATAGCATTGTCTATATGAAATTGTCACGAACACACGGCGACACGAGATATTCGTCGAGATATAACTTTATTCTTGTAATATTTTTCTATGATTCTTGTTATCCTAAAAGTGTTAGCTATGGCCGGGATTAAACTGTATTTACTTTAAAAACCCCGTATCTTTGTTGTGCATAAATGAAATGGCTTTATAATCTACATCCACAGATATAGAGTGGTTACACCTTGTAATTCATACGACCAAAAATATATCATCATTATTACAAAAGTACTCAGCTCGTAATGGTAACATGTTTAAATATTGTTTATGTAAGTACATAATTACATTATATCAAATAAAAAAATATTATGATTAAACTAAAAGTTAAACAAGTATCTGTTACACCTATGATCATATGTATACCTACATAATTATTGTATATACCTTTAGAACTCTAGCGTGGGGAAATTGATCCAGCTAGAAGAAGACCTTTGGGTACATTAAACGATATTATGTAACCTACTAATTTTCATTCCAATTCATCGGTCGAAAGGTAGTAACATAAACATATACATTAAAGTTACTGCAGCAGGTAGAAACACTATTATAAGTTATGGAAAGAAAACAGAACGTCTGGAATAGAGGTTACCATACATATAAACTGTACACATCTAAGGTGGACACATATGGACTAACCATTCGTGGTTGGTCATGCCTTGCTGGATGATGATCAAATTAATTGAGCGATTAAAAAAGAGGACAAAAATTATTTAATTTAGTCAAATCTTTACGTCACCTCCCGCCAGCGACTATTTTCTTCCAATATTAATTATTTTAATAACTAAACTTACCTACAGACTAAGATTTGCAATAATGCATTAAGGTAAACATACTGTACAATAACGAAAGAATATTGTTATAACAAAATAAACCTCTAATGAAATTAATAAGCAGATTTACTTGCTCAGTCAAGTTAACAATGCAAACATACACATACCATTCTAAATGGCACCTTGATGTTGACACCGCTGCAATGTGCACACAAGTTTACAACCAACCTAAACCGTAACGAGTTGTTTACGGGTGGAAGACATTGCACGCCCCGAAATTCTCTGGATGTCTTGTGCGTCAAGGCGTCCTCCTCGAATACTAACAAACAAGCCTCTAGGGCAGGAAAGGTAGCCAACAGACGTCCCAAGCGAGCCTCGAAGCGTCCACTACGGACTCTAATGAGAGACTCGGTCGTTAAATAAATTGGATAAAGACGTTCGTGATCTCTCAAGAACAACTTGAACCTGTTCACAGTGACTCGCAATTAACTAAATTAAAAGATTGTTCGTGCACTTACCGAAACGTTTGGATCGCTTCAGTTCGTTTTTATATGCTCTTTTAATTTTACTCTGATTGAAGCACTGAAATCCGTTTTAAATTTATATTTTGAAATTTGGCATTGCTGGAAGTAAAAGTTTACGGTAAATGTATTATAAATATTGGTTTCTTATTAAAATACAAAATCGTATTATATTTAATTTTAAATATTAATTTTTAATGTTGGTGCGACTTCACAGACGATGTTACACCTGCTGGTCAGCCCCTTATGCCCCACTACCTTTAGCCCCTACAGTAGAAGAGCTGAGTATAGCCACACATGGCGCGACTAAGCAAGCCCACACTTAGCGAGACAGATTAACTATTAACACGAAAACAAAAAGAATTTAATTTTAGTCAAACTCCAACTCAAATTGTTTTGCATCAACCCTGCGGGGTTGTTTACAAATTTTCATATTTAATTTCTTTTTACCTTACTGATCTACCACCGGACCGGAACGCAGCATCCACTGAGAGGATCCAGCGAAAACTCAGCGGGCTTGTCTTTTTTGTTTAATTCTCCATTAATTATGTTCATCCTTTTTTTGTATTATACAAAATCATTAATGCGATCCAGCTTCAGAGTGATACGACCGAGATATAAGATAATAATAATAATTCTATGTATTAATTAAAATTATTTATCTCGTCTTCAAAGACTGAAAGTGATGAATGAAGGTGTACAAATAGGTGATCTACTGATAAATCATCTACTATATACAGATGACGCGGTTTTAATAGCGCTAACAGCCGCTGATCTGCGTATACTAGTCACATTTATGAAAGACGACTGCATGAAGAATGGCTTACATTTGAAAATAAACAAAACCGAGATTATGGTTTTTGAACGGGAAAAAACCAGAACGAATGCAAGGATTGCGGTTGGTAACGATGTGCTAGAGCAAGTGAATGAGTTTGTATATCTTGTATGCGCGTTTAGTAAGAATGGGAAATACACCGCTAACATAGAGAGAAGAGTGAGTGCAGGAAACAGAGTAAATGGTGCAATGGGAAAGCTAATTGGAAGCCAACACATAAGCTTAAAAGCGCAGCTGGCCATACATAACGGAGTTCTTGTCCTAACGCTAGTATATGGTAGCGAGAGCTGAGTACATACCCAGCTCTCGCTACCATATAACAGCGAAGGAGAATGAAAGTAGGATAAATGCGATGGAAATGCGAGCTCTGCGGAAGATATGCGGAGTGAAGCTGACCGACCGTACTCACAACAGCGTAGTAAGAAAGCGAGTAGGTATGAAAGATAGTATCGGTGTAAAGTTGAGAAAGGGAATGAATGCTCCGTTGCTTCGGGCATATAGAAAAAATATCAGAAGAAAGAATGACAAAACAGATATACAATGTGAAAGTGGAAGGATGTAGGTACTGGGGAAGACCTAGACTATCTTACTATGACCAAATAGACCGAGTCTTATCTGAAGGACAAGTCAAGAGGCTTCGTAACCGTCGAGCGTATATGAGACGAACTATGAGAGTGGAGGAAGCCAAAGAGGTCTGTAAGGAAAGAACCTGTTGGAACTCCGTCTTCTCTGCCTACCCAGCAAGGGATCTGGCGTGATGATATAGACAGATAGATAGATTATTTATCTCGCCTCGCTTGAAGAATATAGGCGTGGCGGTTTGTTTCTTTACTACATACATAATTAAATCGCAGGAAATCGTTGGATGCAGGTGGCATCGGACCGGTTACGCTGGAAAGCGATTGAGAAGGCCTATGTTCAGCAGTGGACAAATATAGGCTGAAATGATGATGATGATGATACATATTTAAATCAAAATAAAATGTATATACCGAAATATTTAATGCAATTTGTCTTTAGTGCGCAATAAACGTAAACAGCGTAGTTTAATCTCAGTATCAGGCGATGGCAGATCGAACTAATTATGCGGATTTCTGTAGGTACTATGCCAATATCGGCGGCCATAAATTTACGGCTATTTGCTCTGATAAAATAAACAGAGGGTTTTGCACAAAAAGATTGACGTCAGCGTGACACTAGTGATAGGATAGGCCATCCGTTTCGAACTAGAAATATACTAAATATACTACAAGAAAGATTTTTTTTAAATCCTAGCCCCGCACAAGGATTTATTTCTGTGTCGTGGGTGCAATGACAAACATGTAATAACACACAAATAACCAGACTGAAACAAATAATTGTGGTTCACACAAAGATTTGTCCCGTGCGGACATCGAACCCGCGGCTATTCCACCCAGTGAGCGGAGCAGCTTAATCTCTTAACCACTGCACTAAATTGTCTACTCGTTGTAAGATGAAAGTGACAGCAAATTTCTGGGTGACGATACATAACGTCAAATACATAACGTCAAATAGCATATATGTCAACTAGTTTGTGTTTAGCCCATAGAGGTAGGATTAAAAACATGTGGCAGGAACGTTGTGGCAGGATTTGTCAAAGGGAAGATCTTCCAGCCAGACGGGTGGTGTGTCTGGCGGGGCCTTCCACTCTCCCCCGAGAGTTGTTGTCGGGGGCTTGTATATATATTACGCGTCGTGCGCACTCTAATATCGCGTTCTAGACATGTATGGCGAATCGTAAGCACCATCTATTGGTAGGTAGTCGTAACTATGTAGCGATGTATAGGGGTCGCTACAAACATATAGGGATTATAAACGCAGTTCGTTTTGGCGGGAAGTCGAAGAATGATGTTGTCAATTTGTTTTAATTTACAAAACTTGTGTTATTTCGGCTACTAATGTGTAATGTTGGTGGAATATTAACCATTATGTGTTCTTATATGTGCATGAGTGAAGGTAATTGTAACAAAGTGATAAAACATGCCTTTTTGACTTCCCTCAAAACGGCCGTTGCAATTGGTATGTAAAGTATCCACAGCTTTACTACCCAGGGTGGGGTACTTCATTAATTTCATTATCATCGTTGTCATCAAATTCATTGCGAGGTCGAGTTGTTTAAAACAAACACGATTATATATCTCACTGGACACTGGCAAAATACACTTATAATTAGTTTGCCATAACTTGAAGAAGAAGACGAAGAAGAAACGCAGTTCAACTATACACTTTTTCTGGACACTTGGTACCATTTAGGTAACCAATTTTTTATTCAAAATTGATGACTCGTCATTTTGACGTAGGCTCCACGCAAATATATCGGTTATTATTTGTTTGTCTAGTGACCGTGTTCTCGGCGACTTTTAATTTGTTTTCAATTAATAAATATATATATAATTAAAATGTTCGTGAAAACATGGTGCTACACAACTACAATAACGTGCATTATATTGGAATGCAAATCTTATTGGTCCAGAAAAGCAGATGAAGCTTGATTATGTAAGCTTCGGCCGGTGACTTGGTTTTGCTGTGTAATGGTAAAGATAAAATGTATTTTCTAAAAAAGATGTAACTTGTTTGAAGATGCATAATTACCACACCAGATTGACTGTTTTCCTTGAGCATAAATGATTAGATTTAGATAGAATCCTAATAATCGTATTTCCAAAGAGATTAGTCATAATGATGGGAGAATTTACATCGTTATCGATAGCATTTTCGAAAATTAGTACTTATATAATTGTTAACGCATGTTTTTTTTTGTTTTATTATGCCCAGAGATATTGCGGCCTAAATGAATAGTGTTTTATGCAATTCTAAGAGCACATTAAAACTCAATAATAATCATCATTTCAAAATATTTTACAAAAGAGTGCTTCGATGTTGGACTCAAATAGCGAAGATTACAACCAGTAGCAGTTTCAACGTAAATTAACTTCAATTTGTTCTCTTTTAAATTAATGATTTTTTTTTGCAATAGGATTTTTCTTATATATATTGTTCGCTCTTATATATTAAATAAAAACGTTATGAAAGGTTTAATTGTAGTTTTACAAGCTTTTATTAAACTTACAATGTTCGTATGTCTATCTGTCTGTCTTTCCGTTTCAAATCTTGTGATCCATTTTCAAGCACGTGCGGGGATCCGATTGAGCTAAAATTTGGCATACGTGTGTAAGTCCGATGACATTGCAATAATATGGTACCATGGAGGTGGATTGATGATAAAGTCGGAAGGTGAGTATAGGAACATGTAAACTATGCAACGTAACCCCATCATGGGCTGATTAAGTTGGTATTGAGAAGTACTATATAATCAGATAGTGTTCAGGGTCTGATGATGAAGCCGAAAGGTGGCCAACGGATGCACACAAGTACTCAATATAGCCCTGCCGTGCTTGGAATCACTGGATTTGTGTTGATGAGTTCTGTTCGGATGGTGTCTAGGGTCTCATGTTGGAGGCGAAGGGTGACCAACAGAACTACCAACTAATCAACATAACTCTGACGTGTTGAGGCTCGTTACATTTGTCTTAACAAGTACCATAGTACTTGTCGGTCTCTGTTGTGTTTTTCTATAGAAGATTGTTTTTTAATAAGATTTTTTTTAGTTTAAAATTATTATATGGCGAATTTCAAGATTCTTTAAGAAAACTAAGATACGCATAATGCTACCTCTATTTTTCTAGTACCTCAATGGTTTAGCCCTCAGGTGTGTCGCCCTCTGTCGATTGACTGTAGCAATATGTTTGAATCATTGTTATCATCTATTGCTAAACGCATCTTTATGCCTAACGTTTTGTAACAAAGAAGCTTAACGGCAGACAGTTACTGGTACTTAAAACTCTAAAATGCACAATTAATGGCAAGGGTTTATAAACTGTAGAAAATATCATTATTAAATGCGTTTGCACAAATTTCAAGACGCAAATAAATACACATATTCTTATTCACTAAATTTAAGCTTAGTAGAAACATTTCTATAAAAATATTATATTTTATTCGAACTTAACATAAATAATATTGTTTGGAATACTGTAAGGTATTGATCATAAAGCATCGTTACTGTGATCTACAATATTTTAATCGATAAATGTAAAATGATATGGAGAATATTTTTAAGTTACGTAAATTTCGGCGTATTCTATAAGCCAATTTGTTAAATATTTATTTTTACCATCACGCCTTAATACCATTGTTTCAATGTACGCGTAGAAATCTTCAGCAAGATTTTGTGGAATCATAGCATGTAAAACGGGAAGCATTCATAACGTGGCGATTAAGCCCAGATCCTCGCGATGCAGCCGGCGCTGCCGCGTCAGGTGAGCCACGAGCTCTGCCTTAATATCAAGGTGACATTTAAAGTAGCAAGTAGAATCAATAAGATTTCGGGGAATCAAAGCATGTAAAAAAGAAGGGATCCATGACGTGACGATTTAGCCTAGATCCTCGCGAAGCATCCGGCGTTACCGCGTCAGCTGAGCCACGAGCCCGCGACCCGCATCACCGGATTAACTGCCTGTAACAGTATGTCAGCCAGTCGACCGACCAAGATTTACGTATTCATTCCCGTTAAAATATTTGTTGTTTCACCGCAAAAACTTTATTGTGAATTTAATTTCATTTGTTGATGAATCATTAAGTGATTTATCTACTACCTATTGTAAAAGTTTAAGACTATCTAATTTTATCGTTATTTAGTTAATTTGTCAAAAACGCAACATCAATTAGAAGTGTGAAAAATTTTAAGTATCAATCGTTGTTGTTTACCACATAATGGCAATATGACTGTAAGTTATCAAGCAAGGTGAATGCCTTATAGGTTGCTTGATAATTTCCAACAACAGGTCAGAAACCTCCCTGCACCACCCCGTACTAAGTGAATGTGGTTGCGTATGAGCTATTATGTCTTGTCTCGATATCTAAAAAAGGCCTTTGTCTGACAGTGGGACAGTGCAGACCTATTTGTAATTAATGTTAGGCTGATTTACATTAACAGAAATTTTGTATATGTTATTTCCTAATATAATGCCCCGAAAATCTGACTAAGCTAACATACCTCCCTGACAACAAACATGTAACTTTCTATTCCCAGAAGTAGTTGACATTAGTACTGTTGCCTCAAAATTCCCGTCCTATATTCAGGAACGTCGAGCTCACGTCAAACTGGGCTAATATTGGATCTAGCCAGTCCCATATCCACATCCACGGTGCTATGACTGTAAGCTTTTAATCTCTGCATTGCGTCACGCCGAGCGAAATGAGAGTTATCGGTTTCCCTACTGATAAACATAAACAAATGAACTCGCCTCCGCAACCCAGCTCAATAAGACCCATAAAAATCGATTGTAACAACCGATCCACCGAATGAAAACATATTTTCCGCCTCCATTATCTACTCTAGTATACCTACCCAAGTGAGTAATCAGCACATTTTCGCTATTTATCGTCGTGGTGACAGCTGCCGTTGTTTATTTTACCCTCGATTAATAAAGGATCGATATAAATCGGACGCAACCCGCATTACCTGCAAGTGATCGGGGCGTTAACGAAGTCACGAAAAACGGGAGGTGTGCCATAATAAATATTGAGGCGAGAGAGGATGGTATACCTGCGTTAACCTTGCCGGCTTGACAAATAATTGTCGGTGCCTACACGTGTACGATTACTGGAAAAACAGCGTGCTCACCTAACGCGTTCCTGACTAACGATGTATAAAATTTCCATTGTCATCAATCTCTGACACAACGCTGAGGATTCGCAAACTCCTCACTAATTGCAATTTGAACAAAAACTAAAAAGCGAAGTCATCGCAAGCTGCAATTTTTCGCTACGCTACGTTCTTTCCCAGTTGTAAATTCAAAAGTCGCAAAATAATGGGATCTGTAAAAAGTAAAACGATTTTGAATTGACATTTTGTTGTGTTTGTTGTTAGCCTTATTTGAGGGAGACAAGATGAAAACCGTAACGCGTGTAGAGATTACACTGCTGTGCTGTTTAAACCTAGTGAAGTACTTAGTTAATTAACCATTGAACGAGACATTTATAATGTCTATTAATAAACCAAATAATATACCATAACATTACAAAAGTATTATCACGAGTAGATTGATATTCCAAATAGACTGTGTCTTATCTGAAGGGCAAGTCAAGAGTCTCCGTAACCGGCGAGCGTATTTGAGACGAACTATGATAGTGGTGGAAGCCAAAGAGGTCTGTATAGAAAGAACCTGTTGTAACTCCGTACTCTCTACCTTCCCTGCAAGGAATCTGGCGTAATGATATAGATAGATAGGTACCTATAGGTTTAGGTATAAGACAGGTTACACATAATAGGTAACGCGAGCATTTTAGGTAGAACTTTACCTTTACTTATATAGTAACGTCATGTCAAAATAAATCTACATTATTAAATACAAACTCTACTAGGAAGTGTTAAAATACGTACTTATTATTACAATTTTAACATACTGTAATTAACAAATATATAAAAACAGTATGATGAGAAATACATTCAAAGGTCATATAAACTCTCAAAACATCCGTATAAGCTTTAAAGATTATGTGGCTAGTAGGATAACTCAGTATGAAATAGGATTTAAAAAACCACCGATTGCAACATACTCTCATGAAAAACAAACATCTAATAAAAATACTTAGTGGGTACAGTCTGAGACCCTATTCTTAGGTAGCAGAGCAGAGGACCTATCACTTTGTAACATTATGTCACAAGACTTTCATCCTTATTTAGTAAATTTGTAGTGTAAAAAGAATCGCATATTAACCCGATAGCGTTACGCTAACATGAATCTATTTATGCTAAACCTTCATAGAGGTTATGCCGGGTAGATTGATGTTAACGTAACGTTATCGAAAATGCATGCTTTCATCTATACAGTACCACATCGATATTACGAAACTGAAGGGAATTAGAAAGTATTCGTTGTACCAAGTTATTCGTTGCAATAAGGTTTGTTATATAGAGGTTAGGTTGGACTACGATTCGTTTTAACAAGGTAAGAAAACTTGTTTACTATCCTCAACAGTACGTAGATACTCATCTGCTTACCCTTTTAAAACGACCGATGTCCACTAATAAATGAGAACAAACAGCAGTGTTTACATTACAATGACTGTCTTACGAAAAATTCAACGTGTCTGAACCTGTCGAGACATGAATTATTGTGGAATTAAAAGGTAAAAATTGATTGGATACGTTATGTAAAGGTTATAAGATTAAAAATTCGTTAAATACAGACAAATTATACTCTCTATCTATATTCTGCAATGATTAAAATTTTGTTTTAAAGGGGTTTTCGATAAATGTATCCGTAATGTAAAGGTATATTTTGTATTAGCTCTTACGGGAAGATCTAGGGGATTTTGAAAGATTTGTTAAATCAAGGAGTTCGTTATATTGAGGCTCGTTATATTAAGGGTACACTGGATTTAGTAAATGTTTTGTGTTAGGTTCAATTCGATACCGTTACGCTAAAGTAAATTTGTTCGTGCTAAGCCCTCAGATGGAGTGTCGAGCGACAGACGGGCTTTAGGGCGGGACGGGGTCCCGCCCTAAAGCTCCGATGTTTCTATAAATGACAATTACTGTGCAATTGATATGTAGAATCCCAAAACGACAATACCATAAAATATACATAAATGGCACCCGTTGTAACAACAATAAATTTTATTTGTAACAGAGCTTATTTAAGGGATTGCCATTCCTACATTTAACTGTATGCCTATTAAAACAGAGCATTATCGCAAGTAGCTCTGGCTTCGCCACAAAATAAATTATGTTTTCTGCTTTTTCTAGCAATACTAATATAATCATGTAGTTCCACATGCTTGTACAAGAAACTTTTAACAAAATTATGGAACTTTGGTGTGACCATGTCATTGAAATGAAAATTGTCAAATGTAAGATTTATTATCAATATAAATAATATTATTCTAGGCTAGAGAATTCACATCGTGCTATAAGCGGCAGTAAATAATGCACATAGGCTAAAGAGGGAGATAATCGGCTAGTCTTAGCTTCGTAGAACATCGTCTCTATCACTCAGAAAATTATGTGACATTTTGTCGCTTTCGTTGCTGTTAGTGGTCAGCGTGCGACAGAGACGGAAGCTCTAGGAAGCCAAAAGTAACTGACTAGCTCCCTCTTCAGCCGATGTGCATTTTCTGCAGCCGCTTACCGTAGGTAGGTACAATTCAAAATATTTTCTTGTTGAGCTGTTATTATTTCAATTTGTCTATTACTTACTAAACAACGGTAAATTAAGAAATAATCAACCGCATTTAAGTATGTTTTTTTATAATTTATAGAAAAAACTTACTTAGGTCACTATGCTTATTAAATATGTATACTAATTATCCATTTCCAACGCCGTTAATAATAAAATCAATTTTCCAAAGTAATTTGAAAAGTCAAACGTAATTGAGACAAATTTTGATTAATCTGATTCAATTCTTTTCTGGCCTTTAAGTTCTGATGGTATTTGGACATTCCCTTTTAACGGTGTAATCTTATATTGGAAATTACTGATTGTAAGTCGATGTTTGTTTTTTTTTAAATTTAGCAAAGGATTAACACGATAACATAACTTCAATACGTATTATTGTAGAAACTATTGACAATTTTATTTGTCTGTGTTAGCAATTTATTCATAAGTATAAATTAGGAATTCTTCAAAATGTTAGTTTTGCAACGAATGCCAAGTATTTTGTTTATATAATTTTTAAATGCAAATTACTTACTTTCGCTAAATAAACATTATTAAAACGCAAACATAACATTCACATTTTCTAAACCGTGAGTAACATTTCGCAATGGAACGATACCATAAGAATAATTATTTTTTACCGAGCTTAAATTTCCTTCGCACCTGATCCTCGAAACAAGGTCTCATCATGTTACACGAAGTCACGTAAATTAGGTACAATGTATACTAATCCCGAGATAAAACGCTTAAGCTGCTGCCATAACGTCTCGTGTGTAAGCAGCTTTATTTGCTGTAAACATTTGCGTTCCCGTTTATATAATAAAGGAATTCTTGTAACCTGACAGTTAGACTTAAAATTGCTTGTAAAAAATTTAATAAAATTCTGGTAACATTTACGATTGAACTCGAAAAATAATTAACGACTGTTTAGCTGACCTTGTGGTGAGTACTACAATTAACTGCATAGGTAGAGAGATACGCTCGTAGCGCTAGCGACTGCCCAAGCCAAGGCCTTTCTTCCTTGAGGCACCCTTGAGCTAGTTGCCCCCTTGCCCTTCTGGCTCGAGCGTAGTGGTTGCACGCTCGCCCTCTTGTCCGGTGAAGCTGTAAAGGCGCCAACAGCGTAGATGATTCACACACACACACACAAGCTGCGGAACAAGTATTCTTAGCAATCACCAAGGTTAAGCAGCGTTCGACTCGGTCGGCCTGATATGGATGACCGTTTGTGGCATTTTCATATTCGCGAAGCCGTTGGTCCCGGTTACCACGTAATGTGGTAGTCGTTAAGCTGAGTTGGAAGCTTTATAGGCGGCTCCATAAGTTCTAACAGTAGGTGCCCACAAACCTGCTTCCGGCAATCCGCATTAGGTCCATGACCCATCTCTCTCACGTCAATGTGCAAGACAAGGCCTTTGCCCAGCAGTGGGTCATTATACGGTAACACGACATCCATCAAGAACACCTATCGTACTTTGACATCAATAAGTCTTCAAAGGACATTGTCGAAAATTGCCCCAGAACTAACAAACATTTGAACCATGCCATCATTATTTATCTATTTTACTAAAATAATGCCAAATATCCATATCTAACGGAAAATAAGCAATCTAAAACGAATATTTCAAAATATTCAAGTACTTATATCGAAGTCGCCGACATCTTTACTTAATTCTCAACACACAATATAACGTCATATGTATTAATGGCTACTGAATTACAACCTCAACATCTGATACTTTTTGTGCAATATTGCGATTCCTCCAATCCATAATGTAAAATAATGTCCAAAAATATAGGAATATTTTCGGACATTATTTTATACACATATGTATCTAAATATGCTTTTTGTCTTGATTGTAACAACTTGACAAAACCTTTTTTGAATCTGTGATTTCCCGCAATATAAGTATATACTAGTGCTAGGATCCTAAATAAAATGTTTAAACTTTTAAGATGTAATTACAAAAATAGACTGCCACGTTGGTCTAGTGACTGCCTCGTTGGTGTAGTGGCAAAGCGCATCGATTTGTGATCACAAGGTCCTGGGTTGAAATCCTAGGTCGGACAGGTGTAGTTTTTCTAACGAAAACTTCCCAGTACAAGTCTGGAGCCTGGAATTGTGCCTGGTATATGGCAATAGGCTCGCCCCCTATAACATGGGACCTAACATCGTCGGCGAAACGTGGGTGTACTCAGTACACCTCTGCCACCCCCGCTTGGGGAATATAGGCGTGACGGTGAGTGTGTAAAAATATATATTTGTCTATAAAATATTTTTAATTCACTAAACACTTGTAGCTCACATATATGAAAATTCTTACAGGACCCATAAAGGCAGCCAAAAGAGTAATGGAGTAGACTGATGAACCGTAATACATATCAATAGAGTTACTGGCAATAAATAACCGGATTATATATGGCCATTCAAGGCCGAAAGCAATTTGTAAGCTCCTATCTTGAGTATCGGCAAGATCGCCCCGAATTACCTACAACAGGTTTTTGTGGCATGATTTGTGGTGCCCTGGGGCGATGTTTGATCCAACACGTGCTTCCCCTTGTCTGCCGAGAACAACTCCTATTTAGGCAAAATTATTCCTTCCAGAATCGTGAGCGCCAAACGTTTGGTCAGTTTAGATTGTTTTTGTGGCGATAAATTATATTATTATTCAATTTTCACATTATATTGATTCTGTATAATGTAATGGCCACTTTCTGCATTCATAAAAACAACTGCCATCACAGCATTGGAAGCCTAAGGTGCGATCAAATCGTAGATTGCTAATGTTAAAAGTAGTAGTAATATTAAATAAATACTTCAGCTAGTTCAGATTGATTATATATATATATAGAAAAAGTTTGTGTAATTTGAACAAAAGGTAACTGAAACAATCTTATTTTTAAAAAAATCTGATGAGATTTTATAGCTTTAATGTTTTTTGTCCCTAGAGTTTGAGAAGATTAATGGTAGATTAAGTGCTTTTTCCCTTGGTTTGTCCAAAAGAGTATTTATTGCTGTACTAAAATACGAGTTTTGTTTGGTAACCAATTGTACCTACGTTATGTTTTTGATTGCGAATTCCCTGGCGTAGGTGCCCATTAACCGTCAATAGTTGTTTTTTATATCAATGAATACATAGTATTGGGTTGTGTTTTTTTCTTTTGTGACCGTGAAATTTTCGAGGCGTATTTGAATAATATTCAAAAAAAACTTAAACAGTGTCACACCTACATCCCCCGGGGTGGTAGAGGTGTACAGTTCAAACTTTTTCGCCGGCGATGTTAGGTCCTGTGTAATAGGCGAACCTATTGTCATTGTACCAGGCACAATCCCAGACCGGAGTCTGATTGATATTAGAATATTTCCAAAGGAAGTTTAATTTGTGTCCAACCTTGGATTAGAACCCAGGACCTTGTGATCACTACGCGCATAACTCGCCACTAGACCAACGATGCAGTCTTATTTTAAATGTTTCTTATTGAAATATAAAAATAAATAAATGGTTCATTCTTTAATTGGAATTATACTAACTTACTTCCCAATTTCAATATTTGTGCTCTAATCACGATAAACATCTTCGCTCTTCTAGTTTTCAGTGCCCCCTCAAACTACTGATTTCATTCGATATTCATTCCTTGTCCAGTTATCCTTCTTTGGAATAATTTGCCCCTGGAACTCAGAACGGCAACAAATCGTACCTCTTTTAAAAAAAGTCAGCTGGACTATTTGCATAAAATGTTTGATCCCCCTCAATGTTAGTTGTTCCATGTCGCACAATTTTAATTTATCTATCTGTCTATATCATCACGCCAGATCCCTTGCGGGGTAGGCAGAGTGTACAGAGTTCCAACAGGTTCTTTCCTTACATACATCTCTGGCTTCCTCCACTCTCATAGTTCGTCTCATACACGCTCGCCGGTTATGGAGACTCCTGACTTGTCCTTCAGATAAGACTGTCTATTTGGTCATGGTAAGAGAGTCTAGGTCTCCCCCGGTACCTACATCCTCCCACATTCATTTTAGTTTATGTATATTGTATAATTATATATGTATATATTTGTGATAAATATAATTATGTATGTATGTATACAATTTGCATTTATTAGTGTTATAAATAGTCAATTAGCTGTTACTTTTTCCTTAAAATTATGTTATTTCTCACCTACTACACTTATCTTACATCACCCTAAGGCAGACTGGCATGAAATACCTCAGGCATTAAGTCTGCATATGTACATAAGTGCATGAAGAATAAATAAATACTATTTACTCCTTTACAGAGGAGAGGCATCAGCAGTGGGTAGAAGCAGGCTGATTGATGATACTACTTTCAAGTATAAATATGCTTCCTATCTATGTGGTAGATAGGTATAATTGCAACACATCCCAATTTTCAACAAGTTTAAAGGGACAGGGGTAGTTCTATTAAATTCTTCTAGCCCGCATTACCCGGAGAAGGGTCCGCTTTCCGGCTCAATTTCCTCCACTTTACGCATCCTCTGCAGTGTGGCCGTCGCCTCTCGAGCAGCGACTGGGCAAACCAACGGTTCTGGCATCGAGCGCCGGGTTTGACAAACTAGGTCAAGGCGTCTATTTCCGATGCTCTAAATATCAGAGTTATTGATATGACAGTGCTTTATCGTATTTTGAGGAACAATTTAAACGGGTTAGATATGATAGGTGTATAGGGTTTAACGCTTGGTAAGCGGTTTTTTGTGAAATTTATTAAGAGAGTGGATTAAATAAAAATAAATCGTTTTAGGTTTTGGTCTCTTGTAAAAGTTTTATTGTAATGAATATGCTTAAGCGCATGAACTGTTGAAATATTTTTTTAAAAAATTTTTTGTTTTCATGACTTTATTCGTTTGCCTCTTATATGAATATGCAGTCCTGTAATTAACACAAATTAGACTTTCTATTTTTAATAAAGTCAGACTTTTATCATGCCTACATTTTATTTCCAGTATGAGTGAGTAAGAAAAATAATTAGAAGAAGCAAAATCATTCTGTCAAGAACTGAACATAATCAAATAATTATCGACCATGGTACAGGAAGTATCCAAAAATATCTTGTCTATAGGGACCCAGTTGATTAGGTCACACACGGAATAAATATGTGTTTGAAGTTTATGAGCGATACGTCTCCTGCTCATTTCATTACATTAGGTGCCTATCCAACCAAGCTTTAGTACAAGAAGTGGCTGCAAGCCACTACTGATATTAATAAAACAAACACGCATTAAAAGCCTTAACTGAAAAACAACTTAAGATCTAGGTAATTAAACAACTTACATTTGTTAATGCATTATGAGAGCTAACACTTGCACTGAATTATCATTTTATTAAAAGGGAATGCAGTTATACTGTAGTAATTAATATTTTAAGGAGTAGATAGGTAATAAATGAAGGCAGTTAAATCGTAGAAAAAGGAATAGCCGTCGCCTTTAATCAACTTTAATACCGTAATATAGTTAATGGACGTGTTATGTCTCTATAGGCGTTACTTTGTCAAACCTGGGTACTTTTAAGTTGGTAACATAAAGTATTGTTAAAAATGTCAAATAGGGTGGGAAGAAAATTAAAAATAAAATTTAAACCTATTATGCGAAGATATAATTTTCTGCATTAAATGTTGGTACTGTAGATTCAATTGTTTTCTTAATGAAGTTACTAAGTATTTACACAACCCTTGTTTCGTCGAACGTAAATACCACTTTACCAGAACGAAATAATTTTCCGCCGCCTAGTACCTTAGCTCAAATTAGGGTATTTACTATTAATTATTCTTAACGGCGGTCGATCCCAAGAATCCTTTGTAATTCAACGTTTCTTAGACAGCGGTAGAGTTTCTAAGAGCTTTAGTACTCCCGAATAGTTAGTTGTCTTTCATTTTACTTATTTTTTTAGTTAGTCATATCTTTATTAATGTTTGTTTCTTGTTGGAATAATAACTCAACTTAAATACAAGAAAATATTTTGGTTGCATTTGAACCTAGACCGTTTAACGACTCGGCCTATTTATCAGGGCGTATTGGGGAAATTTAGCGTGTTTTCGCAACCTAGAGGGTTATATACAGAATTTAATTAAGTAGGTAATACATATTCATATTCATACAGTGGGACAGTTCCTTAACAGGGCTATTATAAATATATTATAGCCCATATATCTATATATATATGGGCGAAACAAGGGTTGTGTAAATACTTAGTAATTTCATTAAGAAAACAATTGAATCTACAGTACCAACATTTGATGCAGAAAATTATATCTTCGCATAATAGGTTTAAATTTTATTTTTAATTTTCTTCCCACCCTATTTGACATTTTTAACAATACTTTATGTTACCAACTTAAAAGTACCCAGGTTTGACAAAGTAACGCCTATAGAGACATAACACGTCCATTAACTATATTACGGTATTAAAGTTGATTAAAGGCGACGGCTATTCCTTTTTCTACGATTTAACTGCCTTCATTTATTACCTATCTACTCCTTAAAATATTAATTACTACAGTATAACTGCATTCCCTTTTAATAAAATGATAATTCAGTGCAAGTGTTAGCTCTCATAATGCATTAACAAATGTAAGTTGTTTAATTACCTAGATCTTAAGTTGTTTTTCAGTTAAGGCTTTTAATGCGTGTTTGTTTTATTAATATCAGTAGTGGCTTGCAGCCACTTCTTGTACTAAAGCTTGGTTGGATAGGCACCTAATGTAATGAAATGAGCAGGAGACGTATCGCTCATAAACTTCAAACACATATTTATTCCGTGTGTGACCTAATCAACTGGGTCCCTATAGACAAGATATTTTTGGATACTTCCTGTACCATGGTCGATAATTATTTGATTATGTTCAGTTCTTGACAGAATGATTTTGCTTCTTCTAATTATTTTTCTTACTCACTCATACTGGAAATAAAATGTAGGCATGATAAAAGTCTGACTTTATTAAAAATAGAAAGTCTAATTTGTGTTAATTACAGGGCTGCATATTCATATATGAGGCAAACGAATAAAGTCTTGAAAATAAAGCTTTTTTAAAAAAATTATTTCAACAGTTCATGCGCTTAAGCATATTCATTACAAGTAAACTTTTACGAGAGACCAAAACCTAAAACGATTTATTTTTATTTAATCCTCTCTCTTAATAAATTTCACAAAAAACCGCTTACCAAGCGTTCAACCCTATACACCTATCATATCTAACCAGTTTAAATTGTTCCTCAAAATACGATAAAGCACTGTCATATCAATAACTCTGATATTTAGAGCATCGGAAATAGACGCCTTGACCTAGTTTGTCAAACCCGGCGCTCGATGCCAGAACCGTTGGTTTGCCCAGTCGCTGCTCGAGAGGCGACGGCCACACCGCAGAGGATGCGTAAAGTGGAGGTTATTGAGCCGGAAAGCGGACCCTTCTCCGGGTAATGCGGGCTAGAAGAATTTAATAGAACTACCCCCTGTCCCTTTAAACTTGTTGAAAATTGGGATGTGTTGCAATTATACCTATCTACCACATAGATAGGAAGCATATTTATACTTGAAAGTAGTATCATCAATCAGCCTGCATCTACCCACTGCTGATGCCTCTCCTCTGTAAAGGAGTAAATAGTATTTATTTATTCTTCATGCACTTATGTACATATGCAGACTTAATGCCTGAGGCATTTCATGCCAGTCTGCCTTAGGGTGATGTAAGATAAGTGTAGTAGGTGAAAAATAACATAATTTTAAGGAAAAAGAAGTTACGAAAATAAATATAAGTAACAGCTAATTGACTATTTATAACACTAATAAATGCAAATTGTATACATACATACATAATTATATATATCACAAATATATACATACATATATAATTATACAATATACATAAACTAAAATGAATGTGGGAGGATGTAGGTACCGGGGGAGACCTAGACTCTCTTACCATGACCAAATAGACAGTCTTATCTGAAGGACAAGTCAGGAGTCTCCATAACCGGCGAGCGTGTATGAGACGAACTATGAGAGTGGAGGAAGCCAGAGATGTATGTAAGGAAAGAACCTGTTGGAACTCTGTACACTCTGCCTACCCCGCAAGGGATCTGGCGTGATGATATAGACAGATAGATAAATTAAAATTGTGCGACATGGAACAACTAACATTGAGGGGGATCAAACATTTTATGCAAATAGTCCAGCTGACTTTTTTTAAAAGAGGTACGATTTGTTGCCGTTCTGAGTTCCAGGGGCAAATCATTCCAAAGAAGGATAACTGGACAAGGAATGAATATCGAATGAAATCAGTAGTTTGAGGGGGCACTGAAAACTAGAAGAGCGAAGATGTTTATCGTGATTAGAGCACAAATATTGAAATTGGGAAGTAAGTTAGTATAATTCCAATTAAAGAATGAACCATTTATTTATTTTTATATTTCAATAAGAAACATTTAAAATAAGACTGCATCGTTGGTCTAGTGGCGAGTTATGCGCGTAGTGATCACAAGGTCCTGGGTTCTAATCCAAGGTTGGACACAAATTAAACTTCCTTTGGAAATATTCTAATATCAATCAGACTCCGGTCTGGGATTGCGCCGCCTATTACACAGGACCTAACATCGCCGGCGAAAAAGTTTGTACTGTACACCTCTACCACCCTGGGGAATGTAGGTGTGACACTGTTTAAGTTTTTTTTGAATATTATGTAAATACGCCTCGAAAATTTCACGGTCACACAAGAAAAAAAACACAACCCAATACTATGTATTCATTGATATAAAAAACAACTATTGACGGTAAATGGGCACCTACGCCAGGGAATTCGCAATCAAAAACATAACGTAGGTACAATTGGTTAACAAACAAAACTCGTATTTTAGTACAGCAATAAATACTCTTTTGGACAAACCAAGGGAAAAAGCACTTAATCTACAATTAATCTTCTCAAACTCTAGGGACAAAAAACATTAAAGCTATAAAATCTCATCAGATTTTTTTAAAAATAAGATTGTTTCAGTTACCTTTTGTTCAAATTACACAAACTTTTTCTATATATATGTATATATATATATAATCAATCTGAACTAGCTGAAGTATTTATTTAATATTACTACTACTTTTAACATTAGCAATCTACGATTTGATCGCACCTTAGGCTTCCAATGCTGTGATGGCAGTTGTTTTTATGAATGCAGAAAGTGGCCATTACATTATACAGAATCAATATAATGTGAAAATTGAATAATAATATAATTTATCGCCACAAAAACAATCTAAACTGACCAAACGTTTGGCGCTCACGATTCTGGAAGGAATAATTTTGCCTAAATAGGAGTTGTTCTCGGCAGACAAGGGGAAGCACGTGTTGGATCAAACATCGCCCCGGGGCACCACAAATCATGCCACAAAAACCTGTTGTAGGTAATTCGGGGCGATCTTGCCGATACTCAAGATAGGAGCTTACAAATTGCTTTCGGCCTTGAATGGCCATATATAATCCGGTTATTTATTGCCAGTAACTCTATTGATATGTATTACGGTTCATCAGTCTACTCCATTACTCTTTTGGCTGCCTTTATGGGTCCTGTAAGAATTTTCATATATGTGAGCTACAAGTGTTTAGTGAATTAAAAATATTTTATAGACAAATATATATTTTTACACACTCACCGTCACGCCTATATTCCCCAAGCGGGGGTGGCAGAGGTGTACTGAGTACACCCACGTTTCGCCGACGATGTTAGGTCCCATGTTATAGGGGGCGAGCCTATTGCCATATACCAGGCACAATTCCAGGCTCCAGACTTGTACTGGGAAGTTTTCGTTAGAAAAACTACACTTGTCCGATCTAGGATTTCAACCCAGGACCTTGTGATCACAAATCGATGCGCTTTGCCACTACACCAACGAGGCAGTCACTAGACCAACGTGGCAGTCTATTTTTGTAATTACATCTTAAAAGTTTAAACATTTTATTTAGGATCCTAGCACTAGTACATACTTATATTGCGGGAAATCACAGATTCAAAAAAGGTTTTGTCAAGTTGTAACAATCAAGACAAAACGCATATTTAGATACATATGTGTATAAAATAATGTCCGAAAATATTCCTATATTTTTGGACATTATTTTACATTATGGATTGGAGGAATCGCAATATTGCACAAAAAGTATCAGATGTTGAGGTTGTAGTTCAGTAGCCATTAATACATATGACGTTATATTGTGTGTTGACAAATAAGTAAAGATGTCGGCGACTTCGATATAAGTACTTGAATATTTTGAAATATTCGTTTTAGATTGCTTATTGTCCGTTAGATATGGATATTTGCCATTATTTTAGTAAAATAGATAAATAATGATGGCATGGTTCAAATGTTTGTTAGTTCTGGGGCAATTTTCGACAATGTCCTTTGAAGACTCATTGATGTCAAAGTACGATAGGTGTTCTTGATGGATGTCGTGTTACCGTATAATGACCCACTGCTGGGCAAAGGCCTTCTCTTGCACATCGACGTGAGAGAGATGGGTCATGGACCTAATGCGGATTGCCGGAAGCAGGTTTGTGGGCACCTACTGTTAGAACTTATGGAGCCGCCTATAAAGCTTCCAACTCAGCTTAACGACTACCACATTACGGGGTAACCGGGACCAACGGCTTCGCGCGCCTTTCAGAGCACGGAGGCGTTCGAATATGAAAATGCCACAAACGGTCATCCATATCAGGCCGACCGAGTCGAACGCTGCTTAACCTTGGTGATTGCTAAGAACACTTGTTCCGCAGCTTGTGTGTGTGTGTGTGAATCATCTACGCTGTTGGCGCCTTTACAGCTTCACCGGACAAGAGGGCGAGCGTGCAACCACTACGCTCGAGCCAGAAGGGCAAGGGGGCAACTAGCTCAAGGGTGCCTCAAGAAAGAACGGCCTTGGCTTGGGCAGTCGCTAGCGCTACGAGCGTATCTCTCTACCTATGCAGTTAATTGTAGTACTCACCACAAGGTCAGCTAAACAATCGTTAATTATTTTTCGAGTTCAATCGTAAATGTTACCAGAATTTTATTAAATTTTTTACAAGCAATTTTAAGTCGTCCTCACTGTCAGGCAACAAGAATTCCTTTATTATATAAACGGGAACGCAAATGTTTACAGCAAATAAAGCTGCTTACACACGAGACGTTATGGCAGCAGCTTAAGCGTTTTATCTCGGGATTAGTATACATTGTACCTAATTTACGTGACTTCGTGTAACATGATGAGACCTTGTTTCGAGGATCAGGTGCGAAGGAAATTTAAGCTCGGTAAAAAATAATTATTCTTATGGTATCGTTCCATTGCGAAATGTTACTCACGGTTTAGAAAATGTGAATGTTATGTTTGCGTTTTAATAATGTTTATTTAGCGAAAGTAAGTAATTTGCATTTAAAAATTATATAAACAAAATACTTGGCATTCGTTGCAAAACTAACATTTTGAAGAATTCCTAATTTATACTTATGAATAAATTGCTAACACAGACAAATAAAATTGTCAATAGTTTCTACAATAATACGTATTGAAGTTATGTTATCGTGTTAATCTTTTGCTAAATTAAAAAAAAAACAAACATCGACTTACAATCAGTAATTTCCAATATAAGATTACACCGTTAAAAGGGAATGTCCAAATACCATCAGAACTTAAAGGAAAGAAAAGAATTGAATCAGATTAATCAAAATTTGTCTCAATTACGTTTGACTTTTCAAATTACTTTGGAAAATTGATTTTATTATTAACGGCGTTGGAAATGGATAATTAGTATACATATTTAATAAGCATAGTGACCTAAGTAAGTTTTTTCTATAAATTATAAAAAAACATACTTAAATGCGGTTGATTATTTCTTAATTTACCGTTGTTTAGTAAGTAATAGACAAATTGAAATAATAACAGCTCAACAAGAAAATATTTTGAATTGTACCTACCTACGGTAAGCGGCTGCAGAAAATGCACATCGGCTGAAGAGGGAGCTAGTCAGTTACTTTTGGCTTCCTAGAGCTTCCGTCTCTGTCGCACGCTGACCACTAACAGCGACGAAAGCGACAAAATGTCACATAATTTTCTGAGTGATAGAGACGATGCTCTACGAAGCTAAGACTAGCCGATTATCTCCCTCTTTAGCCTATGTGCATTATTTACTGCCGCTTATAGCACGATGCGAATTCTCTAGCCTAGAATAATATTATTTATATTGATAATAAATCTTACATTTGACAATTTTCATTTCAATGACATGGTCACACCAAAGTTCCATAATTTTGTTAAAAGTTTCTTGTACAAGCATGTGGAATTACATGATTATATTAGTATTGCTAGAAAAAGCAGAAAACATAATTCATTTTGTGGCGAAGCCAGAGCTACTTGCGATAACGCTATGTTTTAATAGGAATACAGTTAGAAGTAGGAATGGCAATCCCTTAAATAAGCTCTGTTACAAATACAATTTATTGTTGTTACAACGGGTGCCATTTATGTATATTTTATGGTATTGTCGTTTTGGGATTCTACATATCACTTGCACAGTAATTGTCATTTATAGGAACATCGGAGCTTTAGGGCGGGACCGCCCGTCTGTCGCTCGACACTCCATCTGAGGGCTTAGCACGAACAGATTTACTTTAACGGAACGGTATCGAATTGAACCGAACACAAAACATTTACTAAATCCAGTGTACCCTTAATATAACGAGTATAGTTATATTGAATAACGAACTCCTTGATTTAACAAATTTTTCGAAATCCCCTAGAACTTCCCGTAAGAGCTAACGCCTTTAAAAAAAATATACCTTTACATTACGAATACATTTATCGAAAACCTCTTTAAAACAAAATTTTAATCATTGCAGAATATGGATAGAGAGTATAATTTGTCTGTATTTTTAATCTTAAAACCTTTACATAACGTATCCAATTAATTTTTACCTTTTAATTCCACAATAATTCATGTCTCGACAGGTTCAGACACGTTGAATTTTTCGTAAGACAGTCATTGTAGTGTAAACACTGCTGTTTGTTTTCATTTATTGGTGGACATCGTTCGTTTTAACAGGGTAAGCAGATGAGTATCTACGTAATGTTGAGGATAATAAACAAGTTTTCTTACCTTGTTAAAACGAATCGTAGTCCAAACTTACCTCTATATAACAAACCTTATTGTAACGAAGTACTTGGTTTAACGAATATGTTCTAATTCCCTTCAGTTTCATTATATCGATGTGGTACTGTATAGATGAAAGCATGCTTTTTCGATAACGTTACGTTAACATCAATCTACCCGGCATAACCTCTATGAAGGTTTAGCATAAATAGATTAATGTTAGCGTAACGCTATCGAGTTAATATGCGATTCATTTTACGCTACAAATTTACTAAATAAAGATGAAAGTCTACTAGTGTATTGTAGTACTCATGTTTTTACGACAAAGTGATAGGTCCCCTGCTCTGCTACCTAAGAGTAGGTACTCAGACTGTACCCACTAAGTACTTTAATCAGATGTTGTTAACGTTTTTCATGAGAGTATGTTGCAATTGGTGGTTTTTAAAATCCTATTTCATATCGAGTTATCCTACTAGCCACATAATCTTTAAAGCTTATACGGATGTTTTGAGAGCTTATATGACGTTTGAATGTGTTCTTCATCATACTGTTTTTATATTTTTGTCAATTACAGTATGTTAAAATTGTAATAATATGTACGTATTTTAACACTTCGTAGTCGAGTTTGTATTTAATAATGTAGATTTATTTTGACATGACGTTACTATGACAAAGTTCTAATTAAAATGCTCGCGTTAACTATTATGTGTAACGTGTAAGTACCTGTCTTATACCTAAACCTATAGGTACCTATCTATCTATATCATTACGCCAGATCCCTTGCAGGGAAGGTAGAGAGTATGGAGTTACAACAGGCTCTTTCTATACAAACCTCTCTGGCTTCCACCACTGTAATAGTTCGTCTCAAACACGCTCGCCGGTTACGGAGACCCTTGACTTGCCCTTCAGATAAGACACAGTCTATTTGGAATATCAATCTACTCGTGATAATACTTTTGTAATGTTATGGTATATTATTTGGTTTATTAATAGACATTATAAATGTCTCGTTCAGTGGTTAATTAACTCAGTACTTCACTAGGATTAAATAGCACAGCAGTGTAATACCTTACACGCGTTACGGTTTTCATCTTGTCTCCCTCAAACAAGGCTAACAGCAAACACAACAAAATGTAAACTCAAAATCGTTTTACTTTTTACAGATCCCATTATTTTGCGACTTTTGAATTTACAACTGGGAAAGAACGTAGCGTTAAAAATTGCAGCTCGCGATGACTTCGCTTTTTAGTTTTTGTTCAAATTGCAATTAGTGAGGAGTTTGCGAATCCTCAGCGTGTCCTCAGTGTCAGAGATTGATGACAATGGAAATTTTATACATCGTTAGTCAGGAACGCGTTAGGTGAGCACGCTGTTTTTCCAGTAATCGTACCCGTGTAGGCACCGACAATTATTTGTCAAGCCGTTAACGCAGGTATATCATCCTCTCTCGCCTCAATATTTATTATGGCACACCTCCCGTTTTTCGTGACTTCGTTAACGCCCCGATCACTTGCAGGTAATGCGGGTTGCGTCTGATTTGTATCGATCCTTTATTAATCGGGGGTAAAATAAACGACGGCAGCTGTCACCACGACGATAAATAGCAAAAATGTGCTGATTACGCACTTGGGTAGGTATACTCTAGTAGATAATGGAGCCGAAAAATATCTTTTCATTCGGTGGATCGGTTGTTACAATCGATTATTATGGGTGTTAATTAGCTGGGTTGCGGAGGCGAGTTCATTTGTTTGTGTTTATCAGCAGGGAAACCGATAACTCTCATTTCGCTCGGCGTGACGCAATGCAGAGATTAAAAGCTACCAGTCATAGCACCGTGGATGTGAATATGGGACTGGCTAGATCCAATATTAGTCCAGTTTGACGTGAGCTCGACGTTCCTGCCAATTCTGGGAAGCCTACTTCTGGGAATAGAAAGTTACATGTTTGTTGTCAGGGAGGTATGTTAGCTTAGTCAGATTTTCGGGGCATTATATTAGGAAATAACGTATACAAAACTTCTTTTAATGTAAATCGGCTTAACATTAATTACAAATAGGTCTGCACTGTCCCACTGTCAGACAAAGGCCTTTTTTACACATCGAGACAAGAGATAATAGCTCATACGCAACCACATGCACTTAGTACGGGGTGGTGCAGAGAGGTTTGTGACCTGTTGTTGGAAATTATCAAGCCACCTATAAGGCATTCAACTTTGCTTGATAACTTACAGTAATATCGCCATTATGTGGTAAACAACAACGTTTAATGTTTTAAATTTTTCACATTTCTAATTGATGTTGCGTTTTTGACAAATTGACCAAACAACGATAAAATTAGATAGTCTTAAAATTTTACAATAGGTAGTAGATTAATCACTTAATGATTCATCAACAAATGGAATTAGATTCACAATAAAGTTTTTGCGGTGAAACAGCAAATATTTTGAAGGAAATGAATACGTAAATCTTGGTCGGTCGACTGGCTGACATACTGTTACATGCAGTTAATCCGGTGATGCGGGTCGCGGGCTCGTGGCTCAGCTGACGCGGTAACGCCGGCTGCTTCGCGAGGATCTGGGCTAAATCGTCACGTCATGGAACCCTCCTTTTTTATATGCTTTGATTCCGCGAAATCTTTTTGATTCTACTTGCGACTTTAAATGTCACCTTTATAATAAGGCAGAGCTCGTGGCTCAGCTGACGCGGCAGCGCTGGCTGCTTCGCAAGGATCTGGGATTAATCGCCACATTATGAATGCTTCCTGTTTTACATGCGCAAAATCTTGCTGAAGATTTCTACGCGTACATTGACACAATGGTATTAAGGCTGATGATGGTAGAAATGAATATTTAATAAATATTCATTTCTATTGTTAAGGCTTATAGAATACGTTTGAAAATTTTATAATATGGAGAATATTTTTAAATTACGTAACTTAAAAATATTCTCCATATTATTTTAGATTTTTAGATTAAAATATTGTAGATCACAGTAACGATGCTTTATGATCAATACCTTACAGTATTCCAAACAATATTATTTATGTTAAGTTGGATTAAAATACAATATTTTGATAGAAATGTTTCTACTAAGCTTAAAATTAGTTAATAAGAATATGTATCTGTATTTATTTGGGTCTTGAAATTTGTGCAAACACATTTCAATATGATATTTTTTACAGTTTATAATCCCTTGCCATTAATTGTGAATTTAAAATGATAATAATGATAAAAATATATGGCTGCGGTCAATCGACAGACGGCGACACACCTGAGGGCTAAACCATAAAGGACCTAGAAGAATAGAGGGAGCATTTACAAGTTTATATATTTGCACTGCTTACACTTATGTCATGTCAGTGATAAGAAAGATGATAAATCATCGTTACCAGTTACAACCTCGTAAATTTTTTTGATATTAATGACATAGGCCATTAATATCAAAAAAATATACAATGTAACTTATGTTTTCCCATGGATGTAGTATTAGTTCTTTCCCTGCGAAAGTTTTATCCATAAAATCATTTTGTATATTAGCCGAAAATTAAATATCTTTTACAATACAAAATATCGCTGTATCTCATAGTGCCTATTATGGATGCGTAACTTAGTTTTGTAGTAATAATAGTAATTCTATCTAACTATTGACGATCTAAATAATCTTGAAATTTACTATATAATAATTTTAAATTAAAAAATATCAGAATAAAAAACATTTTTTTTATAGAAAAACACAACGGAGACCGATAAGTACTATGGTACTTGTCAATACAAATGTAACGAGCCTCAACACGTCAGAGTTATGTTGAATAGTTGGTAGTTCTGTTGGTCACCCTTCGCCTCCAACATGAGACTCTAGACACAATTCGGGTCTACAGAACACAAATCCAATGAGTCCAAACACGGCAGGGTTATATTGAGTAGTTGTGTGCTTCCATTGGCCACCTTTCGGCTTCATCATCAGACCCTGAACACTATCTGATTATATAATACTTCTCAATATCAATTTAACCAGCCCATGATGGGGTTAAGTTGTATAGTTTACATGTTCCTATACTCACCTTCCGACTCTATCATCAATACCATATTATTGCAATGTCATAGGACTTACATACGGACGGACGGAAGTATGCAAAATTTTAGCTCAATCGGATACCCGCACGTGCTTGAAAAATGGATCACAAGATTTGAAACGGAAAGACAGACAGATAGACATACGAACATTGTAAGTTTAATAAAAGCTTGTAAAAATAAAATTGAACCTTTCGTAACGTTTTTTATTTAATATATAAGTGCGAACAAAATATATAAGAAAAAACCTATTGCAAAGAAATCATTAATTTAAAAGAGAACAAATTAAAGTTAATTTACATTGAAACTGCTACTGGTTGTAATATTCGCTATTTGAGTCCAACATCGAAGCACTCTTTTGTAAAATATTTTGAAAAGATGCAACTATATTGAGTTTTAATGTGCTCTTAGAATTGCATAAAAACACTATTCATTTAGGCTGCAATATCTCGAGGCATACTAAAACAAAAAAAAACATGCGTTAACAATTATATATTTACCAATTTTCGAAAATGCTATAAATATCGATGTAAATTCTCCCATCATTATGACTAATCTCTTTGGAAATACGATTATTAAGATTCTATCTAAATTCATTGCTTTCTATTCATCATTTATGCTCAAGGAAAACAGTCAATCTGGTATAGTTATATGCATCTTCAAACAAGTTAGTCGTCTTTCATAACTGTGACTAGTGTATGGTGATGCCTTACGACTGAGATATAAGATAATAATAATATTTCCATGGATTAATTAAAATTATTTATCTCGTCTTCAAAAACCGAAAGCGATGAATGAAGGTGTATAAATGGATGATCTACTGGTAAATCATCTACTATATGCAGATGACGTTATAATAGCGCTAACAACCACTGATCTGCAAACACTAGTCACAGTTATGAAAGACGACTGCATGAAAAATGGCTTACATTTGAATGTAAATAAAACCAAGATTATGGTTTTTGAACGGGAAGAAACCAAAACGAGTGCAAAGATTGGTTGGTAACGATGTGCTGGAGCAAGTGAGTTTGTATATCTTGGTTACGCCTTCAGTAAGGATGGGAAATACACCGCTGATATAGAGAGAAGAGTGAATGCAGGTAATAGAGTGAATGGTGCGATGGGAAGCCAAAAGGCGCAGCTGGCCATGCATAACGGAGTGCTTGTCCCAACGCTGTTATATGGCAGTGAGAGTTGGGTATGTAAGAAGGAGAACGAAAGCAGGATAAATGCGGTCGAAATGCGATCTCTGCGGAAGATGTGCGGAGTCACGCTGACCGACCGTATTCGCAACAGCGTAGTAAGAAAGCGAGTAGGTATGAAAGATAGTATCGGTGTAAAGATGAGAAAGGGTATGCTCCGTTGGTTCGGGCATATAGAAAGGATGCCAGAAGAAAGAATGACAATACAGATATACAATGCGAAAGTGGAAGAATGTAGGTGCCGGGGAAGACCTAGACTATCTTACCATGACCAAATAGACCGTGTCTTAGCTGAAGGGCAAGTCAAGAGTCTCCGTAACCGGCGAGTGTGTATGAGACGAACTATGAGAGTGGAGGAAGCCAGAGAGGTATGTAAGGAAAGAACCTGTTGGAACTCTGTACTCTCTGCCTACCCCGCGAGGAAGCTGGCGTGATGATATAGATAGATATAGATAGATCACTCACCTTCGATTTGCTGATGACATTGTTGTCATAGCGGAATCGCTGGAAGATCTAGGACGAATGCTCGGTGACCACAACAGAGTATCCCAACAAGTGGGTCTTAAAATGTCCATGGTAAACGAAAATAATGTTTAATGTCCATGTCGTACCCACCGCACTCACTGTTGGGAACTTTACTCTTAAAGTTGTCGACGAATACATTAACCTGGGACAAGCAGTCCGGTTAGGTAGGTCCAACTTTGAGAGAGAGGTCAATCGACGAATCCAACTCGGCTGGGCAGCGTTCGGGAAACTGCGCAACATCTTCTCATCCAAAATCCCTTAGTGCCTCAAGACTAAAGATTTTGGTCAATGTGTGTTACCAGTGATGATATATGGATCAGAGTCGTGGTCTCTTACAATAAGTCTCATAAAAAAGCTAAGAGTTGCTGAGTGAGCTATGGAAAGAGCTCGGCGTTTTTCTACGTGATCGTATCAGAAATGAGGAGATTTGTAGAGGAACCAACGTCACCGACATAGCCCATAGGATTAATAAGCTGAAGTGGCAATGGACGGGCCACAAAGCGCGAAGATCGTATATAGTGCGTATTGGCAAGCGCAGCGTGGAACGGCCACCTACCAGATGAACCGACGATCTTGTGAGGATCGCAGGAAGTCGTTGAATGCAGGTGGCATTGGACCGACTGCGCTGGAGAGCGATGCCGGAGGCCTATGTTCAGCAGTGGACAAATATAGGCTGATATGATGAACTAGCCGTTACCCGCAGCTGCGCATGCGGTTGTTTTGTAATTTTATCTTCCTGAGGGTTGATTTTTCAAAAACGCTGAAACCCGTAGTCCTTTATTTCTTACCAATAGCCTATGTATGAATTTTCATATGCCTAACTTGAATTATGATGGGTTCCCTATGCAAAATTTTATTCCCTATTTCACACTCTCAAGTGTTTTTTTTTGAGATAAAAACTAGCATATTTCCTTTTCCCAGATAAAATCTATCTCCATGCCAAACTTGATCCAAATCTGTGATGATGTCTGGCGCGGGTCACTCCATTCCGACCAATATGCGACCATATTGGTCGGAATGATGACTGTTTCAGCAGTCATATTTGTGAACGAGTGCTGCTTGTGGGGGGGGGGGGGGGACTGTTCCATCCGGAATCATGTCTCGATCGTAAGACATCACAATGGAGCTAGATCGTAAACTATTTAATTGTAACATAAACATTGTATCCTCACAATATGATTGAAAAACAAGAAAAGAAAAAAGAGAAAGAGATGTAAATAAAAAAGACAAGCCCGCTGAGTTTCAGTGGAGGTCCCGTTGCGATCCGGTGGGTAATAAGTAGTAAAATTAGATTTCAAAAAAATGAAAATTGACTTTTTGTGAGCGCCCCCGCAGGGCTTATAGAAAATAAACAATTTGAGTTTGAGTAATTGTAAGTTGTATAACTTGTCACAGAAAGTATGTAATAGGTGTATACCTATTACATACTTTCTGTAATTAGTACCAGGCATACAACGCGTATTTCTAATATAAATAATTATTTATGCTTATCAAGCAAGAAACTGGCGTTATGATTTACATAATATAATGACAGAATATTTATACATATATGAATTACACGTAAGAACATGTAATTTATACACAACTGGTTTCTGCAGGTGACTTCGTCCGCGTTAACTTTAAACAGGAACCTAACGATTTTCCGGGATAAAAACTAAGCCGTGTGCCAAATTTCTTCCAAATCCGTTTAGCCATTACCATTGCCATACATACAATCTTTTAGAATTAAAAAAAAATAGTAGGATTTATGTCAAACACTTGCAGGTAACCGATTAAGCTGGAATTTGGTATATTATATTTATACGATAAGTTCAGTGACAATGTTATAATATACTAGTACCAACGTGCCATGGAGCTGACCTAATGATGGAGTCGGAAGGTGGCCAAAGAATCATGTCAACTATACAACGTTACCCCCTCGTGTTTAGGCTTGTTAGATTTTATAAGTGTATATAGTTATATAGTTATATAGTTATATAGTTTTGTAGTTAGTTGTATAGTGTGTATAGTTTTGTGTGATTTTATAACCAGATGGTGTTCAAGGTCTGATGATGAAGATGAAAGAAGGTCAATAGAACCACGCCATGTTTCAGCTCGTTAGATTTGTCTTGACGAGTACTATAGACCCGGATGCATCCTGGGTCTGAGGATGCAGGCGGACGGTCGCCAATAGAACTGCACAACTACTTAGCATAACCATCGTGCATCGTGTTTGGGATCGTTCGATTTATCTTGACAAGTACTATAGACCCAGGTGGTATCTAAGATCTGATGATAGAGCCAAAAGTGGCCATAGGAACTCCTCAACTTAGCAACATATCTCCGTTGTATTTTGCTACAAAAGCTTGTTTTAAAAAGTGATCTTTTTAAATAAAAATTATTCATTTCAGTGAAGTTTATTATGCGCTGACAATAATATGCCAATTGAAATAAAAACATTAATTTACTAACATACAAAAAATAAATTGCTAATATTATTGCTCATATTATTTTAAGGTTCTTTCCTTAAAATAATATGAGCAAAATAATGCTCATTACTCTCCTTACCTTAATAGTACTTTACACGAGTATGAATGCCCGAAGTAATCACATTTTAAAGTGGATTCTCACTCAAAAGACATCACTTAATCAGTTTGATGTGCCGCATTGTCGCTACGCCGGATTCTATAGCCTTATTTCAGATTCAAGAAATCATACAAATGCTCCTCAAAAGACCTAGATCATAAACCAATTATAATTCGATGCGCAAAGAGAACCAATTATGTTAATAAAGCGTTGATAAACTTTGCTTAAAAAGTAATAATTCACGGGATTTAGCCCTTTATATTAATTCAACAGGCTTACAAATTATAGCCTGAAGTTTTGTCGATTTAAATCATACTAATATAAAATTTAAAAATTTTATTTTAAGATTTAGATGTGTTTAATATTTTTGATCTTTGATGTGTTGATATTTGTTAGTGGAGTAGACTTTAAGCTGGACTATAATGAAACTATGATTTAAGTATTTTAGGATTCCTTGCTTTTAACAGAGTGTCAATAAGTGTAATCTATATCTATCTATATCATCACGCCAGATCTTTTACGGGGTAGGCAGAGAGTACAGAGTTCCAACAGGCTCAGGCTCTCCTTACATACCTCTCTGGCTTCCTCTACTCTCATAGTTCGTCTCATACACGCTCGCCGGTTACGAAGACTCCTGACTTGTCCTTCAGATAATATCCGGTCTATTTGGTCATGGTAAGATAGTCTAGGTCTTCCCCGGTACCTACATCCTTCCACTTTTGCATTGTATATCAATTTTGTCATTCTTTCTTCGGACATTCTTTCTATATGCCCGAACCAACGGAGCATACCCTTTCTCATCTTTTCACCGATACTCTCTTTCACTCCTATTTGCTTTCTTACTACGGTGTTGCGAATACGGTCGGTCAGCTTCATTCCGCACATCTTCCGCAGAGCTCGCATTTCCACCGCATTTATCCTACTTTCATTCTCCTTCTTACATACCCAGCTCTCGCTGCCATATAACAGCGTTGGGGCAAGCACTCCATTATGTATGGCCAGCTGCGCCTTTCGGCTTAAGTGCCGACTCCCAAGTAGCTTTCCCATCGCGCCATTCACTCTGTTCCCTGCACTCACTCTTCTCTATATGTCAGCGGTGTATTTTCCATGCTTACTGAAGGCGCATCCAAGATATACAAACTCATTCACTTGCTCCAGCACATCGTTCCCAACCACAATCCTTGCATTCGTTCTGGTTTCTTCCCATTCAAAAAGTTTCAAAGTTTAATAATTGAACTTATAGGGGTGTATAGTATACACTTACGACTCACCAATAATGTTAGATCCCAATGTAATTGAGGATATCTCTATTGCTTAATGGGACCCTAGACTTGGGAGTAGCTAGTGACTACCAGACAAGACTTGAGAGTGCTACTGAGAACTTACCGATAGAAAAACTCTACAACAATTTGTCCCACTGCCTGTCCCAGGAGACTATCATATAGTATAAAAGATCTTTTTATTTCCACACAACCTAAAAAAATACCAAAAACCCTATACATTAACGCTCTTATCAAATGCTCGCATATGATACAGCACGTTACATGAAAATAAAACTAGCTTTTTCTTTTTTTTAAGGACCATTTTTATTAAGGACCTTTTTTATAGGTGTAAAGTGAAGTTAAAGTAAGACGCCACTACAGAACTTTATGTCTTTTACAATTTAGTTAATACATATTTTCACAATCATATTTAGTCCCACACTGAAACATAGTTATGAACGTGTAATTATACCGATTATAAATATTAATTTCAGGGCTAAGAACACAGAGTAGTCGTTTTTGTAAAGGACCAATGAGTACTTCGTGAAGCGCGAAATTAGTTTAATTAATACGATATGAATTGCGCATGGTTCAATGGACGCTCATTTTAATCCTAGCCAGTCCTTATAAACGGAGTTTTAATTCAAGTTCCCATTCAAAACTCTGCAAGTGAGCTGAACTGCACATTCAAAAGCCGCAAAGATTTCAGTGAATCGAAAGTGATTTATTAAGATAATGTACAACTTTATCTAAAGCTTTATATAATTTTTAAGCATGGATGACACACACATACATATGCCTGCACGGATATGCATGCATGCACGGATGGGCGTAGATAGAATGCACGATTATGTAGCTGATATAAGCCAAATGATTTTTATCCTTATATTTTATATCTTTTGACACTCATAAGAAGCAGGAGTGGTGCCACCGCATGGAGAAAACCAAGATGTCTTAAAAAAAAATATCTTAACATTGTGTCAAAACTCAATTTCTGTGTAACTACGGGCAGTTATATAAAATCACTATTTTATTTACGTTGTTTTGCTATTAAGTGCCGTACTTAATAATTACGAACAGGCCGATAGTCTAGTGTACACTTGACCTAATTTAATCCACTACTAAAGGGATACGTATATTTCCGGGTTTCTCAAAGTAAGATGTTTTAATTAAGTCTTAGACCTCGCGATAAATAACTTGCCTGCCCGGTTTTGTTGGGACGGCACTAATTGCTAATGTATTTAATCCTATAAAATACTGCTGGCCCTGATTTCCATAAGCTCAATTGTTTCTGTCCGTACCTGGAGCCGATTTAGTTGGTACATTGTGAACCATTTCCATTTGTTTATCTTCTGTAGACGAGCGTTGAATGAGTAAGTTGACATTTGACCTTTATATCGCTATTTGTTTTGACTTGATTTTACCGATAGACTCGTTATCGATAAAATATTATAAATGTACATAAATTGAAGTTACATACTATAGAATTAATAGCTTATGGCCGCCAGCGTATTTAAAATAGGTACAGGTACTTAGTGATGAACTGAATTTTGTATTTGTAGGATTAAATGCGCACCTGGCTTAGACTTGACTATCTTAACATGACCAAATATACTGTGTCTTATCTAAAAGGAAAGTTAAAAGTCTCCATAATAATGGAGAAAACAAGAGAGATCTGTAGGGAAAGAACCTATTGGAACTCTGTACTCACTGCCTACCCCGCAATGGGTTTGGCGTGATGGTATAGATAGATATATAAAACTACAATAAAAATAAACTGCAGATTCAGTCTTCTTCCTATAATAAACCTACAATATGTCCCTTTAAAGAACTATAATGTTAAGTAGAGAACTTAACAACAAAGATGCGAGTAAATCCCTATCAAGTGGTATAAACAAAAGCTACAATAACCTTGGTACAATCGGCAGTCACAAGTGGACGTAAATGGAGAGAGCACTTTCCGGCAGGGCTGTCATCTTCAGGTTAATTTCAAGAAATTGCCTTTGAAGACGTTCAAATGCGTATCGCAAGGTGAAAGGTAATATATTTAGGGTTTATTCCTGTGTCGTAGGTGTGTTTACAAACATTAAAATTTGAATTAAGACCGAATAAAAATGCTTGTGGGTCACACAAAGATGTACGCGCTATTAGACACGGTAGGCGGAGCGGCTTAAGCTCTTAACCACTGCGCTAAATCGACCGTCAAAATATCTTTAAGAATATTTTAACAAGACGGTAATAACAATAATTAAAATTTTTGAAAATTGTACTTTCATATACATTGATCTTCAGATGAAAAACTTCTACTGCAAGAATATAGGCCTCCCCAAAGATCGTTGTCCAGCTCAGTGTTGTTCGTGCTTTTTGTGAACAATCACAAAGTCAAATAGAAGTCAAAAATTCATTATTTGTATAGGCCTATTAAAACACTTACACAGAAAGCACGTACAACACAAAGCCGGTCCGGGTGATGATAAAGGTCACGGGTAAGGCTTATATACAAACACATGAAGGTAGGTCGCGGGGAAATCGGTCAATTTACGGCCGATTTCAATATTCAACTCAAGGATAAATTTGCCTACTACGGATAGAATTTTGACATACTTTGTATGGACAGTCTGACAGTCTGTCACAATTCTACAATTAGTAAGCAAATCCATCCTTGAGTTGAATATTGAAACCGGCTTTTAGTGGACTGCCCACTTCACGTCAACTGTCACATGAGTCACCTGTCTTTAAATCATAATAGGCAATGAGATTAGGCGTTCGGGAAACTGCACAACATCTTCTCATCCAAAATCCCTCAATGCCTCAAGACTAAAGTTTTTAGTCAATGTGTGTTACCAGTGATGATATATGGATCAGATACGTGGTCTCTTACAATAGGTCTCACAAAAAAGCTCAAAGTTGCTCAGCGAGCTATGGAGAGAGCTATGCTCGGCGTTTCTCTACATGATCGAATCAGAAATGAGAAGATTCGTAGAAGAACCAAGGTCACCAACATAGCCCTTAAGATTAGCAAGCTGAAGTGGCAATGGGCGGGCCACATAGCGCGAAGATCGGACGGGCGTTGGGGCAGAAAGATTCTAGAGTGGAGACCACGTATTGGCAAGCACAGCGTGGGACGACCGCCTGCCAGATGGACCGACGATTTTGTAAAAATCGCAGGAAGTCGTTGGATGCAGGTGGCATCGGACTGGTTATGCTGGAAAGCGATTGGGGAGGCCTATGTTCAGCAGTGGACAAGTATAGGCTGAGATGATGATGATGATGAATGAGATTTTTGAGGTAAAATTATTAAAAATCAAAAGTTTTTGATTCATGTAGACCAAAATGCACTTATGAATAGTCGGAAAGACAAAATTATTGATTACCTAAGACTCTACCACAGTTTGGGAAGTCATTCCTGCGGAGAAGAAGGGTAAAAATCTTTTTTTTAAAACGAGAGGTTTACAATTCTTTTGTGTACAGTGCAGAAGAAGCTAAAGAGATGTGCTTAAGTATATATTAAACATAAGTGTACTTAGATTCATGGTATCAGTGTCTACATAGACATTTCCTTTCATTTACAAAATAGAGCTTATAGCTCCAGTGTGATGCCAAACGAGACTAGAATTGAATTATGATTAGAATGAAATTATTACCTGTTTGTATTTTATAGGTATTTTTAGAAGTTAGGACGTCAACCCTAGAGGAAAGTGTAGTATCGGTGGCGAGCCGGGAAGGTAGCCTTTTAACTCTTTTCCCACTCAACATTGTTACCTTCACAAACGAGCACGCGCGTGCGCGGCGTACACAATCGCCTTCCTTTCCATAATGAAATAGACTACACATTTACAACATTTGAGAACTGCCAAATTTAATCTTTATTATTGTGCTGAATTTAAGCCGCGGCTCAGTTCACCTAAATTATTTTGCGACTTATAGTCTAGCTCGCTACCCTTTAGAATAAAGCGTATAGCCAAGTTGATAAACTACAGGCGTTTACGTTAATAGAAAAGTAGAGATGTGCAGGCATTACTTTTATAATAAAAAAGGCACGTGTTCTAAGCAAGGCGCTATCGATTGTGTCAAAAAATATAGATACAAAATCCTTGTAACTTGGTTAGCCACGTTCCCACCTGGAAAAGATGGACATAATCCATTATTTAGTATTTACGCCGGGCAATCATATTTTGGAGAAACTATTAGACCTACTACTCGAATTAACGGAAATAAATAGAATCCAATACTTTCAAACTCAAACCATTCATTTTGTATAAGCTATCTATCTATCTATCTATAACCTCACGCCAGATCCCTTGCGGGGTAGGCAGAGAGTACAGAGTTCCAACAGGTTCTTTCCTTACATACCTCTCTGGCTTCCTCGACTCTCATAGTTCGTCTCATACACGCTCGCCGGTTACGGAGACTCTTGACTTTTCCATCAGATAAGACTCGGTTTATTTGGTCGTGGTAAGATAGTCTAGGTCTTCCCCGGTACCTGCATCCTTCCACTTTCACATTGTATATCTGTTTTGTCATTCTTTCCTCTGGCATTCTTTCTATATGCCCGAACCAACGGAGCATGCCCTTTCTCATCTTTACACCGATACTATCTTTCATACCTACTCGCTGTCTTACTATGCTGTTGCTAATGCGGTCGGTCAGCTTCACTCCGCACATCTTCCGCAGAGCTCGCATTTCTACCGCATTTATCCTACTTTCATTCTCCTTCTTACATACCCAGCTCTCGCTACCATATAACAGCGTTGGGACAAGAACTCCGTTATGTATGGCCAGCTGCGCCTTATGGCTTAAGTGCCGGCTCCCGAGTAGCTTTCCCATCGCACCATTCACTCTGTTCCCTGCACTCACTCTTCTCTCTATGTCAGCGGTGTATTTCCCATCCTTACTGACCCTGTGCTCAAGTGTATTTGTATAAGCCCTGCAAATTATCAAGGTTATATATTTTTAACCTACTGATCTACCCCCTCTGAGTGCGCCCTCCACTGAGAAGATCCGGCGAGATACTTAACGGGCTGCTTTTTTGTGTAAATCTCTTTACATTTTGTTTATCATTTTATATACCTCATCACTTCTATTTATCAACATTTTCTGAATTTGTACTAAAAATCTCTTCAATTCATATTTTTATTTACATAAAGATTATTGGAGCCATGATAAAGAAAGCATTCTATTTCATGCACTAATAAAACCTTCACCGAACGAAGGAACTAAAATTGAATACGACAAATAAGACTGGATCGACTCAACAATATGATGGATAGTAAACAAGAAATGCAGTGAACGAAAATAAAGTTGGCCAACTTCAGTTTGTACAGAGAACGTCGGGAAATATAGCCTAAAATATGAAAGCTGGCATCACTTGAGCACAGGGCCAAAATAGATAAGACTAGGTGTCCAGGACTTTCACAAAGCTCGGAATCAAATTTGGAATCGTGAAATAATTATTGATGTACCCATTTCCTATAATTCGATTGTTTCTATTGAAATTTATTTTAACAAGCATGATAATTATGATGCTGTGGAGTGGCATAAGATAGACCAATGATCCGGTAAAGATCGTGAGTAAAAGGTGAATGCGGTCGTCGTGACGGTCTTTGGGGAGACTTTTGTGGTGCAGCAGATGTCTTTCAGCTAAAGATATGTTATAATAATATTAGCCCTGTTATAAAACTGTCCCACCGTTGGGCACCGGCCTCCTCCTAAACTGAGAGACTAGGCCATAGTCCACCACGCTGGCCCAGTGCGGGTTGGCGAACTTCACACACTTTCGAGAAACTATTAGACATGCAGGTTTCCTCACGATGTTTTCCTTACCCTTTAAAGCAAGTGATAGTTAATTTTTAATTCGCACATGCTTTCGAAAAGACAGAGGTGCGAGTCTGGGTTTGAACCCAAAACTTCTGAGTTTGCAGTCCAACGGTCTTACCACTAGGTTATCACTGCTCTTGAAGATATGTATAATAACTGTAATTTATTAAGACCTTTTTGAAAGAAGCTTTTATAGCAAAACCACCACGAAAGTAGTTGCGTAGTTGCAGAGTTCCTACGGCCTTCTTCCGGCTTCATCACCAGACCCTGGACACCATCTGGTTTTAAAGTACCCATCCAACGAGCCCATACACAGCGGGGTTATATTGAGTAATTGGGTGGTTTCATCGGCCACCTTTCGGCTTCATCATCATCGTCAGGTTCTAAACTACGATTATGTATTTAATTGACGTGTTCCTATGGCCACCTTTCGACTTCGTCTTCAAACCATGGTACTATATTATTGTTTTGTCACCAAACTTACATATCATCATCATCATCTCAGCCTATACTTGTCCTGTGCTGAACTTAGACCTCCCCAATCGCTTTTCGTAACCGGTCCGATGCCACCTGCATCCAACGACTTCCTGCGATTTTCACAAAATCGTCGGTCCATCTGGCCGGCGGTCGACATATGCTGCCCTTGCCAATACGTGATCTCCACTCTAGAATCTTTCTGCGCCCGTCCGATGTGGCCCGCCCATTGCCACTTCAGCTTCCTAATCCTGAGGGCTATCTATGTAGAGTAACGCCGAGCATAGCCCTTTCCATAGCTCGCTGAGCAACTCTGACCTTTTTTATGAGACCTATTGTAAGAGACTACGTCTCTGTTACTACTCACCACACTTCAACAGATGTATCCCAAATTTCAGCTCAATCGGATACCCGCAATTTCTTGAAAAATGGATTACAAGACTTGAACCGGAAGGACAGACAAACATACGAACATTGCAAATTGAATAAAGGCCTAATAAATAAAGTAGCTTGTTCTTCTTATTTTTTTTCATGATGGCAACCAGTTACAAAATTAAATCATTTTTGCCAGTATCATATGCAATAGTTACTTTACTCTTTGGGCATATATGTCAAGTATAAAATTAATTTAACATCCTGATGAAAATCATAAAAACGATGTTCGCGTACTCTCCCTTCCCCCTAATGGATCTGGGGTGATGATACAGGTAGAGATAGAGGTTTAGGAGGGCTGTCAAATATTAATTGGTAGATCGGTACACATATGATGCTTACCCGCCAGAGGGCGTCGCTCGAATAGATTAACGTTATCGTAACGTTATCGAGAAAGCGTGCTATCACGTTCATGTATATATAGTATATTTTTACAAGGTTGTGTCACAAGGATGGCATAATAACTCGATAGCTTTACTCTGAAGTCTAACTGTTCGTGCTCAGCCCTCAGGCCTCTATTTGCAACGATCGCAGCGATATTGTTTTCAAGCCTATGCCTCTGTCGCAGTACACAGTTACAACAGGTCCCTCCTAAGTCCATATCACAATTACAAACACTGATAAAATCTATAATCAGAACTAGCCTAAAGTATAAGGAGATAATCAGGTGTGGTAATTTTACGCAGTGAAACGGCATATAAACTGGAGAAAAATGTCCCTTTATTACCATAAGTAATATATTTTCTTAAAAGACCGTAGCCCCACACTAGGAATTATTCCGGTGTAGTGGGTGCGTTTACAAACATTAAATTCACATGCAGAAACACCTAGACCGACACAAATATTTGTAAGACACACAAAGATTTGTCCCATGCGTGAATCGAAGCCGCCACTTTTCGATCCAGTGGGCGAAGCGACTCACGCTCTTAACCACTAGACCGAGCCGTCATTATAGGAGTAGGTTCAATTAATTTATATATACCGTGACGCCTATATTCCCCAAGCAGAGGTGGCAGAGGTGTACTGAGTACACCCACTTTTCGGCGACGATGTTAGGTCCCAAATAATAGGGGGGGAGCCTATTGCTATATACCGGGCACAATTCCAGGTTCAAATCCTAAGTCGGACAAAATGTAGTTTTTCTATCGAAAAATCCCAGTAACAGTCCGAAATCTAGAACCGTGTTCGGTGTATGACAATAGCCTCGACCCCTATTACATGGGATTTAACATCGTCGGCGAAAAGTAGGTGTATAGAATACACCTCTATAGCCCCCGCTTGAAGAATATAGGCGGGACGGTATTATTTTTTTATTCATACCATCTAAATTTGACTTGTTTGTATTAATTCCAAGAATTCATCTTTTTGAATAATATTAACAGACATTTTATTTATATTCAGTTCCAGTATAAACACAATTTCAGTAAAAACAGTATAACACTAATATGTTCAATTCTGTTCCATGGATCCTCAAAAAGCAAAATCTCTCCTAAATAAAATTGTACTGTAAATACGTTAGCAATATTTTCAGTCATCAGTTAAATATTTGTAGTACAATCAACGACCCCATTACCAATTTATGTTTTATAGTTATTTTGTATATAGAATCAGGTTTATTATTCTGCTCACTGAGATGACTAATTAAACTAAATGTTTTTCGTCAGCGCCATGGGGACAATCGAGATCTACTAGTTATGAGTATGTACGCTTTCATTTTGTTTGAGCTACCGCAAATTATTTGTGTTAAATCTCAATTTAATTAGCGTTCGTGCTTAATTACTAGTACACGGTTTATTTCCGAAATTATGTTGAAAATGTTGTGATTAAAAGACGTGCTCCAAATATATTTCGTAATTATGAAAATTAACACAAATTGAGTTCATAAAAAGGTACCGGAAGATATAATTTGACACACGATAAATTATATCTTTCGGGTACTCGAATGTATATTCGAGATTATATACAGATATGTCATTAAAATATGTATGATATACACAAATTAAATAAGAACTTAAAGCATATAATTGTTTTACGGATATTAAACTGTAAACTTGTTTAGTTAAAATATCATTCAAAAGTTATATTCCAAGCAAATTTGCACTCTCATTAATTTATATTTTTATGATTGTGACGGCATTGTGATTGTGACGACGGCTTGGTCCACTGGTTGAGAGCTTAGGCCGCTCCACTCATTGGTTCAAGTAGTCCCGGGTTCGATTCCCACACGGGACACATCTTTGTGTGACTCACAAATATTTGTTTCAGTCTGTATAAAACTAGATGCGAGCTCCATTTGTAAAAAAAAACATTCATTTTTAATATACCAAAATATGCGTAAAATACAATTTTTAATATATTAGAAGAAACTACAATAAATTACATTAACAATTCTTAATAAATACTTTACGCCGCGTGGTTCCCGGCTTAGAATAGGACCAACCCATCTCATCCCATCGGGTGTCGTACAAGGCGACTAAGGGAAAACTAGGGAATGGGCAGCAGCGTTCCCTTAACACTTCTACCATCAAAAACTGCGCTCGCCAACCCGCCTGCCAAGCGTGGCGAGTATGGCAAACCCCCCCAATTTATTAAAATGGTAGAAAAAGATAAAACCAGGCCCCTAGTCCCCGGCGGTCCTGTTCGTCCTGGCCACGGTAGCAGCTATGGTAACGACAGGACAAGGGGTGCTAAGAATCTCCGGCAGAGATTCGGCTACCACCAACTACGAAAATTGGCCCTGGTGACATACAACGCACGCACGTTAAGGACAGATGAGAAGCTTCTTGAGCTGGAAGAAGAGATAAACAAGTTGCGGTGGAATATTGTTGGTTTATCGGAGGTCCGAAGAAAGGGCGAGGACACGATAACCTTAAAATCCGGAAACTTGTTTTACTACCGGGAGGGCGAACAGCAGTCCCAAGGTGGTGTCGGATTTATCGTCCACAAGTCACTCATAGACAACGTTGTGTCCATCACTAGTGTGTCGAGCAGGGTAGCGTACCTGATACTCAGAATATCCAAAAGATATTCGCTGAAGGTCATACAGGTCTACGCACCGACCTCGGCATACTCAGATGATGACGTCGAAGTAATGTATGAGGACATTAGTAGAGCCATACATACTTCCAAAGCACACTTTACAGTGGTTATGGGTGACTTCAATGCGCGGCTGGGCAAACGGGGCTTTGATGAATTGAGAGTGGGGCAATTTGGATATGGGCAGCGCAACCCCAGGGGTCAGAGGCTGGCCGAATATCTGGAGAAGGAGGGACTCTTTATGATGAACTCTTTCTTCCGGAAGCCGCCTCATAGGAAATGGACCTGGATGAGCCCTGATGGTTCCACAAAAAATGAGATAGACTTCATCATGAGCACCAAGCGACAAATATTTAATGATGTCTCCGTGATTCACAGGGTAAAAACCGGCAGTGATCACCGAATGGTCAGAGGCACATTAAATATTATTGTCAAAATGGAAAGATCGCGTCTGATGAAGTCTACGCTCCGACCTTCTTATGCACATATCCAAAACCCCGAGAACTTTCAACTCGAATTGGCAAACCGCTTCGAATTGCTAGACAGCAGCGCATCAGTGGACGAAATCAACAACACGCTGGTAGAGACTGTCCATACGGTCGGGTCCAAGTATTTTAAGCCCCACCGTAAAAATAGACCTCAAAAACTATCCAACTACACCCGAAACCTCATGGCTGAGCGACGTTCCATGACGCTCCAAACCTCCGATGATGCTAAGTCCTATAGGCAGCTCAATGGACAGATACTGAAGTCCTTGCGACACGATTTACGGTCCTTCAATACAAGGCGTATTGAGGAGACCATAGCACAGAACAATGGCTCTAAAGTGTTTGCAAGAGACGCGTCTATTGGGCAAAGCCAGTTGACGAAGCTGAAGACGGAGGACGGAAACGTAACGTCGAATAGGTCGGAGGTGCTCAGGGAGATAGAGAGGTTCTATGGGCAGTTGTACACCTCAGTAGCTAAACATGTTGTTGACTTGGTAAAAGACCCAAGAGCCAAGCTAACCCGACACTACACTGAAGATATCCCGGACATCAGCCTGTACGAGATTAGGATGGCTCTCAAACAACTCAGAAATAACAAAGCGCCAGGCGAAGACGGAATTACCGCAGAGCTTCTGAAAGCGGGCGGAACGCCGGTACTTAAAGTCCTTCAGAGGCTGTTTAATTCCGTCTTGCTCGAAGAGAAAACGCCGGAAGCATGGAACAGGGGTGTGGTGGTACTGTTTTTCAAGAAAGGTGATAACACTTTACTGAAGAATTATAGGCCCATCACACTGCTGAGCCATGTTTATAAGTTGTTTTCGAGAGTCATCACGAATCGTCTCGAACGCAGGCTTGATGACTTCCAGCCTCCCGAACAAGCCGGTTTCCGGAAAGGCTTTAGTACCATAGACCACATACATACGCTGCGGCAGATTATACAGAAGACCGAGGAGTATAATCGGCCACTATGTTTGGCGTTTGTGGACTATGAGAAAGCCTTCGATTCGATCGAGACTTGGGCGGTTCTTAGATCTCTCCAGCGATGCCGCATTGACTATCGGTACATTGAAGTGTTGAAGTGCTTGTATAATAACGCCACCATGTCAGTCCGAGTACAGGGGCAGTGCACGAAGGCGATCCCCATAAAATGAGGAGTAAGGCAGGGAGACGTCATTTCTCCGAAACTGTTTACGGCCACCTTAGAGGACGCCTTCAAGCTCTTGGAATGGCAAGGACTTGGCATCAACATCAATGGCGAATACATCACTCACCTTCGATTTGCCGACGACATTGTGGTCGTGGCAGAGTCGCTGAAAGATCTAGGACGAATGCTCGGTGACCTCAACAGAGTATCTCAACAAGTGGGTCTTAAAATGAACATGGACAAAACGAAAATAATGTCTAACGTCCATGTCGTACCCACCGCACTCACCGTTGGGAACTCTACTCTTGAAGTTGTCGACGAATACATTTACCTGGGACAGGTAGTCCGGTTAGGTAGGTCCAACTTTGAGAGAGAGGTCAATCGATGAATCCAACTCGGCTGGGCAGCGTTCGGGAAACTGCGCAACATCTTCTCATCCAAAATACCTCAGTGCCTAAAGACTAAAGTTTTTAGTCAATGTGTGTTACCAGTGATATTATATATGGATCAGAGACGTGGTCTCTTACAATAGGTCTCATAAAAAAGCTCAGAGTTGCTCAGCGAGCTATGGAGAGAGCTATGCTCGGCGTTTCTCTACGCGATCGAATCAGGAATGAGGAGATTCGTAGAAGAACCAAGGTCACCAACATAGCCGTTAAGATTAGCAAGCTGAAGTGGCAATGGGCGGGCCACATAGCGCGTAGATCGGACGGGCGTTGGGGCAGAAAGATTCTAGAGTGGAGACCACGTATTGGCAAGCGCAGCGTGGGACGACCGCCTGCCAGATGGACCGACGATCTTGCGAAAATCGCAGGAAGTCGTTGGATGCAGGTGGCATCGGACCGGTTACGCTGGAAAGCGATTGGGGAGGCCTATGTTCAGCAGTGGACAAGTATAGGCTGAGATGCTGATTTTACGCGAAAACTGCATTAAGAAACAATAAAGTAGGCCCCAAGCTACAAATATCAGATAGACAATTTAATCTTAATCGCAAGTGTTCTCCTGCAGGACGCTCCTGGTACGAACCAGTAATGGAGGGTTGTAAATCTTTCAGTGGACAGCGACGCGGCGCGCCGTTACAAAACATTTTTTTTTGTCCCCTTTCCCCCCGCTGGGAATACGGATTCGATTTTGTACATTCAATACAATGCTGCTGACTATATCCCATTTTAACAGTACCTAACGATAGATATCGACTCGCTGTGGATTCATACAGAGAAAAAATATCGTGCATTGCACTCACGTATGCATCACGGGATGTTGTATTTTGTGTAAGAGGCTTTGGTATTATTTTAATTCTCTTTTTTTTAATTTTTGACAAACAGTTGTGGCTTTAATTAAGTAACATTAATTAATTAGTCACCTCTGTGTACGTATAATACCACTTCCCCATGTAACTACAGCGCTCCTTTTTAGGTATTCGTAATAAATATGTATGTACCTACGTAGATATATATGTACATAATATCTTTTGAAGTATTTACCTTCTTCTAAAATCATGAGTTGAATCTGTTCTTACGTACGAAAAAATTAACAAGCAAGCGTGCTAGCGAGTAAGCGTGCTGTCACGCACATGTTTGTTTAGTAAATTTTTAATATGATAATGATGGCACAACAATTTGCTAGCGTAAGTATCAGCCATCTAAAACCAACTGAACCGAAGATTGCCTATACACTTGGTAATCGCTAAGAACACCGCGGCTCCGGACGGACTATGAGAGTCGATTATTTAAAGTATTTTATATGTATTCGCGCTCGAGGTAAGAGGCGCTCGTATCGCTGTGTGACTGCGGTTTTCTTACCCATCACTATTCGGTTGGGTCGGTCTGAGATGAGTGACCGTTCGTGGCATTTTCATATTTACGAAGCACGTCTCCGTGCAATTCATCATCGCCCTGTTTGCCCAGCCGCGCATTGAAGTCACCCATAACCACTGTAAAGTGTGCTTTGGAAGTATGTATGGCTCTACTAATGTCCTCATACATTACTTCGACGTCATCATCTGAGTATGCCGAGGTCGGTGCGTAGACCTGTATGACCTTCAGCGAATATCTTTTGGATATTCTGAGTATCAGGTACGCTACCCTGCTCGACACACTAGTGATGGACACAACGTTGTCTATGAGTGACTTGTGGACGATAAATCCGACACCACCTTGGGACTGCTGTTCGCCCTCCCGGTAGTAAAACAAGTTGCCGGATTTTAAGGTTATCGTGTCCTCGCCCTTTCTTCGGACCTCCGATAAACCAACAATATTCCACCGCAACTTGTTTATCTCTTCTTCCAGTTCAACAAGCTTCTTATCTGTCCTTAACGTGCGTGCGTTGTATGTCACCAGGGCCAATTTTCGTAGTTGATCGTAGCCGAATCTCTGCCGGAGATTCTTAGCACCCCTTGTCCTGTCGTTACCATAGCTGCTACCGTGGCCAGGACGAACAGGACCGCCGGGGACTAGAGGCCTGGTTTTATCCTTTTCTTCCATTTTAATAAATTGGGGGGGTTCGCCATACTCGCCACGCTTGGCAGGCGGGTTGGCGAGCGCAGTTTTTGATGGTAGAAGTGTTAAGGGAACGCTGCTGCCCATTCCCTAGTTTTCCCTTAGTCGCCTTGTACGACACCCGATGGGATGAGATGGGTTGGTCCTATTCTAAGCAGGGAACCACGCGGCAATCTAAGCCGGGAACCACGCGGCAAAACCGCGGCAAAAACTTAATCATAGCCTGCAGTAATCCTGATACTATTTATCTAAATTATTTTATGATGTGTTAAGATTTATAATTAAGTTAGTTCAAAGAAGTAGTACAAGAAAATCCAAAAGTCAAACTATTATAATCATACATACATAAACTTACGCCTTTACCCCACTTGGGAAGGCAGAGACTACCGTTTCTCACATACTAAGATTCTGACACACCTCTTTCGCTTTATCTATCTTCATGCATTTCCGCCAATGAAGAGTGCTACGCGCTTGAACTTTTTCAAAGAGACTATTAATTTGGTCGTGATGAGTTCACCTTGGGCGACCTCTTCCGACACTTCCACTCACATTTGCTCGATATATTTCTTTCGTTAGTCGCTAGTCACACATCCTCTCCACATGCCCATACCAATTCAACATACCTCTTTCAATCCTAGTCACCACTTTATCCCTCAACTTACATCGGTTTCTAATCACATTATTCCTCATTCGGTCAGCAAGGGTGACTCCACATATACTCTATAAAGAACGAATTTTCACAGCATTGACTCTACTTTCATGCTTCTTTTGCCATACCCGATATTCAATGGCATACATAAGCGTAAATTCCAAGACATCATTGTAAATAGTCAGTCAAACATTTGCTGAGACAGACTGACCGACACTACGGCGCGTAAGGCATCATTCACTTTGTTCCGCACGACCACTCTCTATTCAATATTGCGTTACGCCTTCCATTTCTCATGAACACGCTCCCCAAGTAAGCAAATTCTTTATTATGATGGTAATCTATAAGAACATTAAGGTGACTTGGTCCATTGGCTAAGAGCGTAGGCCGCTTCACTTATTAGATTAAGGAGTCGCAGGTTCGATTTCCGCCCGGAATCTTTGTGTCATCCACAAATGTTAAACGGAATAATTCCGGTCTGAGTGTTTTCGTATGCGAATTACATGTTTGTTACGTGCTTACGACACAGGATTAATTCTTAACGTGAAGCTACGCTATCGTTCAAAAATGCTTTAAAATTAAATATTTTTAAGTTTCATTATTGCACACTGTCGTAAAGTAAAATATCCTTGAACAAAAATAAAAAACCTACATAATTACAACTTTTTTATTAATGCATACGTACCGTGAAAAGGTATTACAGGCTCTTTAAATCCATCCCGCTCTAAAAGAAAAACAAGAAATTTCATAAAAGGCGACCATTAACAAAATGTAGAAGTGAAAATAAAGAGTAGGAGTAAATAACCGTCTGTGAATAACGAGACAAGTCTTTTATATTAAAATTCTTCATAACGTTCTATTAAACCGGCGCTGTTTGAAAGGTGACAAATGCGGTTTTTTATTATTGTAACTTCAATTCTATACCTCGTTACGGTGTCGCCAGAAAAATGCTTACTTATATCTTTCATTGCACTGCCAGTATGTTCCTGAGATTACTTGTGGGTTGCTAATGACGTATTGTTACGTTAAAGTAGAATAACGTACCACCTACATCCTGATCGGGGTTGAGGTTTGCCATGTACATCCACATAAAGTCAACGATGTTATGTTCCAAAGAAAATTTCTAGTTTGGAAATCAGAATTCGAACCTGCGACCTCGTGATCGTCATTTAAACTACGCTGAACAAGACTTACGAAGTAGTCATTATTATTACATATTTTTATAATTTTATAACTGCAGGCAGTTGCGCGCGCGCTGCCGTGCACGGACGCGTTCAGTGTGTATACGGTGATTTCTCGCTGTGTGCAATGGCCTCGAAGACTGTGAAGTGCCCTAGTTGCAACGTTGTGATAAACGAACTGTTAGCTTTTTTACGAAATGTGATGGATTTTATGGACGAAGAGAGTATCCATCAATTGTGTACTACATCCTTCTCAGCAGAAGATATTGTAACAGCTAAATGTCTGCTGTTTGAGTCTTTACCCAGCGGGAAAAAGATGCCAGTTAGACGGAAGGACGGAAAGAAGAAAATGTCACGAGACCTTGATGATATTATCGGTCTTATGAAGAATACCTTACCTGAGATGTTCCCCATATTCGTGGCCAAGGAATTGCATAGGCTTCCCCCCGTCACCTTCGATCATGTGGATGTGACGCGCCTTTTAAAGGACATACTAAAGCTACAAAATCAAGTAAATATACTAGAAGAAAAAATCGTTACAGTAGACAAATTTGATATGCTCAAAATGGAGGTAGACAACATAAAACACGCAACGTTATTAGGCAATTTTACACCTAACATTAATGTGAATAGAAGACGTGGGGCCTGTACACTCACCAGCCCTTTAAATAGCGGCCCTATAGGCCTCCAGTATGTACCTATGACGGAGACACATTTATCAGAAGACACAGGATCTAACGGCACTGATTCATACATAAAAAATACGTCGCTCTTAGCAAACAACGAGGACAATGCTATCTCATTTCCACTAGAACGAAATGACGCGACGGAAGATTCAGTGCAGTGGGAGGAGCGCGCGGCTACCGTGGTTTCGGACAGTGTGAAGGAGACGAATTGCGAAAACAGCCAGGGACGACACAATCAACAAGGAGTAAGAAAGACGGATCAACAAAAGAGGCGAGTGGACGCCGCCCTGCGCACTGCGGTTTCGAACAAAGCCGTTATTGCATCGGGTACCGATGCGCAAGCGACGACGGCAACGGCAACGGTTGGCTCCCCTACTACTGGTGAGTGTGAATCAGTTATCACGCGGGCAGCGGCGGTCGTACAAAACGTCAATACGAGCGAGCGAGTGAGGGATTTGAGTCGGCGAGAATCGAACCCGGTATGTGATCATGTAGTAGCGGAATCAAACACTGAATGGACGGTAGTGCGAAGTAAGTCAGCTAAACGATATAAGCTTATCGGACAAAAGGGCTTAGCCTCTATTGCACCGGGCGATAAATTTAGGGCCGCGGATATTAAAGTGCCTATATTTATTTCTAACGTTTGCAAAGAAACCTGTGTTGATGATATAATTAGCTATATAAAAGAAAAGACTAATGAAAGTGTTACCTTAAAATTGATAAATATGAAAACAGAGAAAAATTATAATGCCTATAAATTATTTGTTCCTAAGTACAAATTAAACCTGTTTTTAAATGATCAGCTGTGGCCCGATGGCATAACATTCAGGCGTTTTGTGCGTTTTATGTATCGAACAAAACCGATAAGTCCGAAGGTTAAAGCTAATTAAACTGTTATTATGTATAAAGATAAAGATTATGAATATAAGACCAGCAATAGTAAATTCACCAGCTTTAATTGTAAATCAATTAAACGGTCTATTGATTGTGTTCGTAGTATTTGTGCTATGTCTGACTTAGTAGCCCTACAAGAGACATGGCTACTCCCTCACGACATTCCATTTTTAGGAACTATAAGTGAAGACTATGAATACACAGGTAAGTCGGCTGTAGATACATCCGCAGGTGTACTGGTACGAAGGCCGTATGGAGGAGTAGCCATTCTTTGGAGAAAGGGCATTTTTGATACCGTTTCAATTTTAGAATGCACCAATTCGCGTCTTGTGGCCATTAAGGCAACCATAGGAAGACGTTCTATTATTGTGATCTCAGTGTACATGCCAACGGATGGGCACGATAACCTACCTGAGTTTGCTGAAGTCCTAGGAGAGATAAGTGCCATTGAAGCGAGCAATGATGTTGAAAGCGTTTTTATATTGGGTGATTTTAATGCTCACCCTCACGAATTATTTTTCAATCAACTTTTAAATTTTTGCACAGATCAATCCTGGATTTGTACAGACATAGAACTTTTGGGGATGGAATCGGACAACTACACATTTTTAAGTGAAGCCCATGGATGTAGGAGATGGTTGGACCACTGTATGGTCTCTCAATCTGCCTGGAAGACGGTTGTAAAGGCGGGTATTGAGGAAAATGTGTATGTGTCCGATCATCTACCTTTATTTATTGTGTGTAATCTGGAAATTGTTAGACAAAAATTGCTGATGCATAGTGAACCATGTAATGGAGTCATCTGGGGAGAGAGGAGCCAATCACAGATCAATCGTTATCATGATATCTGTCATAATATTTTGCGTGATGTTGATTTCCCTCGGGAGTTCATGAAGTGTAGCTACGGGCCATGTAGCCTGTCCCATCACAGAACTATACTTGATGAACTATACAGCACTATTGTACAAACTTTATGTGAGGCCGCAAAAGACACAAAACCGAGAGGTGGAAATTGGCCAAGACATGCCGGGGTAGTATGCGGTTGGAATAAACATGTACGAGACGCGCATCGGGAGGCTGGGCTTAGATTTAGTATCTGGGTACTGGATGGACGGCCGACGGCAGGAGCATCATATAACCAAATGTGTGATGCTCGCAAAATTTTTAAAAGTCGTTTGAGATGGTGTCAGAAAAACCAAGAACAAGTTAAAATGGATATGATCGCTGAACAAAGAGCCACAAAAATTTCAGAAAATTCTGTAAGTCCACTGGTAAACTAGATGTCAGGCCCAGTCTTCCGGTGAGTGTGGGAGGAAAGAATGACTCCACGGAGATTGCAAATATGTTCATGGAGCACTTTAAAATGAGGTCTCCGTTGGGCCCACCGACTCTAAACACTGTGGCTGAAACGGACTGTCCAGGAAAGGAGCTACCATTACTTTTCTCAGCCAAACAAGTTAAGGAAGCTATAAATTACATGAGTCGTGGCAAATCTCCTGGACATGACGGGCTCAGTATCGAGCATTTTAAATTTGCGGGAGTTCACCTCCCGAGACTCCTGTCCCTGCTTTTCACGATGTGCGTCAGTCATTCATACCTTCCAACGGAATTAATGAAAACTGTAGTGGTACCCATTGTGAAGAATAGAACAGGGGATATCTCGGACACGGGAAATTACCGACCGATCTCCCTTGCGACGACAACTGCCAAGATATTGGACAGTTTGCTTGATGGTTATTTGTCAAAACATCTCAGCTTGCACGATGCACAGTTCGGTTTTCAGCCGGAACTGTCAACTGAAAGTGCTATCTTAGGCCTCAAGCATACTGTCCAATACTACATTGACAGGAGGACGCCTGTGTACGCCTGCTTCCTTGATCTGTCCAGGGCCTTCGACCTTGTATCGTACGATGTACTCTGGAAGAAGCTCAGGGACGGGCATCTACCGGCACCGATCCTCAATATTATTAAATATTGGTATTCGAACCAGACTAATAACGTAAAGTGGTCGAATGCACTTTCGGAGTCGTATAAGTTGGAGTGCGGTGTAAGGCAGGGGGGGCTGACGTCTCCTAAGCTCTTCAACTTATACGTTAATGACCTGATTGTTGAGCTCAGCAGTATGCGTGTCGGATGCCATGTTCACGGCGTGCCTGTCAATAACATGAGCTATGCGGATGACATGGTGCTGCTGAGCCCAACAGCGGCAGGTATTCGAGAAATGTTGAAGGTATGTGAGTCTTATGCGGCCTCACATGGATTAATATATAACTGTAGAAAGAGCGAGTTCATGGTCTTTAAGGCCGCCGGTAAATGCCCAGAAACAACACCTGACATTACCCTAAATGGCGTGAACATAAACAGAGTCCATAAATTTAAGTATTTGGGGCATTTCCTCACTGACGACCTTAAGGACGATGATGACATTGAGAGGGAGCGCAGGGCTTTGGCGATCCGAGGTAACATGCTGGCCCGCAGGTTCTCCCGCTGTACCGATCAGGTCAAAATCACCCTTTTTAAAGCCTACTGCCAGGGTATGTACACGGGAAGCTTATGGGTCCAGTACACCAAAAGGTCGTTGAGTAACCTGCGCACGCAGTATAATAACATTTTCAGGATATTGTTGGGGCTGCCCCGCTTTTGCAGTGCCTCAGAGATGTTTGCGAGAGCGGACACTGATGGCTTTGCCGCAATCATGCGTAAGAAAACTGCATCACTGCTGCGCAGGGTGCGGGGCAGCCGTAACAGCATTCTGGGGATGGTGGCGGAGAGTGTGTCTTCTCGTATCCTTAAGCAGATGGTGTGGAGGACGATCAATTAGGACCGTTATTTTAGTTATTTGTATTGTTTTCGTTTTCTCCTTTTACTAACACTAGGCATAAGTCGTCTGTATACTAACACTTTGGATCAATGTTGTCCGTAAATAAAGAATTTATTATTATTATATTATTATAAAGATTGCGATTAGCCAAGTGAAGGCAATTTTAATTGATTAATGACCGAAATATTTATAATAATTATTTATATCAAATATTATTATAAGAGCGGTGAAGGAAAACATCGTGAGGAAACCTGCATGCCTGAAAGTTTCTCGAAGGTGTGTGAAGTTCGCCAACCCGCACTGGGCCAGCGTGTTGGACTATGGCCTAAACCCTTTCAGTTTGAGAGGAAGTCCGTGCCCAACAGTGGGACAGTTTCTTAACAGGTCTAATATTATAATTATCATTATCAGAATAATGAATTATAGTGCTTGTGCACAGCGCGAGTAAATATGCGAGCTGCAAGTGCGAGCTACTCGAGCAGGCAACATCGCGATACATGCGTGTGCACGGGACTCGCACTTAATACACGGACACACGCAACGTGACTCACCTCCCCAAGTGCCTCAACATGTACCAGTTAATTAAATTTTGTGCCAATATACAACGAATATATGTATTCGAGCTTAGGTATATTTCGCGAATTTCAGTCAAACAAAGTTAATTGCTAATAGAAAAAACATCAAAATTCTCATATTTAATTTAAAAATAATACACGGTACGCACTTTATAACTCCCAATAAAGTTGTGGATGGAAACCGCCTATATCCTAATTTTTTACTCGTCAACCGGGCTCGCGACACTGAGCCAAATAACCTGACGCTGTTGGCTGAAATAAGGCGCGTTCTAATTTACATTCTGTATACGAATTGCGCAAATGTGAGCATGAAAATAAAATTCTCGCCGTTTGTGTTTTCTTGTGGGGTGGTCTTTTCTCGCATTATGTAAACTTTTATTACGAGTTCTGTCAAATTAGTTTATATACGCACATTTTTATAAAGCTTTCGTATGAATACAGTTTCCTTTTGACATCGCGTTGTTGATTTTATAATAATTGTTGAATACTTTTTTTATAAGCAGTCCATACTTAGCTCTACTATAAAGATGTACATCGTACGTATAAAGACATATTTCCTTTGAGGGGAACTAATGAAACACGCTTGCGAAACAGTTAATAAAGATCAGAACTCTATCTAGGAATCTAGGGACGCAATCTAGGATATTTAGTTTTCAGTTAGTAGAGACTAGTGGAACTACAATTGCGACCTTTATTCCTGGAAGCAACACAGAAGATATATTCATTAAATAACTTGGCAGACAAAATACCAAAGGCGTTGATTTTATTTGTAGTCTTCAAAATTGCGGATATCCAACCTTACGCTTATTTACATCAAAGTTCCAGCTTAAATAATGTACATACTAAAACACCGTTACGCCAATATTCTCATAGAGGGGTGCCAGAGGTGTACTGCATACATCCGCTTTTTACCGACGATGTTAGGTCTCGTGTAATAGGGGGCGAGCCTATTGCCATATACCGAGCACGATTCCAAACTCCAGACTTTACGTTAGAAAAACTACGTTTGTCCGACCTTCGTGATCACCAGACGATGCGCTTTGCTACTAGACCATTGAGGCAGTCAATGTACATACTATATACAAAATATGCAAAGTAAGTACATTATAAAGAAAATAAACGTTATGCAATCTTTATAACACTTAGGGCACAATCGCAAAAAGACCGTTTACATAATATTACGACTTTATATGTTAATAAATATATGATAGTGATGTGATTACCCGGCACTTGGTGGATGATTGTGGTTTTGCGGAGCCCGTAGCGCGAACCCGCGATAAAGTAGCGCTGTTTAACTTCCACGACAAACTTTACTTCTCTATTCTCTCGATTTCACATTATATTGAACGTAGTGTAGACTTCACTGTGAAACTTTCGAGTAAACTTTCTATATTTTAAGAAAACTAGATCATGTGATATATTTTTATCTATCAACAAAATTGTGGGGGAGTGTTGGTCTTTTCAATATATAAGATGTCTATCTGGATTTATAAGATTTCAGTTATTTAAGTTTGGTACTATTAACACCACAACCTAGTCATGATTTTTATGAAGGCTTTATCACAATCCTAACAAAATTCAACAGTCAACAGCATGATAACTTAAATAGCTAGTACTAATTTCTTCAAGCTCTACAATAAACCAACCTCATATTTTATACTTACATTCAGCTTCATACATGAATAACGTTGTGGAAACATCATTCCGTCTATATAATATTTACATACACAAAACTGAAGCACAATCTCTCTTACACAAAAAAAGCGTTATTTTGACATCAAGTCACTGTTTGTTCTACTCCCTAGCGTAGTGCTTGAGATTCGCCTAATAAGGACACCCACTGAATAAATTCTTGATCACGGTGCCCCATTATCGTTTAGCGGTTTATAAATGTCAGAGGGTCGAAGTCTAAGGTAGCCTCGATGGCGGGAGGGGATCAAAAATCGTAGCAATAATCGTAAAAAGTTTGAGAGTAACGCACGCGCTGTGAATTTGGAAGGTAGTCAAACGTTCACGTCATTACTGAAACGAGGTCGATGACCTAAGTATGTACGTGATCTTTGTCATCAGTGTGCATTTTCATTCTTTATCTGATCGCAATTATTTTTTTCTGAACAGTTCGATTGCATGCCATATTCTCGGCATAATTTCAGCATATATAAAGCTTAAATTTGTTAGATATATTGCGTATGGCAAATGTCGCTGGAATTGAGTATTTAATGACGTATCAAGTCAAAATATAAAGTGGCTACGTGTCTCGAACACTTAGGAAGCCTTTTCTGTATTTTATTTCTGAAATTGCATAGTAATACAAGGGTATCCTAAAATGTTACATGAAACGGTCTGACATCCTTCGCAATGGAAGTCTAAAATAGCGCTGCAACCGAAATGGAAACTTTATATTGACCACAAAGTTTCGAAGTTTCGGAATCAGAAGAAACTTGATCTAAACAAACATGATGAATTAATAATTACAATTATTTTAATATTGTGATGATATGTCCGCGCTACGCTTGCACTATTAAAGCACAAATTGAAATTCGAAAAGGCAGACGATAACAGTCCCTAATAGTCCTAACACTAATAGAGCTGTTACATATGGCGTCTCTATTGCCAAACGGGACGGGATTGATTCATAATTAATAAAGTATACCACCCCCTCCACCCACAATTAGGGAATATAGGAGTGGCGGTGTGTAAAGTATTAATTATATTTATAAAATAATGGCAATCACCGTAACTAAACTAAAGTCCTAATATGCCAGATTCAGGCGTCTCTCTTCAACACTAAGAAGGGACTAATCTGGTGTAATTGGCAAAATATTCTAATATCTACTACAACGCACCCTTAAAATACAGGTACAATATTTGTATATGGACTCTGAGCTTTAGGTAAACCCATATTTTAGGTATAAAGTAGAAAAAATACACAACCTTTCACTTTCAGTAAATTTTATACGGAACTTTATGTACAGTCCAAAAAAATTGCAAGCATCTTATTTGAAATATTACTCATCAAGTGGTAAGTCTAAAAAATTGCCTTTGATCTTTGTCAAAAAGATTCATCTATTCAAACAATATATGGCATAAAAACAACTACATTATCCAAATAGGACTTCGTAAACTGGAACGATTTAGGCCACGAAACTTAGTATTTTATCATATTATACTCGTTTATCGTTCAATCAATTTCAAAATTCGGCTTGAACTAGAAAAATTGGTGCCAATTTTTCCATCTAGGTTTGACCTTTTTGTGACTGTCATCTATCTAGTCAATTTACGTTACTTTACATTCCATGTTGAATATTCATTGCATTAAAGTTGTGATAGCTTTATTACTCCTATATTTCTTACAAATGATTTTAAGTATTAAAAAGTATAAAAGGTTGCCTGATTTTTTATATATTGTGAAAATCGTAAATGTGGGAGACAAAAAAGTTTCAAAGAATTATCTTTTTTTTATTTAACCTATGATTCCCTTTATGCTTAAAGATTTTTCTATAATTAAAATCATTTACTAAACTAAAATTATGATATATTCTGATCAAGTTTTAGCACCTACTAAACGTTGGCAGTCATACATAAACACGCTACCAAAAATATCACCGCTTCTCTAGTAGTTTAAGGCACTTAAATGCACGGTCTTTTGTTAAGACAGGTAACAATTAAAACAACACGCTACGCCAAGAGTGGTTTCAAGATAAGCGAGCCGTATCGTAACGTAATAATGACGGGAATCAATCAGAGGTGTCTGGCGCGCAAACCTCGCACTAGCGGAGGTATTTATAGCCCTTATGACTCCGCAGGAGGTTTCGAACGTGATACCATTAAGCGATCGTGTTAAGGATAGTTCCGTTAAGATTCCGCGCAATAGGCAATTGAGCCACTGTCTGAGTCAGATTGTAGACACACGTTCTACATGTGCGGGTATATTGCGCAGATGGATTTCTGTAAGACAAAAGATTTTAGAGGTGTAAGTTTGTTTTTGGTAGAGACATTCAATCTGTATATTATCTAAATCCTGTGAGATTTACAGGATAGCACGCATTAATATAGGACCTAATTGGGATTTTATAAGGTTTGATAGCGGTTAACTACATGGACTTACTAACGACTCAGGATATTTTTTGTGAGTCGTTACCAAGGTTACTGAATAGGCCAGGTTCAGTTAGGTCAGGTCTTCTACGGTAATCAATTTGTCATGCTGTTCCCCCGTTCACGAAGAAGAAAAGTGAGGCTTATTTTTCTTACTCGCACTAGCACATTATTTACTTTTACTATAAAAATTGATGCGGGTTCTAAAACAATGAAAGCACTCCGCGGGACTGCCTAAGAATTACATCTCGGTATCATCGACGGAGGTCATTGTGGACTGATTAGATTGTGATTTGACTTATAGCAATACTTTATCTACTTTTAAATTTGGAAAAAAATATCTGATTGAATCAAAATGTAGGTTCACTTTGATTTATTTTTTTTAAATTTCATTTATCTCTACTCTTTCTTGATTTCTAAATTGCATTATAGAGATATACTAAAGGAAATACAACCGAAAAATTAATTTTACCAGTGCGAAAGAAAATAAAACCCCTTTTGTTACATTCTTTTTGAATTACAAACAACACTGCATGGGATATTTACTTTTATTTCCTCATTACTCAAGTCTGTCAAAGTACACTCATAAATATGCAAGCTCAAAGTTGTTGAGGCACCTCGACGTACTTCAGCACTTTCATCTGGAAGAGCTACACAATGGCGACCCACAGCAGGGCCGTGGCGAACTTCCAGCTGCGATATCCGAACCGTCATAAATATTCACGCCAGTATGAAGTCTACTCCAACTACTTTTATCAAACCCCGAGGGCGTTGGAGCGACTCCCATTACACTGTTTCCATTTAAATGTGTTCTTTGACTCCGCGTCACGGCCGGCTAATTGGTACCTTTATCTTGAAAGTTTTCAATAGCGGCGATTCACTTAAGTTTTAGAGTTGCCGTTAAATTGTTTGTACATTCGTCTTTGAATAATACCTTAACGGTTTGTATTTACTAATTTATTAGCCTTATGAATTTAAGAAAGAACCTGTTGAAACTTCGTGCCCCAAAATGGATCTGGTGTGATGATATGGATAGATAGAAAAAGTATTAGTAAGTTTAATTTGTCTGAAGGCTTCAATTTATTTCACACTTCCCCTAAACATGAGGAGTCCACAATTATTTTAGATTTGAATATGTATTTCACTGGCTTGTATTTAAAATCAATTATTCCAAAAGCAACTCAAGAGTTTTCAATAGACAAGGTAATCACAAACAATAAACTCAAAGAATTTTTATAAACTTGTCTCCACAATATGCCTAATGGCATAGGGATTTAAATCTCCAATTTAAATCTCAATCTCATCGGTGTGCGCCTTTTGTTATTTTTTTTATTTATTTGGATTTCCAACAACAAGTACACAGTTAAAAATAAAGATACATGTGTATAACAGTTAAGCTGAGTGTCTTGTCACTTACAGGAAATCATAGCATGCAATAATATCTAAATAAAAACGGGAATTACTACCACCACCAAGCTAAAACTAAGGCTAAGGTTCACTCGCAACATAATACTCAACTGTAAGCAATACGGGATAGAGCTTGTCTATCGCTGTGCACTTTAAGCCTTATATTACGAGTGGACACTACAGACTAAAATATAAATTAAACAAGATCTTTTTTAACTAAACTAAGAATGCTAAGTACTGTAAGAGCTATGAGTACTAAAAATAATTAAATAAATGACCTCCCCAATAAGAAAATAAAATAAATATTATAGAAATCTAAGTCCTAAGTATAATCGTTTTTAACTTATTGGTTGCAAATAAATCTAAGACATTCTTATAAACATCGCACAATGTATACATACGTGACAATGGACTGAATTTTCTTAAATTAGTGCGAGAGACAGGACGAGAAAACAGCATCTTCCTACACGATCTTGGATTAAATCTTGGAACGTTAAATTGAACTTTTCTGAGCAAATTAGGACAGTTAAACAAGCCAGTGCATAATTTATGTAGAAAAACTAGATCCAAATATTTTCTACGTTTCTCCAGTGAGTGTAATCCAAAATGGGAGAGACGTTCTTGATAGGATTTGAATTTATTTGCTACTCCTTGACTATAAGACACATACCACAGCCAACGCTTCTGTAGACGTTCAATTCTTGCGACATGCACTTTGTAATTAGGAGACCAAATAACACTACAATACTCAAGATGGCTCCAAACCAGTGCATTAAACATAACTATTTTGGTTGATACATTTTTGAATTTTTTACATTCTCTAATTACGAAACCTAACAATTTTGAAGCTTTAAGTACGATATTATCAATGTGTTTGTCAAATCTTAACTTACTATCAAAATAAACACCAAGATCGCGGATGAATGTTACTTCCTCTAGTATGTCACCATTAATACTATAATTTGTAGGTAATATAATCTTTTTTTTAGTGAATTTAATGTGTTTACATTTTTTGACATTCAATGACATGCCATTTTTACTACACCAATCGTAAAGCCTATTCAAGTCATTTTGCAGTAACTGATAGTCATTTACTGATGAAATTCTGATAGAAGCTTTAAGATCATCAGCAAAGAGATAAATGTTGGAGCGTAGACAGCATTGAGAAATATCGTTTATGAAGATGTTAAACAAGTAAGGTCCAAGATGGGATCCTTGTGGAATACCTGATGTGGCAGTAACAAAATTAGAAGCATAACCATTTAATACCACCCTAAGTTGTCTATCCAGACACTCCATATTTTTCCAGTTTTTGTAACATTATTCGATGATTTACTGTATCAAAAGCCTTACTAAAGTCAGTGTAGACAGCATCCACTTGTGTTCTAGCATCAACAGCTTCTAGAACAATCTCGACGTAATCTACAAGATCAGTCGCGGTGGATCTATGCTTCAAGAAACCATGCTGGTTATCGTCAATTATCTGCAAGATATGCCAAGCAAATATTTTACTTACGAATGATTCAAATAGTTTGGCCATTACTGACAGAATAGCTATCGGTCTGTAATTTGCAACGGATGACTTGTCTCCATTTTTATACACTGGGACTATTTTAGTCTCTTTCCAGGCAGATGGAAAAGTACCTGATAAAAGAGATTTATTGAAGATTATAGACAACGGAGATGACAATCTATCAGCTAGTCTATTCAGAAACACTGGCGGTATATTATCAGGACCTGCGCCCTTAGTGAAATCCAGGCTTAGAAGTGCTTTTTTAATTTGAAGACTATCAATGCGTAACATCTGTAGAGTATTGCTACTCACGCAATCGTCACTTGGAAGACCATAGTCTATTAAAGGGATATTAGATACAGAGTTGACATAGACTGATGAGATTTGACGGACGATTTAGCGCAGTGGTTAAGAGCTTGAGCTGCTCCGCCCACTGTGTCGAATAGTCGCGGGTTCGATTCCCGCACGGGACAAATCTTTGAGTGATCCACAATTATTTGTTCCGGTCTGGGTATTTGTTTGTAAATTTTCATGTTTGTAAACGCACCCACGACACAGGAATAAATCCTAGTGTGGGGCTACGTTTAAAAAAAAAGAAAAAAAAAAAATTAAAAATTATGTTTAATAGTAACTTCAATCTGAGCAATGTAAGAGTTGTAGCAAGTTTTTGATAATTAGTCACATCTTTTCCTAAGTACGGACAACTGCAATTTGTCTATAGGGGTTTTATATTTTTTTACTCTAATCCTTAAATTATTCTTTTCCTTTAATCTCTTTATTAATGACCTAGAAAACCACGGAGGATATTTATTGTTTGTACGTCTAGTTTTAGGTACATGGTTTCCAATTAAGGTATTTATAATTTTATAAAATGAGGTTAGCATATCGTCAACAGAAAGCTGAGAACATAGGGCACTATTCCAATCAACAGATTCCAGTTCAGCAGCTATAGCATTATAGTCAGCCTTGAAGTAATTTAACCTTTCCAAACTATTATACTTAAGAAAGTGAACAGTATCATTAAAAGAGAGGTGTAATTCTATCGGCGGATGGTAAGTATCAATTTTTGATAAAATTTCAGACGCAGGAGAAACGAGGATACTGTATGGTAAGTTCGATAGAAAGAGGTCGAGAATTTTACGATTGGCATTCGATATATTATTAAGTTGTTTGAGCGCGTTAGTAGCAATAAAATCAATGAACAGCCGTTCATTATTACAGGAGGTATAGGTAGGGTAGTCAATTAACGAGCCACTGTTGTTAAGCCATTGTATTGAACTTAGATTAAAGTCGCCCATGAACAGACAATAATTTTCGTTTTCTAGTACTCTGTTAGCATTGTTTATGAAGTGTTCTAATACATTACACATGCAAGTACACTGCACAAATACAAAAATCAACACTGAAATTACGTATACATAAATTAATCTTAACAAAAAGATCCTCACACTCACTATCATATTCGTCTATACATTTTGATTTTAATTTATTAGAAACGGCTACTAGAACACCGCCACCCTCGCATTTGCTATTAAATGCCGTGGGGGAACGATCTCGTCTATACAGAGTATAACGATGGTTAATGATTTCTGAGTCGAAAACACTGTCGTTCAGCCATGTCTCAGTGAACACAATAATATCATAGTCACTAATAGCCAAATTAACATAAATATCATTAAGCTGAGACTTTATTCCTCTTACATTTTGGTAATAAATCTTTAAATAACTGAATTTAAGTTAGTCAATCCCAATGCTACTTATATTATCAACAAAAAATAATGTACTAAAACTAGTCAATTTTGCTAAAAGAGTCCAGATCCCATATATATTTGAAGTCCGAGTCGTCTGATTTCCGCATAAATATCTTGCCATTACGAACCCACACGTACTTGTAATTCTTCTCCTTTGCTTTTTGTCTAGCTGCTGCATGCAGAGCTTTATTAAATGGAGACAAGTGCTCCGTAACATAGATGCTACACTTGGTCCCAGCTATTCCAAGCAATTTGCTGTGCAGTTTGTCATTTGGGTTATTCTTGTTGTATTTGATGACCGCTGCTAGAAACGTATCCCTGATACGCGGGCTGCAGAACTGGACGACAATAGATCTAGGACGTGGATACGAAGAATTAATTTTAGCAATACGTGTGATATTATATAATTGAGATTCGGCTATTTCGCAAGAAATAACCTTTCCTAGGTTCAGAATGGTATTTACTAAGATTTCTCCTTTGAACTCAGGGGCACATTGGACTTCAACATTAGAAGATCGGCTTTGCTGCTCCATTATGTTGATTTTCATATTTAACTCTCTTAGAGACAATTTTAGCTTAGCTAGTTACATATAAAGTTTATAAAAAAAAAACTACATTTATTTTTGTTTTATACAATAATAATAGATGAGTACAAAAAGATATACTTACTAAAGCTCATAGAACGAAGTATTCACGTACTTGCTACCATCATAATTCCTTATGCCCACAAAACATGATATCAGCGAAGGCTTAAGGGCTATTTACTCGTCTTATATATACAAATAGATACCGTCCGCATGTTACGCAAGAGTGTTTTTGCCCGAGTATGAGATCGGAAACGCCACGGATAGACGTGTTAATCTCACAGTGTCGAGAGCATGTGACGATATTATTTTTCCCGGCATCATATCGAGTGATTAATAGCGTTATTCCTTCTGCCGTAATGACGTCTTGTTCTATATCACTCTTTCTTTCCTCATAGTGAAGTGCTTCGGACTGTAGTAATAGCTTCATAGTTTGGTAGGATTAATTACTGTTTACTGTTTACATTTATTGACTCTTCTGTTATTACATACTTAGGTATTTAGAGAATATTTATATATTTTTTATGGATGATGGACTGAATTGGTTAGATGTAATGATTATTAATATTGAAGTAATGACCGCAACATACCTAAATATTAGCATTAAAAATAGGTTCCTATAAAAGGTGCTAATCGATCTTAAAACTGCAAGACTTATTTCTATTAGTGTATGTATTATATCATTGGGTCAATTTTGTAACGGTCTTTTTAAAAATACCTATTTAATGGGTTTTCACATATTGAATTACAATAAACAGAGCTGTTATTTTGAAACCAACAGTTCAAAATCTTCATTTTAAAAAACATAACTAAATCGCCATATTGTGATACCAAGTAAAGTCAGGGCGGACTACATAAATTATTTCTAAAGCACGTGTAAAATAAACTATTGCATAAAAAGAGGAAACCTGTCCAATATCGCCCGACTTATCGAAATCATATTTCAGAGACGTGAGGAGGACGATGTAGCTTTACCCTTTTCCAACGCATTGTCTTGTGAGCCCCGTTTGGTTGGTATCAAACAAGTAACTTTTTAACTTCTAGAATCACATTCTATACCAAATCTTGGCCAGTGCAAGTGTTAAGTTAACCTTTTGAACAGAAAGTGAGTGTGAACGAAGCATCGCCCTTTTCTATAGCATTGTCTATATGAAATAGTCACGAACACACGGCGACACGAGATATTCGTCGAGATATAACTTTATTCTTGTAATATTTTTCTATGATTCTTGTTATCCTACAAGTGTTAGCTATGGCCGGGATTAAACTGTATTTACTTTAAAAACCCCGTATCTTTGTTGTGCATAAATGAAATGGCTTTATAATCTACATCCACAGATATAGAGTGGTTACACCTTGTAATTCATACGACCAACAATATATCATCATTATTATAAAAGTACTCAGCTCGTAATGGTAACATGTTTAAATATTGTTCATGTAAGTACATAATTACATTATATCAAATACAAAAATATTTTGATTAAACTAAAAGTTAAACAAGTATCCGTTACACCTATGATCATATGTATACCTACATATATAATTATTGTATATACCTTTAGAACTCTAGCGTCGGGAAATTGATCCAGCTAGAAGAAGACCTTTAGGTACATACAAACGATATTATGTAACCTACTAATTTTCATTTCAATTCATCGGTCGAAAGGTAGTAACATAAACATACACATTAAAGTTACTGCAGCAGGTAGAAACACTATTGTAAGTTATGGAAAGAAAACAGAACGTCTGAAATAGAGGTTACATACAAATAAACGTACACATCTAAGGTGGACACATATGGACTAACCATTCGTGGTTGGTCATGCCTTGCTGGATGATGATCAAATTAATTGAGAGATTAAAAAAGAGGACAAAAATTATTTAATTTAGTCAAATCTTTACGTCACCTCCCGCCAGCGACTATTTTCTTCCAATATTAATTATTTTAATAACTAAACTTACCTACAGACTAAGATTTGCAATAATGCATTAAGGTAAACATACTGTACAATAACGAAAGAATATTGTTATAACAAAATAAACCTCTAATGAAATTAATAAGCAGATTTACTTGCTCAGTCAAGTTAACAATGCAAACATACACATACCATTCTAAATGGCACCTTGATGTTGACACCGCTGCAATGTGCACACAAGTTTACAACCAACCTAAACCGTAACGAGTTGTTTACGGGTGGAAGACATTGCACGCCCCGAAATTCTCTGGATGTCTTGTGCGTCAAGGCGTCCTCCTCGAATACTAACAAACAAGCCTCTAGGGCAGGAAAGGTAGCCAACAGACGTCCCAAGCGAGCCTTGAAGCGTCCACTACGGACTCTAATGAGAGACTCGGTCGTTAAATAAATTGGATAAAGACGTTCGTGATCTCTCAAGAACAACTTGAACCTGTTCACAGTGACTCGCAATTAACTAAATTAAAAGATTGTTCGTGCACTTACCGAAACGTTTGGATCGCTTCAGTTCGTTTTTATATGCTCTTTTAATTTTACTCTGATTGAAGCACTGAAATCCGTTTTAAATTTATATTTTGAAATTTGGCATTGCTGGAAGTAAAAGTTTACGGTAATTGTATTATAAATATTGGTTTCTTATTAAAATACAAAATCGTATTATATTTAATTTTAAATATTAATTTTTAATGTTGGTGCGACTTCACAGACGATGTTACACCTGCTGGTCAGCCCCTTATGCCCCACTCCCTTTAGCCCCTACAGTAGAAGAGCTGAGTATAGCCACACATGGCGCGACTAAGCAAGCCCACACTTAGCGAGACAGATTAACTATTAACAAGAAAACAAAAAGAATTTAATTTTAGTCAAACTCCAACTCAAATTGTTTTGCATCAACCCTGCGGGGTTGTTTACAAATTTTCATATTTAATTTCTTTTTACCTTACTGATCTACCACCGGACCGGAACGCAGCATCCACTGAGAGGATCCAGCGAAAACTCAGCGGGCTTGTCTTTTTTGTTTAATTCTCCATTAATTATGTTCATCCTTTTTTTGTATTATACAAAATCATTAATGCGATCCAGCAGCAGCAGAGTGATACGACCGAGATATAAGATAATAATAATAATTCTATGTATTAATTAAAATTATTTATCTCGTCTTCAAAGACTGAAAGTGATGAATGAAGGTGTACAAATAGGTGATCTACTGATAAATCATCTACTATATACAGATGACGCGGTTTTAATAGCGCTAACAGCCGCTGATCTGCGTATACGAGTCACATTTATGAAAGACGACTGCATGAAGAATGGCTTACATTTGAAAATAAAGAAAACCGAGATTATGGTTTTTGAACGGGAAGAAACCAGAACGAATGCAAGGATTGCGGTTGGTAACGATGTGCTAGAGCAAGTGAATGAGTTTGTATATCTTGTATGCGCGTTTAGTAAGAATGGGAAATACACCGCTAACATAGAGAGAAGAGTGAGTGCAGGAAACAGAATAAATGGTGCGATGGGAAAGCTAATTGGAAGCCAACACATAAGCTTAAAAGCGCAGCTGGCCATACATAACGGAGTTCTTGTCCTAACGCTAGTATATGGTAGCGAGAGCTGAGTACATACCCAGCTCTCGCTACCATATAACAGCGAAGGAGAATGAAAGTAGGATAAATGCGATGGAAACGCGAGCTCTGCGGAAGATATGCGGAGTGAAGCTGACCGACCGTACTCACAACAGCGTAGTAAGAAAGCGAGTAGGTATGAAAGATAGTATCGGTGTAAAGTTGAGAAAGGGAATGAATGCTCCGTTGCTTCGGGCATATAGAAAAAATATCAGAAGAAAGAATGACAAAACAGATATACAATGTGAAAGTGGAAGGATGTAGGTACTGGGGAAGACCTAGACTATCTTACTATGACCAAATAGACCGAGTCTTATCTGAAGGACAAGTCAAGAGGCTTCGTAACCGTCGAGCGTATATGAGACGAACTATGAGAGTGGAGGAAGCCAAAGAGGTCTGTAAGGAAAGAACCTGTTGGAACTCCGTCTTCTCTGCCTACCCAGTAAGGGATCTGGCGTGATGATATAGACAGATAGATAGATTATTTATCTCGCCTCGCTTAAAGAATATAGGAGTGGCGGTTTGTTTCTTTACTACATACATATTTAAATCAAAATAAAATGTATATACCGAAATATTTAATGCAATTTGTCTTTAGTGCGCAATAAACGTAAACAGCGTAGTTTAATCTCAGTATCAGGCGATGGCAGATCGAACTCTTTATGCGGATTTCTGTAGGTACTATGCCAATATCGGCGGCCATAAATTTACGGCTATTTGCTCTGATAAAATAAACAGAGGGTTTTGCACAAAAAGATTGTCGTCAGCGTGACACTAGTGATAGGATAGGCCATCCGTTTCGAACTAGAAATATACTAAATATACTACAAGAAAGATTTTTTTTAAATCCTAGCCCCGTACAAGGATTTATTTCTGTGTCGTGGGTGCAATGACAAACATGTAATAACACACAAATAACCAGACTGAAACAAATAATTGTGGTTCACACAAAGATTTGTCCCGTGCGGACATCGAACCCGCGGCTATTCCACCCAGTGAGCGGAGCAGCTTAATCTCTTAACCACTGCACTAAATTGTCTACTCGTTGTAAGATGAAAGTGACAGCAAATTTCTGGGTGACGATACAATAACGTCAAATAGCATATATGTCAAATAGTTTGTGTTTAGCCCATAGAGGTAGGATTAAAAACATGTAGCAGGAACGTTGTGGCAGGATTTGTCAAAGGGAAGATCTTCCAGCCAGACGGGTGGTGTGTCTGGCGGGGCCTGCCACTCTCCCCCGAGAGTTGTTTGTGTGTGTGTGTGTGAATGACCTACGCTGTTGGCCTCGAGGCCTCTAAAGCTTCACCGGATTTTAAAGGCGAGCAAGAGGCGACATACTCGAGGGCGCCTCGATTGGGACAGTCGCTGTAGGGGGACGGGTGCACTACTAAGCGCACCGGTCAACCGCCGGCTATGGGAGGGGATCTACTACTACGTCTATGTCTACTTCGTCGTCGGGGGCTTGTATATATATTACGCGTCGTGCGCACTCTAATATCGCGTTCTAGACATGTATGGCGAATCGTAAGCACCATCTATTGGTAGGTAGTCGTAACTATGTAACGATGTATAGGGGTCGCTACAAACATATAGGGATTATAAACGTAGTTCATTTTGGCGGGAAGTCGAAGAATGATGTTGTCAATTTGTTTTAATTTACAAAACTTGTGTTATTTCGACTAATAATGTGTAATGTTGGTGGAATATTAACCATTATGTGTTCTTATATGTGCATGAGTGAAGGTAATTGTAACAAAGTGATAAAACGTGCCTTTTTGACTTCCCTCAAAACGGCCGTTGCAATTGGTATGTAAAGTATCCACAGCTTTACTACCCAGGGTGGGGTACTTCATTAATTTCATTATCATCGTTGTCATCAAATTCATTGCGAGGTCGAGTTATTTAAAACAAACACGATTATATATCTCACTGGACACTGGCAAAATACACTTATAATTAGTGTGCCATAACTTGAAGAAGAAGACGAAGAAGAAACGCAGTTCAACTATACACTTTTTTTGGACACTTGGTACCATTTAGGTAACCAATTTTTTATTCAAAATTGATGACTCGTCATTTTGACGTAGGCTCCACGCAAATATATCGGTTATTATTTGTTTGTCTAGTGACCGTGTTCTCGGCGACTTTTAATTTGTTTTCAATTAATAAAAATATATATAATTAAAATGTTCGTGAAAACATGGTGCTACACAACTACAATACCGTGCTTTATATTGGAATGCAAATCTTATTAGTCCAGAAAAGCAGATGAAGCTTGATTATGTAAGCTTCGGCCGGTGACTTGGTTTTGCTGTGTAATGGTAAAGATAAAATGTATTTTCTAAAAAAGATGTAACTTGTTTGAAGATGCATAATTACCACACCAGATTGACTGTTTTCCTTGAGCATAAATGATTAGATTTAGATAGAATCCTAATAATCGTATTTCCAAAAAGATTAGTCATAATAATGGGAGAATTTACATCGTTATCGATAGCATTTTCGAAAATTAGTACTTATATAATTGTTAACGCATGTTTTTTTTTTGTTTTATTATGCCCAGAGATATTGCGGCCTAAATGAATAGTGTTTTATGCAATTCTAAGAGCACATTAAAACTCAATAATAATCATCTTTTCAAAATATTTTACAAAAGAGTGCTTCGATGTTGGACTCAAATAGCGAAGATTACAACCAGTAGCAGTTTCAACGTAAATTAACTTCAATTTGTTCTCTTTTAAATTAATGATTTTTTTTTGCAATAGGATTTTTCTTATATATATTGTTCGCTCTTATATATTAAATAAAAACGTTATGAAAGGTTTAATTTTAGTTTTACAAGCTTTTATTAAACTTACAATGTTCGTATGTCTATCTGTCTGTCTTTCCGTTTCAAATCTTGTGATCCATTTTCAAGCACGTGCGGGGATCCGATTGAGCTAAAATTTGGGATACGTGTGTAAGTCCGATGACATTGCCATAATATGGTACCATGGAGGTGGATTGATGATAAAGTCGGAAGGTGAGTATAGGAACATGTAAACTATGCAACGTAACCCCATCATGGGCTGATTAAGTTGGTATTGAGAAGTACTATATAATCAGATAGTGTTCAGGGTCTGATGATGAAGCCGAAAGGTGGCCAACGGATGCACACAATTACTCAATATAGCCCTGCCGTGCTTGGAATCACTGGATTTGTGTTGATGAGTTCTGTTCGGATGGTGTCTAGGGTCTCATGTTGGAGGCAAAGGGTGACCAACAGAACTACCAACTAATCAACATAACTCTGACGTGTTGAGGCTCGTTACATTTGTCTTAACAAGTACCATAGTACTTGTCGGTCTCTGTTGTGTTTTTCTATAAAAGATTGTTTTTTAATAAGATTTTTTTTAGTTTAAAATTATTATATGGCGAATTTCAAGATTCTTTAAGAAAACTAAGTTACGCATAATGCTACCTCTATTTTTCTAGTACCTCAATGGTTTAGCCCTCAGGTGTGTCGCCCTCTGTCGATTGACTGTAGCAATATGTTTGAATCATTGTTATCATCTATTGCTAAACGCATCTTTATGCCTAACGTTTTGTAACAAAGAAGCTTAACGGCAGACAGTTACTGGTACTTAAAACTCTAAAATGCACAATTAATGGCAAGGGTTTATAAACTGTAGAAAATATCATTATTAAATGCGTTTGCACAAATTTCAAGACGCAAATAAATACACATATTCTTATTCACTAAATTTAAGCTTAGTAGAAACATTTCTATAAAAATATTATATTTTATTCCAACTTAACATAAATAATATTGTTTGGAATACTGTAAGGTATTGATCATAAAGCATCGTTACTGTGATCTACAATATTTTAATCGATAAATGTAAAATGATATGGAGAATATTTTTAAGTTACGTAAATTTCGGCGTATTCTATAAGCCAATTTGTTAAATATTTATTTTTACCATCCCATTAATACCATTGTTTCAATGTACGCGTAGAAATCTTCAGCAAGATTTTGTGGAATCATAGCATGTAAAACGGGAAGCATTCATACCGTGGCGATTAAGCCCAGATCCTCGCGAAGCAGCCGGCGCTGCCGCGTCAGGTGAGCCACGAGCTCTGCCTTAATATCAAGGTGACATTTAAAGTAGCAAGTAGAATCAAAAAGATTTCGGGGAATCAAAGCATGTAAAAAAGAAGGGATCCATGACGTGACGATTTAGCCTAGATCCTCGCGAAGCATCCGGCGTTACCGCGTCAGCTGAGCCACGAGCCCGCGACCCGCATCACCGGATTAACTGCCTGTAACAGTATGTCAGCCAATCGACCGACCAAGATTTACGTATTCATTCCCGTTAAAATATTTGTTGTTTCACCGCAAAAACTTTATTGTGAATCTAATTTCATTTGTTGATGAATCATTAAGTGATTTATCTACTACCTATTGTAAAAGTTTAAGACTATCTAATTTTATCGTTATTTAGTTAATTTGTCAAAAACGCAACATCAATTAGAAGTGTGAAAAATTTTAAGTATCAATCGTTGCTGTTTACTACATAATGGCAATATGACTGTAAGTTATCAAGCAAGGTGAATGCCTTATAGGTTGCTTGATAATTTCCAACAACAGGTCAGAAACCTCCCTGCACCACCCCGTACTAAGTGAATGTGGTTGCGTATGAGCTATTATGTCTTGTCTCGATATCTAAAAAAGGCCTTTGTCTGACAGTGGGACAGTGCAGACCTATTTGTAATTAATGTTAGGCTGATTTACATTAACAGAAATTTTGTATATGTTATTTCCTAATATAATGCCCCGAAAATCTGACTAAGCTAACATACCTCCCTGACAACAAACATGTAACTTTCTATTCCCAGAAGTAGTTGACATTAGTACTGTTGCCTCAAAATTCCCGTCCTATATTCAGGAACGTCGAGCTCACGTCAAACTGGGCTAATATTGGATCTAGCCAGTCCCATATCCACATCCACGGTGCTATGACTGTAAGCTTTTAATCTCTGCATTGCGTCACGCCGAGCGAAATGAGAGTTATCGGTTTCCCTACTGATAAACATAAACAAATGAACTCGCCTCCGCAACCCAGCTCAATAAGACCCATAAAAATCGATTGTAACAACCGATCCACCGAATGAAAACATATTTTCCGCCTCCATTATCTACTCTAGTATACCTACCCAAGTGAGTAATCAGCACATTTTCGCTATTTATCGTCGTGGTGACAGCTGCCGTTGTTTATTTTACCCTCGATTAATAAAGGATCGATATAAATCGGACGCAACCCGCATTACCTGCAAGTGATCGGGGCGTTAACGAAGTCACGAAAAACGGGAGGTGTGCCATAATAAATATTGAGGCGAGAGAGGATGGTATACCTGCGTTAACCTTGCCGGCTTGACAAATAATTGTCGGTGCCTACACGTGTACGATTACTGGAAAAACAGCGTGCTCACCTAACGCGTTCCTGACTAACGATGTATAAAATTTCCATTGTCATCAATCTCTGACACAACGCTGAGGATTCGCAAACTCCTCACTAATTGCAATTTGAACAAAAACTAAAAAGCGAAGTCATCGCAAGCTGCAATTTTTCGCTACGCTACGTTCTTTCCCAGTTGTAAATTCAAAAGTAGCAAAATAATGGGATCTGTAAAAAGTAAAACGATTTTGAATTTACATTTTGTTGTGTTTGTTGTTAGCCTTATTTGAGGGAGACAAGATGAAAACCGTAACGCGTGTAAGGTATTACACTGCTGTGCTGTTTAAACCTAGTGAAGTACTTAGTTAATTAACCATTGAACGAGACATTTATAATGTCTATTAATAAACCAAATAATATACCATAACATTACAAAAGTATTATCACGAGTAGATTGATATTCCAAATAGACTGTGTCTTATCTGAAGGGCAAGTCAAGAGTCTCCGTAACCGGCGAGCGTATTTGAGACGAACTATGATAGTGGTGGAAGCCAAAAAGGTCTGTATAGAAAGAACCTGTTGTAACTCCGTACTCTCTACCTTCCCTGCAAGGGATCTGGCGTAATGATATAGATAGATAGGTACCTATAGGTTTAGGTATAAGACAGGTTACACATAATAGGTAACGCGAGCATTTTAGGTAGAACTTTACCTTTACTTATATAGACACGTCATGTCAAAATAAATCTACATTATTAAATACAAACTCTACTAGGAAGTGTTAAAATACGTACTTATTATTACAATTTTAACATACTGTAATTAACAAATATATAAAAACAGTATGATGAGAAATACATTTAAACGTTATATAAACTCTCAAAACATCCGTATAAGCTTTAAAGATTATGTGGCTAGTAGGATAACTCAGTATGAAATAGGATTTAAAAAACCACCGATTGCAACATACTCTCATGAAAAACAAACATCTAATAAAAATACTTAGTGGGTACAGTCTGAGACCCTATTCTTAGGTAGCAGAGCAGAGGACCTATCACTTTGTAACATTATGTCACAAGACTTTCATCCTTATTTAGTAAATTTGTAGTGTAAAAAGAATCGCATATTAAGTGATCAAACGAACTTACCTGAAGTGAAGTTCGATCATTATTATACGAAGTCCTTCGTTCGAAGATATAAACTATATTAGCAGCTCTCTCGAGTCGCTTGGCAACCGCGCGTCATTTAGAAACTTCAAAAGCCTCTATGGTATCTGTGGACATAACCTCTGGAACCATTCCTTTTAGAAGTAGTATATTTCAACTTTACCAACGGGCAGGGCGGGTTGGGTACTTATATCTTCGAACGAAGGACTTCGTATAATAATGATCGAACTTCACTTCAGGTAAGTTCGTTTGATCACTTATTATACTGTGTCCTTCGTTCTCGATATAAACTATATTAGCAGCTGTTTAGAGCTATAAGGGTAAAGTTGAAGTATACCACGTAAAGGATTCTTTTTTTTTTTTTTTTTTGAGCGTGACCTCTAAAAAGTAACATATCATGAGTATATTTGTACTATAACACATTCCCGTTCTTTGTATTGCCATACAACACAAACACAACAAATATATACACCTATATTGTTTCTTACAACCAGTCTGTCTATGATATAAACTTATTTAAAATAAATTTATATAATCGAATTCTATAACATGTTATGTTTTGTAGTGTAGATCCATCCCAACCAAACCTTTAAAGCACCTGTTATGTACCTTTATACCACACCTGATGTCCAAAATTCATTAATACCGGGTAATATTAATCAATCATTACTTATCAGATATCAGTGCAGTCTCCATCTGTTATGTCTTCTATAGAGATCTTTCTTCTATAGATATCTTCTATATAACAAGAGTTGAAGAATTGCCCATCTAGAGTTTTGTTTATATAAAATTAAATCCTTTATAATAATTCTTGTATCATTGACAACCATTATGAGACGAACTATGAGAGTGAAGAAAGCCAGGCAGGCATGCAAGGAAAAAACCCGTCGGAACCTTGCACACTCTGCCCACCCCGCAAGAAATCTGGCGTCATAATATGGATAGAGATAGATAGATAGCTAGAAACCCTTACTGTGTACTAGACCTGAAAACAAAGTCTGTTAGTACCCAATCTATAACAATATGATACAAATATAACAGGGAAACCTATTTCCCCACTAATGTGTTTTCCAACAGGCATGTGGTTTTTTTTTTTTTTTTTTGAGTACAGTACCAAACAAAGGTTACGAATTAATTTGGTGATTATAAGAATGTTTTTGCTATCATTACATATTTAATTTATGTTTTTTTTTTTTTTTTATCAACATTCTGCTATATTTACTGTCAGTTATATTTTTAATCTTTAAAGATGTACATATATCAAAATTTAACATTTTTTGTACTAGAGGCCTTTGTACTAATGAGCTTATATGGAATTAAGTCCGGTGAAGCTGTAAAGGCCTCGCGGCCATCCGCGTACATCACTCACACACACACATCTTATCTGGAGATATTCCTCACATAAGGCTATGTGCTTTACCTATATAATCTCGCCCCCCCCCCCCCAATTTTAGAGTCTGGAACGAAGGGCAGTATTAATGCGTGGTAAACAAACATAACCTACCCCAGTGTTATTACTATACCACTATTATTAATTCAATTTAAATTTCGAAACTATCCCGGAATCATTTCCATGTTCTGAGTGTGCGCCGACGAATAAATCCTTGGCTACATAAATCTTTATGTATTACTTAACGATTCGTTCCTGCGCAATAACGCCCGCGAACATTCGTTTTGGCAATACGATCGGGCCACACCTGAACCAATTACATTACTGATGAAAAAATACACTCCTAATTTAGTAATAACTTAAGAAGCGAATAAGTTACAGTCTGCTAAACCGAACCACGGGTTAAAACTGTATCATATTGGGAATCCTATTCATAACTGAATTATTTCATACCATGAAATTTTCATTTCATACCCCACTTCCTTTGCTTCTTTGTATGTGACTGTATTTACAAGTAAAAAAAAAAAAAAAATTGCAATGCGTAACTTTCTAGTTAGTTCTAGATGTCCAACCGTGAGAATCGAGTGCTACTCAACTTATTATTATGTATCCCCCATTAATAATAAATAAATAATATCAAGTTCCTTAGGACTTAGATTATTGCTGATACTACATAATATTTATCATACCTGTGATAAGCATATGCTTTTGATTATTCTTGTTTAAGATAATCCATACTTTCAAATAATGTAACTCAATATTTCATCCACCGTAGCATGTCAACATAATATCATTAAATTTTCAAATGGATATTATTATCAAGTCATTTGCATGACTTTATGTTCTTTTATATATAGATACCTATTTATAAGATACATGTAACATGTGGATGTAATAATTTAAATATAACAATACCAAAATTGCAAATTTTTGTATGATATCTCAATCCAATATTTTTTACTGAAACACCTTTAAATAAATTACAACATATATAGTGCTCTAAAACCAACTTGTTATTTTAATGGTAGCCGTTTGTGCTTGTGTTATCATAACTATACCAGAAACATCACTAGTGTTCAAAATAACTGTACACATTCCAAACTAATTACAAAACTATTTTTTATAGTTATTAATTTCTTGAATAATCTTATTTAATTACATATTATTTATTGATTATCATATGATCAAACAAAAATACAGTAAAACCATCTAATTCTCCCAATGACGAATTGATGTATAGCTTTCCATTGTGTGTGCCTCAAATTTCTAATATTATTAAGTACACTATAATTGATGCAGGAAATAATCAAAAATCCCAAAACCATTGAACTCATTACATGATAGAAAACTGAATAGGTACTAATAAATATTTTATTAGTATATTTATTATGACTGTAAGGTCTATTTTTTATATATATATATCAATTATTAAACAATAGTGTTTCTAATAATAATGTTTCTATACATAATGTTAAACATATGTATGACAAGATTCACTTGTCTGAAGTGCAAGTACTTGCACAAAACCAATAAAATTATGTTTGTCGTTGAAGGCATTATTAGTGTCATAGATACATACCAAAGTCAGTGAATACCCTTAGCCTCCAATATTATGGTTTCTTTGTAAAACCCATTATGTATTCCTGATTGTTTTTCTGAATTTTTCAGCAACTTAAAAACCAAGTCCTTGTGTAAAATGCCTATCATGCTTTTTGTACCTCACTTTCTTTGGTAGGAGATTTCCAATGTCCAACGTGATTTTGTTTTTGGTGAACTGATAGGTACACTGTGACTTAATATTTTCACACCCAGGATGAGGATTGTTGTTCTATATTGGTTACAACGGTGGTCGTTTTATGAAATTTTAACTACTGGCTATGACTAGCTAGTTAATAATTCCATATTGATAATCCACTATATTAACACTCTTTTTATGCAAAATATATACTGCTGACCTAAAAGGTTCTTATCTCAATAAAGGTTTCATGACTGTATTGTTAGGATTTATCTTTTCTGGCTACCCTGCAAGGAGCCTGGGTTGATAATATTGATAGATAATTATTAGTTTTATGTTAACTGGATAGACCAGGTATTTTATATTATCTTTTAAGTATCTTTGTGCATAACACAAATTATCCCACAACCTGCCTGCCGCAGCATCCATAGGATAAGATATTATATTTGGAATGAATCTACAGTCCTGTTGCTTGTCAGTTACAACAGGCATTGCCATTAGTATATTACTTTGGCTTATTTGGTTATAAACCCTGTTCAGGAATAAGTATTGCTGGATTTAACTTTTTAATACAAGTACTCATAATTTTGCACAATTCTTTGTGTAATAAGCTCCAGTTTGGGCTATTTCAGTATTATTATACAAGTATGTCTAATAATGAAATCAATAAAAACACTATGTTTCTGCAAAGGAGTGACTTTTGATATTAATAATGTATTGTTATACATAAACAATGTCACTTCAATTACCCTTTCAGTAAGTCTCCTTTTGGAGATTAGTATGACAAATTGCTTATAGTTTATAGCAATAGTCTTTGTATTTACTGTGTTAGGCATGTTTAAGGTATGTATTTTAGGTAACATTTTTGATTCTTACCATTGTAGAAATGTGAACTGCACAGGAACACCTCATGGATGAAACCTATGAGTAGTATGACCTTCAGCACATATCTCGTATGGGCCCCAAGTCTTGCGGACCACGCCGATGTATCTCGTACACCACTCGTGTCCTTGAATTATCGTCAAGTCTTGCGGACCACGTCAATGTATCTCGTACATTACCCGTGTCCTTAAAATGCCATCGATCCTTAACAATCATCATAATTGATGAACGTCCCCCTAATTTCTCTTATTGGAGGTATAACATTGCCAATTTATAGACGGTTAATAATCGTTTTAAGGTATATTTCGTGTTAAACTGTTTGTACACGAATAGGGACATAGACTTCATAAGTTTACTTTTCGGGCGACGAAGCTTTCCCAAATTTTAATATGACGAAACTCACGTCTCCAAATATTAGATATTATATAAATAAACAAGTTAAGCTGAAAACACCACACATAAACAAGTATCGGTTGATCTTTTTAGAATGTACTCCTTTGCCAGGACGTAAACTTTTCTAAATTTGCCTATACGATGTTTTAAATTTATTTCACACGGTCACTTGAGTATATTACAACCTTTTTGTTATATAATTTCAGTGCCATAACACGTTATTAAATTAAATGTCGACCAAAAACTTTATTACAAAGCGTCGGCTGCCGCGCTTTCAAAAGAATGGTTCCAGAGGTTATGTCCACAGATACCATAGAGGCTTTTGAAGTTTCTAAATGACGCGCGGTTGCCAAGCGACTCGAGAGAGCTGCTAATATAGTTTATATCGAGAACGAAGGACACAGTATAATAACCCGATAGCGTTACGCTAACATGAATCTATTTATGCTAAACCTTCATAGAGGTTATGCCGGGTAGATTGATGTTAACGTAACGTTATCGAAAATGCATGCTTTCATCTATACAGTACCACGTCGATATTACGAAACTGAAGGGAATTAGAAAGTATTCGTTGTACCAAGTTATTTGTTGCAATAAGGTTTGTTATATAGAGGTTAGGTTGGACTACGATTCGTTTTAACAAGGTAAGAAAACTTGTTTACTATCCTCAACAGTACGTAGATACTCATCTGCTTACCCTTTTAAAACGACCGATGTCCACTAATAAATGAGAACAAACAGCAGTGTTTACATTACAATGACTGTCTTACGAAAAATTCAACGTGTCTGAACCTGTCGAGACATGAATTATTGTGGAATTTAAAGGTAAAAATTGATTGGATACGTTATGTAAAGGTTATAAGATTAAAAATTCGTTAAATACAGACAAATTATACTCTCTATCTATATTCTGCAATGATTAAAATTTTGTTTTAAAGAGGTTTTCGATAAATGTATTCGTAATGTAAAGGTATATTTTGTATTAGCTCTTACGGGAAGATCTAGGGGATTTTGAAAGATTTGTTAAATCAAGGAGTTCGTTATATTGAGGCTCGTTATATTAAGGGTACACTGGATTTAGTAAATGTTTTGTGTTCGGTTCAATTCGATACCGTTACGCTAAAGTAAATCTGTTCGTGCTAAGCCCTCAGATGGAGTGTCAAGCGACAGACGGGCTTTAGGGCTAAAGCTCCGATGTTCCTATAAATGACAATTACTGTGCAATTGATATGTAGAATCCCAAAACGACAATACCATAAAATATACATAAATGGCACCCGTTGTAACAACAATAAATTTTATTTGTAACAGAGCTTATTTAAGGGATTGCCATTCCTACTTTTAACTGTATGCCTATTAAAACAGAGCATTATCGCAAGTAGCTCTGGCTTCGCCATAAAATAAATTATGTTTTCTGCTTTTTCTAGCAATACTAATATAATCATGTAATTCCACATGCTTGTAAAAGAAACTTTTAACAAAATTATGGAACTTTGGTGTGACCATGTCATTGAAATGAAAATTGTCAAATGTAAGATGTATTATCAATATAAATAATATTATTCTAGGCTAGAGAATTCGCATCGTGCTATAAGCGGCAGTAAATAATGCACATAGGCTAAAGAGGGAGATAATCGGCTAGTCTTAGCTTCGTAGAGCATCGTCTCTATCACTCAGTACATTATGTAACATTTTGTCGCTTTCGTCGCTGTTAGTGGTCAGCGTGCGACAGAGACGGAAGCTCTAGAAAGCCAAAAGTAGCTGACTAGCTCCCTCTTCAGCCGATGTGCATTTTCTGCAGCCGCTTACCGTAGGTAGATACAATTCAAAATATTTTCTTGTTGAGCTGTTATTATTTCAATTTGTCTATTACTTACTAAACAACGGTAAATTAAGAAATAATCAACCGCATTTAAGTATGTTTTTTTTATAATTTATAGAAAAAACTTACTTAGGTAACTATGCTTATTAAATATGTATACTAATTATCCATTTCCAACGCCGTTAATAATAAAATCAATTTTCCAAAGTAATTTGAAAAGTCAAACGTAATTGAGACAAATTTTGATTGATCTGATTCAATTCTTTTCTGGCCTTTAAGTTCTGATGGTATTTGGACATTCCCTTTTAACGGTGTAATCTTATATTGGAAATTACTGATTGTAGGTCGATGTTTGTTTTTTTTTAATTTAGCAAAAGATTAACACGATATCATAACTTCAATACGTATTATTGTAGAAACTATTGACAATTTTATTTGTCTGTGCTAGCAATTTATTCATAAGTATAAATGAGGAATTCTTCAAAATGTTAGTTTTGCAACGAATGCCAAGTATTTTGTTTATATAATTTTTAAATGCAAATTACTTACTTTCGCTAAATAAACATTATTAAAACGCAAACATAACATTCACATTTTCTAAACCGTGAGTAACATTTCGCAATGGAACGATACCATAAGAATAATTATTTTTTACCGAGCTTAAATTTCCTTCGCACCTGATCCTCGAAACAAGGTCTCATCATGTTACACGAAGTTACGTAAATTAGGTACAATGTATACTAATCCCGAGATAAAACGCTTAAGCTGCTGCCATAACGTCTCGTGTGTAAGCAGCTTTATTTGCTGTACACATTTGCGTTCCCGTTTATATAATAAAGGAATTCTTGTTGCCTGACAGTGAGGACGACTTAAAATTGCTTGTAAAAAATTTAATAAAATTCTGGAAACATTTACGATTGAACTCGAAAAATAATTAACGATTGTTTAGCTGACCTTGTGGTGAGTACTACAATTAACTGCATAGGTAGAGAGATACGCTCGTAGCGCTAGCGACTGCCCAAGCCAAGGCCGTTCTTCCTTGAGGCACCCTTGAGCTAGTTGCCCCCTTGCCCTTCTGGCTCGAGCGTAGTGGTTGCACGCTCGCCCTCTTGTCCGGTGAAGCTGTAAATACCCCTCGGCCAACAGCATAGATGAGTCACACACACACACAAAAGCTGTGCAACCGCGGTGTTCTTAGCGATCACCAAGGTTAAGCAGCGTTCGACTCGGTCGGCCTGATATGGATGACCGTTTGTGGCATTTTCATATTCGAACGCCTCCGTGCTCTGAAAGGCGCGCGAAGCCGTTGGTCCCGGTTACCACGTAATGTGGTAGTCGTTAAGCTGAGTTGGAAGCTTTATAGGCGGCTCCATAAGTTCTAACAGTAGGTGCCCACAAACCTGCTTCCGGCAATCCGCATTAGGTCCATGACCCATCTCTCTCACGTCGATGTGCAAGACAAGGCCTTTGCCCAGCAGTGGGTCATTATACGGTAACACGACATCCATCAAGAACACCTATCGTACTTTGACATCAATGAGTCTTCAAAGGACATTGTCGAAAATTGCCCCAGAACTAACAAACATTTGAACCATGCCATCATTATTTATCTATTTTACTAAAATAATGGCAAATATCCATATCTAACGGACAATAAGCAATCTAAAACGAATATTTCAAAATATTCAAGTACTTATATCGAAGTCGCCGACATCTTTACTTATTTGTCAACACACAATATAACGTCATATGTATTAATGGCTACTGAACTACAACCTCAACATCTGATACTTTTTTTGCAATATTGCGATTCCTCCAATCCATAATGTAAAATAATGTCCAAAAATTTGGAATATTTTTGGACATTATTTTATACACATATGTATCTAAATATGCTTTTTGTCTTGATTGTTACAACTTGACAAAACCTTTTTTGAATCTGTGATTTCCCGCAATATAAGTATGTACTAGTGCTAGGATCCTAAATAAAATGTTTAAACTTTTAAGATGTAATTACAAAAATAGACTGCCACGTTGGTCTAGTGACTGCCTCGTTGGTGTAGTGGCAAAGCGCATCGATTTGTGATCACAAGGTCCTGGGTTGAAATCCTAGGTCGGACAAGTGTAGTTTTTCTAACGAAAACTTCCCAGTACAAGTCTGGAGCCTGGAATTGTGCCTGGTATATGGCAATAGGCTCGCCCCCTATAACATGGGACCTAACATCGTCGGCAAAATGTGGGTGTACTCAGTACACCTCTGCCACACCCGCTTGGGGAATATAGGCGTGACGGTGAGCGTGTAAAAATATATATTTCTCCATAAAATATTTTTAATTCACTAAACACTTGTAGCTCACATATATGAAAATTCTTACAGGACCCATAAAGGCAGCCAAAAGAGTAATGGAGTAGACTGATGAACCGTAATACATATCAATAGAGTTACTGGCAATAAATAACCGGAAAATATATGGCCATTCAAGGCCGAAAGCAATTTGTAAGCTCCTATCTTGAGTATCGGCAAGATCGCCCCGAATTACCTACAACAGGTTTTTGTGGCATTATTTGTGGTGCCGCGGGGCGATGTTTGATCCAACACGTGCTTCCCCTTGTCTGCCGAGAACAACTCCTATTTAGGCAAAATTATTGTTTTTGTGGCGATAAATTATATTATTATTCAATTTTCACATTATATTGATTCTGTATAATGTGTTGGCCACTTGCTGCATTCATAAAAACAACTGCCATCACAGCATTGAAAGCCTAAGGTGCGATCAAATCGTAGATTGCTAATGTTAAAAGTAGTAGTAATATTAAATTAATACTTCAGCCAGTTCAGATTGATTATATATATATATATATATATATATATATATAGAAAAAGTTTAGGGGTGTAGAAAAAGTTTGTGTAATTTGAACAAAAGGTAACTGAAACAATCTTATTTTTAAAAAAATCTGATGAGATTTTATAGCTTTAATGTTTTTTGTCCCTAGAGTTTGAGAAGATTAATTGTAGATTAAGTGCTTTTTCCCTTGGTTTGCCCAAAAGAGTATTTATTGCTGTACTAAAATACGAGTTTTGTTTGGTAACCAATTGTACCTACGTTATGTTTTTGATTGCGAATTCCCTGGCGTAGGTGCCCATTAACCGTCAATAGTTGTTTTTTATATCAATGAATACATAGTATTGGGTTGTGTTTTTTTCTTTTGTGACCGTGAAATTTTCGAGGCGTATTTGAATAATATTCAAAAAAAACTTAAACAGTGTCACACCTACATTCCCCAGGGTGGTAGAGGTGTACAGTACAAACTTTTTCGCCGGCGATGTTAGGTTCTGTGTAATAGGCGGCGCAATCCCATACCGGAGTCTGATTGATATTAGAATATTTCCAAAGGAAGTTTAATTTGTGTCCAACCTTGGATTAGAACCCAGGACCTTGTGATCACTACGCGCACAACTCGCCACTAGACCAACGATGCAGTCTTATTTTAAATGTTTCTTATTGAAATATAAAAATAACTAAATGAATCATTATTTAATTGGAATTATACTAACTTACTTCCCAATTTCAATATTTGTGCTCTAATCACGATAAACATCTTCGCTCTTCTAGTTTTCAGTGCCCCCTTAAACTACTGATTTCATTCGATATTCCTTCCTTGTCCAGTTATCCTTCTTTGGAATGATTTGCCCCTGGAACTCAGAACGGCAACAAATCGTACCTCTTTTAAAAAAAGTCTGCTGGATTATTTGCATAAAATGTTTGATCCCCCTCAATGTTAGTTGTTCCATGTCGCACAATTTTAATGTATCTATCTGTCTATATCATCACGCCAGATCCCTTGCGGGGTAGGCAGAGTGTACAGAGTTCCAACAGGTTCTTTCCTTACATACATCTCTGGCTTCCTCCACTCTCATAGTTCGACTCATACACGCTCGCCGGTTACGGAGACTCCTGACTTGTCCTTCAGATAAGACTGTCTATTTGGTCATGGTAAGATAGTCTAGGTCTCCCCCGGTACCTACATCCTCCCACATTCATTTTAGTTTATGTATATTGTATAATTATATATGTATATATTTGTGATATATATAATTATGTATGTATGTATACAATTTGCATTTATTAGTGTTATAAATAGTCAATTAGCTGTTACTTATATTTATTTTCGTAACTTCTTTTTCCTTAAAATTATGTTATTTCTCACCTACTACACTTATCTTACATCACCCTAAGGCAGACTGGCATGAAATGTCTCAGGCATTAAGTCTGCATATGTACATAAGTGCATGAAGAATAAATAAATACTATTTACTCCTTTACAGAGGAGAGGCATCAGCAGTGGGTAGATGCAGGCTGATTGATAATACTATTTTCAAGTATAAATATGCTTCCTATCTATGTGGTAGATAGGTAGATAATAATTGCAACACATCCCAATTTTCAACAAGTTTAAAGGGACAGGGGTAGTTCTATTAAATTCTTCTAGCCCGCATTACCCGGAGAAAGGTCCGCTTTCCGGCTCAATTTCCTCCACTTTACGCATCCTCTGCGGTGCGGCCGTCGCCTCTCGAGCAGCGACTGGGCAAACCAACGGTTCTGGCATCGAGCGCCGGGTTTGACAAACTAGGTCAAGGCGTCTATTTCAGATGCTCTAAATATCAGAGTTATTGATATGACAGTGCTTTATCGTATTCTGAGGAACAATTTAAACTGGTTAGATTTGATAGGTGTATAGGGTTGAACGCTTGGTAAGCGGTTTTTTGTGAAATTTATTAAGAGAGAGGATTAAATAAAAATAAATCGTTTTAGGTTTTGGTCTCTCGTAAAAGTTTACTTGTAATGAATATGCTTAAGCGCATGAACTGTTGAAATATTTTTTTTAAAAAAGCTTTATTTTCAAGACTTTATTCGTTTGCCTCATATATGAATATGCAGCCCTGTAATTAACACAAATTAGACTTTCTATTTTTATTAAAGTCAGACTTTTATCATGCCTACATTTTATTTCCAGTATGAGTGAGTAAGAAAAATAATTAGAAGAAGCAAAATCATTCTGTCAAGAACTGAACATAATCAAATAATTATCGACCATGGTACAGGAAGTATCCAAAAATATTTTGTCTATAGGGACCTAGTTGATTAGGTCACACACGGAATAAATATGTGTTTGAAGTTTATGAGCGATACGTCTCCTGCTCATTTCATTACATTAGGTGCCTATCCAACCAAGCTTTAGTACAAGAAGTGGCTGCAAGCCACTACTGATATTAATAAAACAAACACGCATTAAAAGCCTTAACTGAAAAAAAACTTAAGATCTAGGTAATTAAACAACTTACATTTGTTAATGCATTATGAGAGCTAACACTTGCACTGAATTATCATTTTATTAAAAGGGAATGCAGTTATACAGTAGTAATTAATATTTTAAGGAGTAGATAGGTAATAAATGAAGGCAGTTAAATCGTAGAAAAAGGAATAGCCGTCGCCTTTAATCAACTTTAATACCGTAATATAGTTAATGGACGTGTTATGTCTCTATAGGCGTTACTTTGTCAAACCTGGGTACTTTTAAGTTGGTAACATAAAGTATTGTTAAATATGTCAAATAGGGTGGGAAGAAAATTAAAAATAAAATTTAAACCTATTATGCGAAGATATAATTTTCTGCATCAAATGTTGGTACTGTAGATTCAATTGTTTTCTTAATGAAGTTACTAAGTATTTACACAACCCTTGTTTCGTCGAACGTAAATACCACTCTACCAGAACGAAATAATTTTCCGCCGCCTAGTACCGTAGCTCAAATTAGGGTATTTACTATTAATTATTCTTAACGGCGGTCGATCCCAAGAATCCTTTGTAATTCAACTTTTCTGAGACAGCGGTAGAGTTTCTAAGAGCTTTAGTACTCCCGAATAGTTAGTTGTCTTTCATTTTAATTATTTTTTTAGTTAGTCATATCTTTGTTTCTTGTTGGAATAATAACTCAACTTAAATACAAGAAATTTTTTTGGTTGCATTTGAACCTAGACCATTTAACGACTCGGCCTATTTATCAGGGCGTATTGGGGAAATTTAGCGTGTTTTCGCAACCTAGAGGGTTATATACAGAATTTAATTAAGTAGGTAATACATATTTATATTCATACAGTGGGACAGGGCTATTATAATTATATTATAGCCCATATATATTATATATATATATATATATATATTTAAAACTACCATTTCCTGCACAAAACTCGTATAGAACTCGTTCTTTATAATTTGAAACAAAACTTGCACGTCTCGTCGTCTCCGCCGCCATTATAAATGTCTCCTTGTTATTAAATGAAATCAACCATTTATTACAAAAGTTTAATGGCGGAAACTTTGTTAGGAAAGAGATAACGTATGCATATATTTTCACTTAAGTAGAGTACTTATTCCATATATAATTTATCTATATAATAGGTAATACTTAGTGGTAGTGAAAGATTACAGAATTTCAATAGGTAAGTTTCTTATAGACCTCTGACTTTTTTAACTCTAATTAACTAATGATAAATATGATTGATTGTGTGCTACTTACTTATTATATACATAAACACACACACACACACACACACACATAAATATATATATATATATATATATATATATATAATCAATCTGAACTGGCTGAAGTATTTATTTAATATTACTACTACTTTTAACATTAGCAATCTACGATTTGATCGCACCTTAGGCTTCCAATGCTGTGATGGCAGTTGTTTTTATGAATGCAGAAAGTGGTCAAAACATTATTCAGAATCAATATAATGTAAAAGATCTGACTGCCTCAAAGACTCGTATACGTTTTCACCTGAAGTGTCGTAACTGAAAAAACATTTAAGTATTATTCTCTATTTTAATTTAAACTTATTATTCGTTATTATTAGGTTTCTATAAAACTACTACAATCAACGTTAAAATTATCGGCCATCCCACTAAGGCAAACAGATTGTGAAAATTGAATAATAATATAATTTATCGCCACAAAAACAATCTAAACTGACCAAACGTTTGGCGCTCACGTTTCTGGAAGGAATAATTTTGCCTAAATAGGAGTTGTTCTCGGCAGACAAGGGGAAGCACGTGTTGGATCAAACATCGCCACGGGGCACCACAAATCATGCCACAAAAACCTGTTGTAGGTAATTCGGGGCGATCTTGCCGATACTCAAGATAGGAGCTTACAAATTGCTTTCGGCCTTAAATGGCCATATATAATCCGGTTATTTATTGCCAGTAACTCTATTGATATGTATTACGGTTCATCAGTCTACTCCATTACTCTTTTGGCTGCGTTTATGGGTCCTGTAAGAATTTTCATAAATGTGAGCTACAAGTGTTTAGTGAATTAAAAATATTTTATAGACAAATATATATTTTTACACACTCACCGTCACGCCTATATTGCCCAAGCGGGGGTGGCAGAGGTTTACTGAGTACACCCACGTTTCGCCGACGATGTTAGGTTCCATGTTATAGGGGGCGAGCCTATTGCCATATACCGGGCACAATTCCAGGCTCCGGACTTGTACTGGGAAGTTTTCGTTAGGAAAACTACACTTGTCCGACGTGGCAGTCTATTTTTGTAATTACATCTTAAATGTTTAAACATTTTATTTAGGATCCTAGCACTAGTACATACTTATATTGCGGGAAATCACAGATTCAAAAAAGGTTTTGTCAAGTTGTTACAACCAAGACAAAAAGCATATTGTGTATGGGAGAGGCCTACGTCCAGCAGTGGAATGACATGGGCTGATGATGATGATGATGATGATGTGTATAAAATTATGTCCGAAAATATTCCTATATTTTCGGACATTATTTTACATTATGGATTGGAGGAATCGCAATATTGCACAAAAAGTATCAGATGTTGAGGTTGTAATTCGGTAGCCATTAATACATATGACGTTATATTGTGTGTTGACAATTAAGTAAAGATGTCGGCGACTTCGATATAAGTACTTGAATATTTTGAAATAATTGTTTTAGATTGCTTATTGTCCGTTAGATACGGATATTTGCCATTATTTTAGTAAAATAGATAAATAATGATGGCATGGTTCAAATGTTTGTTAGTTCTGGGGCAATTTTCGACAATGTCCTTTGAAGACTCATTGATGTCAAAGTACGATAGGTGTTCTTGATGGATGTCGTGTTACCGTATAATGACCCACTGCTGGGCAAAGGCCTTGTCTTGCACATCGACGTGAGAGAGATGGGTCATGGACCTAATGCGGATTGCCGGAAGCAGGTTTGTGGGCACCTACTGCTAGAACTTATGGAGCCGCCTATAAAGCTTCCAACTCAGCTTAACGACTACCACATTACGTGGTAACCGGGACCAACGGTTAAGCGCGCCTTCCACAGCACTGAGCCGCTCGAATAAGAAAATGCCACAAACGATCACCCATCTCTGGCCGACCGAGTCGAACGCTGCTTAACCTTGGTGATCGCTAAGAACACCGCGGTTGCACAGCTTTTGTGTGTGTGTGTGACTCATCTATGCTGTTGGCCGAGGGGTATTTACAGCTTCACCGGACAAGAGGGCGAGCGTGCAACTACTACACTCGAGCCAGAATGGCAAGGGGGTAACTATCTCAAGGGAACGCCTCAAGGAGGAACGGCCTCGGCTTGGGCAGTCGCTAGCGCTACGAGCGTATTTCTCTACCGATGCAGTGAATTGTAGTATTCACACAGTATATCACAAGGTCAGCTAAACAAACGCTAATTATGTTTTGTGTTCAATCATAAATGTTTAAAATTTTTTACAAGCAATTTTAAGTCGTCCTCACTGTCAGGCAACAAGAATTCCTTTATTATATAAACGGGAACGCAAATGTTTACAGCAAATAAAGCTGCTTACACACGAGACGTTATGGCAGCAGCTTAAGCGTTTTATCTCGGGATTAGTATACATTGTACCTAATTTACGTGACTTCGTGTAACATGATGAGACCTTGTTTCGAGGATCAGGTGCGAAGGAAATTTAAGCTCGGTAAAAAATAATTATTCTTATGGTATCGTTCCATTGCGAAATGTTACTCACGGTTTAGAGAATGTGAATGTTATGTTTGCGTTTTAATAATGTTTATTTAGCGAAAGTAAGTAATTTGCATTTAAAATTATATAAACAAAATACTTGGCATTCGTTGCAAAACTAACATTTTGAAGAATTCATAATTTATACTTATGAATAAATTTCTAGCACAGACAAATAAAATTGTCAATAGTTTCTACAATAATACATATTGAAGTTATGTTATCGTGTTAATATTTTGCTAAATTAAAAAAAAAACACCGACTTACAATCAGTAATTTCCAATATAAGATTACACCGTTAAAAGGGAATGTCCAAATACCACCAGAACTTAAAGGCCAGAAAAGAATTGAATCAGATCAATCAAAATTTGTCTCAATTACGTTTGACTTTTCAAATTACTTTGGAAAATTGATTTTATTATTAACGGAGTTGGAAATAGATAATTATTATACATATTTAATAAGCATAGTTACCTAAGTAAGTTATTTCTATAAATTATAAAAAAACATGCTTAAATGCGGTTTATTATTTCGTAATTTACCGTTGTTTAGTAAGTAATAGACAAATTGAAATAATAACTGCTCAACAAGAAAATATTTTGAATTGTACCTACCTACGGTAAGTGGCTGCAGGAAATGCACATCGGCTGAAGAGGGAGCTAGTCAGCTACTTTTGGCTTCCTAGAGCTTCCGTCTCTGTCGCACGGAGCACTAACAGCGACGAAAGCGACAAAACGTCACATAATGTACTGAGTGATAGAGACGATGTTCTACGAAGCTAAGACTAGCCGATTATCTCCCTCTTTAGCCTATGTGCATTACTTACTGCCGCTTATAGCACTATGCGAATTCTCTAGCCTAGAATAACATTATTTGTATTGATAATAAATCTGACATTTGACAATTTTCATTTCAATGACACATTTGACATGGTCACACCAAAGTTCCATAATTTTGTAAAATGTTTTTTGTACAAACATGTGGAATTACATGATAATATTAGTATTGCTTGAAAAAGCAGAAAACATAATTTATTTTGTGGCGAAGCCAGAGCTACTTGCGATAACGCTCTGTTTTAATAGGAATACAGTTAGAAGTAGGAATGGCAATCCCTTAAATAAGCTCTGTTACAAATACAATTTATTGTTGTTACAACGGGTGCCATTTATGTATATTTTATGGTATTGTCGTTTTGGGATTCTACATATCAATTGCACAGTAATTGTCATTTATAGGAACATCGGAGCTTTAGGGCGGGACCCCGTCCCGCCCTAAAGCCCGTCTGTCGCTTGACACTGCATCTGAGGGCTTAGCACGAACAGATTTACTTTAGCGTAACGGTATCGAATTTAACCGAACACAAAACCAGTGTACCCTTAATATAACGAGCCTCAATATAACGAACTCCTTGATTTAACAAATTTTTCGGAACCCCCTAGATCTTCCCGTAAGAGCTAATGCAAAATATACCTTTACATTACGAATACATTAATCGAAAACCTTTTTAAAACAATTTTTTAATAATTGCGGAATATAGATAGAAAGTATAATTTGCCTCTATTTAACGAATTTTTTCAACTTATAACCTTTACATAACATATTCTATCAATTATACTGTGTCCTTCGTTCTCGATATAAACATGCAGCTCTCTCTACTCGCTTGGCAAGCCGCTAAATTTTTTAGAAACGTCAACGCCTCCTCTATGGTATCTGTGGACATAACCTCTGCGACCATTCTTTCTTTTAGCGTGGCAGCCGATGCCTTGTAATAAAGTTTTGGTCGACATTTAATTTAATCAAATAATCGTAGCAGTGAAATTATATAACAAAAGGTTTTTATATACTCAAGTGATGTGAAATAAATTTAAAACATCGTATAGGCAAATTCAGAAATAATTTACGTCTTGACAAAAAAGTACATTCCAAAAAGATCAACTGATAGTTGTTTAATTGTGGCGTTTTCAGCTTAACATGTTTATGTATAATAATATCGAATATTTGGAGACGTGAGTTTTATTATAAAGTAAAGTCTTCACTCGAAAAGTAAACTTACGAAGTCTCATGTCCCTCTTCGTGTAAAAACAGTTTAACACGCAATATACCTGCAAACAATTATTAACCGTCTATAAATTGGCAAGGTAAAACCTCTAATGAGAGAAATTAGCGGGGACATTAATCAATAATGATTGTTAAGGATCGATGCCAATTTAAGGACACGGGCGATGTACGAGATGCATCGACGTGGTCCGCAAGACTTAACGGTAATTCAAGGACACGAGCGGTGTACGAGATGCATCGGCGTGATCCGCAAGACTTGGGGCCCATACGAGATATGTGCTGAAGGTCATACTACTCATAGGTTTCACCCATGAGGTGCTCCTGTGCAGTTCACATTTCTACAATGGTAAGAAACTAAAATGTTACCCAACATACATACCTTAAACAGTAAATACAAAGACTATTGCTATAAACTATAAGCAATTTGTGATATTATATCTCCTAAAGGAGACTTTCTGAAAGGGTAACTAAAGGGACATTGTTTATGAATTTATGAATAACAATACATTATTAATAACATAAGCCACCCCTTTGCAGAAACATAATGTTTTGCATTGATTTCATTATTAGACATACTTGTATAATAATCCTAAAATAGCCCAAAGTGGAGCTTATTACACAAAGAATTGTGCAATATTATGAGCACTTGTATTAAAAAGGTAAACCTTGCAATATTTATCCCTGAACAGGGTTTATAAACAGATGAGCCAAAGTAGTCTCTACTTATAACAAAGCCTGTTATAACTGACAAGCAACAGAATTGTGGAAATATTCCAAATATAATATCACAGTCTACCGATGCTGAGACAGGCAAGTTGTACAATAATTTGTGTTACACACATACATCCTTAAAATATAATATAAAATACCTGGTCTATCCAGTTAACATAAAACTAATAATTATCAATATTATCAGCCCAGACCCCTTGCAGGGTAGCCAGGGAAGATGAGTCCTAACAATACAGTCATGAAACATTGATTGGGATAAGAACCTTTGTGGTCAGCAGTATATATTTTGTATTAAATAAGGTTAATATAGTGGAGTACCAAGATGGAATTATAACTAGCTATTCATAAGCAGTAGTTTAAATTTCAAGAAACCACCAGTGTTGTAACCAATATGGAACAACAATCCTCATCCGGTGTGTAAAAATGTACATCTATCCACAAATGTATGTATAAATGTACCTACAGTGTACCTATCAGCCCACCAAAAACAAATCACAATGGACATTGGAAGTCTCCTACCAGAGAATGTGAGGTAAGAAAAGCTTGCTAGGCTTTTTACATAAAGGCTTGTTTTGTTTTTTTTATGTTACTGAAAAAATCAGTTAAACATTCAGGAATACAACATGGCTGTTACAAATAAACCATAATATTGGAGGCTAAAGGTATTCACTGACTTTGGTATGTAACAATGTATCTATGACACTAATAAAAATGTGTGTCTGTCTGCCTTCAACGGCAAACATAACTTTATGGGTTTTGTGCAAATACTGCAAGTAATCCAGACAAGTGAAAGTTAAATAAATCTGGTCCTACATATATTTAACATTATGTATAGAAACATTATTATTAGAAACATAATTTTTAATAATTGATATACAATTTATAGCCATTCTCATTAGAATTTAATTAAAGATGGATGATCACAACTGTGCTATAATCCTTATCCCACAAAGAAACTCAATGCTAATAATAGACATTAGAGTCATATTAAATATACTAATAAAAAATTTATTAGGAGCTATTCAGCTTTCTATTGGGTAATGAGTCCAATAGTTTTGGTTTTTGGTTGCGTCCTGCATCATTTATAGTGTAATTAATACATTAGAAAATTTGAGACACACAGAGGAAAGATTATACATCAATTCATGAATTGAAGAATTAGATGTTTTTATTGTACTTTTGTTTGATAATATTTTAATCAATTAATAATATATAATCAAATAAAATTATTCAAGTAATTAATAACTATAAAAAATAGGTTTGTGTTTAGTTTTGAATGTGCACATTTATATTGAGCACCAGTGATGTTTCTGGTACAGTTAGGATATCGGAGATATGACACAAACACAACCTGCGACTATTATGGAAACAGGTGGTTTTAGAGCACTATACATGCTGTAATTTATTTAAAGGTGGTTCAGTGTAAAAGTATTGAATTGGAAATGTCATACAAAAAATTTGCATTTTTCATATTGTTACATTTAAATTATTACATCCACATGTTACATGTATCTTATTAATGTATCTATATATAAAAAGAAAATAAAGTCATGCAAATGACTTAATAATAATACCTATTTAAAAATTGTTGATGAAGTTGATGAAATATTGAGTTACAATATTTAAAAGTATAGATTATCTTAAACAAGAATAATCAAAAGTATATTTTTATCACAGGTATGATAAATATTAGGTAGTATCAGCAATAACCTTAGTCTTAGGGAACTTGATATTATTTATTTATTAATAATTATAAGACCACGCCAGATCCCAAGTGGGTAGGCGAGGGCGCAAAACATATTATTATGATATTAAATGAAATATGAATGATACGTAGGTACTACATGTATAAGTTAAGTGACACTCAATCCTCACGGTTGGAAATCTAGAACTAACTAAAAAGTTACTCACTACAGTTGCTACTTATAAAAAACAACCACATACAAAGAAGCAGAGGAAGTGTGGCATTTAAGGGTATGAAAAAGTTAAGTTATGAATAGGATTCCCAATATCATAAAGTTATAGTCCGTGGTTTGGTCTAGTTGCCTCTGACTTATTCGCTACTTAAGTCATTACTAAATTAGTAAATTTGAGTGTAATTTTCATCAGCAATATAACGGGTCAGGGGTGGCCCGATCGTATTGCCAAAAATGAATGTTCGCGGGCGTTATTGCGCAAGAACGAATTGTTAAGTGATACATAAATATTTAGGTGAACATAAAAATGATATCCGGGATAGTTTCGGAATTAGGGGCAGGTTAAATTAGGTTACCACACATCAGCACTGCCCTTCGTTCCAAACCCAAAAATGGGGGAGGGGGGGGGGCGAGATCATATAATTAAGGTACATAGCCTTATGTGAGGAATAGCTCTAGATAAGGACATTAGTACAAAGGCCTCTAGTACAAAAATGTAAAATTTTGGTATATGTGCATCTTTAAAGATTATAAATATAACTAACATTAAATATAACCGAACTTTGACATAAAGGAAAATACTTTATCATAAATTAAATAAGTAATTATAGCAAAGCATCCTTATAATCACCAATAGAATTGGTAGCCTTTGTCTGGTACTGTACTCACAAAAGAGAACATTTGACAAAAAAAAAAAAAAAAAAAACACATAAAGCCCCACATGCCACTTGGAAGACACGTTAGTGGGGAAACAGGTTTCCCTGTCTTATTTGTCTTATATTGTTATAGATTGGGTACTAATATAGTTTGTTTCTAGATCTAGTACACAGTAAGAGTTTTCTATCGATCTCTATCTATATCGTCACGCCAGACCCCTTGCGGGGTAGGCGGGGGGGTGCGGGGTTCCAACAGGTTCTTTACTTACTGGCTTCCTCCACTCTCATAGTTCGTTTCGGAAGGGTTTTCTATGATACAAGAATTATTATAAAGGGATATTCATATAAACAAAGTTCTGGATCGGTAATTCCTCAACTCTCGTTATATAAATGAATGCAGTGCAATGCAGCATTAAGTGGTAATAATAAGTGATCAAACGAACTTACCTGAAGTGAAGTTCGATCATTATTATACGAAGTCCTTCGTTCGAAGATATAAGTACCCAACCCGCCCTGCCCGTTGGTAAAGTTGAAATGTACTACTTCTAAAAGGAATGGTCGCAGAGGTTATGTCCACAGATACCATAGAGGAGGCGTTGACGTTTCTAAAAAATTTAGCGGCTTGCCAAGCGAGTAGAGAGAGCTGCATGTTTATATCTTCGAACGAAGGACTTCGTATAATAATGATCGAACTTCACTTCAGGTAAGTTCGTTTGATCACTTATTATTACCACTTAATTCCACAATAATTCATGTCTCGACAGGTTCAGACACGTTGAATTTTTCGTAAGATAGTCATTGTAATGTAAACACTGCTGTTTGTTCTCATTTATTAGTGGACATCGTTCGTTTTAACAGGGTAAGCAGATGAGTATCTACGTAATGTTGAGGATAATAAACAAGTTTTCTTACCTTGTTAAAACGAATCGTAGTCCAACCTCACCTCTATATAACAAACCTTATTGTAACGAAGTACTTGGTTGTACGAATATTTTCTAATTCCCTACAGTTTCGTTATATCGAGGTGGTACTGTATAGATGAAAGCATGCTTTTTCGATAACGTTACGTTAACATCAATCTACCCGGCATAACCTCTATGAAGGTTTAGCATAAATAGATTAATGTTAGCGTAACGCTCTCGAGTTAATATGCGGTTCATTTTACGCTACAAATTTACTAAATAAAGATGAAAGTCTTGTGAACTCATGTTTTTACGACAAAGTGATAGGTCCCCTGCTCTGCTACCTAAGAGTAGGTACTCAGACTGTACCCACTAAGTACTTTAATCAGATGTTGTTAATGTTTTTCACGAGAGTATGTTGCAATCGGTGGTTTTTAAAATCCTATTTCATATCGAGTTATCCTACTAGCCACATAATCTTTAAAGCTTATACGGATGTTTTGAGAGTTTATATGACGTTTGAATGTATTTTTCATCATACTGTTTTTATATTTTTGTTAATTACAGTATGTTAAAATTGTTATAATATGTACGTATTTTAACACTTCGTAGTCGAGTTTATATTTAATAATGTAGATTTATTTTGACATGACGTTTGTATGGCTCTCGCCCTACACCACGTACGTTGTTATAAAATGAAACAATTGATTTGATTTGAATTTTGGTATATTGTCCAAAATACTGCTAAATGATAATGATGTGTGACGCGGGCTTTCCGTATACTAATGTAAAAATTGTTGGATGAAGCGAATGCGCTGACGATGCATTTGTGCGGTTAAACCGTACATGCTCCTGACCTGAGAGATGAGAAATGATGTGATGATATGAAATGAGCTTAAAATATAAACAAGGTGATAAAACAATGTCTTCTAATGCTAATGGCAACTTGTTCCCGACAATCATTGAGCGGTAGACCTAAAGTTACATTTCATTAATATAGGTGCAGTGGCCTTATCGACACTACGGCCTAGGCTATCACTGACACATTCACTTTGCTCTGCTTTGCACTCACTGTTATCACTCACTGCATTTTCAGTCAGACACTAAACACTATGATGTGCATTTGCACGACACTAATACACAACACTGGGCTCTCCCTAGGGAGGAGCGGCAGGCGCGCGGCGGCAGCGGGCGCGCACCGCGGCGGCTAGCGCGGCGGCGACGCACGCGCACACCATCGTGTAGATAACGGCATATTGATGAATGTCATGCTGCGACACCGTATCCTATCTCTCTTCTTCTATGACTTCTGTTGCTTCCTTTATTTGCATAATTCGTGTACTGATGTCTCGGAAGGAGCTATCGTCACCGTTTGTCTCTTCTAATGAAGGGAGAGGTATTGTTAAATTGATTATCTTATTTATAGGTGCTGCTACTTCCGGTGCGAACGCTTGAGACTCAATATGAATTACGTCTTCTATGTCTTTATGTGAATTGATAGTAAAAGATTCGCCCATTATTGAACAAGACACGTCAATTTCAATAATGTTGGCTCCGGTCAGCTGTTCGTCGGAAACTTGTTTCCCACATATAAACCTAAGTGCACTCTGATTGCAGCAACTCAGTAAAAATATGTTTGGCTTTAATAAATCCATCCATTGTGTTATACATGGGCCAGTAATAACTGCACATTTGTCTTTATCTTTTACACATAAATTTTCATCCGATTTCCTCTGATAAATAGGCTTTTGGATGTGACAGAAATGCGTGTCAAAATCAAACACGTAACACCTTTGATAGAACTCCGTATCTCCAACAGGTAAATATGTATCCTTTTTTATATTTATCGCAACGTAGTATGCTACTGGCTTTATATGCACCATAATATTGCCTACTTGGTGTCGAATAGGAATTAATCTGTAGATAATAAAAGTATCTTCATGTAATAAAGGTAACTTGATTTCAAAAATAAAGTATTGCGTTGTCATTCGTGCATTGACTTTAAGAATCTTATACATTTTTGGGAGGTCTTCTTTTATGTTCTCTATGGGCAATGATAATTCTTTAGGTAATTGCCCTAATATCGAATTGAGTTCATCTTGAAGTTGAGTAGGAGTTAAAAGATGAGTGTTTAAATGTTTTGCGCTTGTGATTGTATTCAGCAACATATCCTGAATGTCCTTTATGTTTGTTAAAATATTTTGTGCTGTCATAGCTGAATGCAAGAATAAATTCGTTACTGTTCTCCATTTTCATAATATTTTCCTTCACAACGTTTGCTGTTCGATCCAAACTTATTAGATGCTGATTAAATATTTTGTGTTGCTTTAACATTACGTCTTCTATTCTTTTCAGCACATTGTTTTGTGCTTCCAGGACCGATGTTTGATTTTTCAGGAGAGATGTCAAGTGTCTTTCATTTTGTCGAACTAAACAAATTTAATTATTATTAAGATCAAGATAAATGATAGATTTAATGCAAAACGCATGCAAATGATTAAAAAACCGAGCATGTCCAGCGACTTAAGGCATTGCTCTTATAAAATATCACAGAGTGTTTTCCCATCGTTAAGATTCATCAACAACTCAAAACAGAAATGATCGCACATCCATCCATAACAATTCGCAATCACGTAATTACATTTAAAATTAAAAGGTATTTGCCAACGTCGCTACGTCTTCAAAGTTTACACAACACGAATATTTCTGAGACGTCGACTGAGAAAAGTTTCGTCTTTGTCATGTAAGAAAGTGAAGAGGAACAGGATCGTTTGTCTTCGGCGAGTGGAGCACTAAGCTCGAGAGTTTTGCATCTAGAGCGATAAATATTTCGTACGTTCAAGAGCCGAGACTGAAAGGAATTAAAGTGAAAGGAAAGAGATATGTTTTGTTTGGTGTATTTTCCAAGCGTTGTTTGTAGAAACCGACATCATCAGGTATTTCGGTGATGTGAGAACATGTAGGACCGTTAGCGGAAGGAGGAAGGAAGGAGGAAGAACGATGCAGGAAGTCGGCGAGCTTTCTTTGGTATCACTCCATCAGTTGGTTGCTAGGTACTAGACGTTTCCCATTCCTGGGAAAACCTTCTTGTCGGTCTAAGTGAAAGTTAAAAATTATTTATTTGTATAGGCTAATAAAAACACTTACAAACGTCAAAAACTATTACATTTTTTAACCGATTTCAAAAAGGAGGAGGTTCTACGTTCGTCTGTATGTATGCTTTTATTATACAAGGTGTATCGTAAATAACGCAAGACCTCAGACAACCCCGATTACATAATTGCGTCACTAATTCAATACCAAAACCAATTAAGAAATACATTTAAAATCCCCGTATTGCTTTGAATCAAGAATAAAATTAGTTTGTTATAACGCACTAAAGGAGTAACAGCCTTTTTTTGCTAATTAAAAAAAATGTAAGATACATTAAAAATCGTTGGAATCAATTCAGTTACCGATTTAGAATCTACTTTCAGGTCTTGCGTTATTTATGTTACAGCTTGTATATGTTCACCGATATTTCCGTCAATTCTGGACCGATTCTTATTGCATTGGGTTCAGTATAGCTCCTTGGTACCATTTTAATTTCATCGATATTGGATCTGAATTTAAGTGTTAAGTCTAAAGTTTAAGTTTAAAGCAAAGTGTTCATCAAGTACGCCAAAGAGAGAGTTGGCGACGTACCCGACACCATTGATCAGACCGCGGCGCGTGCGCGCGCGGTTATCATTCGTGAAATGCTGATCAAGCTGTACGGTCATAGAACTGTACTTCTGAGAAGCCGTGCTGTAATTGTAGAAGTATTATGTCACAATGCGATTTTCTTGTTGATTTCGAACATATGTTTGTTAAGTGATTCAGATGAATGTTAAGAAATTTTGTTGCTTGTCTGTAAGGGCCCATATCGTAATACGTAATAATTTTCAAGTCGTTGCCAATTCATTTCATACTTGTCACTTCATCGAAATAAAGTCCTTTTTTATCTTCGAATTATGATATGTTATAATAAGCGCACTGCATTGTTGATGATAGAAAGAGCATAAGGAACATAAACATCGACATTAGCGACAAGTGTACCTTTTTTGCCGTGCTTCTCCTTTTTCTTGGTTGATTCTCCACGGAAAATTCACCTTCCTTTTGGTCAGTTTCACTAGGTTTCATATCTTCGCTGCTTGCTGGTAATAATGATAATTTAATGATAGGCCGTTTTAGAATTCCGTTAGAGGTTTTTACACTAACAACCCGAACATTTCCGTCAGTCCCAGGGTGTAGGTCAACTACCCAGCCTAGTGCCCACTTTCCAGCTGGCAGGTTGATATCATGAATGACGACTATGTCATTTATTTTAATGTTCGGTTTAGGTTGTTGCCATTTGCTTCTTGATGATAATTGTACTAGATATTCAGTTCGCCATCTTCGCCAAATATCTCCAAATATTTTTTGAGTCAAATGCCATCTAGTTCTTTCATCTTTCTCTGTTTCATAAATTGTGAGGTCAGGACCACTTGCTAAAAAGTGCGAAGGTGTTCAAAAGTTTATATCGTTTGGATCTTCTGTTAGAGCGCATAATGGTCGTGAATTAAGGCATGCTTCAAGTTGTGATAGCAATGTGTAGAATTATTCATACGTGAGTTTTTGATCGCCAACCACTCTGCGAAGATGATGCTTGAGGCTTTTCACTGCTGCTTCCCCTCCAGCACTGGGCCACGAGGGTGCATTGAAATGCCAATTGATTTGCATTTCGCTGACCTCTGTGTGCATCCAAACTCAACTGGACACCCCTAATAGAAGCCGAGACCATGGATGACAAAATATGCATCTTTAACGAAACGGTAATTCAGCTTTACGATACCCATGCCCCTGTAAAAAAAGTGAGGTTGAAGCGACCACCCGCTCTGTGGATGACTACGGGAATTCGTATGGCCATAAGGCGTAGAAATCGCGTATTTCGTAGATTTAAAAAGGATCGCACTGAAGAAAACTGGGCCAGTTTTAAGATTGCAAGAAATAGGTGTAATAAGATGATACGTGACGCTAAACGCCGCCATATTCTTAACAATATTGAATCTTCTTCGCCTGCTGATATTTGGAAATTCTTAGGCACTTTAGGTATCGGCAAGTCTCGACGTCAAGACCTACCAAGAACAATAAATTTAGACGATCTTAATTGCCATTTCTCCACAGTTGCTCCTGTTGATCGTCTAACTGTACAGCAAACTCTTGATTGCCTTGGTGGTCTTAGACGGCCGAACATTAATCCTATTTACTTTTCTCCAGTCGACTCTTGTGAGGTTAAGAAGATCATAATGTCTATTAAATCCAGGGCTATTGGTTGTGACAAAATATGTCGATTTATGATCATAACTATTCTGAACTATCTCCTTCCAGTAATCACCCACCTCGTTAATTTCTCCTTGGAGTCCCGTATTTTCCCAACTCTCTGGCGAAAAGCTTTTGTCCGCCCCCTGGCCAAAATTCCTAATCCCTGCCATCCCATCCACTTCCGTCCAATCTCCATTCTTCCTTTTCTTTCAAAAGTGCTTGAGGCCTGCGCTCATAAACAATTATCTCATTTTATTTACTCTAATAATTTAATTAATCCTCTTCAATCTGGTTTTAGGCCTGGCCATAGTACCGTTTCTGCCCTCCTTAAAGTGATTGATGATATTCAAGCAGGCATGGAAGATACCAAAGTCACCGTGCTTGTATTGGTCGATTTTTCCAATGCCTTTAATACCGTTAATCACGATATCCTTTTGTCCATTCTCTCCTATCGTCTGTGCTCTCAAGAGTCGCTGGATTGGTTTTCCTCTTATCTTCGGGAACGTCAGCAGTCAGTTTTGAGTGATGAAGCGTTGTCAGCATGGCGTTACCTCGACTCTGGCGTTCCCCAAGGCGGTATACTCTCTCCTCTTCTATTTTCCATTTTCATCGACTTGATAACCTATGAACTTCAGTGTGCGTATCATCTATATGCCGACGACTTGCAATTATACTCACAAGATAGTGCTGATCGAATTTCTGACCTTATCGGCAAATTAAACCGCGATCTGGGGGCAATTAAAAATTGGTCCGACAGATTCGGTGTCGCAGTGAATCCAGCAAAGTGCCAAGCAATTCTTGTGGGGAGCTCCAGACTGATTAACAAACTAAACATTGGTTCTCTACCTCCGCTTGAGTTCAATGGTACAGTTATTCCTCTAAGTCCAAGCGTCAAAGATCTCGGTTTACACATCGACACTACGCTTAGCTGGCAGACCCAAGTTACGTCGGTTGGTCAAAGAGTCACGGGAACGTTGCGATACCTGTATAAATTAAAAAACTTGCTCCCTTCTAATACCAAAGCAATGCTTGTGCAGTCCTTGATCTTTCCTATTATCGACTATGGTGATGTGTGCTACTTCGACCTGAATGCAGATCAACTCGATAAACTAGACCGCCTACTTAATAACTGCATTCGATTCGTATTCAATATGCGCAAATATGATCATGTGTCGGAGCATCGTTCACAGTTAAAGTGGTTGCCTATTCGTCAACGCAGAGCTCTAAGGGCACTGACAACATTGTTTTCTATCCTTCATTCTTCTGTAGCGCCTGCTTATCTTACTTCCCGATTTCAATATCTATGCTCCAATCATAATAAACATCTTCGCTCTTCTAATAATTGTCTTCTTCAGTGTCCCTCTCACCGTACTGATTTCATCCACTCTTCTTTCATTGTCCAATCGATCCTTCTGTGGAATGCATTACCTCAGGATCTCAGGATGGCTACCAATCGTCTCTCATTTAAAAAAAAACTGCAGGACTATCTGTTGACCGAAATGTTGGTGGATTCTTCTAAACGCTAGTTGTTTCATGTCGTTATGTCATACTGTCTGTTTCATATATAGTATAGTTATATGTGTATGTATATGTATGTATTATACCTGTATGTATTATATGTTATTTATATACAACTGCTTTTGTTGTATGTATGTAATTAGTTTTGTGTCTTTCAATATTATAATTTCCTTTTTTTTTTAATTGTAATTGTGTTTTTAGTATTTTTTTAATATTTTTTTTTCTCTAAATAACTCATAATTTTTGGCACCTACTACAGCTGTTTCCACATCACCTCAAGGTAGACTGGCAGAAAATGCCTCTGGCATTAAGTCCGCCTATGTACATAAGTGCATAAAGAATAAATAAATAAATAAAATAATACTGATCTTAAGTCAATGTATTCTTCTGACAATATTCTATGCGCTTTGACAAAATTGGTCCCGTTATCACTATATATGTGACGTGGGGCTCCTCTCTTTGCCGCTAGTCTACGCAGCGCGGCTAGAAAAGATGACGATGTCAAGTCTGACACCAACTCCAGATGGACTGCTTTTGTGACCATACAAACAAACACAGCTACGTAGCCCTTTGTAGTCTTAATACCGCGACCTTTGCTTGACTTTATATAAACATGGCCACTATAGTCAACACCGGTATGAAAAAAGGGTCGTGATGGAGTTGTCCGCGAATGTGGTAAGTCACCCATTAATTGCTGATGCTTGCTTTGACTGTGTCTTCTGCACAGGACACACCGTCGTAAAAGACTCTTCACTGCTCTATTCCCTGATACAATCCAGAAACGCTGACGAATCCATGAGTGTGTGCGTCGTGCACCTCCGTGAAAGGTTTGTTTATGCGCATGTTCTATCAATAAATTCGTTACAATATTTTTTTACGGTAATATCTTCGGGTGCTTCATATCATAACTAATGTTGCATAATTTTAGCCTGCCCCCTACTCTGAGTACACCATCCTTGTCTAGAAAAGGATTTAGAGACAATAAGCTGCTCCTTGAGTGCAATCTTCCATGTTTTTGTAAATGCTTGATATCTTCTGCGAAATCACACTCTTGTACATATTTTATTATTTTTGTCTGTGCTGACTCCAATTCTTCAGTTATTAGAAATGCTTGTTTTGGCGGTCCTCGCGTTACAGCTCGCATAATCCATGCTAATATGCGGGTTAATCGTGTAAAACTGCTATACTTGCTAATTAATACTGAAATAACATTATCATTGACTGGATGTTCTGTTTGTGCTACATTTGTTAAATATGACTTGGCTTCTAAATTTGTTGTGTTGATGATATTTTGATCATCATTTTGCTTCTTAAATGACTTCAGCCACTTAGGTCCAGTCCACCACAGTTCATTTTGCTGCAATTGCTCCACTGTTATACCGCGACTGGCGCAGTCTGCTGGGTTTTCTTGGGTATTGACGTAACGCCAACATTGTGCTGTCATAACATCCGTGATTTTCTTAACTCTGTTCGCTACGAAAGGTTTCCAACGGTTTGGCTCGCCCTGAAGCCATCCGAGTACAGCTGTGGAATCACACCAACCATATATTTCAACTTTGTGCTGTGGTAAGCTGTTTACTATTTTATACATTAATTTTGATAATAGATGTGCGCCGCATAGTTCCAGTCTAGGCAACGAAGCATCCACATTCGATGATTTTTTGTTCTTTGGTACCAACTTGGTCTTGGCTGCTAAAATAACGACCGATGATGGGTCTTGATTTGCAATTCTTGCATAAATCACACAGGCATATGCTTTGTTAGAAGCGTCACAAAAACCATGTAATTGTATACACTCCTTTTCATTGCATTGTAACCACCTAGATATTTTGATATTACTAATGTTCTCTATATCTATTCTTAGTTTGCACCATTCTAAATGTATTTCATTAGATATTATGTCATTCCAATTTAAATCTTGATACCAAACCTTCTGAAATAGTAATTTCAATTGGACTACAGCTGGGGATAACCATCCCAAAGGGTCGAATGATTTTGATATTTCGCCCAATAATTCTCTTTTAGTGAGTTTGTTTCCAGTATGCTTGGACATTTTACATTGAAATGTAAAAACGTCCTCCTTTGAGTTCCATGTGAGCCCTAAAGTTTTTGTAGATTCTTTATGCTTAAAATCAAATTCCTCTTAATTTGGGGCAGTGCTTACGTTTTCTAGTAACGCTGGATTATTTGAAGACCACTTGCGAAGGTTGAATCCTCCTAATTCAAGAAGCTTGATAAGATCTGATTGTAATCGTCTTGTAGACTGTATGCTGTAGCCTCCAGTAAGAAGATCATCAGTATAGAATTGTTCTTCCACGGCCTTAGCTGCTTCCGGGAACCTATGACCTTCATCGGTTGCTAATTGCTTGAGCGTCCTCATTGCTAAAAATGGTGCTGCTTTTGTGCCGTATGTAACCGTGACTAGTTGATATTCTTGTAATGATTCATTTTCAGATTCACGCCATATGATCTTTTGATACCTTTGGTCATCCTCGTGAATCAAAACCTGCCTAAACATTTTCTCTATGTCGGCAGTTATCGCATATTTGTACTGTCGCCATCGAGTTACGAGTAGCATAAGGTCTTGCTGCAAATTAGGGCCACGGTACATGCAGTCATTCAAACTCAAGCCATTTGAAGTTGGTTGTGACGCATTAAAAACGACACGCAGTGACGTCGTAGTCGAGTCAGTGCGTTGGACACAATTATGAGGCATGTAATAACTAGGTATCAGGCTACAGTTAGCTGGGCGCATATGTCCTAAGTCCTCATACTCTGCTATAAATAATTTATAATTTGCTGCCAATTGTTCTTGTTTGTGGAATTTCTTTTCCATTTGTAGAAACTGTGCTATGGCTTTTGGTCTCGAAATGCCGAGCTTTTTATCTACGTCATCATGTAATGGAAGACGCACTACGTAGCGGCCATCTGACTGTCGCGTCGTAGTTGATTTATATAAATCCAAACATTGCCGATCTTCCTCTGACACATCGTTGTTGTCATTGATATCTTCGATAGACCAAAATTTTCGAATGTCATCTATGTTTAACATAACGACATTACATTGATAGGATTTCACGTTGCCATACAGAATCCATCCTAGTCGTGTTTGCTGTGCTATGATTGTTGATTGTTCTGAATTGATTATACCGCTCATTATAATCGAGGGGTATACATCAGCACCCAGTAATAAATCCACTGAGCGACAACGATTAAATTCTGGATCTGCTAACTGAATATTCTCAATGTAAGACCAATGAGGTTTGCTAAATGTCTTGTTTGGTAAATTCTTTACAGCATGATTCATAATAAAAACATCCACTTCTAGTAAAAATTCACTGTAAGCGGACTTGATAGTGATATTCATTACACCTTTGCAACTATTTTCCTTGGCTCCTACGCCTAAAATAATACCTTTACAGCGTTTTCTACGTAGTCCAAAATTTGAGCAGCATTTTCGGTAATAAGCGAAGTTTGCGATCCCTGGTCTATGAGTGCACGCATGATGTGATCGGTGCCATCTACGGCTCGCACTTTAATCAAGGCGGTAGCTAATAAGACTTCTTGTGTGTCTTTCTGTATTTGCTTACTCATGCTATTTTTAGACTCTGATTTGTCCTTACTAGTGTTAGGTATTGCGTCAACTTGATTTACACCAAACACGTCGTGCAATAAAGTATTATGCTGCCCTTTACAGACGCGAACCCTTTTCATTGAAAAACACTCTTTACCGCGATGGTCATAAAGACAGTTTTTACATAACTATAAATTTGTTATAGTTTCCCGCTTGTCTTCAGGTCTTGAAATTCGAGAAACGTTTTGCAACTAAATATTCCATGATTTTTGTTGCAAATTAAACATTTTTGTAATACAAGACGGAATATTTTATGATTAGAATTAAATGATTTATTTTGATAGGCCTTAAATGATTGCTTAAATTATGTCTTCATGGGAAAAGGAACGGATGGACTTTTTCGGCTCAGTTGATGTTGCGGATAATGCTGCAGCTGCTGCTGATATGAGCCAAATTTTGGATTATCAGGTTTGCGTCTGGAAGACTCCAGAGCAGTAAATTTGGCTTCTAAAAATTCTAAAAACTCATTTAGTGTTGGCAAATCTCTGGGATTTTTTAGAGACTTAACATAGTCATTGTGTGTTTCCGGGTCCAATTTCTGTGAAACTAAGTACACAATCACGGGATCCCAGGGTAAAATATCCACACCAAGGCTTCTTATTGCATTTAGACACTCGTTAGTTGTGTCGTGCACCTTTTTGATACTTGCTGCCGATTGCGTCTGCAAAGTAGGTAAACTCATAATGATATTCATATGAGAATTAAAAATTAATTTCTTGTTGTTATATCTCTGATTTAAAATGTCCCAGGCAACTTTATAATTTCCTAAAGTTATATGCAAATGTTGTATTAATTTTTCAGGCTCATTCCGCAATTTGCCTTTTAAATATTGTAGTTTCTGTGCATTGGACATAGACTTGTTGTTATGAATCGTCTCCGAGTATAAATCTTTAAAAGACACCCAACTATGATAATTACCACTAAAAATAGGCACGTCTACTTGAGGGGTTGCTTTCTCCCGATAACATTCGGAACACATTTTGCTGTTAATTTGCTTTTTAATGTTATTAAACCTTTGTTCATATCTGATAAATGCTTCTTCGTAAGATGCGTTCTCTTCATACGTCTCGCTATCGATCTCCCAATGCAAGTTATCAACAACTGACCACCGTGCTTGTATTGTTTTTAAGGCATCTACGAACTCCCATTTCTCTGTGAGGGAGTCGAGATTAATGCTGCTTATTGTACGCGAAAATGCTTTAAAGTTGCTACTTTGTCGCCTTAACATTTCCTCCAGCTTGCTGCTGGTACCTTGTGACTTCAAGGCACTTTGTTCCGGAGGAGCCCTTTGCCCACATGATTCAGGCAAAGGAGATAGCTGATTGCTAGTGCTAGGTTGCGCCAAGAATCCAGGCGTTGATAATGGAGTTGCGGGTCGAATAACTGCTTTGGCCTTGGATTCACTGGGCAAATATTAAAGAATGAAGGTGCGTGATTCATTATAAAACTCCGATGTTCTCTTGTAATAGTTCTTAGTAAAATATTCTGAATTTTTATCCTCAAATTCACATAACTTGATATGATTGCATTGGAAGTCCTGCCAATAAGACTCCAATGTGCTGAGTCGTTGTTTAATGTGAGTTGGAGTTTTGCGTTCTGCACCATCTTTCTTAAAGTTTATGAGGAGCGTCTCCATACCCCCCATAATTTGATTTTGGGTAATGATAAGATCTTCCATGATGATAAAGTGAAGTAGACTCACCAAATCTGCTGATCACTTACGTACAGTCGCGTGGCAACTCCACCTCAACACGTGGCATGCACTATGAACACGCGGTACACTCGCGATAGGCCTCGCCTGTACGAAGGCTCGAAGGACCAATTGAAGTATGGCTCTCGCCCTACACCACGTACGTTGTTATAAAATGAAACAATTGATTTGATTTGAATTTTGGTATATTGTCCAAAATACTGCTAAATGATAATGATGTGTGAAATGATATGATTATGAGTACACGTCAATCGCGAACGCGGGCTTTCCGTATACTAATGTAAAAATTGTTGGATGAAGCGAATGCGCTGACGATGCATTTGTGCGGTTAAACCGTACAACGTTACTATGACAAAGTTCTAATTAAAATGCTCGCGTTACCTATTATGTGTAACGTGTAGGTACCTGTCTTATACCTAAACCTGTAGGTACCTATCTATCTATATCATTACGCCAGATCCCTTGCAGGGAAGGTAGAGAGTACAGAGTTACAACAGGTTCTTTCTATACAGACCTCTCTGGCTTCCACCACTATCATGGTTCGTCTCATACACGCTCGCCGGTTACGGAGACTCTTGACTTGCCCTTCAGATAAGACACAGTCTATTTGGAATATCAATCTACTCGTCTTAGAGTAGGTACCTATCTCATGTTATGGTGTATTATTTGGTTTATTAATAGACATTATAAATGTCTCGTTCAATGGTTAATTAACTAAGTACTTCACTAGGATTAAATAGCACAGCAGTGTAATACCTTACACGAGTTACGGTTTTCATCTTGTCTCCCTCAAACAAGGATAACAGCAAACACAACAAAATGTAAATTCAAAATCGTTTTACTTTTTACAGATCCCATTATTTTGCGACTTTTGAATTTACAACTGGGAAAGAACGTAGCGTTAAAAATTGCAGCTCGCGATGACTTCGCTTTTTAGTTTTTGTTCAAATTGCAATTAGTGAGGAGTTTGCGAATCCTCAGCGTTGTGTCAGAGATTGATGACAATGAAAATTTTATACATCGTTAGTCAGGAACGCGTTAGGTGAGCACGCTGTTTTTCCAGTAATCGTACCCGTGTAGGCACCGACAATTATTTGTCAAGCCGGCAAGGTTAACGCAGGTATACCGTCCTCTCTCGCCTTAATATTTATTATGGCACACCTCCCGTTTTTCGTGACTTCGTTAACGCCCCGATCACTTGCAGGTAATGCGGGTTGCGTCCGATTTGTATCGATCCTTTATTAATCGAGGGTAAAATAAACAACGGCAGCTGTCACCACGACGATAAATAGCGAAAATGTGCTGATTACTCACTTGGGTAGGTATACTATAGTAGATAATAGAGGCGGAAAATATCTTTTCATTCGGTGGATCGGTTGTTACAGTCGATTTTTATGGGTCTTATTGAGCTGGGTTGCGGAGGCGAGTTCATTTGTTTATGTTTATCAGTAGGGAAACCGATAACTCTCATTTCGCTCGGCGTGACGCAATGCAGAGATTAAAAGCTTACAGTCATAGCACCGTGGATGTGGATATGGGACTGGCTAGATCCAATATTAGCCCAGTTTGACGTGAGCTCGACGTTCCTGAATATAGGACGGGAATTTTGAGGCAACAGTACTAATCTCAACTACTTCTGGGAATAGAAAGTTACATGTTTGTTGTCAGGGAGGTATGTTAGCTTAGTCAGATTTTCGGGGCATTATATTAGGAAATAACATATACAAAATTTCTGTTAATGTAAATCAGCCTACATTAATTACAAATAGGTCTGCACTGTCCCACTGTCAGACAAAGGCCTTTTTTAGATATCGAGACAAGACATAATAGCTCATACGCAACTACATGCACTTAGTACGGGGTGGTGCAGGGAGGTTTGTGACCTGTTGTTGGAAATTATCAAGCAACCTATAAGGCATTCAACTTTGCTTGATAACTTACAGTCATGTTGCCATTATGTAGTAAACAACAACGATTGATGCTTCAAATTTTTCACACTTCTAATTGATGTTGCGTTTTCGACAAATTAATTAAACATCGATAAAATTAGATAGTCTTAAACTTATACAATAGGTAGTAGATAAATCACTTAATGATTCATCAACAAATGAAATTAGATTCACAATAAAGTTTTTGCGGTGAAACAACAAATATTTTAACGGGAATGAATACATAAATCTTGGTCGGTCGACTGGCTGACATACTGTTACAGGCAGTTAATCCGGTGATGCGGGTCGCGGGCTCGTGGCTCAGCTGACGCGGTAACGCCGGCTGCTTCGCGAGGATCTGGGCTAAATCGTCACGTCATGGATTCCTCCTTTTTTATATGCTTTGATTCCGCGAAATCTTTTTGATTCTACTTGCGACTTTAAATGTCACCTTTATATTAAGGCAGAGCTCGTGGCTCAGCTGACGCGGCAGCGCCGGCTGCTTCGCGAGGATCTGGGCTTAATCGCCACATTATGAATGCTTCCTGTTTTACATGCTATGATTCCGCAAAATCTTGCTGAAGATTTCTACGCGTACATTGACACAATGGTATTAAGGCTGATGATGGTAGAAATGAATATTTAATAAATATTCATTTCTATTGTTAAGGCTTATAGAATACGTTTGAAAATTTTATAATATGGAGAATATTTTTAAATTACGTAACTTAAAAATATTCTCCATATTATTTTAGATTTTTAGATTAAAATATTGTAGATCACAGTAACGATGCTTTATGATCAATACCTTACAGTATTCCAAACAATATTATTTATGTTAAGTTGGATTAAAATACAATATTTTGATAGAAATGTTTCTACTAAGCTTAAATTTAGTTAATAAGAATATGTATCTGTATTTATTTGGGTCTTGAAATTTGTGCAAACACATTTCAATATGATATTTTTTACAGTTTATAATCCCTTGCCATTAATTGTGAATTTAAAATGATAATAATGATAAAAATATATGGCTGCGGTCAATCGACAGACGGCGACACACCTGAGGGCTAAACCATAAATGACCTAGAAGAATAGAGGGAGCATTTACAAGTTTATATATTTGCACTGCTTACACTTATGTCATGTCAGTGATAAGAAAGATGATAAATCATCGTTACCAGTTACAACCTCGTAAATTTTTTTGATATTAATGACATAGGCCATTAATATCAAAAAAATATACAATGTAACTTATGTTTTCCCATGGATGTAGTATTAGTTCTTTCCCTGCGAAAATTTTATCGATAAAATCATTTTGTATATTAGCCGAAAATTAAATATCTTTTACAATACAAAATATCGCTGTATCTCATAGTGCCTATTATGGATGCGTAACTTAGTTTTGTAGTAATAATAGTAATTCTATCTAACTATTGACGATCTAAATAATCTTGAAATTTACTATATAATAATTTTAAATTAAAAAATATCTGATTAAAAAACATTTTTTTATAGAAAAACACAACGGAGACCGACAAGTACTATGGTACTTGTCAAGACAAATGTAACGAGCCTCAACACGTCAGAGTTATGTTGAATAGTTGGTAGTTCTGTTGGTCACCCTTCGCCTCCAACATGAGACTCTAGACACAATCCGGGTCTACAGAACACAAATCCAATGAGTCCAAACACGGCAGGGTTATATTAAGTAGTTGTGTGCTTCCATTAGTCACCTTTCGGCTTCATCATCAGACCCTGAACACTATCTGATTATATAGTACTTCTCAATATCAATTTAACCAGCCCATGATGGGGTTACGTTGTATAGTTTACATGTTCTTATACTCACCTTCCGACTCTATCATCAATACCATATTATTGCAACGTCATCGGAGTTACATACGGACGGACGGAAGTATGCAAAATTTTAGCTCAATCGGATACCCGCACGTGCTTGAAAAATGAATCACAAGATTTGAAACGGAAAGACAGACAGATAGACATACGAACATTGTAAGTTTAATAAAAACTTGTTAAAATAAAATTGAACCTTTCATAACGTTTTTTATTTAATATATAAGTGCGAACAAAATATATAAGAAAAAACCTATTGCAAAGAAATCATTAATTTAAAAGAGAACAAATTAAAGTTAATTTATATTGAAACCGCTACTGGTTGTAATATTCGCTATTTGAGTCCAACATCGAAGCACTCTTTTGTAAAATATTTTGAAAAGATGCAAGTATATTGAGTTTTAATGTGCTCTTAGAATTGCATAAAAACACTATTCATTTAGGCTGCAATATCTCAAGGCATACTAAAACAAAAAAAAACATGCGTTAACATAATTGTTAACGCATGTTTTTTTTTTGTACTTATATAATTATAAGTACTAATTTTCGAAAATGCTATCGATAACGATGTAAATTCTCCCATCATTATGACTAATCTCTTTGGAAATACGATTATTAAGATTCTATCTAAATTCATTGCTTTCTATTCATCATTTATGCTCAAGGAAAACAGTCAATCTGGTATAGTTATAAGCATCTTCAAACAAGTTACATCTTTTTTAGAAAATACATTTTACTTTACCATTACACAGCAAAACCAAGTCACCGGCCGAAGCTTACATAATCAAGCTTCATCTGCTTTTCTAGACCAATAAGATTTGCATTCCAATATAAAGCACGGTATTTTAGTTGTGTGGCACCATGTTTTCACGAACATTTTAATTAATATATTTTTATTAATTGAAAACAAATTAAAAGTCGCCGAGAACACGGTCACTAGACAAACAAATATTAACCGATTTATTTGCGTGGTGCCTACGTCAAAATGACGGGTCATAAATTTTGAATAAAAAATTGGTTACCTACATGGTACCAAGTGTCCAGAAAAAGTGTATAGCTGAACTGCGTTTCTTCTTCGTCTTCTTCTTCAAGTTATGGCACACTAATTATAAGTGTATTTTGCCAGTGTCCAGTGAGATATATAATCGTGTTTGTTTATTAATTCGACCTCCCGATGAATTTGATGACAACGATGATTATGAAATTAATGAAGTACCTCACCCTGGGTAGTAAAGCTGTGGATACTTTACATACCAATTGCAACGGCCGTTTTGAGGGAAGTCAAAAGGGCATGTTTTATCACTTTGTTACAATTGCCTTCACTCATGCACATATAAGAACACATAATGGTTAATATTCCACCAACATTACACATTATTAGTCCAAATAACACAAGTTTTGTAAATTAAAACAAATTGACAACATCATTCTTCGACTTCTCGCCAAAACGAACTGCGTTTATAATCCCTATATGTTTGTAGCGACCCCTATACATCGCTACATAGTTAAGACTACCTACCAATAGATGGTGCTTACGATTCGCCATACATGTCTAGAATGCGATATGAGAGTGCGCACGACGCGTAATATATATACAAGCCCCCGACAACAACTCTCGGGGGAGAGTGGCAGGCCCCACCAGACACACCACCCGTCTGGCTGGAAGATCTTCCCTTTGACAAATCCTGCCACAACGTTCCTGCCACATGTTTTTAATCCTACCTCTATGGGCTAAACACAAACTAGTTGACATATATGCTATTTGACGTTATTGTATCGTCACCCAGAAATTTGCTGTCACTTTCGTCTTACAACGAGTAGACAATTTGGTGCAGTGGTTAAGATATTAAGCTGCTCCGCTCACTGGGTGAAATAGCCGCGGGTTCGATGTCCGCACGGGACAAATCTTTGTGTGAACCACAATTATTTGTTTCGGTCTGGTTATTTGTGTGTTATTACATGTTTGTCATTGCACCCACGACACAGGAATAAATCCTTGTGCGGGGCTAGGATTAAAAAAAAATCTTTCTTGTAGTATATTTAGTATATTTCTAGTTCGAAAAGGATGGCCTATCCTATCACTAGTGTCACGCTGACGTAAATCTTTTTGTGCACAACCCTCTGTTTATTTTATCAGAGCAAATAGCCGTAAATTTATGGCCGCCGATATTGGCATAGTACCTACAGAAATCCGCATAATTAGTTCGATCTGCCATCGCCTGATACTGAGATTAAAATACGCTGTTTACGTTCATTGCGCACTAAAGACAAATTGCATTAAATATTTCGGTATATACTTTTTGACTAAAATTAAATTCTTTTTGTTTTCGTGTTAATGGTTAATCTGTCTCGCTAAGTGTGGGCTTGCTAAGTCGCGCCATGTGTGGCGATATTCACCTCTTCTACTGCAGGGGCATAAAGTAGTGGGGCATAAGCGGCTGACCAGCAGGTGTAACATCGTCTATGAAGCCGCACCAAAATTAAAAATTAATATTTAAAATTAAATACGATTTTTAATTTTAATAAGCAACCAATATTTATAATACAATTTTTACTTCCAGCAATGCCAAATTTCAGAATATACATTTTAAAACGGATTTCAGTGCTTCAATCAGAGTAAAATAAAAAGAGCATATAAGAACGAACTGAAGCGATCCAAACGTTTCGGTAAGTGCACGAACAATCTTTTAATTTAGTTAATTGTGAGTCACTGTGAACAGGTTCAAGTTGTTCTTGAGAGATCACGAACGTCTTTATCCAATTTATTTAACGATGGAGTCTCTCATTAGAGTTCGTAGTGGACGCTTCAAGGCTCGCTTGGGACGTCTGTTGGCTACCTTTCCTGCCCTAGAGGCTTGTTCGTTAGTATTCGATGAGGACGCCGTGACGTACAAGACATCCACAGAATTCTGGGGCGTGCAATGTGGAAGACATTGCACGCCCCAGAATTCTGCAAACAACTCGTTACGGTTTAGGTTAGTTGTAAACTTGTGTGCACATTGCAGCGGTGTCAACATAAGAGTACCTTTTAGAATGGTATGTGTATGTTTGCATTGTTAACTTGACTGAGCAAGTAAATCTGCTTATTAATTTCATTAGAGGTTTATTTTGTTATAATAATATTCTTTCGGTTTTGTGCAGTATTTTTACCTTAATACATTTTTGCAAATCTAAGTTGGTAGGTAAGATTATTTATTGAAATAATTAATATTGGAAGAAAATAGTTGCTGGCGCGAGGTGTCGTAAAGATTTGACTAAATTAAATAATTTTTGTCCTCTTTTTTAATCGCTCAATTAATTTGATTTGATAATCATCCAGCAAGGCATGACCAACCACGAATGGTTAGTTATGACTGATTAATGGCTAGTGTCCATTCCCTTAGAAATGTACAGTTTATATGTATGCTAACCTCTATTCCAAACGTTCTGTTTTCCATAACTTACAATAGTATTTCTACCTGCTGCGGTAACTTTAATGTGTATGTTTATGTTACTTCCTTTCGACCGATGAATTGTAATGAAAATTAGTAGGTTACATGATATCATTTAATGTACCTAAAGGTCTTCTACTTGCTGGATCAATTTCCCCACGCAAGAGTTCTAAAGGTATACACAATAATTATGTATGTAGGTATACATATGATCATAGGTGTAACAGATACTTGCTTAACTTTTAGTTTAATAGAAATATTTTTTTTATTTGATGTCATGTAATTATGGACTTACATAAAAAAAATTAAACATGTTACCAATACGAGCTGAATACTTTTGTAATAATGATATATTTTTGGTCATATGAATTACAAGGTACCACTGTATAGCTGTGGATGTAGATTATAAAGTCATTTCATTTAAGTACAACAAAGATACGAGGTTTTTAAAGTAAATACAGTTTAATCCCGGCAGTAGCTAACACTTTTAGGATAACAAGAATCATTGAAAAATATTACAAGTGTAAAGTTATATCACGACGAATATCTCGTGTCGCCGTGTGTTCGTGACAATTTCATATAGACAATGCTATAGAAAAGGATGATGCTTCGTTCACACTCACTTATTGTTCAAAAGGTTAACTTAACACTTGCACTGGTATAGAATGTTATTCTAGAAGTTAAAAATACTTGTTTGATACCAACCAAACGGGGCTCAAAAGACAATGCGTTGGAAAAGGGTAAAGCTATATCGTTCTCCTCACGTCTCTGAAATATGATTTCGATAAGTCGGGCGGTATTGGACAGGGTTCCTCTTTTTATACAATAAGTGATCAAACGAACTTACCTGAAGTGAAGTTCGATCATTATTATACGAAGTCCTTCGTTCGAAGATATAAACTATATTAGCAGCTCTCTCGAGTCGCTTGGCAACCGCGCGTCATTTAGCCAATTCAAAAGTCAACGCCGCCTCTATGGTATCTGTGGACATAACCTCTGCAAGCATTCCTTTTAGAAGTAGTACACTTCAACTTTACCAACGGGCAGGGCGGGTTGGGTACTTATATCTTCGAACGAAGGACTTCGTATAATAATGATCGAACTTCACTTCAGGTAAGTTCGTTTGATCACTTATTATACTGTGTCCTTCGTTCTCGATATAAACTATATTAGCAGCTGTTTAGAGCTATAAGGGTAAAGTTGAAGTATACCACATAAAGGTTTTTTTTTTTTTTTTTTTGAGCGTGACCTCTAAAAAATAACATATCATTAGTATATTTGTACTATAACACATTCCCGTTCTTTGTTTTGCCATACAACACAAACAACAAATATATACACATATATTGTTTCTTACAACCAGTCTGTCTAACTTATTTAAAATAAATTTATATAATTAAATTCTATAACATATTATGTTATGTAGTGTAGATCCATCCCAACAAAACCTTGATAGCACCTGTTATATACCTTTATACCACACCTGTTGTCCAAAATTCATTAATACCGGGTAATATTAATCAATCATTACTTATCAGATATCAGTGCAGTCTCTATCTGTTATGTCTTCTATAGAGATCTTTCTTCTATAGATATCTTCTATATAACAAGAGTTGAGGAATTGCCCATCTAGAGTTTTGTTTATATAAAATTAAATCCTTTATAATAATTCTTGTATCATTGACAACCATTATGAGACGAACTATGAGAGTGAAGAAAGCCAGGCAGGCATGCAAGTAAAGAACCCGTCGGAACCTTGCACTTTCTGCCCACCCCGCAAGAGATCTGGCCTCATAATATGGATAGAGATAGATAGATAGCTAGAAACCCTTACTGTGTACTAGACCTGAAAACAAAGTCTGTTAGTACCCAATCTATAACAATATGATACAAATATAACAGGGAAACCTATTTCCCCAATAATGTGTCTTCCAACTGTTTTTTGTCAAATGATCTCCTTTTGAGTACGGTACCAAACGAAGGCTACGAATTAACTTGGTGATTATAAGAATGGGTTTGCTATCATTACATATTTAATTTATGATTTTATTTTTTTTTTTATTTTTTTTTAATATCAACATTCTGCTTTATTTAATGTTAGTTATATTTTTAATCTTTAAAGATGTAAAGTCCGGTGAAGCTGTAAAGGCCTCGCGGCCATCAGCGTATATCACTCACACACACACCTTATCTAGAGATATTCCTCCCATAAGGCTATGTGCTTTACCTATATAATCTCGCGCCCCCCCCCCCCCCCAATTTTTAGAGTCTGGAACGAAGGGCAGTACTAATGCGTGGTAAACAAACATAACCTACCCCAGTGTTATTACTATACCACTATTATTAATTCAATTTAAATTTCGAAACTATCCCGGAATCATTTCCATGTTCTGAGTGTGCGCCGACAAATAAATCCTTGGCTACATAAATATTTATGTATTACTTAACGATTCGTTCCTGCGCAATAACGCCCGCGAACGTTCGTTTTGGCAATACGATTGGACCACTCCTGAACCAATTACATGACTGATACTAAAAATACTAAAAAATACACTCCTAATTTAGTAATAACTTAAGAAGCGAATAAGTTACAGTCGACTAAACCGAACCATGGGTTACAACTGTATCATATTGGGAATCCTATTCATAACTGAATTATTTCATACCATGAAATTTTCATTTCATACCACACTTCCTTTGCTTCTTTGTATGTGACTGTATTTATAAGTAAAAACAAAAATTGCAATGGGTAACTTTCTAGTTAGTTCTAGATGTCCAACCGTGAGAATTGAGTGTTACTCAACTTATTATTATGTATCCCCCATTAATAATAAATAAATAATATCAAGTTCCTTAGGACTTAGATTATTGCTGATACTACATAATATTTATCATACCTGTGATAAGAATATACTTTTGATTATTCTTGTTTAAGATAATCCATACTTTCAAATACTGTAACTCAATATTTCATCCACCGTAGCTTGTCAACATAATATCATTAAATTTTCAAATGGATATTATTATCAAGTCATTTGCATGACTTTATTTTCTTTTTATATATAGATACCTATTTATAAGATACATGTAACATGTGGATGTAATAATTTAAGTATAACAATACCAAAATTGCAAATTTTTGTATGATATCTCAATCCAATATTTTTTACTGAAACACCTTTAAATAAATTACAACATATATAATGCTCTAAAACCAACTTGTTACTTTAATGGTAGCAGTTTGTACTTGTGTTATCATAACTATACCAGAAAACATCACTGGTGTTCAAAATAACTGTACACATGCCAAACTAATTACAAAACTATTTTTTATAGTTATTAATTTCTTGAATAATCTTATTTAATTACATATTATTTATTGATTATCATATGATCAAACAAAAAAACAGTAAAAACATCTAATTCTCCAAATCATGAATTGATGTATAGCTTTCCATTGTGTGTGCCTCAAATTTCTAATATTATTAAGTACACTATAATTGATGCAGGAAATAATCAAGAACCCAAAACCATTGAACTCATTACATGATAGAAAACTGAATAGGTACTAATAAATTTTCTATTAGTATATTTATTATGACTGTAAGGTCTAACCTGTTAGCATTAAGTTTTTATTTTTATTTTTAATAAAAATAGCTATAAATTATATTTCAAATTATTAAACAATAGTGTTTCTAATAATAATGTTTCTACACATAATGTTAAACATATGTAGGACAAGATTCACTTGTCTGAAGTGCAAGTACTTGCACAAAAACCAATAAAATTATGTTTGTCGTTGAAGGCATTATTAGTGTCATAGATACATACCACCGTCAGTGAATACCTTTAGCCTCCAATATTATGGCTTCTTTGTAAAACCCATGTTGTATTCCTGATAGTTTTTCTGAATTTTTCAGCAACTTAAAAACCAAGTCCTTGTGTAAAATGCCTATCATGCTTTTTGTACCTCACTTTCTTTGGTAGGAGATTTCCAATGTCCAACGTGATGTTGTTTTTGGTGAACTGATAGGTACACTGTGACTTAATATTTCTATACCCAGGATGAGGATTGTTGTTCTATATTGGTTACAACGGTGGTCGATTTATGAAATTTAAACTACTGGTTATGACTAGCTAGTTAATAATTCCATATTGATAATCCACTATATTAACACTCCTTTTTTGCAAAATATATACTGCTGACCTTAAAGGTTCTTATCTCAATAAAGGTTTCATGACTGTATTGTTAGGATTAATCTTTTCTGGCTACCCTGCAAGAAGTCTAGGTTGATAATATTGATAGATAATTATTAGTTCTATGTTACCTGGATAGACCAGGTATTTTATATTATCTTTTAAGTATCTTTGTGCATAACACAAATTATCCCACAACCTGCCTGCCGCAGCATCGGTAGGATAAGATATTATATTTGGAATGTATCCACAGTCCTGTTGCTTGTCAGTTACAACAGGCATTGCCATTAGTATATTACTTTGGCTTATTTGGTTATAAACCCTGTTCAGGAATAAGTATTGCTGGATTTAACTTTTTTAATACAAGTACTCATAATTTTGCACAATTCTTTGTGTAATAAGCTCCAGTTTGGGCTATTTCAGTATTATTATACAAGTATGTCTAATAATGAAATCAATAAAAACACTATGTTTCTGCAAAGGAGTGACTTTTGTTATTAATAATGTATTGTTATACATAAACAATGTCACTTTAATTACCCTTTCAGTAAGTCTCCTTTTGGAGATATAATATGACAAATTGCTTATAGTTTATAGCAATAGTCTTTGTATTTACTGTTTTAGGCATGTTTAAGGTATGTATTTTAGGTAACATTTTTGATTCTTACCATTATAGAAATGTGAACTGCACAGGAACACCTCATGGATGAAACCTATGAGTAGTATGACCTTCAGCACATATCTCGTATGGGCCCCAAGTCTTGCGGATCACGCCGATGTATCTCGTACACCACTCGTGTTCTTGAATTATCGTCAAGTCTTGCGGACCACGTCGATGTATCTCGTACCTTACCCGTGTCCTTAAAATGCCATCGATCCTGAACAATCATCATAATTGATGAACTTCCCCCTAATTTCTCTTATTGGAGGTATAACATTGCCAATTTATAGACGGTTAATAATCGTTTTCAGGTATATTTCGTGTTAAACTGTTTGTACACGAATAGGGACGTAGACTTCATAAGTTTACTTTTCGGACGACGAAGCTTTCCCAAATTTTAATATGACGAAACTCACGTCTCCAAATATTAGATATTATATAAATAAACAAGTTAAGCTGAAAAACACCACAAATAAACAACTATCGGTTGATCTTTTTAGAATGTACTTCTTTGCCAGGACGTAAACTTTTCTAAATTTGCCTATACGATGTTTTAAATTTATTTCACAAGGTCACTTGAGTATATTACAACCTTTTTGTTATAAAATTTCAGTGCAATAACAAGTTATTAAATTAAATGTCGACCAAAAACTTTATTACAAAGCGTCAGCTGCCGCGCTTTCAAAAGAATGCTTGCAGAGGTTATGTCCACAGATACCATAGAGGCGGCGTTGACTTTTGAATTGGCTAAATGACGCGCGGTTGCCAAGCGACTCGAGAGAGCTGCTAATATAGTTTATATCGAGAACGAAGGACACAGTATAATAGTTTATTTTACACGCGCTTTAGAAATAATTTATGTTATCCGCTCTGACTTTACTATGTAGCACAATATAGCGATTTAGTTATGTGTTTTAAAATGAAGATTTTGACCTGTTGGTTTCAAAATAACTAATAGAAATAAGTCTTGCGGTTTTAAGATCAATTAGCACTTTTTATAGGAACCTATTTTTAATGCTAATATTTAGGTATGTTGCGGTCATTACTTCAATAGTAATAATCATTACATCTAACCAATTCAGTCCATCATCCATAAAAAAATATATAAATATTCTCTAAATACCTAAGTATGTAATAACAGAAGAGTCAATGAATGAGATATCAACAACAGTAAACAGTAATTAATCCTACCAAACTATGAAGCTATTACTACAGTCCGAAGCACTTCACTATGAGGAAAGAAAGAGTGATATAGAACAAGACGTCATTACGGCAGAAGGAATAACGCTATTAATCACTCGATATGATGCCGGGAAAAATAATATCGTCACATGCTCTCGACACTGTGAGATTATCCGTGGCGTTTCCGATCTCATACTCGGGCAAAAACACTCTTGCGTAACATGCGGACGGTATCTATTTGTATGTATAAGACGAGTAAATAGCCCCTAAGCCTTCGCTGATATCATGCTTTGTGGGCATAAGGAAATATGATGGTAGCAAGTACGTGAATTCTTCGTTCGTAGAGCTTTAGTAAGTATATCTTTTTGTACTCATCTATTATTAATGTATAAAACAAAAATAAATGTAGTTTTTTTATAAACTTTATATGTAACCAAAGGTGCACACCGATGAGATTGAGATTTAAATCCCTATGCCATTAGGCATATTGTGGGGACAAGTTTATAAACATTCTTTGAGTTTATTGGTTGTGATTACCTTGTCTATTGAAAACTCTTGAGTTGCTTTTGGAATAGTTGATTTTAAATACAAGCCAGTGAAATACATATTCAAATCTAAAATAATTGTGGACTCCTCATGTTTAGGGGAAGTGTGAAATGAATTGAAGCTTTCAGACAAATTAAACTTTTAATACTTTTTCTATCTATCCATATCATCACACCAGATCCATTTTGGGGCACTAAGTTTCAACAGGTTCTTTCTTAAATCCATAAGGCTAATAAATTAGTAAATACAAACCGATGGAATGTTGTGCGAGGCACAAGGGGGTTTCAGGTCTGGAAGAGGATGTTCGGATCAAGTCTTCTCACTCCGCAACATCGTAGAGAAGCATCTGGCAGTAGGCCGGAAGGTTTTCTGCGGTTTTGTAGATCTGGAGAAGGCATTTGACAGAGTTGTGCGAAAGACTTTGGGACATTTTGCCAGAGTATGGTATAGATGGCACTCTGTTGCGAGCCGTCCAGTCCACTTATGTGGACTGCAAGGCATGCGTACGGGTGGGTGGTAACAGGTCACCCTGGTTTGACGTTAAAATCGGCGTCAAGCAGGGTTGCGTGTTGTCCGCTAGACTGTTTATAATATATCTGGACAAAAGTCTTCAAAGACTGAAAGCGATGAATGAAGGTGTACAAATGGGTGACTTAGTGGTAAACCATCTACTTTTTGCAGATGACGCGGTGTTAATAGCGCCAACAGCCACTGATCTGCAAACACTAGTCACAGTTATGAAAGACGACTGCATGATCAATGGCTTACACTTGAATGTGAAGAAAACCAAGATTATGGTTTTTGAAAGGGAAGAAACCAGAACGAATGCAAGGATTGTGGTTGGTAACGATTTGCTGGAGCAAGTGAATGAGTTTGTATATCTTGGATGCGCCTTCAGTAAGGATGGGAAATACACCGCTGACATAGAGAGAAGAGTGAGTGCAGGTAATGGGGTGAATGGTGCGATGGGAAGGCTACTTGGGAGCCGGCACTTAAGCCAAAAGGCGCAGCTGGCCATACATAACGGAGTTCTTGTCCCAACGCTGTTATATGGTAGCGAGAGCTGGGTATGTAAGAAGGAGAATGAAAGTAGGATAAATGCGGTAGAAATGCGAGCTCTGCGGAAGATGTGCGGAGTGAAGCTTACCGACCGCAATAGCAACAGCATAGTAAGACAGCGAGTAGGTATGAAAGATAGTATCGGTGTAAAGATGAGAAAGGGCATGCTCTGTTGGTTCGGGCATATAAAAAGAATGCCAGAGGAAAGAATGACAAAACAGATATACAATGTGAAAGTGGAAGGATGCAGGTACCGGGGAAGACCTAGACTATCTTACCACGACCAAATAAACCGAGTCGTATCTGATGGAAAAGTCAAGAGTCTCCGTAACCGGCGAGCGTGTATGAGACAAACTATGAGAGTCGAGGAAGCCAGAGAGGTATGTAAGGAAAGAACCTGTTGGAACTCTGTACTCTCTGCCTACCCCGCAAGGGATCTGGCGTAAGGTTATAGATAGATATATAGATAGAATACAAACCGTTTAGGTATTATTCAAAGACGAATGTACAAACAATTTGACGGTAACTCAAAAACTTAAGTGAATCACCGCTATTGAAAACTTTCAAGATAAAGTTACCAATTAGCCGGCCGTGACGCGGAGTCAAAGAACACATTTAAATGGAAACAGTGTAATGGGAGTCGCTGTAACGCCCTCGGGGTTTGATAAAAGTAGTTGGAGTAGCCTTCATACTGGCGTGAATATGTATGACGGTTCGGATATCGCAGCTGGAAGTTCGCCACGGCCCTGCTGTGGGTCGCCATTGTGTAGCTCTTCCAGCTGAAAGTGCTAAAGTACGTCGAGGTGCCTCAACAACTTCGAACTCGCATATTTATGAGTGTACTTTGACAAACTTGAGTAATGAGGAAATAAAAGTAAATAGCCCATGCAGTGTTGTTTGTAATTCAAAAAGAATATAACAAAAGGGATTTCATTTTCTTACGCGCTGGTTAAATTAATTTGTGGGTTGTATTTCCTTTATTATATCTGTAAAATGCATTCGATTTAGAAATTATGTAAGGCAAGAGATGAATGACCATTAAAAAAAAAGTTAAAGTGAACCTACCTACATTTTGATTCAAGGTTTAAGCGATTCGTAGTTTTTTTTTAAGTTTTTTTAAAGGAGATTAACTATTTCTACAAGCCAGAATCCACAATGACCTCCGTCGATGACACCGAGATGTTATTTTCAGGCAGTCCCGCGGAGTGCTTTCATTGTTTTAGAAATCGCAGAAAATTTATTTAGAAAAAGTAAATAGTGCGAGTAAAAAAAATAAGGCTCACTTCCGTTTGTTGTGAAGCGGGAAACAGCATGAAAACTTGACTACCATAAAAGGTCTAGCCTAACTGAGACTGGCCTATTCGGCAACCTTGGTAACGATTCACAAAAAAAATCCTGAGTTGTTACTAAGTCCATGTAGTTAACCGCTATCAATCTTTCTAAAATCCTAATTAGGTCCTTTATTAATGCGTGTGATCCTATAAATCTCACGGGGTTTAGATAATATACAGATTGCATGTCTCTACCAAAAACAAACTTACACATCTAAAATCTTTTGTCTTAGTAAAGTCCAATATACCCGCACATGTAGAACGTGTGTCTACAATCTGACTCAGACAGTGGCTCAATTGCCTATTGAGCGGTATCTTAACCGAACTGTCCCTTACACAATCGCTTAATGGTATCACGTTCGAAACCTCCTGCGGAGTCACAAGGGCTACCTCCGCTGGTGCGAGGTTTGCGCGCCAGACACCTCTGATTGATTCCAGTCATTATAACGTTACGATAAGACTCGCTTATCTTGAAACCACTCTTGGTGTAGCGTGTTGTTTTAATTGTTACCTGTCTTAACAAAATACCGTGCATTTAAGTGCCTTAAATTACTAGAGAAACGGTGATATTTTTGGTAGTGTGTTTATGTATGACTGCCAACGTTTAGTAGGTGCTAAACTTGATCAGAATAGATCATAATTTTAGTTTAGTAAGTGATTTTAATCATGGACAAATCTTTAAGCATAAAGGGAATCATAGGTTAAATAAAAGAAAAGATACGTCTTTGAAACTTTTTTGTCTCGCACATTTACAATTTTCACAATATATAAAAAAGCAGGCAAACTTTGATACTTTTTAATCCTTAAAATCATTTGTAAGAAATATAGGAGTAATAAAGCTATCTCAACTTTAATGCAATGAATATTCAACATGTAATGTAAAGTAACGTAAATTGACTAGACAGATGACAGTCACAAAAACTTTTTTCAAACCTAGATGGAAAAATTGGCACCAATTTGTCTCGCTCAAGCCGAATTTTGAAATTGATTGAACGATAAACGACTATAATATGATAAAAGACTAAGTTTCGTGGCCTGATTTGTTCCAGTTTACGTAGTCCTATTAAGATAATGTAGTTGTTTTGATGCCATATATTGTTTGAGTAGATGAATCTTTTTGACAAGGCAGGCAATTTTTTAGACTTACCACTTGATGAATAATATTTCAAATAAGATGCATGCAATTTTTTTGGACTTTACATAAAGTTCGGAATAAAGATTACTGAAAGTGAAAGACTGTGTATTTTTTCTACTTGATACCTGAAATATGGGTTTACCTAAATCTAAGAGTCCTTATACAAATATTGTACCTGTATTTTAAGGGTGTGTTGTAGTAGATATTAGAATATTTCGCCAATTACACCAGATAAGTCCCTTCTTAGTGTTGAAGAGAGACACCTGAATCTGGAATACTAGGATTTTGGTTTAGTTACGGTGATTGTCTTTATTTTATAAATATAATTAATACTTTACACACCGCCACTCCTATATTCCCTAATTGTGGGTGTAGGGGGTGGTATACTTTATTAATTATGAATCAATCCCGTCCCGTTTGGCAATAGAGACGCCATATGTAACAGCTCTATTAGTGTTAGGACTGTTAGGGACTATTCTGGTCTGCCTTTTCGAATTTTAAGTTGTGCTTTAATAGTGCAAGCGTAGCGCGGACATATCATCACAATATTTAAATAATTGTAATTATTAATTCATCATGTTTTCGGTTTAGGTCAAGTTTCTTCTGATTCCGAAACTTTGAAACTTTGCGGTCAATATAAGGTTTCCATTTCGGTTGCAGCGCTATTTAAGACTCCCATTGCGAAGGATGTGAGACCGTTTCATGTACTATTTTAGGATACCCTTGTATTACTATGCAATTTCAGAAATAAAATACAGAAAAGGCTTTGTGAGTGTTCGAGACACGTGGCTACTTTATATTTTGTTTTGATACGTCATCAAATACGCCTCAATTCCAGCGACATTTGTCAAACGCAATATATCTAACTAATTTGAGCTTTCTTTATGCTGAAATTATGCCGAGAATATGGCATGCAATCGAAGTGTTCAGAAAAAAATAATTGCAATAAGAATAAAAATTCACACTGATGCCAAAGATCACGTACATACTTAGGTCATCGACCTCGTTTCAGTAATGACGTGAACGTTTGACTACCTTCCAAATTCACAGCGTGTGCGTTACTCTCAAACTTTTTACGATTATTGCTACGATTTTTGATCCCCTCCCGCCATCGAGGCTACCTTAGGCTTCGACCCTCTGACATTTATAAACCGCTAAATAATAGGGCACCGTGATCAAGAATTTATTCAGTGGGTGTCCTTATTAGGCGAATCTCATGCACAACGCTAGCGAGTAGAACAAACAGTGACTTGATGTCAAAATAACGCTATTGTTTGTGTAAGAGAGATTGTGCTCCAGTTTTGTGTATGTAAATATTATATAGAGGGAATGATGTTTTCACAACGTTATTCATGTATGAAGTTGAATGTAAGTATAAAATATGAGGTTTGATTACTCTAGAGCTTGAAGAAATTAGTACTAGATATTTAAGTTATCATGCTGTTGACTGTTGAATTTTGTTAGGATCGTGATAAAGCTTTCTCAAAAATCATAACCAGATTGTGGCGTTAATAGTACCAAACCACCAATAACTGAAACTGCATAAATCCAGATAAAAATCTTATATATTGAAAAGCCCAACACTCCCCCACAATTTGGTTGATAGATAAAAATATATCACATGATCTAGTTTTCTTATAATATACAAAGTTTTCTCGAAAGTTTCACAGTGAAGTGTACACTAGGTTCAATATAATGTGAAATCGTGAGAATAGAGAAGTAAAGTTTGTCGTGGAAGTTAAACAGCGCCACTTTATCACGGGTTCGCGCTACGGGCCCCGCAAAACCAAAATCATCCACCAAGTGCCGGGTAATCACATCACTATTATATATTTATTAACATATGAAGTCGTAATATTATGTAAACGGTCTTTTTGCGATTGTGCCCGAGGTGTTATGAAGTTTGTGTACGTTTATTTCCTTTATAATGTGCTTACTTAGCAAAGCGCATCGTCTGGTGATCACGAAGGTCAGACAAACGTAGTTTTTCTAACGTAAAGTCTGGAGTCTGGAATCGTGCTCGGTATATGGCAAAAGGCTCGCCACCTATTACATGAAACCTAACATCGTCGGTAAAAAGCGGGTGTATTCAGTACACCGCTGCCACCCCTGCTATGAGAATATTGGCGTAACGGTGTTTTAGTATGTACATTCTGTACGCTGGAATTTTGATGTAAACAAGCGTATGGTTGGATAACCGCAATTTTAAAGACTACATATAAAATCAAAGCCTTTGGTATTTTGTCTGCTAAGTTATTTAATGAACGTATCTTCTGTGTTGCTTCCAGGAATAAAGGGCACTATTATAGTTCCACTAGTCTCTACTAACTGAAAACTGAATATCCTAGATTGGGTCCCTAGATTCCTAGATAGAGTTCTGATCATTATTAACTGTTCCGCAAGCGTGTTTCGTTACTTCCCCTCAAAGCAAATATATCTTTATATGTACAATGTACATCTTTCTAGTAGAGCTAAGTATGCAGTGCTTATAAAAAAAAGTATTCATCAATTATTATAAAAACAACAACGCGATGTCAAAAGGAAACTATCCATACGAAAGCTTTATAAAAATGTGCGTATATAAACTAATTTGACAGAACTCGTAATAAAAATTAGCATAATGCGAAAAAAGACCACCCCACAAGAAAACACAAACGGCGAGAATTTTATTTTCGTGCTCACATTTGCACAATTTGTATACAGAATGTAAATTAGAACGCGCCTTATTTCAGCCGACAGCGTCAGGTTATTTGGCTCAGTGTCGCGATGCCGGTTGACGAGTAAAAAATTAGGATATAGGCGGTTTCCATCCACAACTTTATTGGGAGATATAATGTGCGTACCGTGTATTATTTTTAAATTAAATATGAGATTTTTTGATGTTTTTTCTATTAGCAATTAACTTTTCTTGACTAAAATTCGAGAAATATACCTAAGCTCGAATACATATATTCCTTATATATTGGCACAAAATTTAATTAACTGGTACAGGTTGAGGCACTTGGGGAGGTGGGTCCCGTCGTGTGTGTCCGTGTATTAAGTGAGAGTCCCGTGCACACGCATGTATCGCGATGTTTCCTGCTCGAGTAGCTCGCACTTGCAGCTCGCTTATGTACTCGCGCTGTGCACAAGCACTATAATTCATTATTCTTATAATAATTATTATAATATTAGCCCTGTTAAGAAACTGTCCTACCATTGGGCACGGGCCTCCTCTCAAACTGAAAGGGTTTAGGCCATAGTCTACCACGCTGGCCCAGTGCGGGTTGGCGAACTTCACACACCTTCGAGAAACTTTCAGGCATGCAGGTTTCCTCACGATGTTTTCCTTCACCGATCTTATAATAATATTTGATATAAATAAGTATTATAAATATTTCGGTCATTAATCAATTAAAATTGCCTTCACTTGGCTAATCGCAATCTTTACCTGCAGTTATAAAATTATAAAAATATGTAATAATAATGACTACTTCGTCTTGTTCAGCATAGTTTAAATGACGATCACGAGGTAGCAGGTTCGAATTCTGATTTCCAAACTAGAAAATTTCTTTGGAACATAACATCGTTGACTTTATGTGGATGTACATGGCAAACCTCAACCCCGATCAGGATGTAGGCGGTACGTTATTCTACTATAACGTAACAATACGTCATTAGCAACCCACAAGTAATCTCAGGAACATACTGGCAGTGCGATGAAAGATATAAGTAAGCATTTTTCAGGCGACACCGTAACGAGGTACAGAATTAAAGTTACAATAATAAAAAAACCGCATTTGTCACCTTTCAAATAGCGCCGGTTTAATGGAACGTTATGACGAATTTTAATATAAAAGACTTGTCTCGTTATTCACAGACGGTTATTTACTCCTACTCTTTATTTTCACTTCTACATTTTGTTAATGGTCGCCTTTTATGAAATTTCTTGTTTTTCTTTTAGAGCGGGATGGATTTAAAGAGCCTGTAATACCTTTTCACGGTATGTATGCATTAATAAAAAAGTTGTAATTGTGTAGGTTTTTTATTTTTGTTCAAGGATATTTTACTTTACGACAGTGTGCTGATGATGATGATGAAACATAAAAATATTTAATTTTAAAGCATTTTTGAACGATAGTGTAGCTTTACGCTAAGAATTATTCCTGTGTCGTAAGCACGTTACAAACGTGTAATTCAACATTTGTGTAATGTAGTTTAACATTTGTGGATGACACAAAGATTCCGGGCGGAAATCGAACCTGCGACTCCTTAATCTAATAAGTGAAGCGGCCTACGCTCTTAGCCAATGGACCAAGTCACCTTGATGTTCTTATAGATTCCCATGATAATAAAGAATTTGCTTACTTGGGGAGCGTGTTCATGAGAAACGGAAGGCGTAACGGCAATATTGAAAAGAGAGTGGTCGTGGGGAACAAAGTGAATGATGCCTTACGCGCCGTAGTGTCGGTCAGTCTGTCTCAGCAAATGTTTGACTGACCATTAACAATGATGTCTTGGAATTTACGCTTATGTATGCCATTGAATATCGGGTATGGCAAAAGAAGCATGAAAGTAGAGTCAATGCCGTGAAAATTCGTTCTTTATGGAGTATATGCGGAGTCACCCTTGCTGACCGAATGAGGAATAGTGTGATTAGAAACCGATGTAAGTTGAGGGATGAAGTGGTGACTAGGATTGAAAGAGGTATGTTGAATTGGTATGGGCATGTGGAGAGGATGTGTGACTGGCGACTAACGAAAGGAATATATCGAGAAAATGTGAGTGGAAGCGTCGGAAGAGGTCGCCCAAGGAGAACTTATCACGACCAAACTAATGGTCTCTTTGAAAAGGATCAAGCGCGTAGCACTATTCAATGGCGGAAATGCATGAACATAGATAAAGCGAAAAATGTGTGTCAGAATCTTAGTATGTGACAAACGGTAGTCTCTGCCTACCCCAGTGGAATAAAGGCGTGAGTTTATGTATGTATGATTATAATAGTTTAACTTTTAGATTTTCTTGTACTACTTCTGTGAACTCACCTAGTTATAAAAAAAAAACACCGTCACGCCTATATTCCCCAGAGGGGGTGGCAGAGGTGTACTGAGTACACCCACGTTTCGCCGACGATGTTAGGTCCCATGTAATAGGGGGCGAGCCTATTGCCATATACCGGGCACAATTCCAGACTCCGGACTCATACTGGGAATTTTTCGTTAGAAAAACTACATTTGTCCGACCTAGGATTTGAACCCAGGACCTCGTGATCACAAAGCGATGCGCTTTGCCACCAGACCAACGAGGCAGTCAAAGTTATTACTCTTAATACAGCATAAAATCATCATCATCATCATCATTTCAGCCTATACTTGTCCACTGCTGAACATAGGCCTCCCCAATCGCTTTCCAGCGTAACCGGTCCGATGCCACCTGCATCCAACGATTTCCTGCGATTTTCACAAGATCGTCGGTCCATCTGGCAGGCGGTCGTCCTACGCTGCGCTTGCCAATACGTGGTCTCCACTCAGCATAAAATAATTTAGACAAATAGTATCAGGATTACTGTAGGCTGTGATAAAGTCAATTTAATTGTGTGCATTGTTTAAACGTTTCTACATAAAGGTTACGCGGTTTAACCGTTTTCAATTAGCGAGTGATTCGAATAGTAATATTTTGTAGCAACCGCGCAATCAATTGCTATTTAGATATTTAACCAATTAAAGAGGGTTAAATTATAGTTTTTACATTTATTCTCCCTTAGAGGTATCAAATCGATAAGAGAGAATAGGTTTCCACCACGCGGACCTAGTGTGGATTGGTGGTGGCAGGTTTGTGGCCCACCTGCTGTTGGAATTTATCAAGCCGCCTATAAGGCTTCCAGCATGGCTTAACGACTACCACATAAAGTGGTAGGTAACTGGAACCAACTGCTTAGTATGTATTCCGAAGCCCGGAGACGCTCGAATATGAAAATGCCACGAATGGGCACCCATGTCAGACCGACCGAGCCGAATGCTGCTTTGGTGATCGGTAAGAAACGGTTTTCGCGCGACGCGACTGCTTTTTTCTTTTTCTTTCGATACTTCTTTTCTTACGTCGACCGCGAATACATATTAAATACTTTAAATAATCGACTGTCATCGTCCATCCGGAGCCGCGATGCTCTGAGCGAACACCAAGTCTATAGGCAATCTTCGGCTCGGTTGGTTTTAGATGAGTGATCGTGACGCCAACGAATTGCTGTGCCATCGTTGTCACATTAAAAATTTACTAAACAAACATGAACGCGATAGCACGGTTACTCGCAAGCACGTTTACTCGTCAATGTTTTCGTGCTAAGCCTTCAGTACGTAAGAACAGATTCAAGTCATGATTTTAGGAGAAGATACTTATTTACTTCAATAGATATTATGTACATATGTATCTACGTAGCTACATACATACTACCTACAAAGCAGCTGTGCAGTTATAAGGGGAAGTGGTATTATACGTAAACAGAGGTGAATTAGACTTATTTAATATTGAGCTTTGAAAAGCCACTACTGTTTGTCAAAAACTTACAAAAAATATTAAAATAACACCAAAGCCACTTACATATTAGAACAACATCCCGTGATGCACACGTGAGTGCAATACACGATATTTTTTCACTGTATGAATCCACGGCGAGTCGATATCTATCGTTAGGTACTGTTAAAATGGGATATAGTCAGCAGCATTGTATTGAATGTACAAAATCGAATCCGTATTCCCAGTGGGGTGAATGGGGACAAAACAAAAAATGTTTTGTAACGGTGCGCCGCGTCGCTGTCCACTGAAAGATTTACAACCCTCCATTACTGGTTCGGTACCAGGATCGTCCTGCACGAGAACACTCGCGATTTAGATTAAATTGTCTATCTGATATTTGTAGCGTGGGGCCTACTTTATCGTTTTTTAATGTAGTTTTGTCGATGTACAATTGTTGATGTAATTTATTGTAGTTTCTTCTAATACATTAACAATTGTATTTGACGTATATTTTGGTATATAATAAATAAATGGTTTTTTTACAAATGGAGCTCGCATCAAGTTTTATACAGACCCAAACAAATATTTGTGAGTCACACAAAGATGTGTCCCGTGTGGGAATCGAACCCGGGACTACTCGAACCAATGGGTGAAGCGGCCTAAGCTCTTAACCACTGGACCGACGGCTTCACAATCACAATGCCGTCGCAATCATAAAAATAGAATAGAATAGAATAGAAAACTCTTTATTGTACACCAAATTATAAATAAACAATAATATAAGGTACAAAAAAATAAAAGGTACAATTATGATGGTAAATTAATTAATGAGAGCGCAGATTTGAATTAAATATAATTTATGAATGATAATATGACTAAATAAGTCAAATACCTAAGTGATAGCCTTGTGGTTAGACCGTTGGACTGCAAAGTCAGACGTTTGGGTTCAAACCAAGGCACTCACCACTGTCTTTTCGAAAGCTGCAACTACCTCGTTGGTCTGGTGGCAAAGCACATCGCTTTGTGATCACGACGTACTGAGTTCAAATCCTAGGTCGGACAAACGTAGTATTTCTAACGAAAAACTCCCAGTATGAGTCCGGAGTCTGGAATTGTGCCCGGTATATAATAATAATAAAATAACCATGGCAACTGCTGTCAACAACATTTTTCATTACGTTTTTATATTAAAATTTTATTCAACAAAAACTGGAAATAAAACTATTAGATATTCAAAAGATGCTCAACGATACCCCAAACCCAACAGTATATGGATTACCCCCGAAGAAACCCTGTGCGACGGTGTCGGCAGCGGATTGCCCAGGGACATAGCGCACGCCCGTCACCTTTGCGCGGTTCGCCTAACTCGCCTCAGTCGTCGGAAAATGAGATCTACTTCACGCCGCCGACGTCTGGGGCCTCCGGCGATGAAACCGAGCCACCGGCATCTTCGAATCCGCCAAGACCTGGGAGAAGAGGACGCCCACCGCTGCTGGCATGCATAGGGCCAGCGGAACACTGTGTTCCGCCCACGGCCCCTGCTACCGGTGGTGTAGTGCGCCGCATGAGATGGACTGCAGAGTTAAATATGAGTGTCATGCGGGCCTACTATGGTGCTACGGAGGGAGAAACCATCCTCACCGCGTACCGTCCGAAATTGCTGTCTCTGTTTCAGGAGCTTCACCTGACTGTCACCGTGACTGCACAACGTCTATCGGATCAAGCGAAGCACGCCCTGCCCGCACTGAATCCGACTTGCGAAGTTTCGAAGCACCTATCTCTTTGGATAACTTCGCACGATCGGAGGAGGTAAATAGCGGGCCGGTGAGTGTAAGTGACCAGCTACAGGAGCAGGTGAGGAGAGCCTTGGAAGGATGCCTTTGCGGAGTATCGGTCTGCACCGATTTCTCTAAAACCATGCCTACCCCGTTTGCCTATGCATAGACGTAACATTTCGCTTGTGGGTGCCCTAGACAATGTTTTAAAATCACACTGGGAAACCAGTGTGGACTTAAGTGATACCTACTCTATTTTGTACTGTGCAGTAGTGGCGGTATGTCGGGTGGCAGGTGTAAGATTTCCTAATCTACATCGAGCCGCCCAGCCCATAAATACTAAGCCGCTCTGGCAGTTCAGAATAGAGCGGCGTATAAATATGGCTAGGACACTCATAGCGAAATTGTTGTGCTTCCAAGCCGGAAACAACCGCCCGAGAGTTGCGCGTTTCGTGGCCCAAGCCTTTGTAGGCACAGGAGTCGCTCCTGTGGACTATATGGCAGGGGTCACTGAACGCATAGACTACTGGAAGCAAAAAGTTTATGCATGGGCGAACAGGATTCGCAGGTATAGGAAAAGAGCAGACCGATACCGCGTGAATTGCACCTTCTAAGTGAATCGAAAGAGTGTATACCAGGCTTGGGAGCGCCCCCAAGAGAGAGTGACTGATGGGAACTTGCCAGATGCGGCCACGATGGCTGCGTTTTGGCGTAAAATTTGGTCAGTGCCCGTCAATCACTCCGAGGGCGAGTGGATTGATGTTGTTGGACGATCGTGTGAGCCCATTCAGGAAATGGAGCCCGTAGTCATCACCCGTGACGATGTAGCCTGTGCGGTCCGTGCGGCGCCGAACTGGAAAAGTCCGGGGCCGGATGGACTGCACGCATTCTGGCTAAAGAGGCTCCAGGGTTCACATGCTCGTCTAGCAACTCAATTCCAAGAAGCTCTTGAATTGGGATCGCTGCCTAGCCTTTTTACAACAGGTGTCACTCATTTGATTCACAAATCTGGCAGTACTTTGGAACCTAAAAATTATAGACCGATTACATGTTTACCTACGGTCTATAAACTTCTTACATCCATTCTGAGAATAAAAATCAATAATCACCTTAAGGCACAGCACATTCTATCGCCTACTCAGAGTGGGTGTAAGGGGGGGTCCCGGGGTACAAAGGATTTGCTCCTTATTGATATGGCCATTTGCCAACAGGTGCGACGATCTAGAAAGAATGTCTCCATGGCCTGGATCGACTATAAGAAGGCCTATGATTCGGTGCCTCATACATGGCTGAGGAGGGTGCTAGAACTATACAAAGTACACCCGGCGCTATGCTCTTTCCTCGGTTTGTGTATGGGGCAGTGGACCACAGTTCTTCGTCATCCAGGATATGGAGGCTTTTCTGGCTCGTCGGACTTGATAAAGATAAGTCGGGGTATCTTTCAGGGCGACAGTTTGAGTCCATTGTGGTTCTGCCTGGCTTTGAATTCATTAAGTGCTATACTTAAGGATTCAAAGCTAGGTTACCATTTGCGGAGGGAGAGTGAGCCTATATCTCATCTACTGTACATGAATGACCTCAAGTTGTACGCTTCGAAGAAAACAGACCTGATGGAGTTGCTCAAAATAACCGGCAATTTTAGCAACGACATCGGAATGGAGTTTGGAGTAGACAAGTGTGCGGTCATCCATGTACAAAGAGGGAGAGTTGAAGATTCTTTTAATCTACAGCTCTCTGAAGATATATCCCTCAGGTCTCTCTCTGAAATGGATTCCTACAAGTATCTTGGTATGTCACAAGCCTAAGCCCTTTTGAGCGCACTTGTATACCTCAGGCCAGGTTTTCGTGGAGAACAGGAGTGCGGAATCGTCTGCGAAAGTAAAAATATTTCCTTTATGAAGGCTGAGCGCACTCAAATCGTTAATATAAACTAAGAACAGAGTCGGAGCAATAATGCTGCTCTGCGGGACCCCAAACGTTATAGATTGTTCAGTGCTAACGTGTGTATTTATTTTAACGCTCTGTGTGCGATCACTAAGGTAGCTTTCAAGGAGTTTTAGCTGGGTTCCTCTTATTCCAATTTTTTCCAACTTTTCTACAAGGATGGGCACAGAGACCGTGTCGAACGCTTTTGCGAGGTCCAAAAAGATACCCAAGACTTTGTCACTACTATCCAATTTTCTCGCGATTAAGTTCATCAGATCGTGGACTGCATCATTAGTTGACGTTCCTGGGCAAAACCCATATTGGTTCGGAGAGATGATGTGATTTTTCTGTAGGTAGCTCAATAGACGAGCGTTAATGATTCGCTCAAGAATTTTGGATAAAGAGGGCAGGATTGCAATTGGCCTGTAGTTAGTGACCCGGTCTCTGTCTCCTGCCTTGTAGACTGGGTGAATTAAAGCTTTTTTGAAGGTGTTGGGGAATATACCGAATGCGATAGATAGGTTGCAGATATAAGTCAGGGGGGAACGATAATGTTTTTATTTTTCTTTATTACCTCTGCTGGAATATCATCCCAACCCACCGCACAGTCACCGCGCAGAGACTCCACAAGCCTGTTCACCTCCACCTCATCGGTTTGAAGCATTATGATCGAGTGACTTGGGCCGTTCGATGATTTGATTGGTTTAACACGCACATCTTGTAATCCGCTCACGAGCTTTTTGCCAATGTTGGCGAAGTAGTCGTTGATAACCTCGACTGAACGATCAGGCGAGGATGAAAGGGAAAGAAGACGCGACGGGTTATCTTTGGAGGTGGACCGACGTGTGATTTTATTTATTGCCTTCCACAACCTCTTGTTACATTTGCCAGCGTTATTAATTTCAGATTTGTCATGTGCTCTTTTCAGTGTCTTCAGAATTTCATTGCAGTGATTCCTGTAGCGCGTATAGGTCAGATGGAGAGCTTTATCGTTAGGGGATTTCTTTGTTTTTTGGTGTAGTCTGTCCTTATGTCTTATACACCTGAGAAGTCCTGGAGTTATCCAGAGTTTGATGATTGTTTTGCGATTTGTTAGGTTGATTACTTTGGTATTTGCCTTTACTATCTGTTTGATTGAGTTGACGAAGAAATCAGCAGCTTTATTGGGGTCTTGTGTGTCGTAGATCAAAACTGAAATTTTTCAAGTCACTTTTGATTTGCTCATAGTTAATCCTATTCATTGTGTTATTGGGTTTAAGCTTAGGTGTATTATTGGATAAAATGAGCATTACGGTATCGTGGTCCGTAATTGCAGAGTGCGCTACAAGGGCCTCCGCTGGCAGTGCGGTTTTAAGAATTATGTAATCAAGGCAGTTGTCCAGACGGGTAAGAAGAGTATGAGCAGGAAGTAGACCATGAGTAGCCAGAAGTGTCAAATAATAATTTTTGTTTGGGGTCCGTAGAGTTTTCTCCTATATTAATGTTAATGTCACCTATAATTATTATATTTTTGGTATTGGTAATTTCACAGAGAGTGCTACCCAGAGAGTCTAGGAAGTTGGTTAGATCTTTTGCAGCTGGAGAGCGGTAAATGGCCAGAATAACAGTATTATTGTTTATTTTTATTTGTAGACAATTGGAATCTTCTAACAGGGGTTCCTTCACGGCAGCAATCAGATTGTTTGTGATATAGACCACAGTCCCCTCGTTTTGATTTCTATTGTTTGTGGTGAAGTGGCAATCGTAGCCGTCAAGTGAAGGAATACTGTTAGAACCAAGAAGCCAGCACTCCGTGAGAACCAACACATCCCATTCTACTTTAGATCTTAGCAGTAAAGATTCGAATTCAAATATATTTTTGTTTATACTCCTTATGTTTTGTCTTATGATCGCAATCCCAAAAGCTGCCTAAAAGCAGCTTTTGGGATTGCGATTATTAGGAAAACAGTCATCTATGTCGCAGTTGGATGCATAAGCAACAGAAAATAATTCTAGGTGGAGTATATTATTTTGAATGGAATCGAATTTTATTATGTATCGTGTGTACATTAACTGAGATAGACAAGATAGGTTTTGCAGAAATCTCTAGCGGTACAGACTAGCGACGGTAGCTTCGGTGTACAAGAACTGAGTACATTGCCGAGTTATTTTGTGTTTTGATACATGTGTGGTCAGAAGTTGTATTTATGAAAACATGAGATCTGACAGGTTTGGTGGAGTGTATACGTGTGTGCGAGAGTGTGCAGTGGTTTGTTATTGAGTGTTTCATAGTGAGATAGGTTGTGTTTGTGATGAGTTTTTTTTAGGCGTACTTATCATAAATATTAGTCGGCAGGAGCAAACAAAATATGACATGCAAGAGAACAACGTTATGTAGACTTTTAATAATAATTATAAGGATTGAGGACGCTAAAACTACCCTGTGAGTTAATAGTCATAGGTTTCTTAGTCTGTCTAGATCAGCCTCGTAGTTAACTCGAATTTGTGGGTCATTTATTTGCTCGCGTAGAAAAACTATACCATGAGATATCCAGCAGAATAAATAGCCATGTGCCTTACGAAAGGTTCGTGCCAAGGAAAATAATCTTTGTGCTTTAAATGTTAGTGATTCGGTAATAAAAATAGGTTGTGCTGGTTGTAGTAGTTTGATATGTGAGGTGTTAAGTTTGCCCTCACGCTTTTTTTGTCTGTTGAACACTTTAACTCCTCGGATGAAATTATCCTTGAGAAATAAAGTGTCGAGTTCCACTATGACTGGGTTGGAGTTATCTTTAGATTGGCAATAAGCTCGCCCTCTATTAAATGGAACCTAACATCGTCGGCGAAACGTGGGTGTACTTAGTACACCTCTGCCACCCCTGCTTGGGGAATATAGGCGTGACGGTGTATGTGCGTATTAAAAATAATTATTACTAGCTTTAACGGGGAAGGAAACCATCGTCAGGAAACTTGCACGCCTAAGAGTTTTTCGAAGGTGTGTGAAATTCGCCAACCCGCACTGGGCCTGGTGGAGTGTGGCCTAATCCCCCTCAGTTTGAGAGGAGGCCCGTGCCCGGATTTTTTTTTTTATTATGACTAATTAAGTCTCCATTTTAATATCTGCAAAACAAAATTATATGCTTTAGGCTCTCATTTAATTTGTGTATTTCATACATATTTAATGAAATATCTGTATATAATCTCGAATGTATACAAACGACAAATTATATCTTCCGCTTCCTTTTTATAAATTCCATTTGAAGTAATTTTCATACTTACGAAATATATTTGGAGCACGTCTTTTAATAACAACATTTTCAACATAATTTCGGCAATAAGCCATGTACTAGTAATTAAGCAAGCACTCTAATTAAATTGAGATTTAACACAAATAATTTGCGGTAGCTCAAACAGAATTAAAGTGTACATATTCATAACTATCTTGATTGTCCCCATGGCGCTAACGAAAAACATTTAATTTAATTAAACATCTCAGTGAGCAGAATAATAAACCTGTTCCTATATATAAAATAACTACGGAACATAAATTGGTAATTGGGTCGTTGGTTGAATTACAATTATTTAACTGATGACTGAAAATATTGCTAACGTATTTACATTACAATTTTAGTGAGGTGAGATTTTGTTTTTAAGGACCCGTGGCATCGAATTGTGCATTTTAGTGTGATACTGGTTTTACTGAAGTTGTGTTTATACTGGAACTTAATATAAATAAAATGTGTGTTAATATTATTCAAAAAGTAGTCAGATTTAGATGTCAAATTTAGATGGTATGAATAAAAAAAAATGCCGCCACGCCTATATTCTCCAAGAATGGGTTGCAGAGGTGTATTCTATACACCCACTTTTCGCCGACGATATTAGGTCCCATGTAAATGGGGGGTGTGTGTGTGTGAGTGATGTACGAGCTTCACTGGACTTAAGGGCGAGCGTGCAACAACTACGCTCGAGCCAGAGGGGCAAGGGGCGACATACTCGAGGGCGCCTTGAAGAGGCGCCCTTGGTTGGGACAGTCGCTGTAGGGGGACGGGTGCACTACTAAGTGCACCGGTCAACCGCCGGCTATCTACGACTACGTCGTCGTCGCCCGTGTTCTGAGCGGAAAGAATGGATGACAAAGCGTCGGGGGGGTCGGTGAGAACATATCGCGGCCGGCGGTATCGACATTTCGACATTCCGTACGAACCAGGGGGCTCCTACGGCTTTACGGAGGAAGCGGTTTTGAACCACTTGGATTTTATCGATGTGAGAGGGGGCCGAATGCCCGAACACAACACATGCATAAGTCATGATGGGTCGAACGCAAGTTTTGTAAAGCGTCACCTTATTTCTAAGGGACATTTTACTCCGCTTGCAGATTAACGAATGGAGACGACCGAGCACAAAGGATGCTCGGTGACGGACCCGCTTGATGTGCGGGCCGAAGGACATGGTACTGTTTAGGGTGACCCCTAGATATTTGACCTCTTTGACCCAGGCAATTGGTCGGTGTAAATGGTGTCGACACTATTGCCATATACAGAGCATAATTCAAGACTTTGAACTCATACTGGGAATTTTTCAATACACAAAACTACATTTTGTCCGATCTAGGATTTAAACCCAGGATCTCGTGTCGAATTCACAAACGAGGTAGGCAATATAGATATAAGGTATATTCTCACAAACATAACCCCCAATTATAACCACAGATATTCAGTATAAATTATAATAAATGTAATAATTTAATTAAACTGGCCTTGACTGCCTCGTTGGTCTCGTGGCAGCACATAGCTTTGTGACCTTGAGGTCCAGGTTTCAAAGCTTAGGTCGGATAAATGTAGTTTTTCTAACGAAAACTTCCCAGTATGAGTCCAGAGTCTGGAATTGTGCCTTGTATATGGCAATAGGCTCATCCCCTATTACATGGGACCTAACATCGTCGCCGAAAAGTGGATGTACTCAGTATTCCTCTGCTAACCCCGCTGGGGGAATATAGGCGTGACGGTATGTATAAATTAATTGAACGTACTCCTATAATGACGGCTCGGTCCAGTAGTTAAGAGCGTAAGTCGCTCCGCCCACTGGATTGAAAAGTGGCGGCTTCTATTCCCGCATGGGACAAATTTTTGTGTGTCTCAGAAATATTTGTGTCGGTCTAGGTGTTTCTGCATGTGGATTTAATGTTTGTAAACGCACCCACTACACCGGAATAATTCCTAGTGTGGAGCTACGTTCTTTTAAGAAAAAAATACTACATATAGTAATAAAGGGACATTTTTCTCCAGTTTATATGCCGTTTCGCTGCGTCAAATTACCACGCCGAATTTTTACTTTAGGCTAGTTTTGGTGATAAATATTATCAGTGTTTGTTAATCTGATATGGACTTAGGAGGGACCTGTTGCAACTGTGTGTACTGCGGTGTAGACAGAGGCCTAGGCTTGAAAACTATTTCGCCTCCATTGTCGCAAATCGAGGCCTGAGGGCTTAGCACGAATAGTTTGACTTTAGAGAGTAAAGCCATCAAGTTATGCCATCCTTGTTACACTCAAAATATACTATATAAACATAAACGTCATAGTACGCTTTCTCGACAACGTTACGATTACGTTAATCTATTCGAGCGAGGCCCTCTGGCGGTAAGAATCATATGAGTATCGATCTGTCAATTAATATTTGACAGCACTCCTCAACCTCTATCTCTATCTGTATTATCACCCCAGATCCATCACGGGGAAGGGAGAGTACACGATAATCGTTTTTATGCTTTTCATGAGGATGTTTAATTAATTTTATACTTGACATATATGGCCAAAGAGTAGTAGTTACTCTAAACTATTGCATATGATACCGGCAAAAAGGATTTAATTTTGCTATTATGAAAAAAAATTAAGAAGAACAAGCTACTTTTTACAGACTTTTATTCAACTCTCAATGTTCGCATGTCTGTCTGTCTTTACGATTCAAATCTCGTGATCGATTTTTCAAAAACTTGCGAGTATCCGATTGAAATGAAATTTATTTTATTTTTATTTTATTTTATTTGGGATAATAAACAGTTAACACATTACAATAATGATAGCTGATGTATTGTACAATGTTTCAAATGTGCAACCAACAACGTTATCCACATATTAAATATGATAAAGGTATTTTTTTCTTAATACTAGATGCCGCTAGTGTTTTATTAAAACAGTAGTCAGTGCGACAGTGGCGCGCACCGCATACAGGCAGCCAAGCGTAAAATATGCTGAATGTAAACATATGTTATTAAATAATATTCTTGGGTAAGTATGAAGATTGTTATTATTTTATTTGCGTAGTAATCATTAGTGTATGTGTATGTTATGCACGTAGCATTCTAATGAGTTAAGTACTGCCCAGCTCATGGATGATGTACTAATACTGGCCAAACTGCCCACATGCGATGTACGCCACTACTCTGAGACAATAACCCCATGCATGCACGAGCGCCCCCCCAGCACGCATTAGTAAAGCGCTGGAATGAAATAAATGGCTAACAGTAAATTTTGAGAGTGTTGTGTAGCGCTTTATCCCTGTGCGCCGCAAAAGCGTCCATGCAAACAATGGGTATGTTATTGCCTTAACAAAATTAAAAAAGTATTAGAAAGAGAAGAGAAAAAAAAAGAAACATGCATCAACAAATAAATTAAATCGTATTCAGTGGATCCACGGACAACACAAGATATGAAAATGTCATTAAAAAAAAGGAAAAGACAATAAGACAGAGCAAATGTTGCCAGCTTAAGATGACTGTTGCTAACTACTAGATCAATCGACGTAAAACTATTTATTAAAAAAAGAAGTCCAAAAAAAAAAAGGAAATAGTAATAAATGAGAACATAGTTCCACACTAGGAATCACTCCTGTATCGTGGCGTGTCCACTAACACGAAATCCATACGTACAATCAGACCGAAACAAACAACATTGGTTTTATTAAATTAAATTAAAATTTACTCAGAGCGCATTTAAACAAAACATAATGTACTAGATAAGTTTTATTTAGAAATAAATAACGATACCTTGTACGAATAAGTAGGTACTTAAGGTTTTTAAGTAGTACAAATTCTAAATAAAATATTATCGGTATCTTTTTACATCAGTCTTAATATTGAAATATGAATAAAATAAGATTTGGTTGTATAATAGTTGAATAATAATACTTTAATTTTATTTTTAATGTCGACAAATAAAAAATATATTGTGGTACATGAGTATTTCAATAGTGTAAAATCCTGACAACAGAGACCGTCAATTTGTCCGTGGATATGTGAGCACGACTGTACATGAATGTAAATTTGATGTAACATACTTTTAAGGCGTGAGAATATGTAGAATCGTTTTTTTAAACTTCGATGCCGTCAGTGCGAATATATCTACATCTTCAAAGTTGGTATTGTAAATATCGACCATCCGTCGCAGTGGGGACCGCCTGCCGGCATTGGTTCTACACATGCTTGTTACAAAAAGGCGTCGTTTTTTAACGAGTCGTTGATGCACTGTTCTTGGAACAATAAAGCAGAGCTTATTAGATAAGGTATTACAGTCAAAGGCGCCATTACATAAACCGTAAAGTGTCATTGTTTGCAAGAGGGCTCGTCTAGAATCGAGTGTGGGTAATTTGTAGGTTTTCAGTAATTGACTGTAACTCGAGTGGTTCCTGTGCATTTTATGATGTAAAGAGTATAAAAATTTTCGCTGAACCTTTTCTATTTTATCCTTGTACTTGAAGTAATAAGGATCCCATACAGAGACTGCGTACTCAAGCTGCGGACGAATCAAAGTTTTATACAGGTGTACGTATGTTTCTGTGCGTGTAAAGTCTTTAGTTGCCCGCATTACGAAGCCATAGAGTTGAAAGGCTTTATTAACAATCGTTTCAACATGATTATCCAAGTGCAGACTTGAGTCCAGATTTAACCCCAGGTCTTTTATTTCCTGTACCTTTGTCAATGTAGTGTTGCATAAGGAATAGTCAAATTTAAGAACACGTTTATTTTTAGTGAAGTTAATACTAAAACACTTGCGTAGATTTAAATACAGTTTGTTACGGGTACAGTAATCTGTTAAACGATCCAAGTCTTTTTGTAGTAGTAAACAGTCATCATTTGTTTTAATAATTTTAAAAACCTTAAGATCGTCTGCGTAAAGTAAGAATTTAGAATTTTGAAAGCATTGATGGATGTCATTTATAAACAGAACAAAAAGTAAGGGGCCTAAAATTGACCCTTGTGGGACTCCGGAAGTTATCTTAATTATGTCTGATTTAAAGCCATTAATAATAACACTTTGGCTCCTGTTTGATATGTATGATGAAAACCAACGCAGCAAATTTCCTCGTATACCGTTAAACGCGAGTTTAGTGAGTAGTAATTTATGATCAACTTTGTCAAACGCTTTTTGGAAGTCTGTGTACACAGCCTCTATCTGGTCACCCTTATCCATGTTTTCGAAAAGATATGTACTGTATGTTATTAAATTTGTAAGAGTTGATCGCTTTTTTACGAACCCATGTTGCTCTTCAATTATAATTCTATGAAGTTGAGGGTATATGGCCGTGTGTACTAACCTTTCGAATAGTTTGGAGGTTGCGCTTAGTATGGAAATGGGCCTATATTGTTCCACGTCTTGCCTGGAACCTGACTTGTGTATGGGAGTGATATATGCTAATTTCCATGTTTTGGGGAATACGCCTTCGCAAATACATTTGTTAAATATAATGTGTAATGGCCTACAAATTTTATCAGCAGTATTGACTAGAAAAGATGGTGGAATGGAGTCTGGTCCAGGTCCCTTAGATTGGTCTAGGGCCTTCAATTCCTTTAATATTATCGTCTCATTAAAGCAGAGATTATGTAAATTATTTAACACTGCCTCATTTTGCATTGTGTTATTAATAGTATCCCATTTAGGTAGGTCATGGGCAGATGGCTCATATACTGAATGAAAAAACTTTGAAAACATATTACATATTTCGTTGGGATCATTGGATTTTTGATTTTTGTAATGCATGGTTAAGGGTATTCCTTGTTTACTTTTGCGGTTTTGTACATAGGTCCAAAAATGTTTAACATTAAGTTGAATACTGTCCTCCACCGATGCCATGTACCTTGCAAAACACTTTGAACTCTCTTCCTTAAACCTTGCCCTATACATTGAGAATATTTCGTAGTCGCAGATATTTTGATATTTTTTCCACTTAGTCCAAGCTTTGGTTTTATTTTTAAAAATGTGTAATAATGCAGGGGTAAACCATTTTGGATAGTTATTCGATCTTATATTAGCACACGGGGTATGAGATTTTATAATATTGTAAAGAGTATCGTAAAATCTCTCCACCGCTTCTTCAGCTGATTGAGAATTTAATAGCTGATCCCAATTTATGTCACCGAGTTCTTTATTGATTGCCTCGTAATTCGATTTGTGAAAGTTATATCTTGGTTTTGTACAGCGTTTCATATTATTGTAATTGACGTCTGCATGTGGTATTAAAATATAAAAAGGTGGATGGTGTGAGTCTGGTGAAAGCAGTGGAATATTAATCTGGTGCATAGTACAATCAGTGTTTGAAATGACCAAATCTAAAAGTTTGTCTCCGACATTCGTGGCAGTGTTGTATTGAGATGCATTATTTAATGACATAAAATTCCCGAGTTCTCCACCTATTAAGGATGTACCTGAGCAAATAAAGCCGACTTTTTTGCCGAATTCGGCATACATATGTAAGTTTGATGAGAGTTGACAGAGATGTGGTCTCTTACAATAGGTCTCATAAAAAATCTCAGAGTTGCTCAGCGAGCTATGGAAAGAGCTATGCTAGGCGTTACTCTATGAGATCGAATCAAAAATGACAAGATTTGTAAAAGCACCAAGCTTTGCCGCAGCAAGCGGTAACATTACAATAATATAGTACCATGAAGCTAGTTTGATGATGAAGTCGAAAAATGGCCATAGGAACACGTCAATTAAACAACATAATCCCCTCGTGTTTAGAATTGTTGGATTGCTATTAATGAGTAGTTTACAACCAGATGATGTTCAGGGTTTGATTATGAAGTTGAAAGGTGGCCGACGGAACCACCCAATTATTTAATATTACCCCGCTGTGTATAGGCCCGTTGGATTTGTATTGTCGAGTACTTTAGAACTGGATGGTGTCCAGGATCTGATTATGGAGCCGGAAGGAGGCCATAGGAACTGCAACTAAGCAAGATATCTGCGTCGTGTTTTTATTATAAAAGCTTGTTTTAAAAAGGTCTTATTAAATTAAAGTTACAATTCATATCTACAAGAGCAGTGATAGCCTAGTGGTTAGACCGTTGGACTGCTAAGTTCGAGGTCTCGGGTTTAAACCCAGGCACGCCCCTATGACTTTTCGCAAGCATATGCGTATTAAAAATTAACTGTCACTTGCTTTAACGGTGCACGAGAACATTGTGAAAAAACCTGCATGCGTAATAGTTTCTCGAAGGTGTGTGAAGTTCGCCAACCCGCACTGGGCCAGCGTGGGGGACTATGGCCTAAACCCTCTAAGATTGGGAGGAGGCCCGTGCTCAACGGTGGGACAGTTTCATAACAGGGCTAGTATTATTTTTACTTATCTTCAGCTGAAACACGTCTGCTGCAGGACAAAAGCCTCCCCAAAGACCGTCACGACGACTGCATTCATCTTTTACTCACGATCTTCACCGGGTCATTGGTCTATTTTATACCTACTCCACAACATCATAATTATCATGCTTGTTATAATAAACTGCATTGGAAACAATCTAATTCTAGGAAATGGGTACATTAATAATTATTACACGATTCCAAGTTTGATTCCGAGCTTTGTGAAAGTCCTGGACACCTCGTCTTATCTATTTTTGCACTGCTCACGTGATGCCAGCTTTCATATTTTAGGTTATATTTCCTGACATTACTTGTACAAACTGAAGTTGGCCAACTTTATTTTCGTTCACTGCATTTCTTGTTTACTATCAATCATATTGTTGGGTCGACGCAGTCCTATTAGGTCTTTAGATAAATATAGATATGGATTGAAGATATTTTCTGTACAAATTCAGAAAATGATGAAAAATAGAAGTGATGAGGTAGAGAAAATGATGATACAAAATGTTATGAGAATTAGACAAAAAAGTAGCCCGTTGAGTATCTCGCTGGATCTTCTCGGAGGAGGGCGCGTTCCGAGGTGGTAGAAGGCAGGGATTATTCAAAATTAATGGTTTGAGTTTGAAACTATTGGTACCCATTTCTTTCCGTTTTTAGTAAGTCTATTAGTTTCTCAAAAATATCATTGACCAACTTAAATATTAAATAATGGATTATGTAAAACATCTTTCCCAGGTGGGAACGTGACTAACCAAGTTACAAGCATTTTGTATCTATATTTTTTGCCACAATCGATAGCGCCTTGCTTAGATCACGTGACTTTTTTGTTATAAACGTAATTCCCGCACATTTCTTTTCTATTAACGTAGGCAGACTATGTGTGGCCAAAAAATTTTAGGTGAACTGAGCCGCGGTTTAAATACAACATAACTATGTGTCGCCAAAACGTTTTAGGTGAAGTAAGCCGCGGCTTAAATACATTACAACTATGTGTGGCCAAAAAAATATAGGTGAACTGAGCTGCGGCTTAAATACAGTAAAACTATGTGTCGCCAAAACATTTTAAGTAAACTGAGCCGTGGCTACAGCACAATTACGCGGCGCCAAAAAAAATTAGGTGAAATGAGTCGCGGTTTAAATACAGAACAACTCTGTGTCGCCAAGAAAAATTAGGTAAACTGAGCCGCGGTTTAAATACAGCACAACTATGTGTCGCCAGAAAATTTTAGGTGAACTGAGCCGCGGTTTAAATACTGTACAACTATGTGTCGTCAAAACATTTTTGGTGAACTGAGCCGCGGTTTAAATACAGCACAACTATGTGTCGCCAGAAAATTTTAGGTGAACTGAGCCGCGGTTTAAATACTGTACAACTATGTGTCATCAAAACATTTTTGGTGAACTGAGCCGCGGCTTAAATACAGCACAACTATGTGTCACCAAAAAATTTTAGGTGAACTGAGTCGCGGCTTAAATACAGTACAACTATGTGTCGCCAAAAAAATTTAGGTGAACTGAGCCGCGGCTTAAATTCAGTACAATAATAAAGATTGAATTTCCCTGCACCCACTCTTCTCTCTATGTCAGTGGTGTATTTCATCTTTACTGAAGTCGCATCCAAGATATACAAACTTATTCACTTGCTCCAGCACATCATTACCAACCACAATCTTTGCATTCGTTCTGGTTTCTTCCCGTTCAAAAACCATAATCTTGGTTTCCTTTACATTCAAATGTAAGCCATTGTTCATGCAGTCGTCTTTCATAACTGTGACTAGTGTTTGCAGATCAGAGTTAGTACAATATTAAACATCAAATATACCAAGCAACAGAAAAATAATGTTACTATATGTATGCTTTTCTCGTTGTAACGATTAAAATGGGCGTCTGTCGCTACACGCAACTACATACATACACGCTTCTGTTTTATCATCGCGTACACTTGTTTGTAGTGTCCATAGAGATTGAATTATGTGTTTTAATACAAGTCAGATCATTTCATATGGGACATGGGTTATCATAATTAACATAAGGACATATATTATGAGTATCGAAGAATCTTAAAGAATGTCTTAAAATACTTCAATGGCAGCTTTATCTTATACATTTTTCACAACCACCATCGATACTACCAGAAAGTATTAAATAATTTCCTATTTAATTTATTTAATACTTTATGCACTACAGGTACAAAGGCGGACTTAATGCCTGAGGCATTTTCTACCAGTCTATCTTAGGGTGATGACCTATTTTATCTTTAATAGAATACATATTAAACAGCATATAGTGTCGTTTACTATTGCAAACATGCAATCAAATTTTGGGACATAAAAAATGGATATTACACTAAAACGATTGAATAACTAACGTTATTTTATATTGTGACAGTATTTTTTAAAATGTTTATATTAATAATATAGACCTTCCTGCCTACATTCCCTAAGCTGGGGTGGCAGAGGCGTACAGTGTATACCCACATATCGCTGACGATGCTAGGCATTGATACATTTGTACTAGATCAAGGGTCACGAACAAAATTACAGCCACAAATCGGAGGCGATTGCATGCACGTACGCATCTAGAAACGTAGATACCAACTATAGAAAATAGATTTAAAGTAGAAATAACACCAAATAATTACAAACCTTAATCCTTGAATATCAAGTTCAAAACCGTATGCAATAATGTCATACTTAAAACTTTTTTGGCGGAGGTAAACATGTAAATTTAACACCTTTGTCACCTACGTTTGGAAATTATTATGTGTTTTTGGTACGAATAATATGCATAGCTAGAGTAATGAGGTATGTAAGGAAAGAACTTGTTGGAACTCTGTACTCTCTGCCTACCCCGCAAGGCAGTTGGCATGATGATATAGATAGATAGGGAGATAATATGCATAGATATTTGTTAATAACAAAGATGTAAAAGCAATTACACACAAATGTACGTATTTAAAGATCATTAAGCGAAGCATAAGCTAGTCCGTGAGACTATAAACTTAAACTTTATTACCAATTTACAACCTCTATCAGATTATTAAGTTCGAATATTATCAAATTTAATACTCAGCTATACGATCCAGATGAAATATAATATGGTAAGGTTATATGAACCGACCCACTAATAAACAATATTGGGCCTTATCGACGTTTATGTCAGGATATTAATTTGATCGGGCCTCTATAAATATATATTCTGGGATAGAGCTATAAATAAGATTATGGCTAATGCGACTTAAGGTATTACTTAATACGGTTTAAGCTAGAACATCGCATCTCCTAAAGGAAATACATTTCTTCAACTTTTGTGTAATACTCAAAATATTTACTCGATTGAGTACACAATTGTGTACTCAATAGTAAAATAGGAAAAATACTAGAAACATATATAAAAAAAAAAATCGCATCTCTTCGGATTCGTAGATATGTACTAAGTTAAACATGTACAGTGACATTTCACCATTGTATTTTGGTCTTTTTGGACGTGGAAATTTTCTCAGTAATTTTATAAGTTCTCAGTTATAAAAATTATTATTTCACCGACAACTGATAGATTAGATATTTGTAATTTGCAAACCTTTGAGATTATTTGTAATTATTATAATCTGGATAATGCAGACAAGATATATGTAATTATCGCCAGTAACTATGTGTCTGTATTTTAATTCATGTATATTGAATTATTTGGTACTAACATCACTCTCAATGATTGGAATACCCGATGTACATACAGGACAGTTGTTGATACATTTATTTTGTAAAAGTGTTTCATTTTTCAAGTTAACTACCAGTTACAGTAAAAAGTTGCTGTAATTAACGAGCACGAATAATATTGGGCGATGCTCTCCCTGTCATTGTGAAATATCGATTTAATTCTTGACTATAAAAAGGTATAACTGAAATCGTTGGTTTTAATGAATTATCAATCATAGCCGAATCAACATCTTGTTTCGTTTTAGTCCTTGTGAACCTAGAGAAGTTGTCATTGGCCTGTGGACTTCAGTTGAGATATCTCAATTTAGAATGTACCATACAAAGTTGTTGGGACAGCTTAAGTCCTTAAGTCACTCGGCTCACTGGATCAAGGAGTCACGGGTTCAATCGTCGCACGGCATAAATATTTGTGTACCCCACAAATATTAGTTTCCATCTCAGGGTTCAATTATGTGAAATGATAGTAAACGCTCTCACGACACAAGAATAATTCCTAGTGTGTAGATCAAAATAAAACAAATGATATTCAAGTAAATATATGTCCTTGAAAAATTATGTACATATGAAATAAAACTATTTTACGGATTTTATCGCGGTTTATTTTTTTTATTTTTAGTTCCCGACGTTTCGAGTGCTTTGCAGCACCCATGGTCACGGGAGGGACTGAGGTGTTAGACGTCCAATAGGCATAGTTGTTCCGGGGTCGGGAACTAAAAATAAAAAAAATAAACCGCGATAAAATCCGTAAAATAGTTTTATTTCATGTGTAATATTCGCGTAAATCTAAGAACTCAATTATGTACATATTAATATACAAGGTGCAACAAATATAACGGAAGACCTCAGACACCCCAATTAGATTATTGCTTCACAAATTCTTGTTGTGTGAGGCACAGGGAGGTTTCAGGTCTGGAAGAGGATGTTCGGATCAAGTTTTCTCCCTCCGCAACATCGTAGAAAAGCATCTGGCAGTAGGCCGGAAGGTTTTCTGCGGTTTTGTGGACTTGGAGAAGGCGTTTGATAGAGTCGTGCGAAAGGGACTTTGGGACATTTTGCCAGAGTATGGTATAAACGGCACCTTGTTGCGAGCCGTCCAGTCCACCTACGTGGACAGCAAGGCATGCGTACGGGTGGGTGGTAACATGTCACCTTGGTTTGACGTTAAAATCGGCGTCAAGCAGGGTTGCGTGTTGTCCGCTAGGCTGTTTATAGTGTATCTGGATAAAAGTCTTCAAATACTGAATGCGATGACTGAAGGGGTAAAAATGGGTGATCTAGTGATAAACCACCTATTGTATGCAGATGACGCGGTTTTGATAGCGCCAACAGCCACTGATCTGCAAACACTAGTCACAGTTATGAGAGACGACTGCATGAACAATGGCTTACATTTGAATGTGAAGAAAACCAAAATTATGGTTTTTGAACGGGAAGAAACCAGAACGAATGCAAGGATTGTGGTTGGTAACGATGTGCTGGAGCAAGTGAATGAGTTTGTATATCTTGGATGCGCCTTCAGTAAGGATGGGAAATACACCGCTGATATAGAGAGAAGAGTGAATGCAGGTAATAGAGTGAATGGTGCGATGGGAAGGCTACTTGGGAGCCGGCACTTAAGCCAAAAGGCGCAGCTGGCCATGCATAACGGAGTGCTTGTCCCAACGCTGTTATATGGCAGTGAGAGTTGGGTATGTAAGAAAGCAGGATAAATGCGGTCGAAATGCGATCTCTGCGGAAGATGTGCGGAGTCACGCTGACCGACCGTATTCGCAACAGCGTAGTAAGAAAGCGAGTAGGTATGAAAGATAGTATCGGTGTAAAGATGACAAAGGGTATGCTCCGTTGGTTCGGGCATATAGAAAGAATGCCAGAAGAAAGAATGACAAAACAGATATACAATGCGAAAGTGGAAGGATGTAGGTGCCGGGGAAGATCTAGACTATCTTACCATGACCAAATAGACCGTGTCTTAGCTGAAGGGCAAGTCAAGAGTCTCCGTAACCGGCGAGTGTGTATGAGACGAATTATGAGAGTGGAGGAAGCCAGAGAGGTATGTAAGGAAAGATCCTGTTGGAACTCTGTACTCTCTGCCTACCCCGCGAGGGAGCTGGCGTGATGATATAGATAGATAGATAGAGACAAACTCAATATGAAATAAAAACTCCCAATTTTAAGGATTGATCGAGCATTTTTTAGGCACTTTTGTATTCAAATTAACCACGATACCTGTATTTTTGTGTATATATTGAGGTATATATATTAGATATGCATTTAGAATTGCCATATTACTTTAAATCACGAATAAATTTTGTTTAAGACAGTATACTGAAAGAATGGCAGCATTTTTTAATAATTAAAAAAGTGAGAAACATAAAAATACTTGGAATCAATTTAATTACCGATTCAGAACAAACTACGGTAAGGTAACTTGCTTAATTTTTCAATAAGGGCCCCCTCTAGTAAATTCTGGAGGAGACTAATCTACAATTAAAGTTGCAATATATGTATGAATATCGCCATCTTTGAGTAGGTTAAACTAGTAGTTTTAATTGCCGAGTAACGCTAATTAAGAAGTAATTAGCCGGAATTTTACTCGAGAGTGGTGAAAGGGGGCCTCAGCGTCATTATTTTATTTTATCATATGCGTGCAGGCGCCGTTGTTATAGTTAAGGTACAAAGTCACTGCCTCGTTGGCTTAGTGGCAAATAACGTTGCGATCATCTAGGTTCATTCTGGGTTTAAATAATCCTAGATCGGACAAATGTAGTTTTCTACCTATCTATATGATCACGCCAGTTCCCTTGCGGGGTAGGCAGAGAGTACGGAGTTCCAACAGGTTCTTTCCTTACACGTCTCATACACGCTCGCCGGTTACATAGACTCTTGACTTGCCCTTCAGATAAGACACGGTATATTTGGTCATGGTAAGACAGTCTAGGTCTTCCCGGTACCGACATCCTTCCAATTTCGCATTGTATATCTGTTTTAGCATTGAAATGTTCTCCCAAATAAATATTTTCCCTATTGAAAAATTCCGTCCGTAAAAGTCGGAAGATTGAAATTTATTTACATGGCTCACAAAACAAGTTACAACCATAAATAGTTAACATATACATTTTAAAAGATATAACAAGATTGTAGCTCTCACTATGTATGCACAGAGTATTTAAATATAAGGGTTAGTTATGCCCAATAAAGGCAATAGGTGAAACATTATATGAAACGTTACATCGTCGGCGAAAAGTGGGTGTACAGAGTACACTTCTGCCATCCTTGCTTGGGGAATATAGGCGTGACTTTGTGGAAATTACAAAGTTCTAAGATCCCGCTGCAAACTATTTCTCTTCTCAGATTCAAATTTAAAACACTTTACTACAAGCATATTTCCTACGAAACTGCAACAATACTCATTTGTCATAAAACTTTCATAAATAAATGTTAACGACTTTTGTACCTTCATAGGTGCATGTTGCGAAATGCAAGCGGTATCTGCGGAACAATGTTGTGATCAAACGGTACGTACCAACTTTTAATGGGGCGAGCGGAACTCATTTCGATGGCATGCCTGTTGTATATGACGGTAAAATTAGAATGTTACTTTTTACATTAGGCGTTTTAAATAACGATAGAAATCGTTTTTTGTTCAACTAATGATTGTGACAATTATTTCTTTTAGCTTTAATTAGGAAGCAGTGTGTGAATGAATAATATTAATAGATGCCTTTGATCACATATGGAATTCCTGGGATATGAATCTTTTCTTATTAACAAGTATTTTTCTTAAAGTTGTCATATAAATTCTATGAAATCCTAGCGCAATACCACGCCACTTATACTTTTTTTTGAGATTGTTATTTGATTTTAATTTTATATAAAGTGAATTTTTTTATTAGTAAAGAATAAAAAAATATTGTTTGCGCGTGGGCTTAGTTATCTGAAGTTTAACGGACTCATCTATTGAACATATACCAAATAAATTGTTTAAATTTAGGTTGAAATAAGCATATAGGTATTATGAGCCAATTTTTGGATGATACAGTACAAATGCATTATAACTTGGCTCCTCTTCTTGTTATGATCTAAGCAAAATAACCCAATTTTTAAATGAATAACTCGCAGGTACCTCTTGAATTGTATGCTAAAATGAATATTATTCTAAAGAAATTCGCAAGTAAATTGCTAAATTGGTGGTGCTGAACGGCATATTAATGAATAATTAGGACACCATCGGCTTTCAGCGCTAGCGCTCTATGTAAACAAAATAGCGATTCAATGTAAATTGCAGTCAATGGGCAGGCGCATCTCAATAGGCCATAAACAACGCGACCGTGAATACAAATCGAATATTAGTTTTGTCTGCACGAACGCCACGCAACATTATCGGGTCGCGGCATAGAGCGTTTTCGTATTAGCTGACACGACACGGGCGAAACCCCGACGATTTCGACGTCGACTTTGATGTACGATGTAATGGCAATGACCTTTAATACTTGTCAAGTTGCCAACCTTATACGCTTTGTGGCGGAAACGATTGTTCTGTTATTTTTAGTATTGCGTAGAACCCGACCTAAAAAGTTTGTCTTGTAACATGGGTATTATTGACTAACTGTAGTACTTGTTATGAGTTATGTTCTCATAGCCTAAATCCTGGCCTAAAGACCCAGGACTTAGGCTATGAACATCCGGGACAAGACAATTCGTTAATTAAACACTTTAATTAGCGCACCCTGTACCTATTATGAACGTTTTTGAAATTAAATAGGTCATATTTCTATCTATTTCTATCTATCTATAGATAGATAGATAGAAATAGGTCATAGAATTTTCGTAAATGTCAAATTGTATTGTGTCGTCAGGAAACATTAATAAGGTATATAATCACACCAGATCTCTTGGGGGGTAGGCAGAGAATACAGAGTTCCAACAGGTTCTTTCCTTATAGACCTCCCTAGCTTCCTCCACTCTCACAGTTCGCCCTATAAACGCTCGGCGGTTACGAAGACTTTTGACCCACTCTTCAGAAAAGACACCGCCTATTTGGTCATGGTAAGATAGTCTAAGTCTAGAATATTGATAGATCTAATAGTATATCATTATTTTTATATCTTTTGTCCGCATCAGTAGAAGCATTTCAAGGAAAGAAGAGAGATGTTCGCGGCGGATTGCAATAGGCTGTTGCGGAGTCCAGAACTGTAAGCGCTGTGCTTTCGTAACAATAGGAATATTTTATCATTAAAGGCATATTACAGAGAAGGAATATTCTTTCCGACAGTCGTGTCGGTTAATAAATAAACACTCGAACTATATTCCGATTATTGATATAACACACCGAGATCTGTGTACCTTGGGAACCGTATACGTGCACTGTATACGAATACTAACGTTAATTACATGTTTGACACATGAGGTACGACTAAACGGATTGAAGCAAGAAGTAGGGAAAGCCTGATTAGAGATACCTGTTCAGTTAGAGTATCACTGATCGATGTTGGAAGGGTGTTTGGATTTAATAGTAGGGTTTGCGAAAAAGGAGGAAATTTCTTGTGTCTTATTTTATAATTAATATTATTGCAGTTCTTTTTCATGTTTGATATTCAATTGCATTCTCAATTTAATTGCGAATCAATGTTTGTCAGGATGTTATTTGTACACTAAGGAAATTGACAAATTAACAAGTTACACTATTAGACATCTTTAGTGTAGATTACTACGAGGCATGCTTTTTAAGTTTTTTCGTTTGAAGAAAAAAACAACTAGAACCTTATAGTACTTTTTATTGTTTTTCAAAGTATTCACCACCTAGCTTAATACACTTTTCCATTCGCTCAAACCAGTTATTATAACATTTATTCCACTCTAAAGTCGGGGTGTTCAAAATGGCTGACTTGAAAGCGTCGACTGCTTCTTCACCGGACTGGAACCTTTGACCACGAAGACTTTTCTTAATTTTAGGAAATGTAAAGAAATCGTTAGGGCTTAGGTCAGAACTGTATGGAGGATGGTCAAGAATTTCTACTTTTTCCTGCTTCAAATACTCAATCGTTTGACGAGCGCTGTGTGAGCTTGCGTTGTCGTGGTACAGGATGATGCGTCGCTTTGAGTTTGATGATGATTTTCGAAGTTCGGCGATGACTTGTGGTAAACAAATTGTGGTATACCACTATGCGTTAACCGTTCTACGATCTTTAAGTGCAATAGTCGCAACATGGCCGGTTTTTTTAACGAACGTGGCCACCATCTTCTTTGAAGTGCTTCGAGAACGAACAACTTTAGTCGGCTTTGGCTCGTCTTGAAAGACCCAGACTTTAGATTGTTGTTTGAAATCAGGATCATAGGCATAGATCCAAGATTCGTCACCACTGATGATATCGTAGACGTGATTTGACTCTCCTCGGTTGAACCTTTGCAGAGTTTTCTTACACCATCTGACGCGGGCCGCCTTGTGATCGTCGGAAAACAGATGCGGTATCCAAAGGCAACCTAGCTTTCTCACACCAAGCGCTTCATGCAAGATCTTCTGAATGGTTGTCCCTGAGATGCCTAATAGAGCCTCTATCTCTCGATACGTCACATGACGATCTTCGAGAATCAACTGTCTCACAGCAATGATGTTATCTTCAGTGAAGGCGAATTTTGGGCGTCCTTCGAGAGACGTCACTAACACTAGTATATCCACGCTGGGATTCTAAATACCAGCGTTCGACAGTCCGCAGACAAGGGGCTTCATCACTAAACACAGATGTTAGCTCTTCAAAACACTGAAGCCGTGTCAGGCCTCTTCTAAAGTTGTAGAAAATTATTGCACGAACGTTTTCCTTAAAAAGATTCATTTTCGTACGTAACCTGACAGAATCCAATCGACGCTGTGACTAAACAATAGCATTAATCCTAATACTTCCAATTGTTTTGAGATTCAAAATTTAAACACATACGAATATACAACAGTTCCAAATTTAAAATTGCCAGGAAATATGGAAACGACAGAACTTAAAAGGCATGCCTAGTATTAGACACCTATAATATACCTAATGATGATCTATCTACATGCAGTTTACATAAACATTATGTTTATCCAATATTTATTGCATTTCACTGTCTTCTAGAAGTCTATTCTAGGAAATACCGTCCTTAGTCCGATTCATTATTTCTAGATAGAAATAGTAATGTATAATTGGATCATGAAAATTGTTTTGGTTAAGTATAGAAATACAATCTCTATTCTGGGTAACTTATAAAGCTGGTCTCGGATCGAATTATTTGTTAATTAAAAACTTTAATTTGCTTGAAATGAAGTACGACTTTCATAAAATTCAAATTCTATTGATTCATGAGGAAAAGCCACAAAATTGGCTGTAGACTTTTACAAATTTATGAAATTAAAATAGGTAGCAATGTTAGGTACCTAAGTGTTGTAGGTAAAACAACTCCGTAGTCGTGTGATGCTTTTATTTTAGTTTTATTTAGCAGAAGGTTTGGGCTTTTGCCTAATGTGCACTTTGAACCTATAGGATTTTTGTTCTTCTCTTTGCCTTATTGCTCTAACGTACCTTGTTCAAATACTCCCTGTAATAAATTGTAGATTTAGCTCGAATGGAATAGCTTGTATTCTTCTGGAGCTAGATAGCCAGTCCTTAGTGACCGCCAAGGTTACGCAGTGATTGGATTGGTCAGTCTGAGTTAGGCGAATGTTTGTGGTATTTCCACATTCAAGTATGTGCTTTTGAAAGTACTTTTAGTCATTGGTCCCGATTACCAATTTGTGTGGTTCTGTTATGTGGTCATACTACGTTGGAAGCCTGATAAATTCCAATAGCAGCTGACCACAAACTTGCCTTTACTAATCTGCACCGGGTAGGCGTGGTGAAATATAAAATTCGCCTATTGCAGTGTCTAGCAGTGGAATAGTATAGATCGATTCATTTTCATATTGATGAGTGATGGAAATCTTGATTAATGTAAGGGTACGTATTATGTATAAAAAATAATAATATTAGCCTTGTTAAGAAATTGTCCAACCGTTGGGCACGGACCTCCTCTCAAACTGAGAGGGTTTAGGCCATAGTCCACCACGCTGGCCCAGTTCACGATGTTTTCCTTCACTGTTAAAGCAAGCGATAGTTAATTTTTAATACGCACATGCTTTCAAAACTGCAGAGGTGCATCCCGGGGTTTGAACCCGAGACCTCTGACGTTGTAGAACAACCGTCTAACCTTTAAGGTATTACTGCTCGTATTATGTATCTAGCATTAAATGAGATTTAATTTACGTGTCCACTAATTTTATACAGATTCAACGATATGAATTTTAAAATGAGAATCTGCACTGGAAAGTATGGAAGGAACTTTAATATCGTCTTAATATAATGAATATTACTTCAATCGAGATACACGAAGAGCAGACCCAGGTCATATTACTCTGGCGAATGAAAACAGATGGCAGGATTTCATTACAATATCTCAGTGGCGCGGAAGGCAAGTCGCAGCCGGGACTCTGAATGTTCCGCAGATTATATATGACGTATGGTTCTCAACTCTTTGGATTTGTTAATGTGGATTCAAGCGAAAGTTTTGTATAATACCTTTGTTTGAAACTATTTGCGTTAAGCGGGCAAGGTCATTGAATTTACTTTTAACCATACTCTGTTTCTGATTTTATTTTCCTCTTCTAAGAAACTATTTAATTAAATTCATTATTAACAATTATTTTCTAATTAGTTGGTATATTTGAGACGGAGGAAGCCAAAGAGTTCTGTGAGAAAAGGAGTAAGGGATCTGTGATGGTATATATATATATGTACGAATGAATACTGCCTTTTAAAGCATTTTATTTATTCTAATCATATTAAATAGCAGACAGCTACTTTATCTGGTGTTTATCAAAATTCGTGCGCAAAGTCGAAACAAAACAAAACTGTTGCAATTTTCGTAATTATAACGTCACAGCTTTCAGATTATCACGCTTTTCAACTTACGTTCATTTCGTGGGCTCACATTTCTTAATTAGCATTCATTTAATTGCACGAAATTTTACCTTTCAGGCACAAACAAAGCCGTTTGGCCGTCTTTATTATTAAGTTTAAATTATAGTCATTATCTCGCGGAGAAACAAGCAGATCCTGTGCTTTAAGCTTGAAATAAGGATTTCAGTTTCTTGGCAAAAAGTTTCGTCAAAATTTAAACCGCTCAATTAAGTAACTTAATCGTGTTTTTCCTAAGTTAATTTAATTACTTTTGAATATTTTTATTTCTACCATTACTATCTGAATCTCTATCTTTAAACGTAAATGACGATTTTCCTATTATTGATATGTGTTAGTTTATTCATTAACGTATCATGGGTAGATAGGATTTATGGTTACAAATTGTAATTTTTTTTTTTAAATAATGTTTTATAGATGTCTCAAATCGAGGTGAGGGAGATTATAAATTCACTACGCGAACTTAGTGCCTATTCATAGAGGCAGGTTTGAAGCCAGCTGCTGTTGGAACTTATCAAGTCACTTACAGGGTTTCCTACTTATGACGGACGGCTTGGTTCAGTGGTTAAGAGCTTAAGCCGCTCCGCCCAATAAATCGAGGAGCCGCGGGTTTGATCCCCGCGCGGAACAAATCTTTGAGTGACCTACGAATACTTGTTTCGGTCTGGGTGTTGTGTATGTGAATTTCATGTTTTTAAATGTACCAACCACACAGGAACAATAAATAGGGTGAGGCTACGCTCCTTAAAAAAAATACTTAAAAAATACCACGTGAAGTGGTAGCCGGGTGTAACGACTCACGGATAGTTTCAATATTTAACTCAAGGATAGGTTTGCCTACTACGGATAGAAATTTGACATATTTTGTATGTAAAATCTATCAAATTTCTACTGAAAATCTGTCCGAAAACCATCCATTAGTGGTAGTGCCACAAAGACGATCCAACATGAAATTTCCTCAAACGGTCATCCAACTCAGACTGACCGAGACAAACCTACTTAACACTTGTGATCACTAAGATCACTCGTCACTCATAGCGCGGCCACGCAGAGCTGCCACAAATTATATGGCCCGTAATATAAAATGAGGAACATAAATCTTGACGGTATTCGTATATACCACGCTGTTGAAACCTAACTACTATAGAATTGGCCTCAGCAAGCTATTTCAAAGGAAATTATTAGCACCTAGACGAAAGTGAACAACCGAGTCGTTTTTGCAGGTCGCTCATTTGCACATTAGCATTTCCAACATGATGCAAAAGCCGGTTATATATATGGCACTTCACATGTTACTTGAAAATTAAATAAGAGTAAAATCCCCTTGAGGTTTGGGGTTAATAAATTAGCGAGCGATCTGCCAGGAGTTTTACCGTAGGCGCATAAAACACGACTAATGCATGGATTGTTAAAACTGTTTTTTTTATGAGGGAAAGTTTGACGTTAGCTTGATGCTGGCGAGTAATCGTGCTATCACGTTCATGTTTATTCAGTAAATCTGTAGTGTGACGAAGATGGCATATCAACAAGCTAGCGTTACGCTAACGTCAATCCTTTCGGCTTAGCTGTCTGGTATATTTTATTTTTGGTGACGGTGACAATAATTTGTCAATCCCCTGTCAAAGAATCTGAATTTTATACATTAATCCATTATATAGTATTTTTCACATAGGATGGGTAGTGACAGTTCTAATTGCCAAACGAAATTAATATTTAATTCAATGGTATTAAGGCATAAAACCATAAGTATAGAAACGGGTCATTCCTCTTATTGCTATTGAATAAAGTAAAATTTCGTGTGGCAATTAGAACTGTCACTACCCACCCTATGTGAAAAATACTAGAGTATTTATTAATCGTCAGAAAAGAAACAAAGACTACTATTAATATGGTATGTCACTCCTATGGAGAAGAAGTGCAAGAAAACGCACGGTTACTCTTTTAAAATATTTTTTTACATTTTCTTATTTAAATTTTGTTGTGGCGTATGGGAGAACAATATAAGCTGGCCATCAGGTGGGTCTAAAATCTCTAAGGATCGGACCATCTAGAAAACAATGAAACAATCTTCTTCGAATAAGGAACCCTAAGATCTTAAAAGGTGCTGCTAAAGCCAAGCCACCATGCCCCACAGACACACCACAGACGAAGGCTTGTGTGATTTAAAAGCACTCTCCATAGGTTTTTACCACACTACTGTACTTATGAAAGACTAACACCACACCTTTCATATAAAAGGAAAAAATAATGCTTTTTAAATTTCTTGTTAACGGTTCTTTCTTATCTAAGGTGTGCCATATGTAACGCAACGTACTGTAAGAACCGGAGGGGTTCGTGGCAATTCGCGCGCTCCACGTCTTCATCGGCACCCGCAAACGTACGTAGCCTTTTTTATGTAATGTTGGAAATGTAAATTAACTCCTTAAATATAAAATGAGACTTTTAAAACTTCTACCGCATTAAGAGAAAAAATTAAACAGAAAATGATAAGACGTCTGCTTTTAGAATTATGGTAAGAATTTTCATTCGGAGAAAAAATCAAATGTCATTAATTATATCACATTTTTTTAATACTTTACATAATATTACCATCACCGAGCATCCTTTGTGTTTGGTCGTCTTCATTCGTTAATCTGCAAGCGGAGTAAAATGTCCCTTAGAAATATGGTGACGCTTTACAAAACTTGCTTTCGGCCCATCATGACTTATACGTGTGTTGTGTTCGGGCATTCGGCCCCCTCTCACATCGATAAACTCCAAGTGGTTCAAAACCGCCCCCTGGTTCGTACAGAATGTCGATCTCCACTCGGATCTTGGTCTATTCTACCTATTCGCGCCTATATTAAAAAGGCGACAACACGACACTTCGCGAACGCATCTACCCATGCGAATCCGTTAATCGTAGCCGCCGCTGACTACGATCGAAGGGGCGACATACTCGAGGGCGCCTCTTCAAGGCGCCCTCGAGTATGCCACCCCTTGCCCTTCTGGCTCGAGCGTAGTGGTTGCACGCTCACCCTTAAGTCCGGTGAAGCTGTAAAGGCCTCGCGGCCAACAGCGTACATCACTCATACACACACACACACACACACACACACACACACACACACACACACACACACACACCAATCATCGCGATATTTATATATGTTATTGGAAATGTATGTAATCCGACAAAGTGCCCAAAATTGTATGAAATAAAGTTTATCATACATATTTCCTAGGAATTCTATACATTTGACATACTTAAACAGCAACTGGAAATGTGTTAAATTCAAGATATGTGTCGATTACAGCAAGCTAAAAGAGTGTCAGAGGGCATGCTAACTTAGTTTTACAGTAGTACAGCTGTTGTGGGCTACCTCGGCCCTGGCGCTCGCCAGCCTTTACCGCGGCAAGCTTGCTTCGCTCACTCAACTTGCGCGTTTTGGTCACAATTCTAACTTAACCTAACCTAAACCATGCTACATTTAATGAAATTCATTGTACTCGCCAGAATGTAGTATGGGTTAGGTTAGGTTAGAACTTCGCCGCCCAGCACACGCTCGAAGAGAGCCCAGCGTGGGCCTCCGAGCGGCGGATCCTTGTCGACCAGATCGGCCCGAACTCTCCCTGCCGGCAGTAGCGGCTATGCGCGGGTCAAGCGAGCGTGTCACGGCAGCGGCCGGCGAGTGCCAGGTCCGAGGTGGCAGCGGTTTCGTTTAGATAATTATCACAACGCTAATATAATCCAATCTACTTTTTTATTATTTACTTCATTTAATTCACAAAGTTTCTACGTGACTGGTGCCACTTGGTGATAATTTGGAATTATATAGCGACTGATAAAAAACTTTAAAAAAAAGGGAAACCGACTTCAATAAGCAAAATATAAATATTAGAAGTCGGTGCTGGTTGGTGCCGTTGATTACTTGGCACCTACTTCAAATATTTATTTTTTGATTTTTGAAATCGGTTTCCCTTTTTTTATTAAAAAGGTTTTATTTTTAAATTTTAAATGATGTGGAATTAAGTACGTGTGTTTATATACCGATATTATATTATTATACAGTAAGGTACTTACAGGATTGATATAAAGCTCATAGTAACTGATTTTACACATTCGTGCTGTTTGCGGTCAAGGAGTCCCGTGGTGTATCTTTAAAGTCCAAGGTCCAAAACCGATACAATTAAAATGGGACTACCCCGGAGCTATACTGAACCCAATGCAAAAATAATTATCACAATCGGTTTATTAGCAAAGAAGTTATAAAAAGCATAAACGAATGGTGAACCTCCTCCTTTTTTTAAGGCGGTTAATATTCTACTTAGTTGTATAGTAGGAGTACCTATAGGAGTGACGTAATACCCATAATATCTCAATCTACACATACATACGTATTGTTGGTCGTTAAGGAGTTCTCTGGTGAATCTTCAAAGTCCAAGGTCTAATATTGCTGAAATTAAAATGGGACCCCCTTGGAGCTATACTGAATTAGTAACACACATACAAATAAACATACACTCAAATTGAGAACCTCCTTCTTTTTTGGAGTCGGTTCAAAATACATTCCCTTCCTAGGCAATGTAAGAATTTAAAAATCTTTGACAATTTATGTTACACATTTTCTAAATAGGCTCAGCGTTGTATACATTTCATAGGAATTGTATACAATTGCTAAACATCATAAATCTCCGGTAACATATACATTTCTTATTATTTTAAATAAATTATCTTACTGTATCACTTCCATAAAAAATAGTTCCTTTTTCAAATATTCGTCATTTCAATTGTAATAGGGCTATGTAATAAAAAAGTCTCCGGCTGAATAAATGATAAGATTCTTAAAAAATGAATCGAGTGACAAGAAACGAGCGACCTCGAACTTTGCTAATATGTGCCCAACCTCTGTCATCTCGTGAAATAATGGTGCTAATATTTGAAAAGTTTCCCGAGGTAGGCCCATTCTAATACCGTAAAGAATTTTGCTTACAGTAATAACCACGAAGTCAGCAGTCAGAAGTTGTTATAGCATCGCTCTTCTGTGAAGAGTAAATTAGCAAGTTTTCATTTCATTTTTGTATGTTTGCATTGCATTTTAATAGCAACAATAAAATAATTTAAGCTTATTATATATATAATAAATATATAATAATATCAGCCTATACTGCCTACTGCTGGGCAAAGGCCTTCTCTCACAAATCGAGGTGAGAGAGATTAGGTCATACTCCACCACGTGGACCCAGTGCGGATTGGTGGAGGCAGGTTAGTGGCCACCTGCTGTTGGAACTTATCAAGCCGCCTTTAAGGCTTCCAACTCGGCTTAACGACTATCACATTAAGTGGTAACCGGGGCCAACGGCTTAATGTGCCTTCCGAAGCACGGAGACGCTCGAATATGAAAAATGCCACAAACGGTCACCCATCTCAGGCCGACCAAGTCGAACGCTGCTTAACTTTGGTGATCGGTAAAAACACCGCGGTCGCACAGCGCTACGAGCGCTTCTATTAAAATAAGTATTAAATATGTTTAACATACATTTAGAGATTAGGTTATTCGATCACGTACCCACTGATTTATCTCTTTCTATCATCAGTAATTTGACACGTAAAAGAAGAAAACAAAACATTGTGTAACAAGCGTAGTGATTATATTCTCTTTGTGTGTAATTGCACAGCCCACGTACAGACGCTATATAACGTTTATTTGTATGGTGGTTAGTGTATAAACATTATTTGGCATCACAAAAATCGGTAAAGGGTAATAAAGTCGGGTTTCACCAGTAGTGTTAATAAGTGAGAACATTTTTTATCAGGAGTGAGGTTTGGCAAAGCCAAAACAATAAATCACCGAGAAGGCGGCTTGCGGCTTATTATTTCGGGGCGTACACAAGCAGACTTTTCTGCTAACTGACCAGTTCCCTTATTCACTATGACTACAACGTAACGCGGCACGTTAAGGTATCTTCGTGAAATTATCGAAGGATGCTTAATCCAGTGGTTAAGAGCCTGAGTCTCCCACTGGATCGAATAGTCGTGGGTTCGATCTCCGCACGGGACAAATCTCCGTGTGAACCACAAATATTTGATTCGGTCTGGGTGTTTGTGCATGTGAATTTCCTGTTTTTGTAAACGCACTCACGATACAAATAATTTCTAGTAGCGGTCAACATTTTTTTTTTCTTCGAAAAATAACAAAAAACAATGTTCATTAATGGCAGTGGCATGCCATAATATGATCATTTTGCGGAGATATGTTAACGTGTCGCGTGTGGTTATAGCGAGTACGGCCTCAGTACTCAGCGGAATGATATTTTTTTTCCTTCGGCTCGTAGGCACACACGCCCTGCTAGTCCCGGTTATTAATTAACTCCGCCGGATGTGGACCCTTCGTGACATATTATATGAAATAATAATTACAGCCACCGTGCGGAATGCTTCGCAAGTTTTTTGATTAGACCGTAAATACGTGCATGATGACGCAATTTTATATAATAAAAAACAACACCGTCTGTATTCCCCAAGCGAGGGTGGAAGAGGTGTACTGTGTACACCCACTTTTCGCCGACGATGTGTAGTCCAATGTAATAGGGAGCGAATCTATTGCCATATACCGGGCACAATTCCAGACTGATACTGGGATTTTTCTCTCAAAATTTTTGTTTTTTTTTTGTTTTTTGTTATTTTTGTCGACCCAGAACCAAGACCCCGTGATCGCTGCGGGCAATTACTACAGATTTTGACAAGAGAAACAACGAAACAGAAGCAGTGCTTGATGTGTCAATAATATTTGATAAAAAATACACATAAAATACATTTTGTGTCATTAATTGAACAAGGGGGCTACCACAACTTTAGTTCTTTAGCAAACTATTTTAATGTTACTTTGTCGTTGACAAGGGACAGAGTTATAAACTGCGTATATCCACATGTCTCAAGGTAATTTAAACTAAGGGTAGGTAAGGTAAGGTAAGGTAAACTATCTTCAATGACCTTGAGAATTTTCGAATGAAATTTTCTCTTGTCTGATGGCCTTGACAACAGTGAAGTGTGCCCGGAGAACCCAAAATACAGGTTTCTTTTTCACATACAAGTTAAATTAAGAGCATATCTTTAGAGTTATTTTTCATGTATATTTTATACATATCCAATCTACTATTGAATAGAAAATTTGCAATGTATATTCAAGATAGAGTTTTTGTAAAAGTATTGTCTTAGATAAATAACTAAATTTTACTCCATATATTAAATTTATGACCTTTTCATCTTCATTTGTATATATATTTCTTATAACAAATACATAGCTCGCAAACTCAGTAAGCTAAAGTGGCAATGGGCTGGTCACATCTGCAGAAGGACCGACGACCGATGGAGCAAACGTGTCCTAGAGTGGAGACCGCGACTTGGTAAGCGTAAGGTAGGACGGCCCCCAGCTAGATGGACCGACGACCTCAAAAAGGTCGCTGGGACAGACTGGATGCGGAAGGCGGAGGACCGTGTGCAATGGCGCGTGTTAGGAGAGGCCTATGTCCAGCAGTGGACTGCGATAGGCTGATTGATTGATTGATTGATTGATTGATAACAAATACGCAGTACATTCATCAACAATCTTCCGTACATAGAGCCTATTTTTGGGAGTTAGAGTTAGATTCCCCCTTCAGGCATACTAAGATTAAAATAGATTTGCTAAAGAGGTAATGAGACGGCCAGGTTATGGTAAAAAGAATACCAAAAAAATGGCTTTAATTCTATAATTTATTCACATTACGCGGTTTAAAACATTATTTATGTTACTAAAGTAATAAAAAAGTAAAAGAAAAGAAGAAGAAATAAAATATTCGACATACTTGCCATCGAGACGATAAGAAGAAAGAATTAAATATAAATTGGAATAGTCGAAAAATCTACAAAATTGAAATTGGTAATTTTATATTTGATAATTGCTTATAAATACAATCAAAACAATTTTAGATTGTAAGTTCAACGGGTCATCTAGTATTTTATAGATTATTTTCTCATGAAATCGATTCTCCAGATAGTTGGGACCAAGACGAACAAAACCAATATATTTTGTGACACTTGAGCTCTCAGGTAATTGTGGCAGAAAGTTTTCGAACGTGAGCGCAATATTGATGAGGTACGGCGCGGTTTGCGCTTCGCGGTCTACCGTACCTCACTGCTAGTAACTTGTAACTCTTGCCTTTAAAAAATTGCTTCTACTGCTTCAACCACCTCGTTGGTCTAGTGCCGAAATCTACATGTAGCAATCAGAGGGCTTCCCACGAAAAGATTGACGCTATCGTAACGCTAGCGAGTAACCGTGTGGTCACGTTCATCTATATTTAGTAAAATAGTGTAATGTAGTGTAACAAAGATGGCATTTCGTTATATATCGTTCGATAACGTTATATTAACGTCAAATTTACGTGCTCAGAGGCCTTAACACGAACAGGTTGACGTAAGCGAGACGTTGTCGGGAAAGCGTGCTGTCACATTCATCGATATTTAGTATATTTGTGGTCTGAAAAGGATGGCATATCAAAGCGATAGTGTTACGGTTACGTCAGTCTATTTATGCTTAGCTCTCGTCTTAATTACGAATATTAGGTTGGAAAAAAAAAATTGGTTCTGTAAAAAAATCCAAGGTTGAGTCTCGCTCCCTGGGACCTAATATCGTCTGAAAAAGTGGGTGTACAGTATACATTTGCCAACTCCGCTTGTAGAATATAGGCGTGTCGGTGACTATTTGCACTGACTTCTTGGTCATCTTAGGGATCTCGTTTGAATCTTAGCTTTTACAAAGAGTTACTGTGGGTTTTAATATTTAAAAATATGGCCAGAGAGGTCTGCAAGGAAGAGACTGTTCGAATTCTGTACTATCTGCCTAAACCGCGTGCATACGTTACGATGCATATAAGAGCTTACTAAATTTGCCAGCTACTAGAATGTTATCCTGGTAGCTGGCAATCAATATCTTAGTAATTTGCTTGTAACTGTTGTAATACACATCTGTGAGTAGATTGTAAGGTTTAAGTGCGATTAGAAATGTTTAGTCAACAAGAACTTACCACGAACAATTTCATCATTATGAATTAATATTGTAGTGTGAAAAGGGTAGCGAATTAACTCGTTACGAGTCAATCTGTTCGTGCTAACCCTCAGTACTTAATATCCATGTGTTCTTAAACGGTAATCTGTAAAGCCGGTAACAAAGAAAGTTGGCTTAAAATGTTAAGTACGTACCTACGTTGAACTCATTCTGAAGATTTGTTAATGTTCCCGTTCAAGGTATATGATACCAATTAAGTAGGTACCTACGACGTTCATGACCACAAAAGTTTAACGGAAGAGAATTTCAGTCTTGTGTAAACTAAAGTTGAATTCCGAATAGATGTAAAAAGCTTTTAGAATTATAAATATTCAAAAACATAATGGAAGAAGTCCTTGAAATATTAACACTGACTGACGTGACTGTTTATATTTAATGGTAAACCTGATATTCGAAATAATATAACTGGGAAACCTATAGACCTTGGTGGAAAATTTGAAGTAGTGGTGGTTTGTGAGTACAAAACATTTACACATCTATTCGAAAAATACACGTTTGCTCAGTCTCAATGTTTCGTTTATTTTTTTTTTGTCAGGTGCGATCAAAACATGCATGTATGTGTTTAAATCAACACGGTAAAATTTATGAAGGGCTCGCTTCGAATAATCGAAGGATTTTATTATTCTGCATAAAACTCCATTTTACTAAAGCAAATTATACGAACGAAAATCGAGAGGTTTTGCATAACGTGCAAAAATTCCCTACGCCATAATTATGTATTGTATACGTAATTTTGAGAGTTCGAATGGGAAAATACCAATTTTAGTGCGAACGAAATGTCATATTGCATTTTGCGTTGGGAATGCGCGAGCGATCTATCTAGTTGGTGTAAATCGATGTCTCGTCGTTCTTTTTCTAAGATAGTGTAATTATAAATTGTTAACCATCCAGAATGCGAAAAACCAAAGAAATTGGAAACAAAAAAAAATTTGGGAGTTCTCGGCTTGAGTAAACATGTACTATTTCCATATAGATGTTGAAAAGTAAAAAAAGTGTAGTTTTGAACTCCTTATAAATCGTAAAAAATCGTTAGTTGGCTAAATTTAAATATTTCACGGCATAGATATGCTCTATATTTAACTGAAATTATTGCTGTTTAAAATAAATAATGACTAACATATACCTACTATATGTCACTGTACTTAACCAAGATATGTTTCAATATATAGAATAGTGAAGTTTCATAACTTTCGGTTTAAGAAAAAGTTTGTGTAATTTGAACAAAAGGTAACTGGAACAATCCTATTCTAAGAGAGAATATAGGCGTGACGGTGTGTGTGTGTGTGTGTGTGTGTGTAAAAATATATATTTGTCTATAAAACATTTTTAATTTCACTAAACACTTGTAGCTCACATATAGGAAAATTCTTACAGGACCCATAAACGCAGCCAAAAGAGTAATGGAGTAGACTGATGAACCGTAATACATATCAATAGAGTTACTGGCAATAAATAACCGGATTATATATGGCCATTTAAGGCCGAAAGCAATTTGTAAGCTCCTATCTTGAGTATCGGCAAGATCGCCCCGAATTACCTACAACAGGTTTTTGTGGCATGATTTGTGGTGCGCCGGGGCGATGTTTGATCCGACACGTGCTTCCCCTTGTCTGCCGAGAACAACTCGTATTTAGGCAAAATTATTCCTTCCAGAAAAGTGAGCGCCAAACGTTTGGTCAGTTTAGATTGTTTTTGTGGCGATAAATTATATTATTATTCAATTTTCACAATCTGTTTTCCTTGGTTGGATGGGCGATAATTTTAACGGTGATTGTAGTAGTTTTATAGAAACCCAATAATAACGAATAATTAGATTAACTTAAAATAGAGAATAATACTTAAATGTTTTTTCAGTTACGACACTTCAGGTGAAAGCTTACACGATTCTTTGAGGCGGTCAGATCTTTATAACAATAAAAAACAAAATAACCTATTGAAATTCTGTAATCTCTAATCTTTCACTACCACTAAGTATTACCTATTATATAGATAAATTATGTATGGAATAAGTACTCTACTTAAGTGAAAATATATGCATACGTTATCTCTTTCCTAACAAAGTTTCCGCCATTAAACTTTTGTAATAAATGGTTGATTTCATTTAATAACAAGGAGACATTCATAATGGCGGCGGAGACGACGAGACGTGCAAGTTTTGTTTCAAATTATAAAGAACGAGTTCTATACGAGTTTTGTGCAGGAAATGGTATATATGGGTAAATGGTATAAATATACATATGGGCTATAATATAATTATAATAGCCCTGTTAAGGAACTGTCCCACTGTAGGGCACGGACCTCCTCTCAAACTGAGAGGGTTTAGGCCATAGTCCACCACGCTGGCCCAGTGCGGGTTGGCTTCACTAGGCTATCACTGCTTATTTTATTATTGATATTTTATTAGTCTAGATTAATGAAAATAATAAAATTGTTTTTTTTTTAGAAAATGGGTTCTCTTTAAGCTTATTGTACATGATCGTATTCCTCGAAGGGGTAGGCAGATATGTACTTAGTACACCCACATTTTGCCAGTTATTTTAGGTCCAACTTGACAGCTTCCGACGCATCATTTCACTGATATTTAAAAACATATATTAGGTGTATTATTACGTGAATATAAATATGTATTACCTACTTAATTAAATTCTGTATATAAACCTCTAGGTTGCGAAAACACGCTAAATTTCCCCAATACGCCCTGATAAATAGGCCGAGTCGTTAAACGGTCTAGGTTCAAATGTAACCAAAAATATTCTTGTGTTTAAGTTGAGTTATTATTCCAACAAGAAACAAACATTAATAAAGATATGACTAACTAAAAAAATAAGTAAAATGAAAGACAACTAACTATTCGGGAGTACTAAAGCTCTTAGAAACTCTACCGCTGTCTAAGAAAAGTTGAATTACAAAGGATTCTTGGGATCGACCGCCGTTAAGAATAATTAATAGTAAATACCCTAATTTGAGCTAAGGTACTAGGCGGCGGAAAATTATTTCGTTCTGGTAGAGTGGTATTTACGTTCGACGAAACAAGGGTTGTGTAAATACTTAGTAACTTCATTAAGAAAACAATTGAATCTACAGTACCAACATTTGATGCAGAAAATTATATCTTCGCATAATAGGTTTAAATATTATATTTATAATTTTCTTCCCACCCTATTTGACATTTTTAACAATACTTTATGTTACCAACTTAAAAGTACCCAGATTTGACAAAGTAACGCCTATAGAGACATAACACGTCCATTAACTATATTACGGTATTCAAGTTGATTAAAGGCGGCGTCTATTCCTTTTTCTACCATTTAACTGCCTTCATTTATTACCTATCTACTCCTTAAAATATTAATTACTACAGTATAACTGCATTCCCTTTTAATAAAATGATAATTCAGTGCAAGTGTTAGCTCTCATAATGCATTAACAAATGTAAGTTGTTTAATTACCTAGATCTAAAGTTTTTTTTCAGTTAAGGCTTTTAATGCGTGTTTGTTTTATTAATATCAGTAGTGGCTTGCAGCCACTTCTTGTACTAAAGCTTGGTTGGATAGGCACCTAATGTAATGAAATGAGCAGGAGACGTATCGCTCATAAACTTCAAACACATATTTATTCCGTGTGTGACCTAATCAACTGGGTCCCTATAGACAAGATATTTTTGGATACTTCCTGTACCATGGTCGATAATTATTTGATTATGTTCAGTTCTTGACAGAATGATTTTGCTTCTTCTAATTATTTTTTTTACTCACTCATACTGGAAATAAAATGTAGGCATGATAAAAGTCTGACTTTAATAAAAATAGAAAGTCTAATTTGTGTTAATTACAGGGCTGCATTCATATATGAGGCAAACGAATATGGTCTTGAAAATAAAGCTTTTTTAAAAAAATTATTTCAACAGGTCATGCGCTTAAGCATATTCATTACAAGTAAACTTTTACGAGAGACCAAAACCTAAAACGATTTATTTTTATTTAATCCTCTCTCTTAATAAATTTCACAAAAAACCGCTTACCAAGCGTTCAACCCTATACACCTATCATATCTAACCAGTTTAAATTGTTCCTCAAAATACGATAAAGCACTGTCATATCAATAACTCTGATATTTAGAGCATCGGAAATAGACGCCTTGACCTAGTTTGTCAAACCCGGCGCTCGATGCCAGAACCGTTGGTTTGCCCAGTCGCTGCTCGAGAGGCGACGGCCGCACCGCAGAGGATGCGTAAAGTGGAGGAAATTGAGCCGGAAAGCGGACCCTTCTCCGGGTAATGCGGGCTAGAAGAATTTAATAGAACTACCCCTGTCCCTTTAAACTGGTTGAAAATTGGGATGTGTTGCAATTATTATCTACCTATCTACCACATAGATAGGAAGCATATTTATACTTGAAAATAGTATCATCAATCAGCCTGCATCTACCCACTGCTGATGCCTCTCCTCTGTAAAGGAGTAAATAGTATTTATTTATTCTTCATGCACTTATGTACATATGCAGACTTAATGCCTGAGGCATTTCATGCCAGTCTGCCTTAGGGTGATGTAAGATAAGTGTAGTAGGTGAGAAATAACATAATTTTAAAGAAAAAGAAGTTACGAAAATATATATAAGTAACAGCTAATTGACTATTTATAACACTAATAAATGCAAATTGTGTACATACATACATAATTATATATATCACAAATATATACATACATATATAATTATACAATATACACAAACTAAAATGAATGTGGGAGGATGTAGGTACCGGGGGAGGCCTAGACTATCTTACCATGACCAAATAGACAGTCTTATCTGAAGGACAAGTCAGGAGTCTCCGTAACCGGCGAGCGTGTATGAGACGAACTATGAGAGTGGAGGAAGCCAGAGATGTATGTAAGGAAAGAACCTGTTGGAACTCTGTACACTCTGCCTACCTCGCAAGGGATCTGGCGTGATGATATAGACAGATAGATAAATTAAAATTGTGCGACATGGAACAACTAACATTGAGGGGGATCAAACATTTTATGCAAATAGTCCAGCAGACTTTTTTTAAAAGAGGTACGATTTGTTGACATTCTGAGTTCCAGGGGCAAATCATTCCAAAGAAGGATAACTGGACAAGGAATGAATATCGAATGAAATCAGTAGTTTGAGGGGGCACTGAAAACTAGAAGAGCGAAGATGTTTATCGTGATTAGAGCACAAATATTGAAATTGGGAAGTAAGTTAGTATAATTCCAATTAAAGAATGATTCATTTATTTATTTTCATATTTCAATAAGAAACATTTAAAATAAGACTGCATCGTTGGTCTAGTGGCGAGTTGTGCGCGTAGTGATCACAAGGTCCTGGGTTCTAATCCAAGGTTGGACACAAATTAAACTTCCTTTGGAAATATTCTAATATTAATCAGACTCCGGTCGGGGATTGTGCCTGGTACAATGGCAATAGGTTCGCCTATTACACAGGACCTAACATCGCCGGCGAAAAAGATTGTACTGTACACCTCTACCACCCTGGGGAATGTAGGTGTGACAGTGTTTAATTTTTTTTTGTATATTATTTAAATACGCCTTTAAAATTTCACGGCACAAAAGAAAAAAACACAACACAATACTATGTATTCATTGATATAAAAAACAACTATTGACGGTAAATGGGCACCTACGCCAGGGAATTCGCAATCAAAAACATAACGTAGGTACAATTGGTTACCAAACAAAACTCGTATTTTAGTACAGCAATAAATACTCTTTTGGACAAACCAAGGGAAAAGCACTTAATCTACAATTAATCTTCTCAAACTCTAGGGACAAAAAACTTTAAAGCTATAAAATCTCATCAGATTTTTTTAAAAATAAGATTGTTTCCGTTACCTTTTGTTCAAATTACACAAACTTTTTCTAAACCCCTAAACTTTTTCTATATATATATATAATCAATCTGAACTAGCTGAAGTATTTATTTAATATTACTACTAACTTTTAACATTAGCAATCTACGATTTGATCGCACCTTAGGCTTCCAATGCTGTGATGGCAGTTGTTTTTATGAATGCAGAAAGTGGCCAAAACATTATACAGAATCAATATAATGTGAAAATTGAATAATAATATAATTTATCGCCACAAAAACAATCTAAACTGACCAAACGTTTGGCGCTCACGTTTCTGGAAGGAATAATTTTGCCTAAATACGAGTTGTTCTCGGCAGACAAGGGGAAGCACGTGTTGGATCAAACATCGCCCCGGGGCACCACAAATCATGCCACAAAAACCTGTTGTAGGTAATTCGGGGCGATCTTGCCGATACTCAAGATAGGAGCTTACAAATTGCTTTCGGCCTTGAATGGCCATATATTATCCGGTTATTTATTGTCAATAACTCTATTGATATGTATTACGGTTCATCAGTCTACTCCATTACTCTTTTGGCTGCGTTTATGGGTCCTGTAAGAATTTTCATATATGTGAGCTACAAGTGTTTAGTGAATTAAAAATATTTTATAGACAAATATATATTTTTACACACTCACCGTCACGCCTATATTCCCCAAGCGGGAGTGGCAGAGGTGTACTGAGTACACCCACGTTTCGCCGACGATGTTAGGTCCCATGTTATAGGGGGCGAGCCTATTGCCATATACCAGGCACAATTCCAGGCTCCAGACTTGTACTGGGAAGTTTTCGTTAGAAAAACTACACTTGTCCGACCTAGGATTTCAACCCAGGACCTTGTGATCACAAATCGATGCGCTTTGCCACTACACCAACGAGGCAGTCACTAGACCAACGTGGCAGTCTATTTTTGTAATTACATCTTAAAAGTTTAAACATTTTATTTAGAATCCTAGCACTAGTACATACTTATATTGCGGGAAATCACAGATTCAAAAAAGGTTTTGTCAAGTTGTTACAACCAAGACAAAAAGCATATTTAGATACATATGTGTATAAAATAATGTTCGAAAATATTCCTATATTTTCGGACATTATTTTACATTATGGATTGGAGGAATCGCAATATTGCACAAAAAGTATCAGATGTTGAGGTTGTAATTCAGTAGCCATTAATACATATGACGTTATATTGTGTGTTGACAATTAAGTAAAGATGTCGGCGACTTCGATATAAGTACTTGAATATTTTGAAATATTCGTTTTAGATTGCTTATTGTCCGTTAGATACGGGTATTTGCCATTATTTTAGTAAAATAGATAAATAATGATGGCATGGTTCAAATGTTTGTTAGTTCTGGTGCAAATTTCGACAATGTCCTTTGAAGACTCATTGATGTCAAAGTACGATAGGTGTTCTTGATGGATGTCGTGTTACCGTATAATGACCCACTGCTGGACAAAGGCCTTGTCTTGCACATCGACGTGAGAGAGATGGGTCATGGACCTAATGCGGATTGCCGGAAGCAGGTTTGTGGGCACCTACTGTTAGAACTTATGGAGCCGCCTATAAAGCTTCCAACTCAGCTTAACGACTACCACATTACGTGGTAACCGGGACCAACGGTTAAGCGCGCCTTCCACAGCACTGAGCCGCTCGAATAAGAAAATGGCACAAACGATCACCCATCTCAGGCCGACCGAGTCGAACGCTGCTTAACCTTGGTGATCGCTAAGAACACCGCGGTTGCACAGCTTTTGTGTGTGTGTGTGACTCATCTATGCTGTTGGCCGAGGGGTCTTTACAGCTTCACCGGACAAGAGGGCGAGCGTGCAACTACTACACTCGAGCCAGAATGGCAAGGGGGTAACTATCTCAAGGGAACGCCTCAAGGAGAAACGGCCTCGGCTTGGGCAGTCGCTAGCGCTACGAGCGTATTTCTCTACCGATGCAGTGAATTGTAGTATTCACACAGTATATCACAAGGTCAGCTAAACAAACGTTAATTATGTTTTGTGTTCAATCATAAATGTTACCAGAATTTTATTAAATTTTTTATAAGCAATTTTAAGTCGTCCTCACTGTCAGGCAACAAGAATTCCTTTATTATATAAACGGGAACGCAAATGTTTACAGCAAATAAAGCTGCTTACACACGAGACGTTATGGCAGCAGCTTAAGCGTTTTATCTCGGGATTAGTATACATTGTACCTAATTTACGTAACTTCGTGTAACATGATTTGACCTTGTTTCGAGGATCAGGTGCGAAGGAAATTTAAGCTTGGTAAAAAATAATTATTCTTATGGTATCGTTCCATTGCGAAATGTTACTCACGGTTTAGAGAATGTGAATGTTATGTTTGCGTTTTAATAATATTTCTTTAGCGAAAGTAAGTAATTTGCATTTAAAAATTATATAAACAAAATACTTGGCATTCTTTGCAAAACTAACATTTTGAAGAATTCATAATTCATACTAATGAATAAATTTCTAGCACAGACAAATAAAATTGTCAATAGTTTCTACAATAATACGTATTGAAGTTATGTTATCGTGTTAATATTTTGCTAAATTAAAAAAAAACAAACACCGACTTACAATCAGTAATTTCCAATATAAGATTACACCGTTAAAAGGGAATGTCCAAATACCATCAGAACTTAAAGGCTAGAAAAGAATTGAATCAGATCAATCAAAATTTGTCTCAATTACGTTTGACTTTTCAAATTACTTTGGAAAATTGATTATATTATTAACGGCGTTGGAAATGGATAATTATTATACATATTTAATAAGCATAGTGACCTAAGTAAGTTTTTTCTATAAATTATAAAAAAAAAACATGCTTAAATGCGGTTGATTATTTCGTAATTCACCGTTGTTTAGTAAGTAATAGACAAATTGGAATAATAACTGCTCAACAAGAAAATATTTTGAATTGTACCTACCTACGGTAAGCGGCTGCAGAAAATGCACATCGGCTGAAGAGGGAGCTAGTCAGCTACTTTTGGCTTCCTAGAGCTTCCGTCTCTGTCGCACGCTGACCACTAACAGCGACGAAAGCGACAAAATGTTACATAATGTACTGAGTGATAGAGACGATGCTCTACGAAGCTAAGACTAGCCTATTATCTCCCTCTTTAGCCTATGTGCATTATTTACTGCCGCTTATAGCACGATGCGAATTCTGTAGCCTACAATAACATTATTTATATTGATAATAAATCTGACATTTGACAATTTTCATTTCAATGACATGGTCACACCAAAGTTTCATAATTTTGTTATAAGTTTCTTGTACAAGCATGTGGAATTACATGATTATATTAGTATTGCTTGAAAAAGCAGAAAACATAATTTATTTTGCGGCGAAGCCAGAGCTACTTGCGATAATGCTCTGTTTTAATAAGCATACAGTTAAAAGTAGGAATGGCAATCCCTTAAATAAGCTCTGTTACAAATACAATTTATTGTTGTTAAGACGGGTGCCATTTATGTATATTTTATGGTATTGTCGTTTTGGGATTCTACATATCACTTGCACAGTAATTGTCATTTATAGGAACATCGGAGCTTTAGGGCGGGACCGCCCGTCTGTCGCTCAACACTCCATCTGAGGGCTTATATAATAATAATAATAATTTATTATCATTTATTTCAGGCAACTGAAGTTTTACAAAAATAATTATGTGCAACTTACAGGCCCATAGAAGCCACGAGCAGATTTACTTTAGCGTAACGGTATCGAATTGAACCGAACACAAAACATTTACTAAATCCAGTGTACCCTTAATATAACGAGCCTCAATATAACGAACTCCTTGATTTAACAAATCTTTCAAAATCCCCTAGATCTTCCCGTAAGAGCTAATACAAAATATACCGTTACATTACGAATACATTTATTGAAAACCTCTTTAAAACAAAATTTTAATCATTGCAGAATATAGATAGAGAGTATAATAAGTGATCAAACGAACTTACCTGAAGTGAAGTTCGATCATTATTATACGAAGTCCTTCGTTCTCGATATAAACTATATTAGCAGCTGTTTAGAGCTATAAAGGTAAAGTTAAAGTATACCACTTAAAGGCTTTTTTTTTTGAGCGTGACCTCTAAAAAATAACATATCATGAGTATATTTGTACTATAACACATTCCTGTTCTTTGTATTGCCATACAACACAAACACAACAAATATATACACATATATTGTTTCTTACAACCAATCTGTCTAACTTATTTAAAATAAATTTATATAATCAAATTCTATAACATGTTATGTTATGTAGTGTAGATCCATCCCAACAAAACCTTTAAAGCACCTGTTATGAACCTTTATACCACACCTGTTGTCCAAAATTCATGAATACCGGGTAATATTAATCAATCATTACTTATCAGATATCAGTGCAGTCTCCATCTGTTATGTCTTATATAGAGATCTTTCTATCTATCTATCTATAACCTCACGCCAGATCCCTTGCGGGGTAGGCAGAGAGTACAGAGTTCCAACAGGTTCTTTCCTTACATACCTCTCTGGCTTCCTCGACTCTCACAGTTCGTCTCATACACGCTCGCCGGTTACGGAGACTCTTGACTTTTCCATCAGATAAGACTCGGTTTATTTGGTCGTGGTAAGATAGTCTAGGTATTCCCCGGTACCTGCATCCTTCCACTTTCACATTGTATATCTGTTTTGTCATTCTTTCCTCTGGCATTCTTTCTATATGCCCGAACCAACGGAGCATGCCCTTTCTCATCTTTACACCGATACTATCTTTCATACCTACTCGCTGTCTTACTACGCTGTTGCTAATGCGGTCGGTCAGCTTCACTCCGCACATCTTCCGCAGAGCTCGCATTTCTACCGCATTTATCCTACTTTCATTCTCCTTCTTACATACCCAGCTCTCGCTACCATATAACAGCGTTGGGACAAGAACTGCGTTATGTATGCGCCAGCTGCGCCTTATGGCTTAAGTGCCGGCTCCCGAGTAGCTTTCCCATCGCACCATTCACTCTGTTCCCTGCACTCACTCTTCTCTCTATGTCAGCGGTGTATTTCCCATCCTTACTGAAGGCGCATCCAAGATATACAAACTCATTCACTTGCTCCAGCACATCGTTACCAACCACAATCCTTACATTCGTTCTGGTTTCTTCCCTTTCAAAAACCATAATCTTGGTTTTCTTCACATTCAAGTGTAAGCCATTGATCATGCAGTCGTCTTTCATAACTTTGACTAGTGTTTGCAGATCAGTGGCTGTTGGCTCTATTAAAACCGCGTCATCTGCATAAAGTAGATAGTTTACCACTAAGTCACCCATTTGTACACCTTCATTCATCGCTTTCAGTCTTTGAAGACTTTTGTCCAGATATATTATAAACAGTCTAGCGGACAACACGCAACCCTGCTTGACGCCGATTTTAACGTCAAACCAGGGTGACCTGTTACCACCCACCCATACGCATGCCTTGCAGTCCACATAAGTGGACTGGACGGCTCGCAACAGAGTGCCATCTATACCATACTCTGGCAAAATGTCCCAAAGTCTCTTTCGCACAACTCTGTCAAATGCCTTCTCCAGATCTACAAAACCGCAGAAAACCTTCCGGCCCACTGCCAGATGCTTCTCTACGATGTTGCGGAGTGAGAAGACTTGATCCGAACATCCTCTTCCTGACCTGAAACCCCCTTGTGCCTCGCACAACATTCCATCGGACTTCACGAGCATTCTCCGTTCAATAATTTTACCGTACACCTTGGCTGCCAAGCTGATCAAACTGTAATTGGCGCAGTCATATTGTGAACCCTTGCCTTTATACAAGGGTACTATGACTGCGCGGCGCCAATCTGTAGGGACTCCACCGGTCCTCCAGCAAAGGTTTGCAAGGGCCCGGAAAGCGTCCCGGTCGCATGTTCCACCATATTTGATCATCTCGGCAGATATCATGTCTACTCCCGCAGCTTTACCGTTTTTCATACTTCCTATCGCCCATTCAACTTCTTCCATAGTGATGTCCTCCGTTGATTCTGGTGCCGCAATCTCGCCTTTAGGTACGTCTGCGGCATCATCATCCGGGTCATCTCCATACATTTCTCCAAAATATTCACTCCACCGGTTTAGCACAGCTCGTGTGTCTGCAAGAATGTCACCATCGTTAGATTTTATCCTTTCCATTCTGGAGCCTGACGAATCACCTCGAGCCATTCTCACCTTGCTTCAAAAGGGTTTGGTGTTGTTCTCGAAGTTCTTCGCCAGCCTCACCTCCTCAATCATACTGGCTCTTTCACGCTTTTCTTTCACTAAAGTTTTAGTGGCATTCTTGCATTGCCGGTATATTTCTTTCCTCATCTCTGTCATACTGGCATTCAGGTTCAAAGAAGATATATAGTCCTGCCCCGCTTTCTTCTTATTTTCTACGGAGCTTTGCAACTCCGCATCCCACCATGCATCACCTTTTGCTGTAATATGCTTCTTTGAGCAACCACATACTTCTTTCGCGGATTCCACCAAACTCTCTTTCAGGCTATTCCACCATTCATCTACATTTGAGTCCGAAGAGCCTGCTGTCAATAGCTTGTCCCGGACTCTGTCTTCATACATTCTCCTCACGCTCTCATCTTGCAACTTTTCAACCTTTATTCTTTCAAGGTCTCCGAAGGGGATACGCTCTCGCCAGTGCCTCCACTTCCTGAACAGACCACTAAACCGCGCAACTACGAGATAGTGGTCTGATTCCAGAGTGGGGCCTCTATACGCACGCGTATCTTGTAGTTTGCTTCGGAGACGGTTATCAACCAGGATCAGATCTATCATGCTTTTTTGTTCATTCCTTCTCCACGTATACATGTGTATGTCCTTGTGCTGGAATATCGTATTAGACACAAGAAGACCCCTTTCCAAACAAACATCTACAATGAGCTTACCTGCATCGTTCACTCTCTTATCACCGTAAGGACCCAGAGCAGCGTAGCAAGTTTGCCGCCTGGTTCCTACCCATCCGTTCAGATCGCCACACAGAATCACCTTTTCGTTAGCCTCAGCCAAATCCAGAACTTCCCTGACATTATAGAAATCTTTCTTTTATAGATATCTTCTATATAACAAGAGTTGAGGAATTGCCCATCTAGAGTTTTGTTTATATAAAATTAAATCCTTTATAATAATTCTTGTATCATTGACAACCATGATGAGACGAACTATGAGAGTGAAGAAAGCCAGGCAGGCATGCAAGGAAAGAACCCGTGGGGACCTTGCGCTCTCTGCCCACCGCGCAAGAGATCTGGCGCCATAATATGGATAGAGATAGATAGATAGCTAGAAACCCTTACTGTGTACTAGACCTGAAAACAAAGTCTGTTAGTACCCAATCTATAACAATATGATACAAATATAACAGGGAAACCTATTTCCCCACTAATGTGTTTTCCAACTGGCAAGTGGTTCTTTTTTTTTTTTTCCTTATTGTCAAATGATCTCTTTTTGAGTACAGTACCAAACAAAGGCTACGAATTAATTTGGTGATTATAAGGATGTTTGATTTTTTTTTTTTTTTTAATATCAACATTCTGCTATATTTAATGTTAGTTATATTTTTAAACTTTAAAGATGTACATTTATCAAAATTTAACATTTTTTGTACTAGAGGCCTTTGTACTAATGAGCTTATATGGAATTAAGTCCGGTGAAGCTGTAAAGGCCTCGCGGCCATCAGCGTACATCTCTCACACACACATCTTATCTAGAGATATTCCTCACATAAGGCTATGTGCTTTACCTATATAATCTTGCCCTCCCCCCCCCCCCCTCCTCAATTTTAGAGTCTGGAACGAAGGGCAGTACTAATGCGTGGTAAACAAACATAACCTACCCCAGTGTTATTACTATACTACTATTATTAATTCAATTTAAATTTCGAAACTATCCCGGAATCATTTCCATGTTCTGAGTGTGCGCCGACAAATAAATCCTTGGCTACATAAATCTTTATGTATTACTTAACGATTCGTTCCTGCGCAATAACGCCCGCGAACATTCGTTTTGGTAATACGATCGGGCCACACCTGAACCAATTACTTTACTGATGAAAAAATACACTCCTAACTTAGTAATAACTTAAGAAGCGAATAAGTTACGGTCGACTAAACTGAACCACGGGTTACAACTGTATGATATTAGGAATCCTATGCATTTGCTTCTTTGTATGTGACTGTATTTATAAGTAAAAAAAAAAAATTGCAATGCGTAACTTTCTAGTTAGTTCTAGATGTCCAACCGTGAGAATCGAGTGCTACTCAACTTATTATTATGTATCCCCCATTAATAATAAATAAATAATATCAAGTTCCTTAGGACTTAGATTATTGCTCATACTACATAATATTTATCATACCTGTGATAAGAATATGCTTTTGATTATTCTTGTTTAAGATAATCCATACTTTCAAATACTGTAACTCAATATTTCATCCACCGTAGCATGTCAACATAATATCATTAAATTTTCAAATGGATATTATTATCAAGTCATTTGCATGACTTTATTTTCTTTTTATATATAGATACCTATTTATAAGATACATGTAACATGTGGATGTAATAATTTAAATATAACAATACCAAAATTGCAAATTTTTGTATATCTCAATCCAATATTTTTTACTGAAACACCTTTAAATAAATTACAACATATATAGTTCTCTAAAACCAACTTGTTACTTTAATGGTAGCCGTTTGTGCTTGTGTTATCATAACTATACCAGAAACATCACTAGTGTTCAAAATAACTGTACACATTCCAAACTAATTACAAAACTATTTTTTATAGTTATTAATTTCTTGAATAATCTTATTTAATTACATATTATTTATTGATTATCATATGATCTAACAAAAATACAGTAAAACCATCTAATTCTCCAAATGATGAATTGATAATAATAATTAATATTATTAAGTACACTATAATTGATGCAGGAAATAATCAAAAAACCCAAAACCATTGAACTCATTACATGATAGAAAACTGAATAGGTACTAATAAATATTTTATTAGTATATTTATTATGACTGTAGGGTCTATTGTTAGCATAAAGTTTTTGTTTTTTTTTTTTTTTTATTATATATATATCAATTATTAAACAATAGTGTTTCTAATAATAATGTTTCTATACATAATGTTAAACATATGTAGGACAAGATTCACTTGTCTGAAGTGCAAGTACTTGCACAAAGCAAATAAAATTATGTTTGTCGTTGAAGGCATTATTAGTGTCATAGATACATACCAAAGTCAGTGAATACCTTTAGCCTCCAATATTATGGTTTCTTTGTAAAACCCATGTTGTATTCCTAATTGTTTTTCTGAATTTTTCAGCAACTTAAAAATCAAGTTCTTGTGTAAAATGCCTTTCATGCTTTTTGTACCTCCCTTTCTTTGGTAGGAGATTTCCAATGTCCAACGTGATGTTGTTTTTGGTGAACTGTTAGGTACACTGTGACTTAATATTTTCACACCCAGGATGAGGATTGTTGTGCTATATTGGTTACAACGGTGGTCTTTTTATGAAATTTTAACTACTGGCTATGACTAGCTAGTTAATAATTCCATATTGATAATCCACTATATTAACACTCCTTTTATGCAAAATATATATTGCTGACCTTAAAGGTTCTTATCTCAATAAAGGTTTCATGACTGTATTGTTAGGATTCATCTTTTCTGGCTACCCTGCAAGGAGTCTGGGTTGATAATATTGATAGATAATTATTAGTTTTATGTTAACTGGATAGACCAGGTATTTTATATTATCTTTTAAGTATCTTTGTGCATAACACAAATTATCCCACAACCTGCCTGCCACAGCATCGGTAGGATAAGATTATATTTGGAATGTATCTACACTGTAGATACATTCCAAATATAATATCTTGTGACTGTAGATTCTACAGTCCTGTTGCTTGTCAGTTACAACAGGCATTGCCATTACTATATTACTTTGGCTTATTTGGTTATAAACCCTGTTCAGGAATAAGTATTGCTGGATTTAACTATTTTAATACAAGTACTCATAATTTTGCACAATTTTTTGTGTAATAAAAAGAAGTGAAAAGAAAAGTGCCAACAGCGTTGTGATTATACCTCTCGAAAATCAAAGATTTAAAAAGTTATACGCTATATCTGAACAAAAACACCGTTAAAAACAACACTACAGTTGCCGTGGTAGATCCGGAAAAAACCATCCGTCGAATTCTCACTGCAACTGTCCAGTAAAGTGAAATTGAAAATCCACAACAACATCCGAGGTTAGAACATAAATTAACCGCCATTTTGACATTTCAATAAGTTGCACGTGACTTCAACTGTTAGTCTAATGTCACTGATACTGTGATGTCACTCTAACTGTCACTCGGTTCGGTTGGTATCAACTACAGTGTTGCCAGAACAAGAAAACCCAAAGTTACTATTTATTTTACTATTACGTTCCGTTTCACGTAACTTGACCTGACATATTGAAATATTATTTGAAAAATTGAAAATGGTAATGAAAAATCAGACAATCGAATTAACACAATCTCTTACAAAAATTATTATGGATCGGATGGAGGAAAAACTAATGCCTATCAAGGAGGAAAACGAAAAACTAAAAGGAAAAATTCGGCAAATTAGAGAAGGAGATAGAACATTTAAAAAGGGAAAAGAAAAGTAAAAACCTAATTATTTTTGGATTAGAAGATGGCGAAAACTCAACAACTGAGCTATTCCAAAATATAAAGGAAAATTTCAAAAGATACTTAAACATCTACTTAGAAGAAAACGAAGTAAACAAATTAAACCGCCTAAGAAAACCAAAAGCTGAGAACAAACCGAGACCTGTACTATGTTCCCTTTTAAGCGAATGGAAGAAGAACGAAATTACAAAAAACAAAAAGAAACTAAACGGAATTTATATATCGGAGGATTATTTGAAAGAAGTATTAGAAAAAAGGAAAGCTCTACAACCGCAATTACTAGAAGAGAGGAAAAAAGGAAACATAGCTTTTCTGAAATATGATAAAATGATAATCATAGAACCTAACACCAACAATTATAAAAGGAAAAGGGAACAATCTACCTCACCCCAGTCACCGTCAAAAACTCAGCCCAAAAACAACAAACGCTGAGCTCTGTCAAACACAACAGAACAAACGCCTTCGAAGTAATGAGAATCAAATCAAACTCTCTAACCAATATTTCCACACGCAAGAACCAATAGCAATTAACATTCGGAACACCGGAAATTCAAACAAACTATGAAAACCAACTAAACGTAAAAACACAATATCCCCCAATCCGACTGGTCCTCGTGGGGGATGAAGACCACAACCCTCCAACAATCCAAAAAAGAAAAGAAAATAAAATCTATATTGCAGCACTAAATACCCTTACTCTGAAAAACGAAGAAAACTTAACAGAATTAACATACGCGCTAGAACATATCAAATGGGACATCGTTGGCCTTAGCAAAGTGAGACGATTGGGAGAAAGAATTGTTTCATACAAGGATTTCTTATTATACCATATAGGGACCACTCCTGGCCACCATAGGGTTGGCTTTATTGTAAAGAAACACCTGACAGACTGTATAGAAGGGTTTATAGGCCTTTCGAAGCGCACAGCAATGATGAATTTAAAGCTACCAGGATACCGAGACTCATGGTCTATTATACAAGTGTACTCACCTACAGAACAGTCAGACCTAGAAGCAATAGATACATTTTATCTTGAATTAAATAAAGTTATCCGAGATCACGCTAATAAAAACTTAATAGTAATGGGAGACTTCAATGGTAAAATTGGAGACAAGCGTCCTAGTGAAAACACACTAGGACCATTCACATACTGCAACAAAACCAGAAGCAGGTACGGAGAAAAAATTATGAACTTCACACTAGAAAACATCCTTACTATTTTAAATACTATATACAGGAAAAATAAGAAAAGAATGTGGACTTGGATCTCACCAGACGGGAACACAAAAAATTAAATTGATTTCTTCATGACTAACAAAAACAGTTACTTCAGCAACTTCAACTTCATCAACCAATTTAACTTCAACACCAATCATAGGCTGATCAGGGCAGAATTAAAAACAAAACAACCAAGGAAACCTAGACCAAGACAAGAACCAGTAAATGTAAAGCTCGGAACACACCAAATGGAACAATTAACAGCCAGCCTGAGAGACAAATTCACAAACTATAAAGAAAACACAAAGAACCTAAACATACAAGAAAAATACAACTGGATAGAGAATATTATTAAAACTGAAACAAAACTCGCTGCAAATACTAGTAGCGAACACAAGCAATGGCTTACCACTATAAAATTACTAGAACAAAGGAGCCACTTAATTAACACAAGAGACGCGAAGGACAGAAGAAAACATCTAACAGAAATGAACAAAGAAATAAAGAAAAACATAAGAATAGATAGGAACAGAAATAGAATGGAGACTATTGAAAAACACATAATAAAAACGGGTGGTGTCAAAAAAGCATACAAGGAACTAACGAAATCTATAGTATAATTACTGGGTAGTAAAAATGAAAAGCAATAGAGGAAAATGGAACCACGACAGAGAAGACATATTGGAAATTGCAACATCCTATTACAAAGAACTGTATGAGTGTAACAACACCTCGCGAGAAGAAATAAATTTGGTAGAGACCGCAGATATCCCCAAAATCCTTCACGTAGAAATAGAGAAAGCAATAGATACACAACGGAAAGACAAAGCACCAGGCCCCGATGGTATAAATAACGAGATCTTAATACAAAATAAGCAGGCTATCGCACCGATCCTCACGGAAATATTTAAAGATATCATAGACACAGAAATTATCCCACAGCAATGGACTGAATCAAACATTATCCTTCTATATAAAAAGGGAGACAAACACGACATCGGAAACTACCGTCCAATCAGTCTCATGTCTAACATATATAAGATATTTGCCAAGATACTTTTAAAACGGATAGAAGGAACGCTAGATGAACATTAACCCATCGAACAGGCGGGTTTTCGGAAAGGCTACTCGGTAATCGATCACATCCATGCTGTCCGCCAGGTCTTAGACAAGTATAAAGCCTACTAGCGCGAGTATTATATTTCTTTCATCGACTATACCAAAGCATTCGACTCCTTGTACCACGAAATGATATGGAAGTCCCTAAAGGAACAAGGAATCGAACACAAATATATCCGCTTAATAAAAAATGTATATAGTCATAGTACCGCGAGAATCCAACTCGAAAAGAAAGGTAACCCATTTAGAGTAGGAAAGGGTGTCAGACAAGGAGACCCTCTATCTCCAAAACTATTCTCAGCGGTTCTCGAAACAATCTTTAGGGGTCTTAACTGGGAAAACCTCGGAATCAATGTCGACGGAGCCTCCCTAACACATCTGAGGTTCGCAGACGATATAGTGTTATTTGCTGTAACACCGGAAAACATACAAAAAATGATACATGAACTAGCGGATGAAAGTGAGAAGATAGGTTTAAAGTTGAACCCAGAGAAAACAAAGGTTATGACAATCGGGAAGAAAACCACCATACATCTAGGAAATAACCAAATCGATTACACCGACGAATACATCTATCTGGGACAGCTTATAACACAAGAGGATCCTATACGCAAAGAAGTTGAGAGAAGAATAACAAATGGCTGGACGAGATACTGGAGTCTGAGAGAGGTCATGAAAGACAAAACTCTTCACATTAATGTAAAGAAAAAGCTTTTCAACACCTGCGTACTACCTGTTATAATGTATGGCAGCCAAAAATGGGCTTTTACACAAAATACGACAAGAAAACTGGAAATCTGCCAACATGCAATGGAAAGAAGTATGCTGAATGTGAAAAGGTCGGACCGAATAAAAAACGTCATGTCATCAGAAAAAAGACGAAAGTCATAGACATAACATCAAAAATTAGAAGACTCAAATGGCAATGGGCAGGGCACATGATAAGAGGCCCAGAGAAATTGAGCAAACTTGTGACACAATGGTACCCTAGAGAAGGGAAAAAGAAAAGGGGCAGACCACAAAAAAGGTGGGATGATGACATTAGGCAAGTAGCAGGAGTAACGTGGAATAGAGTGGCCCAAGATAGAAAGGAATGGAAAAGGTTGGAGGAGGCCTTTGCCGATTGGCAAACAGACCTACAAAAAATAATTAAGTATTAGAATAGAATAGATTAAGATTAGTATAGCTACAAAAATATATTTCTATATCCACACTCATAGTTCTTAATACTTTGTAAATAGATACTAAGTTGGTCTGAATAAAGGGCTTTATTATTATTATGTCTAATAACGAAATCAATAAAAACACTATGTTTCTGCAAAGGAGTGAATGTCACTTTAATTACCCTTTCAGTAAGTCTCCTTTTGGAGATATAATATGACAAATTGCTTATAGTTTATAGCAATAGTCTTTGTATTTACTGTTTTAGGCATGTTTAAGGTATGTATTTTAGGTAACATTTTTGATTCTTACCATTGTAGAAATGTGAACTGCACAGGAACACCTCATGGATGAAACCTATGAGTAGTATGACCTTCAGCACATATCTCGTATGGGCCCCAAGTCTTGCGAATCACGCCGATGTATCTCGTACACCACTCGTGTCCTTGAATTATCGTCAAGTCTTGCGGACCACGTCAATGTATCTCGTACATCACCCGTGTCCTTAAAATGCCATCGATCCTTAACAATCATCATAATTGATGAACGTCCCCCTAATTTCTCTTATTGGAGGTAAAACATTGCCAATTTATAGACGGTTAATAATCGTTTTCAGGTATATTTCGTGTTAAACTGTTTGTACACGAATAGGGACAGACTTCATAAGTTTACTTTTCGGGCGACGAAGCTTTCCCAAATTTTAATATGACGAAATTCAGCTCTCCAAATATTAGATATTATATAAAGTTAAGCTGAAAACACCACACATAAACAACTGTCGGTTGATCTTTTTAGAATGTACTCCTTTACCAGGACGTAAACTTTTCTAAATTTGCCTATACGATGTTTTAAATTTATTTCACAAGGTCACTTGAGTATATTACAACCTTTTTGTTATATAATTTCAGTGCCATAACAAGATTATTAAATTAAATGTCGACCAAAAACTTTATTACAAAGCATCGGCTGCCGCGCTTTCAAAAGAATGGTTGCAGAGGTTATGTCCACAGATACCATAGAGGCGGCGTTGACTTTTGAAGTATCTGAATGACGCGCGGTTGCCAAGCGAATCGAGAGAGCTGCTAATATAGTTTATATCGAGAACGAAGGACACGGTATAATATGTCTCATCATCATCATCATCATCTCAGCCCATACTTGTCCACTGTTGAACATAGGCCTCCCCAAAGGGGGGATTTCCCATACTCGCCACGCTTGGCAGGCGGGTTGGCGAGCGCAGTTTTTGATCGCAGGTTAAGAGAACGCTGCTGCCCATTCCCTAGTTTTCCCTTAGTCGCCTTGTACGACACCCGATGGGATGAGATGGGTTGGTCCTATTCTAAGCCGGGAACCACGCGGCTAATAATATGTCTGTATTTAACGAATTTTTAATCCAATCAATTTTTACCTTTTAATTCCACAATAATTCATGTCTCGATAGGTTCAGACACGTTGAATTTTTCGTAAGAGAGTCATTGTAATGTAAACACTGCTGTTTGTTCTCATTTATTAGTGGACATCGTTCGTTTTAAAAGGGTAAGCAGATGAGTATCTACGTAATGTTGAGGATAATAAGTGATCAAACGAACTTACCCGAAGTGAAGTTCGATCATTTTTATACGAAGTCCTTCGTTCGAAGATATAAACATGCAGCTCTCTCTACTCGCTTGGCAATCCGCTAAGTTTTTTAGAGACGTCAACGCCTCCTCTATGGTATCTGTGGACATAACCTCTGCGACCATTCCTTTTAGAAGTAGTACATTTCAACTTTACCAACGGGCAGGGCGGGTTGGGTACTTATATCTTCGAACGAAGGACTTCGTGTAATAATGATCGAACTTCACTTCAGGTAAGTTCGTTTGATCACTTATTATACTGTGTCCTTCGTTCTCGATATAAACATGCAGCTGTTTAGAGCTATAAGGGTAAAGTTGAAGTATACCACATGGATGTCATTTTTAAGCGTGAGCTCTAAAACATAACATGTCATGAGTACATTGTTCTACAACACAAATACAACATATATATATATATATACAGACGAGTATATATATACACATATATTGTTTCTTACGACCAGTCTGTCTAACTTATTCAAAATAAATTTATTTAATCATTTACAAAATTCTATAACATGTTATGTTATATAGCGTAGATCCATCCCAACAAAAATCTTTAAAGAACCTGTTATAGCACACCTGTTGTCCATAACTCATTACTACCGGGTAATAATAATTAATCATTACTTATCAGATATCAGTGCATTCTCCATCTGTTATGTCTTCTATATATAGATTTTTTTTATAGATGTCTATATAACCAGAGTTGAGGAATTACCGATCCAGAACTTTGTTTATATGAAATTAATCCCTTTATAATAATTCTTGTATCATAGAAAACCCTTCCGAAACGAACTATGGGAGTGGAGGAAGCCAGTAAGTAAAGAACCTGTTGGAACCCCGCACCCTCCGCCTACCCCGCACGGGGTCTGGCGTGACGATATAGATAGAGATAGATAGAAAACTCTTACTGTGTACTAGATCTGGACACAAAGTATGTTAGTACCCAATCTATAACAATATAAGACAAATAAGACAGGGAAACCTGTTTCCCCACTAAAGTGTCTTTCCAAGTGGTATGTGGGTTTTTTTTTTTTTGGCAAATGATCTCTTTTTTGAGTACAGTACCAGACAAAGGCTACAAATTATATTGGTGATTATAAGGATGCTTTGTAATAATTACTATTATAATTAATTTATGATAAAGTATTTTCCTTTATGTCAAAGTTCGTTTATATTTAATGTTAGTTATATTTATAATCTTTAAAGATGTACATATGCCAAAATTTAACATTTTTGTACTAGAGGCCTTTGTACTAATGTCCTTAGGACCAGGTTTTTTAACCTTCACTTGTCTGGATTACTTGCAGTATTTGCACAAAACCAATAAAGTTATGTTTGCCGTTGAAGGCAGACAGACACACATTTTTATTAGTGTCATAGATACATTGTTACATACCAAAGTCAGTGAATACCTTTAGCCTCCAATATTATGGTTTATTTGTAACAGCCATGTTGTATTCCTGAATGTTTAACTGATTTTTCAGTAACATAAGAAAAAACAAAACAAGCCTTTATGTAAAAAGCCTAGCAAGCTTTTCTTACCTCACATTCTCTGGTAGGAGACTTCCAATGTCCATTGTGATTTGTTTTTGGTGGGCCGATAGGTACACTGTGGGTTATTATTTTTACACACCGGATGAGGATTATTGTTCTATATTGGTTACAACACTGGTGGTTTTTTGAAATTTAAACTACTGCTTATGAACAGATAGTTTTAATTCCACATTGGTACTCTACTATATTAAAACTCATTTAATACAAAATATATACTGCTGACCACAAAGGTTCTTATCACAATAAATGTTTCATGACTGTATTGTTAGGACTCATCTTCCCTGGCTACCCTGCAAGGGGTCTGGGCTGATAATATTGATAATTATTAGTTTTATGTTAACTGGATAGACCAGGTATTTTATATTATATTTTAAGGATGTATGTGTGTAACACAAATTATTGCACAACTTGCCTGTCTCAGCATCGGTAGGCAGAGATATTATATTTGGAATATTTGCACAATTCTGTTGCTTGTCAGTTATAACAGGCATTGTTATAAGTAGAGATTACTTTAGCTCATCTGTTTATAAACCCTGTTCAGGGATAAATATTGCAAGGTTCACTTGTATTAATACAAGTGCTCATAATATTGCACAATTCTTTGTGTAATAAGCTCCACTTTGGGCTATTTCAGGATTATTATACAAGTATGTCTAATAATGAAATCAATGCAAAACATTATGTTTCTGCAAATGAGTGGCTTATGTTATTAATAATGTATTGTTATTCATAAATTCATAAACAATGTCCCTTCAATTACCCTTTCAGAAAGTCTCCTTTAGGAGATATAATATCACAAATTGCTTATAGTTTATAGCAATAGTATTTGTATTTTACTGTTTAAGGTATGTATGTTGGGTAACATTTTAGATTCTTACCATTGTAGAAATGTGAACTGCACAGGAGCACCTCATGGGTGAAACCTATCAGTAGTATGACCTTCAGCACATATCTCGTATGGGCCCCAAGTCTTGCGGATCACGCCGATGCATGTCGTACACCACTCGTGTCCTTGAATGACCGAAGTCTTGCGGACCAGGTCGATGCATCTCGTACATCGCCCGTGTCCTTATATTGGCATCGATCCTTAACAATCATCATTATTGATTAATGTCCCCCCTAATTTCTCTCATTAGAGGTATTACATTGCCAATTTATAGACGGTTAATAATTGTTTGCAGGTATATTGCGTGTTAAACTGTTTTTACACGAAGAGGGACATGAGACTTGGTAAGTTTACTTTTCGAGTGCAGACTTTACAAGTCTTAATATGACAAAGCTCACGTCTCCAAATATTCGATATTATATACATAAACAATTTAAGCTGAAAACGCCACAAATAAACAACCTTCAGTTGATCTTTTTAGAATGTACTTTTTTTGTTAAGACGTAAAATATTTCTGAATTTGCCTATACGATGTTTTAAATTTATTTCACAACATCACTTGAATATATAAAAACCTTTTGTTATATAATTTCACTGCTATGACTATATGATTAAATTAAATGTCGACCAAAACTTTATTACAAAGCATCGGCTGCCGCGCTAAAGGAGAGAATGGTCGCAGAGGTTATGTCCACAGATACCATAGAGGAGGCGTTGACGTCTCTAAAAAACTTAGCGGATTGCCAAGCCAGTAGAGAGAGCTGCATGTTTATATCGAGAACGAAGGACACAGTATAATAAACAAGTTTTCTTACCTTGTTAAAACGAATCGTAGTCCAACCTAACCTCTATATAACAAACCTTATTGTAACGAAGTACTTGGTTAAACGAATATTTTCTAATTCCCTTCAGTTTCGTTATATCGAGCATGCATGCATGAAAGCATGCTTTTTCGATAATGTTACGTTAACATCAATCTACCCGGCATAACCTCTATGAAGGTTTAGCATAAATAGATAAATGTTAGCGTAACGCTATCGAGTTAATATGCGATTCATTTTACGCTACAAATTTACTTAATAAAGATGAAAGTCTTGTGAACTCATGTTTTTACGACAAAGTGATAGGTCCTCTGCTCTGCTACCTAAGAGTAAGTACTCAAGACTGTACCCACTAAGTACTTAAATCAGATGTTGTTAATGTTTTTCATGAGAGTATGTTGCAATCGGTGGTTTTTAAAATCCTATTTCATATCGAGTTATCCTACTAGCCACATAATCTTTAAAGCTTATACGAATGTTTTGAGAGTTTATATGACGTTTGAATGTATTTTGCATCATACTGTTTTTATATTTTTGTTAATTACAGTATGTTAAAATTGTAATAATATGTACGTATTTTAACACTTCGTAGTCGAGTTTGTATTTAATAATGTAGATTTATTTTGACATGACGTTACTATGACAAAGTTCTAATTAAAATGCTCGCGTTACCTATTATGTGTAACGTATAGGTACCTGTCTTATACCTAAACCTGTAGGTACCTATCTATCTATATCATTACGCCAGATCCCTTGCAGGGAAGGTAGAGAGTACAGAGTTACAACAGGTTCTTCCTATACAGACCTCTCTGGCTTCCACCACTATCATGGTTCGTCTCATACACGCTCGCCGGTTACGGAGACCCCTGAATTGCCCTTCAGATAAGACACAGTCTATTTGGAATATCAATCTACTCGTGATAACTCGTCTTAGAGTAGGTACCTATCTCATGTTATGGTGTATTATTTGGTTTATTAATAGACATTATAAATGTCTCGTTCAATGGTTAATTAACTAAGTAATTCACTAGGATTAAATAGCACAGCAGTGTAATACCTTACACGCGTTACGGTTTTCATCTTGTCTCCCTCAAACAAGGCTAACAGCAAACACAACAAAATGTAAATTCAAAATCGTCTTACTTTTTACAGATCCCATTATTTTGCGACTTTTGAATTTACAACTGGGAAAGAACGTAGCGTTAAAAAAAGGTAAACCGACTTCAAAAAGCAAAAAATAAATATTTGAAGTCGGTGCTGGTTGGTGCAGTCGGTTACTTGGCACCGACTTCAAATATTTATTTTTTGCTTTTTGAAGTCGGTTTACCTTTTTTGTTAAAAGATTTTTATTTTACAATTTGAAGTGACGAGTGAATTATTTAGTAATATTTATATACCGATATTATATTATTGCTAAGTTGTAAAGTAAGGTACCTACAGGATTAATATAATGACTATAATAACGGAATCTATACATTCGTGCTGTTCGCCGTTAAGGAGTTCCCTCTTGTATCTTCAAAGTCCAAGTTTCAATACCAATAACAATAAAATAGGATCACCTCAAAACTATACTGAACCAAATGCAAAAAGAATCATCAAAATCGGTTCATAAGCAAAGGAGTTATAAAAAAAAGGACGAATTATGAACCTCCTTTTTTGAAGTTGGCTAATATACTGCTTGGTTCTATAGTAGGGTACCTATAGGATTGACGTAATACCCATAATATCTCAATTTACACATGCCTATTGTTTGTCGTTAAGGAGTTCCCTGGTGTATCTTCTAAGTCCAAGGTCCAATGCCAATGAAATTAAAATGGGACCACTGCGGAGCTACTGAACCCAATGCAAAAAAAAATCATCAAAATCGGTCCACAATTGACGGAAATATCGCTGAACATACATAAAAAAAAAAAGCATACATACAACCGAACATAGAACCTCCTCCTTTTTGAAGTCGGTTAAAAATTGCAGCTCGCGATGACTTCGCTTTTTAGTTTTTGTTCAAATTGCAATTAGTGAGGAGTTTGCGAATCCTCAGCGTTGTGTCAGAGATTGATGACAATGGAAATTTTATACATCGTTAGTCAGGAACGCGTTAGGTGAGCACGCTGTTTTTCCAGTAATCGTACCCGTGTAGGCACCGACAATTATTTGTCAAGCCGGCAAGGTTAACGCAGGTATACCATCCTCTCTCGCCTCAATATTTATTATGGCACACCTCCCGTTTTTCGTGACTTCGTTAACGCCCCGATCACTTGCAGGTAATGCGGGTTGCGTCCGATTTGTATCGATCCTTTATTAATCGAGGGTAAAATAAACAACGGCAGCTGTCACCACGACGATAAATAGCGAAAATGTGCTGATTACTCACTTGGGTAGGTATACTAGAGTAGATAATGGAGGCGGAAAATATGTTTTCATTCGGTGGATCGGTTGTTACAATCGATTTTTATGGGTCTTATTGAGCTGGGTTGCGGAGGCGAGTTCATTTGTTTATATTTATCAGTAGGGAAACCGATAACTCTCATTTCGCTCGGCGTGACGCAATGCAGAGATTAAAAGCTTACAGTCATAGCACCGTGGATGTGGATATGGGACTGGCTAGATCCAATATTAGCCCAGTTTGACGTGAGCTCGACGTTCCTGAATATAGGACGGTAATTTTGAGGCAACAGTACTAATCTCAACTACTTCTGGGAATAGAAAGTTACATGTTTGTTGTCAGGGAGGTATGTTAGCTTAGTCAGATTTTCGGGGCATTATATTAGGAAATAACATACACAAAATTTCTGTTAATGTAAATCAGCCTAACATTAATTACAAATAGGTCTGCACTGTCCCACTGTCAGACAAAGGCTTTTTTTAGATATCGAGACAAGGCATAATAGCGCATACGCAACTACATGCACTTAGTACGGGGTGGTGCAGGGAGGTTTGTGACCTGTTGTTGGAAATTATCAAGCAACCTATAAGGCATTCAACTTTGCTTGATAACTTACAGTCATGTTGCCATTATGTAGTAAACAACAACGATTGATGCTTCAAATTTTTCACACTTCTAATTGATGTTGCGTTTTTGACAAATTAATTAAACAACGATAAAATTAGATAGTCTTAAACTTTTACAATAGGTAGTAGATAAATCACTTAATGATTCATCAACAAATGAAATCAGATTCACAATAAAGTTTTTGCGGTGAAACAACAAATATTTTAAAGGGAATGAATACGTAAATCTTGGTCGGTCGACTGGCTGACATACTGTTACAGGCAGTTAATCCGGTGATGCGGGTCGCGGGCTCGTGGCTCAGCTGACGCGGTAACGCCGGCTGCTTCTCGAGGATCTGGGCTAAATCGTCACATTATGAATGCTTCCTGTTTTACATGCTATGATTCCGCAAAATCTTGCTGAAGATTTCTACGCGTGCATTGACACAATGGTATTAAGGCTGATGATGGTAGAAATGATTATTTAATAAATATTCATTTCTATTGTTAAGGCTTATAGAATACGTTTGAAAATTTTATAATATGGAGAATATTTTTAAATTACGTAACTTAAAAATATTCTCCATATTATTTTAGATTTTTAGATTAAAATATTGTAGATCACAGTAACGATGTTTTATGATCAATACCTTACAGTGTTCCAAACAATATTATTTATGTTAAGTTGGATTAAAATACAATATTTTGATAGAAATGTTTCTACTAAGCTTAAATTTAGTTAATAAGAATATGTATCTGTATTTATTTGGGTCTTGAAATTTGTGCAAACACATTTCATAATGATATTTTTTACAGTTTATAAACCCTTGCCATTAATTGTGAATTTAAAATGATAATAATGATAAAAATATATGGCAGCGGTCAATCGACAGACGGCGACACACCTGAGGGCTAAACCATAAAGGACCTAGAAGAATAGAGGGAGCATTTACAAGTTTATATATTTGCACTGCTTACACTTACGTCATGTCAGTGATGAGAAAGATGATAAATCATCGTTACCAGTTACACCCTCGTAATTTTTTTTTGATATTAATGACATAGGCCATTAATATCAAAAAAATGTACGATGTAACTTATGTTTTCCCATAGATGTAGTATTAGTTCTTTCCCTGCGAAAGTTTTATCGATAAAATCATTTTGTATATTAGCCGAAAATTAAATATTTTTTACAATACAAAATATCGCTGTATCTCATAGTGCCTATTATGGATGCGTAACTTAGTTTTGTAGTAATAATAGTAATTCTATCTAACTATTGACGATCTAAATAATCTTGAAATTTACTATATAATAATTTTAAATTAAAAAATATCAGATTAAAAAACATTTTTTATAGAAAAACACAACGGAGACCGACAAGTACTATGGTACTTGTCAAGACAAATGTAACGAGCCTTAACACGTCAGAGTTATGTTGAATAGTTGGTAGTTCTGTTGGTCACCCTTCGCCTCCAACATGAGACTCTAGACACAATCCGGGTCTACAGAACACAAATCCAATGAGTCCAAACACGGCAGGGTTATATTGAGTAGTTGTGTGCTTCCATTGGCCACCTTTCGGCTTCATCATCAGACCCTGAACACTATCTGATTATATAGTACTTCTCAATATCAATTTAACCAGCCCATGATGGGGTTACGTTGTATAGTTTACATGTTCCTATACTCACCTTCCGACTCTATCATCAATACCATATTATTGCAACGTCATAGGACTTACATACGGACGGACGGAAGTATGCAAAATTTTAGCTCAATCGGATACCCGCACGTGCTTGAAAAATGGATCACAAGATTTGAAACGGAAAGACAGACAGATAGACATACGAACATTGTAAGTTTAATAAAAGCTTGTAAAAATAAAATTAACCCTTTCATAACGTTTTTTATTTAATATATAAGTGCGAACAAAATATATAAGAAAAAACCTATTGCAAAGAAATCATTAATTTAAAAGAGAACAAATTAAAGTTAATTTACATTGAAACTGCTACTGGTTGTAATATTCGCTATTTGAGTCCAACATCGAAGCACTCTTTTGTAAAATATTTTAAAAAGATGCAACTATATTGAGTTTTAATGTGCTCTTAGAATTGCATAAAACACTATTCATTTAGGCTGCAATATCTCAAGGCATACTAAAACAAAAAAAAAAACATGCGTTAACAATTATATATTTACCAATTTTCGAAAATGCTATCAATATCGATGTAAATTCTCCCATCATTATGACTAATCTCTTTGGAAATACGATTATTAAGATTCTATCTAAATTCATTGCTTTCTATTCATCATTTATGCTCAAGGAAAACAGTCAATCTGGTATAGTTATATGCATCTTCAAACAAGTTAGTCGTCTTTCATAACTGTGACTAGTGTATGGTGATGCCTTACGACTGAGATATAAGATAATAATAATATTTCCATGGATTAATTAAAATTATTTATCTCGTCTTCAAAGACCGAAAGCGATTAATGAAGGTGTATAAATGGATGATCTACTGGTAAATCATCTACTATATGCAGATGACGTTATAATAGCGCTAACAACCACTGATCTGCAAACACTAGTCACAGTTATGAAAGACGACTGCATGAAAAATGGCTTACATTTGAATGTAAATAAAACCAAGATTATGGTTTTTGAACGGGAAGAAACCAAAACGAGTGCAAAGATTGGTTGGCAACGATGTGCTGGAGCAAGTGAGTTTGTATATCTTGGTTGCGCCTTTAGTAAGGATGGGAAATTCACCACTGATATAGAGAGGAGAGAGAGCGCAGGGAACAGAGTAAACGGTGCGATGGGAAAGCTACTTGGGAGTCTACACGTAAGCCAAAAGGCGCAGCTGGCCATACATAAGGGAGTTTTTGTCCCAACGCTGTTATATGGTAGCGAGAGTTAGGTATGTAAGAAGGAGAATGAAAGTAGGATAAATGCGGTGGAAATGCGAGCTCTGCAAAAGATGTGCAGCGTGAAGCTGACCGACTGTATTCAAAACAGCGTAGTAAAAACCGAGTAGGTATGAAAAATCGGTGTAAAGTTGAGAAAGGGTATGCTCCGTTGGGTCAGGCAAATAAAAAGGATGTCAGAAGAAAGAATAATAAACAAATTTACAATGCGAAGTTGAAGGATGTAGGACGACCTAGACTATCTTACTATGACCAAATAGACCGAGTCTTATCTGAAGGACAAGTCAAGAGTCTACGTAACCGGTGACGTGTATGAGACGAACTATGAGAGTGGAGGAAGCCAGAGAGGTATGTAAGGAAAGAACCTGTTGGAACTCTGTACTCTCTGCCTACCCCCCAAGGAATCTGATGATATAGATATATAGATAGATTATTTACCTCGCCTCGCTTGAAGAATATAGGCGTGGCGGTTTGTTTCTTTACTACATATATATTTATATAATAATAAAAAGTATATACCGAAATATTTAATTCAATTTGTCTTTAGTGCGCAATGAACGTAAACAGCGTATTTTAATCTCATTATCAGGCGATGGCAGATCAAACTAATTATGCGGATTTCTGTAGGTACTATGCCAATATCGGCAGCAATAAATTGACGGCTATTTGCTCTGATAAAATAAACAGAGGGTTTTGCATGAAAAGATTGACGTGAGCGTGACTCTAGCGATTTCATATGCCATCCTTTTCAAACTAGAAATATACTAAATATACTACTAGAAAGATTTCTTTTCTAATTTTTTTAAATAAAAAAAGGGACCTATTTGATTAGGTCACACACGGAATAAATATGTGTTTGAAGTTTATGAGCGATACGTCTCCTGCTCATTTCATTACATTAGGTGCCTATCCAACCAAGCTTTAGTACAAGAAGTGGCTGCAAGCCACTACTGATATTAATAAAACAAACACGCATTAAAAGCCTTAACTGAAAAAAAACTTAAGATCTAGGTAATTAAACAACTTACATTTGTTAATGCATTATGAGAGCTAACACTTGCACTGAATTATCATTTTATTAAAAGGGAATGCAGTTATACAGTAGTAATTAATATTTTAAGGAGTAGATAGGTAATAAATGAAGGCAGTTAAATCGTAGAAAAAGGAATAGCCGTCACCTTTAATCAACTTTAATACCGTAATATAGTTAATGGACGTGTTATGTCTCTATAGGCGTTACTTTGTCAAACCTGGGTACTTTTAAGTTGGTAACATAAAGTATTGTTAAAAATGTCAAATAGGGTGGGAAGAAAATTAAAAATAAAATTTAAACCTATTATGCGAAGATATAATTTTCTGCATCAAATGTTGGTACTGTAGATTCAATTGTTTTCTTAATGAAGTTACTAAGTATTTACACAACCCTTGTTTCGTCGAACGTAAATACCACTCTACCAGAACGAAATAATTTTCCGCCGCCTAGTACCTTAGCTCAAATTAGGGTATTTACTATTAATTATTCTTAACGGCGGTCGATCCCAAGAATCCTTTGTAATTCAACGTTTCTTAGACAGCGGTAGAGTTTCTAAGAGCTTTAGTACTCCCGAATAGTTAGTTGTCTTTCATTTTACTTATTTTTTTAGTTAGTTAGGTTTTTAGGTTTAGGTTTAAAGAGTTTATTCTCAAAAAGACAAAAGCCACTTACATGAGAATATAGATTGACATAATATAAACTTATTTTAGGTAGGTCACCGAAAGACACCATAAACATAAAGAATAATAGGTCGGTTGCACGTTCATCGGTTTTACCATCAACTAGTAGGGTGGTATCGTTTTTTGTGATATTTGTTGTCAATTATATATTTCGATAGTTGATATTTAAAACCGCTAAACGTGCTTACACTTTTTATATAAGACGGCAAATTATTATACAGTTGTGCTCCTTCATAGGTAATACTTTTTTTACCATAATTTGTACGTATCTTTGGTAGAACAAGTAAACTAGGTCGACGGAGACTACGTTTACTTATTTGACATTTCTTAATAAATGTTATGTTAGTGTCAATGGTTTTATCTATAATTTTTCTAATTAAAATACAAGTACTATACACGTAAAGTTGTTTAATATCCATTAGTTTTGTTTCCTCAAAGATTTTGTTCGTTGGTGTTAAGTATGGATAATGAAATAATGTTTTTATGATCTTATTTTGTATTCTTTGTAGTTCTTGTAGCTTTGTTTTACTAGCGCTGCCCCATACTTCTATGAGGTACAGTAAATGTGATTTAACAAGAGAATTGTAAATCGTCAAACGCATTTTTTTAGTTATACAGGAACTTATATTGCAAAGAGATCCAATAACTGAGGAGATTTTATTTTTAATATAGTCAATTTGTTTGTTCCATGTCAAGTAATTATCCATTCTCAAGCCGAGGTATTTCTCGCAAGTTTTTTGTTCTAATGGGATGTTATCAATAGTTAATGGGTCATGTAGTGGAATTACTTTATTTTTAGGTTTAAACATAATGTAACAAGTTTTGGAGATGTTTACGGTTAGCAGATTATATTGGAACCATTCAAACAGAATTTTAAGATCTTCTTGGGCACGTGAAATAACTTCATGTACATTAGCTCCGAAATAGAATAAGCACGTGTCGTCTGCGTACAGAGTTAAATGACCATGTAGCTCTAGTTCTGTAATACTATTTATATATATCAAAAATAGTAATGGTCCCAATATGGATCCTTGCGGGACGCCACACGTGATTTGTGAAGGACTACTTTTGACGTTACCTATCTTGACTATCTGGGATCTGTTTGTTAAGTAAGATTGGAGAATTTTGAGTGCATTGCCTCTGATACCAACGTTTTCTAGTTTTTCTAATAGTAATTTGTGACTTACGGTATCAAAGGCTTTTTTTAAATCGATAAATATACCCAAAACAATATTTTTCTTATCGATATTGTCTCTGATTTTTGTTGTAAGATCAATAGTAGCTGTAGTGGTGTTGTTTTTAGTTCTAAATCCATATTGGCGTTCCGATATGAAATTAAAAGATTCTAAGTAGCTTAATAGACGTCTATGTAATACTTTCTCTAAAATTTTTGACATAATCGGCAGCACAGAGATCGGACGATAGTTTCCGGGGTCGGTTTTAGCTCCTGATTTATAGATAGGTGTTACCTTTGCAACTTTTAAAGTATCTGGGAATTCACCGGCACTCATAAGTGTATTAAAACACTCCGCTAACTTACTCGCGATTAAATTTTGTAGACTTTTTATAACTTTTGTGCTAATTTTATCTATACCGCTACTTGAATTCGGATCGAGATCTTTAATAATTTTAGTAATTTCATTAGTACTACATGGATCTAGTATATCTTTATTAATGTTTGTTTCTTGTTGGAATAATAACTCAACTTAAATACAAGAAATTTTTTTGGTTGCATTTGAATCTAGACCGTTTAACGACTCGGCCTAGTTATCAGGGCGTATTGGGGAAATTTAGCGTGTTTTCGCAACCTAGAGGGTTATATACAGAATTTAATTAAGTACGTAATACATATTTATATTCATACAGTGGGACAGTTCCTTAACAGGGCTATTATAATTATATTATAGCCCATATATATATATATATATATATATATATATATATATATATATATATATATATATATATATATATATAATCGTGTAAGCTTTCACCTGAAGTGTCGTAACTGAAAAAACATTTTAGTATTATTCTCTATTTTAAGTTAATCTAATTATTCGTTATTATTGGGTTTCTATGAAACTACTACAATCACCGTTAAAATTATCGGCCATCCAACCAAGGAAAACAGATTGTGAAAATTGAATAATAATATAATTTATCGCCACAAAAACAATCTAAACTGACCAAACGTTAGGCGCTCACGTTTCTGGAAGGAATAATTTTGCCTAAATACGAGTTGTTTTCGGCAGACAAGGGGAAGCACGTGTCGGATCAAACATCGCCACGGGGCACCACAAATCATGCCACAAAAACCTTTTGTAGGTAATTCGGGGCGATCTTGCCGATACTCAAGATAGGAGCTTACAAATTGCTTTCGGCCTTAAATGGCCATATATAATTTGGTTATTTATTGCCAGTAACTCTATTGATATGTATTACGGTTCATCAGTCTTTTGGCTGCGTTTATGGGTCCTGTAAGAATTTTCCTATATGTGAGCTACAAGTGTTTAGTGAAATTAAAAATGTTTTATAGACAAATATATCTTTTTACGCACACACACACCGTCACGCCTATATTCTCTCTTAAAATAGGATTGTTTCAGTTACCTTTTGTTCAAATAACACAAACTTTTTCTTAAACCGAAAGTGATGAAACGATTTCACTATTCCTATATATAGAAACATACCTTGGGTAAGTACAGTGACATATAGTAGGTATATGTTAGTCATTATTTATTTTAAACAGCAATAATTTCAGTTAAATATAGAGCACATCTATGCCGTGATATATTTAAATTTAGCGAACTAACGATTTTTTACGATTTATAAGGAGTTCAAAACTACATCTTATAGGGTCTTTTTTACTTTTTAACATCTATATGGAAACTCAAAAAATAAAATGCATGACATAGTACATGTTTACTCAAGCCGAGAAATCACAATTTTTTTTTTGTTTTCAATTTCTTTGTTTTTTCGCATTCTGGATGGTTAACAATTTATATATACACACATCTTAGAAAAAGAACGACGAGACATCGATTTACATCAACTAGATAGATCGCTCGCGCATTCCCAACGCAAAATGCAATATGACATTTCGTTCGCACTAAAATTGGTATTTTCCGATTCGAACGCTTAAAATTACGTACTCAATACATAAATATGGCGTAGGGAATTTTTGCACGTGATGCAAAACCTCTCGATTTTCGTTCGTATAATATGCTATAGGAAAATGGAGTTGTATGCAGAATAATAAAATCCTTCGATTATTCGAAGCGAGCCCTTCATAAATTTTACCGTGTTGATGTCAACATACATGTTTTGATCGCAACTGACAAAAAAAAATAAACGAAACATTGAGGCTGAGCAAACGTGTATTTTTCGAATAGATGTGTAAATGTTTTGTACAAACAAACCACCACTACTTCAAATTTTCCACCAAGATCTATAGGTTTCCCAGTTATATTATTTTGAATATCAGCTTTACCATTAAATCCAAACAGTCACAGAGAGATGTATTAATATTTCAAGGACTTCTACCAGTATGTTTTTGTATTTTTATAATTCAAAAGGCTTTTTACATCTATTCGGACTTCAATTTTAGTTTACACAAGACTAAAATTCTCTTCCGTTAAACTTTTGTGGTCATGAACGTCGTAGGTACCTACTAAATTGGTATTATATACCTTGAACGGGAACATTAACAAATCTTCAGAATGAGTTAAACGTAGGTACGTACTTAACATTTTAAGCCAATTTTCTTTGTTACCGGCTTTACAGATAACCGTTTAAGAACACATGGATATTAAGTACTGAGGGTTAGCACGAACAGATTGACTCGTAACGAGTTGATTCGCTACCCTTTTCACACTACAATATAAATTCATAATGATGAAATTGTTCGCGCTAAGTTCTTGTTGACTAAACATTTCTAATCGTACCTAAACCTTACAATCTACTCACAGATGTGTATTACAACAGCTAAAAGCAAATTACTAAGATATTGATTGCCAGCTACCAGGATAACATATTCTACTAGCTATTTAGTAAGCTCTTATTTGCATCGTAACGTATGCATGCTGTTTAGGCAGAGAGTACAGAATTCGAACAGTCTCTTCCTTGCAGACCTTTCTGGCCATCTTTTCAAATATTAAAACTCAGAGTAACTCTTTGTAAAAGCTAAGAGACAGCGAAGAAACGAGATCCTCAAGATGACCAAGAAGTCAGTGCAAATAGTCACCGTTACACCTATATTCTACAAGCGGAGTTGGCAAATGTGTACGGTACACCCACTTTTTCAGACGATATTATGTCCCAGGGAGCGAGACTCAACCTTGGATTTTTTTACAGAACCATTTTTTTTCCAACCTAATATTCATAATTAAGACTTGAAAGCTTGGCATCAATAGACTGACGTAAGCGTTACACTATCGGTTTGATATGCCATCCTTTTTAGACGACAAATATACTAAATATCGATACGTCAACCTGTTCGTGTTAAGGCCTCTGAGCACGAAAATTTGTCGTTAACATAACGTTATCAAACGATATATATATATATATATATATATATATATATATATATATAACGAAATGCCATCTTTGTTACACTATTTTACTAAATATAGATGACGGTTACTCGCTAGCGTTACGATAGCGTCAATCTTTTCGTGAGAAGCCCTCGGAGTGCTACATGTAAATTTCGGCGCTAGACCAACGAGGTGGTTGAAGCAGTAAAAGATTTTTTTTAAAGGCAAGAGTTACAAGTTACTAGCAGTGAGGTACGGTAGACCGCGAAGCGCAAACCGCGCCGTACCTCATCAATATTGCGCTCACGTTCGAAAACTTTCTGCCACAATTACCTGAGAGCTCAAGTGTCGGAAAATATATTGGTTTTGTTCGTCTTGATCCCAACTATCTCGAGAATTGATTTCATGAGAGAATAATCTATAAAATACTAGATGACCCGTTGAACTTTGTACAATCTAAAATTGTTTTGATTGTATTTATAAGCAATTATCAAAATATAAAATTACCAATTTCGATTTTTTACATTTTTCGACTACTGCAATTTGTATTTAATTCTTTCTTCTTATCGTCTCGATGGCAGGTATGTCGAATCTTTTATTCTTCTTATTTTTTTTTACTTTTTTATTCCTTTAGTAACATAAATAATGTTTTAAACCGTTTAATGTGAATAAATTACAGAATTAAAACCATTTTTTTGATATTCTTTTTACCATCACCTGGCTGTTCCACTACCTCTTTAGCAAATCTATTTTATTCTTAGTATGCCTGAAGGGGGAATCTAATCCTAACTCCCCAAAATAGGTTCTATGTACAGAAGATTGTTGATGAATGTACTGCGTATTTGTTACAAGAAATATATATAAAAATTCAGATGAAAAGGTCAAAAATTTAATATATGGAGTAAAATTTAGTTATTTATCTAAGACAATACTTTTACAAAAACTTTATCTTGAATATACATTGCAAATGTTCTATTCAATAGTAGATTGGATATGTATAAAATATACACGAAAAATAACTCTAAAGATATGCTCTTAATTTAACTTCACTGTTGTCAAGACCATCAGACAAGAGAAAATTTCATTCGAAAATTCTCAAGGTCATTGAAGATAGTTTACCGTACCATACCTTACCTACCCTTAGTGTAAATTACCTTGAGACATGTGGATATACGCAGTTTATAACTCTGTCGCTTGTCAACGACAAAGTAACATAAAAATAGTTTTGCTAAAGAACTAAAGTTGTGGTAGCCCCCTTGTTCAATTAATGACACAAAATGTATTTTATATGTTTATTTTTTATCAAATATTATTGACACATCAAGCACTGCTTCTGGTTCGTTGTTTCTCTTGTCAAAATCTGCAGTAATTGCCCGTAGCGATCACGGGGTCTTGGTTTTAAATTCTGGGTCGAAAAAAATAACTTTTCGAGAGAAAACATCCCAGTATCAGTCTGGAATTGTGCCCGGTATATGGCAATAGATTCGCTCCCTATTACATGAGACTACACATCGTCGGCGAAAAGTGGGTGTACACAGTACACCTCTACCGCCTTCGCTTGGGGAATACAGACGGTGTTGTTTTTTATTATATAAAATTGCGTTATCATGCACGTTTACGGTCGAATCAAAAAACTTGCGAAGCATTCCGTACGGTGGCTGTAATTATTTTTTCATATAATATGTCACGAAGGGTCCACATCCGGTGGAGTTAATTAATAACCGGGACCAGCAGGGCGTGTGTGCCTACGAACCGAAGGAAAAAAAATATCATCCCGCTGAGTACTGAGGCCGTACTCGCTATAACCAAACGCGACACGTTAACATATCTCCGCAAAATGATCATATTATGGTATGCCACTGCCACATCATTAATGAATACTGCGTTTTGTTATTTTTTCGAAGAAAAAAATAATGTCGACCGATACTAGACATTATTTTTATCGTGAGTGCGTTTACAAAAACAGGAAATTCACATGCACAAACACCCAGACCGAATCAAATATTTGTGGTTAACACGGAGATTTGTCCCGTGTGGAGATCGAACCCACGACTATTCGATCCAGTGGGAGGCTCAGGCTCTTAACCACTGGATCCTTCGATAATTTCACGAAGATACCTTAACGTGCCGCTTTACGTTGTAGTCATAGTGAATAAGGGAACTGGTTAGTTAGCAGAAAGGTCTGCCGGTGTACGCCCCGAAATAATAAGCCGCAAGCCGCCTTCTCGGTGATTTATTGTTTTGGCTTTGCGAAACCTCACTCGGAAGCCTGATAAAAAATGATCTCACTTATTAACACCACTGGTGAAACCCGACTTTATTACCCTTTACCGATTTTTGTGATGCCAAATAATGTTTATACACTAACCACCATACGAGTACAAATAAACGTTATATAGCGTCTGTGCAATTACACACACAGAGAATATAATCACTACGCTTGTTACACAATGTTTTGTTTTCTTCTTTTACGTGTCAAATTAGTGATGATAGAAAGAGATAAATCAGTGGGTACGTGTTCGAATAATCTAATCTCTAAATGTATGTTAAACATATTTAATGCTTATTTTAATATAATCTGAGCAGTTCAGGATAGGTCAACATATGAACCAATTTATTTTTCTCTTCAAATCTCTCAGAATAATAAACGTATGTCTAAAAATTGTGGTTTTTCTTTCGAAAGAATCTCAGCGGGCGTAGCAAGAAAATGTTGACGTTATTGTGACGCTAGCGATTGGATATACTATCTTTTGGATATACATGAACGTGACACACGTTTACTTGCTAGCGTCACGCTAACATCAATGTTTTCGTGCAAAGCCCCCAGTAGGCAATGGCTCGCCCTCTTTTTTTATTACCTTGAGAAAATCCTGCATGGGACTTCCGCGAGCCTCGAGGGAAGCTCGCGGGGCGTGTCGGATTCCTACCGACTAAAAACACCAGGGCGGCCGACATCGGTACTTTGGAGGCTGCCATGAGGAGGGGGGAGCCATGATGCCACGTCGCCTACACAGTGCTCATGGCGACGTAAGCCGCACCACGCCGCTGTCCTCTTCGGGGTCGCTCTTGAAGAACGCTCAGGGAGGCAAGGGTTCACCCCCTGTTGCATGTGGAACTAACATTATCGACGATATGTGGGTGTACAAAAAACACCTCTCCTGCACCCGTTCGGGAAAACAGGTGTAACGACTTTTTTTTGTTTTTATAAAAAGTCCCACACTAGGAATGATTAACTATACATCTATAAATAATACAAACATGAATATTTCCATACACGAACATGCAGATCGAAACGAACATTTTTGGGCATCGAACCCGCGACTGCTCGATTCAGCGAATGGAGCGGATTAAGCTCTTATCCATTGGACCATGCCATCGTATTTTAATAGCAACAATAACATAATTTGAACATATAATTAAATGAAAACTTGCTAATTTACTCTTTATAGAAGAGCGATGCTATAAAAACTTAGCTCACTTCGTGGTTATTACTGTAAGCAAAATTATTTACGGTATTAGAATGGGCCTACCTCGGGAAACTTTTCAAATATTAGCACCATTATTTTACGAGATGACAGAGGTTGGGCACATATTAGCAAAGTCGCTCGTTTCTTGTCACTCTTTTCATTTTTTAAGGATCTTATAATTTATTCAGCAGGAGACTTTTTTATTACATAGCCCTATTACAACTGAAATGACGAATGTTTCAAAAAAGGAACTATTTTTTTATGGAAGTGATACGGTAAGAAAATTTATTTAAAATAATAGTAAATGTATATGTTACCGGAGATATATGATGTTTAGCAATTGTATACAATTTAGAAAATGTGTAACATAAATTGTCAAAGATTTATAAATTCTTACATCGCCTAGGAAGGGAATGTATTTTGAACCGACTCCAAAAAAGAAGGAGGTTCTCAATTTGAGTGTATGTTTATTTGTATGTGTATTACTAATTCAGTATAGCTCCAAGGGGGTCCCATTTTAATTTCAGCAATATTAGACCTTGGACTTTGAAGATTCATCAGAGAACTCCTTAACGACCAACAATACGTATGTATGTGTAGATTGAGATATTATGGGTATTACGTCACTCCTATAGGTACCCTACTATAGAACTAAGTAGAATATTAACCGACTTTAAAAAAGGAGTAAGTTCACCATTCGTTTATGTTTTTTATAACTTCTCTGCTAATAAACCGATTGTGATATTGATTTTTGCATTGGGTTCAGTATAGCTCCGGGGTAGTCCCATTTTAATTGTATCGGTATTGGACCTTGGACTTTAAAGATACACCACGGGACTCCTTGACCGCAAACAGCACGAATGTGTAAAATCAGTTACTATGAGCTTTATATCAATCCTGTAAGTACCTTACTGTAGTGGGGGTCTGCCCAAGAGCGTGCCCGTCGCGACCCCTGCCAGCCGATACGGCCGCAATCTTGGACCGAACAAGTACCGCAGTGCGGGCTAGGGCGTCCCCCCGAAGCGACGCGTACCGGCCCGCCCCCGTCGGTACGAACATAGGTGGAAGCGGCGATGGGGGCCGCCACCCATCACGCCGGGCCCGAACTGGCGAGTCGTGGGGTGCAGAGTGCCGAATAGGCACCTGGAATGTAAGAGGTGGTATGGAAGATAAGATGCATGAGGTGATTGATGTAATGAAAGAGAGACGCCTGGATGCTCTGTGTGTAACAGAGACTAAGCGAAGGGGCAGTGAAGCCTGTGATCTCCCTGACGGCATGATGGCTCTGTGGTCTGGAGCGCCACAGAGCGATCGTGCCAGCATGGGGGTGGGTATCTTGTTGTCCCGTCGCCTGGCCTCTGGAGTGAGAGATTATGGCCTGCATGATGCGAGACTTCTCTGGGTCCGCTTGAAACTGGGTGTCACTAGAGTGTTTTTGGTTGGAGCCTACGCTCCTGTAAGCTCGTCGACACCCCCGGACCTGGAGAAGTTTTGGGATAATGTCAGGGAAGTTCTGGATCTGGCTGATGCGAATGAAAAGGTGATTTTGTGTGGCGACCTGAACGGATGGGTGGGAACCAGGCGGCAAACTTGCGACGCTGCTCTGGGTCCTTATGGTGATAAGAGAGTGAATGATGCAGGTAAGCTTATTGTAGATGTGTGTTTGGAAAGAGGTCTCCTTGTGTCCAATACAATATTCCAACACAAGGATATTCATATGTATACGTGGAGAAGAAATGAACAGAAAAGCATGATAGATTTGATCCTGGTAGATAACCGTCTCCGAAGTAAACTTCAAGATACCCGTGCATATAGAGGCCCCACTCTTGAATCGGACCACTATCTCGTAATTGCGCGGTTCAGTGGTTTGTTCAGGAAGTGGAGGCACTGGCGAGAGCGTATCCCCTTCGGAGGCCTTGAAAGAATCAAGGTTGAAAGGTTGCAAGATGAGAGCGTGAGGAGAACGTATGAAGACAGAGTCCGGGAAAAGCTTTTGACAGCTGGTTCTTCGGACTCAAACATAGATGAATGCTGGAATTGTCTGAAAGAGAGTTTGGTAGAATCAGCGAAAGAAGTATGTGGCTGCTCAAAGAAGCATATCACAGCAAAAGGGGATGCATGGTGGGACACAGAGTTAAAAAGCTCTGTAGAAAGAAAGAAGAAAGCGTGGCAGGACTATGTCTCTTCTTTGAATCTAAATGACAGTATGACGGAGATGAAGAAAGAAATATACCGGCAATGCAAGAATGCCACCAAAACCTTAGTGAAAGAAAAGCGTGAAAGAGCTAGTGTGATTAAGGAGGAGAGGCTGACGAAGAACTTCGAGAATAACACCAAACTCTTTTGGAGCAAGGTGAGAAAGGCTCGAGGTGATTCGTCAGGCTCCAGAATGGAAAAGATAAAATCTAAGGATGGTGACATTCTTGCAGACACACAAGCTGTGCTAAACCGGTGGAGTGAAAACTTTGGAGAAATGTATGAGAATGCCCCGGATGCTGGTGCCACAGACGAGCCCAGAGGCGAGTTTACGGCACCAGAATCCACAGAGGACATCACTATGGAAGAAGTTGAATGGGCGATACGAAGTATGAAAAATGGTAAAGCTGCAGGAATAGACATGATATCTGCCGAGATGATTAAATATGGTGGAACTTGCGTCCGGGACGCTTTTTGGGTCCTCGCAAATCTTTGCTGGAAGACGGGTAGAGTCCCTACAGATTGGCGCCGCGCAGTCATAGTACCCTTGTATAAAGGCAAGGGCTCACAATATGACTGCGCCAATTACAGGGCCATCAGTTTGATCAGCTTGGCAGCTAAGGTGTATGGTAAAATTATTGAACGGAGAATGCGCGAGAAGTCCGATGGAGTGTTGTGTGAGGCACAGGGAGGTTTCAGGTCTGGAAGAGGATGTTCGCATCAAGTTTTCTCCCTCCGCAACATCGTAGAAAAGCATCTGGCAGTAGGCCGGAAGGTTTTCTGCGGTTTTGTGGACTTGGAGAAGGCGTTTGATAGAGTCGTGCGAAAGAGACTTTGGGACATTTTGCCAGAGTATGGTATAAACGGCACCCTGTTGCGAGCCGTCCAGTCCACCTATGTGGACAGCAAGGCATGCGTACGGGTGGGTGGTAACATGTCACTTTGGTTTGACGTTAAAATCGGCGTCAAGCAGGGTTGCGTGTTGTCCGCTAGACTGTTTATAGTATATCTGGATAAAAGTCTTCAAAGACTGAATGCGATGAATGAAGGGGTAAAAATGGGTGATCTAGTGGTAAACCACCTATTGTATGCAGATGACGCGGTTTTGATAGCGCCAACAGCCACTGATCTGCAAACACTAGTCACAGTTATGGGAGACGACTGCATGAACAATGGCTTACATCTGAATGTGAAGAAAACCAAAATGATGGTTTTTGAACGGGAAGAAACCAGAACGAATGCAAGGATTGTGGTTGGTAACGATGTGCTGGAGCAAGTGAATGAGTTTGTATATCTTGGATGCGCCTTCAGTAAGGATGGGAAATACACCGCTGATATAGAGAGAAGAGTGAATGCAGGTAATAGAGTGAATGGTGCGATGGGAAGGCTACTTGGGAGCCGGCACTTAAGCCAAAAGGCGCAGCTGGCCATGCATAACGGAGTGCTTGTCCCAACGCTGTTATATGGCAGTGAGAGTTGGGTATGTAAGAAGGAGAACGAAAGCAGGATAAATGCGGTCGAAATGCGATCTCTGCGGAAGATGTGCGGAGTCACGCTGACCGACCGTATTCGCAACAGCGTAGTAAGAAAGCGAGTAGGTATGAAAGATAGTATCGGTGTAAAGATGAGAAAGGGTATGCTCCGTTGGTTCGGGCATATAAAAAGGATGCCAGAAGAAAGAATGACAAAACAGATATACAATGCGAAAGTGGAAGGATGTAGGTGCCGGGGAAGATCTAGACTATCTTACCATGACCAAATAGACCGTGTCTTATCTGAAGGGCAAGTCAAGAGTCTCCGTAACCGGCGAGTGTGTATGAGACGAACTATGAGAGTGGAAGAAGCCAGAGAGGTATGTAAGGAAAGAACCTGTTGGAACTCTGTACTCTCTGCCTACCCCGCGAGGGAGCTGGCGTGATGATATAGATATAGACCTTACTGTATAATAATATAATATCGGTATATAAATACATATTATTAATTCCACATCAATTAAAATTGAAAAATAAAACCTTTTTAATAAAAAAGGGAAACCGATTTCAAAAATCAAAAAATACATATTTGAAGTGGGTGCCAAGTAACCGACGGCACTAACCAGCACCGACTTCAAATATTTATTGTTTGCTTATTGAAGTCGGTTTCCCTTTTTTTTAAAGTTTTTTATCAGTCACTATATAATTCCAAATCATCACCAAGTGGCACCAGTCACGTAGAAACTTTGTGAATTAAATGAAGTAAACATCTTCCGGCACCCTGGCTGACTCATGACATTAAGCATTTAATGAACAAAAAAGTGGCAGTCAAATCCAAATTCAAAATGCGTTCCACTGATGCTAATTGGAGCAAATATGTCGCCATTCGAAATCACTGCAATAAGGTGTGTAGGGATGCTCAACGCCAACATATTCATAGTTCTGTTCAGAACGGGAATCCAGCTAAAGTCTGGAAATTTCTCAAATCTATGGGAGTCGGTAAATCGCGCCAAGATAACGTTCCAAAAAACTTAGATATTAATCTTCTTAACAAACATTTATCTGCTTCTTCGCGCTTCGATAAGGCTACGAAGTCAAACACGCTTAATTATCTTTCATCTATTCCGGCACCCGATTATTCTCCATTCGCCTTTAGTCAATTTTCCGCTTGTGATGTATAAAAGTGCATAGAAATGATCACCTCCAATGCAGTCGGCAGTGACTGTATCAGCCGTAATATTATCCTTCCTATCCTTGATGAAATCCTTCCTATCCTTTGTCATATCCTAAACCATTCCATCTCCAGTGGCAACTTTCCGTCTTCGTGGAAATTAGCACATATAATACCTCTCCCTAAAAAAACAAATCCCACATCTTTCGCAGAATACCGTCCTATATCCATATTACCCTTCCTGTCCAAGGTTCTTGAGCGTCTTGTCCATGATCAATTAAGCAAATTCCTCAACAAGAATTGTCTCCTTAACCCCTTTCAATCCGGTTTCTGTCCTGGTCATAGTACCGTTACTGCTCTCGTTAATATTACGGATGATATAAGATCAGCTATGGAAAAGGGCAATTTAACAATACTAGCACTGCTTGATTTTAGTAACGCATTCAATACTGTAGACTTAGATTTCTTATTGGTGTGCTACGCTCTATAAACATATCTCCAACGGTGATTGACTGGTTACGTAATTACCTGTTTGGCCGCCGGCAACGTATACGCATTGAAGATTCTTACTCTTCGTGGTGCGATACTGATGCTGGTGTCCCACAGGGTGGCGTTCTATCTCCTTTACTCTTCGCTGTTTTTATTAACACCATACCCAATCAATTAAATTTTTCCTACCACCTATACGCAGATGATCTCCAAATTTACAGTCAAGCTCCGTTACCCATTGTCGGAGGCTATTACTTCAATTAATAGTGACCTAGCAAAAATATGCGAATGGAGTACGATGTACGGCCTCAACGTGAGATCGTCCATCAAAGACTCAAGTTATCATTGTTGGCAGTGCCAAAATGACCACACACATCGACTGGTTTCATCTCCCTAAGATCATGCTTGACGGCATTATGATACCGTTTAGTAAAACGGTAACAAATTTGGGTATCTACATAGATACTAATTTTACTTGGAGACCGCAGCTTCAAGACATTAGTCGGAGAAACTTCTCCTCAGCAGGCTCGCTGCGAAGGCTGCGAAATTTTCGGAGACACCAGCTATCTAGATCTTACAGAAGAACAACTGAATAAGCTTGAGCGACTCCAAAATTTTTGCATACGATTCATATTTGGTCTACGCAAATATGATCATGTCTCTTTTTTTCGCGCAAAGCTCAAGTGGCTACCTATTCGACTTCGCCGGAACGCTCACATATTATCACTTCTATACAGTATTCTGCTTAATCCAACAACTCTTTCTTATCTCAAAAAACGATTTGAGTTCATCCACGAAACACATCCAAGGTTCTTAAGGTCATCGGAAAACCTGAAACTGAGCACACCGATGCATTCCACAAACTTCTTTAAGAAATCCTTTACATTTCAAGCTGTACGTTTGTGGAATGCATTGCCTGTGTCTATCAGACGAGCAAAGACGCAATCTTCGTTAAAAAGTATGTTAAAAAATCATTTTCTCTCTTCTTGTCTGTCATAATTCTTCTATTGTGTTTTGCCTATTAGTATGTATTGGTATGTAAGTATATTTATATGGATGTATATGTGTATGTTTACATGTGGTATATGTATATATATATATATATATACTATATACCATGACCAAATAGACCGGGTCTTATCTGAAGGACAAGTCAGGAGTCTCCGTAACCGGCGAGCGTGTATGAGCCGAACTATGAGAGTAGAGGAAGCCAGAGAGGTATGTAAGGAAAGAGCCTGTTGGAACTCTATACTCTCTGGCTACCCCGTAAGCCACCAACTGCCCTATTTCTCTCTTCAGCTCTTTGGTATGTTGGTTGTCTGGAAGAGATTGCTGTTAGTAATAAGACTGCCAATTGTACTACCATAATCTAGTCTAGTTCGGGAAGCTACGTAACATCTTCTCGTCCAAAATTCCGCAGTGTCTCAAGACAAAAGTCTTTGACCAGTTTGTGTTGCCAGTGATGAATTACGGCACTGAGACATGGTCGCTTACGATGGGCCTCATAAGAAGGCTCAAGGTCACCCAAAGGGCGATGGAGAGAGCTATGCTCGGAGTTACCCTGCGGAATCGTATCAGAAACGAGGAGATCCGCAGGAGGACGAAAGTCACTGACATAGCACTCAGAATTGCTAAACTTAAGTGGCAGTGGGCGGGGCACATCCCTCGTAGAACTGACGGCCGTTGGGGCAGAAAGGTTCTCGAATGGCGACCACGTACCGGAAGACGTGGAGTGGGTAGGCCCCCTACAAGATGGACCGATGACCTGGTGAAGGTTGCGTGTAGAAGTTGGATGCGTACAGCACAAAGCCGGTCGTTGTGGCGGTCTTTAGGGGAGGCATTTGTCCTGCAGTGGACGTCTTTCGGCTGAAAGAAGAAGAAGAAGAAGAGGAATCTAGTCTAATCGTAGTCGGCGGCGGCAACGATTAACGGATTCGCATAGGTAGATGCGTTCGCGAAGTGTCGTGTTGTCGCCTTTTTAATATAGGCACGAATAGGTTCGAGACCTAGATCGGAGTGGAGATCGACATTCCGTACGAACTAGGGGGCTCCTACGGCTTTACGGAGGAAGCGGCTTTGAACCACTTGGAGTTTATCGATGTGAGAGGTGGCCGAATGCCCGAACACAACACACGCATAAGTCATGATGGCTCGAACGCAAGTTTTGTAAAGTGTCACCTTATTTCTAAGGGACATTTTACTCCACTTGCAGATTAACGAATGGAGACGACCGAGCACAAAAGATGCTCGGTGACGGTAATATTATGTAAAGTATTAAAAAAATGTGATATAATTAATGACATTTGATTTTTTCTCCGAATGAAAATTCTTACCATAATTCTAAAAACAGACGTCTTATTATTTGCTGTTTAATTTTTTTCTCTTAATGCGGTAGAAGTTTTAAAAGTCTTATTTTATATTTAAGGAATTAATTTACATTTCCAACGTTACATAAAAAGGCTACGTACGTTTGCGGGTGTCGATGACGACGTGGAGCGCGCGAATTGCCACGAACCCGGTTCTTACAGTATGTTGCGTTACATATAGCACACCTTAGATAAGAAAGAACCGTCAACAAGAAATTTAAAAAGCATTATTTTTCCCTCTTATATGAAATGTGTGGTGTTAGTCTTTCATAAGTACAGTAGTGTGATAACAACCTATGGAGAGTGCTTTTACTTCCCACAAGCCATCGTCTGTGGTGTGTCTGAGGGGCATGGCGCCTTGGCTTTAGCAGGCTACCTTTTTAAGATCTTAGAGTTCCTTATTCGAAGAAGATGGTTTCATTGTTTTCAAGATGGTCCGATCCTTAGAGATTTTAGACCCACCTGATGACCAGCCTATATTGTTCTCCCATACCCCAGACCTAAATTTAATTTAAAAAAATGTAAAAAATTATTTTAAAAGAGTAACCGTGGGGTTCTTGCCCTTCTTTTCCACAGGAGTGACATACCATAGTAGTGGTTGTCTTTGTTTCTTTTCTGACAATTTATAAACACTATAGTATTTTTCACATAGGATGGGTAGTGACAGTTCTAATTGCACGAAATTTTACTCTATTCAATAGCAATAAGAGGCATGACCCGTTTCTATACTTATGGTTTTATGCCTTAAAACCATTGAATTAAATATTAATTTCGTTTGGCAATTAGAACGGTCACCACCCATCCTATGTGAAAAATACTATATAATGGATTAATGTGTAAAATTCAGATTCTTTGACAGGAGATTGACAAATTATTGTTCCGTCACCAAAAATAAAAAATACCAGACAGCTGAGCACGAAAGGATTGACGTTAGCGTAACGCTAGCCTGTTGATATGCCATCTTCGTCACACTACAGATTTACTAAATAAACGTGAACGTGACACCACGATTACTCGCCAGCATCAAGCTAACGTCAAAGTTTCCCTCATAAAAAAACAGTTTTTAACAATCCATGTATTAGTCGTGTTTTATGCGCCTACAGTAAAACTCCTCGCAGATCGCTCGCTAATTTATTAACCCCAAACCTCAAGGGGATTTTACTCTTATTTAATTACCAAGTAACATGTAATGTGCCATATATATAACCGGCTATTGCATCATGTTGGAAATGCTAAAGTGCAAATGAGCGACCGGCAATAACGACTCGGTTGTTCATTTTCGTCTAGGTGCCAATAATTTCCGTTGAAATAGCTTGCTGAGGCCAATTCTATAGTAGTTAGGTTACAACAGCGCGGTATATACGAATACCGTCAAGATTTATGTTCCTCATTTTATATCAGCTCTGCATGGCCGCGCTATGAGTGACGAGTGATCTTAGTGATCACAAGGGTTAAGTAGGTTTGTCTCGGTCAGTCTGAGTTGGATGACCGTTTGAGGCAATTTCATGTTGGATCGTCTCTGTGGCACTACCACTAATGGACGGTTTTCGGACAGATTTTCTAACTGTCAGTAGAAATTTGACAGATTTTACATACAAAATATGTCAAATTACTATCCGTAGTAGGCAAACCTATCCTTGAGTTAAATATTGAAACTATCCGTGAGTCGTTACACCCGGCTACCACTTCAGGTGGTATTCTTTAAGTTTTTTTTTTTTAAAGGAGCGTAGCCTCACCCTATTTATTGTTCCTGTGTGGTTGGTACATTTAAAAACATGAAATTCACATACACAACACCCAGACCGAAACAAATATTCGTAGGTCACTCAAAAATTTGTTCCGCGCGGGGATCAAACCCGCGGCTCCTCGATTTATTGGGCGGAGCAACTTAAGCTCTTAACCACTGAACCAAGCCGTCCGTCATAAGTAGAAAACCTTTTAAGTGACTCGAAAAGTTCCAACAGCAGCTGGCCTTCAACCTGCCACAATGAATCCGAACTAAGTTCGCGTGGTGAATTATATAATCTCTCCCTCACGTCGATTTGTGACATCCAGGTTTTATTAATAAAAAAAACTAACAATTCGTAACCATAAATCCAATCTATCTATACGTTAATGAGAATAAGAATAATTTTATTGTTGAAAAAGACTTAGCACCTAAGTGACATTATCTAAGAGCCCCAAACTAGACGAAAAGTCTGTATCTTGGGACCCCTTAATGAATAAACTAACACATTCAATATCACATATAATAGCATAATCGTCATTTACGTTTAAAGATAGAGATTCAGATTGCTTTGGTAAAAATAAAAATATTTGAAAGTAATTAAATTAACTTACGAAAAACACTATTAAGTTACTTAATTGAGCGTTTTGAATTTTGACGAAACTTTTTGCCAAGAAACTGAAATCCTTATTTCAAGCTTAAAGCACAGGATCTGCTTGTTTCTCCGCTAGATAATGACTATAATTTAAACTTAATAATAAAGACGGCCAAACGGCTTTGTTTGTGCCTGAAAGGTAAAATTTCGTGCAAGTAAATGAATGCTAATTAAGAAATGTGAGCCCACGAAATAAACGTAAGTTGAAAAGCGTGATAATCTGAAAACTGTGACGTTATAATTACGAAAATTACAACAGTTTGTTTTGTTTCGACTTTGCGCAAGAATTTTGATAAACACCAGATAAAGTAGCTGTCTGCTAATTAATATGATTGGAATAAATAAAATGATTTAACAGGCAGTATTCGTTCGTACATATCTATCTATCCCATCACTGATCCCCTACAGAGTAGGCACAGAGGACAGAGTTCCAACAGGGTCTTTTCTTACAGACCTCTTTGGCTTCCTCCTTCTCAAATATACTATAATATTATCAGCCTATTCTGCCCACTGCTGGGCATAGGCCTTCTTTCACAAATCGAGGTGAGAGAGATTAGGTCATACTCCACCACGCGGACTCAGTGCGGATTGGTGGAGGCAGGTTTGTGGCCACCTGCTGTTGGAACTTATCAAGCCGCCTTTATAAGGTTTTCAACTCGGCTTAACGACTACCACATTAAGTGGTAACCGGGACCAACGGCTTTACGTGCCTTCCAAAACACGGAGACGCTCAAATATGAAAATGCCACAAACGGTCACCCATCTCAGGTCAACCGAGTCGAACGCTGTTTAACCTTGGTGATCAGTAAGAACACCGCGGTCACACAGCGCTACGAGCGCCTAACTATACTAAGTATACTAACTAATAAGAAAAGAATTGGTAATAATGAATTTAATTAAATAGTTTCTTTGAAGAGGAAATTAAAATCAGAAACAGAGTAAATGAGTATGGTGCAAAGTAAAATCCAATACAATTCAATGACCTTGCCCGCTCAACGCAAATAGTTTGGAACAAAGGTATTATACAAAAATTTCGCTAGAATCCACATTAACAAATCTAAAGAGCTGAAATCCATACGTCATGTATAATCTGCGGAACATTCAGAGTCCCGGCTGCGATTCGCCTTCCGCGCCACTGAGATATTGTAATGAAATCCTGCCATCTGTGTTCATTCGCCAGAGTAATATAACCTGGGCTTACTTTTCGTGTATCTCGATTAAAGTAATATTTATTATATTAAGACGACATTAAAGTTCCTTCCATACTTTCCGGTGCAGATTCTCATTTTGAAATTCATATCTTTTATTCTGTATAAAATTGGTGGACACGTAAATTAAATCTCATTTAATGCTAGATACATAATACGAACAGTGATACCTTAATGGTTAGACCGTTGTACTACAACGTCAGAGGTCAAACCCCGAAACGCACCTCTGCCTTTTTTAATACGTATTAAAAATTAACTATCGCTCGCTTTAACAGTGAAGGAAAACATCGTGAACTGAAACCTGCATGCCTGAGAGTGTGTGAAGTTCGCCAACTCGCACTGGGCCGGCGTGATGGACTATGGCCTAAACCCTCTCAGTTTGAGAGGAGGTCCGTGCCCAAAGGTTGGACAGTTTCTTAACAGGGCTAATATCATTATTTTTCTTATACAAATACGTACCCTTACATTAATCCAGGTTTCCATCATTGATCAACTTAAAAATAAATCGACCTATAGTATTCCAATGCTAGACACTGCAATAGGCGAATTTCATATTTCACTACGCCTACCCGGTGCAGATTAGTAAAGGCAAGTTTGTGGTCACCTGCTATTGGAATTTATTAGGCTTCCAACTTAGTATGACCACATAACAGAACCACACAAATTGGTAACCAATGGCTAAAAGTGCTTTCAAAAGCACATACTTGAATGTGGAAATACCACAAACATACGCCTAACTCAGACTGACCAACCCATTTACTGCGTAACCTTGGCGGTCACTAAGGACTGGCCATAGCTACATATAGCTTCAGAAGAATACAAGCTATTTCGTCGGAGCTAAATCTACAATTTATTACAGGGAGTATTTGAACCAGGTTCGTTAGAGGAATAAGGCAAAGAGAAGAAGAAAAAATCCTATAGGTTCGAAGTGCACATTAGGCAAAAGCCCAAACCTTCTGCCAAATAAAACTAAAATAAAAGAATCAGACGACTACGGAGTTGTTTTACCTACAACACTTAGGTACCTAACATTGCTACTTATTTTAATTTCATCAATTTGTAAAAGTCTTCAACCAATTTTGTGGCTTTTCCTCATGACACAATAGAATTTAACATTTATGAAAGTCGTACTTCATTTCAAGCAAATTAAAGTTTTTAATTAACAAATAATTCGATCCGAGACCAGTTTTATAAGTTACCTGGAATAGAGATTGTATTTCTATACTCAACCAAAACAATTTTCATGATCCAATTATATATTATTATTTCTATCTAGAAATAATGAATCGGACTAAGGATGGCATTGCCTAGAATAGACTTCTAGAGGAAAGTGAAATAAGAGGAGGATAAAAAGAATGTTTAGGTAAATTATATACCTGCATGTAGATAGATCATCATTAGGTATATTACAGGTGTGTAATAGCAATCTACACTAAATATGTCTAATAGTGTTTCTTTTGAAGTTTCTGTCTTGAACTTGTTAATTTGTAAATTTCATTAGTTTACAAATAACATCCTGCCAAACATTGATTCGCATTAAAATTGAGAATTCAATTGAATATCAAACATGAAAAAAGGAACTACAATAACAATAATTATAAAATAAGACACATTTTTCAAGGAATTTCCTCTCTTTTCCCAAACCCTACTATCGAGTGTTTATTTATTAACCGACACGACTGTCGGAAAGAATATTCCTTCTCTGTAATATGCCTTTAATTATAAAATATTCCTACTGTTACGAAAGGACAGCGCTTACAGTTCTGGACCCCACAACAGCCTATTGCAATCCGCCGCGAACATCTTCTCTCTTCATTCCTTGAAATGCTTCCACTGACGGGGATAAAATATATCAAAATCATGATATACTATTAGATCTATCAATATTCTAGACTTAGACTATCTTACCATGACCAAATAGGCTGTGTCTTTTCTGAAGGGTGGGTCAAGAGTCTTCGTAACCGCCGAGCGTTTATAGGACGAACTGTGAGAGTGGAGGAAGCCAGGGAGGTCTATAAGGAAAGAACCTGTTGAAACTCTGTACTCTCTGCCTACCCCCCAAGAGATCTGGTGTGATTATATAAATAAATACCTTGTAAATGTTTCCTCACGACACAATACAATTTGACATTTACGAAAGTTCTATGACCTATTTAATTTCAAAAACGTTCATAATAGCTACAGGGTACGCTAATCAAAGTGTTAAATTAACGAATTGTCTCGTCCCGGCTGTTCATAGCCTAAACCCTGGATCTTAGCCAGGGGTTAGGCTTTGAGAATATAACTTATAACAAGTACTACAGTTAATCAATAATACCCATGTTACTAGACAAATTCTACGGTCGGGTTCTACGCAATACTAAAAATAACAGAACAATCGTTTCTGCCACAAAGCGTATAAGGTTGGCAACTTGACAAGTATCAAAGGTCATTGCCATTACATCGTACATCAAAGTCAGCGTCGAAATCGTCGGGGTTTCGCCCGTGTCGTGTCAGCTAATACGAAAACGCTCTATGCCGCGACCTGATAATGTTGCGTGGCGTTCGTGCAGACAAAGCTAATATTCGATTTGTATTCACGGTCGCGTTGTTTAAGGCCTATTGAGATGCGCCTGCCCATTGACTGCAATTTACATTGAATCACTATTTTGTTTACATAGAGCGCTAGCGCTGAAAACCGATGGTGTCCTAATTATTCATTAATATGCCGTTCAGCACTACCAATTTAGCAATTTACTTTTATTACACTACAGCAGTGTAATAAAATTTATAATAATATTCATTTTAGCATACAATTCAAAAGGTACCTGCGAGTTATTCATTTAAAAATTGGGTCTATTTGCTTTGATCAAAACAGGAAGAGGAGCCAAGTTATAATGCATTTGTATTGTATCATCCAAAATTGACTCATAATACCTTTATGCTTATTTCAACCTAAATTTAAACAATTTATTTAGTATATGTTCAATAGTCCGTTGTCCGATGAGTCCGTTAAACTTCAGATAACTAAGCCCACGCGCAATCAATATCTTTTTATTTTTTACTAATTAAAAATTTCACTTTATATAAAATTAAAATCAAATAACAATCTCTATAAAAAAAGTATAAGTGGCGTGGTATTACGCTTGGATTTCATAGAATTTATATGACAAATTTAAGAATAATACTTGTTAATAAGAAAATATTCATATCCCAGGAATTCCATTTGTGATCAAAGGCATCTATTAATATTATTCATTCACAAACTGCTCCTAATTGAAGTGAAATGATTTAATTGTCACAATCATTAGTCGAAAAAAAAACGATTTCTATCGTTATTTTAAGGCCTAATGTAGAAAGTAACATTCTCATTTTACCGTCATATAAAACAGGAATGCCATCGAAATGAGTTCCGCTCGCCTCATTAAAAGTTGGTACGTACCGTTTGATCACAACATTGTTCCGCAGACACCGCTTGCATTTCGCAACATGCACCTGTGAAAGTACAAAAGTCGTTATCATTTATTTATGAAAGTTTTATGACAAATGATTATTGTTGCAGTTTCGTAGGAAATATGTCTCTAGTATCGTGTTTTAAATTTGAACCAGAGTAGAGAAATAGTTTGCAGCGGGCTCTTAGAACTTTGTAAGTTCCACAAAGTCACGCCTATATTCCCCAAGCAAGGATGGTAGAGGTGTACTCTGTACACCCACTTTTCGCTGACGATGTAACGTTCCATATAATGTTTCGCCTATTGCCTATGTCGGGCACAACTAACCCTTATTTTTGAAATACTCTGTGCACACATAGTTAGAGCTACAATCTTGTTTTATCTTTTTAAATGTATATGTTAACTATTTATGATTGTGACTTGTTTTGTGAGCCATATAAATAAATTTCAATCTTCCGACTTTTACGGACGGAATTTTTCGATAGGAAAACTTCATTTCAATGTTAAAACAAATATACAATGCGAAATTGGAAGTATTTCGGTACCGGGAAGATCTAGACTATCTTACCATGACCAAATAGACCGTGTCTTATCTGAAGGGCAAGTCAAGAGTCTCCGTAACCGTTAAGCGTGTATGAGACGAACTATGAGAGTGGAGAAAGCCAAAGAGGTCAGGTAGGCAGGTAAGTAAGGAAAGAACCTGTTGGAACTCCGTTCTCTCTGCCTACCCCGCAAGGGAACTGGCGTGATGATATAGATAGATAGAAAACTACATTTGTCCGATCTAGGATTATTTAAACCCAGAATGAACCTAGATGATCGCAACGTTATTTGCCACTAAGCCAACGAGGCAGTGACTTTGTACCTTAACTATAACAACGGCGCCTGCACGCATATGATAAAATAAAATAATGACGCTTAGGCCCCCTTTAACCACCCTCGAGTAAAATTCCAGCTAATTACTTCTTAATAAGCGTTACTTGGCAATTAAAACTACTAGTTTAACCTACTCAGAGATGGTGACATTCATACAAATACATGCAACTTTAATTGTTGATTAGTTTCCTCCAGAATTTACTAGAGGGGTAAGAGGCCCTTATAAAAAAATTTAGCAACAGTTTCATATATTTCGTGGAATAATAATCGTATGATCGCTACTACGAAGTATTTTCTATTTCCAGTGAATATCGTCTTGGAAATATTACTATGGTTGTATTTTATATATGTGTATTTGACTGCCTCCTTGCTCTAGTGGCGAATTATACGCGTTGCGGTCACGACGCTCTACGGTTTCAAATCCTGGGTAAGAAGACAAATATAGTTTCACAATAGAAAAAATCCAGTATCAGTCCGGAGTCTGGTGCCCGGTATGTGGTGGCCAGTATGTGCCCAGTATATGCCAATAGGGTCGCCCCTCTATTAAATGAAACATAACATTGTCAGCGAAAAATGGGTGGACACGGTACACTTCTGACACTCCCGTTTGGGGAATATAGGCGTGACGTTGTATATTATATTTTATGATGTATTTTGTTGCGGACTTTTGCGCACCGATCCCTTACACCTTGTATAAGATAATATAAGATGATATTACGAATACGCCTAAGAGTTTCTCGAAGGTGTTTGAAGTTCGCCAAACCGCACTAGACCAGCGTGGTGGACTATGGACTAAACCCTATCAGTTTGAGAGGAGTCGCGTGCCCAACGCTAGGACAATTTCTTAACAAGGCTTATATTATTATCATTACGAATCATTCCACTACCTACACCGTACACGCATGTTTACGTATAACATCACATGAATATCTTAAATATTTTAACACTTGAGTACCCATTCTTCATCGTAGCTTCATTAATGAGTAATTTGACTGGGTGCTATGCCTATGTCACTTCTAGCTAATATTTCTTACATGACACACAATTATCATAATTAATGCAAGACCTCAAAGTAATTTGTTCTAAATCGGCAATGAATTGATTCCAATTATTTTTAAGTATGTCACTTTTTTTAATTATCAAAAAATGCTGCTATTCGTTCAATGTTCCGTCTTAAACAAAATTGATTTGTGATTCAAAGTAAAACGGCGATTTTAAATGCATATCTAATACAAATACCTTAATATTCATACAAAAATACAGGTTTCGTGGTTAATTTGAATACAAAAGAGCTCGATAAGTCCTTAAAATTGGAGTTCGATTTTCGAATTAATTCGTAAAGCAATAATCTAATTGGGGTGCCTGAGTTCTTGCGTTATATATGGTACACCTTGTATATATTTTTTCAAGGACATATAAATATATGATAAAAAAAAATCATATTCAAGTAAATACTTGAATATGATTTTTTTTTATTTAGTTCTACACACTAAGAAATAATTCCTGTGTCGTGAGAGCGTTTACTATAATTTCACATAGCCGAACACTGAGATCGAAACAAATATTTGTGGGTTACACAAATAATATAAATATTCCTTGCGACGATCGAACCCGTGACTCCTTAATCCAGTGAGCCGAGTGACTTAAGGACTTAAGCCCGTCAACCTTGTATCGTACATTCTAAATTGTAAGATATCTCAACTGAAGTCTACAGGCCAATGAGAACTTCTCTAGGTTCCCAAGGGCTAAGTAGAAACAAGATGTTGATTCAGTTATGATTGATAATTTATTTAAATATTAGAGAAAACCGGCGATTTCCAGTTATAACTTTTATAGTCAAGAATTAAATCAATACTTCACAAAGAAAATGACAGGGAGAGCATCATGCAATATTTTCCATGCTCTTTAATTACAGCAACTTTTTACTGTAACTTGAAAAATGAAACACTTTTACAAAATAAATGTATCAACAACTGACCTGTTTACATCGGGTATTCCAATCATTGACAGTGATGTTAGTACCAAATAATCTAATACACATGTATTAAAATACAGACACATAGTTATTTACGCATAATTTTGACGATAATTACATACATCTTGTCTGCATTTTCCAGATTATAATAATTACAAATAACCTCAAAGGTCATCATATCTAAGTATCACTTGTCGGTGAATTAATAATTTTTATTACTGAGAACTTATAAAATTACTGAGAAAATTTCCACGTCCAAAAAGACCAAAATCCAATGGTGAAATGTGACTGAACATTTTTAACTTAGTGTAACGTAGTTTAACATGTTTAACTTAGTACATATCTACGAATCCGAAAAAATGAGAATCCGAAGACTTGCGAATATTTTTTTTATATATATGTTTCTAGTATTTTTTATATTCTACTAGTAACACAATTGTGTACTCAATCGAGTACAATAAATATTTTGAGTTTTACACAAAAGTAGAAGAAATAATAATATATATTAATAGAGGCCCGATCAAATTAATATCCTGACATAAACGTCGATAAGGCCCAATATTGTTTATAAGTCGGTCGGTTCATACAAATTTACCATATTATATTTCATCTGGATCGTATAGCCGAGTATTAAATTTGATAATATTCGAACTTAATAATCTGATAGAGGTTGTAAATTGGTTATAAAGTTTAAGTTTATAGTCTCACGGACTAGCTAATGCTTCGCTTAATGATCTATAAATACTTACATTTGTGTGTAATTGCTTTTACATCTTTGTTAATAACAAATATATATGCATATTATTTATCTACCTATCTATCTATCTATATCATCACGCCAACTGCCTTGCGGGGTAGGCAGAGAGTACAGAGTTCCAATAAGTTCTTTCCTTACATACCTCATTACTCTACCTATGCTTATTATTCGGTCTATAAACAAAAAATAATTTCCAAACGAAGAGGACAAAGGTGTTAAATTAACATGTTTACCTCCGCCAAAAACTGGTTTTGAACTTTATGTTCAAGTGTTAAGGTTTAATTATTTGGTGTTATTTCACTTTAAAACTATTTTCTACAGTTGGTAACTACGTTTCTAGATGCGTAGGTACATGCAATCGCCTCCGATTTGTGGCTGTCATATTGTTCCTGACCCTTGATCTAGTACAAATGAATCGATGCCTAGCATCGTCAGCGATATGTGGGTATACACTGTACGGACAACACGCAACCCTGCTTGACGCCGATTTTAACGTCAAACCAGGGTGACCTGTTACCACCCACCCGTACGCATGCCTTGCAGTCCACATAAGTGGACTGGACGGCTCGCAACAGAGTGCCATCTATACCATACTCTGGCAAAATGTCCCAAAGTCTCTTTCGCACAACTCTGTCAAATGCCTTCTCCAGATCTACAAAACCGCAGAAAACCTTCCGGCCCACTGCCAGATGCTTCTCTACGATGTTGCGGAGTGAGAAGACTTGATCCGAAGATCCTCTTCCAGACCTGAAACCCCCTTGTGCCTCGCACAACATTCCTTTGGACTTCACGCGCATTCTCCGTCCAATAATTTTACCGTACACCTTGGCTGCCAAGCTGATCAAACTGATGGCTTTGTAATTGGCGCTGTCATATGGTGAACCCTTGCCTTTATACAAGGGTACTATGACTGCGCGGCGCCAATCTGTAAGGACTCCACCGGTCCTCCAGCAAAGGTTTGCAAGGGCCCGGAAAGCGTCCCGGACGCAAGTTCCACCATATTTGATCATCTCGGCAGATATCATGTCTACTCCCGCAGCTTTACCGTTTTTCATACTTCCTATCGCCCATTCAACTTCTTCCATAGTGATTTCCTCCGTTGATTCTGGTGCCGCAATCTCGCCTTTGGGCACGTCTGCGGCATCAGCATCCGGGTCATCTCCATACATTTCTCCAAAATATTCACTCCACTGGTTTAGCACAGCTTGTGTGTCTGCAAGAATGTCACCATCTTTAGATTTTATTCTTTCTATTCTGGAGCCTGACGAATCACCTCGAGCCTTTCTCACCTTGCTCCAAAAGAGTTTACTGTTGTTCTCGAAGTTCTTCGCCAGCCTCTCCTCCTCAATCATACTGGCTCTATCACGCTTTACTTTCACTAAAGTTTTAGTGGCATTCTTGCATTGCCGGTATATTTCTTTTCTCATCTCTGTCATACTGGCATTCAGGTTCAAAGAAGATACATAGTCCTGCCACGCTGTCTTCTTACTTTCTACGGAGCTTTGCAACTCCGCATCCCACCATGCATCACCTTTTGCTGTAATTTGCTTCTTTGAGCAACCACATACTTCTTTCGCGGATTCCACCAAACTCTCTTTCAGGCTATTCCAGCATTCATCTACATTTGAGTCCGAAGAGCCTGCTGTCAAAAGCTTGTCCCGGACTCTGTCTTCATAGATTTTCCTCACGCTCTCATCTTGCAACTTTTCAACCTTTACTCTTTCAAGGTCTCCGAAGTGGATACGCTCTCGCCAGTGCCTCCACTTCCTGAACAGACCACTAAACCGCGCAACTACGAGATAGTGGTCTGATTCCAGAGTGGGGCCTCTATACGCACGCGTATCTTGTAGTTTGCTTCGGAGACGGTTATCAACCAGGATCAGATCTATCATGCTTTTTTGTTCATTCCTTCTCCACGTATACATATGTATGTCCTTGTGCTGGAATATCGTATTAGACACAAGGAGACCCCTTTCCAAACAAACATCTACAATGAGCTTACCTGCATCCTTCCACTTTCACATTGTATATCTGTTTTGTCATTCTTTCCTCTGGCATTCTTTCTATATGCCCGAACCAACGGAGCATGCCCTTTCTCATCATTACACCGATACTATCTTTCATACCTACTCGCTGTCTTACTATGCTGTTACTAATGCGGTCGGTCAGCTTCACTCCGCACATCTTCCGCAGAGCTCGCATTTCTACCGCATTTATCCTACTTTGATTGTCCTTCTTACAAACCCAGCTCTCGCTACCATATAACAGCGTTGGGACAAGAACTCCGTTATGTATGGCCAGCTGCGCCTTATGGCTTAAGTGCCGGCTCCCGAGTAGCTTTCCCATCGCACCATTCACTCTGTTCCCTGCACTCACTCTTCTCTCTATGTCAGCGGTGTATTTCCCATCCTTACTGAAGGCGCATCCAAGATATACAAACTCATTCACTTGCTCCAGCACATCGTTACCAATCACAATCCTTGCATTCGTTCTGGTTTCTTCCCTTTCAAAAACCATAATCTTGGTTTTCTTCACATTCAAGTGTAAGGAAGACCTAGACTATCTTACCACGACCAAATAAACCGAGTCTTATCTGATGGAAAAGTCAAGAGTCTCCGTAACCGGCGAGCGTGTATGAGACGAACTATGAGAGTCGAGGAAGCCAGAGAGGTACGTAAGGAAAGAACCTGTTGGAACTCTGTACTCTCTGCCTACCCCGCAAGGGATCTGGCGTGAGGTTATAGATAGATAGATAGAACATTTAAAAAATACTGTAACAATATAAAATTACGTTAGTTAGTAGTATAAGCTAGACTGGTAAAAAATTCCTCAGGCTTTAAGTCCGCCTTGGTACCTGTAGTGCATAAAGTATTAAATAAATAAAATTGGAAAGTATTTAATACTTTCTGGTCGATGGTGGATGTGAAAAATGTATAAGATAAAGCTGCCATTGAAGTATTTTAAGACATTCTTTAAGATTCCTCGATACTCATAATATGTCTATTTATGTTAATTACCATAACCCATGTCCCATATGAAATGACCGGACTTGTATTCTATCTCTATGGACATAATTATACACATAATTCAATCTCTATGGACACTACAAACAAGTGTACGCGACGATAAAACAGAGGCGTGTATGTATGTAGTTGCGTGAAGCGACAGACGCGCATTTTAATCGTTACAACGAATAAAGCTGTAACTCGACTAAGGAATAAACTCTCAAATATAGTAACATTATTTTTCTGTTGCTTGGTATATTTGATGTTTAATATTGTACTAACTCTGATCTGCAAACACTAGTCACAGTTATGAAAGACGACTGCATGAACAATGGCTTTGAATTTGCAGATGACGCGGTTTTAATAGCGCCAACAGCCACTGATCTGCAAACACTAGTCACAGTTATGAAAGACGACTGCATGATCAATGGCTTACACTTGAATGTAAAGAAAACCAAGATTATGGTTTTTGAACGGGAAGAAACCAGAACGAATGGCAAGTTTGTGGTTGGTAATGATGTGCTGGAGCAAGTGAATAAGTTTGTATATCTTGGATGCGCCTTCAGTAAGTATGAGAAATACACCGCTGACATAGAGAGAAGAGTTAGTGCCGGGAAATTCAATCTTTATTATTGTACTGTATTTAAGCCGCGGCTCAGTTCACCTAAAATTTTTTGGCGACATATAGTTGTACTGTATTTAAGCCGCGACTCAGTTCACCAAAATTTTTTTGGCGACACATAGTTGTACTGTATTTAAATCGCGGCTCAGTTCACCTAAAATTTTCTGGCGACACATAGTTGTGCTGTATTTAAACCGCGGCTCAGTTCACCTATTTTTTTTGGCGACACATAGTTGTGCTGTATTTAAACCGCGGCTCAGTTCACCTAATTTTTTTTGGCGACACATAGTCGTGCTGTATTTAAACCGCGACTCAGTTCACCTAAAAAATTTTGGCGACACATGGTTGTGCTGTATTTAAACCGCGACTCAGTTCACCTAAAAATTTTTGGCGACACATACTTGTGCTGTATTTAAACCTCGGCTCAGTTCAATCGGATACCCGCAAGTTCTTGAAAAATAGATCACGAGATTTCAACCGGAAAGACAGACAGACATGCGAACATTGAGAGTTAAATAAGAGCCTGTAAAAAATAGCTTGTTCATCTTATTTTTTTTTTCATTAAAAAACCGTTACGCCAATTGCCATATACCGGGCACAATTCCAGACTCCGGACTCATACAGGGAAGTTTTCGTTAGAAAAACTACACTTGTCCGACCTAGGATTTGAACCCAGGACCTCGTGATCACAAAGCGTTGCGCTTTGCCACCAGACCAACGAGGCAGTCATAATAGCAAAATTTAAATCAGTTTTGCCATTATCATATGCAATAGTTACTTTACTCTTTAGTTAACTCTTTGGCCCTATATGTCAAGTATAAAATTAATTTAACATCCTCATGAAAAGCATAAAAACAATGATCGTGTACTCTCCCTTCCCCGTAATGGATCTGGGGTGATGATACAGATAGAGATAGAGGTTTAGGAGTGCTGTCAAATATTAATTGACAGATCGATACTCATATGATGCTTACCCGCCAGAGGGCGTCGCACGAATAGATTAGCGTAATCGTAACGTTGTCGAAAAAGCGTACTATGACGTTTATGTTTATATAGTATATTTTAGTGTAACAAGGATGGCATAACTCCATGGCTTTACTCTCTAAAGTTAAACTATTCGTGCTAAGCCCTCAGTCCTCGATTTGCGACAATCGCGGCGATATCGTTTTCAAGCCTAGGCTTCTGCCTACACCGCAGTGCACACAGTTGCAACAGGTCACTCCTAAGTCCATATCACAATTACAAACACTGATAAAATGTATCACTAGAACTAGCCTAAAGTAAATGGAGATAATAAGGCGTGGTGATTTGACGCAGCGAAACGGCATATAAAATGGAGAAAAATGCCCCTTTATTACCATATGTAGTATTTTTTCTTAAAAGAACGTAGCCCCACACTAGGAATTATTCCGGTGTAGTGGGTGCGTTTGCAAACATTAAATTCACATGCAGAAATACCTTGACCGAAACAAATATTTGTGAGACACACACAAAATTTTCCCATGCGGGAATAGAAGCCGTCACTTTTCAATCCAGTGGGTGGAGCGACTTACGCTCTTAACCACTGGACCGAGCCATCATTATAGGAGTACGTTCAATTAATTTATATATACCGTCACGCCTATATTCCCCAAGCAGGGGTGGTAAAGATATAAGAATAAGAATACTTCATTACCAAAATAGCTGAAAAATAAAACGTTCTACAGTGGTCCCCGCACTAAGCTTGTACCGCGGAATACCAAGAAATACATTTATGTATCTCAATTCGGTTTTTAGATCTATTTGGTACGTAAGAACTGTTTCAGGAACTATGTATCCGGCCGTTTCTATGAGAATAAGTGTGCTGCATAGTGTAAATGAGTGTACCGTGTGTGAGAGGTGTACCGAAAAGTGGGTGTACCCACTTTTCGGGAACGATGTTAGGACCCATGTAATAGGGGGCGAGTCCATTGCAATATACCGGGCACAATTCCAAACACCGGACTCATGCTGGGTAGTTTTCGTTAGAAATACTACATTTGTCCGACCTAGGCTTTGAAATTTATTATAAAGTATACTGAATATATGTGGTTATAATTGGGGGTTATGTTTGTGAGAATATACATTATATTTATATTGCCTACCTTGTTTGTCTCTTGGCGAATAATGCGGCGTAGTAAGACATTTTATTTATATTAAGATCCAGTATAAACACAATTTCAGTAAAACCATTATAACACTAAAATGCACAATTCGATGGCATCATCAATCGCTTTCCAGCGTAACCGGTCTGATGCCACCTGCATCCAACGACTTCCTGCCATTTTCACAAGATCGTCGGTCCATATGGCAGGCGGTCGTCCCACGCTGCGCTTGCCAATACGTGGTCTCCACTCTAGAATCTTTCTGCCCCAACGCCCGTCCGATCTTCGCGCTATGTGGCCCGCCCATTGCCACTTCAGCTTGCTAATCTTAAGGGCTATGTCGGTGACCTTGGTTCTTCTACGAATCTCCTCATTCCTGATTCGATCACGTAGAGAAACGCCGAGCATAGCTCTCTCCATAGCTCGCTGAGCAACTCTGAGCTAAGCAATTCGATGGCATGGGTACTCAAAAAACAAAATCTCACCTCACTAAAATTGTAATGTAAATACGTTAGCAACATTTTCAGTTAAATAATTGTAATACAACCCACGACCCAATTACCTAATTATGTTCCGTAGTTATTTTATATATAGGAACAGGTTTATTATTCTGCGCACTGAGATGTTTAATTAAATTATATGTTTTTCGTTAGCAACATGGGGACAATCAAGATCTACTAGTTATGAGTATGTACACTTTAATTCTGTTTGAGCTACCGCAAATTATTTGTGTTAAATCTCAATTGAATTAACGTGTGTGCTTAATTACTAGTACACGGTGTATTTCTGAAAATATGTTGAAAATGTTGTGATTAAAAGACGTGCTCCAAATATATTTCGTCATTATGAAAATTAACTCAAATGGAGTTCATAAAAAGGAAACGGAAGATATAATTTGTCGTTCGTCTACATTCGAGATTATATACAAATATTTCATTAAAATATGTATGAAATACACAAATTAAATGAGAGCCTCAAGGATATAATTTTGTTTTGCAGATATTAAACTGTAAACTGGATTAGTCATAATAAAAAAAATAATATTAGCCCTGTTAAGAAACTGTCCCCCTGTGGAGCACGGGCCTCCTCTCAAACTGGCTTAGGCCATAGTCCACCACGCTGGCCCAGGGCGGGTTGGCGAACTTCACACATCTTCGAGAAACTCTTAGGCGTGCAAATTTCCTGACGATGGTTTCCTTCACCGTTAAAGCAAGTGATAATTAATTATTAATACGCACATACACCGTCACGCCTATATTCCCCAAGCAGTCATATTGTTCCTGACCCTTGATCTAGTACAAATGAATCGATGCCTAGCATCGTCAGCGATATGTGGGTATACACTGTACGGACAACACGCAACCCTGCTTGACGCCGATTTTAACGTCAAACCAGGGTGACCTGTTACCACCCACCCGTACGCATGCCTTGCAGTCCACATAAGTGGACTGGACGGCTCGCAACAGAGTGCCATCTATACCATACTCTGGCAAAATGTCCCAAAGTCTCTTTCGCACAACTCTGTCAAATGCCTTCTCCAGATCTACAAAACCGCAGAAAACCTTCCGGCCCACTGCCAGATGCTTCTCTACGATGTTGCGGAGTGAGAAGACTTGATCCAAAGATCCTCTTCCAGACCTGAAACCCCCTTGTGCCTCGCACAACATTCCTTTGGACTTCACGCGCATTCTCCGTCCAATAATTTTACCGTACACCTTGGCTGCCAAGCTGATCAAACTGATGGCTTTGTAATTGGCGCTGTCATATGGTGAACCCTTGCCTTTATACAAGGGTACTATGACTGCGCGGCGCCAATCTGTAAGGACTCCACCGGTCCTCCAGCAAAGGTTTGCAAGGGCCCGGAAAGCGTCCCGGACGCAAGTTCCACCATATTTGATCATCTCGGCAGATATCATGTCTACTCCCGCAGCTTTACCGTTTTTCATACTTCCTATCGCCCATTCAACTTCTTCCATAGTGATTTCCTCCGTTGATTCTGGTGCCGCAATCTCGCCTTTGGGCACGTCTGCGGCATCAGCATCCGGGTCATCTCCATACATTTCTCCAAAATATTCACTCCACTGGTTTAGCACAGCTTGTGTGTCTGCAAGAATGTCACCATCTTTAGATTTTATTCTTTCTATTCTGGAGCCTGACGAATCACCTCGAGCCTTTCTCACCTTGCTCCAAAAGAGTTTACTGTTGTTCTCGAAGTTCTTCGCCAGCCTCTCCTCCTCAATCATACTGGCTCTATCACGCTTTACTTTCACTAAAGTTTTAGTGGCATTCTTGCATTGCCGGTATATTTCTTTTCTCATCTCTGTCATACTGGCATTCAGGTTCAAAGAAGATACATAGTCCTGCCACGCTGTCTTCTTACTTTCTACGGAGCTTTGCAACTCCGCATCCCACCATGCATCACCTTTTGCTGTAATTTGCTTCTTTGAGCAACCACATACTTCTTTCGCGGATTCCACCAAACTCTCTTTCAGGCTATTCCAGCATTCATCTACATTTGAGTCCGAAGAGCCTGCTGTCAAAAGCTTGTCCCGGACTCTGTCTTCATAGATTTTCCTCACGCTCTCATCTTGCAACTTTTCAACCTTTACTCTTTCAAGGTCTCCGAAGTGGATACGCTCTCGCCAGTGCCTCCACTTCCTGAACAGACCACTAAACCGCGCAACTACGAGATAGTGGTCTGATTCCAGAGTGGGGCCTCTATACGCACGCGTATCTTGTAGTTTGCTTCGGAGACGGTTATCAACCAGGATCAGATCTATCATGCTTTTTTGTTCATTCCTTCTCCACGTATACATATGTATGTCCTTGTGCTGGAATATCGTATTAGACACAAGGAGACCCCTTTCCAAACAAACATCTACAATGAGCTTACCTGCATCCTTCCACTTTCACATTGTATATCTGTTTTGTCATTCTTTCCTCTGGCATTCTTTCTATATGCCCGAACCAACGGAGCATGCCCTTTCTCATCATTACACCGATACTATCTTTCATACCTACTCGCTGTCTTACTATGCTGTTACTAATGCGGTCGGTCAGCTTCACTCCGCACATCTTCCGCAGAGCTCGCATTTCTACCGCATTTATCCTACTTTGATTGTCCTTCTTACAAACCCAGCTCTCGCTACCATATAACAGCGTTGGGACAAGAACTCCGTTATGTATGGCCAGCTGCGCCTTATGGCTTAAGTGCCGGCTCCCGAGTAGCTTTCCCATCGCACCATTCACTCTGTTCCCTGCACTCACTCTTCTCTCTATGTCAGCGGTGTATTTCCCATCCTTACTGAAGGCGCATCCAAGATATACAAACTCATTCACTTGCTCCAGCACATCGTTACCAATCACAATCCTTGCATTCGTTCTGGTTTCTTCCCTTTCAAAAACCATAATCTTGGTTTTCTTCACATTCAAGTGTAAGGAAGACCTAGACTATCTTACCACGACCAAATAAACCGAGTCTTATCTGATGGAAAAGTCAAGAGTCTCCGTAACCGGCGAGCGTGTATGAGACGAACTATGAGAGTCGAGGAAGCCAGAGAGGTACGTAAGGAAAGAACCTGTTGGAACTCTGTACTCTCTGCCTACCCCGCAAGGGATCTGGCGTGAGGTTATAGATAGATAGATAGAACATTTAAAAAATACTGTAACAATATAAAATTACGTTAGTTAGTAGTATAAGCTAGACTGGTAAAAAATTCCTCAGGCTTTAAGTCCGCCTTGGTACCTGTAGTGCATAAAGTATTAAATAAATAAAATTGGAAAGTATTTAATACTTTCTGGTCGATGGTGGATGTGAAAAATGTATAAGATAAAGCTGCCATTGAAGTATTTTAAGACATTCTTTAAGATTCCTCGATACTCATAATATGTCTATTTATGTTAATTACCATAACCCATGTCCCATATGAAATGACCGGACTTGTATTCTATCTCTATGGACATAATTATACACATAATTCAATCTCTATGGACACTACAAACAAGTGTACGCGACGATAAAACAGAGGCGTGTATGTATGTAGTTGCGTGAAGCGACAGACGCGCATTTTAATCGTTACAACGAATAAAGCTGTAACTCGACTAAGGAATAAACTCTCAAATATAGTAACCTTATTTTTCTGTTGCTTGGTATATTTGATGTTTAATATTGTACTAACTCTGATCTGCAAACACTAGTCACAGTTATGAAAGACGACTGCATGAACAATGGCTTTGAATTTGCAGATGACGCGGTTTTAATAGCGCCAACAGCCACTGATCTGCAAACACTAGTCACAGTTATGAAAGACGACTGCATGATCAATGGCTTACACTTGAATGTAAAGAAAACCAAGATTATGGTTTTTGAACGGGAAGAAACCAGAACGAATGGCAAGTTTGTGGTTGGTAATGATGTGCTGGAGCAAGTGAATGAGTTTGTATATCTTGGATGCGCCTTCAGTAAGTATGAGAAATACACCGCTGACATAGAGAGAAGAGTTAGTGCCGGGAAATTCAATCTTTATTATTGTACTGTATTTAAGCCGCGGCTCAGTTCACCTAAAATTTTTTGGCGACATATAGTTGTACTGTATTTAAGCCGCGACTCAGTTCACCAAAATTTTTTTGGCGACACATAGTTGTACTGTATTTAAATCGCGGCTCAGTTCACCTAAAATTTTCTGGCGACACATAGTTGTGCTGTATTTAAACCGCGGCTCAGTTCACCTATTTTTTTTGGCGACACATAGTTGTGCTGTATTTAAACCGCGGCTCAGTTCACCTAATTTTTTTTGGCGACACATAGTCGTGCTGTATTTAAACCGCGACTCAGTTCACCTAAAAAATTTTGGCGACACATGGTTGTGCTGTATTTAAACCGCGACTCAGTTCACCAAAAATTTTTGGCGACACATACTTGTGCTGTATTTAAACCTCGGCTCAGTTCAATCGGATACCCGCAAGTTCTTGAAAAATAGATCACGAGATTTCAACCGGAAAGACAGACAGACATGCGAACATTGAGAGTTAAATAAGAGCCTGTAAAAAATAGCTTGTTCATCTTATTTTTTTTTTTCATTAAAAAACCGTTACGCCAATTGCCATATACCGGGCACAATTCCAGACTCCGGACTCATACAGGGAAGTTTTCGTTAGAAAAACTACACTTGTCCGACCTAGGATTTGAACCCAGGACCTCGTGATCACAAAGCGTTGCGCTTTGCCACCAGACCAACGAGGCAGTCATAATAGCAAAATTTAAATCAGTTTTGCCATTATCATATGCAATAGTTACTTTACTCTTTAGTTAACTCTTTGGCCCTATATGTCAAGTATAAAATTAATTTAACATCCTCATGAAAAGCATAAAAACAATGATCGTGTACTCTCCCTTCCCCGTAATGGATCTGGGGTGATGATACAGATAGAGATAGAGGTTTAGGAGTGCTGTCAAATATTAATTGACAGATCGATACTCATATGATGCTTACCCGCCAGAGGGCGTCGCACGAATAGATTAGCGTAATCGTAACGTTGTCGAAAAAGCGTACTATGACGTTTATGTTTATATAGTATATTTTAGTGTAACAAGGATGGCATAACTCCATGGCTTTACTCTCTAAAGTTAAACTATTCGTGCTAAGCCCTCAGTCCTCGATTTGCGACAATCGCGGCGATATCGTTTTCAAGCCTAGGCTTCTGCCTACACCGCAGTGCACACAGTTGCAACAGGTCACTCCTAAGTCCATATCACAATTACAAACACTGATAAAATGTATCACTAGAACTAGCCTAAAGTAAATGGAGATAATAAGGCGTGGTGATTTGACGCAGCGAAACGGCATATAAAATGGAGAAAAATGCCCCTTTATTACCATATGTAGTATTTTTTCTTAAAAGAACGTAGCCCCACACTAGGAATTATTCCGGTGTAGTGGGTGCGTTTGCAAACATTAAATTCACATGCAGAAATACCTTGACCGAAACAAATATTTGTGAGACACACACAAAATTTTCCCATGCGGGAATAGAAGCCGTCACTTTTCAATCCAGTGGGTGGAGCGACTTACGCTCTTAACCACTGGACCGAGCCATCATTATAGGAGTACGTTCAATTAATTTATATATACCGTCACGCCTATATTCCCCAAGCAGGGGTGGTAAAGATATAAGAATAAGAATACTTCATTACCAAAATAGCTGAAAAATAAAACGTTCTACAGTGGTCCCCGCACTAAGCTTGTACCGCGGAATACCAAGAAATACATTTATGTATCTCAATTCGGTTTTTAGATCTATTTGGTACATAAGAACTGTTTCAGGAACTATGTATCCGGCCGTTTCTATGAGAATAAGTGTGCTGCATAGTGTAAATGAGTGTACCGTGTGTGAGAGGTGTACCGAAAAGTGGGTGTACCCACTTTTCGGGAACGATGTTAGGACCCATGTAATAGGGGGCGAGTCCATTGCAATATACCGGGCACAATTCCAAACACCGGACTCATGCTGGGTAGTTTTCGTTAGAAATACTACATTTGTCCGACCTAGGCTTTGAAATTTATTATAAAGTATACTGAATATATGTGGTTATAATTGGGGGTTATGTTTGTGAGAATATACATTATATTTATATTGCCTACCTTGTTTGTCTCTTGGCGAATAATGCGGCGTAGTAAGACATTTTATTTATATTAAGATCCAGTATAAACACAATTTCAGTAAAACCATTATAACACTAAAATGCACAATTCGATGGCATCATCAATCGCTTTCCAGCGTAACCGGTCTGATGCCACCTGCATCCAACGACTTCCTGCCATTTTCACAAGATCGTCGGTCCATATGGCAGGCGGTCGTCCCACGCTGCGCTTGCCAATACGTGGTCTCCACTCTAGAATCTTTCTGCCCCAACGCCCGTCCGATCTTCGCGCTATGTGGCCCGCCCATTGCCACTTCAGCTTGCTAATCTTAAGGGCTATGTCGGTGACCTTGGTTCTTCTACGAATCTCCTCATTCCTGATTCGATCACGTAGAGAAACGCCGAGCATAGCTCTCTCCATAGCTCGCTGAGCAACTCTGAGCTAAGCAATTCGATGGCATGGGTACTCAAAAAACAAAATCTCACCTCACTAAAATTGTAATGTAAATACGTTAGCAACATTTTCAGTTAAATAATTGTAATACAACCCACGACCCAATTACCTAATTATGTTCCGTAGTTATTTTATATATAGGAACAGGTTTATTATTCTGCGCACTGAGATGTTTAATTAAATTATATGTTTTTCGTTAGCAACATGGGGACAATCAAGATCTACTAGTTATGAGTATGTACACTTTAATTCTGTTTGAGCTACCGCAAATTATTTGTGTTAAATCTCAATTGAATTAACGTGTGTGCTTAATTACTAGTACACGGTGTATTTCTGAAAATATGTTGAAAATGTTGTGATTAAAAGACGTGCTCCAAATATATTTCGTCATTATGAAAATTAACTCAAATGGAGTTCATAAAAAGGAAACGGAAGATATAATTTGTCGTTCGTCTACATTCGAGATTATATACAAATATTTCATTAAAATATGTATGAAATACACAAATTAAATGAGAGCCTCAAGGATATAATTTTGTTTTGCAGATATTAAACTGTAAACTGGATTAGTCATAATAAAAAAAATAATATTAGCCCTGTTAAGAAACTGTCCCCCTGTGGAGCACGGGCCTCCTCTCAAACTGGCTTAGGCCATAGTCCACCACGCTGGCCCAGGGCGGGTTGGCGAACTTCACACATCTTCGAGAAACTCTTAGGCGTGCAAATTTCCTGACGATGGTTTCCTTCACCGTTAAAGCAAGTGATAATTAATTATTAATACGCACATACACCGTCACGCCTATATTCCCCAAGCAGGGGTGGCAGAGGTGTACTGAGTACACCCACGTTTCGCCGACGATGTTAAGTGTAATAGGGGGCGAACCTATTGCTATATACCGGGCACAATTCCAGACTCCGGACTTACTGGGAATTTTTCGTTAGAAATACTACATTTGTCCGACCTAGGATTTGAACCCAGGACCTCGGGATCACAAGCGATGTGCTTTGCCACCAGACCAACGAGGCAGTTGCAGCTTTCGAAAAGACAGTGGTAAGTGCCTTGGTTTGAACCTGAGACGTCTGACTTTGCAGTCCAACGGTCTAACCACAAGGCTATCACTTATTTGACTTATTTAGTCATATTATCATTCATAAATTATATTCAATGCAAATCTGCGCTCTCATTAATAAATATTTTTATGATTGTGACGGCATTGTGATTGTGACGAAGCCGTCGGTCCAGTTGTTAAGAGCTTAGGCCGCTTCACCCATTGGTTCGAGTAGTCCCGGGTTCGATTCCCACACGGGACCCCTATGTGTGTGACTCACAAATATTTGTTTCGGTCTGTATAAAACTTGATGCGAGCTCCATTTGTAAAAAGAAACACATTTATTAATTATATACCAAAATATACGTCAAATACAATTGTTAATGTATTAGAAGAAACTACAATAAATTACATCAACAATTGTACATTAACAAAACTACATTAAAAAACGATAAAGTAGGCCCCACGCTACAAATATCAGATAGACAATTTAATCTAAATCGCGAGTGTTCTCGTGCAGGACGATCCTGGTACCGAACCAGTAATGGAGGGTTGTAAATCTTTCAGTGGACAGCGACGCGACGCACCGTTACAAAACATTTTTTGTTTTGTCCCCATTCACCCCACTGGGAATACGGATTCGATTTTGTACATTCAATACAATGCTGCTGACTATATCCCATTTTAACAGTACCTAACGATAGATATCGACTCGCCGTGGATTCATACAGTGAAAAAATATCGTGTATTGCACTCACGTGTGCATCACGGGATGTTGTTTTTATATGTAAGTGGCTTTGGTGTTATTTTAATATTTTTTGTAAGTTTTTAACAAACAGTAGTGGTTTTTTAAAGCGCAATATTAAATAAGTCTAATTCACCTCTGTTTACGTATAATACCACTTCCCCTTATAACTGCACCGCTGCTTTGTAGGTGGTATGTATGTAGCTACGTAGATACATATGTACATAATATCTATTGAAGTAAATAAGTACCTTCTCCTAAAATCATGACTTAAATCTGTTCTTACGTACTGAAGGCTTAGCAGGAAAAAATGGACGAGTAAACGTGCTAGCGAGTAAGCGTGCTATCGCGTTCATGTTTGTTTAGTAAATTTTTAATGTGACACCGATGGCATAAGCAATTCGCTAACGTCACGATCACTCATCTAAAACCAATCGAGCCGAAGATTGCCTATAGACTTGGTGTTCGCTCAGAGCACCGCGGCTCCGGACGGACTATGAGAGTCGATTATTTAAAGTATTTAATACGTATTCGCGGTCGAGGTAAGAAGCGCTCGTATCGAAAAAAAGGAAAAACGCAGACGCGTCGCGCGAAAACCGTTTTCTTACCGATCATTAAAGCAGCATTCGGCTCGGTCGGTCTGAGATGGGTGCCCGTTCGTGGCATTTTCATATTCGAGCGTCTCCGGGCTTCGGAATACATACTAAGCCGTTGGTTCCGGTTACCACTTAATGTAGTAGTCGTTAAGCCATGCTGGAAGCCTTATAGGCGGCTTGATAAGTTCCAACAGCAGGTGGGCCACAAACCTGCCACCACCAATCCACACTAGGTCCGCGTGGTGGAAACCTATTCGCTCTTATCGATTTGATACCTCTAAGGGAGAATAAATATAAAAAGGTAAACCGACTTCAAAAAGCAAAAAATAAATAATTGAAGTCGGTGCTGGTTGGTGCAGTCGGTTACTTGGCACCGACATCAAATATTTATTTTTTTGCTTTTTGAAGTCAGTTTACCTTTTTTTATAAAAGATTTTTATTTTAAAATTTTAAGTGACCAGTGAATTATTCTATAGTAGGGTACCTATAGGATTGACGTAATACCCATAATATCTCAATTTACACATGCCTATTGTTTGTCGTTAAGGAGTTCCCTGATGTATCTTCTAAGTCCAAGGTCGAATGTCAATAAAAGTAATATGGGACCACCTTGGAGATATACTGAACCCAATGCAAAAAAAATTATCAAAATCGGTCCATAATTGACGGAAATATCGCTGAACATACATACAAAAAAAAAAAAAGCATACATACAACCGAACATAGAACCTCCTCCTTTTTTAAGTCGGTTGAAAACTATAATTTAACGCTCTATAGTTGGTTAAATATCGAACTAGCAATTGATTGCGCGGTTGCTACAAAATATTACTATTCGAATCACTCGCTAATTGCAAACGGTTAAACCGCGTAACCTTTATGTAGAAACGTTTAAACAATGTAAGTAAATAAATTGACTTTATCACAGCCTACAGTAATCCTGATACTATATGTCTAAATTATTTTATGCTGTATTAAGATTAATAACTAGGTGAGTTCACAGAAGTAGTACGAAAAAATCTAAAAGTCCAACTATCATAATCATACATACATAAACTCACGTCTTTATCCCACTGGGGTAGGCAGAGACTACCATTTGTCTCATACTAAGATTCTGACACACCTCTTTCGCTTTATCTATGTTCATGCATTTCCGCCGATAAAGAGTGCTACGCGCTTGCCCCTTTTCAAAGAGACCATTAATTTGGTCGTGATAAGTTCTCCTTGGACGACCTCTTCCGACGCTTCCACTCACATTCGCTTGATATATTCCTTTCGTTAGTCGCCAGTCACACATCCTCTCCACATGCCCATACAAATCCAATTCAACCTACCTCTTTCAATCCTAGCCACCACTTCATCTCTCAACTTACATCGGTTTCTAATCACATTATTCCTCATTCGGTCAGAAAGGGTGACTCTACGAGAAGAGCGAATTTCCACGGCATTAATTCAAATACTGCTGCTTTCATGCTTCTTTTGCCATACCCGATATTCAATGGCATAGATAAGCGTAAATACCAAGACATCATTGTAAATAATCAGTCAAACATTTGTTGAGACAGACTGACTGACAGTACGGCGCGTAAGGCATCATTCACTTTGTTCCCCACGACCACTCTCTTTTCAATGTTGCCGTTACCCCTACCATTTCTCATGAACACGCTACCCAAGTAAGCAAATTCTTTATTATCATTTGAATCTATAAGAATATCAAGGTGACTTGGTCCATTGACTAAGAGCGTAGTCCGCTTCACTTATTAGATTAAGTAGTTGCAGGTTCGATTTCCGCCCAGAATATTTAGTTTTCAGTTAGTAGAGACTAGTGGAACTATAATTACGCCCTTTACTCCTGAAAGCAAAACAGAAGATATATTCATTAAATAACTTAGCAGACAAAATACCAAAGGCTTTAATTTTATTTGCAGTCTTTAAAATTTCGGATATTTAACCTTACGCTTGTTTACATCAAAGTTCCAGTGTACAGAATGCACATACTAAAACACCGTTACGCCAATATTCTCATAGCGGGGGTGGCAGAGGTGTACTGAATCCACCCGCTGTTTACCGACGGTGTTAGGTCTCATGTAATAAGGGGCGAGCCTATTGCCATATACCGAGCACGATTCCAGACTCCAGGCTCATACTGGGAACTTTTCGTTAGAAAAACTACGTTTTTCCGACCTTCGTGATCAGACGATGCGATTTGCTACTAGACCAATGTGGCAGTCAATGTACATACTAGATACAAAATATGCAAAGTAAGCATATTATAAAGGAAATAAACGAACGCAATCTTCATAACACCTCGGGCACAATCGCAAAAAGACCGTTTACATAATTTTTCGACTTTATAAGTTAATAAATATATAATAGTGATGTGATCACCCGGCACTTGGTGGATGATTTTGGTTTTGCGGAGCCCGTAGCGCGAACCCGCGATAAAGTAGCGCTGTTTAACTTCCACGACAAACTTTACTTCTCTATTCTCTCGATTTCACATTATATTGAACGTAGTGTAGACTTCACTGTGGAACTTTCTAGTAAACTTTCTATATTATAAGAAAACTAGATCATGTGATAAATTTTTTCATCTATCAACAAAATTGTGGGGGAGTTTTGGTCTTTTCAATATATAAGATGTTTAACTGGATTTATGAGGTTTTAGTTATTTAAGTTTGGTACTATTAACACCACAACCTAGTCATGATTTTTATGAAGGCTTTATCACGATCCTAACAAAATTCAACAGTATGATAACTTAAATATCTAGTACTAATTTCCTTAAACTCTACAATTATCAAACCTCATATTTTTCTACTTACATTCAGCTTCATGCGTGAATAACGTTGTGAAAACATCATTCCCTCTATATAATATTTACATACACAAAACTGGAGCACAATCTCTCTTACACAAACAATAGCGTTATTTTAACATCAAGTCACTGTTTGTTCTACTCGCTAGCGTTGTGCTTCAGATTCGCCTAATAAGGACACCCACTGAATAAATTCTTGACCACGATACCCCATTATCATTTAGCGGTTTATAAATGTCAGGGGGTCGAAGTCTAAGATAGCCTCGATGGCGGGAGGGGTTCAAAAATCGTAGCAATAATCGTAAAAAGTTTAAGAGTAACGCACGCGCTGTGAATTTGGAAGGTAGTCAAACGTTCACGTCATTACTGAAACGAGGTCGATGACCTAAGTATGTACGTGATCTTTGGCATCAGTGTGCATTTTTATTCTTTGTCTGATCGCAATTATTTTTTTCTGAACACTGCGATTGCATGCCATATTCTCGGCATCATTTCAGCAAATAGAAAGCTCAAATTTGTTAGATATATTGCGTATGACAAATGTCGCTGGAATTGAGGCGTATTTGATGACGTATCAAGTCAAAATAAAAAGTGGCCACGTGTCTCGAACACTCACAAAACCTTTTCTGTATTTTATTTCTGAAATTGCATAGTAATGCAAGGGTATCCTAAAATGTTACATCAAACAGTCTGACATCCTTCGCAATGGGAGTCTAAAATAGCGCTGCAACCGAAATGGAAACCTTCTATTGACCGCAAAGTTTCAAAGTTTGGGAATCAGAAGAAACTTGACCTAAACTGAAAACATGACGGACTAATGCCCGACCACCTGCGGAAGAACATTAATTACAATGATTTAAATATTGTGATGACATGTCCGCGCTGCGCTTGCACTATTAAAGCACAAATTGAATTTCCATAAGGCAGACCAGAATAGTCCCTAACAGTCCTAATACTAATAGAGCTGTTACATATGGCGTCTCTATTGCAAAACGAGACGAGATTGATTCATAATTAATAAAGTATACCACCCCCTCTACCCCCAATTAGGGAATATAGGAGTAGCGGTATGTAAAGTATTAATTATATTTCTAAACTAAAGACAATTACCGTAACTAAACTAAAGTCCTAATATGCCAGATTAAGGCGTCTCTCTTCAACACTAAGAAAGGACTAATCTGGTGTGATTGGCGAAATATTCTAACATCTACTACAACTCGCCATTAGAATACAGTTACAATCTTTGTATTAGGACTCTTAGCTTTAGGAAAAACCCAGCTTTACGTACACAACCTTTCACTTTTAGTAAGCTTTATACCGAACATTATACAAAGTAAAAAAAAATACATGCATTTCATTTGAAATATTATTTATCAAGTTACAACTCTAAAATATAGCCTATCGTTGTCAAAAAGATTCATCTATTCAAACAATATATAGCATCAAAACAACTACGTTATGTAAATAGGACAACGTAAACTGAACGATTTAGGCCACGAAACTTAGTATTTTTCATATTATAGTCGTTTATCGTTCAATCAATTTCAAAATTTGGCTTGAGCTAGACAAATTGGTGTCAATTTTTTCATCTAAGTTGGAAAAAGAATGACTGTCATTCATCCAGTCAATTTACGATACTTTACATTCCATGTTGACTATTCGTTGCATTAAAGCTGATAGCTTTATTACTCCTATATTTCTTACAAATGATTTTAAGGATTACTGTACTCTCTGCCTACCCCATAAGGGGTCTGGCGTGCTGATATAGATAGATAGATAGATCGATTTTAAGGATTAAAAAGTATAAAATTTTTCCTGCTTTTTTATACAAGGTGTAACATAATAAACGCAAGACCTGAAAGAAGTTTGTTCTAAATCAGTACCTGAATTTATTCCGACTATTTTTAAATGTATTCTATATTTTTTCAAAATTTGCAATAAGTGTTGTTACTCCTTCAGTGCGCTATAGCAAACTAATTTTATTATTGGTTCAAAGCAAAATGGAAATTTCAAATGCATTTCTAAAATGTACTTATCCATATGCACACATACACGTTTCGTTTTCGCCCAGAATCAGGTTTACTATTCTGCTCACTGAGATGCCTAATTAAATTAAATGTTTTTCGTCAGCGCCATGGGGCCAATCAAGATCTACTAGTTATGAGTATGTATGTACACTTTCATTATGTTTGAGCTACCGCAAATAATTTGTGTTAAATCTCAATTTAATTAGCGTTCGTGCTTAATTATAAGTACACGGTTTATTTCCGAAATTATATTAAAAATATTGTGATTAAAAGATGTGCTCCAAATATATTTCTTAATTATGAAAATTAACACTAATTGAGTTCATAAAAAGATAGCGGAAGATATAATTTTTTCGACAAATTATATTCTTCCGGTACTCGAATGTATATTCGAGATTATATACCGATATGTCATTGAAATATGTATGATATACACAAATTAAATAAGAGCCTAAAGCATATACTTTTGTTTTGCAGATATTAAACTGTAAACTTATTAAGTCAAAATATCATTCAAAAATTATATTCAAAGCAAATCTGCACTCTCATTAATTTATATTTTTATGATTGTGACAGCATTGTGATTGTGACGACGGCTTAGTCCAGTGGTTGAGAGCTCAGGCCAATCCGCTCAATGGTTCGAGTAGTCCCAGGTTCGATTCCCACACGGGACACATCTTTGTGTGGCTTACAAATATTTCTTTCGGTCTGTATAAAACTTGATGCGAGCTCCGATGCGAGATCTTTCAGTATTCGCATTCGGCATTCGGCTCGGTCAGTCTGAAATGGGTGCCCGTTCGTGGCATTTCCATATTCGAACGTCTCCGGGCTTCGGAATACATAATTAGCCGTTGGTTCCGGTTACCACTTAATGTGGTAGTCGTTAAGCCATGCTGGAAGCCTTATAGGCGGCTTGATAAGTTCCAACACCAGGTGGGCCATAAACCTGCCACCACCAATCCACACTAGGTCCGCGTGGTGGAATATAACCTATTCTCTCTTATCGATTTGTTACCTCTAAGGGAGAATAAACATAAAAACTATAATTTAACCCTCTTTAATTAGTTAAATATCGAAATAACAATTGATTGCGCGGTTGCTACAAAATATTATTATTCGAATCACTCGCTAATTCCAAACGGTTAAGCCGCTTAACCTTTATGTAGAAACCTTTAAACAATGTACGTAATTAAATTGACTTTATCACAGCCTACAGTAATCCTGATACTATTTGTCTAAATTATTTTATGTTGTATTAAGATTAATAACTAGCTTAGTTCACAGAAGTAGTACTAGAATCATACATACACTCAAGCCTTTATCCCACTGGGGTAGGCAGAGACAACAGTTTGCCACATACTACGATCCTCACCTACCTCTTTCGCTTCATCTGTGTTTATACATCTCTTAATGCAAGTCTGCCAATTAAGAGTGCTACGCACTTGACCCTTTTCAAAGAGATCATTAATTTGGTCGTGATATGTTCTCCTTGGGTGACCTCTTCCGACACTTCCACTCACATTTTCTCAATATATTCCTTCCGTCGGTCGCCTGTCACATAGCCTCTCTACATGACCATACCAATTCAACTTACCTCTTTCAATCCGTCACCACTTCATCCTTCACCTTACATCGATTCCTAATCACACTATTCCTCATTCGATCAGCAAAGGTGACTCCACATGTACTCCGTAAAGAGAGAATTTCCACGACATTTACTCTACTATCATGCTTCTTTTGCCATACCCGATATTCAATGGCATACATAAGCGTCAATACCAACACACCATTGTGAATAGTCAGTTGAGCCTTTGCTGAGACAGACTGACTACTCCCTACGGCGCGTAAGACATCATTCACTTTGTTGCCCACGATCACTCTCTTTTCAATATTGCCGTTACACCTTCCATTTCTCATGAACACGCTCCCCAAATAAGCAAACTCTTTATTATCATAGGAATCTATAAGAATGTCGTGGTGACTTGGTCCATTGGCTAAGAGCGTAGGCCGCTTCACTCATTAGATTAAGTAGTCCGCCCAAAATCTTTGTGTCATGCACAAATGTTAAACGGAATAACTCCGGTCTGAGTGTTTTCGTATGCGAATTTCATGTATGTAACATGCCTACGACACAGGAATAATTCTTAGCGTGAAGCTACGTTATCGTTCAAAAATGCTTTAAAAATAAATATTTTTAAGTTCTATTGTTGCGCACTGTCGTAAAGTAAAATATCCTTGAGCAAAAATAAAAAAACCTACGCAATTACAACTTTTTTATTAATGCATACATACCGTGAATAGGTGTTACGGGATCTTTAAATCCATCCCGTTCTAAAAGAAAAACAAGAAATTTCATAAAAGGCGACCATTAACAAAATGTAGAAGTGAAAATAAAGAGTAGGAGTAAATAACCGTCTGTGAATAACGAGACAAGTCTTTTATATTAAAATTCGTCATAACGTTCCATTAAACCGGCGCTGTTTGAAAGGTGACAAATGCGGTTTTTTATTATTGTAACTTTAATTCTATACCTCGTTACGGTGTCGCCAGAAAAATGCTTACTTATATCTTTCATCGCACTGCCAGTATGTTGCTGAGATTACTTGTGGGTTGCTAATGACGTATTGTTACGTTAAAGTAGAATAACGTACCACCTACATCCTGATCGGGGTTGAGGTTTGCCATGTACATCCACATAAAGTCAACAATGTTATGTTCCAAAGAAATTTTCTAGTTTGGAAATCAGAATTCGAACCTGCGACCTCGTGATCGTCATTTAAACTATGCTGAACAAGACTTACGAAGTAGGCATTATTATTACATATTTTTATAATTTTATAACTGCAGGTAAAGATTGCGATTAGCCAAGTGAAGGCAATTTTAATTGATTAATGACCGCAATATTTATAATACTTATTTATATCAAATATTATTATAAGAGCGGTGAAGGAAAACATCGTGAGGAAACCTGCATGCCTGAAAGTTTCTCGAAGGTGTGTGAAGTTCGCCAACCCGCACTGGGCCAGCGTGGTGGACTATGGCCTAAACCCTTTCAGTTTGAGAGGAAGTCTGTGCCCAACAGTGGGACAGTTTCTTAACAGGTCTAATATTATAATTATCATTATCAGAATAATGAATTATAGTGCTTGTGCACAGCGCGAGTAAATATGCGAGCTGCAAGTGCGAGCTACTCGAGCAGGCAACATCGCGATACATGCGTGTGCACGGGACTCTCACTTAATACACGGACACACACGACGTGACTCACCTCCCCAAGTGCCTCAACATGTACCAGTTAATTAAATTTTGTGCCAATATATAACGAATATATGTATTCGAGCTTAGGTATATTTCGCGAATTTCAGTCATACAAAGTTAATTGCTAATAGAAAAAACATCAAAATTCTCATATTTAATTTAAAAATAATACACGGTACGCACTTTATATCTCCCAATAAAGTTGTGGATGGAAACCGCCTATATCCTAATTTTTTACTCGTCAACCGGCATCGCGACACTAAGCCAAATAACCTGACGCTGTCGGCTGAAATAAGGCGCGTTCTAATTTACATTCTGTATACAAATTGCGCAAATGTGAGCATGAAAATAAAATTCTCGCCGTTTGTGTTTTCTTGTGGGGTGGTCTTTTCTCGCATTATGTAAATTTTTATTACGAGTTCTGTCAAATTAGTTTATATACGCACATTTTTATAAAGCTTTCGTATGGATACAGTTTCCTTTTGACATCGCGTTGTTGTTTTTATAATAATTGTTGAATACTTTTTTTATAAGCAGTGCATACTTAGCTCTACTAGAAAGATGTACATCGTACGTATAAAGATATATATGCTTTGAGGGGAAGTAACGAAACACGCTTGCGGAACAGGTAATAAAGATCAGAACTCTATCTAGGAAACTAGGGACGCAATCTAGGAATATTTAGTTTTCAGTTAGTAGAGTCTGAGTAGTAGAGTAGACTGAGTCGTAGTAGAGTATAACTTTAATTACGCCCTTTACTGCTGGGAGTAACACAGAAGATATATAAATAAATAACTTAGCAGACAAAATAATCTTTCCAAAGGCTTTGATCCAAAGGCGTTGACTTTATCTGTAGTCTTTAAAATTGCGGATATTCAACCTTACGCTTGTTTACATCAAAGTTCCAGCGTACAGAATGTACATACTAAAACACCGTTACGCCAATATTCTCATAGCGGGGGTGGCAGAGGTGTACTGAATACACCCGCTTTTTACCGACGACGTTAGTTCTCATGTAATAGGGGGCTTGCCAATTGCTATATACCGAGCACGATTCCAGACTCCAGACTTTACGTTAGAAAAACTACGTTTGTCCGACCTTCGTGATCACCAGACGATGCGCTTTGCTACTAGACCAATGAGGCAGTCAATGTACATACTATATACAAAATATGCAAAGTAAGCACATTATAAAGGAAATAAACGTATGCAATCTTCATAACACCTCGGGCACAATCGCAAAAAGACCGTTTACATAATTTTACGACTTTATATGTTAAGAAATATATATAATAGTGATGTGATTACCCGGCACTTGGTGGATGATTGTGGTTTCGCGGAGCCCGTAGCGCGAACCCGCGATAAGGTGGCGCTGTTTAACTTCCACGACAAACTTTACTTCTCTAATTTCTCGATTTCACATTATATTGAACCTAGTGTATAGACTTCACTGTGAAACTTTTGAGTAAACTTTCTACATTATAAGAAAACTAGATCATGTGATATATTTTTATCTACCAACCAAATTGTGGGGGAGTGCTGGTCTTTTCAATATATAAGATGTTTATCTGGATTTATGATGTTTCAGTTATTTAAGTTTGGTACTATTAACACCACAACCTAGTCATGATTTTTATGAAGGCTTTATCACGATCCTAACAAAATTCAACAGTCAACAGCATGATAACTTAAATATCTAGTACTAATTTCTTCAAGCTCTACAATAAACCAACCTCATATTTTATACTTACATTCAGCTTCATACATGAATAACGTTGTGGAAACATCATTCCCTCTATATAATATTTATGTACACAAAACTGGAGCACAATCTCTCTAACACAAACAAAAGCGTTATTTTGACATCATGACTGTTTGTTCTACGCGCTAGCGTTGTGCTTGAGATTCGCCTAATATCGCCTAATATCGCCGTCCTTATAAGGCGAATCTCTTCAGTGGGTGTCCACCCACTGAAGAAATTCTTGATCACGGTGCCCCATTATCATTTAGCGGTTTATAAATGTCAGAGGGTCGAAGTCTAAGGTAGCCTCGATGGTGGGAGGGGATCAAAAATCGTAGCAATAATCGTAAAAAGTTTGAGAATAACGCACGCGCTGTGAATTTGGAAGGTAGTCAAACGTTCACGTCATTACTGAAACGAGGTCGATGACCTAAGTATGTACGTGATCTTTGGCATCAATGTGCATTTTTATTCTTTATCTGATCGCAATTATTTTTTTCTGAAAACTTCGTATGCATGCCATATTCTCGGCATAATTTCAGCATATAGAATGCACAATTTTGTTAGATATATTGCGTATGGCAAATGTCGCTGGAATTGAGGCGTATTTGATGACGTATCAAGTCAAAATAAAAAGTGGCCACGTGTCTCGAACACTTAGGAAGCCTTTTCTGTATTTTATTTCTGAAATTGCATAGTAGTAGTAATACAAGGATATCCTAAAATGTTACATGAAACGGTCTGACATCCTTCGCAATGGGGGTCGGAAATAGCGATGCAAATGCCGAAATGGAAACCTTATATTGACCGCAAAATTTCAAAGATTCGGTATCAGAAGAAACTTGACCTAAACCGAAAACATGACGGATTAATAATTACAATTATTTAAATATTGTGATGATATGTCCGCGCTACGCTTGCACTATTAAAGCACAAATTGAAATTCGAAAAGGCAGACCAGAACAGTCCCTAACAGTCCTAACACTAATAAAGCTGTTACATATGGCGTCTCTAATACCAAACGGGACGGGATTGGTTCATAATTAATAAAGTATTCCACCCCCTCCAACCACAATTAGGGAATATAGGAGTGGCGGTGTGTAAAGTATTATCTATCTGAAATAAAACTATTCTTTCGGATTTTATCGCGGTTTATTTTGATTTTTAAGTTTCCAACGTTTCGAGTGCTTTGCAGCACCCATGGTCACGGGAAGGACTGAGGTGGTAGACTTCCAAAAGGCATAGTTGTTCCGGGGTACCCTCAAACTTCTTAATTATTATTGTTGGTCCGATCTACGCAGAATAAGCTCACGGTGTCTTGAGGTCTTGCAGTGTTATGCTTGGTTTTGGATTTGATTATATTAATTACTGGATCCCAAGTCGATGGAAGCACCCAGCCATATTCTCTATTGAAATTAGGATGTTTTTTTATTTCAATAGCCTCGCGAACCATCCTTGGTAGGAATCGGTGTTCTTTCACGAGGATTTGTGGTCTATCAAATCTGATGTTATGGCGGGTGCGGTCAAGGACATGTTCACAGACTGCAGACTTCTTTGAGCGACGGTGTTTTAGGTCAGCTATGTGTTCTTTAACCCGAGTTTTTACTGGTCTTTTTGTTTGTCCTATGTAAGAGAGACCACATTCACAATCAAGCTTGTATACTCCTGCATCTTGTAGAGCGATGTGACACTTGACAGATGGTAAAAACTGACTGATCTTCTTCGGCGGCTTATAAAATGTTTTAATTGAAGCACGCTTCAAGATGTGGCCAATCTTGTCTGTGACTCCTCTTAAGTAAGGTAGTACAGCAGGGAGACGCTCGACTGTGGCTGGTTTCACTCGGTCACTGTGACGTTGGCGTGGGACTCGCAGCTTATTGTCGTGCAGGACTTGCTTGACATATTGAATAAGAACTCAGTATTATCTATCTATCTATCTATAACCTCACGCCAGATCCCTTGCGGGGTAGGCAGAGAGTACAGGTTTCCAACAGGTTCTTTCCTTACATACCTCTCTGGCTTCCTCGACTCTCATAGTTCGTCTCATACACGCTCGCCGGTTACGGAGACTCTTGACTTGTTAAGTATTAATTATATTTATAAAATATTCTTATATCTACTACAACTCACCCTTAAAATACAAGAACAATCTTTGTATTAGGACTCTTAGCTTTAGGTAAACCCATATTTTAGGTATCATGTAGAAAAAATACACAACCTTTCACTTTCAGTAAATTTTATACGGAACTTTATGTACAGTCGAAAATAATTGCAAGCATCTTATTTGAAATATTACTCATCAAGTGGTAAGTCTGAAAAAATTCCTATCTTTGTCAAAAAGATTCATCTACTCAAACAATATATGGCATCAAAACAACTACATTATCTTAATAGGACTACGTAAACTGGAACGAATCAGGCCGCGAAACTTAGTATTTTATCATATTATAGTCGTTTATCGTTCAATCAATTTCAAAATTCGGCTTGAGCGAGACAAATTGGTGCCAATTTTTCCATCTAGGTTTGAAAAAAGTTTTTGTGACTGTCATCTGTCTAGTCAATTTACGTTACTTTACATTCCATGTTGAATATTCATTGCATTAAAGTTGAGATAGCTTTATTACTCCTATATTTCTTACAAATGATTTTAAGGATTAAAAAGTATCAAAGTTTGCCTGCTTTTTTATATATTGTGATAATCGTAAATGTGGGAGACAAAAAAAGTTTCAAAGACGTATCTTTTCTTTTATTTAACCTATGATTCTCTTTATGCTTAAAGATTTGTCCATGATTAAAATCACTCACTAAACTAAAATTATGATCTATTCTGATCAAGTTTTAGCACCTACTAAACGTTGGCAGTCATACATAAACACACTACCAAAATATTACGGCTTCTCTAGGAATGTGTCTTGAAGCACTTAAATGAATGGTCTTTTGTTAAGACAGGTAACAATTAAAACAACACGCTACACCAAGAGTGGTTTCAAGATAAGCGAGCCGTATCGTAACGTAATAATGACTGGAATCAATCAGAGGTGTCTGGCGCGCAAACCTCGCACCAGCGGAGGTATTTATAGCCCTTGTGACTCCGTAGGAGGTTTCGAACGTGATACCATTAAGCGATCGTGTTAGGGATAGTTCAGTTCAGATGCCGCTCAATAGGCAATTGAGCCACTGTCTGAGTCAGATTGTAGACACACGTTCTACACGTGCGGGTATATTGCGCAGATGGACTTCTGTAAGACAAAAGATTTTAGAGGTGTAAGTTAATTTTTGGTAAAGACATGCAAACTCTATATTATCCAATCCCGTCAGATTTACGGAATCACACGCATTAATATAGGACCTAATTGGAATTTTATAAGGATTGATAGCGGTTAACTACATGGACTTAGTAACAACTCAGGATTTTTTTTTGTAAATCGTTACCAATGTTACCGAATAGGCCAGTTTCAGTTGGGCTAGGCCTTCTACGGTAATCAAGTTGTCATGCTTATGCTTAAAAGCGAGGCTTATTTTTTTACTTGCACTCGCACAACATTTACTTTTTCTATAAAAATTGAAGCGGGTTTTAAATCAATGAAAGCACTCCGCGGGTCTGCCTGAGAATAACATCTTGGTGTCATCGACGGAGGTCATTGTGGATTCGGACTTATAGGAATATTTAATCTACTTTTACCTATGGAAAAAATATCTGATTGAACCAAAATATAGGTAGGTACACTTTGTTTTTTTTTAATTTCATTAATCTCTAGTCTTTCTTGATTTCTAAATGCATTTTACTATTATATATATTAAAAGAAATACTGACCAGCGTGAAAGAAAATAAAACCCATTTTGTTATATTCTTTTTGAATTACAAACAACACTGCATGGGATACTGAGTTCTTAGATTTACGCGAATATTACACATGAAATAAAACTATATTTTTTTCGGATTTTATCGCGGTTTATTTTGATTTTTAAGTTCCCGACGTTTCGAGTGCTTTGCAGCACCCATGGTCACGGGAAGGACTGAGGTGTTAGACGTCCAAAAGGCATAGTTGTTCCGGGGTACCCTCAAACTTCTTAATTATTTTTGTTTTTGTTGGTCCGATCTACGCAGAATGAGCTCACGGTGTCTTGAGGTCTTGCAGTGTTATGCTTGGTTTTAGATTTGATTATATTAATTACTGGATCCCAAGACGATGGAAGCACCCAGCCATCTTCTCTATTGAAATTAGGATGTTTTTTAATTTCAATAGCCTCGCGAACCATCCTTGGTAGGAATCGGTGTTCTTTCACGAGGATTTGTGGTCTATCAAATCTGATGTTATGGCGGGTGCGGTCAAGGACATGTTCACAGACTGCAGACTTGTTTGAGCGACGGTTTAATCTAAAACCAAGCATAACACTGCAAGACCTCAAGACACCGTGAGCTCATTCTGCGTAGATCGGACCAACAAAAACAAAAATAATTAAGAAGTTTGAGGGTACCCCGGAACAACTATGCCTTTTGGACGTCTAACACCTCAGTCCTTCCGGTGACCATGGGTGCTGCAAAGCACTCGAAACGTCGGGAACTTAAAAATCAAAATAAAACGCGATAAAATCCGAAAAAAAAATAGTTTTATTTCAACTGCATGGGATATTTACTTGAATTTCCTCATTACTCAAGTCTGTCAAAGTACACTCATAAATATGCAAGTTCGAAGTTATTAAGGCACTTTCATCTGGAAGAGCTACACAATGGCGACCCACAGCAGGGCCGTAGCGAACTTCCAGCTGCGATATCCGAACCTTCATAAATATTCACGCCAGTATGAAGTCTACTCCAACTACTTATATCAAACCCCGAGGGCGTTGGAGCGACTCCCATTACACTGTTTCCATTTAAATGTGTTCTTTGACTTCGCGTCACGGCCGGCTAATTGGTAACTTTATCTTGAAAGTTTTTAATAGCGGCGATTCACTTAAGTTCTTGATTTACCGTCAAATATTTTGTACATTCGTCTTTGAATAATACCTAAATGGTTTTGATTTACAAATTTCTTAGCTTTATGAACATTTAAGAAAGAACCTGTTGGAACTTCGTGCCCCAAAAGAGATCTGGCGTGATGATATAGATAGATAGAAAAAGTATTTAAAAGTTTAATTTTTCTGAAGGCTTACATTCATTTCACACACTTCCCCTAAACATGAGCAGTCCCCATTTATTTTAGATTTGAATATTGATTTCACTCGCTAGTATATAACATCGACTAATTTTTCAAAAGCAACTCAAGAGTTTTCAATAGACAAGCGAATCACAACCAATAAACTCAAATAATGTCCCTGAAACATCGGTGTACACCTTTGCTTACTTAAATTCAAATTTATATTGAAATATTTATTTGCGGACTAAGTCTACAATAATATGAGATCATAATATTATAAAGTGCTTATAACTTAGTGGCCGTTTACGGGCATTGCAAATACAGTTGTAATAAAAATGTTAAGTAGGTATGACATAAATTAATGAAATAATATAATTAAGTTATTAATATAATTTAGTTATTATAATAGACTACAATTTCAATAAAGTTTCATAGTATATTGCAATCGTCATGTCAGTATTAATATAAGTAGGTAGTTGTATGTAATTGTACTTTGTTCCAATGTTTGATATTATGTTTAAGGTTAAAAGGTATAAAAAATAAGGTAAAAAAATAAACGTACATTTATTTTTATTTTATATAATGATTGTTATTAAGAACAAAAAGATATAACTAACTGAAGCTCTCCGAACGAAGTATCTACATACTTGCTACCATCATAAATCCTTATGCCCACAAAGCACGATATCAGCGGAGGCTTAGTGGCTATTTACTCGTCTTATATTTACGATAGATACCTACGTCCGCATGTTACGCAAGAGTGTTTTTGCTCGAGCATGAGATCGGAAACGCCACGGATAGACGTGTTAATCTCACAGTGTCGAGAGCATGTGACGATATTATTTTTCCCGGCATCATATCGAGTGATTAATAGCGTTATTCCTTCTGCCGTAATGACGTCTTGTTCTATATCACTCTTTCTTTCCCCATAGTGAAGTGCCTCGGACTGTAGTAATGGCTTCATAGTTTGGTAGGATTAATTACTGTTTACTATTGTTGATATCTCATTTATTGACTCTTCTGTTATTACATACTTCGGTATTTAGAGAATATTTATATATTTTTTTATGGATGATGGACTGAATTGGTTAGATGTAATGATTATTACAATTGAAGTAATGACCGCAACATACCTTAATATTAGGATTAAAAATAGGTTCCTATAAAAGGTGCTAATTGATCTTAAAACTGAAAGACTTATTTCTATTAGTGTATATGTTAATCTTTAGGTCAATTTTGTAACTGTCTGTTTAAAAATACACTGAGTACACTGAATTACAATAGATGCAGCTGTTATTATGAAACCAACAGTTCAAAATCTTCATTTAAAGAAAACATAAATAAATCGCCATATTGCGCTACCAAGTAAAGTCAGGGCGGACAACATAAATTATTTTTAAAGCGCGTGTAAAATAAGCTATTTTATAAAAAGTGGAACCCTGTCCAATACCGCCCGACTTATCGAAATCATATTTCAGGGACGTGAGGAGGACGATGTAGCTTTACCCTTTTCCAACGCATTGTCTATTGAGCCCCGTTTAGTTGATAGCATACAAGTCCTTTTTACTTTTAGAATAACATTTTATACCAAATCTTGGCCAGTGCAAGTGTTAAGTTAACCTTTTGAACAGTAAGTGAGTGTGAACGAAGCATCCCCCTTTTCTATAGCATTGTCTATATGAAATTGTCACGAACACACGGCGACACGAGATATTCGCCGAGATATAACTTTATTCTTGTAATATTTTTCAATGATTATTGTTATCCTAAAAGTGTTAGCTATGGTCGGGATTAAACTGTATTCACTTAAAAAACCTCGTATTTTTGTTGTACATAAATGGAATGGCTTTATAATTCACATCCACAGATATAGACTGTTTACACCTTGAAATTAATATGAGCAAAAATATATCATTATTATAAAAGTATTCAGCTCTTATTGGTAACATGTTTAATTTTTTTTATGTAAGTACATAATCACATTATATCAAATGAAAAAAAATATTATGATTAAACTAAAAGTTAAACAAGTATCTGTTACACCTATGATCATATGTATACCTACATACATAATTATTGTATATACCTTTAGGACTCTTGCGTGGGGAAATTGATCCAGCAAGTAGAAGACCTTTAGGTACATTAAATAATATTATGTAACCTACTAATTTTCATTTCAATTCATCGGTCGAAAGGAAGTAACATAAACATACACATTCAAAAAACCGCAGCAAGTAGAAACACTATTGTAAGTTATGGAAAGAAAACAGAACGTTTGGAATAGAGGTTAGCATACATATAAACTGTACATTTCTAAGGGATATGGAATGGACACTAGCCATTAATTAGTCATAACTAACCATTCGTGGTCGGTCATGCCTTGCTGGATGATTATCAAATCAAATTAATTGCGCGATTAAAAAAGAGGACAAAAATTATTTAATTTAGTCAAATCTTTATGTCACCTCCCGCCAGCGACTATTTTCTTCCAATATTAATTATTTTAATAAATAAACTTACCTACCGACTTAGATTTGCAATAATGCATTAAGGTAAAAATACTGTACAAAACCGAAAGACTATTGTTATAACAAAATAAACCTCTAATGAAATTAATAAGCAGATTTACTTGCTCAGTCAAGTTAACAATGCAAACATACACATACCATTCTAAAAGGTACCCTGATGTTGTCACCGCTGCAATGTGCACACAAGTTTACAACCAACCTAAACCGTAACGAGTTGTTTACGGGTGGAAGACATTGCACGCCCCACAATTCTCTGGATGTCTTGTACGTCAAGGCATCCTCCTCGAATACTAACGAACAAGCCTCTAGGGCAGGAAAGGTAGCCAACAGACGTCCCAAGCGAGCCCCGAAGCGTCCACTACGGACTCTAATGAGAGACTCCGTCGTTAAATAAATTGGATAAAGACGATCGTGATCTCTCAAGAACAACTTGAACCTGTTCACAGTGACTCGCAATTAACTAAATTAAAAGATTGTTCATGCACTTACCGAAACGTTTGGATCGCTTGAGTTCGTTCTTATATGCTCTTTTTATTTTACTCTGATTGAAGCACTGAAATCCGATTTAAATTTATATTTTGAAAAAAGGCATTACTGGAAGTAAAAATTTATGGTAATTGTATTATAAATATTGGTTGCTTATTAAAATTCAAAATCGTATTTAATTTTAAATATTAATTTTTAATTTTGGTGCGACTTCATAGACGATGTTACACCTGCTGGTCAGCCGCTTATGCCCCACTACTTTATGCCCCTACAGTAGAAGAGCTGAGTATAGCCACACATGGCGCGACTGAGCAAGCTCACACTTAGCGGGTCAGAATAACCATAAATGCGAAAACAAAAAGAATTTAATTTGAGTCAAACTCCAACCCAAATCGTTTAATTTTGCATCAACCCTGCGGGGTTGTTTACAAATTGTCATAATTTTTTTTTATTTTATTTCATAATGAGAAGATCCGGCGAAAACTCAGCGGGCTTGTCTTTTTTGTCTAATTCTCCATTCATTTTTTTGATCCTTTTTTTGTATTGTACAAAATCATTAATGCGTTCCAGCTTTAATGTGATGCCTTACGACTGAGATATAAGATAATAATTTTATTTCCATGGATTAATTAAAATTATTTATCTCGTCTTCAAAGACTGAAAGCGAAGAATGAAGGTGTACAAATGGATGATCTACTGGTAAATCATCTACTATATGCAGATGACGTTATAATAGCGCTAACCACCACTGATCTGCAAACACTAGTCACAGTTATGAAAGACAACTGCATGAAAAATGGCTTACATTTGAATGTGAATAATACCAAGATTATGGTTTTTGTACGGGAAGAAACCAGAACGAATGCATGGATTGTGGTTGGTAACGACGTGCTGGAGCAAGTGAATGAGTTTGTATATCTTGGCTGTGTCGTTAGTAAGGATGGGAAATACACCGCTGATATAGAGAGAAGAGTGAGTGCAGGGAACAGAGTAAACGGTGCGTAGGGAAAGCTACTTGGGAGTCAACACGTAAGCCAAAAGGCGCAGCTGGCCATACATAACCGAGTTGTTGTCTCAACGCTGTTATACGCGATAGTTAGGTATGTAAGAAGGAGAATGAAAGTAGGATAAATGGAAATGCGAGCTCTGCAGAAGATGTGCGGAGTGAAGCTGGCTAACCGTATTCACAACAGTGTAGTAAAAACGCGAGTAGGTATGAAGGATCGGTGTAAAGCTGAGAAAGGGTATGCTCCGTTGGTTCAGGCATATAGAAAGAATGTCAGAAGAGAGAATAATAAACAGATATACAATGCGAAAGTTAAAGGATGTAGGTCCCAGGGAGTGTCCCGTATTTTAATCACAGTATCAGGCGATGGCAGATCAGATTGCAGATGGCAGATTTCTGTAAGTACTATGACAATATCGGCGGAAATAAATTGACGGCTATTTGCTCTGATAAAATAAACAGAGGGTTTTGCACGAAAAGATTGACGTCAAGCGCGTCACGCTAGCGATTTGATAACCTACACTACTACAAAGATTTTTTTTTAAATCCTAGTCTCATACTAGGATTTATTCCTGTGTCGTGGGTGCAATGACAAACATGTAATAACACACACAAATACCCAGACCGAAACAAATAATTGTAGTTTACACAAAGATTTGTCCCGTGCGGACATCGAACCCGCGACTATTCTACCCAGTGTGCGAAGTGGCTTAAGCTCTTAACCACTGCGCCAAATCGTCCATCCATCGTAAGATGAAAGTAACTTTCTGGGTGACGTTAAAAAAACGTCAAATGCCATATATGTCAAATAGTTTGTGTTTAGTCTGGTTTAGCCCTCAGGTGTGTCGCCCTCTGTCGATTGACCGCAGCGATAAATTCTCATCATTATTATCGTCTTTTGCTAAACGCATCTTTATGCCTAAGGTTTTGTAACAAAGAAGCATAACGGCAGACTCAAAACTCTTAAATACACAATTAAAGGCAAGGGTTTATAAATTGTGAAAAAGATAATTATTAAATGCGTTTGCACAAATTTCAAGACCCAAATAAATACGCATATTCTTATTCACTAAATTTAAGCTTAGTAGAAACATGTCTATGAAAATATCATATTTTATCCCAACTAAACATAAATAATTTTGTTTGGAATACTGTAAGGTATTGATCATAAACCATCGTTACTGTGGAAGATCTAACATAACATGTTACTTTAAAAATATTCTACATATTATAAGATTTTCAAACGTATTCTGTAAGCCTTAACAATTTGTTAAATATTCATGTCTACCATCATCAGCCTTAATACTGTTGTTTCAATGTACTCGTAGAAATCGTCAGCAAGATTTTGCGGAATCAAATCATGTAAAAAGGGAAGCGTTCATAACGTGGCGATTAAGCCCAGATCCTCACGAAGCAGCCAGCGCTGCCGCGTCAGCTGAGCCACGAGTGCTGCCTGAATATCAAGGTGACATTTAAAGTCGCAAGTAGAATCAAAAATATTTCACGGAATCAAAGCATGTAAAAATGGAGTCTTACATGACGTGACGATTTAGCCCAGATCCTCGCGAAGCAGCCGGTGTTACCGCGTCAGCCCGCGACCCGCATCACCGGATTAACTGCCTGTAACAGTATGTCAGCCGGTCGACCGACCAAGATTTACGTATGCATTCCCTTTAAAAGATTTGTTGTTTCGCCACAATAACTTTATTGCGAATCTAATTTTATTTGTTGATGAATCATAAGTTATTCATAAGTTATTTATCTACTACCTATTTATCTACTACCTATACCCAACTTTATCGTTGTATGGTTAATATGTCAAAAAAATTTCATTCATTCATTATGACTGTAAGTTATCAAGCAAAGTAAAATGCCTTATCGGTGGCTAGATAATTTTCAACAACAGGTCATAAACCTGCCCCCCCCCCGTACCGTCTCTCTTGTCTCGATATCTGAAAAAGGTATCTGTCTGACAGTGGGATAGCGCAGACCTATTAGTAATTATTGTTAGACCGATTTACATTTACAGAATTTTTGTATACGCTATTTCCTAACATAATGCCCCGAAAATCTGACTAAGCTAACATTTTTTTTTTAACTAGCCTATTGTATCCCACTGCTGGGCAAAGGCCTCCCCCTTCTCCTTCCAAAGAGTTCTATCCTTGGCAAATGATGGCCATTCAGGCTGATATGCATCATCATCGCGCCACCGCTTTTTAGGCCCACCACGACGACGATGTCCGTGTTCTGGGACCCATTCAGTGCTTATCTTAGCCCACCTATCAGTGTTCATTCGGGTCATGTGACCAGCCCAATCCCTCTTGAGTCTAGCGGTTTTTACGCACACATCTATTACACGGGTTATAGAACGCAGCACAGAGTTCCGCACTCGATCCATGCGTTTAATACCCAAGATGCTGCGCTCCAATGCCCTTTGACAAACCTTGAGTTTGGCCTTTTGAGCTTCGGTTAGTGACCATGTCTGCGCACCGTAAGTGAGAACAGGCAAAATACACACGTCGATGAGTTTGCGCTTCAATGTCAAGGGAAGGTCGCCCTTCATATAGTGCCCCATGGACCAGTAGCTCTTCCAGGCATTTTCGATACGGTGATCGATTTCTTTGCTTTGCCTGTTTTCGAAGGAGACTAGCTGGCCCAGGTATATGTAATCATCAACATAGTGTAGGAATTGCCCATTCACCTCTACTTTGTGTTTGATGCTGTTTTGATGAGTCATGATTTGAGTTTTTGACCGATTCATCATAAGTCCAACCTCGAGGCTTGCCTTGCTCAGTTCTCCGAGCATTTCTTCTAGTTCGTGGGCTGTTTGAGCAAAATGGACAATGTCATCAGCAAAACGCAAATTCGTAAGTCGGCTACCATTGATGACAATACCCTTTGTTGCCCATGAAACCGCTAGGTTTTTAAATATTTCCTCAAGAGCACTTGTAAATAATTTTGGTGAGAGCGGGTCACCCTGCCTAACGCCTTTTTCTATTTTAAAGGTTGGACCGGTAGAAGAAGAATTGGTTTTTATTGAGGCTGTGCTTTGATTATAAATAATTTTAATTAAATCTATGTAGGTTCTGTCAATGTTTTGTTTTTCTAGAGCTGTAAATATGGCAGAGTGAAAAATACTATCAAAAGCTTTTGCGAAGTCTACAAAGGCTATATACAGGGGTTTTCGAAATTCGTTATATTTTTCTATTACTTGATTTAGTGTATGAAGATGATCAGTGGTAGAGTAGTTAGGGCGAAAACTGGCTTGCTCTGGAGTTTAATAACTGTTTAGATTGAAGGTAATACGATTAAGAATAACTTTAATAAAAACTTTGTGTAAATGAGATATTAAGCTTATGGGTCTATAATTTGAAATATCTGATTTACTGCCTTTTTATGTAATAGGGTAATATTGGCGTGACAAATTTTGCTTGGTAAAGTACCTGTTAGCTGCGTGGTTCCCGGCTTAGAATAGGACCAACCCATCTCATCCCATCGGGTGTCGTACAAGGCGACTAAGGGAAAACTAGGGAATGGGCAGCAGCGTTCTCTTAACACTTCTGCGATCAAAAACTGCGCTCGCCAACCCGCCTGCCAAGCGTGGCGAGTATGGCAAATCCCCCCAATCACTATTATGGAAGAAAAGAAGAAAACCAGGCCCCTAGTCCCCGGCAGTCCTGATCGTCCTGGCCACGGTAGCAGCCATGGTAACGACAGGACAAGGGGTGCTAAGAATCTCCGGCAGAGATTCGGCTACCACCAAAAACGAAAATTGGCCCTGGTGACATACAACGCACGCACTTTGAGGACAGATGAGAAGCTTGTTGAGCTGGAAGAAGAGATAAACAAGTTGCGGTGGAATATTGTTGGTTTATCGGAGGTCCGAAGAAAGGGCGAGGACACGATAACCTTAAAATCCGGCAACTTGTTTTACTACCGGGAGGGCGAACAGCAGTCCCAAGGTGGTGTCGGATTTATCGTCCACAAGTCACTCATAGACAACGTTGTGTCCATCACTAGTGTGTCGAGCAGGGTAGCGTACCTGATACTCAGAATATTCAAAAGATATTCGCTGAAGGTCATACAGGTCTACGCACCGACCTCGGCATACTCAGATGATGACGTCGAAGTAATGTATGAGGACATTAGTAGAGCCATACATACTTCCAAAACACACTTTACAGTGGTTATGGGTGACTTCAATGCGCGGCTGGGCAAACGGGGCGATGATGAGTTGAGAGTGGGGCAATTTGGATATGGGCAGCGCAACCCCAGGGGTCAGAGGCTGGCCGAATTCCTGGAGAAGGAGGGACTCTTTATGATGAACTCTTTCTTCCAGAAGCCGCCTCATAGGAAATGGACCTGGATGACCCCTGATGGTTCCACCAAAAACGAAATAGACTTCATAATGAGCAGCAAGCGACAAATATTTAATGATGTCTCCGTGATCCACAGGGTAAAAACCGGCAGTGATCACCGAATGGTCAGAGGCACATTAAATATTAATGTCAAAATGGAAAGATCGCGTCTGATGAAGTCTATGCTCCGACCTTGTAATGCACATATCCAAAACCCCGAGAACTTTCAACTCGAATTGGCAAACCGCTTCGAATTGCTAGACAGCAGCGCATCAGTGGACGAAATCAACAACAGGCTGGTAGAGACTGTCCATACGGTCGGGTCCAAGTATTTTAAGCCCTACCGTAAAAATAGACCTCAAAAACTATCCAACTACACCCGAAACCTCATGGCTGAGCGACGTTCCATAACGCTCCAAACCTCCGATGATGCTAAGTCCTATAGGCAGCTTAATGGACAGATATTGAAGTCCTTGCGACAAGACTTACGGTCCTTCAATACAAGGCGTATTGAGGAGACCATAGCACAGAACAAGGGCTCTAAAGTGTTCGCAAGAGACGCGTCTATTGGGCAAAGCCAGTTGACGACGCTGAAGATGGAGGACGGAAACGTAACGTCGAATAGGTCGGAGGTGCTCAGGGAGATAGAGAGGTTCTATGGGCAGTTGTATACCTCAGTAGCTGAACCTGTTGTTGACTTGGTAAAAGACCCAAGAGCCAAGCTAACCCGACACTACACTGAAGATATCCCGGACATCAGCCTGTACGAGATTAGGATGGCTCTCAAACAACTCAAAAATAACAAAGCGCCGGGCGAAGACGGAATTACCGTAGAGCTTCTGAAAGCGGGCGGAACGCCAGTACTTAAAGTCCTTCAGAGGCTGTTTAATTCCGTCTTGCTCGAAGAGAAAACGCCAGAAGCATGGAACAGGGGTGTGGTGGTACTGTTTTTCAAGAAAGGTGATAACACTTTACTGAAGAATTATAGGCCCATCACACTGCTGAGCCATGTTTATAAGTTATTTTCGAAAGTCATTACGAATCGTCTCGAACGCAGGTTTGATGACTTCCAGCCTCCCGAACAAGCCGGTTTCCGGAAAGGCTTTAGTACCATAGACCACATACATACGCTGCGGCAGATTATACAGAAGACCGAGGAGTATAATCGGCCACTATGCTTGGCGTTTGTGGACTATGAGAAAGCCTTCGATTCGATCGAGACTTGGGCGGTTCTTAGATCTCTCCAGCGATGCCGCATTGACTATCGGTACATCGAAGTGTTGAAGTGCTTGTATAATAACGCCACCATGTCAGTCCGAGTACAGGGGCAGTGCACGAAGGCAATCCCCATAAAAAGAGGAGTAAGACAGGGAGACGTCATTTCTCCGAAACTGTTTACGGCCACCTTAGAGGACGCCTTCAAGCTCTTGGAATGGCAAGGACTTGGCATCAACATCAATGGCGAATACATCACTCACCTTCGATTTGCCGACGACATTGTGGTCGTGGCGGAGTCGCTGGAAGATCTAGGACGAATGCTCGGTGACCTCAACAGAGTATCTCAACAAGTGGGTCTTAAAATGAACATGGACAAAACCAAAATAATGTCTAACCTCCATGTCCTACCCACCGCACTCACCGTTGGGAACTCTACTCTTGAAGTTGTCGACGAATACATTTACCTGGGACAGGTAGTCCGGTTAGGTAGGTCCAACTTTGAGAGAGAGGTCAATCGACGAATCCAACTCGGCTGGGCAGCGTTCGGGAAACTGCGCAATATCTTCTCATCCAAAATACCTCAGTGCCTTAAGACTAAAGTTTTCAGTCAATGTGTGTTACCAGTGATGATATATGGATCAGAGACGTGGTCTCTTACAATAGGTCTCATAAAAAAGCTCAGAGTTGCTCAGCGAGCTATGGAGAGAGCTATGCTCGGCGTTTCTCTACGCGATCGAATCAGGAATGAGGAGATTCGTAGAAGAACCAAGGTTACCGACATAGCCCTTAAGATTAGCAAGCTGAAGTGGCAATGGGCGGGCCACATAGCGCGTAGATCGGACGGGCGTTGGGGCAGAAAGATTCTAGAGTGGCGACCACGTATTGGCAAGCGCAGCGTGGGACGACCGCCTGCCAGATGGACCGACGATCTTGTGAAAATCGCAGGAAGTCGTTGGATGCAGGTGGCATCGGACCGGTTACGCTGGAAAGCGATTGGGGAGGCCTATGTTCAACAGTGGACAAGTATGGGCTGAGATGATGAAAGTACCTGTATTTAGTATAGTGTTGCAGAAATTTGTGATGTGAGACAATAATGTAGGAGAGCCTATTCTCAATGCCTCAGTTGTTATCCGATCAGCTCCAAAACTTTTGCCATAGCGCATGGTTTTGAGAGCGACACTAACTTCTTGTTGATCAATTAAAGGAACAGTTTCTGGTAGGTTGTAGTAGATCGGCATATTGCATCTAAACACAGAGTCTGTCAACAATCTGAATACAGAGCTTTGTAGAATGTTGTGTATATTTCCATGATTTCGTTTTGATTGTAACGCATTACTCCATCCCTATCTTGTAAACTGTTGATCCAAAACTTTCCTTTTGCAAAGCCTTGCTTAGCGGTTCTTAGCGATGTTTGTTTTTCTATTGCAATTTTTACTAATTCGGTGTTAAATTTTCTTAAGTCTTTTCTAATTTGTCGTTTAACTTCTCTATCTACAATTTTGTACTCTTTTGTATGTTTTGTAATTTTCTCCCTATCGGATATTAATTTAATGGTGTTTGTTGTTAGTTTTTTTTCTGTTTGTTGTTATTATTATTGTTTATTTTCTTGCTGCTATACTGTATTCTAGATATAATCGCATTATATTGATCTTCTACATTGTCTGAGTCAAAAGAAAGATTGTCAAAATAGTTTTTAAGTTCCAAATTAAAGTGGTCATAGTTATTGAGTAAAGTATTTTTTGTATGTTTCTTGATCAGAAAAGTCTTGTACTGAAAAGGTATCGTCTAAGTATTTTAAAAGCAAAGTTTGTTTTAGCACGGACAGGTCTATGATCCGAACTAAATTTGAATGTATTTATAACGCTAATATCTTTAATTATATGCTTATTAGATAATAAAATGAAGTCTATTTCGTTTCTGATATTACCGTCAGGTGATATCCACGTCCAGCGTCTTTGTGGTTTTTTTGGGAAAAAGCTATTGCTAACATGCATATTTTTTCCAAAAGAAAACTGAATTAAACGGGTTCCTCTATCATTTCTTATACCAAGACCATGTCGTCCTAAGATATTTTTAAGGTCAGAGTCCTGTTCTGGTCCTATTTTGGCATTAAAATTGCCGAGAACTATATTATATGTTCCTTTATTATTACTACATGCTCGGTTCAACAAATCATAAAAATCTTCAATATCATCATCGGAGTAACTAGGTGTGGGGGCATATGTTTGTATAAATAGTGTTTTCGTATTGGTTAATCTAAATCTTAATACTGCAATTCTTTCTGAATATCCGGTAAATCCGATAATATTTTCCTTCCACTTCTTAGAAACCAAGAATCCCACGCCATGTAGACCACTGGTCTCTCCGTAGTGGAAGAATACATTATTGCTCCGTTCTATTATTTCTTCACCCTGTATTTTCACTTCAGAGAGACCTATTATATCCCATTTGATATCTGTCAATGCATTCTCAAGTTCAATTAGACCTTCTTTTCTTAGTAAGGTGCGTATGTTATAGGTTAATACGTTTAGTACATCGGTATCCTTTATAAAACGAGCCATTGTTGTTGGACGGTATGGTGTTCCCACCCGGAGATTCTTAGCACCCATAACTCCACCACGTAGCCGACGTCCGTCCCCGCTGGCAGCGTGGGTGGAGTTGCCGGGCACTCGGGGCCTATCTTGTACATTACTATGTATCTTGAAAAGGGGGGGTTTGGACATAATCCCACCACGCTTGTCCAATGCGGGTTGGTGGTTCGCCAGAGCCTCGTTTGTTGTTCAGCAGGTTGCACCACGTGCAGGTGAGGTTGGCTTGGCTCTTAAGGATGTTATTTAGAACCCTTACAACCTAACTTAAGCTAACATACTTCCCTGAAAACAAACATTTAGCTTTCTATTCCCAGAAGTAGTTGACATTAGTACATTAGCATCATAATACCCCCTCCTATATTGACAGGAACATCGAGCTCACGTCAGACTGAGATAATATTGGATCTAGCCAGTCCCATATCCACATCCATGGTGCTATGACTGTAAGCTTTTAATCTCTGCATTGCGTCACGCCGAGCGGAATGAGACTTATCGGTTTCCCTACTAATAAACACAAACAACTGAACTCGCCTCCGCAACCCAGCTCAATAATACCCATAAAAATCGATTGTAACAACCGACCCACCGAATGAAAAGATATTTTTCGCCTCCATTATCTACTCTAGTATACCTACCCAAGTGAGTAATCAGCACATTTTCGCTATTTATCGTCGTGGTGACAGCTGCCGTCGTTTATTTTACCCCCGATTAATAAAGGATCGATACAAATCGGACGCAACCCGCATGACCTGCAAGTGATCGGGGCGTTCACGAAGTCACGAAAAACGGGAGGTGTGCCATAATAAATATTGAAGCGACAGAGGATGGTATACCTGCGTTAACCTTGCCAGCTTGACAAATAATTGTCGGTGCCTACACGGGTACGATTACTGGAAAAACAGCGTGCTCACCTAACGCGTTCCTGACTAACGATGTATAAAATTTCCATTGTCATCAATCTCTGACACAACGCGGAGGATTCGCAAACTCCTCACTAATTGCAATTTGAACAAAAACTAAAAAGCGAAGTCATCGCGAGCTGCAATTTTTAACCCTACGTTCTTTCCCAGTTGTAAATTCAAAAGTCGCAAAATAATGGGATCTGTAAAACGATTTTGAATTTACATTTTGTTGTGTTTGCTGTTAGCCTTGTTTGCGAGAGACAGGATGAAAACCGAAACGCGTGTAAGATATTATACTGCTGAACTATTTAATCCTAGTGAAGTACTTAGTTAATTAACCATTACTGTATTGTAATATAAGATTCACGGGTAATTACGATTAATTGAACGAGACACTTGTAGTGTCTGTTAATAATCCAAATAATTTACCATAACATTACAAAATATAGGTTAAAGAATAAGATGACTACACCCACAGACGACACCTATTACGAGTAGATTGGTGTACCAAATAGAACGTCATCTGAAGAGTAAGTTAAGAGTCTCTGTAACAGGTAATCGTGTATGAGACTAACTATGAGAATGTAGGAAGCCAGAAAGGTTTGTCAGGAAAGAACCTGTTGGAACTCTGTACTTTCTTCCTTCCCCGCAAGGGATCTGATAAAGATAGATAGGTACCTACAGGTTTAGGTATAATACAGGTACCTACACGTTACAAATAATAGGTATCGCGAGCAGTTTAGGTCGTCCTTTGTCATAGAAACATCGTGTCAAAAAAATTCTACATTATTAAATACAAACTAAAATACGTACATATTATTAGAATTTCAACATAATGTCACTTAAAGATATGTAAAAATAGTAAGATAAGAAACACATTAAAACTTCATATACTTAGAAATGTAAACTCTTTAAATATCCGTATAAGCTTTAAAGATTATGTGGTTAGTAAGATAACTCAGTATGGAATAGCATTTTAAAACCACCAATTGCAATATACTCTCATAAAAAACATTAACAACATCTAATAAAAATACTTAGTGGGTACAGTCTGAGTACTCTTAGGTTCCAGAGCAGAGAACCTATCACTTTGTCGTAAAAACATTATGTCACAAGACTTGCATCTCTTTTTATTAAATTTGCACTAAAAATAATCGTACATTAAGTGATCAAACAAACTTACCTGAAGTGAAGTTCGATCATTATTATACGAAGTCCTTCGTTCGAAGATATAAACATGCAGCTCTCTCGATTCGCTTGGCAGCTCGCTAATTTTGAGACGAAACGTCAACGCCCCCTCTATGGTATCTGTGGACATAACCTCTGTGACCATTCTTTTTAGAAGTAGTACATTTCAACTTTACCAACGGGCAGGGCGAGTTGGGTACTTATATCTTCGAACGAAGGACTTCGTATAATAATGATCGAACTTCACTTCAGGTAAGTTCGTTTGATCACTTATTATACTGTGTCCTTCGTTCTCGATATAAACATGCAGCTGTTTAGAGCTATAAGGGTAAAGTTGAAGTATACCACATGAATGTTATTTTAAGCGTGAGCTCTAACATGTCATGAGTACATTTGTCGTATAACACATTCCCGTTGTTTACATTGCTATACAACCCAAATACAACATATATATATATATATATATATATATATATATATATATATATATATATATGACACGAGAACCTATCACTTTGTCGTAAAAACATTATGTCACAAGACTTGCATCTCTTTTTATTAAATTTGCACTAAAAATAATCGTACATTAAGTGATCAAACAAACTTACCTGAAGTGAAGTTCGATCATTATTATACGAAGTCCTTCGTTCGAAGATATAAACATGCAGCTCTCTCGATTCGCTTGGCAGCTCGCTAATTTTGAGACGAAACGTCAACGCCCCCTCTATGGTATCTGTGGACATAACCTCTGTGACCATTCTTTTTAGAAGTAGTACATTTCAACTTTACCAACGGGCAGGGCGAGTTGGGTACTTATATCTTCGAACGAAGGACTTCGTATAATAATGATCGAACTTCACTTCAGGTAAGTTCGTTTGATCACTTATTATACTGTGTCCTTCGTTCTCGATATAAACATGCAGCTGTTTAGAGCTATAAGGGTAAAGTTGAAGTATACCACATGAATGTTATTTTAAGCGTGAGCTCTAACATGTCTTGAGTACATTTGTCGTATAACACATTCCCGTTGTTTACATTGCTATACAACCCAAATACAACATATATATATATATATATATATATATATATACAGACGAGTATATATACACATATATTTTTTCCTTCAACCAGTCTGTCTAACTTATTCAAAATAAATGTATAATAATCAAATTCTATAACATGTTATGTTATATAGCGTAGATCCATCCCAACAAAAATCTTTAAAGCACCTGTTATAGCACACCTGTTGTCCATAACTCATTACTACCGGGTAATAATAATCAATCATTACTTATCAGATATCAGTGCATTCTCCATCTGTTATGTCTTCTATATATAGACTTTTTTTTTTGTAGATGTCTCTTTATATAACGAGAGTTGAGGAATTACCGATCCAGAACTTTGTTTATATGAAATTAATCCCTTTATAATAATTCTTGTATCATAGAAAACCCTTCCGAAACGAACTATGAGAGTGGAGAAAGTCAGAGAGGTATGTAAGTAAAGAACTTATTGGAACCCCGCACCCTCCGCCTACCCCGGAAGGGGTCTGGCGTGACGATATAGATAGAAAACTCTTACTGTGTACTAGATCTGGAAACAAAGTATGTTAGTACCCAATTTATACCAATATAAGACAAATAAGACAGGGAAACCGGTTTCGCCACTAAAGGGTCTTCCATGTGGTATGTGGGTTTACACACCGTACAGTACCAGACAAAGGCTACAAATTATATTGGTGATTATAAGGATGTTTTGCTATAATTACTTATTTAATTTATGATAAAGTATTTTCCTTTATAATCTTTAAAGATGTACATATACCAAAATTTAACATTTTTGTACTAGAGGCCTTTGTACTAATGTCCTTATCTAGAGCTATTCTTCACATAAGGCTATGTACTTTAACTATATGATCTCGACGATATGAATATACTTTTGATTATTCTTGTTTAAGATAATCTATACTTTTAAATATTGTAACTCAATATTTCATCAACTATAGCATGTCAACCTAATATAGTTAAATTTTTAAATAGGTATTATTATTAAGTCATTTGCATGACTTTATTTTATTTTTTATATATAGGTACCTTAATAAGATACATGTAACATGTGGATGTAATAATTTAAATGTAACAATATGAAAAATGCAATTTTTTTGTATGACATCTCCAATCCAATATTTTTACACTGAACCACCTTCAAATAAATTACAGCATGTATAGTGCTCTAAAAACCACCTGTTTCCATAATGGTAGCAGGTTGTGTTTGTGTCATATCTCCGATATCCTAACTGTACCAGAAACATTACTGGTACTCAATATAAATGTACACATTCAAAACTACACACAAACCTATTTTTTATAGTTATTAATTTCTTGAATAATTTTATTTGATCATATATTATTTATTGATTATCATATTATCGAACAAAAGTACAATAAAACATCTAATTCTTCATGAATTGATGTATAATCTTTTCTCTGTGTGTCTCAAATTTCTAATGTATTAATTACACTATAAATGATGCAGGGCGTAACCAAAAAAAACCAAAACCAAAACCATTGGACTCATTACCCAATAGAAAGCTGAATAGCGCCTAATAAATTTTTTATTAGTATATTTAATATGACTCTAATGTCTATTATTAGCATTGAGTTTCTTTGTGGATAAGGATTATAGCACAGTTGTGATCATCTATCTTTAATTAAATTCTAATGAGAATGGCTATAAATTGTATATCAATTATTAAAAAATTATGTTTCTAATAATAATGTTTGTATACATAATGTTAAATATATGTAGGACCAGATTTTTTAACCTTCACTTGTCTGGATTGCAAGTATTTGCACAAAACCAATAAAGTTATGTTTGCCGTTGAAGGCAGACAGACACACATTTTTATTAGTGTCATAGATACATTGTTACATACCAAAGTCAGTGAATACCTTTAGCCTCCAATATTATGGTTTATTTGTAACAGCCATGTTGTATTCCTGAATGTTTAACTGTTTTTTTCAGTAACTTAAAAAAAAAACAAAACAAGCCTTTGTGTTAAAAGCCTAGCAAACTTTTCTTACCTCACATTCTATGATAGGAGACTTCCAATGTCCATTGTGATTTGTTTTTGGTGGGCTGATAGGTACACTGTGGGTTAATATTTTTACACACCGGATGAGGATTGTTGTTCTATGTTGGTTACAACACTGGTGGTTTTTTGACATTTAAACTACTGTTTATGAACAGATAGTTATAATTCCATATTGGTACTCCACTATATTAAAACTCCTTTAATACAAAATATATACTGCTGACCACAAAGGTTCTTATCCCAATCAATGTTTCATGACTGTATTGTTAGGACTACCCTGCAAGGGTTCTGGGCTGATAATATTGATAATTATTAGTTGTATGGTAACTGGATAGGCCAGGTATTTTATATTATATTTTAAGGATGTGTGTGTAACACAAATTATTGCACAACTTGCCTGTCTCAGCATCGGTAGGCTGAGATATTATATTTGGAATATTTCCACAATTCTGTTGCTTGTCAGTTAAAACAGGCATTGTTATAAGTAGAGATTACTTTGGCTCATCTGTTTATAAACCCTGTTCAGGGATAAATATTGCTGGGTTTACCTTTTTTAATACAAGTGCTCATAATATTGCACAATTCTTTGTGTAATAAGCTACACTTTGGGCTATTTCAAGATTATTATACAAGTATGCCTAATAATGAATGCAAAACATTATGTTTCTGCAAATGACTGGCTTATGTTATTAATAATAAGTGATCAAACGAACTTACCTGAAGTGAAGTTCGATCATTATTATACGAAGTCCTTCGTTCGAAGATATCAACTATATTAGCAGCTCTCTCGAGTCGCTTGGCAACCGCGCGTCATTCAGACAATTAAAAAGTCAACGCCGCCTCTATGGTATCTGTGGACATAACCTCTGCAAGCATTCCTTTTAGAAGTAGTACATTTCAACTTTACCAACGGGCAGGGCGGGTTGGGTACTTATATCTTCGAACGAAGGACTTCGTATAATAATGATCGAACTTCACTTCAGGTAAGTTCGTTTGATCACTTATTATACTGTGTCCTTCGTTCTCGATATAAACTATATTAGCAGCTGTTTAGAGCTATAAGGGTAAAGTTGAAGTATACCACATAAAGGTTTTTTTTTTTTTTGTGCGTGACCTCTAAAAATAACATATCATTAGTATATTTGTACTATAACACATTCCCGTTCTTTGTTTTGCCATACAACACAAACACAACAAATATATACACATATATTGTTTCTTACAACCAGTCTGTCTAACTTATTTAAAATAAATTTATATAATCAAATTCTATAACATATTATGTTATGTAGTGTAGATCCATCCCAACAAAACCTTTAAAGCACCTGTTATATACCTTTATACCACACCTGTTGTCCAAAATTCATTAATACCGGGTAATATTAATCAATCATTACTTATCAGATATCAGTGCAGTCTCTATCTGTTATGTCTTCTATAGAGATCTTTCTTCTATAGATATCTTCTATATAACAAGAGTTGAGGAATTGCCCATCTAGAGTTTTGTTTATATAAAATTAAATCCTTTATAATAATTCTTGTATCATTGACAACCATTATGAGACGAACTATGAGAGTGAAGAAAGCCAGGCAGGCATGCAAGGAAAGAACCCATCGGAACCTTGCACTCTCTGCCCACCCCGCAAGAGGTCTGGCGTCATAATATGGATAGAGATAGATAGATAGCTAGAAACCCTTACTGTGTACTAGACCTGAAAACAAAGTCTGTTAGTACCCAATCTATAACAATATGATACAAGTATAACAGGGAAACCTATTTCCCCACTAATGTGTCTTCCAACTGCCATGTGGTTCTTTTTTTTTTTTTTTTTTTGTCAAATGATCTCCTTTTGAGTACGGTACCAAACGAAGGCTACGAAATAACTTGGTGATTATAAGAATGTTTTTGCTATCATTACATATTTAATTTGTTTTTTTTTTAATATCAACATTCGGCTATATTTAATGTTAGTTACATTTTTAATCTTTAAAGATGTACATATATCAAAATTTAACATTTTTTGTACTAGAGGCCTTTGTACTAATGAACTTATATGGAATTAAGTCCGGTGAAGCTGTAAAGGCCTCGCGGCCATCAGCGTCCATCACTCACACACACACCTTATCTGGAGAGATTCCTCACATAAGGCTATGTGCTTTACCTATATAATCTCGCCCCCCCCCCCAATTTTAGAGTCTGGAACGAAGGGCAGTACTAATGCGTGGTAAACAAACATAACCTACCCCAGTGTTATTACTATACCACTATTATTGATTCAATTTAAATTTCGAAACTATCCCGGAATCATTTCCATGTTCTGAGTGTGCGCCGACAAATAAATCCTTGGCTACCTAAATATTTATGTATTACTTAACGAATCGTTCTTGCGCAATAACGCCCGCGAACGTTCGTCATATTTTTTTTTTTTTTTTTGCAATACGATTGGACCACTCCTGAACCAATTACATTACTGATACTAAAAATACTAAAATATACACTCCTAATTTAGTAATAACTTAAGAAGCGAATAAGTTACAGTCGACTAAACCGAACCATGGGTTACAACTGTATCATATTGGGAATCCTATTCATAACTGAATGATTTCATACCATGAAATTTTCATTTCATACCACACTTCCTTTGCTTCTTTGTATGTGACTGTATTTATAAGTAAAAACAAAAATTGCAATGGGTAACTTTCTAGTTAGTTCTAGATGTCCAACAATGAGAATTGAGTGTTACTCAACTTATTATTATGTATCCCCCATTAATAATAAATAAATAATATCAAGTTCCTTAGGACTTAGATTGTTGCTGATACTACATAATATTTATCATACCTGTGATAAGAATATACTTTTGATGATTCTTGTTTAAGATAATCCATACTTTCAAATACTGTAACTCAATATTTCATCCACCGTAGCTTGTCAACATAATATCATTAAATTTTCAAATGGACATTATTATCAAGTCATTTGCATGACTTTATTTTCTTTTTATATATAGATACCTATTTATAAGATACATGTAACATGTGGATGTAATAATTTAAATATAACAATACCAAAATTGCAAATTTTTGTATATCTCAATCCAATATTTTTTACTGAAACACCTTCAAATAAATTACAACATATATAGTGCTCTAAAACCAACTTGTTACTTTAATGGTAGCAGTTTGTGCTTGTGTTATCATAACTATACCAGAAAACATCACTGGTGTTCAAAATAACTGTACACATTCCAAACTAATTACAAAACTATTTTTTATACTTATTAATTTCTTGAATAATCTTATTTAATTACATATTATTTATTGATTATCATATGATCAAACAAAAATACAGTAAAAACATCTAATTCTCCAAATGATGAATTGATGTATAGCTTTCCATTGTGTGTGCCTCAAATTTCTAATATTATTAAGTACACTATAATTGATGCAGGAAATAATCAAGAACCCAAAACCATTGAACTCATTACATGATATTGCATTACAAAATTGAAAAGGTACTAATAAATTTTCTATTAGTATATTTATTATGACTGTAAGGTCTAGCGTAATAGCATTAAGTTTTTTTTTTTTTTTTTTTTATTAATAAGAATGGCTATAAATTATATTTCAAATTATTAAACAATAGTGTTTCTAATAAAAATGTTTCTATACATAATGTTAAACATATGTAGGACAAGATTCACTTGTCTGAAGTGCAAGTAATTGCACAAAACCAATAAAATTATGTTTGTCGTTGAAGGCATTATTAGTGTCATAGATACATACCACAGTCAGTGAATACCTTTAGCCTCCAATATTATGGTTTCTTTGTAAAACCCATGTTGTATTCCTGATTGTTTTTCTGAATTTTTCAGCAACTTAAAAACCAAGTCCTTGTGTAAAATGCCTATCATGCTTTTTGTACCTCACTTTCTTTGGTAGGAGATTTCCAATGTCCAACGTGATGTTGTTTTTGGTGAACTGATAGGTACAGTGTGACTTAATATTTTCACACCCAGGATGAGGATTGTTGGTCTATATTGGTTACAACGGTGGTTGTTTTATGAAATTTTAACTACTGGCTATGACTAGCTAGTTAATAATTCCATATTGATAATCCACTATATAAACACTCCTTTTATGCAAAATATATACTGCTGACCTTAAAGGTTCTTATCTCAATAAAGGTTTCATGACTGTGTTGTTAGGATTAATCTTTTCTGGCTACCCTGCAAGGAGTCTAGGTTGATAATATTGATAGATAATTATTAGTTCTATGTTAACTGGATAGACCAGGTATTTTATATTATCTTTTAAGTATCTTTGTGCATAACACAAATTATCCCACAACCTGCCTGCCGCAGCATCGGTAGGATAAGATATTATATTTGGAATGTATCCACAGTCCTGTTGCTTGTCAGTTACAACATGCATTGCCATTAGTATATTACTTTGGCTTATTTGGTTATAAACCCTGTTCAGGAATAAGTATTGCTGGATTTAACTTTTGTAATACAAGTACTCATAATTTTGTGCAATTCTTTGTGTAATAAGCTCCAGTTTGGGCTATTTCAGTATTATTATACAAGTATGTCTAATAATGAAATCAATAAAAACACTATGTTTCTGCAAAGGAGTGACTTTTGTTATTAATAATGTATTGTTATACATAAACAATGTCACTTTAATTACCCTTTCAGTAAGTCTCCTTTTGGAAATATAATATGACAAATTGCTTATAGTTTATAGCAATAGTCTTTGTATTTACTGTTTTAGGCATGTTTAAGGTATGTATTTTAGGTAACATTTTTGATTCTTACCATTGTAGAAATGTGAACTGCACAGGAACACCTCATGGATGAAACCTATGAGTAGTATGACCTTCAGCACATATCTCGTTTGGGCCCCAAGTCTTGCGGATCACGCCGATGTATCTCGTACACCACTCGTGTCCTTGAATTATCGTCAAGTCTTGCGGACCACGTCGATGTATCTCGTACATCACCCGTGTCCTTAAAATGCCATCGATCCTGAACAATCATCATAATTGATGAACGTCCCCCTAATTTCTCTTATTGGAGGTATAAAATTGCCAATTTATAGACGGTTAATAATCGTTTTCAGGTATATTTCGTGTTAAACTGTTTGTACACGAATAGGAACATAAGACTTCATAAGTTTACTTTTCGGACGACGAAGCTTTCCCAAATTTTAATATGACGAAACTCACGTCTCCAAATATTAGATATTATATAAATAAACAAGTTAAGCTGAAAAACACCACAAATAAACAACTATCGGTTGATCTTTTTAGAATGTCCTTCTTTGCCAGGACGTAAACTTTTCTACATTTGCCTATACGATGTTTTAAATTTATTTCACAAGTTCACTTGAGTATATTACAACCTTTTTGTTATATAATATCAGTGCCATAACAAAATTATTAAATTAATTGTCGACCAAAAACTTTATTACAAAGCGTCGGCTGCCGCGCTTACAAAAGAATGCTTGCAGAGGTTATGTCCACAGATACCATAGAGGCGGCGTTGACTTTTTAATTGTCTGAATGACGCGCGGTTGCCAAGCGACTCGAGAGAGCTGCTAATATAGTTTATATCGAGAACGAAGGACACAGTATAATGTATTGTTATTCATAAATTCATAAACAATGCCCCTTTAACTACCCGACGACTCAGAAAGTCTCCTTTAGGAGATATAATATCACAAATTGCTTATAGTTTATAGTAATAGTCCTTGTATTTACTGTTTAAGGTATGTATGTTGGGTAACATTTTAGATTCTTACCATTGTAGAAATGTGAACTGCACAGGAGCACCTCATGGGTGAAACCTATGAGTAGTATGACTTTCAGCACATATCTCGTATGGGCCCCAAGTCGTGCGGATCACGCCGATGCATCTCGTACACCACTCGTGTCCTTGAATTACCGTTAAGTCTTGCGGACTACGTTGATGCATCTCGTACATCGCCCGTGTCCTTAAATTGCCGTCGATCCTTAACAATCATCATTATTGATTAATGTCCCCCCCTAATTTCTCTCATTAGAGGTATTACATTGCCAATGTATAGACGGTTAATAATTGTTTGCAGGTATATTGCGTGTTAAACTGTTTTTACACGAAGAGGGACATGAGACTTCGTAAGTTTACTTTTCGAGTAAAGACTTTCAGAAGTCTTAATATGACAAAACTCACGTCTCCAAATATTCGATATTATATACATAAACAAGTTAAGCTGAAAACGCCACAAATAAACAACTATCAGTTGATCTTTTTAGAATGTACTATTTTGTCAAGATGTAAAATATTTCTGAATTTGCCTATACAATATTTTAAATTTATTTCACAACATCACTTGATATATAAAAAAACCTTTTGTTATATAATTTCACTGCTACGACTATATGATTAAATTAAATGTCGACCAAAACTTTATTACAAAGCATCGGCTGCCGCGCTAAACGAAAGAATTGCAGAGGTTATGACCACAAATACCATAGAGGGGGCGTTGACGTTTCGTCTCAAAAATTAGCGAGCTGCCAAGCGAATCGAGAGAGCTGCATGTTTATATCAAGAACGAAGGACACAGTATAATTAGTGATCAAACGAACTTACCTGAAGTGAAGTTCGATCATTATTATACGAAGTCCTTCGTTCGAAGATATAAACTATATTAGCAGCTCTCTCGAGTCGCTTGGCAACCGCGCGTCATTTAGAAACTTCAAAAGCCTCTATGGTATCTGTGGACATAACCTCTGGAACCATTCCTTTTAGAAGTAGTACATTTTAACTTTACCAACGGGCAGGGCGGGTTGGGTACTTATATCTTCGAACGAAGGACTTCGTATAATAATGATCGAACTTCACTTCAGGTAAGTTCGTTTGATCACTAATTATACTGTGTCCTTCGTTCTCGATATAAACTATATTAGCAGCTGTTTAGAGCTATAAGGGTAAAGTTGAAGTATACCACGTAAAGGATTTTTTTTTTTTTTTTTTTTTTTTTTTTTTTTTTTTTTTTTTTTTTTTTTTTTTTTTTTTTTTTTTTGAGCGTGACCTCTATAAAGTAACATATCATGAGTATATTTGTACTATAACACATTCCCGTTCTTTGTATTGCCATACAACACAAACACAACAAATATATACACCTATATTGTTTCTTACAACCAGTCTGTCTATGATATAAACTTATTTAAAATAAATTTATATAATCAAATTCTATAACATGTTATGTTTTGTAGTGTAGATCCATCCCAACCAAACCTTTAAAGTACCTGTTATGTACCTTTATACCACACCTGATGTCCAAAATTCATTAATACCGGGTAATATTAATCAATCATTACTTATCAGATATCAGTGCAGTCTCCATCTGTTATGTCTTCTATAGAGATCTTTCTTCTATAGATATCTTCTATATAACAAGAGTTGAAGAATTGCCCATCTAGAGTTTTGTTTATATAAAATTAAATCCTTTATAATAATTCTTGTATCATTGACAACCATTATGAGACGAACTATGAGAGTGAAGAAAGCCAGGCAGGCATGCAAGGAAAAAACCCATCGGAACCTTGCACTCTCTGCCCACCCCGCAAGAAATCTGGCGTCATAATATGGATAGAGATAGATAGATAGCTAGAAACCCTTACTGTGTACTAGACCTGAAAACAAAGTCTGTTAGTACCCAATCTATAACAATATGATACAAATATAACAGGGAAACCTATTTCCCCACTAATGTGTTTTCCAACAGGCATGTGGTTCTTTTTTTTTTTTTTTTGTCAAATGATCTCTTTTTGAGTACAGTACCAAACAAAGGTTACGAATTAATTTGGTGATTATAAGAATGTTTTTGCTATCATTACATATTTAATTTAGGTTTTTTTTTTTTTTTTTCAACATTCTGCTATATTTAATGTCAGTTATATTTTTAATCTTTAAAGATGTACATATATCAAAATTTAACATTTTTTGTACTAGAGGCCTTTGTACTAATGAGCTTATATGGAATTAAGTCCGGTGAAGCTGTAAAGGCCTCGCGGCCATCCGCGTACATCACTCACACACACACACATCTTATCTGGAGATATTCCTCACATAAGGCTATGTGCTTTACCTATATAATCTCGCCCCCCCCCCAATTTTAGAGTCTGGAACGAAGGGCAGTATTAATGCGTGGTAAACAAACATAACCTACCCCAGTGTTATTACTATACCACTATTATTAATTCAATTTAAATTTCGAAACTATCCCGGAATCATTTCCATGTTCTGAGTGTGCGCCGACAAATAAATCCTTGGCTACATAAATCTTTATGTATTACTTAACGATTCGTTCCTGCGCAATAACGCCCGCGAACATTCGTTTTGGCAATACGATCGGGCCACACCTGAACCAATTACATTACTGATGAAAAAATACACTCCTAATTTAGTAATAACTTAAGAAGCGAATAAGTTATAGTCTGCTAAACCGAACCACGGGTTAAAACTGTATCATATTAGGAATCCTATTCATAACTGAATTATTTCATACCATGAAATTTTCATTTCATACCACACTTCCTTTGCTCCTTTGTATGTGACTGTATTTATAAGTAAAAAAAAAAAAATTTGCAATGCGTAACTTTCTAGTTAGTTCTAGATGTCCAACCGTGAGAATCGAGTGCTACTCAACTTATTATTATGTATCCCCCATTAATAATAAATAAATAATATCAAGTTCCTTAGGACTTAGATTATTGCTGATACTACATAATATTTATCATACCTGTGATAAGCATATGCTTTTGATTATTCTTGTTTAAGATAATCCATACTTTCAAATAATGTAACTCAATATTTCATCCACCGTAGCATGTCAACATAATATCATTAAATTTTCAAATGGATATTATTATCAAGTCATTTGCATGACTTTATGTTCTTTTATATATAGATACCTATTTATAAGATACATGTAACATGTGGATGTAATAATTTAAATATAACAATACCAAAATTGCAAATTTTTGTATGATATCTCAATCCAATATTTTTTACTGAAACACCTTCAAATAAATTACAACATATATAGTGCTCTAAAACCAACTTGTTATTTTAATGGTAGCCGTTTGTGCTTGTGTTATCATAACTATACCAGAAACATCACTAGTGTTCAAAATAACTGTACACATTCCAAACTAATTACAAAACTATTTTTTATAGTTATTAATTTCTTGAATAATCTTATTTAATTACATATTATTTATTGATTATCATATGATCAAACAAAAATACAGTAAAACCATCTAATTCTCCCAATGATGAATTGATGTATAGCTTTCCATTGTGTGTGCCTCAAATTTCTAATATTATTAAGTACACTATAATTGATGCAGGAAATAATCAAAAATCCCAAAACCATTGAACTCATTACATGATAGAAAACTGAATAGGTACTAATAAATATTTTATTAGTATATTTATTATGACTGTAAGGTCTATTTTTTATATATATATATCAATTATTAAACAATAGTGTTTCTAATAATAATGTTTCTATACATAATGTTAAACATATGTATGACAAGATTCACTTGTCTGAAGTGCAAGTACTTGCACAAAACCAATAAAATTATGTTTGTCGTTGAAGGCATTATTAGTGTCATAGATACATACCAAAGTCAGTGAATACCCTTAGCCTCCAATATTATGGTTTCTTTGTAAAACCCATTATGTATTCCTGATTGTTTTTCTGAATTTTTCAGCAACTTAAAAACCAAGTCCTTGTGTAAAATGCCTATCATGCTTTTTGTACCTCACTTTCTTTGGTAGGAGATTTCCAATGTCCAACGTGATGTTGTTTTTGGTGAACTGATAGGTACACTGTGATTTAATATTTTCACACCCAGGATGAGGATTGTTGTTCTATATTGGTTACAACGGTGGTCGTTTTATGAAATTTTAACTACTGGCTATGACTAGCTAGTTAATAATTCCATATTGATAATCCACTATATTAACACTCTTTTTATGCAAAATATATACTGCTGACCTTAAAGGTTCTTATCTCAATAAAGGTTTCATGGCGGTATTGTTAGGATTTATCTTTTCTGGCTACCCTGCAAGGAGCCTGGGTTGATAATATTGATAGATAATTATTAGTTTTATGTTAACTGGATAGACCAGGTATTTTATATTATCTTTTAAGTATCTTTGTGCATAACACAAATTATCCCACAACCTGCCTGCCCCAGCATCCATAGGATAAGATATTATATTTGGAATGAATCTACAGTCCTGTTGCTTGCCAGTTACAACAGGCATTGCCATTAGTATATTACTTTGGCTTATTTGGTTATAAACCCTGTTCAGGAATAAGTATTGCTGGATTTAACTTTTTAATACAAGTACTCATAATTTTGCACAATTCTTTGTGTAATAAGCTCCAGTTTGGGCTATTTCAGAATTATTATACAAGTATGTCTAATAATGAAATCAATAAAAACACTATGTTTCTGCAAAGGAGTGACTTTTGTTATTAATAATGTATTGTTATACATAAACAATGTCACTTCAATTACCCTTTCAGTAAGTCTCCTTTTGGAGATTAGTATGACAAATTGCTTATAGTTTATAGCAATAGTCTTTGTATTTACTGTGTTAGGCATGTTTAAGGTATGTATTTTAGGTAACATTTTTGATTCTTACCATTGAAGAAATGTGAACTGCACAGGAACACCTCATGGATGAAACCTATGAGTAGTATGACCTTCAGCACATATCTCGTATGGGCCCCAAGTCTTGCGGACCACGCCGATGTATCTCGTACACCACTCGTGTCCTTGAATTATCGTCAAGTCTTGCGGACCACGTCAATGTATCTCGTACATTACCCGTGTCCTTAAAATGCCATCGATCCTTAACAATCATCATAATTGATGAACGTCCCCCTAATTTCTCTTATTGGAGGTATAACATTGCCAATTTATAGACGGTTAATAATCGTTTTCAGGTATATTTCGTGTTAAACTGTTTGTACACGAATAGGGACATAGACTTCATAAGTTTACTTTTCGGGCGACGAAGCTTTCCCAAATTTTAATATGACGAAACTCACGTCTCCAAATATTAGATATTATATAAATAAACAAGTTAATCTGAAAACACCACACATAAACAACTATCGGTTGATCTTTTTAGAATGTACTCCTTTGCCAGGACGTAAACTTTTCTAAATTTGCCTATACGATGTTTTAAATTTATTTCACACGGTCACTTGAGTATATTACAACCTTTTTGTTATATAATTTCAGTGCCATAACACGTTATTAAATTAAATGTCGACCAAAAACTTTATTACAAAGCGTCGGCTGCCGCGCTTTCAAAAGAATGGTTCCAGAGGTTATGTCCACAGATACCATAGAGGCTTTTGAAGTTTCTAAATGACGCGCGGTTGCCAAGCGACTCGAGAGAGCTGCTAATATAGTTTATATCGAGAACGAAGGACACAGTATAATAACTCGATAGCGTTACGCTAACATTAATCTATTTATGCTAAACCTTCATATAGGGTTATCCCGGGTAGATTGATGTTAACGTAACGTTGTCGAAAAAGCATTCTTTCATCTATACAGTACCACCTTGATGTAACGAAACTGAAGGGAATTAGAAAATATTCGTTATACCAAGTAATTCATTACAATAAGGTTTGTTATATAGAGGTTAGGTTGGCTAGGACTATATAGAGGCTACGATTCGTTTTAACAAGGTAAGAAAACTTGTTTATTTACCTAAACATTACGTACGAGTACATACTCATCTACTTACCCAGTTAAAGCCAACGATGTCCACTAATAAGTGAGAACAAACAGCAGTGTTTACATTACTTAGCATCAAACAACAATGACTGTCTTACGAAGAGTTCAACGTGTCTGAACCTGTCGAGACATGAATTATTGTGGAATTAAAAGGTAATAATTGATTGGATACGTTATGTAAAGATTACAAATTCGTTAAATAGAGGAAAATTATACTCTCTATCTATATTCTGCACTGATTAAAATTTTGTTTTAAATAGGTTATCGATAATTGTATTCGTAATGTCTATCTATCTATCTATCTATAACCTCACGCCAGATCCCTTGCGGGGTAGGCAGAGAGTACAGAGTTCCAACAGGTTCTTTCCTTACATACCTCTCTGGCTTCCTCGACTCTCATAGTTCGTCTCATACACGCTCGCCGGTTACGAAGACTCTTGACTTTTCCATCAGATAAGACTCAGTTTATTTGGTCGTGGTAAGATAGTCTAGGTCTTCCCCGGTACCTGCATCCTTCCACTTTCACATTGTATATCTGTTTTGTCATTCTTTCCTCTGGCATTCTTTCTATATGCCCGAACCAACGGAGCATGCCCTTTCTCATCTTTACACCGATACTATCTTTCATACCTACTCGCTTTCTTACTACGCTGTTGCGAATACGGTCGGTCAGCGTGACTCCGCACATCTTCCGCAGAGATCGCATTTCGACCGCATTTATCCTGCTTTCGTTCTCCTTCTTACATACCCAACTCTCACTGCCATATAACAGCGTTGGGACAAGCACTCCGTTATGTATGGCCAGCTGCGCCTTATGGCTTAAGTGCCGGCTCCCGAGTAGCTTTCCCATCGCACCATTCACTCTGTTCCCTGCACTCACTCTTCTCTCTATGTCAGCGGTGTATTTCCCATCCTTACTGAAGGCGCATCCAAGATATACAAACTCATTCACTTGCTCCAGCACATCGTTACCAACCACAATCCTTACATTCGTTCTGGTTTCTTCCCTTTCAAAAACCATAATCTTGGTTTTTTTCACATTCAAGTGTAAGCCATTGATCATGCAGTCGTCTTTCATAACTGTGACTAGTGTTTGCAGATCAGTGGCTGTTGGCGCTATTAAAACCGCGTCATCTGCATAAAGTAGATGGTTTACCACTAAGTCACCCATTTGTACACCTTCATTCATCGCTTTCAGTCTTTGAAGACTTTTGTCCAGATATATTATAAACAGTCTAGCGGACAACACGCAACCCTGCTTGACGCCGATTTTAACGTCAAACCAGGGTGACCTGTTACCACCCACCCGTACGCATGCCTTGCAGTCCACATAAGTGGACTGAACGGCTCGCAACAGAGTGCCATCTATACCATACTCTGGCAAAATGTCCCAAAGTCTCTTTCGCACAACTCTGTCAAATGCCTTCTCCAGATCTACAAAACCACAGAAAACCTTCCGGCCCACTTCCATATGCTTCTCTACGATATTGCGGAGTGAGAAGACTTGATCCGAACATCCTCTTCCAGACCTGAAACCCCCTTGTGCCTCGCACAACATTCCGTCGGACTTCACGCGCATTCTCCGTTCAATAATTTTACCGTACACCTTGGCTGCCAAGCTGATCAAACTGATGGCTCTGTAATTGGCGCAGTCATATTGTGAACCCTTGCCTTTATACAAAGGTACTATGACTGCGCGGCGCCAATCTTTAGGGACTCTACCGGACCTCCAGCAAAGGTTTGCAAGGACCCGGAAAGCGTCCCGGACGCAAGTTCCACCATATTTGATCATCTCGGCAGATACCATGTCTACTCCCGCAGCTTTACCGTTTTTCATACTTCCTATCGCCCATTCAACTTCTTCCATAGTGATGTCCTCCGTTGATTCTGGTGCCGCAATCTCGCCTTTGGGCACGTCTGCGGCATCAGCATCCGGGTCATCTCCATACATTTCTCCAAAATATTCACTCCACCGGTTTAGCACAGCTTGTGTCTGCAAGAATGTCACCATCTTTAGATTTTATCCTTTCCATTCTGGAGCCTGACGAACCACCTCGAGCCTTTCTCACCTTGCTCCAAAAGAGTTTGGTGTTGTTCTCGAAGTTCTTCGCCAGCCTCTCCTCCTCAATCATACTGGCTCTTTCACGCTTTTCTTTCACTAAAGTTTTAGTGGCATTCTTGCATTGCCAATATATTTCTTTCCTCATCTCTGTCATACTGGCATTCAGGTTCAAAGAAGATACATAGTCCTGCCACGCTTTCTTCTTACTTTCTACAGAGCTTTGCAACTCCGCATCCCACCATGCATCACCTTTTGCTGTAATATGCTTCTTTGAGCAACCACATACTTCTTTCGCGAATTCCACCAAACTCTCTTTCAGGCTATTCCAGCATTCATCTACATTTGAGTCCGAAGAGCCTGCTGACAAAGCTTGTCCCGGACTCTATCTTCATACATTCTTCTCACGCTCTCATCTTGCAACTTTTCAACCTTTAATCTTTCAAGGTCTCCGAAGGGGATACGCTCTCGCCAGTGCCTCCACTTCCTGAACAGACCACTAAACCGCGCAACTACGAGATAGTGGTCTGATTCCAGAGTGGGGCCTCTATACGTACGCGTATCTTGTAGTTTGCTTCGGAGACGGTTATCAACCAGGATCAGATCTATCATGCTTTTTTGTTCATTCCTTCTCCACGTATACATATGTATGTCCTTGTGCTGGAATATCGTGTTAGACACAAGGTGACCCCTTTCCAAACAAACATTTACAATGAGCTTATCTGCATCGTTCACTCTCTTATCACCATAAGGACCCAGAGCAGCGTCGCAAGTTTGTCGCCTGGTTCCTACCCATCCGTTCAGATCGCCACACAAAATCACCTTTTTGTTAGCCTCAGCCAAATCCAGAACTTCCCTGACATTATCCCAAAACTTCACAAGGTCCTGGGGTGTCGACGAGCTTACGGGAGCATATGCTGCGACCAAAAATACTCTAGTGACACCCAGTTTTAAACGGACCCAGAGAAGTCTCGCATCGCACAGACCATAATCTCTCACTCCAGAGGCCAGGCGACGGGACAGCAAGATACCCACCCCCATGCTGGCACGACTGCTCTGCGGTACCCCAGACCACAGAGCCATCGTTCCATCAGGAAGATCACAGGTTTCACTGCCCCTCCGCTTAGTCTCTGTTACACACAAAGCATCCAGGCGTCTCTCTTTCATCACATCAATCACCTCATGCATCTTATCTTCCATACCACCTCTTACATTCCAAGTGCCTATTCGGCACTCTGCACCCCACGACTCGCCTTCGTAATGTAAAGGCATATTTTTTCGATCACGTGAGTATATTTTTTGTGCGTGTGAGTGCGATTGAGAAAGAGAGGCTGGCGAAGAACTTCGAGAACAACACTAAACTCTTTTGGAGCAAAGTTAGAAAGTCTCGAGGTGATAGGTTAGAATGGAAAGGATAAAATCTATGGATAGTGACATTCTTGCAGATACACAATCTGTATTAAACCGGTGGATTGAATATTTTGGAGAAATTTATGGAGATGCCTCGGATACTGGTGCCACAGACGAGCCCAGAGGCGAGTTTGTGGCACTGGAATCAACACAGGGCGTCACTATGGAAGAAGTTGAATGGGCGAAAGGAAGTATGAAAAATGGTAAAGCTGCGGGAATAGACATGATTCTGCCGAGATGATCAAATATGGTGGAACTTGCGTCCGGGACGCCTTTCCGGTCCTTGCAAACCTTTGCTGGAGCCGAGGGTCCCTACAGATTAGCGTCGCGCAGTCATTGTACCCTTGTACAAAGGCAAGGGTTCACAATATGACTGCGCCAATTACAGAGCCATTAGTTTGATCAGCTTGGCAGCCAAGGTGTACGGTAAAATTATTGAAAGGAGAATGCGCGAGAAGTCCGATGGAATGTTGTGCGAGGCACAAGGGGGTTTCAGGTCCGGATCAAGTTTTCTCTCTCCGCAACATCGTAGAGAAGCATCTGGCAGTGGGCCGGAAGGTTTTCTGCGGTTTTGTGGATCTGGAGAAGGCGTTTGATAGAGTTGTGTGACTTTGGGTCATTTTGCCTGAGTATGGTATAAATGGCACTCTGCTGCGGGCCGTCCAGTCCACCTATGTGGATTGAAAGGCATGCGTACGGGTGGGTGGTAACATGTCACCCTGGTTTGACGTTAAAATTTGCGTCAAGCAGGGTTGCGTGTTGTCCGCTAGACTGTTTATAATATATTTGGATAAAAGTCTTCAAAGACTGAAAGCGATAAATGAAGGTTTACAAATGAGTGATCTAGTGGTAAATCATCCACTTTATGCAGATGACGCGTTTTTGATAGCGCCAGCAGCCACTGATCTGCAATCACTAGTCACAGTTATGAAAGACGACTGCATGAAAAATGGCTTACATTTGAATGTGAAGAAAACCAAAATTATGGTTTTTGAACGGGAACAAACCAGAATCAATTTCGATTTATCTGATTCAATTATTTTTTGGCCTTTAAGTTCTGATGGTATTTGGACATTCCCTTTTAACGGTGTAATCTTATATTGGAAATTACTAATATTTAGTCCCTGTTTGTTTTTTTTTAATTTAGCCAATAATTTAACATGATAACATAACTTCAATACTAATAAGTATTGACACAAGTAGAAACTATTGACACTTTTATTTTTCTGTGCTAGCAATTTATTCATAAGTATAAATTATGAATTCTTCAAAGTTTTAGTTTTGCATCGAATGCCAAGAATTTTTATAATATAATTTTTAAATGCAAATTACTTACTTTCGCCAAAGAAACATTATTAAAACGCAAACATGACATTCACGTTCTATAAACCGTGAGTAACATTCCGCAATGGAACGATACCATAAGAATAATTATTTTTTACCCAGCTTAAATTACCTTTGAAAGACGACTGCATGATCAATGGCTTACACTTGAATGTGAAGAAAACCAAGATTATGGTTTTTGAAAGGGAAGAAACCAGAACAAATGTAAGGATTGTGGTTGGTAACGATGTGCTGGAGCAAGTGAATGAGTTTGTATATCTTGGATGCGCCTTCAGTAAGGATGGGAAATACACCGCTGACATAGAGAGAAGAGTGAGTGCAGGGAACAGAGTGAATGGTGCGATGGGAAAGCTACTCGGGAGCCGGCACTTAAGCCATAAGGCGCAGCTGGCCATACATAACGGAGTTCTTGTCCCAACGCTGTTATATGGTAGCGAGAGCTGGGTATGTAAGAAGGAGAATGAAAGTAGGATAAATGCGGTAGAAATGCGAGCTCTGCGGAAGATGTGCGGAGTGAAGCTGACCGACCACATTAGCAACAGCATAGTAAGACAGCGAGTAGGTATGAAAGATAGTATCGGTGTAAGGATGAGAAAGGGCATGCTCCGTTGGTTCGGGCATATAGAAAGAATGCCAGAGGAAAGAATGACAAAACAGATATACAATGTGAAAGTGGAAGGATGCAGGTACCGGGGAAGACCTAGACTATCTTACCACGACCAAGTAAACCGAGTTTTATCTGATGGAAAAGTCAAGAGTCTCCGTAACCGGCGAGCGTGTATGAGACGAACTATGAGAGTCGAGGAAGCCAGAGAGGTATGTAAGGAAAGAACCTGTTGGGACTCTGTACTCTCTACCTACCCCGCAAGGGATCTGGCGTGAGGTTATAGATAGATAAATTAAATTTCCTTCGCACCTGATTCTCGAAACAAGGTCTCATTATGTTACACGAAGTCACGTAAATTAGGTACAATGTATACTAATCCCGATATAAAACGCTTACGCTGCTGCCATAACGTCTCGTGTGTAAGCAGCTTTATTTGCTTTAAACATTTGCGTTACCGTTTATATAATTAAGGAATTCTTGTTGCCTGACAGTTAGACTTAAAATTGCTTGTAAAAAATTTAATAAAATTCTGGTAACATTTATGATTAAACACGAAACATAATTGACGATTGTTTAGCTGACCTTGTGATGAGTTCTACAATTAACTGCATAGGTAGAGAGATACGCTCGTAGCGCTAGCGACTGCCCAAGCCGAGGCCGTGTCTCCTTGAGGCGCCCTTGAGCTAGTTGCCCCCTTGCCCTTCTGGCTCGAGCGTAGTGGTTGCACGCTCGCCCTCTTGTCCGGTGAAGCTGTAAAGGCCCCTCGGCCAACAGCATAGATGATTCACACACACACACACACAAGCTGTGGAACCGCGGTGTTCTTAGCGATCACCAAGGTTAAGCAGCGTTCGACTCGGTCGGCGTGAGATGGGTGACCGTTTGTGGCGTTATCATATTCGAACGCCTCCGTGCTTTGGAAGGCGCGCTAAGCCGTTGGTCGCGGTTACCACGTAATGTGGTAATCGTTAAGCTGAGTTGGAAGCTTTATGGGCGGCTTCATAAGTTCTAACAGTAGGTGCCCACAAACCTGCCTCCGGCAATCCGCATTGGGTCCGCGTGGTAGAGTATGATTCATTTCTCCCACCTCAATGTGTAAAAGAAGACCTTTGGCCAGCAGTGGGACATTATATGGTAACGCGACATCCATCAAAAATACTTATCGTACTTTGACATAAAATGTCTTCAAAGGACATTGTCGAAAATTGCCCCAAAACCAACAAACATTTGACCCATGCCATTATTATTTATCTATTTTATTAGAATAATGGAAAATATGCGTATCTAACGGACAACAATCAATCGAAAACGAATACTTCAAAATATTCTAAGTACTTACATCGAAGTCGCCGACATCTTTACTTAATTGTCAACACACAGAATAACGTCATATGTAATAATGGCTACTGAATTATGACCTCGAAATCTCATACTTTTTGTGCAATATTGCGATTCCTCCGCTTGTCCGTTTAATAATAAATGCCTGAAAAGAATTTATGGGTGATTTGAAATCATACAAGTATTTTTTCAATGCTGTTTGTTCTTGGACAAATCATATATGGGCGCAGAACAATGTCTTTTGTTCAGTGTTTGCGTCAACAGTTTGGGTTCGACCTCGTTTATTGAAAATATAGGAAGTACTTCTGACATTATTTTACACACTTATGTATCCAAATACATAGTGCTAGGATTCTAAATAATATGTTTAAATTTTTAGGATGTAATTAAAAAAGTATATTTGTCTATAAAACATTTTTAATTCACTAAACTAGTTACTAGTTAGTAGCTCACATATAGGAAAATTCTTACAGGACCGATAAACGCAGTGGCAGCCAAAAGAGTAATGGAGCAGACTGATGAACCGTAATATATATCAATAGAGTTATTGGCAATAAATATCCGGATAATATATGGCCATTTAAGGCCGAAAGCAATTGTAAGCTCCTATCTTGAGTATCGGCAAGATCGCCCCGAATTACCTACAACAGGTTTTTGTGGCATGATTTGTGGTGCCCCGGGGCGATGTTTGATCCGACACGTGCCTGCCGAGAACAACTCGTATTTAGGCAAAATTATTCCTCCCAGAAACGTGAGCGCCAAACGTTTGGTCAGTTTAGATTGTTTTTGTGGCGATAAGTTATATTATTATTCAATTTTCACAATCTGTTTTCCTTAGTTGGATGGCCGATAATTTTAACGGTGATTATAATAGTTTTATAGAAACTCAATAATAACGAATAATTAGATTTAATTAAAATAGAGAATAATACTTAAATGTTGTTTTCAGTTATGACACTTCAGGTGAAAGCGTACAGAATTCTTTGAGGCGGTCAGATCTTTTACACTGTATTGATTCTGCATTAAGATTTTGGCCACTTTCTGCATTCATAAAAACAACTGCCGTCACAGCATTGTAAGTTCAAGATGCGATCAAATTATAGATTGCTAAACGGTCCGCACATCAAGCGAGTCCGTCACCGAGCATCCTTTTAGCTCGGCCGTCTCCATCCACTAATCTGCAAGCGGAGTAAAATGTCCCTTAGAAATAAGGTGACACTTTTTAAAACTTGCGTGAGACCCATCATGACGTACGCGTGTGAGGTGTTCGGGCACGCAGCCCACTCTCACATCGATAGACTTCAAGCGTTTCAGTCCCGCTTCCCTCCGCAAAGCCGTAGGAGCCCCGTAGTTCGTACGTCATGTCGACCTCCACTCCGATCTCGGTCTCGAATCTATTCGCGCCTATATTAAAAAGGTGACAACTCGATACTTCGCGAAAGCATCTTCCCATGCGAATCCGCTAATCGTAGCCGCCGCCGACTACGAACCCAACCCCCGCCGCTACCGCCGGCCGCGACATGTTCTCACCGATCCCCCCGATGCTTTGACATCGGTTCTTTCCGTTCCGGATACGGACGATGACCGACGAAGTCGTAGATCCCTAGCCTAGCCCGCCGACCGGCGCACTTAGTACACCCCCCTTCCCCTGTAGCGACTGTCCAAACCGAGGCGTTCCTCTTTGAGGCGCCCTCGAGTATGTCGCCCCCTTGCCCTTCTGGCTCGAGCGTAGTGGTTGCACGTCGCCCTTATGTCCGGTGAAGCTTTAAAGGCCTCACGGCCAACAGCGTATATCACTCAAACACACGCAGATTGCTAATGTTAAAAGTAGTAACATTTATGATTGAACACAAAACATAATTAACGATTGTTTAGCGGAAACAACTTCTGTCATAGCATTACAAGATCAAGATGCAATCGAATCATAAATTGCTAATGTCAAAAGTAGTATATATGCTTTGGCATATACCCATGAATTAATATGATATGTCTTATTAAACATTTTATCTTTAGAAAGTTACCGGTGTTTTAGCGTTTTAAAATTCCTTATTACTCCTTAGAAATAAATACTTAATCCAGTTCAGATTGATTATATGTATAGGTAACTACATGATAGTAAAATAATTTATTACTAGTCATTATAAATAGACACTACAATAAATTAGAGTTATATTATAAGTCAGAGAATTATAAGTTGAAATTCTGTATTTTTTCCCTACCACAAGGTATGACATATTATATAGATTATGTATGGAATAAGTACTCTACTTAATTAAAAATATATGCATGCGTTATCTCTTTCCTAACAAAGTTTCCGCCATTAAACTTTTGTAATAAATGGTTAATTTCATTTAATAACAAGGAGACATTCATAATGGCGGCGGAGACGACGAGATGTACAAGTTTTGTTTCAAATTATGAAGATCAAACTCTATACGAGTTTTGTGCAGGAAATGGTAGTTTTAAATTGACTTATTCCAGTAATGAAAATGAAAATAATATTATGGTTTTTTTTTTAGAAAGTCGGTGCTCTGTAAACTTAGAGAACATGCCCGTATTCCTCGAAGAGGCAGACAGAGATGTACTTAGTACACCCACATTTTTCCGAGGTATTTTAGGTCCCAACTTGACAGCAGGCGACACTGTTGCCAGTCTTCCGGCTTCTTCCGGCACATCATTTTAAATAGAGATAGATAAATAACTCTTTATAGTGCACCAATAACATAGATATTAAAATACAAAACAAGAACTAAAACTTACACAAAGGGCGGCCTTATCACTAAAAATCAATTTCTTCCAGGCAACCTTGGGATGGAAAAAACGATTAGGTTTTGGAATAAACGGGGGAGCGCTTATTAGACAGAAGTTTTAACTTATAGTAATAAATACTTCAATATAATATAAAAATGCAAACACGAACTACAATGCAAAATACAGTATGTCAGAGACATATAGTACAAAACTTTTCTACATATACACATAATTAACTATCACGATACGACAGCAGGACCCGGTGAACAAGTAGATAAGTAATACTTCCTCACCTAGCCCTAGAAGCTCTCTAGCGACGATGCACGTCTGAACAGTAAAAGACTTATCAAAGAAGCTGCTATTGTGAAGGAGCATCTTTAGGCTAAGATTTCTGAAGACCTGAGGCATTGGGTGCCAGTGCTTTTCAGGTACTCGAAACGTTCTTTAAGATAGGAAGGGGTTAAATAATATACTGTAAAGAAGGGAAAGAATATTTTACTGATATTTAAAAACATATATTTGGTGTATTTTTCAGTAAATATAGATATTTATATTATAAAATAACCCTGTCCTGAACCCCCTCAGTGTGACAGGAGGCCCGTGCCCAACGTTGGGACAGTTTCTATTTATATTATCTATGGTAATAAGGTAATAAATATGTAAAAAAATATAAATTAAGAGCCAACAGATATTTTTAAACATATTAATTACAAAGTTTAATAACTTAAATAAAATACATGCTTGGGATATTATTAATAATTTTATGAATATATTACCAGATATAATAGGATTTGAGGTGCATGCTTATTTGTGAGGATGCATTTTAGGCATCCTGCTCATTAGTGATGGTGTATTTTAGGCATCCTACTTTAAGGCATAATAATTTTGAGACATCCCACGCCATAATGCATTTTAGGTATCCTGGCTGATTAGGCATGTACACATATGTATTACCTACTTAATTAAATTCTGTATATAAGCCTCTAGTTTGCAAAAACACGCTTAATTTAGCTATTAAGCGTGTTTCGTCAGCCTATTTATTAGGATAAATAGGCCGAGTCGTTAAACGGTCAAGGTTCAAATGCGACCAATAACTTTTTTCTTGTGTTTAAGTTAAGTTATGATTCCAGCAAGAAACAAACATTAATTAAGGTATAACTAACTAAAAAATAAGTAAAATGAAAGACAACTAACTATTCGGGAGTACTGAAGCTCTTGGAAACCCTACCGCTGTCTAAGAAACGTTGAATTACAAAGGATTCTCGGGATCGACCGCCGTTAAGAATAATTAATAGTAAATACCCTAATTTGAGCTGAGGTACTAGGTGGCGGAAAATTATTGCGTTCTGTCAGAGTGTTATTTACGTTCGACGAAACAAGGGTTGTGTACATACTTAGTAACTTCATTAAGAAAACAATTGAATCTACAGTACCAACTTTTGATGCAGAAAATTATATCTTCGCATAATAGGTTTAAATTTTATTTTTATTTATTTTCCCAGCCTTTTAACATTTTAAACAATACTTTATGTTACCAACTCCAAAGTACCCAGGCTTGCCAAAGTAACGCCTATAGAGACATAATTCGCCCATTAACTATATTACAGTATTAGAGTTGATTGAAGGCGAGGGCCATTCCTTTTTCTACGATTTAACGGCCTTCATTTATTGCCTATCTACTTCTTAACATATTAATTACTACAGTATAACTGCATAACCTTATAATAAAATGTTAATTCAGTGCAAGTGTTAGCTCTCATAATACATTAACAAATGTAAGTTGTTTAATTACCTAGATCTAAAGTATTCCTGTACCATGGTCGATAATTATTTGATTATGTTTTGTTCTTGACAGAATGATTTTGCTTCTTTAATTATTTTTCTTACTCACTCAAACTTGAAATAAAATGTAGGCATGATAAAAGTCTCACTTTAGTAAAACTAGAAAGTCTAATTTGTATTAATTAGACTTTCTAGTTGGCTGCATATTCATACATGAGGCAAACGAATAAAGTATTGATAATAATGTTTTTTTTAAATCATTATTTCAACAGTTCTTGTGCTAAAGTATATTCATTACAAGTAAACTTTTACAAGAGACCGAAACCTAATACGATTTATTTTTATTTTATTCTCTCTCCTAACAAATTTCACAAAAAACCGATTACCAAGCGTTCAACCCTATACACCTATCATATCTAACCAGTTTAAATTGTTCCTCAAAATACGATACAGCACCGTCATATCAATAACTCTGATATTTAGAGCATCGGAAATAGACGGCTTGACCTAGTTTGTCAAACCCGGCGCTCGATGCCAGAACCGTTGGTTTGCCCAGTCGCTGCTCGAGAGGCGACGGCCGCACCGCAGAGGATACGTAAAGTAGAGGAAATTGAGCCGGAAAGCGGACCCTTCTCCGGGTAATGCGGGCTAGAAGAATTTAATAGAACTACCCCTGTATCTTTAAACTTGTTGAAAATTGGGATGTGTTGCAATTATTATCTACCTATCTACTCGTACCACATAGATAGAAAGCAAATATATACTAAAAAATAGTATCATCAATCAGCCTGCATCTACCCACTGCTGAGGCCTCTCCCCTGTAAAGGAGTAAATAGTATTTGTTTATTCTTTATGCACTTATGTAGATATATATGCAGACTTAATGCCTGAGGCGTGTCATGCCAGTCTGCCTTGGAGTGATGTAAGATAAGTGTGGTAGGTGCGAAATAACATAATTTTAAGGAAAAAGAAGTTACGAAAATAACTATAAGTAACAGCTAATTGACTATTTATAACACTTAATAAATGCAAATTGTATATAACGATATAATACATACATACTTAATTATATATATAACAAATATGTACATACATATATAATTATACAATATACATAAACTTAAACGAATGTGGAAGGATGTAGGTACCGGGGAAGACCTAGACTATCTTACCATGACCAAATACACAGAGTCTTATCTGAAGGACCAGTCAAGAGTATCCGTAACCCGCGAGCGTGTATGAGACGAACTATGAGAGTGGAGGAAGCCAGAGATGTATGTAAGGAAAGAACCTGTTGGAACTCTACTCCCTACCTGCCCCGCAAGGGATCTGGCGTTATGATATAGACAGATAGATAAACTAAAATTGTGCAACATGGAACAACTAACATTGAGGAGGATCCAACGTTTTATGCAAATAGTCCAGCAGACTTTTTTAAAAGAGGTACGATTTGTTGCCGTTCTGAGTTTCAGAGGCAAATCATTCCAAAGAAGGATAACTGGACAAGGAAGGAATATCGAATGAAATCAGTAGTTTGAGGGGGGCACTGAAGAATTGAAGAGCGAAGATGTTTATCGTGATTAGAGCACAAATATTGAAATTGAGAAGTTAGTATAATTCCAATTAAAGAATGAACCATTTATTTACTTTTATACTTAAATAAGAAACATTTAAAATAAGACTGCATCATTGGTCTAGTGGCGAGTTATGCGCGTAGCGATCACAAGGTCCTGGGTTCTAATCCAAGGTTAGACACAAATTAAACTTCCTTTGGAAATATTCTAATATCAATCAGACTCCGGTCTGGGATTGTGCCTGGTACAATGGCAATAGGTTCGCCTATTACACAGGACCTAACATCGCCGGCGTAAAAGTTTGTACTGTACACCTCTACCACCCTGGGGAATGTAGGTGTGACCGTGTTTAAATTTTTTTGTATAATATTTAAATACGTTCTGAAACTTTCAAGGTCACAAAAGAAAAAAACACAACACAATACTATGTATTCATTGATATAAAATAAAAACTATTGACGGGAAATGGGCACCTACGCCAGGGAATTCGCAATCAAAAACATAACGTAGGTACGATTCTTTACTAAACAAAACTCGTATTTTAGTACAGCAATAAATACTCTTTTGGACAAACCAAGGGAAAAAGCACTTAATCTACAATTAATCTTCTCAAACTCTAGGGACAAAAAACTTTAAAGCTAAAAAATCTCATCAGACTTTTTTTAAAATAGGATTTTTTCAGGTACCTTTTGTTCAAATTACACAAACTTTTTATAAAAACGAAATTGACGGAAACGATTTCGCTATTCGATATATAGAAACATATCTTGGGTAAGTACAGTAACATATAACATATAGTAGGTATATGTTAGTCATTATTTATTATAACAGCAATAATTTCAGTTAAATATAGAACATTATTTAGCGCACGGACGGACGAATTAGCGCAGTGGTTAAGGGCTTAGTCCGCCTCGCCCACTGTGTCTAATAGTCGCGGGTTCGATTCCCGCACGGGTCAAATCTTTGTGTGATCCACAATTATTTGTTCCGGTCTGGGTATTTGTGTATGTGAATTTTCATGTTTGTAAACGCACCCACGACACAGGAATTAATCCTAGTGTGGGGCAACGTTTTTTAAAAAAACAAAACAAAACAAAAACAAACAAACATATCTATGCCGTGAAATATTAAAATTTAGTCAACTAACGATTTTTCACGATTTATGGGAGTTCAAAACTACATGTAATAGGGTCTTTTTTACGTTTCAACATCTATATGGAAACTCAAAAAATAAAATGCATGAAATAGTACAGTAGTAAATATGTTTACTCGAGCCGAGAAATCACAATTTTTTTTTTTGTTTTCAATTACTTTGTTTTTCGTTAAATTAAATTAACAATATAGAATTACACTATCTTAGAAAAAGAACGACGAAACATCGATTTACATTAAATAGATAGATCGCTCGCGCATTCCCAACGCAAAATGCATCATGACTTTTCGTTCCCACTAAAATTGGTATTTTCCGATTCGAACGCTTAAAATTACGTACTCAATATATAAATATGGCGTAGGGAATTTTTGCAATTTATGCAAAATCTCTCGGTTATCGTTCGTATAATTTGCTATAGGAAAATGGAGTTGTATGCAGAATAATAAAATCCTTCGATTATTCAATAAATTTGATCAATTCATAAATTTTACCGTGTTGATTTCAAAATACATGTTCTGATCGCAACTGACAAAAAAATTAAATAAACGAAACATTGAGACTGAGCAAACGTGTATTTTTCGAATAGATGTGTAATTTTTTTGTACAAACAAACCACCAGTACTTCAAATTTTCCACCAAGATCTATGGTTTCCCAGTTATATTATTTGTATATATACCATTAAATCTAAACAGTCACAGAGAGATGTGTTAATATTTCAAGGACTTCTTCCATTATGTTTTTATATTTAAAGCTTTTTAAGTCTTTTAGGGACTTTCAGTTTACACAAGACTGAAATTCTCTTCCGTTAAACTTTTGTGGTCATGAACGTCGTAGGTACCTACTAAATTGGTATCATATACCTTGAACGTGAACATTAACAAATGTTCAGAATGAGTTCAACGTAGGTACGTACTTAACATTTTAAGCCACTTTTCTTTGTTACCGGCTTTACAGATAACCGTTTAAGAACACATGGATATTAAGTACTGGGGGTTAGCACGAACAGAATGACTCGTAACAAGTTGATTCGCTACCCATTTCACACTACAATATTAATTAATAATAATGAATGTGACAGAACGCTTTCTCGACAGCGTTACTATAACATCAAATTGTTCGTGCTAAGTTCTTGTTGACTAAACATTTCTAATCGTACTTAAACCTTACAATCTACTCACAGATGTGTATTACAACAGCTACAAGCAAATTTCTAAGATATTGATTGCCAGCTACCAGGATAACATATTCTAGTAGCTAGCAAATTAAGTAAGCTCTTATTTGCATCGTAACGTATGCATGCGGCTTAGGCAGATAGTACAGAATTCGAACAGCCTCTTCCTTGCGGACCTCTCTGGCCATCTTTTTAAATAATAAAACCCACAGTAACTCTTTGTAAAAGCTAAGATTCAAACGATATCCTCAAGATGACCAAGAAGTCAGTGCAAATAGTCACCGTTACGCCTATATTCTACAAGCGGAGGTAGCAAATGTGTACTGTACACCCACTTTTTCTGAAGATATTATGTCCCAGGGAGTGACACTCAACCTTGGATTTATTTACAGAACCGATTTTTTTTTCCAACCTAATATTCGTAATGAAGACTTGAGAGCTTAGCATAAATAGACTGACGTAAGCGTAACATTATCGGTTTGATATGCCATCCTTTTCAGACCACAAATATACTAAATATCGATGAATGTGACAGCACGCTTCCCCGACAACGTCTCGCTTACGTCAACCTGTTCGTGTTAAGGCCTCTGAGCACGAAAATTTGACGTTAACATAACGTTATCGAACGATATATATCATCTTTGTTACACTCTTTTACTAAATATAGATGAACGTGACCACACGGTTACTTGCTAGCGTTACGATAGCGTCAATCTTTTCGTGAGAAGCCCTCTGATTGCTACATGTAGATTTCGGCACTAGACCAACGAGGTGGTTGAAGCAGTAGAAGCAATTTTTAAAGGAAAGAGTTACAAGTTACTAGCAGTGAGGTACGGTAGACCGCGAAGCGCAAACCGCGCCGTACCTCATCAATATTGCGCTCACGTTCGAAAACTTTCTGCCACAATTACCTGAGAGCTCAAGTGTCGGAAAATATATTGGTTTTGTTCGTCTTGGTCCCAACTATCTGGAGAATCGATTTCATGAGAGAATAATCTATAAAATACTAGATGACCCGTTGAACTTTGTACAATATCTAAAATTGTTTTGATTGTATTTATAAGCAAATATCTAATATAAAATTACCAATTTCGATTTTGTAGATTTTTCGACTATTCCAATTTATATTTAATTCTTTCTTCTTATCGTCTCGATGGCAGGTATGTCGAATATTTTATTTCTTCTTATCTTCTTTTACTTTTTTATTACTTTAGTAACATAAATAATGTTTTAAACCGCGTAATGTGAATAAATTATAGAATTAAAGCCATTTTTTTGATATTCTTTTTACCATAACCTGGCCGTCTCATTACCTTTTTAGCAAATCTATTTTAACTTTAGTATGCCTGAAGGGGGAATCTAACCCTAACGCCCAAAAATAGGCTCTATGTACGGAAGATTGTTAATGAATGTACTGCGTATTTGTTATAAGAAATATATATATATATATAAATGAAGATGAAAAGGTCATAAATTTAATGTATGGAGTAAAATTTAGCTAATTATCTAAGATAATACTTTTACAAAAACTCTATCTTGAATATAAATTCCAAATTCTATTCAACAGTAGATTGGATATGTATAAAATATACATGAAAAACAATCTAACGAAATGCTCTTAACTTGACTTGTATGTGAAAAAAAACCTGTATTTTGGGTCCTCCGGCCTACTTTACTGTTGTTAAGGCCATCAGACAAGAGAAAATTTCATATTTAAATTCTCAAGGTCATTGACGATAGTTTACCTTACCTTAGTTTACCTTACCTTACCTACCCTTAGTTTAAATTACCTTGAGACATGTGGATATACGCAGTTTATAACTCTGTCGCTTGTCAACGACAAAGTACCATTAAAATAGTTTTGCTAAAGAACTAAAGTTGTGGTAGCCCCCTTGTTCAATTAATGACGCAAATTGTATTTTATATCTGTATTTTTTTTCAAATATTATTGACACATCAAGCACTGCTTCTGTTTCGTTGTTTCTCTTGTCAAAATCTGTAGTAATTGTCCGTAGCGATCCCGTCTTGGTTTTAAATTCTGGGTCGACAAAAACAACTTTTTGAGAGAAAAAATCCCAGTATCAGTCTGGAATTGAGTCCGGTATATGGCATTAGATTCACTCCCTATTACATTGGACTACACATCGTCGGCGAAAAGTGGGTGTACACAGTACACCTCTTCCACCCTCGCTTGGGGAATACAGACGGTGTTGTTTTTTATTATATAAAATTGCGTCATCATGCACGTATTTACGGTCGAATCAAAAAACTTGCGAAGCATTCCGTACGGTGGCTGTAATTATTTTTTCATATAATATGTCACGAAGGGTCCACATCCGGCGGAGTTAATTAATAACCGGGACCAGCAGGGCGTGTGTGCCTACGAGCCGAAGGAAAAAAATATCATCCTGCTGAGTACTGGGGCCGTACTCGCTATAACCAAACGCGACATGTTAACATATCTCCGCAAAATGATCATATTATGGTATACCACTTCCACACCATTAATGAATACTGTTTTTTGTTATTTTTTCGAAGAAAAAAAAATGTCGACCGATACCAGACATATTTATATCGTGAGTGCGTTTATAAAACATGAAATTCACATGCACAAACACCCAGACCGAATCAAATATTTGTGGTTAACACGGAGATTTGTCCCGTGCGGAGATCGAACCCACGACTATTCGATCCAGTGGATACTCAGGCTCTCAACCACTGGATCAAGCATCCTTCGATTATTTCTCAAAGATACATTAACGTGCCGCGTTACGTTGTAGTCATAGTGAATAAGGGAACTGGTTAGTTAGCAGAAAAGTCTGCCGGTGTACGCCCCGAAATAATAAGCCGCAAGCCGCCTTCTCGGTGATTTATTGTTTTGGCTTTGCGAAACCTCACTCCTGATAAAAAATGATCTCACTTATTAACACCACTGGTGAAACCCGACTTTATTACCCTTTACCGATTTTTGTGATGCCAAATAATGTTTATACACTAACCACCATACAAATAAACGTTATATAGCGGCTGTACGTGGGCTGTGCAATTACACACAAAGAGAATATAATCACTACGCTTGTTACAAAATGCTTTGTTTTCTTCTTTTACGTGTCAAATCACTGATGATAGAAAGAGATAAATCAGTGGGTACGTGTTCGAATAATCTAGTCTCTAAATGTATGTTAAACATATTTAATACTTATTTTAATATAATCTGAGCAGTTCAGGATAGGTCAAGATATGAATCAATTAATTTTTCTCTTCAAATCTCTCGGAATAATAAACGTATGTCCATAAATTGTGGTTTTTCTTTTGAAAGAATCTCAGCGGGCGTAGCAAGAAAATGTTGACGTTACTGTGACGCTAGCGATTGGATTTACTATCTTTTGGATATACTCCTGTCATACTACAATTTATTAAATGAACATGAACGTGACACACGTTTACTCGCTAGCGTCACGCTAACATCAATCTTTTCGTGCAAAGCCCTCAGTAGGCAATGGCTAGCCCTCTTTTTTTATTACCTGAAGAAAATCCTGTATGGGACTTCCGCGAGCCTCAGGGGAAGCTCGCGGTGCGTGTCGGACTCCTACCGACTAAAAACCCCAGGGCGGCCGACATCGGTACTTTGGAGGCTGCCATGAGGAGGGGGGAGACATGATGCCACGTCGCCTACACAGTGCTCATGGCGACGTGAGCCGCACCACGCCGTTATCCTCCTCGGAGTCGCACGTAAAGGACACTCAGGGAGGCAATGGCTCGCCCCCTGTGCATGTGGAACTAACATTATCGACGATATGTGGGTTTACAAAAAACAGCTCTCCTGCACCCGTTCGTACAAAAAGGCGTAACAACTTTATTTTGTTTTTTTAAAAAGCCCCACACTAGGAATGATTAACTATACATCTATAAATAATACAAACATGAATATTTCCATGCACGAATAACAATAAAATAATTTAAACATATAAAAAAATGAAAACTTGCTAATTTACTCTTCATAGAAGAGCTGTGCTATAAAAACTTAGCTGACTTCGTGGTTATTACTGTAAGCAAAATTCTTTACGGTATTAGAATGGGCCTACCTTGGGAAACTTTTCAAATATTAGCACCATTATTTCACGAGATGACAGAGGTTGGGCACATATTAGCAAAGTTCGAGGTCGCTCGTTTCTTGTCACTCGATTCATTTTTGAGGATCTTATAATTTATTCAGCAGGAGACTTTTATATTACATTCGTCATTTCAGTTGTAAAAGGGCTACTATTACAACTGAAATGACGCATGTTTGAAAAAAGGAACTATTTTTTATGGAAGTGATACGGTAAGAAAATTTATTTAAAATAATAGGAAATGCATATGTTACCGGAGATTTATGATTTTTAGGAATCGTTTACAATTCCTAGGAAATGTATACAACGCTGAGCCTATTTAGGCAATGTCTAACATTAATTGTCAAAGATTTATAAATTCTTACATTGCCTAGGAAGGGAATGTAATTTTAACCGACTTTAAAAAAGAAGGAGGTTCTCAATTCGACTGTATGTTTTTTTGTATGTATGTTACGCGATCATTGCGCCAATTATGAAACGATATTGATGATTATTTTTGCATTGAATTCAGTATAGCTCCAAGGTGGTCCCATTTTAATTTCAGCAATATCAGCCTTGGACTTTGAAGATTCACCAGGGAACTCCTTAACGACCAACAATACAGATGTACAGATTGAGATATTATGGGTATTACGTCACTCCTATAGGTACCCTACTATAGAAATAAGTAGAATATTAACCGACTTCAAAAAGAAGGAGTTTCACCATTCGTTTATGCTTTTTATAAATTCTTTGCTAATAAACCGATTGTAATAATTCATTTTGGTGCCACTTGATGATGATTTGAAATAGTATCTGACAAAAAACTTTATAAAAAAATGGAAACTGACTTCAAAAATCACAAAATAAATATTTGAAGTCGGTGCCACGTAACCGACTGCACCAATCAGCACCGACTTCAAATATTTATTTTTTTGCTTTTTGAAGTCGGTTTCCCTTTTTTTAAAAAGTTTTTTATCAGTCACTATACAATTCCAAATCATCATCAAGTGGCACCAGTCACGTAGAAACATTGTGACTTAAATGAAACAAATAATAAAAACGTAGGTCGGATTATAATACAGTTGTGATAATCGTCTAAACGAAACCGCTGCCACCTCGGGCCTGGCACTCGCCGGCCGCTGCCGTGACACGCTCGCTCGGCCCGCGCATAGCCGGCAGGGAGAGGTCCGGTCCGATCCGGTCGACCAGGATCCGCCGCTCGGAGGCCCACGCTGGGCTCTCTTCGAGCGTGTGCTGGGTGGAGCGTGTGCTGGGCGGCGAAGTTCTAACCTAACCTAACCCATACTACATTCTGGCGAGTACAATGAATTTCATAAAATGTAGCATGGGTTAGGTTAGGTTAAATTAGAACTGTGACCAAAACGCGCAAGCTGAGCGAGCGAAGCAAGCTTGCCGCGGTAAAGGCCGGCGAGCGCCAGGGCCGAGGTAGCCCACAACAGCTGTACTACAGTAAAACTAAGTTAGCATACCCCCCGACACCCTTTTACCTTGCTGTAATTTACACATATCTTGAATTTAACACATTTCCAGTTGCTGTTTAAGAAATGTATAGAATTCCTAGGAAATGTGTATAATAAAATTTATTTCATACATCTCCTGGCAATTTTGGGCATTTTATACATTTCCTAGATCATGTATATAATGTCGGATTACATACATTTCCGATAACATATATAAACATCGCGATGAATGTTGTAATATTATGTGCACTATTGAAAAAATATGATATAATTAATGACATTCGATTTTTTCTCCGAATGAAAATTGTTACCACAATTCTAAAAGCAGACGTCTTATTATTTTCTGTTGAATTTTTTCTCTTAATGCGGTAGAAGTTCTAAAAGTCACATTTTATAGTTAAGAAATTAATTTACATTTCCAACATTACATAAAAGAGGCTACGTACGTAGAGCGCGCGAATTGCCACGAACCCCTCCGGTTGTTACAGCACGTTGCGTTACATATGGCACACCTTAGATAAGAAAGAACCGTCAACAAGAAATTTAAAAAGCATTATTTATTCCTTTTATATGAAATGTGCGGTGTTAGTCTTTCATAAGTACAGTAGTGTGATAACAACCTATGGAGGGTGCTTTTACTTCCCACAAGCCATCGTCTGTGGTGTGTCTGAGGGGCATGGCGCCTTGGCTTTAGCAGTCTACCCTTTTTAAGATCTTAGAGTTCCTTATTCGAAGAAGATCGTTTCATTATTTTCTAGATGGTCCGATCCTTAGAGATTTTAGACCTACCTGATGACCAGCCTATATTGTTCTCCTATACCCCACAACAAAATTTAAATAAAAAAAACAGAAAATTTATTTTAAAAGAGTAACCGTGGAGTTTCTTGCCCTTCTTTTCCACCGGAGTGACATACCACAGAAGAGATAGTCTGTTTCTTTTCTGACGATTAATAAATACTATAGTATTTTTCACATTGGATGGGTAGTGACAGTTTTAATTGCCACACGAAATTTTACTTTATTCAATAGCAATAAGAGGAATGACCCGTTTCTATACTTATGGTTTTATGCCTTAATACCATTGAATTAAATATTAATTTCGTTTGGCAATTAGAACTGTCACTACCCATCCTATGTGAAAAATACTATATAATGGATTAATGTGTAAAATTCAGATTCTTTGACAGGGGATTGACAAATTATTGTCATCGTCACCAAAAATAAAAAAATACCAGACAGCTGAGCACGAAAGGATTGACGTTAGCGTAACGCTAGCCTGTTGATATGCCATCTTCGTCACACTACAGATTTACTAAATAAACATGAACGTGACAGCACGATTACTCGCCAGCATCAAGCTAACGTAAAAGTTTCCCTTATAAATAAAAACAGTTTTTAGCAATCCATGCATTAGTCGTGTTTTATGCGCCTACAGTAAAACTCCAGGCAGATCGCTCGCTAATTTATTAACCCCAGACCTCAAGGGGATTTTACCCTTATTTAATTACCAAGTAACATGTGATGTGCCATATATATAACCGGCTTTTGCATCATGTTGGAAATGCTAATGTGCAAATGAGCGACCAGCAAAAACGACTCCGTTGTTCACTTTCGTCTAGGTGCTAATAATTTCCTTTGAAATAGCTTTCTGAGGCCAATTCTATAGTAGTTAGGTTACAACAGCGTGGTATATACGAATACCGTCAAGATTTATGTTCCTCATTTCATATTACGGGCCATATAATTTGTGGCAGCTCTGCGTGGCCGCGCTATGAGTGACGAGTGATCTTAGTGATCACCAAGGTTAAGTAGGTTTGTCTCGGTCAGTCTGAGTTGGATGATCGTTTGTGGCAATTTCATGTTTGATCGTCTGTGTGGCACTAGCACTAATGGACGATTTTCGGACAGATTTTCTTACTGTCAGTAGAAATTTGACAGATTTTTCATACAAAATATGTCAAATTTCTATCCGTAGTAGGCAAACCTATCCTTGAGTTAAATATTGAAACTATCCGTGAGTCGTTACACCCGGCTACCACTTAACGTGGTATTTTTAAGTATTTTTTTTAAAGGAGCGTAGCCTCACCCTATTTATTGTTCCTGTGTGGTTGGTACATTTAAAAACATGAAATTCACATACACAACACCCAGACCGAAACAAATATTCGTAGGGCACTCAAAGATTTGTTCCGCGCGGGGATCAAACCCGCGGCTCCTCGATTTATTGGGCGGAGCGACTTAAGCTCTTAACCACTGAACCAAGCCGTCCGTCATAAGTAGGAAACCTTATAAGTGACTCGAACAGTTCCAACAGCAGCTGGCCTTCAACCTGCCTCTATGAATCCGCACTAAGTTCGCGTGGTGAATTATATAATCTCTCCCTCACGTCGATTTGTGACATCCAGGTTATAAAAAAAAAAAAAACTTACAATTTGTAACCATAAATCCAATCTATCCATGATACGTCAATGAATAAACTAACACATTCAATATCACATATAATAGAAAAATCGTCATTTACGTTTAAAGATCCAGATAGCTTTGGTAAAAATAAAAATATTTAAAAGTAATTAAATTAACTTACGAAAAACACTATTAAGTTACTTAATTGAGCGGTTTAAATTTTGACAAAACTTTTTGCCAAGGAACTGAAATCCTTATTTAAAGTTTAAAGCAAATTGAGAGGATCTGCTTGTTTCTCCGCTAGATAATGACTATAATTTAAACTTAATAATAAAGACGGACAAACGGCTTTGTTTGTGCTTGAAAAGTAAAATTTCGTGCAACTAAATGAATGCTAATTAAGAAATGTGAGCCCACGAAATAAAAGTAAGTTGGAAAGCGTAATAATCTGAAAGCTGTGACGTTATAATTACGAAAATTACAACAGTTTGTTTTGTTTCGACATTGCGCACGAATTTTGATAAACACGAGATAAAGTAGCTGTCTGCTAATTAAATAGTTTCTTAGAAGAGGAAAATAAAATCAGAAACAGAGTAAATGAGTATGGTTAAAAGTAAAATCCAATACACTTCAATAACCTTGCCCACTTAACGCAAATAGTTTCGAACAAAGGTATTATACAAAAATTTCGCTTGAATCCACGTTAACAAATCCAAAGAGCTAAGATCCATACGTCATGTAGGTATAATCTGCGGAACATTCAGAGTCCCGGCTGCGATTCGCCTTCCGCGCCACTGAGATATTGTAATGAAATCCTGCCATCTGTTTTCATTCGCCAGAGTAATGTGACTTGGGCCTGCTTTTTGTGTATCTCGATTAAAGTAATATTTATTATATTGAGACGACATTAAAGTTCCTTCCATACTTTCCAGTGCGATTCTCATTTTACAATTAATATATCTACTCGTTTAATCTGTATAAAATTGGTGGACACGTAAATTAAATGCTTAATTTAAAAATTAGCTTAATGGTTAGACCGTTGTACTACAACGTCAGAGGTCTCGGGTTCAAACGCCGGGACGCACCTCTGCCTTTTTAAAAGCATGTACTTATTAAAAATTAACTATCACTTGCTTTAACAGTGAAGGAAAACATCGTGAACTGAAACCTGCATGCCAAAGTGTGTGTGAAGTTCGCCAACTCGCACTGGGCCGGCGTGGTGGACTATGGCCCAAACCCTCTCAGTTTGAAAGGAGGTCCGTGTCCAACGGTTGGACAGTTTCTTAACAGGGCTAATATTATTATTTTTTTATACATACGTACCCTTACATTAATCAAGGTTTCCATCATTCATCAACATAAAAATAAATCGATCTATACTATTCCAATACTAGACACTGCAATAGGCGAATTTCATATTTCACCACGCCTACACGGTGCAGATTAGTAAAGGCAAGTTTGTGGTCACCTGCTATTGGAATTTATCAGGCTGCCAACTTAGTATAACCACATAACAGAACCACACAAATTGGTAACCGGGGCCAATGGCTAAAAGTGCTTTCAATAGCACATACCTGAATGTGGAGATACCACAAACATTCGCCTAACTCAGACTGACCAATCCAATCCCTGCGTAACCTTGGCGGTCACTAAGGACTGGCTATGTAGCTTCAGAAGAAAACAAGCTATTCCGTCCGAGCTAAATCCATAATTTATTACAGGGAGTATTTGAACCAGGTACGTTAGAGGAATAAGGCAAAGAGAAGAACAAAAATCCTATAGGTTCGAAGTGCACGTTAGGCAACTCAGCCCAAACCTTCTGCTACATAAAATTAAAATCAAAGAACCCCACGGCCACACAGACATTCTACCTACAACACTAAGGTACCTAACATTGATACCTATTTTAATTTCATAAATTTGTAAAAGTCTATAACTAGTTTTGTGGCTTTTTCTCATGACACAATAGAATTTGACATTTATGAAAATCGTATTTCATTTCAAGCAAATTAAAGTTTTTAATTAACATATTATCTCGATCCGAGACCACTTAATAAGTTACCTAAAATTAAGATTGTATTTTTATATTCAACCAAAACAATTTTCATGATCTAATTATTTATTATTTTTTCTATCTAGAAATTATGAATCGGACTAAGGATAGCATTTCTTAGAATGGACTTCTAGAGGAAAGTGAAATAAGAGGAGGATAAAAATAATGTTTAGCTAAATTATATACCTGCATGTAGATAGATCATCATTAGGTATATTATAGGTGTCTAATATTAATCTACACTACAGATGTCTAATCGTGTTTCTTTCGAAGTTCTGTCTTAAACATTTTAATTTGTCAATATCCTTAGTTTACAAATAACATCCTGCCAAACATTGATTCTCAATTAAATTGAGAATGCAATTGAATATAAAAACATGAATAAAGAACTGCAATAATATTAATTATAAAATAAGACACGTTTTTCTAGGAAAATCCTCCCTTTTCGCAAACCCTACTATTAAATCCAAACACCCCTCCAACATCGATCTGCGATACTCAAACTGGGCAGGTATCTCTAATCAGGCTTTACCTACTTCTTGCTTGAATCCGTTTAGTCGTACCTCATGTGTCAAACATGTAATTAACGTTAGTATTAGTATAAAGTGCACGTGTACGGTTGCCAAGGTACACAGATCTCGGTGTGTTAGATCAATAATCGGAATATAGTTCGAGTGTTTATTTATTAACCGACACGACTTTCGGAAAGAATATTCCTAATGCCTTATATGCCTTTAATAAAATATTCCTATCGTTACGAAAGCACAGCGCTTGCAGTTCTGGACTCCGCAACAGCGTATTGCAATTCGCCGGAAACATCTCTCTTCTTTCCATGAAATGCTTCCACTGACGCCGATAAAAGATACTAAAATAATGATATACTATTAGATCTATCAATATTATAGACTTAGACTATCTTACCATGACCAAATAGGCCGTGTCTTTTCTTAAGGGTGGGTCAGGACTCTTTGTAACGGCCGAACGTTTATAGGACGAACTGTGAGAGTGGAGGAAGCCAGGGAAGTCTATAAGGAAAGAACCTGTTGGAACTCTGTACTCTCTGCCTACCCCCTAAGAGATCTGGTATGATTATATAGATAAATACCTTATTAATGTTTCCTCACGACACAATACAATTTGTTATTTACGAAAGTTCTATGACCTATTTAATTTCAAAAACGTTCATAATAGCTACAGGGTACGCTAATCAAAGTGTTTAATTAACGAATTGTCTCGTCCCGGCTGTTCATAGCCTAAACCCTGGGCCTTAGCCAGGATTTAGGCTATGAAAATATAACTCATAACAAGTACTACAGTTAATCAATAATACCCATGATACAAGACAAACTTTTTAGGTCGGGTTCTACGCAATACTAAAAATAACAGAACAATCGTTTCTGCCACAAAGCGTATAAGGTTGGCAACTTGACAAGTATCAAAGGTCATTGCCATTACATCGTGCATCAAAGTCGGCGTCGAAATCGTCGAGGTTTCGCCCGTGTCGTGTCAGCTAATACGAAAACGCTCTATGCCGCGACCCGATAATGTTGCGTGGCGTTCGTGCAGACAAAGCTAATATTCGATTTGTATTCACAGTCCCGTTGTTTATGGCCTATTGAGATGCGCCTGCCCATTGACTGCAATTTACATTGAATCGCTATTTTGTTTACATAGAGCGCTAGCGCTGAAAACCGATGATGTTCTAATTATTTATTAATATGCCGTTCAGCACCACCAATTGAGAAATTTACGTGCGCTGTAGTGTATTAAAATTTAGAATAATATTCATTTTAGCACACAATTCAAGAGGTACCTGCGAGTTATTCATTTAAAAATTGGGGTATTTTGCTTAGATCAAAACAAGAAGAGGAGCCAAGTTATAATGCATTTGTATTGTATCATCCAAAAGTTGACTCATAATACCTATATGCTTATTTCAACCTAAATTTAAACAATTTATTTAGTATATGTTCAATAGATGAGTCCGTTCAACTTCAGATAACTAAGCCCACGCGCAAACAATATCTTTTATTTTTTTACTAATAAAAAAATTCACTTTATATAAAATTAAAATCAAATAACAATCTCAAAAAAAAGTATAAGTGGCGTGGTATTGCGCTAGGATTTCATAGAATTTATATGACAACTTTAAGAATAATAATTGTTAATAAGAAAAGATTCATCGTTTAATATTATTCATTCACAAACTCCTTCCTAATTAAAGCTAAAAGAAATAATTGTCCCAATCATTAGTTGAAAAAAAAACGATTTCTATAGTTATTTAAAACGCCTAATGTAAAAAGTAACAGTCTCATTTTACCGTCATATACAACAGGAATGCCATCGAAATGAGTTCCGCTCGCCTCATTAAAAGTTGGTACGTACCGTTTGATCACAACATTGTTCCGCAGACACCGCTTGCATTTCGCAACATGCACCTGTGAATGTACAAAAGTCGTTATCATTTATTTATGAAAGTTTTATGACAAATGAGTATTGTTGCAGTTTCGTAGGAAATATGTCTGTAGTAACATGTTTTAAATTTGAATCTGAGAAGAGAAATAATTTGCAGCGGGATCTAAGAACTTTGTAACCACAAAGTCACGCCTATATTCCCCAAGCAAGGATGGCAGAGGTGTACTCTGTACACCTACTTTTCGCCGAAGATGTAACGTTCCATATAATGTTTCGCCTATTGCCTTTATCGGGCACAACTAACCCTTATATTTGAAATACTCTGTGCACACATAGTGAGAGCTACAATCTTGTTTTATCTTTTAAAATGTATATGTTAACTATTTATGATTGTGACTTGTTTTGTGAGCCATATAAATAAATTTCAATCTTCCGACTTTTACGGACGAAATTTTCGATAGGAAATTACATTTCAATGTTAAAAAAGATATACAATGCGAAATTGGAAGGATGTCGGTGCCGGAAAGACCTAGACTATCTTACCATGACCAAATAGACCGTGTCTTATCTGAAGGGCAAGTCAAGAGTCTCCATAACCGTCGAACGTGTATGAGACGAACTATGAGAGTGGAGGAAGCCAACGAGGTCTGTAAGGAAAGAACCTGTTGGAAATCCGTACTCTGCCTACCCCGCAAGGGAACTGGCGTGATGATATATATAGATAGAAAACTACATTTGTCCGATCTAGGATTATTTAAACCCAGAACAAACCTAGATGATCGCAACGTTACTTGCCACTTAGCCAACGAGGCAGTGAGTTTATACCTTAACTATAACAACGGCGCCTGCACGCATATGATAAAATAAAATAATGACGCTTAGGCCCCCTTTCACCACCCTCGAGTAAAATTCCGGCTAATTACTTCCTAATTAGCGTTACTCGGCAATTAAAACTACTAGTTTAACCTACTCAGAGATGGCGAAATTCATACAAATACTTGCAACTTTAATTGTAGATTAGTCTCCTCCAAAATTTACTAGAGGGGTAAGACTTATTGAAAAATTTAGCAACAGTTTCATATATTTCGTGGAATAGTAATCATATGATCGCTACTACGAAGTATTTTCTATTTCCACTAAATGTCGTCATGCAAATATTACTATGGTTGTATTTTATATGTGTTTTTGGCTGCCTCGTTGCTCAAGTGGCGAATTATGCGCATTGCGATCACGACGTCCTACGGGTTCGAATCCTGGGTTGGACAAATAGTTTTTCAATAAAAAAAATCCAGTATCAGTCCGGAGTCTGGTGCCCGGTATGTGGTGGCCAAAATGTACCCGGTATATGCCAATAGGGTCGCCCCTCTATTGCATGGAACATAACATTGTCAGCGAAAAATGGGTGGACACAGTACACTTCTGCCACTCCCGTTTGGGGAACATAGGCGTGACGGTGTATATTATATTTTTTATGTATTTTGATGCGGGTTTTGCGCACCGATCCCTTACAACCTGTATAAGATAACATAAGATGATATTACGAATATGCCAAGCCGCACTGGACCAGCGTGGTGGACTATGGCCTAAACCCTCTCAGTTTAAGAGGAGGCCCGTGCCCAACGACAGGGCAGTTTCTTAACAAGGCTAATATTATAATTATTACGAATCATTCCGCTACCTATACCTTACACGCATGTTTACGTATAACATCATATGAATATCTTGAATATTTTAACACTTGAGTACCCATTCTTCATCGTAGCTTCATTAATGAGTAATTTGACTGGGTGCTATGCCTATGTCACTTCTTGCTAATATTTCTTGCATGATATACAATGTGTATCATAATTAATTACAGACCTCAAAGAAGTTGGTTCTAAATCGGCAATTGAATTGATTCTAACTATTTTTAAGTATGTTACATTTTTTTAATTATCAAAAATTGCTGCCATCGTTCAGTATTCTCTCTTAAACAAAATTTATTCGTGATTCAAAGTAACACGGCGATTTTAAATGCATATCTAATACAAATACCTTAATATTCACACAAAAATACAACTTCGTGGTTAATTTGAATACAAAAGTGTTTAAAAAATGCTTGATATTTCGTATTGAATTCGTAAATTAATAATCTAATTGGGGTGTCTGAGGTCTTCTGTTATATGTTACACCTTGTATATGTATATAATTCTTCAAGGACATATATTTACTTGAATATCATTCGTTTTATTTTGTTCTACACACTAGGAATTATTCCTGTGTCGTGAGAGCGTTTACTATTATTTCACATAACCGAACACTGAGATCAAAACTAATATTTGTGGGTTACACAAATAATCTAAATATCCCGTGCGACGATCGAACCCGTGACTCCATAATCCAGTGAGCCGAGTGACTTCAGGACGACCCGTCCCGACGACCTTGTATCGTACATTCTAAATTGTAAGATATCTCAACTGAAGTCCACAGGCCAATGAGTATTTCTCTAGGTTCCCAAGGACTAAGAAGAAACAAGTTGTTGATTCGGCTATGTTTGATAATTCATTAAAACCAACGATTTTCAGTTATAACTTTTTATAGTCCAGAATTAAATCGATATTTCACAAAGAAAATGACAGGGAGAGCATCACCCAATATTTTCCGTGCTCGTTAATTACAGCAACTTTTTACTGTAACTGGTAGTTAACCTAAAAAATGAAATACTTTTACAAAATAAATGTATCAACAACTGTCCTGTATTTACATCGGGTATTCCAATAATTGAGAGTGATGTTAGTAGCAAAAATTCAATGTATATGTATTAAAATACAGACACGTAGTTATTTACGTATAATATTGGATAATTACATACATCTTGTCTGCATTATCTAAATTATAATAATTATGATTAATCTCAAAGTCATGATATCTAAGTATCACTTGTCGGTGAAATAATAATTACTGACAAAATTTCTACGTCCAAAAAGACCAAAATACAACGGTAAAAATGTTTAACTTAGTCTCTACTAGTAAGTTAAACATGTACACTCACTCTAGTAACATATCTACGAATCCGAAAAAATGAGAATCCGAAGACATGCGATTTTTTTTATTTATATGTTTCTAATATTTTTTTCCTATTCTACTAGTAACACAATTGAGTACTTAATCGAGTAAATATTTTGAGTTTTACACAAAAGTAGAAGAAATGTATTTCCTTTGGAAGATACGATGTACTAGCTTTAACCATCTCAGTCGCATTAGCCATAATCTTATTTAAAGCTCTATCCCAGAATATATATTTATAGAGGCCCGATCAAATTAATCTCCTGACATAAACGTCGATAAGGCCCAATATTGTTTATTAGTGGGTCGGTTCATACAAACTTACCATATTATATTTCATCTCGATCGTATAGCCGAGTATTAAATTTGATAATATTCGAAATTAATAATCTGATAGAGGTTGTAAATTGGTAATAAAGTTTAAGTTTATAGTCTCACGGACTAGCTAATGCTTCGCTTAATGATCTATAAATACGTACATTTGTGTGTGATTGCTTTTACATCTTCGTTATTAACAAATATCTATGCATATTAGTCGGTCTAAAAACAAAAAAATAGTACCATTGCTTTTATGTTTACCTCAGCAAAAAAAAGTTTTAAGTATGACATTATTGCATACGTTTTTGAACTTTATGTTCAAGTATTAGGGCTTGTAACTATTTGGCGTTATTAACACTTTAAAACTATTTCCTACACTTAGTAACTACGTTTCTAGATGTGTAGGCTCGAGCGAAGTAGTTACACGCTCGCCCTCATGTTCGGGAAAGCTGTAAAGGCCCCGCGACCAACAGCGTAGATCATTCACACACACACACACACACACACACACACAAATGCGTAAGTTCATGCAATCGCCCCCGATTTGTAGCTGTCATTTTGTTCGTGGCCCTTAATCTAGTACAAATATATTGATGACTAGCATCGTCAGCGATATGTAGGTATTCACTGTATACTTCTGCCACCTTTGCTTAGTGAATGTAGGCAAAAAGGTCTATACAAGGTGTATCGTAATTAACGCAAGCCCTCAGCCACCGCGATTAGATAATTGCTTCACAAATGCAATACGAAAACCAAACATCCAAATGTAAAGTTTTTTAACCTCTTTTTTAAGCACTTTTATACCCCAAATAACAATGAAACTTGTTCGTGCATGTGTGCGTATTAAGAATTTTGTTTTAGAAATGCTTTTGAAATCTCCGTATTGCTGTAAATTGAGAATAAATTTAGTTTTTTATAGCGCTTTGAAGGCGTAACAGCATATTTTGCAAATTAAAAATCAATGTAAAATATATTAAAAATTGTTGTAATCATTTCAGTTAACGATTTAGAACAAACTGCTTTCAGGTCATGAGTTAATAAACATTTCAAAATATTAACATTTAAAAAAATACTGTAACAATATAAAGTTAAGTTAGTTATTCAATCGATTGAATGTAATATCCCAAAATGTCATTTTTATGACCTAAAATTTGATTGCATGTTTGCAATAGTAAACGGCACTATGTTCCGTTTAATATGTATTCTATGAAAGATAAAATAGGTCATCCTAAGGTAAACTGGTAGAAAATGCCTCAGGCATTAAGTCCTCCTTTGTACCTGTAGTGCATAAAGTATTAAATACATAAATTGGAAAGTATTTAATACTTTCTGGTAGTATCAATGGTGGTTGTGAAAAATGTATGAGATAAACCTGCCATTGAAGTATTTAAAGACATTCTTTAAGATTTTTCAATACTCATAATGTGTCTTTATGTTAATTATCATAACCCATATCCCTTATGAAATGACCCCACTTGTAGTCAAACACATAATTCAATCTCTATGGACACTACAAACAAGTGTACGAGACGATAAAACAGAGGCATGTATGTATGTAGCTGCGTGTAGCGACAGACGCGCTGGGTAGCTTCAGGGGTGCTACACTGAGCATTTTAATCGTTACAAGGAAAAAAATCTGTAACTCGACTATGGAATAAACGCTCAAATATAGTAACACTATTTTTCTTTTGCTTGGTATATTTGATATTTAATTTTGCACTATATTTATTAACTCAAATTTTCCTCCTCTCACATTTGGCATCCCACTCAATATAATATCAAAAAGAAACTAGAGATTCCTACTTCTTGGATGTAACATCCTTAATAATAATTTTGTTCGTATAAAATGTTGCCTTTGCTACCCGGACATAATAACTAATTTTGTACAGAACGACGTCTGTATAATTTGTATATAATAGATTAAGTTACTGTAGTACATTATGTAGTTAAGTTAGAAAGATAATGTCATAGAATCCTAGCGCATAAGTATTAGTATAAAGATAGAAGAGTGTAACCCTGAAAGGGATAGGAATAATAGAAGAGTGTAACCCTGAAAGGGATAGGAATAATAGAAGAGTGTAACCCTGAAAGGGATAGGAATAGTAAGAAGAGTGTAACCCCGGAAAGGGACAGGAATAATTTATTATGATTGGTTTATTGGATTAATAAACTCGGTACAAAGCCCACTAGTTGTGACACAACAAATAGTACTTAAGAGCGCGAAAAACCGCGCCAGACACGTTCGAGCGACTGGACATAGGAAGATTTAGGAAGAAACTCTGCGCGAAGAGGGTCACAACTGGTGGGTGGAGCACTGTTTCAAGACTATTTCGGCTTTCATTGAATTCTCCTTCACGACGCATACCAGCCACAGCAGCAACAGGACGCACGACGTACTAATCGTCCTGTTCATTTGGTCCTTCGGAAGCCGGATTATCGTCGTCAAGAGAATATAGAAGACGCAAGAGAATATAGAAGAATCAAGCTGGAAAAGGAAGAAAATAGAAGAAAGAAACATGCCAGTCACACGCTCCACCACTAGTAGACCAGCAGCATCGGCCCCAGTCGCCGAATCGTCGGGGTCGACTACAGCGACAGAGTCGACCGCCACGTCAGAGTCGACCGCCACGACAGAATCTACTGTCATGACGGAAACAACCGCCACGGAAGACACTTCCGCGACGGAGAAAACAAAGAAGCCAGTATCCAAGAGGACTGGAACGAAGAGGACGCTCTCAACGAAGACGCGAAGATTGAAGCTCGTCCGCGCCAAGGAGGAGCTACTAGAATTGCAAGTCCAATTAGCAGCCGCGAAAATATCACGAATCGAAGCCGAAGATGAAGAAAGCGAGAGTGACGCCGACACGTGCATATCAGACGAACAAGAAACAGAGAAAAGAGTCGGGAGCTGGCTGAACGACTCGCGACCTCACGTCCTGGCCATCGCCGACAGGCCACACGACATAGACGTGGGGCGCACCATCGATGCAGCGCCGCGGGCGACAACGCCGTTGCCCCCTGCACCGATCCAGCCACCACCCATCGCCGTGTCGAAGAATGAAGAAACGACAGTCGCGACGCCGCCACAGCAAATCGACTTGCGTGAGCTGGCGTCCGCAATCACCCTCGCCGCCCGGTCCGGGAGCGCCCCGCACCACCGCTTCGCTACTGAATTGCCGTACTTCAGTGGGTCACACCAAGAGTGGCTCACCTTCAAAGCTGCTTATGAAGAATCTGCGCCGAGCTTCACGGACACAGAGAACGTCGCGAGACTACGAAGAGCGCTAAAAGGTAAAGCTAAAGAAGCCGTCGAGAACTTACTCATATACAACGCCAAGACAGCTGACATACTCCGGGCGCTCGAAGCACGCTTCGGCCGACCAGATTGCATCGCGCTGGGCGAACTAGAACGCCTGCGCGCGCTGCCCCGACTCAGCGACAACCCGAGAGACATCTGCGTGTTCGCCACGCGGGTGATGAACATCGTCGCGACGCTACGCGCACTCAACCGCGTGGCGTACCTGTACAACCCGGAGGCTGTCAAAATGACCATCGACAAGTTCACACCGGCGCTCAAGTATAGATGGTTCGACTACGCAGCGGAAGAACAGACAGAAGAACCCGACCTACTGAGGCTCTCTGATTTCCTCAGTAGGGAGGCCGACAGGTGCGGGCGCTACGCACCTCCCGAACACGTGACACCCGAACGGGAACATACAGCAAACAGAAGACAGACGAACAAGACTTATAGCACAGCTGTATCGAGCCCGAGGAAAGAAAAATGCGCGGCGTGTCACGACACAGAGCACGAGGTAACCAAGTGCAAGAAATTCATTGAGTCGACGGTCAACGACAGATGGGATATCGCGAAGGCACGAAGACTATGCTTCGCGTGTCTACGCTTCAGAACAAATAGTCATCATTGCAAGAAGCGCACTTGCGACACCGACGGGTGCAAATACTCGCACCACAGACTGCTTCACCACGTCAAAAGCGAAAGGGTCGCCGAAGACGACAACGCGGAGAAGCAGACAGTCGCGTCAACGTGGACAAGAGGCTTCGCATCGTATCTCAAGATAGTGCCGGTACACATTTCCGGACCGGCGGGAGGAGTAGACACGTACGCCCTCCTCGACGACGGGTCAACGGTGACGCTCATCGACGCCGAGCTCGCCAACCAGACAGGCGCGCGCGGCCCCCGCGAGTCACTGCACATCGAGGCGATCGGCGATTGTAACGTCCGGTCATCGAACTCCCGTCGGGTCCAGCTGACGTTGAGAGGTACGTCCCAGCGCGCACATCGTATTCAAGCGCGCACCATAGACAACTTGAAGTCGACGCCACAAGCCGTCACCGTGCAAGACATCGCCGATTGCAAGCATCTGCGGGACATAGAAAGCGATATCACCTACAGAAGAGCGAAACCCCAGATACTCATCGGCCAAGACAATTGGCACCTACTGCTGACGTCAGAGGTACGCCGGGGGCAGCGACATCAACCCGTTGCCTCCCGGACCCCTCTCGGCTGGGTCGTACACGGTGCGCGCTCACGACGCACGAAACAGACTGAAGCGCCCACAGTACATAGAGAAGATCGACCGCGATTCGAAACTGAACAGAAGGATAATAGAACAGAAGATCGACCGCGATTAAAAATTGAAGAAAAGAAAATACAGATAATAATTCGACGCCCTCGTCCCAAAAGAAAACGCCGAGCCCGTGCAAATAAAATAGATCAGACACGACAGACGGATGATCGGGCTCAGCGAGGAAAAATAGACGGAACGAGTACTCGGACTGGAGTGGAGGCCGGACACCGACGACATCGGGTTCAACATCGACGCACGCCTCCGCCCGGGCATACTCGAAAAGCCGACGCCGACGAAGCGGGAGACACTCCGCATACTGATGTCTCTGTTTGACCCGCTCGGAATTGCTTCGCCCATCACCATACGGGCCAAGCAGATACTGCAGGAGATATGGCGGCGCGGCACAGGATGGGACGACAACATCGACGATGACCTAGCACAACAGTGGGTCGAGTGGACCCAACACCTGCGGAGTCTGCGGGACCTGAAGATACCACGATGCTACCACGGGTACACGCACGCCGAGACGCTCGAGTTGCACGTGTTCGTGGACGCGAGCGAGTCAGCCTACGCGACAGCGGCGTACTGGAGAGCCACCACGAGCGATGGCGAGGTACATATAACCCTCGTGGCGGCGAAGGCGAAGGTGGCACCGCTCAAGCTCACATCGATCCCGAGACTCGAACTGCAAGCCGCCGTACTGGGTAGTCGCCTGGGCGCGACTATCATCGCCGAACATGATAAGAAGCCAAGCGCAGTGACCTACTGGACGGACAGCCGTACCGTCATGACGTGGCTGAAGACGGGCGCGCGATCCTACCGCCCGTTCGTCGCACATCGCATCGCCGCGATAGAGGAAAACAGCGCCATAAGTGATTGGAGGTGGGTGCCCACGAAACTAAACGTGGCTGACGACGCGACGCGCGAAGTACCCAGGGACATCGGCTCTCATCACCGATGGTTCCTTGGGCCCGAGTTCCTGCGCGAGCACCCATCAACATGGCCGGCGGAGCGACCGACACTCGACGCAGCGACGGGCGAGGAACGGACACACACTATCACCGAGCAACGGCCCGTCTCACCGCGATCAGCTGTTCCGGATCCAGCGCGCTTCTCTACGTGGGAGCGCCTGCTACGAGCGACGGCGCGCGTGCTGCAGTTCATCGACCTGTGCAGTGTGAATAGACAATTAGTGAACTATAAGAGACAGGCTAGGAATCGCGAAAAGGACCCACAGTGGAATAGTGTTAAGAATAGGAATAAGTGTAGCGATAAGTGTAGAATTAAGTTTAGTGATAAGGACAGTGTTAAGTGTTTACCGCTCAGTGCAGAACTATTGATAAGAGCGGAGGCGTTGTTAGTGCGTGTAGTACAACACGACTCGTATTATAGCGAACTGAGTAATAGTGATAGGCTATCGAAGGGTCGCCTCCGCCCCTTATCAGCGCAGATTATCAGTGGAGTGATAAGGATCAAGTCGCGAATAAGTGCGACGCCGGACATCAGCGACGAGCTACGGTGCCCCGCAGTGCTGGACGGAGATCATCGCGTCACCCGCCTGTACATCGAGCACGTACACCGACAGCTGCACCACGCCGGAGTAGAGGCGACCATCAACGAGTGTCGAGCAAGGTACTGGATAACTCGATTACGTACAGTAGCCCGGATGGTCATACACAAGTGCTACAGCTGTCGCCGAAGAAGAGACGCGCCTCCAGAGCCGAGCACCGGGAACTTGCCGCCCTGCAGACTGGCTCACCATCAGAGGGCCTTCACGTACACCGGCATCGACTATTTCGGACCTCTGACTGTGACAGTGGGTCGGGGCACACAGAAACGCTACGTAGCCCTCTTCACCTGCCTGACTTCACGCGCCGTACACCTGGAAGTCGCCGCATCACTCAGCACCGAGTCAGCTGTGATGGCCCTACGACGGTTCATCGCCCGCCGCGGCTGCCCGACTGAAATATGGTCGGACAACGGGACCAATCTCCGCGGCGCCGACAGAGAGCTACGGGAGGCGCGGGACAACGCCACCCGAGAAGAGGCCACGAGAAAAACCATCAGCTGGCGCTTTATTCCCCCCGGCGCCCCGTTCATGGGTGGCGCATGGGAAAGACTGGTGCGCAGTGTGAAGACGGCCCTATACGCGATCCTGACGGAGAGGCACCCGACAGAAGAAGTTCTCACCACACTGCTGGCGGAGGTCGAGTTTACATTAAACAACCGACCGCTCACTCATGTACCCGTCGACCCTGAGGACCCAGAGGCGCTGACACCGAACCACTTTCTGCTCTACGGCCCAGCGCGCAACCCGACACCGGGGACCTTCACTGACACTGACCTCATCGGCCGCACCCATTGGAGAGCGGCACAGAGACTCGCGGACATGTTCTGGGAACGATGGATAAGGGAGTACTTACCTGGACTTCAGTACCGGCGGGAGCCCCATGGACGCGGCGCCGCCCTGAAGGAGGAGGACATCGTCCTCATTGTTGACAACGTACTCCCCAGGAACATGTGGCCTCTTGGGAGGATAATAAGGACCTTCCCTGGAGAAGATGGAATTGTGCGTGCGGTGGACGTCCGCACCAAGGGAGGAGTTCTTCGGAGGCCAGCGAAGAAATTGATAGTGTTGCCGACGTCGTCCCTCCACGAAGACTTATGAACCGTCAGTGAAGCCGACAGTTCACGGCGGGAGAAATGTACAGAACGACGTCTGTATAATTTGTATATAATAGATTAAGTTACTGTAGTACATTATGTAGTTAAGTTAGAAAGATAATGTCATAGAATCCTAGCGCATAAGTATTAGTATAAAGATAGAAGAGTGTAACCCTGAAAGGGATAGGAATAATAGAAGAGTGTAACCCTGAAAGGGATAGGAATAATAGAAGAGTGTAACCCTGAAAGGGATAGGAATAGTAAGAAGAGTGTAACCCCGGAAAGGGACAGGAATAATTTATTATGATTGGTTTATTGGATTAATAAACTCGGTACAAAGCCCACTAGTTGTGACACAACAAATAGTACTTAAGAGCGCGAAAAACCGCGCCAGACACGTTCGAGCGACTGGACATAGGAAGATTTAGGAAGAAACTCTGCGCGAAGAGGGTCACAACTGGTGGGTGGAGCACTGTTTCAAGACTATTTCGGCTTTCATTGAATTCTCCTTCACGACGCATACCAGCCACAGCAGTAACAGGACGCACGACGTATTAATCGTCCTGTTCAAATTTATTGACACTTCATTAGAATCGGATGAGTCGATTAGGCGCTACGGTGGAACATATTATAGACTATTTAAAACATAACCGTTCCTCTTAATTCTGCCGTAGTCTGTTAAAAAATTCTAATCTTCAGTGCTATTTTACAAGGTTACTATCGTATAACAATTGACGTAAAGACGTTTATAACATCTGATCCTAGCACCAAACTGTATCTGCCAAAACGGACAAAATTACATAGATCCAAACTTTGGTGTCGTGGGTTGTGGTTTATTGATTAAAATGAACTTCCGACGTTAAAAAAAAGTGTATTAAAACTTAGGTACAAATGGTTGAAAATTAAATTCTTTTTATTTATAAGTCAGCATAATATACTGCCTCGTTGGTCTAGTGGCAAAGCGCATCGCTTTGTGATCACGAGGTCCTGGGTTTAAATCCTAAGTCAGACAAGTGTAGTTTTTCTAACGAATACTTCCCAGTACGAGTCCGGAGTTTGGAATTGTGCCCGGTATATGGCAATAGGCTCGCCCCCTATTACATAGGACCTAACATCGTCGGCGAAACGTGGGTGTACTCAGTACACTTCTGCCACCCCCGTTTGGGGAATATAGGCATGACGTAGATTTGTTTTTTTTTCATGATATACTGTAAATTAATGTCATTTTCACGATAAATAAAAACTATAGTAAATATTCATTTATAGATACAACAAGCATGTTGACCCGGGACGGATCACCGTAAACGGAGCCTCCCTCGAAGTTGTTTCTGAGTACGTATACCTAGGGCAGTTGCTCCAACTAGGTAAAAACAACTTCGACAAGGAAGTTAAGAGACGGATACAGCTGGGCTGGGCAGCATATGGAAAACTCCGTCGAGTCTTCTTATCGCCCATACCCCAATGCCTAAAAACGAAAGTTTTTAATCAGTGCGTCCTACCTGTAATGACATACGGAGCCGAAACGTGGCCACTCACTGTGCGGTATGTCCACCAGTTCAAGGTCGCTCAGCGAGCTATGGAAAGAGCTATGCTCGGAGTTTCTCTTAGGGATCGAATCCTGAACGAAGTTATTCGTCAGAGAAACAAGGTTACCGACATAGCTCAGCGAATCAGCAAGTTGAAGTGGCAGTGGGCAGGTCACATATGCCGCAGAACCGATGGCCGTTGGGGCAGACTGGTTCTTGAGTGAAGACCGCGTGTCGGCAAACGTAGTATAGGGCGCCCTGTAGCTAGGTGGGACGACGATATTCGTAAGGCAGCAGGCAGGGATTGGAGAAGGAGAGCTGAAGATCGAGCTCACTGCCGTGCCATGGGAGAGGCCTACGTCCGGCAGTGGACTGACACGGGCTGATGATGAGATATCTAAACTCACCTACCATAATTTTCACGTAGTCTCATATGCAGCGTGTGCGAGTTAGTCCTAACATATTTTATGACTATGCTTGGCAGCCCTGGCTATGGGTCAAGTTGCAAGTGGTCCGTTCAGTACCTAAGTGTAGGAGTATGTTCACTGTTCTATGTGTAAAGTTTGCATTCAACCGATGATTAAATTATCTATAGCTTCAAGCGCATTGTGTTGTACAACTCGGCTTGTTGTGTACCTTTGTGTTAACAATACACACAAATACCCAGAGATAACTCCGGACAATAGGAGATAGGGGTGAAGTTTAAAGATGGTTGTGGAAATTTCGCCAAAGTTTTATATTGAAGTACTAACTATTAAATGATAACAAAGTCTGTATCGATTTGAATTTGAACTCTTTTATGATTTGAATTAAAAGTTCAATTATTTAAAGCAATTATACAAAGCTTTAGTGAGTAATTAAGAATATAAAAACACATTATACCACTCATGTTAGGTAACATTATAGGTAATTAAACATTTATTTTTTCTTTGAAGTCTGAACTATGAGAGTGGAGGAGGCCTGAGAGGTTTGCAAAAATAGAACCTGTTGAAACTCTATACCCTCTGCCAACCCCGCAAGGATCTGACAGGATGATATAGATATAAGTCTGAATAGGTATGGTATAGCTTTTTTCTTAACATTAAAATAAAATATACGTTACAAAGTTTTACGCGTTGACCTCATAATAGGCTGAAAAAGTAGAGACGTTTCTTACCTTTTCTATTTTTGTTAATTATTTTATAGGACATTTGATTCTATGTTGCTGCATACACCAAATTAATTGAATAATTAAAATAAATCTGATCCGAAACCTCAAAGTTGGTAAGGTTTATAGCACGACATTTTAGAATTAAATTACAACCAATTTGTTCATTGAATAAAATTAGGAAACAAATGTAAAAATAATTGCGGAAATGAAATAACGGCATCATCAATATTGTGTACCAAGTTTGTTAAATGAACTCAGACAGTCAATTTTCATATAATCAAACTCTAAATACTATAACTTAATAATATTTTTACTGACTATTAAAGCGGAGATGATTGTTGCACCCTTTTTAAGGTTGGACTCAAATTGGGCGGCGGCGCTGCACGATGCTTCAAAATATTATTTTATTGATTTTTAAATGTTTTAAGTAATATTTTGACTTATTGCACTGAAGCGGCGCTACAATGCGCTTAGCCGCGCGTCACAGCAGAAATGCCTCCAAAAATAATTTGACGCGCAGCGACGCGCAGAGCCATTTAAAGACGGTCCAACCTTTATTTTAAAAATCTCTATCGTCTTACTAAAGGTTGCCTGGAAAAATAGCTTTAAGCTATAACTATACAATGAATATTTTTGTTATATTTCTATGTGCAATCAAGAATATACCATTCTTTATAAAATCAATCAAACACTTTAATTTGAACATATAATTTATGTCGAAACTTATCATGATATAGGTTTAGAAATAAGTTTTAGCATAATAGTTGTATATACAATAATAACACAGAGGATTTTCAAATAATAATAATCATACCAAAGTTTGTACAAAGGAAAACCTTTTTGAATCAGTAAGCTGAAAACGTGGACCTAAATATTACACGGAATTTAAACTTAAAACAATCATTTTAACTATCTGAACCATCTGAACAATCTTTTAAGAGACTATTAAGCTGTCAGTCGTGTGTGAATTTTCTACGTGAGACTAGCAAGTCGCAGCGAACGAGATGCATGGGACAAAAGCGATTAAGTTCCTTGCAAGACCTCTCCGTAATGCAATAAAACACGATTCCAGACATTACAACATGCGAAAGTTACCTACCTCTTTCAGTGTGCAATATAAGGTTTCCTGTTTGTAAAGTAGAGCTTTCATATTTTTCCCAGAAGGGTAGGCAGAAATAAAACACAATACAGCAGAGGTATTTTTAGTCTTCTTGTGACAGTCCTCATGATGTTTTCTTTTACCATTAAGAAAACTTTAAAAGTAATTTAACATAAGTTTGGAAAAATTCAGAGATGCAAGGTGGAAACATGAAGTTCGTCAATACAAAGTAATCTATCATTAGGTAATCAATCAATGCATTTCGCCATAAAAGCCTTTTGACTTCAATGGATTAACGAAAGCAGCTCTTTTTTTTATTTTTTAAGTACACCTAATATCATTTTAATAGGTAGATGCTAGCACCTACCTACTAAAGTCTTATCTTCAAATATTGGTAGGGTAAAAGCCGGATACAGCCTCAGTGGGATACATGCCCCAGTTTTAAATTCACTATGTTACGGATGTTTGTGGGAATAGCGCTTGAGTACAATTAGAAGTGCCCCTCCCGCAGGCCTCAGTACCATGTAAGCCGTTGGAGTAGGTGGACACGTTGTGTTCGTGTGAGCAAAAATCTTCCGCGGCGACACTTTGACGGGCGTCGAAATTATATTGGTAAGTAATTTCTTTTGAATATTTTTATAACTGATTTTGGTTTCAGTTAACTTTTTGTTTCTATGCATGCTTTAGAGTTTTAATTACACCGTTTATTACGTTTTATTGTTGAATAGTTTTCATTTATTTCTAAAAAAAAAATCTTTAAAAAAAAAAGGTAATCCGACTTCAAAAAGCAAATAATAAATATTTGAAGTCGGTGCTGGTTGGTGCAGTCGGTTACTTGGCACCGACTTCAAATATTTATTATTTGCTTTTTGAAGTCGGTTTACCTTTTTTTTAAAGGTTTTTATTTTACTATTTTAAGTGTCGAGTGAAATATTTAGTAATATTTATATACCAATATTATATTATTTTGCTAAGTTGTAAAGTAAGGTACCTACAGGATTAATATAATGACTATAATAACGGAATCTATACATTCGTGCTGTTCGCCGTTAAGGAGTTCCCTCTTGTATCTTCAAAGTCCAAGGTCCAATACCAATAACAATAAAATAGGACCACCTCAAAACTATACTGAACCAAATGCAAAAAGAATCATCAAAATCGGTTCATAAGCAAAGGAGTTATAAAAAAAGTACGAATTATGAACCTCCTTTTTTGAAGTTGGCTAATATACTGCTTAGTTCTATAGTAGAGTACCTATAGGATTGACGTAATACCCATAATATCTCAATTTACACATGCCTATTGTTTGTCGTTAAGGAGTTCCCTGGTGTATCTTCTAAGTCCAAGGTCCAATGCCAATGAAATTAAAATGGGACCACCGCGGAGCTATACTGAACCCAATGCAAAAAAATCATCAAAATCGGTCCACAATTGATGGAAATATCGCTGAACATACATAAAAAAAGCATACATACAACCGAACATAGAACCTCCTCCTTTTTGAAGTCGGTTAAAAATGGCAAGTATCCGTATCAAAAAAGATAGTTGCCCCTAGAGCAACTATTCGCAACTATAAATTTGTTAACTAGCAAAGACAGATTGTCTTGATTTGGTGTTTTTTTTTCTAGCTTATTGTGACTATAACTTGTTTTTAAATAAAATAAATATTTAACTGTTTCATGTGTTCATTCTAGGCTAGCAAAATGTAAGTATAAGCGAAAACCAGGCGTGGTGCCGCGTCCCATCAGCTGGACAGAAGATAGTCTAGCACTTGCGTTCAAAGAACTGGATAAAAAACAAAAAAGCATCAATGAAATATCCCGAATTTATGGAATATCATCCCGAACCTTAACAAGACGCTACGAAATGAAAAACCAGCAACTGTTAACCCAAGGTATGTCTTCGATTTATAGTTGTATACCTACATACCAACTTATTTGACCTAATTGTATTTTTTGTCACTTCTAGGAAAATACCCTATCCTTGGCTTCGAAAATGAAAAAAGACTGGTAGCTTATATATTAAAGCTGGGCGACGCAGAATTTCCTCCTGAAAGATGTGCAATTCGCCAATTAGCTTACCAGTTTGCCGAAAAGATGGGGTTGAAGCACAACTTTAACAAGGAAACTAAAATGGCTGGGCCGCAATGGTTGAAAAGCTTTCTTGAAGAAAGAAAAGAAATCCCCAAATAGTTTTGAGACCATCCGAGAGTTAATCGATTGAAAGACCTTCTCAACAGGGCAGAAGTTGCAAACTTTTTTGATCTGCTTACAACTGTTTAAACTGAAAATGATTTGATGGATAAACCTGATAGAATATTCAACATGGATGAAACCGGTGTCCAACTCAATAATAAGCCTGGCAAATTATTAGCCAAGAAAGGTGCTAGAGCAGTTAAATCACTTACTTCCGGTGAAAAAGGAGAAACAATTACTGTTGTTAGTTTTTGCAATGCTATCGGCAATTTTCTCTCACCAGTTCTGACCATCAAATGAGTAAATAAAAAACCAGAATTCGAAGTAGGACTTCCACCATGTTCCAAAGTTTACATGCAAAAGAAATTAGCCTACATTTCTTCAGACCTTTTTTATAAATAGCTGACTGAGCATTTTATTCCGCGCAAGCCGCCGGGAAAGGTATTACTAATTTTAGATGGTCATTCATCGCACTCAAGTGCTGTCAATATGTTATAAACTGCTCGGGAAAATGATGTGGTATTACTTTGTCTACCGAGTCACACTACCTCTGCTTTACAACCATTATACGTATCAGTATTCGGACCGATTAAAAAATATTATTATGCTGAGACCAACAATTTCATGCGCAACAATCCACAAAAAAAAACTGAACCGGTACAATTCAGGTCAGCTAATAGCCAAGGCGTGGATGCGAGCTACTCCGGCCAATGCAATAAGTGGTTTTTGCGGCAGCGGAATCTACCCAGTCAACCCAAATGCTCTGTCTGAAGCTGAATATACTATATCAGATATTGCATTGGGAGAACTTGCGCAAGAACGAGAGACTAATCCTCTAAATGATCAAGTACCAGGCCTCGGAGATAGTGACATTGTAAATTACATCTTTGATGGTACTGACCTAACGTTGCCATCGCTGATATCTTTAAGTGAATCACACAACCAAAATCTTGAAAAAGAGACACCATCAAAATTTTTACATCAATCATCTCCTATACCAAAAATACCGTTGAAGATGTATAAAAGGGTTAAACAATCTGTAAAAATTTTAAACACCAACAATAAAATTATCCAGAAGAAGAAATAAGAAGAAAAAATAAAGAAAACAAACAAAATATCGGAAATTAAGATTAGGACAGCGAAAACAAAAGATTCTAAGACAATAAAAAACCAATCAGCTGTTACCAAAAAAAGCCTTGTGAGGAAAAGAGGGCAACCGCAAAAAAAGGAAAAGCCCATATCACCACAGAATATTACGAGCAGTGCGACTGAATCTGAGAACACAGATTTTATTGAACTGATCAAAGGAAGAGCTTTAAGGAAGAGAAGATTACACATTTACAGTTCTAACAGTGAAAATGAAGAAAATGTTATAAGTTCAAAAAAATCTAAAGTAAAAACCACCGAAGGACTACGAATAAAAAGGAAAAAGGACGAAAAATCGATAAGAATCACTGAAAAGATATCAACAGAGAAAAGGTCTAATTCAAAAATGGAAAATATGAATAAAAAAATTTCAGTTGATGATTATTGCGCAGATGTTTTGAAAATTACAATTTTACTAAATCGAAATCAGATTGGATTCAATGTGAGATGTGTCGAATGTGGTTACATGAGACTTGTACAACATTAAAAAACCATTGCATGAGATGTGGAAAGCTTAAGACCCTGGTTTCTGGTGATAATTAATGCTAATACCAAAGTTGATTGCCATATTGTTCTTTCTCTAAAATAAATAATAATACTTTATTAACAACTTACCTCACCTTAAGATTGGAGGCTATTTATGTTGTATTTTTAGTTTAAAATATTAAAACTGAATACTATTTATGATGATTAATATTTTAATTAGTACTTAATAAAGGATCTCAGTAAATAATAAAGACTGATTGATTACTTAAAATTATAACAATTTGTTTCTATCTAATAAAAAATCATAGTGAGGTCTTTATCCGCTACCGTAGGCCAATTAAGAGAGTATTTACTCAAAATCAGTATTAATGATGTTTACAAAAATAGGCTACACTGAAAGATTAAAGACCTATGTTTTGATACACATGTTGCATTTTCCTTAGTATTATCTATATTTTTTAGTAATAGAGCTTTTTTGTGGTTTAAGTGGGCATCTATCCGGCTTTTCCCTATAATTTCCTTCAAACTTCTTTCCGATGGCTTAAATTAATCAAATGTCTGCTACTAGAAACTACTAATAAGTGTTTGAATAATCTTGTCAATTTTCATGAGAAATCTTATAAAATTATCTAGTCTGAGACTAGAATAAGAAAAAGTATTTTATAATAGCTATTTCGTTTTTTCTTTATAATCTGCTAAAAGAACACTTAAGGTACGTAGGCGCGTTATTAGTTATAGCAAAATATAGGTCTTAATTAATACCAACACAACACTGGCATACATTTTTCAGAACTAAACTTAAGTAGATACGTGAAATTCATTCAACTATTATATTGCATTATATTAATACCTACTTGTTAGGTTATTCAAATGTACTATTCTGAACAGGTTTAGTAATATCTTACGAGTATTCGTTTAATAAAATTGTTCGTCCTGTAATAAACTTATCATATTAATTCATAAAGTCTTGTCTTTAGAAATGTAGGAACTTATCTTATTTTACAGGACATAATCATTATTGTATCTATCTATCTATATCATCACGCGAGATTCCCTGCGGGGTAGGCAGAGAGTACAGAGTTTCAACAGGTTATTTCCTTACATACCTCACTAGCTTCCTCCACTCTCATAGTTCGTCTAATACACGCTCACCGGTTATGAAGACACTTGGCTTGGCCTTAAAATAAGACGCGGTCTATTTGGTCATAGTAAGATAGTGTAGCTTTTCTACCGTACCTAAATCCTTCCATTTGCGCACTCTATATCTGTTATGTCATTCTTTCTTCCGACATTCTTTCTATATGCCCGAACCAACGGAGCATACCCTTTCTCATCTTTGCACCGATACTATATTTCATACCGATACTATATTACAGCGTAGTAAGAAAGCGTGTAGGTATAATAGGTAAATTATAATCATCATTATAATTGAATTAATCAGCCTGTATCCCATAATGTAATTGCTTTACCTTAATTCACTTCAACGCATGTAATTGGGCTTCAATAATGAGACTAGGCTTCATGTTAATGCAAGTAGTTTTGTCTGCAAAAGCTTATAATCAGCAACTTATCGAAGGTTGTTATTAATATACATGTACTTATTTAAAACTAATTTAAAAAAAGGTGGCGTAATCCATACATATACCAGAACTGTAACCGAGCCGAATCTGTACATTGAATATTATTTTTTATTTATTTAAACGATGTACATTTCTTTATAGAGACCGAAACATTTTTTTGGAATTATTGTCTGTCTGTCCCTTTGTTTTCAATCACGCAAAAACAACCGATCGGATATCAATGAAATTAGGTATGGTAATAATTTATATAACTTTTATACTATACCCTATCTTGAAATAATAAATCCCGGCCCGGACACGAAACTTTGTATTGTTATATATATAAACTTGTTATCCTTCTCAAAAAGAAAGTATTCAGGTACTATAATATATGTTTTTTTTATGAGACGATAAGACGCGTAAGAGCGATATACTTTAGAGATCTGCCTACCTATGTTAAATTACGAAATAAATACTTGCGCAGCCGTGGGTAACCAGTTAATATTAAAATGAACATATCTCCGAGTGCCCGTACAGTATCTACACAATCTACGCTAGGATACCGAAGGAACAGTTAGTATTTATATATTAACTTATTAGGCGCCGGTTACGTATTTACGGCAGACGTGAGTATAGTTCGCACTTGCGCAAATCTCGAACTTTCCGTTAAGATTATCACATAACGATCATAGTACACATAACGGTCGGTACAATCCCAGTAACGAAGTGACCTGAAGTACTCGGTGAGATCCCGTCAAGAGGCCATTAAAGAGCCCCTCCGCTGCGCCAATCTTCTTGAGTATCACATCCAACAACAGACACTGTCAAATTTATCCTTTAGAAACAAGCGAAAAAAATGGCTTGTGATTATATGATAAATTGGGCATATTTAGTATGTCAGCACGTACCAAACTTTGTTTGGAACATTCGTGATTGATGAATATGATTTTTTTATGAGTCGTTAAATCCCATGTGGGACCCGCTCCACTCCAAAATCAACTTTGCTTATTATTGATGGTTGTTGCAGAACATCAATAAGTTAGAGTTAGTCAATTACCTGCAACATTTTATTTGTTCTAATTTAACGTGCCTTTTAATTAAGAGTATTGTTATATATCATTTTATTTCTATTTTAATACCAGTATCAGACAACTTTATTAAATATTTTTTGCTTCATAACCACACAATAAATTACTTTAAAAGACTATTGTCTTTATACCTAAGACCTGGTCTTAGGTATCCAAATTATAAAACGTATTACGAAATACCTATTACAATAAAGTACTATCGTACTTAATTCTCTTATTGAAATAAACATACAAACACAATAGGAAATCGTAAAAAAACACTGTACTTTGAAGTTATATTCTCAAATTTGGTACTGAATTAGCTTGAGAATGTGCAGATGGCGCCCAGCAAGTAAGTAAAGAGCGAAGTGATAGGGTCCCGATATACGTGTCTTGGTTACTGACGACCGCTTTCACATTTTTGATATTCAGATGGAGCAACCACTGGGAACAAAACCCGAGTTAACTCTGCAATATTGAAAGCTTATGGATTTTCAATGCTGCCGTCGAATATGAGACGGTCATCAGGAGCGGAGTGTTGGATATGTCGGCTTTGATTTAATTAAATAAAAAAGATGAATCCGCTTCAATATAAAATCCTAATTTTTGTACTACGTACTTTACCCTGTTACAAGACGCAAACACAAATAAGATTATGATACGTGCAGCTACTAACTGACATAAAGAACTTACGACTTATCATGAAACTTACAACAAGATCAGGACTTTCCTTAGGCGCATTTAAAACGCACTTCTTGCTGTAATTTTCATGAGATTTTTCACACATACCAAGGTTATAATACCCATACCATACTAGAAAAATACTAATTAGGTTAATTATGAAAATCGGAATTTGAAAACTAGTTTAAATAGGCCCATAGGTGACCTTTTAAGTTCATTGATTACTGAAGTGGTTTCACCCCTGAAAATGTCTAACCGTTTTGGTTGGCAGCCAATTTTAATTGAATGAAAAAATGATCGTCTATGCATTTTTTCGTTTTGGATGATGGGCTAATGGAAATTGGCAGTGGTCTCGGCTGCCACCCGTGCCAACTTTTGCGGAGCCAGCTATCGCTACGCTCCAGTTCAAAACGGACGAGATATATCGTTTCGATTGAATAATGGTCTCATGGCAATTGCCTTCCAACGTCCCTGCAATCAAATTGATTATGGAAATATGTCGTTTTCACTTTTTTGCTCTTACAGCTTTACTTCACACATTCAACCTAATCTCTGTTCTCTGTGTGTAATCGAGATAAATATTTTGAGATTACATAAACTTGCGGTGTATGAATAGACGAAAATTTGTATTTGAATGATTTTATTCATCTCTCAAATGTGAATTCGATCGTATGTGCCCCGAATGGACGTATTGGCATGCAAAGCCTAGTGCAGTTTCTATTGAATTGTAAATTTGAGTTCTGCGTCTCGAGCACTGCTTCACCATAAAATGGGTAGATACTTAAATGTCGTAAAAACCGTTTTAGATATAGTACGAAACTGAAAAGCACGAAGATATCGCAATAAATTAGCGTCAATAAATTAAATACTTCATATCGTAGAATTTACGGTTTTACAGATACAAAGAAAACTTAGATAATAATTTTGCGACGGCTACTAATCGGCGAAATAATTTGTTATCTGCGCGAAGATTCTAAATTTTAAATGGTATATAATGATACGATATATGGATTTTAATATATATGAAATCATATTAAGATTATATTGTATTAATTTGTTCGCTCGACGTCGTATATTTATCGGGTCGTGATTGAATGAGAGGCCTCCCGAGCACTCCACTCCCGCGGCACGTGATTTAATGAGTGAGAATATTTCATGTATCGTTAGGGCCAGCGTCGAAATCAATCACGATATTAACGATGTGTGAAATAAATTGAACGAACAAATAACTTGCTCCTCTCCACATAAATCTGATTAAAAACGTCAATTTGGCAAAGTGCAACTAAATACTAAGTACAGATTGATCACAAAATCTTAATTACTGTCTAAATCATATTACAAACTCTCATCATAATGTAATTAGAACTCACACAGTCACGCCTATATTCCCCAGAGGGGGTGGCAGAGGTGTACTGAGTAAACCCACGTTTCGCCGACAATGTTAGGTCCCATGTAATAGGGGGTGAGCCTATTGCCATATACCGGGCACAATTCCAGACTCCGGACTCATACTGGGAATTTTTTCGTTAGAAAAACTACATTTGTCCGACCTAGGATTTGAACCTTGCGCTTGCGCTTTGCCACCAGACCAACGAGGTAGTAATTAGAACTTTAAACTAATAATAGACAACTAAAATAAAAAATATGAAAATCAAGATTTATATTTGGGTTCTTTTTGTGAAATAATAATCTATCCATATCATCACGCCAGATCCCTTGCGAGGTATGCAGACAGTACATAGTTCCAACAGGTTAACAATTGAGATTATGATAACTCCATAAACCAGCTAAATAATGAATGCCTGCAAATCTTACTAAGCGCTATGCTCTATAAATAGGTATTTCTAGAATAAAAGACTTCTTTTAAGTTCCCAAAACAATCCACAGTGGTCAAATGGCTCAATTTTTTTTATTACTCTTATTTACCCTAACAATAAAACTTCTGTTTCCCTACACTTCAATTTGTTGAAAAATCTTTTAACGGTCGCGGCTTGATCAGAAAAGTCTATTGGTTGATGCTTTCTAAGAAAGGTTTTTTTGTGGCCGGCTGTTTTCTCGAGAGAATCGAATGTTCTCAGGTAAGAGTGATTGATGTCTTTATCTTGACATTTGCAAAGTGAGCGAGACATTTTCAAATCACGCCCATTTTACGGTACGCGCCTACAGAAAAACAATCCCGCATTGTTTTTACGAATGCCTACAATAGGTACACAGAGAGTTCGAGAAATTTCAGTGATTATCCTAATCTGTCAATGCCTGTCTAACAGTGAAATATGAATGACTAGAAACAGGCTTATGAATATTTCAGTAATGTCTGAGTGTCAAGTTTGAACGAATTTACACGAAGAGGATAATGTACAGTGCGCGGGTTTTGTGAATTTCAGTATTTCTATGATAAAGATATAATAGAATCGCACGAGAGTCATGCCTCGTCCATTCTTCTCCGAAATTACTCTGAGTTGTCAAAAGCATTCGCAGGTCCTATATTAAAAGACATGTGATCGGGATACCTATTATTTTATCACGTACCAAAATCATATTTTCGTACACACACCATGCGAGTTTTACGACTTAGTCACAGATTTTCTTTTACGTAAAACCTTATGAAGGCGTGATGTATATTTTTTTAAGAAATTTTAACATCGAATTTGTAATATAATAAGTTTGTTTTTCTATTCGTCTATACAAATCAATATTTGCTAAACAATAATATAAAAATAATTCAATATGTACCTTCTGTGTTATGAACGTTGAAATATATCACACACGATAAAAACTCACTGCACTGCTATAAGCTGGATTGATATTTGAATAGGAATTACATTTATTAGATAAGATTTATTTCGCAGCATCGACACTACTCACATCTATCAGCCGGGTAACGCTTCCATTTCAAATTCAAAATGGAAGGTTTCAATTCTTGCGTGTAGTATTAAGTTATTGTGTTGTTATCTTCAAAGCTTTTACGTGAACATTTTTGGTACGAAAACAAAAGGCTCTATTCAAAAGTCTATCGTGTATTCGCCCACAACAGATTCGTGGATCTGTCAGGCGCGCGTAACCGCAGACTACAACGGATTGGCCGCCGTGCGAACTGCTTCCATTTCATACACGTCGCTTTTTTATTCAAATATCGTTTCACTGCCCGTTATACTGAAACTTACATTCCGAAAGGAACAAATTGAATATTTCAAAAACAAAACCTGTACATTAAAGCTCAAAAATGTCAGCCAAAAAACAGGGCGGAAGATATTTCGATTCAAAAATAATTCTAATTTAAGAAGACCTTTTTAAAACCAACGAGCCCAAACACGGCAGGGTTATATTGAGTAGTTGGGTGGTTCCATTGGCCGCCTTTCAGCTTTATCATCAGACCCTGAACACTGTCTGGTTGTATAGTACTTATTAATACCAATCTAATAAGCCTAAACACGAGGGGGTAAGGTTGTAAATTTAACATGTTCCTATGGCCATCTTCCGACTCTATCATCAGACCAGCTCCATAGTACCATATTATTGCATTGTCGCTGAACTTAAATAAGTTTGCCAGATTTTAACTCAATCGGATGACCGCATGTGCTTGTAAAATGGATCACAAGATTTGAACCGAAAAGACAGACAGACATACGAACATTGCAAATTAAATAAAAGCTTGTAATATTCTCATGCCAGTGAAATACAATTCAAAACGCGCATATTCTTTTTTATCATACAGCGGTGGAATTCCTATTTCATATAGGCACCTACGAGAATATCCATATCCATTGTTCTTTAAAATATATATAATAATAACCTACCTACACTGAACAGGTTCATAAGTAATGTAAACGACTTTCGAAAAACATTTTCATACTGATAACAACAATTCCATTTTGTATCTAAAGAAAAACGATCCAATAAAACGCATTACCTCGTCGCATTGTAAAAGAAAATTTGAAAAGTAGGGTGTCTACACAAACAGATGGTATAACAATTCGGTGCCATTTGCTCTCGCGTCGCCTCTTGTGTTCAGATACGTGCTTGTGTGTAGAAACTTTTTAGGAGACTATAAAGAAAATTCTTTCCCTTGAATTTACGATTTCCCTATCGCGCTTAAGCGGCGAATCATGGCGCACGGATGAAATATTATCGTTCGCTCGCTCTATCACGTGTACTTCGCCATTCTGTCGCATGATGTATAAAGTGTTAGCGGATTTTCACGTATGCTTGGTAGAATTTTATTTTAGAAGAATTATTCTTAGGAAAGTATTTTTATGCAATTACTGACCTGATTTTTGTTGTTGTTTTAAATATGAAATCAAAACATTTTTTTACCAAGAAATGGTAGTGTTATTATGAATCACTTACCCCTTCATATATTTTCAAAATCATATTTAAGTTAAATTTCTTTATTAAATCCAAACAACATCAAATCACATTCAAATTAATATGATAGGTGCAACAATAGCTCCTAGAATCTATCTTTTTATCGAGATACCCAATTAACTAAATATAATATCTCTCGTAACAGTTAGCCAACTGACCGATCGTTATTAAATATTCTCTCTATATATATTGAAACTTTAACTCAAATTGATGTTCGTTACCTAGGTAGTTGTGAAACTCTGATTTGAAATATTTGTATTGTTTTTTTTTTTATATAAATGTTATATAAAGGCTAACAAATACATTAATAAAAAAATACAACAAAAAAACAAAAAAAAAAGGTCGCTGGGGGTTGGCAGAGTGGCCACAAAGAGGCTGGCAATGGATCTCCCAAGATAGTCTTTTTTTACCAGCAGTGATATACATGCCAACTTTGGTTACTTGTTTTGTCAAGCAGTCTTTGAGATAGTTCCCCAAAAATACGATGCCAACCAGGATATTGCCCACCCAAGATATTGTTGAATGTAACTAAAATAGATTTTAAATTGATAATCAACTGGGATAAATATAATAAGATCTAAAAATCTTAAAGATAAAAAGGGCAAGTCAAGATTCTAAGCAACCGGCGAGCGTATATGAGACGAACTTTGAGAGAGGGGGAAGTCAGAAAGGAGTCTGTAAAGGAAGAAACTGTTGAAACTCTGTTTTCTCTGCCTACCTCGTAAGGGATCTGGCGTGTTGCCACACATAGATAGATATAAATATAATAATATAATATAAAGATACCTACAACAAAAAAAACAGATCATATTAGAAAAATATTTTCTCATACCAGTCCGTTTGAAATGTTTAATATTTTTTACTCTAATTTACGCCCTAATTAATCAATAATAACGACATTCGATATCACCCTTTAAATAATTTCGCCATCGTTACTTACCCGTCAAATTTCTCATCAATACCCGACGCCTCATTTTCAACAAAGGCCGGAGGAGAACACGAAAATTCATCAAAACTTTATTGAGGCTGAAACAATACATCAAGGCGCTAAAACATCGTAATAGCCCAAAGATTGATCGTTCAGGGTTGCAAGCATTATCGGATGGATGTATTGTAGTAGCGCGCGGCCGCTCGCGCCTCCGCCAAGCTGCGTGAATGTTGCCAGAAAATGTGATGGACTTACCCTGTTTAATATTTTTTCATCTATCTTATTATCTGTATCATTACGCCAGATCCCTTGTAGGGTAGGTAGAAAGTATTGAATTCCATCAGATTTCTTTAATTTACATACATACACATACATTTTTTTACACATTACACTCACGCCCTTATCCCACAGTATGCCACATACTACGATTCTTACACACCTCTTTCGCTTCATCTACGTTCATACAATCTCTTCATACATTTCCGTCGATTAAGAGTGCTACGCACTTGACCCTTTTCCAAGAGACTATTAATTTGGTCGTGATACGTTTTCTTTAATTTATATTAATTTTAACCAATCAGTAAAACCGGTGAGGCCACCAATGATAGATTTACATAGCAGGCTACTTGGTAAATATTAAATAAATAGTTCTGTATTATGTGCCCGGTCACTTGCTGCGTATGCAAAGGATACATAATATTATAAAATAAATAGTTTTGTTTCAATAAACTTACTTTACGTACCTACATACAAAAACATACAAACATACAAAACTGTACTGTTCTTGTATTCCAGTACATCTCTTTTGAATAAAATTAATTTAATTATATAAAACTTAGCAATTGCCCGCGGCTTGGCACCCGGCCGACAACAGCGCCACCTAACGGGTCTATGTTACTTCTGAATAATGTAGATTTTTAACGGTGAAAGAATTATTACAATCGGTTCAGTAACTTCTCAATTCATCGATTACGTAAACAAACTTATGTTAGAAAGAGCAAAGATTTGTTAGAAAAGATAATGTCAATAAAATAAAATTGTACGGTCGGGGTACCCCCGTCAAGAACGAAGTTCCTTACGTTATTTTTTCAACTCTAAACGTGATTTAATATGTAGTTTTCTATTGATTATATTAGTGTATTTTTGTCACGCCAAAAAGCGCAGCCCTCTTTTATTCAACTCTCTCTCTCTTTGTGATTTAATTTTTTATCATTTTTTCACATCAATAATGTGAAGTAAGGTTTATATCAATAAATTTTATTTAATATTTTAGGAAAAATAGATAGGAAAAATATTTAGATATTTATAAAAAATTTAATACAAAATAGTGAATTATAAATAACAAAATTAAGTTTAAATAATATTTACACACATTTATTTATTTAATGGGCAGCAGCGTTCCCTTAACACTTTTACAACCAAAAACTGCGCTCGCCAACCCGCCTGCCAAGCGTGGCGAGTATGGCAAACACCCCCAACCAATATGGAAGAAAGCAAGAAAACCAGGCCCCTAGTCCCCGGCGGTCCTGTTCGTCCTGGCCACGGTAGCAGCCATGGTAACGACAGGACAAGGGGTGCTAAGAATCTCCGGCAGAGATTCGGCTACCACCAAAACCGAAAATTGGCCCTGGTGACATACAACGCACGCACATTGAGGACAGATGAGAAGCTAGTTGAGCTGGAAGAAGAGTTAAACAAGTTGCGGTGGAGTATTGTTGGTTTATCGGAGGTCCGAAGAGAGGGCGAGGACACGATAACCTTAAAATCCGGCAACTTGTTTTACTACCGGGAGGGCGAACAGCAGTCCCAAGGTGGTGTCGGATTTATCGTCCACAAGTCACTCATAAACAACGTTGTGTCCATCACTAGTGTGTCGAGCAGGGTAGCGTACCTGATACTCAGAATATCCAAAAGATATTCGCTGAAGGTCATACAGGTCTACGCACCGACCTCGGCATACTCAGATGATGAGGTCGAAGTTATGTATGAGGACATTAGTAGAGCCATACATACTTCCAAAGCACACTTTACAGTAATTATGGGTGACTTCAATGCGCGACTGGGCAAACGGGGCGATGATGAGTTGAGAGTGGGGCAATTTGGATATGGGCAGCGCAACCCCAGGGGTCAGAGGCTGGCCGAATTTCTGGAGAAGGAGGGACTCTTTATGATGAACTCTTTCTTCCAGAAGCCGTCTCATAGGAAATGGACCTGGATGAGCCCTGATGGTTTCACAAAAAATGAGATAGACTTCATCATGAGCACCAAGCGACAAATATTTAATGATGTCTCCGTGATTCACAGGGTAAAAACCGGCAGTGATCACCGAATGGTCAGAGGCACATTAAATATTAATGTCAAAATGGAAAGATCGCGTCTGATGAAGTCTACGCTCCGACCTTCTAATACACATATCCAAAACCCCGAGAACTTTCAACTCGAATTGTCAAACCGCTTCGAATTGCTAGACAGCAGCGCATCAGTGGACGAAATCAACAATAGGTTGGTAGAGACTGTCCATACGGTCGGGTCTAAGCATTTTAAGCCCCACCGTAAAAATAGGCCTCAAAAGCTATCCGACTACACCCGAAACCTTATGGCTGAGCGACGTACCATGAGACTCCAAACCTCCGATGATGCTAAGTCCTATAGGCAGCTCAATGGACAGATATTGAAGTCCTTGCGACACGATCTACGGTCCTTCAACACAAGACGTATTGAGGAGACCATAAAGCAGAACAAGGGCTCCAAAGTGTTCGCAAGAGCCGCGTCGATTGGGCAAAGCCAGTTGACGAAGCTGAAGACGGAGGACGGAAACGTAACGTCGAATAGGTCAGAGGTGCTCAGGGAGATAGAGAGGTTCTATGGACAGTTGTATACCTCAGTAGCTGAACCTATTGTTGACTTGGTAAAAGACCCAAGAGCCAAGCTAACCCGACACTACACTGAAGATATCCCGGACATCAGCCTGTACGAGATTAGGATGGCTCTCAACCAACTTAAAAACAACAAAGCGCCGGGTGAAGACGGAATTACTGCAGAGCTTCTGAAAGCGGGCGGATCGCCGGTACTTAAAGTCCTTCAGAGGCTGTTTAATTCCGTCTTGCTCGAAGGAAAAGCGCCGGAAGCATGGAACAGGGGTGTGGTGGTACTCTTTTTCAAGAAAGGTGATAACACTTTATTAAAGAACTATAGGCCCATCACACTGCTGAGCCATGTTTACAAGTCGTTTTCGAGAGTCATCACGAATCGTCTCGAACGCAGGCTTGATGATTTCCAGCCTCCCGAACAAGCCGGTTTCCGGAAAGGCTTTAGTACCATAGACCACATACATACGCTGCGGCAGATTATACAGAAGACCGAGGAGTATAATCGGCCACTATGCTTGGCGTTTGAGGACTATGAGAAAGCCTTCGATTCGATCGAGACTTGGGCGGTTCTTAGATCTCTCCAGCGATGCCGCATTGACTATCGGTACATCGAAGTGTTGAAGTGCTTGTATAATAACGCCACCATGTCAGTCCGAGTACAAGGGCAGTGCACGAAGGCGATCTCCATAAAAAGAGGAGTAAGACAGGGTGACGTCATTTCTCCGAAACTGTTTACGACCACCATAGAGGACGCCTTCAAGCTCTTGGAATGGCGAGGACTTGGCATCAACATCAATGGCGAATACATCACTCACCTTCGATTTGCCGACGACATTGTGGTCATGGCGGAGTCGCTGGAAGATCTAGGACGAATGCTCGGCGACCTCAACAGAGTATCTCAACAAGTGGGTCTTAAAATGAACATGGACAAAACGAAAATAATGTGTAACGTCCATGTCGTACCCACCGCACTCACCGTTGGGAACTCTACTCTTGAAGTTGTCGACGAATACATTTACCTGGGACAGGTAGTCCGGTTAGGTAGGTCCAACTTTGAGAGAGAGGTCAATCGACGAATCCAACTCGGCTGGGCAGCGTTCGGGAAACTGCGCAACATCTTCTCATCCAAAATACCTCAGTGCCTAAAGACTAAAGTTTTTAGTCAATGTGTGTTACCAGTGATGATATATGGATCAGAGACGTGGTCTCTTACAATAGGTCTCATAAAAAAGCTCAGAGTTGCTCAGCGAGCTATGGAGAGAGCTATGCTCGGCGTTTCTCTACGTGATCGAATCAGGAATGAAGAGATTCGTAGAAGAACCAAGGTCACCGACATAGCCGTTAAGATTAGCAAGCTGAAGTGGCAATGGGCGGGCCACATAGCGCGAAGATCGGACGGGCGTTGGGGCAGAAAGATTCTAGAGTGGAGACCACGTATTGGCAAGCGCAGCGTGGGACGACCACCTGCCAGATGGACCGACGATCTTGTGAAAATCGCAGGAAGTCGTTGGATGCAGGTGGCATCGGACCGGTTACGCTGGAAAGCGATTGGGGAGGCCTATGTTCAGCAGTGGATAAGTATAGGCTGAGATGATGATGATGATGAATATTTACACGTGTTAGGTTGAAGCGGGTGAGGTTATACAGTTGACCGCGCACAATGCTTGCTACTCGAATCTCGATTCTCGCACGCACACACACATACAACGGTATAGTATAATAGAAAGACAGAAAGAGAAAGAGAGGGAAAGGTCGCCTGGAGGGGGAATAACGCTTTTTCCTTACATGACTATTACTGCCAGTTCACTCTACTGTAAGCTGCGTATAAGAACGTCGTTACAAAAATAACTAACGCTTATAATAAAAAAAATATATGACGACAATTATCAAGGTTGAAATTGTTTAGTCTGACAATACCACGGCTCGCCGCCTGCCTACTACGCCTATTTACCTAAGCAAACAATAGCCTCTACTCCGCCGTCTGCCGTCATATCAATACAAATCTAATTACTGAATCAGCTGAGTATACACACTGTAGGTTATTTGTGTTGGTGTACTTGTTTTGTGCTCGTTGCTCAGTTTGTAGCAAACTTGGCGGACGAAAGTAGACGATGAGTGATGCTGTTTTAGTTTACAATATTATGTTATCGTACGGCTTCGTTGGTCTAGTAGCAAATAATGTGGGGTCGGACGATCAGACGGGGTCCTGAGTCTAAATGCTTGGTCGGACGTAGGGTAATTTTTCAATTAAAAAAAAAAGTATATGTGGGCTTGGCACCAAAGTATCAACGTTAGCGTGATGCTCACTAACAAGCGTGCTTTCACTTTAATCTTTATTAAGTCAATTCAAGCTAACAAGCATAGCCCTCTGCCCTCTGTCCGGAGTGTGGCATTGTGCATGATATAACGCCAATATTCTTGTCCCCTTACCCCGTCGGTGATAAACAGGTCTACACCAAACATGTCAGACATGCTGCCCGTGGCTGCATGCGACCCTAATCAATTTTGAAAACATCCAGATGATACAGCCCGCGATCTCGTTAAAAACCGTTTTGGAAATTTAATACATATAATTGTCCTATAATAGTAGTTTGTCTTCTTTAAGATTAGGTTTTGCAGCCCACCTAGTCTACGGTCTCCAAGGTTTTTGCCCACCAGTGACTTTTGAGTTTGACATGGCTGGTGAACACAGTACGTACCGGCTGTCTATCACAGAAAACGTACCGGCTGCCACGCTATTTTGGAATATTGTGCGAGACATCAAATTGGGAAAACTTTTTAAAGATTTGCTCAGTATAAATAAATAAAAGAAATACCGTCACGCCTATATTTCCCAAGCGAGGGTGTCAGAGGTGTACTGTGTACACCCACTTTTCGCCAACTTTGTTAAATCCCATGTAATAAGGAGCAAGCCTTATACCGGGCACAATTTCAGACTCCGGACTAAGTCTGAAGGTTTTTCGATAGAGAGACTACATTTGTCCGACATACGTTAGTACGCTTAGTAGTTAGTTGCGTATAATAACTACATATACATTAATTAAATTCTTAAGAAATATTTCACAAACGTTCTTTAGTAAGTTTATTATAATAATAAGCCTTAAGTATAACTGAACAGCATATGAAACAATCATTGAAAGATCGTTTCTTTGGCCGCCTGATAAAAGTGTTAAAATCCCTTGTATCAGGTGGAAATAAGGTCCGAGCTTTCAATGATTGGATCATGCCTGTTCTTACTTACTCTTTTGGCATACTAAGGTGGACTCAGTCTGAACTAGATGCCCTGGATAGAAAGGTCCGTCGTATGCATCACCCGCCATGGTCTGTTATGAGGTTGTACATCCCGCGGAAGTGCGGTGGTCGTGGGTTTTTAAACGCTAAGACACTACTCAACCGCGAGGTGTGCAATCTTAGGCAGTACTTTTCAGTGAGTGTGTCCGTGGTGATGTATCGAGATGTTGCCGCAATCGATAGAGGCCTAACTCAGGTTTCCTTGGCAAACGAAAACTGGCAAAGTCCCCAGGTATTAAATATTTCGGACAGCCATATGGAAGGGCAAGGAGCTACGTGGACGGTTCTATCGGGCTCTTACAGGGCTTGATGTGGACCAGCTCGCTTCCGTAACCTGGCTACGCTTCAGCAACCTTTTTGAGGAAACTTAAGGGTTTGTCCTTGCAATTATGGACGAAGTTATTATGACTACCGGAAGCACATCCTAAAGGACGGTAAGGTTAACATTTGTCGGGCATTCCACCGTCCCGGTGAGTCTATTAGACATGTAGTTTCCGGTTGTTCTTGTCTTGCTAACAGAGAGTACTTGCACAGACACAACCAAGTGGCTAGGATTATCAATCAGCAACTTGCTCTTAAATATGGCCTTGTGGACTCTGAAGTGCCGTACTACCAATACTAGCCTCTTCCAGTTCTCGAAAGTCTTACGGACAAAACTATTGTATCCAATAAGTCTTATATCGTGATAAAAGATCCATCGATGCGTCGTGTAATGCTAATTGATGTCACCATTCCGCATGATGCGAACCTTGTGGAGGCCGAAAAAGAAAAAATATCTAAATATTTGGACCTGGCACATGAGGTTACCGCCATGTGGAATGTTGATTCAACTATCAGTATTCCAATAGTCGTATCAGTCAACGGCCTTATTAGGCGCAAAGCCTCGATAAACACCTCGAGAAGCTCTCGCTAGTTGGGTGAAGGGCCTGATACAGAAGGCGGTAGTATTGCACACGGGGCGCATTGTGAACAGGTTCCTCGTTTGGAGCCCTGACCACCGGTAGCTCGGGTCGTAGACCTCGCTGTCAGTGGAGCACATTAGTTTTATATAATATAAGTAAACAATATTTGTATTTATTTTTCATATATATTTTATAAGAAATAGTATTTAATAAATGCATACATAATAATAACTCATTTCTTTTCAGGCAACTAAAAATTTACATAAATAATTTTATTCCTTACAGACTAAAACACATATAAAATATAAAAATTTATAAACTATGTAACATGTATCGCCGGCGACATGTTGCGTTTTGCAGGGGTGTCTCTCAGTCTAAATACGACACCCTTCGACCAGAACTCCTGGCTCTTGAAAGTCTACAGCTTCGTGGTAGGAACTCGTAGAACAAAGGAATTGAATTATAATAATTTATAATATTGTTACCTATTTAGAATATTTTACTATGATTAGGTACTGCTGCCACATAGACTCGATGTTTTTCTTTTTTTCTGATCATTAAGATAATAACGTATATTCATCAAATACAACAGCAGTATTTATGTTTTGTATTATCCCGCCAAATTCATTATTTAACTGAAAATTTATATACCTGTTTTTATATACAGGTATCTATATGGTAAACTTTATTTGAAACTAACAGACAACTTTATCGTTAAAAAGATTGAGATTTTCTTAAACTTTTCTTTTCACTTAAATATTGATTATCTAACTTGAAATGATTCACATTTTTTCCAACTTAAATGTACAAGTTTCATTGCGTGATCACAAAACAAAAAGTTTTCAAAACCACTTTCGTTGATTCTTTGTACGATAAATTTTTATCCTTGTAGTATTAACTTCGAGCTTTGTCACGGTGTTCACTGATACCTGGCATTATAAATGCGATTGTTTTATTGAGTAATTAGAACGTCGTATCGTGTATTCCGGGTTCGATTCCCATACAAGACAAATCTTTGTGTGACCCACAAGTATTTTTCCGGTCTGAGAGTTTGTGCATTCTTAATTCACTTTTTTAAATTGGTAAATAATACCTATACATTTATCAGTGTAAATTTGATCACAAACGAATACATAAACTTTAACAAAAAGACCAATACAACAATAAACGAAGTATAACAAATAAGACTAAGAAGACAAGTGCGTACAACGGTACCACTTGCACAAATTAGAAGCCCAGTATCAAAGCAATCAACCGTTTTTGTTTCCCCTTTCGGGTGGGAACGGCTGGATACATTGCGGGCGGAACGTGTGCGTGGCGTGACTTTGGCGCTACCTGGGGAGTTGTAATATGGTTGTAATGCACTGAAATGTACCAGAGACGTCTCGTAGCTGCGCCATGGTCGCCGCGATGGCAAATATCACCTGCTGCCGCAGCGCCCGATGCGATTACAAACAAAGCACGGCTCTGTCGCACACGGTTCATTGACTATGTGGCGGACATTTATAGATTTCGCCAAAAAGCTAATACAGCGCGATGGAAGCGCGACTCCTTCGGATAACAGCGTATGTCACACTGGGGGTAGGCGGGTAGTGTTGGTAGTTCCTGTGTGCGCCAAACAAAAGCACTAGCGTCCCGCTCGCACGAATATTGACGTTTCGCTGCCTCCGTGCTTCGTTTGTAATTGCACCGGGCGCGGTGGCCGGTACTCGTGACGTTTGCTATAGCACCGAGCGTGGTGTGGTGTCTTCCATACATTACAACTCCTCAGGTCGCATAGGCGTCACGCGACACTCACACCGCGCCCGCAATGTGGCAAAGTCTTAAGTACGGCCACGCACGGACGGCTCAGTAGGCGCGGCACGTCGCGCGAACCCTATCGCGGGTTTCATACACTGCCCGGCAACATCTGCACATTTTCGACGTTATCGAGCTGAGGACACATTTATTTAGGAACAAATTTAATCCGAGAAGGAGGGATCAGGCCCAGGAGTGTTCTGCTCGCAAGTGTTCCGACATGGGCACGGGCTTACAATTTTTACAGTACGTTATTATGTTAAAAATTCATCGAGAAACTGCGTTCGGCAGTCCATTTTGTATTGTATTATGAAGGTACTTATAATAAATACTCAAACACGAGTTATATAGCATGAATGGGTAAACGAATATAATTTTGAAGGTTTATGTTCAGTAGATATGCGTTCTGGTACCTGAATGTATCAAAAATAAAACGATCCTATCTTTATCACATTTGTTTCTATAATCTAAATCTAATAAAGTATATTTCAGTCATTTCACCAGTCCTGATGTATTTTAATTAATTCACAATTTTTAGGGGCGGTATAAAATATGCGCATGTTTTAAATGGTGTGTATATACAATGATTCAAAATTCTTACAGAATCGTTGTAGATACACATAATTGAAAAAAGACTGGTCGATTCATAATAGGAAGTCAGCTTTATCAAAAAAAAAAATTAATGAGTGGAATAACCCATTTTCTTTATTCCCCGGCCGAATCAGCTATATATTTTAACGATCGGTCCCTATTGGTAAACCACATAGGATACGATTTTGACTAAGAGCTTCTATGTGATGAACCTATATCCCCGCATAAGCCTTCCAAACCCGGAGAAACATGTGTATCTTTAAAGTAATATCTATCTACACATCGACATAATTCTCTATCATTATTCAAGTCAGGACTATAACAATAGGTTAAACTATCTAACCACGCCAAGAGGTCATTAAGTTTTTGTAACTGTTCCTCTGGGACTCAACAAGGATGTTGGTAGGGTCGTGCGAAGAAAATTTTCTTAGAAAAACAATAAATTTTCTGTGAGCTACGCTCGAGTGAGTTTCGGTGTCGGCTGAGCGAGAGCACGCTCCCCATAATATATTGAATTTGAAACGAACAAACTTTTACGTTCTCCTCGCCGCGTGTAAAAAGATTTTCTGAAAATGTTTACAATGCTATAATTTTTATTCGACATCAAGGAACAACGGCGCCCGCCGGGGCGGCAGATAAAAACCTTGCGAACAGATAACTCCACCGAAAACAATCCTTTTACGCAACATTAGAGCCGCACAATTACTTAGTGTACTCATTACGTATTCTAGCTACAGACACATGAATAACTCTATTCACGCTTGGAAACAAAAATACAATTAAGTCTATCTACATCCACACCGCGTTTGTACATCACACATAATTCCTACAGTTAAAACTCTGTAATCACACTCGCTAACGTACATAAAAGAACACAACATCGTTAATAATTCTTTCAGAAATGAAAGAATTATTAACGAAACAATACAAAAAACCCATTTGTTCTTAAATCTTTTCTTTTGCACACATTCCTCATCAAATTATCAATAAGAGTTGTAACGAAACGTTTTCTTTCAAAGCAGCTATTGATCGAAAGAATACTTTGTATTATGGCGGTTAAACCACAAAAAAATATTGGTGAAAAGGTGTGAGCTCCTTTGGCTTAATCCCCGACGATTTGCGAAGACGGAAAAAAGGGTTCGTGAGCTTAGACGTCACGGATCCCCTATATAACGAACCCGCCGTTTGCCACCCTTATCGTCCTTAGCCATATTTATTTCCCCTACATAAATAGTAAAGTTACCGAGGGTATCCATGTCGCGTTAAAACATCAGTTTGATTTACCGTAAATTAGTTTTTTTCATTAAAGTACTAACATAAATCTACGTTAGTAGTGTTGTAATAGTCTGGCCAAGTATTTCTTATTATTTTTTTCTATCTGTTCAACCAGTAAAATTATAGATAGATAGACTTTTGATAGAAAATATATATTTGACATAGCATTACCTTTTTTCTCGTGTTTATTTTTCTTGGTATATTCATACCAGACTTACCTATAACTTAAATAGAGACAAATAATTTGTACTAAACCATATTACTTGTCTTTAACAAGGGCACTTACTACCCAAAACACTGTGACACACGCACATTCGTACTTCCGTGTTCTGTCAATTTCTCATCTTGTGGTATCTCCTTATATTGTTCTTATTTAACGTAAAAACGTGCTTTACTAAAATCACCAAATAATTACCCAAAGCAACTTATCATCTCTTAAGTGCACACTTGCCCACGGGACTACAAGTACCGCCATAATTCTTTTCGACCCAATTAGTTCGCCAACACGAAGCCATCGAGTTGTGTTACTGGTTTCGGTGTGTCAGAGGACTCCATAAACAGATTGACCTGAGTGTAACGCTATTGAGTTCATATATCATCGTTTTCACACTCAATCAATCAAACTAGCCGATTTCGGCAAAGGTGAAGGCATACGTGACAGCTTTAAATTGGAAGCTATCAACAAAGCCAATCATTTGCGCAGGATGAATATTGAAATCCACAAAGGTGCGCGCAAATCCAGATGTACTCTCTCTTCCTTCTCCTTTTAGAGTAGTGTTGCCCAAAATCAATCTTGGTCTTTGTCTTGAATGTTTACAAGGCCAAGACCGAACCACCTAATTTTAGAAAGACCAAGACCGACTTTGCAAGACTTGACCAAGACCAAGACTAATTCCGCGAGACACTTGCGGCCTCGCAGTTCCGTAAGTATTTTTTTTTTTATTTTACGCTTTTCGTGCTATTTGAAATTAGTTCTGTATTTTAATTGTTTCGTATATTTTGTGTGAGTGTGTATGATTTTGGCCAAATGAAAATTTTGCCTCCTGGGCCATGCAGCTGCTGCGGCTCCTCAAAGTTTCGGTGCTTATGAGTATGGCTAAATGTTGACATGCTACGGTGAAGCACATGCAATGAGAATTGAATGAATGCGAACAAAATTGCGTGCAGATTGTGCCCGAGACCCTGAGCTTTTGCTTCGGCTCCTGAAACTCTGAAACTCATACACTGATACTAATACACTAAAACTCTTGGTCGTGCTGGGAACTGCGAATAGCTTGATGGTACTAAGCTGCTCGCAGATCCCAGCGCGACGACCTATACATATCATATCACTTCCACCCATAGCAGACCTTTTGACTTCAAATTGAAAAGATCAAGGTAATTAATTCAATTATTTACTACAGTAGTTAGGTTCACAGAAGTAGGTGTCTACCTAATTAATCCTTATAAACCTAAAATAAAATAAAAAACGAATGAGCTCTTTGTTTTTTTGCTAATATGCACCTTTAACAATATCTGAATCGACACTCATTATAACATATGTATAAATTTATAAGAAGCATTAAGTCAATGCAAGCTCAACTCTTGCTCAAGACCAAGACCAAGTCTTGAGTGTGCAATACTAAGACCAAGACCAGGGTCAGTCTCGTCTTGGTCTTGCATTTGGGCAACACCATTTCAAACCCAATGGAACAGGTGTCCGTTACAACTGGGAAAGGGTTCGGCTGCAGTGTCTGGCCGACGGTCACTCATGACCTCCACTGCGGCCCTAAGCCTTCCACAAGGCCTTGCTTCCGCCAACGTACGTCGCTTATTAGCATGGGGTTGCCTTCTCTAAAGATGAACGTGACACCACGCTTTTTCGGTAACGTCAAATGATTTGTGCTTAGCCCACTGAATGCCTTACGACCACACTGACAACTTTTACAATAGTAAATATACGTGCATATTATACTGATATTAGTTACAACCGTAAACTTTATTCAGGTATTAATTTTATAAGAACACTCCACTAGAGTATCTCCGGCTGCCTCCGGTGTAAAATTGTACACAAGGTTCATCCTTTAAAAGTTATTACATAATTTTATTACAACAAGTCTAGTAACGTTCCCGGCCATCCTCTCTGCGGTAGCCGGTAGGTACAGTTTTAATTTATCTCCCCTGGCCTTGTAGTTATAATTAAGTAGGTATAAAACTTGAGATAAGTTTAAACTGTTTTATAATAGTATAACTGGAAGTTAAATACACAGAAAATATTTATATAATGTACTGCAATGTATTCACACCTATATTCAAGCGAGGTGTACACATCGCCAACAATGTTAGGTTCCAATGTAATAGGCACATTTCCAGACAGTGAAGTACGACAGATTTTTTATTTCTTAGGAAAGCATACTTTATTTGACCTAAAATTATCCTATGACATCGTGATCATTACTCGTACTATGCGGCACTACACTATAGTCTTTTTCATATAAGATGCTTAGTGATAGTTCTAATTGCCAAACGATATTATACTATGTCTATATTATGACAATATTATTATGTCAGAAGAAAGAAGGACAAAACAGATATACAATGCGAAAGTGGACGGATGTAGGTATCGGGGAAGACCTAGACTATCTTACCATGACCAAACAGACCGAGTCTTATCTGAAGGTCAAGTCAAGAGTCTCCGTAACCGGCGAGTGTGTATGAGACAAACTATGAGATTGGAGGAAGCCAGAGAGGTATGTAAGGAAAGAACCTGTTGAAACTCTGTACTCTCTGCCTACCCCGCAAGGGATCTGGCGTGATGATATAGAAATTATACTTTATTCAATGGCAATAAGGTATGACCCGTTTTTATACTTATGGTTTTATGCCTTAACACCATTGAATTAAATATTAATTTCGTTTGAAAATTAGAACTGTCACTACACATCCTATGTAAAAAATACTATAACGAGGCAATCAACAATAGAAATTGATGGTGGATTGATCTAATGGTCTGAGCTTAGTCCGCACAGCTAACTGGATTCAACAGTCACGCCTTGGAATCCCGCACGGAAGAAATTTTTGTGTGACCCTCAGATATACGTTTCGGTTTGTGCGACACAATATAATATGCTATATCACAATTCTGACTCGACTCGACTTTCTCGTTGGTCTGGTGGCAAAGGTTTGTGATCATGAGGTCCTGGATTCAAATCCTAGGTCGGACAAATGTAGTTTTTCTAACGAAAAATTCCCAGTATGAGTCCGGAGTCTGGAATTGTGCCCGGTATATGGCAATAGGCTCGCCCCCTATTACATGGGACCCAACATCGTCGGCGGCCTCTGGGGAATATAGGCGTGACGGTGTTTTTTTTTATCACAATTCTTTTGCTATAACCGCGGAACGTAGCTCACCACAAGTTAATTTTAATATTCAGTTATACTACTTTCTAGTATTTAGTGATTTATTTATCAGAGAAACATAGAGCATTATTATTACATAAAAAAGAACTTAACTGACATACATATAAAACTTATATTATAAATGTGAAAGTTTGTATGATTAGATTTTTGGACTTGTACGGCTTGGATGTTTGTTACTCAATCACGCAAAAACGGTTGCACGGATTTGAATGAAATTCAAAGTCAAAGTCAAAAATCATTTATTTGTATAGGCCAATACATAAGCACTTACAAACGTCAAAAATATTATTACATACATATATTTTTTACATCTACCACCGGATCGGAACGCGACGTCCACTGAGAAGATCCGGCGAGAAACTCAGCGGGCTAGTTTTTTAAAATTTAATTTGTTTGGCCTTTCAGATAACCACTTTTCTTTTTTTTTTAAATTTTGTTTTTTTAATTTGGCACACAGATAGTTTAGTCTATTACCTGGATTAACACATAGGATACATTTTATCATGGAGAAATATTAGGTTTCAGTCTAAAGTCAACGCTGACGAAGTCGCGGGCAGTAACTAGTATACTTCAAAGTTTCTACTAATGGGTTAACACGCAGTAAATTTACACATTGATGATACTAAAATAGTTGAAATTTAATGATATGTCTTTTAGTTTTCCTTCAATTTTTTCCTGATACATGTCGTTGTGTAAATAATTTAACATTATTATAAAGTAGGAAATTATCTAACTGCCCGGACCTAAAATCGCTTAGTGGCGACACTAATCCCGTACTCAAGCTACAAATAAAGCGTATCGATTCACCCCGAGTAGTCGCAAGTAGTAAAATTCAACGGGAAATGAGTTTTTATTGTGTTCATGAACCGGCGTCATACCGACACGTACTCGATTGCAATCTTCAAGTGTCCACCATTTGTTGTTAACTCGTTTGAAATTGCTTTTAATTCGATGAAATAAAACATATCAAAAAATCTATACAAATAAATAAAATTGAAGGTCTATTTGTAATGTCAAAATAACAGCTTTTTACTAAATGCATATGGGAGTTAATACGTTACTTATAATAAAAATAAAAAAAAATTTATCTGTCTGTCTGTTTGTTCGCAACAATCTCCGAAACGGCTGAACCGATTTTGATTGGACTTTCATTGACAGATAGCTGATGTTATAGGAGTTTCTGGTCTACTTTTATTTTAGACAAAGATTTTTCTAAAATAATTTTAGCTCAAGGGCGAAATCGAGGGTTACAGCTAGTGTAGAATATAACATGACTTGCTATTCTGTAATTTTACTTAGGCAGGTATTTTTTTCATGCTTATTTATCTCTATACAAGCTACATTAGAAGGCTATTATAATAAGAGTTATAAGGGAAGTTTAAAGCGAAAATATAAATCTACTTTGTTCCTTATACCGCGGGAATTTGGAAAAATCCGACCTTATTTCGTGTCTACATTATATAAACCTCTGTGCAAAATTTCAGCTTTTTAGGTTCAAGGTATGAAACTAGGCGTTGATAAGTCAGGCAATGAGTGGGTCAGGAATTCTCTTTTTATAGGTATATATTGATTTGCAATCCAAATAACAAGATGTAAGTACAATAAGAAGAAGTAACATAAGTCGCTTAACATCACTAGCTTCGCTTGCATGCTTTTGTTTTGCATATCATCCGTTATTTTGTTGATTCCAATATATTTAAAAATGTTGTTAAAAATTTGGTTTTGATAATGTTAACCAACTATTGTAAAACAAAGAGAGAGAGAGAGAGAGAGAGAAGGAAAAAACCCTTTGTCAAATTTAAATTTAATTAGAATAGAGATGATTATCTAACTTACAGTTCAAATATTCAAACAATAACGATTCACAATTATTCACGGCAACTTGTCAAACTATAAAGTGCTGTGTAGAAAAGTTACCGATTCTGTAATTGCACGTTTGTCTTTTATTTCATTCTTATATGTATGTATAATAATAATAATAATACTCGTAATAATTAGCCCGCAGGGCAGCTTGTGGCGAACTGTTGGTGAGTAACGACACCACGGACCCCTAGTGCTTCCGAGAGTCGGTCAGGGCCCCCAACTCGGCGTGTCTTCGTCGGTCGAGTGGAAACCGAAGGGTGCCCGCAGGACTCTCGGCTCTGGCTAGCCTTAATTGACCGTCCAGAGAGGAGCCGTGAGAGCTGTGAGTAAGATAATGCGTTCCTACGTCGATGTACTCCAGGGGTGGAAGTGTTAAAGGGAATAACGCCGCGAGTAACATCGGAGAAAGCGCAGCACATTTCTCTACACCCCTGAGCCGCTCACACCGGTGTTGCCCTCAGTTGTCCTAGGACGACCGTTTGAGGGCCCATCTAGTTAGCGGCGAGTCACCGCCGGCTACGGGTAATTAGGTATCACTAATTATGGCCGGTGTCCGTCCCCTTTGAAATAGTTCAGTTTTTGTCAATCAAACCTCATTTACATAACCCTTGTTTTCTTCACATAATTTACAATAGTCCTTGCACCTGCCGGGGTCAGTTCGCTGGTTCTGTTTCATCATTTTCAGCAAGTGATCTCAGCAGGTGACTTACATAACATTAACTTCTCGCAAAGGGCCTCTACGTGTTGGACCCATGTCCTCATGCAAGCCTTTCAAAGGTCCGGGTAAAGCCCGTGAATCTCAGCGAGATACATATAATAATAATATTAGCCCTGTTAAGAAACTGTCCCACTATTGGGCACGGGCCTCCTCTCTAACTGAGAGGGCTTAGGCCATGGTCCGTCACGCTGGCCCAGTGCGGGTTGGCGAACTTCACACACCTTCGAGAAACTCTTAGGCATGCAGGTTTCCTCACGATGTTTTCCTTTACCGTTAAAGCAAGTGATAGTTAATTTTTAATACGCACATGCTTTCGAAAAGACAGAGGTGCGTGCCTGGGTTTAAACCTGAGACCTCTGACTTTGCATTCCAACGGTCAAACCACCAGGTTATCACTGCCGCTTATATGTATGTATAATAATTATATTGGAATCAAATAAGCAACCAATAAGTTATATTTAATAGAGACATCATATCAGCTATCGCACTTGATTAGTAATCGTCTTGACATATTAACATAGTGCTATTAATTATTCAGGCTTATTGGATTCCAAGGCAAGCTGAAACATTCTGATAATATTACCTGGGACCTTGTTAATCACAACTGTTTCTGTTAATTAAAGATGTTTCATGTTTGTCTACGTTTCATACCCTATTCATTTATGAATAGGGATTGGTGGATAATACAATTCTACAAAGCCCGTCAAAGAGGTATGTTAATATGTATTTCATCTCCATAAATGAGCTTCTTAATTAATATAAAAAGTTACATTGACATCAGTCAAGTTCATAAAATATCATTTTAATCTAGTTACTTTTTAATTACTTAAAATATGGTTCAAAAATACATACCTCAAAAGATAAAGCTGTAAAATCAATGAAAAGTAATGGCGGATATCATAAATTATTCAAAATTACATTTTAAAAATCTTTTCCGTGATTTATTTCAAAATTAAATAATCCAGGATTCGTTTCACCAATCTACAGAATATCAAAGCGAACTTAAAAACTCATCATAATTAACCTTTATTTAAATTTGAAATTATTCATGACAGAAAGCGAAGTTACCCCGGTGGTATTTAACGGCGCACCTGCCCGAGGCGTCTTAGCGTGGTCGAAATTAATGCGACGCAAAGTCGGCAAAAGTCAATTACACTTTATTAAAACCGTCTCCATTTATATCAATTTGACGCAAACTGTTACAAATACTGGTAATGTTCCGTCCTTTCATCCGAGCGCGAGGCGGGGCTACGCAGGCGCTGGGAGCGTAGCACCGCGTAGCAGGCTCGTAGACAAAGCGGAGTTTCGTAGAACGGCCAGTACGCAGCCGGCACGCCGCGTGATCGCCGCGATACGCCGAACGCCGCTCGCTACCCGTTCACAGCCGACGCCGCTCGAAGCCCGCTCCTATTCGATTCACCGACCGATGAATATTTAATCGAGCCGATTCCAATACCGAATGAATGAGGCGACTCGGTTACCCCACTGACACTCATGAAAACACTTTTGTTGACACATTTGTAATTCTCGGAAAAGTTCCGTCGATTATGATGTCGTTGGGGTAAACTAATTCGACATGATGAACGGACGAAGATTGGTCCCGTGTTCGGCAGCGGTGACACCTGTTCTCTTGATACTGATAATTACTGGAGTCGTAACTTCATCTGACGGTGAGTGCTTAATGAAGTAATTAACGTAGTAATAAAGTAGTTGTATAAAAATAAGTTTGCCCTATTCGTATTACTGTATAATTATGTACTTAGATAGCTGTAGTTGAATGAGTTCTTACTAATTATGATATAAAATATGTATGCCTCTATTGTTCTGTCGTTTTGTGTGGTACTATTCGTAACATCTACGAAGGCTGGAACTTCTGTTTTAATTTTCTCGAAGAAAGTTCTCGGGGTCGCGATGTACCGACATGTTTTACAAGTTTTTAACTGTCGTGGTTGACTCTTAGGTACGTTTTGGTTGCAAACTCGTGGTTCAGGGATACAAATACGATGTGATTACCTATTCCGTATTTTATGCCCTCGTTTATGAATTACACTGCATGCACTGGGCTATTATTCGCTTATTTGCTTTAATGAATGTTTGGTGTTTTTATTTTTTTATTGTTGATAATTAGCCTGCACCATATCTACTGATTGAGATTACGATGCAGAATTTGTTATATTTAACTAATGCGTATGTAAAATGTATATTTAAATGGACAGGTATATACGGTGGTCTATAAATAATTCAAGAACAAGGATTGCAAATTAACCTCAGAAGCTATTTACAGAGAACCTGTTATTAAATTTATGAAGGTTTTTTTATAATTTAAATAGACTTCAAAGAATAATGTAAAAAAAGGAGGGAAAATCTCAAGTACTACATATACAGGTAACAATCTATCAGTTCAATAAATTTAAATTTAATCGTTTCAAGCAGACTGAGATTAGCGATCACTTATATACGTGGAGGTATATACAATGGTTCATTTATCTCTCAACTGTATTCTATTATAATTAATCCATCGGCCTGCCTCGTTGGTCTAGTGGCAAAGCGCATCGCTGGGTGATCACATGGTCCTGGGTTCAAATCCTAGGTCGGACAGAAAATTTTCTAACAAAAACTTCCCTGTATCCGTAGTCCGGAGTCTGTAATCGTGCTCGGTATGTGGCAATAGGTTCGACCCCTATTACATGGGACCTAACACTGTTGGCAAAAAGTGGGTGTACGCAGTACACCTCTGTCACTCTATTTGGCGAATATAGGCGTAACGTTACTTACTTAATCCATCACAATAATCTCAAAAAAAATGTTAATTGCAAAGAAATAAAGTAGGTAGACATTTGATTTTAACATCAACGACAAATTAAAACAAAGACTAAACGAACAGATTAATTTGAAAACTATTTTCAATAAAACGGCATGTACAAACACTGGCGAAATCAATTAAAATATTAACAAAAGCCGAGATTTATTATGAAAATATCGCTATTAATTCCATAAACTCATGCAGCAAAAACAATTGACATATTTTTCCATCACGCCTGCTCCAGCATTGATATCTATAACCCCATTATTCAGGGGATTAGCTTTTTACTGGATGAATTGTAGAATATTCAAAAGGGAATTATTGGATTTTGTTGAATCTATATGAGCGTTCCACTAAAATCGGTCTAATCTTCCATTGCTCTTTACTAATTTAATTCATGTTTAAAAATTAAATTACTTAAATCAAATTGAGGGTATACAGTGGTTATTCAATACAGATTGTTGGTTAAATTTAAGGGAATAATAGTAGGAAAAATATGATTATGCTGTTGACAATTTCGCGATATCTAAGCAACATCTGTGATTCAATTATCGGCCTCTCTGGCTGTTATCAAGCTCGCAATTACAAATAGAGAGTCGTCGTCCGTTTGATTACTAGCTCTATTAATGGGTATCACCTATCTGTGTTCCAACAAAGGATATTACATCTGTCCGTGTACATTGACCTATTTATTAAAAGACAATTGGATACATTTCCAATCTAGGATATTATTTCTTAGGGTTTAAATGCGCCTGCTTGTTGGTTGCTTAAAAAAATAATAGCCTTAGAACCTCACCAATATTCGGTACAGTTAGTAATATTATTGAGTATGTAGTATTAAAAAATTAATATATAATAATCAATAATAATGATACGGGCACCTATATGAAGTGTAAGGACAGCCTTTAAGGTTAACCGATGACCGGGTAAAGGTAACCGAAAGTGGTTTTGATAACCTTGTTTACTACAGTTATCAATAATAAATTGATCACCTTATTAGTCGACGACATTATGTAGAGTTTGACCCTAGTAAGTAAACGTTATTGACACTGGCATAATTACGCGTTAATTATATTTATTATCAAAACCAAAAGTTTTTATTAATGTAAACCAAAAGGCACTTATAAATAGTCAAAAATAAAATTACAGATTACTTAAAACTCTACTACCCGTTCGGAAATTCATTCCTGTGGATAAGAAAGGCAAGGAACTCCACGGTTACTCGTTTTAAAAATGAGCGTTTTACAATTCTTTTTGTATACTTTGCATTCATGGGGTATGGAAGAATAGTGCAGAACGGGCTAAATAAATGTGCTTAAGTACAGATTGAGCATAACTGTTATGTCACATTTTGTACTTAATAAGACATGAACTTAAACGGACACTGATTATGAAATATACCATTTAATATTATAAAAATGATATGTTTACACTCAATATAGTAACATTATCAACAGAACGTGTACATCTAACGAACCTTTAAGAGTGTCTGAGATTAAAATAGGTTGCAGTTTATCACGTATTTGTACTTCATCTGCTAAATTATTTTATCTATCTTTCTTTCTCTAGCGGTCCGGTCCACTTTTAGGTTAAGCCTCCTTAATTTCAACCGATATTGTGCAGTCTCCAATGAGATTGTATACCGAAAATAAGAAAAACTGGCCGTGACATCACATCAGACATTTCACAAGAATATATCATCACTGAAATTCATAAGTAAATCTTATGCTTCCTGTCAACTGAGTGTTTACAATACACTATTTTATATTATATAAATTAATGTTACAATTTGTTAATAAGCTACCTGCGAGCTTAGTACAAGAATTTTGGCGTTAACTGGATAGTAATAAGTTGATATGCCATCCTTGTCATACTACAATGTTAAATAAACATAAACGTGACAGCACGCTTACTCGCTAGCGTCACGCTTACGTCAATCTTTTCGTGCTAAGGCCTCAGGTGTCGATTGTCCAGATCGCCCGATTGCCGATAACTCAATGACAGTAAGACATCAAATGACAGGAGTTAAAACCGCCTGTTAATATGCCCCGACATAACACATTCAAGTCATATATCATACATTAAGTAATCACACGCTTAAGATCTGGCATCTTATGTTGTCAGGGCTACACTACACCACCAAAGCCGATAACATTGTGGAGTATGCCCGCGAGAAGTCCTTGTGAACCCTAAGGGTCGAAAAGCTGAATTCGTAACACATTGCGGCTATTAATTCTTTTGTTGTGCAAGTTCCCACTGCCAAGCTGGAGACCTTCGTGAGTGAGGACTTCTGGCCGAGGGGTGTCGTATTCAGAAGATTGTGTAAGAGACTGAGAGACCCCTGTACAGCGCAACATGTCACCGGCAATACATGTTCCTTCGTTTATATGTTTTTATATCATATGTATGTAAGTCTGTAAGGGTACATATTCTATAGGCCTGTAAGATTCACACAATTATATTTGTAAAATTCCGTTGCCTGAATTAAATTACTTATTATAATTATGTATCTCGCTGAGATTCACGTGCTTTACCTGGACCTTTAAAAGGCTTGCATGGGGACATAGGACCAACAAGTAGAGGCCTTTTGCGAGAAGTTAATGTAGTGTAAGTCACCTGCTCAGATCACTTTCTAAAAATAAAGAAACATAACTGACCCCGGCAGGTGCAAGGACTATGTTAAATTATGGAAAGAAAACAAGGGCTATGTAAATGAGGTTTGATGGATATAAACCCGTAACCGGTGGTAACTCGCCGCTCACTAGATGGACCCTCAAATGGTCGTCCTAAGACAACTTGAGGCAACACCGATGTGAGCGGCTCAGGGGTCTAGAGAGGTGTGCTGTGCTTTTTCGGAAGTTACTAGCGGCGTTATGCCCTTTAACACTTCCACCTCAGGAGAGCATTATCTCCCTACGTCGATATAGCTCTCACGGCTCCTCTCTGGACGGCCAATTAAGGCAAGCTAGAGCTGAGAGTCCTGCGGGCACCCTTCGGTTTCCACTCAACCGACGAAGATACGCCGAGTTGGGCGCCCTGACCGACTCCCTGGAGCATTTGGGTCCGTGGTTTCGTTACTCACCAACAGCTCGCCACAAGCTGTCCTTATTATTATTATTATTAACTTGATCAAAGCTAGGAACTGTTAGCAACAGAACTATCTTGAAAACGCTTTAGACCTGATTATTTCCTTTGGACCAGGTTTGTAACTCCCCATGTAACGTCTTTTAGAATACTTAGTAGAGTTCAAAATGCCGCCGACTGCCTCTTTGAGGACTTTGCGAAAGGCTACATCTGATGTTTCAATTTTAGTGTAGTAACCTAAAATAATTCAAGAAAATATCCTTCTAAATACAGATGAACGAAAAAACACTACAATTTTATTTGATAATCATATTAGATAAATTGAGGCTAGCTATGAATAGGAATCACTGCTGAAGTCGTAGGTACCTCCAATATATTATGATCTCAATTTATTTCAATCACTTCATGATCTTATCCATATTCTAATATTGTCGCAATGTCAATGTCCGGATAGTGGCGCCTAGTCAATAGTTTTGGCTCGAGCCTCAGACAAATATTTAGTAAGAAATTCCAACAAGCAAATCTAGTTCTTATAGCCCAGCATCTTGACCGCAATTTCAAAGTGAATTACTGTAAACACCGAGTTCGGCGACTAAGTCTACCTTGTGTATGATTATTTGCTAGTTGCAAAGCCATGCCTCAATTTGTAACTCGACTCGGGACGCCTTTGCTGAGAAGTTCCTCTAAGCTAGAACGGAGGTTCATTGCGACGCCAATTGCCACATAAACAAGCCTCGCACAACCCCAGTTAGCGGTCGCGATACCAAAACTTCGTTGTTTACTACTCTCACTACATATAATAAAACATCTATTCCGTGGTAAAATTAAATATTCATATTTGCGGCTTGAAGGCATCGTAAAAGTTTATGTGCTAATGAAATTAAGTATAATTAAAACCAGAATTAGGACCTGTTTTCATGGAGAGGATAAGTGTCAGGCTAAGTGATTAAGTTACTTTTCTTTAATAAAACATGCACTTTGGCAAAGTAGTGATTATTTTATTATATATTGTGTAACATGCAGTGATAGCCTAGTGGTTAGACCGTTGGACTCCAAAGTCAGAGGTCTCGGGTTCCAACCCAGGCAAGCACCTCTGTCTTTTCGAAAACAAGTGCGTATTAAAAATTAACTATCACTTGCTTAAGAGTTTCTCGAAGGTGTGTGAAGTTCGCCAACCCGCATGGGTCCAGCGTGGTGGACTGTGGCCTAAAACCCTCTCAATTTGAGAGGAGGCCCGTGCCCAACAGTGGGACAGTTTCTTAACGGGGCTAATATTATATTATATATATATATTATATAGTGTAAACATAACCGTTATACTTAATAATTAAAACAATGTTTATCTAACCGATGACTCATCAGTCATCGGTCCCAAGCCATCGCTTGGTCCAGTAGTTAAGAGCTTAAGCCACTCCGGCCACTGGATCGAGCAGTCGCGGGTTCGATTCCCGCACGGGACAAATCTTTGTGTGACCCACAAATGTTTGTTTCGGTCTGGGTGTTTGTGTATGTAAATTTTATGTTTGTAAGCGCACCCACGAAACAGGAATATCCATGGGCTGCGGTGGTTGAGTTTTTTAAAAATAAAATAAACATCCCAAGAATAATTTTAATTAATAAAATATTAAAGTCTTTTCCGGTGTTGCATGTAAAAATAAACGCTGTTATTTTTCGCAAAAGATGATGATAGATCGTCGAACAATTTCATAAAATTTCGCAATACATGTCACGCAGCTTCCATATATTACACATAGCTCAACAATGCTACAGAAAATTTGTCTTCAGGTGGTAACACGAAAAATTCATAGAGAATGTGCGAAGCAGGGCTTGATATATGAATTTTGAATGGCTGGCACTTGCAGTATGGGAACGTGCCCTGTACCACACAAGTGAATTGATAAAATAGCCAACAATAATAATGAAACATTTTCCTTTAATAAACACATTTTCTTTTTATAGAAGTACAAATAGATGATCTCAATGCATATCGGCCTGAATGGCCATCATTGCTCTTGAGCAATGATGGCCATCCTTGGATAAGGAATACGTCCTTAAGGAAAGTACGTTAGCTATGCTTGAAATGCATAAAAAAATATTGCACTAGCTTCTCTTCCCGGCTTCGCACGGGTGTGTTAATGAAGAAAACAAGACCATTATTTCAATATTTTTAAAGATCTCTCTACTATCCTCTTTCTCGCTCACTCATTCATTTTTCACATACAGATTTATAAGCGATTTTTTACCTTTCTTTACAGCTTTTCAAACATTTTCTTTCATACAAACTTTGTACTGACAATTACAAACACAACAAAAAAAGAATTAGCCAAATATGTGCAACCCTTCTGAAGTGTTACGCTGACTAAATTCGGCAATCGTTTTTTATTCATACACAAGGTGTAACATAATAAACGCAAGACCTGGAAGTAGTTTGTTCTGAATCAATAACTGAATTGATTCCAGCAATATTTAATGTTTGTTATTTATTTTTTAATTTGCGAAGTATGCTGTTATGTGTATCTTTAATGCGATATAATAAACTAAATTAATTCTTGATTCATACCAACATGGAGACCTCAAATGCATTTCTAAAACGTATTTCTCAATACGCACACATAAACGTACAAGTTTTGTTGTTAATTGGGGTATAAAGGTGCTTAAAAAAGGGTTAATAATTTTAATTTGTAAAATTGGTTTTTGTATTAAATTTCTGAAGCAAGAATCTAATGGGGGTGTAGAAAGACTTCTGTAATAACCTCGTATAAGACCTAATAATGTACAAAAGAGTATACCTAAGCCCACACAAAACCGGTCGTCGTAGCGGTATTTGGGGAAAGCCTTTGTCCTACAGTGGACGTCTATCCGCTGAAGGTAGATAGTGTACCTAATAATGTGCATCCTTGACGGCTCCAAAAAACGATCATGTCGTGCGTTACATACGCAAAGGTGGGCAAAAATCGTCACAGCCTATACCCCTGAAGATGATCACAAGCGTTTAAAGTCGACCTAGACAAAGATTGCGTGACAACTTGCACACTGACTGACATGGGACCTATAAACGAGATTAAAACCAAACTTATGACATATGAACAATTCTTCATTGACGTACCTTACATGTCCTGTAGCTATTGTCTGCGAACAATAGACACACAGCTTAGAAACTATTCAAAGGGTATTGATTTGCATCGGCCGGCTCGCCGTCTGTGCCGGCAGTGTGTCCGCACCTAACGCGCTCTCCGACCCTCTATCTAATGAAGCCAATTTTCCGCGAGCGTTCCACCTTGCCTTCCTTTAGAATTTTCTTACGTATTTTCCCCCATCTATCTTCTTCCGCACCACCAGATTACTTTTGATTTCAAATTCCAACAGCATTGATTTAATTTAAATGTATAAAATTAGTCTGTCTCTGTTATTTAGGTGTAAGTGCCAAAAATAGCATTGCCGATTAATTGCATGTTTTTGAATGTTAAAGGGTCATTTAAAAGATTTATATAAAGACAATACGTTATTTATATGAGGATTTTATTTTATTTTGTGATTTCGAAAACTTACAGCTAGAACAGAGATTACAATTACAAGTTTTCACAAGTAGTTTAACAAAAAACAAAAAAGATTAGTATAACTAATAAATAATAAAAAATAGTAGTTAGTATAAATAATAAAAAACAAAGAATAGTAATAGTAGCATTATGTGTGATATATTTTAGATATCACACATAATACTACTCACAGGAAAACAAACAATTTAAGATTTTTTTTAAGTTTTGGTACTTGTACAGAAAAGATCTATATCAGTATAATGCCTTCATAACGCTACTTATAGCCTAATCTGAGTAAAAAGATTTTACTAGTACCTATGGGATCGTTCATTTATCACGTGAGGCTCGAATGGGAGGTAGAGATTCAGAAAAAAATCGGAGGGGGGGGGGGAGTGTAGTGAGACATCACGTGTATTTATTTTTTCCTTGAACTCGCGATTTCTAAACCAAAAAGCGGCGTGTAGCCTTGACTCTTCTTGAAACTTTTTAAGATACTTTGTACCAAAAATACACGTGATTGTGGGTAGGGGGGAGTTAGTCTAATACCTCACCACGTAGCACCAGGGGGAGGGGGAGCATATTTAAAAAAAGTAGCCCCACCCTAGTAATTATTTTCGTGTCGTGGGTGCGTTCACAAATATGAAATTCATATGTACAAACACTCAGACCGAAACAAATATCTGTGGGTCACACAAAGATTTGGAAAGGGAAAGGGAATCGAACCCGCGACTACTCGATCCAGGGCGGGGCGACTCAAGGCCTTACCCACTGGACGAAGTCGTCTAAGAACTAAAAAATAATTATAGAATCAAGCACTACCGGTTAGTGCAGTCGGTTACCTGGCACCGACTTCAAATATTTATTTATTGCTTTTTGGTGTCGGATTTTTTTTTTAAAGAGATTTTTATTTTACAGTTTTAAGTGACAAGTAAATTAGTATTTACTAATATTTATATACCTGTATTATATTATTTTGTTGAGTTGTACTGCAAGGTATCTACAGGATTGATATAATAACCATAATAACGGAATGTATACATTCGTGCTGTTCGCCGTTAAGGAGTCCCCTGGTGTATCTTCAAAGTCCAAAGTTCAATACCGATTTCATTAAAATGGAACCACCTCGAAACTATACTAAACCCAACGCAAAAAGAATCATCAAAATCAATAAAGACGTTATAAAAAAAAACACAGACGAATTGTCGACCTCCTTCTTTTTTAAAGTCGGTTAATATTCTGATTAGTTTTATGGCAGGGTACCTATGGGATTGACGTAATACCCATAATATCACCATCTACGCATTCGTATTGTTTGTCGTTAAGGAGTTCCCAGGAGTATTTTCCAAATCCAAGGTCCGATACCGATAAAATTGGCCTATAGCCATTTTGGAGGTATACTGAACCAAATTTCATAATTGGCGGAACTATCGCGTAACATACATACAAAAAAAAACCATACAGTCGAATTGAGAACGTCCTCCTTTTTAGAAGTCGGTGAAAAACACATAGAATAAGAAAATGCATAACGTATAATCGAACCTTACTTAACCATATTTGTAATAACAGTAAAATTAAAATACGACAGAGGTTTTTCAAAAAAAAATGATTCCTCGAAATATCGGTGGCAAAATATGACAATATACATCGAAAACACACCGATTTCAAGTTCTCCTCCTCCTCGAGTCGTGTTCCTCATGTCTTAGGTTCGTGACCTCCACCTCCCAGGAGTCTGGCTCTTGTAATGTTTCGCCATTTTGCCCTATCCTCGGCTCTTTGGCATATATCTGGTCAAACCAAGGGCTGCGGCCTCGAGGTCTTTGTCTATCGACCTTCTTTTCCAGTTTCTCACGTCTTTTCTGGAAATATGGGCAAAGTAAGTTAAGCAAGTAAGTTTGTTCAAATATCTATCCACGATTCGGAGAATGGAAAACAACTGTCTGGCCAAGTACTATTAACGTTGCACTTCAAACAAGTACTAACAATCAATAAAATAACTTTTGCAACTTTTGCAGCAACCGTAGTCTCTAAAATAATAAAATTTCTGTTTAAGTAATGAACAAAGGGAATGATAAGTATTAATATCAGAAATCCCGGAGTGCGGGTTGTAATTAATCGTCATTGTTATAAAATCGGATATCCTTAATTTGATTAAATCGAATAATAATGTTTGCGTGAAAGATTCGGGTCATATTAATTGATGTTGCTATTAATCATTCCATTTAATTCACATTTTACTTCTGGCGCTTGTACGCAATGCAAGTTAACTGGCGTGGATATTTGTATCGTGTAAACGAACGATTAAAGTCTGTGATTTCGGGCTACCAAACTGTTGCCTAGTGGCATCAATGTACATAACGAAAGTCGCACGTTTAGTGGGATGGTGAGGAAGCAACTTTAAAATACAATTAATGCATGTACCGAAAGTATAATGACCTATTGGTGTTGCTACTTATATTTATGTGTGCATAACAACATAAGCACAATAATAAACATGAAGACCGTCAGCCTATATTCACCAAGCGGAGAAATCAGGGATTTGGTGATCTCTGTAGATATTTCTGAAATTTTGACAGTGTTAGGTTCAAATTTTATAAACATTTAGGGCTTCTTTCGCCATCCTCGAGAAAAGTGCGAGTTTGTTACTTCTTGATTAGCGTTATTAAAACTGGTTAGTATGACCATTGGATAGAGCTACTCACAGATGTTGAAATTCGTACATAGACTTACCTGCAACTGTAATTATCGATTGGTCTACTTCATTCGCGGGTGGTGAAGGAGGCCCTCAGTCAATTTCAGAAAACTTTTTTTCCTAATATTCAGCTTCAATGTATAAAACTGATAGAAAGTTGTGATTTAAATTTAAAAACATCTTCCTGCACAGTTTGTTTTATCAAACGTAATAATCAGAGTAGTTTACTTAAGAGGTATCAATACATAACATTACTTGAACAACTCAACATAAAAATGCACATAATAGAAGTGGTCTGAACTACTGATCAACAAAACCCTAACTTCAATAAAAACGCTAGCAAGTATTTTTGTCTCAATAGACGACGCTTTCAAAGTTTTCTACTAATTTTTACTAACTTTCAAACGAATACCGTCAAATGTGTTATTTGCAAAAGAAATCTAAAAGAACATAAAGCTTCCTTATTTGCTGCAGACATTCCTTTCGCATCTAGAAATATTTCGAAGCAAATTTCCTCTTACTTAAAGTTTATGCTAGTTACCTCCGAGCCAGAGGCAACGTAGCTAAACATCGCGGGAGTACGGTGTAAATACTAAAGGCTCTTCTTCAGCAAGCTCCCTTTAAAATAAGTCACCCGTATGTACACCCAACTATAATGATACCGGGATCTTCGCGCACTCTTTTTAAAATGTCAACAGGTTGACCAGAATGTATATAAAACGAAACATAAGTATCTTTGGTTGGATGGAGTTCAATGGAGTGCCAATTTTCTAATTGTCTTTGACATTTCTTGTTATTTTCAAGGTGCTAACACCAAGGTGGTTATACACGGCGTCAGTAAGCGTACCAGCTTCATGCGTGGAGTTCTGGCACGAGAAATTCGCGCGGGCACTGGGGTACTGCAAGTTTTAGTTGTTGTATTTCTGCGTTGTTCTTGAATTTTGGTCAAATCTTAGGTGGAAGATATTCGGTCCTCCTATCCTAGGGAGAAGGAAAATATGTTCAACTCTAATGAATTATAACTCTAGGCTGTATCATTTCAGTCCATCGATAAGCCATCCGAGGTCATTATTTTGCCTGCTTTTCCTGTTTATTAAAGGAAGAATGCATTATCCATTTGTTGTATTAAATTTAATGAACTTAATCTCGAATATTTCTTATACCATGGGACACTTTCATTTTGCCAGTTTAATATAAATGCTTTTACAATTCTAGTCTAATGGTTCGATCGAATGCCTGCAACAATGAATCAAGTAGGCCCAGGTTCGATCCCCAAACGAAAAATTCGTGTATATTCGTGTATTCGAGGAGAGTAATGGCAAGTCATACTCGTGAACGGGTGCTGCTGGTGTGGACTGGTCCGACTGAACCGTAGTCATGTTAAATTTTGTCTCGTTCGGCATCACACTGGAGTTATAACCAATTATTTTGAACGTACTCTTTTTATTCTCTTACTATTATTTTTATAGTTTTTATTATATACCTTGACAGTCTCTATTTTGTAAATTATAGGACTATGTAGACACTGACTGATACCATGAATCTAAGTACACTTATATTTTAATCTATACTTAAGCGCATTCTGCACTGTTCTCTCATACCCCATGAATTCAATGGATACAAAACTCATTGTAAATCTTTCAATTTTAAAAAAAGTTACTGTGGAATTTCTTGCCTTTCTTAACGGATAAGTAATGGGTAACGATAACGGATCTTAAGTAATCAATAATTTCCCCTTTTTGACTATTCATAAGTGCTTTTTAGTCTACATGAATAAAAATTTGGTACCCACAATAATTTGCTATGATTATATTTATATTTTAGAGGTATGTAAAGTAAGAATGCCTACCCCGCAAGGGATCTAGCGTGATGATATATATACATAGATAGAATAATTTGCTATTACCTGTATATTTGTAATAAATTCATGTTCATAACAACCGCGTTTTTTTTCCTAGAAGAGAGTAACTTTAAAAAAAACTAAAACTAAGAATAACCTAGATTTTCAAATCAAAATTACAGCGAAAGTCGAATAATATAAATGTACTGTAAAGGCATTACTCATTAAAGTAAAACGGTAGTAAAACACAACCGGTTGCTCGTAAGAGTAAAATTTTTCCAATTTGTCAACAGAAATAAAAAAAATTCAGTTGTTTTTATTTTTTCAGTAACAGCAAAAAGCCTGATTAGAACTCAAACAGTAGGTAGGAATAGAACATTGTATAGTGTAATTAGTGGTTGAGATTTTCGTTGTAATGATTATTTCATTTCATTTTCACTAAAAAAAAGGTTGTCCCGCACTCGGAGTTATTCCAGTTTCGTGGATGCATTTACTAACATGAAATTTACATACACAACCAACCAGACTGGAAAAATATTTGTGAGTCACACAAAGGATGTTTGAGAAGTAGTTTGTTGTAAGAAGATCGAACCCGCGACTAATTGATCCACTGGGCAAAGCTGCTGAAGCCCTTAACCACTAGACCAAATCGTCTGTCACGTCACGTCAAGTAATTATCTTATACTAGTGGGTACATGCGGTTGCGCACGTGTTTATTTTGTATATATCTTTATAGCCTATGTTTAATTCTAATGTTTAAGCTTGATTATTGTAAAGTTTTATTAAAATCCGTTCAGTAGTTTTTGCGTGAAAAAAGTAACGAACATCCATATCGTAACTAGTGGTCGCCCATTGGTCGAACTTCGATCTACACTTTCATCGTTTGCTGATTATGTTTGACATTAGTACAGACTATAGACAAATAGTATTAAAGACAGACAATTAATCTATTCCCAATTTGACCGCAGACTTTAACAATAAATTAAAGTCAAATGTGTGTCAAATACATGGTAGTGTGTGTAATGTTTTTTTTTACTGATTTAATGTATTTTTTATGCATAAAGAAAAAAAAATATTAGCATTCTGCAACTCCTTCTCTATATAAACTATAAGTTTCATACTCCTTGGTCCGCGCAATTTTCGTAAAAAGGAGTATAAAGTTTTTGCTTCACGTATTTATATAATGATGATAGTAGGCTGACATGTAGAATACGGACTACACTATTTTAATGATCACCACATACAGAACATAGCAACATAGCTATTAATTTATGTTTTTTTTTTTTTTAAAAACGTAGCCCCACTCTAGGATTTATTCTTGTGTCGTGGGTGCGTTTACAAACATGAAAATTCACAAACAAATACCCAGACCGGAACAAATAATTGTGGATCACACAAAGATTTGTCCCGTGCGGGAATCGAACCCGCGACTATTCGACACAGTGGGCGGAGCAGCTCAAGCTCTTAACCACTGCGCTAAATCGTCCGTCTGTTTTGTACTGTATTGTATTGTTGTACTTAATTTGGTTTATTATTAGCAATAGGAAAGACGGCACAATATATCCATTTTTGGTTTCTTCTACACCGACACGGGATCTTATGCGGCTTGAAAGCGCACGTGCAAAAAAACACTTTTGATCACGTGTAAAAAATAATTATTTTCATTCCGATATAAATCTGTACCATGGCTTCGCCTCAATAAGCGATACAAACTTTTTCTGAAACTTGCAAGGTTGAACGACCAACTCTCATTACGGTATTCCCATGGTGAATGTCTATAAATAACATAAAACACCCCACTACTGGACGAAGGCTTTTTCTCAGAAATCGATTCCCCTTCGCTACCCAGACCTACTGCGGATTGGTCGAAGCAGGTGCGTGGTCATTGACTTTGGTCCTTTGGTATTTATCAAACCACCTATAAGGCTTCCAATGCGGCTTAATTACTGTCACATGCAGTGATAATTGGGATCAACGGCTGGGCGTGCCCTCAGAAGCATTAAAGTGCTCGAACATGGAAAGGTCACAAAGGTCACACATCTTAAACTGCCCAAGGCGAACGCGGCTTGACCTTAATCGTTACTTACACCGCAATACCATAGTGATACAATCGTTTAAATGTCTTAACCTTAAATCCTACACACATTTAAAACGCGACATTTTTAGGGGAAGGATGTATGGATATTTGTTACTCTTTCCTACAAAAACTACTGAAAGTATTTTGATAAAACTTTACAGTAATATAGGTTATACATCAGAATAATATATAGGCTATAATCTATAAAGATACATAATCAGACAAAGTTGATGGCGGCCTCTAAAAAACATGTACTCTAACTATTCATACAAACAATTATGAATAAATGTATATGTAATAACATGTTTTGGCGACCGGGCACGAGCCGACACCGCCTTCTACGGTGCCATATTTCGTATATGTAGAGTGTTTAGCCATATTTCTTGACGTCTAGGCCGATGGCGGCACCGGTAGCATTTCACGCGACATCCCCCGGTTTTTCATTGTGCGGTTTCCGCGCGACAATTCCATTTTATTTACGGCTGAACTGCACCGCTCTATGGAGTTCAGTCACGAATATAAGTGAATCTCGCTACACGGCTATCGCCACCGCTCATGCCGTTTCGCGTAATTCATCCTGGTCAGGTGCGCTTGCGTTTCCAATCTGAGCGAATATTCGCTATAACCAATCGCACGCGTTACAATATCTTTTTTTTATTTATTAATTGGCACACCAACGGCTTATAGGCGTATACAACAATTTCAACTTATGCTAGCCTACTCGCGAATCATAGACGTGAAACAACATGCATAACATTTATTTAAATCGAATATAAAAATTAATCTAGGATAAACAGTAATCAAATTTTTAATATAACTGTCTCGTTCCTCTAGTGCCAAAGCGGATCGCTTTGTGATCACGAGGTCCTGGGTTTAAATTTTAGGTCGGACCAATGTAGTTTTTCTAACGAAAAATTCCCGCGAAAAGTGGGTATACTCTGCCCCCCCGCTTGAGGAATATAGGCTTGACCTTGTGTAATATAAAAATACCTTGGAAAATGATTGTGTAATGGTATTCTGTATGCCACTGCTTCAACTGAAAATCAAGACAAGGCAAACATCAATGTCTTCGCCGAGTACTTCGGTCACAACGCATGTAAAAACCCAGACTAGGAGTTTAGAAAGACTCCTAGTCGCAGGCAAGATCCAAGAAAAAAGACCTCGTGCCCACAGCCGGACACGATGGACTGGCAATCCGGTCAACACCACAAACTCAAGTACATGCAGCCTTACACACTGCTGGTCGGTCGGTCAAGATGGAACGACGTCATGCAAAGCGGAATATTGTCCACATTTCGCATCAGACGTCACGAACCTCAGCACTAAAGAGACTACGCCAGAAAGATGCTACTTACTGAAATACCATTATAAGATCATTTCATGATATAATCGTAACGAGCCGCGTTACGATAACATCGTTAACTGGTTACTATCATAAATAAGGGCCTTGGCGATATGAGATAAAAACGATTGCCGGCCACTCCGCCTGTATACACGCTTTAAATTTTACTCCCTTTTTGCCATCCGCTGTTGCAAACCAATCCGAAATATTTCCTGATTTTTAGCGGTTTCATTTGTAATAAAATGCGTCGTCGTTAATTTTTTTCTCGGTGTATAAGCGAGTTTAATTATTTGAACAAAAATAAACTTATCGAAATAAACAGGCTACTAAAATACACCTGAGGGCTTAGCACCTTTTTTCGGTGACATATTTAGCATAGTTACGGTGAATTTGTCAAAATTAGAACCTTATAAATATACCTGAGATCAGCGGATAATATTAGAAAAAACTACGAAAGATATTAAAAAAAATGTTAATTAGTTCCACAAATATTTTTATTGTATCTTCGTGCTTGTGGAAACAACAAAAAAACATGAGAGTTTCTCTAGGCTACTGTCCAGTCCGGTCTATACCTACTGAAATCAGTGTACATGACAAACCACGTACTGGGCTCACCATGACGCTTATTAATATTAATTGTTATCATAAATAAAAACTCCATCAGAGCATCGGATTCATTTATGAATGTCCGCATAAATCATAATGGTTTCCGCACCCGTAATGAAATGAACCAAAGACGCATCCGGCGCTATCCATTTTAACTGTGTTCCATTTATACTGGTTGGGAGTACAATTACTCAATTAATGATAGTAATTGATTTGTCCGAATATGTCTCGTATCGGAACAGGTAAAATAAATACCCGAACCACAAATTAATTTTCGTTACAATTAAAGAGAATTTCATACAATGTGCGTGTAAATATACCATAAGCAAACATAAATGTTTTAATTTTCACGTATAGCAAAGATTTATAGCGATATTATTAAGTGAGACCGTTACTTAGATTACCATAAGACAATAAAAGATAATGCTTAAATAAATAATTAATAGACCCGCAAACGAAGTTGCAACTATAACTAGATATTTTTTCTAAAATGACTGAAAACTTGAAAAACCTTTTGTAAACCCCTTCTTATTTGGCAATCTTAAACTTAAAAATATTGCTTTAAATAAAAACTAAAGTTTGGACACGAAGAGTGGTTACCCAAAATTCAATTCAGACTATTTTTGCTCACCTTTCGACATAAAAGTTTGAGGTTAAAAGTTGGTTCCTGAATGTACAAAATACTCACTTCACCTATTCTAAGATTTCAAGAGTGCGTATATTGTCCGACCAAATTATAAAGTTGGGCAAAGTTACTCTCAGGAAATCTAAGACTCATTTCTCTCTACATCTATTAATACCATTGTTACGTAACCTTGTAACCTAGCCATCTTATGGTATTCTACATCATATGCATTCTCGTGATGGGATCAAGGTAAAACGTTAAATATTGCATAGAGATACTAGAAGCATAGAGGGAGCATTTACAAGATTATATATTTGCACTGGTTACACTTATGTTATATCAGTGGAATAGGGCAAATCCATCGTTACCAGTTACACCCTTGTACATTTTTTTTGACATTAATGGTCTGGATAAGGATGTTCGGATCAAGTTTTCTCCCTCCGCAACATCGTAGAAAAGCATCTGGCAGTAGGCCGGAAGGTTTTCTGCGGTTTTGTGGACCTGGAGAAGACGTTTGATAGAGTCGTGCGAAAGAGACTTTGGGACATTTTGCCAGAGTATGGTATAAACGGCACCCTTTTGCGAGCCGTCCAGTCCACCTACGTGGACAGCAAGGCATGCGTACGGGTGGGTGGTAACATGTCACCTTGGTTTGACGTAAAAATCGGCGTCAAGCAGGGTTGCGTGTTGTCCGCTAGACTGTTTATAGTGTATCTGGATAAATTCAAATGCAAATTCAAATCATTTATTTGCTTCAATATGGGTTACAATATGCGATCTTATTATTATATCATTGTTCTTAAGCCATATTCTACCAGTTAGGCATGCAAATATTATTATTTTAGAAGATGAATGTAATTATAAGATTAGTCTATGTCAATTAAAAACATGATTAAAAATTATATTAAATTGTCATTACACTATATATTTCTTAAGCATACTACATTAGTCAAGTAAATATTCGTTGATCGTATAATAGGCCTTATTTAATAGACATGTCTTTAGATGATATTTAAATAAAAGTCTTCAAAGACTGAATGCGATGACTGAAGGGGTAAAAATGGGTGATCTAGTGATAAACCACCTATTGTATGCAGATGACGCGGTTTTGATAGCGCCAACAGCCACTGATCTGCAAACACTAGTCACAGTTATGAGGGACGACTGCATGAACAATGGCTTACATTTGAATGTGAAGAAAACCAAAATTATGGTTTTTGAACGGGAAGAAACCAGAACGAATGCAAGGATTGTGGTTGGTAACGATGTGCTGGAGCAAGTGAATGAGTTTGTATATCTTGAATGCGCCTTCAGTAAGGATGGGAAATACACCGCTGATATAGAGAGAAGAGTGAATGCAGGTAATAGAGTAAATGGTGCGATGGGAAGGCTACTTGGGACCCGGCACTTAAGCCAAAAGGCGCAGCTGGCCATGCATAACGGAGTGCTTGTCCCAACGCTGTTATATGGCAGTGAGAGTTGGGTATGTAAGAAGGAGAACGAAAGCAGGATAAATGCGGTCGAAATGCGATCTCTCCGGAAGATGTGCGGAGTCACGCTGACCGACCGTATTCGCAACAGCGTAGTAAGAAAGCGAGTAGGTATGAAAGATAGTATCGGTGTAAAGATGAGAAAGGGTATGCTCCGTTGGTTCGAGCATATAGAAAGAATGCCAAAAGAAAGAATGACAAAACAGATATACAATGCGAAAGTGGAAGGATGAAGGTGCCGCGGAAGACCTAGACTATCTTACCATGACCAAATAGACCGTGTCTTAGCTGAAGGGCAAGTCAAGAGTCTCTGTAACCGGCGAGTGTGTATGAGACGAACTATGAGAGTGGAGGAAGCCAGAGAGGTATGTAAGGAAAGAACCTGTTGGAACTCTGTACTCTCTGCCTACCCCGCGAGGGAGCTGGCGTGATGATATAGATAGATAGATAGATTAATGACATAAACCATAGGCCATACTTATGTTTTCCCCATGGATATATTACAACGGATTGAGTACTGTCAAAATATTGCTAAAGAAAATTAAACTCTTACTCTCAGACACAACATTGATTTTTTCCATGATTTAAACAACTCGAGAAACCATGATGAGTGAGGGCAAGAACCTGGAGACCGGCGTCACGCTCGCATCCATTACGATGCAGTACGGTGACCATAAAGTAGAACTTATACAGTCTATTCCTATTTATGATATGGTTTAAATACGCTGTAAATCATTTATTACGGAGTTCAAAACGAACAAGGTTCTCAATTCGTCTTTATGTAGGATGGATTAAGATGGGACAGTAAGGGCAACTATCTCAACCGTTGTAGATAGAGCAAAACGGCCCTAGGAGACTATCCTTAATTTTTGTGATATTTGGAGCTGAATTTACAGATTCTGAAAAAAATTTACAGTCAGCAAAAAAATGGGCAATTTAATCAAAAACTTTGACTACCACTCATTAAACACGGGGGCATATGCGTAGAAAGAAAGAATTACGGCAATAAACAATGCCCGAGTATTATACAACAAGTCCATAAAGTTGGTACGATTATGGACTTGTTGACATATAATGTTTGGTAAACCCTACAAAGAAAGAGACGCAGAGTGCTCAATCCATTGTAATATATTCATGGGTTTCCCGTAGATGTAGTATTAGTACTTTCCCATATAACTGCGAAAGCTTTTCGATAAAATCATTTTGTATATAAGTCGAAAATTAAATATTTGTTACAATACAAAATATCGCTGTATCTCATAGTGCCTATTATAGATGCGAAACTTAGTTTTGTAGTAATAATAGTAATTCTATCAAGCTATTGACGATCTAAAAAATCTTAACATTCACCATATAATAATTTTAATTTAAAAATATCTGTTTAAAAACAAGCGTTTATAGCAAAAACACAACGGAGACCGACAAGTGCTATGGTACTTGTCAAGGCAAATGTACCGAGCCTTAACACGTTAGGGTTATGTTGAGTAGTTGGGTAATTCTGATGGTCGCCCTTCGCCTCAAACATGAGACCCTCGGCACCATCCGGGTCTACAGAACTCTTCAAGACAAATCCAATGAGCCCAAACACGGCGGGGTTATGTTAAGAAGTTAGTTTCATTGGCCACCTTTCAGCTTCATCATCAGACCTTGAACACTATCTGGTTTTATAGTACCAATTTAACCAGCCTAAACATGAGCGGATAACGTTGTATAGCAGACATGTTCCTATACCCAACCTCCGACTCTATCATCAGACCAGCTCCATGGTACCATATTATTGCAATATCATCGGACTTACATGCGTATGCCAAATTTCGGATACCCGCACGTGCTAGAAAAATGGATCACAAGATTTGAACCGGAGACACAGACAGACATACGAACATTGTAAGTTAAATAAAAGCTTGTAAAAATAAAATTGAACCTTTCATAATGTTTTTATTTATTCTAATATAAGCGCGAAAAACATATTTAAGAAAAAACCTATTGCAAAAAATAAAATTAATTAAAAAGACAACAATTTGAAGTTAATTTTACATCGAAACTGCTACTGGTTGTAATCTTCGCTACTTGCGTCCAATATTGAAGCACCCCTTTGTATTTTTTTTTGAAAAGGTACAACTATACTGGCTTTTAATGTGCTCTTAGTATTTCAGGTATACTATAACAAAAAAACATGCGTTAACAATTATATAATTACCAATTTTTGAAAATGCTATCGATATCGATGTAAATTTTCCCATCATTATGACTAATCTCTTTAGGAATACTATTATAAAAATATTATCTAAATCTAATCATTTATGCTCAAGAAAAACTGTCAATCTGGTGTAGTTATTATGCATCTTGAAACTAGTTACATCTTTTTTAGCTTCATCTGCTTTTCTAGACAAATAAGATTTGCATTCCAATATAAAGCACGATATTTTAGTTGTGTGGCACCATGTTTTCACAAACAAATTTAAAGTCTCCGAGAACACAGTCACTAGACAAACAAATATTAACCGATAAATTTGCGTGGCGTAGGCCGTCAAAATTACAAGTCATTTGAATTTTGAATAAAAAATAAGTTCGAAACATATAGAAACAATGATTTTTAAATTGGTTACATAAATGATATCAAGTGTCCAGAAAAAGTGTACATCTGAACTATGGAATATTGCAATACACGACTTGCCAATTTATTAAAAGTCAAATACTAAATAAATTAATAGTAAAGACCACTTTTTAAAAACAAGGTTTTATGCAGCCAGTTCATAATCAAATAGTACACAAACAATAATTAAAACGTCTAATCAAAATTATAAGTCTACACAAAATTCCTGTCTATACTGTTGGCCCTTGAGGATTTCTTTTTTCCAAGATCCAATCCTGGATATAGAATCGGGTAATTCTTACCATAAAATGCATTGTCATCGTAACTGCATTTGAAATTTCAACTCCGTAGGATAAGAGGAAGTGCTTGTAATTCAGCTTGCCAGACTTTACCTAAGCAGACTAACAAATATTGCAAGTTAAATAAAAGCTTGTAAATAGCTTTTATCATACTAATGTGACATGAAAGTCAGTTATAGTTATAAAATAGTTCAAACTTTTTATTGCATCCATGATAGAATGATAGGCGAGTGTAGGGTCGTCAAAGAAATATTTCTGCATCTATAATAGGTGGTCGGGGGTCACGCCACGGCACCGCGCGGTTCTCGCTCACGCCACGAGCCGCGCCGCGCCGCCGCCGCCACACTCCGCTGTCGCAAACCCTGATTTATAACGGCAATATAACGCCAACCTGTCCTCCAGTTATTTTTATAACCTTCATACGAACTTCGTATTCTTTCGCAACATATTTTGCGCTTTGATTTTGTTTTGCTAATTCAAAACAATCTGAATGTTTTGACTTTTAATGTTAAAATAACTAAAAAATGTGAATGAATGAAACCTTTTAGATATTCTTTGTTTATTTTTATAAAGGTACAGACTATATTATACTGCAGCATGTGTAACATAATGGATTTTTAATATTACATTACTTAAATAATATACCGTGAGTTAAGATGATAATAACTCATATTTATTCGTATCTACAGAAACCTTTAAACTCTCAAACTCAAATCGTTTATTTTGTATATACCCTGCGAGGGTGCTTACAAAGTGTCATATTTACATTTTTTTAACTTATTAATATACCACCGGATCGGAACGCGGCCTCCACTGAGAAGATCCGGCGAGAAACTCAGCGGGCTTGTCTTTTTGTTTAATTCGCCGTTCATTTCTTTTCATCATTTTTTGTATAGATACATACATTTTAATATTATACAAAATCATTAATGCGAGCCAGCTCCAGTGTGGTACCTTATGACTGAGATATAAGACTATTTTTAAATGTAAGCTATATTGAAAAGCTACAGGATTCTGGATGGACCAGTCTCCACAATCAGCACCCGTTCACGAGTACGACTACTTGAGCAGCCATCACCTCCCTCGACCATATTAGAGGGAAGGAAGTGACCCGCACCAATCCCAGACCCCGGAGTGCAGTCAGAAAAAGTCTACAAAAGGAGCAGTACTTCGAGCTCGTTTGGCACGACACGCTTACATTTATACATTTAACCAGCTGGATTTTGGATGTTGTTTATATATTTTGCTTTCTTTAACAATTACTTTCTGGAGTGTCATTATTTCAAGTAAAATAGAATTATCTACGTTCACTGTACTATTTCCCATCCAAAGTGACCTGTTAAACATTTAAGTACGTTATTTCAATTATCTATCCGCTCCAGTGACGCACTTTTTGTATACCGAAGAGAATTTAACGCCATGTTACAAACACAAAAAAATAAGACGTATTTGTAATGTTAATCACGGCGATCAACCCATGCTCGCCAAACCCTGTGATCATCGTAGCAATACTTCACCCTCATCATAAATACGAGATTGGGTCTTTAATGTGACGTTAAACGGTCAGTCGGTTGCCCTTCGGTCCTCGACCGCGTTCGGATCCCGTGATACGTGAGATCAAGCCTCTTTGATGTTGTCCGTCCATTTTACTTGTCAATGTGTAAGGAGCTGCACTCGGGGTTTTTAAAGTCTTCCATTTCCTTCAGCAAACGATATGAATGATTGTATGCATTAATATCAGCTTAAACTGTCCTACACGCAAAAGCCTTCTCTCACAAAGCGAGGTAAGAGAGATTAAGTCATACTCCACCACGTGGATCCATTGCGGATTGGTGGAGGCAGGTCTGAAGAGAGGAGGAGGCTTCCAACTTGGCTTGACGACTATCACATTAAGTGGGAACCGGGAGCATTGCCTTAGCATGCTTTCGAAAGCACAGAGACGCTCAAATATGAAAATGCCACAAACGGTCACCCATCTCAGGTCAACCAAGCCGAACGCTGCTTAACCTTGGTGATAGCTAAGAACACCGCGATCGCACATCACTACAAGCGGCTCTATGCATTATTTTCGTAGGAATGTTAGTGTTTAATATTTGTGAAAATATAGCACCCCAATAAAAATAACGTGGTACTAAGGTACTGCGTTTGTTTGTTGACGACAGCATAGTCCACGCATAGTCTCTTTTCTCACGTAGACCAGACACGATACCTTTGCGTCTGGTGGGAAGTGACGAAATGGTTTATACAAGGTGTAACTTAATAAACGCAAGACCTGAAAGTAGTTTGTTCTGAATCGCTAACTGAATTCATTTCAACAGTTTTTAATGTCTATTACATTTTTTTTTATTATGATGCAAATGCTGTTACTCCTTTAGTGCGCTATAATAAACTATATTTATTCTTGATTCAAAGCAATACGAATTTTTCGTATTGAATTATTTTATTATCGATACACCTTGTATAAAGACTCACCTTTTCATTGTATCAGCCACTTGCTCACACACTCACGCCCACAAAGTTCAAAGGAACCGGTAAAAATTCAGGGACGAGATCGACCCACGCAAGGACAAATTTGAAAACGCTTTAATATGTATATAAAAGAACAAACTACCCACGCCTAACCACGTATTTTGGTCAACGTAATCGGTAGTGGGTGTGATGTAGACTTTCCTTTGGGGCATAAAGCAAAGTAGAGACGAAGTAGTAAATTACTACCTGCTAACAGCCTCCTTTGATTTGGATATTTAAAGTTTGAGCGGACAAAAGTATGGCTATCAGTTTGTTTTACTCAAGAATGTATACTTGGTTGCACCACACCTAAAATAATTAGTATTTTGTAATTGATTTTTATGGCGGATTCATTTGTAGGACATTTGCGTTATAATACACCTAATGAAACTTATCTATCAAATAACTTTTTTACAAGTACTCGCAATACCTACATCAATAATGTTATAGTTACAGTCAAAGAATACTTTAATATCTCAAAACATGTATATACACAATAATATACTTCATATTATCAAAAATTTACCCACAAGGAAAGTTTAAAATATTTTATAGACAGGATATGCATTAACGCAGCTTAAATTCAAGTTTAAGCTAGAATTCTCGATGCAGTGTTAGTTGAACCTAGACTAATTCAGGCATATACTTATATCCGGTTTTCATGCAGTCCTAATGTTCTTTTTGTACTAAGTTATATGCATACACATACTGCAAGAAGTATCGTGTAGGTAAGTCTCATTAGCCGCACTTAACATTCGTGAAACAGAGTGTTACAAACTAACTTGTGTTGTGATTATGCATAAGCACCACTCTAATTATCATCATACGTGTTGATGTGAACAATTTAAATACAACTACGAAAGACGCCGACGCCGCCAAGCGATTACGAAAGCTAATAACTTCGTTCTAAATATAACCTCGAATCTTTTCATATTTGAATAAAGAAAAGTACGCGAACCCGAATCCCCGTCTCCTTATTTGTCAGGTTCAATAAATTAAAAAGATTAATGGTTAAACCAAAATTAAATTAGATTCACACAATAAACGATCACCTCCGCTATTTTCCGATGAACTTAAATAACCACAAAGTGTCTTATTTTAGATAGTGTCGTGATCTATCTGCAAACTTCAAATTAGTTAACTAACCGAAATTTACATTAGTTGTTTGTTCGTTCAGTTTACACAATAGGGCAGGGGAAACTGAAATTAGGCGCGACCGATAATAAACAGAGAGAGGAATCGAATCTCGGGACTAAATTGGTTTTATCAAGCTCTTATTACGGAGGGCCTTCATGTCGCGTGTGCGGCTCATCCAAGACCTAACCGCTAATTGTATGCCATGTTTATACACGGCTTGGATTCTCTCAATTTCCCCGGATGGGCCCTCATTTCAGCTACACTCGACATCGTACGCGCCCATTTACATGCGTTCGTATCTGCCGATGTAATTGTTGAATAGATAGGGTCCTCACACAATACGCACCGTATAGCTGACGTGTTCAAGTGAATCTCGTTGCAGTTTGCATAAAATCGATACTCATGAATACCCACAGCTACGCCAAACCCACTGTGAGACTAGGTAATTCGAATTTGCGACAATCGGTTATATTTTTCAGATAGCCAACGATATCCTGTGTTGAAAATAGATTATTTAATTTTAAATCACCATGTGAAGCTTTGGGATGAGAAAATTATGACAATTTTATTATTTGTCTAACTAAATTGATTTCGTTTCATTATTCACAGAAGTATATTCTCCGAATATGATATGACCACACAAAAAAAATACAATAATTTCTGACATTTAGTCCCACATTCTGGTTTTCATTCTGCTCACTCGTCCAGCAGTTATCGTAATCATGAAAATGTTGATAATATTTAACAACTCTGATCGTTGACTCTAATCGTAAAGAGATTTCGTTCGCCCGTTCTCGCAATGGATAGTTCATGGTAATTTCTCTCTAACTCCCACATTAATAGGTTGAATGTTATCCATGGGATAGTTATTCTTATACTCACATTACATAGCGTGACAAAAATGACCGTAACTGAACAAAGCGAAACAAAAAGATTAATCGCGAAATAGTTCTCTGACGCGTATTTCAATTAGAGGAAAGTCAATTTAGGGTCAAAGAGGTAACTAAAACGCGAGAACGGGCAGTACTGGCTCGGGTATCGGGGGGTTGCGGGTGGCTAGGTAATCTAATTTGCCGGGGTGCCCAACTCGGACTTTTGTCACAGTTCTGTGCCAATTAGGTAAATAAGTGGACCACCCTCGGGCGAACCGGCCGCCAACCGTCACGTGCATCCATAAACACTTACGCCTTGATGAGCTGCCCTCCCGTAATCATATTTCAAGTGGTCTGCTAACCTGGTTTTGTCATTAACACAGTCTACATTATACATATTAGCGCTTATTAAGGTAATAAAACCCTTCGAATTGGGATTTAATGTCTTTGAGGGATCTTAGTTACGCGGACGCCCATTGCGAGCGATTTGTAATGATGTGACGATTTTAGAGGATAATTATGATGATAGTATTTGATATCGTTAAGCAGATATTATTGTCAGCCATTTTTTTTCGATATATTACCCGGTATTAACATACATGAATGGCACTATTTGGTAAAACCACATTATATAAATTCTGAACAAGAAATTTAATTAAAATACATGGAGCTGAGTCGGCCATTTTATTAAGTAGCTTTACAGTGCCGATCCGCTCTTCGTAATATTTGCGGGTAAAAGAGAACATTTCAGCCATTAGACATAAATAACTTACAAAGACAATGAAAATAGAACAACACCATTATTGTTAAGAAGCATTAAATGTAAGAAATTGTTTTGAAATAAAAACCCAATTTTTTTTTCTCAGAGTTTTTATTTGGCCATCAGTGTTTCATATTTTCATTACGTAGGAGCATTTATTTTTTTGTAGAGGGAGGCCTTTGTCCAGCACTGGGATACTAAAGTCTAAATAATAATAAGACCATTTGCGCAATTTCAATTTAGAATCAATGTTCTGGACTTTTCAGTATCTACATATGTACCTACGGTGTTAGTGTCAACGTCCCTAATGCATTATTTTTAGGTATATGTAAGATGTACCTAAAATAATACATTTGGTACTTTTTGAACCTAACCCAACCTAAACACTCTGATATAAAAGATATTATATATGTTCGAACCACGACAGCTCATAATGTAAAGGTTGTAATATCGGCTCATAATGAACAAGAATATCTAAAATAATATAAACGCTGACCTAAATTTTCCTAAATATCCTTACTTATCGAAAAATAAAGTGTATCCGCATGCCTACATTCAGTAAAAAGTAATCCTATTAAAATTTGTATGTTAGCCCACAGCTGAACATGGATCAAATAAAACACATTAAGTAAGATTCCATTTGAAAAAAAGGAACTTTATCCGGCCGACACATTTCACGGAACATCTATCTTGTGGAGATATTAGAAACAACATTTTCCGATTGTTTATACGTGCTCGGTAAGCTCTTCTTTCATTAGAAGGCGACGTCGGTTGCACAGAAGGCCCGCCCTCGCAACGCTAAGATTGATGGCAGCTGGATGGATTTGTTCTATTCGCGTTTCCACTCATCAATCATTCGCGGATATTTTTCCGTGTCTCAGGTTGTTTAGCCTAAATAGATTGTTGCAGCTTCCGAAGCATCGCTCATATCGACGTGTATCACGTTAGTATTGATGGCGAGCAGGTAAGTCCCGCACTCCGCAAGCTGCCGCATTATTCAACTTTATCGGTGTTTTATTCAAGTTATTGAAGGTCTTACGGAAAATGTAAAAATCGGAACCATTTTATACGAGCCAGTTTGTCGGTTAACTAGAATGTTTCTTTTTAAATAAAGGAAACACGTTCCGAATTAGGATAAGATATTAGATAGAAAAAAAATTGCTACATTGCCTTGTAAAATATTGTATTTAAAATCCACATGAGACTTAAAATGGTGGAAAACAAAATTAAATCCAGTATAGACAAATTAATTTTCCCACGATAAAATTAATGATTTTACCCCAAGTATTATGGAACCCGGTATGTACCAGACGAGAAAGATTTACAATATTTTCACATAATGAGACTAAAAGCCCAATTTGGCCAGAAGCAGACCAAATAATATTAGCAAATTAATATAAAATTATCTGAGGGGAGTATAAAAGCAATCTATAGACATTATGGGTGACCATTGAGCCACAACGCGACCAAACTCGTCCGTAATCTGTACATAGTTCTCAGATAAACACGTGGGCTACTTGCGGTTTCCAAGCCAGCGAGCCCAAGCCCCAAACATAGAATATCTAACATAATATTATACTATAAAACTTTTTAAAATATCTCTACAGTAACTATTTTTAAGTTCAGTTGCAATAAACTTAGTGCTAATCATAGTATTACGAATAAATACTTGCATGATACTATTTTATCTGTCTATATCATCACGCCAGATCCCTTGCGGGGTAGATACAGAGTACGAATTTCAAGCAGGTTCTTTCCTGACAGACTTCTCTGGCTTTCTCCATTCTTATAGTTCGTCTTATTCACGCTCGCTGGTTACGAAGACTATTATTTATTACTATTTTACAACTGATAGATTTTAACCAACTGCATATTAAGCACCTGGAATGGTAATATTAATGTTAATAAATAAGTAAACTCCAAAGCAAAACAGCAATAGTTCTCAAATATGTAAATCACCTTCATTATTTTCTACTTTGTGGCATGTTCAGCTCCTCTGTCTTGTGTGTTTAGAGCAATATTTGCTATGGCCCGAGGGCCATGTACATACATTGTTGCAATATGCTGTGACCCATTTATAAACTAAGAAATTCTTTACCTAAGCGACATCATACATACTTTTCTTATCATTTTATTACCCAAACTTCAATAAAGTTTTGAAGTAGGAAATGCTTTATAACAATATATTATTTTAATGCAATTCCGACGATCTTGTGAAGATCGCAGAAAGGCGTTGGATGCAGGTGGCATCGGACCGGTTGCGCGATTGGGGAGGCCTATTTTGAACAGTGGACAAGCTAAGATGATGATTATGATGAATACATAAAACCAAAATTGTATCAATCACATAAAATCAAAAATAAACAGTCCTCTAATAACTTTAGTAACGATCAATCAGTATAGTTGCCTATTGACTGAGAGAAAGTAATCTAATTCCCGAACGATAGTGCTCTCATGATACCGCCTAACATCTCAGGGTAAATAAATAACCAGTCGTTTGATTGAATCGTTGTGGCAGCCCGGAATGGATCTTCGGTGACAAATCAATAGCTTTTCGACAAATGAATGGAATAATTGTGTAACTTTCTAATATAGAATGATTTGTCATTGGCAATGTGCTGAATGACAATGTTGTTTGAAGTCAGTTGAAGATAGCAAGAAAGCCTAGGCAGAATTTAGGATTCTTTAAGCGTATTGCACATTTCTGTCTGTATGTAAGTATTTACTATGTTCTTCTTCTTTTTGTGGCAATGGTTCATATTTGTCCCGCTGAGAGAGTGGATTGCTTAATCGCGTCATTTGTAGCCGCGCTCATCTCTTTTATTGTACAGGTGGTGGGGCATAAGGGGCATACCAGCAGGTGCGACATAGTCAGTGAAGTCACACCACAACTGCAGGCAGTAAATCGATGGCATTATTGAATTCGTTTTAACATCAAGAAGCTTCTGTAGTATACGTTCCTTCTTAAAAAAAAGTAGCCCCACACTAGGATTTATTTATTTATGTGGTAGGTATGGATTTATTTTTGTGACTGCCTCGTTAGTTTAGTGGCAAAGCGCATCGCTGGGTGATCACGAGGTCCAGGGTTCAAATCCTAGGTCGGACAAATGCAGTTTTTCTAACCAAACTTCCCAGTATCAGTCCGGAGTCTGGAATTGTGCCCGTTGTATGGCAATGGGCTCGCCCCCTATTACATGGAACCTAACATCGTCAGCAAAAAGTAGGTGTACTCAGTACACCTCTGCCACTTGCACTTGCACCTCTTCCCCCTCCCCCCCCTCCCCCCCCTTGGGGAATATAGGCGTGACGGTGCTATGGGTGCGTTTACAAGCATGAAATTTGTATTAACAAACACGCAGACTGAAAAATATTTGTGGATCACACAATTACTTGTCCCATGCGGGGATTGAACATGCGTCCACCATGCGTACTCCATTTATTGGGTGGAGCGGCTTAAGCGACCTCGCCGGCGAGGTCGAAGAATCCCTTGGCCGCGACCATAGCGAGACACCTAGTATACGCCCTTCCCCGTAGCAACTGCCCAAGCCGAGGCCATTCCTCCTTGAGGCACCCTTGAGCTAGTTGCCCCCTTGCCCTTCTGGCTCGAGCGTAGTGGTTGCACACTCGCCCTCTTGTCCGGTGAAGCTGTATAGGCCCCGCGGTCAACAGCGTGATCTACGGCACGCTTCACACCCACACAAAAATTCTTAACCAGTCCACCACACCGTCCGTCAATTCAATCCGTTCTGAATCCTTGAACCAATTATGGAACTTAATACCTAACATTTCCTCTCTCTCACAACTAACCTAAAACTGTCTCGAGGGATATCCGCAGTAAATAAAACATAAGTAGGGCCTCCCACATACTTCGTAAATATTTTATCATTTTACTTTAAATAATCCTCTTAGTAAAATTGTTTTCTTTATACGAAATACCAAAAGCTCTTCTAAACGGCCGTCAATTAAAATCTATATGAACCCACAAAACGCTTCAGAAACGATCAAAAGGTGTAATAAAATTAATAACAGTAATCATATTATTGTATAGTACTGTCATGATACTACTAACATATTAATAATAAAATCATAATATTAGCTCTGTTAAGAAACTGTCCCACCGTTGGCCACGGGCCTCCTCTCAAACTGAGAGGGTTTAGGCCATAGTCCACCACGCTGGCCCAGTGCGGGTTGGCATTAACCGTACACTAACATTTTAGATTAAATAAATAAGTAATATGTCATTAATTACTGCCTCGTTGTTCTATTGACGATTAACGTGCTCAGTAATGCGGGGTTCAAATCCTAGGTTGGACAAAATGTGTAATTTTTCGATAGAAAAATTGCGCGGTTCAGTCCGCAGTCTGACACTGTGCCCGGTAGAATTTTAATAAACCCGCCCCCTATACCATGGGACAAAATTAGGAGCACACACCTCTGTCACTCCCGCTTGGGGAACATAGGTGTGACGGTTTTTATTTTTTTATTTTAAATACTAAAAGCCCTTTCAAACAGACATCAATTGAAATGTAAATAAACACACAAAAGGCTTGAAAGTAAAGATCAATAAGTGTGCCTTGTGGTTGGTTTACTTAATAAAAGTAATCAAATTATCAAATGATAGCGCTCTCATGATACCACTAACTTTACATATTAAATAAATAACTAGTACTTATTAGCATATGTACAGTACATATCCTGCAGGAAGCCGTCGTGAACATACCATACACCCAATGCCTTGTAAGACACATCTTATGCATAAAAGTATAGTCTGTGTGGGGCCTACTATTTATAATAGAATACCCCTACACATAAGGAAAATTGGTAGTGCTAATATTTTTAATGATATGTTAAGTAATTTTAATAGACATCGCATTAATTTTTTTTTAATACTAATAATAATATCATTAATATAATTTTTTAAATAATTGAATAATAATATAACATTTATATATTTATATATTTAATAATTCTTTATAATTATAAATTCTGGTCTGTCGAAGAGCGTGCTCGTCGCGACCCCTGCCAGTCATTATGGCTGCAATCTTGGACCGAAGACGTACCGCAGTGCGGGCTAGGGCGTCCCCCCGAGGCGACGCGTACCGGCCCGCCCCCGTCGGTACGAATATAGGTGGAAGCGGCGATGGGGGCCGCCACCCATCACGCCGGGCCCGAACTGGCGAGTCGTGGGGTGCAGAGTGCCGAATAGGCACTTGGAATGTAAGAGGTGGTATGGAAGATAAGATGCATGAGGTGATTGATGTAATGAAAGAGAGACGCCTGGATGCTCTGTGTGTAACAGAGACTAAGCGGAGGGGCAGTGAAACCTGTGATCTGCCTGATGGAACGATGGCTCTGTGGTCTGGTGTACCGCAGAGCAGTCGTGCCAGCATGGGGGTGGGTATCTTGCTGTCCCGTCGCCTGGCCTCTGGAGTGAGAGATTATGGCCTGTGCGATGCGAGACTTATCTGGGTCCGTTTAAAACTGGGTGTCACTAGAGTATTTTTGGTCGCAGCGTATGCTCCCGTAAGCTCGTCGACACCCCAGGACCTTGAGAAGTTTTGGGATAATGTCAGGGAAGTTCTGGATTTGGCTGAGGCTAACGAAAAGGTGATTCTGTGTGGCGATCTGAACGGATGGGTAGGAACCAGGCGGCAAACTTGCGACGCTGCTCTGGGTCCTTATGGTGATAAGAGAGTGAAAGATGCAGGTAAGCTCATTGTAGATGTTTGTTTGGAAAGGGGTCTCCTTGTGTCTAATACGATATTCCAGCATAAGGACATACATATGTATACGTGGAGAAGGAATGAACAAAAAAGCATAATAGATCTGATCCTGGTTGACAACCGTCTCCGAAGCAAACTACAAGATACGCGTGCGTATAGAGGCCCCACTCTGGAATCAGACCACTATCTCGTAGTTGCGCGGTTTAGTGGTCTGTTCAGGAAGTGGAGGCACTGGCGAGAGCGTATCCCCTTCGGAGACCTTGAAAGATTAAAGGTTGAAAAGTTGCAAGATGAGAGCGTGAGGAGAATGTATGAAGACAGAGTCCGGGACAAGCTTTTGACAGCAGGCTCTTCGGACTCAAATGTAGATGAATGCTGGAATAGCCTGAAAGAGAATTTGGTGGAATCCGCGAAAGAAGTATGTGGTTGCTCAAAGAAGCATATTACAGCAAAAGGTGATGCATGGTGGGATGCGGAGTTGCAAAGCTCCGTAGAAAGTAAGAAGAAAGCGTGGCAGGACTATGTATCTTCTTTGAACCTGAATGCCAGTATGACAGAGATGAAGAAAGAAATATACCGGCAATGCAAGAATGCCACTAAAACTTTAGTGAAAGAAAAGCGTGAAAGAGCCAGTATGATTGAGGAGGAGAGGCTGGCGAAGAACTTCGAGAACAACACCAAACTCTTTTGGAGCAAGGTGAGAAAGGCTCGAGGTGATTCGTCAGGCTCCAGAATGGAAAGGATAAAATCTAAAGATGGTGACATTCTTGCAGACACACAAGCTGTGCTAAACCGGTGGAGTGAATATTTTGGAGAAATGTATGGAGATGACCCGGATGCTGATGCCGCAGACGTGCCTAAAGGCGAGATTGCGGCACCAGAATCAACGGAGGACATCACTATGGAAGAAGTTGAATGGGCGATAGGAAGTATGAAAAACGGTAAAGCTGCGGGAGTAGACATGATATCTGCCGAGATGATCAAATATGGTGGAACTTGCGTCCGGGACGCTTTCCGGGCCCTTGCAAACCTTTGCTGGAGGACCGGTAGAGTCCCTACAGATTGGCGCCGCGCAGTCATAGTACCCTTGTATAAAGGCAAGGGTTCACAATATGTCTGCGCCAATTACAGAGCCATCAGTTTGATCAGCTTGGCAGCCAAGGTGTACGGTAAAATTATTGAACGGAGAATGCGCGTGAAGTCCGATGGAATGTTGTGCGAGGCACAAGGGGGTTTCAGGTCTGGAAGAGGATGTTCGGATCAAGTCTTCTCACTCCGCAACATCGTAGAGAAGCATCTGGCAGTGGGCCGGAAGGTTTTCTGCGGTTTTGTAGATCTGGAGAAGGCATTTGACAGAGTTGTGCGAAAGAGACTTTGGGACATTTTGCCAGAGTATGGTATAGATGGCACTCTGTTGCGAGCCGTCCAGTCCACTTATGTGGACTGCAAGGCATGCGTACGGGTGGGTGGTAACAGGTCACCCTGGTTTGACGTTAAAATCGGCGTCAAGCAGGGTTGCGTGTTGTCCGCTAGACTGTTTATAATATATCTGGACAAAAGTCTTCAAAGACTGAAAGCGATGAATGAAGGTGTACAAATGGGTGACTTAGTGGTAAACCATCTACTTTATGCAGATGACGCGGTTTTAATAGCGCCAACAGCCACTGATCTGCAAACACTAGTCACAGTTATGAAAGACGACTGCATGATCAATGGCTTACACTTGAATGTGAAGAAAACCAAGATTATGGTTTTTGAAAGGGAAGAAACCAGAACGAATGTAAGGATTGTGGTTGGTAACGATGTGCTGGAGCAAGTGAATGAGTTTGTATATCTTGGATGCGCCTTCAGAAAGGATGGGAAATACACCGCTGACATAGAGAGAAGAGCGAGTGCAGGGAACAGAGTGAATGGTGCGATGGGAAAGCTACTCGGGAGCCGGCACTTAAGCCATAAGGCGCAGCTGGCCATATATAACGGAGTCCTTGTCCCAACGCTGTTATATGGTAGCGAGAGCTGGGTATGTAAGAAGGAGAATGAAAGTAGGATAAATGCGGTAGAAATGCGAGCTCTGCGGAAGATGTGCGGAGTGAAGCTGACCGACCGCATTAGCAACAGCATAGTAAGACAGCGAGTAGGTATGAAAGATAGTATCGGTGTAAAGATGAGAAAGGGCATGCTCCGTTGGTTCGGGCATATAGAAAGAATGCCAGAGGAAAGAATGACAAAACAGATATACAATGTGAAAGTGGAAGGATGCAGGTACCGGGGAAGAACTAGACTATCTTACCACGACCAAATAAACCGAGTCTTATCTGATGGAAAAGTCAAGAGTCTCCGTAACCGGCGAGCGTGTATGAGACGAACTATGAGAGTCGAGGAAGCCAGAGAGGTATGTAAGGAAAGAACCTGTTGGAACTCTGTACTCTCTGCCTACCCCGCAAGGGATCTGGCGTGAGGTTATAGATAGATAGATTTATAATTATACTGCCTCGTTGGTCTGAAGGCAAACCACATCGCTTTTGATCACGAGGTCCTCGTGATCACAAAGCGATCTGGGTTCAAATCCTAGGTCGGACAAATGTACTTTTTCTAACGAAAAATTTCCAGTATGAGTCCGGAGTCTGGAATTGTGCCCGGTATATGGCAATAGGCTCGCCCCCTATTACACGGGACCTAACATCGTCGGCGAAACGTGGGTGTACTCAGTACACCTCTGCCACTCCCTCTGGGGATATAGGCGTGACGGTGTGTTTTTGACTTTATAAATTTGTACGCCTGATACAGGCAGGATATAGTAGAACTTATGACTATATACATGTAACATCCTACCTAACCTATTATCCACAAATAAATGATTTGAATTTGATTCAACTACTGACCTTGTTGCTTTAGTGACGATTGATGTACTTAGCAAGCGTATTAGTAGTTTGAATCGTAGGTCGGACAAATGCATAATTTTTCGATTAAAAAACCAGTCTCAACCCGGAGTATGGTATTGTGCCCGGCAAAATGGCAAAGGCTCGCCCCGTACCTAACATCGTCAGCGAACTTGGGGGATATAGGTGCGACGGTGTTTAATTTGTTTTTATTAAATAATAATAGTAAGAAATCAACATTGACACAAGTAAATTGCATGCTATAATACCTATGTAGCTTACATTTGAGGTTGCCGGTATCAGAGTAGTTAAAAAGACATAATTTATACATTAAGCCTCATTCATTATGATTGACGGACGGCTTGGTCCAGTGGTTAAGAACTCGAGTCGCTCCGCCCACTGGACCGAGAAGTTGCGAGATTGATTCCTGCACAACGAGAAATCTTTGTGTGACCCACAAATATTTGTTTCGGTCTGGGTGTTAGTGTATGTTAAATTCATTTCAAATGTACCCACGACACAGGAGTACTAATTCCTAGTGTGGGACTACGTTTAAAAAGAATTCTAAGGCGGGACAAATGTCCCGTAACACGTGTTTCTTGAGATGGCGTCTCGTAACGTTGGCGACATCGCTCGACATCTTGTCCACGACCTAGGTCATGTCCCATAGGAATAAGATGACACTTTACAAAACTTGTATACGACCCATCATGACGTATGCTTGTGAGGTGTTCGGGCAATCCCGTTTCCTCCGCAAAGCCGTCGGAGCCCCATGGTTCACGCGGAATGTCGATCTCCATTCCGATCTCGGTCTCGAACCTATTCGCGCCTTTATTAAAAAGGTGACAACCCGATATTTCGCGAACGCGTCCCATCATAGAAATCCGCTAATCGTAGCCGCCGCTGACTACGAACCTAACTCCCCTATCAGCCGCTACCACCGTCCGCGGCATGTTCTCACCGACCATCCCAATGCCCTTACATCCTTTTTTTTGGATACAGATATCGCATACAGGATCAGACACCGACCTCGCCGGCGCGGTCGAAGAATCCCTTGCCCACCGGCCGGTGCAGAGCATCACGGCGAGACACCTAGTATAGGCCCTCCTCTATAGGGACTGCCCAAGCCGAGGCCGTTCCTCCTTGAGGCGCACTTGAGCTAGTTGCCCCCTTGCCCTTCTGGCGTAGTGGTTACACGCTCGCCCTCTTGTCCGGTGAAGCTGTAAAGGTCCCGCGGCCAACAGCGTAGATCATTCAAACACACACACACACACACACAAAATCCACATTTTGTTAAGACGTTTACAACATGTCGTCAAAGAGGTTTCATACATCCTTCGTCCATTTAATATACATTATTATACAAGACACGTATAAACTTGATGACTTCTGTTTCTCAACAAAAGTGATACAGGGACAAGAAACATGTTCCGCGATGTCGCCAGACTTATCGAGGGACGTCGTCCAACGTCTGTTCGTCTGACATCACGAGCGACACGCATTGCAGAATATTTGTCCTAAACAAGATGCATTTCCATGCAAAACTCAGTATATAAAATATTAATGAATTAATTTCACTTGTTTCAGAATCATTGTTCCCTCGGTTCGTAGAGCCAGTCCCGAACGTCACTGTAACGGTTGGTCGTGACGCTCTTCTTGCCTGCGTGGTAGAAGACTTGAGGTCATATAAGGTAAAACCACAATAAACTAGGTATTATACCATACTATACTTCATATGTTACCATTGTATCTCTAATCCAACTATAGGCATTTTTTATACATCACACAAAAGACACAGATGGAACTGTGTGATGTTTCTTCCCAACAACCTTAACTTTAAAGTATTCTAATAATATCATTCAACGTTATGTTTATAGTGAAAGGATTTCTATCTATCTTGAAGCTGCACAACGCGGCAAATTTATTAGTAAAATGGCTTTGAAAATCCAAATGTACGTAAATTACAATACACTTCTTAATAAAATAGCTAAATAATCATTTCTCCAAGAATTCGGGCTTCTATGTCTAGAATCCTACATAATATCACACACAGTATCACTTTAACTTTTTAATAATTCTTAATTTTAAATTCCATCTCTTATTCCCCATCGCGTAGGAAAAGGCAATAGTCTAGACATTTTCCAAAGTTAAACTTCAGCTATGCGTCATACCTATCAAAACAACACAACTTCAAAATAGCTCCATCTCCGACTGTTTATCGATCTTTGCTACCCAAGAAATATCGTTGTGTATTATTAATTAAGAAAGCAAGCAGCATTGGCTAGTAATCCACGTGAATGACATGTCAGAAGTATGATGAACGAGCGCCGTGTAATACCAACGCCCCTAACAAGAATATGATGTTATCGTTACCCTATCGAGATGCTATGCGATCCTTTTCCCACTACAAATTTACCAGATAAAGATGAACGGGACAGTAGGATTACTCAACGTTACTGTACCGGCAAATGGTTCATGCTTAGCCCTCGAGGCCCTTATTCGCTATGACCAATAGCAGCACGTTACGATAACTTCGTGAAATGGTATTCTGTATGATACTTGGAGTACCTTTGAACAGTCATTTCACGAAGATATGTTAACGCGCCACGTTACGTGTTTAATAAGTCATAGCGAATAAGTAACGCACTTGCCCAGGAGCGGATACGTTGCGCTACGAACTTCACGGCGCCATTGGTGCGGTGCACGGGGTAAAGTTTTAACAAGCCAACTTAATATCACTTTGCTCAGAACGCGATTCGCCAGTTATTAATCATGCAGGACGGCTAGTTAGCGAAATTGGAGCGTCATGTCGTAAGACGAGAGTCGCTTTGGACAACAATGCTAATTACCACTACTGCTATGTAAATTACGAATGATATTTTTGTATTTCATTTATAGAAATACTTTTAAATCTTGATTCGGAAATACGTAATTCAACGTAAAGTCAGCTTACAAAACAATATTAGGTAAAAGTAATTGAATTAATGTAAAATGGCGATTTAGCTTCCTAGAATTACACAAAAAGTGTTTCAGACGAGTGTAGTTTCCACATATTCTCAAGATTGGACTAAATAAATACACAGTGAAATGTGGAGAGAAAAATGTTTATACTTTGAAGTACGAATAGCTTTGTGGCCGTTAGAGATATGGTAGTTGCGATAAAATAATACTGCCTTCCTCACAACGGAGCAATAAAATACAAACAGGTGGTCCCCAGATAAGCAAAATGCCAACACCTGCAGTTGCCTAATATATGCAAACGCATTATAAACACCGAGGCGATGTTTTAGATTTCCATTTCGTTTCTCTCCACTGCTGGAGAATATAAATAGCCCGATTCCAAATTATAACTACATTAAGTTTTAAGTTTAAGCTTTTAAGTTTTTTTTAAAAAACGTAGCCCCACACTAGGATTTATTCCTGTGTCGTGGGTGCGTTTACAAGCATGAAAATTCACATACACAAATACCCAGACCGGAACAAATAATTGTGGATCACACAAAGATTTGTCCCGTGCGGGACTCGACCTTACACATTACATTACCTTCCTTTGCAAAATCTGTCTGATCAATCAAAGGTCTGCCTCGTTATTGCCTCGTTGGTCTAGTAGCAAATCGCATTGCTTTGTGATCACGAGGTCCTTGGTTTGAATCCTAGGTCGGACAAATGTGGTTTTTCTAACGAAAACTTCCCAGTCGGGAATTGTGCCCGGTATATGGCAATAAGCTCGCCCCTTATTACATGTGACCTTACATCGTCGGCGAAACGTGGGTGTACTCAGTACACCTCTACCACCTCCGCTTGGGGAAAATAGGCGTGACGGTGTAATCAATAAAAGGATTTTGCAAAATCTGTTTTTTTTTTCATTTATAAATTAATTTTATTAGTGTTTATTGTGCATGCTATTGATATTATAATCCCATAAGTAGTTTTGCAAATCTGGATTTATTTTATTAAGTCGGAAATTTAATATTTCTTTAATCCTAGAAGATAAAAATATGTAAGTGCATTTCTTCAAATCTTGTAGTTAGTACTCACTGATAAGCCCACCCCAAATAATTTCAACATTTCAATTAAATTACTATACAGTTCTCGCCATGGAAATGCATCAATTACCAAATAAATAAAAGCTGGGTACGCGCAGCACGAAACCGGCCGTTAAGGCGATTTTTACGAGAAGATTTTGTCCTTAAGTGGATTTTTTTCCACCTGATGTTGCAAATAAACAGTAGATAAGGAAAATTAAATAAAAACTACGGAATGCGAAATTGTTCAGTTAACCGAGTTGTCCTGCCCTGTGAAGCTATAGATCATTCAAAAATGCACACATCGAGTGGTCTACGATCAGACAAGCAGGCCACGCAGCATGTTGTGTGCCACGAGATCGTTAACGTTAAGACATTTCCTAACATTTGTCTACACAGGTAGCATGGGTTCGAGTGGACACGCAGACGATTCTGAGCATCCACCACAACATAATAACGCAGAACGCGCGCATCAGCCTGTCGTACAACGACCACCGATCGTGGTACCTGCACATTAAGAACGTGCAGGAGGTGGACCGCGGCTGGTACATGTGCCAGGTCAACACCGACCCCATGCGCTCCAGGAAGGGATACCTCCAAGTTGTTGGTAAGAACAAATAACTTCTATATTAGCAACCTACACACATTGACTCTCTGGTAGCATTGCAAACAATAACAATCCATTCATATTTATCTGCGTTCGACAATATGTACCTACATATACAAAGGTGGTAAGTACAGACATACATTGTGAAATGTCGACCGACCAGGGCACAGCAAAAGGAAAATAATTATAAGTGTATCATGTCATAGAGATAATAGTGATACATTTCGACCATGAAGTGGTTTCATATTATTTGGGGACTGATTTTCTAAGACTGATAATTCTTCTTCGATGACATAGTTTTCAAATCCACAAATAAGTCATACAAAAATCACCCCTATTTCGGATTTAACGCTTTTCCTTTCTTCCGACATTCTTTCTATATGTCCGTATCATCGGAGGATACCTTTTCCATCTTTACACCGATATCTATTAAGCCTACACGCTTTCATACTATGCTGTTGCAAACGCGGTTTGTCAGTTTAATTCCCCACATCTTCCACAAATCTTTCATTTCGATTGCATTTACTCTGAATTCATTCTCCTTCATAAATTAAAAGTGAAGTCGTCTACAACATATCTAAGCATGCCTTAAAATCACGCGAATGAAGACGCAGTTACAGATAAGCAAGCTAAAATTCTAAACTTATAGTATACTGTTTTTGATTAATGACGTAGTTATTCTTTATTGGGTACTCAATATTTTATTTATTTTCCTTTAAGTTATCTTATAATTGGTATGTTTCATATATTTTTGCAACAAACCTTAGGGATTAATGTGCTGTTAAAATAGCATTACAATTTCAAACAGCGTTACTGTGGTTAGCGGTCCGGCCATATTAGAGCAGGTAACCAAATTCTATCCTCAGCCTTACCCAGCGTTTGCTAAATGTAAGTTATTTGCAAAATGCGTAAATGAATTTATGTCTGAGTTAAGATTTTTTTCTAAATAATAATTTTATTATTTAGTTTTTTACGTAAGTATTGGTTTTTAGGTACATGTTGGGCCATCCTTACACATAAATCTGATATTTATATTACCATAAATCTAAAGAAAGAAAAAATACTTAGGTATGTTAGGGAGTATTAAAATTACACACGCCTGTTTTTATATTTAAATTCGTATATCAAAAGCAATCCAACATTGCCTACATTATTCACAAAAACATAGAATTATAATCTAAGCTAAAAAAGGTTACAAAAAAACTAATTATGACTACTAAGACTAATTGTGCAGACTAATTGTACACACGGTAAGTACAGTACAAATACAATACCTTGCGTTAAGTAACAGAAATGTATCTCCTTCTTCTTAGTGCCTCCAGTCATCATTGACAATATGACATCTACTGACATGGTGGTTCGTGAAGGAACTAACGTAACCATGGTCTGCCGAGCCACCGGTTACCCCGAACCCTACGTCATGTGGCGACGAGAAGATGGCCAGGAGTTCAATTGTAATGGAGAGTCAGGTATCTTTTTTTACTTGTACCCTGTCTATAAATGTCTTTCTTTAGATAAATGTTATTGTTAGTAATGCGTCAATACATAAAATTGTTAAGTTACATTATATTTACTTACGACGGACTTTCAAAAACTGCAGACAAAAGGCGAAAAATCGAATAGACATCTTCAAAGCAAAGAAAATGCCAAATACTACGTATTCGTATTAAAACAGGAATACAAGTTATCGCAAACAGTCTAAGAGTTTATTTTCCTTTAAATACAACCGAAAAGTACAGTCAGCACTCTCGTTAACAAAGGATTTACTCTTATAAATATCCGGTCAAAGCATTAGTTCCCGGACGTTCATTATGTTGACGCTCTCCCGACGAAACAAAACAGATGAAAGAAAGAAATACCCGAAGCGAAAAATTGAGTAAAATGGGTCCGGGATGCCACTCGAGCATATCCACCAAACCCAAAATATTCTAAGCACTAAACATGTTTACATAATAAGTCTATTCTATCACAGCAGCATTATAAAAGTAAACGCTGAAATCATGATAATCAAGGATTACGTCATATCAAACATATATAAAATCAATCTCATCATGCCCAAAAAGCTAGGCATAGCGTAGTCTTCTTAAATTTATGTGTAAGCATGGGTGCTGCAAACACTCGAAATATCGCGAAATTAAAATTCATAACAAACTGATTTTATATTCGTTCATAATTTATTTTAAATAAAAAAATAGGTATAAGTTGAGAAAAATGTACTTAGAAGTGAAGATGAGAACCTAACTTCTATAACTATTCAACTTTTAACGTTTATCTCATACTTCACATACTAAATCGAATTCAAAGTTGAGATAAATAACAAAAATTAAGATCATTCGGCTATACATTCAATCTAGTAATATACTATTCGTATACTATGGTATTGGGTAAAGTAGAATAACCCAATGATGCTCTGAATGATTATTATCTAAAGGAAAGATACGTAAATAGTATACAATTTTTTAACTTCAAGTGCTTTATAGAGATAGGTTTTGTGAAACGAGCTAGCCAAATTTATAAAATACATCGATAATTGACGGACGATTTAGCGCAGTGGTTAAGAGCTAAAGCCGCTCCGCCCAATGTGTCTAATAGTCGCGGGTTTGGGGACAAATTTTTGAGTGACCCACAATTATTTGTTTCTATCTGAGTATTTGTGTATGTGAATTTTCATGTTTGTAAACGCACCCACGACACAGGATAAATCCTAGTGTGGGGCTACGTTTTTTAAGAAAAAAAACTCTATACTCTTAACCCAGATGCTGTATTCCTATCTTAAACCAAATTGGTTCAAATACTGTTTGTTCACTGTGTCCCAGATTTTATGTGAGTACCAAATTTTGTTACAAAATGAGCGCTGTCTTATCGAACAAAACCGCTTAACCAATGGCTCGCGAAACGTACCAAAATGAAAATTCCCATTTATTATTTAGCACAATACTATTAAATTTAACCTACAGTTTTATTATCGAATAGCAGAAATATTTGGCAACCGTAATAATATTGGACTATTGAATCAAAACAATTACGATTTCCCAAACGAATATCGAATTCGAATTTCGGACTTGATTGACTTAACAAGGTCGACTGATTTTAATTTTCGAAATTGAAGGGTTTCGTTTGAGGAGCTATCTCTAGAATTATGTTGGATGTAAGATTCTGCCTAGATACAAAATTATAAATAATTTCATAACAACAAAAATATCTGAATCAGAATTTACAAGGTTTATTACTTACATGGTGACGTACGGACTACTTTATTGCCACGTTATTATATAACTTGCTACAAGACCTAGGTAAGTACGTGATTTGCCCAAAAATTCTCCACATACATTTTCCAGAGTATAAACCGAGCACACAATATAAACCGAACGACCTGAGGCTAAATCCTTGAAACGTATCGACCATGTCACGTATCCACAGATGACTGTGAAGCTATCCCGTGTACCGGACACGGGATAGCTTCAATCTTACCTACATATTGCATAAAAAACAGTGAAAACCACACGGTCACAACTGACTTCAGCAAATAAATGCATAGTAAGTATGGCTTTAAAAAATTCAACTATAAATATTTTTGCGATTGGAACGTCCAAAAATGCACGAAATGTGTACAGAAAAAGCTCAATAAATAAAAAAATCCTCGTAACATCAATGAATATACAAATAAAAACGAATCTGGGAATTAATCTGTATCCTGTTGACTTTTAATGAAAAATAACCATTTTATAATTACAACTGTTATAACTACTATATACCATTTATTTGTTTTACTACTAAAAAGGTACTAGGAAAATGTTTCTGTTTTTTGTATATGTTAGATACCCCGAAATCGTTATTATAAAACATAGTCTTTGAACCTGCTGGGATCAGTTTGCTGTTGCTTTATTTTCAGCGAATGATCTCAGCGGGTGACTTACATAACAACTTCTCACCTAGGACCTCCTCGCGTTTCAAAGGTCCCGATAAGACCTGTGAATCTCAGCGATACATATTGTTACAATTTCTGTGTTTCACATATCAATGTGGTTTGTTCTGTGTTTCAAACACTTTTTGTTTCCAGTGAATGTGGTGGATGGCGAGAGCTTAACGATATCCAAAGTGTCCCGATTGCATATGGGCGCTTACTTGTGCATCGCGTCGAACGGCGTGCCTCCTTCAATTAGCAAGCGAGTCGTACTCATGGTGCAATGTAAGTTGGTTACTTATTTCATATAGGAACCATTCTATATTTATATACATATAATATAAATCTGCCTACAAGCATTATTCCACTACTGAGCAAAGGCCTTCTCTAACAAATCAAGGAGATAGAGATTAGGTCATATTCCACCACTTTCACACAGTGCGGATTGTTGTAGGTAGTTCTGTGGCCTCACATCAAGGCCTTCAATTTAGATGAACGACTACGACATTAAGGGGTAACCTAGCCTTTGGAAGTACGAATATGGGAACGCCGCAAACGGTCACCCAGGTCATCTCGACCATGCCGAACGCTGCTGAACCCTGGTGATCGCTAGGAATATCGCCTCTCCGCCGTTTTATACTTATGTATGCACATTATAAACAACACATTCGTTTTAGACCATAATTTTCCCTAACCTACGCACTTTCATACAATTTTAACAATATGGATATGTACTGAGTTCTTAGATTTACGCGAATATTACACATGAAATAAAACTATTTTTCGGATTTTAACGCGGTTTATTTTTGATTTTTTGTTTTTTCGGGAACGTCGGGAACTTAAAAATCAAAAATAAACCGCGATAAAATCCGAAAAATAGTTATTTCAAATATGGATATGTATGTACATAGGTAACATATACGATTTTGTTGTTAAAACTATTTCATTACCCATTCTGGGTCCGATCCTATTTTTGGTTCACATAAATGACCTAGATAGATAGATAGATAAATCATTTATTGCTTGAAACATGGTTTTATACAAGGAGTTTGTTATAATAATATTATTATTTCAGTGCTACATGTTTCGCCGAGAGCTTGGCATGCAAATTTGTCATATTCATAAAATCTCTAACATTAATCATAACAATTATAATATCCTTATTATTATTACATTATCATTATTATTATTACATTATCAATATTACATTACAATTATTATGAATGTCATACAATAATTTTAAGTTTAATAATAACAGTTACATCATCGATAATTGGCATTTTATAATAAAATAATACACACAATGTCCATAATAAAATGTCAGGACTGGATGCAATGATTAATACGTCATAATTAATGAAGTATATCTGAGATTGTCAAGCTCCAAGGTTACTTATTTTCTAAATATTCTTTCATATTATAAAACACTTTTCGATGAGCCACTTAGTCAATGTGTTTTTAAATTGATTCATTGTCATTTCTCTTATGGATTTTGGTACATTATTAAATATTTTTACACACATATAACCTACCTCAAGGTATTGAAAAACGCGCAAGGATAGCGTTATTTGCTAACGATAGGTCGTTGATTTATAAAATAGATAGGCATGTCAATAACTTTGACGAGGTAAATGACGCTATTCTACATGTACATAATTGATTCACAACCCACAGTTTAATGCTTAATAACATGAAAACTAAATGTATACGGTTTTCTTTATCAAATGTGAAAAGTACTGCCATGGATATTTTATTGAAATTTCTTAGGGATTAGGCTTGACTCTAAGTTGCAAGGAGTCCTCATATTAGGATTTTAGGTAAAAAAGTACCGGTACCTATACCGTAAGAAAGATCAGACAATTAACGAATGTGGACCTGGATCAGACAATTAACTGAAACCATGTAGACATTCTCATTTACTCTTTAATTTGCTCAATTTAACTTGCTGACCCACCTGCTGACCATTACCTACATTATTCTCCCACACAACAAAATTTTGGTGAAAAATGTGGATTTAAAATTGAAAAACTCCACGATTACTCTTTTGAAAGAGTAATTGTGGAGTTTCTTGCTCTTCTTCTCCACAGGAATGTCATTCCGAAGTGGTGGTAGAGTCTTTATTACTTTTCTGACGGTCCATAAATACTGTAATGGTTCACATGAATAAAAAATATTCTGATTCTGATTCATCTACTCTTGTTACCGTTGGACCAAACAAAGTTTTGTGTTAATATCAGCTATAACTCTAGTGAGAGAGCCATGGTCCCGGATTTCATGGATCCGGCTGGTTGTATTGTTCTGTACAACAATAAAATAGGATAAAAAAATATGGTAATCACTTGCTTGATCTAAGCCATTTGTAGACAGTTTTTCTTGCGAAGTAATAATCACCACAATGCAAGATCATAATAATTATGAAAAAGCACATACCTACTTGTTACTAGTAATCATTATTATTATCACCTACCTTTATTTATCAAATAAACGTAGCCCCACGTCCTGCACTAAGATTAGATCCTGCGTGTAACGTGCGTTTCCCAACATGAAATTCACACACACACACAACATCCAGACCGAAACAAATACTTGTAAGACGCAACGAATAACCCGTCACTAATCAATCCAGTGGGCGAAACAGCTTAAGGAACCGTCCGTAAACCTATAGTGAACACACACCGTCACGCCTATATTCTCCAAGCGGGGGCGGCAGAGGTATACTGAGTACACCCAATTTTCGCCAACGATATTAGGTCCTATGTAATAGGGGGCGAGCCTATTGGGGATTTTTCATTAGAAAAACTACATTTGTCCGACCTAGGATTTAAGCCCAGGATCTCGTGATCACAAAGTGACGCGCTTTTCTACTAAACCAACGAGGCATTCATAGTGAAACCTGTTTATTTCTAATTGAAATATTTTTGTAGGTACCAAAATAGGTGCGTAAAATAATTTTATTGTTCAGTAAGAAATAACTACCTACTTAAAGTCGTCACCAGCTGTAGGTGCCTGGGTGCTCATATAAGGCACCGGATATACAGTAGAACCATTTGCAACTGGCTTCATTTTACGTTGTTTTTGATATTTAAATGTTTACAGACACTTATTTAACCGGTATCTCTTTCAAGAAATGCATGATAAGATATTTTAATACCTACACCGGTTTTAAAAACGTCTTAATATTTTCTAAAAAAAATCCCGTGTTGCGGTTGAAGCTCCTGCTGTTAGCGGGTTTATTAAGAAAAAAACATATTGTCAACATTGCATTATATTATGTCGGATGCTTGAAATAAATTTACGCCTTAGCCTTACGAAGATCTATATACCATTATAGAGAAAAATAATTGCTAATTACTTATTTTAACTTTACCAACTTTAACAAAAGGTCACCTAAAAAGCAATACATTAAAAACGCAGCACTCAAGCAAAAGATCTTAAATTTAGCAATAAAAATTCTTTCACAAAAATTTAAACATAATACAGTCCTCTGGTAACTTGGTAAGCGTAAGGTAGGACGGCCCCCAGCTAGATGGACCGACGACCTCAAAAAGGTCGCTGGGACACACTGGATGCGGAAGGCGGAGGACCGTGTGCAATGGCGCGTGTTAGGAGAGGCCTATGTCCAGCAGTGGACTGCGATAGGCTGGTTGGTTAATTGATTGACAGTCCTCTGTAATAAATTTCATACAATACTAAGAAATTTTAATTTATCAGATTGTTGTAACATTACAACACATTTTATAGTTTTAATTCTACGCCTACAGAATATATAATGCGGAAAATTTATTAACAGTTAAAAACATCACGAATATAAAACTTGATCAAAGCTATTAAATCTTCTGAACGTCTAAAATGTACTAAAGTTTAAAAGACAAAGCTATGTTAAAACGGCCTTCGTTTAATTGTGGGACAGTTTACGAGTAATTTAGCTTATGAAACAGCGTTAATTTGTCTTTGATAAGCCATTACTCATTTTATCATTTTTATTGTACACTAGTTTCTGCCCGCAACTTCGTCCGCGTTAACTTTATACAGGAACCTTACATTTTTCCGGTATAAAAAGTATCCTATGTTAATCCAGGTAATCTGTGTGCCCAATTGTATTTAAATCCGTTCAGCCGTCTTTGCGTGATTATGTAACAAACATTTAACATACAAACTTTTACATTTGTAATATTAGTAGGACAGATAGAAAACTCTTTATTGAACACCAATACTTTTGCATTAAAAAAAATAGAACAAAGAAAGAGGTATAATCGGCGGTCTTATCGCTTATACCGATCTCTTCAAGACAGCCAAAAGTGTCAGAACAATAAAACAATAGAATTGTATTGTCCTACTAAATTATTACCTATATACACAGTTTACCTTTACAACAATTTGTATAACTGCAAATTGTAATAATACAAACAATTTTAGTATCTAAATATGAAATTTAATTTACATAGCGCAAAAACTTAATTTGTTACCATTCTAAAGACGTTTTAGAGCACCCCGTTACCCGTAATAACAATAAAATATCTGATAAATACATAATTAAAACTTTAACTCGTGTATGTGTCCCTTTAAAATACTCGTACTCCCTTAATATTGGAGAAAACACAAAAGTTTTGTTTAAAATTATATTGATTTGATATAAAATTTACAACACCCCCAATTGCTAAATTAGATTTCATACGTTTGAAACTTCAAACCTTATTAAATAACAATCTGTTATTGTCATACCTACCGGTCCCAAATAATTTTGTTTGGGCAACAAATACATTAGAGTGCTTTACAAATTTATTTATTAAATAAAAAAAAGATGTTCACAGTTTTTATAAGAAATTTTTATGTCAATTTTACTTCAATTTTATTTTATAGCTTTCATATCAGCGTCAAAAACAAATCATACCAAGAACACAAAAAAAATTAAAATAAACCTCGAACACATTATGTAAATAGGAAGTCCTTTCTTGCTGACCATAAATAATTAAATTTAAAAAAGGATTTGTTTTGTTAGTTCAAATATATATACACATTTATTAAGAGAGTCGTGTTTGCATCGTATTTTATAACTCGTTGGAGATGTTCGCCAATTATACTTACACCACAATCCCTATATATCATATCTTTATCTTGAAAGAATACGCCCGCACATTTCGCCGGCCCGTTAACTTAGCCTCAAATTCTTCCTTTCCCAAGTACGTGAGCATTTTCACGTCGTCGTTTTCTTTAGTCGGGAGTCAGCGTTGAGAAATATTATTTTTCTTCGGGGCGGGTGTCGTTAACGAGTATTTACGAGGACACAGGCGTCTCTACCTGACGGCGGCGCCTTCCGCCGGATCGCCCGTAATTGCGCCCAATTAGAGCATTATGCTGACGTGAATACGGCACGGACGCGATAATGGCGATACTATCTGTCCTCCCGCGTCGCCCATCTCCGAACCCAATGAAACGCTTTTCTTCCCCCTAATTCACATTCCGTATCTCAGCGCGTTCGCAGTCCTCTCCATTTCTTACGAGATATGCTCACGTAACTTTCACTCGATTAACCAGGGAGACTTCCTTATGAATTCACTGTCAGTTTTCATTACATTCGTCGAGACAAATCTTTATGACAGTGTTATTCTTCATGCGCGACGCTTCTGGTTTTATTCATTCATACCACTTCGCAGATAATATGGTATATGCACCAAGAATAAAACTCTTGTGAGAGGCTCGGTTTCATCGCCAATTTTAATATGAATAACGTAGTGCGTTATTTATGTTAGCTCTATAACAAGCTCTATAAAGACAAAGTTTTTGTGAATAGGCACATTTTTCATTCTTAGCTGTGCGTGCGTTAACTACGTGCCTGTGCGTGCGTGGTACGGAGTTTTTCTCTATTGTTTCTCTATAATATGATAATAAAATATATAAGTTTGGCAAAATTCCGGTGAGTCTATTTGTGTTGTTTCGGCTATATTCGCTTATCTTTATTTATACCTACTGTCAACAGCTTACTTAAATTAACTACCTATTTTGTTATTTGAAATTTCATATTAATATGATTTTATTAAACAGCGACATTTTTTAAATCTTTATACTTACAATTTTGACATCTTAACTTCCAACGACTCCAATCCTAACAATCCTAAAGTAAATGCTGGTAGGCAACTTTTTCTTATCCATTTTATATCTAAACGGGTCTTTGTAAAAAAGGTCCTTAAATAAGCAATGCTGTGAGTTCTGACATTATACTTTAGCCACTTTATATAAGTCCCAGACAAGACAGCCTATAAGTTAAAGTAAATAGCGTAGAAGTAAAATAAAAGTACAAAATTACTATACTTTTTGAGCAACGTGTTTGATTCTACGGAGACTTTTTTATTTTAGGTTAAGCTAGATAGTTATTCAGCTACCTAATAGACTAATTATACTTAATAAATATAGTTTCATATAGTCCGTTAAATACCATTTTATTTTTAAAATCCTATATGCAATCCTAATTTTGTTAGTGTACAATAAAATTTATTTGTTTCTATTTTATGTAAACTGCAATTGTCGTGTATATTGAATTGTAGATTCATGATCGGCGATATAACCGTGTGAAAGTATAATACCACCTGCGGCAAAAAAATCCGAATGCATAGCATTCCAAAACCATTTTGAATAAAAAAACCGATGTAGGAAAAGTGATCGAGTACCTACTAAAATAATAAAATACATATAATTTATAGATGGCAACTGTTCACATTAAACTACGTATTCATTTGGTCAATAAAATACAAGGTTGTTAAACTCTTATTATCTTCACATATCGTTATCAATTTTATGAACAATTTGGATGAGGCTTTGGCTGAAAACCAGCGTTGGCAGAGACTTTGCCCCTTTGACCCCTCCAACACATGCTGAGCCCAATGCCTTTCGGCACAGCTTACACCGAGTCAAACGTCACAAGTAGCAGTAGCAGCTTATTTGACTTTCTTCGTTTTTATTTTTAGGTAACTGTTCATATATTTTCTGAGATTCATATGTGTGCTTTACTGAATAAATATTTTTCTTTCTTTCTTTCTTATCATATGGACAACCTGAACTGTATCTAAATCGTGCACAGATCACCAAAGTGATCTTAAACAGCCCACGAAATATAAAGAAAATCTATAGCCACAACAGTCAATCAATAGCCAATATTTTTGTCACTATTACGATACTTTAATAAAAAAAAATATTTTTATTATTTCATCAGTTATTCTACTACTACGAAACTACGGATCACGGCACCATATGGGGTAAATTTATCGTTTCAGCTATTGGCTGTAAAGGTTCTTGAAGAGCGACCTCGAACGTGAAGACCTAGAATGGGCAAGCTTACCACAAGTTGGACCGATGAAATGAAAAATTTACAGGATGAAAGCAGGATGTGTACAGCACACAACTGGTGGTTGTGACGGTCTTTGGGGAGACCTGCAGTTGACGTCTTTTGAATAACGATGAACTGCTGACTAAAAATCTATAGCTACGATCTGTTTGTTAATAAACAAACACTAAGGGCACATTTTACAACATTAAGGATCTTGAAATATTTTGTACAAAATATAGTAAACATAACTCCAAGATGCAAATTAAATATTACTGCCGACTTGCGCCGCAGCTTCTTCATGTTTACGTTCGCTGCACGAGCCCCTTTGTCATTTAGTAATAATTCATTCATTTAAATCTTTCTCAAGGAGGCTGCTGTTATATTGTTTTAAAATAAGCCTCTTAATCTGTTTAAGATTCTTGTTTTGTTGATAACAGTCTTTCTATCAATTTAAAAGGTTTCGTTCATTTATACCCATTTTCGTAAACGTAGAACATTGGAACCGTTTTTAACAACTAGCTAAAATGAGACTTGAAATGGTTAACTTGAAATGGTAACTGTCTCGTTGGTCTGGTGGCAAAGCGCATCGCTTTGTGATCACAAGGTCCTGGGTTCAAATCCTAGGTCGGACAAATGTAGTTTTTCTAACGAAAAATTCCCAGTACGAGTCCGGAGTCTGGAATTGTGCCCGGTATATGGCAATAGGCACGCCCCCTATTACATGGGACCTAACATCGTCGGCGAAACGTGGGTGTACTCAGTACACCTCTGCCACCCCCTCTGGTGAATATAGGCGTGACGGTGACGGTGAAATGGTTAGCTCACGAAGTAGGGAATAGGGCCAAGTACATGCATTATGAGGACATTTGTATACTGTGGACTTCTAATCCACTGTCCAATGATTTGGACAATGTAAAATAGTATAACGTAATAATCAGAGGGCTGAGCAAAAGCCACTTAACGTTATCGTAACGTTGTCCAAAAGAATGCTGGCACGTTCAATGCACGTTTGAAAAGGATAGCTTATCAACTCGATAGCGTTACGCTAATAGCGTTACACTCTGTTTGTTCTAAGCACTCAAACTCCTTACCTACGATTTCCGCCAAAAATTAAAAGGACCCAAACAACGAACACGCTATTGCATAGTACTTCAGAGGCATTTTAGTTCGTCTGTATAAAAATACTTCATGACAACCAGTTCGAGAGCCCATTTAGAAATCGGCGAGTTATGCCGGCCACATATAATCATCTATTAATATTTACGGCTGGTTCCCGTAGTTTCAGAAATAGCCCGGTTCCTAGCCATCTAAACTTCATTGTCACAGCCCATGATTTGCTTTCATATCTTACATTACCTAGTCTTTGCACCTGCTGGGGTCATCTTGCTCTTTATATTTCTTAATTTTAGCAACTGATGTTAGCAGGTGGCGTACATAACACTAATTTCTTGTAAAGGACTTCTACGTGTGTTGGACTCGTATCTTCCAATGGTGCGGGTAAAAGTTACGTAAAAAATAATAGTTGCCTCTGCGTCCACTATTCCCTGATACAGAGATCTATACGTAGTACACTCACATTTCGCCAAGGTATTTTGACTGCCGAGAGAAGATAAGCCTGTCAGCAATCATCGGGTACATCAATTCACGTCTTTCGAAAATTATTGGTTTCTCTGAAATTGACTATACGCAGAGTGTCGTCAATAGATTTTTCATCTTACCGCTGCGTTACCAAGAACTCCCTCCGAGAGACAGATGGGCTTATCCGGCTTGACGGTACACCAGATAACTTCTATCCATACTAATTCACCTACCATGTGGCATAATTATGATCTCAGTTTGAATGTCATATATTAAGCTAGGTAATGAAAAAAATAATATTAATATCTCGTTGACCGATTGACATTAAAATATTAAGGAACTGGGAAGCTATGACCAATAATGGAGAATGAAATAAATCTTTGATGTTACAGAACTTACATATTTCAAAAATACTTAAACAAAAAGTAGGGCCCGGGTTATAAGCATCATCATCATCTGCTTCTCAATTCTTAAATCTCGAGTTGTCGGTAAAACACCGACAACTTCACGGTAAAACAAGTCTTTTGAAAATTCTTGGTATCTCTCTATCTTGGAGACTTTCTCGTGATATTTTTCTTCACTGCAAGCAGGTCATAAATAGCACAAAAGTACGAATCAAAATTTGATTTCTGTAAGAAGCAAACATTGTATTGACTAGGCTACTGTTTTTTAAGAGTTTTTTATTTTATTTTACGTATACTTCACACCGTTGACCGATTGATATTAAAATATTAAGGAACTGGGAAGCTATGACCAATAATGGAGAATGAAATAAATCTTTGATGTTACAGAACTTACATATTTCAAAAATACTTACACAAAAAGTAGGGCCCGGGTTATAAGCATCATCATCATCTGATTCTCAATTCTTAAATCTCCAGTTGTCGGTAAAACACCGACAACTTCACGGTAAAACAAGTCTTTTGAAAATTCTTGGTTTCTCTCTATCTTGGAGACTTTCTCGTGATATTTTTCTTCACTGCAAGCAGGTCATAAATAGCACAAAAGTACGAATCAAAATTTGATTTCTGTAAGAAGCAAACATTGTATTGACTAGGCTATTGTTTTTTAAGAGTTTTTTATTTTATTTTACGTATACTTCACACAGTTCCCCCAATGCTGTCCATCCCGAACCAACTGGAAGCCGCGTACGTCGGCCAGGATGTGACGCTGGAGTGTCATACAGAGGCTTACCCTTCCTCGATCAACTACTGGACAACTGACCGGGGAGATATGATAATCTCAGGTATTAACGTTCAACAGTATAATAATATCAGCCTATACTGCCCACTGCTGGGCAAAGGCCTTCTCTCACAAATCGAGGTGAGAGAGATTAGGTCATACTCCACCACGCGGACCCAGTGCGGATTGGTGGAGGCAGGTTTGTGGCCACCCGCTGTTGGAACTTATCAAGCCGCCTTTAAGGCTTCCAACTCGGCTTAACGACTACCACATTAAGTGGTAACCGGGACCAACGGCTTAACGTGCCTTCCGAAGCACGGAGACGCTCGAATATGAAAATGTCACAAACGGTCACCCATCTCAGGCCGACCGAGTCGAACGCTGCTTAACCTTGGTGATCGGTAAGAATACCGCGGTCGCACAGCGCTACGAGCGCCTCAACAGTAAATCACAATAAACAATTTGTTTAATAATAACTTCGAATAACTTATTAAAGCTTGGTGATAGAACATTAACAGATACTACTTTAATAATATAAGATTATGTCTAAAACCTTTTGGTAGAACGAATGTAGAACGTATTTAACTAACAAATACCAAAAAATATGTACAGATACAACAAAGAGGACTCATATTCCAAAATTACACTTTTCTACACTACACGTACAAGATACACTCTAACGCAAATATAATATGATGAAATAACGTATATTCTCCAACAGGAAATAAATACATCACGTCACTGAGCGACGACAGTTATAGTCGGAAAATGAAATTGACTATACGCAGAGTGTCGACAAGAGATTTTTCATCTTACCGCTGCGTTGCCAAGAACTCCCTCGGAGAGACAGATGGGCTTATCCGGCTTGACGGTACACCAGATACTTCTATCCATACTAATTCACTTACCATGTGGCATAATTATGATCACAGTTTAAATGTAAAATATTAAGTTAGTTATTACATGCGTTATACAGAAATAATATTAAAATCTCGTTAACCGAATGACATTAAAATATTGAGAAACTGGGAAGGTATGACCAATAATGGAGAATGAATAAATCTTTGATAACAGAAGTTACATACTTCAAAAATACTTAAAAAAAGAAGTGGGGCATTTTGATGATACTTATAACCATCATCATCTGCTTCTCAATTCTTATATCAGGAGTTGTCGGTAAAACACAATATGGTGTTAATTAATCAGCCTATACCTACTGTCTCCTCGCAAAGGCCTTCTCTCACAGATCTAGATGAGAGAATAGGTCATACTCCACCCTGCAGGTGCACGGGCGGAGACGCTCGGAAATAGAAATGCCGCAAACTATCACTGCCCTCTCAAACTGACCGAGTCAAATGCTGCTTAATATTGACAATCGCTTTAATACCAATACGCTACGACCTATGCTTATTCACTTCATGAGTATCATTCATAAAATGTACTTACATTTACAGAGATTCCTGCCCCATCAACTACAAGTACTACCGACAACTACGTCCCCACATCACCTCAAAAGAAAAAAGGTAATGTCAATGAGCTACGTAATTCCTGTATATTAAATAACACATGTCAGTCATTTCTATTAGTTCTACGAAACACACTTAAAGGACGAAATAATTAATGTTCAAAAGTAACACAAAATTTCAAATTAAACCCTTCAAAGGCTGATCAATCAGGGAATTTACGGATTAATTTTTTATTACCTACTCGATTTGGCATTCGGCATGTAGCCGAGTGACGATTGGAAATGTTGAAACTTCAAATTTGGCAACTACGCTCGGGATATATCAATAGTGAAGAGTTGAGTAGGACCCTCCTCGTGCCTTTTATACATTCATTAGCTAGCTCACGGCTGCCTCACGAAAGGTCGTTGCTAGATTTTGTATTTATTGGTTTCGCTGCCACGGGCCAATGCTTCCGTACAATTGGGTCGTTAGTAATATTATTGCGGGAAAAGCGATTTTGTTTGCGCTTTGACTTCCAATGTACCTTCTTATTGTTATAGATTTGAGTTTTCTTTTATATTCTTTATGACGTCGTATATTTCGTTCACACTTGAAAGCCCACTTTCATAGCCCCTAAGCTGTATGTAAGAAAAGTTTACGACGTAATCATTTTCCACATCGTTTTGCGTTCACGGGACTTTTTTTTTATCATACACCTTGATTTTGTCAGCAAAACATAAAAATCGTTGGCGAGACAGCTCAGCGGAGAACCGAGTCATAGGAGACTACGAGGTGGAAGAGTGGAAAGACGTCGGTAAGTGGGTAACACATTATTTAGTAGTTTAAAAGCCTTTTAATGTTCCGCGTCGGTATAAAACCCTATTTCGTTGAGAATTTGACCTGTAAATAGTATTTAGCACAAAAATAAAGAGCAAGCAAGCGAGCAGAAATCTTTGGAACCTTTTCAATATTCATCGTTTAGGATATGTATTGATAATTAGAAGATATATGTAAGCAACTATTTTAAATATTCTAAAAATAATTGATAGTGTTACTCGTACGAGGCATGCCTTTTAAGTTTTGTCGTTTGAAGAAAAAAACACAACTAGAACCTTATAGTACTTTTTATTGTTTTTCAAAGTATTCACCACGTAGCTTAATACACTTTTCCATTCGCTCAAACCAGTTATTATAACATTTATTCCACACTAAAGTGGGGGTGTTCAAAATGGCTGACTTGAAAGCGTCGACTGCTTCTTCACCGGACTGGAACCTTTGACCACGAAGACTTTTCTTAATTTTAGGAAATGTAAAGAATTCATTAGGGCTTAGGTCAGGACGGTATGGAGGATGGTCAAGAATTTCTACTTTTTCCTGCTTCAAATACTCAATCGTTTGACGAGCGCTGTGTGAGCTTGCGTTGTCGTGGTGCAGGATGATGCGTCGCTTTGAGTTAGATTTTCGAAGTTCGGCGATGACTTGTGGTAAACAAACTATGGTATACCACTCTGCGTTAACCGTTCTACGATCTTCAAGTGCAATAGTCGCAACATGGCCGGTTTTTCCAACGAACGTGACCACCATCTTCTTTGAAGTGCTTCGAGAACGAACAACTTTAGTCGGCTTTGGCTCGTCTTGAAAGACCGAGATTGTAGATTGTTGTTTGAAATCAGGATCGTAGGCATAGATCCAAGATTCGTCACCACTGATGATGTCGTAGACGTGATTTGACTCTCCTTGGTTGAACCTTTGCAGAGTTTTCTTACACCATCTGACGCGGGCCGCCTAGTGATCGTCGGAAAGCAGATGCGGTATCCAACGGCAAACTAGCTTTCTCACACCAAGCGCTTCATGCAAGATCTTCTGAATGGTTGTTCCTGAGATGCTAATAGAGCCTCTATCTCTCGATACGTCACATGACGATCTTCGAGAATTAGTTGTCTCACAGCAATGATGTTATCTTCAGTGAAGGCGGATTTTGGGCGTCCTTCGCGAGATTTGTCACTAACACTGGTATGTCCACGCTGGAATTCTATATACCAGCGTTCGACAGTCCGCAGACATGCAGCTTCATCACTAAACACAGATGTTAGCTCTTCAAACCACTGAAGCCGTGTCAGGCCTCTTTTAAAGTTGTAGAAAATTATTGCACGAATATTTTCCTTAGAAAGATTCATTTTCATACGTAACCTGACAGATTCCAATCGACGCTGTGACTAAACAATAGCATTAATCCTAATACTTTCAACTGTTTTGAGATTCAAAATTTAAACACATTCGAATAAAGAACAATTCCAAATTCAAAATTGCCGGGAAATATGGAAACGACAGAACTTAAAAGGCATGCTTCGTACAGAGCGAACTTACTTAATTTAAAAAAAACTTTTGATTGGATCAAGAATTCTCATTAACGTTGATTTCATATTTAATGGTTGTTGGATAAGCACTTTTAAAACTAATTGCTACTTAAATGTTAAGCATGTTGTTAAAATTTCATCAGAACGCTTTAATTGCCTATTTATTATTTATGACATTCAGATTATGAATCAACGCAGTCTTCCCGATCCACCATAAGCCGAGACGTACCGATCATCATTATAGGGGGGCTGATCATCGCCAGCTGATATTCACTGAACCTTAACATTCGCATATCATAGTGCCAATAAGACATTTGTGCTAAGCAAGATAAGATAATATTATAGAAGTGAAAACATAGTATAGATGCTGTGTCAATATAGTGTTGTTACAAAACATTTTGGATTCTAAAATATCGTTTTAAATTGTTATTGGTCACACCGAAGATCTCAATTTCTTTTGAACATAAAATATTATCTGCGTTATAATATTTCCATGAATTGTAGTTTCTATCTAGATTATAAATACTTTCGATGTTAATAAAAGACTGATAGGTTTTTACGATAAATGTGCCATATCTTATCGCATGTAACAAGAGTATTTAATACCTATGTTATAAATGTTTGGAATATGCGTCTATTATATGTCTTCAAAAACGCACAGCATAGAGTGAAGAAAGCACAATTAAATCGTTCGAAATATCGAGAATATGCGCTACATGTGTCATATTTCCAGCAATATATGTCAAAATTCTGTCATCACAGGGCGCGTTAATACAATTCCCGCCACTTTAACTGACAAGTGTCATTAGCATCTTTTAAATCGTTCATAGTGCACGAAAACTTTTCTCTTCCAATATAAAAAAGCCGAAAATTTTTATTCTACTCACTAAAACACCGTGTCAAAGTCAACTCTACAGTGTTAAGTGAGCGTTGGTGATATTTTTTCTCCTCAAGCACAGCATTGTTTCTTCTTTCGTGGAAAATGGAGCCAACAGGTAACGAATCAGAACGCCGGGGCGAGATGCTACTCCGGAGGGAGAACATATCCTGATTCCGAGTTCGGGGACATCGGAAGGTATCTCCTCATCCTCGGAGTCTGAGGTAGGCCCAGCATCACCCTTACCAAGTAAGCGTTTTCGTACTTTATTCCGTAAACGCAAGTACAAATAGTCGAAACTGATCGGCATGTCGACATTTTAATGTCTTATATTTCCAATTATTCATCGCAATTACCTGTTTATATGAATGCAACTCAAAATAAAGATGCAAACCCAAGTACCCATACCACCTACACCGAAATTAATAACTGAGAGCGATACCTTACGGACATACGCTTTTTTCTTCAAGCGAGATGCTGAAACAATGTACAGCGCTTTCAAAATCTATATTTATTTATATGGTTCACTAATTATGTAATTCAAACACTACTAACGCGCATTAAGGGAGCGCTCGTGCGAACATAGGGTGGGCCTAAACAGACAAAAACAGCAATAAACAATGTTTTGCTGAATTGAATATTGCAACAATTCGAAATTCCCCGGAGGAAATGGCATAGAGTGGCAATGGCATCAGGAGTGCTATGCTACTTCAATAAAATCATGGTTTATTTGACCCCAACAGAGACCCTACTTGCAGGTCTGTCTAACAAGGTCTTAGATCGCAGACAGTTATCGACTGGACCTGTACCAATTCAAAACAGTTGCACACAATTTTTTTTTTTGGTTTTGTACCTAGCTCACCAAGTTTCAATAAAAAACTGAACAACCACAATGCAAATTGTCTGTGGAAAACATTTCAAATGCAATGAGATCAGCTGAACCGCACCCTAAAACAAATAGGTAACCAGAAACTTAAAAGGACTACATCATTCCACTTAGTTCTGAATATCTGCTTGATAGAAATGCACTACAGCCTATTATTCAATCTCTAGGAGGTTCTCAGACCTAGCTATATACACCAGCTCGCCCAAAATGCAAAGTAACTATAACAGCACAAGGGCCGAGCCCTTTTACCAACATCACAATTGAGATACCTCATACGTGAACACAAAACAAGCATGACAAGCCTGGAAAAGTTGAGTTCAACTTGAAGGCCAATCAATTCATTATTAAATTCAGCCAAGCCAGCTACTAGCTACTTTTTGATAATAAAAAAAAAAAAAAAAAAAAAAAAAAGTAGCACATGCTTGCCATACCCCTCCAATTACATTCTAAAAAGTTTAGAAAGACCTAACTACAGACAGACCAATCTTTGACATCAGGACAATAAAGGCTTTCATTATTACAAAAAACACTTCCAACTAATATCACATCAAGACATAATCAACCTTCTCTTGTCAATAATCTTGAACCCAAGGACTGGTTGGTGAAAATGAATCTCCATCAGGCATACCTACACCTGTGTGTTGCGGAAACAACAGATGATTTCTATGCATAACCTACAATTGGGCCTGTCATCAGCGCCCCATACATTCGCAACGGCTTTGAACTGGGTTGCGGAAACCCTTCGAAACCGTGGCATGGAGACCCTTCGAAACCGTGGCTTCGTCTCCTAGTATTCTTAGACAACTACCTACTGGGCTACCAGAGCATGGACAAACTAATGGCGCAGGTCGCGGAGACACTCGCCTTCTTGGAGGCCCTGGGCTGACATGTACACCATCAAAACTCAAGCACTTAGACCCACCGGTGGAATACCGAGGCTTGATGTAGAACACTCCAAACCAAACAATAGCCTAACCAAAACAAGGTTCTTAAAATAAAAGCTTTCTGATAAGGACTTTAAACTAAACCAATGCTCACCGGAGGAGCTTCATAATGTGATGGGCATGTTATACTTTGCCAAACATGTGGTCACCCAGGGCAGGTTATACTGTCGCAGAGCACAACTCTCTCTGAAAAGTTTGCCCAAAGAGGCCAGAAAATAGAACTGTGCTTCAACATACGCCAGGATGTAAAGTGGTGGTTGGAGGCAGCAAACTGCAAGCCAACCCCATTTCGAGAGAAATAACACATTTCTTGACAACAGACGCAGCGGATGCGGGCTGGAAAGCATACCTGAGCAACCAATAACAAACCTAAAAGAAATTTATGCTGTTTTCACCATAGCCATGCCACATGGTGCTTTACTGAAAAACACCATATTCTGGTCCAATCAGACAACAGAACACTGCTTGCTCACATCTGTAATCAAGGCAGCACCCGGTCTATCAGACTGCTGGAACTAACAACCAGACTGTGGGACCTATACAGCTCACGAAACATATGTATGATGGCAAATCACCTGCCGGGAAAATTAAATGGTATAACAGACCGCCGCCTCAAGCGCTCGGAGCGCTGGGCGACCGCGGTGCTCGTACCGATAACCAAGGTTAAGCAGCGTTCGACCCGGTCGACCTGAGATGGGTGACCGTTTGTGGCATTTTATATTCAAGTGTCTCCGTGCTTGGGAAGGCACGTTAAACCGTTGGTTCCAGCTACCACATGGTGTGGTAGTCGTTAAGCCTAGTTGGAAGCCTTATAGGTGGCTTGATAAGATCCAACAGCAGGTGGCCACAAACCTGCCTCCACCAATCCGCACTGGGTCCGCGTGGTGGAGTATGACCTAACCCCTAACCTCTCACCTCGATTTGTGAAAGAAGGCCTTTGCCTAGTGGGCAGTATGGGCGGTTATTATAGCAGACTACCTCCCACGGGGCGAACCCATTCCAGAATGGCATCTGCTACCAACAACAGCAGTAAACATCTTCAAAATTCTCAGTTCTCAGATGCAGACCTACTCACAACAAAGGAGACTGCTGTCATACTGACTTCATATTGTTACATTCGAAAGACAGCTTAAAAAGATGTGCTCCCCTCTGCGATGCTTGCAGTCAGAAAACGGGAATTCTAAACAATGTGGGTGTTCCCCCTCATGATACCCAGAGTCCTAACATACCTCAATAACACAAGTAGATAAGATACTCATTCAAGCCTGGAAAGCTGAGGGGGGGGGGGGCAGATCAAATACCCAACTGGGCCCCCCTTAAGGAGGGAAGGGAAAGATGCAGCCTTATTCCTGGTCCACCTCTATCTAGAAAACAAACTATCACACATACTATGCGACAACCATCAAAGACCTCCCTTAAGACCTTCTTCATTTGGCAAGTCTTGAGAGCAATCTCATACTCCAGGCCTCAGCCACCCAAGCCACCCATATGGGATATTAATATACTATTTCTATTTATCTATATCATCACGCCGGCTCCCTCGCTGGGTGGGCGGAGAGTGCAGAGTTCCAACAGTTTACACAAACAGACAGAGTTACAAAATACTATTTAACTGGCTAAGACCCTCACCCTGCTCAGAATCTATATAACACAAGAGCAGAAGAACAGTGTTAATTTTATTATTATTGCTGCAAACCGCTCAACTAACCCTTCTGAATCTTTCAGAGAACAACTCCACAGAGACTGACAACACAATAACTTCTGGCCGAAATCAAGACAAGGCCAAAGACAAGCAGGCTGGCACCTTTTACAACATAGGAACCGTCATATCTACCCAGTAAATCACATAAGAAAACTCACTAAAGCTATAGAAATTAAATGTAACAAAAACAAAGAGAATAAGTAGGGCTTATCAGACTTCATCTCTATCATAGGAGCCTTCCAAACCATGAAAGCGGGTTGGGTACATTCAAGCTTCAGAAAACTAACATCGACGCATCGAAAGCGTCCGTTCAACTGTGACACTAGGTGTGACGAGACAATAGACTTATTGAAGATATCCTGGGCAGAGAGCATTGGAAATGTTCAGATACCTCAAAATACTTTAAGCGCAAAGTTGATAGACCTAGCAGTTATTCCATAAGTCTATATAAAAATTTTAAATACTGCTTTATCCCTAATATTATAAGGATTAATAGACATTATATTTATTGTCATTGATCTCAGTATTACACATTTTAAAAATAATTATTATGTATTAATAATTATGTATGACTACATACATAATTATGCATATTGGTCATAATACCCTCAACTTGACTAAAGAGGTTCTGTCTACCCTCTAGATATTAAAAACTAATCCCAACCTTATAAGGAGCACTAATTCTGTTTTATAATCTGACTCTTCTTTACTATCTATATCCTACATGTTGAAAATAACTTCAACATGATTATAAGAGGTTCTGACTTCTTGTTTTACAATCTAATTGAAGAAAGAAAGAGCCTTTTGTAAATTTTATATAATAATTACCATTCACTCTTTGTGAGAAGTTCATATCTAACTATATTATTACAACTTATTATAGTATATAAGATAGTAATTTAAATTTTTCAGCTAGTTGATGTATTTATGGAAAACGACTTAATCACCACAAATTGAATTAAAAAAAAAAAAAAAAAAACAAGTCACTTGATTATATGGACTTTTATTAGAAATAGATCCATAATATTCTTAACATTAATAGTTCACATTAGCATCTCATGGACATTCATTGTCTGACGAAATCTATGTCAATTCTGCTCACCATCAGATACCAAACAAATCTTCACTCTATGCTGTGCGTTTTTGAAGACATATAATATGACTGTTTTGCATTAAAACAAAACAGGTATTATATGTTGGAGAAAACGCACAGCATAGGCTCAAGGAGCTTGCTGGTGATGAAGATCTAATGTCACTTGTCAGTTAAAGTGGCGGGAATTGTATTAACGCGCCCTGTGATGACAGAATTTTGACATATATTGCTGGAAATATGACACATGTAGCGCATATTCTCGATATTTCGAACGATTTAATTGTGCTTTCTTCACTCTATGCTGTGCGTTTTCTCCAACATATAATACCTGTTTTGTTTTAATGCAAAACAGTCATATTATAGAGCTTTGAAATGCCACTGCATATAGCGAGTCAGAAACAAATATTTATCGTATCCAAGAACAGTATTTTGTTAGCATTTTAAAAATCAATAATAGGCGCTCAGCCAACAATTGTTCAGTACTCCCTATATAGTTTTAACCGGCTTAATGCAATGTACGTTCGTAGCTAGCGGTACGAGCGCTACGTGCTATGTCGCGCACTTGCCAGCATTTAGATAACATCCTACGACTACGAGCTCACCACACAACTAGAACAGTGTAGATGATAGATAGAGTAGGAACACAACACTATCACCGACATTCGAGTATGAAATTACTTTTCCGACTATTCCGAATTCATGATTACATAAAACAACGCTACAATTTTGAAGTGTTATGTATGATTGGGCCTTAGGTATGCGCGCATGCTAAGGCACATTCCGCAGTTACGCACAACAGTCTTCATAATGTTTGTAGAAGTCACAAAACTCACTGGTGACGTCATATTTTAAAATTTGCTTAACTTAAAACAGCGATCTCGAACGAACCCACACTCATTACAAAACACATGACGGTTAGTTCCAGACAATACAATACAATATACTTTATTGCACACAAAAAAAATACAGAAAGAAAGAAAAGTATTGGACATAGTTATCGGTACAGTAAGGCGGCCTTATCGCTTAAAGCGATTTCTTCCAGGCAACCTTCAGGTAGAGGACAGAGATGCTTACAATAAAAATAATAATTTAAAATTAATTCATTACAAGTTATTTAAAATTTAAAAATGACATTAATAGTTAATCTATCTTCAAATAATAATATTATACAAAAAGATTAGCAAATAAAGGACAAGTCAGGAGTCTCCGTAACCGGCGAGCGTGTATGACACGAACTATGTGAGTGGAGGAAACCAGAGATGTATGTAAGGAAAGAACCTGTTGGATCATTGTACTCTCTGCCTACCCCGCAAGGGATTCGACGTGATGATCTAGATAGATAGATAGATTAGCAAATAATGTTATCTTTAAATTTCAAAAACGTCCTTTCTGCAACTGGACGTGAGTGTCTTTTTTTAACTATCGAATCTAATACACAATCAACGCCTCAGAAATGTGTATATGTAGTGTAACTAATATGTAAATTTAATATAGGTAGCTGCTAAATATTCAGTGGCATGTAAATGATAGTATACAATCCGCGTTATGCTTATAAAGAGTAAGTAAACTATAGAAACGTTTGTAAAGTAAACAGTTTACCTCTAGTGTTTAATTAATTAATTCTAATACATATACATACATACATACGATGTTTGTTTTGAAATATGTGTTTCATTTACTCGTTAAATAAACGTGTACATTTTGATGCAAATAGGTTAGTTACATAAAGTACTTTTATTTATTTTATTTACTGCTTTACCATACTTACGATATTGTTAGAGAATATCGTTTTCAACCTATCAGCCGTTATGTCAAAAGAATAAAATAGACGGAGCGTTCAGCGGCTACCTTAAAATACATATTATCTTATGTATACTAAATATAAGAAACGAAATTCTTCCATCTCAATTGTTAGAAGACAAGTCCAACTATATTTGTTAAGGACGAACCTCGTAGGAATAAAAATTACAAAATCGCATCCAAATATAATATTAGTCGTGAATGATACTTTCATAATTATTGCTTTTAGACCGAATGCTCCTAGAATAGCCCTCAATGTTGCTGTTTGGGACTTTGCAATTAGTGTGCCTGTAGAGCAATATTTAACATGATTAATAAATACTTCGAAAAGATGCAGTTATTTGACGTAAATACTGAGTAAAAGCAATGACTCAGGTTATGGCGAACCGTTGATATAAAAATAGCAGTAATATTTACTCAAATATGCAATTAATTCTATATAATCTCGCTAAATCCCCTGCAGGGTAGGGAGAGACAACGGATTCCAACAGGTTCTTTCCCTACGGACCTCTCTAGTGTCATCTACTCTCATAGTAAAGCATTATACTCTCATGTACTTAATTGATAAGAAGTGAAACTTAACTAACGCATCATATTGTAAATATCGGTTCTGCAGATTTGCCAAGTGCTCCGTCAGTCTTATTCTTTTAGACTAAGTCGTTTTTTAGTCTAAGAAGTCTTTATAAATAAAAAAACTCATACGTCTGTCAGGTATACTTACAAATGTTTATTTTAAAAGAGTTTTATGTAAAAACCATCAGTTTTATTTTTGTAACTACATATAATCGTACTAACTGTAATCTGGCATTATGCGTTTTGTAAATATTCGTCACTTCTGTAATAAAGACAATACGGCGTGCTTTGTATTATAAATAAATAGCTATGTTATAGTAAACAGTCTATGTATTTTAAAACTATCCATTAGACTTTTAACATTCAATATTTTATGAAGTTCACTAAGTGCTTGGTCCATGATATAATATACATGTTGTAGCCAGTCATTAGTACAGACACTAAATGGAACGCAAGTGCGCCATCTAGCGGCGTAGAATGCGCAACCAGATTTCCAGCGCGCTTCGACAGTCGTGATGTTGACGGCGGACTCGACCGAACTCAGTTTGAATCGGGACGCCACTGAGTTAAGACGTCACAAACTCCTACGTTTCAATTTGTGCCTATTGTGATATTGTGATTACCAAAAGTACTAAGTTGTTCTATTTTCTTACATTAAAATAACCAGTGTTAAATTTGAACGCATTCTCATTGCACAATACCTACATCTGCCCACATATACGAAATAAGATTTCTGTATCTATTCTATGGAGTTGAAATCTGAGTATTTAATCAACCACTTTGCTCAAATGAAATATATCACTGACTCTGGAATCTGTCTACATATGTCTAGCAAGCCTAAGTGTTTCTAGCCTATCAATTAATTTTCCTAAGGATTTATTTTGAAATCATAATTAGAAGGTTTATTTAATCCGTTTTGAAATTAGTTAGTAAAACAATCATTACATCATGGACTGAGCACACATACAATAAAATATAATTTACAACTATTAATTAATGGTTCATATAAGTTCATTTATGTAATCTGTAAACGCCTGCATATTTTGGAAATCGTTATAATCCCTGTTAATGACCCTGTATAGCAAACAGTGCAGTTAGCTCCTCATGTAAAGTTAAAAATAAATGAAATTTCTTATTATGTATGACTTTAATTTGTTGCAGACGATTATTTAAATTAAATTTACTTATAACTTCTCAGAATATTTTTCTATCTACGTGTACTATTACGCCAAATCTCATGCATGGTAAGCAGTGACAGAGTACAGAGTTCCAACAGGTTATTTCCTTACAGATCTCTCTTTCTTCCTCCACTCTCATTCGTTCGTCTCATACACGCTCGCTAGTAACAGACACTATTGACTTACCCTTCAAATAGGACACGGTCTAGAATAATACACTTTTAATACTAAAATATTTTTAATAGACCATAAGAATTGAACATTTATGCCTTTAACGCTTGTACATACAATATAAAATGACTAAAAGTGCCCACTGCATAAGTTAATAAATACCGTTACGCCTTTATTTCCCAAACGGGGCTGGCGAAGGTGTACTCGTACAACCATTTTTCGCTGACGATGTTTAGCCCCGTGTTTTAGGGGCGAGCCTATTGCCATGTACCGGGCACAATATTAGACTCCGGACTGATACTGGAATTTTATCTATTGAAAAATTTCATTTTTGACCCACTTCGAATTGGACCCGGTACCTCGTGATCGCTACGCGCATTATTCGCCACTACTACCAACGATCAGTCACAATTTGGAATATATATATTTTATCCCGCAGCATCAGTATAACACGTTTGATTCCAACAATGCTATCATCGCGATTCCATACAGTACGTCAGACGTGGACGAACAACAAAGCTCCATTGTTTACAAAATTATTGCAGCACGCCCACTCGGGCTTATTTTGCATAAAATAATGGACACGGAAGCGGTACCTGCAGGGCTAGCACGGACGGGAAGATTTTTCTCGTGTGGAATAACATTTTGTCGGCTCGTCATTAGAGTCTTATACGCAGTCTTGTCTATACCTTAATACAATTCTTGTAAATAGTGTTGTCATGTCAGTCTTTTATCACAGCGTGCTATGATAGCACCTAAGACAAAACATTTATTATCGCCTAGTGTAACATCCTCAAGTGAAACCCTTCTTTCATTATGACCATAAATATATTGAATGCACAGATATCCGCAAACGGCGGCAGCCAACAAGTGAATATCATAACGTCACCGCTCGCCATCCGAGCTGTTCGCGCAATTAATACAGTTACCCTTCATTATTAAACATTTATATCACAAAATGACATAACATAACTACAAATGTATAACGTCACACCTATGGTGACAGCCCCGAGTAGCGCCCTAGTGCCTCAGCCTACCGTGCAGACACTTTAATGCACTTACTGCCAAGAGCCGCGGATAACTGACGAGCGTGAATATAGCTTTCCCAGTTTTAAAATTCGTGGGAGCAGTGTCTATTCTAAACTCAACAGGGTTGACGTACTGGGGACTCCCGTCTGCACAAACCCAGATTTTTCCACGTCTTTTTCCTGTTTAACTGCACGGGCGTGTAGTGCGCATTCCGGAGCCCTTTGAAACCGCTTATGTTGGCAATGAATATTATTAACACTCGGACTTTTGCACGTTTAATGTATAGGAAAATGGAATTTGGTAGTTGAATTCGGAAATGAGTTTTGCAAATTATGTAAAGTGCATGCCGTTTTCAAATTGCAATTCAAGTTACATATATTGTCATAAGGTCTCTAATTTTATTTGACTTTTCAGTGATACTTGTACATTATGGTAATTGTTTATTTTACTCTTTAAATAATTTCCAGTGATTAAGAGCATAAACTGCTTCGACCACTGCATCGAGTAGTAGCGAGTTCAACCGCACGGGACAAATATTTGTGTGACCTACACAAATGTTTACGTCAATTTGAGTGTGTGTGTATGAAGCTTTATGTTTTTAAATGCATCCACGGTGCATGTGCAGGACCAATTCTTATTGTGGCGCTACATTTTCAAAAAATAAATAACCAAAATATACTCAGTGAACCTCATTCGGTTATATGACAGGAATCAAAAGTAATCAATTCCAGTATTATGTTGCTTATACCTATTCACGGGCATACGGTTAGACGTGCCTTGTGAGGGTAGGTACATATATCGATTTTATGCAAAATGCAACTAAGTTTCTCCTCGCGAGCAGTCTGCTCTATATTAGCCGTAAACCGCGTTTATTTTGCCAACACTGCTAGCTTTATTATTATAAAATAAGCCATCAATTTATCGTACCTATTTATCGGGCCATCGCTGTATATTGGTGCTGAAAATGTGAAAATAACCCGGCCTACGGTCGCGATATTTCAGCGTCGCGAGATTTACTAACAACGACTTTTTGTGTGTAAAAGTGGTTTATTTGAAGGCATACTTATGTTTGAGCTGTACATCTTTTTGGGTCACCTGTAGCTACCTGTAGGTATTAATTTCTATCTATGTCAACACGCTAGGACCCTAACGGGGTAGGCAGAGACTACAGAGTTCCAAGAGGTTCTTTCCTTACAGAGAGAGGTCTGTAGAGGCGTATTAACTTAACGAAATGATTAAAATTACTCTCGTTACTCGTACTCGTTAAAATTAATAATACTAAAATCATATTATTTATAATATTGATTTACTTAAAAGCATTCGTAAGTCGTAAATCGTAATAGATCGTTCAAATTTCGGTGCTTGCTGGAAACCTTCAGCTTCGGCAGAAATAGGCCAAATTTTTGGCAGAAGTTTGGCTGAAGGTGACTGAAGACAAAGCTGAACCTTCGGCCAGACACTAATAAAAACTTACAGAAAGCTTAGCATGAGAGATCGAGAAAGCGTTCTGTCGCTTTCATTTGTAATTAGAAAATGTGTTGTGTGCAAACTCGTCACGCTAACCTCAATGACTATATGCTAAGCCCTCTGATAATAAATTTATGAATTCACGATAATTTTAAAGTTATATTATCACTTATGTAAATGACTGACCATATAAGTTTATTTTTTTTCGTTATTATTCATAAATCGCCTAACACCACCCCTTTTACAAGTTAATTCTATCGAACTACCAAGAGGAAGACAGTATAAGAACTTTATATTACGACATTTTAAATTCTTGATTGGACTTTGATGTAGCAGTAAGTGTCACTTTCGGGATATTAAACGAACGATCGATGACTTAATATATTGAAGACGCCAGGAAAACGGAGTAAGGAAATGATGATTTATGCAATATCAGTATAGGCATTTAATCGAAGTGATCGATCGACCTAGTTCCTTTGGTAACTCATCAAGTGCAGGTCATTTATTTTCTATGGATTCACTATCGAGCTTATACCGTTGCTGCATAAGAATACTTATAAGTTCCTCAAGTGTTTCTATTACGAAAATAGAGATCAAAGAAAAAATGTTTGAAGAAAGAATGACAAAACAGATATACAATGCGAAAGTGGAAGGATTTAGGCACCGGGGAAGACCTACACTATCTTACCAAATAAACCGTGTCTTATCTCAAGGGCAAGTTAAGAGTTTTTGTAACCGGCGAGCTTCATAAGACCAAACTATGAGAGTAGAAAAAGCCAGAGGTTTGTAAGGAAAGAACCTGTTGGAACGCTGCACTTTCTGCCTACCCCGCAAGGGATCTGGCGTGATGATATAGATAGATACATAAGGCAGAGACTCAGCTATGGCGATATCTCTACTACTTGTGACAACATAATAGAACAGTTGTAAGCTTATTATTATGAACTCTAATTTTAATGCTTGTAGACGTGTTATATGGAATAATTTAGATCACATTCTCATTTTGTCCTTTACAATCTAAATCATAATTATAACCGCACAAAATCAAAATGTTGGCAATATCACCAGTACGTGTTACAAGGTAAAAGAAAAGTGGTAATCATTTCCTTTTTCATGGTGTGTGATAATTTAGAACACATTCTTGTTGTTTTTTTTTACAATCTACATCATAACTTAACAGCTCAACATCAATATTCAGTAACTCAAAAAATATTCTAGGATATATATTACCCTTTATCGCGGCAGGAACACGCTATATCGTGGACTAACAGACAACAATAAAAAAAACACCTCCCGTAGAGGTTCAATCAGGCAACAAACATTTCATTTTTATTGCCGATATCCCCATATAAAAAAGTATAAAGATAATAAGGAGTTGTGCGGGAAAATAAAATATAATAATGGCACGCTATCAAAGTCCTTGTCTAACGGCTCGAAAGGATTTAGGGGTGTTCTTTGGAAGGTTTTCTTCATAATATAGATATTGTGTACAATACACATATAATAACTGATAACTTATAATAACACGGTTAATACTGTTCCTACATCCATCCGCATCCGCGTGCTTGAAATACGAATACTTTGCGATCGTTGTTTTATTATATTTTATTTGGAATAATAAACAGTTAACACTTTACAATAATGATAGCCGATGCACAATGCACAATGTTTTAAATGGACAACTCACAACATTATCCACCTATTAAGTATGATAAAGGTAGATTTTTCTCAATACTATCTGCCGCCGATGTTTTATTAATACAGTAGTCAGTGAGACATTAGCGCGCGCCACATACAGGCAATCAAGCGTATAATAAGCTGAATGTAAACATATGTTATTAACTAATATTCTTAGGTAAGTATGATGATTGATATTATTTGCGTAGTAATCATTATTGTGCATAGCATTATTATGAGGTAGGTACTGCCCAACTCATGGATACATGGATATTAATACTGGCCAAACCGCCCACATACGATGAATTTTTTGAATGAATGAATGAATTAAACTTTCGGGATGCCATAGTAAAATACGTGAGCGAAGACTACTCGGAACCTCAACCTACCATCCTCCAGAATCAAGAACCAAACGACTTGTTCATAAGTTGTGAACTACTTTCCTACATATTTCCACAAAATTATGTATTTTTAAATGCCATTAATTACTTATTAGGTATATCTAGACCATTATCAATAATCACATTTGGAAATAATATTTAGTTCAACATAATTGCAAACAATTCCTTATAAAATTACTAAAAAGGAACCATCACCTCTATAGAAAGACATGAAATGCTTAATTCAAAATGAACTCAGCAAGCACACGATACCTCTTGATATATTCAACAGAATTTTTGCATCAATTTTTATAACACCCCTGGGCCCCTGAATTCATAAAACCATGCAAGGAAACCCGTAGGTGGAAAAAAGCTACTTATACATATACGATATTTGAAAAGGGTGTGCGGTCAATTCTGTACGATTTGAATTTCATGCTGCCTTCAGCGTAACAAACATAAAGTAGGATATCGATGACAGTTACAATTTTGTTTACAAGGATTTATCTGGTTGCGTGTTGCCGGCAATATTGCCGTGTTTATTGTAACGCGTTCGTTGCCACTTGACGTTGTTGTGATATCTGTCGCCCTGTATATTCTATTTTGATGCCAATAAAATATATATTTTACCTTGGCTCTGTGATATACGGTTTTTTTGAGTACGTGAGGAGCGTTGAGAAAAGTTCAAACGAAATCTGTATTTTTGACATGTGATCTTTCCCGTTCCGTGAATGCATGAAGGTAATAGCTAATGTCAAGCTTTAACCAACTTATTAAATAGTAGTTTATTGTTTTGTTTAATCACAAAGCCAGTCATAGTGATGGTATTTGAGGAGCCCTTTGACTTGCAGTAAACTTCTTAAAACTAAAGATGATGTTCTGGAATATTCCTACCCAAAGAATCGAATTGACTGCTTTGAGGATTGTAGTAAAATAGCTCAATATCTGTATCCTATGCAAATCGTAATATTATCAAGACATGTGAAATAAAATTATGTTTCGGATTTTATCCGATGGAATGTTGTGCGAGCCACAGGGAGGTTTCAGGTCTGGAAGAGGATGTTCTGATCAACGGTTTTTTCCCTCCGCAACATCGTATAGAAGCATCTGGCAGTAGGCCGGAAGGTTGTCTGCGGTTTTGTGGATCTGGAGAAGGCGTTTGATAGAGTCGTGTGAAAGAGACTTTGGGACATTTTGCCAGAGTATGGTATAAACGGCACACTGTTACGGGCAGCCCAGTTCACCTATGTGGACAGCAAGGTATGCGTACGGGTGGGTGATAACATGTCACCTTGGTTGCCACGTTAAGATCGGCGTCACGCAGGGTTGCGTGTTGTCCGCTAGACTTTTTGTAGTATATCTGGATAAAAGTCTTCAAAGACTGAATGCGATGAATGAAGGGGTAAAAATGGGTGATCTAGTGGTAAACCACCTATTGTATGCACATGTAGCGGTTTGATAACGCCAACAGTCACTGATCTGCACTAGTCTAGACTAGTCACAGTTATGAAAGACGACTGCATGAACAATGGCTTACATTTGAATGTGAAGAAAACCAAAATTATGGTTTTTGAACGGGAAGAAACCAGAACGAATGCAAGGATTGTGGTTGGTAACGATGTGCTGGAGCAAGAGAATGAGTTTGTATATCTTGGATGCACCTTGAGTAAGGATGGGAAATACACCGCTGATATAGAGAGAAGAGTGAATGCAGGGAATAGAGTGAATGGTGCGATGGGAAGGCTACTAAGGAGCCGGCACTTAAGCCAAAAGAGTTGGGTATGTAAGAAGGAGAACGAAAGCAGGATAAATGCGGTCGAAATACGATCTCTGCGGAAGATGTGCGGAGTCAAGCTGACCGACCGTATTCGGAACAGCGTAGTAAGTAAGCGAGTAGGTATGAAAGATAGTATCGGTGTAAAGATGAGAAAGGTTATGCTCCGTTGGCTCGGGCATATAGAAAGAATATCACGAGATAGAATGACAAAACAGATATACAATGCGAATGTGGAAGGATGTAGGTACCGGGTAAGACCTAGACTATCTTACCATGACCAAATAGACCGTGTCTTATCTGAAGGGCAATTCAAGAGTCTCCGTAACCGGCGAGTGTGTATGAGACGAACTATGAGAGTGGAGGAAGCCAGAGAGGTATGTAAGGAGAGAACCTGTTGGAACTCTGTACTATCTGCGTACCCCGCGAGGGAGCTGGCGTGATGATATAGATAGATAGATAGATAGGATTTTCTCGCGGTTTATTTTTGGTTTTAAGGTTCCCGACGTTTCGAGTGCCTTACAGCACCCATGATCATGGTCTAAAAAAACCTTTTAGATGTCAAACACCTGAGTCCTTCCCGCGACCGCGATAAAGTCCGAAACATGGTTTTATTTTATTTATTTATTTATTTATTTATTTATTTATTTTTCAAAAATAACACCATCATTACAGAATAACCTAATTCGATAGTGTATAAACTTAATTTGGAACTTATTGTTAATAAGAAGTTGGCTTATTTTTATAACATATAGTAAATAACGCTATCCTTGTGAATTCACTCAAAGTACTGTTAAACAAGTCCGTCTCCGTAGCGATCAGGTTAAGGGTGCGAAAGGCACGCGTCAGCGGCGCCTCCCTCAGCAGGTTAGTGCGCGCGCGTGGCTCCGCCAGCAGCCGCGGCCGCCGCCGCCGCCACACGTACCGATCCGGCACGCATAAACAAATTAGCCCCAGTACGTCTGGGCTATAGACCTTACCTCTCAGTACCTTAAACAGGTATGAAACAACTGAGAGTTCCCTTCTGACTCCCAGCTCGTTGTATCCTACCATGCCTAGGATAAACAAGGTTGGATACATAAGCGGATAAAACGGGTAAACTCCATATAGCCTCATGTATAAGTACCTAACAAACTTATTCTGTACTCTTTCCAACATGAGGCTGTATTTAGCTTCATGAGGAGACCATATACTAGCATTACATTCCAGTTGACTTCTTACTAAAGCATTATATAACGCGACTATCGCTTGAATGTTTGTAAAGCCACTAACCGTACGCAATGTAAAACCTAAATTCCTATAAGCCTTTTTGCAAATTTTTCTGATATGATCCCGGAACGTTAACCCCGTGGTGAGACCCACCCCCAAGTCCCTAACCTCTGTGACCCTTTCCATTGGGACCTTTTCGACGGTATAATTATATTGTATAGGAGATTGACTCCGTGTGAAGGTGATCGTCACACATTTTGAGGCATTAAACTGTAGTCGGTTGTCCTTACTCCAAGCCACTACATTATCTATATCTTTCTGTAATCTATCGCAATCCTCTGTATTTCTTATTGCCAAAGAAAGCTTAAGATCATCTGCGAAGAGCAAGCACTTAGCACTTTTCACAATTTTAGGCAAATCATTTATCATTAATATAAATTGTAACGGCCCAAGATTGCTGCCTTGGCTTACCCCCGACCAGGTAACATACGGATTTGACCTATATCCAGCGTATTCTACGTATTGTTTCCTGTCCCTTAAGTAGCTGGCAAAGAATCTGAGCAAATGGGGAGTAAAACCGACCCCCGCTAACTTTTTGAGCAATGTGTCATTGTCGACTAAATCGAATGCCTTTTTGAAGTCAAAGTAAGCGGCGTCAGTCTGCCCCCCACTGTCCACCTCAGGCATAATATCTGCTATATATGCAAGTAAGTTGCTGGTGGTACTTCTATTAGGCCTAAACCCGTGCTGTGCGTCTGACAATTGGGTGCTTACTTGTGTAAATATGCTTTTATGTATGGTCGACTCAAACACTTTTGCCGCGGTTGACAGTACTGCAACAGGCCTATAACCGTCTACGTTTGTTCCTGGCTTTCCTTTAGGCACCGGAACAACGCGGGTTATTTTCCACCTTTCCGGAAATACGCCAGTCTTAAGACATTCATTATATATATGAAGAAGCGGATCCGCCAAAGCTGACCGACAATCCCTAAAGATGAAAGGTGGAATGCCATCTGGGCCGGCGCATTTTTTTGGTTTCAGCCATTGAAGCGCCTGTTGCACTTCGTCCAACTGCAACCGTTCCAGGTGAACCCGCGCCGCTCCATTCTCGCCGCCCGCGTCTAATACCGCTGAGTTTACATTTAGCACGGGCCGCTCAGTACTGTACACTGAGTGAAAATAATCAGCGAACTCCTTAGCACACTGCTCCGCCGTTAATACTACACCGTCTTTAAGTATTCTTTGGGTATTCCTGGTAGCTTTTTTTAACCGAATAAAATTCCAAAATGATTTTGGGTCTTTTAACATTTGGATCTGTACCCGTTGGCGATATTGTTCCTGTGCACATGATATTAATGTTTTCACCTTGGCCCTGCTTTGTGCAAACAATTCATAATCAGAATGTAATTTACTAGTTTTAAAACGTTTATGGAGAGTTGATTTTATTTTTAAGTTGGTAATTATTTCTGTAGTGTACCACTCGGGATACACGTATTTTGAGCAATTATCTTTACGCTTTTTCCTTGGTACCCAACTATCTAGTATTACACAAATAGTATCATAGAAATAATTTAAACTTGTGTCTAAATCTAGCTTATATAACGGAGACCAATCTACAGCCGCGATGGCCGCATATAATGAAAAAAAGTCAGCTTTATTAAAATCCCACCCTAAAAACTCCGTCTTGTTTTCGGTACTAAGTGCTGGAGAACCTACTCCAGCGCTGATAGTGAGGCCCAGGCTTACCGCCACGGCAAGTGGCGGGTGATGCGCGTCTACAGGCACAAGCGACGCCTCCGCCGCGCGCACCCTCACACCCTCCCCCATCGCTAATGTATTGAGCACAAGATCCAGACATCGATTATTACAATTACCTATTTCATTGTTTTGAGTGAATTCACAGTATGTATAGAAGTATTCATAATAGTTACTTACGTTTGACGGGCAAGAATACAAATTAAAATCACCTACCACCATAACTTTTTTGTACCTATCACAATATTGTTCAATGATTCGAAATAGTAGCAAATATTCATTTTCATTACTGTTTGGTGGTATGTAAACTACACAAAACAAAAACAAAAATCTATTTCGTAAGTAGACGGTAGCACATGCTAGTTCAAATACATGCTCATCAACGTTGACGTCACAGTATACTTGGCGAAGTTCAAAACGCGGTGTGGCCACGAGACACGCACCTCCCTGTTTACGTCCATCCGCTCTGTCGCATCGTATAATGGTGTATCCATGTGGCACAATCTCTGCATTATAAATAGATTTCGTTAAGCCGGTTTCCGTGATGGCGAACAAATCGGCGTTTGTACACGAAACTCCAATACAAAACTCTTCCAATTTCGTTCGAAGTCCTCTAACATTCTGGTAGTATATATCTATCGATTTACTTGCACTATTTTTGTTGGTTCGGTGACCGGCGAAACCAAATCCATTCGCAAAACTCGATATTTACTGCCCAATTTTCAGGTTGACAAAGTTTCTCATACTTACTCTCTGGCACGCTTATTATAAACGAAGCGTAATCTCTTTCCGTTTTGTGTCTTATTTTTTCTACCTTAATTGAATTTTTTTCCCCACATATACTCTTAACATATTTCTCTAAATTTTCTTCCGTCGTTTCTTTTTGGAGGCGCCAGACATGTAAATGTTTCTTGCGTTCTGTTCCTATAATATCCACTGCGCTTGTACTTCCGCCTTTTTTCACTTCTCTCTGAGGATATCGGTGTTTTTTCTTATTTACTACAGTCCAATTGACTTCTTTATCTGTTACTTTATTTTCTCTTGCGATATTTTGAGTGGCAGTTTGACAAATTTTTATATTACCGGATCGCTTCAACGCTTCATCCGCTATATTAGGTGATTTTATGGCCACACCACCGTTTGTTGGTACGTTGTTATTTTTTTCCTGATGTACCTTCTTTTGATTTAATTTAACGGCGTCTGTGAATGTTACCTTGGATTTTGGAGCATCTGAGTTGCGCTTGCGGCATCTCGTTATTGATACTAGTATGAGTTATTGTATGATTTTGAGTCTCTAGTTGCTTATTTTTGGCTGTTAAAATCCTAATTTGGTTCTCTAACTCATTAACTTTTTTAGTTTTTACTTGAACTACCTCCATAATTCTTTTTAATTCGGTTTCGGTGTTAATAAATCTATCTTTAAGTAACTTATATTCATAAACTTGCGTATCCCATCGAGATTGCATTTCAAGACGAAACTCCCGCAACTCTTCCAGTAATGTTTTCTCCGTATTTTCACTATCAATCACTGACAAATCATTCGGATTCAGGCGACCGCCGCGTTCAGTGTTCACGTAGTTACTTGGAGTGAATGTTTTGTTCATTATTACGTTACCCCGAATTGGTGTATTGGAATTATCCCTTTTCGGAATAGTGCTCACGCATTCAGGACACTTCCACTGACTCTTGAAATCCTGGGTGAAATCTTCAAATTGTTCCTTCGCCAGTGCAAGACATTTCAGATGGTACATTTTCTTGCATGTTGATAAGGAACATTCCATGTACATAATATCATAAATGGCGCCATGGCAGCCGTTACATTTAGTTCCCATTTACTCGCTCTTATAGTGTTTATTTTTCTCAAGTGGTGCACACGATCAAAAAACACGTCCACACGCTCTGCTGTCGCGTCTTATGTGTAATACTCGCGTCAATTTAAGATCTCAATATTGTCATGACATGTTTAGATACATAAAAGTTAATTAATGGTTGATACATCACTTGGCAACATGGTTAAAGTTAGGCAAAGATCTAATTAATAGAGCATCTCAAGCTCGGTGACGATTAATTGGATTAATCAAAGTGTCAACTCATCAACTTGTCATCTGAAACCTTGAAGCTGTGAAATAGGGTCTTGAAATTACTGTTTTAACACTATGTTCTATCAAATACAACAATATCAGAACAACCACATTGAAGAGAGTAGCGTAGCGTACTATATAATCATGGCAAAGAAACGAAAGATAAAAAAATATCTATTGAGGAACCTTGTCGTCGATTTTTTAAGGAAAGAAGCACTGCATTCATAGATTAAAAAAACTCAGACACTATTCACAAATCCAATCCCCGTCATTTTGGAAATAATAAAATATACGTTATTTTATTACCATATTAGTTGTGACGACTATAAGGAGTAAATGCTGCTAGAAAACCTTGCGTCTAAAATTAAAAAGCATCCGGCGTTTTTCAAGTCAATACACAATATGATTGAGTTCCATTTCCAAACCGTGTATGAAGGTTTTTATTATATATGAAATATATCATGTATGAAATAAAGTACGAGAGGGGAGGAAGCCTCAGAAGACAATAAGAACCTGTTGGAAGTATCTACTCTCTGCCCACCCTGCAGAGGATCTGGCGTGATGATATGATATATATAAACACAAAAAATTTAGCAGTTTTATTTCTCTCTGAACTCTGCGATATCGAAGGTTCCAGTACTGACCCATCATGTTACAACTCCCCTCCTATCAACCACTACCGCCGTCCGCGGCATGTTCTCACCAACCCTCACGATGCCCTAACATCCCTTCTGTCGGATACAGATACCGCACACACGATCAGACACCGACCTCGCCGGCGAGGTCGATGAATCCCTTGCCCGCCGGCCGGTGCAGACAACCACGACGAGACACCTAGTATACGCCCTCCCCTAAGCGACTGCCCAAGCCGAGGCCGTTCCTCCTTGAGGCGCCCTTGAGCTAGTTGCCCCCTTGCCCTTCTGGCTCGAGCGTAGTGGTTACACGCTCGCCCTCTTGTCCGGTGAAGCTGTAAAGGCCCCGCGACCAACAGCGTAGATCATTCACACACACACACACCCGGTATGTTGTACCTATCATACTATAATAAAATGTTTTAAATTAAAAATATTTTGGTGATGGTGGGAATGTGAATAAATAAACATTAGTAGACGTGTATCACAATCCACATCATTAGTAAGTAACCGTAATTTATCTAAAGCATTAAACATGTAAGTGAACAGCAATGACAAGCATTCTACTACAACAAAAAATACGAGATAAAAAATATATTCCATTTATACCTATAATTTAGCTACGCGGTACATTTCCCTCGCTTCTGTCAGAAAAATTGTTTTTCGTGGCCATCACATTAACGATGAAAGCAACTACATTTTTAAAACTTTTCAGCCCACCATTAAAATAATAACTTCCTGTCTGTTGTGCTTTTTTGAAACACTCAAAACATAATAAATTTGTATTATGAGGTTTTAGTTATGTATTTAAATTATTATAATTTCGTGTTGGTAATATCTATAGTTCTGCCCATATCTTCGAAGGGAATATCCAAAACACTGTATGCGCGTAGTCCCAACCATCAGTATTTCGCCAAAAATCACTTCAAACCTAGTTAATCCAAATAACGAAAGTTAGTAGTTACTAACCTTCGTTATTGATCATTGTACAATAAACATATATAATTTTTGACTGCCTCGTTAGTCTAGTGGCAAAGCGCATCGCTTTGTGATGACGAGGTCCTGGGTTCAAATCCTAGGTCGGACAAATGTAGTTTTTCTAACGCAAACATCCCAGTCCGGAGTCTGGAATTGTGCCCGGTATATGGCAATAGGCTCGCCCCCTATTACATGGGACCTAACATCGTCGGCAAAAAGTGGATGTACTCAGTACACCTCTGCCATCCCCGCTTGGGGAATATAGGCGTGACGGTGTGGTATATATATAATTTTTGCTCATGTCGCTTATTACAATATCGGCTCTATTACTTAACCAACTGTCGTAACATATTGTGATGGACGACTTAGTCCAGACATCAAGAGCTAAAGCCGCCCGAGAGCGAATAGTCGCGGATTCAATTTCCGCACGGGGCAAGTCTTTCTGCGATCCACAAATATTTGATGCGGTCTCGGTGTTTGTGTATGTGAGTTTTATGTTCGTAAACGCACCCATACTCGGACAGACGAGCTCTACAGTTCAATTTAATTTGAAGATTGTATTAAAAACACATATAAAGAAAAATACTTGATACTACTTTCAAACCATTTACGGTTCATTCCACTTTTAGGTCGTACATAGTTATGGGGCATTTCATCGTGGGTGATAACAGGATAGCAAAAACCAGTTTATCACGAAAAGATGGACGTTAGCGTGACGCTAGCGAGTAAGCGGTCTTTCGCGTTCATGTTTTATTTACTAAATTTGTGAAGTGACAAGGATTGCATGTCAACTCGCTAGCGTCCCGTTAACGTCAATATTTTCGTACTAAGCCCTCTGAAAAATGTAATCACCAAGATGTTCTACCTCTGATTCATTATAGGCTACTAAAATGGGAGGAAAGAGTGGAATTAATAAGATTCTAGGCACCAAAATAAACAAGCTTGAACAGCTAAATACGCTCGTCTGCTCAGGTCTTTACTCGCGAGTATACAGGGCGGCGCAGCGTGGAGTCGTGGTTTTATTTTTCATTTACCAATCCTGGCCGGCTTACCGTGTGCCAAAACGACGACTGGTAAGGGGAAACTCACAGCCGAAGATTCTACAAACGAAGCCCGCTTATTTCCACAGGAATGAAATTCAACTCTTCCGGCCACTTGCAAGTATGCAAATTATTGTAGAAAATACCGATTCACACAGATTTTGGGCTATTTTGTGTAAGCTGCAAATAACACAAATGCTTTATTTTGATGAATAAATAGTACAACGAAATTTTCTGTCTATCTAGGTCATCATCAGATTCCTTACGGGGTAGGCAGAGAGTACAGATATAGACCTATTATTAGTACTGAAACTTATACCCAAGATTTTTGAGTGCTTATTTTTCTGACAAAAATGTACTGGCCGCCTTAGAGCAACAACATTAATCATATCGTACACAATTTAGCACACGAGGGCAACCTAATTGCCCACAAATGACAGAATCTCCGCAGAGGTAGTGAGCCGACGCCATTAATACTGGTTAGGCAGGAACATAAAGGGAATCATTCCAGCCTTTACGGAAAAATTATGCATTCAACTAATGTTCCACGATGCTCGCAGGTTGCACCAATTACTGGGGAACCACTAAATGGCTTAAAGGTTTAAGTATCTTTCATAAATTGGTATTATCAGGTATTCGCACCAATTTGCTCTCGGGAAAAATATAGGTAGGTGAATTTTGGCTCAGAAACGTAATGTCCAAGGTGGGTTACCGGTATAAATTAAATACTGTGGTTGATATATTTCAGGTTTATTTCCTTCAAACACTAATTTAATTTAAGTAGAATTAATTAAGTAGAATGTATTTATGGCGTACCAAATGATAATGTGACTGATTTGCCAAAGTTAAAAAAGATTAACACGAGTACATCCATTCTCGACTAATTATTCCTCCAATCTCATATAAATACTAATTAGAATCAGCATATCTTAATGCGTAACGATCCGTCTACTTGCAAAATGAGATCAAGAAGCAAAAATACAACGACAATCATGATTTGCAGCTGAAGAACTACGAAAATTGCTATGAAGGTAAGTCTTATAACAATTTCATGCCATATTTTTCATACTCCACATTTCATAAAGCAATAAATAAAATTATTTCAATATGTCACCTTCTCAAAATCGCGTACTTTCCATATATTGTTAACAGGGTCGTAAAAACTCGAGACAATATTTTTTCCCTGCCGCTCCTCGTATAAAACGGTGTTTTAATAAAACCGGATCACTGCCTATCCGCCTGAATATTGTCGCAGATATTTCAATATTGGTGGGATTAGCAGCCTATTTAAACATCACTTTCAATGGCCTGCAACGTCATACTGAAATACAATTTCATTCAAAGCAACCGACGATAATATTTACTGAACGTTTTTCATTTTAGTAGATCGTTTGGGTTCTCTTTCTCAATTGTCACGTAGACATATTATGCAGAATTGGGTGAAATTAGTCACGGATTTTGTGTACGTGTGTTACCAGTTGGGTTTGATAAATAAAGCCCGGGATAATGTAGTAAGTATATTATATTTTTATGTCCTAATGCAAACGTAATTTATAGAAGCCCAATGGCATTAGATTTCAAACGAATCATACCTTTAAACAAGTTTTTGATATAAGAAAAAAATTAACATTTATTATTCTATCTATATCATAACACCAGATCCTTGCACGGTAGGCAGAGTATATAGAATATTATTAATTAGTAATTATTATGCAAGTAAGCAGGCGAATTTATGTTTCTTTATAATTCAGTTCTTCTTAATTCTCTTAAAAGGCGCATCCATGTCTCTGAGCGAATATTACAAAAGTCTGAATTAAAACCTGTGTAAGACGAAGTTATTTACTTATCGCAATGGAAAATTATATTCAAATTTTGCACACAACATTTCCAAAACCCAGATATGGAAACCATCGTTTAGACTTTGAACCTTAGGCACATGTAGCGAATAGGTATATTACATATTAACTGTAAATTATTGTAACTTAGCTTGACTAAATAGACGTGTCTTATCTGAGGGGCATGTCAAGAGTCCCCGTAACCAGCGCGAGTGTTGTAACTTAGCCTATATTAAAGCTGAACGCTATAAATTTCCAAATAGATAACCCAATTTCATCCAAAAACTTTGAGCTTTCAAACTGAAAACTTCAATAATTTCATGGGGACACGCCGCTATTTCACTATGAGGCGCGGTAATCCTGCCGATGACGGCTATGCATAAATTGGCTCGTCCGTACCGAACTGACTACAACCATTTATCAAGTCCCTAGCTGTTTCATAAACCGTCTATCGCATTGTTATCGTGTCACACGACATTTATAGTTACTGTCCTGGCCCAATCCTGATTAAATAATCAATGATTAAAGGGATCAGCAGGGATTTCTTATCCATAATATATTCGAATTTGTAGAAGATACCCTTGTTCCACAAGTTTAGTCGCAATACAGTATTTACACAATAGATAAGCATGTCAGCGACGAAGTGGGACCGTGGTATTTTGCTATCACTGTAAAGTGGGTTAGTTTGAGATTTGGCGAATTCCCTAACATTCAAGTTTCGAAGAGGAACTTGATAGATTGCGATATTTTCCCTGTTTACTAAGAGTTGTGTATATTATAATCACATTGTTTTGTTTATTAGTAGTAATTTATATAGGTACTTAAAGTTTATATCAATATAATCACGCCAAATCCTTTGCGGGGTAGGCAAAGAATACAGCGTTCCAGCAGGGTTTTGTTTTCCTTAAAGACCTTTCTAACTTCTTCCACTGTCATATTTTGTCAGATACGCGCTCGCCGGCTACGGACACTCTTAACTTGCCCTTCAGATAAGACACGGTTTAAATAAACCGTGTCTTATCATGGCCAAATGGCCATGGTGAGATAGTCTAGGTCTTCCCGGTACCTGATTGAAAAACGTATTTACGCTTATCTAAAGAAATATACTATTTAAATTAAATAATGAATGCTCCAATTTAATTTATTACATTAAGATATAACAAATTATTCAATAATTATTATATAATAATTAGATATATCGATATTAATTTTATTTCGATATAAAATATTTCTCATAATAGTAAACCACGTCATTTTCGGTAGCTATTTATATTATTTCGCCCCACGATGCACATTACCAACATGAATGAATAAACAAGTAAGAAGGTCCGAACAACGCACACTGTAACTCCATTAATCAACGGCGGGCCCATTTCATAAAGTGACATTTTCATTGTTGCGCACCCCTAAAGTTCATATTTACTCATTTTGTGTTCATGAGATGAAGCAAAGCTCAGCTCATGCGAATACGATAATATGACCGCAAATTTTATGAGTTTTTCAAAGTACATGCATATTCATATACTTATCTACCATAGATGACGCGTCGACACTGGTTTATTTAAATATTGCAATTAACCAATAACTATTTAGTTTGTGCAATTATAGAAAGATAAGGGTTTTTGATATTTTATTTTGTCTATACTAATATTATAAAGAGGTAAAGTTTGTGAGTTTGGATGTTCGGGGCAATCTCCGGTACTACTGATCCGATTCTAATAATTTTTTCACCATTGTAAAGCTACCTTATTTATTGGGAAGTAACATAGGCTATATAACATAGACCGAGTGGCGCTGTTGTCGACCGGGTACGAAGTCGCGGGGAAGAAATAAGAATACACAGATAAAGAAATCCGAATTGTGCATTTTAAAAATAACATTCTATTTTTATTTTGATACAGACAATATATTGTTCAATTCAATACAGAGATTACTTAATATAAAGTTTCCATATAAATATGCAGTTCAATTTAGAGTACAATATGCACTGCATCGTTGGTCTAGTGGTAAAGCGCATCGCTTTGTGATCACGAGGTCCTAGGTTCAAATCCTAGGTCTGTCCTAGGTAGTTTTTCTAACGAAAACTTCCCAGTACGAGTCCGGAATCTGGAATTGTGCCTGGTATATGGCAATAGGCTCGCCACCTTTTACATACGATCGTATCGTATCGTCGGCGAAATGTGGGTGTACTCAGTACACCACTGCCACCCCCGCTTGGGAAATATAGGCGTGTCAGTGTGTGTGTGTGTGTGTGTGTCTACAATATGCAACGCATCTCATTGCCGCCGACACTGTAGATAACAAGATCAAGTACATCAAATCTAATTTCTCAGGTTATTACACCATTAAGAATTCGTGGCAGATATAAAACAAATGGTTACATGGCGAAACCCAGCCAGCTTAATTGGATATTTAACACGTATAACATAAAATTATCGGTACAATGTACTATGTACTTCTAAAAGGTGCAAGCGAGCAACCAGGGTACGAAATAATTGGATCAACATTATTGGAATTTGAGATATCCTGTGAATATATTATACAAGGTGTAACATAAATAAAGCAAGACCTCAGACACCCCGATTAGATTATTGCTCTACGAATTCAATACAAAACTCAAACTTTTAATTTTAAGGAGGTTTCTACCATTTTATTAAGCGCTGGTACTCAAATTAACCATAAAATTTAATAATTAATTAACTTTTAAGGTATAAATTAACGTTTTGAGGTGTATGTAATAGAAAAAAAATTAACATAGCCGTAATGCTTTAAATGATTATTAAATTTTGTGTAATACAGTACACAGAACAAGTAAGAGAATTTTTTGAAAATTAAAAAAATAACTAACTTTAATAATAGTGGGAATCGATTCAGTTGCCGATTTAGAACAAACTACTTTCAGGTCTTACGTTAATTATGTTACACCTTGTATAAATAGTAATTTTCTTTGAGAATGTACTCTATTCAATTGATTTTATGATCGTTAATACCATGCACACACAGAAATAAAATGCATATTGCTAATCGTAGTGACATTCAGATCGCTTTGCCCACACCTCGCTCATGACAAAATATTCTGTTCTGCATCATTTTCTAGCGGATGGAATATTCGCTTGAATACTCAAATGTGAAAACGATTTGGAATAACTCCTGAAATATTTCGAAATAGCAGGTTTCCGGTGTATCTAGGATTATTTATAGGAATTTCCCCATCATTCTGCTTGTAGTTACCTTAAATCAGGGCCTGTAACCGTGGTTTTAAGAATACCGACTTTATATTCATTTACATAGCTGGTAACCTAGCTTGATATCTGTGAAAAAATTTAACACATTTAGTCCACAAAAGAGCATGTATCCTTTTCTATATTATTACTATATGGCGAATGAAAAAAGATGTAATTAATGTACCCATACATACTTGTGTAATAATTTTCCTCACACCTAAATATAGGCATTATATGTATAAAATCACCGTTTTTATTACAACAATATTATCTCTTAAAATTAGGCAATGACTTCAACGTATCTTTTCACGTCACAAAATGGTGTTTCTGACAATAAGTAGGAACCAGTTTGTGTTGTGAATACATCAATACGGGAATGTCGGAAGCGTTCAATGCTTTATTTATGCTTCACAAGTGACGTCGAGAATATGGCGCGTGATTGATGTTACAACCAGAATAAGGATACATCAACTATTTTTTGTATGTTCAAATTGTGTTTTCCTTTTTACTTGCCATCGCCCAAAGCGTAAGCGATAGGTAAAGTTTCGGTTTATCTACGTTGATGGCAAAATTTGCGCATTTTCCACAAACAATAATGAATGGAGTGTTGTGTTAATATTTTCGTACGAGTTACTGTTTTTTGTTGAAGAGCAAGAATTGCGACCGCTAACTGCCTATTTTGCGAACAAAATCGGCCTTAGGCACTAATCGCATTGATTTTCTAAAAAAAATATTCAAATGAGTCGTATATGAAACGAACTATGAGAGTGGAGGAAGCCAGAGAGATCTGTAAGGAATGCACATGTTGGAACTCTGTACTACTGTTTCCCCCGCTAGGGATCTGGCGGGATGATATAGATGGAATATTCAAAACCTTTACCTGCTTAAAGCGGCAAATTTGAATAACTTCGACCGTTTTAGATAATGGCTGAGGTCCATCTCACTCTACCGGACTGGTTATAAAGATATAAAAGATGGACAAAGTCACATAAAATAAATAGCTTTCGTTCTTGGATGTTATACTATAAAACTTCCTGGCTTCCGCTATATAATCTATTCAAATTATCATTAGACTTTGGGTTTATTGTACTCTAGACCATCGTAACTCTCAAAGAAAATTGTGTTATTGACTTTTCGTCATACACAATCTGCCGTTATCATATTATTAAATATAGGTACAGTATGTTGTTCTGTATCACAAAAGGCACACCTAATAAACTACATAAGAAAAAAAAACAGCAACTATATTCAGGTATCTATTATTTATAGTTTTGAGGGTAAGTCAATAGTTTGGAAGAAGCCAGAGGGTAAAAAAAACCTGTTGGAAGTTTGCACTCTCTGCCTACCCTGCAAGAGATCTGGCGTGATAATATAGATAGAAGTCAAAAGTCTCCGTAACCGGCGAGCGTGTAAGGGACTAACTATGAGAGTAGAGGAAACCAAAAGGGTCTGCAAGGAAAAACTTGTTGAAAATTAGCACTCTCTGCCTACTCCGCAGGGAATCTTGCGTGATAATATTGTATAATAGTTATATCGATCGATAGAGCTATAATTTTTCAAACACTTTATATGTTTTTTCCCCGCAGAGATAGTAAAATATTACTACGTGCTGATCTATCTTTTGTAAAGAAACGAAAGAAAACAAAAAGAATTAGTGAGCGGACGATTTAGCGCAGTGGTTAAGAGCTTAAGCCGCTCCCCCCACTGTGTAATGGTCGCGGGTTCGATTCCCGCACAGGGCAAATCTTTGTGTGATCTACAATTATTTGTTCCGGTCTGAGTATTTGTGTATGTGAATTCTCATGTTTGTAAACGCACCCACGACACAGGAATAAATGCTAGTGTGGGGCTACGTTTAAAAAAAAGAGCTTTTGAAAAGGCACTTTGAGATATAAAAAACAATATAAACGCTAATTTCATTCCCCGACCCCACAGGATACTAAAACATTCATACCAGTAACCACGGAAATCGAAATGTAATGTTCTATATTCTTATTAGCCTTTGAATTTGTATAATATCCGCCAATACTGTCCCCCTGTTGAGCAAAGGCCTTCTCTCGCAAATCGAGGTGAGAGAGATTAGATCATACTCCACCACGCGGACCCAGTGCGGATTGGTGGAAGCAGGTTTGTGGCCACCTGTGCCCTGTTTATCAAACGTTACAAGTCTACAAACCTTTCTTTCTTTCTGTAGTCCTTGTAAATTACGTGCATCAAAAATACGAATTTACAAAATCACAAGTTACAAGATTCAAATTCAAAATCAATTTATTGCTACCGTACCATAACACTGTATTAATTTCAGTTTCGTTCAGGCTAGTAAAAACTCTGCCTCCTGTACTAGTATAAACTGTGTTACAGGGGACAGATACAAGAACATTATATACAAGTTTATGTGAATTACATTTATCAAATAATTTCACAAGACTTGTAGATTGTATAAACTTATATTTTTAATTAGCTTACTTTATTTTTGCTAAATTGCAACATGATTTTTCTACTGTATTATATGTCGGTAAGATAGAAACACGATACAATAACTAGTCAAGTTGTTGATGTATGTGCATTGTCAAAGATTTTTTCAAATAATTGACTAGAGACAACAAAACAACCCCGACTCTAACGTCATATCTATAATATGTACATAGATTTAGAGTCAAAGGAAGCTCTCCAACTTTTTCGTAACAAGTTGCTAAAGTGCTTGCTAAAAAGGCAAAGCAAGCACTTGAATTACAAGTGATATCACTTGTAGCTTTTATTTTACACTTGTAGTATTGGAAACGCTTTTTCTTATGAAAATGCACTAATTTACAAGAGAAAACGCTTGTAATACTATACGTTTGATAAACAGGGCACTGCTGTTGGAAATTATCAAGCCGCCTATAAAGCTTCTAATTTGACTTAACGACTACCACATTACATGGTAACCGGGACCAAAGGCTTAGTATGCCTTCCAAAGCACGGAAACGTTCAAATATAAAAATGCCACAAACGATCACCCAACTCTGGCCGTCTGAGCCGAATGCTGCTTAACCTTGTTGATCGCTAAGAACACCGCGGTCGCACAGCGCTACAAGCGCCTCCCTTCGATAGGTAAAATAATTTGTTTTGTCAACATAAAGGTACGAATATAGTTATGTATTCAACAGAGGCACTTACTGAGTATTGAATATTATTTTTTCAAGCACCTATTTATACATAATAGAACTCATAGCAAACATTGTGAACATAAAAATCCACCCGTAACCATTTCATTTGCAGCCCAAGGTACAGGAAGCGAAATGCACCGTTCCATTTTCTCGACGTAACTACGTTGCACGCTTCGAAAAATGAAATGCTTTTGAAACACGAAACAACCTGATTCGAATGTACAAAAAGTAATTTTTACTGTCAAAAAATGACCAGGAAATTAAGCAAACAGATGTTCGACAACTGTTGCAAGTCCGAGCGCTTAAAATACTATCGTTAGCGCTTGAAATTCTCATGCCCTCAATGTAATGTTTTTTCATTGATCATTTGTTCCATTTAAACTAAACGATACACTCCTTGCAATCATTAATATATTATCGATGCTTGCAATGAATAAATGAGATGTCATCGTGAATGTAATAATAAATAGAACCTGTCATTTTAGCTGTTTCTATTCGATAGAATTCGCCACTTTATTAAAGTTATATAGAGTATATACTAGTAGCAATAGAGTATTCTATCTATCTATCTATATCATCATGCCAGATCCCTTGCGGGGTAGGCAGAGAGTACAGAGCTCCAACAGGCTCTTTCCTTACATACCGCTCTGGCTTCCTCTACTCTCATAGTTCGTCTCCTACACGCTCGCCGGTTACGGAGACTCTTGACTTGTCCTTCAGATAAGACTCGGTCTATTCAGTCATGTTAAGATAGTCCAGGTATTTCCCGGTACCTACATCCTTCCACGTTCGCATTGTATATCTGTTTTGTCATTCACTTGCTCCAGCACATCGTAACCAACCACAATCCTTGCATTCGTTCTGGTTTCTTCCCGTTCAAAAACTATAATCTCAGTTTTGTTCACATTCAAATGTAAGCCATTGTTCATGCAATCGTCTTTCATAACTGTGACTAGTTTCTACAGATCAGTGGCTGTTGGCGCTATTAATTCCGCGTCATATGCATATGGTAGATGGTTTACCACTAGGTTACCCATTTGTACACCTTCATTCATCGATTTCAGTCTTTAAAGACTTTTATCCAGGTATATTATAAACAGTCTAGCGGACAACACGCAACCCTGCTTGACGCCGATTTCAACGACAAACCAGGGTGACATGTTACCACCCACCCGTACGCATGTCTTGCAGTCCACATAAGTGGACTGGACGGCTCGTGACAGAGTGCCATCTATACCATACTCTGGCAAAATGTCCCAAAGTCTCTTTCGCACAACTCTGTCAAACGCCTTCTCCAGATCCACAAAACCGCAGAAAACCTTCCGGTCTACTGGCAGATGCTTCTCTACGATGTTGCGGAGGGAAAAAACTTGATCCGAATATCCTCTTGCGGATTTTATTGTCCCTTGTGCGTCGCACAACATTCCATCGGACTTCTCGCGCATTCTCTGTTCAATAATTTTACCGTACACCTTGGCTGCCAAGCTGATCAAACTGATGGCTCTGAAATTGGCGCAGTCATATTGTGAGCCCTGGCCTTTATACAAGGGTGCAATGTCTGTGCGGCGCCAATCTGTAGAGACTGTACCGGTCCTCCAGCAAAGGTTTGCAAGGACTCGGAAGATATCATCAGATATCATGTCTACTCCCGCAGCTTTACCATTTTTCATACTTCCTATCGCCCATTCAACTTTGTCCATAGTGATGTCGTCTGTTGATTCTGATGCCGCCAACTCGCCTTTGGGCTCATCTGCGGCACCAATATCCGGGGCATCTTCATACATTCCTCCAAAATATTCACTCCACCGGTGTAGCACAGCTTGTGTGTCTGCAAGAATGTCACCATCTTTAGATTTTATCCTTTCCATGCTGGAGCCTGATGAATCACCTTGAGCCTTTCACACCTTGCTCCAAGAGAGAGGCTGGTGAAGAACTTCGAGAACAACAGTTCTCGAAGTTCTTCGCCAGCCTCTCCTCCTCAATCGCACTGGCTTTTCTTTCACTAAAGTTTTAGTGGCATTCTTGCATTGCCGGTATATTTCTTTCCTCATCTCTGTCATACTGGCATTCAGGTTCAAAGAAGAAACATAGTCCTGCCACGTTTTCTTCTTACTTTCTACGGAGCTTTGCAGCTCTGCATCCCACCACCTTTTGTTGTCCTATGCATCTTTGAGCAACCTCATACTTCTTTCGCGGATTCTACTAAACTCTCTTTCAGGCTATTCCAGCATTCATCTACATTTGAGTCCGAAGAACCTACTGTCAAAAGCTTGTCCCGGACTCTGTCTTCATACATTCTTCTCAAGCTCTCATTTTGCAACTTTTCAACCTTTATTCCTTTAAGGTCTCCGAAGGGGATACACTCTCGCCAGTGCCTCCACTTCCTGAACAGACCACTAAACCGCGTAACTACGAGATAATGGACTGATTCAAAAGTGGGGCCTCTATACGCACACGTATCTTGCAGTTTAAAATCTATTAGGCTTTTTGTTCATTCCATCTCTACGTATACATATGTATGTCCTTATGCTGAAATATCGTATTAGACACAAGGAGGCCCCTTTCCAAACATACATCTACAATGAGCTAACCTGCATCGTTCACTCTCTTATCACCAGAAGGACCCAGAGCAGCGTCGCAAGATTGCCGCCTAGTTCCTACCCATCCGTTCAGGCGCCACACAAAATCACCTTTTCGTTAGCCTTAGCCAGATCCAGAACTTCCCTGACTTTATCCCAAAACTTCTCAAGGTCCTAAGGTGTCGACGAGCTTACGGGAGCATATGCTACGACCAAAAATACTCTAGTGACACCCAGTTTTAAACGGACCCAGAAAAGTCTCACTCCAGAGGCCAGGAGACGGGACAGCAAGATACCCACCCCAATGCTGGCACGTCTGGTCTGCGGTACCCCAGACCACAGAGCCATCGTGCCATCAGGAAGATTACAGGTTTCGCTGCCCTTCCGCTTAGTCTTTATTACATACAGAGCACCCAGGCGTCTCTTTCATTACATCAATCACCTCATGCATCTTATCTTCCATACCACCCCTTACATTCTAAGTGCCTATTTGCCAGTCTGCACCCCACGACTCGCCAGTTCGGGCCCGGCGTGATGGGTGGCGGCCCCCATCGCCGCTTCCACCTATATACGTACCGACGGGGGCAGGCCGGTCGCGTCGCCTCGGGGGCAGGCCGGTCGCGTCGCCTCGGGGGGACGCCCTAGCCTGCACTGCGGTACGTCTTTGTTCCAAGATTGCAGCCATAATACAAATTTTATTTGAAAGAATGAATAATTAAGACTTTCGGGGAGCCATAGTAAAATACGTTGGCCAAGACCACTCGGACGCTCACTATCTACCATCCCCAGAATCAAGAACCGAACGACTTGGAAAGATATTTTCACAAAATTATGTATTTTTGAATGCCATTGATAACTTATTGGACTAATTTTAACTGACAGTATGAGTACCTATTAGGTATATCTAGACCATTATCAGTAAACACATTTGAAAATAATATTTAGTTTAGCATAATTGCAAAATTTTCGAAAAGGCTACAGCACCGTGGATCACATCCATACTGTTCGGCAGATTGTACAGAAGACCGACGAGTACAATCAGCCGCTGTGTATGGCTTTCGTGGACTACGAGAAAGCCTTCGACTCCATCGAAACCTGGGCGGTTTTGGATGCTCTGCAGCGATGTGGCATCGATTGGCGCTATATCGAGGTGTTGAGATGTCTGTATGATACCGCCACAATGACCGTCCAGCTCCAGGACCAAAAGACCAACCCGATCGAGCTGCGTCGAGGGGTAAGACAGGGGGATGTAATATCCCCCAAGCTCTTCACCAAAGCACTCGAAGACGTCTTCAAGACGCTGGACTGGACTGGGCGGGGCATTAACATCAACGGCGAATACATTTCACACCTTCGGTTTGCCGATGATATCGTCATCGTGGCAGAGTCACTGGAACAGTTACGCGAAATGCTGCATAACCTAAATGGAGCCTCTCGAGGTATCGGTCTTAGCATGGACTTGGATAAAATCAAGATCATGTTTAATGAACATGTCACGCCGGGACCGATCTATGTCGATGATTCGATGCTCGAAGTTGTTCGGGAGTATGTCTACCTTGGACAAGTGGTCCAATTTGGTAAAAACAACTTCGAGAAAGAAATCAACCGCAGGAAGGCTTGGTGGTTAAGGGCTTAGCCCGTCCCGCCCACTGTGTCTAATAGTCGCAGATTCGATTCCTGCACAGGACAAATCTTTGTGTGATCCTCAATTATTTGTTCCGGTCTGGGTATTTGTGTATGTGAATTTTCATGTTTGTAAACGCACCCATGACACAGGAATTAATCCTAGTGTGGGGAAACGTTTTTAAAAAAAAAAAAACAAAAGACTGAAGACTAAAGTCTACAACCAATGCGTCCTACCTGTTAAGACCTACGGGGCCGAGACGTGACCACTCACAGTGGGACTAGTCCACAAATTTAAAGTCGCACAGCGGGCTATGCAGCGAGCTATGCGTCTCTTTAAAGGATAAAATTCGTAACGAGGTAATCCGACAAAGAACCAAAGTTACCGACATAGCTCGCAAACTCAGTAAGCTGAAGTGGCAATGGGCTGGTCACATCTGTAGAAGGACCGACGGCCGATGGAGCAAACGTGTCCTAGACTGGAGACCGCGACTTGGTAAGCGTAAGGTAGGACGGCCCCCAGCTAGATGGACCGACGACCTCAAAAAGGTCGCTGGGACAGACTGGATGCGGAAGGCGGAGGACCGTGTGCAATGGCGCGTGTTAGGAGAGGCCTATGTCCAGCAGTGGACTGCGATAGGCTGATTGATTGATAATTGCAAACGATTCCTTATAAAATTACTTAAAGGAACCATCACCTCTATAAAAAGACATGAAACGCTTAATTCAAAATGAACTCAGCAAGCACGCGATACCTCTTGATATATTCAACAGAATTTTTGCATCAATTTTATAACACCTCAGGGCCCCTGAATTCATAAAACCATGCAAGGAAACCCGTAGGTGGAGAAAAGCTACTTATACATATACGATCTTTAAAAAGGGTGTGCGGTCAATTCTGTACGATTTGAATTTCATGCTGCCTTCAGCGTAACAAACATAAAGTAGGATATCGATGACAGTTACAATTTTGTTTACAAGGATTTATCTGGTTCGGAGTTGCCGACAATATCGCCGTGTTTATTGTAACGCGTTCGTTGCCACTTGGCGTTGTTGTGATATCTGTCGCCCTGTATATTCCATTTTGATGCCAATAAAATATATATTTTACTCCGTGATATACTTAGGTTTGTTGAGTACGTGAGGAGCGTTGAGAAATGTTCAAACGAAATCTGTATTTTTGACATGTGATCTTTCCCGTTTCGTCAATGCATGAAGGTAATAGCTAACGTCAAGCTTTAACCATCTTATTAAATAGTAATTTATTGTTTTGTTTAATCACAAAACCGGTCATAGTGATGGTCTTTGAGGAGGCCTTTGACTTGCAGTGAACTTCTTACAACTAAAGATGATGCTCTGGAATATTCCTACCCAAAGAATCGAATTGACTGCTTTGAGGATTGCAGTAAAATAGCTCAATATCGGTATCCTATGCAAATCGTAATATTATCAAGACATGTGAAATAAAATTATGTTTCGGATTTTATCGAGGTTTATTTTTGGTTTTAAGGTTCCTGACGTTTCGAGTGCCTTACAGCACCCATGATCACGGCAGGGTCTACAAAATCTTTTAGATGTCAAACACCTTAGTCCTGCCCACGACCGCGATAAAATTCGAGACATGGTTTTATTTTATGTGTAATAATCGCGTAAATTTAAGATTTCGATATTATCATGACATGTTTTGTATCCATAAAAGTTAATTAATAGTAGATACATCACTTGGCAACATGGTGGAAGTAAGGCAAACATCTTATTAATAGAGCATCTCACGCTCGGTGACAATTAATTGGATTAATCAAAGTGTCAACTCATCAACTTGTCATTTGAAACCTTGAAGCTGTGAAATAGGGTCTTGAAATTACTGTTTTAACACTATGTTCTATCAAATACAACAATATCAGAGCAACCAAATTGAAGAGAGTAGCGTAGCGTACTATATAATCATGAGGAAGAATCGATAGACAAAAAAATATGTTTTGAGGAACCTTGTCGTCGATGTTTTAAGGCAAGAAACACTGCATTCATAGGTTTAAAAAAAAACTTACACACAATTTACAAATCCAACCCCGTCAGTTTTAAAATAATAAATCTTACGTTATATTAGTTGTGACGACTATAAGGAGTAAATGCTGCTACGAAACCTTGTGTCTAAACTTAATAAAACTTTTTAAAAAAGGAAAACAGACTTCAAAAAGCAAAAAATTAATATTTGAAGTCGGTGCCAAGTAACCGACTGCACCAACCAGCAACTTTTTTTTTAAAGTTTTGTTATTTTACAATTTTTAGTGATGAGTTAATTAATTATTATTATTCATATACCTCCTTTATATTATCCTACTTATTTTTACAATTAATATAAAAGATTGATATAAAACTCATAATAACAGAATTTTCACATTCATGCTGTTTGCCATATAGGAAACCCCTGGTGTATCTTCAAAGCCCATTGTCCAATACCAGTAAAATTTAAATTCGACCATCACGGAGCTATGCCGAACCTAATGCAAAAAGAATCATCAAAATCAGTTTATAAGCAAAGAAATTACAAAAAAATACAGACGAATTATGAACCTCCTCCTTTTTTGAAGTCGGTTAACATTCTTCTTAGTTCTATGGTAGGGTAGCTATAGGATTAACGTAATACCCATAATATCTCAATCTACGCATTTGTATTGTTTATCGTTAAGGAGTTCCCTAGTGTATCTTCAAAGTCCAAGGTCCAATACTGATGAAATTAAAATGGGACCACCTTGAAACTATATCGAATCCAGCGGAAATCAAAAGAAGAATCATCTAAATCGGTTTACAACCAAATAAGTTACAAAAAAAAACAGCCGAATTATGAACCTCCTCTTTTTTAAAGTCGGTTAACATTCTGCTTAGTTCTATAGTAGGGTACCTACCTATAGGATCGACGTAACACCCATATTGTCTCAATTTGCTCATTCCTATTGTTTGTCGTTAAGGAGTTCCCTGGTGTATCTTCAAAGTCCAAGGTCTTATACCAATGAAATTAAAATGGGACCACCTTGGAGATATACGGAACCCAATGCAAAAAGAATCATCAAAATCGGTCCACAACTGCCGGAAATATCGATGAACAAACATATAAAAAAAAAACATACTTACAACCGAACATAGAACCTCCTTCTTTTTGAAGTCGGCTAAAAAGCATCCGGCGTGATAGTAGAGAAATTATTATATTATTTATTCGAGTCAATACACAAAACGATTGAGTTCCATTTCCAAACCGTGTATGAGGTTTTTATTATCTATGACATATGTCGTGTATGAAATAAACTTTGAGAGGGGAGGAAGCCTCAGAAGACGATAAGGAAATAACCTTTTGGAAGTCTCTACTCTCTGCCCACCGGCGTGATGATATGATATATAGATACATAAATTTCATTTATTTATATCGAAGGTTCCAGTACTGACCCATCATGTTACACCGGTATAGTGTACCTATCAGTCTATAATAAAATGTTTTATATTAAAAATATTTTGGTGATGGTGGGAATGTCATAAATCTTCATTAGTAGACGTGTATCACAATCGACATCATTAGTAAGTATCCGTAGTTTATCTAAAGCATTAAACATGTAAGTGAACAGCAATGACAAGCATTCTACTACAACAAAAAATACGAGATAAAAAATATCTTCCATTTATACCTATAATTTAGCTACGCGGTACATTTCCCTCGCTTCTGTCAGAAAAATAGTTTTTCGTGCCCATCACATTAACGATGAAAGCAACTACATTTTTAAAACTTCTCAGTCCACCATTAAAATAATAACTTCCTGTCTGTTGTGCTTTTTTGTAACGCTCAAAACATAATAAATCTGTATTATGAGGTTTTAGGTATGTATTTAGATTATTATAATTTCGTGTTGGTGATATCTATAGTTCTGTCCATATCTTGGAAGGGAGTATCCAAAACACTGTATGCGCGTAGTCCCAACCATCAGTATCGCGCCAAAAATCACTTCAAATCTAGGTCTAGTCTAAATAACGAAGGTTAGATGTTACTAACCTTTGATAGTATGTTTTGTATGCCTAGGACTTCTTTAGTATGCTTGGGACTACGCGCATACAGTGTTTTGGATACAAACAGCCAAGGCTTGTAGTTACAAGCCGTGACTGCCTCGGTGGTCTAGTGGAAAAGCGCATCGCTTTGTGATCACGAGGTCCTGGGTTCACATCCTAGGGCGGACAAATGTAGTTTTTCTAACGAAAACTTCCCAGTATAAGTCCGGAGTCTGGAATTGTACCCGGTATATGGCAATAGGTTCGCCCCCTATTATATAGGACCTAACATCGTCGGCGAAAAGTTCATGTACTCAGTTCACCTCCGCCACCCCCGCTTGGGGATTATAGGCGTGACAGTGTGGTACATATATAATTTTTGCTCATGTCGCTTATTACAATATCGGCGTGAAGAAGTGACGCTATTCTACTATCAAACTCCTAACTACTAAATTCAGTAAGCGAAATGGACTATCCTCTATTACCTAACCGACTGTCGTAACATATTGTGATGGACGACTTAGTCCAGAGATCAGCCGCCCGAGATCGAATTGTCGCGGATTCAATTTCCGCACGTGGGCAAATCTTTGTGCGATCCACAAATATTTGATTCGGTCTAGGTGTTTGTGTATGTGAGTTTCATGTTTGTAAACGCACCCACGACACAGGAATAATTCCTAATGTGAGACATCGTTTCATAAAAAAAAAACCACAACCAACAATGTTTACCCAACACTAAATAAATGCAGTTAAGTAGGTAGTTAGGTAGATGGAAGCATAATTTTCGTTCATAAAATTAGCTTGAAAATAATGAGCAAAAGTGCCTACTTCAATATTTCATTTTGCATCCACTTGCCTAGGAAAATACAAAGCTCCGGGTAGAGATAATCAGACGGGAAATTGAACGATATTACATAGCATGGAGATAAACCACTGAAACATTAGTTTAAGTTTGTGTAAACTGAACTGCACCAAATGAGCAAGCAACATTACTACTAATAAGCTGACGGTTAAGAGAACTCTATTTTCTTACGAATCGCCAACTGTTCGCTGCGAATTATGAACTCGATACTCGATACTCGCGGCTCGATACTCGGACAGACGAGCTCTACAGTTTAATATAATTTGAAGATTGTATTATAAACACATATAAAGAAAAATACCTGATACTACTTTCAAAGTATCAACGGTTCATTCCACTTTTAGGTCGTAAATAGTTATGGGCCATTTTATCGTGGGTGATAACAGGATAGCAAAAGCCAGTTTATCACGAAAAGATGGACGTTAGCGTGACGCTAGCGAGTAAGCGGTCTTTCTCGTTAATTTATTATTTACTAAATTTGTAAGGTGACAAGGATTGCATATCAACTCGCTAGCGTCCCGTTAACGTCAATATTTTCGTACTAAGCCCTCTGAAAAACTTAATCACCTAGATGTTTTACTTCTGAGTCATTATAGACTACTAACATTGGAAAAAAAAGAGTGGAATAAATAAGATTCTAGCCACCAAAATAAACAAGCTTGAACAGCTAAATACGCTCGTTTGCTCAGGTCTTTACTCGCGAGTATACAGGGCGGCGCAGCGTGGAGTCGTGGTTTTATTTTTCATTTACCAATCCTGGCCGGCTTACGTGCGCCAAAACGAGGACTGGTAAGGGGAAACTCACAGCCGAAGATTCTACAAATCGAAGCCTGCTTATTCCACAAGAATGAAATTCAACTCTTCCGGGCACTCGCAAGTATACAAAATATTGTAGAAAATACCGATTCACACAGATTTTGGGCTATTTTGTGTAAGCTGCAAATAACACAAATGATTTATTTTGATGACTAAATAGTACAACGAAATTTTCTGTCTATGTATGTCATCATCAGATTCCTTACGGGGTAGGCAGAGAGTACAGATATAGACCTATTATTAGTACCTAAAACTTATACCCACGATTTCTGAGTGTTTATTTTTCTAACAAAAATGTACTGGCCGCCCTAGAGCAACAATATTAATCATATCGTACACAATTTAGCACACGAGGGCAACCTAATTGCCCACAAATGAGAGAATCTCCGCAGAGGTAGTGCGCCGACGTCATGAATACTGGTTAGGCAGGAACATAAAGAGAAAAATTATGCATTTAACTAATGTTCCACGATGTTCGCAGGTTGCACCAATTACTGGGAAAACACTAAATGGCTTAAAGGTTTAAGTATCTTTCATAAATTGGTATTATCAGGTATTCGCACCCATTTGCTGTCGGGAAAAATATAGGTAGGTGAATTTTGGCTCAGAAACGTAATGTCCAAGGTGGGTTACCGGTATTAATTAAATACTTTGGTTGATATATTTCAGGTTTATTTCCTTCAAACACTAATTTAATTTAAGTAGAATTAATTAAGTAGAATGTATTTATGGCGTACCAAATGATAATGTGACTGATTTGCCAAAGTTAAAAAATATTAACACGTGTACATCCATTCTCGACTAATTATTCCAATCTCAAATAAATACTAATTAGAATCAGAATATCTTAATGCGTTACAAATTCCGTCTCCTTGCAAAATGAGATTAAGAAGCAAACATACAATGACGATCATGATCAGCACCTAAAGAACTACGAAGATTGCTATCAAGGTCTTATAACAATTTCACGCCATATTTTTCATACTCCACATTTCATAAAGCAATAAATAAAATTATTTCAATATGTCACTTTCTCAAAATCGTGTACTTTCCATATATTGTTAACAGGGTCGTAAAAACTGAAGACAATATTTTTTCCCTACCGCTCCTCGTATAAAACGGTGTTTTAATAAAACCGGATCACTGCCTATCCGCCTGAATATTGTCGCAGATATTTCAATATTGGTGGGATTAGCAGCCTATTTAAACATCACTTTCAATGGTCTGCAACGTCATACTGAAATACAATTTCATTCAAAGCAACCGACGATAATATTTTTGAGATTTTACGAGAACGTTTTTCATTTTAGTAGATCGTTTGGGTTCTCTTTCTCAATTGTCACGTAGACATATTATGCAGAATTGGGTGAAATTAGTCACGGACTTTGTGTACGTGTGTTACCAGTTGGGTTTGATAAATAAAGCCCGGGATAATAATAATGTTTAATAAAAGCATGTTTTGTATGGGACCTCGCATATACAACCATCTGCCGAAGTATATTCTAGAAGTAACTGATATTAGTATTTTTAGATGTAGACTAAAACGACTCTTAGTAGAAAGGGCTTACTATAGTGTTCACGAATACCTTGTTGACAATATAATATGATGTTTTTAATTACGCAACTTATCTAAATTGAATGCATCAGTCCTGATATTATTTTAACTGTCACTATTATAATTAAAATTACGATAATTAACATGAATACAGTATATATATAATAATTAAAACAGACACTTGGTATTAATTCAATTGTACATATTTTATTATATATTTAACTTTTAATTAAATAATTTATAAATGTCCGATACAATTATTCTTCTTCTTCTTCTTCTTCAGCCGAAAGACGTCCACTGCAGGACAAAGGCCTCCCCTAAAGACCGCCACAACGGCCGCCGCCGCTACAATTATTATGTTTTCTTAATTGTTAGGTACTTTAAGTTCTTGGATTATTCCTAATGATATTTGCATGCCTATAGGCAGAATATGGCGTACGACCATTGTAATTTTAACATCCACTGTAACCCATTTTCGCAAATAAACTGATTTGATTTGATAATGTAGTAAGTATATTATATTTTTATGTCCTAATGCAAACGTAATTTATAGAAGCCCAATCCCATTAGAGTTGGGTCGACTATCTTTCAGATTTGAAACGAATCATACCTTTAAACAAGTTCTTGATTTAAGAAAAAAATGAACATTTATTATTCTATCTTTATCATAACACCAGATTCCTTGCAAGGTAGGCAGAGTACATAGAACATTATTAATAAATAACTATTGTGTAAGTAAGCAGGCGAATTTATGTTTCTTTATAATTCAGTTCTTCTTAATTCTCTCAAAAGGCCCATGTGGAGACATGCGAATATTACAAAAGCCTGAATTAAAATCTGTGTAAGGCGAAGTTATGGAATTTATCGAAATGGAAAATTATATTCAAATTTTGCACACAACATTTCCAAACCCCAGATATGGAAACCATCGTTTAGACTTTGAACCTCAGGCACATGTGGCGAATAGGTATAATACATATTAACTGCAACTTATTTTAACTTAGCATGAATGAATAGACCGTTTCCTATCTAAAGGGCATGTCAAGAGTCCCCGTAACGAGCGTGTATGCGACAAACTATGACGGTGGAAGAAGCCACAGAGGTCTGTAAGGAATGAACTTGCTGGATGGGTCATCGAGTCCCGGTACCATCCGTTACTACTGTGTACTCTGTACCTACCCGCAAGGAATCTGAAGAGATGGTGTAAACAGATTGTAACTTAGCCTATATTAAAGCTAAACGCTATAAATCTCCGAATAGACAACCCAATTTCATCCAAAAACTTTGAGCTTTCAAACTGAAAACTTTAATAATTTCATGGGGACACGCCGCTATTTCACTATGAGGCGCGGTAATCCTGCCGATGACGGCTATGCATAAATTGGTTCGTCCGTACCGAACTGACTACAACCATTTATCAAGTCTCTAGCTGTTTCATAAACCGTCTATCGCATTGTTATCGTGTCACACGACATTTATAGTTACTGTCCCGGCCCAATCCTGATTAAATAATCAATGATTAAAGGGATCAGCAGGGATTTCTTATCCATAATATATTCGAATTTGTAGAAGATACCCTTGTTCCACAAGTTTAGTCACAATACAGTATTTACACAATAGATAAGCATGTCAGCGACGAAGTGAGACCGTTGTATTTTGCTATCTCTGTAAAGTGGGTTAGTTTGAGATTTGGCAAATTCCCTAACATTCAAGTTTCGAAGAGGAACTTGATAGATTGCGATATTTTCCCTGTTTACTAAGATTTGTGTATATTATAATCACATTGTTTTGTTTATTAGTAGTAATTTATATAGGTACTTAAAGTATATATCAATATCATCACGCCAAATCCCTTGCGGGGTAGGCAAAGAATACAGAGTTCCAGCAGGTTTTTTTCCCTTAAAGACCTTTCTGATTTCTTCCACTCTCATAGTTTGTCTGACACTCTTAACTTGCCCTTCAGATAAGACACGGTTTATTTGACCATGGTGAGATAGTCTTTCCCGGTACGTGATTAAAAAACGTATTTACGCTTATCTAAAGAAATATACTATTTAAGTAAAATAATGAATACTCCAATTTAATTTATTACATTAAGATATAACAAATTATTCAATTATTTCGATATGAGATATTTCGATATTAATTTTATTTCGATATAAATTTTATTTCGATATAAAATATTTCTCATAATAATGAACCACGTCATTTTCGGTAGCTATTTATATTATTTCGCCCCACGATGCACATTACCAACATGAATGGATAAACAAGTAAGAAGGTCCGAACAACGCACACTGTAACTCCATTAATCAACGGCGGGCCCATTTCATAAAGTGACATTTTCATTGTAGCGCACCCCTAAAGTTAATATTTACTCATTTTGTGTTCATGAGATGAAGCAAAGCTCAGCTCATGCGAATACGATAATATGACCGCAAATTTTATGAGTTTTTCAAAGTACATGAACATTCATATACTTATCTACCATAGATGACGCGTCGACACTGGTTTATTTAAATATTGCAATTAACCAATAACTATTTAGTTCGTGCAATTATAGAAAGATAAGGGTTTTTGATATTTTATTTTATCTATACTATCTATCTATCTATCTATCTATCTATAACCTCACGCCAGATCCCTTGCGGGGTAGGCAGAGAGTACAGAGTTCCAACAGGTTCTTTCCTTACATACCTAACCTTATCTATACTAATATTATAAAGAGGTAAAGTTTGTGAGTTTGGATGTTCGGGGTAATCTCCGGTACCACTGATCCGATTCTAAAAATACTTTCACCATTGCAAAGCTATTTTATTCAGAAGTAACATAGGCTATATAACATAGACCAAGTGGCAAGGAATGAACAAAAAAGCATGATAGATCTGATCCTGGTTGATAACCGTCTCCGAAGCAAACTACAAGATACGCGTGCGTATAGAGGCCCCACTCTGGAATCAGACCACTATCTCGTAGTTGCGCGGTTTAGTGGTCTGTTCGGGAAGTGGAGGCACTGGCGAGAGCGTATCCCCTTCGGAGACCTTGAAAGAATAAAGGTTGAAAAGTTGCAAGATGAGAGCGTGAGGAGAATGTATGAAGACAGAGTCCGGGACAAGCTTTCGACAGCAGGCTCTTCGGACTCAAATGTAGATGAATGCTGGAATAGCCTAAAAGAGAGTTTGGTGGAATCCGCGAAAGAAGTATGTGGTTGCTCAAAGAAGCATATTACAGCAAAAGGTGATGCATGGTGGGATGCGGAGTTGCAAAGCTCCGTAGAAAGTAAGAAGAAAGCGTGGCAGGACTATGTATCTTCTTTGAACCTGAATGCCAGTATGACAGAGATGAGGAAAGAAATATACAATGCAAGAATGCCACTAAAACTTTAGTGAAAGAAAAGCGTGAAAGAGCCAGTATGATTGAGGAGGAGAGGCTGGCGAAGAACTTCGAGAACAACACCAAACTCTTTTGGAGCAAGGTGAGGAAAGCTCGAGGTGATTCGTCAGGCTCCAGAATGGAAAGGATAAAATCTAAAGATGGTGACATTCTTGCAGACACACAAGCTGTGCTAAACCGGTGGAGTGAATATTTTGGAGAAATGTATGGAGACGTCCCGGATGCTGATGCCGCAGACGTGCCCAAAGGCGAGATTGCGGCACCAGAATCAACGGAGGACATCACTATGGAAGAAGTTGAATGGGCGATAGGAAGTATGAAAAACGGTAAAGCTGCGGGAGTAGACATGATATCTGCCGAGATGATCAAATATGGTGGAACTTGCGTCCGGGACGCTTTCCGGGCCCTTGCAAACCTTTGCTGGAGGACCGGTAGAGTCCCTACAGATTGGCGCCGCGCAGTCATAGTACCTTTGTATAAAGGCAAGGGTTCACAATATGACTGCGCCAATTACAGAGCCATCAGTTTGATCAGCTTGGCAGCCAAGGTGTACGGTAAAATTATTGAACGGAGAATGCGCGTGAAGTCCGATGGAATGTCGTGCGAGGCACAAGGGGGTTTCAGGTCTGGAAGAGGATCTTCGGATCAAGTCTTCTCACTCCGCAACATCGTAGAGAAGTATCTGGCAGTGGGCCGGAAGGTTTTCTGCGGTTTTGTAGATCTGGAGAAGGCGTTTGACAGAGTTGTGCGAAAGAGACTTTGGGACATTTTGCCAGAGTATGGTATAGATGGCACTCTGTTGCAAGCCGTCCAGTCCACTTATGTGGACTGCAAGGCATGCGTACGGGTGGGTGGTAACAGGTCACCCTGGTTTGACGTTAAAATCGGCGTCAAGCAGGGTTGCGTGTTGTCCGCTAGACTGTTTATAATATATCTGGACAAAAGTCTTGAAAGGCTGAAAGCGATGAATGAAGGTGTACAAATGGGTGACTTAGTGGTAAACCATCTATTTTATGCAGATGACGCGGTTTTAATAGCGCCAACAGCCACTGATCTGCAAACACTAGTCACAGTTATGAAAGACGACTGCATGATCAATGGCTTACACTTGAATGTGAAGAAAACCAAGATTATGGTTTTTGAAAGGGAAGAAACCAGAACGAATGTAAGGATTGTGGTTGGTAACGATATGCTGGAGCAAGTGAATGAGTTTGTATATCTTGGATGCGCCTTCAGTAAGGATGGGAAATACACCGCTGACATAGAGAGAAGAGTGAGTGCAGGAAACAGAGAGAATGGTGCGATGGGAAAGCTACTCGGGAGCCGGCACTTAAGCCATAAGGCGCAGCTGGCCATACATAACGGAGTTCTTGTCCCAACGCTGTTATATGGTAGCGAGAGCTGGGTATGTAAGAAGGAGAATGAAAGTAGGATAAATGCGGTAGAAATGCGAGCTCTGCGAAAGATGTGCGCAGGGAAGCTCACCGACCGCATTAGCAACAGCATAGTAAGACAGCGAGTAGGTATGAAAGATAGTATCGGTGTAAAGATGAGAAAGGGCATGCTTCGTTGGTTCGGGCATATAGAAAGAATGCCAGAGGAAAGAATGACAAAACAGATATACAATGTGAAAGTGGAAGGATGCAGGTACCGGGGAAGACCTAGACTATCTTACCACGACCAAATAAACCGAGTCTTATCTGATGGAAAAGTCAAGAGTCTCCGTAACCGGCGAGCGTGTATGAGACGAACTATGAGAGTCGAGGAAGCCAGAGAGGTATGTAAGGAAAGAACCTGTTGGAACTCTGTGTTCTCTGCCTACCCCGCAAGGGATCTGGCGTGAGGTTATAGATAGATAGATAGACCAAGTGGCGCTGTTGTCGACCGGGTACGACGTCGCAGGAAACCGCTCTACAGTATATAAGAATACACAGATAAAGAAATCCGAATTGTGCATTTTAAAAATAACATTATATTTTTATTTTGATACAGACAATATATTGTTCAATTCAATACAGAGATTACTTAATATAAAGTTTCCATATAAATATGCAGTTCAATTTAGAGTACAATATGCACTGCCTCGTTGGTCTAGTGGTAAAGCGCATCGCTTTGTGATCACGAGGTCCTAGGTTCAAATCCGAGGTCGGTCCTAGGTAGTTTTTCTAACGAAAACTTCCCAGTACGAGTCCGGAATCTGGAATTGTGCCCGGTATATGGCAATAGGCTCACCACCTTTTACATGCGATCGTATCGTATCGTCGGCGAAATGTGGGTGTACTCAGTACACCACTGCCACCCCCGCTTGGGAAATATAGGCGTGACAGTGTGTGTGTGTCTACAATATGCAACGCATCTCGTTGCCGCCGACACCGTAGATAACCAGATCAATGTAAATCAAATCTAATTTCTCAGGTTATTACAATATTAAGAATTCGTGGCAAATATAAAACAAATGGTTACATTGCGAAACCCAGACAGCTTAATTGGATACCTAAAACGTATAACATAAAATTATCGGTACAATGTACTATGTACTTCTAAAAGGTGCAAGCGAGCAACCAGGGTACAAAATAATTGGATCAACATTATTGGAATTTGAGATATCCTGTGATATTATACAAGGTGTAACATAAATAAAGCAAGACCTCAGACACCCCAATTAGATTATTGCTTTACGAATTCAATACAAAAATCAAACTTTTAATTTTAAGGAGGTTTTTACCATTTTTTTAAGCGCTTTAGTACTCAAATTAACCATAAAATTTAATAATTAATTAACTTTAAAGGTATAAATTAACGTATTGAGGTGTAATAGAAATAAATTTAAAATAGCCGTAATGCTTTAAATGATTATTAAATTTTGTGTAATACAGCACACAGAACATGTAACTAACTTTAATAATAGTGGGATTCGATTCAGTTGCCGATTTAGAACAAACTACTTTCAGGTCTCGCGTTTATTATGTTACACCTTGTATAAACAGTAATTTTCTTTAAGAATGTACTCTATTCAATTGATTTTAAGATCGTTAATACCATGCACACACAGAAATAAAATGCATATTGCTAATCGTAGTGACATCCAGATCGCTTTGCCCACACCTCGCTCATGACAAAATATTCTGTTCTGCATCATTTTCTAGCGGACGGAATATTCGCTTGAGTACTCAAATGTGAAAACGATTTGGAATAACTCCTGAAATATTTCGAAATAGCAGGTTTCCGGTGTATCAAGGATTATTTATAGGAATTTCCCCACCATTCTGTTTGTAGTTACCTTAAATGAGGGCCTGTAACCGTGGTTTTAAAAATACCGACTTTAAATTCATTAACATAGTTGGTAACCTAGCTTGATAATCTGTGAAAAAAATGTAACACATTTAGTCCACAAAAGAGCATAACATTGTATCCTTTTCTATATTATTACTATATGGCGAATGAAAAAAGATGTAATTAATGTACCCATACGTACTTAAGTAATAATTCACACCTAAATATAGGCATTATATGTATAAAATCTTCGTTTTTATTCCAACAATATTTTCTCATAAAAATAAGGCAGGAAGCAATGACTTCAACGTATCTTTTCACGTCACAAAATGGTGTTTCTGACAATAAGTAGGAAGCAGTTTGTGTTGTGAATACATCAATACGGGAATGTCGGAAGCGTTCAATGCTTTATTTATGCTTCACAAGTGACGTCGAGAATATGGCGCGTGATTGATGTTACAACCAGAATAAGGATACATCATATATGTTTGTATGTTCAAATTGCGTATTCCTTTTTCCTTACCGTCGCCCAAAGGGTAAGCGATAGGTAAAGTTTCGGTTTATCTACATTGATGGCAAAATTTGCGTATTTTTTCACAAACAATAATGAATGGAGTGTTGTGATAACATTTTCGTAAGAGTTACTATTTTTTACTAAAGAGCAAGAATTGCGACCGGTAACTACATATTTTGCGAACAAAATCGACCTTAGGTACTAAACGAATTGATTTTCTAAAAATATTATTCAAATCTAAGAGTGGAGGAAGCCAGAGAGATCTGTAAGGAGAGAACCTGTTGGAAATCTGTACTACTGTCTCCCCCGCTGGGGATCTGGCGTGATGATATCTATATCATCTATTTATAGATTATTCAAAACCTTTACCTGACTGCTTCGTTGGTCTAGTGCCAAGCGCATCGCTTTGTGATCACGAGGTCCTGGGCTTAAATCCTAGGTCGGACAAGCGTAGTTTTTCTAGTTTTCCCAGTACCAGTCGAGAGTCTGGAATTGTGCCCGGTATATGGCATTAGGCTCGCCCCCTATTACATGGGACCTAAAATCGTCAGCGAAACGTGGGTGTACTCAGTACACCTCTGCCACCCCCGCTTGGGGAATATAGGCGTGACTGTGCTTTACTTGCTTAAAGCGGCAAATTTGAATAACTTCGACCGTTTTAAACAATAGCCGAGGTCCATCGCACTCTACCGGACTGGTTATAAAGATATAAAAGGTGGACAAAGTCACATAAAATAAATAGCTTTCGTTCTTTAATGTTATACTATAGAACTTCCTTGCTTCCGCTGTATAATCTATTCAAATTATCATTAGACTTTGGGTTTATTGTACTCTAGACCATCGTAACTCTCAAAGAAAATTGTGTTATTTACTTTTTGTCATACAGAATCTGCCGTTATCATATTATTAAGTATAGGTACAGTATGTTGTTTTGTATCCCTGTGCTATTCTGTATCACAAAAGAAGCTGTAGGCACACCTAATAAACTACTTAAGGGGAAAAAAACAGCAACTATATTGAGTTATTGTAATCTATTATTTGTATTTTTGAGGGCAAGTCAATTGTTTGGAAGAAGCCAGAAAGATCTGTAAAGAAAGAACATGTTGGAAGTCTGTACTCTCTGCCTAACCCGCAAGGAATCTTGCGAGGAAATATAGATAGATCGATTAGATAGAGATAGTTAACTTAAATATTACTGCGTGATGGGTATATCTATTGTTAAAAAAATTAAATAAAACAAGACGAAATATTTCTTAGCTATTGAAAAGGCAGTTTGAGATACAAAACTATATAAACGCTAATTTCATTCCCCGCACCCCATAGGATACTGTACCATTCATACCAGTAAACACGGAAATCGAAATGTAATGTTTTATATTCTCATCAGCCTTTGAATTTGTATAATATCCGCCAATACTGTCCCACTGTTGAGCAAAGGCCTTCTCTCGCAAATCGAGGTGAGAGAGATTAGATCATACTCCACTACGCGGACCCAGTGCGGATTGGTGGAGGCAGGTTTGTGGCTACCTGTGCTCTGTTTATCAAACGTTACAAGTCTACAAACTTTTCTTTCTTTCTGTAGTTCTTGTAAATTAAGTTTATCAAAAATACGAATCTACAAAATCACAAGTTACAAGATTCAAATTCAAAATCAATTTATTGCTACCGTACCGTAACTTAGTATTAGTTTCAGTTTCGTTCAGGTTAGTAAAGACTCTGCCTTTCCTGTGCTAGTATAAACTGTCTTACAGGGGACAGATACAAGAACATTATATACAAGTTTATGTGAATTGCATTTATAAAAATATTTTCACAAGACTTGTAGATTGTATAAACTTATATTTTTAATTTGCATTACTTTATTTTTGCTAAATTGCAACATGATTTTACTACTGTATTATATGCCGGTAAGATAGAAACACGATACAATAAATAACTAGTCAAGTTGTTGTATGTGTATGTTAATAATAAAACTATTTTTTTCAAATAATTTGATTTTGTGTGTAAATAACCTATAGTTATTGACGAGAAACAAAACAAACATAACTCTAACGCCATATATATAATATATACATAGATTTAGAGTCAAAGGAAGGTCTCCAACTTTTTCGTAACAAGTTACCACCTACAAAGGTATTTAAGATAAACAAAACCACAAATACAAGTGTGAAAAGCACTTGTATTACAGGTGATAACACTTGTAGCTTGTATTTTACACATGTAATTTTGAAAACTGTTTTTGTAAAAATGCACTAATTTACAAGAGAAAACGCTTGTAATACAGGGGTTTGAAACGTTTGATAAACAGAGCACTGCTGTTGGAAATTATCAAGCCGCCTATAAAGCTTCTAATTTGACTTAACGACTACCACTACGTGGTAACCGGGACCAACAGCTTAGTACGCCTTCCAAAGCACGGAAACGTTCAAATATGAAAATGCCACAAACGATCACCCATCTTAGGCCGTCTGAGCCGAACGCTGCTTAACCTTGTTGATCGCTAAGAACACCACAGTCGCATAACGCTACAAGCGCCTCCCTTCGATAGTTAAAATAGTTTATCTTGCAAACATAAAGGTATGGACATAGTTAATAATAATATAGTAGTAATAGAATATAGTAGTAATCAATAGAGGCACTTACTGAGTATTAAATATTATTTTTTGCAGCACCTAAATAATTTTTCTAAGCCGTAAAAACATATTACAAAATCGGTTGTATTTACTCATCAATAAAACGAAAAAAAAAGAACATCTAAGATACATTTCATACATAATAGAACTCATAGCAAACATTGTGAACATAAAAATCCACCCGTAACCATTTCATTTGCAGCCCAAGGCACAGGAAGCGAAATGCACCGTTCCATTTTCTCGACGTAACTACGTTGCACGCTTCGAACAATGAAATGCTTTTAAAATACGAAACAACCTGATTTGAATGTATAAAAGTAATTTATACCGTCAAAAAAAGACCCAGGAAAATGCAATCAGCCGTTATATTTAGCACACTGCTGTTCAACCAAGTCCGAGCGCCTAAAATACCATCGTTAGCGCTTGAAATTCTCATGCTCTCAATGTAAATGTTTTTATTGAACATTTGTTCCGTTTAAACTTAACGATACACTTCTTGCAATCATCGATATATTATCGATGCTTGCAATGAATAAATGCGATGTAATCGTGAATGTAATAAAATAAATCAAACCTGTCATTTTAGCTGTTTTTTATTCGATAGAATTCTGCACTATATTAAAGTTGTAGTAGGTATTACAATAGATTATATATAGAAGCTATACAAATATTACAAATGTTTAGGTTCTAACAAACTTAAAATGCATTGAAACATAATGCAGTTTAAGCCGATGCTAATATTCATTGTGATAGTATAATCTCTAACTAAATACTAAATAGATTACATGAACCAATAATCACAAACCGTTTTAATTTTTAGTAGGTACTAAGGTTAGCAACTGTAAGTAAGTAATAAAAGAAAACTTTGTTTTATTGTATTTGCGTTTACTTTGGGGTCAATGATTTTATAAACCCTAAGGCAGTCTCAATTATATTATGTACTAGCTTATAGACAGAAAACAAGTATATCTTGCCTGTTTCCAGACGAAAAAGTTCATCTACTGGAAAACAATCAAAACTTGTAAAATGTTTAGTACGCAGGTACTATTCAGTTCACTGTGTATATTATGCGTATATCTATATAATGAGCAGCAAAGTCACGCATTCGCAAAAAACATCATCAAGATCAGACAAAACTTTCTCAAGTGTACATTGTTGGAGAAACACCTTACCTAAGCGCAAGTAAGTGCTTTTACATGTCGTTTATATGGAACAAATAAAACTCTTAGATTTTACATCAAATAATACACACTTTCATACAATCAAAAAACACATTTTTAAGATAGCAAAAGATGATATTTTTTTACGTTTACATTGGAAGAGACTATATACTGTTGTAGTACAAATTCAGAGACGAAGTAACGTTACTTAATACCCCCCGAAGGGTAAGGATATAGATAGAAGTAGCGTTTTTTATACATACTAACTTTCTTGATGCTTCAGACAATTTAGGCTACTATGAAGCTAAGGTTCTTAGAGATAATGTGAACTATGTAAATTAAATAACGTATGACATTTTCTTCTCGAATACAATAAAAAATCGTTTCATAAGTACGTTTCAATGGGTAAACATTTTTATTCTACCTAATCATGTCACAATCGCATCGCGTTGGTCCTGCCTCAGTTTGGGCGAAACAGAAAAGACGATTTGATAAATATCTACAAACTTTGTTGCGCTCGCCGCATTCGCGACGCGATGGAGCTTTTAGAAATGCAGGAACACAATTTGAGCGCACGCTTTTCTCGCCCGCAGCTCCGCCGGATGCATATATTTTACCTGTTCCGATATAGGTACCAACCATAACGATATTAAACTTGTACGTAGTTAGATGTACGTTTCAATAAGGTAGATTCTATTGCAGTTCTGAAGTTTCATTTGCCACGATGCATTTGAATAGCCTATTCAGCCGATTAGGTATAATGTAGTTGTAGATAAAGACGATGTGGAAGAAAATTGAAACTAAAAAAAATTCTTCATTCTACAAATGTATGACCAAACGCATTTTTTTGCAATTAAATCTAGCGTTTTTATTACCAACTTATATTACACTGATTGTATTAGATGAACATTATCTAAATATTAACTTTAGATTTTTATGTTCCCTAAACGGGGGAAGGGGGCAGAGGTATTCTATATAGGTCCCATGTTATAGGAGCCGAGCCTATTATTATACCGGGCACCACGCTAGACTCCGGACTGTTACTAGATTTTTAAATTGAAAATCACATTTTTATCTGGGCACAGGACCTCGTGATCGCTACACTCATTATTCGTCGCTAGAACAACGAGACACTTTTCGTCGGCGAAAAGTGGTGTACGCAGTACACCTCTGCCACGCCCGCTTGGTGAATATAGGCGTGACGATATAGCAACGAGGCATTTTTTTATCTAAATAAAATTCTGTAACAAAAGTCAAATTAATGAGTTAAAACTCCTATAAAAATAACATTGAATAAAAAAATTAACATTGAGAATATAAAGTTATACTGGAATACTGTTTTCATTTGCCAAGTTTTAGGTACATTGCTTGGGACAACAAACTGAAAATATATTACTCCCAACCAAAATTAAACCAATTTAAACGCGGAAACATCATCAAATTTACTAACATAGCAACAATAAAATCTTATTGTAATTCATAGATGCGAAAATAATTAAGTGGAAAGCGCGCCGGCCCGACAAGGGATCCCAACAGTAAATTAAATTTTCCCTCGCGACCACTTGACCCTCTCCGAGTGTCCATTGTGCACTAACTGGTTATCGATGCAACGAATAAAAATATTATTTATGAGAGAATTTGCGTTCCAGCGATTTGCTCTCGCATTTTAATCCCGAAGCTTTGTGTTTTTGGCCATTTTGGAAAAAAGCTATTGTTTTCAATTAATTAAAAATTGTTGTTGCAGCGTATTACTGTAGTAGGTACCCAGTAGGCACATATCGTCGGTCTAAAGGAAAACTAGCCAAACTGGAAATATGAAATTGTTGAGTAGGTTGAAATGAAATTAATAATTGACACTGTGTGTGTGAATGATGTGTGTGTGTGTGAATGATGTACGCTGTTGGCCGCGAGGCCTTTACAGCTTCACCGGATTTAAAGGCGAGCGTGCAACCACTACGCTCTAGCCAGCCAGAAGGGCAAGAGGCGACATACTCGAGGGCGCCCTCGGTTGGGACAGTCGCTGTAGGGGGACGGGTGCACTACTAAGTGCACCGGTCAACCGCTGGCTATGGGAGGAGATCTACTACTACGTCGTCGTCGTCACCCGTATTCTGAGCGGAAAGAAGGGATGACAAAACATCGGGGGGGTCGGTGAGAACATGTCGCGGCCGGCGGTGGCGGCAGGGGTCGGGGGGGAGATCGTAGTCGGCGGTGGCTACAATTAAAGGATTCGCATGGGTAGATGCGTTCGCGAAGTGACGTGTTGACACCTTTTTAATAAAGGCGCGAATAGGTTCGAGACCTAAATCGGAGTGGAGGTCGACGTTCCGTACGAACCAGGGGGCTCCTACGGCTTTACGGAGGAAGCGGTTTTGAACCACTTGGAGTTTATCGATGTGAGAGGGGGCCGAATGCCTGAACACAACACACGCATAAGTCATGATGGGTCGAACGCAAGTTTTGTAAAGTGTCACCTTATTTCTAAGGGACATTTTACTCCGCTTGCAGATTAACGAATGGAGACGACCGAGCACAAAGGATGCTCGGTGACGGACCCGCTTGATGTGCAGGCCGAAGGACATGGTACTGTTTAGGGTGACCCCTAAATATTTGACCTCTTTGACCCAGGGAATGGGTCGGTCGAACATGGTCACTTGGCCGAGATTACTTCTAGGGCGGCGCAGGGAGTGGCGCGGGGTGGCACCTCTGGAGAATAACACCGCAGCGCTCTTGTCCGGGTTCACCTCAATACGCCACTTCCTGAACCAATTCCCTAGGGAATTGGCGGATGCCTGAAGGTTTCTGGTAATGAAACCCTTATTCCTATGCGAGACGTAGAGAGCGGTATCATCCGCGAATAGGGCTAGATGCGCCTTACTCAAACGAGGAATGTCGTTCGTGTAAAGGTTAAGCCTTAAGTTAAAGGAGCGGAGAGAGAACTGAGCCCTGTGGGACCCCAGCACTGATGGAGTGGGAAGTGGAGCGCGTCATTTCGACGCGATAACGGAAGGCACGATTCGACAAAAAGTCTCGTAAGATGAGCACGAGTCTGTCCGGCACACCCAATTGGTTGAGCTTGTAGATCAAGCCGTTGTGCCAGACTTTGTCGAATGCCTTCGCGATATCTAGGAAGAGGGCGCCCGTGTTGACGGGTTTGGGTCTATTGAGACCGGAGAGGATGTGCTCCGTGATGCGGTGCACTTGGTGGACGCAAGAGTGTTTGGCTCGAAAGCCGAACTGCTCGTCGATAAGGATACCCCTGGACGTTACAAAGTCTTTGAGCCGGGCCAGAAGTAGGCGCTCGTATATCTTGGCCAGGGAGTTGAGGAGACTGATAGGGCGGTAGCTCGCGGGGATATTGCGAGGTTTGCCGGGCTTGGGAATGCCTATGACGTCCGCCTCCTTCCACTTAGCAGGGAAGGTGCAGTTCGTCATGGCGGCGTTCAGTATGGCCACTAAGAGGCAGATGAGTTGGGCGGGCAGGCATTTCATAACGCGATTCGAAATGCCGTCAGAGCCGGGGGCTTTTTTAGTTTTCAGACCCATAATGAGATCTTCGACCTCCGTTTGGGTGATAGGAGGTAAGGAATCGACGGGGGGGAGGGATGCCCTGCGCTCGACTTCCCTGTCGACCGCGTCGACGTGGGACTGGTCGACGGACTGAGAGCTGGGGGTGCACTGGCTCTCGAGGGAGTCGGCGAGAAGCTCGGCCTTTTCGTCGTCGTCGAAGGCTGGGGGTGCGCCTGAAGGGCGGGACAGCGGGGGCATGCCAGTCGTGGAGTCAGATTTGAGGCTACGCGCCAGCTGCCAGTAGGCCAGATGCGATGGCGCGATGCTCTTTAGGAAGTCAACCCACCGTACCTCCCGGACCTCCGCGACACGACGCTTTACCTCTCGTTGTACAGCGCGCATCCGGGCCCGATTGGCTTCGGTGGGGTAAGAGTCGTACGCTCGGAGTGTGTGAATGATCTACGCTATTGGCCGCAGGGCCTTTACACCACTGGATAAGAATAATTGACACTATCAATTAGTGTCTTTAGATATCTAGATATCTTTTCAAGTTTTTAAATTTGTTAGTCAACAATAAAAGTGTCCTTACTTTTATTTTCAAAAAGACTTTAATCATTATCATCAGCCTATACCAGTCCACTGCTGGACATGGGCCTCTCCAAGTGCACGTTGGCTACTCGCATCCAGTTTCAGCCAGCCGCCCTATGAAGTCATCGCTCGCTCTAGCCTGAGGGCGTCCTGCATTACTTTTGTCAGTACTTACTCTTACTTAAGAACTCGTTTGTCCCAGCGGTCATCGGTTGTTCGGCTAATGTGACCGGCCCATGAATACTGACAACTACGGTGTCGTTTAATTGAAGTCTAAATTACTGAAATTTCATTTGAGCAGGTTTACTTTGGTGCGGACGATATTATGTACGTACTGTGTCCTAGAAAAGCTATGTGAAACAAAAAATGGCGCGAGTTAAGTAAGGTGTAAAATAGTCCAAAATGCCGTGTGCAAACTATTTGCTGTATGCTTATTCATTAGAAAAGAAAATGCCTCCGTTTCTTGTGACGGCTTTATTGCAAGAGAGAGATTTTAGATACTCTAGGTTCAGAGAGCTTTAATACAAGCCATAAACAAAATTATTTACTAAAATAATAAAATTGACTATTTAATGTTTCTGACGTCTGATGGCACGAGCCGCTAATGCAGCGTTTTTCAACCATCCCAGGTCACCATTTCCAGTGTATTTAATATTACATACCTCGAATAGGATTCACTTAAATAAATATTTGTAATTTTTATTATTAATTAGTATATAATTTCTTTTTGTCTGAATCGTCAGAAAAGTAACAAAGACTCAACCACCACTTGTGTGTGTAGAAGTACCTTAATAGGGTAATTTCGGATCGTTTTCCGCCACTCGAAATAAATAATAGTTTGGTAGGTACATATCTTGTACCTAACAACATATAGCCATGTATTTAGTTAACAACTATAGCACTAAGCCCAGTAGACTGGGCCACCCGGTTGTCGTATGATTAATGATTCCCACTTTATTAGTTCTTCATGTAGTTGATATGTTATACAATATTATATGTATGTATAGACACATTCATGTCAAGCAATAATAACCACTCTTGTTTTGTTGTGCTAATATAGGCTATATTATGTACCAATTATTAGGTTCATGGTGACTCAAGATATGATGATTCGCAGGAGATTGTTTTCGGTGTAGATTTTACGATTAACCAAACTGTGGAATAGAGACTTTAGGAATACTAGCGAATAAAGAACTAACTATTTCACTACATATTATAAGACAAAAGACCGCGTCTGTCTGTCTGTCTACGCGATAAACTCAATAACTACCGAACAGATTTTCATGCGGTTTTCACCAATAGACGGAGTGATTCAAGAGGAATGTTTATGTGTATTATTCGCCCGTACCAAGCCTGGGCGGCTCGCAAGTAATAGATATTTTTATTTATTTCAAATTAGTATTACATTATTACAACAAAAACTTATACATCAACAATGACACTAAAAACAATTTTTAGAAAGACATTGTTGCTGAACTAGATAAAATTATCTGTATTTCAGACATCAGCCCTCTTCCTGAATTATTACAATATTAATGGTTTAAGTTGACCCACTAATAACACCAATTATTATAATGTGACAAAAAAAATGCATATTATAATAAGAGTAAAATAAAAATAAAATAAGATATTAACAAAAAAATTATAAAATCAATTTAATGAATTGTTGGGACCTCTCTGTGTGTTGAGGTGAGTATGAGTGAGTGTGTGTGAAAGGGTGAGTTAAAGCCGCATTAGAGTTACTGTAGAATGGGTAACAAGCTATCAATGCTATGGTTATCTATGCTCTGCGAACAAAAGACAAGACAAACATGAACCTTACGAACGGCTTGGTCCACTGGTTTAGAATTTAAATCGCTCCGCCCCCTGGATCATGTAGTCCCGGGTTCGATCCCCGCAAAGGATAAGTCTTACCCATCAATATTTGTTACGGTCTGGGCGTTTGTGTATGTGCAACAAACAGGAATTCCTAGGGTTCTCTTTAAAACTATTAATCAAGAAAAGACTACAGGAGGACGCCATATGGATATTCCTTCATCGTTTAATTAAAATAAATTAGTCAAACTGCAATGTATAAATTAGCTCTAAATAGAATAATTTAAAACAAAATAATCATCATCAGTCTATAGCAGTCCACTGCTGGACATAGGCCTCTCCAAATGCACGCCAACAAACAAAATAATAAGAAAACACCGTCACGCCTATATTCCCCAGCGGGGGTGGCAGAGGTGTACCGAGTACACCCACGTTCGCCGACGATGTTAGGTCCCATGTAATAGGGGGCGAGCCTATTGCCATATACCGGGCACAATTCCAGACTCCGAACTCATACTGGGAATTTTTCGTTAGAAAAACTACATTTGTCCGACCTAGGATTTGTACCCAGGACCTCGTGATCACAAAGCGATGCGCTTTGCCACCAGACCAACGAGGCAGTCGGCGGAAATTCTGGCATGCCCGAAATGAAATAAAACATTTTTATTTGTTGAATCAATGAATTCTCCCAGAAAAAAAGTGGGAAATAGATCAAGATCATTCATCAAGAAGATTTTTCATTTATTATTGACTACATTCCAAATGAACTGGCCCATTCTAATTTATGCTGTTGGTTATTACTTGAACTAAAGGGTTCAACACAGAGTAGGATCGATCGGAGGACGGAGGTCGTTTACCACAAGTACACTGGTACACTCACTGTATGGGATGTGAAGGTATATATTTAATTTCCTTCATTTAGAAGGAAATTAAATATATACCTTCAGATCACATAATTATAATAAACTTCTAAGTATAAGACTTAAATAGCCGCTTTGCGTAAATTAAAACCGTGTTTATTTATATACTGTTAATTCCATGTAGTCCTCCTAATTATTACGTTAAGAGGACAACATTGCAAAATAATGCTCGTATATTGAGATAATGTACGCCAAAATGAGTCCGGTAGGTACAGGCCTTTATTCTGACGACTACCGAAATGGAAATGATCAAAAGAAGACGGACTTTATTGGATAGAATTAAGTGACCTATAACTATATAGAGTGTTTGTTAAAATAATAATTATTTTGTTTTTTTTGAAACGGTCACTACGTGCCCAGTGTTTCTTTTTCTTAGACTGCTTTAAAAATCACTGGAAAACCAAGAAGCTACCTAATGTCTCTTACATTAAGTATAACACTGTTTGCATAAGTTCAGTCAAGTAAATGCATTGGCTGACTGCAATATGTACAAACCGCATAAATAATTGGCAATATTCTGCGCTTCATTGCACCGTCACGTTAATATTTAATAACTTAACGAAATGACGTTGGCTATTGAAATGGCCAATAGCTCAATGTTTAGCTAAGGATGATTAGTTTATATTATAAATCGCTTTATTATATACGAAATTAAATTATGATACAATTTTATATATTAAAGTCGATTCAGAGCGCTTACGCTAGCGAGTAAGCGTGCTGTTATGTTTATTTGACAGGAATGGCTTTTCAACTGACTTGTGTCACATTAACATCACTATTTTCGTGCTAAGCCCTCAAATAATAATTTCTCGTAAATATTCTTCGAGAAGCGACATTAAATTAAATTGTTAAGTCTTAATAATATGTAGCAATTATCGTACTCGTATTCGAAAATATTATAAGTGAGAAAGTAACTTTTTCTCCAATTAAGTTTGTCCTTAAAGGATTCGTCATTAACTCGATTCTCAAGTCTCGGCCCGCGGCCAATTAGCCCGTTCTTAAAAAACACTATCAACTCTACTGTATAATTTTAAACCACATTGTAAACTTTCAGAATAATATCCTTCTACAAACCTTAGCTTCCTGTTCCGTCCTTCCGTTTTCTACTTGACTATTCAAAAAATACACTTTTATAACCTCGAAGCTACCTGGCTCGGTTAATTCTCGTGAGCACTGAATAATTTACGATTGTCCCCAATAATAACACGGACCTACTTTATAAAGGAAATGTGCCACTTTATTATGATAATTGGTCGACCTCGGGTTCGGGTCCCAATCGAGTCCCGTTTGGAAACGTGATCAAGATTCGAAGACATGGAGTGGCCCGCTAATGATCTCATAAATAACCACGAACCTCTACAACTTTGCTCAGTGATTTTATTTCTTAACGAATTAGAATGTTGTTTATCTGTTTCTTTATTTGTAAGTAAATGAAAGGCGACTGAATTAAGAAAGAGTTCGTAAAGCCGGGATAAGTTATATTAAGGATTTTCCGGCTGTTAGTTTGAATCAAATGGTAAATTGTTCTTTATGTTGTTATAAAATATTTTAAGTAGGTAGTTCCTCGGCAATTAGATATATTTATTTTATTATCCATTATTAAGGTTATATCGTCACACCTATATCCTTGACTGCTTCGTTGGTCTGGTGGCAAAGCACATCGCCTTGTGATCACGAGGTCCTGGGGTCAAATCCTAGGTCGGACAAATGTAGTTTTTCTAACGAAAAATTCCTAGTATGAGTCCGGAGTTTAGAATAGTGCCCGGTATATGACAATAGGCTCGCCCCCTATTACATGGGACCTAACATCGTCGATAAAACGTGGGTGTACTCAATACACGTCTGCCACCCCGCTTGGGGAATATAGGCGTGACGGCCTATATTCTTAAGTGATGGTGGCAGAAGTGTACTGTGTATTCCCACTTTTTTTTAGAAAAAACGTAGCCCCACACTAGGATTTATTCCTGTGTCGTGGGTGCGTTTACAAACATGAAAATTCACATACACAAATACCTAGATGGAAATCGAACCCGCGACTATTAGACACAGTGGGCGGAGCGGCTTAAGCTCTTAACCACTGCGCTAAATCGTCCGTCGTGCCGATGATGTTAGATAATAGGGAGTGAGATAATTACCACTTTACCGAGCACTATTCCAAACTCCGGACTAATAATGGGAATTTTTCGGTAGAAAACAACTACACTTTGTCCGAACTAAGAAATCAAAAACTTAAATGTTACAAAAACTACCAATTTCTCTCAAAGTACTTCAATTACATAGATGAATAACTGTTTTATCATGAACACGTGTCCTCGGTTATAAGATCCCGAAAAAAATATTCATGTCCATTTATCCCCTGGAAAACTTCGTGTCACCGCATCACTTTGGCAAATAATGTTTACACGTAGGTGACGCGAGGCAAATCTGAGACTCACCTCGGGTGGGGCGTCGACTTCCTATAATCCATTTTGCCGAACAACTGGAGTCATGTCAGAGTGATTGATGTAGGTACCTACGAGGTGATCCGAGCGGCGACTTTATCTATGCCTCTTTGACAAGCGGTCCCGAAAACTTGAACCACTAATGTGTACACAATGAGAGTGAATACCAAATGGAGTTTCTTGATCATAAATATTAATGTATGAAATATTTAGAATATTAAAAATTTTCGAAAAAAAAAATAGTAAAAAAATGATTGCCTCGTTGGTCTGGTGGCAAAGCGCATCGCTTTGTGATCACGAGGTCCTGTGTTCAAATCTACCTAGGTCGGACAAATGTAGTTTTTCTAACGAAAAATTCCCAGTATGAGTCCGGAGTCTGGAATTGTGCCCGGTATATGGCAATAGGCTCGCCCCCTATTACATGGGACCTTACATCGTCGGCGAAAGGTGGGTGTACTCCGTACACCTCTGCCACCCCCTCTGGGGAATATAGGCGTGACGGTGTGTTAGAAAAAAAAATGAATAAGGGAACAAAAAAGACAAGCCCGCTGAGTTTCTTGGTGGATCTGCTCAGTGGGGGCCTTGTTTGGATCCAGTGGTAGATTTGTGAGTAAAAAAATAATGTAAGCTTAACCATTTGTAAGTACCCCTAGTGCAGTGTGCAAGGCTTATACAAAATAAATTAGAGTTTAAATTAATAGTAAATACCCGTGATTTACTACACGCAATTTACATAAAGTGATATTTTTAAGATATACAATATAAAAGAAGCATTGTGTATTGAATATTATTTCATCAAACATTTTCCTATCTATCTATCAATATGTGTTGATATAGATACATAGATAGAAAAAATGTTAGACACCCCTTGCGGGGTAGGCAGAGTACAGAGTTCCAACAGGTTCTTTCCCTACATACCTCTCTTGCTTTCTCCACTCTCATAGTTCGTCTTATACACGCTCGCCGGTTACGGAAACTTTTGTCTTAATATTTTATTCCTCTAATATACCGTGTTTCCTCGTTTGAAGTAGCTGCACAAATCTCCCTTATAAATTAGCGTCAAAACAATAAATCCGTTCGATAGAACGTTTAGCGGCATCGGAATCAACGGACCATTAAGAATGTCGTGAATGTCAATGACAGAAGGAACATGGATATTTACAGTCAGTTACCACGAGCCGAATAGACATCTAGTTTGAAGTTTATTACGCCATTTGCAGGTCTAAAATCCCCAATGATATTTAAGGACTTTACGATAAAACTTAATTGTGCGAAAGTTTTATTGGTAATCAAAATTTTGCCATAGCAAAATGTCTATTGTCGTCTAACAAGTTATTTATAATAAATAACACAATTACTATAGGCACTTGGTAATAGTAACTTAACTATACGTGTTAAGGTTATACCTTACAAGATAGGAACATCAGAAGGCACCATTAAAAAAATATATAAAAATATTTATTGACATTAATTATTTATTACTCCAGTTAGATAGCGCCTCTATTTAAATACAAGCGTTTATTACGATGTTTCTCTATCTATATTATCACCCTAGATCTCTTGCAGCGATGACAGGGAGATAAAGAGAGAGAGAGAAAGAGAGTACAAGGTATTAAGATTTATTGGTCAAAAATACAATTTTCATAACCAAGCTTATCATAAAAATTGTATATTGAGTTCTTAGATTTACGCGAATATTACACATGAAATAAAACTATTTTACGGATTTTATCGCGGTATATTTTTTTTTATTTTTAGTTCCCGACGTTTCGAGTGCTTTGCAGCACCCATGGTCACGGGAGGGACTGAGGTGTTAGACGTCCAATTGGCTACATCTTGAAGCGTGCTTCGATTAAAACATTTTATAAGCCGCCGAAGAAGACCAGTCAATTTTTACCATCTGTCAAGTGTCAGATCCCTCTACAAGATGCAGGAGTTTACAAGCTTGATTGTGAATGTGGTCTCTCTTATATAGGACAAACAAAAAGACCGGTAAAAACTCGGGTTAAAGAACACATAGCTGACCTAAAACACCGTCGCTCAAAGAAGTCTGCAGTCTGTGAACATGTCCTGGACCGCACCCGCCTTAACATCAGATTTAATAGACCACAAATCCTCGTGAAAGAACACCGATTCCTACCAAGGATGGTTCGCGAGGCTATTGAAATTAAAAAACATCCTAATTTCAATAGAGAAGATGGCTGGGTGCTTCCATCGTCTTGGGATCCGGTAATTAATATAATCAAATCCAAAACCAAGCATAACACTGCAAGACCTCAAGACACCGTGAGCTCATTCTGCGTAGATCCGACCAACAACAAAACAACAACAAAAATAATTAAGAAGTTTGAGGGTACCCCGTGAACAACTATGCCTATTGGACGTCTAACACCTCAGTCCCTCCCGTGACCATGGGTGCTGCAAAGCACTCGAAACGTCGGGAACTAAAAATAAAAAATAAACCGCGATAAAATCCGTAAAATAGTTTTATTTCATATAAAAATTGTAGTTTGAGAAGAGTTACTTTAAGTTTCCTTAAAATTTTCTACATCATATAACAAACAAAAAACCTACAAACCTCTAAAAAATCTGTTTACCCAGCGATACAACATAAATATATTACGTGATATTTTTACCGTACCCAACATTAAAATGATCAAAAGTACGGGTCAATGTAATACGGAGCTTCCTGAGTTAACGGCTCATTGGGCCGACGAGAGGATGTCGCGCCCTCTGCACCGACGCCTAAATCTCCAATCTAAGTATTATTTACTTTTATATTTCTCCCTCGGAGGCCCACTGATTTTATGCTTCTCTTTATGGCGCATCCGGCACAGGACATAAAAATAGTCTCCCGACTGATTGCCATCGCGCAATTCGAACGGTCAAAATAAATATCCATTAAAACTTGTGATTTATCGTGGAACTAAAACATTCATTGCGCAACGCCTCTCCGATTGGATAATAATCGTTTTTGGACGATACTGGTACTAGAATTACTACTGGTATTAGAATGATGTTTGATCAGATAGACTGCCTTGTTGGTCTTATGACGAATAATGCGTGCAGCGATCACGAGGTCCTGGGTTCAAATCCTAGGTCGGTCTAAATGTAATTTTTCGATAGAAAAAATCCAGTATCAGTCCCGAGTCTGACATTGTGCCCGGTACGAAGTAAAATACCTAATATCGTCGTCGAAAAGTGGATTTACACTGTACATACACAGTATGGGCAGTATATATTTTAGTATAGATAACATATTGTTTGATTTAAAACTGTAAAGGGCAAATACATTATCAAAGTAAATGTAAATACTAAAACGTAGTAACCGAAGTGACATGATCATAATTTTGAAATATGGCATCAATAGACAGAATTGACAACCAGGCGCACTATACAGCAATGTTCTTATATTAAATTAAACAAAATATTGTTAAAGAAAATACAAGGAACTAAATTATGTACCCGAATTGTATCTAATATAGAATAGCCGAGGAATCACCTTAGATATTTTTTTACTGATGGCTACAGATGGTCTTTATAGCTTTACCGGCGGAGATAGGAAAAAATAAAGTCAGATGTCGTAAATCAACTTAATCAAATGTTCTCCGTGTGGTTATTAGGACTTAGTGTTATTCGGTTAGGATAATAAAAGAATCTTCTTCAGTCGTACTCTTCATTACTGAAGGTCGTGTCCTTGAAAGGCCCTCATGGCCCTGTGTACGATTTCCTTCCACTTTATTCGATCCTCGGCTTCTCTAAGAGCATTAGTTGTAAAGAGGCCAGTGGAACGACTCCCATGCATATGCATGGTGATATGGTACACCATATAGTGGCCCTGAAAACATAGCGAATGTAGATAAGTTAATCAAGAAATTTACGACAACCTCTTTAGCAGAACTGTTTTAATCTTTTAATCTTACTCTACTGCGAAAAAAGACAAAGTTATTAACTAGGTAGGTATATGCACATCTCTTTCTTACAGTAAAGGAAGATTATAACTTGATAGTTTTGTTAAAATGGTTGTGGTATGCGCCATTTGAATAAAGACACTTTCATAAAGTACCAAGAGAGCAGTAATGAACAAGAAAATAGGTATTAAAAACCAGTACGGTGTGTATAGACTTCATTTGTCTTCACAAAGACTTTTAGACACAACGCAAATGGGCTGGTCAGGTCGGGGCTTAATTTATTCATTCAGGAAAGTGCAGCAGTGCACATTACGTGGTGGATGCAAGTAATTGCTAATTAACCTACTTTCACAAAAACTATCGTCGGGAAATTTCGAAGTTTTCAATTCCTACTATAATTAACGCAAGAATGCAATAACACAACGTTAGAACGTATTACCTATATTACCGTACCTATAAAAAACGTATTACCTATAAAAAACTTAATATTATGTATAACTTTGTCCACTAAATTGTAAAACAATGTACCTCTCGTTCCATTCGCAAGTATACATGTTTTACTAACCTTCGCCTATAGTCAAGTTGACAATCTACAGTCGTTAACGCTAATAGAAAGCGGAAAAATGTATGGGAATGACATTTTGCAACGAATGGTCACGTGGTCAAAACAATGCGCTATTGATTGCGACAAGAGAATAGAAATAAAACGCTTGCAACTTGTCTAGGCCCTCTTGTTATACAGGTAAACCTATTATTAGCCATACATAATTGTTATACTATTCAAATTGTACCTTAACTGTATCGCTTTTGGTTATCTAAATAAAATAAAAATTATGATCATGATAATTTTCGTTTTTGAATTAAAAGGGAGTTTTACTGATATATTTTACTAGTACTAAACGTTACGATCCTGTAGGTATTCTTTAAAAACTAAAGATTTTATACCTATTCAGCCGAAAGACGTCTATTGAAGGACAAAGAAATAAAATATAATTATTATTATGTGTGGCGCTTGTAGCGCTGTGCGACCGCGATGTTCTTTACGATTACCAAGGTTAAGCTGAGTTCGATTCGGTTGAGCTTGTGGCAGTGACCGTTTGTGGCATTTTGATATTCGAGCGTCTCCATGCTTCGAAAGGCACGCTAAACCGTTGGTCCCAGCTACCACTTAATATGGTAGTCGTTAAGCTGAGTTGGAAGCCTTAAAGCGGCTTGATAAATTCCAACAGCAGGTGGCCACAAACCTGCCCCCACCAATCCGCACTGGGTCCGCGTGGTGGAGTATGACCTGATCTCTCTCACCACGATTTATGAGAGAAGGCCTTTGCTCAGCTGTGGAACAGCATAGGCTGATATTATATGTATTATATTATATACAAGCTGTAACATAATAAACGCAAGACCTGAAAGTAGTTCGTTGTGAATCGGTAACTGAATTGATTCCAATAATTTTTAATGTATTTTAATATTTTTTTTAATTTGCACAAAATGCTTGTACTTCTTCAGTGCGCTTTAAAAAACTAAATTTATTCTTGATTCATAGCAATAAGGAGAGTTCAAATGCATTCCTTAAACGTATTTCTCAAAACGCACACATACACGTACAAGTTTCATAGTTAATTGGGGTATAAAAGTGCTTAAAAAAGTGTAAAATCCTTTAAATTTGGATTTATGAAGCAATTCTCTAATCGGGGTGTCTGAGGTCTTGCGTTTATTATGTTACACCTTGTATAATATTAACAGGGGTGTACCTTGTTGAAGTAACTTTTGCATGAGAATTAGGCTTTTATATATTCTATTTCTTGCGGTCAATTGTTAGGCTACATTGCAATCTAAAATCTTGTATTTTCTTTTTGTGTGCCTATCTTTGGTGATTTCTATGTCGTTGGACCATTTACAAGCATGAAATTCACATACACAAACATCCCAAGAAATAGTAGTGGGTCACACACAGTTTGTCCCGTCGACCCGACGACTATTCGATCCACACGTTGGAAGTACTTAAGCTGTTGAGCACTGGACCAATTTCATGTTGTCTTTAACGATTAAATAATGCTAATGTGTTTAACTGACTGACTCTAGAGTCAGTCAGATCAGTACCTCGTTATCACGAGGTCCTAGGTTCAAATCCTAGGTCGGACAAATGCAGTTATTCTATCGAAAAATTCCCAGCATCAGTTCGCAGTCTGGAATGGTCCATATATGGCAATATGCTCGCCCTCTATTACATGCATCGTTGGCGAAAAAATGGGTGTACACAGTACACTTCTGCCACCTCCATTTGGGCAATATAGGCGTGACGGTGTTTAATAAACTAAATAGTAATCAAAAATTCGCAATGTTCTAGTGAACCGCAAATTCAAATACACACAATACAAAGATTATTCGATACAAACAGCTTTTTAAATATTTATGTTACAGATTAAACGGTGGACTATGAAATTGGTACGTGATTAGCGCTCGGGGTTAACTTTATACAGTAATTACACATTAATACAATTAATATTGTTGCATTGCACTGGCGGAATTGACTTTAGCACTCTATAGCCATGTTGTGGTGCATAAACGTGCAATATGTGGGTTATATTCAATTATACAAGGTGTAACATAATAAACGCAAGACCTAAGGCACCCCGATTAGAGAATTGCTTCAAAAATTCAAAACGAAAAATAAATTTCCAAATTTAAAGGCATTTACCCTTTTTTAAGCAATTGAATACCCCAATTAACAATGAAACTTGCACATTTATGTGTGAGTTTTGAGAAATACGTTTTAGGAATGCATTTGAAATCACCTAATTGTTATGAATCAAGAATAAATTTAGTTTTTTATAGCGCACTAAAGGATTAAAAGCATTTGTGCAAATTTGAAAAAATGTAAGAGGCATAAAAAATTGTTGGAATAAATTCAGTTACCGATTTAGAACAAACTACTTTTAGGTGTTGCGTTTGTTATTTTACACCTTGTATATCTAAATAATAAGTGTATTATGTATGGATGTACGAGGAAAATTATGTTTTCTAAATATAATTAACATTCGATGCCTGCCCTGCAGATTTACATGTCATCATCATCATATCGATCGTGAAACGTCAATTGACCTGGCTAAATTAAATATTTTTTCTAGTAGGTTTTTTAAACATTCGACACTTAAGTCAAACCGGGTTAAGAATATTTATATTATAGATAACCGCATAATTTTAGAGCCTCAGAAAACATCATTGTCATCTCATAACAAAGGATTTCTTTATTTTTTTCGTGATTGTCATCAAAGATGTAAAGAAAAGAAATATTGTCCACCAAATTACCTACAACATGCAAAATTACATACGTCATATGAACATTTCATCTATTCTTAATTCATAATTCTTTATTGTACACATACTAAAATTACTTAATAAAATTAAAATTTTAAAATAAATGAATGTACATAGGCGAGTTTAACTTGAACTCGGGTTCTATTTTTATTTAATGATAAGAAAACTCACATCAACTTCAAGCAACATCGCAGCAATACCGAAAAGCTAATTACAGATTTTCACGTATAGTAAGTTAAATTTGAAATAAAGAATGTTCTTTTCGTCCACGTTGTGTGAACTAATAAAGATTATAAAAGGATACAAAAGTATAAGAAATAGTACCGACAGAGTTAAGTAATGAAACAGAAAAAATATGCCAAAGAAGCACTTATCATATTTTAACTTATGTAACGGTGCATAATACGATAGAGAGCGACTACGTATGTACGTAAGTGCCATAAGAGCTATTTAATATGCGATACCAACAGATGCGACACTTGTATAAAAATCAAAAGAAATGGTCTGCTCAATCAAGTGTTCGCATAAAATTCGAATTCTGCCTGTTATTAGTGATACATGTACATGATATGTTCCGTTATTTTATTTGGAAAATTTAAGGCAGCGCTATCTCCTAACAGATGCGACACTTGTACAAAAATCAAAAGTAATGGCCTGTTTAATCAAGTGTTCGCATAAGATACGAATTTTACCTGTTGTTAGTAGATACATGATATGTTTAAAGAACACATCTTGTAACCTTACATTATATTATAAGCTTATACCGTTCCACTGCAAGGCAAAGGTTTCCCTTTCTTTTCCCACATATCACGATCTAACGCAAGCCTATATATATAATAGGAGTCCAGTGCCTGCAGCCAAGTCTTTCTGAACTTTCTACAGTCCTTAACGTAAAATAGCAAAAAAAGATAATGGGAATGATATTTTACAATGAGTCACGTGTTCAGAGCAATGAGCTAGCGATTGCGGGAAAAGAATAGAAACAAAACGCTTGCCTCCAGACATTCAGCTCGTCTCGCCTCTTTTTTGCATTACGAGGATAACTTAAAATAATTAGTTTAGAAAGATTAGTCGAATAGTCACTGGTTTGATTCCCGCACGGGACAAATGTTTGTGTGACCCACAATTAATTGTTTCGTTCTAATTACTTATGTATTTGAATTTTTATGTTTTTAAACGCACTCACGGCACCAAAATAATTTCTAACGTGGGCTACTTAAAAGAAAAAACGCATAAATAAATGCAGATGAAGTTATAAAGTAACCGTAAACAATAGCATTAAGTCTGCTGTGAGCAGTAACTACCAATGAATTTCGACTGCAGAGAATATTCGGGAGTGAGAATCGCCTGGTTGAATGGAAGGCACTCAGCGAAGCATGAGGCAGCATTTCCATTAAAACGGAGACGAGCGGACATCAGCCAATAGCATCGCTTGATTTTCACATCTCATCCCTATCGTAGATCGCGCATAAGCGTAAATGGTGGCAATTTGTATTATGTTATCTGTTAATGCTAAAACAAGATGAAAAATAAACACCGCCACCCCTTATCCCCGAGCAGGGTTGTTCCCAGACTTCCAAAACCCATTGTGTAAAACAGAATTGTAAAACTCATTTTGTTTAAAAGAGTAACCGTGGAGTTTCTTGCCCTTCTTCTCCACAGGAATGCCATTCCGAACGTATGGTAGAGTCTTAAGTAATTACTAGCTTTCTTTCTTGAATATTCATAACGTCATGGTCTACATGAACAAAAAACTTTACAATATGATTTGATTTTTCGATATAATATTCTGCCTCGTTGGTCTAGTGGCAAATCGCATGGCTTTGTGATCACAAGGTCCTGGATTCAAGTCCTAGGTTGGAAAAGTGTAGTTTTTCTAACGAAAACTTCACAGTATGAGTCCGGAGTCTGGAATTGTGCCCGGTATATGGCAATATACGCGTCCCCTATTACATGGGACCTAATATCGTCGGCAAAACGTGGGTGTACTCAGTACACCTCTGCCACCCCCACTTGGGGAATATAGGCGTAACGGTGTGTGTGAAATAATAATCTGTCAGATCATTAGTTACCGCGATTTTCGCGACAGTATATTTACTTAGGTTGTTACCAGACTTCCAAAAAATTATTCCCACCACTTCTATGACCTACATTTTTTTCCCACGACATCCAAGAAACAAATAGTACAGTCAACAAGAAAAGGACAAAAGGTGCGTTTTTAATAATTGAATGGAATTCTTTCTATATCATCACGCCAGATCCCTTGCAGGGTAAGCAGAAAGTACAGAGTTCCAACAATTTCTTCCCTTACATACCTTTCTGGCATCCTCCACTTTCATAGTTCGTCTCATACACGCTCGCCGGTTACGGAGACCTGTTGACTTGTCCTTCAGATATGACTCAGTCTACTGGGATAAATGGAATTACTGTGTATATCTGAACTCAGAAGCCATTTTTCATCTGTTCATAATTCATCTTTTTATGATAATCGCCAGAAGTATCCGTGGACATTTACGTTAAAAATATTATCGTTAAAATCTTGTTTTGTTCTTAATAAATATACAAACTTAGTTATTCAATAATTCTACCCCTTGAAGATTGCCTTAATTCCTGAAGAATTTCTTATTGAAGATTTCCTTCATAAAATATTTTTTCTAGCCGACCATACTTCAAAACTTAATCATGTATCTCGTGAGAAAGAAAACATATTATGGAAGTCACGGGAACTAATGTATGAAAGATGTTTTTTTTGGAAACAATGAGTTTTGGAAGTCTAGGAATAATCCAGTTTCTTTCCCACGATTTCCATGAAAAGTTCTAAAGTATGGTCAGTTGCAGTTCTGGCCGGTGTGCGTCACGGGGAAGATGCAAGAGAAAAGCCAACCAAGTCTTGAAACAGTGCTCCACCCACCAGTTGTGACCCTCTTCAGACAGACGCGCAGAATTTCTTCTTCAAACTATAGGTTCCCAGTCGCTTGATCGTACGCGGCACGATGTCGCACGCGCTTATGTGCAATTTTATAGGGTCACAACTAGCGGGCTTTGCAATAAGCTTTATTGTGCTTTTATTTCAATCAAAGATTACAATCATCTATCCCTATCTAAGATAAAACTCTTCTATCATATCTATCCCTTTCTTTTTGTTACACTCTTCTATACCTATGTATTTCTATTACATGATCCTTATGCGCTATTGCTTAGGCGCTATAAACTTAAATCTACACTACTTATTCTAATCTTAATCTATTACATATATGCTTATTCACAATGTGAAGGCGTCGTCTCGAACAATATTTATGAAGTAACAATTTTCTAGGAGGAGTATTTTTAACAATCAAGTTTATGTATATTTTTTAAAACAAACACGAAGCCAAAAAAATAACAACGATGATCAATTTTAACGTATAAATCCACGGGTACTACCGGCGATTATCATAAAGAGATGAATTAAGTACAGTATGAAAAATGGTTACTTTATCCTTAAAACATACCCAGTAATTCCATCTAGTTATCAAAAACGCATCTTCTCTCTCTTGTTGACTGTATTATATATTTCTGGGATATAGTGGAAATAAAAATATAAGTCATGGAAGCGGTGGGAATAAATTTTTGAACTTGAAGGATGATTTGGGGCACTGGTTAAGAGCTTAAGCCACTCTGCCCACTACGTCGAATAGTCGCGGGTTTGATTCCTGCGTAACGACAAATCTTTGTGTGACCCACAATTACTTGTTTCGATATTCGTGTATGTAAATTTGGATGTTTTTAAACACACCCACGACACAGGAAGAAACTCTAGTGAGGGGCTACGTTTTTTTTAAACCAAGTATCGCCGACGATGTTAGGTCAAATTGTCAAGCCTATTGTCGTTATATCATTACAATGATACGAGACTAATGAGAATTCTCCGATAAAAAAATTAAATTTTGTCCACACTTAAATTCGAACCAAAGAAATCGCAATTACAAGAAACCAGAAGTCATATAGCCGTGTGAACTTGTCTCAACACATGTAAGAAAATGATCACACATTGCTTCAGTACTGCGTGGTCTAATGTAGTAGCTAAAGTTGGTATTTTGCAGTACATTCAACTGTGAAAAACTCTTCTACCAAATCTTGTAACTATGCTTATAATTGAAAAAAAACTTCGCCGACGATGTTAAGTCTCATGTAACAGGAGGCGAGCCTATTGCCATATACCGGGCACAATTCCAAATCTGGACTAAAATTCGGAATTTTTCGATAGAAAAATACATTTGTCCGACCTTGGATTTGAAATCCGGGATCTCATGATCGCAAAGCACATTATTTACCATTAGACCCACGATGCAGTCAGACCAACGAGGCTGTACTTATAAGATATTACAATTCATTGAAAAGTATTTTTAACAGCTGTAATATGTACATTTATCTCCTTTTTTCTAACTTTACATATATGCCAAAGCGGCGACAATGATTTCGGACGTAATCATACGCTATTTCACTTCTATTTTTTTTTGTTTTATTACGAATTAATAGAAAAACAGCCATCACATCAACAGTTTCTTTTTAATCAAGTCCTTACACATTATCTTACCATGACCAAATAGACCTTAGTCTTATCTGAAGGACAAGTCAAGAGTCTCCGTAACCGGCGAGCGTGTATGAGACGAACTATGAGAGTGGAGGAAGCCAGAGGGATATGTAAGGAAACCTGTTGAACCTTTGTACTCTCTGCCTGCCCCGCAAGGGATCTGACGTGATGATATAGATAGATACACATTACAACAGATACTTATACTAATTTCCAACAACTGTCATTCCTCTCTCTATATCAACACGCTAGATCCCTTGCGGGGTAGGCGGACGGCACAGAGTTCCAACAGGTTCTTTTCTTACATACCTCTCTGGCTTCCTCCTCTCTGATAGTTTGTCTCATACACAGTCGCCGGTTACGGAGAGACTTGACTTGTCTCTCAGATAAAACTCAGTCTATTTGGTCTTGGTAAGATAGTCTAGCTCTTCCCCGGTACCTACATTCTTCCACTTTCGCATTGTATATCTGTTTTGTCATTCTTTCTTCTGACATTCTTTCTATATGCCCGAACCAACGGAGCATATCCTTTCTCTTCTTTACACCGATACTATCTTTCATAACTACTCGCTGTCATCCCTCGGCTTAAAACGTATACTTACTTTTATTAGGTAGGAACCACGAGTAATGTTGTTGACATTAAACTTTTACGCAAGCCAGAAACATCGGTGTTTGTTTAAGAATTATTCATGCCTCTCAAAACTCACCCCTGGGAGGCTGTGCGATACACTTTAACAGCTTAAACGTCATAAGGGGTGTGCAAAGCAAGTATGAAATAGTAAAGCAAGTTTGTATTTTTTTTGTCGCAGCACACAACTTGGTTTTCGGATATTTTTGATGGGTACTTACCTACTTACGAAGAGTTAATTTTTTTATTGATTGCGATTCATTGATTCTCATTTTTTTTTCATTTTTGCGTTGGTAGGTACATAGTTTTAATAGCCGTAAATCTAATAATGCTGTTTTTGGTCAAATCTTCTTTTTCTTCTTTAAAAAAAAAGTAGCCCGACGCTAATATCATTCCTGTGTCGGTGCATTTATATTTACATGAAAATTCACATACACAACTACCCAGACCGAGACGAATAATTGTGGATCACACAAAGATTTGTCCTGTACGGGAATCGAACTCGCGACTACTCGACCCAGTGGGCGGAGCGGCTTAAGCTCTTAACCACTGCACCAAATCGTCCGTCATATAAATATTTTTATACCGACAGTATTATTGATATTGTGTATAATTGCGTTTAAAATATTTGTCTTGACGCATCCACTTGAACCTATCATCTATGCATACTACAGCATCCTGGGATAAAATTCTTGTCCCGGCTAATCTATTTGTTAACAAAATTTAGTTACAGGACGCAACTATCTATGTAACCGAATTGCTATTTTATGTGATTGCGTCTATTTATAACCGATAAACCTGACCTGACAATACCGTAAAGCTTAATTTTGTCCAACAGTGTCAGAATGATCTTTAAAGGGGGGGGGGGGGGGGGGGGGATCTTTAAATACCTGAGTTCTTATTAATTAACTTAAATTAAAAAATGCCTCGTTGGTCTAGTGGCAAAGCGCATCGCTTGGTGATCACGAGGTCCTGGGTTTAAATCCTAGATCGGACAAATGAAGTTTTTCTAACGGAAATTTCTTAGTATGAGTCCGGAGCCTGAAATTGTGCCCGGTATATGGCAATAAGCTCGCCCCCTATTACATGGAACCTAACATCGTCGGCGCAAAGTGGGTGTACTCAGTACACCTCTGCCACCCCTGCTTGGGACATAAAGGCATGACGGTGTTTTTTTAAATATTAAACTGACACCACCAAGCGCATATGCCTGAAGGGTGGTCGGCCGCATTCTACACTTATTCACACTTCAATAAAATCAAATTAACTACGTATCATAAGGCAAATAATGACGATAACGAGGCCCTGGGCTCGAATCGTAGGTCGGACAAACTGTAGATTTTCTATAGAAAAATTTCCACTATCAGTCTGGAGCCTTGATTTATGCCACGTAAAATCACAATAGGCTCGCCCCTTATTACATGGGAATCGTCGAAGAAAAGCGGATGTACACAGTTGGTCCACCTCTGCCACTCCAGCTTGGGAAAGATAGGCGGGATGATGTTTATTTTTTATTTAACTATCTACTTCATTAAAGCTTAACCAACCGTATTCGCAACAGCGTAGTAAGAAAGCGTGTAGGTATAAAAGATAGTATCGATGTAAAGATGAAAAAGGGTTTGCTTCATTGGTTCGGGCATATTAAAAGAATGTCGAAAGAAAGAAGGACAAAACAGACATACAATGCAAAAGTGGAAGGATGTAGGTTCCGGGGAAGACCTAGATTATCTTACCATGACCAAATGGACCGTGACTTATTTGAAGGGCAGTCAGTAAAGTCAAGAGTCTCCGTAACCGGCGAACGTGTATGAGACGAACTATGAGAGTCTAGGAAGCCAGAGAGGTCTGAGGAAAGAACCTGTTGGAATTCTGTACTCTCTGTCTACCCCGCAAGGGGTAGACAGAGAGTACATGATGATATCGATAGATAGCCTGATGATATCGATAGATAGGCAGAGATACTTCATTAAATTAGATTGACGATAGGTTCTCCACCTGTTATGTTGAGTCCGAAATATCTGATATTAATATTGCTTTACATGCGTGAGCAATGGACTCGCACACGATTTTTGCGATCGCGCAAGCACTTCAACTGCACCAATTACTTCTAACAAGTGTACAAGCATCATTGGAACACACCTGAAACACCCCTCTAGAAAATAAACGTGAAAAATATTTTAACATCACGCAACCAATCGATCGACAGCCGGCTAATCAATAAAACTTGATAAATTAATGATAAAACTTGATAGATGACTTTAAGAAGGAACAAAAATAGATGTTGAATCTCAAAAAGTACAACAATAACCACTCAATTTCGTCATCTACACTAATATTATAAAGAGGAAAGATTTGTATTTTTGTATGTTTGTAACAAATAAATTCAATAACTACTGCACCAATTTCAAAAATTCGTTTACCATTAGAAAGCTACCTTATCCAGAAGTGACATAGGCTATATAACATAGACTCGGTAGGTTGCGCTGTTGTCGACCGGGTACGAAGTCGCGGGAAATTGCTAGTAAGTTATATTCCTATTCCAATTACAATCCATGGCTCCATCACTAACCGATGATTCTGCCAATGTCAAGTTTAACAAATAAGTTATATAACAAACTGTAAGCAAATATTAGAGTGCTTAGTGACAAATAGGCAAATAAATCACTTAAAGTTTCACAGCCTGAAATTAACGGCTAATAAACATGCGACGTCAATTAGCTTAATTAATTTTTGCATGCCAAATACAATGGCAAAGTACTTGTACGCTTAATACGCCTAACAAATTTTCTGCAGGCTTCACGGTTTTTAAAAGTCGCTAGGACAAAGAGGCCGTAAAACGAAACAAAAGGGGCACCATCTTATGGGCCAGTTCGCATTTATTTTTATTATTCTGAGCATATTGAGTGAAGAGATATTTGTAGAAATATCAAATTATATAATATTAGCCACAAGAATAAGTAATTTTATGATAATATTATTAGCCTATACAATCCCACTACAGGGCAAAGGACTTCTCTCACGAATCGAGGTGAGAGGGATTTGAAGTGGATCCAATTGGTGGAGGCAGATTTGTGGGTACCTGCTGTTGGAACTTATCAAGCCGCCTGTAATGCTTGCAACAAGGCTTAACGACTATCACACTAAGTGGTAACCGGGGTCAATGCCTTCCAAAGGACGGAGTCCTCAAATTTAACAATGTTACGAACGGTCACCCATCGTAGACCGACCGAGTCAAACGCTGCTTAACCTTGGTGATCGCTAAGAACGTGCAGTCGCATAACGCTACGAGCGCCGAAAGTAACGTTAGCGGTTTTTTTTAATATCTCAGATGGGCACGTGTTTTTGTTGCACGTGTCGTCATGGGAAATCATGAATCACCTGAACGGAAGGTACCTATAGCTTAACAACAATGCTGAAACTACGACGTTCTATTTGCGTGGTTCACCAGTAATACCTATACAAGGTGTAACATAATTAACGCAAGACCTGAAAGTAGTTTGTTCTAAATCGGCAACTGAATCGATTCTAACTATTTTTAAAGATAATTAATTCATTTTTAATTTTCAATAAATACTGTTACTCCTTTTGTTCGCTGTATTAAACAAAATTTAATATTTATTCAAAGCATTACGGCTATTTTAAATTAGACACACCTCAATACGCATACAAAAGTTAATTAATTATTTAATTTTATGGTTAATTTGGGTACCAAAGAGAGAAAAAACATGGTAGTAAACTCCTTAAAATTAGAAGTTTGATTTTGTATAGAATTCGTTAAGTAATAATCTAATTGGATTGTCTGAGGTGTTGTGTTATTTATGTTACACCTTGTATATTCAGATAGATAAGTATGTAAACAATAATTGCTGCATAATTAAAATGCTGAAGCAAAATGAGTGATGATATAGATAGATATATCATTACACCAGCCCTTGCGGGGTGGGTAGAGAGTACAGAGTTTACTGCAATGAGGGCACTGAGTATATGAGATTAACCGCCAACTTTCACCAGCTCCGCGGAACTGGTTACCCTTTAGGCAACAGATGTATAAAAACAACTATTCCAGCAAAACTACTGGTTTATACGAATAATTAAATACAAAAAAAAAAAAAGTTTCATCCAAATATTCTGTGTTCAAAACAATATAGCAAAATCGTTCTAAAATTGTATCCAGTAACGACAACTGTGCAATGCCGTAGCAACACTCCCCTTTGTGCGGACTTAAATGGAATCTACATAATTTAAATTTAGGTAATTTTATACACCTTTCATTCATTCTGATTTGTACCTTAAAATTGTATAAAGAAAAATAATTCTCGCAAAAATAGCATTTATAAATCATTCCGCTCGTTAGTGTCGTACCAATCACGGAGTTTTTTTGAACGTAATCAATTGACAGTTATTTATAATATAATATAATAACAGCATATACTGCCCACTGCTGGACAAAGGCCTTCTCTCACAAATTGACTTTAGAGAGATTAGGTCATACTCCACCACGCAGACCCAGTGCGGATTGGTGGAGGCAGGTTTGTGGCCACCTACTGTTGGAACTTATCAAGCCGCCTTTAAGGCTTCCAACTCGGCTTAACGACTACCACACTAAGTGGTAGCCGGGACCAACGGCTTAACGTGCCTTCCGAAGCACAGAGACGCTCGAATATAAAATGCCACAAACGGTCACCCATCTCAGGCCGACCGAGTCGAACGCTGCTTAACCTTGATAATCGGTAAGAACACCGCGGTCGCACAACGCTACAAGCAACTCGCCAATTATTTGCATCGGGCGTTTGGTTTTCTTTTACGTATGTATATTGTAGGTGGCAAATTGTAACCTTAACTTATTAAAACCAGCCCTTATAAACCATAAGCTTCCAAAAGTATTGATATAATTGAAAGCTTATGGCTTACAAACACTAACTATGCTATTGCTACATCACAGTTTCTCTCCCTCTCTCTCTCTCACACACACTCTCTCTTTCTCGGATATTGAATGCAAATATCCAAACAAGTCGTGTTTTGAAAACAACTGTCTTGTATAGCCAGGTTACAAATAAAAAACATAGTTCGTCTGTCCTAGTCCGCTCTCGCGTTGACAGCTACTCGCATCAGATTTTTAATCAATTCAATTGAATGGTAATGGCAAAAATGGTTTAGTTGGTTACACAGGCACCTTGTAACAATACAGCAGTATTACAACTTAAGGTTATGATCTGAAGTTTAATTCTGCTGGTTGAGCAACTCGATTCGTTCCGTTAGTAGGTAGGTAAAGACTTTCTGCTACCGATAAGTGTCAAGGCAAACCCAGAGCATATTTTTGCCTGCATTGACAACAAAACGTGTAGTGCATGCTTTTTATTTGGTTTACAATAGATATTGGGCTAACTCAAAAAGTTTGAGTTACCTTGACAAGTCTTATCTCAATACCTACTATACCCCCAAAGGATTACGCACAGATACCAGATGTGATTTTAGTCAGGTTTTTTGTAAAGGCTGCATGGATATATAAAATGAAATGGTTTGCATTTCGATTTATATATACTAGTGGTCGCCCATAGGTCGATATTCAACCTAATCTTTCATCGTTTGCTGGTTATGTTTGACATTCAGTAAGACTGTAGACAAATAATATTAAAGACAAACATCGATTTGACGTGTATTGTATCAAATTCATGGTAGTCTGAGTAACGATTTTTTCATTGATTTAATGTATGTTTTATGCATAATTTTAAAAAAATATTAGCATTCTGCACTCCTTTTCTATATAAACTATAAGTGTGGTAAATTTCATACTCCTCCGTCCGCGCAATTTTTGTAAAAATGTGAACAAAGTTTTTGCATCACGTATTAATATATAGAATTATTATATAGATTTAAACAGCCTTTGAGAGAAAACCCAACATATTTATATTTACGTATTACTTTTGAAAGCTGCAAATGCTAATTTGCGGTCCCATTTCATATTGCCAAAAACAAACTCCGACTATGTTTTTTCAAAGCACTAATAAACATTTCGTAAAAGGCTAGCTCTGTAAAATGGGAACCACAAAATCCGTGTACGATGTAGTCAAACAACTCTTATAGTAGTTTTATTCCTGGATGTATCGGTTAACAACTGACTGTACATATGTGCATCTGTGGTAATAAACTCGTACGCGTACGGGACAGGACTTACGGCACTGGTTTAGCAAAATTCGACCATCGGTAGATAACTGAACACAATACTACCATACTAGTTTGTTTTATTTCGTAATCCGGAAAACTTGTAGCGTATTTAAGTGTAGGTGATCCTATGTTCAACATATTGGATTTTAGAATCGGGTAATTTATACTATTCTTCAATATCAACCTTTTAAAAATATGCTGAATATATAAATACTCTTCCTCTTCGTTAAAGTATAGCTTCATACTAATTGCTGCGGGTACTATGCCAATGTCTTATTTTTTGAAAATTAATAACAAAATTTTTATCCCATTACAACAAACCCTCCAAGTTTTAGAGTCCAACATTAGTTCCTATCTCAATTCTAAGGTTTGCGTATAAACCTTGTGATTTAGTGAATGATCTTTGACTGAAGTTAAAAAGTAAAAACTACTTTTTTTTAAATTTTATAAATAAAATTATTCCTGTGTCGTGGTTGTGTTTGCAAAGATGAAGTTCACATACACAAACACCCAGGTCGACATTACACATAAGATATTAGCCAATGTAGTGTCTTAAACATTTAATCATCTATGGTAGGTATAATAATACGTACAAAACTGTTATAGAACAGTTCAACTGTTTAACATTTTTGAAGCCAGCGCATCGCGATATTAGCTAGGAAAACAATCATGACGCTTTGGCGGGGCTGCCAAATGGTTTGTCTACAAAGTTCGTGGTATGAATTTATTTTGATATCGATCCTATCATAAGCTTTCTGCACAAACAATATGTAGTAGCCGAGAATATATTGAATTGTTATCATTAGAGCATGTGTGTTCTGAGTTTTCATTATTGCTCTCAGGCTCTGGATGGACCCCGCAAGGCATCTGGCGTGATAATATAGACAGATAGACTAATACGAAGAGTATTAGTACCTTATTACTATGTACGACTAGATAAGAAAATGTATGTCTATTGGGCATCGCAATGATCAATTTGTAAATGAAATTAGCTCGATAAAAATATTGACTATTGTTGTTATCTATATCATCACGCCAGATCCCTTGCGGGGTAGGCAGAGAGTACAGTCAAATAAAATATCAGTATCAAAATACAGTATCAAAATACATATAATATCTTAAGTTCCCTACAGGTAAATTATTTTATTATGGTAACAATTTAAAGAATTAAATACTATTTGAAACAACTGAAACCCCGAGAGTTTAATAATAAACGTATCACACAAACAGTCCGTACATAACAAGAAATTGCAACGCGTTGTTTTCCGCGCCGTAGTTTTAACAATGCAGTTCCGAATCCTGAGGTAAGTACTGACTCAGCATAAACTTGCCGTATTAATAACAACCCGGCTATGTATGCACAAAACTGAGCAAGTTGGCTTGTTAAGCTTTTGTGGCGAACCACCCGTACCCGTTTCATTGTGCCAGCCATCATTTTATTGGTTCTATAACAATACGTCCCAAATACACGCGTATTTGCAGCAATTCAATACTTTAATACGAACGAAATTAAATTTCTACTAGCCGAAGGTTCCATAACTTATTCCAAAAATTATATCTCAAGTTATCGAACTAAGTTGATCTTTCCAAATATTAGTTTCCAATACGATAGCTCGCTGGTCACCATTTGCATAACTTATACGCTTCGTTTCCGTAATTACCATTCGATAGCTACCATTAATCTTCGCACGAAATCCCACGGTGAACGTCAATCGCTTGACTCTAATCACGGGATTTGGTTTAAACGTCCGCATTCCTACTGGCCCCTTAGCGAATCCTTTTGAGAAAAAGTTGTTAAAAAAGCGGCACAAAAACAAAAGGAAATAGTCGGGGCGGTCCCCAGGGAGTCGTTGTTAGCCCTGGGACGGTACTTAAATCAAATGTTCACCATTCAAGGAAATTATAAGAACAGGGCACGGATTCGCTGAACCCTCCGAGTAAATCCCCTCGGATAAAAAGGCTTATGTAGAGACAGTGTTGTGAATAGTTTCATTGTTCTCTTACAATATTTTATAGAATAAAATAGAGTATTCTGGATAATAGATCCAATAATAAAATTATTTTATATGTTTTTTAATCACTACGACTGCCTCGTTGGGCTAGTGGCAAAGCGCATCGCTTTGTGATCACGAGGTCCTGGGTTCAAATCCTAGGTCGGACAAGTGTAGTTTTTTTACTGTCCAGAGTCTGGAATTGTGCCCTGTATACGGCAATAGGCTCGCCCCCTATTACATGGGACCTAACGTCGTCGGCAAAACGTGAGTATACTCAGTACACCTCTGCCACCCCTTTTTTGGAATCATTATAGTATTCCAGTCAGTATCTAAGACAGCGAGTAGGTATGAAAGATAGTATCGGTGTAAAGATGAGAAAGGGCATGCTCCGTTGGTTCGGGCATATAGAAAGAATGCCAGAGGAAAGAATGACAAAACAGATATACAATGTGAAAGTGGAAGGATGCAGGTACCGGGGAAGACCTAGACTATCTTACCACGACCAAATAAACCGAGTCTTATCTGATGGAAAAGTCAAGAGTCTCCGTAACCGGCGAGCGTGTATGAGACGAACTATGAGAGTCGAGGAAGCCAGAGAGGTATGTAAGGAAAGAACCTGTTGGAACTCTGCACTCTCTGCCTACCCCGCAAGGCATCTGGCGTGAGGTTATAGATAGATAGATAGATCTAAGTTGTTGTTTTTTCTGTTGTGTTCTGTAAAAGAAAACTTAATCAGAAGTATTAGTCAGAACGCTTTAATATTCAGAAAGGAGAACATGGTTATGGATTTTCTTTTTTGTTGTTGTCTTCAAGAATATTACTTTACCTCGCAACAAACTTAAGGGGCCTAATCCGCTTTTCAACTCAAGCTTTTACTTGCCTTATGACAGCGAGCTTAGAGCTTCGAAAGACGTTGTGGAGAAAGTTTTTAATCTTTTCACATATACATACATACCGATGACACGTTTTGAAGCCCGGGAGTTTATGTAAGTCAGCAAAAGCGACGCTGCGCCTTAATTACGGACAAAAAAAAAGATTAAATGTACATAAAAGAGGAAAAAATAATAAGAAAAGCTTATATGTCTTCAACATGTGTCCATATGTCGAGATCCTCTGTAGCCTGCCCCTCTAGTCGGATATAAATAAAATTTTGTTAGATAAATTGAGAGTTTGCGAAAACGTGTCGATTTCTTTATTTATTCAATACTTTTCTCCTTTGAAACGTTTCTCCTTGGATTCGTTCGCGTTTATCTTATATTTATGAATTCTTTTGGGTTCTTGATGTGAAACCACTTCCTTTAGCGACACAAATAATAGAAAAAGTGTTATTGCAACTTAAGTTGTTCACCAAACTCTTACCTTGTTCTTATCAGCAACTGCATATGTTAAGTGCTACACAGAATAACTACATATAGTTATTTGTACTTCTGGTAAAACATAATCTGTAAGTATTGAAGTAGGTACTTCGAATAGCAATCAGAATAATTCACTACAAAATAGCTAATACTACATAATACTACCGAAAATACTAACGAAGATCAATACTGCTAATTGAGTGCGAGAGATCTGAACTTGCCCATAACTGTTTCATATTCAAACATTAACATTGAAAATTGGTAATTCTGACCAAACAAACCTCTGTTTATACAGGTCATCTAAACAAAGGGTTAAAACGCCAACTGCCTGATTTTGCTATTCCGTATCAATTTAACCGACGTTTGTGTAAGATTATTCATATATATTTTTAACCCCAAATCTGTTTCTTTTTCATAAACCTTACGCATTTTTTTAATAGCCTACTTAAATATATTTTTCAGTTAAAAACACAATTCCCTTTTTCATACATTAAGCTTATAAATCTATCTTTCTATATCATCACGCCAGATCCCTTGCAAGGTGGCAGAGAGTACAGAGCTTATGAAATTCACTAGTATTATCAAAACTAATTAAGGTGAGCCCTATACTTTCGGGCCAGGCTCTACACTTACAGGCCCCAGGCGGTTCAAGTATGCTGAGTCAATAAAATTGACGAACCATTTGCGTATTTCTGTAAGATCAATATATGATTAAGATTTTGCTGCAATTATAGTGAATGAATAGTTGAATCTGTACTAGGGGATGCGTGAAGAAAGGCGATACATTTAACCATTTGATATGTTACAAAAATACAACTAGAGCATTTTTTTTATCAAATAATAAATGCTTCTAAATTATCTTTAGGAGATGCTTTTTAAGATTTTGAACATAAGCTCCTTAGATTTTTTCATTCCCAGATCATAATCATATGTAATAAGTGGTCAAAGGTACCTATTCCGAAAAATATTTTCCAGAATTTCTATTAAACGTAGGTAGCAATTTACCAATTTCGAACGTTAATCCGTTGATTTTAAATAGGTTTTCAATTTATTTTATCCCCTATCCTCAACAGAAATAAAGCGACTATTTTAACAATCAAACTGAACGCTTCCGAATTGAATTCAGACACTTAAAACCGAATTAGTGTACATTATGGAAAAGGTAGTGTACGATCGAGTTTCGCCGTCCGAAAACGTCTGATGTTATATATTAGTCAAGCGATATCCGGGGACCGGTGAAAAATGCTCGTGGAGCCTCGTCGACCGCCAATATCTCCGGGAAACAGCTTAAAAACGTTTCGGTAACTTTGGCTTTTCAAACATTCGTTTTTTACACCCAAAGGGATTTACGTATACGGATACACTTTTGCGGAAACTCGGGGGTTATTTGAGAAAATTCCGCGCTTATGTGTGTCGACTAATGTCCCTTTAGTGAGAACTAATATGTGTTTAATTGATGGCGGCAAGGCAGCAATAAATTTTGCTAAGTAGACATACGCTTTTACTGATAACTTCATCGTTGAACCACTTTATATTACTCGTATATGTACGTACCTACTATTTTTTGTTACGTTGGCCTTTTCTCTGTTTGTATTTTAATTTTGCTAAATGTAATATGTTGATTCTTCTTTCTATATGCCGGAACCAACGGGGCATACCCTTCCACATCTTTACACCGATACTACATTTAATACCTACTAGGCTTCTTACTACGGTGTTGCGAAAAATATTTCCCAGAAAGAATGCCAGAAGAAAGAATGACAAAACAGATATATAATGCAAAAGTGGAAGGATGTAGGTATCGGGGAAGACCTAGACTATCTTACAATGACCAAATAGATCGAGTCTTATCTGAAGGACATGTCAAAAGTCTCCGTTACCGGCGAGCGTGTATAAGACGATCTATGAGAGTGGAGGAAGCCAGAGAGGTATGTAAGGAAAGAACCTCTTAGAACTCTGTACTCTCCGCCTACCCCGCAAGGGATATGGCGTAATAATATAGAAATATGTTGATAAAGTTGGATGCGTACAGCAGCAAAACCTGAACATATATTTAGTGAACATAAATTTACTTTCCATCTACACTGGGACATACGGAAAAATGTAGCCCCACTAGATGACATATTTCGCAATAGAAAACCATGCGCAACAGGAACCTGGAGGATGTTTAAGTAACGTTCGCCCAAGATGCCAGTCTAATAACTACACTATCTATAGTCTATACCGATTAAACTTTAAGACTTTAAGCATTTCCAATTCAATGGCTTCGAAAATAATGTCGCCTTTATATTATACTTGTTATAGATTGCAATCACAACTAAAACATCTAAAAATGGTGATGGTTTGTTCACAAAGTTTTAAAGTTTTGGAATAGACTACAGTGACCAGTTGACCAAACATAGTTTTTTTTATTTAATGGAAAACCTACAGCTAATACGGTAATATAGAAACTAGAAATAATAACGGAAAGCCAATTACAGGCTTCACGGATAGTCGTGGATTATGAAAATGATATTGCGTGGGCTGTAAGAGTAAGAATTAAAAAAGTAGCATAACTAAATAAGGAACAAAAATTCTAAAGGTACACGATACGAAGGTACCTATTGTAAAACTTATTAATGTTTTTTATTACTTACTAGTTTCTGCCTGCGACTTTATCCGTGTTGATTTTAGACAGGGATCAAAAATTTTCCTGGATGAAAAGTATCCTATGTGTTAACCTAGGTAATCAACTATCTGTGTGCCACATTTCATCTAAATCTTTTTAGCCGTTTTTATGTGACTGAGTAACAAACATTCAATCATCTAAACATACAAATTTTAACATTGATTATAAAATTAGTAGAGAACCTACTTTAATAACGGATCTGAAATTGGAAATAACAAAACTCTTTTGAGCTGGTACTTGCAGTTAATATAAACGTTAATATTGCCAACCTGCCCTATATTAGAATGGACAATATTACCTGTCTTGTTTCATTATGTTCAGCTCGCTAGTCTCTCAGTCAACGCTAGTCCCACTGGAATACTATACGCCATTGAAGTACCAACACTGCTTAGACTGGCTTTGACCAAGTGGGTCTATGCATTTGATGAATTATAATAAACGAATACTAACGAAACGAACTCTACTATGAACTAAACTTGTATTATTGTAATTTGGAAGCAGAGAATACAAAATTACAAATGAATATAAAGACGCTAAGTTTTTATTATAAACACCGCCACGCCTATATTCTCCAAGCGGGGTTGGCAGAGATGTACTAGGTACACCCACTTTTCGCCGACGATATTAAGTTCCCCATGTAATAGGGGGCGAGCCTATTGCCATAGACTCCGGCCTCATACTGGGAATTTTTAGTTAGAAAAACTAACATTTGTCTGACCTAGGATTTGAACCCAGGACCTCGATATCACAAAGCGACGCGCTTTGCCACTAGACCAACGAGGCAGTCAATAAGATTCTAGTCTAAGATTTTATTCATAAAGAAAAATATTTATAGGTGCATACATATATATTAACAAAAAAAGAAAGGTTCATATTTATAGTGTATTGCCATCTACTGGTGTGCATTGATATTTTAATTAACTGCATAAATAATATAAAATATCGAAAAACTAACTATAATGTTGAGTATTCTTCATTATAAATTCATTTTTATTATATTAATTGATTAACTCGACATCTTAAAAGGAATATTAGGTTCATAACCATCATTGATAAGTTTTTAACGTAAACGGAGGTAACAGAGGACTCAGCACGAAAAGATTGACGCTATGAGCATGACGCTAGCAAGTAAGCGTGCGTAACTTACTAGCGTCACGCTAACGCCAACCTTTTCGCGCTATGCCCTTTTAAAATCGATTATCAATTTTCGCCAATTATGTTTTGCTCCGAATACATAATTTTCAATCTTACTCTTACTCTTTACTCTTTATTCTTTATTGTACAAAAAGAGATAACATGTTTGTAAGCATATTGATACAAATGATGTACAAAGGCGAACTTAACTCAGTTTGAGTTATCTACCAGTTAACCTTTGTAGACAGAACAAAACATATGGAAGTAAGGGCTTACCTGCAAAATCATTCTGTTCCTATCGCTTATATTTTTTTATAATTATTTAAATTCAGACTACACAAAAAACAGATATGACAAATATAAATCAGAATATTTTAGGGCGTCGAAAAATAGAGGACAATTGTCTTTGAGATCATTTTAAGATAAACAATTGTTTTATAAAGCCTTAAAAGGAGTGCTTTGCCTTTGGTTTCACTATCTCTAACAAAATATGACATGGTTATTACCCACGATGCTTACAAAAAGCCGCCAAAATAGCTGCCTGCAAACAATAATAATTAATTATTTTAATTATCTTTGATTAAAATCCTTTACATAGTACATAGATCAATAGCTTCATAACTATATTTAATAAAATAATGAAAAGCATTCGGCATACAAAATACAGATGATCCGAATCACACCAATGTCAGTATAAATTCAATAAATACAAAAGTTTATACTCTGTAAGTAGTCTCTGTTTACCTCGTAAGGGATCTAGCGTAATGATATAGATAAATAAAAAAATGAAGGTTGAAATATAATTGTAAAATGGTCGAACTTATACACAGATTTCACGCTGATGTTTGATGTGAATTTCCTGTAACTCATTCGAGGCGGTTTGTTGATTCCTATGTGGCCTTTTAGTTATTTCATAAAGATTTTCTATCATGACACAGGAATCAAATGAATAACCAGGGTCAATATGCGCTACGATCAATTAAATATATTTAAACGTAATCTTAAAGCACATTTCCTGCAAATTTAACATGTCTAAACTATTCCCTTTTAAACTTTACCTTCTTATCTTATTTGTCTTCCCTTACCGCTATATTTATTCCGTCATTCATGTATGTAATGTAGAATAGGTATAATTGGTTCTTTTTTGTTTTGTTTTAGTTTATATTTTATTTTAGGATATTTTAGTCATTGTTGCACCATACCCTTTCTTATTTTATGTTAAACATCTCTGTCCTACCTAAAGGTTGCCAGGAAAAAATCGCTTTAAGCGATAAGCCCGCCTTGCTGTACCATCGTAACGATATTTTTTTCCTTTGTTATTTTTTATGTGCAATAAAGTATATTATTATTAAATATGTATCGCTACACGTTACATACAGAAGGCAGTCCAGTTGCATGCAGAACGTTATACCTACCAACCACTAGCGCGCAAACGGGCCGCATATGGATCATAGCGAATAAGGGCCCTCAAGCTTATTTTGTTACGTGTAATTACAAGTAGGCAATGTATCCTGGTTATCAAAATAGCTCTGTTCAGAAGTACAGAGCTATTTTGATAACCAGGATCCATGATATGAATGTCGTGTACTAAACCATTGTACATCGATCAAGTATTCTGTCACGACACTTAGTTCAGTAGGTATTAGGGGGGCTGATCGAGATAATTTTAGTAATATGTGGACGCTACCCACCTTACATATTTTCACATCTCTTCAACCGCAATTCAAACACAAATCATTTATATTGTAAGAACCCAGCGGAAGTACTACCAAATTGTACGTTTTTTTTACACCGGATAGGAATACGTCCTCCACTGAAAAGATCTGGGGAGAAAATTAACGCGCATTTCTTTTTTTCACTAATTGGTCACATGAGACGAAGACAATACAGACCTCTGTACTTCACTCAATTCAGTACTTTGAAATAGATACATTCTTATTCGCAAACATTAAAAAATAATTACAAAACAGATATCTAAGGCGAAAGTAAGAGGATGTAGGTACCTGAAAGACCTAAATTATCGTACTATGACTAAATAGGACCTATTTGGTCTTACCTAGAGGATAGATCGTCTCGTCTGAGGAGTCTCCGTAACCGGCGAGAACATATGTAAGCTCGAGATGTCTGTAAGGAAAGAACTTGTTGAAACTCTGTACCCTGCATACGATACAAATATAGATAGAGAGAAATATAGGTGTCAGTGTCCCTGGGGAGTGAATTAATATTACCCTATAATTATACTCCAGTTCTGACCCACATTTCGCCGCATGCACATTATTTTCTGCACTGGTGTACCCGAGACGGTTTCTAACGTAGAGTTTGTACATAAATCTATCCATCTATCTATAACCTCACGCCAGATCCCTTGCGGGGTAGGCAGAGAGTACAGAGTTCCAACAGGTTCTTTCCTTACATACCTCTCTGGCTTCCTCGACTCTCATAATTCGTCTCATACACGCTCGCCGGTTACGGAGACTCTTGACTTTTCCATCAGATAAGACTCGGTTTATTTGGTCGTGGTAAGATAGTCTAGGTCTTTCCCGGTACCTGCATCCTTCCACTTTCACATTGTATATCTGTTTTGTCATTCTTTCCTCTGGCATTCTTTCTATATGCCCGAACCAACGGAGCATGCCCTTTCTCATCTTTACACCGATACTATCTTTCATACCTACTCGCTGTCTTACTATGCTGTTGCTAATGCGGTCGGTCAGCTTCACTCCGCACATCTTCCGCAGAGCTCGCATTTCTACCGCATTTATCCTACTTTCATTCTCCTTCTTACATACCCAGCTCTCGCTACCATATAACAGCGTTGGGACAAGAACTCCGTTATGTATGGCCAGCTGCGCCTTATGGCTTAAGTGCCGGCTCCCGAGTAGCTTTCCCATCGCACCATTCACTCTGTTCCCTGCACTCACTCTTCTCTCTATGTCAGCGGTGTATTTCCCATCCTTACTGAAGGCGCATCCAAGATATACAAACTCATTCACTTGCTCCAGCACATCGTTACCAACCACAATCCTTACATTCGTTCTGTTTTCTTCCCTTTCAAAAACCATAATCTTGGTTTTCTTCACATTCAAGTGTAAGCCATTGATCATGCAGTCGTCTTTCATAACTGTGACTAGTGTTTGCAGATCAGTGGCTGTTGGCGCTATTAAAACCGCGTCATCTGCATAAAGTAGATGGTTTACCACTATGTCACCCATTTGTACACCTTCATTCATCGCTTTCAGTCTTTGAAGACTTTTTGTACATAAAGATATTTAATATATACACCGTCACGCCAATATTCCCCAAGCGGGGGTGGCAGAGGTGTACTGAGTACACCCACGTTTCGCCGACGATATTGGTCCCATGTAATAGAGGGCGAGCCTATTGCCATATTGTATTTTCGTTAGAAAAACTACACTTGTCCGACCTAGGATTTGAACCCAGGACCTCGTGATCACAAAGCGATGCGCTTTGGCACTAGACCAACGAAGCAGATAAAGATATTTTTATGCAAAAATAAACGACTGGAATACGAACAATACCCAAAAATGGAAAATAAACTCTTCGATATTTATTATATATTTATTAATAAAGTTTGGTATTGAATCTGGAAAGCAATAATCTAATTGGAGTGTCTTAGGTCTTGCGTCATATATGATACACCTTGTACCTATATATGTACTTACATAAAATATTATGTAACAAACATTAACACTTTCTTTCGGACCAGACCTGACTGTTTTATTCCACTACAGTATTATACATGTTATATGGAATTGGATTCGTAATTCGACAAGTAGAAAGGGAGAAATCTAAAATAACATCTAGGATTTAACCAGGCACGTAGAACCAAAAGGTCGTTTATTTTTTGCCGAGTTTTCTCCTCTAAAATTGGCTCCAGATCCATTCCTGTTGACAACTTTATCGAGCGGTTTTCGATAAATTGCGGCGAGGGAAAACTAAATAAATCCGAGAGGGACTTTAGATAAGGTAATGGCTTCAGTAATGTCTAGCGACTGCCGACATAATGCAATCGGAAAGCGAACCACGCTCGCACCGCCGGTTACGGTAAAACATCTAACTACATTTTTACCTTAGAAAATGATTATTCATTAATATGATTCAGGAAATCCTCGACGCTATAAAGTCTACGTATAATGTGAATAGTTAATCGTAAAGCTATATTTTTCTATTAGAGTCACTTTTATTAGAATATCATTATAATATGGAATAATACTTCGGCTACTCTTGTCCGGTGAAGCTGTAAAGGCTCCGTGGCCAACAACGTAGATCATTCATACACACACACACTTTGGCTTATACAAAAATGCATCTCTTCTGATAGATCAAGCAACCAAACATCAATCGAGCAAGTAATGACTTCAATAAATTGTGCAAAGAGTTCTGTCTTGATCCATATACTATTAAGAGCAATAAGATAAGAGAGCTGCTGAACCTCAAGTTTTTTCAAATGTAACTAATTACTTAAGTAACATGAATTTGTGTATTAGTATTGTTTGCTAAAGTTTCTGACACAAATTTAGAGCTATTCGTGAAAACCTGTAATTGGCGTTATATTGCTTACATTACTTTTATTCTCATAAGTGCAGCTGTTGGTTTTCCTTACCAAATAAATAAATAAATAAACTCTACATAAGAATCTTAATTGACCTGTAAAGTATTTTATTGTTTTAAGAAGACCATTTAGATGTAAATATCTAGCTACAAGCGACTGTCTAGTTACAAGCGGGTTTTGTAATACTTTGCATTTAAAATGTCTTCGTGGGAAACTTTTTTCATTAAAAATCTGGTCGGTTATGAAGGTGCCGTGATGCATAAAAGATTCCGCTATGATTCCGCTTTGTCTTAAAAAAACAATGTGCCGAAATTTATTTTTAGCAAAATCTTACGGTAAATTTGCTAAATAGCTAATTGTAAACCAATGTGCTAAATACTTCGGGACCATTTCGTTGAAGATTAAAAAGCTCTCAGTAGACGAACATATCTACATTTATAAAACTTTAAATAGTTTAAGCGGAGTTTCAAACGCATATCGAAGTCACAAGACAAACTCATTGTCTCCCGGCAAACATCGCGAATGCAACTTCTCAATGAAGCCGAGCAAGATAAACTTTGCGATTCGGCTCATACTTAACAAGTTCGTGCGAACACTTCAACAGTAGAGAATCACCTGTAACCGCGCACGTAGCTAGTAGAGCCCTCAAAAACAACGGGACGCCCGACAACTTCTAACAAACACTCAACAAACTAACTTTGTGGAGGATAACAACATCAAAGTTAGCGTATTCGAAAAAATACGATGCTTAGGAATTATGTAGTTTAAGCCACGTTTTCTACAAGCACAATTCAGCTATAGGTAGGTAGATTAAGTTTGTTTGCGATCGTCATTCTAAATCCGACGAGTCTTTTACGTGTTTTTTTATTAACGTTTCGGTACGACTTGATATGGATTTAAAGTCTCGAAATAAAAATATCAGACTGTCTAGACTTCATAAATATGAGGATCAGTCTGATACAGTAAGTATACTAAGTAAGGTAAGTATTGACTCGCGATCATACCTACTGTTTAATAAGAAAAACGATCCGATTCGATACTATAACCAACCGCCGGAATAATTGTAATTTAAAAAGACCTTTTTAAAAACAAGCATTTATAACAATGACACAACGAAGATTTCATGTTTAGATGAGGAGTTACTGCGGCTCTATCATAAAAAAATTGGACACCATCCGGGTCTAAAGTATTCGTTAAGACAAATTCAACGAGCCCAAACACGACGGGGTTATATTGAGTACTTCTTCATCAGACCCCTATAGAGAGACCTATTTGGTTGTGTAGTACTTGTCAATACCAATTTAACAAGCCTAAACACGAGGGGGTTACGTTTTATAGTTTACATTTTCCTATGGCCACCTTCCGACTCAATCAGGTACCTAACATATTATTGCATTGTCACAAAATTCAAAAGGATATCCGCAAATGCTTAAGAAATGGATCACAGGATTTGAACCGGAAATACAGACAGCCAGGCAGACAGACATAGGAACTTTGCAAGTTAAATAAAAGCTTACGAAAAGGGATAGAAGGCACACTTTATTTGGGTTCATGTGGGTAGTGGGTAGTGGACAGAAGACTGAAGAGTATAACCACAGAAGACTGAAGAGTATAACCTGCCACTATGCTTAGCGTTTGTGGATTATGAGAAGGCCTTCGATTCGATCGAGATTTGGGCTGTACTACAGTCTCTCCAGCGGTGCCAAGTTGACTACCGGTATATCGAGGTGCTGAAGAGTTTGTACGAAAACGCTACTATGTCAGTCCGCCTTCAGGACCAGAGCTCGAAACCTATTCAACTACAGCGTGATGTGAGACAGGGAGACGTTATATCCCCGAAACTGTTCTCCGCCGCGCTGGCAGATGTCTTCAAGCTTCTGGACTGGAAAGGACTAGGTATCAACATCAACGGCGAGTAGATCTCTCACCACATTTGCCGATGATATCGTGCTCATGGCTGATACCCTGGAAGACCTCAGTACCATGCTCGACGACCTCAGTGATTCTCTCAACAAGTAGGTCTTAAATGAACATGGACAAGACGAAGATCATGTCAAACGTCCATGTAGTACCAATTTCTATAAAGGTTGGAGACTCTACGCTCGAAGTTGTTGACGATTATATATACCTGGGACAAAGAATCCAATTAGGTAGGTCCAACTCCAAGAAAGAGGTCAATCGTCGAATCCAGCTCGGTTGGGCGGCGTTCGGGAAGCTACGTAACATCTTCTCGTCCAAAATTCTGCAGTGTCTCAAGACAAAAGTCTTTGACCAGTGTGTATTGCCAGTGATGACTTACGGCACTGAGACATGGTCGCTTACGATGGGCCTCATAAGAAGGTCACCCAAAGGGCGATGGAGAGAGCTATGCTCGGAGTTACCCTGCGGGATCGAATCAGAAACGAGGAGATCCACAGGAGGACGAAAGTCACTGACATAGCACTCAGAATTGCTAAACTTAAGTGGCAGTGGGCGGGGCACATCGCTCGTAGAACTGACGGCCGTTGGGGCAGAAAGGTTCTCGAATGGCGACCACGTACCGGAAGACGTGGATTGGGTAGGCCCCCTACAAGATGGACCGATGACCTGGTAATGCCCGATGATGTCGCGGGTAGAAGTTGGATGCGTACAGCACAAAGCCGGTCGTTGTGGCGGTATTCTTTTTTTTATTCTTTTTTTTAAACGTAGCCCCACACTAGGATTTATTCCTTTATCGTGGGTGCGTTTACAAACATGAAAATTCCAAAACACAAATACCCAGACCGGAAGAAATAATTGTGAATCACACAAAGATTTGTCCCGTGCGGGAATCGAACCCGCGACTATTCGACACAGTGGGCGGAGCAGCTCAAGCTCTTAACCACTGCGCTAAATCGTCCTGCAGTGGACCTCTTTCGGCTGAAGAAGATGTGGGTAGTGTATAGTCTAGCTACTTTCAATAAACATACTTTGATTCCAATCCAGGTCATTATAAAAACTATGAAGATACTCGTAATATTCATTAGTGTCCGACCGAAATAAGTTTTACAGCCAAAGCCGAAACCAAAACCGAACTTCGGCTTCTATCTCAGTTTCAGCTGCAACCGAAACTTCCTTATAAGGAAATGATACTAATATGTGAAAGATCATTTTATTTTTATTTTACCTTTGTTAAACCTCATGCACATTTCAATATTTTTTATAATGTAAGGTGTTAACAGTACGAACAGGTAGTTTAATTATGTTCTCTAACTGCGCGTTTTGTGTTTGAATTTATGATTTTTTTAAAGTAAGACGAAAAATATCAGTCGGAAACATGGTCTCTAGGCTCAATGTATATCACGAGAATAGCAAGGGGAATATGAAGGGATCCTTCTTCAAATCGATTAAATTTTTACATATTACGAAACAAATACATATATGAGGACGCAGCTTTGTCATGATGAGTCACCGGAAAACCAAAATACTCTTAATAACACATCAAAATAACTGCTGTAACATTTACGTCGATTCTGTGAAATTAACAAACGTCACTTATATAGCGGAAAGAGTTATGATCATTAATGCACCTTCTCAGTATATCCGGACAAGCATTTGATTAAAACCAACATAATTAATTTTGTTAAAGTGCACAAATATATAATCACTCTTTTTTGTGGCCGTTCATCATAGTATACGTTTACCAGTAAAATACCAAAACTGAACTTGACCATAAAAGAAAACAGAGGATGATTGAAACAAGTGCATTTTCTTAATGTGGGTAGGTAGTCAAAACACAATTACCTACCAAAGTTATATATGTTTGTCGCCATAGACGCAGTATATTTTTCCAAAAATCAATAATTTCAGGAATATTGAATGTGCTCAACAAAATGAACATCGCACGACAGCTTACATGCGCAAGGCAGCCGTTTGAACGTAATAAGCATGTAGATTTAAAAAAGATTTTTACGAGTACAATTGTACGGGTACCGCTCAGTGACTGATAAATGATAGTTGATAAGTTTGATAAACACTGTATATTTCCATCGATAGCTGTATGATATAGTAATCGTGAATTATGTGATTTATGAATGCTAAACTGATACAAAGTTGATATGATACAGCGACGCGTCCAACAGCCCGACTTAAACCGCGCCCATCGAACTGCATGCATGCTGTTCAATTGCGTAAAATGCTAACACGGTGTTTGCGCTTACACAGTGTACCTAACAACAATAATCCATCGATTTAAATTGATCTGAAGTACTGAATCGATTTAATAAATCGATTCAAAAGCCTTTTGCATCAGACAGATTCACGTTAGCTACAATGATAAATAGTAATAATTAAAAATATCTCTTTATACACACTCTTTTCTTTGCGAAAAAAAACCAAGAAGTCCTAACTTGTTGAGGCTATCCTGTTTATTTTTCGGATTCGTTACCAGATCCTGGAAACTACCTAGGACTATAGCACTAATAAAAACTAATCCAAAATGGCCAAATACGATGAGGTTATATTGGGAACTTTTAAGTCTCAATTGGATCGAAAAGCGATTCTAATGTGTTCGATTAGAATCAATATAATGATAGTTTTTTTTTACAATTAATCGACACGCCTAGACCGTAGTTCAGTCTTTCCGAACGATTGTTCCCGAAGGGAATCCGAATATTCGCGAAACTAGTTTCGGTTTCGGCCCTAGTTTCGGCAATTTTTTTGCCGAAACCGAAACTCCAATTTTGGGCCGAAACTGGCCGAAACCAAAACCGAAGGTTCGGTCGGACTACTATTCTCTCTCTATATATATATATATATCATCACGCCAGATCCCTTGCAGGGTAGGCAGAGAGTACAGAGTTCCAACAGGTTCTTTCCTTACATACCACTCCGGCTTCCTCCACTCTCATAGTTCGTCTCATACACGCTCGCCAGTATCGGTGACTCTTGACTTGTCCTACTATTCATAGTTAATTATAATAATTACTATTCGCCTCGAAGCTTAATTTTGTTTGGCATAGTTAAACAACAATAAGAATACTATAAATATAAATAAATGACTTCACAACCGTTGAGGCGGAGTAATTCAACGGCAATGCCGGCAGATAGCTCCGGATGGAGGTATGGAGTCCACGGTAAGCCGGATTAAACTTGTTTTTAAGTTTATCGTGGCTTTAATATTGTTCGCGAGGACTTAAACGGGATGTATAATAAACCTCTGTCGGAGGAAGTTGCATAGTAAGCGCATACAATAATTTGCAGAACCGCTACGATACTTTTAATAACGTTCAATAAAACATTATCGACTAAACTTTATTTTCTGTTATTTTTTATAATACATTCATTAATGAGGCGCTCTTAGCGCTGCGTGACCGCGTGGTCCTTAGCGATCACCAAGGGTGAGCAGCGTTCAGCTCGGTCGGTCGAGATGGGTAACCGCTTGTGGCATTTTCGTATTTGAGCGTCATCGTGCTTTGGAAGACACGTTAAGCCCTTGGTCCCGGTTACCACTTACGTTAAACCAGGTTGGAAGGCTTATGTGCGGCTTGATAAGTTCCAACATCAAGTAGCCACAGACCTGCCTCCTCCAATACGCACTGGGCCTTTGCCAATTAGTGGGACAGCATAGGTTGATTATATTCATACTTTGGGAAATACTTTTAATAAGACGTCCTATGATGGTTGGTCCTTTTTAGGTCCTTCCTAGACAGCACATTGTCGATCAGGCATATCCAACCACATGCGGCCCACATAACATTTTCCTGCGGCCCGAATCAATTTTGAAAACAGTCAAATATGGCAGCCCGCGAGTGTGTTAAAACCGTTTTGAAAATTTAATAAAATATACTGACTGGCTCGTTGGTCTAGTGGCAAAGCACATCGCTTTGTAATCACGAGTTCCTGGGTTCAAATCCTAGGTCGGACAAGTGTAGTTTTTCTAACGAAAATTTCCCACCTACATTTTTTTCTTCTTTAAAAAACTTAACTCCACACTAGGATTTACTCCTGTGTCCTGGGTGCGTTTATAAACATTCAAATTCACATACACAAATACCCAGACCGAAACAAATAATTGTGGGTCACACAAAGATTTGTCCCGTGCGGGAATCGAACCCGCGACTATTACACACAGTGGCCGGAGCGGCTCAAGCTATTAACCAATGCGCTAAAGCGTCCGTAAAACATGGGACCTAACATCGTCGCCGAAACATGGGTGTACTCAGTACACCTCTGCCACCCCCGCTTGGGGAATATAGGCATGACGGTGTGTAATAAAATATACTTGTCTTTATAAAAGTACTTTTTTCGTTAAGATATTCAGTAGTTTGTCTTCTTTAAAATCAGGTTTTGCAGCCCACCTAGTCTACGGTCTTCATGCTTTTGGCCCCACCAGTGACTTTGAGCTTGACATGGCTATTGTAGATACACTAGTATACTACTAAAACTGTTTATTCGCAAAAGCAAATGTCCTTTAACCAATGACAGGAATAGGTTTTATTCCTTTGTCCCAAGTGTTATCAGATGCGGCCCATTTTATGGGATCCTTGACAGCAAAAAACAAATAAAAAAACTACCGCTTCCATGTTTGCCCAGAAAAGCTGGTCAGTGGTATAAACAGTATTCACGTTTCACCAAGTAAATAGTATCTACTATTTTTGCTATTTTATTTAAAGTATTCCATTTATAACTAATTTAAAGTATACCAAGGAACGCTGCTAAAAGAAAGTTTGTTCTCGTCAGCCTGGAATCAAGAACTATGGTTTATATATATATATATATATATATATATATATATATATATATATATATATATATATATATATTTAGTGTCGATCATCGTTGTCAGTGGACTGCTTTTGACTGGTGATAATGATGATGATATAGATCTAGTTAATAAATTTTTTTAAATTTATTTAACAAGTACTACTACTTCTGAAGAGATGAAAGATATTTTTTTTACTTGCACTGAGTCTCTTTTAATCACAAATATTTTAGATACGGTCGATTTGGTGCAGCTTAAGTTTCGCGGGTTCAATCCCCACACGGGAAAAATCTTTGTGTGACCCTCATTTGTTTCGGTCTGGGTGTTTGGCTATAATGCCTTTGTACGTTCACACCTTGAGTACGCATCAATCGTTTGGAATCCTAACTACACAGTTCATAAACAGTCTATTGAACGTATTCAAAACAAATTTCTAAAAAAATTACAATTTAGACAAATCAACACCCCTAACTTTAATTTTCAAGTAAAGCATGTAACATCATTAGAAAATCGTCGTACACAGAGAGATATAATATTTATATACAAATTACTTCATAATTTGACCGATTCTCCTTATTTGCTCAGCAAAATAGGTCTGCGTTGTCGAAGGCCGACTTCCCGCTGTAAAGAGGTTTTACATGTTCCATTTGCCAGGACCGTCCATACAAAGAATAAATTTATAATACGCAGTGCCAGCTGCTACAACAGCAAATTCAATGATATCGATATCTTTCATTTGTCACTTTCTAGGTTTAAGAAAGAACTTAGAATAAGGCAACAAATTTGTTAAAAAACATTTTTTTAAGTTTTATTTTCAATTCTACCGGCCGTACATAGTTGTTTATTTTCATTATTGGAAACTTTATTGGTGAATGTGTTATAATTTATGTGTACCTTTTTAACTTCTGCCTTTTTTGTACTGTGTGTTTCCTTTACCTTAATAAATAATAAATAAATGTTCGTTAATACAGACACAATAATAAATCCAAGCGTAGGGCTACGTTTTATTTATATGAAAAGAAAACAAATAATAATTATTTTTTGTTTCTTAATACCTATAATTAAGTTTTAATGACCACGGAAAATAGATCTTAGATATTCAGAGAGTTTTTGCTTGGAGCTATTTAAATATTTTAAATATTCAACATGAACAGAAATGACATTCCGAAGTGGTGATAGACACTTTCTTGACTATTCACAAATATTTCATGGTCTATTATAAGTAAAAGATATTCTCATACTAGCGCTGGAATTCCGTATTAGAATTATTTTTTTTTTGTAATGTATGAACGTTAGATGTCAAATTTATATACCACTTGTAACTAAGACAAAAAAGATAAACAATAAATCTGCTTCTGATCAAGGTACTTACAATTTGGCGGTATGGTTCCCTGTTGTTATCCAGCTTTACGGGCAATGAAAGCGGAGCTGTAGATACTCTAGATAATTAAAGGATTAGTTGCAGTATGCTATTCCCTTCGTGTCAGACTAAAGTGCGCAGTTACTAAAGCATCTGGGACTTTGAACCGTAGAAATGTTTATTACCATAGATTGACTACAATGAAGGTTTGATTTAGTGGTTAAAGCGTAGGCTGCTCTGCTCATTGGGTTGCTTCGAATTCGATTCCCGCACGAGACAAATCTTTGTGCTACCCACAAATGCTTGTTTCGTTCTGGGTTTGGGTACGTGAATTTTGTTTGTAGCATCAAATTTGAGGACTTTTTAACTTAATGTAATTACAAATTAACATTTCGGGTTTTTTTTCTCCAAAAGACATGGTCTTATTTCCGAAAATTTTTTTTCTCGAAAAGTCATGAATGTATTTCCGTAAAAAAAATACATTCCGATACGCTTTAAACTCATAAATTCAAGTTATAAATGTACCGATTTATATAACGTCACGCCCACAATAATATTATTAGCATAATTACGTATGCCTAGTACAAAAAAGATGAACAACACATGCTGCTGATAAAAGCACTTACTATTTAGAGGTATGGTTCGGTGTTGTCATCCAGCTTTACGGGCAATGAAAGCGGAGCTGTAGATACTGTACTAGGTAATTAAAGGATTAGTTGCACGTGTGCTATTCCCGTCGTGTCAGACTAAAGTGCGCAGTTACTGAGGCATTTTATACTAACAAACGGCTGGGACTTTGGAACCGTAGAAATGTTTATTACCACAGCTTGACTACAATGTGCTTGATGTCATCAGTGTCAATGTGGTTGATCATAATATGTGTCCATGCTGGAATGCATAGATAATATACTAATACTGTAACCGGAATGCTTCTTACGGCTACGTAATACGGCGTTAAATACTAGCCTTTTAAGGTTGATAATTGAAGTTTTCTTTTTTATTATGTGCCCTATAAATTGTTTAATTTTATTTTCCTATATTTGTTGCTCGTTTATTATATTTACTATAATTATTATATTATATTCATTCTTCCATTTATTATTCATTTACATCTGAATGTGTGGAATCGTCGATATGGTATATGTGACGTCACCCTTTTTCATAGGTGCTGCCAGAATACCAGCGCTGCACCATAAGTGTTTATGGTGCAGCAATATGCTGAGGCAGTAGCCTGTTTCGCCCCACACAATCGCCGGCGTATGCTGTATTTTGTATATTTACCTTTTATTTATAGTTTGTTGTGGGTGGTTAAATAAATGTATTTACTTTATTTCTTTTTTTCTTTCTGATAAAGGCTTGATTTGGTAGTTAGAGCATTGGCAGCTTTGCTGACTGAACCGAGTAGTCGTGGATTTAATCTCCACGAGACCATCTTTGTGTGACCCACAATTGCTTTGGTCTGGATTTGAATTTCATATTTGTAGCCGCACCCGCTGTGATTAACGACTAATCTAGAACAACTTTTTTACAAATAAAAAATGAAAATAGTGTAGTGATTAGTTGCAGATTCCGGTTCATAGACATTACATAAGTATGTAAAAGTTACATAGGAAAAATACTGTTCAAATAAAAAACAAACAAAAGGATAAAAGGATGTTTATCCATATTTTATCCGTATTACTGTTACTATTCAATTTACTAGGACACATAATTTACAGCGAATCAACAGAACTTTTACCATTTATATCCGCGCATCAAGTCCTTAAATGTATCTACAAACATAAAATATACACCATAAGTTGCTAAGACGAATAATGTTTGATTTAATCCGGGCAGACCGGCCGGGTCGGGCTCTCAATTAACTTTTATTGCTATTTGGTTTTATTTCCTCGGCCCGATGTTGTCTGATGCGGCCCTGTTTTCAGGACCGTTAACGGCAAATGTGCTAATCTTTTTTTCAGAGCCGCGATGTAACAAAGAACGACCTTGATGATTCTGACCAACACATTACCACTAAATTAGTTCTATAGACCATCACCATTGATGTGACGAGAAATGCCGATTCTCTATTACCGCGATCATCATAATAGGTACCTGTTTAAAAATAACACCAATTGTCACGAACTTACGTGTTTGGTAATTAAACTTAGCTTGCGCGCCCGAAACCTCTGCTGCTCTACAAAAATACGTCCTGTTATCGTTTTTGGACTACTAAAATTCACGGTCTTTAAAATGCATATAAACTAAATGTAACTAGACTGAGTTATCTAAGATCAAACGCTAAAATTAATAAAAATGTTTGGTGCTGCTGAAGATAGATTTTTGCAGATACTATTTTGATCTCTAGGGTTCTGGTTTGTTCATGCTCACTAAAAGATCTTTGCGTGCAGTGGTAGTCTGGCGCGGTTCACTTCCTTCGCGGGGAGTGATGACTGTTCCAGTGGTCATACTCGTGAACGGGTGCTGCTTGTGCGGACTGGTTCATCTAGAAGCTTTTAGACACTTATGCTGTAGAACTGACATCATTTATATCATATCTCAAAAAATTTGAAAGAAAAAAGAGAGAGAACTAAATCAAAAAGTGAGGCCCGCCGAGTTTCTCGCCGGATTTTCTCAGTGGAAGTTTCGTTCCGATCCGATGGTAGTTGAGTAGTTAAACTAGATAAAAAAAATGTTTGTTTTTAATGAAAATAATGTACATTCTATAATATAAATTGTCAATTTCAATTTGTAAGTGCCCCGCAGAAATAATACAAAATAAAGTAATTGAGTTTGAGTAGGTACAACAAATTGTATCATGTTTATTAAGTTCAGCGCAAATGTACACAGAGTTCGGTAAAGCGTATCTAAGTTGGCGCTGAGGGAAGTCAATTACAAGTACTTTAAAATACGACACCTCAAGACATTAAAGGACTAACTTAAGTATGCCAATAAACGCTCCGAGAAAATGTTTAATCTCACCGCCTACTATTTAACACCAGGAAAACTTTGATAAGAGTTTAGCCATTAAGTGTTTTTTTTTAATCCTTAGCCTAAGGATTTTATAGGTGAAGTTTTTCGTCAAGAAGGTTCAAGTGAAAGCTTCGAGAAGCTTGATGTTTTTTGTGTTACGTTGAATGAAATAACGGAAAATCTTTTTTGCTTCTACAAGGCTTAGAACTCATGTTACGGGTTCTTTAAATATTTTAAGCACATCATTGTGCTTAAAATACTGCTACTAAAATCTATTGACGAAGTCTTATGCATACTCTTATATCTCCTAAGAGGTATTCAAAGATATTTAGAATATGAGACGGATTCCGTTTTTTCTTTAGTCCACCAGAGTGGAAGGGCAGCTTTTCGAATGTATAGAAAAAATCGCGCCATTGTACAGCCCAGGAATGGTATGGTTCTAGCAACCACACTATAAGTAATCCTACTAATATTATACATATGAAAGTTTGTACGTTTGTTACTTAATCACGCAAAAGCAACGGAATGGATTTGGACGAAATTTGGCACATAGATAGTTTATTACCTGGATTAACTCACAGAATACATTTTATCCCGGAAAATGTTAGGTTCCTGTCTAAAGTCCACGCGGACAAAGTGGCGGGCAGACACTAGAATACCATATTGTTATAACATACCTAATATGTAGATATCCTGAGATGATATAATTCCAGATCAGACTTATGACAGACTAAGTTATCTTCTTGCTTCAACGGCTAACATAATACAATAATATGGGTGCGGCCCAGAAAGCGGCTACACTAACTGCATTTTCGGAAGCAGACTAAGTTATGACAGAGGCTTGGTCCAGTAGTTAAGAGCTTGAGTCGCTCAGCCCACTGGATCGAGTACTCGCTGGTTCAATTCCCGCACGAGACAAATCATTGTGTAAGCATATTTATTCGGTCTAGGTGTTTGTGTATGTGAATGTCATGTTTGTAACCGCACCCACGATACAGGAATAATTCCTAGTGCACAGCTACGTTTTTTAAAAACAACATAAAATCAAAGTCGATAACTCATCTAAAGTAGTACGCACTTGTATAACATTAAATCTGATACAAATATTAAGCAGCTCGTCAGCACTATATTGAAATTTAAACTAACGCGAACAAAGGGAAGTGAGGTTCGATTGAATCACTTTCGCACAATAGGCCTCATCACCGTCTGCGTGACAGCGCTGTGAGCCCCGAGTTTATGCGATAGGAATTTATATTAATTTCCTGTGTCAGTCCGCCAGTTGGTTGTAGTCGATGCGGCGAGCGCAAACTGCGGTCAGCCGCCTGTCCTGACCTGTTCCAAACACTGCAATGGGCATGCCCGTATAAACTAACACGCTAATTTTATCTCCGCCACCAAATTTCTATTCGTACTGTGGACTAGTTAACTGATCCGAGTGAATAATTCCTAGAATATTATATTTTGTGCCTATCAAATGTAGGGATACAACATGAAACCACCAAAAATAATAGCGCATAAATGCGCATAACACATTTTTATTTGTCTCTCAATTTTGTTTGCAGCTCGTTCCATTTTAGTTTTATATTGTGTTTGTATAAATAACGGCTCAAATAGACAATAACAGGCCTGACTAAAAGCCGTTTGATTTGATGTCATTAACTACGAAATACATAAATAATACCGCCACGAAACTTGGTTGCACCTTCATCCTCACTGATTGGCAAAGTTACACTACTAATATACTTTTTTTACTTAAAATCTTCATAGGACTTCCGCGAGGCTCAGGTAAAGCTCGCGAGGCGTGTCGGATTCCTACCGATTAAAAACCCTGAGGTGGCTGACATCTACACTTTGTAGGAGCTCCAGGATCTCCTCTAGGAACGCACCAGTGCCCCTAAGTACCCTGCTTCATAAAGGCGGGGGGAGACGTCGCACGTTCCCCCCTGCATCGACGCGGTGCTCACGGTGACGTGGGCTTCACCACGGTGCCGTTATCAACTAATTTACCTGGAATTAAATATTAAAGAAAGCGTTACTGATAATAATGAAAAATAGCTCTTCTAATCACCTTTCGCGATCTACGGGAAATTTTGCTGCAGTGTAACTATTGTATCTACATAATACTCGGTAAAAGTACGAGTCCTGTCTTTTACATCTCTACAAAATGGGTGATATGTCACCCATTTTGTAGTGTTGTCATATCCAATTGGTGTTTATGTATTACTGCTATGACATCAGTGACTTTCGCATTTATTAACACTCTAAGCTGTGCAGGTTGCACCCGGGTGGTGATGCTGAACTCTCTACAGTTCAGTTTAGTGTGGTACAGTAGAACCAATCCGCTTTATTAATAAAAGTACAGATACATATAGTTAATACATAAGACTATTTCGGCTACTAACCGGAACCAAAATTACTTTATTGTTTGTGGCAATAACTACTACCTTTTTTACCATTACCACTTAAATCACCTAAATTAAACACTTTACAATCTTTTTATTAACTTATCTGGTTTATCTTAGAGTATAGAATGGGTTCAATCCAACATATGCAGTAATAATGTCAGATCATAGGTCGTCATGTCGGATCATATATAGATAACATTTCAATTCACTAGATTCACGAAGGCAGAGTCACACACACCGTCACGCCTATATTCCCCAGAGGGGGTGGCAGAGGTGTACTGAGTACACCCACGTTTCGCCGACGATGTTAGGTCCCATGTAATAGGGGGCGAGCCTATTGCCATATACCGGGCACAATTCCGGACTCCGGCCTCATACTGGGAATTTTTCGTTAGAAAAACTACATTTGTCCGACCTAGGATTTGAACCCAGAACCTCGTGATCACAAAGCGATGCGCTTTGCCACCAGACCAACGAGGCAGACAGATAACAAATAGGTACATAAAATTTTACCAGTTTCCTTTTCTCGTAACCTGGCATATAAATACTTAAACATGAAACGTAATTTGCAAGACAAGTAATGTTTGATTTAATCCGACACATATACACAGGCCGGCCCGGGCCGCCGATTTACTTTTATCGCTGTTTGGTTTTATTTCCTCTGCCCGATGCCGTCTAATACGGCCCGATTTTCGGGATCGTTAACGGGGAATGTGCTAATCTTTTTTACAAAGCCGCCGCGTAACAATGACTGACTTTGATGATCTCGACCAACGGACATCGTTACACTCGCTAATGTGCAACGATTAAGCCTTTACGTTTTATGGTGAAGGTTATTTTTTTTTAATTCCGGGTTACTCTTTTATTAGAAGAGGCGTAGATACACGTAATAATCACGCGGTTTTTTTTTATTTATCAATATTAAAGATTACAAAATAAAAGTTTGACATAATTGGCACAATATAAACCACTGAGGTTTGTGACTTATACCAAGAATAAATAAATCTACATCAGGCCTATGAGTGTACAAAGTATATAAATTAAATTAATTTAAATGTTTCATACTGTTTGATAGCAAAATAAAAAAGAAATCAACAGTTATCAGTCTAAATAGAGAGTTACGTAGGATTACATTAATTGGTACAACACACACACACAATCAGTCGAAGTAAGAACCGAGAAAATAACATTTTAGCTTAGATTTAATATTATTTTGCGTTAGATTATTTTTAATAGAGGAGAGTAGTTTCTTGATAAGTCGAGGAACGAGGAACCGCGCAGTTCTCTCGCCGTAAATATTGTTTGCTCGTGTTAGGCACAAACACCCACGAGCCACTGCCCTCGTAAATATAGGATGATCAATTTTAATTCGTAATTGTAAATTAAAAAATTGTTCTTTTAGTAGGTTGTATTTAAACTGAACATGGACTGGCAAAGCTTTACAATGTTTAAAGAGATCACTTTCGTTATCCTTGCCCTGTTGGTTAATAGTAAGAGACACGAGTTGTTTTAATATTCCTAATTGAAGTCTATATATGCTATCCAAATATGTATAGTAAGTGCGACCATAACTGCTAAGTCCATATTGGACATAGGATTCTACAAGAGAATTATATAACATTAATTTTATCTTGAAGGGAATTTAATAATTATAATATTTGCTAGGAACTATCTTAGTTTTTTACATACATGCTCAATATGATAACCCCAATTAAATTTGGAGTCAATTATTAGCCCAAGGTACTTATAAGAATTAACAAACTCAATGGTGGCACAATTACAAATTGTAGAAGAGTTTTATAGGCAGTTATGTTCACCGGCTATTATATTTGTCATTGGAGACTGCTTTAAGTAGAGAGATTTAATATGTAAAAGTTTGGTTTTAGTTGCGTTTAAAACTAGGCCTGCATCATGACACCACTAAATTAGGTTATCAAAATCGGACTGTAACAGCTGGGCTGCTTCTTGCAAATTCTTAGTAGTAGATTAGTAGGCAAGTATCGTCAGCGAATTGATAACATGTGCAATTATTGATATGGCTACTCATATTGTCTACACAAGACAAAAAATGTAACGGTCCCAATACAGATCCCTGTGCTGTTCCCTGGCAGGTTGGTATGGTATGGCTGTGAGGATTTTGGATTTTGACACAGAATCTACGGTTTCTCATGTATTCCTGACACCATCTCATAAATTTAAGAATGGTCCACGTTCGCCGCTATCATCTGGACTTTTAATGTGTTTAATATGGTCGAGGGTGTCAAATGCACGGAAAAAGTCAACGAAAACAACTAGCACGTTATTTTTCTCATTTAGGAGTTAGTTGATTTCATCTGTAATTGGAAAGAAGATCTGTAGAGCTCTTACCTTTTTGAAAACCAAACTGGTTTAGGTAAATCACATTGTTTTTTTTTTATAGAAGGTCTGGATTTGTTCACAGATATACTTTTCGACTATTTTATCTACAGATGGCAAGGGTATTTTCGACCTCGCCGGCGAGGTCGGTGTCTGATCCTATGTGCGGTCTCTGTGTCCGAAAGAAGGGATGTAAGGGCATCGGAAGGGTCGGCCAGAACATGCCGCGAACGGCGGTAGCGGCTGATTGGAGGGGAGTTAGGTTCGTAGTCGGCGGCGGCTACGATTAGCGGATTCCTATGATTGGCCGCGTTCGCGAAATATCGGGTTGTCGCCTTTTTAATAAGTTCCGAACAACTTGGACTACTATTTCAGGGAAAGAGTCGTAATTGATTTTGGTGAAAATAGGTTATTGAAAAAAAGGTCCCTCGCGACATAAAAACGGGATGCAATGTAGATACAAATTTAAAGTGACTATGCTTTGGAGATACTCTCTAGGATGTATACAATACACTGTTGATAACGTTTATTAAGATGTACGATTAATTTTCCGGTGGCATTCATCGATTTTAAGGATAAAATGAGGATTTAATAAATAAATAATTAATGTTTTTCCGCCTATACACACAAAATAATAAAAACTCATAAATATTATGATATTTTTCTTTTGAGATTACGTATCTCTCCGTTAAGACGTAAAAAGCATCTTTACTCCAAAACGAACTTATGCTAAAAGTTTAAGTTAACATCTCTTAAACTATACTCGGTGTTCGGGTAAGTGTATCTCCTAACTCCACGCCAACAAATTCTATTACGCACATAGACTTAAAATATAACACCTAAATGCATTAAAGAACCAAGTTGAGCACACCGATAATCGCTATGAGAAACGTTTAACATAATTAAGATAAAAATTATAATTTAGCCCTAAGGGCTTCCTTTTAGTTCCCCTGTAATAACCCTGAAACAAACATCATGAGACAACCGTTGAGAAATAATATTTCGTCTCGAAATTATTAAAATGTTAATATTGGTAATATTTCTTCGTTGCTTAAGTGTTGCATGGGGTGGCTAAAGTGGGATCCATACCTTCCTTTCCTAAATTTTGGTAGAGTATCCTATTTAGGAAGCGTTTTCTCTTACACACTTCCCAACTTCGGGCTTAAGACAAGGATGATAGGATGTCTGTTTTCTAATAATAATCATTAAGTTTGGATGATTGTACACATTGTCCGCTTTAGGAGTTAGGATGAGTTAGGATAGGAAGATCTGGATCGTGCTTTACAATCACGAGATCCTGGGTATGAATTTTATAGATGGAGATTCGTTCACATAAAAAATGTCAGTAACTAGCTAAGAATCTGCCGTTATACCCGGTATAATAGCACTAGTCTCATCCGCTATGAAATTGAGCCTACTTTATTGTCATACACAATAAAGCAACATTATAAGCAAAATACCACATACACAGCCATTGCAGCAGCACATTGCCACCCCTTGTTGGTAAATAATAAACGTAATGATATGTTTTATTATATAGGTATTTAAAAACTGTAGTCTTGCTAACTATCTGGAACTAAAGGAATGAATATAGGTGATAAATACATAACAACTCAGACGTACCATACCATAGTAGAATAATAGACTCAAATAGCAAACAAATAATGGGCAATCAGTTGACTGTATTAATAATGTGTGTATTGTTTTCAAACTATCACGATCAAAGGGAAGTTAGGTCCCATTAAATCACTTTCGCACATGGTTTTCACACAATGAGCCTCATCATTGTCCGCGTGACGGCACTACGGACCGACTCGGTAAATGTGACAGTAATTAATATTAATTTCCTGTGTCACTTCTCTGGAAACCAGTTGGTTGCAGTCGGCGCGGCGAGTGCAAACTGTAGTCCCCCGAATATTCTGACCTATTCCAAACGTCGTTATAGTCAATCACGATTATATTCTATGTACAAAATTACTAGTTATCCTTGATAACAATGGTGTGTTGTTGAAACTTGAATAGGTACTTTCTGACCACTTACTTACACTTCTTTACATTCTAAACACTTCACTATAGATGCCTGCTCACTATGAAGTAATAGAATTTTCACAACCTAGATTAGTACTATTATTAGATACGAGAGATTATAAAATAAATATTGATGTGCAACATAAAATATTAATGATATTATACATACATTTATTTCCACCACAGAGTAAGGACTAACTCAGTGATGCGACTCGAGTAGGATATTGTGACTTGAGTCACTCGCATTGTTTTATTATGTAACTCGAGTTATACTCGAGTTGACTATTTACAGTCCCGCCAACTCAAGTCAAGTTCGAATCCGTTAATCGTAGCCGCCGCCGACTACGATCTCCCCCCCGACCCCTGCCGCCACCGCTGGCCGCGACATGTTCTCACCGACCCCCCCGATGCTTTGTCTTCCTTTCTTTCCGCTCAGAATACGGGCGACGACGACGACGTAGTCGTAGATCCCCTCCCATAGCCGGTGGTTGACCGGTGCACTTAGTAGTGCACCCGTCCCCCTACAGCGACTGTCCCAACCGAGGGCGCCTTGTAGAGACGCCCTCGGTTGGGACAGGTAGTATGTCGCCCCTTGCCCTTCTGGCTAGCTAGAGCGTAGTGGTTGCACGCTCGCCTTTAAGTCCGGTGAAGCTGTAAAGGCCTCGCGGTCAACAGCGTACATCACTCACACACACACACAAATTCACTCGAGTCACTCGAGTCGCATCACTAGACTAACGTTATCTTCTCTTTGGTTTCCAACATCGGTTATTTCACCGCAAAAGATTTTCAAACACAAGAAATACCTTTTTTCGAGGGGAAATACCAGCCGCATACCGCCACATCGCGGGCTTACAGAGATGCGGCGGTGATGTGGGGCTCGCACCCACTAATACCCCCTGGCGTCCTTTTTTACTTTTTTCCAAGCGAAGTGAACCACCATAGGCATAACATCCACGGAACACAAGAAACATCTGCCGAAACTGTCTTTATCATTATTAACTAATCTATGTTACTTACAGATTTTATAAAGATAAAAGTCATTTTCAACATTCCCGAATGCTCTCGATGCGATATTTTATATTACAGGACAACATTTTAAATCATTCTCATTGTAAGTTGGGGGCGTTGCGGAAAGCTTTGTTTAATACGGAGTCATAAACTAACAAACAAGTTTTATCGCCATGAAACTGGCGTCGCACCTTCATCCTTCACGTACTGATCTCTTGCCAACAATAAAGTTACGTTAAGCCCCGCTATATTGGGATTAAACTTATATTACTGATATCGTTTTTAATTTATGAGATAGTCTCTTTAAGGTCGAATTTCTCTTGAATAGTGTATAACTGTTTGGAGCGTGAACATTAAGTATCTAATTGGATTAACAAATTTAAAAAAAAATACGCTTGATACTTACAATGAGTACAGTCTGACAAGGATCTTTTGACCTGCGGCCAAAATCGGAACTAACGCTGTCATCAAGTGAAATGTGACTTCTTGACAGTCGCAGAGTTGCCATTTGATATTAAATTTACCCAAGTACTTTTTTAAAACCGAAAATTTTACTAAATGATAACCCTAATTTCACACCAACCCTGTCAATGTCATCTAAGGGCCAAAAGATCCTTGTCACACTATATTTCCTTAATTAGTGACGTAATGCATAAACAACGAAGTCCCTAGCTAATGTTAATTAGGTCATAGTCTTCACGGAGAGCGCGGCGGTAACACGATAGCAACGATAACGATTGAACCTTAGGGGTTTGAGAATACCCATGTCGGTAAAGAAATAATAGGCAAAGATCCCAAGCCGGCTAGACCTACGCTATTTAATTAAAGCTAAAATATTATGAATGAGTAGTTTAATATGTAGTTACGAACGTATTCATACTCGCTAGCAGGTTCAACATAACAATGAACAAAACGGTATTTCATCGACCATAGATCATTAATTTAAATGGCAGACGGCTTGGCACAGTGGTTAAGAGCTTGAGTCGCTCAGCCCACCGGATCGAAAAGTTGCGGGTTCGATTCTCCCACCCACACATATTTTTACATTCTGGGTGTTTGTGCATGTAAATTTCATGTATGTAAAGGCACCCACTTTACAGGAATAATTCCTAGTGGTGCTACGTTTAAACAAGAAAATCCCTTCTCTGTTCCATCGACGAATTAACATGTGGAAGTCAAGCTACTAATTGGGGTAACAAAAAATAAGTCGAAAGAAACCCCAGGATTATATTATATATAAAGTATTGCTGGTGTTTGCTATCAAAACAATAGCATAATACTATCATATTGAGTTTTCATTCACAGCATCTCTTATTCACTGCTTCCACTGCTGTGTATAAGATGGTACAAGCCTTCTTCCACTTTCCGGTAGCCATTCTGATTTAATTATAATATATTTGCACTAAATCTCACACGACCATAATTCTACAGGATTCTCTCAAAAGGTGATATCGACAAGGTGTAACATAATAAACCCAAGACCTGAAAGTAGTTTGTTCTAAATCGGTAACAGAATTGATTTCAACAATTTTTAAAGAACCTCACATTTTTTTAAATTTGCAAGAAATGCTTTTACGCCTTCAGTGCGCTATAAAAAAACTGAATTTATTCTTGATTCATAGCAATAAGGAGATTTCAAATGCATTCCTAAAACGTATTTCACAAAACGCACACATACACCTACGAGTGTCATTGTTAAATGGGGTATAAAAGTGCATAAAAAAGGAGTAAAAACCATTAAATTTGGAAATTTGGATTTGAATTTATGAAGAAATTCTCTAATCGGGGTGTCTGAGGTCTTGCGTGTATTATGTTACACCTTGTATAATAGTGAGCCTAATTATCGTCATTACAAAAAGCTTATTCGCCATGATTTACTTTTTAACCACCTTTGCTGTCCAACGTACCTATATATAGTATATTCCAATCACATCAATTGGTGGTATGTTGTGTGGTGGCCGCGGGACCTTTATAGCTTCCCCGGTCAATAGGGCGAGCGTGCAACCACTATGAGCCAAAAGGACAAGAAGGCTAAGACAGTTGCTATGCGGGAGGGCATATACTAGGTGGTGCTTTGCACCGGCCGGCGGGCAAGGAATTCTTCGACCTCGCTGGCGAGGTGGGTGTCTGATCCTGTGAGCGATATCTGTATCCCAAAGAGTGATGTAAAGGCTTCGGGAGGGTCGGTGAGAACATGCCGCGAACGGCGGTAGCGGCTGATAGAAGGGGAGTTAGGTTTGTCGTCGGCGGCGGCTTCGATTAGCGGATTCCTATGATTAGACGCATTCGCAAAATATTGGGTTGTCACCTTTTTAATAAAACCACGAACAGGTTCGAGACCGAGATCGGAATGGGGATCGACATTCCGTATGAACCACGGGACTCCGAAGACTTTGCGGAGGAAACGGGATTGAACCGTTTAGAGTCTATCGAGGTGAGAGCGGGTGGCGTACCCGAACACCTCACAAGCGTACATCGTGATGGGCCGTGCACAAGTTATGTAAAGCGTCACCTTTTTCTTAGGGGCATTTTATTCCGCTTGCAAATCATCAGGTAAATACGACCGAGCACAAACGCTTCTTAGTTACGGACTCGCTTGATGGGCGGTCCGAAGGTCATAGAATTGTTTAGGGTGATCTTTAGATATTTGACCTGTTTGACCCAAAGAATAGGTCGGCCGAACATGGTCACTTCACCGAGATTACTTCTGGGGTGTGGCACGGAGTGGCGCGGGGTGACACCTCTGGAGAAAAAGACCGCAGCACTCTTGTCCGGGTTCACCTCAATAGGCTACTCCCTGAACCAATCCCTAGGGTATTGCCAGCTGCCTGAAGGTTTCTGGTAATGAAACCCTTATTTCTATGCGAGACACAGAGAACGGTATTATCCGCGAATAGGGCTAGATGGACCTTACTCGAACGAGGAATATAGTTCGGATAAAGGCTGAATAGGAGGTGGGAGAGAGCTGAGCCTTGTGGGACACCAGCTTGTATGGAGTGGAGCAATTGGACGAAAACCAGCTCCCACGTTGTATTACACTTGACAGTCTTACTTGATAAGTTTTGTAAATAAATTATAACGAATCATTTTCAAAATTAAATATGTTAAGTAGAAAATATAGAAATCCGAGCCATACATCAAAAATCAACAGAAGGTCCAGTGTTGCGGTACCATCCAAGTTTACGAGCAATGAAAGCGGAGACGGCCGTGGATAGGTTATTATCACAGGATTAGTTGTATGTGTGCCAATCGCCATCATGTATAACCAATTTTGGTATTTACTCGTATATACCATACCATCTTTAAACTCTAATGCGTTCAAATATTACAACCTGCGCAGTGAGTACAAATAAAAACAAATCTTATCACAGATGTATACCTATCATTTATTCACTAAATTATAGAATACAAGCAGTACCCACAACTTCGCGTTATTATCAGGCGTGTATTTCACACCCTTAAGCTTTTTTTAAACAAAACGAACGGAACGACAATGGGAACGACATATTTTTGAGACAAAAGCTACCCACGTAGCTTTTGTCTCAAAAATAAGTCGTTGACATGGATAAAATCTATTTCCTTGCCGAGTTTGATCAAAATCTGTTCAGTGGTTTGATCGTGAAAAGGTAACAGACAGAGTTACTTTCGAATTTATAATAAATTTTTAGGTCGTTAGGACCGAGATTTGAAAGATGTTATTTACAAAGAATGTCTAAAGGATTTCAGATGGACCAGTTCCCACAAGCAGCACCCGTTCACGAGTATGACTACTGGAACGGCCATTACTTTCCTCGACCATAATGGAAGGAAGGGAGTCACCCGCACCAGATAGCCACCGTAAGAAAAGACATTAATAGTGAGCATAACCATGATAAAGTGATGATAAGACGCGAGAAGTTGTATAGCCACGTGAACTTGTCGGTATAGATGTGGGAAAATTATCACAAGATGCTTCAGTGCGTGGACCAATGTATGATATACAGTGACTGAAGTTGGTATAAAAGTCTTCAATTGCCGTGCGTTAGTCTTGCGAAGACTCGACCGAGTTATTTTTTATTTACTCGCCTTAATACTGGTGTGGATTAGGAAAAACCCAAAAGAAAAATAGAAATTAGTAATTTTGTATTTTGATAATCGTTTATGCCAAGCGTTTATACAAACAATCAAATTAATTTTAGGTGGTACGAAGTACACCAGCTCATCTGGTAAGGTAATAAAATTCATCGGAAAATATTTATTATAACAATAATGTATATGAGTCTTTGTCTATTTTTTTTCAAACTGTGTATGAAGTGCATAGCAGTGACAGTGGTTTCGAACAAAATCATGCACTATTTCACTTCTATCTATCTACCTATCTATACCATCACCCCAAATCCCTTGCTGAACCTGTTGGAACCCTGTACTCTCTGTCTACCCGACAGAGAGTACAGGGTTCCAACAGGTTCTTTCCTTACATACGAGTGCCTCTCTGGCTTCCTCCATTCTTATAGTTTGTCTCATACACGCTCGCCGGTTACGGCAACTCTTTAACTTGCCTTTCAGAAAAGACACGTTCTATTTGGGCATGGTAAGATAGTCAAGATCTTCCCCGGTACCTACATCCTTCCAGTTTCGCATTTTACTTCTAGAGTTTTATTATTGCCATCTGCACGAGTGTGCCATCTGCACCAGAAATATATTAAGAAACTACTAATAGAAACAAGGGGGAGTAACACCTTTCCATAGCCCCCGTTGCAATTTGTACGGGTCATTGCACACCCATCTATTCGAACGACTTTTTGGTAGGTATGCGAGTATCCAACTATTACTAGTAACCCTTTTAGCTGTTGAACAAATTGAAATCCTGACGAATAATTTGAATTTTCACTAGTAAATTGGGTCCTCTTGCTAACTAATTTCACATTTTCAATAAAAAGTCCATTCAATAAAAGTGAATTCATTTCTTTAATACGTTTCTAAAAATTTACCTTTGAACCACTACACAACCTAATTTTAGTAAAAATCAATCATTCTTTCCATTTTTTTAAAATACTAGATAAGTAGCTTAAATAACAAATGTCTCGCAAAGGTTTGAGCTTACAAGACATTTTTCCGATATTACCATACAAGACCTATAACCTCATCTATCAAAGAGCGTCTATTATGTAAAGCATTGGTATTGAATGGTTAATAGAAAAACCAAAATAATTTATTCGTTCCTTTCAACGTCAGCTTCGATAAGACTCTTTTGACTGGTAAATCTCGAGAATATAACAAGATCACAGAATTCGAGTTACATAAAATAACATTCTTAAGGCCCATGGAGTAATTGCGCAACCAGATTGATTGCCTGCACAGGTGACAAGAGGGCTGGCTTATTCCTTACGCAGGAAATAGCTTAGCTGTTCAGTGAGGCAATGCAGCCAGCGCTCTTGCCACCATACCACGTGGACAAGATTTAGATTTATGATTAGTGTTAGTGTTTCGTGTTGATTTTTTTATCTAGAAAAACATATTAAATTACAGTGTAATCATATCAGCCTATATTTTTCCACTACTGAACATAGACCTCCCTAATCGCTCTCCAGCGCAGCGGGTCCGATGCCACCTGCTTCCAACGACTTCCTGCGATCCTCACAAGATTGTCGGTCCATCTGGTGGGCGGCCGTCCCACGCTGCGCTTGCCAATACGTGGTCTCCACTCTACAATCTTTCTGCCCCAACGCCCGGTAAGTAAATATAAATATCATATAACAACTTATATATTATATAGTACATACCTATATTATTCTAATTTAAGAAGCAGGTACGATATGTTTGCTCAAAATCGGTTGAGTACAACTCGAGATACAGTTTGTCTGAAGCGAAGATCCGAAGCTTCGAAGATTTGATTCAATATTTTGCAGGTTTTTAAATTAGAATCAACCAGGCAAAGCCACGGGCGAAGTCTAGTTGACGGAGATCTTGGTCGCTGACGGGTTCGACCCCTGCACCTGCACCGTCCACACGTCCGTCCACCCTGCACACTAGGATTTATTCCTGTGTCGTGGGTGCGTTTACAAACATGAAAATTCACAAACACAAATACCCAGACCAAAACAAATAATTTTGGGTCACACAAAGATTTTTCCCGTGCGGGAATCGAACCCGCGACCATTAGACTCAGTGGGCGAAGCGGCTTAAGCTCTTAACCTCTGCGCTAAATCGTCCGTCGTGTGCTGCGCTACTAAATCTTTGTATGACCAACAAATGTTTGATCCTTCTCGGACGTTTGTGTATGTGAATTTCATGTTTGTAAACGCATAATTCAGGAATAATTACTAGTGTGAGGCAATGTTTTTTAAAAAAGAGAAGTCAAAGGAGAAACGTTTTAAATATAAAGCCATTTACAAGTTTCAAAATGGTATTTTTTTACTTACAGATACAAACAGATTTATCCAAACAGTAATTAAATGCTAAATATTTTGCTTTCAAGCAAACACCTAAAGTAAAGCAATACAAATTCAATTAAATGACAAATTAATGTTTATCAGACATTCATTTCCATGTTCATTGCGATTAATTACTTTACTAATATTGGTTATTCCAGTTGGTTCACTGGTAATCATGTATTGACGAGTTGTGCTGCATTTCGATTTCCAAATGACAAAAAAAAGTTTGTATTACATGATTACTGAATCACAGATATTCCGTATAATATTTGTGCCCGTGTCTACCTTCAAAATGTTACCAAATGTTGTCATTAAACAAATCAGTTACATAAAGTGTATTTACCTACGAAACGATCACCTTTTGGTATAAAGCTTACATGTTTGTAACTTTCATATGAACGAAAATAAAACTATATGGTGAGTCCAAAACTGAGCTCACTAAATCGATGAGATGACCCCTGTTCACTATTTATCGATCACTTTCATCCAGGGGCCTTATTCGCCATGACCAAACGCGGCCTGTTACAATAACCTCCTGAAATGTAATGGTATTCTGTATGCGGTATGCTACTACAGGTCTACCATTAAATGATATTTTCACGAAAATATCATAACGCACCGAGTTCTGTATTTAACTCAAAGCAAATACTGCCTCTGCTAGTTAAAAAAAATATTATAACTCCACTACTGCCATAAAAATAAAGCATATCGAGCTACCCTTTATTGGTTAACACACTTTTTAAATCGTTTGCACATACCGTGTTTATTTCTACTAAAATGATTGTAGTATTGGAATCCAAGCAATAGAAAAAATTGCAAATCTATACAAATAGGCCTGCTCTTATTTACTATATTTTTATTAAGACTAATACTTGCGATGAAAATATTTTCTTTGGGCGGAAAGGTCCTTTCCTATTCCTTTAGTCGCTTTTAGCGTCCTTTTAAAAACTTTAATATCAAATTATCAACATAGAGTAGTAATTGCAAAATGTACGTAAACGTATTATAATCACCAAAAGTGTATGGCAAAGGTGTAATGTATAGGTACTATATCACACATATAGCTGATGTCGTGTACTAAGGGGTGAGCTTTTTGCAATTATTTTTATAGAAAACAACTTTTGTTTCGTCTGTGTTTGGAATCGTTGTCGCTACTTATATATAGTGTCACTCCAATATTAACACTTAAATAACCCACGCTCAGAAAGATGATCATGATTTCAAACCCACAAATAATGCCACTTAGATACGTACCTATATTCACCTAGTAAGTTACTCATCATGTAAAGCCATGTAGCAATTAATAAACACCGTCCACCATCATTGAATAAACCATCATCGATGTCGTAAATCAGTTTCAGTTAGCATGTGCCGGCCACCGAGTGTGGTCTGCTCGATAAGCTTGAACTAGACTGACGAGACGAATTACTACTGGTTCGACGTAAAGCCACCAATTCAACTAGACCCCTCCCGAAGCCCACTTCGGCGAAACTATTTGGGGAGGCACTCTCGAAACCGGAAGCTTTATTGGGCCACTGAGTTCTTATTTCACTGGCTCTAAGCCATGACTACATACTACTAGTATATGTGCAGTATGCTATCTGTTATAGGAGTATCGGACAGTCACATGTTAAATACCATGCATTCAAACCATTTAGAACTTTTGCCACTTTAATTTAAATACAATAATATACCCTGATAATACCTACACGAAGATAGAAAGATAGAGTAAGGTTCACCTCAACCTATAGGGTAAGATAGGTAGAGACTACAATATACCAAATGCTACATTTCTGTCACACCCCTTTCGCTTCACCTACATTTACACATCTTTCATATATTAGGTATTAATCGAACTTTTTCATTACATCAGATCCCTTGCGGGGTAAGCAGAGAGTACAGGGTTCCAACAGATTCTTTCCTGACAGACATCTCTGGCTTCCTTCACTCTCATTGTTCGTCTCATACACGCTCGCCGGTTACGGAGACTCTTGACTTGTCCTTCAGATAAGACAGTCTATTTAATCTTGGTTAGGTATTCTAGGTCTTCCCCGGTACCTACATCGGTAAATTAGGTATATTACATGAAATACTGTTAATGAGACAACGGCCTCTTTGGACTAGTGGCATACTGTTTAAATAATCCGTAAATAGGTCCCTGGCTGGGATAATTTTAGATTCAGAGAAACAAAACACATGTTTTATAAAACTGCGTCGATTTGCCGACCACTCGTATATTAACACTGTTTTAATAATGCAACAAAAAACCTTATATTAGTACAGACGCCAACTAGCGGCAATGGGTTGAAGATATTGACTGTTGAACATCTATTGTTCACGCGTGAACTAAACGCAGACGCAAGCGACTATCGACAGCCTCTACTACGGCGGCCCACTTCACATCCATCTACCGGCGCTAACGGTCACCACCAACCGCGGCCCTCTATTGTATATTTTAAATACACACCTTTCATACAGTCCGCGCCTATTTATTTTCACTGAACAAGGGATCGACACTATCATCAGGCGGAAAACATCCACCGCAGGACAAAGGCCTCCCTAAAGATCGTCACAATGACCAGCTTTGTGCTGCACGCATCCAACTTTTACCTGCGACCTTTGTTGAATATACACTCAGTGCCGGATTAACCACATAGCAAGAGTAGCAATTGCTACGGGCCCCGCGCAAAAGGGGGCCCGCGTACCCAAGCCCGCCCACCTCCACCTGAGCATATTTTTTGAGAGAAACGTATTAAGACGTGGTATATTGAATTTATTTCATTATATATGATATATTAAATTGCCAGTGCAATCTCATCTCTAGCTTTTTGTACTTGTGGAGCAGAGCCCAACAGGGCCTATAGTAATCTACTATACTAATAAACATCAGCAAAATTGTAAACTATAGATGGCAAATAAACGTATTGAGTATTGATTTTTTTCCCCTTTTTATACTTAACAACCCATCGCAGGTCATGGGCCCCTTGATAATAAATCTGCTACAGGCCCCGCGCTTGCTTAATCTGGCACTGCATACCCTGCGAAAATTGTAGGTAGTGTTTATTAAAAGCACATTGTTTTCTCTATCTATCTATCTATATCATCACGCCAGATCCCTTAAGGGGTAGGCAGAGAGTGCAGAGTTCCAACAGGCTCTTTCCTAACATACCTCTCTGGCTTCCTCTACTCTCATAGTTCGTCTCATACACGCTCGCCGGTTACGGAGACTTCTGACTTGTCCTTCAGATAAGACCCGGTCTATTTGGTCATGGTAAAATAGTCTAGGTCTTCCCCGGTACCTACATCCTTCCACTTTCGCATTTCGCAGCACATTGTTTTAATTTAAAATAAACTAAATCATGTTATTTCTTCCTTCAATACTCTCCAGGAATGGGCATATTGTTTTAATAAATGATTAGAAAAAGATTTTATCATAGACTTTCACGTAAATCTTTCTTATGTTTCCCAATGTTGATATATTTTAATACAAAATGTTTAAAGTAACTGCTTAAAAAAGTAATGATAAACAATACTATTTCATATTTTGTAGCTAACTTGTTAACTGCGACATATTAACCGAATAGACACCACAAGAAAACTTTTTACGCTCCTTGTTCTGAACTTGGCACAAAATATTCCCGCCGGAATTTTAAACTCTACGCCCGAATATACGATCGCGTTTCACGTCTAACTGGTATACATATACTTGTAATACTGTAATACAATTGACAATTTTCTATCTATTTATATCACCACACTAGGTAGGCAGATGGCAACAATGCAATTACAATTTTAATATTATTGAGCTAACCTATTTAAACATGCAAAATAGGCAGTAGTCTCTAATTCACAGGTAACAATAGCATTAGTTTTTAATGTCTTCATTGATCAATAGTTCTAGGAACCACACCATTCAGCAACAATATTAATAAATAATGTATCATCATCGAATAATCTAATACTTCCAAGCGGAGTCAGCGGACTGACGCTGTTGTTGATCATAATTGCCTATAAATAAATTCGCGCATCTCACTTACGTGAATTCAACGTCAATCCTATTCTAGATATCTAAATACAGACTCACCATGGTAGTAGAATCTACATAATTATTATCATTTATTTCTCAAAAAGGAAGTTCGTAGAAAAGCCCATTATTTCAGTACCGCTGCCATGAACTTGATCCTCTATATATTCGAACGCTTTTCTATAACAACTACCTATAGAAATTAAATCCGCCAATTGAAACACAGGTTTTTGTTCCTTTTGTTTTCGCTACTGTCTACACAGTAACGAACGTTTTTTTATTTAGATAATTGCTTTTTTTAAAACGTTTTTGATAATAAGACTAAGTTAAACCCACGGTAAAGCTACCCACCTTAAGTAATATGATTTTGAGAAACAACGATTTATAATAAACTGGCTTTTCAGTTTTAATACGTATGATGCTTTTATTCATGACTAGCAGTGTCCCGTGGCTTTGCATCCGATCTTCAACAGCGCCACCTACCAGGTCTATGTTACTTCTGGATAATGAACCTTTCTAATGGTGGAATAACTCTTAAAATCGAATCAGTAGTTACAAAGTTTAACGATTACAAAAAAAAAACAAATCAATCCTCTATTTAATATTAGTTTAGACGGGCCTTGGATCCTTCTTCTTCTTAAGCCGAAAGACGTCCTTTGCAAGGATTCCCCTAATCTAAGGATGCTAGGTATAATTTTGACCTGGGTGTGTACTGTAGATAATAGCGTTTATAAAAATAAATGTACAAGTAAGTCGCAATGAAAAATTATTTAGAAGAAGCTACGGTTCTAATTTCTTTAGTAGACTAATCTGTTTCAAATTTTGTAGTCGACCTCTTTACCCTGCCCTAAGAGGCATCACGTAAAATCCCATTTTTCTTTAAATCCAAACCGAAAAGTCATCTACTTTATCGCCATTAATGTTTTCAGAATAGCTAATAAAATGTGACTAAAAATCGTACAATTAATAAGTATTTTTGCAGACGCAGCTTTAATATAAAATGAAAATTGGGCAAGAAGATTGTGTTAGTATGGAAGGCAATAGAAGATTGGCTTGCGTAGCGAGGTTTGTATGTGAATAAAATAATTTCACTCAACTTAGCTGTAATGGCAAAATACTGTTGGTTCGGGTATATAGAAAGAATGTCGGAAGACAGATATACAATACGAAAGTGGAAGGATGTAGGTACCGGGGAAGACCTAGACTATCTTACCAAATAGACCGTGTCTTAGCTGAAGGGCAAGTCAAGAGTCTCCGTAACCGGCGAGCGTGTATGAGACGAACTATGAGAGTGGAGGAAGCCAGAGAGGTCTGCAAGGAAAGAACCTGTTGGAACTCTGTTCTCTATGCCTACCACGCAAGGAAACTGGCGTGATGATATCGATGGATGGATTTAAGCAAATTTCAAATACATTATAACTACAAATTGCAATTCATAATCATCAATATAATATTAAAAAGCAAGCTATGTGCCAAATCTTTTTTATACACGTCTACAGAGACAAAGGTGTTTGTCTTTCAGTAATTTAGATTTATAAAGTAGACCTACATATTTACATATTTTAAAATGTGTTTTAGAACTGTTTAAACAAGCTTTTATTTAATTTGCTTTGTTCGCATGTCTGTCTTTCCGGTTCAGATTATGTGATCTATTTTCCAAGCCCTCCGGACATTCGATTCAGCTGAAATGAAGCATACGAACTTCAGTGACGATGCAATAATATGGCACCATGAAACTGGTGTGATGAGACAGAAGCATGAATTTATAACCCTAAACGGATTGAATACTGTCAAAATATTGCTAAACGAAATTTAACTCTTACTCACAGACACAACATAGAAATTTCTATGATTTAAACAACTCGAGAAACCGTGATGAGTGAGAGCAATAACCGGGAGCCCGGTGTCACGCTCGCACCCATTACAATGCTGTAGGGTGACCATAAGGTAGAACGAATACGAAGTATACCTATTTATGGTACGGTTTAAATACGCTGTAAACCATTTCTTACCGAGTTCAAAACGAACCAGGTTCTCAATTCGTCTTTATATACAGGATGGATTAAGATGGGACAGTTAGTGCAGCTATCTCAACCGTTGTAGATACAGAAAAACGGCCCTAGGGAAAAATTAAGGATTGTCTCTTAATTTTTCCGATATTTGGAGCTAAATTTACAGATTCTGAAAAAAATGTACAGTTAACAAGAAAATGGACAATTTAATCAAAAACTTTGACTACTACTCATTTAAGATGTGGCATACGCGTAGAAAGAAAGAATTAAGGCAATAAACAGTTCCCGAGAATTAAAGGTTAATTATATGTGAACAAGTCCATAATCGTACCAATGTTTGGTCACCCTACTTAGAAAGAGACGTAGGGGTCTCAGTGAGTATCCTTGTCATCCCGTTTTTTTCACAGAGTGCTCAATCCATTTGTAATATATCCACGGACAGAAGATAGCCATAGAAACATGGAGGGAGCATTTATAAGATTATATATTTGCACTGCTTACACTTATGTCATGTCAGTGATGACAAAGAGGACAAACCCATCATTACCAGTTACAACCTTGTAAATTTTTTTTGTAATTAATGACAGACTATAGACGTTACTTATGTTTTCCGATAGATATAGTATTAGTATACTTACCCATACTTTCCCATATAACTGCGAAAGATTTATCAATAAAATCACTTTGTATATAAGCAAAAATTAAATATTTTTTAACAATACAAAATATCGCTGTATCTCATAGTGCCTATTATAGATGCGTAAATTAGTTTTGTAGTAATAATAGTAATTCTATCTAGCTATTGATGATCTAAATAATTTTGACATTCACTTTATAATAATTTTAATTTAAAAATATCTTTTCAAAAACAAGCTTTTATAGCAAAATCACAACGGAGACCGACAAGTACTATGATACTTCTCAAGACAAATGCAACAAGCCTCAACACGTCAGGGTTATGTTAAGTTGTTGGGTAGTTCTGTTGGTCACCCTTCGCCTCCAACATGAGTGGACACCATCCGGGTCTACAGAACTCATTAAGACAAATCCAATGAGTTGAAACATGGCGGGGTTATGTTGAGAAGTTAGGTAGTTTCATTGGCCACCCTCCGGCTCCATCATCAGACCCTGGATACCATCCGGGTGTAAAGTACTCGTCAAGACAAATCCAACGAACCCAAACACGGCAGGGTCATACTTGTGTGATTCCATTGGCCACCTTTCGGCTTCAACATCAGATCCTGAACTATCTGGTTATATGATACCTTTCAATACCAATTTAACCAGCCTAAACATGAGAGGGTTACGTTGTATAGTTTACATGTTTTATACTCACCTTCCGACTCTATCATCAGACCAGCTCCATGGTACCATATTATTGCAATGTCATTGTACTTACATACGTATACCAAATTTTAGCTCAATCGGATAACCACACGTTCTTGAAAAATGGATCACAAAATTTGAAACGGAACGACAGACAGATAGACATTTAAGTAAAATAAAAGTTTGTAAAAATAAAATTAAACCTTTTATAATGTTCTGAGTTCTTAGATTTACGCGAATATTACACATGAAAATAAAACAATTTTTTCGGATTTTATCGCGGTTTATTTTGATTTTTAAGTTCCCGACGTTTCGAGTGCTTTGCAGCACCCATGGTCACGGGAAAGACTGAGGTGTTAGACGTCCAAAAGGCATAGTTGTTCCGGGGTACCCTCAAACTTCTTAATTATTTTTGTTTTTGTTGGTCCGATCTACGCAGAATGAGCTCACGGTGTCTTGAGGTCTTGCAGTGTTATGCTTGGTTTTGGATTTGATTATATTAATTACTGGATCCCAAGTCGATAGAAGTACCCAGCCATCTTCTCTATTGAAATTAGGATGTTTTTTTAATTTCCAAGTTTCTACAAGCGGTACGTAGATGATACTTTCACAATATTACCATCTGACAAAATTAATGTATTCCTTAATCATCTTAACTCCATTAACCCTAAAATTCAGTTGGAGGCAAACAATTCCCTAGCTTTCCGAGATGTCTCAGTAATCCGTAACCCCAACAACACCTTAAGCACTACAGTTTATAGAAAAAAGACCCATACTGATAGGTACTTAAACGGTGAATCTCACCACCATCCAACACAGTTAGCTACCGTGGGTAAATCTTTGTTTCAGAGAGCACAAGGGATCTGTGACAAGAAACATCTGGCTGCCGAGCTTGAACATGTCAAGCAAGTCCTGCACGACAATAAGCTTCGAGTCCCACGCCAACGTCACAGTGACCGAGTGAAATCAGCCACAGTCGAGCGTCTCCCTGCTGTACTTCCTTACTTAAGAGGAGTCACAGACAAAATTGGCTACATCTTGAAGCGTGCTTCAATTAAAACATTTTATAAGCCGCCAAAGAAGATCAGTCAGTTTTTACCATCTGTCAAGTGTCACATCCCTCTACAAGATGCAGGAGTATACAAGCTTGATTGTGAATGTGGTCTCTCTTACATAGGACAAACAAAAAGACCAATAAAAACTCGGGTTAAAAACACATTGCTGACCCAAAACACCGTCGCTCAAAGAAGTCTGCAGTCTGTGAACATGTCCTTGACCGCACCCGTCATAACATCAGATTTGATAAACCACAAATCCTCGTGAAAGAACACCGATTCCTACCAAGGATGGTTCGCGAGGCTATTGAAAGTAAAAAACATCCTAATTTCAATAGAGAAGATGGCTGGGTGCTTCCATCGATTTGGGATCCAGTAATTAATATAATCAAATCCAAAACCAAGCATAACACTGCAAGACCTCAAGAAACCGTGAGCTCATTCTGCGTAGATCGGACCAACAAAAACAAAAATAATTAAGAAGTTTGAGGGTACCCCGGAATAACTATGCCTTTTGGACGTCTAACACCTCAGTCCTTCCCGTGACCATGGGTGCTGCAAAGCACTCGAAACGTCGGCAACCTTAAAATTAAAATAAACCGCGATAAAATCCGAAAAAATGGTTTTATTTTCATCTTTTATAATGTTATTATTTTAACTAACTTTTTTTTAAAATGCGAAAAAAGTATATAAGAAAAAACTTATTCCAAAAAATATCATTAATTTAAAAGAGAACAAATTGAAGTTAATTTTACCTTGAAACTGCTACTGGTTGTAATCTTCGGTTTTGTAACATACTTTGAAAAGATGCATCTATCCTGAGTTCAAATCTAATTTGCTCTTAATATTGCATAAAACAATATTAATTTAGGCTGCAATATCTGTAGGCATACTAAAACAAAGAAACATGCGTTAACAATTATATAAATACCAATTATCAAAAATGTAATCAATATCGGTGTGAATTTGCCTATCATTATAACTAATCATTTTGGGAAAACGATTATTAAGATTCTATCTAAATCTAATCATTTATGCTCAAGGAAAACAGTCAATCTGGTGTTGTTATAATGCAGCTTCTAACTAGTTACATCTTTTTTAGAAAATACATTTTATCTTTACCATTATACAGCAAAACCAAGTCACCGGCCGCAGCTTACATAATTTAGCTTCATCTGCTTTTCTAGACCAATAAGCTTTGCATTCCAATATAAAGCACAATATTTTAGTTGTGTGGCACCATGTTTTCACTAACATTTTAATTAATTATCTTTTTATTAATTGAAAACAAATTAAAAGTCACCGAAAACACAGTCACTAGACGAACAAATAATTACCGATAAATTTGCGTAGAGCCTACGTCAAAATGACAAATCATAAATTTTGAATAAAAAAGTAATTCGAACCATGTAATAACAAAGATTTTTAAATTGGTTACCTAAATGGTACCAAGTGTCCAGAAAAAGTGTACGGCTGAACTGCATTTATAATCCCTCTATGTTTTTAGTCGTACCTCGATATAACCCCTTTATGCTTGGGCTTTATGGATTTCTTTTGACAAGTACTATAGTGATGGTCAAGTTATGATGATTAAACGAGAAGGTGGCCATAGGAACTCCTCCTCCTCACTTAAACAAAATAGCCTGGTCGTGTTTGGGGCCATTGCATTTGTATTGACAAGTTCTATACACTACAGTGGCCTTCGAACTCCTCAACTAAGTTGTGTTGTGTTTTCGCTATAGGTAAATGTCCTGTTTTATTTAAATTATAAATATTATGTGTAATAGAGCGAAAATTTGAAGAATACGTGAATGATGCTAAGTATTACAAATGTCAAGGTATTTCTTATGCACGGTCTTCATGCATCGAATTCACGTCGCGCACGGTAACAACCCTATACTATTTGTGAGCCAGCAAAATAGGTTTTGTTTTTTGCTACGATTTCCTGCTACCAACAAACAAAACCTAAACTGGCTGGGCTAGCCTAAGTGCCCCCTATCGTCCGATGAAGCTGTAAATCTGCGACATATTGCGTTGACTCACGAAACTTGCGTTACGTTGAATCACGAGTATACCTTAGCCTGGCCTTAGGATATATCTCGCTTTTAACTTTAAAACAAACCGATTTAAGCTAAGGAATGTTTGCCCGTATGGTTCCGGGACTCGGTGACAAACATGTCAGAACGAGTGTTAAATTTATGACTGGTCGTACTGCACTATCGCCAGAATAAATGAGTGTCAAAATAGCGATTGGTCATAGCTATTGTAAGATTAATGGCCGGTTTCAATATTGAACTTATGGATTGCACAGATTTGCTTACTGGCAGTAGAATTTTGACAGATTGTCCATATAAAATATGCCAAAATTCTATCAGTAGTAGGCAAATCTATCCTTAAGTAAATACTGAAACAAGTTTTAAGTGAAATTCCATAGAACAATAATTCACTCATAAGTTTTTTTTGCTCTCCTGAAAAGTTTCTAAAATGGGTATTGAACCAAATGGCTCTGATGTCGAGAATTATATTTTATACACTTTGACAATTAAGCAATGAACCCCTGAACGTTTTGACATATGAATCAAACAGATAATCCAAAATATACAAAACCCTATTTTCATGCAACACCATCAACTCACACAAAGTACGTGTGCACAATAAAATAGTAGGCGAACGCAATGAAAACATGGAATCGCCGAGGCTCGCCTCTTGTCACGCGTGTAAACAAATGGTGTGATTTATCTGCGATGCATGTCCGGCTTTGTTGTTTTATAGCTCCATCATTGTACTCCGGAGTCCATTCCAGTCATCAGATGACGACACGGACGTGGAATACTACACGCTACGTTAACATATCGCGCGATAATTATGTCGAAAGAAAAATTATTAAACGTTCACATCGTGCATGAATTACAGGAATCAATCATGAAGAAAACTTTTTAAATAGTTCATGATCTACATAAATAAATTCTTTCTTTTATTCGATATAATTTATTCATTATGTAATTTTTACAGTTACGTTATAGGGTAACTTAGTTTGTGTCGCCGCATATGTTCAAGACAGATATCAATGGCACATCGGTTGCATCACGACGTCCCGAAGACATAGCAAAAGCCATTCCCTTATCTTATGTTCTCTTTGGATCTATTTAACTTTTCCACGCCTTCACATCTTGAAAATCGTTCGATAAAGATGTCAACAAGAAAAGGTCACAAAGTCCGCGGGGAGAGACCGCAAACTTGTTCTTTTATTGTAAGTTCTAAGTGTTAACATGTGTTAAACCCGTCTAGATTTCAGATTGGCACGTACTTAGTTTTCTATTTTGACAAAAATATATGCCTCGTTGGTCTGGTGGCAAAGCGCATCGCTTTGTGATCACGAGGTCCTGAGTTCAAATCCTAGGTCGGACAAATGTAGTTTTTCTAACGAAAAATTCCCAGTATGAGTCCGGAGTCTGGAATTGTGCCCGGTATATGGCAATACGCTCGCCCCCTATTACATGGAACCTAACGTCGTCGGCGAAACGTGGGTGTACTCAGTACACTTCTGCCACGCCCTCTGTGGAAGATAGGCGTGACGGTGACATAAATATATGTACCTTCCCTTCAATTACAAGATACTAAGCCAAAATGTAGGTCTAGGTATATGTTTTTGCATACCAGTCCAGTACCTTTTGATTCTCTTAACCCTTTAACAATTTTCGGAAAAAGGCTAATTTGTAGAGCTCAGTTGGATAACTTAAGGAAAAAAATTGACGATCGAGCAGTTGAAAAAAGTATAAAAATTTGTGCTATAAATTAACCGGGGCCCGAAGGCGAAGCTCGCAATCTGCATTAGCCGAGACGCACTTCTCTCCGGCGATTAAATGAAATTTCACGGCCGGTTGCCTACGGAAACGCGCTGGACAAAGGTCTGGGATATTTAAATTGAATGCTTTTAATCCAGCAAACTTTTTTCTTAGAGAAGGATTTCGATTTAGTATGCGGCGTCTTACAATTGTAAAGATTTTTAAAAAACAAACCTTCCATTTGTCCTTTAGATAATTCCAATTTACCGAGATTCTTTTGAGGATAATCGATTCTGTACTTTTACTTTGGTTTACACATACAAAAATTTCATTCTTAGAGGCTGTTGTTCTGCGGTAAACGTCTTTCGGCTGGTGGTGATGATATATGACTATATAAGGACATACCTTGTCACCAGGTAACTAATGCTAAGGACTGCGCCACTGTACTGTATAAATAACCTTTATTTATTTGTACCATCCATGCGATTGCTTTATGCCACTTGCTATATGGTATGGTACACTTGAATGTTACATACGTACTTATTTAACTACTGCAGACAGAATCGCTTGAAGATGATGGTAGTAGGTCTTTCTGCTAGACTTGGCAAGGGCAATGCTACACCCCCAGATTGATCGGTAATAAATAACATGAAAATATGTTACTTAAATTTTATGTACTACAAAAACGCTCGCGATTCCACATAGGAAACAATGATCCAATAATTAATTTGCTACATTATCTGTTACCCTACTCCATACGTGAACATTTACACGCTTTCCTCTTTATGTTAAACTTATTCTCCTTACGTTAAAATTATCGGATTATCAGAAGTTCGGTTTCGATCTACGTATCCCAATCAAAAGCTCCGGTAGGTATCCCCTTCCGCACTAATCGAGCAATTTCTCCCATGTTATTAAAGGAAAATGGGAATGTTCGCAGGCCGTTGCGTTCTCAGAACGAGTTTCTTATAGACGGTATTGAATTTTTAAACAAATTTTTCGACCCGCCGCCCCGGCCAGGAAACCACTTTATGTTATAGGATTAGAACGTTATTACACTATTAAACCTTCATGAATAATTCTAGTTTCCATAGTTTTTATTACTACATTACATTCAACTAATTTAATGTCTGCGGCCACATAATATTTGACTGAATAATACAAACAAATGCAAATTTTATTTGAATCCATTGTAGATATAGACTTTTATGGAGTTATAATCTTGTACCTATCTATAATTGTTAGATGGGAACCCATTATGTTTCAAATAAAAGGTTGGTGCTATATAATTGAAACATATTGGATACTACGGATATTATTATGATGAGCCATTTGTGTCCTAGGGCTGGGCAAAGGCCGCCCTCGACTTTTTCCACACCTCTCTGTTCGTTGCTATGTCAGGCCAGTCTTTCAAAAAGGTGTCCAGTTCGTCCCGCCATCTCCGCCTGCGTCTACCGCGTTGTCTTTTTATATTTCGTGGGGACCAGTCGGTTATTATTTTGGCCCATTGGTCATTTTCCATGCGGTAGACATGACCGGCCCAGTCCCAATTTCCGTCATGGACGGTAGTATGGTGCTCTTGACATGGTCTGTGAGTTTAATATTGAGAATACTACGCTCCGTGGACCGCTGACAAACCCCTAGCGTAGACTTTTGATGTTTGGTTAAAGACCAAGTCTGTGCGCCATACGTGAGGATTGGAAGAATACACATATCCATGAACCTGCGCTTTAATTTGATAGGGAGATCGCCTTTCAGTAGCTCCTTCATAGACCAAAAGCTCCTTCAGGCATTTTCAACACGGCGTGAGATTTCTTCTTCTTGCCTTGCCTAGAAGGAAACTATTTGGCCTAAGTATGGATACTCATGGATTTACGCAATCTCCACATTCTCTAAACTGATTTTTCGTTGGACGCTGTTTGCCATCACTTTGGTCTTTGACATATTTATCTCTAGTCCGACCTCGCGGCTTGCCGCACTCAGTTCGCAAAGAATCTGTTCTAAGTTAGAGGCTGACGAAGAGAAAAAGACAATGTCATGGATGAAAGTAGATTGGTTAGTCCCTTTCTCCGACGACAATGCTCCTCTCACTCCAGCCGGTCGCCAGCTTTTGAAACACGTCTTTAAGGACCGCGGTCTACCTGTTTTATTCCTTTCTCGATTCGAAAGGACGGTCCTGCACTATGTATTTTTGATTTCGGCTGTGCTATTTTAATAGATGTTCTTTAAAAGATGGATGTATGTAGATGATATGTTCTGTGCCTGTAACGATTTAAATAGGGCGCTATGATGAATACTGTCAAATGCTTTGGAATAATTAATGAAGTCTACGAATATATCAATCTTAAATCCATATTGATGATCGAAGATTTGGTAGTTAAAGCAAAAACTGCTCATTTGATTCAGTGATCATGAGTTCGATCACCGCGGAAAAATCTTTGTGTGATGCAGAAGTACATTTTTTTCTGTTCGGATGAATGCGAATGTGAAATTCATGTTTGCAAACTTACTCACATACTGAGTTCTTAGATTTACGCGAATATTACACATGAAATAAAACTATTTTTTCGGATTTTATCGCGGTTTATTTTGATTTTTAAGTTCCCGACGTTTCGAGTGCTTTGCAGCACCCATGGTCACGGGAAGGACTGAGGTGGTAGACGGCCAAAAGGCATAGTTGTTCCGGGGTACCCTCAAACTTCTTAATTATTTTTGTTGGTCCGATCTACGCAGAATGAGCTCACGGTGTCTTGAGGTCTTGCAGTGTTATGCTTGGTTTTGGATTTGATTATATTAATTACCGGATCCCAAGTCGATGGAAGCACCCAGCCATCTTCTTTATTGAAATTAGGATGTTTTTTAATTTCAATAGCCTCGCGAACCATCCTTGGTAGGAATCGGTGTTCTTTCACGAGGATTTGTGGTCTATCAAATCTGATGTTATGGCGGGTGCGGTCAAGGACATGTTCACAGACTGCAGACTTCTTTGAGCGACGGTGTTTTAGGTCAGCTACGTGTTCTTTAAACTTACTCACAGTACTAAAACCAGGCAAAGATTAGGATGTTAAAAAAACTATTGACGGGCGATTCGGCGCAGTGGTTAAGAGCTTAAGCCGCTCCGCCCACTGGGTCGGATAGTCGCGGGTTCGATTCCCGCACGGGACAAATCTTTCTGCTAATTATTTGTTTCGATCTGGGTATTTGTGTATGTGAATTTTCATGTTTGTAAACGCACCCACGACACAGGAATAAATCTTAGTGTGGAGCTACGTTTTCTAAAACAAACAAACAAACAATTTAGGTATGCTATCAACCTGTTTAGTTTAAAAAACTTTCTAATAAATTATAAGTTATTATTTTAGTCTTTAGAGACTCAGATTAATTAACCGCTTTATAGTAAGTGAATTAAAGGAAACCACAATGACAAATAAAAGGCGTTTTAAAAACACTACAAAACACAAAAGATATTTCCCTAGGGCAGCGTTAATGTTCCGATGCTAGCGTAGGCCATTCGACCGAATCTCTGGAAATTAAGGCAGGGAAAAAAGTCAATAAATCCAAGAAGCAAGCTAGATCAGATAACGAATGTCTCTGAGAGACGCTGTGGCTGAAAAATCGCACGCCTCTGCCTCGCCCGTGTTAATGTGACACTAAGTCCCTACTCCCCGAAAGGGTAAACAAAACAAGCGAAAAACTTTTGGATATTTATTTTGCTTACTTTTGATTTCAGAGATAGGTAGCTACTTGCGCAATCTACTTAAGTAGGCTAAGTAGGCGCCCTGTCAGAAAGTTCTTATTAGATTACCTTTGCGACGTCGGGAGTTTCTTTTGTATATATTTTTATCTTCCAATATTTTAACCGCGACAAATATTATTTATGTACCAGCCTACAATTATAACCATTCTTCTTCTTTAACTTATGGCTTCACACTAATTTTAAGTGTATTTTGCCAGTGTCCAGTGAGATACGATATATAATCGTGTTTGTTTAAGTTAATTCAACTACCCGATGAACTTGATGACAAAGGATGATTATGAAATTGATGAAGTACCTCACCCTGGATAGTAAAGCGGTTGATACTTTACATACCAATTGCGATGGCCGTTATGAGGGAAGTCGAAAAGGCACGTTTTATCACTTTGTTACAATTACCTTTTCTCATGCACATATAAGAACACACAATGGTTAATATTCCACCAACATTACACATTATTAGTCGAAATAACACAAGTTTTGGAAATTAAAACAAATTGAAGAATGGTTATAATTGGGTTTTGGCGGGAAGTCGAAGAGTGATGTTATCAACATAGAATAACAATAATCCAGAAGCCGCGTTCAGTCGTAATTGCACGCCGCGCGGTGAAGCCAAAATCAACAAACATTCCGCACTCACCGCACTTCCCACCCGCATAATGTTGCTAGTTAAAAATGGTTAACCACTTTTTGGGGTAAATGTTCAGTAGGAAATTATAAAATCATTATTGTTTATTTCTAACAGTAACATGCATCTTTATATATATCAACATGGAAATAGACGTGCTTAAGTAGGTTTTTAATTAAAAACGCGATTCCATTAGCAGTAAGTTAATGTTTATTTTTTTTATAAGTTTCTTTATTTGTGTCATTGTGTTACAATTACAAAGTTCTGGAATCGACCCTTAGGACGGAAAAAATATCCCTTTTGTTGAATCATTTTTTTAAATATTGTCTGAAATGTGGGTGTACGCGGTACACCTCTGCCACCGCCACGTGGCGAAATATGTTTTTAGTATCGTACATCGTCGGCGAAATGTATGCCTATGATTCATCCGGCTTCATCATTATACTACTAGGAATGAAATTATATCCCGACTTTAACTATCTACTACTGCGTCATACATATAAAAGCGTCATTCTATACAGCTTTTAGTAATTAAAAGAGGTAAAAGTACTTTCGTCATCGTAACTAAGTAGATAAGTCATTATGTAATAAGTAACTAAATTAATAAAAGTTAGTACTATAACAACTAAGATCCATAGTAAATAAATGTAGGGAAAAATTACACTACGGTATTGGCAACACAGACAAAATGGACGCATCATTTTCGGTGACAATTATGAACGGAACATTTTATTCAATATTTAAATAATACGATGTCCGATTGCGCTACTTACAAATGAAAAGTTATCCTATCCTGTTTCTTTTTGAGCTTGACGGAATTGTTGCAGGTAGGCACGCCATAAGACGCCATAATTAAATTTAATTTGACACGCGTAGAGCACGTTGTTCCGCGCGACGGTCGCTGAGTGACTAATCGCGTAAACGTGTGACTACTTGCTTTGCAGGTACTAATTGTTGCTTCAACCCGATGTGCGCCCGCGGCTTCTAGATTATTATTATTCTATGTTGATAACATCACTCTTCGTTTTCCCGCCAAACCCAATTATAACCATTCTTTGTAGTTCTTATTTTTTTTTCTTAAAATTATAAGTAAAGTTTGGACATAAATGTTTGATTTCAGATGATTGCCTGCGAAGATCATATTTATTTCTTGAAGGTGGTGGCCGCCCCCGGTAGATAAATGTTGCAGTAAATATCCTTTTGATGGTTTGAACGGACATTATTTCAGCCGTTTTAACTACTATTTGTAATCCATTTACTTTAATTTTGTAAACCCAGCAAAAACATAAATGTGAAAAAAGAAACCATTTTCGATAAAAATCCTGTAGCAGTTTACTATTAATACAATTGCTTGTATTTATACAACCTCAAGACCTTAGACAAGACTTATCTAGACGGAGCTAACAAAAATGGCTCCAAAAGCGGCATCAGTTACACTAAGTGTGCGTGATGCCAGATTTTTTTAAAATTTGTTCGAACCCTGTCAATGTTTGACGATTTAGCGCAGTGGTTAAGAGCTTAAGACGTTTCGCCCACTGTGTTTAATAGTCGCGGGTTCGATTCCCGCACGGGACAAATCTTTGTGTGTACCACAATTATTTGTTTCGGTCTGGGCATTTTTGTATGTGAATTTCCATGTTTGTAAACGCACCTACGACACATAAATCCTAGTGTGTCCCCTCACTATACTATTATAAAAAAAAATGTGTTTTTATAAACTTGCCAAGGTCAATCGTAATTTATTGCAGGTACATATATGAAACATATATAATAAATTACTGTAGAACTGATTATAAGTGGTATAAGTACCTACCTACTGCATTTCTGACTGTCTATAATATATTATTAAAATACTTACCGTGTTCTGTTTTCACAATGAGCCTAATTTAGATCTTGTGAAGACTTACTTAATTATAAATTGAAGAGGGAAAACTTGCACCACACAGTCTATCCGCATGCCGAACGCAACCGCGCAATCCACTACTAGAAGTTGGTCAACTAATCCAAGTTTTCCTTTACTGGCTAATGAGACGAGTTTGATTCGAATTCCCGACGCTCCCAGAAAAAGCCACCCTCTTTGAATAGCTCCTAGCTGACTACTACTACTTATAAAAGCAAATAAGAATAAAGTTGTTTCCGTAAGAAAAACCTATGCTGCATTTAGTACGTAATTGTATGACACGAACTTCTAAAACAGATTCTAATAACGTTTGAGATGAAACACCTATTTTAACTTCACATAAAACGCTTCCAAATAGATATAGGTATATAAAGATTTCCTTAGTTGAAGCAGAATCGCTCGCCGAGCTTATTGGACTCCACGTAGATAAACAAAGCGTCTGGCCTCCGTAATGGAAATTACATACCCCTGAGGTCGGAAATCAAATTGACAGAAGAGGTTAAACAAACGATGCGGTCAGGGAGCCGAGACCGTAGTCCGCCGAATATTAATCGCCCGGTAAATGCGCTTTTATTTGTTTTTCCCTTGGCTCATTGGCTGGCTGTGCGGGTAAGTGACAATCTCGATAGATCCAAGAAAAGGTTAATTACGAGTTACCCGTATCTTTCTAATTAGATTTTGAACATCGCTTCCCATGATTATCCCACGATGCCCCGTCCTTAAATGGTTTGTAGATTCAGGCATACTCAATCACATAGAATAACCTTTAACTTGTTGAGTCTTATTGGGAATACCGGTGTCATCGATTATCTAGCTTACCTACAACTCCTACCTACTAGAAATACCCGAGCCATGAGCAAACTTTTTATGAAATAGCGCGATTTTTATTTGAGTAAGAAGACAAATATTCACTCTAATGTTTATTACATTAGATACAAAAAATAAGTATAACTTTGAGGGGATCTATGTGAGTCGGCTGCTTTGCTGTAATAACGAATAAATCGACTCACTTTCATCGTCTACTGCCGCAAAGGCCTGATTAATAACATTATCCTTAAGAAACTTATTGCAATATGGTATTAGCTAAAATTACATTCTATGATTAGGATATACAAGCTATATTATTAATTAGAACAAGTTGCTTGAAGTTATCTCGCAAGGGATCTAATGCGATGGTATAAACACAAGTCAACGCAATGTCTTCGGTTGCCTAATAAATGACCACCACCAGGCTTAGTGTGGTGGTATGAGTGTAGGCCGCTCAGCTTACTAAAGAAAAAGTCACGGAGTCACGCTTACTTTTCGGTTAAATGATATTCTGAGAGATTACAATTCCTTTTCAAATTTGATATCAGGCCGTGATAAAAGATCAGCCTGGTTTGCTGGTATTGGATCCGTATTCAAACAAACCATAGGCACGATGAATGAAAATGATGCTAAAAACTAACTAATGCCATTCAAACATTAGAAAATAAAAATTTTAAACTTGCTTAATTATTCAAAGACAATATATTACTGACAAAATAAATCAATGAATGAAACTTGAGTAACCATTCTGTTAAATGAAATTCGTTTGAATAGCGTTGTTGCAGAATTATCTAATAGCTTTAATTACTTATCGATGATAGCCGATAAATTGTTCATTAGATCAAAATTAAATGAAATTTATAATGAATTGGCATCCAGTCTTCTCACTTTATCTTTAAAACTGGACGACATAGTGAGTTATATTATGCTTACTGAGAGCCATAACCTTCACTCGTCTGTCCTCACTCCAAGACAGTTGTATAAGGAATTATCTGATAATATAATAAGCTTACCTAAAAGTAAAGAATTAGCATTAAGTTTAAATTTAGATAATATACACGCATTAATTGGTGTCAAAACTATCATGTTCCTCTATTTCAAATAAAATTGTCTTCGTAACCAAAATTCCTCTAGTTTGTAAGACAGAATATGAAGTTTATGAGTCTATACCTGTGCCAATACCACATGATCTTAAAAACCCAAATCCTTACGCCATGATTATTCCTTCTAGTAACTTTGTAGCTATTAGTAAAGATAAATCAATTTATATATGCCTAAATGATTTGAAGGACTGTATAAAATCCATTAACCGCACTTATATATGCAATGCATGCGTTAATGTTCATTCCATTGAAAGCCTTACTACTTGTGAAATTGAGATACTCTCCAAAATTATCTCCATATTACCTCAACAATGTATTACCAAGTTTTTACATGATCATTAAACATTTGGTAGAAACTCCAAGGTAATAGATAGATATATGTCCAATCAGAACCCACTACGCTTTTAATCGAGTGTCAACATTATTTAACGGAACTTAAATTATTGGGAACTGGCATACTTAACCTACAACCAAAATGCACAGCCTACAGTAAAAACAGAGAACTTGTTGTCGAATCAAACACTAACATTAATGTAAAAAGGGTAATCTCCGATTTTAAATTAATTAACAAATTCCGTAAACATAATAAAAAAGTTTAGAAAATCTTCCCGATATAGCAACAGATAAATTTATTACTGGCATTAACGAAATCATGAACAATCATATACCCACCTTAGAAAATAATAAACACATATCAATTATTACCTGCTGTCTGATAACCTTATTATTGGTTGTAATTCTTTATAAACTCTATAAAAGATTACGGAAATGTTCATTTTGGTCACGTTCCCTAAATGTAGAACAGAATAATGAATCTGGAGTAGAGGAAATCCCGATGCCTAGGTTAAGAAATAACACGTAACTTCCGGCTGTTATACGGATGTTACTCTTGAAGGGGGGGTTGTTACACATGTGAAGTGTACCCCTTAATGATGACGAGATGCTTAGCCAGCATCTCGACCCCAACATTCATCCATGCCCAGCTACAACCATTTTTGTAAGACCAGTTCGGGTCGGACCTCCAACGAGAGCGGATATAATCATACATTGTAGCACGGGTTCCCAAATTAAATCCTTTGTAGTGTAATAAAGTGTTTTTTTAAAACCGTAGTTTATATACTCGACTTGCGCTCTTGACGACAACTGTAAAACCATCTGTTTAATATAAACCTGTTCAAGAACTAGCGCCTTTTTTTCTGATGCCTATTACACCTGAGGAACAAACAATCCGATAAAGTTCCAAAGACAAATATAAGACCATGGTTGCGTTCGCAACACTACTTAATAAGTTTTGTGAATAAATTATAACAAATCATTTTCAAAATCAATACATTTGAAGTAGAAAATAAAGAAATCCGGCCCACACTTTAAAGTTCAACAGAAGGTCTAGTGTTGCGGTACAGTCTAATCTTGAGAGCAATTAAAGCGAAGCTGGCCGCAGATAGGATGGGTATCACAAGATTAATTTCAAGTGTGCCTATCGCCATCATGTATAACGAATTTTGGGATTTACTCTTATATAACATACCATCTTTAAACACAAATCCGTTCAAATATTACACCCCGCGCAGTGAGTACAAATAAAAACAAAGGTTTTCATGATAGTAACACGGATTATAATCACATTTATTCATTAAATTATAGAATACTAGCTGTACCCTTAAGCCTTTTTTTGATACAAAAGGTTACCTTTTGCCTCAAAAATATGTCCTTTCCCTGGATAAAATTTATTTCCTTGCTGAGTTTGATCAAAATCTAGTCAGCGCTTTGAGCGTAAAAACGTAACATACAAACAGACAGAGTTACTTTCCAATTTATAATGTTAGTAAGTATAGATTACGAAAGGTAAATTTTGGGACAAAACCACACATTCCTACCTCTATACATCCCATACTCCACGATACATACGAGTTATACGTGCTTCTATCGATGAAATGCTTTGCCCTTTGGCGAGACAAGAATAAAGTTAACGGATAAACATACAGGAATTATCCAGTAGCTAATTAAAGCCGCTGCGTATAGTCGAAATACTGTACCGAAATACTGTTTAGACATTCAAAAGGTCCAATAACATAGTCATGAAGTGATGAGTACTATTCAATTTTATCTAAAGAAATCTTGTACGATAACAACCTATAAAATTAGGATAATCCATACTGTCAAACACGGTGTGATAGGTATTATGGACCAAAGTTCTTGCATGAAAATGTTGGGCTTTCATACAAGGGATAAACCTATATAGGCCTTCCTATATGACCTGTCCCATCGTATATTGTGTACGATTTGACGTAATTAAATTAACAGTACATGAAATTAGTACCTATTTCATTAACAATGGTTGTATATCAATAGAAAACAGTAATAATAAAACCAAATAGGGATATCAATGGCCTACAAATCAAACGTGTTAATTACAGAATCCGTAAGTTTTCAGAGAAAGCAGTTTTTTGCTTTTTAATTTTAAATTGTCAATTATTACTGTTCTATGTTATAGTTAGCTGAAGAATTCAGGCCGTTACTTAGTACTTTTGAACATTACAAGAAATGCAGACATAAAAGACAAAGTCATCATAAACAAGGCTCCTATTAGCTCACTTAAGAGGTGGTAAGCCTGTTGCTAAAATCCCCACAGTAGGAATGGTTTTATTCTACTATTAAGCATAACCATGAGCCCTCACCAGTGACTTTACAAGAATGTTTAGAAGCATGTTTAGGGTATTTAACTCAGATAATTTCTATCTATATCATAACGCCAGATTCCTTGCGGGGTAGGCAGAGAACAGAGTTCCAACAGATTCTTTCTTCGATAATTTATTTCGTATAAACCCTGAGTAATAAAAATAGTCAATTTACATTTTTTAAATCTAATTTAACTACTAATCTACCACTGGATCGAAACGCGGCCTGCCACTGAGAAAATCTATCTATCTATATCATCCCGCCACAACCCTTGCGGGGAAGGCAGAGAATACAGAGTTCCAACAGGTTATTTCCTTACATACGTCTCTGGCTTCCTCTACTCTCATAGTTCGTCTCATACACGCTCGCCGGTTACGGAGACTCTTGACTTCCGGCGAAGAGACTCAGCGAGCTTGTCTTTTTTATTTAACTCCCTTTCTCTTTTTTTCCTTTCAATTTGTTTAATCATATTGTGTGGTCACAATGTTTAAGTTACAATTAAATACGATCTAGCTGCAGTGTGGTGCCTAACGACCGAGATTTGAGAGATGTTATTTACAAAGAATGTCTAAAGCATTCCAGATGGACCAGTCCCCACAAGCAGCACCCGTTCACGAATATGACTACTGGAACGACCATCACTCCACTTGACCATATTGGAAGGAAGGGAGTAACTCGCACCAGATAGCCACCGTAAGCAAAGACATTATAGTGAGCATGACCATGATAAAGTGATGATAAGACGCGAGAAGTTGTATAGACATGTGAACTTGTCGCTATAGATGTGGGAAAATTATCACAAGATGCTTCAGTGCGTTGACCAATGTATGTGATACAGTGACTGATGTTGGTATAAAAGTCTTTAATTGCCGTGCGTTAGTCTCGCGAAAACTCGAAAATGGCTCGACCGAGTTATTTTTTTTGCTCGCCTTAATACTCGGGTGGTTTAGGAAAAACGTTTATACAAACAAGTAAATTAATTTAAGGTGGTACCAAGTTTACCAGGTCGTATAGTAAGGTAATAAAATTCATTAGGAAACATTTTTATAGCAGTAATGTACGTGAGTCTGTATTTTTTTCAAACTGTGTATGAATGGCAAAGCAGTGACAGTGGTTTCGAACAATATCGTGCGCTATTTCACTTCTTTCTATCTATATCATTTAGGTCAGATCCCTTGCGGGGTAGGCAGAGAGTAGAGAGTTCCAACAGGATCTTTCCTTACATAATTCTCTGACTTCGTCCACTCTCATGGTTTGTCTCATACACGCTCACCGGTTACGGGAACTCTTAACTTGCCCTTCAGATAAGTCACGGTCTATTTGGTCATGGTAAGTTAGAGGTTTACTCTATACCTACATCCACTATTGCATTTCACTATTTATGTTATTATTTATTTATATGTCGAAGTGATGATTATAGAACATTATATTGGTTTGGTATGTGGCAAGAAGGCCGTATGCTAACGGAACGTTGGAGACTGGCTGAATTAAAAATAAAAAGAGAAAAATAGAAGAAAGCGGCGAAAAAGGAACGTCGTGGACAGATGGTGGAAAAAGATTCTCGGGCGGATCGTTTTTGCCTATTTTTGCAGTTAGAAATATACCTTGGTTTGATCGAGAACGGCTGTCGTGATATTAAGTTGAGAGGAGGAAATATAACCTGGTTTAAATTCAATTCTTGTGTTTTAGAGACCCCATAACCCCCCACGAATACCCATGACTGAGCGGAGAGATTCGGTTGCTCCTGGCCATTCGCCGACATATATATATTCACTATTAACACCATCAGCACGAGTGTGCCATCTGCACGAGAAATATATTTAGAAACTACTAATAGAAACAAGGGGGAGTAACACCTTTCCATTGCTTTGCCCCTGTTGCAATTTGTACGGGTCATTTCACACCCATCTATTCGAACGACTTTTTGGTAGGTATGCGAGTATCCAACTGTTTGCAGAGTAACCCTTTCAGCTGTTGAACAGATTGAAATCTATCTATCTATCTATCTATAACCTCACGCCAGATCCCTTGCGGGGTAGGCAGAGAGTACAGAGTTCCAACAGGTTCTTTCCTTACATACCTCTCTGGCTTCCTCGACTCTCATAGTTTGTCTCATACACGCTCGCCGGTTACGGAGACTCTTGACTTTTCCATCAGATAAGACTCGGTTTATTTGGTCGTGGTAAGATAGTCTAGGTCTTCCCCGGTACCTGCATCCTTCCACTTTCACATTGTATATCTGTTTTGTCATTCTTTCCTCTGGCATTCTTTCTATATGCCCGAACCAACGGAGCATGCCCTTTCTCATCTTTACACCGATACTATCTTTCATACCTACTCGCTGTCTTACTATGCTGTTGCTAATGCGGTCGGTCAGCTTTACTCCGCACATCTTCCGCAGAGCTCGCATTTCTACCGCATTTATCCTACTTTCATTCTCCTTCTTACATACCCAGCTCTCGCTACCATATAACAGCGTTGGGACAAGAACTCCGTTATGTATGGCCAGCTGCGCCTTATGGCTTAAGTGCCGGCTCCCGAGTAGCTTTCCCATCGCACCATTCACTCTGTTCCCTGCACTCACTCTTCTCTCTATGTCAGCGGTGTATTTCCCATCCTTACTGAAGGCGCATCCAAGATATACAAACTCATTCACTTGCTCCAGCACATCGTTACCAACCACAATCCTTACATTCGTTCTGGTTTCTTCCCTTTCAAAAACCATAATCTTGGTTTTCTTCACATTCAAGTGTAAGCCATTGACTGTAACTAGCCTTTTAAGGTTGATAATTGAAGTTTTCTTTTTTATTATGTGCCCTATAAATTGTTTAATTTTATTTTCCTATATTTGTTGCTCGTTTATTATATTTACTATAATTATTATATTATATTCATTCTTCCATTTATTATTCATTTACATCTGAATGTGTGGAATCGTCGATATGGTATATGTGACGTCACCCTTTTTCATAGGTGCTGCCAGAATACCAGCGCTGCACCATAAGTGTTTATGGTGCAGCAATATGCTGAGGCAGTAGCCTGTTTCGCCCCACACAATCGCTGGCGTATGCTGTATTATGTATATTTACCTTTTATTTATAGTTTGTTGTGGGTGGTTAAATAAATGTATTTACTTTATTACTTTTTTTCTTTCTGATAAAGGCTTGATTTGGTAGTTAGAGCATTGAGCTGACATAGGTCAGCGGTGTATTTCCCATCCTTACTGAAGGCGCATCCAAGATATACAAACTCATTCACTTGCTCCAGCACATCGTTACCAACCACAATCCTTACATTCGTTCTGGTTTCTTCCCTTTCAAAAACCATAATCTTGGTTTTCTTCACACTCAAGTGTAAGCCATTGATCATGCAGTCGTCTTTCATAACTGTGACTAGTGTTTGCAGATCAGTGGCTGTTGGCGCTATTAAAACCGCGTCATCTGCATATAGTAGATGGTTTACCACTAAGTCACCCATTTGTACACCTTCATTCATCGCTTTCAGTCTTTGGAGACTTTTGTCCAGATATATTATAAACAGTCTAGCGGACAACACGCAACCCTGCTTGACGCCGATTTTAACGTCAAACCAGGGTGACCTGTTACCACCCACCCGTACGCATGCCTTGCAGTCCACATAAGTGGACTGGACGGCTCGCAACAGAGTGCCATCTATACCATACTCTGGCAAAATGTCCCAAAGTCTCTTTCGCACAACTCTGTCAAATGCCTTCTCCAGATCTACAAAACCGCAGAAAACCTTCCGGCCCACTGCCAGATGCTTCTCTACGATGTTGCGGAGTGAGAAGACTTGATCCGAACATCCTCTTTCAGACCTGAAACCCCCTTGTGCCTCGCACAACATTCCATCGGACTTCACGCGCATTCTCCGTTCAATAATTTTACCGTACACCTTGGCTGCCAAGCTGATCAAACTGATGGCTCTGTAATTGGCGCAGTCATATTGTGAACCCTTGCCTTTATACAAGGGTACTATGACTGCGCAGCGCCAATCTGTAGGGACTCTACCGGTCCTCCAGCAAAGGTTTGCAAGGGCCCGGAAAGCGTCCCGGACGCAAGTTCCACCATATTTGATCATCTCGGCAGATATCATGTCTACTCCCGCAGCTTTACCATTTTTCATACTTTCTATCGCTCATTCAACTTCTTCCATAGTGATGTTCTCCGTTGATTCTGGTGCCGCAATCTCGCCTTTAGGCACGTCTGCGGCATCAGCATCCGGGTCATCTCCATACATTTCTCCAAAATATTCACTCCACCGGTTTAGCACAGCTTGTGTGTCTGCAAGAATGTCACCATCTTTAGATTTTATCCTTTCCATTCTGGAGCCTGACGAATCACCTCGAGCCTTTCTCACCTTGCTCCAAAAGAGTTTGGTGTTGTTCTCGAAGTTCTTCGCCAGCCTCTCCTCCTCAATCATACTGGCTCTTTCACGCTTTTCTTTCACTAAAGTTTTAGTGGCATTCTTGCATTGCCGGTATATTTCTTTCCTCATCTCTGTCATACTGGCATTCAGGTTCAAAGAAGATACATAGTCCTGCCACGCTTTCTTCTTACTTTCTACGGAGCTTTGCAACTCCGCATCCCACCATGCATCACCTTTTGCTGTAATATGCTTCTTTGAGCAACCACATACTTCTTTCGCGGATTCCACCAAACTCTCTTTCAGGCTATTCCAGCATTCATCTACATTTGAGTCCGAAGAGCCTGCTGTCAAGAGCTTGTCCCGGACTCTGTCTTCATACATTCTCCTCACGCTCTCATCTTGCAACTTTTCAACCTTTAATCTTTCAAGGTCTCCGAAGGGGATACGCTCTCGCCAGTGCCTCCACTTCCTGAACAGACCACTAAACCGCGCAACTACGAGATAGTGGTCTGATTCCAGAGTGGGGCCTCTATACGCACGCGTATCTTGTAGTTTGCTTCGGAGACGGTTATCAACCAGGATCAGATCTATCATGCTTTTTTGTTCATTCCTTCTCCACGTATACATATGTATGTCCTTGTGCTGGAATATTGTATTAGACACAAGGAGACCCCTTTCCAAACAAACATCTACAATGAGCTTACCTGCATCGTTCACTCTCTTATCACCATAAGGACCCAGAGCAGCGTCGCAAGTTTGCCGCCTGGTTCCTACCCATCCGTTCAGATCGCCACACAGAATCACCTTTTCGTTAGCCTCAGCCAAATCCAGAACTTCCCTGACATTATCCCAAAACTTCTCAAGGTCTTGGGGTGTCGACGAGCTTACGGGAGCATACGCTGCGACAAAAATACTCTAGTGACACCCAGTTTCAAACGGACCCAGAGAAGCCTCGCATCGCACAGGCCATAATCTCTCACTCCAGAGGCCAGGCGACGGGACAGCAAGATACCCACCCCCATGCTGGCACGACTGCTCTGCGGTACCCCAGACCACAGAGCCATCGTTCCATCAGGAAGATCACAGGTTTCACTGCCCCTCCGCTTAGTCTCTGTTACACACAGAGCATCCAGGCGTCTCTCTTTCATCACATCAATCACCTCATGCATCTTATCTTCCATACCACCTCTTACATTCTAAGTACCTATTCGGCACTCTGCACCCCACGACTCGCCAGTTCGGGCCCGGCGTGATGGGTGGCGGCCCCCATCGCCGCTTCCACCTATATTCGTACCGACGGGGGCGGGCCGGTACGCGTCGCCTCGGGGGGACGCCCTAGCCCGCACTGCGGTACGTCTTCGGTCCAAGATTGCAGTCATAATGACTGGCAGGGGTCGCGACGAGCACGCTCTTGGACAGACCCCCCAGATTGAAACCCTGACGAATAATTTGAATTTTATCTAGTGAATTGGTTTTTCTTGCTCACTAATTTTACTTTTTCAACAAAAAGTTATAGTCCATTAAATAATAATAAATTCATAAATTATTACGTTTCTAAAAATTTTACCTTTGAATCACTACACAACCTTATTTCAGTAAAAATCAATCATTCTCTAATATTTTTTACAATTCTCCCTTTTTTACAATAATACCTCGCTAAAATAACAAATGTCTCGCAAAGATTTGAGCTTACAAGACATTTTTCCAATATTACCATACAAGACCTATAACCTCTCATCTATCAAAGAGCGTCTATTATGTAAAGCGTTGGTATTGAATGGTTAATAGAATAACCAAAATTATTTATTCGTTCCTTTCAACGTCAGATTCGATAATCCCCTTTTGTCTGGCAAATCTCGAGAATATAACAAGATTACGGAATTTGATTTACATAATATTCTTGAGGCCCATGGAGTAATTATAACACCTAGATTGATTGCCTCCTCAGGAGACAAGAGGGCTGGCTTATTTCTCGCGCAGGAAATAGCTTAGCTGTTCAGTAAGGCAATGCAGTCAGCGCTCTTGCCACCATACCACGCGGACAAGATTAAGATTTATGATTAGTGTTAGTGTTTGGTGCTGCTTTTTTTTATCTAGAATAACATATTAAATTACAGTGTAAGTACATCATATCAGCCTATATTTGTCCACTGCTGAATATAGGCCTCCCCAATCGCTCTCCAGCGCAGCCGGTCCGATGCCACCTGCTTCTAACGACTTTCTGCTATCCTCACAAGACCGTCGGTCCATCTGGTAGGTGGCCGTCCCACGCTGCGCTTGCCAATACGTGGACTCCACTCCAGAATCTTTCTGCCCCAATACCCGAGAATCTTGCTGCCCCAACGCCCAATAAGTACATATAAATATCATATAAGATTATATAGTACATACCTATTATATTCTAATTTAAGAAGTACGATATGTTTGCTCAAAATCAGTTGAGTACAACTCGAGATACAGTTTGTCTGAAGCGAAGATCCGAAGCTTCGAAGATTTGATTCAATATTTTGCAGGTTTTTAAATCAGAATCAACCCGGCAAAGCCAAGGGCGAAGTCTAGTTGACGGACATCTTGGTTCACCGTCCACACGTCTAGGATTTATTCCTGTGTCGTGGGTGCGTTTACAAACATGAAATTTCACAAACACAAAGATTTGTCCCGTGCGGGAATCGAACCCGCGAACATTATAGACTCAGTGGGCGAAGCGGCTTAAGTTCTTAACCTTTACGCTAAATCGTCCGTCGTGCGCTGCGCTACTAAATCTTTTTATGACCAACAAATTTTTTGATTCGTCCTAGATTGTGTATATGAATTTCATAATTGTAAACGCATAATTCAGGAATAATTACTATTGTGAGGCTATGTTTCTATAAGAAAAGATAGTTTAAAGAGAGAAACGCTTAAAATATGAATCAATTTACAAGCTTCGTAACGGCATTTTTATACCCACAGGTACAAACAGATTTATCCAAACAGTAATTATATGCTAAATATTTTGCTTTCAGGCAAATACCTAACGTAAAGCAATACAAATTCAATTAAATGACAAATTAATATTTAACAGACATTCATTTCCATGTTCATTGCAATTAATTACTTTACTGATATTGGTTATTCCAGTAGGTTCACTGGCAATCATGTATTAGTCAATACTACTGCATTTTGATTTACAAATGACAAAACAAAGTTTGTATTACATGATTACCGAATCACAGATTTTGCGTGTAATATTTGTACCCTCATTAGACACCCTTCACAATGTTTCCAAACGTTGTCATTAAACAAATCAGTTACATAAAGTGTATTTATTTACCTACGAAACGATCACCTTCTGGTGTAAAGCGTATATTTTTATAACTTTCATATGAACGAAAATAAAACTATAAGGTCCAAAAATGAGCTCATCAAATCGATAAGATGACCCCTGTTCACTATTTATGGATCACTTTCATCCAGGGGCCTTATTCGCCATGACCAAACGCGGCCTGTTACAATAACCTCCTGAAATGTAATATTTATTTATTTATGTATTTATTAGGCATATCAACAATGCAAACACAAACATGTCTTTACATTTCATAGAAGAGGAAATAACTAGTGTTTACATCCATTATAGACATGCACAACATTACAAAGAAAAAGTAAATATTATAAACAGCGAATGGTTTTGAAATGCTAAGACAATAAAAAATATTAGGATGTCAGAATACAAAATAACGAGAAAAAATATTTATAAGTCTACAATATAACAAATAAAAATAAGCAAATTGGCTATATCAAAATTAATGTTAGTATATATTTAGCAAAAAATAATGTTAATTATTAAATAGATATAGAGCGGAAAAGTTAGTTTACACCTGATTTAGTTCCTTTTGCCGTGGGGTGATCGTGAAATATGTCCAAATCGAGTAGTTGATGACAGTTGTTGTAGGAAGTGGTTAGCCTCGAAATGGGCGAGTTACCGCCAAGCTTCGTTTGAAATCGAGGTACATTAAAGAAAGACTTACATTTAATACGAGCAGTCATTTCATCATCATCATCTCAGCCCATACTTGTCCACTGTTGAACATAGGCCTCCCCAATCGCTTTCCAGCGTAACCGGTCCGATGCCACCTGCATCCAACGACTTCCTGCGATTTTCACAAGATCGTCGGTCCATCTGGCAGGCGGTCGTCCCACGCTGCGCTTGCCAATACGTGGTCGCCACTCTAGAATCTTTCTGCCCCAGCGCCCGTCCGATCTACGCGCTATGTGGCCCGCCCATTGCCACTTCAGCTTGCTAATCTTAAGGGCTATGTCGGTAACCTTGGCTCTTCTACGAATCTCCTCATTCCTGATTCGATCGCGTAGAGAAACGCCATAGCTCGCTGAGCAACTCTGAGCTTTTTTATGAGACCTATTGTAAGAGACCACGTCTCTGATCCATATATCATCACTGGTAACACACATTGACTGAAAACTTTAGTCTTAAGGCACTGAGGTATTTTGGATGAGAAGATATTGCGCAGTTTCCCGAACGCTGCTCAGCCGAGTTGGATTCGTCGATTGACCTCTCTTTCAAAGTTGGACCTACCTAACCGGACTACCTGTCCCAGGTAAATGTATTCGTCGACAACTTCAAGAGTAGAGTTCCCAACGGTGAGTGCGGTGGGTACGACATGGACGTTAGACATTATTTTGGTTTTGTCCATGTTCATTTTAAGACCCACTTGTTGAGATACTCTGTTGAGGTCACCGAGCATTCGTCCTAGATCTTCCAGCGACTCCGCCACGACCACAATGTCGTCGGCAAATCGAAGGTGAGTGATGTATTCGCCATTGATGTTGATGCCAAGTCCTTGCCATTCCAAGAGCTTGAAGGCGTCCTCTAAGGTGGCCGTAAACAGTTTCGGAGAAATGACGTCTCCCTGTCTTACTCCTCTTTTTATGGGGATTGCCTTCGTGCACTGCCCCTGTACTCGGACTGACATGGTGGCGTTATTATACAAGCACTTCAACACTTCGATGTACCGATAGTCAATGCGGCATCGCTGGAGAGATCTAAGAACCGCCCAAGTCTCGATCGAATCGAAGGCTTTCTCATAGTCCACAAACGCCAAGCATAGTGGCCGATTATACTCCTCGGTCTTCTGTATAATCTGCCGCAGCGTATGTATGTGGTCTATGGTACTAAAGCCTTTCCGGAAACCGGCTTGTTCGGGAGGCTGGAAGTCATCAAACCTGCGTTCGAGACGATTCGTAATGACTCTTCGAGCATTCATTTAATTTAATGTAATTGTAATGGTATTATGTATGCGGTATGCCACTACAGGTCTACCATTAAATGATAATTTCACGAAGATATCGTAACGCACCGGGTTATGTATTTAACTCAAAGCAAATACGGCCTTTTAAAAAATATTATAAGTCCCCTACTGCCATAAAATATAGCACATCGAACTACTCTTTATTGGTTAACACACTTTTTAAATCGTTTGCACATACTGTGTTTATTTCTAGTAAAATGATTGCAGTATTGGAATCCAAGCAATAGAAAACATACGAATCTATACGAATAGGCCTGCTCTTATTTACTATATTTTCATTAGGACTAATACTCGCGCTGAATACTCGCGATGAAAATGTTTTCGATGGGCGAAAAGGTTATTCGTTTAGTCACTTTTGGCGGTCACTTGAAAACTAAAATATTAAATTACCAACATAGAGTTATATCCGCGTGGTTCCCGGCTTAGAATAGGACCAACCCATCTCATCCCATCGGGTGTCGTACAAGGCGACTAAGGGAAAACTAGGGAATGGGCAGCAGCGTTCCCTTAACACTTTTACAACCAAAAACTGCGCTCGCCAACCCGCCTGCCAAGCGTGGCGAGTATGGCAAACACCCCCAACCAATATGGAAGAAAGCAAGAAAACCAGGCCCCTAGTCCCCGGCGGTCCTGTTCGTCCTGGCCACGGTAGCAGCCATGGTAACGACAGGACAAGGGGTGCTAAGAATCTCCGGCAGAGATTCGGCTACCACCAAAACCGAAAATTGGCCCTGGTGACATACAACGCACGCACATTGAGGACAGATGAGAAGCTAGTTGAGCTGGAAGAAGAGTTAAACAAGTTGCGGTGGAGTATTGTTGGTTTATCGGAGGTCCGAAGAGAGGGCGAGGACACGATAACCTTAAAATCCGGCAACTTGTTTTACTACCGGGAGGGCGAACAGCAGTCCCAAGGTGGTGTCGGATTTATCGTCCACAAGTCACTCATAAACAACGTTGTGTCCATCACTAGTGTGTCGAGCAGGGTAGCGTACCTGATACTCAGAATATCCAAAAGATATTCGCTGAAGGTCATACAGGTCTACGCACCGACCTCGGCATACTCAGATGATGAGGTCGAAGTTATGTATGAGGACATTAGTAGAGCCATACATACTTCCAAAGCACACTTTACAGTAATTATGGGTGACTTCAATGCGCGACTGGGCAAACGGGGCGATGATGAGTTGAGAGTGGGGCAATTTGGATATGGGCAGCGCAACCCCAGGGGTCAGAGGCTGGCCGAATTTCTGGAGAAGGAGGGACTCTTTATGATGAACTCTTTCTTCCAGAAGCCGTCTCATAGGAAATGGACCTGGATGAGCCCTGATGGTTTCACAAAAAATGAGATAGACTTCATCATGAGCACCAAGCGACAAATATTTAATGATGTCTCCGTGATTCACAGGGTAAAAACCGGCAGTGATCACCGAATGGTCAGAGGCACATTAAATATTAATGTCAAAATGGAAAGATCGCGTCTGATGAAGTCTACGCTCCGACCTTCTAATACACATATCCAAAACCCCGAGAACTTTCAACTCGAATTGTCAAACCGCTTCGAATTGCTAGACAGCAGCGCATCAGTGGACGAAATCAACAATAGGATGGTAGAGACTGTCCATACTGTCGGGTCTAAGCATTTTAAGCCCCACCGTAAAAATAGGCCTCAAAAGCTATCCGACTACACCCGAAACCTTATCGCTGAGCGACGTACCATGAGACTCCAAACCTCCGATGATGCTAAGTCCTATAGGCAGCTCAATGGACAGATACTGAAGTCCTTGCGACACGATCTACGGTCCTTCAACACAAGACGTATTGAGGAGACCATAAAGCAGAACAAGGGCTCCAAAGTGTTCGCAAGAGCCGCGTCGATTGGGCAAAGCCAGTTGACGAAGCTGAAGACGGAGGACGGAAACGTAACGTCGAATAGGTCAGAGGTGCTCAGGGAGATAGAGAGGTTCTATGGACAGTTGTATACCTCAGTAGCTGAACCTATTGTTGACTTGGTAAAAGACCCAAGAGCCAAGCTAACCCGACACTACACTGAAGATATCCCGGACATCAGCCTGTACGAGATTAGGATGGCTCTCAACCAACTTAAAAACAACAAAGCGCCGGGTGAAGACGGAATTACTGCAGAGCTTCTGAAAGCGGGCGGATCGCCGGTACTTAAAGTCCTTCAGAGGCTGTTTAATTCCGTCTTGCTCGAAGGAAAAGCGCCGGAAGCATGGAACAGGGGTGTGGTGGTACTCTTTTTCAAGAAAGGTGATAACACTTTATTAAAGAACTATAGGCCCATCACACTGCTGAGCCATGTTTACAAGTTGTTTTCGAGAGTCATCACGAATCGTCTCGAACGCAGGCTTGATGATTTCCAGCCTCCCGAACAAGCCGGTTTCCGGAAAGGCTTTAGTACCATAGACCACATACATACGCTGCGGCAGATTATACAGAAGACCGAGGAGTATAATCGGCCACTATGCTTGGCGTTTGTGGACTATGAGAAAGCCTTCGATTCGATCGAGACTTGGGCGGTTCTTAGATCTCTCCAGCGATGCCGCATTGACTATCGGTACATCGAAGTGTTGAAGTGCTTGTATAATAACGCCACCATGTCAGTCCGAGTACAAGGGCAGTGCACGAAGGCGATCTCCATAAAAAGAGGAGTAAGACAGGGAGACGTCATTTCTCCGAAACTGTTTACGGCCACCTTAGAGGACGCCTTCAAGCTCTTGGAATGGCGAGGACTTGGCATCAACATCAATGGCGAATACATCACTCACCTTCGATTTGCCGACGACATTGTGGTCATGGCGGAGTCGCTGGAAGATCTAGGACGAATGCTCGGCGACCTCAACAGAGTATCTCAACAAGTGGGTCTTAAAATGAACATGGACAAAACGAAAATAATGTGTAACGTCCATGTCGTACCCACCGCACTCACCGTTGGGAACTCTACTCTTGAAGTTGTCGACGAATACATTTACCTGGGACAGGTAGTCCGGTTAGGTAGGTCCAACTTTGAGAGAGAGGTCAATCGACGAATCCAACTCGGCTGGGCAGCGTTCGGGAAACTGCGCAACATCTTCTCATCCAAAATACCTCATTGCCTAAAGACTAAAGTTTTTTAGTCAATGTGTGTTACCAGTGATGATATATGGATCAGAGACGTGGTCTCTTACAATAGGTCTCATAAAAAAGCTCAGAGTTGCTCAGCGAGCTATGGAGAGAGCTATGCTCGGCGTTTCTCTACGTGATCGAATCAGGAATGAAGAGATTCGTAGAAGAACCAAGGTCACCGACATAGCCGTTAAGATTAGCAAGCTGAAGTGGCAATGGGCGGGCCACATAGCGCGAAGATCGGACGGGCGTTGGGGCAGAAAGATTCTAGAGTGGAGACCACGTATTGGCAAGCGCAGCGTGGGACGACCACCTGCCAGATGGACCGACGATCTTGTGAAAATCGCAGGAAGTCGTTGGATGCAGGTGGCATCGGACCGGTTACGCTGGAAAGCGATTGGGGAGGCCTATGTTCAGCAGTGGACAAGTATAGGCTGAGATGATGAACATAGAGTAGTAATTACAAAATGTACGTAAACGTATTATAATGACCAAAAGGGTATGGCAAAGGTGCAATGTATAGGTACTATATCACACATATCGCTGATGTCGCGTACTAAGGGGAGAGCCTATTGAATTTGTTTATAGAAAAACACCTTCTGTTTCGTCTATGATTTAAATCTCGTTATCGCTACTTACATAGAGTGTCACTCCAATATTATCACCTAAATAAACCACACTCAAAACAATGTTCGTGAATTCAAAACCACTAATGATGCCACTTAGAAACCTACCTATATGCACCTATTAAGTTACTCATCACGTAAAGCCATGTAGTAATTAATAAACACCGTCCACCATCATTGAATAAACCATCATCGATATAGTAAATCAGTTTCACTTAGCATGTGCCGGCCACCGAGTGTGGACTGCTCGATAAGCTTGAACCAGACTGACGAGACGAATTGCTACTGGTTCGCCACAAAGCTACCAATTTACCTAGATCCCTCCCGAAGCCCACTTCGGTGAAACTATTTGGGGAGGCACTCTCGAAACCGGAAGCATTATTGGACCACTGAGTTCTTATTTCACTGGCTCTAAGCCATGACTACATACTACGAGTATATGTGCAGTATGCAATTTTAGAGTTACATGTTTATAAATACCATGCATTCAAAATTTAGACCTTTTGCCACTTTAATTTAAATACAATATACGCTTATAATATATACACGTAAACAGAAAGATAGAGTAAGGTTCCCCTCACTCTATAGAGTAAGATAGGTAGAGACTACAATATACCAAATGCTACATTTCTGACACACCTCTTTCGCTTCACCTACATTCACACATCTCTCATATATTAGGTATTTATCTAACTTTTTCATTACGTCAGATCCCTTGCGGAGTAAGCAGAGAGTACAGAGTTCCAACAGGTTCTTTCCTTACAGACCTCTCTGGCTTCCTTCACTCTCATTGTTCGTCTCATACACGCTCGCCGGTTACGGAGACTCTTGACATGCCCTTCAGATAAGACAGTCTATTTAGTCTTGATAAGATATTCTATATCTTCCCCGGTACCTACGTCGGTAAATTAGGTATATTTAATAAAATACTGTTAATGAGTGAACTGCCTCTTTGGACTAGTGGTACATTGTTCAACATCTAATGTTCACGCGTGAACTAAACGCAGACGCAAGCGACTATCGACAGGCCCTACCACTACTACGGCGGCCCACTTCACTTCCATCCGCCGGCGCCAACGGTCACCACCAACCGCGGTCCTTTATTGTATATTTTAAATACACACCTTTTTACACAGTCCGCGCCTATTTATTTTCACTGAGCTAGCGATCAACACTATCATCAGGCGAAAAACATCCACCACAGGAAAAAAGCTTCCCCAAAGATCGTCACAATGACCAGCTTTGTGCTGCACGCATCCAGCTTTTATCTGCGACCTTTGTTGGACACACACTCAGTGCCGGATTAACCACGTAGCAAGAGTAGCAATTGCTACGGGCCCCGCGCAAAAGGGGGCCCCACGTACCCAAGCTTTGTGTATGTGTGTGTGTGTGTGTGTGTGTGTGTCTGTATGTGTGAGAATGATCTACGCTGTTAACCGAGGGCCCTTAAAAGCTTTACCGGACAAGAGAGCGAGTGTGCAACCACTATGCTCTGGCCAGAAGGGCAAGGGGACACTAGCTTAAGAGCGCCTCAAGGAGGAACGGCCTCGGCTTGGACAGTCGCTATGGGGGAGGGCATTTACTAGGTGTCTCACCATGGTGCTCTGCACCGGCCGGCGGGCAAGGGATTCTTTGACCACGCCGGCGAGGTTGGTGAGTGATTCTGTGGACGGTATCTGTGTCCGAAAGAAGGAATGTAAGGGCATCGAGAGAGTCAGTGAGAACATGCCGCGGACGACGGTAGCGGCTGATAAGTGGGGAGTTAGATTCGTAGTCGGCGGCGGCTACGATTAGCGGATTCCTATGACTGTACGCGTTCGCAAAATATCGGGTTGTACGTACCCAAGTCCGCCCTCTTCCACCTGAGCGTAATTTTTGAACGAAATTTATTAAGACGTGGTACATACGCTGCGGCAGATTATACAGAAGACCGAGGAGTATAATCGGCCACTATGCTTGGCGTTTGTGGACTATGAGAGAGCCTTCGATTCGATCGAGACTTGGGCGGTTCTTAGATCTCTCCAGCGATGCCGCATTGACTATCGGTACATCGAAGTGTTGAAGTGCTTGTATAATAACGCCACCATGTCAGTCCGAGTACAGGGGCAGTGCACGAAGGCAATCCCCATAAAAAGAGGAGTAAGACAGGGAGACGTCATTTCTCCGAAACTGTTTACGGCCACCTTAGAGGACGCCTTCAAGCTCTTGGAATGGCAAGGACTTGGCATCAACATCAATGGCGAATACATCACTCACCTTCGATTTGCCGACGACATTGTGGTCGTGGCGGAGTCGCTGGAAGATCTAGGACGAATGCTCGGTGACCTCAACAGAGTATCTCAACAAGTGGGTCTTAAAATGAACATGGACAAAACCAAAATAATGTCTAACGTCCATGTCGTACCCACCGCACTCACCGTTGGGAACTCTACTCTTGAAGTTGTCGACGAATACATTTACCTGGGACAGGTAGTCCGGTTAGGTAGGTCCAACTTTGAGAGAGAGGTCAATCGACGAATCCAACTCGGCTGGGCAGAGTTCGGGAAACTGCGCAATATCTTCTCATCCAAAATACCTCAGTGCCTCAAGACTAAAGTTTTCAGTCAATGTGTGTTACCAGTGATGATATATGGATCAGAGACGTGGTCTCTTACAATAGGTCTCATAAAAAAGCTCAGAGTTGCTCAGCGAGCTATGGAGAGAGCTATGCTCGGCGTTTCTCTACGCGATCGAATCAGGAATGAGGAGATTCGTAGAAGAGCCAAGGTTACCGACATAGCCCTTAAGATTAGCAAGCTGAAGTGGCAATGGGCGGGCCACATAGCGCGTAGATCGGACGGGCGCTGGGGCAGAAAGATTCTAGAGTGGCGACCACGTATTGGCAAGCGCAGCGTGGGACGACCGCCTGCCAGATGGACCGACGATCTTGTGAAAATCGCTGGAAGTCGTTGGATGCAGGTGGCATCGGACCGGTTACGCTGGAAAGCGATTGGGGAGGCCTATGTTCAACAGTGGACAAGTATGGGCTGAGATGATGATGATGATGATGATATTGAATTTACTTGATTAGATATGATATTTTAAATTGCCAGTGAAGCTCATCTCTGGCTTTTTGTACTTGTAGATCAGAGCCCAACAGGGCCTATAGTAATCTACTGTACTATTAAACACCAGCAAAATTGTAAACTATAGATGGCAAATAAACGTATTGAGTATTGATTTTTTCCCCTTTTTATACTTAACAACCCATCGCAGATCAAGGGCCCCTTGATAATATATCTGCTACAGGCCCCGCGCTTGCTTAATCTGGCACTGCATACACAGCGAAAATTGTAGGTAGTGTTTATTAAAAGTATACAGTTTTAATTTAAAATAAACTAAATCATGTACTTTCTTCAAAACTCTCCAGGAATGGACATTCGGTTTTGATAAATGATTAGAAGAAGTTTTTATCATAGATTTTGGATTTTCACGTAAATCTTTCCTAAGTTTCCCAACTTTGATATATTTTAATACAAAAATGTTTAAAGTAACTGCGTAAAAAATAATGATAAACAATACTCTTTCATATTTTGTAGCCAACTTGTTAACTGCTACATATTAATCGAATAGACACCACACGAAAACTTTTTACGCTCCTGGTTCTGAACTTAGCACGAAATATTCCCAACGGTATTTTAAACTCTAAAACCGAATATAAAATCGCGTTTAACGTCTAAATGGTATACATATACTTGTAATACTGTAACACAATTCACAATTTTCTATCTATCTATATAACCACGACAGATCCCTTACGAGGTAGGCAGATGGCAACAATGCAATTACAATAAGTGATCAAACGAACTTACCTGAAGTGAAGTTCGATCATTATTATACGAAGTCCTTCGTTCGAAGATATAAACTATATTAGCAGCTCTCTCGAGTCGCTTGGCAACCGCGCGTCATTTAGAAACTTCAAAAACCTCTATGGTATCTGTGGACATAACCTCTGGAACCATTCCTTTTAGAAGTAGTACATTTCAACTTTACCAACGGGCAGGGCGGGTTGGGTACTTATATCTTCGAACGAAGGACTTCGTATAATAATGATCGAACTTCACTTCAGGTAAGTTCGTTTGATCACTTATTATACTGTGTCCTTCGTTCTCGATATAAACTATATTAGCAGCTGTTTAGAGCTATAAGGGTAAAGTTGAAGTATACCACGTAAAGGCTTTTTTTTTTTTTTTTTGAGCGTGACCTATAAAAAGTAACATATCATGAGTATATTTGTACTATAACACATTCCCGTTCTTTGTATTGCCATACAACACAAACACAACAAATATATACACCTATATTGTTTCTTACAACCAGTCTGTCTATAATATAAACTTATTTAAAATAAATTTATATAATCAAATTCTATAACATGTTATGTTTTGTAGTGTAGATCCATCCCAACAAAACCTTTAAAGCACCTGTTATGTACCTTTATACCACACCTGTTGTCCAAAATTCATTAATACCAGGTAATATTAATCAATAATTACTTATCAGATATCAGTGCAGTCTCCATCTGTTATGTCTTCTATAGAGATCTTTCTTCTATAGATATCTTCTATATAACAAGAGTTGAAGAATTGCCCATCTAGAGTTTTGTTTATATAAAATTAAATCCTTTATTCTTGTATCATTGACAACCATTATGAGACGAACTATGAGAGTGAAGAAAGCCAGGCAGGCATGCAAGGAAAAAACCCGTCGGAACCTTGCACTCTCTGCCCACCCCGCAAGAAATCTGGCGTCATAATATGGATAGAGATAGATAGATAGCTAGAAACCCTTACTGTGTACTAGACCTGAAAACAAAGTCTGTTAGTACCCAATCTATAACAATATGATACAAATATAACAGGGAAACCTATTTCCCCACTAATGTGTTTTCCAACAGGCATGTGGTTCCTTTTTTTTTTTTTTTTTTCAAATGATCTCTTTTTGTGTACAGTACTAAACAAAGGCTACGAATTAATTTGGTGATTATAAGAATGTTTTTGCTATCATTACATATTTAATTTATGTTTTTTTTTTTTTTTTTTTTTTATATCAACATTCTGCTATATTAGTTGTCAGTTATATTTTTAATCTTTAAAGATGTACATATATCAAAATTTAACATTTTTTGTACTAGAGGCCTTTGTACTAATGAGCTTATATGGAATTAAGTCCGGTGAAGCTGTAAAGGCCTCGCGGCCATCCGCGTACATCACTCACACACACACATCTTATCTGGAGATATTCCTCACATAAGGCTATGTGCTTTACCTATATAATCTCGCCCCCCCCCCCCCCAATTTTAGAGTCTGGAACGAAGGGCAGTATTAATGCGTGGTAAACAAACATAACCTACCCCAGTGTTATTACTATACCACTATTATTAATTCAATTTAAATTTCGAAACTATCCCGGAATCATTTCCATGTTCTGAGTGTGTGCCGACAAATAAATCCTTGGCTACATAAATCTTTATGTATTACTTAACGATTCGTTCCTGCGCAATAACTCCCGCGAACATTCGTTTTGGCAATACGATCGGGCCACACCTGAACCAATTACATTACTGATGAAAAAATACACTCCTAATTTAGTAATAACTTGAGAAGCGAATAAGTTACAGTCTGCTAAACCGAACCACGGGTTACAACTGTATCATATTGGGAATCCTATTCATAACTGAATTATTTCATACCATGAAATTTTCATTTCATACCACACTTCCTTTGCTTCTTTGTATGTGACTGTATTTATAAGTCAAAAAAAAATTGCAATGCGTAACTTTCTAGTTAGTTCTAGATGTCCAACCGTGAGAATCGAGTGTTACTCAACTTATTATTATGTATCCCCCATTAATAATAAATAAATAATATCAAGTTCCTTAGGACTTAGATTATTGCTGATACTACATAATATTTATCATACCTGTAATAAGCATATGCTTTTGATTATTCTTGTTTAAGATAATCCATACTTTCAAATAATGTAACTCAATATTTCATCCACCGTAGCATGTCAACATAATATCATTAAATTTTCAAATGTTATCAAGTCATTTGCATGACTTTATGTTCTTTTATATATAGATACCTATTTATAAGATACATGTAACATGTGGATGTAATAATTTAAATATAACAATACCAAAATTGCAAATTTTTGTATGATATCTCAATCCAATATTTTTTACTGAAACACCTTTAAATAAATTACAACATATATAGTGCTCTAAAACCAACTTGTTATTTTAATGGTAGCCGTTTGTGCTTGTGTTATCATAACTATACCAGAAACATCACTAGTGTTCAAAATAACTGTACACATTCCAAACTAATTACAAAACTATTTTTTATAGTTATTAATTTCTTGAATAATCTTATTTAATTATATTATTTATTGATTATCATATGATCAAACAAAAATACAGTAAAACCATCTAATTCTCCCAATGATGAATTGATGTATAGCTTTCCATTGTGTGTGCCTCAAATTTCTAATATTATTAAGTACACTATAATTGATGCAGGAAATAATCAAAAACCCAAAACCATTGAACTCATTACATGATAGAAAACTGAATAGGTACTAATAAATATTTTATTAGTATATTTATTATGACTGTAAGGTCTATTGCCAGCATTAAGATTTTGTTTTATTGTTTTTTTTTTTTATATATATCAATTATTAAACAATAGTGTTTCTAACAATAATGTTTCTATACATAATGTTAAACATATGTATGACAAGATTCACTTGTCTGAAGTGCAAGTACTTGCACAAAACCAATAAAATTATGTTTGTCGTTGAAGGCATTATTAGTGTCATAGATACATACCAAAGTCAGTGAATACCCTTAGCCTCCAATATTATGGTTTCTTTGTAAAACCCATTATGTATTCCTGATTGTTTTTCTGAATTTTTCAGCAACTTAAAAACCAAGTCCTTGTGTAAAATGCCTATCATGCTTTTTGTACCTCACTTTCTTTGGTAGGAGATTTCCAATGTCCAACGTGATGTTGTTTTTGGTGAACTGATAGGTACACTGTGACTTAATATTTTCACACCCAGGATGAGGATTGTTGTTCTATATTGGTTACAATGGTGGTCGATTTATGAAATTTTAACTACTGGCTATGACTAGCTAGTTAATAATTCCATATTGATAATCCACTATATTAACACTCCTTTTATGCAAAATATATACTGCTGACCTTAAAGGTTCTTATCTCAATAAAGGTTTCATGACTGTATTGTTAGGATTTATCTTTTCTGGCTACCCTGCAAGGAGCCTGGGTTGATAATATTGATAGATAATTATTAGTTTTATGTTAACTGGATAGACCAGGTATTTTATATTATCTTTTAAGTATCTTTGTGCATAACACAAATTATCCCACAACCTGCCTGCCGCAGCATCCGTAGGATAAGATATTATATTTGGAATGTATCTACAGTCCTGTTGCTTGTCAGTTACAACAGGCATTGCCATTAGTATATTACTTTGGCTTATTTGGTTATAAACCCTGTTCAGGAATAAGTATTGCTGGATTTAACTTTTTAATACAAGTACTCATAATTTTGCACAATTCTTTGTGTAATAAGCTCCAGTTTGGGCTATTTCAGTATTATTATACAAGTATGTCTAATAATGAAATCAATAAAAACACTATGTTTCTGCAAAGGAGTGACTTTTGTTATTAATAATGTATTGTTATACATAAACAATGTCACTTTAATTACCCTTTCAGTAAGTCTCCTTTTGGAGATATAATATGACAAATTGCTTATAGTTTATAGCAATAGTCTTTGTATTTACTGTGTTAGGCATGTTTAAGGTATGTATTTTAGGTAACATTTTTGATTCTTACCATTGTAGAAATGTGAACTGCACAGGAACACCTCATGGATGAAACCTATGAGTAGTATGACCTTCAGCACATATCTCGTATGGGCCCCAAGTCTTGCGGACCACGCCGATGTATCTCGTACACCACTCGTGTCCTTGAATTATCGTCAAGTCTTGCGGACCACGTCAATGTATCTCGTACATTACCCGTGTCCTTAAAATGCCATCGATCCTTAACAATCATCATAATTGATGAACGTCCCCCTAATTTCTCTTATTGGAGGTATAACATTGCCAATTTATAGACGGTTAATAATCGTTTTCAGGTATATTTCGTGTTAAACTGTTTGTACACGAATAGGGACATAGACTTCATAAGTTTACTTTTCGGGCGACGAAGCTTTCCCAAATTTTAATATGACGAAACTCACGTCTCCAAATATTAGATATTATATAAATAAACAAGTTAAGCTGAAAACACCACACATAAACAACTATCGGTTGATCTTTTTAGAATGTACTCCTTTGCCAGGACGTAAACTTTTCTAAATTTGCCTATACGATGTTTTAAATTTATTTCACACGGTCACTTGAGTATATTACAACCTTTTTGTTATATCATTTCAGTGCCATAACAAGTTATTAAATTAAATGTCGACCAAAAACTTTATTACAAAGCGTCGGCTGCCGCGCTTTCAAAAGAATGGTTCCAGAGGTTATGTCCACAGATACCATAGAGGTTTTTGAAGTTTCTAAATGACGCGCGGTTGCCAAGCGACTCGAGAGAGCTGCTAATATAGTTTATATCGAGAACGAAGGACACAGTATAATTTTAATATTATTGAACTGACCTATTTAAACATGCAAAATAGGCAGTAGTCTCTAATTCACAGGTATACATTTCTTAAGTTTTTATGTATTTATTGATCGATAGTTCTAGGAACCACACCATTCAGCAATAATATTAATTTCATCATTAATAAATAGTGTATCTTCATCGAATACTCTAATACTTCCAAGTGGAGTCAGCGGACTGACGCTGGTGTTGATCAAAATTGCCTATAAATATATTCGCGCGCGTCACTTACGTGAATTAAACGTCAATCCTATTCTAGATAGTGGTAATATTCACATTATTATTATTATTCATCTCTATAATAATCTCTATAATTTACTACAGTCAAAAAAGGAATTTCGTAGAATGACCCATTATTTCAGTACCGCTACCATGAACTTGTTCCTCTATATATTCAAACGCTTTTGACCTAACTACCTATAGAAATTAAATCCGCAAATTGAAACACAGGTTTTTGTTCCTTTTGTATTCGCTACTGTCTACACAGTAGCGGACTTTTTTCCTTATTTAGATAATTGCTTTTTTTAAAACGGTTTCGTTAATAAGACTAAGTTAAACCTACGGTAAAGCTACTGCACCCAAGTAATATTATTTTGAGAAACAACGATTTATAATAAACTGGGATTTCAGTTTTAATACGTATGATGCTTTTATTCATGACTAGCAGTGTCCCGGCTTTGCATCCGATCTACAACAGCGCCACAAATACAAAAAAAAATCTATCCTCTATTTAATATTAGTTTAGACTGGCCTTGAATCCTTCTCGTTCTTTAGCCGAAAGACGTCATTCGCGAGGATTCCCCTAATCTAAGGATGCTAGGTGTACTAATTTTTGACCTGGGTAGGTACTGTAGATAATAGCTATTATAACAAAAAAATGTACAGGTAAGGTAGCAATGAAAAATTATTTAGAAGAAGCTCCGGTCCTAATTTCTTTAGTAGAATAATCTGTTTTAAATTTTGTAGTCGACCTCTTTACCCTGCCCCAAGAGGAATCACGTTAAATCCCATTTTTCTTTCAACACAAACCTAAAAGCAATCTACTTTTGTCATTAATGTTTTTAGAATAGCTAATAAAATGTGACTAAAAATCGTACAATTAATACGTATTTTTGCAGACGCAGCTTTAATATAAAATGAAAATTGGGTAAGAAGATTGTGTTAGAATGAAAGGGAGTATACGACTGGCTTGCATAGCGAGGTTTGTGTGTGAATAAAATAGCTTCACTCAACTTAGCTGTAATGGAAAAAGACCAAGATAATGTTATATTTCTGGAGTCTACACCGCAATAAACTTGTCATGTACATAATACAGTGATTTAAGTAATGTGATGTTTATGTGATAGTATCGGTGAAAAGATCAGAAAAGGTATGCTCCGTTGGTTCGGGCATGTAGAAAGAATGTCGGAAGAAAGAACGACAAAACAGATTTACAATGCGAAAGTGGAAGGATATAGGTACTGAGGAAGACCTAGACTATCTTCTTTTTCAGCCGAAAGACGTCCACTGCAGGACAAAGGCCTCCCCTAAAGACCACCACAACGACCGGCTTTGTGCTGTACGCATCCAACTTTTACCCGCGACCTTCACCAGGACATCGGTCCATCTTGTAGGGGGCCTACCCACTCCACGTCTTCAGGTACGTGGTCGCCACTCGAGAACCTTTTTGCCCCAATGGCCGTCAGTTCTACGAGCGATGTGCCCCGCCCACTGCCACTTAAGTTTAGCAATTCTGAGTGCTATGTTAGTGACTTTGGTCCTCCTGTGGATCTTCTCGTTTCTGATTCGATCCCGCAGGGTAACTCTGAGCATAGCTCTCTCCATTACCCTTTGGGTGACCTTGAGCCTTCTTATGAGGCCCATCGTAAGCGACCATGTCTCAGTCCCGTAAGTCATCACTGGCAACACACTGGTCAAAGACTTTTGTCTTGAGACACTGCGGAATTTTGGACGAGAAGATGTTATGTAACTTCCCGAACGCCGCCCAGCCGAGCTGGATTCGACGATTGACCTCTTTCTCGAAGTTGGACCTTCCTAATTGGATTCTTTGTCCCAGGTATATATAATCGTCAACAACTTCGAGCGTAGAGTCTCCAACCTTTATAGAAGTTGGTACTACATGGACGTTTGACATTACCTTCGTCTTGTCCATGTTCATTTTAAGACCCACTTGTTGAGTGACACTACTGAGGTCTTCTAGGGTATCAGCCATGAGCACGATATCATCGGCAAATCGAAGGTGAGAGATGTACTCGCCGTTGATGTTGATACCTAGTCCTCTCCAGTACCCTGCTGCTATAATCGTCCACGTTTGTGCACTCACCTTCGATGCTATTCTGCAGTTCGAGCTGAAAGCTATCGGGCTCCTGAATCTGGACAGGTGCTGGACGGAGTGAAGACTTCATCAGTCTAGACCTTTCAAGCTTGAAATTCATATTCAATGTGCCTCTTACTTGTCGGTGATCACTTCCAGTTTTAATTGCGTTGATCCTGTGATCAACGCAATTAAAACTGTCTGTGTAGACATCATTGAATATGTGCCGCCTCGTTGACATGATGAAGTCTATCTCGGTTCTTGTACCACCGTCGGGGTTCACCCAGGTCCATTGACGGTGTTCCCGCTTCTGGAAAAAGGAGTTCATCGTAAAGAATCCCAGTACCAAAGGTTCCCACTCTCACCTCATCGTCGCCTCGTCTGCCAGTTTCGCGTTAAAGTCCCCCATGACAACGGCGAAGTGAGTTTTAGAGGTATGTATAGCTCTAGATATATATATACTCATACATAACCTCTACCTCATCGTCGGGGGTCGAAGTCGGTGCGTATACCTGTATAATTTTCAGTGAATACCTTTCGGTCATTTTGAATATCAGGTACGCTACCCTGGTCGACACACTCTCGATCTTGACAACGTTGTTCACGAGAGACCTGTAGACTATAAGCCCGACGCCACCCTCGGGCTGCTGGTCGCCCTCCCGGAAATAAAGCAAGTTACCGGATTTAAGTGTTATCGAGTCCTCACCCTCTCTTCAGACTTCAGATATTCCTATGAAATCCCAGTGTAACTTGCTCAAGTCTTCCTCTAACTCGTCGATCTTTTCGTCAGTTTGCAGTGTGCGCGTATTAAAAGTTGCCAGGGCCAATGGTCGTCGTGGTCGGTAGCCATGCCTCTTCCGGGGATTCTTAGCACCCCCCGCCCCGCCGTTACCGTGGCTACTACCGTGGCCAGGACTAGCGGGGCCGCCGGGGACTGGGGGCCGTTTGATATTTGTGGAAATCATCAGGGGGATAATGCCATAATCGCTACACTTGGCAGGCGGGTTGGTGATCGCAGTATAGCGTTAGTAGGTATTAAGAGGACGCTGCTGCCCATCCTCTTGTCTTACAACCCTCTTAGGCACCTCTTATGGCACCTGTGGGCTATGATCTCCTAGCAGTAACCCAACTAACTGGGGCTTTGGATGCCATGTGTATCGCCATTCCAGAAAGTGGTACACTGCTTCCGAACCCTCTTCCGGTGTGGCCCCAGAGTACTGCCTCGCATGAACTACCGCTTGCGGTATTTGTTGCTGGATTTAGTCGCCTCTTACGACACGCTGTTAATCCAGCATGCGGTGGAGCGACCGTATTCTTGATCCGTCCCCACACGAACGAGACTATCTTGCCATGACCAAATAGACCGTGTCTTAGCTGAAGGGCAAGTCCAGAGTCTCCGTAACCAGCGAGCGTGTATGAGACGAAATATGAGAGTGGAGGAAGCCAGAGAGGTCTGTAAACAAAGAACCTGTTGGAACTCTGTACTCTCTCCCTACCCCGCAAGGTAACTGGCATGATGATATGGATAGATGGATTTAAGCAAATTTCAATTACATTACAACTACAAATATCACAATTTACAATTCGTATTCGTCAATATAATATTAACAAGCAAGCCATGTGCTAAATCCCTTTTATACACATCTACAGGGACAAGTGTTAGGTCTTTCAGTGATTTATATTTATAAAGTAGGCCTACATGTTTACATGCATAACAAGCTTTTATTTAATTTGCTTTGTTCGCATGTCTGTCTTTTCGATTCAAATTATGTGCTCTATTTTCCAAGCCCTTGCGGTCATTCGATTCAGCTGAAATGTAGCATAGGTATGTAACTTCAGTGGCAATGCAATTATATGGCACCATGAAGCCAGATGATGATAGAGATGATAGTGTGATGGTAAAGACAGAAGGTAGCCATAGAAACACGTCGACAACACAATATAACCCCTTTATGCTTGGGCTCTATGGATTTGTCTTGACAAGTACTATAGTGATGCTCAAGTTATGATGATGATGAAACCAGAAGATTGCCATAGGAACTCCTCCTCCTCACTTAAACAAAATAGCCTGGTCGTGTTTCGGGCCATTGCGTTTGTATTGACTAGTTCTATACACTACAGTGGTCCTTCAAACTCCTCAACTAAGTTGTGTTGTGTTTTCGCTATAAGTAAATGCTATTTTTTATTTTAATTATGAATATTATGTGTAATAGAGCGAAAATTTGAAGAATACGTTAATGATGCTGAGCATTACAAATGTTAAGGTATGTCTTATGCACGGTCTTCATGCATCGTATTCACGTCGCGCACGGTAACAACCCTATACTATTTGTGAGCCAACAAAATAGGTTTTGTTTCTTGCTGCGATTTCCTGCTACCAACAAACAAAACCTAACCTGGTTGAGCTAGCCTAAGTGCCCGCTATCGTCCGATGAAGCTGTAAATCTGCGACATATTGCGTTGACTCACGAAACCTGCGTTACGTTGAATCACGAGTATACCTTAGCCTAGCCTTAGGATATATCTCTCTTTTAACTTCAAAACAAACCGATTTAAGCTAAGGAGTGTTTGCCCGTATCGGCCGGTTGGAATCAAATAGATAATCCAAAATATAAAAACCTATACTGAGTTCTTAGATTTACGCGAATATTACACATGAAATAAAACTACTTTTTCGGATTTTATCGCGGTTTATTTTGATTTTTAAGTTCCCGACGTTTCGAGTGCTTTGCAGCACCCATGGTCACGGGAAGGACTGAGGTGGTAGACGTCCAAAAGGCATAGTTGTTCCGGGGTACCCTCAAACTTCTTAATTATTTTTGTTGGTCCGATCTACGCAGAATGAGCTCACAGTGTCTTGAGGTCTTGCAGTGTTATGCTTGGTTTTGGATTTGATTATATTAATTACTGGATCCCAAGTCGATGGAAGCACCCAGCCATCTTCTCTATTGAAATTAGGATGTTTTTTAATTTCAATAGCCTCGCGAACCATCCTTGGTAGGAATCGGTGTTCTTTCACGAGGATTTGTGGTCTATCAAATCTGATGTTATGGCGGGTGCGGTCAAGGACATGTTCACAGACTGCAGACTTCTTTGAGCGACGGTGTTTTAGGTCAGCTATGTGTTCTTTAACCCGAGTTTTTACTGGTCTTTTTGTTTGTCCTATGTAAGAGAGACCACATTCACAATCAAGCTTGTATACTCCTGCATCTTGTAGAGGGATGTGACACTTGACAGATGGTAAAAACTGACTGATCTTCTTCGGCGGCTTATAAAATGTTTTAATTGAAGCACGCTTCAAGATGTAGCCAATCTTGTCTGTGACTCCTCTTAAGTAAGGTAGTACAGCAGGGAGACGCTCGACTGTGGCTGGTTTCACTCGGTCACTGTGACGTTGGCGTGGGACTCGCAGCTTATTGTCGTGCAGGACTTGCTTGACATGTTGAAGCTCGGCAGCCAGATGTTTCTTGTCACAGATTCCTTGTGCTCTCTGAAACAAAGATTTACCCACGGTAGCTAACTGTGATGGATGGTGGTGAGATTCACCGTTTAAGTACCTATCAGTATGGGTCTTTTTTCTATAAACCGTATGGCTTAAGGTGTTGTTGGGGTTACGGATTACTGAGACATCTAGGAAAGCTAGGGAATTGTTTGCCTCCAACTCCATTGTGAACTGAATTTTAGGGTTAATGGAGTTAAGATGATTAAGGAATACGTTAATTTTGTCAGATGGTAATATTGTGAAAGTATCATCTACGTACCGCTTGTAGAAACTTGGCTTCACAGGTGAGGTACGAAGGGCTGTCTCCTCAAAGTCTTCCATGAATAAATCGGCAACAATGGGAGATACAGGGGAGCCCATCGCCACACCATCTACTTGCTTGTAGAACTCCTCCTTCCACAGTAAGTAGCCAGATGTAAGGCAGTGTCTTAATAGTTCTGAGTATTCCGCTGGCATGTTGTTCTCCACTAGTTTCCTTTCTACAATTTCGACACAGTCTTGTACAGGTAAGCATGTGAATAGTGACTGGACATCGAAACTGACCATTGTTTCATTGTCAGTAAGATGTAGATTTTTAATCTCACTAACAAAATGGTATGAATCCTTAACATGTGCTCTTGTGTGTCCTGTGAGTGGCGAGAGCACTTTCGCTACGTGCTGAGCCAATCTGTAGGTTGGTGTGTCGATTTGGCTAACAATTGGACGTAGGGGAGCATTCGGCTTATGTATTTTTGGAAGCCCATACAACTGTGGTGGTTTTGCGCACGAAGGTATTAGTGGTTTGACGTCCAGATTCAATGTTTCGGAGTATTTCTTTATTAAATCAGTAGTTTGTTTTAATATACTGGTGGTTGGGTCTGTCTTGACCTTTTTGTATGTGTTTGCATCCGATAAAAGTTCTTGTATTTTGACATTGTAATCTGACGTATCCATAATGACCGTAGCATTTCCTTTATCCGCGCGGAGAACAGTAATATCCTTTCTATTGCGTAAGGTTTTCAACGCTAAATATTGATTTTTAGGAAGATTTAGTTTGGGCACTGAACTTCGACGTAACATGGATGAGACATCCTGACGTATTGCCTCCGAATCTTCCCTCCCTATACTATTTTTGGATAGAACGTCTTCAACGGCGCTGATAATTTCCTCATACGGTATCCTTCGAGGTGTTACAGCATAATTTAAACCATAATTTGAACGTCGGGAACTTAAAAATCAAAATAAACCGCGATAAAATCCGAAAAAGTAGTTTTATTTCATGTATAAAAACCTATTTTCATGCAACACCATCAACTCACACAAAGTACGTGTGCACAATAAAATAGTAGGCGAACGCAATGAAAACATGGAATCGCCGAGGCCCGCCTCTTGTCACGCGTGTAAACAAATGGCGTGATTTATCTGCGATGCATGTCCGGCTTTGTTGTTTTATAGCACCATCATTGTACTCCGGAGTCCATTCCAGTCATCAGATGACGACACGGATGTTAAACACCTACACGCTACGTTAAAACATCGCGCGATAATTAGGTCGAAAGAGAAATTATTAAATGTTTACATCTTGCATGAATTACAGGAATCATTCATGAAGAAAACTTTTTAAATGGTTCATGATTTACATAAATAAATTCTTTTTTTTTATTTGATATCATATATTCATTATGTAATTTTCACAGTTACGTTATAGGGTAACTTAGTTTGTGTCGCCGCATATGTTCAAGACAGATATCAATGGCACATCGGTTGCATTTACGACGTCCCGAAGACATTACAAAAGTCATTCCCTTATCTAATGTTCTCTTTGGATTTATTTAACTTTTCCACGCCTTCACATCTTGAAAATCGTTCAATAAAGATGTCAACAAGAAAAGGTCACAATGTCCGCGGGGAGAGACCGCAAACTTGTTCTTTTATTGTAAGTTCTAAGTGTTAACACGTGTTAAACCCGTCTAGATTTCAGATTGGCACGTACTTAGTTTTTCTATTTTGACATAGATATATGTACCTACCCTTCAATTACAAGATACTAAGCCAAAATGTAGGTCTGCGTATATGTTTTTGCTTACCAGTCCAGTACCTTCTGATTCTCTTAACCCTTTAACAATTTTCGGAAAAAGGCTAATGTGTAGAGCTCAATTGGATAACTTAAGGAAAAAATAGACGATTGAGCAGGTGAAAAAAGTATAAAAATTTGTTGGGCCATAAATTAACTGGGGCCCGAAGTTGAAGTTCGCAATCTGCATTAGCCGAGACGCACTTCTCTACGGCGATTAAATGAAATTTCACGGCCGGTTGCCTACGGAAACGCGCTGGACAAAGGTCTGGGATATTTAAATTGAATGCTTTTAATCCAGCAAACTCAGCCACTTTTTTCTTAGAGAAGGACTTTGCTTTAGTGTGCGGCGTCTTACAATTGTAAAGATTTTTAAAAAACAAACCTTCTATTTGTCCTTTAGATAATTCCAATTTGTCGAGATTCTTTGGAGGATAATCGATTCTGTAGTTTTACTTTGGTTTACAGATACAAAAATTTCATTGTTAGAGGCTGTTGTTCTGCAGTAGACGTGTTTCGGCTGCTGGTGATGATAATATGACTATATAAAGACTTACCTTGTCACCAAGTAACTAATGCTAAGGACTGCGCCACTGTACTGTATAGATAACCTCGTCAGCTTTATTTGTACCATCCATGCGATTGCTTCATGCCACTTGCTATATGGCATGGTACACTTGAATGTTACATACATACTTATTTAACCACTGTAGACAAAATCGCTTTAAGATGATGATAGTAGGTCTTTCTGCTAGACTTGGCAAGGGCAATGCTACAGCCTCAGATTGATCGGTAATAAATAACATGAAGATATATCACTCAAATTTTATGTACTACAAAAACGCTCGCGATACCACATAGGAAACAATGATCAAATAATTAATTTGCTACATTATCTGTTACGCCACCACGCCATACTTGAGCATTTACAAGCTTTCCTCCTTATGTTAAACATATTCTCCTTACGTTAAAATTATCGGTTTATCAGAAGTTCGGTTTCGATCTACGTATCCCAATCAAAAGCTCCGGTAGGTATCCCCTTTCGCACTAATCGAGCAATTTCTCCCATGTTATTAAAGGAAAATGGGAATGTTCGCAGGCCGTTGCGTTCTCGGAACGAGTTTCTTATAGACGGTATTGAATTTTTAAACAAATTTTTCGACCCGCCGCCCCGGCCTGGAACCCACTTTATGTTATAGGATTAGAACGTTATTACACTATTAAACCGTCCTCAATAATTCTCTTTCCATAGTTTTTATTACTACATTACCTTCAACTAATTTAATGGCTGCAGCCACATAATATTTGACTAAATAATACAAAAAAATGCAAATTTTATTTGAATCCATTGTAGATATAGACTTTTATGGAGGTATATTCTTGTACCTAAGTATAATTGTTAGATAGGAACCCAGTATGTTTCAATAATAAGGTTGGTACTATAATAATATATAATTGAAACATATTGGATACTACGGATATTATTATTATGAGCCATTTGTGTCCCACTGTTAGACAAAGGCCTCCCTCCACTTCTTCCACACCTCCCTGTTCGTTGCTGTCGGGCCAGTCTTTCAAAAAGGTGTCCAGTTCGTCTCGCCATCTCCGCCTGGGTCTACCGCGTTGTCTTTTTGTATTTCGTGTGGACCAGTCGGTTATTATTTTGGCCCATTGGTCATTTTCCATGCGGTAGACATAACCGGCCCAGTCCCATTTAAGCTTGGCTGCTTTTTGACTTACGTCGGCAATTCGCCTCATGGACGGTAGTATGGTGCTCTTGACGTGGTCTGTAAGTTTAATATTAAGAATACTCCGCTCCGTGGACCGCTGACAAACCGCTAGCGTGGACTTTTGATGTTTGGTCAAAGACCAAGTCTGTGCGCCATTGGTGAAGATTGGGAGAACACACATATCCATGAGCCTGCGCTTTAATTTGATAGGGAGATCGCCTTTCAGCAGCTCCTATAGACCAAAAGCTCCTTCAGGCATTTTCAACACGGCGTGAGATATCTGCTTCTTGCCTTGCAGAAGGAACCTATTTGGCCTAAGTACAAATACTCATGCTCCTACTCATACGCAATCTTCACATTTTAACCTGATTTTTCTTTGGACGCTGCTTGTCATCACTTTGGTCTTTGACATATTTATTTCTAGTCCGACCTTGCCGCACTCAGTTCGCAAAGCATCTGTTCTGACGAAGAAAAAAGGACAATGTCATCGGTGAAAGTAGATTGGTTAGTCTCTTCTCTCCGATGACAATGCTCCTCTCGCTCCAGCCTGTCACCAGCTTTTGAAACAGTTTAGGAGACAGGTTACGTGTTTACTCCTTTCTGGATTCGGAAATACGGTCCTACGCTATGTGTTTTGATTGCGGCTGTGCTATTTAAATAGATGTTCTTTAAAAGATGGATATATGTAGATGGTATGTTTTGTGACTGTAACGAATAGGGCGCTATGATGCGCTATGATTACTTTCAAATGCATTGGAATAATCGATGAAGCCTATGGATATACCTATCTTAAATCTATATTGGTGATCGAAGATTTGGGAGTTAAAGCAAAAACCGCTCGTTTGATTTAGTGATCATGAGTTCAATCACCGCGGAAAAATCTTTGTCTAATCCACAGATACATTTTTTTGAGTTCAGATGAATGTGAGTGTGGAATTCATGTTTGCAAACTTACTCACAATACAACAAAAATCATGGAAAGGTTTAAAAAAAACTATGATGATTCGGCGCAGTATTACAAGAGCTTAAGCCGCTCGGCCCACTGGGTCGAATAGTCGCGGGTTCAAGTCCCGCACGGACAAATCATATGCTAATTATTTGTTTCGATCTGGGTATTTGTGTATGTGAATTTTCATGTTTGTAAACGCACCCACGACACAGGAATAAATCTTAGTCTGGAGCTACGTTTTCTAAAAAAAACAAACAACTAATTTAGGTATACTATTAACCTATTTAGTTTCAATAACTTTCTAATAAATTGTAAGTTATTATTTTAGTCTTTAGAGACCCAGATTAATTACCCGCTTTGTAGTAATTGAATTAAAGGAAACCACAATGACAAAGCGCAATGGTATAAAAGGAGTTTTAAAAACACTACAAAACACAAAAGATATTTCCCTAGGGCAGCGTTAATGTTCCGGTGCTAGCGTAGGCCGTTCGACCGAATCTCTGGATATTAAGGCAGGGAAAAAAGTCAATAAATCCAAGAAGCAAGCTAGAACAGATAACGAATGTCTCTGAGAGACGCTGTGGCTGAAAAATCGCACGCCTTTGCCTCGCCCGAACGCGGCTTCTGGATTATTGTTATTCTATGTTGATAACATCACTCTTCGACTTCCCGCCAAAACCCAATTATAACCATTCTTCAATTTGTTTTAATTTCCAAAACTTGTGTTATTTCGACTAATAATGTGTAATGTTGGTGGAATATTAACCATTGTGTGTTCTTATATGTGCATGAGAAAAGGTAATTGTAACAAAGTGATAAAACGTGCCTTTTCGACTTCCCTCATAACGGCCATCGCAATTGGTATGTAAAGTATCAACCGCTTTACTATCCAGGGTGAGGTACTTCATCAATTTCATAATCATCCTTTGTCATCAAGTTCATCGGGTAGTTGAATTAACTTAAACAAACACGATTATATATCGTATCTCACTGGACACTGGCAAAATACACTTAAAATTAGTGTAAAGCCATAAGTTAAAGAAGAAGAATGGTTATAATTGTAGGCTGGTACATAAATAATATTTGTCGCGGTTAAAATATTGAAAGATAAAATATATGCGAAAGAAACTCCCGACGTCGCAAAGGTAATCTAATAAGAACTTTCTGACTACTTAGCCTACTTAAGTAGATTGCGCAAGTAGCTATCTATCTCTGAAATCAAAAGTAAGCAAAATAAATATCCAAAAGTTTTTCGCTTGTTTTGTTTACCCTTTCGGGGAGTAGGGACTTAGTGTCAATGTGACACTAAGTCCCTACTACCTAAGTAGGCTAAGTAGGCGCCCTGTCAAAAAGTTCTTATTAGATTACCTTTGCGACGTCGGGAGTTTCTTTCGCATATATTTTATCTTCCAATATTTTAACCGTGACAAATATTATTTATGTACCAGCCTACAATTAAAAGCATTCTTCTTCTTTTTCTTCTTAGTGAAGTTATGGCTTTACACTAATTTTAAGTGTATTTTGCCAGTGTACAGTGAGATACGATATCTAATCATGTTTGTTTAAGTAAATTCAACTACCCGATGAACTTGATGACAAAGGATGATTATAAAAATGATGAAGTACCCCACCCTGAATGGTAAAGCGGTTGATACTTTACATACCAATTGCGATTGGAAGTCGAAAAAGCACGTTTTATAACTTTGTTACAATTACGTTCACTCATGCACATATAAGAACACATAATGGGTAATATTCCACCAACATTACACATTATTAGTTGAAATAACACAAGTTTTGGTAATTAAAACGAATTGATAACATCACTCTTCGACTTCCCGCCAAAACCCAATTATTAACCATTCTTTGATGCTCTTGTTTCTTTTTCTTAAAATTATAAGTAAATTTTGAACATATATGTTTGTTTTCAGATCATTGCCTGCGGAGATCATATTTATTTCTTGAAGAGAAGTAGAAATATGTTGCCCCCCGGTAGATAAATGTTGCAGTAAATATCCTTTTGATGGTTTGTAATCAATTTACTTTATTTTTGTATACCCAGCAAAAACATAAATGTGAAAAAGAAACCATTTTCGATAAAAATCCTGTAACAGTTTACTATTTATACAATTGCTTGTATTTATACAACCTCAAGACCTTAGACAAGACTTGTCTAGACGGAGCTAACAAAAATGGCTCCAAAAGCGGCATCAGTTACACTAAGTGTGTGTGATGCCAGTGTTAGATTTTTTGAAAATTTGTTCGAACCCTGTCAATGTTTGACGATTTAGCGCAGTGGTTAAGAGCTTAAGACGTTTCGTTTCGCCCACTGTATTTAATAGTCGCGGGTTCGATTCCCGCACGGGTCAAATCTTTGTGTGATCCACAATTATTTGTTTCGGTCTGGGTATTTGTGTATGTGAATTTCCATGTTTGTTCACGCACCTACGACACAGGAATAAATCCTAGTGTGGGCCCCCCACTATACTATTATAAAAAAAATGTTTTTTTATAAACTTGCCAAGTTTAATTGTAATTTATTGTAGGTACATAAATAAGAATTACTATAGAACTGATTACGAGTGGTATAAGTACCTACCTACTGTATTTCTGACTGTATATAATATATTATTAAAATACTTACTGTGTGTTGTTTTTAGAATGAGCCTAAGTTAAATCTTGTGAATTCTTACTTAATTATAATTTGAAGAGGGGAAACTTGCACCACACAGTCTGTCCGCATGCCGAACGCAACCGCGCAATCCACTACTAGAAGTTGGTCAACTAATCCAAGTTTTCCTTTACTGGCTAATGAGACGAGTTTGATTCGAATTCCCGACGCTCCGAGAAAAAGCCACCCTCTTTGAATAGCTCCTAGCTGACTACGACTACTTATAAAAGCAAATAAGAATAAAGTTCTTTCCGTAAGAAAAACCTATGCTGCATTTAGTACGTAATTGTATGACACGAACTTCTAAAACAAATTCTAATAACGTTTGAGATGAAACACCTATTTTAACTACCTTTAGATAAAACGCTTCCAAATAGATATAGGTATATAAAGATTTCCTTAGTTGAAGCAGAATCGCTCGCCGAGTTTATTGGACTCCGCGTAGATAAACAAAGCGTCTGGCCTCCGTAATGGAAATTACATACCCCTGAGGTCGGAAATCAAATTGACAGAAGAGGTTAAGCAAACGATGCGGTCAGGGAGCCGAGACCGTAGTCCGCCGAATATTAATCGCCCGGTAAATGCGCTTTTATTTGTTTTTCCCTTGGCTCATTGGCTGGCTGTGCGGGTAAGTGACAATCTCGATAGATCCAAGAAAAGGGTAATTACGAGTTACCAGTATCTTTCTAAATAGATTTTAAACATCGCTTCCCATGATTATCCCACGATGCCCCTTTCTTAAATGGTTTGTATACAAAAAGCTTTTATGATTTAATGACAAATACTCATGTAGCAGTACTTATTCCAGCTAGTTAATTCGAGCAAGATTCAGGCATACTCAATCACGTAGAACAACCTTTAACTTGTTGAGTCTCATTGGGAATACCGTTGTCATCGATTATCTAGCTTACCTACAACTCCTACCTACTAGAAATACCCGAGCCATGAGCAAACTTATTATGAAATAGTGCGATTTTTATTTAAGTAAGAAGACAAATGAACACAAGGAATTTCGTTTCACAAAATTATTATATTCTCTCTAATGTTTCTTACATTAGATACAAAAAATAAGTATAACTTTGAGGGGATCTATGTGAGTCGGCTGCTTTGCTGTAATAACGAATAAATCGACTCACTTTCATCGTCTACTGCCACAAAGGCCTGATTAATAACATTATCCTTAAGAAACTTTTTGCAATATGGTATTAGCTGAAATTACATTCTATGATTAGGATATACGAGTACATAAGCTATATTATTAATTAGAACAAGTTATTTGAAGTAATCCCGCAAGGCATCTAATTCGTTGCTATAAACACAAGTCAACGCATTGTCTTCGGTTGCCTAATAAATGACCACCACCAGGCTTGGTCTGGAGGTATGCTCGTGGGCCGCTCAGCTCATTAAAGAAAACTCACAGATTTGATCCCTGGATATGACAAACCAGTCTTATCGACAGATATTATATCGGTCTGGGTGTTTTGTACATGTGAAATTTGTGCCTATAATCCACCCCCGACGCCGGAAAAATCTAATCTAGCAACTTTTTCTACAAAAAAAAATAACGAAACATTTCAGTGTTTTCTTTTCTGTGACAGCATAAAAGAGCTATTATTAATGTAAGGGACAATTAAACAAATAATTTCCACATATTAAGGGAGATATTGTGAGATATACATTATTGGAAGATATTAGTTAAGTCATTGCTTTGTTTTGAAATATACATATATAAATATTCTATGAGTTTGGTGTAGAAAAATAATCAGAAAAATCTATTTTCTTGGCGTATTAAACATTTTTTAAGTTATGCTTACCTTACCTGTACAATCCGAAAAACCCCAAAAATTGTGTAGATAAAAATACTACATTCAAAATGTTACGCTAACATAGATCAAGGTCAACGATATGATGCTTAGTCAAGTAAAAAACTTAACATTTGCTGTGGTTGCTTACTTGCGTATGATGTTGCATTGTTGCAGTGGTGATTCTTTTTACTTCCTGCCGCGCGTGAGCATCGTATGCAAAACGCTTATAAGAGGTCCAAGAATCTTTGGATAAAATTACAGGTAATACATAGGGCAGTCCTGAAATACGGGCTAAAATTAGGAAACTGATCTACCGTAATACTAGTTGGTAAAAAAAATCTTATAATTAAGCGTGTCTATACTTATTTTTCAAGAACTTACTACGTTAGCTTACCTTTTTTAGTTTCCAGAGAACCATCGCTAATGACACCAAAGCTATAGCAAAATGGTGTTCCGGTTTTGTTTGAACGCGAGTTCCAAATGACTCTCAAAATTCTAGAAATTTCCAACGCTTTATAAATAGCGCCGTATGGGTTCTTATCAACGTATTGGGTTACCTCGAAAATAAATTATTGATTTAGTTTGAGTGAGTGATTTAGTTTGTACATAAAACAAATATTTACACTTATTATAAATGATATAGATGCAGGGCAGAGCAGTGATAGCCTAGTGGTTAGGCCGTTGGACTGCAAAGATAGCGGTTCTAACCCAGGCACACACCTCTCTCTCTTAGAAAGCATGTGCGTATTAAAAATTAATAATCACTTGCTTTAATGGTGAAGAAAAACATCGTGAGGAAACCTGCATGCCTACTGAGTTTCTCGAAGGTGTGTAAAGTTCACCAACCCGCACTGGGCCAGCGTGGCCTATGGCCCCTGTGGCCTAAACCCTCTCTGATTGAGAGGAGGCTCGTGCCCAACGGTGGGACAGTTTCTTTACAGGGCTAATATTATATAAATTATTGTTTATTAGTTATATTGTTATTAGAATAAACGTATAATAGGTCATAAAAAGTAATTGAAACATAGGGTGTACAACAATCTGTTGAAATAGTTGAGGCGCAGAATGGCTAATTCACAAATGGCAAGTAAGTATTAAAGTAGCCGTAGATGAAGTAGTAAGTACTCTGTTACCTTACCTTCTCAATTAAATCTATTTTCATCCACGAAGGACTGAACTGGGTATGATCCGCGACAACCGATGAGAATAACTTATCGCTATTTAAATCCCAACCACAACGCTTAGTTTTCTCTACGACATCGTTGATTGCCAGTGATTTTTCTATTTCCACATTAAACACTAAGTCGTTTGCAGCCCAGATAAGAGGAGTATTAATCTTATTACACTGCATCTAAAACGAAAATGTTATCAGCAAAACGTAATCTGCTGGATTTCGCTCTGTATAAAAGAACATCTTGTGACTAATCATTTCAACACGAACATATTAGGTAGTTGGCTTATGACCAGAACCGAAACGCGTTGTTCGTACTTAAGACACCTCTATCCTTTAGTTTATCTTCTACAAATTTAATTCATAACTCCCGAGTTGAGTGTATGAGGATTTTTCCGCATTATGTGTATTGTAATAAAACAATTTAAAAAGGCGCAATGAACTGTAAGGACTGTAAAATCGAACTAAGTACCTAATCTCAAAAGTTAAATAATAATTTACATATATTGTAACCTTAAGTTTATCAGCTATTATCGATCTTGACGCCGCTATATGAGGTGTGGGACAAAAAAATACGTCATGAGGAATATTTTGTGCTAAATGATGCAGGATATCAATGGCTACCAATCCATCTGCTACGATTATAGGCTTCGGCGCTTTCTTCTCTTGTAAGAAAACCTTATCCCTGGCCTTGACAGCATTTCCTTCAGGCTCTTCATCGACTTCTGAAAGTCTTGCGAAATTATGAGCAATCTTGATAATCAAGTAAAAAGTATCAAATACTTCATTAGAATCCAATTTGTTGAAGTCGAGAGAATTGGGATTCTTAAAATTTGTTATGAAGCAAAACACGTCAGCGTCTGTAATACTAATTAAAATATTATTAGTTTTTAAGTTATTAAATGCAATCGCTGCGGTGTTACACAAGCAATTAGATGCAATAAAATACCTGGGCAATTCTGATGAGATAATTATAGAGTGAAGACACGGAAAGGCACAACTGATCAACTCTAATTTAAATGCTTCTGCTTTGACTGTTTCATTTGAATATACCAGGAATATGACATCAACTAACTGTTTTATTCCAAAAACAGATCCAGATGAAATTTTCACAATCAACAACCGAGAAGATCGTACAAGCGGATTAATTACCATTACTTTCAAGATTGGCAATGCGCTATCTGCTAAATGGAAATTCATTTTCAAGCTATTTTTCCAATTGTTACCCTGCAACCAACGTAATATTTTGTAAAAGAATTACATACAGTCGTTACAAAATTACAACGTTACAAAATTGGAACTACCGTTGTCATCAAGTAAAATGTTCCTTCAGGACAGTCCCGGAGTTACCGTTTGCTATGAAATTTACCCAAGTTCTTTTTTTAATTAGTAACCGCGCGGACCCACTTGTTGAAATATCTCTTCGAAAGTAGGAAAATTTTACTAAAAATTAACCCTAATTTCACACCAACGCCCCCCTGTCAATGTCATCCATGGTCCAAAAGATCCTTGTCGCACGTCATTGGCCCTACTCGTGGATTTAATACAAAGGATTGCGCACTCTGCGAAAAAAACGTGATGACAAGGATACTCACTAAGAGCCCTACGTCTCTTTCTAAGTAGGGTGACCAAACATTGGTACGATTCTTGACTTGTTGACATATAACTAATGTATAATTCTCGGACACTGTTTATCGCCGTAATTCTTTCTTTCCCCGCATATGCCACATCTTCAATGACCTACTGTTATATCTTTACTAAAACATATTATTGCTTCTGCCGCGGACGACTATGAAAGCGAAGATAAATCCACATTTCACCGTTACCAGCATTGAGACGGCCATCCAGAAAACCTAAGCGCCGATATATATAGAGGTTTGTAAACGTCAATTTGTTTCTATTTGCCATTACTTTTTTACGCTAGCTGTATGGCTACCAAATGAAAAAAGTATATATATGGGTTATTAATTAAAACATTTAATATAAAAAATTAAAATAAACAACATTTATTATACTTTACTCCTTGTACGTTACTGAAAACCTTCCCTCTTAATAGTAATCTTTTTAGTACTACCATATTTCCAGATTTATCTAAATGTACTCATATGTATGCAAATTGAAAATATTAAAGTGTCAAGTAGACATGGCAACAATGCCTCACTGTTTTGATTCAATTATTTGTATCTGAAACAGTGTAAAGATTTGAATCCCAATATGACATATTTGGAACATTTGAATCGGGTAAATTCAAGCACAGTCGGCCCACCGACTAAAATCGTGTCGCATATTCGTTCGTTATGTGAGATTGTAAGTTTAGTAAATGTAAAATCGAGATTTAGACTGGAATGAACTATAAAGTATTTTTGTTTGTTCTGTAAGATTAGCGCCTTAGTATACTAACTGATGAATGTAAGATTGAGATTCAGATAAAATAAGGCATTTGTACAAGATTTTATTTAACTTGCAATGTTCGTATGTGTGTCTTTCTTTCTAGCTTGAATCTTATGATACATTTTTTTGAGCCGATTGAGCTGAAATTTGGCATACGTATGTAAGTCCGATGACTGATATGGTACCAAGGAGTTGGTCTGATGATAGAGTCGGAAGGTGGCCATAGGAACATGTGAACTATACAACGTAACCCCCTTGTGATTAGGCTGGTAAGATTGGTATTTAGAAGTACTATACAGCCAGATAGTGTTAAGGGTCTGATAATGTATATGAGGTGTAAGGTCTGGTATTGTATATGATTTTTTTTCTATGAGACGGCGTTAGCGTTGAATAAAATCGCGTATTAGTGATCTGCCTACCTATGTCAAATTACAAAATAAACGCGTGCGCGGCCGCAGGTAACAGCTATTATTTTTATATATGTATTGACGAGGAATGGTCATAATAATATACCATAGCAATGAAATAAAAATGAGATCATCTCGTAGCAATACGAAAGTCAATGCAAAAAGAATCATCAAAATCGGTTCATAAATTAAGAAGTTCTGTTATGTCTGAATATAAAATATATACAGGATAGAATTTTGAGAGGGGGCAGTAAGGGCAGCTACCTCAACCACCGCATTAGGAAATCGGTCTTATAAAACTATCCTATCTACGGGAAAAGTTGTTTGCGATTTCTGATTTTTCCAGTACTTCAATCTCAGTTGATCTAGTAGTTTTTGATCCTTGTGAGAAACACGATCGATTGGCAACAAAAAAGTTTTTAAGTAAATTGCCCAGTTTCTTGCTGTCTGTACATTTTTTTAAATTTAAATTCAGCTCAAAATGTCGCAAAAATTAAGGATAGTCGCCCTTACTATCGCATCTAAAAATCCATCCTGTATATACAAACGAATTGAGAACCGTGTTCGCTTAGAACTTGGTTATAAATAGTTTACAGCGTATTTAAACTACATCATAAATAGGTATAGTCCGTATTAGTTCTACCTTATGGTCAACGTACTGCATCGTAATGGATGCGAACGAGACACCGAGCTCCGGCCTATAGCTCTCACTCATCATGGTTTCTCGAGTTGTTTAAATCATAAAAATTCAGTGTTGTGTCTGTGAGTAAGAGTTTACTTTTCTTTGGCAATTTTTTGACAGTACTCAATGTTGTTTTATATCCATGGCCCCACTATACAAAGTATATTTTATTGTCACTGTCAAACTAATAAATCAAGCTGAGCAAATCAAGTGTATTTTATATTGCCCAAGTTAATTTGATGTTCTGGTGTTTTATCGTTAAGTTTACCGCTCATACATACTTAAACCGATCGTTCGTCCCTTTTTTTTTTTTTTTTTAAACTTGGCAAACTTGACATTGGCAGAATCATCGGGTAACGATGGAGCCATAGATTATAAATTGGATTGGATTGGAAGTGTATTTTATATTTTAGAGTAATGACCAAAGAAGTTTGAAACAATAGAAACCTGATTTACAAGAAAATTGTCCCAAGCTTCGTAAGAGCCAGTGAGATGTATATACGTATCTATCTCAATATCGATAATAAACCAAACTAAAATAGTTTTTTGTTTGAACTAATATAACTTAAAAATTGTCTCGCTGGTATATGTGTTTTTAAAATGTTTTTGCAATTTTCTTTTGGTTTGAAGTACTTTTAGTGCTATGTTATTTTCGTCTTGTGTGCTGTGATGAAAACTTTGTGATACTTAGAAAATAAAACCACACATTTTAAGATTCAAGTTTTTATGCATAAAGAAGTATAAAAATAATCAATTTATATAGAGATAAAACTACTTTACGGATTCGGATCAGTCAATTTTTACCATCTGTCAAGTGTCAGATCCCTCTACAAGATGCAGGAGTTTACAAGCTTGATGGTGAATGTGGTCTCTCTTATATAGGACAAACAAAAAGACCGGTAAAAACTCGGGTTAAAGAACACATAGCTGACCTAAAACACCGTCGCTCAAAGAAGTCTGCAGTCTGTGAACATGTCCTTGACCGCACCCGCCATAACATCAGATTTGATAGACCACAAATCCTCGTGAAAGAACACCGATTCCTACCAAGGATGGTTCGCGAGGCTATTGAAATTAAAAAACATCCTAATTTCAATAGAGAAGATGGCTGGGTGCTTCCATCGTCTTGGGATCCGGTAATTAATATAATCAAATCCAAAACCAAGCATAACACTGCAAGACCTCAAGACACCGTGAGCTCATTCTGCGTAGATCGGACCAACAACAATAAAAATAATTAAGAAGTTTGAGGGTACCCCGGAACAACTATGCCTTTTGGACGTCTAACACCTCAGTCCCTCCCGTGACCATGGGTGCTGCAAAGCACTCGAACGGCCGGGAACTAAAAATAAAAAAATAAAAAAAAAATAAACCGCGATAAAATCCGTAAAGTAGTTTTATTTCATGTGTAATATTCGCGTAAATCTAAGAACTCAATAATTTATATAGAGGTCAATAAAATGCACTTACAAACGTCAAACATTACAACCTTTGAGAATTTGCGGCAGAAAACTTTCTTTAACATAAATTGTTCATTTCTACCAACCTTTCGGCTAACCATGTCATTTTTTAACAAAGTGTATTTCACATCGTATGTTTTGGAATTGTTGATTTAAAAGCTGCTTAAACCCAATCATTTGACCTGTTCAGGTTATCTGAAATTTTGAAGTATCCTTTAATATAATTCAGTTTCGATAGACTTCTTGAACTTATTAAAGGGCACTTTTACGAAATGTGCCTTTTAATAAGTCATGCAAGATATTGTAGACTCACATACATTATTTAAAGTATTTTTTTTAATTACATAATCATATTTTTAAATTTGCTAACACTATTTTGATATTATAATATCACACACACACACACACACCGTCACGCCTATATTCCCCAGAGGGGGTGGCAGAGGTGTACTGAGTACACCCACGATTCGCCGACGATGTTAGGTCCCATGTAATATCAGATATTATCTATATTTGATTTTTAAATAAAAACCGTTGGATTTCAATTAGAATATTTATTTCGTTGAATTTTTGTTTAAAAAAAGCTCTCGGACCTGATTTAAGATTGCACGAACAGCTCCTTGCTAAAAAAAGGCAAGTTAATACACACACAAATCCTGCGGAATATCACCGAAGGATTAGCCTATACCTATGAAAATAACAGAAATAAACAAATTGTGTTGTTTTCATAACCGTGAATAACCTAATTTCATTACCGAATATGCCACTGAGCTTCACTTACCAAACAATTGTAATCTCCGTATCGCGCTAGTATTCGTACATCAATAATTATACAAATTCGTCCAACGGATTTAATTTAATGCCAAAATTATTTTTGGTTTGGTACATAAAAGAATAAACCCATTAGGTGAAACAACTAGCATATTATAAGATACATAAGAAAATAAAAAACTGACTGAAAGCTGTCGAAAAAATATGTACTGTGGGGGTCCTGCATGCTGAAGCTGTTATCCTCAGTATTTTTATGAGTTACATGCAAATGGGAAGCTAACCAACAACATATGACCCTACAATATTTCTTTCAGCGTCAAAATCCATTGCCTGAAATTAAATAATTTAAGATTATTATAGTAATAAACATTATTAAATGGTCATCGGCATTGGCCGCGTGGTTCCCGGCTTAGAATAGGACCAACCCATCTCATCCCATCGGGTGTCGTACAAGGCGATTAAGGGAAAACTAGGGAATGGGCAGCAGCGTTCCCTTAACACTTCGACGATCAATAACTGCGCTCGCCAACCCGCCTGCCAAGCGTGGCGAGTATGGCAAACACCCCCAATTATGGAAGAAAGTAAGAAAACCAGGCCCCTAGTCCCCGGCGGTCCTGTTCGTCCTGGCCACGGTAGCAGCCACGGTAACGACAGGACAAGGGGTGCTAAGAATCTCCGGCAGAGATTCGGCTACCACCGAAACCGAAAATTGGCCCTGGTGACATACAACGCACGCACATTGAGGACAGATGAGAAGCTAGTTGAGCTGGAAGAAGAGTTAAACAAGTTGCGGTGGAGTATTGTTGGTTTATCGGAGGTCCGAAGAGAGGGCGAGGACACGATAACCTTAAAATCCGGCAACTTGTTTTACTACCGGGAGGGCGAACAGCAGTCCCAAGGTGGTGTCAGATTTATCGTCCACAAGTCACTCATAAACAACGTTGTGTCCATCACTAGTGTGTCGAGCAGGGTAGCGTACCTGATACTCAGAATATCCAAAAGATATTCGCTAAAGGTCATACAGGTCTACGCACCGACCTCGGCATACTCAGATGATGAGGTCGAAGTTATGTATGAGGACATTAGTAGAGCCATACATACTTCCAAAGCACACTTTACAGTAGTTATGGGTGACTTCAATGCGCGACTGGGCAAACGGGGCGATGATGAGTTGAGAGTGGGGCAATTTGGATATGGGCAGCGCAACCCCAGGGGTCAGAGGCTGGTCGAATTTCTGGAGAAGGAGGGACTCTTTATGATGAACTCTTTCTTCCAGAAGCCGTCTCATAGGAAATGGACCTGGATGAGCCCTGATGGTTTCACAAAAAATGAGATAGACTTCATCATGAGCACCAAGCGACAAGTATTTAATGATGTCTCCGTGATTCACAGGGTAAAAACCGGCAGTGATCACCGAATGGTCAGAGGCACATTAAATATTAATGTCAAAATGGAAAGATCGCGTCTAATGAAGTCTACGCTCCGACCTTCTAATACACATATCCAAAACCCCGAGAACTTTCAACTCGAATTGTCAAACCGCTTCGAATTGCTAGACAGCAGCGCATCAGTGGACGAAATCAACAATAGGTTGGTAGACACTGTCCATGCGGTCGGGTCTAAGCATTTTAAGCCCCACCGTAAAAATAGGCCTCAAAAGCTATCTGACTACACCCGAAACCTTATGGCTGAGCGACGTACCATGACACTCCAAACCTCCGATGATGCTAAGTCCTATAGGCAGCTCAATGGACAGATACTGAAGTCTTTGCGACACGATTTACGGTCCTTCAATACAAGACGTATTGAGGAGACCATAGAGCAGAACAAGGGCTCCAAAGTGTTCGCAAGAGACGCGTCTATTGGGCAAAGCCAGTTGACGAAGCTGAAGATGGAGGACGGAAACGTAACGTCGAATAGGTCAGAGGTGCTCAGGGAGATAGAGAGGTTCTATGGGCAGTTGTATACCTCAGTAGCTGAACCTGTTGACTTGGTAAAAAACCCAAGAGCCAAGCTAACCCGACACTACACTGAAGATATCCCGGACATCAGCCTGTACGAGATTAGGATGGCTCTCAAACAACTTAAAAACAACAAAGCGCCGGGTGAAGACGGAATTACCGCAGAGCTTCTGAAAGCGGGCGGATCGCCGGTGCTTAAAGTCCTTCAGAGGCTGTTTAATTCCGTCTTGCTCGAAGGAAAAACGCCGGAAGCATGGAACAGGGGTGTGGTGGTGCTGTTTTTTCAAGAAAGGTGATAACACTTTATTAAAGAACTATAGGCCCATCACACTGCTGAGCCATGTTTACAAGTTGTTTTCGAGAGTCATCACGAATCGTCTCGAACGCAGGCTTGATGATTTCCAGCCTCCCGAACAAGCCGGTTTCCGGAAAGGGTTTAGTACCATAGACCACATACATACGCTGCGGCAGATTATACAGAAGACCGAGGAGTATAATCGGCCACTATGCTTGGCGTTTGTGGACTATGAGAAAGCCTTCGATTCGATCGAGACTTGGGCGGTTCTTAGTTCTCTCCAGCGATGCCGCATTGACTATCGGTACATCGAAGTGTTGAAGTGCTTGTATAATAACGCCACCATGTTAGTCCGAGTGCAAGGGCAGTGCACGAAGGCGATCTCCATAAAAAGAGGAGTAAGACAGGGAGACGTCATTTCTCCGAAACTGTTTACGACTACCATAGAGGACGCCTTCAAGCTCTTGGAATGGCGAGGACTTGGCATCAACATCAATGGCGAATACATCACTCACCTTCGATTTGCCGACGACATTGTGGTCATGGCGGAGTCGCTGGAAGATCTAGGACGAATGCTCGGCGACCTCAACAGAGTATCTCAACAAGTGGGTCTTAAAATGAACATGGACAAAACGAAAATAATGTTTAACGTCCATGTCGTACCCACCGCACTCACCGTTGGGAACTGTACTCTTGAAGTTGTCGACGAATACATTTACCTGGGACAGGTAGTCCGGTTAGGTAGGTCCAACTTTGAGAGAGAGGTCAATCGACGAATCCAACTCGGCTGGGCAGCGTTCGGGAAACTGCGCAACATCTTCTCATCCAAAATACCTCAGTGCCTAAAGACTAAAGTTTTTAGTCAATATGTGTTACCAGTGATGATATATGGATCAGAGACGTGGTCTCTAACTATAGGTCTAATAAAAAAGCTCAGAGTTGCTCAGCGAGCTATGGAGAGAGCTATGCTCGGCGTTTCTCTACGTGATCGAATCAGGAATGAGGAGATTCGTAGAAGAACCAAGGTCACCGACATAGCCCTTAAGATTAGCAAGCTGAAGTGGCAATGGGCGGGCCACATAGCGCGAAGATCGGACGGGCGTTGGGGCAGAAAGATTCTAGAGTGGAGACCACGTATTGGCAAGCGCAGCGTGGGACGACCACCTGCCAGATGGACCGACGATCTTGTGAAAATCGCAGGAAGTCGTTGGATGCAGGTGGCATCGGACCGGTTACGCTGGAAAGCGATTGGGGAGGCCTATGTTCAGCAGTGGACAAGTATAGGCTGAGATGATGATGATGATGAAATGGTCATCTCATGTTAGAAATAATAGTTTTGCTTTTTGACTCTCTGTGGAGTGAGCTGAGAGATAATAGCTCGGTACCCTCTGCTTTACAAGGAATTTGAAAAGATAATATTAGCAGTTAGATTTAGCTTTCACTAGATTGAAAACAAATTAATTCAGCTAGCTTATAATGGTTAATTTAATGACACGTAAAAGGACATTGGACACACGAAAATTGCCCCAGAACCAACAAACACTTGACCATACCATCATTATTTTATTAAAATAATAGCAAATATCCGTATTTAACGGACAATTTGTTATCTAAAACAAATATTTCAAAGTATTGTAAGTACTTATATCGAAGTCGCCGACATCTTTACTGAATGTCAACACACAATATAACCTCATATGTAGTAATGGCTACTGAATTATAACCTCAAAATCGAATACATTTTGTACAATATTGCAATTCTCCCGCTTGTCCGTATAATAATAAATGCCTTAAGAGAATTTATGGGTGATTTGAAATCTTATAAATAGATGTTATGTGGCAGCTGATCACTTGGATGCATTATTATGAATAACTATCATAATATTAACAAAAACAACTATTAATATAAGTGTAATATATTATTAAATGTGCCTCATTAGGTAAATATTACGAAGGTAAAGATTTTTTTTAGATGCCGCCTTTTTGTTTTCACTTAACACAAATGAATCAACTGTAAACTGACTACAAGACTAATGGCCATTGGTCTAATGGCAGAGCACATCACTTTGTGATCACGAGGTCCTGGGTTCAAATCCTAGGTAGGACAAATGTAGTTTTAGTAACGAAAAATTTCCCCTATGAGTCCGGAGTCTGGAATTGTGCCCGGTATATGACAATACGCTCGCCCCTATTGCATGGGACCTAACATCGTCGGCAAAAAGTGGGTGTACTCAGTACAACTCTAGCACCCCCGCTTGGAGAATATAGGCGTGATGGTGTCTTATTAATTCACAATAATAAGACTTGATGCCGTGAAATAAGTGTTAGCTTTTGGTTATCAATAAAAAAATCACATCACTAATAACCTCAGCTACCACTAATCCAAAATTAATGAAAATACAATAATATAAGCCTATATTTAGTTATAAATGGGAATAAGGAAGATTTATGCTTAGTCGTTTACAATATCATTAAAGTAATAAACCTTATACATGTAAAATAAATAAAACAAGGCACCAATGAAACGTCAATAACCATTGATATACAGTATTTACCTCAATGTCAATAACACATTCATATTTTTCTTGACGTAATTTTTGCGATTTAGCACTCAAAACCACGTATGCAATTTCACTCAAACAATAATTAAGCCCTGTAGAATCAATATATAATTTTCAAATAAGTGCGCAATTTTTTTGTAAATAAATACATTACAATCAAATTGAATTGACACCAAATATATATTTTTTTTCTATAATTAACACGACAATTTTAACGAAAATTTATCTATGAAGGAGGTTGTTTTATCGACTTAAATTTAAATATAGAAGGATTTCATAATACACCAGGCTGACCAAACATCAAAAGACTCGGGAAATATCAAGAAACAATAAGACCAGACAAGATATTTTTTCTCTGTTTTGCTTATTGATTGACATGACTGATATGCCATAAGAGTAAGCAGTGCAAATATATAATCTTTTAGCGCTCACTCTATAGTACTCTAAGATAAGGATTAATTTATATTCTCTATGGATTGTTCACATATTAAGGTCTGTCTATATGCATGTACTTTGCTCAAAAATAAAAATAAATGAGATAATATGTTTAAAGACGGCCACCCTAAGGACGCAACTGCCAGTAGATAGGGATTTAGGTCTGTAGGTATATGATATAGGTAATCATTATAGCAACGTCCCCAAATGAAAATTCCAGTGCCGTTCTCGACATCCATAATACAAGGTTAGGTTGTGGGTTAGGCACACTACCATGAGTGCCAATAGGATTCCAGGTAAGCGAACTCTATTTGCTCCAACAGTTGAGAAGGGATTCATGGGAAATTAGTGAGGGTTAACTACCTCATACCTACTAAGGGATTCTTATTGAGGGATTATGGTATAACGCCATTTTTCGTAAAATTAAAAAAAATACCGAAGAATATGTTTTATTGTGGTTTTATTCGTATTTTATTTTGTTTTGTACTTTTTGACGTTATTAGTTAGTTACGTTTTAATGTTAATTTACCGTGACGAAATCCATGACCGTGCCTTAACCTGTTTAATATAAAATTTTATTTACTTCGGATATTCACTTTAATCACATAGTAGGTATTAAGTATACGAATTATTTACTTTTTTAAATTAGAATGCGTTTAATAATCTCAACTCTACCCTGCCCTACAAATTGTCAATTTAGGGGGTTTTATACAACCTAACTGCTAATCTACCACCGGATCGGAAAGCGGCTTCCGCAGAGAAGATCCGGCGAAGAAACTCAGTGTCTTGTATTTCTTATTTTCTCTTTTTATTTTTTTCAATCATATTGTGTGAGTATCCCAAGATAATCCCTATACCAAGATATGGGACTAATGATGTTATTTCCAAGAAGTAGCTGTATAAAGTATTCCAAATGGACCAGTCCCCACAAGCAGCACCCGTTCACGAGTATGACTACAGAAACAACCATCACTCCCCTCGACCATATTAGAGGCAGCGGAATAACCCGCGCTAGACTACCACCGCAAGCAAAGACACTTTATTGAGAATGGCAAAGCCAGAACCCCCGAAGACTGTAGTCAGATTGTGACACCTTAACGTGTGCGAAGATATTCAACTGACTAATTTTAAACTATATGCACTTTGGTTATGCATATACATATTCAGTATAAAGTATTGTAAGTACTTATATCGAAGTCGCCGACATCTTTACTGAATGTCAACACACAATATAACCTCATATGTAGTAATGGCTACTGAATTATAACCTCAAAATCGAATACATTTTGTACAATATTGCAATTCTCCCGCTTGTCCGTATAATAATAAATGCCTTAAGAGAATTTATGGGTGATTTGAAATCTTATAAATAGATGTTATGTGGCAGCTGATCACTTGGATGCATTATTATGAATAACTATCATAATATTAACAAAAACAACTATTAATATAAGTGTAATATATTATTAAATGTGCCTCATTAGGTAAATATTACGAAGGTAAAGATTTTTTTTAGATGCCGCCTTTTTGTTTTCACTTAACACAAATGAATCAACTGTAAACTGACTACAAGACTAATGGCCATTGGTCTAATGGCAGAGCACATCACTTTGTGATCACGAGGTCCTGGGTTCAAATCCTAGGTAGGACAAATGTAGTTTTAGTAACGAAAAATTTCCCCTATGAGTCCGGAGTCTGGAATTGTGCCCGGTATATGACAATACGCTCGCCCCTATTGCATGGGACCTAACATCGTCGGCAAAAAGTGGGTGTACTCAGTACAACTCTAGCTCCCCCGCTTGGAGAATATAGGCGTGATGGTGTCTTATTAATTCACAATAATAAGACTTGATGCCGTGAAATAAGTGTTAGCTTTTGGTTATCAATAAAAAAATCACATCACTAATAACCTCAGCTACCACTAATCCAAAATTAATGAAAATACAATAATATAAGCCTATATTTAGTTATAAATGGGAATAAGGAAGATTTATGCTTAGTCGTTTACAATATCATTAAAGTAATAAACCTTATACATGTAAAATAAATAAAACAAGGCACCAATGAAACGTCAATAACCATTGATATACAGTATTTACCTCAATGTCAATAACACATTCATATTTTTCTTGACGTAATTTTTGCGATTTAGCACTCAAAACCACGTATGCAATTTCACTCAAACAATAATTAAGCCCTGTAGAATCAATATATAATTTTCAAATAAGTGCGCAATTTTTTTGTAAATAAATACATTACAATCAAATTGAATTGACACCAAATATATATTTTTTTTCTATAATTAACACGACAATTTTAACGAAAATTTATCTATGAAGGAGGTTGTTTTATCGACTTAAATTTAAATATAGAAGGATTTCATAATACACCAGGCTGACCAAACATCAAAAGACTCGGGAAATATCAAGAAACAATAAGACCAGACAAGATATTTTTTCTCTGTTTTGCTTATTGATTGACATGACTGATATGCCATAAGAGTAAGCAGTGCAAATATATAATCTTTTAGCGCTCACTCTATAGTACTCTAAGATAAGGATTAATTTATATTCTCTATGGATTGTTCACATATTAAGGTCTGTCTATATGCATGTACTTTGCTCAAAAATAAAAATAAATGAGATAATATGTTTAAAGACGGCCACCCTAAGGACGCAACTGCCAGTAGATAGGGATTTAGGTCTGTAGGTATATGATATAGGTAATCATTATAGCAACGTCCCCAAATGAAAATTCCAGTGCCGTTCTCGACATCCATAATACAAGGTTAGGTTGTGGGTTAGGCACACTACCATGAGTGCCAATAGGATTCCAGGTAAGCGAACTCTATTTGCTCCAACAGTTGAGAAGGGATTCATGGGAAATTAGTGAGGGTTAACTACCTCATACCTACTAAGGGATTCTTATTGAGGGATTATGGTATAACGCCATTTTTCGTAAAATTAAAAAAAATACCGAAGAATATGTTTTATTGTGGTTTTATTCGTATTTTATTTTGTTTTGTACTTTTTGACGTTATTAGTTAGTTACGTTTTAATGTTAATTTACCGTGACGAAATCCATGACCGTGCCTTAACCTGTTTAATATAAAATTTTATTTACTTCGGATATTCACTTTAATCACATAGTAGGTATTAAGTATACGAATTATTTACTTTTTTAAATTAGAATGCGTTTAATAATCTCAACTCTACCCTGCCCTACAAATTGTCAATTTAGGGGGTTTTATACAACCTAACTGCTAATCTACCACCGGATCGGAAAGCGGCTTCCGCAGAGAAGATCCGGCGAAGAAACTCAGTGTCTTGTATTTCTTATTTTCTCTTTTTATTTTTTTCAATCATATTGTGTGAGTATCCCAAGATAATCCCTATACCAAGATATGGGACTAATGATGTTATTTCCAAGAAGTAGCTGTATAAAGTATTCCAAATGGACCAGTCCCCACAAGCAGCACCCGTTCACGAGTATGACTACAGAAACAACCATCACTCCCCTCGACCATATTAGAGGCAGCGGAATAACCCGCGCTAGACTACCACCGCAAGCAAAGACACTTTATTGAGAATGGCAAAGCCAGAACCCCCGAAGACTGTAGTCAGATTGTGACACCTTAACGTGTGCGAAGATATTCAACTGACTAATTTTAAACTATATGCACTTTGGTTATGCATATACATATTCAGTATAAATTATTTTTAATTCTATTCATCACTGTCAACGGTCGGTTTTTTCATCGAACGCTGGACACCGAATAGGGCTACAGTAAGTAAGTACTGTAAGTTCTTGTCAAAAGAAATCCCAGACACTACTGAGCTATCTGATTTTATTATGGAGTTTCTATGGCCACCTTTCCGTCCTGTCTTCAGACCCTAAACGCTAATGGTATAGGGCTATAATACTCGACAAAAGACATACCAACCCAAACAGAATGGTTATATATTCTATAGGTAGTTGTGAAATGGCAACCATTCGGTTCCGTCATCAGACATATTATTTAATTATCACTGAACTTACATAAATAAGTATGCTATTCAGCCGAATCCGATGCCAGTAAGTGCCTGAAAAATGGATTCCAAATGGACCAAAGAGACCGTTAGTAAATACAAAAAAAGTTTAAGCTTATAAAAAATAATTAATGCTAGGATAAATTAAATAAAATTCTAAGTAAAGTAAAAAAAGTCTTATTTTTTTAAAGTAAAAAAAACAACACTGTCACGTCTATATGCCCCAAACGGGGTTGGTAGATGTGTACTATGTACGCCCACATATCGCCTACGATGTTTCTTCTGAATGTAATAAGGGTGAACCAATTGCCATTAATCGGTATACCGAGCATCAATCCAGACTCCGGACTGCTATTGAGAATTCCACAATTTTTTTTTCAATAGAAACTTCACTTCGTCGGCATAATGTGAATAGGCTTATCCCTATGGGACCGAACATCGCTTGCAATATAAATGTGCGTACACCATACACTTCTGCCACTCTCGCTATAGGCCTGAAGGTGTTTAGTATTTTTTTTATTTTAACTTTAAGCCAATGAATTTATGCCTTAGTACAGGCGACGACGCAACGGTTGATAGGTACTTACACGCTTATAGGTATTCCCCTAGCGGGGGTGGCAGAGATATATGGTGCAAACCCACTTACCTACATTCTAAAATATTCCAGATGAACCATGAGGATTGTATCACGGAATAAAGAAGTACTATCTACAAGTCTTTTTTGTTCAGTGAATTACGTCATTATATATTTTATGCAAACTTTACCCTTATAAATTACAGTAGATACTGTAAAACTACTGGTGAAAAGTTGATCAAAATAATGCCAAAGGTTCTTTCTTTGCAAGGATTACTGTGTTACGCTGTAACGTTACTTGCCTCTTATGCCATCTTTCGTCATAATAATGCAACTACTCGTATGTTTGCATGTCAGAGGTTTGCAAAACTAAGAAACCATGCCACATATTTATCGTACTAGCGCCATTTGTAGCTTATTCTTGTGAGTCTTTATGAAGTAGTTAGATTAAAATCGTTTAAATTAAAATCGTAAAAATAAAAATATTAACATTTGTAACATCATTATGAATTGAAACTGGCTTTGTAAATAGCTTCTGTTTCTTGACATTGTCAACTTTGACATTTCATTTGACAAGTTGACTTGACGTAACCGTCGACGCGTTTACTTCTTTTTCTGCTGTATTTTGCCCGAAATGTTTATCAGTAATTAATGAATCCGTTATGGCTTCGTCTAAAGAAAAAGATGTGGAAGTGTCACCAGCATCATCATTGTCATCAGTGAGAACCCAATTGTTCGACAGATCACCATCGGTCTCCTCGACGAGGGAGGACAAATGGCCGGAACTTTTAATATCCAGGCCATACAAATCATACTATTACAGTTCAATGAGTAAGTTTCAATGTTTCTACACATAATATAACCTTTAGGATAATCTCATTCGTATGTAATTAAAGATTTTAATTATAATTAACCTTACTCAGAAGATATCGAATATCAGAATATAACAATGTAGTAAACAAGGTTACATGTTTGTGTTTTATGTGTTGCGTGTGACCGGTACATAGATAACGTGCACGGTCCTCTATTATGCAAAATAAATGTCTGTTTTCTTCTGTCAATGACCCCTTATATTTTTCTAAAGATCAAATTTGAAATTATGTTACTAAATAGTCTGCTTTGTGTTTGTATGCTAAAATTACTGGGCTATTTTGTAAATAGAATGGAAAAAATGCCAACCGGACAATCTTGGGAAAGTACCTTAAATGTCAGAGTTAGCAAAATTTACTAATGAAATAATTCATTTATTTTTAAAAGTATATAAATGATCGCTGATGTTGGCCACTCAGTTGCAAGGCTCAAAAGGAACTGGGCTGGACATATCTGTTCCATTTCGGGTGAGCTTTGGGCAAAAATTACCATAGTGTGGGTGCCACCTCGCAGAAAATGATGGCACGGCAAAGGTGGCGAGACGAGCTAGATTCCTATAACAAGACACGAAACTGAGATGAGTGGAAGAAGGGAGGGGAGGCCTTTGCCGTGCAGTGGGACAATATGGGCTTATCTATATATTAATACGTGAAGCAAAAACTTTGTACACCTTTTTACAAAAATTGCGCAGATGGAGGAGTATGAAATTTCCCACACTTATAGTTTATATAGAGAAGGAGTGCAGAATGCTAATATTTTTTAAAATATATATAAAACATACATTAAACAATAAAAAAAACATAACACACTACCATGTATTTGACACAATACACTTCAAATTATTTGTCTATAGTCTTACTGAATGTCAAACATAACCAGCAAATGATGAAAGAGTTTTTACAAAAAACATCGCTTACAAAGAAGTTCTGTATCATTAATTAAAGTATCGAAATATGTATGTCAAGTTCAATGGTCAGCATTTTCTTCATCGCATAGTTTTTTCTTACAATTAAAAAAATTAAATGGTATTCTATTTATCTATCTATCTATATCATCACGCCAGATCCCTTGCGGGGTAGGCAAAGAGTACTATTATGTTTAATAAAAGACAATTTAACGATTCACATGTTTACTGCTAGGTAGCATACACAATCCTGTCCAGACTCCAGTTAATCTCTCCATCCGTTAATCTGCAAGCGGAGTAAAATGTCCCTTAGAAATAAGGTGACGCTTTACAAAACTTGCGTTCGTCCCATCATGACTTATGCGTGTGCTGTGTTCGGGCATTCGGCCCCCTCTCACATCGACAGACTTCAAGCGGTTCAAAACCGCTTCCTCCGTAAAGCCGTAGGAGCCCCATGGTTCGTACGGAACGTCGACCTCCACTCCGATCTAGGTCTCGAACCTATTCGCGCCTTTATTAAAAAGGCGTCAACACGTCACTTCGCGAACGCATCTACCCATGCGAATCCGTTAATCGTAGCCACCGCCGACTACGACCTCCCTCATGACCCCTGCCGCCACCGCCGGCCGAGACATGTTCTCACCGACCCCCCCGATGCTTTGTCATCCCTTCTTTCCGCTCAGAATACGAGCGACGCCGTAGACGCAGACGCAGTAGTAGATCCCCTCCCATAGCCGGCGGTCGACCGGTGCGCTTAGTAGTGCACCCGTCCCCCCACAGCGACTGTCCCAACCGAGGGCGCCTCTCCGAGGCGCCCTCGAGTATGTCGCCTCTTGCCCTTCTGGCTGGCTGGAGCGTAGTGGTTGCACGCTCGCCTTTAAAATCCGGTGAAGCTGTAGAGGCCTCGAGGCCAACAGCGTAGATCATTCACACACACACACACACACACACACTCCAGTTAATCTCTATGTACCCTACATTGTAATACCTATTTAAACAAATAAGAACACAAGTACCTACATTATATGTAACATACCTTTCCCCCAAGAGTGTACACTATTCTACAGTACCATTGAAACTACGTTTATCGGACAGTTCATCAAAAATACTCCTAACTGATACAAAAGATACTTAACTAAGTGATCTTAAGAAACTACACATTTAATCATTAGCTGTAGGTCTCACATATGGTGATTTAGATAGCCTATATTGCCTATTCCTAAATCGCCTACTAGCATAATTAGGTTCTGCATCCGATGTACTGGGAATACCCAACATCTCCTCCCATTTGCCTGAATTAGGAATTTCTATGATGTCTTGAGTGTCGATATCGTTATCTATTCCTGCTTGTCCATATTTATTATAAGAATCCTCTTCCACCATTTCCGAAGCTTCCTCAGTCCGTTTTTCAGTATGCTGTTCCGGCTCTTTCATTTTAATTAGCTGATCAATATGCCTGTTCACAATGTCTCCTTCTTTACTTTCGACTCTGTAACTAGATGGACCATCTTTATTCCTTACAATACCTGGTAACCACCTAGGCCCACTACTGAAATTTCTGTACATGACATTCTGACCAACATTAGTTTCCCTGTGCTTCTTCTGCTGATTATTTTCAATTTGTACATCTCTCTTTCCTCGTCTAATATTATCAGGATGTATAGTGTCCAGCAGTGTTCTTAGTCGTCTGTTCATTAAAAGTTCTGCTGGGCTCTTTTGTGTTGTTGAACATGGAGCAACTCGTAAACCTAATAACATATTCGGTAATTTTAAAATTTTTATGTCCCATGGTATTTTATTCATTTTCCGTAGCTTGTCTTTAACAGTCTAAACCATTCTCTCAGCTAGACCATTCGTAGCGGGATGATGAGGGGCCGTAGTAATATGACGTATTTTATTTGAAGACAGATATTCCTTCATTTGAGCTGAAACAAATGGTGTACCATTGTCTGATACAATTGTCTCACACAAGCCATGGGTAGCGAATACCATTCTCAGGTGCCGGATCACTGTTTCAGACGTCATGTTATTCACTATGAATACTTCAGGCCATCGAGAATAGGCGTCAACCATTATTAAAAAGGTTTTATTCTGAAACGGCCCTGCAAAATCAACATTGATTCTGGACCACGGTTTAGTCGGTGTAACCCATTCATGCGCTGTTTTAGGGGGCATGTGGCGGTTTTCAAGGCATACATTACAGCCATTTACTACAGCTTCTATGTCATTGTTAATGTTAGGCCACCAAACGTAACTTCGCGCCATCGCCTTCGTCTGCACTATTCCACTGTGTGTCTTATGTAAAGTCTGTAATATTGACTCACGCAATGAAGGTGGGACTACAACCCGACAGCCAAGCAATATGCAATCATCCTGTAGTGACAGCTCTGCTCGATGCAGCCAGTAAGGACGTAACTCATCGTCGGCAACCTTGGGAGGCCAACCGCTGAGCATGTGATGTAAAACACGCGCTAAGGTTTTGTCTTTCTTGGTTCCTAGAATTAAAGCGTTAATATCGACTGGGAAGTCTGTCGGAGTTTCTGCCATTAATAAAATATCTCCCGTCTGTGGTTCGGGTTCTTCGTCTACCGGCTGGGGCCAACGGCTGAGCCCGTCCGCGTTGCCAATTTGAGTCCCGGGCCTGTATACAATATTGTAATCATGCGATGTGAGTGCAATTGCTATTCTTGTTAAACGAGGTGATAAGATACTAGGCATAGGTATTTTTGGGTCAAAAATACCAAGCAAAGGTTTATGGTCCGTAACTACAGTAAATGACCTGCCCATTAGGTAATTGTGAAACTTTTGAATGCCAAACATTATCGATGTCGCTTCTTTGTCCAGCTGCGAATATCGTTGTTCATGTATGTGAAGGGTTCTGGACCCCATAGCTATCGGGCGCTCGCTACCATCATCCATGACGTGCGCCAATACAGCGCCCACCCCGTATTCGGAACTGTCGCATGTCACAATCAGAGGTTTATCTAAATCGTAGTGCACCAACGTCATGTCAGATGACAATAAACGTTTAGCTATATCAAAGCTTTTCTGTTCCTCATCTGTCCATTTCCATTCCTTGGATCTGTGTAACAACCGGTGCAGCGATTCAAGTATCGTCGCTTTATGAGGTATGAACCTTTCATAAAAATTGTATAGGCCCAAAAACGCTTGCAGTTCTCGTACAATTTTAGGTTCTGGCGTTTTCATTATAGATTCTACTTTACTAGGAGCAGGGTGGATACCCTCGGCATCAATAATGAATCCCAAAAATTCTACTCGTTTTTTGGCAAACTTGCATTTATGCTTGTTGAGCCGCAGTCCGGCGCGTTTAATCCGTTCTAAAACTACGTCCAGACGTTGACCCATCTCTTGCATTGTATGCCCACTGACTATTATGTCATCAATCAGGATTGCGACGCCAGAAATGCCCGCCAGCAAAGAGGACATTAACCTTTGAAAAATTCCTGGACATGCCTTTACGCCAAAGGCTAATCTATGTACTGTGTAGAGGCCTTTGCACGTATTTAACGTTAACACCTTAGCTGTCGTGTCATCAACGGTCACCTGTGTATAGGCTCTATTCAAATCCAGTGTGGTAAAGAATTTACCACCAGCAATCGTAGCGAATACTTCACTAGCTGTAGGCATCGGATAGGTGTCAGACTCTGTAGCCTGGTTAACAGTGCAGCGGTAGTCTCCACAGAGACGAATTTCACCTGACTTCTTAATTATTGGTACAACAGGTGTTGCCCATTTCGAATAAGACACGGGACGAATCACCCCCTCATCCACTAAACGCTGTATCTCATTTCCTACTCTCTCCTTCAAGGCGTACGGCACCGGACGCGCCTTCACAAATTTCGGTGTAGCATTGGGTAATAAATTTATGGTCACAGGGTCCCCACGGTAGGTACCGAGGTCCGCTCTGAATACTTCTTGATGCTTCATAACAATGTCGTCCACTAATGACATGTAATCATATGATACAGTATATAAACTTAATGTAATATTAAGCGGTTGAAACCAATTTCTTCCCAAAAGATTTGGTCCGGCACCTCTAACAACAATAATATTTAAATCGCGTATTATATCATTGTATTGCACACGCACAACCGTCTGACCGATCAGTGATACAGGAGACTTGGTCCACGTGTGTAAGTTCAGTGGTGTAGAATGCAGTGAGTCCCGCGATCGCATTCCGCGCAGTATACGCCACGTATGTTCATTTATTAATGAGAAGCTGGCACCCGAGTCTATTTCCATAAACACAGGCGTGCCATTCAATATCAGCTTAACTCTAAATGGTTGTATTAAATTCCGTGAACTACCAAAACAATAAATCCCATTTAAATTATAGTCGCACTCATTCGACGCACAGTAGTTTATCTTGTCCGCTTTCTTTTTTGTAATACATACTTTTTCTATGTGCCCTTTTTTCCTACAATATCGACAAATTGCATTTACAAAACGGCATTCATTACTATGTCTATCACCGCATCGATAACAGAAACGCATCATATTATTAGCTTTAATTTGCACGGCGTTAATATCCATGGGTTCCGGCGCGCTGTCCGCGGCCGCCGCCGCCCTGGTCGCGCCGGGCGCGCTGCCCGCGGCTCGCGCCGAGATCATGCGCACGTCCCGGCCTGCGCTCTCCGCCGATAGCATCGCGTCCGTGACGTCCTTATAGCCTAGGTTGTCCCGCTTCAGCAATTCGTATTGTAATTTCTGATCACTCATGCCACATACGAGCCTATCGCGCAGCATTCGTTCTAGGTTTGGAAAATTGCAACCGGTACTTAATTTTCGCAACTGTGCAATGTATTCGGATGCCGGTTCATTTCCTTTCTGATCACGATTGTAAAACTGAAACGATACCGAAATCTCATTCGGTTATGGGCTATAATGTTCCGATAAAATAGTTTCAATCTCATTAAAGGTTACATCACATGATTTCCTTGGTGTAATTAAAGCTAAGAATGTTTCGAACACTTGTGCACCACACACTGTGAAAAAGTTAGCCCTTTTCGCTTGATCTGTCACTATGTTGTTTGCTTCCAAACAATATTTTAGTCTATCCAAGTAACTGTGTAAGTAACAGTTATCTATGTGAGGATTGAATTCACAAAAGTTTATACACTTGTTACGCTCCATTATCACCAAATTTTCTACGTCGTCGCCACTATTATGTTTAATAAAAGACAATTTAACGATTCACATGTTTACTGCTAGGTAGCATACACAATCCTGTCCAGACTCCAGTTAATCTCTATGTACCCTACATTGTAATACTTATTTAAACAAATAAGAACACAAGTACCTACATTATATGTAACAAGTACAGAGTTCCAAAAGGTTATTTTCTTAGATAAAAAAGGTATTCTTTATTTTAATCATGTTTTGGTTTTTTTTTATTTAAATTTCAAATAATTTGTTTGAAAAAAATAGGCAAATTAACAGAGTACCCTTGGCAAAATCTGTGATTATAGAAGTATAGTCTTTGACAATAGAACCTTAATAATGTTCAAACTTATAATTTAAATGAATTATGGTCGAATTTCGACCAATGGGCGACCACTAGTAATAATAATAATACCTGCCTAGCCCGCAAGGGATCTGGCATGATGATATAAATAGATAGATACTAATATTAATATAAATGATAGGTTGCAGATGGTAATTTATAGAGTTGCATGGAAGGTTATGGTGTGAACTTTTTCTAACAATGAATCAAAATATCATATCAGATAAAAGAAAGTTGTATTCAAAGATTTTTTTTAAAACCTTAGTTTCGGTCAGTGCTTTACGTGCAACACTCATAGTGACATGTTTAACGAACAAAGTCATACGAGGGCTGGTCAATAAGTCCGTGACTTTTTAAATGAAACACAAGATTTGTTAGTTAGTTTATTTTTCAACATAGTCTCCTTTGAGCTCTATACACTTAGTCCAACATTCTCCAATTTTTTTATCCCTTCCAAAAAATATGATTTGTTGCAGTCATCAAAATAGGCATTTGTTTGTGAGATGATTTCGTCGTTAGAGTCAAATCTCTTTCCGCCGAGCCATTTCTTCAAGTTTGGAAACAAGATATTTCTTGTGACTATTGTCACTCGGGGCTAAATTTGTAGAATAGGGCGGATGAGGGAGCAATTCGTAGCCTAATTCATGGATTTTTGCCATATAAACTGCACATGTGTGCACCCTTGCATTGTCCTGGTGGATAAGAACTATTTTCTTGGCCACATGCGGACAGACACACCTTACCATACTCAAATCCGAGAACTGACTGACAATAACGAAGCCTCGGAGTCAAGTAGCGACTCCTTTCAGTTCGGCTTCCGTAAATGGCGAAGGACGACCCGCCATTTACGGGGGCCGAACTGAAAGGAGTGCTCAAAGCGCTAAATCCAAAGAAGGCCCCCAGGACGGACGGGTTAACCGCCGACATATGCACGAAGGCGATCCAAAGCGACAGGGGAGTGTTCTTAGCGATAGCCAATAAATGCATGTCGCTGGCGCACTTCCCGACGCAATGGAAGACAGCACACGTTGTCATACTCCGGAACCCAGGCTAGGAAGACGACACCCAACCAAAGTCTTACAAACCAATCGGTCTGTTGTCAGTCCTCGGTCCAGCATTCAGCGGCATATTCTTCCAACACTGAGTGAAAAACAATACGGCTTCATACCACAGCGAGGCACAGAGGACGCTCTCTATGACCTAGTGAAACATGTGAGGTCGGAAATCGACAAGAAAAAGTTAGTAGTCATAGTTTCACTGGATATAGAGGGTGCCTTCGACAACGCGTGGTGGCCGGCTTTAAAACGTCAGCTAACAATAAGGAGGTGTCCGATCCAGAGGGGCTTCGCTCAAAAGATCTGCAAGGTGTACCGCACAGTGTCTCTTACATCGGCATTAGCTCTGTCAGGGCTGGACCTAAGGGTACAGGAGGCGGCGGCCCTTTACACAGCCAAGAGAGAGATCTCAAAAGACTACATACCATCGGGAAGGGAACTGGAGCACACGGTGAGCTTCCGAGAACAGCCTCACCCATCTAAACTCTTAACAACAGAGTATGGGCTCCTGGAGAGCACGGACTCCCAAACCCTGGGAAGCCACAACATAGTCGGGCCACACATCTATACCGACGGCAGCAAAATACTCGGCAGAGTGGGAGCTGCAGTAACGTGGTGGGAAGGGAGACCGGGTCCTCAACCTTCAGTCTGGACCCCACTGCACTGTATTCCAATGGGAATTTTATGCTCTCCATAGAGCGGTGCAAATGATAAAAGCCAGCGGGGTAAAAATAGCTAACGTAATGAGCGACTCGAGATCTTCGCTCGACCTCCTGGCTAATCTAACAACAACACACCCTCTAGCCAAAAACATAAAGGGGAGCATAAACGAGATCACAGCAGCCGGGGGGGAGGTCCGCATCTTTTGGCTCAAAGCGCACGTGGGGACCGCCGGCAATGAACGCGCCGACCATCTGGCGGAATCGGCGGCCCAGGCATTCACCATCCACACAGACTACAACAATATACCCCTGTCATACGTCAAGAAAACCATCAGGGGAGAGTCGGTCCGCAAATGACAGGCCAGGTATGACTCTTCGAGCACAGGGTCGGTCACAAAGACCTTCCTCCCCGATGTCGAGCGAGCTTACTCCATCGTAAGGAAGACAAGGTTGACGGCCAACCAGGTGCAAGTCTTGACGGGACACGGAGGAATAGCGGAGTACTTGCACCGATTCAGGCTGAAAGACAGCCCAGGGTGCGAATGCGATCCCAACACCAGTGAGTCTGTGTGGCATGTAATCCTGGATTGCCCGCGCTTTGCGGCCGACAGATTGGACCTGCAACAGAGGTGAAACGAAAACCTTAGCAGGACCGAACTGGCGGCCATCATGGCAGACGACGATGCGAGACCGCACTTCCTGAAGTTTGCAGATAAGGTTATCCGCATCTGCCTCAGAAGGAATAGCACTGGCACCGAAAGTTTCCCCAATAGACACAAATACAAACACCAACAACACAAAACCCCATAGCCACTCTGGCAGTCGCCTTTCTTGGGAGAGGCGAACGTGGAAAGCCGGGTATCCATATAAAATCAGTCGCCCTGTTCATGGACGACAACTCCGAGCGCATTGGCATCGGCTACTGCAACGCAAGCGGCCCCAAACGGGTAACCATCTCGCCCGGGCTTGCCTCCCTCCTTCACGGCAGCTCGTTTAAGAACACAATGAAGCGCAAGAAGTTCAACGAGCTGCAGACCACGGGGATCGGAACGGAGAACACCTCCCAATTCGCCCAAGCATGCAGTTTTCTGATCAGCCTAGGGGGGAGGGTGTCAAACCAACAAAAGTAAGCGTAGACGCTATGGTGGTGGAATATGAGGAAGGTGAGGCCGCCGACCACATCGAGATAATACAAGCCTCAAAACACCATGAGGTAGTGGCCTATGAGGATAGAGGACAAAACCTCGACTTCCTACGGCCACGACTGCCCGAAAACCTCACCACAAAAACCCCAACCGACATATGGGGACACCCCATAGCGACTCAAGACGGGCTGAGCGGGTCTGAACGCTTACAAATGAGGGCAGCTCTCGAGGAGAGCACAGCGAAGCAGAAGCCAAAGGACACCACAGGTGCCAAAAAACTTGCGGCTTTTACAACGGCGCTCGGGAAGGCGGTCCTTGCTCCTTGCTCCTTGGTGCAGGGGAGAAAAATTAGGGGAAACCAACGGACGGAGGAGGTGGCAGTCGCCGCCGTAACGTTCTTGTGGGAGCCCCCCTCCCAAGAGTCATAAGCAGCCGGAAGAGGCTTGAACATAGCCCAGATGGGACGATCCGCCGGAGCTCAGCGAGGCGACGTAGCCGCTGCAACACACGAAAAACGCGTTCCTCGAGTTCAAAGCAATCACCTGGCGGCCTATAGTGGGACCAGCGGTTTCGTCGAATACGATGAGGAGGAGTCCCGGTGGACCGGCAAACACACGTTCAGGACCCCCCCTAACGACCCAATAGTGGTCGCGGAGAAGTGCACGAGGGTGGTGCTCGACGACCGGATACTTAAAATGGCAGAAACCATCTCGAGTCGCCGGGGTCGAGGACCCGCAATCGAGCACTGAACCGTACCCAAAATAACATGGGTCAACGGGGTTTCTGGATGTGAAAAAACAACATGGATAATCGCAAATTACAACATCTAAAGCGATATCCTAATAACATCTACAACCCAAGTGACTAAAGCTCCACGTAGCTACCCACACGCGGTCGTAGCTATATCTCGCCACACTGGAAGTTGCGTGGACTACACAGACAGCTGTGAAGGGGACGCAACGGCCACATTAATAAGCAAGGCGAGGGCAGCTACGACTAAAAAAATAAAAGAATATGACATCAAAATGGCTATTCGCAGTCGAGACATGGCAGTTGTTAAAAACCTGCTGGAGGCGGAGGCCTAAAGGCCTAAAGGAAACCCTCAGCAGCCGCACACCCGCACGACTGAAGCATTCTCGCTCACGGGCAAACCAAACCCATGACATAAAAAAAAATTATGCACTCACACAAATCTTCACAACAATAACATGAAGGAAAAAAACAACCTCTACTGACGTACCGTAACGAACAAAAACAACCAAGATCACAAAAAAAAACCAATAAAAAAAAGGGACATGCACCATACTAACTTAATAATGAAAGCAGAACTAACAAAATATAAATTAAACATAAAATGGTGCGGGACAAACCGGGTCTACTTATTTAAAAAAAAAAATAATTTCAATCAAATCAAATTAGCCTATTGCAGTCCACTGCTGGACACAGGTCTCTCCCAATTCGCGCCACAATACACGGTCCTCCGCCTTTCGCATCCAGTCCCACCCTGCAACCTTCTTAAGGTTGTCGATCCACCTAGCTGGGTGGCTTACGTTTGCCGAGCCGCAGTCTCCACTCTAGAACAGTCATGGCCAGCCCACTGCCACTTTAGTGAACTTACTCTGCGAGCTATGTCAACTACTTTGGGTTCTTTGACGGATAACTTCATTTCGGAGTTTATCCCTCAAAGACACTCCGAACATAGCCCGCTCCATAGCTCGCTGCGCGACTTTGAGCCTATGGACTAACCCTACTGTAAGAGTCCACGTTTCGTCACCGTATGTCATGACTGGTAGAACGCACTGGTTGTAGACTTTCGTCTTAAGGCTTCATTTAATTAAATCGTGTGTGTTCTTTGACCGTCGCTTTGTCCGCTTAGTTAACAATAAATTGAAATTGACTACGGACGGAATGGTACGAGGCATGCCTTTTAAGTTCTGTCGTTTCCATATTTCCCGGCAATTTTGACTTTGGAACTGTTCTATATTAGAATGTGTTTAAATTTTGAATCTCAAAACAGTTGAAAGTATTAGGATTAATGCTATTGTTTAGTCACAGCGTCGATTGGAATCTGTCAGGTTACGTACGAAAATGAATCTTTCTAAGGAAAATGTTCGTGCAATAATATTCTACAACTTTAGAAGGGGCCCGACACGGCTTCAGTGTTTTGAAGAACTAACATCTGTGTTCAGTGATGAAGCCCCATGTCTGCGGACTGTCGAACGCTGGTATTTAGAATTCCAGCGTGGACATACTAGTGTTAGTGACACATCTCGCGAAGGACGCCCAAAATCCGCCTTCACTGAAGATAACGTCATTGCTGTGAGACAACTAATTCTCGAAGATCGTCATGTGACGTATCGAGAGATAGAGGCTCTATTAGGCATCTCAGGGACAACCATTCAGAAGATGTTGCATGAAGCGCTTGGTGTGAGAAAGCTAGTTTGCCGTTGGATACCGCATCTGCTTTCCGACGATCACAAGGCGGCCCGCGTCAGATGGTGTAAGAAAACTCTGCAAAGGTTCAACCGAGGAGAGTCAAATCACGTCTACGACATCATCAGTGGTGACGAATCTTGGATCTATGCCTACGATCCTGATTCCCAACAACAATCTACAATATGGGTCTTTTAAGACGAGCCAAAGCCGACTAAAGTTGTTCGTTCTCGACTCACTCACTCACTTCAAAGAAGATGGTGGCCACGTTCGTTGGAAAAACCGGCCATGTTGCGACTATTGCACTTGAAGATTGTAGAACGGTTAACGCAGAGTGGTATACCACAGTTTGTTTACCACAAGTCATCGCCGAACTTCGAAAATCTAACTCAAAGCGACGCATCATCCTCATCCAAACGATTGAGTATTTGAAGCAGGAAAAAGTAGAAATTCTTGACCATCCTCCATACAGTCCTGATATAAGCCCTAACGATTTCTTTACATTTCCTAAAATTAAGAAAAGTCTTCGTGGTCAAAGGTTCCAGTCCGTTGAAGAAGCAGTCGACGCTTTCAAGTCAGCCATTTGAACACCCCCACTTTAGAGTGGAATAAATGTTATAATAACTGGTTTGAGCGAATGGAAAAGTTTATTAAGCTACGTGGTGAATACTTTGAAAACAATAAAAAGTTCTATAAGGTTCTAGTTGTGTTTTTTTCTTCAAACGACAAAACTTAAAAGGCATGCCTCGTAGTGCAGTCTTCAGTCGCGACAGACAGTCAGACAATATAGGTATTCTTTATTTAGAGTAAAGACAATCATTTGTAGAGTGAAGTACTTAAATATTAATATGATCATCTGTTAGATACTATGTATCTCAGAATTTGAAAATATAAACTTTTCAACTTAAACCAAAATAAACATTAAAACATTTCCCTGAATTTTGTTTGATCCCTTTAAGTTATTGAATATTTTTTTTCTCTATAAAATTTGACTACACCTTGTTCTACTTACGATTGCTTTTCTATGTATGTTTCTTACTTTTAAATTTTTTTATAATTTGAAAAAAAACTAAAGTCTTGTCCAGTTCACTTTGATCAACATAATGGAAGATGTGTGACCTTATGCACTAACATAGGCACCTTTCACTTAAAAATATCGTCATTAGTAGTTGTATATATATATTCCCAGAGACTATGTTGAGTTTTTTTTGCGAATTACAAATGAGATGTTGCAATTTTGGTCCACTTGTTTCTACCCATCAATTTAGTGTGGACGTAAGTATTTATTTCTTCCAGCTTACGCACTGAATATTAGCAGTTTGACGGACAGTTTAGTCCAGTTTAGAGCTTCACCCCCCTGCCCAGTGAATCGCGTCGCGAGTTGTATCCAGTATGTGCAAGGGATAAATTTTTGTGTTATCCACATATATTTGTATTGGTCTAGATATTTTTGTATGTGTTTCAAGTTTGTAAATGCAGTCACGATACAGGAATTATTCCTATGTGCTACATTTTATTTAAATTGCAAATGCTGACAATATTTTTTCTAAAGGTCATACGCCAAATTCCCTGCAGGGTAGGCAGAGAACTAATTTTTGTGACAGTAGGTTCGGTATAAAAAAAACCAGGCGACGAAGGCGATGATAAGAAATAGACATAATACATATTTTACTTTATTATTACGCGCATTTTTCCTGTCTTTTCGCTGAGGTTCGTTTGTGGTCGCAATATGATAGGGTGCAATCTTGGCGCCATTCGGACATATAATTTTACATGGGTCTCTATTGTAAATTTTTCTAGGACTTGATACTCTATGATGTCATTCCGACCGAACTTTTTCTTAAATAAGGTAAATTAATAGCAGTGCTAGCCTAGTGGTTAGACCGTTGGACTGCAAAGTCAGAGGTCTCGGGTTCAAACCCAGACACGTACCTCTGTCTTTTCGAAAGCATTTGCGTATTAAAAATATACTATCACTTGCTTTAACGATATAGGAAAACATCGTGTGGAAACCTACATGCCTAAGAGTTTCTCGAAGGTGTGTGAAGTTCGCCAACCGGCAGTGAACCAGCATGGTGGACTTTGGCTGACAGTCAGTCAACAGTCTGAGAGGAGGCCCGTGCCTAACAGTGGGACAGTTTCTTAATAGGGCTAATATTATAATATCATTATTATTAAGGTAAATTAATTAGGTATAGAAATATATAAAGTTGTGATAACCTAGCTGTAGAAGATCGAGGTTTCAAATCCCACCTCGCACCTCTTTACCTCATCTCGACTTTTTCGCAACATACTACTTGCCATTTTCACTAGGTAAAGGTAAACGAAAACATCGTATAGAAGCATCCATGTCCGTGAGAAGATTAACAATTTTGAAAGCCATGTGAAAATATGTGTTTCAAGAATAGTATCATCATTTCATGATGTCTACAGAAATATTACGGGGAGACATCAGTATATCAGATGGTTTTGGCATATTTTCATTGCCACGTAAAGAAGTACCATCTCGTTAATTATTATAGTATTGTACTTTCCTACGTAGCATTATCTGGATACATGCCAAAAATAATAATAGGGCATTGACATAATATCATCTATCTATCTTTAACCGAAAGATGTCCACTGCAGGACAAAGGCGCCCCCCCTTAGCCGCCATGACGACCGGCTTCGTGGTGTACGATTCCCCCTTTTGCCCGCAACCGGTCCAACTTGTAGGGGGCCTGCCCACACGACGTCTTCTGTCATATTAATATTCATAAAACCCTTGCTAATATACAAGCAATATCGTTAATAACGCAAGACCTCAGACACCCCGATTAGATAATTGCTTTACTAATTCAATACTAAAACCAAATTTAAACATTTTTACCCCCTTTGTAAGCATTTCTATACCCCAATTAATAATGAAACCTGTACCTACGTGTATGTGTGTGTATTGAGAAATACGTTTTAGTAATACAATTGAAGTCTCCGGGTTGGTATGAATCAAGAATAAATTTAGTTTTTTATTGCGCTAAAGGAGTAACAGCATTTTTTGCTAATTAAAAAAATGTAAGTTACATAAAAATTGTTGGAATCAATTCAGGTATCGATTTAGAACAAACTACTTTCAGGTCTTGCGTTTATTATGTTACACCTTGTATAGCTATAATTCATAGTTTATTACATAGAAGGTACCTCCATATTATAACTACCTACCAATTTTTACGAAAGCCACCAAAGGTTACTCTTGATCCGTTTCTGACGTCATAGCACAGATGGCAGCACTAGTTACAAGTATTGATTATCTCGCTGTACTAGTCACTCGCACTTGCCGGCAAATCAATATTTGTTCCGAACTCGCTGGAAAAACCACTTTCCTCGCATTGCATTCTCGTGAAAATTGTCTTGTACTTCATAGAACCGTGCAGCAGCTTGTTGTGACTACTAATAACAGTGTGACGACTAAAAGCTACTTGATAAACATCATTTAGCTTGACCTTCAAAATTGCGCACCGTGTGCAATGAATCTAAGGGGGTGATAAAATTCACGTGCCGGTGTTAATTGTTTCGCTTCATAGTTTATTTGCTGCTTTATTATGCGTTCGCTTGCCGTGGTTAATGGGGTGAATCCCTTGCCTGAATTAGACCTTCCTTCGGGATACGGGATACAACGACAGGGCGACGGCAACTCTGACGCCGACATGGCCGGCGCGCAGGACACCATTTACCTGTGCAATTTCCGTGTTTCCGTCGATGGCGAGTGGCTTTGCCTTAAGGAATTACATGATATGGAGATGCAAGACTCCTTTCATCGTCCTAGTGCTCAAGGCGCGATCACTTCTCCCGATGATCCCATGAATTCTTTAATGGGTAATGAATCGTTCTAAACTAAGAAACCAAAGCTTAAAACTGACATAAATGTTAACAAGAAAAGTATTATCTATTGTTATTTTTGTTGCAGCACGGGATCCTGTAGTGATTGAACGCAGCAATCTCGTGAACATCTCTAAGCTTATTGTGAAGGAGTTGATCGAACAATCGCTCCGTTATGGGAGGATGCTCGATAGTGACCATTTGCCATTACATCACTTCTTTATTGTCCTCGAGCATGTTATGCGTCACGGTCTTAAGCCGAAAAAGGTAATGTGTACATATTAATTTAAATTATCGTATCTTTCTATCTAACGTGATTAATATTTATAAGTAGTAAGTAAAAGACGATATAGATTGAGCATACTGAATCATTTTTTAACCGACTTCAAAAAGGAGGAGGTTCTATGTTCGGTTGTATGTATGCTTTTTTTTGTTGTATGTATGTATGTTCAGTGATATTTCCGTCAATTATGGACCGATTTTAATGATTTTTTTTGCATTGGGTTCAGTATAGCTCCGCGGTGGTCCCATTTTAATTTCTTTGGTATTGGACCTTGGACTTAGAAGATACACCAGGGAACTCCTTAAGGACAAACAATAGGCATGTGTAAATTGAGATACTATGGGTATTACGTCTATCCTATAGGTACTCTACTATAGAACTAAGCAGTATATTAGCCAACTTCAAAAAGGAGGTTCATAATTCATCCTTTTTTTTATAACTCCTTTGCTTATGAACCGATTTTGATGATGCTTTTTGCATTTGGTTCAGTAAAGTTTTGAGGTGGTCGTATTTTATTGTCAGTGGTATTGGACCTTGGACTTTCAAGATACAAGAGGGAACTTCTTAACGGCGAACAGCACGAATTTATAGATTCCGTTATTATAGTCATTATATTAATCCTGTAGGTACCTTACTTTGCAACTTAGCAAAATAATATAATATCGGTATATAAATATTACTAAATAATTCACTAGTCACTTCAAATTGTAAAATAAAAATCTTTTAAAAAAAAGGTAAACCGACTTCAAAAAGCAAAAAATAAATAAGAAGTCGGTTTACCTTTTTTTTAAAAGATTTTTTTGTTTATATATCTATGTTTAATATAAAGGCAATTTTTAGGGACTTCTTGGTCCTAAAAAGGAGTTGTGGGATATTCTACAAATGGTTGAAAAATATTCACCAGAAGCTGCCGACATCACGGCGAGTATTAGAGACCTTCCCACAGTGAAGTAAGTGAAGATACACAACTATTTCGTGACGAATATACATTTTTTTAAATTATGTTTAATCGTAAAAAAATTTAAATAGTTTCCGATTGTATTAAATTGTTAACCTGATCCGTTGTCATAGAAAAGATTCGTTGCCAGAAAAACTGATGACAAAATTAGATGATTGCCTTCTTATAGGTTCAAGAATATTAATTTATCTTTAATTGCATTATCATTTACACGTAAATACCTTCACAGCACATGTCAGCATTCATTAAACAAGTTGCACTCGCATTATTCATGTTACAAATTAACGTTGATGCGCCAATTTTATCACTCGAGACGACGCGACGCCGAGTAATTATTTCACTCCTGACTGGCTAACTATATGTTACCTATGTAAGTTTACGTGATAGCAAATCACACATACGACAACCGATTAACAAACTTCCTGCTATGTAATAAGTGCTACTATCGTTTATCGCCAGCATGCTAAACTGACAAATCATAATAGATGAACCCACCCACGTACATTCAAATCAATTCATCATAACATACTTATATTATAATACTTGTTTTTTCGTAGATCTAATTGTGTTTATTCGAAGTTAATATGAGACAGTATATAAATATCTGAGGGTATTCTTGTATTAAAAGTTCACGGTCTATTTTTAGAACCGCCATGGGTCGTGCTCGAGCGTGGCTGAGATTAGCCCTCATGCAAAAACGTCTCGCTGACTATTTGAGGATCTTACTAGAACACCGTGAAGACACGCTGGAGGAGTATTTCGAACCTCACGCGCTAATGTTAAATGAAGAGGCTGTTATTATCACCGGTCTACTGGTCGGCCTAAATGTAGTAGACTGTAATTTGTGCGTGAAGGTAAATATCGAGAGATTTTTTACTTTCAGCTTCGGTTAAAATAACATATTTCCATTCAAATGTTACGAATGACCGTGATTGAGTTACAAACATCATTATCTTTTCTACTTCTATTTCACTGATTTGGAAATAGGTGTATTGAAATATTATGGGGTTTAGTAATCTGCACCTACCAAATCTCCGAACACGTATATCTATCTATCTATATCATCACGCCAGATCCCTTGCGAGGTGGGTAAAGAATACAGAGTTCCAACAGGTTCTTTCCTTTCAGACGTCTGACTTTCACCACTCTCATAGTTCGTCTCACACACGCTCGCCGGTTACACTCTTGATTTGCCCCTCAAATAAGTCACGGTCACGGTACAACAGTATAGACACGGTAAGACAGTCTAGGTCTTCCCCGATACCTACATCCGAACACGTTGTTGGATATATTCAATATTCTACTGTATTCCAAACGTCAATATTCACTACAACAGTCATACAGGTCACGTAAGAAGCTTTGGCTTATAACTAACTTAATTTGGTTTCTACATCTATAATCAAAAAGGCGATATTCTTTTTTTCCAATAACAATACAAGTCCCTGTCATTCTTTCTCTTACAACTAAAATGCACACAGGAAGAAGACTTAGACAGTCAACAAGGCGTCATAGACTTCTCACTCTACCTCCGCGGCAGCAATTCTTCCAACGACCTAGCCGGGAATGGCAACAACGGTGACGCCGAACCGAAACAACGCCACATCAACACAATGTTGGACCAGAAGAACTACATAGAGGAGCTTAACCGACATCTCAAGTGAGTTTCGAAACCATTGTTATAATTTCACACCTTCACGAACCAATTACCACCGTTAATAGTTTCCTTCTAAGAGATAGTTTTCTATTTATTATTGTTCTCACGGATAATATGATTTGCGCCTTATTGTTTGCGAAGATTTTTAATGACTAATTCAAAATGCCGAGTAGATTATTACACTGGATGGTGATTTGTTTGAATGCCGTTTACGTACTACGTTCCATATATAGTAACTCGGAGCAAAGACCTACGTCTTGGTGAATAATAAGGACAAATAAAATTTTATTTGTTTATGAAGGTAGTGTTTATGGGTTATCCATGTGTTTAAACATAAAATTACGTTCGGATTCATCATTATGACTGTAGTTACGTCGATTGAAACCAATTCAGCAAATAGTACGTTTTGTTGCAGCATGACGAGACGAAAAACGGACAGTATAACAGAGATAAAAAATTTCATATTTGTATGCGTAAATCTCTTCATTTGTATAACAATTTTTGTTTGTTTTAGTGCAACTGTAGCAAATTTGCAAGCCAAAGTGGAAACCCTCACAACGACTAATGCTCTCATGAAAGAGGACTTGGCGATTGCTAAAAACACGATGATTCAATTAGTTGAGGAAAACAATCAACTAAAACATGCTTTGGGTAAGTGGCGTTGTTTGTACTATTCACTTGAAACTTAACATTTGTATGTAGGTAAGTATGTTTTTTGATGTAGAAACTAGTAACTGACATCAGTATTTAATTCTATGTAGTATATTTGCAAATCAGGATTGTCCTCTATTGTAATTCTTTAGCATATTTTCAAGATGCAAACCACAAAAATATTAATCGGTCGATCAAAATGTTCTCGAATTAAAAAAATCAGGAAACAGGCAACATTTCAAAATTAAAACTAGTTACCCCACACTAGGATTTATTCCTGTGTCGTTAGTGTTCACATGTAATTCCCATACACAAACACCCAGATCGAATCGATTATTTGTAGTTACACAAATACTTTTCTCGTGTGTGGATCGAACTCGCGACTGCTCGATCTAGTGGTCTGTATAGCCTACGCCGTAACTACTTAACCAAACCATTGCCAACATATTGTTTTAACGTATTGATATCCGCAAGGGAAAACCTAACAAATGCACTTAACATTATCTATTTATAACTCGGGCTTATATACACTACACTTCCTACCACACATAGTGCACTCCGAAACGTATATACAGTCTATAGTATAATAGTAGTCTGCAGCGGCTTTACATCCGGTCGATAACAACGCCACCTACCGGCTATGTACCTGATAACTAAGAACTATTCTGATGACCCTATAAGTGCAAAAAAGTCATCATAATCACTCAAGCTGTTTACGAGGAGAAGAATTACAACACGCGCCCACTAGAATTTTATATACATATGTGTATAACGATTACAACACATAATAACGGTGACCGGAAAGCGAGAACCCTCATGGTCATCGGTGTTTACTATCGAAATCACAATGCGAATAACAATAATAGAAAACCACCAGATAAGACACCTTGCAACGATGAGTCACGAACCATTGTACGGTTAGTAGGCATTAGTATGCCGAACCAGTCGCCCGCGTCTATAGTAAATTGTCACTTATTATTTACTTCGGTCCCTTGACCGTTATGCACTACAGACCCGTGTTAATGGGTAACTCAACTGCAAAAAGTCGAACAAAAAAACAATCTTGGATCAAATCCTGTGAGCTATTTATATTTCGGTGTAAATATATCTCGCATCTGTCTGTGTTTGTGTAGCGTTTAAACACGTGCGCTTTTTGTCCAGGTCAAGATATAACTAAGGATACAAGGATGAAAGTGACGGAATTGCAGTCTGATGAAGAAGTAAGTGACCGTTCCTATTTTTTTTTCTTTACCTCTTTAAAGATACTTTCTTTAGTGCTGAAGGACTTTGAAATCAATATATGTGATTATGTATTTTTTATCAAAAGATGACTTGGAGATTGAGCCATGTATTGGGACATATTTTGCAATTGTATGATAAGAATATCAGCAAAGGTATCTTCTGTATTTTGAAACATGTAACCCTAAATTACTCTACTTCTCCCCTTAGAAAATTATTAACCAGATAAAGCTGTAACAGGCGCTCAATTTAAGTGACCTCGTTGCCTTATAAATTGCAGTAATCTTAAAATTGTATTTTAGGTATGCTTAGTATCAGCAGACCTAATATCAGTGTCCACTGACACTTATATTAGGTTGATGTGGGATCTTTAGGTCTCCCCTAAAAGGCCACTGCCTTTTAGGGGAGACCTAAAGATCCCACATCAATCTAATATACTACAACAGACTAAGCTAGTAATATTTCTTTAAGCGTTCTTTTCTAACCACAGACACAAACAAATAATTTATTAGAGATAATGATATACAGCAAAACTTGTTTCGATGATCTCAGCTACATGTCTTACTTACGCTAAGTATGATGATTAATTATAAACATACATGCTTCGTTGCAAAAGATAATGCATGCTGGATTATTTTCATAAGTACCTAAATGACGCCGGAAGACTCACGATGTTATCAGATTTCAAACACAATATTATGTATCATATTAAAATAGTAATTTGAAAATATATTGATTTAACGTCTAGTTTTATGGGTAGACCGGAGAAAACCGAATGGTATGAATCTCTTATGTACATGATATGTGTATGTATATAGAGTCCTTTCCTCCTAGATCTTTATAGTTTGTCTCAAATGTGTCACACATGTAAAGGTGTTGATCACCGACTTCTTCAGGTAATTCTCAATAAAAGTGGTTAACCGTTGCGATAAACTTATCACCAATCGGAACTAAACCTTCATAGAATTATCAGAGCATTGGGATACATTCGCAAAACCTTGCATTTACTACTTGACAAATCTTAACGTAAAACATGATGAAGGTCACGTATATTTGGAGTTCCGTTTTGCAATATTTTTTTTAAAACTCATTAAGATACCTTTCTATAAATTCTGTATCTCTGAGATGTGTTCGGACATTAACACTTTGGGAGACCCACAATAATTTGTTTCGGTGTAGGTATTTGTGTGTAAATATTTATGTATGTAATCGCACCGACGACACGGAATAAATTCTAGTGTGGGACTACGTTTATAAAATAAACAGGAATTGTAAAATTTATAACTTTCATAAGCAAAACTTTACAAATTTCCGACTAGTATCCAAATAAAAGAAATACTAGTCATAAGAAATGGAGGTAAAAGAAGTGGAATTAGCAATAACTTATTTGATTAAAAGTACAATTACCTAACCTTGAACAACTAACTGTAGGCAAGACTGACGTGCTACAACGACAAACCGAAAATTTTAAGTAAATGCACGCGTAGTGTTGTTGTTATCAGTCGGGTTGATATATATTTATGAATGTGTCATTATTACATTTACAGGAAAAGCGTAGCGTCAAAAGTACAACGTCTGATAAGTCTAAAAATGATAAGGATAGTGAAACGGGCAAAATATTGGAGGAAGAAAGAAAGAAGAATTTGGAACTGCAAAGGGAGTTAGATTTGCAGGTAATTTGAATCTTATGGTTTCGTCAATATTTCTGCAGTTAGACCGCTGTCTGCTCATCGTAAAGTAGTGTACGACAATCATTGTCAGGTCGAGTAATTACTTTTTTTTTGTTATTTTTACCGTATTTAGAGAAAGTAATTTATTCTGGAGGAATAATGTATAAGGCAAAATTTTTAAAGCATGTCCAAAACGTCTGTTGGACATAACTAGTCGACTCTTGCACACGCAAATGAATGGAAATAAAACAGAAGCTCTAAAAACAGAAACAGGATTTGTTTTCGCTACGTGATGTGTATCACATTACTTACAGCATAAAGTATATTGTGAATGGAATTACCAGTTGGTATATACGGTTTTATATTTCGCGTTACAATAGTTTCTTCTGCGTAGCTAAAAAGTAATACTTCTAAGAATTAGGTCAACTCCTTGACTGCGTCACTACGTCTACAAATGTGCGAAATGACTCTTAGTGCATTACGCAATTACAAGTTACAGTAAGATAACAGTTGGTAGATAAACCACACTAAATATTCTTCATACTATAACCCATAAATATCTCGCCTAAACGCCAGTCGACGTCTTCAAGTTTGATACATGTATTAAATATTATTACACCGGGTGTCTGCAAAACGCATGAATAGTTTCAAACACCGTCACGCCTATATTTTCCAAGCGGGGGTGGCAGAAGCTCTGTCCGTACACCCACTTTTCGCCGACGATGTTAAGTCCCATGTAATAGAAGGCGAGCCTATTGCCATATACCGGGCACAAATCTAGACTCCGAAATGACACTGGTAATTTTTCGATAGAAAAACTACTTTGTCCGACCTAGGATTTGAACCCAGGACCTCGTGATCAACGCTAGACGTTTCACGATTAAACTAATTTTTTTTATGGGACTAAACCCCCCACACATTCCCACTATTGCTACTCCTGTAAGCCAGGATCAACAATGGCCTCCTGAGATGACGCCAAGGTTTGAACCTTGGGGTGTCCCGGAAAGCACTTTAATTGTCTTGGAACCCGCAACAAATTTAATTAGAAAGGTAAACAGGAGACGTACGAAAAATTAATATTACGAAATTTTCACTTCAGATTTCACTAAAGGCGGAAATGGAGGTGGCAATGAAATTGCTAGAAAAAGATATACACGATAAACAAGACACTATTATATCGCTGAGAAGGCAACTAGACGACATAAAGCTGATTAATCTAGAAATGTATAAAAAACTGCAGGTGAGTAATAAACCTTACTATGCATGTTATCTTTTAAACTATTTAGGATTTTGTACCCTTAACACTATCACTGGTTGACCAATCACTCGCGCTTATTTCGTCAATCGTTGCTGAGGTTTCTATTTTGTTCTTCACGGTCCGTTGATGATCAATAGAACTGTAAAATTTACTCTTACTCTCAATTTGAGTCTAAATTGCCTGTTGTAGTTAAAATGTGCATTATGTTCACACGTACTCACCTTTTTGTTGTGTTGACGAGGAGATTTAACAAGGACAATGTCCCACGAAGGTCGTTCGCCGAGTGTAGGCGACTACATCTAACTTCGCTTGATTCTCGCCCATGCATCGTCTTAACCTCGCCTATTCTATTAATTAATAATACGCTTCTGCTTTATTATCTCTTTATTGTTGTCATTGTTTTAGTTTAGAATGACGTGATGGCTTTTATGAATATTTTATTATATATATTTATTTTTTATATTTCTATTTTGATGCTATTGTCACTTTATGTTAACACTTTAATTCTTAAAAAACGCATAATAATAATTTATCTATATATTATATATTAACGATACTAACACATTGCTGTATTCACAATGCCGCGTGTATGGTACGGAAGGAATGCGAGATGGAACTGACGCAGAAGGGCGAAATGGTGTCGAGGCTCCAGGGCAAGGCCGAGCAAATTGGCAAAATACTGCACAACCTCGAGAGATATAACCACTTCCTAGGACCCGACCATGATTTAGTCAAAGCTCTCAGGTCTCCCACCACTAACGAGAATAATCTAGGAGAGAAATTAGAAAAGCTTAAAGCTCAAAGTAATGCCGCACAAAAGGGTACAAAGTCCAAGGATGAAGGACCGCCGAATAAAAAAATAAACCTCCAGGAAATACCACCTTTCCGTAAGAATAGTAGTAATGATAAAAAATAGATTTAGTCGGGCTAACATGCCTACTTTTCTGTGTAAATAGTCTCTTTTGAAGATTTAGTACTCCGGGTGGTATTTCCTGTTACTGACAAATAGAATATTAACGTACCATAATAATACTAACAATATATTTCTATGAATTTGAGGATAATATTATGGTTAAAAATCTATATTCCATTCCGTTACAATTTATTAATGATAAATACCACTGTATTACCCTCAGTAAATGCTTCATTATTATCTAAGTTTTATATATATCCACTCAGAACTAACAAAAAAATCTCATGTCCGCTTAAATAACTTAACTTATTATTCAGCTAAACTGTATTGGCCTTGTTTTAGGAATGTGAAAGTTCCTTGAAACATAAAACAGAGCTAATATCCAAATTGGAAGCAAAGACTGAATCAATGGGCAGCACGATACATCAACTTGATGAGAAGTAGGTTTATATATTTTTACTATGACTACGCATCAAGCGGGCTCCAGCCTGCAAGGATCGAAAGAGTGCCTGGATTATTTACGCTGTTTAATATGAAATAAGTGCTTAACATATCTATTAATATCAGTACTCGAAACGCACTTAGGTGTGAGCAATGCACAGCTTCCGACTGAACAACTAGACTTATGGCATCTCTTTCTATTCGCTCCGTATTGGCAAACCCTCACAATGAACTTAGTGGTTGCATTCGAAGAAATAATTTTTGGTATTTTCTTAAAAATATTAAAAAAAAACACAAAATGATAATTGCCGTGCTAATGTTGCTTTAGCTTACTTGCTGTAGTTAAAGTAAATAATCTGGTTGTAAGTTTTGTTAAATCTCTTTAGTTTATTAGGTTTTCGTTTCGCTTCGATTTAAGATTACTCTAAGATATGTCAACTTCGACCCACAGACACATTAATATTTAAATTATGCTAAGTATTTAAATTGTTTTATGTATAAAATCAAATCATTTACGTTGACAAGTTATAAACTGATATGTAAGTAATAAAAACAATTCTGAAGTACCTGTATTCTAATAGAACGAACGTGATTTGTTAGTGAATAGATATGAAGAAATCGAAGTATTTTGTATACTTTTCAAGTGATGAAAGTTAAATTGTATTGATGGTTGCTTTAAATAAATATATGATCTCATTTGGGTAGCTACTTGTGCTTACAAAATCAAAATATCATTGTATAAAAATATTGTGATCGTTAATCTAGCGACAAAATGTTAAACAAAATGATTTAGTAATTTCATTTACATAGTTTTATAATTACAAGGCGGTAGTTATGTAAAAGCCTTATTTATAATAAAGCATATTCGTTTGCACACTGTATTTTATTGAAACATACCAAAAAAACTTGCTTCTTATTGTTATGTTTATTGTGTAGGTTTGCCATTATGAGTCCAACCCTCTATGTTTGCATGTTTTTATGTGACTAAACAGTGTCTTTATTGTGTACCATACTAATGATTTATAATTTCCTGTAAAAAATAATGTATGGTAAAACAATAATAGTATTTGTTCTTGATAAAATTAATTCTTAGGTATTATTTTTACGTTGCATTACTAGGTATTTCAGTATTGAACGACGAAAAATCATTGAGCTTACTGTATTAAATACACAATATTTAATATAATAAAGCAAATTGAGTAAATTAATTGTGAATGTGTCAACTTTTACCTAACATTTAATGAAATTGATTTACCTCTGTTTTTTCGTCGTGAAAACCACAACACAAAATTTTATCTTTATATAATAGTATGATGCCTACATAAGCCCTCGTTGACACGGACGCTGTTTCGAAGCGCTGTACAGCGCTTTCAAAAAATTTACTGTTAGCCATTTATTTCATTCCAGCGCTATACTTAGGCGCGTTGAATAAGCGCTGGTGCCAACGTAGGGTTAGACACTACGATGCCTACATTTTAATTCATCAACAGCAAACAGATAAAGAAAAATACAATTGATTATATTTTTCATTATCTATCTATCTATCTATATCATCACGCAAGCCCCCTCGCGGGGTAGGCAGAGAGTACAGAGTTCCAACAGGTTCTTTCCTTACATACCTCTCTGGCTTCTTCAACTCTAATAGTTCGTCTCATACACACTCGCCGGTTACGGAGACTCTTGACTTGCCCTTCAGATAAGACACGGTCTATTTGGTCATGGTAAAATAGTCTAGGTCTTCCCCGGTACCTACATCCCTCCACTTTCGCATTGTATATCTGTTTTGTCATTTTTTCTTCTGGCATTCTTTGTATATGCCCGAACCAACGGAGCGTACCCTTTCTCATCTTTACACCGATACTATATTTCATACCTACTCGCTTTCTTACTACGCTGTTGCGAATACGGTCGGTCAGCGTGACTCCGCACATCTTCCGCAGAGATCGCATTTCGACCGCATTTGTCCTGCTTTCGTTCATTATCTATTTGTTAATTAAAGTTAACAACTGTTTTTAATACTTCTGCTACGCTGGTCTAGCGGCGCATGGCTCCATGGCTCCTTGGTTCATGAATACTGTTGGGGATTTTCTATCATAAAAATTTGTAGTAGTAGGCCCGCTATAATGGCAATAGGCCCTCCCCCTATTACATTAGGACCTCGTGGGCGGGATATGGGTATACTCAGTACACCGTTCCAAGCTCGCTTAGTGAATATAGTCGTGCTATTTTGATAAATACATATAATAATCCAGGAACTGCCTCACAACCCTATTCCTACCAACCCTATACCTATTCATAAATGAGTAAGTAGGTTCACCTTTTACATAATACAAATACGCTAGTCAGACTAGGTTTAACGCAAACCGACAGAATCACGGTGGAGTTCTTAAATCTATGACAGTTATATATTTATTATGACAAAAAAATAGACCTCAATAACATTATAATTAATTATCAATATGAAACCAAATGGCACAGGTACAGTGCTCAATTTTGATTGTCATCGATTTAAACACGTCACACCCATCACCAGTCCATAGCTTTCGTTAACCCATGAACTAGTACAACTAGTTTATCAATATAAAGCAAGATGACTCTGAATAGGTTGCAGGAAGATAAGTTAGCTAGGAAGAGTTTGGAAGAGAGCGAGCGTTCGCTTGGACAGAAGGCCGCAGCCGCGGAAACGAGGGCCGTCGCGGCTGAAGGAGACCTGAGGATAGAACGCGAGTGGAGGATATCGCTACAGGTAAATTGTGTATTGCAAAAGACAATTATGTTAGGTGTCATCATCCACGTCCAAGGCAGGGTAAATACCTTCCCCGGCACATCGCATTTATGGCTGCCAAGGTACAGGCAATCGCCTAGTTTGGGAACCACCAAAATTTATAATTTATAAACTTTGTTTATGCCCCAATAAATTGTATTCGCATTCAAATGTACCAGAATATTAACTGTAATTAAAAATCTATAATTTAGTGATTCTATTACTTGTACGGAATGTGACTAACGTATCATGTAAACAATGGATCCGTCGGTGGCGTAAAACATGAAATCGCGACCAATCGCAGTGACAAAGTATTACAGGGGGGAATAATAACTATTTACAAAAAAATCATACAAGGATGAGCTTTTGTTCTGATCATTCTATGTTGGGATGTGTATCCACGATAAAAGTTATATCCGAATAACATAGGTTCCAATGAAAAATCTCCTAGTCCCAAAACAAGGAAAAAGTACTCAAGTGTAGCTAGAGTTTTCTATGAAAGTTACTAATAGTTAATAAATGGCATGCATGGCATTAATTATAATTGCGAACGTGTTAATAGGTAAACCTCATTGTGAAGCACAGACGACTTTCTCCCGCATCTACTGAGGATACTACATACAGTATTATGGACGACATAGAGAGCGGAGCGTTAATGTGATATTAGGGTTATCATTTAGTAAATTTTACCTACTTTCAGGGAAATATTTGAACAAGTGGATCCTCACAGTTACTAATTAACAAAAAGAACTTGGGTATATTTCATAGCAAACGGCAAATCTATGATTGTCATAAAGTGACATTTCACTTCATGACAGCCTTAGTTCCGATTGTGGCCGCGGGCCAAAAGATCCATGTATGACTGTGCCTAAATATTTTACCGTAGAGCACCAAAACGTTCTATTTTACTGAAACAGTTTTGTACATTTTTTTTCATTTTATAGGAATCGATGATGAGAGACCGAGATAAGATATCAATGCTCACTCAAGAAGTGGAATCTTTGAAATCAATTGGACAGGTAAATACTAGAATGTTGATTTACCTGAGTGATTGACTTATGCTTTGATCACAAATAATTAGTAGAAACTAGTAATTATTATTGACTTTCAAAATCACCAGTAAGCTTATAAAAACGGAAGCTGGCATGCCACCTATTCGTCAATATGGCACTTTTATATGCATATGTACATACTGTATTTATTGAAAAAAAAAACTCAAAACAGAATACAATCAAAAAACAACACTGATTTCGAAAAAAAATTACAGAAATATCTAGCACTACAAGAAGAACAACACGTACTGAAAACCCAATACAGCGAAGCGCAGAAAACCCTTGAAGAAGTGGGAGCTACGCTGAGCGAGAACAAACTACAATTAGCGGAACTATTAGAGAAAGAAGCGAAGGCACAAACCGTGGAGGAGCTTCCCACGTGGACCCACGACAAGGATGCCACGTCTTGTACCGCTTGTGCCAAAGAATTCTCAATTGCAAGGCGGAAAGTAAGTATTATTTTTTATAGAAAGCATGAGGTACTTTCTTATGACAGACCCTTTCAGCTATTTGTCAAACACGCATCACTATTTATATTATTTATTACAATCAGTCGTTTTATCTTTCACTGAAAGCCAGTGGCGTGCATTGCATGTAGGCAATTACGCATTGTATATACACGCACTTAAGAATTCGATTACTATCTATCTATCTATAACCTCACGCCAGATCCCTTGCGGGGCAGGCAGAAAGTACAGAGTTCCAACAGGTTCTTTCCTTACATACCTCTCTGGCTTCCTCGACTCTCATAGTTCGTCTCATACACGCTCGCCGGTTACGGAGACTCTTGACTTTTCCATCAGATAAGACTCGGTTTATTTGGTCGTGGTAAGATAGTCTAGGTCTTCCCCGGTACCTGCATCCTTCCACTGTCACATTGTATATCTGTTTTGTCATTCTTTCCTCTGGCATTCTTTCTATATGCCCGAACCAACGGAGCATGCCCTTTCTCATCTTTACACCGATACTATCTTTCATACCTACTCGCTGTCTTACTATGCTGTTGCTAATGCGGTCGGTCAGCTTCACTCCGCACATCTTCCGCAGAGCTCGCATTTCTACCGCATTTATCCTACTTTCATTCTCCTTCTTACATACCCAGCTCTCGCTACCATACAACAGCGTTTCGATTACACTACCTTTAAATATTATTACTAAAGAAAATAATATTAATCAATACCCACTTGAGTATAATAATAATCTATAACCTCACGCCAGATCCCTTGCGGGGTAGGCAGAGAGTACAGAGTTCCAACAGGTTCTTTCCTTACATACCTCTCTGGCTTCCTCGACTCTCATTGTTCGTCTCATACACGCTCGCCGGTTACGGAGACTCTTGACTTTTCCATCAGATAAGACTCGGTTTATTTGGTCGTGGTAAGATAGTCTAGGTCTTCCCCGGTACCTGCATCCTTCCACTTTCACATTGTATATCTGTTTTGTCATTCTTTCCTCTGGCATTCTTTCTATATGCCCGAACCAACGGAGCATGCCCTTTCTCATCTTTACACCGATACTATCTTTCATACCTACTCGCTGTCTTACTATGCTGTTGCTAATGCGGTCGGTCAGCTTCACTCCGCACATCTTCCGCAGAGCTCGCATTTCTACCGCATTTATCCTACTTTCATTCTCCTTCTTACATACCCAGCTCTCGCTACCATATAACAGCGTTGGGACAAGAACTCCGTTATGTATGGCCAGCTGCGCCTTATGGCTTAAGTGCCGGCTCCCGAGTAGCTTTCCCATCGCACCATTCACTCTGTTCCCTGCACTCACTCTTCTCTCTATGTCAGCGGTGTATTTCCCATCCTTACTGAAGACGCATCCAAGATATACAAACTCATTCACTTGCTCCAGCACATCGTTACCAACCACAATCCTTACATTCGTTCTGGTTTCTTCCCTTTCAAAAACCATAATCTTGGTTTTCTTCACATTCAAGTGTAAGCCATTGATCATGCAGTCGTCTTTCATAACTGTGACTAGTGTTTGCAGATCAGTGGCTGTTGGCGCTATTAAAACCGCGTCATCTGCATAAAGTAGATGGTTTACCACTAAGTCACCCATTTGTACACCTTCATTCATCGCTTTCAGTCTTTGAAGACTTTTGTCCAGATATATTATAAACAGTCTAGCGGACAACACGCAACCCTGCTTGACGCCGATTTTAACGTCAAACCAGGGTGACCTGTTACCACCCACCCGTACGCATGCCTTGCAGTCCACATAAGTGGACTGGACGGCTCGCAACAGAGTGCCATCTATACCATACTCTGGCAAAATGTCCCAAAGTCTCTTTCGCACAACTCTGTCAAATGCCTTCTCCAGATCTACAAAACCGCAGAAAACCTTCCGGCCCACTGCCAGATGCTTCTCTACGGTGTTGCGGAGTGAGAAGACTTGATCCGAACATCCTCTTCCAGACCTGAAACCCCCTTGTGCCTCGCACAACATTCCATCGGACTTCACGCGCATTCTCCGTTCAATAATTTTACCGTACACCTTGGCTGCCAAGCTGATCAAACTGATGGCTCTGTAATTGGCGCAGTCATATTGTGAACCCTTGCCTTTATACAAGGGTACTATGACTGCGCGGCGCCAATCTGTAGGGACTCTACCGGTCCTCCAGCAAAGGTTTGCAAGGGCCCGGAAAGCGTCCCGGACGCAAGTTCCACCATATTTGATCATCTCGGCAGATATCATGTCTACTCCCGCAGCTTTACCGTTTTTCATACTTCCTATCGCCCATTCAACTTCTTCCATAGTGATGTCCTCCGTTGATTCTGGTGCCGCAATCTCGCCTTTAGGCACGTCTGCGGCATCAGCATCCGGGTCATCTCCATACATTTCTCCAAAATATTCACTCCACCGGTTTAGCACAGCTTGTGTGTCTGCAAGAATGTCACCATCTTTAGATTTTATCCTTTCCATTCTGGAGCCTGACGAATCACCTCGAGCCTTTCTCACCTTGCTCCAAAAGAGTTTGGTGTTGTTCTCGAAGTTCTTCGCCAGCCTCTCCTCCTCAATCATACTGGCTCTTTCACGCTTTTCTTTCACTAAAGTTTTAGTGGCATTCTTGCATTGCCGGTATATTTCTTTCCTCATCTCTGTCATACTGGCATTCAGGTTCAAAGAAGATACATAGTCCTGCCACGCTTTCTTCTTACTTTCTACGGAGCTTTGCAACTCCGCATCCCACCATGCATCACCTTTTGCTGTAATATGCTTCTTTGAGCAACCACATACTTCTTTCGCGGATTCCACCAAACTCTCTTTCAGGCTATTCCAGCATTCATCTACATTTGAGTCCGAAGAGCCTGCTGTCAAAAGCTTGTTCCGGACTCTGTCTTCATACATTCTCCTCACGCTCTCATCTTGCAACTTTTCAACCTTTAATCTTTCAAGGTCTCCGAAGGGGATACGCTCTCGCCAGTGCCTCCACTTCCTGAACAGACCACTAAACCGCGCAACTACGAGATAGTGGTCTGATTCCAGAGTGGGGCCTCTATACGCACGCGTATCTTGTAGTTTGCTTCGGAGACGGTTATCAACCAGGATCAGATCTATCATGCTTTTTTGTTCATTCCTTCTCCACGTATACATATACGTGGAGAAGGAAATAACTTATACTATACTATACTATACTATATACTAATAATAACTTATACCTAAATTCAATATATTATACTGAGGTAGGTACAACTTCATTACCTACATATATTCAATGCACGCCACTACTGAAAGTAGGTATCCATTGTGACGATTTTTAAAACCACACCCGGATGCCTTCCAAACTAGGATAAATCCAGGAAAACTCTTTTCGAACTATTCTATCCGACGTAACGGTCGTGTAATAATACTTAATATATATAAAGGTCATGTAATACTTGTTTTTTTTTTCCAGCACCATTGTCGACGATGTGGCCACATATTCTGCGCATCTTGTAGCGATAAAACAGTCGCATTAGCCGGCAACACTAAACCAGTGCGCGTTTGCGACGCGTGTTATGCCGAAGTAAGACTTACGTAGTTACTATCCAACCGATATTAAGTTCAAATTGACCAAATAACTTCAATGAATTTATAGGAAGTAAATAAATTATTACTACCCATTTAATTAAATAACTGCTTTTTTGGCAACGTTAAAAACCATGGAACTGTAATATATTGCTCAATTAATTATATACCTAAAAATTGACAGGGAAACTCAAGTAAAAATAATTAATGAGGGCTTCGTGCCTGATGCTTTCTTATAAATATGTATTTATTTGGGAAATTTGAACTATATATGTTCAAAATAGCTTAAATTGTAGTCCTTGTCGTTATAATATTTAAAAATATAGTTTCTGGAGACACAGCATGTCTTTAAGACTGATAATATATTATATTTTCCTTTTTTATGACCAATCAATAAAAGGGCATCACGTTACGGCATTGCCTACATTTTTTATCGTTGGCTAAAACTGTTTAAGTATAGTTAAAATCATATAGTTATAATATTCGAATTTTATATGAATAAAATTCGAGCTTAAGGCCAAATGCAAGTATGGCCGTATGGTTACTTTTGAAGCTTAAAACTGCTAATTTTATATTTATCGACATTATTATGAAATTCCCCAGTACTCATATACGTATTCGTTACTAAAATAACATAAATCTATTAAAACAATTTGAGTATATCGGCTTTGTCCGCCACTTAACTACGGTATCTAACTCCCAAAAATTGGATTACATACAAATCTTGAAAAACAAAATGTGTAATTGTTTCAACAAATTGATTGTTGAAAATATGTTTCTGGTAGGTGTTATATAATAATTGTATTTATAGGCAATATTTAATGTATTTCGTACATTTTGTCGTTAATCCTAAAAAAAAATTTTAATATTAAAAAAAAGAACACGTTATGTAGGAAAATGAATTAAAGTACAAAAATATTTGAAGCTGATGTCGAATTATACTAAAGTCTGACTAATGAAAGCTGAGAGTGTTTTTAGAGCGATTCAATAAGCTGGCAATACCGAGGGTAATGTCACCTATTGTTTTAATATGGTTCTAAAGAACCATAGACATAGACGAACTAGTTTTGATGCGCGCTAGATTTGGTTATATTATCATTCTATAAAATTCTACACAATTTATGCTAAATACCTTCTAACATTAAATTTTATAAAATCCCGTGGCAATGCATTGATATATTGAATAGATTATACTTTTAGTCTTAAAACAATAATAATTCATATGCTTATAAAAAAAAATTAAAGTTTACAAGAAATCGATTGAATACCTGAAACACAATAAGGTTTAGGTATTCGTAGCAAATTACCAAGCGCTTATAAAAAATTGTCACGAAATAATCTAATACGTTGGAATGCTTCAATTTCTATATAACTTCCTCACTACTCTTTTTCATACCTTTTTCCTCCACTTTTCTGTGTGTATATATTATGTTCCTAAAAATAATAAAACTTGGTACCGTTTTTCTTTTACTTAAGTATTCAATATATTTTTTTCCTGTTCATCCGGGGTTGCACGACCCAATTTATTTACATTTCCCGCTATTTTCCACTTTCCACTTTCATTAGACAGACTATCAATTAATAAGTATTCAATTTAAATGTTGAATCTAATAGCAATTTAATACTTGTTCATAATAATAATAATTTATATATTTAACGACATTGATACCCAACTTACATCGGTAATATACGAATTTTATGTGTTTAACCTGTTACAATTACATTATAGTATCCTTGAGATTGACCAATATAATGTTGGTTAGGTTTACAAAATCAGAATTTCCTCATAATTTACGTATATCTACCTAGATATCAGGTAAAGTTATATATGACAATCATATGAAAAAAATCAGGTATGATTTACACATAACTTTTACAATTTTACTAGACATGTAATAGAAATCCATTTCTATAAAATTAATAGTAAAATTATTTTCAAGTATCCATAGACATTATCCTCAACTTAGGTCTTATGGATTTAGTCTTTAGATTAAAAATATTCTTTTATTTAATATGTAATACTTATTGTAATTTATACCGTGATGAAATAAGAACAATTAAGAGCTGCATATAGCGCCGTATTTTGTGTCGGTTTCTATAACCATTAAAAATTAATCAGAAACGAATTTTTGTGGTGTATATAATAAGATTTTATTATTGTGGTGCTTCAAATTATTATGTGTATATTAGAATTATTGTACAGAATGTATTGTTTTATAATAATGTATGATTAAGTTGAACAGAATATAAAAACGAATTTAATTATGAAAAACGTCGTTTTATTTATTTATCAAATTAAAAAAAATCATACAAATATGAATAATTCACATAGAAATAAATACTTAATTAGCTCTTTACAAACATTCTTACATATTTTATCTTATACGTATTCGAGCATATATCGACGCGACTTTACAAACACAATAACTAAATTTTTGCATATGATAACTACTCAGTATTTCTATTTTAATTGCCTTAAAATATTTTTTGGTGTTTTAAGCGACTTTCCCCGTTAGATATTGCAGTATATATTCCATTGCTTCAGGATTTTCTTCAGGCACCTAAAAATGTGAAGATACATACAAAATATACATTAAAAAATATATACTAAATTATATAGATAAAAAAATATTCAGTCCTTACCCAATGGCCAGCTCCGAACACCCACCAAAAGCTCAAGTTTTCAGTTTCTTTATAAAATCCATATCTTTTTGGTCCGCGTATAGTTTGTCTTTTGGCCTTGTTAAATTTCGCTGCTCCATACCATTTCAGTTTATGAACCCAATTTGATGCACCTGTAAGTATTTAATACATTCATAAGTTTCATATGCATTATTAATAGTAAGGAAATTTAAAAATATATATTTACCGACTACTGGAGTAATCACGTCCAAGTTTCCATTATACACAGCAATCTTTAGTTTACTTTTATTTAAAAGGATCTCTACTGGAATATATGAAAACATATAACGAATTAGAAAACTATTGTAAGTGTTTTACTTAAATACATAGTTATGGATGCAATGATATCGCAGGTTCTTGTAATACATAACAATACGACTGGTACATTACTGTCATATAGAAAAGTCCAGAAATAAGGCTATTGTGCGTTAAGCAAAAATTGACCTGCAGTACAAATATATAAAATATTGTTTCTTAACTTAGTTTGAGCAAATATTCAATTGATGGTTTGCATCTCATGTACATGAATGTATAATACGAGGTATTTGTCAATATTATTTGTGGCAGTTATTAGTGATATCGTTACATCACCATAAATAATTAAATCGTATTTACAGAATGAAGTTGATGGCACCAGGAAATTCTTCTTCAATTCTTCATAAGCTTCAGTAGACAGATACTTCCATGTCCTCGTCTGATTGACTCCTATTAGAGTAGGTTTTACATACAAATTTACTACTTCATTCAACCGTTCTAACGCCGGGTATGGACTAGGGGCGTTAACGTTGTTAAAATTTACATCCTCTTCATTGAGAGTGCTAAATAGGAGGTTGTCCAATATATCTGCATTAGATAGTTCGTGTTTATCAATGGCTTGAATCAGTTTTTTGACTACCATTGACGAGGATAAGTATAATTTTTGATCGATGGCTCCCTGAAATTGCAATTATAAAGTAGAATGTTTATTCTATTCAGTTGTATGTCGTGGGTTGGGTGTAATTATGACACACCTTCAAAGAAAAAGTTTTACATATCCCTTTCGCCTTGAGAATAGACTAACATGGTGTTGTTAAAGTTCGTCGGATAGTCTGATGCATAAACCATGTCAGTAAAAATTAAAACTTACTATGACGGACACAGGACAAAACGGGCTCGAGTAGTAGGTATTTAACTACTATTTAATCACCTGTATTAGAATTTTAAGCGCTAAATCAAATCTTTGATTGAATCAATATTTTGAAATCGGTGTCGCTCTACAGTATATTTTATTCTCGCTGACTATGGGTCCCGTACGCAACCGACATCAATGTAGGCGGAATTCGGGTCTCAGATAGAGAAGGCATCTAGAGAATTCCTTCGGATGTTACAAATTTAAAATATTAAACAAATCAATCAATCAGCCTATCGCAGTCCACTGCTGGGCATTGGCCTCTCCTAACACGCGCCATTGCACACAGTCCTCCGCCTTCCGCATCCAGTCTGTCACAGCGACCTTTTTGAGGTCGTCTGTCCATCTAGAGACGTGTCCACAAATTCAAAGTCGCACAGCGGGCTATGGAGCGAGCTATGCTCGGCGTCTCTTTGAAGGATAAAATTCGTATCGAGGTAATCCGACAAAGAACCAAAGTTACCGACATAGCTCGCAGACTCAGTAAGCTAAAGTGGCAATGGGCTGGTCACATCTGCAGAAGGACCGACGGCCGATGGAGCAAGCGTGTCCTAGAGTGGAGACCGCGACTTGGTAAGCGTTAGGTAGGACGGCCCCCAGCTAGATTTAAAATAGAACAGCTTAAAACATACCATATTGTATAAAAAGTCAGGCTGCACTAAAATGCTCTCTTTAGGATTGACCCAGCCACCTCCTATTCCGATTCCTTTCAAATTCATCTTTAGACTTTTCTTTTCAATCGCCTGTTAAAAAAAATTTCAAGTAAAAGCATAGAATTGATACAAACAATTAGTAAAGACGTTTGTGAATGGAGCACTTACCGTATGCAAATATAACCCCAATCTGGGACAAATTTTACCTCCATAACTTTGACCAATCAAGTATGCTGGTGTGTTACGGAAGTCTTTGTGTCTTCTATAGAACATTTTTATTGCTCTTGAAAGATCTATGGCTGTAAGGAATTGTAGGTAAATTAATTAGATATCCCAATAACTTGGTGGTTGTATGACAGAAGTGAATCCACCGCACTTGCTGCTTCCAAAAGCTTATTCCACTTGATCAAATACCACTAATTAATGTCTAATAATCACCTAGCGGAAAATTACCTAATAAGATATATCCATAAGAAAACACTTCGGTTAGTAGGTGATTAAATTCTACTTCATTTTTCATTTTCTTTAGTATTGTATAATCATCTTCACCTTTACTTGAAGGTGTTATCAATACTAGCATACCAATAACAAGTAGAATAGAATTAGATTTGACATTAACTAGTCACATTTGATCATCTAGGCCAGTGTCCTTGTCTCTAAAAAAGCCAAATATAGACAATACACAATTAAAATTTATTCAAGGAGCCATTTTTTTAAGTGTTTTTTTTTCTACAAATAGTATAACTACATTTCAGCGCGAGCAATTAGGCGGAAACAATGAATAAAACACATGTTTGCGACCGCTTATCGGTGTTATTGTTGCTTCCTATAAATGTAACCACTTTTTTAACTGACTTCAAAAAGGAGGAGGTTCTATGTTCGGTTGTATGTATGCTTTTTTTTATGTATGTTCACTGATATTTCCGTCAGTTGTAAACAGATTTTGATGATTCTTTTTGCATTGGGTTCAGTATAGCTCTAAGGTGATCCCATTTTAATTTCATTGGTATTGGACCTTGGACTTTGAAGTTACACCAGGGAAGTCCTTAACGACAAACAATAGGAATGTGCAAATTGAGACAATATGGGTGCTACGTCAATCCTATAGGTACCCTACTATAGAATTAAGCAGAAGTTTCATAATTCGTCTGTATTCTTTTGTAATTTCTTTGCTTATAAACTGATTTTGATGATTCTTTTTGCATTAGGTTCAGTATAGCTCCGTGCTGGTCGAATTTAAATTTTATTGGTATTGGACAATGGGCTTTGAAGATACACCAGGGGTTTCCTATACGGCAAACGGCATGAATGTGAAAATTCAGTTATTATGAGTTTTATATCAATCTTGTAGGTACCTCACTGTATAAATAAGTAGGATTATATAATGGAGGTATATAAATAATAATAGTATATTCACTAATCACTAAAACTTGTAAAATAAAAAACTTAAAAAAAAAGGGGAAACCGACTTCACAAAGCAAGTACTTCTAGGGGCTTGCGTTGCAAAAAAATTTACTCCTAATTTTACCTTTACAAGCCATGATAATAAGTAATATTCCGTGCCTGCACTTAACATTTCGTGGAAGAGCCGCAGCCGAGGAGTAAAAGAGCCGCATGCGGCTCTAGAGCCGCGGTTTGCCGACAACTGATCTAGGCAATTAAAGTAGCATGAACCAATGCTGTCACCAACTGCAATTACGAGGCATGCCTTTTAAGTTTTGTCGTTTGAAGAAAAAAACACAACTAGAACCTTATTATTGTTTTTCAAAGTATTCACCACGTAGCTTAATAGACTTTTCCATTCGCGCAAACCGGTTATTATAACATTTATTCCACTCTAAAGTGGGGGGTGTTCAAAATGGCTGTCTTGAAAGCGTCGACTGCTTCTTCACCGGACTGAAACCTTTGACCACGAAGACTTTTCTTAATTTTAGGAAATGTAAAGAAATCGTTAGGGCTTAGGTCAGGACTGTATGGAGGATGGTCAAGAATTTCTACTTTTTCCTGCTTCAAATACTCAATCGTTTGACGAGCGCTGTGTGAGCTTGCGTTGTCGTGGTGCAGGATGATGCGTCGCTTTAAGTTAGATTTTCGAAGTTCGGCGATGTCTTGTGCTAAACAAACTGTGGTATACCACTCTGCGTTAACCGTTCTACGATCTTCAAGTGCAATAGTCGCAACATGGCCGGTTTTTCCAACGAACGTGGCCATCATCTTCTTTGAAGTGCTTCGAGAACGAACAACTTTAGTCGGCTTTGGCTCGTCTTGAAAGACCCAGATTGTAGATTGTTGTTTGGAATCAGGATCGTAGGCATAGATCCAAGATTCTTCACCACTGATGATGTCGTAGACGTGATTTGACTCTCCTCGGTTGAAACTTTGCAGAGTTTTCTTACACCATCTGACGCGGGCCGCCTTGTGATCGTCGAAAGGCAGATGCGGTATCCAACGGCAAACTAGCTTTCTCACACCAAGCGCTTCATGCAAGATCTTCTAAATGGTTGTCCCTGAGATGCCTAATAGAGCCTCTATCTCTCGATACGTCACATGACGATCTTCGAGAATTAGTTGTCTCACAGCAATGATGTTTTCTTCAGTGAAGGCGGATTTTGGGCGTCCTTCGCGAGATTTGTCACTAACACTAGTATGTCCACGCTGGAATTCTAAATACCAGCGTTCGACATTCCGCAGACATGGGGCTTCATCACTGAACATAGATGTTAGCTGTTCAAAACACTGAAGCCGTGACTGGCCTCTTCTAAAGTTGTAGAAAAGTATTGCACGAACATTTTCCTAAGAAAGATTCATTTTCGTACGTAACCTGACAGATTCCAATCGACGCTGTGACTAAACAATAGCATTATTCCTAATACTTTCAACTGTTTTGAGATTCAAAATTTAAACACATTCGAATATAGAACAGTTCCAAATTCAAAATTGCCAGGAAATATGGAAACGACAGAACTTAAAAGGCATGCCTCGTAGAAGCTATACCCATAGGCGCATCTTGGGTGATTCATGATGATCGGTAATATATAATCACTGCATGCGATCTTGTAATCTCCTTTCTCACTTAAAAGATTTAATTAATCTATGAAAATATAATAATTATAGATTACCCATAGTTTTGTCAGACTTAGCGTACAAAGATTTGGAGACGGCATAGCTAAAACCAGTACCAACAGGATGGTCTATTAACAACAAGTTCCTTCCTTTCACCTAAAAATGGAAACAAATGCAAATTAAATTAGATAAAAGAATAATTTCCTCATACGTTATAATTGGGACATCCGAACACATGTTAGGCTAAATATAAACGACACTAGCTTTGGTAGAGTCACTTTGGTTTGAAATGTTTCTGTAGAAATATTCATGAGAGGCACCTCGCAAAATATACCTAACTACCTCCTACTTATTACAATTTAATAGTTTCTTATCGTAATTTTACTAAACTTCTAACACCTTCGACTAGTGACTAAAATGTGAAATATCTACCCTGTACATTATTCTACAACCAAAGCCAACCGTTTTCTGATTCATAATAAAATTAAAACCATGTGGTCTTAATTCAGTCTCATAACGGTAGCCACTGACTTTCAGTACGTGAAGAATAAGATTGATTTGTAGTGTTTTCGAAAAATTTACAAAATAGCTTTAGTAGTACAAGTTAATTAAGATTAGTATGGAACCGTTAACGTTACAAAATTAATATATTTAACGTTCTAAATTAGTAGAGTTTGGTCAGAATTTGCAATGGTATAAACTCTTACTAACATCATCTCTAGTCCATGGTCCCATATAAAAATTACTTAGGTAGAATACCCAGTGTTTTACTTTGTTAAAAGAGAAATTAAATTTAGGGATTAGTTACATTAATTTACATTTTGCCTCAAATGAGACAAGGCATCGTCCACGCACATAGAGGAGGTCCATGCCCAACAATGGAACTTTACAAGACTGACCCTGATTATCCTTGTCAGGAGAACACTCCTCAGAAATCATAATAATAATACACTTTATTGCACATAAAATATTATGACAGGGAACAAGATCGAACATAGTTATGTTGGTACAGTAAGGCGGCCTTATCGCTTAAAGCGATTTCTTCCAGGCAAACATCGTATATTACATACCATAAGTACCTAACAACAGCACTTACAATAAACTCAAAGATATAAAACGTTTAACAACTACTCACGACTAACACACATACACATACTTTATCCCACTGGGGTAGGCCGAGACTAGTTTGCCACATATGTACATACCTACTACGATTCTGACACACCACTTTCGCTATCTACTAATAACTACATTCATGCATCTCCTCCTGAATTAACACGCGTTGTTGTTTTATATTCCTGAATAAACAGCTTACCCAAGTGTGATTACGTGGTTGAAGATCCATATTGAAAGGTCCCATTTCGCCAAAGTTCCCCACTCCGCTAGCAGCAAAACCTGGGCCTCCTTGTATCCATATTATCAATGGTTTCTTATTAGCACCAACTTTTGTGCCATCCGCAAAAAAGAACCAATAGAAAAGATATGCTCCGGGTCTGACTTGCGCATACCCATGTACGCTCTCCCATTGTCGGCTGTTCATCAATGCTTTTGTATAAGGGTTTCTATCTATAATTAAAATGTGCAAGAAGTTAGAAGAAATACGCTGGTAACCTGGTGTAGGGTTTGCACAAATCTCATTCATTCAGACAACAGGATAAGGACATTTTTTTATTTTTATCGCTTTAGATAGATATTTTCAACACGCCCCAGGGAGACTTATCATCAACCACTTTAGCAGTATTCATTTGGGATATAAACAGGTCATACTTAATATATTATAATGACGTCTGTTTGTAATAAATAAGCATGTCGTTATTATTGACTACCTACATTGTAAATCATACTTAGTTGTCATGTAATGGTTACTGGAAGTACATGCACAGAACATGTGTTCCTAACTAGATACTTTTATGCGAAATAAATATACGGTCTAGTTTCAAACTAAACGGATGAATTAAAAAAACATCATACCTACCTGCATTGAAATGTAACGCCGTAACACATAGCACTGTTGTAGTCCATATTATTAAAATATTCACCATATCTTTTATTTACAATTTCTACTGCTTTAAAGTTCACGTGTGCGCTTTAGTGTCACTCGTAAACGATTATAACACATTTTAACGCACGGCTAATGGTGATATCATAACAAGCATATTACGCTAACAAATTAATGAGGCAAATCAACGAAAAAATAGACACATGTACACGTAGATCCACGGTTTAGTGTGTCACGCGCTTCTCATTAGGAAATTAAGTACTTAATACGTAGGCGGGCCTTGTGTACCGACTGGCCTGTAGAACATCGTACACTATTTTTTATCAACTATTAAATAGGTATTAACCCTAACTATGAGTAATGTGTTTTCTTAAAAGACATAGGTTTTATCTCCCGAGCAAAGATTTGTAGGTTTATTATAGATAAGATAGCACTAAACAAACATTCTGTAATAAAATGTTGACGACAAAGTGTTATTAAAGGGTGTTTTGTGTATTAGGTATACTGAAACTTTAGTGTCAGCAGTCATCTGTCTTTATCATCCTTGCGGCGTAGGCAGATAGCAATCATGATCAATATTAATAATTAATACTGTAATCCTACCCCGCAACGGATCTGGCGTAATGGTGTAAATAGATAGATTGAATACTTTAATTGTCACTGCCACAATGTACATAGGTATTTAATTACTAATTAAATACCTACGAAGGTTCCATCACTTCAAGTGCCCTGGATGTCCTAAGAAAGAGCCTTTGGCTTTTGGTTCCTACACTAGCTTCGCATTTGTCTCACGCACCATGCACGCCCCCCATTTCAGAGATCTCTCTACTAACTGAAATAAGTTGACCTTTTATTTTCCACTTGGTCCAGTGTTAAAGAGCTTAAGTCACTTCGCCCACTGGACTTAATAGTCGCGGGTTCGATTCCCGTATGGAGCAAAATTTGTGTGACCCATTATTATTTTTTTCGGTCTGGGTATTTTTGTATGTGAATTTCAATGTTTATAAACGCACCCACGACACAGGAATAATGCCTACTGTGGCGCTATAATTTTTTAAATTATTAAAAATATATAGTCCTCCGGACTGGGAGATTACACCGGTATAGAGATAGGACTACTCTAGGGATCCCTAGAGATATTCTCTCTCGCTCGCTAGAGACGCTCTCTATCTTCAGCCGAAAGACGTTCACTGCAGAACAAAGGTCTTCTCCAAAGGCTGCCACAACGACCGGCTTGGTGCTGTACGCTTCCACCTTTTACCCGCAACCTTTATGAGGTCATCGGTCCTTCTTGCGGGGGACCTGCCCAGTACCCACAGGTATATCTATCTATATCATCACGCCAGACCCCTTGCGGGGTAGGCTGCAGTACAGAGTTCTAACAAGTTCTTTCCTTACATAACTCTCTGGCTTCCTCTACCCCCATAGTTCGTCTCACATATGCTCGCCGGTTACGGATGAGTTATCTAAAGTGATGATAATAAGGTAGTAAGTAGTATGTGGTGAAAAAAGGACCAAAATTTTAAAAGTTTATTTAAAAAACAAATCAACAAATGAGCCTACGATACTTTTCGAAAGGTGTGACGGTCGTGTACGTGGAGCGGTAATATGTGGTTCAGGATCATCTGGGAACCGGAATGGCCTTTGTGTCGTTGCATCTGGCCTAGGGCGCCTGGTGGGTCTTACTGTTGAGAAGCCAACTACATGGCCTAACAGTCCCCCCACTACAGCCGGACGGTATGTAGCATATGGATCTGGAGTATCTTCTTGTACAGGTTTGATATGATCTGTAAAAGTATAGATATTGTGATTATAACTATAGTTTTTTGCACATAGGATGGGCAGTGACAGTTCTAATTGCCAAACGAAATTATACCTTATTTAATGGCAATAAAAAGCATGACCCGTTTCTATACTTACACACATTCTTTTATAGAACATTAAAATAAAAATAAAAAATCCACCGTCACGCCTATATTCCCCAAGCGGGGGTGGCAGAGGTGTACTGAATACACCCACGTTTCGCCCACGATGTTTCTTACAACTACATTTCCGAGCCAGGATTATAGAACATATATAAGAATATTTGTATTTTTATGTATATTTTATAAGGCATTCTATTTAATAAATGTATATACTATAATAATATCAGCCTATACAGTCCCACTGCTGGCCAAAGGCTCTTTCTCACAAATCAAAGTAAGAGAGATTAGGTCATACTCCACCACGCGGACTCAGTGCGGATTGGTGGAGGCAGATTTGTGGCCATCTGGTGTTGGAATTTATTAAGCCGCCTACAAGGCTCCCAACTTGGCTTAACGACTACCACATTACGTTGTAGCCGGGACCAAAGGCTTAACGTGCCTTCCGAAGTGCTTGAATATGAAAATGCGACAAACGGTCGCCCATCTCAGACCGACTGAGTCGAATGCTACTTAATCTTGGTAATTACCTACTAAGACCACCATGATTGCACTGCGCTACGAGCGCCTCTGCTGCGCCGACAGTAATCTATATTAAATCTACCACCACTTTTGTTCTACAATGTTTTATTTTTCGCGTTTTATTTTTCACTATCCTATACAACTTCACACGATTAGCTAATCCAGTGGTCGGTAACCTTGTCATCCATAAAAAAAAACATACAGTCGAATTGAGAACCTCCTCCTTTTTAGAAGTCGGTTACAGAGCCAAATATAGACAATATACAATTGAAATTTATTCAAAGAGACAATTTAAAAAAAAAAAAGTACTTTTTTAACTACAAATGATAAAAATACATTTAGCATGAGCAATTAAGCAGAGATAAAGAGTAAAACACATATTTGCGAGCGCCTATCCGTGGTATTGTTGCTTTCTATAAATGTGCTACTTTTTTATAGGCTTGCGTTTCAAAAATTTTTACTCGTCTCTTACAAGGCACGATAATAAGTAATATTCCGTGCCTGCACTAAACATTTCGTGGAAGAGCCGCAGCCGAGGAGTCAAAGAGCCGCATGCAGCTCGCGAGCCACGGTTTGCCGACCACTGAGCTACTCGTAATCAAACAACATTGATTTTGACAACAACAAAAACCAAAATATCAAGTGCCTTTTTCTTTCATTTCCTTCCTGAGGTCGTTCCAATAAACGTAGGTAAACTAGCTATCGATATCATTACGCCAGATCCCCTGCGGGGTAGGCACGTAGGTGCGTACTAAGGTAAAATTTATTTCCTCTAGTTATTACCCGCAACGTGTTCTGCTTTATTTTTTACACAAAAGCCTATGTCCTGGCCAAATTTTATCAAAATCGGTCCAGCGGTTTAAGCATGAAAGCTTAACAGACAGACAGAGTTACTTTCGAATTTATAATATTAGTATAATGATATCAACATTCACGAATTTTTCTTATTGACGAAGTAAAAGATGTTAATTCAAGTTGTGGTAAGTACAATAATGACGACGTTTTGGTCTTTTGGTTACAGCGGAGACCCCATCGCTCACAGAATTAAGTAGTCGCGGTTTCGACTGCCGCACGGGACAAATCTTTGTGTGACCCACAAATATTTGTTTCGGTCTGGGGTTTGTGCATGTGAATTTCATGCTTGTAAACCCACCCACGAAATAGGAATAATTCCTAGTGACGGGGTTACGTTCTATGAAGAACTACGAACTTAAACATTCAGTTCAAGACACAAAAACCTTATAGAAAAAAGTTAAAGATAAACAACTCTCTTATTACATTAGTATTATTAAAAATGAAAGTTTTTTTATACTGCAGTTTACGGGATCTCGTGGCCTATCTACCCTAAAACTCCCGCGGGATAGGATAAAAGCAGATTCAGGCACAGTTTATACGTACTTGATGGGTACTGTTGTGGAGGAGGTCGATAAGAATTGGAGCCAAATATCCCACCGGACCAGTACGGTGGTCTAGAAGAAGGAGGCCTTTGAGGACGGGTTGGTGTGGGCGAGTTACTTGGTGGATATTGCGGCCTGTAAGAATTGCCGAACAACGTCTTATCATGTCTGCGGTTTTTCTTCTTTTGAACTTGTTGGGTGACTGAAAACAATGTATAATAAAAAACCGGTTAACTCATTGGAATATAATAATATTTTGGCACCAACAGTTAAGAAAATGCTATAATAGTATGATTAGGTACTCACCAGAACTCAGATCTGTTTCGTCGTAATCCTCAATCTCACCACAATCGTTTGGATCGTCTTCTTGAGGCTGTTCTTGCAGATCATTGAGAGGATCGTTATAAGGTCTATTGGGAGCATTGGGGGCAAGCAAGTCGTAGAATATCCTTAAAGTGCGCGGTTGAATTGGATCGCTACTCGCGATCCGACGATGTGGAGCAATTTTATTTGTAGGACACAAAGAAGGGTTGACCGTCACTGCACCCAACTGGATCGTAATCAGGACCTAAAAAACAACACTTTATAAACTATTTAAATTTGTATAAGTAGGTTCTTATTTAATTGTGAACCTACATACCGTTATGAAAATAAGTAAATAAGTCGCTATCGTCTCCATGTTTTATTCTGTTATTAGACACCGAAAAGCGAATTAGGCAAGAGGTATCTACCGATATACTCTTCGCCCAAGAGTCCAACTTGTATCTGAATGTGATACTACAACATCGTCGTTACCAAATCTCAGAGTCTCCCACGCACAGGTCAAATGTATTCAATCTTGGGTAATGTCCGATCCTTATAGAGTAAAAGCAGTTTTATAAAAAATAATACAATGACCTCACCTAAATTAACTTTCTGTGTTATGATGCAGCTACGACCTAATAAAAATAATTGGAATAAAATATCTTACGTTCAAAATTATCTAACAAAGCCAGGGCAAAAGTGTTAATTGGATTCTAATCCTTAAAAAAGTAATTCCTAATGAAGACTGTATCCGAAATGGGCATTTTCGCAATCTTTTTTTCATAATATCAAATCCTTTTATGTTATAACCGACTGACATCGATTTAGTAAGATGGGTTTTCCGCGTGAGCTGTTTTAATGAGGGTTTTGTAATAAGTAGGTTGAAAAATATATTATTAATAAGAAATCGAAACGACCTGTAAGGATACACAAGGTCAATGATTGTCATTATTATCATTATTCTGATAGGTCAGTAGACATCTCATCAAACTCGATTAGAAGGTACATACCTACTTATTGTAGAATGGCATAATTCCGTTTAAATAGACCGCGCTATTTACATACTCGGATTCATAAAATGATTCGATGATTTATCATTTACTTTATTGCAACGTAGAAAATGATATTCATATTTATCAGAATGGTATGTACACAACAGCATTTTGCAATATTTTGTAAACATTAATTTTTACATGAAGGAAATTGCACTTAGGACTTCTGCAAAGATCGGGCACGTGGGTGCTGGTGGGGCGTGTCAGACTCCTACTGACTGAAATACCTACGGACGTAACATTTGGTAAAAATAGGTACATATAATTTTATATCTACACCCATCGATCAAATAATATCGATGTCTACACCCAATCTATGTGCAATATTCAATCTATCTACCTACCTACCAATGGTTTTTTTGTGTGTGTGAATGCGCTGTTGGCCCTGGGATCTTTACAGTTTCACCGGGCAAGAGAGCGAGAGTTCAATAATTCCACCAGTCACATATAAAGAATAACATTGTTATATCTGTGGCTCCAACCGGAAGGTTCAGGGAGCAACTAGCTCAAAGGCGCTTCAAGGGGGAGCGACCTCGGCTTCGGCTGTCGCCTTGTGGAGAGCATACAATAGGTGCCTCGCCGTGCTGTTGCACCGGCCGGCGGGCAAGGGATTCTTCAACCTTACTGGCGAGGTCGGTGGTTGATTCTGCATGCGGTATCTGTATACGTAAGGAGGAGGATAAAGCATAAGGAGGATCAGTAAGAATATGCCGCGGACGGCGATAACGACTAATAGCTCGATGCATACTCGGCAACGGCTATGATTAAGGGTCTTAGAGATAAGACGTGTTTGCGAAACAGCGGTTCGTCGTATTATATCGGTCGTATATTGGCTCGAAGATTCAAAACAGAGATATTAATAGATATATACCTATGTATGTAGCAAGCATGGGTATGGATATCCATGATAGCTGGTCATAAATAGGTAAATGGTAGGTACTTATTATTTTGATTTCGGGAGGACGTACTTGTCTAAAAAAGAATATAATAAAATATACTTTAATATACACAAAAAAAAATCTATGTTTAACAGCATTAGCAAGTGTTCAATAACTCGGGCTTCACAAAGTAGTATATTGGTGTAAATATAAAAATACAAAAAGCCTTGTCGATCAATAAGTTTATAATTTGACATTTTGGCTTTATGATACATTGCATTTGCCTGAGCGATTCATAAAAAAATTAAATTTGACATTTCGCTCGGTTCTCGTCAATTTGATGGTGGATTTCATTGATCTCAATTATTACTCAAATCTTTGTCCGAATTCTCAATGAAAATAAAACCGACGTTGAATTAAAATGGCAAAACAACAGGGAAAAATTTACTTGGGATATGAAGATGAAACCATCGGTGAAAAAAATCAAACCTTACTCAACTATACTATCAATAAAATTGGTGGATTGCCTGTAAGTAGATTTTTATATACAAATACTAGATATCGACTACATGCGATGTTCTAAAGTCTTTTTCATTCCCATCAGGACTGGCCACCTATAGAAAATCTACAGTTTTCTTCTAAATGCCCGTTGTGTGGACTAAATAGACTGCTTGTTGTACAATGCTATGCCCCACTTGAAAATTCTGTACATCATCGCACTTTATACGTTTTTGCTTGTATAAATCCGAATTGTTGGATACAATCGGAGAGGTAATAATATTTTTATAATTATATTAATGTACATATTAGCAATTTTCAAATCAAACATGGTTTATAATATTAAGTAATTGTCTTTTGTTAAATTTTAATATGAAATGAGATGAAATTGTTTATGAATGTGTATGTGAATTTCTTTTTGGCAACCATTGCAATGTGGTATGCTTCCACTAGCTTCAGGAGTTAGACTACTTATTATTCTTAACTTCCTTAACCTATACAATAATATTAGCCCTGTTAAGAAACTGTCCCACCATTGGGTATGGGCCTTCTCTCAACCACACTGGCCCAGTGCTGATTTGTTGAACTTCACACACCTTTGAGAAACACGTAGACATGTAGGTTTCCTCACGATGTTTTTCTTTACCGTTAAAACAAGTGATAGTTAATTTTTTAATACGCACATGCTTTCGAAAAGACAGAAGTAGGTGCCTGGGTCCCCTGACTTTGCAATCCAACGGTCTAACCACTAGGCTATCGCTGCTTAACCTGGTAAAGATTTAATAGAAATAATTTTTATATGTACTGTATATTATAATTAAAAACAAACCTTTTCTAGCTGGTTGTGTATACGAAGTCAATTTCAAGATAATACAAGTACTGATTCGAGTACTATAGTGGCTATTCCTGCAGACACAAGTCTTGCATGGTGTACGGGTTCTGATGAGTGGGATGAGAACGACAATGATACTGCCAATGGCAATTTCATGAATGTTGATAATGCTCCCAGCCCAAACAATGCTATGCAAAGGTACAAAACAATGTATTATACAACTCCATAACTCACCTATACAAGTAAACGCAAGACCTGAAAGTAATTTGGTCTAAATCGGTAACTGAATTAATTCCACCAATTTTTAATGTATCTTAAATTTTTGGTTTAATTAGCAATAAATGGTTTTACTTCTTTAGTTGGCTGTAAAAAACTTAATTAATTCTTGATTCACAGTAATAAGGTGATTCCAAATGCATTTCTAAAACATTTCTCAAAATGCACACATACACATTTCATTGTTAATTGGGGTATCAAAGTGCTTAAAATGGGGGTAAAAACCTTTGAATTTGGAAATTTGGTTTTCGTTTTGAATTTATGAAGCAATTCTCTAATCGGGGTGTCTTGAGGTCTTGCATCTATTATGTTACACCTTGTAGAGGTCTGGATTGGTCTGATCTTGAGCTAAACTTAAGAGTTATTACCCTTGGACCCTCATTCTCTATTAGCTGTGCCCTGCAGTTTCACCCACCATTTACCACAATGCTAATACTAATTGCCCACCCTCTCTGTCACTTCGTTTTTGCTTATTGTTCTTTCCAACCTTTTAGATTGCTTGGCTTTCTGGGTCATAGCATGATGTTAAATAGTCTATAGCCTTCCTAAAGAATTGGGCTATAAAATGCAAAAAGAATTTTTCAAATCTGACTTGTATTTATCTAGAGATAAATGTGTTCAAACAATGAAAGACCTCTTTAGCTTTATTCTATTTGTATAGATGACCAATTAAACATGTAACATGGCATGTTACAATATGAATGATTGCTTATGACACTCCAGTGGAGTACAGAATACTCTTACACAAATACACATTTCATGAAGCTATTGTAACATGCAGTGTTTGTTCAAAGTGACTAAGTACCCCATTTTATGGCATTAATACGTCTTAAGAAAGAGCAATAGGGTTTCTACCTGTTACATTAAGACCAACATTTTGTTGAAATGTGGGTGTACTAACTACACCTTTTATCTTACTTGGAGGATAACATACAGGAGTATTCATTCAAATTTTTAATTGTATCTATTATAAAGTTTTTTTTTACATCAGGAATTCCGATGAAGACGAAGAGAGCAACTCCATCGAACTAGAGACAGTTGAACAGGCATTTGGCAATCTACAAGTTTTTGATGCTCATAATGCTAACATGTCCCCTGTGCAAGGTATCTATAACTTTCTCTGTGCTGAGTAACTTCCAATAAAAAACATTGTTCTGTGTCCATACATGATTTGCCCCAAAACCAAGTCAAGTTACTTGCAAATTATCTTCATGCATTTATTATTAAACGGACCAGCGGCGGAATTGCATTATTGCAAAATAATTATTAGATTTTGAGGTTATAATTTAGTAGCCAACAATAGTCTGAAGTAGAAGTCTGAAGTCCGATGGAATGTTGTGCGAGGCACAAGGGGGTTTCAGGTCTGGAAGAGGATGTTCGGATCAAGTCTTCTCACTCCGCAACATCGTAGAGAAGCATCTGGCAGTGGGGTGGAAGGTTTTCTGCGGTTTTGTAGATCTGGAGAAGGCATTTCACCGAGTTGTGCGAAAGAGACTGGGACATTTTGCCAGAGTATGGTATAGATGGCACTCTGTTGCGAGCCGTCCAGTCCACTTATGAGGACTGCAAGGCATGCGTACGGGTGGGTGGTAACAGGTCACCCTGGTTTGACGTTAAAATCGGCGTCAAGCAGGGTTGCGTGTTGTCCGCTAGACTGTTTATAATATATCTGGACAAAAGTCTTCAAAGACTGAAAGCGATGAATAAAGGTGTACAAATGGGTGACTTAGTGGTAAACCATCTACTTTATGCAGATGACGCGGTTTTAATAGCGCCAACAGCCACTGATCTGCAAACACTAGTCACAGTTATGAAAGACGACTGCATGATCAATGGCTTACACTTGAATGTAAACAAAACCAAGATTATGGTTTTTGAAAGGGAAGAAACCAGAACGAATGTAAGGATTGTGGTTGGTAACGATGTGCTGGAGCAAGTGAATGAGTTTGTATATCTTGGATGCGCCTTCAGTAAGGATGGGAAATACACCGCTGACATAGAGAGAAGAGTGAGTGCAGGGAACAGAGTAAATGGTGCGATCGGAAAGCTACTCGGGAGCCGGCACTTAAGCCATAAGGCGCAGCTGGCCATACATAACGGAGTTCTTGTCCCTGTTATATGGTAGCGAGAGCTGGGTATGTAAGAAGGAGAATGAAAGTAGGATAAATGCGGTAGAAATGCGAGCTCTGCGGAAGATGTGCGGAGTGAAGCTGACCGACCGGATTAGCAACAGCATAGTAAGACAGCGAGTAGGTATGAAAAATAGTATCGGTGTAAAGATGAGAAAGGGCATGCTCCGTTGGTTTGGGCATATAGAAAGAATGCCAGAGGAAAGAATGTCAAAACAGATATACAATGTGAAAGTGGAAGGATGCAGGTATCGGGGAAGACCTAGACTATCTTACCACGACCAAATAAACCGAGTCTTATCTAATGGAAAAGTCAAGAGTCTCCGTAACCGGCGAGCGTGTATGAGACGAACTATGAGAGTCGAGGAAGCCAGAGAGGTATGTAAGGAAAGAACCTGTTGGAACTCTGTACTCTCTGCCTACCCCGCAAGGGATCTGGCGTGAGGTTATAGATACATAGATAGATAGCCAACAATACATTTGTAAAATCGTTATGTAAAAATACACTAGCAATAATCAAATCGATCAATATTGAATGTAATCGATTGAATATAATTGATTGATAGGATTGACATCCCCAACCATTCGATCGATTCGATTCGACCCAATAATTCGATATCAACGTTGACATTCAGAAAAGAGACTTTGGCGACTTTAAGTACTTACAGTACTTTAAATTATATTCGTTTTGAATTGCAAATTGTCCGTGAGATGTGGATGTCTGCAACTACTATAATAAAACACATAAATCATTATGGTATAGGTCACATATCTGTTGGTTCTGAGGCCATTTTCGACGATGTCCTTTTAAAATCTTTAGCGTTTTGTTTTCAGTACAAGATGCATATAGATAAAACATGAAAAAATCTGCAAAAACTGCACAACATTCTGTCACAACCTTTTAAAATAACTTTGTTTTGAATATCCATTAAATCCGACACCAATATCTCTAGACATTTATTAAAAAAAAGGATATGAGCAGGACATGTTGTAAGATGTGGTGATCATATAAGGAAAAGACCTCTGACTGATTGGTGCCCACAAAAGGAATATCCCAATTGTGAAAGGCCCATACAAAGATACATTGATGGTATTGTTAAGTCTATTGGTAAGATCTGGCGAAGATTGGCTCAGGATATCCCTATCCTATCTACATATATGTGGTGTAAATGTATGGTGGGAACAGGCTTACGCCATGCAGTAGATGGAATGAGCTAAAAATAATGATGATGAAGACCCAATCAAGTAAAACTAAATATTTTTAATTTAAAAATACCTCCATATATGTATGGTGGGAGCAGGCTTATGCCATGCAGTAGATGGAATGAGCTGAAAATAATGATTATGAAGACCCAATAAAGTAAAACTAAATATTTTTGATTTAAAAAGACCTTTTTAATAACAAACTTTATAGCAAAACACAACAAAAATGTCTTGCTTAGTTGAGGAGTTCCTATCGCTTTCTTCCGAGTCCATCATCACACCTAATGTACCGTACGACCTTTCGGGTTTAAAGCGGGTCGTTGTCAACAAATCCAACGAGCCCAACCACAGTGGGGTTATATTGAGTTGTTAGGTTAGGTTAGCCATTGGCCACCTTTTGGCTTGATCATCACCCTGAATACAATTTGGTTGACAAGTACTTATCATTACTAATCCAACAAGTACATTACATTGTATAGTTCTCATGTTCCTATGACCTACTCCATCATCAGACCAGCTTCATGGTACCATGTTATTGCATTGTCACAGACTTTACGTACGTATGCCAAATTTCAGCTTAATCAGATACCCAAGTGCTTGAAAAATGGATCACAAGATTTGATCCGGAAAGACAGACAGATAGGCAGACATACGAACATTGCAATTTAAATAAAAGCTTGTAGTAATTAGCACCGGTCTAGTTTCATACCTGTTATTTGCAGGTGCTGTGGGGGCAATAGGGGCTCCAGTGGCTGCAGCAGAACTAGAGGGTGGAGATGAGCCCGGGCTGGTCACAGTAGACTCGCCCACAGCTCCCACAAATGATGTACAAGCATTACTCCACCAGGTGTGTACGAATACTACTTACTATGTCTCTCACTCTAAAGAATTAGTTTCGTATCTCTAATATTATAATATACCTGACCTACCTGAGATATATTTGACGGACGATTTAGCGCAGTGGTTAAGAGCTTAAGCCGCTATGCCCACTGCGTCTAATAGTCGCGGGTTCAAGTCCCGCACGGGACAAATCTTTGTGTGATCCACAATTATTTGTTCCGGTCTGGGTATTTGTGTATGTGAATTTTCATGTTTGTAAACGCACCCACGACACAGGAATAAATCCTAGTGTGGGGCTACGTTTTTTAAACCAAAGAACAAAGAACCTGACACACAAGCATAAATATATTCATTATTTTCCATTATATAGCTTGAAAACTAATACTTGAAATTTCAAGAGTATCTCTTAGCGCGTCATCTCACGACTTACTTCTGATATCCTTTAATTGGCGTATATTGATACTATTACGTAAACTTTATACTCTGCAGTTAGTAAGCTGTTAGATGATCAAATAAAAATAAATAATTGTAATATAATATTAGCCCAGTTCAGAAACTGTCCCACCGTTGAGCACGGACCTCCTCCCAAACTGGGAGGGTTTAGGCCATAGTCCACCACGCTGGCCCAGTGCGGGTTGGCGAACTTCACACACCTTCGAGAAACTCTTAGGCATGTAAGCTTCCTCACGATGTTTTCCTTCACCGTTAAAGCAAGTGATAGTTAATTTTTAAGCAGTGATAGCCTAGTGGTTAGACTGTTGAACTGCAAAGTCAGAGGTCTTGGGTTTAAACCCAGGCACGCACCTCTGTCTTTTCGAAAGCAAAAATAAATAAATACACAGCGGGTGGACACAATACACAAATGTTTAGATTGCGATTATATTAACAAACAATAAGAACCTTGACTGATTGCATGAGCGATTGCTGAATTTAAACCATTTGTGAGAGACTGAGACAAAATTTGTGTTTAATATTTCGACGTGTCCAATAAACGAAGTCCTGTAATTCAGTATTTATATTTGGTATAAATAACCTTATTGACGGGCACGAAAGTTGGAAATGCTATTTATTTTGTTTGACATATGTAACTTTGTTCTATGGGACCGTCGATTTGTAAAATATAAGTTATGCATAGAAACCTTGATCCAAGTGCTACGAATTAAAATTAAAAAAGAAACATTTTTTTAACTGACTGCCTCGTTGGTCTAGTGGCAAAGCCCATCGCTTTGTGATCACGAGGTCCTGGGTTCAAATCCTAGGTCGGACAAGTGCAGTTTTTCTAACGAAAAATTCCCAGTATGAGTCCGGAGACTGGCATTGTGCCCGGTATATGGGAATAGGCTCGCCCCCTATTACATGGGACTTAACATCGTCGGCGAAACGTGGGTGTACTCAGTACACCTCTGCCACCCCCGCTTGGGGAATATAGGCGTGACGATGTATTTTTTAAAGGTACCGGTCGCATTACCCTATTAACATCAACCACTTACAACATTATGTCAATTATAAGCATTTTATTTATCAAGACAATTATTAGAGGTATATCAATGTTAATTTTATTCAATTGGATGAAAAGCTATTTTTATACTTCAGACAGCAGAACTGCCACCAGACCTGAGAAGTCGTCTAATGTGTGTACAGCTGCAATTTCAACCGAAATTTATTTATGTTGAAGAAGAATGGAAGAAAATGGTCAACAATGACGACAAAGTTACTGAATTGTTGAATAAATATAAGAGGGATAATGGTACGTAAAATTACACTTTCACATAAAAAGAAATTTGTTATGTAAACACATTTACAGTGCATGAGATTAAATTTGGCCAGATTTAAGTTAGCTTCTTTGACTTGGACGGCTTGGTGCAGTGGTTAAGAGCTTGAGTCGCTCCGCCCTCTGGATCAAGATGTCGCTCATGGTCGTCGCTAAGAAAGGAATTATTTATAAAAGGAAATATGACATTCTAAAGTTAAATTACCCTATTTCGTTCAACAAAGATGGTACTGGACGCGAGCCCATCTGTTTTTTTCACGCTTACCTCAATCCGTTAGATCGCACCTACTGTAAAGTGATAGGATAATAAGGGCGCCCTCGAGTATGTCGCCTCTTGCCCTTCTGGCTGGCTAGAACGTAGTGGTTGCACGCTCGCCTTTAAGTCCGGTGAAGCTGTAAAGGCCTCGCGGCCAACAGCGTACATCATTCACACACACACATATCGTCGTTGTCGAATGAATAACTGTCATGTGCACTTTTTGGAAATTTCGACAATTTGACTATTAAAAACTATGTGACTAAGTATTCTACGATGAAGTGTGACCACTAAAAAAATATGAAAAAATTTACTTCCCATAAAATTTTACAGGAGAATATTTTTATTCAATAGGGTACATTACTTTTTGCACATAGCAAATATTCATTTGACAAAGACGATATCTCATATTTATTATTAGAAATAGAAGTATGTGGAGCTGAAAGAGTTGGTGGCGGCGGCGGTTCTGACGATGAACCTTATGAAGACGCCGCCCCTCTACACGGAGACAGGCTGTTCCACGCGTTCCTCTCTCGCTTACGCAAAAATCCCGGACAAATACTCAGGTAATAGATTATCCGCATATTGGACAAACCTTTTTCTTGGTATCGTATAAATAATAATAATAATATTAGCCCTGTTAGAAAACTGTCCCACCGTTGGGCACGGGCCTCTTTTCAAACTGAGAGGGTTTAGGCCATAGTCCACCAGGACTCAGTTTATTTAATAGCGACCACGCTGGCCCAGTGCAGGTTGGCAAACTTCACACACGTACGAGAAACTCATAGGCATGCAGGTTTCCTCACGATGTTTCCTTAACCGTTGAAGCAAGTGATAGTTATTTTTTAATACGCACATGCTTTCGAAAAGGCAGCGGTGCGTGCCGAGGTTTGAACCCGATATCTGTCTGACTTTGCAGTCCAATGATCTAACCACTAGGCTATCACTGCTCTCAGGTATCGAATAGCCTAACCTAATTTTTCATATTGTTACATAACCACAATTAAGCATTGGTCGGTTCAAGAAGAGTGACCTTGGGGCATTTCTATTTTCATGTGGCTCATGTTTTGGAAGTCATGTTAAACTCTTGATCTAGTAAGCACTCCTTGTAGTACTTGTTAAGTCAAGTTAGAAGCCGTACATGTAGCTTTATGAAGCTGCTTGTACGGCTTATAACTTGAGTTGCTAACTTGAGTTTCAATGGCTGATAAACCTACTTTCAACTATCCATGGCGGATCTACATAGCACATGGAGTATGATCTTTTCTTTGTTACCTCCATTTGTAAAAGAAGGTTTTCACCCAGCAAGAGGCCTAAATAGGCTGATTTATTCATGATGCTAATGCAAAGCTTCATGGATTTATTATTACTATAAGGATTATGTATCAGAGCAATGGAGTATGCACTATGCGGACATCACATAGTACAAACAGGTTCTATCCTTAACTATTGTTTAAGTTTACTTACGGCCGGTTTCAATATTTGACTCAAGTATAGATTTGCCTACTCTGGATAGAAATTATAATTAATCTATACTTAAGCACATCTATTTAGCTCATTCTGCATTGTTCTCCCATACCACATGAATGCAATGTATACAAAAAGAATTTTAAAACTCACATTTTTAAAAAGAGTAACTGTTGAGTTTCTTGCCCTTCTTCTCCACAGGAATGACTTTTCGAACGGGTGGTGGAGTCTTAAGTAATCAATAGTTTTCTCTTTTTGACTATTCATAAGTGTCTTTTGGTCTACATGAGTAAAAAACTTTTGATTTTGATTTTGTATGGAAAATCTGTCCAAATTCTACTGACAGTAACAAATCTGACATTGAGTTGAATATTGAAACCGGGTACTACTTAACAATTTTTTAACAAAACCATTTTTTGTTTGTCTGACATAGTATACCTCAAACTCAGTAACCGTTATGGAGATTGTTTTTGTAAGTTTCCTGGTTAAGATTTGATTAATTTATGGTACAGGTATTCTCGAGATGAGCCACCTTTACTGGGTGCTCCTTTACCAAGCGCCGCAAGTACCCCCGAATCACCCAGCGTACCAACAATATGTACGCGATGCGGTTCACGACTTATCTGCGAATTACAACTCGTCCCAGAGTTCGCAGAGACATTACGTCTGCAGCCAAGCAACGCTTCCCTCACACATCTCCACTTCCTCTCCGTTCTAATATTCACATGCTCACAAAGTTGCTGGTTATCAACCGATTCCCTAGTAAAGGAGTTTGTTGTTTTCCAACCTGAAGTTGTATAAATTAACATAAGGCATCAAACAGGAATTCATTTTGACTGTCATTCTTAGAAAGATGATATTAAGTAAAAGCAATTTGTTGTACTCGTCGTTTTAAAGTTAGACCTATAGCGGCATAACTTTTAGAGAATGGATTAATAGTCTGACTGGTGCCAAATCTTTATCATCTTAGCCCCGAAAAAGATGTCAGACTCGTAAATATTTTAACTATTTTAATGTTTACTGATTAGCTTGTTATTAGAAAAAGGAGTAACTTTAATTGTTTTTGCATTATTTTAAGTCGGTCTATAAGTAGATTATAAACATAATTTTGATCTTAATTATCTACCTGTTTTTCGATTGCATTGTTAGTATAATATCAGGTTTTTTATTAAGAGTTATTAATTTTTACATTTTTGTTATCGTTATATAGGTTTTACGTGTAAGGGACAGGTGGGTTACCGCACACTTGTTAGCAAAACTATGTTATTCTTACTTTGCCGTGAAAAAGAGACAAAGCTTTCAAACTCAAACTCATACAACACTATGGGTATGGCGAGGGTAAAAAAATGTCAGTTTACATTTTTTTATCTAATCTATCTATCTCTATCATCAAGCCAGTTCCCTTGCAGGGTAGGCAGAGAGTATAGAGTCCCTCCTATCGGCCGCTACCGCCGTCCTCTCCCGATGCCCTTACATACCTTCTTTCGGATACAGATACCGCACACAGAGGCGCAGGCGAGAAACCACGCGGTCTTGCCTTTTTATTAATGTCTCTTACTCTTTTTTTTTCTTTAAACTGCGTTTATTCACATCTATTTCTTACAGCAAAGTAAAATTATAATAGCTTTGTTATAGAGATTGTGGTACTCACTTAGGTACAGAAAACCAGGTTAAGACATCTGTATACTATGGTGACTTACCGGTACTATCATCTGATAGTTACAGATTAATAAGGCGCGCCTGTCCGTTACAATATGTTAGATATTAATATTTATTACACATTACCGTTAGATGTTTTAAAAATAAATATAATAATCTTATGTAATTGATGAAATAATCGTACCCTAAACGGTAAAGTGTAGGAAAGAGTGGCGCATCTTAAAAAAAGTTACGTTTCTCATGCACATACACAAATACATTATGGTGAATATTCTATTAATAATCAAAAAAAATTTAGGAATTGAAGCGCAATTCATAATACCACTATTCTATTTCCCACTAAAAGCTCCTTCCTTCCTTCCTTTGTGTAAATATAAAAATGTCCATGATGACTAACTGCCAGATAGAAGTAAGTACCTACTGTGGTAAGAAAGACAAGCCTTGATTGTTATAATTATGGTAAGGATTACTATGAGATGGTTTTCTTTTTAGGTCTATCTATAAGTACCATTAAGATGGTATATACCTTTGTTTATAAATTTAACTTTTATTAAATGTGATGTCCTATTTTACATTGATGTAACTTTTATGGATAAATATCAATAATAGTAATAAAAATGCTTAATCTTTTTCTTTTCGTGGCAATGGTTCATATTTGTCCCACTATTGAATAGCTAAATGCTTAAAGTGTAGCATGTATTTCCGATATTATTAATAGTACTGAGTTAGCACTAAAATAAAGCAACAAAACGTACAGTGCGACAAGGATCTTTTGGCTAGTGGCCGAAATCGAAACTACACCCCCCCCCCCCCCTGCTGATCGCCTCACTGGGCTTCGCATTGGTTCGCCAATGGTCCAACCCGGTGGGGTTCGGATCGCAAGGGTGGAGTTCAAGAAATACCATAGTCCACAACGCGTGATCCACGCCGTCCCGCTCACACTACCATAGTGAATTAAACACAAACAAGTACGCGCTTGGTGACCGACGGCAGATACAATGTTCCAAGGGAGACCAGCTACTTCGGTGACAGGGCACTAAAAAAACGCATCCCATACATTTTGAATAGTCTGCCGGCGGCCATAAGAGGCGAGACAAATATAAAAAAAATTAAAAGGAATCTGAAAAACATTACCTAAGTTTGTGTTAAGTTAGTGTTACCATTATATTAAGTTTGTAGATTCAACTGACCCCACAGTCAAACTGGTTGCACATTTTTGTGGGGCGATGATTTTTATATCGTGTGCATTATGTTGTGATCGTAAATAAATAAATATTTATGTGCGGCGATATGGAGACCTCGGCCAGGGGGCAATACGCCCCGAAGCCGATTCCCCACACCCATTGCTGGGTGTGTGCGAAGACCCGATGAAGATCGAAACTAACGCTGCCATCAAGTGATGTCACTTGACAGTCGCAGGGTTGCCGTTTGCTATGAAATTTACCTAAGTTCTTTTTTTAATTAGAAACCGTGCGAACTCACCTGTTAAAGAATCTCCTTGGAAGTAGGAAAATGTTACTAAATCATCATCATCATCATCATCATTTCAGCCTATACTTGTCCACTGCTGAACATAGGCCTCCCCAATCGCTTTCCAGCGTAACCGGTCCGATGCCACCTGCATCCAACGATTTCCTGCGATTTTCACAAGATCGTCGGTCTAAATGGTAACACTAATTTCAGACCAACGGGAGAGGGACCTGACAATGTCATCCACAAGCGAAAAGATCCTTGTCGGCTTGTCGGACTGTATTCAATACCATCTTTTGATTATATTGAATCTCCTGTACTGAAAATTTGCTGGTTTCTAATTTGTAATTTATTTGTAGTGAAGAGTACTGGTGACGTTTCAGTCATCATCATTATTTTTTTTTTACTATTTGTCTATTTAACCCGACATACTAATTAATACGCATGATATTTTAATTTACAAAGAATTTTATTTTTATTTATACGATATGTCCGTGCTCCGGAAGGCACGTTAAGCCGTTGGTCCCGGTTACCACTTAATGTCGTAGTCGTTAAAGCCGAGTTTGGAAGTTGAGTTGGCTTGATAAGTTCCAACAGCAGGGGGCCACAAACGTGCCTCCACCAATCCGCACTGGGTCCGCGAGGTGGGGTATGACCTAATCTCTCTCACCCCGATTTGCTCAATAGTGAGAGAGTATAGGCTGATATTATTATTATATATGAGTAAACTTTACATTGACACTGCTTATTTTAATGTGTACTTCTTTGAACACCATCGAGGGAGTTTCTAAATATACCTAAAATGGAAGGAGGAAACTACACGCCAACCGCTTCTCGTAATTGTGTGCGAGAAAAAAACAAATACTAATCTAACGATTAGTATTTGTTTTTTTCTCTCAACTCATAAGCCTCATAAGAAGTTTTGTAGGAAAAAATCCAGAAGTGGGCTGGGTGTAACGTCAGCTTCATCCCGCACCACCTCGCGCAGTGACACCCATGATTTTGTAGGAAAATGTCATAATACCATCTCCTCTTAATATTTGATTCGTGCTTTAAACATATAAGAATGGAATCTTTTTTAAAAATACCAAATGGAATCAAGTAATTGGTTTGGTAATGGTTAAGAAGTAGAATAATTTTTATTTATGCGAACCATTAAAGCACTTATAAATCGTCGAAAATAGACTACCAGTCAAAGGTATATATACTATATATATATACTTCGGACTGTCACTTCTATCGAGAGAGAAACACCACGGTTACACTATAAAAATAAATATCTTGTTTATTGTTTCCGTCTACGCGTACAGGAGTCGATTAACTTGTGATCTTAAGCCCCAACGTTATAATTTTATATACTCGCTTTTTTGTACTGCTTTTTAAACTGTGGTAAAACATGGGCCATGGCTCAGAATAGTGGCTTTTATCGTCTAGTCTTCCATCGCATATTTTAAAATTAAAAAGTTATTTATGCAGCTTACAATACTTGTACAATTGACGTACAAATAATATGTGTAATATTATTTATCTATCTATCTATATCACCACGCCCGAGCCCTCGTAGGAGTAAATAATTATTATCGTCCACGGATTAACCTAGGTACACTTAATTACGTTTTCTAATGTAACGTTTCTGTTAAGAATTAAATTGAAGTCTAAATCATATTTATAAGTAATACGTATATTATATGGCAACTGATTATTTGTATACTTTAAGTACATATGTAAAAGTAACTAGTATAGCTGTGATTTTACTATTAGCTAAATATAAGTATGAATCTGAAGTTTTCCGGCCCGTAAAATAAAAATGTAATAACTATCTTCATGTCAAGTAGGGAACCCTTTTTAAGAATTATTAAATGTTAGTTCAATTTATAAATGAGTTATTTATCCTCTGTGTATGTACATTATGATGAAATAAAATATATCAATCTGAAACAGGAAATATGTCCGGTATAATGGTATGGCTGGTAATAGGTTCGCTTCACAGAACACAATATATTCGAACTTAACATTATCGACATGTTATCGACCGTACCGTAAAACGGGGGCAATAGCGACGAATCTAAATTATACAACGTTTTCTTCGTTTTTTTATACTACACTTCGGGAAAATCCGTCAGGGTTGTCACAAACCCAATCAGCACTTTTTTAATCGACTGCCCCAGAAGGAGGGAAATGTTTTTCAACTATATGTGCGTAAGTCTCTTTAGCACGCTCTGTAGCCTAAACTCATGGTTATGACATAGGATATAATACCTTAAAGTATAGCGTCCGTAAAACAAAAAAAAAGTAGTTAATAAAAAAAAAAAAGAAAATATGCGAGAATAAGGTACAATCCATTTTATATTGATTGACAATCCTGTCCCTGTTGATCCTTTACTGACATTAATGACTTCAAGCTCGTCGCAACGCCAGAGGTATCGACAACAGGGTGCGCTGGCGATTCAAGGGTCAGAACTTGATGCCTAACATTGGTTACGGATCAAACAAGAAGACCCGCCACGTGCTGCCCAATGGCTTCCGCAAGGTGCTGGTACACAACGTCCGCGAGCTGGAGATCCTCATGATGCAGAACAGGAAGTACTTAATCAACAAAGGAGTCCCTATTAGGTCAATATATCATCTCTATAGATGGGGAATCCTAGAAGAATCTCTGGTCGCAGCCTTTTTTAAAATAAAGCTTCCCATTACAAATTAACTCGGTTACAAACGTGTTACAGCTTTTAGCTAAATGGGGTGCCCATTTTAATGAAGACATGTGTCCATATTTATTTTATTTAGAATTTAGTACTGTGTGTGTGTGAATGATGTACGCTGTTGGCCGCGAGGCCTTTACAGCTTCACTCTTTATTGTTCTTTCTTTGTTTTTGGACTATGTGGTTAATCAAAATAAATAAGTTTTCTTTCTTTTCCATTACAATATATTTCCATTTATTTTTAAAAATACTGCTCGAGTTGCATATAAATTTTAAGTAGTCTCTCCAGAAACACTAATTTTACTTAAGAGAAAACAGCAGCAATAGAAATACAGTATATTTCGATTTGAAAATACAGTTACGGTAGTTCGAAATACATTTCAAAATACAGTTTCGAAAGACAGTGTATTTCGATTGCTGATTTTGACAAAAGTTTTACAGCGCTTAAAACATTGATTCCAAAGCCGCAAAAGGCAAGTTTATATTGTCAGCACATATATCCAATATTCTGCTACAACGTTGATTTCTTTGTAGTTAAGTATTTTTTTTCATGTCAATTTTAATCTCGATTTTACCCCCACTCTTCCCGTGATTCCCACATAACCCCGTTTTACCGTATTTCAGTATTGATAATATTTATCGATGGAGTATTGAGATTAATGTTGCTGTCTATGGTGTACCGACCACTGAAAGTGGTGTGCTTTTCAAAGGGTTTTCATTAACAGCCGAGGTGTTTTACTAACAGACGTGTGAGGCATGTTGATATAAAAAGCCCAAAGTGTTTTAAAAGCGTAAATCCAACAGGAGAATGCCCTAGCAAAAGCACCTTAATCTATACGACCGCCAGTTTCATCAATATTTTCGATGTCAGATCCGTACATTATTCGATTAAAATACTGGTTTGATTATTATTCAATCAATACCGTTTGAATTATACTGTCTATCTTAGACTAAGCTGTCTACTATGCATTGATTATTAGATTATTGGATGTGTAAGCGCTTCTGATATGGATGGCGAAGGGGGTCTATGATTTAAATAACTCGAGAAACTGTGATAAGTGAGAGCAATAACCTGGAGCTCAGGATCTCGCTCGAACGCTTTACGATGCAGTACGGTGACCATAATGAATAACTTATTCGGACTATAGCTATTTATGATATGTTTCAAATGCGTTCTTATATACATAAAAATAATTAAGAAGTTTGAGGGTACCCCGGAACAACTATGCCTTTTGGACGTCTAACACCTCAGGCCTTCCCGTGACCATAGGTGCTGCAAAGCACTCGTAACGTCGGGAACTTATAAAAATCAAAAATAATCATTTGAATTGGAAGTTCTAATTTACTATCAATGTATATATAGTACTTGACGTGTTAATTTATTGAGTACAGCACTTACTCGGTACTTCACATGTTATTCGGCATTTATTTACCTAGCATATTTAACAAAACATAGGATAAAATAAATAGCATGCCTACTCTCTTCCTAGCCGTTTCGGCCGAGGGAACCACAGTTTTCCTTAATTGTTGTCAAGGTGTCGTTCATGTGCCTTCATATGGCTATGGTAACCTATTTTGGCCTTAAAGGTTCGCAAACATATGAGACACGTCAGGATACCATTAACTAAGTTATGTTCCATATTAGATGGCGGCCTGGTCGCCTTATCTGTCATTTTCAAACGACTTAACACTCCGTTGCACCAATCGCCGCCACTCGGAACGATTTCGCGCAAGTACCTCCCAACAAGAAGGTTTTATGTTGCATTTTCTCATGTGCCTTTTCTGAACGTCCTTGTATCTGAGGAATTCGCCACCGCTCTTTCACTTACCTTTTTGGAGTTAAGAATAGAAGATCCGCTTTATTACTCTCTCATCGGGCATCTTTGCAATATGACCACACCAGCGCAATTGACGCCTTATTAGATAAGCCTCCACTCCAGCAACATTGGCTCTTCTCAATACTTCCGTGTTCCGGACACGATCTGACCACGTTATGTTCACAAAGTCACGGAGGTACTTTAGATGAAACCTTTCTAACACGCATATATGCCTGCGGTACAAGCTCCACGTCTCCGAGGAGTACCTCCTGTACTTGGGAGAACGATCGCCATGTACATGACTTTGATCTTCATGCTTAAGGAAAGATCGTGTGATTATATACTTTCTCCCGGAGCTTTCCAAAAGCTGCCAAAACAGCACCAATTCTACTGTTAATCTCTAGATCGAGGTCCCCTTTAGAAGTTATGGTGCTGCCAAGGTACTCACATTTGTCTACCTGCTTAAGCACATGACTCTCGAGTGGCACGCTTAGGTCTGTGCAATCCATTGCCATTACCTTAGTTTTGGTGATGCTGATTTTCAATCCAAGTTGATGACATGAGGAATGAAAGTTTGTCATAAGTTCTTTGAGAGCATCGGGACTTTCAGCCACAAAGCAGAGATCATCAGCGTACATAATCTCCTTAATAACGTTTAACGAGCACTTAGTGTAAGCTTTGAGTCTGGCAATGTTAAAGAGCTTGCCATCAGTTTTGAAGCGTATCCAGATACCATGTAAATAGTCATCTAAAGCTTTGCCTACAACCACAGAAAAATACAATGCAAAGAGTATGGGGGCTAAAACGCATCCCTGCTTGATGCATCCCGCAGCTCTCCGAGAAAAAGTCGGATTGGCGACCATTGGCTGAAACACAGCAATCCATGTTATCATGCAGTAGCCTCAGAACTCTAACCAACTTGTCTGTACAACCCAGTTTCTTTAAAATAATCCATAGAGCCTCCCAAGGAACGCTGCCAAAGGCCTTTTCCAAGTCCACAAAGCAGAGATAAAGTGGCTGTGATTATTTTCGGCATTTTTCTTGTAACTGCCGGATGGAATATAAGGCATCGCAGGTTCCTCTGTTGGAGCAAAATCCAAATTGAGAGTATGCCTCAATTTAAACATTAAGTCCCTATTCATACCCATGTATGGTCGTCACCCTACTTAGAAAGAGACGTAGGGCTCTAGGTGAGCATCCTTGTTACCTTTTTTTTTGCAGAGTGCTCAATCCGTTTTGTATGGAAATCCATGAGGCAGATGATATTGATGACAGATCCATTGAGCACGTCAAGTGCCTACACTAGAAGGCATGGATTTCTATTATACTGGATTGAGCATTCTATCAATCAAGGACAATCAATGAAGGAGTAAAAAATTCTGAATTATCATTTCACACGTATGTATTTATTGCCCCTTATTATATTATAGGGAAGTTTCACAGCAAATTTATGAATTAAACATTAAAGGTATGCATGATTGACGTCCTATAATTAATATACGGTGATAATTAATTGTGAGTTTAAAACCTTAATTTATATTTCAAATATGCATTATTTTACGCTTCTCCACTAGTGATGTCCTACAGCGCCTATCGCTTACTATCGATATTAATAAATTAATACTGAAACATTAACCATTCCTATTTCACGTCATAATGACTAAACGAATTTGGATGAAATTTAGTAAGGATAGAATATCTAGATAAACACCGTCACGTGTATATTCCCCAATCGGGGGTGGGATATCTAGACCGATTTATGATATAACTAAAATAAAACGCTTATTAAACTACATACCTCACTGGAAGCTTTATATTGAGATGGCATATAGACCCTCGGTTGCGAAATGAAGTTTTGCCCTTTGGGTAGTACTACTTTTACTAAAGATTAGATGTTTTACCTGCATATGAGTTGGAATTGTGCCCTCCATCCCGCGAAGGTGCGTTGTATGCAAAGATGGGCAAAATGTTATCAGATTAATGATTACAATTGCATTTTGTAATATTCAATCATGATTCGAGATTATAAGTGTAATCATAATCGTTGAAGATTACAAAATGTAATTGTAATCGTTAATCATTAATACACCATCACACCTATATTACCAACGCGCGTTGAAAAAGCGCTAGTGCGAGCGTAGGGTTACTCCAGCGTTCGGAACCGTACGATAATTATCGTACACATACGATAATTTTGTGCCTACGTACGATGTACGATAGCATATTATTATCGTACGCAGATTGTACGATAATTTCTATCATGATGCAAAATTTGAGAATTTATATTATTTCACTCATGCGCTGATAGTCTAAATCACAGTAGCATGATTTTATTTTGTCCAATAAACACTACCCATTCATATCCATTTCTTCTTTATAAATACAAAATTTTGGCGTGTTAATAAATACAAAATTTTCCCATGCAAGTTGGGTATGAATACCCAACTTGCATGGGAACAGTGAAATTTTGTCTGAGTGAATTTTAAGATTGGCGCGTTTATTGAACTTAAAGTGGAAAGGGAATCAGTTCAGGTCTGTACCACGTGTAAAACATTTGGGTTTCAGTGTTCTGTTGATTTGACAGCGGTGGTTTAAAAAAGATAAACTATAGAGTACTTGCATGCATATCAATATTACAATTTATATGATTTATTTATCTATAATAGACATTATCCTAAAAAATACGATAATTTCGATCCATGTACGATAATTTTACGCCCCTGGTACGATAGTCAGTCCACTTCAAGTTGCTAACGCTGGGTTACTCTGGCTTTTTACCACAAAGTATTTGCTTCATGGTTTTTACTCTGAAAGAATATTGGTAGCCATGGACTACGAAATCCATAGACAACGCTTTATCTATATTTTTCTTTATCTGTGAACCAGTTTTCCATAAATGAATCGGTGCGGCGAGGCGGCGACATAGAACTTTCGTGTGCTTTCGTGAGTAAATTTTGCGGATCTGGTGTAAAAGTACAAATTAATTCCAAATTTCGCTTAAGAAATTGATTATATTTCGATATTAAACACAATTGGAACCATGTCTAGTGAAACTGCAGTCCCTCCTCCCGTTTTATGGGCTCAACGTAAAGAAGACGTCTTCCTCACATTTAGCATCGAATCTAAAGATCCTGTTGTTAAAATAGAGAAAGATTCCGTGTATTTTAAAGGAGTAAATGCACCGGACAACAAAACCTATGAAGTAACTATAACGTTGTATGAAGCTGTTATTCCCGAGTCGAGCGGCTTTAGAAATAAAGGCCGGTGCATAGAAATGGTTCTACGCAAAGAGAAAAAAGACGCACCTTATTGGCCCTCACTAACGAAAGATAAAAAGAAGCCACATTACCTTAAGATAGATTTCAATAAGTGGAAAGATGAAGATGATGAAGACGAGACTGGTGGAGGTAACGCCGATAATGTCGATATTATGGATATGCTCAAGTCTATGGGCGGTGGAGGCGATGATAAGACAAAGAAGCCTTCTTTCGATGATTTGGAGACTGACTCGGACGATGAAAACCTACCGGATCTTGAATGAAACCCTCAACATGTTAATACTTTTGTTTAATTTTGACAGTACATAATGTATAAGGTTTTTACAGTTGTAATAAAATCACTTATAAAATGAAATATGTGACATTCATTTTATATATTGATCGAGGCCTCTGTAGTGTGTGTACTATATTATAATACTAAAAGCAATTTTGAAGTTGTAGCTAGGAGGGTATTTAATTTAAATATACTACTAGAAGACTTTTTTAAATAACAAATGTTTTATTTATTATATATTCCAGCTTTATGTTAATATCACATATAGAGGGCTTAAATAAAAATACTACTACAATTGATTCAAGTACATAAACTACAAACCGCTGAATACAGCTTGTAGCCACCAGCAGTTAGAACTATCAAGCCTCCATGAGGTTTCCATGTTTGCTTAATGATTACCACATGAAGTGGTAACAGAGACCATCAGCTGACCATGCCTTGAGAAGCATGGAGACTTGAAAACCACAACATTGACATGCATTTCGATCTGACATAGTCGAAACACAGCTTAACTTTGGTGATTGCCCAACACTGCATTACCACAGCGCCACAAGTGCCTCGAGGCGTTTTCATCTCGACTTACCTGCACACTGTCATGCGAGTAAGCCGAATATAATACAAGGATAACATGTCAAACATCGACATTCCACCAAGATTATTTCAAACAGCCAATTTTAACATTGTCCATCGTCAATTCGACACCAATAATGAACACCACATAAATGTAGGAGTATAATGGGCTTCACATTTCCTGTAGAGGTCAGGCAAGGAGTACCTGCCTCTGCCCATCCCGCAAGAGATCTGGTGTGATGATGTAGAGATATAGAAACCATTAAGTAGTACTATGTACTAGAGAAGCTTTACTAAACAAACAGTTTACAGATGAATAAAGAAGCTCCCCTTTTTCGATATAGGTTCGTTTCGAAGAAATGGCGCTCAAGTTGACGACCGCGAAGCACGCACGGTGTGAGCAGGGATGTTTGTGTATTCATATATAATAATCTCATGTTTCTAAATGGGCCTAGATCCCAGGCCAGCTAGACCCGTTATACGTCTATCTATCTATATCATTACGCCAGATAAACCTGCGTCACAATAGCCTCAAGGTACAGCCACATCTGCGTGCACGATGGCGTCCGTGGTGGCGATTCATCTCTAGCCCTAACTTGTCAGAAACTCCAAACTTGTAATTCCGAGCGCCTATTGGCATTTCATAGCAACATCTCTCATTTAGTCTGATTAGTACTAGTTAGTCTTAAGTGTTACATATTGTAACTTGCGCTTATTTCCTCGACCGAAAACGGCCCCGGTTTAAAGCTAACGGGTGCACATACGTTCATAACTACATATTAGACACCGTCACGCCTATATTCCCCAGAGGGGGTGGCAGAGGTGTGCCGAGTTTACCCACGTTTCGCCGACGATGTTAGGTCCCATGTAATAGGGGCCTATTGCCATATACCGGGCACAATTCCAGACTCCGGACTCATACTGGGAATTTTTCGTTAGAAAAACTACATTTGCCCGACCTAGGATTTGAACCCAGGACCTCGTGATCACAAAGCGAATTGCTTTGACACCAGACCAACGAGGCAGTCATATTAGACCATTTACAAAATTCTGGCTTTCATAAAATGATGACAAAGGTCTGCCCGGCCTTACTAGCGCGAACGTAAGTAGGTATTTACTCAAAATTATACATTACTAGCTTCCGCCCGCATTGACTTTAAACAGAACGTGTTAATCCAAGTAATAAAATATCCGTGTGCCAAATTTTATCCAAATCCGTTCAGCTGTTTTTGCCTAATTGAGTAACAACCATACAAACTATCACGTTTATAATATTAGTAGGATAATAGGATTTCAATGTCAAAATACCAAGTTCATTCGTGCCGATACTGTAAGTTATAGTATCCTTGGAACCTAGGCTAATAGTTTTGACTTTGTACGGGACTTTTACTTTAAAACACTGAGGTACTTATATGCCTAGAATCCAAGGGCAACTAGTTTTGGTTATTGTTTGGCTCGAAGGCTGGAGGTAGCTTGTACCCAAATATCACATCGCAAAATAGTCTCGGGGAAAACGTGGATGATTATGGCTGTAAACTTGATTACTTTTCTTTTACTTTTATGTATAGTTAAGGATACGGTACGTTAGAGTAAATATAAACAATGTACGCCATTAAAATCATTTATTTCGAATTTTCAGAAACTGTTACTGATGAGCTGAATAAGTGAAATTGGTGTCCATGTCTGCGTATGTTTAACGTTAAAGTCATACAATAAATAAGCCTGTTGAGACTCTCACACTTGAGTATGTAAGCGGCTCCCCGACCAGGACTAAATATAGGAGCTCCATGACTTTGGCAATCGAACATAAAGTACGAAATTCCTGCTCTTCCAAATGCCAGATTCTTTGTAGGACTGACTAATATTCCCAAACTATTTTTTTCGAAAAAGTATGTTAAGGCTTTACTAAGATTGAATCGGTCAGGCAATATATTGTAAACAAATCCAAATATTATTTTTTCAAACTTAACTGTGAATGAAAACGGGAACATGTCGTCAAATTTACTATCCAAATCGCTGAGCTCAAGTTCATGATTTTCGGAAGAGTCAACTTTTGCGAGAGATTTCTTATGATATTTGTCTCCTCCATTAACGATTCCATCCAAAAACCCACTTGTCCACCCGCTAAGATTACAGGCTTGGGTCATGCCTAATGCGACCACACACGTGGCAAGATATTGTTTGCCGCGACGGTCTTCATCAAATTTACAGTCTAATGGATGTATAGTCCCCCATAAAGAATACAGATCGCCAGGAAACTCGATATCCCAATCTTTCCACATGGTCCGTGGAGTATTTCTTTCTAAGCCTAAATCATTAGTAGGATTCATACGAGACCAAGGGATAGCTTCGATGTTTAGCCAGTACATTTTTTCGTCAACAATAGGTCTAATTTTCCTACGTTTTAGATACGGCAAATTTGGATTGTCATCAGGCTTAAACAGTGGACTGAGCCTATAATTCAATGCCGAATGAGGAGGAGCTGTCTTCACTGAAGTCAATTCGAATGTATAAAATTCTGGCGTATCCGAGTGTTTCCCTGGAACTACCTTCCTTATTCTACGAATAAGGGCGTCCATGGATCGGTACAAAGTCCATGTTGCTACAGGGCTACTTCTTTTCTGTACAGTAGGTTTGGATGGTTTCTCTTCCCCTTCCTTTGGTGGTGTTGGATCTTCACTAGGAGGGGGGTATGGATCGAACAAATGAAAATATCCTTCAGTTTGACATATTACCATACTACATTGAGGAAACCTGATAATGACATACCGCAGCCTTCGTAGCACCGCTTTCAAATACTGTTCCAATTTTTTTTCGGGGTTTTCATTAACTACAATTATCTTTTTTATGTTAATGTTAATAAATTTACCATCCAAAATAACATTTTTAATCACTCTCTTCTCGCAGACACTCAAATTTGTAGCTTTTTCGTGTATTTCGAGACCTTTCTCTATACAAGTATCCACCATGACATGATCCCATGTTCTTATGGGATGCATTGCCGCCATTAACATAGCAATCAAACTAACAAAATGACAAGATTTTACTTCAGGGCCTGAGTTTCTGTCTTTTAATGATGTGGTTCCTTCAATTCTGTATATGCCATTAACGAGTTGATAGCCTATAGCCGTTTGACTCTTCGGCTCTGTGACCTCTATGGAACTTCTTTTGTCAGTGTCTTTGACTGTAGGAACTAGTGATGGCCTTGACTTCATCGATTTGGGGAATCCAGTGTCATAATCATAATCCTCCGGCAGTTGGTACCGGGGCTCTGCTAGAAGTCTCCTTACTAAAATTCTACTCAGTATAAATTGTTGATCTTCAGTCTTACCATCCTTATTATAAAGAATCCTGCGAAGACAATATATCTGAATTATATTGTTGCTGTAACACTAATGTGTAAACGGTTGGTGACACAAATATACATAATTATTAGTGTTTCTTTCTTTCTTGTTTCTTTCTTTCTTTTTTTTAAAAAAAACGTAGGCCCAAACTAGGATTTATTCCTGTGTCGTGGGTGCGTTTACAAACATGAAAATTCACATACACAAATAAATACCCAGACCGGAACAAATAATTGTGGATCACACAAAGATTTGTCCCGTGCGGGACTCGAACCCGCGACTATTAGTCGCAGTGGGCAGAGCGGCTTAAGCTCTTAACCACTGCGCTAAATCGTCAGTCAATGTTGCGTTTCTAAACTGAAAACTAAGCACATAATAAATTGTTTTCTATTCGGTCATAATGGAACATCTTTTCTACGTTTTCTTGAAAAAGATTAGATATATGAATTATGAAACCATAAACAAATATAATGTGTGATCTGCAAATGGTTCAGTCCGGCTATTTATGTATGTGAACGCACCAACGACTCTGAAACTTAATTCCTAGTATAAGGCTACAATAGCGCCCAAAAAACATGAACATGATGACTCTTGCCCTCATGTCTCCCGAAGAAGTTTCAGCACCGTTCGTCCATATTGCTGCGCGACACATATCTACACTGCTACCTCTGTTCCTCAAAAGAAAACCAAGGCGGCGACAAGGAACACGACGCGGGATAACGCCAGACTTATCGGGCGAAACAGATAACAAACAAATATTATATAAAAATATTTAAAACATCTTAAAATGTCCGAAACAAACAAAAATTGTTGAACGGATGGCTCGTTGTCAAGCACCTAGACTTACTTTCTTAACGACACCAATTATAAACTGCAATAATTACCTGCTTACGAGATCATGTAAGGTACGAAACCGCATAAAACAAGCTTTTCCTTTCCCCTTCTCATCTCTCAAGCCCATGGCGTTACAAGCGCTACTGTCGAATAAGTAAAACAGTCCATTTCTCTTGAATATCGCGCAACTGTACGTGGTCGTTGTTACCATTCCTCTATCATATTTACTGAAGAACTTTTTACATAATGTTTCTTCTAACTGCCATGTGACACCTTCGCCGACTACATCGATGGTAGCATGAAACGCCTAGAAACAAATATATTATAGCGCATTATAGATACATGTAGCTTTACCATGAGTTACAAATGTTAAACAACAAATAATCAAAATTGTGTTTAGCCGATTCCTATAGACTTCGCAACGACAAAATTTGCTTAAACTGATGACAGAGAAATACTGAAGCCGAAACACGAATATGTGACGTAACGTTAGCTAGACAGCAGTCTATTGAAGCATGAGATAAGCCACGTCAATTCAAAAACGAACCTATCCCTTCAATTAAAAAAAACTATTCAAGCTTGGGCTTCTGGCCCCAGTTTGGTTTCCGGGCAGTTGTGTGTAGTTACGAAGTAGAATATAGTCATTTCTTTTCTGTGGATACGGTACAAACCAATAAAGAATTATACAGTTTATTGCACCCTACATTATTATACGGGCGGTTTAGGATAATTCGGGATTAATTTGGATTTCTATTATGTAATATAATCTATCTATCTATCTATAACCTCACGCCAGATCCCTTGCGGGGTAGGCAGAGAGTACAGAGTTCCAACAGGTTCTTTCCTTACAAACCTCTCTGGCTTCCTCGACTCTCATAGTTTGTCTCATACACGCTCGCCGGTTACGGAGACTTTTGACTTTTCCATCAGATAAGACTCGGTTTATATAATGATGTAATATGATGATTTTTATATTTTCATAATTTTAAAATACTATTAAATTTACCTGATGTCCAATGCCTATCTTAGGTATTATATGCATAGGCGCCAGTTGGAATTTCTCCTGTTTGTTCTGATGCAGTTTTTTGGCAGTGTCCACAACGAAACTAACAATACCAGGGGTCCAGGAACTAATAGAGTATTTATACGAAGTTACTATAGCTATGATTGCGCCAAATGGTAACATGTCTATAGTATCTGGGTGATAAAGGCCAGCGTCTGAAATAGCGTCTGTTCCTCTCACAATGCCCGTATTATCGGGCAATGTTTTGAAGTTAGACGGCTTGACGAGTTCCTGCGAAGCTGTGACTTCTAACTGCTCTTCAGTGAGAGGTGGTGTAATTTTTTTACGGATCTGTCGGAGTTTGAAGCGGTAATGAGCATCTTCTGTGAGTAGTATACGCCGATCGACATTGACGGGTGGAAGAGTCTGCACTTCATCTTCGGCGATTTGAACCGGTGCGAGCTAAACCAATAAAATATTGTAAGTTGTAAAATCCCATGCCCTTTAGCAGAATAAAGCAAAGCAATGTCTCTTTGCTACTAAGATCATAATGTGCTTTTATTCGCAAACAAATTAAGGATTAATTTAAATATAGTTTTTCGCTTCTGGAATTGATGCAGTCACCGGATAGTAGAATGTCATTATTTGCATTTCTAGAAGAGAAGTTTAAAAAGATTTGGGTAACATCTCTCTAGGGGACATTCAGACATTTGCTCCTGACTATATTCAGATTGCCTAGAGATTTTAGTAAACAAATCATAAATTTCAAATCAAGGAGTATCGTTAATACGTTTCCCAGTTTTGCTCTCGGTTGATTCGTTGCTGCGAGTACTGTATTAGTTCGTTGAATTTGTTGTTCTTTTGATAAGTTTGTTGTTATTTAGTTTTCTTTTATAGTGTAAACGTAGTTAGTTAAAAGACACAACAGAACAACTGTTTCCTGACTTAGAACAATTGTTTCCTGTGTTTATGTTCTGTCTCCACCGAATTGCAAAAGGATAGGGCTTCAATAATACTAATAATAAATAGCTTTATGCTAATAAAGCTAAATAAGAGTGAGGTAAACTATAGTCTACTCCAATCATACTTTAAAACTTTTTAAAGCATTTTGCACTCAACATAAAAACGTCGATATCTTGCTACCAGCATTTTCATTTCGATATCTTCGGAAATACAGTCGCCTTCACATCTAAAACATCTAAAAATGGTGATGTTTTGTTTAATAAGTTTTAAGGTTTGATTGGAATAGATTATAGTAGAAAATGACTGCGCGTGCACGTACAGGCACTTCGGGCTCGGGCTGCGGCGAGGGTGGCGGCGGCGGTAATGGAGGTGGCAATTCCTCCGCCTTCCTGCGGGCTTCCTCTTCTTCAGCTTTCCTCCTCTCATCTTCCTCTTTTTTCCTCTTCATGGTTTCTTCGTCTTCTTCCTCTTCAGCTGCTTCTTCCTCCTACAAGATGAATAATATTGCCAGAGAAGAAAGTTATTAAAGTTTCTCAATTGTATTAACAGAACTATCCTGTACATATCGCTGACAAAATGTAAAAACGATCTAAATCATATATATAGTTAGTTGAATTAGCACTAATTTCGAAAGTTTTATTTCCCCTGTCCTTTTTTTTTAGTTGCGTAAATACGCCATCGTAATTATTTTATCTGAGAAAGATATCTTACCTCCTCGGCTTCACCTTCAGGCGTCTGAAAAGTAATATTTTTTAGGTGAGTATAAATTTAAATACATAGGCAAATAACAACAGTATAGTTGGTACCATACGGAGATTCCATGAAATTCCTTAACTAATTCAACCAGGAAGTAGAAGTAATCACAAAAAGACATACGTCATATCGTCATTTTCACATCCCTAACAGGCTGTCAGAAATTCAGAATTCTTTTTGGGACCTAGACCCAAGTCAATTGAAACAAGTGGAATAACTTCGAGATGGTTGGCGACGGCAGGGACGCGTCAAGGAAAGAAAAGACCGGCTTTCGTGTTAGAATTTATGTGCGTTTATTACTTTTTCGACCCCCAAATTTATATCGGTATTTATGAAGCGAGACTAATGATACAATTTCAAAGTCAGATAGTCTAGTTATGAATTAAGCCTAATTCCAATTATATAGGACGCAAATTAAAGTAACAGTATTTCCACAAAGACGTTCCGATTGACCCTAGGTAACACTATTTTGAGTGCTGACACCAAATTGGCCCTACACAAATTGGATCAGCGATTAACATAGGCTGGGGGCTGAGACGTCAGCAACCCTTTACTTTTAGAGTGCTACATTCTACATCATGTTTTTCTATAATAGAACGTTACGCAGATCGTGTGGTGCTTAAAGGTTAGAGCAGTCATTAATTTCAAAAAATTAAATGTTTCTTGGACTGATTGGCAAGCGCAGTGTGGGATGGCCGCCTGCCAGATGGACCGACCATATTATAAAGATCGCAGGTAGTCGTTTGATGCAGATGGAATCGGACCGGTTGCGCTGGAGAGCGATTGGGGAGATCTATGTTCAGCAGTGGACAAGTACAGTGAACTTTTACACTTGCAGCCTGTGAGCTAGATTTACTTGAAAATCATACAGCGTCCTCAGAGTTCAGTACATTAATACGTTCAGGGTACTAGTGGGGCTGCCCCGATTCTGTAGTGCATCAGGGAAGTTCGCAGACGCCGCCAATGTAGATTGGTTCTACAGCACAATGCGAAAGAGGTGTACATCTCTGGTGCGTAGGGTATGAAGCAGCTAAAACAACCTGCTGAATATGATTTCCAGCAGGCTGGACTGTCTATATGTGAATCACTGCTGCGCCATCTCGCACGGCATGGCGCAGCATTGAATCGAATATTTGTGAGACAGATACTAACATAGATTAAATTCTAATAACATGATGAGTCCCGGTCACTTGAATAAAGAAATATTATTACGGACGGACGCACGATTTAGCGCAGTGAAAGACCTTAAGCCACTCCGCCCACTGTGTCGAGTAGTCGCGGGTTCGATTCCCACACGGGACAAATCTTTGTGTGACCCACAATTTGTAAATGCATTCACGGCACAGGAATAAATCCTAGTTAGGCTACGTTTAAAAAAATATATAGTATAAGCTGAGATGATGATGATGGATTGTACTCCTGGAAAGCTATGCTATTTAAATGATACCGGCATAGGCGGCGGCGTGGGCGGGGGCGTGGGCTCTCGTTCGGGGTCGGGTTCGGGCGGCTCATTGGTCTTGTCGCGCGGCTTGGGCCACGGCGGCACCACCTGCGTCACCGACACCGTCGGCGAGTCCAGGTTCACTGTGATCACACAATACCATTGACTTATTATGAACAGTCCGCAACATAAGTAGCTTAACAATATCAGTTTTACAAATCGCTTGTACACTTTTGTTTGGCAGCAAAACGGAGAATGTTAAGCTACTTATGTTGCTGACCTTACGGCAATCGAGAGAAGACATCTCAATTTTTTTTTGTAGCAAAAGTTAAAGTGCATTGTGAGCTAGAAGGCCACTTTGTGCTAGGTGCTTGCCGCAACGTGACATGCCTGATATATAGTTTAAACAACTCGAGAAACAAAAAAAAAGAAAAAACTCACTGTCATCTGACTATCTCTTTAGCAGTATCATTGTACCTAGTCTTACTTTGCCGTGCGAAAGAGACTGAACTATAAACCGTGTACATTTACGTCTTTTTCTAACGAAAAATTAACTTTAGAATAATATTGATAAAGAGATTTAAATAGGGAGATACGGAGCTAAAAAAATAATGCGAAACGAAATGCGTCCTACCTGTTATGACCTACGGGGCCGAGACGTGGCCACTCACAGTGGGACTGGTCCACAAATTTAAAGTCGCACAGCGGGCTATGGAGCGAGCTATGCTCGGCGCTCTTTGAAGGATAAAATTCGTAACGAGGTAATCCGACAAAGAACCAAAGTTACCTACATAGCTCGCAAACTCAGCAAGCTAATGGGCTGGTCACATCTGCAGAAGGACCGACGACCGATGGAGCAAACGTGTCCTAGAGTGGAGACCGCGACTTGGTAAGCGTAAGGTAGGACGGCCCCCAGCTAGATGGACCGACGACCTCAAAAAGGTCGCTGGGACAGACTGGATGCGGAAGGCGGAGGACCGTGTGCGATGGCGCGTGTTAGGAGAGGCCTATGTCCAGCAGTGGACTGCGATAGGCTGATTGATTGATTGAGCACGAAACGTTATTTACACCTTTGACGACTACCTACTAATTAGGTCGCTGTTGCTATAAAAGGATGCACAATTAAAATATATATCACGGAGACAGACAACTTACCCACTTTCGGTTCTACGGGCTCAGCTTCAACCTTTTTATATCTCAGAGGTATTGGTGGTAGATAATCTTCCTGTATACTGTCAACCAGTGAAATTATATCGCCCATCTGTTCTTCATCGACTGTAGGCTGTAACTAATAAAAAATAAACACTGTCACGCCTATATACCCCAAGCGGGGTGGCAGAGGTGTAGTGTATACACTCACTTTGCGCCGACGATGTAATGCGCTGTATAATAATAATAATACTATCAGCCCTGTTAAAAAACTGTCCCACTGCTGGGCGTGGGCCTCCTTTCAAACTGAGAGGGTTTAGGCCATAGTCCACCACGCTGGCCTAGTGCGGGTTGGCGAACTTCACATACCTTCGAGAAACTCTTAGGCATGCAGGTTTCCTCACGATGTTTTCCTTCACCGTTAAAGCAAGTGATAATTAATTTTTTAATACGCACATGCTTACGAAAAGACAGAGGTGCGTGCCTGGGTTTGAACCCGAGACCTTTGACTTTGCAGTCCAACGGTCTAACCACTAGGCTATCACTGCTTATGTAATGCGCTGTAATTAACATAAACTATTGATGGCAACTATTACGTTACTAGATATAGATACATTGGAAAAGTGGTAGCATGCAAGTACCAGAACAAATTGCTTGAATCAAGTTAATCGTCTCTTATCTATGATGTATAACATTTCCAAAATCGATAAGTAGTGTATGATTCGAACTATGGAGTAAACGAGGGGTATTTTACAGTGAGAGGGAGATTTTAGCACGTTTACGATTGACATAGAGTTAGGTATTTTTGTATCAAATCGATATTATTAAAGTCACAGTCAGAGGTATCAGGTTTAAACCCAGGCACGCACCACTGTATTTTCGAAAGTGGTATAAAGTAAAGGTGAAGGAAAACATCGTGAGGATGCCTGAGAGTTTCTCAAAGGTGTGTGAAGTTCGTCAACCCCCACTGGGCCAGCGTGGTGGACTATGCCCTAAACCCTCTTAGTTTGAGAGGAGGCCGTGCTCAACGCTGGGACAGTTTCTTAACAGGGCTATTATTATTAATTAAAAATATGTGTTATATCGCATCTACTTTATTTTGACTGCCTCGTTGGTCTGGTGGCAAAGCGCATCGCTTTGTGATCACGAGGTCCTGGGTTCAAATCCTAGGTCGGACAAATGTAGTTTTTCTAATGAAAACTTCCCAGTATGAGTCCGGAGTCTGGAATTGTGCCCGGTATATGGCAATAGGCTCGTCCCCTATTACATCGGACCTAACATCGTCGGCGAAACGTGGGTGTACTCAGTACACCTCTGCCACCCCCTCTGGGAAATATAGGCATGACGGTGTGTGTGTTTTTTTTACTTTATTTACAAAGTTTTAAAGAGATTTTATACTGAATTTCAATAAAGCATACTATAGTGGTTGAAAGTCAAATATTGCATACTTGAGCTTGCTTCGCCTCAAACGTATCTGCGGGGAGGACATCGTGGATAATTTCCTTGCCGTCACCGTGCGCTTGACTCATGGGAAGCACCTTGCGTTTCACTTTGCCCTTCCCTCCCGGCAATTGTTCGTCGCTCAAAGTGCACAGTAGTTGTAACTAGAATTATAGAAACAAACAGTAACTATTATAGTATAACAACACAACGCTCAAACAGCCAAAGAAAGACCTTCACCGGTGGGAGGCTACGACCTTAGCTAGTCACCACTCTCCCAGTAAAGAAAGACATTTGACTTTCACCAGTGGTAGGCTACGACCTTAGCTAGTCACCACTCTCCCAGTATCCTCCCCGGATTGAGCACTGTGAAAAAAAAACTTGACGACAGGGATACTTACCTAGAGCCCTACGTATCTTCCTAAGTAGGGTAAACATATATTGGTATGATTAGGGAGTTAATGATTAATTTATAATGGTATGGAATGAACTGTGGTCAACATTGTTATCATATGGGATTGACGACAGCTTAGTGAGGGCCTTGACTTCTCTTTATAAGAACTCCAAGGCCTGCATCAGAGTAAATGGGGAGTACACAGACTGGTTTAACATCTCTAAAGGTGTTAGGCAGGGATGCGTTGCGTCGCCATGGCTCTTCAACCTCTATATGGACAGTTGTTTGAAAGATTTGAAAGAGATGGATGGATGTGGTTTAAGTATAAGATTTACGTGTCAAGTGTCTTTTGTACGCTGACGACCAAGTGTTACTTGCGTCGTCGGTGGCTGAGTTACAAGACATGGCAAATGTAGTGAATGAGGCATTTAAGAAGAAAGGAATGAAAATAAATGTAAGTAAGACTAAAGTCATGGTGATTGAAAGAGAGGAAGCTGTGACAGAGTGTAATATTAATGTAGAAGGTGCAAGAGTGAAACAAGTGAATGAATTTGTTTATTTGGAAAGTATGTTTACCAGAAATGGATGGTGTGACGGTGATATTGAAAGGAGAGTGATCGCGGGCAACAAACTGAATGGTGCCTTACGCGCCGTGGTGAGTAGTCAGTCTGTCTCAACAAAGGCTCGACTGACTATTTACAATGGTGTGTTGGTACCTACGCTTATGTACGGCAGTGAATGTTGGGTATGGCTAAAGAAGCATGAAAGTAGAGTGAATGCTGCAGAAATGCGTTCTTTACGGAGTATATGTGGAGTCACCCTTGCTGACCGAATGAAGAATAGTGTGATTAGAAACCGATATAAGTTGAAGGATGACATGGTGACTAGGATTGAAAGATGTATGTAGAATTGGTATGGGCATGTGGAGAGGATGTGTGACAGGCGGCTAACGAAAGGAATATATCGAGCAAATGTGAGTGGAAGCGTCGGAAGAGGTCGCCCAAGGAAAACCTATCACGACCAAATTAATAGTCTCTTGGAAAAGGGTCAAGTGCGTAGCACTCTTAATCGACGGAAATGTATGAAGAGATGTATGAACGTAGATGAAGCGAAAGAGGTGTCAGAATCGTAGTGTGTGGCAAACTGTAGTCTCTGCCTACCCCAGTGAGATAAAGGCGTGAGTGTGTGTATGTATGTATGTATGTATGGTATAATTACAAGTATGTGACAGACGGCTTTGTTAAGAGTCACTCCTCCCACTGAATCGGTTGTTGTTGCGGGTTCAATTCCCGCACGGGACAAATCTTTGTATGACCCACAAATATTTGTTTGGGTCATACAAATATAGTGTTTATGTATGATTTCATTCTTGTAAACGCACTCACGACACAATAATAATTCCGAGTGTGGGACCATGTTTAAAAAAATCACGTAAATAATCTTTAAAGACTGTTAATCGTTATTGCTGAATAATATGGTTTTATGTACATAAGAGCACATTTATATGATATCATAAATAGGTACAGTCTATATAAGTTCTTCATTATGGTCACCGTACTGCTTTGTTATGAGTGCGAGCGTGATACCGGGCTCCGAGTTGTTGCTCTTACTTGTCATAGTTTCTCTATTTGTTTAAAGCATAGAAATTTCAATATTGTGTCTGTGAGTAAGAGTTTAAATAATATAATATCAGCCTATACTGCCCACTGCTGGGCAAAGGCCTTCTCTCACAAATCAAGGTGAGAGAGATCAGGTCATACTCCACCACGCGGACCCAGTGCGGATTGATGGAGGCAGGTTTGTAGCCACCCGCTGTCGGACTTATCAAGCCACCTTTAAGGCTTCCGACTCGGCTTAACGACTACCACATTAAGTGGTAACCGGGACCATAGGCTTAACGTGCCTTCCGAAGCATGGAGACGCTCGAATATGAAAATGCCACAAACGGTCACCCATCTCAGGCCGGCCGTGTCGAACGCTGCTTAACCTTGGTGATCGGTAAAAACATCGCGGTCGCACAGCGCTACGAGCGCCTCGCCCTCGCCCGTAGGAATTTTCTCTAACAATATTTTGACAGTACTCGATCCGTTTTGGTATGGAAATCCATAGGTTAACCTAATTTCACACCAGCGCCCCCCTGTCCATGTTATCCACGGGCCAAAAGGACCTTATGGCACTATACGTACCTTAAGGCACCTTTCTCAACAATAACAAGTAGTTATGCAATCCATCGATAACAAAAAAAAAATTTTCCTGGGGAAAATCCTGCATAGGATTTCCGCGAGCCTCGGGGGAAGCTCGCGGTGCGTGTCGGATTCCTACTGACTAAAAACCCCGGGGGGGGCCGACATCAGCACTTTGGAGGTTCTCCGGGATCTCCGTATGGAACGCACCGGTGCCCCTCTTGTGCCGCGCTCTGGCGAGCCCGCAATCGGAGGGAGACTTGATGACACGCTCCCCCCCACACCGACGCAGAGCTCACGGCGACGTGGGCCACACCACGCCGCCGTCCTCCTCGGGGTTGCTCGTGAAGGACGCTCAGGGCCCCCGCCCCTTGCGGCCGCGACCCCGAACCGATAACTAAATATGCCCTAAGTCAACTACCAGAGAAGTAAATTAAGTATTAAAATACACTGATTACCTTCAGTTCCTTTTTCTTCAATTTCAACACTTTGAATGCGTGAATATAAAACTGTGTCGTAGCCGGTAAATAATCCCAATTTTTGGTAACAGCGGCCGCCATCGTCTCAGGATCCAAAACCATTAAACAACAGGCTTTACCAGTCTTTATCGACCTCAAACCATCGTTGGTACGGGGATATGGATCAAACAAATAAAACATATCTTTTTGCCTCCACACTGCGAGAGTGTAATTGTTGAATTCCAGTATACCACTATTGTACTCGTGGCTGAAAAACTCCTCCAAACCAGTTTTAATGTTAAGCAGACACTCTTTTGTCGTGTACAATTGACCCTTTACTCTCTCTCTGTATATGATAATTTCGCAGGCATACGGACCCACAATGATTTCATTTGGAATATTATCGATGGACATATCGATCATTACTTTTGGATGCAAACAATCCATGTACAATTTATTGCCCAGCCTCAAAATTTTATCGAGTGTTTTCGAAAACCACGTGTTCGGTGGTGATATTTTCGCGTAAGTCATAGCTACAATAGCTATGGGCAGTGCCTGTCTAAACTTAGCATCCTCGAAACACCGATCTCCGAGATGCATATTCGCATTTACGATAGCACAGTTCTCATTTAATATCCTGTAACCCATCATAGCTTTTTCAGCTTGAGTTAATTCTTTATCAGATTCAAAATCTTCTTCGCATTTCTCGTCCACCATTTTTAAAACTTTGATCGGAGCCAGAACGAATTTTTGATCCTCTAACACGCTGCGAGCTAGTAGAATTTCACCCACGGAATCTAAATCTTTTACGTTGATAAGAGCGGCCTGTCCGTTGGCAAAATTGGAGTAAGCCCTTGAATCTCTTCCAGCCGGATCGAAAATGTAGTAACAAACTTTATCCTTCCATATTACCACTTTCAGGACCCTGCAAGTGAGAAAAATACACACAATATGTACAGTCAGCAAAATAAGTAGCTTAACATTCCCATTTCTTCATTGGTAATCAGACTATATTATAAATGTGAAAGTTTGTATGTTGGGAAAAACGGCTAAACAGATTTACATGAAATTTGGCACACTGTTTATTCCCTGGATACTTTTATGCCGGAATAATGTAAGGTTCCTGTCTTAAGTCGCGGCCAGAGGCTAGTAGTTTATATTTTAAAAACGTTGATGAACATTATGTAAAAAGTGTGCAAGCGATTTAGAAAACTAAGAATGTTTAGCGCTGATTATGCCAGGCTTGAAGCCTACTAATGCTCATATTAAGAGTTTTCTCATTAATAATATTTCTATCTATCTATCTATAACCTCACGCCAGATCCCTTGCGGGGTAGGCAGAGAGTACAGAGTTCCAACAGGTTCTTTCCTTACATACCTCTCTGGCTTCCTCGACTCTCATAGTTCGTCTCATACACGCTCGCCGGTATACGGAGACTCTTGACTTTTCCATCAGACAAGACTCGGTTTATTTGGTCGTAGTAAGATAGTCTAGGTCTTCCCCGGAACCTGCATCCTTCCACTTTCACATTGTATATCTGTTTTGTCATTCTTTCCTCTGGCATTCTTTCTATATGCCCGAACCAACGGAGCATGCCCTTTCTTATCTTTACACCGATACTATCTTTCATACCTACTCGCTGTCTTACTACGCTGTTGCTAATGCGGTCGGTCAGCTTCACTCCGCACATCTTCTGCAGAGCTCGCATTTCTACCGCATTTATCCTGCTTTCATTCTCCTTCTTACATACCCAGCTTTAGCTACCATATAACAGCGATACTAATATTTCTAATTTATCCAAATGTTTGATTGTTGTTTAAGGAGTGTCCTCAGGCATAACATAACATAACATTATTGAGAACAAAAACGCTTACCTAGACAACATAATACCAGCACGATTTTCTCTAAAGAAAGCTTTTAAGCCCCTGCATAAATTATAAATAGTTGGGTCCAACGACATCGTGTACCCGACTATGTCAGGCTCGCCGAGTAGAATCTGCATTCGTTTTCGGTTCAACAACAACGTTTGTTTCTTTCCGAATGGCAGTACTTCACAGATACCCTGAACTGCCGAATGGTCGTGGACTTTATCTAAGCACTGCACGTACCTTAAAAGTAAACATAAACATGTATTAATGGCAGTAGGAATGGTCCCGGACGGCTTGATCCAACGGTTCAGAGCTTAAGCCTCGCCTAGCCCTCCGCCTACTGGACTAAGAAGTCGCGAGTTCGATCCCCGCACAAGATAAATCTCTGTGTGACCCACAAATATTTCATTCAGTATGGGTGTTAGTGTAAGTAAATTTAATATTCGTAAACGCACCCGCGACACAGGAATAATTGCCTAGTGTGGGGTTACATATTATTTTTATAAAAAAGAAATCAAGAGAAAATGTAACTACCTGTACTAGATTAAAGGTGACAGTCCGAAAAACTGCCTAAAAATAAGAGCACAACTATGGATGTGATTTGAATTAGTTTGGTTTGTTTTTTTTTAATAAAAACGAAGCCCCACACCAGGATTTATTCCTGTGCCGTGGGTGCGTTTACAAACATGAAAATTTACATACACAAATACCCAGACCAAATCAAATTCACCGTCACGCCTATATTCCCCAGAGAGGGTGGCAGAGGTGTACTGATTTGTGTATCCAAATCAAATAATTGTGGATTACACAAAGATATGTCCCGTGCGGGAATCGAACCCGCGACTATTAGACACAATGGGCGGATCGGCTTAAGCTCTTAACCACTGCGCTAAATCGCCCGTCAATTTCAACTCCAGATTCAACTCGGCTAGAGTTAACTCTAGAGTTGAAATTGACGGGCTAAAACTAACTAAATTTGCTAAAACTACCATAACAAAAATATCTGAGGTCATTAATAATTTGAAACTAATTTCTACACTTGCTAGCTACAAGTAGGTATAGATAGTAAGTATATCTAAGTATAACTAAATGCGGCCATTTCTGGCTGCCATTTTGTCCGCGAGTCGTAATCTAGTATGAATAATATATCGATGATCCTATAGAAATACAAAGTTTTTTAAAACATCCATAATATATATTTACCATTGATCGCCGGCGTCTACTAAATTGTCAACAAGCTTCATCGTCCATTGTTTGGGATGGTAATGAAAGGCTAAGCAGTATGCCATCACACTCATCGTCAACGCTTGACGACCTCTCGACCTGCCACCTACAAATAATAAACCACACGCAAAGTTTTTACTAACATATCCCCGAACAAAAGGTAGCACAAACACATTACGATTATAAACACGCGAATGGACCTAGTCAAGCAAATAATACCTATAAAATAATAATAAATAACACCGTCACACGCCTATATTCCCCAAGCGGGGGTAGCAGAGGTGTACTGAGTACACCCACGTTTCGCCGACGATGTTACGTCCCATGTAATAGGGGGCGAGCGTATTGACATATACCGGGCACTATTCCAGACTCCGGACTCATACTGGGAAGTTTTTTCGTTAGAAAAACTTCATTTATCCGATCTAGAATTTGAACCCAGGACCTCGTGATCACCAAGCGATGCGCTTTGCCACTAGAACAACGAGCTATTGGATAGGATATCTACAAATACGCGTCAGCGTTAACCAAACCGAACATATCCTTATAATATCAGCCTACACTGCCCACTGCTGGACAAAGGCCTTCTCTCACAAATCGAGGTGAGAGAGATAAGGTCATACTCCACCACGCGGACCCAGTGCGGATTGATGGAGGCAGGTTTGTGGCCACCTGCTGTTGGAACTTATCAAGCCGCCTTTAAGGCTTCCAACTCGGTTTAACGACTACCACATTATGTGGTAGCCGGGACCAACGGCTTAACGTGCCTTCCGAAGCACGAAGACGCTCGAATATGAAAATGCCACAAACGGTCACCCATCTCGGGCCGACCGAGTCGGACGCTGCTTAACCTTGGTAATCGGTGAGAACACCGCGGTCGCACAGCGCTACGAGCACCAACATATCCTTAGTCCTTTATAAAAGTAGTTCAACGCTGCGGTTGCTAAGGTTAAATTTAGATCTAGAGTGGCGACCACGTATTGGCAAGTGCAGCGTAGGACGGCCGCTTGCCAGATGGACCGACGATCTTGTGAAAATAGCAGGAAGTCGTTGGATGCAGGTGGCATTGGACCGGTTGTGCTGGAGAGCGATTGGGGAGGCCTATCTTTAGCAGTAGACGGGTATAGCCTGAGATGATGATGATGACGATGAAAAGTTAATGTAACAATTCGGTGTTTGATTATGAACTTTGTTTGTTACTTTACTTTAAAATCAAACACCGAATTGCTACTTTTCACGGGCATGTTCGAGGTGAGTCAATCTTATTTTTTGGTTGAAAAATAAATCTGATACCAAAGTTTTTTCAACCATTGTTCGTTCCTCAATGCCTAGTAATGATGGCGTGGTTATGATCGACGTCACTCTATTGATATGCAATCTGGTATGTTAATAATATAATTTACTCACCAAATTTTGCATCGTACATATTGAAAGAGCCCGTAAGAATTCCATAATGGACATCAGGTTTCCTCTCTTTATTGCATGGAATAACTGTTAGGGAATGGGTCTGTAATGTTCCTCGTTTCAGATTCGCCGGTATACGGACCTGAAATATGTGATCAGGTCAAATGATCAAATCAAAAAAATTGGGTCATCCAGTGCTCTACATTACTTTTACTTAGTAAGCAGTAAAATTCTATTACACAGTTCTGTCATCTCTAAGTACTTATTCTCTTGCAATAATTATTTAAATATGTGATGAATGTGTAGCTAAATGGTCGTCCCTCTCATCTTGGCGAGAGGATTTTTAATAAATAATTATTTACGTGTTCAGGCTTAGGTATTTCGTCTAAGCCACAGATAGAGTCGTCATCCTTTAGGTGTTTCTGTGTAGCCCTGGCTCTAGGCTTGCCATCCGTAACTCCTAATGTGGTATACGGTACGTCTGAACGTGATCTGAAACAATATTGGTTTGGTTTTATAAACGCTAAACTTACGTACAAAGTATACAAAACATCTTAGCCATAGAAGATAACATTTAAAAATAAAACATTTACGACGAACGAAGAATTTAAAATATGAGTTCAGCTCAAGACCCATTTCCTTATTCTAAACGTACAAAATTACCTTTTCATGCGCTTAGCTATTCGTCGTCTCCTTTTTTCTGCATGTTTTCTGCAAAAATAATAACACAATAACTTACTTCATCTTATATATTGGTAATTGCAATAGCCATAAAATGTACATACCGACACTTCTTTCTTGGGCAATTTTTATTGTAACATCTCCTGAAAATAAGATCACAAATAGGTAATTTATTATCATTCTCAGAAACAGTGACTTTTTATTATTGAAAACTAATATGCCCATAAATATAAAAATTTTGATGCATTAGCGTACACGCAACATTAATAATAATATACTGGCAGAGGTGTACTGAGTACACCCAGTTTTCGCCAACGATGTTTGGTCCCAGGTAATAGGGGGCGAGCCTATTCCCATATACCGGGCATATTTTCAGACTCCGGACTCATACTGGAAAGTTTTCGTTAGAAAAACTTCATTTGTCCGAGCTAGGATTTGAACCCAGGACCTCGTTATCACCAAACGATGCGCTTAACCACTAGACCAAAGAGGCAGTCAATACTAATAATAATATAATATTTTATCTATCTATCTATAACCTCACGCCAGATCCCTTGCGGGGTAGGCAGAGAGTACAGAATAATATAATTAATATAATATTAATAATTATTAATACAATAATAATGCCCGCAGGCCAGCTTGAGGCGAGCTGTTGGTGAGTAACGACTCCACGGACCCGAGTGCTTCAGAGAGTCGGTCAAGGCCCCCAACTCGGCGTGTCTTCGTCGGTCGAGTGGAAACCGAAGGGTGCCCGCAGGACTCGGCTCTGGCTAGCCTTAATTGGCCGTCCAGAGAGGAGCCGTGAGAGCTATATCGACGTAGGAAGATAATGCGTTCCTACATCGATGTACTCCAGGGGTGGAAGTCCTAGGACGACCGTTTGAGGGCCCATCTAGTAAGCAGCGAGTCACCGCCGGCCACGGGTAATTAGGTATCACTAATTATGGCCGGTGTCCGTCCCCTTTGAAATAGTCCAGGTTTTGTCTTTCAAACCACATTTACATAGCCCTTGTTTTCTTTTCATAATTTACGTTATGTTTCTTCATTTTCAGCAAGTGACCTCAGCAGGTGGCTTACATAACATTAACTTCTCGCAAAGGGCCTCTACGTGTTGGACTCATATCCCCATGCAAGCCTTTTAAAGGTCCGGGTAAAGCCCGTGCATCTCAGCGAGATAGGTACATAATAATATAATAATAATTTATTTAATTCAGACACCAGAAATTGACAAAAATATTGTTATACAACTTACTGGTTCATAGAATATATACCTTACAGACTATAATACATATAATAATATATTGAACTTATAATCTAAATAACATGTAATATCGGCGACATGTTGCGCTGTACTGAGGTGTCCCTCAATGCGTTATTAAGAAGCAGCTATAGTTGTGTGCTATTTTTTGTATTTTTTATCAAAACGTAACCCAACACTAGGACTTATTCCTGTGCCGTGGATGCATTTACAAACATGAAATGCACATACACAAATACTCAGAACGAAACAAACATTTGTGGGTCACACAAAGATTTTTCCCGTGCGGGTATCGAACCCACGATTACTCGATCTAGTGGATGAAGCGGCTCAAGCTCTTAACCACTGGACCAAGCTGTCCGTGATCCATTAACCTGGACACCTGACAGTTAACCTGAATTGAATCATGTTATGAGTCAGCCAATAGGAAGCGGTCTTCGAGTCGAGTTTTGAGAGAAGCTCTCTGATCATCGTTGAAAATTGTCTGTGTAGGATCCAAGCCATCGCCTTACATTGGATTACTATGAACGCAAAATGATAGTTTCACTAGACTCGCTACGGTATTGACGCTTAGCTTAGAAAGAAACCACCCCACTAATATATGTTTTCGTTTAAGTACCATCTTATTTTTCCGAGCGAAGATTTTGGTTACAAGCTTTGCTATATCAAACGCTCAGAATTTAGAAATCAAATGACATTCTTCAAGGTATACACCCATTCGGATTCAAGACATTAATAACCACATTACTGAGATAGAATGTAGGTCCATAATAATTCCTAACGTTTGCCTTCACCGCAAAGTGATAAAAAATTACTTCATCATACAAAAATAGATACCGGATACTGTCAAGGTACCAGATATTATAACATTACTATTAATGAAGCACTAATTGAATATGCATTTTACAGTTTAACGCATTTTTGTGAAACAGAAACAGGGTCATTGTTACAATTGAGATTGAATAATATAAATTAGACTTACCCTCCTTTGTGACACGACTTTTTGGGTGGGCTGCAATAAATTAAAAGTATTATTAATACAAGTTACATCACAATAAAATTACAATCAATATTTTAATATAAAATATATTATGTACAACAGAAATCCAGACTTCAGGCTTGCCAACGAGCAATGGAACGCATTATTTTAGTTGTTAAACGGACGGATCGCGTCCGAAACACCACGCTGCGTTTCATGACTTAGGCCCGTATTACAGAACGAAAATTAAATTTTAGTACAAAAATCAGTTTTTAAAACTAGATTAACGACTGATTTACGTTCTGTAAGACGGGCGTTGAAGTCGGCAAAAGCTAAAGTGGGATTAGGCGGGGCATATCATGCGTATGGACCGCTAAAGGAGAGCACACATCGTCACAACATATACCTTTGAAGACGGTCACATATATCGTAGTCGACCGAGGCAAAGATGAAGTGGCAACTATTGTAGACAAAAGACGGATGCTACTGACCTAAGATCGATCTATTGGAAGGCCTTTTCCCAGCAATTGGACACAGGACAGACTATTAAAAATACTACATATTATAAAAAGAGTATCAAAATATTTAAGTACAAACCCAGGTAATATCTTTGGACCAGGAACATGAACGACATCGGGAACAAATCTCTTATCTCTGTTGATTATGATCCCACTGTGTGGTTTAAACAAGCTGTAAAAAAAACCGATTAAATATTGATTGCGGCGGCAAGTACTCATATGTAGGTAGATACACGGAATTCAAAATAAAAACGTTTCGTACTTTGAGAAAACACATTGAAATTATACGAGCAATAGCTATATAAGTTATCGTGAAGCAAGTATTCATGTAAAATTTATCAATAATTTAAGGTCTTCGTAGAGTAAGTAGGGAGTAGAGAACTAAATTTAAGTATTAGAATACATTCTTCCTTACTCATGTCCAGATTTCGCTGGTAAAGGTGGCTTCAGTTCTCCAGGTTTAACACTTGCTCTTTGGGCTTGGATGACTTCGCCACTTGTTTTCGGACTAGCAACCTAAAAACAATTAATTAACTGGTATTAAATTAAAATCAGGATGGATCTTTAATAATATAAATAATAACCATATCAGCGTAGCTGGTCCTTAAAATAAAAGAAAGATTAAGACACTTGAATCTACCGAGAAAGTTCAACTAATATCACAAAAATATAAAAATCCCCTCCGTTTTTGTAGGTATCTAATCCTGTGATTAGATAACTACACCAAAATCGCAGATTCATCTTGTTTTTTTGGGTTCCGTTTTGCCTGCCGTAACCCAGTCCATTGTTCTAACACTACCTTAAGATAGACTAACTGGAACTAACTTCGCCTATTGACAAATGTTCATGACAAACAAAATAAATAAATACACAATTAAATAAAAATATACCAAATAAAAAGCGGTTAGACATTTAACTGGTAGACTGTGGAGATGAATTTGGTGTGCCGATGACCACGAGTCATCTCTAATCATGCTCACAGAGATATGTCCGTAAAGGTGTGCTTACTTCTCTTCATGAATCGTTACATTATACATTTGCGTTAATGTGTAGGCAAAAATAGCCTTTATTCTCACAGACAAACTAATATACATTTTGTAGCATATAGGGTAGATACTTACATTTAAAATAGACTTGTCCGAAGCTGTATGTTTTATCACAGGGGCCGGAGTCGGCAACAAAATGTCGCAAGGCATAAGATCGTAGTATCGAACCCTCTTTAAGTATTTATCTCTTTTTCTCCCTCTCTTCAAGATCCCATTAACGGTTGTGGCCGATGATGATGTCGATGTAATGTCAAATCCACGGTAGGCTCGCCTAGCAAAGAATGTTGTATAAAAAGGTACCTAATATTGGATCAATTCGAGAGCCGTTAAAATGTAGCATCTATTAGTTTAGTAGCTAACAGAAATAGTGCTTCTAAAAGAAAGTGACTACATAGCTAGAAGTTAAAGCGATCTCGAAGGACGGTGATATGAATGGTTCCACACCGTCAGCCTACATGCATATTATTAAGTGTATACATGTCGTTGAGGCCGTGGGGGAAGGGATGAGTATTTCCAGAGGCTGGCTAGAAAATAATCAAATGGAACATATGAGACCAGTACGTTCCATACTGAGATCCTTGAGCCCTCTGCCATGCCGAAGGAGGACATCGAGAGGGATTTTTCGTGTAGTTAAAAGTTATTATACCTAGGTAACCCTGCAGGAACTGTTGCGTTCCGTTTGAACATCCCGGAGATTAAACGCGGTTGGTGACATCGTGTTAAAGGAGGCCACTGTCAGGGTTTTAGTGGTATAAGTCCCACATACGCCTTTCCCACAGAGCAATGAGAATCATATTAAGATTTTTTCCGGTTACGCAACAAGGAATCTAGCAATTATTTAATTTTTCCCCCGCCAAACAACAAAATAAAGGTAACACAGATCCCAGACCTTTAAAACTAGGTAGGTCAGAATAGTTACGACAATATTTTATTGTTAACCATCACCTTTCTCTCTCTCCTCTTTGTGGCTCCAATGAACAATGGCCAATGTACCGCAATCTGTAATTAAATAATAATTATTAGTGTATACTTTTAAAATTGCAAAAGGAATAAGTTATTATATAAAACAGCTTGCTGTTTCCACACAAGCTACATATAAGCGGCTTTTTTCGTCTACATAAATATTGTACTTGTACAGTTTTACAATATTGATAAAATTTACCTTGTATGCATAGATGGTACCATAGGCACGCAGGTATCCTTGAAATGGGGTGGCTTAAATTGTTTAGTTTTGAATTTAGGTGGTTTGGTCTTCGTCTCCTTCCTTGAGGCTAAAATATCAGGTCAATTAAAAAGTTATGTAGTGTACTTGCTCAAGCTCATCTTGATATTACAAGTTATAAGTTTCATCATCACTTCGGGCTCATTTCACCCACTACAATCCCGCAGTTATGCCCTTATTCGGTATATCAAACACGCGTTAATTTAACTTCTTATAATGGTTTTTGTCAAACGTGTCCTAGAGTGGAGACCGCGACTTGGTAAGCGTAAGGTAGGACGGCCCCCAGCAAGATGGACCGACGACCTCAAAAATGTCGCTGGGACAGACTGTATGCGGAAGGCGGAGGACCGTGTGCAATGGCGCGTGTTAGGAGAGGCCTATGTCCAGCAGTGGACTGCGATAGGCTGATTGATTTAATGGTTTTTGTATGACACTGGACTACTATAGGTTTTTTTTACATAGGATGGGTAGTGACAGTTCTGATTGCCAAAGAAATTAATATTTAATTTAATGGTGTTAAGGTATAAAACCATAAGTATAGAAACGGGTCATGCCTCTTATTACCATTGAATTAAATATAATTTCGTTTGGCAATAAGAACTGTAACTACTTACCCTATGTGAAAAATACTATAATAAAAGATAATTTACGAAGTTAAGACGAAGTTATTGTAACACGCGTTACGTGTTTAATTGGTCTTAGCGAATGAGGGCCCAAAACCTCCTCCCTCTTACGTCACAATTCAGATTGAGGAGAGAAATATAAAGAGAACCTACATGAAATCGTTTTATATTTTAAGTACGTATTTCTTATCTAATTAATACATGATGGTGTCATTATTTTATACTATTATTTAAAAAATTCTTACACCATTAGAAAGGTACCATATCTAGAAGTAACAAAGGCTATATAATATAGACCCGGTAGGTGGCGCTGTTGTCGACCAGTTACGAGGTCGCGGGAAACTGCTAGTATCTTATAAATTAATAACCACTGCGGAAAATTAATTTAGGGACCAAACAACTTACTTCCTTCTTGGTATGTAAGTGCCTCGATAATATCTGCGACATCTCTGCAGTCCGTAACTTTAACATGTTTACATATTTTTCTTAATTTTTGAGGACATTTACAATTTCTAGAATGGTTAAAATCAGGTGTTAGAACACATTCTTAACCTGTAATATGGATTGTATAAAATCTCTCTAAGTTAGCTACATGGCTCTAACGAATCGCTCCGGCTGTGCTCCGGTGCGGAATAACCGAATATTCGCTACATGCTCCACGTAAAACAATAACGTGATATATATCTTAATTTAAGGGTAAGTCAAGAGTCTTCGTAACAGGCGAGCGTGTATGAGACGAACTATGAGAGTGGGGAACCCAGAGAGGTTTGTAAGGAAAGCAACTTTTTGAACTCTGTACTCTCTGCTTACCCGGCAAGGGAACTGGCGCGATGATATAGATAGATAGATATCTTAACTTAATAATAATTGAACTTAAACATTCCTCAATAAAATTATCTAAATTACAATATGGTTAACAGTACAGTTCTAAACCACTGCATACAACTAAGTGAATGCATTTTATATATTTTTTTAGATGAGTTAAATCCACAGGGATATAATATCCACTTACCGTTTTCTTTTATTCATTTTTATAATATATTTATTTGTTTTTTACTATTTGATATTTTCTATACAAAAATTTTGACAAGTTTATTTTGACAACAGTAAGTTATTTGTCATAAAAATTCTAATTTCAAGTAATCTAAAACAAGTAGGTTTATGACCCAAACATTATGGTGGTTATATGAATCAATAATTAAAGATCTAAAAGTGGTTAAAAGTGGAAGCTAAGGTAAGACAATAGTTACTTTTATATTGCTATTGAAATATATCTATAATATAATTATTTATGAATGCTAAAAAGCTATTTCGCAAACATACATTAAAAAATAATTAAACAATGTAATGTGTAACAATAGTTAAAATATTTAATTACTTAAAAAACATCACAATCTTATAAAGTAAAATAAGATGTCACAAGAAGTAACCAGTTTTCACAATAATTTAAATACAATAAATCAATTAAAATTATAATCTAATAATGGAAACTACCAATGATTTCAAAGGGTCAATTACAATCTTATCAAATATATACAACTAACCCACCACAAAGAACCAGAACCATTTCCTAAACACTAGACAACACAATCAACTAAACATAGAATTATGAAGTGTATCTAGATCTTCCTGTCGCTGTTTTGCTCGCTTTTTCTCTTTTTTAAATGCTTCATAGCCTTCATCGTCAGTTGGCAGTTCATGACGACAAAATGGACATGAATTTGTCTGTAAAAAATAAATGGATATGTATTTAAAATTATACAAAACCTTATGCATTCCAGAATACATCATTATCATTATACTGTCTTTAAAAATATGATTAATAAGGTTGCCTGGAAGTGATCACTATTAGAGATAAGGCCGCCCATGGTTACAGTTCTTTGTTAATTTATAAAATAGTATTTCTATATTGTGTATCTTTGGTGGAACAATAAAGTATTATCTAGCTATCTATCTATTAAATACAATATTTTATCATTTAACTCAACCCAAATAACGGTGCACAGCAAATGGATTGGCTACAACTTTTGTAACAGAAATTGATAGATAATATTCATTCAAAATAGATAAATTATTTTAAAAAAGGTATGCCGATATGGCATATTGGATAATATGTTTTTGCATAATAATATTTTTATCAGTTATTCATAATCCCAAGATACACACATTCTAAGAAACATTATACAGTTTTAATCATAAATTTATTGAAAAATATTACCCTTTCAAGCCATGTCAATATACAAGTTGCATGGAAAACATGATGGCAAGGCATTTCCTTGGCCTTATCCCCAACTTGAAATTTCTTCAAACATATAGGACAGTTTTTGCTGTCATTGTCTATGGTAAGTTCTGGTAAATTCTGGACTGCTTCTCTGGACGCTGGTGGGGGTAACCTAAAAATATTGTAACATACATACAGTAGTAAAGGATTAGAAGAGGACCACAATTGACTGGACCAAAAATGTGTTAAGAAGGATGTTCATTTATAAATAAATATGTTAATCATAGATTGTTATACCTAATATACCATGTCTTATGTGAAGGGCAAGTCAAGTGTCCCTAACCAGCGAGTGTCTATGAGATGAACTATGAGAGTGGAGGAACCCAGGGAAGTCTGTAAGGATAGAACGTGTTGAAACTCTGTACTCTCTGCCTATTCTGCAAGGGATCTGGTGTGATGATATAAATAGAGAAATCAAGAGATAAATTCTCATATTTACTTGAGAACAGCCTCTTCTGCTAATAATACACTTAACTATATTGCAAATATATTATGAAGAAGAAATAATGACCTATTTGTATTGTGTGTAGAGCAGTGATAGCCTAGTGGTTAGACCGTTGGACTGCAAAGTCAGAGGTCTCGGGTACTAACAGGCATGCACCTCTGTCTTTCGAAAACATGTGCATATTAAAAGTTAACTATCACTTGCTTTAATGGTAAAGGAAAACATTATGAGAGAACCCGCAAGCCTAAGTTTCTCTAACGTGTATGTAGTTCGCCAAACCGCACTGGGCTAGGGAGGTGGACTATGGCCTAGACCCTCTCAGTTTAAGAGAGGGCCCGTGCCCAATGGTGGGACAATTCTTAACAGGGCTAATATTATTATTATTATAACTTATTGTGTAAGGTTGAACTAGATGTCTCTGACCTCGATTTATGAGAGAAGTGTACGACAGTATCGGCTAATTTATTTACATTGACGAGGGGTAGTTGTTGTTGATACTTTATGCATGTATGTAATTCTTTTTTTTGTGTTTATGGCATCACGATGACGCGTATTTTGCCAATGTCAAGTATTACAAATATTCATTTTTAAATTAATTCAACTCCCTGATGAACTTGATGACAAAGATGATTATGAAATGAATGAAGTGCCCCACCCTGGATAGTAAAGCGATGGATACCTTACATACCAATTGCTACGGCCATTTTGAGGGAAATCGAAAAAGCATGGTTTATCACTTTGTTACAATTACCTTCACTCATGCACATATAGGAATGGTTAATATTCCACCAACATTACACATTATAATTCGAAGTTTGATAATTATTATATTTGTAAATGTATTGTGGATATGATGAAAATAAATCTCTTGGATGCGCCTTCGGTAAGGATGGGAAATACACCGCTGACATAGAGAAAAGAGTGAGTGCAGGGAACAGAGTGAATGGTGCGATGGGAAAACTACTTGGGAGCCGGTGCTTAAGCCATAAGGCGCAGCTGGCCATACATAACGGAGTTCTTGTCCCAACGCTGTTATATGGTAGCGAGAGATGGGTATGTAAGAAGGAGAATGAAAGTAAGAGAAATGTGAGCTGTGCGGAAGATGTGCGGAGTGAAGCTGACCGACCGCATTAGCAACAGCGTAGTAAGAAAGCGAGTAGGTATGAAAGATAGTATCGGTGTAAAGATGAGAAAGGGCATGCTCCGTTCGTTCGGGCATATAGAAAGAATGCCAGAGGAAAGAATGACAAAACAGATATACAATGTGAAAGTGGAAGGATGCAGGTACCGGGGAAGACCTAGACTATCTTACCACGACCAAATAAACAGAGTCTTATCTGATGGAAAAGTCAAGAGTCTCCGTAACCGGCGAGCGTGTATGAGACTAACTATGAGAGTCGAGGAAGCCAGAGAGGTATGTAAGGAAAGAACCTGTTGGAACTCTGTACTCTCTGGCTACCCCGCAAGGGATCTGGCGTGAGGTTATAGATAGATAGATGAAAATAAAACAGTTTTGCCCTTAACCTCAATAATGTCATATGTTTTAGTAATGTTCCACTGCAGGACCTTTATCCTCTACTTGATATTTCTAGAAATTCCTATCATAAAAAAAAACCGCCTAATTGGTCTAGTGGCAAAGCACATTGCTTTATGATTGTGAGGCCCTGGGTTCAAATACTAGGTCAGGCAAATGTAGTTTTTCCAGTAACTACCCAATATGAGCCCAGAGTCTGGAATTGTGCCCAGTATTTGACAATAGGCTCGCCCCTATAACATGGGACCTAACATCGCCGACGAAAAGTGGGTGTACTCAGAACACCTGTGCCTTGGGGAATATAGGTGTGGCAGTGTTTTCTTTTTTCCTATCATAAACTAATGTTATAATTTGTTACTTATATGGTTGTATGTATATTTTAGTTGGTGCATTAAAATTTCATTAAGTTATTAGTGATTTTATGTGCATTTAAATTAATAAACACCATCAACTCATATTCTCCAAGCATGGATGGCTAAAGTGTGCTGTGTGCAATCTCTTTTCACCGACGGTATTAGGTCCCATGTATTAGTCAAATTGATATTCTAAAACACCATTTTATAGTAACCCCTGCAGACAAACCTTGGCCATTCTCCAGTGAAATTGTCCTCATACATGCCAAAATCCAGAAGAAACCTTGCCATATGTAGAAGGTGATTAGGCTGTTCGCCATCCTGTAACTCTTGCCATCCCATTTCTTCGAAATATCCAGCCATATCAAGTAGACTTGTCTAGGAAATTCTGAAAAATGAATTAGAAAGATTTTAACAAGTTTCACACATATTATTAAATTTTTAATTACTTACCTTAACTAATTATTACTACTGTATTCGTACCAGAGAAATAATAATTTGAAAAAGTGATTCTTTATCTAAAGTCTTTGTATGTACATTTATATTTTTTTTAAACAACAAGCACTATCATTCCTCTGTCAGCCAAGTGTCAATAAATAACATTGTTTTGACGTTGTCAATGTCAATCAAGGATATTATCATTATTATACACTTAGAATAAACATAATCCAGCCAGAAGCCGCGTCCAGTCGTAATTGCGCGCCACGCGGTAAAGTCAACAATTCAACACACGTCCCGCACTTCCCACCAGGGATGGGCAAAATGTAATCAGATTAATGGTTACAATCCCATTTTGTAATATTCAATAATGATTCAAGATTAAAAGGTTGAAGATTAAAAAATGTAATCGTTATTGTAATCGTTAATCATTAATACGAGTACACCAACACGCCTATGTTCCCCAAGCGGGGGTGGTTAATCATTAATCTGATTTCATTTTGCCCATCTCTGCTTCCCACCCGCGTAATGTTATCATCAGGGTCAACATGTAATGTTATCATTACTATCTATCTAAATAGATAGATAGATAGATAGTAATGTTATCAGCCCGGAAAGATTACCACATTTTAGGGTAAATGTTGACAACAATACAGTTGATGATAATAAAATCATTGTTGCTTAGATATACTTGAACTATTAAAATTTGTAGTAATTTAATGTAGGAAAAATATATTTTCGCGTGTGTGTGTGTGTGAGTAATGTACGCTGTTGGCCGCGAGGCCTTTACAGCTTCACCGTCCGGTGTGTTAAGGGCGAGCGTGCAACCACTACGCTCGAGCCAGAAGGGCAAGAAGCGACATACTCGAGGGCGCCTTGAAGAGGCGCCCTCTGTGTCGTGTTGTCGCCTTTTTAATACAGGCGCGAATAGGTTCGAGACCTAGATCGGAGTGGAGATCGACATTCCGTACGAACCAGGGGGCTCCTACGGCTTTACGGAGGAAGCGGTTTTGAACCACTTGGAGTTTATCGATGTGAGAGGGGGCCGAATGCCCGAACACAACACACGCATAAGTCATGATGAATCGAACGCAAGTTTTGTAAAGCGTCACCTTATTTCTAAGGGACATTTTACTCCGCTTGCAGATTAACGAATGGAGACGACCGAGCACAAAGGATGCTCGATGACGGACCCGCTTGATGTGCGGGCCGAAGGACATGGTTCTGTTTAGGGTGACCCCTAGATATTTGACCTCTTTGACCCAGGGAATGGGTCGGTCGAACATGGTCAATTGACCGAGATTACTTCTAGGGCGGCGCAGGGAGTGGCGTGGGGTGGCACCTCTGAAGAAGAACACCGCAGCGCTCTTGTCCGGGTTCACCTCAATACGCTGCTTCCTGAACCAATTCCCTAGGGAATTGGCGGATGCCTGAAGGTTTCTGGTAATGAAACCCTTATTCCTATGCGAGACGTAGAGAGCGGTATCATCCGCGAATAGGGCTAGATGCGCCTTACTCGAACGAGGAATGTCGTTCGTGTAAAGGCTAAACAGGAGGGGCGAGAGAGCTGAGCCCAGCGGGACTCCAGGTCGGGTGGAGTGGGGGGTGGAGCGCGTCATTTCGACGCGATATCGGAAGGCGCGATTTGACAAGAAGTCTCGTATGATGAGCACGAGTCTGTCCGGCACACCCATTTGGTAGAGCTTGTAGATCAAGCCGTTGTGCCAGACTTTGTCGAATGCCTTCGCGACATCGAAGAAGAGGGCGCCCGTGTAGACGGGTTTGGGTCTGTTAAGACTGGAGAGGATGTGCTCCATGATGCGGTGCACTTGGTGGACGCAGGAGTGTTTGGCTCGAAAGCCGAACTGCTCGTCGATAAGGATACCCCTGGACACTACCAAGTCTTTGAGCCGCGCCAGAAGTAGGCGCTCGTAGACCTTAGCCAGGGAGTTGAGAAAACTGATAGGGCGGTAGCTCGCGGGGAGATTACGAGGTTTGCCGGCCTTGGGAATGCCTATGACGTCTGCTTCCTTCCACTTAGCGGGGAAGGTGCAGTTCGTCATGGCGGCGTTCAATATGGCCATTAAGAGGCAGATGAGTTGGGCAGGCAAGCATTTCAGAACGCGATTTGAAATGCCGTCAGAGCCGGGGGCTTTCTTGATTTTAAGACCCATAATGAGATCTTCGACCTCCGTTTGGGTTATAGGAGGTAAGGAATCGGCGGGGGGGAGGGCTGCCCTGCGCTCGACTTCCCTGTTGACCGCGTCGACGTGGGACTGGTCGACGGACTGAGAGCTGGAGGTGCACTGGCTCTCGAGGGAGTCGGCGAGAAGCTCGGCCTTTTCGTCGTCGTCGAAGGCACTGGGTGCGCCTGAAGGGTGGAACAGCGGAGGCATGCCAGTCGTGGAGTCGGTTTTGAGGCTACGCGCCAGCTGACAGTAGGCCAGGTGCGATGGCGCGATGCCCTCTAGGAAGTCACCCCACCGTTCCTCCTGGACCTCCGCGACACGACGCTTTACCTCTCGTTGTAAAGCGCGCATCCGGGCCCGATTGGCTTCGGTGGGGTAAGAGTCGTACGCTCGGATTGAGGCATTCTTGGAACGAATGAGATCCCTAACATCGTCCGGTAGTCGAAAGCGGTTGAGGTAGAGATCTTCCGCCTCGACTTGCTTGGACGATCGACTGACAGCCGATCGGATGTGGAATATATTTTCATCATCGTAACTAAATATTCAAACCATGATGTATTAGTTAACTAAATTAATACCATTTAATACTAGAACCATCTAGTATTAATCGTAACTAAATTAATATCATTTAATACTAGAACCATCTAGTATTAAATGATATTAATTTAGTTAACTACTACATCATGGTTTGAATAGTTAGTTATGATGATGAAAATATATTTTTCCACCAATAAAGTTCGCAGCAAATAAAAGCAGGGGAAAAATAAATTTTTTATATTAGTAACATTAACAAAATGGACGCGACTTTTACTATGACAATTACACAAGGAAGAATTAATTTGATATTTAAATAATACGGCACCCGAATGCGCTAGTTAGGTATGAAATATGATTGTCATGTTTGTTTTTGAACTCAACTGCATATTTACAGGCAGGAACGACACAAGGCATATAACATTTCATTTGACATACATTGATGGTCACAGAGTAAGTACTCGCGTGAGCATGTGACTACTTGCTGAAAGTAGTCACACGATCACGCGAGTACTCACTTTGTACTCACTCTGTGGCCGTCGTGGGACTTCATGTCACTTCCTTTGCATCTGCAAGTACTAGTAATTGTTGCTTTATTTTGATGCGCTCCCGCGTCTTCTGGCTTATATTTATTCTAAGATTATACAATGCATGGATATATTCACAGACTAGTAAGTGGATATATTAGAAAATGACAAAGAGGTACAACCTATAACCTATTACATTTTAGCACTATTGTACTGTGTTCTAAGAATACGACTAAAGGACACTCTCTGAATAAAGGACACCGGCTCGTTGGTCTAGTGGCAAAGCGCATCGCTTTGAGATCTCGAGGTCCTGAGTTCAAATCCTAGGTCGATAAATGTAGTTTTTCTAAAGAAAAATTTCCAGTATGGGTCCGGAGCCTCGGGTTCTGTTCGGTATATGGCAATAGGCGCGCCCCTATTACATGGAACCTAACATCGTCGGCGAAATGTGGATGCACTCAGTACACCTCTGCCACCGCTTGAGGAATATAGACGTGACAGTGTTTATAGGACACTGTATGCAAAACCAAAAAATATTAAAAAAGTGAGCGCAAAGTGAGGTTTTAGCGGCCGGCGGGAAGTTAAAAGTTGATGTCTTCAATAAAATTTGTTTTTATTTCTAATACTTCTGTCGTTTTAAATAACAATGTGGAATAATAACCATTATGTATTCTTATATATGCATAAGTGAAGATAATTGTAACAAAGTGATAAAATATGCCTTTTTAAAACATGCAGGCTAATTTGCAATGTATTTGCGAATAATTCGCATACGTCGGTACATACACAGTACTACTTGTAATATATTGTAACTATCAAAACTTATACAATTATTTGCAGTATGTTTACTACAAGAACGACGTAAACGTCTTGTAATAGTAATCGTAAGGCTGAGCACATAGTAAAGTCAACATTCCGTCATCCAGATAAGGGTACATGCGAAGCGTTACTCAATGTGTATTAGTTTCACATCGCCAAGTCAGTCCAATAGCGGATAGTGACGAGAACGGTCGAGTGGTATTTTAGTAATTTGTGTTGTGCGCTCGATTCAAACCGGTAAGACAATTTATGTATATACTCAACTTATAAAAAAATACCTGACGTCAGAAACCACGGTCGTGGTCTATTAGGCTAGTTAGAGCATTCTCGACAAGGATTTTATATGACTACCTACGCTGCGTCAACTGGTACTACGGTGTTTTGATGATATCATACGAAAAATATTTATTTCTTTACACACTTTACTAGTAGTTTACTACGTACTTTTATAACTAGCGGCCCCCCGCGACTTCGTCTGTGTCTGTATCCTTATAAATTATAGCCCAGGTACGTGTTATTCTGGTGTACAGAATAAGTAAAGAATATTACTGTGTTCAATAGTTTTTGCGTGAAAGAGTAACAATCGATTTAGCGCAGTGGTTAAGAGCTTAAGCCGCTCCGCCCACGTGTCTAATAGTCGCGGGTTCGATTCCCGCACGGGACAAATCTTTGTGTGATCCACAATTATTTGTTCCGGTCTGGGTATTTGTTTGTGAATTTTCATGTTTGTAAACGCACCCACGATACAGGAATAAATCCTAGTGTGGGGCTACGTTTTTAAAAAAATAAATAAAAAAATAAATAAAAAAAAAGCATCCATACATCCATCCACACAAACTTTCGTGTTTATAACATTAGTAGGATTACTGCGGTTAGAACAAATACGAACAACATCAATATACTTACAATTTACTAAAAAGAAATACTCGTTCAGTGAACTCTTTTTTCTCTCCTTTTTTATAACTCATAATTTTTGGCACCTACTACAGCTGTTTCCACATCACCTCAAGGTAGACTGGCAGAAAATGCCTCTGGCATTAAGTCCGCCTATGTACATAAGTGCATAAGTGAATAAAATAAATAAACTCTTAAAAAGACGTTCTCTTTCAATTATTATTTTTATATGTATTTTTGATTACAGACTTTAGTAATAATACAGATATATACAAATATTTTTAAAAGATCAGAAGATTTATAAAAATCACAGCGACATCGTGTCACATGAATTCGTAAATAACTTTCACCTAGAACAGATTACCATATATACAAGTTAACAGTTACGATTTAAGTAGATAGATAGGTACAGTCAACAACGCTTGGAACAGCGAACTAATTTTTTAATTTTCCAAAATTATAAATTATTGTAGGTAACCACCAAAAACAACATTAAAAACAATCCGTCCCCGTTTGTTTTACCCACTAAACAATTCTACAGCGACAAGATATTGACATAAGCAGATATAGCAATCATTTTTTTCGTGTTGTTAGGTACGTATTTTATCAACAACCGCACATGAATGAATTAATTATAGTACTTAATATCCTTTATTTCCAAGCCCATTTGCCACAAATGTTACTAAAAATAACATAATATGATAGTAGGTAGGTATATATGATACTAACATAATATGATACTCGTACTTCATGTGTCGATAACTATGTAATAATAAGGATACTAAAGACGGTAGTTTCCGTTTTTTTTTTAAATTTCATATTAAGTAATTGTTTCGTCACCAAGAAGGCTATTTCAATTTGGTTTGATATACCTTATGACATTAGAATAATACTTGAATAGGCAACTCTTTATTAAACTCTTCGTTTATTTAATTTTAATTGGTTTGGGTATAAATAGTGTTTTAAGTTTATAAGCAAAGCAAATTATACTAAATTATTTAAGTTCTACCTAACGGCTACATTTTAGGTAGATAACAATCTAATAATATACTCAATCTACCAGTGTGTAATCGTACAGTTTGTTTAAAAAGGAATTCTTAGTTCAATACCCCGAATCATATTTATACTATTATTTGTTCTTATTTTTTTTTTAAATGGACTACCAGCGGCCTCTTTTAATATGCCATGTTATTAATTGACTAAGTTTCAAATTTTGCCATTAAGTATCTTTATTCATTTTTATTAAACATATTTTATGTTGTATTTGCACAAGCGAATAAGTATGCGCTTTGATAATTGACCAATTGTTTTATGAAAGGGACTGCTTATGCATATTGAGTTTTTTCGTAATTTATAATTAGATACACCTAGATTATCTTGTGTTCAGGTCAAGTGAAGCTGTAAAAGCCCCGCGGCCAACAGCGTTGATCACTTAACCAACAACGTATATTTGTATTTTACCCGCGCTTTTGATGTCCCTGTCGTCACCACCAACAGACAGGTATCATGAGCAAACCGGTGAAAAGTATCTAGTTAATAAGTTTAAACCTATTACACGTACCTATCGTTACAAAAACAAACTAAGGCCTGTATTACAGAAAATAAATTAGCTGTAAATCTAGTTTTAAAATTTTTATAAACTAATTTTTATACTAAAACCTTAGTTTTAAAAGTAGATCCACAACTGATTTTCGTTCTGTAATACGGGCCTTAATATTATTATACTATTCGAAGAGTCTAGTCGTAACAATCGTATCCGTTACACACTATTTGGTAAAGGGACTTTCGTCGCTGACTGTACCTGTCTACTGCCGAGCATAAGTAAACTAGTTTCATCGCCTTATTCAAACTGAAATTTTCGTTATCATTTGATAATATTAAGTACCTACTTACTTATAACAAATGAAATTGGTGTTATGGGCAACAGTAATTTATGTACTTGGTCGCGCCCTTTATTCAGGAATTCCATTAATATCGATCAAATATTTGATGAGCATACGGTACTAAAACGAGATTTTGTTTGACCATGGAAATTACCTTGGGTCGCAATATATATGTCAATACTTGTAGATATAGAAGTACCTTCTGACGCAATCGTCATATACACCATCAGTGTTGTTCGGACATCACTAATATAATTATACCATTAAAGAATTTTAGCTTTAATAATATTATGTACAAAGGTGTTGGGTTGATGTTCTATGATGTAGATTGATAATAATATTATATACTTGTTGGTGTAGATATATATAATACCAACCATGGACCCATCGTTGAAAATAAAAGAACAGAAACAACCTCCTGGGCCCCAAGCCTGATATTTTAACGTGATAATTATGACATGCCATAACATTTATTCAATTACAATTATGCCAGAGTCGGTAATCTATTAAATTCTTAATGGTCTTATTAGCAAATACCGAGAAATGTTTAAAGTGGTTCAGCTATGGAAAACCATAAGGATACCTATTGAATTAATACATTATCAAAACTGTCAAAACATTGTATTTTAATACAAAAAAATGTTTTGATAGTCTGATTAGTCATTATCTAATGCCTCGTCGGTCTAGTGGCAAAGCACAACACTTTGTAATCACGAGGTCCTGGGTTCAAATTCTAGGTCGGACAAATGTAGTTTTTGTAATGAAAAATCCATATGGCAATAGACTCGCCCCCTATTACATGGGACCTAACATCGTCGGCGAAACGTGTACCTCTGCCACCCCCGCTTGGGGAATATAGGCGTGACGGTCATTATGTTCTGATCTGATCAGTCATTATGTAATGTGTCTTCGGCTAGCAAAATATTGGTAAAGTCAAATGACCATGATCTGCCACCAAGAAGTCCTATAGGCGCGTTTCTCGCAGAGATCCCAAATCCTCTCATTTTGCCCAGTCTTATCATACAAAATGACTTTAAGTAAGTAAGTCAATAGTAAAAGATCGTTAATCAAAAGTAGTTTTGCCTGTTATATAGATACATATTTTTTCTAGGTACCGAAATCCGGAACAAATACCGGTATCACTAAAAAATAAAAGACTATATATCGATGATTAAGACTATCTATTTCGGGACCTACGATATTACATCATGATGATATGGATAAAGAAAACGATATTTTGTTATCTTGTTTGGTATACATTTACTATCTACCTACATTCGCAAGCACTTTAAATATGATTTAAAATTATTTATACGTAGGAAACACTTACGATTGACTGAGTATGAAAACTCTTTAAAGTTCCATTTCTATTTATCATTAAAAAAGAATTAATTATTTGATAAGAATGACATGATACCAAGAACAACGAGATCAGAAATAAAGTGGGCTAAGAATAAAGATTGTGTAGTTGTCATTTTATAGTTTCTTTACTTAGCACTCTTACGTCACATCATTACATCACAAAAGATGTAGATACCTATCTCATAAGGTGCATCGTAAAATTTTATAACACCCACTACGCAGAGAAACGGAGGATCAATTTCATCCTATTAGTGCCGTAGGTCGTTATGATAGTCAGGTACCTACCTGAATTAATGATTTTGAGCTCCTATATCTCTATTGCTCTCTTGTCAATCGGTAGACATATCACAACCAAATTGTAGAATTTGCCTTAACACCTCGCCGTTTTCACCACCTTGACATCACACAGGAGCTAAATCGTAAACTATTAATCGAGAAAATTAAATAAAATGACAAGCCAGCTGAGCTTCTCGAGTATTAGTAGATATATTAAATAAAAAAAATGTTAACTGACTAATTGTAAGTGCCCCGCAGAGTTTATACAAGGTAAATTTTTGAGTTTGAGTTAACATACAGCCGAAAAGTAATACGGCTGGTACGATGACGACGAAACACCGCTATAGACCGATTTCGGTGTTATGAACGCTAACAACAAACGCAATCGTTACCTGAATTCCTTAGTATTAACGTCCTACATAGTTTTATTAAGTACTAAAGTACTTAACGCCAATGGTTTTGATCTATCTACTGGTTTGTGCGTAGGCTGCTCGGATTGAGTTCGATCCCCGTATGGGACAAATCTTTACCCACAACCACTTGTTTAAATTTCTATTTTTTATATAAAAGTCATGGTCGTGTTGAAAACACATCCTTGACACTCCTAGTTAGGGTTACCGCCTTTTATTTGAGCAAATAAAGTACATTAGTTTTTAAGGGTAGGCAAAGTACTATCGTATATCAAAATAAAGTATTATTTATTCCACTTTACTATTTCGTTTGAAAACATCTTTTTTATTACTTTTAGCAATTTTCAATCATTTTATCACTCCTAAACAGCTTCACAGGATATTTACAGTCTATGATAACTTGAATAGATTGGAGAAAGTTAGTACTAATTTGGAAGTGTTTATAGTATTAACCATTTTCTTTAAGTTAGTAAGGCTAGAATGTAACAATGATTTTTTTATTAAATATAGCTTACTGTATACGTAAAATTGCGTTATTATTTTTTTTTAATGTATTATGTAAAATGAATCTTAGAAAATCAAACTATACGATATAAAATATTTTCGCGTACTTTATAGGTCTCATGAAGTATAAAGTATACTTACCCTAAGTAACGTAATAAACGTTGCATGCCTAAAGGCAGAATATGGCGTACGACCATTGTAATTTTAACATCCACTGTAACCCATTTTCGCAAATAAACTGATTTGATTTGATTTAAAACGTACAATACTTTATAATAAATTACGGGTGGCAACTCTACTCCTAGTGTTGGAACAAGTTTCTTTTTTTGATAACAATTCTACTAATATTACAAATTTGAAAGTTTGTATGTTCAGATGTTTGGATTTTTATAACTCAATCACGCAAAAACAGCTGAACGGATTCGAAAGAAATTTGGCACACAAGTAGTTTATTACCTGGTTTAACCCAGGATATTTTTATTCCGGAAAAATGTTAGGTTCTTGTCTAAAGTCAACGCGTACGAAGTCGCGGGCAGAAGCTAGTAAATAATATTTTTTTCCTAATAGCACCAAATATTCTTCATATTGACTTTCACGTTAGAAGTTAGAAATGATTAGACACTAGTAGCGTAGTAGTAGTGGCTACAAGCTATAGATACCCACCCCCATCTAATGAAACGCTTGCCTTTAGATAAATATCTTAATATTATAATAATAGCAGTCTATAGTGTCCCACTGCTGGGCAAAGGTCTTCGCTCACATGTCGAGGTGAGAAAAGTTAGGTCTTACTCCACCACGCGGACCCAGTGCAAATTGGCAGAGGCAGGTTTGTGGCCACCTGCTGTTGGAACTTGTCAAGCAGCCTATAAGGCTTCCAACCCGGCTTGATGACTACCACATTAGGTAGTAACCGGGACCAACAGCTTAACGTGCCTTCCGAAGCACGGAGTCGCTCGAATATGTAAATCCCGTAAACGGTCACCCATCTCAGGCCGACCAAGTGCTTAAGCGTAGTGATCACCTCGAACGTAATATATTGTAGACTAGCAGCTTCCCACGACTGTGTACCCGGCCGACAACAGCGCCACATACCGGGTCTATGTTTTATAGCCTATGTTACTCCTGGATAATGTAGCTTTCTAATGGTGAAAGAATCATTAAAATCGGTCCAGTAGTTTTTGAGTTTATTCGTTACAAACATACAAAAAGACAAGTATTTCCTTTTTATAATATTAGTGTAGATGTAGATAAATATGAGGCATAATTGTTGTGCTTTCAGTGTTACGAACCACAAAAAGATATACTCCTATTTCATTAAAAGAAGTTACCAGTATACTGATATCTAATGAAATTTGTTGCGGGTTCCAAGATAAAGCGCTACCCAAATACTTTCTAGGTAATGAATACTATTGTAGAGCCTGGATTCTTACAGAATTCACAATGATCGGAATGAGTCATTTTAAAAAAAACATAATATCTGACAAATAGCACACTATACTATCTTAGTTGGCATACGTATGGGCTGAGTAGCCTTCGCGTAGCCTGTAGCCTTCTGCCAAGCGCACTTCGAGCCTATGGGGATCTTGTACCTCTTGGTCTAACGTACCTGGAGGTCTTGGACCTCCAGGTACTTCCTTTGACATGGTAGATTTCGTCAGACTGGAAGAGCTTGTTTTCGTCTGGAGACTGATAAGCCGCCCTCAGCAGATTCATTCACAGCGCCGCCAATGCGTCACATCTACAGAAGACATGCTCCATCGTTTCTTTGCCATAGCTTCTGCATACTACGAGTATGTCGCTGGTTTGGTTCATTGTGTGTAGATGTTCTTTTGCACCATAGTGACGGTCTGCATATGCTCCCATAAATAGACCTAGTTGAAATCTCTTATATTTTAGTCCGTGGTCTTAGTAGTCTGTTGCTGTCGCTTTTGCACCATGTGTTAGTGAATTCCTTGGAATGTCGCCGCTGTCTAATATGCCTATGAATGCCGTCTGGTATGTATCAGGACCACCGAATATTGTCATTATCTTTTTAGCTAAGCCATCCGCATGCTTATTGCACTAAACCCCCGTGACCCTAGTTGTTTGTGTGTTCTATTGTACAATAAAGAATAAAAATACCTTTTTTTTGAATGGGGAAATCCTTCATAGGATACCCGCTTCTTATTAGTGGAAGGTTATGCCGAGACTCCTACCGGCTATAAGCCCCACCGTGTTCCAATTCATCGCTGTGGCTGGTGCGCGTTCCGAGAGCGCGTGAGCCACCATCCGCGACTTGCCAGTGACCTTCCACTTTTGTGGAAATCCACTCTAGGCGAAAATGCATTCCGCACACTTCATTGCTGTGCGGTCCAAGAGCACGGGGCACGCACTTCCCTTCCGAGGGCTATTGTGTGCAGGCGATGGGCAACCCCCTTCCCATTACCAACAAACCCTCATCAATGCGTCATTAAGTTACGTCTACGACGATGGAGCGGATCAGCCAGAGGGTCAGCCTCCCTCACTCGCTCTGCCGCCTCTTTCAGCACTATGACCACCTCACAGAAGGTCACCGCCGCCTCCCATGACCTCTCACTGTAGACCAAAGCTTGCGCTATGGCCGGCAGTGACGACATTTGGCAGGGACGACATCGACGAGAACACTACGCTGCGCAGCCCACGCAGGTCAGAGCTCAAGTGTATGCTGCGCAGTGTCCTCGCCGGCACCGCACTCATGGCATCGTGGAGTCGTTTCTCTATCGGCCACTTTGAATTGTTAAGTCAGTATCTGCGTGAGCCGGTAGGTAAGGGCCCCACGTTTGCGCTTGACCCAGTCCGAAAGGACTGGGCGAACTCTCGTAATGGTCCACTGATTAGCCGTTGGCTACACGATTCTTATAGGGCGCAGTTTTGCGCCTGTCGCCGTCATCTTGCTAGGACTTCTGGCTCAGTATATATACCGTCGTGACCAGCCTGAGCTCTGAGACGGTAAACTGTGGCCAATACCTCCACCTCGGTCCCAGGGTGGGGTCCCCGCCAGGTCACATGCTGCCTTAAAAGAAACAGTGCGGTATCCCCGAATCTCTCTGACCACCATGACCCGTTGCGGTCTCCGTAATAAGGTCCTGGCAAGGGATCTAGTCTGACCGGACTGCACGCTTCACATGACTAAAAGGTTTTTACTTATACACACTCTATAGGGGCTTCCAAAGCAGCCTGACTGGCACTCCATATATGTATAGATCTTTTTAACAGTAATTCGTTTGTCAAATATTCCTCTTGCACTGATTGTTATTGCGTATTCATACACAATACTATTATCGGACACTATATTTCTCTTTAATTGTTTTTAACACCTTACCTGAAGCTTATCTATAACTATAAATACTCATCCCTATATCAGAGCAAAAATCATGAGCCTAAGCTCTTGTAAAATCTCATTATATTTCCACAAGACTGACAAAGGCACTCATTGATGATGATGATTATTTTAATCGATTCAATGTCACTCAGTATATATATTTACTTAGGAATAGCCACTAATCTAGTCTTGCTAGCTAATTGCATTATACCGTTATAAAACAATCATTAAGAACAATCTAGTTAACGTCTTTGAAATAGCTTTAAGAATTAAGCTGATAGTGAAGTATTTTTCCAGTAGGTATGCAGTTAAAATCATCTAGAAATAGGCAGTCTAGTTACCGGAAATGTACGTAATCCGTCACATTATATAAATTTTTTTAGAAACTGTTCGAGGAAATGTAGAAAACATTTGAATGAAATAAATGTGTCTTGCATTCTTATCGGAGCGGTTTACGGTAGGAGTCATCGTTAGCGGTTCGCTCACCTGAGTCGGTTAAGTCATCATAAGCGCCTGTTTTCTTAATACATCAAATTGCTCCATGCCTACATACTCTTTTTTAATCATATTAATGTCTTGCTGGATCTTATAGTCAGGACTATATTGTTTAAAAGTCTCGTGACATCTACATGTTCAAAAACAACAGGGGGTAGTTTTTCAAGATCCCGGGCAACAAACACAGGAATATCTTCAGAATCCGTGTCGCTTACCATCTTTTTTACGAACTATCTTGCGCTTTTATTGGCAACTAATAAAATTACAAATTCTTCGCAATGAAATATTACTTTCCGAGAAGGCACTAATACATATCATACTAGGTAATGCGTTCTTCGTCCATTACCGTGATCTTATTATTTACAAATACAAGTAGTTCGTTAATAACCACATTGGCACATTTCACCATGTTACAGGACATTGTTTATCTCCTCTAGACATAGTCACGATGCGAACTAAATGCGCGCACCTCTCGCGCGCGCTCTCATTGACTAAAAATCTCCAGGGCGGTCGACATCAATCCTCACGATGAACGCGCCGGTTTCCCTGTGCCACGCCCTGAAGAGCTCGCCTTAGGGGAAGGGGAAGGCTGGAACTAGTTATGCTTCTTCCTTGTACCGACTCAGTGCTCACTGCGGCGTGGCTCACTTCACGCGTCCCTTAAACCCGAAGGCGATATTAGTGCATAGACGAAATGATATGATACACTGACGGATCCAAAACCAAGTCTGGAACGGGAGCCGATGTATACACGGAAGGATACAACCTTAGTCAAAGCATGGGCAGTTTAGATCAATATTCCAAGCAGAGACCTATGCGATAAATATTTGTGCAAGAGAGATATTGGACAAACGAATTACAGGCACGAGAATCTACATCTGTAGTGACAGTCAGGCTGCCCTCAAAGCCGTCAGCTCCTATGAGCTAAACTCAGCACTGGCTGCGGAGTGCGCATACTTTCTTGACAGATGTGGAGCGCGCAACACGGTCAGGTTAGTCTAGGTCCCTGGGCACACGGGGGTTGATGAGCGTGCGGATGACTTAGCCAGAAAGGGAGCAATGGAGAAACCTGTTGGTCCAGAAGCGTTCATAGGCATACCAGACGGTGCCTACAGAGGCGCGCTCTTCAAATATGCCCAAGAACAACACAGGAAAGAATGGGAAACAAATACAGGGCTCAGACACCCCAAGGAATATCTGTCCGCATGGTGTGAAAGCGACAGCAAGAGACTACTAAAACACAGTAGACTACAACTAAGGCAACTAACTGGAGCATTCACAGGCCAAATTATGGCACGAAAGAACATCTACACAAGATGAACCTATGCAGCGACGTGGTATGCAGGAACTGTGGTACAGAAACTAATACCATGAAGCACGCCCTCTGCCACTGCGACGCTCTGGCTGCGCGGCGAATGAAACTACTGGGATTGGCCTATCCAAACCCAAAGGAACTACGGCTTTGCCCCCCTGCTAGAATCTACAGCCTGATACAGGGAGTATTTGATCCTTCAGGTACATAAGAGCATTAGGGCAAGGACAGCACAAAAGATCCCATCGGGTCGAAGTGCGCCTGAGGTCTCCTCAGTCCGGTAAGCCAACAATAAGATAAGATAAGTGCATAGAGGATTTCTTACCAGCTGGTACAGTGAGAGGGCTGATTTGAAGCCCTGGGCGAAAGCCCAGAGGTAGACTTCTAGTCGATGGGGCTGGGAGGCCTGGGCAAGCTGTACCTGCGTCCGGCGACGACATCTCCACTGAGCAGCAACGACTCTCTCCTGGTCACGCTCGTCTGCCACATCACAGGCTCACAGAACGAGGCTACCGCTCCCCACAACGATTTCCCTGTCAGCATAATCAATACTACCGGTGTAGAGAGAGGTCTGATCCAGTCGACTATGGTCCGCCATTTCGAGTCTCATGCTATTAGTTGTTGGATACCTTCTAGGATATGTCGGGCAAAATCTCGATCTCCACCACTACGGTGACAGTTCTCGCTTTTCGTCCAATTTTATTTACATGATAATCGCAAATCTTATCTAATTTACTTTTACTATTATTTACGTAGCTTGTTTCACAAACTTTTAACGTGACTAGTGCCTTTTATGCCACTAGCAGTTTCCCGCAACTTCGCATCCGGTCGACGACAACAGGGCCACCTACCGGGTCTTTGTTATATAGCCTATGTTACTTCTGGATAATATAGCTAATGGTCAAAGAATTATTAAAATCGGTTCAGTAGTTTCAGAGTTTATAGGTTACAAACAAATCTTTTCTCTTTATAATTTTAGTAAATACTTCCTAACATCGTTTAGGAATTGTATACAATGTCTAGGAAATATAGGCATTTCCTCGGAAATATATAAATTAATGAACCTATAAAAAAATATTATTATATTTCCTAAGAGTTGTATACGATTCGAAAATTTGATACATTTCTGGTAACAATTATTTATCTATATTCATATAAATAACAACTATTTATATGAATATAACATTTAACTAGGTCTTGACAAATAATTTCTGATCATGTCAAACAGGTTTTAACAACGTAATTAAGAATAATAACAAATATTTATATTTACATGTATCATTGTTATTTCTTATCTAAATATTGGCACGTTTAACCTTGACCTCAGGTCAAGGCTATTCTGCATTATCCAGTTCGCCGTCAATAGGTAGTTATATATTTGCTTTGCGCTTTGACTTCCATCGTCTATTACGTTCAGCGTCTCCAATAGATTTTCTTTAAACTACTCATATAAAGCAAAGAAATTGAGAGTAAGCTGAGTACTCTTGACCTGTGTGCAGACTAGCCATAAATTATGTACCTACATTTATCTCTTTACTTTGATTGGCTTATTGGTCGGACAACATATTGCTTTTCTATCTAAAAATTTCCAGTATTAGTCAGGAGTCGGAAATTATGCTCGGTTTATTGGCTTACCACATTTGTATCTAAAATCGTCAGCGAAAAGTGACTGTGCGCAGTAAACCTCTGCCACGCTTACTTGGGGAATACATGCATGACTGTGTTACATTTTTCTTGTAACAATTTGAAGTTCCAAGTAAGCTGTCTTGAGATTAGTCATTTAAGTTTAGGTTAAACCTAAGCCAAACTGCCAAAAATAGGCTCTATGTATAGAAGACTGTTAATGAATCTACTGCGTATTCGTTATAAGAACTATAATATTGACCTGCCTAAAAGCAAATAATGATCAAAATTATTATTATTCAAATGTACGAGGACTTAGTCAGCTCCGAAACATTAACATTTTTTTTCTGTTTCAGATCATGGCCAACATAATATTCTCAATAATATGGCTCATAGTGCTAATTTTCATCGCTTTCTGGATAGCGGGTATAGCTGCCGGATTCTACATCATTATTCTTCCCTTCACAGTGTGCATAGAGGCGTTATCGGTTAGTGGCAAATAACAATTAAGTAAATAAAACTAAAAATTAAGTACTTGTTTTGGTCATGCTTTATAATTATAACTATATTTTGTCCGCGGCTCCGTCTGCTAAATTCAATAATTTATGACGAAACAAAGCCCGATAGCTTGGTCGCTCACTAATAGGTACTATGAAGACGTCAAGCAGGCTTTTTTTTGGGTTGGGGGAATACCTACATAGGATACCTTTCGCTAGGAGGAAGCGAGGGATTATGCAGAGACTTCTACCGGCCAAAACCCCCACCGTGCTTCAACTTGTCGCTGTGGCTAACCTAGGCGAGCTTAAAATCTATCTTTATCATCACGCCAGATTCCTTGCGGCGTAGGCAGAGAGTACAGAGTTCCAACAGGTTCTTTCGTTAAATACCTCTCTGGCTTCCTCCACTCTCATAGTTCATCTCATAACACACGCTCGCCGGTTACGGAGACTCTTGACTTGACCTTCAGATAAGACTCGGTTTATTTGGTCATGATAAGATAGTCTATCCCGTGTAAATCGATTTAGATATGATCTTTTTAAAATTTGTCTGTTCGGGGGCAGACCATCGTTAGACCTTGACCTGCCTAAAAGCAAATAAATCTGTTCAGGGGACCGACAAATTTTAAAAAGATCTTGCATGCATAAACCCTATACAAAAGAAATACTAGAAGTATTGTATAATTTTCCCATAAAAATTTTAAACGAGCTCGAGAATGAGAGGGAATTGTGTATAGCTACGTGTATAGATATATGCTAAATTCAAATTCACTTAAGCGATTCAAATAATCTGATCATTAATCTATTTATTATATTTCAGGGTCTCACGGATTTCTTACTTTCAGTGGTACAATTTCCGAGATATTGTGCACAAGCTATGATGGAGGGAAGAGGATTCAACTAGTTCTACATATACTATTCTAGTCAATATATAATAATTAATTAATAATATATTCTTCGACACAAACGTGCCATTTGAATATTAATTGTAACATTAAAATGTCTCAAGAATGTCTTGTATTTTTTTAAGTGTAGCAACATTTTGTAAATAACGAACTAATGAAGGATGTGTCCATATTGTCTTCACGTTACAATGTAAAATATAATGTATTAAAGGTTCATGATTCTGTTGTCTGACGGTTGAGAGCACAAGATTAATTAGTTCATTATCAAGTTTTATCAGATTTTAGATCAAGTCACCTCAACGCTGTGTCAACGATTATTAAAATATTTGCAACTATAAAAATATAATAATGAATTAAAACTTCAATTTTATGTTTTTAGCAATATATTTTTCCTGTGTTCATTACATAAGTTCACGATAAACACGAAAACTGAAGCTCTGTTTTATTTAAAACCAGGTGATAAAATTGCCAATTAAAACTTAATATATACACATTTTACACCCCAACATCAGTTAGAAATAATCCATGCCATGCCATTGGTTATCACAAACATCTAATCGTTAAACTCATCGGTAGTTTGTAGAGTTCACACAAATATGGAAACACAATATTGGGTGCATATTATATAACCTTCAGACTTCAGACGTTAAATATATTAAAAACATCATGCGAAGTTTAAAACAGGCGAAATTACAAAAATTCATAAAGAAATACATTTTTCAAATTAACTTCTAAGAGCTGACATTATATTTTGGAGAGATTCTAAAACGACACCTGCGTGAGTCTTGCATGTCGCGATGACATTACTGAAACAAGAATAAAAAAGCACATGTAAATTGGTAAGCATAGTAAAGCTCGAAGATATTTTTTACGAAGGAATGTATTTGGACCAATTAGGCAAAAACCCTACGTAAGAAATATATTTATACGAAAAGTACATTGTTTTTGCAATAAGCAATTAAACAATATTTGTTGTTCTTTCATAAAGCCTCGTATTCGATGCGATGTCGGCTGATATCGCTCACCAAGTCTGGCAACATCGTGCCGTCGATACAAGAAACAGAGTGTAGGTAGACGCGTGTTGCGCAACAAAATGAATGAGCGATATATGAAACCTCTTAAGGCTACAATAAATGTGGACGACATACAGTCATACAAGGATATGGCTGGGTTTTTTGGCGGGAAGTCGAAGAGTGATGTTGTCAATTTGTTTTAATTTCCAAAACTTGTGGTATTTCGACTAATAAATTGTAATGTTGGTGGAACATTAACCATTATGTGTTCTTATATGTGCATGAGTGAAGGTAATTGTAACAAAGTGATAAAACGTGCCTTTTCGACTTCCCTCAAAACGGCCGTTGCAATTGGTATGTAAAGTATCCACCGCTTTACTATCCAGGGTGGGGTACTTCATTATCATCGTTGTCATCAAATTCATCGGGGAGTCGAATTAATTTAAACAAACACGATTATATGTCTCACTGAACACTGGCAAAATACACTTAAAATAGTGTGAAGCCATAACTTAAAGAAGAAGAAGGATATGGCTCGCGGCCAAAATCGAAACAAACTCTGTCATCAAGTGAAATATCACTTCATGACAGTCACAGAGTTGCCGTTTGCTATGAAATTTACCCAAGTTCATTTTTCATTAGTAACCGTGAGGACCGACTTGTTGCAATTCCCGGTCGGTAGGAAAATTTTACAAAATGATAACCCTTTTAATGTATCTAATTTCACACCAACGCCCCTCGGTCAATCATCCACGGGCCAAAAAAACCTTGTCGCACTATAGATTGCGAAACAAGATGGCAAACAATGTCGATCGAGGCCGCGCGACTTCGCTCGACAGTCTTGTTTCAGCGTCCAAGTCTCGTCATTCATTTAAATGTCAGTCATTTAAATGTTCAAATTAAATTGACACCACAAAACCAACACAAAGAAAAATACGAGTACTATATGAAAAAAGTTGCTCTATCGGCATACATTTGAATTTGGTAGGATTAAAACAGACAAAAATTTGAAGCTTGTAACATGGTGCATGGCAGGAAACAATAGAAATAGGCAAAGTATTTTTTTTGCTCTACAGTCATGATTCTATGTATTTTTCCAATATTTTTTTATCTCCACTCGAAGCCCTTATTATAAAAGATAATAGCTGAATAGATTTTGTTTAGAATAATTTCTTACCTGTATTCAATCCTTAGTTTCTCATCCATGTGAAAATTCTCTAATCCAGATTTCCTCAATAGGGCTTGAATATTATTATTCGAATCGCTTGATTCTCGAGATAGCATGCTGTATACAAATAAACTTTTATGTAAAAAAATATTTTAAAACTATATGAGTGAGCATTGAGTGTAATTTATACCACAAACAACTCTATGCTACAAACGATCAGACTAACTGAGCCGAACGCCACGAACAACCCGCAATATAAAAATCTTTTAAAAAAAAAAGTAAACCGACTTCAAAAAACAAAAAATAAATATTTGAAGTCGGTGCCAAGTAACAGACTGCACCAACCAGCACAAAAGATTTTTATTTTACAATTTTAAGTGACGAGTGAGTTATTTAGTAATATTTATATACCGATATTATATTATTTTGCTACGTTGTAAAGTAAGGTCCCTACAGGATTAATATAATGACTATAATAACGGAATCTATACATTCGTGCTGTTCGCCATTAAGGAGTTCCCTCTTGTATCTTCAAAGTCCAAGGTCCAATACCAATAACAATAAAATAGGACCACCTCAAAACTATATTGAACCAAATGCAACAAGAATCATCAAAATCGGTTCATAAGCAAAGGAGTTATAAAAAAAGGACAAATTATGAACCTCCTTTTTTGAAGTTGGCTAATATACTGCTTAGTTCTTTAGTAGGGTACCTATAGGATTGACGTAATACCCATAATATCTCAATTTACACATGCCTATTGTTTGTCGTTAAGGAGTTCCCTGGTGTATCTTCTAAGTCCAAGGTCCAATGCTAATGAAATTAAAATGGGACCACCGCGGAGCTATACTCAACCCAATGCAAAAAAAAAACATCAAAATCGGTCCACAATTATATATACGGTCTTACGGTCCACACAGGAAATATCGCAGAAAATACATAAAAAAAAAGCGTTACATACAACCGAACATAAAACCTCCTCCTTTTTGAAGTCGGTTAAAAATAAAAGCTTGTAAAAATAAAATTGCATTAAAATTATACTTCTGATTAAATTTAAATTGAAAAACACGAGAAATGTATTTCGGCTCATTCTACATAATTAAGTCTAATGAACTTAGTTCGTTGCTCACTGCTAAGGAAAACGTTTGACATTAAAATGTATGACACTAAAATGAAATAAGTAAAATAAAACAAATCAATAAAATAATTTATAAAAAATTAATTACCTGTCTAAGGAGATACATAAATTTGTTATATGCGAATGAGCATCCTCAGCTTTTTTTTTCAATTTCAACCTTTTTAATTTTGATCCATGTGGTTTACACTCCTCAAAATATTTTTCACTAAAAATAAGGGAACATCAATTTATATTTCGCCCAGTATTAATAAAAAATACATATCTATACACAAACTCATTCAATTACCATAAGTTATTAACTGCACGAAATACATCTTGTATTTCCCGTAAAACCATTCCAATAACATATTTAAATTGTTTAACGTTGTCATTAATGACTGCTTCCCCTCGTTTTGGACTTTTAATTTCAACTTGCTCATTGTCATTAGCAGTTTCGTCCATTTCGTATTCCTCTTCCTCCTCGTCTGCACTTTCAACCTCGTCTTCAAAGCCGTACTCCTCTGTGATATATTGATAATCTTCTTCGTTATCTAATAAATTCTCATCACCATAAGAATTATATTTCTTTTTGAGTTTTTCTTCAAATTCAGCACATCTACTGAAATTCCTTATTATTTTTGGTTCAATAACATTGTTTTGATTATGGATACCTGGACTGCTTATGCGTACGTTGTCGATTATTGCCGATTCGTTCGCACAGTTTCCATCTACATTATTTCGTACTTCAATAAATTTGCTTGAGCTCTCATTTGTAATAGGTTGGTTTAAGTTGTTATTTTTCATTGATTTATTCGAATCAATTTCATACGCGACTAAGTTACTTAAGTTATCCTCATTCTCATTACAAATCTCTGAACTCGTTCCAAATTTGTTTATACTTAAATTATCAGTAGTTTCAGGACGTTGAATATAATTTTCTTCATTATTTTCAGAATTCCCTGAAACTTTTGTTCGCTTACTATTATGGTATGGCATTTGGTTTGTATTCGTTTCATTATTATCTTTATTATTGTGTCTACGGAGTTTCAAGCTAGTAAAGAATGATGACTCAAAGTTACTAACAAAGTCAACTGTTTGTAATGTTTTTCCTTTAACCTAAAATCAATAAGTTCCTTTAATTTCTTCTTCAATATCACTTATAAATGAAGCAGGCAACAAAATAATTAAATAATTTTCCCACAACATGAGTTACATACCCTTAATGTTTTCTTTTTATTAGACCTGAGATTATATTTCTCTAGCTTCTTGTTGTAATGAAGCAACTTCTTAGGAGACCCCTGATTATCAGTAGTTTCAGAGCATGACTGAAAACTAGAATCTCCATAATCTAAAATAAAATGTTTGATATATAACTCCTTTTATGTTAGCTTGCGTCGCCAGTCAACTGGGCAAAACAACACTCTTATCTACTTCCACATTCTATGCAGTTTTTGACAATACTAAGCTATTGTACACAGCTAAATAATTAAAAAACTGCATAACATGCAATAGGGACAACAATATATTAGAGGAGGAAGCGAGAGAGGTCTCTAAGGAAAGAACCTGTTGGAATTATGTCTACCCTCGGTTTTCCCCGCAAGGGATGTGGTATGATAATATAAATGCGATATATTAATACAAAACAGTTACTTGAGCTTTGTAGATTAGAAGACAAATCTTGTGAAATATCAAATGTTTCATGCGTGCTACAATCCAGGTTCGGTGTTTGAATATCGACCAGCAACTTTTTTAATGATTCTGCAGCAATTTGAAGATCTTCACAATCATTCACCACAACCTTTGGAAAGAAAAAGGCAATAAATAATTCATTCGTCATATCACAAATATTGAGTGTTTGCGAAAGAAAACAAGAAACAAATAGCTTTTATCGACATCTAATGCCTTTGTGGGCTAAATAATTTTGTCAACTCCAATTACGCGCTCATGGTATGGTTTACGGGGATAAGAGATTAACGTCTAAAACTGCTAAAGCTGAGCTTAGTAATAAAGCAATGTAGCTTTAAAAACCTCATCCAATTAGAGTTGCTAAGACCTCTCGCATAATTGTCCCTAAACATTTTCAATGTACAGGCATTGCTATTATTATTATTTAATAGTAACAACTTCGGCACTAACTTTTATACTATCAAGTAGATAAACTCCATAACTGTACATTTCCATATATTCAGATGGCTTGATATTCATATTTATTTTACCTGAAAATAAAGATAGTTAATGACACAATTACAGTTTATAAATAGCAATGCAATATAAGCAAAGGTACACGATTTACTCACCTTGAGGGTCACTTACTTTAAAAAGTATGTTTGATAAATTATCAGCAGCATCTTTAATAGTGTGACTTAATTTAAATTTCACTTTAATGCACTGTGTAGCTTCGTGAAGAGTCCACGGCGGAGGCAAACTATTGTGTAGGAATGTCTTGTCGTTTTGCAATACCACTGATAGAACCTCCTCCATTATCTGTGTAAACCTCGAAACCCATTCATCACATTTCATTCTCAAGTATTCCTCCATACTTGGGTTATCAACTTTATACATAACAGCTAATGTTTGGTTCTTTTCAGTTTGCGAACCACACTCAGTTGGTAAACCTTGATGCTTTATGCTGACACTTCCAACGTCTACATTGCTAACAGAGTTTGGTATTATGTCTGATGTTGAAGTTTTTTCTACAGTTACGTGTTCACTTACATTTTGGTTAACAAAACTCACATCACTGCTTGCATCACTCATATCAGACTTTGAAAATGAAATAGCTGCTTCTGATTCTGAATTCTTATCATTTGACACAATTTCCGGCTTTTCTTTAACTACTGATGAATTACATATATCATCATTAGTTTTAGTTGCAGATTCTTCTGTTTTTGCGCCTCTGTCTTCTGATGCAATTGTTTTAACATGAGTGAGATTATTTTTTCGTCTATGCCATTTTAAACTCTTTTTCTCATTACCTTTAGCAGATGGTATTGATTGGTTAAATAAAGTACGTACTAACTTTATTTTTCTATTTTTAAGTGTGTTATCTGGAGTATTACAGTCTCTTCTTTCAATTAACATTTTTTCAGGACAATCAATTGTATTTAGCGATTTCGAATTTTTATCTTCATTTTGAGCCGTACTATCTGCTTTCGTCATAACACTGCTATTTGCATCGAAATCTGTTTGGATTGCAGCATCCGCAGTTTTCTTTAATGAACTTTCTTTTTCTTTAACAGGCGACATTACGGACACATCACGTAATTCTGTATTTTTGTTAGTTGTAATAACTATAGTAACGTTTTTATCTGATTCTGATTTACTGGTGTTACTTTTAACGTGTCTGTTAGGTATAAAAGTTGAGGGTTTAGTGGTTGAGAAGTTGATTTTATTTTTAACACCTTTTAACATTGTTTTTGTTTCTTCAGGAGTGAATATATTAATAGGAATTGAATCTTTGTGGCTTAGCAATACATTGTCATAAGTGAGCAAAATCTAAAAAAATATATTTCATTAAACAACAGTATGGACAGCATGGACATGTGGGACAGTATGGGCTTATAATAATCAAACATTTTAAAATTAAAGTTTGATATGTGCATAAAATTAGGTTTAAATAAAACAAAACCTGTACCATATGATAGTTTTCTTCAGACAACTTTAAGCATGTAGAAAGCAGCATGTTTGTATTATCATCCTCCTCAGATTTACAATATTCTTCACCTGTAAAGAATTCAGGTATATATTAAAGGTTCGTTAATTAATATTATTTCCTACCAAGATATTGTTACGACTTCAGTACACCCCGATATCTCGTAAACCCCTTATTTATTTCTTATGGAAGTCCAACAGCTTAATGCAATCTTATAATAACTTAGAATAACACCTGTGAGCCAATTATAGGACTTCACGTTTAGCAATAATGTTACATTTCTGTTCTGAGCAAACAGAGTCCAACTTAGGGTAAGCATTAACAGATTATCGGGAAATGTTAAGTTTAAAATACATTACATACACTTAGGTCCCCAAGCGATCTGTCTAGAAAGATCTAGAATCCGAGCTTAAGTGCTGAAACGTCTGGAAGGTTCCACCCCTTTAATTATCGCTGGCGCGCGGTCGCGGTATACAAGTACCTATTTGTTCACATACAATCAGGTATGTAATAATAATACCGCTTTGTGGGCCGCGCCGGCTAATGTTCGATGTACTTCTATCGATGTACTTAAGAGGCGAACCCTCTTCCCGTTCTAGAACTTTCATACGAATATAAAAGGAACACAGTGCGCGATGATGGACACAGTCTTTTCTCGAAAGCGATCAAATCGAAGAACAAACAATCTAAGTGGAATACACGCGCGACTTTAGCAACTATATACGGATACTACGAGTGACTTAGCGACTTGGAAGCAGTATTTGGGTACCAACGAGAGTAGTACTAGTCTGATTTGTTTGCGTGTATAATTGCATTCGACGTACTGTTTTGTGTGTACAGCGCCTAATAAAGTACTTCACACGTTATTCGGCATTTGATTACCCCGCGAACGTAACAATATTATTCATTAAAAATTGATCTATTTAAAATTATATATAATATTATTAATATTTTATTTTCGACAAATTATATATCGGCGTGTATGTATGTAAATTAATCATTAATAGTGTACTCCACCAACTGCCCCTTTCTTTCTATCGTTATTTATTTTCTTTACAACGGTTGTCTGGAACAAATTGCTATCAGCAATAAGGCCGCCATTTGTACTTATGTTTTGTATAAATCTGTTTGTAATTTATTGTTTTTCATGGTGTACAATAAAGTGTACTATTATTATTATTATTATGTTACGGCGCGATTTGACAAGAAGTCTCGTATGATTTTGACGGACGATTTAGCGCAGTGGTTAAGGGCTTAGCCTGCCCCGCCCACTGTGTCTAATAGTCGCGGGTTCGATTCCCGCACGGGACAAATCTTTGTGTGATCCACAATTATTTGTTCCGGTCTGGGTATTTGTGTACGTGAATTTTCATGTTTGTAAACGCACCCACGACACAGGAATTAATCCTAGTGTGGGGCAACGTTTTTTAAAAAAAAAAAGAATGAATGAAGATGAGCTCGAGTCTGTCCGGCACACCCATTTGGTAGAGCTTGTAGATCAAGCTGTTGTGCCAGACTTTGTCGAATGCTTTCGCGACGTCGAAGAACGCGCCCGTGTAGATGGGTTTGGGTCTGTTAAGACCGGAGAGGATGTGCTCCGTGATGCGGTGCACTTGGTGGACGCAGGAGTGTTTGGCTCGAAAGCCGAACTGCTCACCTATAAGGATACCCCTGAACACTACAAAGTCTTTGAGCCGCCCCAGAAGTAGGCGCTCGTAGACCTTAACCAGGGAGTTGAGAAGACTGATAGGGCGGTAGCTCGCGGGGAGATTACGAGGTTTGCCGGGGGGCTTGGGAATGCCTATGACGTCTGCTTCCTTCCACTTAGCGGGGAAGGTGCAGTTCGTCATGGCGGCGTTCAATATGGCCACTAAGATGAGTTGGGCGGGCAGGCATTTCAGAACGCGATTCGTAATGCCGTCAGAGCCGGGGTCTTTATTGGTTTTAAGACCCATAATGAGATCTTCGGCCTCCGTTTGGGTGATAGGAAGTAAGGAATCGGCGTAGGGGAGGGATGCCCTGCGCTCGACTTCCCTGTCGACCGCGTCGACGTGGGACTGGTCGACGGACTGAGACCTGGGGGCGCACTGGCTCTCGAGGGAGTCGCCGAGAAGCTCGGCCTTTTCGTCGTCGTCGAAGGCTGGGCCGGTAGACTGCATGTACTAGGAGAAACTATTAAGAACCGTCTCGTTCTGTCCTAAACAGAATATAAATTTCACTGAAATCTCATTCAGATCCAAACTGTACTAAATGAACGATGACCGATTAAGCAAAATTCATTCTAGTTCACAATTCGGAATTAGGTCTTATTAGTTCTTAGTACACGTACTACATAAGCTTAATTAGGCTCATGTAATACGTATTATTACGGACGGCTTGGTTCAGTGGTTACGCTTAAGCTCCTCCGCCCACTGGATCGAGTACTCGCGGGTTCGATTTTCGCACGTGACAAATCTTTGTGTGACCCACACACATTTCTTTTGGTCTGGATGTTTGTGTATGTGAACTTCACGTTTGCGCACCCACGACACAGAAATACTTTCTAGTGTGGTGCTAAAATTCCAAATAAAAAAAATATATATTATTTTTTTGAATGAAGCAAAAAGGATGAACGTACCTAATGTGACATCACCATGTTGAATTTGTTGAGATAGGAAACGTAGGATACGCCGAACTTGCGTATCTTGGGACTTAGACACGTAACTTTCTATTTGTGACATTACATGATGTGGCACCATAAGACGACATTGCGCATCTGTAACAATTATCAAGAGGATTTTCTGTGAAAGCTTATTGTAGAGCTCCTGCCCTCGCGCGTCATAATGGGTTAATTGACGTTAATTAAAATGTGGCTACACCTTGTTTAAAGCGCATTTTGCAGGCGTTAACACTAATGTAAGGGTGAAGTAAATCATAAAACAAACTACAGGTAATAAATGACGGGAAGTGACAGAATCGAAAAGATGAAAACAATTACAACTATCATATTTATACAGTTTTACATCATATGTGCATACAGCTCCAGTACATCATTTAAAAGTATGTACTGGAACACATTATTATTGCAACGTTCAATTAACACGAAATATGTCATATTATACTCGTAATGTGGAATTTTGTGTTTTAATAAAGTTACCTGAATCGATAAGGGTATTTAAAAATTTAAATTCCTTGACTATTACATCCGCATCAACTACAATGAACCAAGTGTCTGTTCTTTTATACGAAGCAGCTAAATTTATCAAAGGGGTTAAGTCCAGTTTTGATGATGTCTCTTCATATCGCTTATTCTGTAAAGCATATAAAAAATAATTTGAATTCAGTAGTGCTATCAAGAATCATTTCTTAAACCAAGCAAAAAACATTGCTTTTCTTACAACAACTATAATATTTCGTACTTATTATGAAGCCTTACTAAGTATGTCAAAAAACTAAGCTGACATATGCTTATACACCGCCATTTTTTGAGTGCCAGAAAAAATAGCACTACCCATCTGAAGCCCTTACTGAATAAATCCATAAAAATAAAACAAAAACGATTTAATGTCTAAAATTTAAGTCACAAGTTGACACTGATTCATATTTCTATTCAGGTACATCAAATAACATTTGATGCTGCCAAACACTTTTCATAGGCCCTAACTTCCGCCAGACGCTGCAACGATCGTAAATGCGAGTACCTAGTAGTATTTTCATAGAAATTTATATCATCATCATCATCATCTCAGCCTATACTTGTCCACTGCTGAACATAGGCCTCCCCAATCGCTTTCCAGCGTAACCGGTCCGATGCCACCTGCATCCAACGACTTCCTGCGATTTTCACAAGATCGTCGGTCCATCTGGCAGGCGGTCGTCCCACGCTGCGCTTGCCAATACGTGGTCTCCACTCTAGAATCTTTCTGCCCCAACGCCCGTCCGATCTACGCGCTATGTGGCCCGCCCATTGCCACTTCAGCTTGCTAATCTTAACGGCTATGTCGGTGACCTTGGTTCTTCTACGAATCTCCTCATTTCTGATTCGATCGCGTAGAGAAACGCCGAGCATAGCTCTCTCCATAGCTCGCTGAGCAACTCTGAGCTTTTTTATGAGACCTATTGTAAGAGATCACGAGTCTGATCCATATATCATCACTGGTAACACACATTGACTAAAAACTTTAGTCTTTAGGCACTGAGGTATTTTGGATGAGAAGATGTTGCGCAGTTTCCCGAACGCTGCCCAGCCAAATTTATATAGCTTAGTCTGAATAGTCATTATTATATTTTTTATTGTGTTTTTTTACATAACAACTGGGTTACCAGTTGGTGTTACATTTTGTAACATGCGCCCACTTTAAATATTGGCACGCGCAATAACACGTAAATTGGAAATAAATCAATAATTTATAAATGAAATATAATAAATTATAATTTGCATGTGTCTTTGGGAACTTAGTCCATTACGCATGAGACGTTTTTTCCGCCATTTCATTTCTTAATCGGCACGACATACACGCTTTGCAACCGAGTTTGATGACCCCCTGGAATTCAGACCTATTGATAAAATAGTACGCAAGTATTATGTATGGCCATAATATTATGCAGGATTTCAATAAATTCAAACTTTTTATGACTGTGTCATAGTGATTTTAACAAAATTTCTGACTTCATCTTCATTCATATACAATGTCTAATATGTTTTATATTGCCCCTTTTTTCTGGTAATAAATAATGGTGGTATACGCATAGTTTAACCGTTGACTTAATCCAGAGGTTAAGAGCTTAATCTATGATGACCTGCAAATATTTGTTTCTAACTATATATTTTCTTCATGTAAATTTCGTGTTAAAAACTGGCAAACCCAACATTTGCAGCTATGTTTACCAAACGTAATTACTAATACATAGTATACTAACCTTGAAACTATCATCATCCACAAAGCTTTGCCCAGCATTGAAATTCGTGTAGTTCCTTTGCAGATTTCTTGCTGAAAATATTATATAACATCAAAAAAACGCACTTATACGTTAAGTAAATACATAAAATTAGTTATAATACCTTTGGGCGTAAATAACGAGTCTTTATTGAATTTGAGCCTTCTTTGTTCTGATATTTTCTGTCTTAAATCAGTTCTGTTTTTTTCAAATTTGAATCTGTTCATATGATTTATTTGTCTTTGGCCTAAACCATTAATTTTGTCTGTGAAGTCTACCATTGTTTCTCTAGTAGAATTGCTCATGGCTTGATTGGTTACTTGCACATTATTTAAAATTGATGCTGGGACATTTTGTTCTGCGATCTTATGATGAAAATTATTATAGGCAATATTTAATGAAGCTTGGGATTGAGTAACTAATGGAGATACCGCAGGTGCTACAAAAATTTGCTGAGGGACTGCCCAAACACTAGGGTTATACATAGGCTTTACAGTAGCCAAATTCAAAGAGTTCACTGGAGGCCTCAAAAAATTATTTGGATGAGGGCCAAAATTTATTGCATCTAAGCCAGTAAAATTGTTTGTGGAACCTTGAAGAGAGACATTATTATTAACAAATCCAGAAAATGGTAAATTAGGCATTTGTTGGGCAGCAATAAGTTCATTCATTGGATATATAGGCTGATTGGTGCTCTGTTGACTGTTTAAAGTATACCCTGAAAAGTCCATTAGTGCTTTATCCTTAGGTGGTGGACCATTTGGTTCAACAGTCTTGGCTCTCAATTTAGTGTCCAATTGCTTTGTTGCTTTCACAGCTTTTTCAATCTGTTTCGACAAAAAATAATACATAATTAATTTAATAACTGGACAAGTGCGAGTAGGACTCGCGGTCGGAGGGTTCCGTGCCGGGTTTGGTTTCGGTCAGTTTTAGCGCAAATTGTAGTTTCGGTTTCGGCAAAAATCTAGCCGAAACTAGGGCCGAAACCGAAACTACGTTCGTGAGCTTTCGGTGGCCTTTGGGCGCTATAGACGAGTGTCGAAATGACTGAGCTATGCTCTAGGCATGCCAATTTATTTTAATAAAATCTATCTTTGAATTAATTCTAATCGATTGCACTGGAATCGATTTTCGTGTTTGAGCCTGTTGGATTTGTCTTAATTAGTACTATAGTTTTAAGTGGCCCTTCAAACTGTTCAACTAAACAGGATTGCCCCATCATATTTGGGCTTTTTGGGAGTTTTGATAAATTCTATACGGTGGTGGAGACAGAAAATGCCCATAGGAATTCGCCTAATATATAACGTAACTCTATCGTATTTGGGCTCATTTGATTTATCTAGACAAGTACCATATACCTGGGTGGCGAAAGCAGGGTCTGAGCCGGAAGGAGGCCAAAGTAACTTCTCGGCTTAGTTATTTAACTATTACCTCCGTCATATTGTCAAAATAACAGCATGTTTTTTTTAAAAGATTTTTTATTACAATTATTTATTAAAATTAATATCGGATTATAAACGAAGAAGTTATGGTCAAACATACATAAAAAATATGTATACAGATTAATTGTGAACCTCTTTTTTAGACGTCCGTTAATAATTTGTTTAGTTCTATAAAAAGATACCATAGGATGGCCATAAACTCATAATAACTCAATCTACACATTCGTATTGTTTGTCGTTAAGAAGTTCCCTGGTGTATTTTCAAATCTCAAGATCCAATACCAATGAAATTAAAAAATGGCGCCTGGAGCTACACACTAAGCCCAAAGCAAAAAGAATCATCAAAATGTTTTATAAATAAAAATTTTTGTTTAAAAAGTTCTTTTTAAATCAAGCTTTTATAGCAAAAACTCTATGGCAAAGGAGACCGACGAACTACTATGGTTATTTAAGGTCTGGGGTCTAGACTAGTAGTGGGGGATTATGAGATATACTAACGGAATCATTTGATTATGGAAATGTCTCGAGATATGTCGATTCTAACCATTAGTAATGAATTAGCAGTCAATAGCTAAGTTCGATTACGCGCCACGCGCGGCGGCATGACAGATGCGAATGATGCGATGGCACTTGGCGCGGGCTCACTGTATGTACCTGCTGTACCAGAGGCGTACGCTCCTGAGTAAAAGTATTTTTTAGGTGTTTAATTAGATATTTAAAAAAAATACTATTCATGAACTTGTAAAAGGTATCCTATAAAATATTTAATCATAGTTTTTGGTTCAATATAAATAAAAGAGAAAGTAAACCACAACAAACGACTGTGCTACGCAACGGATAACAAACGATTGACTCAATGAATGATTTAGTTTGACGGGATTATGATTGAACTAAAATTAATAATACTAATTAATAACGTCAATCGATTATGAAAATTAATAAGTAACTAATTTCATTATCGACTATCAATATTAGTAAATAGTAAATGAATCGATTATGTAAATCATTCATAATCGCCCACCTCTAGCCTGGACTACCATGTAGATCCTACAGGATGCGCTAATGAAACTATCTGTTAGGATACCGTGATCTATTTAGATCCAGAAGCAGTGTCCTTGTATTCTATGCTTACAATCTAACCATACAATAAAAACTATCGACAATATGAACTATATAAAAAACTTAATACCGCAATACCGATTCACAATTCCGGGCGTCTCAATGAGCGCCATCTAGCGAGGTTATATCGAACTAAAAATAATACAATTTAATAATACGAAAACAATGGCTAAGCAAAGTGCTCCGATATGTTGGGGTTATGGTGAATAGTTGGGTAGACCGAAAACAATACTAAAACCAGTTTGGACATACGGTATAGAGCTCTGGGGTACAGCAAGTAACAGCAACATTGAAATTCTAGAAAGATTTCAGACCAAAGCTATCAGGTCGATGTTCAACATTCCAAAATGCATCCACAACAAATACGTTCTACAAGACTTAACACTGTGAAACAAGAAATCGCTGCTCAAAGCAAATGCTATCAACAAAAACTAACTACACATGTTAATGCTCTAGCTGCCAAACTATCGGGTTCAGGAAGTGTTACTCACACAAGACTAAGAAGGAACAGCGTTTCTAATCTTATGAGCCGATTCTTCAAAGAATAGTCAGAGTCGTCAATGGACGATCCCTCACTGCTTAAAGAATAATATTAAACTGGCAAAGTCCAGCCAAAGGAGTCGCTAAATGTCGATAGACAGATCGCAAGGCCGAGCAGGATTTAATAAAAAAAAAAAAAGAAGTTGGGTAGACCCGTTGGCCAGATTTTTCTATAGAATGAAATGTGAGGTTGCGCGGGGTGGCACAGGGCGAGAGGGACGTTACGCCCAACCCACATTTGTATTTGCCATCTGGCGGAGACTGGAGAGACCTAAACGGTTCGTCTATGTCAATGTAACTTGTAAGTTCAATTATATTACGGTAGATGGCATTTTTAATTAAGAAGTATTCTAATTAATTACGAGAAACATACTTACAAGTGCAATCTGATATTATTTGTGTGATCAGAATGCCAATCCAAGTAATTCTGGCATGTTTAGATACATCACTTCATGTTAAGGGTTTTATTTTAATAAAAACATAATATTTATATAGCTATGCAAGCTCAAGCGGACGTGTATTAAACAAGTAGTGATGACAAACTGAGGTAAGCCACAATCAAAAGGCTCATTAGCTTAGGCCATCTCCTCTTCGTATTTGCTTCATGGGAATACAGGTGTGACAATGTTTATTTTTATATATATTTTACAATTTAAATGAACAGCATTGTTAGTCGATTATTTCCGTATAAAAAAAATTCACACATACGCCTACATTCCCCAAGTGGGAGTAACAGAGTTGTATTATGAGCGCACACAAACTGTAAGGTGCCAATGTAATAGGGACAAGGCTATTGCCATTATAACGGGCACAATTTCGGACCCCGAACTGATACTGGGAAGTTTTCTATAGAAAAACTACTTTTTGTCTGCCCTACAATTTGAATGAGATCCTCTGCAATGTCTAAACGCATTATACGGTACCTACTAGACCAACGAGACAGTCCATAAAAAAACCTTTTAAAAAAAAGCCCTCTTCTTTATAAAATTTCGCAGTTATTAAATTAACTATATTTAATTTTCATTCAAACTATATAAAAATAAAAGAATAAATCGGAAATCTGATCAGTTTTATAAATCTGTGTAGTGTACATATTTATTCACCACAAATCAAAATAGTTCCACAAAATGTTACTAGATAGCACTGTAATATATTTTATCGGCATTGAGGCAAAATAATAGGGAATATGCGTGTATTTTTTTTTATATTTTTATACGATAGATTACATCAATACATAACTGCATAAAAAATTTAAGAGTCAAAAACAAAATATAAAGGGCAAAAAAAATGTTGAAGATAGCAAACAGATAAGAGCATTTTAAAAGCCCGCCATTTTGGCGCGCTTGGCGTGACGTCAAAGTCTAATAACAACCAATTAGTGAACAGCTGTAGAAGTATTTTATTCTGTCATCTATTTTTATTTTGTATTTTGCGACTATTATACAATGGAACAACACTGTGTTGTGCAGGTGTAAAAATACAATAAGAAATGCACCCGATAGGTGCGGACATAAGGAGAATGTGGTGTAAAATCGGAAAAAGATACATGGTATCTCCACCAACTTGTTTATATTGCTGCGAAGATCACTTCAACGTAAGAATTAACTTTTTGTCTTTGTGTAAATCGACAACAAAAAATAACAATAAAACTAACTCAATAGCAAACATCCAACAAATATGCACTTATTGACATTTGTATTGTAGCCTTTGACGTCATATTCGATCTGACCAATAGCGTGGCGTTCCCGCTACTTTGAATTTCCCACTCATTTTTTGTACTTTCAATAATTATTTTCTTAATAAAAAAAGTAATGTTATTAAAAAAATATTGGTATAGACATTATTCTAATGCGATAAAGATTGTAAAAAAAAATATTTGACCCTTATTTGAATTACACGCATATTCCCTATTATTCTTTTATATGATATAATTATAAATTAACAACTTTTGAATTTTTTCCTTTACGCTCTCTCTCTCTTTATAGTATATCATCACGCCAGATCCCTTACGGAGAAGACAAAGTATAATTCTACAAAATTTTAGTAGGCATCACTATTTTAATGTTTCATCAGATTTGAGGGAAAATAATTATTTTTTATATGTTATAGTTATTTATTGATAAATATCGGCCTTATTCCTTTACTTGTACTTTAAAACCTTGCTTCTCGCCAAATTCCATGGTTCATTTTATACACCAGTAGAGGACCATAGACCTTCATATTTCATATAAATTTCAAGGTTCGTAACAAAAAGGCTGATAACCATCGGACAATGAAGTGATCCTATAAGAGTATTGTTTAAGGTGCGGAACCCTAAAAAGGTTAAAAAGCACACCAAAAATGTAAATGGTGGAAACATAATAGGCTGAACTGCACTGCAGCAGAGTTGTATGAGTATACACAGTATTTATATACACACCAGACAACTAGGTTTTGTTTATTTATTAAACAAAATCTACACAATACATAAAAATTTATGATGCTTAACTTCTCAACCTGATTTGTAAGAGGCCTTTGCCCAACAGTTGAACAGTACAGGTGATTTATTATTTAATCTGATCTATCCACAAGTAGTCATCTACAACAATAACTATTCTCTATAAGAACTACTTTCCAAATCACGAGCATCAGAGAGCATTATGAACTGAATATAATAGCTATAATGAATTGTAATTATTTGTTAACTTCAACAACTCACCTCTGCTTCACTTAAATTCCATGTTGCAGCCCCTGTCTCTGTATTGAAATAGTAAACATGTCCACTACGAGACTGAGACTTGCACACTATCCAGGAATTGCCAACGGACACCACTTTGTTGTTGGTATCATCTTCCTTTTTATTTCTATCAGTCATTATGTTACTATGAGGAAAATGGTGTTATATTAATGCTTTTTACTAAGAACCATATCCTGAAAGAAACAATCTGGTGCTCCAGCCTGTACTCAAAAAACACCATATAAATGTCATAATACTGAAATGTAGGTACCTACTAAATGAACTTGCCTCGTAAAGTGTAAGGTACCTAGGAATTAATGCAATTACATTTTATGAATCTAGACATCCAGTTCACAATATTATGACTACAAAAACGGATTAAGAGAAGAAAAAACTCAAGAAGTTTTCGTATTTATAAAATCGTAGATATTACTTGATCTTCTTCTTATTATAATGAATGGCCCCACACTTCAACAGAGGGTGCGTTCCACTTGAAGCCCACAACGATCACGCTCACGATTGTGACATCCGCCGTTCCACATGGTTGTCGACGTTACAAACGAACACCCAAGTGGAACGCTTTTGGGAGCAATGTGATCGATTTGTCCGTGGTCCGTGACCAAGGTGCATAACGTATCTACATATTTATAAAAGGCGCGAAAGTTCTTAAGTGATTTTGTAAATAGATGCCTTTTTTAATTTACTTGTGTATAATTTAATTAATTTCTACTCTCAGTGAACATTTTTCTATTATCAATAAGTAATTATATGATTAATATATCAAGTAGGCAAAGTCTGTTTTGTTTTTATGTAGTAGGCACAGAGTTTTTAAATATTAAATTACTTATTTCAGCGAATTGTTTAATTAAATAGTAAGAGGATGTCATATGAATCAATTGCATTATTATTAATGCGTCAACATGACTCCGAATCAAGTTCTTCTTCAAGTTCGGATGAGTAATGGGAATTATTACATACTAGAGACAAACGAGAACTTCGACCTCGTATTACAAATTACGGATGTGTCGTCATTCATTATTCTGATGAAGACTTTAAAAGCCATTTCAGGTAAATTGGTTTTATTAGGTATCTATATAATATATATTACAACGGACTATAGTTTAATTTATTTTTTAGACTTCACCGAAGTACTTTTGAGTACATAAACAATTTACTAGCAGATGATCTCATCCGACATTCATCAGGGTGCTCAATGATTCCGCCTAGCCATCAATTAATGATTGCGTTATGGAAAATGGCTACTATGGATTCATACAGGTAAGAATTAATAAGATATTCGAAAAACGGATAAAATGATGATCGTATTGGTATTAATTTTGTTTCTTAAAACACCGTCACGCCTATACTCCTCAAGCAGGGGTGGCAGAGGTGTATTGTGTACACCCACTTTTCAACGATGATGTTAGATCCCATGTAATAGGGGGCGAGCCTGTTGCCATATACCGCGCTCAATTCCAGACTCCGGACTGATACTGAAAGTTTCTATAGAAAACCTACATTTGTTCGACCTAGGATTTGAACCCATGAGATCGTGATCACAAAGCACATTATTCGCCACTAGACCAATGAGGCAGTCTATCGAAAAGTTACATTGCTCCAGCAATGTATGAGTAGGTATTTTAAAAAAAAACATGTAATGGCTTGCAATATATTTCTTGCATTGTAGATCGATTTGTGACAGATTTAACGTAGGGAGGGCTACTGCAGTAAGAGCTGTACGACGCGTTACTCAGGCTTTGTTCCAAAGAGCACCCAATTTTATTAAGTGGCCTACTGAGGACTATGCTACAGAAGTCATGCACGGATTCCTAAGAAAGAGCGGCTTCCCGAAAACGATAGGGGCTATAGATGGGACTCATATAAAAATTAATGCACCAAAAAGGAATCCAGCAGACTATGTAAATAGAAAAGGATATCATTCCATTCAGTTGCAGGTATACCTACATGATTCAAGATAGGTGAATCCTACTAATAAATAAAAACACTTAGTATTGTGGGGATGGATGTATGGATGTTTGTTACTCTTTCACGTATAAACTACTGAACGGAATTGATGAAAAAATATACACACAGACTAAAATGTATAAAGATATTGCAAAATACACGCGAGTAACTGCTATTACTGAAAAAGCTTGTAAACCACTCGTAAAACGAACCTGTCATCAACGTGATGTCTTAGTCTAATGCTTACTAGAAACTCGACCTACGTCTAGGTCGATCCGCTCATTGGATCGAGTAGTCGAGGATTCGGACACTGTGGCCCACAATTTATATATTTGCTTTGGTCAGGACCCTTATGTACTATGATTAATTAATCACTTAACACGGTGCGTTACCTCGTAAAATGATCGTTTAATCGTGACATACAGAATACCATTAGATGATCATTTTACAAAGTTAACGTTTGGGCATGGGAAAAAACGGCCCAGGATTGTTGTCTGTGTATGTGAATTTCAAGTTTGTGAACGTACCTACCCACGACGCAGGAATAATTCCTAGATTGGGGGCTATGATTCTCTTTTTAACCGAATTTAAAAAGGGGGGAAGTTGCTTGTCTGTTTCTATATATTTTTTGAAAGGGTATAAAAAGAAAATATTGGTTATTGATCGTTAAATTTTACAACATTATACATAAGTAATCATTTTTTGCAGCTTGTGTGTGATCACAAAACCCTAATCACACATTGTTATGCGGGACAGCCCGGTTCCGTCCACGATCAGAGGGTTTTTCGGCTGTCGGAAATCGCAGAATATGTAAATAACGACGACAGATTTCCCGAAGATAGCCATCTAATAGGCGACGCTGCGTATGAGATCCACCAGCACCTACTCACGCCTTACCGGGACAATGGCCATTTATCCCAACGCCAAAAAAAATATAATTACGTTCATTCAGCAGCTCGTGTAACAGTAGAGAGATAGATGCATTGGCTTATTAAAATGCCGAATGAGGAGCCTTTTGCACTCTTTACCAATGTCACGGGTGGATTTAATGGCACAATATGTAGTCGCCTGCTGCGTAGTGCATAATATTTGCATATTACGAGAAGATGACTTATCGATTATAACTATACCAGAATCTAGTCATGAAAATGATATACACTATTCACCTCAAATTAGACGAAATGCAGGAATACTCAAAAGAGACCTTATTATTTTGTAAATACTATTAGAAATATCTTTTAAATTCTTATCCTATTTACCTTTTAATAAACCTTTAATTATTATTAATTTGCTTTTTATTTTAATATAATCATCATTTTACTTTGATAGACCATATTAACTTTAAGATGATGCCAAAGTCAAATATCCAGGGGTCACCCTAAATGCTATAGTGGCATTAGGGTCTTTCGATTTTCGTATTAAACGATTCCACAGCCGAACCGCCTTTGTGAGTGGCTGGCTCTTAGAGGGCATTCATTACTTAAGTGAGCTTTGAAATGCAGGGGGGGGGGGGGGTGAATCTAACGTCAACTTTTGGAAAACATTAATAAAAAAATATCATTCCCGTATTACAGAATCAGAATCAGAAGTGAATCTAGTTCTCTAATGTTTTAGTAATTAAAAAAAACAGTTTTTAAAACTAGATACATGCCTGATTTACGATCTGTAATACGGGTATTATATTGTGTACCCTAAAAAATCTCATAGCAATAGCCATGGCAAAAGACTATATTCAGTTCAGAATTTAGTCTTTCAACACTTAGAGCGTAAATATCACGTAAGGGGGATGGGAGGTCCTACCAATTCTCATCAAGGGGGAAGGAGGGGTCCAAATAAAAAGAAAAACATCTCACGTAATTAGTGGATGCCCCCTTACCCCAATACGGTGACGCTTTACTTATATACTTGGGCCGGCCCATTATAACGTACTCGTGTGAGGTGTCCGGCACGCCCCCGGACTTAAATTGATGTTCTTCAGACTATTCAGTCCAGATTCCCCGTGGTACATGCAGAAAGTAGATTTCCTTTAGGATCTCGGTCTTGAACCTATTCCCCTATATCAAAAGCTCTTTTTCAATTAAAATTATTACATTTTTATCTTTAAATCTTTCTACAAAAATATTTTCTTCCTTAAACACATGACCATGGTCAATGAGACATCATCAGACTTTGAACACTATCTGTTTGCATATATACCAATACCACTAACAAGCCTAAACACGAGTGAGTTCCATTATATATTTCACATGTTCCTATGACTAACTTCCGACTCCATCATCAAACCAGCTCCATGGTACCATATTATTGCATTGTCAATTTGTCAAGTGCTTGATAAATGGATCACAAGATTTGAACCGGAAAGACAGACACAGAAAGACATACGAACATAGCAAATTAAATAAAAGCTTGTAAAAAGCTGGTCAGAGTCATTTAAGGCACCGAAAAAAAAGCGCCTATATTCCCCAGAAGGGGTGGCAGAGGTGTACTGAGTACACCCACGTTTCGCAGACGATGTTAGGTCCCATGTAATATAGGGGGCGAGCCTATTTTTCATTAGAAAACTACATTTGTCCGAACCCAGGACCTCGTGATCACAAAGCGATGCGCTTTGCCACCAAACCAACGAGGCAGTCTCATTTAAGGCACTTGGTGCAAAATCGACATAAATGCAGCTGTAGCGCTATAAATAACGGTTGCTGATCCTTACTTATTTTACACTTCGTCAAAGTTCTATCTATTGTCTCACTTTTGTACAGACACCAATCTTCTGACAGCATTCTCACAAACCAATACCAATCCAAATTATTTACATGGGAAGCATTGTTTAAATTCTGTTTAAGTACTGATGGATGGAACTACGTATACGTACTTATGGTACATGACGGCTTAGTTGTCGATTCGCATAATTTTTTTTTATTTAATTGGCGATACGTATGGAGACTATTTTCGTGCGAATCGACGTTTTCAAAAATATGTAAGTAGACAGTTCGCACACGTTCTAATTTAAGGAAAAAAAATAAAGTAAAGGCGAGCACACACGACCCAAAAATATTTATAAACAAGAAAGCAAATAATAAACATTAACATGAGATATAATTTCTAGACAAGAAAGGAGAACAAAAGAATGATTTTAGCATTCGGTTAGGTTTGCCATTGAGTTTCACATAAACAAGAAAGGTGAACAAAAAATGATTTTAGCATTCGGTTAAGTTTGCCATTGAATTTCAACTCAAATTCTCTGTCTGTTATGATATCCTGGTACTTTCAAAACGGTTATTCCTTACCCATCCATATTTTTGGGTACATCTTTCATGACCTTAGATCTCCTAATATGTTATGATGTCCTGATACTTTAATTTTCAATGTCATAGAAACTACAAAAATACTAAATCCCTAAATAGGCAAATTGAAGAGATGGAAAACGTATTCATTGATCTACATAAGGATCTTAAAGTACGGGGGTCATTTATTTAAAAGATTCAATTCTGGTCACTTACAATAATATAATTAACCTGCAGTTATATGTGGAATAAAAGCTGCGTGACCACCTTGCTCCACTAGCCAAGATAACGAATTGAATTATTTTTGTTCAAGCAGTTCGATCATCAAAGAGATGATTGATATATTGGTCTTGCCCGCAAATCGTGCTTATACATATAAAATTACAAAATTTCTATGTTTAGTAGACAAATTTACCTTCCTAAGCAATTAATAGTAAGTAATGTAATTTAAACTATTTTAGTGAAATGTATTAAACCTTGCAACTGAATATATCTAGTCACTAATAATTTTAAGAAATGTTCGGAATTTTTTGTACACTACTGTACGTTTTTCCTATTTTTTGCTCAAAACTTAAAGTGTGGGAATAGCCCACTTACATATTTATGAGGGTGGCGATTCGCACGAAAAGTATTGTAACCCTGCGACTCAACTACTGAAAAATAAATTTTAAGAGGTGGTGATTCGTAAAATTCGAGCAAATTGACAACTAACCCGACATGACGATTCATTCTAAGGATTTTATTTCTTTCGGTCAAGTCATCTTATATGATCACGCCAGATCTGGGCAGGCAGAGAGTACAGAGTTCCAACAGGTTCTCCTTACACACTTCTGACTTCCTCCACTCTCATACTTTCGTCTCATACACGCTCGCCGGTTAAGGAGACTCTTGACTTGTCCTTCAGATAAACCTTGGTGTATTTGGTCATGGTAAGATAGTCTAGGTCTTTCCCGGTACCTACATCCTTCCACTTTCGCATTGTATATCTGTTTTGTCATTCTTACTTCGGACATTCTTTCTATATGCCTGAACCAACGGAGCATACCCTTTCTCATCTTTACATCGATACTATCTTTCATATCTGGTCGCTCTCTTACTACGCTGTTGCGAATACGGTCGGTCAGCTTGACTCCGCACATCTTCCGCAGAGCTCGCATTTCAACCGCAATTATCCTACTTCCATTCTCCTTCTTAAATACGCAGCTCTCGCTGCCATATAACAGCGTTGGGACGAGCACTCCGTTATGTGTGGCCAGCTGCACCTTTTGGCTTAAGTGCTGGCTCCCAAGTAGCTTTCCCATTGCACCATTCACTCTGTTCCCTGCAATCACTCTTCTTTCTATGTCAGCGGTGTATTTTTCATCCTTACTGAAGGTGCATCCAAGAAATACAAACTTCACTTTTTTCTTCACTTGCTCCAGCTTTAATTATTTATTCACTTGTTCCAGCACATCGTTACCAACCACAATCCTTGCATTCGTTCTGGTTTCTTCTCGTTCAAAAACCATAATGTAGGTTTTCTTTACATTCAAATAAGACATATTTTTGATTACCTCTTTCTTTTATTGTATCGTTAATCGAATCGATTCGCCGGGTTTCGGAATCGATCTACTGAATTAATTTAGTGGGTCCGATCGATCTAAAAGCAATCATTTGGCTCGATAAAATCAATTAATCGATTTTAAGTCTACATGCCTATTAACTACTTGGAAGCCAGAGAGGCCTGTTGGGGCTTTGTACTCACTGCCTACATGTCATAGTTACAAATCACGTAAAAATAGTAGACTTGGGGGCTCTGGCGTGATGACATAAACAGTTAATTCCTTAATTTTGATGGTTAAGGTACCTGTTTGGAAAAGTAGAAACTTATTTCTGTATCTTCAGTGAAAGATGATAAAACTCTAGTTATAGCACATTTGATATTTTTGCACATTATGAGTTAAAGAAAAAAAATTTTAATCTGATCCCCATTCTCCTAAGGCTATTATATTTTATACTAGCTGTTTCCCGCGGCTTCGCACGCGTTTATTTTGTAATTTGACATAAGATAGGTAGGACTTTTTGGAATAATAATTTTCCAAGTCTTAAGAGACACCTCCATATTAAGTTTCTTTTCAATCCGTTCAGCCGTGTCAATATGGAGAAATAAAAACAACTATCCCCTGAAATCTTGCATTTAAAAAAGTAGTCAACAGTCTCTGAGAAATCCTACATTTTCCAATGATAGTGTATTTAAAATCGGTTCCACGGTTCTGGATATTAACACGGACAAACTTTTTTTTATTGTGCCTGTATGTGCATAAAATATCTTCTTTATTTCAAAATTACAAATCCCAAATCAATATTCCCGTGTGCTGTGCGGAGCTCGTACCTGCGACTATTTGACAAAGTAAGTAAGGCGGTCTACGTTTTATCGCTTAAATCAAGTCGTCTTTGTTTTCCAAAAGTATTTATAAAGTCGACTTAAATATGAGTAAATTTTCGCTGTAGAACAATTTCAGCAGGTCCCCAGGCTTCCAGTCGCCGATGAAGAGAAAGAGGGAAATGGACGGATTGCCAGGCTTTTCTTTCGACAAAATAAGATTAATATCTTTGGACCTTCATGCAGGCCGGTTAAAACCCACCAAATGCATATAATGAAAATAATATCGGCATAATCTAGTGTGTAAACAAAGTTACATATTTCATATTATTATTTCACGACTTAAGATACGTTAATACCATGTACCAATCTATTTCACCACGTCAGATCCCTTGCGGAGTAGGCAGAGTATACAGAGTTCCAACAGGTTCTTTCCTTACAGACCTTTCTGGTTTTCTCCACTCTCATAGTTCGTCTTATACACGCTCGCCGGTTACGGAGACTCTTGACTTGCTCTTCGGATAAGACATGGTCTATTTAGTCATGGTAAGATAGTCTAGGTCTTCCCCGATATCTGCGTCCTGTTCTAGGTACACTACCTACTGACAGCGGCGTGGAACCATTTGATCCTTTGTAAATATGTATATTGCTTTTTTTACTACGGTTTTTATTGATATTTGTTTGCTGTTTTTTTTACGTAATTTTACATATTGTATATAATTTTTTGAACTATAAATGGTTGTTGTTCTACGTCTTTTCACTTTTGAATTTGTATCTGTGTGGTTTCTTTTATATTTAGTTTCTTTATAATCCGTTGGGTATGAAGAAATAATTGATATTCCACAGAAGTCGTGCTATTTTTCGAGATAAAAAGTGTTCTGTTTTATTTTACGATGTAAGACACCTTCATATAACGTTTCAGTTAAATCGTTTAGCCATTTTAATATAAAAAAAGACCAGCTATGTCGCAAGAACAGTGATTCTTTCCGGGGTAAAAAGTATTTCGATTATTATTTTGAGACCTAAAACACCTTGAAAGTGTTAGTAAGATCCTTTCTGCCATATTAGTATGAAGAAATAACGGCTATCCCGGAAGAACAGTGTGTGGATATATTGTATGTTCCACCAGACTTATTTCTGTATCAACTATCTCTATCACCTGGTTCAGTCTTAGCCCCATTTAGCCCGTACAGGTGGTCTTTGTAAAATATAAACTAAACTATAGCGCGATCTTATTCAACACACACCACTAACGCCGTCTCAAAAAGTGCTTGACTTCTCGTAAGATATTAATCGTAGTTTAAGTTTCGTAGGTAAGAAAGGAAAGAAAGGGAAACCTAGGTATTGTAAATGTAAAAAGGCGCAACCCCAGGAACACTGATTGGGCCGCGTACAAAAGAGACCTAAAGATAGAGCTTGGAAAGGTCAGAGGTAGGCTCAACTCCATATTAGATATAGAGTTTGAAGCAGATAACGTAGTTAGGGCGGTAAATAGCGCCTGGACTAACAACTGTCCGGAGAGTACAGTCCTAGCGAAGCGTGTACCGTGGTGGACGCCAGAACTAGCAAAGCTGAGAGTAGAGACCCGCCGGACATTTAATCTGGCAAAAGCAACTAAGAACTTCGGTGCTTACTCTATGATACTCACGAGGTTCAACACAGAAGTGCGGAAAGCAAAGAGAAGGGCCTGGAAAAGACACTGCCAAAGCATATGCAGCCTCCCAGAGGGTATGAGGCTAGCCAAGGCAATATCTACGGCCAAAATAAATCCACTTACTACAGTAAGGAATGAGAAAGGAGAACTCACAAATAATGGGAAAGAAACATTGAGAATGATGTTCAACGTGCATTTCCCGGGTTCAGTAGAAATACAGGAAGAGGACACCATGTATGATGTCAACATGGATGAGCTTAGCTTAAAAACAACCAGAGCTGACTGGGAAACGGCAGGGAAAGTCGTGGAACAGAATAAACTCAAATGGGCCTTGAAGAGCTTTCAACCGTTTAAGGCCCCTGGACCGGATGGTGTTTATCCCATTCTGTTACAAGAGGGGGAACGACTACTCAACCAACACCTGTGTAGATTGTTCAGGGCGTGTGTGGCCTTTGGGCATACCCCTAGGATCTGGCGGCAGGTAACAGTGACGTTCATCCCCAAACCGGGAAAACCGAATTATGAGGATACCAAATCCTATAGACCAATCAGCTTATCATCGTTCTTTTTAAAATGTCTTGAGAAAATGATGGATAGGCACATAAAGGATAGTCCATTAAAGGATCATCCTCTACATAAGATGCAATGCGCGTACCTACCCGGTAGGTCTACGGAGAGTGCATTACACTATGTTGTGACTCGCGCAGAGATGGCCTTGCAGCAAAAGGAAATCTGTGCTGCAGCTTTTCTGGATATTGAAGGTGCTTTCGATCGCACAACATTCTCATCCATTGAAACAGCTGCTACAGGGCATGGGATAGAACCAACTCTAATCAGATGGATCAAAAACATGCTAAAGAACAGGATAATCCAATCTACAATATTAGAAGAAAGTCTCTTCGTCAAAACGACTAAAGGATGCCCGCAAGGAGGTGTCTTATCGCCGACTTTGTGGAGCCTGGTAGTGAATTCTCTTTTGAGGATAATCAACAAAGGTCCGTTCTACGGAGTTGGATATGCGGACGATATAGTGATAGCAGTCAATGGAAAGTTTCCAAATACAGTATCGACACTGATGCAGGAAGCTCTAGACAAAGTCACAAACTGGTGCACGACAAATACTCTCTCGGTTAACCCAAAGAAAACTAACGTGATCCTATTCACACGAAAAAAGGTACTAACAGGTCTGCAAGATCTACATATGTACGGTAATAAAATTAAATGGGCCACTGAAGTTAAATATCTAGGGGTTATACTGGATAAGCAACTGCGGTGGCATGCACATGTTGACCATACCATTGCTAAAGCATTGAGAGTACTGAATATGTGCAGGTCAGCATATGGAAAGACATGGGGCCTACAGCCCAAAATAATGTACTGGGTATACAAAATTATGGTAAAACCGATATTAATGTATGGATGCATCGTGTGGTGGCCCAGAACTAAAATACAAACCTGCAGGGACGATCTAATGAAACTACAAAGGACAGCCTGCCTGGCCATCACAGGTGCATTCAAAACAACACCGACGGCAGCTATGGAGCGGTTACTTAAGCTCACTCCATTACACATCGTCATTGAGACTGAGGCGAGGAAGGCGCTCTATAGACTGGAGAAAACTGGACTATGGAGCATAACAGCGCCAAGCCTTGAACACACCAAGCTAGCGCCACACAAGGAACTAGATGACATTAGGAACATGAGATGTGACAAGATCTTGACCACGTACATGTTCAACAAAAGATTTAGCACCCACATCCCTACCAGGGAACAATGGAAAAGTGGTCTAAACAAGCAAGGTAAAGAACAAATGATATGGTACACGGATGGATCCAAAACCAAGTCTGGAACAGGAGCCGGTGTATATACAGAAGGATACAATCTAAGCCAAAGCATGGGTAGGTTTGCATCAATATTCCAAGCAGAGACCTATGCGATAAATGTTTGTGCAAAAGAGATATTGGACAGACGAATTACAGGCAAGAGAATCTACATTTGTAGTGACAGTCAGGCTGCCCTCAAAGCCATCAGCTCCTATGAGCTAAACTCGGCACTGGCCGTGGAGTGCGCATACCTTCTTGACAGATGTGGAGCGCGCAACACGATTAGATTAGTCTGGGTCCCTGGGCACACGGGGGTTGATGGCAATGAGCGTGCGGATGACTTAGCCAAAAAGGGAGCAATGGAGAAATTTGTTGGTCCAGAACCGTTCATAGGCATACCAGATGGTGCCTACAGAGGAGCGCTGTTCAAATATGCCCAAGAACAACACGGGAGAGAATGGGAAACTAAAACAGGGCTGAGACACTCCAAGGATTTCCTTTCCACATGGTGTGACAGCGACAGCGAGAGACTGCTAAAACATAGCAGACTACAATTAAGGCAACTAATCGGAGCTTATACTGGCCATTATGGCACAAAAGAACATCTACATAAGATGAACCTTTGCAGCGACGTGGCATGCAGGAACTGTGGGACAGAAGCTGAAACCATGAAGCACGTTCTATGCCACTGCGATGCTCTGGCGGCGCGGCGAATGAAGCTACTGGGAGTGGCCTATCCAAACCCAGAGGAATTTCCGCTCTTTCCTCCTGCTGGAATCTGCAGCCTGGTACAGGGAGTATTCGATTCTACAGGTATGTAAGAGCGTTAGGGCAAGGACAGCACAAAAGATCCCAACGGGTCGAAGTGCGCCTGAGGTCTCCTCGGTCCGATAAGCCAATGACAAGATAAGATAAGATAAGATAGGTATTGTATATAAAGTATGTGTTTTTCTATGAGATAGCGTTGGCGTTGTATAAGATCGCGCTATAGTATAGTTCATATATAAGAATATACATGATCTGTGCTATTTTCAAAAGACCAACCTATCTATATCAAACTACGTGTGACATAAAATAAACGCGTGCGTAGGTGTGAGTCACAGCCAGTAAAATCTATAAATTTCACTGACCATTCAAAATATTTTTAAGTAGTTACAAATTAACCATATATTGTATTGTAATCATATAAGTAATAATTATTTATAATGAAAATATGAAATTAATGTTATTTTTTGTGTAATAATTTCTCTAACACATTCAGAATATTTTTATCCATCTCCATCCTTTCTTCGTGCCGTTTCCTCTTATTATTTTCATGTACTTCCCTTTGTTGTATCCTTTTCTCTAATAATGATGTAATAGTTGTTTTAGAAGAACCTGAAATCGAAATCTCTTATAAGTGTTCCACAATTATTTATTAACACTATTTACTTGTGTATTGTATGATATTATGTATAATGTGTATATAGTACTAGGTATGTAACTATATGGTATTTACACTGACCACCCTCTCTAGGATAATTAAATAAATTATTCGAAATACAGCCTAAAAACTTCCTCACTGGTCTTATATGGCGTATAATGCATACAGGATATCTCGAGGATTTATTCCTGTGTCGTGGGTGCGTTTACAAACATGAAAACTCAAATACAAAAATACTTAGAACTAGAAACAAATTATTGTGGATCACACAAAAAATTGTCCCGTGCGGAAATCGAATCCGTAACTATTCAATCCAGAGGCTGAAGCGCCAATTTGAATCCTAAGTCATGCAAATTACAGTGTTTATATAATAAAGAACCCAGTATAATGGCAATAGGCTCGCCCCCTATACCATCCCCCCCCCCCCCCCATACTCAGGGAATATAGGTGTGATAGTGATTATTTTAATGTTATAAGTAACTTACTTGATAAGAACCTAGAGTTTGAGTCCCCAGCTTGTGGTTGCTGCATAGATAAGCCGGTGGAGGATGCTACAGCAACAGGATTACACCACGCCTTTTTTGAAAAAATTTCGTCCATTATCTGCAAAATGAAATCATTTTAAGGCAAAGTATTTTAGTCAATTTTACTTAATCAAAGCATTTATCTCATATATTAAAGTTGTGCGTGCATTTATTGAATTGTCATTTCTTACTAGTACTTTACTTACTAGATTGATTCTATTATTTCCAGACTTATTGTTATGGTCTTTAATCGATTTATATGTCTTTTTAAGACTTCTTAGTTTCGAATAACATTGGGGCCCAGTCACTATGTATCCATTTTGTGACATTACATTAGATACTTCTTCCCAAACTTTTTTTTTGTGACGTTTTGCCACTCGATAAAGCTTCTTCTTTCAATTTGTATGTTTCCAATAATAATAATATTGTTGGAGTAGTCCATCGATAAAAAACTGCTGAAATATTTACCAGTAAAATATTTTCATTGCTTAACCTTATATAAGCACTCGTGCCTACATTCCACTGGGGTAGGCAGAGACCACAGTTTGCCATATGCTATAATTCCAAGATGCCATGCCTGTAAGCCGTTAGATATTTGCCCTATGCCTTTTCTTTGCAAATGATATTAGTGTTGAGTCTTGTAGTCATTTCCAACTATTACTTTTCAGTTGTATTTTACTTCATTAAAGTATTTATTTAGGCGAGTGTCTAACCCCTTTATTTCATTGATATACGAATAAGTATTTTTTTTTGTTTATACTTTGGATTTCAAATCACGATTTGGTAGGACCAAATCGTGATTTGAAATCCAAAGTATATAAAGTCTTTGTGAGATGTGACGAACGGATACCTAGTCCAATCGAGATCCAGTCGTATCGGGATATAGTCCTATCAACCACTTATCGATACATGGTCAAAAATATACTGATCCATCTCAATTGCAACCCTGTGCTTTGTATATATCCTACAACGGATTTGGCATGGTGATAATATATACACTTAGAATAAATATAAACTTATTGTGAGTATGACTGCCTGGGTTCAAATCCTAGGTCGGACAAATGAAGTTTTTCTAACGAAAATACTTCCCAGTATGAGTCCGGAGTCTGGAATTGTGCCCGGTACATGAAACTAGGCTCGCCCCCTATTACATGGGACCTAACGTCGTCGGCGAAACGTAGGTATACTCAGTACACCTCTGCCACCCCCGCTTGGGGAATATAGGCATGTCAGTGTGATATATATATATATATATATATATATATATATCATACCAAGATTTACAACTTTCTCTTTTTGTGGAATAATTAAGAACAAATATATAAAATATTGATAACTAGTTTCTGCCTGCGGTTTCGTCCGCGTGTACGTTAGATCGGAACCCAGATAATAAACCCAAATCCAGGCAATAAACGCTCAATGTGCCAAATTTCATCTAAATCCGTTCAGCTGTTTTTTCGTAATTGAGGAACAAACATCCAAACATACAATTTTTCACATCTATAGTATTAGTAGTAGTAGTTATATGTGAATATATAGGAATGTACATACCATCATTTTCTTGTACACTTGTTGCGGTTGCTTCAATATTACTAGGTCCAGCTTGAAAATCTGCTGGATTTACAAATAGCATGAAAATAAATTGAAAATATCTTTTTTACAGGGTTTCTGTAAGCAAATCTATAATAAGATGTTTAAAAAGTATGTATATACTCGTAGTTTGTATCACTACGTGAAGATGATGATGTGAAAATTCCTATTCGGTAGCCGAGTATTCGATTTGTAAAGGTATATATTATAGACTTGCCGTGACCCGCGACTGCGGACGCGTTTATCTTGTAATGACATTGTAAATTATAGCCTATGTGTTATTCTGATGTCGAAACTATATTACTCTAAAGTTGAATCTAAATGAACTATGAGAGTGGAGGAGGCCAGAGAGGTATGTAAGGAAAGAACCTGTTAGAACTCTGTACGATCTGCCTACCCCGCAAGGGATCTGGTGTGATGATATAGATAGATAAACTAAATACGTTCAGTAGCTTTTGCGTGAAACAGTGAAGAACATCCATACATCCAACCTCACGAACTTCCGCGTTTATAACATAATTAGGTAGTAGGAAATAGGATGAATAAGCTTATAAATTTAAGTCACTCGTGTAAATAGTACATTGTAGGTACCATCACTTTCTTGAAGATCCGAATTAACTATTGTATTTTCAAGTGTCGAGTTTTGTTCCTGTTGTAAACTTTTAAAGACTTGTGCTGCAAAATCTGGATCTATAAAAAGATCAAACAAAAAAGATTTTTATTGTAATATGTGACTACGTAGTACTTCAATCAACAAATTATACCTATAGGTAAAACCTCACATTAAAACCTACTCTAACAAGTACTTTTATACGGACGTAAATATACCTATGGTATATGGAATATGACCAGAGGTATGTCAGGAAAGAACCAGTTGGAGCTCTGTACTGTCTGTCTACCCCGCAAGGAATCTGACGTGATGATATAGATACATAAAGATAAATATACCTAATCAGTCAGTATCAAATGTTTACCTTCATAAGCTCGTGCAGCATCAACATCGGAAACATACCCTTCTACTGTAACATCGTTTTCTTTATCGTATAACATTATTTTTGTCACCATTGTTGTGTTTGATTAAAAATAAATTCTAAAAAAATTGTTGCAGTAATAGAACAAATAAAGAAACATCGAATTTGGCGGCAAATTTGACAATACGTTTTGACAGCGCTCACGGCGACCCACCTCCCGAGGTGGGTCACCGTGAGCGTTTTGTGAACGAACTTAATGACGTCATCAATGACGTCATCGATGCGATCACAACAATCGCGGGCGCCAAGTGGAACGCCTGAAATGACGATATTTTCGATAGTTACAGCATGTGGAACGCACCCAGAGTATTTCACCAATGTCATGTCACAGCCTAGTACAGTATAGTAAGGGGCAGTACGCACGAGCGGTTTTTTTGCAGCGCTGGATTAAATCGCCGTAGGCGATATTTAAACGCTTGCAAAATGAGTGTTCAAACGAGCGTTAAAAAATCACTTGAAAAAACTTTTATAAAAAAAGGTAAACCGACTTCAAAAAGCAAAAAAATTAATACTTGAAGTCGGTGCTGGTTGGTGCAGTCGGTTACTTGGCACCGACTTCAAATATTTATTTTTTTGCTTTTTGAAGTCGGTTTACCTTTTTTTATAAAAGATTTTTATTTTACAATTTTAAGTGACCAGTGAATTCTATAGTAGGGCACCTATAGGATTGACGTAATACCCATAATATCGCAATTTTCACATGCCTATTGTTTGTCGTTAAGGAGTTCCTTGGTGTATCTTCTAAGTCCAGGGTCCAATGTCAATAAAATTAATATGGGACCACCTTGGAGATATACTGAACCCAATGCAAAAAAAATATCAAAATCGGTCCACAATTGACGGAAATATCGCTGAACATACATCCAATGTTTAGTGAAATGCTTAATCGTGTATGTAAGATTTCTAAAAGAATTCTACTCCCCAATGAACAATAATTAGAGATGATCGACTTCATAGATTATAAATAGGATTGGTATGACGAGGTTGTAAGGTTTGGCGGATAGGTAAGGATTTGAGAAAAGTGGGCAATATAAACATAAATTTAATAAGATAACTTGAAAAACAAATATAGACATGTTACAAAATTAAATATAGATATAATTGTTGTGGGGGGCCAACAGCAGAGGTCCGTAGATCCTTATTGTTTAACAGGATTAGTTTCTCTGCTCACTCTAATGTGCAATGTAAGAGAAATGCTTTTTAAGGGAAGATTGAAATAAAAGACTGGAACGGTATACACATTATTAATCCGTTTATACAGCATGGGTATATAAGTTATTACAAAACGTTCAAGATGGTATAATTGTACAAAATTATTATTAAACTGTTTGCTTTGACTGAGAACACACCTCTTTCGATTCTAACAAAGGATAGAAGTAGTTTTCTTAGTCAATTTTAATTTGGAGAACCAGGGTTGGTTTGGACTACGGATTAAATTGTCCGATAAAATTTGGCCTTGTATAAATTTGCTTTCACATAATCACGATTCCAATTTTCAAATACCTGTATATGTGAAAGTAATAGAATGTCATTACAATAAACAGTACTATCTAAACGACCTTGGGGGCTTGCTAGTTTTGCCAGACCATCCACAGTTTCATTGCTCTGAATACCCGAATATCCAGGAATCCAGGCCAACAAAAGGTTTTACCGGATTCATATGTTTGCTAAATGGATTAGCATGCAGAGATTGCAAGCAACTAAGAGAATCAGTAAATATAATGGAGTAGTTTATAATGTGTCGTTATTTAAATGCCAACTAACGTGCGAAGTACTTTATTAGGCGCTGTACGCACAAAACAGTTCGTCAAACACTAGTACACACGAGCACTAAACACACACTAGTACTTCTCTCGTTAGTACTCAAATACACAACATCTTGGATTTCCTAATTAACCCCATATTCTTAATCAGCATCACCTAATACTCTAAAAATGATACCCATATTGATTTTACACAAAAATTCGCGTCCACCATCTAGGATTTCAAAAAAGAATCATCAAAATCGATTCATAATTGGAGGTATGTTCGAGTAACATACATAACAAAAAAAACATACAGTCGAATTGAGACCCCCTCCTTTTTAGAAGTCTGTTAAATAATACCCCTTTATTCTTAATGATCGATATAAAATGAAAGTGATTGGTGATGTTTCGAAACATCAATCTTTTATTGAACTTTCTTTATTGTCGATGTATCGATGTATGATTTGAGCTTTTGTAAAAAAAACATCGCTTTAAAAATATCGATAAATCGATATTATAGAAATTGTTAATGCACTTTTTTTCGGATGTCTGTTTGTCATTCTGGTGCAAAAGTGATTCATTTTTTAAACACTTGCGGGCGTCTGCATGAGTTGAAATTTTGCATACGAATATAAATTCGGTGACAATGCAATAATATAGTTCCTTAGAGGTATGTATGCCAACACTACTTCTGTTTACTGCATTGTACTAACCTAAAGCGGAATCGAAACATAAATAACTCGCAATTTAAAACGTCGTTGTGTTACCTATTATAACACCGATATATCGTTTGAACCCTTGGTGCTGAATTCCATGTCGCTGCACGCTACACGTCCATCTGTGAAGAAGCGCGAGCGCTGACTGATCTAAAATTATTATTTGTCAATCTACTAATTTTTCTATTTATCCGGACAGGAAAGATGAAGAGTTACATACGAATAAAGAAAACCTAATAAAAGGTTGATGTTTCGATACATCATCAATTACTTTCATTTTCACATTATTTCTTTACACGACAACAATATCATATTATATCAATACATTGATGCTTATCATAACGATGACTGCATCACATAAAAAACCTTGGTCGCAATCGGGGTCGGGCGAAATTGAATCCAACTCTGACTCAGACCTGACTGCCTTGTAATGGCGTCTCAAGGCAGTCAGGTCGGAGTCGGAATCGGCAAGTTTGATCGAGGCTTAATGGCGTCTCAAGGCTTTTAGGTCGTAGTCGTGGTCGCGAAGTGTGATCACGGCTTAAACGCTTAAACGTCGAGTGTTGGAAGTAGAACAAGCGCGATTAAAATCGGTCGCGATAAAAAAGCGCTCACTTGTGTCATCTCGACGGTTTTTTCCAGCGCTGCAAAAATACGCGGCCCCAATGGGGCCATTCGCACTTGTTCTACTTTACTTGTTCTAATTTGCCCTAATCGCGCTTGACGTTTACGCGTTTAAGCCGTGATCAAACTTCGCGACCACGACTCCGATCTGACAGCCTTGAGACGCCATTAAGCCGTGATCACACTTGCCGATTCCGACTCCGACCTGACTGCCTTGAGACGCCATTACAAGGTAGTCAGGTCGGAGTCAGAGTTGGATTCAACTTCACCCGACCCCGATTACGACAAAGGTTTTTATGTGATGCAGTCATCGTTATGATAAGTATCACTGTAGCGATATAATATGATATTGTTGTCGTGTAAAGAAATAATGTGAAAATGAAAGTGATTGATGATGTATCGAAACATCAACCTTTTATGGTGCTTTCTTTATTCGTATGTCTCTTCATCTTTCCTGTCCGGATAAATAGAAAAATAGGTAATTGAAAAATAATTATTTTAGATCAGTCAGCGCGCGCCCTTCTTCACAGAGGGACGTGTAGCGTGCAGCGACATGGAATTCAGCACTAAGGGTGAAAACGATATATCAGTGTTATAATAGGCAACACATCAACGTTTTAAATTGCGAGTTATTTATGTTTCGATTTCGCTTTAGGTTAGTACAATGCAGTAAACAGATGTAGTGTTGGCTACATACCTCTAAGGAAATATATTATTGCATTGTCACCGAATTTATATTCGTATGCTAAATTTCAACTCATGCAGACGCCCGCAAGTGTTTGAAAAATGGATAACAACTTTTGAACCAGAATGACAAACATACATCCGAAAAATAAGGGCATAAACAACTTCTAAAATATCGATATATCGATATTTTTAAAGCGATGTTTTTTTTTAAAAAGCTCTAATCATACATCGATACGTCGACAATAAAGAAAGTTTAATAAAAGATTGATGTTTCGAAACATCACCAATCACTTTCATTTTATATCGATCATTAAGAATAAAGGGGTATTATTTAACCGACTTCTAAAAAGGAGGAGGTTCTTAATTCAACTATATGTTTTTTTTGTATGTATGTTACTCGAACATACCTCCAATTATGAATCGATTTAGATGATTATTTTTTTGAAATCCAAGGTGGTGGATGCGACTTTTTGTGTAAAATCAATATGGGTATCATTTTTAGAGTTTTAGATGATGCTGATTAAGAATATGGGGTTAATTTTGAAATCCAAGATGTTGTGTATTTGAGTACTAACGAGAGAAGTACTAGTGTGTGTTTAGTGCTCGTGTGTACTAGTGTTTGACGAACTGTTTTGTGCGTACAGCGCCTAATAAAGTACTTCGCACGTTAGTTGGCATTTAATTAACGTAACATTATAAACTACTTCATTATATTTACTGATTCTCTTAGTTGCTTGCAATCTCTGCATGCTAATCCATTTAGCAAACATATGAATCCGGTAAAACCTTTTGTTGGCTTGGATTCCTGGATATTCGGGTATTTAGAGCAATGAAACTGTGGATGGTCTGGCAAAACTAGCAAGCCCCCAAGGCCGTTTAGATAGTACTGTTTATTGTAATGTCATTCTATTACTTCCACATATACAGGTATTTGAAAATTGGAATCGTGATTATGTGAAAGCAAATTTATACAAGGCCAAATTTTATCGGACAATTTAATCCGTAGTCCAAACCAACACTGGTTCTCCAAATAAAAATTGACTAAGAAAACGACTTCTATCCTTTTCCGTCTTAGATGTAATCATTGTTACAGTGCTGTACATCTTTATTATCATGTAATTTGAATATAAGAAACTCGCCGTTGTGCGAGTTGTGTGGCCAAGTAATTAGCGACCTTCGCCACATTTTATTTTCCTGTCCTTGTTAAAGCTTTTCATCCTTACACCATTTCCTTATTGAATGTGAAGCTCCTCTTGCTTAGAATTTATCAACTATTTTGTCATAATCTAATAATTAATATATTTAAGCTATTTTAAAGTTTATTGTACATCATAATTTTTGAAGCAAAGTGGTTTTCAATTAGGTTTTAGTTTTTTATAATCTCACTACTGGTAACATGACAGATGTTGTAAATTTGAATTTAAATATTTTCTCAGAATGATTTGAGAAAACTTTTGATTGGCAAAAATTTTGTTAGAACTGAAAGAGCTGTGTTGTCAGTCAAAGCAAACAATATAATAATAATTTTGTACAATTATACCATCATGAACATTTTGTAATAACTTATATACCTATACTGTATAAACGGATTAATAATGTGTATACCGTGAAGTGTTCCAGCCTTTTATTTCAAGCTTCCCTTAAAAAGGATTTCTCTTATACTGCGCATTAGAGTGAGCAGGGAACTGATCCTGTTAAACAATAAGGATCTACGAACCTCTGCTGTTGGCCCCCCACAATAATAATATCTATATTTAATTTTGTAACATGTCTATAATTGTTTTTCAAGTTATCTTATTCAATTTATGTTTAAATTGCCCACTTTTCTCAAATCCGTCAAACCATTCCGTTTTATAATCTATGAATTCGATCATATCTAATTATTGTTCATCGGGGAGTTGAATTCTTTTAGAAATCTTACATACACGATTAAGCATTTCACTAAACATTGGCAAAATACACTTAAAATTAGTGTGAAGCCATAACATTTTGAAGTGATTTTTTAACGCTCGTTTGAACACTTATTTTGCAAGCGTTTAAATATCGCCTACGGCGATTTATTCCAGCGCTGCAAAAAACCACTCGTGCGTTCGGCCCCTAAATGTGCCTCGATTATTTTTTACTCTTTTTTGTCAAGCTATACATACCCGAAATGTCGTATCGTTTCGAATATGTCGTTGTCGATTTTGCGAGTAGACTCCCTAGACGGGCACTCTCCTAAAAAAATCTGTCTTTATACCTTAGGATAAATATTTATTTATATTCTAAGCTTTACAAAGCTTTTTTCACGAGACATGGGTATGCTCATATTCCATTAAAAATAATAACACTGAAGTAATATTATTTATAATATTTATTTCCTTAAAAGCATTCGTAAGTAGTAAATCGCAACAAAATGGCAATAAATCGTTCTATTCCGGTGCTTGCTGGATACCTTCAGCTTCAGCCAAAACATTATTTACAATCTCTGATCAGTACATCATAATAATTCTTATCTGAAGTGAAGAATCCCAACAGGCAAGTACCTATGTAGATAGTTATCGTTTCCCTAGGCCCCACTAAACTGAGTTTTGAAATTATAAAAATGTCTAGTGGCAAAGCGCATCGCTTTGTGATCACGAGGTCCTTGGTTCAAATCCTAGGTTGGACAAGTGTAGTTTTTCTAACGAAAACTTCCCAGTACGAGTCTGGAATTGTGCCCGGTATATGGCAAAAGGCTCGACCCCTATTACATGGGACCTAACATCGTCGGCGAAACGTGGGTGTACTCAGTAGACCTCTTCCAACCCCTGCATGGGGAATATAGGCGTGATGATGTGTTATAATGTTTTTTTTTCATTATTCATCATTTGTTTTCCATATTAGGGACAGCTCTCCTGTTAATTCAACCAGTATTCAAAACAACGTACCTAGTAATTGTATATAATAATATGATCAGTGCTCACCAGTTGATGAAAAGTTGAAAAAGGCTATTTGTCCTGACCAACACCTCTAAAGATGTTTTTTAAGCCAAATTATCTGGTAATTATATATGATAAAGAACATCCACTATACTTACATGATCTCGAGTTATTTTTAGTAAAAACTGTTTAAGATGTTAATAACTAAAGCTGATTAATAGTTATGTAACACACTATCTAACATGTTATGCAGATGTAGCCTGTATGTTTGTGTATTAATTGAGATGTAAACGTCCATGTGTAAAATAAGTAATTAACCATTATATTCTATACATACACTTTTATAGCAACGATATAACTCTTATTGAAACCGATACTATGCTCTTATTGAATGACTATATCAATATTATTTTTTAGTTATTTTTAACAAAACTATATCAGGACTATTATAATTAGCATGTTGCTCTTCTTCGGGAATCTTTTCCATAGAAAAACTATCTGATAATTTATCAGAAAATGAACTCCATAGTCGTTTTTGAGTCTCAGTATCTCTGAGCTCTTGTGTGAAATATATAATTGGTTTAATAGGTGAAGAGTTACTTAAAGTTTTAAGCGTTTCTATGAGTGGATTAATAGCCTGAAACAAAATTACTAAATTATTACCTATACTTACCCTGTAATATTAGACTGGTATATGATAGTAAAAATACTTACCAGAATATAATGATATTTGTTTAATTAATCCATCAACCAATAAAGTATTTAGATTATAGTTTCTAAAAATAAAACATTTGATGAACTAAAAATGTAAGCATGAGGTAAAGCAATAAATAAAAAATCAAGAAATAAGTAATACTTAATATTGTATTTTAAGTCAGTGTTACCTCTTCATAGTAAACACAATCAGCTAATACAATCATGTCAAATTCATCTTGAAGAAGAGCAGAGCTGCTGTCCCCCCATACTAAAGGTTCTGCAATTGCAAAACCACCCATACTGCTAATTTTGGGCTTATTTTCAGTAATATTTAAACGAAGCAGTGGTAATGCTTCTGGTAAATCTGTTAATGTAACCTGACCTCTAAAACAAAAATAATATTCATTATAGAATCCTAAATAAAATACAGAATAAATTTTATGGTTCACTTACCCTAACATAGCTGCAGTCAAACCTACAACACCTAATCCAGAACCTAATTCTAAAACTTTCATTCCACTGAGAAAATCCGGCTTATATTGGCATATATTTTCAAGATATTTTGCTAGAACAAGCGATGCATCCCACACTACGCAGTTCACATCCCCTTCCATTTTCTGGTAAATTTTCAAAGTTTTTAGGCATATTTCAATATCAATTTCTCTAGGGAAAAGATCATTAGATTTAAAACTTGATTTTCTATACGACATAGTAATTATGTATTGAGTGTTATTCTCGCTTGTTAAGACTTCACAAAGAGCATATTATCACTTGTAATCTTATAAATTAAACAAGAATTAAATATTCACTTGCAACATTTATAGTTGAATACAAATAAAATAAATGTACAATATCAAAAGCTAAAACATAATTTAAAAAGAGCGAGAGCGAACTTATAGGCTGGCGAAAGTCTTGTAGAAATAACGATTTATATTGGATTTGCTGTCTTTTTAAACCCGTGTAAAGCAAAAGCCGTGTATCCTCAATACATACTATATAACTGTCTACTTTTCAATTTAGGTGCATTATACTGTTCTGACATATTTAATCTGATATGTCAATACAAATTGTCATTTGGACTTGACAAATTGAAGTATTGTATCTATAATACATATAAAATTACTATTGTTAATTTAAAAAAAAAATGTTAATTTAATATCGCATTAGAAGGTGTATTATTAAATATAATTAGCGTTGTTGTCTCTGTAGCGTTGCATATTCCATAATGAGCAAAATTAAATTCGAAATATGCCAAGTAAAAACAAGTCGGGTAGGGGAGTAGAAAATAATATTTATTGCTAAATTTCCACTGGATAAAAATCGGTAAGTATGTTTCTGTTATAATACTATATTTTACATTCATTTACAGGCATTATTTCTTGCGGTTCAGATAAATAAAAATATTAAACCAATAGTGATGTAGTCATGTTATCGATACCTTTCATTCTTAATGTTAATAATATAAATTTATGATACTAAACCTTCTAGTACTATGCGTTTTTCTATTTATTTTTACACGCAAACTTTTTTTACAGATGTAAACAATGAGTGGCGGTACGTGGAATGTGAAGACTTGTGTATATTTCTATGAAAAGCTGTATCAATTAGATAAATTTATTCTATCTATAAAATTATTGTATGGTAGTTAATATGGTAAATTTATCTTTCTATATATTCACATCGTTGGAAAATCAGTGTGATTACGTAAAATCATTATACTATTTTTTATTTTATTGTAAGCGGCAGTACTACCTGCTGAAACTGGTAAGCTACGGAACCCTAAAAATGTGACATATCGATATATCTATTAAATTTAACGTCAAGGCTACATCCCTATTCTTTATTTTATGTTGGCAGTATTGTTTTATTAGGTTGGCAGCATATTATATTTTTATGTTGGGAGCAATAACATTAAACTTTATCATGGTGGTAGATAATTGCGTGTAAGTTTCATACAATTTGCAATTTCGTGCTCTAGTATAAAGTTCTGCATCTTAAAACGTAGTGATTATATTCTCTTTGTTATACACTATCTGAACCATAGACGAAAAATGCCTAGACGGCGCATATCGCCGCGGTAGCGTGTCAACTTTATGTTGGTGTGAGTTTGTGAATCGCGTTAGCGCGCGTGATTAGGCAAGTGATTACTAGTACAGGATTTATCGATAAGAAAATACAATTTATGTTTAAAAAATACTTACTTCATGCAAAATCGTAATTGACTCATCTAAATTATGATTTTGAATTACTACGAGTAATCTATATAAGTTCACACATACGGATTATAATACAAATCTTAAAAACGAATCTGTAAACATTAGTATGGACAATTTAATACAATAGTAAAGCCTCATTGGTCTTGTAATGCGCATCGCGATCACGAGGTCGTCGGTTCTAATCCTATGTCAGAATATAGTAATTATTCAATAAAAAAATCTAGTCCGGAGACTGGCACTGTGCTCGGTATAATATCAATAGACTCATCCTCTACTACATGAAACCTAACATTGTTAAACGATAAGTGAGTGTACACCACTCCGACTCCCGCTTGGGGAATATAGGCGTAGCGGTGGTTATAATTTTTACCTCACATTTACCTCACGTTCGCACGTCCCCACGTGCGCGTTAGTCATGAACTAAGGATGTAAGGTCAGCGCATATCACTGAGGTAGCGTGTCAATTTTATGTGTGAGTTTGTGGATCTGCGTTAGTGTACTTTCATAGGGAACTGATTACTAGCACAGTCTTATCGCCATAAAAGACAATTCATGAAAAAAAAATATTTCACTGAACTGAAAATCTTAAGTTACCTGAGAATCTATAGTAAATATGTTCATTTATTGAAAAGGCACTTTACGTACAGAACAGTCAGTCGAATGTAAGTACAAGCAAGTACTAAACACACAAATTCAAATTTCTTTATTTGTAAACATAGGAGCATTATAATATGATGTGAGATGTTAAAGTTTGACTCTATGTTTCGCCAACTGGTACGCCAGTTGGCCCTATCACTCTTCGACTTCCCGCCAAAACTCCCTTTGTCTATGGTTAATACAACACCAGCAAATTTACAAAACCTAGTGATGGGCATACTAGATTATTAGAATATTTTTGTCTTGCAGATGTCTGATTGCTGCTCGTCTAGACTGTTCCATCCAAAACAATGTGTATGTGTGTCGGAATGAGACAGGTAATTTAAATCATAATAATTTTGATTTTATGATGATGTATTTTGTTGTGTAAATGTTGTGTATATACATTGATCATTTAGAATTTGAATATTTGCGCAATGATTAATAAATATTTATAAACTATTTTCCCATACATTAATTACTTGAACGAACTTGCCTAAATAAGTTCTTAATTTGGTTGTAACATTCAAGTATTAATTCAATCCAAATTTAACCAATGTGGCAGGCTAAACGACAGTGGCGCCGTCATTTATTTTCGACTGCTTTTGGGCTAGTGGTGATTCATACTAGGTAATAGTGGAAACCTGTTACAACTGTTCCTGTTTCAATGAAATAACAGTTTCAATAGTGTGTTCCAAAATAACAGCCTGTTCCATCAATACTAACAATGTTTTAAGTTTCAAGTTTATTCAAATTTAAATTCTCAATTACATTGATAATATTACGCAAAAATTATTGTTGTTTTTTTTTGTGTGTGTGTATCCGAATGTGTGGACAGTAAACTGGTTGAGAACAGGTGTCGCAGTGTAAGTGCTGTCGCTTTTTATTAGCATAAATTAGAAGATATAAGTGATTTTTCCAAGCTGTTCCAGATCCATTTTGTATCTGTATTCACTATTGTCGTTAGGTAGATTGTTACAGTCGCGTACCTAATTGGTTCATAATACGTTTTGGAACAGAAACAGGTTTGTCCGCTAAGACGGAACAGTTCCATGTTGTTACTTTTAAAAACCTGTTGTTTTAACCTGTTCCGATATATACGCCTCCGATATATTGGGCGTACCCGGTAGACTAGGTACCTTCTTTAAAAAAATGTTACCTACGTTGTTGAAGAGGGTATACAATAATCGATTAATGATTGATTATTGAATTAAGGCATAATTCCTTGGCATAATCATTAATGACTGAAAAAAATAGATCAAACTGAGAACCATGATCGAATTTAAATTTGGTTTTGTAGGGATGTCAATACAAAACCTAATTTATGTTCGATTTTGGTTCTAACAGGGAGTTCGCACGGGCGCTATTTAACGTGCAGTGCTGATGCACTGTACAGCGCTTTCAAATGTACGCTCTGCCATTTATTTCATTCCACTTTACAAACACGCGTTGAAAAGGCGTCCTTGCGAATGCCCGCTTAGAAAGTGATAGAAATCTATTCAAAATGTCAAGTCTATGCCTTCAGCCTTGATGTTTCCAGTTTGTAGTCGATTAAGTAAATTTCATCGACACCAGAAATCGAATCTCTGAATATCGAAGAATAGGGGCTGGGCAGCGTCCAAATCACACTAATATCCGTATTCATATTTATTGTATTACGCAGCCTAGGCAGTCACATTGGACAGGCAAAAATTCTAGACTGCACGGAAAGAAAGTGCCAGTGTTACTATTAGTCGAATTTGATTTAATGTATTTTGTTCTGCAGTTGGTACAGATATTTTTTCCTTCGGGCAAGACTGAAATCATATGACAGTCAGTCGTCTTATTCCGAACAAAATGGCTGTGACCAAGGCTCTATTTTGGATTTCCCTTATTTTACCAATAATTGGTGAGTAATTATCTGATATTACATTGTAATTTATCCATATTGAATTCATCGCACAATGTTTCATTTTATTTAAGGCACTTATGCGGCTGGAGAGCTCAGGGTTCTTCATACTCCCGAGTCCCTGAAATTTACTGGATCAAGTAAAACACTTGAAAGTCTCCTGAAAGAGATTTTTTCTGCTTCTTTGGGATTATCCGTTGAAGAGGTATGTTCTATTGGTCATTACAATAAAGGCTATTATTCATAAGCGCCTAGATATCTCCGTAATATAATTATTGTATGGTACTTCATGATAAGGGGTGTTTTCAGAATTCGGAATGGCAAGGATTATACATTGCTGATCCTTTCAACACACCCGAAGCTGTTGTGGAGGTTTACGTCGATGGTGTATCCAGCCTTGGAGATGCTGTAAGTATAGATGGTATAAAGAATAGAATTGATTTAATAGCGGCTTTACAAAAGACAAAAGAAAAAAAAAACTAATTGGAATAGAAATACCTACATCAATGAGGTGGGTTAATTACTTAGTATGATGACATTAATGGAGGCCCTATTTGGTTCCGTAATTGACCTGGTTCAATTTCTTCTTTAACTAGCTCCTTGAAATTGATATAAATTTTATAAAACTGCACTCTATGATATATAAAAATTGTGATTGTTTATTATGCAGGCCGGATCTCAGACCTTTCCTTTGATTGTGGATGAATATGAGCCTGATACTTATGAAGCAGTTAAGCACAGAATCAAGCAGCGCTTTACTAATGGCGGAAACAAGCTTATCAACATCAATTTATCTGAACCTAAAGAGGTAACATTAAACAGCGTTCATTTATGAGATTCAGAACAATAGAATTTTAGTATTTTAATTAAAACCAGACCTTCCTTAAAAATTACGATTAAAACAAGTATAAGTTCGCTCTCCCCTCTAAAATTTTGTTTCCAGCATTGATTGCTTATACATAGAGGGGATGTGGTAAACTATATTCTGAACCAATAATTTACTATCTATTTCCTCATATAGTTCCTCCGCTAAAATAGCGTCATAACTTAGATATCGTATTTTTTTGTTTTTGAATATTAGGGTCCTTACTAAAAAACAATTTATTACAAATAGTTCTAAATTTTCTATAAAATGACATAGTATACTCTCGGCTGCTTTGTTAATGCATTTTGAGGCGATTTTACATGTTTCCGCTACATGCAGGTTAAGTAACTTAAAATTATTAAACCAGAAATAATTTTGAGTTGTGACACTATTTGAGCAGAGGTGCAATATCAGTTTTTTATATTATAAATAAATCTTCACTTTATAGAAGTTCATATGAGATACCTGATTATATTATATTACAGCTATCATCAACTGCATTTATCCAAGTGTTTGGTGATGAACTTAGGGTTCCTAAGGTGACCAAACAGAGTTTAAACTACCTAAAGTACTCTGTTGAGGAAGACTATCAATTCCTGGCTGAACTGGAAACTCTAAAGGCTATTGCTAATAAAGTAAGCTATTTTGTTTTCTTTCCTAATATAAGCAGTCTTTAATATTATAATAGTATTGCCCATAGGTAGTGTCTAGTGTGGTAAAAATGAGCGCTGAACGTGAGTGTTTAGCGCTGAGTCATAGCTTACGAGAAAGCCCGTTGAAAATTCGAGCGTTTAAGCGCCGACGCGAGCGTTTTTACAACACTAGTGGTGTCAGGACATTGGTAGTGATATAGCACTACTCTCAAATCCTTTAGATGATGTAAAAGGTGGCAAATGGAGTAAAAAGTTTCAAGCATTAACAAGTAACAAAAAATGGCCATAGATTTATCCCCTATATAGGGCCCTTGAAAAATGTTTGAATGACATGTTCCAATGTCTTGGTCAATTCTATCTAAGCTAACAGCCCTGAAAATGTAATATACACAAAGAAATGTTTCACTCATTGTTTTATACTAACATGTTAATATTTCATGTAAGACACCTGATTATTTAAATTTATTTTCAGATCAAATCTGGTGCTATCAATCCAGACAACATTGTTGATCTTTACAACTTCAGATTCCGTTCTTTGCATCCTTTGTCTGACTTCCATGGTCCTAATTCCCTTCAAACTAAAGAGGCCAAGAAACTCCTTGGTAAGTGGTCTTGTGAAAAAAAAACTATGATTTTTAAATGATGTACAGTGTGGCAAGGTTCTTTTGGCCCATGGAGGGCATTGGCAGGGGTAGTTGCTGTGAAATTAGGATTAACATCTAGTAAAATTATCCTATTTCCAAAGAGACATTTCAACAGGTGGGCACGGTTACTAATTGAAAAAAAGAACAGGTAAATTTCATAGCAAAAGGCAACTCTGCATCTATCATGAACTGACATTTCACTTAATGACAGCGTTAGTTCCGATTTTGGCCGCGGGCCGAAAGATCCTTGTGGGATTGTAACTTTTGAAATAAAAACATACTGGTGTGTTTAATTCACGTCCAGGTGAAGCTCTAGAAGACCTCAATGATGCCTTTGTGAAAGCATATGATGGGTCTGTGCTTGTGACTGCTGTGACCACAGATGTCGCCCACACTCGACGAGCTGTTCGCGAAGTTGCCGAATCCGAAACCACAACAGCCTCAGTACAGGATCCGGTTTGTATATCTATTTAAAATAACAAACAAATTTGTTTATCCTTATTCATATTGTGATAGATAATAATGTTAAGTGAATAATAGAATTTTGCAGGTTTATAGGGAAGGAATACATCTTACAGGTTAATAATGTTCATTACCATTGCCAGCACTGCAAATAAAAGCAGGTCTAAAGACGTTGTAAAGAAAAGACATAGATATCAGAGAAAGATCCTAGGCAAGACGTATCTATTTCATTTTATAAGTATTAGCATTTTTTATATTGTGTTTTTTATCTGTGGTTGTAAGTATTATTTAGCATTTAAAGGGCAGCAAGAGATCCCTCTTAATTTTCACCATTGCTCCTCCAAATTCTGGATCACTTTAGTCGTTTTCAATATCTCATTTTCATAGCATGGCTAACTAGACATGATATGATGAACTCATTAGGGAGGGTATGTAGCCAGACCCTGTAGCTCTAGTAGGAGTAAGTTTTATTTCCTCTTTCCCTGTTTCAATTCATTGCCTCGTGTAGTTCAGTATTCATGATTAACCATGGTCCTTTCGATAGAGTTTGCAGTATGCCGTTTTGCAATCTTTGGATGATATATATGTTGGACCTGCAGGCACTTCCCCAAAATTAGATTGCATATATCTATACTGGTCTCAGGATCATTTTGTAGATGATGGGTTTGCTATTGAAAGAGAATTTGAGTTGCATCCCATCAGTTGGTACATGCTTCTGAACAAGATATTTAGTTTGACTCCTTCAGTTGTGATGTGTTTCGAGGTCAGTCTTCTGTACAAATATAGCCTGAGATATCGAAAGGCAAAGGTTAGGGGCCACAGAATGTGTCTGTCAGTATCAAATGTTGGTTTTTAGCAATATTTTATATAACATGTATAAAAACCAATTTTCATACTATGACGTAGTTTAGAGACATTTTTTATACCTTTCGTACCTTTAATACGGTCCACTTTGAAGCCAGTGAGTATGCAGATGTTTGTAACTACGGAATAGACTAGATTTACAATATTTCAGCTTTCATAAAATGACATAGGTCTGGTCGGCCTCGGATCTTGGTCCATACTCGTACTGACCTCATAACTTAAAACATTGAAGCCAATAAAACGTGTAGCCTCTAATGTTAAAATTATTACTTTAAACACACACCGTCACGCCTATATTCCCCAAGCGGGGGTGGCAGAGGTGTACTGAGTACACCCACGTTTCGCCGACGATGTTAGGTCCCATATAATAGGGGGCGAGCATATTGCCATATACCGGGCACAATTCTAGACTCCGAACTCTTACTGGGAAGTTTTCGTTAGAAAAACTACACTTGTCCGACCTAGGATTTGAACCCAGGTCCTCGTGATCTTTGAAGAAAGCTTTGCCACTAGACCAACGAGGCAGTCTAATTAAATTATTACTTTAGTTCTATATTATACAACCTCGCAAGGGGTTCGGCGTGTGGATAAATAATTAGGATGTCAGGAACATTAGTTTCTTTGCTTTCTCAGATTTTCAAATCACTTCCATGCTTTTGTTTTGCATCATATCTAATATTTTAGTTGATCTAAATGTAGTTATGTCGATAATAATTCGGTTTCGACAATGTTTCTAAAATAAAGAGTTCTTGATTTGAAGAACTGAACATGTTATGTGACTTATGTTGCCGACTGTACTGACCAATTGACACGCCTGGTGCAGCATCAAGGTTTAAGTAGTTATCATTTATCATAAAAAATATCAGATTAATTGCCTAATTCATATCATAGTCATAATTGATAACGTAGAATATTTTAATTACAGAGTGGTGAAGATTCCTATTCCGCTGACTATCCAGCCATCTTCAACATTATCCTTTGGTTTGGCATTGTATTCTCATTCACCTTGATTGCCATTGTTTATGCCATCATGGATATGGACCCCGGCAGGGATTCTATCATCTACCGCATGACTAGCACAAGGATGAAGAAGGATAATTAAATTCAGTAGAGCCTGTTTAGAACTTAATCAGGAAGTACAATAAGTTCTATCACAGTATTGTATTGTAAAAAATGTGTTTTCATTGTTTAGAGAAGTCGACGCAATAACAGATCGAGAAAAATAAAATACACGATTAATTAAATAATTTATTATTTTGTTGTCAAATTACTTATGTATTTATTAAACTAGCGTTATTTTAGTTGTAAAGTAAATAATTTGTTGAAAATGCATGATTATTATTTAATAAAAATCACTAGATAATAGGGAATATGCGTGTAATTCAAATAAGGGTCAAATATTTTTTTACAAACTTTATCGCATTAGAATAATGTCTATACCAATATTTTTTTTAATAACAATACTTTTTTATTATGATAATAATTATTGAAAGTACAAAAAATGAGTGGGAAATTCAAAGTAGCGGGAACGCCACGCTATTGATCAGATCGAATATGACGTCAAAGTCTACAATACAAATGTCAACAAGTGCATCCAACAAGGATGTTTGCTATTGAGTTAGTTTTATTGTTATTTTTTGTTGTCGATTTACACTAAGACAAAATTTTAGTTTAAATTATTTAAGTTAATTCTTACGTTAAAGTGATCTTCGCAGCAATATAAACAAGTTGATGGAGATACCATGTCTCTTTTTCTGATTTTACACCACTTTCTCCTTATGTCCTCACCTATCGGGTGCATTTCTTATTGTATTTTTACACCTAGGCACAACACAGTGTTGTTCCATTGTATAATAGTCGCAAAATACAAAATAAAAATAAATTACAGAATAAAATACTTCTACAGCTGTTCACTAATTTATTGTTATTATAGACGTTGACGTCACGCCAAGCGCGCCAAAATGGCGGGCGTTTAAAATGCTCTTATCTGTTTGCTATCTTCAACAAAAAATTTTTGCCGCTTAAATTTTTTTTGCACTTATATATTGATGTAATCTATCGTATAAAAATACACGCATATTCCCTATTACAGCGTCTGATACAGATACGAGTGTAAATGATTTCATAACTTACCGTATAAACGACATTAAAAACCCGCTATAATATTTTAGGGCTACCTATTTCTTAGTTACAGTAATGTAATAAAATTGCTGAATAGTCTAAAAGAATAATGAAAGTCGAAGCCCACAAGGGATCTACTAGCCCTCGTGGGCTCACCAATGGGTTGACGGGTAAATTGCCTTTTATCTTGCACCTGCTGGCGAGTCCACGGGTTGCGAGAGTCATTCTGCGAATGTGTATGTATTTGTTCGTTAATGTTTCTGTAAATAAAACATACTGAGTCATAACTTTAGGCTTTCATTAAAGTGAAACAATTTGCATTTTAACAGTATATTCTTAAACGGTTTTACTTTACGCGGATATAATCCTGGTTGGTTTAGCCGACCTTTCACGTTACACTACACGACCCGAGTAAAGAAAGAAGTTCTTAAAAATATAAATGCACTATCTATCTCGGATGGTTGGACCTATCTTGTTGCAGTGGTTAAGAGCTTAAGTCGCTCCGCCCACTGTATCGAGAAGTCGCGGGTTTGATTCCTGCTCAGTACAAATGTCTGTGTGACCTACAAATATTTGTTTCGGTCTGGGTGATTGTGCATATGAATTTTATGTTTATAACCGCACCCAAGCGGGGGCTGGGTTTTTTTTTCAAAATTAACTATCCGCTGGATTAACGCACACTGCATATACTCGTATTAGATAATAGTAAGGAAAGAAAAGAAAGGTGTGTGTCAGGATAACGGCTGTCTTGTTACAAATAAACATTCAGTATTTATGGGATCAATCTATCTAGAAGAAAATTCAACGTAACTCTTATATCCCCGTTATAACAAAAATAATGTGAGTCGCTATCCCGACATCAGAACCGCAGGTGGTATCTGGATGTGAGATAATAACTTCTTAATTATAAATTACCTCCTCATATCATAAACAATTTACCTGAATATTAAATTTACAAGATAAATCAGATGCGACATAATAATGTGAATAAGTTCAAAACAAAATAAAAATACATTTAGGTGGCTCTTGGCTCGTCCTTCAGATAAGACTCGGTCTATTTGGGCGTGGTAAGATAGTGTAGGTCATCCCCGGTACCTACATCCTTCCACTTTCACATTGTATATCTGTTTTGTCATTCTTTCCTCTGGCATTCTTTCTATATGCCCGAACCAACGAAGCATACCCTTTCTCATCTTTACACTGATACTATCTTTCATACCTACTCGCTTTCTTACTACGCTGTTGCGAATACGATAGGTCAGCTTCACTCCGCATCTTCCGCTCGCAGAGTTCGCATTTATCCTACTTTCATTCTCCTTCTTACATATCCAGCTCTCGCTGCCATATAGCAGCGTTGGTACAAGAAGTCCGTTATGTACTCGTATGGCCAGCTGCGCCTTTTGGCTTAAGTGCCGGCTCCCAAGTACCTTTCTCATCGCACTATTTACTCTGTTCCCTGCACTCACTCTTCTCTCTATGTCAGCGGTGTATTTCCCATCCCATCTTTAACACAATTAAAACAGAAAAATATTTATTAGAAAAGATTTTAATCTCATTAATTTCTACAATTAGACATTTTAATAAAACATGGTCATGACCATTGATTTATAACATAATTTTATCAGTATATATTACACTGGAAGGGTGGAGAATGCCTTGTCAGATCATATATTAATACATTTTAATTATAAAGGCACGCATTATCCATACAAATACACTCACTGCTCTCTACTACGTTTTCGCTAACCCTTAATTATTAATATTTTACGACATAAATTATTTATATTTTTAGGCACAATATAAGGCGATAATAATTTTATCAATTCAGTTCTTCATGTATACACTGAACTGAAGACTGTTAGTTATTGTTAAAGTGCATAATTACTTTGACAGTTATTTCATGTTTTAACGGCGTATGGTGTAATTATGTGCGCGGCGCAGTCTCCTGCGCAATTCTGTAGGGAACTTTTCATAACACCGGCGGCAGGCGGGGCGCTCGTCGTATTCGTAGAATTTACTGCGCGTACTCAGTGGCGCGTCGCATACGGAACAGGCGAAGTGGTGAACGCACCAAGCTTTGTTCAATGCGGTGAATACTATAAATAAAGTAAATAATATGAACGAGTCTTAATAAGGGTAGTCAAAAGCATTTTGAATATAGTTAAACCAGAAGGCCAATTCTCGTATTTAATTTAAACTGAGACTGGATTAAATTCTAAATTTATTTGGTATTCTGCTCTTCCGATTCCGATTTCAGTGTCATCTCAGTTTGACCTCGATATAATGTCGAGTTGTTCAATTTAAAATATTATTGTAGATCGCACGATAATCTTAGCTACCACAGTCTAAATAAGAAAGAAGTAACTGAAATCTACAGACGTTTGTGTTTATTTATTTATTATTCCATTGTTCGCTGCACTTACAGACTTGCCAAAACGCAGGGAGCAATTTTATTACATAAAAAGAAATTCCTAATAGTATACACAGTAGAAAATATTTTGCGCTTAGGTTAAAAACCTTATACAATAACTTACAAATTGGTTCGATATTGAATCAAATATGTCTAAATTTGGATTCCGAGCAATTAAGGCTTGGTAATGGCAAAAATGAATTGTAAAATATTAAGTTCCAATTAAAATATTTCGAATTTCGCCGCGGCTTATTTTTAGTTTTTAAGTTCCCGACGCTTCGAGTGCTCAACAGCACCCATGATCACGGGAGAAACTGAGGCGGTTGTCGGTCGGTCATTGTTATTCCGGAGTACCTTAGGGGGATTAATTTAATTGCAATTGGAATTCTAATGAATCGATCCTATAATTGAAAAATGACCAACACACACCGTAGATGTGTAACCAGACTTACCGTCACCAGCAATAACTTGGTTGCAGACATAGCACAAGTTGCCAAACAACTGATGATAATGTTGTTCGCAGTACGCCAGACCTTTCTTCTCGTAGTGACGATGACCATGGAATGGTTTCTCGCATTTGGCACAGACAAAGTGCTGCAAATAAAAAAATTTTTGTAACAACTGCAATACCTATCTTAGTATTGAGAAAGTGCGATAATTATAATGATTATATTCTTATACCTCAACATGCCAATGTTTTCCAAGCGCCGTCACGATCCTCTCCTCAATCGGACGTCGGCAAGCGCCACAAATGGGTATACCCATCTTATCATGGCAACGAAGGCAAAATAGGTTATTCTGAAAATAAAACATCAGATAAGAAAAACACTTGCTGAAAATTCATCATCAAAACAAAGTCTCCCCCACCGTGTCTGTCGGTCTGAACGCGGTAAACTCAATAACTACCGAACGGATTTTCATACGGTTTTCACTAATGGACGGAGTGATTCAAGAGGAAGATTTTGTGTATAATTCACCCGTGCGAAACCGGGTCGGGTCGCTAGTATGTATTCAAATTAATCTTCTGTGAATGCAACAATAAATTTTATTCAATTGACGATTTTAAATATAAATACCACATCATTAGCAGCATATCCTGGACGATGCTTGACTTCCCTGGCGGTGTGATCTAGCTCCACGCCGCAGGTAGCGCAGGTGAAATGATACCCGTGATACACTTCGCCGCGGTAACGCAACGGCTCTCCGTCGATAGCACCGCTAAAAGTAAACATGTAGCTAAGTACACAATCTCAAAATATGGTAATAATACATTGACCTCCACTCACACATCACCATAGAATAGACTGGACCTTTATTCGCTATGACTAATAAAACATGTAACAAGACGCGTTACAACAACTTAGTGAAATGATGGTATAATGGTACAGTCAGAAATGTACGTCGCTTAACATTCAAAGTTTTTCAAATCAGTAATTCTCTTTATTTGACAAGCATTGGCTAACGTTGTCAAAGCCAAATTATTAGCAACATATTAAAATTTATTTAGACCAACTAAAAATAATGGATTTGATGCAAAACAAGTGTGTATATAATTTGAAAAACTGAGAAGTTTAAGCGTCTTGTTGCTGAATGTACTCCAGCCCGTGGCATACAGAATACCAGAACACCATCATTTCACGAAGTTATCGTAACGCGCCGCGTTTGATGATAGCGAATAAGGGCCCTGTTTTTGTGAATAGTACTTCAAAATCGATTGCCGAAAGTGGTTTAAAAAAGTTATATTAAAGGTTTGATCAAATAGCCGATGAAAAGCTCGGGAAGTGCTCGGCTACGTTCGGTTAGCGGTCGGCAGCGCGGCGCACACGTCACATGCGGGAGCAACGTCGCGCCGGCCGGGCCCGCCCCCTCGCACGCGTATTGGCGTCTCGCTCTCCCCGTGCTTCGTTTATAAACGCGTCGACGCGACGGCGGCGGGTCATAACGTTTGCCGTAACGCCGAGCGGGGCTGGGCTCTGTGGCGCCTCCCGTACATTTCAGTAACATAACATACAACTCTTCAAGCCGCGCCACCATCACGCGCCCGTCCTGCTGCGTTGGCTGTGTCGAAATCTTAAAAGTGACAATAATGTAACTTACTGGCACTTGTGACACATGTAGTTCAGCAGTCCATCTGCCTTAATGCGTGCATTGCAAGTATGGCACAGAGCGCGACCACCATTTTTGATGAAGCCGGCATCTGCAAGCTCGATGTTACACTCTTCACAACGAAAGCATCCTGGGTGCCAGTTAGCATTCATAGCCTTTATTACCCGGCCAATCACGAATTCTCCTGAAATTATAATATTAAATAGAGAACAACGTAACATTTGGTTATTGTTAGTGGTAATTAACTATTTTAGTATAAATTATATTTGATACTGAATTTCTTAGAGCTGGCTAGTTCATTATCATGAGTAAAAAAAAACACATGACCATCCTTCAAACAATACCAAAGTGCTTCATGATACGATCCTCAGACAAGAGTGGCTTATCAACTGATTCAGGGCTATAAAGTCTTCAAAAGCTTTGTGCTATATGGATTCCCTACTGTTATGTATGAACATACCCACAGCAGTTTGATAATTATTATATTTGTAAATGTATTGTGGGTATCATGGAAATAAATCAGTTTTGCTTTGAACCTCAATAATGTCGTATCTTTTATTGGCGACTGAAGAAAATTAGTGAAGTTGTGCAGATAATGGCGTCTAATATGGCCACTATTGTGTTTCCTGGACATTTTAACGCAAAAGTCGACAAATGGTGCAATTACAAAGAACAATTATTGTGTGCTCTGGATGCGGCTGGTTATGATGACATTGACAAGGACAAAGCTCGTTCAATGTTCGTATCTCAATGCGGCAAGGACACTTATGCACTAATAGCATCTCTCCTGGTCCCTGATCGGCCCACAGAAGTGAAATTATCAAAAATATTATTAATTTTGGATAAATTTTATGAGCCGGAAACTAATGATATTTTACAAACAGGGAAATTTCATAAGCGCCAACAACTTCAAACGGAAAGCGTGCAGGACTATGTTGCAGCGATTAATCTCCTCGGTGTGACATGTAATTTTAAAGACTCGAAACGTCAGTTGAGGGACAGATTGGTGTTGGGTGTACGTGATGATCGTTTGAGAAGGGACTTATTGAAAACTAATAACCTGAGTTATGAGACAGCATTGCAGATGTGTCTTAATTATCAAGCGACATACTCTGATCTATACCCAAACAATGTTGAGACAAAGCAAACTCCGTCCAGTACCTGTGAACCTATGGATATTGGTAGAATTAAATCAAATGATTGCCAACATTGTGCACGTCTACATAAGACAGGGGAGCGATGTCCATTCATAAAAGCCAGATGTTATTATTGCAAAAGATTTGGCCACATTGCTCCTGCATGTAGTAAGAAGTCAAAGAAGGTGTATCATATGGGGGAAAATGGAGCCTCTACCACACAGAATAGTCAAGAATTTCTAGAAAAGATGATGGGGATTTATATGTTCTCAAGTGACTATCAAAGTCCCATCACAGTAGAAGTTACAATTGATGGTGCCAAATTACCAATGGAAATCGATTCTGGAGCTTCAAGAACAATCATGTGTGAAGAGACATTTAAGAATTTGTGGGCTTTACCTCCTCCACTGTATTCAACCAATGTAAAGCTGGTAACATGGACTCGGGAACCATTAGAAGTAAAAGGACTGGCAAATGTATGTGTTGTGCTCGGTAATAAAGAGGCACAATGTGAATTACTGGTTGTGGCTGGACATGGACCAAGTTTACTGGGTAGAAATTGGTTTAAAAAACTTGGCGTTAATATCTCTGGACTATGTGGGTCTGAAGAGCAGATTGAAAATTTTACAAAAGAATTTCCAGAAGTATTTAAGGAGGAGCTCGGTCATTACAAAGGACCTGAAGTGAGTCTCCATATACGCGCTGACGCTACACCCAGGTTTTTAAAGGCACGTCCAGTCCCATTTCCTCTTCGTACACAAGTCATTGAGGAATTACAACGTATGGTCACTGATGGGGTACTGACCCCAGTTAAATTCTCTAAATGGGCTACTCCATTGCGGATAGTAAAAAAGGATGATGGGTCACTCCGGATTTGTGGCGATTATCGTGCTACGGTTAATGCAGCTATAGATATTGACAGCTACCCACTACCCACATCTTCAGAAGCTTTTGTGAAGTTAAGTGGAGGTGATATATTCAGTAAATTAGACCTAAAACAGGCGTACACTCAGCTGAAAGTGGATGACCGCACTGCAGACCTGTTAACTCTGCACACGCCGATTGGGCTTATGAGAATGAATCGCTTGGCCTTTGGAGTAAGCGCAGCACCCGGAATATTCCAGCGGCTAATGTCTTCTGCATTTGCTAACATGCAGGGGGTAGCTTGCCTGCTGGATGACGTGGCTGTGACGGGTAGAAATAGGACTGAACATGATGAGAGGCTGCGCGAGGTCTTGCGTAAATTAAACGAAATGGGTCTCCGTTTGAATTTAAAGAAATGTGTGTTTGCTGCTGATAATATAACGTTTCTAGGTCATATGATAGATAGAGAGGGGCTTCACCCGTCTTCAACTAAAGTGAACGAAATTAAGAATAAACCAGCGCCAAGAAATAAGGAATCGCTTCGCGCATTTATTGGACTGTACAATTTCTATGAAAAATTCCTACCCGAGGGCTCTAGTACTGTTGCTTTAGCAACAGTACTAGAGCCCTTGTACCGTTTGCTAGAATCGAAGCGACCCTGGGTTTGGGGCACTTTAGAGGAAACAGCTTTCAAAAAGGCAAAGGACTTGATTTCATCTGACCTTACTTTAGTAGGGTATGATTTAAAGCGAGAGTTATTATTGATATGTGATTCATCAGAATATGGACTTGGAGCGATTATTGCTCATGTGATGGACGATGGATCCGAACGCCCAGTGATGATGGCATCTCGAACTTTACAACCACATGAAAGACGATATGGACAAATTGATAAAGAAGCCTTAGCCATCGTATTTGGCTTGACAAAGTTCCATGAATATCTAGCTGGCCGTAGTTTTTGTATTGTGACTGATCACAAACCGTTGGTCGGTTTGTTCAACCCAGCAAAACCTATACCGGACCAAATATCACCACGGATGTTAAGATGGTCACTGAAACTGGGTTGCTATCACTATACAATTAAATATCGGCCCGGTAAATTGATCGGTAATGCAGACGCCCTTAGTCGTTGGAATTTGCCAAATACATCAGACTCTAAGGAAAAATGTCTGAGAGAAGTGTTACTTCTTGAAGAACGCCCGGAGGGTTGGGAATTAACTGCAAAGAAAATCGCAACTGAAACCAAGAAGGACCCAATGCTACAAAAGATTGTATTCTATGTGCTTCACGGTTGGCCATGCTCAGTCGACCCCAACATGCAACCATTTTGGACATGGAGAGAGGCACTTTCACTCAATAAAGACAGTTTATTGTGGTGTAATAGGGTCATTGTACCCAAGACTTTGCAAAGAGAAGTCTTGGAATTATTACATGCCCCACATGCGGGCATTGTCCAAACGAAAGCTTATGCCAGAGGTTATGTGTGGTGGGTTGATTTGGATCGGCAGATTGAGAAAATGATAGCAGAGTGTGAGCAATGTCAGTCAGTGAGGAATAAACCACCTAGGGACCCACAGGCATGGATCACACCAGAAAAACCTTGGAGTCGTATACATATAGATTTTGCTGGGCCGTTTCAGGGTAAAACCTTCCTAGTTGCGATCGACAGTTACAGTAAATGGATTGAAGCCGAAAATGTAACTTCGATGAGTAGTGGAACAGTTGTGACTGTTCTCAGGAAAATATTCGCCTCACAGGGTTTACCGGATGTTGTGGTATCGGATAATGGGAGGAGTTTTTGTTCAGATGAATTTAACGTATTTCTAAGGCAAAATGGGATTAAACTTTTATACACTCCACCCTACCACCCTGCTTCTAACGGACAAATCGAAAGGGCGATACAAACTTTAAAAAATAAGCTAAAGAAGATAGCAAGTGCTAATTTGCCTTGGTCTGAGAAAATATCAAAGACATTATATTATCTACGTACAGTACCTAATAATTGCACCAATAAGACGCCAGCTGAGATGTTGAATGGCCGAAAATATAGAACTGCTGTGTCGGTATTGCACCCTGATTATACGTCTAGTCGCGCTGATGAACAACTAGAGGCGGCGGCTCAGCGGCCACCGAATCGGAACTTCACAGTCAATCAACCGGTTTTGATACGGGTTTATGGTCCTGGTGAGAAATGGCAAAAAGCTGTGGTGGAGATGATCGAAGGTCCTAGTGTTTATAGGGTGAGAACGGAAGATGGACAGTTGCATCGCAGACACATAGACCAAATGTTAGCTCGATCTACACCTCAACCACAACTGATCAGACAACCAAGGCTATCATGGGACCGTCCAGATGATGAACCAGGGATATCAGAACATCCCTTGGAACCAGTTATACCCCACCCGGAATTATGGCCTGAAATAATAGGCATACCTGAATGTTAACTTTAGATCTGAATTAAGTATATAATTTAGTAATTGTAACTTATTGTGATGAGGGAAAGGTATATTATCAAACTGCTGTGGGTATGTATGAACATACCCACAGCAGTTTGATAATTATTATATTTGTAAATGTATTGTGGGTATCATGGAAATAAATCAGTTTTGCTTTGAACCTCAATAATGTCGTATCTTTTACCTACAATCTTTAAATGAAGTACATTTGTTGCCAATCATTATGGCCGCTCTGAAAGCGTCCATGCGCGAGGTCGGAATTGTAACGAAGTCCCGCCAACCGGTGCAATAATTACACCCGCTCCCCCCGTAGCGACTGTCCAAACCGAGGCCGTTCCTCCTTGAGGCGCCCTCGAGTAAGTCACCCCTTGCCTTTCTGGCTCGAGTGTAGTGGTTGCACGCTCGCCCTTAAGTCCGGTGAAGCTGCAAAGGCCTCACGGCCAACAGCGTATATCACTCAAACACACATGTAACGAAGTTTGAACTCGAGCATGGTACAGTCAGGTGCACAATACTTAGCCAAGTAAAATTGTTTAAGTATATAAAAATTATAAAATGACGACGCCAATAACTGGAAAAACCGACAATTGTGACATCACGGATTTTGCTGAGAAACCCAATCAAGAGCACTAAGGTGAAATGACATACTTTTCTATTTAAATTTCATAGTCAAAGACCGGCAACAATTTATTTTTGAGAAACAAACACCCAGTCCAACAACGACATTTATTTTAGAGAATGGGTTTATCTGTTTTGTTTGTGGTTTAGTGTAGCTACTTCTTCATGACTTAAATATGTATTACTAATAAATTACCGCACTTTCCGCAACAAGGCGCGAACAGCACTTGAAAATCACGTTCGCAATACTTGCGGCCTTCAAACTCGTAGAATATACCTTCAGGGAAAACACGGAAACATTGTGCGCATCTGAAAAATATAAATTTAGGCAATCACTACATATAATAAAACAAAGCCCCTGCCGCGACTGTCTGTTTTTTTTTAACGCGATAATAACTACTGAACGGATTTTCATATGGTTTTTACCAATGGACGGAGTGATTCAATAGTAAGGTTTATGTGTATAATTCACCCATGCGAATGCGGGGCTTGTCGCTGGTATATTGGGATGATGATGTGAAAGTATACTATACTAGATTAATCAAGACTGTAATTCTGCTAAGTATTGTAATTTTGATTGCATGGGACAATAATATTATCCCTCTATCTTATCTATATAATCACGCCAGATCCCTTGCGGGGTAGGCAGAGAGTACAGAGTTCCAACAACAATATTATCATAATTTATATTAAAGTTTTCAAAGTTTTGAGTGCTTTACAGCAGCTATGAATGTTTAACATCCATATGTTATTGTAATTATGGGGTAAATATCTCAATGAACTTTCAATTAAAGATAAACAACAATAAAATCAAAAAAGGGTGTTAATTAGCTTAATTTGATCCATCCTGATATAAAATATGTTAAAGTCACTGCTTGTCTGTTATAATTTCATGCTTAAACAACTGAACAGAACCCTCTTGGTTGGTAAACTTTACTCACCTATCTTACACACAACCATTAAAAATAAATTGCATCTAATTGAGAGAGACGGCTTGCTCCAGTGTTTAAGAGCTTACACTTTTCTGCCCACTGGATCAAGTAGTAGCAGATTTAATCCTCACATGGGATGAATTTATGTGTGACCCACAAATATTTGTTTCAGTCTGGGTGTTTGTTTATGTGTATTTCATGTTGTGCTACATTTTATACATAAAAAATATAGGTATGAATATGAGACAAAATACTTTCTATTATTATAAGCCTATACTGTCTCACTGTAAGGCAATGGCCTCCCCTCCCTTCTTCCACCTGTCCCAGTCCAGTGCAAGCTGATGACAGTCCTTATCATAGGAGATCAGCTCATCTCTCCAACTCTTTCTGGGCCTGCCACACCAAAATATTTACAAAAAAAATACTTACACAAAACAATTAGTATGCCAAAGTTCACCATTAGAGTTCACAATCTTTTCATTTGCTTCAAACCCATCCCCACAACGGGTGCAGAACATATTGTCCAGTGACATTGTCGCTATTCTATAAACAAATACAAACTATTCAGATTTATTTGCAATAATTATAGATGAGTTAGCTATAAGATTAAAAATATCAGTAGATGGTTAAATAATGAATTAAGGTGTGTCATTTGTATGTTCTATTAGATTTATGTTATATATATGAGTATTTTAATAGCATGGTCAAGGAAAATATGAGTTTTTTCCTTTAATGGATATGGGAAAACATGTCAGATAAGCTTGTGAATTGTTATTAAGTTTATTGACATACATTATGTAGCATTGTCAAATGAATATGACACTATAGCAAATTCATGGTAATAAATTTCATGGCCATTAATATGACTCACTTTAATGATCAAGTGTAATATTCAGTAAGATTATAGTATAAAATGTATACATACTGCAGGTTAAAATATTATCTGTCAAAAGGAATATTTAAATTGATCCAGGTTGTAATCACAGAATAATGTGGGCACAAATAATTAATTTGAGATAAAAATAGTCATTATTGACTATTTTTATCTCCTGTCTAAATTAATCACAAACTTCATTTTTCTGTCTAAGGAATTATTATGGGTATAGATAATAATGTATGGGGCAGTTTCTCATAAATGAAGCAGTTATTAATTAAAATGATCATATGCAATTAGGCAGTGTTCCGAAACAGGACAATAATGTGCGTTATGAGCAAACAATACGAGATAAAGAAGGTTAGACCACTCCCACGGTCGCAGCTGGCGCTTACCCAGGCATTTTCGACTTCAAACGTATGCTAATAAAAAGATAACGTGTTCTCCGTTAAATGTTCTGCCAAAAAGAATAATAAAATTGATAAATAAAATTAAACATAAGTTGTTTGTAATATATAATATCAATTTAATAGAGGTATACCATATATGTGATAAGTACCTTGTACAAAATAGGCATGATGTAATGGTGTCAAAAATAACGCTAACTAAAAGGAGACCAAGTAACACTAATTAGGTAGGTAGATACTCACCCTTTTTATTTTAGCACTAATTATATGTATCAACGGTAAAATACTTCACACACATGAGATTCGTGTAAATAAATTACTATAATATAAATCTGTTTACACAAAACCAGTCAATCGTATTGTCCTGCCATCCAGCCCGATGTCACGTTGAGTTAGTGATTAGCGGTGGAACCGATATATTAATATTCGCTAAGATATTAGTAATATCAGGTGTATTCATGTATTAGTAATCCGACGGATTCTAATATACTAATATTCTAATATTCTCTTTATTCATACAACGACCTCCTAACTACAGTCGATTCATATTCATATTAGCATACGTATCACTATCGGCACCCGAATACTGGCTTTCGTAAATATTCGTCGAATCTTCGGGTATTCAATATCATAACGGATGCGAGCGAGCGAGAAAGAATACATAATATCTTTACCCCTCGTTCTTAAGAACGCTTATTCAACGCGCGGTGGTGAAGCGCTGTAAGTGCTTTTAAAAAAATGTACTGTTAGCCGTTTGATTCATTTCAGCGTTGGTTACATATAGAAAGGGGTGGGGATTAATTTGTGATTTATTTATTATGACAAGGCGACCGCGGGAGCAGTATTTTTAAATACAACGATGCCGCCCTTAACTTTTTTAGTTTTAATTAATTTAAATTCATTTATATTAATAAAATTATTTACCATATTGTCATATTAGTTTCATTTCATGATTTCTCCAATACGATTGTGTTACAAGTTAACTATGTCTATATCACTATAAGATAAACGGAAGCAACACTTTGTTGTTTAATTATTTTACATATACATAGGGTCATAATAATAAATAAATAAAATAAAAATTAAAAAGCCTTCCTAAACTAAAAAAAAGAAATCTTTACAAAATTTTTACAAATCATATTTATAATTTTAAACAGGAAATCATTAAAAAATTAATCTCGGTTCGTTTATTAGTTTAATTCAGGACCCCTTCTGGGTGAAGGCCTCTTCCAGCTTTTTCCATTTTTTCTGTCTTGTGCTGTTTCTAACCAATTTGGTGCTGTTCGCAGAAATTCATCGGACCACCTAGTTTTTGGTCTCCCTTTTTTTCTTTTGCCCTTTGGGCCTTTCCATGAAGACACTGATTTGGTCCATTTGTTATTTGACGTTCTAGCTACATGGCCAGCCCAACGCCATTTTGACTTTAGAGCGTAGTCTAATGCGTCAATTACTTTTGTTGTTTTTCGTATGTCTGTACTTCTTATTTTTTCCATTAGTTTTATTCTTAGTAAGTTTCTTTCCATAGAGCGTTGACAAGTGGTAATCTTTTGCCTGGCTGATTTTGAAAAGACCCATGTTTGGCTAGCATAAGTAAGGCATGGTAATAAGCAAGAGTCCATAACTTTTTTCTTTAAATTGGTAGGTAAAGTACTTTTGAAAATTTCTTTCAGGCTCCAGTATTTGTTCCATGTTTTTGCTATTCTTCTGTCTATCTCTTCTTCATTATTCGTTTGTCTAAATGAGATCTGTTTGCCTAAATATATGTATTCTTTCACATATTCGAGAGCATTATTTTCAATGTAGATATTGTGCATATCTCTATTTGTCATAATTTTTGTTTTCATAAGATTTATTTCCAGTCCTATTTCTGTACTCTTTTCCTGAAGCATACTGAGCATATGTTGGATACCAGTTGCCGTTTCAGACATTAATACTATGTCGTCCGCAAAGCATAGATGAGTTATAATCTTTTCATTAATTTGTAGACCATAGCTCGTCCAGTCTACTTTTTTTAAGACGTACTGTAGGACTGTTATGAATAGTGTCGGCGATATAGGATCGCCCTGCCTTACTCCACGGTCAATACTGATTTCGGGGCCGATTTTTTCTAGTTTTACTCGGCTTTTGCACCTTAAATATATATTTTGGAGTATTTTGATATATATAGGATTTATTCCTGCTTCTGTAAGTGCTATCCATATAGACTCATGCGAAATTGTGTCAAAAGCTTTTGCATAATCGACAAAAGCTAAGTATATTGGACTGTTAAATTCTTTATACTTTTCTAGTATCTGTTCTATAACATAGATATGGTCTATAGTGCTATAACCTTTTCTAAAACCTGCTTGTTCTTCCGATTGATATTGTTCTATTTGTGGAGAAATCTTTTTTTGTAAGCATGATGTAAAGACCTTATACAATGCCGACATAAGGCTAATAGGTCGATAATTCGCTACATTGGTTGGGTCTCCTTTTTTATAGATAATTACAATATCCGATTTAGTCCATTGTTCCGGTACTGTTTTTTGGTCAATAATCTTATTAAAAAGTATGACAAGTGGAGTAAGTAGTGTGTTTTTCGAAGCTTTGAGTGCGTCATTGGTAATTTTGTCATCGCCTGGGCACTTATTTGATTTTAAATTGTTTATACTGCTTTGTACTTCCGTTTCACTAAAGTATATTTGGGCTGTTTCTTGGTCTGTATTTTTTGTATCTATGTGTATCTTTGAATCTGTAGCTTTATTACTACTGTACAAGGTTTTGTAGAAATCAGTTACTGTTTTCAGTATATTGAAACGATTATTCTCATTTGTCTTCGCTTTTGATTTTAGATTAAGTATCCATTTTTTGTTATTATTCAATTCTTTATACGCCTTTTTTGTGCTCCCTGTCGCTATAAGGTGTTTTCTATTGTTGATATTCTGTAGTTGTAATGATCCGATTTTATTTTTTTACTGATCTGTTTATACAACTGGCCTAGCTCTTGTTTTTCCTCTTTAGTTTTAGGTTTTTTTATGTTGTAGTTCTTGTCTTCGTCTCATAAGTAAATTAGTTGTTTCTGATATATATTTCTTCGCGCCAGTTGTTTTATTTGTGTTTAAATTTTGCCAACTTTCAATAATACCGTTTTCTAGCCGGTCATAGTAATCTTGCACCGTTTCATCTTTAAAACTATTCGTTAATTTTTCCCTTTTCTTACTTAATATTTCTTCATAAAGCTTGATATCTTCATTTGAATGTAAGGTAACAATCTTTTTCTCCAGTTTATTACCGTAATGTGTTCTGCATTTTTTTTGGCTAGATAGAGTTATTTTTCCTCGTAATAAGCGGTGATCGCTAGGAAAAGATATATTTAATTTTTCAATATTTTGGAATTGGCGAGGATGTGAAGATAAAATGAATTCAATTTCATTTTTTGTTTTTTTATCTGGTGACAACCAAGTCCATCTTTGTTTCGCTTTCTTCCTAAATAAAGTATTTATTATGCTTAATTTATGTTCTAACGCATACTGGATTAATCTTTTCCCATTTTCATTTCTTGTACCGTGGCCATATTTACCTATAATACTTATTTCATCTTTCTTTAACTTTCCAATTTTAGCGTTGAAATCTCCTAATATTATATGGTTTCTGTAAGCCGCATCTTGAGCTTTAGCGAGAGTTTCGTAAAAGCTCTCTATCTGGTCAGTACTTGACTTTTCTGTTGGGGCATACACTTGAATAATGGTTATTTCTTTATCTGCAAATTTTAAGTTCAGTGTGGCCACCCTTTCTGAGTGGCCTATGAAACTTATTATATTTTTTTGTATTTTTTTTTAATTAGGAAACCAACACCGTATAGTCCTTTTGTTACGCCATAGCAGCACAGTATGTGATTATCATCTTCTTCTATACAGTATCCTGTTTTTCTAGTTTCTGATAGGCCAATAATATCATATTTTATCTGTTTAATGGTTTGTTTTAATTCAATTAATCTTTCTATTGTCGACAGAGACCTCACGTTGTATGTGCATATGTATAGTATAGTTTTATTTGTGTTTTTTGCTGAAAGGTTGTAGTCATAGTCTCCCACGGTGACTAACCGGCTTGGGGGACGGGAAGAAGGGGAAGAAGAAGAGGAAGAGGTCGCCTTTGATTGCTATATCACGGTTGTGTTTGATTTCGTTTCTTTGTCTGAGGTGTTATTTGAAGATTGAGTGTTATTTGACATGTATCTTCTCATATCGAATTTGTTCTTTTTTAATTGCTTATTAACCGTGCTTTCAGGAATTTCAGGTGACTGAGACATATTGCGCTTATTTTTTGCTTTAAATATATAATTTTCACTTTTTTCCTGTGTGTTAGATAGTATTACTATTTTATCGTACTTAAGAATAGCTCTCGCACCTTGTTTTCTCATTTCCTTCAGTTCTTCTTGAAGCTCTTTTCGCTTTTTTAATACTTGGGATGGAAAATCTTCTTTTATATAAATTGAGGTGTCATTCAAATTTCTTTTATTTTTGAGTATCAGGATTTTTTTTCCCATAGTTGTTAAGGTTACAACTATTGGTCTTAACTTCCCAGTTTTCTTTCCCAGTCGTTTTACCGCTTCTATCTCGAATCTCTCACATTTTAGCTTCATTTGTTTGTTTATAATTTCCAATGTTATGTTTTCCAGTTCATAATAATTTCTTTCTTTTTCCTCTACTCCGAAAAATACAATATTTTTTTGTCTTATTTGCTTATCTAAATAATTCAATTGAAGATCTTGTTGATCGACTCGCTTTTGTAATTTTTCATAATTGGCGTTAATTAAATTAAACTTACTGTTTATATTTTCATTTATTGACTTTGTGATATCTTCTTTAATTTCTTTTATTTCTAACTTTTGCTTTAATAAATCATCTTGAATATTTTTTAATATCACCATAATTTTTTCTTCCATAATTACAATGAACTTTTTTTTTTTTCGTATCAGAGGGTATTTCGATACAACAAAATGGTCGAGCTAAAAATTGTTTATATCCATAATTATCTTAGTTTATTCGTACCGTTAGTATTCTGGAGTCTGCACTTGATATATTGCTCATCTACTTAACGTTTTTCCCTTTAATAACTTGCATTAAAGGTTTTTTTTTTCTATATATTATGTCGTGACTGTTATTATGGTTGTGACGGTTATTACAGATTTTCACTTTAATTAAGATGTTTTGCACTGTATCTTATAGTTCACTGTACTCGTCTTTTGTTTATATTAATTTTTGTAGTATTTAAGCACTGTTTTAATAATCACACCAGTTTTTAACAGTATTTTTTACGGAGCGTATTTTTTTGCCCTAATACTATCTACATAAATGTTATAAAATATTGAGATAATATTTTGCTGCAATGTTATTGTTTTGGTTCTGAAAACGGAGTTAAAAGTATTGATACTTCGGGGTTCAAACGGCGTAAAGGACATTTTAGCGGAAATGAGTTTTTAACCTTATCACAATAATGATAATGTTAAAAACTTATTTTCATCAAAATGTCCTTTACGCCCTTTGAACCCCGAGGTATCGAAAGTACACTTGTGAACAGATTCAAGTGGATTTGGTGAACAAAACTTAAACTTTTAATTTTTATTCATTTCTGAGTGCAGTCTTATAGTGTAACGTGTTACATATTTGTTATTATTATAACTATTATATTGTGTGAAAGTTCATACAAAAATAGCGATAGTGTATAGTGAAACAGTTAAAAGTAAAATTTTACTGAAGTTAGGTATAAGTGGTCATATTTAAGTGAGATAGGTATGTACGTAAAAAAATCTTTTATTATAAATATGAAGCGAGCTAGAGTAAGCAATGTTTGGCATTATTTCATAGTTGATTCCGAACAAAATAAGCTTGCAAAATGTACTATTTGTGTCAAAATGTAGCTTTAAAGGAATTGTATCTAATTCAAATAGACATTTGAAAACTAAAATTGTAATTATTGCTACGAATAAAAATGCAATTCAAGAACATAAGCTTATTCCAGTGAAGCCAAAAACACCTCAAATAAAAATATAATAAAAAAATTAAAATATCATATGTTGCCAGTTATCTATGAGGGAGCAAACACTTTGCTCTAAGGAGTACATATTAAACAACTTGTTAATCCAATAATACCAATATCAATGTCAAATTAAAAGATAAATATAACCTTCATAATAAAAGATATCAGTAATATTCAAATATTAGTTTAAGTATTATAATATTACTTGACGAATATATTCATATTACTAATACTGAAAAATATCGGTATTAACCCATCTTTATTAGTGATGAGCGTCATGTACTATAAATATTCAATTATCCTAATTATCGTTGTTAGTCGATTATGAATTTCATTTCATATGGAATTTCATGATCTTTTTTGTGTGTGTGAGTGATCTACGCTGTTGGCCGCGGGGCCTTTACAGCTTCACTGAACAAGATGAATTTCATGATCATCATAAAACCTTTAATTTAATTCTTAAGAAACAAGTACATATATAGAGACAATAAAATAAAAGACAATAAAATAATTGAAAAAGTTCTACATAATTGGAGACACGAAACGCAATACTGAGACATAAAACAGTTAAGTTATTTTTATTATTTTCTAGTCAATGTACAAAAGTTAAAATCTTTCCGCATAGCAAGCTATTTATGGTTATTTAAGTTTCTTACAGTTTAATAAATAAAAACAAACTTGTAACATACTAAGCATCAATGTATGTATTGTATTTATTAAAGAGTATGAATTTTGATGTGTATAGAAAATTTAATCTGTTGAACCTACTTGTAGGCATTCGCAGCGTGTCCGGCTAGTTTAATGAAATAAAAATATTGCAAAGTTTGTCAGTAATATAAGTGATAACTTAATATGTAATTTCTTCAAAACAAAAGTAAATGCACTTTTTGAATCATCCAAATGTATTCTATATACATTGGTTGTTCTGCACTTTTCTTTGCTTTTCTATATTTGTTTTCTGAACTATTTTTTGCAAAATTTATACTTACTTTTGTATGCGTTCTCATTCAGAATACAATGCATCATATATGGATTCGTATACATTCCCATCCACTCGAAGCACACATTTATTTAATTCTAGCGAGTTCAAGTTGGAACATTGTTTCGTTAAATTGTTACGCGTGTTATACAGTCCATTGCTTAGTATCTAGTCCCCGTTTATTTTGTACAAACACCTGTAGTATAATCTTAACCATTTCCAATATTTTGTATGGTGCTTTCAAGCATATAAATTATATAACCGGTGAGGGTTTTTGGCTGATTATGTTTTATAATATCATCATGATGATGTGGTAATATAATTTTAATAACGAATTGTTATTTCCAAATTAAATTTATTTATTACAACATTTATAATTTAAATGCACACTGAGTACTAATTAATTTTAATTCAGTAAAAAGAAAAACATATTTTTTACATATGCGATAATTCATGTCGGTTGCCCTTTACTAGTCGTCTTAAGTTAGCAACATTTTTATTTATATTTTGACATTGACGGTTAACATTTTTTTCCGTGGATTTATGAACACGTGTTTACTCTAGGATAGTGACGTGTCGATTCGATTTTTCCGTTTATCGATTATGCTTATATTCAATAATTGATAATTATACACTGTGAAATCAAAAAACAATAATTTTTAAAGAATGTAGTCTCCAAGAGCATTATTTTACTTATTTAATGAAGTAGCATGGAGACGCTCGATTATGAAAATGTCAGAAACGGTCACCCATCTTGTGCCGACGAACCCGAACGCTGCTTAAGCTTGGTGATCGCTAAGAACACCGCTATCCTATAGCGATACGAACGTCTCGTACCACAAATTAATGATTCTGTGTTATAAATTGTTTATACTTTTTGGGATGCGTTTAAAATCTACCTACCTAGGTATTCTTGCAGACTGTTGCAGACTAAGCGCCGATATTTTTAAGAATCGGTTATGAAATGACCGATTCTTAAAAATGAATGATGATGATGATCTATTATAAATAATCAAATATAAGAAAATAATTGATTGTTTATAATTGATGATGCCCATCGCTACCCTAAGACTACTTATCCAATTAGAAAATCAAGCAGCCTGTAAAGCGAAGAGTGATGTCTTCAATTTGTTTTAGTTTCCAAAACTTGTGTTATTTCGAATTAAAATGTGTAATGTTGGTGGTATATTAACCATTATATATTCTTATACGTGGACGAGTGAAGGTAATTGTAACAAAGTGATAAAACGTACCTTTTCGATTGCCCTTAAAACGGCCGTCGCAATTGGTACGTAACGTATCCATCGCTTTACTATCCAGGGTGGGGCACGTCATTAATTTCATAATCACCTTATCATCAAGTTCATCAGGGCAGATGAATTAATTTTGAAATGAATATTCGTAATATTTGACATTGGCAACATACACGTCGTCGTGATGCCATAAACACAAAAAAAGCTATTTTTTTACTCTGTTGTGTCTGTCATGCTACTGTCACTTTGGTGTTGGTACTTGATAATTTCAAAAAGTGGTTGAAATAAATGTATAAAGCCCATTGAGATAGGTTATTTATTGGTAAAATAAGTCCTTAATAAGAAGTTTAATTCTGTTATAACATATAATAGCTGTTCACCTATCGACCCTAGAGCTTTAGAGCTCAAAACTTATAGTAAAATGGATCTAGCGTTGGAAAGCAGCAATTTGAAAACATTAAAAGAGATGATTTTAGATGAACGCAAGTTAGTAACGTATATTTCTTTGAGTAAAGAGTTATGCGTTCATGTCAACGAAGGAAAATCTCTATTATGTCAGGTTGTGGAAAATATTAGGAAGAATTGTCCAGAGACAAAGTTATTTGTATCTTATATTATATCAGGTTTATTGGATAACAACAAAGCGTCTACCACGGTATGTCCTGAAGCAGGCATGGAGTCTCTTAAAAAGACATTTACAACTATATTTTATCAACACATTTATAGTGTTAGTCATGGTCTGGCAACAGTTGATAATGTTGCATTTGCAGCTCTAAATAATTTCGAAGACTTCCCTTTATGCATTGGTTTAATAAAAGGAAATACTTGCATTAAAAGATCTCAGGAAGACATTGGGAATTTGAAATCAAATAGTCAAAGTGTAATTAATGAGTCTAAGTCTATTACCCTTAACAAACAAAATAAAGATCAAGCTAAAGAAGTCATCAAAAAGGGGCAAGCCAAAGAAGTGGTCAAAAATGGGCATGAAAATGTTAAAACAGTTCATGAAACTAAGTCGGAACCAGTTCCAAAGACTGAAATTCCATCTCCTAAGAAAAATAACAGTACTGGTCAAATTTCAATAAAAAAGAATGGTAAAGCTGCTACCAATAGCATTGCCGGATTCTTTAATAAGACTCCCAGCCAAAAGCTTGTTACTAAATCTATTAAAAAGTCACCTCAAGAGAATGGGACTGAAACAAAAGAAAAAGATGTTAAGATTGAAATCATAAAAACTGAAGAAAGTACAACAAAAGAAAAACAGAAAGATTCACCTACAAGTAAACCAAAATCAAAAGGTAAAGGGGCAAACAGTTCACTCACACAGTTTAAAAAGAATGCGAAAGTAGATAAGAAAAGAAAAAGAGTTTTGCATGTCTCAGACAGTGAGAGTGAAGATGAAGTAAATGATCCATTCAGAGAAGAAATGGCTGTTGATCATGAATCTGAAGATGAGATTCCTCCAACACCAACTGTTAACACAGTTAAAATAACTTCTGGTATAGTGAACCCTAAGAAAAGAAGGAAGATTGTTGATAAGACTTATACTGATGAAGAAGGTTACATTCTGACAAAGAAAGAAGAAGTTTATGAGAGCTGTTCTGAAAATGAGGATGAAGAGAATTGTAAACAGAACATTGAACCACTGAGAGATAATAATGAAAAAATTAAAGAAAGCATTGAGGTGTCACCAAAAAGTAAAGGGAAGAACTCCAAGAAAAAGGTATCTCCACCTCAAAAAGGAAAACAGTCATCTATAATGAATTTCTTTTCTAAAAAAGTTTGATTGTGGTGTTCTTGTATAGGCACTTTTAAGATCACAAGATTATGTAAATCAGTCACTGAGTTTTATTAAATTCCCTTTAAGCTTTTTTTTCATTTTTGCTGCATGAATAAAATTACAGTGACTATTTTTTAAAAGCATGTTATGAATAAAGAGACAACCATTTTTGTTTTTATCATTTATTGTTTCTGTGTATGATCTTAAAATATATGCTGGCACTAACATTTATCTTTTAGTTCCAATAGCTACAACCCAGTCTGGATGAACTTGAACATCTACTAAATAAGAGCATTTCGTGTTGTATATGGATGACTGAACATCTTGGCTGGAAACTTGTCTGTAAAGAAAAGGAAGGCCACTTTAGGGGTAAATTATAATACATACACACAAACATTTACTCTAACCAGTTTTTTTGTTGTATCTCTCCAATTCTTATTAGATCAGGATAGTTATATGGGACCATATTAGTGGTGACAGCTATGGAACAAAAAAGAATTATCAAAAATTATGCAAAATGATAGGAGATATCAGGTAATAAAAAAAAGTTACTATGAGAACTCGACTTTTGAAGTTTAGGTTAATAATAATGGACAACAGTAGAGTCTAGTGGTTAGAACGAGGGCAGCTCCACTCACTAGAACGAGTAGTCGCGGTTTTGATCACTGGAACAAAGCTTTGTGTGACCCCACATATTGTGGTGTATGTGAAATTCGCGTTTCTAAAATGCACTCACGACACAGAGCTAATTATATTTTAGTGCAGGGTAACAAATTAAAAAGATACTACGATATAACATACGATTGTTGATTTATGCAACAATTCCTAGACCTTTTCCACCGAAGACGCGCGGGAGAAAATTGAAAGTTTGCCATACACATTACATTCGCGCATCATACCCACTCCTCGCTTAGCGTGAAAATGCAAATTTAAGACTTAATTCTCGAATGCACAGTAAGAAAAAAATATTCGAGTAAAGACAGTGAGACTCGGGTCATTAAACACCTATGAGCACCTGAATCACACAGAAATATTAAGTAACGGAATAAACATACTTGTTTTTTGAATTGCTATCCCATAGAACTTTAACAATTCCGTCCATGCCAGCAGAACATAGAAGAGAATTGTCAGCTGATGAATCACTAGGATCCGATTGAACCCTATTGGTCAAACTGGCCTTTCCCACAGAAGACCAGTCAAGCGCTGTAACTTTCCCATGATGCCCACGATATTCGTGAATGCATGTACACGCTGCTAGATCCCACACTTTGATTTTTTTGTCATCTCCTGGAATATAATAATAATGATTGAGTAAAACTTAAAAAATTTAGTATAGTAAAAAATATATATTTATTTAGTTTCATAAAATAATTATTAAGGCGCTCATAGCGCTGTGGTACCGCGGTGTTCTTACCGATTATTAAGGTTAAGCAGTGTTCGATTTGGTCGGTCTGAGATGCGTGACCCTTTGTGGCATTTTCATATTTAATCATCTGTGGTTTGCATGCCACGTTAAGCCCGGTCCCGGTTCCCACTTAATTGGGTAGTCGTAAGTCTTTAAGCCAAGTTGGAAGCCTTATGTTGTTATGGGTTTATTATATTTACTAGTTTCTGCCCGCAACTTCGTCCGCGTTGATTTTAGACAAGAACTTAACATTTTTTCGGGATAAAAAGTATCCTATGTATTAATTCAGGTAATAAACTGTGTGCCAAATTTCATCCAAATCCGTTATTGCGTCATTGAGTAAGAAACATCCAGCCTCACATTTATAATATTAGTAGGATAAAAAATAACATTAATTTAGTTTCATAAAAAAAAATATTGATGCGCTTGTATCGCTGTGGTGCAGCGGTGTTCTTAGCAATCATCAAGGTTAAGCATTATACGGCTTGATCGATCTGAGATGGGTGACCGCTTGTGGCATTTTCATACTCGAGGGTCTTTGTGGTGCGGAGGGCACGTTAAGCCGCTGGTCTCGGTTACCACTTATGTGGTAGTCGTTAAGCGAAGTTGGAAACCTTATGTTATTATGGATTTAATTAATAAGTCATATTAGTTTAAAAGCGCTCGTAGCGCTGTGCGACCGCGGTGTTCTTATCGATCACCAAGGTTAAGCAGCGTTCGACTCGGTCGGCCTGAGATGGGTGACCGTTTGTGGCATTTTCATATTCGAGCGTCTCCGTGCTTCGGAAGGCACGTTAAGCCGTTGGTCCCGGTTACCACTTAATGTGGTAGTCGTTAAGCCGAGTTGGAAGCCTTAAAAGGCGGCTTGATAAGTTCCAACAGCAGGTGGCCACAGACCTGCCTCCACCAATCCGCACTTGGTCCGCGTGGTGGAGTATGACCTAATCTCTCTCACCTCGATTTGTGAGAGAAGGCCTTTGCCCAGCAGTGGGCAGTATAGGCTGATATTATTATTTATTATTATTAGTTTAAATAGATTAATTACCGGCGCTAGCCAAATACGAGCCCGACGGAGCGAATGCGAGCGTCCTTACAACTCCGCGGTGTCCGCAAAGGACGCGAACCAGTCGGGCGTCGGACACTATCCATAGCCGAACAGTGCGATCCGCTCCTCCAGTTGCAATATAAACTTCATTTGGGTGGAATTTTACACACTAAAATAAAATAAATACCTATAATTAAGTAGGTGAATAAATACGTAATACTAGAGGCCAGCTTAAATTAATATACTGTCTATATAAAACCTTTAAGTTTTTAACAATAGATGGCGTGGTAAAAACGAGATATTTTGTAGGACTCTGGCCTATATACTTAAGATAATACAGAGTAACTTAACAGGAAACATAAATTAATGCAATCTGATAATAAATGTAAGGAAATAGTGATTTTCTACTAAGGGTGAGTACGACGGTAAGGGAGGTGGGGGACCCACCACAAGGCTGCTTTTTTTAAATTAAATAAATTATAACTTACTGTGACGTCAGACATATGACCAACAAATACTCTGACCGGGAAAGTTCGACTAAGGGACCACAACTTAGCAGTTCGGTCATGTGAACCAGTGACAACAAAAAGACCACTTTTTGAAACATCCATGCACCATATAGGATAATTATGGCCTCTGTAACAATAAATTGTTCATTATATTTCGTGCTAATGACCTCATTATAAGCAGTGTTGGACATTAGATAGATAGATAGATAGAATACTCTTTATTGTGCACACCAAATACATTATAACAAAACAAAGTAGTTGTTGTAAAATAACAAACACAACTGGCGGTCTTATTGCTAATAGCAATTTCTTCCAGACAACCAAGTCGAAAGAAATACAACAAAAATAAAGGGCAGTTGGTGGCGTACATTTATTCGAATAAAGTAACTATACACATACAAAATATGACATACATATATAGTAAGAAATATATTAAATTTATACATAGTGCAATAGAAATAAACGTAACGTATAAATAAGGATAGGTAAATACAAAAGGTTAGAGGTTATAACGGCGTCTCACTATTGACAACAGAGAGGAAGTGGTTCTTAACCATCATTTTAAAAGTAGCAAATGTCTGTGCACGTCTAATTGACTCAGGTAATGCATTCCACAAGCGGACAGCTTGAACTGAAAAAGATTTATCATAGAAATTTGTGGAATGCATCGGTGTTTTTAGTCTGAGATTTTCCGATGACCTTAGGAATCTTGAATGTGTTTCGTGAAGAAACTCAAATCGTTCTTTGAGATAGGATGGAGATGCTGGATTGAACAGGATGTTGTATAAAAGCGATAACAAGTGAGTATTCCTGCGAAGACGAATTGGTAGCCACTTGAGCTTAGCACGGAATTCTGAAATATGATCATATTTTCGCAAACCAAATATGAATCTTATGCAAAAATTTTGAAGCCGCTCAAGTTTATTAAGTTGGCTCTTAGTAAGATTGACATAACTGGCGTCTGCATAATCAAGGATAGGAAGAAGGAGGGATTGTGCGAGTGCAATTTTGGTGGCAGTGGGGAGAAAATTTCGCAGCCTCCTCAATGAACCTGCGGAAGCAAAGATCTTGCGGCTGAGATTTTGAAGATGTGGACCCCAAGTGAGATTGGTGTCGATGTAAATCCCCAAATTTTTTACAGTGGGACTTATTGGTATTGTGACACCGTCAAATTTTATCTGGGGAAGTTTCGACCAATCGACACGCGTAGTAAGCCTAGAGCTACCAATAACAATAGCTTGCGTTTTAACTGGGTTGACCGTGAGGCCATGACTTTTACTCCAGTCGCATATTTTATTTAAATCTTCATTAATAGTGTAAACAGCCTCCGACAACCTGGTCAGTGGAGCTTGTGAGTAAATTTGGAGATTATCTGCATAAAGGTGGTATGAAGAACGTAATTGGTTGGAAATAGAATTAATAAAGATAGCGAAAAGCAAAGGAGATAAAACGCCACCCTGTGGAACACCGGCATTCGTATTGCACCAAGAAGAGTAAGTATCTTCGATGCGAATGTGTTGCCGGCCAGCATTATTCAATTATTAATTTAATTATTGTAGGATCAATATTTTTTTTTTTAAAAAGGAGCACCATATATCATTTATTCTTGTCGTGGGTGCGTTTACAAGCATGAAAATGCATATACACAAATACCCAGGCCGAAACAAATTTTTATGGGTCACAAAGATTTGTCCCGTGCGGGAATCGAACCTGCGACTATTCGACCCAATGGGCGGATAGGCTTAAGCTCTTAACCATTGCGCTAAATCGTCCGTCAATTGAAATACATATACAAATAGTTAATGTTTTCACTATTAACTTTTGCCCAACTCTGATTATGAAGGTGTGTCCACATTTATTAACGCACATGGATACTGTTTCCGTAATTGCATGCGATGATTTTAGCGTGCATACCTTTTTTCCCGGGGAAAATCCTGTATAGGACTTCCGCGAGTTTCAGGGGAAGCTCGCAGGGTGTGTTGGATTCCTACCGACTAAAAACCCCAGGGTGGCCGACATCAGCACTTTGGAGGAGCTCCGGGATATCCGTATGGAACGCACCGGCGCCTCTCATGTGCCGCACTCTGAAGAGCCAGCCATCAGAGAAATACTTGATGATACGCTCCCCCCGCAACGACGCGGTGCTCGCTCCTCAGGGTCGCTTGTGAAAGATGTTTAGGGCCCCCGCCCCTTGCGTCCGCGACCCCGAAGGCCCCCTTGCTAATGTTGTTGCAGGGGGGTCCCTGCCAGATAGCATGCACAACCTATCCAACTCAATCAAGTTTCGCAAGACAGACGTCGTGCAGATGCATGAGAGGAGGTTAAATTGTGACTGTGAGCATATTGACGACGGCTAGGTCCTGTGGTTAAAGCATACCCATGAGACAAATCTCTCTGTGACCCACAATTATTTGTTTCGGTCTGGGTGTTTGCAATTTTAGGGAGTAGAGTTAGTTATTTAGTTTTTCGTAGTTTTTCGACTGATATTAAAGCTAAGATACCTGTATATTGCAGCGCATGAGTAATCCATGAGTCTCCAGGCACGCATGGTGCTGTCGTGCGATGCAGATACGACTATCTCCTCTCGGGGAAGCACACATACTGCCTGCACTGGACCCGAGTGTCCTCTGAGCGGTAACCCTGCACCTATTTGCCTAGAGGCGGTAAATAGTTCAAATTTTATTTAAATTATACTTATGTATCTAACTGTTAAAGTTCCTAACTGCTACAAGTTTAGGATGACGAAGGCGCGTTCCGATAACTTCGTGACTTTCCGTTTAAGGGACTATCGCGATAAAAACGAGTTTGTACCCCATGCACTTCAAGAAGTATATGGTTTAGAAACTTAATAATAATAAAATCGTTTATTTTCTCGCCACAATATAACATCACATAGGAAGAATGCCATATTACAATGTGGTTAATTGCCTAAACTAGGTTATACCGTTATTTCAGGTCACCAGTGCACCTTTCCCATGTAAGCTAATTTGGGCTTTCTCATAATCTAATAAAATTTCGTGTTAGTCAAAAGTGGTGGTGTCAAGATTAGAGCTGTGTGTATGTATGCGTTGGTGCATGCGTACGCGCGGGTGTGTGTTCGTATATGAGTGCCAGTGTAGCTATTGTGTGCTGCCAATGGGCAAGTTTACAATCATTCCTATTTGGGTATAGAAAGTAACGCCTCAGTGCCATCTCAGCGCTCTGGTAGTCTAGGGACATAAGCCATTCAAAGAGCCTTTTATTGCATAAAAAGTTATTATTCGAGTAAATTGAAAGTTTCTTGTCGATCTTATCTTTACAAAGATACCTTTCAAGAAAGCAGTAAAAGCGATTTATAAACTCATATGAATACAGGATTAAAATATCTTGAAAACTTATTTCTGGTAAAAGGAAAACACGATTAAAAGAAATTTCCTCGATAGAAAAAAAATCTAATGTCTTCTCTATTGCTTTACATTTTCGGATTCCAACATAAAACGCTTAAGAACTAGTGAATAGAATTCTTAAAACATAGCAAATCATTGTAGCAAAGTTTTAGTAAATCAGTTTTTTATATCAGTGTATTTTGTTTAGAAAATGCTAAAATTTGTTTTTGCACATACGTCGCTTATATTCGAGCGCGCGCTCAATATATCCGTCCTTTATTATTCTTATGTAAAGAAATAGCGTCATTATCTTCCGGTCGATAAATGATCAATCGCGGTAGGTCCTTAATGATACTCTAGTACATACAGAATGCCATTACACGATAAATTCACGGAGTTATCGTAACGCGCCGCGTTTGGTCATTGCGAATAAGGGCCCTGGTTTATCATGCCTTAATTTGCTGTCTACAGTGCCGGATTTACACATTTGCCGCCAGGAGGAGGCTATTCAATTTTTTGCCGCCCCTATTAACCTCTGCAATTCAATACCCTAGTTTACAATCAAATTGCAATTGTGATTTGTGCTCTATCGTCATCATTACATCAGCTTTCCCGTTATTAGTATGATTGTGGCCTAAAGTATCGTTGTGTCAGTTCCTAGATTATTCTTACAACTCACGATTTAGTGAAGTTTACCTTGGGTATATTTTTGAGCTAAGAAAACCTCAATAATTTTTTTAATAAGTACTACTAATTATAAAAAAAAATTAAGCCAATTTTGCCGCCCTAGGCTCCAGCTTACTCAGCCTGCTCGTGAATGCGCCACTGGTCATCTTAATGTTGCCGTCCATATGCTTCAGGGATGGAAGTGATTGAGGGTATAACACAACTAGTGGATTCGCAACGGTGTTGCCCTTACGATGGGCCTTTTGAGAGCCTTGGCGGGTGGCCAAATCCCTTTGCAAACAGCCCAGTTGTATTGTGATCGTCCATTCCTCATTTCCATACCTATTATATAACTATACCCACTGTGTGGGAATATCAAGTCAAATAGTGTGGTAAATTTTAATCACGCTACTGATTTGCTAATGGCACATCCTGTGGTGATCATTTTTACAAATGCCATTGTTGCCATTTTGAAAATGTTATGGTCATTAATAATAATTATAAAACCATGTAATATTCTAACACAATTTTGTATTGAATACTTACAATGTATTATCCTCTGGCATAGGTTCATGTGGCACGTAACAAGCCATTTCAACTTCTGAAATATTTCTATTAATCCTCCTTTTAATATTATTCTGTCCAAGATCCCACAGCCTTATTTCAGAGTTGCTGAATCCTCCACATAGCATGTTACAATTTTGATCGGTTTTGGCACATATTAAACTACAATCAGAATAAAACTTTCATTGAAATTAGTTATTCCAGTAAGGGACGTAAAGGCTCCAAAAATGGTTTTATTAAAAAAAAAACAGAAATATCAATTCATAATGTCAAAAGTATTTCAAACAGTTCATGAAATAAGAGGTGCATGCTTTATGTCAAACTATTTTTTTTTTAAAACGTGGACCCACACTAGGATTTATTCCTGTGTCGTGAGTGCGTTTACAAACATAATAATTCAACCCAGACCTTAACAAATAATTGACGGTCACACAAAGAATTGTCCCGTGCGGGAAACGAACCCGCAACTTATTCGACTCAGTGGGCGAAGCATCTTAAGCTCTTAACCACTGCGCCAAATCGTCCGTCAAATTATACCCGCAACTCATATTTGTGTATGTGAATATTTATGTTGTGTGTTTGTAAACGCACCCACGACACAGGAATAAATCCTATTGTGGGGCTTCGGTTTTTAAAGAAAGAAGAAGAACGTTTGCTTTATTTTCAGGCGTGTATTTCACACCCCTACGTTTTTTTTGAGACAATAGGTAGCCTTTGTCCTTTCCCTGTATAAAATCTATTTCCTTGCCAAATTTGATCAAAATCCGTTCAGCGGTTTAGGCGCGAAAAGGAAACATGCAGACAGATAGTTACTTTCGAATTTACAATATTAGTATGGATTAACAAAAATGTCCGATTTGATACAGGCTTCCTCTTCTCTAAAAGACCAAAATAATGAAAATCAAGACTATTTTAAATCTTACTAATATTACAGATATGAAAGTTTCTATGTTTGTTACTCAATCGTGCAAAAACGGCTGAACGGATTGGATGAATTTTGGCACAGATAGTTTATTACCTGGAATAACACATAGAATACTTTTTATCCCGGAGGAATGTAAGGTTCCTAATGTTAAAAAAGGTTTTAAAGTCAAAGCGGACGAAATCGTGGGCAGAAACTAAAAACTTGCTTACTATGTGTCAGGCGCAGCTACTTTGTACAATTTCAGTGGCGATATTGATTCTCTTACTCCTTTAATGGCATCTTGAAGATCCCTTAATTCTTTATCAACACTTTGATATTCGGCATGTCCATTACATTCAGCAAATATATCTATAGATGAAATAATAAAACAAAGGATTATTTAATTTTATGAACAGTGTAATATAGTTATGTACACATCTGGCGAGAAACAGAGCAGAGGATTTTCCACTGCCAAATCATTATCGACTTTAATGACGTTGAATAGAATCGGATCCGTACCTTTGGCTTCTAGTCGCTTTGATGCGCTCGGGGCCTATTAGTTGTATTAATTGATTTTCGATATTAATTTGGCAAACAGTCTTACTTTGGCAGTGGAAATACTTTGCGTTGCTCCTCGCCTCGCATTATATCTTAGTATATCACATTTTTTTTTATTTAAGGGCTGCCAAAATCATAATAGCAGTGTCTAATTTTTTTTAATGAGATGTATATATCAGAATATTACCATTAGTGTCAGTAATCTTTTCATCAGAATGAGTTCCTGTAACATTTATTTCTTCTTCAGTTTCTTCTTCATCATCTTCCTGTAATTGAAAAAAAAAATAGTTACTATTACCATTCTTTACTCTCTGTCTACTCCGCAAGGGATCTAGCATAATGATATAGATAGATTAGCTACCATATCCATAGTTTTTTGCACTCTTATGATAGGATATTTTAGCATTGGATTTTGATATTATTTGTTAAACTAAAGCATAATTTGAGAAAGAAAGCATGAAAAAACCTTCATTAGTTAGGCTAACAGTTAAGTAAACTACAAAAAATGATAATGGTTATGTATGAACATACCCACACAGTTTGATAATTATTATATTTGTAAATGTATTACAGGTATAATGAAAATAAATCAGTTTTGCTTTGAACCTCAATAATGTTGTATCTTTTATTGGCGACTGAAGAAAATTAGTGAAGTTGTGGAGATAATGGCGTCTAATATGGCCACAATTGTGTTCCCTGGACACTTTAACCCAAAAGTCGACAAAGAACAATTATTGTGTGCTCTGGATGCGGCTGGTTCTGATGACATTGACAAGGACAAAGCTCGTTCAATTTTTCTGTCTCAATGTGGCAAGGACATAAGTGAAATTATCAAAAATATTATTAGTTTTGGATAAATTTTATGAACCGGAAACTAATGAAATTTTACAAACAGGTAATTCAAAAAGCTGTTGTGGAGTAGATCGAAGGTCCTAGTGTTTATAGGGTGAGAACAGAAGATGGACAGACAGATAGGCCAAATGTTAGCTTGGTCTACATCTCAACCACAATTGATCAGACAACCAAGGCTATAATGGGATCGACCAGATGATGAACCAGGGATATCTGAACTGATACCTTGGAACCGGCGATACCCCAGCCGGAATTATGGCCTGAAATAATAGGTATACCTGAATGTTAACTTTAGTTCTGAACATACCCACATCAGTTTGATAAAATTATTGTAGGTATGATGAAAATAAATCAGTTTTGCTTTGAACCTCAATAATGTTGTATCTTTTAATAAAAGAAAAACAAGATATATGTACATACATATTATGTAGCCGCACTAATATAATATATAATAATAATTTATTGTCACTAATGGGGTAACACTCAGCATAAAGGTGTATTGCTGCATGAACCACAACACAGCGCTGATTTTCAGTGGTACCCCAAGTGCCATGCGGGCATGTAAATTAAAACGACGAACTCCTTTACCACACAGATATTCAAAAAGGATTTAAAATTGACATGAAATTAAATGTTCCACAAACCGTTTCTTGAACATAAGTATTTTTACATTACAGAAATATAGTGTAGATGGGCAGGTCACTCTGCTTAAAACAGGAAAAGTAAGATCAATAAATCTGTAGTATCCTATTATTCTATAGTTAAAATTGTCATTCCACTTAGCTAAGTGGAACATCTTTTCCATTATCATTAAATTTCTTTCATCAAATCCATATAGGAAAATAACATTTCGCACCTTCAAAATAGCAGTATCTCAAAAAATCAAGTTTTTGGGAAACTAATCGCGTCTTTTCAGAACCAAGCCGCGCAGGTAAAGGGAAGGAAAGTGAAAGAGACCGAAGTATCGTATTTCTTAATTCTACCATAAAAACGCCGCTGTTTTAATATAGTGAAGATAGAGCGTACCTTTTAATGGCCCTTTATGGCCGTAACTAGATTTTTGAGTTAAGTCTATACCGTTCTGAACGTGCGACTTGTTGATTGGAATACCACTCTTAGGGAAGTAGTGTTGGTAGTCAGGTAGATCACATAAGCCAGCAATATTAAAAAATCATATGCATGACCTGGAGGGTTACCCCAAGAAGAAAGGGGCAGAGCTAAATTGCGTATGTCCACATTTTAATCTTACAGGAAAATAAGTTCACAATATAAAAAAAATGAATTAGAAATACTGCTGGAGAACTCCTTGGTAATACTCTTAGGGCATGCTTAGCATGAACTACTTCAAATATGAACACACACTGAAGGCCCCCTTTCATTATAATTTGTTAATAATACTTACAAGGTTCTTTTTGTTAGGGTCATTGTTTATGTCAATGTGAAACCAAGTTTGTAAGACTTGTATTAAGAGCACATGACCATTTTTAGCTAAATAAGCTTTCAGCATATTTAATGCATCTTGTGACAAATTGATATCATATTTGCATGACCTGAAATAAAAAAAAAGGTATTTTACATATAAAATGAAGAAGAAAGCAAGCTTTAAGAATATAAACACTTCAACGGTCCCATAGAACAAAATTTCATATGCCAAACAAAATAAAAAGCATTTGCAACTTTCGTGCCCCTTGATAAAGTTGTTTATGCAAAATTAAAATAATGGATTATAGAAAAAAAAAGATCACCGTCACGCCTATATTCCCCAGAGGGCAGAGGTGTACTGAGTACACCCACGTTTCGCCGACGATGTTAGGTCCCATGTAATAGGGGGCGAGCCTGTTGCCATATACCGGGCACAATTTCAGACTCCGGACTCATACTTTTTTCGTTAGAAAAACTACATTTGTCCGACCTAGGATTTGAACCCAGGACCTCGTGATCACAAAGCAATGCGCTTTGCCACCAGACCAACGAGGCAGTCAATTATAGGACTTCGTTCATTGGGCATATCGACTTAATGATTATAAATACTTAAAATAAGTATATTACATAGCCTTCTGTATAAAAACTTAAATTCAAACCCACCTAAACGAAGCTATAGATGGTCTGGTTTCAACTTCTTGTAAAGTATAGATATTACCAATATCATCTAGTATCTGATTCATATAATCCTTCTCTGGTGTTTCATTATCTATTGTCCCATTTTGTAGTGAATTGAACAACTGCTCAAGACTATTAGGTCTATAAAGTGCTGATGGTAGGTTGCCATCTATTGGCTGGTGATAAGACAAATCTCTTTGTGGTAGTGTAGCCGCATGCCTCTTGAGAAACATCTGAGCAGGTCCACCATGACCACCACGTAACATCTCCAAGTATAAATGACAAAGCAATGGGCAAAGCAGTCCAAACAGTTCATTCTTAACTTTTTCATTTTTAATTTCTTTAATAAAGTTAACCAACCTGGAAATTAAGTAGTAATTCAGATAAGAAGTTATTATAATTTTTGCTGTTTTGTTATGCTGTATAATCTATATTATAAATGTATTAATTCAGTTGCAATAGTAAAGATGATGAAGTATGTGGGATTTTAAAATCTGTTCTAACCATGCAATGCACCTCAAAGAAATAATTCCTTATAAGGGAAAATGTTTTAAAAAACTGTAAGTAATTAAAAAACAATAAACTGACTATTTTTGATCAGTTACTAAAGTTTAATATAAACTGAGAATGTTACCTGGTATATTGTACATCATACTGTGCAGAATCATTATTAATACAAGAGAACAGGATGGAATTGGCGCGGCTTGCTTCACACTGGACTATAGTTGCCACAGCCATTTGTTCAGCACTCCGGCTTAAGTTATTGGAATTACTGAAGATGTCTATATCCTACAATAATAAATTGAACTTATGGGTGAACAATAATTAAATAGGAATTTGTTTTTAATAAAGGCTTCTACATTATGAATATATCTATATCAGATCTAGGGACACACATTGATGTAGTCTATTCATATCATCATACCAGATCCCTTGCGAGGTAGGCAGAGAGTGCAGGTGTATAGGTAATTTCTATTGTAAACAAATACACTCAAAAAAGTAAAGGCCAGTCTACTACTGGGAACCATAATTCTAGACCCTGAACTGCTAACAACAATTTTTCAATGCAAAATTTGCAATAACACTTTGTCCAACCTAGGTTTTGAAACCAAGACATTGTGAATACCAGTCAAACTATCAAAGAAGTCCAAAAAAATACACAAGTTCAAAATAAAATAGAAAAATATAAGTTTAACAGACCTAACTAGTGATAACTATCAATCAAGTCATTTTACACTAATGGTGAAATTAGTACATATTACGAATCCACATTTAGTTGATATCAAGTAAGGATATATAGTAACTACCGCCTGTTTTAATCTAAGCCATTTCTATGGTTAAGTCCTTTCTATAGTTATGGTACTATATGGTTACTGGATAATACAAAATTTTAAGCCTGCTTTCAGCAGATGTAGGTCAAAGTTGCAAGAAGGATCAAGCAACTATAGTTTGACCTTATTGTGGGGTTTCTTTGAGATTCTTTTGAAAGGAACACTGAATGTTACACATCATTCCTGGGCTCCTTTAGTTTATTATACACCTTCAATATCATGACTACAAAATAATCTCTATATTATGGGGGAGGCATGGAGTATAGACTTCCAGCAGGTTCTTTCCTTACCTCTCTAGCTTCCATACAAATGAATTAAGGATAATAGCGTCAGATACAATATTTTACACAATAGTAATGTTATAGGTACTTACTGGATAATTTCGTCGTTCTAAGTAGGAAGTGACTGCAGCTTTAATAGCATCATTTCTAGTCTTCTTCATTAAAGACATTTGTTCGATGTAATACAAAATATAATTGTAAACAAATAAACCGCCGCGCGTTCGGTCCGTGTGCTAAACTCCAAATAGTAGAGTACCTAATACCTATATAATGTCCAACTAATCAAAAACTACGTCTCCTTCTAGTTCCTTTCTATTTATTAATTCACTTTAATCGCCACACAATACATATAAAATTCTAGTTAACCATAACATCAAACATTGCAATCCTACTGCATGACAACGACTGTGACAATGACAGACAAAGAAATTTAAAAAAATGACAGCTCGATCTACTACTACCATGAAGGTAAAATTACCTGGAGGGAGTCATACGACGTTGCCGCTCCGCCGGTCATCGTTCAACACATTGTCTTTTATCTCTCTCAATTACACGGATCACCATTTTGAGTGAATGAGAAAGCTATTGTAAGGTTGGCAACGTCGCACTGTACGTGTGCTTCGTAGCCTGTTGCGTCCGATGTTTGGGCCATAACAAATGCGCCCCGTCCGTGTCAGCGGTTAAAATATGAATGAAAATTATTGTGTTAAGTAAATATACTTTAATACAGTGAAAATATGTCGTGTTGTGCTGTATTTTGTAAATCAAGGACAACCAAAGGAGGAGTAAAAAATCCTGAATTATCATTTCACACGTATGTATTTATTGCCTCTTATTATATTATAGGGAAGTTTACAGCAAAATTATGGATTTTACATGAAATATATACGTTATTGACGTCATATAATTAATATACGGTGATAATTTACTGTGAGTTTAAAGCTTTAATTTGTATTTTAAATATGCATTACTTTACGCTTCTCCAATAGTTATGTCCTACAGCGCCTATCACTTACTGTCGATATTAATAAATTAATACTGAAACATTAACAATTCCTATTCATGTCATAATGACTAAACGAATTTGGATGAAATTTAGTAAGGTTAGAATATCTAGATAAACACTGTCACGTCTATATTCCCCAATCGGGGGTGGGATATTCCCCAATCGGGGGTAGGACCTATTTATGATTATTTCATCTTTATAGCGTTTTCCCTGAAATAAAACACTTATTAAACTACTTACCTCACTGGAAGCTTTATATTGAGATGGCATATAGACACTCGGTTGCGAAATGAAGTTTTGCCTTTTGGGTAGTACTGCTTATACTGAAGATTAGAGGTTTGAACTCTATATGAGTTGGCATTGTGCCCTTCACCCTGTGAGGGTGCGTTGTATGCCATGCCCATATGTAGATAAATCTGAACCCTGAAAAGCATGTTGATATACGTGTGATGGAACTATTGATTATCGTGATTTAGAATCCGCGTTTGAGTGCTAAAACGTTTAAAAGGTACCTCCCCTTTCATTATCGCCGGCACGCGGTTGCGGTTAGCAAGTAGAAAATCCAAAATCAAGAACAGCACTGCGAGACCTCAAGACACCGTGAGCTCATTCTGCGTAGATCGGACCAAAAAAATAATTAAAAAGTTTAAGGGTACCCCGGAAATACTATGCCTTTTGGACATCTAACACCTCAGTCCTTCCCGTGACCATGGGTGCTGCAAAGAATTCGAAACATCGGGAACGTAAAATAAAAAATAAACCGCGATAAAATCCGAAAAATAGTTTTATTTCATGTGTAATATTCGCGTGAATCTAAGAACTCAGTATTAAAAAATCTTATTTAAGTACCTTATTGGTCTAGTAGCAAATCTGTACCTCCAGGTGATACAACTCGAGTTATTTAGTTATTATTTTTGATATATTTACACATTATGCAACAGAAAAAAATCTACTATTTTTCAATCTGTTGTCTCTTATAATGAAGAAGTTTTTTTTGTGCATATTAATATAACTAAGGATTTTTCAGAATTAACAAAGTGTAAGATTATAATTCTTCAATTATCACAAATTGAACTGAACTGATTGCTCCAATGTTTTTTTCTGTATTAATGATTCAACTTTAATTAACCCCTTATACACAAACAGCAGGGGTAGTTAAAAATGGTGTGAATTGATATAATTGCACGTGTGTCAGTGTACACTAATGTTATTTAATAAATGAACATATTTAGTATAGATTCTCAGATAACTTAAGATTTTTTGTACGTTGAAATAAATATGTTTTTTAATCATCTATTGTCTTTTACGTTGATAAGGCCTGTCCTAGTAATCACTTCCCTATTAAAGTACACTAATGCAGATCCACAAACTCCCACATGATTGACTCCCAAATTGACACGCTACCTCAGCGATATGCGCTGACCATACATCCTAGTTTCATGACTAACGTGCATTGAAAAAGCACACGTGCAAATGTAGGATAAATGTGATGTAAAAATTGTTACCACCACTACGCCTATATTCCCGAAGCGGGAGTGGGAGTGGTGTACTGTGTACACTCACTTGTCGTTCAACAATGTAAGGTCTCATGTAGTAGAGGATGAGTCTATTGATATTGTACCAAGCACAGTGCCAGACTCCGGACTAGATTTTTTTATCGAATATTTCGTATTTTCCGACATAGGATTCGAACCGATGACCTTGTGATCGTTATGCGCATTACCAATGAGGCTTTACTATTGTATTAAATTGTACATACTAATATCGATGTTTACTGATTCGTCTTTAAGATTTGTATTATGATACGTATGTGTGAACTTATATAAATTACTCGTAGTAATTCGAAATCATAATTAAAATGAGTCAATTACGATTTTGCATGAAGTAAATATTTGTGAATCATAAATTATCGATAAATTTTCTTATCGATAAATCCTGTACTAGTAATCACTTGCCTAATCACGCCCACAAACCCAGATTGACAAGCTCACACCGACATAAAATTGATACGCTACCGTGGCGTTATGCGGTGTCTAGGTATATTCTTCGTCTATGACTACTACCATTACGGACGGGCGAAGGTACAAAGCCATACTGCCAATAAACTTGATGATAACGATAATAATGAAACTGATGAAGTTTTCCACCCTAGATAGCAAAGCGATGGATACTTTACATACCAATTACGACAGCCGTTTTGAGGGAAATCTGTGAGTGTGTGTGTGTGTGTGTGTGTGAATGATCTACGCTGTTGGCCGCGGGGCCTTTACAGCTTCACCGGACAAGGGGGCGAGCGTGCAACCACTACGCTCGAGCCAGAAGGGCAAGGGGCAACTAGCTCAAGGGTGCCTCAAGGAGGAACGGCCTCGATTTGGGCTGTCGCTATGGGGGAGGGCGTATACTAGGTGTCTCGCCGTGGTGCTTGCACCGGCCGGCGGGCAAGGGATTCTTCGACCTTGCCGGCGAGGTCGGTGTCTGATCCTGTGTGCGGTATCTGTATCCGAAACGGCATCGGGTGGGTTGGTGAGAACATGCCGCCGATGGCGGTAGCGCCTGATAGGAGGGGAGTTGGGTTCGTAGTCGGCGGCAGCTACGATTAGCGGATTACTATGATTGGACGCGTTCGCAAAATATCGGGTTGTCGCCTTTTAAAGGCGCGAATAGGTTCGAGACCGAGATCGGAATGGAGATCGACATTCCGTATGAACCACGGGGCTCCAACGGCTTTGCGGAGGAAACGGGATTGAACCGTTTGGAGTCTATCGATGTGAGAGCGGGCGGCGTGCCCGAACACCTTACACGTACGTCATGATGGGCTGTATACAAGTTTTGTAAAGTGTCACCTTATTCTTAAGGGACATTTTATTCCGCTTGCAGATCATCGGGTAAAGACGACCGAGCACAAAGACTGCTCGGTTACGGACTCGCTTGATGTGCGGTCCGAAGGTCATAGTGTTGTTTAGGGTGACCCCTAGATATTTGACCTGACCCAGGGAATAGGTAGGTCGAACATGGTCACTTGACCGAGATTACTTCTTGGGTGGCGCAGGAAGGGGCGCGGTGTGGCACCTCTGGAGAAGAACACCGCAGCGCTCTTGTCCGGGTTCACCTCAATGCACTACTTCCTGAACCAATCCCCTAGAGTATTGGCGGCTGCCTGAAGGTTTCTGGTAATAAAACCCTTATTCCTATGCGAGACATAGAGAGTGGTATCATCCGCGAATAGGGCTAGATGCACCTTACTCGAATGAGGAATAAACGTTTGTGTAAAGGATGACTAGTAGGGGGGAGAGCTGAGCCTTGTGGGACACCAGCATGTATGGAGTGGGGAGTAGAGTGCGTCATTTCGACGCGATACCGAAAGGCGCGATTCGACAGGAAGTATCGTAAGATGAGCTCGAGTCTGTCCGGCACACCCATTTGGTAAAGCTTGTAGATCAAGCCGTTATGCCAGACTTTGTCGAACGCCTTCGCGACATCGAAGAAACGGGCACCCGTGTAGACGGGTTTGGATTTGTTGAGGCCAGTGAGGATGTGCTCCGTGATGCGGTGCACTTGATGGGTGTAAGAGTGTTTGGCTCGAAAACCAAACTGCTCATTGATGAGAATGCCCTTGGACGATACAAAGTCTTTGAGCCGTGTCAGGAGCAGGCGCTCAGGACAGTAGATCTTTGCCAGGGAGTTGAGGAGACTGATGGGGCGGTAACTCGTGGGACGGTCACGAGGTTTACCGCGCTTAGGGATGCCTATGACGTCGGCCTCCTTCCACTGAGTGGGGAAGGTGCAGTTTGTCATGGCGGCATTAAGGATGGCCACTAAGAGGCAGATGTGTTGGGAGGGTAAGCATTTGAGTAGGCGATTAGAAATGCCGTCAGAGCCGGGGGCCTTTTCCGGTTTAAGACCTTTAATCAGGTCCTCGACCTCGGCCTGGGTAATAGGGGGTAAGGAATCGAAAAGGCACGTTTTATCACTTTGTTTCAGTTACCTTCACTCATGTACATATAAGAATACATACTGGTTAATTTTCCACCAAACATTACACATTATTATTCGAAATAACAAGTTTTGGAAATAAGGACAAATTGACAACATCACTCTTTTTATCTTTTTTTGTTGTTGTGGCAATTGCGTTAACATTATGCCATTGTACAAAGTTTACGAATATTTATTTCTAAAATAATACAACTCCAATGAACCTGATGACAAAGATGATAATGAAATTGAGGAAGTGCCCCACCCTGGATAGTAAAGTGATGGATACTTTACATACCAATTGCGATGGCCGTTTTGAGGGAAAACGAAAAGGCACGTTTTATCACTTTGTTACAATTACCTTCACTCATGCACATATAGAAATACATAATGATTAATATTCCACCAACATTACATATTATAACTCGAAATAACACAAATTTTGGAAATTAAAACAAATTGACAACATCACTTCGATTTCCCGCCAAAACTCTTATCGACAACATCACTCTTCCACTTCCCGCCAAAAAAAAAAACGCGAACCTGACATATTCTCCCATAGACGAAGAATATACCTAGACACCGCATATCGCCACGGTAGCGTGTCAATTTTATGTCGGTGTGAGTTAGTAAACTTGCGTTAGTGTGTGTGATTAGGCAAGTGATTACTAGTACAGGATTTATCGATAAGAAAATTTATCGATAATTTATGATTAACAAATATTTACTTCATGTAAAATCGTAATTGACTCATCTTAATTATAATTTCGAATTACTACGAGTAATTTATATAAGTTCACACATACGTATCATAATACAAATCTTAAAGACGAATCAGTAAACATCGATATTAGTATGTACAATTTAATACAATAGTAAAGCCTCATTGGTAATGCGCATAACGATCACAAGGTCATCGGTTCGAATCCTATGTCGGAAAATACGAATTATTCGATAAAAAAAATCTAGTCAGGAGTCTGGCACTGTGCTCGGTATAATATCAATAGACTCATCCTCTACTACATGAGACCTTACATTGTTGAACGACAAGTGAGTGTACACAGTACACCACTCCCACTCCCGCTTCGGGAATATAGGCGTAGTGGTGGTAACAATTTTTACATCACATTTATCCTACATTTGCACGTGTGCTTTTTCAATGCACGTTAGTCATGAAACTAGGATGTATGGTCAGCGCATATCGCTGAGGTAGCGTGTCAATTTGGGAGTCAATCATGTGGGAGTTTGTGGATCTGCATTAGTGTACTTTAATAGGGAAGTGATTACTAGGACAGGCCTTATCAACGTAAAAGACAATAGATGATTAAAAAACATATTTATTTCAACGTACAAAAAATCTTAAGTTATCTGAGAATCTATACTAAATATGTTCATTTATTAAATAACATTAGTGTACACTGACACACGTGCAATTATATCAATTCACACCATTTTTAACTACCCCTGCTGTTTGTGTATAAGGGGTTAATTAAAGTTGAATCATTAATACAGAAAAAAACATTGGAGCAATCAGTTCAGTTCAATTTGTGATAATTGAAGAATTATAATCTTACACTTTGTTAATTCTGAAAAATCCTTAGTTATATTAATATGCACAAAAAAAACTTCTTCATTATAAGAGACAACAGATTGAAAAATAGTAGATTTTTTTCTGTTGCATAATGTGTAAATATATCAAAAATAATAACTAAATAACTCGAGTTGTATCACCTGGAGGTACAGATTTGCTACTAGACCAATAAGGTACTTAAATAAGATTTTTTAATACTGAGTTCTTAGATTCACGCGAATATTACACATGAAATAAAACTATTTTTCGGATTTTATCGCGGTTTATTTTTTATTTTACGTTCCCGATGTTTCGAATTCTTTGCAGCACCCATGGTCACGGGAAGGACTGAGGTGTTAGATGTCCAAAAGGCATAGTATTTCCGGGGTACCCTTAAACTTTTTAATTATTTTTTTGGTCCGATCTACGCAGAATGAGCTCACGGTGTCTTGAGGTCTCGCAGTGCTGTTCTTGATTTTGGATTTTCTACTTGCTAACCGCAACCGCGTGCCGGCGATAATGAAAGGGGAGGTACCTTTTAAACGTTTTAGCACTCAAACGCGGATTCTAAATCACGATAATCAATAGTTCCATCACACGGATATCAACATGCTTTTCAGGGTTCAGATTTATCTACATATGGGCATGGCATACAACGCACCCTCACGGGGTGAAGGGCACAATGCCAACTCATATAGAGTTCAAACCTCTAATCTTCAGTATAAGCAGTACTACCCAAAAGGCAAAACTTCATTTCGCAACCGAGTGTCTATATGCCATCTCAATATAAAGCTTCCAGTGAGGTAAGTAGTTTAATAAGTGTTTTATTTCAGGGAAAACGCTATAAAGATGAAATAATCATAAATAGGTCCTACCCCCGATTGGGGAATATCCCACCCCCGATTGGGGAATATAGACGTGACAGTGTTTATCTAGATATTCTATCCTTACTAAATTTCATCCAAATTCGTTTAGTCATTATGACATGAATAGGAATTGTTAATGTTTCAGTATTAATTTATTAATATCGATAGTAAGCGATAGGCGCTGTAGGACATCACTATTAGAGAAGCGTAAAATAATGCATACTTAAAATACAAATTAAAGCTTTAAACTCACAGTAAATTATCACCGTATATTAATTATATGACGTCAATAACGTATATATTTCATGTAAAATCCATAATTTTGCCGTGAAACTTCCCTATAATATAATAAGAGGCAATAAATACATACGTGTGAAATGATAATTCAGGATTTTTTACTCGTCCTTTGGTTGTCCTTGATTTACAAAATACAGCTCAACACGACATATTTTCACTGTAGTATATTTACTTAACACAATAATTTTCATTCATATTTTAACCACTGACACGGACGGGGCGCATTTGTTATGGCCCAAACATCGGACACAACAGGCTACGAAGCACACGTACAGTGCGACGTTGCCAACCTTACAATAGCTTTCTCATTCACTCAAAATGGTGATCCGTGTAATTGAGAGAGATAAAAGAAACGATGACCGGCGGAGCGGCAACGTCGTATGACTCCCTCCAGGTAATTTTACCTTCATGTATTCTCCTATCAAACATAAGTATCAAACACTGTCAAAATAAATAAAAATGTTGCCAGCTTAAGTGATCATCATGCCCTTATTTAATATTTATCATTTGTTTATGCCGGCGCTTTATTAACGTAAGTTGAATTGATATAATTCTAAGATATAATTACTTACACATAAGCGCCAAAATGGCGTTCGTGTGCCAACAACATGGTGCACTTACACTTTTTAGGAACGCATATAATATATTATTATAATCATTATTAGCTTCGTGGCTCACCGACGTGGAGTAGCTATCGAGCTGAACTTTCGCCCCAGGACAACTAATATTACTTATTGTTTAATAATTTTGTACTTTTATAAAACACCGTCACGCCTAAATTCCTTTTCAACCAAGGTTTGCAGTGGGGTACTGTACACTTACTTTTTGCTGACAATGTTATGCCCCATGTAATTAACATTCTAAACATTCTTCAATGTAACGATGGCCATTGAAGGCCAAATGAAGGCAGACGTGGATCAGATACAAAAGCACGATCGACGATTTTGCAAAGAAGATACAGTTCTACAAGGATCTTTTGTACCGCGGGAAAAATCGGAACTAATGCTGTTATTAAGTGATATGACAAGCGCAGAATTTCCGTTTGCTATTAAATTTGCCCAAGTTTTTTAATAATTAGTGACTGTTCGGACTCGCCTGTTAAAATTGAAATCAGGGGTCGGAAACCAAAAACATTTTATTCCTAATCAGCATCCCCTAAAACCCTAAAAGTGACACCCATATTGACTTTGTTTCCAAGGTTGCGTCCGCCATCTTTGATTTCAAAATTGACGTAATATTCGTTATCACCATCTAGTGTTGTTAAAACGCTCGAGTCGGCGCTTACACGCTTGAGTCGACGCTCAAAATGTTGCTAAGCGGTGGAGTCCCGAGTCGAGTCGGTTTCAGAGCGCTCGAGCGTTATAGTTAAAACGCTCACTGGAGCGTCGCGCTCGACGCTCGCCTCGCGCTTGAGCGTCGAGCTCAACGCTCCAGTTTTATGGATGATTTTAAGTCATGTTCATACATCAATATTTACTGCGTGGAGTACTTATTAATTTTTAATTAACTTGCTCTGTTTGTATGTCTCTCTGTCTTTCCGTGTCAAAGTTCAAAGGTAGTTTGTGATTTACTTTTCAAACACTTACGGTTCTCAAATTAACCTGAAATTTGGCATACGTATATAAGTTCTGTGACAATGCAATAATATAATAACTGGTTTGATAATGGTAGATGGCCAATGGGACCACCTAACTATTTGATATAGCCCTACGATGCTTAGCCTGGTTTAGTCTTGACAAGTACTGTCTACTTAAGTACTTACTCAAGTATATAATATCAACCTATACTGCCCACTGCTCGGCAAAGGCCTTCTCTCACAAATCGAGGCAAAAGAGATTAAGTCATACTCCACCACGCGGACCAAGTGCAGACTGGTGGAGGCAGGTTTGTGCCAACTGCTGTTGGAATTTATCAAGCCGCGGCTTCCAACTCGGTTTAACGACTACCACATTAAGTGGTAACCGGGACCAACGGCTTACCGTGTCTTCCGTAGTATCGAGACGCTCTAATATGACAATGCCTGTTGTGCCTAATGACCTATAAATAAAATATATTATACCAGTACTAGTTTCAATATCAAATATAAATCCTGTTTAGATTTACATTCGACGGTCGATTTAGCGCAGTGGTTAAGAGTTTAAGCCCCTCCGCCCACTGTCTAATAGTCGCGGGTTGGATTCCCGCACGGGACAATTATACACTTTTTTTTGTTTCAGTCTGGGTATTTGTGTATGTAAATTTTCATATTTGTTAAGGCATCCATGACACAGGAATAAATCCTAGTGTGAGGCTACGATTCTTTAATAAAAAAAAAGAATTACAATACTACAAATACATATACAACACATTTTACATAGTTTGAAAAATCTATTTGTGTGTTTTGTACAAATAATAAAATAATAACCCCAAGTGCTTTTGGACCTTTGTAAAAAATCGCTATAATTCTAATGCTGTCCCTAATACATTTTCATATGAAGATGAACATCTTGTAACCGGCAATTCTATCTGTGACGCATTTTCCTCTTACTTTCACTCTTCTTTCCTTAGGAACACCACCAGTAACTCTCACAATCAAGCACTACTGTTTAAGCCACACTTTTTTCCGATAACTTATTTTCCATGGAATAAGGTTGATAATTCCTTTTAAACGTACTGATGTAACTACTAAATACCAAATTGCCTCACACTTTAGCTATGTATCAAATTGTACTAGAAGTGAAGACTTGTTATTGGCTTTCTATTACCTATACAAGTTGTGTATTGTACTTTGTTTATATGCTGTAAGTTTTCCATGCACTTAAATAAATGAATTATACTAAAAATACTGCCTCGTTGGTCTAGTGGTAAAGCGCATCGCTTTGTGATCACGAGGTCCTGGGTTCAAATCCTAGGTCGGACAAGTGTAGTTTTTCTAGCGAAAACTTCCCAGTACGAGTCCGGAGTCTGGAATTGTGGCATATGGCAATAGCCTCGCCCCCTATTACATGGGGCTTAACATCGTCGGCGGAACGTGGGTCTACTTAGTACACCTCTGCCACCCCCGCTTGGGGAATATAGGCGTGACGGTGTGTGTGTATTATACTAATGTTGTGTAATGATTCAACTCATTTTGTGTTCAGGTTCGGTCGTAAAATTTTATTGCTTTTTGCCCATTACAAATACAACTTTAAGTGATTCGAGTAAGGTACAATATGCCCAAATTTATGTTTATTTCATAAATATAACCACTCACATGGCATTGGGGACGTTTTTAGTGGAACTTTTGAACGGCAGTGTGTATCTTGTTATGATATATCGATGGTTATTATATCAGAAACGGGTAGAGGTATTATTTTTAAATCACATTATCAATCAGTCAATTTAAACTGCTTCGACTCTTTCCATACACAGATACGGCATTCATTTCCATGACATCCTGGCCGCTCTCACTGTCACTAATATCGCTGTTACGAGGAATATTCGACATAATGGTAATCAAACTACGAAACGTTCTAATTACTTGTTTTGATTATTAGCCATTCGATTTCAAGCTCCAAGAATCAAAATAATAATTGAATAAAAGAAAAGGAAAATATTAATTGATCATGATCATTAAATCAATGCGTTTTGGTTGGCTATCCTTTGCCGAATGCCGTAATAGCAATCACCTAGCACACCTCGAATCTCAAGACATCGTCAAATGCGCCGATAAGTCCTTTGTCGGCGCGTTTGATGTTTGTGCCGCAAAGTTCCTGCTTGAGGCGCCCTCGAGTATGTCACCCCCTTGCCCTTCTGGCTCGAGCGTAGTGGTTGTACGCTCGCCCTTAAGTCCGGTGAAGCTGTAAAGGCCTTACGGCCAACAGCGTATATCACTCAAACACATACACACGTTTTAGCCGCAAAATTAAAGATTCGTTTACACTAACGTTTCCGTAATAATATTAAAGAATGTTTGTATGTAATAACATTGGGACGGCGATTTCTATAGCGAATAGTAGGTGTATAGTATACAGTATACTATATTCCCTTAACCCCCGTAGGGGGTAAAATCTTAGTTAAGTACTGGTGTTGGATACGCCTCTGTTACACAGTAGTTTCGGAAGTCTAAATTCATTTCTATTTTCGACGATCAAAGTAAAATAAATTATAACGCTATAACGCTTGAGCTCGCAACTCAAGCGTTATAGCGCGAGTCTTCAACTCTCCTAGAGCCTTAAAGGCTCGAGCCTTTAACGCTTGAGTCTTGAACGCTCGTAAGCGTCGACTCAGCGTTGAACGCTTGGCGCTCATTTTTACAACACTATCACCATCCCCTAAAACCCCAAAACTGAATCTCATATATATTTTACATAAAAGGTCCCGTCCGCCCAAAGTGACACCCATATCGATTTTGGTTAAAAAATCGCGTCCGCCATCTAGGATGCAGAAATGAACGCCATATCAGTTAGTTATCAGCATCCCTTAAAACCTCATAAATGATAGTCTTGTTTTGTATCGAGTCTTTAAGGCGAACTTGCACTCAAGCTTTTTACTCCCGATTTAACCCTTGCAACACTAGACAGAAGTGCACATTGTACACCCACATTTCACCAACGATAGGTGTGCTTTTAACACCTACATTGAACCGACGATGTGATTAGATGATTGATTGTTAATTGTTAATCGGAAACGTACATAAAACTATTTACAATTGATTGCAAAAAATTGCAATTACGATTGATCAATTGTTAATTGTATCAACAATTGATTTTTGCCCGAAACTGATAGATAGGTAATATTTCAACGACATTGTGCACGTGCGAAAGAGATAGGAATATTCGTTCCTAAAATAGAAGACGAACGCCGCGCCGTCGAGAATGTCGTGGCCGCGTCTGAGTTTAACCGGTTATCCCTTATCTGATGGGCAAGTCAAGAGTCTACGGAGACTTACCTATCAAATAAGACGCCGGTTAAGGAACCAACGAGCGTGTACCTATGAGAGAAATATGAGTGGTAGAAGCGAAAGAGGTTTGTAAGTAAAGATGCTACCGGAATTCTCTATTCTCTGCCTACCCCCAAAAGGGGTCTGTATCTTTTGGGAGTACTAATACTTAGGAATAGTACTCCCAAGGGCTATGCAATAACTTGCGCAGCTTGCTTAGTATTCTAGGAGTAATAAGAATCTGTTTAGCAAATATCATAGACCTTAATTAACAAATCATATAAAGAAATAATATAACATAAATGCGTTGTTTCTTGATTTAAGATCAATGGCCGTCGGAATAATAAAATGTTTACATATTTTTATACCGTTATGAGTTTCTCCATTTCCTAATTAGTTGAGTCTAATCATATATTTTGTATACCAAGTCATTGACTCTATTATTATAATTATAATATACAAGCCTGTATAATGCCGCTCCCACACATGTACACAGATCTTCGCAACAACTAAATGTTGGAAACCATTTGCAAATATTTGTACAATTATTAGATATTTGCACAAATGTGTCACATTTGGGATCACGGTGTTATGACGGTTTTTAGTTAATAATTCATCAAAAGGCGCAAACCGCAAATATTTTGACCACTCCACCATATTTACGAAGATACTACGTTGGCTGTTTAATAGTATATGAAACGAACGAACATATGACAAACAGCTGTAATGTTAAGAAAAAATAAACCAAGTCGTTGTATCTTGTTGTGTTTAATGGAGTGGACAAATGATTTTGGAAAAGTTAGTATGTTTGAGTTGAGTAGACAATCGAGGATTGTATTAAAAGATAACCTAAATAATAGAGCGCTACTACAGTGTCATTCAAATTGCCGCCCCTTATATCTAACATCTTTGGGAAAACTGACCCAAAAATATTTGTGAAACCAGTGTGTGTGCGCAGTCGCTGTACGTAAAGATTTGATGTTAAACACTTTCAAAAATATTACTTTGGGTAGGTTCAAATATGTTTTACATATTTGTATACATGTCTGGGGCTGCCATAAGAGGTCAACGGTCGAGGTGCATTGTATACAATTATATTGCACGTTATAGATATGTGTGTATTGATGTCGGTTGGGCGACTATATTAATAGCTGAATGACTAGATAGATAACCATTTTTATTCGAAATGGCTTCTTTGAAAGTTGCTTTTATTTGTTTTTCTTGTTGTATGTTTATTCCTTTACTAGCTGAGAGTTTGAATAATATATTATTTAATGGTGATTATGACTTTCTAGATCTGACACATCCATTTAATGAAAAAACTATTTACTGGCCCGGATCTCGAAACTTTGAATTTACAAAAAAGCTTGAAAAATATGTCGATGAAAATAATTCGTGGTGAGTCTATTCAAACCATAATATTAAATAATCTGTGCCCGAGTAACTGAATGCAGAGTGTTACTAGGTTTTGCTTTGACCTAGTCGGATACCCAGTCGAATTACTCGGTTTAGATTGAAATATTATAGAGAAAACTATTTTTTTGTGCACTATAAACTGTATTTAGCGAAATATTGTCCTTGGAAGCTGGTAACGTATATGGGGAAAGAAGGAACATACCTATAGAACAGGGAACTTATTGTTCAAATCATAACTATTTAAATTTCAAATACCTATTGGTCTATCTATCTATCTATAAAATCCCGCCAGCTCCCTCGCGGGGTAGGCAGAGAGTACAGAGTTCCAACAGGTTCTTTCCTTACATACCTCTCTGGCTTCCTCCACTCTCATAGTTCGTCTCATACACACTCGCCGGTTACGGAGACTCGACTTGCCCTTCAGATAAGACACGGTCTATTAGGTCATGGTAAGATAGTCTAGGTCTTTCCCGGTACCTACATCCTTCCACTTTCGCATTGTATATCTGGTTTGTCATTCTTTCTTCTGACATTCTTTCTATATGCCCGAACCAACGGAGCATACCCTTTCTCATCTTCACACCGATAGTATCTTTCATACCTACTAGCTTTCTTACTACGATTGGGTTTTTAGTCGGTACGTGTCCGACGCACCTCGTGAGTTTATATTCTAATTCTATTGTTCCACTAGAGTTAACTTTTAAAAATAGTACATCGACGTATCTTATATAAAGCATAAAAATAATAGCTACATCTATTTAGTTAACTCGTTAATTTAGTGTAAACGCCTGCGTCAAAATAAGCATTAAATAAGGCGCTAAAAACACGTTGCCGCTGCTCAATTAATGCGTTGGACATTGGCTAGAACTTTATAATGTCTTTGTTAGCGTGTGGGATAGGATCATAAAGGTGAAACCTTTTCGAAATCATTTCCACATTCAACATGGATTCTAGCCTTTTTTGACGAACCAACAGACGAGCAATATGTACATTCAACATCCCCGATTAAGAGTTTTCAAGATATCGGGGTACATCAGATTTGTAAGAATATAATATATAGTAACTTATTTAATGGACTGCCTCGTTGGTCTAGTGGGAAATAATGTGCTTTACGACAAATGTAGTTTTTCTAATGAAAAATTCCTAGTATCAGCCCGGAGTCTGGAATTGTGCCAGTTATATGGCAATAGGCTCACCTATTACATAGTTAGCGAAAAATGGGTGTACACAGTACACCTGTGCCACTCCCGCTTGGGGAACATAGGCGTAACGGTGTTTACTTTTTATTTATTAAATATATTTTGTTGTCAATCCGTAGTAAGGTCATCATCATCTCAGCCTATACTTGTCCACTGCTGAACATAGGCCTCCCCAATCGCTTTCCAGCGTAACCGGTCCGATGCCACCTGCATCCAACGACTTCCTGCGATTTTCACAAGATCGTCGGTCCATCTGGCAGGCGGTCGTCCCACGCTGCGCTTGCCAATACGTGGTCTCCACTCTAGAATCTTTCTGCCCCAACGCCCGTCCGATCTACGCGCTATGTGGCCCGCCCATTGCCACTTCAGCTTGCTAATCTTAACGGCTATGTCGGTGACCTTGGTTCTTCTACGAATCTCCTCATTCCTGATTCGATCGCGTAGAGAAACGCCGAGCATAGCTCTCTCCATAGCTCGCTGAGCAACTCTGAGCTTTTTTATGAGACCCATTGTAAGAGACCACGTCTCTGATCCATATATCATCACTGGTAACACACATTGACTAAAAACTTTAGTCTTAAGGCACTGAGGTATTTTGGATGAGAAGATGTTGCGCAGTTTCCCGAACGCTGCCCAGCCGAGTTGGATTCGTCGATTGACCTCTCTCTCAAAGTTGGACCTACCTAACCGGACTACCTGTCCCAGGTAAATGTATTCGTCGACAACTTCAAGAGTAGAGTTCCCAACGGTGAGTGCGGTGGGTACGACATGGACTTTAGACATTATTTTCGTTTTGTCCATGTTCATTTTAAGACCCACTTGTTGAGATACTCTGTTGAGGTCACCGAGCATTCGTCCTAGATCTTCCAGCGACTCCGCCACGACCACAATGTCGTCGGCAAACCGAAGGTGAGTGATGTATTCGCCATTGATGTTGATGCCAAGTCCTTGCCATTCCAAGAGCTTGAAGGCGTCCTCTAAGGTGGCCGTAAACAGTTTCGGAGAAATGACGTCTCCCTGCCTTACTCCTCTTTTTATGGGGATCGCCTTCGTGCACTGCCCCTGTACTCGGACTGACATGGTGGCGTTATTATACAAGCACTTCAACACTTCGATGTACCGATAGTCAATGCGGCATCGCTGGAGAGATCTAAGAACCGCCCAAGTCTCTATCGAATCGAAGGCTTTCTCATAGTCCACAAACGCCAAGCATAGTGGCCGATTATACTCCTCGGTCTTCTGTATAATCTGCCGCAGCGTATGTATGTGGTCTATGGTACTAAAGCCTTTCCGGAAACCGGCTTGTTCGGGAGGCTGGAAGTCATCAAGCCTGCGTTCGAGACGATTCGTGATGACTCTCGAAAACAACTTATAAACATGGCTCAGCAGTGTGATGGGCCTATAATTCTTCAGTAAAGTGTTATCACCTTTCTTGAAAAAGAGTACCACCACACCCCTGTTCCACGCTTCCGGCGTTTTTCCTTCGAGCAAGACGAAATTAAACAGCCTCTGAAGGACTTTAAGTACCGGCGATCCGCCCGCTTTCAGAAGCTCTGCGGTAATTCCGTCTTCACCCGGCGCTTTGTTGTTTTTAAGGTGTTTGAGAGCCATCCCAATCTCGTACAGGCTGATGTCCGGGATATCTTCTGTGTAGTGTCGGGTTAGCTTGGCTCTTGGGTCTTTTACCAAGTCAACAACAGGTTCAGCTACTGAGGTATACAACTGCCCATAGAACCTCTCTATCTCCCTGAGCACCTCTGACCTATTCGACGTTACGTTTCCGTCCTCCGTCTTCAGCTTCGTCAACTGGCTTTGCCCAATAGACGCGTCTCTTGCAAACACTTTGGAGCCCTTGTTCTGCTCTATGGTCTCCTCAATACGTCTTGTATTGAAGGACCGTAAATCGTGTCGCAAGGACTTCAATATCTGTCCATTGAGCTGCCTATAGGACTTAGCATCATCGGAGGTTTGGAGTGTCATAGTACGTCGCTCAGCCATAAGGTTTCGGGTGTAGTCAGATAGCTTTTGAGGCCTATTTTTACGGTGGGGCTTAAAATGCTTGGACCCGACCGTATGGACAGTCTCTACCAACCTATTGTTGATTTCGTCCACTGATGCGCTGCTGTCTAGCAATTCGAAGCGGTTTGACAATTCGAGTTGAAAGTTCTCGGGGTTTTGGATATGTGCATTAGAAGGTCGGAGCGTAGACTTCATCAGACGCGATCTTTCCATTTTGACATTAATATTTAATGTGCCTCTGACCATTCGGTGATCACTGCCGGTTTTTACCCTGTGAATCACGGAGACATCATTAAATATTTGTCGCTTGGTGCTCATGATGAAGTCTATCTCATTTTTTGTGGAACCATCAGGGCTCATCCAGGTCCATTTCCTATGAGGCGGCTTCCGGAAGAAAGAGTTCATCATAAAGAGTCCCTCCTTCTCCAGATATTCGGCCAGCCTCTGACCCCTGGGGTTGCGTTGCCCATATCCAAATTGCCCCACTCTCAATTCATCATCGCCCCGTTTGCCCAGCCGCGCATTGAAGTCACCCATGACCACTGTAAAGTGTGCTTTGGAAGTATGTATGGCTCTACTAATGTCCTCATACATTACTTCGACGTCATCATCTGAGTATGCCGAGGTCGGTGCGTAGACCTGTATGACCTTCAGCGAATATCTTTTGGCTATTCTGAGTATCAGGTACGCTACCCTGCTCGACACACTAGTGATGGACACAACGTTGTCTATGAGTGACTTGTGGACGATAAATCCGACACCACCTTGGGACTGCTGTTCGCCCTCCCGGTAGTAAAACAAGTTGCCGGATTTTAAGGTTATCGTGTCCTCGCCCTTTCTTCGGACCTCCGATAAACCAACAATATTCCACCGCAACTTGTTTATCTCTTCTTCCAGCTCAACAAGCTTCTCATCTGTCCTTAACGTGCGTGCATTGTATGTCACCAGGGCCAAATTTCGGTGTTGGTGGTAGCCGAATTTCTGCCGGAGATTCTTAGCACCCCTTGTCCTGTCGTTACCATGGCTGCTACCGTGGCCAGGACGAACAGGACCGCCGGGGACTAGGGGCCTGGTTTTCTTACATTCGTCCATAATTGGGGGTGTTTGCCATACTCGCCACGCTTGGCAGGCGGGTTGGCGAGCGCAGTTATTGGTCGTCGAAGTGCTAAGGGAACGCTGCTGCCCATTCCCTAGTTTTCCCTTAGTCGCCTTGTACGACACCCGATGGGATGAGATGGGTTGGTCCTATTCTAAGCCGGGAACCACGCGGTCGTAGTAAGGTACATTTATTTTATCAGGTATGCAGCGTACGAATTCGCAGCGGGTGAACATGGAGGAACACATATCGATGCTCCTTATCACTTTTCGATGTCTGGTAAACGCATTGGCGATATATCATTAGACAGATTAATAATACCATGTAAGTGTCTCATCTGCTTTAATCTGCGAAAATATCATTATATTAATACCTAAAGCAAAAACTTTGTACCTCTTTTTACGAAACTTGCGCGGACGGAGGAGTATGAAATTTCCCACACTTATAGTTTAAATAGAGAAGTAATGCAGAATGCTAATATTTTTGTTAAATTATGCATAAAAAATACATTAAATCAATAAAAAAAACATTACACACACTACCATGTATTTGACACAAACACGCATATATACTCTTCTGTTTATTGTTAAAGTCTGTGGTCAAATTGAGAATAGATTTATATTGTTTGTCTTTAATATTATTTGTCTATAGTCTTACTGAATGTCAAACATAACCAGCAAACGATGAAAGAGTAGGTCGAATTTCGACCAATGGGCGACCACTAGTATATATAGTTTTATGGACTCTTTGACATAATAATAGTGATCGGGTTGAATTATGTGAAAATAGATTTAGTATTACATAATAAAGGTGTAGGAACGTACCTAATGTTACCCCAGCAGCGGAAAAATATTGAATTTATGAATTTGAGCTTTGTACATGTTTCCATCTAATGAACTAATGAAAGCTGAAAGCAGTAACGTGTGATTATTTAACGTTTTCATACGCTGGTAATACTGAGCCTAATGTCACCTATTGTTCTAATGAACCCATGGATCTATCTAAATCATCAGGCCAAATGCCTTGCGGGGTAGGTAGAGAGTACAGAGTTCCGACAGGTATAATATGTAAACCCATGGATATATTACCCAATATGCCATTGAATAAAGTATAACCCTTTATAAATTCATGATTGAACCATAAATATAGACGAAGTGGTTTTGATACACATTAGGTTTATTTTTTTATTACAATCCATAAAATTCTATATGATTTAAATTTAAAATCTCTGAATCTGATATCTTAATTCCATATCATTGCGTTGATGGATTGCATAGAAGATACTTTGACTCTTCAGACAATCCTTATTTTAATTAAAAAAAAGAAACGACTTACAAGAAATTACTTTAATTTAGGGAAGCCAATAAGTATTAGTTTCCTCTAGCAGAAAACCAATGACTTATAAACCATTAACACGAAAGAGTATGTTAGGAAGCAATGATTTATGCCCCCCCCCCCCCCTCTCTCGTTCGTCGTGTATATGTGTTCCTTAAATTCATAAACTTTATACGATTTTATAATTATGCTATACTATTTTTAGTTATCTAAATTTGCCACCATTTCCTACTCAGCTTTCATAAGTGTGACGTGTGTGATCAAATGTGATGCCATCTGTCGGTTATATATTCTTATTATATTTTTTACATAATGAACCAAACTATATAGGTATCATGATATAAATCATTGTACAATTTATTTTCAGTGACTGTTGTGGACATCAGTTCTAAAGTGAACGATAACCCAAACTTCGTGCTGTATAAACGGGATATGGACTATCTCCTGAATACCAATTTCGGAAAACCCTCTATTATAATATTTAAGTTCGGTTGGAGCAAATATTTTAACGACCGTAAAAAATACTTAGGTTTGAATGAAACAAGAAATACCTTAAACTTTCCAGGTAAGTTTTATGAATTAACAAGGAACGAAGTAATAATTCACCCGTAGAAAGAATTTAAATTCAAATTACTTACCTTGCTTGATTGATAACTATTTAGTTTGAATTCTTGCACCGCGCACTGAATCGTTCGCGTTATTATGTTAAATTAACCTTACCCATCCAACCAAAAACTAAGTAGATAACATTACTATGGTATTGTTCTCACATAGGATGGGTAGTGACAGTTCTTGCCATTTCGTTTGGCAATCCAAACGAAATTAATATTTAATTCAAAGGCATAAAACCATAAGTATAGAAACGGGTCATGCCTCGTATTGCCATTGAATAAAGTATAATCTCGTTTGGCAATTAGAACTGATGTAAAAAATACTATAACTAGTATGTGGACGCGGCCGCGGACGTATGTAATTATATATATGAATATTGGGTAATTGTGGCAGTCTCATAGTTACTTTAATTTAATACACTATACAGGACTGAGTGGAGAGGTGGCAGAGTGGATTACGTCACACAAAAATATAGTTGGTGTTGGAGTCGACGTGGCATCTGTGGACCCTGGTTCCAACACCGATTTTGTAGTACATAAAATATTTTCTAGGGCTGGCTTGTATAACTTAGAAAATATCAATTTGGAACAACCAATAAGCGGTGAGTACTGATGTTATTTGAATCATACATTAAATATTTTAATTTAGACCGCCTCGTTCATCTAGTGGCGCATGGTGCAGCTGGCGATCACAAGGTCCTGGGTTGGAATCCTAGGACAGTTTTCTGTTATATCAGGACCTAATATTGTCACCGAGGTATACCACGTTTCTCACCTCTACTTGGGGATTTTTATACATAAATATACATTTTACTTTCAGATTATAAATGTACAGCCTTGGTACTACCAATGAAAATAGCCGCGGGCACCGGAGCACCGGTACGTCTAGCGGCCATTTGCCCAAAAGAAACTCCCACCTCGTTCTGATGTTCGATAACTATGAAAACAGGTTGAAATTTAATAAAATAAAATTTAAGGAATAATAAGGTTTATTTTTCTAATGAAAAGGTTTGACAGTATTTTGTCACAACTGGAATGAGTAGGATAACAAAAATATAAAAGCAGATCCAACAATGAACTGCATATTTTTAAAACAAAAAAAAAAACGAAAATTAAAGAACAATAAATTGGTTCACTTATGTTTATAAGTCTAAGGTATTGGCTTTAATCATAAGTGTAATGTAAGAAGTAATTAACACGTAAGTCATGCTCTTAACATGAAGGAGTTTATAACTAACATAAATATAATTATGGCAATTTCGAAAAAATATTTCTTTCAATGAGCCTTTCGTACACTAATTCACCAGTCTCGTCTCTTAACTCCACAATGGGTGTAGTGTTTTCATACTCTATTACCTTTGCGTGGAAAGGTCCTTTATCTAAAAACGTATCGGCATATTCCTGAGTGACGACTTTTAAGTCTAAATCAGGATTTAATGTTACTCCATATAATTTAGCTGAAATAGTTGCAGGTGGCAGTTTTGCATATTCCTCATTAAGTTCTCGGGTGTCATCTAAAGAGATCACTTCAATGTTACCGTAATCAACATACCTGACTTTAATTTGATTTTTAGATTTACTGAACTCGAGAATCGACGCACGGTACCATTGGCCATCTGCTGGGAAAACAGCTAAACACGCTTTATTTTCATAAATACCTTTCAATGGCAACAATTCTGCTCCAACTTCTTGTAGTTCTTCAAACATTTGCTCATACACTGCGCTCGTGTCGACGTCTGAGATTATGCTTAGTTCTAGCGTGTCTATAGTATTGATTATTCCAATATTACATGTGAACTCTTCATTTGTAATGTTTGGGTATGAGAGATAATTACCTTCAAAAGCATTTTCCTTTTCTTCATCTTCCAATAGTTGGTTCCAGTCTTTACCCTTAAGAGATAAAATGTCTAAAGAAACTTGTGACGAGGATGATGGCTCAATCGTGTCTGGGTCATCTACAATAATATAATCAGGCCCCAGCTCCAACGTTTCCGTGCTAGCAGCTTCTTCGACTTCCCGTGCAATTTTATGAACAGGGGCATACTTTTTTATTAAAGCTTTAGAACCATCTGTATATTCAGCCATTTCAAAATCCACCAAATGATCATTAATCCACAACTTATCGTATTTTAATTCTATAGGTGTAATTCCGTCCACCGGTTCTCCTGCTACTTTCACGTAGCATTGCTTTTCGACAACTGATTTATGAATATAATCTAACGTTTGCCTGTCCCATTGCTTTCCAACAGGACGTATACGATTTAAAACGCATCTGTGTGCCTGTATAGGTATCTGATGAAGGGCAATGCTTTTTCTTAGATTAGAAAACGAGCAAATTTCTTCGTTACCGTAATCAACGTAGTGAATCAAACAAGTTGAATTTTCTTTGTTAACCTCCATGACTCGTCCTCTGTAAAAACGGTTATCCAAGAAGAAAAGTGCCACACACGGTTCTCCGACAGTCCACTTCGTGTACTTCGCCTTTGGGTCCGGATCCTTGAAGCGTACGTCGAGAGCCTTGCGGATGAGATCGAGCGTATCTTGTTGAGATACATCGTGTAAATAAATCAGACCATTGTTGTCTATGTACCTAAAAAGAAAAAAAATATACATTATAGTTTTCATTAGTATATGAGTTTATTGTCGTACAATAAACTGATATATTAATGACGTATTGTGTTGTAAATTTGTCAATTAGGTAACTTCATCACTCCAGAGGGATTAGGTGGGAAAGCATGTTCTCGAATATTTTTGTCGATACTCGTTAGCCATTACTCTATATGTTATCTGCTCGTAAATGAAATGTATTATAAAAACTATGAAAGAGACCCAAGCTTATAGCTCGAGTCAATGCTCGGTGGCTCAAGCCATTAAAAGACGCATCGTCGTTATACGTAGGTATGTACGTAAACTATAGGTTGTCTAGATAAAGATGTCAACTTAAGAATAATAATGCAACTTTGTGTTTGAGTATTGACGTCGCATGTCAGTGAGTAACCAATCGAGACTGAATTTGAGTGTAGCACTTACTAGTGCCCGTGCGGTAGCTACATGCCATTTCAACTTGTTTTTGTCTTCCGTAATTTAAACAAACAAAATAATAATAATAATAATAAATTTATTTATTTCTCCTCACAACAAAACTTCTAATAGAAACTTAACTAATTTAAGTGAACAATTTTGTCAGGTGTTTGTGAGAAGCTGGTGTCTATTATAGGGGTTAACCTGTATTACAGATCACCAGGCCCTCACCTTACGGAAATATTGAATAAAGTTATAAAAATTACGATATAATCACGCGTGAGAAATTATTAAAGATTAAGAAGGAGACAATATAATACGAATATTAATTTAGTTTTAATATGCCCTATGTGGAGGATTGTAGGCGTCTGTGTGTTTGTGTGTGTGTGCGTGTGTGTGTATATGTGTGCATTTATGACCAATATGTATACCTAGTCGTTCTGTTACCTTAGAATATTAGTAAAGTAGTTTCTCCGTTAACTCGTAATCCAAGCTTTGTAACCACTCCCTAACTACTGTTTTACACTTGGTATTCGGAAGGGAGTAAATTGATAAATAAAATGTAATTATTTCAAACTTACGTTGGCAAAGCAGTGAACTCCTTGCATGGTAATGGTTCTGAAGGCAACCAATCAGATATGTACATGATATTTGACGATTCTCCTCCCTCACTGGGCGTCACAATGTTATCATCAGACTCAAAAGGGGAAGGTGGGGTTGAGTTTCCAGACTCTGGTTTTATTGTTTTAAAAGGCGCAGTTGGAATCGGCTCTAATTGTAACCACTGATTGACAGAACCAGTGATATTAAGAAATGACAACATCTCGTCCCCATCGCCTGTGTCATTACTCTCGTTCGGTGGAACCTGAAACAATAAATGTGAATACATAATCTATCTATATCATCACGCAAAATCTTTGCGGGCTAGGCAGAGAGAACAGGGTACATAATTGTAGTGTAATAAACTGTTTATCGATTACCCGATATCATTTTTATCAATTATAAGTACGATATTTATGTGGAAGGATGTAGGTACCGGGGAAGACCTAGAGTATCTTACCACGACCAAATAGTCTTATCTGAAGTACAAGTCAAGAGTCTCCGTAACCGGCGAGCGTGTATAAGACACGAACTATGAGAGTGGAGGAAGCCAGAGAGGCATGTAAGGAAAGAACCTGTTGGAACTCTGTACTCTCTGCCTACCCCACAAGGGATCTGGCGTGATGATATATAGATATTACCGAATTTGTTAGATACTGTGTACAAATTGAAAGCTGTTCTCGATACGATATTCCATCTATTCTATTTCACACTCACCACATTTCTAGAAACCTTAAATTCTAAGAATGACAAAACAGAAAACAGGTATACAATGCGAAAGTGGAAGGATGCAGGTGCCGGGGAAGACCTAGACTATCTTACCATGACCAAATAGACCGTGTCTTAGCTGAAGGGCAAGTCAAGAGTCTCCGTAACCGGCGAGTGTGTATGAGACGAACTATGAGAGTGGAGGAAGCCAGAGAGGTATGTAAGGAAAGAACCTGTTGGAACTCTGTACTCTCTGCCTACCCCGCGAGGGAGTTGGCGTGATGATATAGATAGAGATAGATAGAGGTTAAATTCTAAACGTCGGCGTACCCATGACTGGTGAAAAGGACTATAATCAAAGATTACTGTGTTTCCCGCTGTTGCGAACGCGTTAATCTTGTATTACACAGTTACAAAAGCAAATATATATTATTGCAAGGTTGGGACAAAAATGTTAAAAATCTCCCATAGTAAGTAGTACCCAGTTCCCTGTACCGAAATTCAATGATTTTTTCATTGTATAAACAATCATAGCAATAAATGCTTCTGAAAATTGATTATCATCTTTTTATTTCTATTATCAAGAGGCTCCGTAACCGGTGAGCGTGTATGAGACGAACTATGAGAGTGGAGGAAGCCAGAGAGGTATGTAAAGAAAGAACCTCTTGGAACTCTGTACTCTCTGCCCACCCCGCAAGGGATCTGATTTGATTTGATTTTGATTTTTTAAAAACGTAGCCCCACACTAGGATTTATTCCTGTGTCGTGGGTGCGTTTACAAACATGAAAATTCACATACACAAATACCCAGACCGGAACAAATAATTGTGGATCACACAAAGATTTGTCCCGTGCGGGACTCGAACCCGCGACTATTAGACGCAGTGGGCAGAGCGACTTAAGCTCTTAATCACCGCGCTAAATCGTCCGTCGTGATGGATCTGGCGTGATGATATAGATATATTTCTATTATTCGAGTGTGCGGAAAAAAGGAATACACGTCTATTTTGTTACGTACTCGCCGAAGCTACACTACGCGATTTTGATAAGATCAGTGTTAATAATTGACTGAAAGGTTGTGCAAAACATTTTTTACTAAATTTCCTATAGGTAATTATACCGATACAAATGCAATATATTATCCCAGACGTCTATCGAAACAATAAAATGTATGAACTTACCACTTGAGACTTATCTGGTATTCCCAATCCTTGTTCAATTATTTTCTTGTTCAAACAACGCCACTCGGACTTATTCGGTTCTAGGGCGCCGCCTTGAATAGTATGGTACACCCATATTTCAACTGGCATACTTTTGTCTTTAAAGTTACCCAGTTTGGTGATGAACACGCGTTGGTATGCGTCAAGAAGTTCTTTAAGATATTCCTTAGTAAGTGATGGCCACTCCTCTCCCACTGCAGGTATGACTCCACATAGATGACATTTTATGGCAGCGTCTCCGATTCCAGCAAATTCTGGAGTCAGTTCTTTTAGGCTAGAGGTCGGTACGGTTTCCACGCAAGCGAAATCACTGTAGAACACCTTGGCAGAGTCGCCTTTGAGTTCTAATATTACTGCGCGACGCCACGTCTGTGATTGGTTGCACAATGTGCAACATCTGTCAGCTACACTCCAGTTGTCTTTACCCTGACTCTTTTTCTTCGAATAATATTTTTGCATCATTTCAAATAATTCGTTAAAGGTTTTTTGTTGATGTATCAGCGAAACGTATATTAGAGAGGGCGACTGATAATACAGAACTTTAGCCTCCAGCCTAAGAGGTCCCTTATCTTTGGCATCTAAGTCGTCATCGTTTACGTTTCTTGGGGACTGTTTCTTTAATATTTGGTACTTTGTTTGATTAGTACCTGTCTTTGGCGTTGGTTTGGAATCACTATGGGGTATTTTTTTAGTATTTACTTGTTTTTCTATAGGCTCCTTATTGAACATGTACATCCTAAAATGTTAAACAATAATTATAATAAAAATCATGGCGTGCAATGTCTATCGGCATTTATGCGAAATTTTATTGAACGACGAATTCCAGTGGGCACAGGATTTTATTTAGTGGATACGCAATTTCATAATCATATATTTAATACTTTTTCCATTTGTATTACATGTATGAGTAAATAGAAAGAGATTCCAGGTTTACGTAGTGAAAAATAAAATTTTATAAAAAGTTAAAGCTCTAACATCATTAAACACGACGATGGGAGTTTGGTGAACTAATACGATACAACAAAATAATACCAATGTGCACTATGCCTAAAGAGGACAGTACAAGTAACGATTCGTAAGACTAATGGAGTCAAATTATCCATCGCCTATACGGAATGGTAACTCGCCTATAAAATTTAGCTGTAAGAATAATAATAAGTTTTATAATAATATAAATGGAAAGAAAATCTTACCCAAAAGAAACGGCAAATTTATACTTGATCATCTCACTGTTGAGACAGATGATGTTTTCCTCATCTGTTTTGTCATACAGAGTGACGCCAACGGAGCCTCGTCCTCGGTTCTCGCGGTTTTCTTCCACGTGTAGTTCTAACAAATGATTCTCGTACTTTTGAAGCAGAGCTACTGATGCACTATTCCATTTCTTGTGCAAAGGCGTTATACCAGCGAGGTGACATTCAGTCGCCTGAATAGAATACGAAATATGATTTACTTTTCAATTATCTAAACTTGGCTCTAGAAGTTACTCTTTTTTACACGATTTTATTTAGCTTGCAATGATAGTTTGTTGATTTAGGTCAAATCTTGCAAGGTGAATGGGCTTTTTGACTAATTTTGGAAAACCGTTTAAATTTACTCTTTATTACCTAATAAACACACTACATTGATATTTTCGGAAAATCTACTGTATTATCAATAAAATAATATTTTTTTTTAATTACACAATTACCTGCTGCCTAAATGCTTGTTCTTAAAAAGGGTTTTAACAATACAATTATTAAGGATACAGCACGTATCGTAGGACATAATATTTTTTGAAGAGGGCCGAGGATAAAAGCTGGATGGGAGCAGTACAAAGCCGATCTTTGTAGCTATATTAGCGGGAGATATTTGTTTTAAAGTAGACGTCTTTCGGCTGATAAAGAAGGACATAACTATCTAAAAATAAAGAATCATTACTCACAAGCGCTCTGAGTGTTGTGAACCTGTTGTGTATGTATCTGAGAGCAGTCCAATGCACTAGCAACAGCAGGCCGGTGTCTGGTAGGAACACCCGCACGCGACCTCGACCAGGCAGCTCCTTGACAATACAACGAGCCCACAAGCCCTCTTCAGAAGACGAACGGTATTTCTCAACGTTCACAACATAGACCATACCTATTGAGGAGAAGATTAGATTTGGCGTGAAGATTGGATTTGTGATTTGGCGTGATGATATATAACTACATATTATAAAACAAAGTCCCCTCACCGCGTCTGTCTGGCTGAACGCGATAAACTCAATAACTACCGAACGGATTTTCACACGGTGTGTGTGTGTGTGAATGATGTACGCTGTTGGCCGCGAGGCCTTTACAGCTTCACCGGACTTAAAGGCGAGCGTGCAACCACTACGCTCTAGCCAGCCAGAAGGGCAAGAGGCGACATACTCGAGGGCGCCCTCGGTTGGGACAGTCGCTGTAGGGGGACGGGTGCACTACTAAGTGCACCGGTCAACCGCCGGCTATGGGAGGGGATCTACTACTACGTCGTCGTCGTCGCCCGTATTCTGAGCGGAAAGAAGGGATGACAAAGCATCGGGGGGGTCGGTGAGAACATGTCGCGGCCGGCGGTGGCGGCAGGGGTCGGGGGGAGATCGTAGTCGGCGGTGGCTACGATTAACGGATTCGCATGGGTAGATGCGTTCGCGAAGTGACGTGTTGACGCCTTTTTAATAAAGGCGCGAATAGGTTCGAGACCTAGATCGGAGTGGAGGTCGACGTTCCGTACGAACCAGGGGGCTCCTACGGCTTTACGGAGGAAGCGGTTTTGAACCACTTGGAGTTTATCGATGTGAGAGGGGGCCGAATGCCCGAACACAACACACGCATAAGTCATGATGGGTCGAACGCAAGTTTTGTAAAGTGTCACCTTATTTCTAAGGGACATTTTACTCCGCTTGCAGATTAACGAATGGAGACGACCGAGCACAAATGATGCTCGGTGACGGACCCGCTTGATATGCGGGCCGAAGGACATGGTACTGTTTAGGGTGACCCCTAGATATTTGACCTCTTTGACCCAGGGAATGGGTCGGTCGAACATGGTCACTTGGCCGAGATTACTTCTAGGGCGGCGCAGGGAGTGGCGCGGGGTGACACCTCTAGAGAAGAACACCGCAGCGCTCTTGTCCGGGTTCACCTCAATACGCCACTTCCTGAACCAATTCCCTAGGGAATTGGCGGATGCCTGAAGGTGTCTGGTAATGAAACCCTTATTCCTATGCGAGACGTAGAGAGCGGTATCATCCGCAAATAGGGCTAGATGCGCCTTACTCGAACGAGGAATGTCGTTCGTGTAAAGGCTAAACAGGAGCGGAGAGAGAACTGAGCCCTGTGGGACTCCAGCACTGATGGAGTGGGAAGTGGAGCGCGTCATTTCGACGCGATAACGGAAGGCGCGATTCGACAAGAAGTCTCGTAAGATGAGCACGAGTCTGTCCGGCACACCCAATTGGTAGAGCTTGTAGATCAAGCCGTTGTGCCAGACTTTGTCGAATGCCTTCGCGACATCTAGGAAGAGGGCGCCCGTGTAGATGGGTTTGGGTCTATTGAGACCGGAGAGGATGTGCTCCGTGATGCGGTGCACTTGGTGGACGCAAGAGTGTTTGGCTCGAAAGCCAAACTGCTCGTCGATAAGAATACCCCTGGACGTTACGAAGTCTTTGAGCCTCGCCAGAAGTAGGCGCTCGTATATCTTGGCCAGGGAGTTGAGGAGACTGATAGGGCGGTAGCTCGCGGGGAGATTTCGAGGTTTGCCGGGCTTGGGAATGCCTATGACGTCCGCCTCCTTCCACTTAGCGGGGAAGGTGCAGTTCGCCATGGCGGCGTTCAATATGGCCACTAAGAGGCAGATGAGTTTTTTCACCAATGGACAAAGTGATTCAAGAGGATGGTTTATGAGTATAATTCACCCGTGCGGGAGCTGGGGCAGGTCGCTAGTAGATTATAAAAATAAAATTCTACTGTATAGTATACATGCAAATTAATTGGAAAATTTGACAAATAAAGACATAATACAGTACCCAATTCAGGTAGATAAACGGTTCCAGTGTTTGAATTCATACTGTATTCTTGTTCCATATCTTCAGAAAGCTTGTCAAAGACAGTTTGAAGATGGCGCTGGAAGTGAATAAATCGAGTAAAAGAAGAGTTAGTATTGTTTATTGTATGATTAGGGACTGGCCACTAAGTGTGTAGTGTATTGTGTTAAGCCGCCCGTGTAAGCACACAACCGATTCTTACGCTAACCTACCTTTATTTTAATGGGCTGTAGCATTGATTTTTGCACAACATTTACGTACGTAAGTTGTACAATTATAGTATTTTTCACATAGGATGGTAACTGACAGTTCTAATTGCCAAACGAAATTAATATTTAATTCAATGGTGTTAAGGCATAAAACTATAAGTATAGAAATCTCTCAGGTCATGCTTCTTATTGCAACTGAATAAAGTATAATTTCGTTTGTCAATTTGACCTGTCACTAGCCATCCTATGTGAAAAATGCTATAAATGGGCTGCCAACGGTTGAGTTGTTGGCGTGTGTGCACTTTCAATGTAATGTATACCTTTTCAACTCAAGATTAAATTGTTGGTAAATTATCGGTAAGTTAGGGTATTATGTAAAACTTTCAATAACATATCGTTAGAATTAAGAGGACCTAAAAGAAAATGTAATATATTTACTTTTCTCACGAAGAACTTATCAGGGCTGACGATGTGCGAAATATACACTTCTTCAACAGTGTCGGGCTTGTAGTTATTTTGATCTATAAAAAGCTTGGGCCTTTCTGTCATACTTGCTGTTCTTGGATACTGGAAAACGAATCACAATTTAAATATAACGAAATACTTCCTCTAACTTAGGTCAATTCGGTTGGTTTACGTCAAAACCCATACATTAATCCTCTTTATAGCGCAACAGCCATTCATTATTACGGAGAAATATGTTAATATTTAGACACCAGCAAATATTTACAGAAGTATTTAATAGGGTAATTGTTTTTATAGTCAGCTTACAAAAGGTACCGACTAAATCAATGAGGTGCCGAAATTAATAAGACAAAGGAAATTTTGTTTGTGTCAGTTACTAAACGCACTAAGCACCTATTGTATTATCAGTCGTAAACCAACTTTGAAACTGTCAAAATGGCCAGTAAGCGTTATATGTTGACGAAAAAGTTTGATAAATGCAATAGAAAAAGGAGAAAAAAAAAGCGGTGAGATGTATTGTAATTGGTGAAAGCACATTGTCGAAAATTGCCCCAGAACCAACAAACATTTGACCCATGCCATCATTATTATATCTATTTTATTAAAATAATGGCAAATATTTGTATCTAACGGACAATTTGCAATCTAAAACGAATATTTCAATATATTGTAAGTACTTATATCGAAGTCGCCGACATCTTTACTGAATGCCAACACACAATGTAACCTCATACGTATAAATAGCTACTGAAGTATAACCTCAAAATCTAATACGTTTTATGCAATATTGCGATTCCCCTGCTTGTCCGTTTAATAATAAATACCTATAAAGAATTTATGGGTGATTTGAAATCATACGAGTATTCTTCATTGCTGTTGGTTCAGGGGCAAATCATGTATGGGCGCAGAACAATGTCCTTTGGTTATTTTTCCTGCTTCCTTCCGTATACCAAAAGTTCTTTATAACGAAAAAAAAATAAAAAGAGTTTACACTGTATCAGATTTATACAGAGTGGCCAGAAGAGTAGCGTAAAAAATAATAATCTATAATATTTTTCACAAAAGATGGGTAGTGCCAGTTCTAAGTGCCAAACCAAATTATTATTTAATTCAATCGTGTTAAGGTATAAAACTATAAGTATAGAAACGGGTCATGCCTCTTATTGCCATTGAATACAGTATAATTTTCTTTGACACTGACAACTGTTACAGTACCCAATTACATGACAAATACTATAATAAGAATCTGTAAAGCGTCAAGAACCGGTGTCATCTCAAGTTAAGTGGTACTGGTACTCTTGCAATCCGCAACTTTTCGAGTATCGGGACTTTTACGTTGTCAATAAAATTGCTTCCTTAAATACCGGCATGTCCAGCCCTGATTGCATCTAGATGTTCTCTTTTTGACGTCATCATCTTGTATAGCTTTGCACTGGTTTTCAAGTTTATGATTTAATCTAAAATAAAAGTTCGTCGTAACTTACCGGTAGTTTTGGATTAGGCATTTTTGCGCGTTCGTGGAACACAAGCGCATGAGTCAGGCTCACACCGTGTTCAAATGTTGTGACGTCACAATCTAACTTCAAATCTGTGTTGGAGGTAGAAATCATACGGTGAATGTGTATTACAGCTTGTTTACTGAAAATGAAACAAAAAATATTTTAATGAGTCATATAGTATAATATCTCAGCCTATACTGCCCACTGCTGGGCAAAGGCCCTCTCACAAATCGAGGTGAGAGAGATTAGGTCATACTCCACCACGCGGACCCAGTGCGGATTGGTGGAGGCAGGTTTGTGGCAATCCCCTGTTGGACTTATCAAGCCGCCTTTAAGGCTTCCAACTCGGCTTAACGACTACCACATTAATTGGTAACCGGTACCAACGGCTTAACGTGCCTTCCGAAGCACGGAGACGCTCGTATATGATAATGCCACAAACGGTCACCCATCTCAGGCCGACCGAGTCGAACGCTGGTGATCGGTAAGAACACCGCGGTCGCACAGCGCTACTAGAGCCTCATAATGAGTCATAGTGGTTTAAAGTATATGCTGCAAGGTTAGTACAGGCAGCGCGGAAAGATATATATGTCACGGATTTTGTCGCCTTAGGCGTCAGATAATCGTTGTCTTACGTAGTAGCGTGGCGTGCCGTGACAAAAGTTTGACATTAGAAAATACTTTAGACAAGACTCGTTTAATTTATGTGCAAGACTCGAATCACTGTGATGCTGTTGCCTGTTGGTAAAATTCCATTAGGTTAGTAAATGAATACCCAACGGAACTAATCGATTGGGATATCAATATACAAGGTGTAACATAATAAAAGCAAGACCTCAGACACCCCGATTAGAGAATTGCTTCATAGAGTCAAAACGAAAACCAAATTTTCAAATTTAAAGGTTATGTTACCCTTTTTTAAAGCACTTTTATACCCGAATTAACAATGAGACTTGTACGTGTATGTGTGCGTTTTGGGAAATACATTTTAGGAATGCGTTTGGAATCTTCTTCTTGCTATGAATCAAGAATAAATTTAATTTTTAATAGTGCGGGAGGAGGATAAGGAGTAAAAGCATTTTTTGCAAATTTAAAAAAAATGTAAAATACATTAAAAATTGTTAGAATCGAGTCAGTTACCGATTTAGAACAAACTACTTTCAGGTCTTGTGTTTATTATGTTACAGCTTGTATAGATTCATTGTTCGCATGATTTAAAAATACTACTACTACTACCGACGACTGCCTCGTTGGTCTAGTGGCGAATAATGTGTTTTGCAATCACGAGCGCCTGGGTTCAAATTCTAGGTCGGACAAATGTAGTTTCTCTATCGCAAAATTCCCAGCATCAGTCCGGAGTCGGAAATCGTGCTCGATATATAGCAATAGGCTCGGCCCCTATTACATGGGGCCTAACATGGTCGGCGAAAATGGATAAGAAAAGGATGTACACAGTATACTTCTGCCACCCCCACATGGGGATTACAGGCGTGACGGCGTACTACTACAGGTATATATTTCAGTTAGAATGTGGGTGCACACGGATTTGTTTGTAAACGTGGGGTAATTATTCTTATTAAAAATCTGGCGTGATGGTATAAATTTCAGAATACATTAATATTGAAAACGTCAATGCACGCACAGAGAAAAAAAAATTTCTTATAATTACTTTATTACTCACTTGTCTATTATATTTTGGATGAGAAAAGAATCATCGCTGGTCCAAGTGCCATTCTTTGGCTCACAATTGAATAATGAGCAGTTTAAAGCTAATGGGAAAGGCGATTGCAACCTTGCTGGCGGGAGGAGACGTAATCTGTAAATAAAATATAACTATTAGGAGCTTACCCCGCAAGGGATCTGATGTGATGATACAGACAGATTATTAAGAGCTATCGTTTTCCGTTCGTGGGCAAAACCTCCTTACGCTTTTCCCACTCTTTCATGTTAGTTACTATGTAAGACACGTCACTTAAAAAGAGTCCAGTTCTTCCCGCCATCTCTGCCTAGGTCTTCCGCGTTGCCTTTTCTATCCTAATATTATAAACAGGGAAAGATTTGTATTTTTGTATGTTTGTAACGAATAAACTCAAAAACTACTGAACCGATTTCAAAAATTCTTTTACCACTAGAAAGCTACCTTATCCAGAAGTAACATAGGCTATATAACATAGACCCGGTTGGTGGCACTGTTGTCGACCGGGTACGAAGGCGCTGGAAACTGCTAGTCATAAATAGTAAGTGTTTAAAAAATAATATTTAAAATAAAGTGATGGTGTTCATATGATAAAACAAATTCCAGGCTTCCTGCAATACTCTCTTTTTTTAGATTCTATAAATCTATTTGGCCAGGCTCATTCACCGAAAAGTAGAATACCTAATCCTCCTCTTGTTGTGAAAATTCGCTGTCGTATCAAAAGTGCAATAGTTTTTTTTTTAATGTAAAATACATACCTGTCAACAGTTACTGTTTCGGTACTTCCAAAATCGAAGCAGAAAACTTGAAATATCGGTTTTTCAATGTTCGCCTTGTCAATACTGATCACTCGACATCGTTGCCACATGTTATCCGTCTTATTAAATGCCAGGTAGATCTTTCCTGCGAAAGTGTTTTATCTTGTTAGATAAAAGTATAGGTTTATTTTAAAGTATGATTTATACCTTCCGATCCCAATTAGCGGATAAAACTGGATAATGTACAGATAGGTAAGTAAGATCTATCCTAATTAATAATCCTATTCTAATTATCGGATAAAATTCGAAATAGTAATCCAGAGGGGTCTGTAAGAAAAGAACCTGTTGGAACTCTGTTCTCCACGCTTACCCCGCAAGGGATCTGGGGGTGATGATATAGATGGATAGAAATTGGAGTATGTGTAGGAGAGATTTTCAAAATGTATGCCCCACACAATTAATTATCCACTTCATCCGATAATTAGGGAAGCATTGAAGGTGGTGCAGGTCATACTTTGGGATGTCTGCCTTACACATTATGAAGTTTCTATACTAATATTATAAAGAGGAAAGATTTATTTTTATTCTGTAGACTCAAACTATTAATTAAAAAGCTACATTATCCAGAAGTAACATAGAATATATTGTATTTCAGTATTAAGACTTCAGCCTAAAATAATGATACTTGCTATCTATAAATAAATGTCAATTGCCGAATGTATGTAAGCGCATCAGTTCAAAACGATTGCACCCATTTGGCTAATTCTTTTTTTGTTGTATTTGTAATTGTCAGGGCATGGTTTGTATGGAAGAAAATGTTTAGAAAATCGCGGAAAAATTAAAAATTTGGGTTGAAAAATCTCCATATAAAAAGCGAGTGAGTCAGAAGACAGTAGAGATCTTTAAAAAAAAGACAAGATGGTCTAATTTTTTTCATTAGTACACCCGTGCGAAGCCTGGGCGGGCAGCTAGTAATTCATAAAGATATTACAAACTAAAAGCGTGCGCAGTGTCCGATAGTACGGTTCCAATCGGAAGGCGTAGATCTAACATAACATAGACAAGTCGCATAGAAAGAACTGCCATATCAAATTACTGTTTACATTGACTAATGACATATGCGCGGACATTAGATGCGCGGCCTGTCAGATAATGTGCGAATGACACCCCTCTCAGAACGTAATAAAAAATGTAAGGAACACAAATCTATACCGATAAAGACTACTAGAAATACTAATATACGACAAATGACAAATGAACAATATGACCAAAACATAGAGGAAACAAATCAGTGCATAATATCTGAAACTTCTCAGCGCTTAAACTCAATATTTACATAACGATACAAAATCTCAGAATTCTATTAAAAACTGGGTACAGAAACCACACTGCAAAATTCAGGTCCTCTCAAAATTAAGAATAGAATTGAGGCGACCAGTGATGTATCATTAAATTCATTGACTAACATCAAATATAAACGAACAAAACACAGGAAAATCAAGTATGGATGCCCTGCTGATTCAGGAATCACTCAGCAACGATGTGAAAGCTAAAGGTACGTAGAAAAAGCAAAAGTTATTGTGATTGCCAACGACCAGGGTCGCCGCATGCAACAGACTTTGCAGTATATGATCGGAGACCGATTCCAAGTTACCTGTTTCTGGAAATGTGGAGCTACGGTACAGGATGTTCTTATATCAGAACGACATGAAATAAGTATGTTAACGATGAATGATTATCTTATTGTGTTAGACGGCAAAAATGACAGATCTCCATGTATTTTTAAAATATGTGTGAGTAATACAAATTTCCTCTTCCGCGAAATTTCCTATAGTAAATATTTTAGTGAGTCCAAACTTAATTACGTCCTGAAATTTATCTGCTCTAAATTTATGAATGCAAAGTATTTTTTATATGGGATTTGCTATACGATTGTCCTACCGCAGAAATTTTGTTCAACATGTATGTCAGCTATTACACAAGGAAATAAAACAAAATAAGTTTTAGAATTTAAGATGGACAATTACACAGAATCTGCTCGCAACTATCTCCTATCTGCCGAGAAAGCTGTCCAAACAGATGAAGTATTGGCAATAGTAAAGTCAAATGTCAATATTCCTAGCATGCCTACTCCACATAATTTAGTCCTTTTTTTTGTGTATAGTGAAGTAAAGATTCCCCATCAAAATGTTAACGGGCTTATAAATAAGGCTGAACTTTAATCCATCAATTTAGAATTCCTCGAAGAGCAAGGTTGTTCAGTTGATGTAATATGTTTAACAGAACACAACATGTTTAAAGATGACACAAATTTATTATGTGTACCAAATTATTCACAGGGTGCACATATTGGTTCACAATTAGCATAAGTTTAAAACTATTCCTGTCATAGAGAAATATAGTATATCCTGTACTATCGAATGCTGTGCTGTTGAATTGATAAAGTATAAATTACTTATTATTTGCTTATACAGGCCACCAAGAAATAGATCTCTATACTTTGAACACTTTTTTCACGGTACTAAATTCAATATTTTATGAATTTTAATGTACAAAAAAAGAAAATTATTTTAGCCGGTGCTTTTAACATCAATATTTTGAGAAATAGTAACGAGGCAGTCAGACTTCATGAGATAATTTTTAGTTACAATATTAAATTAGCTATTAGTCAGTCAACCCGGTTTAAAAGTGGTTCATTTATTTCGTACAATTTCGGACAATTTCGTACCTCTAGCTTTGACATTTTTGAATTTGCTCTTTCCGAACACGCAGCCCAGATGTTGTCTTGTCCGGTAAAAGAAACGTGATCACTTATTCATTAATACAAAAATTTAAGGCCTGTCTAAAATCGATTGGTTTTATTGAAGTATATAATACAGATAATCCAAATTCGGGTTTTGATATATTTTATGGCATATTTATGCTATTTTCAATATGTTATATGCTGTTTTCAGTGCTATTTTCAGTGTTTCCCATTGACGTTGATAAGAAAAAAAAGCTAACAGAAAACCTAAATGGTTAAGTAGTGGTATACGTAAATGCTCACAACTAAAGCGTGACCTACTCTGGTGGTATAGAAAATATCCTAATGTTAATAATAAAAATGGATTTAAATGTTACTCTTTGCGTCTAAAGTTTTTATTTTATTTATTGAATTAAATCCACAGCCCTTAAAATTTATGTGATTAACTTAGATATTCTACATACAGCCAATAACGGATTTACATTTTGTGTACTAACATATTTTTGTGCGACTAATCATTACATGCTTGTAGTTTAAATATTAAATTTAATGTAACAAAAAAAAGGAAAAGCGAATTGTTAGACAGTGTTTTTTTATGTATGTGTAGATATGTGTGTGGAAGTGTATGTGTAAGTTGAGTGTAGAAATGTTTGTGCGATAGTGTATGCTATATTATATCATGCCATATTTTTAAAACCTCTTATTCTTCTTAGATTATTAAATTTAAGAAAACATCACAAAATAATTATTTAATTAGAACAGCCCCAAACAAATCCAAGGCCACATGATCAATTATAAACTATAACAAAAACAATATACCTAAAATGGGAATATTGCAGATAAATGTTAATGGCACCATCAGGATTTTAATAAAAAAAATTATCAATGAAAGTGTAGCCAACACTGCCCCTACAAACTTAGGCTATAGGTACAACTTGTAATAAAAATAAAAATCTTTTATAAAAAAAGGTAAACCGACTTCAAAAAGCAAATAAATAAATATTTGAAGTCGGTGCTGGTTGGTGCAGTCGGTTACTTGGCACCGACTTCAAATATTTATTTATTTGCTTTTTGAAGTCGGTTTACCTTTTTTTATAAAAGATTTTTATTTTACAATTTTAAGTGACCAGTGAATTCTATAGTAGGGTACCTATAGGATTGACGTAATACCCATAATATCGCAATTTACACATGCCTATTGTTTGTCGTTAAGGAGTTCCCTGGTGTATCTTCTAAGTCCAAAGTCCAATGTCAATAAAATTAATATGGGACCACCTTGGAGATATACTGAACCCAATGCAAAAAAAATTATCAAAATCGGTCCACAATTGACGGAAATATCGCTGAACATACATAAAAAAAAAAAAAAAAAAAAAAAAAAGCATACATACAACCGAACACAGAACCTCCTCCTTTTTGAAGTCGGTTAACTATTCCCACTCAATATTTATGAACGCAACAACACCGTTTGACATTTACACCGCGGTTTATTTTTTATTTTTAGTTCCCGACGTTTCGAGTGCTTTGCAGCACCCATGGTCACGGGAGGGACTCTTTCTTGAGTAAATCGCAATAAAATCCGTAAAATAGTTTTATTTCATGTGTAATATTCGCGTAAATCTAAGAACTCAATATTGATAATATTATAAAATCTCTAAAAAATACAAACAGCACTAGATATGATGGAATAAGTACAAAGATTTGTAAACAGGTATCTGCCATTGTTTCACCCATTTTAAGTCATTTAATAAATATATGTACCACTTCGGGGATATTTCCAAATAGAAAGAATGACAAACAAAATATGACCTGCTATATACCTATAGAAATCATACCTATAATTTCTAAGGTATTTGAAAAGATAATACGTAAGAATCTGTATTCTTATTTTGAAGCCAATAAAATCTTTGCTGACTCCTCAGCAAAGATTTTATTGGCTTGTTGGGTTCAGAAAGAATAAAACGTTAAACTTAGCTGTTTACAAGTTCCTAAATACTATAATAACAGGTTTAAATTATAAGATAGTTTCAGCACTATTTATGGACTTAAAGAAAACTTTCGATTATGTTCATCATGACATACTTCTAAAAAAAACTATAAATTTATGGTGCTAGAGGAAATGTTTTAAATCTTCGAGAATCGTATATCAAAAACCTAAATTAGTCTAGCCCTAAAACAAAACAAGAAACTACGCATCTCTCTGCATATCGAAATGATACCCAAGGCGTGCCGCAAGGCAGTGTACTAGATCCCTTGCTATTTATTATATATATATTAACGAGCTACCCAAAGTGTTGGATCAAGAAATGGTTTTATTTGCTGTTGATAGCACGGTTATGTTTACCGACAACTGTAGTTGTAACCTGGAATTAAGTATGAATCGAACGTCGAATATTGTGATGGACTGGTTAGTATGCAACAACTTATCAATAAATTTAGACAAAACTAACATAATGACATTTAGAAACGGAAATAATAACCTAAGAAACATTGATATTAACTTTAATGGACAAAAAATTCATGAAGTAGAGCTTACAGCATTTTTGTGTCTTTAGCCAGATTGCAACTTGAATTGGAAAACCCAAATTGAAAGGATCTGTGTAAAATTGAACCAATTTTCCTTTGCGCTCTATATGCTTGGTAAATTGTGAACCAATATGCTGTGGTTACTGCATATCATGGATACATTGAGTCACCGTTAAGATATGGTGTTATCTTTTGGGGCATCTCAGTTGCTAAATAAAGGGTATTTAGAGCCCAGAAGACGTGTGTAAGGGCAATTTGTAAGTTAAGACCAACGGAAAGTTGTAAACCCTTTTTTATTGCTTTAAAACTTTTGACCTTGCCATGTATTTATATTTATGAAGTAGCTGTGTTTGTAGTTTCAAATACAGAAATGTTCCAAACGCTAAAAAGTAAACGTCACAAATAAAAAGATATGCTTTCCGATGAATAAAACAGCTCAATTCAATACAAGTGTATTTTGTATGGCACCTCGGATATACAATCATCTTCCCAATAATATAAGAAACAGTTGTTCAGACTTAAGTGAATTTAAATATCACTTGAAACATTTTCTACTTCATAAACCAAATGTAAATTAATTTTAGCAATCACATTGACAAAGTCAAAGCCAAAAATCATTTAGTTGTAAGGCCAATACAATAGCACTCACAAACGTCAAATTATTACATTTTTTACATCTACCACCGGACCGGAACGCGGCCTCCACTGTGAAGATAATAATAATTCTCTTTTAATTAATTTGTTTGGCCTTTCTGCTAACCATTTTTTTTTGTTTTTCAAAATTGTATTCAATTGACATAACACTTTATTTCAATTGTGACATTATTTCTGTAACTTAATGACATGCATAGTTGTAGTATAGTAAATGTGCTTATTATATAGAGAGTATTTCATAGTTTTATATAAAATTATAATTTAAGTGTGACATATGCCTTATGTAAGGCAGGACCATCTTAACATCTACCTATGTTCCACATAATAAACTCTTTGAATCTTTCCACATAATAAACTCTTTGAATCTTTGAACATTTTTAAAACAAACATTAATAAATAAAGTATTTTTCGAATGTATCTATACATCTAATAAAAATGTAGACAAGCCAAATCTGAACATTAAATATTCTATAAAGAAATGTACCCCACTTCTTTAGAGAGGCCGAGACACTTTTTTTGAGATAATTGTCTATCTGTACATCTGTCTGTCTCTTTGTGTTTCAATTACGCAAAAACTACCGGATGGATTTCAATGAAATTTGGTGTGGTAATAACTTAGACAGTAACTTAAAATATTATCTATCTATCTATCTATATCATCACGCCAGCTCCCTCGCGGGGTAGGCAGAGAGTACAGAGTTCCAACAGGTTCTTTCCTTACATACCTCTCTAGCTTCCTCCACTCTCATAGTTCGTCTCATACACACTCGCCGGTTACGGAGACTCTTGACTTGCCCTTCAGCTAAGACACGGTCTATTTGGTCATGGTAAGATAGTCTAGGTCTTCCCCGGCACCTACATCCTTCCACTTTCGCATTGTATATCTGTTTTGTCATTCTTTCTTCTGGCATCCTTTCTATATGCCCGAACCAACGGAGCATACCCTTTCTCATCTTTACACCGATAGTATCTTTCATACCTACTCGCTTTCTTACTACGCTGTTGCGAATACGGTCGGTCAGCGTGACTCCGCACATCTTCCGCAGAGATCGCATTTCGACCGCATTTATCCTGCTTTCGTTCTCCTTCTTACATACCCAACGCTCACTGCCATATAACAGCGTTGGGACAAGCACTCCGTTATGTATGGCCAGCTGCACCTTTTGGCTTAAGTGCCGGCTCCCAAGTAGCTTTCCCATCGGACCATTCACTCTGTTCCCTGCACTCACTCTTCTTTCTATGTCAGCGGTGTATTTCCCATTCTTACCGATTGATTACGTTAAAAATATTAGTATGCGCGCAGACATATGCATACCTAAACAAAATTAAATAGAAACATGATTTTCAGATTTTTGGCAGGCCTAATCTTTTTTTCAAGTCATTTTCTTTAAAATTTACCTTGTGCGATATGATTCACCGATGGCTTAGGCAACGACACAGCGTTGCGGAACTCTCGTAACATCTCTTTGACAAGACCTTGATGGCACGCTCTTTGTACATAAAAATTATGAGGATTGACAATATGAGAAATATAGGTTAACTCTTGAGCGCCTGAAACAAAAAGTACAGAATAATATACATATAAACTACTAATATGAAAAAAAAATGAGAATTACAATTTCTTCATAAATTTTGTTATCTTATTCTGTTTTAAGAAAGTTTACGCAATTTATGAAAGATGTAATAAAGTAAAAAATACCTTCAAGAAGTTTCTTTGGGTGTTGGCTTTCAGTAAACGGTGAAACTGGTTGCACTGTGGGTTTCTGGTAACATTCATCTAAAATTTATAAAGTTTGTAAGTAACTAGAATAAAATTTAACTAAAAATAATATTATTCATGTTTACAAATTATAGGGCTAAGCTAATAAGATTCGAACCCAGGGCCTTGTGATTGTTAGTAACACCATATGCTACTTTCATTAACATGGCAAAATAAATCAATCATACCATGTAATTTACTTATATGTAATTGTAATTCGCTGAGATTCACGAGCGTTTGAAAGGCTTGCATGGGGACATGGGTCCAATACGTAGAGGCCCTTTGCGAAAAGTTAATGTTATGTAAAAAAAAAAATAGAAAGGAAAAAGGGAAAGAGAATTAAATAAAAAAGACAAGCCCGCTGAGTTTCTTCGCCAGATCTTCTCAGTGCAGGCCGCGTTCTGATCCGGTGTTAGATTAGTAGTTAAATTAAATTTAAAAAAGTGTGAATTAAAAAAATATTTGTAAGTTTATACAAACCCGCAGGGTTTATACTAAATAAATTATTTGAGTTTAATGGTAACTTTACACTACTATGAAAGTTATACTTATTGTTGTAAAAACGCTCGAATCAATGCTTCAACGCTCGACTCAGCGCTAAACGTTCAGCGCTCATTTTTATAACACTACTTATACAGATTTAGTACAGCTTAAAAGCTGGAAAAGGGCAGTTACTCCCTTAAACAGCAGTCGTACTATATGGGACCTACTAGGTTTTCTCATAATTTTAAGAGATGCTAGCCTCATATCGATCGATATGGATGTTGCTGGTTTTGCTTCTACATGACTCAATTGTTTGAATGCCATTAATTTTTACTTATTTATGATTTGACGATTTAGGATTAGACGCACTATTACTTACTCGGTGTTATGTAGCTATAATTGGAATCACTGCCGACTGAATTGAGAGATGATACCGAGTCACTCTTGCTTCGGTATTTTGGCGCATTCTTGTACAATGTTGGACCTTTTTGGGTTTCCTTTACGATCTTCGGCTTCTGTGTCTCCCTCACATCTGAGTACATGTGTGTTTAAAGCCAATTTATATACAAATAATTTAAACTTAGATATGCATGTGGATGAATAAAATTATTATGTTTTCTTAATTGTTAGGTACTTTAAGTTCTTGGATTATTCCTAATGATATTTGCATGCCTAAAGGCAGAATATGGCGTAAGACCCGACCATTGTAATTTTAACATCCACTGTAACCCATTTTCGCAAACAAACTGATTTGATTTGATTCGATTTGAATACAGTAGGCGAAAAATACTGGTGTTCCACACTGCAGCATCTTTTTCCTTATTTTCCCGGTATATTAGTTGTATAATACTTATTTATTTATTTATACTTTTGCACAAAGTTGTACAGAGGCAGACTTAATGCCAAAGGCATTCTCTCCCAGTCAACCTTAGGGTGATGCAGAGCAAACAAGGTAGGTGCACTTGGACTACATTATAAAGAATTATCGGGAGGACAAATATTTTAAATATAATACACAGATACGCATATATGTATAATAAACTAATATATATCAATTTTTAATATGTATATATACATAGAATACATAAAATTAAATACATATGTTACATTAGATAAATAAATATAATTAAACATACTAACGAGATGATTCTGCTAACATTTTTTGGTTGTGTTCGCGAGTTCTTTTCTTGAAGGAGTACCGGCTCTCTGCTATCCTCACATTAGGAGGAAGAGAGTTCCAAAGAAGAATGGATTGCACGAGGAAGAAGAGTGAATAAAGTTAGTGCGGTGGAGTGGGCATTGAAGAAGCCGATTATGAGAAGAGCGTAGATTTTTACATTGGTTGGAACTTAAATATTGAAACTGAGATGATAGGTAAGACGGGGAATAATACCCCTGCACTAAAATAATTTTCTGGTATAGTTTTTTTTTAAATTATTACTAAGGGAATTGCTGGTGCCAAAATATTATGTACATTGTATGTAAGTACTAATTTTGTTTTTTGTGTGTGCTCCAAGATGTTGGCCGCGGGACCTTTACAGCTTCAATGGACAATAGACTAATTTTGTATTATACCATGCTATTATGCTGTATGCAACAGCATATTTCTAACCATACCACTATAAACACTGCACACGGAGTGTCCCAAGGTTACATATTTCGGTTTATTCTTTTCAAAATCGACCATTGTAACTTGCTTAGTGCCAAATAATAATCGCTAGAAAACTTCAGGAATCAGAAAATCAAACTACTCTATTCGAAGAATGATTTAAAAGCTCGATCCACACCTTTCTTTCCTAACTTTTTGGTAATACATCCTGTTCAGGAACATTCTCTTTCTTACACTTCCCAACTTTAGACAAGGACGATAAGATGTCCGATTTTTAATAATAACAATAAAATTAGCCGATTGTGCTACACATTGTCCGATTTAAGAGTTAGCATAGAAAGGTCTGGATCATGCTTCGACTTCACTTGCCAGTTTAAATTGCTAATAATTCAACAGTCAATACCTACCCCTGGGCAGTTCTGGCGCATAAACGGGCGCTGTTGGTGCAGCGGGTATCTCTATATCATCGCTCAGTTCTTTGGTAGCACATAGTCTGTAATCAGACTTGACATTGCCATCCAAATGGATGTAATCACTTACCAAAGAACATAAATCTTCATTTACAGTCAACCTACAACCCAATATCCAAATGTATAATTATACCTGTTGTAGGTAACATAATGATTTTTGTAACAAGTTATATAAAAAATGCATTACTTCAAAGGATCATTATTTGTTTCATTGCGAAGCAAATACCATGGTGTCTCAGCAACTTGTATTGCATCCTCCAAAATGGATGCCAAATTCAGCTGAAATTCAATAGGAATATTTGGTGATAAGTTCTATGGAAAGGTAAAATGACCTTTAGTGATAATGAATGTCAAACCTGTTTCATTTTTGTTGGATTGGAAGCAATTTGTATCATATTCATAATCTGCTTAGATTTTTTAATTGCATTAGCTACGTCTGTCTTAGCACCAACTAAAGATTCTTTTTCAGATTCTTTCAACTTCAGAATTATGTTGATTACTTCATTCTTGTGATTTTGTACCACAGAACACAGCTTAGAAAAGTGCTGCTCGATTCGAGAAATAATTTTGTTTAGTTCAGAAGCAGATCCATTTTCATTTTCGAAATTATGTAGTAAATATCCTATGTCCTGTAAAAACATCAGGTTATTTAAATATTTATAATAAACACACATTTTTAAGTAAATTGTGCGTTACTTACAACTGCAGTTTTTGTGAGCCTCCTGAATGTTTCATCAACTTGAGGAGCGATATTAGACAGTTCCGTCAAAAAACCCTCATTCTAAAAAAATAAGTAGAAATATATAATATTACAGTATATACATAACATTTAATAGGGATTATTATGCATGTATTTTTTGTATTGCCGCGTGGTTCCCGGCTTAGAATAGGACCAACCCATCTCATCCCATCGGGTGTCGTACAAGGCGACTAAGGGAAAACTAGGGAATGGGCAGCAGCGTTCCCTTAACACTTCGACGACTAATAACTGCGCTCGCCAACCCGCCTGCCAAGCGTGGCGAGTATGGCAAACACCCCCAATTATGGAAGAAAGTAGGAAAACCAGGCCCCTAGTCCCCGGCGGTCCTGTTCGTCCTGGCCACGGTAGCAGCCATGGTAACGACAGGACAAGGGGTGCTAAGAATCTCCGGCAGAGATTCGGCTACCACCAAAACCGAAAATTGGCCCTAGTGACATACAACGCACGCACATTGAGGACAGATGAGAAGCTAGTTGAGCTGGAAGAAGAGTTAAACAAGTTGCGGTGGAGTATTGTTGGTTTATCGGAGGTCCGAAGAGAGGGCGAGGACACGATAACCTTAAAATCCGGCAACTTGTTTTACTACCGGGAGGGCGAACAGCAGTCCCAAGGTGGTGTCGGATTTATCGTCCACAAGTCACTCATAAACAACGTTGTGTCCATCACTAGTGTTTCGAGCAGGGTAGCGTACCTGATACTCAGAATATCCAAAAGATATTCGCTGAAGGTCATACAGGTCTACGCACCGACCTCGGCATACTCAGATGATGAGGTCGAAGTTATGTATGAGGACATTAGTAGAGCCATACATACTTCCAAAGCACATTTTACAGTAGTTATGGGTGACTTCAATGCGCGGCTGGGCCAACGGGGCGATGATGAGCTGAGAGTGGGGCAATTTGGATATGGGCAGCGCAACCCCAGGGGTCAGAGGCTGGCCGAATTTCTGGAGAAAGAGAGACTCTTTATGATGAACTCTTTCTTCCAGAAGCCGCCTCATAGGAAATGGACCTGGATGAGCCCTGATGGTTCCACAAAAAATGAGATAGACTTCATCATGAGCACCAAGCGACAAATATTTAATGATGTCTCCGTGATTCATAGGGTAAAAACCGGCAGTGATCACCGAATGGTCAGAGGCACATTAAATATTAATGTCAAAATGGAAAGATCGCGTCTGATAAAGTCTACGCTCCGACCTACTCATGTATATATCCAAACCTCCGAGAACTTTCAACTCGAATTGTCAAACCGCTTCGAATTGCTAGACAGCAGCGCATCAGTGGACGAAATCAACAACAGGCTGGTAGAGACTGTTCATACGGTCGGGTCCAAGTATTTTAAGACCCACCGTAAAAATAGGCCTCAAAAACTATCTGACTACACCCGAAACCTCATGGCTGAGCGACGTTCCATGACGCTCCAAACCTCCGATGATGCTAAGTCCTATAGGCAACTTAATGGACAGATATTGAAGTCCTTGCGACACGACTTACGGTCCTTCAATGCAAGGCGTATTGAGGAGACCATAGAGCAGAACAAGGGCTCTAAAGTTTTCGCAAGAGACGCGTCTATTGGGCAGAGCCAGTTGACGAAGCTGAAGACGGAGGACGGAAACGTAACGTCAAATAGGTCAGAGGTGCTCAGGGAGATAGAGAGGTTCTATGGACAGTTATATACCTCAGTAGCTAAACCTGTTGTTGACTTGGTAAAAGACCCAAGAGCCAAGCTAACCTGACACTGCACTGAAGATATCCCGGGCATCAGCCTGTGCGAAATTAGGATGGCTCTCAAACAACTAAAAAACAACAAAGCGCCGGGTGACGACGGAATTACTGCAGAACTTCTGAAGGCGGGCGGATCGCCGGTACTTAAAGTCTTTCAGAGGCTATTTAATTCCGTCTTGCTTGAAGGGAAAACGCCGGAAGCATGGAACAGGGGTGTGGTGGTGCTGTTTTTCAAGAAAGGTGATAATTCTTTATTGAAGAACTATAGGCTCATCACACTGCTGAGCCATGTTTATAAGTTGTTTTCGAGAGTCATTACGAATCGTCTCGAACGAAGGCTTGATGACTTCCAGCCTCCCGAACAAGCCGGTTTCCGGAAAGGTTTTAGTACCATAGACCACATACATACGCTGCGGCAGGTTATACAGAAGACTGAAGAGTATAATCGGCCACTATGCTTGGCGTTTGTGGACTATGAGAAAGCCTTTGATTCGATCGAGACTTGGGCGGTTCTTAGATCTCTCCAGCGATGCCGCATTGACTATAGGTATATCGAAGTGTTGAAGTGCTTGTATAATAACGCCACCATGTCAGTCCGAGTACAGGGGCAGTGCACGAAGGTGATCCCCATAAAAAGAGGAGTAAGACAGGGAGACGTCATTTCTCCGAAACTGTTTACGGCCACCTTAGAGGACGCCTTCAAGCTCTTGGAATGGCAAGGACTTGGCATCAACATCAATGGCGAATACATCACTCACCTTCGATTTGCCGACGACATTGTGGTCATGGCGGAGTCGCTGGAAGATCTAGGACGAATGCTCGGTGACCTCAATAGAGTATCCCAACAAGTGGGTCTTAAAATGAATATGGACAAAACAAAAATAATGTTTAATGTCCATGTCGTACCCACCGCACTCACCGTTGGGAACTCTACTCTTGAAGTTGTCGACGAATACATTTACCTGGGACAGGCAGTCCGGTTAGGTAGGTCCAACTTTGAGAGAGAGGTCAATCGACGAATCCAACTCGGCTGGGCAGCGTTCGGGAAACTGCGCAACATCTTCTCATCCAAAATACCTCAGTGCCTAAAGACTAAAGTTTTTAGTCAATGTGTGTTACCAGTGATGACATATGGATCAGAGACGTGGTCTCTTACAATAGGTCTCATAAAAAAGCTCAAAGTTGCTCAGCGAGCTATGGAAAGAGCTATGCTCGGCGTTTCTCTACGTGATCAAATCAGGAATGAGGAGATTCGTAGAAGAACCAAGGTCACCGACATAGCCCTCAGGATTAGCATGCTGAAGTGGCAATGGGCTGGCCACATAGCGCGAAGATCGGACGGGCGTTGGGGCAGAAAGATTCTAGAGTGGAGACCACGTATTGGCAAGCGCAGCGTAGGACGACCGCCTGCCAGATGGACCGACGATCTTGTGAAAATCGCAGGAAATCGTTGGATGCAGGTGGCATCGGACCGGTTACGCTAGAAAGCGATTGGGGAGGCCTATGTTCAGCAGTGGACAAGTATAGGCTGAAATGATGATGATGATGATTTTTTGTATATTTAATGCATTGTATATGTTGGTACACTATTAAGATAATAATGGTAAAGATTCCAAAAAAAATGTATTTGATTATTTTTTAACAATTGGCATCTTAACTTTATTATAATGTTCATTGCTCATATTTTAAGTGAACTGTAAGATTCTTTTTAGAGTAATAAAGATCTCTAAACTGAAAAATGTATGTGAACCACATGCATAAAATTCCATATTCATATTTTGTATGATTGTCTTGTTACAATATATATGAATGAAACATAATTATTGAATACTCACTACTTCTTGCATGGACACGACATTATGATTCTTGCATGACTTTTCACCTCCAACCATCATACAATCCATGCATATAGACTTCTGACAATCTTTGCAATAGTATTCCAAAGGCTTCTCAAGATGTGTTTTGCAATTGTTATTAGTTACCATGGCTGTTTCTGTAAGATTGGATTGAAATTGGAATAGGAACTTGAATTGTTTGTTATAGTTTATCCTAAAGTAAATATAACAAAGTGTGGAGGTTCTCTTTTCCAATAAGGGTGATGAAATCTCACTTATGGGTGATATCTACTAGGTGTTCATAAATAATGCAAGACCTCAGACAGCCCGATTCCATACGAAAACCAATTTTCCAAATTTAAAATTGATAACCTCTTTTTTTATACACACTTTTAAACCCCAATTAACAATGAAACTTGTATGTGGGCGAATTGAGAAATACGCTCTAGAAATGCACTTGATAAATCCGTATTACTTTGAATCACAAATAAATTTAGTTTATTATAGGGCGTTAAGGGAGTAACGTTAACCAAATCAGAACCAGAATCGCAAGGTGCAATTTTCATCTGCACAGGTGGGGTGTCACCGAATCTCCTTACTGTAACTGTGGAGACCCAGTGCAAACTATCCAGCACATCGTGGAGGACTGCCCTACTAGGAAATTTAGCAGAGGATTCGAGGGGCTGCACCAGCTGAACAATGGATCCTTCACTCTGACATAAAATTTTGATCATATGTCGCATTATTGAAAGTACATCGCCATACGATGATGATGAAGTTACAGTATTTTTTTGCAAATTAAAAATAGTTGGAATTAATTCAGTTATTGATTTAGAACAAACTACTTTCAGGTCATGCATTTATTATGTTATACCTTGTTTAAGTTTGTCTTCAAGTTATTATGAATTGTCTCATGCACAGACTCACAAGTTGGTGCCCTAAAATAGTGACTATGATAATAAAATAACACACTTACCTATACTTTGCAGAACATGGGTCTTGAAAATTACAAAGTTCTTGTGTATTTTGTTGAAACATGCATCACATAGGATTGAGGCACATTGTTGACAAATCTTAGATGTTGTCTTGTGACATTCCACACATTCACCTGTTATACAACATAAGTTTTAACACAATGTGTTGAGTTTTTAGATTTACACATGAAACATAACAACTGTTCGGAATTTTTTGCAGTGTTTTTATTTTAAAGTACGTGTTTCAAGTGCTTCACCCATGGTCTTGTGGGTCCCTCATGTGACCATAGGTGCTGCACAGCACTTGAAACACGGGGAACTTAACAATCAGAAATAAACCACAATAAAATCTAAAAAATAGGTTTATTTCATGCACAAATTGAACAATGGTCCAGGCTAGTGCCAAAGACTACACCCATACTGGGCTGTTAGCATCAAATAGCTGTTACTAATAGTAATTTTACTATTGTTTAACATATCAAGTAATATAGTCTTACCCTGTGCATATTCAGAACTGTTCAGTAAGGAATTAAGGTTAATAAAGTGTTCTTCATCATCCGATTTTTTCACTTTTTTCTCAGATGCCTTGAAAATAAAATACAGATTTATGGTGTGACCAAATTAATAAGAAGGCAGGATATCACATTTCGTCAATGAAAACTTTGTTACATCACACATAATATTATTTTTAGTACCAAATGTTAATTTCAATAGTTCTTAAATTTATTTGTGTTCATTAAAGTTTATACCAATTCTGGTTTGTCCAATGAAATTGTTTGCTTCTGTGTTTTGACGGCATACTATGTTATAAATGAACAAAACAATTGCAAAATGCATCATTTTAATGCAAATAAAGACAACACAGTACAGAATATAATGAATATGAAGTGATAGTTACTTAAAATAAAACATTCTCACACTCTTTCACCTTGTGTGTTTCGCCCCTGATAGCTTAACTGAACCAGTTTGCCCTTTAAAATTAAAATGGTCCTGATCACCCTTCTTCTCTGTCAACAGTTTTGTTTTCAGAGGTTTGGGAAAATTTTTAAAGCTATTATTTTAAAATAAATTCTAGTCACCGTGAAATAAAATTTAGAATACATTATTGATTTATTTAAAAAAATAAAGCTTATTATTGAACAAGGCGAAACAAGTGAAAAACTTGTTCACATTTCACAAATATTAAAAATCAGTTCGCCCCTTGTTGAGGGGCTTAGAAATAATAGGGGGCGAATAGGTGCGAGACTAATAAAACACCCCAACATTTATGTATAATTCTTACAGTTTTAAATTGCCCAGTTCGGCATGTTCGTCATGCAGTAAACAAGCAACTAAAAGTATAACACTGCTAGTATTTCAGTACCACCCACTTTTATCTACCTTCAAGTGGTGCCTGCCACTTTTTGTGAGGCAAGCATGTATTACATTTGCAACTCATTGGCAAGCAACTACTTAAACAGATTCTTTACGGCAATATACAGACTGGAAGTTATTAGAAGCTATCAATTAAGCTATTTCAATAAATCATATGAAAATAGTGTGCATCTTACCTGCATGAATTCTAGAACCATTTCACCAACCAGTTGGTGATTGACTGGGAATAATTGATACAGTTTTGTTTTGTTTTGGCTAAACACGGCTGCATCACTGGTCTCTACTTTTACATCCTTAGTGCAAATTTTGCAGTCAATTGGTTCCATGAATTTGGAAATATTTATGATGCAGTTTTCACACATTGAATGCCCACATGGTAAGAAAAGTGGTAGATTTCCTTTTATCTTTGGACCAAGGCCTGAATAGGATACAAAGAAATAGAATCGAGTATTTACAAAATTAATTAAGTACGTATAATATAATAATAATAATAAATTTGTTTATATGCGCATAAGTAGTTACAGATTGATAGATGATAACAAGGATAATACTCAGTATCTAGGTTGTACAAGTTAAATCTGTATACAAAACATGTGAACCCTGCCTCTTAAACTAGGTTGCCCTGTATCTTAAGGGGCAGTTTTCGGCTATATAATGGCAACAAATGTTGTGATTTAAACTAGAGTAATTTACAATGTGAGATATCTATCGTACAATAGTGCACGGTTGTTAGTAACTATGGATACATTTACCAAAAGGTTTGACATGCATTTGTGTGTGTGTGTGTGTGTATGTGTGTTTGTGAGTGTGTGTGTGCGAGTTAATTTATTAGTAATAAGTGTATATAGTGCGGTGATAAATTATGTATAATTCGATGTCTTATTTTAAGTAACGTATGTGAGAAGATACTCTATGCTGGAATAGTCTTGCTGCAACAACCATTTTGTAAGTTTGGTCTTAACATTAAATTTATTCAAATTTAGTACGTTGAGTTCATTCTGTATTTTTTATATATAAAGGTACCTAATATATAATATTGGTGCTGGGCAAATGTGGTCCTGTGACATATACCTGGCGGGATTTTTGATCGCTTATTTAGACCAGTGGGAAGAAGGCTGGAGTGTTTTCTGAGAATCGCTTGGAGCACATAAAGCTGACGAACGGTTAGTACTTGACATTCGGAATACAGTTTTGTAGTAGGATATCTGAATGACTTTCTAGACATAACTTTCAAAATAGCTCTCTGTGCTCTCTCTATTCTAAGAAAATTTTTGCGGCTCCGACAACGATGCAGTAACCTATGATGGATTGGCATAGGGCATAGTACACCATTTTAAGTGTATCATAACTAGCTGATTCTCTCAGTGATTTGAAGATATAAATAAGGCGCATTACTCTGCTTGTGAGGGCATCAATATGTTTGTCCCATCTCAATCCATCATCGATTTCTACACCAAGGTATCTCACAGTACTTGATCCTGTAAGTACTGGGCAGCTGCAGTGTGGTGATAAGTATAAGCATGAGTGGGCTGTTAAAGAGAAGTGTTCGGATGGTTTAGTGTTGTTGCGGATAGCGAAAGGAACGTAACGGGTTTTTTGTAAGTTTATCGTTAACATATTACTGAAGAGCCATGTCATGATTTTGGTAAGGGCTAATTCAGCTCTAGCTTTCACAATATCCCAAGTGGATCCGTTAACTATTATCGCAGTATCATCTGCATATGCAAATATTTTACAGTAAGGTATACTCATTCTGCAGAGGTCATTAACATAAATTTGGAACAGTGTTGGGCCCAGTACGCTACCTTGTGGGATTCCGAAAGTGACAAGTGCCTCATCACTGAGGTATGTATCAATTTTTATAATTTGGATACGGTTTTTTAAGTAATCTTTAAAAATCTCCAGTGCCACACCACGAACTCCAATTTGTTCCAACTTGAAGGTAAGCACAGGAACAGAAACTGTGTATGATTCGGAAGTGCGAAGAACTAAAAAGCCGGCAGGTACATCCGTACCTGCCGGCCGGTATGTTTAAAATTTGCAAGTTCAGCTTTTGTTTACGCCATGGTTATATTAAAACCAAAACGCTGTGTACATTTGAAACACTAACAATATTCCCATGGGATCTTGGATTTCACAACTACTTACAGTTAATATGATAGAATTGACTGCAATTTGGGCAACTTGTTTTTATTTTGTCCTCCATTGTGTAGCGCGTATTGCGCAGAGAACGAAAATCTCGTTCGAATTTCGTCTTTTTATTTAAACTTGATGGTCATTTTATTCGTTTTCGATTGCCTATTATAATACTATGGAAAGGGGACAAAATTTAGAAAACTTAATTTTCAATTTTTCACAAAACAGCACTCTTTTGCACCTCTTTTGCCTACTTGAGACTTGCGTTGCGTTTCGTTCACAGACTAATTAGAGCCAGGGTTGCCAACGCCAATCTTGCGAATTCCCCAAAGATTAAGATCAAATTCCTTAAATTGGGGGAGAACAACATCCCGGTTCCCCTCAAATTCCCCACAAAATTAGTTTGTTTCAGGGTATTTTTTCAGGTGTCTTTCTAGTAAAACAGGTCTTGTTATTTTAACAATTATAAATAGTAGTTTATAAATGATAGACTAGTTCATTTAAACAAATGCACATTTTCACAAGTCGTTGTAGCACATTAAGCACAACTTTATAAAGTTTGTAACCTAATACTATTAATATTCCTAGCTCAAACATAAACACCCGGAAAATTCGAAAATGTTCCCCCGTTTTTATGGTTTATGGACAAAACCGGAAATCAGAAAATAAATGAAAAATGTTATTTTAGTCAAATTCAAGGAAAAATTATAAACACCACTCGAGTGACTCCTTCTTACATGACACTTAATATTTGCGATAATAGCTTTAAAACAGACATGTCTTAAATACTGTGTATAGGTCTTTGTTTGCGTAAAATATCATGATCATCATCAGCCCGTGTCAGTCCACTGCTGGACGTAGGCCTCTCCCATGGCAAACCACTGAGCTCGATCTTCAGCTCTCCTCCTCCAATCCCTGCCCGCTGCCTTATTAAAATCGTCGCCCCACCTAGCTACAGGGTGCCCTACACTCCGTTTGCCGACACGCAGTCTCCACTCAAGAACCAGTCTGCCCCATCGGCACTCGGTTCTGCGGCATATGTGACCTGCCCACTGCCACTTCAGCTTGCTAATTTGCTAAGCTATGTCGGTAACCTTGGTTTTCTGACGAATGATTTCGTTCCGGATTCGATCCCTAAGAGAAACTCCGAGCATAGCTCTTTCCATAGCTCGCTGAGCGACCTTGAACTGTTGGACAAGCCGCACAGTGAGTGGCCACGTTTCGGCTCCGTATGTCATTACAGGTAGGACGCACTGATTAAAAACTTTCGTTTTTAGGCATTGGGGTACGGGCGATAAGAAGATTCGACGGAGTTTTACAAATGCTGCCCAGCCCAGCTGTATACGTCTCTTAACTTCCTTGTCGAAGATGTTTTTACCTAGTTGGAGCAACTGCCCTAGTTATACATACTCGGAAACAACTTCGAGGGCTCCGTTTACGGCGATCGGTCCCGGGTCAATATCCCGTCCCGGTCCCGTGATCACACTTCGCGACCACGACTCCGACCTGACAGTCTTGAGATGCCATTAAGCCGTGATCACACTTGCCGATCCCGACTCCGACCTGACTGCCTTGAGACGCCATTACAAGGCAGTCAGGTCGAAGTCAGAGTTGGATTCAACTTTGCCCCCGACCCCGATTGCGACCAAGGTTTTTTATGTGATGCAGTCATCGTTATGATAAGCATCAGTGTATCTATATAATATGATATTATTGTCGTGTAAAGAAATAATGTGAAGATGAAAGTGATTGATGATGTATCGAAACATCAATCTTTTATTGGGCTTTCTTTATTCGTGTGTCTCTTCATCTTTCCTGTCCGGAGAAATAGAGAAATAGGTAGATTGACAAATAATTATTTTAGATCAGTCAGCGCGCGCGCTTCTACACAGAGGGACTTGTAGCGTGCAGCAACATGGAATTCAGCACTAAGGGTGAATACAATATATCGGTGTTATAATAGGCAACACATCAACGTTTTAAATTGCGAGTTATTTATGTTTCGATTTCGCTTTAGGTTAGTACAATGCAGTAAACAGATGTAGTGTTGGCATACATACCTCTAAGGAACTATATTATTGCATTGTCACCGAATTCATATTCGTATGCTACATTTCAACTCATGCAGACGCCCGCAAGTGTTTGAAAAATGGATCACAACCTTTGAACCAGAATGACAAACAGACATCCAAAAAAAGTGCATAAACAACTTCTAAAATATCGATATATCGATATTTTTAAAGCGATGGTTTTTTTAAAAAAGCTCTAATCATACATCGATACGTCGACAATAAAAAAAGTTTAATAATAGATTGATGTTTCGAAACATCACCAATCACTTTCATTTTATATCGATCATTAAGAATAAAGGGGTATTATTTAACCGACTTCTAAAAAGGAGGAGATTCTCAATTCAACTATATGTTTTTTTTTGTATGTATGTTACTCGGACATTCCTCCAATTATGAATTGATTTAGATCATTATTTTTTTGAAATCCAAGATGGTGGACGCGACTTTTTGTGTAAAATCAATATGGGTATCATTTTTAGAGTTTTAGATGATGCCGATTAAGAATATGGGGTTAATTTTGAAATCCAAGATGTTGTGTATTTGAGTACTAACGAGAAAAGTACTAGTGTGTGTTTAGTGCTCGTGTGTACTAGTGTTTGACGAACTGTTTTGTGCGTACAGCGCCTAATAAAATACTTCGCACGTTAGTTGGCATTTAATTAACGTAACATTATAAACTACTTCATTATATTTACTGATTCTCTTAGTTGCTTGCACTCTCTGCATGCTAATCCATTTAGCAAACATATGAATCCGGTAAAACCTTTTGTTGGCCTGGATTCCTGGATATTCGGGTATTTAGAGCAATGAAACTGTGGATGGTCTGGCAAAACTAGCAAGCCCCCAAGGCCGTTTAGATAGTACTGTTTATTGTAATGACATTCTATTACTTCCACATATACAGGTATTTAAAAATTGGAATCGTGATTATGTGAAAGCAAATTTATACAAGGCCAAATTTTATCGGACAATTTAATCCGTAGTCCAAACCAACCCTGGTTCTCCAAATAAAAATTGACTAAGAAAACGACTTCTATCCTTTTCTGTCTTAGATGTAATCATTGTTACAGTGCTATACATCTTTATTATCATGTAATTTGAATATAAGAAACTCGCCGTTGTGCGAGTTGTGTGGCCAAGTAATTGGCGACCTTCGCCACATTTTATTTTCCTGTCCTCGTTAAAGCTTTTCATCCTTACACCATTTCCTTATTGAATGTGAAGCTCCTCTTGCTTAGAATTTATCAACTATTTTGTCATAATCTAATAATTGATATATTTAAGCTATTGTAAAGTTTATTGTACATCATAATTTTTGAAGCAAAGCGTTTTGCAATTAGGTTTTAGTTTTTTATAATCTCACTACTGGTACACATGACAGATGTTGTAAATTTGAATTTAAATATTTTCACAGAATGATTTGAGAAATCTTTGAGAAGACAATGTAAGGTCTCATGTAGTAGAGGATGAGTCTATTGTTATTATACCGAGCACAGTGCGAGACTCCGGGCTAGATTTTTTGTTTATCGAATAATTACTACTATTACTTTTCCGACATAGGATTCGAACCGACGACCTTGTGATTGCTATGCCCATTACCAATGAGGCTTTACTATTGTATTAAATAGTACATACTAATATCGATATTTACAGATTCGTTTTTAAGGTTTGTATTATAATACGTATGTGTGAACTTATATACATTACTCGTAGTAATTCGAAATCATGATTTAGATGAGTCAATTACGATTTTGCATGAAATAAATATTTTTTAAACAAATTGTATTTTCTTATCGATAAATCCTGTACTAGTAATCACTTGCCTAATCACGCACACTAACACAGATTCACAAACTCACACCGACATAAAATTGACACGTTATCGCGGCGATATGCGGTGTCTAGGCATTCTTCGTCTATGGTAAAATCCATGAAAATACTTATAATAAATAATAAATAATATCAGTCTATACTGCCCACTGCTGGGCAAAGGCCTTCTCTCACAAATTGAGGTGAGAGAGATTAGGTCATACTCCACCACGCGGACCCAGTGCGGATTGGTGGAGGCAGGTTTGTGGCCACCTGCTGTTGAAACTTATCAAGCCGCCTTTAAGGCTTCCAACTTAGCTTAACGACTACCACATTAAGTGGTGACCGGTACCAACGGCTTAACGTGCCTTCCGAAGCACGGAGACGCTCGAATATGAAAATGCCACAAACGGTCACCCATCTCAGGCCGACCGAGTCGAACGCTGCTTAACCTTGGTGATCGGTAAGAACACCGCGGTCGCACAGCGCTACGAGCGCCTCAAAAATACTTGGTGCTTCAAAAATACAATAAAAAATATTGCAAGTACTATTTGTGGTCATATTAGTAACCCAAGCTCTAAAGTGCATTTAACGAAAGAGTTCCCGTCGCGTTGTTATTAGGTTAGGTCTGTTATTTTGACGACGAAATTATGTCCTAGATTTTTGAGAGGTGGTAAAACTGAAAAAGTATATAAGATAGAAAAAATGGTGACCGTGAAAAAACTTAGAAAGAACTTTTAATTCCCTTATACCTATTACGATGAGAGGTAACCGCCATGATAGGTACATATTTATGTCTTAAATTTATGTAATTGACATGCATAGATTAAAAATTACTAATTTATTTTATTACCCTAAAATCCTTATATATCCGTTTATAGGAAGCTGTTGCTCTTTGTACTCACTGCTTTCCCCGCAAGGGATCTAACGGGACGATATAGATTACTCTATTTCTCGAGTCCTCTCAAATGGATTGTTTTGATAGATATATTTTCAATTTTAACGTAAATAAAAACTCCGTCATGCCTATATTCCCCAAGCGGGTGTGGCAGAGGTGTACTCTGCAAACCCACTTTCGCCAACGATATTAGGTCCCATGTAATAGGGGGCGAGCCTATTGCCATTCCACAAGTCACAATTCCAGACTCCGGACTGATACGGGATATTGGAAATTTTTTGATAGAAAAATCACGTTTAATTACTTTTAACGTATTTTCCCTTAATGCTGAGTATGTTTTTATATTCATTGGCACCACGAAGCAAATATGAAGAGGAGATGGCCTAAAGCCGTGATCACATTTGCCGACACCGACTCCAACCTGACATCCTTGAGACACCATTACAAGGCCTTTAGGTCTGAGTTGGAGTAGGAAGAGGTTGGGAGCTAGTCATGCGTCGGATCCAACTTAGGACATTTAGTGATGCGGTCATCATTATGTTAGACGTCGATGTATCGATGTATGAATTGATGTTTTGTAAAAAAAACATCGCTCTGAATATTGATAAATCGAGGTTTTACAAGATTTTATTACACTTTTTTTTTTATTCGTATGTCTGTTTGTCTTTCTGGTTCAAAATTTGTGATCACCACTTGCGGGCATCTGCATGAGCTTAAATTTAGCATACGACTATAAATTTGGTGACAATGCAATAATATAGTTCCTAAGATGTATGTATGTATGTAGGCAACACTCTACATCCGTTTCCAGCATTGTACTAACTACAACTAAAGCGAAATTGACACATAAATAACTTGCAATTTAAAACGTCGATGTCTTGCCTATTAAAATAAAGGTACATCGTTTTTATCCCTATTGCTGAAATTCATGTCGCTGTACGCTACACATCCCTCTGTGAAGAAGCGCGCGCGCCGACTAATCGAAGATAATTATTTTTCAGTCTACCTATTTTTCTTTTTTATCCGGACCGGAAAGATGGAGAGACATACGAATAAAGAAAGCTTAAAAAATATTGATCGATACATCATCAATCACTTTCATTCTCACATTATTTTTTTATACAACAACAGTATCATATTATATCGATACATTGATGTTTATCATAGCGATGAGCTGATGGGTGAAGTTGGATCCAATTTTAACTCCGACCTGACGGCCTTGTAACGGCGTCTCAAGGCTGTCAGGTCGGAGTCGTGGTCGGGAAATGTAATCACACTCTAAGCTAGCGAGCCATTTGAATTCCTAAAAGCCTTGACATCATCGTGGTGGGTGTGGCTTACCTCAGTTTGCCATCGCTACTTGCTCTATTCACACGTCTGCTTGAGTTCGCATAGCTATTAAATATTATTATTTTGACTGAATATAAAACCCTTAAAATTAAGTGATGTATCTTAACATGCAAACATTATTTGGATCGACATTTTGGTAACACAAATAATATCACATGTCATTTGTATTTCTTTCGCAATTTATTAGAATACTTCTATAATAAAAATGCCATCTACCGAAATATAATTGAACCTGCAAGTAACATTGACATTGACGAACCGTTTAGTTTTTATCAGTCTCCGCCAGATGGCAACTACTAATGTGGGTTGGGCGTAACGTCCCTCTCACCCTATGCCACACCGCGCAGCGCCACGCTTAAAATGTATAGGAACATGTTATTACGCCTTCTCCTCTTCGTATTTGCTTCGTGATTACTATATTATTTTGCACATTGGATAGGTACTGACAGTTTTAATTGCCAAACGAAATTAATATTTAATTCAATGGAGTTAAGGCATAACACCATAAGTATAGAAATGGGCATGCCTCTTATTGCCATTGAATAAAGTATAATTTCGTATGGAAATAAGAACCCATCCTATGTGAAAAATAGTATAACCTAGCCACGAAGATAACTTTTCCGTAAAAGACATTTTTACTTGCTAGTTAGGCCTAAAGCTGCCTCTGCGAAACACAATAAAAGAAGAGGAATAAAAAAATGATGGTATACCAGTAATAGATAGGTTTCAAATAAAAGTCTATGTATCAAATAATGTGTTACTAGGGCTGAGTGTCATATTCACACGTAGATTTTATAGTCCTTTATACTTTTTTTTTAACTTAGCCCCACACTAGGATTTATTCCTGTGTCGTGGGTGCGTACAAACATGAAAATTCACATACACAAATACCGGAAAATAATTGTGAATCACACAAAGATTTGTTCCATGCGGGAATCGAACCCGCGACTATTAGATACAGTGGACGGAGCGGCTTAAGCTCTTAACCACTGCGCTAAATCTTCCGCCACTTAATCCATTGATATTATATACTCACAATTACTTTACCGAATTTACCATAATTTAAGTTTAGTAAATCACCGCAATTCAATAAATATATAAAAGTAGAACATATATTTGATTCTACCTACTATTAAATTATTGAACGGAGAATGCGCGTGAAGTCCGATGGAACGTTGTGCGAGGCACAAGGGGGTTTCAGGTCTGGAAGAGGATGTTCGGATCAAGTCTTCTCACTCCGCAACATCGTAGAGAAGCATCTGGCAGTGGGGTGGAAGGTTTTCTGCGGTTTTGTAGATCTAGAGAAGGCATTTGACAGAGTTGTGCGAAAGAGACTTTGGGACATTTTGCCAGAGTATGGTATAGATGGCACTCTGTTGCGAGCCGTCCAGTCCACTTATGTGGACTGCAAGGCATGCGTACGGGTGGGTGGTAACAGGTCACCCTGGTTTGACGTTAAAATCGGCGTCAAGCAGGGTTGCGTGTTGTTCGCTAGACTGTTTATAATATATCTGGACAAAAGTCTTCAAAGACTGAAAGCGATGAATAAAGGTGTACAAATGGGTGACTTAGTGGTAAACCATCTACTTTATGCAGATGACGCGGTTTTAATAGCGCCAACAGCCACTGATCTGCAAACACTAGTCACAGTTATGAAAGACGACTGCATGATCAATGGCTTACACTTGAATGTGAAGAAAACCAAGATTATGGTTTTTGAAAGGGAAGAAACCAGAACGAATGTAAGGATTGTGGTTGGTAACGATGTGCTGGAGCAAGTGAATGAGTTTGTATATCTTGGATGCGCCTTCAGTAAGGATGGGAAATACACCGCTGACATAGAGAGAAGAGTGAGTGCAGGGAACAGAGTAAATGGTGCGATGGGAAAGCTACTCGGGAGCCGGCACTTAAGCCATAAGGCGCAACTGGCCATACATAACGGAGTTATGTAAAAAGGAGAATGAAAGTAGGATAAATGCGGTAGAAATGCGAGCTCTGCGGAAGATGTGCGGAGTGAAGCTGACCGACCGCATTAGCAACAGCATAGTAAGACAGCGAGTAGGTATGAAAGATAGTATCGGTGTAAAGATGAGAAAGGGCATGCTCCGTTGGTTCTGGCATATAGAAAGAATGCCAGAGGAAAGAATGCCAAAACAGATATACAATGTGAAAGTGGAAGGATGCAGGTATCCGGGAAGACCTAGACTATCTTACCACGACCAAATAAACAGAGTCTTATCTGATGGAAAAGTCAAGAGTCTCCGTAACCGGCGAGCGTGTATGAGACGAACTATGAGAGTCGAGGAAGCCAGAGAGGTATGTAAGGAAAGAATCTGTTGGAACTCTGTACTCTCTGCCTACCCTGCAAGGGATCTGGCGTGAGGTTATAGATAGATAGATAGATAGACCTACTATACCTACTTACATAACGTTACCTACCATAATGCTAGTAGTATTTTTGACAAAAAGTATCTTTAATAAATATGTTACCGGAAATGTACGTTATCCGTTATCTTATACAGTTCCTAGGAAATGAAAAAATTTACTAAAATCGCCAGGAACTGTTTAAATTAAATATTACTATACAGCTTTCCTGGGAATTCTATACTTTTCTTGAACAGCAAGCGGAAAGTTTTAAATCAAGATGTCGGTGGATCACAGCGGGCTAAAAGCACTTCTCGTATCCTGCTCTGGTGATGTTCTAAGCTATATTTTCTGTAATATAATACTTCTATTACAAACTTTCGAAGTGTCTTATGTTTGATTTTTTTAATTATCAATTATTTTCACCTAGAGAAAATCCTGAAGAATACTTTGGGTAGTCTAAAAGAACTCTGCGAGGAGGTAGTAGTGTGCGGACTCTTACTGACTCAAAATCTCCAGGATAGTCCCCTAGAAGGGCTGCGCTGAGAGGTGAGAAACTTAGCGGGCTTGTCTTTTTTTACTTACATTACTTTTTTTCTACATTATGAGTAGGTATATCGGGCGTAAGGCATCACACTGGGGTTATATCATAAACTATTAATTGTATCCTAAACATACACAATATGATTAAAAAAATACTAAGAAAAAAAGGGAAAGAGAATTAAATAAAAAAGACAAGTCTGCTGTGTTTCTTGACGGATCTTCTCAGTGGAGGCCGCGTTCCGATTCGATAAATTCACAATTTGTTAGTGTCCCAACAGGGTTTATACAATTTAAATTATTTCAATTTGGGTTATCGTCAAACTGGTAATTCTAACGACGGCTTGTTCTACTGGTTAAAGCGCACGCTGCTCCGTAGGTAGTCGCGGTTTCGATTTCCGCACTGAACAAATTTTTGTGTGACACACAAATGTGTTTCGGTCTGGGTGTTTGTGTATGTGAATTCATGATTGTGAACACACTACACAGGAATTAATTATCTAGTGTGGGGCTACGTTTTTTTGAAAGATCAAAAAGTTTTAAGTTACTTTAATCATACTGGGTACCTTGTTAAAGAAAAATACCTCATTAATAGAGGCTATACTTGCAGTAGGTATTTGAAAGGATCATTCTTTGACTTTTGGCTTATGGTATGATGATACCGTCGACTGTCGAGGAAGTTAGAGGTCAACGTTGGTATAGTAATCTTCACGTTGTGATGGTTGCACGAACATTGCGCGGTCGACCACCTTCAAAAGCGCACGTCTGTTGCAAGTAAAATAAACTCACATATATACAATATCGCGACCGGTGCGGTTATTACAACCATAAATATTACGAAATTCGTCAATCCTTTTCGGAGACCTTCAGTGTACCTACTTCAATGACAGGTGAAGCTTTTTTGACTGTGATACGTCTGAGTTGAATATGCGTTTACATATGATATGGTGATTGAAATTGGATTTAACGTATGTTTTTATAAAATGAATAAAGGAAAAGTTTTAGGCAAATGTTTGCTGGTGCTGTTGTCGTTACTGGCATTTACGGGTAAGTCATTAATGTTAAGTAGATCATTGTAAATTATTATTTCTCAAATCAATATAACTTAGGTTTAGTTTGTACATTTGTTGCTTTTTTCTTTTTAGTTAATACACAAGTTATATCTGATGATTGATCAATTTAGATTTTACAAATATTAGAAATCGGTCACATTTTAATGTTGGTGGTCGTCCTTTGGCTTTCCATATTACAGCATAATATATAAACGTCTCTATTACTCCTTCCCTAACCTAAAGCTCTTTGATATTAAATTCGCTTTTGAAACTGTATATATGTGAAGAAAAAGTGAACTATGATCAATCAATGGAGCCATCCAATGGACTCAATTAGAAGGAGGGGAATAAATCTAGGCATCTGAATTGATTTGAATGATATATTTCTGCCTACATAGAAAACACTCACATTCAATGCTAGTAATTTACAACTCTCTTTTTGGTGTACAAAAATATTTTTTTCGTCGGGTTATATAAATATACCCGATCAGTCAATTTTAATGACAGCTTGGTCTATCTATCTAGTCGTCTTAGCGTAAACCATTTGGCTCACTGGATTTAATATTCGCGGGTTTGATCCTCGTATAGGACATACCTCGTACAGAGTTTTAGAGTGTTCTGTTAAAAATGTATCTGTTATTTTGACGGTAATAAAGAAAAAATATATCTTTGTGTAATACACAAATATTTATTTCGGTGTTGGGTGTTTATGCATGTTAAATTTGTGTTTGTAAACAAACCCACGGTACATGAATAATTACTGGGGTGTGGTAAGTAGTTTACCTACTATTTTTATTTAACTTAGACACACCTGATGACCAACCTAAATTGTTCTTCCTTGCCCCACAACAAATTGTGGATGAAAATGTTTTTAAAAAAATATTTTAAAAGAGTAACCGTGGTGTATGTTCCCCTTCTTCTCTTTCTCGTGGTAGAGTTTTTGTTACTTTTCTGACGATTCATATATACTATAATGGTTAACATGAATAACACCTATTCTGGTTCTGATTTAATATCTGATAGTAGACGTAGACGTCTAGTAGTAGTTAGTAGAGGTGTAACAGTGATAGGTAGGATACCTAATGCAGATAAAGTTGGAAAGAAATGTGGATCATCCATAATCATTAATTACATAAGAGACGGTGCCTTGAGTGTTTTCAGGGAGGTCAAACTATCTATTTGTTACCTAACAGTAGATAAGCAAAAAGATGAACAATCAGTTTCTATTCATATTGTCTCTTTACATAAACATGCTCAGTTTCAGCAATTCTATTTACGTAACTTATCGTTGATGGATGGACACGTGGCGCTTCCAAAACTTCCGTTAAGGAAGGAATCCTATTCAATAATGTAAAGTTTATCCCTTTGTAGGTCTTTTTAGAGTAGATAATTATATTTTTAACATCCAAGAGTTGTGGTGTCTATTAAATTTCGCCTGCATAGTGTCTTACGGAAATTAAATAGATTATTGTACAGAAATGTCACAGTAATTTAATTTTTCGTAATTAGTGATTCGGCAAGTGGACCTAAAAGTAACTTAGCTAAATTTTATTTTTCTAGTTTTTATACTTCACTGTGCCGTAATGCGTTAATTAACAAGTTAACCAATAAATTACGCACACATAGCCAATGTTTCTTGCGTTAATTAAGATACGGTAAGGTAGTATTTTAACGCATTTTGACGTAGGCATTAACAATAACTCTGAAGCAGGTGATGCAGGAGCATTAGTGACACAAAAACTTTTCATCGTTTCGCGGTCTATGTACATAATTCCTCCTTTTTCAGGAGGTTCTGAGGATGGCAGTCGGGTGAAGCGTCTCAGAGCCGATAGCGCAGCGGTGTCACGGGAGCCTGCGCAAGCGCTCGACGCCCCGGAACCGGAGCCCGCGTCCGTCCCCGCCCCGCCGTCCTTCCTCAGCCCCTCTGTCAAGGAATACCTTGAACTGGGCATGGCTATACCAGGTCAGTACCTATTGAACCGGATTCGGGTTTAATCATTAAAAGTCATGGTTGGGGTATTCAAGTAGGAAATCGGTTGATATGTAAAGAATTTGTAAATGTTTTTTTTAATTGAATGTAGCTTTTGAAATCAACGATATAACATTTATTTATTCGTTAGTGTTATTTTTTGTGTTAGGACGGACTCCATCCGATTAAGAATATTATACTAAAATAGGTTATAGGTATTTCTTTCTTTTAGGACAGTACATGTCTACCCAACACTCTGGTGATTTAAATACAATTAACTAACCAATTTTTAGGTATTTATTAAATAGTAGCGACCCGCCTTAGATATCACGGAGAAATCATCATAGTTCTTCTAATTAATTTATTTATTAGTAGAACTATAGGTCATAGAAATAATCTATGAGGGTGAATAAGGGTGAACAAGGGGTCATCATCATCATCATCTCAGCCTATACTTGTCCACTGCTGAACATAGGCCTCCCCAATCGCTTTCCAGCGTAAACGGTCTGATGCCACCTGCATCCAACAACTTCCTGCGAATCCGCCCATTGCCTCTTCAGCTTGCTAATCCTGAGGGCTATGTCGGTGACCTTGGTTCTTCTACAAATCTCCTCATTCCTGATTCGATCGCGTAGAGAAACGCCGAGCATAGCTCTTACCATAGCTCGCTGAGCAAGTCTGAGTTATTTTATGGGACCTATTGTAAGAGACCACGTCTCTGATCCGTATGTCATCACGGGCAACACACATTGACTTAAAACTTTAGACTTGAGGCACTGAGGTATTTTGGACGAGAAGATGTTGCGCAGTTTCCCGAACGCTTTCCAGCCGAGTTGGATTCGTTAGATAGTTTAATTACTTTTTAGTAAATAAATATTATAAATAAATATTATTTCGGTGTTATTTTTTTAACCAGGGCCCCAAGACCGTTATTGTAATTTTAATTTGATCATTGACGTCATAATTGTTAGTTTTGACAGTTTTCATCTACTAATTCAATGCTTTCCAATTCTTATCGTACCTATCAATAATTTTTATGGTTTTCCATAATTGTAGGTTTAAACAAATGCCGACTTTTGGCACAGTTGTGATTGAACGTTTTTTGTAGCATGTCATAATTACAAAACACGTAAAAAATAGCAGACTTGGGGCACAGTTGCAAGTAATTTTAATTATCTCGTTAAGTTAATACAGTCAACATAACTTTTCATAAATTTAGCCAATGATGAACCATCATTATTTATCTATTTTATTAAAATAATGGCAAATATCCGTATCTAACGGACAATTTGCAATCTAAAACGAATATTTCAAAGTATTGTAAGTAATTATATCGAAGACGCCGACATCTTAACTAATGTCAAAACACACAATACAACTTCATATGTATTAATGGCTACTGAATTATAACCTCAAAATTGAATACTTTTTGTGCAATATTGCGATTCCCTCGCTTGTCCGTTTAATAATAAATGCCTTAAGAAAATTTATGGGTAATTTGAAATCATACAAGTATTTTTTCATTACTGTTGGTTCTGGGGCAAATCACATATGGGCCTAGAACGATGTCCTTTCATAGGGCTATTTGGCTTCGGCCGAAGGTTTTGGCAATGGCCTATTAATCGGCTTCGACTTCGGTTTCGGCCAAAAATCGACCTTCGGTCGGACACTTTAACTTTTTCTAACTGTGGGTAAGTTCTTATGATAATAAATTTTTTAAACCTAAATATCGGGACGGGCGACTTCAATTTGTATATTATTATTAAACATTTATACATAAAGAAGATTTAGAGATTATAGTGTAATGCAATTTCCTGCCTACAGCTTCAATCAGATGTCATTTTTTCCAACCTTAGTACGAGTATAATAGCAACGAACTATGCAATGGAGAAAGTTCCGCATTATTTGCATAGACTGTGATACATCGTTTTAGTCTGAAACACTATACAAGATGCAAATAAAACTTCCTGCTTAGAGTGATTACAGATTCGTGCCCCGACAATTATACAGATTTGGGCATGAAATTTATAACTAAGAGAAATTCGTGACTTTGAATCCGATTTGCTAGACTTTTATTAGTACCTAGGTATACATCACAAGCGGCTGTATAATTTATTTCTATCTTCTAAGATTGGTTAAGCGAAGAATGTTATAAGTAAATACTTTTTGGTATGGTATAATTATATTGTCAAGTTATTTCTCTGATCTGAGCTTGTTGAGTGAGTTGCTACTAGCGTAGCCATAGTTGATTTATTTCCTGTTTATCTAATATTTTTGAAATGTCTTACTAAGTATATGATATTAATTCTTAAGGTTTAAAGGTGAAGGTTAATAAGAGAATATTAATAAATTCTGAATAGCCTATCCCATCGTCTAAACGAAGTTTGTGCGCTAAGCGACACGTTACTAACAGAATTGAAAACTGCTACATATCAAAATTAAATATTACTTACTACTACAATCGAAATTAACTAAACATTAGCATGGTTGAAATATTTGAACAGCATTAATTAAAGTTTGTTAATTATAGCTAAATAATTTCAATTTGTAGTTTCCAACATTTATCTTAGATTATGGCAGTGATAGCCTAGTAGTTAGACCGTTGGACTGCAAAGTCAGAGGTCTCGGGTTCAAACCCCGGCATGCACCTCTGTCTTTTCGAAAGCATGTGTGTATTAAATAAAGATTTATCACTTGCTTTACCGGTGAAGGAAAACATCGTGAGGAAAGCTGCATGCCAGAGAGTTTCTCGAAGGTGTGTGAAGTTCGCCAACCCCCACTGGGCCAGCGTGGCGAACTATGGCCTTAACCCTCTCAGTTTGAGAGGAGGCCCGTGCCCAACGGTGGTAGAGTTTTTTAACAGGGCTAATATTATTATTATTATATTATATATCTTAGATTATGTGGTTATGGTTCGACCGAATGCTTTAAGGTGCTACGAAACAGGTTTTAAAAATAAAGAGTCATTCAATAGTTACCTAAGTAAGCTATATTTTTAAATAGGTACAACCATCAGAAAAGGAAGACGAATTAAAGATTCATTGAATTATTATGCCTATTACGGTGATCCTACCCGTCTTGAAATAAATCTATTGATAAATTAACGACGTTTTGGCCTCGACATTTGAAAAGTTTATTGACATGTTTACGGATTTTAAAACTTTAAGATATAATTCAAAGCTATATATTGCTAATTTATTTGAAATTCTATTAAACTACCTACGATGCAACTTCCTGTGCGAATTTGCGTTAATATTCCGAGCCAGAGTATAGTTACAACTTCAAACAAAATTCAATCGTGACTACACTATTTGTATTGTTTTCTAAAAGATCTTGAGAACAGGCGGGATGAATCAATATTATTTATCTTACGCTAGAGGCATCAGATCGAGGTTATCCATTCCGGCTGAACGTTTATGAGTCATAGGAAATGTTAGCTATAATTTTAAATACACATTTCGTAATCAGGGCTACAAGGATTACTTAGCAAAATAAAAGTATGTTCTAAATTGAGGCCATATCAATTGAACCTATTTAAAGTTTTACAAAGAAAAATTAGCAAGTTACCTTTTAGCAAGACTTTCCATTAATTCACACGCACGGTTCACCTTCGTTAACCCAAAAATGACGATACTTCATAATTGGTAAATATGATCGATTGTTAAAAAGAAGGTTAGTCTGCAAATAAAGCCGAGTCGTGTAACGGATGAGTAGATAAGTGTATGTAAGTAAAATATTGCGGTTGGTTAGGTCTGATTTATTAAGACTTCAATGTAACCTTTGATACACAATGAAGTAATTAATAATGGTAATGGTATGATAAATGGTAATCATAATTGACATACCAATAGCAAATTATTACGACAAATCTGATCCTAGGGTTCCAGTTTCAGGTCGTATTATGATTTGTGAAGTTGTAGCGCTGAAAAGGAGCTTAAACGGAGATTTGGCACTTGGAAGGTGGTAAGGGTGGCTACACTGATGCAAATTAAATGTAATTTAGTAGTTCAAATGTAATATACAAGCTGTAACATACATAACGCAAGACCTCAGTCACGCTACTTAGATTATTGCTTCACGAATTGAATACGAAAATTAAACTTCCAATTTTAAGGATTTTTCTACCATTTTTGTAATCTCATTGGTGTTTTGGCTCACCCAAATTGACCACGAAATCTGTACCTTTGTGTGCATATTGAGGTATATGCATTTAAAACAGTCGTATTGCTTTGAATAATAATTAAATTTTGTTTAATACAGCAGACTGAACGAGTAACAGCATTTTTTGATCCTACTAATATTATAAATGTGAAAGTTTGTATGTTTAGATGTTTGTTATTTAATCACGCAAAAACGGCTGAACAGATTTGGATGAAATTTGGTACACCGATAGTTTATTACCAGAATTAACATATAGTATATTTTTTATGCCCGAAAAATGTAAGGTTATTGTGTAAAGACAACGCGGACGAAGTCGCAGGCAGAAACTAAAAATTTATAAAAAAATGTAACAAACTTCAAAATCAGGCGCTCGTAGCGCTGTGCGACTGCGGTGTTCTTACCCATCACCAAGGTTAAGCAGCGTTCGACTCGATCGACCTGAGATGGGTGACCGTTTGTGGCATTTTCATATTCGAGCGTCTCCGTGCTTCGGAAGGCACTTTAAGCCGTTGGTCCCGGTTACCACTTAATGTGGTAGTCGTTAAGCTGAGTTGGAAGCCTTAAAGGCGGCTTGATAAGTTCCAACAGGAGGTGGCCAAAAACCTGCCTCCACCAATCCGCACTGGGTCCGCGTGGTGGAGTATGACTTAATCTCTCTCACCTCGATTTGTGAGAGAAGGCCTTTGCCCAGCAGTGGGCAATATAGGCTGATATTATTATTATAAACTTTAAAATAGTTGGAATCGATTCAGTTGCCGGTTTAGATCAAACTACTTTCAGGTCTTGCGTTAATTATGTTACACCTTGTATATTTAATATATAAAAATAATTTATTTTTGTCGATTGCGTAATTTTAAATTTATAATAAAAATATTACTTTAGTGTTATAGGTAATTAGGTTATAGATACGTGTAGAGATCAATAAGTCTTAAAGAAAGTAAAAACATCCGTCGATGTAAATCTAATATTTGCAACGTTGCAATTTAGTCGTGATTTGTTTTATTATTATTCTTTATTCCAGTCAGTATAATTTAAACCCTGTTAAGAAACTATCCCACCGTAGGGCACGGGCCTTCTCTCAAACCGAGAGGGTTTTAGGCCATAGTCCACCATGCTGACCCAGCGCGGGTTGGCGAACTTCACACACCTTCGAGAAACTCTTAGGCGTGCAGGTTTCCTCACGATGTTTTCCTTCACCGTTAAAGCAAGTAATAATTCAATCCAGTCAGTATAGATAAGGTCTAATACAAAATAGCACCTAAATAAGTATCTTACTTTTCTCACGTTGCAACGATACCCAATACACCAATTAGGTAACTAAGTACTTAATATGATATACTGTCAAAATTACCTCATTTCAAATCCCTAGGATTTGTAATGCCAACTCCTATATTATGTAAATGTATTGAATCCAAATTCGAAAGTAAGATCTAATACTATAACAACTATAGATATAGTTGTAACGTACTAGATTACTTTAATAAATTATGTTCCTATACTTATTATTTAATAGTGTTATAATCGTTTCATCCAACAACTCGACGATGCAGACAACAAGTAATCATTATTGTAACACAGTTTACACATAGATTTTCTTTCGACCTAAAGGATAAAGTTTGATTGTGTTTGTCAATTTGTGTACATTAAGCAACGAAGGGAAATATTTACAGTCATTACTTGATTAACTTTTTGGGAACATTCCAAAGAGAAGGCCAGTCCTATGGCAGCGTGCGATAAACAGCCTTGCTTACTAGTAGTTTTGTGTCAGCGTATCTTAACTCATAATTGTGCTAACAATCATATACGAGGTCATAAGCATAACGCATGTCTTTGTAACTTACGCACCCAAGTCGAGCAATTGCGCAATTCATTACCATAGCAATGGATGAAAGCTTACGCTTAAATATCAGCTGTTATACGCGTTTGCGCATTGAAGTTGTTGAAAACGTAGGAAAAGTACGGTCAACTTGTTACATCATGTACTGTGTTTATTAATTTGTACATAGGTATAAATCATTGTGTACATGACATGTTAGTTGTATGTTCGTAACATTATGTCAGCTTTCTATCGATTCCCTACATTTTGAGATAGGTAAATAATAGAAGATATTTTTAATATTTACTGACAAATTTTGTGTAATAACAAATTGGGCGGATATTATTTTATCTGTCTAAAGTTATTATCACTACTTTAAAATCAGGGCCCTTATTCGCTATGACCAAACGCGGCAATTTCGATATCTTCGTGAAATGATCTTGTATCGATATTTTTTACACATTGGATCATTAAACGATCATTTTCGCGTTACGATAATTTCATGAAGTTATATACTATTCGCTATAACCAATTAATGGTTATAGCGGATAGTGACCGAACTAAAAGAAATTGTTTAAAGAAATTATTACAGCATTGCATAGCACAGTTTTAGCAAACATATCTGGGCCCGCATTGGAAATCCATCGTGCAACATTGGCGTGTATCATGGTTAGGAAATCAGCTGTTTACTGACAGCTTACTAGTACGTAGGTACTATTACTATAAGTACGGTTAGTGTTGAGACTTTAACAACATGTGGTCACTTGTTGATTAATTACCTATCTATCAGAATGATGTAGGTATAGGTTGAGGTAGAGACAGTGGTTTTCCTCATAAAAAATATAGTTTAAATAAAAAACACGCTTTAATAGCAAGCCGAACTAAACAGGAGAAAATAATAAGGAAATAATTAATTTTATTGTAAAAAGGCTTGGTGCTTGACATCAAAAGTTTTAAATAGTTCATGGTAGATAGCTACAGTTAACTATTTAAAAGTTTTCATGTCAAGCAGCAACACTTGTAAAAGTAGAGTTATTATAAATATATACTAAAATGCACCCCATGTTTCTTCACTATTGCCTTATTAATTTCTCCTTTTTAGTTCGGTTTGCTATTAAGGCGTGTTTTTTTAAACTATAATTTATGTTAGCCACACGTGACGGTGTTTTGTAATATTTTTTTTCATATTTTAGAGCCTCAAATCAATATCAAAGTAGTTAGTACAAAATTTTAATTAGAAAAGATCTTTTAAAATACAAGCTTTTATAGCAAAACCATAATAAATATACCTTGCTCAGTTGAGGAGTTCCTATGGCTTTCTTCCGGTCCCATCATTAGATTCTGAACACCCAGTATACAGTACGCGTCAAGACAAATCCAACGAGTCCAAACACAGCGGAGTTATATTGAGTAGTTTGGTGGTTCCATTGGCCACCTTCCGGTTCCATCATCAGACTCTAGACACCATCTGGCTGTATAGCACTTGTCAATACCAATCTGACAAGCCTTAACACGATGGAATTATGTTGTATAGTTTATATGTTTCTATGGCCACCTTCCGACTCCATCATTAGACAAGCTCCATAGTACCATATTCTTGCATTGTCGTCGAACTTCCCGAACTGCCAAATTTCAGCTCAATCGGATACCCAAGTGGTTGAAAAATGGATCACAAAATTTGAACCTCAAAGGCAGATAGACAGACAGATTCTGGTAATGCTGGTCAGGATATTAGGCCGAAGTTATAAAATTACTGTATTGTCAGCGGTCCTTGATACGTGTACCATATTTCAAGTTAATCGGACACTTTGAACTTGGTGACAATTACGTGGAAACATCCCGTTAGATACATAAATTCATCGTTATCTACAGGTCAAGCTAATAAAAGCTTGTTAAAAATGATCCTGATGATGAAATATTTTTATGTAGAAAAGAATGCATACCTTTAATAAAGAAAATCTGAAAAGATTACGCTTGATCGAAAAAGAAAAAAATGATTTTCGTTGTGTTGAAATACATTCTAGGCCATGTTTAGTAGCCATAAATTATTAGACAATAAAATTTCATCTCGTATAAATCTTAGCTGAACTAATAATAAAGGATATGGACTAACTCTTTTCGTAAGTATCTAACGATTGCTTTCAAATACTTAAACCGGATTTAAAAGTTGGTTTTATAAAAACAGTTTTTACAATGCAGTCATTAAATATTAGAAATATAAATAATTGCATAAGTTTTCTATGCCTCTTTACACAACCCATGTGCAAGAATTAATTTTCAACGTGGCTAAATGTTTTAAGATTTACTAATTGCCTCGAAGAGAGCTCGGGTTACTTAGATTGTAGCCGTTTAAGCAAATTGCCCTGACATTCTGACGTGGCTTGAGGTCGAGATGAAGGCAGTCATGTGTGTGCATGACGCTAATCTGTACTCCATCAGCGCATGTACGAGCCGTCTTTTTTGCGGCTAGTTTGTTGCTTCATCCTTGATATTAGTTTTTTTAGCACACTGGGCACTGTGTTTGGATGTTTTTGAATTTCTCAAAATAATAATAGTATGTACAGTATTTTTAATTTCACAATTTTATATTGCAAATTGAATTCTCGCATTAAAATCTTATTTTTCAGCTAAGTATAAGTAAGTTCAATTCCAGTTAAGTAGCACAAAAACATTTGGACTTAACTATAAGTAATACATATACACATTTTAAGAAGACTCACACATTCTAGATTTTTGTGCAATAAAAATATCGTAAATACAACAGTAATGGCCTACAGTTGAGCAGCGTTCAAATAAGTTGGTGGAATGCTTGTCATGTAATCAGAAGGTTCAGGGTTTCAATTTCGGCTTGCCACTAAGTTTTCGAAACTAACATGTGATTGTAACTTGCTGGCGGTGAAGTAAAATATCTTGAAAAAACATTATTATATTCGGACAGCCTTAAAATTACCAAAGGCACGTCTGATGATGTACCAGAATAAGAAAAGACCCGTTCCTTCATTTTTGGTCATTAACCTGCGGAAAATGTGGGTATACTAGTTATATTTACTGGTTTATAAGTTTTAATGAGCTGAAGTACATCATTCTATGTAATAAATTTCAACGAAAAGAACCTGTTGGGACTCTGTACTCTCTGCCTACTCTGTAAGGGATCTGAGGTGATGATATAGGTATAATATAATTATAGTTCCATCACCTAGAAATTTACTTATCTCTTTTAGAACGAATTAAGTAAATATTATGCATACAATAACTATTTTTTTATTATATGACATACGCATAGAATAAATTAATTACCGTTCCAGTCTTATAATTCCCGGTTATAAGACTGTGTATGTTTTATTCGAAACCATAATGGCAATTTCGTTAAAAAGTTAAAAATTAGCGACGCGACCGAACTGGTTTCGCTCCGACTAGACCGTGACACGCACGAACACGGTGAATGCACTAGCATCTTATGGTTGAATTTAATTATACGGAGAAATAATGTTAAACTATATTAAACCTGCTGCTATTTTTTTATTTTTAAGGAGTAATTTAATGCAATCGATTTTTTTGTTAACTTTCTCTGTCGATCGATCGATAAAGAAAATGTAATTACTTAAATAAATGTTGTTTTTATTTTGTACTATACGCAAGATCATGGTATTTTTTCTACGCGCGTTTTATTTTCTTTCAAGATTATGTTTAAAAGAATTTGAGTTTTTAATAACAAAGCAGCTTTCTGTACAAAATGCGTGTAAATGCACTATCACTATACCTAAGACATACTGACAGCACGTAAGTAGCAAATCCCATGGACTCATTATTCTTTGACTACATACCTGCTGGTTATAGTCTCTTTCACCATACATGGGTAGGGTGACGTTTGGGATTTGACGTTTCTAAAAATGTGGTAATGATCAAATTGAATGAAATAGAATCGATTGAAAAATCGTATCGAGATAGTTTATAATGGAGAACTAATCCACAATTCCAAAATCCACTATAAACTAATAATTTGGGAACAAAAAGAAAAACAAAATCCAACTTTCATGATTTATTTACGAATCAAGTGAGTCGTCTGAAAAATTATCTGTCAAATAGCTTAATTCGTTGAACACGTCAATTATTATTTGAAATCTATAAATTGTCTATTACATTATGTCAAGATTTTACGTCCACGTATTTTTGATTAATTTCTTGACTTTGAGCATACCATGTATTTTAATCGGATACATATAATAATATGCATAAAGGAATAGCAATCGATTATGAACAATTTTAAAAACAATTTATCGATTATAACGATTTCATTGTGTCAGTCCCTAAAACGCAAAACGTTCCAATTTACATAATTAAGAAACAGAATTATATAAAGTTTTAAGTTTTTTAAGTAATTACTCAAAAATATAAACAGTTTATGTTTTAAATGCAAGTTAAAATAGATTTTTGGTTTATCTTTATATCTTGTTTATGTTCTGGCTTCCCTATTTTGAATACTTCACAGTAAAAAATGCGTGAAAAGGAATTTGATGAAATGTATCCATACCCATGACTCGTGAAAAAGACTACAGTGTGGCTACCAGCACCGTTGACACTTACTATGATAATAATGTTTTTTCCCGCCATACGTAATTTTTGATAAGTTCTAAAACAATGCTTGAAGTATCGATGGTTAATTGGCGAGGCGTATTTGTCGTGGGTGAACAATAGTCGTAAGATCACACTATGAATTCATATTTATACGCGTAAGGTATATTTGAGGTAAGCTGCTGTACGTGTGTATGCAGCTTATCTTGATGTTAAAATTGTAAGGAGTTAACAAGTAATATTTTCATGAATTGGTAATATTCTTATCTAGTCTTGTTGTCCTGAAGGCTTTTATGGCCCAGTTTTTAGTTGTTTGAGTAAAGGTTCATGTTATTTAACCCCTTGTTTATATCTGAATAGAGTATTAAATTCTGTGAAATTTGAATACGTTGGTCCGTATAGCCACCGTCTCGCCGGGCGAGGCGCAGCCTCGATGCGCTTGCGACACGGCATTATGAGTGTGTGCGTGTTGCGCCACTCGTGGGTCATACGTAGCTATTATTAATGATAAAGATAACGCTAACACACTGTCCGTACTACTGCTTAACTTTTGGCGGACACTGTAGGTAATTTTAGTTGGTTAGGTTATGGGCATTTCATTAGAATATTGTAACGTTTATGCTATAATTTTATGAATATGAGGAAAAAATCTTAACGTTATACCCCTTTTAGGAGATGGTCTGTGTGATTTGTATTACATATAGCTACCCATGCTAAAATTGAAATTAAAAGATTCTTTTTTTGAATATAAACACAGATAATAATAACAGTGCGCTCGTTAACAGCTGCATTAGTGGAAACTGTATCTTTTTGAGGACATTACTGTTTATAAAGATATTTTATATTCCTTTATTTAAGAAAAAAACATTTAAGTTTCTTGTAGTAGCAATCCTGTGACTTATTATTTGTACTTGGTAACAAATTTGGCATATTAAAATCATGAGATTGTAAAAACGTTTTATAACTACGCTCAATTTGTAATACCAGTTCAGCTAGTTTTTGTTTTGAAGATGTTTAATAAACGCGACGATCTTCTGCTCATACATCAATATACGAGATTAAAATAGACGTTTCAAATGCTAATGAAATCGAATGAGCAATGTTTAGTAACCGTACACATTTTGCATGGCTCTACAATTATGTGTTGCGTTGCATGGATTATATGCTTGCTTAGATCACTTTTTTTATTGTTGTAGCCTTCTTCGAAACAAATGAAGATAACTAAGCAATTACAGAGGATTGATATCTTGAAAAAAGTAGTTATTAAATAGTGGTGGCGAAGTAGTTATTTTGTTTATGTTTTTGTTTGTGGCCAGCAACAAGTCCTGGCGTATGCCATTAAGTATTTATGAGATGAGTTAGTGAGAGATCTTACTCCTGAGACTAAGCCAACTGAAAACTAGAATATAAGGAGTGAGATAACATTCTACAACACGTGGTCGTCACTGTTATCTGATCCATGAGAAACCGTATGCATGAGGTCATTAGAGCTGCGGGATTACAAGATACGGACTAAACTTCTTTTAAACGATTTCTTTTTCTATCGTGCCTTAGAATTCACACTTACATTAATTGTTCAGGATGAAAAAACACGCTATAATTTGATCGATGGCGTTATACATAATACGATTGCCATGGAAAACATTCAAAGTGGATAACGTTATGCTACTCGCTCTTTACAGGAATTATCATTTATAAAATTTATGAGAAATTAGCTTTATATAAATACACATCTATCTATATCATTACGCCAGATTCCTTGCAGAGTAGGTAGAGAGTACAGAGTTCCAACAGCTTCTTTCCTTACATACCACATTCATAAATAAAGATAGGTACCTAAAAATTCAAGACATTGATAAAGGGGCGGGAGGTTTCTCCTTAACAGTCCGGTAATCTCGTTTCTCCTTTACTAACATTCAATCAATCAATCAATCAATCAGCCTATCGTAGTCCACTGCTGGACATAGGCCTCTCCTAACACGCGCCATTGCACACGGTCCCCCGCCTTCCGCATCCAGTCCGTCCCAGCGACCTTCTTGAGGTCGTCGGTCCATCTAGCTGGGGGCCGTCCTACCTTACGCTTACCAAGTCGCGGTCTCCACTCTAGGACACGCTTGCTCCATCGGCCGTCGGTCCTTCTGCAGATGTGACCAGCCCATTGCCACTTTAGCTTACTGAGTCTGCGAGCTATGTCGGTAACTTTGGTTCTTTGTCGGATTACCTCGTTACGAATTTTATCCTTCAAAGAGACGCCGATCATAGCTCGCTCCATAGCCCGCTGTGCGACTTTGAGTTTGTGGACTAGTCCCACTGTGAGTGTCCACGTCTCGGCCCCGTAAGTCATAACAGGTAGAACGCATTGGTTAAAGACTTTAGTCTTCAGGCATTGCGGTATAGGCGAAGCGAAAACGTGACGTAGTTTGCCAAATGCTGCCCAACCCAATTGGATCCTGCGGTTGATTTCTTTCTCGAAGTTGTTCCTACCAAATTGGACAACTTGTCCAAGGTAGACATACTCCCGAACAACTTCGAGCATCGAACCATCGACGTAGATCGGTCCCGGCGTGACATGCTCATTAAACATGATCTTGGTTTTATCCAAGTTCATGCCGAGACCGACACCTCGAGAGGCTCCATTTAGGCTATGCAGCATTCCGCTCAACTGTTCCAGTGACTCTGCCACGATGACGATATCATCGGCAAACCGAAGGTGTGAGATGTATTCGCCGTTGATGTTAATGCCCCGCCCAGTCCAGTCCAGCGTCTTGAAGACGTCTTCGAGTGCATTGGTGAAGAGCTTGGGGGATATTACATCCCCCTGTCTTACCCCTCGATGCAGCTCGATCGGGTTGGTCTTTTGGTCCTGGAGCTGGACGGTCATTGTGGCGGTATCATACAGACATCTCAACACCTCGATATAGCGCCAATCGATGCCACATCGCTGCAGAGCATCCAAAACCACCCAGGTTTCGATGGAGTCGAAGGCTTTCTCGTAGTCCACGAAAGCCATACACAGCGGCTGATTGTACTCTTCGGTCTTCTGTACAATCTGCCGAACAGTATGGATGTGGTCTACGGTGCTGTAGCCTTTTCGAAACCCGGCTTGTTCCGGTGGCTGGAACTCGTCAAGTCTTCTGGCGAGGCGGTTTGTGAGTACTCTCGAGAACAACTTGTAGACGTGGCTCAGGAGTGAGATGGGTCTGTAGTTCTTCAGCAAGGTTTTGTCACCTTTTTTGAAGAACAGAACCACCGCACTCCCGCTCCACGCTTGAGGTGTTAAGCCCTGGTGGATGACGGAATTAAAGAGACTCGCTAGCTTTTTCAGGATTGGAGTCCCGCCTGCTTTTAGGAGCTCAGTGGTGATTCCGTCATCGCCTGGCGACTTGTTGTTTTTGAGCTGCTCGAGAGCCACTCTGACCTCGTCCTGGTTGACATCAGGGATGTCTTCCGTATCGTGGCGTGCTAGTGGGGCTCTGTGGTCGTCAGCGCTGGGTCTCGAGGGTTTAGCCATCCGTGATGCGTACAGGTCTTTGTAGAAACTCTCAATTTCCTCGAGTATCTCGAACTTGGAGGTCACGGTTTTGCCATCCGCTGTATTAAGTTTCGTCAGATGGGATCTACCTAGCTGGCGAGCGAAGACTTTGGTGCCTCTGTTCTGTTCAATCGCAGCCGCGATGGCGCGGGTGTTGGAACATCGGAGGTCACGTCGCACCCGCTTCCGGATCTTCCGGTTGAGGTTCCTCCCATCCGGCGAAGACGCCTGCGTGGATGACATTTCCCGTCTCTGCCTCATAAGTTCGAGAGTCTCGAGCGAGAGTTTAGACTCTCTGTTACCGCTTTTGCCGGGAAACACCCTTCGAGACACATCCTGTAGCGTTTTGACCACTGTGTCGGTTTTCTCGTCAACATTGCCTTCGGTTTCCAGCAGGTCGAAACGATTTTGAAGCTCCAGTTGGAACTTTTCGGACCCTAAAGCTATTAATACCTAACATTAATACTTCTAAAAGTTCGTATTCTATAAATATTTTGCTTTTTCAGTGTCAATGTTAAATAAAAATTTGTCATCCTACAATGGATCATCTCAAATTATTATGTAAACGCCGACGTCAATCTTGCCTCGGCAATCTGTCCTCGGCAGTAGTTTCGGTAGGGTCAATTCATTTCACACCTCGCTTACGTGACATTTGGGGCCTTAGCACTTATGATTGTTTCCTAAACATTTATCTATGAATGAATTGAATAAAATAACAACTATACTATAATTGAAAAAGCTAGGAAGTAGTAAATATAAAGTATACTTGATAATATAACCTTGTGAATGTGTGGTACGAATGAAGGTATACACAGAATTATATTATTAAATTACCCTTAATCATATAGTTAGAAGGTATATGATACTGGATATGTGTTTACATCTATCTGGAACGAATGGAAGCACCTAATTCAGTTCAATTAAAATCTACACGCCTAGTGTTACATCAGATGTCAACAATTTATCGTCTTAATCAAATCACACAATGCAACTTGTGTTACGGGCAGTATAGATACCGCCGTGATTTTGAACATTTAGTGAATGTTAGATCATCATTTGTCAGATAGTGTTGTCGCTCCGTACATTTTTTGTTCAGTCACGTATTATTAGAACATCATTCTTATTTTCTTATTTTTATGTAATGATGAGCTTGTAAAGGCTGCTGACATCACTTCTAGTTCTAGGCATACATAATAAAATTGATGAGAGTGGAGGAAGTCAGAGAGGTATGTAAGGAAACAACCTGTTGGAACTCTGTACTCTCTGCCTACCCCGCAAGGGATCTGGCGTGATGATATAGATAGATAGATAATAAAATTGCCTACTCCACAAGGGATCTGGCGTGATGATGTCGAGGTAGTAATAGTACATAATATTATTTTCTTTAAAGAGTTACTTAAATCTAAATGATGAACAGTTGATTTAAAAAGATTTCTATAAGTATTGTTTTGAAAATTATAATTTTTCATCCAATGAAATTAAATTAGTGTCTAAGGCGATATGGGTGTTCATTTGCTATTGCGATGCAGAACCTGTGTAATAAACAAATGAATTCATTATACATGGTGAACATCAATAAATAGTATAAACTATAGTTTTATTTTGTTAACTTTAGTCCGTAAAAACGCATAATGAGTATATTTTATTAATTAGTTAGGATCTTTGCGCGACTGTGTAATCCATATAAATTTATGCTATGACTCATTGATGGCAATCTACCTAACGGCGTAAAGGTTTCTTTAAATAAATTAAAAGCAGCTAGTCAGTAAATATATAAAATTAATCGATAATGTATGATATTTTATGTATAATATTGTCATTTCAATAATTGTGTATATTTATTATGTACAGTTAGTATACACTATTACACTAGGAAACTAAAGCCCTGTAACTGCGGTCGGACATCGTTATTTTATGGGTACAGTTTCTTAAAGAGCAGGACTACTATGTAGCGACCGTTGCGCAACTTTACTCAAGTTGTTACAGAATCTACAACATAGCATTGATTTTCTAAATATCATTCAAGATTCTTACAGTCACATTACAGTGTTGCTTTAATTTTATTTTTATCATAGTCACTTTTTCTACTAACATTTGGTTAGGCGGTTATACCGTTTTCTTACTAAACCAAACTGAATGTCGACGTTCGACGTTCACTATAGTTGTATTAAGAATTAATGGGGGTTAAAGGTACATCGTTCGGACCGCTGTGCTCGATCAAACCAACAACTTTCAATTCTCGTTTTGATCTCGATCGAGAACTTTCAAGCGGGTTCATAGTTTCATCGATTATAGTATCGATAATTTTCAGCAATCGAGGATCGATAGTATAGGTCACCTGCAGTGAAAGTGGCCACAGCAAGCGCACTTTCATTATCTTTATAACTGCCGGGAATAGTCCATTGAACGCATGCGTTGTTCGCTTTGATCATGGAATGACATTGGGTTGTTTGTAAACAAACGGGACAGTAACTTTATTTAAATATTATTATTTTGTTAATTTTTAGTTAAATATGTAGTTGATATATGTTTAGTTTCATTTTAGGTAACCTAGTCAAATGAGCTACAAAAAAAGATTTATGTATTAATATACTGACTCTTTTGATATTCAAATAATCGTGTTGTTTGTCGGTTCTACATACTTTTTTAACTAAGGTAAAGAATTGAAATTATATGAAAACATCTCTGAAAGTTAGCAAGTACCAAACAGTTTTTTTTATTATTCGAACATGAGTATTGTATATCTATTTACTAGGGGGGATCAAAAAGTAGTGAGAACGACATACTTATTGGTAAAAAAACTATGAAAAAATGGCAGGCATAGCTCAGATACATATTTGTAATATTAATAAAAAAAAAATCTTCTATTATCTTTTGTTTTTTTATGAATGTAGTCATTTGTTTGCTTCGTGTCGGAACGTGTTCTCGAAAATGGAGAAAAACGCAGTGCGAGCCGTTATTAAATACCTCTGTTTAAAAAAGTAAACGACGCAAGAGATTCATTGCGATTTGGAGGCAACATTAGGAGAGTCTGCTCCGCCGTATTCCACTGTCGCAAGGTGGGCTTCTCAATTTCGAGTAGGGAGAACGAGCACGGAAGACGAACATCGTTGCGGCCGTCCATCGACGTCAGTCACCCAAGAAAATGTTGTGAAAGTCGAGAAAATTGTATTGAGCGATCGAAGAGTTACCATCCGATACTTAATTCAAGAAACGGGCATTTCATATAGAAGTATTCAATCCATATTAAAACAATCTTTGAATATGAGAAAAGTCTCCGCAAGATGGGTGCCGAGAATGTTAACCGACAGTCAGAAACAAAATCGACTTGACATTTCGAAGATATTGTTGGACAAGTTTCAAGAAGATTCTGAAAACTTTTTGTCTCGTTTCGTAACAATGGACGAAAATTGGGTCCATCATTTTGATCCCGAGACAAAACAGCAATCTTAGCAATGGAAACAGCCATTATCACCAACCTCGAAGAAGTTTCGTGTCGTGGCATCGGCTGGCAAGGTTATGGCCTCAATATTTTGGGACTCAGAAGGAATATTGTTGATTGATTACCTGGAGCGTGGAACCACTATTACAGGCCAATATTATGCATCTTTAATTCCCAAGTTGAGGAATGCCATCAGAGAGAAAAAGAGAGGGAAACTTCGAAGGGGCGTGCTGTTTCATCACGACAACGCACCCGCGCACAGGTCGGCAGTTGCGATGGCTGCCATTCAGCAAGCTGGCTTCGAATTGGTTGACCACCCCTTATTCACCAGATCTGGCGGCTAGCAATTTTTATATGTTCCCCAAATTGAAAAAATACTTAAAGGGAAACAGGTACCAAGACGATAACGAGGTGATGGATGCCGTGGAGAGCTTTTTGCAGGACCAAGACAAAACTTTTTTTGTGAAAGGGATTGAAGCCTTGGAAAAGCGCTGGGACTCGGTGTGTAGAGAGATTCGGAAACTATGTAGAAAAATAAATTATTAAGTTATCAATATTTTCACTACTTTTTGATCCCAAGTATTTGTTTTAATTAATAGTAATTCTTATATACTAGCATTTACACACGCATAATAAAAATGCAATAATATAGATAAATATTTGAAAGCCACTGGTTCACGGGGCGTGCCGACCTGACTTGATAAAGGTGGGAACTACGTAACCGGAGGCATGATACATTTATAAATTGAGGCATGACCTCTGCAATCACGTTCTTCTGATATAGAAGCGCTATATTTATATATAGTTGTATTTGCCATTTAAATGTTAAAGGCTTTATTTTTTATTCAGTGGAAAACGTCTTTTTATGTGGGTGTAGATAAAGATACTAATGACGATTATACCTACACATTATTTCGAGGTCAATGTTTAGTAAAAAATATCGCACGGAATTTTAAATTTATAATTATGATCGTTGATCTAATCGTTATGATTCACAATATCCGTTATTATGACCTGTGTTTTTTATAGCTAACATCCTTATAATATTTATTATTCGTAATAGTAGGTATTTTCATTGCTTAAACGTGACATAACCGCTGTAGTAATTTGGCTAAAAGAGACATTATTGTGTTCTGAAATACACATAGTATAGCTTTATTAAAAAATACGCACTGGTTCGCCCGCGTCTCTAGTATACAAGGTGTAACATAATAAACGCAAGACCTCAGACACCCCGATTAGAGAATTGCTTCTTAAATTCAAAACGATAACCAAACTTCCAAATTTAAAGCTTTTTACTCTTCTTTTAAGAACATTTATATCCCAATTAACAATGAAACTTGTACGTGGATGTGTGCGTTTTGAGAAATAAGTTTTAGGAATGCATTTGAAATCTCCTTATTACTATGAATCAAGCATCAAAGCATCTATTACAAATTTTAAAAAAAATTAGACATTAATTAAAAATTGTTGGAATCAATTCAGTTACCGATTTACAACAAACTAATTTCAGATCTTCCGTTTATTATGTTGCACCTTGTATAAGTACATAATATTTACGTAATTCCACTGATACAATGTACATCTGTAGGGTAAAACAAGCGCTAATATTACAGCGAAATCAGGGAAGAAGGTTTATTTAAGACATTATAACAGTATTAAAAAATAAAACTTGTGTAATTGGTTCAACTATAGGGTTGGTTCTATTATAGTACTCATTATGTACTAACGATGCATATTCGCTGGCGTTATGAAATTATGTTTACGCTAGGAAATATCATGTGGAGTATTTGCGGCTATATAAAAGACTTCAACGCGCACAAATAAATGGTTATACTCGTGTAACCAGTAATTTCTACAGCTCACTCTAGTATTATTTGACATCTTAATTAAGTTACTAAAAACAAACACTTATTACATCATTAATTTGTAAAGATGTATCAATATGGAGGTGAACATAGTGATTAAGGCAATAGCGACGATATAATTTTTTTAAAATTTAATTTATTTTTCGTGATAGCAGGGAATCCATGTTAGATTCTGGTTTTCAAAAACTACTCTTATCAAAATCGGTGTACCCGTTTGATTACTATAGTCTTTTAATTATATCTTTCATGATTTTCAGGTAAGCCTGGTACAGATTACCCGGTGCTGGGTGCGGTGCCATACACAAACTTCTACTGCGATGAGCAGGCTTATCCTGGATTCTTTGCTGACATGGAAACTCGTTGCCAAGGTAACTGTTAATATTAAAATGCGCTCAGTGCCATTTCACTGAAGGAATTTTGAAATTACTGAAATACTATTAGTTCTTTTTAATCTAAAGATGAGCTTGAAGATCTTCAACAGCGTGCGTGATAAGTCTATTTTAAAAACAAGCTGCTCGATCGACGCTATATAAAGAAATACCTCGAGTGTGGGTTGCCTAAATATATCACCTTTATCGTTAGCATGCAATAATAAAAAATACTACTATCATGCCTTTACGTAATATTAAACTTTTGCCGTACAGCCAAAAGGGACGGAGTGGCATGAATATATTATCTTCATAACCACGGCGATAGCATAATATAGGAACATCAAATGTTTATGAACATGTAATATGTTTTAAGAGACGCTCGTGGCGCTGTGCAACCGCGGTCGGTCGGACTGAGATAGATGATGGATTGTGTCTTTTTCATATTCGAGTATCTTCGTGCTTCGGCATTTAATGTGGTAGTCGATAAGCCACGTTGGAAGCCTTATAGCCGGCTTGATAAGTTCCAACAGCCGATGACCACCTCCATGCCTCCACCTATCCGCACTTTGTCAGCTTGGTGGAGTAAGACCTAATCTCTCTCAAACTCGAGTGAGAAAGTAGTTTGCCTAGAAGTGAGACGGTAAATGCTGATTTGTATATATACTGTAAATCGATCATGTGATAGGTCATTTAGATTCAGCATCGGTTACATCTTTTTTCCCATAACATCATGTATCTCGCTAATTCAATACATAATCAGGTTCGGGTACCTACGGTAGGGAGAATAACCGCCCTAACGGCTCTCGTCGTGTCTTAGAGGACGCCTGCGTCAGTTATAGAGAGACATAAAGGAAAAAAATATTTTTAAACTGTTCCTGTTTATAAAAATTAAATGTGAAAACTGTACTAGGTACTGAGAATATGTTCCCAAAGTCTTCCAAGTTCCATGCACGCATCACTTTGAGGCAAGCAAGAGGTTGTTATTATATCTATCATAACTATCGGCCCTCGCTCGCTCGCACCCGAGAATCCTAAGATTTGCCTTCGACTGGTACAGCCAGCAACGTAAGTCGCTTAACATTTTCAATTTTTCCAATCAGTAATACTCTTTGTTTTACAAATGTTGACAAATTTTGCCAAATCTCAGTTATTAGCAATATGTTCAAATATATTAAGATCAACAAAAATAATGAATATGATACAAAACAACGGTGTGCAAGCGATTTGAGTAACTGGGAATGTTAAGCGACATAGGTTTAGGACATTATAGATTTATTATGAATGAGATTTTTGATAGAATCGTTATACGATACGGCTATAGTTAGAATACAGGTTGGTATAGAATGGTAAAATAATACAAATGTGGACTCAATCTTAACGTGAACTTTTTTGTACCGGTTATTTTTATATTTCCATGAATTCTAAAGTAAAGATGTTTTATATTAGAAATACGTTTAATATTACAAAACGTTGATTGATTAACGGTTTTTGCACTTATGCTTTATTCGATGCCACAACATAATAGACTACTCTTTTTTGTAATTAGTCATATTCGTAATGAATAGTCTCGTGTATTGTCTATTGATTTATCTATTCATTAAATACTATAGAATGAATACGAATTAATGGGCAATCCGTGTAGGTTGTTGTTAAATCATCCTTTAAATCTTAGCATCATTTATTAAAAAAGTCTAATATAATAGATACTAAAAAATTATTATGTTACGTGGGTGAGCACCATTACGAGGGTATTGTTTAGAACATTTGTTTTGTGGTGTTTTGGCCTTGGCCGTGCAAAATGATTTATAACTGTGACCTTATGATGTTCTGAAGTCAACTAATTATAACGTAGAATGACCCGGAAGATGATCGCGGCGAGTAATGTTGGAATGAAATCGTGAGGTCCGCCATTAAAAATTGTAGTATGTATAAGAGCCACTTATCTACGTATCCGCGAATAGATTTATTAACGTTATTATAGTTTTTTGAGACGAAGATATAAAATAGAGAAGTATAAAAGATTGTACATAGGCATATACTCGTTTTTTGAATACCGCCACAACAGAGTTTAATTATCAATAGGACATTTTAGTGGTTAGATTAAAAACTAACAATACCAAAATTAAACACAGATTTTTTAATGCACTCTAATTCTATCCTATTTTATATCTTTACGCCAGATCTGTGTGACCTAAATGTAATAATGTGTATAAAATTTTATAAACATAACCTACACAACCTTTTTCTATGTTAATTTTAGATGAATGAATATGAAATGATATGCAGTTTTTGTGTATTTTAAGAATAGCCACAGATTTTACTGAAGAAGTACATAAATATATTATAATATATAAACTTGAATTTTATGTCAAATTTTACGAAGGCGAAGCTGTTGAGAAACGATAGTAGATTTATATTAAAATATAATATCCCACTCGCAACAGTTAAACGAATATATATGTGGTAGTTAAATTGCGTATAATGGATAATAATACTTATTCTGCGGTTAACTCACGTAATCGTCCCATTTAGGAAATGATGTGTTGCTTAGGTGTAAAATTTACTGTCTGTTTTCCTTCTTAGGTGTTTTCTATGCAGTTGAGTGGTATTATGCAACTGGCTTAGTAACTATACGGATAATATATAGATGTAACTATATCGAGCCCTTACTTGGTGCACAAATTAGCGCCAATTTTTTTAAAGAAACGTTTCACCTTATTTAAAATATGCTATCATTATTATTTATTTTATATAATTTGTATGAGTATTTTCTAGTTTTAATAATCCATTAGATGCCTTTTGTTGGTCCACGTTTATTGTCTCGTTTATTAAAACAGATATTTGTCAATACACGTATAGGAAGTTTCCTTGAAAATAATATGATATTTAGCATTGATGTAGGTTACTATGCTACATTTTTCCAGTGTCCACTACGAAATGACGTGTTTTTTATATTGAGTTAAGAACCATTATAAACTTGCTTTGCTGTTCTGACATTGAGTTTACGACAGACAACGTACTAGGTCAATTTATTAATGTAAACTTTATTTATTGTGATTGTATAAAAAATAATATAAAAATATCTCAAGTTAGGTAGGTAAAGTCATTTTCTTGTTCTTATATAAGTATTCTGTTGTTTTTTGTATAGACACGAAAGTTCTTGCTATAAGAGTGTCCTTGTGACTATTAGCAGGAAAGTACCCCTACTCAGTTAGGTATGTCCTTTGCCAAAATTTTGGAGAGTCATATTTAAAGGGCTTTTAAAACTAAAATATTACCCAAAATTGTGTATTTGAACGAATTCATCATCACCATCTATCTGAATCTATCTAATTGATCTAACTGAACCAACTTTTTATTATTTGATTAACAACTAATTTTAAAGTATGTTTCTTATCTTATCTTGTTGGCTATTTCGGTCTGAGGAGACCTCAAGCGCACTTCGACCCGATGGGATCTTTTGTGCTGTCCTTGCCCCGATGCTCTTACGTACCTGGATATCCAAATACTCCCTGTACCAAATTGTAGATTCCAGCAGGGGGAAGAGCACAAATTCCTCTGTAGTTGGATAGGCCATTTCCAGTAGTTTCATTCGCCGCGCCGCCAGTGCGTTGCAGTTGCAGAGGACGTGCTTTATGGTTTTAGTTCCTGTACCACAGTTCGTGCATACCACGTCGCTGCGCAGGTTCATTTCATGCAGATGTTTTTTTGTGCCATAATAGCATGTATATGCTCCAATTAGTTGCCTTAGTTGAAGTCTACTATGTTTTAGTAGTCTTTAGCTGTCGCTGTCATTCCATGTGGTGATAAATTCCTTGGAGTGTCTCAGGCCCTGTATTCGTTTCCCACTCTTTCCTGTGTTGTTTTTGGGCATATTTATAGAGCACGCCTCTGTAGACGCCATTTGGTATGCCTATGAACGTTTCGGGACCAATAAGTTTTTCCATTGATCCCTTTCTGACTAAGTCATCCGTATGCTCGTTGCCATCAACCCCCGTGTGCCTAGGGACGCAGACTAATCTGACCGTGTTAGGCGATCCACATCTATCAAGAAGTTATGCACACTCTACATCCAGTGCCGACTTTAGCTCATTGGAGCTGATGGCTTAGTGGGCAGCCTGACTGTCACTACATATGCAGAGGTTCCTGCCTGTTTTTCGTTTGTCCAATATCTCGTTTGCAATAATATTTATCTTATAGGTCTCTGCTTGGAATATCGACGCAAATTTGCCCATGCTCTGACTTAGACTGTATCCTTATGCATATATAATGGCTTCTGTTCCAGACTTGGTATTGGTTCCATCAGTATACCATATCATTTGTTCCTTATCTTGCTTATTTAGACTGCTCTTCCATTGATCCCTGGTAGGAAGGTGGGTGCTAAATCTTTTATTGAACATGTGCGTGGTCAAAGTCTTGTCAAGTGTAAAGTATGTAAGTTAGCATCTTTTGAAATACATTTACTTAAAATGTATGTATTTATAAAACTGGTCTACAACCAACATATAGAAAAAAAGACTTCGCTACCGAAACCGCGTGATTTGAAATGAATCACGAATAAATAAATACATGAAACTAATAACATAATAATTTATCAATTAGACAAAATTGGAGAGACAACCTTAGAAACTTATAATGTTGTCCAGTACCTATATAACTAGTATAACATAGATTAAAATCTAATTCACAATTAATACGTCTTCAGATATATATCGTTAATTACTACAAGTGTCTATCTATCTATATCACCACACCATATCCCTGCGGGGTAGGCAGAAAGTACAGAGTTCTAACAGGTTCTTTTCCTACAAAACTCTCTGGCTGCCACAGTTACGAAGATTCTCGACTTGCCCTTCAGATAAGTTACGGTCTATTTGGTCATGGTAAGATAGTCTAGGTCTTCCCCGCTACCTACATCCATCCACTTTCGCATTGTGTATCTGTAATTTGTAAAAGGGTATGCTCTGGTGGATCGGACATAGAATCCGGAGAGGTATATTTAAATTCAGAATGAACGATTATTGAGTACTATTATTGAGTCAGGTGATAGATAGATCAATCGCTGACCAGTTCTCAATAAAAAAAAAAGAATCTCAAAAGAATGAAAAACAAAATATATATACTACGAGTGTTATCTATCTTCAGCCGAAATACGTCTACTGCAGGGCAAAGGCCACCACGATCAGAGTTCTTCTTCTGCCGAAAGATGTCCACTGCTCCTGCTCCAGGCCTCCCCTAAAGACCTCCACTGTGGTGTACGCATCCAACTTCTACCCACGATCTGGGTTAGGCAAAATTTTATTGTGAAAAAATTTAGTTGCAATTAAAATATTTCGGATTTCGTCGCGGCTTATTTGAGATTCTAAAGTTCTCGACGTTTCGAGTGTTCTACAGCACCCATGATCACGGAAAGGACTGAGGCGTTTGGCGTCTAAAAGTCATTATTATTCCGGAGTATCTCAGGGGGATTAATTTAATTGCAAATTAAATTTCAAATTAATTGATTCTCCAATGGCAAAATGCCCTTTTACTCGCGACCTTCGCCAGGTCGTCGGTCAATTGGTCGGCCGTTGTTGTAGGGGGCCTGCCCACTTCACGAGTGTCCATCATCATCAGCCGAAGACGCTCACTACAGGGAAAAGTCGTCTCCACGTCCTCGGTCATCCTTGGTTAACAGCATTTTTATTTTATTTATTTCGATGTCTTCGGAAATACTGTCGCCTTCATATTACACCTGTTACATATTGAAATCACAACTAAAAATGGTGTTGATTTTGTTCACAAACATTAAAAAAATATTGGAAAAGACTATAAGTATTAATTCTTGTTCCAGCGTGGCATTACTGCGACATCGATGGTCGGCAAGCTTCGTTTCTGTGCCCCAATGGGACAGTGTTCTCGCAGGGCGTGGCGTCCTGCGACTGGTGGTTCAACGTGCGTTGCGCGCTGTCCCCGGCGCTGTACCCTTTAAACGCCCGTCTGTACCGCCGTAGGAGGAAGCCTACCAGACCTAAGCCGCACAGGCTGATAGACAAGAAGCTTATTGATGAGATTTTCCTATAATATTTGCCGTTTCATATCCATACTAATGTCTTTACTTATATTAAGAGGAACAGTTGTAAGTATATATCTTTGTAGAAGGTAAATTCACGAATAGGTGAACCGATTTTGTAAATTCTTGCAATGACAGGAAGCCACATTATTTCTGAATGTAATATTCTGAATGTAATTTTGTAATTTGGCTATGTTATAGCCATATTACAAATTAGCTAAATTTCAAAATAAAGCCGCGGGCAACATCTAGTACGTATCTCGAAAGTAACTGTCTGTGTCCTTTTGATGCCAAAACCGCTGAACAGATATTTGGCAGAGATGAATCCAATGTAACCTAGAGAAGGACATAGGAGACCTTTTGTCACAAAAAAAATTACCGCAGATGAAGGCGTGGACCGCAGCTTTTTTTAAAAAAAAATGCCATTTCAATAACTGTTTTCTTATTTGGAGAAAGTTTTTTTTTGAAGAAGTATAAGAAAAGAATAGGTATTGTAAGGTAAAAAATTAATGAATAAATATAAATTATATGTACCATTTTTATATGTTTTTGTTGTTAGTATAGAAATAAATATAAATGCCACCGAAACACCTTCCCTTACACCGATGGTCTAAGCATCTTCATTATATATGTATCTCCGCCAACTAAATGATTAAATCAGGCAATATGTTTACAGAGAGAAATTCCATTAAAATTCAAACTAAACTAAACAAGCTCAATTGTTGAAATACATAAAAACAGATTATAAATAAATATATTAATGTTTAAACAATAGTTTACCTCAATACCGTTCAATCACTGGTCAAAAGCAGAGTGAAAGCTATTTCATATTACAATTTGTTCCATTAGGCTCAAATATAATAAAATTATGTATATTACTGTATACGATCTAATGACATTCTGGCAAGTGATTGTATAATATTTTAAAAGTAAAAAAAACAAGGTTAACTACCTTGTTTTATTAACTTGGTTGATATTGTTCAAATTAGTGTAAAACTATGTAATTCATCTAACTGTGATAGTGAATTAGGAGTTAGATACTGGTACATATGTAACAATTTTATTGTATCCTACTTTGTTAAGTTAATAATAAGTTGCATACTGTACTCGCATGTAAGCATTTTAAATGTCTTTTAATTTTTATGTATATTAATAACCCCCTCAATAACTAATTAAAAATACCTAGATGTACTTTAACTTTTTTTTTTCTTAAGAGGTCATCTCGAGTAAATTGTAAGTGAGAATATAACATTTATGAATCTGTGTTAGTACGTTAAAGCTACTATGTGGTGATTTCGAATTCATTATGGTTAATAAGTACCCATGTAACATATATTTAGGTACAGCTATCATCTCTACATACCATTGCTATAAACGTTTGTTTAGAAAGCGTTTTATTTTTGTAAAATTAAATATTTAATATAACACCGTCACGCCTATATTCCCCAGGCGGGGGTGGCAGAGATGTACTGAGTACACCCACGTTTCGCCGACGATGTTAGGTCCCATGTAATAGGGGGCGAGCCTATTGCCATATACTGGGCACAATTCCAGACTCCGGACTCGTACTGGGAAGTTTTCGTTAGAAAAACTACACTTGTCCGACCTAGGATTTCAACCCAGGACCTCGTGATCACAAAGCGATGCGCTTTGACACTAGACCAGGCACATAGGCAGTCTATGTGATGTATTTCTTGAAAGTTCGAACCTATGCAAGCAATAATTAATAGGTATATCGTTGTGTAGTTTTTGTTTCCCTTGATGCAACTTATGCTTAGTAAGAGCATAATAGGTAATATGCTCTTTACAGGTAGTTTGAACGTGTAGTTAATAAGCAACTGTATCGTATTTGCGTTATTAGAAACTGATTTAGGTACTCTTTTGCGGTTACTACTTTAGTTACGTTTCCAAATGATTTCTATTAAACATTTTATTAGAAATCGTAGTTTTATTGAGAACCATAAGGTAAATACGAGTTCTGAATGTAGCCTAATCATCAATTATCTTATCATCACTTAATGACAATCAAAAATGGAAATTAAATAAGAAATCAATTGAGTTTGTGGTAGGTATGTTTTATTATTGTGTTTTTCATTTTTAATTTACTGAACTCTACTGGCCAAGCTTATCCAGGCACACGACTCCAAAAAGTGGAGGCACCTCTGCAAGAAAACGATTAGATGCCGATATCGATTGGATTTTAACCTGCGCAAATAAAGGTGTACACAAAAGACAGACTCTTATTCGTTATGACAAAATCCGGTGCGAGTAATGGTATTCCGTGTGCCACTGAAAACTATGAAACGATCATTTCACGAAGTTATCGTAACCCATCGCGTTACGTGTTTTATTGGTCTTAGTGAATAATTCCTTATTCCAGCGCCAAAGAAGACGGCAGTTAGAGTACATTATACTCAGAGTAAAAGTTATATTGTGAATGACCATATTTTATTCTGGACACATTTTACAACGACTGTGCTTAAAATGTGTCAATTAAGCCTGAGATTAATTAAAAGATTAAAATTATTTGATATATCAAATGTTATAATGTGAATATTACATATATAAGAATACCTCGTATGCATTTCAAAGCACGCGAAGGATTGATGTAATAATTTCATCATCACTTACTCCTACTTAGTACTATCAGGTAGTATTTGTATTTGTATTTATTCTTTATTGTATACAGAACAGAGGTAATTTTCATTTTCACAAGTCATATACAAAGGCGAGCTTAACTCAGAATATGAGTTCTCTTCCAGCGAACCTTAGAGTGTTGAGAGATAAGACAGAAAAATAAGAGGGCAGTTATACAATCACACTGTTTCAGAAAAAAAAAGGAAAATATATAAAATTCCTAAACATAATTATAAATAAATTACATACACTACACAAATACTGCATACATATAATAAATATAATATACCTACATAAACATACATAAATAGTACAAAAAGTTGTATGTATGCATCAATTAGCAAACAGATAGGAAATGTTCCCTGACTCTTCTCTTAAAAACATCCAGAGATGAACTCGCACGTAGGGCGTGTGGAAGTGAGTTCCAAAGACGGATACCACGAACAGTAAAAGACTTATCGTATCGGCTGGAAGAATGAAGAGGAGTACGAAGAAGGAGAGAAGTAGCACTACGACAGGGCCTATCTGTAGGAACAAGAAGGTCAAAACGCTCACGTAGGTAGATAGGGGCTTTAGGACTATGGAGGATGGAGTAGAGAAGAGAAAGAACATGTGAGTCTCGACGCCGCCGAATAGGCAGCCACTTCAATTTTCCCCGGCACTCTGATACGTGATCATATTTACGCAATCCGAAAATGAAGCGGATGCACAGATTCTGCAAACGTTCCAGCTTGTTCACTAGCTCTTCAGTTGCATCAAGGAAACAGACATCTCCATAGTCAAGAAGAGGTAGGAGAAGAGACTGAGCAAGGTTAATTTTAGTTTGGAAAGGCAAGAACTTTTGAAGACGTTTGAGAGACTGGAAGGAGCTGTAGACTCTTCTGCTTACCTCAGTAATATGAGTGCTCCATGCAAGGTTGGAGTCCATAAAAATACCTAGATTCTTAATAGTGTCAGAGTAGGGTATGGATACAGAATCAAGCACAATTGGAGGGCGAGAATGTGAATTAATAACTTGTGCGTTCATGTAGTATTTGCCACCAATGATGATAGCTTGAGACTTAGCCGGATTAACAAGAAGGCCAAAAGATTTTGCCCACTTGCTAATATTTTCTAGATCATCATTGATGACGCTGATTGCATAATTAAGCTCCTCAATTTTAAAATGTCGATACAGCTGCAAATCGTCGGCATAGAGATGATAGAAGGAAGTAATCACTTTAGTAACAGAGTTTATAAAAACTGAAAACAGAAGAGGAGAAAGGACGCCACCCTGAGGCACACCCGCAGTAAGATTGCACCAATCAGAGGAAACTCCTTCAAAGCGAACTGACTGGGAGCGGCCCCGAAGATAAGAGTTAAACCACGCAATTACCGGAGCGGAGACATTCAGAGAAGATAAGGTGCCTAAGAGTATGTCAAAATCAACTGAATTAAAAGCACTGCTGAAATCCAATAATACTAACACTGTAAGGAGTCTATTTTCCATAGCCAGTCTAATATCATCAGTTATCTTGATTAGAGTTGTAACTGTACTGTGACCTGGCCTAAAACCAGATTGATAAGGACTTAGAATGCCATGAGAGGAGAGATAGAGAGACAGTTGACCCTGAACAACACTCTCGAGCACCTTGGATAGCAAGGGAAGGATGGAGATAGGTCGGAAATGGGATAAGGACGAAGGGTTCTGAGTTTTGGGTAATGGGAGAACATGTGCTTTTTTCCAAATATCGGGAAAAACGCTAGTCTCCAGGGAAGAATTCATTATGTGCGTGATGACAGGCCCAAGTTCATTCAAGATAAGTAAGAGCATTTGGATTTGGATGCCATCATCACCAACCGCCTTCGTGGAAATGGACAAGATGGATTTCTTGATGTCTTGTTCCGTAATCGGGCTGAAGGAGAAAGAAGCACATACTGGCACGAGAAGATTGGAGAGATACTTGAGAGTAGACGATTTTATGTCATGTTTAACCGAAGTTGGAGGTTTGGAGAAGTGTGCGTTTAATGCGTTAACGTCCACATTAGGAACATTCGGAGTAATGGTTTTGCCAACACCAAACGACTTGAGAAATTGCCAAACTTGTGCTGTATTGAAATTTTGAATGGAACTGTGTATGTGACGCCTCTTTGCATCCCTACACATACGATTGCAGCGGTTTCTTAGTTGTTTGTACTGACTCCAGTTTACATCCGTAGGAAACTTTCTGTACCTTCTCTTCGCCTTATCACGTTTAGCCATAATTTTCTTGATGGTATCAGATAGCCAAGGCGCGGGACGATGCTTAACTCTCACTTTTTTTACCGGCGCATGCGTATCATATAAACCCAGCACTGTTTTATTGAATATAGATACTTTTTCGTTTACGTCAACGCATTTATAAACAGAAGTCCAGTCTACACTGCTCGCGTCCAGTCTTAACTGCTCAGTATTAATGTCTTTAAAGCTGCGAAGGAAAAGAAATTTAGAAGAGCGTTTTGGAGAGCGAATTTTATAGGAAAGGAATATCAGATCATGATACGAAAAAGAAGCAGGAATCTGACCGTGTGCAGCCACATGGCTAGCGTCCGAAACGAGAATAAGATCTAGGAGTGATGGAGAACTATGCGGAGCGCGATGAGTAGCTGTTAGCGGTAGGACATGCATGTTGACAGAAGAGACAAGGGACCGGAGTTTGTTGCTACGACTATCCCCTTTTAATAAACAAGTGTTAAAGTCACCAAGAATTATAGTATGATCGTATAACGAAGAGAAATACTCTAGTTTTAACTCAAAGGAGGAGAAGAAATCAATATGACAGGATGGGCTGTAATAAACGCCTAGGAGAAGGTTTGTATGAAGGAAATTGAGCTAGTGTGTTAACAGTGATTAATAAACAATTCGCACGCGCTGATGCTTTCACGCATACCTAATACGTTACCATTTTCTTACTCAAATGTGTGAGTGATAAGGTACTTGCATATATAATATAATAATATCAGCCTATACTGCCCACTGATGGGCAAAGGCCTTCTCTCACAAATCGAGGTAAGAGAGATTAGGTCATACTCCACCACGCGGACCCAGTGCGGATTGATGGAGGCAGGTTTGTGGCCACCTGCTGTTGGAACTTATTAAGCCGCCTTTAAGGCTTCCAACTCAGCTTAACGACTACCACATTAAGTGGTAACCGGGACCAACGGCTTAACGGACCTTCCGAAGCACGGAGACGCTCAAATATGAAAATGCCACATACGGTCACCCATCTCAGGCCGACCGAGTCGAACGCTGCTTAATCTTGGTGATCGGTAAGAACACCGCGGTCGCACAGCGCTACGAGTGTCTCCGCCTTGCATAACTATAGATATTAATTGGTACTTTAGGTATATTTTATACCAAACTCTTACCCTTCAACGCACGAAGGGCCGTTAATAAAAAGTTGGAATGAACCAAATTGCCAGCATTGCATCTTTTGAATAAGCACTTTCATAGGACCGCGCGTTGAACCGTCCGTGCCAACAGGTAAGTTTGGTCCGAAAAGGTAAGTAGAAGATTACATAGTTTACCCACATTAGGCGTCGTATTTTTGACTCCAATCTGACTGGGGGTTAGCCTGCCGCCTATCGAACATATTTTTCACATGGCTTTCGAAAATTATTAGGCCCTCGGTGACGAGTTACTTCACGTTGTTTCCATCACTAGCAAGTGATATAGCTAAGTTATCATTGAATCACAATATAAGCAATATATAGTGCATAATGTAAACACTTCAGGAAATTCTTACATATCTTATAATTTGTTTAGAAAAATGAATGATGACGTAAGCTACCCTGTGTCGTCAACAGTTGATGTGGTCTATTTGTACGTAAATATGTTATTTGTATGGTGTATCTATGCGTTCACGTTTTACCAGCGACAATTTACCGGTCATCCGTCTAGTAGGGGACCTGTCACCACTCCACTTTACTGACCGCACTCCATGTCTTCTAATAGGTGGGTGCGTACAACAACACCTGTCGTCGTGGTGATGTTTGGGGAAGGCCTTAGCTGAAGATAAGATAAGATTTATATATATACCCACTCTAGGATTGATCCCTGTGTCCTAGGTGCGTTTACAAACATGAAAATTCATAAACACAAATACCCAGACCTAACCAAATAATTGTGGGCTACACAAAGATTTGTCCCGTGCGGGAATAGAACCCGCGACTATTAGACACAGTGGGCGGAGCGGCTTAAGCTCTTAACCACCGCGCTGAATCGTTCGTCAGATAGATATTTTTTCAGTAAAAAAAAACAAATATATTTTACACCGTTATAATAAGAAGATAGAATGCATATTTTTTACACACAGTTTTCGGTTGCAAAGATTTGAAAAGTAACCAGTTCAGGGAATATGAACATTATACCTAAGGTAAATGTATGATCTTTTCACACAATAATATCCCACTCTTTCATTTTTCTTCAGATCTATTAAAATTGAACATTATAATTTTGTTACTGTAATGGAGACTCACGTAGAGTAGTAGTAGAGTTTTGGTTCCTTTCTTAACAAGTCTTAAATACCATAATGGTTTACGTGAATAAAAAATTCTGATTCAGACTTCATTTTTGAACGTTATTAGAGAACGTATTTTTCACAACAAATTGCTCATGGGTACATTCCATTTCTTGTATACTTGAAGGTTATTCTGTTAGAAGTATTTTAGTGACACGTAATTAATAAACAGTCAAAGACTTGGTTAAGATAGATCAATTTATTATATCTAAAGGTAATTTTTCAATAGGTAATTTCCAACTGGTTTACAACAAGTAAAACTGTAATTAAAAATTTAAAAAAAACCCCAACTCGAATCCTAGTTAAGTACAGTATTGATCAAGTCGTCTTTCAAACAAAAAGAACTAAATCGAAATCGGTTCATCTGTTTAGGAGCTACACTGCCACAGACAGACATACAGATACACATGTTAAGCTTATAACACCCCTCTTTTTTGAGTTAGGGGTTAAAAATAGTGTGAATTATGTACGGGTATGTAAAATACGTGTTAAACTAATTAAACAGCAATCAGCAGCTTACCTCCTGTTACGTAAATATCTATTTATCTATTTCTATCTATATCATGACATCAGATCCCTTGCGGGGTAGGCAGAGAGTACAGAGTTCCAACAGGTTCTTTCCTTACATACCTCTCTGGCTTCCTCCACTCTTATAGTTCGTCTCATACACGCTCGCCGGTTACGGAGACTCTTGACTTGTCCTTCAGATAAGACTCGGTCTATTTGATCGTGGTAAGATAGTCTAGGTCTTCCCCGGTACCTACATCTTTACATTCTTTCTTCTGACATTCTTTCTATATGCCCGAACCAACGAAGCATACCCTTTCTCATCTTTACACCGATACTATCTTTCATACCTCCTCGCTTTCTTACTACGCTGTTGCGAATACAGTGGATCAGCTTCAATCCCCACACCGGAGAGCTCGCATTTCTACCGTATTTATCCTTCTTTCATTCTCATTTTTACATACCCAGCTCTCGCAACCATATAACAGCGTTGGGACAAGAACTTCGCTATGCTGCGTATTTTGGCTTAAGTGCCGGCTCCCAAGTACCTTTCCTATCGCACTATTTACTTTGTTCCCTGCACTCACTCTCCTCTCTATGTCAGCTGTGTATTTCCCATCCTTACTGAAGGCGTGTCCAAGATATGCAAGCTCTACGTAAATATGTTAAGTTTAATTTGGTTGAACGTCGAAGTAAAATTTATTTAGTCACGAAAAAATATTAACTTCTGCACTTTTTATCTATACACCGCACCTACTTTCTAAAGTGACTTGTAGGTAGGTATATAAATATGTACTATTCTTCACGGACATTTCTAAGAAAGTACGAAATATTCTACTAATAACAGGACTGCTTTGGAAAGTCCTTGACCTCAAGCTATAGTGCGAAGTAAGTATTCCATATGGTTTTGTAGGTTCTCACAAGAATACGCATACAATAAGGCGCATTGTTCTGTACAATGTCGATTCATTGGGAAGGGTCGTCGATATGAATTACCAACGTGTTAAAGCTGGACGTGGGAAATATTTCGTAGCCATTCATGGTTTTTCTACTTCGCGGTTTACTATATAAACAATAGTGTACCGGTCAATGGATCGTCATCGTGTGTATTTAAATAAATTAAAAAATAATTAAGAACCGTCACGCCTATAATCCCCAAGCGGGTCTGGCAGACATATGATACCTAAAATAAAAAGTCAAGGTACACTCAATAAAATTCCAAAAATATCCACTTATGCATTATACGTAAAACAAACATTTTACAGAAAAAAACTAGTCGAATATATATCCTGAAATGTTTCTTTATAAGAGTTTTCGCACATGTTAAAGTGCACAAGTGAATATGAGAATTGTTGCTGCCTTAAAGTAGCCCTATTTTAAAAGTCTGACACTAGTTGATATTTAGTCACAAAATGTATTATGATTTGTGAATAAGCTTCTAAATAAATCCAATTATATCGACGATCCGGATATTGTTGATTTCGCTTTAAACAATATACCTACACAAATTGAGAACGTCTATATACAAGCAGCCGTGCTCAAAGAAGGCTTTGATATAATACCGACTAATAAAAATAGTCTGTACGGCGCCATTGCAGTCACGCGGTCACTCGTACCGCGAAGCGCGCCAAACGCACGCGCCACTCCAGCCTGTTGCGTTTTACGCGGGAAAATAATTGCGCGTGTTTACGTGATATTTGTACATTAATTAAATGACCGCAAATAAACATTTATAAAATAATTATGGATTACAAAATGGAGATTTTCACGTTAGTTTTATGTGGTAAGTATGACAGAAATATAATACCTACTTGTTTAATTTTATTGACTGCCTCTTTGGTCTAGTGGCAAACCACATTGCTTTGTGATCACGAGGTCCTAGGTTCAAATCCTTTGTCGGACAAGTGTAGTTTTTCTAACGAAAACTTCCAAGTACGAGTCCGGAGTCTGGAATTGTGCCTGGTATATGGCAATAGGCGAAACGTGGGTGTACTCAGGTACACCTCTGCCATCCCCGCTTGGGGAATATAGGCCCAACGGTGTTCTTTTAATTTTATACTAAACAAATTTTATAATATGAATATCAGTAGGAAGCTTTTTATTATTAATTGTAAAAATACATACAGTCACATATTAATTAAATTTATTATTTATACGTGAATCAGGGCATGACTCAGTGCGCATAATTTATTATCAATTTATGTCTTAATCTTAGTAACTAAGGAAATGGATTATTATTATTATAATGAAGTTAAGCCTTGCCTTGCACTTAATAATGTAGGAACATAAGTTTATCCAAGTAATGCACAAACCTAAATATTGAGAGCTACATAGCCGGAATCACGTCGAAAATATTTTCGTTAATTAGCCTTGCTACATTTAATTAGGATAATTGGATTGCACTTCTTAGATACGTTTACTGCACAACAGCTTCACAAAGAAACTATAAAAATCGTTATTGAAATTGTTTTCATTGCGAATGCTTTTACTAAAACCGATCAATGATTTATTGCATGCTGTGTATGTACCTATCTATCAATATATTTATTATTTTTGTGTCAAGAACTTATGCACACGTTAATTATGTTTATTAAACCTTATTAGAGCGAGTCTTGTCAAGACAAGTCAAGAGTCTCCGTAACCGGCGAGCGTGTCTGAGACGACCTATGGGAGTGGAGGAAACCAGAGAGGCATGTAAGGAAAGAACTTGTTGGAACTCTGTACTCTCTGCCTACCCTGCAAGGGATCTGGCGTGAAGATATAGATAGATAGATAAACCTAATTATATAAGGCAGTTCCTATATTAGCACTTGGCTCCTGAAAGGCTATTTACATTAAGTTATAATTTATGATGTTTTAAAATAAATTACAACCTTGTTCTGAGTGACGTACGTAAGCGCATATCCAAATAAGAATATGCAACTGTAAAACTAAAAACAAAAGAAATAAAAAATACAAACTTTAGGGGGAAGTGTAGTATCTATTTATCTATCTCATCCCGCCAGATCCCTTGCGGGGTAGGCAGAGAGTACAGAGTTCCAACAGGTTCTTTCCTTACACGTTGCTTGGGCTTCCTCCATTCTAATAGTGGTACCTAGTCATTATTGCTTACTGTTAGGCAGACTTTTATTCTATCTATAATAATAAAAAAACATACACAATTGGAATATAATCCTAATTTAAACAAGAAGAAACGGAGAAAAGGTTATGTCTGTTCCACTGATTCCTTTCACACTAAACTGTCACAAAGATTTTATTGCTTTTTGGGAGGATATCTATATAATAAAATCAACTCCTCGCTATTAATATACCCATTACGTAAATCAGTATGTAAATCTACACTATGTAAATGGCTGAAAACACTTGACTATAAGGCAACTGAATGTCTGCTCATACCAAATAGCTAAAATCTTCAACACACACACACTCACTTGACTTAGACACAAAGTATCCTTTCACACACACACTCACACACATACTCACACACACACTCACACACAAACTCACACACACACTCACACAAACTGTATATCCTCTCTTTTATAGTAACCTTGTTTGGTTTGTTGTTTAATATTTTCATCACACACCTAGTTCATACTTGATCTAATGTTAAATGTTACTTTAAGTTTCGGGGGCCTGGTGACCCGTAACACAGGTATTCCTATACCTATCTCGGGCACCAGTCTCTCACAAATGTCCTATTATTCTATTAGATTAAGCTCGTACTGTACTAATGATGCACATTTGTGATGAGAAAATAAATTATTTTATTATTTATTATTATTATTATTATATCTGTTCAGGATCTACTGATGTGAACATGGAAATGTTTAAAATAAAGTATATAAATACAACTTAGATACAATAACGCATGCACTACACTACCTTTCGGTGTACCTTGAAATTAATTTTAAATATTATTAAAGTTATATTTCTACAAAATAAAGTCTAGGTACATCTAGTTTTTGCTATATACTCAAACAAAAGAAGACATATTTTATTTACATGACGTACTCACCTGTTGTAATCAACGTATGTAGATAAATAAGTAGGTGGTCTCTACATCGCAATTTCGACTTCATGTCTTTTTTTTACTGAATTGTCGTCATCTTACATTACTTATGTGATCTCGTACCGACATTTAATGTAAAATAATTTGTGAATAAATCTCTGTCGTCATTATCATGAGATAGTTTAAAACCACATTTTATTTACTCTTGGAATCTCAAAGTTGATTCATATTAAGACATGCGGTGACATTTTATTTTTTCTTACCCATTGTGAAATTGGATACTGGATGATTATCTCAACCAATGGGGCTGCGTTAACATGTTGCATATAAGTAATTTAAATATCTTACTTCAACCATCGCAGGCCGTAACGACATTGAATCACGTCGACCATTTTAACCTTAAATCAGTATTCGTAGCTTAAATTGGTTCTTGCCGAACAAAATGTACTTTTTCGAAGACGTTGTTGTATTGGCGGACGATTTAGCGCAGTGGTTAAGAGCTTAAGCCACTCCGCCCACTGTGTCTAACAGTCGCGGGTTCGATTCCTGCACAGGACGAATCTTTGTTTGACCCACAATTACATGTTTCGGTCTGGGTGTATGCGAATTTTCATGTTTGTAAACGCACCCAAGACACAAGAATACATCCTAGTGTGAAAAAAAATCAAACAGTATCATCCCGGAGTCTGGCATTGTGCCCCGTACAATGGCAATAGGCTCGCGGCCTATTACATGAGATCCTACATTGTCGGCGAAAACTGAGTATACTCAGTAACAATATTACCCATATTTTTTTACCCCACATTAATTTCGTCTCACAGTATAAGTACTTAAAATTGAAACCTTAATCGACAGCATGTTGCTTGATGGACATTTCTTAAGCAAGGAAATGGTTTTCCTTTTGTCCGCTAACTTGATAGCTTTCTCTGTAGCTAATGTTCATCTCTATTTCCGCAATTAATCTTCTAGAGAATCAAGATACGTTCTTTTCCATAATTGTGGTATATCTCCATGTGAACATAATTTATTAATTTATTATAGTACAGTACAGTATCTTTTACTTTTATAATGTTTATTATAATTATGTATATTTCGTATGTTTCGAGCAGTTTTCAAGACTTTCTCGTAAACATTGAATATGCTAATTTATTTATTTATTTATACTTAATGCACTAATGTACATAGGCGGACTTAATGCCTACGGCATTTTCTGCCAGTCTACCTTCGGGTGGTGTGAGACAAGTGTGGTAGGTGCGAGATTATACAAGTGGAAAAAGTTACATTAATAAATATAAATAACAACTAATTACCTATTTATAACACTTAGTAAATACATATTATATATAACGATACATATACATAATATATATTTATATATACCACAAATATATACATACATATATAGCCATACAATACATACATGAACTAGAACTGTGCGAGATAACGAGATGGAACAACTAATCTTTATAATGAAGCATTTATATCACACAATTTCTTTTATTTTCATATTGTGTAGGCATTAAGAAATTGGATCACTTTCCTACATGCAAATTATATTTTAATTTTGCTTGTGCATCTAATTGAAGTAGGTAACTTGTTTATCCTATTCTACATACCAATTGGTTTCTTTTTAGATAATAATATTAGCCCTGTTAAGAAACTGTCCCACCATTGGGCACGAGCCTCCTCTCAAAATGAAAGGGCTTAGGCCATAGTACACCACGCTGGCCCTTGCGGGTTGGCAAATTTCACAGACCTTCGAGAATCTCTTAGGCATGCAGGTTTCCTCCCGATGTTTTCTTTTGCCGTTAAAACAAGTGATAGTTAATTTTTAATACACACGTGCTTTCGAAAACACGGAGGTGCGTGCCGGGATTTGAACCCGAGTCCTCTGTCTTTGCAGTTCAACGGTCTAACCACTAGGCTATCACTGCTTTATCGATATTCGAATTAATATTATGATCAATACATTCGTATGTTGCAAGTGTTGTATCTGATTGACTATCTTGATTTATCCGTTCACAAGGCTTCCGCCCACGGCGATGACCTAGGACTTATTTTATGTAGCCATTTCTTTCATCATATTTGAATTTCTACAATCTTTATGCAGCACATAACGTATGTACATATATTGCAGCCTATGTTTTTCATAAATATATTATAATTGAGTTAAATGTGGATAATTAAATCGAGAGATCATTCTATATCTCAGCAAATTAGATGGTGGAAAAAGAAAGTTAGTATTATGGACTTATCTGTAATGCAAACATATTTTTTTCTGTTCATACAGTGTATTACACCTTGACATTAATTTACATCTAATTAAGCCAACTTCACCGCGGAGTATGCGAGGAACATAAAGTACTAAAAGTCTCTATTAATTTATGCACATTAACGGAAGTAACTAGGTAATCATAAATCATTTATTCAGTGTGATTTTTAGTGATACAATATGATCTTGGTTTAACATTTAAGTTTCTCAAAAATCTACCCATTGGGCGTACACTGTTTAGGTAGTTAAAAATACATGCAATTACATTATTACTTTTATCAACATTACATAATATTATTAATTCTTGAGTGATTCGTCAAAAAGGAATTCGACAACTGTATAATAGCATTTGTCCAATAAAAATTTATTCGGAATTTTATTGAAATATTTTGGAGCCATGCATAGTATGCTCTTGTGCAGAAGTGCGGTTTTGGAAGGTCTCAAACATAAGTCATGCCGATATTTCTGTCTCACTATTCTAGATCGCTTTTCGGCTATATTTATAAAAATATCACTATGTTTTTCACAAACAGTGCGGTCTCGTATATGTAAAGACATGGCGATGGTGATATTTAAAGTAAAATATAATAAGGTTTGCAACTATCAATTGGTTTCAAGTTACATACCTATACCATGACGTAATGCATCTTTTCTGCGCTTTGAAAATGGAGGATTTTCCGCAGGAATATCCCCAAAATACAACTCCGTATCGCAAAATGGACTCGACATTACCATAATAGGCAGTGACGACAGCTGCCTGGTCGACAACTTTTTTAAGTTTGTACAGAGCAAACGAGAACTTACTCAGTTTTTTAATTAGGATAGATGCATGCTCTTTCCACGTTAGTTTATAGTCAATTCTAAAAAATTGGTATAATGTACTTCTTCAATTCTTTCATTATTCATCATCATAAAATTAATCATATAAAATGCGCACACAGTTCAATCACTTGTTATAAGTAACTAGATACATAAGTTATTTATAACTTAAGTTGGTACGTAAATCAACATAATTGAATGTATTTTCATTTGATGTAATACCTGTACAAGTGAATCTAGCTGTATTCTGATTGAAACGATGCGCAAGTTGTGATGCAATGTAAATGCAACGCAATACCGTCAGAATAATTATATACGCATGCAGGTGGTATGTACGTGTTGGAAAAACAATTGTGGGGAATTTGCAGTTCAACATACCTAATAAATAAAAGAATTATCGAAGAGAAGAATATGAGCATCGAATAAATAAAAGAGTTTCTTTTCGTCTATCGCGATGGATTGTTACAACTTATGTAAATATTTAAGTATGTAGATAGTATCGGTCGGATAGTATGAAAGATAATATTGGTGTAAAGATGAGAAAGGGTATGCTCCGTTGGTTCGGGAGTTCCATATAGAAAGAATGTCAGAAGAAAGAATGACAAAACAGATATACAATGCGAAAGTGGAAGGATGTAGGTACCAATTGCTATAATATCGGGCACAATGCCAGACTCCGGACTGAAACTGTTTTCTTTCTATCGAAAAATTACCGTGTCTTATCTGAAGGATAAGTGAAGAGTCTCCGTAAGGCGAGCGTGTATGAGACGAACTATGAGAGTGGAGGAAGCCAGAGAGGTATGTAAGGAAAGAACCTGTTGGAACTCTATACTATCTGCCTACCCCGCAAGGGATCTGGCGTGATGATATAGATAGATAGATATAGATACCTAATATGTTTACAGCACAAAATTTTATTCTGATGGGCATTATTCTGAAATGGTAAATGTCTATGATCTCTCTTTGAATTGATTGATTGATAGATAGTGATGTTAGATTCACAATGTTTGTTTTTAATTGATATTTGTTTCCCAAAATATTATTAGTAACTATCTAAAACAAAGGCTTTAAATTGTTGTTAAATTTCCTTAATAACATTGGAGAAAGATCGCTCCTTTTCTTATCAAAATCGAAATTTCTGACCTCTTGCAGATTATGTTAAGCACGTGTGGTCGGTATAATCAGATGACTTTCGATGTCATAAATCTGAGTGATGAAGTGCAAAATTAAGATTATGGCTGTAGCTGACAATTTGTAAAAAAATAACCTACATAATTGACAACTGAACGTTGACCTTGTACTGAGGCTGTCAACGTTTAAATAAACAGTTCGTTATATTCTACGTCAGCGCTATTAGCTGGATTAATGAGGTAACTGTTTCCGCGTTACTTTTTTCGATTGGAAATCTTGCGTTAAGTTCGTAATAGAAACGTTGATTATAGAGTGCGGCTCTACTGATAGCTTCGGGCGCTTTCACCGCGTGTGTGCGTCACGGCGGCGGGCCGACCTTCGCGACCTCCAATGAGCACGTCCCATCAACAATTTTTTTAACACATGTTTTCGCCATTTTAACATATTACGTAAACGGCCTACGGTTTCTATCGCAGTCTCAAAAATATTAAAATATAACGCTAAGCCAGTCGGCTGGAAACGTAATTATTTTTAAGCTAATAGCGATTTAGGAGTGGTTTTAAGTTTTAATTTCAACTTCCACATGTATTTTAGTTCTATTACGCAAGGATACTTTAGCGGATATTCTATAAATAATTTTATATTCATATTTTTATATGGTATATTCATTTTTTAAACTCTTAACCAACTTTTAACTTGTCATATTATTAGATTCTTGATTCTAATTTATTATTAAGATATGACATCATTTAGTTTGATATTTTATTATTAGATTACGGTATTTGTAGTAGTTCAAAAGTCAACTGAAATGAATAAGCTCAGCTCTTTGTTTCCAACCTAATAATATTATGAACGTAAAATTTTGTGAGAATGGAAGTATGGATATTCGTTACTTTTTCATGTAATTCTGATGAAGCTTTACAGCTTATACACCAGAATAACATATAGGCACACAATCCTAAAGATATTACAAAATAAACACGTGCGCAGCTAATACTATATACTTTAGCAAGTTCACGCGGATATCTACAATGAAACTTATGCATGGAAGTCAAAAATTACGTCTGTAGATTCTAGTTAATAAATATATAACCTACTGAATGTGATGAAATTATATATCGCGTTCTTTCTAAGCATTTGCGAATAAACGTTACGCTATATTTCAACATAGATTCCTTCACCAGTGTCCATTTAGGCTAGATTTCATGCAAATAATATCACTGTTACGATATTTAATATATTTTAGTTGTAACGTATTATCAATGTGACAAAATTATTCAATATAGTTTATAATGGTTTAAAGATACAAACTGTTCTGGTAGGTTATGGTATCATTGGTATGATTTATATCACTTAAAGCCTCCTCTAGTGATGTGGAATCCATCTGTAAAGGATCCCACACCTCTATGGAATGTACACTCTTACTCATTTTTAATATTTCACATTAATCAGTGGCAAGTTCCAAATAACGCTATGCACACTAATCCTGTAGGACTACGTTCAACCTATCTTGAATAATTTTAGCTTTTGGAAAGGAGCCTTTGTTTTCAATCAAGCAGACACGAGCTGAGAGGAGAGCGAAGCTGAGAAGAGATTCGAGTGTGTGCACTGGGATGGAGCGGAGCGAAATTAATTACAGTGGCGCGAAGGCGAGCCGTGGTTTTGTCACATTGCCTTGTACGGAGTGCCTGTCAGTGAAACGCAATACCTTGCCCCTCTTTGCTCTATCCGGCTTTATTTTATCCCATTCAGTGCTGCATTTGTCATATAAAAAATTACTTTACTTATAGTTAATAGATACTAAAGCGATGCGGAGAGGGTTATGAATTGTAACACATTGACTGGTCTGTTTCTGTGGGAATACCTTACCTTATTCATAATATACATTGGTCCACTTTCTAAGACACCTAAGTTATAAGTACTCTCTCTATCTTTTGTATCGAGGACCTGGTAATCTATCAGACAGGATAACCCTATTCTAATGCAGATACCAGTCTCTTACAAATGGTGCACTACAAAAAGTACTGTATTAGTCCATATTAGAATGTGTAGAGAAAATAATAAATAGTATTGAATGTTATTATTAAATACTAGCTGTATTTTGGCGTGTATTTTACACTCCTAAGTTTTTATTTTGAGACAACAGATAGCCTATGTGTGTCTTTGCCCTGGATAAAATCTATTGAGTTTCCGAATTTATAGATATAGATAGATAGATGTATAGAAGATAGATAGAAGATGAAGCGTTACTTCGTAAGGAGACGATCCGAGTGCAATATGAGTAGGCAAAATCACACATTTTAACGTAACATTGCAGCTCGCGATTAACCATCATTAAAATAATAAGTTTTATGATTTATCCCGCAATAATACGGGATTGCATAAATTTTCCGGGATAGAAAGTATCTTAGATTTTAAGTTAGAGTATATGTTATTACCATACCAAGTTTCATTGAAATCTGTTTGGTAGTATTTGCGTGATTGAAACACAAAGAGACAGACAGACAGAAAGACAGACAGACAGACAATAATTCAAAAAAAAATTGTTTCGGCCTCTATATCGATAATTAAGTGTACCTCAATTAAAATTTTCAAAATATATTCAATGTACAGATTCGGCTCGGTTACAGTTGTATTATATGTAATATATATATATATATATATATATATATATGTGGGGTCGCGAGATTGATATAAAACAATTATCCAACTAAATCTTTATTTTGAACAAAGTCCTGCGTCTTTTCTCTTTTGACAACCTCTTGACCATCTCTTATTTTAACGTACATCATTCTAAACTGACATTAACTGTTGCTATCATTAAAATCTTAAGAAATACTAGACATAAAAATTTAAATTAAAACAACTTATTCCCACACGGCCATCCTGTTCATTCATCTGTCCCAGATGAACTACTACTGCTTACGGTTGATATCCAGGGTTTTATAAGATCAGCTGAGCTAGTAGTATTAATCGGACCTTCGCTGTTTCCAATTTTCTTTACGACGTATCTGTCATTTGCCTTCTTCTGTATAATTTCATATGGTAAGTTGATAATGGAATATTCCCTTTATCGATTGGGTTTAAAAATCCTTCTTTTTTACCTCTTTTGTGCGTTGTAAGAATACACTCAACACCATCATCATCTCAGCCTATACTTGTCCACTGCTGAACATAGGCCTCCCCAATCGCTTTCCAGCGTAACCGGTCCGATGCCACCTGCATCCAACGACTTCCTGCGATTTTCACAAGATCGTCGGTCCATCTGGCAGGTGGTCGTCCCACGCTGCGCTTGCCAATACGTGGTCTCCACTCTAGAATCTTTCTGCCCCAACGCCCGTCCGATCTTCGCGCTATGTGGCCCGCCCATTGCCACTTCAGCTTGCTAATCTTAACGGCTATGTCGGTGACCTTGGTTCTTCTACGAATCTCTTCATTCCTGATTCGATCACGTAGAGAAACGCCGAGCATAGCTCTCTCCATAGCTCGCTGAGCAACTCTGAGCTTTTTTATGAGACCTATTGTAAGAGACCACGTCTCTGATCCATATATCATCACTGGTAACACACATTGACTAAAAACTTTAGTCTTTAGGCACTGAGGTATTTTGGATGAGAAGATGTTGCGCAGTTTCCCGAACGCTGCCCAGCCGAGTTGGATTCGTCGATTGACCTCTCTCTCAAAGTTGGACCTACCTAACCGGACTACCTGTCCCAGGTAAATGTATTCGTCGACAACTTCAAGAGTAGAGTTCCCAACGGTGAGTGCGGTGGGTACGACATGGACGTTACACATTATTTTCGTTTTGTCCATGTTCATTTTAAGACCCACTTGTTGAGATACTCTGTTGAGGTCGCCGAGCATTCGTCCTAGATCTTCCAGCGACTCCGCCATGACCACAATGTCGTCGGCAAATCGAAGGTGAGTGATGTATTCGCCATTGATGTTGATGCCAAGTCCTCGCCATTCCAAGAGCTTGAAGGCGTCCTCTATGGTGGTCGTAAACAGTTTCGGAGAAATAACGTCTCCCTGTCTTACTCCTCTTTTTATGGAGATCGCCGCCACGGACGATTTAGCGCAGTGGTTAAGAGCTTGAGCGGCTCCGCCCACTGTGTCGAATAGTCGCGGGTTCGATTCCCGCACGGGACAAATCTTTGTGTGATCCACAATTATTTGTTCCGGTCTGGGTATTTGTTTGTGAATTTTCATGTTTGTAAACGCACCCACGACACAGGAATAAATCCTAGTGTGGGGCTACGTTTTTAAAAAAAAAAAGAAAAAAAAAAAAAAAGAAAAAAAAAGCCTTCGTGCACTGCCCTTGTACTCGGACTGACATGGTGGCGTTATTATACAAGCACTTCAACACTTCGATGTACCGATAGTCAATGCGGCATCGCTGGAGAGATCTAAGAACCGCCCAAGTCTCGATCGAATCGAAGGCTTTCTCATAGTCCACAAACGCCAAGCATAGTGGCCGATTATACTCCTCGGTCTTTTGTATAATCTGCCGCAGCGTATGTATGTGGTCTATGGTACTAAAGCCTTTCCGGAAACCGGCTTGTTCTGGAGGCTGGAAATCATCAAGCCTGCGTTCGAGACGATTCGTGATGACTCTCGAAAACAACTTGTAAACATGGCTCAGCAGTGTGATGGGCCTATAGTTCTTTAATAAAGTGTTATCACCTTTCTTGAAAAAGAGTACCACCACACCCCTGTTCCATGCTTCCGGCGCTTTTCCTTCGAGCAAGACGGAATTAAACAGCCTCTGAAGGACTTTAAGTACCGGCGATCCGCCCGCTTTCAGAAGCTCTGCAGTAATTCCGTCTTCACCCGGCGCTTTGTTGTTTTTAAGTTGGTTGAGAGCCATCCTAATCTCGTACAGGCTGATGTCCGGGATATCTTCAGTGTAGTGTCGGGTTAGCTTGGCTCTTGGGTCTTTTAGCAAGTCAACAATAGGTTCAGCTACTGAGGTATACAACTGTCCATAGAACCTCTCTATCTCCCTGAGCACCTCTGACCTATTCGACGTTACGTTTCCGTCCTCCGTCTTCAGCTTCGTCAACTGGCTTTGCCCAATCGACGCGGCTCTTGCGAACACTTTGGAGCCCTTGTTCTGCTTTATGGTCTCCTCAATACGTCTTGTGTTGAAGGACCGTAGATCGTGTCGCAAGGACTTCAATATCTGTCCATTGAGCTGCCTATAGGACTTAGCATCATCGGAGGTTTGGAGTCTCATGGTACGTCGCTCAGCCATAAGGTTTCGGGTGTAGTCGGATAGCTTTTGAGGCCTATTTTTACGGTGGGGCTTAAAATGCTTAGACCCGACCGTATGGACAGTCTCTACCAACCTATTGTTGATTTCGTCCACTGATGCGCTGCTGTCTAGCAATTCGAAGGGGTTTGACAATTCGAGTTGAAAGTTCTCGGGGTTTTGGATATGTGTATTAGAAGGTCGGAGCGTAGACTTCATCAGACGCGATCTTTCCATTTTGACATTAATATTTAATGTGCCTCTGACCATTCGGTGATCACTGCCGGTTTTTACCCTGTGAATCACGGAGACATCATTAAATATTTGTCGCCTGGTGCTCATGATGAAGTCTATCTCATTTTTTGTGAAACCATCAGGGCTCATCCAGGTCCATTTCCTATGAGACGGCTTCTGGAAGAAAGAGTTCATCATAAAGAGTCCCTCCTTCTCCAGAAATTCGGCCAGCCTCTGACCCCTGGGGTTGCGCTGCCCATATCCAAATTGCCCCACTCTCAACTCATCATCGCCCCGTTTGCCCAGTCGCGCATTGAAGTCACCCATAATTACTGTAAAGTGTGCTTTGGAAGTATGTATGGCTCTACTAATGTCCTCATACATAACTTCGACCTCATCATCTGAGTATGCCGAGGTCGGTGCGTAGACCTGTATGACCTTCAGCGAATATCTTTTGGATATTCTGAGTATCAGGTACGCTACCCTGCTCGACACACTAGTGATGGACACAACGTTGTTTATGAGTGACTTGTGGACGATAAATCCGACACCACCTTGGGACTGCTGTTCGCCCTCCCGGTAGTAAAACAAGTTGCCGGATTTTAAGGTTATCGTGTCCTCGCCCTCTCTTCGGACCTCCGATAAACCAACAATACTCCATCGCAACTTGTTTAACTCTTCTTCCAGCTCAACTAGCTTCTCATCTGTCCTCAATGTGCGTGCGTTGTATGTCACCAGGGCCAATTTTCGGTTTTGGTGGTAGCCGAATCTCTGCCGGAGATTCTTAGCACCCCTTGTCCTGTCGTTACCATGGCTGCTACCGTGGCCAGGACGAACAGGACCGCCGGGGACTAGGGGCCTGGTTTTCTTGCTTTCTTCCATATTGGTTGGGGGTGTTTGCCATACTCGCCACGCTTGGCAGGCGGGTTGGCGAGCGCAGTTTTTGGTTGTAAAAGTGTTAAGGGAACGCTGCTGCCCATTCCCTAGTTTTCCCTTAGTCGCCTTGTACGACACCCGATGGGATGAGATGGGTTGGTCCTATTCTAAGCCGGGAACCACGCGGCTTAGAATAGGACAAGGCTCAACACAATTATCTATAACTTTTCTTATCTTTCCTTGCAAATTATCTATAAAGTAGTCTCTGCTTAAAAGTTCTTCTGTTTTTGTGATTCCGAAATGTCCTCGTTCATGGTTCTTTCTAATTATCTCAGCCTGCATTTTTCTAGGTACAACAACTAACTTCGTTCCGTTCTTTTCCTTGTACAGTATTCCGTTCTGTATAACGTAGTCTTGATAAGGTACAGACTCTAAAATTTTCTTCAATAGTTTAATATGGTCGTCGTTATCTTGTGCTCTTTTTATTCGTGAGGTCGTTTCAGTAAGTATTAAACAGATAGGGTATCTGCTTAAAGCATCAGCGTGCTTCATTCTCGTTCCTGGTCGGTGTTCTATTTCGTAATCATACTCTTCTAGGAGTAGAGCCCAACGTGCAACTCTAGGCGGTAAATCTTTCTTTTGGAGCGTCATTCTCAAAGCAGAGCAATCAGTTATAATCTTAAAGTGTATCCCCAACAGGTACACTCGGAACTTCTTAATAGCAGCAACAATAGCTAAAATCTCTAAATAATAACTATGATACTTTCTTTCAGAGGGTGTTGTCTTTTTGCTCATGTAGTGCACTGGGTGTAGGTGATTGTCTGTAGGACTCCTTTGAAGTAACACTGCTCCGTATCCATCTGCACTAGCATCTGTATGCAACTCTGTCTCAAGCTCGGGGTTGTAAATTCGAAGAACAGGTGAGTCACACAATATTTGTTTCAATTCTGTGTAAGACTTCTCGCATCTTTCGTCAAAATAAAAATCAGTGTCTTTCTTTAATAAATCTGTCATTGGTTTCGCAATCAATGAATAGTTCTTGATAAACTTTCGAAAATATCCAGTCAATCCAAGGAATGATTGTACAGCCTTCACATTATTCGGTTTCTTAAATTTTGCTACAGCATCAATCTTCTCTTTAGATGGGCGTACTTCATTATCACGTATAATGTAACCAAGATACTCAATTTCTCTTTTTAGAAAATGACATTTTTTCCAGTTTAACTGAAGGCCAAACTCTCCAGCTCTTTGTAGTACTTTCTCTAATTTTATTAGTCCTCCTTCTTCTGTTCTGGATGGAAGAATTAAATCATCAAGATAAATAAGTACAGTACCATCAGCTATTAGGTCATGAAAAATGTCATTGATAAATCTTTGGAATACAGATGGGGCTGTGCACAAGCCGAATGGCATTTTTAAGAACTCATACTGGCCCTTCGGTGTTACAAACGAAGTGTACTTCTGGCTGCCCCTGTGAACATCAACATGTAAAAAACCATTTTTCAAGTCAAGAGATGTAAATACTTTAGCTTCTTTCAGATTATCGATTTGATCTTCTATGACAGGTAGTGGAAATCGCTCTTTAATCACTTTCTTATTCAAGCGTCGGAAATCTATGCAGTCTCCGAGAACCATCTTTCTTATCAGCAAGAACAACTGCAGATGCAAAATCTGACTTGCTGGGTTTTATTATACCTTGATCCATCCACTCTTGTACTTGCTTATTAACATCTTCCATTTCCAGCGGTGACAGGCGTCTTGGACTTTGGTAAACAGAATCTTCAACGGTAAGTAATATTTTTAGTTGTACATTGCTTTCTTTCTTCTTTTCCTTAGGCTTATACCCTTCAATCATTCTGTTTATCTTCTCAGCATATTTTGTTTCTATTATGCCATATCCATCTTTAGCACTCTTCTCTTCAACTAAAAGCGTAAGCTGTATGATCTTTTCCAGGAAAACACCATTAGGAGTGAAGGTGATTTCAAATTCTTTCAAGAGCGGGTTTCCTATAATCAGGTTTACAGGTATCTGATTATCCTTAATAACGTGGAATGTAACATCAATGTAGTAGTGGTCAATCTGTATTTTAGTAGTAAATTCTCCTTCAGTGTATACTTGATTTTCAGCTAGACCGGTAAGGTAAGTTTTCCCTTCTGTATTATAGTTCGAAATTTCATGTTTAATCTTCTTAAATTCTTTTTCTGTTATCAGGTTCACATCACTTCCTGTGTCTACAAGTGCCATCATCTCCATGCCGCCTATTTTTATTTTCTTAAAAGGAACTTCTGCATTTTTTTTCTGTATATTCAGACTCTTCTTAGATTTTATATTAGTGCATTCAGTAGATTTATGACCGAAATCGTTGCACTTGAAGCATTTTATTCCTTTTGTGCATGCTGGCGATACATGATCAGTATCTCCGCAATTGTAGCATCTCTTTGTGGTGATAGGCTTTCGAGCTAATTGACTACCAGAGGTGTGCCCAGTGGTATGACTAGGTTTGATTGAAAATTTCTTTCTAAAGTCACTGTAAATATCTAACTTCTTACGAAAATCTTTGATATCTGTTGCTCCATATAAAATAATTTTATTAGACTCCACGTCACGGATACCGTCAATAACATATTCTATGAGTGCAGCATCCTCAATTTTGCCATGTAATGCTAATTCTTTCATAGTGAGGAAATATTGCTGATATGTTTCGTCATTCTTCATTTTACGTGATGCCAGTTTCTTGTGTATAACCGCGCTGTTGATCTTAGGACCGAATTCTTCTTTAAGAGCTTTCTTTAATGTAGCATAGTCTTTTACTTTTCCCACAGATCGTAAAAATAATTTGGCCGTCCTGTTTAGAAGTCGTTTGGCATAAACCAACTTTTCAACGTTAGTCCAATTCATAATATTTGCAGTATCTTCAAAATCATCAATAAATGAGGATATTGGGTAAGTGTCATCTCCAGTAAAACTATTCATAGATTTCTCCAGATCTCCAAATGAAATGTGTACTTCAAGATCTTCTTCATCACCACTCTCCTGCGGCGTATCTTTCTTCGGAGGCATCTTGCTTATTGTTGTATTAAAGGTAAGTCTTTTAGTCTTGAAATTCTTTTTATTCTTCGTACAAAATGACAACCGTCTTGATGTCATTAAAATACAATTATTTTCTCTTAAAAATCATTAATAAAAATGTTTTAAATGTGACGTCATATTCAGCGTCCCGTAGCATTCGTTTTCGGAATTATAAATTATCGTGATTAAATTTCCAACGTCCCGTCGCATTCGGTGGGTTTACGTGTCGGTAAAACAGTTTGCAACTTGTCTACGATTGAACGATCTTCACAATATCTTCACAGGATGTCGGTAAAGCAGTTCGTAATGTAGTGCCAACTTGCCTTCATATTTCGTCTTAAATGTCTTCAATCCTCTCCGTATTAATCGCGATCCCGATATCTATTCCTATCCCGGACGAGCCCCCAAAAAGATGTGGGGTCGCGAGATTGATATAAAACAATTATCCAACTAAATCTTTATTTTGAACAAAGTCCTGCGTCTTTTCTCTTTTGACAACCTCTTGACCATCTCTTCTTTTAACGTACGTCATTCTAAACTGACATTAACCGTTGCTATCATTAAAATCTTAAGAAATACTAGACATAAAAATTTAAATTAAAACAACTTATTCCCACATATATATATATATATATATATATAGATAGAAGAAGATAGATAAAAGACGAACCCGAGTGCAATATTAGTAGGCGAAATCACACATATTAACGTAACATTGCAGCTTGCGACTAACCATCATTAAAATAATAAGTGTTATGGCTTATCCCGCAATAATACGGGATTGCTTGAATTTTCCGGGATGAAAAGTATCTTAGATTTTAAGTTAGAGTATATGTTATTACCATATTAAGTTTCATTGAAATCTGTTTGGTAGTATTTGCGTGATTGAAACACAAAGAGACAGACAGACAGAACAACAGACAGACAGACAATAATTCCAAAAAAATTGTTTCGGCCTCTATATCGATAAGGAAGTGTACCTCAATGAAAATTTACAAAAAATATTCAATGTACTGATTCGGCTGGGTTACAGTTTTATTATATGTATAGATATAGATATATTAGATATATATATTAGATATATATATATTAGATATAGATATATATATATTAGATATAGATAGATATAGATATAGATAGAAGACGAACCCGAGTGTAATATTAGTAGGCGACAATCACACATATTAACGTAACATTGCAGCTCGCGACTAACCATCATTAAAATAATAAGTTTTATGGCTTATACCGCAATAATACGGGATTACTTGAATTTTCCAGGATAAAAAGTATCATAGATTTTAAGTTAGAGTATATGTTATTACCATACCAAGTTTCATTGAAATCTGTTTGCGTGATTGAAACACAAAGAGATAGACAGACAGAAAGACAGACACAGACAATAATTCCAAAAAAAATTGTTTCGGCCTCTATATCGATAATTAAGTGTACCTCAATTAAAATTTTCAAAAAATATTCAATGTACAGATTCGGCTCGGTTACAGTTTTATTATATGTATAGATTACTTAAAGAAATGTTACTAATTTGGTTATTAAAACTAAATACGGGATTCCGGTAACTTTGCTAAACCTATTTTTTGTTTTGTATTGTAATAAATATTTAAAGATAATGATATAACAGCTGAAGGCGAAACTGGAAGCGTGTTAACGCTTAAGTTACGTTAAGTAATCTAATTTATAGGTCCATTTCTTATTGCATTTAATCGTTGCGTTGGGTCTTGATTTATTACACATTCTTCTGTAATGTCCGCATTTTTTTGTACTGGATGAGCTAAGATTTTGCTAACCTAACGAGAACATTAAAACTTATAAATGTAAGTACCGTAAGAAATATTGTGAGTCTATATATACAGCGTCGTGTGTGTGTGTGTGTGTGTGTGTGTGAATGATCTACGCTGTTGACCACGGGGCCTTTACAGCTTCACCGGACAAGATAGTTAGCGTGCAGCCACTGCGCTCGAGCCGGAAGGGCAAGGGGGCAACTAGCTCAAGGGCGCCTCAAGTAGGAACGGCCTCGGCTTGGGCAGTCGCTATGGGGGAGGGCGTATACTAGGTGTCTCGCCGTGGTGCTCTGCACCGGCCGGCGGGCAAGGGATTCTTCGACCTCGCCGCCGAGGTCGGTGTCTGATCCTGTGTGCGGTATCTGTATCCGAAAGAAGGGATGTAAGGGCTTCGGGAAGGTCGGTGAGAACCGCGGACGGCAGTAGCGGCTGATAGGAGGGGTACAGCGTCGTATAACACTCATAAAGCAAAGAAGGATTATTTGACCAATTACGTAATCTCTTTACAATTTTATAAAAATATTTCTACACTAATGAGACACAAGATAAATTTGTAATCAGATGTTCAATAAAGAGTACCATTTCACTTTGCGTCGACATCGACATTCATTAGTTTACGTAAACAAACATTGCCTTGAACCGCTATGCAAACCACACGACACTATTTCATTTGTTACATCGTAATTAACTCGGCTAATTAGTGGATGTGTTAACTATCACGGAATTTGGTATTTGCGAATAAAGAATATCCGTTGGAATTGTTGGGACATAATTTGCACGCAACTTGGGGCATATGTCAAATATTTTATTAGAGAAGAGCTCATGGCGAGTTGTTAGAAATTCTAAGATTACTACCTACCGATAGACTCTCATTAGTTGACCGGTTTATAATCTAGCGTGATCAGACTCGTCTTTCGTGGAAGTAAATGTCTGCATCCATTAACGTAGTACAAAATATGTAATGAGATGTTCGTAACACTGTGGGATGGTGTTATTAGAGATAACTATGTTAAGCAGCGTAATATGGCTCGGTCATAGGTGATCGTTTATGGCATTTCACTATTAAAGAATTTTTGCCGTGTATTAGAAAGCTTAATAAACCTGGTTCTGGTTACTACTTAATGTAGCATTCGATAAGCCACGTTGGTAACTTCTAGGTCCGCTTTATAGAGCGTGGCCTATTCATTCACTCTTCAGGAGAAAAGAATCTGTTGGAACTCTGTATTCTCTGTCTACCCCGCTAGGGATCTGGCGTCATGATATATATATATATAGAGCGATAATATATAATATCTAGTTTAATATCATCTATCTATATTATCATATCGTCATACATATATGAAGTTCAACAGGTTCTTTATCTACCTACATATTCATTCATCTCCACCACCTCATTCACGTCCACCGGTTATGGTGGTTTGCTTATCATGCATGAAGATAAGGCTTGATGGAATTGATTATGTTAATATATTTTAGACTTCCCTCAGTACCTATATATATCCATCATTCAACTTACGCACGTATGTCTGATTCCCCATTATTTCTTTTGTGATCCTTTGTACATACCTATGCTTATCATGTAACCTCTCCCATTCTTGCAACCAAAACATTATTTCATACCTACCTGCTCTCTTAGTACGCTGTTGTGAACGCGGTGGATCAGCGTGTCTCCGTCCATTTTCCACAGTATTTCGATCGCCTATATATGGCGGTTAGTCTCTTTCTTGGATTTCTAACTCTTACGTCCCACGATAGCACGTTTCAAGCTCTAGTAAATGTTTTATGCCGCGTGGTTGCCGGCTTAGAATAGGACCAACCCATCTCATCCCATCGGGTGTCGTACAAGGCGACTAAGGGAAAACTAGGGAATGGGCAGCAGCGTTCTCTTAACACTTCTGAGATCAAAAACTGCGCTCGCCAACCCGCCTGCCAAGCGTGGCGAGTATGGCAAATCCCCCAATCAATATTATGGAAGAAAAGAAGAAAACCAGGCCCCTAGTCCCCGGCGGTCCTGTTCGTCCTGGCCACGGTAGCAGCCATGGTAACGACAGGACAAGGGGTGCTAAGAATCTCCGGCAGAGATTCGGCTACCACCAAAAACGAAAATTGGCCCTGGTGACATACAACGCACGCACTTTGAGGACAGATGAGAAGCTTGTTGAGCTGGAAGAAGAGATAAACAAGTTGTGGTGTCGGATTTATCGTCCACAAGTCACTCATAGACAACGTTGTGTCCATCACTAGTGTGTCGAGCAGAGTAGCGTACCTGATACTCAGAATATCCAAAAGATATTCGCTGAAAGTCATACAGGTCTACGCACCGACCTCGGCATACTCAGATGATGACGTCGAAGTTATGTATGAGGACATTAGTAGAGCCATACATACTTCCAAAACACACTTTACAGTGGTTATGGGTGACTTCAATGCGCGGCTCGGCAAAAGGGGCGATGATGAGTTGAGAGTGGGGCAATTTGGATATGGGCAGCACAACCCCAGGGGTCAGAGGCTGGCCGAATTCCTGGAGCAGGAGGGACTCTTTATGATGAACTCTTTCTTCCAGAAGCCGCCTCATAGGAAATGGACCTGGATGAGCCCTGATGGTTCCACCAAAAATGAAATAGACTTCATAATGAGCACCAAGCGACAAATATTTAATGATGTCTCCGTGATCCACAGGGTAAAAACCGGCAGTGATCACCGAATGGTCAGAGGTACATTAAATATTAATGTCAAAATGGAAAGATCGCGTCTGATGAAGTCTACGCTCCGACCTTGTAATGCACATATCCAAAACCCCGAGAACTTTCAACTCGAATTGGCAAACCGCTTCGAATTGCTAGACAGCAGCGCATCAGTGGACGAAATCAACAACAGGCTGGTAGAGACTGTCCATACGGTCGGGTCCAAGTATTTTAAGCCCCACCGTAAAAATAGACCTCAAAAACTATCCAACTACACCCGTAACCTCATGGCTGAGCGACGTTCCATGACGCTCCAAACCTCCGATGATGCTAAGTCCTATAGGCAGCTCAATGGACAGATATTGAAGTCCTTGCGACACGATTTACGGTCCTTCAATACAAGGCGTATTGAGGAGACCATAGAGCAGAACAAGGGCTCTAAAGTGTTCGCAAGAGACGCGTCTATTGGGCAAAGCCAGTTGACGAAGCTGAAGATGGAGGACGGAAACGTAACGTCGAATAGGTCGGAGGTGCTCAGGGAGATAGAGAGGTTCTATGGGCAGTTGTATACCTCAGTAGCTGAACCTGTTGTTGACTTGGTAAAAGACCCAAGAGCCAAGCTAACCCGACACTACACTGAAGATATCCCGGACATCAGCCTGTGCGAGATTAGGATGGCTCTCAAACAACTCAAAAATAACAAAGCGCCGGGCGAAGACGGAATTACCGTAGAGCTTCTGAAAGCGGGCGGAACGCCGGTACTTAAAGTCCTTCAGAGGCTGTTTAATTCCGTCTTGCTCGAAGAGAAAACGCCGGAAGCATGGAGGTGTGGTGGTATTGTTTTTCAAGAAAGGTGATAACACTTTACTGAAGAATTATAGGCCCATCACACTGCTGAGCCATGTTTATAAGTTGTTTTCGAGAGTCATTACAAATCGTCTCGAACGCAGGTTTGATGACTTCCAGCCTCCCGAACAAGCCGGTTTCCGGAAAGGCTTTAGTACCATAGACCACATACATACGCTGCGGCAGATTATACAGAAGACCGAGGAGTATAATCGGCCACCTATGCTTGGCGTTTGTGGACTATGAGAAAGCCTTCGATTCGATCGAGACTTGGGCGGTTCTTAGATCTCTCCAGCGATGCCGCATTGACTATCGGTGTTGAAGTGCTTGTATAATAATGCCATCATGTCAGTCCGAGTACAGGGGCAGTGCACGAAGGCAATCCCCATAAAAAGAGGAGTAAGACAGGGAGACGTCATTTCTCCGAAACTGTTTACGGCCACCTTAGAGGACGCCTTCAAGCTCTTGGAATGACAAGGACTTGGCATCAACATCAATGGCGAATACATCACTCACCTTCGATTTGCCGACGACATTGTGGTCGTGGCGGAGTCGCTGGAAGATCTAGGACGAATGCTTGGTGACCTCAACAGAGTATCTCAACAAGTGGGTCTTAAAATGAATATGGACAAAACCAAAATAATGTCTAACGTCCATGTCGTACCCACCGCACTCACCGTTGGGAACTTTACTCTTGAAGTTGTCGACGAATACATTTACCTGGGACAGGTAGTCCGGTTAGGTAGGTCCAACTTTGATAGAGAGGTCAATCGACGAATCCAACTCGGCTGGGCAGCGTTCGGGAAACTGCGCAATATCTTCTCATCCAAAATACCTCAGTGCCTTAAGACTAAAGTTTTCATACAATGTGTGTTACCAGTGATGATATATGGATCAGAGACGTGGTCTCTTACAATAGGTCTCATAAAAAAGCTCAGAGTTGCTCAGCGAGCTATGGAGAGAGCTATGCTCGCCGTTTCTCTACGCGATCGAATCAGGAATGAGGAGATTCGTAGAAGAACCAAGGTTACCGACATAGCCCTTAAGATTAGCAAGCTGAAGTGGCAATGGGCGGACCACATAGCGCGTAGATCGGACGGGCGTTGGGGCAGAAAGATTCTAGAGTGGCGACCACGTATTGGCAAGCGCAGCGTGGGACGACCGCCTGCCAGATGGACCGACGATCTTGTGAAAATCGCAGGAAGTCGTTGGATGCAGGTGGCATCGGACCGGTTACACTGGAAAGCGATTGGGGAGGCCTATGTTCAACAGTAGACAAGTATGGGCTGAGATGATGATGATGATGATAATGATGAAATGTTTTAAACTCTTAACATGCAAAATGCATTTAGTTGCAGTCAGATTGAATTTCACATCGCTGAATAAGACTGCATTTTAGGCCAGTTCCCTTGCGGGGTAGGCAGAGAGTACAGAGTTCCAACAGGATCTTTCCTTACAGACCTTTCTCGCTTCCTTCACTATCATAGTTCGTCTCGTCATAACGTGGGATTTATAATGGCGGCTTTAATTTATACCGGACGCTCAGTCTACTTTGCAGTTTTAAATCTGCAAAATATCTACTATATAACTAATAACCTAGTTTTTCTATAGCTGTGATTAGAGGATGTAGTAAAAAATGTTACCAAATTTATTTGTTCACAATGACATCCGCTGACACATGTATCCGGATACTATAAGCCTGTTTTGTGCTCTGAGCGGATGAGAATATAATGTCAATTTCACATTGTAAAGCAAATATCGTATAAATATAGGTATATATTACGACAGGTTTTATTTAATCTGTTAGGTAATATTGTACACATATATTTAGGTGTCATGTCCAACTCCACATCATATTAACTGCAGTTGACATTTTTATTTCGTCATTATTATTCGAGAATCTTAAATATTTAGTGATGACGAATTCGATGTCGTAGGTGTGGGAGTATTTGGCATTTCGCAAATATTATTAAGCATTCTGTGACTAGTTTAAATATTGGTACTGTATGGATCAGATAAAGTTTTCGAATTTGCAATACGGGATCAGTAAAAGGGCATCGTATTGGCCAACTTTGTATTTTGTTGGACAATTGCAAAAGGAGATCTGTCGACAGCTCACCACGATGTCCGAACGTTCCTACTAAACTATTCGCGGAATAGTTGTAGTGAATGGCGACTCTTGCGAAAATTTGATCAAAAGCAACTTTGAACATATAATATGGCAAAGTATCAACGTTTATTTAGTAATCACGCTAGTTTAATGATATCGGTGAAAAAAAATAACACCTCCATTCATCACTTATCTACTTAGACTTGATATGTCACGAATTACGTCTGTAAAATTATGAATGTAGAGTCGGGGACAAGATGTGGGTGTTTACTAAAAGAATAGTAGTAGTATTTCATCACCCAACAAAAACAATGGAATGGATAACAGAGCGGTGAAGAAACAGTAAACTAGGTACATTGTCGGACTACTTGCACCTATCAATTAAATACCATTAAAAGAATACATAGCGCCCACCGTATTATGAAAAATGGAAGTCACAGCAAATAGTCTCACGCAGTATACCTACCATCATTCATATTCTGATAAGCTGGGACAGAATAATGGAGCAATTAATTAAGCATAAATATGGCCCTGGTACTATTTACAGATAACGGCAGACGCGCTAAATTATTTAAATAAGGCACTAAGATCTTGACCCACTTGATGGTTACAATAAGCTCTGTAAGAAAACTTGTAATTGATATGAAGTATTACAAAACGATAAATAAGAAGGTGGTATTGCGACTTACGTGTGGTAAATAAAATTCACATGTTAGTAGTGTTGCCCAAATGCAAGACCAAGACGAGACTGTCCCTGGTCTTAGTCTCGCATCAGTCACCTGGTCTTGGTCTGAGCAAGAGTCTTGCAAGAGACATGCATTGACTTAATGCTTCTTATCAATTTATATATATATATATATATATATAATTAAAAATAAATATATATCAATCTATATATATATATATATATATATATATATATATATATATATATATATATATATATATATATATATATATATATATATATATCAAGCAATCAGTCCCACAATGGGACTGGTCCGTAACCTAAGAGTCGCTCAGCGAGCTATGGAGAGAGCTATGCTTGGAGTTTCTATACTAGATAGAATCAGAAATGAGACTATCCGGCATAGAACCAAAGTCACCGATATAGCTCTGAAAATCAGCAAGCTAAAGTGGCAATGGGCTGGTCATGTTTGCCGCAGAAGAGACAACCGTTGGAGCAGACGGGTTTTGGAGTGGAGACCACGAACTGGCGAACGCAGTGTAGGACGCCCCCCCCCCCGCGAGATGGAGTGACGACATACGTCGGATAGCCAGCAGGAGCTGGATGCATAAAACCGAGAATCGGGCTCTGTGGCGCACATTAGAAGAGGCCTATGTCCAGCAGTGGACTAATTTGGGCTGATGATGATGATGAGTGGAATTACAAAGAATTCACTGATTTTTATTTTATTTTAGGTTTATAAAGAATAATTAGGTTGGGACCCACATGCCACTACGGACCTACCTACTGTATAAAATAATTGACTTACCTTGATCTCTCTCAGTTCTTATAAGATATGAGACGAAATGTCTGTTATGGGTCGAAGTGATATGATATATAGGTATGGGTCGTCGCGCGAGGAACTGCGAGTAGCTTGCTGGTAGTAAGCTGCTCCGGCATGGCCGGAAAACGCCGATGAGGTTTGGTTCGATCCGGTGTACTGGTGGTCGCAGTAGATAGCGCAGTTGCGCGAGGTCTGCTTGCGCGCGCGACGCCGGTACACCGGAGCCCGAAAAAGAAGGCGAGCCACCGAGGAGGAGAAGGCCAGAGCCTATGAGTCCTACCGAGCGGCTACTAAGGCACTCCAAATCGCTATTGCGAACACCAGGTCTCGGTTCTGGAGCGAACTCCTAGAGGGACTCGACGGGGATCCGTGGGGGCGTGCCTACAGGCTGGTACTGGGTAAGCTTCGCCCCTGGGTGCCCCCCTGACGGAGACCCTAGACCACGGACTGCTGTGTCGGGTAATCGACGCACTTTTCCCGACGTTCCGGGGTAGTCCCTTAGTCTCCCCGACGGTGTCGTCGGCCCTTTACACCGACGAGTTGGGGTTGACTAAGCTGGAGCTGGACCGAGCCGTTGGCCGCTTACAGGCTCGCAATACCGTGCCCGGCCCCGACAGTATACCGGGGCGGTTGTGGGTGATCGCTCTGGCCGCCCTAGGGGACAGGCTGAGGCGGCTGTTCAATAGGTGCCTCCGTTATGCCAAGTTCCCCACGGCCTGGAAGAAGGCTCGCCTAGGCCTCTTTAAGAAGGAAAGCAGGACTGCAGACAGACCCTCGGCGTACCGTCCCATAGGGGACCCATAGGCATAGGCCTACTAGACGAGGCTAGCAAGTTGTTCGAAAGGATTCTTGCCGCTCGTCATGGTGGGTATCTATCGCGTGTGGGTCCCGACCTAGCTGAATGCCAGTACGGCATCCGACAGGGGTGTTCCACGCTGGACGCGATACTTCGCGTCCGCTCCCTGTCTGCGCAGGCCGTTTCCCGGGGGTGGCGTGCTCAATAAGTCTGGACATCGTTAATACCTTTAATTCCCTGCCATGGGACGTGATCCTGGGGGCGCTGGATCATCATCTCGTTCCCTCGTACCTGCATGCCGTGGTCAGGGACTACTTGCGCGACAGATACGTCCAGTACACCGAACAGGGTGGTACATTGCACCGGAGGGAAGTGTCTTGCGTGGTTCCGCAGGGGTCCGTGTTATAGAACCTCGCCTACGATGCAGTTCTGCCTGTCGATCTCCTCCTCGGCGTTAGCGTCGTACGTTACGCAGACGAGACTCTGGTGTTGGCGGAGGGGGAAACCTTCGGGAGGACCATAGGGCTCGCCGAGCTTAGGGCAGAGGTCGTCGTCGCCAAGATCCGCGAGTTGAGCCTGGAGATAGCGCCTCATAAGATCGAGGCGCTATGGTTCCACAAACTGCCGAGAAGCAGGGAACCGCCCGACTCTTGGGTTTGCGTTGGAGATTCGCCAGTCCGGGTGGGGTGGTACCTAAAGTACCTGGACAGTCGCTGGGGCTTCGAGGAGCACTTCGAGCGCCTGGTCCCCCGGGTCGAAAGGGTAGTGGGTGCTATACACAGACTGCTGCCCAACCTCGGGGGACCGTCGGAGGAGTGCGCCGCCTTTACAGAAGGGTCGTGTGATCGGTGGCCCTCTACGGGGCGTCCATGTGGTCACACAGACTGTCGGGCGTCCGGCACAGCAGGATTAAGATCCAGAGCCTGCAGCGCAAGATGGCCATCCGCATTGCACGAGGATACCGTGCCGTATCCTTTGAGGCGGCAACGACAAAGTGAGACGGCGGGAACGACGGCGCGCTCTGGAGGAGTGGCGCGCGAGGCTCAGTCAAGAGCACATGGCGCGCAAGCGTATCTATCGTCCAAAGGGTTTTGATGCACCAACTCAGCTTCAACGATTTTAAAATCAATGTTATTGATAAAAAATCTGCTGGTCAGTTCATCAGTGTTTGTTTGTATGTAAAACAATGACTACGCCACTCGCGGTACTAAAAATGTGAAAAAGATTATTTTTAAAATAGATGATTTTTACATTAAAATTTTATTGTTATTAATAGCAGTTATGCTTTAGTGGGTTGTTGGAATAAAAAGTGAACAGGTTTGAGTAGATTTACATTTCAATATTTAGCTTTGACTGAACGAAATATTATATGATAGTTAAATGCTACAAAAGTGACTGGGAGTTATATAATTATGTTTAATTTTCTGTTCAACATAATTGATAAAATTACCGCCTTTCATTCATTATGACGTGAGTAAATTTTACGATATTTTGAACGGTTTTTTCTTCTGTAAAAGAATATTCTCTAGAAGAACTGTTGTTTATAGTTTTTTTTTTCAGAATATGATATAATGTTGATTTTTATCTAAAAGGTATATAATAAATATTTATATATTTACATCGTACTGATTGACATACGCTGCGTACATCATTTACGTGCTAAGGTGATTTTCTTAGTGCAAAATGGCATAAGTACATCGCAATATATGCTTCTATTGTTACGACTATACGCGGTGTGACTGTGTTATGGTCATCGTGTAAATTCACACGGAAAATGCCCTTATTCGCTATGATCAATGAAACACGAAACGTGGCGTGTTATGATAACTTCGTGGAATGGCCGTACTCCAGTGACATATATATACCGTTACAACATCATTTCACGAAGTAAACGTGACACGCCACGTTTGGTTTTGCGAATAGAGGCCTGTGGTTTACGGGTCGTGCCGCGTCCGCCACACAATCTCGCCTAATCGGTAAACAAGACGTGATTTATGTAATAAGTTTTGGCGTCTGTCCCGTACTTTGTGGGCGAGTTTCACTTTCACCGTGCTTTCTCAAGCTGTGATGATCTCTATAAAACGAATAGCGTGTCACGAGGATGATTTTTGATCACGCTAATTCTGCATCAAGACTTCTGTGACTGCTATTTACGTTTACTGACCCGGATCTTCATTGTATTCGCTACATGCGGGAAAAAATGTCGTCACGTACATACCTACTATATTGTCATTTTTATAATACTTATTCTCAATATTATTAAACGATGTCGCAACTTTATTATGACGCGAAAGTGTGGACAAGGCGTTTACAAATTTCTCAAGTGACGTCGACAATCGAGTTATATAACAGATGGTAATCAATACACCTAATAATGTTGAGCTTGCACTATTTAAGAAAGTGTCAAATACGCTTACAGAGAAAGTGGTCGATGAATCTATTAAATTAGTCTCATGAGAAAACACTTACGTTTTTTCCGGTAGTTAAATTTCCGTTCTTAATAACAGGTGTATATAATGAGGCTTGTTTGCATTGCACACAAAATAATTTGACATTCGCACTAGTCTTGTCGGCATAAAATTTATTACTTCGTATCCGGTAATTATATGTTGATGATATATGCCTTGGCAATGTTTCTTGAACGCTAATGTTTATGAGCTCTTTTATGTTATTATTCAGATAATAGATATTGGTAACATTTTATTGGCATACTTATCGACTTTCTTTCCAGACGATCTGTCTAAAGAAAGTGCACTTTCGCATGTCTGTTGTCCGCATTGTTGCTCGTCGTGATAGATCATAGCGCATATTACATTAACAACACGGTGTATTAAATTAAATTACGTACGATGCACAAAGCAACCGTAAATGATATTCTACTTATCTATATCATCACGCCAGATCCATTAATGATAAACCATGTTTGAAATAGTTTTATTTTTATATCCGGTCTAACGTGGTCGCCAAACTACAAAGTGCTGAGAGATTAGCACGAAAAGATTGACGTTAACGTGACGCTAACGAGTTGATATTCCATCCTTGTCATACTACAAATTTACCAAATAAACATGAACGTAAGATCACGCTTACTCGCTAGCGTCACGCTACCGTAATTTTTTTCGTGCTAAGCTATCTGAAGTGCTTACTTTATAAACCTTGCATAAGTATATTTTTTTTATCTTAGATGTCTCCGTTGTGTTTAATTCTAGAGGCGTGCGCATTGTGCACGGTCTGCGATGCGTGCGCTTGCGCACCGTGACCGAGGACCGCGTTTTATAACTTAGGTGACAGCTTAACATCTACACAAATAACAGTATCAATCAAAACAAAATACGTACGTACGTATTTGGATCTTCTTGTCCAAATTTAAATTTATCTACTAAATAATTTTAATTTAAAAAGATCTTGTTAAAAAGAAGTTTTCATAGTAAAACACCTAAACATGGGGGCTTATGTTGTGTGGTTGACATGTTACTATGACTACCTTTCGACTCCATGATCAGACCAGGCCCATGGTACCATATTATTACATTGTCACCGCACGTATGCTAAATTTCGGCTCAATCGGATACCCGCAAGTGCTTGAAAAATGCGGAATGTCAGACAGACTTACTAACAGTCCAATTAAAAACAGCCTTGTCAAAAGTTATGCCGTTCTAGGTATTACTTTGTGCGTTTAGAAGTATGAATTTACCTGATTATATCACTATACGTATCTGTGTTATCGAAGGACGCTAGTACCTGACTTTTAGCTCAAAGTATCTTATTTTGATGTACCAGCTGTAGAAAAAACGAATTAAAGTAATTCGTTCCTTGAGAACATATACCTACTTACCAAAAACTCATTTCGAAAAGTTTTTATTATTATAATTACACATACGAAAACGCGCAGACCGAAACAAATATTTGTATATTCGAATCTCACAACTTAAACCCCATCAGATTCACAAAGATTTGCTTCGTACTGGAATCGAACCCGCAACAACAACATCTTGATCTAGTAAAGCGGCCTACGATCTAACTACCGCCGCAATCTCATATATCTATTTATTTTTTTATGCGATTGTGTCTGATTACAATTGGTATTTGTACATATTAAATACAACTTACAGCCTATTTTACCCGCATCGACGACAACAAAGACTGCGATGATTCGTGACCGATTTGAAAACAATCACCAATCATCATTAACTCGTACCTACACCATTCGGTTAATAGGACATTGATCACGATTTACCTAAAGCAATTTAGGCAACTAATTCGATGTAAGATTTTAATCCGTTTTAAGACAAGACAGTTGTCGGAGGGCTTGTTTATTTATTTATTCTTGTTGCACTTTTATGTACATAGGCCTGAGGCATTTTCTGTCAGATTACCTTGTGGCAGTGTGTGGCAGGTGAGACAAGTGTGGCAGGTGCGAAATTACACGAGTTGGTAAAGGTAAAGAAAAAAAATTATAAATAACAACTATTTAAATATATAACTTAATAAATATAAATTATATATAACGATAATATACATGCATACATATTTATATACAAGCTGTAACATAATCAACGCAAGACCTGAAAGTAGTTTGTTCTAAATCCGCAACTGAATCGATTCCAACTATTTTTAAAGTTTTTTAATTTATTCTTTTAATATTCAAAAAATGCTGTTACGCGTTCTGTTTGCGGTATTAAACAAAATTTAATAATTATTAGGAGCATTACGGCTATTTTAAATGTAGTTCTATTACACACACCTCAATACGCATACAAAAGTTAATTATTTATTAAATTTTATGGTTAATTTGGGTACCAAAGAGCTTAAAAAGCTGGTAGAAATCTCCTTAAAATTGGAAGTTTGATTTTCGTATTGAATTCGTAATGCAGTAATCTAATTGGGGTGTCTGAGGTCTTGCGTTATTTATTTTACACCTTGTATACCACAAATATATATATACATATATAAATAATTATACAATGCATACATAAACTAGAAGTGTGCGACATAAAAACGTGAAGCAACTAACATTGAGAGGGATTCAACCTTTTGTGTAGGTAGTCCTGCAGACAGTTCCAGAGGCAAAGCATTCCAAAGAAGGATAGACTGAACAAAGAAGGAAGAATGAATATAATCAGTACTACACTGAAGAAGACGATTATTTGCCGAGCGAAGATGTTTATCGTGGTTCGAACACTAATATTGGAATTGGGAAGTAAGATAAGACTTGTTCCGGTGCTGAAGAGCACGAATATTTGTGCTGAAGAGCACAAATATTTGTGCACGATCTAGATATTTGTGTGTATGTGAATTTCATGTTTGTAAAAGCACCCACGACACAGGATAATTCCTAGTGTGGCTTACGATTTTTTTTAAACAAATGTGTCCTAAAACCTATCTAGCCATGTGCGCATCGCTATCTCTACACATTATAAAATAAAGTCCCCCCGCCACGTGTGTCTGTCTGTTTGAACGCGATAAACTTAATAACTACCAAACGGATTTTCATACGGTCTTCACCAATGGACGGAGTCATTCAAGAGGAAGGTTTATGTGTATCATTCACTCGTGCCAAGTCGGGGCGGGTCGCTAGTGAAACATAAGGAATACATTATTGTTTTTTTTTATAGAATAATAATAATGACCTCGTCTGATACCACTAACGTGAATGTTCCCAATTCCGCCATTCACAAGACCAAAATTACCCACACTCACTTAATGTTGGACCAAACTGATACCTATACTTTAGCAGGTATCGTGTTTAAATATTATTGATCTGGTCATTCGATCTCACAGCTGCGAGGTCACAATGATTGTCAGTAGTGGCTGATTGTTCTTTGATGATTTAAAAAATGTATCTTGTATCCCGTTCATTTTACACTGATATTATTTCAATTAATAATTCAAGCAACTTAATATCCTTAAATATTAGAAATCAACGGGATGGGTCAGACTCAAACGAGAACTTACAAAAGGTTCTTAAGCTGTTATAATAGGGTTTCCGTCCTTTAGTGTACCTGTCATATGCAGAAATTGGGTATAGTTTTATATTTATTAGTTATTATGTTTTTTGAACAAACAAAAACAATGCATGTGATTACATTTCAACCGACATAATTTTACGCGAACATTTTCTGCATAGACTGGTAGCATTAATTTTAATGTACATGACTATATAGCCTACTTAAAGATATCCAGGGCTCGCACCCGGTCGACAACAGCGCCACCTACCGGATCTATTATTACTTCTAGATAATGAATGGCTTTCCAATGGTGAAGAATTATTTAAATCGGTTAAGTATTTTCAGAGTTTATCGATTACCAAGAAACAAATCTTTCCTCATTATATTATAACTATAGATAGCAAGTCTGCTGGAGGGTTTAATTCAGTCCAGTACAGTGCAACTGAACCTTATAATCGTACACATAACACAGTATAGTTGTATGTATTATGGCATTAATGGTTTAAAAGTCAGGAGGGCTGTATCGATAGGTGCAGGTCAAGGTGGTCTCTAGTAGGTTATTCGACGTTAAAGCATATAATTTAAGTTAAATATAAGCTAAGCTACACAGGTGGAAAATTTCGCATTAACCCAGACTGAGTTTTTCAACAGAGGTTTTCTGCGACTTTATAAATGATCACAATTATTTTTTATTGTACGCATGATAAAATGTTCTACAACTATGGCCTAGTTTAACGGTTGAAATAGTTACGAGTTCAATCCTCGCCTCGGAAAAGTCTTTGTCTGATCGACAAATATCTATCAAGGTCTGAGTGTTTATGAATGTTAAATCACCCCTAAAAGTGTGTACAGTCACCCCTGACGCAGGAATAATATCGACAGAATTTTTTTATACACTTACACTTGTGTATTAAATAAGGAGACAAAAGAATGAATGAATTGGAATCTGAGAATGGATGTTGCGCATGACCTGGAAAATGTAGGTGGTAGAAATTACTCCTGAAACCTTTATTAGCGTTCTACGTTTGTATTAAGATTAATGTTAGTGAGTCGCAGTCAGGATACGGATCTCCGTGTGCAGAGCCAGTCACTTCTCCAAGGCTCTACCAGTATTTGACACACGAACGATCCTGCCTTTCTAAAATACTTACCTACCATTTATTTCGGTGTCGCTGTGCACACAATTCGATAGACCTACTTCTAATAAAATAACTATTAGTTAGACTATTACTGCTTCCATACCACAAGGCAGTGTTATTGGATGTCTGCTATTTCTCATATACATTATCGACTTGCCTAAAATTATAGATGAATCATGTGTACTATTCGCAGATGACATATCTATACTGTAATATAATATATATAATATGAGCCTATACTGCCCACTGCTGTACAAAGGCCTTCTCTCACAAATCGAGGTGAGAGAGATTAGGTCATACTCCACCACGCGGACCCAGTGCGGATTGGTGGAGGCAGGTTTGTGGCCACCTGCTTTTGGAACTTATCAAGCCGCCTTTACGGTTTCTAACTCGGCTTAACGACTACCGCATTAAGTGGTAGCCGGGACCAACGGCTTAACGTGCCTTCCGAAGCACGGAGACGCTCGAATATGAAAATGCCACAAACGGTCACCCATCTCGGGCCGACCGAGTCGAACGCTGCTTAACCTTGGTAATCGGTAAGAACACCGCGGTCGCACAGCGCTACGAATGCCTGGAATCTATACTGATTCCATGTAAAACTAATTTATACTAAAACGAAAAATTAAATGCTATCCATACAAAAACTACGAATTGAATGAATGAAAACAACCTGGAAATACCATGGACACGCTCTCATATCGTTAGACTTCAAACGGTTCAATCCCGTTTCCACCGCAAAGCCGTCGGAGCTCCGTGGTTCATACGGAATGTAGATCTCCATTCCGATATCGGTCTCGAACCTTTTCACGCCTTTATTAAAAAGGCGACGACCCAATATTTTGCGAACGCATCCAATCATAGAAATCCGCTAATCGTAGCCGCCACCGACTACGAACCTAACTCCCCCCTCTTATCAGCCGCTACCGCCATCCGCGGCATGTTCTCACCGACCACGGATACAGATACCGCACACAGGGTCAGACACTACACGAAGAATCCCTTGCCCGCCGGCCGGTGCAGAGCATCACGGCGACACACCTAGCTTACGCCCTCCCCCATAGCGACTGCCCAGGCCAAGGCCGTTCCTCCTTGAGGCGCCCTTGAGCTAGTTACCCCCTTGCCCTTCTGGCTCGAGCGTAGTGGTTGCACGCTCGCCCTCTTGTCCGGTGAAGCTGTAAAGACCCCGCGGCCAACGGCGTAGATCATTCACACACAACCTGGAAATAAATTACTCAAAAACAATTAAGACTTTCCACCTACGTCGAACAATTAAAATTCAACGATTCGAAATTAGAAGTAGTAAATGTATATTCTTTGCTTGGCTTAGTTATAGACACACACATTAGTTGGAAACCGTACATACAAATGGTAAGAGCGAAAATTTCTAAATTTTCCAACGGTCTATACGACATTAAAAATACTATTGATCTCAAACAGCTCTTATCACATACTATGCGTAAGCTTACTCTTGCTTTACATATGGGATAATTGTATGGGGAAATAGCACGGATTCGCCAACCTTATTGACATATACAGATAGATGAAAACCTAGTCTCAAAATTCAAAAATTTTAATCGTACTATGTACATATTTTAGAGATATGCAAATTTTCATACACAACAAACTCCATAATACAGAATAGTTCTCTCTCACACACTTTATATATACATATGTATGTAACACATATATATTAAAAGAAGTAAAGAAGTATATGGTATAAATATCTGTTTTTCCTGTGGGTAACAGGACGAGATATTTATTAGAAACGACGTAGGTCGAGTAGATGAAACAGCATCTTAATATATTCTGTTTTGGTCCCAATTAAGATACTCGACCCTCTTCCTCTCTCCTAACTTGCTGCGCCCGACAGGATCCATAATTGTACAAAATTAATGTTTTAACCATCTTTAAACACTATGGAAAGCAATAAACGTTTGAATTTGAATCTATTAGATACAAGTCTAACAGAGTTGTAGGTTTTGGTATGCAATATCAATATCACACGCAACATCCGTTGAACATTAAGTTCGTTTTTACCTTTATTTGTAGATAAATAAGTAAATATACACCGTCATGCCTATATTCCTCAAGTGGGGGTGGCAGAGGTGTACTGTGTACACCCACGTTTCGTCGACGATGTTGGGTCCCATGTAATAGTGGGCGAGCCTAGTGCCAACATACCGGGCACAATACCAGACTCCGGACTAATACTGGACTTTTTTATCTAAAAAATTATTCTTGTACTGTCCGACCTAAGATTTGAACCCAAGACCTCGTTATCCCTACGTGCATTATTCGCCACAGACCAACGAGGCAGTCAACGATCAATTTATAGACATCGTTTTACTTTATGTCTGTTTACGGTACATACCTATAGATTATCTTCTATATCATTACGCCAGAACCCATGTGGGGTAGGCAGTGAGTACAGAGTTCCAACAGGTTCTTGCCTATCTATTGGTACCTTATTGTTACGTTTGCCGAATAACGTGCGAAGTACTTTATTACGCTGTACACACAAGCACAAAACACACACTACTCTCGTTAGTACCCAAGTACTGCTTCCGAATCGCTGAGTCACTCGTAGTATCCGTATATCGTTGCTTAAGTCGCTGTTGTAATTCACTCATTGATATATATGTTAACACTAGATTAGCAGTAACGGCGTTAATGTATGTCGGCTAATAATATGCCCGCAGCCAAGTTACAAGCTTCTGTTATTCATTGGCCTGCCTGACGTCTGTCGAGTAGCACGTATTAATAAAAAATCACAAAATAGGTAAATGCGTAGTGTAAGAACGCGATTTGATGTCACAAATTACTATACGGAACAAGCGGAACTACTTTCCATACATGAGTTTATTATTTGTTCATATATTTATTTACGTACGGGAACGAATAAGTACTTGTCCGAGGCATGCCTTTTAAGTTTTGTCGTTTGAAAAAAAAAACAACTAGAACCGTATAGTACTTTTTATTGTTTTTCAAAGTATTCACCACGTAGCTGAATAAACTTTTCCATTCGCTCAAACCAGTTATTATAACATTTATTCCACTCTAAAGTGGGGGTGTTCAAAATAGCTGACTTGAAAGCGTCGACTGCTTCTTCACCGGACTGGAACCTTTGACCACGAAGACTTTTCTTAATTTTAGGAAATGTAAAGAAATCGTTAGGGCTTAGGTCAGGACTGTATGGAGGATGGTCAAGAATTTCTAGGTCTTTTTCCTGCTTCAAATACTCAATAGTTTGACGAGCGCTGTGTGAGCTTGCGTTGTCGTGATGCAGGATGATGCGTCGCTTTGAGTTAGATTTTCGAAGTTCGGCGATGACTTATGGTAAACAAACTGTGGTATCCCACTCGGCGTTAACCGTTCTACGATCTTCAAGTGCAATAGTCGCAGCATGGCCGGTTTTTCCAACGAACGTGGCCACTATCTTCTTTAAAGTGCTTCGAGAACGAACAACTGAGTCGGCTTTGGCTCGTCTTGAAAGACCCAGATTGTAGATTGTTGTTTGGAATCAGGATCGTAGGCATAGATCCAAGATTCGTCACCACTGATGATGTCGTAGATGTGATTTGACTCTCCTCGGTTGAACCTTTGCAGAGTTTTCTTACACCATCTGACGCGGGCCGCCTTGTGATCGTCGGAAAGCAGATGCGGTATCCAACGGCAAACTAGCTTTCTCACACCAAGCGCTTCATGCAAGATCTTCTGAATGGTTGTCCCTGAGATGCCTAATAGAGCCTCTATCTCTCGATACGTGACGATCTTCGAGAATTAGTTGTCTCACAGCAATGATGTTATCTTCAGTGAAGGCGGATTTTGGGCGTCCTTCGCGAGATTTGTCACTAACACTAGTATGTTTACGCTGCAATTTTAAATACCAGCGATCGACAGTCCGCAGACATGGGGCTTCATCACTGAACACAGACGTTAGCTCTTCCAAACACTGAAGCCGTGTCAGGCCTCTTCTAAAGTTTTAGAAAATTATTGCACGAACATTTTCCTAAGAATGATTCATTTTCGTACGTAACCTGACAGATTCCAATCGACGCTGTGACTAAACAATAGCATTAATCCTAATACTTTCAACTGTTTTAAGATTCAAAATTTAAACACATTCGAATATAGAACAGTTCCAAATTCAAAATTGCCGGGAAATATGGAAACGACAGAACTTAAAAGGCATGCCTAGTATATCGCAACCGCGCGCCGGCTATAATTAAAGGGGTGGAACCTCTAGACGTTTCGGTACTTAAGCGCGGATTCTAGATCTTTCTAGACAGATCGCTTGGGGACCTAAGTGTATGTAATGCATTTTAAAATTAACATTCCCCGATAAGGGGTTTACGAGATATCGGGATGTATTGTAGTCGTAACATTACCCCCCTCTTAGCTATGCTCGTCCCGTGCATCATTAGATCCGTGATACCGCGCTAATCTATCCACATGGATGGAACCTTCGGTTTTCCCCTGTGCCCCTTTTTAATTCTATAGGTAAGTTCGTTAATTCCGGTCACCACAGCATAAGGTCCTTCCCACCGAGCCTGAAGTTTGGAAGACTTTTCTTTTCCTCGGAGCGGATTATGAAGCCACACTAAGGTCCCCTCTTCAAACCCGTTGGTGTTCGCGTTTCGGTCATATCAAGTTTTTATTTTAATGCCGGTTTTCTAGCCGTGTTCTCGAACCCTCTTATGCACCTCGTCCAGCTGGGTTTGGAGATTACTTATATAATCCGTGACTGGCTTAGGACTATCTGGTGGTGTGCCTGTTATCGCATCCATCAGAAGTCTCATTTCTCGGCCGTAATTCACTCTTGCTGGAGTGTGACCTATACTGTCATGACCGATAGGACATCAGAAACAGCGGGATGTATTGATCCCAATCTCTCTGGTGATCATCCACAACCTTTGCCAAGTAATTTTCCAGAGTTTGGTTAATCCTCTCGACCATGCCATCCGACTGTGGATGCGCTGGAGTTGTTCGGGTCTTGTGGATACCGAGGAGCTTGCACATTTCTTGGAATAGAGCCGATTCAAATTTCCATCCTTGGTCTGAATGTAGCTCTAAAGGAACGCCATTGCGACAGACCACTTCATGGACCAGTTTCTTTGCAACGGTTGTAGCTTCTTGGTTAGGTGTTGCGAAATCTTTCGGCCATTTAGTAAAGTAGTCTTGTACAACTATAATGTATTTATTGCCATCATCGGTCTCCGGGAACGGTCCAGCAACGTCGATAGCGATGCGTTTCTATGGTGCGCCAACGTTGTACAACTTCAGTTTACCTTTACTTCTTGTCTGCGGACCCTTTATTGAAGCACATGCAGTACATTTACGGCACCAGTCCTCAACATCCTCTCGACAACATAGCCAATAAAACCGCTGCCGAACTTTAACCAACGTTTTCTTGACTCCAAGATGTCCCCCCGAAACGCCGTCATGGATATGCCGTAGAAGGGGCCCCCCTTTGCACTGTGGCACCACCACTTGCATAGTTACTTCTTTACCATCGTTGGACTCCTATTTTCTACATAGTACACCATTTTCCAGGACTAAACTGTCCCACTGAGCCCAATAGCCCTTGGTAGTGGTACTATAAGCAGACACTTTTCCCCATTGGGGCTTGCATCCATTATTCTTCTATTCCAGAATAGGGCTGTCTTCTTCCTGTGCCTGCTTCATTGTCGTTTCGGTCCATTCATCGTCGAGACTATTCGTTTTTATGAGTCGGACTTCTTCTCGCGACTCATTCTTTTGGCAGTGCTTGCAGTCTTCTGCACATGGTCTTCGTGATAACGCGTCAGCATTGTTGTGTCCTTTGCCACTCCGGTGTTCAATCTCAAAGTTAAATTCCTGTAGTTGCTCGATCCATCTTGCTACTTGACCTTCAGGATTTTTTAAATGTAGCAACTATTTTAGTGCTGCATGATCTGTCCTCAGTGTAAACTGTCTTCCTAGAAGATACTTGCTAAAATGTTGCAAGGTCTTCAGTACAGCAAGTAAAGCACGCCGAGTAAGACAATAATTTCTTTCCGGTTTCGATAGTGCCTTGCCAAAGTATGCTATCACAACGCTGCTATCTCCCTGAACTTGCGACAAAACTCCGCCTATACTGATGTTGCTGGGGTCAGTGTCAACAATAAATCTTCCATCCCTATTTGGATTTGGATAACCCAAAATACGAGTTTCACGCAGGCGTTGTTTAAGTTCGCTGAAGGCGCGCTCGCAATTCAAGTCCCAGACGAAGTCGCGTTTTTCTTCTGTCAATCGGTGCAATGGTTTTTCTAGGTCCGAGAATTATTTGACAAATCGTCTGTAGTATGTGCATAACCCCAAGAAGGCGCGAACTTCTGTTTTATTCTTTGGTACGGCCATTCTTGAACAGCTTTTACCTTCTCGGGATCAGTTTTCACTCCCTCCGCCGAGATGATGTGTCCAAGATAGCTTACCTCCTTTTTAAAGAGAGCACACTTCTTTGAACTTAATTTAAGGTTAGCTTTGCGAATCCGAGTAAACACTTACTCCAAATTTCTCAGGTTTTCCTTGAAGCTCCGCCCCCTGACAATAGCGTCATCAAGGTAGACCAGGCATACGTCACCGAGAAGGCCGACCGATCACTCTTTCCATGAGGCGTTCAAATATTGCTGGAGCGTTGCATAATCCAAATGGCATAACATTGAACTGCCATAATCCATTCCCAATTCCGGTGCTAAACGCTGTCTGCCAGTAGCCATTTTTCAAATCAATGGTCGAAAACCATTTCAGACCACTGAGCATGTCCAGCGTGTCATCGATTCGGGGCAGGGGGTAGCTGCCCTTCTTCGTGATATTATTCAACATCCGATAATCAACACAAAACCTTGTACTGCCGTCCTTCCTCTGGACCAAGACCACCGGTGATGACCATGGACTCGTAGAAGGTTCGATTATTTTGTTGTCAGCCATATCCCTGATCATTTCAGTTACCTCCGCTTCCCTAGCCCATGGTATGCGTCGTGGTCTTTGTTTTATGGGACGGATCTGTGTCGATCTGGTGTTTCACGAGTCCCGTCCTTCCGCAGACACTTCCAGTCGCAAAGATGTCTGTAAAATTCAGCAATCGATCTTTGGGTTGCCGAAGTTCTGAAGGAGATAAATTCTCGTGAGAAGCTTCCAGAAGTTTTTGAATGTGTTCTTCCTTGGTGCTTGTCACAGCCTGCTTATTCGTAGAGCTATTCAACCGCCTCAGGTACTTTACTTCTTCGCATCTTCCAACCACACTGTTCTTCTTCAGTTCGATTTCCTCGTTACTCAGGTTAAGAATTCTCACATTAGTATTTCCTGGGGACATCAATAGTGTTCTAGCTGTTATTAGCTTTGGGTGATTGCCAGCATCTTCTACGACATCTACTTTGCTTAACGTTTTCTGGAAATTTAACTTTCACTCAATTCTCTGATCTTGGCGCTAGTGTGGTATCCCTTAGGCAAAAAGGGTGCACGGTTGTGATCCTATAAGGCGAACTTCTTGGTCAGGAAATCTTAGTACTCCTCTAGCTATATCCACTATACACTGCTTATTTCTTAAGAAATGCAGACCCAAAACGCAATCATCGGTGATACTGGCAATTAGGCAACTGACTGTAGATTCTGAGTTCACCAATTCTGAGTTTCACGTTCGTTTCACCGAAGACGGTAACTGGCTGGCCGGTCGCTGTCTGAAGATGGTATGATGAAATCCGCTTTTCCCACAATATGGTGCGTTTCAGCAGCTCTGGCCTACTACTGGATAACTTGAAAGCGATTGTAATATTCTTCCATTTTAGACGTGACGTCTTTACACCCTGCTTTCAGCGTTTCGGCCTTTGAAGTGAAGAACTGCTGCCAGATTCTTAAGTTATTCTCCAAGAACTGTAATGCCGGTATCTATTCTCCCAAGCGCTGTGCTTGGTTGGCCTGAATCACGTCTTGCAGCTCGCGGCGGTTGGCCTCTTGATTGGCCTGGATCACTTCTTGCAGCTCGCGGCAGCTGGCTTCTTGTTCACGGCGGCTGACTTCTTGTTCGCGGCGGTTGGCCTCTTGGTTAGCTTGGATTGCCTGAATGGCAGCCAATAGTGTTGCCATATCCGCCGAGTTTCCCCCTGCTGCTGTCGCCACTGTCGTTGAAGTACCCGCTTCGGCCTCTTGCTCCTCCTCTCGAAGGCTTCGCTGACGTGCCGCATCCATTTCGACTTGACGTCTGGTCTGTGGAGTACGTACCTCTTCTTCACGCGGTAGAATCGGCATTCCGCTTCTGACACCAATGTTACGTTTGCGGGGTAATTAAATGCCGAATAACGTGCGAAGTACTTTATTAGGCGCTGTACACACAAAGTTAGTATCCCAATACTGCTTCCGAATCGCTGAGTCACTCGTAGTATCCGGATATCGTTGCTTAGGTCGCTGATGTATTCCACTTAGATCGCTTGTTCTCCGATTTGATCACGATCGCTTCCAAGAAGAGACTGTGTCCGTCCCCGCGCTCTGTGTTCCTTTTATACTCGTATGAAAGTTCTAGAACGGATGCGAACATTGAACAATAGCCGGCGCTGCCCACGTGGCGGTATTATTACATACCTATTCGTACGGCAACGAATAGGTACTTGTATATCGCGACCGCGCGCCTTCTATAATTAAAGGGGTGGAACCTTCTAGGTACGTATCGGTACTTAAGCGCAGATTCTAGATCTTTCTAGACAAATCGCTTGGGGACCTAAGTGTATGTAATGCATTTTAAAATTAACATTCCTCGATAAGGGGTTTACGAGAGATCGGGGTGTATTGAAGTCGTAACATTATAAATAGGCATGTCCAGTTCACTGTCACTGTCACAAAGTCCAGACTTTGTGACTTTGTGACAGACAGTGAAATTCATATTTGTCACACGACAGAGACTTTTTTATTCCGTGATATTTGTACACACATAAAGAAACTGCAGAATATACAAGGTGTAACATAAATAACGCAAGACCTCAGACACCCCAATTAGATTATTACTTTACAAATTCAATACGAAAATCGAACTATCAATGTTAAGGTGTTTTCTACCATTTTTTTAGGCTCTTTGGTACCCAAATTAAACATAAAATTTTATAATTAATTAACTTTTGTATGCGTATAGAGGTGTGTGTAATAGAAATACATTTAAAATAGCCGTAATGCTTTGAATAATTATTAAATTTTGTTTAATACAGCGAACTGAACGAATGACAACATTTTTTGAAAATTAAAAAAAAATTACTAGCTTTAATAATAGTTAGAATTTATTTAGTTGCCGATTTAGAATAAACTACTTTCAGGTCTTGCGTTAATTATGTTACACCTTGTAGATGCGTAAGCAGTGATAGCCTAGTGGTTAGACCGTTGGACTGCAAAGTCAAAGGTCTCGGGTTCAAACCCAGGCACGCACCTCTGTCTTTTCGAAAGCATGTGCGTATTAAAAACTAATTATCACTTGCTTTAACGGTGAAGGAAAACATCGTGAGGAAACCTGCATGCCTAAGAGTTTCTCGAAGGTGTGTGAATTCGCCAACCCGCACTGGGCCAGCGTGGTGGACTATAGCCTAAGCCCTCTCAGTTTGAGAGGAGGCCTGTGCCCAACAGTGGGACAATTTCTTAACAGGGCTAATATTATTTATTATTGTAGATGCGTACTAGAGTTGCAACAAAAATCCGGTTACTATTCGGTGTGTGTGAGTGATGTACGCTGTTGACCGCGAGGCCTTTACAGCTTCACCGGACTTAAGGGCGAGCGTGCAACCACTACGCTCGAGCCAGAAGGGCAAGGGGCGACATACTCGAGGGCGCCTATTCGTGGCAACTCTAATGCGTACTTACTAGTATTAACAATACTTAGGTAGTAAGTAAGTATTTACTTAGGTTGGTATGAATCGTGTTTAATCCATCATCATTATCATATCAGTTACCTCAATAGGATCCATTTTCATCCGACCATAATGATTTAAAATATCGAGCGTGACGGTATGATTATTTATTTGTTTTGGCCACGACTTAGACTGGATACGACTCCTTTAGTCACGGCGAAGTACCACGACGCAGCATCAGTAAACACACGAGTTTTGACCGTCTTGCCTTTAAATTAGACCAAAAATTCAGTAACAATTATTAACCTATAGATATGATATACTTAGGTAACTACTCATTATGTTAATAAATTCTTCAGCGGGATATCGATTACAATATTAGAAATTAAATGTTAGAGTGGGTTACCTAATCAACGACGCATCGTACTTAATGCGTTGCACCATCGGTTGTTAATAATCTATAAACTAAATGATAAAATAAGGGTCCTTATGTAACAGTATGTACCAGTCAGTTGGTGTCTGTGGTAATACACCATATGAAGATGACTTCTTATTTTAACACCCGTCTATATGTATAATATGTGATTATTGTATGCAATAATTCTCTTGTGTGCTTGCCTGGACCCGTTTTATAAAGTAACGTGTCTTTCCTTGATATCCTAAAAGCAGCTAAGTGGGTAATAATTTAATATAGATCTTACCTTATCGTGGTAATTAATACTTACAATATCAATTAGGTTGACTGTTTGAAATCATTTTGATGAAATATGTATGGGCATTTTGTAGGGTATTTATAGTCTATTCGAATCAATCTTTAAAACTTTTTGAAACTTACAGCTTACAGTATTTTCATTTCGATGTCTTCGGAAATACTGTCACCTTCATGTTATACTTGTTATAGATTACAATCACAACTAAAACATCTAAAAATAGTGATGGTATGTTTAAAAAGTTTTAAAGTTCGATTGGAATAGCCTATACGTGTACCTAGATACCTAGTATGCCGATAACCCACCTAGACACCAACAGCACTAAAATTGTGTCTTGCATATATAATATCAGCCTATACTGCCCACTGCTGGACAAAGGCCTTCTCTCACAAATCGAGGTAAGAGAGGTTAGGTCAAACTCCACCAAGCGGACCCAGTGCGGATTGGTGGAGGCAGGTTTGTGGCCACCTGCTGTTAAGACTCATCAAGTCGCCTTTAAGGCTTCCAACTCGGCTTAGCGACTACCACATTGTGGTAACCGGGACCAACGGCTAAACGTGCCTTTCGAAGCACGGAGACGCTCGAATATGAAAATGCCACAAACGGTCACCCATCTCAGGTCGACCGAGTCGAACGATGCTTAGCTTTAGTGATCGGTAAGAACATCGCGGTCGCACAGCGCTACGTGCGCCTACGCATACGTGTCTTGCATAGGTTTCTTATTTTGTTTTGTCGTCCCCGGAAACGCATTCCTTCTTATTATATTTTTATTTCATGTACATATTTCAGTGACCTCTATTATACAAATAAGTAGGTATGCTGGTCTGGTTATATGCACTGAAAAAATTCAGGCGATTTAATTATCGCCATTTTGGCACTGATAGTTGTAATTAACACATTTGTATTATACACGTGTAATGTGTTACATTATAGTGTTGTATTTGGCGCCTGATCCTCCACTTGGTAACAGTGCTTGAAATAGGCATAAACAATCTTTTATTTTTCAAAGCACCTACAGCTATTCTCTGATACGCTGGATAGATATTCATACATATTTGAACACATAATAGAGGATATAACCCAATGATCAGCAAGCGGAGTAAAATGTCCCTTAGGAATAAGGTGATACTTTACAAAATTTGTGTACGGCCCATCATGACGTAACGCTTGTGAGGTGTTCAGGCATGCCGCCCGCTCTCACATCGATAGACTCCAAACGGTACAATCCCGTTTCAACCGCAAAGCCGTCGGAGCCCCTTGTAAGTTAGTTGCTCCCTTGCCCTTCTGGCTAAAGCATAGTGGTTGCACGCTCGTCCTCTTGTCCGGTGAAGTTGTAAAAGGCCCGCGGCCATAACCCAAAAAATAGAGTACCTATTTTCTGCCTACCCCGCTAGGGATCTGGCGGGCTGATATTAATAGATAATAGAGGTCAATGACATCTGCAATAATTTAAAACATTAAAGTTTCTACATCGAATGTTTATTGCTACCTTATTTATTTTTAGTTAAAACCTCCCTTTCAGACTGTCACGGCCGATTGGACACGCAATCTCTGATGTTGGTTGTAAACGAATGCATAAAAACCAACTGATACATCATGGCCGTAGTAAATTGTTTGATTATTGTACGTGACAATGCATAAAGGGCCTGTAGGTAGGACTTGGATCATGGCTATAAGGTACCTTTATATTTGACCTTAGGTAAAGAAATGTAGAATGGGTTTACGAAATAATACTCTATCTATCTATCTATCTATAACCTCACGCCAGATCCCTTGCGGGGTAGGCAGAGAGTACAGAGTTCCAACAGGTTCTTTCCTTACATACCTCTCTGGCTTCCTCGACTCTCATAGTTCGTCTCATACACGCACGCCGGTTACGGAGACTCTTGACTTTTCCATCAGATAAAACTCGGTTTATTTGGTCGTGGTAAGATAGTCTAGGTCTTCCCCGGTACCTGCATCCTTCCACTTTCACATTGTATATCTGTTTTGTCATTCTTTCCTCTGGCATTCTTTCTATATGCCCGAACCAACGGAGCATGCCCTTTCTCATCTTTACACCGATACTATCTTTCATACCTACTCGCTGTCTTACTACGCTGTTGCTAATGCGGTCGGTCAGTTTCATTCCGCACATCTTCCGTAGAGCTCGCATTTCTACCGCATTTATCCTACTTTCATTCTCCTTCTTACATACCCAGCTCTCGCTACCATATAACAGCGTTGGGACAAGAACTCCGTTATGTATGGCCAGCTGCGCCTTATGGCTTAAGTGCCGGCTCCCGAGTAGCTTTCCCATCGCACCATTTACTCTGTTCCCTGCACTCACTCTTCTCTCTATGTCAGCGGTGTATTTCCCATCCTTACTGAAGGCGCATCCAAGATATACAAACTCATTCACTTGCTCCAGCACATCGTTACCAACCACAATCCTTACATTCGTTCTGGTTTCTTCCCTTTCAAAAACCATAATCTTGGTTTTCTTCACATTCAAGTGTAAGCCATTGATCATGCAGTCGTCTTTCATAATAATACTCGTTGACAGCGTAATTTCTTACCCGAGTATTTTTTATCTACAAGAAATCTAATTAGCATATCATAAAGGTATGCACATTCACATTACAAATAGCATAAAAGGTTTGATCATGCCGCATAATAGTAGCTATCTAAATCACAACCGCCGAAACTGGAGCAAATTTCATAACACGAACGCATAAGTTCCTAAGCGAGTACTAGAGGTTTGTTAAGTACTTGCCAGCGTAACAGGAATCTAGATTGTGAAAGTTAAATGTGCTTTGATATTAAATTGATCAGTTCACATCACGTATTTATTACTTAACAGAGACCTCGATGGTAAGGTAAGGGCAGACAAAGTGATTAATTTGATGGTCTAGTGCAATTAATTGATTGTTTCTCAATATGTGAAGAGATGAGACTGACTGATGTTCGGGGCGTGTAATTAGTGGTATGTGGGCACGGTGCGAGAACTTACATAGGCTGGGGCTTAAGTACGTTGGTATATAAATTATGATGAAGTTAGCGATTTCAAATGCGGCTATCCTGGGTTTGTGTCTGAGTTACATAGATACCGTCATGTTTTATATGCCTTGATAGTTATATATAGCTACCTTCATAGGGGTGCGTGATACTATTATACCTAATTGCAATTATAAATAAAAGAGCAAACGACGATAGAAAATTTCTGGAAATTTAACATTTATTTAACAGTCTCTTCAGACCTTGGTTCTTCTACGAATCTCCTCAATCAGGAATGAGGAGATTCGTAGAAGAATCAAGGTCACCGACATAGCCCTCAGGATTAGCATGCTGAAGTGGCAATGGGCTGGCCACATAGCGCGAAGATCGGACGGGCGTTGGGGCAGAAAGATTCTAGAGTGGAGACCACGTATTGGCAAGCGCAGCGTAGGACGACTGCCTGCCAGATGGACCGACGATCTTGTGAAAATCGCAGGAAATCGTTGGATGCAGGTAGCATCGGACCGGTTACGCTGGAAAGCGATTGGGGAGGCCTATGTTCAGCAGTGGACAAGTATAGGGTGAAATGATGAACAGTCAATTATTATAATTCTAAGTAGCTAGGTGTATTATGTAGGTACCACTTGAAACTTCTGATTGCACCGTTCGTTTGTGTTTTCAAACCCTCAAACACATTGGGTGACGCACTATATGCCACAAGACTAAGTTTTCCTGTATTCTAGACTGAATCACCTTTCCAAACAGCACTTTTTTATATCCTGTATAAGTTTAAAACTGAAGGCCATCTTAGATATAACATACGTCATAATCTATTATAGCACCTAATCTGATTTATTAAATGATTAATTATTTTAAACTTCGTACACGTTCACGATCATAAAAAAAACGTGACGAAGTATTATAATACATAACCATTGTAGATTGATAACCAAGGCTATAAGTCTATAACAAAAGTTATCGATGGATTAATTGCAACGTAGTTATTTTTGCGTGAAAAATACGCTAAACCGATTTTATTCTTGCCATAATACTAACTACAGTTGTTGCGGCTACTAAATAGCAATATTCGGTACAATGTCAAGTTGAAAAGTAATACTGACCTCGAGGTGGGCATTGTTTTTTCGTTGGGAAATTGTTCCGCCACTTCAACGCCCAGCCAATGCCTTTTATAAATGCCCTAGTCATATATTATGCACTAAATATAAGTTTTTCTTTATTACAGTTATACCAGCGATAGTCACTTCAATTACAATCACTTCAAATGGAAATAGCCCAGAGGTTAAATTGAAGGGGGGAATGATAGTAGATGTGCACAAAGGGTTTTTGCCAGTAATATCAAAGTATGAAGATTCTACAGTAAAGAATAGCTTAGAGAAGCTTAAAACTCATAGCAGCAACAATGCAACAAAGCTCTCTATTAATGAAAGATACAGAAGGTTGATTCCATACATGACGTTTTATTATGCCAACGATTTAGCTGCACCGACTGCGAACGGGGTAAAAGATGTTGAAATAGAGAAGGCACAAATAGTAGGAGAATTACACGATCCTCCTCAACGACAACCAAAGAAGATAATCTACTCACACCGAAATATACCAAGATATCAAGGGAATAGGCTGACTCAACATAATATTGCATCAGCAAATCCAACAAAATTTTACTATAATAGCCCAGCAGTATACCAAAATCAAGCCAAATTTACTCAAAATTTTAATCCTTTGTTATCTGAATATAAGATTATACTTGCAAATAATTTCGACTCTGGAAGATTTGTCCCAAAACAAACACTAATAAAAAGTCCAAGCCCATTTACGTCTCCAACTTCAAAACCTTATTTCAATCTTTATAACGATGACACACCAAACATAAGGTATTATTTATCTGAGAAAGAGCAAAGTCCCAAATATAAGTTGGTTCCATACGAACAGACACCGCCGATTCAAATTGTACCTCAGAATGAAAATGTGTATGATATAACTAAAAAACCGGTACCTGTATCCGTGTTAATACCTAAAGAGCAAATTTACCTAAAGCCAAGACCGGCTCGACCCCATTACGATTATGAAAATGTTAATGTTCAACCGGCCACTGTCAGGAAACAACCTACGATTGTTTCAGAAAGTTATTTTGAGAAACAGCGACCTCCAACCCCATTGGCCCGGCCGGTAATACAAAGTGGCTTTCACCCTATAATTAACGGTCCTTCATTTACAACAGAAGCAAACGTTTATTCATCTAGTATACCAGAAACAATTATCGGTAACTTAGAACAGCAGAAACAACACGAAGTGACTTTTGAGACTACACCTGTAATTCCTGCCGGAGATTTTAGACCAAACTACTATGAATATGTTATCGATCAGAGCACATATAAGCCGCCCCCGGCAACAACTTCAAACACAATGACATTGGCCTCTTTACTCGATTCACTGCAATTGAATAAATCTATCCCAAAACCAATTACAAAAGAAAACGTCGGTTCGTCCATAAGAACTTTACTACAAGTGCTGAACGCTTTAAAAGCCGTACCACAGCAAAATGACGTAGCGGAGGTTCCAGTTTTGAGTACTCCTAAACCTTTCGTGGCGCCTAAAGTTGTGGTGGAAGTTCCAACTAAAGCAGTTGTACCTACCGCTGAGTCTCCCACTTCCGCTAATGCTGAGGATTTACACGAAGAATCCTATCTAGCTCAAGTAAATGCTCCATCGCAACATTTGGATGGTAAGTTTCATAAGTTTAGATTTTCTGTAATATCGGGTCCGTTACTCTCCAGGGAAACCAAATGAAGTAGTACAGGGTTCCCAGATGTTCAAAGTTACATTCCATATTTTCAATGTTTTTAAAGGTGATAAACCTCTCAAATCCTACTATGTGCACTACACCGGAAGAACTGGAAGGGAGGGGAGGCCATTGCCTTGCAGTAGGACAATGTAGATTTATAATTATAATTTGGTACCTATTTGATAATGAGCTCAATTTGAATACCAATTTTAATAATAAGTTACAGTAATGTGCATGCAAGTGGAGAGTAAGTATTCTCCACTCGCATGCATATTACTAAGTGGGTAAACCTTCTTTAAACATACTTAAGCTATATTAGGTTTTTTACACAGATACACAAAAATGATTTATAATTTGTTTCAGATAATCCTTCAGTCGGTGGTACCAGCCAGCAGTTCCCCCCTCCGGTGATGTCAGACGACGAGGGTGGCACTCCTGGACGTCCCGGGGTTGACTACCCTATCCTCACCACTATCCCGCAAACTAAGTTCGATTGCAAGACTCAACGGTATAAAGGCTTCTTTGCGGACACCGAGGCGAGGTGCCAGGTCAGTTAAACTCCACGATTAATTTTGTGATAGGACTTGTAATTTTAACGTTGAATGCAGATTTCCATACTACCTTATAAAACATGTAGTAACTATGTTCGAAACTCGAGAAATTTAGTTTTTTCGTAAGGACGGCAGTATATAGGTCCTATCTAGTACAAGCGTATTTTCGAAACTTTAATCTAGAAGTTGTTTTTTTATTTAACTTCGTTATAATCTAAAGTCGATTACCAGAATTCTGTTATTTTAGAGAAAAACTCTCTGTGATATTTTCTATCTGTCTATATCATCACGCCATTAGTTAGGCAGAGACTTTTTTACAAGTTTTTACTTTAAAAAAAACGAATAAGAATGTGGGTGGATAACACAGGTAGAGGCTAGTGCAATAATCAAGAATGTTCATAAAAAACACCGTTACTCTAGTAATGTAGGCCAGCCACCTGCCGGTATGGCTATGCATATTACATTTGTGGTAATTATCTACCCCGCAAAGGACGTTACCTCAAATGGTCAACAACCACGACTCCAGTTTCTTGCGTTTCCGATTAGGGAGCTAATAGTCAAATGAAACTTTTTTACTCGATGACGGTCGCTGTCTGATGTTGGCGAATGCCTGCGACTAATTGTCTTGGCTTTTGTTTTTTGCCGTAATGGCGACAAGAGGCCAATTTTTATAATTTACTGTTATACTCTATTATTACTTGACATTGGCGAAATACACTGATAAAGTGTGGGCCATTAATTAAAATAAGAAGAAGAAGACTGATTGTCTTCCTATGACATAATATGTCTCATCAACATGTATATTTATTTTAAAAACTGTTATCATTTTTTTTAATAAAAACGTACACTAGGGTTTATTCCTGTGACGTGGGTGCATTTACAAACATGCAAAATCCACATACACAAATCATGATTCGTCATCATTTACGACGACAGACCAAAGCCGCTCGTTAGTAAGGTCCTTTGGTGTTAACTTATATCTACCAAATTTTGTGTTGATAGTTGTGGCCTATAATAAGGTCAGAGCAAGCATTGGAATGTTGACTCTTTGGTCTTAATCCTGATACCAGTTTTCTGTTAGATAACCGTTCATGGCTTTAAAATCGGGTGAAGGTACTATACCTACATACATACTTTATAATAGGCCAAGTCTTTTCTGTGGGTGAAAGTGCGACTAATGAGCGTAAATATATTATCTAAGCATTGATGAAGTGGTTTGTCTTGAAGACTGATTTTATGGGTTGGTTACGTATTACGTGAACTGTTTGAACTAAAAGGCTCTATAATTTCTCATTTTAGTAGAGTATATTGGTATGATTGGTGAAAGAAGAAAACAATAATCTTGTTTTCTTGTACCAGGTTTGGCATTATTGCGACTTGAACGGTGGTCAGGCGTCGTTCCTGTGCCCCAATGGCACAATCTTCTCGCAGGCTGCATTGACGTGCGACTGGTGGTTCAACGTTCAGTGCGCGTCCACTACTCAGCTGTATGTTTTAAATGAGAGTCTCTACAAGTACATACTACCGCATTCGCCGAAGTTCCCAGAAGATTACAGCGGACCGTTGGTTGATAAGTAAGTGCCATGTTTTTAACCGACTTCAAAAAGGTGGAGGTTCTATGTTCGGTTGTATGTATCCTTTTTTTTATGTATGTTCAGCGATATATCCTTCAATTGTGGACCGATAATGATAATTCTTTTTGCATTGGGTTCAGTATAGCTCCAAGGTGGTCCCATTTTAATTTCATTGGCATTGGACCTTGGAGTTAGAAGATACACCAGGGAACTCCTTAACAACAAACAATAGGAATGTGTAAATTGAGATATTATGGGTATTACTTCAATCCTATAGGTACCCTACTATAGAACTAAGCAGTATGTTAGCAGACTTCAAAAAAGGAGGAGGTTCATAATTCGTCTGTTTTTTTTGTAACTCCTTTGCTTATGAACCGCTTTTGATGATTCTTTTTGCATTGGGTTCAGTATAGTTTTGAGGTGGTCCTATTTTAATGTTATTGGTATTGGACCGTGGACTTTGAAGATACATCAGGAAACTCCTTAACGGCGAACAGCACGAATGTATAGATTCCGTTATTATATAAATCCTGTAGGTACCTTACTGTAAAACTCAGCCAAATAATATTATATCGGTATAAAAATATTAGTGACTGCCTCGTTGGTCTGGTGGCAAAGCGCATCGCTTTGTGATTACGAGGTCCTGGGTTCAAATCCTAGGTCGGACAAATTTAGTTTTTCTAACGAAAAATTCCCAGTATGAGTCAGGAGTCTGGAATTGAGCCCGGTATATGGCAATAGGCTCGCCCCCTATTACATGGGACCTAACATCGTCGACGAAACGTGGGTGTACTCAGTACACCTCTGCCACCCCCTCTGGGGAATATTTTGACTTTGATGCGCTTTGCCAATAGACCAACGAGGCAGTCAAGTAATAAATATAAAAATATTTCGGATATTATCACTGTTTATTTTTGGTTTTTAAGTTCCCGATGTTTCGAGTACTTTATAGCAACCATGGTCACGGGAGGGACTAAGGCGTTTAAAGTCCAAAAGTTATTGTTATTCTGGTGGGATTGATCCTACAATTAAAATATTGAATAATACCAACACTGATAGTGGATTTTAATCATTTCAGATATTTAACTCTAAAATTCAAAGAGATGGAAGAGCAATTTAAAAAGAACAAAAACAAGAATAAGCATACTGCCTCAGACAAAATGGACTCAGGTGCAGACGATTCTAGCGAGGATTCTGATGAGAAAGATAGTTCGAGTGAGGACAGTGGAACCGATGCCAAGGACAACAGTGGGAGCTCTGTTAGTGAACCCAGTGTCATTGTAGAGTCACCTGGCAGCAGCGGGAAAGTGGAAAGACTGGAAGAGTGATATCAGGGTTCTCAGTAACTAAGTCAGTGATTTTGAAGTTTAACTATAATAAACACGTTGATTCTGACGGTACATCAATTTTAGTTATTTAAAAGACAGGACTTAAGCCGTCTCGGCAATCTCTTAAAAACAAAGTCAACACTACGTACCACAAGTAAATATTGTGTATAAAAGACCTGTGTTAGCGGACGTTCACACCACGCTTTTTCAAAGCGGGGACCTGAAGCGCTGTACATCGCTTTCAAAAAATATACGCTCTGCCATTTATTTCATTCCAGCGCTTTTCCAAACGCGCGTTGAAAAAGCGCACGTGCGAACGCCCGCTTAGTCAACAAAGAAATGTGTAGGTAAGTAGCTATATGTGGTTTAACAGGAAATAACTATTATTAGCACTTGTGTACCTACTACTTCATAAGGATAAAGTAACTTTGGTTAATTTTCAACAAGGAAGCAAATGTTAATTGGTCAACTAAAATGGTCTTCATTCATTATGCACCTAGTCGTTAATATCTCTTATTTCGAATTTTAATTGCTAGTTTTTTGACTCAGTATATTTGATTTTCCTGTTAAACCTGTAAACAAGTACCAGTCCTGTTAATTTTTATTAGTGCCAAAGGAAATGGCGTTAATTTTTCATTATAGTAGTATTTAATTGGCAATAAAATAAATCTCGTAAAATTAAGATTGATTGTGTGTAGATCTACTTATTGACATTATTTATTTTCTAAAAACGATATGAATGTTTACTCACTTTCTGCCTACTGAAGTAGATACATACGCATCTGTGATAGGATTTTTGACTCGTTTAATATCCGACGAGTGACTGTTTTAAAAACCAATGGCAAGTGTGATTGTTCTGTGTACACGTACACTGTTTGCCATTTTTGCTGTATTTTTAATTTAGTAATAATTTATGTACTCTTAGAGTAGGGAATTAAACTTGCCATATATTGCCATGTTTAATTCGGTATGAATGTAGTTGGTTAATTCCGTGTCTAAATTAATTATTATACATGTTACAAATAAATGTATATTTTAGATAGAAACTTAGTGATTTTTGTGCAATGTGTAAATGATCACACATGTATTTATACTATTTTATGCCATTAGCAATGTAAACCTTACCTACTTAAAATGTGCAATAAATTATTTTTTATAACTGTGATTATGGCTTTTATATATAAGAGAAACACTCATTTTATGTGATGTAATTTAATCAATTTATTTACAGCTTTAAAATAGTGATTTTATTTTCTAATTACGAATACTTTGCGATTAGAAATTTAACACATTATATTTTTACGATAGCTGCAAACAAATGATACGAAACAATATATTCTATAGGTACATCCATTTAGTTGTAATCTAAATAAAAACGTACAACAAATGTGAAAGGTATAAATCAAAAGAATGATGTGGGTGAATATTGATAGTGACTAGCTAACATCGTTATCATGACTCGACATCTACATTTTCCTAACCTTCATTCTTAGATTGGGACTTATAACATCAATTAACTAACTACCTATGTATATAGTCCTACATCTATAATACTGACAAATGAATGAGTGAACTCTAATGAGATTCATTTAAATCTGTACACAAACCTGGTCGTTATCATTAATATTTACGAATAAGTATGATATTGGACCTTTATAAGCTAGGCATACACTTAGACAATTATTAGTCATTTAAATTTAAATACTGTCCCAAAATACACCTAGTACTGATACGCAGTACGGATTTATATAGGTTTGGTTTTATACACATATTAAGTACCTGACAACAGACCGATTTTATTGTATTGATACCAAAGAAGAATATTATTGACTTATATATTTACAACTTATTAGTAGCCACATATTTTGAGTGAAACATCAAATGCAATCGATATTTAAATATGTTATGTAAACATTGCACTGACAATTGTATTAATGTATTTAAATCGTATAATATATCGTAAGTAGGTATGACAACAATGTTGTTCGCGAAATGCTGGTATACCTACCATTTACGCAATTTAAAAGTTAAGTGGACACCTAAAAAGCTTAAAACTATGCGATACACGCAGACAATATTTTATACAAAAATATAATTTATCATATCATATTAGATGAATACTATAAGATCGTGTTTAGGTATATTTTAAATTTGAATTTTGAACACGCATTTAAATTCCAAGATTTTCCTAACTAACACTTTGATCAATGGTATTTACAATTTATTTACATTCAGACCGCGTCTCTTAATCAATCACAAGTTGTTGCCGTTTCAGTCTTCACATTCCTTTAATTAGTTTAACAGCACGCCTTAATAAATGCTGTACGCTACACACTTAAATACTAAACACGAAAGTCGTTAACAGAGGTCCATAATTATGTTGTACCTATATAAAGAAAAATAATATAGTATGTACCTACCCTAGAACAGGCTTTATAGCTTGCCAGTTCACAAGAGATGATTAAGTTAAAATTTAGCTCGGGATTTGACAATCCAGAACTTCTTAGGTAACGTTTTAAATTCAAAGGGACTAAATGTAATCGATCGGTAATATAAATAGCTCCCGTATAGCTTAAGTTTAATTTACCCTGTTAGTTAAAATCAGTAGTAACAAAATTCAATTACCTTACCGATAGGGAACAATGCATACGTGGCACGAAAACGTGCGGTTAAGGGCCCACCGCGATAAAAAAGGTGTTTTTTGTGCTCCATGCACTTCAAGAAGTATAAGGATTAGAGACTTAATATTTCAAAAAATGATTTTTGACTGTACATTTTAGAATCTAGTAAAAGAAATACACGATTAAATGAAATTTTCACGATAGACAAAATCTAAAGTCATCTCTATTGCTTTAAAGTTTCTGATTCTAACGCAAACTGCTTAAAAACCAATCAATAGAATTTACTTAAAAATATAGCAAATAATTGTAGCAAAGTTCTTGTAAAGCAGTTTTTTATTTCATAGTGTAGTTTTATAGAAAATGATAAATTTCGTTTTTGTATATACGTCGTTTATATCCGAGCGCGCGCTCAATATATCCGTCCCTTATTGTTTGCATCACTCACTCTCCCAGTCGATAAACGGTCGATCGCGGTAGGCCCTTACTGATACAATCTGTCGTTCGAGGGGCCGGTACGAGACGTCTGCGTACTTACACAAGCGGCGCGAGGGGCGCGGCAGGGGTCGGGTGGCGTGGGCGCTTAGTGCTTGAGCAGCAGCGCCGCGTGCTTGAGCCGCAGGTGCGAGCGCAGCGTGTCGATGCGGCTGTACGTGGCCGGGCAGTAGGGGCACAGCGAGCGCTGCGCCGTGTGCGAGTGGAAGTGGTGCCAGCGGTTGGACACCTCCTTGCCGCAGGACTTGCAGCGCCACAGCGCGGCGCTGTCGGCCACGGCCACGAACATGCTGTGGTACGAGTACTGCGGCGCCGGCCCGAGCGGCCGCTCTGCAACAACAAGCCGCACTGCACGCGCGCGCTACGTCTTACGGACGCCGTATTTGCGGGTGGGTGAGGGGCGTGATACACTCAACTGAAACTACACGGATTTGTAACATACCACAATTTAATGTAAAAATTAGTAATAAATACAACAGATAAATGCAGGAGTTTGCAACATGTTAAAATTGCATTACATAACATCAAACAATGTGAAAAAAAAATAATTGCATTAACTGCTTGCATAAAACAAAATTATTTAAATTAAACTTTTAACGGAGGCATCAAACCAAGACGTCGAACAAAATATTCATAAACAACAAATCGTTCATAAAATTTCATGTAATCGTATAACAAGACTAATCGTCGGCTCTGAGGTACACGATTTGACACCCCCTCCCTATTAGTATTACACTATTGTGATATACGACACTATAACAAATTTGCTAATGTTATAAAGAAGAAACAAAATAAACGTAACTAGACCATTGCTATCCTGAAAATAACCTTAAGAGCTCGTCCTGCACTCCATTGAATTCAAATGATAGATCACATCCTTGTGATAATAATGTAAATTTTAATATACAATAAATTGGAATATTCAATAGATTGGCCAAATAAGTGACTAGGTCTACAAGACCTCGATTTCATAAGACTAAATTTAGTAATTCGTTAACCTTATGTATAAAATTCCATATGGCATAAAGTTAGCTTTCATTAAGTCCAAACGTGGTCACCATTATAATTATTAAGTTGCATACTTCTTGAAAGCTGAAAAGAGATCAAAGGTAGATATTTTCTGAGCCAAACGATGTGATACTCCAAAATATTCTGGCCAGACACTATCATAGTATCCTAACCTAAAATATCTAAAATAATTCTATGTCACTACTCAATCGATTTGCTATAGCAAATTCAATATTAAAAATTGGTCTCAAGTGATAGTAATATAAAAATGCATTCACGATTAGGTGAGAAGCAGCGGGTGGAGATCACCGTCGACTCGCGCTGCCAATGGGACCCGTACGGATAGCTATGATCTATTTCAACAATAGACTTTAACTTGCGCGACAATAAATTATTAAATAGTACGTAACTATTATGATTGGCAGAGGTAAACAAGCTAATTCTTAATATTACCAGCTATAAAACCTGTACAACACCGTAACCCAAACTGCGTTTCACTAAGTAGAAATAGAAATTAGGAGTAGTTCACTTATGTAAATATGAATAGGTAGTTACTCTCTTTCAATGATATTAATTATATACTTTTTAAAATATCCTTTAGTTTGGTTACGTAATTAAATAACTAGTAATATTGCACTGAGTATGAAATGCTATCAAATAATAAGCGCCCACAATACAATGAACAGTAGGTATAAAATCTTTGATAATCTTAAAGTAAATATAAAATCTTTGTGGAAGAAATATGTTTGGTGACTTTGTATAGTATATACAGGGACGTGAGCTTCGCTTACATATCGAGTGGGCCCCTATATTTAATAGTCAATTGTATAATCTAGCTATAAGTTATGACTATTTTCAAAAATTGCACAAGTGGAATTGCATGTCACAGCTACTAAACAACACTAACGCCACAACCAAAGTTATGGAAAACGATCACGGATTCACTATTTGGATGCGGTTATACCTAACACCATCGACGAAAGTTTTATATTTGGTAGGCAAGGATCAGATTCATATATTATGTAAAATGGTGTCTTATCATTCTATATTTATGTACTAGTAAACTTGAAGATCTCTGAAAATTAATGTAAAATCTCGAGTGATACTGTAATCTCTAGGCGTGTAACGATCCATGTTTATTGACCCGTTGACCAGACAGATGCGACCTCAACTGGATGCTAGATGCCTTACATTTAATGCAAAGTAACTAATCATTAAAACATTAATAATATTATAATAGCAGTCGAATCGTAGCGTGTTAACACTCTTGGTTCTAGCACCATTCCATTTTATCACATTTCAGTTACCGTACCACTCTAAGTGTTTAGCTAAAAATGTAACAATCTTAAACCTTAATTGAAAAATACATACACAAACGCTAGGTTAGTCCCAATCGTAGAATGCCAATATTAGTTACTAAATGCGCAACCTTCAAACGTTCGTTCCTCACTTATATTAATTGATTGAAAGAGGTCTTTGACCCCAAGCACCGATCACACGAGCGTGCGAGCCGCTCACTCAACTAAACACCTACCAACGATAAAATAATAAAACATGTTAACATATCAACTCGATTATTCTAACCGTCAACTCAATATAAACGAAATCAATGTTACTATATATGATGAATTGATTAAAAACAAACAACACTAATAAATCATATTATATATGCAGCTATATAAATATAAAAGTATATTAAATCAGACAATAGAATATATCTAAGTATAAAAAAAAACAATCTCCGTAAATAGATCAACTAGTCTAGTATAAAAATCTTTTCGTATGTTTCCTTAGGCGCTATCCTTTAATACATCACAAATCCTTAATAATTATCCATCTTGCAAAGGCCTCATAGAGTTACAAATGCATCTACACTGAGATTCAGTCAATATTTATATGTCGTTGACCGACGACAGATCACAATCTCTTGCCAGTCCCCAAATATCCTTCTGATGTCGTTCCATACCACCCACAGGATTCAATAACATAAATACAATTAGCTACAGGAAACTCATAATTTCCTATCTAATGAATAAATATAACAAGAAAGTGTGGGCCCGAACCGGGCCACCGCTAATAGCCAGCATCACTTCGCGGTCGCACCGCTACTCGATATAATGTATGTATATTCTTAATATCTTAAAAGTTCCTATCGATACAATATAAAAAATAATATGGTAATAGTAAATTAACATCATATTATTGCTTTTGCCCGTTCCCGTATAGCGATTGGTATAGAAAAAAATTTGCTTACCTACTACATACGCTTCGAGTCATCATTTCAGTAACATCGACATAGGTACATTCCTGACGCGGAATCTTATACAAGATCACACTGGGGCAAGTCAAACGCACAACCGAGACGATACTAAACGAGTCGCCCGCCGCGCGCGGGCTACGTCGAGGGAGGCCCGTTTAAGTAATAGCACTTCAGCTTAATCCTAAATAGGAAGCGATTTCGACGCGAGACGGTCCGTTAAAATTTTGACACATCAACAACGACAGAGTCTGAGCTGGCGCGGGCCGGTCGCTCACAGAGCGTCGAGGCCGAGCCAGTACATGGACAATCAATCGAAGCCCGCGTCCAGCGGGTTGGCGAACAGCGGCGCGTGCGGCGCGGCCGCGGCCGGCGCGGCCGGCGGCTCGAACTTGCGCGTGTCGGGGTTGTACGCGGGGTGTTTGAACTTGCAGTGCGTGCGCAGGTTGTCCGAGCGCGTGTACGTGGCGCGGCACAGCGGGCACTCGAACCGGCCCGGGAAGTGCACGTGATAGTGGTTGCGGATGTGCGTCACCACCTTGCCGCACAGCTTGCAGCGGTGCAGGTTGAGCGCGCCCGCCACCCGCTCGAACGTCAGCCGCATGTGCCAGCCCTTCGAGCCTGCAACCAGCCACGCGTCACTCGCCCGCCCGTCGCCGGCCGATGCCGCAGCGCCAACTACCGCTGCTCGTCCGGCGGACCGGTCGCCGACGGTGGGTTGGTGCTGCAGCATTTGCCTCGTGGAGCGAGATCGTTCGGTTTACGATGCGCGGTTTGATGGTGATAAACTTTTTAAAACACTTTGCAAAACTAGAATCGACTCATTTTATGATACTTTAGCACTAGTTAAAGCCTTAGTATTAATTGTTAACGCTGTACTATGCCTCACCTAGAACTATTGTAGTATAAAAGCGTTATTGAATAAAAAATTAAAATAAAATCTCTGAAATTATTGATCGGTAACCAAATAGTAATATTGAATGGAGATCCATGCAGAAATGCATCAATGATACTGAAGAAATGGTGTTTGTTATTTGTCAGTGTTACATTTGCATGAAATTTGTTAATTACTGTCACCAAGCCTGTATGCAGATTCATAGAGAGAAATAGGTCTGCTATAATATATAAAGAAAGCATGGACAGAGGATGAAATGAAAAGAAAAGTGGTATAAATAAAGGAATATATTTGCAACAAACACACAGTAACGATAAACTTACATACGAATTAATCGAAGTAAATGGGAAATAAATTAAGAGGTACGTTCTTAAATCACAAAAAAATCAGTCTTAAGCATCAGTGATGGGGACTGATATCACTTTATTATTCTACGAGGAACAACAGGAGATCATAAGTTTATACACATGTTTTTGGGTAAAGATTAATTCATAAACACCTCAAATGATCGGCGTCTTATAGTTGACTAAGGTCACAGATATTTTGTCGCCATTTTGAATTAACGCCAAAAATCTCACCCATTGGCATGAAGTCCAAGTGAATCATATAATTTCTTGTGAATCGCTGATCAGTTGAGTTGATCACAATTATAATACAAAGTAACTTTTACAATAAGTATAGAAATTTGATTCTAACTTGATACAAATAGTAAAGTAAATAGTTACATACATCGTTAACACATTAGACTATGTTAGAACATGATCTCTTAGATATCACAATGAAAATCGTGGTGATTAATGAGCAAAGAAAATAAGTATTGTGTTACAAAAGCGAATTTGTTAATGTGATATTAATTTGAGCCCTATTCCTATGTTGGACACTCCTAGGATTAAAATCAGATAGTTTTCGTCGTGACCGACATTGACGCTCACTTCTTGAAGTGCGCTCTCAAATGGCTTGCAAATCCAAACTTGTTTTTAAATATACGATCGCATGAAGCGCAGTACAATTGACCGGTGTTGTTGTACGTGTACTGGTAGGCGAACTTTGGAAGATTTTTCCTCTCATGGTGCTTTTGATCTTTAGATTTAGAATTCATTTAACATCATCATAATTAACTTCAAACAAAAATATAAAAGACTAAACGAAAATATCACACCACACCTTAACTCTAGTTACAAAATGTGTTTTGTTAGGTAGAACCAATGAATGACCAGCACACCATGTTAAATTATAATGTTAATTAGTATATAATTTTCATATCTATCTAGGTTAACAATTTAGAAGCTTATTGTTAAAAATATTTTGCCGAATATTAAAAAAAAATGCAATAACTAGGTAACCGCATAAGGCCTCTTTTTAACAGATAATCGTGAGAAATCAAAATAATGAGGTTTATAGGTTCCTATCTGTACCTACGTTATTAAAGCTAAGTTAATTCAAACTTTTTTTGTATGTTAGATAAATTATTTGACTTCAATACTGAGCAATGTTTCATGCGAAGGTGCCTCTTTAGGTTGTCAGCTCGAGTGAGAATAATTGGACACATTGGGCATTTATGCTGCTCAGGATTATGAGATTTCATGTGTTTCTTTATATTATTTACGAGTTTTCCGCAAATATCGCAGGACTCAGGTATATTGTGCGGTCTCGGGTTAATTGTTATACCAAAAGACTTGACAATATTTTCAACATTCGCTAGTTTGTTGGTGAAGGATTCCCATGGTTTTTTATTTTCATCATCTCCATAGTTTTCACCTGTAAGATATGCAATTTCTTGATTGCTGACGTCAACGATTTGTTTATAGCATGCTTAATTTTCTTTCATTAACATCATTTAAACATATCAAACGCACACAGTATCTAATACCTCACACAATATCACACCACACCCCAATTACTTTCATGCAGACCTAACTTTGTAATTTTATTCCTGCATAATTAAATAGCATGTGAACAAAATAGACAAACTTTTTGCTTAAATTTACACGAACTAAATATAATTTGTTTGTACAAATTTTACCTTAAATATAGAACTAAATCGTTTTCAAAATAAAACCGCTATAACACTGCACGACCTATATCCCTCGGGGGGCGCCAAATCATTATCAGTAAGAAATCTTATGACACCGATTTCTTCATAACTAGTAAATAGAAATTCTACAAGCATATAAATATTAAGAAAAGATTAAAAAAGCTGTATGATTAGTGCAATTAAAGAATGACAAGCGATGATGTGGCATGCAGCAGGTGCAATCGACATGCATGTGATCTAGTGAGTCTACTAAGTCTAGTAATATTCAGTGAAAATCTTATTATTTTGTGAGACAACATATCTAAACTTATTGAGTACTAAATGAAGCCAAATTAAGGCAAAAAATTTAAAGCTTTGATCAATAGCCTGTATGACGCAGGCGGACCAGAACCTTTGTCAATTTACACACTTCAATATTTTAGAAATAATTCTTCTAAAACCATTAGCATTATTTTCTAGTTCGTCTGTATTAATCTCAACAATTTTTGTGTAATCCTATAGTTTATTGAATACATATATCACTTGAATGGTAAATTTGACAAAAATTTGGTCAATACATTAAAACGATCACCAACTCCATTAGTTAATAAATTAAAATTACTTTTAAATTCAGAAATAACCTAACCTTCACGGCGTATATCAATATTTAACGTAAAAAAAGCAAAAATAGGTTGGTAGTCGCGTCGGTAAATAGAATTTAAAAAGTACTGACCATCTATGGTGTCTGTCTGGTCTGGATGCGGTTGTAACATTGGTTCCGTCTCGTTGCACTCATTGCCATGCTGTTGCTGGCTCAACATCGCCGCCATATCGGGTACTCCCATACCCTGTAATATTATTATTCTAATTATGAATGCCGTTCCAATCCTATATTACAAACATAAAATAAAAGCGTTTTTCTAAAAAGGGAGGTGTAGCGCACAAAATTTTTATTACTATAAACAAATTAGGCAAATATCTTCTGTATGTAAAATAGGGAATGCTTCTATCGCAGCTAATTTTTTTGACAGCTTTTTAAAGGGTATTACGTTGAGAGCCTTGAGCGCGTCCGTAGGCGGCAAACTTGGCACTTTGGAGAGCGTGTAGGCATTGCGATATAGTGAAGCGGGACTGCTACCCTGTCTCATGGCTGTCATAGCATTTATCTGAGATAAGAAAATGATAATACAGGTTATTTTAGTCTGGGGATACGAAAATAAATAAACGAAATTAATAAAAATATATTTTTTAATATCAACTGAAATAAACATGTAATAACATACTAAAAAATTAACAGCACCATTAAATGCAGTTGTTATAACTAAGTCTTGTGTGTGAACACAGATGTTATTTATCGTCAGAAATATATACTTTAGTGGAGTCAAAATTACTGGATTTTGTTAAGAAGTTAAAATTGTAAGAGCCCCTTACGAATACCATAATAAACATTGAATTGTCTACTATTTAAGTAAATCTTTACATATCACAGAAGAGTTACACTAGAAATACTATACTAGGAGATAATAAAATACATGGTCCAAATTAGCAACTATAAATAGGTTTTTCTATTTAGTAGGCACTTTTATTGAGACGAAATTGCTCTTATCACAAAAAATACGGTTTAAAGTTATTTAGCACAATTCGCTTTTAATTCTATTAAGTTGTGTTCGCGATCCCTGCAAAACTTATGTGCCTTACACTTGTCATGGTGGTTAACAATTTCCAGTCTGAAATTAGCATTGCCTTCAACAAACGATGTCCTATTAACTGTCAACTCGTGTGACCATTTCCTACAGTAAGTACAGTACATAATGTTTTGCGACTGGTCGTATTGCAACCAGGGAAACAGTGTCAGCCAGCTGGACCGGAACCGGCCGCCCTTTCTAGAATTGATAGACTTCGGGGGCGGGTTAGTCTGCTGTGGCGGGAGCGCCAGGATGGAAGCGAGGATGGTGTTACAGGGCCGATTAAGGCTGAGGTCCAATAGTGGGCGATTAGAATCCTCCACGTCGACGGCTCCAATCCAGCCTGAATTCTGCCAACAAAGAAGGAAAGGGTCTGCTTTAAAATTTTGCGACGCAAACTTTTTTGTGTAGGCAGATCCCTTCCTTCCTGTAGACAGATTCAGCGGAACGGTCAAATAGTAAGTAACACATAATGTTATAGGAAGTAAAAGAAGAAAAAGATCGTCCTTGTTAGAAAAATTATAAGTTATGGATTATTTTAAATTTGCGTATGTCTTCGGTGCGTCCGAATAAGATGGAGTGCACATTACAAAATGTAACAGCCGGATTGTATTAAATAAATACAAAATAAAAATACATTACAATATTCTACGCGCACTAAGTGACAGAGAGGGAGAGAGATTAGTTGCTATATAAATAGTAGAAGGCGTTCGTGAATACGACTTTTGAAGGGTCTGGTAGAAATTAGGGACCACGGAAAGTGTCTGGGAGTATCGTAGGTTGGATTTTAATGATATTCTGCATAACGTATATAATGTATTCTGGCGTGATGATATAGTAGTAGTTCTGTATAACATATGTAAAAACCAGCTTTCATTCTATGACGTTGGTAACATTGTTATGTACTTTTTGTACCTGCTACCCCTAAAACGGCACCGTTTTCAAAGTTAACGAGCATATGTACGTTCGTAACTACATTAAACTATTCAATTACAGAATTTTAGCTTACATAAATTCACGTAATCTGTCCGGCCTAGAATTTTCGACCATTTATACTCGGACCATTGTCAATTGACAATTGATATTATATTTTAAGTATAGTAAAAATTTAATAAAAATACTATGTAGGAAATTACCTACCCCGCAAGGGATCTGGCGTGATGATATAGATAGATAGAAATTCTGTGAATCATTGTTGTATTGCAAATAATGATTCTGATAAATCAGATTCCCCATTGTTGACCGAATTGTTCTTTTTAATCATATTTTAGGTTACTCAATAGAATTTCAACATTTGTATTATTAAGTTCGACCTTAAACGTATTTATTTTTGCAAGCTGGGATTTAAACCATGGATAAATAGTTTAAAACTAAAAAACTAAGGATAGTTTGTTAGCCTAATTGGTTAGCCTATTAAAAGTAGTAAAATTTAACATAATCTATGACAAGCTACAAGAAAGGACTTTGTGACAGAGCAATATTCAAATTTAACCTCTCCAACTAACCTTTGAATGCGATGACCAAGATTTTGATGTAAAATAGCAACTTGTTTAAATTATTTTCATTTACCAAAAATACAACAATACCAAGGGGTGTAGTTTTAAATATCATTGTAAGTAATTTTAAGCTGTCGTATTCACATTACACGGACAAATTGGCGTTATCATTGTTGTCAGAATTTGACACTTTTTAAATAGTCATGTACCACAAATATCTTTTTTGTCGATAGCAGAAATAAAATTAAAATTAATCTTATGTTTGTAAAAAGGACGTTGATAATATATTATTTGCAATTTGATTTACTTAAAAAATCTTAAGTATAATCGGTATTTATGACCAAATTAAGTATTTATTATTTTAATGCACACTGAGTAAATTTCAACCTTAATTTAATAATTAAAATAAATACTTTTCCATATATCGATAATTTCGGATTTATGTCGATCGATTTAGTTGTTACCTATACACTAGTCATTTTAAGCTGATAACATTTTTTTATTATTGTGGCATATGCACTTGTCGGATTGTCCATGGATTTGTGAACATGGTTATAATGAAATATTGTAAAATTTTTATTCCAATATATAATAGCAGAGCTCTTTAGCTTTTGTTACGTTAATTGCATAGTAAAGCTATCAGGCATACATAGGATTACGATCTAGATTGATAGCTGTAGTGCATCATAACATCTAGCCATATAATGATTCTAATCTATTGAGTTCTTAGATTTACGCGATTATCACACATAAAACAAAACTGTTTTTCGGAGTTTATCGCGGTTAATTTGTTCCCGACGTTTCGAGTGCTTTGCAGCACCAATAGTGACGTGAGGGACTGAGGTGTTAGACGTTCAAATGACATCCTCAAACATCGAGAACAGTTAGGGTATCCTCAAACATGGGGAACTTAAAAATAAAAAAAAACACTGCGATAAAACCCGAAAAATAGTTTTACTTCACGATTGTGATCTGTTTTGTATGCTAATGAAGTATAAATGAATGAATAGAGTAGTAAGTGTGGCACGGACCTGCAGGTGCGTCTGGTCGAAGGACGGCGTGTGGTGCATGGGCGCGGGCGGCAGCGGGTAGGGCTCGGGCTCCTGCTTCACGAGCGGCGCGTGCGCGGGCGAGCGAGCTGCCAGCCGCGCCGGCGTGTGCGCGGGCGGCGGCGTCGACGGCTCCGACCCGGACCCCGTCGATCCACCCTTGCCCTTCAGGTGACTCTGCTGGGAGTGCGATATCCGTTACCGTGAGGATTTCTGCTCTCTTGTAGTTAAAATTACCGCTAAGATTTCTAGTGTCTTGAAAGTAAAATTATATAGCAATGGTGAAACTATCGATAGTCTATCTATATTATCGTGACCTCGAATAATAGTAAGGATATTTTGCTGGTCGCTTGCGTTTAGTTCACGCGTGAACTAAACGCAAGCGACCAGCGACAACCCCTACCACTACAGCGGCGGCCCATTTCATTTGCATCCACCGGCGCCAACGGACACCACCAACCGTGTACTTTTATTGTATAGTCTAAATACCTTTTTATACAGTCCGCGTCTATTTATTTTCTCTGAGTGTTATCGACATCTGTTTAATCCCTATAAACAATATATCTATACCATCAATAGTATCGATAGTATAGATCGACCGATCGTGTTGTTAGTTTCGCTCTAATACAATAATCTAATGCGAAATAATATCGATATTTTCGATACTATTGCCTGCAATTAATGATACTAGTCGATCTGTACTATCAATAGAATCGCTACTATTAACTATCGATGTTCCACTATTTTTTCAAGTCAACTATCGATAATTAAACTATCAACGGTTTTGCAACTCTAGTTTCTGCTCTCGTGTAGGCTAACGATGCGGGGCTCCATCTTGCCTAAAACTTACCAGATGACTACTCATCTATTCGTCGCCTTATCATTAATCTAGAGCTGCGTACTAAGGGATTATGAAAACGTTCGGCGCAGTAGAACACTCGTAAGGCTGACGCCCTTTCCTGTTTCACGATTTAATAAGTAAAATGAAAATATTTAATCGTTTACGCCACAAAGAACACCGATGCAGGAACCTATTTGATGTTGCATACCTAATGTTCAAGTTTTTACTACTTGGTTTCAGTCAAGTGTCCCAGTAGAAAGGGTCAGCATCTCAATATTGGAAAAATATCTCCTGTCTGTTATAGCCAGCTATGTACTTCGGCAACGAGCAAATATTCTGAAGCGTACTTACCTCGTAGTGCCGATAAGATAGGTCGACATCATCCCGTGGTACTGTGGAGTTCTTTCGACGCCTCTTCTCGGGGGGCAGGGCGTGCGAGGGATGTGCGGGGTGTGCGGGCGGCGCGCCGGACAGCGGCGTGAGCGGTGCCGGCGGTGCGCAGTGGGCGGCCGGCGGCGTCGCAAACGACTCCGTGCGGGATAAGTTCTCCGCGCTCACTGACGGTGTTGAACGATCTTCAGACTGCGAACCGACGAACGCTTACTGATACTTTATGTAGTTTATCTGCCCCACGCTTTTCTTTTTGTGAGACAGTAAGATTAACCACTTCAATGCTGGATCACTAGGAAATAGACGGCGAAAAAAGAGATGCAAAAAAAGATGACAAGTTTGCTTTTTATTTTGCGGACCCTCGTTCTTCATAATATTAACTGAATTTCCCTTGACATTATTAAAACCGTATTGCAGTTTGCACACAAGGGCTTTGCAACGCACGTTAGTAAAGCGCTGGAATAAAGCAAATGGCTAACGGTACATTTCTTGAAAAGCGCTCACATCGATACAAAAACACGCATTGAAAAAGCGCTCGTGCAAAAGCGGGCTAATTGTTCTACCAGTTTTATTACGAAAAGGCCGTCAACGAGCCCCAAGGAGGCGTCGGCCTACTGCTTCACTCATGAAATTAACGGTGGGTTGATTGTTAAGTTTAAAAGAGTAAACGAATTCTAAATAAGTTTATTTTTTGATGTTTCTAAAACTTTAAGTGTAACCTCGTCTTTTAAATATTAGTGTTTTTTTTTATATTATTGATACTATATATATGTATGTATATTGTATACTGTTTGTGGGTGGATTTTTGTGATGGGGCAGAAAAGGCAGCTACCTCAACCGGTGTCTACAAGGAAACGGTCTTAGGAGGCCATCCTTAATTTTTAGCGTCGTTTTTTTGCGATTTCTGACTGTTCTAGTACTCCAAACTCAGTTGGTCCAAAATTGCCAACTTTCTTGCTGACTAAATTTTTTTTTAAATCTGTAGATGCAGCTCAAAATGACGCAAAAAGTTCTCTTAAGTATTCCTGTATCTGTAACGATCCACTTTGCACATTCCCTGATTTAAAATTCAGAATATGTGCGCGTCACTCAGGTCCATCCCCATATCATATTTCTATAGGTACGTATTACTATACGTAATCACTGAGCTACCAGTACACATCGTTAGGAACCCGCCCATACCAGAGGATTATATGGGTTCAATTTCCAACCGAAGTGATCACTTTTTCTTTCTATTAAGAATCACTAAGCAGGGATAGGCTAGTGGTTAGACCGTTGGACTGGAAAGTCAGAGGTATCGGGTTCAAAATTAGGCACGCACCTCTGTCTTTTCGAAAACATGTGCGTGTTTAAAATTAACTATCACTTGCTTTAACCGTGAAGGAAAACATCAGGAAGAAACCTGCATGCCCTAAGAGTTTCTCGAAGATGTGTGTGAAGTTCGCCAACCCGCACAGGGCCAGTGTGGTGGACTATAGCCTAAATCCTCTCCGTCTGAGAAGTACCCGTGGCCAACGGTGGGACAGTTTCTTCACAGGGCTAATATTATTATAAGAATCACTATTCTATATCAATATAAGCAAATACGATATGCATTAAAATAAAATAATTCCAAATTCAAGGCTGGTGATTTTTTAAGGAACTCGTGTTCTAAAAATAAAAATAATAATGTCGGCACATTTAAATACATAAGAACTTGTTAGGTACGTATATAAAACATGGGCGTAAATTAAAAAATCATGGTTGTAATACCTAGGATTGCGTCCGTTCTATTTTTGAAAAACAACTTTAATAATAATATGCGAGTATCTGCTGTAACTGGCAGTATAGATTAATAAAGTATTTTAATGAAAACCTACCAAATGTAGAGTTATTCTACCATAATTTGGCATGACACTTGACATTGGGTATGTATCCTAATTATTCATTGTAAATGTTATATAATATTCGATTAATATTTCATCATCAATTTGAATTATTATAGGAGTCAAATGCTACTGACCCAATTATTACGCAAGCAACGAAATCACCAGAAATGAACGAAAATAAGTATTTAGCTTTTGATAGTAGTTTAAAAATATCTATACTTATCAGTGTGTGAAAAGTCCCAAATAGGATAATACAAATGCTGAAAAATTATATTATAATGATGTACCTAGTTGGTTGTGAAAACCAATCAAAAATCATGTTTTCAATATATAAAAATATAGGACCACTTTATAAGGGGATAACTACCGTGAATGAGCTTGAGAATTTTTTTTTTGACAATCTATCTTGCCAAGAGTCAAAAATGTGCTCGAACGACCAAAATAGCAAGTTTTTTTTTGAAATAATTTGTCAAAAAAGTCGTCTATACAATTTATAGCGCATATGTCAAGCTTTTTTTTCGTGTATATTTTATGTTTATCCATTAAGTCGTCAAATAGACAATTTACAAAGTATATTAAAAAGGGGTTGGTATAAGTTATTTTGTGGGAATTTGAATACATTAAATTAAATTTTGTTTCATACTTTGTATTCAAGATTTATATCTTTATTTTTATACATATTCGCATAACAAAATATAAAATAGTCAGTAGATTCTTCAAGAGTCTTTTGCCAATCGGGTGTATTTTTGAGAGTTCACCATTCTTACAGCCTTAACTAGTTCTACAACTATGTGAAAGGGTAGGACATGATGGATTCCGACGTAACGTTGTTTGCATAGGTAAAGAATTAAAGCGTGGTTAGGATGTGATAAGACTTTACAGCATTTTGATAAATCGTTAGTCGACTTGGCATCGTTGCAGATCTTCCAAAACTGACTATGTTTCAATAGAGTCAAACACCTTCTCATAGTCTACCAATCTTAACCAAGGTGTCGATTACACTCTTCGGCCTCCTGTACATTCTGTGATTTTGTTCTATGGTACCATATCCTACTCGAAACGTGGTCTGTTAATTATAAGTTCAATAACGTAGCTTGGATAATGGCCCACAAAGAAAAATCTAGATGCCAGATAACAAGACCTATTAAGGGGGCACTTCACGTCAGTATTTGGGTCATCTCATATACACCTACAGCTCCTCGAAGATCAATACCTATACAAAGAATTTTGGGATATTATCAAGATCTACAAGGAAGGGAAACTGAGCTATACTGTATTTTGTTTTGAGTTTTAGTACATATATTATCCATATTAGTAGTACTGCCCTCGTCAGCGCTAACAATCACCTACCACCACCTTTATCCACCAGCAAGATAGGTGATTACACAAAACAACATTTAACATATATAGCAGTAGGAAGCTGAACAAATAGATCCTCCGAGCATGTAATCCGCGAGTAGCCTATATGTTGCTAACTCTGTGTAGTTTCCATCTTTTCATTACTGTACGGACATAACGTTTTTACTGCTTTATTATTAGTAGAGACGTAAACATTGAGTATTAAGTGCAAGCAAAATTACAAATCTAAATCAAATTTTTCTATTAACTCGTTACATTCTTAACTGTAATGGCTTTTACACAAAAAAAAAACATTTTGTTTTAATGTTTTTTTAACGTGTTTTTCCAACCCTGCTTATACATACACCAACCTCCCTTTTTTAAGCCGCTAATGTGTAGGAGATGAACTATCTATGAATGAACAGAAGGCCAGAAGTCTAAGGATAGAACTTGTTGGGACCCTGTGCCGTCTATGTCCCCCACAAGAAATCTGGCTTGATCAGAGAGAGAGAGAGATCAGGATGGACATACCTTAGGATTTAATGTATTATTTTCTGTCAATCCTCTAACTTGTAAACTTTCAGCTGTTTTCAGAAACATCGGTAGCATATTTTGGCCAACATTCACTTCTCCCTGGAATAAACATGATGCCTTAGTATGTTATGCACAAATTAGTAGGTATAAACAGTTTATCTTAATTCTCTATTGCAACCTATATAATAAATTATTAAAAAATATTTTTTTTACCTTATACATGAAATCCAATAACGATTTAATTTCTGAGAATCTTACATCTTTTAGGAATATTATCGGGTGTGGATGCGAGTTTTGTAGGAATATACTTTCAAAATACGGGGAGCATGCAGAGAGTATCGTCTGGTGTGCCTGAAACAAAACAAAAAGACATACAATTTTAAAGTTTGCCTTTCAAAAATAGCACGTGTTAATTTAACAAAAGAAATGATGCAGAGCTATGTGAAGGTCTCCGCGATTATGTTAGCATTATATAGAAACAGTGCATAACTGCCATTTTGGCAGACCTATTGTTATTATTATCAGGCAAATGTTTTTTCATGGACTAGGTTTTCAGTCAAAAGTAGCTCGGCTAGCTAATATTCGTTAAGTCTATAATTATGCGAAACTGAGAGGGGTCTCAAACGCATAACGTAATGTACTATATATTGTTTGCATTAATAAACGAGTATATACAGTAACATATAAATATGTTTTTCATATTATAAATGTGTTTTAATTTAGAGATCGTAAGATCAACGACCTGGAAGAAATGGTTTAAATCAAGAAGTAGGAAGCAAGCCGAAGGCGCGATGAACTTACTCCGTAGTGTAATTAACATTTAATAATCTAGTTTCAGCCCCGTATTATACCAAATTTGCTAAAACTGGAACTAAATGCATATGTAACTGTTTGTATTATGGCGTAAATTAAGTAGGTACCGTCACTTGGCATTTGGAAGGGTCAGTTGACATAAAAAACTAAACTGTTCTTACGAATATCCCGTAATCTTAATATCTACCTACTTTATGTATTACTTGAATCTCGGAACTCAATACTTTATTGCAGGACGCGATTTCGAACGGGACCGGCATAACTCGTGAAGACATTGCTTCGCTTTGAAGCTCATTTTATCCGTATGGTTAGAGTTACTAGAGAAAATAGTTTCATGTCACCACGCACTACAGGGACTGATTTAGGAAACGAATGTAAAACAGTACGGTGTGATGGTTTACAACCTGTAACTTTTGACCTTTCTAAATTTGTCACATTGGTCGAATGGAAAACCTACATTTAGTTTATAAGTTTTATGTATAGAAAGAAGTAATTGATCAGATCGGTACTAACTATTTTGGTTTAGTTGGCTGGTTTAGGCACTCTAGTGTCGCGGCACTAGATTCGTTTTAAACACAAACAACTAATTGGTAGGAAATACTAAAAACATCTCTGTTAATGGCAAGAATAATGTCTGACAGACAACCCTACGTAAGTGAAATAGAAGTATACTTGTAATTTAAATACAGCGCACAAACGGACACTACGTGTAATTTATCCATATAAGCCTAGTTATTGAATAATAATTGTGGACGCTTCTATACAAAAAGTTTAACAACAAGACTGAATTTGAGATATGCGTTCGCAGTTTATGGAACAAATGTTGTTTTCTAAATGATATTTCGGCATTGACCTTCATTTACATCCTTTTGTTGAACATTTAGTCAATTATAGCGCATCTTCCGAGATGTATTTCATGAAACGATTAGGTTCGCTACACATTGCAGCACTGTTTTAACTATTAGTCCAGGTGAGTGAACGAAGCTGTAAAACCTTGATCATGACCAACAACTTTACAGTTAAAACTACTTAAATTGCATGAAGACACGATGTAAAGACTTGACAGGATTGTCGATGGCATGGATAAATATTAATAGAGAGTATTAAAAAATGGCTAATAATGATGTCAAAGCTCAACAGAAATAAAACCTATACTTATCGATATACAAAAAAAATCTTTTATAAAAAAAGGTAAACCGACTTCAAAAAGCAAAAAAATAAATATTTGAAGTCGGTGCTGGTTGGTGCAGTCGGTAACTTGGCACCGACTTCAAATATTTATTTTTTTGCTTTTTGAAGTCGGTTTACCTTTTTTTATAAAAGATTTTTATTTTACAATTTTAAGTGACCAGTGAATTATTCTATAGTAGGGTACCTATAGGATTGACGTAATACCCATAATATCTCAATTTACACATGCCTATTGTTTGTCGTTAAGGAGTTCCCTGGTGTATCTTCTAAGTCCAAGGTCCAATGTTAATAAAATGAATATGGGACCACCTTGGAGATATACTGAACCCAATGCAAAAAAAAATATCAAAATCGGTCCACAATTGACGGAAATATCGCTGAACATACATAAAAAAAAAGCATACATATAACCGAACATAGAACCTCCTCCTTTTTGAAGTCGGTTAAAAAGAAGGTGAATAGGCTACGCCCTTACTGTGCATCAACGAATAATAGGCTCATAATATATGCCAATATCACCCTTACTGTTGACACTCACTTGGTAGTTGGAAACATGTTAGGTACGTTACACTAGACTCCTGTACCTTCAGTGAAAGGTGATGAAACCGCTCGAGATTAGAAGCGCATTAGAGAAAAATGCTGAGTGTTAATCCTAACCTCATGTTCCTAAAATAATAGCTTTGTATATTAATTTAATTAAGCATTACTAAAAGTAACGGATGGTTTAGGGTTTTTTTTGCATAGGTAACAAACATTACGGAGAATCAAATGTTATACACTTTTCGTACGTGTTCACATCAACTAAATTGATTTATTTTAAAGAAACATAATACATTGATTTAATTTCTCAACGTTATGGAACAACTAAAGGTGGGCCGCTGAAACTATTTTTAGTGTTCCGTATCAGAATAGCAAAAACTCAGTACCTATCTTTTTCGTGTTTGTTTTGTCCAGTATACAAGTTGTAACATAATAAACGCAAGAACTGAGCGTAGATTCTTCTACATCGGTAACTGAATTGATTCCAATAATGTTTCATGTATCTTACATTTATTTAAATTTGCAAAATATGCTGTTACTCCCTTAGTGCGCTATAATAAACTAAATTTATTCTTGATTCTTAGCAATACGGAAATACGTTATTTATTACGGAAAAAAAACCTATTGCTACGCACTAGATTCGGTGTTAATTGGGGTATAAAAGTGCTTAAAAAGGGGTAAAAAGCTTAAGAAACAAAATTTTCAAATTAAATTTGAAAATTTTGTTTCGTTTTGAATTTGTGAAACATTTATATAATTGGGGTGTCCTTTGTTATTTATGATTCACCGTGTATATGACTAGCTGTTAGCCGCGACTGCGGACGAATTTATTTTACAATATCATTATAAATTATAGCCTGTGTTATTCTGACATAAGGTGTACAGTAAAGTTTCACCAAAATCCGTTCCATCGTTTTTGCGCGACATAAAATAAAGGGAAACGTGAAAGATCCTTAAAGACTGTCGTATTTATAATTTTCTTAAAGAGATGTTCTCTAAAATATTTATATGTGCTTATAGGTATAGATTTAGCATGTGGACTATAAATCGAAATTATAATTATTTCTATAGTACCCGTGATAGGGTCTGTCATACTAAAATGAAATCATGTCGAGAACATTATAAATTAAGTTTTGCGTAGAAACAATTCTTCGTCTATTCTGTGCCTTTTACCTATATATTTTACCGCGCAAAGTAACGTGGAACATATCTCAAAGATGCACTATAGCACTGTGGAATATGTAGGTTTCTAACACGCATCGCATTGTACACGATCGCCAATCTACACTTGCGAATATTTTGCATTTCCAGTCTGATAACATCGCTTGTTGCTCATTTCTGTACCTAACGGGTTTGCTTATAAATAACATAGTACATTAAAGGGTACATAGTACATTAAAGGGGATTTGTGAATAAATACCGTTATGGCTTTTGGTTCTTAATAAAACATAATATCATCATACCTACTTTCGGACGGAATGAAATCCAAATAAATATCGAAGCAAATTAATGATCACTGGATTCTTTGAGGGAAAGTTCACCATTTCATTCATACCGACCTTTTCGAATACATTTTTAACATAACTACACTAAACAAGGCGCAGACTATAGAAAGATAATAAATAAAATTCTATTAGTGTATAATTCTTCTTGGCCACCTCAGCACGTTACACGTAGCATGTATAATTTAGATGCGAAACACTAAAAATAATACTAATACCTAAATATTTTTAGATTCGATTGGTATCGAACTTTCGTTTCGCAGTACCATTGCTTTATATAAAAATCAACTTTCACTCTAAGCTTTATTTATGTCTGTGTGGCTTACTAAGATCGTCCTAGATAATGTTCGACTTTGAAGTATACTATTCCTAGGTATGCTCTATTTTCATTGCACCCCAATGTATAGAACTATTGTAAACGCAATTACTTTTGGCAGCATCGCCTATGCCTATAACAATCTGATCAAGATAACGGATGTGATTGGCCTCATATCGTCACATAGTTTTTGTGCTTATTCAGTGTTCATGAACTGAACTTATTGGTGTTCTGTACTTTTTATTTAATGGAAACGCGTGTTAAAGGCCACCTATATACATAGTACACGTAACTTTAAATCAAACCATGTCAGTGACAGCACATAAAATCTTGACTAGAAAAACAAAACTAAAAAAGCGTTTAGTCGGTTTTATGTCTAGATTTAATGTTCCAAGGACATAATGAATAATACTTAAATTTTAAATATTAATTAATGATGTTTTATAATATTACACTAAGATTTGCTTCAAAGAAATACGCGATTTGTTTGGCTTTGTAGGTCTAGTGCGGCTAACGATCACGAGTCCTACGCAGTTGAAAGTAATTGGGTTTCCTAACCAAAAATTCGCACTTGCAGTCCAGAGTCTGAAATTCGCTGGTATGATGGCTGCAGTATATATTATACAGTATATAATATCTCTAGCATCTCCACTCAAGGAATTTAGGCGTGACGATTTATATGTTTTATAATTCGCGGTCTCTAAATTAGTGTAAAGGTTTAATTGGAAGTTTTTTCATTACTAAATAAAAAAAAATCAAAGTTATAATACAAGCCAACCTGTCAAAAATAATACGATTAATGTGTCTAGATCTAGACCCTAAAACCCGCTTAACAACAGCTATAAAAAATTAGAAAGTTAAAAAATATGCAGCTCTTTTGCAGACTCCTTTCAACCTACCAAACAAATTGCATTTTATTAGCATAAAACTATAGCTTTCATAGTTAATTGTTGAATTTAAATTCAAATGGATCATAAAAGAAGTCGCTAGTCAACATGTGTTATTGACCTTTAGATTCATGAGAATAAGTTACACTTTTTGCAAAGTTCCTATAGATAAATATCCAAGGGCCATTTAGATGTATTTAGTCTGTTTTATTGCATGTACGTATTTAAATTGACGGACACCTAGGTCTAGTAATTAACAGCTTGAGTTGCTCCGCCCACTGGATTGAGTAGTCGCGGATTCGATTCTCGCATGGGACAAATCTTTGTATCGATCTGGGTTTTGATCGATTGTGAAACGCACCCACGACGCAAGAGTAATCCCTAGTGTGGGGCTACGTTTTTAAATAAAATAAAAGAAATATTTGACCAGTATAATCATAGCTACCAATCAAAATGAATAAATGTATATAGCTAGGAACACATATACCTGATTATAATTAAAAATATAGGTATTGAGTTTAAAAAAACACAGTTTAGGAATGAATAACCTTGGTAAATTAGCAAATATTTAAATATCAACAATGAAGACTTTTTTTTTTTGATGTGGGAAATCCTTCATAGGATACCCGCTCGCCATTGGGGGAAGCGAGGAGTTATGCCGAGACTCCTACCGGCTAAAACCCCCACCGTGCTCCAACTCGCCACTGTGGCTGGGGCAGGTTACGGGAACGCGTGAGCAACCATCCGCGACCCGCCAGCGACCTTCTACTTATGTGGAAATCCACTCTTGGCGGAATTGTTTTCCGCACACTTCATTGAGGGGCGTGCCGGGAGCACATGGCACGCCCTTCCCTCCCGAATCAACAATGAAGACTACCTTGACTTGTCTAAGGTAGTAATTTGACTGTAATGACAATCAAGATTTTGTGTTAGGTGTAGTGCCACAAGGATTTTTTGGCCATGGATGACACTGGCAGGAGGGCGTTGGTATGAAATTAGGGTTACCAATTAATAATATATTTTTCTCCTCCATGGAGATATTTCATCAGGTAAGTCCACATGGGTACTAATTAAAAAATAATCTTGGGTAAATTTGAAAGCAAACAGCAGCTCTGCAAGTGTCATGTAGTTACATTTAATTGGATGAAAGTGTTAGTTTTGATATTCGCTGTGGGCCAAAAAATCCTTGTGTGACTATATCTCCTTCCGTCAGAGGGAAATAATATTATGTGCCTTCACAGCAGCTTAATGGTCTATCAAGCTGCTGTGGAGGCCCACAATATATTTAGATATATTTATGGCTGTCCTTGGAATTATTTAATGATTTGCAATAATTTTGAATATCATAAAAATGTTATCAATCTATTTATTAGTAACAATTAAATGATCTTGCTAAAACAACAGTTACTATAAAACTAATTTTTATATATTATCCTAACATAAATTGTAACCACTACTATGCTTATAATATATAATAATCCCAATGAAAAAGGACATAAGTAAACCTTAATAACGGTCCACATTCTAAGGATTTGGGCCCTGGTCTAGTGATAACCGGCCATACCATGCACTCTTAAACTTTTTACCAATGAGGCAGTTAAAAGAAAAAAATACTTTCAACAATAGTATTTATTCATATCAAGTCATTCCAATATAGTGTTAAGGTTTAAAGAGAGACTCTTGTCTAGAATATTACTATTTAAAATAAGTGAATGCAAGTGGTTACTTAATAAAAATGGTAAGTTGTTGCATGCATTAATTCAGTACAACATGAAAAATTCATTGAAAAGCATTGTCAACATTAGGTAACAACACAAGGTATTACTCATATTTGTTTACTATTTAATGCAACTTGTTGTCACATAATAATAAACAGTTGCACTCACATGCACCAGTGAATATAAATATTTACCTACACTTCCTTATGATATAACATTACTAAGAGGATCATATTTATAAAATAAAATACTTTTAAAACGAAATTGTCAGGTGACTAGTTATATTTTTTGTAGAACTCACAATACAATGGTTGACAATATGAATATGTATTTCTAGACAGAATACATCCTCATCATCATTAGAATTGTAATGTATGTACTTACTAGTTTTTGAGAACAGTAGCCTTATTGTTGAATGTAACAATTTGGATGAAAAAGTATAATGTTATAAGTATGGTAAGGGATAACTGAGTAAAACATTACCTTGACTGTTTCCCCATCGCATGCAAGTGTGACATCACAAAGGGCCTCTCTCTGCAGCAGGCTAGCGAGCACATCAGTCAGGTTGTTTGGGTGGTTGTTCCAGCGTAAGCAGAACTGCTGGTCCATTGTTGGTGCTAATGTCAGTGACCGTGCTGCAAGTAAATATAGGATTTAGTTAAACCATATTATGGTTCAATCATCCAAAAATGTAATCCACATATTTTGGCACCCACAGCATAATGGCATGGCTAGCATAAAAATTACAAGGTTATATCAATGTAAGGACTAAAATTTAAATTCATGAACAGTTGCTATAAACGAACCTAGATTTGCATCACTTAGTATTTAAACAAGTGGTAATTAGAGACGTGCGCCGTTTATCAAATTTACATTAAGATACTATGTGCAAAAAAAATTGGCGGCCATAGGGCCTAGATAGGAGAGCGGAGAGATAAGTGACATCAGCGGCTCGAATTAATGGGGGCCGCGGGCAGCGAGCTTACTGTACTCCACATTGACAGTTAGCCCGCCGACACATATCTACTTGTTGCATGCTCCAAACAACACTTATACATTATGTAATTTAGCTCCAGAAGCCAGGCCGCGGGGCCACCGACCCTACGGGACGCGGAAACCTCTAGCCGCCTCTATAAACGAGTTTAAAAAAGTAGTACCGCTCGCCAAAAAAATCGCAACATGCTGACACCGTTATAATCGCCAAGCTGGATGTCCCAGTTGCTAGGTCCACACGCGTGATATGAAGAATTTTAGGATGCACCACTATTTGTTGTTGATCACTGGTCACGCCGCGTGCCTAGAAATTGGCAACCGAAGATCTATGGGATATCTAAACGCGTAGTTGTATCAACTTTGGCTATTCGTAGCGCCATTTGCCGATCCTGTATCACAGAATCTAAGAATTTTTAGTATCAATAAACACCAAATAATTCTCTAAACACACAAATAATTCACTAGCACAAAACAAAACGATTTCCGAGACGCGACAAGTCAATAATTCCTAACTCACCATTTGCAAAATTTTTGCCATCACAAACGCCACCCGACCCCTACCTTGCACTGTCTTTTTGACCACACACACATCTCGATTTCCGTGTTCACTCACGGCCTTCGGAATATCTTTCACATCAATCGGCCAGATTCGCAACGCGAACTTCACGCGTTTCTCATTTTATGGCGCTAAATTTAAAATTTGCAACATCAATTTATATACAATTCTGCTGTTATACTCCCTAATTTTTTCTTTTGTATGTCGTAATAAATATATAAATATAATATAACATATATAATACGTTATGATTGGGAAATGATAGCAAAATTTACCATAAATATCCTAGATCCAGAGCAAGATCCATCCATAGATAGTAAGTTAAAGAGGTTATGACGCGGAAACACATTGATAATTTCTAAAAATGGGACAATTCCATCAGTTATTAGGGGTATTTACATGCATCGTGGTAACTTAAGTGAAATTTGTTATTGGTTTTGTGAATTTAATTCGAATTTATTCACAAATTTAGTAATTAAAACTTTGGCCTTGACATTATTATCGCAATTTTTGCACATGCACATCCGAATACCTAGCGCCCTCTACGACGATGTTTTCGACTGTTAGGTGAACTATTATGATATTCTAGTTGCGTAGCGATACGGAAAGATGGCGTTACCTCATCTATTAGAAATAGGTTATTACGGAGGTAGGTACGTAGGTACCTACCTATCAACAGTTCAATGATCTCCGTGTTACATGTACAGTCAGCGTCATAAATGAATTTGTTACAGAGAACATCACTTACAACTAGATCGTTTCAATAAATCGGAAATATAGGTATATTAATAAAATTTAACTATTTTAAAATATTAAACACCTCCAGCTCCGTGGGTGTTTAGGTGTTATAGTAAAATTATACATAGGTAAAAAGCAATATAAACATTATCGACAATTATGTTTAATCGAACAAAACTTAGAATACTCTATCATTATCAGAATGGTGGTATAAGAATATATTGGTATGATTTGATTAAATTGACTAAATTTGATAAATAATTGAATCATTTTTTAAAAATAGGTAGTGATTGTAATATTCCTAAATAAGGTAAAGATTCTATTAAGCTTCGTTTTCAAAAAATATAAAAGGGGGGCAGGTGTTTGATAGGTGCGTAGGTACATAACGCTAGTTTATAAAACATCCAGATGTAGCCAATTTGTACTCGCGTAACAGTTTCCTAGATAGAACGAAATGCGTTTTAATCATGAGTAGAATGGGTCGTTGAACTTGACAATAGTTCGGTGAATTCGGCCTTTTAGTTGACAAGTTGGCTTGGCGATTATAGCAATTAGGAAAAAAGTGTAGAAACGCATTTATTTTAGTTGTTTACGGGTACAGGTTTTCATATCTATAATTATTCTGAATGTAGATCTCGTACCTAGTTAAAAAGAATTTTGGGGGCCACGTGCGTGCTAATTTCGAAAGGTATTGAATTGTATAGCACTTTATAAATCTGGAGGCTAGAGTATATAGGAAAGGGATATGTAAAAAACGGTTGATCGCTTATTGCTTTTTCACAATGTCGGTGCAAGTGCCTAAAGTACTTTACGATGTATTTTATATTATAGGTAATATATACCGCGCAGAAATAGTGATAATATGCCCTCGAGGACAAATCAAATGGCGCAGAAGGTACTTTGTACGTATTCATGACATCCTTAATCTATAAATGAGCAGACGTTGTGATATAGTATGGCCGATAAATATAATCAAACGGAAAATAATAAAAACGGACGATTTAGCGCAGTGGTTAAGAGCTCAAGCCGCTCTGCCCACTGTGTCTAATAGTGGCGGGTTCAATTCCTGCACGGGAAAAATCTTTGTGTGACCCACAATTACTTGGTTCGGTGTGGATATTTGTGTGTGTGAATTTATATGTTTGTAAAACGCACCCACGACACCGGACTCAATCCTAGTGTGGGACTACGTTCATTTAAAGAAAAACATTAATAATATGCAGTGTTTAAAAAAAAAATCCTCTCTAGGTAGATCCCCTGTGTACCCTTGCTTGCATAAGGCCTAGTTTGAAACCAATATGTAGGTGTTACACAAAGATTTATCCCGTGTGAGATGGACCCCGCGATTACTCGGTCCAGTGGGCCAAGCAGCCTACCCTCAAACCTCTAGTAGGGATCAAGTCAAATCATAATGTATCATTTGATAAGTATGGGCTGTTTAATGGCGATATATATTTGTTTTAGGCATTACTTATCTGTAACATTCTGATGCGGTGTGTCGCCAACATAAATTAGGATGATAAAATACCTAGAGCTAACACTTTATGAGGTACGAGATGAGATAAAAATGATACACTATAACTGATAGGTAGACTCATAAGATTGAATACGTAATTGTTATATCTTCATCCATTGGGTACATTGGATAGTTTAGATATTGTGGCAGTGCGGTTTCCGGGATCTGGAGTTAGTCAGTAAGTAGGAAGAAGCCTCATTCCTGTTCTTAATAGATTTACTATGAGAATGTATTTAATTTGTAAGTTGGTAATAAAAAAGTCTCACTTGTCCTCAGTAAATCATGAGAATGTGTTTAATTTTAATATATTTCATGAAAAATCTGCAAAGCCAATTCGGATAAAGCAAAAAAATTGTATTGTGATTGGCTATAGATTGCTATAGATCCTAAAACTAAAAAAGTGAATACTAGAACAATTCATGGTAGAGCTACCATGCTACTACTCGAATGTCATACTCTTATGAGACTACTAATGAATCAATTAAGATCGATTTTCATGACCTGCTTGGGGTGCTTGACATATTTTTTGTGAAATGTGAATTTCGCCCGAATTCATAAAGCGTGAACCTAAGTCAAAATTTTTCCCACCAATATTTTTTTACGATTTGGGTAGAGTGAAGCCTAGCAATATCTAAATCTAATCGTTTTTTAATTTTCTAAAGTGTGTACTGCGAAAATAAAGAACATAGAAGCCTTGAAATGAAATATAATTTTTGTCAAAAAAATAATAATAGTAGTTTAATTTTATTACATTAAAAAAATAGTGAGGACGGATTGGAATCACTGCGAATTTTGATTCGCTTTGGATGAATTTGAACGATTTGTTGCAGTTTCCAAGACACAATCAGATAATGATCCTCAATGTACTGGTTTGACGCGAGCGGAGCCCCAGGCAAAAATCTCGTAGTGTATCAAAATCGCATTATCATTTTATATTGCTTACGATAAACATGAGTTTCGTTTTATATTTAACAAAGACGGGAAATCTTTGTAGAGAGAAATAAATATCTATGTAAGCACTGACATTAATCTTAATCTTTTGAGTATTCGTTCACACCTACTACTGATGTTATAGTATTTTATGTAGTTGGTGATATGATATATACGTACTTACTAATATGAGATTAATTGATTTTAAAGTTTTTTAGCTTTTTCCACTTCTGTGCCTGGCTGGGCAAAGTACAGTATACATAAAGCTATCCCCTAAAACATTCGATTGGCTAAAACATTCAAAATATTTTCGTCTTTTTAAAAAACTCTTTTAGCGGATCTCCTCACGCCTTTTTAATTTTCAATGGGATGAATTATGCTTTCGTTTTATTATCAACGCTTTTTTTTATATTTCAAGGTTAGGTATGATAAAATTTAGTCATTCATTTTAGCAGGAAAACTTTATTTTGTCAGAGGCGGGCTTGAACCATCGCACCTTAAGAATAAAAATTCTTTTTAATATGCACTAATAAATCTTATAAGTAGTAAAGGATAAAACACTAATAAGCCGAAACCTACCCATCCATGTTGCTGTATATTTATGTATAGCAGTGAACCATGAAGTAAAACAAAATTGTCTTGTGGTAGAGCCTTCTAAGGCTATGCAAAAAGTCTCACTATCATGTAAATAAGGAGGCAGGTACTCACAATAGATGTGTCTTTTTGTTTAAGTTATGTACGTAAATGTATAATATACACTTAATTTCTATTTATTGAGACTTAATATGTTTTATTGCCTAAAATACAGAACTCTACAATTAGATTCTCTACACTTAGAATTGAGCTTTTATACTTTTAGGGTTTCGTTTTATAAAATATAATATAATTATCTACCCCGCAAGGGATCTGGCGTGATGTTATCAGCAGATAGATAGATCATGTAACGATTAATGTAAGTGTTTAAATCGAATCAAATGATATCTTCTTATTTCTTTAGAAGTTTTTACTATATTAGAAATTTTTCTTATTTTTTCTAATCTTCTCTCTTTTATTTTACACGCACTGGCAGGAATAAGTGTATTATACAGAGTTACACTGGTTCAGCTCTTTATTTAATTGAATGTTATAACAAAAATCGGCAGTGGCAAAATCGCAATTGTTTTTAGGATGAAATTATTTACCAGCCTATATACCTATAAATAACAGTGTGAAAAAATTTAGAAAATATATTATGTATATTTTAAATAAACTACTAGGCATGCCTTTTAAGTTCTGTCGTTTCCGTATTTCCCGGCAATTTTGAATTTGGAACTGTTCTATATTCGAATGTGTTTAAATTTTGAATCTCAAAACAGTTGAAAGTATTAGGATTAGTGCTATTGTTTAGTCACAGCGTCGATTGGAATTTGTCAGGTTACGTACGAAAATGAATCTTTCTAAAGAAACTGTTCGTGCAATAATTTTCTACAACTTTAGAAGAGGCCTGACACGGCTTCAGTGTTTTGCTTGCTTGAAGCGCTTGGTGTGAGAAAGCTAGTTTGCCGTTGGATACCGCATCTGCTTTCCGACGATCACAAGGCGGCCCGCGTCAGATGGTGTAAGAAAATTCTGCAAAGGTTCAACCAAGGAGAGTCAAATCACGTCTACGACATCATCAGTGGTGAAGAATCTTGGATCTATGCCTACGATCCTGATTCCAAACAACAATCTATAATCTGGGTCTTTCAAGACGAGCCAAAGCCGACTAAAGTTGTTCGTTCTCGATGCACCTCAAAGAAGATGGTGGCCACGTTCGTTGGAAAAACCGGCCATGTTGCGGCTATTGCACTTGAAGATCGTAGAACGTTTAACGCAGAGTTGTATACCCAGTTTGTTTACCACAAGTCATCGCCGAACTTCGAAAATCTAACTCAAAGCGACGCATCATCCTGCACCACGACAACGCAAGCTCACACAGCGCTCGTCAAACGATTGAGTATTTGAAGCAGGAAAAAGTAGAAATTCTTGACCATCCTCCATACAGTCCTGACCTAAGCCCTAACGATTTCTTTCCATTTCCTAAAATTAAGAAAAGCCTTCGTGGTCAAAGGTTCCAGTCCGGTGAAGAAGCAGTCGACGCTTTCAAGTCAGCCATTTTGAACACCCCCACTTTAGAGTGGAATAAATGTTATAATAACTGGTTTAAGCGAATGGAAAAGTGTATTAAGCTACGTGGTGAATACTTTGAAAAACAATAAAAAGTACTATAAGGTTCTAGTTGTGTTTTTTTCTTCAAACGACAAAACTTAAAAGGCATGCCTCGTATCTACCTACTTTACTGAATTCGTTTTCTTGTTCTGGAATATACCTAATTACGTAAATTAATTGTATAATTACGGATACGTACACCTAATGAACTATAAGTTTTTTTTTTACTTTATTTACACCCAATTATGTCAGTCTGCCTCCGTATTTATGTGGTGATACTATGTGAATATTACCTAGATATATTATATTAATATATACTATTTCCCCTCTGTGAAGTGATTCAAGGCAGTTCATGTTCTATGCGCGTTTGTCTCAAAGGAGTGTTACACAAACCGAGGCGACAGACGACGTAATATTGAGACGAAGTAGATACCTGACCTCACACTCGAGTGCCAACTATTAAGAACAATCAGGATCCTATGTACTAATGCTGGATGCCTACATAATATACGCATGTTTTTATGCACAGCTTTGTTAACACTATACCACTATTCTGCTTTAACACAATCAGAACAAGTTCCAAAAGTGCAAAATACCAAACCGATATATAAGCAGGCATTTTGTAACTTACTATTAAGTACTTACACGTTATTTTTAGGGTTATACAGAGATCATCATTGATCTAATGACTTTTTCATGAATTATAGTGCGGAAAAAAGTATTCTTAATTATGTTAAAACCCTTTGGTGAATGAGGTTTGTTTTATAACAAACTTTAATTAGGTATCTAATCAACTAATTACGGCTATAACATGTCTTTAGTATGTACCTTTCGGTGAGCTACAGTTTAAACGTTAGTGGTATCGACTCTATAATTAACACTTAATTTTTTTCTCGCCATTAAAAAAATAGGGACGACGATCATGCTTCGCTTATAGAGATAGATCCCGCATTTGTATCGCGACTTCGTGACCTTGTTTAGACTGATCCTTCGGCCACGACACAGTCGCCACGTTTGGAGCGATAAATTGCTTCTAGCGACATTTTTTTTAAAGTGCTGAAATAAGGTATCTTGGTATTTTGAAATTCGAATTCTAATAGATTTTATTGTGGTACATAAATAGATATGATATTACAATACATACTTTTCTATCAGCGTCAATAGTTAGAATGGAAAAGATACAATCATCTCAAAGACAATGGTGCAAGCAATTTGTTTTCAATATTATAAAGTATTTTAAGGATGAAAGGGTCACACTATCAAAACCGGCTGAAATTTCGAAATAATAATAAGAAGGTAAAAAAAAAATTACTTAATTATACCATATTTTGTAGGGTTTATAAGATATGAGTTGCTTTGATAACCAAACTCTTCACTCTGTTATCGCGCGATTATAGTTATATTTATTTATATTATACCTATATTAGTAGTATCAGTCCTATAGGCAGCTCCTAGTCCTATGTACAGATATTGAAGTCTTTGCGCACGATTTACGGTCTTACAATACAAGACGTATTGAGAAGGCCATAGAGCAGAACAAGGGATCCAAAGTGTTCGCAAGAGACGCGTCTATTGGCCAAAGCCAGTTGACGAAGCTGAAGATGGAGGACGGAAACGTAACGTCGAATAGGTCAGAGGTGCTGAGCGAGATAGAGAGGTTCCATGGGCAGTTATATACCTCAGTAGTTGACCTGTAACTTGTTGTTGACTTGATAAAAGGGCCAAGAGCCAAGCTAACCCTACACTATATTAAAGATATCCCAGTCATTATTCTGTACGAGATTAGGATGGCTCTCAAACAACTCAAAAACAACAAGCGCAGGAAGAAGACGGAATTACCGCAGAGCTTATAAAAGCGGGCGGAACGTCGGTACTAAAAGTCCTTCAGAAACTATTTATTTCCGTCTTGCTTCAAGGGAAAACGTCGAAAGCATGGAACAGGGGTGTGGTGGTACCGTTTTTCAAGAAAGATGATAACACCTCATTGAAGAAGTAAATACCCATCACATTACTGAGCCATATTTATAAGTTGTTTTCGAATCGTCGATTCTTTGAATTGTCTCGAATGCAGGCTTGATGACTTTTAGCCTCCCGAACAAGCTGGTTTACGAAAAGGTTTTAGGACCATAGACCACATTCATACGCTGCGCCCGATTATACAGACAACTGAGAAGTATAATCGGCCACTATGCTTGACGTTTGTGGACTATGAGAATTCGATCGAGACTTGGGTGGTTCTTAGATCCCTCCAGCGCTGCCATATTGACTATCGGTACATCGAAGTGTTTGTATAAAAAGCCACCATGTCCGAGTACAGAGGCAGTGCACGAAGGCGATCGCCAAAAAAAGAGGAGTAAGGCAGGGAGATGTCATTTCTCCGAAACTGTTTACGGCCACCTTGGAGGACGCCTTCAAGCTCTTGGAATGGCTCTTCATCACTCATTTTCGATTAGATCACGACAAATCTTTGTGTGACTCTCAAATATTGGTTTCGCTCCAGGCGTTTTTATGTGAATTTCATGTTTGTAATCGCATCCACAACACAAAATACTTCCTAAAGTGGTGCTACGATTTATTAAAAAAATGACATTCGTAATACTTTTTCCTTTGTTTGCCTTATCGCACTATTTCAGGGGAATTACAGTATGTTTTTGCATTGTGTGTTTATATTTATTTATAATTCAGTAGCTTAAGAAAACCTTCGTCAAAATCATAAAATTCATAGTATACGAAGTCGATTTTTACAGAGAGCTTTTAAGTTAGAAAAATGATCTAGTTAATTTACTCTAATATCTAAAATTTATCGATCGTGTAATTAATCGATCGGTTATAATAATTGTGTATCTAAAGATTGTCTTATTGTCTCACGACCGGATTCCCGAAACCAGTTTCCAGTGGTTTCCAGAAACCACTGTGTCGAATAGTCGCGGGTTCGATTCCCGCACGGGACAAATCTTTGTGTGATCCACAATTATTTGTTCCGGTCTGGGTATTTGTTTGTGAATTTTCATGTTTGTAAACGCACCCACGACACAGGAATAAATCCTAGTGTGGCGCTACGTTTTCTTTTTTAAAAGAGAAGAGAGAGAGAGAGAGAGAGAGTTTTGGCGGGCCCCCAAAGAATCATAAGGAACGGAAAGGGCGAAATACGAGCAGAGAAGTCTGATAACCGCCACTTGGACCGAATTGAATGCTCCAATTTAATAACTAAAACGTGCTATAAATTGTTACATGAAGTTATGAATGCTGCCGTCTCATTCGAATCATCATCATTGATTAGATGATTGATGATTAGACGAGCATAATGTTTTCAAGGCTTTTCAGGACAGGACAATTAATTGTCCTGAAATTTTGTCAAAATTTAAATTCAACGTTCCATATAAAATGCCTAGAAAACCCATTAAGCTTTTATGCCCACCTTTTCGAAAGTCCGTCTTAGGTAGTAACTCACCTGTGTCAAGGCTATGCAAATTATATAACAAATACGACAAGCTCATTGATGTGTTTGGCATATCGACTAAAAGTCTTAAGAACCAAGTCCACAATTTAAGTATGTCTAATAAAGTTTAATCACTCAATTTGTTGCTCTGTTTTTATCTTTTTATTTTTGTTTCTTTTTTTTTGTTCATTCTGTCTGTCACTTTGTCACTTTTACCACTTCAGTTGAATTGGTTATCTTTTATTAATTTAACAGTTCCATAACTTTGCATGTTGTGTTTGCCCATTAAAATTGTGCACTTAGATTAAGTAAAAATATAACCCTAGTTAATAACATAAGTTATAGTGTAACAATTGTTGGTAGACCAATAAAAAATAAAAATAAAATAAAAAATAAAAATATAAATATTTTTTTAAATATTTGGAAATAATTATTACTTAGATCTGTACTTCTTAAGTACTAGATCTTAAAGATAAGATCGGCTGATTGCCACACATATGGAGTAATAAGAATTACTCCATATGTGCGGCAATCAGCCCACGAGGTCTTACCGAGGATAGTATACAATACTATCTACATACTCGTGGTACATACAACCTACCACGTGGTAGGGTTTCCTTCGCTCAAACTAATGTTATTTTGATTTACTGTCAAATGAGTATTAGTAAAAAATATGGACTAAACACAAACATAGCCAGTTTTAAGGACTTAGTGTAGGTATACCATACATTGCGCGAGGTAGAAAACAACAGACAGTCTGAAGATAAAGCTGGTGTTAGCTTTAGCTAAAGGTAGAGTTGTGGTAAAGCTATAATGCCTATGTACAAAAACTATCGATGTGTGTTCTAAGCTGTAAGATTTAATAGGTACGTATCTAGCAATTGAAATGGAATTTTGCTCGAGTGTTGTGAACAACGATCTGTTCATTACCGCGATGATGAGAGTGGCTGGCCGTGTCACTCGGTAATGTAATGCAGTGCAAATGAGTCAATCTCCACGGGGCCGGGTGGTCACACAGCGCCATTAGGTAATCGATTCGTTCTCACCCCTTCCATATTATCTACGCTTCTATTTGTTTGTGTAGTTGAACGAGATTTCAATTAAACATTTCGATTTGATTTTTATTACCTATATTTCGTAATCCATTTATTTGCAAAAAGGAAATATAAACTTGGAGTAGACCTGCTTATAATGGTTCAAGTGATTTTTTAAATCATTTTTGTTTTAGAGAAATTCCAAAAAGGTAGTGTAGATGTTCCAATTCAATATAATATTGCGCTATTGAACATACGTAGTTAATTTTTCACGATCCTAGGCGAAATAAACATTAATAACAAATAAAAATCATTCCAAAGGAAAATAAGACGCTTATTGCATAAGTGTCTTATTGCACATGTGAGTTTCTTTATAATTTTGTTGGTGTTCAATAAAGAGCATTCTATTCTAGTCTAGTGAGAGTCAGGAAAACATCGCGTTTACTTAAAAATAATCGATTATTTATACCTATCTATACTTAATACGTGCATTTATAGAATCATCCTCAATATCTCACAACTATTATGCAAATGCCTTAATAAACCTTATTCGTCTGTTTCGCGTCGTATTTGTTTCTCGACAACACCTGTGATCTAATAATGACGTTAGAGGAAAGTCGACCATTGGCGCACTTAGTTTTCCAATCTAAACAATAGAAATTCAACGGGTGCGCGGCCCGCGGGACGCTGATCTATCTCTATGTAAATTATGCGGCAAATAACACTGACTTGCGTTCATAAGGTTGGCACGTGGCGATACGAGGCGACAACTCGACGAGACATATTTTTATGTGCTAGGCAATCGCCTTTAGAGGAGGGTGATTTAAGGGATTTTAATTTTATCTCGATCGGAATCGTGTTGGTAACTTAATTTATGGTCCAGTTTTTGGTGATTATATTGAAATCTAACCAGTAAGTAAAACAGGTCAGGTAAACAAACAATTTTTAAATATAATAATTTAGGAATCTAAATGTCCACCTTCTACTTTTAGGGATCCGGTCTCTAAAGATTATGAGATCCCGCTTAAGATTACTATAAATAAATACAAATAACTTACCATTTTAATAATGTAAGAAAAATAAATTCGCAGCGGCTGAGTGCGCACAGCTGATGAAATAAGTTCTGACAAAACATCTTGTCAAAAACGATCTTCATATCCTTTAGAGGTATCGTAGTCACTCAAATTATGCAAAGAAATTCAGTTCGCTTGGCGATTTCTGAGAACTGAGATGTGTACTGTAAATGTACATATGTGTGTTTGTGGGACTTCATGCGGTCGGTTTAGCTGTCTAGTAATGGGGTTGCGATCTATTAGATTTTGTAAAATTGTGATACTATAGTGATCTTCAATAAGATAAATTTTATAATATATTATAAGAAGAAAATAAATAAATTAATATATAGGTATATTGCCCTCAAATTCTAATTAAAAAGTAAAAACATCGATTTTATCGATAAATGCTAACGATGAGTTTAGAAATGAAGGAGAAATTAAACAATTATCGACTACTAATTGGTTGTAGGGTTGAGGATGGTAATAAAATATTTTATTGTTAATGTACAAAAATTAAAAACTTATATACTTATTGACGATATATTCCAATATTTACATAGAGGTAAATGTGAATCGTGACTATTATTACACTGGGAATAAAACCTTGAAAGAAAATAAAATAAAAATAGAGCTTATCAGCTCTGCTGCTCTATGCTCTAATGCTCTAAGCAACATTTGAAACAACAGTTAAGGAATGTCGTAAAGAATATTCTAATTATAAAGAATTCCAAGCAATGCTGTAAATAGATAAAATAATCGAATCTTGGGATTATAAAAGGTTAGTTGACAAAGATAAGAGAGAAATATCTATATAACTTGGAATATGTAAAAATTATATGCAAGAGTTGCGTAGCTTATAAAACAATTATAGGAATTAATAGGATATTTTTTTACTGAGAAATTCTAGTTGTTCAATAAGATAGCTTGGTGAATAACCTTTTTACAATAAAACCATTGCTATTTTTTACATTTTACCGTAACTAGGTAGGAACTTGGATAACGACCTTTTTTCCGTTAGAAATAAAAAGAATATAGTTTACTGACCGCGAAAAAATTGGCTTTAAAAGAACCGTTACTTCGTAGTGATTGTGACCTTTGAAATGATTAATCATTATTATCAAGTATAACGCAAGTAACATTGTCAATATATTATTATCTCCGTGTAAGGAATATTATTAGGTAAGTACGTGTATTTAGATAGTTGATATGATGATGTGTTATGTAATGGTGTTGGTACGTTTGATTTTGTGTGCAAAGTGTAGGAAATTTAGACATTCGCGTTGCACATATCGCCAGCGTGTTCCTGTAAAAAGAAAATAAATATTAATGTTTATACTTAAACCTTTTGCTTATTACTTCAAGATTGTTTTCAAAGAATTACTTTGGTGATGCTTGCGGGATCGTTCAACTCAAAGAGAATATAATCACTAAGTTTTAGTTCAAGTGTACCTACTAACGCCATCTTGTGGTGACAATACGTAATCTATGTAGAGATGCATATTTCTATTATTATGTGTGTATGTATATCTCGCTGAGATTCACAGGTTTTACCTGGATGTTTGGAAGGCTTGTGTTAGGACATAGGTCCACCACCAAGATAGCCTTTGCGAGAAGTTAATGTCATGTAAGTCACCTGCAGAGATGAATTGCTGCGAATGAAGAAATATTAACACCGAACTGAACCCAGCAGGTGCATGGACAAATTGATATAATTATTTTTAAAAATATATGAATAGAATATCTACTAATTGTAGTTCTTTAAAAAGAAGGACATATCTTTTTTATATTCATGCTGTTTTATAAGATTGCATATTAATTTGGTACACGCACTTCAGAATGTAGTTACTTCCTATTAATATAATAAACGTGAAAGTTTGTGAGGATGGATGCATGGATGTTTGTTACTTTTTCACACAAAAACTACTCAACGGATTTTGATGAAACTTTACAGTAAAGTTGCTTGTATAAGCTCCATTACTGTAAAGTTTGTACTTTAGAATAACACAAAGACTATAATTTATAAAGATACATAAACAGATAAAGTCGCGGCTGGCGGCTAGTGTTATATAATAACTGTGTAGGCTGTTAAGTGTTTGTATATTAATGATATGGTTATGGCCACCAACAAAAATAAGGTTTATTTAATTTTTAGTCCAATCTAAATGTATGCCCATACACTCACTACATTATACTTACTAACGTAGTAAATTCTTCCTTTTCGTTTATGCATTGTTCTACACAGGCGTACAGAGCAAGACAATATTCGCTGGTAAAACCACGAAGATTTTCCCCCTCATGAATTTTTCATCGCGACAAAGTGGGCAATGAGCTCGTCACTGCGTGCGTTGGTGCGCGTAACTTTTGCTACGGAATCGCCTGCTCAAATACTGCTGGCGTCTAACAACAGTGTAAAACTCAGCGTAGTACCTTTGCCTCTAGTGGAATAAAGCGGGCAAATTTTATTCCAAATTGAAATTTTTGTATTCTTACAGGGCGATAGGTGGCGATAGTGTCTTTATTTTACGGCACGTTTTTCTTTTGTTACAATACGGTGTGATAATGTGAATGTTTACTGTACTACATCTTAATTAAGACTTAATAAGAAATAAGAATATTTTCATAGTGTGAAATCAAAAGGTTTCTTAAAAGTTGTGATGTCACAATAGTTTAATATTGTATGAGTAGAACCCACGAAGGTCGAATGTTATAACCTATATCCCTATATTAATTTCAAACTGGTGTGGACTCGAATCCTCGAATCATCCTCGAATATTTTATCCGATGTGACTGTCAAACAAAGTGTGTGACCTGTGACCTTTCCGACGATTAAAGTCAGTTAGTCAGTTACAATTGGTTACAATCAAAGTTATAATTCAGAAAAAAAACGTGCGTAAAAATTTGTAGATGACCTAAAGGCCTGATTAAAATGCGTGTAACCTATATTGAGTTTATAAATTAACACGATTATTTTTGGCAGGTTATTTTTATAATTGCTTAATAGATATTTTCATCAAAATGTTTAAATCATTCAAAAAACATTTAAAATACGAGTATTGACTCGAAATACGACTCGTGCACTGAGAGTTCTGTGTAACTACCACTAGATGACACTTTTTTTCCCCGATTCAGAGGAAACGGTTTCGTTTTTACTGATTGAGGTACAGAAACAACCAATTTTTTTTGGGATGTAATGTTTAGTCTGTGTTATGTACTATGTTGTACCGAATGAAACATTCAGTATAATACCATCCGAAGTATTGAAAACAGACAGGTAAATTTTTTAAATTTTATGAAAGTAGTTGTAATTAGAGGTGTTGCCTGAACTCGCACAAGGAAGCTGTTTAAGGGTTGTCTTGCGGCACTCGTGTATCATTTAAACTTACACTTAGTTGTACAAAGTTCACGATTGAAAAGTTAAAATGCTTCCCTTATGCTACTTGAAGTCCTCTATCTTTATTAATGATATCTCTGTCTGTTCAGGACATTTAAAAAAAAAAGCTGAACGAATCAATGTAACTCAACAATATGCCAGTAGGGAAAAGAAGGCAAAACGGACCACTTAAGCGAATAGTCACTTAACAGTCGTAGAATAAAAACTAAGCGTTATTTAATTGTTATAAGATGATATCAAAGCATAATTTTATACTTTACGAAACCCATCAATAAAGTTTTTAATAAATTCACGTAAAATGAAAATATTATATGAATTTAAAAACACTAGTGCTGAACCGTTTTACCTTTATAGCGAGGCACAACGGACCACATATACAACATGTGATAACAGTCTGAATATAAGTCACAAACGAATACTGTATCATCGTCGTCATCTATATCAGCGCAATGGCAACTAGGATAAATGCAAAGCCAAGGAGGAAACTTACGGCACTAGCAATATGGTATCTACTATACGTTTTTTTTCTGCTTTTGAAAACAGATTAGAGCAGTGAAACATTCAAGGTCGTCGACGATGGTTGAAAATGTATTTTTTCTTCTTTTTCGACCACTACATTCATTAATTTTTCTTCATGTTTTTTCCGTTCTTTGGCAATTTTGATCAACACCATAGTCAGATGTTCCATGAATACTTGTCACACATAAAGGTACAAGTTTCATTGTTGATTGGGGTATAAAAGTGCTTAAAAAGGGGGTAATAATGTTAAACTTGGAAAACTGATTTATGTATTGAATTTGTGGAGTAGTTATCTAATCGAGGTGTCTGAGGTCTTGCGTTATTTACGATACACCTTGTATACATTGTAATAACACATTTTATTAAACTAACGCAAAGGGTAGGTCCTTTAAAAATCATTAATTTTATATTTACACACATAAAAACAAATTTTTTTGGTAAAAAGTGCACACCTTTAGAGAAGTATTGAGGACACCGACCACCGACCGACGAACTATCGTTTGACGTAAACCATTAACTAAGATTGTTAATAGTCTTTAAATTATTAAGGTGGACCTTTGTACCTGCCGGGTCCGTTTTGCCTTTCTTTTCCTACTAGCCGCCATTTGCGACTTCGCCTGAGTATGTCACATTATATATATTTTGTGGTTCTAAGGAAAAGGGGATGAGACACATTTCATTAAATTGGACCATTTGAATATTTCCATAGTAGCACAGAATTTTAGCCTATTTGGTATTCTAATGTATAAGCTATATTACTATAGAGTTTCGTTCGTACATTAGTTTTTCAATATCCGTACATCCATCCTAATAACCTTTTGCGTTTATAATACACATTATGCTGACAAACTTGCCCAAGCTCGAGAGCTGGATCACAATCGGATATCAGCTTCAACTCTAATTCGTGTTACTGCATCTGTTTTGAATAATCACGCCGATGCCGCAGGATGTATCGACAATAACCATTGAGCTACATATTTCATTTTGTCTTACTGTATTTTTGTATCTCACACAAATCTCTTTCAGTGAAAGTGTTTTGTGTATTGCGTATTTTTTACTATAATTTAAAATACTAGTTTTGTAAGAATGTTAAAAATGATTTAATAAAGAAGTGATAGTTTTGCGATTCCGTATGAGGGAAAATAAGATCAAGAAATAGTTGGCGATACAATTAATTCTACAATAATAAAATACAGTACAGGTGACTTCACTTATACTTTTTTTCTAATAAAATCTAAATAACAACGATATTTGGTTCAGTAGGAAGTTTTATTTAGCGTTATTCTAAGTATGATATGACGGAAGCCCATCCTTGTAACGATTTATCTGGGCACTTTGAAATAAGCTAATTGTACACGGTGCGAGTAAATAAGCGAGCTACATATGCAAACGCATAAAATAATTTGTATTCTAAGATGCGAAATATTTGCATGAATAGGTTACCTGCTTACACTCGTAATACTCAAAGTCTAGCTTAAATCATTTGTTTTGTGTAAGCGATGCGGGAGTACCTACACTTGTACTTACAGATTTTCATGTTTATATTTATTATATTTATGTGTTTATACCTCCACTGAGAAGATCAGGCGAGAAACTCAGCGGGCTTGTCTTTTTTGTCTAATTCTCTATTCATTTTCTGTTTAGATCGTTGCATCATTTTCTGTCTCGATATAATTTTATATTACACAAAATGAATTATGCGATACAATTCAAGTACGATGCTTTACGACAGAAATATAAGAGTAGTAAAAATATTGTAAACAATGAGAATCTAAAGGATTTTGTGTGGACCAATCTCCTCAAACAGCAATCGTTCACAAGTATGACTACTTGAGCAGCCAGCCCTTGACAATATTAGAGGGAAGGAAGTGACCCGCACCAAATAGCTATATCTCCTAAAAAAGCTCAAAGTTACTCAGCAAGCTATGGAATACTTTTATCTACGTGATCGAATCAGGAATGAGGATCGTAGAAGAACCAACGTCACTGACATAGCCCACAGGATTAGCAAGCTGAAGTAGCAATAAGTGGGCCACATAGCGCGAAGAGCAGATGGGCGTCAGGGCAGAAAGATTCTAGAGTGAAGACGGTGGTTGAAGTGGGACGGCCGCCTGCCAGATGAATGCAGGTGGCAACGGATCGGTTGCGCTGGAGAGCGAATGGGGAGGCCTAGGTTTAGCAGTGGACAAGTATAGGCTGAGATGATGATGATGATGACATGATGCTAATAAACCTCAAGTGACAGTTACTCTTATTGTGTACAAACATTATCATATTATGTTAAGAAGTACGATTCTCCCGTATTCGTTCCCGAACAATCATGTTAGAAGCATCGGCCGGTGTTTATTGGAACGTAATCATCAAAAGATTTTTTATAGCTGTATCTCCATTACGCGCAAATGCATTTCAAGATCGGTGTACATAAATTCGTGTAGACTGCGTTTTGAATTATACTTAGTACCTAGGTTTAGTTTTATGGAGGAAACGGTCATGTTTTGCTGCTAACGCATGTCATTTATTTTTAGAACAAGATCTTCAAATAAGAATTTTCTCCTAGCATATAGCTGTTACGAAATGTTTTATTAAGACGAAGTTTTTTTTTGCCAATTCATTATAGCGCACTTGTTAAGAGCATTTTTGGGATACGCATATAATTGACTCGTACGTATATCATTTAAACTATCCATGACAAAGTTCTATTAATTTAGATGCGTTCCTATTTGCGTTCGGCATCCACCTTTATTCTGAAAGAATCGAAGGGTAATCTAAACCTACATGTAGGGTGATAAATGGGTCAGCGGGGCCGAGGGTTACAACTAATAGAGATATCTAAATTCCATGAAAAGTAACGCAAGGAAAAAAATGAGTTAACAATCTACTTGGAGATTCTAACTTTCTTAGATGTACCTAACAAGCAATCCGTTAGCCCAACAACATCATGAGTTGTACGGTTTACAATAATAGGAATAAATAAGAATAATACCTATTTTGAAAGGTACTTGAGTGGTGAATCTTACGAGCATCCAACCCAGCAACCGGATTTAAAGCTTTCTTTCAGAGATCTGTGAAATGAAATAAGTAAGTACGAAACCACCATAAGCTTTGAGTTCCACGCCAACATCATAGTGACCATGTGAAACTACTGCCTTATATGAGTCCATTGCTCTACTACCTTACAGAAGTTCCGGACAAGATTTGCTACATTGAAGCCTAATTCAACTAAAACTTTTTATAGGCCGTCAAGATTTGTCAGCTTTTACCACTTGTATCATGCTTTATCCCTCTACAAGTTTTAGGAGAGTGCAACAATTATAGTGAACGTGGACTTTTTTACATAGGGCAAACAAATGCCAGTTAAAACTCGTCTAAAAGAACATTTGTATAGGCGATTTCAAACATCGCTGTTTGTAGAAATCTGCAGTCTGGGAATATATTTCAGATCGAGCCAGTTATAACATTACAACAAGGTGAAAAACATCTTTAAAGCAGCCCTTTAGAAATATAACCCACACAACCCAAAAGAAAAAATAAAATATTAGGTGTGCCCAACTTAGCCCTTCAAAAAAATTTTTACTGAATTGAAACGATTTAAATTCTATCGATATGTTGCGCCACCCAGACGCTTTATTTTGTCAAATTTGAGGCTTCTACGTATCGCTATTCTGAGAAAAGTTTTAGTGATAGATTGACGAGTCATTCAATCACGAGTCAATGACATATAGATGTCAAACAACTTAGAAAAGTCTAAAAATAGATGTTATGATTACCAGGTACTATACTAGATCTATGATGATTGCCTACAGCATATTTCAATACCTATGATAGGCCCAAACGCCCCACTGACCAATTCAAACCATCCTACTTTTAATTACAATAATAATGACTTTGTTCTTTAGTCTACAAGAATTCATCTATGAGTACGTTGAAATAATATATCGATGGAGTACTGGCATATGCACTTGCGTTTCCCGTTAAAAAGAAATACTCGTAGATGCAGCCGACAATGGATATGCAAGGGCTGAAAATTCATCGGCATAACGTGGTGAATAACGGGTACCACGGAGATACGAGTGTGCGCTCGATCGTGACAAATCTTGTAAAGCCTGTGTTACACCCCAGTGGTCAGGCGCGGCACGCGCGGCCGACACTCTCCTCGCCCCTTTTAAAATGATTGTTTATTGACGTATGAACCATGCTCAATTTCATAGCTAATTGGCTGAATAAAGTCAATAATTTTCAGTTTTTAACGGAAGTGTATTTAAGATTTTTTGGGGAAAGTGCGCTTTTTTAACCTTGATATGAATTTATTTTAAAATACGCCTTAAATGGTTTTAGATTCTTCTGAAGATTTTTTGAACTTTCCTTTAACTTAGATGATATAACATTTCATTGCAATCTTTTAGTAGGCAGAACTATACTTATATACTTAATTAGGGCGCGTTGTTTTTGTCTCCAGTGAACCAGCCTTTGAATTCGATTAAATTATGGGGAAACAGCTATTCGACGACGTTTTCATTAAATAGATACGTAAAGCTTTAGATAACAAAAACCTTTTAAAATAGTACACTATTAAACAAGCGTTTTTGTTGTGATCAAAAAATTATATATGTTACTTACATAATTTAATTACCGCAAATATTGCTAAATACTTCTCGGCTATAAATAAATAAGTACCTATTACAGTACATATTCTGCTTACTGTATCATGAAATAATCTTGATCACTTACCTTTTTAGGATTACTAGTTTTCTGCGAAAGAATCAAATAAATGTTAACGGTACATTCGCAAAATTGCATGAAATTACAGTATATAACTGGTAACTCACCCTTTGTAGTTAAATTCATCCGTCCCTCTTCACTGTTCGCAACCAATCAGCACCGATTTACGTTGGCTGCGGGCTTATTAATTTTGGTATGCCGGATAATTACCCTGTGAATTTGCGAAGTACTCACTCAAGTATCATGAATTAGGAGAAACTGTGGGTGTGTGTGTGTGCAGTTGCGTCCGACGTAACAGATACAAGTGGTGCTTGGCTCAATTGTGCCACCTCTTCGTTACATCAAATACTAGGCGAACACGCCACGCGAAGAGCTTTCGTTTAACTCACACGAGCATAGAATTAAATCAGTGTGCGAATTAGTATTTTCATACAGTCTCCGTTTGTAGGTGTGATGTTAATGTAAAGTAGAGCGTATGTCTGTGTGCAGGCTTACGGAGTTTCCTTTCAGTGACGTAACGTCCGCGCTTAGCGTTGAAGTCGGGGGGCGTTTGTTTGCCATGTTTCCGCATAGTTTGAATGAAAAGTAGTTTTGTGTGCTTCAGTATGGTTTTGTTAAGCTAACGAAATCTGGTTGATAGTGTTTCGCAAGTGTGTTTGAATGTGAGAAGTAGCTATGAATTGTTTCGTACGTTAGTTGTGAAGTTCTCCACGTTGGTTATCTGAAATAGAAGAAAAACGAAGTTTAAAACATTATATTTTAATCAATCGAATACAACAGATGTCTGAGAATATAACAGAGATAAATCATTGTCATCGTATTGATATGACATTATAACGAAATAAAATATATTTTTTCCAGTGAATCCTACAATCCGTAATTATTAAAACGGCATAAAGTAATGGTGTAAAACGGAATCGATTTGAAATACAATCATTATGTAATTATTCAAAAATAAAATCTTATTATTTATTTTCGATTTTACCTCTCTTTATATAACTCGACTAATATAATTATTTTTTTTTTAAATAGCGAAACATACTGTTGGTACTCGTTACTTTCTACCTACACCGCAAAACATCTCCGAAATAAAATTAAATGTTATGAAAAATGGGGAATTTTTTGAGGTAATATATATTTAATCCATTGATAATATATTTTCAAATTTAAGTGCCTAAACGTCGGACTGACTAATTGAAACTCCAATTCGTAGACATGCTGTTTTTAAATAGGTAGCTAGTAATAGTAGGCATGTCACAGTAGACTTCTAGCTATGTGGACAACAAATGTAACAGACAAGAGTCTGAAAGGCTTTTGTTCGTGGCGCCACCTGCTTTTTAAACTATTATTAGCACGTTACAATGTGTTGCTGGATTGACACTTTTAACAAAAGGTGCTAAGTAGTGCGTAGGTGTTACTCGTTTCTTATAACTTAAATAACGTTATGTATGATTGTCATAAACATTGCACGTGAATTTGTCTTTTAAGGAAAATTAACCCTAATTTATTAGATGTCATCTTCACCTATTAAATTAGGATTAATTTTATGCTATTCTGAATGTCTATCCTGTTCTATGTTGAAGTTTATACCACGAAGCAAACACGAAACTTTAAAAAATGGAAGGAGACTTTGATATAAACTGAGTCCTTAATAATAAATTAATTTATTATTTTATATGTCTGCATGGCCGGGATAGAGATTCATTAAAAAACCTTAACATGGTTTTGTACCTGTTGTCCATAAATATACACATTGAAATTGAAATACTTTATTGTATTCACCTTACAGCCTTTTTATTGATGTGTGGGTTATTTTTCTAAACAACAGAAGTTGCGTACGTGTGTATGAAAACATGCATGAGTACTTGAGTATTCAAAACTGATAGCTAAAAGTGCAATGAAATTAGATTTCTAAGGACCTCTTGCACGAATCAGTGTAAGCGTTAGCTATTAACTAACGTTGAGTTAGTCAATAGCTAACGCTAACACTGGTTCTTGCAAGTGGGCCTTAATATATGATATTTACATACTGTTTATATTGTTTTCTTTTTGTTGAATTGCTTGAATTAGCAATAATACGCTTTATTACGTTATAATTAATTTTTTCGAACACTACTAGCAATGATCTCAATGTCAGTATAAATGGCGTGTTAGTTCGGGACACATTTAAAGGGTTAATTTTATTCTTCTGGCATCCATACGGGGTCTGCGAGGTGGACTTACTCACGCTTGCCCCGATTTGTGTGTGAAATGCCTTTGACCAGTAGTGGGTAAGTGGAGAAGATGCCTTGTTGGTTTAGTGGCTCATAGTGTGAGTGCCGACCACAAGGTCCTGGGTTCGAATCGTAGGTCGGTCAAATTGTTATTGGGGGTTTTTCTACTGGATATCCGCATCGGCAGTTCGGAGTTTGAAATTGTGCTTAGTAGTTATAATGGCAATAGCCTCGCTCTTCTTCATACTGGGTTTTAACGTTAGTGCTCCACTTGAGGGGTTGTTCCCAGACTTCCAAAATATTATTCCCACCACTTCCAAGAAATATATAGTATAGTCAACATAAACAGGGAGAGAAGGTTCGTTATTAAAAATTAAATGGCATTGCTTGGTATATTTGGATTAAGAAGCCAGTTTAATTTTTTTCGTCTCTTTATGACAATCGCCAGTAGCACCCGTGGATTTTACGTTAAAAAAATGATTATCTATAAAAAAATGTTATTGTTTTGGCTTCGTGCTTGTTTATTTTTTTTTTATATAATCAATAACTTGATTGTTAAAAATACTCCTCTTAGAAGATTGTTACTTCATAAAAATATTTTTCTAGGTGACTATATTTTAAAACTTATTCATGGAAGTCGTATTTTTTGACGAAAACAATGGGTTTTAGTTAGGTTTCTTGTTTACAAACTTTTATTTAACTTGCAATGTTCGTATGTCTGTCTATCTTTCCGGTTCAAATCGTGTGATCCATTTTTAAGCACTTGTGGGTATCCTAATCCGTTTAAGTTGAAATTTGGCATATTTATGTAAGTTCGATGACAATGCAATAATATGATAGTATGGAGCTGGTCTGATGATGGAGTCGGAAGGTGGCCATATGAACATGTGAACTATACAATGTAACCCTCTCGTGTTTAGGCTTGTTAAATTGGTATTGATAAATACTATACAACTAGATACTGTTCAGGGTCTGATGATGAAGCCGAAAGGTGGCCAATAGAACCACCCGACTAATCAATATAACCTCACCGTGATTGAGCTCGTTGGATTTGTTTTGCTGAGTGCTTTAGAAAGAAAGAAAGAAAGAAAGAAAGAAAGAAAGAAAGAAAGAAAGAAAGAAAGAAAGAAAGAAAATACATTTATTTAACCACACACAACAAACTATAAACAAAAGGTAAATATACATAATACAGCATACAAAAAACATACAAAATACAGCATATGCCAGCGATTGTGTGGAGCTAAACAGGCTACTACCTTAGCATATTGCTGCACCATAAACACTTATGGTGCAGCGCTGGTATTCTGGCAGCACCTATGAAAGAGGTGACGTCACAGATGTCATATCGACGATTCCACACATTCAGATGTAAATGAATAAGAAAATTGTTGAATGAATATAATATAATAATTATAGTAAGTTTAATAAACGAGCAACAGATATAGGAAAATAAAATTAAACAATTTGTAGGGTACATAATAAAAAAGAAAACTTCAATTATCAACCTTAAGGAAGAGGACATGGACAGACATAAATCTACAATTGGTGACCATCAGTGTGTATAATAAAGCGAGAAATTACTTTAAGATTGCAGTGCTGGTACATAAAACAGGTGTGCCTCCATACAGGATGAGCAAAAACGTTAGGTGAGTGCGCTAACATTGTTTTTGCGTATCCAGGAGTAGTTTTTTAAGCGTCGTTTTTAATGTACCAATTGTTTTAAGGGCACGCACAGGAGGAGGCAAGTCGTTCCAGCACCGGGAGGCAGCAAATCTGAATGAGCCACGAAACGCCATAGACCTGTGTTTTGGGGTAGAAAGTATGAAAGTGCAGGTCCTTCTCGGCTGCTTAGACTGTAATTGTGCCTTTAGACCCTTATACGCAGGATATTTTCGTTGTGTTTCTAAAATAAAGCTTGCTTTTGAAAAGGCTTTTGAAATTAAAATTATTTATGCATAAATTATCTTTTCTTCATACAGTCTAATGAAACTGTGCCTATACTACTAAAACTGTGCCTGTACTATGTAGTACATGATTCCACTTTAATATGACCGAAAATCTCAATATTCAATTGTAAAGTACCTACGTTAACTAGATACTCGTTAAGTTTATTGACAACAATCAGATTATCGCGTACTAGTGTAAATCCGAAATCCAATTTCGGTTTCAAAATGTATTCATCGGTCAATTCACCTTGTATTACAGAGAGATTGATGCATATATGTATTTTAAATCCGAATCTATTGTTTGCACCCAACATTCTATTAGTTAGTGCGAATGGAGAAGATTACTCTTATCTAAAATTCGTTTTTAAGTTGTCAGAAACATATGCAAGTTTGTGCTTTGTAATAATTTCTTCTGTTAACGCGATTCAATTAATTTTGATGTTACGTAAAAAACTGAATGAGAAAAGACTAAAAGAAATAATTTGTTTTGTCAATGAAAGATTGATATGATATTGATTATGATGGGCAAAATTTTGCCCATCATAATCAGGGCAAAAGACGCGTTGGACGACGGAAAAAATCATGGCTGCGAAACATTAGGGAGTGGACCGGAATTGCCAGCGTTGAGCAGTTGTTCCATATGGCTCAAGAAAGAAGCACATACGTAGAGCTGACGGCCAACCTCCAGTAATGGAGAGGCATTTGAAGAAGAAGAAGAATGAAAGAAAATATAAAACCTCGTCCTCGTCAGTAGTGTGATGTTATGACATAGGTACTCATAATCAATATTAAAAAAACTTTGCATAGTAAACGACACGAACTACTGGTGGTTAGGATTTCAGAGTGAGGTAATCTTTCCCCATCGACATGACATGACGAACTTTAAAACGAGAGACGCTCTTTGAGAGAATATAATGTTATGTAGTTCACGTGCATAGATTTTTATGATTTATAATAGTTTAATTAGATCGTTTCCGCTTTCTCCTCTCAGAAAACCGGTAATAATGTCCGGTTGGATACGGTGAACAATAATTATTAAGTCTGTTCAGTTTGGAAAAATGTGTCAACGGTCAACGTTGCCTCTCCAAATGGTCAAAGAACAATCTAATCTATACATATAATAAAACTGTAACCGAGCTTAATCTGTACATTGAATATGTTATGAAAATTTTTATTAAGTTACATTTCTTTATCAATATAGTAGCCGAAACATTTTTTATGGAATTATTGTCTGTTCCTTTGTTTTTCAATCACGCAAAAACTGCCGAACGGATTTCAATGAAATTTGGTATGGTAATAGCGATTAGGGAGGCCTATGTTCAGCAGTGGACAAGTATCGGTTGAGATGATGATGATGATGAATAACTTATAACCAATCCGAGATAATCGCGGGATAAACTATAAAACTTTATTATTTTTATTAATGTTTGTCTCCAGCTGCAATGTTACATTAGAATGATGTGTGATTTTGCCTACACATAAATTTCTCCATGAACTGATATTGGATTCAGGTTCGTTTCCTTACGAGAAACTTCGGTGGTTAAAAGCACTCATCTGAAATTGTGTATAACCGTTTGATTTAAACACTCAAACTTGATTTCGTGCATCAACCGATAATGCATTCAGAATGTTCTCTTCAGGAGATAACTTTTTAACGATGTAAAATTACAAAATAAAGGCGTGCGCAGCCGCGGGTAACAGCTAGTTTATAATAATTATTGATTAGAAAAATATCTAGCATGCTACGAGATTTATAAACAACCACTACTTATAAAGTCCTGCATGTCGCACCACTCAGTCGTTGCGCTCACCTAACTCACGGCTTAAAGGAAGCGCAGTTTAATTATCAAAGCTCTGATGACCACTCCTACCCATCGCTATCCCAATTCGGACCACGTACCCTAGCTAGTTACATCAATTTGCGTGTATCGAGTCGTCCGCACACTTCCGTCTATTCGATTTAATACTATCACCAAGATTTGCATGTCAGAGGACGCATGCTACCCGGGGCAAATGCCGTTGTATTGCGTAACACAGATTGTATTGTGAGCCAATATACCTGGATAAATTAATTTTCCTCACATTACCATATTCTTGTGGACGATTGTCTGTGTTTGGATAATTGATTTAAATTACCTACTATTAATACTAAACTATGTGGTATTATATTAATTTGGCGATCGAACTTTCTATAATGTAAGTTTTAAGATGTGACGACGGAAGTATAATAAAAAATTATTCTAGTACCCTATTATAAACAAAACCGTGATACTTCTAATCAGTTTGAACCAACTTAAATTCTAAATGGTATAATATCTTCGTGTGCCGTAATAAATACAGGATGGAGAAGCGTATCCAGTCATTTTTCATGTAATTATGTTAAGTAAACATAAATCATTTGTGTAATTTATAGATACTTTAAACTGATGTGGAAATTGCACATACGCACAAAAAAGTAAAATAATATGACGCAGTATGTATTTTGAATAAGTACGGTTTTGCCAACCATGTGTTGTTTTGATTAATAGTTGTTAATGGAATATTAATCATTATGTACCTATTTCGAATGTGACACAAATTAATATTGACTACATACTAAACAACTTAATGATTGAACCTCGTGATGGTCAACCATACCATGCGCCTCTAGACCAACGAGGCAAAATATAAACTATTATTCGAAATATATAACATATTATTTCATATACAAATAAAAAATGTATCGCTCCGTAAAAGCAAAAAGTGGTAATTATTTACAAATCAAGAAACATGTTGAATGCAATTGTGATAATATTTTAAATTAAAAAAGACCAAGCGTTGGTATAATATTACATTTGCATGCTAGGAAATAAATGTGCGTTTTTTCTTTAAAGAAAAACTTAACTGAAATTGGATATAGTCCAGTTTCAACAATATCCTGTATTTTTAAGGTAGGTATTTGTAGGATGCCTTTTATAAAAAAACTATGTTAGAGGATTTGAATACTCCCTTGAAATGTAAATTGCGTTTTATAATCTTAAAATGATTTTAGGAATATATCGAACAATAGAGTTGCAACTCGGAACAGAGTTTGTCCGAGCCTTTGTGTCCGGATTACCTGAGGGTTTAGTCACATAATTGACCATTTAGCTTGTAGCAGGTTACAGGTAACGGAGCCATAGCCTTCAGCGGTACGAGCACAGAGTTCGCCCATCAGCCTAGGGGACACGTTCATGCATTTGCATAACAAAGAAACATCTGTCTGTACCATAGGACGTGCGTTTGTGTAACAACAGATTTGCTTTCGTTGATATTGATACAATAATACGTTTGTTTGATGGCATCACAAAACAAAGAAGACTAGTATTTTCTTATCCCGTGAATAGCATAAAATATAATATTAAATTTAGTGTACCTATTCATAATCCGTCAAAATCCGCACCTTATTTCTGCCGCCTCTTAAAACTAATGAGTTAAATTTTTGTGTTGGAGTAAGAACAGTGATTACTTAAGACAAAAAGGCAGATGTATTGATAATTTGCAGTATAGTAGTGTACACAATGATAAAGCCGTAATGTGCGTAACTGAATGAAGTAAACAGTAATTAAAAAAAAATGGGATGTGTTTTGAAATTACTTTTTATAAAACTGTTACAGTTGTACAAGGATCTTTTGGCCTGCGACCAAAATAAGAACTAACGCTGTCATCGAGTGAATCAAATCAAATAGCATTCATTGTCGTCATTGGTTACAAAGATGGTATGTGTTGTATTATACATAATACAGCCGGTTTCACTATATTTGTGGGTCCTAGCTTACACGAACTACAATGGATGCGTATGAATGCGTAGCGGTATGTTATGATGTATTATTAAAAGGTGTGTGTAGAAATTCCTGTACAGTATAATAACATTTCGTCACCAGTGAATGATGTACCAATTTCTTGAATGCTTTTAGGTGTTCAGTGTTTAAAATAAAGCTTGGTAATTTATTATAAATTTTAGATGCCATCCCTAGAACACTATTTGTAAATAAACCTGATTTATGTGATGATAAATTAATTTTATGTTTATTACTTGTAGATTTCAAGGTTCCGAATAAATTCTTATATGTTTTAATAAATCCACCAATTCATAAATTTACACAGATATTGATGTTTAGGATATTTTACTCACAAAAATAAGGCTTACAACTTTCTGGCACTTTAATTTTAGCAATTGCTCGTATGCTTTTTTTGTTACCCCAAAATATTATACCATATCTAATGTTTGATGATACATAAGCATGATATGCTGTTAATACAGTCGATTGGTCTACAATTTTTGATAACTTGTACAACGCATATGAGTACTGATTTAATTTAGCACACAAACAGTCGATATGAGACTTTCATTTAATGTCATTATTAATCCACAAACCTAAAAATTTAATATGGTCTATTCTTTCAATTTGTTTCGTTTCATAATGTTTATTTAGATTTATAGATTTACAACTTTGAGGATATGTGACTATTTTAGTCTTGTCAAGATTGATATTTAAGTTATTGTCTATCAACCAGTTAATGATATTACTTAAGGCAGTGTTTATGTCCGATTCATGTGTGTTTAAATTTTTACCAGTAAAAATAGCTGTGTTGTCATCTGCAAACAAAATCATTGGAAAAGAAATAGCTTGAGGTAAGTCATTTATGTATATGAAGAAAAGTTATGGCCCTAATACATTACCCAGAGAGAGAATTTTTCTCGATTTAAAAAAATATTTTTGTTCCATCTTTGCTTTTGGGCATATTTTATTTATTTGCACTATTTTATATCGGTTGCTTAGGTAAAATTTAATTAATTGAAGTGGGTTTCCTCTTATTCCGTAATCTTGCAGTTTTTGTACAAGGATATCGTGTTTTACATAATCGAACGCCTTCGTCATGTCCATATATAACTTAGATACTGGGACTCGCTTATCAATATTTGTATAAATTTGTTGTAATAAATCAAAAATGGCCATATTTATAGACTGGTTTTTTTAAAGCCTTTTTGTTGCCGTACAAATAAATTATATTTCTCAAAAAAATTATAAATCGAGATATGCATGACTTTTTCTATACACCGTCACCGTCACGCCTATATTCCCCAGAGGGGGTGGCAGAGGTGTACTGAGTACACCCACATTTCGCCCACGATGTTAGGTCCCATGTAATAGGGGGCGAGCCTATTGCCAATATATAATCTTAGATAATATAATTTCTATAATTTTAGAAAACACTGGTATAAGTGCTACAGGCCGTTAGCAAGCCATATCTTCCTTATTTTCTTTTTTGAATAACGGCTTTACTACAGATATCTTCAATTTAGTGGGAAAGAGACTTTTCAAAACATAAATTAATTATATGAAAAAGTAAGGGACTTATGATTTTACCAACATATTTTATTACCATAGTTATTATGTCATCCTAGCCTGAGCTCATTGTGCAGTTTAGGGTATTCATTATTTTTAATATGTCATGATAATTAGTAGGAAATAAAAATAAAGATCTACAATTCAACCTATTATTTTTAATTTTTTGGTAGGTTTTGTTATGAATTATACAATCATTTTTTTGACATTCTTGCTATTATGTGAAGGATTAATTGAATCAATATTTATTAAATTCTTCCGCAATCTTTCGGGGCTCAGCTATAACACGATTATTTATGCGGATTTGCTTTATGCTTTCCTTGGGATACGAGGCATGCCTTTTAAGTTTTGTCGTTTGAAGAAAAAAACACAAGTAGAACCTTATAGTACTTTTTATTGTTTTTCAAAGTATTCACCACGTAGCTTAATACACTTTTCCATTGGCTCAAACCAGTTATTATAACATTTATTCCACTCTAAAGTGGGGGTGTTCAAAATGGCTGACTTGAACGCGTCGACTGCTTCTTCACCGGACTGGAACCTTTGACCACGAACACTTTTCTTAATTTTAGGAACAGTAAGGAAATCGTTAGGGCTTAGGTCAGGACTGTATGGAGGATGGTCAAGAATTTCTACTTTTTCCTGCTTCAAATACTCAATCGTTTGACGATGGCTGCGTGAGCTTGCGTTGTCGTGGTGCAGGATGATGCGTCGCTTTGAGTTAGATTTTCGAAGTCCGGCGATAACTTGTGGTAAACAAACTGTGGTATACCACTCTGCGTCAACCGTTCTACGATCTTCAAGTGCAATAGTCGCAACATGGCCGGTTTTTCCAACGAACGTGGCCACCATCTTCTTTGAAGTGCTTCGAGAACGAACAACTTTAGTCGGCTTTGGCTCTTCTTGAAAGACCCAGATTGTAGATTGTTGTTTGGAATCAGGATCGTAGGCATAGATCCAAGATTCGTCACCACTGATGATGTCGTAGACGTGATTTGACTCTCCTCGGTTGAACCTTTGCAGAGTTTTCTTACACCATCTGACGCGGGCCGCCTTGTGATCGTCGGAAAGCATATGCGGTATCCAACGGCAAACTAGCTTTCTCACACCAAGCGCTTCATGCAAGATCTTCTGAATGGTTGTCCCTGAGATGCCTAATAGAGCCTCTATCTCTCGATACATCACATGACGATCTTCGAGAATTAGTTGTCTCACAGCAATGATGTTATCTTCAGTGAAGGCGGATTTTGGGCGTCCTTCGCGAGGTTTGTCACTAACACTAGTATGTCCACGCTGGAATTCTAAATACCAGCGTTCGACAGTCCGCAGACATGGAGCTTCATCACTGAACACAGATGTTAGCTCTTCAAAACACTGAAGCCGTGTCAGGCCTCTTCTAAAGTTGTAGAAAATTATTGCACCAACATTTTCCTTAGAAAGATTCATTTTCGTACGTAACCTGACAGATTCCAATCGACGCTGTGACTAAACAATAGCATTAATCCTAATACTTTCAACTGTTTTGAGATTTAAAATTTAAACACATTCGAATTTAAAACAGTTCCAAATTCAAAATTGCCGGGAAATATGGAAATGACAGAACTTAAAAGGCATGCCTAGTAGTTACTTTTGTTATTATTTATAATTTTCCATGTAGCCTTGGATTTATTTTTAGCACTTGCTATATAATGGTTGTTTTTGCACTTTTGGAGATAAATATTTTTTTTAAACGTTTATTATAGTTTTTAAGTTCTATTACCGAGTTCTTTATTCTTAATAGAAGAAAGCATAATTCATAAAATAATTTAAAGTTTTCATAAAAGGCGTTACGAGTATACGCAAGACCAGCCAAACAAACTTCAAACTTTTTTAAATTCTCATTATGAAAATCTCTTTTTAGTATATACCAATATTTAAGGATGCCTAATTTATAACTGGACATTTAAGCAACTGTGCTGTGTGGTTCGATATACCAAATTCTAAACTGTCACATTTACTGCCTCTTATGTTGTGTATTATATTATCTATACACGTATTGCTGCTAAGTCGAGTAGGTAGCCGCGTGCCGAACTTAAGGTTGTATTAGGTGTAGGTACTTCTATTAGGTGTTGGAAATATAAAGAACTATTACTTCTTTTAAGGATATCAATATTAAAGTCTCCACAATATATAACCTTGTTATGTTTTCTTTTATATATCATATGTGAGATGAGGGTAAGAACTTTAAAAAAACACGTCAATTTTCTCTTGGCTGTTTTTTGGTACCCGATATATGCATACTACAGTAATTTGATGGTCTCCTAATTCGAATGCTGAGCATTCCACTACATTTAAGACACTGTGTTTGGAAATTTCATCAATGACTATAAATTTGTTTATATGTTTTACCAGTATACAAGACCCACCATAACGATTTTTAGGTATATTTACATGCATATAGTCTGTATCATTAATATTGTATCACACATATAACGTCAACACTTTAATCATTTTTCATTAGCTCTTCCACATGAACACATATTATCACTTTTACTAATTAATCCATTGATATTCTGGTGTAATAAATATATATTTTTATAGACGAAAAACTTATTATTGACTTTGGATTGTTGGACTATTGTTGTTATTATTTAAAGTAGAGTTAAAGTTTAGATAATTGATATGTACAGACTTATCCAGTTGGTTATCATGGTCATTAGGTATAGGCTCATCCGTGCAACCCTGCGACTATCATGAAATATCACTTCATGATAGTTGCAGGGTTGTCGTTTGCTATGAAAGTTACCCAAGTTATTTTTTTAATTAGTGACGGTGCGAAACCACCTATTAAAATATCTCTTTGGAAGTAGGAAAATTTTACTACAAGTTAACCCTAACCCTCCTTGCTTCATGAGGAAAATCAGGTACCTGCTGAATACTTGTTTAATAATAATTTGGAAATTAAAAAAACATACTCACTACTTTTATGAATACAGCCGGGCACTCAAATTTCTCTATTTTTAACCGACTTCAAAAAGGAGGACGTTCTGTGTTCGGTTGTATGTATGCTTTTTTTTTATGTATGTTCAGCGATATTTCCCTCAATTGTGGACCGACTTTAATATTTTTTTTTGCATTGGGTTCAGTATATCTCCAAGGTGGTCCCATATTAATTTTATTGACATTGGACCTTGGCCTTAGAAGATACACCAGGGAACTCCTTAACGACAAACAATAGGCATGTGTAAATTGAGATATTATGGGTATTACGTCAATCGTATAAGTACCCTACTATAGAATAATTCACTGGTCACTTAAAATTGTAAAATATAAATCTTTTATAAAAAAAGGTAAACCGACTTCAAAAAGCAACAAAATAAATATTTGAAGGTGCCAAGTAACCGACTGCACCAACCAGTACCGACTTTAAATATTTATTTTGTTCCTTTTTGAAGTCGGTTTACCTTTTTTTATAAAAGTTTTTATGCTGTAATGTGGTGAAAATTCTATAATAAAAGATGGTGGCAGCAGGGACGAGTTTGGTTCCTAATTACTTCTTCTTTCTTGTCTATGGCCTTTGTGGGGAGATCGCCACAATTTTGCCAATGTCGAGTATATAGATAGACCAACAAACGAAGGCAGTTTTCCGGTGCAAAATGTAATCTTAAATCAGCTTGATGTTCCTAATTACAGTCCGGTGTCAGGTATCAGGTGTCAAACCAGTATTATCATTTGCGATTTTCAATTTAGTTTATTATGATAGTATTAATATGTTAACTATCGAGGTTCGGGCAGGCCCAGCAATCGTTGGCGTAACGACTTGGATGCGTTTTAAAAGGATTGGCCAGAGATGGTTGATAAAAGATCGGTCTGGAAGGTTATGGGCGAGACATTTGCTCAGCAGTAGGAAAATATAGGTTATAAAAATTATATGTTAACTGTAATATATATTATTTATGCCATATACTTAAGGGTAGTTTTTATATGTTTATGGCATCACGACGACGCGTATTTTGCCAATGTAAAGTATTACTAATATTCATTTCTAAATTAATTCAACTCCTCGATGAACTTGATGACAAAGATGATTATGAAATTGATGAAGTGCCCCACCCTGGATAGTAAAACGATGGATACTTTATATACCAATTGCGACGGCAGTTTTGAGGGAAATCGAAAAGGCAACAAATTGGCAACATCACTCTTCGATTTCCCGCCAAAAAAAAACGTAAGTGTAGTTTAGTTATATATTGGCAAGTTTTATGTCTTGTGGTCAGAGCTGAAGCCGCTCTCCTGACTGGAACGTGTATCTAGTCGTAGAATTAATTCCCAAATGGGACAAACCTTTGTGTAAGCCAAAATTATTTGACTATATCTGGGTTTATGTGTATGTGGAATTTATGTTTGTAAACGCAGCCACGATAGTGAAATAATTTCCAGATTAGCTCAATTACTTAAACACATTCCACTTACGTCTAAAAAGGGAAATGAAAATAGTAATTGGGCATAGATATATTTTTTATAAGCACGTATGTTTATTTCTGATCACATTAGCCATCAACCTATACTTAACTATGCAATGGCGAAACAAGAAACAGGTCAGTAATACTTTCCTGCTGTCCAAGCTGTTATTATTAGGCATAAGGCCACGTGGTTCTTTTGAAGAGCATATTATACGTTTAGAGCTTATTAAGCTCATGAGCAGCTTTTAAATTATCAAAACACACTTGGCATTGTTATACGATTTCCCTTTTAGCGTCGAAACAAAAAATAGTATTGGGGGCTTAGCACAAAAAGATTGACGTTATCGTGACGTTAGCGAGTGAGCGTGTTGTCACGTTTATGTTTATTCATAAAATTTGTGGTGTGACAAGGATGGCATATCAACTCGCCAGCGCTACGCTAATGTTTTTTTCGTGCTAAGTCCATCTTTCCCTAGTCATAGCTGGGGAGCGTAGGGGTGGTGGTGGTGGTGGTAGGTGCGTAGGCGGGGATAGGGCGGGCAATCATCGCCTGAAGATGCTATCTTGAAGATGCACCTCAAAACGATTAGAGCGACGCACAAGCGGGCATCGGAAATCACTGTTTGGAAATCCTGGAGTTGTCGTCCTATCAGACGAGATAAGCACTGGTTTTTTATTGTAATTCAAGTCTTATACATCGTAGTTTATCGCATGGAGAATTGAGAATCCAAAAAGGCTCATACTCTCAGAAATATAGCAATATCTAGGAAGTATATAGGAATATAATACTTTATAGAAAGTTTGTCACACTTACTAAGAAATAAAAGATAATTATTTTTCACATAAGGGTTATAAAATTGCAGTGTCTTTGTCTACATATCATACACACAGGATTTTTAAAACTTATTTTTAGTTCTTTAGAGTCTACGATGATATGGCTTTAAATTACTAAATACTAGTGGTTATTTTCCATTTAACAGAGGGTTAGAAATAGGTTCGTAATACATAGGTAAATACCATAAAGTACGGAATGGTTATACAAATACCTCCCTAATACTTTATACCTTTATTCTTTTGATTGAATTATTGTTTTGAACACGTGACTATTTTTATGGTAGGTATCAATAAACGTCATGTAAGAGTATCTCTAGGGTATCCACTTATCTTATTTTTTGTGACAAAATCATAAAAGAGTTCAATGGAAAGGGATGGCAAGAGAAATTTATTCATTAAATTATCTATGTCATCACGTCAGGTCCCTTGCGGGGCAGGTAGAGAGTACAGAGTTCCAACAGTTTCTTTTCTTACATACGAGTACCTCTCTGGCTTCCTCCACTCTCATAGTTCGTCATTAACTTAAATTGTGTATAAGGTAGTCAATATATCAAAATCGAACACAGTTCCTATAAAATCTCGTATGTACAAATATTGTACGGAAACTCATGGACATGTGCATTCTCCCCATACTCGCTTACGCCGCACAGACCTAGTCTTTGACAAACTCGCAGAAATCCACACTCGCAGTTTGCCAGCGTAACATGGAGCGCAGTAGTCTAGGTATTAAACTTACCGACCATGTCAAAAATAGTGTACTGCGCTCCATGACACAAATAGCCGATGTGGGCCAATAAGCTGCCAAGCTGAAATGGGATTGGGCTGGTCATGTCTGTCGCATGTCTGACACATCTTGGGCAAAAATAATCACCAACTGGGTTCCTCCCAATTTTAAACGGCGTCGCGGCAGGCCCAGGAGGAGATGGCGGGACGAACTGGACTCTTTTAAAATCGATTGGCGCTCAATAGCCCTGAATAGAGTAGAGTGGAGGAGATGGAGGGAGGCCTTTGCCCAGCAGTGGGACAATGTAGGCTAACTAATAATGTACAAATATACTATGCCAATGTGATTAAAACCGAAATATATTGTCTAACCTATTGATTTTATGTTATAGGTACCTGTGTACCAACCATATAGGTTGTAAAAAGCCCAACAAGCTAGGTCATGGTAAAGTGCCAAATCCATTGTCAGCGCTGTTCGATGTAATGCGCTCTGGACTCGGCCAACGTGACTTTACTACCTAACTAAGCCAAGCCAAGTACATTTTTGGGCGCAGTGATGTATTAGTGTTGTTTTCTATATCAGTTACATGACAGAAAAAATAAAGTGTACTTACTAGAGAAAACACCTGAAGCAATTTTTTAATACAAATTTAAAGTGCGTCCACACTAGTGCCCTTTGTTTAAGGTGGTTTTATTTATTAGGTGCTTAATTTTCTATCTATCTATCTATATCATCACGCCAGCTCCCTCGCGGGGTAGGCAGAGAGTACAGAGTTCCAACAGGTTCTTTCCTTACATACCTCTCTGGCTTCCTCCACTCTCATAGTTCGTCTCATACACACTCGCCGGTTACGCAGACTCTTGACTTGCCCTTCAGCTAAGACACGGTCTATTTGGTCATGGTAAGATAGTCTAGGTCTTCCCCGGCACCTACATCCTTCCACTTTCGCATTGTATATCTGTTTTGTCATTCTTTCTTCGGGCATCCTTTCTATATGCCCGAACCAACGGAGCATACCCTTTCTCATCTTTACACCGATACTATCTTTCATACCTACTCGCTTTCTTACTACGCTGTTGCGAATACGGTCGGTCAGCGTGACTCCGCACATCTTCCGCAGAGATCGCATTTCGACCGCATTTATCCTGCTTTCGTTCTCCTTCTTACATACCCAACTCTCACTGCCATATAACAGCGTTGGGACAAGCACTCCGTTATGCATGGCCAGCTGCGCCTTTTGGCTTAAGTGCCGGCTCCCAAGTAGCCTTCCCATCGCACCATTCACTCTATTACCTGCATTCACTCTTCTCTCTATATCAGCGGTGTATTTCCCATCCTTACTGAAGGCGCATCCAAGATATACAAACTCATTCACTTGCTCCAGCACATCGTTACCAACCACAATCCTTGCATTCGTTCTGGTTTCTTCCCGTTCAAAGACCATAATTTTGGTTTTCTTCACATTCAAATGTAAGCCATTGTTCATGCAGTCGTCTCTCATAACTGTGACTAGTGTTTGCAGATCAGTGGCTGTTGGCGCTATCAAAACCGCGTCATCTGCTTACAATAGGTGGTTTATCACTAGATCACCCATTTTTACCCCTTCAGTCATCGCATTCAGTCTTTAAAGACTTTTATCCAGATACACTATAAACAGTCCAGCGGACAACACGCAACCCTGCCTGAAGCCGATTTTAACGTCAAACCATGGTGACATGTTACCACCCACCCGTACGCATGCCTTGCTGTCCACGTAGGTGGACTGGACGGCTCGCAACAGGGTGCCGTTTATACCATACTCTGGCAAAATGTCCCAAAGTCTCTTTCGCACGACTCTATTAAACGCCTTCTCCAGGTCCACAAAACCGCAGAAAACCTTCCGGCCTACTGCCAGATGCTTTTCTACGATGTTGCGGAGGGAGAAAACTTGATCCGAACATCCTCTTCCTGAAACCTCCCTGTGCCTCACACAACACTCCATCGGACTTCTCGCGCATTCTCCGTTCAATAATTTTACCATACACCTTAGCTGCCAAGCTGATCAAACTGATGGCCCTGTAATTGGCGCAGTTATATTGTGAGCCCTTGCCTTTATACAAGGGTACTATGACTGCGCGGCGCCAATCTGTAGGGACTCTACCGGTCTTCCACCATATTTAATCATCTCGGCAGATATCATGTCTATTCCCGCAGCTTTACCATTTTTCATACTTCGTATCGCCCATTCAACTTCTTCCATAGTGATGTCCTCTGTGGATTCTGGTGCCGCAAACTCGCCTCTGGGCTCGTCTGTGGCACCAGCATCCGGGGCATTCTCATACATTTCTCCAAAGTATTCACTCCACCGGTTTAGCACAGCTTGTGTGTCTGCAAGAATGTCACCATCCTTAGATTTTATCTTTTCCATTCTGGAGCCTGACGAATCACCTCGAGCCTTTCTCACCTTGCTCCAAAAGAGTTTGGTGTTATTCTCGAAGTTCTTCGTCAGCCTCTCCTCCTCAATCACACTAGCTCTTTCACGCTTTTCTTTCACTAAGGCAATGCAAGAATGCCACCAAGGCATTCTTGCATTGCCGGTATATTTCTTTCTTCATCTCCGTCATACTGTCATTTAGATTCAAAGAAGAGACATAGTCCTGCCACGCTTTCTTCTTACTTTCTACAGAGCTTTTTAACTCTGTGTCCCACCATGCATCCCCTTTTGCAGTGCTATGCTTCTTTGAGCAGCCACATACTTCTTTCGCTGATTCTACCAAACTCTCTTTCAGACAATTCCAGCATTCATCTATGTTTGAGTCCGAAGAACCAGCTGTCAAAAGCTTGTCCCGGACTCTGTCTTCATACGTGCTTAATTTTATTACAAAATATGCCTTCATGTGCATTGAGAGACTGTTTTAACAAATCCAAAACAAAAACATCCCCCTTAAGCTCGCGGTCATCAAGTTGCGCGCCTTTTTTTTAGCATATAATATTAGCCATGTTAAGATACTGTCCTACCGTTGGGCACGGGCCTCCTTTCAAACTGAGAGGGCCATAGTCCACCACGCTGGCCCAGTGCGGGTTGGCGAACTTCACACACCTTCGAGAAACTCTTAGGCGTGCAGGTTTCGTCACGATGTTTTCCTTCACCGTTAAAGCAAGTGATAGTTAATTTTTAATACGCACATGTTTTCGAACACATGTGTTCGTTCGGAAGTCAGGAATTTATATAGCCAGCTCTACGCCTCACACGCACCTCGACCCGAATCTCTTAGAGGAGATCCCAGAGCCACCCTTACACGTCACTTCACAGAAGACTTGCCCGAGATCAACCTGGATGAGATAGAGTTGGCCCTTAAACAGCTTAAAAATGGAAAAGCCCCGGGTGAGGACGGCGCCACGACCGAGCTTCTGAGGGCACCCCAGTACTTAAGGAGCTTCGGAAGTTATTTAACACTGTCCTCTACACTGGGAGAACTCCGCAGGCATGGAACAGAAGCGTGGTCGTCCTGTTTTTCAAGAAGGGTGACAAAACCCTTTTGAAAAACTATCGACCCATATCACTTCTGAGCCATGTATACAAGCTGTTTTCAAGGGTCATCACGAACCGTCTTGCGCGAAGGCTCGACGAGTTTCAACCCCCGGAGCAGGCCGGGTTTCGAAGTGGTTACGGCACCATAGATCACATCCACACAGTGCGGCAGATTATATGTCTATGTCTAGCCCTATGTCTAGCCTTCGTGGACTATAAGAAGGCTTTTGACACTGTCGAAACCTGGTTAGTTCTGGACTCCTTGCAACGATGCCAAGTTGATTGGAGATACATCGAGGTGATGAGATGCCTTTTTGAAGCCGCAACGATGACCGTCCAAGTACAGAACCAGCGGACTGAACATATCCACCTGCGCCGCGGAGTGCGCCAAGGTAATGTCATATCACCAAAACTATTCACCAATGTACTGGAGGATATGTTCAAGACGCTGGACTGGAAAGGTCGCGGCATCAATATAAATGGCGCATACATCACTCACCTGCGATTTGCAGACGACATCGTCATCATGGCTGAAACGTTGCAAGACGTACAACAGATGCTGTACAGCCTTGCTAATTCGTCTCAGCGAATCGGTCTCCAGATGAACTTAGATAAAACTAAAGTTATGATCAACAAGCATGTTGACCCGGGACCGATCGCCGTAAACGGAGCCTCCCTCGAAGTTGTTTCTGAGTACGTATACCTAGGGCAGTTGCTCCAACTAGGCAAAAACAACTTCGACAAGGAAGTTAAGAGACGGATACAGCTGGGCTGGGCAGCATTTGGAAAACTCCGTCGAGTCTTCTTATCGCCCATACCCCAATGCCTAAAAACGAAAGTTTTTAATCAGTGCGTCCTACCTGTAATGACATACGGAGCCGAAACGTGGCCACTCACTGTGCGGCTTGTCCACCAGTTCAAGGTCGCTCAGCGAGCAATGGGAAGAGCTATGCTCGGAGTTTCTCTTAGGGATCGAATCCGGAATGAAGTTATTCGTCAGAGAACCAAGGTTACCGACATAGCTCAGCGAATTAGCAAGCTGAAGTGGCAGTGGGCAGGTCACATATGCCGCAGAACCGATGGCCGTTGGGGCAGAATGGTTCTTGAGTGGAGACCGCGTGTCGGCAAACGTAGTATAGGGCGCCCTGTAGCTAGGTGGGGCGACGATATTCGTAAGGCAGCGGGCAGGGATTGGAGAAGGAGAGCTGAAGATCGAGCTCAGTGGCGTGCCATGGGAGAGGCCTACGTCCAGCAGTGGACTGACACGGGCTGATGATGATGATGACATGTTTTCGAAAAGACAGAGGAGCGTGACAGACCTCTGACTTTGCAGTCCAACGGTCTAACCACTAGGCTATCACTGCTTTTAGAATATAATAACTTAATGAGTATATTAGTTCACCATTAGTCCGCACCGGGTCAGCGTGGTAGAGTTTAGAAGATTTAATTATATTTATTCTAAGAGTGTGTCTAATCTCTCATCTCGATTTGTGAGAAAATGTGTTTGCACAGCAGTGGGACATTATAGGCTGATTTATAATTTTTTTGTCTCGCTGAAATTTATGGGCTTTATCCGGACCTTTGAAAGGCTTGCATAGGGACATGGGTCCAACACGTAGAGACCCTTTGCGAGAAGTTATGTAAGTCACCTGCTTAGATCATTTCCTGAAAATGAAGAAAAATAACCAGCGAACTGACCCCGGCAGGTGCAAGGACTATTGCAAATTATGGAATGAAAACAAGGGCTATGTAAACGAGGTTTGATCGACAAAAACTGGACTAGTATAAAGGGGAGGGACACCGGCCACAATTAGTGATACCTAACTACCCGTGGCCGGCGATGATTCGCCACTTACTAGATGGGCCCTCAAACGGCCGTCCTAACACAACTGAGGGCAACACCGGTGTGAGCGGCTCAGGGGTGTAGAGGGGTGTGCTGCGCTTTCTCCAAAGTTACTTGCGGCGTTATGCCCTTTAACACTTCCACCCCTGGAGTACATCGATGTAGGAAGACATTATCTTCCTACGTCGATATAGCTCTTACGGCTTTTCTCTGGACGGCCAATTAAGGTAAACCAAAGCCAATAGTCCTGCGGGGGCCTTTTGTTTTCCAATCGACCGATGAAGACACACCGAGTTGGGGCCCCTGACCGACAACAGCTCGTCACATGCTTCTATTATTATTGTAGTAGTAGTTACATAAATCCAAATATACCTATAGTTAGTTATACGAGGTCGTAGGTGCGTACCTATTGCTGGACCAATGAAATAGCGGCATAATAAAAATATATATCAAAGGAAATAAAGCTTTATATACTTGAAATTAAAAGTGCTATTTGAAATTAACATATTTTTGAGTTGTGTCTCTGTTACATTAGGCTAGCGCTATTTTTTATCCAGATTGGCCGCAGCGCCGCAGATTGACTGCCTCGTTGGTCTGGTGGCAAAGCGCATCGGTTTGTGATCACGAGGTCCTGGGTTTAAATCCTAGGTCGGACAAATGTAGTTTTTCTAACTAAAAATTCCTTTATTTATTTCCGCCAGTTTTACGGATTATTCTTGAGCAAATGAGAATACTTTTAGAATAGAAATCTCTATTCTAAAAGTATTAGAGTTGGTCCTGTTTGATATTAAGCCGGATAATATTGTGAACAATATTATAGAGTCCTATTTCAGAAAACAGTATATACTACACTATAACTACAAGTAAATAATTACTATTAATACGTACAATATGTCATTTGGATATCCTAGTATTACTTTGTGTCAATGAGAATATTTAAGGAGGATACCAAGAAGTGCCTTGAAGCATTTGAAATGTGGTGTTTACGACGCATGCTCCGTATAAGCTGGACGCGGAAGGTCATCAATGATAGAGTGCTCCAGCGTATTGGTATGACCCGAATATTGATGCAAACCATCAAAAAGCGAAATATTGGATATCTCGGACACGCGATGCGCCACGATAGATATCACCTGCTTCAATTGATTATGATGGGCAAAATTGAGGGCAAAAGACGCGTTGGACGACGGAAAAAATCATGGCTGCGAAACATTAGGGAGTGCCAGCGTTGAGCAGTTGTTCCATATGGCTCAAGAAAGAAGCACATACGTAGAGCTGACGGCCAACCTCTAGTAATGGAGAGGCATTTGAAGAAGAAGAAGAATGAGAATATTGCCGTAGATACCTATATAGGCCACATTCACCTTATCAGGTGGTGATATACTGTTAAATTGCAAACTGATTAATCAATAAATTTATGAAAAACGAACCAGTACAACAAAGTTTATTACCTTAAAAATTTTGAATGTTTAATTACAATGAATAAAACACTTTTATTTGTAATCGCATTGATGAACAGCGGTTGTGTAGCTGTATTGTCAATTAAAACCGCGAACTGACTCGTTAATGTAAAATTGTTATTTTCATCACGTGTGACAATAATAGAGCGAGTGTCCACGCTGCGTGAGTAACGAGTTACGATTCGTTACACTTTACACGTCCACTATTATTTTACCCGGCCAAAAAATTATCCTACTGATTCGTTAATGGTTAATGTGAATGTGGTTTTATTGGTTCATTTGGACGATGGTAATGGATTTGTTATTAAGAGCGTTTGTTATTCATATTGTCTGATTTTAACGTCTAACCCTCTGTAATTAGCGCTAAGGTCCACTTGCACGAACCAGGGTTAGCGTTACTTATTCACTAATTGGAGTTTATAACGTTAAGTTGAAGGCAATTTAACGTTATAACCTCGAGTTAGTTAATAGGTAATGCTAACCCCGGTTCATGCAACTGGACCTAATCTGTATACTTCGTAATTGGCGTATTTTTATCTATATATAGCATTGTATTTTAAAATCGTGAGCTGTGAAGTTTTTTGTACAAGTAAATAAATAAATTAAGGAGATGACCTCATCACCTTACCAGTACCTCTCAAAATTATATCATTATTATCATATATAATTTATTGTTTTCTTTGTTTTTTTTTTCTTTTAAAAACATAGCCCCATACTAGGATTTATTCCTGTGTCGTGGGTGCGTTTACAAACATGAAAATTAACATACACAAATACCCAGACCGGAACAAATAATTGTGGATCACACAAAGATTTGTCCCGTGCGGGAATCGAACCCGCGACTATTAGACACAGTGGGTGGAGCGGCTTAAGCTCTTAGCCACTGCGCTAAATCTTATTACTTTCTACCTAGAAAGTAATAATGTACCCACCGGCCTTACCAAATTGAAAAAATATCGCTTAGTTTTTAGACGATACGAAAAGGTGGACCCTAAGAATCAAACTTGTTTATATGTCGAATTAAAAATAACTTAAATAATGGGAAATCTAAAGGGGCTAGGTGAAAAATTGTTTTTGTTTGTGATGTACATCCTTTTATGGATATAAATTTCAGCGAGGCATCGACAGTCGTATTACAATGCGTGTATATTTGTAACAATGGAACAAATTGACTGGCGCTCCGAAACCTCGGAACAATGGCCACAATCATGAATCGAGTTTGTCACTGTACACAAACAATTATATTAACATATTATATCAGTGAAAGATTAGGATTTTGTTACCGCTAATGAACGCCCGTAAACATTTGGGTTGATTTATTTTTAATTCCGTTTTCATATATATTTTCTTTAATGATTATTCTGTACTGTGAGAGTGGAGGAAGCCAGAGAGGTCTGTAAGTAAATAACCTGTTGGAACTCTGTACTCTCTGCCTACCCCGCAAGGATCTGGCGTGATGACATCATGCCATTGATAAATTATTCTATAAAATACAGCTGAGGTACATTTCTATGTATAATTATTAGCACATACATGTGTTATGGAATCAGCATAAAAGCCGTAATGATTAAAATTGTCTATCATGTTTTATTCGTTCTCTGCTTAAGAAAATATCACTTGATTATTATAAATCAATTACTAATTTTACTCAAAATACGTTCATCAAAATAATTTTTTATACTACTAGCACCTACACCAATAAAACTATCTTTATTGTTATTTGTTACTTAACTATCAGTACTAAACTCGCAACTTCATGTCGCCCTAACAAAAGTGACTTCGGGCCTTTCGCATTGCAGGCTTTGTCCTCTAGTCCATTTTTCTTGTCAGACCATATTACAGGAAAGTCCGTACGGGCAACTTGTCCCGATTCGGTCACTTACGACGGAATACGTGAACTTTGCCAACTTACGGGGAAACATTTTGACATACCGGTTGCTCAATTTGTTTTAGGAACTCTGTGAGATCTTTGTATATTAAAAGACGGATATTGTTATGTGAAAAGTACATACGTAGGCAATGAAAAAAAATACCCTTACGCCTATATTCTTATATATTATACATTTTGCTCATCATCTTAGGTCCCAATGTAAGAGGGGGCGAGTCTGTTGCCTGATGGCAACAGACTTGTATAATTACAATTACAGACTCCTGACTGCTGTTGGCATTTTTTAACCCCAAAAAAAGAACCCTATGAACACTATGTTTGAAATAGGATTCAAACCCAGGACCTCGTAATCGCCAGCCGATCCATGCACCACTATACCAACAATATGTTTTAAAAACATAAGTGACGTTCTTTGTACTAAAATTATATAATTATGAAAAGAAATGCGAAGACCAACCAACGCGCCGCCATGGCCAACGTTTTTAAAATAACCTCTAATTAAATAGTGTGTAACTACATAACTACGGTAACCTGTTTAACTATAAATCCTAATGGGGCAGTTTTGAATATTTTATTAGTAAATTACTTGTTATTGCTGTCTGCATTATGTGACGAGGAAGTAAACTTGGCATTGGTGTGTGTGTGTGTGCGCGTGTGTGTTTTGCACGAGGCCAACATCAACATGGCTGTGAACTAAAGCATTCCAAGTCGAGTTATAATTTATATCTTACCGATTCTTTACATCAGGGTAAATATTGTAAAATGGAAATGACTCTTTTATTATTCAGGATACGTGTTGTAAATGTGAAGTCACACAATTCTCCACTTTGGCGGCCGTTCAAGAAATCAGATGAATCATTGAAGCAAAATGTATTGTTAAAACATTATTTAATATATTATGTATTTCCCATTTAATATGTATTAAATATGTATTTCCCACTGCAATCTATTTAATATTTAGGTATATATAGGGATGTGATAAGAGGGAACAACAATTGATTTTTTTAATAATCGATTTATTTACAATGTCTTAAAATCTATCTATCTATCTATCTATAACCTCACGCCAGATCCTACCGGCAGAGAGTACAGAGTTCCAACAGGTTCTTTCCTTACATACCTCTCTGGCTTCCTCGACTCTCATAGTTCGTCTCATACACGCTCGCCGGTTACGGAGACTCTTGACTTGTCTAAAAATCGATTTAATAAAATAAAATAATCGATTATGTAGAAAAAATCGATTGTTTTGTATCATGTAGAAATAAATTATGAAGTAGATAGGATTTTTCTTTGCTATCATAAATAAAGTATCAAGAAGGTAAAAGAATAAGTTTTGACAAACGTTTACTAAGTCAACTTTTTCTGGATTTGCGTACGATGTTATCTGCTATGGAAAATAGCCTTTTGGCCGAAGGAGATGATATAATAAATAAATAGAGAGAGAGATATATATATATATATATATATATATCCTCCTCTCAGACTGAGAGGGTAAATAGAAGTACATAGTCCACGACGATGACCCAGTGCTGGTTGGCGTCACACACCTTTGAGAAACTCTTAGGCATCCAGGTTTCCTCACGATGTTTTCCTTCACCGTTAAGGCAAGTGATAGTTATCTTTGAATACGCACATGCTTTCGAAAAGACAGAGTTGCCTGGGTTTGGAACCCGAGACCTCTGTCTTTCAGTCCAACGGTCTAACCACTAGGTTATCACTGCTCTGTCTAAAATGTAGTTTATTTAATTCTTATGAGGTAAGTACTGCTTAATTATCTATATGCAGTGCACGCCACTGCTCTAACACATTTATTTATCTACTCCAAAGATTCTGAATAACATATTCTAACGCCATTGGAAAATTAAATATTGGCAGGTAATTCTTGTGTATTGAATTGGTCTGAAGTATATCCACGCCGTGACATTTAGCTATTCACATATCTAAATATGTTACATTCTATCAGCCGGCTGGCTGAATTCATTAACAGACTACAACACGGAAACGACTATTATGTAACTGACGATAAGGGCTTCCACCACAAAACACTGTCGTGGTGCTGCATTATACATATATGTTTATTGTGGTGCCCAGTGTAACCGTTGTTCTATATTTGGACACCTTTCGGTATAGACAGCATAGGTATAGACAACCTATTCGTATAGTACTTTTATAATGTGAACGAATTGCACCGATAAAAGAATATTTCAATAACACGGCTCCACAGAGCTTCAATCGAAATGCCAATCAAGCTTGTCAATTATGTCTGTAATTCTCTGGTACCTAGCTGCTGAAGCGCAACGTTTATTGGAATTAACACCCTACGTTGAAGTGTCAAGGGCGAAAATTCTGTGGAAATGTGTATACGTATAGATGCTACAGATGGTAGCAACGCGCTTCGTAGCGGCACAGTGTGGTAGCGTAGCGATCCTGCTACAAACTAGCTTGCTTTATCGTAGCTTGTGTAACCGCGGTTCAGGGTCATCAATGAAGAGGCTTGATTGCAACCCACGCCAACTTACATACATGAATCAAATGCTATTCACGGCACTGTTTAGTTTAACTAACAGTAGTTTAACGTGGAAGGCAAGTTCGGCAAACTTATGTTACTTATAAAGTCTAATACAAGTATATGACTAAGTTGTATTTATAAGGATTAGTTACAGAAGAAATAGCGATTAAGGCACAATTTATACACAAATAATCCCCTGAAAATCAAATGGGTAGCTACGATAAATATTCGTTAACTTGCCATGATTACACAGCTTAATCGAGAGTAATTAGTACGCTTTTTAATTAAAAATGTACCCTTTTGCATTAAAAATGACTACTCGAAGCTTGTTGGAAATATTGCCGTAAAACGCTGCTCGGGTACTTCTAAAAATAATGTATTGCAATTGAATATAGTATTTGCTTTTATGGGGTTATATCATGGCTTCGTGAGTTGTATGAGGTTTCTCTTTATGGTTTGGTGATAAGTAAATCTTTCGAAAAATGTACTTAAGTGCACATAATAGGGGAATAACCTTTCTCCGTACTGATGACCATGAGCTACATGACTGATGCCTGTGGTTGATGGCAAACGTTCGTAATGGGATTTTATGGTCAAACCAGGGAAAGGGGGGTCTATAATCATTGATTTTGTAGAATGTGGTGCATATAAACCTTAATCACGTCATACTTTACAAAAATCAATGGAGAAAATGCACCTATATACATTTTCTTTTTCGAAGACAAGGTACTAGGACACTAGGTACATGTAGATCAGTAGGATATTTAAAAATTTTTATTGGTGATAAATCTCCTATCTAGTTGGAGGATTTATGTGCAGTGTACACAGTTCGCTTAACTGTCAGATAAATTTTCCGCTTCAAAGTTCACGTAAACTAGATCGTTTACAGGGCAGAAAGCGCGGTACCAGGGGCGCAGAATCGCGAGGAGCTCTCGTTACACGTGGCTGACACACACACACACACATTTAAACGGTATACATGTATATCTGCTACATTGAATGTACGTGAACAATTTACAGACGTGGCAGACTGGAAAACGCATTTAGCCGGAAAAGATGGGACAGATCGATATTCTTAACTATAATTGGCTGTTTAGAAATCACCAAGGCGTCGTTGCGCTTATTTCGGTTAGAGACCTAGTCTAAAAGCTTAGTTCCGTCAAACAAGAAAAGGCTTATTACTGAGATAATAGAACGTTTTCTTTGAAGCACTGGGGCAACCTTTATAACACACGGCAAACGTGAATGCAGTCACAAAAGCACCACCCCGGACTTGAACTGAAATGAAAACCTGCGAGTGGAGGTTTCCACTTTCTTTTTAAAGCCAAGCGCAGCTAACGACTTTCTGGCTGCATTTTTATTTATTTATTAAGTAATGTAAGTCGAATGAGCGGATCTGACACTCAATTAGTACTTTGATTTGAAATTTTCTGCGAAACTTATGATTCGTTTAACGCTGCAATTTTTCAGTTTAGTTTTAAATTGGACCTGTGTGTATGCTGCACAGTTGTATTTTCGAAACACCTACCGGTGCAACAAGAAGTAGCAAAATAAAACTCTGAAGCGGTGTTTGGCATATGACTTTTAGGTATGTACGAAGGTACTCTCAGCAACTGGATAATAACGTATAAGGAACAACTTAGGCATTTACGGTAGGAGCATGAAACAAAATTCGTTACCAGAAATTGTGATTTTCCAAAGGTACTTTCCTAAACCTTTGGTCCAACAATGTAGAATATTCTTTTTGAAATATTTTATTGTCTAAGCAACCGAAAATTTGCGTGGGATTCAGTTACTAAGTAATAACCGGACACAATGCTGTTCAAGGCAGTTCATCTAATTGCTCTCCTGCCCTAGAACTTCCAGTTTTATAACCTCCCCATCGCTTCGCCTCGCGGCGAGCGCGCGTTCCTCCCTAACAGCGTTTGATAACTTTTGACTATTCGACATTTCGAATACCATTAATAGTTACCGTTAAAAAACAAAAGAATTTGTTTTGTTTTTATTTGTTGCTATCGCTGAAGTTTCCGTGGGCGTGATCTTGAACAGCGGTAGGATATCAACTTATTTCTTATACTTTTTACCTACTTCTTGAATAATATTTGTGAGGATAGGTTTGAAAATCTGTGTTAAAACATTTGAAATAGGGATTTAATTTTGGAAGATCGGAAAATTTGCTATATATTTTTTACCGACTTCTAAAAAGGAGAAGGTTCTCAATTTGACTGTATGTTTTTTTTAATGATGCGATATGTCCGCCAATTATGAATCGAGTTTAATGATTCTTTTTGCATTGGGTTCAGTATAGCTCCAAGGTAGTCTCGTTTTAATTTCATCGGTATTGAACCTTGGACTTGGAAGATACACCAGGGAACTCCTTAACGACAAACAATACGAATGTGTAGATTGAAATATTATGGGTATTACGTCAATGCTATAGGTACCCTGCCATAGAACTAATCAGAATATAAACCGACTTGAAAAATGGAGGAGGTCGACCATTCGTCTGTGTTTTTTATAACGTCTTTATTTATGAACTGATTTTGATGATTCTTTTTGCGTTGGGTTTAGTATAGTTTCGAGGTGGTCCCATTTTAATGAAATCGCTATTGAACTTTGGACTTTGAAGATACACCAGGGGATTCCTTAACGGCGAACAGCACGAATGTATAGATTCCGTTATCATGGTTATTATATCAATCCTGTAGGTACTTTGCAGTAACAACTGAGCAAAATAATGTAATATAGGTTTATAAATATTAGTAAATAATTCACTAGTCCCTTAAAATTGAGAAAAAAAATCTTTTTTTTTTTAAAACCGCTTTCAAACAGCAAAAAATAAATATTTGAAGTCGGTACCGGTTAGTGCAGTGTACCGGTTTTTATTTACGATTTATTATATATTTAGAAATAAGACCTGGCGGTATATAAAGACACTGTAGACCTAAATAATTAGTTTCTTAGAATATTTAGACTAAACATTCATCGACAAACGTGTAATGTACGCGGGTGGGTGCCCTGGCATACCGTGTGTATATAATTATTGTAACTGGACTCCGGCCAACTGGATAGTTCACTCTGAAATGTAACTTCGGCGAGTTAAAAAATAGAAACGAATTCTTTTTGGTCATAGTCCAATTGTCCACAGTACAGATGTAATGTGTTTATCACTTCTCAATTGTTCAATATCTATCTATCTATATACCACCTTAGTTAATTTTTTGTTTACTATAAATAAACATCTCGTGCGTTTATCAAGACAGCTATTGAAAAATAAACCCTGATAAACTATTTTTATAACAAGACTTAGTAATCAGTCAAAGGCGGTCGTAGCGCTGTGCGACCGCGGTATTCTTACCGATTACCAAGGTTAAGCAGCGTTCGACTCGGTTGGCCCAAAATGGGTGACCGTTTGTGGCATTATCATATTAGAGCGTCTCGGTGCTTCGGAAGGCACGTTGAGCCGTTGGTCCCAGCTACCACTTAATGTGGTAGTCGTTAAGCCGAGTTGGAAGCCTTAAAGGCGGCTTGATAAGTTCCAACACCAGGTGGCCACAAACCTGCCTCTATCCATCCGCACTGGGTCTGCGTGGTGGAGTATGACCTAATCTCTCACCTCGATTTGTGAGAGAAGGCCTTTGCCCAGCAGTGGGCAGTGTAGGCTCATATTATTACTCTGTAATATTTCTCTGAATTGTCTGTAGTAACGAAGTTAATATGGAGCGATGGAGCGATCGGAAACAAATGCGTAAGCATGTAATGCTAGTACCTAGGTAATTAGGTACAGTGACAAAGGTAATAGAATGCTGTAGGTATAGTTAATGCTCCATTTTGAATAAATATATTCATATTTTACTAGGTAAGTTACAAGGAGTACGTATCGGAAAATCGCAAAGAATATTAGCTAGGTAGTAGGTACCTCTCGTTTATCGGAGCTTATCGTCTGGCTCAAACGGACCACTTCCGTTTCCTTGGACGGAGACGAAACTTAAAAGTTTTGTATTATTTATACATGTTACAAAGTTGGTACAATAAAAATTGTTTCGGAAACATTTGACGCAAAATAATCTTACCTATATTATAAAAAGGCTATTTATTCATGTCTTCTTATAAGCATAGTTTTTTATGAGGAGGGATCATATTAAAGATTTTGGCCTTGCCCACCAAGTACCTATTCGGCGATATATTATTTACTTGTAAATAGATACCATTACATTACAAAAAACAAAATACTATCACGCCACATTATTTTCCCAGTGGGATTAGCGAACGTGTACTTGCTATGTGCGCCTACATTACATCGACAATATAAGGTCTCAATGTATTAAGGGGACTGCCAATTGCCAATATTTGGCAGGATCAGGAACCCGAACTTGGTACTGGGAATTTTTCGATAAAAAAAAATACTTTATCTGACTTGGGATTCGAACTTAGTCTTTTTTGCAAGTCACACCATGCACCACTACACTAATGAGGTTGTCGGGAATATTTTTAAAAGAGTTACATAACTTAATTCGATTCAATTCAATTTAATAAATATTAGAAAATAGAAGGAACATGTAAACGTTAGAATAAATTTGCATATGCACTTTCTCAACTGTCGAAGATAGTCATTACTGAGACAACATTGACAGCATATCATGGTCTAGTCGCCTCGGTTCTGCGATATGGTGTTATATTTTGGGGGCAATCAACTGACTAGGAGCTTGCATTTAGGATGCAAAAACGATGTATTCGGTCAATGTGTGGTATTAAAACTACAGATAGCTGTGTACCCTATTCAAAAATTTAAAAAAAAATAAAATACTAGCAGTGATGTAGGTATATGTTGGAATATGCAGTATTCGTGAAAACTAATTCACATTTATTTAAAAAAAACTATCAATACGTATTCAATATGGAAATGAATTATGCCATGTAAAACTTCTTTGATGAAAAAGAGCTTGTTGGATAATGCTCCTAAAGTATATAATAAAATAACTGATGTTTTATAAATATGCCTTAATAGAGTTTAAGAAGGCATTTATTAAAATGCTAACTGAAAAATGTTAGTATACGATAGATGAATTCCTAAATGATAAAACATTATAATTATATTTACATATAACATTTTAATTTTTAAGTAATTCAAAATCCAATTTGTGATTAACCACTTCCTACATATTTGTATGCTTTAATGGCAAAACATAGCGGACTAAAAACATATTTAAGATCATACATATTGTAATATTGATACCTATATTTAACAAATAAATAATTCTGATTCTGAATAGATAGCTTAATTCACTACTTCGTGTACCACATCTTGTAGATACAGACCATCAGTGGTCCACGGACCATTGATTATGATGACGAACATTAACACATAAAAGTTGAAGTATTAATTAAGAGTTTCTTTCCTTTGCAATAATAAAAATAATTGGCAACTGGTGTATTTGTCATTAGTTGTTCTCAAAGCGGACAGGGTAGCAATTGTGACAAACGTTAACAGCGCACCGCAACAAAATTAACAAGTTAACTTACAGTTAACAAGCCCCACTGTTTGTGTAAACTCCGCTAACTAGCTGGTTTTTATGTCGCTCGGGAGATGCAACGTGCTTTTTACACTGTTTCGCATACCATAAACTTTTACACGATTATTGGATCAAAAGTTTGTTTTGTTTTTACCCATGCGCGTACGAACTGTTTTTTTAACATGGAGCTGTGTTCCCAGGATAAGTTTTAATTTGTACTGGCAAAAATACTGTAAATTACCAATGAAATTAATTTACTAATAAATTTTCTTTAGCCTTTTTCTTTTAATGATTTAAGTGTATGGACAGTAGGATTACATAATCCCTGTATCGCGAAGAAATTTAAAGACATGATTTCACATGCGCAAATACTCAGATCGAAACAAATAATTGCTAGGCACACAAAGGTTTGAACCGTGCGGGGATCAAATCCGCGACTACTCAATCCAGTGACTCGAACGGTCTCCACTTAAACGACTAGGCGTAGTAATTATACAATACAATTCGTTACATATACACATTGTTACATATACACGTTACATATACACGTTACATATACACATTGTTTACACATCTCCTTTGCATACAATTTTTGAGTTCATAATGCATACACATAACATTTATTTATTTTAAGTTCTAATAACATGTTTTTTCATGATTCTAAGCACATAACAAATGGAATATCGTCGAGTCGTATCAGTCCACGGCCTAATAACGAAGAGCTTCGATAAACACATACAGAAGCTCTCGCTAGGCAGTTGGGTGAAGGGCCTGATACAGAAGGCGGTAGTTTTGGATACGGCGCGAATTGGGAGGAGGTTCCTCTCTCTGGAGCCCTGACCACCGGTAGCTAGGGTCGTAGACCTCGCTGTTTATATTTTTATGTATATTTTATAAGAAATTGTAATTTTTAATACATATGTTCAAATATAAGAATGACATGCACAATTAAAAAATATACATATTTATGAAAACTAGATTTGTACTATGTCGTATGTGTTCATAATTAATTATATTATTCGTTATACCTTAACGAATAATATAATTAATTAGTGAGTTTAAAAAAACATTTGTTGGTTCGACCGACCCGATTCCTTTGGCTTTTAATTTCATTGCAAAAGATGCTCGGCGGATTTAGGTAGAATCTATTTCAGTTAGCTAGAAAAGGGGTAGTTTCAATGTAAACAGTCCTAAGAAACTAGAATCACTTACAAACACTTATTTGGAAAACAATGAATTATGCACCATGATTCAAAGAAAAAGTCTGGGCCTATGATTTATTTATGTAAATGACTTAGGTACCTACTATTGCATATGAGCGTATAAATAAATCACACTATACTATCCCACTGCTGAGAAAAGGATTTCTCTCACAAATTGAGGTGAGAGAGACTATTACATTACCTTGATTTTATAATTTATGCTAACGACTTAGGCTGCCCGAATCAGTCCACTGCTGTCCCCTCCTATCAGCTACCACCACCCGCAGCATATTCTCACCGACCCTCCCGTGCCATTACTTCCTTTCTTTCGAATACAGATACCGCACACAGGATCAGACACCGACCTCGCCGGCGAGGTCGAAGAACCCCTTGCTCGCTAGCCGGAGCAGAGCGCCACGGCTAGACACCTAGTATATGCCCTCCCCCATAGCGACTGCCCAAGCCAAGGCCCTTCTGGCTCGAGCGTAGTGGTTGCACTATGACCCTCTTGTCCGGCGAAGCTGTAAAGGCCCCTCGGCAAACAGCGTAGATCACTTACACACACAAGAAAATCTACTGTTTTTTTTTTGTTTATGGCTTCACGACGACGCGTATATTGCCAATGTCAAGTTTTTATAAATTAATTTAACTCCCCGATGAATTTGATGACAACGATGCATATGAAATTGATGAAGTTAAAGCCTTACTTAGGATACCTTACATACCAATTGCGACGGCTGTTTTGAGGGAAATCGAAAAGGCACGTTTTATCACTTTGTTACAATTACATTGACTCATGCACATATAAGAATAATGGTTAATATTCCACCAACATTACACATTATATTCGAAATAACCAAAGTTTTGTAAAATTAAAACAAATTGACGACATCGCTCTTCGATTTCCCGCCAAAACTCCAAAATCCACTGTTGGACATATGCTTCTCCCGTAGTGTAGGGCACCCTGCAGCTAGGTCTTCTTCTTCCTCTTCAGCCGAAAGACGTCTACTGCAGAACAAAGGCCTTCCCTAAAGACCACCACAACGACCGGCTTTGTGCTGTACGCATCCAACTTCTACCCGCGACCTTCACCAGGTCATCGGTCCATCTTGTAGGGGCCTACCCACTTCACGTCTTCCGGTACGTGGTCGCCATTCGAGAACCTTTCTGCCCCAACGGCCGTCAGTTCTACGGGCGACGTGCCCCGCCCACTGCCACTTAAGTTTAGCAATTCTGAGTGCTATGTGAGTGACTTTGGTCCTCCTGCGGATCTCCTCGTTTCTGATTCGATCCCGCAGAGTAACTCCGAGCATAGCTCTCTCCATCGCCCTTTGGGTGAACTTGAGCCTTCTTATGAGGCCCATCGTAAGCGACCATGTCTCAGTGCCGTAAGTCATCACTGGCAACACATACATGTTCAAAGACTTTTATCTTAAGACACTGCGGAATTTTGGACGAGAAGATGTTACGTAGCTTCCCGAGCGCCGCCCAACCGAGCTGGATTCGAAGATTGACCTCTTTCTCGAAGTTGGACCTACCTAATTGGATTCTTTGTCCCAGGTATATATAATCGTTAACAACTTCGAGCGTAGAGTCTCCAACCTTTATAGAAGTTGGTACTACATGGACGTTTGGCATGATCTTCGTCTTGTCCATGTTCATTTTAAGACCTACTTGTTGAGAGACTCTACTGAGGTCGTCGAGCATGGTACTGAGGTCTTCCAGGGTATCAGCCATGAGCACGATATCATCGGCAAATCGAAGGTGAGAGATGTACTCGCCGTTGATGTTGATACCTAGTCCTCTCCAGTCCAGATGTTTGAAGACATCTCCCAGCGCGGCGGAGAACAGTTTCGGGGATATAACGTCTCCCTGTCTCACACCACGCTGCAGTTGAATAGGTGTCGAGCTCTGGTCCTGAAGGCAGACTGACATAGTAGCGTTTTCGTACAAACTCTTAAGCACCTCGATATACCGGTAGTTTACTTGGCACCGCTGGAGAGACTGTAGTAGAGCCCAAGTCTCGATCGAATCGAAGGCCTTCTCATAATCCACAAACGCTAAGCAAAGTGGCAGGTTGTACTCTTCAGTCTTCTGTATGACCTGTCGCTGCGTATGAATGTGGTCTATGGTGCTGAAGCCTTTTCGGAAACTGGCTTGTTCGGGAGGCTGGAAGTCATCGAGTCTGCGCGCGAGACAATTCGTGATGACTCTCGAAAACAGTTGATAGACGTGGCTCAGAAGTGAGATGGGTCTATAATTCTTCAAGAGGGTTTTATCACCTTTTTTGAAGAAGAGAACCACCACACTTCCGCGCCATGACTGTAGCGTTTTGCCCTCGAGGATGACGGTGTTGAATAGTTTTTGGAGAGCCCTCAAAATCGGCTTTCCACTAGCCTTGAGAAGCTCGGCTGTTATACCGTCATCGCCTGGCGCCTTGTTGGTCTTAAGCTGTTTGAAAGCCATACTAATCTCGTTCAGACTGATATATCTCCATGAAGTCAGCCAGCATTTGGCCCCGGGGATTCCGTTGTCCAGTACCAAAGGTTCCCACTCTCAGCTCATCGTCGCCTCGTCTGCCCAGTTTCGCGTGTGTTTGTAGTGAGTTCTAGAGGTATGTATGGCTCTAGATATATCCTTATACATAACCTCCACCTCATCGTCAGGGTATATAATTTTCAGTAAATACCTTTCGGTCGTTTTGAATATCGGGTACGCTACCCTGGTCGACACACTCTCGATCTTGACAACGTTGTTCACGAGAGACCTGTGGACTATAAACCCGACACCACCCTGGGAATGCTGGTCGCCCTCCCGGAAATAGAGCAAGTTACCGGATTTAAGTGTTATCGAGTCCTTACCCTCTTTTCGGACTTCAGATACTCCTATGATATCCCAGTGCAACTTGCTCAATTCTTCCTCTTACTCGTAGATCTTTTCGGCATTTCGCAGTGTGCGCGTGGTAAAAGTTGCCATGGCCAATGGTCGTCGTTGTCGGTAGCCATGTCTCCCCCCGCCCCGCCGTTACCGTGGCTGCTACCGTGGCCAGGACTAGCGGGGCCGCCGGGGACTGGGGGCCGTTTAATATTTGTGGAAATCATTAGGGGGGTGATGCCATAATAACGCCACGCTTGGCAGGAGGGTTGGCGATCGCAGTATAGCGTTAGTAGATATTAAGAGGACGCTGCTGCCCATCCTTTCGTCTTACAAGCCCCTTAGGCACCTCTTACGGCACCTGTGGGCTATGATCTCCTAGCAATAACCCAACTAACTAGGGCTTTGGATGCCATGTGTATCGCCATTCCAGAGAGTGGTGCCTTTCTTCCGGCAACACTCAGCCCAAGCGAGCCCTCTTTCGGTGTGGCACCAGAGTACTGCCTCGCTTGAACTACCGCTTGCAGTATTTGTTGGTGGATTTCGTCGCCTCTTACGACCCGCTGTTAGTCCAGTATGCGGTGGGGAGACTGTATTCTTGATCCGTCCCCACACGGAAAAACATGTAATGCCTGCAGCTAGGTGGGGCGACGATATTCGTAAGGCAGCGGACAGTGATTGAAGGAGAGCTATTAATACATATGAGTGTATCAATAAATCACCCTATACCGTCCCACTGTTAGGGAAAAGAAATCTTTAACAAATCAAGGTGGTACACATTATTTTTATTTTTAGTTTATAGGCTTACCAACAATCTTATACACAATATACAAACATATAAAACTTAGGCCAATACATTCATAGTGTATTAATCTATTACAGGTGTGCACAGCGTGCACATTACATTACAATACCTATGTAATTTAAATTTGGTATAAAGTATTCAACAGGAATTATTTCCTCTATATGCGCGGGCCCGGGTCAACGCTTTTTAGGTCACCCGGGCTAGTGTTTGTTGGAATATCGCCGGATATATAGGAAAGACATACGTAAACCAGTTTACATGAATTGCTTTTTCCCTTTATCTTGACGAATCTTGAATAGCCTGCAGAGTGTAAATTGATTGGCCTTAAACCGGATTAGTTCATGTGAAAATTTTGGATAAGCACTTGAGAGTTTCGTTGGGAAAATAATGCGCGTATGACGGGTGAAGAGGTCGTGGGTTCGAATCTTAGACAACATTTTTAGTCTATATGGCAATAGGCTTGTTACATATTACATGAGACCTAACATCGTTTGCGAAAAGTGGATGCATACAGTATACCTCTGGGCTTGCTTTATACCAGCTTGGGGAATATGGCGTGATAGTGTTTATTTTTTCTTAGAGTATATAAGAACGAAACATTTTAAGAAATAGGTTACGATAAGATTTGCTTAAGTACCTACATTCGGCGGGAATTAAAAAATACATGCTTTTACACAATTCCAAATTTATATTATTTCATAGCTGCAGGAGAAACCTAGCAACTAGTTTAGAATTAAATTCTAAAAGGGATAATACGTAATACCCCGTAATATGTAATACCCCGACTCTGGCAATAGGCACGGAGTGGGAATTAGTTACGACAAATAACGAAGTTGTGTTCATTGTCCATGACAGCGAATACAGCAACATTAAGGACCTATATCATTTGTAGGAAATTGTTACATAGGTATAAGCCATAGCAAAGCATAATACCGTGGATATTACTCAAACAACAATTACCTACTAATCGGATTTAAGAAAACATTCGATTCGATTTTAAATGTCTAACGACGTCACGACTGATTCGAATTGATTTTACAAGTGTACAAGTTATTTGTTCTTTACGTTAGCATCAATCCGTTTACCTTTACTATATAGTTAGATCCAATTGGACTTGTCCCAGTCTCCGAGCCAGATCCCCGATTAAGGACAGGCTTAACTTTATTTGCCGATAGCTCCCTTTAAGTATTGGTTGGGTTGGTAAGGTTTATCTTGGCTCTGGCCTGTGTTTATCTAGTTACCGTCCATTCGTTAAGATTTTATGCTTTGAAGTCGAATTTTCCTGTTATACGTGTAAGTTATTTTAATAGAGATAAGAAATACACTGCTGACATTGAGAGAAGAGTGAGTGTAGAGATTGATTGAGTGATTGGTGCCATGGGCAAACGACTTGGGAGGCGGCACTTAAGTCAAAAGGCACAGCTTGCCATACGCAATGGAGCAGTTGGGGCAAGTAGTCCCTACTTTGTTATATGGTAGTGAGATTGGACATGGGGCGAAAAGGAAAGCATGATAAATGCGGTTGATATGCGAACCCTACGGAAGTTATACGGAGTCAGTCCGACCGACCGCTTTCGTAGCAGCGTAGTAAAATCATAAAGGTGTGAAAGAATATATCAGTGTAAAGATAAAAAAGAATATGCTCCGATGGTTTGGACATATAGAAAAAATGTGTTATTCTTTCTTCCGACATTTTATGTATCTACACAATGCTAGACTATCCGCCATGACTAAATAGACCGTTACTTATCTGGAGAGCAAGTTTGACTTGTTCTGTTTCTCTTGACTTGAGCTCTTGAGTTTTTCTAACCTGCGAACTAACTATGAGAGAAGAAGAAGTCAGAATCTCTCGGACGTCTGTATTTTCTGCCTACCCCGTAAGAAATCTAATGATATAGATAGAGATACATGTAAGTAAATGATCGTCTGTATACATACAAAAGTGCGCAAGGACGAATGTTCTTATACGCAATTGCAATGCGGCCTTGTACTCGCACTGACTCGCCCCCTCTTACGACTTAGCAATGAAAGGAATTGAAATGCACTGTCGGCCTTTACGGATACGTGTTGCATCTAGCTGATAGGTTTCATTCCTATATATTAAAACCAACGTATCCTTATACGTATGGAAAAAACTATCTTTTCCGTCACCCAGTGTCATTATTTAGCCTGCATCCTTCTTTAATCGTTTCCATTCTACTCTATTTAGGGCTATTGAAGGCCAAACGTTTATAATGGCCGGCATTTTTGTGGAATAATTTATGTTTAGTGAACATAAATTAATCCACAAAAAATCTCAAAGCGCTTGAAATTGAAATTAATCCAAAACTGTACCGGTTTCCACTTTTCGTCCGTCCTTTGAAACTGGATGACCAAACTCTCAAAGAGTAAATGTTCTGAATCAAATTGGTTGTAATGAGAGCTTCGTGATGTAACTTGCGAGCCTGCCAACCCGCATTGGTCCAACGTATTGAATTATAGTACAAGGAACGGGGCGAGTTGGGCCAACTAATGAAGTATAGGAGAAATTTGCCAAAATTGCCCTATGGAATCTATTAAAGTGGCTTGTTATTTTTTAATGAACTTTTAACCCATAAAACTTACCAAAAATCATGTAAGTTGTAAGATTTTTACTTGTTAAAAGATAGTTAAATTAGACTAATGCTTCAATTAGTTAGACATATAAAGGCGACATTAATAGTGACTAATTCGGTAATTTGTAAATAAACCAGTGTTGTTGTGAGTGTAAAGAAACTGTTTATCTTCATAATTCTGTTCTTATTTCTTATAATTTACTAAAGTTTATTAAATATAAAAAATAGAATAGAAATATAGAAGCAAAAGTCAATTTTTTTCCATACGTTGTCTTTAAAATATTGACATATTAATATATTTACACTTATTAGTATAGTTATGTATTTGTTCCTCCTCGCGGAAAATGACTGTGTTTGTAACAGAACAGTCTATTGGCTAAGCCAGGATCTACGGTAGTCGTTAACGAAACCATTAGACAGCGTCTATCGGAGCATCAAGGGACTTCTAAATGGTTATGGGCCAAGCGACAAATGCCAACGAAATTACTTCACCTAGAACAAATAATGTCTATCTATGCTGAAACTTAATTTATGTGGCGATAAATGATTTTATCAACACAATTTTTGAAAGTTAAAGAATGTATGGTTTTTTCCGTCAACTATTGCATTAAACAGAAAGTCTGATAAAAAAACGTTAGTTTCATGTAGCTACCTACATTATTGCTAGTATCCATACAAAATAAACTGTTTGTATTCTATGCAATTTTACCTTGCCCAACATTTCGTTAGGCAGCGATGAAACTGATAGTTAATATTGCAAATTTCCTACTTATATGACAATGATCCCACATGATATATACTTTTTCACCACCGTCCCACCTATATTCTCCTAGCGGGGGTGGCAGTGGTGCACAGAGTATACCCACGTTTCGCTGATTATGTTAGGTCCCATGCAATAGGGGGCGAGCCTATTGCCATATACCGGGCACAGTTCCAGACTCCGGACTCATACTAGGAATTTTTCATTAGGATAACTACATTTGTCCGACCTACGATTTGAACCCAGGACCTCGTGATCATAAAGCGATGAGCTTTGCCACTAGACCAACGAGGCAGTCTATACTTTTGCAGTATTTAGGTATAGATTTGCAATCTACAGCACATTGTACAAAATCAATATTGGTAAACAACTGGTGCCTACAAACGTGCCGATATTACACAATAGTTATAAATAGATTATTTATTAGCATGGATTATAGTAAAAACATTCTGTATCTATAAAATAAAGGACATGATAAAAAATATTGGCTTAATGGTGAAAAGTTGCCTACTACATTATACGTAGGTATATTATACAGAATCAGTCGTACGGTACTCGTATTTATCTATATAGTTGTTGTCAAAGATATGGTATGGGATTAGGTATGGTTGGTGATCGCACCGGTGTCTTGCAAATAACTTTGAGACTAAAAAGTATAAAGAATAAACTCGTACTGAAAAATGCCTACGCAGCAAACAGAATTAAGGAACCTACCACATGATTACAGTATTGGTAAGCTAGTTTTGCGGACGTGAGGATACTGCCACGGCCGCGCCCGCGCCGACAATTAGGTGCCCGTCCACTAACGAGCGTGCGAACACGTGCGGACGGCGAAACAATTCACTTAAACAATATCTGCTTATTCTTTTCAGTGTTAGCTTCTGCGTGGTCATTGAAAGATTTCGATATAAAAACCGCCAAACTTTATTACATGTTTTACCTTCGTGATTTAACAAATAGGCATATAACTAATTTGGATCATATCTCAACTGGCAAAGCAATATTGATAAGATATAGAGGCTAATTAAATTTAATTATTTCCTATCACGCTAATGAGTAAGTAAGTACTTATTAGCATTGGTTGGTATTTCTTTTTCGAATTTTTAATTAATCAACAGCATTTTTTGGTTTAAAAATTGTGTGATAAAATCTTTTTAAAATAAAATAAAACCGACTTCAAAAAGCAACAAAAAAATATTTGAAGTCGGTACCGGTTAGTGCATTCGGTTACTTGGCACCGACTTCAAATATTTATTTTTTGGTTTATGTAGTCGGTTTTTTTTAATAGATTTTTATTTTACGGTTTCAAGTGACAAGTGAATTATTTACTATTTCTATCTATCTACCTATATCATCACGTCAGCTCCCTCGCAGGGTAGGCAGAGAGTACAGAGTTCCAACAGGTTCTTTCCTTACATACCTCTCTGGCTTCCTCCACTCTCATAGTTCGTCTCATACACACTCGCCGGTTACGGAGACTCTTGACTTGCCCTTCAGCTAAGACACGGTCTATTTGGTCATGGTAAGATAGTCTAGGTCTTCCCCGGCACCTACATCCTTCCACTTTCGCATTGTATATCTGTTTTGTCATTCTTTCTTCTGGCATTCTTTCTATATGCCCGAACCAACGGAGCATACCCTTTCTCATCTTTACACCGATACTATCTTTCATACCTACTCGCTTTCTTACTACGCTGTTGCGAATACGGTCGGTCAGCGTGACTCCGCACATCTTCCGCAGATATCGCATTTCGACCGCATTTATCCTGCTTTCGTTCTCCTTCTTACATATCCAACTCTCACTGCCATATAACAGCGTTGGGACAAGCACTCCGTTATGCATGGCCAGCTGCGCCTTTTGGCTTAAGTGCCGGCTCCCAAGTAGCCTTCCCATCGCACCATTCACTCTATTACCTGCATTCACTCTTCTCTCTATATCAGCGGCATTTTCCCATCCTTACTGAAGGCGCATTCAAGATATACAAACTCATTTACTTGCTCCAGCACATCGTTACCAACTACAATCCTTGCATTCGTTCTGGTTTCTTCCCGTTCAAAAACCATAATTTTGGTTTTCTTCACATTCAAATGTAAGCCATTGTTCATGCAGTCGTCTCTCATAACTGTGACTAGTGTTTGCAGATCAGTGGCTGTTGGCGCTATCAAAACCGCGTCATCTGCATACAATAGGTGGTTTATCACTAGATCACCCATTTTTACCCCATCAGTCATCACATTCAGTCTTTGAAGACTTTTACTATTTACTATTTATATACCTATATTATATTATTTTGCTGAGTGGTACAGCAAAGTACCTAGAGGATTGATATAATAACCATAATAACGGAATCTATACATTCGTACTGTTCGCCGTTAAGGAGTCCCCTGATGTATCTTCAAAGTCCAACGTTCAAGAGCGATTTCATTAAAATGCACCTTGGAGCTATACTGAACCCAATGCAAAAATAATCATCAAAATCGATTCATAATTGGCGGAATGATCACGTAATATACGTACAAAAAAAATACAGTCGAATTGAGAACCTCCTCCTTTTTAGAAGTCGGTTAAAAATTGGATAATTCTTTTGGTAAAAATCGTAATATAGTTTGGTAAAATATAAGTTTATGGAGAGTATCTTGTGGTTTGGATGATTTATAGGCTGATGTTAGAATTTCAGTTGCCTCGTTGGACTAGTAGCGAATAATGCGCGTTGGGGCCACGAGGTCCTGGCCTGGGCTCCTATCTATCTATCTATATCATCACGCCAGGTCCCTTGCGAGGTAGGCAGAAAGTACAGAGTTCCAACAGGTTCTTTCCTTACAGATCTCTCTGGCTTCCTCCACTTTTATAGTTCGTCTCATACACGCTCGCCGGTTACGGAGACTCTTGACTTGCCCTTCAGATAAGACGCGGTAATTTTTTGATAGAAAAAGAAACAGTATCAGTCCGGAGTCTGGCATTGTACCCGATATTATACGAGGCATGCCTTTTAAGTTTTGTCGTTTGAAGAAAAAAACACAACTAGAACCTTATAGTACTTTTTATTGTTTTTCAAAGTATTCACCACGTGGCTTAATACACTTTTCCATTCGCTCAAAACAGTTATTATAACATTTATTCCACTCTAAAGTGGGGGTGTTCAAAACGGCTGACTTGAAAGCGTCGACTGCTTCTTCACCGGACTGGAACCTTTGACCACGAAGACTTTTCTTAATTTTAGGAAATGTAATGAAATTGTTAGGGCTTAGGTCAGGACTGTATGGAGGAAGGTCAAGAATTTCTACTTTTTCCTGCTTCAAATACTCAATCGTTTGACGTGCGCTGTGTGAGTTTGCGTTGTCGTGGTGCAGGATGATGCGTCGCTTTGAGTTAGATTTTCGAAGTTCGGCGATGACTTGTGGTAAACAAACTGTAGTATACCACTCTGCGTAACCGTTCTACGATCGTCAAGTGCAATAGTTGCAACATGGCCGGTTTTTCCAACGAACGTGGCCACCATCTTCTTTGAAGTGCTTCGAGAACGAACAACTTTAGTCGGCTTTGGCTCGTCTTGAAAGACCCAGATTGTAGATTGTTGTTTGGAATCAGGATCGTAGGCATAGATCCAAGATTCGTTACCACTGATGATGTCGTAGACGTGATTTGACTCTCCTCGGTTGAACCGTTGCAGAGTTTTCTTACACAATCTGACGCGGGCCGCCTTGTGATCGTCGAAAAGCAGATGCGGTATCCAACGGCAAACTAGCTTTCTCACATCAAGCGCTTCATGCAAGTTCTTCTGAATGGTTGTCCCTGAGATGCCTAATAGAGCCTCTATCTCTCGATACGTCACATGACGATCTTCGAGAATTTGTTGTCTCACAGCAATGATGTTATCTTCAGTGAAGGCGGATTTTGGGCGTCCTTCGCGAGATTTGTCACTAACACTAGTATGTCCACGCTGGAATTCTAAATACCAGCGTTCGACAGTCCGCAGACATGGGGCTTCATCACTAAACAAAGATGTTAGCTCTTCAAAACACAGAAGCCGTGTCAGGCCTCTTCTAAATTTGTAGAAAATTATTGCACGAACATTTTCCTTAGAAAGATTTATTTTCGTACGTAACCTGACAGATTCCAATCGACGCTGTGGATACACAATAGTATTAATCCTAATACTTTCAACTGTTTTGAGATTCAAAATTTAAACACATTCGAATATAGAACAATTCCAAATTCAAAATTGCCGGGAAATATGGAAACGACAGAACTTAAAAGGCATGCCTCGTAGCAATAGGCCCCCATTACAGAAACTTAATATTGTCGACGAAGAGTGAGTGTACACAGAACACCTCTGCCATCCCTTTCTTGGGGAATGTAGGTGTGACGCACACCGCGTTAGAATCTCTTAAGAAACCACTAATAGTGTTACAGAAACGATTTAATGGTTGTATCTTAGTTCGAAATGATGTTAGTAGCGCAGCAAACCTCGTTAGTGCTCTGCAACCTCGTATAATTGCCGTGTCCCTTGTAACTTCTACCGTGTTACCCTCTAGTAACTTGATTTGCATGTCTATATTGGTTCTATTTTAGGATATAATATTTTGAAGGAAAATAGCTTGGCTTCGTTGATGTTTTTTGAGTAACATGATTCGTTTTTTTTTTAACTATTAGTATAAGTAACAACAACAAGACTTAGTTTTCGATGTAGAATATCTATATGTCTCTATCTATATCATCACGCCAGATCCCTTGCAGAGAAGGCAAAGAGTACAGAAATCCAACAGGTTCTTTCTTTACAAACTTCTCTGGCTAGCTCCACTTATAGTTTGTCTCATACACACTTGACGATTACGGAGGATCTTGACTTGCCCCTCAGATTACATACGGTGTAATTGGTCATGGTCATCGTCACCATTCACAATCCTTACATTCGTTTTACATTCATAGAACTGAGCAGTATATTAGCCGACTTCAAAAAAGGAGGAGGTTCATAATTCGTCTGTTTTTTTTATAACTCCTTTGCTTATGAACTGATTTTGATAATTCTTTTTGCATTGGGTTCAGTATAGTTTTGAGGTGGTCCTATTTTAATGTTATTGGTGTTGGACTTGGACTTTGAAGATACACCAGGGAACTCTTTAACGGCGAACAGCGGCGATTCCGTTATTATAGTTATTATATTTATCATGTAGGTACCTTACTGTACAACTCGACGACGAACTGATGACGACGATTTAGCGCACTGGTTAAGAGCTTAAGCTGCTCCTCCCACTGTGTCTAATAGTCGCGGGTTCGATTCCCGCACGGGACAAATCTTTGTGTGATCCACAATTATTTGTTCCGCTCTGGGTATTTGTGTTTGTGAATTGTCATGTTTGTAAACGCACCCACGACACAGGAATAAATCCTAGTGTGGGGCTACGTTTTTCAAAAAAGGAAAAAAAAAAAAAAAGAACTCGGCAAACTAATATAATATCGGTATATAAATATTAGTAAATAATTTACTCATCACTTAAAATTGTCATCGCCAACAAACCGACTGCACCATCCAGCACCGACTTCAAATATTTATTTTTTGCTTTTTGAAGTCAGGTTACCTTCTTTTAAAAAGATTTTTAATAATTAAAAATTATTTACTTGTATAATCTACATTATATAAACGCACGAAAACTACCAATGCAAATTCTGTAACAAATTTAAATAGACCGTGTGCCGACGGCATATTTATTCAAATACATAAGAATGTAAGCCGGTCACGGTATTACGGCCTTGACAGTAAATGGACTAAGGTTACATTTTGTATCCCGAAGACGTGATGTATTACATTGTCAGCAAGAAAAATACTGGATTTGGCAGACATATATTTCATGTCTACAGTTCAACCTAAATCTTATAATAATTCCTAAGCGCATGCATAATGAAGTGTTACAAATTATTACTTATAAAGTTGTTTTTTGGTTTCGTGTTATATGCAAGGGAATTCAATTTTTAACCTTACACTGCTTTAAATCATTAGTGCCAGTACTTACAATATCTATTTATCAAGGCTTTCTCTTGATAGGTCATTCTTCATTACCCGACTGTTCAGTAGAAACATCACATCTACGCATTTGACGCTTGTCTCATGTTAAACCCTGATTCGAGTCTAGATTAACCTAAGCACTGACACGTACGTGATATATCTGCCGAGTGCCAAAGACTTATGGAAGACGTGTATACATAAATACATACAGAAGTACCAAAATAATGATTGTGCTTGTTCAACGTTGCTTTATGGGGCATTTGTAAATGTCTGAGGGCCTCTTTCACCACCCTCGAGTGAAGCATGAATAAGATTAATCGACATTTAAAGTTGCAAGTACGATTATGTACGAATTTCAAAATCTCTGAGTAGCGGTCTTTATACGACGGCTAAAGCAGCCAGTTTTAAGGCCCCGGGTCTGATAAGTTTGGAAACATGGCTATAGGGGGGGATTATTTTATTTGTTCTCAATTTAGGCGATTCTGATTTGTTTCAGATCCAGGCAATACTATGTCACAGATAGGTTTTAAATTTAAAATAGCTTCCTAGAAGCAATGTGATTTTCTGATTCAAAAGAAGAAGAAAAAAGAAGAAAAGATAATAAGTTTATTTGCAACGCGTTAGTACATATAAAACTTGAAGAGACAAACACTTGAATATACTTAATTACTAACATCGTAAAAAAACGGACCCGAACTCAGTATAATGCTGGAAGCCTTCAACAGCAACCAGCGCTGGTCTTCAGTCCGGCCGTTAGGTGACGTCACACACGTTAACAAAAAAAAGACATGAGAAAGTTATGTAAGTAAGAAAAATAACAAGTAATTAAATGTAACAAAATGATACCAAAAGAATTATGTACCTAAGTAAAAAGAAAGAAGAAAAACGTAATATAAGTTTTTCATACAACGCGAAACAATACAAAAATATAAAATACAACCAACCAAAAAAAATGGAAGACACTAAAATAATACAGTAATAATAACAAAATAACACGAAAAAAGGTTTTAAATTCAAGTATTTTAATTCAATACTGGTAATGCTATGAAGTGTGATTTTACTCAACTCTAATCTTACTAGCTACTTCGAATATTGATAAACTTCTAGGATAAAATAATATAAAATTTTCATACTTAATAAAATCAATAACACGCCGTCCGCCTATATTCCTCAAGCGGGATAGAGGTGTACTGTGTAAGGTCACTTTTCGCTTCACCACCGATACTAGATCTCATGTAATGAGGGTGACCCTATTGCCATATACCACAATTTCAGACTCCGGACTGATACGGGGAAGTTTTGAAAGAAAAACTACATTTGCCCGACCTAGGATTAAACGCACGCAGGACCTACGAGGAAGTACACAATAGCTCGTACAAAATCGGGCTTCTATACAGGCGGATAATCTCACTCACCATTCGAATATTGTAACAAACGATATACCCAGTTAAGCAGTCAGGATTTACCTCGCAAACGAAATTTTCCAACTCGCAACGTTTACTAGCGTTTAGCGATACTTGCCTAAATTTACTTTGGCGGAAACGAAGTTCACAGACAAAACAGAAATTCCGAGATCTCCTGTAAGTACTAAAAGTTGAAAGCTTTAAACAAAGTTGTAAAATTGAGGCTGAGTTCACGGAGTTTTGATACGCCGATGTTTAATTACATAAACTGATGTGTGATGGCTCCTTGTATGCTCCATTTCGTGTAACGTTACTAATTAGACGTTGGATGATGATTGATTGGAGAAACGACGTATACAAGTATAATATAGAGTACGATCTTATTGTCAGATACTGTTAAAAAAGCATTGAACAAAAACTACTAACAATAAATTTTAGGATTAGTGATTGATTTGCATTTTCTTTAATTCATCATTTCAATATTTGGATTTTATTATTTTATAACACTATACGAATATCGTGAAAGATTTTTGGTGCAAAAAGATGCGTGAAACCTAAACATCAAACGGAATTTTAATGAATCATGGTATTATGTGATTGAACTGAAATATTGCCATTAAATGATATTGCCATTAGACGGACGATTTAGCGCAGTGGTTAAGAGTTTAAGCCGCTCCGCCCACTGTGTCTGAGAGTCGCGGGTTCGATTCTCGCACGGGGCAAATCTCTGTGTGATCCACAATTATTTTTTCCGGTCTGGGTATTTGTGTATGTGAATTTTCATGTTTGTAAACGCACCCACGTCACAGGAATAAATCCTAGTGTGGGGCTACGTTATATAAAACAAAAAAAATGGACTGCATAATAGAATTATTATATTCACGGCAGTTGCTCTATTCAGTCCTGAAACTATTTTCAAACTATAGCGTAGAAAACAAAATATACAATTTTTTATTCCTAACAAAAACCAGTCTTCGTTCCAACGTAGCTTCAAATCAAAAAGCGTGCTGGTCTATGATGTAAGCTCGCATATGCAGTGGTAATTAATAGCCCGGAGTCTAAACGAAAAAGTTCCTTCTGTAAATGAACGCCGGCAAAGGGTACATAGCGTCAAAAAGGCGCCGTGCAATGCGAAGACTCGGTTTTACAATAAGTAAATAGAGGTCTCATGCTCACACGCATGGGCCCGGAACTTAGCAGAGGCGTATCGCCGGCAGAAGTTTGTATTGCGCTCTTGATGAATATGCACTCGGTTTGTGAGTCAACTCACTAGCTTGGTACCGCATACGACAACTATGGCGCGGCACCACTGCTGTTTTGTGCGCGATACAGCAAACAAGAGCTACGTGATTCAAAATGTGCTTTTTAGTTTTTGGACCTGTATTAAGTAATTTTATGTTATTTACAGGAGAAGTTTTAAGAGAGACGTCTATAGGGAAAGAACCTTTTGGAACTCGGTACTCTCTGTTTACCCCCTAAGGGTTATGGCGTGATGATAGAAAGAAACAAATATATATAATTGTCAATATTTCGAAGACAATATTTTTAAAGAAAAATAGTTTATGTTATATTTTAAAGTAAAATTTTGACTCTTGTTTGATTTTGAATTGTACAGATTAGCGATAGTACATACAAACAATGACTTTATGAATTTACTCATATACAAACAATGACTGAATTTACTTATATGCAAACAATTAAATTTAAGATAGCACTGCTTAAATACAAGTTGTATTAGTTTCTACTTCCGTTAAACATTAGGAAAGAAACATTTGGAACTCTGTACTCTCTGCTTACGCCGCTACGGATGTAGTGTGATGTTATAGATAGTTACTTCCTTTACGTCGAGTTGTACTAATGTAATTCAAATATTGATTCCGCCACTGTCAATGAATCTATAATGACTCTTCACTACTTACTATAAGTTCAAAAATATATTTTCTTTCGTCGAATCTACCTAACGTATCGGTGGAGTAACGGTATATCATCGGTACAACCTTTATGAAAAAAATTAATAAAACGTAATTAAAATAATAACTCAGTAGAAGTTCAATTGAAATAACTAAAAATGATAGATGAAAGCGCATACTTGAGAACTATTTTCCCTTTCCATTTCCATTTCTTTTATAATAAGTAAGATCTAGTTCTATCTATACAGGAAATAATAACGAAGTGCACTTCAGATAGCCCCCACTTTAGTTACGTTTTACATATACACTGATACCTATCAGAACTGCTCCCGTTCACTCAACTATGCGTACTAACTTCCTAATAGATGTAATATGAACTAATTACTGGGTCAGCTTCGCTTGCTAAGTGGAACTGGTGCAAAAAGTTAACCGTGAATGGAAACATGGCATTATAGGGACACTATTCGGTCCTTACGACGAAATTTATATGATAAAGCCTGCATTCAGGTGATAAAGACTCTGGAAATTAATGAAATCAAATCCTTAACAGGTATGACAGTGATGATGACACAACAATCAATATGGTTACCGACCACGATACCGGCCGATATTGAAGTTTTGTGACTGTTCAGTGGGATTATTAAACGTAAGACATATGAAACTAATATAACTAAAAACATGTTACTTCATTGTTAATGATTTCAAAAAAAGTTTTCCAACCCTATAAAATTAGTTTTGTATCGTGGGCGCATTTTCACAACACCAATATCATGCATGCATGCACAAATACCTAGATCGGAACCAATCGATCATGCAAAGATTTGTCCATTGACACATCACCTGATCAAGTGTCGAGCGGCCTTAGGTTTAACTACTAGATTAAACGGACGATGCTTTTACGGTTTTTGAAGCAAATAAAAAAAGTTTAAGGTATGTATTTATATGAAGAAGTAATTCCACTGATAATAGCTAATCCATAAAACAACAGCCAACCACAAAAATAAGCTATAGAACACAAAAAATGTTTTTGATTGTGTATTTTGAAACAGTAATTTTTGGTAATACTATTTACGTTCTACCTAATATCTATCTTCTAAGAAATAATCATACTTGGAATAAAGATGTTTAAGGATAATACATTATATCATAGAAGCTATTGTTATAGGACTCAGTCGTAATGCTAAACTTGATCTTTATTAGGTGTCTATCACATTTTCACTGAAATCTTGGCACCACAGATTGTAACTTACAAACTTGCGAGAACTGAACCAAGAGAAAAGTTTTTCAAGGCAGTCATAAAAACGTTTCTTCGGCTCCGCAGTCAATTCCAACTATACATACGTTGCAGTGGCGGCCACTTTGGCTCGCTTCTGGTGGCAAAAACGCTTGTCGAAGATTTCAAATATTAGTGCGAATAAATAAATTGGGCGATACATCTACACTAATATTATAAAGAGGAAAGATTTGTATTTTTGTATGTTTGTAACAGATAAACTCAAACACTACTGGACCAATTTCTAAATTTCTTTCACCATTAGAAAGTAGTAACATAGGCTATATAACATAGACCCGGTAGGTGGCGCTGTTGTCGACCGGGTATGAAGTCGGCAAACTGCTAGTTTATTTATAAAGCTTGAAGGATTAAAAGTGTTTGGACTTTCATCAAGTAGAATGTTCACGTATGAAAAATATATGTAACATCTATTATTATTTGTGTGTCTCGATGTTTGATGGTTGATGAAGAGATGATAACGGGTTTTACCCGGACCCTTGGAAGGCTTGCGTAGGGACATGGGTCTATCATGTAGAGATCCTGCAAGAAGTTAAGTTTATGGAAGTCACCAAGAGATCACCACCAGATCAATTGCTGAAAATGAAGAAACAAATAGCTCACTGATAATTATGGAAGTGGAACAGGGCCTATATGAAGTGAGCTTTAATGGACAAAACTGGTATATTTTATAGGATATGGTCACCGGCCATAGTTAGTGATACCTAATTAACCGTGGCCGGCGGTGACTCGCCGATCACTAGATGGGCTCTTAAAAGGTCGTCATGATATAACTGAGGGCAACACCGGTTTGAGCATCTCAAGGTATTGAAAGATCAGCTGCGCTTACTCTGAAGTTACTCGCGTCGTTGTACACTTTAACACCTACAACTTTAGAGTATATCGACGTAGGAAAGCATTAAGTTCCTACGTCGATGTAGCTGTAGCGGCTTCTTTCGAGATGGCCAATTAAGGCAAGTCAGAGCCGAGAGTCCTGCGGGCACCCTTTGGTTTCTACTCAACCGACAAAGACGCCAATGTGGACCCTGACTGGGTGCACTCTGGTCCGTGGTGTCATATTATTATTATCAACATAAACCTATACTGTTCTACTACTGCAAGGCAAGGTCTTACAAATCCTAATGTAGCATTTAGAGTAATCAAATTCCGAAACCATATTTAAATACTGACTTACTTTGTCAGAAATTCAATTTTATTTTAGTAACCATTGGCATCAAAAGACACCCATATAATATGAAGACCACATAATAAAATAGAACAATTCCTGTCCTGTGATCACGTGGACCGAATGTTATGTCCAACCAGGCCCCATTCACTCCCAGACCAGAGACAATCAGGTACGAAATGTAATTTCAAATTCTTTTTGTAGAAATCGTACACACGACCTTCTACGAGATTATGATATATATCTGATTTCAATATTTTACCTGTACATAACATATATATAAGAGAAATCCTTGGTTCCTAAGTCAAGTTTCGTGCTATACATATTATGCACTGCCGCGTGGTTCCCGGCTTAGAATAGGACCAACCCATCTCATCCCATCGGGTGTCGTACAAGGCGACTAAGGGAAAACTAGGGAATGGGCAGCAGCGTTCCCTTAACACTTCTACCATCAAAAACTGCGCTCGCCAACCCGCCTGCCAAGCGTGGCGAGTATGGCAAATACCCCCAATTTATTAAAATGGAAGATAAGAATAAAACCAGGCCCCTAGTCCCCGGCGGTCCTGTTCGTCCTGGCCACGGTAGCAGCTATGGTAACGACAGGACAAGGGGTGCTAAGAATCTCCGGCAGAGATTCGGCTATCACCAACATCGAAAATTGGCCCTGGTGACATACAATGCACGCACGTTAAGGACAGATGAGAAGCTTGTTGAGCTGGAAGAAGAGATAAACAAGTTGCGGTGGAATATTGTTGGTTTATCGGAGGTCCGAAGAAAGGGCGAGGACACGATAACCTTAAAATCCGGCAACTTGTTTTACTACCGGGAGGGTGAACAGCAGTCCCAAGGTGGTGTCGGATTTATCGTCCACAAGTCACTCATAGACAACATTGTGTCCATCACTAGTGTGTCGAGCAGGGTAGCGTACCTGATACTCAGAATATCCAAAAGATATTCGCTGAAGGTCATACAGGTCTACGCACCGACCTCGGCATACTCAGATGATGACGTCGAAGTAATGTATGAGGACATTAGTAGAGCCATACATACTTCCAAAGCACACTTTACAGTGGTTATGGGTGACTTCAATGCGCGGCTGGGCAAACGGGGCGATGATGAGTTAAGAGTGGGGCAATTTGGATATGGGCAGCGCAACCCCAGGGGTCAGAGGCTGGCCGAATATCTGGAGAAGGAGGGACTCTTTATGATGAACTCTTTCTTCCGGAAGCCGCCTCATAGAAAATGGACCTGGATGAGCCCTGATGGTTCTACAAAAAATGAGATAGACTTCATCATGAGCACCAAGCGACAAATATTTAATGATGTCTCCGTGATTCACAGGGTAAAAACCGGCAGTGATCACCGAATGGTCAGAGGCACATTAAATATTAATGTCAAAATGGAAAGATTGCGTCTGATGAAGTCTACGCTCCGACCTTCTTATGCACACATCCAAAACCCCGAGAACTTTCAACTCGAATTGGCAAACCGCTTCGAATTGCTAGACAGCAGCGCATCAGTGGACGAAATCAACAACAGGCTGGTAGAGACTGTCCATACGGTCGGGTCCAAGTATTATAAGCCCCACCGTAAAAATAGACCTCAAAAACTATCTAACTCCACCCGAAATCTCATGGCTGAGCGACGTTCCATGACGCTCCAAACCTCCGATGATGCTAAGTCCTATAGGCAGCTCAATGGACAGATACTGAAGTCCTTGCGTCACGATTTACGGTCCTTCAATACAAGGCGTATTGAGGAGACCATAGCACAGAACAAGGGCTCCAAAGTGTTCGCAAGAGACGCGTCTATTGGGCAAAGCCAGTTGACGAAGCTGAAGACGGAGGACGGAAACGTAACGTCGAATAGGTCAGAGGTGCTCAGGGAGATAGAGAGGTTCTATGGGCAGTTGTATACCTCAGTAGCTGAACCTGTTGTTGACTTGGTAAAAGACCCAAGAGCCAAGCTAACCCGACACTACACTGAAGATATCCCGGACATCAGCCTGTACGAGATTACGATGGCTCTCAAACAACTCAAAAATAACAAAGCACCAGGCGAAGACGGAATTACCGCAGAGCTTCTGAAAGCGGGCGGAACGCCGGTACTTAAAGTCCTTCAGAGGCTGTTTAATTCCGTCTTGCTCGAAGAGAAAACGCCGGAAGCATGGAACAGGGGAGTGGTGGTACTGTTTTTTTAAGAAAGGTGATAACACTTTACTGAAGAATTATAGGCCCATCACACTGCTGAGCCATGTTTATAAGTTGTTTTCGAGAGTCATCACGAATCGTCTCGAACGCAGGCTTGATGACTTCCAGCCTCCCGAACAAGCCGGTTTCCGGAAAGACTTTAGTACCATAGACCACATACATACGCTGCGGCAGATTATACAGAAGACCGAGGAGTATAATCGGCCACTATGCTTGGCGTTTGTGGACTATGAGAAAGCCTTCGATTCGATCGAGACTTGGGCGGTTCTTAGATCTCTCCAGCGATGCCGCATTGACTATCGGTACATTGAAGTGTTGAAGTGCTTGTATAATAACGCCACCATGTCAGTCCGAGTACAGGGGCATTGCACGAAGGCGATCCCCATAAAAAGAGGAGTAAGGCAGGGAGACGTCATTTCTCCGAAACTGTTTACGGCCACCTTAGAGGACGCCTTCAAGCTCTTGGAATGGCAAGGACTTGGCATCAACATCAATGGCGAATACATCACTCACCTTCGATTTGCCGACGACATTGTGGTCGTGGCGGAGTCGCTGGAAGATCTAGGACGAATGCTCGGTGACCTCAACAGAGTATCTCAACAAGTGGGTCTTAAAATGAACATGGACAAAACGAAAATAATGTGTAACGTCCATGTCGTACCCACCGCACTCACCGTTGTCTACTCTTGAAGTTGTCGACGAATACATTTACCTGGGACAGGTAGTCCGGTTAGGTAGGTCCAACTTTGAGAGAGAGGTCAATCGACGAATCCAACTCGGCTGGGCAGCGTTCGGGAAACTGCGCAACATCTTCTCATCCAAAATACCTCAGTGCCTTAAGACTAAAGTTTTTAGTCAGTGTGTGTTACCAGTGATGATATATGGATCAGAGACGTGGTCTCTTACTATAGGTCTCATAAAAAAGCTCAGAGTTGCTCAGCGAGCTATGGAGAGAGCTATGCTCGGCGTTTCTCTACGCGATCGAATCAGGAATGAGGAGATTCGTAGAAGAACCAAGGTCACCGACATAGCCGTTAAGATTAGCAAGCTGAAGTGGCAATGGGCGGGCCACATAGGGCGTAGATCGAAATGGCGTTGGGGCAGAAAGATTCTAGAGTGGAGACCACGTATTGGCAAGCGCAGTGTGGGACGACCGCCTGCCAGATGGACCGACGATCTTGTGAAAATCGCAGGAAGTCGTTGGATGCAGGTGGCATCGGACCGGTTACGCTGGAAAGCGATTGGGGAGGCCTATGTTCAGCAGTGGACAAGTATAGGCTGAGATGATGATGATGATGATATTATGCACTATTAGGTCATCACTACAAACTATTACCGGTTCTACATCATACTACCTAAATAGTTTATACCCACTCAAGTATTTATCGATCGGCTGATATCGAGAGAAGCATCACACGTTTAACATGCCCAACGGCTGTGCAGTCCTTTGAACAAATATCATTGTATCAAGTTTGATTGGTATAACATAGAATAGCGAATTTGAAGGGCAAGTCAAGAGTCTCCGTAACCGGCGAGTGTGTATGAGACGAACTATGAGAGTGGAGGAAGCCAGAGAGGTATGTAAGGAAAGAACCTGTTGGAACTCTGTACTCTCTGCCTACCCCGCGAGGGAGCTGGCGTGATGATATAGATAGCGAATTTGACTCAAAATACCTTAGACTGACGTGGGTGGACACAACTTACACTACTGTTTACTAACCTTTAGCTCTTTTGCTGTTAAACTGACCAGCGCGAGAATTTGTAATTTGAGCGATGTGGGGGATGAAGTTTACATAATAGTGCTCCTTACTTTCAGTCTTGCTTCGCTGCACGTTGTGACTAAGCTGAATGTAATCCAAGGGTTAGCATTCAGAATTAGCGTATATATTTTTTGGTTCACTTAAAACATCGTTAAACTAAAAAAAAACTTTTGCATTCATCAAAAGTTAACTGTACTAAAACTAGTGCTTTCCACCTCTGTATATTGCATGTTTTCGTTTTACCAAAATTATATGAGATTTTTAGCATTGAGCCTACCACAGTAATAACAAGCTACTTTAGCAACGTTATGTAGTTTTCTTCTCCGTTTCGATACATCTGTATATTGAATAGCAAACTTTAAGTTTCTGTGTGTGTGTGTGAATGATCTACGCTGATGGCCGCGGGGCCTTTACAGTTAAACCGGACAAGAGGGCAGCGTGCAACCACTACGCTCGAGCCAGAAGGGCCTCGGCTTCAGTAGCCGCTATGGGGGAGAGCAAATATTAGGTGTCTCGCCGTGGTGCTCTACACCGGCCTGCGGGCAAGGGATTCTTTGACCTCGCTGGTGAGGTCGGTGTCTGATCCTGCGTGCGGTATCTGTATCTGAAAGAAGGGATGTAAGGGCATCGGGAGGGTCGGTGAGAACATGCCGGCCGGACGGCGATAGCGGTTGATAGGAGAGGAGATAGGTTCGTAGTCGGCGGCGGCTACGATTAGCGGTTTCCTATGATTGGACGCGTTCGCGAAATATCAAGTGGTCGCCTTCTTAATAATGGCGCGAATAGGTTCGAGACCGAGATCGAAATGGAGAACAGACTTTAAGTACGTAACATATATAACTTACGAATGCATTCCTACTTTATCATTTATAGGGGGTAAAGGCAAAAGAAAGAACATACTACACCTCAAAATCAAATAAACATTCTGATTATAAGAAAATATACTAGAAAAGAAGAAATGTAGTCTGCCTCAGGCACCTATTTGCCATCTTAGTATTATTTCCGTTATACGCTTGTAAATAAGTTTCTTCTTTTATTTGCAGACGAAGTTAAATACAGATTCGTTTTACATCGGTCGGATTACTCAAGTCAATTTTCAGCGACTGGTTTTCTACCATTCAATAACATGTGATGTAAAAATATTTTGAATAAGGAAATTCCGTATTCTTTTCATGGAAGTTTTGTGTTCAATATGCAATGGATTAAGTAAATATGTTATTTAGAAATTATTACTTCCATCATTGACAAGGTACTCGTCAAAGACTTCTATAGATATTATTCTATGGAATGATTACAATAAAAGGTAATCGGGTTTTTATATTCCTGTAGGAAATGACCTACAGGAATATAAAAATTTTAATGATTATAATGTACAATTTCTGAATGCGACTGATTTAGACAAGAACTAATTTTAAGTCCTTATCATTCCACATGATCTTTCCATCAAAACATAATAAAAAATACGTCTTTTTAAAAATAAATTGAATTACCTACTAACAAGGTCTGATATTTTGATATTTTTTATTCTTGTAACAAAATAATTGTTGGTATATAGAATACTGTAGGCGTAAAACAATCAAAACATTATTAATAAGTAAGTATTGTTTTACACCAAACATGGTTTTAGTAAGATATCAGATTTATTCATACAAATTCTTTGAGCTTTTATTTCAAACATTTTCAAGTTAGTAACAACATAACTTGTGGTTATTAGTGTTGTCCTTACCGTAGGGGATGTTTCTGAAAGTTCAGTTACTTGGTGGAAAGTATGCGGCCCGAATATTGAAACAATCGGCGGTCGACACTTGCGACTTACCGTCCGATATACAGCACATAACTCGTGTGGTTAAAGTAGAAATACTTTAAACTTACAGTAAACGCAGTATCTAACTTCTTAACTGCTGTACCGTCCAACTCTCTACTATAATAACTCTGTAGTCAAGTATTATTTATCAATCCATTTTCACTCTAATTCAGTAGTTAACTACTTTATAAGGCACTACTAATGACTTAACCGAATTTATACAAGGTGTAACATAAATAACGCAAGACCTCGGACACCCCAATTAGATTGTTGCTTAACAAATTCAATACGAATATCAAACTTCCAATTTTAAGGTGCTTTCTATAATTTTTTAAGCTTTTTGGTACTTAAATTAACCATAATATTTAATAATTAATTAACTTTTGTTTGCGAATTGAGGTGTTTGTAATATAAATACATTTAAAAAAGGCGTAATGCTTTGAATTATGATTTAACACCGTCACGCCTATATTCCCCAAGCGGGGGTGGCAGAGGTGTACTGAGTACACCCAAGTGTCGCCGACAATGTTAGGTCATATACCGGTCACAATTCCAGACTCCGGACTCATACTGAGAATTTTTCGTTAGAAAAACTATATTGGTCCGACCTAGGATTTGAACCCAGGACACACAAAGCGATGCGCTTTGCCACCAGACCAACGAGGCAGTCAATCCAATGATTTAATTTTGTTTAATACAGTGAATAGAACGAGTAACAGCATTTTTTTGAAAATAAAATAAAAAATAACTAACTTTATAAATTGTTGAAATCGATTCAGTTCTCAATTTAGAACAAACTGCTTTCAGGTCTTGCTTTAATTATGTTACACCTTGTATATTCACAATGTTTATTGCTGGTGAAAAAATGAGACGCTCTCTACGTGTACTTACATAATAATACTCGTATGGATAGTATATTAATTGCATTTAACAATGAATATACATTGTAGTTCTCTCAGTAGAAAGATAAGCAATTCCAAAGGGAACAAACAGAAGGCAACAATGTGACTCGTTATCAAGGTATCCATTGCCCGGCCGCAATATTCACAATTATCATTTTTCGAGCTCTATTAATATTACGGCGATATTCTAATGTAATCTGCGGAGGCACAAAATGTAAACACTTTAATAAAAGAATGTATTCGGCGATTACCCAATATGTAGCCTATAAATATGAAGAATACATTAACTGTAAAAGATTCTTCATGTAAGCAGTGTTCTGAATCAGTTCTGTGACATAATCGCTAGTCTATTGCGATCACCATATGCCCCGGTTCAGTTAGGGACATGGGGTCTTACCTAGTTTTGCTAATTATACCTAAATCAGTTAAATTGTGAATTTTTATTAATCTGCTTCTATAGCTACGTTGACTTTCGTTACAGTCGAACGTAATAGAAAATCGAAGAAATAGACGGAAATAGCATTTTACAATGTAACATTACGTAGTCAGGTACTATCGATTGCGCATAGAAAATGGACACAAAATGCTTGTAACTTGGTTTGGTCCGTAGAAATAAACTAGGCCCCTCGGTCTTCGAGTTTTATACGTAGTAAGTGAATAAATACATTAAATACTTCAAAGCTGGGAATCAAGGAATCCGGCATGATGATACAGATAGATAAACCAACCTATTACTACTATTTTGACTAAAGGCTTCAGGAATACAGACATTCTAGAACCGTCATTAAAAAGTGCAGTAGTATCTCCAGATTTGTACGGACTGTGTTTAGGAAACAAGAGTTTGAGAGGTGTCGTATCGTTAGAAAAGATCCATAATACATACATGACGTGGGTCAGATATAGTTTGACAAAGATATAGCTGCGTTTTGTATTAATTGACAAATCGCATATTATGATTCAACGATTGGTATGCTTACAAAAGGCGACATGATAGAATAGTATATTGCAATAAATGTATTTTAAGCTGATCTATAATTCAGGCTAAATTATTAATTGATGACTGAGTAGTTCAAAAGCAGTTAGTTGTCGCATATAAATTTATACAACGGGAATCGCAAACAAACGAGACTATTTGTCATGTCAGCCATCTTTTTCCTATTAAATAATTAAGTATACTGTACCTGTTAATTGATAATGGACATCGTCATTCGTTTTATATATAAAACGAAGAGATTTCATTTAATTTCTAATTATCGATGGCACTCTTCAATATGCTGTCATTATGTTGTTATGCTTATAGGTACTGTAAGAGTAGAACATGTGAAAGTGACTAGTGTTTTCCTGTTGCGTTAGTAATTTCATGTTAATAAATAATTAAATACTGAAACGACAGGATATTGTTAATGCCTGTAATATAATTCTCACTGTCATAGTGTGTTATATAATTTTATATTGTGTCAAGGTAATTCCTCTTTACTCCTATCATTATGACTAATATTAGCAAATTGTAGTGGTTATCAAAGGGTATAACGAATATAAATTGGAAACGTTCTAAGGAGACAATGAAATGTCCTGGTACCATTTGAATCAGAGACGAATAAAACTATCTATCTATATCATTACGCCAGATACCTTGCGGGGTATTTAGAGAAATAAACTGTTATTTGTAATTTCTGCAAGTCAGTTCAGTAAGAAAAAAGAAAGAAGGTAAAATGTTTTGAATGTCATCTAAATCTTTATAGAAAATGTTAGTCTTGCAAACATGCAAATGAAGGTTTATTAGAATCAATCGTAGAGTTCTAAAATAAGGTCAGACAATATTATTTTTCACAATGGTTTAAATATAATTTCAATTATCTAGGCCAAGTTCCTCTCCACGCAGTTTCCATCTGCGGCCCTACTCGAGAAGGCTTCCAATAGTAGTAATAGGTGAAACCGCATCAAGATCTTTAGAACTTGCTTTGAGGTAGAAGCAATAAACTTTTCTTATTGCATTTTTATTTAACCTTTTAATTTACAGTGTCCAATATGAACTCCGGAAGAATAAATAAATAGTAAAACAAAACCTTTTTAAAAGCACGCTTTTATGCAGGTAAATTAAACGTGTATACAAAATTTCGTGTGTATGCTGTTAGCCATTGAGAAGTTCCTTTGCCTGGAACTAATTCTAGGTGCAGAATCAGATCATGCTTACCATAAAAATTCGATGTCTAATGTCAACTGCGTAGGATAAGAGGAAATGTTTCTAATATAGCTTTCAAGATTTGACTTATACAAACAAGCATTGTAAGTTAAATAAAAGCTTGTTTAAACTGAAGTGTTTAGAATTTCTAAAGACACGCAACCAACTACACCTAGAACCATCAAGTTTGACTTAAAATCATGGTAGAGATTGTGGCTAGTCATTTTGAAGGTCTTTTGTTAGGTAAACATGAGATAGCTCTCCATAGAAGAAGAAGAAGCCACCAACCAAGGCCTGTGATCTATGACCGCCGTTTATCTTACTTCCTACTATGCTACTAATATTATAAATGTGAAAGTTTGTATTTTCGTTACTCAACCTCAGAAAGACGGCTGAACGGATTGCTGAATAGATAGTTTATTACCTAGATTATTATATAGACTTTTTATCCCGGAAAAGTGTCAGGTTCCTGTCTAAAGTCAACGCGGACGAATCGCGGGCAGAGACAAGTAATCTATAAAATAAAAGGTCATTTGATGTTTTTCGCTCATTGACGGATAAAATGAGATAATCCATTCTTATTGCTACGGTGATGTGTTAAAAATGAATATTTCTTTTCAGACCTCAGCTAGGTAGATGCTGAGGGCTTTATCTATTTTAACTCATTTTATGATCGGCTGGTGTTCAACCACTTTTAGAAGCAGGTACCCAACGTTGGTTGGCGCCAACGAAACTAAGTTTGTACTGTAACTTCATAAACTCGAAGTAAGTTCTCTCTCATCGCATCACAAAACGTTTATATCAATTTGCTTCAGAAATATTGGATAAATGTTCCATTAAACTTACAAAGTATATTGAAACTACAGTTCCTTCGTGCCATTTCGGATTATGACAGTCGCATCCAGGTAATATTTTTGTTACTGGACTCATTACCGTTTTCCTTGTGTCTTAAATCCAGCATTTTGTTTCGTTTAATAGTATGTTTTTGTTTTATTATTATTTGGGAATAAATGGAAATTGCTTAAGAAAACTTAAGCAGTCACTTAAGAAAGTTAAATTTTTTAGACATTTGGTCTTGTAACTTGACCACGATTGAACTAATTTAAACATACCCCAGAACATCTAATTTGTACTCCTTTAACATCACTAGTTAAAACATGCACTCCGGTAAAAAGTGTAAGAAAATCACCAACTTCAATAACATTCATTTCGTAGACCGCAAACTGAGGCTTAAAGCGTTGGAGCCTCAATCCAATTCACCCACAAATTACGTAAAGCCTCAAAGCTTCTGACTCCTAAACACTACATAAGTACGTGTATATAGATGCGCAGCGTGCTGTAAACGAGTGCAGCCTTCGCCGGTGCAATGTAACTATGCGGCTGCGTGTAGGTATATGTTTGTGGCACGTGTAAGACTGGGCGCCAGTTCCACCGCCGGCTCATCTATGATCGCCTGGTACTTGACGCGGCCCCTGTAAACGCTGTAAAGACGCCTTTTGATTTAACTTTGAAGATTTAAATTATCTTTATAAACTTTATAGGTTTTATTGCAAATTTTATGATTATGAATGGATTGTTAATAATAGACACCTTAACTGTTGAAGGTATAAGTATAGTCAAGTTGGCGACATGAATATCAAAAGATTCACATGTTTAAGATAAAAAATTATGATGATATTCTCTGAGTTTACACCGCCTCAAATCGACACCAAAAGTTAAAAAAAATCAGGCTGAAGAAGAATGAAGGCTTCAGAAATCAACCGGTTATAACGATAATTACGTATCCTGAACAATTAACGGAGTAAATAAAGCTAGAAAGAAGAAATATAGTCATTGTTTAGGGGATGGCTGTACCACACTGTATTTATGTACTAAACTATCAGGTTAAAACTACGAACGCTAAAACTACCAAATTTTACGTTTTTTGGAGTAATTAGTATGAATATTTGTAAACGCCTAAAATTGTAGAAGGCAAGCAAAAAGACCATTCAAATGCCACCAACCAAACCAACCAATTTTACCCCTGTAGCATCAAAAAGTAGGTAATAAAGGTATCGATAAATACTTTGAATTGTAGATGTTTTAAATTACCATCAATCAATGGGATAAACATTACTTTGTTTTAAGATCCCAGCCAAATGCCATGAAAGAAACACCGAGCAGCCTTTGTGCTCGGTCGTCTTTACCCGATGATCTGCAAGCGGAGTAAAATGTCCCTTAGGAATAAGGTGACACTCTACAAACTTGTATACGGCCCATCATGACGTACGCTTGTGAGGTGTTCCGGGACGCCACCCGCTCTTACATCGATAGACTCCAAACGGTTCAATCCCGTTTTCTCCGCAAAGCCGTCGGAGCCCCGTGGTTCATACGGGATGTCGATCTCCATTCCGATCTCGGTTTTGAACCTATTCGCGCCTTTATTATAAAGGCGACAATTCGATATTTTGCGAATGCGTCCACTCATAGGAATCCGCTAATTGTAGCCGCCGCCGAATACGAACCTAACTCCCCTCCTTTAAGCCGTTACCGCACTCCGCGGTATGTTCTCGCCGATTCTCCCGATGCCCTTACTTTCCTTCTTTCGGATACAGATACCGCACACAGGATCAGACACCAACCTCGCCGGTGAGGTCGATGAATCCCTGCCTGCCCGCCGGTGCTGAGCACCACGGCGAGATACCTAGTACACGCCTTCCCCCATAGCGACTGTCCAAGCCGGGGCCGTTCCTCCTTGAGGCGCCCTTGAGCTAGTTGCCCCCTTGCCTTTTTGACTCGAGCGTAGTGGTTGCACGCTCGCCCTCTTTTCCGGTGAAAGTGCAAAGGCAGCAAGGCAAGGCAACAGCCTATATCATTCACACACACACACACAAATCATGAAAAAAACGTCCTTGAGTTCTAGGGAAAATTTTGCTAAAAATATTGTTAACGTAATACTAATAAACCAGATTTTAGTTTAGTTCTGATACACTTTAAAGGAACATATCATAAAAATATAAAGCTGTAACACAAAGGATGATGAAATATTTTCCAGTTTTCTCAGATGCCGTAAGCAGTATCTAGAGGTGACTATGGGAGGCGAGAGGCGAGCAAAGCCGATTACAAACAGACAACATTCCTTTCTGAGAGTATTTTCTCTCCATTGTGGAGGTAACCTACCGAGGGTTGCGGGATATTCGTATAGTGTAAGGGGTGGAAGCTGTAAGTTTTCTTTGCTATTTATTTGTTTTAGCGATCAAACCTATTATATTTTTAAAGTTTTAAAAATTTATTTAAAGTAATATTTTAAATCACTGAAGGCACGACTGTATCAGGAAAGATAAGTACGCAAATGGTAAACCTTTATTAGGAGAAGAATCCTTCAGATAAGACACGGTCTATTTGGTCATGGTAAGTGGTGATTTCCAAATGTATATATTGTACGTAAATTAAATTACTTCATAAAAAATATGATAACAGCCTATTTTATTAGGTGCCAAAGAACCTGTTGGAACTCTGTTCTCTCTGCCTACCCCGCAAGGATCTGGCGTGATACACAATGATAGAATATTATTGGAAAATTAACCATTTAATTTTATTTACATCGTAAATATTTTTAAAAGCTTGACAACTATTAATTACTAATATTAGTATGTCAATTAATGTAATGTAATTACAATTAGCCGTGATAACCTAGTGGTTAGACCGTCGGACTACAAATTCAGAGGTCTCGGGTTCAAACCTCTGTCTAACTCTCTGTAAACACCACCGTCACGCCTATATTCCCCAGAGGGGGTGGCAGAGGTGTACTGAGTACACTCACGTTTCGCCGACGATGTTAGTTCCCATGTAATAGGGGGCGAGCCTATTGCCATATACCGGGCACAATTCCACACTCCGGACTCGTACTAGGAATTTTTCGTTAGAAAAACTACATTTGTCCGACCTAGGATTTGAACCCAGGACCACGTGAACACAAAGCGATGTGCTTGTTGCACATTTTTGTAATTGTTGAAAGGAAATCATACATTTTGTACTTATGATTTATCTACGCAGCTACGGTCAGATGCAAAAAATCAATATATCTTTCTTTAGTTACAGCACGAAATAGGGTCAGAGTGAAGGAAAAAAAAAGTGCCTTTTGAAAGTAAATGACGCTCACTGTCTTACAAATAGCGTAGCTTCATTTTAATTAGGCAAATGACATTGTTTCGAAGCAACAAAGGAATATAAATCGCCGCCACCGTCGCAAGACACTGATTCTTACATGATTACATGAAAATATACATATATCAAGCACTGGCGGCTATTTAATTGTTGCCGCCCCTAACCTCTGCAATTCAATCAATCACAATCCTATTAATTACATTTTCTTTGTCAATGAAATTTTATTACTTGTGCTCTATCTTTATCATTACATCAGCTCTTTCCGTTATAAGTATGATTATGAACTAACCTGTTAGAACTCTGTACTCTCTGCCTACCCCGCAAGGGGTCTGGCGTGATGATATATAGTGAACTAAGGGAGCGTTGTGTCAATTCCTAGATTATTCTTACAACTCATTATTTAGTGAAATTTAGACAAGAAATAGTCTTTGAGTATACATTTGAGCTAAGAAAAGCTCAATCATGTACTACATATAAAGTGGGGTAAGGTATGCCTTAAAACTACTTACACGTGTATATAATAATATTTTCTTCTATTTCTGTATCATAAAAAAAAAACTGAACCAAATTTGCGGCCGCCTAAAATTAGGCTCCAGCCTACTCAGCCCGCTGGTAAATACGCCACTGATATCAAGTACTCATTTCATAGAGATGCCTCAGTGGAATAATTATTGGTTTGTCCTTCGAATGCGATCGATTTAATAGAGGCAAAGTTTAAACGGAAAACTAGGGTCTGTAAAACTTTAATTCTCGATCGTATCGCAACGAGTAGTGGTGGACCCGACGGTTGCACCGGCGGGCCGGCCGCCAGCCGCCGGGCACAATCCCGTTTACAAAATTCACGGAACAATCTAATATGCAGATACGGATATTCCAAAAGATATCTGTGTAAACATTAATCGTTTGATGACGAAGGGAAAAATGTAAATTAGATATGTGGTAAATAAACTGTTGCTAACACTAAAAACACACACATAAAATTACTAAGCATTATAAAATTTCTGTTTTAGCTTATGGACAATGTGTGAGGAAATATTTCCTAATCCTAATTTCAATATTTATATGGTAATTAGACTATAGATATGAATTAAGAAGATACAAATTGACTGCAATTAGTTATATTCAAGATTTTTTTACTGTTTATCTTGTATTCAACTGCAGTTGCTAAAATACATCTTTTATAATAATATAAAAATGACAGCCTATTGGAATCTTGTTCAAAATCTTTGACATGAAATATCTATAAATCTACGATACAGAATAGATTCAAATTTCAAATTTTAATTTATATCACAACCAGAAATCATGTCGAGGTGATTTATAAAGATAACTTAAGCCGTCTAAAATGCCGTCATTGTTACCAAAAAGGGGCTATTATATAAACACACAAATACAAAGAGTTTAAAATAAAATTGCAATCTATAGTGGTACGTCGGGACGTGACCTACGCTTTGTTTCATCTCGATATCTCAAACGCTGCCGAGGTTATGGGCGAAAAACTGCGGCAAATATACGAGTGCGCCCAAATATTTCCTGCATTCTACACCTATATTTACATATATTTTTGTGTATCCAAAGCGTTTGTACCAGTAACTAAACAATTTATCTAATATATTTAATAGAATTCATTAAAAATTATAGATGGTATTGGTGCGAAATAGACTATGATGGTGTTTACAATTATTAAAATTTTAGATACGTATATTTCACCAATGGCAGCTTGCGACTTGTCCAGTCCCTATTGGCGACACAAATGTTTGCGTTAATAATAATATAAGTAGGATATAGGAGAATATTTCAGAAATGCTGACCTTATTGTTTAAAAGTGAGTACTCATAATTGAAAATCCTACTTATTGACTTACATTTTAAAGTAATACAAAATATAATATAACTCGACATAACCATGAACGTTGTTATTGGGAACAGGTAATACACTTTAGTAAGATCGTTGAAAATTTTACTTAAGCGCGAGTGGAGCCGCAAGCGTAACTTCAGTACTTACGATTTCAATGGTTATGAATATAAAATTATATTTTATTTACAATTTGTTTTGAGAGGTCTTTGGAATTTCCCTAAATTTCAATAATGGCCTGGTTTCATGGTACCGGTTTGAGTCTGAGCCAAATTGTCCGACGCGTCAGGGAGGCAACGAGCCCTCGCATCTAACATTTGTTTTAAGTTTTAACTGCATCTCTGTTTTTATGCCTTAATGTAATTTTACTAAAAGTTATTTAAATAACTCGATAAACTATATTTCCGACCTATTATAAGAACTTATAGCCATTTCTGTACAGGCATGTTGGGACCCGTTTTCGTAGACAATTACGGGAACTCTTCCTTCCTTTAAGTACGCGCAATCCGCAATGCATTGTGGAAACTTCTTAATATCTATGAAATTGTTAATATATTGCATATTACAAGTAGGTACCATAATATATTTAAACCTTATAGATACTGGTACAGTATCAGCTTATACCGACGGGTGTTATCGGGAATCGCTTAAAATAATTTTCATTATCACTATACCTATTAAATCAATTTAACGAAACTGTCTTTCATTTTTGCGAATACATCATCGGATATTAATTTCATTAAGAGCGCCGATTATCATCACAACAATCGCATCAGGGATATAATAAATTGAATTTCAAAGTAATAACATTATGCGTTGCACAAATTAAGTGTTAACCGCAGCCAGAATGACGTTTAATTTTAAACTATCGACGGCCGCGAGAAAAACTGATTTTCATTGGGGGCTTGGTGCGGGCTCTCCGCGCGGGAGGGTGGTGGGTGCGTGCCACCCGCTGGCTCTGCTTTGTAACCGAAACTCCTCGCGGATTCTGCCCGCCTGGTATTATTTGGCATTGACACAGGGGAGACGTTTGCTGATTTGTTGTACAATTTTTAGTAGGCAATAATTATTATGGTCTGGTTAGCGAATACGATATTTTGAATCGGTATTAAACCTCCTAAAGACCGTCACATCACAACATCTAATATTAGTTTGTGGAAAACTCGATATTTTGGCAGCTTCCAAAACTATTCCAAGCCTTCATACCAATCACTGCTTGGAATAATAGGTTTAGAAGCGGCCACATGTATACGAAGCTACACACAGCTTTGTACAAAAGGTTTTATTTTTGTATATATGCTTATCTTCCATAAAAGCCTATTTTGAATAAGTTTTCTCAAGAATTCATGTCCGAAATCGTTAACTCGAAGCGTAGATAGAGCTCGGAAAATCCATAGGTATCTTTAAATACACGTAAAACGAAAGCGTTAATAAACCTTTGTTCTTCCGATATAGGTAATATGAAATTCTATATTTTATGTAAGAGTAGAGACAATTTAGAAAAAAAAAATAACTCCTACTCACAGCTGCGTGGTAGCCCACTTATGTGCTATTAATGCAGTAAGGGAATTGATACTGCCAATTAGTGGTAACGTGGCATCATTTCTATTTAATTGACGTATTTTTTCTTTTACTCAGAAATTGCTTTTAACGTAGGTATGCATATTTTTTTTAGTTCAAACAGAGAAATACTTATTTATGCGGTGGCGTTTACAGTATGGTACTTAGATAATTTACATGAGTCAAAAAAAGGTAAAGTGACATAACCCTTTACTTTTATTAACGTAATATGTGTCAAATTAGTAGCATAAAAATCTATACTATGTTTTAATGAGTGCAATTTCCGAATAAATATATTATTCTAGCCATCTCTTCTTTAATTTACAGATGCCAGATTAAAATATATGTATATCAAAATTAAGTTAATTTAAAGACACTTCATTATCCTATTGTCTATGTATGTAGATTAGTTTTTTAAGTACAGAGTACCAGAGAAATAGGCCTACATACATATATTATGTACTATAAAAACATTACCCTCTTTTCTACACTCGTATATTAAAAAGGTATTCTTTATACTTTTATTATGCCGCGATATACAAAATAATATTATGCCAGTGCAAAAACAAGAATCTGCTTCAACTAAAAATATCTCATTCAAAGGTCTATGATAAAAATCTCAAAAAAGGTCGTGCTAAAATATGTTTACATCACTTTCATAGAGCTAAATTTTCCCGCTTCGCTACAAAATGAGATTAAAACAGGATAAATGTCAACCCTGGTGTTTTGAAACGCATCTAGAACTCTTTTAATTACATTTTATTCCTTAACTTTCCTTTCCATGAACAGGACATTATTGATTTTTCCTTATAAAAATGTTTACAGTTTTATAATTCCATCACAAAAATCTGTTTGAAATTGTATATAGGTCAGTACAAATATGAATGAAACAGATGGAACGTGGGAGAAAGGGGGAATCTTTCAGTCTGAAATAATTGCACTTCATTGTCGCGCTAAGCGCGTCACCTTGCAGTAATAATCATGAAGCTTACAAATTGAAAGAGAGAGTTGGGACACCAAAACCCGCTTTCCCACATTCCGATGATAAAAGGGAAAACCGTTTCAAGTCGGTTGGACGGGGATGGGGATATAGCCGCGGCCGAAGTGCGAGCGAGCCGTGAAATAATATGTAAGGGCTTACCTCCTTGCTGATGCTGGGAGCCTGGTAGCTAGTTACAGGTGGCGTAATGACGCGTCGGATTTTGAGGGGCGCAGCTAGCGAGCACTACCGTCGGGTCGGCGGCGCTGACTGCAATCGCATCGCATTCCGCCGGGGGTGGTGCATTTTGTGCAAGCGAGACTGCAACGCCCGCCCATTTCCCTCGTGCCTCACTTTCCCGCCCTACTGTTCCTGTTAACTTAGGAAACTTACAACACTTAACTGATTCTCAATTACACACCTGATCGAATTCATTTGAAGTTTTCAATTGTTTAACGGAAGTCTCGATGCGTTCTGGTTTCCTGATTGGAAACAGTCGAATTGTAATAATTACACGATGTTTTGAATTTTTAATCACTGACACTGTTAACTAACTGTTGATATCTTCGAGGAACGTTCCGTAGTAAGCAAATAAGATGTTAAGTACTGTGATTAGATGATTATCGTCGAAGGTTAGTCTGGGCGGATCCGCCCCCGCGCCGCCGGTCGCCTATGGTGACCGCCCGCCGTTGCCACCGCGCGCCCCGTGTCCCGTAGCTGTGCACTGTAGCTGTATTCAGGAGAAAATAGCATGAGATTAAGTTATATTTTTGAAATTATTAATTAAATAAATGCCTATTTTTAACAATACATATAAAGCATCACACAGTACTAACCTATCACATTTTTTACTTAAAACAGATATATGGTTTAATAAAGTTATGTTTTGAATATCGTCGTAAGATAAACAAATGTTGAACAAGTAAATGCTTAGAGAGTTAAATTAAAACGTGAACATAAACTACCACCCCCATTGGGGAATATAGGCGTGACGGTGTTATAAACTACAGTCTATTATGATGTCAAAGTCAAATGTTTTTTTTACTGAAGATAATTATGATCTACCGTCTTTGGATCATTTTTCTATTAGTAGACGTGTTTTCATTTCTATTCACTTGGATGTATGTACGTGCATATATGCATACTGATTGTATCTATAATACTTGATTAGTGAAGAATGACCCCGTCCCTTAAATTAACATGTCAGTTACCAGCAAAGTAGCTAGTAACTAGTAACACACATGTGTAACGCATTAATGGCGTATTTTTTCCCACACTGACATTTCAGACCTTTAATCTAGTAAATTACGTCTACTTCTTTATTACTGGAACTCATTATTTTGTCTTTTACCACCGTAGTTGTTGGGGCGTTTATTATAGACATAACAAATCATTTATTGACTACGCCAGTCATTGGCGAGCAATGTCTATGAGAAAATTGTTTAAAATATGAGAGAGAGAGAGATTAGTACCAAGATATAATCTAAATTATATACCGTTACGCCTATATTCCCCAAGCGGGGGTGGCAGAGGTTTACTGAGTACACCCACGTTTCGCCGACGATGTTAGGTCCCATGTAATAGGGGGCGAGACTATTGCCATATACCGGGCACAATTCTAGACTTCGGACTCGTACTGGGAAGTTTTCGTTAGAAGAACTACACTTGTCCGACCTAGTATTTGAACCCAGGGCCTCGTGATCACAAAGCGATGCGCTTTGCCACTAGAACAACGAGGCAGCAATCTAAATTATTATTTAATTAACTCTCTAATATGATGTGATATATAATACAAACAATAAACAAGCAGACATAGATATTTCGAGACAAAACAGACAGCGTACAATTTTCAGTCAGTATATTTACCTTCTGGCATCCAGTATAATGAACACGGTGGTTATATAATATTTGTTCCCAAACGGGAAGAAGTTCGAAGATCTAATGTAAGAAAAGTAAACTATTGTTATATTTATATGGACGCAAGTGCAGAATCCAATAACGTGTAAGTTTACTCGCCAAGTTTGCGGACGCACTGCTCTGATAAGTAAAAAATACTTTAACAGTTATACCTGTAGGGACATTCCGATAGTTATTTTAGAGCTAAACTTTGTTTCTTTTGAAAACTGTAAGCTATTCTTTGTGTATTGACATTTTAAAATAAGTAAAAACGAGAAGTCTTTATATCTTAGACTAGGTACGGTGCTTTTAGGTATTGCATTATTCAATTTGTTTAAATTATCTAGAGCTTATCTTATCTAACAAACAACCTAAGTGATTGTCTAAAATAATTATTGATAGTTGTTAATTGATGAGCTTCGTATGTATATACATATACGTGTTTCGGACATATCGATGAGCGGCATAAATTAAAAAAAAAATCCACATGAATGAAATTTAAAGTTAGGTTGCTAATACGCACAAGCACCCAGATCGAGACATACCTATGTGTGTGGGTCACACAAAGATTTGTACCGTGCGAGATTCACATCTTCGTCTACTAGGTCCATTCGTTTGTGTATGTGCGTGTGTGTGTGTTTGTGTGTGTGTGTGTGTGTGTGTGTGTGTGTTGTGTGTGTGTGTGTGTGTGAATCTAGGCTGTTGGCCGCGGGGTAGTGTTGTAAAAATGAGCGTTTAGCGCTGAGTTGATGCTCACGAGCGTTGAAACACGTAGAAGACGCGAGCGTTTTAAGCGCCGACTCAAGCGTTTTTACAACACTACCGCGGGGCCTTTACACTTTCACCGGACAAGAGGGCGAGCGTGCAACCACTACGCTTGAGCCAAAAGGGCAAGGGGGCAACTAGCTCAAGGGTGCCTCAAGGAGGAACGGCCTCGGCTTGGGCAGTCGCTATATGCCCGATATACTAGGTGTTTGCATGGGCCTGCGGGCAAGGGATTCTTCGACCTCGCCCGCGACGTCGTTGTCTGATCCTGTGTGCAGTATCTGTATCCGAAAGAAAGGTCCATTGGAAGAAGCGACCTACGCACTGACCGTTGTTCAAAGCGTAGGTCAATACGACGCAGTAATTACAATATCACTACTAAACGACGGCTTTTTGATAACATTCTCGAACATAACATAACCCTTATTACCTACAGTGGGCGCTTTTACCACTTTCGAGTAAAGTCTAAAGTAGACTAATAACTATATATAACTATCAAAGTTGTAAGTAAGTCTATTTACGAATTTCACTATCTCTGAGGAGCTCTGTCCGGTATTTTAACTAGCCAGTTTTAAGCGCCTAGTAACGCTTGTAGAGAAGTTATAATAATATAATAATAGCCCTGTTAAGAAACTGTCCCACTGTTGGCGTTGTTGGGCCTCCTCTCAAACTTAAGAGAAGTTACTAACCAGCATTTTATGCAATCTAATATCCAAGTACTTATACACTATTTTTATCCGATTCACCCTATAGACTTTTTGAGCTCATTTCAAAATTCCGTCGCTTCGAATGATTTTGTATGAATGATGAATAAATTTATCGTACCTGATATGATGGGCTTGCAATACTTACGTCGTAAGATCGTCATTACCATAAAGAAAACCGACGTTGCGTGAACTGGCGGCGTCTCGGCAGGGTTGTCAGACAATTATGTCAGATTTGTTGCGCGGAGGTGGAAATAAAACAGAATAATTAATTAATAGTGGTACTAGCTGAATATAAATATACTCGAATATGAAGTTCTATATAAAAGAAAATGTTGTTTGCTGCTTATGTATACCTACTGTATTTGACATAGATGTAGTTTTTATTTAACTAAATTTTATTTCAGGTTAGAGGTGTCTTTATTTTAAGTAGTTACTATATTTTGTAATGGATTATAAAGGATAAAAATAAATTGTCACATTATTATGGCGTTGTGTTTAGGATACTGATAAATATGATAATGATTTTCTTATATCATCGTTATAATATTTTAAAGTTGTGCTTAATTTCGATTTCTACCTTGAGCTACTAGTTTTGACTCTTAGTTAATGACCTGTGAAATCTCATAATAAATATGTAAAACTAACATTAATATCACAAGTAAAATAAATTCACGAAATAGTCTGGTCTCTAAGAATGTGTTATTTGCCTTTTGACTACAATATACCACTTGCAAAAAGAATATCGTACCATTCAGAACGTGGGTAACAAAAATCTGGATAACTATTTTCGCAATTCATTCTACAATGACATAAAACCTTGACCTGAATTAAATGCTTACGCCGTAATAGTGGCTATAACTTTCATGCAGCTTACAACATTCAGAATCTTAAATTAGTATATAAGCACCTACTTAATGTTACGATTTGTTGGGCAACAGGACCTGACGTCATAGAAATATTCCATTCTATTTTCGCTCGGAGAAATTTGTAGTGTTGTAAACATTCGTGGTACAATTATGTGTATTGTAACTAGGTAACGAAAGTTTCGGTTGACCGCGTAGGGAGTTAAGCGGAATAATGTATAACAATTGGCGAAGGAAAAGCCTAACTTAGTTTTCAAAGTGTTTCATAAGAGCAATTCCAAAGGATGTTTATTAGATAGATAGATACTCGTAGAAGGCACTTTATTGTTGCACCAGATATACAAAAAGGAGATAAAAGAAGCAAGATTACAGATTAAAAGTAAGCGTAACAATGGGCGGCCTTATCACTACTCGTAATCGTGATCTCTTCCAGGCAACCTTTATGCCACCTGCCAAATACGAGTACCTGAACGTACTCCAGCTTAAAACGATTATACTGCTTTACCTTACCTATCTTCCGGCAGTACAGGCAGCAGAGATATATTATGTACACCCACATTTACCAATCATTTGTTGGATTTCAATATAACAAGAGGTGAGCCTATTAACATTTTGCAGCACTCGATTCCAGATTCTGGACTGCTACAGAGAATTTTTCTTGGGAAAAATTTTCTTACTTTTTCTACCTAGGATTTGAACCCAGGAGAACCACTAGACGAAATATGCAGAGATGCATATTTTAAAAATAATAATAGGCACTATTTCGCCTATAAAGTGTTGCGCTGCGCTGCTATAAAAATATTTGTACGCAGTTATCATATTCATTCCATTGGGAAAGAAAAGTTCTAAATAGGAGAAACGTAAAAAAAGCGTAGGTTTTCTATTTACTTTATTAGCATACAAATAGTTTAGATAGTTTAAATTAATTAGATTTGTGATGAATTCGATTCCTGAGATTATACCTAGGCAGGTTAGGTGGTAGGTACCTACCTACCTAGGTGGTAGGTACCATACATGTTTCATGTCATAATTGTTTCTTAGTTTAAAACTTCAAAGACATTCGGCATCCCTATTTTACAATATCTGCCCTATATCTCTACAAGATTATTGGATCCGAGGACAGACCATTCCTTCCAATCCATTATTCTTGATTCATTATTGGCTTTTCTGCATGAAGCCTGACCTAATATTTATTAAAGATTCCTTCAATGTGCAAGCTTGAACATGTAAATTAACTAAATTTAACCTTTCATTCATAGACTAATACTTTTGCATTCAAACTACCATATCTCGAAAGAACTGAGTAGACATATTGAAAGCACCAAAGGTATTGAAAATCATCCGCGTACAAGATACAATGTTTTGAAAATAAAACTCATTAAATGTGATGTGAAAAAGCAATAATTCTTAGTATTAATCTTTCATCGTACGTTCACTAAGAAGTCAAAAGGTCGGAAAATGGTCTCATACAGGAAACAAAAAAGAAAATAGTTCTGATACAAATATCATAAATAACTATGTCAGCTTCAATAGACGTTATTTTCTGTTATGCCAATTGACGAATTGAAAAATTGCGACTAAGTGTGTGTGAGGTTGATAATATAAACCCCAAACAAACTGTTCTTAGCTTTCGCTTCATTTGAAAGAGGAAAACTCGATTATCATGTATTCTGCAAGGTACATTTCGAGTTATCACTATTAAAATAACTCTTTAAAATAAATTATAAATACACAAGTTTCATAATAAGCATTAAAGAACAGCTTCCTTTATATGCTAAAATGTGAAATCGTAAATAGATAGTTTCGAATTTTGACACTATATTACTTCTTCTTCTTCTTCTTCAGTCGAAAGACGTTTACTGCAGGACAAAGGCCTCCCCTAAAGACCGCCACAACGACCGGCTTTGTGCTGTACGCATCCAACTTCTACCCGCGACCTTCACCAGGTCATCGGTCCATCTTGTAGGGGGCCTACCCACTCTACGCCTTCCGGTACGTGGTCACCACTCGAAAACTTTTCTGCCCCAACGGCTTTCAGTTTTACAAGTGATGTGCCCCGCCCACTGCCACTTAAGTTTAGAAATTCTGATTGCTATGTCAGTGACTTTGGTCCTCCTGCGGATCTCCTCGTTTCTGATTCGATCCTGCAGGGAAACTCCGAGCATAGCTCTCTCCATCGCCCTTTGGGTGACCTTGATCCTTCTTATGAGGCCCATCGTAAGCGACGATGTCTCAGTGCCGTAAACCATCACTGGCAACACACACTGGTCAAAGACTTTTGTCTTGAGACACTGCGGAATTTTGGACGAGAAGATTTTACGTAGCTTCCCGAACGCCACCCAGCCGAGCTGGATTCGATGATTGACCTCTTTCTCGAAGTTGGGCCTACCTAATTGGATTCTTTGTCCCAGGTATATATAATCGTCAAGAACTTCGAGCGTAGAGTCTGCAACCGAATAGAAGTTGGTACTACATGGACGTTTGACATGATCTTCGTCTTGTCCATGTTGATTTTAAGACCCACTTGTTGAGAGACTCTACTGAGATCGTCGAGCATGGTACTGAGGTCTTCCAGGGTATCAGCCATGAGCACAATATCATCAGCAAATCGAAGGTGAGAGATGTACTCGCCGTTGATGTTGATACCTAGTCCTCTCGAGTCCAGAAACTTGAAGACATCTTCCAGCGCGGCGGAGAATAGTTTCGGGGATATAACGTCTCCCTGTCTAGTTGAATAGGTTTCGAGCTCTGGGCCTGAAGGCGCACTGACATAGTAGCGTTTTCGTACAAACTCTTCAGCGCTTCGATATACCGGTAGTCTACTTGGCACCGCTGGAGAGATTGTAGTACAGCCCAAGTCTCGATCGAATCGAAGACCTTCTCATAATCCACAAACGCTAAGCATAGTGGCAGGTTGTACTCTTTAGTCTTCTGTATGACCTGTCGGAGCGTATGTGCTTTTCGGAAAACGGCTTGTTCGGGAGGCTAGAAGTCATCGATCTGCGCGCGAGACGATTCGTAATGACTCTCGAAAACAGTTTATAGACGTCGCTCAGAAGTGAGATGGGTCTATAATTCTTCAAGAGGGTTTTATCACCTTTTTTGAAGAAGAGAACCACCACACTTCCACGCTATGCAGGCGTTTTGCCCTCGAGGATGAAGGTATTGAATAGCTTCTGGAGAGCCCTCAATATCGGCTTTCCACTAGCCTTGCGAAGCTTGGCTGTTATACCGTCATCGCCTGGCGTCTTATTGTTCTTGAGCTGTTTGTGAGCCATACTAATCTCGTACAGACTGATTTCCGGGATGTTTTCGGTATAGTGTCGGGTCAATTTGGCTCTTGAGTCTATGGCCGTAATGCAGACAGGTGGTTGTACTGATGTGTATAGCTGGCCGTAGAACTTCTCGACTTCCCTCAAGAGTTCCGGTGTAGAGAATACAATCCTGCCGTCTTCAGTCTTCAGCTTACTCAACCGGCTCTGTCCGATAGACAGATCTCTTGCGAACACTTAAGGGCCTTTGTTGCGCTCGATAGTCTCTTTTATTTTGTAAGTATTATACTCGCGTACATCGCGAGTCAGAGACTTAGAGATTTGCCTATTGACCCGCTGGCATTCGGAAACTTCTTCTGGAGACTGCAGGATCATCCTGCGTCTTTCCTCCATAAGCTTGAGGGTAACGCCTGAGGGGTTTTTGGTTCTTTTTGTACGGTGGGTTTTCAAGAACTTGTGCTCGACCGTATGGACAGTTTCCACTACCCTGCTGCTATAATCGTCCACGTTTATGCACTCATCTAGACCTTCAATCGATCCTCCATTTCGAGATGAAAGCTATCGGGCTCCTGAATCTGGACAGGTGGACGGAGTGTAGACTTCATCAGTCTAGACTTTAGACCTTTCAAGCTTCAAATTGATATTCAATGTGCCTCTTACTAGTCGGTGATCACTTCCAGTTTTAACTGCGTTGATCACAGAGACATCATTGAATATGTGCCGCCTCGTCGACATGATGAAGTCTATCTCGTTTCTTGTAACACCGTCGGGGCTTACCCAGGTCCATTTAAGATGTTCCCGCTTCTGGAAAAAGGAGTTCATCATAGGGAGTCCCTCTTTCTCCATGAAGTCAGCCAGCCAGCATTTGGCCCCAGGGATGCCGTTGTCCAGTACCAAAGGTTCCCCCTCTCAGCTCATCGTCGCCTCGTCTGCCCAGTTTTGCATTAAATTCCCCCATGACAACGGTGTAGTGAGTTTTAGAGGTATGTATGGTTCTAGATATATCCTCATACATAACCTCTACCTCATCGCTGGGGCGTTTCCAAGTCGGTGCGTATACCTGTATAATTTTCAGTGAATACCTTTCGGTCATTTACTATATTACTACTACTACTATATTAATATTGCTAATAATTACAAACGTAACGGTAATTGTAAGTGCAACGTGGGACGACCACCTGCCAGATGGATCGACGATCTTGTGAAAATCGCAGGAAGTCGTTGGATGCGGGTGGCATCGGACCGGTTACGCTGCAAAGCGATTGGGGAGGCCTATGTTCAGCAGTGGACAAGTATAGGCTGAGATGATGATGATGGTGATAATAAACGTAACATATTCGCGGTGTAATTTTAATAGTCGTGGAGCGAAAGTCCAGGTGATATATTCAAAAAAGAACATTTCAATAAGTAACATCTCCATAACAATAACAATACTAATAAAGTGCATTAAAAAACCAACTTTTAACCTATACCAAGCGCAAAATGAGGGGCGGCGCGGCTCGTCAGCTGGCCGGTACCTTCGGTGTTCCGGATTTTTGCCCTAGCTATGATATTCGGATACGCCAGTAAGTAGATGTTATTAATTGAAGTGTTCTTTTTATTCATTTTTTAATTACCAGTGAACAGTAGACATCGGATACATCACCTGGGCTTTCGCTCCAGGACGACTAAAATTACACCTTGTGTAACATCCTATAATAGATATTAATTATTATTCTATGCAAAATAAACTTGCAGGTTTTAAGGCCTTTGTTCATTTGGGTGGCCTATTCAAGCTAAATACTCCTGCGTTCGACGAGTCTCCCTAAAACTACAAATTGGTGTTTAACTACCAATTTCTCGTCAACGTCGATGCGATGTCATTGAATTCAGTTTCGCACTACAATAATAAACATCCTTCTATTCAGAACCAATAGGGTTGGCCGTAAAGTAAACATTATTTATCTATCTATCTATATCATTACGCCGGATCCCTTGCGGGGTAGGCAGAGAGTACAGAGTTCCAATAGGATCCTTCCTTACATACCTTTCTGGCTTTGATGCTTTAAAAATTATTTAATTAACTATATCGTCAATTTCTATTGAGGTATTTGTATAAGTTAAGTCTAGCGTCCTTTTGTAAAACGACGTATGTGATGTGATGATGAAAAACCTTTAGTTTTAAAAGTAATTTTTATTTTAGTAGGAATTTCTTCTGGTCTAATGACTATAACATCATTTGCGGAATTAAATAGTAATAATTTCATTTCAAATTCTTATTAAATTGTTCATATGGACGTTTACGTTGTGTAACATTACAAAGTGAAAGGATTATTAGTTGTATGACTGAAGATAAAAGTTCAGTTGCAAAGACGTTCTTCAAATTTTAAATATGACAGTAATCTCTAATCTATTATTAAATCATTGTACAACACAAAATCACGTCAAATTTTACTTTTAAATAATTAATTCTTTAGTGATAACCATGTGACCTGCAACTGGGTAAAAGTTATTAGGTTCTACTTGCAAAAATTATAAGGTTGTTCTTACAAAAGTTATTAGGTTCTACTTACAAAAGTTATGAGGTTCTTCTTACAAAAGTTATTAGGTTCTACTTACAAAAGTTATTAGGTTCTACTTACGAAAGTTATGAGGTTCTTCTTACAAAAGTTATGAGGTTCTTCTTACAAAAGTTATTAGGTTCTACTTACAAAAGTTATTAGGTTCTACTTACGAAAGTTATGAGGTTCTTCTTACAAAAGTTATGAGGTGCTTCTTACAAAAGTTATTAGGTTCTACTTACAAAAGTTATTATGTTCTACTTACGAAAGTTATGAGGTTCTTCTTACAAAAGTTATGAGGTTCTTCTTACAAAAGTTATGAGGTTCTTCTTACAAAAGTTATTATGTTCTACTTACAAAAGTTATTAGGTTCTACTTACAAAAGTTATGAGGTTCTTCTTACAAAAGTTATGAGGTTCTTTTGACAAAAGTAATGAGGTTCTTCTTACAAAAGTTATGAGGTTCTTCTTACAAAAGTTATTAGGTTCTACTTACAAAAGTTATTAGGTTCTACTTACAAAAGTTATTAGGTTCTACTTAATGAAGTTAAATTAGCGACTACTTGACAAACGGCTTAGTCCAGTGCTTAAGCCGCTCCGCCCACTGGATCGAGTAGTTGCGAGTTCGATCTCCGCTCGGGACAAATCTGTGTGTGATCCACCAATATTTGTTTCGGTTTGGGTGTTTCTGTATGTGAATTGCGAGTTTGTAAACGCGCCCACGACACAGGAATAATACCTAGGGATACGTTTTTTTTAAAAATATGACAATAAATCGAAGTTCACGGTCTATTTAATTAAATTTGTAACGGTAACTTTATTGTATTCACACATTTATACTTATAACTTATTTTTAATTTTATAATTATTAACTTTGCCATCATCTCTTTCATTGTGCCTTCCTTCCAAAATCAGTCGAATCGTTTAGACGACGGATACCGGAACTTTATGTATGAACATTATGCAGAAGGCTTAGTACGAAAAAATTACGTCAGCGTCCCGCTAGCGAGTTCATATGCCATCCATGTCACTACAAATTTGGTAAATAAACATGAACTTGACAGCACGCTTGCTCTATAGCGTTATGCTAAGTCAATCTTTTCGTGTTAAACTCTCAGGTCGGACACAAAAAGTAAAGCTTGAGCACCCTTGCGTAGTTGTGACGGGCGCAACGGCCGGTTCCCACAAAGATTCTGCCCGTGATGTCCACTGCGGGCCGGTTATTACCGGCTGAAATTAGGCGCTGTTCGACGCCCGCGGCCGCATCGAGCTGGGGTGCGTGCACACCCTCTCACCTTGCCCCTATTAACTTTGTGTTTATTATTGTACAACCTCCCCATGTTGCACCATGGTACAAAGCCAAACTGCCAGGACACAATTTAGTTTTTTAGGCCTTACTAAGTTATTTCTACCCGTTTTATTGTTTTTTTATTTTTATTTTATTAATGTATCCTATGTCGGACAAATGTAGTTTTTCTATCGAAAAATTCCCAGTATAAGTCCGAAGTCGGGAAGTCTGCCCGTTATATGGCAATAGGCTCGCCCCCTATTACATGGGACCTAACATCGTTGGCGAAAAGTTGGTATACATAGTAGATCTCTACCACCCAAGCTCGGGGAATATAGACGTGACGGTGTTTGTTTGCATTTTATTAATTAATCTATATTATAAATTTTCCTATGATTATGTATTTCATACAAATGACATATACCTAAGTATATTTGGATTAATTATAGGTATATCGAAAAGAGAATGCTCGTGACAGAACCACAACTTGGCGCTGCCGAAAGACTAGCGGCATAGTACTGTTGATCCTTATTCAGCTAAATTTGTCAGCTCCTGTAGGCAGGTAACAATTTTGATCACATAATTACTAACTTTCGTTTTTGCTACCTGTTATTTCTCTATATTATTGTTATTATTTGTGCCATGTCGATAGACATTTTTTATTTGTTTTATTTTTATATTTAGTTGCACAATATAAACTATTTTTTTTCTTGTTATTGCTTAACCACGACTGTGTAAATGTAACCTTTACATTTGAAAGGATATCTGTCTAGAAGGGAGCGCAGCTCAAATATTTAGAGTACGCGTGCTTTGGGAGGGCCTATATCTAGCAGTGGATTAATGGGCTAAGAATGATGATAGTGATCAAATAGCGAACCATAAACGTTTCGCCACATAGTCGATGTAGCGCGATGGGAGCACGACGGTGGCGCGGCTTGGGGAGTTGTAATGTACTGAAATGTACGAGAGACGCCATACAGCACAGCCCCACTCGACGCGACGGCAAACATCATGACCTAACGTAGCCGAGCGCTGCTGTCGCGTTCCCATCGCGCTCTGTCGGATATTTCACCAAAACTTTATTTGTAACATGTTTATGTTGACGTAATATAGACGTTAAAAAGTTGACGTTAGCGTGACGCTAGCGAATTGATATGTCATCCTTGTCATATTACAAATTTTGACTAAATAAATAAGGATTTCAGTGCGGTAATGGCGACAACAAGCCAATTTTTATAATTCACTGTTCTATCATTCGTTGGCGAAAAACACTGTTAAAATGTGAGACCATTCATTAAAATAAGAAACAATTAACATATGAACTTTTTGCAATGTGCACATTTCTTTCAAATCTTATATAGGCAGATAATTTAGTCAGTCGGCAATGAGCCATATCCTTAACATCAGTCGGGTTATGAATGAATTCTGATCGCATCGCTTCACTATTGTACACGGTTATAACAAAGCAGCTTAAAGGTAATTCGGTTGTGGACTGCAAGTTATGTGATGCTCATCAGATAACTAGTGAAACAATTTTAATATATCTATAAAGTTGATATTGATCTAACGAATTATATTATATTTTTTTATCTAACCTATCGGTTAATTATTGACATGATGATAAATAATCTATTTATCTATATCATCACGCCAGATCCCTTTGTAAATAAATATTACACATGAAATGGTTACGGGAAGGACAATGTGTACTGCAAAGCACTCGAAACTACAAAATCTTAAAAATCAAAATTAAAACCGCGATTAAATCCGAAAAATAGATTTATCTTAATAAATTATAGTTTAAAAAATAATTAAACACGCTTTAATAGCAAGACGAACTAATAAGGACAAAACAATAACAAAGTAATTAATTTTATTGTTAAAATTTGATGTCAAGCCCTCTATGCTCAAGCAACATGTCAACATCAACTGGTGAACTATTCATAGTTTATTGGTAGCTATTTATAAAAGTAGAGTTATTACAAATATAATACTAAAAATCATCCCACGATTTTGCACAATAACATTCATTGTTTCGTTAACATTTTCTCCTGTTTGGTTCGGCTTCCTAAAAGCGTGTTGTTCTAGTTTTTTCTTTTAACTATTATATATTTATTAGTATCAAAACAAGACCAAAAGTAGTAAGTACAAAACCACATAGATAGTATATAGTTAACCTGTAAAATGAATCATATTTTTATCTTTGATTGATTTATGGTAATCCTGGTCAGGATATTAGGCCAAAGTTAGTTGTAGTAAAGGTATTAGTTAGTCAAGTATTGTCGTCGGTCATTCTTCTACCAATTTTCATGTTAATTGGACGCCTTGAAGTTGGTGATAATTGAAAAATTCTGTTACATAGATTCATAGACACTCACAAGTCAAGCTAATAAAAGCGTGTTAAAAAAACACCGTCACGCCTATATTTTCTTAGCAGTGGCAGAGGTGTAGGTTCTCTGTACACCCACTTCTCGTCGAACATGTTAGGTCCCGTGTAATAGGGGGCGAGCCTATTTCCTAACATGTTGATTTAACTCATTATTTTCAATACCTAGTTTTATTTAAGTTTGATATCTAAGTACCTATTAAGTATTAGATTTTTTCGACACAAACTAACGAAAAAGTTATAATGTAAACTTTACGCCCTTTTCGTTCAGTACATTAAAAAAAGTTTAACTAATCAGTATGAAGACGAGGCTTCGTCTACATTCTCATAGCATTTTCTTTGCCGATTACGGGCGAATCGCCGAGGCCTGTCATCGAGAGATCCACGCCCGACAGAGCGCTAATTGGAAAGCGACAATCCTATTTCGATGATTACTTCCCGTGATTCGAGTTCACTGTTACGAACTCGTTCCGTCGCTCAGATCATGTAATACGTGTACTTGTGTCGTCAGGATGTAGTTTGATTACTTGTTAAGTCTGTGGATCTAGTATTCGAATTGTTTGCAGTTTTGAATGATTAAGAGTTTGTATACCAAATTGGTTTGAATCCGCAAACATTTAATTTAGCACTACCAACGTATTCGTACACGCTTCTATCTTTTACTCTTTTGAAGATATTATTTTAAAGATCTTCAGAAATGTGTAACATTGGTAGGTAGCTGCCTCGTTGGTCTAGCATCGCTTGGTGATCACGAGGTCCTGGGTTCAAATCCTAGGTCGGACAAATGAAGTTTTTTTAACGAAAACTTCCCAGATGAGTCCGGAGTCTGGAATTGTGCCCGGTATATGGCAATAGGCTCGCCCCTTATTACATGGGACCTAACATCGTCGGCAAAACGTGGGTGTACTCAGTACACCTCTGCCACCCCCGCTTGGGGAATAAAGGCGTGACGGTCTTTATTAATTTTATTGTGAAAATGCGTGGGGTACTTGACATCAAATTTTTTTTTTTTTTTTTTATTTATATGGAACAAAAAACAGTAACATATTATTGATTTTACAGTATAATTATCTTAATGATTTATATGTTATTAACATTTAACCCACCCCATTGTTTACGGATTGACTGACATAAAAATCAAAAATTAAAAGTTTGACTATAGTCAGAAAAGTTACATTTTGGTAAAAGGTTTCATCCGAGAAATTAGGGTCATACTTGTATTACGTCTCAGCACATAGTATTATACTGACCCGATTCTTGAATTGTCGGTTGGAAAGGGCGAAAATGTCAACATCGGTGAAGCGTGTGTTATACTTGTAAGTCTCTACAAGGCGACGAAGAGGTGCGCGGATCCCGGCGTTGGTCTTGCAGGTGCCTGTGTAGAAAACCCGATGTACGCGCACCCACCGTCGGTAGATAGCTCTAGGTACTGTAAGACATAATTCGTTAGTAATTTCTGTACAATCAAATCAGTTGTTACATAAACCATGAAACAACATTACATCTAGAAGTGAACGTCGTGATTCTAAACTTAGGATATTATATTGTTTTAACAACTGTGCATAAGGAATTTTAGGTTGATTGCTTTTATATTACGTAAAAACTTTTTTGTACTATCTCTAGTCTATGAGTATACTTGGCATAGAGAGGATTGCAAATTGATATAGCGTATTCCAATTGGGATCTTAAGGTTTTATATAACGTTAAGAGTGTAGAGGGTCGCCCAAAACCACAAGTGGATCTTATGACAAAGCCATTCATCCGGTAGGCTTTGTTAATTATACTGCCAATGTGTCTATCGAAATGTAAAGAGGAATCTAACATTACACCCAAGTCGCTAGCTAAATTTACATTATTGAGTACTACATTATTAATGGAATAATTAAAGTGAAATTTGTGTTGTTTTTTTGTAAAAGAAATTGTATGGCACTTAGGGAGGCTTAATATATGTGTGCTATTATAGATAGTTCATTGGTAGCTATTTATCAAAGTTAAGACTAGCTATTAATACATATACCTATAGTTAAAAGCACCCTACGCTTTATTACAATAAAATTAATTTAACATACTCTTCAAACCTATAAATTATTTTCTCCTCTTAGTTCGGATTGCAATTTCAGCGTGCCTTAAACTATAATTTATTTCCTTATTTTTTAGTCTCAAAACAACATCAAAAGTAGTAAGAAAAATCTTTTTAAAAACAAGCTTTTATAGTTTAAACACAACGAAGATTTCTTGCTCAGTTGAGGAGTTCCTATGGCCTCTTTCCTCTCTCTAACACCATCCGGGTCTAAAGTACTTGTCAAGACGAACCTAACGAGCCCAAACATAGTGGGATTATATTGAGTAGTTTAGTGGTTCCATTGGCTACCTTTTGGCTCCATCATCACACCCTGAACACCATCTTTTTGTATAGTACTTGTCAATAATAACCTAACAAGCTTAAACACGAGGGGGTAATCACTAGTTCACATATCTCTATGGCCACCTTCTGACTCCATCATCAGATCAGCTCCATGGTACCATATTATTGCATTGTCATCGAACTTACATACATAAGTATACTAAATTTCAGCTTAATCGGATTCCCGCAAGTGCTTGAAAATGGATCACAATATTTAAACCGGAACGACAGATAGACCCATCCTGGTAATCCTGGTCAGGATATCGGGTCAAAGTTATAACATTATTGTATTGTCATTGGTACTTGACACGTGTACCAATATTTAAGGTCATTTTAGGGATATAAGGACTATAAGGCATCCGATTGGATGCCTTAAAGTTGCAGAATATCACGTTGAAAGGTTCCGTTAAATATATATGTATCTATTTATCTATATCTATAAATAGACATGCAACTATGTATCTATGTAGATACATAGTTACAGGTTAAGCTAATAAAAGCGTGTTAATTACAAGAATTTTCTTGTAAATTATCCAGAGCTCTTACGATCATTGTTGAACATTTATTTTTGTTCAGCGTCTTCAGAGTTGTGTTTAGCGTTTTTTATTAACTTTAAATTAATAATCTTTTATCTAGTCCACTGGTATGTAAGTGATTATAACTTATTTTGTTAATTTTTAACCTATTTATTTAGATAATTTCGTTACTGATACAATGAGCGGATCTGCTGCAGATTCATTCGAGAAGAAAGCAAGTGACTATTAATCATAGAAGAATGTTTTGAAATTCTTTTCTTAGTTCTTAATTTTCGAATAAGGGGATATTTTGTTTCAATGGAATAATCATGGACGACAATTTTCGGACAACGCGGGAGGTTAGTCACAAAAACAATGTCAAATCAATAATTCACCATATTTTGGATGTACTTTGCCGACCTAAGATAATAGGAAATGGTAAGGAAAATTATAATAAAGTTTTCGTAGAACTGATCCCCTGTTATGATGTTACAAATGAATGCATACTGTATTTATTTTTCTATTGATGTCTTTGTTTTCCCGCATCTAGTTCGTATTGCGTAGGTAGCTAGTAACATTTTCTGTTCATCGTTTTGAACCTACGCAATACACCGGTTTCCTTTCTTAATCGGAAATAAAAAAGTGAAGTGCACTATTGATGTGCATTCTGTTGAAAACATTCTGTTGGAAGTTGTAGAGCAACGTGTGTAAGATTGCAGCATAAAACTAAGATTTAATGGCGAATATAAGCTTTTCATAATTCTCGTTGGAAAAGTGGGTGGACCATTGTAATACAGGCAATCTGATATCAGTCTCTTCTCTCTCGAATACGGTCGGACGTTTGGTCCAGTAGTTAAGAGCTTGAGTCGCTCCGCCCGCTGGATCGAGAAGTCGCGGGTTCAATTCCCGCATGGGACATATCTTTATGTCTCCCACAAATATTTGTTTCGGTCTGGGTGTTTGTGCATGTGAATTTCGTGTTTGTAAACGCACCTACGACACAGGAATAATTCCTAATGTGGGGCTACGTTTTTTTTTTTCAAAAAATAATACTTACGAAGGTAAAATCAAAAAGGTTGCAATTAAATTTACTGTTTATTTTTAATATCAAATTGTTGTTTTTTTATAATTTAATCTTTCTTCATAATTGAATTGACAGAGATGATTACTTAGGTAACTTAACAGCCATGTAGATCACACACAAATAGATCTGCCTATGCATCGATAGTCCTCTGTTATTAAGATGTCCTTTTAGCTATTTCAAAGTGGGTAACATACGAATATAACATGTTTTTCCTACTGACTAAAGGTCATTGGTGCCCACTCTTTAACATTCTCATACATTCATTGTTGCTCATAAAAATGACAACGACGCTCAAGCAATTTGCTGCGTCTTGCGGCGTGGATTTGTAGTTCCTGTTCCTGTGTGTTTGTGGTTCCTGGTCTTTAGGTAAGAGGAGGACTCAGGGCCCAAAAACGAATACCCTAAAACTGACAATGCATCATATTTGTCAATATATGACAAGATTATTGTATTGTCACGACAAGTGTTGTTTAATATATATTTTTTTTTATATCGACTTCTTTTTGCGACTTTTTTTTAAAAAAGATTTTTATTTTACAGTTTTAAGTGACAAGTAAATTATTTACTAATATTTATATACCTATATTATATTATTTTGTTGAGTTGTACTGCAAGGTACCTACAGGATTGATATAATAACCATGATAATGGAATCTATACATTCGTGCTGTTCGCCGTTAAGGAGTCCCCTGGTGTATCTTCAAAGTCCAAAGTTCAATACCGATTTCATTAAAATGGGACCACCTCGAAACTATACTAAACCTAACGCAAAAAGAATCATCATAATCAGTTCATAAATAGATGAATTGTCGACCTCCTCCTATTTTGAAGTCGGTTAATATTCTGATAAATTTTATGGCAGGGTACCCATGGGATTAACGTAATACCCATACTATCTTAATCTACGCATTCGTATTGTTTGTCGTGAAGGAGTTCCATGGAGTATCTTCCAAATCCAAGGTCCAATACCGATAAAAGTGGCCTATAGCCACCTTGGAGCTATACTGAACCAAATGCAAAATGAATGATCGCGTAACATACATACAAAAAAAAACGACATACCTACAGTCGAATTGAGGACCTCCTCCTTTTCAGAAGTCGGTTAAAAACAGTTTTATATCGTGTAATATCATATCGTCAGGTGTTACCTGCCATTGCCGCTTTTATTTAAAAGGGTCTAGGGAGACATAATAATGAATAAGATACATTATCCAGATAATAATGTAAATGAAATTACTTTCAAAGTTTAAATTATTTCCTGATTGAATTTGTAACGTATACAACAGAATATAGGAGGATATCGATATGTTTTCCCTTCGTTCCGGTGCAGCATTGTAGCTTGTTTGTGGGACCCTTTTAGTACTTTTAGTCTTATTGCATTATATTGGATATAAAGTGAAAGGATGCAGGTACCGGGGAAGACCTAGACTATCTTACCACGACCAAATAAACCGAGTCTTATCTGATGGAAAAGTCAAGAGTCTCCGTAACCGGCGAGCGTGTATGAGACGAACTATGAGAGTCGAGGAAGCCAGAGAGGTATGTAAGGAAAGAACCTGTTGGAACTCTGTACTCTCTGCCTACCCCGCAAGGGATCTGGCGTGAGGTTATAGATAGATAGATAGATAGATATTGGAGTTATATTTCAGTAGAACTGGTGGCATGTTATATTTACTTAAGATTTTCTAGTTGATAAATAATTGAAGCCCCTTAGGTATAGCGAATCGACCATCGCGAACATATTTGTGTAATATTAATCAGATATTGGTTATAGCGACATCATATTTAACGATTTTCATGTTCTGAACAAACCAATAATACAGGTAGGACACAACTAATAAAAAAAAAATGTAATAGTTATTATCAACTAGCACAAGTCTATCTAATTCGGATGGGTACAAGTATTTCGAATATACACGTTTCACCAAAAATAATCTCAAACAGCCTATGTTTGTTATGTACGAAGAAGAAAAATCTGGCCTTCGATTTTTCTTCTATAGATCTTCGTACATCATGTTATCTTTTACACAAAAAAATGTTTTTAATACAAAATGCTATAAACAGGCATATGTAAATGTCCGTCTTATATTTTACGCCCCAGTTCTAGTACTTATAAATATAAAACTCTAAAAACAATCACTCAGTTAAATTCATGTCGGTAATTCCCAAAATTCATAGGGTAAGTCCCTATAAAATGATACTGTATAAAGCAGGCGAAAATTATATTATAGGTACGTTGGCTACCTATTACTGAATTTTAAAAATTTTAATTCTAAAAACGATCAATCAGTTAAATTATTCAAATGGTCCAGTCAATCGCAGTGTATGTTATCATAATTAGCTGAAAAATTTCCTCTGTTCCCAATAAATTATACACGTCCCAGTCTAATTCGGATGAAGCTGAGTGTCTGGGCCGCTTCCTCGTCGGGTCACAATATTAGCGGGAAAACGGATTGCCAGGAATTTGTCGTTTATTGTTTTTTTATGAACCTACCCTAGTATATATTTTAACAGAGAAACATTTTGTTTTTTATTATATTTTTCATGATTTTTATTACTTTAGGAAATTAAAGTTTAAGTAACTATGTAGGTGCAACAATATAGATACTGGGTGACACGGAAACCGGGTATCATGCGATAAGTACTTGTATTTACACAACAACTTTCGTTCGACAGCATTTTTTTACATCAACATACAAGTTTACTCGATCGATATAAAAAGCAAATTGCAAAAAAAATTATTTATAACAAAAGTTGTTTGTTGACGTATGCCACCCACACGTACTTATATGTTTTTTCAGACATGAAATTATTTTTAAATAGGTTTTCCGGAAATGGCTCTTCTTAGTCATTTCATAAACTACCCATATTAAAACTTTTAGTTATAATACACAAACTTATCATTGTTATATGTATCCGTTTTTATTCATATATTACAATTTAATTAACGCGTGCGCCACAACTGCGCCCCAGCCCTACCCAGCGCTACATTGGATTCTAATTTGACTTTATTAGATTTGAGCAGCATTTAAAATGCTAGTTCAAATTGGACGAGAAAATTGGATTATTTACCACTAGTGTGAAGCATTGCTAATGACTTCCCGCCAGAATCTCTGTTATAATGCCCACCGTACTCTCAATTAATTCTTAATTAAGTAAACTTACATACAAATTAAACATCTGTTAGTTATATAGAGCATGATTTGAAAAATATGTAATTTTATTTTGATACATGAGAATTTTATGTTTTTATTTATTTTTATTTTATTGTTATATTAATTGTTTGGTATCTTAAAAATCGGCCACATACAAAGAAAAACATTAATGACTTAGCTACCATTGAAATGTCGCATGAACATATATGTTGGTATAATGTATGCGTAATATTAACAAGTGGAATATATAAAATATATACATAATCTCATCGAAAGATAGTAGGGGTCGTCATAAAATAAATTTAGCGAGATTGTAAAGACCCGAAAAAACCGAATATATTAATCACACATAAATATATTCGGTATCTATTTTATAATCTCTACATGCTCTTTTTGTCAATCATCACAATACTATCTTATAATAAACTACGTTTTATACGCGTTAGGCTAGCATTCAGTTAGATTGGTAATACATTCTTCCACGATATGACGACCTTATCAGTTTGATGGACCACAACGGTAATTTATAAAAAAGCGTATTTGTACAGGACGACGTCTACATGATGTATATAAATAGATACTGTTATAGATTTAGTTACAATAGTACATTATGTAATAGTTTAAGTTAGAAATAAGATAATGTAATAGAATTGTAGCACATAAACAATAGTATACAGTTAGAAGAGTGTAACCCTGGAAAGGGATTGGAATAATTAGAAGAGTGTAACCCTGGACAGGGATAGGAATAATTAGAAGAGATTTACCCTAGAAAGGGAAAACAATTGAATTATGATTGGTCTATTGCACTAATAAAGCTCCATGCAAAGCCCACTAGTTGTGACCCAATAAAATAGTATTTAGGAGCGCGAAACATCGCGCCACGCACGTTCGAGCGACTGGGCATTGAAGATCATAGGAAGAAACTCTGCGCGAAGAGGGTCACAACTGGTGGGTGGAGCACTGTTTCAAGATTATTCAGCTTTTATTTGAATCCTCCTTCGCGACGCATACTGGCAAAACTGCAACAGGGTGCACGACGTACTATTCGTCCTTTTCAGTATTATATATACCTACAATTCTTGAAATGTCTTCTGTTACATCATCATAATCATCATCACTTCTAGCTTATTCCACCCACAGCAGGGCATAAGCCTCTTCTCTCACGCCACATATCCCTATCCTGAGCTAATCTCGGCCAGGTCTTTTCAGCGTATTTAACCACATCATCGACCCATCTTTGTAGTAGCTTTCTCGATTACAATATCCATTTCGTGGTCACCATTCGGTCAGAGACCTACTCCACCTGCCATCACCACATCTTGCGACGTGTCTTGCCCACCTCCACTTGAGTCGAAATATACGGGACCCGATTTCTTCCACTTTAGTTCTTTTACGGATCTCCGCTTTTGTTACATAGCTAATAAAAAAATTGGAACCCTACCCTAATTCAGAACTTTGTAAGAATTTCATTTTAATGGTTTTCATGGAAATAGACGAACGATGAAATCCCTCTCTTAAATTTCGCAATATTGAAGTTGTGTGTGTGTGTGTGTGTGCGAGTGATGTACGCTGTTGGCCGCGAGGCCTTTACAGCTTACCGGACTTATGGGCGAGCGTGCAACCACTACGCTTGAGCCAGAAGGGCAAGGGGCGATATACTCGAGGGCGCCTTTGAAGAGGCGCCCTCGGTTGGGACAGTCGCTGTGGGTGGACGGGGTGCACTACGAAGTGCACCGGTCAACCGCCGGCTATGGGAGGGGATCTACGACTACGTCGTCGTCGCCCGTATTCTAAGCGGAAAGAATGGATGACAAAGCATCGGGGGGATCGGTGAGAATATGTCGCGGCTGGCGGTGGCGGCAGGGGTCCCCCCCCCCCCCGATCGGGGATCGTAGTCGGCGGTGGCTACGATTAACGGATTCGCATGGGTAGATGCGTTCGCGAAGTGTCGTGTTGTCGCCTTTTTAATATAGGCGCGAATAGGTTCGAGACCTAGATCGGAGTGGAGATCGACATTCCGTACGAACCAGGGGGCTCCTTCGGCTTTACGGAGGAAGCGGTTTTGAACCGCTTGGAGTTTATCGATGTGAGAGGGAGCTGAATGCCCGAACACAACACACGCATAAGTCATGATGGGTCGAACGCAAGTTTTGTAAAGTGTCACCTTATTTCTAAGGGGCATTTTACTCCGCTTGCAGATTAACGAATGGAGACGACCGAGCACAAAGGATGCTCGGTGACGGACCCACCTGATATTGAAGTTGATATTCTTACCGACATTAAAAGTAAAGCAAACACGTTTATTTCATTTTCCAAATATTATAAATATGTGTGGTTTACTAGATGTGCGGAGTGAAGCTGACCGACCGCATTAGCAACAGCATAGTAAGACAGCGAGTAGGTATGAAAGATAGTATCGGTGTAAAGATGAGAAAGGGCATGCTCCGTTGGTTCGGGCATATAGAAAGAATGCCAGAGGAAAGAATGACAAAACAGATATACAATGTGAAAGTGGAAGGATGCAGGTACCGGGGAAGACCTAGACTATCTTACCACGACCAAATAAACCGAGTCTTATCTGATGGAAAAGTCAAGAGTCTCCGTAACCGGCGAGCGTGTATGAGACGAACTATGAGAGTCGAGGAAGCCAGAGAGGTATGTAAGGAAAGAACCTGTTGGAACTCTGTACTCTCTGCCTACCCCGCAAGGGATCTGGCGTGAGGTTATAGATAGATAGATAGATAGATAGAATATAATAAAGTTAAAAACTTATTTAACAGCGGAATCTGCAGTAACTTCTAACCCTGTTTACAGTAAACATCAGCTTCTAAGTTAACTTCCAGTAACATCTGCAGTAGCTTCTAAGTCACGTTTACGTGATATTTTTTTTTATTATGAGCTGACAAAGATATATGATTCTACATCTATTTTTCTAAAATTAGAACGACTACAATGAACCGATGTAGCGCCGTAGCCAGCGTCTACACCAGCGGAGCCAACGTAGCGCGTCTACCTGCTACGATCGCGCAATTAAAACTTTATAGCCGTCGGAGTCATCGGTAGAGTGGGCCTGTAAACGACACCTGTATGTAAACATGCTCCTAATTGGATCAAACGTTTTTATACAAGTCTGTGTCACGAATGACACGTCACGAGTTTACTAATTGCGATCTGTACGCGCACCTTTAATTAAAACATGTAATTTATATGTGTTCTGCTTTAAATATGGGTGAGGTTGTGAACAAAAGATTTCTTTGTTTATTTTATTGGATTGCCATAATTTCTAATAATAACAACTACTATATCGTCCCACTGCTGGGTAAAGGTCTTCTGTCACAAATCGAGGTGAATCGAATCCTCCACGCAGACTGAGTGCGGATCAGTGGAGGCAGGTGGCTACCTGCTGTTGGAATTTACCAAGCCGCCTAAATTGTCGTTGGTTAATGTTAAAATAATCCCGGAACCTTTATCTCAGTCGTCCCAACAGAGCATTAAAAATCGTTAAAACATTATTCCCTTGCAAAACCCAAAAAAAGATATTTGTCCAATACGTATAATACACGTGCGGTATTGTAATCCTTAACTAGGAAATGAATCTGTATGTAGTTTCAATTTGTTATCTGCACCGCAATTATCGATGAAAACATTAAATCTGCGCGCCGTATATCGCTTGCTTACCAATTATCACTTAATAGGCCATTCGTGTTATTAACACAAATGCAAATAAATGCGGTACCTACATACATTTATGAACGTAACAGACGTTTTCATAATGAAAATGTGAGGAAAAGAATAAACTTTGGACATATTTGTTCATTGTTGTTTCACATTTAACATTTAATCGGCTTGTATGAACCCACGGACAGCGACGACTCAAACATTTTGAAAGCACCAATATTATGTTTCACGAAACTGTTCAGATGATTGTTTGATACTTAAAATATGATTTCACCGTTTACCTTACTATGTAAATTGTAACAGTTTTTTCGATACTATACGTACACCTACACTTCCACTTGCTCGCCTACACACACTTAGAGAAACACTCCTACATTTTTCTCACATTTGTTTTATTTTATATTGAACTTATATAAACTTCAGTGAAAATTGATAGTCATCCAGGAATCTGTTAAGCCATAAAATGTAAAACCGTAATTGGCTACTTAAATATAATATATTTAAGAGACTTTCGTTTATGTTAAATCAAATACAAAAAATGGTACATATATGAACGTGCAAGTATCGGGGACTGGTAAGAAACAACTCAGATTGTAACAATTAGTGAATTACTATTAGCTATAATAGCACTATAAGCTTTTGATACTCAACACAACACACTAAAGCTTACATTTCTATTTATAAACTGAGAAAACATACTGTTGAAATGCTTCCCTCATAGAGCGTAAAGTAAAGAATGCATAAGATTTAAAAGTCCAGGTCAAATTTCGCCTCGTCAGATATAATTAAAAGACTTTACGATGGGCGTAAACGGCGCTGTAAAGCGGCTTGGAAAATTATATGGAAAACGTACGAGCACGACTCTTAATATCGTAAAGAATGAGAAGAATCAGCGACGAGGGCGTCCATCACGGACCACACGTGTGGGACGTACGACTTGCGAATCGTAACAGTAAAAATTTTAGGATTAATACCAGACGATGGAAAAGTAAATGAATGCTTCTGTAGCTTTATGAATACCTCTCTTATACATTTTTGGTGAACGGAAAAGTAGGGATGTATGTGGCACGTCTATATTTCAAATGTAACAAGGACTGAGTTTGTCACTATTCTTCGCGCACGTTATTTGACATATAATAAATCAGGCCATATTATCCCACTGCTGAAAAGATCTCATATGCTTTCCTCGGTATGTTGCAGTATCAGCAAGTGATAATTTCATTTTCTTTTACGTGTTGTTCCACTTATATCGATGTTTGGACAGCATCACAATAATTTTTATGTTGCTTGTTAAACATGGTAGTACTGAAGAGGACTGTTATATTTTATTGTGGATAGAAATAGCGTACTTACTGGGAAATAAAATATTATCCCTACGAGTCAAAATCATAAAGCTACAAACGCACATAGAATGCGAACAGTATACCTTTAAAAAATGCAAAAAAAGAAATAAGACTGGATAAAAAATGCATGAAAAAATATGTAAATAATCCATCGGAAAACATGTTTTACTCACCTACGTTATAGCCTGTACATACTATCGGAATAACTAGCCATTAACTTTGTTCGGGCGATTCTTTTGCAAAAACCAACGCCGAAATTGATATCACTCATGTTCAAAAACGTAAATTGCCCCTCTATGCATATTTACGCGAACTATTAAAAACTGATCGATTCCCATTTGCATGGGACCACATTTACGGCGTTTTTAAACAGCGACATACGCGTGCCTCTTCGTTGGACTTTAACCACTCAAATTTATTTAACCAGAAATGTTATTACTTTTATGCCGTATCTGCTAAAGTCTATAAATTAGGTTAGAGTTGTGATAGCAAAAATGATTCAAATTATAGAACCAGATTTGTATTGTTCCTGCTCCACCTACTTGAATGTTAATACCTGCATTATTTTGACTACATCTGCGTATTGACCCTGCTAGCACGTTAATTAACGCATTCCGACAAAGGGCCTTATTCGCTATGATCAAACTTGGCACGTTTCGATAACTTCGCGAAATCATCGTAAGATGGTATTCTATATGACAAAGAAGTACCATTAAATTATCATCTCATAAAGTTATCGTAACGTATCGCGTTACGTGTTTGATTGTTCATAGCAAATTAGTGACCCTGGTGGAGCAGAAGCATTAAAGATATTGTCCTTCTTCAAGCGACATCAAGACAGTAAAAATTTTGGATATCACACGTGCATATTTGCAATAGTGCATTAGAAATATGTAATTTGAAGAAAATATAGATCCTTATTGGTGGAATGACAACTTTAATCAAAGTATCGTGGCCACTACATTAAGGCCCGTATTACAGAACGTAAAACAGTGAATCTAGTTTAAAAAGCTGATTTTTGTACTAAAACGTTAGTTTTAAGACTTGATTCACGACTGATTTTCGCTCTGTAATACGGGCCTAAGACAACTTAGCTAACTGTTGATATGTTACACATTTTGGATCTCCGGGATATTTAATTGTTGGCTTACGAAATACGTAAACCATTAACATGGAGGGGAAGTTCTTTACATGATCCTCGAAAGGCGACACTAAAAGCTTCGATTAATAAAATTATTTCGACTGCAAGTAGTCCGGGAGACCCGACTGCAAATTCAAATTTTATTTTTGCTTGGGTAGTCTAATTGATATGCTGGGTAAGCGAGTAGGTATGAAAGATAGTATCGGTTTAAAGATGAGAAAGGGTAGGCTCCGTTGGTTCGGGCATATAGAAAGAATGTCAGAAGAAAGTGGAAGGATGTAGGTACCGGGCAAGACCTAGACTATCTGACTATGACCAAATAGACCGGGTCTTATCTGAAGGGCAAGTCAAGAGTCTCCGTAAACGGCGAGCGTGTATGAGACGAGCTATGAGAGTGGAGGAAGCCAGAGAGGTCTGTAAGGAAAGAACCTGGTGGAACGCTGTACTCTCTGCCTACCCCGCGAGGAAGCTGGCGTGATGATATAGATAGATAGATATTCTGGGTTAATCGTATATGGCCGATGATAAAAAAACAGCGTCACGCCTCTCTCTTTCCCAAGCGGGGGTGACAGAGATGTACTGTGAAAACTCACTTCTCGTCGACGTAATTAGGTCCTATGTAATAAAGAACGCGCCTGTTGCCATTATCTATATATCATCTAGCCAGATCTTTTTCCATTATATCGGGCATAATGCGAGACTCCGGATAGATGCTGAAAATTTTTGTATCGAATCGAAAAATCGAAAAAAAGACCAACGATGCAGTACCAATGGTCGATGATTTTGTTAAAATGGACCATGCACATACTCAACGAGATGGACTCATCCAGATTATTATCGTCCTTTGAAGATATGGCATCATCAGTATACATCTTGAAATAGAAAGCACGGTTTGCTCATACCTTTGATCGTCGTTGACTAAAATTGGATCGTTCTGTACCTGACCATGTCAAGCCAAGAACGATGTGATGTAAAGAGTGCGGCTTACATACCTGTTAGTAGTGTTTATTGATAATAATATTAAACAGTTTTATTTCGATGGCTTCGTGAATTACCGAGGGCAAGAAGGTTGCAAAAAAGATGATCCCCAAATAAATTAAGAGTACGTTAACGATGATGTTTTACTATTTTTTAAAACTCGCTATACATAATATGTTATTGGCCCATTGTATAATTTATATTTTATTCCCCCCGTCTATCAATGACGGTCGATTTAGCGCAGTGGTTAAGAGCTTAACCCCCTCCGCCACTGTGTCTAATAGTCGCGAGTTCGATTCCCGCACGGGAAAAATCTTTGTGTGACCCACAATTATTTGTTTCGGTCTGGGTATTTATGTGTGTAACTTTTCATGTTTGTAAACGCACCCACGACACAGGAATAATTCATAGCGTGCGTTTAGTGTTTAAAAAAAAATAAAGCACGTGACGGCATTTGTGTAAATTCGCTCACAGCGAAATTTGTTGCCCGCTACCTTCGTGACCTTGTACTTGACTCATACATACTTCTTTGTTTTTGACTCTCAACGCTTACGCTAGACGCTCATAAGAAGACGTACTTTTCATGACCATCATTTTGTATAAAATGGTATCATAAAAACCACGACGAAATTAAATTCATTGATAATGAAGTTCAGTTTTTTTTCGTTAGGCTCATAGAGAAACTATTAAAATTCTCAGAATAATTATTTGAGATTTATATCTCTACCTCAGCTCCGTATTCTTATGCATACAGTTACCATGAACGTCGTAAGATCTTTTACACGATACTAGAGAGGCGATCGTAAAAACTTTTAATTATTTCGGTTGGGAATAGTACCGGAGACCGCAAACATAAACCGGTGTGCATTCTTTTTGTGTTTTCGTCTCGCGCAGAGTTCCGCAAGACGTTATGCCTTGTTTTAAAGTGTTGTAAAACAGGCGTAACTCGTGTTCACATACGCTGCTCAGTTTAAGTACACCCTCTGCAAAAAATAAAAGTCCCGGAGCTGTCCCGGATTCATATTGTAAGCATATGAAATATATGCCACAATTTTGATACTGCCACAAGTAGTACTTTAGTAATAGATTTTACGCATTATAAAAAAGATGTTCTTATAAAACAATTCGCAATAGTACTTGTAAAAAAATATTGGATATCACACGTGCATATTTGCACTTGTTATGTATATGTACATAAATACTATTTTTCTTTATTATCTTAAACTTCGACAAACGAAAAAAGTTGATGAAATCTTAAACCTAACAGCGCGTCTGAATAAAATCGCAAAATTATGAAGTTGTTCAGGAATATATTCCAGAAAACTTTGCAACAGCTTTTCAGATAAGTAACTTGCTCATGATAATGTTTCGCTCTTTGTGATTCCTCTCGCAGCGACTCGGTGCGTGTGTATGACGGTATGTCGAACTACTTTCTAAGTTAATTCATATCTGATGCACAATTCTTAAACTTTGGAGTGCCACCTCGCGAACTACGCCTCACGCCTGGAATGAAAAATTTTGCATTCTATTCTATGTACTGTCTACGTGATTTATTGATTATGTGGCTTTAATGACAATATTTTAAAAATATACATTAGAATTTTTAGTACCTACTGGTTTCAGATATAAATCATATCGGAGCTTTCTTTAAACTTCACACTTCTATCCGTGTATGATACGTAATATTAATTGAACATAGTTATGTTGGTGACGGTGACCGCCCCAGATGTTTATACTATTTATATTCTATTGTTTATCTATCTTATTATATGTACAAGCCCTTGTTCTAAGAACGTATCTATTATATTCTGTTTATTATTTACACTGGGACGTCTGGTCCGTAACAATAATCTTTTTGTCGTAGATAGAGATTAACAATCACGTTCTGCTAAATTGTTATATTCTTTCTCGGAAATAATTATAAACTGTTTTTGAGGTTAAGTTTAGGTATTCCTTTTTGTAATCTATAGTGGCCCCTATACATTGATATATAGTTGCGACTAACTACCAATAGATGGCGCTGACGATCTGCCATACATGTCTAGAACGCGGTATGAGAGATAGCACGACGCGTTGCATATATACAAGCTCCTTGGACAAGCACCTTGACAACAACTCTTTCTTGTCCGGTGCAGCTGTAAAGGCCCCGCGGCCAACAGCGTAGATCATACACACACAACAACTATTTGAAAGAAGTGGCAGGCCCCGCCAGACACAACACCCCTCTGGCTGGAAGATCTTCCCTTTGACGAATCCTGCCACAATGTTCTTGCTAAAAATCCATTTACGTTCTGACTGCTCACTAATATCTATATCTATTTATCTTCAGCCTAAAGACTGCCATTGCAAGATAAAGGACTTCTCCAAAGACAGCCATGACGACTGGCTTTGTGCTGTACGCATTCAACTTCTACCCACGCAGATTAATATAGAGACAAAATTATGTTTAATGTTAGTAACACGTTCTTTAATCTAATTAACTGAGGTAGTGTATCAGAAATCAGAATAAAACTTTAAAACTAAACTTGGCACGCACGTCGGAACCCAACTTGCAAAAATAACACCTCCTGTACCATGCTCTCCAGTCTAAATACGAATATTATACGGGTCTTACTTTGTTTTGATGAGGTTACATTGTTTCCTTCCGTTTCAATTATTGAAACGAGACGACTACTACCGCTCTAGGAAAATCGAAATTTTCACAAAGCTCCGGTCAGCTTAAATGGTACTGAATGTGGATTACGTCATGGATTAAATAGGTACAAACTCAATACTAATTAATTGAAACTGTAAATACGTCTACATCAAAATATTAATTGTTTTTAATTAAAATTTGAACCAGTAAACTCATTATAAGAAATAATTTATAAAATAAATATTTTATTTTACATAACTTAAAAAAATCTGTACAGTATCATCAATCTGTAAAATGGTACAAAATCCAGTAATATTGAATGTTATAATTTTATACAAAAACCTGATCATATATTTCATATATATCAAGATTATATTTGTAGGGTACAGTACAGATTATATTTGCAGTGTCATAAAATACACATAAGTATATAATATATGCCTAATAGATATGTAGACCTAAAATTATTAAGATAGTACTCGTTTTAGGGAATTGGCTATTGGTTTACATTTTTAGTTTCCAGCACACATACGTGTATTTTTGGCGCCAAGTCGACTACTTACACTTTTTCATCAAAGATTAGGTTCGCTTCTTTCATCGCGCTAATGCAATTTTAATTCAAAACCTTATGGGTTCGTAGAAACAACACTGCAAAAGATAAAAGAGGATACGGTGAGTACCTACTGCATTATACGGAATATGCCTTTTGTTTAAACTGATGCGATAGTGGGTAATGAAATGATGCCTTCCCGATCCAGTCCGCTTATCCGGATTAAGTTGAGCGCAGTGTAACCTGTTCTGTCGTTTGAATTCTTATTAAATTCGCCAGTTGTGTACTCTATTTTAGCATTTCTTATGGTTAAGATAAGCTCGAACAATTTGTTTTATCTTAACTTATCTATCTATTTTACGGGCGGGCATCGAGTATTGTGAAACAGTTTTAATTAACTTGAACTAATGATGTTTATGCTTTTTTTGACAGCCAGAATCCCAAAATTAAGAGCTATCTGCGACTAAATTAGAATGTGTTTCATAGGCATCAAATTTTGAAAGAGTTTTGCATAAAGAGATAACCGCGATCAAAGGATTGCTCAGAAAGTGGTTTACCTTGCGAACATATTTAAGTTTTCATGAAGTGAGGAAATGGAAAATAAATTGGATTTATATAAGTTTCTTAAAAGCTACATACATGAGGAAATATTTACTTTGTTTCTCGCTAGCATTATCGGAGTTCATTATTATTCTAACTCCGCGGTCTAAAAGGAAAGCTCATGCAGGTTGTGGATATGCGTATTTCTGTTTGGATTAAAAGCGGAAATGTCACCGACATATACTAGATGCTACATTACGTTTCATCTTTATTTTCTAAAAAAAACTCTTATTACGTTAGTACTGGGTATCGTGTTTTACATTCTTCGTATTTTTAATAGCCCATGTCTTTCCAGCAATACTGGCCAAGTCGTTATGCCATCTTGACTTCGGTCGACCACGACCACGTCTTTGATTGCCTTCAGGAATCCATCCATGCAGTGACGATGTTTGCCCAGCTTTAACTATTCAAAAAGTATCAATATAATTTAGGTATTTATGCCATAGCAGGTGGTCAGGTTTTTACAGGGTTCTTAAATCTCACGTTACCTAAGCGAGCGAAATAACAATTCCAGCTTTGACGAATTTTTACAACGTATTTTCTTCGATGTAAAAAAAAACCAGTATAAAATAGTATCTTTGTGTATTTTTTTTTATACTTAGCTCTAACTCTAGGATTTATACCTGTGTCGTGGGTGCGTTTAAAAACATGAAAATTCACAAACAAATACCCAGACCGGAACAAATAATTGTGGATCACACAAAGATTTCTCCCGCGCGGGAATCGAACCCGCGACTATTCGACACAGTGGGCGGAGCAGCTCAAGCTCTTAACCACTGCGCTAAATCGTCCGCGAAATGGTAAATAATAATGGATATTGTAGCGATGTTGAAAACCAAATGACATTATTTCTATGTTAGAAAAATCTAATATCGTTGCTCGCATACAAGAGCTGTTGTATAATAAAAAGGGTAGGATATTAAGCACTTAGGTTCATATGTTTAACAAGCAGACAGTTCTGATACAAAGAGGAAATACATTAACATAGCAACTTCATCTGACGCTTGCCGGTGCGGAGTTTCAAACATTTTGCTCCGAAACTTTTCTATATGCGAAACGCTATTGAAAGCTCCTCACGGAGATTAACACGTGCCGTGAAAATACTCGCTCAAGGATTAACCCATCCCTCCCCATTCGCACACAATATTAATTTGTCTTATTATGTTGGGGCGTAAGTAGACATTGAAAAATTAATATACCTACAACAGAGTCGAAAAGAGTTCGTTACTTTGCCATTTTGTTGGTTGTAGGGTAGTCTCTTCTTGTTACTCATGTGATTTATATCACATTAGTTTCTGCCCGCGACTTCATCCGCGTTGACTTTAGACACTTTTCCGGGAAAAAAGTCATATGTGTTAATCCAGGTGCTAAACTATCTGTGTGCCAAATTTCATCCAAATCCGTTCAGCCGTTTTTGCGATACAGTAACAAACATCCAAACATCTAAACATACAAACTTTCTCATTTATAATATTAGTAGGATAACCTTAGCATTTGATATCAGGGGTATGTAGCACGCGAGCGAAACTACGTATTAAAATATGTTGTAGTCTAAATATTTCTCTCTCTATCTATCTATATCATCACGCCAGGTCCCTTACGGGGTAGGCAGAGAGTACAGAGTAGTATTATTAATATTTGCATTTCGATATTACCTACCTATGCGGTGAATAATATCAGATCTAATTTGAGACAATGATATCTCTTTTCTGAGTCAGGGGAAGTAGGAAAAAATATTAAACAATGTAGAGGATAATAAATGGCGCAGGATAAGGATATCGGCAATTTTATAGTTTACAAAGAACCAAGGTTTCAGAGGTTTGACTGGTATCACTAACAACATTAACGATTACAGAAATTCGATCTTATTTATTGGTATAAAAAAAACTAACGTAAACGTTTCAATTCAAGGATTATTTAAGCAGTAAAATTGTTATTCCTATATTAGTAAGGGGCTACTATAAATAAGTATATTTGTTGTTATTATTTTTTTACTTTAGCCTACATTATTACTCATGGCGGCCGAAAGGGAACCCATTCTCCATGGACCGCACTGTATACAAAAAATATATAGTTCATTGTTTTTAAGAGTTACTCTGGAGTTTCTTACCCTCCTTTTAGACAGAAATGACATTCTGAATTGGCGGCAGAGGAAAGAATTTCCTTTCCTTTCTCGAATATTCAATACTATTTTTGGTCCAACTGCACAAAATACATTTGATTTTGATTTTAATCTTATCTTAGCCTAAAACAAATATTTTTGGGTCATGCAAAGATGTGTGCCGTACGGGGATTAAACCCGTGACTAGTCAATCCCCGCAATTCCTGAGTTACAGTACTAGACTATGTCCTTGTCAATGTAGAAGTTCCGTTACCTATAACTGTGATATTTTAATGTTGACATCACGGCCCACGGCGCTTAATTAAGCTTTTATTTCCAACGGGACTCACGAGAGGCCAGGTGGAATCGCTCAGCTGGAAATGTTTTGAAGGCAATATAATAAATACAAGGAAAAACAAAACAGTCATTTATTTTAAAATATACGAAGTCACTAATTACTTAAGTATTGTGTGAGGCAGAACGACCAAACTCCGGTAAGAAGGAAGGATGCGGCACAACATGCCACCAATTCTTTTACTCGGCAACACATAGGCCAAAATATTGTGTATGTTAATTATACTTTTAGCCATTCTTGCATGCTTTTTCAATTTTATTTACAAATAGTTAAGATATATTATTTTCATGAGTTTTGCACTACTAGTTAATATTGATTTACACCTTCTTTCCCATTGGTACTGTGAACTCATTGGCAGCTTTCTACCGTTCTTAACCACGTCGGTAAACAGCAAACATGGCAATGAACAGTGGAGTCATCCCCGCAGCTAACTAGATCTTTGAGCGCAGTTTGGACTTCGGTTTGATCGTGTTTGCTCGCTGTTCACTAGTTAGACTGCGAATTGTGGATGGCTTCTTTGTGTTCTGACTCGCAACTTCGCTAACTAGCTGTCGGTGACTGATTATGAGCTACCAAATTTAGGCACGATTATTATTACATGAGAAAATATTTTTTTCTGTTTCATTCAGTTATAACATGGTATAAAGCATAGGCGGTAAAACGGGCCTAGTCGTTAGTTTGTTGATAACACCGGTTATAAAATGTGTGGGCTTTAATTTTCTTTCTGCATATCTCAACGGTGATAAAGGAAAATTAATTGGAGTCCATTTATGATATACCAACGGTGGATTCATAAAATTTGGTTGAGCCCGATAGATAACAGAACGACGGAAATTGTTTAAATAATTTGGTAATGACAATCTCGGTGTTATTGTTGATGTCATTGCATTATTTGCTATTTCTTGTAAAATCTTATCAATGATATTTGTCGTTCCTGATAAATCACTATCATCGTTGATGTTCTCAATTTCTTTATTTAAAAAAAGGTCACCCAATGGCTTATTGTGCATTATATGTTCGATCAGTTCTATAATCTCATCATGTTCTGGTTCATAGTTATATGTCAAAGTTTTTGCACGTTGTGGTGCATAATTTTGTGGGGCAATTCGGGATATTTCTTTTTGCTTGAAGTCACTTAGTTTATTGAACATTGCATGCAAGGAAGGTGACGTAACTGGCTTTAAATCAAGATCAGTGGTTTTAATGATATTATCTGCATTAATGGTGTCTTTAATCTCTTGAATTATTTTAGTAAATGATTTATCGCTCTCTTTATCATTAATAAATTTGCGCATAATATTCGTTTCTGTATCTTTTGACATGTGGTTTAGATGATCACTGTTACCCAATGCATTATCTTTAATAGCATCTTTAAATTTATTCTCATTGCTATCATCTACGGAATCCAAATATTTATTTTCGTTTAAAAAATCATCACTTTCTTCAAACAAAGATATTAAGGTTTTGTTTTTATCATCATATGTTTCTTCTTTCACTTCCGTTTCTATTGTATCAGAATTTATAGTACTTTCAACTATTCCACTTACATTAGAAATATTACTTGTTAATTGTAGTATGTCATCTAAAATTTTAATATTCGACGTATCTTTAGGATAAGTCGGGACTTTGTAAGCTTTTAAGTAATATACATCAGAATCATTACCTGACTCGGCAATATCGTTATGAAAATACGTTTCTCTATTCATCTCAATGCTAATGCTGGTGTCATTGTTCTGTTTTGTTTGTTCTATGATTTTATCCAACATTGTATTTATATCTTCTGAGCTTAGTTGTTGTTGTGATATGTGAACGGTTATTAAAAATAAAAGGAAAGAAACTGAAAAAGAAATAATTTAGGCGAATTACTTAATACTTTTTCAAACATAACAATAACCTAACGTTCGTACGAGCATTTTTCCAACGTGCTTTAATCAAGCGCTGAAATAAAACAAATGGCTTACAGTCCATTTTTTAAAGCGTTTACAGTGCTTCAGCACAACGCCTTGAAAAAGTGCCCGTCCGAACGACGGCTAATAATCGGATTCTTAAAAAAGAATGAATATTACAAATTATTTTTATTATTTAAACTTTTCTCTTTAGCTAACGGATTTTTTTTATACAATGAATTATTATGCCTTACACAGCGCAGGTCCCATGTTAATCTTCGATAGGCCAGATTAATACTGAACGGAATGTTACTAGTTATTATTGGCTCAATTGTACTTGATCATTTATTAATTAACTGTTATCGCATTTATGCCTACTCACGGACTTAATTAAGAGGTAATTGATTGGTGTGAATGTTTTCATATACTGCAATACCATTTGATCAGTGTTAAGTGTCTATAGCACATGTGTACCAACAAAAAAAACATACAAGTAGGTATTGAGTTCTTAGATTTACGCGAATATTACACATGAAATAAAACTATTATATGGTTATATGGTAGCGAGAGCTGGGTATGTAAGAAGGAGAATGAAAGTAGGATAAATGCGGTAGAAATGCGAGCTCTGCGGAAGATGTGCGGAGTGAAGCTGACCGACCGCATTAGCAACAGCATAGTAAGACAGCGAGTAGGTATGAAAGATAGTATCGGTGTAAAGATGAGAAAGGGCATGCTCCGTTGGTTCGGGCATATAGAAAGAATGCCAGAGGAAAGAATGACAAAACAGATATACAATATGAAAGTGGAAGGATGCAGGTACCGGGGAAGACCTAGACTATCTTACCACGACCAAATAAACCGAGTCTTATCTGATGGAAAAGTCAAGAGTCTCCGTAACCGGCGAGCGTGTATGAGACGAACTATGAGAGTCGAGGAAGCCAGAGAGGTATGTAAGGAAAGAACCTGTTGGAACTCTGTACTCTCTGCCTACCCCGCAAGGGATCTGGCGTGAGGTTATAGATAGATAGATAGATAGAAATAAAACTATTTTACGGATTTTATCGCGGTTTATTTTTTTATTTTTATTTCCCGACGTTTCGAGTGCTTTGCAGCACCCATGGTCACGGGAGGGACTGAGGTGTTAGACGTCCAATAGGCATAGTTGTTCCGGGGTACCCTCAAACTTCTTAATTATTTTTGTTGTTGTTGGTCCGATCTACGCAGAATGAGCTCACGGTGTCTTGAGGTCTTGCAGTGTTATGCTTGGTTTTGGATTTGATTATATTAATTACCGGATCCCAAGACGATGGAAGCACCCAGCCATCTTCTCTATTGAAATTAGGATGTTTTTTAATTTCAATAGCCTCGCGAACCATCCTTGGTAGGAATCGGTGTTCTTTCACGAGGATTTGTGGTCTATCAAATCTGATGTTATGGCGGGTGCGGTCAAGGACATGTTCACAGACTGCAGACTTCTTTGAGCGACGGTGTTTTAGGTCAGCTATGTGTTCTTTAACCCGAGTTTTTACCGGTCTTTTTGTTTGTCCTATATAAGAGAGACCACATTCACAATCAAGCTTGTAAACTCCTGCATCTTGTAGAGGGATCTGACACTTGACAGATGGTAAAAATTGACTGATCTTCTTCGGCGGCTTAAAAAATGTTTTAATCGAAGCACGCTTCAAGATGTAGCCAATCTTGTCCGTGACTCCTCTCATGTAAGGTAGTACAGCAGGGAGACGCTCAACTGTGGCAGGTTTCACTCGGTCACTGTGACGTTGGCGTGGGACTCGAAGCTTATTGTCGTGCAGGACTTGCTTGACATGTTGAAGCTCGGCAGCCAGATGTTTCTTGTCACAGATCCCTTGTGCTCTCTGAAACAAAGATTTACCCACGGTAGCTAACTGTGTTGGATGGTGGTGAGATTCACCGTTTAAGTACCTATCAGTATGGGTCTTTTTACGATAAACCGTATGGCTTAAGGTGTTGTTGGGGTTACGGATTACTAACACATCTAGGAAAGCTAGGGAATTATTTGCCTCCAACTCCATTGTAAACTGAATTTTAGGGTTAATGGAGTTAAGATGATTTAGGAATACATGAATTTTGTCAGATGGTAATATTGTGAAAGTATCATCTACGTACCGCTTGTAGAAACTTGGCTTTACAGGTGAGGTACGAAGGGCTGTCTCCTCAAAGTCTTCCATGAATATATCGGCAACAATGGGAGATACAGGGGAGCCCATCGCCACGCCATCTACTTGCTTGTAGAACTGCTCCTTCCACAATAAGTAGCCAGATGTAAGGCAGTGTCTCAATAGTTCTAAGTATTCCGCTGGCATGTTGTTCTCCGCTAGTTTCCTTTCTACAATTTCGACACAGTCTTGTACAGGTAGGCATGTGAATAGTGACTGGACATCGAAACTGACCATAGTTTCATTGTCAGTAAGATGTAGATTTTTGATCTCACTAACAAAATGGTATGAATCCTTAACATGTGCTCTGGTGTGTCCTTTGAGTGCCGAGAGCACTTTCGCTACGTGCTGAGCCAATCTGTAGGTTAACGTCGGGAAATAAAAATAAAAAAATAAACCGCGATAAAATCCGTAAAATAGTTTTATTTCATATACAAGTAGGTACTTAGTCCTATATAGCATTAGAAGTTTTATACTAGTATTCATTTTTTTATTGGGTATCTCAGAGCTTCCCTTAAATTTTGCATTTCGCAGTATAGTTTAAAAGGAAATTTTCAAAAAACGGTTAACGCAAAAAATAAATTTTAATAAACAATAACATCGGGATGAAACTTAAACTCAAATAATTTATTTTGTACAAGCCCTGTGGGGGAGGTTACAAATTGTCAATTAACATTTTTTTTAATCTAATTTAATAACGAATCTACCACCGGATCGGAACACGGCCTCCACTGAAAAGATCCGGCGAAGAAACTCAGCGGGCTTGTCTTTTTTATTTACTTATCTTTCTCTTTTTTCTTTTCTTATTTTTAAATCTTATTGTGTGGATACAATGTTAAGGTTACAATTAAACGGTAGCCAGATTGTGACTACAAAGCAGCATGCATGCAGGTGTATGAATTCATTTTCATATTTCTAGTGTAGAATATAGAGGCGTAGTTTTGGAATTATCTTTTGCATGACCAATATAAGTACTTATAGGTAGATGTAATAGAAAGTATACCTAATTGTATGGTGTAACTTATTTTAAACTGTGAACGTTGGTTAGGTTAGTGTGCTTTCCGCGCCAAACTGCGGACCGAGCCCGCCGGTGCCACAGAGGTCATGCTGGTGACGATTCCTGTGGGCTGGCAAAAGGGCAGTGGGACGCCGAGGGGTTTTAGTGGGTGCGAGCCCCACATAACCACCCGGGCTGTGTCCTAGGCCCGGAGGTCTGCGTTAGGCATTTCCCCTCGTAAAAAAAAAAACAAAAAAAAAGGTTAGTGTGCTTGTGCATTAAGCACGTTATGTTTTTAGCAACTTTTTAAGCCTCTTCCCCATGGTGATACATGTTAAGGTTTTAGACTAACTTAACCTACCCAAAATCACGTATAATTTTTTGGTACAAAGTATCTTAAAATTATCAAGACGATTCAAGGTCACGGGCCCATTTTCGGTTTAGAAATCGCGCGTTTAACGATAAAATTAAAACACGTGATATCTCACTACACCCCTCTCCCCCCTTGTGATATATCGTGATTTTTTCCGAACCCCTCCCCCCCTTGCGAGCCTCACATGATTAATGGACGATCAGTTATTGCTGCTCTATACTAATGTATACGTATATACCTACAACGGAGATCAATTCGTTGATTAAATTAGGTCCTGTTTGGTGAGTACCCCTAATTCGTACCTATTTCGAGTTATTACGTACCGATCCCCAAAACCGATGCCCTGCTGTTTATTATTATTAATTAATTCCTGTGATCCATTAAATTTATTTTGCAATTTTGATCAGATCTTTCAACATTTTTGGAAGATGGACCTAATCGGAATAGAAAATAATTTAAAATAAAATTGATCCCCTAGGGCCTTAGTTCCCAAAGTGGTCCCAAAGTGGACCCCCAGGGATCTACGGGAGACTCGATGGGGTCTACGTTGGCGTGACAAAAAATGGGGGTTCACAATTCGTAAGCGCGGGTCCACGAAAATTTATTTGCTTTCGATAGTGAAGAACTAAAATGTTGGTCACCTATCAATGTAGGCAGATAATATTTTAAGAAACTCAGCGACTGGTACTTGCAAAAACTCCATATTCAGTACAACGTGTCAAGACTCGCAAAGCGCCGCCGCCGTCCGCAACGTTTGTTCAGACGTGCAAAGGGACGAAATACGACTTGTTGTGTGTGTGCATCTTGCATGAACTTGTTTGATTCTTCACCAATATAAAAACATTACTCATTTGTTTCCGGAATATCGAAAAGAAAAGTAAAGTAAAGTGAATCGATGTTAGTGTTTGCCAGTGTCAGAAAAAGTAAGTTATACATACCTGCCTATTTGTTATACATACTTTTATTTTATGTTGTAATAAGTATATTTGTAATGTTTGCGTGTGTTTAATACGTACCTACTTAAAAATTAAATACTAAACAGAGTCATTATTAGATACTTCGATAAAAGAACAGAAAGCCGAGAAAGGTTGAACTTTTTGTCCCTACTTTATTAGTAATTTAGTGAAATATTTTTTATCGAATTTACAGAAATATATTAAAAATATATTTATAATAATAATAATGATAAGTCCGCAGGGTAGCTTGTGGCAAGCTGTTGGTGAGTAACGACACCACGGACCCGAGTGCTTCAGAGAGTCGGCCAGGGCCCCCAACTCGGCGTGTCTTCGTCGTTCGAGTGGAAACCGAAGGGTGCCCGCAGGACTCTCGGCTCTGGCTAGCCTTATTTGGCCGTCCAGAGAGAGACGTAGGAAGATAATGCGTTCCTACGTCGATTTACTCCAGGGGTGGAAGTGTTAAAGGGCATAACGCCGCGAGTAACTTCGGAGAAAGCGCAGCACACCTCTCTACACCCCTGAGCCACTCACACCGGTGTTGCCCTCAGTTGTCCTAGGACGATCGTTTGAGGGCCCATCTAGTAAGCGGCGAGTCACCGCCAGCCACGGGTAATTATAGGTATCACTAATTATGGCCGGTGTCCGTTCCCTTTAAAATAGTCCAGTTTTTGTCCATCGTACCTCATTTACATAGCCCTTGTTTTCTTTCCATAATTTACAATAGTCCTTGCACCTGCCGGGGTCAGTTCACTGGTTATCTTTCGTCATTTTCAGCAAGTGATCTCAGCAGGTGGCTTACATAACATTAACTTCTCGCAATGGGCCTCTACGTGTTGGACCCATGTCCCCATGCAAGCCTTTAAAAGGTCCGGGTAAAGCCCGTGAATCTCAGCGAGATAATAATAATATTTATTTATTTCGGATTCAATCCATAGTGTGTTAGTAACAATTTCCTTAAAATCGATGTTAGTAACAATTAATTATTTAAACACCATTTGGCATTCGACCAGCATGAACCATGCATACTTATCCAATGCCTCATAATAACGCCGTCAAACCGGTCCGCAAAAATTAACAAAAATCTGTTGAAGCTGTCACGCACCCTCGTCATCATGGATGCTGTTCTTTTACGCAAAATCGCGTGAAAGCCATCCACATGCGCAGCCGCAAACATCTCTGACGCGCTGCAGTATCGCGGCAGCCCCAACAGAATCCTGAACGCATTATTATATTGGATTCGCAGAGCATTGAGTTGACCCACAGGCTGCACGTATAGAAGATTTGACAATAGGCTTTAAATAATGATAATTTTACTTCTTAAGTGCAGCGTGCGAACCTGCGGGCCAACATATTACATCTGAATGTCAACGCTCTGCGTTCCCTCTCCAAATCTTCATCGATTCGTTGTACTTGAGACCATAGGCCTCGGCGTACCGCTCACATATGGCAACTAATTTATACAAGCCACTAATCGATGGACTCAGCAACACCATGTCATCCGCGTAACATATTGTTAACAACTATACCGTCAACTGAACAACGCACCATGGTGCCGCTGAGCTCACCAATCATCTTGTCTACGTAAAGGTTGAAAAGCTTTGGTGACAACAAACCTCCCTGCCTCACTCCGCATTGCAACCTGTACTCTGAAGATAAGGATCCCGCCCACTGCACAAAGTTGGTTTGATTGTTGTACCAATATTTGAAAACATTTACTACTTCTTTCGGTACATGTATGCCAGCATGCCGCAAATGCTCCACACTCAATGAGTCATGACCTGGAGACTTACCTCTTTTCATACCCGACACCGCCCTGGCGACGTCCCTCGCACTAAAGCGCACTGTTAATTCTCGAATACTTTCCTCTGCCTCCGACCTCTGCACCTGCACGTTCGGGCCCAGAGGTGACTTCACAGTGAAACTATTTTTAAATAGCTCTGCAATTTGCACACTATCATTTAAAGCCAAATATTAATATTTACTGTCAATCCATCAAGTACATCCCTCCCATTAAAATTATGACTATTTTGTGATTGTCATTGTAGAAGTAACGTTACGTTATTAATATTTAATTTTAATTATGTTACGACTGTTATCATATTACAATGTAATATGATGACAATAAAACGAGTAGTGTAATAATTACATATTTGAATAAATACGACACAAAAAATATACTATTTTTCTTTTTATTTTTATCACTCCGAATGGGGAGTTTTCTAAATGAAATAAGTGAGAATTGATTGGTTCCTTGTGCTATGAGTAGATGTCAAAAAATTAAAGTTGGATGGAATGACTTAATTATTCAATTTAAATCAATTAATTAATTAACCAATCAATTCTTACTTTTTTTTTCGGAAACTATTAATTCGTGGTTAGAACTTACCCACAACGCAAATTTCCATAGTTAGATCTAATGTTCACATTTTTTGTCGAGTTTTGGGAGTATGGTAGAAATGTAGCTGCAGGGGGTCCACCGAAACCAGCAAAATTTTGAAAGTGGTCTAAGAGAAAATGTCTGGGAACCTCTGCTCTAGGAGATCAAAACTGGGGGATCCGATCGAAATAACCCTCTACTTCTATAACAAATAAGCCTCTATAAGTAAAAATAGATCAGAGACACTGGTGGATCAATAAATATAAATGTTCAACATAATATATGATTATATTCAACAACACTTACAAAGAATTATAATTAAAAATTATCAGTCCGTTATATCACTTTTTCACAATTCTCATAAAAATAGTAAATAAAACATAAACCTTTGGTCGGCGCCGTTTGGCCTCGGTTAGAGTTTCCTCCAATAAAACACAAATAGAGTCGATTGAAATGCAGGACGAACCCGGCTGTTTACTTGATGCCAGCGCCGCCGCGATGCCGTCCAAGGCAACGATAGCTAAGATTGCTTTTTTCAGTTTCCAATCGCTTGTAAATCGTTATTGTGGAAATTAAAATTGTTATTAGCGTTTTACTTTTGCAGGTCTTTTCGCATAAGGTCTGCATTTCTTAGCGAGCAGTTTGTATATCTACACTAATATAATAAAGCGGAAAGATTTGTATGTTTGTAACGAATAAACTCAAAACTACTGGATCGATTTTAATGATTCTTTCACCATTAGAAAGCTACATTATCCAGAAGTAACGTAGGCTATAAAACATAGGCTGTTGTCGATTGGGTACGAAGTTGCGGGAAACTGCTAGTCTATAATAATATTAGATTATAGTTGTCAGGGTATTTTGCTCCTGTAGATGGCATACTGCCAGCCATAAGAATAACCTTGAAACTACTACGCTGTGTGTACTTTGTTTTTTTTTATACGTCGTCAGATGGCCAAACCAACTAGCACAAGAGCTCAATCTTTAGACTCAGACATGGGCGGGGTTAGGTTTCCAAACAGCTAAACACAATAATTTCCCATCAGTTATTTAATCACATAACTCATCCACATGAAACACAATATCAACCATTTAATTATCAAAAGGGCAGGACGACCATTTTGACACGTCGTCATCGCATCGTTCTCCATGTTCTGTTCCTCTTCCTAATTCAAAATCCCGTTGACTCTCGCGTTCCGTCAGCACGCGGCCGTAGCGCTGACTAGCGGACGACCCGCGCACTATTTGCCACAGATAATAACCACGCCGACATATATAAAAAAAGGTAAGCTAGGTATTATTCCTGTGTCGTGGGTGTGTTATTAAAAATGAAATTAACATACGCCTACACCCAGAACGTAACAAATATTTGTGGCTCACACAAAGATTTATCCTGTGCAGGGTCGAATCCACGACTACTTGAACCTGCGAACGGTGCAGCTTGTGCACTTAACCACTAGACCAAGACATCCGTCAAAATTTAACCCAGTAAATGTGCGAACTACATGCGTGGACTACTGGCTCGAGTAAATCGCACACTAACCTAAGTTTGTGCCTAAAACCATGCGAGTTACTTGCCTCGTTAACATTCATTAGCACGAATGTTTGTTTCTAGTTACGCGACGCTAGGAGTGTAGGCCTTATTCATCAATCCGAATTGACATAGTACGTATTTTAGATACACATATTTTATGTCCTGAGAGCCTAGCACTAAAACTGATGTTAGCGTGAGGCTAACAAACAATCGTGGTGTTATGTTCATGTTTATTTAGTAACCTTGTTGTGTAACAAGGATAGCATATAAACTTGCTAGCGTCATTATCACTCTTTTTGTACTAAGCACTCTGGTTGGGTTTTGTGCGAACATGGTGCGACTGTGCTATCCGCTTTCTTAACTCTAAATTTTTTGACCCTATTTTGGCTCCCATGCTAGTTTACACAAGTAAGCTTACACAAGTCCTGGCCTCAGACTATAATATTTATATCTTAGTAATCCAGTAACATATATCTGGGTACGTATAGCACAATGCCGGTAGTCGTGGCGATCTTTAGGGGAAGTTTGGTAACTTTGGTCCTCAATGGACGTCTTTCGACTAAAAAAGAAAGGGCAGCAGTTACGTTATTAGGTTTAAAATAATATTACTACTTACATTAATGATGGGTTTCTTTTAGTGTAAGTACCGTTTAACAGATTTATTAACTATACTTAACTACCAGACAAATAAAATGTAAATATTAAGTCTTTTACATATGAAGTAATCATTCATTTGTATACTAACATATATTTAATTCGTGCCATTTTCTCTTCGTTTTGTTCGTATTCACTTTACGCGTACGTGTTTTTAATTCTATAGAACTGATAAATAAAAATAAATAAAAAGTATAAATAAAACTGCAGTTAAAAGCATATTATTCTTCGGCGGGTGGGATGATGGAGGTATAAAAAATTCTATTAGAAATCCATTAACTTTTTCAATTTCAACAGCCGTCTAATTTAATTGCGAGCGTTTCTCGCCTGTAACTTACAATAGCCGACCCAGTAAGGCAATACCCATCTATGTACATGTAGAGTAGATAGTAGGGTTGCTCCCATTTCTATAATTAGTCAATACTTGTTGGTATTGATTATATATAGAAAGGGCAGCTTGGTGTCTACTGTAACGTAATAAATTATATAGTGGAACGTATTCTTCAAGACTTTTAGAATTGGAGGAGTTTATTTAATTCGAATACAAAATCGAAGAAGAAATATTGCTATCGTATTAAAATACAAAGTTGCATTAATATAGCCTTAGCATAATTAAAACTAATGATACGGTATACATTACTGTATTCTATTTATATGCGTTTAAAAAGCGTTTTAGATTCCTCGCTTCTGCTAAAAATGGGACAACCCCGAATAGTAAGGCATAAAATCTTATATTTATATTGCAATAGTGAATTCGTTTGACAGGCTCGTAAGTATCCAAATTTGCACCCAATGTAGCACCAAACTAAGGACCTAATAGTAAACTTGCAGACTTTTTTGGATTGTAATAGGTACAACACCTAGTTAATGAGTTAATAATGATGTTGTATAGTTAATAATAATATGTATCAGTAAGTTTGAAGGGGAATTTAGAGTTTATAAATAAATTACATGAAAAAGTATCAGTGGAAAATTATGGTTTTGCCTTTCACGTACTCAACATACTAGTTACAACATCTTCAAAAACTAAGTACTAGATAGTTCCTCAGGGATCGTAAAAGCCAGAGGGTTTGGGTGCTCTATGTGGTAGTTGACGAAGCGTTGTCGAAGGGGGCGTCAGAGTGAGTGAATGCGTATCGCCAAGAGCAGCGAGAGAATGCCGAGGAGCGCTAATCGTTTTTCCTTCAACGTACTCAAACGGAATATAGCCAGGTACAAGAGACGAGAACCGGTGTATTGTACTTGGAGATCCCGAAGCCCCTTCGCCATGATAAAGGACACCACCCTAGATGTTTTTTTAGTGTAGTGAAAGTCGTGCTACCCTTGTGTATTCTGCAGAGGACTAGGAATTCTTTAGAAATTTCTTTCACATATAAACAAAGTTACAATCGACAAATTTCAAGAATGATCAGTTTTGAAACCTTTTCTATGAGTACTATGAGCTCTATTTTTAAAGCATTGCATCTGGCGCATTATTCGCGACGTTTGTACCGCAGGTAGCTGCTGGTCACTACACACAAAATGCAGCCTTATGGTAGTCAACCTTTAAGTTTTTCAATGGTACCAACAAGGTTGGTAAATAAGTGAATATAACAAAGTAAAACGATCTAAGTAATAGTAACATCTCAGAATACTACCGGATTAATACTATTAGGATGGATGATCAGCCTATTACACGAGTCGAGACATCGATCGAGTTATGTAATGGGCACTTAAGCCGGGGCTTTATGTGCGCTCCCAAGCATGGTGCCGTCAGGTGTCATACATCAATAGCCCATCCGGACATCTGACTGACTTAGCAGTGATCATTAAGTGCTCCACACGTTAAATAAAATAGATGTTCAATCAAAACATTATTTACGTGGAATTTGGAAGTCCTGATTACATGTTACGTGACCTGAATATACTGACTTCTATCTCAAAGGTAAATTTATCTTCAGCTCTTATAGGGAGGATGTAAATTAGGAAAACGCTATCTTATGAGTCTAAGATATCCTAGATATAGTCTAGGATATTCTAGAGACCTTGGATATCCAAGGTGTGCCTCATGCATTCAGTAGACGTCGTAACCCTTAACATGACAACAGCTGGAATTACAGGCCGCAGTGAGAGTTCGTCTCGATGGCGCCGCGGAGAGCAATTTTTGTTTTCTCTAGTTGTTGTAGTTAAACCAACAAGTACAAGAGGGAAAATCGGTGATATAGGTACATTGAGATAAAATTCCGATATATCCCAGTCTTCTTGATAATCGACATGGTATTTTTTGAAAAACCTAAAAGTTTATATCACATAGGTCTTTGATTGAGGATGTGCAGATGTAGACTACGTTGTAGTTTAACCGATTATCTATTAAGATCAACCTTGAACGTGGTGTTACATACTACAAATGTTTTATAGTTCACTTAGATCTTTTTTGACGAAAGTGATGTCATCTATAAATTGTAAATGAGGTTTAATACTGTTCTTTATGAACCAATGAGAAGATCAGGGTTTCCAATAATGCTCAACAAACTTGTCTATACTGTTTTGTGAATATAGGAATCCAATTTTTATAGGCCAGCGACCAATATGTGTGTATAATATTACAGAGTAATTACGGAACGTATTGAATCTTTATCCGCATTGCACACTCTGTTACCGCTGGCCACGTGTCCACATGAATATTTGTCCACAACCGACTGCTGGAATAATTGAGGTGTACATTTTCACTTTGTTCCGTTTCCATTCGATTAAAATCGTTGTACCACACTTGTACACGGCCTATTCGGTGTTTACTAAACGATTTGAACGGTTCGACGGTCTGGGCAAACGAGAGCTCTGCTTTTTACCTTTTTCATGTTATTTTTTAATATTAAGGTGCGTACGAATTTGCGCGCATTCAAGATAACTACATATTTTATTTGCCGACTGCCGTTAAATTGTTTTCTTTTTCTTTACATTATGTTTATTAAGTACCTAATCTGAAGGTTTAAGAATGTGTACTACATTTGTAGTTCATTTGGAGTGTAATTATGGACATTTACGTAGATCATAGATCATCTCTATGGAAGATCGCATGCCCGTTTCACTGCGTTCTTTATTCTAATTGAGTACATGCAAAAGGCACTTTGATTTGTTTTTTTTTTTCATTAGTATGTACTTATTTGATAGGTAGACATTAGTATTCGGTGCAGTTATAAAATATATAAATGTAGATTGGAACTTCAAGCGAAACGTTTGATAATAAACCAACTGTAGGCACTAATTTTCTCAAAAATAGTATGATTTTGCACTCAGTGTGCACTATAAACGATCATCATTTAAATCGGTACACTTACCCATGTTACGTTATCGTCTGCATCCCGTTATATTTAAAGTCCGTAGTTTTATAAAGGTCCGTTACAGGGTAGTTTGAGATATATTGGCTACTGGGTCCCGCCAGTCGTCAGAGTACATTTTATGAGCATCTAATAAAATTTTTATCGTGTAACAGTAAAGAAGCAATCAGTTCGTAGGATATTGGCCTGCGAGGTCGGTAAACACGTGCATTTTTATGTTTGTTCGCAGTAACCGCGCATACATAGATTCTTGCGTGGGGACACTTTTGTCGCTTACCAACCAAGCTGGGTTATGCCAGACCAGGCATTCGTTTATGCGAATACGCCACTAAAAGTTTTTAGAATTTGCTAACAAGTAAAGGAGCTTAGGACCTAGAAACTGAAAGATAATGTGCACAATGGATGTTCCCTTTCGATGATTTGTTATCCAAAAGTAAAGAAACGCAACGGAAAATATAATTGCCTTATTCGTTAGACAGACCGATAATTTCGCATAAATTGGGCTAAAGGATAAAAGAATCATTACTGCAGACCGATACAATAACTGTTTCCCAGTTTTGTTGTAAAATGTTTGGCTACAACCTCCAAGAAGCAGAACTCTCTTTCAATAAGACGACGCTCATGCCCACTCCGCCAGACGGACATTCGGATAATTGACTATGAAAGGTGGATGTAGTGAATCATCCTCCTTACAGTCCCCACCATGCACCTTGTAAATTCTAACTTATTCTAAATAGCTAGCTAGTAATTCTAGTTTTCGAAAGGACCACTAAAGAGGGTTCACTACTTAAATCATTATTTCCACCGAATATAAAGGTGCTTAAAAAGGAATGGAGACAAGTTTAAAAAAATATGCGATAGTGGAACGGGTCCACGGGTACCTATCGTAGTTATCCTAATTATTCCGGTTTTGTAGGTGCTTTTACAAACACAATATTCATACAACGCTCCGATTGTAACAAATATTTGTGGATCACACAAAGACTTGTCGCGTACGAGGCTCGAACCCATGATTACTCCAGAAGTTAGAGCGGCTTATGCTCTTAACCACAGCATGAACCCGTCTGCCGAGTTATAAAAATGTATGTGCCATTACACATAACATAAGTTCGGTTCAGTTTAGTTGTCGAGGATTGTTAATGTTGTCACTATCGAAGTGCCCATTACTTAGCCCGTCGCGCATCGACGGCGTTCCCCAGTGATGCTTTTAAAGAGTGTCACTATTTAATTAATACTGTCCCGGCCAGCTAATGCATAAATTAGAGCATTATTTTCGGTACCGAATCGGGCCGGTCACATAGTGAGCTATCGGTCGATCATAGTTACTTTTATAAATTATATAACCTGTTACTAATCAACGAGGTTAAGCTATATACATAAAATTCGAAGTTGTTTTTGGTATACCTTTTTCTTCTAAGCGAATACCATTTATGGGTACCCGCACGTGGTCGGGGGATACGAGCGGGTTATGTCGGAGTCCTTGATCCATTGACACTCGGAGCAAAAGCTCCGGCAATCGATGAACCAAGTACCAACTAAAAACTCTCCTGTGATACCCTTACGGTTACGGCTACACTGTTATGCACCCACCCTCCACCTGCATTTTTGGATCCCTTCTTGGGAGCGTGTATAGAGCGCCCCCTCTCCCCCTTTAAGACGATGCTTAGTATTCTTAGGTTATACCGTCAGTAAGTCAACCTATAGATTTATTAAATCCCATGATGATCTTAGAATCTGTGTCTATTTAGTTAAATAAACCTAAAACTTACGTCACGCGTATATTCACCAATCAGGGGCGGCAAAGTTGTATCGACTTATCGCCGATGATGTGGGGTCTCAATGTAATAAGGGAGGAGCCTATTGCCATCTGAATTATCTGGATTACGTATCCATCTGGGTTATGTAAATACACATACATGGGAATATTCCAAGGAAATACACAATCTCGTTGGTTTAGTGACAAAGGGCACCTCTTTGTGATCATGAGTAGTTTTTCTAACGAAAAATTCCCAGTATAAGTCCGGAGTCTGAAATTGTGCCCGGTGTATGCCCCCTATTACATGGGACCTAACATCGTCGCCGAAAAGTAGGTGTACTCAATACACCTCTGCCACCCCCGCTTGGGGAATATAGGCGCGACGGTGTAAAAAATACACAATATAATATTAGGTATAGATCATAAAACATTATCAACATAATCTTGATATACAAGGACTTGAACGTCCGCACTTTTTATAGGGCGTGTAGTTAGTTATGCGTGAAGGCTGCGTGCAGATGCGGCATATCCCGAGGACGCGCGCTCAAGCACGGACCGTTTGACTAGGCTTACCCGCACGGGCTGATGTGTTTGTGCGGCGCTCTGTACACAGTTGGAGGTCGCTAGTTGCGGCTCTGCGACTGTATTAACACTAGCCGTTTTTTATCTTAATTTATTATAATAAGAGACGTGGGACTGGCCTGACACAGGAGGGTGGAAAGTGGAGAAAGGCCTTTGCCTAGCAGTGGGATGACGGCGACTTTATTACTGAGTAATTTAGGAGTTCCTAAATTGCTTGTTGCAAGCAGTTGCTTGCTTAATCTTCTATCTTAGATCTGTCGGACATAGTAAAATATGGGGAAATGAACGGTAATGTGATGGTAATGTGAACAGAATAGTAAATATCTATTAACTATTTCGGAATTTTAATCATAAATACCTAATAGATGTTTCGACTCCATAGTAATTGAAGAATCATTTAAGACTAGCGTTGAAAAAAATTTGGATTATTCCTTTCAAAATCTAGTTTTTTTTTAAATAAAACTATATTTTCGGATTCTATCGCGGTTTATTTTGATTTTTAAGTTTCCGTCATTTCGAGTGCTTTGCAGCACCCATGGTCACGGGAAGGACTGAGGTGTTAGACGTCCAAAAGGCATAGTACCCTCAAACTTCTTAATTATTTTTGTTTTTGTTTGTCCGCTCTACGCAGAATGAGCTCACGGTGTCTTGAGGTCTTGCAGTGTTATGCTTGGTTTTGGATTTGATTATATTAATTACCTGATCCCAAGTCGATGGAAGCACCCAGACATCTTCTCTATTGAAATTAGGATGTTTTTTAATTTCAATAGCCTCGCGAACCATCCTTGGTAGGAATCGGTGTTCTTTCACGAGGATTTGTGGTCTATCAAATCTGATGTTACGGCGAGTGCGGTCAAGGGCATTTTCACAGACTGCAGACTTCTTTGAGCGACGGTGTTTTAGGTCAGCTATGTGTTCTTTAACCCGAGTTTTTATCGGTCTTTTTGTTTGTCCTATATAAGAGAGACCATATTCACATTCTTTCAGATTTTTTTACTTCATTTCAGGCGTCGAATATCTCATTTACGGCTATTACAGTGCAGTATAACATTGCAACTACCAGTAGATCTAATTATTACCTCACCTTAAAGCAAATCTTCACCTTACTACGATTGCCTAGATCCCGATGCGGCAGCGCTTGGCTCGTAACGAGATACGAGGAAAAGATGTTTAAAAGTGTTTATTTATGATGTGACTGCACGTGCGAGCTACTCGCCCGGACTGCTCACTCGGTTAACTCGTGTAAGCAAGTTTACAGTAAGTACATACCTCAGCATTAAGTCGGAATCGAACACTTATTTAAACGAGTAAACAGGAGCTTCTTGCCCTTCTTGTCCACGGGAATGACATTCCGAAGTGGTAGTAGTTACTCTTCTGATGACTCTTAAATACTATAACAATTTACACAAATGAATACAAATAGCATTTATGTGTAAAGCTGCCAGCCCCGCTTGTGGAATATAGGCGTGACGGTGTGTAAAAAAAGTTATTCTGATTCTGATTTGGACATTATTAATATTATATTTAGATATACCACCACACACTGTAATTGTGTTAGATATAATATAGAATTAATGCTGTCTGTTTATACTGTGAATACCTGAATATGTAATGTTGTACAATACTTTTAGTGGTGAGAAATAAACTATTTTATTTTATTTATTTATATTTTTTTTACTTATTATAATTGTACTTGTGTTTCGTTCTGTTTATTTTATATCTTGATCATTTTATTATTCAATATTTTGTTTTGACATAATCCTGTAATGTTAATATTATTGTAAGCCCAACAGGGTATGCTACATAGAATCAAGATTTCTTTTCTTTTTCTTTTTTAAAAAAAAAAAAAACCGTTGCCCCACACTAGGATTTATTCCTGTGTCGTGGGTGCGTTTACAAACATGAAAATTCACGTACACAAATACCAAGACCGGACCAAATAGTTGTGGATCACACAAAGATTTGTCTCGTGCGGGAATCGAACCCGCGACTATTAGACACAGTGGGCGGAGCGGCTTAAGCTCTTAACCACTGCGCTAAATTGTCCCTCAAGATGCAACGTAGAACTAAGCAAATCTATGTACCTGTAACAACAATAAAATTGATTTGATTTGATTTGATCTGATCTACAACGTCGTTTACATAATGCCATTAAACAGCATTGACCACCGATAAATAATTGAAAATCAAATTTTTATTCTATGCCATCGTAACTAGCTTGGGAAAAAAATTGGATCTAAGCTTAGTGTTTCCCCAACCAATGTGCGTGTCTGACCATGCGATTGATTTGTTTGGATGACGAATTTAATAATCTGTACGCACAATCAACAAGGAAAGTTTATGAATAAATCTAGTTTATGAACAAACCAACTGTTTGGCACCAATTTGTGCCTGTTATAACAAAATATATACTACGTAAAAAGTTAAAGACTGCGCACAAAATACAGGTCCACCGGTGACGTCAGTTCATACAGTTTAATACAACTTGAAACGAGTTCTAAAAACGGTAAAACAATAGCCCAACTTATAATAGTGTGCTCGATGCAATTGGCAGCTAATTTCTTGTTCCTCGACCAACCAACACGTTCATTGCGTCAAAATTTTAATCGGTTCTCTTTGTCAGGGAATTTCTTCCGTGGATTCGAGAAATTAAAAAGTTACGCAACCGATAACATAAGTTTGTGGCACGAGCACGAAGCTAGGGGAGCGCGTATTCATACCGGTTTTGACTTGACTCTATATAATATCTATAGACGACACCTAAGTTTTTGAACTAGGTTTCTAACCGGATTTAGGTATTTTAATCACAAAATTATATACACATTATGCATGTATACGCTAAATGCTGCTTCCTATATCAACATTAATGTAATAAAATTAAGCTCAGCGAGATTAATAATATCTAGAGCATGAATTTTTAACGTGGTAAATATTACGTGTGGATACGGTCTTCTTAAAACAATTACCTATATAAGAAACAATATCGTCAAAGAAAAGTTTAAAGAAAACTTTTAACAAATCTGACATTTCCATGTTTATATTTGGGATGCCCACAGTGTCAAAGAATATGTATGTACCTACTTACCTAAAGACCGCAGTCTTCGAAAAATGTATGAATCAAAGGTATTTTCAAATTATTACGATCCTATTTTACATAGGCTTAAATAGGTAATATCAAGTAATATTTATCACGTTTACAAAGTGAAGCATTGTAAAATGTATTTATCGAAAATCGCGTAGGCACTATTATAATAATTTATTGAGATAAGTTCATAATTATATTTTAATTCAATATAGTTACATTGAAGTGCCTATGTAACTTACTAGAATAACAAATTAATCATGTTTTAAACCAGACTGCAAGCTACTTGCGAAGGCTTTATAGTGATTTAGTGGTCTTGTCTTACGCCACTATTTAACTCTTAGTACGTAACTATGTAGATCACTTCCAAGATATCTTACACTCTGAACGCGTAATAAACAGACGAACGAAGAGCAAAATATTCTTTCCTATTTCGCATTTCCGCTAGCTAAATGCGAAATTAACTGCATCTATTTGGTGTACGATGGTGTCATAAAGGTGGTTATATAAGAGTACTTCGCTTAGGCGTATACCTAATATCGCAGACGGGTTCCAAGCCGCGGTGCCCACGTCGGTCCGTGTGGCAATAAAATCCGTCTAGTTATGTCATAATATGCATGTGATAAAGTGCTGGGAGATATGACTACACTAAACTCGGCTGAATCGTACATTCGAACGTAGTATAATTTAACTCCGGACCACGTGAGATGTGAATTAACAAAGATTTTTATAAAAGACTAGATAAGTTTTCTCGGTCGACAACAGCGCAAGCTACCGGGTCTTTGTTACTTTTGGGTAATGAAGCTTTCTAATGGTGTAAAAATTATTAAAATCAATTCAGTAGTTTAAGTTCATCGATTTGTTTGGAACAAATCTTTCCTCTTTATGGTACTATTTAGTATAACTATTAGTATAATGCGAGCTCTGCGGAGGATGTGCGGAGTGAAGCTGACCGACCGTATTCGCAACAACGTAGTAAGAAAGCGAGTAGGTATGAAAGATAGTATCGGTGTAAAGATGAGAAAGGGTATAAAGAAAGTTGGTTCGGGCATATAGAAAGAATGTCCGAAGAAAGAATGACAAAACTGATATACAATGCAAAAGTGGAAGGATGTAGGTACCGGGGAAGACCTAGACTATCTTACTAAGACTAAATAGACCGGGTCTTATCTGAAGTACAAGTCAGGAGTCTCTGTAACCGGCAAGCGTGTATGAGACGAACTATGAGAGTGGAGGAAGCCAGAGAGGTATGTAACGAAAGAACCTGTTGGAACTCTGTACTCTCTGCCTACCCCGCAAGGGATCCGGCGTGATGATATAGATAGATATATTAGTATAGATAGGTAGTGAGCGTTCAGCACTGTTTCAATGCAAGTTACGCCATTATCCAGTTAAACACAACCTACACAAGCTCAGAACTTGAAAAGGAGTGTGATATTTTTTATTAAATGACATGTATTTATTCCACTGTCAATAAGTTTGCGTGTCAATAAGTAGATAATATGAGGCCCGTTACTATAGATAGGTATTGAATGCCGGCAAATAACAAGTTAAGAATAAAATTAAAGTACGCTCCAAGGTTCTTGACCCTTTTTAAAAGAAACGATTGAGAGATGATACGTATCTAAGTCGTAGGTGGGTACCTATTGCGAAACCGTTAGCCGTCAACGCGGTAAAATGTACTAAACATAACAGTACTTACATAAAGTCAAGATGATGAGATAGTACGTCAAAAACGGAATGCGATGTTTTTTTTTGCATTGCACGGTATTTCATGAACAATTTTAAATAATAAATACCTAATATGAAATAAAACTACTTTTTCGGATTTTATCGCGGTTTATTTTTTGATTTTTAAGTTCCCCGGATTTTAGCGCGGTTTATTTTTTGATTTTTAAGTTCCCGACGTTTCGAGTGCTTTGCAGCACCCATGGTCACGGGAATGACTGAGGTGGTAGACGTCCAAAAGGCATAGTTGTTCCGCAATCCTGATCTACGCAGAATGAGCTCACGGTGTCTTGAGGTGTTGCAGTGTTATGCTTGGTTTTGGATTTGATTATATTAATTACTGGATCCCAAGTCGATGGAAGCACCCAGCCATCTTCTCTATTGAAATTAGGATGTTTTTTAATTTCAATAGCCTCGCGAACCATCCTTGGTAGGAATCGGTGTTCTTTCACAAGGATTTGTGGTCTATCAAATCTGATGTTATGGCGGGTGCGGTCAAGGACATGTTCACAGACCGCAGACTTCTTTGAGCGACGGTGCGATAAAATCCGAAAAAAAATATTTCATGTGTAATATTCGCGTAAATCTAAGAACTCAGTATAATACCTAATATTTTAGTTTTTTTAGATAGCAAAATCTAATCAGCAGGTCGACAAGTCCAATTTATTGGATATTAAATAGTCTTAAAACTTAATACCGTCTTATATTGCCTACACGTGGCTAATTGGGACGTGCACAAGATTGTGGCATTGATATCTCAAGGTAAAACATGTTTTTGACCGACGTTAAAAAATAAATTAATGAAATAATTTTAATATTAATTTATTCAGCCTCTTTATATTTCTGATAGTAAGCGGGCGTTCGCACGGACGCTTTTTCAACGCGCGTTTGTAAAGCGCTGAAATGAAATAAATGCCAGAGCACACTTTTTTTTGAAAGCGCTGTGCAGCGCTTCAGCATCGCGCGTTGAAAAAGCGTCCGTGCGAACGCCTGCTTATTGTAACGTACTAAAACTATTAGTATTGGAATAAAATGTAGATCGAGTTATTTCGACCGACTGCCTCGTTGGTCTAGTGGCAAAGCGATGCGCTTTGCCACTAGACCAACGAGGCAGTTCTGCGTTCAAATCCTAGGTCGGACAAGTGTAGTTTTTCTAACGAAAACTTCCCAGTACGAATTCGGAGTCAGGAATTGTGCCCGGTATATGGCAATAGGCTCGGCCCTTATTACGTGGGACCTAACATCGTCGGCGAAACGTGGGTGTACTTAGTACACCTCTGCCACCCCCGCTTGGGGAATATAGGCGTGACGGTGTATAAGCTTGTGATGAAACGTGGGCGTACTCAGGAACACCCACGTTTCGCCAATAGGAATAGACAGATGCAAGCAACATCGAAATCGGTTTAGCATAAGCTACTACGAAGCGAGCTCGACGCTAATCACTGTGCCAGTAATCGAATAAAGACGCACGCATGCGATCGCTCACGGCCGGCACAGCGCTGTTTTTGGTATTAATTTCATAAATAATTAATAGGGCATATTTGGATCGGCGAGTGGGGGCAGATGGAAATGCACTCGGCAAATTGACTGATAACCGCAGTCGGGGAAAGGCTAAATACCGCTAATGATTGCCCCGATTGATGCTTTCAGCCTTGTGACGGCCGAGTAACAAAAAATTCAATTATCGATATTGCAGCAACGAAATCGGGAATAGATTTATATTATTGACTATTTAAGTTTACCTGTCAAAATATTCGATATATACTATTATTAACCTATAGCCAAAGGCGTCCTCTTATAAATCTAAGTGAGAGAAAATTGATATGTAGTTTGCTGTGCAAAATACTTAGTGACTGACATCTTCATCTTTATCCTAGTTCTAATTATCTTTCAGTAAAGTTTAAGTAGTATACAATTTGCTCAGAAGAACAAAATCGTTTTGAACGGACTCGAACTATTTCAACACTTAAGCGACCACTTCTGTCTGTAAGCTTGTGCTTCTACCAAATCACACTTCTGTATTACCTAAGTGTAACATAATATTACGGACTTCTTGAAGGTTTTATAATGTATTTAATGGACTCGATACGTACCCTTCTTTCTTTGGCATACCCACCATGCCATTTAGTTGTTAGGGCAATTAACTTAATGTAGTAAAAATAACTTAGTTTTGAATAAAAATCCTTATCTCTCTTGTAAATAATTCAGTTATTTTTAACCGCAATTATTTGTCACGATATCTCACAGTTTGTACAAAGACTGGTTCAAATATGTAGTTAATGAATGAGATGCTGTTTAATTATATGTATATCGATGCATATTGTACGTCAATCTACGATAAATGTTGGATAGTACGGCGAGTACCCGCATGTGTACATCAAATTGTAACAGCGCGCCTGACAACATAATTTGCACGTAGTCGATGCTAATCAACTCTCATTAAGCAATATTGATGTTTCAGTTTCACTGTTACAATTATTCGTGTTTGTTATGTGACAATCACATTTCCTGTATGATGATAATGCTGGTAAACTTGTGTAGGTAGTGTGAAATATATCTCTTATTATGTACCATATAAAATCTACCATGGTACCTTTTGTGTGTGTGTGAATGATCTACGCTGTTGGTTGCGGGGCCTTTACAGCTTCACCGGACAAGGCCATGGTACCATACTATGTAGCTATAAAGGAACGACAAGACGTACATGACTCATTGAAAAAATATCTAAACCTGTTAAGGTTAAAAAAATATCTCAAAAGCGATTGAACGGTCAGGGCATATCCCTCGCGATGTTGCCTTATAACAACCGTTATATGCGCTACTTTTAATTCCATAGGTCCACCATATTATGGAACCAAAGTGATCTATAGCGTAGTTCAAACATCGGCCACTCTCCCATCAAACTAATGACCGCCTATTACGTTTGCTTAAATATGTAATCAAAACGGCTTTGTACCGCTCTAACTTTACATGGCGCTGTTAACAAAACGTCGCTTAGTTAAATAGGAAATAGAGTTAAATTTTAATCGAATCGTTTGTGGTTGCGGTAAAATTTGTACAAACAAATTAACGCGAGGTGCGATTGGAAAATCTGTACAAACATCGAAAACAAACTAGATTTGAATTTTGACGTATGTTGCTGGTACGAACGTAAACGTTTTACCTAAAATTTTTGTGGCAAATAAAACTCTATTGTTTGCGTGGTAATTTTTTTTTTTGGATCTGGATTCCAGACCGTCTTTAACTGGTTTTTTAGTAGTAAGGAATCCGAATCTAATCTGGCATAATCAATGCCATGCTATGATTTTTGGCGAGTTTTTTTTTAAAACATGTCATAAATTTGTTGATGAGGCGTTTGTAGTCTGTTAGAGATAGGAAACCGTTTGTAGAAACTCCAATTTCGAGCGTCTCCCTGCTTTAAAAAGCGCGTTAAGCCGTGTCTTATAGACGACTTGATAAATTCCAACAGCGGGTGTCCACAAATCTGTCGTCCATTGCTGGGCAAACCTAACAGTGGGATAGTTCATTCTTCGATCTTTGACTCTCAGTGCATGTACGTATGTTCATGCTTATAATATGATCCAATAAGGTACTCTAGTTTTATTCAATAAGTGTCCTGACATATCAAAAACGAATTAGGGAACGATATTTAAGCATCATCATGGTGGCCTATCCATTCAAATGTAGCAATGCACCTAAACTTTTACTTTGTGGATACTAAATTTTGAAACCACAAAAGAAGCAAATGCACTAAGGTATTATGTAGATGCAACGAGCTCAATATTGAGTCCGAGGCACCCTAAACTGTGTTTCAAAATGAGAGGTGTCTGAAAACAAACAATTCGCAGACAAAGAAAAAAACTGGACCAAACTTCACCTTTCTGCGACGAAACGGTCGAGTTGGGGAACAAAAACTATTAATGTAGAGGCTCTCACGGCCCGCTGAGTTGTCGGTGCGTTTCGTTTGATAATTTCCGTGTACAGCGGGCTTTAATCGAATGAAGCCATCCTCCCCCCGCGCCCCGGTAGGCACCCCTTTTGTCCCACGCCTCGGGCTGCTCCCCTGCTTGCCGCGAGCGCAATAAAATTGTTCATCTCGATTATCACAACCATGGGAAGATTGCGCGTTTTGAAAGCGACACCGCGCCCGCCGTGTAAACAATTCTGCGGTTCTGTTTCAGATGCGTTTATTGCGTTGTGTTCCAAATTGATTTAACGTAGGTAGCCGGTATATATAAGCACTTATACCTAATGAGCTTAGTTAACTAAGCGAGTTTTAGGTTGCGTACCTATCTGACTTGTACTTGAACGTATTATTTTATTGATGTCAGTAGATATACCTAGACCTAGCTAATTTGCTATAAACAATCGAGCTACTGACTACGAGTACCAACAAATTTAATTATTAGTATTTATGAATTTATACCGCGGTGTTCTTACCGATTACCAAGGTTAAGCAGCGTTTGACTCGGTCGGCTCGAGATGGGTGACCGTTTGTGGCATTTTCATATTCGAGCGTCTCCGTGCTTCGGAAGGCACGTGAAGCCGTTGCTCCCGGCTACCACAATGTGGTAGTCGTTAAGCCGAGTTGGAAGCCTTGAAAGGCGGCTTGATAAGTTCCAACAGCAGGTGGCCACAAACCTGCCTCCACGAGAGGAGGCCTTTATCCAGCAGTGGGCAGTATAGGCTGATATTATTATATTTTTATGATATTATGACATTATTATTTATATTTTCCTAATAAAAGATTGAACTTGGTTTCGCTTTATTTTAAGTGGAACGCATTTATCAGTTGAAGGTTGAACTTTTGAAGTTAAAAGTCGTCATTACCGGCTAGCATGTATAAGACAAACTATGAGAGGAAGCCAGAGAGGTCTTTAACGAAAGTACATGTTGGAACTCTACTGAGTCGCATAGGGAGTAGAGACTCTTCATCTAAGTTGGTCCAGAAAATAAAGTCTATAGTATAAAAGCAATAGGCCCGTCTTTACATCGTTGAGGAAATCTGGATGTACACATCACACCTGTAAGTGAAAATGTAGGGACGATTTTTATTTAGATACAGGGACCAACGAAGACGACGCCGTTCTATATTTTAGATCAAACTTAACCGGGTGCATTTTTGTATATTTGCCGACATCGAATAAAACAATTAAAGCGAGACAGGTCAGCGTCGAAATTAAGCCCTCAGGCCAGTCCGCATCCGTCGTAATAAAACACATGCAAAGTTTTTCTTTGCCGAGAGCCGAGTGGCCGCAGCAAGCGGATGTGAAGCAACAGGCTTGATTAAAACATGGTGTTTACAGTACGCACGGGAGACAGAACAAACGCAATAATACGAATGCGGGCAAGCCGCCCCACGCTACTTGATACGCTTAGATATTTGATATGCGACACTGTTTGACTTGGTTCATCAGGGAACGTTAAAATAAGGATTTATGGGACATGAGAGTAAAAGCGATTTTTTTGACGCGACTTACGGAATAAAGATTGTTAGATATCGTGATCAACCTTTCACGACCCTATTACGTGAGTAGTCAGTGGTCACTATGCTGTGTGTGTGTGTGTGTGTGTGAATAATCTACGCTGTTGGCCGTGGGGCCTTTACAACTTCACTAGACAAGACGGCGAGCGTGCAACCACTACGCTCGAGCCAGAAGGGCAAGGGCGCCTTGAGGACGAGCGGCCTCGGCCTGGGCGGTCGCTATGGGGGAGGGCGTATACTAGGTGTCTCGCCATGGTGCTCTGCACCGGCTGGCAGGCAAGGGATTCGTCGACCTCGCCGGTGAGGTATGAGTCTGATCGTGCGTGCGGTGTCTGTATCCGAAAGAAAGGATGTAAGGGCATCGGGAGTGTCGGTGAGAACATGCCGCGGACGGCGGTAGCGGCTGGGTCACTGTGGTGCTAAGTGGACGTTTGGTTAATTTTTCTGATTACCCCTTTGAGTGATAGCGTGTATATGATATGTTAATTACTTATTTGAGAGTACCTTATTTTTGCATATTGAACCTTTTTATTGTACGTAGTACGTTTCTGCCTACCCCGTAAAGGATTTGGCGTAATGATATATAGAAAGCCGAAAGTAGGTACGTACGTAGGTACACTAGAAATTATTCCTGTTTTGTAGGTAGGCGTTTATAGATAAGAATTTCACGTATAAACACCCAGATCGAAATATACGTTTGTCGGTAGGTCACGTGATAGAACAGAACCTGCAACTAATCTATCCAGTAAGCGGGCTACACTCCAAACTCAATCTCAATATTTTTCTTTTTAAAAAACGTAGCCCCTAGGATTTATTCTTGTATCGTGGGTGCGTTTACAAACATGAAAATTCACATACACATATACCCAGACCGAAGCAAATAATTGGGATTATTAGACACAGTGGGAGGAGCGGCTTAAGCTCTTAACCACTGCGCTAAATCGTCCGTCAATCAGTATATTTTGTATAAGCCCTGCGGGTAGGGATTGGAGGAGGAGAGCTGAATATCGAGCTCAGTGGCGTGCCATGGGAGAGGCCTACGTCCAGCAGTAGACTGAGACGGACTGATAATGATGATGATGATAAAGCCCTGCGGGGACGCTAACAAATAGTCAATGTACATTTTTTTTAAATCTGATGATACCACTAACCACCACCGGATCGGAACGGGGATTCCACTGAGAAGATCCAGCGACGAAACTCAGCGGTCTTGACTTTCTTATTGAATTCTCTTTCTCTTTTTTCCTTTCAATTTTTTTGATCATATTGTGTGGATACAATGTTTAGGTTACAATTAAATAGTTTATGATTTAGCTCCAGTGTGATGCCGTACGACCGAGGTATGAGACTAATAATGTTATTTATAAAGAGTATCTATAGACTTCCGGATGGACCAGTCCCTACAAGCAGCACCCGTTCACGAGTATGACTACTGGAACAACCATCACTCCCCTCGACCATTGGCATACTTCAGCCGCTAGGCCAAGTCGCTACCCTGTCCTAATTCAACCTGTCTACTCTGCAAAAGTTTCAGTATTATGGTAAGTATTTAAGGCGCTTGTAGCACTGAAAGACTACGTTTTTTTTTATAGCGATCACTAAGCTTAAGTTAAATTCGGCTAGATCAGTCTGTGTTGGTTGATCGTTTGTGGCATATCCTTCTTTAAACGTTGACGTGCTTTGAAACACACCGTAAGCCATTGATCCCGGTTGACACTTAATGTGGTGGTAGTTAAGTGAAGTTGGAAGACTTATGGGTGTATTGACAAGTTCAAACAGCAGCTGACTACAAACGTGTTTTCACCAATCCGCGTTAGGTCCGTATGGCCCATTCTCTCTCATCACGAGAGAAGCTCTTTGCTTAGAAACGGGACAGTATAGTCTGATTTACATAGTTACAGACCTCATCCACAAAATGAACATTACACGTGTATAGTGCGAGGAGAGTGATGGCTGCTTCTCAAGTCATACTCGTGAACGGGTCCTGCTGGTGCGGACTGGTCCGTCCTCTATCCTTTGACTGATTAAACATGTACCGTAGTACTGTTGAATTTTGTCTCGTTCGGCATCACACTGGAGCTATAACCAATTATTTTGTACGCACTCTTTACATATTTTATAGTAACCCTTTCTCTTACTATTATTATTATACTTTTTTATTATATACCTTTACAAATACCCTATTCTGTAAATGAGAGGACTATGTAGACACTGACTGATACCATTAATCTAAGTACACTTATATTTAATCTATACTTAAGTACATCTATTTAGCTCGTTCTGCACTGTTCTCCCATACCCCATGAATGCAATGTATATAAAAAGCATTGTAAAACTCTCATTTTTAAAAAGAGTAACCGTGGAGTTTCTTGCCCTTCTTCTCCACAAGAATGACGTTCCGAACGGGTGGTAGAGTCTTAAGTAATTAATAATTTTCTAATTTTGACTATTCATAAGTGCCTTTTGGTCTACATGAATAAAAAACTTTTGATTTTGATAAATAATGCATATTTTTTCAGCTTTACATACAACGCATGTTAGACCGTTTTACCTTTGTTTATGTTTGTGGAAGTAAAATTAATGCGATATCGGGACCATGACGGCCGTGACCAAGCATTCGGTTGCTGATTTAACAGTAAACCGTATCTACCCGTGCCTAGAGATTGCTTGTGAGATGCCTAATTGATTGGAGAGTATATATGTAGAGTCACCTAATCTTTGTTAATATAAAATTCATAATGTAATCTTTAATACGAGAATATCCCTGAAGCCGAAGCACCTATTATATTATTCTAAACGTAGGTACTTACATATTTCATTTTCTTTAAATTAATATCAAACACTGGCTTATTGATCTAGTAGCGAATAATGCACGTAGCGATCATGAGGTCCTGGGTTCGAATCCTAGTTAGCAAATACATTTAATCGATAGAAACATTCCAGTATAAGTCCGGAGTCTAGCATTGTGCCCGCCCGGTATATTAGCAATAGGCTCACCCCCTATTACATGGGGGTGAGTCCCTAGGTGACTATGTATATATTTTTATATATACATCGTCGGCGAAAAATGGGTGTACACACACAGTGCACCTCTGCCACCCCCACTTGGTGAATACAGACGTGACAATATTTTTTGTTTATTTTTTTTTCATTTTAAACGGCTTTCCCCTACTAGGATGCAGTCTTAATGCAGAGATCACAAGCTTATACACCGTCACGCCTATATTCCCCAAGCGGGGGGTGGCAGAGGTGTACTAAGTACACCCACGTTTCGCCGACGATGTTAGGTCCCATGTAATAGGGGGCGAGCCTATTGCCATATATTGGGCACAATTCCAGACTCCGGACTCATCTGGGAAGTTTTCGTTAGAAAAACTTCATTTGCCCGACCTAGGATTTGAACCTAGGATCTCGTGATCACCAAGCGATGCGCTTTGCCACTAGACCAACGAGGCCGTCTTGTAACTTGTATTTAAAACATTTCTATTCATCGTAACAATAACTGGCATTTTAGAATTCCATCCTACAATACCAGTGATATAGGGGTGTGCTCCCAGGTAAGAGAGAGGCAAACTTACCTACCTTCCATTGAAAAAACTTGACGGAATGAAAGGCGGACGGCTTGGTCGAGTGGTTAAGAGCATAGCCCGCTCCGTCCACTGGATCAAGTAGTCGCGGATTCGATTCCCGCACGGGACAAATCTTGTGACCCACAAATGTTTGTTTCGGCCTGGGTGTTTGTGTATGTGAATTTCGTGTTTGTAAACGCACCCACGACAGAGGAATTGTTCCAAGTGTGGGGGCTACGTTTTTCCTAAACAAAAACTAGCTGATCTCCACTTTACAAGAAGTGCATACGGAAGCTGCTCCATAAGTACTTAAGTAACTTACGTAACTGGAATAAAAGTACCTAACCCCTGATTTATTCAGCGTAGTTGAAATTATACTCGTGGTAAGTACATCGCAATATCTTAGGTCCACATCTCTTGCAGTAACATATAACTCAGCGCATTTTTACGTCTGTAAATTATAGTTTTACGATCTAAAATCATTTTTATGTTTTCGGAGGAATTTAATATCACGCCAGCTATGCTCGGCACATTCACTCTTTTACTGCGCTGTAATTTTATTGTTTTCTCAATTTTTATTAACTATCAACCACCTACTTAGGTCTCTGTTATAGTAGATCAATAATATTTTACTTCTGTGAATGGAAATAATAATGCCATGAACATTTTATTACAAATGAAGCTAAAGTAAAAAACTAACTGCGTTAAAGAAATAAACTTACAAAGGAAATAGTTTTACGCCAGAAAATTACTAAGTTATTTATAAACGTTGAATGCACACTCGCATCTTTTATAAAATTTTTCAAAGAAGCTTAGTTTTTAAAGCTCAGCGGTTAATTCGCTCTTTATGGAAACAAATAACTAACGTCTTACTATTTCCGTATACTGCCTAACTGATAAACAAGCTTTGCTTCGCAACACCGGCTACAGCTCAGCCAGATATTATACACTTATTAATTAAATAATAGGAACTTGTATATTTATTACAAAGTCATGAGTGGTACATATTATTATCACGAGTAGGTACTATATCTAGGACGTAGCAATCCCAGTCACAAATAATGATAAACCGCACTATCCCAATTTTAAATTTTCCCTCTAAAAAGTTTCACCGCAATAATAATTACTATTTTTTAAGCATTTCCATTGCTTAGCAACCTCCCGGTTACCACCGTACTGTTACTTAGCAACGGAATGCAGATAATTCAACATTGTAATTTTTGTCAATTATTTGTGATGAAGTTTTGGTATCGTGCATAATCAGATTTATTTTATTACTTAGTCCAATACGTATTGAAAACGTTATTTTTTGTAATACAACCATGGATACAAGACATGAATACATGATAGGCATATCACCGAATCCAGAATGTGTAAAAGGCGTTGTTGCGTGTCAGTGCGAATTAGGTCGGGAAAAGTTGCTTACAGCCCCACCTTACGAGCGCACAACAGGAGACGAGAGCAAGTCCCGATACTCCACGGCCCCTTGTGCTAGAGAACAAGAACAGTACAAATGCCCCATCAGCCACATACTAGTTACCTTCAAATCACCCGTACGTCCAAACGAAGTGTTCAATAAAGTCTTCCCGGCGTCTACGCCGATTAAATTCGTCAAACGTAAACTAGCTAAATTACTAAGCGTGTCAAACACTAATCTTCTATTGACTAAAAACAGGAACGTGTTGAAAGATACGAGTCTTTTATCTGAGCTTAAACCTGACGCATTAGGCAATTTGACCATCGATGTCTTCACAAAAGACTCTGAGGAATTTATGCTATCATCGATACCAAAAGAATCGTATGTCCACGAGCTTCTACATGCGGTTATGCCTAAGAAAAAAACAATGCCATTTATAGCGGTAAAGTTCAGAATACGCAATCAAAATGGAACCTTTACTCGTTCTTATCATTCTATCATGAAAATTCATGAGATAAAAAAGAATTTAGCCGATCTTTTTCAACTCGATCACGATAATTTAGTGTTATTGAGAGAAGATCATGTTCTGAAAGATCGCATGGCTCTTTTGGAGCTCGATTATGATAAATACGGAATAGTCGAAGTGGAGTTATTGACAAAGAACAATGAGAAATTAAATTTAGAAAAATTGTATAAAGAAATGCCAGTCAATGATGTTTTAAGCGTTGTTGTACCTTTTGGTAGTACGCTGAAACAAATTAACGTTGAAATATTTTTTGAACCTATAGTAAAACCATTTTTAGGAGGTTACAGGAATATACACACAGGTATTCATTTAAATTTCTAATTTAAATTGAATCGTATGGATTTTTATTATACTCAAAGGAGTTGACCCTGGTCATGTATGACCCTACATCCTACATACGAGAGATACGAGAGAGATACGATCTACATACCTACATATGTATTTATCTGTTTGTTAACTTAAAAGGTCCATTTCATAACTTTAGGTTCTCGAAACCTCCATTCTCAAAATTGACATCAATTTCTGAGATTACACCTAACGAAAATCTTAGTTCCCTATGGGGAACTAAGATTTTCGTTAGGTGTAATAATATATCCATCCGTTTGATTATTTCGTGTTGATAGACCTGAAGTATCTTGAATTGCATTCCGATATGAGTTGACCTCGATCTCTAATTAAACCTATTGTTTGGTTGCAGATACGATATATCATCATGCTTATACTCAAACTCCACAGAAACCTGAAAAGCTACCTTCAGAGATGAAAACGTGTAGAGACACCCAAACAGCTGAAGAAAGGGAAAAAATATACGTAAGTTATAAATAAAGGATATGCTTAAAAAATATTATTGAATTGAATGTATTCTTGCGTTTTTTCCCGAAGCGGAAAATTTCAGGTGTACATAGTACACCCATATTTTGCCAACAATTTAAGATGTTTTCCGGATTTTCTTAGGTTTTTGAACAATATTTTCCTTTACCATTTTCCTAGCAAGAAACGTTTGCACATAGGTTTCCAAAAAAAACAATAGTGAACCGGGCTTTGAACCTCGTCAAAGGCAAGCATTTTACTAACAATAAAAAAATAAAGACTACGGGGAATCTTACTACAAGCTCAGTCGGTCCCTTTTAACTGCATATTTTTCGATACCAAATACCAATAGACCGTGTCTTATCTGAAGGGCAAGTCAAGAGTCTAACCGGCGAGCGTGTATAAGGCGAACTATGAGAGTGAAGGAAGCCAGAGAGGTCCGTAAGGAAAGAATCTGTTGAAATTCTGTGTTCTTTGCCAATCCTGCAGAGATCTGGCGTGATGATATAGATAGATAGATGTTTTTCGATAAACCTTTACCTATTTGGTCCAGCTGCAAATCATGAAACTGTGTAATGCAAATAATAAATTTTATAATTACCTTTTTACAGGACACATCCTACAGTCGGGCGACGCAAATGAACACCGTGCACGCCTACATCCCCAACGTGACCGACAGGATAGTAGTACCTAAGCCCTACGAGACTTACGATGAGATGATCAAGCGGTTAAACCATAACCACTTTGCGACTGTCATTCAAAACGCATTTAGACACCATAAATTTCGACAGAAATTTGAGCAATGGCTCGCAGAGTGCAAGTGTGTACTTTACTAAGTTTTTAATTAATTTAGCCTGTAATAGGTATGCTATTTGAGCATTTACATATGTAGATAATTAAATCGTACAGCCGTTTAGACATAGCCGGATATTTTGGCCTGTGGATGACATTAACAGGTAACATTGGTGTAAAATTAGGGTTATCATTTAGTAAAATTTTTCTACTTCCAGGGAAATATTTCAAAAGGTGGGTCCGTGGTCACTCATTAAAACAAAAAGAACTTGGGTACATTTCATAGCAAACGGCAAGCTGCGTCTGTCATGAAGTGACATTTCACTTGATGGCAAGATCCTTATATAACTGTAATCCTCTGTCTTGAAATAAACAGGCTTTTCTTAATACCCACCTATAATATGTAAGATTTGGAGGCCTTTAAGGCCATTGCGGGGGATTGATAATGTGGTAAATAACGCCCTATGTACCCTAGTCATTCCCAATATTGGAAATCTTGAATATTATCTCCTGTCAAACAAAAAGGGTATAAGATCTCTGGATTTCTGACTAGTTACGCCAGTACCTACTGTTCATTAAAAAAAATAAGGAACGATTGTTATAAAAATCTAAGGACATGTGAGATTGGAAATGTATAAAATTGTCTAATTAAATTACAGGGAAAGAATAGAAAGAATGAAGGAGGAGGAGCGATTAGAACACGAAGCGACGGAAAGACGTCTGCGGAGAGATCTTATAACTAAAACATTTCCGAAAACGCGTGAAGATTTTGACCAACTATATTCTATGGTATGATTTTTAGACTTTTAGATTTTTTTCACAGCCACACTGCTAGCTTAAGTCGAATACTGAGGGGGGTGGGTCACGTAGCACTAATTTTTTGAAATTCAAGGAACCTTTCCTGTAAAGCTTTGTGAGTTGACCTTTGTGAGCTGTAGCTGTAGGTATAACAGCAAGACTTATGTATCGAATGTTAGCAGCTCTGCTTAACACTCGACGCAACACTTACGAGTCGTAGTTATTGAGTAAATAATCCTTATCCTCGTAGCGCTGTGCGACCGCGGTGTTCTTACCGATTACCAAGGTTAAGCAGCGTTCGACTCGGTTGGCCCGAGATGGGTGACCGTTTGTGGCATTTTCATATTCGAGCGTCTCCGTGCTTTGGACGGCACGTAAAGCCGTTGGTCCCGGCTACCACTTAGTGTGGTAGTCGTTAAGCCGAGTTGGAAGCCTTAAAGGCGGCTTGATAAGTTCCAATAGCACGTGGCCACTAACCTGTCTCCACCAATCCGCACTGGGTCCGCGTGGTGGAGTATGACCTAATCTCTCTCACCTCGATTTGTGAGAGAAGGCCTTTGTCCAGCAGTGGGCAGTATAAGCTGATATTAATCCTTATTCTGAATTCATTTCCAATTTATTAAATATTACCTGTTCTCAAGGTTGATCGTTGGAAACATGCTGAAATAGCTCGGATATCACAGTTACATGCAAAAGGTCCAAAGATAGCAGAATTTACTTTGCTTCTCGATAAAGAAGTGGAATTACTCCGATGCATCGAAGACTACAGAGTCAAGGTACTAGAAGATGGTAAAAAACTAAAAGAGAAGCGATTCTTAGAAGAGATATCTAAACCGGTAGCATGGTATGGGCGTAGCGGTAAAGTAATTACAATGGATACAGTAGAGATTCAAAAAGCCAGAAAATTAAAAGATCTCTACTATTCATTCTTAAGAGAAGACATGGATGTGAAGGAACGAATGGAACTTTTAGTTGATATGAAATTCGCGCTCCAAGAGTATCGGCATCCGTTGGCTGAGGAAATTATAACTCTCTTAGACCAGGAGTGTGATCTTCTTATTAGACGGTGTAATGCTTATCAGCTAGAGTTTTTACGACGTAGAGTTGCTGCCGGAGTGTACCGATTTATAGAAACAACCGAACTTAATTCTGGAGTCACGAAATGTAAAGATATAAGAGATACTAGAAAAATGGAGAATGAACGGTTACACTCCTGCGATCTGTGCCATCAAGTGAAACCGTATACAGATTTCCCACTGGACACTAGAATGAGCGGTTTCCTTATTTGCAAGTCCTGTTCTTGGAAGGATGTTACTGAACGACTGTGGATAGACATGACTCCTTACAGGTTCATCCTGAGGGCGGTTCAACGTGACGAACGTCGTCGAAAATGTTGGGGATCGTTGGCTTTCGTTCTCCAAGAGAAGGACGTGTTTTTTATAGTTGAGAAACTTTGGCACGCGCATTCTGCAATCAGCGAGTGCAACGATATCACTGAATTGCGTCTCTGTCGGTGGCATGTGAACGAGGATTGGTCGCCTTGGAATTGTTTCCTAATTACCGTTCAAGAAATGAAGGCACACTTGAAACTCGATGTGCCTGAAGACGTGTACGACGAGGAGCTTGTCCAGAAAATTTGCAATAAACACAAACTCGCGAAAGCTAATTTCGAGCAACTGTTGGTTGTAAACAAACGGTTTACAGAGACCGGAGACTGGCAATCCGTGCGAGTCAAGGCAGTTGCCCGCGTAGATGCTGTAGAAAGAATATAATATTTAGTTTTAGATATTTTTGACTTTTGTAAAGAGATCATGATTTAACATTTGTTATACCTATTTAATTTTGTAGTAATATAATTTAAACCAACGTGGTCATTGATACCGATATGAAGTATATTTTTTGAAAGTTGAAAGTAGATGATAGCTGTAAAACATCTCTTGTTACTTCAAACTTATAAAACGGTACGTATTTGAGTAATAAGAAGAATAGAAATGGCCTCAACGAATGGGTTAAACGTTGAGACTATATGTGTAGATATTTATTTATTCAAAATATATGAATACTATCTACTTACGTAATTTTATTTCATGTTAACATTTCTTACTGTGGCTTCTTTAGGGATTTTCCCATTATGGATTTGAATTCTGATAACACGGAAAAAATGTATATACATCTGAGGGTGTTTGGTGCCATTGTACTACACTTTTTATTTATTAATTCTTACCTAAATGTGAAGCAGTGATAGCCTAGAAGTTAAAACGTTGGACTGAAAAGTCAGAGGTCTCGGTTACAAAGACAGGCACGCACCTCCCGTCTTTACGAAAGCATGTGCTTATTAATAACACAGGCCTACAACGATTTTGGTGCCGGGGATTTTAGACCTGATTTTAAGTATGTTTTACATGATGATATCAAAAATGTTACCGGTTTTTTTCTATCAAATACAGATTTCAGAAAAAAATAATATTTTATTGGTATTAAACATCAAGAAATTGCCTTTTAAGTGATTTTCTAGAATGAGACTGACGTGGGCAATCTCGCATGATTCCCCAGCAATAGTCGGCCATCATATGGGTGTCCCACCTTCCTTGGTATCTATTCTCTATCGTTTTTATGTCTTGGTGGAAACGTTCTCTTTTTTCTTCGCTTATCTATCTATCAATCTATAACCTCACGCCAGATCCCTTGCGGGGTTTTCTTCGCTTAAATCTCATAAATTGTGTTGAAATTGATCTAGATGACTATTGAAGTAGTGTAATTTTATACTTATCTTACAGCCTAAATTTTTGAAACGAACCAGCATTTCTTCCACTAATTCTACATAGTTATCAGCCTTATGATTACCGAGGAAATTTTGTGCAACTGCTACAAAAGATTTCCACGCAAGCCTTTCCAGATCATTCATAGAAGTCTCAAAATTAGTGGTGTCTTTCATTAACTGACGTATTTGAGGTCCATCAAAGATACCTGCTTTTAGTTTTTCAGTACTTAAACCAGGAAATTTCTGTGAAATAAACTGAAAACATTGACCATTTCTGTCGAGAGCTTTAACAAACTGTTTCATCAGCCCTAATTTTATATGCAATGGCGGAAGAATGATTTTTTCTCTTGAAACTAAGGGTTCATTTATAACATTTCTTTCTCCGACAACAAGAGCATCTTTAATAGGTCAATTTTTTTGAATCCAATGGTGTGATTTGGCTCGACTGTCTCAGAGACAAATAAAGCATGGGTATTTAGTGTAACCACTCTGTTGACCCAATAAAATATTAACCATCTTCAAGTCGACGCAGATCACCCACTTATGTTAAAAATATTTTATTTTCTGTAAAAGAATTGAAATTACCTCATATTCTTCTTTCACAGATGTTGAGAGCAATTGGAACGGGAGCATATTTATTTCCATTATGTAGAAAAACTGCTTTGAGACTTCGTTTACTACTGTCAATAAAGAGACGCCATTCATTGGGCTGATAGATCGTTAAACCCATGAATATCAGCAAACCACTCACATTACAGCGATACACAACATTTTTATCAGATTAAAAAAACTGTAATAAGCGTCGTTCTCTCGTGCGATATGTAGATACTCGAACATCTGAGGAAAGGCAATCTTTTCTTTTAATCTGGACGCTAGTAGCTCAGCATGTTCCTTAGAAAGATCTAAGTCTCTGATGAGGTCATTAAGCTCATTCTGCGAAAATGGCTTAGGATTTGATGTTTCCGCAGTATTCAAAGTCATCATCTACTTGAGAAGAAATAGGTTTTTCAGCTTTTTCCCCCTGAGATTGCTGCACTACCTGGTGAAAAGCTGGTTGAAATTTGCCTAGTGAAAATTGGAACATTTTCTGAATGCAGAGTAGGTCTTTGTGCTGAAGAAATATTAGGGTATTTCCATTTACGGCGATTGTTTTTGTTGATGCCCACTATATTAGTCATACAAAAGTAACAGTCGTCATAATGATTCTTTTGTTCTCGCCATATCATAGGCACTCCAAACTTCAAAGACTTACGTGTCCCTTTCTCCCAGTGTCGCAAATGTTCAACGCATAGTTTACATACACTACGAGGCGCCCACACTTTATCTTGGTGTCGATTTTTAATACCGAAGTAAGCAAAATACTGACGATTCACAATGTCTGTTATCGATTTACGCTGATCTTTTAGTATGTATTCACCACAAACATAACAAAATGTATCTGGATTGTTAACACAACATCTGGATGTACTAGCCATAATGATATAGTAACATCAACTTTATCGATGTTATTGTAATAATGACTATTTACGAAAAAGACCGGGAAAAAAATTAAATGAGGGTAGTTTACCTTAAACTAGAGCTGATGAGTAAGAATAACGTATGACGATATATTGTACATTACCTACTTTATCGCCAATACGCACAGAGCTGCACCAAAAAGATTTTTTTTTTTGTAGGCCTGTGTAAACAACTATAACTTGCTGTAACGGTAAAGGAAAACATCTTGAGGAAACCTGCATGCCTAAGAGTTTCTCGAAGTTGTGTGAAGCTCGCCAACCCGCACTGGGCCAGCGTGGTGGACTTAACAGTGATTATATTCTCTTTGGACTTAACCTAAATCTTCTCAGTTTGAGAGGAGGCCCGTGCCCAACGGTGGAACAGTTTCTTATTATACCTCAGTTTGAGTTATCCCTACAATATATCTTTTAGTTCGGACTTCTGATAGTTGTACGTAAGATTTTATTTTGAATGGACGTCAAAATGGAGGGATCAGTACAGTCGTAAAAGGATCTCTTGGCTCGCGGCCAAAATATGAACTAACGCTGTCATCAAGTGAAATGTCACTTCAGAATAAAATAGAGTTGCCGGTTATGAAATTTACTAACGCACTATACAATCGAGCATATACAGTGTGACAAGGATCTATTGGCCCGTGGCCCACATTGACAGGGGGCGTTGGTGTGAATTGAGGGTCACCATTTAATTTTTTTTTCTACTTCTAAGGAAATATTTCTACAGGTGGGTCGCACGGTTACTAATTAAAAAAAGAATTTGGGTAAAAAACGGCAACTCTGCGACTGTCTTGAATTGACATTTGACTTGAAGACAGCGTTAGTTCCGATTTTGGCCGCGGGCCAAAATGTACATTATCTAATTTCATGAATTTCCCATTTCCATATCGATAAAACTGAAATAACATTCCGAAATACTAGAAATAAGGTAAACAGTTAACAATAATTTCTATTCTTGAGCAATTGCTACACAGACCATGTGCGAGAAAGATTACTAGTAAAATTTAACTATTATGATGATCCATAGATATCTTTGCTACGCAGTTTCAAATAAGCTAAGCAATTCAGTTTGAAATAAAACCACAAAAATATTTAAATTGTCTTCTTTTAATAATTACACGTAATACTTTATAACATAATTACACATTACATATACAATTATAATTTCTCAAGATATCAAACTCTCGTGATAATAGTCTAAAACAACATAATATATTCAAAAACACAGGTGATAAAAGGATGTAATTTCATAACGAAATGCACTTTTACAGCTACGCTTAGTTCATACATACATAGGTCAATAAATTACGTAATATAATTTAGGCAATAAGAATCATAGCTGTACAGGTTTATTCAGAAGAAAACTTAGTCTTTTAAATTAAATACCCCGGTAGAAGCAGTGTAACGTAAGTGATGTGAGTTACGACTTCATTTGTTTCTATTTGAACAAATTATAAAAAAATATCTTAAAAATTAAGTAAAGCTGTCTCAAAATGTAGTACGGTAACGAAGGGCAATAACTCGCCTTGTGTTACAATTCCGTGGCAGCTGTAAAGCCCGATCACGTGTAAACTACTGAGGTTTGTATCAATACATCAATTAATCGAGCTTTGAAAATGAACACCATAATATATTATTGCATCTCACAAACGCTGCAGTCCAGCTCCCAAAAGATATCATTCTTTTAAATTAAAAATAGTAATCAATGCATGTTTTTTTTTAAAAAAGACGCGCCATTTAAGCAATCCAAAAGGTGTTAATATTAAATTCAATAAAAATAGACAATGGTCAATTTAGAAAAAGTAAACTTCGATACGAGATATAATTAAGTAATTTACGTGCCTATCATTTCGATATTCTAATTTAGCCTAGATCTCAAAAATTAAAAATAGATTTTTGTCTAATAGACATCAGTCAAGTTGTGAAAAAGGAGTCTTTATAAAGAATATATAAAATAAAGAAATAAAACGCCGTCTAGTCCTAAAACTGATAAAAATCCAACACGAGTCGACTTATTCGTTAATAATGTAAGCATAAATCGTTCTCTCTTTTCGAACGAAGTTAGCGTTTGTACATTTTGCACCATCACTTGAGACAGCGTCCTGGGCGAGGCTAGCTCACCGTTCCACATTACATTCCGTCGATTCCGAACATTGCCAATCTCCACTCTTACTAATATACTCAACAGAGACCGAACTATCGGTACTAGCTAAAATGTATTTACAATAAAGGATTGTGCCTCGATAGAACAATACTCTAATAATTTGTAACCCTCTCGGAGCAGTATTATACAAAAAGTGCAGACACAATATTCACATAAAAGAATACGATATCTATTATACACTTACTCGACTATTTTTGCACTTTTATATTGCCAGTTCAGTGGCTTAAACTCGGAATATCTCAATTTGATTAAGATTTCATAACCCATATCTATGTCAACGTATCTATCGTCTTAACAGTCTGCGGTTTATATTTACAAAGGAATAGAGAAGGAAGAGATATCGTTACAAAGAGACGAGGTACCTACAATACAGCCGCGTGCAACCGAAAGTCCACCACCTATCGTAAGATAGTTTCTATTACGAATGGCATATATTATAGCTAAAGGGCGTTCATAATATACAAGGATTTCTTTGATTTTTCGGTTCATAATATTTACAAGTCACATCACAACGATCGACCCTCAAGGCTCCCGGAATTACTAAACTCTTAGAATTATGTTAAGACACATATGCATGCACTAACGGAACCGTGATACTACTCGAGCTAAGGTCGAGGGACTCGTCAAAACGCTCGCTCCGAGACCGTCATCCTACTTTATGCGCCAACAGAACATCAGCAAATATACGTTACCCAACGTTTCCAGATAAATCTATGTAACCTAATGTAAGTTCACTTTACACTATACGATACTTAGAGACCGACGGTAAGAGCCATCATGGTCCCCGGTAAAGATGCTGCCGTACTACCTGACAAAGACCAGCGCTCGAGGTAGATTCAAACTACCCGATTCTCAATTGGGGACCGGCGTATTCACACTCAGGCCGTTTATTAACTAACTCGAGTTTATAACGTTAAGTCGAAGGCAATTTACCGTTATGACCTCGAGTAATCAATAGGTAACGCTAACCCTGGTTCGTGCAGGCCTTTAAAGACGGACTCTAACCATCGTATAGTCAAATAAAAGCTTCAACCGTACTTGTCTACGTTTCTATGTAACTGTGACTTCACGGGCATCTTGCGAGGGCGGTTGTTTCAGTGGTAGCCGTCGACCTCCATGGAGGCGGGCATACGCTCTGAGGCGGAGTAGTTGAGGCTGTAGTTCAGGTTGCTGAGCGACATGTCCTGAGGCACGTCGGACGGCGAGGCGTCGCCGGGCGCGGCCGGCGGCTGGCCTTCTTTGTCGCTGCTCTCCATGAACTCGATTATCCTGTGTGTCGCCTTAACGTGCGCGACGATCGCAGCCTCCGCCTGGAAAGAAAGTCGTCAAAATTGGAGGGAATCTTTTTGGTTGAAGTGACCACAAATAGATTTTATGTCCTTTATATTAGCTATTACCTGCGTCGGTGGGCGTGCACGCGTTTATTTTTTAATATCCTTACAAATAGTTGCCTACGTGTTATGCTAATGACAACGATATTACTCATGAAATAGTATATTTCGTATTTTACTGCGGTTTATTTTTTATTTTTAAGATTCCGACGTTTCGAGTGCTAAAGATTGATCAAAATCCGTTCAGTAGTCATTGCGTAAAAGAGTAACGAATATTCATCATCATTCATTCATTCATCACTTTCGCGTTTTTAATATAAGTATGGAATTTATTTTAAGTAAAACATACATATATTGAAACTTCATTAACCAACTTGTTGATCTACATCAACAAGTAGATTAATCAAGTTTCAACACACTTAAATTGTTATTCTTAATAATCAAGCAAAATTGTGTAGAGGACACATTTGTAAAGACATTGTTTTATATATATTGTTGTCGCCGTTAAAATTCGGAGTCGCGGTTTTTAAATACTGGCAACACTGCGAAAGGTCGCCATCTTGAAACTGCCATGTTGGCTGATCGTCGGTGGTCGACGGATTGTGGGGCATTCCATTTTGATCCAGCAACAAGAAGAGGTTGTCGTGGGAACTCCGTTGAGTAAGATCTACCCTCAGTCATTAAATTATAGTTGTGGTGATTATTGTAATAAGTGGGTTCACAATTTAATAGTTGTTAAATGATTAAAAATGTATCTTATTTACTCGCCATTTTATTCTATAAACAAATAAATATATCTAAAGGTCTAGACCCTGTGTATATGTAACTATTAAGTGAATATTGGTGGTGTTTGAACTGATTACTCCTTATAATATATCGAGAATGTATGCATATATAATGTATATAATGTTCGGCATGAATAGCTAACATAAGAATTGGATAATACAGACAGAATAGGATCAAAATAATTACCCGAAATTGGCATTGAATTTTATGTAATTTATGCGTTTGCTAGGTATTATAAATAAAGCGACTTAAGTTTGTCTCTAAGGTCAAATCAGAGGGATTGAGAACACTTGTACATTTAAAGCCGAAAGAACTATAGTTTTAGCATAATTAACATCTTTGAATAAATAAGAAGTAATCATCATACTTGAGATCATTATCCGATTTCAATAAGTCAGGAACAATGCCAAACTACTATAAACTATTTGAAGGATACTTATGATGTGAGGTAAATAATATGTAATAATTTACATCATAAAATTAGACTGCCTCGTTGGTCTGGTGGCAAAGCGCATCGCTTTGTGATCACGAGGTCCTGGGTTCAAATCCTAGGTCGGACAAATGTATATTTTCTAACGAAAATTTCCCAGTATGAGTCCGGAGTCTGGAATTGTGCCCGGTATATGGCAATAGCCTCGCCCCCCATTACATGGGACCTAACATCGTCGGCGAAACGTGGGTGTACTCTGTACACCTCTGCCACCCCTCTGAGGAATATAGGCGTGACGGTGTGTGTTTTTTATAAAATTAGAAAGTGGTACGGTTCATGGACTAAAACACCAAATAGTATGTACAAGAGATATTGCACAAAACATGAAAGAGATTGAAGTACTTGCCAATAAGAACAAACTTCACGAAATCTTTATTATGACGATGTCTACTGACCGAAAAAGAAAATAAAAATACTAATAATTATTATAGACCGACCGGATAATTCAGTTCGCGCTAGCAACGTTATACACCTCCCGCGTGAAGTGAGAGAAATTGTCGTATACAAGCTCTTGCGCTCTACTTCCCTTTCTGCACTGTCTCGTTACGGGATTTGCTTTGTTGGCTGTTTTAATGGGAGTCAAAAGGACTGACAGCACTTAGTCAGTGTTGTCAGTATGGTGTCCTTCTAGCAATCACGGGGAAAAATGTTTTTGGAAAAAACTTGAGGGTAAGAAATATTATTAATTAAATACAAAAACAAACTGTTGTGGGCAGTTTTCAATAACATAATCAGAAACAGCGATACCTGATATATGAAATGAGTATGTAAACCGTCGAGGCTATTACTACGGTACTGCACAATGCTTTACGGGATTTAAAGCGGGTGTTACAGGTTATGGTGTATGAGGACTAAGCAGTTTGTGTGGGGAACGGGCGACAGGCTTAATTTTGACTTAGCTCAGTTTGCTAGCTACACCGGTACATGTTACTATAGTCATGAACGCTCTGTACATGAGTCTGTGCGAGATACACATAAGATCCCGAGATAAAATGGATCATCGGACACAAAATTAGTAGCCAGGTCAAGGTAAACGGTATTTAACACATAATTTAAAAAGAAAATTGGTCCCAAATACCACTAAATATCAAGATAATAATTTAAACAAAACCGTAAACAAAGTGAATCAAGTAGAAGTTATATTGATATGGACATAAGTAATTTTCATTGTAATAGTTTTATAATAATAATAGCCCTGTTAAGAAACTGTCCCAGTGTTGGGAACGGGCCTCCTCTCAAACTGAGAGGGTTTAGGCCATGGGCCAGCACGCTGGCCCAATGCGGGTTGGCGAACTTCACACACTTTCGAGAAACACTTAGGCACGCAGGTTTCCTCCCGATGTTTTCCTTCACCGTTAAAGCAAGTGATAGTTAATTTTTATTAATGTATTGTATTGTGAAATCTGTCTGCTTATAAGCAGTGTAATGTTAGTCGTCCTGGAGCGAAAGCCAAGGTGATATATCCAATGTCTACTGTTCACTGGTAATAAATGAAAGAATAAAAACAACACTTCAATAAGTAACATATGCTTACTGCCTAAATCTAGAACACCGAAGGTATCTACCGGCCAGCTGAAGAGCCACGCCGTCCGTCAGATTTATTTTAAGCTTGATATATGTGTTTTTAATACACTAAATTAGTTTTGACTGCCTCGTTGATCTGGTGGCAAAGCACATCGCCTTATGATCACGAGGTCCTGTGTTCAAATCCTAGTCGGACAGCTGTAGTTTTTCTAACGAAAAAATTCCAGTATGAGTCCGGAGTCTGGGTATATGGCAATCGGCTCGCTCCCTATTGCATGGGACCTAACATCGTCGGCGATACTTGGGTGTATTCAGTACATCTCTGCCACCCCCGCTTGGGGAATATAGGCGTGACGGCGTGTAAATTAGTGTTGTTATTGAGATGTTACATATTGCAATGTTGTTTATTTTCATTTTTGTAGTACCATTGAATACATCACCTGGACTCTCGCTCCAGGACGCCTAAAATTATACCGTGTATTTCCGCTACGTGACCTCGCATCTTTCTAACGTCGCGGCCTTGAAAGCTTATCCGGCTGGTCTATATTTCTCGAGGAGAATTTCCATCATAGCCGACATAAATGTATGGTATTTGGTCACTACGCCTGGCTACAGCGATATGTTCATAACATGAGAGTACTCACACTGGCGGTGAGCGACAGGAACGTGTAGTACTTGTTGAGCGTGGGCAGCAGCGGCGCGTACGAGGGCACGCGCTGGCGCACGGCGCGCGCGTGCGCGGGCGCCGCGGCCGCCGCTGCGCCCAGCAGCAGCGCGATGTACGCGCACACCATCGTGTGCTCCATGTGCGTGCCCGCTCGCGCCAACACTGTCGAATACAACATCGGGTTAACATAATAATAAAAAAAATTATAAGCCCGCAGGGCAGCTTGTGGCGAGCGACACCACGGACCCGAGTGTTTCAGAGAGTCGGAGTCGTCAGGGCCCCCAACTCGGCGTGTCTTCGTCGGTCGAGTGGAAACAGAAGGGTGCCCGCAGGACTCTCGGCTGTGGCTAGCTTTAATTGGCCGTCCAGTGAGGAGCCGTGAGAGCTATATCCACGTAGGAAGGTAATGCGTTCCTACGTCGATGTACTCTAGGGGTGGAAGTGTAAAAGGGCATAACGCCGCGAGTAACTTCGGAGAAAGCGCAGCACACCTTTCTACACCCCTGAGCCGCTTTTTTATCTTTTTAATTAAAACGTAGCCCCACACTAGGATTTATTCCTGTGTCGTGGGTGCATTTACAAACATGAAAATTTACATACACAAATACCCAGACCGAAACAAATAATTGTAGATCACACAAAGATTTGTCCCGTGCGGGACTCGAACCCGCGACTATAAGACGCAGAGGGCAGAGCGGCTTAAGCTCTTAACCACTGCGCTAAATCGTCCATCAAGTTGTCCTAGGACGAGCGTTTGAGGGCCCATCTAGTAAGCGGCAAGTCACCGCCGGCCACGGGTAATTAAGTATCATTAATTATGGCCGTTGTCTGTCCCCTTTGAAATAGTCCAGTTTTTGTCCATCAAACCTCATTTACATAGACGTTGTTTTCTTTCCATAATTTACAATAGTCCTTGCACCTGCCGGGGTCAGTTTGCTGGTTATGTTTCTTCATTTTCAGCAAGTGATCTCAGCAGGTGGCTTACATAACATTAACTTCTCGCAAAGGGCCTCTACGTGTTGGACCCATGTCTCCATACAAGCCTTTCAAAGGTCCGGGTAAATCCCGTGAATCTCAGCGGGATACATATAAAAAAATAATAATGTTAGCCCTGTTAAGAAGCTGTCCCATCGTTGGGCACGGGCATCCTCTCAAACTGAGAGGGTTTAGGCCATTGTCCACCACGTTGGCTCAGTGCGGGTTAACATACAACACTGATAAAATTTTTGGCGGGAAATCGAAGAGTGCTGTCGTCAATTTGTTTCACTTTCCAAAACTTGTGTTATTTCGAATTATAATGTGTAATTTTGGTGGAATATGAAGCTGTAAAGGCCTCGCGGCCAACAGCGTACATCATTCACACATATATATTAACCATTATGTATCCTTCTATGTGCACGAGTGAAGGTAATTGTAACAAAGTGATAAAGCGATCCTTTTCGATTTCCCTCAACACGTCGTCGCAATTGGTATGTAAAGTATCCATCGCTTCACTATCCAGGGTGGGGCACTTCATCAATTTCATAATCATCTTTATCATCAAGTTCATCGGGGTGTTGAATTAATTTAGAATATTCGTAATACTTGACATTGGCAAAATACGCGCCGTCGTGATGCCATAAACATAAAAAAACTGATAATATCTACACACACTCGAGAGGACATATTTATTTAACAGGAGCTTCTTGGCGCCGACGCTGTGTGCGGTACGACGGCGCGTGCGGTATCTGTATCCGAAAGAAGGGATGTAAAGGCATCGGGAGGGTCGGTGAGAACATGCCGCGGACGGCGGTAGCGGCTGATAGGAGGGGAACGAAGGCAGCTCGTCACATGCGTCACACTGCGAGCGCGACGATAGCGTCGGCAGTCGCATTGTGCGCCAAATAACAACCAGCGTCCCATTTGAACTTTTGGCGTCTCGTTCTCGCCGTGCTTCGTTTGGAACGCGTCAGGCACGGCGGCGGCGGGACGCGAACATTGAGTTATTATGTACTACGTACTAGAGAAGACACCTCAAGTATTTTTGTAGCAGAAATCAGAGTGCATTTGAGATGGGCCATATGTAATCAGATTAATGATTACAATTGCGTTTTGTAATATTAAATCATGATTCAAGGTTAAAAGTGTAATCGTTGAAGATTACAAAATGTAATTGTAATCGTCGAATCACGCCTATATTCTCCAAGAGGGGGTGGTTAATCATTAATCTAATTACATTTTGACCATCTCTGGAGTGCATATTCTCTAGCCAGAGTTGGGCAAAAATTAATTGTGAAAAAGTCCCCTATGTTTCGAGTTCTCAACAGCACCCATGGTCACGGGAGGAACTGAGCCGTTTGTCGTCCAAATGTCGTAATTATTCGGGAGTATCTTAGTAAGATTAATCAATTGATTGATTCTACAATTGAAAAATGCCCAACACTGACTCTAGCTCACTTTGTGCCAGGTGTTTGCCGCAACGTGAAACGTTCGAGTCTTAAGTTTCTTTCTTTCTTCACTTCAAAAATATGCCTTCATGGCGAAGCTGTGTGTCATCTCCCGTACGTTGCAGTACATAAAAATTTCCCAGGTCGCGCCTCACTCACGCCTCACGCGCAAGTGACTAGGCCATAAGCGTTTGGCCAAAATGCAATTACGCCCACAGTTTAGAATTTCATCATAGTTGTATAAGAACCAATACTATCAATATTAGTGTTTGATATGCCTATTTGTACATAAAATCACTTACATTTTGCGACTGTTTCATCAATGTCGTCTTGAGATTGCTTCTTCTTATCCTTATCACCATTCTCACCATCTTTTTCTCCGTCTAGCAACGCGTCCGTGTTTTCTTCTGCCCGCCTATAAAAAGAATATTAAACAGATTATCAAACTGTTGCAATGACGTTTTTGGTAATAAGTTTGAAAAGCTCTAGTACTTATTTTTTTCTAAAAAAATAATGTTAAAAAATACTGAAATTAATTACTTCAGGTATAAATTTAAAAAAGGAAATGGTACGTGTTGTTTTTAGAGTGTGTCCCGGGCGCTCGTTTTGGTCGAGCGCCTTGAAGTGTATTCTTCACTTTGATTAAGGTTATGCTGATATATGTCTAATAAATGTAGTACTTAGAATTTAATAAGTTATATTCGTTTTGTACTTCATCATAATTAGGAAAAAGAAATAGGTATTTATGTGGATGAGTTACAATAAAATATACCTGGCGAGTTCTTCCCGTTTGTAAAACAGATCCACTATAAGGTCCAACGCCGCGACGCTCCTCGATATGATGTCATCTTCGTTGTCAACACGAATGCGAACATTCAGCAATCTTTCCGTGTTCACCTCATTGTTTTGAACAAGGTTTATCAAGAGCAGAAGTACCTGAAGCAATTGAAATAGAGTTGATAATGTTATTTGTAATACAATATTTGGTGACAACCCACCAGGTAACTACAATTTTTATACTTTGATATGAAGAGCACTAGCTGAAAGACGTCTATTGCAAGTCAAAGGGCTTCCTAACGATAGGCTTTGTGCTGTAAGCATTCAGTATACAGCACAAAGCCGGTTATCTATCATTAGCTTATACACCAATACTACATCTTGAAGTATTAGCATTGCTATATGGGCCCATGTCATTTTTTTGGTGAGCACTATTAAAAGATAATTTATTAAAAAGAAACCAGTTAAGTCTTGAAAACAATCCACTGCCTTGAAAGTGTCTCAATTTTTGGTGTATATGGGTGATTTCACAAAAATCGGGCAACTATGTTCGCAGCACTTTTCACTGCTAAAATTAATAATTATTTTAAGATTGCTAAGTAACAGTTAAAAATCTGTTTTATTTATAACCCAAAATTTGTTTAGCGTAATAATATATTGTACTTTTGAAATCCTTTCTACTGCCCCGAAAACAGTCCCTAGTCATATCCAAAATTTAGTGTTTGGGCATCTTATACTTCGAAAAAGATCTAGTTTATACTTCCATTTTCTTTACAGTTTATCAATATAAGAGTACTTCAATCTAAACTCATAAATTTATTGTAATTATAATTAATCATTCCATTTTCTCAAGTCAAATTATTGTCTATGACAATCGTCAGGCCCTAGCCTATATATATCAATATTTTACAGCATAATTACCCATTATGTACACTAATAGGAATTCAACAGCACCTAAAGATATTGAAAACAAATTTATTCGCATTCCACAATGGTAAGTTTTAAGATGCAATAGACTCATTTGGTTCTTCATAGTTTTTTTTTCCATGTTATAGTTTTTATTAATAATATCAGCCTATACTGCCCACTGCTGGACAAAGGCCTTTTCTCACAAATCGAGGTGAGAGAGATTAGGTCATACTCCACCACGCGGACCCAGTGCGGATTTATGGAGACAGATTTGTGGCCACCTGCTGTTGGAACTTATCAAGCCGCCTTTAAGGCTTCCAACTCGGCTCAACGACTACCACATTATGTGGTAGCCGGGACCAACGGCTTAACGTGCCTTCCGAAACACGGAGACGCTCGAATATGAAAATGCCACAAACGGTCAACCATCTTCCCATCTTTTATTTGGTTACATTGATTGCCTAACAACGTTTCACGCTAGCAGTACATGAAATATCAATTACTTACACAAACACTGAACTCGAAGTTTTTGTTGTCCGGTATGAAGTTTCCTTGGTTGTTTAGTATGATGAGACAGATTTCCATAACTGCCGGCTGCTCACCGACCACTTGTGCTCCTAATGAAGCTGTACAAAAGAAAATACAATAAAGTTATATTACAAAATTCTGTTTACTCATCTTTTAGCCACCCCTGAATTACATTTCTCTGCCGCGAATAGACTTAAATATATTTAAAAAAAAACAGCTTTCATGGCATAAACCTGTTAAAGTAAGGAGTAATGTCACATGTGTATGCTGAATTTCAGCTAAAGCAGATGATAACAAGTATAGTTTGGCAAAAAAAAAGAGTAAAACGCGGTGACAGTTGGAACTAAAAATCATTAATAGGGCAACACAACTTTGATTGACAATTGCTAGTAGCTTATGTGACATCGAGCTATATTCCCAACTAATTTTCGTGGTTTATTACAATTCAAAGATTTATCGCCACTCGTGGCTCGCCTATTTATTCAGAATAAATAAACCTATTAGTAGTTGTGATAAAAAAGTGATGTATAATGATTTTCTGTGATGTTCGGCCGAATTTGAAGCGGGATGAATTTTGTCCCAAATTGGAAATGATACGTAAGAACTGTATATATAACAGGCATTTATCAATTGTATTTAGCTTCTCCAAGCCAATGAGATCTTCATATTGCTTTTGGAATACCCAGTATTATCGATAATATTGGTTTTTGTTGTCTTGCTTACAAATTAATGAGAGGTTATTTTTTGGTGTTCGACATATCGTATATACCTTAACTCAGTATTCTTGATTTTTCATACATGTACGAATTATTAAAGAGTTTTTGTATATAGGTGAAAAAAAAAATTCAACGCCCCGGTATAAGCTAAAAAAAATATCGCAAACATTTTCGACCGTTATTTAATCAGTATTGTTTATTTATAAATTAATATATATTTTTTTACAGCAGGAGGCAGCTGAGCAATCTTTCCAAAGTATAACAGATGTGGACTGGAAAAGTTCATGTGAGCATGGTAAAGAAAAAAGAATATGAGAGAAAAAAGAAGAATATGAGTATAATGAATTCGATATCAGTCTGGGAGACGATAATCGCACCAATAACGCACATTAGATTCAGAATATTAGATACTATGATGTTGCGGGCAGCCAAAACAATTTATAGACTTTCGGAGGGCAATATCTAGATGAGAACTTTTTTACTCCGATTTACCTTTTGTTTTTTTTTTTTTAAACCGAAACCTTATTTAATCGTGTTATTTCAGTTTTCCCTATTACTATACATTTATTATCATATACAACCTACATATATGAAATGAAGTATGGGAGTGGAGGAAGCGATACAGGTCTGTAAGAATCTGTTGATATTCTAATCTGCCTAGCTCGCTGAAAGATCTGGTGTGATGATATTTGTACGTAGAACAATCCATAACTGCCCCACTGCGAGACTAGTGTTCTCAATTATAGGGGTTAAAATTTAATTTCATAATAGGATTATTAGTAATACAATGAGACGAGTTCGTCAGGGGTTATATGTTTTAAGATTCTTATTATGACGATTTTGTAAATGGGGTCCGGAGTGGAGACTGCTTTCGTTAAGTAACTTACATATCCTATGATTCATTATTTTGTGTATTATTCTCACTCCCATCGGTAGTATTCTTGACCTCTCTTGAGTCGTCAAATAACCCACTTCGCTTCACAGTAATACAATTAAAAGGTACAGGAAAAGTCTAAAAATAACAAGTATCTTAACGCTTTGAGTTGTAGTATATGGGGTGGTCATATGCGCAATAAAGGCGCCCTCAATTTTTTTTAAATTTTATTGGGCAAGCTATATTTGACATATGGACCACAAAATTTGATAAAGACATAAACGCAGCCAGACATACAAACACAGCAAGTTAAATAAATGCTTGTAAAAACAGGGATTCGATTGAAATGCAGTACGAGCAGTACGAGGGCGTTATAAATATAGTGCGCACTAGCGCTGCCACCCGTCGTGTATGTTGGTAAATACGAATGTATTAAAAATACTGTATGTAGATGCAATGTGCGAAAATGAATAAGAAGCTGAAGATGTAGTCATCGAGAGAGACGTGAAGATGTAAGAGGAGGAGCCATCTCTAGCTTTAAGTTAAAAGAACGGATTTTATTGAAAAAATAAAACAGTTTAAACGATGATTTAAACATTTAATATGTCGTTTGTCGTCGGTGAAATGTGGATGTACAACGTACACCTATGCGATTGCCGCTTGGGAAAACTTATTTCAGACCTTAATATCGTCGGCGAAATGTAAGCGTACAAATTACACCTATTGTGGGTGAAAGCGTGGGTGTACATAGTACACTTCTGCCACCGCCGCGCGAGGAAATATATTATAGGCCGAACAAATATCGTCGGCGAAATGTGGGCGTACAAAGTACACCTATCATCAGAGAAATATGAGTTCAAATACATCCACAATTCTCAACACCTCGTGTTAGTCTCACTGTGGCAATTTTGAGCCACTCATGCTCTGAATGTAAACGAAAGAAACCATCGCTTATTTCTGAAACTTTCGTTTTTTTTCAGTTTTATTAGAAAAAAAAAAACATGTTTTATTCCGCATTAGCCGGCATTTGTTTTTTTTAATGAAATACGAAAAAAAAACGATGCTACGCTACTCCAGATGAAGGAATTCCTCAATGGACAAAAGGAAAGACACGAAATTTTGTATACACATCTAATATTGATTGGTTGTTTTAAATTGCATCCTTATCTGGCTGCATAAAAGCTTGTTCTTAAAAAGTATTTTTAAAATAAAATGATTAAGGTTTGATCAAATGCTGACGGAACCCGACGGAAATGTTCGACTGGCGCGCGTTTGACGGGCGAGAGCGCGGCGGGCACGTCACACTCGGGGCTTGACGTCACGCCGGCCGAGCGGCCGCTCAACACTAGCGTCCCGCTCGCACGCGTGTTGGCGTCTCCCTCCAGCCGTGTTCCGTTTGTAATAGTGCCGGGCGCAACAGCGGCGGGTCATGACCTTTGCCGTCGCGCCGAGCGTGGCTACGCTGTGTCTTCCGTACTTTGCAGTACATTTACAACTCCATAAATCGTGCCACTGTCGCGCTGCGTCGGCTATGTGGCAAAACCTTTAAAGTTTGGTCAAATAGCCGACGGAAGCGCTCAGTCGGCGGTTGGCAGCCCGGCGCACTCGTAACACTACGGGAGCGACGTCCTGCCGTCGGGCGGTCGCTCGATACTAGCGACCCGCTCGCACGCCTATCGGCGTCTCGCTCGTCCCGTGCTTCATTTGTGATCGCGTCTAGCGCGACGGCGGCGGGTCGTGACGTTTGTAGTCACGCTGAGCGGGGCTGCGCTGTGTGGCGTCTCTCGTACATTTCAGTACATTTTAACTTTCCAAGCCGTGCCACCATCGCGATACCGTCGCGCTGCTTCGGCTAAGTGGCGAAATCTTTAAGCTTTATAATTGACTGTCCTTTAAACCCGCAGCCGATTTGTCACGGCTATATGAGGCGATTTCCACAACCTACAGGTCAAGGTTGAAAAAGTTGGGTGTATAGTGGTCACTGACCTGTGGGCGTGGCGGCGTGCGCGGTGTGGAAGGAGTGCGAGAGGTTGACGAGCACTTTGACGGCGGGCAGCGCGGCGTCAAGCAACGCGCCGCGCAGCGGAGACTGCGCGCGCGCCTCGCCCGCGCAGCGCCGCAGCAGCGCCGCCAGCGTGCGTGCCGCGCCCAGCGAATCGCTCAGCAGGTACAGTTGGTTGTCCTCGTTCTGCTGCGTCACCTGGCACGCAACAATAATAACACAGTTATCATATGTAATCAATTGAACATCTTAGTAGTAGGGGCCCGAATAAAAATCACGCACACATGCGCGCTCTACGCGGCTGAAGCTCTCAGACGGTACTACCCGCTGAACACTTCCCGCACACGCCTGAACACACAGGTGATACTTACATTCTCGAGCACGCGCATGCAGCGGTCTGCCTTGCGCAGCACGTCGAGGTGCGCGGCGCCCCAGGCGGCGGCGGGCGCGGCGAGCGCGGCGGCGCAGTCCTGTATGGTCCGCACGATGTGGTCAACGCCGCCCAGCACGCGCAGCTCCTCCTTGAACCACTCGCCCGCGCGCTTCGACGTCAACGACAGCAGCGTCTCCATGGCCAGGTGGCCCACCTAATTAACAATATTGTCGATATCAATATATGTATAGTCATCGGGCATGTAAGGTCATCGGACCTGATTAATGCTTGACCTGTATTCCCTACATTATTTATGTTTAGAAACTTATGTACATTTTATAGGTCTAATTAATATAACGTTAGTCTGAATTTAGCCAAACAACGATTTTATACGTTTCGGACAGAGTGGTCAAAACCGACACCGGCCGAACCAATGATTTGGTGCCGATTTCGGCACTAAATTGGAGTCGAATCTACTAACGAATCCGAAACTATGATCGTGAGATTTAGGGTGGCCACCCAGGAGAGGAGAGCTCGGTGTAGTGAGGAGTGTCGAAGCGACTAAACAAGTCGAAGCGACAAGTACCGAAATTCGGTTTAGGTTTTGGCTTAGGTTGTACAAACTATTTTCTGTCGGACACTGATCAAAACTATTCAATATCTGTATAAGGTAGTGATAGAATGCATTACGCAATACATGTTTACTCAGGCCACCATGACATGACATAAATTTTTTTTCGAATTCTGAACAGTTGTCAATTTTGAATTATTATATTCGAATTAAATCGACAATTTTTATCTTTCTAATCTATAAGAAATGAAATAAAAATGTTATCTATATATTAATACGTGAAGCAAAAACTTTGTACACATTTTTACGAAAATTGCGCGGCGGAGGAGCATGAAATTTTCCACACTTATAGTTTATATAGAGAAGGAGTGCAGAAGGCTAATATTTTTTTAAAATTATGCATAAAACATACATTAAACCAATGAAAAAAACATTACACACACTACCATGTATTTGACTTTTTTCTTTAATATTATTTGTCTATAGTCTTACTGAATGTCAAACATAACCAGCAAACGATGAAATAGTAGATCGAATATCGACCTATGGGCGACCACTAGTTAAAGTAATTGCCTTAACTTAAACTCAATAATATTCATCAAAAATTAATAATAATACTGTAAAATTATATTACAAAACTAATTTTAGTGGAAGTTCCTATATTGAGACCTATGTTTATCCTAATAAAATAAAATAGTGAATAAGTAATAAGTGTAATTAAATTTGTTTTACTTACAGTAATATTTTCCAAATCCAAATGTTGCGCTTTTCCTTGACTCTTAATTTCTGCGCACAACTCTCGTACCCTCTCCTGCGTCTTAGCTAACTGAGCTGACGTTAAACCACAGTCGTCGAGAGCATTTCTAAAATTGAAACAATAATGTTGGTATAAATTCTTTAACACGTTTTTAGATTTAAAACATGCTTTAAAAATGGTTGGGTGCCCACCCAATGCACCCTACAAGATGGGCCGATGACCTGGTGAAGGTCGTGAATAACCGTTGTAAGCATAGCATATAGCACAAAGCCGGTGGGGTCAATGCGATTTCTGGGGGACTTTGCCCTACAGAGGACGTTTTAACGCTGAAGATAGGTTAAAAATGGTCTATTATGGGCTTTTTTTAAATTAATATTTATTTGGAGCTGAAATCAGTAGGGGTACTTACTTGTGTGACACATCTGACTCGAGCAAATTGAGCATGAGCTCGAGTGATTCCCGATCCAGATCCATATTGAGACGATCTTGCGACAGAACGAACATAACTGTTGCAGTGCACAGGCCCAAGCTCTGAAAAAATAATGAATTTCAGTTCTACAGTCCTGTTGATGAAATACGCGAACATGCGACTCGATGTGCGGAAACATTTCTTAGTATGGTTTCCAAGATTGGCTTCCATAACTTTAAGGTTATCGCAGTCCCAAAATCAAATCTATACAAAAATATATGAATAGAATGTCTACATCAATCACTCATCCAATTACACTGGTCATAACAGGTATACACATAACAATATCCATCACGATAGTTATGCCAAAATGTTCTGTTAGAGATGTTTGGAACACCATTCATATTCTAAAACGTTCAAATTTTATACCAATACCAACGAAAAGTAGGAGAGGCGATATTTTACTATCCGGTAATGAAAGTACAAAATTGTCGGTGTTACTTTCTGGGCATAAGAGTGATCACAATAATAACAAGAATCGGGGAAGAACCACAATCTTTGCAGCGAGAAAGCGGCGGATCTTCTTGCGTCTTTTCTCACAGTAAAGTAAGATTACAATAATACTGCGACTGAAGAAACATACTGAAGTAAATAACCACATAGAGTTACTAAGAAAAGAACGCTAACGAAATTTGTTTAAAAATCTTGTTAACCAACATCTAAGCAGAAGGTAAACTCTCCTAAATATGTTTTCAAAAAACAGGTTCTGTCTAATTTCTATCTATCTATCTATAACATCACGCCAGATCCCTTGCGGGGTAGGCAGAGAGTACAGAGTTCCAACAGGTTCTATCCTTACATACCTCTCTGGCTTCCTCGACTCTCATACGTTCGTCTCATACACGCTCGCCGGTTACGGAGACTCTTGACTTTTCCATCAGATAAGACTCGGTTTATTTGGTCGTGGTAAGATCTACTACGAGACTATCTAGTCTAGGTCTTCCCCGGTACCTGCATCCTTCCACTTTCACATTGTATATCTGTTTTGTCATTCTTTCCTCTGGCATTTTTTCTATATGCCCGAACCAACGGAGCATGCCCTTTCTCATCTTTACACCGATACTATCTTTCATACCTACTCGCTTTCTTACTACGCTGTTGCTAATGCGGTCGGTCAGCTTCACTCCGCACATCTTCCGCAGAGCTCGCATTTCTACAGCATTTACCCTACTTTCATTCTCCTTCTTACATACCCAGCTCTCGCTACCATATAACAGCGTTGGGACAAGAACTCCGTTATGTATGGCCAGCTGCGCCGTACGGCTTAAGTGCCGGCTCCCAAGTAGCTTTCCCATCGCACCATTCACTCTGTTCCCTGCACTCACTCTTCTCTCTATGTCAGCCATGTATTTCCCATCCTTACTGAAGGCGCATCCAAGATACACAAACTCATTCACTTTTCCAGCACATCGTTACCAACCACAATCCTTACATTCGTTCTGGTTTCTTCCCCTTCAATAACCATAAATTTCTAATTTGAATTTCATAATTTCAATTCTGTCTAATTTCAATGTTATAAATCATACTTGTTATACAATCGCAATCGGAACGAAAGGTACCTGATCGTTGGTAGCGTCGTGTAGCGCGCTGAAGAACTTCTGCACTGTGCCGTGCGCCCGCAGGTGCATGCGGAACGCGGGCGCGGTACATTTGCTCGCCAGCGTGATCGCCGACAGACAACGCGTCGATATTGGGTTGTTATCCTGCGAACACAGGCCAATGTTTACAGAACTCCAAAACAAACAATCTTATTTACACTGAAGTTTGACGACGGCTTGGTCGTAATGTTAAGAGCTTAAACCGGTCCAACCACTTTGTGGCTGACACACACAATGATAAGTCCCGAGCGGGAATCGAACCTGCGACTACTCGATCCAGTGGGTGGGCCGGTTTTATAGAATTCCTAACTCAAGGATTTACTACTTACTCTTAGGTAATACATTATTAAATTTTAATTTTTATTTTACCATATTAAACTATATTGAAATATTTATCTCGGTCTGGCGTATATAGCGGTAAATTTTTAAAAAACAATAATAAACTTTAATTGTGATTTTTTTTGTATGTTGCCTCTTAGTATATCTAATCTCAGTTTACAATGGAATTAAATACTATATAATTAAACAAAAAAATAATATATAAAAAAAAATTATCCATAATAAGACATGCATTTATACTTACCACAAACACTTTTCATCAAAGATAAGAGAATAAAAATGTAAGGGATTTCAATGGCTACCGAGTACAAACCTGCAAGGCATCTAAGAGATACTCCACATCATCATTGAACTCTTGGAATTCACCAATCTCTTGAATTTGATGTGCTTTCTTCACATTTCTGACAACTGTGTAGAACTGTAAACAAGAATGATAGTTATTCTATACTTATGTAATATTTATATAATCGGTCTCTTGTTATCAGAATATTATGAACGTAGAACAACCCACCAGTTGTACCATATTTTAAAAAAGTATGGTTAAAGTGGTGGTTTTTCACTGCGCAGTTTATACCAGAAAAAAAATACATTATTTAACAGATTTACATAGCGTGTTATGGAACTGACTGACCACCTCTTATAGGCTTATGGTTGTAATAGTATGTATTCATAGAATAATACGTCAGTATTTTTTTACTGACTTCAGATAAATTATGCTTGAAATCTTTTTTCTACTTGTTACTTCCATATTATAATTGGCAGAGTTGTCATCCAGCAGTCAGTTGGTTGCTGATCCTGTTGCCATCAGCAACCAACAACATTAAAAATATTCCATGATTGAATTAATTCAATTGTGATAATAATAAATGAAAACATGAGTGGATAATAGACAAATTACACAATTTATAAAGAATCAAAAATTCAAACAAAAAGTTACTTACTTTTAAGATTTAACAAGTTTTTGATTGTTTTTTTTTATAATTTATGTCAAATTATAATGTTAATGCATGTAGTATATTGTTATGAAGACAGAGAACTATCTAAAACGGTAAAAATTGTAATTATCCTACTTAATATTATAAATGTGAAAGTTTCGTTGTTTGTTACCCAACCAAGCAAAATAGGTTGAATAGATTTGGATGAAATTTGGCACACATATATTAATTATGTGGATTAACTACTTATTACTGGATAGGATACTTTTCATCCTGCCAAAATGTTAGGTTCCTGTCAAGTCAATGCGGACAAAGTCACTCGCAGAAGCTAGTTAAGAATATAAAAACATTAAATACCTCTTTAGCCTCCTTGGCACATCTGACACTGGTGTAAGGCTTGACTGTCTCACCGTCAACAGGATCATCTACTATTGGATCCGGTGCCCTGTACCGTGTCACTCTGGTCAGTTCCTCTGGCACTTCTCCTACAGGATCTGTAACTTCTGTGTTCTCTTGAGGTTCCGGCCTCGGAGTTTCATTTCCTTTCTGAAATTAAAAAGATATATTGTATAAACTAATTTTGCAACAATAACTATTAATTATCAAGGTTGTATTGCACAATATTATGACATAAACGAAATATTTCCATTTATACACAGCAGATTATTAAAAGTTAATAGGAAAAATATTATGCTGTCTAAACAACATTTTTCGTGAAGCACCGTTATTTTTTGCATCAGAATTACAGTTATTTATGAAATGTCAGAAACGTAATAAAGACTCCACCACAATTACGGGATTTCATTTCTGCAGAGAAGGGTAAGAAACTCCATGGTTACACTTTTAAAATAGTATTTTTCCTTTTTAAATAAAATACTGTTACTTTACACATTTTGCAGAAGATTAAAACGGAATTTTCGAATTCTAGTATACTATACAAGGTGTATCATAAATATTGCAAGACCTCGGCCACCCCGAATAGACAATTGCTTCACAAATCTCATATGCAAACCAATATTCCAAATTTAAAATTCTTTTACACAGTTTTATACCCCAATTAACAATGAAACTGTATGTGTAAGTGAGCGAATTGATAAATACGTTTTAGAAATGCATTTGAAATCTCCATATTGCTTTGAATCAAGAAAAAAAATTAGTTTATTATAGTGCACTAAGGGAGTAACAACATTTTTTGAAATTTTTAAAAAAAGTTATATACTTTAAGAATAGTTTGAATTAATTCAGTTGTTGATTTAGAACAAACTACTTTCAGGTCTTGCGTTTATTATGTTACACCTTGTATAAGTTATGTTAATAATATATAAAAGAGATTCTTGTAGTTATTTTTCTGGGAGGCCTATAGTAGACAGAAGCCTTTTCGCTGATATAAATTTGAATAAAAGTAGTATCATAGTAGCAAAATTGTTACATCCCAATTTTAAAGGGATATCTGTTGCAGTAATCTATTACATGATACCTTTAATCTAATGATATTACAAGATTCAATTACTACACAATCTTGCTCACATGAATAAGTTGACTTAAATTTCTACTATGCTCATATTATACTTACATCATTCGCCCACTCATGCTTGTATAAATGGCGTCTTTTCCTTGCAGGCAATGGTGAAGGATTATCATTAACAAGTGATTTACTCTTAAATATGGATCCTTTCTTTTTTGTAATAACCAATTTCACACTTGGTTTATCATCACTATGCGTTATTTCATCAGCATCACATAAACCGTGAGGCGACTTGAATACATCATCTTGTGAATTCTTCTGTGACTCTTCTTCAGAATTTTCATTAGGACAACTGTTGTAGGCAGAATCTGATGATTGTGTATTTAGGTGGGCATAGTTCGGAGTTTCATTACAAGAAACCACCTGGCCAACAGGCTCATTTAACTCTTCTTGATGAGGTTCTTCTTCAGTAGCCACACTCTGCTCCTCAATATTATTTACTTGAGGAATCTCAACATCATGTTCAGGACTTGAGTTTTTATGTTGTTTGTGTCTATGCTTTTTATGTAGCTTTAGCTTAGGGATTTCACCTCCACTCTTACCAGTGTCACTCCCAGATAGAATATCAATTAAGTCTTTCTTTTGGGTGGGTTCTTCAGCTTTATCAACAGAATGTTCATGTTCTGGAGATGTTAGCACAGGAGCACTATCAGCAACAGATTCCTGCTTCTTTTTACTTCTCCTGGTTTCTTTTTTAATGTCACTTACAGTTTTAGTTCCATGTTTATTAGCATAGCCAGTTGTAAGGGCATCTAAATAATCATCATTCTCACTGTAATTGATATTTGGTCTGTTACGTCTTGATCTGCCACCAGTGCTCTCTGGAGGCTTTGGTTCTGGTGGAGGCTCATTAGGTTGTACTTCTAATCTCGGTGATTTTAGGACGGGGCGAGTAGAATCTAACTTTGCCAGTTGAGACTCAATATCATCACTTGGTAAAATTTTGGTCTTAGATTCCTTTTCACTTTCAGCAGTTGGTGATGCAAGTGTTTTATAGAGGTCATACACATCTGATCCTGGTAGTGGAGAGCTAGCTTTCTTTAAAGGTTCATCATCAGAATTCTTGTGATGCCGTTTATGAGACTTATGATCTTTCTTATCCTTTTTCTTTTCTTTTTTGCCCTCTTGAACTAAGCCAGCACATTTTATTGTGATTTTGAGTCCTTCGTGCTTAGGTGAGCATAATGTTTCCATTGATGGACTCTTTTTGTGGTCAGATCCAACATCTGAATGGGCATCCATAGATGAGTGTCTGTCAGAACTAGGTGATGTGAAGCCTTCATTTGAATCTGTACTAACAATTCTTGATGTTCCTTTTGATATCCTTAACACTATCGGAGGTGGTTTACGTTCCTCATTAGCATCTTTACTTGTTGAAGGACTTGTAACATCCGTCTTTAGGACAGTCGGGCTTGATACTAATGGACTTAGCTTGGGAGATGGTATTTTGGGTGAAGGTGCTTTTGGTGGGGGTGGATCATATCTAGTAGTAAAATCTGGTATAGGACTGTTGCTACCATCTTCAGCATAGTTGATCACTTTATCACGATTACGGACCAGATAACGCTTATTTGGTGGTTGAGTATTTTCAGCTGGCACTTCTTCTTTTTTGGAGGCCTTAGTTGCCACTGATGTTTTCTTTGATTTAGTTTTCTCAGAATTACGTCTTGGTAATTCTGGTGATGACGAGTCCCTAGTATATGCCCTACTCCTCTTCGCTGATTTCTTTTCTTTGCTATTAGATGGATGTTCAGGTGATAGTGGAGCAGCAGATTCTGGAGGAGCATATGTAATCTGTGGAACTTGTGAGTAAAGCTCAGCATTGCGGGACTTGAAAAACTTCTTGGGCTTTGGTGGTGGTTGCTCTGTTTCAACTGCTGGCACTGTCAGTGGACTATTTTGGTCTTGTACAGGTTTTTTGAGAACATTGTTTGAATATGCTGAAACATGAAAGCAGACCAGTTACAAATATATCTAAATGCATTAGTAAACACACTGTAACATAACTGCATTAAACACATTCCAAAATAATATTAAGTTCAGTGGAATACACTTGACACACAACTGGTAATATCTAACTTTCACCAGTTGCTACCCACAATCAACTTACAAGAATCTTGTAGAACACCAGCAATGACGATGGTAAGTTAAGTTTAAGTACGGAAATTCAAGGTTGTTTATAAATGACGAATGTGTCAGTGAACGTGCTTACCGTACGGTGCGCTTCTAATCGACGTGAAGCTAGTGATACCCCACTTGCCAACCGTGCCGGCGGATCGGGCCGCCGTGGGGCAGTTACTATTCTCTCTAAAAAGGGCACTGTCCAGCGGCACCGCCACGCTGCCGCCTCGGCCTCTGCCCCAGCGCGACATACTGATAATTTCATTAAAAACGATGACACCTGCACTGACTCGCCTAATCAATCACTTGTAAATGTCAGAGCGAGTAGCGCATGCCGTCCATGAATTGCGTATCACACGTTAAAAACAATCAAGATGTCACAAGTATCACTCTTGGAACTATTACTTGACTTTCTCCTGACGAAATGAAAACACAACCCATAAAGATAACACACCCGCCATTTTTACAGGAGCTAAGTACTTTTCTCCTAGAAGACACACATAAATGCGTAGCGAGTAGTCAAGCCCTTTATCACGTTCTTATAGTCTCCATTATATTAACCAATTCTCTTAGAACATGTGAGGTAGATACTGATAGCGAATTTTATGAAATATAAATGACAAATAGGACACAAACTGCGATGTTGTCATCTCATAACACAAAGGACGCCATATTGGCTAAACAAGAAGTGTAACCAGCAGCCAATGAAATTGCTTTAAACGAAAAATTTACCATAGAGACATTTTGAATTGTGTCAAAATATAGGCAAAGGTATTTTATATGTAATACAAAAACAAAACATTCTCTTATCGTAATATGAACCATTGAAAAAATGATGATTCCTATTTTAGTAAAATATTTTGCTCTTTTTTGTACTGTAAATATCATGTACCCACCCCTAAGTTTAGCATTTTCATATTGTTATAGATACCATAGACACCGATAAGTTTGGCGTTGGTTTGGCGGTAAAAACGAAAAAACATTTCTAAAAGCTTGCTGGGCCTTTATTCGCTATGCCACATGAGATTCCCCGCAAGTAACGTGTGACGTCATAACAAGCAGTAAACATAAACACGCTTCCTTGACGAGCCTTCGCGTGGAATTACAAAATGGTATTCGGTATGCCGTAAGGAATGTTGTCTACGGCAATTTTATTTTTAATTTGAGATTTCGCTGGATTCGTTCATAATCTTACATCTGTTAATTTCGGTAAAGTATCGGTTTTTCGAATATTCGTTTCAACTTATTCAATTTCGGTAAAAATATATTTATATGTGCTGATAACATGGTTTTAAGTATGTGTCTATTGAAAACTAAGTAAATAAGTAGGGCCAGATATAAAAAAAGCAACTTTAATTAACATTAAACAAAGATCCAAGTTTTAGAACGTACGAATGTCAAATACAATAACCTATACCCACACCTAAACAAACAAAGACTTGTCCCACACATATATATAGTCTGTTTTTTTTAAGTGGTCAATTTTACATAAAAATATTGTGTGATAACTTAAGGCAATACAATTAGTTCAAAATTAGTTTATTTTATTCATTCATTAATTCCCCAATCCTTGCTCTTCGTCCGAACCGACCACTTTAGTGTCTTTAGTTGTCACACCATGTTTTTTCATAAAATTGGCCACTTAAGAAAAACCAGACTAAACCTAGCACCATTCCGATCTCAGCCTTGAACCTATTCGCAACTATATAAAAGCCCTTTTTAGCTGCTGCCGCCTACACACTTGACTCGCCTCCTATCAGCCGTTATTGCTGCCCGCGCCATATTTTCAACAACCCTTACAATGACCTTACTTCCCTCCTATCAGATACCGATATCACACACAGGATTAGACACCGACCTCGCCGGCGACGTGGAAGAATCCCTGGCCAGCGGACAAGTTTATTTCATGTTCACCACGGCGAGACACCTAATGTATGCCTTCCCCCATAGCAACAGCCCAAGTCGAGGCCGGTCCTCCCTGAACCTAGTTGCCCCTATGCCCTTCTGCCCCTCCCCCCCACTCCGGGAATACCGGCGTGACGGTGTTTTTTTTGTATTTTAAAGTTTGTTTTGCAAATATACATACAGTGAATTAAAAGGTATACTTTTTTATTTAGTTTATTTACTATGTATCTTTATCTTTACTAGCTATCTATCTACACAGATACATAGATAGATACATAATCTATGTATCTATCTAAATTAAATAATTAATAAAGAAAATAAAAAATAAAATAATAAAAACATCATCAAGCCAGATCCCCTGCGGGGCAGGTATGTATATAAATGAAACAAAAGTAAATGGTAAATCAACAAGTTTTATTTATGAATAACAAATCAATAATCACATGCAAGTCATTTGGTATTGTTAAATGGAAACTTGTAAGTCCTCATCAGAACAACAACACATACCATCTTTGTAACCTATGACCACAATAAATGCTATTTTATTTGATTTTAACAACAAACATTCAAAATTATACAGTTTGGTATACCACACAGTAATGGTTCCACTTTGCTACCAAGGTTACCACACCATAATTATGCAGCTATAATTGGAAAACAAATTGAAATAAAAACATTTTTCTTTCATTCATTAGTATAAAAATTCCCACCACAGATGACATCACCGCACATCTTTCTCTACAAGAATGGGTTAACTTGGGTGTTCTAATTTTCTCAACCATCAGCAATTCTGTAAAAGAAGTTTCATATGAAAGATATGATTTTAGATGCAAAATTAGTGCTTCATAATATATGCAACACATTATTTGATGAACAATTAAGACTCACTAATAGAAAATGCATTATAATAACCCTACATTCTACTTGTAATGAAAATTGATAATGAAAAATAGCCTATTATGTTATTTTAGGTCAACATCATCCACCTATGCCCTATAATTAAATCAATGATACAAATATTTAAATTACCACAAAATCAATAATTTAGCACACCACAAATTATTTGTCTTTATAAAATAACAAAAGTCACATTTGTTTTAGTAGATACGTACCTGTTTTTTATGATCACAGTTTTAAATGGGCCTCCTAACGCATTTAATTGGTAGGTTAGGTCTTTCCACATTTCTCGATGACCTTCCTTGAGGAGAACAATTGATGTACCCAGATTCCACCTGTGGGTGGGTAAATATGCTAATTGGGCTGTAGAAGCTTTCGTCCGGTTCATTGTGACTACAAACTAAAACAAAACACCATATTTTTAAGATAAATGTGTACACTATTGTTGAAACTGAGAAGTTCACTTTAATAGATGAGCCACCACAATTTTCCAATGTCACTGGTTATGAGTAATAATTTATTACTACGACGACGACGCGATGATCATAATATATCATTTAAATTGCAATAAAACTATTTAAAAATGTTTGTTTACATTGAACTACCTTAGCAAGTTTTTAACATGTTTTCAATAACACGCAAGCGCGGAGCGTGTTATTTTGACAGTTCGAAACATGGCGTGTGACGAGCCTTGTCATGTTTTCAAATCTGACAGTGGCATACAGAATTCCATTCCACGCCAATAACACGTATGTTTGATAACACGTCTTGTTTCGTGTTTAAATTGTCATAGCGAATAAGGGCCCTGAGTTGTATTGTATTTAACATGTTAACCGCCAACGCGGTCAATGTTGGGCGACACTTGATTATGCTACCAAGCCAAGCAACAATCCCAGATTCTCTTAATTTTAATGGTCTGTTTTTTTTACTATTTAGTTAGATTATATGCATAATTAATGTATTTAATTAACATAAAATGATTTTCGATTCTCTTTTATAAATTATTAAGCGTCGGACAACATTGACCGCCATAGCCTCAGCGGACGAAAAATCGAAAATCCGTTCCATAGGGCCGCGCGGTCACATTGTCGCCCACCCCCACCCGAGACTCTCGTGCTTATTTTAATGGCCTATCCTATGTACCACGGCTGCGCCAAGGCCTCCACTTGATGTCTCAACATAAATTAATCCTGGACCAGTTGTAGTATCTATGTCTTTCCCGAAAAAGTATCCAAATTGACACTCTATTTTCATCTCGCTCGACCACGACACCTATGACCGTCTTCAGGGATCCATGCCGTGACGATATTTGACCAACTTTGCAGGTTCACATGCAAGATGCCCCGTCTATTCCCACTACAGCTTTGCTGACTTTAAGCCTACATCCATAACCTGAGTGTGAAAGGCAGCCTCGTGTTTCTGATGCAATCCATCCGTTTAGTGCTCTTTGGTAAACCTTGTCTGAATTTCTTCTCTTCGCGCTATGTGGCCCGCCCATTGCCACTTCAGCTTGCTAATCCTGAGGGCTATGTCGGTGACCTTGGTTCTTCTACGAACTTCTCCTCATTGCATGGCATCACTGGCATCACACATTGACTAAAAACTTGGTTTTTTGGACGAGTAGATCTATGGCGCTAAAGCTTTTCCGGAAACCGGCTTATTCGGGAGGCTGGAAGTCATCAAGCCTGCGTTCGAGACGATTCGTGAATACTCTCGAAAACAACTTATAAACATGGCTCAGCAGTGAGATGGGCCTATAGTCCTTTAATAAAGTGTTATCATCCGGCGTTTTCAGAAGCTCTGCGGTAATTCCGTCTTCGCCCGGCGCTTTGTTGTTTGAGAGCCATCCTAATCTCGTACAGGCTGATGTCCGGGATATCTTCAGTGTAGTGTCGGGTTAGCTTGGCTCTTGGGGATTTTATCAAGTCAACAACAGGTTCAGCTACTGATAGTAGATAGGTATATAACTGCCTATAGAACCTCTCTATCTCCCTGAGCACCTCTGACCTATTCGACGTTATTTTACCATCCTCCGTGTTCAGCTTCGTCAACTGGCTTTGCCCAATAGACGCATCTCTTGCAAACACTTTTGAGCCCTTTTTCTGCTCTATGGTCTCCTCAATTCGCCTTGTATTAAAGGACCGTAAATCGCGTCGCAAGGACTTCAATATCTGTCCATTGAGCTGCCTATAGGACTTAGCATCATCGGAGGTTTGGAGCGTCATGGAACGTCGCTCAGCCATAAGGTACCGGGTGTAGTTAGATAGTTTTTGAGGCCTATTTTTACGGTAGGGCTTCAAATACTTGGACCCGACCGTATGGACAGTCTCTACCAGCCTGTTGTGGATTTCGTCCACTTTACCATCATAGGTTATGACGGGCCAAACACACATATCCATCAGTCTGGCTTGAGGGACAAGGTAAGGTCGTCCTTCATCATATCCCTCAAGGACCATACTCTTCCAGACGTTCTCTTTCTGTCTATTGAATCATGCCGGTTATAAAACGAGACAGTCTGGCCCAAATACGTATGTTCGTTGACACTATGCAGTACGCATAGTAGTGATCTGTCCATCTCTCTCTACGAGGCATGCCTTTTAAGTTATGTCGTTTAAAGAAAAAAACACAACTAGAACCTTATAGTACTTTTAATTGTTTTTCAAAGTTTTCATCAAGTAGCTTAATACACTTTACCATTCGCTCAAACCAGTTATTATAACATTTATCACTCTAAAGTGGGGGTGTTCAAAATGGCTGACTTGAAAGCGTCGACTGCTTCTTCATCGAACTGGAACCTTTGACCACGAAGACTTTTCTTAATTTTTGGAAATGTTAAGAAATCGTTAGGGCTTAGGTCAGGACTGTATGGAGGATGGTCAAGAATTTCTACTTTTCCTGCTTCAAATACTCAATCGTTTGACGAGCGCTGTGTGAGCTTGCGTTGTCGTGGTGCAGGATGATGCGTCGCTTTGAGTTAGATTTTCGAAGTTCGGCGATGACTTGTGGTAAACAAACTGTGGTATACCACTCTACGTTAACCGTTCTACGATCTTCAAGTGCAACAGTTGCAACATGGCCGGTTTTTCCAACGAACGTGGCCACCATCTTCTTTGAAGTGCTTCGAGAACGAACAACTTTAGACGGCTTTGGCTCGTCTTGAAAGACCCAGATTGTAGATTGTTGTTTGGAATCAGGATCGTAGGCATAGATCCAACATTCGTCACCACTGATGATGTCGTAGACGTGATTTAACTTTCCTCGGTTGAACCTTTGCAGAGTTTTCTTACACCATCTGACGTGGGCCGCCTTGTGATCGTCGGAAAGCAGATGCGGTGTCCAACGACAAACTAGCTTTCTCACACCAAGCGCTTCATGCAAGATCTTCTGAATGGTTTTCCCAGAGATGCCTAATAGAGCCTCTATCTCTCGATACGTCACATGACGATCTTCGAGAATTAGTTGTCTCACAGCAATGATGGTATCTTGGCTGAATAGGAGGGGGTGAGAGCTGAGCCTTGTGGGATACCAGCTTGTATGGAGTGGGGGGTAGAGCGCGTCATTTCGACGCGATACCGAAAGGCGCGATTCGAAAGGATGTCTCGTAAGATGAACACGAGTCTGTCTGGCACACCCATTTGGTAAAGCTTGTAGATCAAGCCGTTGTGCCAGTCTTTGTCGAACGCCTTCGCGATATCGAAGAAAAGGGCACCCGTGTAGACGGGTTTGGGTTTGTTGAGACCAGTGAGGATGTGCTCCGTGATGCGGTGCACTTGATGGACGCAAGAGTGTTTAGCTTGAAAACCAAACTGCTCATTGATGAGAATAGCCCTGGATGATACATAGTCTTTGAGCCGTGCCAGGAGCAGGCGCTCGTAGATCTGTGCCAGGGAGTTGAGGAGATTGATGGGGTGGTAACTCGCGGGACGGTCACGAGTTTTGCCGGGCTTAGGGATGCCTATGACGTGGGCTTCCTTCCATTGAGTGGGAAAGGTGCAGTTCGTCATGGCGGCATTAAGGATGGCCACTAAGAGGCAGATGAGTTGGGATGGTGAGCATTTGAGTACGCGATTAGAAATGCCGTCTAAGCCGGGGGCCTTTTTCGGTTTAAGACCTTTAATCAGGTCTTCGACCTCGGTCTGGGTAATAGGGGGTAAGGAATCGGTGGGGGGGAGGGACACCCTGCGCTCGACTTCCCTGTCGATCGAATCGACATGAGCTGAGTCAACGGGAAGAAAGCTGGGAGTGCAAAGGCTCTCGAGGGTGTCGGCGAGAAGCTCGGCCTTTTCGTCGTCATCGAAGGCTGGGGTTGCGCCTGAGGGCTGGGTCAGCGGAGGCATATCAGACATGGGGTCGGATTTAAGGGTACGCGCCAGCTTCCAGTAAGCCAGATGCGATGCGTGAGCCCCTCTTAGAAGTCACTTCAGCGATCATCCCGGACCTCCGCGACACGACGCTTTACATCACGCTGTAATGCGCGCATCCGAGCCCGGTTCGCTTCGGTGGAGTCGTACGCTCAGACTGAGACATTTTTAGCCCGAATAAGCTCCCTAACATCGTCTGGCAGTCTAAAGAGGTTGAGCTCCTCCGCCTCGACTTGCTTTGACGACCGACTGACAGCTGATTGGATATGGGCGGTGAAGGCATTTACAGCCTGATCGGTGTCTTGAGGGGACGGGGTGGAGTCCGAGCTGAGAGGAAGGGGGGGGGGGGGTCCGGCAGCCGCTAAGGCTGTACTCAGCGCATGCCAATCCACCACCGTCTTCTTGAGCGGCTGGGGGGTGGACGGAGGACCGAGTTGCATGACTACAGGTCTGTGGTAAGAGTCCAGCTCATGGACTATCTCCAAGGAGCGCAACCGTAACGTTACACCCTTCAGAAGCACCATGTCTAGGACATCAGGACGGTGGTCGATGTTGTCCGGATAGTGAGTGGGGTGCATAGGCGCGATGACCTCAAAGTCGAGCTGGTCGACCAGGGCGTCAAGGCGCGCGTCCATTCCACGCGCTTGCAATTGAAGTTACCCGACAGAATGTCGGCGCTTCCTAGATTAAAGAGTGCTTCGAAATCACTCCTGAGGACAAGTTTAGTGGGAGGAAAATAATAATAATAATAAAGCTTTATTTAAATCCATGCATAGTACATACTGAACAATAACAATTGGTAACTTATTAACCTATAATATTCAATTACAATTCTTACACTTAGATGAATTTGATTTCTAATTATAAATTCTATTTTGTAATTGTTTGAATTATTATTTACTTTATTTATTTATCAACTACCTAATTATTTATTGCATGGACCCTGTTCGGGTAAAAGCCTCCCCCAAGGAATGCCATCCTTCTCTGTCATTAGCTCTGTCTAGCCATCTTCCACCCGCGCACGCTACGATTTCGTCTGCCCATCTGGCCTTTGGTCGACCTCTTGATCTGGTGCCTTTTGGCCCAGACCACTTTACTGACCGTAGAGTCCATCTATCGTCCTTGTAACGGGCTACGTGACCCGCCCACTTCCATTTAGCCCTCATTGCAAACGTTAAGGCATCGCATACTTTTGTCTTCTTTCGAATGTCAACGTTCTTTACCTTATCCTACAATTTTATACCTAGGCAACTTCTTTCCATTCTTCTCTGGGTAGTCTGAATTTTGTTCCTGGTTTTGAGATCAAAGGTCCAAGTTTGGCATCCATAGGTGAGGCACGGTAGAAGTCCTGTATCCATGACTATTTTCTTGGTCGGTAGCGGAAGTTGCGATTTTAGTATTTCCTTATGGTGTCAGAACTTGATCCAGGTAATCGCCACTTAAGTTCTTCAGTGTTTCTTTCCTTACTAAACGAGATTTGTTTTCCTAAGTATATGTAGTGGTTGACAAACTCGAGAGGTGTGTTATTTATTAGGATGGGCGATGCACTGCGGTTAGACATAATTTTAGTTTTTTCCAGATTCATTTCCAAACCAATTTTTATACTAGCCTGGTTTAATTCATTTACCATTTTGTTTAATTGGTGAGAGGTTTTTGAAAATAAAATTATGTCATTGGCAAATCAAGATGACTTAAAAAATTCCCATTTATATTAATACCTTGATTAGACCATGGCAGCTCTCCCATTACGTGTTGTAAGACGGCTATGAATAATTTTGGTGAGACCGGGTCTCCTTGCCGGACACCTCTCTTTATGTTGATTACTTCGCCTACTCTATCCAGCTTGACTCTACTTGTGCTGTCAGAATAAATATTTTTTAGGATATTGATATACTTTTCATTTGTGTTTAGTGCTTTCAGCGATTCCCAAATGCTCTCGTGTGAAATTGAATCAAAAGCTTTTTTGTAGTCGATGAAAGCTAAATACAGGGGTTTATTAAATTCTGAATATTTTTCTATCACCTGGTCAACCACTTGGATATGATCCATCGTGCTGGAACCGCTTCTGAAACCGGCTTGTTCGATCGGTTGGTGAGCATCGATGACTGGGGTTATCCTTTCAAGTAGACAGGAGGCAAAAAGTTTATAAAAACAAGGCATTAGACTTATAGGACGGTAGTTGCCTATATCAGCTGGGTCACCTTTTTTATATAGTAGTATAATTTCCGATGTCATCCATTGATGTGGTACAGCTTCTTCGCCAAGTATTTTATTCCATAGGATAGTGATTGGTGTCAGTAGTAGACTCTTCGCAACCTTGATACATTCGTTGGTGATTCCATCCGGTCCTGGGCTTTTTTCTGGCTTAAGTCTCATTATTTGTTTTAATATTTCATTTTCTGTAAACTGGTGTATTGGAGAAGTATCCGTATAGCTATAGGAAACCATGTTTTGATTTTGTGTGTCTGATTGTCTGTATAGGTAAGCGTAGAAGTCAGTAGCAGCATTTATGATTTCTGTGCGAGATTTGCATTTATTGTTGCCAGACTTGAGAATCCTTTTCTCCTTTTGAGAACCCATGTTTTGGCTTGATTTAGCTCTTTATAAGCTTTTTTGGCAGATCTAGTATTATTGAGGTGTCTTTGTATTGTTGTTGTTCTGTAGGTAACGTAGCACCTTTTTATTTCTTTATTGGTAAGTTTATACAAAGTTTTTAGTTTTTCTTTGTCAGCTACGCTTAATTTGGGCTTATTTTGCAGTACGCTTCTTTCTTTCATGAGTTCTAGCGCTTTCGCGGATACGATTTTGTTCTTATGTGTTCCTTTTATGTTTTTTAGACTTATCTTGATGTAGTGCATGATTTGTTGGTAGTACTCCTCCGCATTATAGTTGTTTTGATTCTTTATAAGTTCTGGTATAAAGCTGTAGAAGTTTGTAAGGTACATTTCCTGCTCCGCTAGAGATTTTAGCTTAGTGGATGTATTAGAGAAATTGCGCCTACTTTTCTTTGTTGAATTTAAGTGTATTGTTGCTCTTAGTAGTCTATCTATAGTCTACTTTATGCAGATGACGCGGTTTTAATAGCGCCAACAGCCACTGATCTGCAAACACTAGTCACAGTTATGAAAGACGACTGCATGATCAGTGGCTTACACTTGAATGTGAAGAAAACCAAGATTATGGTTTTTGAAAGGGAAGAAACCAGAACGAATGTAAGGATTGTGGTTGGTAACGATGTGCTGGAGCAAGTGAATGAGTTTGTATATCTTGGATGCGCCTTCAGTAAGGATGGGAAATACACCGCTGACATAGAGAGAAGAGTGAGTGCAGGGAACAGAGTGAATGGTGCGATGGGAAAGCTACTCGGGAGCCGGCACTTAAGCCATAAGGCGCAGCTGGCCATACATAACGGAGTTCTTGTCCCAACGCTGTTATATGGTAGCGAGAGCTGGGTATGTAAGAAGGAGAATGAAAGTAGGATAAATGCGGTAGAAATGCGAGCTCTGCGGAAGATGTGCGGAGTGAAGCTGACCGACCGCATTAGCAACAGCATAGTAAAACAGAGAGTAGGTATGAAAGATAGTATCGGTGTAAAGATGAGAAAGGGCATGCTCCGTTGGTTCGGGCATATAGAAAGAATGCCAGAGGAAAGAATGACAAAACAGATATACAATGTGAAAGTGGAAGGATGCAGGTACCGGGGAAGACCTAGACTATCTTACCACGACCAAATAAACCGAGTCTTATCTGATGGAAAAGTCAAGAGTCTCCGTAACCGGCGAGCGTGTATGAGACGAACTATGAGAGTCGAGGAAGCCAGAGAGGTATGTAAGGAAAGAACCTGTTGGAACTCTGTACTCTCTGCCTACCCCGCAAGGGATCTGGCGTGAGGTTATAGATAGATAGATAGATAGTAGTCTATGGTCCGATCCAAAAGAGAAAGATGGTAGTACTTCATATTTAGTGATCATGTGGTGCTTCGTGGTCATGATATAATCAATTTCATTTCTTGTGTTTTTATCTGGAGAGATCCATGTCCAGCGATTTTTTGGTTTTAATTTGAACATTGTATTCATAATTTTTAGGTTGTACTCTTGCGCATATTGAATTAGTCTCGTGCCTCGAGCGCTTCTGATGCCGTAACCATACTCTCCTGTAGCGGGACGTTCGTACTTTTCTGAAATTCCGATTTGAGCATTAAAATCGCCTATAGAAAATACGTACTCAGTAGATGTGGAATCATGAGCTCTCGCTAAGTCCTCGTAAAAATTGTCTATTTCCTCCTGTGATGAGTTTTCAGTGGGGGCGTACGCTTGAATTACTGCAAAACACAGGTTTTCCATTTTAATTTCCAGTACGCACACTCTTTCAGATATTCCCGTGAATTTTATGATGTTATCTTTGTGTTTCTTCCTTACTAGAATACCTACTCCATAAAGTCCTTTTGTTTGGCCGATGTAATAGAAGATGTATTCGTCGTCTTCGATTGTCTTTTCTCCTAGGCGGCGAACTTCGCTCAAACCTATTATATCATGTTTAATATCATTCAGTGCAGCTTTGAGCTCAATATATTTTTGGTTGGAAGATAATGATCTTACGTTGAGGGTGCAAATGTAGACGGTATTTTTCGTTTTGATAGTTGTTCTTGGGGGGTTTCGGTCGAACTCTCCCGCGGTGACCGGCCGTACTGGGAGATTAGGGGTTGGAAGAGGGTCCGATTTTGATTGCTATGCTGTGTTGTGGTCTGATGTCTTTGATTGGCGTTGAGTTGATTCTGTCTGAGCGAGAATTAGTTTGGGCTTTTGTATTATATAGTTCTTCATGTCCCCTTTATTTTTCTTAGGTGGTTGTTTACTAGTCTGTTGAACAATTTGGTTGTCAGGGTGGAGCGTTTCCGGGGACTCTGATAGGTTTCTTTTGCTTGACTGTTTCTGTGGGGGTTTTTTGTTGTTCAGTATAATAATTTTGTCGTATTTTATAAAAGCGGTGTTTCCTGCATCTTTTTCTTTCTGTAGTTGGACTTGTAGCTCTTTACGCTTAATTAAGACTTCGATTGGGTAGTCTTCTTTTAAGTAATAGGAAGTATTTTGAAGGTTGTGTTTGTTTTTTTGTATTTTTAATTTGAAACCTAAAGTATTGAATGTTATTACTATAGGTCGAACTTTTTCCACCCTTTTTCCCCAACCTTCTAACAGCTTCTATGTTGTAAGTGTCGCAAGAAATTTTCATGTATGTATTTATTATATTTATTACCATTTTTTCCAATTCATCGTACGACTTTTCTGTCTCTTCTACGCCAAAAAAGATCAGATTTTTGCGTCTACACTGTCTTTCTGGGTTGTTAATTTTATTTGATTGCTCTTCTATTTTTTTCTCCAATAGCTCATTTTTCAGTTCTAAGCTATTGAACTTCTCGTTGAGGCTGTTAATTATTGTACCTTTAATATCTTCTTTCATCTCTATCATGTCTTGTTTTTGCTGCTTTATATCTTGCTGCATGCTAATTAACATATTTTTTATTTCATACATATTTGGTTATACTTTGCTTAGCGCCCTCTATTGGAACAGGTGAGTACTTCTTGGCTTAGTGGCGATCGAGTTGTCTAAGCGTATTAAGAGGTCCTAGCGGTTGCGAGATATCGGAGTGCGCGTCGAACTAGGACCTGGCTAGGAAGTTCTGATGGATCATAAAAGATGGCGCTAGTAGACACTTTAATCGATGGTTTAGGAACGGAGATATTATTATGATTACTTAGCACTTTTGAGGTTATAGTTCCTGATGCTTTTGGTTTACGTACTGTTTCAAAGTAATTCAAGTTCCAGTTTTGTCGTACACATGCTACACTGATAATTTTGCACTTGAATAATGATATATTCTTGGTATCTTAACGAATTCCTAGTGTCTTTTGATAGAACGATTTTATGCACTTTTTAATAGATTTTATTGTATATGCACTATGTTTTATGTATTGTTCGAAGTAATTTATGCACTGGTTTTATATTTTGATTGTAACACTTTGCTTTGGAACACTTAAATAATTTTAAAACTTATTTAATAGCGAGTACGATGTTGACAGTGTAGCAGTGGCGCCCTCATCCAGTGGGAGGAAGATAGACGGAGGCAATTACAATGGGTTGATGCCCAGTGAGAGAAATACGACAGACCGAGGCTTCAATGTGGCTTCAATGGCTTTGACGGACGATTTAGCGCAGTGGTTAACAGCATAAGCCGCCCCGCCCACTATGTCTAATAGTCGCGGGTTCGATTCCCGCACGGGACGAATCTTTGTGTGATCCACAATTATATGTGCCGGTCTGGGTATTTGTGTATGTGAATTTTCATGTTTGTAAACGCACCCACAACACAGGAATAAATCCTTTGTGTGTGTGTGTGTGAATGATCTACGCTGTTGGCCGCGAGGCCTTTACAGCTTCACCGGACTTAAAGGCGAGCGTGCAACCACTAAGCTCTAGCCAGCCAGAAGGGCAAGAGGCGACATACTCGAGGGCGCCTCGAAGAGGCGTCGAGTACGCCCGTATCTGTCGAGTCACCCGTATTCTGAGCGGAAAGAATGGATGACAAAGCATCGGGGGGGTCGGTGAGAATATGTCGCGGCCGGCGGTGGTGGCAGGGGTCGGGGGGGAGATCGTAGTCGGCGGTGGCTACGATTAACGGATTCGCATGGGTAGATGCGTTCGCGAAGTGACGTGTTGACGCCTTTTTAATAAAGGCGCGAATAGGCTCGAGACCTAGATCGGAGTGGAGGTCGACGTTCCGTACGAACCAGGGGGCTCCTACGGCTTTACGGAGGAAGCGGTTTTGAACCACTTGGAGTTTATCGATGTGAGAGGGGGCCGAATGCCCGAACACAACACACGCATAAGTCATGATGGGTCGAACGCTTGTAGTTTTGTAAAGTGTCACCTTATTTCTAAGGGACATTTTACTCCGCTTGCAGATTAACGAATGGAGACGACCGAGCACAAATGATGCTCGGTGACGGACCCGCTTGATGTGCGGGCCGAAGGACATGGTACTGTTTAGGGTGACCCCTAGATATTTGACCTCTTTGACCCAGGGAATGGGTCGGTCGAACATGGTCACTTGGCCGAGATTACTTCTAGGGCGGCGCAGGGAGTGGCGCGGGGTGGCACCTCTGGAGAAGAACACCGCAGCGCTCTTGTCCGGGTTCACCTCAATACGCCACTTCCTGAACCAATTCCCTAGGGAATTGGCGGATGCCTGAAGGTTTCTGGTAATGAAACCCTTATTCCTATGCGAGACGTAGAGAGCGGTATCATCCGCGAATAGGGCTAGATGCGCCTTACTCGAACGAGGAATGTCGTGCGTGTAAAGGCTAAACAGGAGCGGAGAGAAAACTGAGCCTTGTGGGACTCCAGCACTGATAGAGCGGGAAGTGGAGCGCGTCATTTCGACGCAATAACGGAAGGCGCGATTCGACAAGAAGTCTCGTAAGATGAGCACGAGTCTGTCCGGCACACCCAATTGGTAGAGCTTGTAGATCAAGCCGTTGTGCCAGACTGTGTCGAATGCCTTCGCGACATCTAGGAAGAGGGCGCCCGTGTAGACGGGTTTGGGTCTATTGAGACCGGAGAGGATGTGCTCCGTGATGCGGTGCACTTGGTGGACGCAAGAGTGTTTGGCTCGAAAGCCGAACTGCTCGTCGATAAGGATACCCCTGGACGTTACGAAGTCTTTGAGCCGCGCCAGAAGTAGGCGCTCGTAGATCTTGGCCAGGGAGTTGAGGAGACTGATAGGGCGGTTGCTCGCGGGGAGATTGCGAGGTTTGCCGGGCTTGGGAATGCCTATGACGTCCGCCTCCTTCCACTTAGCGGGGAAGGTGCAGTTCGTCATGGCGGCGTTCAGTATGGCCACTAAGAGGCAGATGAGTTGGGCGGGCAGGCATTTTCGTCGTCGTCGAAGCCTGGGGGTGCGCCTGAAGGGCGGGGCAGCGGGGGCATGACAGTCGTGGAGTCGGATGAAGTAGGTCAGACGGCGTAGGTCGTCTGAGGACGCCACCTTTACAGTTATCCCTTGCGCGGTGGATCGCGCATGGGTATGCGCGATGATGCGATTATAGATCTCTTGGAGATCCCAGGCGCCCTTGTCATATTTGAGAAGGGGCGGGGGAGGGATGGTTGGACGCGCGGGGTGCGGAGAGGGGGTATTCCTCGGGGCCGCGTTGGGAGAAGGCTGGGGCGCGTAGGTGCCAGGGCCGGGGGAAGCGACGTTGCTTCCGGCTCTCTGGATTTTTGGGGGTAGCGAGTCGCGCGGCTTGCGCGCGCTCTTTTTCTCGTTTAAGACGGGAATGTAGTCGTAATCCGATGACGATGACGAGGGGGGCTGCACGGTGGGCCGATGCTAGCTCGACCTCCATATCCAGAGACGGGGCGGCTTAAGGGGGTCGGGGGGCGCGAGAGGGATGCGGTAACAAGAGTTACCGGCGCGACGAAGGGGGTCGCGGGGCGCACTGAGTGGGCGGCGCGCGTTGTCGCACATAGCGGCGTGCGATCGCCGCTGGCGAGGTACGCGGGGGGAGAGGGGGCCGCGTAGTAGTCGGATGCCTCGGGACACCCGACCGGCGACGCGTCCGGCGGAGCGGGGGACTACGTCGCCTCGAATTGCCGAATGAGCCCCGGAGACTTCGAGGCGATGAACTCGACCAGGTTCCCAAGGAACACTGGTGAGTAGTTAACTGCTATATCCAGGAGGGATATGTCAGGGCGGGTAAAGGGAGTGGAAACCCTAAGTCCCGGGGGCTCGACCTTGCCCCGGGAATAAGTAATGCCTGGGCCCCCCCGCCGGGTGTAGGCGGGAGAGGTTGTGTGCTACCGTGACCCTAGCGTGCGTCCTTTCGCCAAACTTGTGTGCGAAAGGGTATGTGCCTATCACTAACTGCTCCGGGGCAAAGAGAACCGCCGCACAGAGAATAGGATTTCGGGAAGGGAAAAGGTAGGTCCTGGTGAAAGGATGAGCTCTGACTAGGGTAGTGCCCAAGGCCAGAACTCAAACCCTTCCGAGTTAGCCGCCCTCTGGAGGAGGGAGGCGAGCGCTCGGGTCCCGCTCAAGACTCGCTTAGTTGTCACCGTTAGGTATCGCTTAGTTGTCACCGTTAGGTATCGCTTAGTTGTTACCGTTAGGTATCGCTTATTTGTCACCGTTAGGTATCGCTTAGTTGTCACCGTTAGGTATCGCTTAGTTGTCACCGCGAACGAAAAAAAAGATGTGGTTTTAAAAACAAACTGCGACTAGTCGTCAAACACTAGGGAAAGTTCGACGGCGCCGTCAAAACGGCGCGTCGTACCTACCGAACGTACGTAAACACGTACGCGCGAGCGGGAGGGTGGACTGCGTCGCGGGAAGAGTGGCGCGGTAAGCTGTGACGCGACCGAACATACTTGTAGGCGCTCACGGATGAGTAGCGATATACCTTTGTGGATTCACATAAGACATAAAAGCCATACATAGGCTTAAAAAAATTTAGTCCTTACTGTGCTATGTACTGTGTAATATTGATTTTTCAAAATATTCTGCATGACATGAAAACATTTGTATTGTTTGTAGGACCTATAAACAGAGAGAAACAGAGATGGGCAAAATGTAGTCACATTAATGATTAACCACCCCCGCTTGGGGATATAGGCGTGATGGTGTATTAATTATTAACGATTACAATTACATTTTGTAATCTTCAACGATTAAGATTACACTTCTAATCTTGAATCATGATTGAATATTGCAATTGTGCAAAATGCTATTATAAGCATTGCTATATTTGTAACTTCAAACCTAAAAGACTATACAGTCAGCGACAAAAATCAATGAGCAGAAACAACCACAAATCGTAAACACGTTAAGCATCAAAAGTCGGTGATCAGCTCCGGAAACGTAATCTGGTGAACACGTTAAAGTTACGTATATCGGTGAATGTCTTCAAAACAAATCTACTAAACACTTTCATATTACAAAATTCGGTGAACTTACACTTATAAAACGTAGATTCTGGCCTGTATTCACGGAATTTTGTCGAATTTACGCGTTGTGGTTATTTTGTTACACTTATTACATGTTTAGGCGTTTTATTATAATATTTTTTCATGTTTATGCATTCAATGTAGGGTATCAACAATATTAAATAGAAATCAAAAAAGATTCTTCTTTAATTCATTTAACTTCACTAAAAACTGGAAAAGGAGTTCATTTTGTCATATAAAATATGCGAAGAAAATATGACTAATGTCAAAAAAATAATCTCTTGTCAAAAAGCATAATCCAATATACCTAGCTAAAAGCACAGTTATACTTTGTTCGTTTTAGCATTTAACCAAAGGTAAACAACTCAAAAATAAGGTTCTTTAAATGTCCCGTTGTCGTTTTAAAACGTGTTGTACCTTAATTACTACTTTATTATTGAAAAACAATGAAATAATTTAGTTAATAGCATTTTTAAATATAGGTATATATATATTTTTAAAAATCTAGGCGCACACTAGGAACAATTCCTGTGCCGTGGGTGCGTTTACAATCACGAAATTTACATACACATACACCCAGACCGACACAAATATTTGTGATTTACACAAAGGTTTGTCCCGTGCGGGACCGAAGCCGCGACTTAGCAATCCATCTCTTAACCATTCCGAATCGATCTCTTAACCATTGGACAAAGCCGTCCGTCAGTACATTTAAACTACAATAAACATTTTTTAAACTTGAAAACAATTATTCACCAATATAAATACATCATATCATGTATTATTATCAGCACCCAAGAAGAGAGGTACTCAAAACCTTTTCATAAAAATACTCATCTGATGGAATCGAAACGCATACAATTCGAATTTATTGCATTTTGTAAATTATCTTGTTTTTTTTTCTGTTTCTTTTCGTCGACTCTGAACTGATCGGACTAGTTTCTTTTTATTTGATTGACAACGTATAAATGATATAAATAAATGATATATGATTCGCCGTGTGGTTCCCGGCTTAGAATTGGACCAACCCATCTCATCCCAGTGGGTGTCGTACAAGGCGAGTAAGGGACAACTAGGGCCATTCCCTAGATACTGATACCCAGCAGCGTTCTCCTAGATACTTTCACGATCAATTAACTGCGCTCGCCAACCCGCCTGCCAAGCGTGGCGAGTAAGGAAAATCCCCCCAATTACTATGGACGAAATATATAAAACCAGGCCCCTAGTCCCCGGCGGTCCTGTTCGTCCTGGCCACGGTAGCAGCCATGGTAACGACAGGAGAAGGGGTGCTAAGAATCTCCGGCAGAGATTCGGCTACCATCAACAACGACGAAAATTGGCCTAGGTAACATACAACGCACGCACGTTGAGGACAGATGAGAAGCTACTCGTAGTTAAGCTGGAAGACGAGATAGACAAGTTGCACTGGAGTATTGTCGGTTTCTCGGAGGTCCGAAGAGAGGGCGAGGACACGATAACCTTAAAATCCGGCAACTTGTTTTACTACCGGGAGGGCGAACAGCAGTCCCAAGGTGGTGTCGGATTTATCGTCCACAAGTCACTCATAAACAACGTTGTGTCCATCACTAGTGTGTCGAGCAGGGTAGCGTACCTGATACTCAGAATATCCAAAAGATATTCGCTGAAGGTCATACAGGTCTACGCACCGACCTCGGCATACTCAGATGATGACGTCGAAGTTATGTATGAGGACATTAGTAGAGCCATACATACTTCCAAAGCACACTTTACTGTGGTTATGGGTGACTTCAATGCACGGCTAGGCAAACAGGACGATGATGGGTTGAGAGAGGAGCAATTTGGATTCGGGCAGCGCAAACCCAGGGGTCAGAGGCTGGCCGATTTTCTGGAGAAAGAGGGACTCTTAATGATGAACTCTTTCTTCCAGAAGCCGTCTCATAGGAAATGGACCTGGATGAGCCCTGATGGTTTCACAAAAAATGTGATAGACTTCATCATGAGCACCAAGCGACAAATATTTAATGATGTCTCCGTGATTCACAGGATAAAAACCGGCAGTGATCACCGAATGGTCAGAAGCACATTAAATATTAAAGTCGAAATGGAAAGATCGCGTCTGATGAAGTCTACGCTCCGACCTTCTTATACACATATCCAAAACCCCGAGAACTTTCAATTCGAATTGTCAAATCGCTTCGAATTGCTAGATAGCAGCGCATCAGTGGACGAGATCAACAACAGTCTGGTAGAGACTGTCCATACGGTCGGGTCCAAGTATTTCAAGCCCCACCGTAAAAATGGGCCTCAAAAACTATCTGACTACACCCGAAACCTCATGGCTGTGCGACGTACCATGACACTCCAAACCTCCGATGATGGTAAGTCCTATTGGCAGCTCAATGGCTAGATATTGGATCAGGGAGATAGAGGTTATATACCTCAGTAGCTATACCTATTGTTGACTTGGTAAAAGACCCAAGAGTCAAGCTAACCCGACACTACACTGAAGATATCCCGGACACTGGCCTGTACGAGATTAGGATGGTTCTCAAACAACTTAAAAACAATAAAGCGCCGGGGGAAGACGGAATTACCGCAGAGCTTTTGAAGGCGGGTGGAACGCCGGTACTTAAAGTCCTTCAGAGGCTGTTTAATTCCGTCTTGCTCGAAGAGAAAACGCCGGAAGCATGGAACAGGGGTGTGGCGGTACTGTTTTTCAAGAAAGGCACCTTACTAAAGAACTATAGGCCTATCACACTGCTGATCCATGTTTATAAGTTGTTTTCGAGAGTCATCACGAATCGCCTCGAACGCAGGCTTGATTACTTCCAGCCTCCCGAACAAGGTTTCCGGTTTCCGGAAAGGCTTTAGTACCATAGACCATAAACCTACGCTGCGGCAGATTATACAGAAGACGGAGGAGTATAATCGGCCACTATGCTTGGCGTTTGTGGACTATGAGAAAGCCTTCGATTCGATCGAGATTTGGGCCACGTCGTGCCTGTTATGAGTCTTAACTTGCGGCTTCCAAGCGAGTCAATAGATACTGGCGAAGATTAAAAATCTTTTCTGGAGGCAAACCCTTAGAGTTGGATTGTGTCCCAAACTGAAGAAAATTGTTGTGACACTACAATATATGGCAACGTAAACTTATTCAGTAAATGCTGAAGGTCATAAAATTTAGATAACCTAAGAGGCGCCGTGCCTACTAGTGGTTTCAATCGCTGATTCCCAAGACAGTCTATAGGCACTGATAGATCTTGGAAACGTTTTCCAAAGGCAAACCTTGGCGTTGAATTGTGTATCCCAGATAATTCCTATGAATTTTATATACGTTGTTGACATTCGTACAGAATTTCCACCAAGATTTTTCAAGATCAATACCAGTAAGGACACAACCAAGAAGGATTTTGTGACGATCGCAGAAAGTCGTTGCATGCAGGTAGCATAGGACCGCTTGCGCTGGAGATATATATTTCATTTATAGATAGATATTTCAACCTAGAGGTGAAGAATTCTATCGCCGATTGAACATATGGTTAACGCTCTCTGCATTGGTTGCAGAATTTGTTAGGAAGTGAGGACTCCCCCAACGCTGGTTTTCAGCCAAAGCCTCCTCAGCAACTATTTATTGTACATAATTTTTTTTACCCTTAATGCTGACGCAGTCGCCTATACTGCGTATTACAAATACAGTAAATACATAATTATGTAATATAAATGTGTAAATAAAGGACATAAATATTGTATACATATATAATGAAAGAAAAGGTTATAATTTACTATTAGATAAAAAGTTTCTTTATATAGTCACAATATAAAAAATAGTACGCTGTACAGGTGATATGTGGTTTAAGTTTATTTAATAACTATTGTTATGTCGCGTTGAGCGAGTGAGAATCGTTTCGATATAGATTCGCGATTAAACATTAAATGTTCATTTGTAGGGTAGATGAAAGCATCTAAATAATTTTGACTAGGTATCCTGCATAGTCAAAATTACTTTGATTTGATTTAAATAATTTGATTAGGTACGTACCTAAAATGTTTTTTTGGTCAAGTTGTGATTTTACGAAACTTTTGCTTTATTATGTCCAACGTTTTTTTGACCAACGAGACCAATCCCTCTGCGTTAGGTGTTTATGGTCGAAAGTATCCCTTTTTGTGCAGAGTGGTTTAATTTTTTATAAATAATTGGAGATTGCAGACCATCATGTTCAATTCGTGAAAGGGTGATACACCTCATCATGATATTTTTTATAAAGTAAATGCTAGAGATAATCTGTATTAGCCCTATATAATATCTATTTATACCTAATCACAGGCCACGACAGAATACTCTAGGAAGTAGAATAACTATCCTTTCATCTGTTTTGCTTCCTTAATATTTATATATTATTTTAAATATAGGCGTATTTAAAAGAAAAAACAACCAGGGATAGCCTAGTGGTTTCAATCCCCGCTCGCATCTATAAGTTTATGAAAAGGGTTATGAAATCGTTGCCTAAAAAACAAAATGCCCAGGCCCCTAATAAGGCAGAATACCCAAATGGTATACCTCTGAAGCGAAATACCTGGTTGGTTGAATGTTCGCTTCGAATAGTAGAGTGCCTACATAACAAACTGCATGAGTAACTAAATGTCTTTCAAGCAAATTGCCTGCATAGAAAAATGCCTGCTAAGCAAAATGCCCCAGTAGACGACCGTTTATGAAAGCAAAAATTTCAAAGTCATCAACCTGAACTATGTTATTATTACTATGGCACGTAACGAAATGTTATTTAATGTTATGCAACTCATTCATAACCCTTTGAAAACGTGGTGCGAATGTCACTCACTAGAAAGCGGCGAAGAAAAATAATAAGTAGGTCCTTATGGGAAATGTCCATATCCGAAAACGTTTGAGCGACATTTTTTGTGTGTGTGAATGATCTACGCTGTTAGCCGGGGGGCCATTACAGCTTCACTGGACAAGCGACACGTGTTATCATGAGCACATGAGCACATCGACTTCTTTCGCATTGGGACCAAAATGCCTCGGCTTTATTCTATAATGGTCTTAGATCAAGAACACATACCTATGTAGTGTCGTAATAGTTTTACTTTCGCGGGTCACCTATTTTAGCAAAATGTAGTTAGGTTCTAAGATGAAGTTAGGAAAGTAGCATACTTTAATCTCATGGTTGTCAAAAGTAGGTATTTTTGTAGGTATCTACTACAACATATGAAGCCATTATTTTACTGATTATTACAGTTAATTAAACAAAGAAGTGGGATAGACAACCCCTCTACAATGAACCGATGGCCTGGTGAACGTCACAGGAAAAAGGTGGAAGTGTAGGTACAGCACTAAGCCGGCCGTCATCAAGATTAGGTTCTCTCTACGACGCAGCTGGAACTGCCCATAAATTCATCTATCAATGGATTAATTCCTTCGCTTCATTTACAAGCTGCGGGATCGAATTAGAAACAAGGAGATCCGTAAGAGAACCAAAGTCACTGACATAGTACTCAGAATTGCTAACTTTAAGTGGCAGCAGAGATAGGCAAAATGTAATCAGATTAATGATTAGAATTGCATTATGTAATATTCAGTTATGATTCAAGATTAAAAGTGTAATCGTACGCGCTAAAGATTACAAAATGTAATTGTAATCGTTAATCATTAATATACCATCAGCAGCAGTGATAGCCTAGTGGTTAGACCGTTGGACTGCAAAGTTAGAAGTCTCGGGTTCAAACCTAGGCACGCACCTCTGTCTTTTCGAAGGCATGTGCGTATTAAAAATTAATTTTCAATTGCTTTAACGGTGAAGGAAAACATCGTGAGGAAACCTGCATGCCTAAGAGTTTCTCGAAGGTGTGTGAAGTTCGCCAACCCGCACTGGGCCAGCGTGGTGTACTATGGCCTTAACCCTCTCAGTTTGAGAGGAGGCCCGTGCTCAACAGTGGGACAACAGTGGATTTCTTAACAGGGCTATTATTATTATTGTACCATCAGGCCAATGTTTCCCAAAGGGGGTGGTTAATCATTAATCTGATTACATTTTGGCCATCTCTGAATGGCAGTGGGCGGGGCACATCACTCGTAAAAATGCCGGCTGTTGGGGCAGATAGGTCCTCGAGTGGCGACCACGTACCGGAAGACGTGGAGTGGGCAGACCCCCTACAAGATGGTCCGATAACCTGGTGAGGGTCGCGGGTAGAAGTTGGATGCGTTCAGCACAAAGACGGACGTTGTGACGGTCTTTAGGAGGCTTTTGTCCCGCAATAGACGTCTTTCTGGTGAAGATAGGTAATAGATAGAGGTAATAGATGGACAAGGTAGCACTGACGCTTTAGTAGCAGGTTACCTAGATAATGCGTAGATATAGTGTAGGATACTTATATTTGGTAATCCGTAGTAGGTACTTATTACAAAGACATACACACATACATAGGTGCTTACTACCGAATTTGATTATTAGCTGGGTAAATTTCTAAGTTTTTAAAATTCTACATCAGGGTACGTGGCCATATTATACGTTTTAAGTAGGTAGATACGTATTTTAGAAAGTATACCTACTTATATTTGAACGCATAAATGTGGGTTGCCATCTTTTAGCGGGGTTCATGAAATTGGCGGGGTTGTAAAAATAGCGTTGCGCCATTCGTCGAGGTATAATAAAACTGGAAGGTCCCAACGACCCTCGCTTTATCCCCACACGACCACTTTAATAGTTTTTCATTACTCAAGTAGACGTCTATAAAAAAGAATATAAAGTTTGGGAAGAAAATTGCATGACTTGCATAATGCCCGGTGCGTAGTGCGTGCTTGGCGATCGTAAATTTTATACGAAACAAAATTGGATTTGGAGATTGTTTGTCAGGAATTATTTATGGCTGCAACAATAGATGACTGCTATAAAACAGGAATGTCCCTTACACTATTAAGTATAAGAAGTTAGGACCTTATTTTCTCACTATTTACATGCGTTGAGTTATGTATATAGTATATAATAGAGGAGACACCTAGAGTAATTTTTTGTAGCAAAAATTAGAGCGCATACACTCTAGTTCCCTTTGTTTCAGGTGGTTTCCGCAACGTGATACCTTCGAGTGGTAAGTTTTATTTAAAAAATATGCCTTCATGTGCACTGAGATACTTTTTAAGGAATTTCAGAAGCAAACGAATTTATTATCTATGAAAACACAAACATCCTCGCCAATCTCGCGGGTCAACATCGTCATCAAGTTGCGCGCTATTTTTTGTTTGGCAAAACTTCTCTATCTACATAGTACATAATAACTCTTTCATTTCTATATTCTTCCATTATAATTTTTATTCCTCACCCCCCTAATGTCTCATGTGCATGTTAGGCCTTAAGTAAATCATTGATTCAGGCAGCCAACACTAATCATTGGTACCAATGTCGGTTTCTAAGTTTAAAAATCGGCCATCGATATATTCCCGAAACGGGTGGAAATTCCCGAATGCTTATCAATATGCGTATCTATATGGATTATGTATTTTAGACTGAACACTCAAATTGGCACGTGTGTACCTAACAATATCATTATAAGTTAGGTATTACGTAAGGAATTATCTTTGGATTGTTTTGCATATGCAAAAGGCAAAGACGAAGCGAGGAGTAGGTACGTACCCGTTTTGGGCTGTGCGATAGGTTTCAAAATTCAATAAATTGTCAGATTTAGTAATGTGGAGTAAGACCGTCTTTCGTCTTTCTGAATTTTCTATGATCTTAACAATGGCGGTGTTAAACCATAAATATAGTCAAGTTCGTTGATATATTGGCTTATTCAAGTTTCAGAAACATGTAAGTGTAAATCGACATCACAGCCATTTGGTCCGATATCGATGTTTGCAACTTGTCAGGTGAGCAAAACTAAAATTTAAAAGTCAGTTGTTGTTCTATGTTATAGAAGATTATGAAGTACAGGGCGTCCGAAGCGTTGGCTTTAGACAGGAACCGTAATTTTTCCGGGATAATAAGTGTCCAGGTAATAAAGTATCTATGTACCAAATTTCATCTAAATCAGTTCTGCCGTTTTTGCGTGATTGACTAACAAACATCTAAACATACAAACTCACATTTATAATATTAGTAGGATTATAAAAAAGTGTATTGTAATTGTACCCAGCAAGTAAATTTGGTCAGCCTTTAGTTTTGTCAAGTTACGTTATATTTGTTATTTAGTTCTGCCTAGTTACTTTATATTTGTTTTATTATTGGTAATTAATAAAAAGTTTAACTAATCAACTAGATAAAAGAAAAAAACAGTGTAAAATTTAGCGTAAACGCTAAATTAAGTAAATCGAACACATATCCATCTACCGCGCAATATTTATACAGGTAGGTACCCAATGGCATATCGAAGTCTAAACGCGTTGAGTGCTGACTGTAGGAACGTAGGTATGTTTGCATTTGTTTAAAAAGCATCTAGTAAACTTAACCACTAATTATCACATTTTTATAGGTTAGTTCCACAAAAAGTCTGTCTACCCATAGAATATGTATGTGATTTACCTGCTTGATTTTTGGTATTAACACGGAAAAACTAAGGTATGTGATATACCTGCTGTTATAATACTATGATATTAGTCTATAGATACGGTCCCACTTCTGGGCTAAGGCCTTTTCTTACAAGTGAAGATGACAGAGACCGCGCGGACCCAGTGCGGATTGGTGGAGGCAGGTTTGTCCACCTGCTGTTAGAACTTATCAAGCCGTCTATAATGCTTTCAACTTGGCTTAACGACTATCAAATTAAGTGGTAACCGGGACTAACGGCTTAGTGTGCTTTCCAAAGCACGGAGATGCTTGAATATGGAAATGCCACAAACGGTCACCCATCAAAGGCCGTCCGAGCTGAACGCTGCTTAACCTTGGTCATGGTCATTTGGTGTCACAAAAATATCGCATCGCGGTCGCACAACGCTACGAGCACCTCAACCAAAGAAGTAGTAATACACTCAAAGGCCTCAACTGTTACCGCCCAACAATTTTAATTAGTTCCGTAAGGTGGAGTATAGACATGTTCTGTTTCATCCTCAGATCATAGAACTTATTTTTATGATCTGAGGTCTTACCTCATAGAGAGGGCTTTGCGCAGCAGTGGAAAAGTATAAGCCATGTATAAGCTAGTCGTCGTGGAGCGAAAGCCCGGGTGATGTATCCAGTTCCGTATTAACTACCTACGTCTAAGACCCTAGGCAAAGCTTAATTTATTTCATAATACGCTATTTTTTACTATATCATGAAGGTATGGCATCATCCTATTTAGTAAAAAAATGAAAAGAAAGTGTGCCTGTTTTTCATTAAATTGTTTTTTAAAGTACAATACTTATACATTATATATGTCGTCAGATGGCCAATGATTCAGACATGCGCGGGGCTAGGTTTCCAAAGAGCTAAACACAATAATTGCCCATCAGTTATTTAATCACATAACTCATCCACATGAAACACAATATCAACCATTTAGTTATCAAAAGGGCAGGACGACCATTTTGACACGTCGTCATCGCATCGTTCTCCATGTTCTGTCCCTCTTCCTAACTCGACTCTCGCGTTCCGTCAGCACGCGGCCGTAGCGCTGACTAGCGGACGACCCGCGCACTATTTGCCACAGATAATAACCACGCCGACACGGCCAACCTGACATGCGCCCGTCCTCGGGCGCCAATCATGCGCACATTTCGTTAACCATTTCTTCGGACCTGAAAGTAAATCACGTTTACATTTTGCACATGATATTTACCGACATCTTCAGCATCATCAACCACCAAATCTATTAACCTTATATAGGCTCAGAATGACCACTTTCTCAAAATGACTACTTTCCCAAAATGACTACTTAATCGCCTGAATTAAATGAGTTATTATTATCATTATTAATCGTCACCACCACATGTCCAGCTGGTCCCGACATCGAGGTACCACTGTGACATTATCACCACCGCAATTTACCTCCACATGTAACCATCGCACGTCCAGCTGATCCCAACATCAAGGTACCACTGTGACATCATCACCATCATCGCCACCTTTGTCCATTAAACTCAACCACCACATGCCCAGCTGATCCTTGAAGAGATCGCTGTAACATGGATGATAATTTTTCTCACAATATTTTCTCCACAATACGCCATTATCATCACCGCTTCCATGCTCGGCTAACCTTGAAGTTACCGCATTTTCCGTCATTTTCCATCATCCACAGGTTTCTGCCAAACAATAATGGTATTATTATACCAATTTTAACTTATGCTCAAGAATAGGACTGTCCTCGAATTGTTATAATGGAGATGCACCAGAATTAGTGACTAATATCAGCTGAATCTCAAGCATTGTTATTTGCTGACACAGTATCAGCCGCAATAGGCTGACTGCAAATACTTTTGCCATCTTCACTGGATGTCACAATCCCAAGACTAATAACTTTCGTAAGCCGGAGGTCTATAAAATATCTCTTTCAGACTTTAACGTATTGCAGCACAAAATACTACTTTAAGCATTCTCGTGATTCTCGGGCATGACAATCGCTTTAAAGACCAAACAATTCTTTACTCGCCAGCTGATGCCGAACACCACTGCGAATACACACACCTAGTTCATACCCTCTCCTATGACGATTGTCTAAGCACGCCCTCAACCTCTGAAAACGACACCGTTTCTCCTAGTGGCGCCCTGGAGTTGGTTATACCCTCTTTACCCCTTGGCTGCGGCGAAAAAGGGTGAGAGATAAAAATAGCTGCACTGGCCTCACAGACAACAACATACGCATTCACACACATACAAGCAACTGTAATTAACACAAAGTGCCCGTACCCCGAGGTACAGATAGTACCTTGTACTCCAAAAGATATGGTTCCCAGTAAACACGATGTAAATCAGTCAATAGAATAGTGCTTGCTCGGTATAAAAAAAGCACTCCGATCCAAATTGGATTGCCCGCGATTGTAGCGTCACTTCACAGGCCAAGTCGCACTCGCTGGTCCGCCCTTTGTGCCCCAGCACCTACAAGGAACGAGCCCAGCGCCGCCACGGACGGCGCGGCCGATCTAGTCATTTGAACTAGCCATTGAAAAATTGACACTGAAAGAAAGGACCGCATTAATAACAATACGCAGTAAAATATTCAGTCCCTTTCGTTCCTTTACTATGTGCTACAAAGTTCATTCGTGATACGATGCCTCGAACGACAAATCGTGATTACGTGATAAAAATTCCAATAAATACACATCTTGCGTAATACATCTCATAGTACGGACACCGGTCGAAGAATTCCTAATAACCGATCATTTTCGTTCATTATAGCCATAGAAATATACCTCATGAACATAGTTTTGTAGTTTCAATACTAATCTTTGTAAGACACTATCTCAGCTTCTTGAGTTTATATTTGTCTACCAACAGACAACAAAAAAAAAAACAAAAGCAGTTCCTCAAGATCCTTGCATAATAAGATCAAGGATCACCTCGATCCTTTGCACAAACCGTCTGTATCACCATGGGGATCGAACTCGATGAACATCGGTGGCATTTGTTTTTGGGGTCCGCTGGCCAGCGGCAGCAAACATTCATATTTCCGTCGCGTTTGTATTTTCAACATACAACGAATCACTGAGCGTTTGGGAAACTATCCCCATCGACATCGTGGTTCAGATCCCACTTCTGATGTCGTCAGATGGCCAATCATTTAGACCTGCGCGGGGTTAGGTTTCCAAACAGCTAAACACAATAATTGCCCATCAGTTATTTAATCACATAACTTATCCACATGAAACACAATATCAACCATTTAATTATCAAAAGGGCAGGACGACCATTTTGTCACGTCGTCATCGCATCGTTCTCCATGTTCTGTCCCTCTTCCTAATTCAAACTCCCGTTGACTCTCGCGTTCCGTCAGCACGCGGCCGTAGCGCTGACTAGCGGACGACCCGCGCACTATTTGCCACAGGTAATAACCACGCCGACATATATATTACCTTTTCTCACTTTTTAGACAAAAGATCGTTTAAAACATTTTGATCGTTAACCATTTCCAATATATCATTTTTAATCGCGATTATCGCCAAAGAATTCAAACGGTTCGGAGACATGGATGAAGATATGCATCCACCATGCAGAGTTTTGGTGGCGCGTTGCTATAATAGCTATAAAAAATTAGGTGAAAAACTGTAACCCGGTAATAAAGTAAATACAAACTTACATTCAAAGACTGCTAATAAGGCTAAAATTAATATAACTCTCACTCAAAAAAAACAATCTTTTTTTCAGAGCCCGGGGCTCCTAGTCGATGCGGGGCCCCTAGGCACTTGCCTACTATGCCTAATTGATAAATCGGTCCTGGATGTATCCAATGCCTACTGTTTACTGGTACTAAAAACATTAAAAAGAACACTACAATAAGTAACATCTCCATAACAATACTGATATAGTGCATTTTAATGTACTATTGTGAGTTGTGGTCTTCAAACCACAACCTTACCTAACCGCTTGGTTTAATTTACGAAACCGCAAAATGACATTTGAGGGCCGGCGCGGTTCGTCAGCTGGCCGGAAGATACCTTTGGTGTTCTATTTTCACCCTCGCTATGATATTCGAATATGTCAGTAGGTAGATGTTACCTATTGAAGTGTTCTTTTTATTATTTTTTTATTACCAGTGAACAGTAGGCATTGGATACATCATTACACCGTGTAAAAGTACATATCATCAGATCCGGATATCTATTTAATCGTATTTGCATGTGTAAAATGCCTCTTAAACCTAATTAAAAACAACCTGTTATATCAAATAAGTAGAAACATTCTCCTATAAAATTATTTTCGGTACAACTGAATTCAAAAACAAGGACATTATATGTTCCTCTAGGTATATGTATTTCATATAAAGTTATAAAGTTAACGATTGCAATTGCATTAATTAATTATATTCCTCGAAATATCCAAGAGTTCCAAAAGTCGTGGCCATATTGAATTTGTATCCTAGAAGGTATCCACCGATGGGAACGGGAGAGAGTAAGGGCAATACAAGTAACGGGCAATTTTGTAAATACCTAGGTGATCACTAGACTTGTGCACTTATTAATACTGTCGCAAATGCTTTAATCCGCTACAGTTATTCATACTTTCTCTAAACCCCATAAAAGTCTAAATGTTAAGTGTAGGTTGCACAATAATTTTCAGTCTGTCTTGCGATCGATATCACGGAGAGAAATTAAAGCAGCATGAAACAAAGTGCAGCAAAGCTGCATGAAAACGGCATTTTCTTATGAACGTAGAAGACAGACCGTTATAAAAGGTAATAAAAAATATTACTCCCTTCGCAACTCATTGCATTTTTATCAAAATGCCCGATTTATAAGCGCTAATATAATATCACAGTGACATGTTTTGTTGTCGCAACACGTCCAAACAAACATGATTTACGGTATCGTAAATCTTAAATTAGCGGTTTACGCGTCTTTTACGATATGTCCCGTAAAGCAGAACTAATCAGTTCACAAGATCGATAGATTCCAATCAGATCTGCCCCTCCTGTGGGCTTTACCTATGTAGTGTACACGTCTATGTGAAGTTGTATGTGATTCCCCACAGTAAATAAGGGCGGCTTAATGGGGAGAGAGCTATAAAATGTGAAGTATCGAAGTCCATTACAAAGAGAAATTGGTATGAAATATAAAACCAGATGCGAATATTTTGATGAATAAGGTTTTTTGGAAATTTAATGGGTATAGTAAAAGTTCATTCAGAAATATCTAACTATAAATTCTCAGTCGCAGTCCAAAGTTTGGGATTGTGTTAAAGGTGGAATTTTTTAGATGGGGCAGTAAGGGCGGCTACCTTTATCATAGGGCAGTAAGGACCTTAACGAGTTTAACTATAGGGAAACGGTCTTAGAAGACTATCCTTGTGCTGCTGACAGTTTTCCTGTAGCTACAACGGCTGTGGTAGCTGCCCTTACTGCCTCGTCTTAAAAACCTGTCATATATATACTTAAATAAATACTGATAAGTATTAAAATATCCTAAAAGCGTTCAAAAATATTATTTATTTTTAATAAAATTAGAAAACCGTGGATTGGGCTAATTAGGTTTTTTAGTAGCTGCTTTGTAGATTCAATCTGACCACCGTCTTTGGGATTCTGGTTTGGTCATGCTAACTATAATGTCTTTCCTTGCGGTGGCTATGTGGCGCCGGTCACTCCCTTCCCGTCAATATGGTCGAGAGAAGTGATGGCTGTTCCAGCAGTCATACTCGTGAGCGGGTGCTGCTTTTGGGGACTGGTCCATCTGGAATCCTTTAGACACTTCTTATAAATAACATTATTAGTCTTATATCTGTGGAAACTTTTCAATGGCCTTCTTCTAAGTAACATTATTATTACTACAATAAGTTTTCCTAAAATAAAAAAATAAAATAAAATATCTCGGTTGCACGGCATCACACTGGAGCTATATAATAAACTATTTAATTTTTACTTAAACATTTTATCCAAACAATATGATTAAAAAAAGGGAAGGAAAAAAGGAAAAGAGGATTAAATATAAAATAGACAAGCCCGCTGAGTTTCTTCGTCGGATCTTCTTAGTGAAGGCTGCGTTCCGCTCCGGTGGTAGATCTCGGCTTTTTCAGAACTTTGGAAAAACACCCAAGGAGTTTTTTTTATAACTTAAGTCGAGAAGGCGAAGATTCTCTAGCTAGATGTTACTAGTATACAAAGTGCCAAGTCGTTTACAGTTTAAGAGTTTGATGAATTGATAAAAGTATTTGTTTCAAATTGCATTTTAATTTAAAATGGCGATTCTCGTCCTCCTGTGGGAACTCAATTATTTTTTTGGAGGCGCTCGTAGCGCTGTGCGACCGCGGTGTCCTTACCGATTACCAAGGTTAAGCAGCGTTCGACTCGGTCGGCCCGAGATGGGTGGCCGTTTGTGGCATTTTCATATACGAGCGTCTCCGTGCTTCGGAAGGCACGTTAAGCCGTTGGTCCCGGCTACCACTTAATGTGGTAGTCGTTAAGCCGAGTTGGAATCCTTAAAGGTGGCTTGATAAGTTCCAACAACAGGTGGCCATAAACCTGCCTCCATCAATCCGCACTATGTCCGCGTGGTGGAGTATGACCTAATCTCTCTCACCCCTTTTTGTGAGAGAAGGTCTTTGTCCAGCAGTGGGCAGTATAGGCTGATATTATTATATATGATTAGACTTTAGAGTGTAGGTATACACTTTAGCTGATTTTGTGCTAGGTGCTTGTCGTAACGTGACACGTTCTAGTGCTAAGTTTTATTTTAAAAATATGCCTGCATGTGCACTGAGATACAGTTTAAATAAGACAAAGAACAATAGATTTTATTATCTACTAGTTTCTGCACGCGTCGTCTGCTTTTACTTTAATAATAATAATAATATTTATTTATTTCGGATTAAATCCATAGTGTGTTAGTAACAATTTCCTTAAAATCTATGTTAGTAACAATTAACTATTTAGACAACACTATTTGGCACGTGACCAGCATGAACCATGCATACTTATCCAATGCCTCATAATAACGCCGTCAAACCGGTCCGCAAAAATTAACAAAAATCTGTTGGAGCTGTCACGCACCCTCGTCATCATGGATGCTGCTCTTTTACGCAAAATCGCGTGAAAGCCATCCACATGCGCAGCCGCAAACATCTCTGACGCGCTGCAGTATCGCGGCAGCCCCAACAGAATCCTGAACGCATTATTATATTGGATCCGCAGAGCATTGAGTGCCCCCTTTGTATAGTTGACCCACAGGCTGCACGTATAGAAGATTTGACAATAGGCTTTAAATAATGATAATTTACTTCTTTAGTGCAGCTTGCAAACCTGCGAGCCAACATATTACATCTGACTGTCAACGCTCTGCGTTCCCTCTCCAAATCTTCATCGTCAAGCAAAGACTCCGTGACCCAGTGCCCCAAGTACTTAAATCGCGGAACTCTTGCTAGAGGAGTGCCGTTTAAAAGAACTGGTGGCAAATTGACATAAGTTTTATTGCGTGACTTAAAAACCAGCAACTCACTCTTCAATTCGTTGTACTTGAGACCATGGGCCCCGGCGTACCGCTCACATATGGCAACTAATTTACGCAAGCCACTAATCGATGGACTCAGCAACACCATGTCATCCGTGTAACTTATATTGTTCACAACTATACCGTCAACTGAACAACCCACCATGGTGCCGCTGAGCTCACCAATCATCTTGTCTACGTAAAGGTTGAAAAGCTTGGGTGACGACAAACCTCCCTGCCTCACTCCGCATTGCAACCTGTACTCTGAAGATAAGGATCCCGCCCACTTCACAAAGTTGGTTTGATTGTTGTACCAATATTTGAAAACATTTACTACTTCTTTCGGTACAGTAGTGTCATTCTCCATTTTACGCCACAGTAACTCATAAGAAACGAGATCAAAGGCTTTGGAGAGATCGAGAAAGCAGGCAAAAACTGGGGTGTTTCTCAACGTGTAGTATTGAACTGTCTGCTTGAGACAGTATATTGCGCAGTTTTAAACAGAATCCTTACTTTTTCCGGGATAAAAAGTATCCTATGCGTTAATCTATCTATCTATCTATCTATAACCTCACGACAGATCTCTTGCGGTGTAGGCAGAGAGTACAGAGTTCCAACAGGTTCTTTCCTTACATACCTCTCTGGCTTCCTCGACTCTCATAGTTCGTCTCATACAAGCTCGCCGGTTACGGAGACTCTTGCGTTAATCCAGGTAATAAACTATCTGTGCCAAATTTCATCCAACTCCGTTCAGCCGTTTTTACGTGACTGAGTAACAAACATCCAAAAATTCGAACATGGAAACATACAAACTTCCACATTAATAATATTAGTAGCATGAAAACACAGACATCTCCGCTAACTTCGCGGTCCTAATTTAACGCGCCATTTTTTGTTTGAAGTAGCTTCTCTAGTAATCCCCTCTACGTAAACTGATTTATGGTCGGTTTCTGATCTAAGAATCAAAATTAAGCGCCCTTATAAAGTAGGCTTAATATCATATAAATAACACTATATAACTAGTACCTACACACCTACTGGGTAATTTGTTACTGGGTTATCTTCAAACACTTAAATCAGACTGAGACCATTGTGATATTATGTATTACGAACTAGAAAAGCTACCTCAATTTTATATTTTTGCAAATGTAACAGTGCATACACTCTAGCTCACTTTGTGCCTGTGCTTGGCGCAACGTAACTCGTTCGAGTGCGAGAGTTTTATTTAAAAATTTGCCTTCTTGTGCACTTGAATACTGTTTCAGGGAAACCTAACCCTAACTGACAAAAATAGGCTCTATTCACAGAAGATTGTTGATGAATATCCTGCGTATTTGTTATAAGAAATATATAAAAATGTAGATAAAAAGGTCGTGAATATAATATATGGAGTAAAATTAAATTTTCCAAAATTATACTTTAAAAAAACTCCGTCTTCAATTAATATTGCAAAAGTTTTATTCAATGGTATATTGGATATGTATAAAATATACGCGGGTAAAAAGCTTAAAATATGCTCTATAACTTGTATGGATGACTTTTTCAGTTTAGTTCAGACAATTATATGTGAATTATTTGAAAAAAAACCTGTATTTTGGTATCCTCCGGACAAACTTTTCACTGTTGTCAAGGTCATCAGACAAGGGAAATTTTCAGACAAAAAGTTTCAAGGTCATTGAGATTAGTAATTAACCCAAACATCCCCGCTTACTTCGTGGTCCTCAATTTACGCGCTATTTATTGTTTGATGTAGCTTCCCTAATACGAGTACATTCGTAGTTCATAATAACTTAATAACAGCGACCGATAATTACTAAGGTAATCAATATGGCGAGCCAATAAATGTATATAGTTTCTTATACCTAAAGAATTTTAGTATAATTTTGTGGTAATAAGGTCCATAGGGTTAGTAAGCTGAAGTGGCAATGGGCGGCCCACATAGCGCGAAGATCGGACGGGTATTGGAGCAGAAAGATTCTAGAGTGGAGACCACGTATTGGCAATCGCAGCGTGGAACGGTGGCCTACCAGATGGACCGATGGTCTTGTAAGGATCGCAGGAAGTCGTTGGATGCAGGTGGCATTGGACCAGTTGCGCTGGAAAGCGATTGGGGAGGCTTATGTTCAGCAGTGGACAAGAATAAGGTGATGATGGCGATGATGATGAATTTAAATATCTTTATTTCTATTATGTATACGAACCGCGTTTTATGGAGCATATAAATAATTGAAGTAAGTATACGGTAGCGAAGCGGGCACGTCGGCAATAAAAATAAAAAAGCCATATCGACGACCACGATAAAAAGTGTAGTCCCCTATAAAACTCTATGTTAGGTGTCTCCTTATTTACTCATTCTTAGAGATACGTTAACATATAATTTACTCTATACTATGGTTGATGTTGGCATAAGATATTGTCGTAAAGAAAAAAGTGCTATATTTTATTAACTTTGAAAACACTGTTTCTTTCATATGGTATGTACACAAAACAAACAAAATAAAATAAGTTTTTGTGATTTTAGTAGGTAAATTCCTGTTAGAATCCTGTACTCTTTATGTTTATCCCGCAAGCGATCTGACGAATCGACATAGATATGTTTGTTCGGGCATCAGGCCTCATCACTAATCGAATCGATTCGCAATTGAAAGTACTGGCTAAATTTTAACCAACTTTAAAAAAAGAGGAAGTTCATTAAGTATTTTTTTATGTACGTTCACCGATATTTTCGTCAATTGTAGATCGATTTTGATGTTACGGGAGGTTGCGGTCAGTATAGCTCTGAAGTGGTCTCATTTTAATTTCATTGGTTTTGGACCTTAGACTTTGAAGATACACCCAGGATCCTTAAAAACAAACAGCACGAATGTGTAGATCGAGTTATTATGGGTATTATGTCAATCTTGTAACCTTGCCGTAGAACTGAGCAGCATAATACAATATAGGTATTTAACTATTGATAAGTGCTTTACTCATAACTTAAAAGTTGTAAAATAAATAACTTTTTTTTTAAAGTGAACCCTTTATCTCTCAAAGTTCCTTGTACTGAATCAAAACTGACCTTACAAAAGATCCACACAAATGGAGCCGTGCAAATGCGGGTATACCTAAGTACCTACCTGTAGCATAGACCATGTTAGACTTGTCTTAACACTAAAAGAGTGATATAGTTTCTATTTACAATACATTCCCCTAAAAGGCAAAGGATATTAAATATACCGTGGTCCATTATGAATAATCTAGAAGCCCAAACTCCATTTACGGAAGCAAAAAAGTGAATATAAATACTCAAAGCTAGATTCCATGCCTCCTTATATTTATCAGGCAAAGTTCTATCTATCTATCTATCTATCTATCTATATCATCATGCCAGAGCCCTTGCGGGGTAGGCAGAGAGTGCAGAGTTCCAACAGGTTCTTTCCTTACATACCTCTCTGGCTTCCTCCACTCTCATAGTTCGTCTCATACACGCTCGCCGGTTACGGAGACTCTTGACTTTTCCTTTTTAGGCAAATATCGATAGCAAAAAATAATACTATACAAATATCAATGCAAAAACGACAGCTTAATTGACTTAATTGTGTTCCCATTTGGGAAGAAAGTAAAGTAAAACATAATTTAAGAAGAGCTGAAAGTAGTTTGTTCTAAAATCGGCATTTGAATCGATTCTATTTAAAGATAGTTATTTTCTGTTTTAATTAAAAAAAAAAGCTGTTACTCGTTCTGTTCACTGTATTAAACAATTAATTTAATAATTATTCAAAGCATTACGGCTATTTTAAATGTATTTCTATTACACACACCTCAATACGCATACAAAAGTTAATTATTTATTACATTTTATGGTTAATTTGGGTACCAAAGAGCTTAAAGAAATGGTAGGAAATTTCTTAAACTTGAAAGTTTGATTTTCGTATTAAATTCGTAAAGCAATAATCTAATTGGGCTGTCTGAGTTCTTGCGTTATTTATGTTACACCTTGTATAACTGCCTACTTAAAAATCGATTATCATAACAGCTTTAATCAGAATTTAAGTGTTCATTATTAATCTACCTACCTATTATAAGGTAATACACTGACCTTATCAGTTCGCTTTAAACCGTTTGCGGTAGATAGATTTTGCACATTACGTTTTAATTTCCCTTTGAATTACGAATTATCAGTATATAAAAAAAAAATATGGTAGCCATCCTACTTATTGTCAGAATATACTTACTTGACTCTAATTTGTATTCCTACGTACATAGGAGTTAGTAACGGCATTTTGTCAAAAAGGACATTTTATCCAGTTTTACCATATATTCATAGACTTATAGAAGCTCCCAACTACTTTGTTAAGTTAGACACATATGTTACGCATTAAATTTGAGACTTTTATGCATAACATATGTACATCTCAGGCTTTGATATAATCCGTATTTATTATAGGTATATATTAGTACTTAAATAAATGAAAATTGCCCACCTCGTCTTTTCTATAAATGTTTATACTAATCTTTATTAACTTAAATTAGGAGGTTACTACTATTTGGATTTAATAAATCTACCGATTTACGAAATGTTTAGGTATAGGTAGTTTAGCCAGTAGTTTGGTCAACTGCCCGAATAAAGGTGGTATTTGTCGATTAAGTTGGAAAATTCGTGCCTTTTGAGAGTTGCCACGATGTGGCATCCAAAAAAATATACTAGCCCTGTTAAGAAACTGTCCCACTGTTGGGCACGGGCCTCCTCTCAAATTGAGAGGGTTCAGGCCATAGTCCACCACGCTGGCCCAGTGCGGGTTGGCGAACTTCACACACCTTCGACAAACTCTTAGGCATGCAGGTTTCCTCACGATGTTTTCCTTCACCGTTAAAGCAAATGATAATTAATTTTTAATGCGCACATGCTTTCGAAAAGACAGAGGTGCGTGCCTGGGTTTGAACCCGAGACCTCTGACTTTGCAGTCCAACGGTCTAACCACTAGGCTATATAAATAATAAATATAAAAATAATAAAAAATATAAAGTAGTCGTCGCAAAACTATCTAAGGCATTTGAGTTTGTTATGAGAATGTCTAGGAGCTTTAAAAAAGCTTAAACTTTCAAGATACTGTAGAGGACGTACTAGGTACGTTCAAAGTCATCTAGAGTACGCTTCTCAAATTTGGAGCCCCCATTCCATAACTCCAAAGAATACATTAAACATTACGTTCACATGTTCATATGGCCACCGTCCGACTCCGTCATCAGACCAACTCCATGGTACCATATTATTTCATTGTATGCCAAATTTTAGCTCAATTTTCATGCACTTGTGGGTATCCGCAATGGATTACAAGATTTGAACCAGAAAGACAGACAGACAGACATACGAACGTTGCAAGTTAAATAAAAGCATGTAAAAATAGATTTGTGCTTTGTCGCTGTATGGTAATGATATTGATTGTGTAAACCAGGCCTCCAGTCACTAGTAACTCCAAAATCAACGGTCAACAAATTGGATAGATCGCTGAAAATGCGATGGCTCGGCATAAAATCGGCTCAAACGTAAAATCTCTATCGAGGTTGCCATATTTGCGCCATTTAAGGGATTCCGCGGCCAATGAAATCTAGATGGTGGGACCGTGTCAGAATATCAACACAAGTAGCATCCCATACTAAGGGCCCTCCTATCTTCCAGGGAATAAAAGTCATCTCACCCGGTTTCTTGAAACAGCTACGCGACAAGCCGATTTCTAAAACCGCAGTCACTAATAATTAAATAATAATGTATAGTAAATCATTGAGTTATTATGTATTATGTACTAAAGATGCTATGTCGAACAAAAATGGTGTGGAACTTAATGACCCCGGAGTTTGCGGTGATGTTCGTGTTTTTATAGATAATAAAATCGTGTGTTTCTTTGAGTTGTTTAAATAAAGTATATTAGCAAACATGAAGACATATTTCTGAAATAAAACTTAGCACTTGACGGTGTCACGTCGCGGAAAGGACCTGGAACATAGAGAATTAAGGTGTTTGCGCTCTAACTTTGCTACAAAAAATACTTCAGGTGTCTCCTATGGTCCGTAATACCTCAATGGATGAAATTGATCTTCTCAAACGGTTCTAAAGGAAAGTTGGCTGTGGATACGTCAGTACCCTTACGAAGTAGGAAAGGGCCACAAGTTTAATACCTATAACTTTAGGACTCTAAGTGAAGAAATTAAGGTATCTATGCAGTATAAGCAATAAATAAGTCTCAAATTTTATTTGGATCCACGAGCTCGTAGCAAGCAGTTCGTAGCAAGCAATAAAGACAGCCAATAAATTTTACCAGTGCAAAATTAGATAGACTATTTCAATTATCTGATCTCAGTGACCTGGTATGATATCGCTACGTGTCTTCGTCAGCTATATTTTATTTCTAAAGTGTTATTTATTGGAGTAAGTAAGAAAGTGGACACTTTACTTGCAAAATTACCTAAATCTGAGCAGTTATACCTTCTGTCAATAATCATCAAAAAGGACTTAAAGGTTCGCTTCTCTTAATTTTAGATTAACACTTGTTTTTAGTCCCTTGTTGTATTTAGGAAACTTTTTTCAAGAAAAATCTAGAAGGTACAACAAAATCTCAAGTAATATAAACCTACACACACCTTCTTCTTAAACCTAAGAACCTATTTAATGATTTCGTGATGAGCCGAGTAGTCTACACATACAATCTTGTTTTTTTATCTTAAGCACATCAGTTTCCTCTATATTTAGTCCCCGTATGCTGCCATGCTCTCATTTTACCGGACGAGTCTTCACGGCCTCCCATCATAACATTAATCGATCCATAATGCGTTTAGTGACACGGGTTCCCGCCTTTCTTGCAATGGCGGCCGTGTAGCTCGCATTCTATTCGCCGGTCGTCCCGCGCTTTCCATGCGCATGTGCTTATGAAAGCTCAATACAATATGGCCGCCAAATTTCTTTCTGTATCGAGTGACAGTTTGATAAATGGTGTAATCGGATTGGATGTTGAGCGACGGTACATTATTACATGTCTAGTGGAGATTGTTTTACTTTATTAACTAAGTAAATACAAACTTAATCTGATACCAACATGATTGTACCACCATAGTAGCGATAGGTAAGCAAAAAGAAATAATAATTAATTTATTTTTTAACGTACCTACGTAGGTAGTATGATAGTATCTTATTCATAGAGCTTTTATAAAATGGCTATTAAAACTTACCATTATGATTCAATTTTTTGCACGGCGAAAGTTGTCAGTGCTAACAAGAGTTTGTGAACAGGTTAACTCACCTAAATTTAAAAAAAATAAGACAATGGAAAAACAATCACTGGGGATATTTCCGTACGAATAGAGTTATTTCATCTGGGAAATTAAGCCGATATCTCATACATTGTTTACAAAATCATCAGCAAATTTCTTCACAACACTTTCGATTAATCACAACGTTAACAAATAAACACAAACTATCACGAATGTCGATGTTTCACTAAAAATGTCATAGATCTAGACTATAAGTAGCTAATGTACGGTAGCCGTTAAGGAACTGACTGATGAACATGAATGGTCACCTACCAGAATAGCTATTACGAACCTACGTTTGGCAAACTGGGAGTAGACTCACTCAATAACATACAACTTTTGCAATAAAATTACAATCTGCTGGAGCTTTGATTCAGTCAAATTCTATACAAATAAAATCACAGGGGCGTATTTGAAACATAGTCACAATTTATACGGACTAAAGTTACATACTGCCTCGTTGGCCTAGTGGCAAAGCGTATCGCTTTATGATCACGAGGTCATAGGTTAAAATTCTAGGTCGGACAAATGTAGTTTTTCTATCAAAAAATTCCCGGTCAGTCCGGAGTCTGAAATTAGCAGGTGTCCCGGTATATAGCAATATGATTGCCCCTTAATTACATGGAACCTATAATCGTCGACGAAAAGTGGGTGTACACAGTATACCTCTGCCATCCCCGCTTGGGAAATATATGCGTCACAGTGTACATAGGTAGGTATTTAGGTCTATATAGGTATGAAGGTACTTACTTCTACAAGCAAAATTATAATACGATAATCAGTTGTGACTCCTATAATATGTTAGGAACTGACTGTACCTATATAATCTGATCTATTTACCAAATATAAAAAAAAAATTATGAGCTTATAATATTATGGTATATGTACGAGACATGCATATTATAAAATAGGACTTGGAGTTATGTTACTTGGAGTTTTAAGCAACCGTCGACAAAGTTTAAAATTAAATTCTCACCTGCAATAATAACAAGTTAGTCATGGTCCTATTCTAACGAATTCAAATCCGACTCTGTACCCAACCCTTTGAGACATTTGTTTACGACTCCGTTTAGTAACAATAATACAAACGATAATCACTCGCTATTGTTGTTGAGTTATACGACCCAAATAAACTTAACGATTGCAGCCATTGATGTTTCTGCCAAGCTAAGAATGTTTACCTTTTGTAGTAAGGCAAAGGATTCAATAGTTAAGGTACCGTGGTGTTTTTTTGGTATATTTTGGAACTAGAGAATCAAAACTGCCAGATGTACCCACATACTTACCACGTAGGTATGTTATGGTGGAGGATTTTTGGCCTGTATTATATACTAGCAGTTTCCCGCGACTTCGTACCCGGTCGACAGCAGCGCCATTTACCTTGTCTATGTTATATAGCCTATGTTACTTCTGGATAAGGTAGCTTTCTAATGGTAAAAGAATTTTTGAAATCGGTCTAGTAGTTTCCGCTTTATAATATTAGTGTAGATAAAAGAATTGGTAAAACATTTGAAAAATAATACTTATGTAGTGTTAAATTTAGGTTTAGCATTTACTGATAGGATATTAGAATTAAGTTATTTACCTATATACGTATAATAAAATCATCTCTTACAGGCCCCAACGAAACGGATTGTCTATAATATAGAGTCTATTATTTAGAATAGCAAGTAGCAAAAATATCTGTCATAGATATAATAAAAATATTCTATTGAAAATTGAATCTTATTTAATTATGGTTAAAGCTCTATCTTATGGTGAAGTAATAATTGTGAGTGGACATGAAGTTTTATTACTGATTCAAATGTTGGTATAACGCGGTACAGTAAAATTTTTATAAATTAGTCGTTTTAAGTTTTCAACAAATCAAAAAGTATAATCAAATACTGTGGAATACAATAAACAACAAAATGCTGGGATATAATTATTTAACATTAGAACAAAGAAAATACAATTGATTGTAAGTTTATAATAAAGAACATTTATAAAAATATTCTATCTATCTATCTATCTATAACCTCACGCCAGATCCCTTGCGGGGTAGGCAGAGAGTACAGAGTTCCAACAGGTTCTTTCCTTACATACCTCTCTGGCTTCCTCGACTCTCATAGTTCGTCTCATACACGCTCAAAAAGTTAATAATTTAAACTCACCAAAGCGCTGGCAAGTAGTTACAATTCCCATCGATTGTAGAGTATTGGTAGGGATACAAATTTTATGCCTTTTGGCTCTATGCAACTTGTAAGTTTAAAAGTTAAGCAGTTCGCCGCTAGATGTCGTCTTCATAAAAATATATTTTTCACGGTGACACCAATGTTATAAAATACAGCATCGTAATTTTGTAATTACGATGCTTTATTTTATAGATCAAAGACTAAATCAGTTGTATGTTAGATAATTAGGAAAGTATAAATAATCAGTTTATTTTGGAAGTGCTCCTTAGTACATAATATATGTATTACACCTGTCGTTGAATGTCTTATGGAGGTTAAGGAAAAAAAATCTGCTTGAATTTTGTAATACGTAAAATATTTCATTTAAACAAACCAGATGGGTTAAAAATATAGTTAATTCATAAGTTTGAAGTTTAATCAAACGTGCTCCAACATCATTTAATTCTAATTTACGCTTAGGGATCATTTCTAGATTTAAGACCTCTGTAATATCTAAAGCAGGGTTTCTGCGAATGTCAGCATCAGCATCCGCATTAATTTTTGCTGACCTTTTAAGTGATTTGTTTGCTTATGTTCATACCTAATGGACCAAATGTAGCGGAGCTTCCGGCACAAGGCCGTGTGTTTGCTAGTTTTGACCGATCATAGCATCTGGTTTTAATCATGACTTATGCGTGTGTTGTGTTCGGGCATTCGGCCCCCTCTCACATCGATAAACTCCAAGTGGTTCAAAACCGCTTCCTCCGTAAAGCCGTAGGAGCCCCCTGGTTCGTACGGAACGTCGACCTCCACTCCGATCTAGGTCTCGAACCTATTCGCGCCTTTATTAAAAAGGCGTCAACACGTCACTTCGCGAACGCATCTACCCATGCGAATCCGTTAATCGTAGCCACCGCCGACTACGATCTCCCCCCCGACCCCTGCCGCCACCGCCGGCCACGACATGTTCTCACCGACACCCCCGATGCTTTGTCATCCCTTCTTTCCGCTCAGAATACGGGCGACGACGACGACGTAGTAGTAGATCCCCTCCCATAGCCGGCGGTTGACCGGTGCACTTAGTAGTGCACCCGTCACCCTACAGCGACTGTCCCAACCGAGGGCGCCTCTTCGAGGCGCCGTCGCCTCTTGCCCTTCTGGCTGGCTAGAGCGTAGTGGTTGCACGCTCGCCTTTAAGTCCGGTGAAGCTGTAAAGGCCTCGCGGCCAACAGCGTACATCATTCACACACACACAACCACAACACGCATCTGGTTTTTGTATTTACACCGGGCAAGTGCGAGTAGGGGTGCATTCCACTTGTAGGCCACGTCGACCACGCTCCCAATTGTGACAATTGCCGTTCCACAAGGTTGTCAGCGCCGCAATCGTTCACGCAAGTGGAACGTACCACGGGACCATAGTGATCGATTTGTCAAATACAAAGCGCGGGATTTTAGAATATTGTTACTCCAAGTATAATTTTATGTTACAGTAGTTAATTTACGGAACTATTACTAAAAACGGTCTATTTTAAAATAGCTATAAGGTATTTCATATATGATTATAATTTCAGTGAATCTAAATTGCAGGAAAATGTAGTCATAACAACCTGTTTCTCCAGTTCAAATCAAGAATTGTGAATATTTTTACAAAATCAAGAAGTTCGATAAATATTATTAAATATTACAAAAGTAAACGACAAGCCTCCAGCTAAAAACAATGTCTCAATGAATATCATGCTCTAAATTTGTGTAGTAGGTGCCTATCATCCTTATTATAATTGGTACACATTGTAAAGATTAAATCTTACTGTGGAATACAATAAACAACAAAATGCTGGGATACAATTATTTAACATTAGAACAAAGAAAATACAATTGATTGTAAGTTTATAATAAAGAACATTTATAAAAATATTCTATCTATATATCTATCTATATCATCACGCCAGCTCCCTCGCGGGGTAGGCAGAGAGTACAGAGTTCCAACAGGTTCTTTCCTTACATACCTCTCTGGCTTCCTCCACTCTCATAGTTCGTCTCATACACACTCGCCGGTTACGAAGACTCTTGACTTGCCCTTCAGCTAAGACACGGTCTATTTGGTCATGGTAAGATAGTCTAGGTCTTCCCCGGCACCTACATCCTTCCACTTTCGCATTGTATATCTGTTTTGTCATTCTTTCTTCTGGCATCCTTTCTATATGCCCGAACCAACGGAGCATACCCTTTCTCATCTTTACACCAATACTATCTTTCATACCTACTCGCTTTCTTACTACGCTGTTGCGAATACGGTCGGTCAGCGTGACTCCGCACATCTGCCGCAGAGATCGCATTTCGACCGCATTTATCCTGCTTTCGTTCTCCTTCTTACATACCTAACTCTCACTGCCATATAACAGCGTTGGGACAAGCACTCCGTTATGCATGGCCAGCTGCGCCTTGTGGCTTAAGTGCCGGCTCCCAAGTAGCCTTCCCATCGCACCATTCACTCTATTACCTGCATTCACTCTTCTCTCTATATCAGCGGTGTAATTCCCATCCTTACTGAAGGCGCATCCAAGATATACAAACTCATTCACTTGCTTCAGCACATCGTTACCAACCACAATCCTTGCATTCGTTCTGGTTTCTTCCCGTTCAAAAACCATAATTTTGGTTTTCTTCACATTCAAATATTGTTTTAATGTTAACTTAAAACTATTTAGAATATGAATAGGTAAGTACTGAGATGTATGAAAGGTAATTATAATAATATACAGTAATTTTAAAATGTGACTATATAGGTAAATAAATGGCACATATGATTCCCCTATAAAACCTTGTGTGATGCTAGTCAGGACTGCAGACGCATGATTGTAAAACAGACCACTCCTATATCTTGCAGATATATAGCAGTTGGAAATAAATAGAAATAAAATCACGTAATTTTTGGGTTGTTCGTGTTCATATTCGTGAAAAGTGGATGTTTACAATAGTACTGTTTCCATTCTAAATATCTCTGACGATCCCTTGATCTTATTAACAGAATGAAAATAATAAAGTATTACTTACTAACTGCCTCGTTAGTCTAGTGGCAAAGCACATTGCTTTAATATCACGAGGTCCTGTGTTCAAATCCTAGGTTGAACAATTGTAGTTTTTTTCAACCAAAACTTCCCAGTATGAGTCCAAAGTCTGGAATTGTGCCCGATATATGGCAATGGGCTTGCCCCCTATTACATGGGATCTAACATCGTCGGTAAAAAATGTACACAGTACACCTCTGTCACCCCCGCTTGGGGAATATAGGCGTGATCGTGTTTATTTATTTATTTATTACTTATTAATTTAATTACCATGCAAAAATCGTAAAATTACATAGTTAATAATCATTTGGTAGCTGCTTCGATACCTATATACTTCCAGATTTTTAATTCACATTGGCCATACGTGACTTTTTATTTTGTACATCTCCCTCTTTTTAATTCAATCTTTTTCTTTATAGATGTGAGTAACACTTGTTATAATAGGTAAACTCTGAAACAAAAATTAGTTTGTTTATTAATTCAGTAACTAATAAATGAATACTGTTTTCTCATCTAACTTTCCAGGTCTCTGGCCTTCTCCTCTGGGGTTAACAGTTGCGATAGTATATATCAAATGTTTGTATTTGCTTGAAATAACTAACTGAATGCCAATCAATATCAGGATTATGAGTACGTTTGCTGAATGGATAGACGCCACACCTTTTATTGGCAAATACATACAAAGAAAATTGAACATGAAATCAACCGAAAGTAGTTACTTTACATACAGGCAAAATAGGCAAAAAAAATATCATTGTAAGGCAAAACACTTGTAAGGGATTGCATATATTTACATTAAATATCACATGTGACAATGCTTACTCTTTTTCTATATTATGAGAACTAATATCGTGATATTTTATAGCTTCTATGTAAGTTGATGTTGTATATCTGAGACTACAAGTGTAAAATAATATTTTAAGGACAATCTATCTACTATATCATCATGCCAGATCCCTTGCAAGGTAGGTAGAGAGTACTAGACATACAAGATATCATTTTAATAAGGGAAGATGTAGTAGTAGGGAAGGTAGTATCTAATATCTATAGTAAAAACTGCTGTAAATATAATATTATTTTATAAGGTACCCCGATTTACTTGTTGCAGAAACAATTTTATATTGCACTACTGCAACATCGTGTGCCCCTAAAGTTTCACAATTGCGTTTCTTCTATACATAATGTTTCACACTTTTACAGCTCATTTCGTGGTTTTTCAAGTTATATTATCGGTTTGATACCGATAATTTATAAAAAAATCCTTGTTGTACTTAAAATAAAAATTCTATAATTATTTTTCAAAGTTTAATATTTACCGCCTATTTTGACACTGACAGCACATTGACAGCGCCCACCGCGACCAACCTCTTAAGGTGGATCACCGTGAGCGTCTTGTTAGCGAAATCCATGACGTCATCGATGCGATCACATCGATCGCGGGCGCCAAGTGGAACGCCTGAAATGGCGAAAATTTCGACGCTTATACCAAGTGGGACGTACTCTAGGACGTCTGAGAGTTCCGGACTTGTGCCACTAGATGGCACTATTTTTTCATCATTTTCCGGAAAAGAGTTTTTTTGTGTAATATAATTACAAATTAACAATTTTTGGATTGGTACATTTATAGTGTTTAAATGGCCATATAATTTGGCTGCACAGCCTTAGAAGCTACCATAATAGGACCGCAGACGTTTACCCGTTCCTGGGAAATAGGGCCTTGGCAGTCGAACAAATAAGCAAGTGGACATAAGTGGACAACAAAGTATTCCTATACGGGTTACATTTTTACTGATCAAGGTATGGAACCCTTAAAAACACATGTGCATGAGAATGAATAGTGTAAGTCCATTTACATATTGTAAAAACACTGCCCTTCATGACACAGGAAAATATATATAAGTATTCCAAATTAAAAACAATAGGATTTTAGTTCGGATTTGATAGCAGAGAGTAAATGGCTAGGTACTTATTCAACCCTATCTTTAAAAATACGTAGTTAAGTACCTTGAAGTACCTAATTATGCAGTTTCTAGACTTTTATCAAATCGCTTGGTTACGAAAAACTGACGTTACGTACTTACGTTATTTACTACATTTTCACCAATTTAAAAAAAAAAAGAATTGAAATCAGCATCAGCATCCGCTGATTTGTATAAGCCCTGCATCAGAAACAACCCTGATCTAAAACTAATAAGTTCCACAGGTTGCGACTAGAGGTCGCTATTTATAACATTTACGGTTTGCATGTTACTCAAAAGCTTATTTAGTTGGGAAGCTTACGCACAGATGGCTCTACATACGATTGCAGGTATGAAATTGGGCTTTTGTAAGAGATAGCGCTTTTAACATTACATTATTATCTATCTATCTATAACCTCACGCCAGATCCCTTGCGGGGAAGGCATTACATTATTATTTAGTTAAATCTTCCTCTTCTCTTAACTTCCTAGTTTAAGAAAAAAATAGTTGAGTTAATTTTCATTTGTTTTGTTTAATTGGCTTTTTTAAAAAACGTAGCCCCACACTAGGATTTATTCCTGTGTCGTGGGTGCGTTTACAAACATGAAAATTCACAAACAAATACCCAGACCGGAACAAATAATTGTGGATCACACAAAGATTTGTCTCGTGCGGGAATCGAACCCGCGACTATTCGACACAGTGGGCGGAGCAGCTCAAGCTCTTAACCACTGCGCTAAATCGTCCGCCAATTGATCAATTTGAGTTGTACCTATCTCAAATTTTGATGGAGGTAATAGGTAACTTCTAATGGGTATTTTTGATTTACAGGTCTAACCTACCTCTATAGGTACCTATACTCTAGGCAGGTACGAGTAGATGTTTGTAGTAGATCATTATGCGATCGATTGTATTTTACTTTACCGATATTTGGCTCATTTTTCGTTTTTTTTTAGCTGTAGTTCGGTTGGCGATAATGAGATTCTGGATTCGAATCCTAGTTCTCAAAAATTTGGGATTGTGCCTGGTATAATGTCAATCGGCTCGTCCCCTATTATGTTGGGACCTAACATAGTCAGTGATATGTGGATATAGACTCTGCCACCCACGCTTGCTAGATGCAGGCGTAAAGGGGCTTATTTTCTTACTTTATTTTTGCAAGATACGCATAATACGCTTCTCTTTGTGGTGAAAAGATCTAAGCAACAAAATCATTGTTTTAAGAAAAATCACTGTTACGCCTATATTCACCAAGCGGGAGTGGCAAAGGTCTACTGAGTGCACCCACTTTTCGCCGACGATGTTAGGTCCCATATAATAGGGGGCGAGACTATTGCCATATACCGAGCACAATTCCAGACTCCGGACTCATACTGGATATTTTTCGTTAGAAAAACTACATTTGTCCGACCTAGGATTTGAACCCAGAACCTCGTGATCACAAAGCAACGCGCTTTACCACTGGACCAACGAGGCAGTCAGTAAGGAAAAAGGTACCTACCTACCAGTTTTAATTAGTTAAGTTTACATTCGGTACTCTCTGCCTACCCCGCAAGGGATCTGGCGTGATGATATAGATAGATAGATAGATAGAAGTTTACATTTTAAATAAATAGGCATAGACGTAGGTATCGACTAAAATATACTAATTACCCACAGAACTTTAATAGGTAGGTAAACACCACGCTTACTAGGGGTTTGAGTTCATTGACCTCGTCACATTAGTCTCCACATCCGTTTGCAAACCCTTCAAAATAAATCACGGAGGGGTACTACGTGATTTCCCGAGGTCCGCCTGCATTAGGTGAGGTCTATTTGTTTGACCTCCCCTAATTTATTATGAGCAGAGGTACGCTGAAATGGCCGACCCCGGAGGGTAAGTGTGGGAGGAAGTTGATGTTATAACGGTCCATCACATCTGAATAAGAAATTAGCGGGCATTAATTCAGGAAGTGCATATTGAATAATTAAAAGCACTATGGGTTAATGCATACCTAAATAGTTATCTTGGGTACTCGAGTCAGTATTTTAAAAGGAGACGTACACATAACACCCAGTAAGAATTACTAATTATTAGGTACTCCTGCTCAATGTCCTTCTTTATCGGTTTTACATATTGTGTTTTTTTCACGTTTCAAATTCTTGTTTTGATTGAGTGAAGTATTCAGGTATAACATTTAAGGTATGAAACCTTCAATGTTGTAGTATTATTCTTACAAATAATAGGTATATTGACGCAGGTAAGCTTAAATAATAGCTGCCTATTCGTCTGTATTGTTTAATTTATCTACATTTTCGGCAACAGAATAGTCAGAAGAAGGCCATTTAAAAGTTTCCACAGATAGCAATAGAAAATAATAAAATAGAAAATAGGATTGTATCTAAATGTAGCAAGATATATGTGGGTGTACTCAGTACACCTCTGCCACCCTCTCTGGGGAATATAGGCGTGACGGTGTTGTAGCAAGATACGTACTCTTACTCATACCTAATCAAACCTTGTCAATGATACTTACCTAATCGTGAAATTCGAAATTCCAACAGTTTTAAAACTTGTTAATTCCTTACCACCAATACCACGGCAGCCGACTTAATCACTGAGTATACTTAGGTACCAACCGTACGTTATTAAACCAACTTTGGTTTGGTATGCTCGTCTTGTCTGACATTAAAATGAAGTCCACTTTCCAACTCATGTATACTAAATACCTCAAACCTCACCGGAGTACGGAAGACGCCGCAGACAACCCGCATTTCCTCACCCATTAATCCGTTGATTAGCGTTCACTGGAGGGGATTTAACGATTACTTTTAGCTATGTAATTACACCTCTTCACTCGCTACCGACGGGTTATAGCGCCCGTAATAGTTGCTCCGTAATGGAAATCGAGATCAAGTTTTGTTTACTGTGGTAGGACATACATACCTAGGGTATATGTTACCTACTATAAATGGAGTTTATCTTTTGTTAGACCTACATTAGATTTTTTTTGGGAAATGTCTACGATAGACTTTTATTTATTAGAGATGATCACTTATGAAATATATATAAGTAATATAAAGTCAATTACAGGTTTTCACGAATAGCTGCAAATTTGTGACAGAAACAGTAGTAATACACAAATTCACGTAATTTAGATAATTAATAACATTTGAAAAAAATAGGTTTAGCAGCTCTCTTACCTTATTACTCTTAATAGTAAATGGATCAAGACAGAACTTCTTGCATAATTTATTGAAACCATTACTTGCTCGTACCATATAAGAATTTTGTCTGTGATTTGAAGAGGCTAACGGAACAAAAAGAGCGAGGATAAACCTTGTGAACCTTGAGAACATCAAAACATATTTTTTGGAGAAGAGTGGGGTAGTCCATTTCATTCGAGATAATTTTTAGCAAGAATTTACAGTTAGCCATACGTCGGTCATTAACTTATTTATTTATTTATAACCAACATATATTAACAGTCAATTCTACACATGTAAGTTATTGGTTGAATTATAATTAGAATTTAACAATAAGGAAGTGACATATAATTAATGTTAATAGTGAAACTTTTTGATTAGGTTAAAATTATTATCGGGAGGGAAAGGCATCTGTAGTCGGTAGCGTAGAAATTTAATGAACCTTTTTTGTATGCCTTTAATACGGTGTATATATTTGTCATAGTAAGGGCTCCAAATTTGTGATACATACTCCAGGTAACTCCTCACAAATGTCCAATACAATATTTTAGCTTGTTTACAGCACCCGGATAGCCTCATGATAAAGTCCTTTGAGGTCCTTTCTTATCAACCGGAATGATGTATGCACGTTTCCAGATTTAGGGAACAGTCCAGGTAGGGAGACACATTTTAACCAGTAGAAATATAGGTATGGCGATAGTTTTAGAACATTGTATAAGAAATTTTGGTGATAAATGTCTGACCATCCAGCGGATTCATATGGATCAAGCTGACAAAGTAGTTTTTCTGTTAGTCCCAAATCGATATAGATTGTATGAATGTCAGACAGTGAATGAATATTACTTGTTGAAGGATGATCAGTTTCATTATTAGTAGATGACGCATCGGTGACTGGGTCCAGGAAAGTTGACTGGAAGTGTGATGAAAATGCTTTGCAGATTGATTCCGAAGTGGAAACAAGCTGGCTAGGAATCATATTCCGTTTAGAACGATATTTCACAAACCACCAGAAATGCTTTGGCTTTCCCTTAATAGATACTTCAGTAGATGATCACCTATAGTAGTCTTCTCCCATTCGAGCAAACGAAGAGAATTTTCTGTTTACAGTAGGTATGCTATAGGAAATGAAATAATTCAAAATTATGCAATAATTTACTGAATTTTTCAGCTCTTTGAGGCTCCGTAGGTTTTGCATAATGTAGGAAAAAAACAAAATATTTAATTAAAGTCTTTGTTTGGATTTTTTATTTAAAAAAAACAATATTTTCATTGCACCTATTTCAAATTATAAACATTAGATTCGTAATTTGGGTATTATGCACACTATGTTTAATGCAAACTCGATCTTATTATCTCTCCTTATTAAAAGTCTCGACTTTTAGATATTACTTTAAGCCTACTTCTGTGAGATATTTAGGAACATGAGTGTACTCTACCCAAAATATGCGCAGGATCAATAACTTAAAATAAGTGCTATACTTTCCTGTTTTATGGGGATAGTTTGTCTTGTAGGTCTTTGTAGGATGTCTTTGTAGTATTGTTGCTTGGGGAGGGTTTGTCTTAGTAGTCTAGTGGCAGCTAGTATAACTGGCAATCACGAGGTACGAGTCACGGACTTATTGACCCGCCCTCGTATCTACTAGATGCGAATTTTATATCGAATAAGGTGTCGTATTTAAAAAGAAAAACAGTTGCTGTCAGGAATTTGCAATTACACCCATATTATGCCCTCGCCTACTATCACATGGAAACTAACCTTGGCGGCAATATACGAGTGTACCCAGCACACCTTTGCTACCCCTGCTTTGGGAATATAGGCGTGATGGTGTAGGTATAAAAATAATAATTGAGAGTTAATAGTACTGCTGCTTTTATTTTCCTTGTGTAGTCCATTCTTCTGTTCTTGTTTGTCTTCAACCGTCTCGTTAATTTGGTCCTGAAAATCTTTGAAGAGGCTTGTAAGATATTAACTAAACAACTAATATCATTGAGCCTCTATATTTTTGAAGTCAAACTATTTCTTTCTTTTGATAGTACCTTTATATGAATATAATGTTAAGTGTCCCAGATTAATTGTAATAATTTACTATAGTTTGCAATGAACAATGATTCTTATCTTGATTATCGGTTTTGTTCGAGTAGGTATTCAATCAATCAATCAATCAGCCTATCGCAGTCCACTGCTGGACATAGGCCTCTCCTAACACGCGCCATTGCACACGGTCCTCCGCCTTCCGCATCCAGTCTGTCCCAGCGACCTTTTTGAGGTCGTCGGGACAGACTGGAGTAGGTATTAATGAGTCTGTATTGTTATTTTTTGCAAAGTCCACAAATAAATTTCTATTGATATACATAATGAAGAATTGTGGGTAAGCTCAGTTTATGCACACCTCCCCTTGTGTGTTCATGAAGAAATATTTTCATTAATTCAGCTAGTATAACTTCTACATCTATACACTCAGAAACATTAAACATTCCAGTATTTACTCTCATATTGGTTGCTTCCCTCACTGCCCTAAAATCAGATTTATTTCACAGGAACTTTGCAAGCACCCCTACTCACCCTCCGGAAACTTCTCCCCCACCCTGAGCCCCAGCATCCGCCATTTTACGATGATGGAAAGAGACGAAGATATTTGCACACATAAGTAAGAAGGTAACAAAAGAAATGGGGTGCAAAAGGAATTAGATATGAGTTGGGTTGAATGAATAACAAGGACAATAGAGGAGGACGATTTATCTTGGCTCGTGAAATCTTAAAACAGGCAAGCCTTTGTTCGTTTTTGTTCTTCTATTCCAATGAATATTTGCGTCACAGTCGACCTAAAAAAAAAACACACACACATGAATTTGCTACCTGACCCACGATGTTGGTAGGTAGATATAATGAAATGTGTTCAATCAGTTCTGTAATTTTTCAATATATCAGTCACATACAATTTAGAATACGTACCTATCGGTTTATACAGGTTACCTACTTAGGAATTAGTTCACTGCTTGAATAAAATCGAAGGGTACGTGCTTTAGGATATTCTAACATAGAGGTATATTATATCCATTTTAATGTGGTTATTTTATTCTAAGTATTATGATGTCTTAGTATTATAAGTAAGTATCGGCTTTGGTCTGGACTGACAATTATAATAATATAAACCTTCTTAGAATCCAACTGGCAGCGGTATACTATTATCGGGCGGTGTACTATCCGAAGAGTAAATGCCACAATTTATTTCAGTCTTTTTAAAATTATCAATCAGATACATTATGTCTATCTATCTATCTATCTATAACCTCACGCCAGATCCCTTGCGGGGTAGGCAGAGAGTACAGAGTTCCAACAGGTTCTTTCCTTACATACCTCTCTGGCTTCCTCGACTCTCATAGTTCGTCTCATACACGCTCGCCGGTTACGGAGACTCTTGACTTTTCCATCAGATAAGACTCGGTTTATTTGGTCGTGGTAAGATAGTCTAGGTCTTCCCCGGTACCTGCATCCTTCCACTTTCACATTGTATATCTGTTTTGTCATTCTTTCCTCTGGCATTCTTTCTATATGCCCGAACCAACGGAGCATGCCCTTTCTCATCTTTACACCGATACTATCTTTCATACCTACTCGCTGTCTTACTATGCTGTTGCTAATGCATTATGTAGCACTATTTAACTACTTGGATACATTGATTGAGCAAGTAAGTTTAAAATAAGAAGTGTTTGCTACTATTCGACACGTGCTCATGCTGAATACAATGTCTAACATTTATGTACATAAGGTTACTTGCATAATTTGGACACAATACAAATGGATGTTTTTACAATATTATTTTTAATTAAAAATATGTATTAAACACTTATTGCAGGTCTATTTACAAACACAAATTTTACCTATATGCACAAATACATACCTATATATACTCGATATGCGTTACACAAAGATTCCTCCTGTGCGGGTATAAAACTCGCGACTATTATGAGACCAACCCATAGTTTTAAGCTCAGACCACTAGTCGTAGCCACCGGATCACATGATTATTTCTTATCACTTTACTCAATTACATTATGTACACTAAGTATCTACGCTATAAAACTTAATAATGCCGAATGATTTCGAAGTCGAGTCCCCGGCTCCCCAGCCGAGCACTCGAGTGAAAATACCCAGCCAGTCGAGTTGACACAAAACTTTATTGCCCTCGTTATCGAGGCCGTTACTTTCGTTATTTGATCGCATTAGAGGGTGCATGCACCCCTATGCTTTACCTAAATATACCCATACCTATTGGCCGTCACATTTTACCCACCTATAGATTCTGCGTTTTATATTGAATAGCTAAATGTATTCCTCTTAAAGAGCTGCCTACTTAGTAAGCAAGCATTGAACTTTTTATAGTTATTTAGGCTAATTCTACTTTTAACACAAACCAATGTGTATGTGTTAGTTTAATTATTCTTAATATTTTTAAATTTGTCTATATCTTCACGCCAGATACCCTGTGATAGCTAGAGAGGAGAGAGTTAAAACAGTCCACTCAAAAGGAATAATTTTAAGAATGTATTCCTCTTAAAGAACCGCCTACTTAGTAAGCAAGCATTGAACTTTTTATAGTTATTTAGGCTAACTCTACTTTTAACACAAACCAATGTGTAAGTGTTTGTTTAATTATTCTTGATATATCAAACCAAACTGACTATAGTTATATATCAAGAATTATTAACACTTACAAGGCGGCTAGAGTTCTTTTTTGAAAGTTTGCAGTTTTATTTTCTTCTGCTAAAATTTTTTTTTTACTGGACTAAAAGCTGCCTTCACCTACATCAGAAATCAGTATTTTATGTTTTTTCCATGTATGAAAATATATGTTTCATTCAAATCAAACCCATCTTCAATAAAGTTATATACAACTTACAATCAATATTTTTATAAAACTACTTCGTATGCGGCAAAATATTCTAATATTTTTATAAAACTACTTCGTATACACAGACTTCGTATGCGGTCGCAAACAGCGCCATCTACTGGGTCTATGTTATATAACCTATGGTACTTGGATAAGGTAGCTTTCTAAGGTAGCAATTTTGAGTGTATTCGTTACACGCATATAAAAATACAAAGCTTTTCTCTTTATAATAAATAGTTATAGACTTACACGTAGGTAATATTCGTTTCAAGCAAGATTAGTAGAGCTGATGCAGTAGTAAATTACAAGCAGTTACATATGCTACTAGCATCCACGAACCCTTCTACTAAACGATAATTCAATGCTGTTTCTTAAGTCGTAAACTAGAACTTGAAGTAAGGGAAGTAAGGGACTTGTAACTTGAATCGGTATGCTAGCCCCCCCAAGTTAAAATAGCGATCTTTTAGAGCCCCCGTATCTTGGAAATTCTAGCGATAGAAATTTATTTTCGAAAAGGACATTAAATACAGAGGGTTACGTAGCTCCCCAAATGCATTTCCTGACATTAAAATGCTTAGGCACGTTTTTAATCAATTTCCTTAGATGGAACACCCTACCGCTTAATATGCTCAGTGCAGATTGAAGATTCCGTTTGCTCATAAATATTTATTAGAGGGCAACCTACGTACAAACCAATTTATTTTAAAACGGGTAGGGTATATAGTACTCACTCATTTGAATTTTCATTTGCATTTTAGTGGTAAATAATGAACTATTTAGATGGCGCAGTTCGTAATAATATAGGTCAATTAACTACATAGGTACGTCATAAAAATAAAATTATTAAATAAATTTAATTTGAAAATATGTAGTGTTTTTTACCTAGTTAGGTAAAACAACTGTAATGTACATGCAATGACAGTAAAAAATACACTTTATTACATAGGTGTAATATAAATTATAGTTTTCAATTTTCAGAAGTAGATTGTCTTGAAATATTTAAAAGTAAACATAGCTATTTTTTATATATTATTGTGATAATAGATAAAAATGTAGCTGTTTACTACCTACAATATATCTTACTCTCTTTAAAGTAGCAGTGCCTTGCATTACACAGTTTCAGGTCCAGCCGGAAAAAAAATGATCACAACCCCTAGCCTTTAAAAATTATTTTAGTTTAGTGCACGCCGACAAAGACGGATCTCCTTCTGTGACCAAATTACGTGTGATAAGATGTAGGTGATTACTAAAACGAAAAAATAGTTTTTTAGTAATTATCCCATAGACGAACTATGAGAGTGGAGGAAGCCAGAGAGGTATGTAAGGAAAGAACCTGTTGGAACTCTGTACTCTCTGTCTACCCCGCAAGGGATTTGGCGTGATGATATACATAGATAGAGATCCCATAGACTACTACAATGTATCATCTGCCCTGAGTGCTTAGCAAAATAGTACCTATTCTATTTCCGGAATATTCCTATTATATCCTATTTCCTAATATCCTAATTATATTAATATATTCTATACCGCATTGTTCGGACTGCCTCCTTAGTGTAGTGGCAAATAATGCGCGTTACTGTCACAAGTTGCTGAGTTCAAATCTTAGGGCGGACAATGGTGGTTTTTCTGTCCAAAAAATCCCAGTATCAGTCCGAAGTCTAGAAATGTGCCCGGTATACGGCATTAGTTTACTCGCTCTCTGTTACACGGGACCTAATATCGTCGGCAATAAGTTAGTGCACACAGTACATCTCCGCTTGAGGAATATAGGCGTAACGTGACTTTTCAATCTAAAAATATTGTCGTTTTGTATTTGGGTTAATGACTAGAGAAATTCTACTCGACTTCATGTTGCACCTGTCCTATATTATTCTCAAAGGACCGTGTCTTTTTGAACATGACATGCACAGAATGGTCCGACCGTATTTAGGGCGGAATTATATCAACGAATCTGAATTAATGAATCATTAATAAAGTGCCACGTGCAGTTAATTACTTTGTGAGATTAAGGGAGATTGGTTTAGTTATCTTAACAATGAGCTTTGACAATTAAGTTGAATGCGGGCTTGTTTATTTCATGAATATACCTATTTACTAGCATTTATACTACGTAACTCACATTATGACAGTACTTTCAAGTAATAAAGGACCACCCAAAAGATTTGATAACGACACTAAGACGAGCGATCCTTCATTATTGTAATTTAGAAAGAAGAAGAAAGAAATAACATTTATTTGACCATCACACTACAGTACAGAGAAAATATATAATTATGCAAAGTACGGCACAATTTATGTGGGGCCAAACAGGACTCTGCCTCAGCATATTTCTGCACTATGGTTATAGTGCAGCGCTGGTATTCTGGCAGTACCTTTGTGGGTGGCGTCACAGGTAATAAAATAATATGTACATATACATATATATAAAATATAAAGATAATAAATAAATATGTATGTAGAAGAAAGTAATAACATAAATAAAACAGCACTCCGCTTAAAAGAAGGCAAAGACAATATTAAATAATGCAAGTAATACAATACAATTAAATTAAATATTATACTGAGTTCTTTTATTTACGCGAAATTAAATATTAAATAATAAATAAATACAGTTATATTTATAGTAAAGAATTACAAATTCGTCAATGATCTTACTGGTGTGTCTATATTGTCTTTGATTCTTTTTAGTCTTTTATTTCGGTTTCGTATATGGTCTTACGTGTGACACAAGGTAGTAGGAATCAGAATCAGAATCAGAATATTTTTTTATTCATGTAAATCATTACAGTATTTATGAATCGTCAAAGAAGTAACAAAGACTCTACCACCACTTTGGAATGTCATTCCTGTGGAGAAAAAGGGCAAGAAACTCCACGGTTACTCTTTTAAAATAGTATTTTTACAATTTTTCCATCTACATTTTGTTGTGGGGTATGGGAGAACAATATAGTATCAGGTGAGTCTAAATTAGATTAACCAAGTTAAACTATTCATGTGAATGGCTGGTTCTCTTATTTACAGATAAAGAAATGAGGAAGAAAAATGATAAATTTTATTTAACTACTAGAAGGAAGAAAGGGAATAATAAATAATAATAGCTGAACATGTTATCCACATTCTGGTGGAGCTGGAACAACACCTATCCAAGCATTTTTATATTTTAAATAATCATCTAGAGTATAGTTAGCTCGCTTGCAGAGCGTACGTTTAATACAGGATTTGAATTTATTTTCACTAAGTTGAATAACGTCAAGTGGAATTTTATTATAAAATCTAACACAGTACCCCATGAAAGACGTGTGAATTATAGACAGACGAAATTGTGGTTGATCCAATTTATTTCTATGTCGCATGTTATAGCAATGTCTATCACCTAGCTGATTAAATAGATCTAATTTTTTCCGTGTGTACATGTGTGTGCACGTGTGTGGCAGACCAGGGTGTCATCAAGTATATAGTTGTGCGTAAGCGGCAAAATTAATTATTTTAAATGTAGGTAATTACTATAACTTATACTTCAACAACATACAAGACATTGTTGCTGATTAAAATATCGAAAAAACCTTCTTATTCTTTTTCCTTCTTCTTCTTCAAGTGCCTCTCCATTACGGTTGGCCGTCAGCGTGCCTATGTGTTTCTTTCTTGAACGATTTCGACGATTTCTTTCTTGAGCCATACGGAGCAAGTGGTTAACTCTGGCAATTCCGGTCCACTCCCTATGTTCCGCAGCCGGAAAATGCATAATGATATTAATGTTTTTACACAGAACATATACCTTAATTTTTTGAAGTCGTTCTATAGAATTAACTAATTACATAAAAAGGTGTTAGGTATTTGGATTTTTATAACAAAACATAGTCATTAGCATTCCGGAGGCTAAACTAGTGCCCGATATATTGACAATAAGCTTGCCCCTTTTTACATTTGTATCTATTTAACATGTGCGTGTGGGCGAAATGTGTGTAGTCACCGTATCTCTACCGCATCATCTTGGAAACTAAGCGTAAAGGATTTTTTTTATTTACGTAAAAAATACTAAAACAAAACTATATTGAAAAAGCTTTAAAATACTCGTTCAATATTACAACTTGCAAACGTGAAAGTAAACCGCAGTTCTAATTTTCTAAGTAAAAGTGCTCCAAAGTAAGAATTAGTCGACGGACACTGAAACGAATAACCGCTTTGCCGGCCGCAAGGAAAACGTTTTATTTTTTACTTTTGCGCGTGTAAATGTGCCTATTCTTTATTTTTACGATCCCGCCGGCTTCTAAGTGTACATGCTAGTTAGTGTGTGAGTATGTAAGTGTATAGGTAATGTAATGGTCGTGTCGGGCTTCAGGCAGCGCCCTTTAATGGCGTCGTAATTGCGAGCTGAAATTAAGTGTTATTTTTATGGTGATTTCTCTACTACTAAGTTGCTTTAAGTAGGCGTAAACCGTTTTATTAATTGAAATTATCGTCGCGAATTTTAATGCCTGTGAATAGATAATAATATTACGTTTTCATTTAATGTTTGGAACTCTGTTGATTTCGGATTGTGTAGAATGCAAGTGAATTGAACATTAATTAGGATTGTTCGGGGAACCTTGAATTAAACTATTAGATACCTACCGACATGTTAGTAAATACGTAGGTAAGTTTAGGTCCACATATATTACCTGTCGACATATTTTATAGTTTTGAGTATTTTAACCTAAGCAGGTAGTTACCGTCTTCGAGCCCATTTTGTGATACGTAAGCCTAAGACATTAGCTCTTAAAAATTTTCTGCCCCGGCAAAAACCGAGACATCTTGTAATTTACGCTTGCCGATACGTACCTGACCCTTGGAAGGGGTTAGCGTTTATTTACGAGGCCTACACGAGTCGCGTCAATGCGATGCGCATGTGCGAACTTGGTCCGTGGGCCATAAACGCACCCGTCGTAAATAACGCGCAACTTTGTACAGTGTGCGCCGGCCCTTACCGCCCATGCATAACGTCAGTGCACTGAAAAATAAAATTTATTGGCTCAGATACGATGTGAGACATGTCCGAGAGGAATAATAATTTTATCCGGGTGTACATGGAAACCCTTTTAAATTGACAAGTTGTGTAGGTAGAAATTGGCGGTGGATAAATCTATTTAAATGTATTAATAGGTTGTAAATTGTTTTGTTATTTATGCTAATAAATAATTATACCTACGCAACTTGATAAGAAGGTTATATTATCATCTATATTAGTATCATAAATTACTGAATAATTAGAATGTCTTGCAGTCCGGGCCTGCATTAATCAGAATCTGGTTCGTTTTATTTTTGTCTTTATAGTAATTTATCTCCTTTATTGTAATTCATGCCTTGTTGGTCTAGTGGCAAACAAAGCATGTAGAAATCACGAAGTTTTGATGCAAGTATGGTTAAAGTCCTAGGTTGGACAAAATTTTATTTTTAGGTAGTAATTTTCAGTATCATTCCGAGGTCTGGCATTGTGCGTGGTAATGATCTAGTGTGTAAACAAAGTTACATATTTCATATTATTATTTCAAGACTTAAGATACTTTAATACTATCTACCAATCTATATCACCACGTCAGATCCCTTGCGGAGTAGGCAGAGTGTACAGAGTTCCAACAGGTACTTTCCTTACAGAAATCTCTGGTTTTCTCCACTCTTATAGTTCGTCTTATACACACTCGCCGGTTACGGAGACTCTTGACTAGCTTTTCGGATAAGACATGGTCTATTTAGTCATGGTAAGATAGTCTGGGTCTTCCCCGATATCTGCGTCCTGTTCTAGGTACTCTACCAACTGACAGCGGCGTGGAACCATTTAACCCTTTGTAAATACGTGTATTTCTTTTTTTACTTCTATTTGTATAGATATTTCTTTGCTGTTTTTTATGTAATTGTATATATTGTATATAATTTGTGAAACTATAAATGGTTGGTCTTCTACGTCCTTTCACTTTTGAATTTGTATATCTGTATGGTTTCTTTCATATCAAGTTTCTTTAAAATCCGTTAGGTATGAAGAAATAATAGATATTCCGCAGAAGTCGTGCTAATTTTCGAATTTAAAAAGTGTTCTGTTTTATTTTACGATGTAAGACACCTACCTTATTATAACGTTTCAGTTAAATTATTTTAGCCATTTTAATATGAATAAAGACCAGCTATGTCGCAAGAACTGTGATTCTTTTCGAGATAAAAAGTATCTCTATTATTATTTCGAGACCTAAAACACCTTGAAAGTGTTAGTAAGATCCATTCTGTCATTTTAGTATGAAGAAATAACAGCTAGATATCCCTTGTAGTGAATATATTGTATAAGCATTATTCCAAGATTGAAGAGACACCTCCATATTCAGTTTATTTTAAATCCGTTCAGCCGTGTTAATATGGAGAAATAAAATCAACTATCCCCCAGAATTATAATTGCATTTCCCGAGCTAAAAAGTAGTCTTGAATAATCTCTGAAAATTCCTCCATTTTCCAGTATAGTCTTTTTAAAATCGGTTCCAACGTTCGGGATATTAACACGGACAAACAAACATTTTTTTGTATTGTGCCCATATGCACTTAAAATATCATATTTATTTCAAAATCACAAATCCCAAATCAATATTTTTGTACGCTGTGCGGGATCGTACCTGGGGAACTATTCGACCAATTTAGTTAAGCAGTCTAGGTTTTATCGGTTAAACCAAGTCATCTTTGTTTTGCAAAAGTATTTTAAAGTCAACTCAATAATTAGTAAATTTTTGTTGTACAACAATTTTAACAGGTCCCCAGGCTTCTAGTCACCTGTGAAGAAGAAGAGGATTGCCAGGCTTTTTTGCCTAAATGTGATTAGTATCTTTAAGCCTTCATGCAGACCGGTAAAAATCCACCAAATGCATATTGGAATGATTTTATATACCACTTACATGGATATTATCGGCATGATATAGTGTGTGAACAAAGTTACCTATTTCATATTGCTATTTCACGACTTAAGATACTTCAATACTATCTATCAATCGTTATCATCACATCAAATCCCTTGCAGGATAGGCAGAGATTTCAGATTTCCAACAGGTTCTTTTCTTACAGACTTTTCTGGCTTTCTCCACTCTCATAGTCTGTCTTATATAAGCTCACCGGTTACGGAGACTCTTGACTTGCCTTTCTGATAATACACGTTCTATTTGGTTATGGTAATATAGTCAAGGTCTTACCCAATATCAACGTTCTTCCACTTGCTCATTTTATATCTCTGGGTTTCTTTCACATTAAGTTTCTTCATAATCCGTTCCAAGCAATCCTGAATGCATCGTCGGTTTATGCACGAAATCATGTTTGAGTGTTTAAATCAAACGTGTATGAACAATTTCCAATGAGTGCTTTTAACTACTCCGTAATTTTTGTGAGGACGCGAACCTGAGTCCAATATCAATATATGGAGGAATTCATGTGTAGGCAAAATCACATAGTTTACGTCGTAACATTGCAGTTCGGGACAAACAGTAATAAAGTTTTGCGGAATATCCCGCGACAATCTAGTAGCTAATTTGTTTTGGAACAATGAATGATTTATCAAAATCGACTCTTTTTTTCTTTCCTCAGAAACTGTTACATTTCTCGAAAATATAAGTATGCAGAGTTGTGTTCCTTATCCCAAATTTCATTGAAATTCATCAAACAGGTATGGAGTAAAATGTCTTTTTAGAAATTCAATGTTTCGCTTATTTTCGTATTTTCTGAAAAAATCTTTTGATTTTCCGGTATAAATACTATTCAATATGTTATCCAATATTTTAAGATATCCGCGTGCAAAGTTTCATCAAAATCTGCCTGGTAGTTTTTGCGTTATGATGGTTTATACCCTTGGACAGATAGACAGATAGACAAACAGCCAAACCAAAAAAATGTAGAATTGGCTTCAACATCAATAGAATGTCCGTGGATTGTTATTTCCAAAAAATGTACACAGACATGACTTCCTTAGAGTTTTATTATATGTAGTATGTAAAGATATAGATGCTTTACTTTTCCCTACAAACTGTTAGATTTCCTGAAAACGTAAATATAAACTATGTTGCCTGTCATATGAAATATATGAAAAGTAGTTTTGCAACAATGAATGATAAATCAAAATCGACTTTTTTCTTTTTCCTCAAAAAGTGGTAAGTTTTTCGAAAATATAAGTACACAGAGTTGTGACCTTTTGTACAGGTGACAATTACACAAAATTTCATTGAAACCCATTAAACAGGTTTGGAGTAAAGTGTCTTTTAAGAAATACAATATTTCGCTTATTTTCGTTTTTTCTGGAAAAGCCTTTTGATTTTCCGAGATAAATACTATACAATATGTTAGCCAATATTTTAAGGTATCCGCGTGGAAAGTTTTATCAAAATCCGCCCAGTTTTTGCGTGACGACGGTTCATACCCTCCGACAGACCGACAAACCGACAGACAGACAGACAAATAGACACGAAAGCCAAAAATTGTAGAATTGGCTTCTACGTCGATAGAAGGATACCCCTGGGTTGTTATTTCCTAAAAATATTTCACGTACAGACACGACTTCCTTACAGTATATGTATAGATATGGATAAATATGTATGTTAATTTATATTATTTTGTTGAGTTGTATGTGTGTGTAATATGTTGTGTATTTATGTATAGTTTTATTCCATTGTACAATTGTTACTGTCCTCGCTACTTTTCATCTGTCTATCGCTCTAAGGTTGGCTGTAAGAAAACTCAATTTTTAGTTAAGCTCGCCTTTGTACATAAAAAATTCTATGCAGTTGTTAATTGTGTGTATATGTGTACAATAAAGAATAAATATAAATTAAATAAAAAATACAGGAAACAGAATACAATCAAAATGGTGCCAAATTTGACTACACCTACTTATATCTAGATTGTACCTATAACATGTGTCCTATTATAAAGATTAAACGTAAATGCACTTACACTCATGGTATCAATCATGGTACAGAATAGAAACTTTGTAAAGGTAAATGATATAAAAATAAATTGTAATAATAATAGTAAGAACTTAACCTCTTGCAAAATGAGACCCATGTCCTTGTACAAGTTTTTCAAAGGTCCGGGTAATACGCATGAATGTCAGCGAGGTAGTAAAAAAATAAACTTAGTATGTTCAATAATCTTCTGTTCTATCTAAAATATTTCGACATAGCCTGATTTATTCCCGATACGTTTGGCTGGTTGTTTTTATTTATTTTAATCCTTTATTGTATACAGTACATTTACAGTTGTAATTTTTCAGGTGATATACAAAGGCGAGCTTAACTCAAAATATAAGTTCTCTTCCAGCGAACCTTTAAGTGTTGAGAGATGAGAATGACAATAAGAGGGCAGTTAAACAATCATACTTTAAAAAAACAACAAAATAAACATACATAAAAATACACATCATCATCATCAGCCCGTGTCAGTCCACTGCTGGACGTAGGCCTCTCCCATTGCACGCCACTGAGCTCGATCTTCAGCTCTCCTTCTCCAATCCCTGCCCGCTGCCTTACGAATATCGTCGCCCCACCTAGCTACAGGGCGCCCTATACTAGACCTCCACTCAAGAACCAGTCTGCCCCAACGGCCATCGGTTCTGCGGCATATGTGACCTGCCCACTGCCACTTCAGCTTGCTAATTCGCTGAGCTATGTCGGTAACCTTGCTACACATAATATATTATATTATAAATATGTATCAACAATCAGATAAGAAATGTTCCCTGATTCTTCTTCTGAAGATGTCCAGAGAGGTGCTTGCGCGTATAGCGTGTGGGAGTGAGTTACAAAGACGCACTCTACGAACAGGAAAATACCTATCATAGCAACTGGAAGAATTAAGAGAAGCACGAAGTAGGAGAGACGTAGCAGTACGACAGGCCTTGGGAACAAAGTCCAAACGCTCACGTAGATAAATAGGAGCTTTGGGGTTTTAAAGGACGGAAAAGAGAAAAGAAAGGATATGTGAGTTCCCGGCGTTGCCGCAGAGACAGCAACTTCAATTTTCTTCGGGACTTTGATACACGATCATATTTACGGAGACCGAAAATGAAGCGGATTCACAGATTCTGCAAACGTTCCAGCTTATTAGTTAATAAGCTCTTCAGTGGCATCAAGAAAACAGATATCACCATAGTCTAGAAGTGGTAGGAGAAGAGACTGAGCAAGGTTTATTTTAGTTTGGAAGGGCAAGAACTTTTGAAGGCGTTTGAGAGACTGGAAGGAGCCGTAGACCCTTTTGTTTACCTCTAAAATGTGGATGCTCCATGTGAGGTTGGAGTCCATAAAAACCACCTAGATTTTTAATTGTTTTAGAGTAGGGTATAGATACAGAATAAAAATAGAACTGGAGAGAGAGCCCATAGATTCATATCTTGTGCATTCATATAGTATCTGCCACCAATGATGATAGCTTGAGACTTAGCCGGATTAACTAAAAGACCAAACGACTTTGCCCACTTGCTGATATTTTCAAGCTCATCATCGATAACGCCCGCATCGATTTGCATGATTAAGCTTTAAAATGACGATACAGCAGTTGTTTTATAGAAGCCTAATATTTTTCATCTCAAATTGATGGAGGTGTGATAAAAACGCATGCGGTCCGCACAATAGTGTTCACCTACACGGATTTATGGTTAATTTGTACGTGATATATAACGGACTAGCTATCAATTAACCCTTGGCCGCTAATCGGTCGCGGTGTAGTGTTAATTCTACTAATTTTACAGCCTCAATAGACAATCGTGAAAAGAGACGCGTGGGCACGTGGACACGTCGAGATATTTTGGACTTTAGCTTCTTGTTACTAATTTCCGTTGGCGTGTGGGATTCTTAGCAAATATGTACTATTCAAAGTTAGTACAGTGTCTAATTGTAATACTCAAATCGTTTATTTTGCATAAACCCTGCGGGGGTGTATACAAAGTGTCATATTTAAATATTTTTTTTACTTACTAATCTACTACCGGATCGGAACGCGGCCTCCACTGAGAAGATCCGGCGAGAAACTCAGCAGGCTTGTCTTTTTTGTTTAATTTTCCATTATTTTTGTTTCATAATTTTTTGTATACAAGATAATAAACACAAGACCTTAAAGTAGTTTATTCTAAATCAGTAACTGAATTGATTTCAACAATTTTTAATGTATCTTACATTTTTTTTAGATTTGCAAGAAATGCTTTTACTCCTTCAGTGCGCTATAAAAAACAAAATTTATTCCTGATTCATAGCAATAAGTAGCTTTCAAATGCATTCCTAGAACGTATTTCACAAAACGCACACATACACGTACAAGTTTCATTATTATTTGGGGTACAAAAGTGCTTAAAAGAAGGGTAAAAACCTTTAAATTTGGAAATTTGGTTTTAGTTTTGTATTTACGAAGCAATTCTCTAATTGGGGTGTCTGAGGTCTTGCGTTTATTATGTTACACCTTGTATATACATACATTTTTATATTATACAAAATCATTAATGCGATCCAGCTCCAGTGTGATGCCTTACGACTGAGATATAAGACTATTTTTAAATATATGTTACAATGAAAAGCTAGAGGATTCTGGGTGGACCAGTCTCCACAAGCAGCACCCGTTCACGAGTACCACTATTTGAGCAGCCATCACATATACAATATCATAATTCTCGTATTGTATCTGTTAGGTAAGTTGCTAACTAAGGAGGTCCTATTATTATAACTTTATGGGTAATTAAATATATAGTTTAGAATTACTTAATTTAAAAAAATATGTACAGGGATTAAACATTACTGATGCACGCGCGAGGTAGAGTTAATTTAAACTCGTCGCCGTGCGAGGTGATGAAAACTAAAATATAAAAACTGTGAATATAGGCTTGATAGTATATAATTTATATTTATTTATGTTCAACTTTGCTATCACCTACTTCCATCATAATTAGGATAAATCTTTATTTAATCTATGCGTGGTAAATAAAATCAGCCATTAATATGTACGTTATTCCGGTCTTAAAATAACTAAGTATATATAATAATAATATCGCCGTAGGGCAAAACTTATTTAGTAACCAAAAAGTGCTTTAGGAGTGACGTCATATATCAACAATATTTTAAAACTGAGCCATCATGTAATAACTTGATTATGAGGAAAATAAAAACTATCACTGAATTATTGTATATCACCGAATAGCGAAGTTTTGTCATATTTATTTTAGGCGTAAGTTATTCCGGGTGTATCAAGGTTTTGCTTATTTTTAATTTATTCCTGGTATAATATTATATTCTGAGGAGATTCTGAGGAGATTCGCAGGAGAACCAAAGTCACCGATGTAATGTAGCTCTCAGAATTCACAAACTTAAGCGGTAGTGGGCGGGGTATTGCCCGTAAAACTGATGGCCGTTGGTGCAGAAAGGTCTCGAACGGCGACCTCATACCTGAAGACGTGAGATAGGCAGGCCCCCACAAGATGGACCTATAGTCTGGTGAAGGTAGCGAGCTGGAAGCCGGTTGTCGTGACGATTTTTAGGGGAGGACTTTTACCCGCAGAGAACATCCTTCGCCTGGTGATGATGACTATATTATATATCAATTTATTTGTACAAGCCGAATATGTATCTAAGTATATCTTACCAGGCTCAGCCGCAAAACAAAGCAAACGATCAACCATCAAACGCACAAATAAAACTCTGTAACTGTATCTATCTTTACAGCTACACCGGAACGCGACCAATTTCATCCTTACATCAAAGAAGGACATTATCCTTTCTTCCAGCGGTCATAAACGTTATCTCGGGGAAAGCAGCGCGGGCAAGCGGCGCGCAATCTACATAGCGCTGATAATAGCAGACCAGTGTGTGTAGAGCCCTCGTCCCTTGTGCCTATTTGTGCGTAGGATTAGATTGTCTGTCGGTGAATTGTAGGCTTAAGTTTGGTTCGAATGTGTAGGTACATAGATATGGTTATTATTGGTTAATTATAAGGACTATGTTTGATTATTTGTTTGATTATTTAGATAGTCTGAAATATTTAACTGTGGAAACTTGATTTATTTAATACTTCGGTTTCAGATGGGTGACATGCTCCATGTTAAGCCGTTGGTCTCAGTTATTAAGTCTGCCTATGTACCAACAGTGCATAAAGTATAAATAAATATATATTTCCCAATTACCAGCAACAACATTGCGCATAGTCATGAAATGCGAAATAAACGATAAATCATGAATCTCATGATATGTGACATGTGTGTGTACTTGGATTTTGAGCGAGTAAAGTCAGAACAAACTCTAGTTTGAAAATTTGTTGGTGTAATGAAAACGGGAGGTCTGATTTCCCTGGCCGCGATATAAGTAATCTTGGAGGAGCACAGTGGGCGTTTTACGATGGCGGGCGGAGAAGGCTTTTATATTTATTAAGTAAAGTTGGGCTTTCGGCTGTATTAATCCACCTTTATGGAGGGGCGGCGGCGCCTGCTGACGATGGAAACCAGAACCGCATAATGTATGTCGAGTGTAGCGGTATGTGTGTACATAAGCACCTATTAACGGTATGGATTTAAGGGGGTGTCAAACATAGGTACACACATCTAAATGTAAAGTCTATACCTACCCTTCCTTTGAATACATAGATATGAAAAAAAATAACACGTTATATATTGAGTTCTTAGATTTACGCGAATATTACACATGAAATAAAACTATTTTACGTCGCTCAAAGAAGTCTGCAGTCTGTGAACATGTCCTTGACCGCACCCGCCATAACATCAGATTTGATAGACCACAAATCCTCGTGAAAGAACACCGATTCCTACCAAGGATGGTTCGCGAGGCTATTGAAATTAAAAAACATCCTAATTTCAATAGAGAAGATGGCTGGGTGCTTCCATCGTCTTGGGATCCGGTAATTAATATAATCAAATCCAAAACCAAGCATAACACTGCAAGACCTCAAGACACCGTGAGCTCATTCTGCGTAGATCGGACCAACAACAACAAAAATAATTAAGAAGTTTGAGGGTACCCCGGAACAACTATGCCTATTGGACGTCTAACACCTCAGTCCCCCCCGTGACCATGGGTGCTGCAAAGCACTCGAAACGTCGGGAACTAAAAATAAAAAAATAAACCGCGATAAAATCCGTAAAATAGTTTTATTTCAACACGTTATATTTTTTTTAGTTCGTTTAAGTCGGATAAAAATGTATCTTTTCAATAGAAAAATCCAGTTGACAATAGGCTGTCAATAGGGAGGTATATAGATACAAGCTTATTGTCATTGTGCCGGGCACAATGTCAGACTCAGGTCTGAAACTAGAAATTTTTCAATTGAAAAATTACAGTTTTAGACGAACACAGGACCTAGTGAGCTACGTGCATTATTCGTCACGTAACCAATAAGGCAGTCGACAGTTAAAACTTAGATACATACCTATTTAAGGTTCAAGCGGGCCATGACACATATAAGGTATCGCCGCATAGCCGACGCAGCGCAATGGGAGTGCGACGGTGGCTTGGGGAGTTGTAATGTACTGAAATGTACGGGACACGCCATAAAGCGCAGCTCCGCTCGGCGCGACGGAAAACGTCACAACAAACGCAGCCGACAGCTTCCGTCGTGCTCCCGTCGCGCTCCGTCGCCTATTTAACCAAACCTTATGTGTATCTAACTAACTATTGTATCTCTGCGGTAAAAACGTGGGTAAGATCTAAAATTTTCCAAATGAATGTAAGTAAAAGTCCGTAATTAACGGTAAATCTAGGCCATATTTGACATATACATCATATTTGATACGACATCGCCCACGCCTTTTGTAAATTTCTATTGACACCTTCTTAATTACTATCGCTAATTCATTTTATATTGGGAACTTTTACAAAATATCTACTACCGCGGCTTCATTTGTGTAGTCTCTAATTGTGACGTAAAACAATAGTTTTATTAGCCCTCCATTAAAACTGTGGTATGTTCGAAAGTTACCTAATTAGCGTAAACGAAAATGTTATCTAAAAAGTCGGAATGTGTGAACTTTCATTGAAAAAGTCACAGTTTGAGTTAGTGCCTATCGTACGTGAACGTTATCATATTTTTACGGGGTACGTGAAAACGCGCGTTTTTATTACGGACTGTTTTATTACGCGTTGTAGATTAGGAGAGGACGCGGCTTGGTGCGGTGCGGCGCAAATTGATGCTATGCTGAGTGAAGGGCTTAGCACGAAAAATAGTTAACGAATAGCGTTAGCGTCGACGACTCCAGCGACGCCAGTTTAGGCGTGCTGTCACGTTCATGTTTGTTTAGAAAAGGACATTGTCGATAATTGCCCCAGAACCAACAAACATTTGAACCATACCATCATTATTTATCTATTTTATTAAGATAATGGCAAAAATCCGTATCTAACGGACAATTTGCAATCTAAAACGAATATTTCAAAGTATTGTAAGTACTTATATCGAAGTCGCCGACATCTTTACTGAATGTCAACACACACAATATAACCTCATATGTATTAATGGCTACTGAATAACCTCAAAATCTAAAACTGTGCGATATTGCGATTCCCCCGCTTGTCCGTTTAATAATAAATACCTTAAGAGAATTTATGGGTGATTTGAAATCATACGTATTTTTTTATTGCTGTTGGTTCTGGGGCAAATCATGTATGGGCGCAGAACAATGTCCTTTATAGTGTGACATGCATGGCATATAAACTTGCAGGTGTCACGCTAACGTCAATCTTTTCTATGCAAATGCTAAGCACTCTAGAGGTCAACATGCTTTGAAATAGAACATTTTAAGATGGCCCGTCGCACGTGTAGGCATTAAATAACCGAGAATAATGCGGGCGCGCTCCAATTTCATAGCAACACAAAAACTATAACGAAATGCCGTTAACGGCGAACATATTTGACGGCTGAGGATCGTACCTACATAATATACATATATGTATATCAAACAATATAGGTAGTAGTGGACTATCAGAGTAGACCAAAATGAAGAGGTGTCTGTATTTAAGTATTACGATTTTTACGTATAGGAATCAAACATAAGTTAAATATTCCTACTTATTACATTCAAAATTAACTACATAAGCTTCTACAAATTTGTAGGTATAAATTGCCAAAGAAAATACCTTTAACACCTACTGTAATAGGAATATTTACTAAAAATATTTCGTTTAATTCTCAGTAGGGTTCTGCCGAGGTTATATCCTAATACCATAGCTGTAATAATATTTATTATAATCGATAGGTAAGCAAAAATATTTAGTGTGAATATTATTTAATGTTATAATTGTAAATATAATTTAAAATTATCATATATAAAATTATTCAACAAAAAATCTTTATCCTCAGATATTATGCCAGAATTTTGGGCGGGCCGAAGAAAAACAATCTGCGCTATGACGCGTGAAGGAATCGCCCCGTATTTATGGGGGGAAGTTATTGTTTGAAACGTCTAAGTCGTAATTCCGCGACATAAACCAGGCAGGCTTCACTTTGGACCCTACATCCCCTTACCACGCATTTCACCACCCCACCACCGACTGGGATGCTGTTTTTCCCGTGCGAAATGGCCCGTTTGAAATTGTTGTTTTATGGAAGTTTTTAGTAGTTGACTTTGCCCGGGAGAAAATATATAGAACGGCAATCTTTATGTGTGTAGCTATGCATACTTGTAGATATTTATTAAAGCTATAACCTCGTGTATGTTTAATGTCAAATGCTGCTTTAACTTAGAGCACATATAAATTCGAATTTCTCTTAGAATGCATATCTGAGAATGTTTTTAAAAAATATCGTAAGCATGGACCGATAAAAAATCGAAATAACGACCTGTCACAAATAATATACAATAAAATTATCTCCACCATTTTTAAAGTTGGAACGCGCGTTCGGTTCTGGCTTGTCATTGGTCGACGCGTGACAGCTGGATGAAATACGTCGGCGTGCCTGCCCGCGCGCAGCGGGTGACAACATGGTGCCGCTAAGACCCTCTAATGAAATTAAATTCCGTACGTTTTAGATTTGCTCGTAAATAATCCGAGTATCTAATCCACTGATTAATGAACATGAAGGAATTCTCTTGGAGTTTTTTAATCTTGTTGAGTGGTTTGCTGGAATTGATTAATTTTGTTCTTGAAAACATATACAAGAACCTTTATTGCAAGTATTGAATACTACTAGATTAAGTTAGTACAAACTAGAAAATATAGTAGAAATACCAACCTAATAAGCACAGAAGAAAAAAAATAATAAAATGAAACTGTAAGTTTATTTATTGCTGGGTCGGTCACACGAAACCAGTAGACAGACATAGAGCATAACAACAATAAATCGAACAGACGAGCATCAGACATTTTTATGACAGCAGATAGCGTACAAATCACGGCAATATATCCGACAACCCTATCTTCGGTACTTGCGCGATTGTGCTCTAATGTCAAAGATAGGAGACATCTTAGCGCTTTAAAAGCATTTTAGATAAAACGGCGTGTTAGATAGGCCTATGGATTTAGTTACAACAGAATTACAAGTTTACGAGTAACAATATCGTCATGTAGCGGCTTATGGCACCTCTCACGTCTCTGTAGGGTTGTCGATATTAGATGGTAATTATCTATAGATATAGTAGGCAGAGGGTGCAGAGTACCAACAGGTTCTCTCCTTGCACATCTCTTTGGATTCTTCCACTCTCAAAGTTCGTCTTATACGCGCTCGTCGTAATACGTTAGATGGTTACTAGTTTTATAAATAATTAATTATAATCCTAATTAACTATTGACAACATCAAACTATCTACTGATATTCAATAGGTGCGTAATGTTACTTAAATAAAAGGTTAGTTCTATAATAAATCCAGATTATAGATTAAAATGTGATTTTATTAAAAAAGTATCCTACCCGTGATCTATAATATTAGCCCTGCAAAGAAACTGTCCCACCGATGGGCACGAGCCTCCTCTCAAACTGAGAGGGTTTGGCCATCGTCCACCACGCTGGCCTATTGCGGCGAAATTCACACATGTTCGAGAAACTCTTAGGCATGCAGGTTTCCTCACGATGTTTTCATTCACCGTTAAAGCAAGTGATTATTAATTTTTAATACGCACCTGCTTTCGAAAAGACAGAGGTGCGTGCCTGGGGTTGAACCCGAGACCTCTGACTTTGCAGTCCAATGGTCTAACCACTAGGCTATCACTGCTTTATCTATCCCGTGATCTATCTTTGTTTTATTTATAGGGATGTATCGTAAGCAGAATGGGTCCGTGGGCAGCCCTGTTCGCACACGAGCACTAAAGGACTGGTTTACTGCTCTCCTGATGATTTAGTGGGTGCATTCCTGGAGTGCCATCGTCCGCCGTGTCGCGACTATATGGCCGGTGTAAATGCTTGAGATTAGCGCCCGACAGATCGCTACTTAGTCATCTTTTCGGTATTACTTGCTTTGACTTTATAACAAGACGAACGAAATAACTATTTATTTTAGGAGATTTTTTATTTTCACAAGTGGTATACAGCATTTTATGCACTTATTACAAATTAGGTAAAAGTCTAAAATAAGAAGAAATTATGTAAGGGTAACAGGTAAGTGAGGTTGCACTACATAAGTCTTTGTTGAAGACTTATGTAGTGCAACCTCATTACTAACGCCCAGCTGCAGTTCATTCGTTAAATTTTAAAAACGAAATTAATAGCTAATCTATCTTTAAGTTATGTTTTAAAATTAAAGAACGTCAATGCGTCTGACCGTAATAGGATTAGGATGCTAACAACAATTAGGTAGTGAGGAGAAATTTCCCCGAGGACCACAGATGTCTGTTAATCTTTCTCAGAGACTTCCTCATCGAAATACAAGAAAAGTGAGGAGAAATCATCCTTAATCTCCAAATCTTTAATATTGTCACATACATACAGAGCCACTTTATATGTCTCTATTATCCATAACCAGATTTTCATAAGGAACTCACACAGGATATAAATTCATTACGTATTTTCTTCCTCTTAAATTTTAACTACCCGTTCGCCCATAGGTACTATAAAACCAAAACCGTACTAAACACATAATTGTAATTTACAACAATTAAATATTAAAAAACGGTAACTTTAAAGTACCAATATCTCTGTGCGAAGTTCCAGCCCACCCATGTTCCATAATAATAAAAAGCCAGCCATATCACATGCAGTGTAAGGCATAAATTAGCGATGAATACGATACGATCCCGGGGCCATCATAAAATACGAGTGTATAATTTTAATAACAAAGACTAAAACAAAATACATTAACGACTGCCTACAGTTGGTCTCATGCCTGATGTTACAGATTAAGGCGCTGATCTTAATGTGAGTGGGTAATTTATGAACCGGCCGAATTAATTTACGCGGGGTACAGGGAGTGCCTTTATCCTACAGTAAGAAACTTCACGGGTATTCTGTTTCCTTCGAACCGGTTTACGTTAGAATTATTTAACATAACTAAGTGTTTGATTAAGTTAACACTGAAATCATGGATAAAAATAATGTTGGTTTATGTTAGCCAACAATTATATATGATATTTAGTGAAGAAATTTATTTGCGAAATTCATTTATTGAACTTTACAATATTGATTGATGCCTCATTCGGACGCAGGTGTGAGTGTGTAATAACATTATAAATAGCACCTTTCCATCAAGCATTCATATCTCAATCTTCGCATCGTATCTGTCTTCATAAAATCTTATTTCAGTATGATTTCAATATTTTCGTTGCGACACATGCGGCCCGATTCCGTGGAACGGCATAGACTTTACGATCCAATATTTTTATGCAAAGTGCGTCGCCAAATGTGCCTCGTCGGTGTCGAAAAAATACACAGCCACGTCCTTTTGCACGTAAAAAAGGATGCGACAAAATAAATATACACGGAGCCACCCTTTTTGTCCATTAAACGAGCAAAGGTTTTTTCTGCTGCCTCCATAAAATGTGCCCCAATAAATATGTAAATCTACCGAGAAAAAACGCTGTGGAGTGAAGCCGGCCGGTTTCACTTTCGTCTGTTGGACTTAATTGGTACAATTGCATTGAAAAGGCTCCACCGGCTCGAAATGGCAACGACCTTTGTCTCGAGAGAACTCCTTTTATTTGCTCCATGATCTCATATACCAAAAATGCAAATTAATTTTTGTTGCACGCTTTTAATTATGTTATTGCTATTTATTCGATGAAACTTAACATAGATGGCTGTACGTCACGATCCCTCTACCGATATTCGTTTATCTCTCTGTTCATTTCCTTTAACACGTCTTTCAACAAGTTGCTGATTAATGCGTAAGTGTCGTATAAGAGCGAGACATATATCAGAACCTATATATAGGGGGTGGCAGAGGTGTACTGAGTACACCCACGTTTCGCCGACGATGTTAGGTCCCATGTAATAGGGGGCGAGCCTATTGCCATATACTGGGCACAATTCCAGACTTCGGACTCATACTGGGAATTTTTCTTTAGAAAAACTACATTTGTCCGACCTAGGATTTGAACCCAGGACCTCGTGATCACAAAGAGATGCGCTTTGCCACCAGACCAACGAGGCAGTCATTTTATCATATATACATGATATTAAAGTACTTACGTAACAGTCGCTCTAAGTATGATGAGTAATGCATACATTTATCCTATGAATAAGATTACGTAATAAATCTCTAAAGAAATGTTTTACTCCCAGCTGGGTGACATCCTTAATAAAAAGCTGCATCTGTTGAAAGGCGCATAAGTATTTATTTTGAATATGTGTATACTTGCATCTACATGTTAAATGTCAGTAAGTAGTATGTAGGTAAGTTCCTACGTTTATCACACATACAACTGATTTATATTCCTTTATGATTCAATATGTATTTCTGTCTAATTACCTACGCATTAGTTACAATCAAAATTACTTTATGCTTATTTTTGGGTGAGATGCCTACTTAACTAATTACTTCACAATATTCAAGTGGTTTTAAAATAAGTCTTTGGAAAAGCAAAAGATGTGATGAATATTGATTTTAATGATATAGATTATAGTGCTGATGAATAAAGGAATTTTTATTAATATTACCAAAATTACGATACCTGTTTTAAGTTTTTTAAGCCGTAGATGAGTGAAATGTTACGTTCAGAGCTTCATCGATCCGTCCGGGATTCTATCTAGAGGCTGCCTATAGGCCCCTACTTTGTACTCTTTAATATAATTTATACATCATTAGTCAACATTTTTTTTTCTTCATATATTTTTTATAGAACCTTTATTTTGTAATTACACAGAACAACCTAAAATGAAAACTTCTTCTGAATAACTGCAGGCTTAATATCCATTCTATCGTGTAGTTTATAAGTCCATCTGTATTGGGCGGAACCAACCAATTTGCATTTAATTATTTATTAATTAACTTGAAATACGGCTTTTTATGGAAAAAAAAGTTCGTCTTTCCACACCATAAGAAAAAATCAAATGACTAAAGTCCTCTTTAGTCATTATTTACGACTGAACATATCCCTTTAAGATTACGCCAAAAAGCATTTAGGAAACCTCAAACGACCGATGTAAGGTACGTTTGGATACATTTTTCGTTAATGAATGGTATTGATCGCGAGGCTATAAGCGGATAATTTACGACAGCATTCTCGACTTCGCGTGCAGCTCTGAAGGTGTGTTATTTATACCCCCCTCTTTTTTATGCCCCCTTTTTTCGCAGCTCGTAACGGCTGGCAATAAAGGGGACGTAATTTTAATTTCATGATTGGAAAGCTCGATTGGCCGGTTATGCGGCCTAATGAGTTTATGGCGGCAATGAGTCGGTATAACGGTCGAGGATTGAACGGGGGTTTAAGGTCATCGGTGAGGTTGCGGCCGATTTAAGGGGTTAGATGTTACGTCAGGCTGTTTGCGTCAAACTATCAATTGTATTGAAAAAGAATGAAGCTTCGTATTCAGTATATTATAGTGAATTATTTTTTATAATCAAGAACGTAAGATGTATTGGCTTAATTACATTAATGCCAATATAAAGATTATATGGTGGTTTATTTTTAATTTAAACAATGACATGTGGAAGTTATACACTCAGTTCTACCCGTCACCAAGGATGCTGTAAAGCATTCGAAACGTCTCCCGGGAACTTAAAAATAAACTACGATAAGTCGATCCGATTCGAAAAAAGAAACGTACATAGTTTAAAATAAAAATAGAATTCATTTACTATTTCACAAACTAATTGTCAATACCAGCTTATTTCAGGCACTCCATATAATGCACCTTCAGTATTAAAAGAGTATCAAGTTCATTATTTTTTTCCATCAACGCGATACTCGACCAAATTAAAGCGTGTCTTCATAAATAAAGGGCAGTTGTACGAAGACCCGACTTCAGTAAATGGCCTGGCGGTCTGGGCAGGCCCTCGTTCCCACACGACGTTGGAAAAGATAAATCTTCGTGTTACTCCGCCCTGCGCTCGCTCCATTTAAATGCCTTTTTTGTGTTAGGACTACGAAGTTATCTATTTTGTTAGATTAGGTACTCAGTGGAATGAGAAATGGAAAAAATGGAATTAATAGTAGTTATTTGATTAAAAAAATCAGGTACATATTTACCCCGCTAAGGATGTAGAGTTACAATATAAATATGTAGATATACATATTTAAGAGTGTACCTACACAGGTATAACTGTATTTAAAATTTGGTGGACGTTATTTAGTAAATGGTGGTGTTCCTATTATATCAATAAGTTTAAAAAAAACCTATGCGCGTATTCAGGGGCCATTTTAATTTTAATAATTGTGATCTTACTATCGTATATCTATTCTTTTTTAATGAAAAAAATATTATCCACAGGTAAGTAAGGCGGCTGCCTCGTTGGTCTGGTGGCAAAGCGCATCGCTTTGTGATCACGAGGTCCTGGGTTCAAATCCTAGGTCGGACAAATGTAGTTTTTCTAACGAAAAATTCCCAGTATGAGTCCGGAGTCTGGAATTGTGCCCCGTATATGGCAATAGGCTCGCCCCCAATTACATGGGACCTAACATCGTCGGCGAAACGTGGGTGTACTCAGTACACCTCTGCCACCCCCTCTGGGGAATATAGGCGTGAAGGTGTTAAGTAAGGCGGACGATTTAGCGCAGTGGTTAGGCGCTTAAGCCGCTCCGCCCACTGTGTCTTATAGCCGCGGGTTCGATTCCCGCACGGGACAAATCTTTGTGTGAACCACAATTATTTGTTCCAGCCTGGGTATTTGTGTGTTTAAATTTTCATGTTTGTAAACGCACCAACTACACAGTAATGAGTCCTAGTGTGGGGCTACGTTTTTAAAAAATGTATATAATATATTCTTCTTACAAAATATATTTAGTGTAAAGACAAAGTAACTTCTTTAGGTCTTAAACTCACGCGCTTATTAATAAAATATCGTCATAAAATGCACAGAAAAACCATTTGGAACCGAGGCAAAAAGACAGAAAATACTTGATTTATATCTACCGCCTTTTGAGCGAGTATTATGCGAGCACTCATATTTTTATCCCCTTATTATTTGCAACTTTGTTACATACCTACTGAGTCACTTAACAAAATATGGCGTATTAAACCGCATAAAGAAAACAGTGTTTTCAGAAAATAGTTGAGTATAAAAGGAAAGTTGTAAGGAGATCGTAACTTGGGGCATAAAGCTTTTGAAAGGAAGGAATCTATCGTGGGTGAATTGTTAATAAAGATATAGAGCAAGCGATGAATTACGGGACATTAGTGACGTTTTACGAGCCGAATGATAGCCAACGTGATGAATGCACCCGGAGATTCTAACATTCAACGCGACCGAGATATTATTTTGTTGCGATTTATCAAAATTATGTGACTTCGTGAACTATTTCGTCGCAATGCTGCTAACAAATTTAATATATAAGACTTTTATGATGATGTATAGTTATTTTAAAGGGGGAGTTTCGTCTTAACTTTTGAATAAGTACCTTTGAAGTAAGCAAACTTACAGAACCTATATGTAGAGGCACATTGACGATAGCGCCAAAGCTTGAAGTAAAAGGATTGAAGGCTTATGTACATAAGAATGCGAAGGTAGATAGTTTCGAAAAATATATTTTCTTAGTCTACTAAAACTTGTGTTCACTTCTTAGAGAAGGTGTTGACTACTTGAAGGAATTATAGAAATATCTATGGGAATTATCTCCCTTCCAAATTAGAAGTAGGTAGACATTCCAATTTCGAAAACATTCCAGTCAAGTGTTTTGATGTATTTATCGACAATTAGCTATGTGATTAATTACGCAATTACAAGTTTATATAAATAGGTATCTGATTAAATAGGTGCGTGTACATATCTAGCAGTAAAACTTGATGTTTGTATCTATTAAATAGGTAATCAATACAGAAATGGCTACAATTAACTTTATTTACCAATAAAATACCTATATGGTAGGATATCGACAATTATAAATAAAGGATACTAAATTAATCGATGTAATAACACCATAAAGTAATTACTTAGGTACCTACATGTGTTCGTGATTATAAAACCAATAAAATACAAAATAAAGTTAGGTTCTGTAAATGGTATACCCACATACTTACCTATCTATTGTAGTTACCGTTACTTAAAATAAAATGGAGAAGAGGTAGGTTATACTTATGTCTTGTCTGTATGTAGGTATGTGAGGAAAGAACCTGTTGGAACTCTGCACTCGCTGCACTGCTTATTCCCCAGCAAGCTTAAATATGTACAGAAAAATAAACCAAAATATTGGTTATACGGCACGCTGTAATCGATGTCATCAAATTCTGTGATTCCCAGAAAACTCTTTTCAGGTTTAATCTAAAGCTATTAGAAATAACATTTCATAGGTATGAATATTCCCTAACCTAACCACCTAATCTAACCTAACCACGAATAATTTTCAACGAATAATACCTACTCCCTATACCAACGCCCACACAACATCGCAAGAATATACATATATTTAAAAATGATTCTACGTTACCTATCTCAAACCGGGCAATAAATGTCTTGGTCAGGATAATATTTTACGACGGCTTATGCATCGAGGCGAGAGGCGGGGAGGACCGGAGCCTTATCTCACACACACTACACAACACATGTGCAGTGACAGGCCAAATTTATCGTCTTAAAAATACCCACCCAGATTAAAATGAGATACGTCGACGCATATCCGAGCTGTCTAACCGTGCCACTTGATAAAATATTATTTTTAGTTTATTAGGTAAGCCGGTATAAAAAATATTTAAGTTTTTATAGCGTTTTAGAGTAAATTATGTGTGAAGGTTTTCGTCGAATATTGGCAGGACTATTTTTGGTGTCTGTTATTTTATTGCCATAAAATTTCAATAAATTACCTACTTGAAAGGTAGAGAAGGTAGATCAATGACAGTATTTATACTTTTTTTTAGGGTTAAAGGTTTTATTAATTAAGTTTATACTCAGCTTCTTGATTAAAGATAAACTTGCTTAAGATATTAATAATATGTAAAATTAATCTCTACCTAGAGATCCCAAAAATACTGCTGTATCAAATTTTATCGCATATATTTTTATTTCTCTTAGTTGGCGTTTCAATAAGTGGCAACGAAAGATAAAGTTAGTTATTTAAAATGTTGTATACACCTGTAGAGATTTAGCACTTTGTCTCATTCCTGTTGTATTTTTTATTTTATTTTAAATGTTTAGTGTTAAGTTGATGGTGTAGCTACTTTAAATAAATAAATAAATAAATTTATTTTCTTAATATGCATCAGCAATGCCTTCTGAATAACCTGCGGTACGCAAAAATGTTCAAAACTCATGGATATTGACACTACGAGGATGGCACGAAATCGCAGGTAAACGACAAGTAACTAGGAAAATGAAGATGATGTTACTTCACTGTTTTATACAAGGTGTAACATAATAAACGCAAGACCTGAAAGTAGTTTGTTCTAAATCGGTTACTGAATTGATCCCAACAATTTTGAACATATCTTACATTATTTTTAATTTGCAAAAAATGCCTTTACGCCTTCAGTGCGCTATAAAAAACTAACATTATTCTTGATTCATAGCAATAAGGAGATATCAAATGCATTCCTTAAACGTATTTCTTAGAACGCACACATACACGTACACGTTTCATTAATAATTGGGGTATAAAAGTGTTTAAAAAATGGGTAAAAACCTTTAAATATGGAAATTCGGGTTTCGTTTTGAATTTATGAAGCAATTCTCTAATCGGAGTGTCTGAGGTCTTGCGTTATTGACGTTACACCTTGTATACTTATAATATCTAAACCTTAGATGAATTATTTGTCTAGATGAATTATATCCCATAGATAAATTAGAGGCAGATAAATTCGCACCTTCGGAACGGTATAGACTTAACTCAAAAATCTAAGTAATCGAGTTACGGTCATAGAAAACCATGAACAGGTACGCTTTATCTGGTGAATATTAAAACAGGAGCGTTTTATGGTAGAATTAAAAAATACGATACCGTCTCTTTCACTTTCCCTCTACCCGCGCCGCTCGGTTCTGAAAGGACGCGATTAGTTTCCCAAAAACTTGATTTTTTGAGATGAGTCACTACTGTTCTGAAGGTGCGAATTGTAGTACGCACACAAACGCTCACGCACGCTAAGCTTGGAACAAATTTTCAAAAAATCAAACATTGGCGTCACGTACACATAGTATGTAATTGAGGCCGCGTTTAGGCGTCATTTATGTTAGTAATGCTCCGTTTAGACAAATCTATCTATCTATATCATCACGCCAGCTCCCTCGCGGGGTAGGCAGAGAGTACAGAGTTCCAACAGGTTCTTTCCTTACATACCTCTCTGGCTTCCTCCACTCTCATAGTTGGTCTCATACACACTCGCCGGTTACGGAGACTCTTGACTTGCCCTTCAGCTAAGACACGGTCTATTTGGTCATGGTAAGATAGTCTAGGTCTTCCCCGGCACCTACATTCTTCCACTTTCGCATTGTATATCTGTTTTGTCATTCTTTCTTCTGGCATCCTTTCTATATGCCCGAACCAACGGAGCATACCCTTTTTCATCTTTACACCGATACTATCTTTCATACCTACTCGCTTTCTTACTACGCTGTTGCGAATACGGTCGGTCAGCGTGACTCCGCACATCTTCCGCAGAGATCGCATTTCGACCGCATTTATCCTGCTCTCGTTCTCCTTCTTACATACCCAACTCTCACTGCCATATAACAGCGTTGGGACAAGCACTCCGTTATGCATGGCTAGCTGCGCCTTTTGGCTTAAGTGCCGGCTCCCAAGTGGCCTTCCCATCGCACCATTCACTCTATTACCTGCATTCACTCTTCTCTCTATACTAGCGGTGTATTTCCCATCCTTACTGAAGGCGCATCCAAGATATACAAACTCATTCACTTGCTCCAGCACATCGTTACCAACCACAATCCTTGCATTCGTTCTGGTTTCTTCCCGTTCAAAAACCATAATTTTGGTTTTCTTCACATTCAAATGTAAGCCATTGTTCATGCAGTCGTCTCTACTGTGTCGTAACTGTGACTAGTGTTTGCAGATCAGTGGCTGTTGGCGCTATCAAAACCGCGTCGTCTGCATATAGTAGATGATTTACCACTAGATCACTCATTTGTACACCTTCATTCATCGCATTCAGTCTTTGAAGACCTTTATCCAGATACACTATAAACAGTCTAGCGGACAACACGCAATCCTGCTTGACGCCGATTTTAACGTCAAACCAAGGTGACATGTTACCACCCACCCGTACGCATGCCTTGCTGTCCACGTAGGTGGACTGGACGGCTCGCAACAGGGTGCCGTTTATACCATACTCTGGCAAAATGTCCCAAAGTCTCTTTCGCACGACTCTATCAAACGCCTTCTCCAGGTCCACAAAACCGCAGTAAACCTTCCGGCCTACTGCCAGATGCTTTTCTACGATGTTGCGGAGAGAGAAAACTTGATCCGAACATCCTCTTCCAGACCTGAAACCTCCCTGTGCCTCACACAACACTCCATCGGACTTCCCGCGCATTCTCCGTTCAATAATTTTACCATACACCTTAGCTGCCAAATCTTAGGTTAAAATCTAAACGTATTCACGATCTTTTGTTCTTATCTTTGTTAATGTAGAAATAAGAGTTATGTTGGGGTAGACGTCTGTAGGAGTTGAGGTGGATGTATTTGTTTTTTATTGTATTATATATGCTGTTGATTAAAGTTATTAAATAACACTATATTTAATAATATTCGTATATATCTAAATAACTTTGAAGTTATAACTACAGGTAAGCTATATCTATAAACTACAAAAGTCAATTAAAGCAGAAAGTTTCTGTCCGGTCATATCAAAAGAACTCAAAGAGTATGCCATGAGAAGAAATGAAAGCTGCACCGACAAGAATTAAAATCTTAAATTACAATAAATATTTTTTTATTATGCAGGCACCTGATCGCATCTGTTAGGTATACTGTAGTGTATTTATAGGTTCGAAAATGTTATTTATTTATTATGATTTTTATGCGCTCGAGCTTCGCTCGAAGTTTTTTTTAGTAAAACGTAGCTCCACACTAGGTATTATCCCTTTGCCGTTGGTGCGTTTACAAATATGAAATTCACATGCATAAATACCCAGAGAAAGTCACACAAAGATTTGTCTCGTGCGAGACTCGAACCGGTGACTTTTCGATCGAGTAGACGGAGCGACTCAACGTCTTAACCGATGGTCCAAGCCGTCTGTCACAAGGCGGATAAACCAAAGCGCGGTTTCAATAAGTAGAGGCGTTATAAAAGAATTAAATATAATAAAGTTCGCTCCGCTAAATATGTAAGAACATCTTCAATGAGCTGATCTGGGTACCTAGAAGTGCAATTCTGCGTTTATAAAAGAGTCATGACTTAGATATGAAACTGCTCTAATGCAAAGACTCACTCTGAATGGCTCCGAAAATGGTCGTTATTAAAGAAATAAGTGCAATACCAGCTGTGACACCAGTGTGAGTGACTGAGGGTTATCGGCATGAAAATGTTTTCACACTTCTTTCATGGGGTACTGTGTTAGAATTTATAATAAAATTTCTCTTGACGTCACTAAACTTAGTGACAATAAATTCAAAGCTTGTATTAAATGTACGCTTAGTAAGCAAGCTTATTATACGCTAGATGATTATTTAAAAGACAAAAATACTTGGATAGGGGTAGTTCCAGCTCCACTTCCATTATTTAATATTCCCTCTCTTCCTTCTATTACTTTAGTAAAATGTATCTTTTTTTTCTTGTTTCTTTCTCTGTAAATGAGGGAACCATGTAGCCATTCACATGAATAGTATAATTTGTATAATTTAACTTAGACCCACCTGATAGACCAGTCTATATTGTTCTCCCATATCCCACAACAAAATGAAGATGGAAAAAGATAATGTAAAAATACTATTATAAAAGAATAACCGTGGAGTTGCTTGCCCTTCTTCTCCACAGGAATGACATTCCGAAGTGGTGGTAGAGTCTTTGTTACTTTTCTGACGATTCGTATATACTGTAACGGTTTACATGAATACAAAATATTCTGATTCTGATTCTGTATGGTGTCCATACAACTTCCACTCCTCACGGACATTCGTATTTGTTGAAGATCAGTACCCCTAATTGAATTCCAATTAATATTTGTATAAATCTACATATCTCTACCTTATAAAGTTCAAATATCTATATTAACTTTATATTGTACTCTTAAATCATTAGCATATTGCATGCTGAGATTGTGCTAAAAGGTTTAAGTACATAATTATCGCATTTGCAGTCCGGCAGATAAGTCGTAAGAAATGCACTATATTTTGTTTTCAGGTACAGTGATTTAAAAGTTAAATGTAAAGTACGGTTTATCGAGTAAGAATTTTGAGATAAGATTCATATCAATACTTTTAATTTGGTTGTCTACACTAATATAATAAAGGGGAAAGATTTGTATTTTTGTATGTTTGTAACGAGTAAACTCAAAAAATTCTGGACCGATTTCGAAAATTCTTTCAGCATTAGAAAGCTGTTATGACTTACGGGGCCGAGACGTGGCCACTCACAGTGGGACTAGTCCACAAATTTAAAGTCGCACAGCGGGCTATGGAGCGAGAAATGCTCGGCGTCTCTTTAAAGAATAAAATTCGTAACGAGGTAATCCGACAAAGAACCAAAGTTACCGCCATAGCTCGCAGACTCAATATGCTAAAGTGGCAATGGGCTGGTCACATCTGCAGAAAGACCGACGGCCGATGGAGCAAACGTGTCCTAGAGTGGAGACCGCGACTTGGTAAGCATAAGGTAGGACGGCCCCCAGCTAGATATGACCGACGACCTCAAAAAGTCGCTGGGACAGACTGGATGCGGAAGGCGGAGGACCTTGTGCAAGGGCGCGTGTTAAGAGAGGCCTATGTCCAGCAGTGGACTGCGATAGGCTGATTGATTGATTAGAAAGCTACATTTTCCAGAAGTAACATAGGCTATATAACATAGACCCGGTAGGTGGCGCTGTTGTCGACCGGGTACGAAGTCGCGAGAAACTGCTAGTCTTTAATATAAAAAGAATTATAAACTTTCTATCTATTATAGGATAGTGTGGAAGAGAAGAAGGTTTTCCATTCAATAGAAATACCTACCTTGAAAGTATTGCCATATTTTGTCTACGTCAATAAGTTTTGCCTCGTCGACTGCCTCGTTGGTCCAGTGCCAAAGCGCATCGCTTTGTGATCACGAGGTCCTGGGTTCAAATCCTAGGTTGGACAAGTGTAGTTTTTCTAACAAAAATTTCCCAGTACGAATCCGTAGTCTGGAACTGTGCCCGGTATAGGCTCGCCCCTTATTACATGGGACCTAACATCTTCGGCGAAACGTGGGTGTATTCAGTACACATCTGCCACCCCCGCTTGAGAAATATAGGCGTGACGGTGTTAATAAGTTTTGACAACGCTGGGCAAGATAGAACTACGGAAAATATACTATATATTTAAATGATTTCAAAGTTATGCGTGTTATATGTATGTATCTGTACTATACTTCTTATATACCGCCATAGTACAAAGGTATACATCCACATTTGGCGTAGCGTGGGACAACCGCCCGAGCATCTGTGAGACACGATAATGCACTTAAGTCGAGTGGATGGAAGCGAACTGCTCTGCTATTGGTTAATGCGACTTACTTACTTCTAGCTGGACGTTCTTGAAACAAAACTAAATTTTTAAACTTAATTTTAGAAGGTTTCGTAATGCGCTCTGGTCTCGTTGCCTAAAAGAAAGATGTGCTCAGTCTATTGCAAGGTAGGTTCATAAAATATCTTCAGTTTAAAGACGTCTCTAGGTTGACCATAGTCTCCCGAAAAGAATACCACGATGGGCCTTATGATGTACGCATCGAGGTAGGCTTACTAGTGTATAGGTTTTTCTGTAGACACGGATAATTAAATAGAGTGGTGCGCCGTGTAATTCAAAAAGTAATCTTTAGAATCTCTCACCGTAAAAGTCTATAGCCAGCCAGCTTCACTGACCAAAATCACAAAATAAAAATGCAAACACATTCACAGACCACATAATATTACTATTTTAACGTAAAACAGTGACTAACCTCGCTTGTGTTTCAAATTCAACTAACAGACGCCCGTGGACTGGTCGGCGGAGTTATATGAGGCGCCAATAAACCAAACCACATCTATTATTCGTATCGGACCACGCGGTACAGCTGACGTGGAATTTTAAAGCTTTATGGCTTCAACTTTTTCGAATCCCTTGACCTAATTCCGTACTGCGTTTATAAGACCGTTAATTTTTAATTAGGCATTGTTAAATCCCTTTGTTAGTGCTGTATAAACCTCGTGATAAAATTCTAACGTTACCGAATACGAATAAACCTGAATATTGTTGGTAATTCTATGTAGATAACTTTAGTTTATATTTTTATTTTCTCCTGTGGCTTTTTAAGTCTACACTAGTGCCTTCTCATTCAGAAAATTACCTATCGCCGTCCTATGAAAGAATTAAGTTCTTGGATACCGCTACCTTTATTAAACTTTTAAATATGGAATTTCCGATTCCGTCTTTGAAATTATAGTAGTCTTATATTTTTAGTTTGAATAGCTTGTTAATAAAAAGCATAATAGTGTTTTTGTTTAGTCTAGTTACTGGAAAGATAAGTCACATAGAAGATCGGAGTAAAGAGACCTCGTGCCCGCAGCCCGACTCGTTGGATCGACCACTTAAAACTAGAAACTGAAGTATATGTAGCTCTACACACTTTCGGAAATCGTATAAGATGGAAAGACGTCGTGGAAACGGGAATACTGTCTGCATCCTGCACCGGCGGACATGATCTGCAGCACTAAGGAAACGATTTTAGAAGGAAGAGTACAGTTACTCATCCTATAGGCATCTATGCTCTTTACGGAACGGATTCGTTTCAATATAAGGCTTCAATAGCCTATAGCAAAATGCTTAATTAAGTTATTTACAGCTGCTTTCCTTATTCATATCGGAAACACAACATGATTATCGAAACAATTCACGGTTGCATAAACCAAACAGATGTGGATTTCACACTTTGTCACTTTGAACCGCTTAAGAACTTCAAACCGTTCAGAAATGTAAGCAATCAACAAATATTTAATATCAAATATCGGTCCTAAAGTCTCATATACACTAAATATTAGAACATCGTACGTTAAGCCGGCTCAAAATGATGTAACGAAACATGCAAACAAACTGTGTGTCCGTCTTATTAACAGATCCTCACTATACACGGCGGTATGTTTAAAATGTCGTAACTACTGTTTTCAAAAATCTCCAACTATGAACTTTATGCTGACTGATATAAACCTTATTTTGTTTAAATTACGTTTTTAAATTGCATTCAGATCATCCGGTCAACGTTTATTGCACCCAAGGGCGATTCGTCCGGAGTTAACGTTTGACTAATTTGTGAAGTTATAGAGCATCATAAAATGAGAGTGACATGAATAATGGGTCGTCAGCTGATTGATGTTATTATTAGTTTCATAGAAACCGAATGGTGTTATTAATAAATTTAATTTTCTTTGATGCACCTTTCACTATTTTCATAAGTAGGTATCTTGTAGGTACATACATATACACATATAGGTAACAAACTAAGCTTCCAGTATACTTAAATACGGATATATTTGGTGCAGTAGTCGTATCAAGGTGTGTTTGTGAGTCGAACGTACGCGTATTCTATACTATTAAAAAATTATTCAAGAAGGAACAGCGTCATAAATACCTTTTAAATGTTACCGCTGATTGATACACTTATTCCGCAAACGAACTCAAGCTGCTAATAAAACTAGACACGTTATAAGAAAATAACAAATACGACGTGCAATGCAACAGAAATCGAGTCTTCAACTGGCTACTACTCAGCGTCTTCACCTTGAACCTCGTTTTCACTTTTCGCGTACAAATAAACGCGCATTTTATTGTTTTGTCCAGTGTTATGCAAATGAGAATCTGCAGTAGCTAGATTTAGAAGGGTATAGAAAAAAAATTGAAAGTGAAAGCCAACTGGAGGCATATTGTGGTCTATCGTCACGCTTCCTTCGCGCCTTTGTCGGGATAAATATTTACGTTAAACTATGCAAAAGATGTTTTTACAAGCGTTGCTACCGAATTGGCTTTGTTGTTCTAACAACCCTTTGACTTTCGGCAACTTTTGTTTTCTGTTTTAGATAAAGATTTTTTTTTGAGTTCGGGTGTTAAGTGTGAATTCACAGGGTCCGTTGTAAGTTTACTGTTAATTGTTAAGTTTGCTTAGATTGTTATGATTTAAAATGTTTACTGATTAATTAATTGCGTTTATTGTTGGTAGAGCTTTGTGGTCTTACTGGTGTTTGGATAAATAAGATTAAAAATGTATCGCGATAGGATATAAGTTAGACTACCTCGTTGGTCTAGTGGCAAAACGCATCGCTTTGTGATAACGAGGTTCTGGGTTGAAATCCTAGATCGGACAAATGTGTTTTTTTTAACGAACACTTTCCAGTATGAGTCCGGAGTCGGGAATTGTGCCCGGTATATGGCAATAGGCTTGCCCCCTATTACATGGGACCTAACATCTTCGGCGAACTCAGTACACCTCTGCCACCCCCGCTTCGGGAATATAGGCGTGACGGTGTGTGTAAAAATTAGAATCACTATTTAGGTAGAATATAAATTACATCTATGAAGTACTAAATGGATGGGTTTTAGAGAAAAAAAGCGAGAACTTTATGTGCTCTAACCCGTGTCTAAATATAAGCGTGATCAATTTAAGTGTGCCTCGAAAATTAATTAGTTTTAGTATGACTTTAACTTAAATTCCAATTCTTCATAATCCTATTGTTAAAGTACCTAAATATCAAGTCAATAGTAATATTTCAAGAACCTAATTATGCTGCTAAAAGATAAATTGAATATAAAGATAAGAAATGTGGCAGAACTGGATGTAATATCATATGCAACGTATTGGTAGGTATTGGTACGTCTATAGCAGTAGCCGGCGGGTATTAAAATTTACGACGGGGATGCGAGACGTCATAAAACTCGAGATAAATCCAATCGGAGACCCAAGAAAAACAATCCACTTCGTACCGAAATTACTTGAGATAGGAGACCGAAGCCTTGCTCCCACGATTAATATTTAAAAGTTGGAATTACTTTGTTATGCGTGACTGGTGAGTTGACTCTTCGTATGAGCGAAATAGTTTCCGCTGTATTGTTTTAAAATATGTACTTGCTTAGGTAAAATAGGTTAGTATCCTAAAAATACATTTGGTATGATTTGGTGAATTCAACTTAGAACCACCTGATAGACCAGCCTACGTTGTTCTCCTATACCCCACTGCAAAATGTAGATGGAAAAAATGACTTTATTTACAAAGAGTAACCGTGGAGTTTCTTGACCTTTTTCTCCACAGGAATGATATTCCTAAGTGGTGGTAGTCTTTGTTACTTTTCTGATGATTCATAAATACAATAAAGGCTTACATGAATAAGAAAAATTCTGAATATTTTGATATGGGGACTTATCCCCGTAATTATTAAATTTGACTATCAACCACTTCTGATTTACAGAAATGATTGGTACCTAAACCACTTTTTGTTACCAAAAATTACATCAAATTTTACCAAGTGCATGCGACGATTTGGAACAGCCTGAATTACCAAATGGAAACATATAACACGAACTCGGATTATTTATCGGAACACCTCAGTTCGATCCTGTTAAAGCACTTTTCTATTTACTAAGCCGGTGTATAGAAGTATAAAACGAGGCGTAAGGTGCGACGTCTGGTCGCCAATTAGCGGTGCACTTCGCAAACAACCGCACCATCCTCGCCGATCCTGATGTAGGGACAGCAATAATATAGTTTTACACATTAGTAAGAACCACACATTGTGTGTCAATCATATAATGCAGACGGAAGCCTGCAGTTCCTAAGTTGGGGTGATAGAAACGTAGATGTGTATGCCCATATCTCGCCGACGATGTGTAAAAAAATCGCTGGTCTTTTCTGCCTAATTGCATTTTCTAGATGCGGAGGATAGGTAATGGCCCTCTTACTCCATTCATCTATACTTACTTTGTCATTTTAGCTGTAAGCCTGCCAAATAAAATAAGAAATAAATAAATCATATCAGGTATAGTACTTCGGATTGTAATAAGACTCCTAAATTTCCTAAGCATAGGTGGTAGGTAGTGGTATATCATGTAAACGAGGGCGAATCTATTGACATTATACCGAGGGTGAGCCTTTTGGCACAAACCCAGATTCTGGCCTCTTATGAGAATTTCGGGAAGCCCAATAAAACGATATCTGATTAAGGATTAGAACTCCTCATGTTTAAGTTTCAAGTAGCCAACGAAGTAGAAGCAGTGATAGTGTTACTAGAATAGTATAGTAACCTAATACATTGAGATTTAACATCGTTATTGGCGATAATTGACTGTACACACTGCTCTCTGACGTATGGGGTTATAAATTTATCTTAGGGCAAACAAAAGGAAGTCCTATTCTATAAGAGAAGGTAAAGATAAGTTAATTAAAAAGTTGTCTAGTTTTCTGACGGTACTTAGAGTACATGTTAGTAGTGTTACTTTGTGTTGGAGCGAGTTCGAGTCAATAGACGAAGGAATGTGGCACGCGCGGTCGGCACTGACTGTTTGGTGTAAGACTGCCACTATAAAGTACCTATAGGATAGGCACAGGTGTTACAAAGCAATATCATCTCTCAAAGGATCTAACTGCGTATTGAAAAATTTTGTAATAAAAAAAGTATTTTCGAGATATTTTTGTGTTATTTTATTTACTGCTAATACTACTTTATAATGACGTCACACCCCTTGCAAGGTAGGTAGTTTTTTTTACTCTAAAGTAAGGTTAGACAGTATGGTCTTTCTAATAAAAATCCACAATAACAGTCTGGAGTCTAGAATTGCGCGTAGCGAAATTGGATGTAATCGGTACACCTTAATACACAACAGTAGATCATATACGATTATGGTACGAAATTACGGAAAATAGTAGCTATGTATAATGCGTACTTACTATTTACGGTACTTACCCTAAGTATTAGGTACACCATTGCCTTGTAGTAAGTACTTTTTAAGTGTCTATTAAATCGTTTCCATAGTTTTTACTACATAATCAAGCCATGCCTTAAAACGAACATTGCCATACATTTATTTGAATACTCTTAATTAACTTATGCTCAGGTGTTACTTTATAGTTTGATTGCCTACACATAATGAAAGAATATTTTCTTTTTCGGGATTTTTAACGCGTGTTAATAAAAAAATAATTAGGCATAAGTAATTAGTAAAAGAAAACGTTATGATACTAATTAAATTAATTCTCTGTTTATTTAGTGATAATTTTCCCAACTTCACCCCATGCGCATTGGACGTATCGTCATGACCGTATCCTCGAAGGGTGGGCAGAGACCGTGTGATGGATGGTAATAATGTATGTGAACGTGGACCTATAACTATGAAATATTGCTTGTTTGATATCAACGGGAAGAATAAGTGACACTCTAATTTTACCCAGTAAATGGGTCATGTCCAGCCCCGGACAAAGATTGTTAAAAAGATGTGTTTTTTATCGAACCAGTTAAAGTTAGGACAATGATACTACAACTAAGTAGAGATTTACTAATACAAAATTAAAATCAAAAGTTTTTTATTAAATTAGACTTATGAATAGTCAAAAAGAAAAGAACATTAATCTACCACCCGTTCGGAAAGTCATTCCTGTGGAGAAGAAGGGCAAGAAACTCCATGATTACTCTTTTTAAAAATGAGAGTTTTAGAATTCTTTTTGTATACATTGCATTCATGGGGTATGAGAGAATAGTGGAGATCGAGCTAAATAGATGTGCTTAAGTATAGATTAAACATGTTCAACAAAAACAATAGCTGTATAGTGGCAAGATGCCTCCTTAAAACTGCTTATAAAAGGTACTCTGTTCGCAAAAAAATATCCTGTTTACATACAGCTTAGTTTACATACAGTAGCTACTCATGAATCAGTGCGCAGGGAAGAAGAGATGAATGAAAGAATTCCGGGATAGTAAGCTTTCCTTTCGCGCGCTGGGCAGTCCCATGTCCACTTTTGTTTACTACCACGGTTTACATTCAGTTTCATGTCTATTGATAACGATAACAGGTTGATCCCAAGGTATAGAGTTTAGGCCACTCTACTCACTCGATGGAGTAGTCGTGACTTCGAACTTCCGGAAAAAACCTTTGTGACCCTCACAAGTATTTGATTGCTGAATTTTATGTTTTAAACGCATCAAGAGCAATGATAGCCTAGTGTTTAGACCATTGGACTGCAAAGTCAGAGGTCTCGGGTTCAAATCCAGGCACGCACTTTTGTCTTTTCGAAAGCATGTGCGTATTAAAAGTTAACTATCACTTGCTTTAACGGTGAAGGAAAACATCGTGAGGAAACCTGTACGCCTAAGAGTTTCTCGAAGGTGTGTGAAATTCGCCAACCCGCACTGGACCAGCGTGATGGATTATGGCCTAAACCCTCACAGTTTGAGAGGAGGGCCATGCCCAACGGTGGGACAGTTTCTTAACAGGGTTAATATTATAACGCATCTTCAAGACCGGAATAATTCTTAGAGTAAGGCTAGGCAAGTGAAAAATCTCTGCTCACTACTATAGTTCGCATTCTCACGCTGGTCTGGCTGCCTCGTGTACATTTTTTTCTTTACTTCTATGTGAGACAGCGGAATGTTATGCATGGGTTCGCTAAGTTGCTTATCTAAAGCATTCCATCAAAAATATATACCTAAATTAATGCGATAAAATTTAAGAATCCTAGTTTTATTGAAGTTCAAAAATGGTGCGCTTCCGTGTGGCCGAAACTTTATTAGCGGCACTTTATAAAACAAACAGTACCGGCCGGTACTACAAAGCTTAGTGGAACCACACATTATGGACCACTACTGTAAAAATACCAATACCACGGATCGGATTAGAATATTATGCTAAATTATTATTGAGACTATAAAAAAATAAACACTATTACGTCTATATTCCCTAGGTGTGAGCGGCAGAGATGTACAGCTTACGCATATAAATGGCCGACAATGTCAGATCCCAGACCAGCTTATTGCTGTTCGGGTAATATTGTAGCCCCCTGACGGCTATTGAGAATTTTCGACAGAAAAACTACACTTTGTCTAGATTAGGATTCAAACCTAGGACCTCGTGGTCTGCAGAGGCATCACGCGCCACTAAACTAACAAGGCAGTTGTTGTTTGATATGATATTTATCTTTATATCGCTGGCTGAATAACATAGGATGTAATTAAAACAGTTAAGAGTTATATATGTATTGACATTAGTGTTTACTGTTAATAAACTTTTGGGTTTGAGCCCTTATTACAATTGGCCAGATATAAGGGCCACTGCTAAGAAATATTACCGTAACCTTTCCTAGCAGGTGCAATTCATAAAAGAAATAAAAACATCAAATTAGAACCCAAAAAGTATATTCGGAAGAACTCTTGGTCGCCCTACACCAAAGCAATTTTGTTGCCTTGCACCACTACTATAAAGCAATTAAACGAACGGTGGCTCCATCATTAGCCTATAATAACAAAGTTCACAATTAAAAGTGTATAAACAACAACTGAGAGTTGCCGCCTATAAGATATGGATCTCATTTTAATTTGAATCTCAATTACTCATAATAAAATTACTGAGAGCGCGGTGGTGTTCCCAAAAAAAATCTGCTGTTTATGCATGTAAGTAATTAGTTAGAACCACAGAAATCATAATAATGACTAGAAGTGAAATAGCGGACGATTTTGTTCACAACCACAGTCGCCGCTTTTGAATCTAAGCACAGTTTAAAAATATTTTTCGATAAATTACATTATCTTCTAAGTATATGATACAATTGTCCTCTCTGGCTTCCTTGACCCTTACAATCGATCTTCCAAGGGATCTGGCATGATGATATAAATAGATAGAAGTACAGTTACAAGTTTTGGAAGACTTTCATATCATCTTGAGCCGCTGTATCACATACACTGAAGACCTAGACTATCTTACCATGACCAAATATACCGTGTCTTATCTGAAGGACAAGTCAAGAGTCTCCGTAACCGGCGAACGTTTATGAGACGAACTATAAGAGTGGAGGTAGCCAGAGGGGTATGTAAGAAAAGAACCTGTTGGAACTCTGTACTCTCTGCCTACCCCGCAAGGGATTAGCGTGATGATTGGGAATCCAGGACCAGGGATTCCCAAACTATTTTGAGCAAGAGACCCCTTTTCCAAAATGAACTGATGCCTCATACCCACATAGCCAAATATCTTTCAAAATCCTAATAGTTTTTTTTTCGATTGATACAAAATACTTACCAATTTAAAAACTTTGCGGTTGGTTATGTGAGTAAAGTACAATAATGATACTTCTTACTAAAATGTTAGTTATTCTTATAGCAAGCTGGTACACGTAATACAACTTATACAGTATCTTGAAAGTTTTAAATAAGAACTTGTGTTTATTAATAGGGGTCGATTTTTAGACCTCGTTCCTCTTAATCAATTTTCGTTTATGTCGACCCCTGGGAAACCGATATCGACCCCAAGATGTCGATATCAACTACTTGGAGTCGGGATTCCCGCTTTGGGAATCCCTGGTCTACACAGTCCTGAAACATTTTCCAATAATGTTCTCACATGTGATGTGAAGTTTATGTGGCTATACGACTTCTAGTATCTTATCATTGCGATTTCTATGTTTAGAACAATTGATGTTTTACGAGCATAGCGCATTTTACAACTAGGCTTACATATTGTTATTAAGATTCAAATTACCTAGTATCCAGCTAATTGCTGCTACCGGGCTTATTGTTGACCTAATGTCATAAATAAATAAAGATATAATGACAGTACAGTCAGTGAAATAACTTGCTAAACATTGTTCACTTTTCAAACCGGTAATACATACGTACAGTTAATAATACTCACACATACCTTTACAACTTCATCATCATCATCATCATCTCAGCCTATACTTGTCCACTGCTGAACATAGGCCTCCCCAATCGCTTTCCAGCGTAACCGGTCCGATGCCACCTGCATCCAACGACTTCCTGCGATTTACAACTTATAAATCGATATTATTCCCTATTTTACAAAAGTCAGTGAACAGTGGGCAATGCAGAACTAGTGTTTAAAAGACTGTAAGTGTTGAGCGATTTATGTAACTATAATAATATTATTATGTGGATTTTTATTATAATATATAAATCATTTGTTATCAGTATATAATTATTAAATAATATTAGCTCTTCGTCGGCGTCTTGCTTATCAGTTTTGGTAGAAGGTGAACTTTGAACCTTGGGAAAATAAAGATAAAATCTATTTCAGAAGTAAAGAATGCATTTTGTTGCAGGTTATTTGACTTTATTGATTCTTAGCACCATGATTTCGAGCGAGTTATCACTATTTTTTTCCTACAAACAGAGTCAAATACTATCTATGTGTCGGTACTAACGTATTCCTACCTGTGGGAATAGGTAAAATAAGGAAATGAACCGGTAGAGATAAATGCATTGTTCATATTTGTATGGTAAGTTGTTTTTAATAACATTTAAAGGAAATACTACTTACCTAGGTACTACGCAGGAGTTTTTACATAGCAGATTTTCTAATATAATAGCGGTTAATCGCTTTAGGTAGGTAGTAATAATTTATCTGTGTGGATAGTCTGCAATAAAACCCCGGCATCTAGGATAAAAGTCGTTATTGCATACGATTATATTGATTGAATCAGAAGATCATTTGTTTAGCTGAATAACGTTCATCATCGTCATCTCAGCCTATAATTGTCCATTGCTGAACATAGGTCTCCCCAATCGCTTTTCAGCGTAACCCGTCCGATGCCACCTGCGTCCAGCGTCTTTCTGCGATTTTCACATGGTCGTCGGTCCATCTGGCAGGCGGCCGTCCTACGCTGCGCTTGTCAATACGTGGTCTCTACTCTAGAATCTTTCTGCCCCAACGCCCGTCCGAACTTCGCGCTTTGTGGGCAGCCCATTGCCAATACAGCTTGCTAATCCTAAGGGCTATGTCAGTGACCTTGGTTCTTCTACGTATCTCCACATTCCTGATTCGATCACGTAGATAAAGATAGCATAGCTCTTTCCATAGCTCGCAGACCCATTCAATTTAATGTCGATTTTCTGTTAACTGGCTAGTCACCTAAATATGTAATTTAATGGTAAAGTAATTTCGTCTGTCTATATCGACGGCCCCATAGAACATAGTTACATATGCCAAACATAATAAATGGCATTTTCAGCTTTCGTGCCCGACGATAAGGTTATTTATGCCAAAATATAAATACTAGATTATAAAACTTTGTTCGTTGGCCACGTCGATATGATTGTCTTTCTGTTTGTCTGTTATCCTTTCACGCCTAAAACACTAAACAGATTTTGATCTTTGGCACGTAGGTAGATTTTATGCGGGTGAAGGACATAAAAGGTTATCTTTTCTCTCAAAAAAACGAACGAAGTCGCCGGCGCAGTGACTCTATACTCATATTATATCTATATCATCACACAGGGTAGGCAGGAGAGACAGAATTCCAAAAGGTTATTTTCTTACATACCCTTCTGACTTTCTCCACTTTCATAGTTCGCCTCATACACAATCGCCGGTTACGGAAAGCTACATTATCCACATGTAACATAAGGATTAGTTCAGAAATAATAAGATTTCAACGCTTGCGCAGTTGCGGTATGATGGTTAGTTCCTAATAATGTTGTCAGAAATACGTCACAAAGACTTCAATTAAAGTGCATCGAATAGTGCCAGTAACCCACATCCATTAGTCGGGGTAACGAGTGTTCATAACCGCGGTACCCGGTGATTCTCAATGTTATGCGTTTGTACTATAAAGTTTGATGGCGAGCATTAGCGCCTGCGAATAGCTGCGTTCATTCATCATAGTTAGGATGTCTATTTGTTCCAATTGGACCTAAACATATACAATGCTTGGATATAAAGATTGACTGTGATTAGCAATTGGTACCTTTATCTTAATAATTCAGGGCTGGAAAAATTTACCTGAAACGTGTCACTTTTACTTGCTCATATAACCTGTTCATTTCCTTATTGCGGAACTCTAAAAGCTAAATGAAAAAAAAAAAAATTATAGATTAGTATGTACTAGTAGGTACGCAAAGCAACTCAGAAATGTTAAAAACGTACTAGTAACTAAGCTAAGCTACACGCATATATGCACATATAGGTGCCTAGCACCAACATATGTTTTCACATACACATTTACACATAAAAATAAAAATAAGTAAGTAAAGGCAGCAGTGGTAGCCTTGTGGTTAGCTCGCTGGACTGCAAAGTCCGAGGTTCAAGCCCAGGCACGTCTGTCTTTTTGAAAATATGTGCGTATTAAAAAAAAATATTACTTGCTTTAACGGTGAAGGAACACATCCTGAGGAAACCTGCATGCCTAAGAGTTTCTCGAAGGTGTGTGAAGTTCGCCAACCCGCACTGGGCCAGCGTGGTGGACTATCGCCTAAACCCTCTCAGTTTGAAAGGAGGCCCGCGCTCAACGGTGCGATAGTTTTAAGAAACTATCACAGGGCTAATATTATTATTATAATTATATCTATCTATCTATCTATCTATATCATCACGCCAGCTCCCTCGCGGGGTAGGCAGAGAGTACAGAGTTCCAACAGGATCTTTCCTTACATACCTCTCTGGCTTCCTCCACTCTCATAGTTCGTCTCATACACACTCGCCGGTTACGGAGACTCTTGACTTGCTCTTGTCTTTATAATTATATAAAGACTGATTTGCGGCCACCTTCTGCGGAAACTTATCAATCTGCTCCTCAAGCTTCTAACTGGGCTTATTTTATTTAATTATTATTTAAAAAAACGTTTTCCCACACTAGGATTTATTCCTGTCGTGGGTGCGCTTACAAACATAAAAATTGACATACACAAGTACCCAGACCGGAACAAATTATTGTAGATCATACAAAGATTTGTCCCGTGCGGGAATCGAACCCGCGACTATTAGACACAGTAGGCGGAGCAGCTTAAGCTCTTAACCACTGCGCTAAATCGTCCGTCCGTCTTATGGTGCCACATTTAGTGGTAAACAAGACGAACGCCTTAAGATGCCTTCCAAAGCGACTTCCCATGTAAGACTAACCGAGCCGAACACTACTCAAACTGAGAGAAAAAGGTGAAACGAGAATTGCAGTCTTACTAGCAGAGATGGGCAAAATGTAATCAGATTAATGCTTACAATTGCATTTTGTAATATTCAATCATGATTCAAGATTAAAAGTGTAATCGTAATCGTTGAAGAGTACAAAATGTTATTGTAATCGTTAATCATTAATGCACCATCACGCCTATATTCCCCAAGCGGGGGTGGTTAATCATTAATCTGATTACATTTTGCCCATCTCTGCTTACTAGGCATTGCTTCAATTTTGTGCCAAATATAACGTAGGTGGTAGAGATTTAGTTTAGTTAGCGTTAAGTAAATACATAAATTGCTTAGTAGCTACTCTATGGCCCTTGCAATACGCAATATTTGTGCATAAAACCACCACAACTGCATTCATGAAATTGATCACTTTTATATTTCGATATAAACTGAAAACGTGTAATTACGGGTGTGCTAAGTGTACGGTAGGCTCTTATTTATATAACGGCATCGTGAACGCACTGTTAATGTCGGTAAGAGAAGCGGAACTGAATTTATTGCATCCATTTGAAGGAATAACATATATACCTGCGTACGTTTCGCAACAATATTTATACTTCCAATTAAAACACCTTGTTAATTTTTTTTTGTAAAGTACAGTAATTATTTTCAAATTAGTTGGGCCTCTGTGTTACGTCAGTCTCTTTTTTTAGTGATCAATAAACAAAAAAAATGTAGATAAAGTGATAGAGAATAATTTTTCAGTGAGCCGCTTGATGATATTTTTTTTTTATATAATAAATAGACTATGCTTCCGACTCACTTTGCGTTACCTTATTCTATGTAGCATGGGCAAAATAACTTACAGCAAATTTTATTTAATTAAATGCCTAGGTATTGCTTTGTAGATAATTCAATGTTATGTTTAATTAACCAGAAAACTATGCACAAGTGGCTCTGGATATTGAGTAGGTATTATGTTTACTACATACCTCTCGTTAACAAGCTGCTAACAAAGTAGACGTCTATATACCTGACCCACCTATCTTAGTTTAAGGCCTACTTAGACTAAATTATAATTGGGACATAACTCAGCGTAGTATCTATTTCGTTTACCGCAGACAAATGAACCAACATAAACGACTGTTAAACACGTCTGGCCACGGTTAGATACAATAACAAGAGTTATTTAAAATCGATAAAATCATAATGTAAAATCGACTACATTCAATCAAAAAAAAAAAACTAAAAATGGTGGAGTAGGTGGTTCTACAAAAATGAGATAAATAGTGGGGTCGATAATTTTCCTGAGCCCGACGACCTAATGTACCTACCTAACCAAGACGAGGGATGTGCCCGTGGCTGCGCGGACTCGAGTCTCGATTGAGCCGAGTGGCGCGGCTCCGCCCGCCCAGCGCGCCGCCACTACGTCGCCCGCTGCCGACGCGACTGGCCGCGTCTTCCCGCGCAAACCGTAACACACATACCTACCATAAATAGTGCACATAATTAATTTACAACACCAGTAAAAGTGATGATACAAGTTTATCGACTATAAATCTGTGCAGTGCTGTGATCGCGTGTCGCAGGTAAGTGATAATTGCTTAGTCGTATGCCGCGTGTTTGTAAAGCAAACAGACGCCCGTGTGAATCGCAGTTGGAAAAATAAACCGTCGGGAACCCTTTGGCTGTAGTTCATGTTGGTTTGTGACAATTCGAAACTTTTCGTTGAATGCGACGGACCGTTAAGAATTCTGTTTACGAGCAAATATTCTTGTGTTTCTGTGTTTAAGTTAACCTTCGATGTGGAGGTACCTAAGTATAATTAAATTATGTAGGTACCAAGTTGTTGTAAAACTAGTAATAAACATTATTGGTTCGGTACTACCGCCTGTGTTATTGTGTATTCGTAGGGTATTGCGGTAAATAATTTTATGTATAATTAAAATCAAATTAAAGTCATTATTTAGGTGGCTACTGACATGAAAAGTGAATAAATGCCAATTTAGCTTGTCATTAATCTTGTATAGATACCTCCTAATATGTACCTTAGGTAGGTTTTGATTTAACATTCGCACAAATCTTATTCGAATTCCTATATTAAGTGGATAAAACGAATTTGTAGCTAACACTTTTTAACACAATTTAAAGCTTAGTCAAGTTATATTGATTATTAAAATATTTCTGCTTTATTTTTCCTATTGGGTACACAAATTACTATTTCATTTACTACCTAAAATAGTGTACGATTTAGTACATATTTATTACATCTAGGTACATACTTATTAGTGTACCTATAACAAAAAATAATGATATCAAAAATCAATATTTGGGGCGAATGGTATTGGTTGCTGAGCTGCTGCTGAGGTGCATTCTATCGGACCCCATAATTTTGATAGGTATATGTATTAATGTTAGTGGTACCATATTAATATTTGCGACCTACAAATATGTAAGACTGTACTATAACAGTTTTACTAAAATTCTAAAATAAGATATTAATGTAAATACATTTACATTGAAATGTCATAGAGTAGTCCTTTACCAAATATCAACATTCTTTTTATCATCTAATGTCGAGATAAATGTTATTTGATTTGCGCAGTTTGTAATAATAACCTATTGCCATAACTTCTGACACTGTACCCGAGTGCTGATTTTCTCTACTATAATAAAAGCTTGTAATATCCATGTCTTTCCCGTGTAAGTGTCCAAGTCGTCACGCCATCTTCGTCTCGGCCGACCACGGCGTCTGTGACCGTCCTCAGGGGTCCATACCGTGACGATGTTTGCCCACCTTTGCGGGTCCATACGCACATGTCCTGCCCAATCCCACAACATGTCCGGGATCGATTTGTGTGGGAACGTGAAGGGGAGGCCTTTGCCCAGCAGTGGGATACAGAATAGGCTATAAAAAAGAAATAAAAGCTTACGAGGTTCATGCCTTCTAGTTAAGAGAGCGTAAAGAGAAGGTTTTACTTTAGCGAAGTACTGACAATTTAAATAGATTATTTTATACCTACCTTATATTAGTAGGACTAACTTATTAGTTGCTTAGTAAAGGTAAATCAAGATTCGTATAGTAACATATAAACATAGGTCGATATATACCGGCTTATGTAACTTAAATTAAACGACGGACGATTTAGCGCAGTGGTTAATTGTTTAAACCAGAAGTAGGTCTGATGTGAATCTATAGACAACAAAAAGACTGAGTGATTGTGAATGTCTCTGGGTAGCTATTGCAATGCACTATTTTGTTTTAAGCTATTGTCTCCTAATTAAAGTAGGTAGGTACAAATAAATAATTTCATTGCCGTTGCTAAGTTCTATTTAAGTGTTTTTGACGGAAGATTTAGCGCAGTGGTTAAGAGCTTAAGCTGCTCCGTCCACTGTGTCTAATAGTCGGGGCTTCGATTCCCGCACGGGACAAATATTTGTGTGATCCACAATTATTTGTTCCGGTCTGGGTATTTGTGTATGTTAATATTCATGTTTGAAAACGCACTCACGACACAGGAAGAAATCCTAGAAAGGGGCTATGTTTAAAAAAAAAATTGCGGATTTCTCATGTTAAGATAACTTCGTACATGTAATTTATCAGAAAACAAACAAGTTGTTTGTTGTTGTGGAACCTTAAAAATTACCACACTATAAGTATAAGTCACGATTGGTTTGGAGAAATATTTTAATAGGTACCTAAAATATTAGTAAAACACGCCTATATTCCCCAAGCGGGGGTGGCAGAGGTGTACTTAGTACACCCACGTTTCGCCGACGATGTTAGGCCCCATGTAATAGGGCGGAGCTTATTGCCATATACCGGGCACAATTCCAGACTCCGGACTCGTGCTGGGAAGTTTTCGCTAGAAAAACTACACATGTCCGACCTAGGATTTGAACCCGGCAAAGGGCATCGCTTTGTGATCACGTGGTCCTTGTGATCACAAAGCGATGCGCTTTGCCACTAGACCAACGAGGCAGTCAAAAATAAATAATAAAATATTAAAATAATAAAGGCTACTTGGGAGCCGGCACTTAAGCCAAAAGGCGCGGCTGGCCATGCATAACGGAGTGCTTGTCCCAACGCTGTTATATGGCAGTGAGAGTTGGGTATGTAAGAAGGAGAACGAAAGCAGGATAAATGCGGTCAAAATGCGAACTCTGCGGAATATGTGCGGAGTCACGCTGACCGACCGTATTCGCAACAGCGTAGTAAGAAAGCGAGTAGGTATGAAAGATAGTATCGGTGTAAAGATGAGAAAGGGTATGATCCGTTGGTTCGGGCATATAGAAAAAATGCCAGAAGAAAGAATGACAAAACAGATATACAATGCGGAAATGGAAGGATGTAGGTACCGGGGAAGACCTAGACTATTTTACCATGACCAAATAGACCGTGTCTTATCTGAAGGGCAAGTCAAGAGTCTCCGTAACCGGCGAGTGTGTATGAGACGAACTATGAGAGTGGAGGAAGCCAGAGAGGTATGTAAGGAAAGAACCTGTTGGAACTCTGTACTCTCTGCCTACCCAGCGAGGGAGCTGGCGTGATGATATAGATAGAAAGAGTAATAAAATATTAGGAAATTACAATAGACCTATAGCCCGCATGCCATGATATCTATGCCTACCTACCAGTTAGTAATATAGGGCACGTGGGTATCCAATATAAATATCTTTACTTATACTGCTGGTGCACTTGTTAGTGTTGACATCATCTAATTGGTACGGTTGTTTTGTTAAAACCTGAAGTATCTAGACTTAACTATCTAGGTACATAAAAGGGGAAACTGACTGCTTACCTAAATTATACCTATATACATCAGCGTACAGCTTAAACAGTTGGTTCTAGAAATTTCTCCCTCTCTGGGATTTATTCCTGTGTCGTGGGTGTGTTTACAAACATGAAAATTCATGTACACAAATACCTAGACCGAAACAAATAATTGTGCATCACATAAAGATTTGTCCCGTGCGGGAATCGAACCAGCGACTATTAGACACAGTAGGCGAAACATCTTAAGCTCTTAACCACTGCGCTAAATCATCCGTCAAAAACACTTAAATAGAACTTAGCAACGGCGATGAAATTATTTATTTGTACCTACCTACTTTAATTAGGAGACTATAGTTTATAAAAAAAAAATAGTGCATTGCAATATCTACCCAGAGACATTCACAATCACTCAGTCAGTCTTTTTGTTGTCTATAGATTCACATCAGATACGGTATCTGGTTTATAAAATACGAGCTGTACTCGTTACTTCGTTCGCTTTATTTTCGGGCATGTATTTCACACCCTTAAGCTTTTTGGAAACAAAATGTAGCTTATCTCCTTCCCCTGGATAAAATCTATGCCGAATATGATCAAAATCTGTTCAGCGGTTTCGGCGTGAAAACATAACAGACAAACAGACAGTAACTTTCGAATTTATAATATTATTAATATATGAAGATTGAAGTTGTATTTAATCGATAAATTATAGTCATGAGCCTTTATATCACACTTAGGAGTAAAATTAGTAGAGTCAGGTATTGGTATTTATAAGAGGACGAAGCGTTGTGTGGCATCGGTTTTCTTAGCTAATAGCACCAAGGTTAAGTAGCGTTCGCCTCGGCCGCTCTGAGGGTGAGCCAAAATTTAATATTTTGTTACTATTCTCTCTGATTACGTCACTTTATGTTGTAAGATTACTTCTGTATATTTTTCCATTTTTTAATAGTTAAACACTATTGTAAAATGTCATCTTGGATACAGAAGTTGAAATGTGTGACCGTTAGCATTATATTTTAGAACGTCTTTAGAACCAATTATTTGTTAAATATAGGTTCAAGTATGACATGTAGGATCTTAAATAAATTATTAGTGCGCTGTTTTGCTATATAGGAATAAGTCAATAATATTACAAATAAAATTAAAAATTTATTAATAGTTACTAAACAACAAATCTTTGTATTTCAGTATGTATGTACATTCACTCACTAGTTCAGATTAACATTTCATGGGGCGGTCATTAAGCCTAATTGGAAGCCTAACTGTACCACACTAGGGTCACGTCATGGAGTTGGACCTATGCTCTTACCTTGATTTGTGAGAGAAAGCTTTTGCCTGCAGTGTAAAATCACCAACGTCTAGAGGTGTATAATGGCGGTAATTTGCGTTAATATCGTCAGAAAACTTCACTGAGTAGGCGTACATACACATACCCGATCATAATGATGGACCAAAGCTTCAAAGTAGTTGTAGAACTCGGTTACAGTACTCAACTGTTACAACTGATTCTAATTGTTTAGATATTGGCTTTAATTTTCCTTGAGTGAACAATGGGTAGCCTCGATAGGAAGGGCTTCAATATAATAATGCCGTCGCTTCGCGTCGCTAACAATTATGCTCTAAAGTCTAAACTTTAGAACGTTTTCTGTTATTTCAATAACATTTTCAATAGGCATCAGAGATATGTTTGAGTATTTTATTGCCTAAAGATTTTTTTAACTTGTTTTCTAGTGTTTTAATAATGTGCTGTCAAGTTTGTTTGAATTTTCTATCTTGACAATATTTCTAAGCGCTTGAGTATTTATAATACCTGCTTAGAATTTTGGTTTGGTTAGATTTGGTTATGTATAGGAGCTACAATGAAATACTTGGTGGGACTAAATTAAAACCTTAAAATGCAACATTTATTATTTACATCAAATGTCTGTACGTTAATTTACACACGGTTTCATGACCTAACGAATTGAAATACGGCAATTCAAGGGAATCAATCAGCCTTAACTCCTCTGAGATAAGTCAGTGCCGTTTTAGCGATACGAAGACGTAAAACCGCAATAGTGTTTTCGCTTTCAGCCATGTCTATACTAGACATAAAGAGAAAGTCTTGTTTGGTTAGTCAGTGTTTATCTAAAAGTGAAACATTTATCTTACGATGTATTTGATACCTCCATGACCATATCTTCGAAGGAGTGGTTCAAATAAAATTTATAGTACCTGTACTTATAGTTACCGCGATTCTATCGTCCCAAGGACGTTGCAAACAGTAAATTACAGTCAGATTTGGAGTGGAATCTGTGTATCTAAAAAGTGCGAAGATAAATTAACCGATTAAGATCTATCTATCTACATCATCAAGCCAGATCTCTTACGGGGTAGGAAGAGAGTACAGAGTTCCAACAGGTTCTTTCCTTACATACCTCTCTGGCTTCCTCTACTCTCATAGTTCGTGTCGTACACGCTCGCCGGTTACGGAGACTCCTGACTTGTCCTTCAGATAAACCCGGTCTATTTGGTCATAGTAAGATAGTCTAGATCTTCCCCGGTACCTATATCCTTCCACTTTCGCATTGTATATCAGTTTTGTCAATCTTTCTTCGGACATTCTTTCTATATGCCCGAACCGACGGAGCATACCCTTTCTCATCTTTACACCGATACTATCTTTCATACCTATTCGCTTTCTTACTACGCTGTTGCGAATGAAGATGATTCTGAAAAAAGCAGTACATACTTACCTACTCTACTCAACCAAAAATACGTATAAAGATACTTATTCATGCACAAAATCTCAGCTCAGAAATCGAAGTAAGACAACTAAACGTGCTTAATATCGAAAGAATAATCACCTATTGTGTATTGTCTTCTTTGTATTGTATTATTACTTCGATTTACTGCCTTAAAGTGTTTTTTTTCCTTTAGATATTTAATTTACTGCCGTGTTGGTCTAGTGGCAAAGCGCATCGCTTTGTGCTCAGAATATCAGAAAAACCTAATTTGTCCTTATTCCTAGTATGAGTCCGGAGTCTGGAATTGTGCCCGGTATATGGTAATAGACTCGCCCCTATTACATGAGACCTAACATCGTCGGCAAAAAGTGGGTATACTCGGTACACCTCTGCCACCCCCGCTTGGGGAATATAGGCGTGACGGTGTATATTTAATTTAACAGTTCTGATATTTCTATTTACTTACCTATGACAAAACTCTTTCAGAATTTAATGTTTGGTAGATATTTACTACGTTGTATTATATTTTTCTTTACACACCCATTTACAAAACATGTTTGACTCTACGTAGTTATAAATAGAGCATTATAAATAACTATGTATCAATTTTATTTCGGTATCTGCCTACTCTGAATGTAAATTATTACAATCCACCCATCACGCGCGATTCGCTAAATGAATGATACCAGCAGTAAACTCATAATGGCCTAGCGTCGATTCACCCACGCGCTCTTCGTCCGACATACTATGTAGTCGCCTTTATTGTTATCAGTATAAGGTCCTTAATCTGTTAGAAAATAATTTCTTAAAATGTAGAGAGACACGTTTATTACACTTTATGCCGTTCGACATAAAACTAGACACCCAAGTAGTGGATTAAGAACGAGAAATCCCTGCCGGTTGCGCAATGTGGACGCCGTAAAGCAATTCTGTACGGCCGGAGGTCAATATTTAAGAGTCCATGAGTAGCTTTTACGATTTGTTGTTATTGTTACACTTTTACATTTGAATGCTCCGCGTTTGAAACGGGTTATAATTTTAATTCATTGGCCTTTTTAATTCGTTTTGATTAATTTATTGCCAACGTATATGTAGCTAGTAAATATTTACTCAGATAATGTGGTATTAAACTAATAAAATAATGTGTTTATTTATAGCACTCTTTCGTACACACACACACATACACACACCGTGACGTCTAAATTTCCCAAGCGGGGGTGGCATAGGTGTACTGAGTATACCCACATTTTGCCGACGATGTTAGGTCCTATGTAATAGGAGGCGAGCCTATTGCTATATACCGGGCACAGCTCCGAACTCCGGATTCGTACTGAGAAGTTTTCGTTAGAAAAATTACACTTGTCCGACCTAGGATTTGAACCCAGGAACTCGTGATCACAAAGCGGTGCGCTTTGCCACTAGACCAACGAGGCATTTCTTATATTAACATAAAGACAATAGGTATAAATTTTTGTTAGTCGTTACAGTTAAAAATGTTTGTACGTGCGACGGTAGCGGCGACTTGAAGGAGAATATTCAATTTGCTCATTTTTAATAAATTTTGAGACAGTTTTTGTTTTCATTAAGTAATTAATTATTAATAAATTCATCAAGTAATTCATTTTAAATTAGAGTTGCAGAGTCAATATAGCCTACCTAAAGTTTAGTATAAAAAAGAAAAAAAACTATCGATATGAACCGTTGCCGAAGCATAAATAAAACTGTCGGCCATTTTTTGCCGAAGACATTAAACACCAATTTTACTATTTTTCTAGCACGTTGAGTTGCTATTTCCTTTTTTTCTGTTGCAAAACTTACAAACGTAGTTATTACGCATTATAAACTAAACTATTTCTTATTTGAATGCATCAATGACTATAAATTATTTATTGTAACAAATATCTACTCTTATTCATGTATTTATTAATCATTCTTAATACTTCCTGTTATTAAAGAGGTTGACAAACAGAAAGCCTTATACTTATTGGCTATTCTAATGTAAAAATATATTATTCAGCTAACCAAGTAGCTGAGAAACGGTGGCTTGTTTTTCTGTCTGAAGAAAAAATTATGGTGTGAACTACAGAGTGGTAAAGCGGGATAAAACTTTTAAAACAAATTCAAGTGTACCAACTCAAATTTGTTCTTTCCGATATTTGATTGGATACCCATGATTCTTTGAGATAGACATTTTAGTTATTTGATTATATGGATTATTTCTAGCAAATGTGAGTAGAAGCGTCGGAAAAGGTCATCCTATGAGAACTAACCACAGTCAAAATCTTTTTGAAAGGTCAATATTTAGCGCTCTACAACGACGGAAATGCACGAGGAGATGTAGCAATTATAGATTTAGATTTTTATTATGAGGCGAACTGTAGTCTCTGCCGACCTTTGTAGGATAAATGTACGTAATAGGTATATACATGACAGATAACGAGTACCACTTATAAATCAAAGTAAGGTTCGCACATAAGCGTCAAAGAATTAGTTATACGAGCCAAGTTTGAACTTTGAACCTTGTTATTACGAACCTTTTCGAAGATACCTTCTATATGATTATTAGGTAAGTCAGGGGTCTCTAAGGAAATAATCTATCCTGTCGCTCCATTTTTTTTTTATTCCTCTTAGTGTTCCATGACATACCTCGAGTTGATATGATGGTTCATTTACTGTGCATACCGTGCGTCTATGGAACGTGATAGCTCTACTCTACAGATTTTCAAGAAAAAAATTAGAGAACATTGCCTATCTATGTAAGGTGTATATTTATGTATGTGTACAAATGAATATATTTATGTAGTTTATTAATTTATGTTAATATATTATCATCATCAGCCCATGTCAGTCCACTGCTGGACGTAGGCCTCTCCCATGGCACGCCACTGAGCTCGATCTTCAGCTCTCCTTCTCCAATCCCTGCCCGCTGCCTTACGAATATCGTCGCCCCACCTAGCTACAGGGCGCCCTACACTACGTTTGCCGACACGCGGTCTCCACTCAAGAACCAGTCTGCCCCAACGGCCATCGGTTCTGCGGCATATGTGACCTGCCCACTGCCACTTCAGCTTGCTAATTCGCTGAGCTATGTCGGTAACCTTGGTTCTCTGACGAATAACTTCGTTCCGGATTCGATCCCTAAGAGAAACTCCGAGCATAGCTCTTTCCATAGCTCGTTGAGCGACCTTGAACTGGTGGACAAGCCGCACAGTGAGTGGCCACGTTTCGGCTCCGTATGTCATTACAGGTAGGACGCACTGATTAAAAACTTTCGTTTTTAAGAATTGGGGTATGGGCGATAAGAAGACTCGACGGAGTTTCCCAAATGCTGCCCAGCCCAGCTGTATCCGTCTCTTAACTTCCTTGTCGAAGTTGTTTTTACCCAGTTGGAGCACCTGCCCTAGGTATACGTACTCAGAAACAACTTCGAGGGGGGCTCCGTTTACGGCGATCGGTCCCGGGTCAACATGCTTGTTGATCATAACTTTAGTTTTATCTAAGTTCATCCGGAGACCGATTCGCTGAGACGAATTAGCAAGGCTGTCCAGCATCTGTTGTAGGTCTTGCAACGTTTCAGCCATGATGACGATGTCGTCTGCAAATCGCAGGTGAGAGATGTATACGCCATTTATATTGATGCCGCGACCTTTCCAGTCCAGCGTCTTGAACATATCCTCCAGTACATTGGTGAACAGTTTTGGTGATATGACATCACCTTGGCGCACTCCGCGGCGCAGGTGGATATGTTCAGTCCGCTGGTTCTGTACTTGGACGGTCATCGTTGCAGCTTCAAAAAGGCATCTCATCACCTCGATGTATCGCCAATCAACTTGGCATCGTTGCAAGGAGTCCAGAACTGACCAGGTCTCGACAGTGTCAAAGGCCTTCTCATAGTCCACGAAGGCTAGACATAGGGGCAGATTATACTCTGCAGTCTTCTGTATAATCTGCCGCACTGTGTGGATGTGGTCTATGGTGCCGTAACCACTTCGAAACCCGGCCTGCTCCGGGGGTTGAAACTCGTCGAGCTTTCGCGCAAGACAGTTCGTGATGACCCTTGAAAACAGCTTGTATACATGGCTCAGAAGCGATATGGGTCGATAGTTTTTCAAAAGGGTTTTGTCACCCTTTTTGAAAAACAGGACGACCACGCTTCTGTTCCATGCCTGCGGAGTTCTCCCAGTGTAGAGGACAGTGTTAAATAACTTCCGAAGCTCCTTAAGTACTGGGGTACCTCCTGCCCTCAGAAGCTCAGTCGTGACGCCGTCCTCACCCGGGGCTTTTCCATTTTTAAGCTGTTTAAGGGCCAACTCGATCTCATCCAGGTTGATCTCGGGCAAGTCTTCTGTGAAGTGACGTGTTAGGGTGGCTCTGGGATCTCCTCTAAGAGATTCGGGTCGAGGTGCGTGTGAGGCGTAGAGCTGGCTATAGAAATTCCTGACTTCCGAGAGGATTTCCGGCCTAGAAGCGATCACAGTACCCGCTTGTGTAGTCAACCTTGTCAAGTGGTTCCTCCCAAGTGGCTGGACGAACACTTTCGACCCCCGGTTCTGCTCGATGGCTTTCTCAATCTCAAGATTGTTGAAAGCTCGGAGGTCGCGTCGGACCAGCTTTGTGATCTTTTTATTTAAGGCCCGGTGTTCTGACAAGGTTGAGGCTGCATTTCGGCGCCGTTCGCTCATAAGCTCCAGAGTCCCCCCCGAAAGCTTAGATTTCCTGCCTGTACGCCTCGTTTCGCATAATTTAGTACCCTCTTCTCTAAGAGTCTGTACCACCTGCTCGAATTTCTGATCAACGCTGTCAGTGGTTTCCAAGGCAGCGAAACGGTTTTCCAATTTTAACTGAAAAGCTTGGGAATCCATAGCGGCTTGGAGCAAATTCGGTCGGAGACTGGACTTCATCAAGCGGACTCTTTCGCGCTTCCATTGTATATTCAGAGTGCCCCGTACGAGCCGGTGGTCGCTTCCGGTTTTAAACCTTGCGATCACTGAGACATCTCTGAATATGCGCCTCTTGTCCGCCATGATGAAGTCGATCTCATTTTTTATTTTACCATCGGGGCTTTGCCACGTCCACTTTCTTTGGGGCTGTTTTTTAAAGAAAGAGTTCATCATAAACAGCCCTTCTCTTTCGAGAAAGTTGACGAGCGTTTGCCCCCTTGCCCACGAGGATTCGCTGTCAGTTTTTACTCCCACTTTGGCGTTGAAATCTCCCATGACAACGTTGTAGTGTGCCTTAGGGGTATTATGAAGGGCCTTAGAGATGTCCTCGTAGAGTACCTCTATGTCCTCGTCCGAGTGTGCCGAAGTCGGTGCATAAACCTGCACGATCTTGAGGGTGTACCTCTCGGTCAGCTTAATTATGAGGTATGCTACCCTTGTCGACACACTGGACATTTCTAAAACGTTGTCAGCGAAGACTCTATGGACCAGAAACCCGACGCCACCCTGGGAAAGTTGGTCCCCCTCTCTAAAGTACAAAAGATGGCCAGATTCTAGGGTTATGGTGTCTTCTCCCTCTCTTCGAACTTCACATAAACCCAGAACGTGCCATTTTATGCACTTCAGTTCTTCTTCCAACTGCAGAAGATGCTCATCCAGTCGTAGCGTGCGTCCGTTATACGTAGCCAGGGTCAGTTCATGTTGGCGGCCTACCGTAGCCCGGAGATTCTTCGCATCCCCTGCCCCGCCGGAACCGTGACCGCCGCCGTGGTCAGGAATAGCGGAGCGACCGGGAACTGGGGGCCGTGGTATATTCCGACTTGCCATAGAAGGTTTTGCCCATAATCGCCACGCTGGGCATGCGGGTTGGCGATCGCAGGGCGTAACTTCTCGCACTAGTGACGCTGCTGCCCGTCACCGGTCTGGTTAAAAATTTAGTTACGCCATATTTGAATGGTTATACCGCCATTGTCGGTCGTCGGAGCCTCGTCCGTTGATCAGCAGGATGCACCGCGGGCAGGAGAGGTTGACTTGGGGACCGTAGATGGTAGGTGTCCCCCTTGCAAAATTACATTAATTACATTAATATATAGTATATAGTATATTTATGGTTTTATATCTGTAGTTTATACCTCTACTTTATTTGTGTTGTACGCTTATTCTTATCCTCATTTTATTAATTTGTTTCTCTATCACTCAAAGGTTTGCTGTTAAAAAACTCGACTTTCAGTTAAGCTCGCCTTTGTACATTAATTTACCTAATAATTTTATAAATATACACCGTTACCCTTATATTCCCCAAGCGGGGGTGGCAGAGGTGTACTGAGTACACCCACGTTTCGCCGACGATGTTAGGTCCCATGTAATAGAAAGCGAGCCTATTGCCATATACCGGGCACATTCCAGACTCACTGGAAGTTTTCCTTAGAAAAACTACACTTGTCCGACTAGGATTTGAATCCAGGACCTCGTGATCACAAAGCGATGCACTTTGCCACTCGACCAACGAGGCAGTCAGTGTAATTTTATAATTTGTAACAATTTGTGTGCCCACTGTGTCTAATAGTCGCGGGTTCGATTCCCGCACGGGACGAATCTTTGTGTGACCCACAATCATTTGTTTCGATCTGGGTGTTTGTGTATGTGAATTTTCATGTTTGTAAACGCACCCGAGACACAGGAATCAATCGTAGAGTGGGGTAACGTTTCTTTCTAAGAAAAAGAAAAAAAAAGAAACAGTTGGAATTCTGTACTTTTTGCCTACTACGCAAGGGTTCTGGCGTATTGATATAGATATAATACGTATGTCGAATAACGACCACATTCAAAAGACAATCGCAACATTAAAACGCATACGCAATCCTATCGTACGATTTTAAAAACGTTTTTACGGTATGTTTTATTTAATCAATAGCCGTAATAAACCTCTGGAGGTAATTACAAACCGAGTAAGTGTAAATTTGCAGTGGCACGATGTTTTTAAGAAAAGAATCGCCATTTTAAGTAGTGAAACTGTGGATTCTAATCAATATCCAATCAGACGCAGGCAGTAAAGTTAACTAAGCGGGAAATTAACTGAGCGGCTGGGTATTCTGGTTAAGTATAACGTCTGTTCGTTTGCACGATGTATTGTATAGCTCGCTTAGACACGACAGAGTTTTTAGTTTAGTTTAGACATTTACTGCGCGTATGTATGTGTCAATGTTTTTTAGTTTTTTATTTGGTATAGAACATAGGTATCTGAGGCTGGTATGTTTTTATTAAAAGTTCTAAATCACTTTAAATCTTTGTGATGTAGATTACCCACTTAATTGTTGTAGAATTACATTTAGTCTCTTAGTTGAGAATTGTAAGTTTTGCAACACAACTTCAAGTTTGCATAAGTTATATTTTGTGAAGAAACCAATCAAAAGATTATCATCGAGTACTGAGGTATATAGGACCTAATACATAAATACACACTGTCACGGCTATATTTCCCAAGCAGAGGTGACAGAGGTGTAGTGTACACCCACTTTTCGCGGACGATGTTAGGTCCCATGTAATAGAGGGCAAGCCAATGGCTAGATATCGGGCACAATTCCAGACTCCAAACTGATACTAGGAATTTTTAGATATAAAAACTACATTTGTCCGACCTAGGATTTGAATCCAAGACCTCGTGATTGCAAAGCACATTATTCGCCACTAGACCAACGGCAGTCTAGGATTACGACTTATACTGTATTATAAACCCGTCAATATTTTCTTCGATACTGCAGGAGGCTCCGGGATCTCCAAACGGAATGCACCTGCACTCAGCACGTGCATTCCGTTTGGAATGCACTGCTGCATATCTTTAAGTATCAGAATCGTTTCTATCACACCCTTACTGTAGAAAGCTCTTAGGTAGTAGGAATAATGGGGGACTTAGGCCGTGGTACGACTAACACGTTGATATGTACCTATGGTAAATGCAGGAAAATGAAGTAGAAGTAACGATATTGTATAAAGTTAGTATTACTGAAAAACCCATGCATTACGTGAAAAATTCCCGTTGTATTCCCGTCAGGTAGGTACCACACAGATAATAACTACCTAGATATAGATTGTAGAGCTTCCACAAAATGTCTAGAAATAGTACGTAGGCATAGCATTTTACTTACAGTCTATTTAACCGTATTGTTTTTACAAGCTTATATTTGACTTGCGAAGTTCGTGTGTCTATCTGTCTGTCTTTCTGGTTCAAATCTCGTGATTGATTTTTCAAGCACTTGGCTGAAATTTGGCATACGTATGTAAAGTCGATGACAGTGCAATTATATGGTAGCTTAGAGATGGCCTGATGATGGAGTTAGAAGGTGGCCATGGAAACATGTAAACTATACAATGTGACCCCCTCGTGTTTAGGTTCGTTAGATTGATATTGACGAGTACTTTACAACCAAATAGTGTTAAGAGTCTGATTATGAAGCCGAAAGGTGGCCAATGGAATCACCCGACTACTCAATATAACCTCACCGTGTTTGGGTTCGTTGGATTTGCCTTGATGAATACTTTAGACTCGTATGGTGTCCAATGTCCGATGATGGAGCCGGCCGGAAGCGATATGAACTCCTTAACAAGATATTTTCGTTGTGTGTTTGCTATAAAAGCTTGTTTTTAGAAGGCTTTTAATTTATTTATTTTTTTACTTTATTAGGACCAAAAACAGTTACATGTTATAATATCTAACACTAATAGCTTTTATTTAATATATGTCAATATAGAACCCACATCATTGTCCACGAATTATTAATAAAGTTACAAAGAACGAAAGAAAGAAAGATGTGCATGGTTGTTGTTGAAGAAAGAGATGTGGATATACGTAATTTATAGCATTGTCTCTTTTGCACGACAAAATAAGATAAAAATAGTTTTGTTAAGTAGGTTGTAGTAGCCCCTAGTGCATACTGACAGAAAGACGGCGATGGGACTGATTCGATATTACATAATTGATATGCCTTCGAGGGGGTTTTCCACCGTTTGATGTGGCTTTATATTTAATGTGATTTTATTTCCTTCCCGAGGTATACCTAGGACAGACGGCTTGGTCCAGTAGTTACGAGCTTGAGTCGCTCCATCCACTGGATTAAGAAGTCGCGGGTTTGATTCTCGCGCGGGACAAATCTTTGTGTGACCCACAAATGTTTGTTTCGGTCTCGGTATTTGTGAATTTCATGTTTGTAAACACACCCACTACACAGGAATAATTCCGATGTGAGGCTAAGTTTTTTATAAAAAAAGATAACCTACCCACATATCAATTCCAGTCGTATGTTAAAGTTAGTACAAATGACTTTGAATTGTTATTGAATTAATCATTGCGCCGAAACTTTGAAGGCAATAAACATTAAAAACATTTGCATTTCTAATCCATTTTGTGTAATACCCAGATTTTAATTAGTTTCAATGCATTAACGTATAGGTGTGTAGGTCTTCTTCTTCTTTTTATAGTTACCACGGCAGATATATTGAATTTATATAGAAGCGGCCCAGAACGCGGGCACTTCGACTGCATTGTCGATGGCAGCTATTTATTCCTTCTGGGCACAGGTGTTGGGGCACGCAGAGCAAGTAGTGGGCCTTTGTTTGGGTAACACCACACAATCACCTCAGATTAGACTTGTTTAAGATTGGCAGGGACACACCATCCCTCCAAAAGATGCACCTCGCTTTTCCATTTTTCCTATATCTACAGAGCTAGCCACAACCCTGCGGAATGCGGAGGCGCTATGCCAGCTAATGGATACAGTAATTTTACTAGAGTCCGTTTGAGGCATCCCGTGATAATCTGACAAGTTTCATTCAGTGCTGTATCCACCAGTTTAGCATGGGCGAAACGACTCCATACAGGGCACGCAAATTCGCCAGCAAAGAATGCTAGGGCAAGATCAGTTGATTGCATAACCTGCGGCGAGGCTCCCCACTTGGTAGTAGTGAGACTCTGAGGCAAGTTATTGCGGGCGTGCACTTCTTTTTAGTGGCTTCATATTTTTTCTCTTATGTTAGGGGCCTGTCCAGAATGAGACCCTGGTACTTAGGATGGTGGTTGTGGGCTATGGGCACACCCTGCCACACAATGTTGAGCCTACGACTCGCTTGGTTGTTGCTAAGGTGAATAAGACTCGGTCTTGGCAGGGTAAGGCTTGAGTGAGTTTTCCTCATAGTATCGACACAACGCGCCAAGTGCTATAGTGAGGTTAGACTCTATTTCTCAATGTTGGTAGCTTGGAAAGTTAGCACAAGATCGCCTGCGTTAATAAGAGTACTTAGCTACAATAATTCTACGGTTAAATCACTGATTCACCTAACATGGACATGGTAGAATTTTCCCGGAATACTCTGAGAAAGTCTTGTTTATATTAAATAAATAGGTTTTTTTTATTTTGATATATCAAGTAGTGTCACGAATACTTATGAAAAAATAACATACCTAACCAACTTCATTCATTTATATACGTAGGTGGGTATCTACAGTAAGACGCAAAATTGAATTGCGTCGCTAGTCACGCCGCAAGTGTTACTTACCCATGGCTTTGTTTGGCGCAGAATTATGTCACCGTTTGTATTTTACTATGTTTCTGTGATAAAATAAATATTTAATACTAGTTTCTGCGCACGACTCCATCCGCGTTGACTTTAGATGGAAACTCTACATTTTTCCGGAATAAAAAGTAACCGTTGTGTTTATGCAGGTAATAAACTATCTGTATGCCTGAGGCGCTCGTAGCGCTGTGCGACCGCGGTGTTCTTACCGATCACCAAGGTTAAGCAGCGTTCGACTCGGTCGGCCTGAGATGGGTGACCGTTTGTGGCATTTACATATTTGAGCGTCTCCGTGCTTCAGAGGGCACGTTAAGCCGTTGGTCCCGGTTACCACTTAATGTGGTAGTCGTTAAGCCGAGTTGGACGCCTTAAAGGCGGCTTGATAAGTACCAACAGCAGGTGGCCACAAACCTGCCTAACCTCTCTCACCTCGATTTGTGAAAGATGGCCTTTGCCCAGCAGTGGGCAGTATAGGCTGATATTATTATTATATATGCCAAATTTAATTCAAATCCGTTATGCCGTTTTTGCGTGATTTAGTAACAAACATCCAATCATCTAGACATAGAACCTTTCACATTGATAATATTAGTAGGTTTAAGTGACCAGTAGTTCTTAGGTATTATTTAACTTTCTGGGTAAATGAATAGCTTAGATATTTCCTAATAGACTATACTAATAAAAGTCCGAAGTTTCACAGATTTAAAAATGTTATAGCATACACCTATAATGACCTATCTGTCACCATATAGTAATGTACTACTACCTATAATAGGTACCTATCTGCCAGTGGCGTACATTGCATAGAGGCAATTGAGCAGTGCCTACCTCATAATAATAAACTGAATGTAGGTATGTTTTAATAATTACTACATATATACTTAAATAAGTATGATGATTAGTGCTATTTTATTTATTTATTTATTAATTCAGGTGTATCGAAAACTTACAACATATACCTACATAAAATACATTACACAGCTTGTACAGGTAATGGAAAGCCAATGACAAGTCTTCACTTCTAGTACAATTTGATACATATCTTATGTGTGAGGCAATTTGGTATTAAGTAGTTAAATTAGCGCGTTCAAAAGAAATTATCAACATTATTATATGGAAAATAACTTATTGGAAAAAAGTGTGGCTCAACCACCTCCTCACTGATGCTACACTAATTGCAAAGGGATCGAGATTAAATTGCTTACATAATTTATTACATAAGTATTGCTTACATAAGTTTCTGCTTGCGCGCACAATGTAACTATTTTGCCTATAGTTTGCACTCGCATTTGCAATACGTAGAGGTGGGTTAAAACGGGAAGATTTACTGGGAATATTAAAATAAATATTGGATGGGAGGTCAGGACAATCGATTTCATTATTGAGAATTTTTAGTAGAATAATATAATTCGCAATCTCGCGACGATTTATGACTGGCCACAGATAGTATTTTTTATACAACTAAAGGTAATTTTCAGATCTGTGCGGAATCTTTTGATGAAAGCATTGGTATTTAATAAAGCGTTTTTATATATTCTCTATTTTTAACGTTTTTAGTCAATGTGTGTTACCAGTGATGATATATGGATCAGAGACGCGGTATCTTACTTTAGGTCTCATAAAAAAGCTCAGAGTTGCTCAGCAAGCTATGGTGAGAGCTATGCTCGGCGTTTCTCTACGTGATCGAATCAGGAATGAGGAGACTCGTAGGAGAAGAAGGTCACCGACATAGCCCTTAAGATTAGCAAGCTGAAGTGGCAATGGGCGGGCCACATAGCGCGAAGATCGGACGGGCGTTGGGGCAGAAAGCTTCTAGAATGGAGATCACGTATTGGCAAGCGCAGCGTGGGACGACCACCTGCCAGATGGACCGATGGATGGAAGTCGTTGGATGCAGGTGGCATCGGAACGGTTACGCTGGAAAGCGATTGGGTAGGCCTATGTTCAGCAGTGGACAAGTATAGGCTGAGATGATGTATATTCTTTAATCGATCAATATCTAAGTAAGCATATTCTAAATTGCTACACACTTTATGTTAAAATAATTATAAGTAGTGTAACTGTTACAAGGCAGGCACTGCTTAACCGCACACACCGGCTGTAATATAATTAACGATAGACCTCAAAGTAGTTATCTCTAAATCGATAACTGAATTGATTCCAATAATTTTTAATCTATCTTATCCATTTTTAAATTGCATAATATGCTGTTATTCCTTCAGTGCGCTATAACTAACTAAATATATTCTTGATTCAAAGCAATACGGAGTTTTCAAATGCATTTTTGAAACACATTTCTCAATACGCATACATACACGTATAAGTTTCACTGTCAATTGGGGCATAAAAGTGCTTAAAAATGGTAAAAAACTTTAGATTTAGAAATTTTGTTTTTGAATTGAATTTTTGAAGGAATTATCTAATCGGGGTGTCTTAGGACTTGCGTTATTTACGATACACCTTACATATCTACTTACATAGTTAAATCCACCGGCCTTTTAGCAACAACAAAGCATGACGTCACTAAGAGGTCTATATAAATCACCTTGCAACATAAAGAGCCGGCAACGGCCAATAATTCCTTGCGTTATGAACTTTTCACTCAATAAATCTACCGTACGCATGTAAAAGTTGTTGTTAACCGTAAACATTATAAATGGACTATAAAAATGTAGTTTTCTGTTAAGGCATTATGTAATGAAATTTCATTTTTTTTACCTACCTTCCACATTAGTTGGTGGTGCTGCTTGTGGGGACTGGTCCATCTGGAATCCTTCAGACACTCTTTATAAATAACTTCATTAGTCTGATATCTCGGTCGTACGGCATCAAACTGGAGCTAGATTGTAACCTAAACATTGTATCCACACAACTTGATAAAAAAATTGAAAGAAAAAAAGAGAAAGAGAATTAAATAAAAAAGGACAAGCCCGCTGAGTTTCTTCGCCGGATGTCTCAGTGGAGGCCGCGTTCAAATCCGGTGGTAGATATGTAGTTAAATTAGATTTAAAAAAAAATGTAAATTACCTATTTACATTTTTTTTTAAATAGCCCTCAGGGTTTATACAAAATAAATTATTTGAGTTTGAGTTATTGAAAGTATCACTCGTATGTCTATAATGATCCTGATTTAGCTGCATTAATGTTAATGCTTGTGTCAAATTGTGCTTTGAGTAAGGCGTTAAAAATAACACGTTAAACCAATGGCTATATTAGATATACCGCCACTCTGTTTCTTCACTGTGTTGTTTAGGACTAGTGATGGGGTCGACTCGATAAATTTCGACGTTATCGATATCAACGTAATAGATATAAATATTATTTGTGTATCTATTTATCTATATCATCACGCCAGGTCCCTTACGGGGTAGGCAGAGAGTACAGACTTCCAATAGGTTATTTCGTCACAGACCTCTCTGGCTTCTTCCATGCTCATAGTTTGTCTCATACACGCTCACTGTTTAAGAAGACTCTTGACTAAAATTATTGACTTGTGATATATGTAAATACTGATAGTGTGTAGATAGTAGTTTGTGTAGTATTGGTATGTGTAGATTTAAGATTACATACTTCTGAGTCATTCAAATTCTGACGTCTCGTCCTAACAACACCATATTGCAATTAACGCATTAAAAATTGACTACATATGTATGCGTTATGTCATAGGTACCGTGATAGTCGACATTACGGCGCAGGTAGATAATACAAAGGTTATCTCTTCTTCTTCTTTTAATGAATGGCATCACACTTTGACAGCGTATTTCGCCAATTTCAAGTAATAATAGAATATAACAGTGACTTATAAAAAATCGCGTATTGTCGCCATGACGGCAAAAACCTTGTCGATAAAATCACAGCAGACTTGTATACCACTTACTGAGTTCTTAGATTTACGCGAATATTACACATGAAATAAAACTATTTTTTCGGATTTTATCGCGGTTTGGTGCTTCCATCGACTTGGGATCCAGTAATTAATATAATCAAATCCAAAACCAAGCATAACACTGCAAGACGTCAAAACACCGTGAGCTCATTCTACGTAGTCAAATATAAAGGCCGGCGTGACTTTATAAAAATATATTTATTTCACAATACAAATTAATAATAGATACTCAAAATATTAATGCAGTCAATTAATATTACTTAACGTTAGTGCGAACGGTAAGAGAGCTGAGTCGATATTGAATGTACTTTGCTTGGCGATGGCTATTTATAGGCATCGTCAAGTAAACAACTGTTTCTAGAAGGAACCCACGCATTATGCGTCTTATTGATTGATATTGCTTATTAAGCATAACAGTTATTAGAATTGGACTGAGACTAAACAAGTAACCTGATATCTGTTTACTTGATAAATACGCAGCTGAGGCAAGTTAAGCTGATTAAGCAAAACAGTACTTGGAATTATATTCTATGAGCAATAGTATGTTTATATTGCATCATCTTTTAAAGTACTTGCACTGAGCTGTGTACTGGTCCAGTATACATAACTACGTAGATCGGACCAACAAAAACAAAAATAATTAAGTTTGAGGGTACCCCGGAACAACTATGCCTTTTGGACGTCTAACACCTCAGTCCTTCCCGTGACCATGGGTGCTGCAAAGCACTCGAAACGTCCGGAACTTAAAAATCAAAATAAACCGCGATAAAATCCGAAAAAATAGTTTTATTTCTTGTATACCACTTATTGAAAAATTAATATAGTGTTATCTCATATTTAAATTTCACTTTTGACATTTGATTCATCTAGGCTAAGTAATGTATGCAGTTGACAGCTATTAATAGGTAGGTTTATTGAATGGACCGTAAATTACAAAACTAATACCACAGCAAATATATGTAAATACCATTTTAATGCTTCCGTCATAACTCACCTGTTTATAATATAACGAGATTAAATAACCACTCAAAGTTAGGTATTGATTTTTTTTCTTATTTTTACCATTTTTTGGCCATTATTGACAGGGGATTGATATTGTTGGAGAAAAGAGTGGGAGACCTTAGCCCAGCACTGGGACACATTGGGTTAGTAAAAATACATCTATAATCGTATCCAAACGCGTCCTTCATTGAAAAGGTCGAGCGGAAAAGTCAACAGGATGTTTGGTTTTCACTTTTAACGACTTAATGTCATTTTGATATGACATAAAAAGCTGATTTCTCGCTACTGAGCTGCTTTTTAATTTTGTCACTTCAGAATGAAAAAATTAGAAGTAAGTATCTACCCACAAAATCCTTAGCAAATAGGCATTTCTTCTTACAGCATCCTCACGTGATGATCAAATCTGACTGTGTGCTACAGATTTCACAACGAAAAAAGATGTGCGTAAATATAACAAATTATAGTAGTGGCTTTCTTTTCAATCCTCCGTGATTAAGGTTTAGGTATGTGGGATATTGTCAAACGAAAAACCCTAGGGTTGTCTCCTTGAAAATCAGCCAAGGGGCTCTGAGATTAACAACTAAAAGAGTGAGTAGGTATAGAACAGTAAAATAATTTCATGATTTTTATACATTTGAATGACCCCCTGGTGTGCATCACCTATTTTGTAATTCTAAATTTAGAATTTAAAAACAAAACATCTCCAAAATGATTTATGTATTTCTTTTATGAAAATCTCACAGCCTTAATATCTAATATTTTTTTTAAGATATTCTTGTTTAAAGTTTAAGGTCAATTTGATTTACACTAGATTTATTTACACAAATGTGAAGTCACGGAGTTTATGACTTGTTTCCTCCTTTGTTACTCGTTGTCACACTTTGTAGACCCCCTCCTTCTCTCTTGACGTAAGAGAGAGAAAGAGAGGTAGAGAGAGAATGGTATAATTTTAGTTAACCTGGAGCGAAAGCCGAGCTAAAAAGTATCCAATGCCTTCTGTTTACTGTTTATCTTATGTTTACTGGTAATAGAAAAAAATATTGAACACAAAACCCTTGAATAAGTAACATCTACCTACTGATCTATCCGAATATCATACTTAGGGTGAAAATCTGGTACACCGAAGTTATCTACCAGCCAGACGAAGAGCCGCGTCCTCAATGTCATTTTACGTTTGGTGGAGATGTTACTTATATAGTGTATTTATTTTTTCATGTTTTTAGATGGTACTAAAAACATAAAAAATAAATGGTGATGTATTCAATCCTGTTAACAGGTGTAAACAGGATTGGATACACCACCTGGGCTTTCGCTCTAGGACGACTAAAATAACTCCGTGTATACCTAATAGGAATTCAAGCTCTCTAGGAGTGGTAGACCGAGCATTTGCCAACTAAGTATACAAGCTTGCAATTTTATAGGTGAGTATGTGGGTACGTAAGTTCATTCTTATAATCATCGATTGTTTTTGATGTTAGAATTGCTCGCAAATAAATTTTGGCACGCAATGGAAAATTTTGCACGTGATTTAATGATTGCCCTAGAGACGTATAAACTTTGCATCAACACAATATGATTAAAAAAAGGAAAGAAAGTTGGATTGTGGTTTGTGGTTGGTAACGATGTGCTGGAGCAAGTGAATGAGTTTGTATATCTTGGATGCGCCTTCAGTAAGGATGGGAAATACACCGCTGACATAGAGAGAAGAGTGAGTGCAGGAAACAGAGTGAATGGTGCGATGGGAAAGCTACTACCTAATAATTTTTACAGAATGCTGGTTGCCTGTCAACCCAGTAATACCTCACATTCAAGGTTACAATTATTCATTTACTGCTAATACTAAATCACAAAATGAAGGTGTAACAGTGTATTACAAAAGCAGTCAAAGGTATAATATTACAGAACCGTTAATAGTAGATGCCAACTGTTTGTTAATAAAATTGGATTTAAATATAGCAGTTATTGCTATTTATCGATCACCCCAAGTAAAAAACATACTTCCTTTTTTGGAATCTCTCGATAAATTAATATTGTCTCTAAAGTCTTTTAAAAACATAATATTAACTGGAGATATAAATATAGATATATCCGAAACGTCAACTGACTCTAGAAGTGAAGGATATCTTAACTTACTTGCATCACATGGCATGTTACCAGCGTTTAATATCCCTACACGCAGTTCATCATGTTTGGATCACTATGTACTTAAAACTAAAATTCCAGCTAAATGTTATATAGCAACTACAACCATAACAGATCATTACAGTATAGTTTTAAGTTTAAACCATAGCAAGCGTACACGGGATCTTTTCAATTTTACTTATTACCTGGACTACATAAAGTTGGATGAAATTATAAAGCAATTTGATTTTAGTCCCATATATAAATTGCAAAATGTTAATGAAGCTGTGACTTTTCTTGTTACTACAATTAGGAATATTGTTGACCAATGTACTTCTAAACAAAAAATCTCAAGACGAAAAAGAATAATTAAACGTTGCGTTGCATTAAAAATAGGGATAGACTGCATATGAAATCGAAGAAACACCCAGAAAATGAAGTTGCTAAAATTACGTATTTAAGGTATCGAAATTTCTGTAACACTCTCCTTAGAAAGGTAAAGCTTGGATATGAAAAGTTAGAAATATCAAAAGCGAAAAATAATTCGAAACAATTATGGAAGGTCATTAAAAATATAACTAATACTAGTAAAACGAAACAATCAGCTGCTGAATTATTATGCCCCAATGATCCGCAAAAATCTGTTAGTGACATCAACCATTATTTTGTAAATATAACCACATCTCTGGCACAGTCTATAGGGAATATCGACGCACCTTTGCTAACAAACTTACCTTCTCCTACTAGTCATTCTTTTGTATTGTTGCTTACTGACGAAAAGGAAGTGAGGTCCTTAATATTAGACATGAGAAATAGCAGTGCTATGGGGCGTGATTGCCTGTCTAGTGGTCTCATTAAAAAACATATGGATATACTGGCAGGGCCACTTACCCATATATGTAATCTGTCACTAGGCACTGGGATTTTTCCGGATGAATTTAAACGATCTCTTATCCTACCGGTACACAAGAGTGGAAGCAGAAACTGTGTATCAAATTATCGTCCGATCTCCATTTTACCTGCTTTATCTAAAATTCTTGAGAAAATTATTAACAAAAGGTTACTTAGGTATTTAGAAACAAAACAGCTTCTCTCAAATGCACAGTATGGCTTTCGCTCAAATAGATCGACTTGTGATGCTGTTCATGAAGTCACGGAGTTCATAATAGGTAAAATGGAAGAGAAACAAAAAGTTATTTCTATATTCCTGGATATTGCAAAAGCCTTTGACATGGTTTCTGCTCCACTTCTGCTGCAAAAGCTAGAAAACATAGGAGTTAGAGGAACTCAATTAAAACTTTTTAAAAGCTATCTAGCAGATCGTCTCCAATGCGTTAAAGTAGACACTTGGCAAAGTCAAGATCTGCCGATACGGTTGGGAGTTCCACAAGGTAGTGTCCTGGGTCCGACCCTCTTCTTGATTTTTATAAATGACCTGTGTGAACTCCAACTGATAAATGGGAAAATTGTTACCTATGCAGATGATACGGCCCTAATATTTAATGGTGACACTTGCGAAGATGCACTTCATTTTGCTCAGACTGGGTTAAATAATGTTATGAAATGGCTCTACACTAATCGTCTTTCTTTAAACGTACATAAAACTAAATATATGACCATGTCCTTAACAAATATGAACCGAACACTCTACACATCTAATAATCTCATTGCTCACCAATGTCAAAACAACTTTGACACCACTTGTCCATGCCCCAGACTGGAAAGCGTCAGTAGCATTAAATACCTGGGAATTATAGTAGACAGAAACTTAAATTTTAAAAATCACATTTATCTTGTTACATCCAGAATCAGGAATTTAATATATGTTTTCAAAAATTTACAACATGTAGAAGACTCCTTAATAATTAGGTCAACTTATCTTGCCCTTTGCCAGTCCCTATTAACCTACTGTATAACAGTGTGGGGCGGTAGTTCAAAAACAACTATGATTACTCTGGAGAGGGCTCAAAGAGCAGTTCTTAAGGTAGGTCATTCTTTGCCATTTTTCCATCCGACCACACAGCTGTATCAATCCTGCAAGGTTCTGTCGGTCAGACAGTTGTATATTTTATACGCTGTCTTAAAAAAACATTCCGAAACTACGTACAACCCATCAGAACTAAGACGTAAAAGTAATTTTATTTGTCCATCAAAACTCTTTAAAACTAGTCTCTCACACAAATTGTTCTGTTTTCTTGGCTCCTTCTTATACAATAAAATAAATAAAGTCCTAAACATATACCCTCTACCAAAATCAAAATGTAAGCAGAAAATGTCATTATGGTTACAAAAACTCGATTATGACCAAACTGAACAAATTTTAAAAACTATCACGTAATATACCAACTACATACAGTGTTTCCCCCTTTTGTATATAGAATGCATGTATAACTCAAACATTCAGTATTCTCGTATTCTCACATGCTATGTATTTCAAGGAAATCATTTATATATCCTTACACACACGCAAACACACATACACACACACACACACACACACTCAAACACACATACACACACACACACGCACGTGCGCACGCACACACACGCTAACACAGATATTCAACCACACACGAATGTAAACGTAACTTACACAATATTAATAGCTTCACTAAGCATTTTGTAACAATGTCATAGTTGGGGGCCTGGTAATCTGTCGGACAGGATAACTTTCCTAGTGCAGTTACCAGTCTCTCACAAAGGTGCTATTTGTATCATTAAGAAATAGACCCGACTTAGATTGTAAGTACCTTTTGTGAAGAGGAATAAATAAACTATTATTATTATTATTATTATTACTCGGGAGCCGGCACTTAAGCCATAAGGCGCAGCTGGCCATACATAACGGAGTTCTTGTCCCAACGCTGTTATATGGTAGCGAGAGCTGGGTATGTAAGAAGGAGAATGAAAGTAGGATAAATGCGGTAGAAATGCGAGCTCTGCGGAAGATGTGCGGAGTGAAGCTGACCGACCGCATTAGCAACAGCATAGTAAGACAGCGAGTAGGTATGAAAGATAGTATCGGTGTAAAGATGAGAAAGGGCATGCTCCGTTGGTTCGGGCATATAGAAAGAATGCCAAAGGAAAGAATGACAAAACAGATATACAATGTGAAAGTGGAAGGATGCAGGTACCGGGGAAGACCTAGACTATCTTACCACGATCAAATAAACCGAGTCTTATCTGATGGAAAAGTCAAGAGTCTCCGTAACCGGCGAGCGTGTATGAGACGAACTATGAGAGTCGAGGAAGCCAGAGAGGTATGTAAGGAAAGAACCTGTTGGAACTCTGTACTCTCTGCCTACCCCGCAAGGGATCTGGCGTGAGGTTATAGATAGATAGATAGAAAGAAAGTTCTGTTTCTTTCCTCGTAAATAAAAAAGACAAGCCCGCTGAGTTTCTTCGCCGGATATTCTTAGTGGAGGCCGCGTTCCGATCCGGTGGTAGTTAAATTAAATTTAGAAAAAGAAATGTAAATGGACTATTTGTAAGTGCCCCCGTAGGGCTTATACAAAATAAATTATTTGAGTTTGACGCACTTCATGCTTCATCAAATTTCTAAAAGCTTTATATTGGTACCTAAACTTTCTTAAATACAGATGTTCTCAAGCTAAACCACTCCCAAAAAGTGAGGTCAATATGGAGACAACCGAACTGTTTATTTAGTACACAAAAGATTACAATAGATGGCGTTAAGTTCAAATTAAATTTATTTGGAGAATTTGCTAACTTAACCTGAATTTCTGAAGGATTTATTTAATTATTTACTGATTGTTACTCGTATGCTACTTGTACGTACGTACTTAGTGCTAAAAGCAGTCAACACATCAGTTTGTAGGTTGATATGTTAGGAAACGAAAACCTACTTTAACTGTGAGAAAATAGAGTCCAAAATTGCAAACACCCTCAAAAGTAACAGGTGTACCTAATTTTAATAATTCATCGAATTCAATATTTTATTTTAAACTGTCAAATTCTTTTATGAATAATAATATTAAAAACCATATTGTTTTTTATTCGCCAAACCTCTGCGGACCCTAAAGATAAATAAATAGCCTACATCCAGGTATTAATTTTTTTCAGTTTAATTCGCTTTTTTGTTCTACAGAAATTCAGTTAGCTAGCTATGATAAAAGCAAGCTTGATTCATTATCACAGAAATATGCAGAGTCATCAACAGCTGTTCCAATTCTCAGTAATTGACTCCCTCAAAATATGGTTGGCTAATATTATTTAACTGTACAAAATTACATTGACACTGGTGACATATAAAAACTTCTTAGGCTTTGACTTACAGCATTTTGTTGGATTACCATTTAAGCTCCACCCTTGAATGGATAATAATGGCAGTAGTAAGATGGTAGAGTCGCGAGGCGGTGCGTTACGGTCGGTCCTCGTGGGCGGGGCTTGCATTGGCCCAGCCCTTTGCAAATGGCGCCGAATTCGACCAATAGAGTTTAGCAACTGAGCATCCATTTTTAAATATTTGACTGTTGCTAAGCAACTGAATATCTCTTGGCGTGATTTTTGGAACAAGCATTTTTTTTGTTTTGGATATCAATATCTGTATAATCAATATTAATACACTGCTTTGGAGTTTGTGAACGACCATTATTTTAATAGATAGGTATTATTTATGTATTTTTTTTTTAAATCTATGCAATAATAGAACAGGTTTAATAAAAATAAATCAAGTAATTTTCCATATCGTGTATCTCTTAATTATGTATACGGTGAAGACATGGAAATTTTATCTGAAATAAATGGATATGTGACAAAAATTAAGTATCCACTTTATTTTATTTTTGACTTGTTTATTAATCTGAAACTGTAATTAAAATCTGAATCTACCTAAAAAGGTATCAAAAATGATCTTATACCTATTATACGGCGATAATAAATATTAAGTGACATCTATTCGATATGTTAGTGGTGCTTCCTTGAAAGCTTTTAGTAAAGCGTGCCCTTTAACAAACTACGGCTAGACGTGGTTTAGCAAATTGTCAAGAGATGGCGCTATTATCACCATAACGGGTCAGGAGTTCTTTGTCTATACTAGTGACAAATGTGTATATTATCCGGTAGATGGCGTTTTCTAGATAACGTAGTTTCAACATTTTTCTAAACATAATATTGCAGGTCTTATAATTTTCTTGGAATTGGAAACACTTCCTATAAGTCCGAAATATGGAATTATGTTCGGCATAATGTGTTATGGGCGCCCTCTACTACATTGATCACTAACATTGTCGGCCTAATCCCCATTACAAGATTGATAACCACACACCGCTACCTCTCCGGTTGAGGAATGCAATTATAGTATATTATTAATTTTGTGTGTAGGTACTTATTTTAGAAAATCGATTATACTCACACTACAATGAGTTCCGTTGGAAATTAAAATGTTACTACTTTTACAATACTCTTACCTCTTTTCCCCGTAGGTAGATGGTAGGAAAGGACAAATGTCTTCACCATACTGAATGTTGGTTCCTAGTGTTTTCGCTAGGGGCACTGTAGCATTTTTTCACTGTCGAAATTATATACAAATGGTACATTTACAGTATCTTCAGAATTATTACAAAAAACTAAAAATTCAAGCGACATCCTTACCATACATATCTAAATCTGTACTACCTGTTCGGAAAATCATTCCTCTGGAGATGAAGGGCAAGAAATTCCACGCTATTTAAAAAATGAGTTTTACAATTCTTTGTTTACAATGTGATACATGAGCATGAGAAGAAAAATGCAGAACAAGCTAGCTAGTTAAAGTAAATTAGACGTCACTGCTTACATAAAGACATTCTTATATCAAAGTGTTACTATAATTTAAATGACTTTTTTAACGATCCCACTTTTACATAAATTTGTACTAAAATATTTTTTTCAAGTTCATCTATGTGCTTGAATTAAGAATTATTGAATGTATTTTTTTCTTCCTTTCTTGTTAATAAATGAATTAATAATTATTGATTTAACTGGCGCACTTTTGACTGAACATCAATGATAATAAATAATAACTCATATTTTATGTTTTTACCAACTTTGATCTCATTACATTTATTTTATTTTATTGCATTCATTGACTTTATTGGTACTGTTAAAATAATAATTTTCATTTTATATTTGTACGCCTGATTTGGCAAAAACATGTTGATTCTATTATCGATGTTTACTTCCTATGTACCTACACATGTTTGGACAAATAGATATACTTTGAGTTTGACTTTGATGAGATTTCAATTGACTATGATTCACATATCTAAGAGCAGATTACCACTTGTAAGTCTATTTGCTCTGAGTGAATTAATGTAAATAAATTAAAAAGTACATTAAAACATATACTTTATATTTTATTAGACGACTTACCTACTTGAAAGATGATCCTGGGACGGGTGCTGCTTCTGTACCACTGGAACTTAGACGACTCGTTACTAATACTACTCGTTTAATTAAATTAACTTTTGTTGGTCTGTCTTTCTTTATCAGTTTGGCTATATCTGTGATTATAATAATAAATCTTTATTTAAAGGTAAAAACCCAATGTACTAAGATACAATTGCGGATACTTAAAATTAAATTACAGTATAAAAACACTTTAGCCAATAAGGCAATTAATAGCTATAGGCTGTCGGCCATGAGCATGTCACATAGACATAAACACACCACCATTTATTAAAATAACAAGTAAAATTATTTTTTATTCGGTTCCCGGTGCACTGAACTCCAATATTTGAGGATGGAGCAATCCAGATTCCCTACTAACGCTTTAAGTATTTCGTTTATTGTATTATCAACCACTGTAATTTAAATAAGGAAAGCTAGAAATTTTTTTTTGACCTATGTGGTCCAATCTAGGTATATCGTCCCCCCATACCAATTAAAAATGTTAGTAGGTAAGAAAAAAAAGCCTCTTGTTTAAAAGAGTCACCATGAAGCTTCTTACTTTTTCTTTATCATAAGAATAATATTTTGAAGTTGATGGCCATTTATTTTTTTTGTTAATTGATTCCTATAGGTTTAGTCTCATCTTTTAGTTTTAAATATGGTTTTATTATTCCAAAAAAATATTAGGTACCTACCATCTATATCCACCGGAAAATATATATACTTACAACAGTGTCGCCTTGTTCGGATCATTTTGGTGAAATGTGAACAATTTCCTGACTTAGGTACATTATTTCGAGGATAAACTTCGATGATGTATGATTTTGGCAGATATCCAGGTACCTAAGTACCGTACCTAAGTACTCGTCTACTATCTTGTCCATATCAGTAGGCGCGTGTTTAACAGTACAGTTAGAGTAGATGTAAACACTTTCTCTAATCTAATATCTAATCTTTAACGTGGTTCTATCTAGTTAACTACTTGGTACCATGATTGTGCATACGTACCAATTGCTAAGTCGCGTAAATAAATCCTAATTTAATTTTTATTCTAACATTTTTCGTCTATCTATCTATAACCTCACGCCAGTCCCTTGCGGGGTAGGCAGAGAGTACAGAGTTCCAACAGGTTCTTTCCTTACATACCTCTCTGGCTTCCTCGACTCTCATAGTTCGTCTCATACACGCTCGCCGGTTACGGAGACTCTTGACTTTTCCATCAGATAAGACTCGGTTTATTTGGTCGTGGTAAGATAGTCTAGGTCTTCCCCGGTACCTGCATCCTCCACTTTCACATTGTATATCTGTTTTGTCATTCTTTCCTCTGGCATTCTTTCTATATGCCCGAACCAGCGGAGCATGCCCTTTCTCATCTTTACACCGATACTATCTTTCATACCTACTCGCTGTCTTACTATGCTGTTGCTAATGCGGTCGGTCAGCTTCACTCCGCACATCTTCCGCAGAGCTCGCATTTCTACCGCATTTATCCTACTTTCATTCTCCTTCTTACATACCCAGCTCTCGCTACCATATAACAGCGTTTTCGTCAATATATATATTATAGAATAGCAGTTTCGGGGTCCTATCGGGTCTATGTTATATAGCCTATGTTACTTCTGTATAAGGTAGCTTACTAATCGTGAAAGAATTTTTTAAATTGGTCCAGTAGTTTTTAAGTTTATTCGTTACATACATACAAAAATACAAACCTTTCCTCTTTATAATATTAGTATAGATATAGATAAATGGGTTAATTCCTTATATTTCGTTTAGTATACAAAATCTTTTTTACGCGTAGCTCACCAGTTCTCTTGGGATTATTGCCATGGCCAAGTGAAATCTATACTAATACTATAAAGAGGAAAGATTTTTATTTTTCTATGTTTGTATAGAATAACCTTAAAAACTATTGGACCAATTTCAAAAATTCTTTCACCATTAGATAGCTACCTTATACAGAAAGAACATAGGCTATATAACATAGACTCGGTAGGTGGCGCTGTTGTCGACTGGGTACAAAGTCGCGGGAACCTCTTATCTTTATTAATTTCTCCAAAATGTTATTCGTCTAAATCATCCCCATGAGAGGAGTTTGTATTAAGATAATTTATAAATCTAGGTGGATACTACTCAGGAAATAGTAGGTACGTATCTAGATATTTACCTAGGTTATTTGTACATACCAGAAAATCATTTGTTCGGTATTTGTAGTTTATTTACTAAATTATCCAATAACTGTGAAAGTTTCTATGTTTGAATGTTTGTTACCCAATCACGCAAAAACGACTGAACGGTATTGTATGAAAATTGGCACACGGATAGTCTATTACTTGGATTAACACTTGGGATAGTGAGGTTCCTGTTGAAACTAGTTTATTATAAATCACACCAACAGTTTACACATTATCCATGATATAATTAAAAAAGTTGGTGGTAAAAACGTATTGCAGGTAATGTATATAGGTATGATAAGTCCTTTGATATGATTAGTAAATTTACCTCTTTATAACTCAATAACTAGGTACTATAACAATCATTGCGAAACATTCATATCTACACCTACATATTGTACAGTCAAAACCAGCCAAAGTAAATATCTACCTATTTGGGATCCTATCAATCTACAGCAACAAACAAGAAATACAAGATTCATCATTATATCTTTACGACCTTATTCCAAAGGATAAAGAACTAATTTCGATTGTCTCTGAATTTGCAGAGTACTACATAAAGGGGGTGAGTAGGGTGGTGTTTTCGTATTGATTGGCGGCCATGTTTGTACACGCATGCGCAGTTGAACTGCAATGGCTTGTATCGTGTTTTAAGCATAGATGGCGCTGTTGAAGTTACTTATATAAATTTAATTATTAATAATTATTATTATTGTTTCTTCCGCCTTACTTCTTCAAAGTGATAGGCAGGGATGTAACACTGACTAGATGGACTAAAAACAGAATACTCTTTAATGTAGGTGCACTAAAAAAATCCAAGATGTGAAATAAGACAGTAATGCGATAGGTGGGCTTATTGCTAACAGCAATTTCTTCCAGACAATTATGTACGACATGGTAACCCTCTTTACCTAGGTATTTTTCGTCCTAAGCATTGTATGTGTTTTGACCTTTTTCTGAGGCCTTACTTCACGTTTTTCGAAAACCTTTGTGTGCGTGTGGTGTTTCTTTTATATTTCTTGCCGTGTGTTATGAATAATTCCTGTATCTATAAGTGCGTTTAAGAACATGAATTGAGATTAGAGAAATTTGTCCTCAGGTCATCATCAGTAAGGTGTCATAGACGATTGGAACCATCAAATAAAGAATACTTATTCTCTTAAACCTATTCTTTTTTATAATAATTTGGATGTTGGTGCCGGAAGCTATATGCCATCTGTTCTGTAGGAACAACTAATTTTCTTACGGTTTCTTTTTAGAAGTATCAGGTAGCAATTCTCAATGTAAAGTGTGTACGGTCCATCTCACAAATATTAATATGTACGTAGGTAACGTACTACATATTACATAGACACCTCTTTTTTTGTTATATTCAAGGTATAACTCTAAATCGATAACTGAATTAATTCCAACTATTTTTAATGTATATTAAATTTTTTTTTGAATTTGTAAATAATGCTTAGTGCTCTTTAATAAACTAAATTTATTCTTGATTCAAAGCAATACGGAGATTTCAAATGCATTTCTAAAACGTATTTCTTAATTCGCACACATACATGTACAAGTTTCATTGTTAATTGGGGTATAAAAGTGCGTAAAAAAGGGGTTAAAAATTTAAATTTGGAAAATTGCTTTCCTTACTGAATTTGTGAATCAGGGTGTCTGAGGTATTGCGTTATTTTTGAAACACTTTGTATATGTACTACCTCCTTTTTTTTACTAAGTCAAGAGTCTCCATAACCGGCGAGCGTGTAAGTATAAGACGAACTGTGAGAGTGTAGGAAGCCAGAGAGGTCTGTCAAGAAAGAAGCTGTTAGAACTCTGTACTCTCTGCCTACCCTGCAAAGGATCTGGCGTGATGAGATGGATAGATATTTTACTAACGTATTTTTTTAATTGTACCTACCTTATAAAGTGTTTAATTTTATTTTAAACTTATATAGACTTATACGATTAGAAAGTCTGTAGAAGGTGAATATACATACCAGTATAAAATAAAAAATGGTGAATCGATTTGTCGAGACTACGTTGAGCCGCGTTCAGGCGTCCGACGGAAACTTGCCGTCGGTGAATTCTGTAAAGTAACTATATTAGGTATAGCGGTTAAAAATTATTAGTTTAGATTTAACTGAAAATGAGCATTCAATATTTGTTACTGAGTAGTCGTAAAATATAGCCGTAATTAGAACTGAGAATTTCTAATGATTTCAATGATTTTTTCTTTAGGCTCACTAACGGTCAGTTTAAATATTTACCTCAAGTATAGATGGGACGGACGATTTAGCGCAGTGGTTAAGAGCTTAAGCCACTCCGCCCACTGTGTCTAATAGTCGCGGGTTCGATTCCCGCACGGGACAAATCTTTGTGTGATCCACAATTATTTGTTCCGGTCTGGGTATTTGTGTATGTGAATTTTCATGTTTGTAAACGCACCTACGACACAGGAATAAATCCTAGTGTGGGGCTACGTTTTAAAAAAAAAACAAAATAGATTTCTACTGGCAATAGGCAGTGACTTGATGGACTGTTTTATTCAATTGCGTGATTTTTACTTTGCAATTATAAATTCATAATTAATTCAAACTCCAATTGAATAGATATCGATAATCTACCATGAGTAACTGGTTTGTTGGTGAATTGATAAGTAAGTACTTATTTTCATAGGTATCCAAAAAATATTGCCCTAAACAATGCCTACCCAACTGAATACAAAACACACAATATTACAAAGAAACATCTAGCCTCTACGTACATTCACATTCCATGGCCGAAATGTTTTCTTATATCAAAAAGGGTCCTTTTATGTCCGTTATGAATACCGCCCGAGGGACGGCCCTCTGTCCTCGGTCCTCGCTTTGTTATGCATAATATTACCTCCTTGTACCAGACAGTAAATCCTACACAATGTGTTGGCACAGATTTTGAATTTTATATGCGACCGAAAATTTTGTGTAATAATGGACACATTTTTTTTTGGTAAATGAACCTTAGATAGGTGCATCTATATAGATTTAAGTCTATTTCACTGTAATATTTTATGTGGCACTAACGCATACGTTTGACTAGTCATCAATATCGGGATAGAAAGTGAGTATAAATACTCAAGGATGTGATTTTGGTTGCATGGTACTCCAAAAATGTAATATTTTTACAATGAAATCTTCACAATAATCGTAAAATTTATCTTTTATGTATTTAAAAGCATACACAAGTTTCACAATAAAATATAAATGAGCCCCGGCTATAAATTTTTTAGGGTACAATTGTCTCTGTAGCACACGAGGTTCTCACTCCTACGTGACAATCCTACGCTTCTTTTGAAAATCTGACTAATGTTAGTACTATTGCCAAAATTTTTGGCAGTTAAACGTAGTTATCAAAGCTACTTACTGTTATATTATCACTGTTCGGTGTTTGCCCATATTGTATATATTAGCGAGAATATTTTAAGAAATTATTCTCTATCTCTATCAATATCATCACGCCAGCTTCCTCACGGGGTAGGCAGAGAGTACAGAGTCCCAACAGGTTCTTTCCTTACATACCTCTCTGGCTTCCTCCACCCACATAGTTCGTCTCATACACACTCGCCGGTTACGGAGACTCTTGACTTGCCCTTCAGATAAGACACGTTCTATTTGGTCATGGTAAGATAGTCTAGGTCTTTCCCGGTACCTACATCCTTCCACTTTCGCATTGTATATCTGCTTTGTCATTCTTTCTTCTGACATACTTTCTATATGCCAGAACTAACGGAGCATACCCTTTCTCATCTTTACACCGATACTATCTTTCATACCTACTCGCTTTCTTACTACGCTGTTGCGAATACGGTCGGTCAGCGTGACTCCGCACATCTTCCGCAGAGATCGCCTTTCGAGAAATTGTTTATATCAAAAAATAATAAAAAACGATAAAGGCGTGAGTGCAGTAACATTGCAATACCTTGCGAAGTAGTTCGTCGCCCTCATTGTAAAAATACTCTCGACCAAACCAGACGTGGCGCTTGCAATCGAACTTAGCTGCCATTAGACCCGCAGACATTCCTATCTACCTACATATACGATATATTTTGTATTGCTGTGTTCTAGATACATTTTTCTTATTGTTAATAAAGTTTTTAATAGAACTACCCCGTAGGTCTGGTGGCGAATAATGTGCTTTAAAATCCTAGGTCCTGTGTTCAAATCCTAGATCAGATTAATGTGGTTTTCCTATCGAAAAAAATCCTAGCGTATCCTAGCATATGGTCATAGACTCGCCCCCGATTATATGGGACTTAACATTGCCCGCAAAAAGTAAGTGTACACAGTGTACCTCTGCCACCCCCACTTGGGAAATATAGGCGTGACGGTGTTTATTTTTAATTGTTCCAAAAAAAAGTTCTAAAATTTGTGATGTTTGAATAGATAACACGTTATAATATAATGATATTAATTTACACCTACTGAGGTAGGTAGGTGAATGCACCTACCTACCTGAGTAGGTGTAAATTAAATAATAAATAAATACTAGTTATTTCTTCCGTGATAGCTAGTGTAGGTAACTTATGTATGTACAGGCTATGTGTACGGGTTTGTTAGACGTATTTTGTTGTCAGATAACTCTACATATTTAAATGTAAGCTCACCTTTATAATTTGTAGTCTTTTTTGCCTGCATATTATTTGTAACCATTTCTGTACGTCAATAAAAAATTTGCATACAGAGATCTGGTGATGATATAGATAGATATATAGAATAAAAAATTGTGAGTCAATAGGATTTTCAGCAAGGTATTTACATAACCTGTTACCGGAAGTCAAACGAGTATCGTATGCAACAGGAAATGTTATTTGATAAAGAAACAGGAAGTTTTAGTGGTTTATCTTAATTCGTTAAAGAAATGAGTTCTTATCAAATATTCGGATAAAAATGTGCGTATATATTGAATTTAATACTGAATTTAGCTTACATTAAATAATTGTATAACCATACTTTAACTTATTATTTGTACCCGCAACGTTCGTGTTATTTTCACTTTTTTTTAGACAAATGGTGGTCTATGTCCATTCCCTGGATGCAATCTAATTCTTTGCCGAATTTGATCAGAATCTGTTCAGTGGTTTGAGTATGAAAAGGTAACAGATAGACAGACAGAGTTACTTTCGTATTTATAATATTAGAATGGGATATAAGTATGTTGTCTCTTTGTGTCACGCGTCTGTTGTGGCGATGAAAATATCAATTATTTCATTCCTTCTAAGCTGTTTCTCTTATGAAAGTAGGAGTTTAAAGTATCAACATATTAAAAATTCACAAAGAAGAATTCGTCGCATAACCTGTCTATAAAATGGCTGTCTCTCTATACCTCCCTGCCTACGCCATACATACGAGGGGCCGACAGCAATTTTCCTGCTGCGTAGTCTAGGTCAAGTTAATCTTCTTATAAAGAACACCCATATAATACCCAAATACCTAAGATACTTAGAACGAACGTTATAAATATAGGTAACTGAAATATTACCTAAGAGAATTGAGTCGGGATCGCAGTTCGTGTCACGTGCCAAAAGTAATAAAAGCCAGCGGAGGTCGCAAGAGAAACGCTATCTCGGGGAAGTGACTCTTTTATACTTTCTTTATACTTTATATTCTTTTCTTTTTACGCCCCCGCCGGGGACACGGGACGTGAGACATACATTTTTCTTAGAAAATACCAAATACCTCACCTAGACGGAGAGCATATATTTTATTACATATTTACGGTGGAAAAATAATTTATTGCGGTACATGCTTTTGTTTTTAAAAACCATTATATACGTGCCTATATTTGGTAAGGCTTACTTACTGGTTAGACAGATATTATGGTTCAACATTCATCTAAGGCGGCATTATTATGAACCGGAGGAAATATCTGCCTTAGTTTTAAACTATTATTTTGTTACTTATTAAATTCTTACCTCGGAAATTTACACGCTTGATATAAAACGAACAATTTAGCCCACTGCGCTAAATCGTTCGTTTAAAAGCTTAAGCAGCTCCGCTCACTGTGTCTAATAGTCGCGGTTTCGATTCCCGCAGGGGCAAATCTTTGTGTGATCCATAATTATTTGTTCCGGTCTGAGTATTTGTGTATGTGAATTTTCATGTTTGTAAACGCACCCACGACACAGGAATAAATCCTAGAGTGGGGCTACGTTGTTTAAAAGAATAAAAAAAATAGGTTAGATACCAAACACATTTAAAAAATTACTAACACGTACCTGTGTATGTACATACATATTTCAAATGCAGAAAATTACGGTTGCCGATAACCATGTAAACCCACACTGTGTAAAAGTTAGTATTTTAATAACTATAAATGTTAAAAGAAAAGATAGAATAAACTTTGTTATGACACAATTACACACTATCAAGTAATAAAAGGAAAAAAAAACGTAAAATATATGTCGGAGTGGTTATTATCTGTGGCAAATAGTGCGCGGGTCGTCCGCTAGTCAGCGCTACGGCCGCGTGCTGACGGAATGCGAGAGTCAACGGGATTTTGAATTAGGAAGATAGACAGAACATGGAGAACGATGCGATGACGACGTGTCAAAATGGTCGTCCTGCCTTTTTGATAATTCAATGGTTGATATTGTGTTTGATGTGGACAAGTTATGTGAAATAACTGATGGGAAATCATTGTGTTTAGCTGTTTGGAATCCTAACCCCGCCCATGTCTGAAGATTGAGCTCTTGTGCTAGTTAGATTGGCCTTCTGATAACATATAGAAATAAAACTGTGTAGATACGGCTGAGCTGAACAGATCAGCATAATACTAAGAACAAATATAACCGGGTATTATGTTATTGTTTTGTATTATTTATTGATTAGTCTGAATAAGTATACATCTAGCTATTTCTAAGATTATTTTACACAAAGGGATTTGGCATGCTGATATACATAGATAGATTTTACACAAAATGATGTCTTTACCCTCTTAATACTGTGGGTGGGCAAAGTACGTTAATTAAAATCTCCTCGCAGAGTGACATTTATGCTGATGTCAGGTTCTACGCTTAATGAGCGAGGGCGGGCACTTTGTCCGGTCCGGGGGACCCCTTTAATTAACATTTTCAAGATACCGCCCAATAATATCCCACTAAAATATGGTTTCCGAGAATGTGATACCTTTTAAATCCTTAATGTTTTATTTTAAGATAAAATATGTGACAAGACCGTATTTATCTTACATACATGATATGAATATATACAAGGTAAAGATTTGGAATGAAATACAAAAGTATTGTCGGGGACAAAAGTGGGTATATAATGAAATATCTACCAACATAAGTTTCTTTGTTTCTATCAAAGAACTATACTAAACCTGCTCTTTGGTTCTTGTATTACACATATAGTAAGGAATGCTTTTAGTTCTTACTCTGAGGCAGATATCTGTTAGTAATATCAAAGAAGGAACATGGTCAAACGAAAATATTTCGTACGACAAGCCCATACATGTGTAATTTGTTTAAAATATTCTGGAAACTTTCAGCCGTGTAAAAGGGCGAAACCACGAAAGGTTTTTTTTTTTAAAAATCACTTACCCTTACCCTTACTTTTTCCATAGACGTAGAGATAAATTTGAACCGTGGTAACAGAGTAGCTATCTACTCGAAGTTTAATATTATTACATAAGTCGATAGGTGTTAAACTCAGTGGTGCATTGGGAAGAACACAAATATGAGGATTGATAAGAATAACAGCTAAAATATTTTTGTAAATAAACTTTATCACAAACAATATAGTAAATATAAATTCGTATACAATTTTAAGAGTACAAAAATACTCATATAATTCGAAAAAAATCTACAGATTTCCGAGAATAGCAATGGTTCAGTCATCCAAGCTCCGTCCTTATATATATTTTAGAACCTAGGTGAACTTATTGAAATTAATGTTGTTAAAAATAAGTTTATTTGCAGTGATAACCTAGTAGTTAGACCCTTAAACTGCATAGTGAAAGGTCTCGCGTTCAAACCAAGGCACGTACCTTGTGTCTTTTTGAAAACATGTGTGTATTAAAATTAATCATCACTTGCTATAACGGTGAAGGAAAATATCGCGAGGAAACCTGCATGCCTAAGAGTTTCTCGTTCGCCATTCCGCACTGGGCCAGCGTAGTGGACAATGGCCTAAACCCTCTCAGTTTGAGGGGAGGCCCGTGCCCAACGGTAGGAAAGTTTCCAACCAGGGCTAATATTATTAAGCATCTTTATTGTGGGAATACCTAGTCTCTACTATCAATATTTGTAGAGTAAATTTTTTCATCGACACAATTTGTGTAAGCGTACCTACTTATGTTTTAACGACCTAGAAGATAATATATAGATAGAGAGTTCTTTAGTCTATATTGAAAAGATTTGGTGATAACTGTTGACAACAATCAGCATATATATGGCACCTGAAACAAAACAAAGGGAATTACTTTCGGTAGGTACCTATGTTATTTTATTCTAAGATTATTTGGATCAGATTATTAAGAATCAGAATCAAAATATTTTTTATTCATCTTAAGCATTACAGTATTTATGAATTATCAGAATAGTAACAAAGACTCTACCACCACTTCGGAATATCATTCCTGTGGAGAAGAAGGGCAAGAAACTGCACGATTACTCTTTTAAAATAGTATTTTTTCTATCTACATTTTGCCGTGGGGTATGGGAGAACAATGTAGTATCAGGTGAGTCTAAGTTAACCAAGTTATACTATCCATGAGAATGGATACATAGTTCTCTCATTTACAGATAAGGAGATAAGGAAAAAAATGATCAATTTTATTAAACTACCCGAAGGAAGAGAGGGAATAATAAATAATAATATCTGGACATTTTATCTATATTCAGGTGGAGCTGGATAAGTACCTATCCAAGGATTTTATCATTCAAATGATCATCTAGAATATAGCAAGCTCGCTGGCAGAGCGTACGTTTAATACAAGATTTGAATTTATTTTCACTAAGTTGAGTGACGTCAAGTGGGATTTTATTATAGAACCTAACACAGTACCTAATGAAAGCCGTGTGAATTTGCGGTTGATCTAAGTTATATCTACGTCACATGTTACAGCAATGCCTATCACCTAGCTGATTAAATAGATCTAAATTTTTCCTTGTATACGTTATGTTTTCATAAATATAATTCTTCTTTAAACAATTCTTTTAAAGAGTCGCGACTAAACTTATATAGCGGATTAAACTTGAACTAGGTACTAATTTCAGGCCAATTGTTCTTGTCTTGCAAGTTATTTTAAAACGTACATCCATTATACAGTTTAGACATGAACTTACGTCCGTGGTCCACTAAGAAATAGTTACTTCTCTAAGAATACGGAAACTACGAAAATGTCTAGCCATAAATTGTAAAGAAGTTTTTAAAAGGATTCTCATTATTATCAACTAACCGGTTTCAATATTTAACTAACTCATAGATTTTCTTAGTGTCAGTAGCATTTTGAAATTCTTTTCTATATAAAATATGTAAACCGGCATGAAGAAACGTCTATTGCAGGCAAGCCGCATGGGATAAATCTTTGTGTGCCCCATAAATATTTGGTCTGGTCTGTGTGTATGTTAATTACATGTTAGTAAATGCACCGAAGATACAGAATTAATACCAAGTGTGGGGTGACTTTGGATTAAAAACAAAATTTTGAGTAAACCTGAATAGCCGTTTCGAACCCATCAGTATACCAAAGTATATCTAACAGGTGGGATCCATTAATAGAGCCTGGACAATACAAAAAAATCATCATCATTATCAGCCGAAAGACGTCCTCCAAAGATCGCCACAACGACTGGCTTTGTACTGTTCGCATCCAGCTTCTACCTGCGGCCTTCACCAGGTCATCGCTCCACCTTGTGGGGGGCCTGCCCACTCCACGTCTTCCGGTACGAGGTCGCCACTCGTGGGGAGAACTTTTCTGCCCCAACGGCCGTCAGTTCTACGAGTGATGTGCCCCACCCACTGCCACTTAAATTTGGCAATTCTGAGAGCTATATCAGAGACCTTAGTTCTCCTGCGGGTTTCGTCATTTCTGATTCGATCTCGCAGAGAAACTCCGAGCATAGCTCTTTCCATTGCCCTTTGGGTGACAAAAAATAAAGTCTAATTTAAAAGTTGAACTCTTGTGGGTGCAACTGATATAGGCATCATTCTCCATTCATTGCTTTTCATAACATAGTCTTCGAGTTCCTTACACGACCTGATAGAAACTTTCTACTTTAATAGACTTGTAGCTTGTAGCTTATAGATATAGCTTACCTATAATTATAACTTCCCCCTAATGATATCCACAAATATTAAACGGCCCCCAGTCCCCGGCGGCCCCGCTAGTCCTGGCCACGGTAGCAGCCACGGTAACGGCGGGGCGAGGGGTACTAAGAATCCCCGGAAGAGGCATGGCTACCGACAACGAAGACCATTGGCCCTGGCAACTTTAACACGCGCACACTGCGACCTGACGAAAAGATCGACGAGTTAGAGGAAGAATTGAGCAAGTTACACTGGGATATCATAGGATTATCTGAAGTCCGAAGAGAGGGTGAGGACTCGATAACACTTAAATCCGGTAACTTGCTCTATTTCCGGGAGGGCGACCAGCAGTCCCAGGGTGGTGTCGGGCTTATAGTCCACAAATCTCGTGAACAACGTTGTCAAGATCGAGAGTGTGTCGACCAGGGTAGCGTACCTGATATTCAAAATGACTGAAAGGTATTCACTGAAAATTATACAGGTATACGCACCGACTTCGACACACCCCGACGATGAGGTAGAGGTTATGTATGAGGATATATTTAGAGCCATACATACCTCTAAAACTCACTACACCGTTGTCATGGGGGACTTTAACGCGAAACTGGACAGACGAGGCGACGATGAGCTGAGAGTGGGAACCTTTGGTACTGGATAACGGAATCCCCGGGGCCAAATGCTAGCTGACTTCATGGAGAAGGAGGGACTCTTTATGATGAACTCCTTCTTCCAGAAGCGGGAACACCGTAAATGGACCTGGGTGAGCCCCGATGGTGTTACAAGAAACGTGATAGACTGTATCATGTCGACGAGGCGGCACATATTCAATGATGTCTCTGTGATCAACGTAGTTTAAACTGGAAGTCATCACCGACTAGTAAGAGGCACATTGAATATCAATTTCAAGCTTGAAAAGTCTAGACTGATGAAATCTACACTCCGTCCAGCACCTGTCCAGATTCAGGAGCTCGATAGCTTTCAGCTCGAACTGCAGAATCGCTTCGAAGGTCTAGGTGAGTACATAAACGTGGACGATTATAGCAGCAGGGTAGTGAAACTATCCATAAGGTCGGGCACAAATTCTTTAAAACCCACCGTACAAAAAGAACCAAAAAGCTCTCAGGCGTTACCCTCAAGCTTATGGAGGAAAGACGCAGGATGATCTTGCAGTCTCCAGAAGAAGTTTCCGAATGCCAGTGGCTCAATAGGCAGATCTCTAAGTCTCTGACTCGCGATGTACGCGAGTATAATACTGACAATATAAGAGAGACTATTGAGTGCAACAAAGGCCCTAAAGTGTTTGCAAGGGATCTGTCTATCGGACAGAGCCGGTTGAGTAAGCTGAAGACTGGAGACGGCAGGATTGTATCCTCCACACCGGAACTCTTGAGGGAAGTCGAGAAGTTCTACGGCCAGCTATATACATTAGTACAACCACCTGTCTGCAATCCTGCCATAGACCCAAGAGCCAAATTGACCCGACACCATACCGAAGACATCCCGGACATCAGTCTGTACGAGATTAGTATGTGAAAGGGTGATAAAACCCTCTTGAAGAATTATAGACCCATCTCACTTCTGAGCCACGTTTATTAACTGTTTTCGAGAGTCATCACGAATCGTCTCGCGCGCAGACTAGATGACTTCCAGCCTCCCGAACAAGCCGGTTTCCGAAAAGGCTTCAGCACCATAGACCACATTCATACGCTGTGACAGGTCATACAGAAGACTGAAGAGTATAACCTGCTACTATGCTTAGCGTTTGTGGATTATGAGAAGGCCTTCGATTCGATCGAGACCTTGGCTGTACTACAGTCTCTCCAGCGGTGCCAAGTTGACTACCGGTATATCGAGGTGCTGAAGAGTTTGTACGAAAACGCTACTATGTCAGTCCGCCTTCAGGACCAGAGCTCGAAGCCTATTCAACTGCAGCGTGGTGTGATACAGGGAGACGTTATATTCCCGAAACTGTTCTCCGCCGCGCTGGAAGATGTCATCAAGCTTCTGGACTGGAGAGGACTAGGTATCAACACCAACGGCGAGTACATCTCTCACCTTCGATTTGCCGATGATATCGTGCTCATGTCTGATACCCTGGAAGACCTCAGTACCATGCTCGACGACCTCAGTAGAGTCTCTCTACAAGTAGGTCTTAAAATGAACATGGACAAGACGAAGATCATGTCAAACGTCCATGTAGTACCAACTTCTATAGAGGTTGGAGACTCTACGCTCGAAGTTGTTGACGATTATATATACCTGGGACAAAGAATCCAATTAGGTAGGTCCAACTTCGAGAAAGAGGTCAATCGTCGTAACCAGCTCGATTGGGCGGCGTTCGGGAAGCTACGTAACATATTCTCGTCCAAAATTCCGCAGTGTCTCAAGACAAAAGTCTTTGACCAGTGTGTGTTTTCAGTGATGACTTACGGCACTGAGACATGGTCGCTTACGATGGGCCTCATAAGAAGGCTCAAGGTCACCCAAAGGGCGATGGAGAGAGCTATGCTTACCCTGCGGGATCGAATCAGAAACGAGGAGATCCGCAGGAGGACGAAAGTCACTGACATAGCACTCAGAATTGCTAAACTTAAGTGGCAGTGGGCGGGGCACATCGCTCGTAGAGTTCTACGAGCGATGTGCCCCGTTGGGGCAGAAAGGTTCTCGGATGGCGACCACGTACCGGAAGACGTGGAGTGGGTAGGCCCCCTACAAGATGGACCGATGACCTGGTGAAGGTCGCGGGTAGAAGTTGGATGCGTACAGCACAAAGTCGGTCGTTGTGGCGGTCTTTAGGGGAGGCCTTTGTCCTGCAGTGGACGTCTTTCGGCCGAAGAAGAAGAAATTATAACTTGAAAGTTATTTACATATTTTTGAGTATTATTAAATATACTTTTATTTAATAACTTCAATCAACAGTATCAAAAAAAATTTCTCTTGTGTACATGTTTTTTTTTTTTTTTTAATTATTCTAGAAAACACAATTGCACAAAAACTTACTTAATAGTCCAATGATTTCAGCGCCAACTCCGTAATATCCAGCCTTGCAGGAACTTCCAGCAATGGCAAAAATAATACCCCATAGTATAGCAGCGATTATAGATAACAGTAAACACCACATGAACCAAACAGTAGGCTGCGATTTACCCTGAAAAAAGTCGATTATAACACACATAAGGAAGGAAAACAAATAACATGTTGGAACTCTGTACTCTCTGCCTACCCCGCAAGGGACCTGGCTTGATGATATTGGTAGAAAGACAGTTTCTTTTTCTTTTTTATATAAAAAAATGTAGCCCCACCCTACGATTTATTCCTGTATCGTGGGTGCGTTTACAAACATGAAAATTCATATACACAAATATCCAGACCAAAAAAAAATATTATGGGTCATACAGATTTGTCCCGTGCGGGAATCAAACCCTCGACTATTCCACCCAGTGAGTGGCTTAAGCTCTTAACCATTGCGCCAAATCGTTCTCTTACAGTGGAAAATCTATAGAATTTTTGTCATAGGATGGGTAGTGACAGTTCTAATTGCCAAACGAAATTATACTTTATTCTATGGCAATAAGAGGCATGACCCGTTTCTATACTTATGGTTTTATGCCTTAACACCATTGAATTAAATATTAATTTCATTTGCCAATTAGAATTGCCTGTGCCCATCCTGTGTAAAAATGCTATAATGGTTTAAATTTTGAATGTATACGAACCGTGAAAATGCCGAACAGGAATATTATACCGCAAATGCAACATATGGCATATAATCCATATAACGCATATCCTACTATTGATATCAAAGTTGAGCCACCGCATTCATTCATAAATTTTTGCGATTGGCCCGTGAGAAGGTCGATCTGTAAGTAAGAAAAAAATTTAATTTTAAGAATGAAAGAAGAATAAATATTTATTCAACTACACACACAGACAACGAAGTACTAGAAATAACATAATACTTATTTACAAACACAATTTGTGTCTAAAAGTCTTCAAAGACTGAATGCGATGACTGAAGGGGTAAAAATGGGTGATCTAGAGATAAACCACCTATTGTATGCAGATGACGCGGTTTTGATAGCGCCAACAGCCACTGATCTGCAAACACTAGTCACAGTTATGAGAGACGACTGCATGAACAATGGCTTACATTTGAATGTGAAGAAAACCAAAATTATGGTTTTTGAACGGGAAGAAACCAGAACGAATGCAAGGATTGTGGTTGGTAACGATGTGCTGGAGCAAGTGAATGAGTTTGTATATCTTGGATGCGCCTTCAGTAAGGATGGGAAATACACCGCTGATATAGAGAGAAGAGTGAATGCAGGTAATAGAGTGAATGGTGCGATGGGAAGGCTACTTGGGAGCCGGCACTTAAGCCAAAAGGCGCAGCTGGCCATGCATAACGGAGTGCTTGTCCCAACGCTGTTATATGGCAGTGAGAGTTGGGTATGTAAGAAGGAGAACGAAAGCAGGATAAATGCGGTCGAAATGCGATCTCTGCGGAAGATGTGCAGAGTCACGCTGACCGACCGTATTCGCAACAGCGTAGTAAGAAAGCGAGTAGGTATGAAAGATAGTATCGGTGTAAAGATGAGAAAGGGTATGCTCCGTTGGTTCGGGCATATAGAAAGAATGCCAGAAGAAAGAATGACAAAACAGATATACAATGCGAAAGTGGAAGGATGTAGGTGCCGGGGAAGACCTAGACTATCTTACCATGACCAAATAGACCGTGTCTTAGCTGAAGGGCAAGTCAAGAGTCTCCGTAACCGGCGAGTGTGTATGAGACCAACTATGAGAGTGGAGGAAACCAGAGAGGTATGTAAGGAAAGAACCTGTTGGAACTCTGTACTCTCTGCCTACCCCGCGAGGGAGCTGGCGTGATGATATAGATAGATAGATAGACAATTTGTGTGGGGTTGAACAACATACTGCCTTAGATTATTGCTACACTATAACGTTTGTAGTAATTAATCTATCTATCTATATCATCACGCCAGATCCCTTGCGGGGTAGGCAGAGAGTACAGAGTTCGTACAGGTTCTTTCCTTACATAGCTCTCTGGCTTCCTCCACTCTCATAGTTCGTCTCATACACGCCCGCCGCATTGCCTGTATCTTGGGAGCCAGAAATTCACGTCATTAAACAGCTATGCACTAAAATCAAAACAAAGATTCTAAAACGATGAGCGTAGCTTGACTAATAAACAATCTTAAACATGTTATGAATCAATTAAGAAGGAACAAACATAAAGTTATGCGTTAACATATAACAGCAATGCATTAAACTTAAATCTATTATATTTATATATTAATAGTAATTAATGACAAAACAGATATACAATGCGAAAGTGGAAGTATCGTGGTACCGGGGAAGACCTAGACTATCTTACTACGACCAAATAGACCGAGTCTTATCTGAAGGATAAGTCAAGAGTCTCCGTAACCGGTGAGCGTGTATGAGACGAACTATGAGAGTGGGGAAGCCAGAGAGGTATGTAAGGAAAGAACCTGTTGGAACTCTGTACTCTCTGCCTACCTCGCAAGGAATCTGGCGTGATGATATAGATAGATAGATAGTAATTAATGATTTTATATTAGGACCTCTAAGAAGGAAGTGTACCCAATCAAAGGTCCTTTCAAGCTACACTTAGCTTGTATTTGCTACTGCCAATGAAATACATTTGAAATTGTAGCCAGTTATATAATTCTACTCTCATCATCACTATCATCTCAGCCTATATTTGTCCACTGCTTAACATAAGCCTCCCCAATCGCTTTCCAGCGTAAGCGGTCCGATGCCACCTACATCCAACGACTTCCTGCGATTTTCACAAGATCGTCGGTCCATCTGGCAGGCGGTCGTCCCACGCTGCGCTTGTCAATACGTGGTCTCCACTCTAGAATCTTTCTGCCCCAACGCCCGTCCGATCTACGCGCTATGTGACCCGCCCATTGCCACTTTAGCTTGCTAATCTTAAGGGCTATGTCGGTGACCTTGGTTCTTCTACGAATCTCATCATTCCTGCTTCGATCGCGTAGAGAAACGCCGAGCATAGCTCTCTCCATAGCTCGCTGAGCAACTCTGAGCTTTTTTATGAGACCTATTGTGTAAGAGACCATGTCTCTGATCCATATATCATCACTGGTAACACACATTCAGTAAAAACTTCCTACTAATATTATAAATGTGAAAGTTTGTATGTTTGTTAATTACGCAAAAACGGCTGAACGGCTTTGGATAAAATTTGGTACACAGATAGTCTATTACCTGGACTAACACATAGAATACTTTTTATCTGGAAAAGTGTTAGGTACCTGCCTAAAATCAACGCGGACGAAGTCGCGGGGAAAAACTAGTATATCCTTACTAATATTATAAATGTGAAAGTAACTCTGTCTGTCTGTCTGTCGCGCTTTCACGCCAAAACTACTGAACCGATTTAAATGAAATTTAGCCTAGAGCCTGAGAAAGAACATAGGCTACTTTTTAATGCGAAAAAAGGGTTGTAACGGGGGGATGCAATGTTGTATGGAAGTATTGCCATTTTTAGAGCTAGAAGCTAGAAACTTATTTTTTAGGCTGTTGATTCGATATAAATAAATATGAGATTCAAAGTTTGTAACAGTTTTACCCTCAAGGATGTAAAATAACAATAGGGAATAGGGGATGAAAGTTTGTATGAAAATATGTAAGGTTTATGTGAATGTTTTATAAATTTGCGACAAGAGACAAAATATTAAATGCTACCCAAAGACACTATTCCACGCGGTCGAAGTTGCGGGTACAGCTAGTAATATTATAAATGTGAAAGTTTGTACGTTGTTTATCTATCTATCTATATCATCACGCCAGCTCCCTCGCGGTGTAGGCAGAGAGTACAGAGTTCCGACAGGTTCTTTCCTTACATACCTCTCTGGCTTCCTCAACTCTCATAGTTCGTCTCATACACACTCGCCGGTTACGGAGACTCTTGACTTGCCCTTCAGATAAGACACGGTCTATTTGGTAATGGTAAGATTGTCTAGGTCTTCCCCGGTACCTACATCCTTTCACTTTCACATTGTGTATCTGTTTTGTCATTCTTTCATCTGGCATTCTTTCTATATGCCCGAACCAACGGAGCATACCCTGTCTCATCTTTACACCGGTACTATCTTTCATACCTACTCGCTTTCTTACTACGCTGTTGCGAATACGGTCGGTCAGCGTGACTCCGCGCATCTTCCGCAGAGATCGCATTTCGACCGCATTTATGCTGCTTTCGTTCTCCTTCTTACATACCCAACTCTCACTGCCATATAACAGCGTTGGGACAAGCACTCCGTTATGCATGGCCAGCAGCGCCTTTTGGCTTAAGTGCCGGCTTCCAAGTAGCCTTCCCATCGCATCATTCACTCTAGTACCTGCATTCACTCTTCTCTCTATATCAGCGGTGTATTTCCCATCCTTACTGAAGGCGCATCCAAGATATACAAACTCATTTACTTGCTCTAGCACATCTTAACCAACCACAATCCTTGCATTCGTTCTGGTTTCTTCCCGTTCAAGAACCATAATTATGGTTTTCTTCACATTCAAATGTAAGCCATTGTTCATGCTACGTTGTGTACATGTTTGGATATTTGGATGTTTGTTACTCAATTACGCAAAAACGGCTGAACAGCTTTGAATGAAATTTGGCGCACAGATACTTTATTACCTGGATTAACACCTAGAATACTTTTTATCCCGGAAAAAATGTAAGGTTCCTTTCTTAAGTCAATGCGGACGTAGTCGCGGGCGGAAACTAGTTATTTAATAATACTATTCCGCAGAACTATGGACCTGGTGGCTGGACAGGTTTCTTTCCTCATAAGGAAAGAAGTTGTTCAAACTCTGTACTCTTTACTAAGCTCGCATAGAATCTGGCGTGATGATATACAAAATAGGAATATTATTAAAACTGATTTATTAGTATTAAAAATTAGGTCAAGTCAAGAGTCTCCGTAACCGGCGAGCGTGTATGAGACTATGAGACGAACTATGAGTACGAACTATGAGAGTGGAGGAAGCCAGAGAGGTATGTAAGGAAGGAACCTGTTGGAACTCTTTATTCTCTGCTTACCCCGCAAGGGATCTGGCGTGATGATATAGATAGATATTACTTACCAGATTTATAAATTTATTATTAACAAATTGATATAAGTTATAAATTCGTTTCGTAATAAACTCGTCTTATCTCACAAATAAAGTTGAAAAAAATATTAGTAGAATAGAGAGCGGGTTATTTATTTTCATTACTTTATATATATCACAATTTTTATTTGGTTTTGGTTTATTTGGTTTAATTCATAATTTGGTTATCAGCAATTGGTAGGTACTCACTGGTAAGGACACCGCGTAAATGATTCCTATAATAATACATCCGATTTTAAGGCTTATACAAAAGCAACAACTGTTTACAGTAGGCAATTTGGCGAAAATGCTCATTTTTATATAATAGGGTTTGTACCTATTTAATATTAACTTTGGTAAGAAAATGAGTAAAATATAGTGTCGAATTTGTGTTGAATCTAGACATTCAAACTTGTAATGACAGTTATAATCGATGATCTTCGTCTTCTTCTTGTAATGAATGGCCCCACACTTTGACAGTGTATTTCAAAGAGAATATAATCATTATGTGTGTATTTCATCAATGTCAATTAGAATATTTGATATTTTTTAAAACGTAGCCCCACACTATGACCTATTCCTGTGACGTGGGTGCGTTTACAAAATACACATACACAAATACCCAGACCGAAACAAATAATGGTAGGTCACACAAAGATTTTCCCGTGCAGGAATCGACCCCGCGACTATTAGACACAGTAGGCGGAGCAGTTTAAGCTCTTAACCACTGCACTAAATCGTCCGTCGAATGTAACAGTGAATTATATAAATTGGCTTCTTGTCGCTATTACGGAAATAATAATAATGATAATGGCCAGTGAAAAGATTTTATAATCGACATTAATAGAATTAGTTTTTTTTACTCAAAATGATAGAATTAAAAAAGTTTTTACTTACACAATGAAGTATCATCATCGTTATGACTTTACACTCATTGCGGGACTAAGGCCTTTCCAGACGTCTCTACAACCACCGCTTCTCCAGCGGGGAGTCCGCAGGATAGACAGATTACCTAGCAAAGGTTGCGGGTGAGAGCTGGATGCGTAGGCACAAAATATGTATCCCAAGTTTATACTGCACGCCACCAACTGCCTTCTTCTATTCTTTACGTTGCTTCTTCGAAATGCATACGTTTTCGGAAGAAATTGCTTTTAGCAATAACACCGCCAATTGTATAAAACTGTTTTTAATTATTGTTGTTGTGTTAATTTATATAGCTAGGAACCTTAGATATTTTTTGTTATTGGCACCAAGCCCGCCTCTCTCTCTACTCATTCCTACCATTGTAACTCCTGTAAGTCAGGATCCACAATGGTCTCCTTAGATGACACCAAGGTTTGAACATTGGGGTGGTCGGGAAGCCCTTTAATCGTATTGGAATCCGCAACAAATTTAATTAGAAAGAAAAACAGGTGGAGTGGGAAAAATAAAATTCCACTTCCCTCCTTTGCAAAGCTGGAGACACAAAAAAAATACTTGCCTAGATCGGATCATCGCGCATGCGAGAGTGGAAGAAGCCAGAGCGGTATGCAAGAAAAGAACCTGTTGGAACTCTGTACTCTTTGCCTACCCCGCAAGGGATCTGGCGTGATATAGATAGATAGCATACGGTAGATAAATTGTAGTAGGTATGCACACGCACGCGCATGCACGCAATGATTTTATACAAGTTTAAAAAAAAAAAAAAACTGGCATCACGCATACTTATGGCCGGTTTCAACGCAACCATAACTCAACGATAGATTGACAATAGATTTTCTTACTGTCAGTAGTATTTTGACAGCTTTTCCATATAAAATATGTCAAAATTCTACTGGTAGTAGGCAAATCTATTGTAGAGCTAGATATTGAAACCGGCCATTAGTGCGTAACTGAGGCCGCTTTTAGGCGCCATGCTTAGTATTAGTCCAAGGTAGAGATACAGATCTGGGTGTACCAATACTTAACAGGGATCTATTTATACACATACGTCCTTCATCGCCTTCGCACTATTCCCGCCGCTGTGACAAAAGTAGTATATCTATCCCATAGAGTTTGCAGATCAGTTGCTGTTGATGCAACAAAATCCCTGGTAGAGCTTTAAGCAAAATTGTTTGGCATCAGGCCACCCACTCTTACAATAAATTCCATTCATTCCATTAATTTCAATTACAAATAAAAGTCAAACATTATAGTATATAGACTAGGTATATTCAAAAATAAAACTTAATACATATGAATATAAAATGACAACTTATTGACGTATTATTAAGTAGATAATATCTAGATATTTCTAATAATATTACTTTTACACCTTTCTGTAGTAGTAAGTATGCCTCTGGCTATTTTTATATGCGTTCATAGTAACTGTAAACAATAATCAGACCATATAGGAGAATTGAAGCAAAAAAGAATAATATTAATATTTGTGAGCACCAGAATATTGGGGTGGTGTTACCAATAAGCAAGTTCCGATGTTCAATATAATAAGCCAAGTTAGCTTTGAGAGTGGTGTTTCGTAAACATCAAAGGACCCACATGACAAAGCAAAACGGCGGGTTTAATTAAGACTTTACTCAGTTCGTTTTAGCATTTAACTAAAGTTAAACAAAAACCACGTGACTCATTATGGCTACCAAACCGATTTACATACGATATTATTTAATAATATTATCATTGGAAAAAACAGCATTTATTTCAAAGTGCTGTATTTAAATGAAAAAAGCAACTACAGTTATAACAAGAATCTTATATTAATCTTTTGATAATTCTATATCATTTAAACATTGTCAATCAAATGAAACTGTACCCTTCAAGTCGCGTGACTTGTGGGCACAGTGTAGTGTACCTTAGAGGCTTAATCAGCATCAGGCACTTCAGATACAGCACACCTATTCTCCGTTCGTTTTGGCATTTAACTAAAGGTAATCCATAAGCATGTGATTCATCATGGGTACCAAACCTTTTTTACATAAAGACCAACTTTTTTACATAGTAGCGTTACTAACCAAGTCCTAATAGGAACTTATATAAAAGAACACAACTTACTTATTGAAAATTTCAAAGGAAGCAAAAACGGGATCATTGGTTACAAACTCGCATGTTTTTTCCAGAAAATGCATAAAGAATAGTATTCAATATAGAGATAATTATAAATATCAGCATAAACCAAACAACCGAAAGAACTTACATTGGAATAATCTGAAATAAATAAAGTTTGTTTGTTTGCTTTTTTTTAAAAAACGTAGCCCCACACTGGGATTTATTCCTGTGTCGTGGGTGCGTTTACAAACATGAAAATTCACATACACAAATACCCAGACCGAAACAAATAATTGTGGATCACACAAAGATTTGTCCCGTGCGGGACTCGAACCCGCGACTATTAGACGCAGTGGGCAGAGCGGCTTAAGCTCTTAACCACTGCGCTAAATCGTCCGTCAGTTAATGATATGGACACACTGGTGGGTTATAAAATTACATTAAAAAAATAATTTAATATTTTCTATCATTTATTCAATTACAGTAAACCGAGTAGGTGGTTTTTTTTTACCGATAGGTATATACTACGGTAAGCTAAGCACAAAATACGCTCTGTTTAAAAAAACGCATGATAAAATAAAACGTTCATAATGTTTTGATGAACTTGATGATTTTCTATCTATATCATTACGCCAGCTCCCTCGCGGGGTAGGCAGAGAGTACAGAGTTCCAACAGGTTTTTCCCTTACAGACCTCTCTGGCTTCCTCCACTCTCGATGATTTTGATAATTTTTATGAATTTTCGTAGGACTTCCCTTTATATGGTCGTAATATTATATTAGTAAGTCTTCTGTTTACATCTGATAATTATGCCCCAACTGCTACTAAGTAGATGACCTATCTTCAAACTGAACTGCTATATGCTGACATAATATGGTACAAGCATAGACATCTTAATAATAATTCTAGTGTAAAAGCTGTATAGCCACGTGAACCTATCGCCACATATAAGTATGAGAAAATTATCACAATAAATTAAAACTATTTTTCGGATTTTATCACGGTTTATTTTTGATTTTTAAGTTCCCGACGTTTCGAGCGCTTTGCAGCACCCAGACTTTATGGTTACTCAAAACAATCTGCAGTCTGTGAACATGTCCTTGATCGCACCCACCATAACATCAGATTTGATAAACCTCAATGCCTCGTGTAAGAATACTGGTTCCTACCAAGGTTCCAAGAACACCGATTCATATGGCCATCTTCCGGCTCCAACGTCAAACTAGCTCCATGGTACCATATTATTCCATTGTCATCTATGTGTAACATAGATAAATTTTAGCTCAATCTGATGCCCGCAAGTGCTTGATAATGGATCATAGAATTTGAACCGGAAAGACAGACAGCCAGGCATACGAATAGAACAAGTTAAATTAAAGCTTATAAAAATAACGTTGCACTGTTACGGCATTGCATTTTTGTAAGTTACAACAATTAATTTACAGAAATAAGTAATCTTCTATGTTGATCTACCAATCAACAAATTTTAACATCCATCAAGTCCAGAATTTGGTGATGAGAACAGAAGTAGGCCATAGGAACTCCTAAATAAATCTTTTCAAATTATAATTATAAAATAGTCAAATCTTCATTGGCTATGAGTTCTTTGGAACTCATAGCGTCAATCACATGTTGTCACGAACAACATGTGATTGCACATCCGATTCAAGGCGCGCACTGCACTGCTTTCATACTATAACGTAGATTGGCACCACTTTTGAGCACCTTTAGTACCCTTCAGCTTTAGCTACCTTTAAACACCCCCGGTTCGAAGCAAGTATGCCGTATGCATACTTTTTAGCTTCATAACTACATATTAATTCTTTCACAAAATTCTAGCTTTTATAAAGTATTGTAGATCTCGTCGGCCTAGCATCGTGGTCAAATTAGGTGTCGGTGCTCATAACAGTAATACATCGCGATGCTCATAATAATGAGGTGCCGCGACGCTCATAATAATAAGACGTCGCAACGCTCAAAATAGTAAGGCGACGCGCCGTTAATAATAACAATGGGTTGCGACGCAAATATTAATAAGGCATCGCGACGCTCATAATACTAAGCCGCCATGACGGGCATAATAGTAATGCGTTGTAACGCTCATAATATAAAGGTGTGGAAAATTACAGTAAGGCATCGCGTAGCTCATAAAAGTAAGGCGTTGCGACGCTCAGAATTATCATTATGAGCCCTTATTATTATGAGCGTCGTGACTCCTCATTATTATGAGTCTCGCGACGCCTTATTATTATGGTTGTCGTCATGCCTTATTATTACGAGCATCGCGACGCTTTTTTAATGTGAGCGTCGCGTACTCTTAATATTATGAGCATCGAGACGCATTACTATAATGAGCATCGCAACGCATTACTATTATGAGCGTCACGACGCAATACCATTGTGAGCATCGCGATGTCTTATAATTGTAAGCTTTGGGACCCCTTATAATTGTAAGTGTTGCGATGCTTTATTATAATGAGCGTCATAACGCCTTATTTTTATGAGCGTCGCGACGCATTACTATTATGAGCATAGCGACGCCTTATAATTATGAGAATCGCGACGCCTTATTAATATTAGCTTCACAACCCCTTATTATTATAAACGTCGCGTTGCCTTACTATTTTGAGCGTGGTGACAGCGTATTATTATGAACGTCACGACACCTTGTTATTATGAGGGTCGCGACGCCCTATAACTCTGAGCGTCGCGAAGCATTACTATTATGAGCGTCACGACGCCTAACTAATGTAAGCGTCGCGACGTCGTATAATTGAAAGCGTTGCAACCCATTATAATTGTGTGTTGTAACGCCTTATTATTATGAGTGTCCTGAAGCCTTATTATTGTAATCGTCGCGACGACTTATTATTATGATCTTCGCGACCCCTTATTCGTATGAGCTTGGTGGCGCCTTATTATTATGAGCGTTGCGACGTCTTATTATAATGAGCGTCGTGACGCCTTACTTTTATGAACGTCGTGACCCCTTATTATTATGAGCGTCACGTTCTCTTATTATTAAGAGTGTCGCGATGCCTTATTAATATGATTGTCTCAACGCCATATTATTATGACCGTTGCGATGCCTTATTATTATGATTGTCCTGACACCTTATTATTCTGTTCGTCACGACGCCTTATTACTGTGAGCGTCGCGACTTCTTATTATTATGAACGTCGTGACTTTATGAGCGTCACGATGCCTTACTATTGTGAGAGTCGCGACGTCTTATAATTGTAAGCGTTGCAACCCTTATAATTGCGCGTTGCGACGCCTTATTATTATGAGTGTCCTGACGCCTTATTATTGTGATCGTCGCGACGCCTCATTATTATTATTGTTGCAACGCCTTATCATTATGATCGTCGCAACCCCTAATTCTTATGAGCATAGTGACGCCTACCTATTTTAAGGGTGGTAACGCCTTCCTATTTTGAGCGTCGTGACGCCATGTTATTCAGAGCGTCGTGACGTCTTATTATTGTGAGCGTCGCGACGCGTTTTATTATGTGCGTCGCCACTCTGTATTATGATGAGTGTCGCGATGCCTTATTATTATGAGCGTCGCGTATTCTTAATACTATGAGCATCACGTCTTAATACTATTATGAGCGTCGCCGCTTGTTATTATTATTTAATATTAGCATCACCACCGCTTATTATTACGTACGTCTCGTTGCCTTACTATTTTGAGCGTGGTGACGCCTTATTATTATGAACGCCGCTACGCCTTATTATTATGAGCGTCGTGACGCATTGTTATTATAAGCGTCGTGACGCCTTCTTATTATGAGCGTCGCGTTGCCTTAATATTTTGAGCGTCGTGACGTCTTATTATTATGAGCGTCGTGACGTTTTGTTATTATGAGCGTGGTGGTGTCTTATTATTATAAACGTCGCTACGCCTTATTATTATGAGCGTCGTAACGCATTGTTATTTTGAGCATCGTGACGCCTTATTTTGGGCGTTGCGATGCCTTATTATTATGTGCGTCGTGAACCCTAATTATTGTGAGGGTGGTGACGCCTTATTATTGTTAACGTCGCGACGCCTTATTATTATGATGATCGCCACGCCTTATTATTATTAGGGTTGTTATGCCTTATTATTATGAGCGTTGCGTATTCTTAATATAATGAGCTTCGCGAAGCATTACTATTATAAGCGTCGCGATGCATTACTATTATGAGTGTCACGACGCCTTACTATTGTGAGCGTCGCGCCGTCTTATGATTGTAATCGTTGTGACCCCTTATAATTGGGAGCGTTGCTACGCCTTATTATTATGAATGTCCTGACGCCTTATTACTCTTAGCGTGGTGCGTCTTACTATTATGAACGTTGTGACGCATTACTATTATGAGCGTCACGACGCCTACCTATTGTGAGCATCGTGACGTCTTATAATTGAAAGCGTTGCAGCCTCTTATAATTGTGCGTTGTGATGCCTTATTACTATGAGTGTTCTGTTGCCTTATTATTGTGATCGTCGCGACGATTTATTATTATGATCGTCGTGACCCCTTATTCTTATAAGCGTGGTGACGCCTCATTATTACGAGCGTCGGGACGTATAATTATAATGAGCGTCGTGACGCCTTACTATTTTGAGCGTCGTGACGCCTTGTTATTATCTGCGTCGTGATCTCTTATTATTAAGTATCACAACGCTTAATTAATATGATTGTCGCTACGCCATATTATTATGACTGTTCGACGCCTTATTATTATGAGCGCCGAGTCTTCTTAATATTATGAGCGTCACGATGCGTTACTATTATGAGCGCCGCGACGCATTGCTATTATGAGCGTCACGGCGCCTTATGATTGTAAGCGTCGCGACCCCTTGTTATTAAGAGAGTCGCGCCTCTGTACTATTTTGAGCGTCGCGTCGCCTTATTATTATAAGCGTTGCGTTACCTTGTTATAATGAGCGTCGCCACTCCGTAAATAATGAGTGTCGCGACGCCCTATTATTATGAGCGTCGCGTATTCTTAATATTATGAGCATTGCGACGCATTTCTATTGTGAGCGTCGCAACGCATTACCATTATAAGCTTCACGACGCCTTACTATTGTGAGTGCCGCGACTTCCTTATATCATAAGCGTCGTGACGCGTTACTATTATGAGCATCGGAACGCATTATTATTATGAGCATCGGAACGCATTACTATTATGAGCCTCACGACGCCTTACTATTGTGAGGGTCGAGTCTTCTTTATATTATTAGCGTCGCGACACATTACTATAATGAGCTTCGCGACGCATTACTATTATGATCGTCACGACGCCTTACTATTGTGAGCGTCGCGACCTCATATTAGTGAGTTTCGCGACGCATTATAATTGTAAGCATTGCGACCCCTTATAATTGTGAGTGTTGCAACACCTTATTATTATGACCGTCTTGACGCCTTATTATTATAAGCGTCGCTACCCCTTTGTTATTAAGAACGTCGCGTCTCTTTACTATTTTGCACGTCGCGACGTCTTATTATTATGATCGTCGGCACGCATTATTATTATGACCGTCGCGACACATTACTATTGTGTGCGCCGCGACACCTTGAGACCCCTTTTAATTGTGAGTGGTGCGATGCCTTTTTATTATAAGAGTCGCGATGCCTTATTATTACGAGTGTCGTGACACTTTATTATAGTGAGCGTCGCGACGTTTTATTATTATGAGCGTCGCGACGCATAGCGTGACGTGACCTCTTATTAGTGTGCGTCGCAACGCCTTATAATTGTAAGCGGTTCGACCCCTTATAATTGTGAGCGTTGCGACGCCTTTTTATTATAAGCGTCGCGACTCCTTATTATCCTGTATATATAGATGAATTGAGAAATTTGTTTGTATTGAGCTCGGTTATAAATGGTTTACAGAGTATTTAAATCATATCATAAATAGTTTCAGTCAGTATTAGTTCTACCTTATGGTCAGCGAACTGCATCCTAATGGGTGCGAGCGTGACACTAAGCTCCAGTTTATTGCTCACACTCATCATGGTTTCTCAAGTTGATCAAATCATAGAAAATTGAGTTCTGTATCTGTGAGTAAGAGTTTAATTTTCTCTAGTAATATTTTAAAAGTACTCAATCCGTTTTGGTCATTGAGGTAAATAAATAAAGATGAATATGTCACTTCGGCGCGTCGAAAAATGTGTAACCACCTAAAAGTATGCCGACGTAGCTTTGAACCCGATAAGTAATTTGAAGTAAACATATATGCTTCTCTTTTACCCTTGTACCCCACAATACCGAAATTATGCCGATCCGATAGAGGTAGCAATATTACTAGTAGTGGGAGGCTCGGTGTTGCTTACTATATGATTTTTTCCCACCGTTTAAATTCAAAATGAATATAAATTATAATAAATATTATGAATATAGTTTTTTATTATAATTTTTTTAAATTAACTTCTTTACATTTCAGTTAGAATCCAATACATAAATGAATAAAGTGAATTGTTATAGTAATTCATTTTATTCAATACGATACTAGCATTGTTATACAGATTATTTGGATATTGTCGTGATGATATAGATATCTATCTATATCATCACGACAATCAGACAATTAATAGTGTCTATTAGGGAATGTGGTCAAACTATGAAAAGATTATTGAATGAGTAATAAACAAAAACACACCTAATGTTATTTATTGCATTATTTTCAAAATATGCAGGTTAATGGTTTCAGTCTATTTAGAGCGGGTAAAATAAGTACAAATTTATAAAAAGCGTATCTCTTCAACAAACTCAGGAAAACGTTGTTGCCCATTTCCTGTTTCCAGTGACGTTTTCTTGGTCCAGATGTTAAGAGCAGTAGGCCGCTCCGGTTACTAGAATGAATAGTCGCGGGTTCGATTCCAGCATAGTACAAATCTTTGTGTGACTCACACATTTAATTTAAGTCAGAGTATTTGTTTGTGTGATTTTCATGTTTGTAAACGTACCCACGACTCAAGAATAATTACTAGTGGGGTTTTTTTTAAAAAAAGGAGAGAAAAGTCTTGGTTAATTCCCTAATTGCTTTCTACGACACGCGTGAGAACAAATGGGGTGGAGCTCCTTTACCAGATCCATACGGCATTATGTACATTATTCGCTTTGAGCAAATAGCTTATTTCTTTTCATAATATTCTAATGAAATTGTTGGAACTTTGTACTCTCTGTTTACCCCGCCAGGGATATGGCGTGATAGAAATTGCACCCTTTGAGAATCAACAAAATTAATAAAACAGGTATTCCTATAGTACATAATTATAGGTGACAAAATCATCCAAAATTTTCCCATAAAGACGGAAACACGAAATGGTGTTTTTATTGGCAACACTTACAACAATCACAAATTTATTTTAGTAACTTGAAATGGGTTTTTTTATTTTATTTACTTGCAAATATATGAAAAAACAATAAACTTATGTATGGAAAGTAGTTCCGCTTGCGTTATAGTGATTTGTGACCTAAAATCGCGGTCTTACACCACGCATTTACCTATTTTGTGATTATTTATTAATACGTGTTACTCGACAGATGTCAGGCAGGCCAATGAGTGACAGAAGCTTGTAACTTGGCTGCGGGCATATTCTTAGCCGACATACATTTACGCCGTTACTGCTAATCTATTGGGTAATAAATCCATGGCGAATGCTGTTTTAGCGTAAGGACTAAAAGCATATACGACAAAACATAAAGAGCAAGAACTTTAGCCCTTAGTCTAAGAGATAAAATAAATCTCTAGAAAGAAGTTCGAGAAACTGTTTTAAAATTATAAGTAGGTTATAGGCATGAATATTTATAGGTAAGCGTCCATTCTCCATTAAGGTCCGTAAAATATATCGAACCAGAGAAAATATGTATTTTTATGGTTCCAAGCCTAGCCCGGATGTTAAACAACAACCAACTCAAGCATAAGTATTTTTTAATAAGAGATATGAGTGAAAACATAATTAGGTACTTCAATCTAGAGCAATGTGATACAGACTGACCCAGTCGTAGGTTGCTACTGAAAATTATTGTTTTCTATTTACCGGTGTTATGACTGGGCGTATCATGATTTTATCTGACTCTTACTTGTTATCAGTAGAGTTGATAAATTTATCTATAACAATGAATCTTTTCATTTCAATATTAATATTATTATGTCAGAAGTTCTGACAAAATTTTAAAACCATATAGTCACATTCAAACTTATGCCCGTATTACAGAACGTAAATCAGTCGTGTCTTTAGTATTGAAACTCACGTTTTAATGCAAACATCTTAAAACTAGATTCGACTGATTTGCATACTGTAATACGGGCCTAAAACATTCCTCCACACTAGAAATCATTCCTGTGTAGTGGTTGCATTTATTAAAATAAGTTAAGATTAGAGAATTAAGGTCACACCAAAGAAGACACACGAATAATAATAATATAATAATAAAACTATCAGCCTATATTGTCCCAATGCGGGGCACGGGTCTTCTGTAAGAGAAGAATCAAGGCGTGTCACATTAGGTCATGCTCAACCACGGGGACCCAGTGCGGGTTGGTAGAGCAGGTTTGTGGCCACCTGCCTTATCAAGCCGCCTATAAGGCGTCAAACTTGGTTTAACGACTACTACATTGAGTGGCAACCAAAACCAATGGCTCAACGTGCCTTCCAAAGCACGGAGACGCTCGAATATAAAAATGCCACAAACGGTCACCCATCTTAGATCGACCGAGCCGAATGCTGCTTAATCTTGGTAATAGCTAAGAACACGGCGGTTGTATAACGTTACGACACAAAATAATAATCTACAGAAGTCAAGCTTATGTATGTACCTCACTTTTCATACCTGCGCTCGGCGGTCGGGTCGGGTTATCAACTCTGGCTTAAGCGACGGGTTATCAACTATCGTGGTAGTGGCACTCGTATCTAGTTGTTTGATTGATTGTAGAGAATAAAACAGGAAGAACGGAAAGAATATCCAATAATAACTAAAATAATCCAATTTTAATGTCATTGTTATACCTATTATTATTATTATAATGTAGTTGGGACTAAAATGAGCTTAACACACACGAGCACGCAGGTAACTTAAATCTATTAAATCTTCTCTATATATCAATCTCAACCACTCAGTTCACCTGAAACAAGATATAACTTTATCTTAAAATTTATAACCGTAACCTAAAAAAATATCTAGCGGTTCGAAACGGTTTAGTGAATTTTTGAACACAAGGCTTACACAGCTTATACTACAATAAATAATATTTATTGTAAAAATATTACAAGGTTACGATAATGGGTACGAGGTATGTAAGTAAAGAACCTGTTGGAACTCTGTACTCTCTGCCTACCCCGCAAGGGATCTGGCGCGAGGTTATAGATAGATAGAAAAATATTACAAGGCTAGGTATATATAATAGTACAAGGTTTTACGGCACGGAGCCGGCGGGCGGCGCTTACCTACCTACTGTTCTGTGTTACGTTAAAATACAACCAAAGACCTAATTACCTCTCTGATACAATTGGTAGCTTAAAAAAACGACAATTCACCGTTTAAAGTAGAATTTAAACATCCATCAATTGAACAGTTATAATAACTCTTTTTTTCTTGCTTTATCTCTGCACAAAAAACATCACAAGACGCGTGTCTGAAGCGGACGGCACTCGCGCTCGCACTGTTCCTAACCGTGCCGAGATATCGTGTCCGTGAGCGATGCCTATGTGTGCGTTGCTCGAGCGCGCGTTGTATGTAGCTTGACTTCTGTACACTTATTATTTTGTGGTTACTTTCATTGGTAAAAACCTTATGAACATACGTTCGGCAGTTATTGAGTTTATCGCGTTCAGACAGACGCGGCGGGGGGACTTTGTTTTATAATAAGTGATTTACAGATTTAATACCTATTTGTAAATGAACTTTGTCTGAGTATTTTGCGTATAAATTGAATGTATATGTATATTACTTTAATCGCGTTGTAGACTACTAAGCATACTGCATATAATTATAAATACAGTAGCAATCCTTAAGTTCCTCGTGCAAAAGCAACATCTCGTGACCTTTGGGACGCAACCAAATAGTTGTATTTCTGTCATTTTGTTAAAATGCAATTAATATTAGGATAAATATCTAAAGTTGCTCAATTGAAACATTTGGTATTAATTGGTTTTCGATTTCTTTGATTTTTTAGATTTTACTTCGACATCTGTCACTCAATTCGTCAGAACAATTATGTAAATTATGGAATCAATATTTTGTTTATAGTGCGACCAAGGAACTTTAATATCCTTGAGTGCGACATAGTGCGTGGATGACATTGACAGGGGGCGTTTGTGCGAAATTAGGGTCATTATTTAGTAAAATTTTCTTACTTCCAGGGAAATATTTTTACAGGTGTTTAAAATGTGTCAACAATTAAAAAAATAATGCGTAAATTTCATAGCAAACGGCAACTTGCGACTGTCATAAAGTGGCATTTCATTTGATGACAGCTTTAGTTCCGTATTTAGCCGCGGGCCACAAGATCCTTGTATGAAGCTTGTATGACTATGATGTAAGGACTAAAACCCTTACTTTATGATTTATGATCAAATGGATCAACCCATGGATCAAATCCGTAGAGAGAAGAAATAGTAAATCGGACAAAAACGGCAGTTTTCTTTTAAATTCTGTATGGTTCAGTGGGATACAGGGAAGGGCCTCCCCTTTACGTTTCTATACAAATCGATCCTGGGACTGTAGTATCCATGTATTTTCCGCAAAGGTAGAAACGGTAATGATAAACCATATATGTCACCGTAATAAACTAATAAATTAATAAGCCCCAACCGTGGTAACAATCATACTATGGTTAAAATTTAATTCTTTATAGCGATTCGACGGAAAACATGAGTATAATTATATGGATGCGGCCCAAAAGGTGGCCACACCGATTGCATTGTCGGTAGCAGACATCAAATCATGCTGCGTGCAGGTGTTAGGGCACGCAGAGCATGATATAAGGTGGGACATCGTTTGGGTTACTCTCAAACTCAAACTCCCCAGATTAGTAATCTCTGTGAACCCCTACCTGATCATGTTTTCCTTGCTTCGGCTGACCTGGGTCCGAAGTCTATTTAAAGACTTCCAGACTGGCCATGGTAATTTATGTCCAGGTGCGGGACTCTCAGTAGGTGGAACAAAGGGATTTGCTAGTGATACTCCTTTCCTCCAAAGGTTGCGCCTCGCTTTTATTGGCTCCAGGCTGTGCCAGTGCTGTATCCACCAGCCTTGCATTGGCGGACCGACTCCATACAGGGCATGCATATTCACCTGCGGAGAATGCCAGCGCCAGACCTGATGTCCGCATTACTTGCGGCGAGGCTCCCCACTTAGTGGTAGTAAGACACTAGAGTGGGTTATTGCGGGCGTGCACCTTTTTTATAGCTTCACAGTTTTGGTCGTATGTGAGAGACCTGTCCAGAATGATTCTCAGGTACCTGGGATGGTAGTTGTGAGCTATGGGTACACCTTGCCACAAGATGTTAATGATCGGCTTGATGATTGCGGAGGTTGAACGCGCAAGACTCAGACTTGGAGGGGTTAGGCTTGAGTGAATTCTCCTCATAATACTGACTCAAAGCACTACGAGCAGTAGTGAGGTTAGCCTCTATTTCCTCAAAGTTGTAAGCTTGGGAAGTTAGCGCAAGATCATCTGCGTAAATGAAGCGGGACGTGTTGGGGCTGGACGGTTGGTCGTAAGTGTATATATTAAATAGAAACGGTGCAAGGACACTACCTTGCGGCAAGCCGTTTTTTTGGGATCTCCAACGACTTTAGTCTGAGAGGAGATGAATCCGAAAACGACGGTTGTGGAGGAGCTCTTGAAGTATCATAACGAATTTGTGATCACCGGTCATGATTTTCATCTTCCACAACAATCGCCTCAAGTTTCACTGTATCATAGGCCACCGAGAAGTCAACTAATGCAGAACCAGTAATTTTTTCCAACTCGAAACCATTCTCTATGTGCTGCGTGAGTTTTAGTGTCTGAATGCAGCATGACTTTGCCGGTCTGAAACCCGCTTGCTCCGGAATCAAAACCGGGTGTAACCCAATATAGGCCGTGAGCTTGGTTAGCACCAATCTTTCGAATAATTTTATTTAAACTTAATTTATGACTCTTATAAGTTGAATATTTGAGTCGGGTAGTCGCAATAAATAGTACATTGTCATCAACGATATTCTGACATTGTTCTGATGGTTCCTGATCAAAGATCAAGTAGTTCTGATCAATTCATCAAAGAGCATATAATCCATGCATCCATGTAATCATTACCATCAAAGACATTTGCCATTCACTATCTATCGCAGCCCCATTTGGGTGGAGATGATCAATGCGCCCGATAATTTGGAATATTCCAAATTCTTTGCCATGCGCAAATCACACAGGCATAGATTGCATAAGCCAAATTAGTCTGCGCTGCGGTTATTATGAGGTATAACTTAGTAAAATATAAAAAAGAGTGGCATCGACCTCATGTCCTTTCATTAAATGGAAGCTGATTTTTCTTTGCCTGTTTCATTTGTCAGAAGATAGAAGGGACTTTTTATGCCAACTTTGGTGTATCACAAAGGGCCGGAAATGCAACGCTGGTGTTAGTTCTGGTGTTCATTGTATTGTTCAAGAGTGGCCGCGACTTCTTACCAACAAGCAACCCATAAGCCTATTTCAATAAAAATAGTTAAAACAAGTACCTAATTTTATTAAACAATAAATATAAGTAACAAAGTTTTACACAAATTCTTGGGCTTATCATAACCACTGCAATGAAAATTATGAAGGTTCTAATTCATTAGTTAATGTCCTTGCCTTTCAGTACCTTCCCTCTCCTTATCCATAGTTTTCAGTCAATGTTTCCCATTTGTATTTTACGTTTGTAGGAATTAACCACCATTAGAAAGTAGATCCACACTGAAAATCAAAGGTTCATTTCAAAAAAAATTACTATCAGCACAGGTCCTACAAAAATAGTGCACTTTAATACCCCCAAGATGGTATTCAAATTATCTTAACTACTTTGCCTGTGCGTATAAGTACTTCAGGGTTATCGATCTGATTTCAATCCAAATTACACCTCAAGTTATCAAGATCTTACAGAATTATTGTTATTATGATGGTTGCTAATATGTACTGAGCCTTTAGACTCGGAGTCGGCTCGTTGGATATTTTTGGCGTGCGATTTGTGCCTACGTTTGCAAAAAAAATAAATAAATTAAAAACCTATTGGGAATTTTCTCTTGAAATAAAAGTATGACTCTATGATATTGATGTGTTTTATTAAAGCACAATTTTAAAAAGTTTGTGCCTTAGCCCTATTTACATTATTAACTCGAACATAAACCACCGGAAAATCTCAAAAAATACCCTGTTTTCACGTAAACGAATATTTTTAGGAAAATTTTTATAACACTTAGACAAATGGTTTATTGCACTTTCTAATTGTAAATAACTAATAAATAAGCATGCATATCTGATTTTAGGTCATCTAAACAAATAAACATCTAAAATACCTCGTAAGCTACCAAAAACCATGCCTGGATTTCTTGTTTAGATAGGCCGAAATCTAGGCAAAAGTTTTTACAAAAATATAAAGGTTTTCGACTTATTTGTATAAAAAATTAAAAGAATACATCCTATTTTACTATTATAGACATAAATAGACACAAATAAACCTTTATTTTATGTATAATAATTAGACCTAAATTGAGACAAAGATAACTTACCGAAGATAAGGTTACTCTTTCCGATGAGAATCTTAAACAAAACGAAACGAAATCGACGACCGCATCGTATGAAACCATACGTTCCCGATTGGAGGGGGCCTTTCACCAACCTCGAGTAGTAAACTTACAAGTAAGTCAATGTACAAATTATACCATCTCTGAGTAGCCCTCTCCGATGGTTAAACTAGCCAGTTTTAATTGACGAATAATGCTAATCGAGAAATTACTAACTAGCACTTTAAGCGAGAGTGGTGAAAGGTCCTTAGTGTAATAGTCAAATGAGTGAACTACTTCTGATAAATAAGCTTTAGGTTTACTAGTTTTTTTTCATTGTCTTTAATGATAATATTTATCCCTTTATTTAATAAATTAGTTGGTTTATTTACTAAGTAAACACTAAAAAATATTATCTATGGCACTATTTTTGTAAGACCTTTTTAGCTTATATTGTACCTTGTACCCGAATAAATATAAAGCCAGCGAGGTCATGAAGTTAGATATAAAATACCATACATTTGGAGGATATCTAAATATGGCTATATCGGCCCATGTAGTACCAGGCTTAGAAATAAATAATATGTAAGATCGTATCACAATCAAAAAGTAGATCCATACTAAAAGTCCTGAAAATGAAATGGATTGCTTTGAATTTGCCTAAATTAGATGACAAAATATCACTTACGGTATTACCTTCCTATAATGTATTAGTCACTACAGCTCATAACGACATGATACGATCATTCATGCAAACCAACTTGTTTTTGATATCAAACTCAACACAATATTAACTAAACGGTGTATTATAATAAAATGGTAAGTTACAAATAATGGTATATTCAGAGAAAGTCGGAGCAAAGAAAACTGTAAAACAGATAATTGCATAAATGAACACAGATTTGCAATAATATTTCAATCATTAAAATGCTAATGAAAATTGTATTTTATTTCTACGGAATTAATATTCTAAATCCATGCGAATGCCAGCTTGTATATGGTTCATCTTTCCTTTTTTTTCATATTTTTAAAAAAAACGTAGCCCCACTAGGATTTATTCCTGTATCGTGGGTGCGTTTACAAACATGAAAATTCACAGACACAAATACCCAGACCGCAACAAATAATTGTGGATCACACAAAGATTTGTCCCGTGCGGGAATCGAACCCGCGACTATTAGACACAGTGGGCGGAGCGGCTAAAGCTCTTAACAACTGCGCTAAATCGTCCGTTAACATGGTATTGCCTATCAGCGTCCAAATATCGAATAATTATGTCATTTTATGGCTATCTATCTATATCTATCTATCTATATCATCACGCCAGATCCCTTACGGGGTAGGCAGAGAGTACAGAGTTCCAACAGGCTCTTTCCTTACATACCTCTCTGGCTTCCTCTACTCTCATAGTTCGTCTCATACACGCTCGCCGGTTACGGAGACTCCTAACAATAGCTATCATTTATTCGAAACGGATTTTATTGATTTGATTGTAAAATGATAGAAATCTGATAGAAAGTCGGCAAAAAGAGTTTATTTTGAAAGACACGTTTGTTTCATGAATTTAATACTTACAAGTTTTGCCGATGCCTGTTTTAGGTGTACTTTTCAAATTTATAGGTTGTCTGTAAGTACTAATGAACGATTGTAGAGCAGACGATTATTTAAGGAGAGTGTAATAATCTATTTCTATCCCTTGCGGGGTAGGCAGAGAGTACAGAGTTCCAACAATAATGATAGTAGATTATTTCAAAGGTTCTCGACACCACGCTTTACTAGACTTGTCGAGGTTGAAGAGGTGTCTTAGCCGTGCATTAGCTAGTAATAGTTATTTTATCAAAACTTACGGATAACATCTATTATTGAGAAGATAAACTCGAAAATGGGGAAAGCTCCTCCAACGGATATACATGCCGACACATACATCATACCGTATATAAATGAGAATAAAACTGAGAATACCGCGGCATACATAAATATCTCAGCCGACGTCTTGTCTGGATTCTGAAATAAAAAAGAAGAATTATTTATTATCGTCTAGACTATCTTACCTCACGGTCTATTTGGTCATCCAAATAGACCGTGTCTTATCTGAAGGACAAGTCAAGAGTCTCCGTAACCGGCGAGTGTGTATGAGAAGAACTATGAGAGTGGAGGAAGCCAGAGAGGTTTGTAAGGAAAGAGCCTGTTGGAACTCTGTACTCTCTGCCTACCTCGCGAGGGAGCTGGCGTGATGATAAAGATAGATAGATTTATTATCATTAAGTTGTTCTGTACTATGTACCATAGAAGACACCTCAATTATTTATTTGTGTCAAAAGTTAGTGCATACAAGCTAGCTCACTCCTTTTTTTATCTATCCATTAATTTGATTAGGCGTACCTTAAATATCCTGTACAGAAAACGAACACTGCAAAGTATAAAGATAATGTCAGAAGTAAACACAGCCCAGCCGATATACTTCACAGTACTGACGAACTGCGAATTGGTCTGGACTATTTGAGTTTCATTCGTGGCAGGTCCCAGACAAGATGGTTTAAGGCCAGCATTCGCACCGAAACCGAAGCTTATCTGAAATATAATGAAATCATTAAGTCTACCTCGTTAGTCTAGTGGCGAATAATGCGCGTAGCGATAACGAGGTTGTAAACCCGAACCCTAGGTCTGATAAAGTTATTTCTTAAAAAAATCCTAGTATCAGACCGGAGCCAGGAAATGAGTCCGCTATAATGACCCCTATTACCTGAGACCTAACATAGTCGGCGAAAAGTGGGTGTTCATAGCATAGTTACCTGTGCCACCTTATCGACGAGCAGTTCGGCTTTCGAGCCAAACACTCTTGCGTCCACCAAGTGCACCGCATCACGGAGCACATCCTCTCCGGTCTCAATAGACCCAAACCCATCTACACGGGCGCCCTCTTCCTAGATGTCGCGAAGGCATTCGACAAAGTCTGGCACAACGGCTTGATCTACAAGCTCTACCAATTGGGTATGCCGGACAGACTCGTGCTCATCTTACGAGACTTCTTGTCGAATCGCGCCTTCCGTTATCGCGTCGAAATGACGCGCTCCACTTCCCACTCCATCAGTGCTGGAGTCCCACAGGGCTCAGCTCTCTCTCCGCTCCTGTTTAGCCTTTACACGAACGACATTCCTCGTTCGAGTAAGGCGCATCTAGCCCTATTCGCGGATGATACCGCTCTCTACGTCTCGCATAGGAATAAGGGTTTCATTACCAGAAACCTTCAGGCATCCGCCAATTCCCTAGGGAATTGGTTCAGGAAGTGGCGTATTGAGGTGAACCCGGACAAGAGCGCTGCGGTGTTCTTCTACAGAGGTGCCACCCCGCGCCACTCCCTGCGCCGCCCTAGAAGTAATCTCGGCCAAGTGACCATGTTCGACCGACCCATTCCCTGGGTCAAAGAGGTCAAATATCTAGGGGTCACCCTAAACAGTACCATGTCCTTCGGCCCGCACATCAAGCGGGTCCGTCACCGAGCATCCTTTGTGCTCGGTCGTCTCCATTCGTTAATCTGCAAGCGGAGTAAAATGTCCCTTCGAAATAAGGTGACACTTTACAAAACTTGCGTTCCACCCATCATGACTTATGCGTGTGTTGTGTTCGGGCATTCGGCCCCCTCTCACATCGATAAACTCCAAGTGTTTCAAAACCGCTTCCTCCGTAAAGCCGTAGGAGCCCCCTGGTTCGTACGGAACGTCGACCTCCACTGCGATCTAGGTCTCGAACCTATTCGCGCCTTTATTAAAAAGGCGTCAACACGTCACTTCGCGAACGCATCTACCCATGCGAATCCGTTAATCGTAGCCACCGCCGGCCGCGACATGTTCTCACCGAGCCCCCCGATGCTTTGTCATCCCTTCTTTCCGCTCAGAATACGGGCGACGACGACGACGTAGTAGTAGATCCCCTCCCATAGCCGGCGGTTGACCGGTGCACTTAGTAGTGCACCCGTCCCCCTACAGCGACTGTCCCAACCGAGGGCGCCTCGAGTATGTCGCCTCTTGCCCTTCCGGCTGGCTAGAGCGTAGTGGTTGCACGCTCGCCTTTAAGTCCGGTGAAGCTGTAAAGGCCTCGCGGCCAACAGCGTACATCATTCACACACACACGCATTGAGAATACAGGCGTGACGGTGTTTATTTATTATTTTAATTACCTGTGCCTTTTATACCGAACGTGACAAAACATTTACGTAGGTAGTTTTGACATTTTTTTTAGGATTATACCATTCTAACAATCGGTGACATAACTCTATGACGAGTAATGAAACGACCAGATACCTACTATTTGTAGAAATTATTACAGTTCTGAAACGGTGCAAAAGTATTAGGGAACTTACAAAATTGTTAAGGTTGATGTCCACAACATCTGCGCGAGACGTGCCCGTCGTTACGAAGCATGACACTCGAATCACGTACGAATGTCGTACCACCGCCCAGGATACTGACGGACTAGTCACCTGAAATCATTTGTATTGGTAGATAGGTTGCTTGATAAGATTCAGCTTTTTGGTTTACCGACTCTATTAAATAGGTATCTACATTTTGATCAGTTTCTAACTTTATAATAAGACTGATCTGAGTAAATGACCTGCAGACAGACTGCAGATCTTGAGTAACATTGGTAATGTTTGCAAGGGATATTTGATAGTTTATTGTTAACCTATGTATAATTTTGAATGATATCTTCAGTCCTCGATATAGTTCAATGGATAAATTTGCTGAAGCTCACTGAAACAAATTTTAAGCGAAATATAATATACGTACAATACCAAAAACCGCAATGATGGCAGCCGCAGTCTTAAGATCAGTGACGCACCCACAACATTGCTCTACTTCTGGTAATCTATTGAAGGGCATTTTATAGTTATTTATAAATAATATATAATTATAAAAATATACCATTTAGAACAAAATATACTTTATTCATCTAAAGGACGTAAGAATACAGACAACAGAAAATAACGAGAAAAGGCAAATAGACAAGAATTATATAGAAATCGAATGTCATTTCAACTATAGAGTTTTAATGTGTTGAAAGTGGTAGCTATCGCGAGAATAATAATGATTTCTACTATTTTCTTGTGCTTGCTTAGAGCTACCGTTAGGAAAATACCCAAACCCATTATTTTTCCATTACAAAATGAATTATGAGATATCTGCTTACATTTAATGATGAGAATTTACACATAAAACGTTCCGTGAATTTTCTTCTACGCATAAATTATTTTAACTGGAGAAGTTTATAAGAATACTACTGAATTTAATAAACTGTAGGTATGCCTAGTATATACATAATATATATAAGGCGGGTGTAAACAAACACTAATTTTGCTAAGGATTCTTCCGTAATACTGGGCTTAGTTTAAGCGCCGAAAACCGGGGGATTTCAGCATTATTGCTTCCCTCGGCAGTGGCGGAGGGGGTAAGGGGTGCAAGGCCTCTTAACAAGATTACATTGGAGATAAAATAGCTCAGATAATAGCGGCCCAGTAAGCCCGCGCTGAGGCCAGGCTCTAAAAGAAAATAGAAAATCTGTGATTACTTTAGATGCCTAAAATCTAGATCAATTTTATTAAACTTTGAAGTGATGTTTTACCATTTTAGATATTTATTGGATTGAATTTATTGGCGTGTAAAATGTTTCGATAGTTGATATTTAAGCGTGAAAACTTAATTTTAGGAAAAGTAACAACTTTTTTAAGAATTAACTAATTAAAACTATTGATAACACTCTGTAATATCTGCCAGGGTAGACAATGGATATGGTGTGGTGATATACATAGGTGTACAGACTAATAATAAATTTAGAACAACAGGGCTTTCAAGCTCAGAGAATACTGGTTACCAATAGGCGTATATCGAAAACACCAAACAATGCCGAATTTGGGAATTTGGGACGACTAATTAACAATTTTATTACTGGAGATCCAACACGTTCTGCCTGAATCGATGCGTGGCCAAACTTCTAAAGCTAATATGAGCAATGTATAAGCGGGGTAGGTAAATAGGGGGGCATGTGCCCACCACGGCGGGTCTAGTATTGATCGGTGGCTGGCGCTTGTTTCAAATTCAATTCGCAGAGTGGGAATAACAATAAAACTTGGAGCGTGTATCTCGAGGCATCACCTGGGTCTCGGCACGTGGAATAATGTACCAGAGGTTTGTCGTGGAATTTTAAACACTACTATACCTATACCTATGTTTGTATATTTTGCTCCTATAACGGATACTATTGTCTATCTACTGCTGATACCTAGCTGTATATTAGTTTTAGAGAACAGTTTATCTATAGAAAATTTCTACCTACCTAAGATTTTTTCTCATGTTTTTGTATAACACGGGTACCGTTATCTACCACAGACCTGATAGTAGTTCAAAAACAGTGCTTTATTTGCTACCAAAGGGCGCTAAAAGATTTTGCCTTCTTTCTAATGAGGTATACCTTCATATCATTACGAAAGTAGTTCAAGTTAGCAAAAAAATACGATAAATTCAGATTAATATTGTAGAAGCCTAAAAATGTAGAATAACAGTTTTGATTTTATCATTATATTTCTTAACAGGTAATACGTTTAATAAATTTTAATGTCTGATATTTAATACCGAAAGAATTTAAGTTAACCATTACAAAAAAACAGAAGGCATGACATGTAAGGTAGACATGATATCTGCCGAGATGATCAAATATGGTGGAACTTGCGTCCGGGACGCTTTCCGGGACCTTGCAAACCTTTGCTGGAGGACCGGTAGAGTCCCTACAGATTGGCGCCGCGCAGTCATAGTACCCTTGTATAAAGGCAAGGGTTCACAATATGACTGCGCCAATTACAGAGCCATCAGTTTGATCAGCTTGGCAGCCAAGGTGTACGGTAAAATTATTGAACGGAGAATGCGCGTGAAGTCCGACGGAATGTTGTGCGAGGCACAAGGGGGTTTCAGGTCTGGAAGAGGATGTTCGGATCAAGTCTTCTCACTCCGCAACATCGTAGAGAAGCATCTGGCAGTGGGCCGGAAGGTTTTCTGCGGTTTTGTAGATCTGGAGAAGGCATTTGACAGAGTTGTGCGAAAGAGACTTTGGGACATTTTGCCAGAGTATGGTATAGATGGCACTCTGTTGCGAGCCGTCCAGTCCACTTATGTGGACTGCAAGGCATGCGTACGGGTGGGTGGTAACAGGTCACCCTGGTTTGACGTTAAAATCGGCGTCAAGCAGGGTTGCGTGTTGTCCGCTAGACTGTTTATAATATATCTGGACAAAAGTCTTCAAAGACTGAAAGCGATGAATGAAGGTGTTCAAATGGGTGACTTAGTGGTAAACCATCTACTTTATGCAGATGACGCGGTTTTGATAGCGCCAACAGCCACTGATCTGCAAACACTAGTCACAGTTATGAAAGACGACTGCATGATCAATGGCTTACACTTGAATGTGAAGAAAACCAAGATTATGGTTTTTGAAAGGGAAGAAACCAGAACGAATGTAAGGATTGTGGTTGGTAACGATGTGCTGGAGCAAGTGAATGAGTTTGTATATCTTGGATGCGCCTTCAGTAAGGATAGGAAATACACCGCTGACATAGAGAGAAGAGTGAGTGCAGGGAACAGAGTGAATGGTGCGATGGAAAAGCTACTCGGGAGCCGGCACTTAAGCCATAAGGCGCAGCTGGCCATACATAACGGAGTTCTTGTCCCAACGCTGTTATATGGTAGCGAGAGCTGGGTTTGTAAGAAGGAGAATGAAAGTAGGATAAATGCGGTAGAAATGCGACCTCTGCGGAAGATGTGCGGAGTGAAGCTGACCGACCGCATTAGCAACAGCATAGTAAGACAGCGAGTAGGTATGAAAGATAGTATCGGTGTAAAGATGAGAAAGGGCATGCTCCGTTGGTTCGGGCATATAGAAAGAATGCCAGAGGAAAGAATGACAAAACAGATATACAATGTGAAAGTGGAAGGATGCAGGTACCGGGGAAGACCTAGACTATCTTACCACGACCAAATAAACCGAGTCTTATCTGATGGAAAAGTCAAGAGTCTCCGTAACCGGCGAGCGTGTATGAGACGAACTATGAGAGTCGAGGAAGCCAGAGAGGTATGTAAGGAAAGAACCTGTTGGAACTCTGTACTCTCTGCCTACCCCGCAAGGGATCTGGCGTGAGGTTATAGAATAGAATAGATAGAAAAAAACAGAAGGCAACTCTTAACTACTATACCAGTCGTGCTTTCCGCAGTCATCGCGTTATTTAGGCGAAATTCTCATGGTAATTCAACAGGAAATATGTATTTGTTTCATGGAAATTCCCCATAAAACAGCCGGTGAAGATATTCTAAATGCTTTTTGACTTGGTTGTGCGTGCTCGTAACTATAATCCCAAATATACGGTTCTTGTGCCTGCCGGCTATATTGTGGCATCTACCCAGCATGTGTATATCACATGCGATAAATAACCAGCTTGATTCCCCGAAGGAACACCCGCGCGCCTCTTCCTCTCGTACAGTGTCTACCCAGAAACGTCAAAATATTTCATACAAAGACTTTAGTAAACGCGAGAGGTGGACCGCATCTATGACATTATATCTTTATTTTTTACTACCACTCTTATCCTCGTAGATCCGCGGCAAAAACGCGCCTCGGGCCTGAGTCACGAATCGCAATATGGGCCTCGTGATAAATCTTCACGAATTCCAGTTTTATTTATTAAGTTGTATGGTGTTTTTACGATGTAACGCGGCGGGGGCGCTCATTACGCCACTGCCTCCGCGGAACGTGATGAAAAAACTTTTCTCGACGATATCTTCTTGCAACATTAATTACGAAACTCGGAGACTTTCCTCTGCGTGGCGTCGCTCATTTATATTTCTTTCTCCCGCCTTCGACAATATACTTTTACGATTTTACTTTTCTAGAATAAAAAGGGACGGACCTAGTTCCCTCGGAGCTGATAAGAATATATCGGGTAATACAGGCAGTAAAAATACTGAAGACATCACGTAGCAAAACAGGCCTGGGAGTTTTATGTCGGCAATTTGGTGCGTTCACAAAAGAAATGCTAACGTCGATACGAACGTGACGCAGCCCCGGCGAGCCAAATGCCTCCACTGAACCGTGTGGCGTGCCTCTACTTACTGGATTTACTATCCAAACTTATTTTATTTTATCTTCTGAGTTTGCCGAAAATATAGCTTGTCCATTTCAATAAAGTCAAAGGATTAGTTGAATTTATATAAATTATTTAGAGAATCACCTAAGTTTTGCTTTTATAAATTTAAGCGTCTCTATGTAGGTATATATAACTACTTTACTCTTTTGCACATACATGTTTAGTTTCTTTAGGCAGGGTTATCAAAACGGTCTATTGGCTAATATCATTAATGATTTCACATAAAATTTAATTTTACAAATATACCTGGGTAGGTACATCTCACTTGAGATACTCATTCTCTGTTTAACATTACCATAACTGTACAATACTTTAATGCCCTTTCCTCATCAATATAAGGCATTGCTGCCGTTAAATAAAATGAATCCAGTAACGCACGTACGCTTAACATGGAGCTTAAAAGTCTTTCAATAAAATGTACTACAGAATGGGTTGGCATCGGAACGACTGCCCAAACCGGTAATGAAACGACCCGAGAGATACCATAATCGAATATTTTAGAGGGTAATGGCTTTTATAAGAGATAATTGAAGTTCTGTGCAAGGGTTCCGTAGGCCAATAACTGAGGAGGGCGTTCCTCGCAGTTAATTTATGTTACTATAACTCAGCCAGACAGCTCGAGTTCAATAGGTAATTTAGATGTTCTGCAACAAAGTCGTAATGAGAATGGTGTTTCAGGGGTATACTTTATTGGGGCGTTGAGTGATACTCTCAAGAGTGTAGGGAGCGGTAACACACGCATTTGTAGGAAACCAAATGTCTTATATAGGCGTATATGTGTTTTCTTATCAGGGCTTTAAAGAGGTTACAAGAGTTATTAAGTTAGGAACGTGAATGCTTACTTTAAAGATATAAAACCAAGCATGACACCGTATATTTTTAGTCCCACTAATTATTAAGGTGCACTTCTCAGTCTTTCCAGTTTAGTTAAGTAGAAGTATTAAAAAGAAGTATATAATGATAACCATACGTGCTGCAAAGCACTCAAAACGTCGGGAACTTGAAAATCCAAAATGTATCGCGTAAAAGATTATGTAATTATTTATATAATAAATTAGAGTAGTTTGTTGGTAACATGTTTTATATTATCACGCCAGGTTCCTTTATAAAGGTTATGTGGAAGTTCTCAATGACTATTAAGTAGTCATTATGAAATATTTTTACAGTATTCAACTCGATATACGAGTTATATCAACAAATAGTAGCCGGAAAAAATAAGTGATCGTAAATAATGTGTTTAATAAATCTGTCCAATTTGTGGTGCTTTTATATTAAGATGTATAATTATAATTTATTTATGGTAGTTAATATTTTAAGCTTCTTATAACTGTGATATTTCCATTTTAAGCAACAAATAACACAACTAAAATAAAATGATTTCACACGTTCGATGATTCGAGTAAGTCTGAATTTAATACTCATACATTATGTTAGCGAAATAAAAAAGTGCATTAAAAATCAAGGAAAGATTTCTTAAAATAATACATTTAAAGTCAAGTAAGTCCGCATTTTATATCTACACCTTCGTGTTATTAACAGTTAAGTAAAACATCTAAAGGGCGTTCCTCCTTTTATTTTTTACAATCTACGTACATAGTTTCGGACTATGTAATATAAACTTTATCGTGCTGAACTAAAGGATTTAAATCCATCGTGTTGTGATATATCTTAATACTATTTTAAAATGTAGCTCGGACGCTTTGGCTTAAACGAAAAAGCTCATAATGTACACAAGATATGGCCCGGTATGGCAGTTTGTTATGAAGTTTATAGTGGAGCCAACACGGTTCTAGTTACATGCTTATTGGGAGAAGAAAAAAAAAAGCGATATTGAAAATTATGTGTAATAATTTAGGAGAGTGAATTGCCTTGCTGCAGATAAAAAAAAAACAGAAATTATGAAAGAAAACATATAAGGATAGTTACATACGTGCATATTTCATGTTTTATGACAACTAGTTAGAGGTAGTGTTATGATAAACGCTGCGGGTTATGTGGAACACGATGTTGGAATGTTATTAGAGATTTTTATTAAAGCTGCAGTCGTAAACTAGATCATATGGGAACCGCTTCGGCGTTTAACGTTTTCTGTGACATTATTTTAATTTGTGATGTGGTGAAAGAATTAATGGGTCGACCGATAAGTGTGTTTACCTAGGTAAATAAATATGTCACTTGCCAGCGGGAGGTAGATAAATAAATACATGAAGTTAACTATTTTTGGTAATAATGCTTTAAGATGGTTTCGTTGGTCTAGTGGAGGATTGGGGGCTAGCGATTCTTCTTCTTTGTCGGTTCCTCGTGACTGAGGGTCGTGACCACCAGTCAAGGTTTTGCACAAGCGCTCTCCAGGCTTCCGGGCATTCAGCCTGTTTGATGGCATCTGGATTACTGGTGCTCGAGGTCTCTCTGATGACGGCTGGCGATTACGAGGTCATGAATGCGAATCCTAAGTCGGATAAAATGTAGTTTTCCTATCGAAAAATCTCAGAAGACTGCTACTAGGACTGCCTAGGTCTAGAATTGTGCCTTATATAACTAATGGCAATAAGCTCACCTCTATTATATTGGGGCCTAAAATCGTCGGTAATATGTAAATGTGCACATTACAACTGTGCCACCCCTGGAAATTTGACATGAGAGTGTCTTTTTTTATTTTCTATCAATGTTTTAGATGACCTACTTATTATAAGTAATATTACTGAAAAAAATATAGTGTTTTTAATTTCACACTAGATCTAATTTATGTTTCCATACGCCTCTTCTATTAGTCATATATTAATATACGATATTCCTTATTATGTACCTGACATTTTCAACCCGTATTCATGAAACAGCCGTAACCGAAGTTTCATATTTCAAGACTGGAATACGACCAAAGTATCAACATACAAACTATTTATAGTGCAAGTTAAAATTTTGGTAACCAAAGGTAGCAGCCGGGGTTAGAACGGGCGGCTGTAGGTAGAGATAGTCGTAAAACGTGAGGTTTATGGAAATATAAGATCGTTGTCGGGCGTCGGTTACACGGAGCCACTTCGCCTCTGCCTCCTCCACAAAACGTTATCTCTCGTACCTGGATACATATCTTCACATACCTACCTATGTATCTTCGTTAACATGACGTCCTATAAATTCATCGTAGTAGTATTTAGTGAAATAAATTCTGATGACATAATATCTATCTATCTATAAAAACTTTTTTGAAAAAGTATGGTGCGTACTACGAAGAATTTAAATAAAACTCTCGAAGTACGGTCTTAACAAAAACTTGTTGTAAACCAAATTAGTTTTCGAATAATGTGATTCTGAGGGCTTGCTTTTTATGTTTTCGTATTTGATTCGATTGAATCCTGTGGAGATTGCGGCTGATTCTACTTGAGTCCTCGTGATTATGATAAAGTTTCACAGTCCCAATACATACATTTACCTACTGTAAGTAGCTATGGCAACGATATCGTGCCAAGGCTGGTACTCATTATACATGTTAATATTCACGTGTGTAAATCCAATGAAGACTTGAATTATGGACATTTCCTACATAATTTATGGAATATATTTTACCAACTTGGCATTACCTACTCGTTTGTGACGATTTGAATAAATTTCAGCAACAACAACTGCATATAAATGGAAGCTTTATCCGGGCAATCAAATTTTGATAGCGATCGAATAGGCACGACTAACAGTCGAAATACTTGAAATAGCCGGCATTACTTCCGAATTCTCGACTACGGAGGAATCGAATCGATAGTCGATACTAATAAAACGGCGTCGATTCGCGTATACATAAAACGTCGGATTCGAGTCTTGCGCTCTTTATATAAAGCTAGGAGAGAAGGGTTCCCACTTTTATTGCAAGGAATTTGCATATAAAGTAACCATTGAAGAAAAGCGATCCGCGTTTGGCTTCGTGTATTTTTTCGTATTCATTGTTGCGAAGGCCGTGGATCACATTCAGTTTTATGGGTCGTGATGCTTTCTTAGCGTTTAAATAAATAATGGTATCAACAGTTTTTTTGTTCGTGATTTATTTGAGAAAAGCTTTAATGTTTTGATGCGAGATTCTTAATTATATTTATTTGGATCGTAAATGTTGAGAATGAAGATTTGTGTTCCGACCTTTTGTATCTAAATATGTGTATTATCTTTTCAGGTTAATGGATTGGCAGCCGGCGTGATTATGGATAAAAAGTATTGGTAAATATTACATATTATTTAAGAATACAATTAAGTTTATTATTTATTTATACCCACGCGACAATGTTAGGGTCGAGATAAACCTGAGAGCGTCGTGTAAATTTACGATAAAAGAACAAAATAAACTATTGACCGCGGGGCGTTACCAGGGATTCCCAATAAAAATGATATTTAATTGAAGTCGATAACGCTCCGTGTCGAGAGGCCTAATAAACTGTCTTTATTATTATTGTGTTAGGTCGCCACAGCGCACGATAAACATTACGTATCTATACGAGTTTCGTTCTGTTCAGAGTAAATGCTTGTTGGGATTTGGTTGTCCTCACATAAGTATCCCGCTATCTTATCTCGCCGACTTTAGGTAGGAAAATCTTTTAATATTTTACAACCCAACGAGAACTTTCTAGCTATACCTATTAATGTTATCTGGTCGAGCATTAGAAATGGCGTGGCTGCAGCCATTTTAATATTTATGCAGGAATTAAAATAACGCTTCCTCGCAATAAAATCTGTACGTGGACGTTATAAAATTACCTGTGCCTATGTATGGCTAGTATCTTGGGTATATTTTTTTTACTTTTGAGATATTACTGTAATTATAAGTTGTTTAATAAACTTAAATAATTAAGTGTCCGGTTAAACGTTTCTAATAAATATTTCATGAAAATTATGAAGCCAGGGTTTACAATCCAGTGTCAACCGGTCTATAAATTGCACTAAGCGACTTTAATGTCATCTCGATAGAAACTTGTTCTATCTCGGTACAATTTTTGCCTCGCACATTGTAAAGACTGGGACACATAGTTGCAGATGCATTTCGTAAGCGCACAGATAGAAGTCGCCCATCACAATGCGTTTAAGTGATAGTTATGGCAGTTTTTATAGTCAGTTAGATTTATTTTTACTGCACTGTTTGTTTTACGTTTTTCGCAAGAGGTCGCGACAATTGCTCTTTCATTCATTTATCGCTACGAGTTCACTCGGTAGACGATTCAAATTGATTATGAGCAATATATTTACTTTAATGATTCGAATGATGACTGTAATGTGCAGTTAATGGGCGATATAGTGTGAATTTTGGGCGTCTAGCGTTCTGTCTATTGAAAACCGGTGTGAGTGGACGTGCCTTGTGGTGGCTTTGGCTTATTGTTTAATATTATTGATGATTATTCTTAGAAACGATAAGTTCATAGCTATTGTGATGATTAAATCGCGGATCTTATTAAATCCGTCACTAACTTGTTAATGAATAGATAATAGTTATTATTTGTTGGGCTCAAGTATAGGTTTTCTGGGCCAAAGCTACCTACAAAAGATATCGACTATCTATCTATCTATCTATCTATAACCTCACGCCAGATCCCTTGCGGGGTAGGCAGAGAGTACAGAGTTCCAACAGGTTCTTTCCTTACATACCTCTCTGGCTTCCTCGACTCTCATAGTTCGTCTCATACACGCTCGCCGGTTACGGAGACTCTTGACTCCGATAAAGATTTCGACTAGTTAGGTCGATATTACATTCTAATGCTAAATTTACTGTCGAATTTAAATTCTGATGCTATGCTAAGGAATACGCCCATTATTTATAAGTCAATTAGTTTACCTTTTTTAAACTTGCCACGAGATAGGCCAAATTGCGTTCCACTTGAAGTCCCTTTGTCGCATTGAATAAGGCTATATAGACAACTCTAGACTTTCTAATATACACAAAATAGGCAAAAGAGCATCCAACTACAAAAACTATGTCAATTTAGTTGACGCTAAGCCTAAATTTTATCACAAATCATATATAATATTTCTTATCTCTAGTCGTGGGATCGGTACCCGTACTCATTAGGACAGGGCGGCGGAGGCCCTGTGGTCCTAATCAGGAAATATAGGGCAATAAAATGGACCGGTGGCAAGCCGACTTAATCAAATTGTCCGAATGACCCATGGAAGCCCACTTAAGGGAACAACATGGCGGTAATTACAATTAAGGGTAAATTTGATCTTAAATTTATAGATTCTTTTGAATTGTGAATCAGGATTGAAGAAATATTTATATTTCGCTGTGTTTTTTTTTACTTTACTTTGCTAATTGATTTACTATTCAATTCACTAGGTATGTATTAAACATAGGTTCCTAATTAGGGTTGTTCCTTTCAGATTAAGTTACTTTAAAGTTTAAAAATTTATATACTAAGTGATGTAATGTAGGTGTATATACTTATTTATAATCTTGGTTTTGGTCGTATCGTGTGGATTACAGGTATCATGTTTAAATTAGATCTTTGTATATGTCTTAAAATATATATACTTTGGGAGTGTTGAATTTTCTTTCCTTCGTCTTTTTGAGCGAGATATTCTGTACCTACAAATTTGAGACGCCCTCTTGTCTGCTTCATTCTTTAAAAACAAAGATCTCATCAAAAATTCAGCATGTGACACTCGGGATGTCTCCAATAAATCAGTTTTACAGCATTCCCGTGTCATTTCTCTCGTGGAACGGCATAAAATGATAATTTTACTGCGCTCCCCTTCGGTCTCGAGGAGTTTACGACAATTGTGAAATGTATCGACAGTTCGGATGACACCTAGGACCTGGACAAACTTATCGGAAGCATCTAGAGAAATGTAAACTTCTTTAATTCAGGGAAATAAGGACCAAAATTGCTTGAGGCGTAAGTATTTTTTCCGTAAATACATAGCTAATCCATCAGCAACATATGGTACCTGTCTCCCCTCCCTTTCCCCAGGTCCCCCTTGAGCTGATATTTTGAGGCCAAGCTAGTCATCAATCTTTCAGGTGACTTTACGTTTAAATATAATGGTGAATGATGAGCTGGCTTACGCTATGTAGATATTTATAGATGAGGGATATATAAACTGGTAAAGATTTATTTCTCAATGTTTATTTTGACCGGCTGAAGTGTGTTGTGAAACATGAAAATGCAAACGTGATTAGTTTTAATATACTTAAACGAAATTTTCGTAGATTGCATTTTCGAAAAAAATACATAGGTATCTTATATCGCAGTTTATCGACAGTACAAAGGTATGTTAATATCTACCGTATCGAACCTTATGAAAGACATTAATCATCTAAGTTAATCATGTAAACTTAACAAGTTATATTTCTTCAATATAACTAGTTAAGTTAGTTATTTTATTATAAATTTATTCTTCTAGCCTGGTTGCTTCATTAACTGCTGGTAAATCCTATCGCCAGCCCTCACAAGACCAGCGTGTTGGACTGTATTAATTTGTTTCTATGATTTTTATGATAAATGAGTAAAGATGGTTTGGGATTAGGTAATCAATAGTAGAAGTTCCTAAGTATAAATTAATTTCAAGAGAAACGTTCTAAAGTACTATAAGTACTTATACCATATATAGCAGGGTGCTATATACAACTGTTGTATATCAAGGAGTAAAAGGCAATTTTTTAAGCGACTTTTTATAAACTTTAGAGAAGAGCAATTTAATGTTCAAAAAATTGGAACAAAATATAATACTAGTGCCATATCACTGGGAGAAATTCTCTAAATATCAATAAAAAATCCTGCATTTATTAAAACTGTCTTTATTAAAACCATATAAATTTCTGTAAAATGTCGCTTAAAAACATATTCTTTTCAACCCTCGATATACTCGTATATGTTTATGTGTACATCGTGTATTATTAAAATGGCCCTGTAAACTATACACTAGTAAGTGCCATAAATCAATGATAACATTAGTCCTAGCCCGATCATTTTATATGTGACCTAAAGGACCTGTCCACCTTTATCTGCGCACTACATGCATTTATGATGGAGATAAGTGGGTGTTTACATGTCAATGTTACTTTGTTCTTGATATACAACAATATTATGTTTGAGTTCTGAACTATAAAAGGATGTTTTTAATTGCCTATTCAGTATCCCCCTGCTGGGCAAAGGCCTCCCCTTTACGTCTCCATACAAATCGATCCTGGGCCTGTAATATCCATGTCTTTTCCGTGTCTTTTCCGTGTCAAGTGTCTAAGTCATCGCGCCATCTTCTTCTCGGCCGACCACGGCATCTGTGACCGTCCTCAGCGGTCCATACCGTGAAGATGTTTGCCCACCTTTGCGGATCCATACGCACGATATATCCTGCCCAATCCCACTTCAGCTTTGCCGACTTAAAGCCTGCATCCGTAACTTGCGTCATGGAACGCAGCGTGGTGTTCCTGACGCGGTCCGTCCGTTTAACACCTAAAATGGTGAGTTCCATTACTCTTTGGCAAATTTTAAGTCTGGATTTCTGTTGTTCAGTCAGCTACCAAGCTTGAGCACCGTAAGTTACGACGGGCAGAATGCACATATCGACGAGTGTACCCTTGAGAGACAAGGGAAGGTCACCCTTCATCTGTCCCTCATTATTTGAGAAAAATAATGATTCCCCACCTATGTAATCGATCGTATTGCCGGTGAAAAGTGGGTGTATAGTACACCACCTGGAATTGGGGAATATAGACGTAACAGTGTTATCTACGTAATAAATCTATTAAATAATATGTTTAATTTATTTTAATGTTTATTAATCTTTAAGTAAATATAGTGATTATCATTTAATACCTTTCAACCCAATCAGGTGCGGTTAGTAATATAATATAATTGACCGCGTAGGTAATACCTATATTATAGTGTTTTAGTAGGTAAATATACCAAAATTTAATATTTCTTAAGAAGTACCTACCTAATCTAAAGATACTGTGATGCACTTGCAGCATGAGCATATTACCATTACGCTGACCACATTTTTCTGTATGTAGAAAAATCCTAATAGGTAATACTTTGTTCGGCCCAGGCTTCCAATCCAAGACCTCGTGATTGCCAGCCGTACTTTACGGTACCGCTGAGGTAGTCAATTAAATATATAAGTAAGTTGTTCTAAGTAAAGAGTATGAACCAACTTTTTATTTTCATGTTTAAAAATTCAATTTCTAGTGCGACAAGGATGTTTCGGCCCGTGGATGATAGATAGATAGATAGAGTATTCTTTATTGTACACCAGCGAACAGAAAAATACAATGTGATATTAACTTAAAATAGAGACACAATTGGCGGTCTTATTGCTAAGAGCAATTTCTTCCAGACAACCAGATGATATTACGGCGTTGATGTGAAATTAGGGTTATCATTTAGTAAAATGTTCCTGCTTCCAGGGCAATATTTCAAAAGGTGGCGACCCACCTTTTGAAATATTTTTTACGGCACGGTTACTAAGTAAAAAAAGAACTTGGATAAATTTCATAGCAAACGGAAACTCTGCGACAGTCATGAAGTGACAGCGTTAATTCCAATTTTGGCCGTGGGACAAAAGATCCTTGTCGGACTGTACTCTACATATCCAATTTCATGTTAAGCAATGGACTATGGTACGAAGATGAAATTTAATTAAACTTGCTTCGCTTACTTTTTTCTTAAAACTCCAACAAAGCCTGATAATTTACAGCCTATTGATATTCACAAGCGTAAACCCTTTTAGGCGTAAACATTCATTATAACGACGAGCAATAAAGTTGAGTGAACAATACTTAATTACCATTTATTTATTGCCCCAAATTAACAAAGCAATGATTGAACACCGACGAATTTTGTCAACAAGAAATATTCCGTGTTTGTATAAATTATGATAATTTATTTTCAAGTTGTTACAACACATTATTTGGTTTAAAGTTTTTTGGACGGATTGTGCCCGCCGGCGGAGTAGAGAGGGTTGTTAGTTCAATTGTACAATGTTCTCATACACTTTCATTTATTTTTTTATTAATCATAAGATATGGGTTTGATTTAATATACCTTCTTAATTATATATTTTATACGATATTTTCTAAAGGGTGAATGTAAGGCAGGGAGGTACAATAATTTCTGCATCATAGAGAGGTAGTTTGTGTTTTTCATTTATCATCATCGTCATCAGCTTTATATTAACCTACTTCAGAGTTTCAGCCTCCTTCCTTTTGTGCCAATCTTCGTGTTTTTGCCAATCTACCCCGCGTTCTTCCTCCAACTAATACAACACAATATAATTATGAATTTTGTAAGGCTTCGAGGCAATTTATCAGTTATGGTATATATATTATGTACATACCAGTTTTATAAGTTCTAGTTTAATATAATAGACCGTGACTTATCTGAGGGGCAAGTCAAGAGTCACCGTAACCGTCGAACGTGTATGAAGAACTATTAGAGGCAGCCAGAGAGATCTGTAAAAAAAGAAGTTGGAACTTTGTTCTCTCTGTCTACCCTACTATATAATTACACAAGGGAACTGGCGTAACTATATAGATAGAGAGATATAATTTAATATTATATATAGGCGTAGATGATGATGATATATTATATATAGGACTATGGCCTAAGTCCTCTCAGTTTGAGAGGAGGCCCGTGACCAACGGTGGGACAGTTTCTTAACAGGGCTAATATTATTATTATTATAAAGCCCTAGATATTAAATAAATTAAGTAATGGTTGACTATTTGAAGCCAAAATATTGATATATAATCTTAATTACTTAGTCTAATAAGTAATTAATTCTCTCTGAAAATGTCGGTAGTTATCGCATAGGATATTTGTAACTTTACGACACTTACCTAGTAGAATGTCATCTCGGCGTCTTTCGCACTAAACAAGAAAAACTGACTACCAACAGCCAATTAACCGTTTAACCGTCATTAACTTTGTTAATCAAAATTTGCTGCTTGAACCAGCTCCTATGCAAAATTCCTGCTCATTTTATCGTTAACACTCTCACCTTTGCTCCTCTGACCTATGGAAACGACCATGGTAATGGTCATGTGATCTCGGTGAAAACTGCACGTTAACTGCATCGTTTTGTCTTTACTGCTATAAAGGATCACTATAAAGCGCTGACCGTGCCCACTGCTGCATCATCGGTCGTTCTCAAGGAGCCGGTGGTGGGTTACGGCGTTTTTATTTGAGGTGTTAGAGGCCTATTTGGTACTGAGCGACACTTGTGAGATTACGCTTGGTGGGTATAATTGCTGGTAAAAGGCAGTGATAGCCTAGTGGTTAGACCGTTGGACTGCAAAGTCAAAGGTCTCGGGTTCAAACCCAGGCACGCACCTCTGTCATTTCGAAAGCTTATGCGTATTAAAAATTAATTATCACTTGCTTTAACGGTGAAGGAAAACATCGCGAGGAAACCTGCATGCCTAAGAGTTTCTCGAAGGTGTGTAAAGTTCGACATGGCCTAAACCCTCTCAGTTTGAGAGGAGGCCCGTGCCCAACAGTGGGACAGTTTCTTAACAGGGCTTATATTATATTATTTATTATTACAACGTTTCATGTGGCTAGTAAATGCTTTTTAGATTTTTCTAGAAATAGTAAGAGGAAGAAGGTAGATAAGTAATAGTATCGTTCCACCAGCAATAAAAACAATGAAAAAATATGTATTTTAGTTAAAAAATTAACCGTACCAACAGAAAAGACATTAAGTTATTTTGATCAATACATTTTTTTGTTATCCCTAACTAACTTATGAATCTATCTATCTATCTTTATCATCACGCCAGATCCCTTGCGGGGTAGGCAGAGAGTATAGAGTTCCAACGGGTTCTTTCCTTACATACCTCTCTGGCTTCCTCCACTCTTATAGTTCGTCTCATACACGCTCGCCGGTTACAAAGACTCTTGACTTGTCCTTCAAATAAGACCCAGTCTATTTGGTCATGCTAAGATAGTCTAGGTCTTCCCCGGTACCTACATCCTTCCACTTTTCCATTGTATATCTGTTTTGTCATTCTTTCTTCTGACATTCTGTCTATATGCCCGAACGACAGGAGCATACCCTTTCTCATCTTTAAACCGATACTATCTTTCATAACTTATGAATCTAAATTACAATAAATTTTATTATTAACTTATATATCTTCCTACATGTATATCGATACATTAATAGGACTGTAAGTACTTAGGGAGTTCAAGCAAAGGCTTAAATTCCACTCTTGTGGTGCCTATACGGAATGGGTTCCCTTTCCTTCAATACCATTAGGGGTGTAATAGCTAATAGACATACTTGTAAACGGATACCGATTACTTGTGAAGACTAGTTTCTACTACCTACCCGTTGTCCTATTGGTCTTTTGCTGTATTTTCCCATCAAAAGCCTTGTTAATTCAGTAGTAAGATAACTATCAAATAATTAATTGATCCTAAAACATAATAAAGCAACATGAATGAAATAAACAATGTTAAAATAATAGGTAGACTAATAGGTAATTAAAAATTAACTATCACTTGCTTTAACGGTGAAGAAAAACATTGTGAGGAAACTTGCATGCCTAAGAGTTTCTCGAAGGTGTGTGAAGTGCGCCAACCCGCACTGGGTCAGTGTGGTGGACTATGACCTAAACCCTCTCAGTTTGAGACGAGGCCCGTGCTCAATGGTGGGACAGTTTCTTAACATGGCTAATATTATAATAATAGGTAGATAGTCCTTGTTGGTCTGATGGCACACCACATCGCTTTGTGATCTTGTCCTGGGTTCAAATCCTAGGTCGGACAAATGTAGTTTTTCTAACGAAAAATTCCCAGCATGAGTCCGGAGTCTGGAATTGTGCCCGGTATATGGCAATAGGCTCGCCCCCTATTACATGGGACCTAACACGTGGGTGTACTCAGTACACATCTGCCACCCCCGCTTGGGGAATAAAGGCGTGACGGTGTGTAGATAGAGATAATAAATAAGTAAATAAAAATATAATAATAAACAGGTTTTCTGGGGTTTTCGGGTGTTCTCAGTGAAGGCTGTCTTTCGTTTCGGTTATAATTTATAATTTCGCAAATATTACGTAAGTACCAGTACATTTCATTTCACAGTAAATTCAACTAGCATTGAAATCAAACCAAACTATACCAAATATATACCAGTACTAAATACTACCAAAACATAATTAAGAGCCTAATGTCAAGGATTAAGACGTAAAGATAGGAGCAGAACATTACACGCCCTCGCTCATGCATCTATGGATGCGGCCGGTCATTAGGGGAGATACGGGGCTGGTTAATGATGCCGGCTAATGGATGCTGGGTGCGCAGTTAGAGGACAGCATTTGCATACTGATGGAACGAAATTTGAATAATCATTAAGAAATCCTGCTCTTTAGCTGTTATTTGGGTAGGTACCTGTCTTATTACTTAAAGTCAGTAGATATATATATATATATATATATATATATATATATATATGAAGGTGATTTAAAAGTTTGAAAAAAATATCTTAAGTATATAAAAAGGTACTTTTTTAGGAGTTTAGTAGCTTTGCCAACTCTAAAAGAGATCTGGCGTGATGATATAGATAGACAACGAAAACCAATTTGTTTTTGTGGAGTTTTAATTAAATTTGATTGAAAAGCAAACATTTTCCGTGTACAGTGGATGAACCAGAAGCAGAAGTATATATCGGATTCTCTTCCTAATATCGAATCTGCATTATGCCACTCGCTACCGTAAGGAGCAAAGAGCGGTTCCATGATTGTGTGAACTGATCACATTTCCAGTTCATAATAATTTCGCATTACAACTGTAGATATTGAACTTGTTTATGCTGCTCAACTTTTATAAAGATCCTTATATCATATTACTTTTCCCCTAAGTTATATATTTTTTATCCTCTAACCTATATTTAACTCTCCCATGCTTCTTCCGATGCAGCATTCTTGCAATTTATCGTAAGTGTTGTATTTTGATATTTTCTTTAATTCATTGTGGTCTTATGAACATTTCAATAAAACACCCCAGTTTTGCAAACCCTTTATGTGCAATTAGAAGCACTTCGCCAAAGTTCGAGTGTCTGTTTTTAGACTACCATTAAAAAACTACCATATTGGTACCAAGTGGTGGTGAACCTTTACATGACTGCTCTTTCTCGTTGCGAGAGAGTGAAAATACTCGTATCAACTGTATATGAAGGTATTATTGGCTGATTCTTTTTTTGTCAGTTTTCAAAGTAATATTTTAGTTTTATTTCATTATGAAGTGGAATAAATCTCTTAATTCATAATTTTAAAAATAAAATTTAACGTAACGTAAATAAAATAGAGAAAGAATATCACGCGTAGTGATTTTATTCTCTGTGGCATACCACATTTACTGTTTTAAATACTAAACTCTTTTTTCAGTCAATTAAAATGCAAACAATTCTGAGAAACATTCTCACTCACGCAATGTTACCAACATTACGCTACGGTACCCCTACTACTGCAGCGTGTCGGTGAGTCAGGTCACGCACACAGCCGCACGGGTATCGTCCCTACGAGTCTCACTGAGCGAGTATGGATTAGCGCGGCCTGCCGCGCGAGCGAACGTCACAAAATGGCGGCCATAAAAACAAGTGAAGAGTGAGTTACGGTCGGACGCACGGGTCGGAGAGGGCGGGAGGGGGCGCCCGCCGGCCAATGGCGGCGCGTCGTTTCGCCCGCCAACTCTGCTCTTTCTTTTATGGTCGACGTTGTTTTTCTCTGGCGCACTTTTTCCTGATTTTTTTTTCTGCGGGAAACTGTTTTGTTTGCTTTGTAAGGAGTACGGCCCCGGCTACAATGTATATTTAAGTGTTTTTCCCGTGTCTCGTGTTTAAATATACGGCTTTCTTTTTAATGCGGAATACTTTCTTAAATGTACAATCTATTTTCTCTGGGAAAATGTTAGCACGTAGTACATCTTGTTTTATTGTTCTTAAAATCTAAGTATATCGGTATTTCTAGGTGTGGTCATAACTAATATTAAGTCTATAACATAATATTTAATAATATTTTTTCATGTTTTAAATGAATTCGTACATAAATAATTCGAAACATGATAGCTCTACATTTTAGATAGGTATCTTTCCGTCGGGATTCAAACTTATAGGCAGCCATGGATTGCAGAAGATACTCTTATACTTGTCAAATAATAGTCTGTATTTTAACTATAATATGAATATTAATACGAGGAATAATTTGCAGTTTCCTAGGATAATTAAATAGGTGCTTATTACTATAATAGGTAGGTATAGGTACCCACCTATATATGTTTAAACGTATTAATGCTAAGTTCAATTAACATTCCAAAGTTAATTAAATACGATTAATAGGTACGTATGTGGTAGGTAACTTAGAAAACCTGCTATATCTAGTTTATATGTTATTATCTAATAAGAACATCTCAATAGGTACCTATACTGTTCAAATTTCCATAACCAAATAGGCATTAATGTTTTTTCATAGAGGTGGCTGTAAGAAAAATGTCATAGGTGTCATTTGAGTTGCCTATGGTAATGTGGGTACTTAATTTATTGTTAATATAATTCAAGCCTGAATACAATTTAGGATAATATATAACATGGGTACCTGCATTTTTTAGCTTTTTCATGAAATGAACCACAACTATAAGTATAAAATAATTCTGTCTACTTACCTACCCGTCGAAACCAAAAAAGGTGATTATATTATAAAATATTTCCAAAGCTCAACCATACCTTCCTACTAAAAATAAAATGAGACATCTCAACTTAATCTTACAAGGCAATAAAATGTAAAAGTTATTAGTTAGAGCAGTAAATTCATCGGGAAACGGTGCAGCTTAATAATTTAGTTAAGACACCGCGCGTCTTAGCGTCTCGCGTAATACGTACTGACATTTATTTATTGTTTTCGTGGGGCGGGGGTCGAGGATTCCTCGAAGGGGAAGATGCCATGACATCGGCGTTTGGGATCGTGGTAGGGGCTTAATACGCAAGCTTGACATTTTGTCTTCAAGATAAATATCTTCAAAAAAGTGTCTATCGATCTATATCATGTCAGATCCCTTGCTCCTTAGGGTATACCTTAAAAAAAGTGTCTGCATGAAAAAATACCTATATAAAATGGTAGATCGACTTATTATAAGACATTTCCTAGTTCTACCTGTGTCTGTAGATTGAGATGTAAGATTTTAAGTAAATAATAAGGTAGACGATTTTAACATAAATTAAATATTTTATGAGTGGCACAGAGATCGCTATCTGGATATTTATTGCTGCGCGTTTGGGTAGACAGATCTATCTAGCAGGTGTTATTTCTCTTCGAAAATCTACCTAATATATTGGCATATTTGCAAAATTATATTACAAATAAATTTTATTTCAGCCATTCCTGGTGTAGCTATTTATCATTCTTAAACAATCATATTTTTTGTGTCCAAAAAGTCAAATTAGAGAACCGGTGGGAAGGTACTACCTAAGTATCGAGTGCATGGAAAATTGCATCTGCGGTCTGGAGCAAATTGTTCGGGAGCTCGACCACTAACAACAAACCATGAATCTTAAAAACACAGTTAAAATACTAGCAGATTTGTTTATTCTTTCTTTATCCATGCTTCGAATTAGGCTAGGAAAACCTCGTATGAATTATAACTTACTGTTATGTTCGTTAGCAAACACAGAAATGGGTACCAACTATGTTCCTATTTCTGTGTTATGGGTGAATTGACCTACGTATTCAATTTTTCTTTGCAGAAACGCTAGACCGAAACAAATACGTACTTATTTGTGGGATACGACGATCGACAGACGATTTAGCGCAGTGGTTAAGAGCTTAAGCCGCTCCGCCCCCTGTGTCTAATAGTCGCGGGTTCGATTCCCGCACGAGTCTGGGTATTTGTGTATGTGAATGTTCATGTTTGTAAACGCACCCACGACATCGGAATAAATCCGAGTGTGGGGCTATGATTTAAAAAAAAAACAAGGATTGGTCTCGCGAGGGAACCGAACCCGCGACTACTCGATCCTCTGATTGGAGCGGATTACGATTAAACCACTAGACTAAGACGTCGTCAAAGTGTATCCATATTATAATAGTCGCTTTGTGTATCCATGTACAGTTGGCTACATAAGTGGGCAAACGTTATCAATTTTTCACATCAGTAGCTAATAGTCACACCTTTTATACAAACGTTGTAAATATTAGATAGATAAATCATTTATTGCTTGAAACATGGTTTTATACAAGGTGGTTGTTATAATAATATTATTATTTAAGTGCTACATGTTTCGCCGAGAGCTTGGCAAATTTAAATATATTGGCAATATATTTAAATATTATTTAAGTCAAGGAACTTAATAATCGAGTTTTGGCGGGAAGTCGAAGAGTGATGTTGTCAATTTGTTTTAATTTCCAAAAGTTGTGTTATTTCGACTAATAATGTGTAATGTTGGTGGAATATTAACCATTATGTGTTCTTATATGTGCATGAGTAAAGGTAAGTGTAACAAAGTGATAAAACGTGCCTTTTCGACTTCCCTCAAAACGGCCGTTGCAATTGGTATGTAAAGTATCCACCGCTTTACTATCCAGGGTGGGGTACTTCATTAATTTCATTATCATCATTGTCATCAAATTCATCGGGGAGTCGAATTAATTTAAACAAACCCTCTTATATATTTCACTGGACATTGGCAAAATACACTTATAATTCGTGTGAAGCCATAACTTGAAGAATAAGAAGAAGAACTTAATAATCGTGATTAAAAAAAAAAGGCCACAACTTAAAAAAGGAATGAAATCACCAGCGATAATGAACTTAAAAATAGTTATTAATTCACTGACTGCCTCGTTGGTCTAGTGGCAAAGCGCATCGCTTTGTGATCAAGAGGTCCTGGGTTCAAATCCTAGGTTGGACAAATGTAGTTTTTCTATCGAAAAAATCCCAGTATGAGTCCGGAGTCATTGCGAGCCGGAGAGAAATTGTGACCGGTTTTTGACCTGACATCGTCGGCAAAAGTGGGTGTGCTCAGTACACCTCTGCCAACCCCGCTCGGGGAATATAGGCGTGACGGTGTATTCATTGTTAGTCTTGCCTTTTATTTTGTATAAATTTTTCCTTATTTTACTTGTTTGGTTTAACGTACAAGTTAGTTTTGAAATTTGGTGTATTACTTTTGTCTGATTTAATAGGTACTTACATTTATTTAATGTTCAAAGGTACTTAATTAATTAATTAATTTGCTAGAAATCTGTGGAGGCTTGTCATTAGCAATTAAGTTATGAGAATTTAATAAGTCATAGTGTAAATAGACTGTAAGCCTTCCTAAAATAAATAAAAAAGTGTGAATCTAAGTGATTTGAGAAACTGAGATTGAACATTCTAGGCTACTTATGTGGCTTTACCTTTCCTAAACATCTACTAAAGGAAGAAAGACTGGCTCTGTTTTCTTTTCTTAGGTAGGTACGTAGGGAATTTAATTCTACAATAATAGCATTCCCTGCAATCAGTCCACTGTTACTATTTTTACCATGGGTTTATGTTACAAAAAACATTATGTTTGGAGGTGGCGGTGTACGCTGAGCTATACGAGTATACATGGTTGTTTAAGGGTGTGTTTACACAGGCGTGTGTCAGCTGCAAAGTAAAATTAAAAAGCGGACGCAAAGGAGTTGTTTTAGGGCCGGCTCATAATAGTTCTTAGTTTAAAATTATCCTGTATCAATATATAATTTAGACTTTAATAAGTGCAAGTGATGCAATACATAAGTAAAAATTGCTTGCGAATTTAAGATATACGAATATTGTACTCGGCAATACTTAAAACTTGGTTATATGCCTTGTTAATTGAGTAGGTATAAGAAGGGGGTAAGAATTAATTAGTCCCGAATCTGGTTTACACTAAAAATTAAACGACAACTTTACAGGCCTACGATACTTTGCTACGAAATTCGTAGCTACTAATTTTTGCGGTTCGCATACTCATTAATATTTTTTAAATTTAAATAATTTTTTAATTATTCACTACGCTACAAAATTAAATTGTTTACTAGCCGGTACGTATTTTCTGAATTTGACTACGTTAGTACGTCAGTTTCTTTAGGAAAAAGTCTTCAAAATATTCTACACGTATGCCACACAAAAATATTCTTTGGCTTGACAACTTTCTGTAGCCATTCAGCAATCCATCTTTCTTCAATCTTTATTGAACATAAGTTTTTTTTTTATCTCTTTAGTTACAATGAAAAGATATCGAAGAAATATTTCAAAGCTATCTCATCTGGCAACCCTATACCCAGCAAGCAGTGGCGTGGGGCGTCGGGTTCATCGACCGGCCGCCCGCGCCGCTCTGAAATATCGCCTTGCAATATCTCGCTCGGCTTAATCCGCGCCGCGCGTCTGACCTCACCTTTATAAACGTATATAATGAGATACATAAACGCTACATTAAGGTAATAGCAAGTAATGAAAATAAATATACGGGACGTGTCTGCGGGATGAAAGTAGCTGAGCCTACCATTAAACTGTACCTATACTTGGGTTTCTATCTTATCTTCATCTTAACGTAAGATACGAGTATCTTGAGACGAAAAACGAATGAAAATTCGATTCAAGTTTTCTCATAACAACTGGCAGGACTTGTACATACATATGCTTACGTAATTAGATATAAATATATGTATGACATTTATATCTCTCGCTTAGAAAATGTTCAGATTAAGTTTATGAGATATTAAAACTATCGCACCAAAATGATTTCACACAACTACAATGCAACCTGTAAGCATCATGATTTTCTACCACTTCATGCGCGTCGAGATATCGCTGATTTATTATTTCTTGCAAGTATTGTTGGATCCGCTATAGACCGTCCAGAGCTACTCAGTAAAATTGACTTCTATGTGTCTAAGCATACTTTACGTCTATCTATCTATCTATATCATCACGCCAGATCCCTTACGGGGTAGGCAGAGAGTACAGAGTTCCAACAGGCTCGTTCCTTACATACCTCTCTGGCTTCCTCATAGTTCGTCTCATACACGCTCGCCGGTTACGGAGACTCCTGACTTGTCCTTCAGATAAGATTCGGTCTATTTGTTCATGGTAAGCTAGTCTTGGTCTTCCCCGGTACCTACATCCTTCCACTTTCGCATTATATATCAATTTTGTCATTCTTTCTTCGGACATTCTTTCTATATGCCCGAACCAACGGAGTATACCCTTTCTCACTTTACGTCGTAGTCCATTTTTTGCTCTTCCATTCGCAGTCACTAATTATCGCCAAAACAGTTTTCTGTACCGTACTTGTGCGGCTTATAACAGAATTTCTAACATTATTGATTTTGATATTACTGGTACCAGTCTATCAATATTCAGGCGTAAGCTTGTATCGGTATTTTTTGACGAGAAGAATAACACCAAACTGAAGTAGTTCGACTAGTTGAGCAGTTAATATTCATTGAATGATTTTCTTTTTCTGTATATTTTGTCCTATTTCTATTAGTGGAGACTTGTAAATGGCTGTCTATCTCTATTTTATATCTTATTCATACCATAATAACTGATAGTCTTCCAAAAATTGTAAAAAAAAAAAATATTATTAGATTCGTAAGTTACCGTAAACTCTGTGACGTTTAAAGCTACTTTTTCGTAATGTTAAAACGTACTTACTGAATTATTTTTAGTTACTCTACACTTCAGTATAGTAGATAACTATAGTAAGAAGTACCAATTAGCGTTGTAAAAATGAGCGCTGAAGTCGAGCGTTTAGCGCTTAGTCGACGATTACGATCGTTCAAGCATGTAGAAGACGCAAACGTTTTAAGCGCCGACTCGAGCGTTTTTACAACACTAGTACCAATTACCAGCTATCCATGTCGGAAAATTATATTAAAATGACATATCAGAAATCTAATCACAGTTATTTACATTAAAATAGAGATGTCAGTAGGTTTAGTAAATTCATACTCGTAAAATAGAACAATCGCACAAAAATGATTTATATCTACAAGTATAAGTAATTACTAAGTTAGTTAGAGGTTAACTTCTGTCTTTATGTTCCATTTTTTTGTACCGGATATAATGCTACACAAATCATCTGTTTTGCGTTTTGCATTTTAATTGGGAATTCCCTTTTGCCTAAAAGCTGTATAATGAGTATCCGCCTGTGAGGATTCGTATAGTTCAGTCGGAGTTGAAGAGTCAGAGTGGTACACTGAACTTTAAAAGCAAGAGCCCGAAGATTATAAAAATAAAAATGCTTGAATAGGTACCGTTCCCGTTCCTCTTGATTATTAGATAATTTCTTCATATATTATTAGTTAATATCCCCCCTCTACGTTCTATTAATTTAGCATAATGTAGGAATATTAAATAGAGGTAATACATATTGATGTAACCATTCTCATGCTTAGTATAATTTGGTTGATTTAACTTAGAAACATCTGATAGATCAGCCTACATGGTTCTCCCATATCCCACATCAAAATTTGGATGGAAAAAATTATAAATTTATTATTTTAAAGCAGTAACTGTGGACTTTCCTGCCTTTCTTTTTCACAGGAATGTCATTACGAACTGCTGGTAGAGTATTCGTTTCTTTTCTGACGATTTATAAATAGTGCTATAATGGTTTACGTAATGGTTTCTCCGTCCGTTGATTTTAATGTCGTCGCTCGCTTAAGAAAGCTTGACTGGCAATTGAACAATTTGCAACCATCAAATTTGTGGAAGAAATTTTCTTGAAAGAATTGCGAGAACAATTACTCGTGAACGAATGCTCGTGGTAGAAACGCACTTATAAGGTCATAAAAAAACATTTAATTTTTATAAAAAATCAAGATAATTTGTTAATTGAACATAAATTAGGATCAGGTTTATGAAGTTGTCAGGTGAAAGTCAGCGGAACGAAATGCAATGACTGGTAATTACAGGAATAAACTCAATTAGCAAGAAAATAAAATAAATTAGAACAAATGTACATAAAGTAATGATAAATAGGACATTATAAAATATTTTAGTGGGTATATACACAGGTATCATACTAATTAGGCTTTGTGTTCAAAGAGTAAAATAAAACAGATGTGTAATATTTTTGTGTTTTAAAATGCTTTTGTTATATCTGGTTTATGTTCTTTTGTATTATGTCTTTAAAGGGCGTCGCTGCGTCTTTATCTAATGTTACGTATTAGTCTTTTTGCAACTTTAGCTTAGAAAAGTTTCTTCCAGAGAAGGTACGATTAAAATACAAAAATCTTGTGAGTATAACGCAATTGGAGATATAAGAGATTAGGAGATATACGAGAAAGTTAGCATAAAATTGTTTTAATGATTAACTAAGTAATAAAAAAAGTATAATATCAGGCAAATTAGAATTAGATGTGGGGAGATGTGGGGTGGGAGATCATTCATAGACATAAATCACAACATAGAGTGCTGTCCGAAGTTACACACTCGTCCTTTACATGGAAAGTGAGTATGAACCGCCAATATGACAATTCAACTGTCAACGCTGTAATGTTACAGCTGAAGAATTTTATATTAAAGTTAGTGTGAAAAGAACTTGGTCCTAATCATAGCTATTTGGTTTGTAGAGTAGCAATTATGTCTTTCTGTTGGTTGTTATTATACATCTGACAAAGACGTAAAATTTAAGGAACAACAAACTGATAAATGCTTACTTTAGCTCTAGTGATACTGTTTGATATATTATATTTTTGTGGTTCCGAATATGACAGAACACTTTCCGAACTTGAATTGTGAAAGTATGAATATGCATGTTTTAACCAAGATGCTCTTTAAAGATTAATCCACAGCAGCAGACTGGCTAACGGACTTATCGGGAGATAAAAATGTGGCAATATATACGCTCGGTGTAAGTGGTGATGCGACTGAAAAAAACAGGTTTCAATCCACTTAATGTGTACAAGATAATTTTATGGTGCTTGGGAACTTACATTTCGCGTGTTTATATCAGAGCTAATGGTACTAGGTGCTTGTTTATTGTGTGTATGAGAATTATGTTTTACATACTTTTTATTAGTAGTATTTACGTTTGTTTTTACTAGGAAAGTTTTGTACTAAATCTAAAGACATTTGTATTGTAATAGCAGCACTTTGTTTCACTTGTATATAAGGCTAACTGAAAAACCAATTTAGTTGAGATATCTACGACATACTGTTAAAATGTTTGCTACTTTTGTGGCGATTTAGATTATAATATCGATGAAGTATTGTATTAATAACTAACCGGAATGCATCAATAGACTATAACTAAAGACGAAGTAGGTTGCGGGCTTGCTACGAGCACGTTCGAATTAAGACGTTTTGCAAACCACAAGAAATGCTGAACTGGAGCCGGTCGTTCGTTATATTTACATAGCTACTAGCCTATAAATAAATACCGGCCCTCTCACACACACGTGCACAAAATGACGTTGTTTTAACTTTATTTTATTTTTAAACGCGCTAGCGGGCAGCGCGCGCCGCCTGTAATTTCGCGGTGGTCGCGGCGCGCAGGCGCTTACGCACGCCGGTCCAAGATGGCGGCGGACTCGTTTTAAAGTTCCATATTTAAATTTCCAGCTCAGTGTTTCGATATATCGATAAGCGTACAAACTGTTTTCCATGGGAAATGGTCGTTATTCCGAATCGCGCGCCTCCTGCCTTCTTATCGCTGTTTCTTGGACATTGATTTCGCAAAGTGCTACATGAGTACAGTTGCATGTTTATAACTTCATTACACAGTAATGACTCAGAGTCATTATGTGCCAGAAGAATTAGGAGATTTATGGATTGCTAGTGAGTAATTTTTATGATTACGATGTTATATTTTTTTTTTTCGCTCGCTTGAAAGATTGATTACTTTGATGTTTTATTTTAGAAAGAATTAAAAGTTTTATTTTGTGTATCTATTTAAAAATATACAATAGAACATGTAAGTTTACATTTGCATTGTCAGATACGACACGTATTTTGAGAAAAGATATAACATTTTTAAGTAGCTATGGAGTCATCACGTTGAAATAGAAACATGCTGATTAATGCAGGAACCTAAACACTACGGTGGAAAAATATAGAACATGTTCCGACATAAATTAAAGATATTTGACGCACATATTATATACTTTACCAGGATTTTTGCGGTACCTACAAACTTTACTTTAGGATAGTTTTCTTTATTCTATAAACAAGTGATCAGTTTAGGTAATAAGTCTCCTCCGGTTTTCGTATCTTTCAATTTCGCATTGTAATCGCCTCGTCAACGTTACCGCTGGTATTCTTAGTAAATATCCAATATACATGCAGCTTTTCTCATTTTCATACAGATTATTGATTTTCATACAGAGCCGTAAGAAGTGCGCATGAGATGAGAAGAGCAATGCGCTAGCGCATATCGCGTACTTTCTTGCTCTCCATCTAGGAAATCTTTTTTACCCTATTTCTATATAAGCAGCAGCGATATTTATTTATTTTCATAAATATCAACAATGTATACAATGATGGGTTAGAAATGGAAAAGATATTATTACCTGGATCAGAGTCAGCTGCTTACTGATTCGTATCTGGCAACTACAATAAAATAGTATATAATGAAATTAAATTCGGTTTTTAGAAGAAGGTATTTATAAGGGATATTCCAGATATTTAGTTATTTATCTACTTGAAATATGTTATTGGACTCATTGTGTAAAAAACGTCTAAACCATTTCTAGCACGGGCGGCCATACTTTTTTCGCGGAGAGCAAGATTTTGTCGGCCCATGATTCGAGTCTTGTACGCAAGTTAAAGTAGTCTTGTCTATACGAGTTTTCCCGTGTCAATCTTTTGTCACGGCACGCCAAGCTAGCACGTGAGACAAAACGGTTATGTTACAGTTAGGGAGACAAATCTATAACATGGTCTTGCCACACCGTCTGTGATACAAGGTTCTTGAGGTTATCGGAAAACACCAATGTGTTCTACAATCTTTTTCGATAAATCCTTTACTAATCAAGCCGTTCGTTTAAAGAATACGTTGTCTGTGACGTGAAATGGTTAATAATCATTTTCTTATTTTATAAAGTTTCCAAGACCTATGTACTATATGTTTGTTGTGTGTGAGATGTTTATGTGTATATAATATTATAGTATAACTGTAATATGTGTGTAATTTGATTATAATGTATTATTTAACTTAATAGTGTACGCCAACAACCACTACATTGTTTAGTTTGCTTCTTCCAATGTATCGGTTATCTGGAAGAAATTGCTTTTAGCAATGACCACCAATTATACATAATTTTTTAAATCTTATTTATGTAAAGTATGTATAATTGTGTTAATTAGTTTTAATTTCACTGGCGTACACTAAAGAGTATCTACTTCGCCCAGTAGTTAAGAGATTGAGTCGCTCCCTATTGGATCAAGTGGTCGCGGTTTCGATTCCTACACGGGATAAATCTTTGCGTGACCCACATATACAAGAGGTAACATAATAAACGCAAGACCTCAGACACCCCGATTAGAGAATTGCTTCATAAATTCAAAACGAAAACCAAATTTCCAAATTTAAAGGATTTTACCCCTTTTTTAAGCACTTTTATACCCCAATTAACAATGAAAATTGTATGTGTATGTGTGCATTTTGAGAAATACGGGTTAGGAATGCATTTGTAATCTCCTCATTGCTATGAATCAAGAATAAATTTAGTTTTTTATGGCGCACTGAAAGATTAAAAGCATTTTTTTGCAAATTTAAAAAAAATTAAGATGCTTTCAAAATAATTGGAATCAATTCTGTTATCGATTTAGAACAAACTACTCTCAGGTCTTGCGTTTATTATGTTACACCTTGTATTTTGGTCTGAGTGTATTTTTGAAAAAAACTATCTAGCCATGTTCAAGCACGCGTTACCCGTGACAGTAGTCCGAGCATGTAGTTCGCATGTTAACTGGTGCCGTGTATTGGAAGTACTGGTATTGGTACTTATGTATTGAAACGAGTGTTTGCACACAAGTACTTTGTGGTGACTAAGTTTCAAACAATATTCCTTTATACATGCGTGCGACCTCGGCCATGAGGTCGGCGGCGGTCTGTCATCTATATACAACATAGTTATATTTAGTTAGACGAATCTACTGCATGATCCCCAAACTAGCTGCATATGTTTTGCTTGGTACATAGTTCCAATTTCTATACTTATGGATTAAGTACTTAAATATATATTGTAGAAAAAAACTTATCTTGAACACAAAGAAATGGCGTGTTAGTGATAAAGCGTTTATTTAATCTAAGCCTAGTTCGATCATCCGTTTGGAAGTTTTTAAAACAATACTCTTACCTTTTGACTAATCAGTATCTTAGTGAATAAGTATCAATATAAATAACTACCTATTAAAAATCAGTAATAAATTGGTCAAAATAATCTATAAGGAAACCTGTTGGAACCTTGTATTTTCTGGCTACCCTGCTAGGGATCCGGCGTGATAATATAGATAGCTAGACAATTAATAACTAAATTAATAATTAGGTAATCACTACATAATATTAAACAAAGCCCCCCTTAGCGTCTGACTGTCTGAACGCGTTAAACTCAATAATTACTGTAAAACAAGATCAATAACTAAACTCTCGCAGCACGTGGTAGGTGAAAATTAAAACATCTTGAAGGTAAATTGCAATATATTTTTGCACACGATTACAACCGCACAACCGTCTTCGACCGCTGTCACCAACCGAATGTGTCACGGACCGCCCCCTTCTACTCGACATCGAGTTGATTATCTATAGACAATCTGTAACTACCTTCGCGTTAATATTTTTAGTCGATTAATCGATTTTACTTATACGAAAAAAAATACTATTTTGTGGTAAATAATAAAATGAATAATGATTTTTATCAAAGTCTATAAACCCTAACACTATCGAACCGATATCCATACGGTTTTCATCAATGGATGGAGTGATTCAAGAGGAAGGTTTGTGTGTATAATTCACCCGTTCGAAGCCGGGGCGGATCGCTAGTATTAAATATAATATAATACAATTGTAACAACATGCTGACTGGTTGAAAGAACATTGGCGAAAGGGGATCTACCAGTAAAGACACTGGTCTCTTTTTTAAAAAGTCTTAAATAATAAATGGTACCGGTAATTTCAATCGTGACGACCACTATCAACTACTAGTCGTTTAACTGTCGTATTGCCACGACTATTCGTGAGTCGGGGGTTCAGTTATCGTGTCGCACGTTCGCCTATCAGGGAACTTTAATTTTTTTTATAAGATTTAGTAGTAACGTTTGATTGACTGTGAATAGGTATACACATGAAAATAGGTTCTAGTGAAATATAAGGCTGCATATATATTCGCAAGTACCTATTTAGATACCACGGTATTAATATTTTAATATTAAAACATGTCGATATTGTAGGGATTTAATTCTCGCCAGTTGGGTTATGACTGTACCTCGAGAAGGGTTAACGTCTGATATGCGACTGGTCGTAAAAAAGATGACAAATCACTAATATTTCTTACAATAAATAAGATATATTTAGTCGTCTAAATTAAAATATTCAGCACATATGTACCTCACAAGGTGGTGTACGTATATTTAAAAAAAAATGAAAAGTAGCAAACAATAATACATATTGATATACAGATATACTGTGGCGTCTATCTAAATATTCACGATAGTTTTCCCCTTGCATGCCTGCTTATTGTGAAACCTTCACTGTTCCTACTAGTTCTTACTTATAAATTACACTAACTCATCATCATCATCATCATCAGCCTATAGCATTCCGCTGCTGGACATAGGCCTCTCGAAGTGCACGCCTACTGCGTACGATCCTCGACTACTCGCATCCAGTTTCTGCGAGCCGCTCTACGAAGGTCAACGCTCCACCTAGCCTGAGGGCGTCGTGCATTACGTTTGCCAGTCCGTGGTCTCCACTTAAGAACTCGTTTGCCCCAGCGGTTATCGGTTGTTCGGCTAATGTGACCGGCCCATTGCCACTTCAGCTTACTAATCTGGTGGGCTATGTCGATAACTTTGGTTCTCTGCCAAATGACTTCGTTCCGGATTCTAACCTTCAGATAAACTTCGAGCATAGCCCTTTCCATAGCTCGCTGAGTGACTTTAAATTTATGGACCATTCCAACCGTGAGTGTCTATGTTTCGGCTCTATATGTTAAAACGGGCAGGGCGCACTGATTGAAGACTTTTGTCTTTAGGTTTTGTGGAATGGGCGATGTAAATACTCGACGTAATTTCCCAAATGACGCCCAGCCCAGCCGTATTCTTCTGTTGACCTCTTTCTCGAAGTTGTTTTTCCCCAACTGCAGAGTTTGCCCTAGGTAAACATATTCTTGAACAATCTCGAGAATAGCGCCAGGCGCCGATGCACGTAAATTACACTGACTAAGCGCTACTAATTGCGAATTTTCTAACCTCACTGAAAATCCTCTTCCCTTGAAAATACGGAACGTATTCGGCATTATTTTTAAATTCACCATGTGTAGCAAAACCTGCGTTCTGTCTACGTGCTCCTCGGTATGGTATTTTTTTTATCGCGAGTCCGTTATCGTGCCGATCATAAATCTGTTTTCGAATCGTGAGTCGCCGATGCCGTGGCATTGCTGCAAGCCCGTATGCCAAACCCAGCGAACAAAAATGAACCATGCCTCGTGAACGATAAAGTATAATTTAGTATCGCCAATGACCTTTATTTAGCACATTCGGGATTCCAATAGTTTATTGTCGTATTGTAGGTACGTATTTGCCGATGCACGTAAAGTATAGGCGAGGTTCTCAAACGCCAGACTTATTTACGGGCTAAGAGCTTTCTCGTTCCGTGTGCTCTACCCCTAACTTGGAAAGATAATGGCCGCCGTTGAATTATAACCATGAATCTTTTAGAATCATAAAATGAACTGTAATTTGGAGAAAAATGAGAGTTTAATTGGGAAGTCAGGGGTCATAAATGGACAATTGTTCTTAAACTAATTTACGTGAAAGATTGCTTATGATTTTATTTGAGCGACAAAGTTTTGTAAAATATGGATGGTACCATCCATTTGCGGTTGTATGTCAGTAGTTATATAATCAATTAGTCATAGAAATAACATCTGCCATGGGAATAATTTAAAACCCTACCTAATACTTATAGAAAGGTGATTAATAACTATTTTCAAATTTTAAAAGTTAGTACCTATTTATTTGTTTAAATAACTTTATATCTATTTATCTATATTATCATGCCAGGATAGGCAGAGAGTACAGAGTTACTTTAACATACCCAACAAAAAAAATCGTACATAGTAGGTTTTTTATTTCATTATCATATTAAAATTATCTAACGTCGTGGTTACGATAAAGGTAGGTTTTAAGATTGTCTAATTTTACTTTTCATGTACATTCTTAATAAGTAAACCTAGTAGTAGTAATATATATTGAATTAAATTTGACTACCTACCTACATTTTGACTACCTACTATTAAATATTAAGTACGAAAAAAAATTTCCTGGTTGTTATACACCTTTTCATCTAAACAGCAATAAACGTAACTATACGTATATTATCAAATCTGCAATTAAGTTATGTTAAATATAAGTTTATTTTTGGAAGTCGCTTATAGCTTTCTGTAAAGATGTCTTATCTATACACGTAGATATTATGATCAGAAAAAATAACTCCTTTATAAGCCAGGCATGTCTGCAAGAAGGACTTCAATTGCCTCAGAAAATTATTTTCCCAGCTTTCTTCAGACACGAAGTAATCCCAGATTTATATATAAAGATGAACGCATATGTACTTACCTACCCGTCGAGGTATTAATTGTAAGAGTTTATTGGCTCAGTCAATAACCATTTATTGCTTTCTCAGCGAGAGTCAATTATGTTGGATTAACTCGGCGATGGGTTTGTAGGTGTGAAACCATGCCATATACCTATAGGTACCAACGCTATCTCTACGTGTGTGTTGTATTAGTGTTTGTTTAGTAAAATGGTTACAGTAATTAAACAACGAAATTGGATTGATAGCGACCGTCTATACCTACGTGTTACAACACAGTGTGTCCAGTAATCAAATTTAATCAAGCGTTAAATTAAAATTTTTGTTTTGTTGGACGCTCGCTGGGTAAAAGGTTTCTATTTTTTTATCAATAAATTTAAAAATATTTTTTTTTATTTTAATTATAATTGTTTTATTGGAGCGGAGAGAAAACGGATTTTATTATTAAAGAGGAAATAGGTAAGTTTTGTCGTTTAAAATTTTCAATGAAATCGTTTTAAACACGAATACAAGTATCTAATGCAAGTCCCTAATCAGTTTTGAAGTTCTAACTAGATAATAATAAATATTCTTAGCGTCCTTTTTAGTAGTTAAGAGTTATGCTGGTAGAGCAAAGTAAGTATATTCATTAAAATTTTATGCAGTCATAGAGATACGCATTTCTTTACGTTTCATTTTTCTATGACGTTAAAAGTTAAAAATCTAATCTTAAAAAATAGGAGACGCCTAGCGATTCTTTAAAAAGAAAAACAGACGCTTTTTTCTTAACCGACTTAGGAAATATGATATCAGTTTACACAATGGAACCAACGTGCCAAAATTCCATCACGAACCATGCCATTAATCCGCTAGAAACTTTTCAGCTTTAACGACACCCAAAACCCACCTATAAAAAAGCGGCCCGCACACCCAAAATGTTTGATTTATTATAGTAGAGAGAGAGAGATCTAGTGCAATTATCGTTGGTGCGGGCCTCTGAGGGAATGATTTATGTTGATTCGTAGTAATCATGGTCGAGACAGTCTGTGATCCGTCCGAGTAATTCTATTTTATGACAGTACCCCTGATGAATGAGTGCGGTTTTTATCCGCCATTTTGTATTGATCGGTGTTGTGGTCGAGTTGACAGTTCTAAATCTGTAATAATGTAAAATGTAATCTGTTCTAATTTTTACAGATGTAGCAAAATATTTTATAATATATATATAAACATTATCAGTTGTTGGTATGTAACGACAAATATATCCCGCTCTATTTTATAGGTGTATCAGAGTGCAACTTTCGCTGAGCCTTTAACTCAATAAAATAATCATAGTCGCTCACGAGTTTCTAAACATAACCACTCCAATACTGTTACATAACCAAAAAGCAATAAACGTGGCACTAAATTTAACACTTACACATAAAGAGATCGGCGGTACATATATGTTGGAATACCACGCCGTGGGCTGTCGTCACCGATAAACAAATCGTCGACTGCACTCATCGAGCCCTCTATCGTGACAGTAAAAACTTAACTATCCGGTAACACGAATACACCTGAATATAAATCACTAAAACTCGGTAACGCACTTATCGAAATATGTAAGACACGATCGCTATAGAAACTCCTCGTGCAATTTCATTGCTCGGGAGCGACCCACTATGTAAATGATCGAAATTCACGCACGGAACCGACTCGTTCAAACGCTATGATATAACTATAACATTACGAAAACGAAAGTTTACCGCAAAACTCAAAACATTTCACCAAGAATGGAACATTATGCAAATTTTACCCCTTCAGTTTAACGACTTCGAAGGAAGATAATGCAGGCGATGATTTGAAGGTTTTTTCTCTTGGCCCGGACTTGTTTTGTCTGGTTTTTCGTAAAATATAAAGAAACGTAATTTGCCTAATGCGTATCGATAATTTATGTATAGGTTACGCAAGGGCTGGGGCTCTTTGTTAAGCCGCAGCTACACTTTCGGTTTCAGCGTACTGATTTGCATAACAGGGGGGTACACAATGCTCGGACACCCTTTCTTGTACAATACTTTTTAGTTTCACTTTAACGTTGTATTGTTGACATTTTGTGCGAGTAATAAATAAATCAAGCGCAAATTTATAAGGTCCGGTGCATGTGCGCCCGGCAACAATGTGGATATTTGGTGGGTCCCTGTGAATCTATATGTTACATAAAAAGCATGTATATAAGGACCCGTCCAGTTACGAGCGTTTTTAAGTCGTGTGAAAATTCTATTCATATTCTTTCAGTTAACAGTTAAATAAAATAACAGAAAGTAAATTCAACGTCAATGTAAGAACGCGTATTAACCTGTAAGCGCTGTTTTTCAGTAGCTCCCTCCACTTTGAGGCGTTTCGTGATATTTTATTGCATTCTAATACATTTCAATAGTAACTACCATATATTTAAAGCACGCTTTAAGCTGGAAATATTGAAACATTACATTCAATATTTGTTTATGTGTGGCTAATTTGTTTTTAATTAAACAATAAACTTTGATTGGTCATTGATGTTAAACGGTTAAATAAATGCCAATAACACACGTCATTATACCGTGTAATATAGTTTTACAACTTGAAGGCAATAAATAAATTCACTGCCGTTTGTAAATTTTATTACGATTTAAAAGTCGATGAGTGTTTGAGACGAATAATTGATTTACGTCGGGTGTTCGTGTTAATTTGATATTATCGTGTTAAGTTATGCCTGTATGTAAAGTGCCATAGGTTTGTAGTTTTACAACTGCTGTAAATTTTAGGATAAAGTTATGTAGCTACTGTGGGTGGATTTTTTAACGTATTGGGGTGTAAAAAGGGATTATAGTTTTGTGTTTAAAAATATTGTTAAATCATTATTTGGGCAGTCGGATGATATTATCACTAACGTGAGAATATTGGAGCATTTTGGTGAATAACTGATTTGCGTGTTGCTTAGAATAAACAACATGATTATAATAACTTGAATGATACTTTCTCTTCATTAAACCATATTTTAAATTGAGTTATGTATTACTCTCAAAATATGTTCCACTGCGTTACTTTAAAATATACGCTATTATTTATTAATATCTACTGTGTTAATAATGATGCAAAGAGCTGCAAATTACGTAGGTATGTTAAACAACCACGATTACATTCCTTATCTACATAATAATACGTTCAAACAATGAAGATCTGAATTGCCAGTTATGATTTTATTTCTGCAATAAAGATGTTTCGTTTAGATACACTAAACTCAAGCTTTAAACATAATTTTTATTACTAACAACAATTAAAATGCATGCTGCAATCAGATTCTTTCTAGTACATTTATTTTATACTTATTTACACTTGCCTTATTATAATAAAATGTTAGAAAAAAATAACGAATATTTTATTGCGTTCTTAAAAATATAACTTGCTCTTATATTTTTATCGTTTTTAATATGTAGTAATATAGAATACAGATAATATTTTAAGTCGTCCATACTTAACTTACTAAGCTTACTTTTACGCGTCACCAGTCATAAGTACTCTGTCACCTTAGCCATATGAAGGTAGTTACAGTACACTATTAGAGCAGACATGTTAATGACCGGACTTTTCTACAAATGTTTTAGTCTTTTAACCGTTTAACATGTGTTAATAACTAATAAAACCGCTTTAATGGTACATAAAAAGTTAAGATTTATAACGTATAGGTAGCTTTGTATTATGATTTTCTTGACGCGTGCGGGTTTTATATTTGTTCGACGTTAGCATTTCATTTGCTTTCACTGGTGCCGTGATTGCACTGGTCGGATCTAGAGAGCCACGTTATTCATTTTTATGATATGAACTCGTAAACTATATTGAAAATTGATTTATTTCGTTGATACTAATCAAGCGGAAATATTTATGATTACTCTTATTGGACGTTTCTTTTCCAGTTTCAATCAAGCTATTTAACACTGGTTAATATTATAGAACTTAACTATCAATTTTACGTAGCGTCCTTTTTTCTAATCATGATATTAATTCTTTAATAATTTTCCATACTCTTGTGCAAAATAAAAATGCAATATAAATGGCGTAAGGCGATCGTTGAAGGAGGCCTTTGTCCAGTCCAGGAGTAGGTATACTCTCGCCTACTAAGAACCTAACTCGCTCATTATTTTTTGTTATTCGCTGACTACCTAAACATTCACCTACAAAAAACAAGTAACGTAACAGCCCACAAACCAATCACAAACTTTCTATAAAATACCTACAAAGCAGCAATTAAAACGGAGAAATCTCTTCAACATGCCGAGATAGTACATGTTTATCCACTTACCGTTTCAGGTAGGTGGTGTTTTGAAACCCAATCACAATGTCCCCAAACATTCGGTTGGTGGGCTACGGGTAATGTAATATCGATAAATTATTCTGTTCTCGTCCAATATTCCAAACATCGTTAGGTGTAGGAGGGACGTGATACGGGATAGGCCCCTTTCATACGGACCGCGTGAGGTTAGGTATGCATGCATGCTCGATAATATTTGAGAGTTCGAAAAGATTTGTAGCTGTATAAACATTTAATGGAATTGGTCATCTTTATGTGTTGGCTTTTTATTGTGATTTACAGACTAATGAATTGATGCAGAGGCATTTAATTGCATGTTGTTTTTTAATTAGTACTCTCTCCTTAGCCCACAAGAGATCTAGGGTGATGATAAAGATAGAGACTGATACATACAGTATTGATTGCGATGGTTAATGTTCTCACGCTGGCCAATTTTAATTGTATTTATCTACTTACTACTGTAGTTTAAATTTTCGGATTGACCAGTTACATGTTGACACGTTTGGTCACTGCCATACGAACGAGATGAATGTAAAGCATGGGGTTGAATGCATTTTTATTGACGCGTCAGTGAAACCTGGCGAAGATCGGCTCAGTTTAGGAATAGACTATACTTAAAATGAGGCAATATTAGCTAGGAATTAACGGCAATGAAGCATAAGAGGAGAGAGAGAATGATCTCTTACCATTATGTTATAGACTAATATGAAATATTGTTGAAGAAAAACATTGCGCAATCCTTCCTTAACTTATGTAGTAACCCTTTTCTGAATTTAGTAATTCGAGAAAAGGGTTACCTGCTTTTAGTATTCAAATTATAAATTTATACTATTTAGTAAGTAAAAAGCTGTGAATATATTGACAATAAAGCAGTCTAACAAGTTGGATAAGTACCTATCAAAAATTATAAGATGTGCCAATCATACGGGTATATCCTACAAGGCTTCAGCCCCCACAAAGTATCTTTTAATCGACATCTACATATACTAAAGCACAAAACTCTATCATCCAAAAGTCTTTGCAGTTCGTCGCACCGCGTCGCCCACGGCGTGTGAAGGGACATTGTGTTGGCGTGGGAGAGGCATCTGGCCGGCCGATCTGGTCGGGCTCGTAAATTCACAGAATTAGCCCCGCGCACTAACCGGGGAAACAAAAACGAGGTTTAAATATAGTACGGTATGTCCGGATACTCTCTTGTGTTGTAAATGCGTGTTTCTGTCTAGGTGGTTCGGGTGAGGAGAAAGAAAGTTGGTTCTTTTGCCCAGAGACCTGATAAATTGCAACGTTACCAGGTTACATTACGTTAGCATTACAATTGCAGGGATTTGAATACTGCCTACTATAAAAATTTCGGACAAGGGCACTGAAAATGTAGAGCCAGTTATTTCAATGCTTACGATTCAGAATCAGATTCCGATATTACCGCGTTTATTATTACTACTACTAGCCTATTATTACTACTACTATAATACATAATAATATCAGCCTATACTGCCCACTGCTGGGCAAAAGCCTTCCATCACAAATCGAGGTGAGAGAGATTAGGTCATACTCCACCACGCGGACCCAGTGCGGATTGGCGGAGGCAGGTTTGTGGCCACCTGCTGTTGGAACTTATTAAGCCGCCTTTAAGGCTTCCAACTCGGCTTAACGACTACCACATTAAGTGGCAACCGGGACAAACGGCTTGACGTGCCTTCCGAAGCACGGAGACGTTTGAATATGAAAATGCCACAAACGGTCACCCATCGGTAAAAACACCGCGGTCGCACAGCGCTACGAGCGCCTATATACTATAATATAAATATTTCTAAAACTTTACAGTAAATAAATACTCATCACTCTCCTTTTTTGCCCGAAGGAATAGGTCTACGAAGTCTTTCTACATTTCACTAAGAAAATTTGGTTCCAATGTGAGGAGTTCCAGAAGTCGCCACATCATTTCACACATCTTTCAAAAATTGTCAATTTCTCTCCGACATGGAAGTTTCTTCACTATATTATTTTCCATTACCGTTTACACGTAATAATTCGCTCATAGATTTGAAAAAATTCATAGGTCATTTTTAGGGTTTAGACCGTAGAACTTATGATGACAAGTCATTCAAAAATACAAAGTGTAGTATTATCGAAATTTTAACCACCCCTAAGCTTGCGGTACAGAACCGTCCTTAAGTGCAGTTTGTGCTGACACAAACTTGCCTTACGCAAGCTCTCTTCATGCTTCAAGCATTACTTGGTGTTAACTACACTGAAATTAGGCGTTAAGTACTTACTTTGAGATGTTAATGTTATTTTAGGCTTTACCACCTCAGAGTGTAAGAGAAATTAATGCTTACGACTTTACACCTAAATGACCAAAGAAGTAAAATTTAATTCATAAATGATATCAGACAATGACTCATTATGAACAAATACCCAAAAGCGGTTATCATAATTTTATGCGTTTCTTTTAAATGGCCGCTTTAAGTCTTAGCAACATGCTTAAACTTAGTATGTGAATTTAACATTTCAACATAATACTTATTTAAAAGCTATCTATACATAACTACCTAAATTCTCTAAGTAAATGAACAACTAAATGAAAAATGCAATGGTTTTTTCATTAATTCAGTTTTCGTAATATTAGCAGTAAGATTGTTTAATGTTCCAGTTCTAAGTTTTACATTATCATAAATAATCGCCTCATGCTCTCAGCTAAATCTCAAGTGACTAATTAAAACCATTATTATTATATACCTTGCCTGTACAATCGATTTAACTTTTCACATCAAATAACACACTAAATTAAAACATAGAACACCCCTATCCGAAGTGTCATGGTTTGATTTTTAATAGCTTGGTCGTTTTAGGGTTACTTGAAACGGGTAAAGGGTGGGACCGAACGCAGTGCGGGTCATTATTATATTTATTGAGGGAAAATGCTTACTGGACGGCTAGTTAAAAGTTTAAGAACTCTATCTATACTTCTATGTATCTATATCATCACGCTAGATACTTTGCGGGGTAAGCAGAGGGTATAGAGTTCAAACAGATTCTTTCCATCGAAAACTCTCATTTTAAAGAAACTCCACAATCCTTGCCCTTCTTATCCACACCAACGACATACGAGTGGTGGAGTCTAAACTAATCTTTAGCTTGAAATAAAACTATTTTACGGATTTTATCGCGGTTTATTTTTGTTTTTTAGTTCTTGACGTGTCGAGTGTTTTGCAGCACCCATGGTCACGGGAGGGACTGAGGTGTTAGACGTCCAAAAGGCATAGTTGTTCCGGGGTACCCTCAAACTTCTTAATTATTTTTGTTGGTCCGATCTACGCAGAATGAGCTCACGGTATCTTGTGGGGAACTTAAAATCAAAAATAAACCGCGATAAAATCCGTAAAATAGTTTTATTTCATGTGTAATATTCGCGTAAATCTAACAACTCAATAATCTCTAGCTTTCCCTTTTTTGACTATCCGTTTGTATTTTTTGGGCTACATGTTAAAAAACCTTTGATTTTGATGTTTATCAAGCCATTTATAATATTATTAGGTGAAGTACCTGACCAATCAAAAGACATAATATCTGTGAAATTGGTCAGGTATTTTATCTATTTGGACAGACCTACTAAGGGTCATCTCCTATTTGAGAACCGAATACGTTTTTTCACAATCTTAATGATATATATATATATATATATCACTATCCCTAGAAAAGGAAAGCACGTTTAATTTTCCGGCCCCATATTTTTTGGCCGTAGTTATGATATTCTGTATATAAACTAGGATGAATAATGTATGAACAAATTTAAATCTCAAAGGAGCTTTCCGGACCATTTCCCCGGAACTACGAGTTAGCCAAAATTACATCTATCTCAGAGATAGCAGGGACAAAATAGGGGAATGCCGAGCGTTTTTTATTATTTATGTAATATTTTGCAGTTTTTAAAATATGAAGGGTGGGTCCCCTCGCTAAAGGGTGGGCCGGTCTGAATGAATTTATAGTCCTCTGTAGTTAAACATATCAATTTGTTAGTGTTTTGTTAGCGGCATAAATATGTGATACAATTGCTGGCTCGGTATATGGCATCAGTTGTCTTGATGACTCCGATGGCCGCACTCGCCGGAATTAAGAGTGATTTTATAACCGTTCTAATTTAAATCGATTCGAATTGGTGAAAATAGTGGGTAATATTGTGGCAATTATTAGTGAAATCACGGTTTAAAATAGCACCTCATGTTGGGTAAGTTACAACCTTGAATTTAGGTACCTTTAATTTGTGAGATAACGTTCCAAAACAATCACCTATGCTTCAAGATTGTGCATTGTTTACGATTAAATAAATAAACGTAGCTTTACAACGGCTTTGTTTACCTCCATGCTGCTTCTCTTCCTCGTTGGAATAGTATCCGCCAACCACTTCCTTGCTACGGTAAAAAAATCTTAACACAAACACTACGCGGTAATATCGAGCGACTTTACCCGTGACTCGATTGAAAAGCAAGCGAATAAAATCGATTTTCCCCCAAATTGAATAGTCGTAAAACATAGGTAGCAGGAGTTTTAATGTCCAGTTTGTTTACACGGCGGCGTCACGAGTGTAAACGCTTGTCGATAATTGATGATTTGATTTACAACATCACTAAACAACCGGTGTTTAGGCGATCGCGATACGTTCGATCGGGCGCCTTTGAATGGATAGGTGTTACGTGTCTGATAGCCGTTGTAAGCGCATGTGTGTAGTCATCTTGATTTTATGAATATAGAAGAAAATAATATAAGAGCGATTGGTTTTAGAAACTTACAGTGTTTATTTGGAAGTTCACAAATGCAAGGGGAAGACCTAACTTATCTTATTGTAAAGGAATAGGTCATGTCTTATTTGAGAAAATAAACTTTCTGATTCGCGAGAGCGTGTCAGAGGCGAGAGAGGTCTGCAGGGAAAAAGCTTGTTGAAGCTCTTTACCCGAGATGTGGCAATTTTAACTACATAGTTGTGCCTTACTATGAGACTGACTCGTTGGTCTGGTGGCAAAGCACATCGCTTTGAAATCACGAGGTCCTGGGTTCAACTCCTAGGGCCGGACAAATGTAGCTTTTCTAACGAAAAATTCCCAGTATAAGTCCGGAGTCTGGAATTAAGCCCGGTATATGGCAATAGGCTCGCCCTCTATTACATGGGACCTAATCGTCGGCGAAATGTGGGTGTACTTGGTACACCTCTGCAACCCCCGCTTGGGGAATGTAGGCGTGACGGTAGATGTGTAGGAGATATGTATACCTACGTATTATTTCCTTCTCAAAATCTCAATTCCGCGGGGTTTTTAATTTATGCAACTATATATTAAAGGTATAGTTAGTAATGTTGTGTGCAGTTCACTTATATGTTAAAACTTCTTATTTTTTATTTTATACGTCCGTACCACCTCGTAGGTTCATGAGTAGGTTCGTAAACGTTTCAGTACCTTTAGTGGTCTGGCTTTGATTCTCGATTCTTGCCGACTCAGTGGCTATCACGGTCACATGCACAACATTCCAGCCATTTACTTTACGACTGTGAACGCTCTATAGCATATAAAGTCGATCAGCTATGAAAACTGCTTTGTATACCTATCTATTCTGAGTTTAAAAATCCACGATTGAAGTAAAGTGTGTTGAAAACATATAAGCATAGTCGTTCTTATTTATCTCTATCTATCTATCTATATCATCACGCCAGATCCCTTGCGGGGTAAGCAGAGAGTACAGAGTTCCAACAGGTTCTTTCCTTACACGCTCGCCGGTTACGGAGGCTCTCGATTTGCCCTTCAGATAAGACACGGTCTATTCGGTCATGGTAAGATAGTCCAGGTCTTCCCCGGTACCTACATCCTTCCACTTTTACATTGTATATCTGTTTTGTCATTCTTTCTTTTTAACCTATCAACTTATTTCATCTGTTAAAGCAAACTTATAGAGGGTAGGCAATTAATGAATGACCTCATACGGATACCTTCTGTACACATAAGAAAGAAGGTTTTATTTAGAGTTTTCTTTTTGTTTGACCGAAAAAATATGTGTAAATGATATGATTAAAATTTTACTGACTCTCGACAAAATGTATGGAACAGTCGTTCTTTTTCTGGCATAATTTTAAACATCGCAGGACAAGTTATTTGTCACAAATTATCATTTTTAGAAGATGCGCTTATTTTATGAATAAATTATTAATAGATATGTAAAGCACACTAGACAGTGTATCCACCAAAGCAGGTGGATGTGTAGAGAGGAGAAAAGCGGCGTAGCGAGCAGGGTGTATGTTCCAAGTTAGTGAGATCATGTATGTTAGTTAAAACGGTAGGAATATGAGAGTGAAGCCGAAGTATATAAGCTCACGTAGTATAAAAACCCGCCTATACCTACATAGCTCATAATATATCGTCTAGTCAAACGTTCCTTTACAGTTACGGCTTTGACTACTAAATTTAAGCAGATAGGAGATTCTGTAGAAATAACGATATCTCGTACTTTATTTACGAAATTTCTCAGCTCTGTTTTATTTCTGATTTGCTGATTTTTAACTTTCTTACATTGACTGATAATCTGATCACAGGTTGAAACGTAAAAAAGTGGTGTAGCTTTGTAAGATTTTCATTCGCTTTTTGTAGTGTAGGTTTACCTTACTCATGAAGGCTGTACGCCAGTGTAGCTAACATTAGGCATTTGCTCTCGTCGCAGCCTCCGGGAACAATGCGTCAGCCAACAATGAAATATTAACGAATATTCCCACTCAACCATTAAAAAACCGTAATCAAGCGATTCAAAGTTCAACGTCCATAGCCGTGCTCTCGTAAACGGTAAGCGGCACCTATAAATTTTATACGATAAACAAAGAAACAATCACCGCGCTGTAATGTCAAACTTTTGCGGTAGGTTATGGAGCATTGTGACTCCTTCCGTGTGGTTTAATGCATTTTTTATAGTGTCACCTTACACGGCCGCGATTCGGGCAAATTAAAGCGGTGCCTATTCGCCGTACGTAGTGTCTACGTAGAGCAAAGCGCGCCAGTTTCGTCACGAGCGCGCAATAAACTTTTATCGCTTGTTCTTTCAAGTATTATTTGACAGTGTTGATGCGTTAAATTGCGATTAATAGATGATTAGCCATTCGGGCGTGCGTTTATGGCGGTCTCGTAATAAATTCAGTTTATTGCGTATCAATCACGCGATATCGCGGCTCGGACGCGCGAGTCTGAGTTCGTCTCCGTCGGCCTTTGCCGTCCGTAGTAAATATTTTTTTTATTGGTGGCAATAATTCTTGTCTGTAACTGGTAGCTTTTCTCTGCAAATATACTATGCTAAATGGGCGCGGAGATAGACATAAATATTCCCAATGGACAGTTAGATAATTGGATAAATATAATTACGAATGTAGCACGATTTAACTTTAGAATACTAAAGAAGACGCGATTCAATAAATAATTTATTATTTTAATTTTATGTTTCTTTAATGGAAACCAATATAGTTAACTGGCCACCTAATACTAGGCATGCCTTTTAAGTTCTGTCGTTTCCATATTTCCCGGTAATTTTGAATTTGGAACTGTTCTATGTTCGAATGTGTTTAAATTTTGAATCTCAAAACAGTTGAAAGTATTAGGATTAATGCTATTGTTTAGTCACAGCGTCGATTGGAATCTGTCAGGTTACGTACGAAAATGAATCTTTCTAAGGAAAATGTTCGTGCAATAATTTTCTACAACTTTAGAAGAGGCCTGACACGGCTTCAGTATTTTGAAGAGCTAACATCTGTGTTCAGTGATGAAGCCCCATGTCTGCGGACTGTCGAACGCTGGTATTTAGAATTCCAGCGTGGACATACTAGTGTTAGTGACAAATCTCGCGAAAGACGCCCAAAATCCGCCTTCACTGAAGATAACATCATTGCTGTGAGACAACTAATTCTCGAAAATCGTCATGTGACATATCGAGAGATAGAGGCTCTATTAGGCATCTCAGGCACAACCATTCAGAAGATCTTGCATAAAGCGCTTGGTGTGAGAAAGCTAGTTTGCCGTTGGATACCGCATCTGCTTTCCGACGATCACAAGGCGGCCCGCATGAGATGGTGTAAGAAAACTCTGCAAAGGTTCAACCGAGGAGAGTCACAACACGTCTACGAAATCATCAGTGGTGACGAATCTTGGATCTATGCCTACGATCCTGATTCCAAACAACAATCTACAATCTGGGTCTTTTAAAACGAGCCAAAGCCGACTAAAGTTGTTCGTTCTCGAAGCACTTCAAAGAAGATGGTGGCCACGTTCGTTGGAAAAACCGGCCATGTTGCGACTATTGCACTTGAAGATCGTAGAACGGTTAACGCAGAGTGGTATACCACAGTTTGTTTACCACAACTCATAGCCGAACTTCGAAAATCTAACTCAAAGCGACGCATCATCCTGCACCACGACAACGCAAGCTCACACAGCGCTCGTCAAATGATTGAGTATTTGAAGCAGGAAAAAGTAGAAATTCTTGACCATCCTCCATACAGTCCTGACCTAAGCCCTAAACGATTTCTTTACATTTCCTAAAATTAAGAAAAGTCTTCGTAGTCAAAGGTACCAGTCCGGTGAAGAAGCAGTCGACGCTTTCAAGTCAGCCATTTTGAACACCCCCACTTTAGAGTGGAATAAATGTTATAATAACTGGCTTGAGCGAATGAAAAAGTGTATTAAGCTACGTGGTGAATACTTTGAAAAACAATAAAAATATATATATACGGTTGTAGTTGTGTTTTTTTCTTCAAACGATAAAACTTAAAAGGCATGCCTCGTAATTTGTATTAAGAATGGTACTTAGCGGGTAAAAGGTTTTTAATTTTTCTTGAAATTAAAATTAACTATACCTTGATTTTCAAATATCTATGTATGGGAGGTACCTTCACACACCAAGATGAGAAACTGTAACTAACACAAAGACTTCAAACCATTCAGTTATCTACCCAAGTCGACAGTTTGCGCTATACTTTAACTCTAAAAATCTCTATAAATAATGTTTATGAACCCTTATTATAGTGTATATACCACAGGGAATATATGTAGGTAGGTATATAATGTACAGCTGCAAGTGGTAATATTCCGTCTACCGTTTAATTTAATACCTGTCGATTGTTATCTACCAATTTAATTAAGTTCTGTATAATAGGTATAATTTATCTTGAAAATCAACATAACAAAGTTGATAAGGCTTAACAAAGTACAGTCGCCTGCGAAAACATAAGATACTATCATGACATTAGTTTACCCTGTCATGAATTTACAGCAATTAATATTTGCTTAACTTGCCATAAAAGGGATTGGTGAACTATGGCCGTGGCCGTAAATATTTTGGGAATTATTAAATAATATGTAGGATAAATAAATCTAAAAATAAATGGTTCGCCAACGTACCTATCATCACTTGAATAAATAATAAAATAATAATAATAGTTTATATTTCTTTACAAAAAGTAGACCTCAAAAATATGTAGGTTCGTACATTGTAATGCTTACACGTAACACTTGTTTACTATTCTAGACTGAATGTAAGGAGCTGATGTCTGAATGTGATAGCCCTGTATTACAGATCATCAGGTCCTCACCCAACGGAATGCAATATTACAAGTTTTTATGTCAAGTTACAATATGTTGATTGTTGCTAATGGTAGGAGATAACAGAACATTAATGTGGCAGTTCATGATTTGAGATTTGCGCGTAATATACCGGAACATCTTAAATATGAAATCAACCATTATTTTTGACTATAGTAGTATTTTCCCTTAGAAGTATAATTCAGAACACTTTTATCGTAGGTATAAATGTATATAGCTACAAGTTATGATGCTCTACTTACCGCTTAATAGTATATTTAATAAGGTATCTATATATCATCACGCCAGCTCCCTCGCGGGGTAGGCAGAGAGTACAGAGTAATAAGGTACTTACCTGTAAATTCTTATGTGCTAATTTAATTAAGTTTACTACAGTACTACTAGTAGGTAGTAACATATAGATTGTTATCTACTAATTTAATTAATACGTACCTGGTATAATTTGCTTTAAAAATCGACATTAACAAAGTTGGAGAATGAAAGTAGGATAAATGCGGTGGAAATGCAAAATCTGCGAAAGATGTGCGGAGTGAAGCTGACCGACCGTATTCGCAACAGCGTAGTAAGAAATCAAATAGGTATGAAAGAGAGTATCGGTGTAAAGATGAGAAAGGGTATGCTCCGTTGGTTCGGGCATATAGAAAGAATGTCCGAAGAAAGAATGACAAAACTGATATACAATGCGAAAGTGGAAGGATGCAGGTACCGGGGAAGACCTAGACTATCTTACCATGACCAAATAGACCGGGTCTTATCTGAAGGACAAGTCAGGAGTCTCCGTAACCGGCGAGCATGTATGAGACGAACTATGAGAGTAGAGGAAGCCAGAGAGGTATGTCAGGAAGGAGCCTGTTGGAACTCTGTACTCTCTGACTACCCCGTAAGGGATCTGGCGTGATGATATAGAACAAAGTTAATGAAGCTCAACAAAGTACAGTCACCTGCAAAAACGTTCGATACTATCATAGCATTAGTTTACCCTGTCATAAATTTACTGTCATTAATATTTGCTTAACTCTCCATAAAGCGGAGTGGTTACCACGCGGTCGCCGTGGCCACTAAACGTGCACTTAGTTGAGATTATCTTAGCGGCATGTGGCTGTAAATAATCGATGTTACTGCACTGTGTACTGAGTTAATTTATGCGTGGACGGGGCCTTAGTAAGCAGTGGATATATAACTTGGCGATGGGCTATCGAATCTGCTAAGTAGGTTGGAGGTAACTTGTGATACCAAGTTACTTAAGATAATTATATCTCTATAAAAATCGCGTCTTTCCTTTAAAGAATATCTATGGCTTGAAAAAATAGATTTATCAGCTGAGTACTAACTCCATGTGAGTACCGGGGAAGACCTAGACTATCTTACCATGACCAAATAGACCAAGTCTTATCTAAAGAACAAGACAAAAGTCTCCGTAACCGGCGAGCGTGTGTAAGAGGAACTATGAGAGTGGAGGAAGCCAGAGAGGTATGTAAAGAAAGAACCTGTTTGTACTCTGTACTCTCCGCCTACCCCGCAAGGGATATGGAGTGATGATATAGATAGATTGATACATACTACCTTCATAGTTGAATGTGCCCACTATTTACAGCATAAGTAACTATTATTATTTACAGTACAGTAGGTACTTACGTTCTATTATATAATTATTATTAGGTGTTAAAATTTAAAGCGAGATAGTTAAGTACGAGTATGTATCTACTCTATTGTAGACAGATTTTTATTTCGTGCATCCAAATTTACCAAAATTGTTGGTCCCGTAATATCTTCTCTAACTTGCAATAGTGCAATGGATTAGTATGGAAGGATTTGTTCCAGTTTCATGTATTGGATAGGTACTTAGTCCACTTAATGTCATTTTCTCAATGACCTATTTATTTCTTTACAGATTTTATCAAAATGGTATGAAGGAAGAAAAACCTGTGTGAATATTTGCAAGACGTGCCTAAAAGGTAAGACAAATCATTTTTAAGACATACCTGCCGATTTATTAAGTACGTGTAAATAACGACCTAACAGGTAGGAATTTTGTTAAAGACTTGTTGTACTTATCTACCATATTATTCAGTCTATAATAGAACATATATATGAGAATTTACATTGTTACTTGAAAACATACCTGTTAAGTAAATCTACTACTGCCTACGTTAATAATTTTAAAACCGTTTCACTTCCGCCATCATGAAAATATTTAAAAAAATGCCCGCCCGTCAAATACCGTCCTATCCGACAATCGAAAGGTATCGCCATATTTCTTTTTAATTTTTTATTCCCCTTCTCAAAATGAAAGAACTCACACTGCTATCAACCAGATCTCCCGTTGATGTGCGAAAGAGATGCAACTATAGGCTTTTTTCTCACGCCACTTTGGGCACATGTTATATGTGGGAAAGAGACAACAAACAATGTAGGTAACATGGCGTCGAGAATACCGGCATGGCAATGGCCTGCAGCTGAAATTCTTGAGCACACATGCAAAGATGCTTGTTGTGTGAGTTTAAATCGTATTGCGGATGGGAGGGATTCCAGGATCAGTTGTCTTAAACCTTTGTTGTATCTGATATATTATTTTTAAGAAGATATTTTATAAATTATGTCATCAAGTAGGTAGCTTTGTTTCACATATTATTTTAGTAGTTTTAGCACAAAAGAATTTTAATGAATGTCGTTAGTTTTAATAGGGTGGGTATTATTATTGGTTTCAGGTATGTTTATACTTACAGTGCGACAAGGATCTTTTGGCTCAGGTATAACATTGACAGGGCGCGGAAGGTCTGAAGCTAGGGTAAAAATTAAGTAAAATTTTCCGACTTCGAGGGAAATATTACATCAGGTGGGACCGCATGGTGTACCTAACTCGAGAGAGTTAACGCACTTTTTCAACAAATTTAATCAAGCTGCATTATGTAGACACAGTAAACCAAATTGAATCATAGAACAAAATGTCTTTGAAACACTCTTCATACTAATTAAAAAAAGAACTCAGATAAATTTTATAGCAAGCGGCAACTACAACGAACTCTCATATTATTTGATTAGCTAACAGCGTTAGTTCCGATTTTGTTAAGTTAGATCCTTGTTGGACTGTAGGAAACATAAATGATTACCTATTATGTTAAGACGCCAAAGTGTACCTATTTATTTACTTTGACTTTCCACTTGTAAGTTGACTTTGACACAATATCAGATCTCGATCTATTTCTATTTTTTTTTTAATTCAGCACCTACCTAAAATCTATGCCTAAACACTATTTAGATTTTCGTAAAAAAATTATACGACAAATTTAATTTTTAATGATAAGCCACTCATATTTTTACAATCTGTAATTAGTAGGTAATTCTGTTGCAAGATTAAGATAATTTTTATCGTTGAACTTTTTATTTGATATACACATACCTATCGACAGATAGGTACGAATATGATAACATTTTCTGATTTAAAGAATTCGCCTCATAATTATATAATTAAAATGTTTACGACCAATGTCACCAATCTGAAAAACTACGCCGAGCTTTTGAGAGATGGCGCTGTTCACAAGAATTGGATAAAATATCATGTTAACATTTAGTATGCATTAAAGAATATTACAATGTATATTATAGGTATCTACTATAATAAACAATTGCATATAGATATCATACATCCTTCTCCGTAAAAACTTGAGAATAACAACATACCTATTAAAGCTACACGTCTATTGATCTATTATACAGGAAAGGTCATGGCGAAGTTAGTACGTGGTTATTAAAATGTCCAATTGCTATTTATGACGTTTAAAGTACGTGCTTATTAAATTATGTCAAAGCCTTATTACAACAACAACATTAATTATAAAATGCAAATTATTCAATGTCTAAGTTGTTAAGTATAAACTGAGCACGACCATGATTTATTTTATTATGCAATCTAGGTAAATATTTGAAATTGAAACTTGACATAAACAACAAAATAATATTTTTTAATTAAATAAAATGACCTACTCATAGAAATAATAATACGTTGTTACTATGCCCTTCTCTCTTGATACCGTAATAGTTGATTGAGCTTTCAATGTAGGACAGGCAAGCTTTTAAAAGTTTCTAACATATTTCACAGATGGCGCTTAACATAACAATGCGATTGAGCTTTTTCATGTTACTTTTTTATTTTTTATCTATTTTTTGTAGTTAAGCAATTCTAGGCAAATATCATTGGGTAAAATGTTAATTATTTATGTATAGATAATAGAGTTGGGTAATGGATCAAAAACTCAACCTTTTAAATTTTATGGCAGAAGATAGAATAGATGCTTATTTACTCGATTCAATTTCCCTTAAAGTTGATATAAGTTATTAATTAAAAAATAAAATATGAATAATTTAAAAATAATTCAATTTGACGATTAACTTAAAAACACCTATTTACCATTTTATTAATCATCTTAACGCTTTGTTACGAAATGTAATCTTTAGAAATAGTGTACTTAGCTGTAGGACGCGCCTACGTTTATATTTTTTTAACATGGATTTTCGTAATATTTTACAGGATTAAAAAAATCGAGATAAAAATAATGTATAGAACGCGATCATAAACTTGATTCTGCATACTAGGAACTATTATTCTAACCTACTTAACACTTGCACTTGGAAGAAGATAGAACAAGAGACATAAAACATACAAATGTGTTTCTCTTCGAATGCTAATCAAAATTCAAACAACAAATGTAGTGTCTTAAAGCACATTTGCATTTTACAAAAGAAACAAAACAAGCGTAGGCTGCGCAAGCGATTCTTAGAATGCGTTGACCCAATTTTCTATAAAAATTCAAATAAGTTTTTTTTGCGAGTAAAGAGAAAGCAGGGTAATGCAGCCAGTATACCACGAGATTTTAAACGCGAAAGTAGTGTTTAGTGTAGAAAATGTCGGTATCAGGATTTGTTTTAGTTCCAAAAATTAATTTTGATGTAAACAGAGGGTGTAGACTTATGCGCGATGTTTGGCCTCGCGCCAACACCAACTCGTCTGGCGTCAGACACACATGGCGACGGCGGCACGCGTCTAGGTATGTTTGTAAAGAATTTTCCTTGTAACTAATTAAAAATTGTCTCTGCTTTGCATTATACAAAGTTATAAAGGATATTTAATAAGGAAAAGATAGCTAATAACTTTTAAGTTCTGAGTAATGTCCTAAAAATGGTGCATTGATTTAGAATTTTATTGGGTTAATCGCGATAATATTCTGTATCATTATCTAACCTCATTTTATACTAGTCCAAGGCCTATTTACTGATTTTACTATCTACACAATAGTGTTATTTATTAAGCATTATATCATAGATTTAAAATAGTAATATTATATATTTTTTTGAATTGCACGAACTACTCGTACTATACCAATACAAATTACACGGAAAAACTGCTATCAAATGGATGATAATGTGCCTAGCCTTCTCTATATAATTAAAAGGTAGACAAAAGTCAATTAAGTCGTACATTTGTTAGTCCATAAGTGGTTATCATTTAATTGAAATTGACAGTTTTGGATTGGAAATGTTTGGATTGACAATGGTATGGGGGATTTGTCCGCCATAATCTCGATAGATACTAAGATACCACTAAGTATCAAGAACCCATAAAATACTGAAGTTAAATCTTTCGTGTTGTTGTTACTCCAAATTGTATTAGGTTTACGAGTAAACCATGGTCAGGTGTTATTGACTAGATTTGTATTTAACTAGACGTGTTTTTTTAAATGTAACGTTAGTAGATTGCGTTCTTTTTAGCTACTTAAGCTAAAGCTATTCCATAGTAGTCTACGTAAAGTTGATATTCTTTATTACTGTAATGTACGTATGTTACTGGGTAGTAGAAATCAGACACAAAAACGTACTTATAATAAAAATATACTAAAAATAATTAATTTGTCAAATTAAGTAAATTATAAATCTGAAGGCTCGTATAATCCTGGTGGCTTCTCGGTGTGTGGTCTTCCTACGTATTTTGTCTGATTGCCGACCAGCGAAGCGGTTTAGTGTCCTTAAAATGCAACTTAATTTAGTACTTTGAATAATACTGACCGAACATTTTGGTTAATTATTAAAGCTTAATACTTACAGCTTTTGAACAACGGTGTTGTCCTGGAAAAATATATTATTTTCCTGTGTGTTTGAGGAATATGATTACGTATATACAAGTTTATATATAAGTAGTATAGTAAGACAGCGAGTAGGTATGAAAGATAGTATCGGTGTAAAGATGAGAAAGGGCATGCGCCGTTGGTTCGGGCATATAGAAAGAATGCCAGAGGAAAGAATGACAAAACAGATATACAATGTGAAAGTGGAAGGATGCAGGTACCGGGGAAGACCTAGACTATCTTACCACGACCAAATAAACCGAGTCTTATCTGATGGAAAAGTCAAGAGTCTCCGTAACCGGCGAGCGTGTATGAAACGAACTATGAGAGTCGAGGAAGCCAGAGAGGTATGTAAGGAAAGAACCTGTTGGAACTCTGTACTCGCTGCCTACCCCGCAAGGGATCTGGCGTGAGGTTATAGATAGATAGATAGATATATAAGTATATGATTAAATAGTAAAGTGTTATTTATTTATATACAGATCATAACTCAGTCTTATAAATATTATAGCTGTAGGGATACGTCTCTAAGACTTGGATTAATTTTCTTTGTATAGACTTAAAACAATGAAACTCATAACTTAAATATCATTAATTAAAACAATTAATTAATATACCTATTTATTGATAATCTCAATCCTGTGTGTGTCTCTTCGTTTTCTTTTATATACCCGTTTTGGACTATACCTACATACCCGATATCTATTATTTGATAATCATAAGGGTAGATATTGGTGTTTGGGGTATGTCCGTAGGTAAGTACTGCCCACCCTACGGGAACAGATTGCGTCAGCACGCGTACTAGTTATTAATATTATTTTCCAATGTATAAGTAAGAAACGATTGAAAAGGAAGAATATAATTTTGTACTGATTTTCGTATACATTTTTTTTCTTTTATTGTTTTGCTGGTGTACAATAAAGTGTATTATTATTATGATTATTATAATACTTGATAGGGTGTTGGAAGTATTTTTTTTTAAATCTTCGCCCCACACTATGATTTTTTTCCTGAGTCGTGGGTGCGTTTACAAACATGAAAATTCACATACACAAATACCCAGACCGAAACAAATAATTGTGGATCACACAAAGATTTGTTGCGAGCGGGAATCGAACCCGCGACACAGTGGGCGGAGCGGCTTAAGCTCTTAACCACTGCGCTAAATCGTCCGTCGAAGTATATAAATATGTGCATGTATGTGAATATGAAATACTAATGGTTATTTTTGGACTTATTATTTTTAAATAATAGTTACCAATTAATTATATAGGTCACAGTAGGAAAATAATATTATATCTACCGAGTGGACGTTGGATACCAAACCATTGTCCACTTAGTAGCTTCAGCCACTTGGCCCACTGGATCAAATAGTCTTTTGGATTTGATACTCGCACGGGACAAATTTTTATGTGGCCCATAAATCTTTGTTTTGGTCTTGTATCATTGTGTATGTTAATTTCATGTTTGTAAACATACCCACAAGACAGGATATTTGCTAGTGTAGGGCTACAATTAAAAAAAGATAATAAATGTTAGAAATGCCAATGATACTTTACATGCCAGAGGAAAGAATGACAAAACAGATATACAATGTGAAAGTGGAAGGATGCAGGTACCGGGGAAGATCTAGACTATCTTACCACGACCAAATAAACGGAGTCTTATCTGATGGAAAAGTCAAGAGTCTCCGTATCGGGCGAGCGTGTATGAGACGAACTATGAGAGTCGAGAAAGCCAGAGAGGTATGTAAGGAAAGAACCTGTTTGAACTCTGTACTCTCTGCCTACCCCGCAAGGGATCTGGCGTGATGTTATAGATACTTTACAACAGATCCATGAGGAAATAATTTTACAAAACAGAGATATAAAAATCTATAGGCAACTACATCAGATTGAATGAATAAAATTGTAACTCAACCCACCTCCTCACGATGCAATTTATTTTTGGCCCTCTTTTATTCTTGAAGAGTACTTTATCTACCTGGAACTCCCCAATTAGGGAGCGCAGCCCCAATTTTATCAAGAATGATAAGGTTGTCAATCTTTCAGTCTTTTTATCTTCATTCTTTTTCAGATATTCTGCGTTTATTTAAACCTAAGTAATCCTACTTTTGGAGAATATTTTACACAAGTATTTTTGTATATATTAAGTATATCTAGTACAATATTATTACACCCACATTTGACGTAATGATACCGATTGATAGTATATATCTACATATGGTTTATTTTTTTTTATAAAACATAGCCCTACACTAGGATTTATTTCTGTGTCGTGGGTGCGTCTACAAACATGAAAATTCACATACAAAAATATCCAGACCGAACAAATACTTGTGGGTCACACAAAGATTTGTCCTGTGCGGGAATCGAACTCGTGATTATTCGATCCAGTGGGCAGAGCGGCTTAAGCTCTTAAACACTGCTCCAAATTGACCGTCATTTATATTATATACATATGAATCGACATCTATTGATACAAATCTAAAATGTATTTAAAGCCAAATTTCATGAGGTAAGTCTGTAAAATAATAGATTCATATTTTTATCATCTTTTTAAACGTAGTTCCACCCTTGGATTTATTCCTTTGTCGCGGGTGCGTTTACAAACATACACAAATACCCAGACCGGAACTAATAATTGTGGATCACACAAAGATTTGTCCCGTGCGGTAATCGAATTGGCGACTATTAGACACAGTGGGCTGAGCGGTTTAAGCTCAGGCTCTAATTCTATATTATACTGAAAATTTAGAGTTACAGACTATCCAGTATATGAGTAGGTGCTTACGTTGTTGAATAGGATGCTCTCCCTCCTATCGGATGCAGATCGGATCGGACACCAAGCTCGCTGGCAAGGGCGAAGAATCCTTTCCCCGCCGGCGGGTGCAGAGCACCAAGACACCTAGTATATGTCCTCCCTCATAGCGACAGCCCAAGGCGAGGTCGTTCCTCCTTGAGGTAACTTTGAGCTAGTTGCCCTCTTGCCCTTCAGGCTGATGTGTAGTTGTTGCAAGCTCTTCCTATTGCGCAGTGAAGCTGTAAATACCCCTCGGCCAATAGCGTAGATTATTCACACATACGAACAGACGGACAAAGGTTATCTAGGATTAAAACTACAGGCAGGTATGATGAAACTTACTGTGTTCTGTATATAATTTTTTGGTCTTTTATATTACATTTGGAATATAAAATTTGCTGAGTAAGCGTCGTGTGGCATTGACTAGCGTAGATAAACGTCGAAAACCAGACGCGATGGTAATTAAAGAATTATTAAATTAGGTGTTTTAGAGATTTACCTATCCGTTATGTAAAAAACGCTAAAAAATAATTTCAGATTATTTACATTAAGTACCTATTCAGTTTACAAGCCGGCGTCGTTTGAAACACCGGATTCTATTGAAAAATAAAAACGATTAATACTAAGTGAAAACGTATGAAAAAACTTAGCAGATCTGTACTTATATCATTCTATTTAAGTTAGTTTTTTTAATTTTTCTTATAACTGTGCTAATAAATTGCTAATTTCAGAATTTATTCGTACGGTATCCCCAAAAAGCATTAAAAGTACGGTATGGTTCGGTATGCTACAACGCGGGTGTTCCACGGTTTTGTTCCACTAGTGTCTGTGTGCGAGCGATTTCGACTAACAAACGCCCACTTTATGGCCTCGTTACCCCTAATAAGCGGTTGAAGCTCTCTGTTGCTCGCATTTCTTATCTATATAAATGATACAAGATTTGTATCGATGGTGACAATTATAGAAGATAAGATACCTTCTGTTGTAAAATACTTTACAAAATGTAAGTGGGTGTATTGAGCTGTCTGATTTTGGATGGGAAAAAGGAAATTGAACATTCTTGGCAGGATAACTAGGGCCGGGGTTGTTTTTTATTTCAAATCTCTAATATCAAGCATCTATGAGTGTGATTTATTTTTACTTAGAAACCAAAATGTTAAAATTAAATGTTACACATAAAGACTCAAGTCATTTGTCTGCTGTAGTACCTATTAATGATTGTTTCATTGGTCTAATAGGGGGACTGATGAGTCATAACCAAGGACTTCTATAGGTATTTCCCTGCTTGGGGATGTAGATATTACTAAATTTTCTTCTTCTGAGCAAATACACGGATTAATGTAAACGAACTCTGCTAATTTATATGCCTTATGTGGTGTTGCAATCCTTTAATATTTGGTTTACAATGCCTGTTGTTGTCTGGCAGACTCACTTTAGAGACTCGCTATGAATCCGAGATAATACCTAACTTCAGCCATAACAGAAAAAGGCTTAGTAAGGATATAAAAGCTCCGCCGCGCAGCGACTACGAAAACAGAACAATTCTGCCAGACGACTTAGAATTTGCGGCGACATGTTTTGAAAACACAATCAATTTAATAAAATATTTCGGCCAGATTTTTACGACTCCTACAAGAGGGGTGTAAGTGAAAACATGTTCGGAAGCGGGGAAATCCATGCAATAACAATAACTCATAGAGTTTCGCGCGCCCCCCGCTAGATGGCGTAGTACGGACACAAATAATCCATTTATTCTCGGGGCGAGCTTTATGTAGCGAACTCTTAAGAGCTACCGTTATATTGTTTTATGTTATTATTTATAAATATTACTGGTGCGTGCCAGCCGAGACGCATCGGGGATTATTAAATAACTTCCTTTGCTCGCACTAATGCACAGCTTTAATTAACCACTCACCGAGAAATATTTGAGGCAATTAATTGACCGTTTTTCGTGGCCTTAAATAATAATGTATATACAGGTAATATAACTTAAATTATTCACAGATAAGTAAGTGATAGTTACGTAGGAGTTGGTATGTTATATTGAGGGAAACCAGTTTATATGTCAAAACTATTTATTCGACATAATTGTTATCAGACCACTTAAGGTATATACACAAGTTACGCTACTTAATACGGTCCTATCTTTTAAATTAGCACGTAGATTGAGTTGGGGATAAAGTCCTCGGCCCACTGACTCGTAACGTTTAACTAGTCCTGTATAATTCTATTCTGATGCATGTAATCATCGAAGAATAAAATATCTTAATGATTAATTGAGGCTGTCAGCGCAAAAGCGGCCTAACCCTCAATTTTTCATATCCTGACTTATCTACTACAAATTATTTAAAACATGCTAAAATTTAATGCAAAAGAAAACACCAAAGAATATATCACAGTAATTGAATATAATATGCATCGGGACTAAAATCAACTATAATATAATTTATGTACATTGATTTAAAATTCATAAATATACAAACCACATTATTTTCATACTGCCTATCTCAAGCTTAGGCCACTTTTGCGCTGACGGCCTCAGTTTGTCATCAGTGTATAATTCATACGCTTTAGTGTACGGCAGCGCTAAATGAAATGTACTTAAAATGGAGTGCTATTTTTATTGCTTGATAATTTGGAAGGTATTTTGATGATAGCGATAATTATCACAAAAAGTGTATACATCCTAAACATTGCTAACCGTTTAAATTTATTTGTAAAGGAATCTGCTTAGTGTATCGTACTTGATATGATCATAGCATAAGCGTATCGTTACTGTCACTTTCAAATAAATTATGTTTTTTAGATTATTATATTTTTTAGACAAGGACTACCGGACACGAACATTATATAAATGTATGTTTGCGGGCATGATACGGTGTACTGAGCAAACTCCTTAAACATATTTGAAATAATGATATTGGAATTTGTTATTTTTTTAGTTTTTATGTTAAATAACGCTACTAAGCTTAAAGGCAGTGGTCACATCGTTAGGGCGTACAACAACTCGATGTAATTTTTATGAAAATCATTACTTTGAGACCCCTTTCGGGGTACATACATAGTGCAGAGTGCTAATAGGTTGTTTCCTTATAAATGTCGCAATAGTTATTTACGTGTGTCGTTATATTAATGCTTAATAGGCGTTATACGTTGGACTGAATAAGTATGATTATGTCATATCAATTAGATTACATTGTTTCTTGTGTTTTTCATCCCACACAATAATTCAACAAAGTAGCAACAAACGCGAAAAAGCATTCGCAATTCTGTTTCTTAACATAGTGACATTCCATCTTAAGTGTGAACAAGAACTCTGTAAGATATCCCGGGAATGTGAGGAGCAATTACCCACCCCGGCGCACGGGGGACGGGGAAACTTGGAAGTTTCCGACCTCGTGGAATTTTGCGGATGGAACGTTTTAATTGGAATCTTGCGAGAATATTTTGTAATTGCTTCCAAAGGTTCGCGATTTCAGTATCCGTTTGATATCCATTTATAGGTTTGTTCGCGGAATTTAAAATTTCGCTTACTTGAGTTCAACTGCTTTAACGTTTTTATTTGAATGGCATTGAAGCGGCTTTAGTTTTGAGAGATCTGATGTAAATAATTCAAAGTTTCTAATAAGAAGTGAACAAATATTTTTTTCAAAATAACGAAAAATAAATTATAGTACCAATCTACCTTTTTTTCGAAAAATATTGACTTACTCTTAAATATTTTATCTAAATCATTACGCTTTATCCCTTGCGATGTAGGCTTGATTCCTTGCTATTAAATAATACCTATAAATTTATAAGCATTCACTATTAATTAGGTATTTGTTTAGGTATGTCTGAATATTTTTTTATACAACGCACGTTTTGGCGTAACGGTTAAGTGCTTAAGCCGCTCCGCCTACTGGGGCGATGATCACGAGTTCGATTCCCGCACCGGATAAATCTTTGACCCACATTGATTTGTTCCGGCCTGAGTATTAGTGTATGTAAATTTTCATGTTTGTAAACGCACTCACAACACAGGAATAAATCCAAGTATGAGGCTATGTTATTTTAACAAAAAAAAATAGCTTGTGCGCATACCTATACTCCAATCACTAGATCACGCACCCATCGGACCAAACCATCGTCACTTTATTCACGATTACATACTATAACAATAATACTACTAAGCGGCGAGTCACCGCCGTCCACGGGTAATTAGGTATCACTAATTATGGTCGGTGTCCGTTCCCTTTGAAATAGTCCAGTTTTTGTCCATCAAACCTCATTTTACATAGCCCTTGTTTCCTTTCCATAATTTACGATAGTTCTTGCACCTGCCGGGCTCAGTTCGCTGGTTATGTTTCTACATTTTCAGCAAGTGATCTCAGCAGGTGGCTTACATAACATTAACTTCCCGCAAAGGGCCTCTACGTGTTGGACCCATGCCCCCATGCAAGCCTTTTAAAGGTCCGGGTAAAGCCCGTGAATCTCAGCGAGATACATATATACTACTATAAACATCTATCGTGGAACAGAAATATTATTCATGACTATGCTTAGTAGGGACGATAACATACCTAACTGCCATAAATATTGTTTGACGCAATTATTCTTTGCTCCTTTCTTCTGATAAAAATTAAATGGATACCTCAGTAACAAAAAAATAAAAAAAGTTTTAATAACTTTCACCAGAATTCTCATCTTGCATCATCAAATTAAGCTTATCAATCCACGAGATTGCTATTTAAATCCGCAGAGTGTGCATTCTACTCTCCCAAAAAGGGGAGTGAAGCATGAAAGAGTTTTCAGCTGATAGTATCGGGGTAACAAAGAAAGTTTTTATTGGCTAAGTTGCCGTGTAGCCAGGATTCGATCCGTCTCGTTTTCCAATTTAAGAAAAGTAGCTGTAAAACTTAGCACATAGGTATTTCTACTGTTTTTTTCAGAGTAATCGAAAGTTAGGGAATTGGCGTATCTACAAATAGAACTTAATAGGTATAGTGCCATTTAATCTGAAAATTATTTCTTAAATTCGCATATTCGATTTGTGTCGTCGTTACGCCTCCGTAAAGGGGAGGCTTTTGTCCAGCAGTGGAAAAACAAAATAGGCTATTAAAAAAAAAACATATAAAGTTTAACGTATACCTGTTCGAAATATGTCTGCACTCACTGCCTACCCCGCAAGGGATTTGGCGTATATATCAGCATAGCACAGATAAAGTTTGTTGCATTATCGTTGGTTGGTATATGATATCAATATTTTTTATTATGGAAATAGTTCTTCTACAAACTTACTGGTAGCTTCATGTAGTCATTTTAGTAGTTAATTTTTAATTAATAAAAAATAAAACACCGTCACGCCTGTATTCCCCAGAGGGGGTGGCAAAGGTGTACTGAGTACACCCACGTTTCGCCGACGATGTTAGGTCCCATCTAATAGGGGGCGAGCCTATTGCCATATACCGGGCACAATTCCAGACTCCGGACTCATAGTGGGAATTTTTCGTTACAAAAACTACATTTGTCCGACCTAGGATTCGAACCCAGGACCTCGTGATCACAAAGCTATGCGCTTTGCCACCAGACCAACGAGGCAGTTTAATTAATTATTTTTAATATTAGATATTTTTGGTACAATTTCCTGCTCCCTAATATAAATCTAATCATAAGTCCGAATCAAAAGCAAAAAAAATATCGCAGTTACTAATACAGGCATATATTACCTAACCCAAAGTTCGTTTAATAACTGGTATACATGGAAACGATTTCCCTTAATTTCTCTTTTATTAGTTGGTCTAATTAGAAATTAAATACATTTTGTTTCTCTGTCGCATTAACCGCGTATAATGCAACCAATCTCATCCCAATAGGTAAGCTTCGGGCGGCTTCACGTTTGAATGTAAATTAGTACATTTTTATAATAATGTCTTTGAGTCGACGCCGCTCGCCGTAGCCCTACGGGACCCTTTTTATTCTTTTTATAATGTAATTTTCTTAAATCACCTTCCTCTACCCTCGCATCAACAATAGGTATATATTATCGTACCGAATTATAGACTTGGTGAAACATGGTTTAGATAGTATATTTTGTGAATTTAGCCCTAAAACGGATTCAGTGATACACTTCTGGTAATACAAATATATTACTTATTTTTGTGATGATTTTATATGCATACCTACACTGACGCCTTTAACCCACTGGGGTAGTCATTGACTATAATTTACCATATACAGCGAAAGAGTTGTGTCAAAATTCATACACGTCACGTTCATACATCTCCTCATGCGTTTTCGGCGATTAAGAGTGATGATTTCGTTTTTATATTTATGTTGGTATATACTTTCCTATAAATAGATACTTTCTGCTGGCTCCTTCAACTCGATTTTTGAGAGAAGGCCGTTCCCCAATAGTGTGTCAGTATATAGGCTGAGATATAGATGCTAGTAGGTAAATAATATAATTACACTGTCACGCCTATATTCGTTAAGCGACAGACAAAAGGGTGGCAGAGGTGTACTGTGTTATGGATATAATTCCTACATTACTTAGTTTGCATATCAGTTAAGCCTATAAAACCAGTCCCACAATAAAAGCTGTTAAATATTTTGTAATAGGTAGTCTTATTACAACCATTAATTGAATGCTAAATATAGTGACGAGAAGATGAGAATAAAGATTGTAATCGTGTTTTAATTTTCATTCGCAATTGCGGTTTTATGTTTTAAAGATACCATGATAAAGACTTTAATACATTGTCGACTGGTGTTATAAAATAATTATGATTATTTACATACAAATTGTCAGGTTAATGTGGGTACGTATTTAATAAATAAATCGTCGAGGCGGGTCGGCGCGGGCGCATCGTTCCACGTTCGTTCACCCCGAGCATCTGTTCTCATATTTCAGTCAGTCTTTATCAACATACGTACTTGACCGTAAATACTCGCAGGAGCTTGTTTATATTCAAATTGTATAATATTTTGTTTAATATCACTTCGAGGTCATTCGATTTAAAGGCTATCTTGAAATGTCATTAAGAGGGGTAAAAAAAAAGTTGCGTGAACATATTTTTTTAATTAACTACTAAAATTTATCATAATAAATTTATGGCTGGCTTTTGACTGGATAGTCAAAAAAGGGATAAAATTATCACAAATACAATTTAAATAAAATTATTCCCTGTGTTATAGAAAAAATATATCTAATCATTTATTTCCATTGAATCTGACAACCATTCACTGTCACTAAGCAATAAGGAATGCCGAAACACCATAGGTGGAAACCCGTCCGCCATGTTTTTTGCAGCGCGGGACGATTTCTGATTGGTCCGCGTAGCAAAATGGCCGCCACATTACATTGGACCGGTGATTTGAATGAACCCATCTCCCAATTAATTTTGAATTTCTTTGGATTATTGTAGATACCAAATCGGAGTAAATGACATTATAATAAAAGTTTTGGCAAAATGTACTTAAATAATGTTTACAAAATGTAGAGCAGAACAAAATGAAAAATAAATATAGCATCAAGATTTTTTTTCTTCGCCCACTGGTAATTATTGTAGATATTAAATTAAAGTGAATGACATTATAAAAAGTTTTAGGAAAATGTACTTAAATTATGTTTACAAATGCAGAGCAGAATAAAAAAAATACCATCAAGTAATTTTTTTTCGCCCACTGGGAAAGACAACCAGACATAAATTATCAAATTCTCAGGCGAAAAAAACATGCCACATACCCAGTATTTAGGTACGTATTAAAAGATTCAAATTGGCAGTGTTTTCCGTCGCTAGTTGCACGCCATAGCGCGATTGTCTCGTTTATTTTCATCCAGAGAGAATTCAAGAGATTTACGATCGTCTTCGACGCTCGTCGATTCAGCACATTCTGTCGCGGCGACCATAACTGACAATCTTCTGTCTCGTAATTTAAATGAATTAAGTAGATTTTTTCACCCATTTTATATAATAGGGGTAAATTTTGGCTACATTAACCTCATTTAATTAAGATTTAAACTCTCGTAACTGTCCTCCGTTGCTGGCAGCAATTTGCCGTCGGGTATCATAAAAGCACTATTGGCATTTAAGTTACATTTACCTAAGAATTGAAGATATTTAACAGCTGCGTCTGACAAGTCGACCTATAATTTCCAGCAAAACACATCGTAGATTATATTTTGTTAATATATAGATATATAGCAGTCCACTAATAGATATTCATTACAGAAGAACAACCGTTCCTACGAGTTATTTGAATAGTTTTAGCTCTGCGGTAACTGGTTAACTCGTCACAGAGAAGTTTACTGAGACAGCGTTGCTTTTGTCTCTCATTCCAAAGGATCGTTCCTACTTAACTCGCCTATTCAATTTACAGCCTTTTGTTCTAAGCAATAAAATACAAATTATAGTGTATTGTTACGTGAGCTAGGATAGTTTTAAGCTGTATAGGGTATCGTTGGATGGAGTGAGTTGTTTAGTTGAAGCAAGATAACGTTTCCGGACGAGTTAGGTACGGCTGCGGTGTCCCTTTGAATACGTGTTCTGTGATACGTACCAATTTATGTAGTTATCCTTAAACTGTTGGTGTAGATACACTTGCTCACTTATCTTTTATACTAAATTATTCATATTAATTAATAAGCATAGAATAATAATATAACATTATCAGAAACGTAGTTGATTAAAAATGTCAACTGGTATTCGAATTCACAATTTAGTCAGAAAATTATGTTTAGTGACGTCTAGAATACTATTTTTGTCATTATTTTAGGGGTATCTTACCGTGATCCTTTTTCAGGAGCTATCTAAAATAATAAAAAGTTCTCAAAATAGTAATTGTATTTAAAAATTGTAAGCCGTGAAGTTTCTTGGATGAATAAATAATTAAATTCCTAAATAATTATCTTAAATGCGAGATACAAAACAAATGTATTCACACGGCATATTAAGCTGGGTACTTTATTAAGCGGCCGTGACCGGGCTTAGCCCGTAGGTCCGAAGTACCCGGGCTACGCTCAACCCGGGTAATTTAATAAATACCCGGACCGAAGCAATTGAGGAAAACTCGTTGCGGTAACTGAGGATCCTGATAGACGAGACGAGTGGACATACTTTTGTTTTGATATAAATAAATGTATAGCAGTTGGATCTGGTTAGAAAAGGTATATGGGTACGTTTGCATTGTTTAATAAGTGTAACTTTTGATACATGTATAGAGCGTGGCTTATTCTGGTTAAAAAAATATATTTGATTTAAGAAAAAATAATATGTACTTAAATTAGTTCTCTTCATTAAGACTATCACTCTATTTTCAATTATCGTGGTGGTACTTTGATGCCACTAGGCTCTATCTTGGTATCTTAATCTTTTGAAATAGCTTTTTTCGTGAGTCAAAGAATTTTCATTTTAATAAACGCTCTGCGACCAACAAGAAAATCCTCGTAGAATTTTATCATCGCAGCAGTTTCGCTGGCGAATCGTTGGCTGTAACGCCAAAAAAACGATAGACAAAAGAAACTCTTTGTTTTCGGCCCAATTTCACCGAACAACGCTATTCATATTTATATCGGCTTCTGCCCTTTGTGTGGTGTTACGTAACTCAGTTTGTTACCCCGTTTCCTTTTGTTAATTTGTACGCCGCCTTTAGACGTTCTTGTTATGCAGAACTTGGCCTTTTGTAGGGAACAATGGTTATCTGTGTCGATCTTTATTTTAATAATGTTTCGTTCTGAATTATGCTAATTTAGAATGTTTCTTTTATTAAAAATATAATGTGCGGCAATTCGAAAGGTATGCAGCGGTAGAATACTTTTTGGAGGTTGTGATTTATATAGTGGCTACTGTCAAAATGTTTTCGTTGATTTTCTATGCACGGTATATTCTTGTTTGGTTGTGCTTACATCCCATTTTATTTGCTGTAAATATTGTAAGCTAGGATCTGAGAAATGATTTGGCTGTCCAGCCAAATATCTGTCCATATCGCGCCAAATACCAGCCTCTAAATATTTGTTTTGAATAACCTACCTACAAAAGTATAATAATATTAGTTCTGTTAAGAAACTGTCCCACCGTTGGGCACGGGCCTCCTCTCAAACTGAGAGGGTTTAGGCCATAGTTCACTATGCTGGCCTAGTGCGGGTTGGCGAACTTCACACACCTTCGAGAAACTCCTACGCACGCAGGTTTCCTCACGATGTTTTCCTTCACTGTTAAAGCAAGTGATAATTAATTTTTTATTACGCACATGCTTTTGATAAACACGGAGGTGCGTGCCTGGGTTTGAACCCGAGACCTCTGACTTTGCAGTCCAACGGTCTAGCAACTGGGCTATTACTGCTACAAAAGTAATTTTATAAAATTTATTTTTATCTTAATAGGTATATTGAGTTCATCATCTAGGGTGATAATTATGTAATGGCTGCGGCATAATAATCCTTTGACGATACTTATAATGAAACTACAACCGGTCCGAATATTATCAAAGTATAACTAATAAGATAACGTTCTTAATAATATTAATAAATAGACGCGAACAGAAGCATCTTAATTAACGAATTTGCATTTATTACAATAATGCATAAAATATACATTAACATTTATAAGTTGTGTGAGTATTCTTGTTTGTTGTTGTAACAATCGTTTATTTAACTCCATGTACCCAAATTATGTTAAATACTAATTATTACCCGCGGCTGCGCATGCGTTTAGTAAGTAATTCATTTTGTAATATACGTTATAGACCATGTATTATTTTGATTTATGCCTATAAAATATATACACGGCTATAATACTGTAAAATTTCATCACAATCCGTTCAGTAGCTTTTGCTGTAGCTTTATAATATTAGTTAAATTATGACTAAAATGGATGCAATGTTAGAAGCTATTATAGAAAATCAAAATGCATGCCACTTATGAATGTTAATACGAATCATCATCATTTTTGTAAGTTGAAGAGAATAGAAAGTACGAATTTTAAATATGACTGAAGTCACATGAATTTCCGTAAGACAAGATTAAGAATTATAATAACATGCACCTACATTTTTTTTTCCTTGGATCTAATCTTTTATAGACTGACCCCCCATCTGCCCCCTTGGGTGGGCAGACGGGAGAGTGTCGGACTCTGCTGCTGCAGCAGCATACCGACTAAAACCTCCATGGTGTTCCTTCTCCCTGCCATAGTGGAGGGCTGCAGGCACGGGGACTACTTCTACGGCCTCTCCAGCGGTTGTCCTTTTAGGACCCACCTCTTATGCGGTCTCTTTCGACGCATGATTCTTTCTCATAAAGGGGGGGGGGGGGGGGCTGGAACACAAACACGCCCCCCCACGCCATCAATCACGCACGCCCTCTTCACGGAGGCATTAAGTCTGTCGGCCTGTCGCAGTCTTCTGCGTCCTACCCTTCGACGCCGGTTCGGGTCAGTAAGGGGATCGTCCTCCCTGACACGCTCCGCCGGCTCCTTTTCCGACATCACTGCCTTAGAGAAGTTTGCCACCAACTCCCATGACCCCTTACTGCCTACCATGGAGCAAACAATGGCCGGCAGGGACAGGCCCCTCCCCACAACTGCGACTAGAGCGTCGCGCTCCTCAGCCCAGGCAGGGCTGGCCTGTGTGTGTTGTACCGTATCTTCGGCGCAGCCACACTCGTGGCACTTCAGGTCTACTTCCCTTCCGATCACACGGTGCAGATACTTGCCGAAGCAACCGTGTCCCGTCAAGACCTGCACGAGCCGGAAGGTGAGGTCTCCTCCTTTTCGGTGCACCCATTCTTTCAACACAGGGTGCACCGCCCGTATGGTCCAGTGGCCCGCGCTGGGCTCTTGAAGCCGGTTTCCCCATCCTCGGAGGGCACGCGTCTGCGCCCGCTGCCGCCACCTCGCCACCTCAACCTGTGGGGCCCCTCCAAGTCTTCTCTCTTCCGCCCTCAGGTGGAAGACAGAGGAACATGCACCTACCTACCTTAACTTTAAAATAATTGGTTTAAGTTACCGATGTCATTTGTACCTAACTTTTGCATCTATTACCTGAGTGATTAGCTGCTCGGTGATCATAAAAATAGACCTAAGTAGATATCAGTATAAGCAGTTGTCTTCTTGTCGTGAAGTCGCAGGAAAAACATATTATTAATACACATTTTATTATTAAAAAATGAATTATATATTTATTTAAGTTATAAAAAGAGCTCCACTTTAGTTATCGTGCTTAACGAAACGATAAAGGCATCGTTGAGTAGAAGCTGCAGACTGATTTACATACGAATGTTTATAACTTGGTCGGCTCTTGCCCTCTGACAGGTTTTTAAGACCTATTTACATGGCTTCTATATCGATGCGTAAATAGGTTGCAACCTGCATGTAAAGAGCACCTGCACAGGTACATATTATCTCAACTTAAGTATCTATAAGTATCTCCATAATTATAGGGATAGTCGGGGACTCTACTATACCATGTGGTCTCTACCATAGGTTCATCCAAAATTGGAATCCAAATTAAAAATTTGCTATGGATGGAGGATGGATGACTCAGCGATCTGTGATATCTCTGTATCTACATCTGTATCGTCATTCTGTATTTCTCGTCTTCCATCCGTACCGTATTCTAAATGTATCAATATGAACCAATTTTGGATAGATTTCTTTGGAGGTGTGTATGTAAATTAACGAATATTTGATACTTACCTATCACTAAAACTGGTTTCATATAAACTTAGTAAGCGACATAGAGCGTTACGTTTTCTTTTTTATAATTTTATTCATTGCCCCCATGAAGGAAAATACATTCTCTACGTAATATCTTTCAGACACAATTTACATTTCTATGCATCATAATTGTGAAGGGAAGAGAATGAAGTCAAAAGTGCTTTTTAAAACACCAATGCCGAGGGGAGAGTCCATTCAGTTTCGCAATTATGGAGTATCAATTTAAATTTTATGTGAAAAATTCGTATTAACATCTTTTTGGACAAGGTTTTGACTTTTAGCTAGGGAAAGATATATAATCATTGAATATGGTAGGTAGTTCTATATAATTTATTAGTATCATTAGTAGGTAGATATACTCATAATTTAAAACAAATATATAAACGCTTATATTCTTCAATTTTGGCATGGAAGAGGTGCACTGTGTACACTCACTCTTCGCCGACAATGTTACTGATACTTATATCAGTGTGAAATTATACATAGTCTCTCAATGATCTCATTAATGCATCTCTTATTATTAATTTTGACGGACGATTTAGCGCAGTGGTTAAGAGCTTTACCCGCTCCGTCCACTGTGTCTAATAGTCGCGGATTCGATTCCCACACGGGACAAATCTTTGTGTGATCCACAATAATTTGTTCTGGTCTGGGTATTTGTGTATGTGAACTTTCATGTTTGTAAACGCACCCACGACACAGGAATAAATCCTAGTGTTTAAAAAAACAACAAAAAAATGTCATTATATTATATACTCTCTGCCTGCCCCGCAAGGGTTCGGGCGTGATGATATAGATAGATAGAGAGATATTATATAATACACTTATATATAGGTATTTTTAAGTATATCATTTCAAAGACAGGCGCCGATTAGCACTGATGTAGGTAACATTAGTGTAAGTTTTTAATTAACTTAGATATGTATCTGGTGTAGGCACACCAGATACATATCTAAGTTAATTATAATTTATAGGCATAAATTGTATCACACTTGACATTCACTCACGATAGCTGGCTATAACTATATTTTTAATTAAGAAATGACATCAGCTTATTGGATAGGTACTCTAGTAGATATCTACTCCACGCATAAAATCTCACAAAGATGAAAACCCAATGAGTTAAATTTTTTACGCTCCGAAATAACAATGTAAGCATTTCACAGGGAGAGCTGTGGAGCAAAATGTAAGAGACCAATTCGCCGTATATAAAACCGATACCTAACTTTAATTAAAATGGAAAGGTACTAGTATATTCTTTATACGTTTAATCTATATATTAATACGTGAAGCAAAAACTTTGTACACATTTTTACGAAAATTGCGCGGACGGAGGAGTATGAAATTTCCCACACTTATAGTTTATATAGAGAAGGAGTGAAGAATGCTAGTATTTTTTTTTAATTAATAATAAAAAATACATTAAATCAATGAAAAAAACATTACACACACTACCATGTATTTGACATAATACACGTCAAATTGATTTTTGTCTTTAATAATATTTGCCTATAGTCTTACTGAATGTCAAACATAACCAGCAAACGATGAAAAAGTAGGTCGACCTATGGGCAACCACTAGTTAAAATAAATGTATGTCTGCCTCGTTGGTCTAATGGTGAATAATGCCCTTTGCTATCACGAGTCCTGGGTTCAAATCCTAGGTCGGACAAATTTAGTTTTTTAATCACAAAATTTCCAGCATCAGTCCGGAGTCTAAAATTATGCCCGGTATATGGCAATAGCGAAAAGTATGTATACACCTCTGCCACCCACGCTTGGGGAATGTAGGCTCGACGGTGTTTATTTTTTTAACTTGTATATTATTATTGTGCTATGTATATATTACACTATATCGTATTTCATAATATGTACTTATGTATCTACGATAGTTTAGTATAAAGGTTCCGTAGGATCATATCGTCAAGGCCCACAAACTCCATGAATCGCAATGCCCCGGAAAATATAACAAGGCGATTTATATTCGGCAGCGGTTCGGGCTCGTTTTTCTATCACGGAAATCTGGGCCTGTATGTGTGCCCCATTGTGCGAGCTAACCCTCCGATATTGGACTTATTTGTACCATCTGGAATGGAATTTATAGAATTGAGATGGACCTGTGTAATGTACTTATATTGTTTTAAAATGGATAGGTTTTTAGGAATTAAGTTACGGACCTATATGGATAAAAGTAAAAAAGTACAAGTATGCACATATTATTAGGTAAATCGATTTAAAACTATCTAATTATAATCATAATTCTATATAGTAATGAATTGGGTTCCACATCACATATAATACAAGCTGTATCATAACGCAAGATCTGAAAGTAGTTTGTTCTAAATCGGTAACTGAATCGATTCCAACTATTTTTAAATTTAGATATATTTTTTTATTTATCTATCTATCTATCTATATCATCACGCCAGCTCCCTCGCGGGGTAGGCAGAGAGTACAGAGTTCCAACAGGTTCTTTCCTTACATACCTCTCTGGCTTCCTCCACTCTCATAGTTCGTCTCATACACACTCGCCGGTTACGGAGACTCTTGACTTGCCCTTCAGCTAAGACACGGTCTATTTGGTCATGGTTTTTTATTTAATTTTCAATAAATGCTGTTACTGATTCTGTTCGCTGTATTAAACAAAATTTAATAATTATTCAAAGCATTACAGCTATTTTAAATGTATTTCTATTACACACATCTCAATACGCATACAAAAGATAATTAATTATTAAATTTTATGGTTTATTCGGGTACCAAAGAGCTTAAAAAATAGTAGTAAATTGGAAGTATGATTTTAGTAGAAATAGTAGTAGAAATAGTAGTATATTAGTAGAAATAGTAGTATATTGGAAGTATGATTTTCGTATTGAATTAAATAATCTAATTGGGGTGTCTGAGGTCTTGCGTTATACATGTTACACCTTGTATATACTTAGCAAACTAATGATATGAATAACACTTTTACATAAGATACACATTTTACAGTTGTGTATCTATATTTATGTACCCAACAAAGTATAAGTCCCCTATTTTATCTAAAAATTTATGAATTCCCACAGAAGTTTCTTGTTATTTGCACAATCTCTGTCAGCCAAGACTTAATGACGGTGCAGATTCATAATTCTCTCTAAAAATATTACCTACTAGACAAAATAGTTAACCTATTCATAAAGCTGAACAATAGCTTTTTATTACTGGGACTGAAGCTCATTCATTATTGAATCCCTTTGAGTGCCTTAAATAGGTTTATAATTTGTACTTGACACCTAACGAGCACTTTTAATTTCTGTCTTATATATCTTAGCCAAATTGATAATTCAATCACGCGTGGCGGTTGCATCCTGCCAAATGCAAGCCACGAATGACAACTAAGAGGGTGGCGACAAAATTATATCTATCTATTGTGGGTGCGGGTGCCGCCCTAAGACAAAAGGTTCGCGCCAAGGGACGCGTTATTTTTATACCAAAACGACACCAGAATAACAAACCAACTGGTTTTTCTTCGTAAAAATATCTTAATAAAAGCCGGAATTAGGCTATTACATTCTGATCATGCGCCATCTCGCTTCCTCAGTTACTGATGCGTCCGAACTATTGTTTTTGTTGCATTTGATTTATGTTTACTTTGCGAATGATTTATCGCTATTTAAAAGGATGCGTTTCCATTTTATTATTTGTGTAATACCATACATAATGTTCTTTAATTATTTGATTTACAATGCGGTTATTATCGGTCGCGGCATGACCTAAAACTTTATGTATAAATACACTTTGGCAAACAACGACGAAAATGAAGTCGTGAATATTTTTTCATACATAATGAAATTTATTCAGACCGCCGCTAAATAAATTCTTATTTTTACGAACATTTTTATATTTCCTTACATTTGTGCATTCACTTCAAACTTAATTAGACTTTATAGAGCGTTCCTTCCCAATTTCGTTTTACTCTCGTCTGACGCACGCTGAGACTTATTCATTGGAGTGAAGGCGTGGGAGGGTGTGCGGATGGGGCCCGGGGAGGGAGGGAGGAGGGCTTGGCCCGAAATAGCAAATAAATGAGACGAAAATGTAAATGTTGCGCTTCAAAGATGAAAAGCGCGCCGCTCCCGCTCTTGTTAAGCTCATCGCAAATGTACCAAAATTAGGAGCTCGGCTAAAATAATTTTCAGACCAGATGTAACGAACACCGACGGAGCGAAACAGCGTGTAAATGAAAATACGAAATGTCTACTAATTAAAGGGAATGAGAGGAATAAGCTTACCGTTGCTTGTTTTGCTGGTATTAATTTTCTTGACACGCGTGTTGTTAACGTTTAATGTAACATTGATGTCTGTACACTTCTTGCTTATTTTTTGTCGTGCTACCTACACCGAAGTTAATTGAAAGGGTTAAGCTTGCATTAATACTTCAATAAAACTATAAGCGGTACAGAAACGTAATCTTCAGCAGCCTACCTACGAATAAAATGTCCGAGTTCATTATCTTAATAAAGCTATTTGCACACAGACATCCGTGTCCGTAGTTCGCGGCAACGACCATATTGTTCGCCGAAATAGGTAAGTACGTTTAATAAAAGTCCGCATAAGTCTACGGAACGACATATGTCCAGGGAGGATTATATTGAATCATTTTGGTGCCACCCTCGCCACGGCTGTCTCTGTTATTGCAATATGTAATTGAATATATATTCTTTATGCGTATACCATTTCAGAAATTATATACTGACGCATTGGACATAATGCAGGCTGAATGTTAATCATGTGAATTGTTTTTTTTTTCCTCTAAGTGTCGATAGAAATTTTATAGGTATACTTTTTACATTTTAGATTCACTTTCAATGCTTATTATTGGATATGCATTATTTATAACTCAGGTAGGCAACTACCTTATAATAGATTATAAGGCCTTTTTATGATCCGGAGTTCTTGTAAACAATTACATGGTGTTATTTTTGTATTATTGTTGTTCCGTTGTATTTACTTAGGTAAATACTAAACGTGCTTGTAAACGGTGCCAGTAAACTTATGAACTACTGCCACGGGTAACTCGTATACTTACTATCTTCTTATATGGTTGTTTATACGATGCAATTACCTAATTTGCCTTTGCTCCAGTTACTTGTATTGTGTAACAGCACCATAAGCGTGATTTCTAAAACATCACTGTTAGTCAGCCTATTAATTTGTCTTTACTGATGCACAGTACATTATTAATAATTATCTATTTAGGAAGCATAATTAGGTACAGCAATAAATGCAACACTTCTTCCCACAAAAGCGTATGTAAACGTTTTTGGAATATACTCAGCTCCGTACGTTAAAAATTATAACATCTGACGTAATCTCATAAAATCTGACCCTTAAACAAACATTAAGTTTTTCTCAAAAACGTGTAAGCATTAAAGACACGCGTCGTGCCAAATAATATAATGGTCTAACTGTAATCATGGCCACAATGACCCTTTAGCCATGCCGGTACGGTCTAGGCACCTATGTTAGCGGAGTCCGCAGTTAAATCGCGTATAAACTCTGCCGGACAAAGACATGCATTGTGCTCGATCCCTTACAATAAACCTATAGAAAATGCACTTGCATACGAATGCAGGCCGATCGTATGGTCTTGACATGATTATATTTATCTCCTTAGTGCTTGATGCGTCAATGCTTGACTATAAGTTATTGATGGGTTGATGTCGACTTTCTTCTTCAATACAAGTAGTCAGTACAGTGAGCAATGACAATTGCTAAAGAATCCCAGTTTTTTAAATCATACCTACTCTATATATTAAAGCGGTGGAAGTTGTCAAATCCGAATAATTAGTAACATATTCAAAGCAGAATCACCAAACTTAAATGGTACATCGCTCGTAGAACTGACGGCCGTTGTTGCAGAAAGGTTCTAGAGTGGCGACTTCGTCTCGGAAGACGTAGAGTGGGCAGGCACCCCACAAGGTGAAGCGATGACCTGGTGAAGGTTACTAGTTGAAGCTGGATGCGTACAGCACAAAGCCGGTCGTTGTGGCGATCTTTGGGGTAGGCCTTGGTCCTGCAATGGACGTCTTCCGGCTGATGATGATGATGATGATTCAAATATATTAGGATCAATAAAAATAAACATTTGATGCAAAATAAACGTGATATACTGAGAGTTCTAGGCGAGTTATGTTCCTGACCGCTCTATTAAGGGCTATTTCAATAATAATCGAGGTAGATTATATGGAAACTTCAAATTATCAGTTTTTGTTCTATTCCTTTTGTAATTTTGTTAAACCATTTTGTGGTGATATAAAAATGACTTAAAAAAATATTTCTTTACACTCATTAACAGCAAATAATTAATTACTAAGTCCCAATTTTGATACATTCTTGGTTTTTATGCATTAATAAGCATACTTACCTACTTCTAACTTTAGTATAAGTAATTTTTTTGTCACCAAGAGTTTAAAAATTCTTTTAATAGATTGTTTTTGTAAGACTGGACTCGTTTAAAATTAGTAGATACGTAAATACTCACTTCTGCCACTAAATGGCGCAATACGTTATGGTAAATTAGATTACAGTTTCAATGGAGATAAATAACCATTCAAAGATGTCTACCGGCATAATTTATGATAAACGCCCTAGCAAAGAGAATAGAGGCCATCTCCGCCCACAGTTGTAACTGATTGTTAGTATTACGTGTAACTAGATAAGTATAGTACACACCTACCTAAACATGTAGTAGATAAGTGGTAGGGATTTTAAATCTAGACTCGTTATACTTACTAACTGGGTGTAACAGATTTATCACGCGATACATTATTCCTTTAAGAATTACAATCTCAGTGAATTTGCAGAATGGGTAAAGCTTATCAGTTAGTATATAAATATTTAAATTTACATCCGTTTGGCATGTAAATTATTCATACTTGTTGGGTAGGTAAGCCCTGATTTACATTTAACATACGCTCGGTAATGTGCAGTGAAGTATCGTACTTTATTTTTCTGCTGCGCGAATGAGCACCCATACATCAATATTCAGGTATCATGAATAAACAGACACCAAAAAAAATATTTTAAAAACTACACAAAAGTAAATTAACCTACGTACCTTTCTATTAAGTAGTATAATATATTTAGGCAAAATGTACCTACAACAAGATAAAAAAATCATAAGCCGTACCTGTACCTATATAATCTATACCTAAAGGTAAATTCATTTTATATTCTCATTTATAGATTAATGTGGCAATGGGCGGGCCACATAGCGCGAAGATCGGACGGGCGTTGGGGCAGAAAGATTCTAGAGTGGAGACCACGTATTGGCAAGCGCAGCGTGGGACGACCACCTGCCAGATGGACCGACGACCTTGTGAAAATCGCAGGAAGTCGTTGGATGCAGGTGGCATCGGACCGGTTACGCTGGAAAGCGATTGGGGAGGCCTATGTTCAGCAGTGGACAAGTATAGGCTGAGATGATGATGATTTATAGATTGCATTTTCCACTGTTAATATTAATTACAATCCAACAATTGACGCAATTCGGAGAGCAAGCCAATCACGAGGGAAAATGGAATAGCTTGAAATAATAATAGGTTTCCATAATAGCGTGACAAAAGCTGGCGTGACGAAAATCACTTCATCGAAGTGATATTTCATTGTTCATTATTTGTTTTTGACATGGAATCTATCAATCAATCAATCAATCAGCCTATCGTAGTCCACTGCTGGACATAGGCCTCTCCTAACACGCGCCATTGCACACGGTCCCCCGCCTTCCGCATCCAGTCCGTCCCAGCGACCTTCTTGAGGTCGTCGGTCCATCTAGCTGGGGGCCGTCCTACCTTACGCCTACCAAGTCGCGGTCTCCACTCTAGGACACGCTTGCTCCATCGGCCGTCGGTCCTTCTGCAGATGTGACCAGCCCATTGCCACTTTAGCTTACTGAGTCTGCGAGCTATGTCGGTAACTTTGGTTCTTTGTCGGATTACCTCGTTACGAATTTTATCCTTCAAAGAGACGCCGATCATAGCTCGCTCCATAGCCCGCTGTGCGACTTTGAGTTTGTGGACTAGTCCCACTGTGAGTGTCCACGTCTCGGCCCCGTAAGTCATAACAGGTAGAACGCATTGGTTAAAGACTTTAGTCTTCAGGCATTGCGGTATAGGCGAAGCGAAAACGTGACGTAGTTTGCCAAATGCCGCCCAACCCAATTGGATCCTGCGGTTGATTTCTTTCTCGAAGTTGTTCCTACCAAACTGGACAACTTGTCCAAGGTAGACATACTCCCGAACAACTTCGAGCATCGAACCATCGACGTAGATCGGTCCCGGCGTGACATGCTCATTAAACATGATCTTGGTTTTATCCAAGTTCATGCCGAGACCGACACCTCGAGAGGCTCCATTTAGGCTATGCAGCATTCCGCTCAACTGTTCCAGTGACTCTGCCACGATGACGATATCATCGGCAAACCGAAGGTGTGAGATGTATTCGCCGTTGATGTTAATGCCCCGCCCAGTCCAGTCCAGCGTCTTGAAGACGTCTTCGAGTGCATTGGTGAAGAGCTTGGGGGATATTACATCCCCCTGTCTTACCCCTCGATGCAGCTCGATCGGGTTGGTCTTTTGGTCCTGGAGCTGGACGGTCATTGTGGCGGTATCATACAGACATCTCAACACCTCGATATAGCGCCAATCGATGCCACATCGCTGCAGAGCATCCAAAACCGCCCAGGTTTCGATGGAGTCGAAGGCTTTCTCGTAGTCCACGAAAGCCATACACAGCGGCTGATTGTACTCTTCGGTCTTCTGTACAATCTGCCGAACAGTATGGATGTGGTCTACGGTGCTGTAGCCTTTTCGAAACCCGGCTTGTTCCGGTGGCTGGAACTCGTCAAGTCTTCTGGCGAGGCGGTTTGTGAGTACTCTCGAGAACAACTTGTAGACGTGGCTCAGGAGTGAGATGGGTCTGTAGTTCTTCAGCAAGGTTTTGTCACCTTTTTTGAAGAACAGAACCACCGCACTCCCGCTCCACGCTTGAGGTGTTAAGCCCTGGTGGATGACGGAATTAAAGAGACTCGCTAGCTTTTTCAGGATTGGAGTCCCGCCTGCTTTTAGGAGCTCAGTGGTGATTCCGTCATCGCCCGGCGACTTGTTGTTTTTGAGCTGCTCGAGAGCCACTCTGACCTCGTCCTGGTTGACATCAGGGATGTCTTCCGTATCGTGGCGTGCTAGTGGGGCTCTGTGGTCGTCAGCGCTGGGTCTCGAGGGTTTAGCCATCCGTGATGCGTACAGGTCTTTGTAGAAACTCTCAATTTCCTCGAGTATCTCGAACTTGGAGGTCACGGTTTTGCCATCCGCTGTATTAAGTTTCGTCAGATGGGATCTACCTAGCTGGCGAGCGAAGACTTTGGTGCCTCTGTTCTGTTCAATCGCAGCCGCGATGGCGCGGGTGTTGGAACATCGGAGGTCACGTCGCACCCGCTTCCGGATCTTCCGGTTGAGGTTCCTCCCATCCGGCGAAGACGCCTGCGTGGATGACATTTCCCGTCTCTGCCTCATAAGTTCGAGAGTCTCGAGCGAGAGTTTAGACTCTCTGTTACCGCTTTTGCCGGGAAACACCTATGACACAATTAAATTAGATTTTTTATTTGAGAAAATATTATTTAAAACTTGATATTTGTTGATACATCTTCCGATATTTTAGCTGCTATATGAAGCGATATTTTAACGTAACCTGGTATGTTATTGAAAAAAAATATATTTACTTATCTATCTATATATCATTACAGGAATTGGCGTGATGATATAAATAGACAGGTAAGTACATGATTTTTTTGCGGGAAAGGAATTTGATTGGGGCCGTTGACTACATTTATATCATTGCCTTGTTATACCTGTCAGCCACGTGGACACTTTGCGATCATCAATGTTGGTACCTAACTTAAGGATCTAAATCTAAAATCGCAAAAAAGAATGAGAACGCATTTCTATGAACGTAATCCTCATAGTATTTTTTAATCTTGACTATAAAAAGCCTTGGTGCATTCTTAACTTTACGAAAGTGTCTCTGTTTCATGTTTCCACAGAAGTACTTCATACCCGATTAAGATATGAAGATGTAATTAAAATGTACGCAGGAAACGACTTAATAAACTGAATCCTTATAAAATCTGCGATACATACGTATCTACCTGCCTACAGAAATAATTAACTTAGTTTAGATATTTTCATCGGAAAATTGTTGGATAACCACCTCGACTTTTATAATTTTAGGTACCAATAAAGGTATATCTACGCGAATATCCTATTTTTATCAGCACGATTTGCAGAAGAGGAGAGGTGATGGAGTGAGGGAGGTGATGGCAGCCCAAGTAGTCGTACTCGTGAACAGATGCTGCTTGTGGAGACTGGTCCACCCAGAATCCTCTGGCTTGACATTATAACATATGTTTAAAAATATTCCGAAATATTCCGGTCTGGGTATTTGTGTACGTGAATTTTCATGTTTGTAAACGCACCCACGACACAGGAATTAATCCTAGTGTGGGGCAACGTTTTAAAAAAAAAAAAATATATATATTATTATTTGTCTTATATCTCAGCCGTAAGGCATTACACTGGAGCTGGATCGCATAAATAATTTTGTATAATATCAAAATGTATGTATCTACAAGGTGTAACATAATAAACGCAAGACCTCAGACACCCCGATTAGAGCATTCTTTCTTTCTTTTTCTTTTTAAAAAAACGTTGCCCCACACTAGGATTAATTCCTGTGTCGTAGGTGCGTTTACAAACATGAAAATTCACATACACAAATACAAATACCCAGACCGGAACAAATAATTGTGGATCACACAAAGATTTGTCCCGTGCGGGAATCAAACCCGCGACTATTAGACACAGTGGGCGGGGTGGGCTATGCCCTTAACCACTGCGCTAAATCGTTCGTTGCTTCATAAATTCAAAACGTAAACCAAATTTTCCCCTTTTTGAAGCACTTTTATACCCCAATTAACAATTAAACATGTATGTGTATGTGTGCATAAATACGGGTTAGGAATGCATTTGTAATATCCTTATTGCTATGAATCAAGAATAAATTTAGTTTTTTATAGCGCACTGAAGGAAGTAAAAGCATTTTTTTTCAAATTAAAAAAAAAGTTAGATACATTAAAAATAGTTGAAATCAATTCAGTTATCGATTTAGAACAAACTACTTTCAGGTCTTGCGTTTATTATGTTACAGCTTGTATATAGATAATTATGAAAAAAATGAATGGAGAATTAGACAAAAAAGACAAGCCCGCTGAGTTTTCCGCCGGATCTTCTCAGTGGAGGCCGCGGTCCTATCCGGTGGTTGATTAGTAAGATAAAAAAAGATGTAAATATGATAATTTGTAAACACCCCCGCAGGGTTTATGCAAAATAAACGATTTGAGCTTGAGTTTGAGGACTGTCCCTTTATAGTATTAGTACCATGTATTCACTATTATATCTAATCAGAACTGTCTCGTGTTAATAACCTTATTTTCACTAAGACAAATATATACTAATTTATACATTTTAATGTTATTTACTGCACATTATCATTTAGATTAAGACACGTACTGCTTTTGGTAATGAGCCAAAGAAGTATTTGTATTCATTAGTCGTTGTGTATGAATAAAAAAGTCACGTGTAAGCTCCAAATTATATTCATCGTAAAACTAATGAACATTTATTATACAGATCTCTACACAATATATTAAAAAAAATACCTAATTATTCTTTGAACATGATAATTAAAATTAAATAAAAAGCTATGATAAGAATTAAAATAAACACCATCACGCCCATATTCTCACAGCAGGGGTGCCAGGGACACCTCTGGCACCACATAAATAAAATAATATAAATAGTCAAACTTAAATATAATAAATCATAACATATATATACATTTCGTATAATATATTAACACACACACACACCGTCAGTGTGTGGCAGAGGTGTACTAAGTAGACCCACTTTTCACCGACGATGTTAAGTCCCATGTAATAGACGCCAAGCCTATTGCCATATACCGGGCACAATTTAACACTTCGGACTCATACTAGGAATTTTCGTTAGAAAAACTACATTTGTTCGATTTAGGATTTGAACCCAGGACCGCGTGATCACAAAGCGATGTGCTTTGCCACTAGACCAACGAGGCAGTCGATAAGAATACGATAAGAATCAAAAATTAATAACTTACTTTACATTGAAATTACTGTATGTAGGTACAATTTACATTAAAAATACTCTATATCTATATATCACGCCAGATTGTTTGCTGTATATCCAGAGAGTAAAGAGTTTCAGCCCTAGAAATGTTAATAAAAACACACGCAGAAAAGGAAATACCGCATGATTTTGTCCGAGACCACTGTCGCCATTTTGTCACACACGCACAGTTTGAAACCAATAGGCAGTTTCACATACCCCCACTATTGCTGTAAAAAATACTTTCCGAATGAAAGAATGAATTGTAATAGCCTTATAGTTACAATTTTTGGAAGACTTTCCAGAGTCGAATGTACTGCAAAATACTAATTGTAGCCACGGCATCACATACAGCAGTATTAAATTACGTAATGCGCATTTGTGCTAATTTTTCTCACAATTGTGGCGACAACGCAGGCGGAATGCGACTTCTAGTGTTCTATAATTATGATTTCTGTGGTTTCAATATATTCTTTTCAAGACCTCTCTGGCAATTCTATAATGATCTATCTATACCTTCACGCCTGATACCTTGCGGGGTAGGCAGAGAGTACAGAGTTCTTTCCTTACAGACCTCTTTGGCTTCCTTCACTCGCATAGTTCGTCTTATACACGCAAGCCGATTACGGAGACTCTTGACTTGCCCTTCAGATAACGCACGGTCTATTTGGTCATGGTCAGATAGTCTAGGTCTTCCTCGCATTGTATATCTGTTTTGTGGAGCATACCCTTTCCTATCTTTACACCGATACTATCCTTCATACCTTCACGCTTTTTTACTACGCTGTCGCGAATATGGTCTGTCAGCTTGACTCCGCACATCTTCCGCAGAGCTCGCATTTCGACTGGATTTATTCTGCTTTCTTTTTCTTCTTACATACCCAACTCTCACTGCCATATAACAGCATTGGGACAAACACCCCGTTATGTATAGCCAGCTGCGCTTTTTGGCTTAAGTCCTGGCTTCCAAGTAGCGTTCTCATCGTACAATTCACTCTATTCTCTGCACACCATAATGATACCTTATATTATACAGGATTTCATTATGATATTTCAAGTACCAAGTAACTAAAGATACACACAACGTATACATAGAAGTATGTATCTCTATATTGTATATAGACATGATACAGTCGCAGGTTCGTATCTGCAAGTACATCGTTGCATCCGCGACATTACGACTGTCGGCCGGCTCTGAGATCACTGATACCGCAATTCTAAGAAACACTCATTGCAATGCAATGCACTGCATGCATTTCGCGATGTATGTATGTTACTTACTTATTTAGCAATGTTGAGTAAATCTTAGTTTAGGGACTATTTTAAATGTTATACTTGCATAGACACAATTTACAAGCCTGACTGCATATCCCCTCATTTTATCAAGTAATTGTGGATTAGATCCCCGCATGGAACAATTCTTTGTGTGACTTATAAATAATTGTTTCGTTCTGAATATTTGTATATGTAAGTTTCATGTGTGTAAATAATTCATAGTGTGGGGCTACGTTTTAGTAAAAAAAGGTTTTGGTAACAAAAAAATTTTTTTTGCTTCTATTCCCATTCAATACTTCTAGTATTTTACATGAGTTATTCCAATGGAACTTAGATTGTAACACATCAAAGTATTTAGGTGTTCCCCTTACCTGTTATATTTCTAAATTTTTATATCTATTATTTTAAATTTCTCTTCTTTTGGCAAACCTACACATAAATATTTTATCTTAGTCATTCCCGTCACTTCACAGTTCCACACTCTCATCTCGACATTTACATTCGATGCAATCGTATTTCATCACTCCACTACCCACTTAGTGGCTCAACATTCAGTTCCTGGCAAAACATTAAATTATCTTCATTATATATTCAGTATAATATAATAATATTCCATTAGTAGAAGTAGCCTCATTTCTAAAGCTCTGACCTACAAATAATCTCATAACTTATACAAAACAACTCTGACAAGAAAAAAAAAATTCGCTGTATGAATAACGTTTGAATATTTATACGTGCTATTTGTTCACGAAAATGAATTAATTTATCCGAGTGGAAGAACGGGGACGTTCTCGGATCTACTCCTGAATTCATCCGGATCCCGTAAATATTTTATTGCCTCTGTGGAAAAAAACATCGGAACAAATTACCGGGAAATATCGCGAGCAGTTTTCAATCTCATACCTTAAGTGGTATAAACGATAAAAATAAATTTAGCATTTGTGTGCTTTTATAGCTGAGATTTGTAGAGCTTTCAAGGGTTTGTTATTTTGTTGTGGGTGAGGCACCTACCGTAATGGACCGATAGCAGGAGCCTAGTATTAAAATAAAAGTGATATTGCTGCCTACGTGATGTGTTTGGTACCGAAGTAGGCGGAACAAAAATATCTGAATACTTACTATACCTACAAACACTCAAATGTAGGTATTGAATTGTTTGATATTAAAAAAATGGCAGGGTGTGCGTTGATCATTTACAGTTAAAACAATAAAACTTCAGATTGCTAAAAGTTCAAATTGGATATTTTGTAACTAGGTGCTTGCTACGTTTGAAAAAAAAAGCTGAGTTCTTGAATATTACACATGAAATAAAACTATTTTTCGGATTTTATTGCGATTTGTTTTTGATTTTTAAGTTTCCGACGTTTCGAGTGCTTTGCAGCACCCATGGTCACGGGAAGGACTGAGGTGTTAGACGTTCAAAAGGCATAGTTGTTCCGGGTTACTCTCAAACTTATTAATTATTTACTTAAAGATCAAAAATAAGGCGAAAAAACAAGGTTGATTCACAAAGTCAAAGTCTCAAGGTACATTAAGAAAGCAATTACAAACATCAAAATTATTACATTTTTGATATCTACCACCAGGCCGAAACGCGGTCCTCTACCTACATACTACATTAAATCATATTATTAACATATTATGCAACAAACATGTTTATAAGCATACCAAACATGTCTAAAGTTTACTAAATAGCAATAAATCAAACCGATCAGTTTTTATTTTTATAATACTGTGATTTATAAGCACTTATCATACATTATAGGCTAGGCTTATACATTTTATAATGGCGATTACAAAATCAAAACCTGATATTTTAAATGCAATCCAAAATTCAAAACAGGTATATTAGGTATTCAGTATGTGAATTTATCTGATAATGTGTAGGGATCTGTTATTTTTCTATATTAAACTATATAATGGTAGACTGTAGACAAAAGGAAAAGACACTATTGATCTTCATTCATTGATCATCATTTTGAAACAACATACAAGTTTCATATATACTCCTACTACTCATATGAATCTTCGTCGAAAGTATATAGATTTCGATTCCGATTCTACAAAAACCGCCTTCGCTCAAAAATTCTTTTGTTATCTGGGCAGTTATTTATATAATAAAGAAATAAAATGTTATCTATTTACCCTGTTTCGAAATACAAATGTAAAGTCGTTGTATCTAAGTGGCTACAAGAAACCATACACACACACACACATACACACACTCACACACATGCACACATACACACACTCACACACATGCACACACACAGACACACGCACACACACACTCACACACATGCACACACACAGACACATACACACACACACACACACACACACACACACATACGCACACACATGAACACGCAAACTTTTGAGTTACTTATCTCTAGTAATAAGTTTATAATTCCAAAAAATGTACGAGTCCTGAGTTGGTGAGGGCCTGGTGATCCGTCGCACAAGTTACCCCTAGTTCGAACACCAGTCACTCACAAAGGTAGAAATTGTAATTAAGGAATTATTTTGTTATATCACTAATTGTAACATGCCTTTGTGTTGAAAACAATAAATTATTATTATTATCTTGATTACGAAGATAGTGTCAACAGTTTGACAGTTTTGCTTAATTTGTACCAATAATTTACTAAATAACCTAGAGTTAACATGACTGGCACGAGTGAAATGTACACGCGAACTAATTAAGTTGCTTAAGAATGTTTAATTCATATATTTTTTTCTACATTCAAATATTATTCGAATTTCAAATTAATGACCATATCAAAAACGCGTTTACACGTTTATATATTTTTAAATCGATAATCTAAAGCGATAACCTAGTGTAATGCCAGAATTTATAGCAATATTTAGTTAATTCAATTTTAAAAACTCAGAGAAAATATATATATATATATAAACTTATATTTTAATAAGGCCATGTTGGTACTAGAACAAGGCGTATAAAATAAGTTATAATACACCAAGACATTTCCTATAAATTACACGAGCTTCACACGGTATTTTACAATTATACAAAGAGGCTTTATTTTCTTGGCCTGCAACAATGTAACGAAACAAAGAAATTATTTGTCGCGATTGTATCTCATGTTACTAACATAGTTCCAGTAAATAAATCTTTTCGCGTAGGGTACTCATTATGCGGTTTTATAAGACAGGCATACCCATTTAATATACTACAACATTTGTATATACAAGTCGTTATGCTAAGGGCGTCGAGAATTGTGCACTTCTGAGTGCCTTTTTCAAGTTTTACTGCGTAGTAAAAAATCTATAAATGCATTTTAACTAAATTATTGTGGTAATATGCGCAACAATCTTACCAACTTTGTTTAAGTGTGGGCGGAAGTGCGTTTTGCATTGTTTTAATAGTGTTATTGTGATTTGTGGAAGCTACCTACTAAGGGCTTGGAAACTATTATGATATTATTTACGGAGGGATTATGATGAGTTTAGATGTATACTGAGATGATACTATTCTAAATTTGATATAGGACTGTCCAATGTACATTGATAATAATTTGTAAAAATATTAGGATCGACTCTTTAGGGATATCTAGACACGAAGCATTGTCTAATATCCGTAGTATATAGAGGCGAAATTGGCAAATTTCTTTTTGCTGTGCATTGTTATTGAAACAGTATCAAGTTTTTAAACACATATTAACGTAAGATCTATCTGATTCAATTCCAGGCAGGACTTATTAGGTATATACCTAAGAAAATTTGATTTCGCATGATAGTAACTCTATATTATTACAAAATGGAATATATTATTCATCTCTATCATAATCAGAATATTTTTTATTCATGTATTTATGAATCATCTGAAAAGTAAGCAAGGACTCTATTACCAGTCTGTCTATCTTCACGTTAAATCCATTGCGGGGTGGGCAGAGAGTATAGAGTTTCAACAGGTTCTTTCTTTACAGACTTTGGCTTCCTCCACTCTCATAGTTCGTCTCTACATGACTACAAAAAGAAATATATTTTTTATGAGCCCATGCAGACACGTCCTTTGAATCTAATGATGACATCAATCGATATAGTCTATCTTTGTAATTTGATTTAAAATAGATTAGCTATTAATGTCATTTTTAAATTTAAAGCATGTTTTTGCAACTCATCGATGGTGACATTATTTTTTCTAATTTATTTACTCTATGGCCCTCTCAGGTTGGGAGGAGGCCCGTGAGGCCTGAGGCCCAATAGTGGAACAGTTCCTTAACAGGGCTAATATTATTTATTTTCACTTTCTATGTTCTCGCAATTTACCTTGCTTTATACATTTTTAAATCCCAAAAAGGGACACAGGCGCAGAGGCAGACTATCAGCCAGATAGAGTGATGACATCGTAAAGGTGGCCGGAAAATTCTGGAATAGGTTAGCACAGGACCGGAACGTATGAATTAATAGAGGAGAGGCCTACACTCAGTAGTGGGTAGATATAGGCTGATTGATGATGGTGATTTATTTTTAAGTATTATGATTAATTATTATTGATCTGTGTGTTTGTTTGTTGCAGGCGTGTTGCGGGTAAGGTTCGGGCGCGGCCATCCTCGCGGTCGACCTTACTAACAGGTGAGGCGGCGACGCCACACAGAACATGATCCTAAGGTTTGAATTTCAACTTTATTTTACTCACATTAAAGCTTATTTTCCATCACATTTCTCGTTTCATAAAACTCATTTCCATTCGCTTAAGACTTATCGCAATTAACGCAAAGCTTTCATTACTAGGCTGGTTTTATGTATCTTAATAGGACTTCATTTTCGTTGTGTGGGCGCCCTCATTTTAAAATTATATAATTTATTTTTTTATTATTTAATTTTAAAATTGTATTTTTTACTGCCTCGTTGGTCTAGTAGCGAATAATACGCATAGCGATCACGAGGTCCTAGGTTTGTCAAAATCTAATTTTTCGAATGAAACATTTTTAGTCTCAGTCCGGAGTCTGGTGTAATGATAAAAGGCTCGCCTTCAAATACATGAGACCTAATATCGTCGGCTTGGAGAATAGAGGAATGACGGTATTTTTTATTCTATATTTAATTGAAATTATGAGTAGTAAGTAAACGATGTGCTGGAGAAAGTGAATGAGTTTGTATATCTTGGATGCGCCTTCAGTAAGGATGGGAAATACACCGCTGACATAGAGAGAAGAGTGAGTGCAGGGAACAGAGTGAATGGTGCGATGGGAAAGCTACTCGGGAGCCGGCACTTAAGCCATAAGGCGCAGCTGGCCATACATAACGGAGTTCTTGTCCCAACGCTATTATATGGTAGCGAGAGCTGGGTGTGTAAGAAGGAGAATGAAAGTAGGTTAAATGCGGTAGAAATGCGAGCTCTGCGGAAGATGTGCGGAGTAAAGCTGACCGACCGCATTAGCAACAGTATAGTAAGACAGCGAGTAGGTATGAAAAATAGTATCGGTGTAAAGATGAGAAAGGGCATGCTCCGTTGGTTCGGGCATATAGAAAGAATGCCAGAGGAAAAAATGACAAAACAGATATACAATGTGAAAGTGGAAGGATGCAGGTACCGGAGAAGACCTAGACTATCTTACCACGACCAAATAAACCGAGTCTTATCTGATGGAAAAGTCAAGAGTCTCCGTAACCGGCGAGCGTGTATGAGACGAACTATGAGAGTCGAGGAAGCCAGAGAAGTATGTAAGGAAAGAACCTGTTGGAACTCTGTACTCTCTGCCTACCCCGCAAGGGATCTGGCGTGAGGTTATAGATAGATAGATAGATGAGTAGGAAGTAAAGACCAACTTAATATAATCTCCTATTTTTGATAATACTTTAATAATATATGTCATCTGACTACGCCCATCGGCAGGTATGCGCGAATTATTTGCATAATTTACTCCTACAAAACACGGCAATAGGCGTCCGAACCTACCTTGAAAACATTGACACATTTATTATATTGTTACGTTTGTGGGGTAATTAAATGCCGAATAACGTGCGAAGCACTTAATTAGGCGCTGTACACACAAAACAGTGCGTCGAAAGCAAGTACACACGCGAACCAATCACACACTTGTACTACTCTCGTTAGTACCCAAATACTGTTTCCAAGTCGCTGAGTCACTCGTAGTATCCGTATATCGATGCTAAAGTCGCCGGTGTATTCCACTTAGATAGCTTGTTCTCCAATTTGATCACTATCGCTTCCGAGAAGAGACTGTGTCCGTCCCCGCGCTCTATTTTCCTCTTATACTTGTATGAAAGTTCTAGAACGGACGCGAACCCTCTAAGTACATCGAACAATAGCCGGCGCGGCCAACAAAGCAGTATTATTATTACATACCTATTCGTACGGGAGCGAATAGGTACTTGTATACTGCGACCGCGCGCCGGCTATCATTAAAGGGGTGGAACCTTCTAGACGTTTCAGCACTTAAGCGCGGATTCTAGATCTTTCTAGTCAGATCACCGGGGGTGTGTTATCACCTAAGGGTGTATTATGCGTTTTAGAATCGACATCCCCCGATAAAGACTTTTTAAGATATCGGGGTAGGTTCGGGTCGTAACAATATTAAGCTCATTCTCTGTATATTTAGGTACAGGGACATATACATATATAATACGTAGTATGTACACAATTACTTAATAAACATGCGTGAAATGGCTATATACCGTGTTCGTGCCGCGAATCACGCTAAAAATGCCGGAATTGTACTAAAAAGTATTATCTCACGTCGTAGGTACCTTCGCTACCAAAATGGCGGATAAAAAGCCCTCAGGTAGCAAACAGAGCACACCACGAAAAGATTGAGGTTAGCGTGACACTAACGAGTCGATATGCCGTCCTGGTCACGCTACAAATTTACTAAATATACTTGAACGGGACAGCACGATAGCTTGCTAGCGTCACGTTAACGTTAATCTTTTCGTACTAAGCCCCCAGGTCAAACTGCACATCTGAGTTATACGAATACGTGCTTGAGACATGCCTCCGCTGCACCGCCCACGGTCTCATTTGCATTTTTATTGCACGTACCTTTACGTTTGTTCGGATAAAATGTGGTAGGTAGTTATACCTACAACCCTCCGTCCTACACATGTGTACAGCACGCACCATATCTCACTAACTAGCTCAATACCAATATATGATCAATTTGAATGCGTGTTACTTGCACTGCTTAATGAATATTTTTTCTTCACAGAATCGAACTAGCCACTTATTTGCTATGACCGATGACACAACGCTGCGCGTTTTCATTCACAATCTTTAGGAACCCATTCTTTGTTTTATTTTTTGTTTTTAAAAAGACGTAGCCCCACACTTGTATTTATTCCTGTGCCGTGGTTACGTTTACAAACATGAAAACTCACATACGCAAATACCCAGTACGAAACAAATAATTGTGGGTCACACAAAGATTTGTCCTGTGCGGGAATCGAACCCGCGACTTTTTGAACCAGTGGGTCAAATCGTCCGTCAAATTCTTCATTCGTCATTCTATGGTCTTAATTATGCGAGTGACTGACACTGGGCTTTATTTCTACTTAATATTCGGATTATTACGTGCACATTGTAAAAGGTGTCAAACGTGATTGGTCTACGATTATTAAGCACTTAATTTGTCAATACCGGATGAAACCATAATTCATTAAAACTACAAATCATTCTTATATCCCGTGCGGAATACCTACTACAATAGAATGCATAATTTCATACCTATGTGTATGCCAGAGACTAAAGGAATGAATAAACGTCGATGCATTAAAACCTCGATTAAAAATATTAAAATTTCACTAATTAAAACATACAGCTCTCAAAACTTGTACCGAACTTAATTAAAGCTTATAATCAAATTGATATTAATAAAAACCGTATGCGCATTACCATAAGTAAAGCAACATAATTAAAATGTATAATTTCAGTGTGGAGCCGAGACAAAATACCTGCGCGTATAAAATTGTCTGACCTGCCGCGCTGTCATATTAATTCAGCGAGTTAATTTATAGTCGTACAAAATATTAAATGCCGACAAAAAGTCGCAACTCGCATCGCAACTCTGTTGCGATTGTGATATTCACGGCGACGTTTTAATCTGATTGTATAAAAAGGTATGGAATTGACACAGATGTGTTGATGGTTCCGTAAAAGTAGATTTTGAATCTGATCATGATTATCAAGTGATGGTAAGGAGACGGCCTCGTTGGTCTAGTGGCAAAGCGCGTTGCATTGTGATCACGAGGTCCTGGGTTCAAATGTAGTTTTTCTGTCGAAAAATTCCCAGTATGTGTCCGAAGTCTGGAATTATGCCCGCTATATGGCAATAGGCTCTTACATGGGACTTAACATCGTTGGCGAAAAGTGGGTGTACTCAGTACACCTCTGCCGCCCCCTCTTGGGGAATATAGGCGTGACGCTGTGGTTAAGGATACTCTTGACCTACCGGCCAGCGTGTATGAGATGAACTATAAGAGCGGATGAAGGGAGAGGAGTCTGTAAAGCAAGAACCTGTTGGAAATCTATAGTTTTTGCTTACCCCACAAGGGATCTGGCATAATGATATTGATAGATAGATCATGATTAACTTTTTTACTCAAACTTACCTTTCGCGGGTTTTTTTTCTTTTTATACACTAGCAATGGACTAATCTGAAATTTTCTAATTTCGATGTTTATTATTTCAGCAAGAATGCATCAAACATATTGATTCAAAAAGTAAATGTAGAGACAAGTGCTTTTAACCGAAACCAATACGAAAATCATTTGAAATGTGTAAATAAAAAGTACCTACTGTCGTATTAGTTACGCTATGAAATTAGGTTAGGATTGTGTATCCTTGTGTAACACATGATTAGTTAGACGGTGATTCAATATTGCAGTTCGAACATAGATCATATTACCGGTCGAAGTTTTCATTTCAGCATGGGACATATTATCTCTATGTGACCCCCAATTAATTGTTTTTGCCTAGCTGTTTATGTGCGTACGTATGTAGCCCCGATACAATAAGATTTAACGTGAGGCAACTTGTTTACTACTTTTTGTTTAAGTATTATACTATATCACTTTAGGAAGTATCTACTTTTCCTTCCTTATGCTATTTCTGATACTTAAAAGTCTCTCTTTATGTTTTAGCACCAAAATATTCCAAGTTCTTCACACTACTAGGTACAAATTATACTAGGTATGCATAAATTGTTGTTGGTAGGAACTACACAATAGCCGAGTCAGCGAACCCGTACCGGATCGCCGAGGGCTATGCCTTTCATTTTGCGATAGAGGCTCATGTCCTACATTGAGAAATATGTACGATGTATTTACTGTTCATGTTTCTTTAGCTAGTATGCTGATTTAAAACATAAGCAAATTGGTTTTTAAAATCTTATGCAGCTAATCATGAAATGGTTTAGTAATGCCGTTTATGTTGAAGGTAAAATACTAGATTAATGTATTTACTAGGTATTTCTACTATTCAGCATCGACCTATATAATTTTTTTTCGATTTTATTATTTTGTTGCGGAACCCCAAAGGCCTCAGAATGCTTTCAAGGTGTTTTGTTAATTTAATACTTACTGTATCCAAGCGTCAGCATTTGTTGTCGTCCTCAAAATGAAGCAACATGATAGAGACGGAGCATTTTACTAAAATGTGCGGCATAGATGGATATCATATCCTATATGTGCATTGAATATAGGGTTATTGGTTATAAAGGCCGCTGAGGTGATTTCATCTTTTTGGATTTTTTTACTCATTTACATTACAATAAATACTTAAGACATACATATATTTAAAGTATTTTTATGTTAAAAGGTCGTGTAATCATATTATGCCCACTCTCGAGGTAGTGAGCAGAGAAATTGACATGACATTTGACCAGGGGAATTGATCTAAATAATTTAAAATATATATAAATCAAAGTCACAGTCAAAAATCATTTATTTGTATAGGCCAATACAATAGCACCCATAAACGTCAAAATTATCACATTTTTACATCTACCACCGGATCGGAACGCGGCCTCCTGAGCGAACTGAGAATATCTGGCGAGGAACTCAGCGGGCTAGTCTTTTAATTTAATTTGTTTGGCCTTTCTGATAACCATTTTTTTTTGTCAAAATTATATTATACATCATTGATTTAATGCTGCTGATTGAGGAGCTGTTCAAACCCAATTTGTTTTATCGTCAAGATAATCCGAAATTTTGTAATACCCTTTTGTTACAGAGCCTAGTTTTTATTGCTTTTTTAAACGTTTGATAGGCATATTTCAGATATCTATGGGGAATTTGTTGTAGAACCGTATACATTGCCTCATGAAATAATTACTATTTATGTAGAGACGAGTAGAATGTACAATAAGATCATCTTTGTTTCGCGTATTTACATGATGAATGTTGCTATATTTTTCATGATAAATGAAAAATATAGCAACAAATATTTTTCATTTATCATGAAAAATATTTGTTGCTATATAAACAGCTAGACTTGTTTCTATATGTTACATATTTTTTGTAACATATAGAAACAAGTCTAGCTGTTTCAATATCAGTTAATAATCTAATTTTCTTTATAGCATATACCGCTGAGCTTGATCTACCAGATAATTGATTTTACTGCTAATTTTCATGTTCATTTCCCGGAATACTACCGCGCAAGTTAGTTGAATAAAAATGAGGGATGGAATACATCTTAATTCCGCCATTTGTTATATTTCATTACGTCAACACGAAGAAAGACGAACCATCGTGATTGGACGATTGATTAGTAAAAAAAGTTCCTCGAAAGCATCCAATCACAGCAAACGACTACAACCAATAGTAGATCATATTTTCATCTTAAATGTTGCTACAGCTTTCGTTTGGAAGTTACATTTATTTTTGTCGATGAACCGAAGGAGCATATTTATCGGGGGGCCGGCGATAAATTTACATAGGTATTGCGAACAGTAAACTTGTCGACAAAATTTGTTCGACGCATGAAATTCGTTTCACGCAAACGCTATATAGAGACTTCATAGACATTCTAATTCATCGATCGGCGAGTATCGTACGGACGATCTATTCCGGGCCGGGATACGATTACGAATCACAATATGTGTCCTTGGCGATAACATCGGCCCGTGGGAGTGTCTAGAATACTAAGCGAGATGGACCACCGGCTTTTTGACTGTGAACGTGTATGGTTATGACATGTGTGTGGATGCCCTAACGTTTCGGGAATCCGGTGTGGAAAATTGTATTGTTCTGAGAAGGATGACGAATCTTATTGTAGTTTCTGGCTGTTGCTTTAATGATCGGTGGAATTCGATATTGGGTTTTGATTTGTTTTTAAAGGAAAAAAAGAGAGAAGACTTAGTACGAACAGGTTGACGTTATAGTAACGTTGTCGAGGAAGCGTGCTGTCATGTTCATCTTTATTTAGTAAAGTTCTAGTGCAAAAAGGATGACATATGAACACGATAGTGTCAATCTATTTGTGTTGAACACCCTGATATTGAAATTATATTATTCATTAATAAATGACACTCCTACGCCGTTCTGTTATGAATAATAATCCGTTATTCCAATAACAACATTCATATCGAATCTAAGGGCAGTGCACCACTGGTCGAACCAGTATTTAATAAAAAAGTTTTAGAAATTGGGCGACTTTGTACAAGTAACTAGCAACCTAAAAGCGGGTCTACAAAGAGTTGATATTTCTTTGTATAAAATCATCAAGTTTTTAAAACTATCTGTCTATATCATCTCACCAGATCGCTTGCAGGGTAGGCAAGGAGTAGAGAATTGCAAGAAGTTCTTTCTTTACAGATATCTCTGGCTTCCTTGGTCCAGTGGTTAAGAGCTTGAGTCGCTCCGCCCACTGAATCTAAAAGTCGCGGGTTCGATTCCAGCACAGGACAAATCTTTGTGTGACGCCCAAATATTGTCTGTCTGGAATTCTGGAAGTCTGGAATTGTGCCCGGTATATGGGAATAGGGACCCTACATCGTCAACGAAAAAGTTGGTGCAACCCCGCCTGGGGAATATACGGCGTGACGGTATTCATAAATTAAATTAACTATTTTGATCAAATGTACCGGCATTGGATGTACATATTCTCCGAATGGAAAACGATCCTAAAAGTCGTGATGTTGCGTCGCCGGAGCAACGCCAGCGAATCGTATCTAAGTCGCAGTTAGAATTGCAAATGAATCGGCCGTTTACTCTCGAGTCGTAAACCCAGGGATATGATCCAGTCAGTTTTCGCGCCATTAAACGCTCGGACCTTCTCCTACACCATACCCTCGCGATCTTATTATTGTAAATATGTCATAGATACGGTATTATAACTGCACATTATAGTTATATGAATATATCGTGCGGTTATTACATAAGCGTGACTTTAGTGTGTTGGTGTTGTATGTATTATGGGCAGATAGGTATTATAATTTTTGATAGCCATACGTTGCTATTTAGTAATTAAATAAAGGTTCTTTATTTTAATTTTTGTCCGATGAACTTGTCAATTCTTCATAGTTCGTTTATTATTTGTGTAAAAAATGGTATAGTTCCCCTAGCGTCTGTGCTAAGAACTAAAACACATTTGCATTGTTATGTAAGATTTTGCTCGTATGACAAACACTGTGTGCTTGGTACAATGCTGATCTGAATCTATTTGGCACTATTCTAGGACGTATGCCATCTACAATAAGTACATATGAAAATAAATAAGCAACAAAATGTCAATAGATTCAACGTGGCATTTCAATTTATACTCCAATTCAATAACAATAAAGTTTAATTTTCAACGGCATATTGTAAAAGCATGATGGATTGTTGCTTATTCGTGTCTATATATACCAGACAATATCATCATTGTCAAAAGCAAAATGTCCACTATAGTTTTGTGCTGTATCTATAATGCTATAACGATATTTTAGGCCATGGATGATATTGGCAGGGGCGTTGGTGTGAAATATAGGTTATCATTTAGTAAAATTTTCCTATTTTCAGGGAAATATTTCAACAGATGGGTCCGCACGGTTACTAATTAAAAAAGAACTTGGGTAAATTTCATAGCAAATGGCAACACCACGACTGTCATGGAGAGACATTTCACTAGATGACAGCGTTAGTTCAGTTTTCTCCGTTCTATTGTTACCAATGCAACCATCGCCTATGACAATAAATGCCTACTTACAATAAACATACTTATCCCTACATAAGTTAGTACAAAATCCGGGTAGAAACAACTAACGGTACTGGTCTATGTATAAAATTGATTTCAATTACGTGCGAACAGAAATTCGTAGCCAGAGTGCATAGCCAAGTGCGTGTTAGCGTGACAACTTGGCATTTCCCAGGATTACTATTCTATCGCCTATATACCATTCGACGGTAATATATCGATTAATATACGATACATAACTGAAATAAGGATTTAAAAGGAGATGACAGTATGAAAATTGATGATTGTCTTCTACGATGATATAATGATTTGACGACGTGTAAATAACACCTTTACGTTTTTAAGTGGCAGATGCTTACTTTATAATTATTTTATAAATTAAGATGGCTGGAGTTTGTTACCTTTTCCCAAATTATAACATAAATACAAGTTTATTACATGACGTATGGCCCAAGGGTACTTTTACGTTTTTTTTTGATAACGTGACCAGCCGATGACTCAGCGAGCATTGAACTTTAGACCCTTAGTGTTTCGTGATTCCGTGACTGATCTTATGATACCTTCAGTGGTGTTATGGAGCCATTTCGGAGAGCTTGCAACGGTTCGAGGTGCATTAAATGTAAAATGTATGTACTTGAAATTGCAATTTAAAGTCATGAGTACTGAGATTAGACCAAAAGAATAAGATGAGCAGAGTTTTTCTGCAAATCCGGAAAAAACACCTAATATCAATTAATGTGTAGGTATGTGTCATAGGGACGGGGGAGTTAAGGTTACCGACATAGCTCATCGAATTAGTAAGCTGAAGTGGCAGTGGGCAGGTCACATATTCCGCAAAACCGATGGCCGTTGGGGCAGACTGGTTCTTGAGTGGAGACCGCGTGTCGGCAAACGGAGTGTAGGGCGTCCTGTAGCTAGGTGGGGCGACGATATTCGTAAGGCAGAGGGCAGGGATTGAAGAATGAGAGCTGAAGATCGAGCTCAGTGGCGTGCCATGGGAGAGGCCTACGTCCAGCAGTGGACTGACACGGGCTGATGATGATGATGTGTCATAAGTACATCTATGAACAAGTGAAAATCAAGCTTCTCGTAGATATACATACTCTTCTAGAATACTCAATTTCTATCGTAGTAGCTCAGCTAAAAACTTTTGTTTTTAACCGACCTACTGATTATAAACCATAAAATTCTACCTACATACTACTACCTACAAAAACCACAAATTATCCCCACCGATAAAATAAATAACTATCTGTCATCGGTATTATAATAGTTTCTTTAAACGGGATTATGTCCAACGACAATTTTATTAAAAAACACCAGCACTATAAACAATTATGTAGAGCCGCTCCGCCGGCCAACCGTGGGAGAGACATTCCGATAACACATACTTGTGAGCAAGATAACGCCGCCTGACAGCCCGTAATACGCCGTCGAACTCGTTCTGTCATAGCGACCATTGAAATGCATCGCCTACCAGTGTAAAAAGACCTTCAAACACACATCTCTTCCCTAGTTTAAATGTTTTACTTTAATCTACAGCGGGAAGAGGGGAAGGTCTTACTAAACTGGTAGAAGACACCCGTTTGGCCAGCCGTCGTCCTATGCTTTGGGGATTGAGTCGTAAATGTCAAGTTGAGTGCTCACCGCCATAGTTCTATTGCTCTATTTACTCATAGAAAAAAGGAACTCAACAGTCCGGATTACGTGTTCCGAACTTTACCCCTCGGGTAGAAAGTTTGATGAAAACGGCGAAGTTTCGGCAGGAATGGGACTCAAGTTTTCCAATTAGTATTGGAATTAACCACTAATCTCGAGCAGCCGTTTCATGCGTGTTATACTGACGTACGCCAAACAGCTGCGACTTTTAATTACATCTATAAATTGGTCCTAATATATTCACCTATTACAATTAACACTTCAATATTTTCCAACATTCTGACGTGGGACATGTACGTTATGTTTACGCGAACTGATATTTTCGAGAGAAAATATTAAAACGGAAAACCGCTTACATTCTGTCATCACCGTATTCATCTAATTGTTGAGTAACACAAAACAGAATTTTACGACTCCCCACACGTACGACGTAATCGTTCCCCAAAAAAGGCTTGTAAACATGTTTTTTTCATCCATAAATATAGGGTAGCACCCCTAAAGAAAATCAGAAAAAATAACCGTGGCTTTCGGCGCAAATCACCTATTTTATGTAAACTTCGTGACTTACCGCCGTATCGAATGACTTAGAAAGGATTTATTTATATTCCTACTGATGTGGAATAGAGCAAGGAAATAAAAATGTAACCGTAGAAGTTGTCAATGAGAAGCTTGTGGGTGGAGAGGTGTGTCGCCTTAAAATAAACTTGGTAATGTCGGTTGGCCGCGTATCGTGTGCATGTGATTTAATGCACTGCTATCGTGAAGTCTTTTATTAAATTTAGTAGGTAGTGAAACAATTCCTCGAAATTTGCACTACTACACCATTTCGTTCAAGGAAGAATAAAGTTACTTATTATTTAAAATTAAACTTTAACTTCAAGAGAACAAGAGAAGAATCTCGATGTGTGCCTCTACTTAGGCACTGTGTTATTAATATCATATATTACGTAACTATTTTTTAAGCACTTGTGCTGATTTATAAGTTTATCCACACTAATATAATAAAAAGGAAAGATTTGTATTTTTGTATGTTTGTAACGAATAAATTCAAAAAGTACTCGACCGATTTTAATGATTCTTTCACCATTAGAAAGGTACATTATCCAGAAGTAACATGTATTGTAAAACATAGACCTGGTAGGTGGCGCTGTTGTCGACTGGGTACGAAATCGCGGGAAACTGCTAGTATTTAATATATTGGTCAATATCTCATAACCCCCATTACTTGAGTCAAAATAGACTTCCTTTTTTTTCTAACCAAAAAATACAACTGACTTACTGAGTTCTTAGATTTACGCGAATATTACACGTGAAATAAAACTATTTTTTTCGGATTATATCGCATGAAATAAACTCGGGTTAAAGAACACATAGCTGACCTAAAACACCGTCGCTCAAATAAGTCTGCAGTCTGTGAACATGTCCTTGACCGCACCCGCCATAACATCAGATTTGATAGACCACAAATCCTCGTGAAAGAACACCGATTCCTACCAAGGATGGTTCGCGAGGCTATTGAAATTAAAAAACATCCTAATTTCAATAGATAAGATGGCTGGGTGCTTCCATCGACTTGGGATCCAGTAATTAATATAATCAAATCCAAAACCAAGCATAACACTACAAGATCTCAAGACACCGTGAGCTCATTCTGCTTAGATCGGACCAACAAAAATAATTAAGAATTTTGAGGGTACCCCGGAACAACTATGCCTTTTGGACGTCTACCACCTCAGTCCTTCCCGTGACCATGGGTTCTGCAAAGCACTCGAAACGTCGGGACCTTAAAAATCAAAATAAACCGCGATAAAATCCGAAAAAATAGTTTTATTTTATGTAAAACTTCACCCCAACCATACTAATGTTACTTATTCACGCAGTAAACTTGAACAGTTTTTTATATTTTTTCTGAGTTTTTTTTCAGACATGCAACCCGCACCTACCGCATCAGAAGTTACGGCAATAACTATTATAATTATGTACAATGCAATAAATGTCGGAACATGTCATTAATAATGGATTTTGTTGTAGCAAGCGTGTAGGTCTCATGTAATTAATGAATTAATTAATAACGAACCACACAGCTATAACCAATGAGCGTTTTACAATCCACTGATTGGATACACCTGACGCTTTACGCCTCATTATAACGCTGTATACAATAAATGTATATAAATTATAATGCTGTATGATAATTTAAAATTTGTTCGCAGGTTACCGTGTCCTTTTACGCAAACGTCGCTAGCCAGTTTACGACAAGGTGAATATAATAACTTGTGTATACATTATAATTTTTTTTTTTTTGTGTATGTAGATTCCACATGTGTACATTATATAAGAATAATTGCTATGTATTGCTTGACGTAAGAGGCGATTAATGATGAGAATATTTAGTCATAAGGTGGTAGATGTATCATTAACGAAGCATCATTTTGCGCATTCATACATAAATTTCAATTAATGCTGTCTTTACATAGCCAAAAAAAAAAAAAAAACACCGTCACGCCTATATTCCCCAGAGGGGGTGGCAGAGGTGTACTAAGTACACCCACGTTTCGCCGACGGTGTTAGGTCCCATGTAATAGGGGGCGAGCCTATTGCCATATATCGGGCACAATTCCAGACTCCGGACTCATACTGGGAATTTTTCTATCTATCTATCTATAACCTCACGCCAGATCCCTTGCGGGGTAGGCAGAGAGTACAGAGTTCCAACAGGTTCTTTCCTTACATACCTCTCTGGCTTCCTCGACTCTCATAGTTCGTCTCATACACGCTCGCCGGTTACGGAGACTCTTGACTTTTCCATCAGATAACACTCGGTGGGAATTTTTCGTTAGAAAAACTACATTTGTCCGACCTAGGATTTGAACCCAGGACCTCGTGATCACAAAGCGATGCGCTTTGCCACCAGACCAACGAGGCAGTCAAAGTTTACATAGCCAAGGGTTTAATATTAAATAGTTTCATGGACATAGTTTCTTATTTTCGTGTAAATAGTTCATAATTGTCCCTCCAAGTGAGTTGTCATTTTAATCCATAATCATGTTGACACTTATTTATGATATCCAAATGAATTTAAGTGTTTCTTAAGGCGATTACGTCTGAAGGAATATGTGTCGGTGTTAGCACAGTAATATATCCCAATATATTATAAAATATTATTTTATTGGAATATTATGTTAATATTATTAGAATCATATTCCAATCAAACAAGTTTTGACTATAAAGCCGAACGTACGTATGTATCGAACATTTAAATAATATAAAGTTATATATAGTTATTATGTGCTTATCTTAAACGTACGTAAGTGTCACCCGAGGGCATATGGGTTAATAAGAATGATACTAATGTCCTACGGCAACAAGTTAATGGATAGGTACAATATATTTTATTGGAATGCACTTAAAGTTCATAATAGTCCTATCTTTTAAGCTATTACGCTTAGGCGTCATCAACCTAAAGACGTCCTCCGTAGGACAAAGGCGTCCTTTAAAGATCGCCATGACAATCAGCTTTGACCGCCAAGTTTAGACATTATAATACAATATTACTTAAGAGCCTACCGTTCATCGACCGGGAGAGTGACAGTGATGTAATTACTTTACAAAAGAATAATGAGAGACGGATATATTGAGCGCGCGCTCGGAAATAAAGGAGGTATGTGCACAAACAAATTTTCACATTTTCTAAAAACACTACAGTATGAAATAAAAAACTGCTTTACAAGAACTTTTCTACAATTATTTTCTATATTTTTAAGTGAAATATAGTGTTTAAGCAGCAGCAGCAGCAGCTCCTTAAGCATTTTGCGTTGGAATTAGAAAAGGTAAAGTAAAAGAGATGACTTTAGATTTTTTAAATCGTTTAATCGTGTATTCCTTTTACCAGATTAAAATAATCCGTCAAAAATCATTTTACGAAATATTAAGTCTCTATCTCTCTAATATGGATTAGAAACTTATGACGAGATGCATGATGGGGTACGGTCAGCAACGTAAGTAGCTTAACATTTTTAGTTTTTCAAATCAATAATACTCTTAGATATATTATTCTCTTTTCTGATTATACTCTTTTCAGACATTGGTGAACATTATCAAAGCCAAATCATTAGCAACATTTTTAAATGTATTTAGATCAAGAAAGATAATGAATTCGATGCCAAACAAAAGTGTGCAAGCGATTTGAAAAACTGAGAATGTTAAGCTGCTTATGTTGCTGACTGGACAAAAACGCGTTTATTTCACGGTAGCCCCTAATAGGTTGGTAGTCGTGGCGATCTTTGGAGGAAGGTCTTTTTCCAGCAATGGACGTCTTTTGGTTGAAGATGAATATATTAATATACATAAGTTCTAAATATCGACATACCTCGTTAGTCTAGTGGCAAAGCGCATCGCTTTGTGATTACGAGGTCCTGGGTTCAAATCTCAATGTAGTTTTTCTAACGAAAACTTCCCAATATGATTCAGGAGTCTGGAATTGTGCCCGGTATATGGCAATAGGCTCGCCCCCTATAACCCGAGACCTAAAATCGTCGACGATAAGTGGGTGTACTCAGTACACCTCTGCCAGCCCCGTTTGGGAAATATAGGCGTGACGGTGCTTATTTTTTTATTATAACGACTCTTAATTTTTACTACAAATATAAACGCAAATAAATAGATGTTATTATCTTATTTTATTACTTAATCTATTAAACAAAAACCAAGTAGGTAAATACATTCATAAATTCTTATGTTTAGGTATATCTATATAAAATAATAAATGTGATTATCATCCTAAAGGGATATTTTAAATTACATTTACATTAAAATTCGCATTCAATTAGACTCCATAAGGGTTTTATAGTTAAGCTTTTAATATTTTTATTTATTTATTAAATCCATAATCGAATCTTACTTATCTGTCACTGATACGTTTAAGTGGATACGAGTATGCAAATGCATACTAGAAAATTAGCATTTTCATTGATTCTTTGATGTCAGATTAAGCCTATTCCTTTACAGGAATATTTGAACCACGTATGTTTGAGATAATAATTTACATAAGGAAATATCTTCAAAGGAGCTGCATTTAGTCAGCCAATAAAGACCGTTCTCAGATTTAAGAATTTAAGTTAACGGTTAAGCATAATTTACGTGGCCTTATAAACTTTTTGTATGAAATTATTTAATTGAAATTCTTCAATTACGAAAAAAAGAATTGTATTCCAAATGTATTTTGTTAACCAATAAGTATAATCATGAAAATCGGCCTTATAATATAGACCGAGGGCTCATGGCTGCTATTCAGTTTGATTAATCTTAAAAAGTTTAAATCCATTAGTCGTTGTTCAAAAGTTATACGGAAAAAACAAAATAATGCTATGTTGCTTTTCCGATATCACACAGATCTTTTCAACGGACTAATTAAACAGTCATAATACTTTAAACTTGAATATTAAAATTATGACTCCATATAAAAAAGAAATATACAATATCTTTTCTCGGTATTGTATCTCGATAATTTTAATTTGCGTTAACGGTAACCTACCAGGTTAAACACCCATTTACAATTGAGAGAAAGCGGAGTGCGGACGAGTTTCTCAATTGGGACGCGATTATTAAAGCCTTCTTTACAGTCTATTTAATGCGTCCATGAAGAGGCGGCATTTTCTCGGACCGTTATCCCGAGCTGGCTTCAGTGCAGGTACCGTTTGTAACCTGGAGTATGCGTATGCATTATAGGAACTATAAAATACGTGTTTTTTTCTTTGTCCATAGTGGAATTAATTAAAAAAGTGCAAGAGAAAATAATGAACATAAATTTGAGCTTCAATCCATCTCCCTACTCATTTTGTACACTTTGAAACAATATTTTAACTAGTTATGTATACCTAGACTTTTCTTTTCTTTTTAACAACGTAGCCCCACACTAGGATTTACTCCTGTGTCGTGGGTGAGTTCTCGAACATGAAAATTCACATAGACAAATACCCAGACCGAGACAAATAATTGTGGATCACGCAAAGATTTGTCCCGTGCGGCAATTGAACCCGTGACTATTACACATAGTGGGCGGAGCGGCTTAAGCTTTGCGCTAAAAAATCCGTCAAACTTTGTACAACATTTAGTCTCTTTTTTAGCATCAAAGTATAGAAAAACGATGAAAAAGAAACCTCTATACATAAAATCGTTATACCTTCAATACAGAAAAATATTGAAAACATTATTATAATTTTCGCGTTCAATCACAACTACAATAAAACAACATCGCGCGTGAGTTACCTACGAACATTATTTATATACAGCCCCAATTCGAATAGGTTTGCGCAACTCCCGCGCACACATGTGCGAGATAAGAAAGCGTACTTTTATTTAGGCGCACGAGTATGGCCGACCATTGGCCTGGAGAGTTTCCTAACGTAAATATTTATAGACGGCCGTTGCTCGAGCGCACTTGTTCCTATGTTTGTTTGTGTCATTCAACGGGTAGGTCGGCTTCGTGTCTGTGCTCTGGCGCAGTAGCGAGATAATGTTACTTTCGTTTTGTATATACATAAAGCTATTCCGTTGTATCTGTGTAAGTTGTACTAGTTTCCCTTTTTATGTAAACATTCATGTCATTAACTTACGGTTGGACGTGCATTATGTGGCGTTAAGTAAATTTGGAGGAAATAAGGATTTGTTATTATTGTTTTATATAATAGTTGGTTTCTTGAGTATATATTTCTATAATTGAACGACCTTAGTGTATCTTCTATTAGAAAACTATATACTCTATGTTATAGCAGACTTACATTCTAGTTCGTTATCAATCTCTCTTTGATGCTTGTAACGACTCTACCATCAAAACAATCTTATTACAATCACAACTAACATTCAAAACGTTACCCAGTCACATATACACGTTTGCCAATCTTCATTTTAATATACTCGTCAATCATTTGACCCTTTATCACTTACTTTATAAACATAGAAAATGTTAATACACCAAGGTACTACCAAAGATTAGTGCACGTAAATCAAACTTGAATTGAACTTTACATTTGAAAAGTACATTGATCAGTGTTATTAGTTCTGTTGACACGTCCACAAAGTGTTGCGAATTTATCGTGTCGAAGCTCTTTGTCGATCTTACCTATTGTTGGGGGGCAGTAATTACTCCCGAGGTAGTGTGGGAAATCGACTATTTCACTGAAAGATGGTATGGCTCTTTTGTAAGCGGGTAGAGTTAGTAAAGGCATATTTGTTATGTGGGTAGATAAGTAGGTATTTGGCAAATATGGAATTTTTAGAATGCCTGACATTTTGTAAATTAGGGCTTTATTGATTGGCTAAGAAACATATTTTAAAAAATACATGACATAATTATTATATTGTAACGATTGGTGTTGTTGAAAAAATTCATGTTTTATTAACAATTTCATAATATTCTAAAAAAGTAATTGGATATATTGAACTCTACAATATTTTGAACACTAACACTTCACAAAAGAGAAATGATGCGCTAGTAATGTTTAACGTTATGAAGTCATGATAACAAGTAAAACTTTCTTTAATAATTATAAGCAGAGAAAATGGCGATATTCTACATATATCACGGTAACTAGACGTGTTCCAATAATTACACAAATCATTATATTTTTTATCAACATTCAATACTCAGAATACGTTTGTTTATGTAAACTGAACTACACTGTAACATAGTATGTCGCGTCCTCCAAATTCCTGACATATCAGTGATTTAATAATAAAAAAACATCTGAGTATCTGATTATATCGTCTCTCTGGGATCAAATTAAATTTATTGGTAGATACGTGCACATACTTGTTAGCCGTTGATCGGTTACATTATTATTTTTTGTAGAAGTCGCAATATTATTTTGTGTATATATTTCTTTATAAACTTTCCTGCGTCATTGTCTCGTTGGTCTAGTTACAAATGCGGATGTCGGACAAAAAGTAATTTCCTAATTTTCAATATAAATTTCGAGTATTAGTCCGGAGTCTGGCATTGTGCCCAGTATAATCGCACTAGGCTCGCCTCCTATTAAATGGAACCTAACATCATGGCGAAAAGTGGGCGTATACAGTACGCGGTGTTTATTTTTTTATTTGATATTGTCCTACTTGAATTTATACATGAGCTTTGTAAAAATCGTTTTGTTAATTTATCGAAGATAAAAAAGCTAAATTATTTAAATATAAGTTATATTATTCTAAGAAGTCGTATTTTATACCTGATAATCAATTTACTTTAATTTTAAATTTTAATATTTATGTAGCCAAATGGCTATTTATGTATTTCATTCATATTTTGTAGTACCAGGAAAATGTGATAATAGGTTTATAGTTAAAGCAAGCTTACAAAGTCTGTAAACAAAAAACTATTGGAACTCTACCCTTCCTGCCTCCCTGTAAGGGATTTATTTTGCAGATATAACCTTAGTAAGGCATTACGTTGCATTAAAAAAATAGGTTTAATTTATTTTGATCTCACATCTAATAGGATAGGGAGGATTTGTTTCTCCGCTTTAATATCATCGCTAATCTGAGTTCTTAGATTTACGGGCATATTACAGATAAAATAGAGGACTAGGACTCAGATCGGGTCCTTCCCGTGACCATGGCTGACTTTGCAGCACCAAAGCACTCGAAACATCGGGAACATAAAAATCGAAAATAAACCGCGATTAAAACCGAAAAATAGTTTAATGGCATCGCTAGTCGCTAAAACTCCACACCGACCCCAAAGACCTTATTATATTTTGACAATACCTCAACTATTAACATAATACCATGTTAAGTCGACAAGTTGGCATTACAATGGTATATATGTTTTAGCTTTGTTCGCCTGATATATTTTATAGCCATGTCTTGTGTAAACACGAAACGCGTATAGGTGTGAATGTAGCGATTTATTGGTTGTACCAAGTATTGTTCCGAGTACGAAGGAAGGGTGGATTAGGGGGTGTGTCTGGCTGAATTAAACACGGTGAGTTCCTTAGCTGAATGTGAATAATTGAATTTTTATGTATACGTATGGTGAATAGAGGATATATTACTCTAGAATAAATGTAGAGTTCGTTTGTTTATAGAAAATTCAAATACGCCTAGGTACTTATTTACGAAAAAATGTCGAAATACTGGTACAAGATTATTAGTATCTTGGTAGTATCTTGGGCTATCTATCTATATCATCACACCAGATTCCTTGCGGGGTTGGTCACTCTTTGTAACTATTAGACTCCTTGTTTCTTTATAAATTATGTATTACATTGTGTTTTGAGCTGAAGATCACTTACTATCGTGTTAGCATTACAAACCTGGAAGTCAGTATTTTAAGAACTCACTTGAATTTTTAGATTTTGATTTTTACATATTTCTGATAAGTGTACAATCTTGTACAGCATTAAAGTAGAGACTCCCGTTAATGGCTTTTCAATAAGTAGTGCTTTAAAATTATGAACAACGCAATTTTATTACCCTATATCTATCTATCCATATCATCACAGTAGGGTAGGCAGATAGTACCGAGTTCCAACAGGTTCTTTCCTTACATACCTCTCTGGCTTTCTCCACTCTCATAGTTCGTCTCATAACGCTCGCCGGTTACGGAGACTCTTGACTTGACCTTCAGATAAGACCTTAAGTCTATTTGGTCATGGTAAAATAGTCTAGGTCATCCCCGGTACCTACATCCTTCCACTTTAGCATTTTATATCTGTTTTGCCATTCTTTCTTCTGACATTCTTTCTATATGCCCGAACTAACGGAGCATACCCTTTCTCATCTGTACACCGATACTATCTTTCTTACCTAATCGCTTTCTTACTACGCTGTTGCGAATACAGTCGATACCCTAAATAGATAACTAATACTTAAAACATTAAACAGCACCGGCGAGTCACCGAACTCCAAACCGAATAAATATAAGCCATCAGTCCGCGTCCTTGCCATTGACAGTAAAGTAAAATTACATAATTTAATCTATGGCTAACATTATTTGTGGTAAAATTAACAGACGATAAAATTAAGTTTATACTCACAATAAAATGTGAGTGAGTTGCCGTCATAAAGTATCACGTTTTTTATTGGTGGCAACTCGGCGATGGGCAAGTGACGCTTGCAGTTTGGTTAAACGGCAGTTTATGGCTATTTTGCCTCCATTAATCGTTTTACTACGCACCCGCGACGATCTCGACAACCCTTTAAGCTATTCAGCTTTGATATTACTTAAGCAATGTTAAAGCCGCTTTAACGTTTTAAATTAATTGGATTTAATATGGAAATGTTGTTTAAATTTAATTTATATGATTATTAAAGATTAATATTAAGATTCTTATTTCTACATTAAAAATTTAGTTAATATGGTGATAAAGGTCGATCTGTTTTCGAAATTTGTCAGGAGTTAATATTAAGGTCCGCGGAACTGGGCGCGTGGCCAGCCCGCCCGCCTACGGGCTCTGTAAGCGCGTCTCGTCCACGCGTTTAGTTCTGCCGCCCGCCGCTAGATGGCGGCGAGGCGGCTGCGCGCCTGTGTGCGCCGTCACACTGACACGCCGTCGCCACTCCGCGCTCGACCGCGCCGCAGATCGCGCGCTTCGCGTTCTCGCCGTACCGACCGCTATAAACACGATACGCTCGCGACAACATCGGACCGAACCGTATATCCACTTAACAAAATAAAACAGTTGCGTCACGAAATAACTTACTCCTGCAAAAATTCAACATCATCAATGAAGATCTGTGCTCATAAACTTTAAAACTAAATAAGTTCTATACCCCCAATTGGACTTGAATTTTTCGTTCGAGGTTACCAAATAGCTTATCATATCAGTGACCGTTCGACGCACTCTTGAAGTAGTTTCTAAAACTTTCAACAGACTTTATTCGGACAGTTTTGCGGTCATCTCCCGTCCGGCTAGCTAAATCGGGATTCGCGTTTTAATTTTCATGTGCCGCTGCCGCGTGTGGGACGCGTGTGTGCGCGGTGCGATGTGCCCGCGGCGCGCGTGAACCGGCCGGTGACCGTCCCGATCCCCCGTGGCTTGCCCGGCCGCCACCCTGTACCCTGACAACCATGTCGGGGGCCTCGGCGCGCCCTGCGACGCGGCCGCCGCGTCGCCAGCGCCCGCATCCGGCCACTCCACCGGGCCGGCCTGGTGGACCATGATGAACGGGGTCGGCGGCGCGCTCTACGAGGCCGAGCCGCACGCGTCGCCGCCCGGCGGCTCCCCTCCGGCTGCCCAGGCGGCCGCTCCACCGTCCGCCTCCAGCGCCTCGCCGGCCTCGGTCGGCTCCAATCCGCCGCAACCTCTTCACATCCCGGCGAAGCGGTACGATCCTGAGCCCGGCGTCATTCGGCACGCGCAGCAGCCGTGGGGCTATCCGCCCGATGCGCCCGGCTCCTTCGAGCATCAGTACCCCACCGCCCCTACCTACTACAACCTGCCAGTCGAGAGGGAGCGCAAATCCGCGCTACCCTTTTGGCCCGCGGGCAGCGGCGAGTACAAGCCGTACGCTGATGGTGGCTGTCATCAGGGCTTCTCACAGCCCTGCTGGAATTACCCCTACGGAGCGCCGAGAGGCGACCAGCCCTTGCCCTACGTCGGAGGAGAGGAGCGTCGGACGGCGGTCTCCGAGGCATCGAGCTTCTCCCACGACGCTTACGGCCTGAGAAACTACGCGCCAGAGACGGTGTCCAGCGCGCCCTATCCGCCCCCAGGCTCCTTACCCGGTCAGTAACATTATTACTCATCGATATTTACGAGCGCTCCGAACTTAGTGCTCACGTTTTTTGACGTCCGGTCGCTGCAACGCTGTTTGTAATCTTTGGCAACTTATCGGCGGCCCGAGACTAGAGAACCAAACATAACGCAGCAAAACATTTTACGGAATTTATAAACAAATAAGTTCGATGAACAAAGCGTGAGGCTAGGTTCTTGGCTAGTTTGGAACTTTTTGCTTTTCGAAGTTTGTAATAATTCGCGACAAGCTGAAGCTGATAAGTTGATTTGTAAATAATTTATTATGAGTTTGTCAACCTTGACCCGGTGATTGCACGCCGCTGGCCGCTAGATGGCGCTGAGCAGCGCGCACACAGCGAACGTGTTCGCGTGTGTGGGTGTCGCACACATGTACAACGTGATGTGTGCGTGTGAGGGTGTCTGGTATCAGGCACACAGCCCGCCTATGATACCACATTCTTTCCTCTAATCGAAGACAGCTGATTGGCACGACTGCACGATACTTCACAGACTTATGGATTTTATGTAGTAGGTATGGTGTGATGTATTTGTAAGAGACGTATGTTAGTTATTGCAACAGACCTTAAAGGTGTCTAAATTTGTAATTTATAAAAAAATTTGATCAGCTTAAGGAATGCCTATATCATAAATCTAAAAAATATGTATTTATTTTTAACTAATTAAGTGACTGTATCAAGGTAGAGTCAAATATTTCTAGATAAATCAGTGACTAAACCCCACTGATGTAGCTACATACCTAACTTGTTGAAATGGAGTAGAAATTACCATTCGAATGAATGTCTATGGCGCCAAGGCTTTAAGAAAATACATACATACTTACCAAAGTATGTGTACTCAACGCACCTTATTGGATATGACACGTTCCAAGCAACAGGTAAGTAAACATCATGCCCACAAAACTATAGCCTTAATCGTGGCAATGGACGGGCCGATAACATCAGCTAATGCACATAAACATCGCAACGCTCGCCTCAGAATCCCTTAAAGCTACCTTCAGAAAGCCACTGAACGACCAAACCAAAACATTTTCCCACAGGCCACCATAAATTTGATGAATGAACGAAACACGTGCTACAAATGTTTAAAAACGAACCGTAAGCACCTTTTTATAGGCAATGTAAAACGGCGATATACAACCGACAATAAATTAAAGTTTACGTAAAATAAAGCGTCAATAAAAATGTATAACTAATAAATAAACACGATACCTGAGCGTTAAGACAATAAACCGATCTCTGAGTAGTGGCAATAAACCAAATATTGCTACAATAAACACATTACAAGTTGATGAGACGATAAAAAAGCTAGGAGTCGGAGGACCCGCTACCGGCCGCCAGACGGACGGTGCATACGCTCTCGTAGATACATATCACTTTTATGAATCGTAAAACGCGCCGACGTCACACACATGCAATAATACTGGTTTCTTCCCCAAATCGCGCTAGTAAGTAGTAATTACTAAACTACAAGCACCGTGTCAATATGAGAGCAATAAAAAGGCTCCATTCATAAACGCTCGCGGCTAGTTCGCTTTCGATCGTCGCCTAACCATAAAGATGGGTTTATCGCGCCTCTGTTACGGCAGAGGTGTAACTTGACATAATTTTGCGTAAAACGCGCATATAATGGGCCATTAAAAGGAAACAATTGTTGAAAAAGTTATACGAGTGTTCACGTCACTTTATGATTGTGTGTTTACGGCCCACCTGAGGTTGACATTGACTTTGATTTGTGCATTTACGGCTTAGTAAACGGTTTGTGGAATGGCTCCGTTAGTGGCTGCGAGAATCGACGTTCCGCTTTCTCGACTCAAGTAGCGGGCACGTCAATCAATATTGCTGCACGAATTAATGTATATAACTGAAACAAGGCTCAACAAAATTTTGTCACATTTACCTCAAAAGAAACGAACGGTGTCAACGCGCTCAGAAAATTCTTTTCAATCATACATTCGACGCCACAAATTGAAATGAAAAGGTGGAATACATTTGTACGCTACATTCTCGACCCTATTCCATTGGAATACTCGCAATACCCCTGTAGCGAATTGGCAAAGTAATGTTGGTACACGAGATAGACAAAGCGCTCGGTCGGGTAGGTAAACTTTTATGGCCGAAGAGAACCCGCAGTTTATTGCTACTGATCGCTACCTATTCCCTCATAATTGACAACTCGACTTGTCATTATGTTCTCTTTAAACAATTGCCGTTTGTTCCACGGAATCAGGTACCTCGCCTGGAAGGTCCACCCACGAGTTTACCGTTTCGCCTTGGGCACCGGACTGAGACAACTATTCATTTCCTTTAAAATTGCTTTGAATCTTTTAGGGTCACTGTTATTTCTATGATCTGGAAGTGACCACCCATCAACAATATTATAATAAAGTTTAGCACTCTATAATAAGTATTAACCTTAAAATTATTGGAATAATATTTTAATTTTTAGTCACACAATTTGCTCCAAGTCATGATTTTTTTATTAAGTGAAATATTCTATGAAAAACATAATACAATGCTAAACAAATTTTTACAAAAAAAAACTTTTTTCTTTAACAATCTGATTTGGAAGGCTAGCCAAGACCATTTCTAGTCATCTTGATAAAAACACTCATAATTAGACACCTATTTAACAAACCTAAAATAGCCATTTCTGTGTATACTTATCGAAGTAAACGCAATAAAATATTTTTTGTTTCCAAAGTCTCTTCCAGTACATCAAATCCTGTAACATTACCCATTGATACCGCTTCATCCTTGGACTCCGTTTCATGTAAATCAGATTTATTGCTTCCATAGCTATCACAATAATTGATCGGTTGCCTTTTGTAAAACAACTACCACCTGTTAAGTTGTTAACCTTTATTGGCCACCAATAAACCATTTAGTCGTTCTTTAGCATTACCCTTTAATAAGAAATAAAATTTTAATTAACATTTTTATGTTTTAAATTACCTTTTAATAGCTACTTACTGAGTGTATTAAGTATTATTATATTTTCATAATTAGTATCGCCCGACTCGTCCTAGGATCGAATCCTAGGTCGAAAAAAGGAAAAGATTATTCTTTTGAAAAATTCTCTGTAGTAATTCAGAGCCGAGGAGTCTCGGGTTCGATCCCCACACGGGATAAGGCTTTGAGAGACCCACAAATGTTTGTTTCGGTTTGAGTTGATATACAGAAATAATTTCAAAAGATTAAAGAAAATAAATCTTGCCCCCTTGTACATTAGAGCTTAACATCATCGGCGAAACGTGGGCATATACAGCACACCTTTGCCACACTTGCTTCGGGATATAAGCGTGATAGTGGTCTTTATATCCAAAACATTATTTTTTCTACGTTACGATCGTTACTGATGGAACAAACATGTTGACATCAGAAAACTTCTATAAGATTAATGTAGAGGGCGTATTACTTATTGGAGTGGATACGCAAAATAAGGTACAGTGTTTGTATGAAGGTTACTTAATCTTTGTATTTGGGGAAAGATGCGTTTTTAAATCTTCTTTTATTTTACAGTCAGAATTCAGTTTAATAAAAGTAACAGGGAAAGGCGACAGGTGACAATTGGACTGATTTGGCAAATATAATCTATACAAACCAGGGTTAAAAAAACACGAAATTTAAAAAACGTAAAGTTTTTTAAGATTTATTTGTTTTAAAGTGTTTAATTTATTATCATTATTTTTGAAAAATAGTTTCATATTTCATAATAAAAAAAATGCCAATCCTAATTATTTATATTTAGAGGAACGTCTATAAGCCCACTATGAAGAAACTTATTTCGCCGAGTGGGATTTACTAGTGGGTTCCATGTATAAAAAGTTTTCTCACCATCCTGTAATCTTTAATGAAAGTCGTTTTTGATATCAAAGCAATAAAAAGGAAAATAAATAAATAAAAGCATAAAACTATAGTCTATACGAACGTAAACTTGTTTTATTCACAAATCTTGTACTTATATTAAATGTGGTTAAGACGTTGTTTAAAATTCACATTAAAACAGTCAAAACTACTGTTTAAAACATGTTTTCAAGCACGGTGATTAAAACAGAACGTTTTTTTTGTAACAACCCCGTGGTGGCAATGTAATAATTTTGACATTGTTTAACAAAAATTTCGCACCGTCAGTTTTATTGAATGGGGCTTAAGCGGTATCTGCAAATACAAAAACGATTCTAACACTGTAATCATAACACCTGTATTGTATTCAATCTAATTTTGTGGCGATAAGTAGAGAAACTATCAAGCAACATATTTTATACTAAACACGAGAATATAATCTACGGTAGTAATATGTAACTAAAGTAGCAGACACGAAAATCTAGAGCTGTTGTAAACTTTACATGCTTGAACTACTCATATTCATGTCATCTTCCCTCAGACTATGACGCGAGTAGGCTGAATCTAAATCATCCTCATACCTACATAATGTTATAATGTTGTTACGGGTACAACAATGTACTACACTTATTTAATCAATATTCAAGCGGCAGGTGAAGGGAAATAAATCACGACTCTACGTAGAGACACTTGTTGTGGTAGGGCAGTTAGTTTTATGCACTAAGCGAGCGACTCTACCTAATGTAGAGCTCGAGCTAACATTCTAATATAAATTCTGCCTCGTGTGAAAAATTTTCATATCTCAGTTTTGAAATGCTGACTCTATAATTTGGTTAAGGCTGTTTGGGCTCACTGCCAGAGTTATCTTTCTAAATAAAACTCCGGGAAAGTATAACTAGATAGATTTTAATACATATTCCGTGATCCGATACCCACTTACCGACGTCTATTTTAGCGCCATAAAAACACGGAAATAATTCTTACACAAAAGTATATTGCATTGCATACATAAATCATCAATAGTTATGTTTATAAATCCGAATCGTGCGAACGATAACACAACACAGCTTCGAGTAAATTGAAGATTATTTCAACACGAATGAATTCTATTACACATGTACGCCGCTGGTAATTTCCTCGGATCACATCTCAAACATATATAAAATAGGAAATCGATTTGTCATGCGACACTAACTAGGGACGTTTCTATAACAAACTTAATTTGTTCTCTTTCTAAAGCAAATAATCGTTGTTTTGTACGAGCTCTAAACATAATTACCAAACATTCCTGTCGAGTTTAAAATAAAACGGCACATATCTTAAGATGAGCTAGAGCTTGCGACACTTCGTAGACAATGAGGCATCTATTTCGCAACGTTCATACCAGTACCGTTTTGTATAATAGGAAATGGTACAGAGTATTGCATGTCACGAATATCGAGAAGGTCGCGGATCGAATACAAAGTTTATTGCGGGTGATCTCATCAAAAGGACCGGTCGCATAAATCGCTGTGTGTGTTAACTTCTAACGCGCCGTGGCTGGACGCAATTGTTTCTATGAACGCTGCATGGAAATAGCTAGTTAAAAACGAAATGTGCAGCCGCTGTGCAAGCCATGCGACGCGCTGCGTTCGGGACAATTAACGAATACTACAATGAATAAGAATGCCCTAGGAAGCCTTTGTTCTATTGTATTACAAATTTTTACACACACACACACACGCACAACTATTACAAATTTTGATCTTTATTCGAATTTCTGACGGTCTGCAAAGTATCTCCTGGATTTATGCATAAGGGAATTGCAGTCGTGCCAACAGATATTTACGCCGCTCTTTGATTAGGTTACAACAACTGTATGTTCCAGAACATGCGAACCAAAGTCTAATTTTACACAGCTGATTCCCGTTCCAACTAAAATGAAGCTCTTTTCTGTGCAGGTTCCCTATCGATGTCCGTCGGAGTCGGCTGCGGGTCCTCGAACCCACTGGACTGGACCGGCCAAGTGACCGTGCGTAAAAAACGCAAACCCTACTCTAAGTTCCAGACCCTCGAACTAGAGAAAGAGTTCCTGTTTAACGCGTACGTATCGAAACAAAAGAGATGGGAGCTGGCGAGGAATCTTAACCTAACAGAGAGGCAGGTGAAGATATGGTTCCAGAACAGACGGATGAAGAACAAGAAGAATTCGCAAAGGCAGGCGGCGCAGGCGGCGCAGAATAACAACAATAACTCGAATGCGAACAACCACAACCATCACGGCGGGCATCACCACGCGCCGCACCACGTGGCGCTGCACCACGCACCGCCGCCCAAGCACCATCAGTGACCCGCGCCCTTCTCTGGGACTTACCCCCTTCACCACGGTATAGCCAGCTAAACGAACGAAGGAAAAGTTCCATGGGACATTGTGTGGAATGTGGTCGTACTTAAAGAGGACTGTGCTCATTCGTTACCGATTGACTAGAGCGAGATTATGCCGTGTCGTACGTAATGGACGCTCCGCGGTCCCAGAGAATCTCCCGCTAACATAATGTGTTGTCGATTTGTGTATAGTATTAATTACGAAAATATGTTCTGTAATTTTAACGAGACTAAGTACATACATGAGTAGATAACGATTCCTGATATTATTAATGTCTAGTAATAGCGCTGATTATGTATTTGAAATTTATTTAAGTACGAATTACGAAATATTAAAGACGTCACCGATGAATTATAGTTTCTAGATAGTTTATTGAGAATTAAATTTTGTAAAATATTTTGTGAGACTGCTTATTGTTGTATTCGTATCGCTGTTCGGAGGGTGGATTAGTCTTAATCAGTTAACTTTTATTTCGTTACCAAATTGTTGAACGAGTGGGCTGGGCGGGCGCCCAGCGCTGGGCTGCGTCCAGCCGGTCGCTCCGCACGTACTGGCGCTCCATCGACGCATCATACACATAAGCAAATAAATCGCATTATGATCAAATATTTATTACTGTTTAATTTCTTATCTCATTATTCGTAAATTTTGTTATTTAAATTATGGATTTCTGACAAAGCTTTAACTCGGTTCCAGTAGAATTATACATTAAGTTACTGTTATGACTTTTTTAAATATTGAAGTTGATGTTATAATCAATTAATTAGGTAATATGGGCAAGTGCATTAATATTGTCCTCTATTGATCATTGTACTGTTCGCTTTAGCCTGTCTATTACTTTTATTTTTGTTTTAGATGAATATTTTATTATTTATTTATACGCGAGTATAACTGCAATCTATCCTATGACTTGCTCTACATCGAAGGAAGCGTGTACTCTAGGTACAGGTTTATTTGAATTGTTTACAATTGTCTAGTAATCGAATCATCACAGTCTTAGAATATCATCTTTGTACTATTTAGCTACCTATTTTATATCTATGTACCTAATAAATGTTTTATTGTAAACTTAGTAGTTTACTTCTCAGATCTAATTCATTAAATCTGTATTGTCCCGTAAATATATAGTGAATTAAAATTAGGTGTTTTTGTACAAAATGGCGACCTCGTCTAGGTAACCGAATTTCTATATAATTGTGAAGCAAGACATCTAATGAGTACTTGCTTAAACTTAGACGAAACGAAGACTAATATAAGCGAATATGACGTTTTTAACCATTATCTATTGTACGGTATATCGGAATATGGATCCTATTTGTTTTATCGTTTATCTGAAAAGCAATATCAAAAATTTCGAACCTATGCTCCGTTATGTGGAAGTCGTAAATCAATCGGCGCAGTACTTAGTGTTACAAAGTTCATTTGATCGTGAAACCGCCATAGCCAGTTGCTTTTCAGATAAAGTTCACGAGAACAGCTTTCTGACTGTGTATTCAACAAATTCAGTAGATAATACGTTAGAAACATACTTACCTAAACTATATAATTGTAATATTAAAGGTCTCGTAATTACTATTGTACAGATAAAATAATGTAGTTAATCACCCTGACATGTGAGGTTTTGTTAAGTATAATGTATAATTAAACATGAATGTGCTCTCCACAGTTTTATGACGAATTTAGAAGAGAATGTATGAAAGGGGAAAAAATTAAATACTTCGTCGTGTCTTGGTTATTTTTTCTTTATTAACCCTCTTGAGTTTACCTTATGCTTCTACTTTTTTTTTTGTAGATTAATGAGCTATTTAAAAATATGTTTCTTACTGCGAAATTCACGGATTTAGTTTGTAGGTATAATATTTAGGTACCTATAGGTGTCCCTCACACTAGATGAAACTATATCTGTGGTCTAAATTAATCATTTTGAAAAATTAGGAGCTCATCAAAAAGACTGACAGACGATTTTGCGCAGTGGTTAAGAGCTTAGCCGCTCCGCCCACTGTGTCTAATAGTCGCGGGTTCGATTCCCGCACGGGACAAATCTTTGTGTGATCCACAATTATTTGTTCGGTCTGGGTATTTGTATATGTAAATTTTAGCATTTTGTATATGTAAACGCACCCAAGACAGGAATTATTCCTACGTTTTTTTAAGAAAAGAAAATAAAACAAACAAACTTCGGCATGAGGTAACACGGCTAAAAGAGATTTGTTAAAAATAGAAAATTTTCGAAATATAATTATGGCAACAAAATTGATCTATTCTTGCTAAGCGAATTCTTGCAATCTCTTAACAAAGTGGGCTTCCTATTTGTTTACAGGTAAAGCTAAGTGTAAGTACTCTCAGTGCCAATAGAAGAGCAAAGACAACAGAATTATACTAAATTCACGTTACCTGATTGTTGCATGTACACTTATTTTGGTTCATATTTTGTCGCTTAAATGGGTTGGCAACTTAAGGCGCGTTACGCAATTAGCTTATAGTAATCGAAGTCTAAGAAAAAATAATGCAAGTTTTCTAAGTTATAGGTTAGTAGTGAGAAATTGCTCACCCGGCGTTCGCTTGATACATTACAGTTTCATTCTGTACGTCTTTCACTATCGATTCTCTCAACCAATTAAAATGTGAAAGTAAACTCGTTAAATAATATATTATTAATTACAAAAATCACTGTTTTCATTAATATATTGAGCTAAGAAAAGTTGTAGGCCGCGATATGTGGACGATATAGCGAGTTTTAATTACTTTCTAGAAGTTTATAAAGGCTTACCTACCTACATTGAAATTTTCGAAAACATTACCGTTTTACAGTTATGTAATTTTATTACCAGAGGGCCTAGACAAGTGGTAAGCGTTTTGTTCCTCTTCTCTTCTCGCAATCACGTGATTTTTCGTTGCAAAATGTCATTCCCATACATTTTTTCGTGTTCTATTGACTGCAGAAAGTCGACTTGGCTATATGCACAGATATGCTTTAAGCAATACGGCCTAGTTTAGGCAGTCCTGGCTAATGTGTTGTTGAAACTGTTAGCTACTGGCTTTTATAAAAAATAATATGATTTAGTAGTATATGCCAGTATTTTAACATTAAAAAAAAAAACATTACACACTAACATGTATTTGACACACACGCACATATACTCTTTTGTTTATTGTTAAAGTCTGTGGTCAAATTGAGAATAGATTAAATTTGTTTGTCTTTAATATTATTTGTCTATAGTCTTACTGAATATCAAACATAACATGAAAGAGTAGGTCGAATTTCGACCATTGGGCGACCACTAGTTATTATAAGTAGGTAGTTGAATTTATTCTATCTATCTAAATCATCACGCCAGATCGCTTACAGGGTAAGTATAATGATGTAGGCGTGATAGGTAAGTACCAGAGTGAATAAAACCTATGGGAGTAAAAGGCACGATGCATTATATATGAAAACCAGTCTACAATTCAATTCTACTCCACTTTACTACATAGGACAGAAGTAATAACGATAAAATACCATTTCCGTGTACCTACGCAATACAGTTTAATAGGAAAACAGAAATCTACACCTACGAGGTTTGCCAAAGGAGTCGGTACTGCCATAGCAGCAAAGCCCATAGGTATCAACGTAAGTTATAACCATATTTATGGTATAGATTCACTAGACTTAAATAAATATCACTTATAGGAAACATAAGTGACTCTCCAACGTGGTAGTAGAATAGTTCTACTCGTAAAAGGCAACTTACCAAAGGTCTATAGCCCCCCCCCCCCTGGGAGGCTCTTCAAAGTACTACACGAGGCAACCGGTGCGCCAGCGTTCAACGAGCCTGGCGTAAGTCATGTTAAAAAAAATGCATGTACTATGCACCGGTGAGTTCTGCAAACCTCTTAACTGTCGAGGTATCCTAGGGTTTTTGGTTGGTAAGAATCCAACAGGTTCCGTGAGTTTCCCCCAATCCTCGTGGGAGTCCTTTGCAAGATTTTCCCCAGGTAAAAAAGATACGAGAGCTGTTTGGTTTTTTAGACAAATGTAGATTTTTGAATTGCAAAAAAAAAGAAGATTTTGGACTACTATTACATAAATTAAATCGGAAGAAAATAAACCGACCCATTTTATACCACTATACAACATCTCTAAAAGTTACAAACAAGTATCCACTATATTTGGGAAACAGACTCTACCATCTTTCGGGTGAAAATTTGTATGAGTTCCAAACTCCATACTGCTACTAAAATTCATTCCCACCCAGGATTCCATGATCTCCAGCTACTCCATGCCACACCATAGCCAGGAGACAATTATTTTAATATTAAATAAATATAAATTTACTGCTACTTGGTCCAATGGTTTAAATAGGTCTCTCGACTCATGTTATGGTCGGTGATTGGCTCCCGGACGGAAAAAAAATTGTGTGAAATATTAGTTAATTTCGATTTTAATACCTATTTATGTGTATTTTTTTTATTTTTTTTTTGTGTTTATGCATCACGACGACGCGTATGTTGCCAATGTCAAGTATTACGAATATTCATTTTAAAATTAATTTAACACTCCCGGTGAACTTGACGACAAGGATGATTATGAAATTGATGAAGTGCCCCACCCTGGATAGTAAAGCGATGGATACTTTACATACCAATTGCAACGGCCGTTTTGAGGGAAATCGAAATGGCACGTTTTATCACTTTGTTACAATTACCTTCACACGTCCACATATAAGAATACAAAATGGTTAATATACCACCAACATTACATATTATAATTCGAAATAACACAAGTTTTGGAAATTAAAACAAATTGACAACATCACTCTTCGATTTCCCGCCAAAAAGTCCATTTATTGGTTGTTTATTTATTTAACTGCACCTATGACAGAAATAACACCTAGTATGGTGCAAACTTTTTACTTGAAATGAAAAATAGGGATGGATTTTATTAATTTAATAGAAATATCAATCACCTACCTATTTGTTTATACCCAAAATTTAATAACAAACTTGCTAAACCTATTTTAACTATTTAACTTAAAATTAAAGGATGTCTACTATACCATTCTACTATACAATTTCCTGTGTAAGTGGTTTTGTCGAAAGTTGAAAGATACCGTATCCGCATAAAAGTAGAAATTGGCTATTTTATAGGCTGGTATATACTTTTTTTTAGGCAACCATTAATAAAAGCAGTGCAATAAAAAACTTAAATTAAAATAATAAAATTATATTTTTAAAAAGCGCAGTGGCGCCCTCTCAGATATAAGAAATTAGAAATTAACATACTCAGATCACAGCTAAGGGGATCTTAAATTATTTTGTTTCTGACACTATTTATATAAATAAAAGCTTAATTTTGTGACACATGCAGTTTCTTGTAATAGTGATTTCACATTTTCTTTTATTTATAATATTCGAGGAAAGTGTAAAGCCACGCCATCTATCGGCAAAGAAACAATTGCTTTGTTTTGTAAGATAAGAACATAATTATACAGGTGAGGTGATGGAGTCATGGATTTCTTGAACATGAACGGATTTTAATAAACGTATTTTTATTGACATCATCATCAAAAATCTATCCCAAGGATTTAGAGCTAGTTTTGGGCAAATATGTTTTTAACTAGAATTCCTCAGTACTAGAGCAAAGGCTTGTTGTTCTTTCCTCCACTTGTTTTGGTGTTTGTTTTTTTAAAAAGACATTCTTTTTGTGAATTATTTTGATTTATCCATAAATTCTCGCGTTTACAAAGCATTATACGATAAAGAAGCTCGTAGAAACCGCTTTTAGTAAAATAATGTAATTATTTAGAGATATTATCAATGCACGTGTTAATTTAAAGACTACTTTATGTTGAATTTTCATTACTATATATTATGGTTAGAAATTTATATGATATTTGAATGATAATAGAACGCTAAATTGAATTAATAATAGGCCTTTTGGTCAGGTAGTTAGTTTTAAAAAATTAGGAAAAGAACTTTCTTTTGCAATTGACTATAGGTACATAACACAATATATTTAAAAAACTTAGGAATACCACCTATTTAAACTGTCTGATAAAACACTGATACCTCAGGTTTTCGTCCCCAAAGCTACTTAAACCTTCTTGGTAAAAACCTAAAAGGATTATCTTCTCGTGGAGACTGAAAATAATACAAACTTTAAAAGGCGATAATATCAATAAATATTTTAAGTTAACATTAAATATAAATTGGTCAAGATGCATCTTATAATCTGAAATTATATGACATAAATATTGCCTACGTAAAAAAAAGTTAAGGAAACTCAACACAGATTTAAATCGATACCCTTATAAATCGGTATTTCCGAGATTATCGACAAAGTAGCCGGAGTGGTATGCACCTACACTGCGCTAGCGGCCCTACCGGTTATTGTGGCATAGTACGCCGCCTCCTCGCCGATTAGCATATAAATGAACCAAACCGAGACAACTTCATATTACACCACCAACATAACATGACCTTCCCCCCACCAACCAACACACCGCTCACCAACCGACAAACAAAAATATCACGTATCTCCAAAACTGGACGCATTACAGTTTAAATGTGGAACTCGTTGCTATTGGCCGAAGTCAGCCCTACGTTCTCTTGTAGCCCTCTAAATCTGCGCGCGCGCACCACACGAAGATAATTACGAATAAAATATAGTCAATATTTTACACTGACTATCGCGTTTTTATTCTGTCCTGATATCTTAAGCAGTGATATTAATGCAACAATGTTAGTTCTGAGCAAAAGTAAATATGCGACTATAATGAAATCAGTGTTTTAGTGTTATTGAGGGCTTGCATTATGGGTGTGTTAGCCTCAGAACTACCAACTGGCCTTGTCTTGTTAATATTTAGTACGCATCTTGTACGTAGGTACAGTATTATATTGCTAAATTCTTCTATTTAAGTATATTTGTGGACATTCAGCGAGGAGCTTTTCTGTCGTATGTATTTATTCTGGCTTTTATTTATCCATAAACAGGTATAAAACGTTGATAGCCATTGCGGGATAAGGTTAATTTATGATTTTAATGCCGCCCACCTTAGTAGGTATGTGGGTAGTTGAGCTGGCACAAATAACTACGGTTTGGTTTCTTAGTTGCTGTAATTTTACCTTCTTACCTACTTCAACTTTGTTGCACTTTATACCTACGTGTACACTTTATTTCATTCAAATAATATAATATTTTGGAACAATTATACAACTGTATGGTAATATCATTGCCATCAGCCAACAGATGTCTACCGCAGGATAAAGATCTCCTCAAGGATCGGCACCACCGTCTTTGTATGATATGATTCATTTTTATTATATGACAAACAGAATAATTTAACTAAACTAAAAACAATACATTGAAATGTAGAATTATATAATTTCAATAAAGTATTCTCCACCTATTTTTACTCACTAAAATTTTTCGATATTCTTTCTTAGACAAATAAGTAAATGTACAAGGTGAACACTTAATAATATCAGCCTATACTGCCCACTGCTGGACAAATCGAGGTGAGAGAGATTAGGTCGTACTCCACCACACGGACCCAGTGCGGATTGGTGGAGGCAGGTTTGTGGCCACCTGCTGTTGGAACTTATCAAGCCGCCTCTAAGGCTTCCAACTCGGCTTAACGACTACCATATTATGTGGTAGCCGGGACCAACGGCTTAACGTGCCTTCCGAAGCACGGAGACGCTTGAATATCAAAATGCCACAAATGGTCACCCATCTCGGGCCGACCGAGTCGAGCGCTGCTTAACCTTGGTAATCGGTAAGAACACCGTGGTCGCACAGCGCTACGAGCGCCTCACACTGAACACTTGAATAAAGAAAAAAAGTTACAACTGATAGTAGTATCTGGTGATTTTAGAAATCCGCTTACTTATCTATAGGTATTAAGGTAAGGGCAGGCACAATTGTAAGAATTACTAAAGCTGATATTTTATCAAACTTGATATTTATTGTACTGTAACAGCGGAGGGAAGCCTGTGAAAATTACAAGATCATATTACATGCCTATATTATTATATGTAACAACAACTGAACAATGAACAAGCTAGATCTTAGACAAAATAAGGAGCGCGAAAGGAGAATAAAAATATAAGAAGTAAGTACTCACCTTTGTACTAAATATTAAGTATTCCATCATCCTATGGTCAAAAACTTTTCGTGTAGGTATGTATTTTGTTGCCATACAGAAAAGTATTTCTTATTTCATAGATACTTTATTAATTGGAAAGTCCATTAGTAATTTTTTTCCCTTCTACCTCCTTAGCGGATGATTTTTTAAGGTAACTACTCCAGACTGGACAAAATCAGTGTCGTCATGACGTCAGACAGGACAAAATCAAGATGTTACTAGGCCGCCTCCTGATGTCTACTTAATTAATGAGTGGCAAAAGCTTTCAGCCTGAGCTATTACCTTTAGATACAAAGCTAGTAACGTTTCAATTTACCTGGAACGCCTTAATTATATTCTATGATATAATTGCCACATTGTGCCTAGTCGACGCAAAGATGACCAACCATAACGAAATGAATAAAAAAATGTACCAAAAATTCTTGCATTCGACTAAATATATTATCGATTGCTTTAGATGCTTTAGATAAATATGCGTAGTGACCACGAACTATCAAATCATGGTAGAGATATAACACAGTTTCTTAATATGTAGGTAGATAATCATTTTTATTATGTTGCCTTTACACACTGACCAATATCATGAATCTAAGTACACTTATGATTAATCTATACTTAAGCACATCTATTTAGCTCGTTCTGCATTGTTCTCCCATACTCCATAAATGCAATGTATACAAAAAGAATTGTAAACCTCATTTTTTTAAAAAGAGTAACCGTGGAGTTTCTTGCCCTTCTTCTCCACAGGAATGACTTTCCGAACGGGTGGTAGAGTCTTAAGTAATAATAATTTTCTCTTTTTGACTATTCATAAGTGCCTTTTGGTCTACATGAATAAAAAACTTTTGATTTTGATTTTGATTTTGATCATGTAACCCAAAAAAAACCTGCTCAACAAAGAATCATAATTGTTTCTGCAAAGCTCACGGTGGCGACTGCTTCAAAATTTTATGTTCACACTTTTGTATCATATTAAAATCTTAAGTGGAATATCCTAATGTAACGACGCGAATAACCTTTGGACGCTAAATGTCCGTGTGACACAAATCTGAGGATAAAACTACATTATGGAGTTTTATGTAAAATACAAATTTTTTTAAACGATTTTAAATTCGAAATACCAATTTTGTAGAGATGACTTTTTTAAATTAAATAAACAGCTTGCCATTAACGCTGTCGTACCCCTGAGAAAATTTAAAAAGATAGTCTTTGTAAATACCTGCCTAAAGCATACCTAAGTGATATTACTATCTTAATCTATCTATATCATCGCGCCAGATCCCTTGCCGGGTAGGCAGGGAGTACAGAGATCCATCAGGTTCTTTCCTTACATACCTCTCTGGCTTCCTCAACTCTTATAGTTTGTCTCATACCCGCTCGCCGGTTACCGAGACTCTTAACTTAACCTTCAGATAAGACTCGTACTATCTTAATGATACGTTTTTTATAATATTACCCTGTCTTCATGCTGCAGAGATTTTACAAACTCTCCCACAATATTTTTCCGACGGAATATTAGACATGGTGTTACGGTATAACAGATTATGAAAAAAATTTAGTCATTCATAAAATAATACATGAGTACCAAGTGACAGAATAACCTTTTCTTAAGGATTAAATAGTGCTAAAGAATAAAAGAAAAACAAAGATTATATTATGGGTACTTCTAAAATATTAAGTGTATTCTAACCCAAAAATCACTGTACCCTCTAAATCAATATCTATAACCGTAAATTTTCCTTTTATTGGAACGTTAAAAAAGGAAATTTACACATGTGGGAAATTGGGGGCGCGAATCGTTTATCAGATAATGTAATTACGTAGCTATGGGACACCTCCACTCTACGTAATTGAGTGCGCCCTCCGTACCTCGCTGCTATTAGGCAAATCGAATCTCGTACCTACCTCCCTCCCCCTAGTATGTGAACAAGCTTCCTCTTGGCTTCGAACCAAGGATTCAATTTGCGCGAATGTAAAACGAGCCCGATGTTAGGTACCTCGTCCGCCATTTGTAGAGTGTTCTCCCTTTTGAATAAGCCGGTAATAACTACGAAATGTCTTATATAATAATAATATCAGCCTATACTGCCCACTGCTGGGCAAAGGCCTTCCCTCACAAATCGAGGAGAGAGAGATTAGGTATATACTCCACCACGCTGACCCAGTGCGGATTGATGGAGCCAGGTTTGTGGCCACCTGCTGTTGGAAATTATCAAGCCTCATATGAGGCTTCCAACTTCGCTTAACGACTATCACATTAAGTGGTAAGCGGGACTAACGGCTTAACGTGCCTTCCGAAGCACGGAGACGCTCGAATATGAAAATACCACAAACGGTCACCCGTCTTAGGCCGACCATGTCGAACGCTGCTTAACCTTGATGATTGGTTAGAATACCGCGCTCGCACAGCGCTACGAGCGCCTCTTATAATAAGATAGGAATGACTAATAATAAGAAAGTAAGCTTACTCCACTATCATAGTTCGTCTCATAGACACTCGTAGGTTACGGAGACTTGCCCTTCAGATAAGATCCATATCCATTTGTAATTTTATCCTGAATAGTATGAAACACGTGTCAAATACTTATCACAGTAAGTACTAGAATACTTTATTTGAATATGTGACCCAGTTAGGTATTTGGAAATTATATGCAATTTGAAGTAGTTTCGTTTTCATTAAAATTGTTTGCTACCTACCTCCAATACTTTCATGTATTTAATAGCAGACTTTTCAAGTAAATAAGTATGTAGTTTTGATAACCACTATTTATCTGTTAAATATTCTCTCTATTTAAAAATTGTGGCTTGGAAAGAAGGAATTATATACCACGAGTGGTACAGTAAAAAAATATTAAAATGGTAATATTATTCAAACATTCAGATATTCACAGCCAATCAATCTGGAACTACAGATAAGTGCGCAAAAATACCCCCAGAGCGAAAAATGAGGTGTAAATAAAACGCAGCTAGCGTTAAAAAGTTGAATAAAATTTCAATAAGCCAGTTATAACTTTATTAAGCGAATTCCGACGATAAGTGGTGTTGATACACGGTGAGGGAGCCGCGCCCACGCCACCGTGCTCAAAAGTTGCCACCAAACTTTTATCTCAGCAAAAAACTTGATTTCATTCGGAGCGCTATATTCGATCCGAATGTTTGTGTTGCGAATAATAAAAGTATTGAAACTGCAAAAATATCCGTCGTCCCTCCCTCTCGCGTAGTGCCGTCCTTGTCGGGCAGCTAGAGCAGTCGGCACGTCCGGGGGCCATAACGCCGTTTGATGTTCTGCTCTCCAATGCTGGTGGAGGCGATATAAAGCAAGATGTACGACTGCGCTCTCGGCGACGCCTATATTTCCTAAACATCTTTCGGCGTTATAATTCTGTGCGAAGTAACCTTGTGAGGGCGATATCCCGTTTTTTTGCCTTGAAAAATTGTTGCAATGGAGAACTGCTTGTTTGCAGCTGACAAAGAAGTGTTTGTGAACGTAGTTTCCTTCTGAGTTAAAAGATAAAGTTGTTTTGTGAGTTCCCAAAATTATTGTTTGTATATTTAGGTAGAAGTGTAATTTCTAGCTAGAAACTTATATGTAGTTCTAAATGAACTAAAAAAAAGTTGAAGCAGATTGCTTCTACATACACATAGACGTAGAAGTTGTGTGTTATGAGTAAAAAAAGAATACCCATTGACATGCAAAAGCTTTTAACACAGAAGGTATGTCAATGTTTTTGGCTGTAATTAAATATAGTTTCCCTTTCATAACTTCTATTATAACCAGTGCGATAAATATCACGTTTTCCGAATTTTGTGTAAGTTGTGTTATTATCTACAAATACATTTTGCTATAAAAAGGCAAACGTCACGTATATATAGCAGCATATCGTCGTTATCGTCTCGTTGATTTTCTTAACTGTTTTGAAGTTTTACTCTGTAATGTACAACACAATCTCGTATCTAATACATTTAGAGTTTATATATAAATAAAACCTTGTGACGTCAATTATATGAGATAATATGTCGAACATCATGCGTTAATTTAAATGATAACAATAATGAGCTTAGTCGCGTATTTGTCAATGACAATGTCACTAGCTAAAGGCTAGTAACAGACTACTATTAGAGAAAATAGAGGTTGAGAGCGCTTCTATACCATTTAAAAACTTAAATAGGAAAACGCTTTTCCTACATTTACCGAACAACACTACAAGGTCACAGCATATAAAAATATGCAACACGGCGGCGGTACGTTACCGAGCGGATACCAATTCTATCAACAACCCATAAACCACAACCTTTCTTTGTCTCGCTTCTTAATGCTATCGTGGCGTCGAGCGAGATAGAAATCTACAAGTTTAATGGGCCGTTACGAGAGAAAAAATCAGTCCGCATTCGCGAGCGTAGATACGCGAGTGATAGTGTCAAGACAGGAAGGACACTGTGGTATGGTGCATCTGTGAAGTGTTACCTATGTTTCGCGGCGTCGACTGCAGGCAAACTTGTTGCGCGATTCTGGTGCCCTGGTACCGCGGAACCACGTGAGTATAGATATACGTATATAAAGTTTGGTTACTTGCCGGCTTCGAACGTCATAACTGCATGCTTAAAGTAAAAGCTTACCGGTTTCAGAGACCGGTTCTTAGTTAAGATAACCCCTTTAGTGTTTAGTTTTCTAGTCACTGTATGTCGTTAAATTGATAACGCGTTAGTACAGTTCAGTCACCTCGCTATGTATCTATGTTTTGTAGTTCCATAGTCGGATGACTGATTAGCCATACCTATATATAAATTTTACTTGCAACATTGAATTTGCATATCCGTTTATGTGTTAGTAATTTAGACTTATATAGGAGACTTCATTCCATCATGTGTTAGAATTAGATACTGAAATACCTAAGTACTCTACATCCTTTACATCTACTTTTTAGGTGGGTAGATGTAGACTGTTTTCTGTAGTATAATAATTGTAAGTATTTAATTCTTGCATGCAAACACAATAAAAGGACGGTGATAGATGACATAATCATTGTTAGCTAGGTAAGTAATTACGAATGTTATTTCAGAAGGGGAGATCGGAGACTTTTAGAACCACTATACTTTCTAAATGACCTCATTTCAATAAAATGACCTCAAACAGTATATACAATAGGGGATGAGCTTGGACAAGCTACTTGATGAACATAGCCAAGTTTATTTTAACACACTTAAAGGATTTGACACCATATGGGCTAAAATGTAAACCCATATTTGATAAGAAATGGAATTCATTATTTCTTTTATGATTATAATCTATCCCATACCATCCCTTTTAATTATTGCATTCTACCACATATCGCGGTGAGATACAATAATTCCCCCACGATAGAGTTCCAAAGATAATTTTAATATTTTTCCTCATCATTCTGTCGCCAGTAGCTAAAATTATTTTAAACAGGTAAATTGCAATATATACCCAAATGATCAAAATTTAATTAACCACCCATCTTACTATAACATAAATTAATCTGTTTAACATATATATAAGCGTAATGAAAAAATAAATAAAATACGTCGGCCATACGCAACACGTTCTCGGCAATACAGAAACGTAATTAACATACCAATTCAAAACGAAGGACGCATACAACACATCTCTACAGTTTTTTTAGCATCGAAACTTTCACAATATTATAATAACAACGGACGCCTCACTCTGTTTGGAAACAATTTCTTTAAACCATTCGAAAGGGTTGTTGTGAGCATTTCCGTGTATTGACTTGGATTTGCATAAAAATGTCATCGAGTCCTCCGCTTTCCAAAGTCTGATAACAATCTCGAAAACAAGTATCGATAAAGATTTTTGGAGCTTATGGTTTGAAATCCAACGCTTTGATATGTCGTGGGTGTGGTGTATCAATATATTATTATGTAAGTAGATAGGTACTCAAATAAACATGTGCATATACAGAATAGATAAAACCCATCTACGAGTACATACATGTAAAGTTGATTTAGGTGCCTATATACAAGGTAATTTTAGTCCTCCTGGAGCGAAAACCAAAGTCTATTTCATCACGTCAGTTCCCTTGCGGGGTAAGCAGATAGTACACAATTCCAACGGGTTCTTTCCTTACAGACCTCTCCGCTGCAACGCTTCCTCCACTCTCATAGTTCGTCTCATACACGCTCGCCGGTTATGGAGACTCGTGACTTGCCCTTCAGATAAGACACTGTCTATTTGGTCATGGTGAGATAGACAGCACAAAGCCAGACGTTGTGGCGGTCTTTAGGGGAGGCCTTTGTCCTGCAGTGGACGTCTTTCGGCTGAAGAAGAAAAATAAGAAGAGATAGTCTAGGTCTAAGTCGAAGAAAGATAGCCAAAGTGATGTATCCAATGCCTACTGGTCACTGGTAATAAAAATTAATAAAAAGAAACACTTCAATAAGTAACCTACTGGCTTATCCGAATAACATAGCTAGGGTAACAATTCGGACCACCGAAGGTATCTACCGGCCAGCTGACAAGCCGCACCGCCGCTTAATATCATTTTTCGCTTGGTATAAGTAAAAAGATTTTTTTTAATGCACTTAATTAGTAATGTTATCGAGATGGTATTATTGTAATTTTCTTAGTCTTAGTATCTATAAACAATAGGCATTGAATCGCCTGGGCTTTCGTTCCGACAAAATTTACACCATGTATATTCTGCTATATTCTGTATTCTAATTATAAAACAGAATCAAATAAACACCGTCATGTCTAAATACACCAAGTGGCAGAAGTGTACTATGTACACCCCTTATTTTTCCGACGATGTTTGGTCCCTATGTAATTGGGAGTGAGTCGTTTGCCATTAAAATGGGTAGAATTTAATTCTCTGGACTATTGAAAATTGTTTTTTGACATGTGTTCTATTCTTCTCTCTCTCTCTCTCTCTCTTCCTTATAAATATAATAATATTAGCCCTTTTGAAGAAACTGTCCCACCGTTGGGCACATGCCTCCTCTCTAACTGAGAGGGTTTGGGTCATAGTCAACCACGCTGGCCTAGTGCGGGTTGGCGAACTTCACACACCTTCGAAAAACTCTTAGGCATGAGGAAACTCAAGATGTTTTCCTTCATCGTTAAAGCAAGTGATAATTAATTTTTAATACGCACATCCTTTAAGAAAGACAAAGGTGCGTGCCTATGTTTGAACCTGAGATCTCTGACTTGGCAGTCCATCGGTCTAACCACTAGGCTATCACTGCCTTCCTTGCCTATCCTTATAAATAGTGCTCATAAATAATAATAATTAAGTACCAGCTACTATGACTATGTACTCTCTGCCTACGCCGCAAGGGATATGGCGTGATGATATAGATAGGTAGATTATTTATGTGTACTATTTATAAAGAAGAGATTTCTGTTCTGGTAGGTAACGTTTGAAAAGGATAGAAATAAAATGAAGCAGAGTTTCGTTCTACCCGTTTAATTGGTACTAGAATAATATCACAAATGACTTAACTAAGGCTTATATAGATACATCCCCACTTCTGTGGCAGTAGCATTTTGGCGGGGCGTCAAGGGATGTGCCAACATGGTGACAGCGATTGACAGTTACGGGAATCGACTATCGTGGCTTGGCTTTGGCATGGCTTCGGTTTGGCGTGGCTTGGCTTGGCATGGCTTTGGCTTGGCATGGCTTTGGCTTGGCATTGCTTTGGCTTGGCTTGGCATGGCTTTGGCTTGGCTTGGCATGGCTGACGCGTTGGCTGACATTACGTCCGTTACACGTTATAGATATTACCTATTATTATAAGCCTATACTGTCCTACTACAAGGCGAAGGACTACCCTCCCTTCTTCGACATGTCTCGGTGCAGTCCAAACTAATACCAGTCCTTATCATGGGAGTCCAGCTCGTCTCGTCATCTCTTTCTGGGCCTGCCACGCTGCTACTGTGGGGAACGTAATAATTAGGAAGGTACTAAGTAGGGGTAGGTAGATAAATGTCATATAATATTCAGATATAAATTAATGTGGTTGTATTTTTCATTTTAGAGATCTGAGATAAAAAAAAATCATAACTAAAAGGCTATGTGGACAATGTCCATCACGAAACTGCATACACCTACAGTAGTACATATTAATATAATAAAGCCATATCGCATAAAATGGAATGTCTATCCTCTCTACCAACAGGCATGAGGATTTCGAAGCTCTGTAGTTTCTCAGCATTATCATAAGAACGGTGGATGCGTGTCCCAAAGAGCCTGCTCTACATTTGCCTTGGAGATGTAGAGTGCTTTACATAACGGACGGAGCTATATTGCATATGAAGAGATCTGAGTCGTAGAGATTTGTTTTGAAGGAACTCTACCAAACATCTACTTATATCATAATGCCAGATCATTTACAGGGTAGGCAGAGAGTATGGATCCAATAGATTCTTTCGTTACTGACCTCTCAGGCTTCTTTCATTTTCAAATTATTTCATATCATACATGCTCGTCAGTTACGGAGACTCTTGACTCGCCCTTCGATAAGGCACTGTCTATTTGGGTGAGATAGTCTAAGTCTTCCCCGGTATCTACATTATTCTACTTTCGCATTGCATGTATATCTATTATGACAATATTTCTTCCGAGATACACATCATACGTCCTAATAAATAATTATACTTCTTAGTATTGGTGTATTAGCAAATGAAATTAAATTCTCGATACAAATGCGCACCTACACACATTAAAAATAATAACGCCATAAATATTCAGAGATGAGAATAATCCGCTTATTCTTATTATTTATCATGTTAATTGCTAGTTAATAAATTAATTAAATTTTATGTAGGCTTGGTATTACGAGTAGTATCCTATAAATATAATTTTATTATGTAAATTTAATTCTTATATATGTAAATGGTAAGTACACAAACCTATTCGCAATTTTATTACGTGTAAATTTAGTGGATATCCTTCACTCGTCAATATCTTTATAGATAAACACCACCGTGCCTGCATTTTCTAAGTTTATATTGTTTGTGTACAGCCTATAGAATTGATTAAATATGGACAACTTGTTTCGCTATTATTATTTAATATTGCCTCTCTTCCTTCTATTAATTTAGTAAAATGTTTCTTTTTTTTTCATTTCTTTCTCTGTAAATGAGGGAACCATGTAGCCATTCACATGAATAGTATAATTTGTATATTTTAACTTAGACCTACCTGATAGACCAGCCTACATCGTTCTCCCATATCCCACAACAAAATGTAGATGGAAACAGAAAATGTAAAAATACTATTTTAAAAGAGTAACCGTAGAGTTTCTTGCCCCTCTTCTCCACAGGAATGACATTCCGAAGTGGTGGTAGAGTCTTTGTTACTTTTCTGACGATTCATAAATACTGTAATGCTTTATTTACATGAATAAAAAATATTCTGATTCTGATTCTAATCCAGTATTGTTAGATTTCAGTATGATAGGAAAACAAGCCTATTGTTATTATATTAAGCTCATTTCGTTACTCTAAACTGCTACCGGGATTTTTTTGGTAGAAATCCTCCAAAGACAGTTTTCCGACCTAAGATTTGAATTCAGATTTTAATACTGATGACTATAATATATTTGTTGGGATTTGGCATATCTAGCTAATAAGCTTAAAGGAAAGCCTTCCTAACGATTAAAATTACAGCCCAACAAATTAAATAACATAGAAAACACGACGGACGATTCAGCGCAGTGGTTAAGAGCTTGAGCTGCTCCGCCCACTGTGTCTAATAGTCGCGGGTTCGATTCCCGCACGGGACAAATCTTTGTGTGATCCACAATTATTTGTTCCGGTCTGGATATTTGTGTTTGTGAATTTTCATGTTTGTAAACGCACCCACGACACAGGAATAAATCATAGTGTGGGGCTACGTTTTAAAAAAATAACAACAACAAAATATGTTTGTCTCTCTCTCCGTCATCATCAGCACATTAGAGCCTTTCAGATGTTTTTGTTTTTTAAGAGAACGTAGCCCGCCTCTAGTAATTATTCCTATATCGCGGGTTCGTTTACAAACACGACATTCACATACACAAACGTGTTAGTAAGAAAGTAGGTATTATACATAAATTAGTAAAATGTTTATTCCATAATTTATACAATTTTTAAAACATTATGTAAACAGCTTCCGTCCCTCAACAAAAAAAACTGAACGGAATAATTTAGAAAGTGTCGCTATAGGGGCGGCCATTCGTATGCAAATCGACTTGGCAGTCAAACTTTAACACGAAATTCTGCGACTCTGGATACATAAACAAAGTGTTGTTGACTGTCCATCACAACGGTAGTCCCTTGTGCTTAATGTGACATATTTTGTAATAAGATAGGGCGTTATTTAAATTATAAAAAGATAGAGAAAAAATACACCAGTCTCCTATAAGTACGTTAGCATTTCCTTGCCAATTATGTATCGTGTTATAGGTGCCTAAATATGTCGTGTCCCATCCATGGCAATATCTATGGAAACCACAGTTCTCTTAAAAAGAGTTTATTTCTAAAAATAATTAGAGAAATTACTGGTGTGGTACTTGGTGTGGTGCTCATCGTATTCATCTAAGCATTATAATCAATTGTTTATGTGCCCTAATTCTATACAAGACACATTTTGGATTAGTGACAAATACAAAAAGTGCAGTGAGTTGACTTTTACGGTCGTCTAAATTTTATGTATTGCCATTATGCTCTAAATTAACATAGTGTTGTGCAGTGCCTATTTATATGTTTGAAAGTGAAGCCAAAAGTTCTAATAGCAGTGTCTACAAATGAGCTGCGGTTTATGTTCTCATAAAACGCGCTACATATGTTAAAAGTGTTTTGTGAGTGTTTTCCAATTAGAGTTAAATGCCATATCTATTAATAATCATATTACCTGTCTTAGATGTGCGGCAATATTAATAATTAAGTGGTTTATAACCATCTACAAGTAGTAAACTGAGGTAAATTTATTGTTTAACCATGTAAGTTTATATTTGCATTAGCTGTTCAGGTATTATCAGATATCTACATAGTTGTAACTACGAGATACTGTCAAGGATTGCGTGTTGGAATATTTTCACAAATGCTTTGTTACCTATAATTACGTAAGTAGAATTTATTTATTCACTATTTAGAGTTCTGACAACAATATACACACATGATATTTATTCATGCAAGATGATTCTTTTTTGTCATTTATTAATTAGGTGTCTGCCTCTTTGGTCTTGTGGCAAAGTGCATCGCTTTGTGATCACGTGGTCCTGGGTTCAAATCCTAGGTCTTCGAACTAGTCTTCTAGGGTTTCGAACAAAAACTTCTCAGTACGAGTCCGGAGTCTGGAATTGTGCCCGGTATTTTTTTTTTTTTTTTTTAAACGTAGCCCCACACTAGGATTTATTCCTGTGTCGTGGGTGCGTTTACAAACATGAAAATTCACAAACCGTGAATTTTCATGTGTACATGTGTTCAAACATAATTGTGGATCACACAAAGATTTGTCCAGTGCGGGAATCGAACCCGCGACTATTCGACACAGTGGGCGGAGCAGCTCAAGCTCTTAACCACTGCGCTAAATCGTCCGTCAAATGGCTATAGGCTCGCCCCCTATTACATGGGAACTAACATCGTTGGCGAAATGTGGGTGTACTCAGTACACCTCTGCCACCCCCGCTTGGGGCATACAGGCGTGACGGTGAGTGTAATTGGGTAAGGTCTCAGTACTCTCTCAAATTGTGCCCTGGATTTAGGTTTTCAAAATATCTTCATCAAGTTTTTTACTTGTGCTAAAGATTTCTACGACCTAAATATGGGCACTTACTTCGATAAATCAAAACGAACGAATTAAATAAACTGAGAAAATAAAACTCCAACCTAAATCGGCACGAAACTGAAAATAAATTACTTTTAAATCATGACAGCACTTCCGCAAAGCCATCTAACCGCCGAGATACTCCCGCATTCTCAACATATTGGTTACATAAGCATATTTAAGTTGTCGAAAGACAAGAGATACCCGTATCAGTCGACGTCCTGTTACCGCACGGCTTTGAAACCAGTTTCTGAGGCTCCGGAGTAAATATCCTTTATTGAAATTCCTTTTGATATCGTGTATCCAAGCCTCCGTGTTGGGATGAATATCGAGAGCTTTTTGATTTTTAGTTTCATTTCATAAATTTAAAGTTGTACAATTGTAATTAAAATATATAAATAACGACTTTTACTGAGTATTACTGACTTTTAATGTAGATGAAATAAGTTTACCAAACTTTAAAATAATTAAGGATATTTTTTTACATTAAAAAGTATTTTTCAAGAGATATGTTTATTGAAAAGGATAGTATTAGTTACTTAGATGACAATTAGAGACATTATTTAATAGGTTAGTTCTAAATTTCATACTATTTTTTAAAAAGGTTATATCTTAAAGTTGCAAAGCGCTTAACATTCATACCTATTTTATCTTAATGACAAAACAATTCCATATACATTTAAAATTATTTAATGATAGCCTTAAAGCAGCCGTTATTTTAAAATGTTCCTTTAATATAAAAGTAATCTATACTAATATTATAAAGAAGAAAGATTCGTATTTATGTAGTTTTGTAAGTATGTAATACACTCAAAACAACTGGGCTAAATTCAAAAATTCTTTCACCATTAGAATCCTACATTATCCCTGAGTAACATAGGCTATGTTTAAAAAATAAATATCCACCCGTGCGAACCCGAAACGGGCCGCTAGTTATTTATAAAATTCTATTTAGTAGTACCCAGTTAGTACCCAGATACTACCCATAAGGGATTCGATTTAGCGTCATGATATATTAATAAATAGAATGATATATATGTTATGATATACAAATAAATAGAATAAGGTGAGTAGGTGCCTGTTTTTGCTGCACAAATACATATCAGGCATATTATATAAGTTGGTTATTGTATGTATCCCCACAGTTATAGGGACTACCACGGTTAACCCATCGTTAATAAACCAACATTATTTACAACATAATTTGCATATACTACATATCTAATCCATGTTAATTGGTTAATTTAGCAACAATGTTGTTTTGACGCTATTCCGCTAGCGATAGCGAATATACTGAATAATTACTGCACAGCAATTATTGTCTAATTCATTAACCAATAAGATGCTTCCTATCCGTTTAATGGTTAAGAAATTGACTACACGTGATAGTAGTTAGTCGATGTAATGAGTAGGTATTTTGCATTAAGTTTGTAGGCAAATAATTTATAGCCGCTCACTCTTCGTGTAAAGTTAGGTCACTCAGGAAATAATATAGAAATATTAAACTTCTTATGTGATATTTTGTAACCTCTTGCAATATTTTTATCCTGATCATGTTATAAATGTGAAAAATCGTATGGTTCATCATCATCATCATCATCTCAGCCTGTACTTGTCCACTGCTGAACATAGGCCTCCCCAATCGCTTTCCAGCGTATCCGGTCCGATGCCACCTGCATCCAACGACTTCCTGCGATTTTCACAAGATGATTAGATGATTGTTACTCAATCACGCCAAAACGGATTAACGGATTTGGATAAAATTTGGTACACAAATGGTTTATTACCTACATTAACACATAGGATACTTTTTATCCCCGAAAAATGCTAAGTTCCTGTCTAAAGTCCACGTCAAGTCGCAGGCTGAAACTAATATGGTATAATCCATGGCAGCGACAATAAATTACGCCGAATTAATGTACCTACGATACTTATTATAAAAATTAACGCAATTAACCAATCACTATACAGATTTTTTGTTCTGCGCCTGTTAGCCATGGGTGCTCACAAAACATTTTTTATGCAAATTATCAAAACTATTGATTAATGAGATATAGTGAGCATCTATCTCTCTCTAAAACATCACTCCAGATCCTCTGCGGGGTAGGCAGAAAGAACAGGGTTCCTTTTTATTCCGAAAAAATGTAAGGTTCCTTTCTCAACGCGGGCAAAGTTGCAGGTATTCACTAGTATTTCATAAATTAAAGTCACTAGTATTTCATAAATTAAATAGCAACCAACTATCTACTTCAAAGTTGTTCGTTTATGTAGTTAAAAAGGGCAATGGTTTAACATTTATAAATAATATGAATAAAGGAAACAATGACTAGCCAACTACGTTAAGGTTGAATATAACATTACTGAAAACTGATATGTTGTCTTCGATTGATATTTACATTTGAAATGAATTAACATAGATATTTGTTGACGAGCTTAAAATACAAAAAATCCTATTGGAATATTTGTATTATTTTCTCAATGCAAACAAGAATATAAAAGTAGCCAGACATACTAAATTACTAGCAAAATGAATACAAAAACGGTTATGTATTTAAACGTCCATTTTTAAGTGCAGTATAAATTGTTGCATGTAAATGCAACAGATATCAGTGTGAAGATAATATCTTTTATAAATATCGCAACAATGTATTCGTGTGTGTCTGATGTCAATCTGTATATTAAACTCGTAGCAAATACGTTTATGGTCTGCAGTGCACATAACAACATGTCCTATCGCATGATTAATAAAGTGACTTAGCCCGTTTGCCTTGAAATATACCTTCATACACATCGTCATCTGAGTGGTAAAATGGTCTAAGCCACAATTTTATATACAATGACTTTTGATGTTTGGGTTCAGAATAAATAAAGTAATACAAGAGTAAAAATAAGTCTGTAAGGTTTACACTAAAAGTCTTTTTTAGAATTATTATTGGTGGTAGTAGAAGTAGGTGTGCCTTGTGTGAGGCACAGGGAGGTTTCAGGTCTGGAAGAGGATGTTCGGATCAAGTTTTCTCCCTCCGCAACATCGTAGAAAAGCATCTGGCAGTAGGCCGGAAGGTTTTCTGCGGTTTTGTGGACCTGGAGAAGGCGCTTGATAGAGTCGTGCGAAAGAGACTTTGGGACATTTTGCCAGAGTATGGTATAAACGGCACCCTGTTGCGAGCCGTCCAGTCCACCTACGTGGACAGCAAGGCATGCGTACGGGTGGGTGGTAACATGTCACCTTGGTTTGACGTTAAAATCGGCGTCAAGCAGGGTTGCGTGTTGTCCGCTAGACTGTTTATAGTGTATCTGGATAAAAGTCTTCAAAGACTGTGTGCGATGACTGAAGGGGTAAAAATGGGTGATCTAGTGATAAACCACCTATTGTATGCAGATGACGCGGTTTTGATAGCGCCAACAGCCACTGATCTGCAAACACTAGTCACAGTTATGAGAGACGACTGCATGCACAATGACTTACATTTGAATGTGAAGAAAACCAAAATTATGGTTTTTGAACGGGAAGAAACCAGAACGAATGCAAGGATTGTGGTTGGTAACGATGTGCTGGAGCAAGTGAATGAGTTTGTATATCTTGGATGCGCCTCTAGTAAGGATGGGAAATACACCGCTGATATAGAGAGAAGAGTGAATGCAGGTAATAGAGTGAATGGTGCGATGGGAAGGCTACTTGGGAGCCGGCACTTAAGCCAAAAGGCGCAGCTGGCCATGCATAACGGAGTGCTTGTCCCAACGCTGTTATATGGCAGTGAGAGTTGGGTATGTAAGAAGGAGAACGAAAGCAGGATAAATGCGGTCGAAATGCGATCTCTGCGGAAGATGTGCGGAGTCACGCTGACCGACCGTATTCGCAACAGCGTAGTAAGAAAGCTAGTAGGTATGAAAGATAGTATCGGTGTAAAGATGAGAAAGGGTATGCTCCGTTGGTTCGGGCATATAGAAAGGATGCCAGAAGAAAGAATGACAAAACAGATATACAATGCGAAAGTGGAAGGATGTAGGTGCCGGGGAAGACCTAGACTATCTTACCATGACCAAATAGACCGTGTCTTAGCTGAAGAGCAAGTCAAGAGTCTCCGTAACCGGCGAGTGTGTATGAGACGAACTATGAGAGTGGAGGAAGCCCGAGAGGTATGTAAGGAAAGAACCTGTTGGAACTCTGTACTCTCTGCCTACCCCGCGAGGAAGCTGGCATGATGATATAGATAGATAGATGGTAGTAGAAAGAATAAAATTTTGATTCACCTTCACATAAACAAAAGATCTAAGCCATAAAGTTCAAGATTTTTTCACCACCAAGATAATCACCACTAAATCTATTATTTACATATTTCGGATAAATATAGTATCTATTTCTAATTACTAAATCCCTCACAATCTAGATAGAGATCAGAAGTGCAAACAGTTCTAATTTTACAAACCTTCACAATTCATTGCAGTGAATATCATTGTGTCTATGCTACCGTAAGATTGCAAGTATCGTTAATTTATGATTTATCTATTAAGATTTTAAACTGTATAATCATTGTAAACGATCAATACTTTTCACAAAACTTGTTCTATAATACATACATGTTGTTGTTTATCGACAAGTCTAATCTAACCTACTAATTTAACCTATAATAAGTTAGGTCAAATTATTAATTATTTGAGATTTATGCATTATATTCTATACATTATTGCCCCTTCACTTGTTTTTGACAGTTTGCAATCTTGCTAGATTTATTATAAGCTGTCAGTGCTTACAATCTTTCAGTGATATAATACATAATGATTTGCTTTTGTGTAATATCAGACTTAGTACATTTTCTTCTCTGGCTACCTGACGTATAATAATATAGTATATTTTATTTTTTACAAAAAATGTAAGGGTGTACAATTATTGTATTATTTTTCTATAATAATAATAATATTAGCCCTGTTAAAAGACTGTCCCACCGTTGGGCACGGGCTTTCTTTCAAACTGAGATGGTTTAGGCCATAGTCCACCACGCTGGCCCAGTGCGGGTTAGCAAACTTTACACACCTTCGAGAAACTCTTGGGCATGCAGGTTTCCTCACGATGTTTTCCTTTGCCGTTAAAGCAAGTGATATTTAATTTTTAATACGCACATGCTTTCGAAAAGACAGAGGTGCGTGCCTAAGTTTAAACCCGAAAGCTCTGATTTTGCAGTCCAACGGTCGAACCACTAATCTATCAATGCTGTTCTATTCACTAGGCTATCAATGCCTTTTCTATACAATTAAGAAAACATCAAAATAAATGTGTTTTCTTCCTCTATGCATTGAATATTTATAATATATCTATTTGTTTTACCGAAGCCCAAAACCAAGACATCGAAATGCCAAAAAATATTTCTTATGTTATAAAGATTACTAGCTTTTGCCCGTGACTTTGTCCGCGTTGACTTTAGATATTTAAAGTATTTGTGTGCGAGATTTTATCCAAATCCGTTCAGCCGTTTTTGCGTGATTAAGTAACACACATCTAAACATACAAACTCTCATATTTATAATATTAGTAGGATGAAAATTGCTTAGCGCCCAGTGGACGTCTGTGTCCTGCAGTGGACGTCTTTCTATTGCAGATAGTGCTCTTGCAAGCAAAACCTAGTAAAACAGCATAAATGGACATGGTGCATATATTGCAACGTTGTTTGCATCTCTGCACCAACAATGTCGCACTTGTCACTTAAATTGTCAGATAAAAGAGCTCTCCGGATCGTCTTATATCCCTTTATGAATACCAACGAGGCCGGGCTATAGTTAGAATGCGTTTATTCGTTGAAATATCAAGCGTTCATTCTCGTTTGCCTTTACAGTTTTGTTGTTTTGTCATTGTGTGTGGCGGGGTATTAATACTTTGTTTTGTGACGCTACTTATGTAGATGGTGGAGGACAGTCACATATTTAAAGGCATATTGTACTGTATTAATTGGTTAGATTTTTTTAGATGATATCTACATTTATAATAAGCGTTCTGAATAACTATTCTAAATTAAGACCTCGATTATTCGTATAAAAGCAAGTAATAAGTAGGCGTATTAGTATACGTTCTCATTTCATTACAGAACATAGGTAGGTGTACGTAAACTTCAATCCAAAAAGTACACCGCCACGCCTATATTCCCCAGAGGGGGTGGCGGAGGAGTACTGAGTACACCCACGTTTTGCCGACGATGTTAGGGCCCATGTAATAGGGGGCGAGCCTATTGCCATATACCGGGCACAAGTCCAGACTCCGGACTCATACGTGGAATTTTTTGTTAGAAAAACTACATTTGTCCGACCTAGGATTTGAACCCAGGACCTCGTGATCACAAAGCGATGCGCTTTGCCACCAGAGCAACGAGGCAGTCTATCTAATCTATCTAATCCAAAAAGTAAGCTGAAAATATCATGTAATGGAAAATTTACTTTACAATCGATTTAAGTTACAAATAGAAATAAAAATTAAATAACTTATTATGTTTTCACATATATATATACTAAATACTTATGTTGCTAATTACATATAAAAGGCAACCAGTAACTTACTTTGACGATTTATATTAGTCCTGTTGAAATGCAGTTACATAATAATTAACAGGAAGGCCTTTCCTTTCTCTTAATTAACATTATTGCTCCGAGAAGAACAATTGATGCGCGCCCATCCTGTCCAATGACAATTGAATAAATTGTGAAATATAGACAGATGTAATCAAATAATAGTTATGAACGCTCACTTCGTTGACTCTAATCAATAGTTCAATAGGTATGTATGTATTTAAGTAGCTTTAATGTATGTATCTACATAGTCGAAATTAGATAGTTATGGCGCTATACATGTGGGTATTCGTGTCTATTTTAGCCTTTTCGAGTACGAAGGACTTAATTGAATGTATCATTAAACACTTCTGTATTGGTTATTTATTTGTATTTTCGCAGAATTTATAGAATACGTTATTATGTGATAAACAGAGTAATTAATCTATATCACTTTGGCACGCTATTAATTTTAGCTCATATGTTTACTAATGCTTATTACACATTTATTAGACATTTTTTATTTATGACGGACGATTTAGCGCAGTGGTTAAGCCGCTCCGCCCATTGTGTCTAATAGTAGCGGGTTCGATTCCCGCACGGGGCAAATCTTTGTGTACCCACAATTATTTGTTTCGGTCTGGGTATTTGTGTAATGTGAATTTTCATCTTCGTAAACGCACCCACGACACATGAATAAATCCTAGTGTGGTAATAGGCTTCTTTGTAAAAAATATTTAGAAAAAAAACCCCTAGGTAGAAAGCGTGAAGAATACGTACAATAAATACACAAGAATACGTGCCAGGCGGTAGGTAATTATGTAGATAGTTTTGTGTACTTCGTGTGGCGTGATCGCGCGGTCTGGTCACCACACACGTGGAGCAATAACATAACAAGTAGGTAACTAATTTTACTTCAATCAATCAGCCCTGTTAAGAAACTGTCCCACTGCTGGGCACGGGCCTCCTCTCAAACTGAGAGGGTTTAGGCCATAGTCCACCACGCTGGCCCAGTGCGGGTTGGCGAACTTCACACACCTTCGAGAAACTCTTAGGCATGCAGGTTTCCTCACGATGTTTTCCTTCACCGTTAAAGCAAGTGATAATTCATTTTAAATACGCACATGCTTTCGAAAAGACAGAGGTGCGTGCCTGGGTTTGAACCCGAGACCTCTGACTTTGCAGTGCAACGGTCTAATCACTAGGCTATCACTGCTTAATTTTACTTAGTTTATTAAAATTGCAGCCATTCCTATAAATTTAGCGAGATTGCAAAAACATTCTGTTAAGTTCATAATGAATTAAATTTATGTTACTTTTGCGTTATTAAAACATTTGGAACACTATAGAAGATGGGTACATACGTTTAATCAAAAAACTAACCTCGTTGGTTTGGTGGCAAAGCGCATCGCTTTGTGATCACGAGGTCCTGGGTTCAAATCCTAGGTCGGACAAATGTAGTTTTTCTAACAAATAATTCCCAGTATGAGTCCGGAGTCTGGAATTGTGCCCGGTATAAGGCAATAGGCTCGCCCCCTATTACATGGGACCTAACATCGTCGGCGAAACGTGGGTGTACTCAGTACACCTCTGCCACCCCCTCTGGGGAATATAGGCGTGACGGTGGTGACCTCTTAAATGTTACACATACCTAAAACTATACACACACCTACCTAAAACTACACCTATATATACTATAGAATAGAAGAATTACGTTTTACATTATGCATAAGGCGCAGGTAACACCTACCGATACGAATTTGAAGCGACGTACCACGTAGTACAGACATTGTTAGACTAAACCGGATGCGTCATGTCGCTGACCGATTAGAACCCACACGTACTGACCACGTCATATGCTCCACTGACGCAAAACACGTCACAATACGAAACGTTTTAACGACACCCGCTAGTACTATTAAAACAGTTTATGATTTTAACTTCTTGAAATATTTGTCTCACGGACAATAATGCGTTCACTTGACATTGGCACTCATTTCGTTGTAATTAAAGACTGGGTGTAAATAGCTACTAGAGGACGATAGAAGTTGCATCTGTTGCTACGTTTAAGTAGAGCTCAATTGGCAACCAATTTTTTTTCTTCAGATAAGTCTATTTATCTGTCTATCTATCTATATTATCAGGCCAGATCCTTTGCGGGGTAGGCAGAAAGTCAAGAGTTCCAACAGGTTCTTTCCATACATACCTCTCTGGCTTCCTCCACTCTTATAGTTCGTCTTTTAAGAATTTAAATAAATTATAACAGAACTTTACTAGCATGCAAGTAGCTCTCTATCTATAACATCATGCCAAATCCCTTGCGAGGTAGGCAGAGAGTACAGAGTTGCAACAGGTTCTTTCTTTGCATACCTCTCTGGCTTCCTCCACTCTCATAGTTCGTCTTATACACGCTCGCCGGTTACGGAGACTCTTGACTTGTCCTTCAGATAAGACTCGGTCGATTTAGAAAATAAGATAAGTCTAACAGCGTAAAATGCTTTTAATCTGCCGTTTGTTGTTTTTAATTTTTAGTCTTATGTGTAGCCATGGCTTTTCCGTGTGAATTGTGGATCCATTTCTATTTTTCTTTAAGATTTTTCTTTCTCAGTCATAACTGTTTGGTTCATCTTGCCCAGAGTAAAAGTTTTCATCGTTTTATCAATTTTCCACCGAGTACCGGGGAAGGCCTAGACTATCTTACCATGACTAAATATACCGAGTTTTATCTGAAGGACAAATCAAGTGTCTCCGTAACTGGCGAGCGTGTATAAGACGAACTATGAGAGTGGAGGAAGCCAGAGAGGTATGTACAGAAAGAACCTGTTGCAACTCTGTACTCTCTGCCTACCTCGCAAGGGATCTGGCATGATGTTATAGATAGAGAGCTACTTGCATGCTAGTAAAGTTATGTTATAATTTATTTAAATTCTTACTTCAAGTTTGATAGGTTTGGGTAGTAACGTATTCGAGTACTTTTTATATAGGAATTTTATTTTCATGATAATCTGTGCTAAATTTGGAGTTATTTATTGAGACTAGTGGTCGCCCATAGGTCGATATTCGACCTACTCTTTCATCGTTTGCTGGTTATGTTTGACATTCAGTAAGACTATAGGCAAATAATATTAAAGACGAACATCAATTTGACGTGTATTGTGTCAAATACATGGTAGTGTCTGTAATGTTTTTTTCATTGATTTAATGTGTTTCATGCATAATTTTAAAAAAATATTAGCATTCTGCACTCCTTGTCTATATAAACTATAAGTGCGGGAAATTTCATACTCCATCCGCGCAATTTTAGTAAAAATGTGTACAAAGTTTTTGCTTCACGTATCAATATATAAATATATAAACAATTAAGGTATTCCCATTCAAACAATAGATGAATATTTTAAAATTTCTTATTGATACTGCTACCATTCAACAATATAATTACTGTATCTATATAAGCGAATCCAGGAGATTTTCTCATCACCTGGACTTCCGTTCATAATCTGATGCAAATACGAGGCGCGAGTTCGACTGCATCGCGCATGCGTACTCGGAATATCCGATCGTAAAACCGGTTACTGCCGCGGAGGCTACCCACCCTTAAACAACCCCCCTACAATCCCCCCTACCCTCTTCCCCTCACCTCCCCTCGGCCCGTCTGCAAGCTCTTTGTTTTTGGCAATACCTTGGAGGCAACTAAACCCGGACTAGTCGTAAGACCCCTTAATAGCTCTCTCTGTGGAAGGAAATTTCCTCTTTCGTTTTTGTTAAAGGGTTGAAATTCTTCCGTGAAAATTCTTGGTGCGATGAATTTTAATCAAATGATAATGTCTGCGGTTGTCTGTGCTTATTATTTTTGGGTAAGATTATTTGTATATTTTTGTTGGGTAGAATTAAAATAATGGTAGAGTCTAGTAGAGCTTATCCATTTTATTTAGAAATCTTTCATAATGTGGTTTGCTTCTTCACTAAAAAAAGATGGCACTGTGAACTATTTCCTTTTATATTTAGTTGACAAATATAAATATTAAGCAAATACTGTAAGTAGTTAGTTTTCAATCTAAAAACAAAGAATAAAAAAATCGGGCCAAATAATATTATATACCTATTTATCTTCTTTCAACTTCTTTACTGCACATAATATCTGTGTCTCCAAGAAAAGAAACCTCAATTTAATATTTTACATATATGTATTGTAATCCCTTATAGTTTTTTTAAACGTAGCCCCACACTAGGGTTTATTCCTGTGTCGTGGGTGCGTTTACAAACATGAAAATTCACAAACCCATACCGAAACAAATAATTGTGGATCACACAAAGATTTGTCTCGTGCGGGAATCGAACTCGCGACTATTAGAAACAGAGCGCGGAGCGGCTTGATCTTAACCACTGCGCTAAATCGTCCCAATAAGTTTAATTCGCACCTGTGTTTTAGACAAAAATTGTGTTATTAATAAACGAGTTTTAGTTACGCCGAGTATTATACTCGGATTTGTCGTTGTATTCATTGTACTCGGTGTGACTAATACTCGTTTTAAGTCTAACCAAAACTGTAAACTCTTCCTACCCGCTGAGGACCTAAAAAACGGTAAATCTCCTATTTAACAATATAATAGGTTTGTACATACGACAAAAACCTATAATACATTCTGCTCCCTTAAAGGACCAAATATGCCCCCTTTGAAAACTGTTTTGTTATTCAGAAGCCGTGTGTGATTCGGACCCGGGTTGCAGGTAGGCACGTGAATGTGATCCGACGTGTGATGACGTATATATACATAACCCTATAGCCAATCTATCCGTGCGCGAATATGGGATACAGTGTTGGCCATAAAAACTGACTCCAAAATATATATTATATATATATAAAAATATATATTTTTATATATTTTTATATATATAATAAGAAGTCCGATGGAGTGTTGTGTGAGGCACAGGGAGGTTTCAGGTCTGGAAGAGGATGTTCGGATCAAGTTTTTTCCCTCCGCAACATCGTAGAAAAGCATCTGGCAGTAGGCCGGAAGGTTTTCTGCGGTTTTGTGGACCTGGAGAAGGCGTTTGATAGAGTCGTGCGAAAGAGACTTTGGGACATTTTGCCTGAGTATGGTATAAACGGCACCCCATTGCGAGCCGTCCAGTCCACCTACGTGGACAGCAAGGCATGCGTACGGGTGGGTGGTAACATGTCACCTTGGTTTGACGTTAAAATCGGCGTCAAGCAGGGTTGCGTGTTGTCCGCTAGACTGTTTATAGTGTATCTGGATAAAAGTCTTCAAAGACTGAATGCGATGACTGAAGGAGTAAAAATGGGTGATCTATTGATAAACCATCTATTGTATGCAGATGACGCGGTTTTGATAGCGCCAACAGCCACTGATCTGCAAACACTAGTCACAGTTATGAGAGACGACTGCATGAACAATGGCTTACATTTGAAAGTGAAGAAAACCAAAATTATGGATTTTGAACGGGAAGAAACCAGAACGAATGCAAGGATTGTGGTTGGTAACGATGTGCTGGAGCAAGTGAATGAGTTTGTATATCTTGGATGCGCCTCCAGTAAGGATGGGAAATACACCGCTGATATAGAGAGAAGAGTGAATGCAGGTAATAGAGTGAATGGTGCGATGGGAAGGCTACTTGGGAGCCGGCACTTAAGCCAAAAGGCGCAGCTAGCCATGCATAACGGAGTGCTTGTCCCAACCCTGTTATATGGCAGTGAGAGTTGGGTATGTAAGAAGGAGAACGAAAGCAGGATAAATGCGGTCGAAATGCGATCTCTGCGGAAGATGTGCGGAGTCACGCTGACCGACCGTATTCGCAACAGCGTAGTAAGAAAGCGAGTAGGTATGAAAGATAGTATCGGTGTAAAGATGAGAAAGGGTATGCTCCGTTGGTTCGGGCATATAGAAAGAATGCCAGAAGAAAGAATGACAAAAGAGATATACAATGCGAAAGTGGAAGGATGTAGGTGCCGGGGAAGACCTAGACTATCTTACCATGACCAAATAGACCGTGTCTTAGCTGAAGGGCAAGTCAAGAGTCTCCGTAACCGGCGAGTGTGTATGAGACGAACTATGAGAGTGGAGGAAGCCAGAGAGGTATCTAAGGAAAGAACCTGTTGGAACTCTGTACTTTCTGCCTACCCCGCGAGGGAGCTGGCGTGATGATATAGATAGATAGATAGATTTTTATATTATCACGCCGGATCCCTTGCGGCGGAGTACAGAGTTCCGACAGGTTCTTTTCTTACATGCCTCTCAGGCTTGCTCCTTTTTCATAGTTCGTCTCAATTTGTTCCGACCGAACCGAGGCTCGTTTTGTACTATGTGTTATATGTTAGTAAATAATTAAACTTTCATTGATATGAGTGCGAGTAATATTTAAGTAAATGATACGGATAGTAAACAGCAAGGCAAGAATTTAAAAATCAGTTACTAAATTTAAACATAAGTGTAAAACCATATCAATATTTAAATGTAATTAATAAATCTTTTAATTAATACCAAGGTGGTTTACTTTACAATTCTTTTATATAAGCCGGCGCGTCCAATGTTGTATATGATTCACACTAATTTATTTTTATCACACGCAGGACAATGGTTATTATAAAGTTAATTTCCGAAGTAAACCTTGTAGGTAGGTGCCTTGGAAATGCTCGTATATCTGTACAAGGTGTTTTCCTTAACTTTTTGTTGATCTTTTTAACGATTGTCCGGTTATTTTCGGAGACCAATTACATACATCTGAATGGGTATAATTATATATTTAACTCACCATTATCATTTAGAATGCCTCGGTGAAATGTATGTATTCTATGTACACTTCTAACTACTACTCCCCCAGGTATAATCAACGAGAAAATAATATTTGACATTTTAATATGCATTATAGACGCCGTACGTACAGTTTGACGTTAGCATACCGCTATCTAATTGATTTACCATCCTTTCCGCACTAAAAATTCACTCAATGAAGATGGCTGTGATAGCATGCTATCTCAACAACGTTAAAATAGCATCATTTGGTTTGTGCTAAGCCCACTGCTACCTTCTCCAATTATTTTTAAACAATTTTTCATCATTGACACCTTTGCAAGATTTCGTAAGGATACTGTGTACCATTTTAGCGTCCGACAGTGTATTATAAGGCGTTGTGATGGGAATACAAATGGCGTCTATTTGATCGTGGAGGTTGTTTGTGCGATCGATCCCGATACAGGCGATAGGGCGATGTGTCCACGTTTCCTATTTAATCACTTTCGATTGGATAAGATAAACGATTTAGTGTATACAAGCTTACCTACTCATTTCTCTAAATGCTTTCTAGGTATTTGAGAATTAAACAGTAAAGTCATACCAATTACTTTCAGTATATAGATACTTTGTATATAAAATATTGTACTGGTACGGTCTATGTCTACTTGACAAAGATTTTGGAGATATTTATATTCAGTTATTTGCGTTCTATAATATGTAGGTGGTAAAGTAAATAAGTAAAAAAATAATTTTTTTTATTTTAAATAATAATGTGTATAGTATCTATCTATCTATATCATCACGCCAGATCCCTTTGCGGGGTAGGCAGAGGGTACAGAGTTCCAAAAGGTCTTCCCTTACATACCTATTTGGCTTCCTTCACTCTCATAGTTCGTCTCATACACGCTCGCCGGTTACGGGGACACTTGACTTGTCCTTCAGATAAGACTCGGTCTATTTGGTCATGGTAAGATAGTCCAGGTCTTCCCCGGTACCTACATCCTTCCACTTTTGCATTGTATATCTGTTTTATGTATAGTATATTAGGTGTATAGGGTCTTAGCTAGAGCATTCGACGCTACGCTTGCCTACTGGATCAAGTAGTCAAGGGTTTGATTCCCGCTCATGATACGTCTTTGTGAGACCATCAAACAGTTGTTTTGGTGTGAGTTTTTGTGCATGACAAGCTGATGCTTTTAAATCTTCTTACGACTGACAACTAATTCATAGAGGGGCAAAGAAAGAAAAAAAGCGAGAATAATTTATTTTTTTATTTATGTTGTTATTTTATTAAGTTCTTAAAATCAATTTAAAATGTAACGTTTTATTCCGTCAACATTTCTGTGTATGCACAGATAAAGTCTGTTTTTAAACCGACGACTTCCACCTGTACAAAATATTATTTGTGATAAAATCACTGCCTTGTTGGTCTAGTGGCAAAGCGCTTCGCTTTGTGATCACGAGGTCCTGGGTTCAAATCCTAGGTCGGACAAATGTAGTTTTTCTAACGACAAAATCCAAGTATCAGTCCGGAATATGAAATTGTGCCCGGTATATGTCAATGGGCTCGCCCCCTATTACATAGGAACTAACATCGTCGGGGAAAGTTGGGTGTACTCAGTACACCTCTGCCACCCCCGCTTGGGGAATAAAGGCGTGACGGTGTTTAAAATCACAATGCATTTCCTCCTATTTAACTTTAGTAATATAAATATACACTGAGTAATTAAACGCATATCTTCATTAAAAATACACTACAATTATTTTTACTGGACAAAGAGAATAATAATTAAGGACTGCATAATAGGTATTATAAATGCGAAAGTAACTCTGTCTGTCTGTCTGTCGCGCTTTCACACCAAAACTACTAAACCGATTTAAATGAAATTTGGTACACAGATAGTCTTGAGCCTGAGAAAGGACATAGGTTATTTTTAAAGGATATTTTTAATGCGAAAAAAGGGTTGTAACGGGTTGAAAGGGGGGGGGGGGGGGTGAAACGTTGTATGGAAGTATCCTCATTTTTAAAGCTAGAAGCTTGAAACTAATTTTTTAGGCTGTTGATTTAATATAAATAAATATGACTTTCAAAGTTTGTAAAAGTTTTACCCTCAAGGGTGTCAACAATAGAGAATAGGGGATGAAAGTTTGTATAGAAATATGTAAGGTTTATGTGAATGTTTTATAAGTTTGCGACAAGAGAAAAAATACTGAATGCTACCCAAAGATACTATTCCACGCAGACGAAGTCGCGGGCACAGCTAGTGGTTCATATTCTCTAACATGTTAAGTATATAAAATTTAACTTCACTGTGTTTGTAGTACGTAATTTGTTCATATTATGAGAAACGTTTGTATTTTTTTTAATATAGTGTGCTCTATATATAATATATAAACTATTTTAGGGTCACTTAGATACCTATAGTAGGTCTCATAAATAAATAAAAATAAACAACGTCATGCCTACATTCCCCAAGCGGAGGTGGCAGATATGACTGTGTACACTCATTTTTTGCTTAGCATGTTAGATCCCATGTAATAGGGGGTGAGCCTTTTGGCATATACCGGTCACGATTACAGACTCCGGACTGATACTGTAAAGTTTTTGAGAGAATAACTACATTTGTCCGACCTAGGATTTCAACCCAGGACCTCGTGATTTTAACGCTCATTATACGTCACTAGACCAAAGGAGGCAATCTAGGTCTTATGTTAAATTAGTCTACCTTTCATTCATTTAATATTCTTAACTTAAGTCTATTGTATCGTGTGTAGAGATTATTTTAGCATAAAAAATAGTAACATAATCATACAATGCAAAAGTGGAAGGATGTAGGTACCGAGGAAGACCTAGACTATCTTACCATGACCAAATACACCGAGCCTTATCTAAAGGACAAGTCAAGAGTATCCGTAACCGGCGAGCGTGTATGACACGAACTATGAGAGTGGAGAAAGCCAGAGAGGAATGTAAGGAAAGAACCTGTTGGAACTCTGTACTCTCTGCCTACCCCGCAAGGGATCTGGCGTGATGATATAGATAGATATAGTCCATAGTAGCTACTAGTTTTTTGTGTATACCTATATATAATGTAAGTGTAAGAAATTAGATAAATTTAACCCTTTGGTAGCCTCAATACCATGCCAACAAAATAAACAATACTGCCAGCAATACAAACATACCCCAATAATTTTAACAAAACTCTAGCTAACTCTATAGTAAATTGGCTAACTTAGCATAACTTAGATACGTATCTGCATACAACTTTGAGACACCGCTTAAACTTTAACACAAAACGTACACACATACATAAACTAAATTAATTCCCGCCTTACTAAAGCAAGGCTCTATGCCTAGAGTGGACTCCATCAAGAGTAACTTAGTGGGACAATGTCGTTCCGAATGTCTCTACATCGTAGGCGTATCTCTACATCTAACTCACAATGTAGAGATAACATCGGAACTTAACCTCTGGGTCATATCTAAACACAGAGTAGGTAGAGTCTCGTATCGCACTAGAATTTTGTACGAAAAAAATGTACTTTTGAATACTCAATCATCTGAATATTTAATTTGCAATTTATAATCGCCTTCCGAACAGTTTGTGTATAAATTCAGATTATTATGTAGAGTTTAGTTTTTTCCTATTTATAGACAAATTTTATTTAAAAGCATTTGTATAATCTGTGCGTTATAAAAACTGAGGAATGTCGTCCCGCCTATGTAGTATTTTAAATTCATTCAAGCCATTCATTCTATTTTACGATCTCGTAGTACCTAGTATATATGTGGGTGTAGACACCTATTTATAGCTAAAATACATGGCGCATTTACCTCATCTTTTCCGCATTCTCTCCATCGAAGTCAATTAAGGCGCCCAACGCTCAATTGTTGATTATTAGCTACTAATCCGGCTCATATTCAATCAATACCCAAAACTTTACTCACACACCTCCGCCCCCCTCACCCCTCGTCGCGCGACATTTAATGACACCCGTGCAACGGCCACCGCACGCCATTATAACCTCTCCTCACTCCACGTAAGGGCCACACTCCCCTGAACCCGCCCACCGCGTTATATAGCACCGAGGATCTATAAAAGTTACGTCTGTAATCTAACATAAAACTCGGGCCGTTTAGATGCGAACGCGGCCACGGACGACACATCTCGGCTCGCTCCGCACTTTTACCGAAATATGAAGGTGTTTTTTGTGTGAATACTCGGGTTTTTTCGTGTAAAAACAAGGTTAAATCGTTTCTCGTTCGTGTTGTGGCGCGGACGTGGTCGCGCGGCGCCGCCGAGACTCACGCGATGTGTTACCCGCCGACTTTTGACGTTTGCAAGCTGCTTAAAAACAAATTGTGAGTACTAAATTTGAATATTTGAACTGGGAACAACGTGAAAAACGTGTTTAAAAAATGTATTTCTTGCATATGTCCTTTTCGAGTGATGCCAAACTGCTTTTCCGAGTCTTCTACGCTCGAAAAGAGTGTTTTATGTGGTTATTGTGAAAATATTAATAAAATGCATAATTTTCTTGAACCGGTCACAGTAAAGTAATTATATTATTTAATATAACTCGCAAAAATATTCTTATATAATCCGATTTTGTTAAAAGAATGAGACTGTACAGTGCCAACTCTTATCTTCGTGATAAGCTGGTTTAAAGTGCCTACATTATTGTACATAACTACATAAAATACGTACATACATACATCAAATTGGATTGCTATTAGATAAAAGACTTCAGATTGTTTCTTGCTTTTAGCGATTGTGATAATTTTTTTTCAATAATATACCTAAAAGAACTGAAAGAACTTTCCCCATTGAGTTAAATACCTATCGTTTATTTTTAGTAAGTACAATAATTTAAGGTTAATTACTATCTTAATAAAATCTACAGCTAATGCATATTTAACCGTTGCTATTATTACTAATACCAAAAGAAATAAGTAAAGACATTTACCCCTTTTTCGTATTTGAAATTATTGGTAATTAGCACTATTATTTTGGAAAAATAACATTCGTGGCGCCATCTTTTATATGTACTGTAAACTACATCAAGTGAGAATTTGGCTAAAACTTTATTGCAACGAGGCCACTGAATTCTATATACTTCCTTCTTTGTCTAATTCACGCACTAGTACTATACCTGTGCTCTTCTAGTCGGCCTCTACTCGAATGGTCTGCTCGGTGCATATGCGCAATCTAAATACAACCCTCTCACTGAACGATAAGGTTGCAGTTGCAATGCAAATGATTCTTATTTAGTTTCTATAAAGATGTTACCTTGGCGGAGCGGAGTGCACCTTAAAATGTAGTTATCTCGCTCGCACACTGCGCGTCATCTCGCTTTGTTGCATGTAGTTCTATATGTAGATATCTCGTTCGGTGGGAGATAACCAGATGTCTGTTAGTTGTGACAGTTTGTATGAGATGCTAAGGAGAGAGAACTACCACCATCATGAAATAGGCGGAGCGTGTGGTTTAGTTCCCCGTTTAGTACAATCGCAGAGTAAAAGTAAGATTATGGCGGGATAGATGGAAACTGCCATATTCTATAGGTTTTGTTTGAATAAACTCCGGGTTTTAGTGGCCGGGGCACCCGAATTGTCGAATTATTCTAACCGAAGCTGTAAAATTTGTATGGATATTTTGGCGGTTGGTATCAATTTTGTGTGTCACAAGTTTGATGGTCGTTTTATACAGGTTGAAATTACATTTGGTAAGGTTTATTAATTCAAGTCGGCATTGGGTTTTATATGTAGTATCCAAAATATCCTACACCGTAGGTATGTAAAAATTAATTTAAATAATGACTTGAGATTTGATAACATAAGTTTATTTTGGCGAAATTTTTATGGTTTAGTCCCATGTCTACTTAAAAAATAGGTTTTGAAAATTATAAAGTTTCTTATTACCTAAGTAGGCAGGCCTGGTTATAGTCACCTAATTGTACTTACTTAGCTATTCAAAATAATAAGGTAAAAATAATAGGGCTACATGCTACCTATAACTTATATCTAATCTATAAGATCTATCTATCTATATCATCACGCCAGCTCCTTCGCGGGGTAGGCAGAGAGTACAGAGTTCCAACAGGTTCTTTCCTTTCATACCTCTCTGGCTTCCTCCACTCTCATAGTTCGTCACATACACACTCGCCGGTGACGGAGACTCTTGACTTGCCCTTCAGATAAGACACTGTCTATTTGGTCATGGTAAGATAGTCTAGGTCTTCCCCGATACCTGCATCCTTCCATTTTCGCATTGTATATCTGTTTTGTCATTCTTTTTTCTGGCATTCTTTCTATATGCCCGAACCAACGGAGCATACCCTTTCTCATCTTTATAAGTTTCTACCTATAATTTGCACAATAAATGGTTGAGGTTGTTTTCCTATAATAAAAAAATATATTCCTCAAGCTGAGAGAGCACAGGTGTATTGTATACACCTACTTAATCGCTGACGATTAAGTCAATTTTCGGCGAGTGTATTGCGATTATACAATTCCAGACTTCGATATAGTATTGGAATTTTTTCCATAGAAAATTTATACTCTCAGAATTAGGAAACTAGAAACTCGTAATCGTCACGCGTATTATGCGGCAACAGATTAATTGATACAGTCTGCTATTTTTCGCGCCTATATTCCCCAAGCGGGGGTGGCAGAGGTGTACTGAGTACACCCACGTTTCGCCGACGATGTTAGGTCCCATGTAATAGGCGGCGAGCCTATTGCCATATACCGGGCACAATTCCAGACTCCGGACTCATACTGGGAATTTTTCGTTAGAAAAACTACATTTGTCCGACCTAGGATTCGAACCCAGGACCTCGTGATCACAAAGCGATGTGCTTTGCCACCAGACCAACGAGGCATTCGTTTTTGGTTAATATTTTTATTTTAATATTATCCCTGTTAAGAAACTGTCCCACCGTTGGGCACGGGCCTCCTCTCAAACTGAGAGGGCTTAGCCCATAGTCCACCACGCTGGCCCAGTGCGGGTTGGCGAACTTCACACACCTTCGAGAAACTCTTAGGCATGCAGGTTTCCTCACGATGTTTTCCTTCACCGTTAAAGAAAGTGATAGTTATTTTTCGGTTAGGTAGAAAAATTTGCTTACAGGACCTTAAGATACGGAGCGGGTAGGTTGAGATACAACGTAGCACTAGTTTTAACCCTCACCAAGATTAAGTAATGTTCGGCATAGTCTTTTTAAGTCTAAGTCTTTTTCATCATTACCTGCATATCTTTTTTTGTTATCTCTATCTGCATATTGATTCTGGCTGCTACTTAATATGATAATAGTTAAACCAAGTTGTTTTTTTTTTAAATATAGCCCCACACTAGAATTATTCCTGTGTCGTGGGTGCATTTATAAACATGAAATTACACACGCACAAATTCCCAGACCAAAACAAATATTTGTGGGTCAGACAAAGATTTGTCCCATGCGGGAATCGAACCCGCGAATACTCAATTCGGTTGTGACCCTTATTATTAGTGAATTCATAAATTTCAACAGCAGGTGACCACAAACCTGTCTACATTAATCCGCACTTGTTCCACGTGGTGGAGTATGACCCACATTTTTTCTTACCTCTCTCTATAAGAGATGGCGTTTGCCCAAAAGTAGGATTAAGTGAAAAGAAAAAGAAAAAATAATTAGATACAAAAATTGTTTGAACAAAAATTTAATATTTTCATTAATCCCCACATTAGGCATGGCCTGTCCCGTGAGGATCTGTTTCTGGTTTCAACAAAATACAAAATATTTTAGAGTGTGGCAAAAAAAAGGAATCGACCAATCAGTATTTGTGAAAAAAAGAAATAACATAACAGAAACAATATTTTCTATAAATTAATAAATTAAATTAGAACACACACACTGTCACGCTTACATTCCCCAAGCGGGGTGGCAGAGGTGTATTGAGTACACCCACGTTTCGCCGACGATGTTAGCTCCCATGTAATAGGGGACGAGCCTATTGCCATATACCGGCACAATTCCAGACTCCGGACTCGTACTAGGATGTTTTCGGTAGAAAAACTACACTTGTCCGACCTAGGATTGGAACCCAGGACCTCCTGATCATAAAGCGATGTGCTTTGCCACCAGACCAATGAGGCCGGCAACGACAAACGAAGTTAGATAAAAATAAAAGTAGAAAATAAGTGAGGTACTTATTAATAATATTTTAAGGCATTTAAAACCTTAACCTTATTTCGATAAGTAGGTTTTTGTAAGAAATATTTGTAAAGAAACAACCTGTTAAACTCTGTACTCTCTAGATAAAAGTAGATTTTTAGTACGAAGGTATGGCTGTCAAGATGGATTTACAACCGGGGAATCGGATGGGTAGTATTGGTCCATCTCCTTCAAAATGTCTCTCTACCTACCAATATGAGAGCTAGTATTTTTATGTATCTATAAAGTGTGGACAGTGAGCTTATTATAGAATTGCGAATCTATTTAATCCTTTCAGTATACTTTTACAATCGTGAAGATTACATTTAGGATGCTTGAATTAAATTTTATTTATCTATCTATCTATATCATCACGCCAGATCCCTTGTGGGATAGATAGAGAGTACAGAGTTCCAACAGGTATTTTCCTTACAGACCTCTCTCGCTTCCTCCACTTTCATACACGCGTGCCTGTTAAGGAGACTCTTGAATTTACCTTCAATTAAGACATTGTCTTTAAGTCCGGTGAAGCTGTAAAGGCCTCGCGGTCAACAGCGTACATCATTCACACACACACACACACACTATTTGATCATGGTAAGATAGTCTAGGTCCTTACCTGAACCTGCAGCCTTTCACTTTCGCATTGTATCTGTTTTGTTATTTATTCTAAGTACAGTTAAAGATTTTAATTCTATCCATCCATATCGTAACTCCAGATCCCTTGCGGAGTAGGCAGAGAGTACATAGTTAAACCAGGTTCTTTCCTTAAAGACCTTTTTGTCTGATTTGGTTATTAATTAGCCATAATTACAAACTTTGTTATTGTAGTGTCGTACTTATGGTGGTGCTTACAGCTGGTGATCACATGGGCCTGCTAAGTAGATAATATTTATATCCATGACAAGCCTCAACCCCTTCCTTTCCATAATTTACTCTCTTAGAGTTGGCTCCACAAATTTCGCAGTGCTATTTAGAAAATACATTCATGAAATTCCTAGAAATTTTTCCACATTTCCTGATGAATTTAGGAATTACTTAAAAATCCTAAAGAATATGGAACACACTTTCGGTGACATACGTATTACTTACTTCCATTTTCATAGCTTTATTCACTTAGCTTTCATAAATAGGCTAAGCTATAACAATGAAGCAATATAATTGGCGGATTTCAAACACATCCCTGATGGAATGATAACGGGCACTCACATTGGTCTATATGCATCCTTATAGTCCTTACAATACGTACCTATTTATTCAGGTAGATCTCTACCTACCGAAAACCTGAATCATAAACTTCTTTCATGTTTAAAAGATATTACAAGCGTTATGTCACCCCTTTTCCTTCGCCCCAATCCGTGACAGTAGGCAAACAAGTGCTTCTGCAGCTAAACAACCCCGATATAGTGCGGTGACACGACATGGTAGCAATTTGACATAATAGTTACGACGGTATATCATAGACATATTAATCAACTCACGTTATTTTGTATGAAATTGAGTTTCAAGCCCAGTATTACGTAGCAAGGGTAACAATACTGATGATCTATCTATATCTATCTATAACATCACGCCAGATCCCTTGTGGGGTAGGCAGAGAGTACAGAGTTCCAACAGGTTATTTCCTTAAATACCTCTCTGGCTTCCTCGACTCTCATAGTTCGTCTCATACACGCTCGCCGGTTACGGAGACTCTTGACTTTTCCATCAGATAAGACTCGCTTTATTTGGTCGAGGTAAGACAGTCTAGGTCTTCCCCGGTACCTGCATTCTTCCACTTTCACATTGTATATCTGTTTTATCATTCTTTCCTCTGGCAATCTTTCTATATGCCCGAACCAACGGAGCATGCCCGTTCTCATCTTTACACCGATACTATCTTTCATACCCTCTCGCTTTCTTACTACGCTGTTGCTAATGCGGTCAGTCAGCTTCACTCCGCACATCTTCCGCAGAGCTCGCATTTCTACCGCATTTATCCTACTTTCATTCTCCTTCTTACATACCCAGCTCTCGCTACCATATAACAACGTTGGGACAAGAACTCCGTTATGTATGGCCTGCTGCGCCTTATGGCTTAAGTGCGGGCTCCCATGTAGCTTTCCCATCGCACCATTCACTCTGTTCTCTGCACTCACTCTTCTCTCTATGTCAGCGGTGTATTTCCCATCCTTACTGAAGGCGCATCCAAGATATACAAACTCATTCACTTGTTCCAGCACATCGTTACCAACCAATACTGATGATACTGAACATAAATTCATAAAAACACTAAAAAATACGAGACACAAAAACAATATTTAAATTTTAGAATTTGATAATTATAAAAATAATATCAGCTTATACGTCCATTGCTGAGCAAAGGCCTTCTCTCACTAATCGAGGTGATAGATTAGGTCCTACTCCACCACGCGGACCCAGTGCCGATTAGCCAAGGAAGGTGGTCACCTACTGTTGAAACTTATCAAGCCGCCTACAAGGCTCCAACTTGCCTTAAAGGCTACCACGTTACGTGGTAACCGGGACCAACAGCTTAACGTCCCTTCCGAAGCACGGAGACGCTCGTGTATGAAAATGCCACAAACGTTCACTCAGGCCGACCGAATCGAACGCTGCTTAGCCTAGTTGATCGCTAAGAACACCGCGGTCGTAAAGCGCTATCAGCGCCTATTGATTTAAAAATTTAATCATTATTGTAATGTTGCCTTACATGTGTGGTGGCTAGTCAATACAGTCGGGTTAATGAAGGCATAGAATACTATGTTTGTAGTTGTTAGTTGTTTTTTTTTTATTTGTTGGCATCTGTGACGTCACCAACCGGCCTAACGGAGGACCAGCGCTAGTTGCTTAACCTTTAAGTAGCCAGCAACAATTATGCTGAGTTGGGACCTTTTTTTGTGACGAGGTCATTTAATTGTATCTCTTTTTTATTATTATTATTTTTTTATGTTTATTAACGTTTTGTTAGTAATAATAATATGTTACTTGTTTGTTTACCTGTTGCAAAAATAAACTTTACTTTCTTTCTTTCTTTTTATGTTCATAGCATGCCGTGGTAGAATATTCTTCGCTTTAACTAAGGCTATTCTGCTTGAATATAACATGAGTATGTTAACAAAAATATGAACTAAAAAATTAGCCAGTTTTGAGTAGTGTAGAATTTACTGTAAAAAGTTATTTATCTAATGTGTATTCTATAAACTTCGTGAGAATTCAAAACAAAGCTATTACATAGTGAGCCAGCCGCCTGGACTGACCTGAAGTTTTCCCCCATATCACAAGCCATACATATAATTAATAAACTGCCAGCAGATCTGGATATTTTCTGCAATACACTGCCAAAGGTCATAGAAGTTGTGAGGGGAGTTCTAGAGGTTGGTTTAGGATAGTAATTTAAATGTCATTTTTTTGTTTTTGATTTATATTTATTGATTCGAATTTTGGTTGTTTACCTTTTATACATGTAGTGTAGATGTCATATTTTATATACTTGTTTTTAAATTATGTCTAATAAATGAAACTAGTGGTCGCCCATAGGTCGATATTCGACCTACTCTTTCATCGTTTGCTGGTTATGTTTGACATTCAGTAAGACTATAGACAAATAATATTAAAGACAAACATCAATTTTACGTGTATTGTGTCAAATACATGGTAGTGTGTGTAATGTTTTTTCATTGATTTAATGTATGTTTTATTCATAATTAAAAAAAAAAATATAAGCATTCTGCACTCCTTCTCTATATAAACTATAAGTGTGGGAAATTTCATCCTCCTCCGTCCGCGCAATTTTCGTAAAAAGGTGTACAAAGTGTTTGCTTCACGTATTAATATATAGATAAACAATTTGTATTTACTGAAACCCGAAAAAGTAGTGTGTTGTATGAGAATGACCTACGCTGTTGGACGCGGGGCCTTTATAGCTTCACCGGATAAGAGATGAAAAAGTAGTAATATTACTTGTATTAATATAAAAATATACACCTACTAAATAGCGTCTCTTTATGATATTCTTTTGGTTGAATGTTTAACTTTTGCTACAAACTGATCTCCAAATAGACGTTGAAACAAAGCAACATCACTAAATAGCCATAGCTATTATTTGTTTGTATTCATCTATCTATATCATCACGCCAGCTCCCTCGCGGGGTAGGTAGAATGTACAGAGTTCCAACAGGTTCTTTCCTTTCATACCTCTCTGGCTTCCTCCACTCTCATAGTTCGTCTCATACATACTCGCCGGTTACGGAGACTCTTGACTTGCCCTTCAGATAAGACTCGGTCTATTTGGTCATGGCAAGATAGTCTAGGTCTTCCCCGGTACCTACATCCTTCCACTTTCGCATTGTATATCTGTTTTGTCATTCCTTCTTCTGGCATTCTTTCTATATGCCCGAACCAACGGAGCATACCCTTTCTCATCTTTACACCGATACTATCTTTCACACCTACTCGCTTTTCTTACTACGCTGTTGCGAATACGGTCGGTCAGCGTGACTCCGCACATCTTCCGCAGAGATCGCATTTCGACCGCATTTATCCTGCTTTCGTTCTCCTTCTTACATACCCAACTCTCACTGCCATATAACAACGTTGGGATAAGCACTCCGTTATGCATGGCCAGCTGCGCCTTTTGGCTTAAGTGCCGGCTCCCAAGTAGCCTTCCCATCGCACCATTCACTCTATTATCTGCATTCACTCTTCTCTCTATATCAGCGTTGTAATTCACATCCTTACTGAAGGCGCATCCAAGATATACAAACTCATTCACTTGCTCCAGCACATCGTTACCAACGACAATCCTTGTATTCATAGAAAAGCTTTTATAATAGACCTCATAAAAACAACTGCTCTACTTTAGTTTTACTATAAGAATAAGAAACTGATGTTAAATAAGCAGATTCTAGCAATAAGTTACAAATTAATCTATACTGTCCAACTTAAGGGCCTTAAATTTTCGGAAGAAAAAGTTTATTATAGAGCATAGAGCAAGCTTTTTTTTATTATTTATTTAATATCTTTTTATAACTAAATACATATTGCTTCACAAAACCATGTTACTGATTTGACTGTTACAAAACCATGTTACTTAGTGTACATTTTATACATATTTGGCAATTCTGTAGGGTTAATTTTCATCAAACGCACTTCGACCCAATGGGATCTTTTGTACTGTCCTTGGCCCTAGTGCTCTTACGTACCTGGTGTCCCAAATTCTCCCTGTAATAGGCTATGTATTCCGCCAGAGGGGAAGAGCCGATATTCTCCTGGTGATGGATAGGCCACCTCCAGCAAGTTCATTCGCCGCGCCGCCAGAGCATCGCATTTGCAAAGAATGTGCTTCATGGTTTCACTTTCTGTGCCACAGTTCCTGCATACCACGTCGTTAGCCAGGTTCATCTTGTGTAGATGTTCATTTGTGCCATAGTGGCCTGTGTATGCTCCAATAAGTAGCCTTAGTTGAGTTCTACTGTGTCTTAGTATTCTCTTACTATCGTTTTCACTCCACGTGTTGGTGAATTCCTTGGAGTGTCTTTGCATTGTATTAGCCTCCCACTCTTTTCTGTGTTGTTCCTGAGCGTACTTGAACAATACACCTTTATAGGCTCCATCTGGTATGCCTATGAATGGTTCAGGACCTATGAATTTTCCCATGGATCCCTTCTTAGCTAAGTCATCCGCTCGTTCATTGCCCTCAACCCCCGTGTGTCCAGGGACACAGACAAGTCTGACTGTGTTGCGCGCTCCGCATCTATTAAGAAGGTATGCACACTCCACTGCCAGTGCCGAGTTTAGCCATAGGAGCTGAGAGCTTTAAGGGCAGCCCGACTGTTTTTATATATATTCAATCTACCATTGAATAGAGGACTTGCAATATATATACAAGATAGTTTTTTTTAAGTTATTTTGAAAAATTGAACACATAAAATTTAATTTTACTCCATACATCGTCGTGAATGTATCACGACCTTTTCATCTTCATTTATTTTATATATTATTATACATATTTCTCATAGCAAACACGCAATACATTTATAAAGAATTTTCTGTAAATAGAGCCTATTCTTGGGAGTTAGGGTAAGGGTCCCCCTTAAATGTTGAGTAGAAGCCTAGATATAGCCTATAACACTAGATAAGAGAGAATAGGTCATACTCTATCACGTAATTTTAGTGCCTACAGATTGACTGAAAATGATGTGTGGCCTCTTCCTGTAGGAAATTATCAAGTCACCTATAAGGTTTCCAGCTCAGCTCCAGACTATTAAATGTACACCATCCCCTAATGTAATGGTTACTGGGATCAGCCCCTTAATATACCTCTTGATATTAAGATGCTCGCATATGGAAATGCTACGGTTATCTATCACAAACGGCCACCCATCTCAGACTGGTCAAGACCATTGCTGCTTAACCTTGGTAAACACTTAAAACACCACGGCTACGCAGCGTTAAGAGAGCTACGAGTTAAAATAGTCAAAAATGTGTGAACATAATGATCTGTGTTCAGACTGACACCAAATCTCCAAAAAGTGCACATAGCAAATATTGGTTTGACAAAAGGATACACAGCCTGGTTTTATGTTAATAATAATGCGTAGGTAATAGATATAGTTGGTGTATAAGATTAAATCCATTGTAAATTAGTGAATCATTTGAAACCAAAAATTCTGATGTATTCTTCAAGGAAGTAATTTTGTATTCGTTTTCTTACTCAATATCAACGGCGAGTACATCTCTTACCTTCGATTTGCCGACGATATCGTGATCATGGTTGAGACCCTGGAAGACTATGCTCGATGACCTCAGCAGAGTCTGAGCAGAGAGAGAATAAATGAAAATAATGTCAACCCTTGTCGTCCCCACTCCTGTGAAGGTTGGACTCTACACTCGAAGTTGTAGACCGTTATTTGTACCTGGGACAAACAGTCTAATTAGGTAGGTCCAACTTTGAGAAAGAGGTCGATCGTTAAATCCAACTCGGCTGGGCAGCGTTCGGGAAGCTACGTAATATCTTCTCGTCCCAAATACCGCAGTGTCTCAAGACAAAAGGCCTTGACCAGTGTGTGTTGCCAGTGATGACTTACGGCATCGAGACATGATCACTTACGATGAGCCTCATAAGAAGGCTCAAGGTCACCCAAAGGACAATGGAAAGCTATACTTGGAGTTTCTCTGCGAGATCAGAAATGAGGAGATCCGTAGGAGAACCAAAGTCACACTCAGAATTGCCAAACTTAAGTGGCAGTGGGCGGGGCATATCGCTCTTAGAACTGACGGCTGTTGGGGCAGAAACGCTCTGGAGTGGCGACCTCGCCCTGGAAGACGTGAAGCGGGCACACCCCCTCAAGGTAGAGCGATGACCTGGTGAAGGACGCAGGTAAAAGCTGGATGCGGTCGGAAAGCCGGTCGCTGTGGCGATCTTTGGGGAGGCCTTTGTCCTGCAGTGGACGTCTTTCGGCTAATGATTATAATGATTAGAGGAATGCGTGGGCTTTGTATCATACACGGTGTAATTTTAGTTGTCCTGGAGCGAAAGCCTAGGTGATGTATCCAATGCCTACTATTCACTGGTACTAAACAAAATAAAAAATAACATTTCAATCAGTAATCATAGCAGCTTATATAATTTCAATAAGTACCTAGCTTTCGCTCCAGGACGACCTTGTATATCTTAATACAGGCTTTCTCAAAGTAGGGTACGCTAACCCTTAGGGATTCGCGATTTGATGGTAGGGGGTCCACGACAAAATTTAAGTAATGGAGGCTGGATAGTATAAGTAGGCAAGCAGCAGAGGAGAAGATATTTTCAATATCATTAATGCTTTTTTTGGCATAGATTGGAACAGGTCAATTTGCGACAAAAAATAAGCCCCCGTCACATTAATAACTTATTTATATTTTCCACTGTATTGCCTTTTTTAATATATAATTTTCTAAAAACCTGAATTTTATTTTTTTCTATTATGAGAATAGAGGTTAGGGGGTTCGCAATTGTTTGGGAACTTTAACAGGGGTACGTGGGGCCATAAGCTGAACCCTGTCTTAATAGATTATAATAAAATAAGAGTTTACATGTACCTATTTCACATAAATATTTTGGCTATTCTATATTGCTATGACACAAAAGGGCAGCAAATCCCAAAGCATTTTTGTATAAGCCAAAAAAAGTTTGTTATTAAATTTCTGTATAGTTACAACTCATTGAAGGTTTTTTTTGGAAAAATTACGCACCTTTTAGATTAGATGACCAACTTACCATAGTAAAACATGGTGTAGCAACATGTTGAGGCAGTATCCTGTTCGACTCCACACACCCTCTAATGACTTTTGATATGTGTTTGTCTATTTATATCATCACGCTAGGTCCTTCGTGGGGTAGCCCGAGAGTACAAAGTTTCAACAGGTTTTATCCTTACAGACCTTTCTGGATTGTATTTATTTTTTGTAAAAACGAAGCTCCACACTAGGCCTTATTCCTGTATCTTGGGTGCGTTTACAAACATGAAAATTCACATACCCAAATACCCAGACCGAAACAAATAATTGTGGGTCACACAAAGATTTGTCCCGCACGGGAATCGAACCCGCGACTGTTAGATGCACTGGGCGGAGCGGCTTAAGCTTTTAACCATTGCACTAAATCGTTCGTCAAATTATATATGTAATATATGTTTGTAGTTGTTCTATTGTGTTGTGGTTGAATAAATACTTTTTCTTTCTTTCTTCTTTCGCAATAATTGGGGCAAGCTAACGGGGAGTTGGATTTCTAGTGACTAATGACCCCAGATGACCATCAGTATAGACACTTAGGATGAGGTGAAAAAGGAAGTGATGATGGAATCGTATAGAACAATAAAGTATTAAAATGCCTTCGACCTATAGAGATCTCCTCTTTGCTATAGATGTGGGAAAAATCAAATCAAGAGTCTCCGTAACCGGCGAGCGTGTATGAGACGAACTATGAGAGTGGAGGAAGCCAGAGAGGTATGTAAGGAAAGAACCTGTTGGAAATCTGTACTCGCTGCCTTCCCCGCAAGGGATCTGGCGTGATGATAAAGAAATATAAAAGAAAAAATAAAATCTACACCATGATGCCAACACTTTCTGACAGAGATATAATTATGTACCCACGTCCTACACTCATTTGGCGACGATGATTGCAATGTCGCCCTTTGCCATTTTTCTGGACCTCATTCTAGAGTCTGGCCTGCTACAATACAGTTTGATAGAAAAACCCCAGTAATTTAAATGATTCAATCAAGGATTAGAACCCAGGACCTCGTGATGATTAGCCGCACTATGAGCGCTACTAGGCCAAGTATGTAACAAAACAAGAAAAGGTAAAGACCTCTATGTCGTGAGATATTCCTAAGAATATTTAGGGTAAATTGTGGAGTAGTTAGTTCCTAATACCCCTGAATATCCCTTCCGGAAAAATAATCATGAATAATCCATTATCTGCAACACAAAAAGTTACTTATTAAAGTTAGAATTTAGTGTCAAAAGTTATTTGTATAAAAATCTAAAATGGCTAGAACATTAAAATTATATGTAGTTGATGATAAAAATATGCAGGTTGGTAGTTTTTTTTTCTATTAAAAAGTAACTATACTTTTGGCAAAATAATTCGAATTAAAGATTTGAACTCATATCGTGTGAAAATTCATATCGATACAAAAAGTAGTAAGCGACGGTAGCTTGTCCTTGCAAAAAGATCTTTCACAGCCATAACTTACGTTTTATAGCTCTGTAAAAGGCTCCGTCGTTTAAGCGAGTTTATTCGAATAGAAACCTTTATTAGTTCCGGCATTTGCCGCATAATCAGTGGCAGCACTGTATACGAAATACTTATATTTTAGTTAAATTCAAGGTTATATTTTTTTTTTAATTATTTTTTTATTTAAAATGCATGTTTAATAATTTTATTTAATTTCTAGTAGAACCAGATCTACTTAACACTTTATTTTTATTGATAATTAAACCATATCAATATTTTGTGAACGGATTTTCATATGACAGTTATTTAACGATATTATCAATTTTTCAGTCGCCAATGTATTTTAAAAACTCAATTTCAAAAATAAAATTTACTATTTTCTAAGCTCTACGACATTTCTGTTGACAGCGCCATCTAGTATCGAATGGCAGAACTTTAACGTAAACACGCACATTGTGACAGGTCTCCCCTCGAGTCCACTTACGATGCACGCACACATGCTCCTATTAGAAAAACGTTGGCTGCGGGGTAAAATGGGATGATCTTATGTAAAGGACTATATTAAAAATATCTAAGCAGAAAAGCCTACAAAAAGGTTGGTAGAAAGAATAATTCCTGAGTAACAAAAGATTTCTATATTTTTGTATACGTACCTTTCATTTAATTAATATTTTAATTGTCTCAGGTAGGGCAATAATCCATCGATTAATTAAGCGGTAGATACAAAATATCTACCTTATATTAAAGAGACAACTGGGTTGCTTTCATGTATATTATTGTTATATTGCGAATTCTGATGTTGAAATATAAATAGAGCCTTGTCAGTTACTATGCGTATTATGACATAAAGATCAAAGTAAGGCAGCTAAGAGAATTAGCACATCTGCCTAACAATGAACCGTGAAGGACATAGAAGACTCTACTTCAATTAAACTGGGCTTAATTGTCCATTGTGTTTGAAACGCACTATGACAAAAGCATGAATAAATTTATGACATTGTAATTTTGAGCCTAAGATCGTTTTACTGAAACTTCATAGGCAAATCAACAATTAGTTATATATAAATACTGGTATATGCGACTGACTTCTTTATTAAGATGATGGGACCTGGAATTGTAATACCACAATTTATGCAATAAATACTTTGACTTTGACTGAATCTCAATAAAAAAGTACAAGCAACGAGCCCGTTTTTTCTCCGACGAATTAGGTGCACATAGTACACTCATATTTCGCCAATGTGTTTTTAGTTCAATGTAACACGAGGCATATCTGACGCCATTCTTTGGGTACATCATTTCACATATCATTCGATTTTATAAAATTCTGACGGACTAGGAAGTATTCTCATGATATACTACCTACGTAAATTTATAATTTTTGCTTGTAAAAATAAATTAATAATAAATTCACATCTTATTAAAAAACAGCATATGTAGTTATTCAGTTTTCGTCATGGTTCATGATTCTAAGATAAATTATAAAAAAAAGATTAAGAAAAAACTGTAGCTCATCAGGATATAAACAGCATATTTGAAGAATTGATTAAAAGTTTTAAAACATGTGGCGATCATAGGTGGATACTTCTTTTACAACATTTTTATAATTTAGTAGGTACAAATAAATGATGCAGGTACTTAACTTTACATTATAAGGCTTGTTCGAAACGTTTCACTATTTATTCGATCTCTATTCAAAATATGCTCTATATAATTATTATTTCATCATAACATAAGATGAGCGGTTTGCTTATATTAAAATAACATGTTGGTTTTTAATAAAAATCTAAAATAAATATCCCAATTTTATCTTATTATAATTAGAAAAATATTTTAATTCCTGATATATTAATAAAAGTATCAAAGAGTAGCGACCTAATATGAAATAGACTGCCTGAGTACCTACAAATATTGCCAGACATCCTTAATATTAATACTCTACAAACCATTTTTATAAAAAAATCATACCTGCGAACTTACTTGTGAAAGGAAAAAAACACATCTGTCGGAGCTTACTCAATTTTCAGTTCTTTACCTTCAGAGCTGTTTTACATTTTTTCATCAGGAATCAATGAATACGGTTACTTTTTTATAATCTTTACCCAAGCAATAATGACCGTCACTTTGTTTTGTAACTGCGGTAACCCGTAAAAAAGTAGAGCAAAAACCCATTGTAAAAACGTTACCTTTTTACGTCTAAAGGGTTAGAGTACAATGTGAAGGATTCGTTTATAGGGTAATAAGTGTACAATAGTTGTGCGACATTTTACTAATGCTCTTTATAAAAATAACTGGGCGACACCCGACATGCGAGCCAGTGCGTTCATCAGACTTGCACAGTGCTGACAAACTCGAGTTTGCCGATGCAAAATAATTACACCGAATTGATAAGTATTTTAATTAGTGTTTCGAGTGTGTCAGCTTGTGTTGTGGTGATGTGAGGTTTTAATAATAAAGTGAGAATTTCAACGGTAAGTCTAACTTTTGTTATCTTGGTTATAGAGCGGCATATAAACATATTTATCTACTGATAGTTTATTATAGTATCTGATCGTTTATTGCTTAGATCAAATGATATGCCAAAGGATTAAGTCGCACAGAAGTCTGAGTTATTAAAATTATGCATACAATTATGTTGCTTTGAATATTTATACCTACTTATTTTTATACTAAGAATAGCACGTTTAAAACTTAAGATAAAAAACAAACAATTTATGAACTTACAGTTATCAGTAGTTTACTATTGATCACGACTTTTTATCTTGAAAAATTAATTAAATAAACAACATTATCGTGTTGAATAAGCTGTGTATTTTGTATTTTTATTCCAGTGTTATTTGCCTATAGGTACATAAAATGCAATTTACTTCACAATCAATAGCAAACTTATAATCTACAAAAGATGACAGAGGTGTAACGTATACCTACACTCATTTTACGCTGGCGAAACCCCAATGAGTTATTGATCTGAAGAAACAAATCCAGAACCACGTGAGTGCCCACTGCATTATGCGTCATTACACGAACAAGGTGGTAATTTAATTAAATATTATGATAATATCAGTTTTATATGAAAACATAAAAAATTGAACATTAGATCTGTAATTCGTGTGTGCGTGTTGAACATAAGAATATTATAATTCGTATTTATTAAAATGAGATACTGCAGAAACTGGAGTCTTTAAATAACGTATTAATAAGACGTCTGAATTAATAAGTAATATGTCATGCACATTATTTCATATGAAATTCAATGAAACGAATGTTTATTATTTAATTTACGTTTTTTAATAGAACTAATGTATCTTAATAAGGTATTTAAAAGTTAATCGTGTAAAATACAGCTTCCATCCTTTTATACGAAAGATGAATAACTATTAACTCAGCATATGAGTATTCTAAGAACGTATAGACTTATAACATCATAATCCCTGTTTTACATACCAACATAATACATAGCCAATCAGGAAATAGTTATAGGTCTTAGTCGTACTCTTCCGGTATTATAAATGTATAATAATTACATTAAAAAACATAATACATTGTAACTAGTCGGTAGATACAATAGGAAAACCTCTACTTAGTTACCATTCATTCAAGCATTTATACCTACATCAACGTTAACCAAGTTATATTGAAATTTAATTATCTGCCTCCTTTGTGCTTAAATACCTATGTAAGTATGGTGTAGTTAATTATATGCAGTAAGCACGCAAGAAATGATAATTAATCATTAGCTAATGTAGCGGGAAATTATCGTTCATGACTTGTGAGTTAGAGGGAACAGGGTATTAACGTGGATAATAGATGAAGAAATAACCCAAAGTGATATCACCTAGGTGATTAAATCAGTAAAACCTTCGTATGTTCGACGTACGTACGTACTGATGCTTAAACCAATAGTAAATATTATAGAAATATAACATTGTATTAGGTACTGTTTTCTGGTATTGCCTACCCCGACGGGTTTTGGCGTTTTGATTTAGATAGATAGGTACTAATCACTGGCGTACATTGGATATGGGCAGGCATTTAAATAGTGCCTCTCATAAGAATTCAATTTTAATAACTTTTAATATTACTACATAAATAAAATAATATTAATAGTCAAACTTAAGCATAATAAGTCATAACATACATTTCGTATAATATATTAACACACACACACACCGTCACGCCTATATTGCCCTATCACGCCGGTGGCAGAGGTGTACTGAGTACACCCACTTTTAGCCGACAATGTTAGGTCACATGTAATAGGGGGCGAGCCTATTGCCATACACCGGGCACAATTCCAGACTCCGGACTTATACTGGGAATTTTTCGTTAGAAAAACTACATTTGTCCGATCTAGGATTTGATACCAGGACCTCATGATCACAAAGCGATGCGCTTTGCCACAAGATCAACGAGGCAGTAATATATTAAGTACTGCTTTATTGCAATGAACACTACTGGTATTAATATGATATTTACTTCGAAGTAGAAAATTTAATAGTTAGGTATAGTGTTAAAGGGAATGAGTTACCTTCACAAATCGCAAAATATACAAGCTGTAACATAATAAACGCAAGACCTGAAAGTAGTTTGTTTTAAATCGGCAACTGAATCGATTTCAACTATTTTTAAAAATAGTTTTTTTTTTATCTGAAGTACAATTCAGGAGTCTCCGTAACCGGCGAGCGTGTATGAGACAAACTATGAGAGTAGAGGAAGCCAGAGAGGTATGTAAGGAAAGAGCCTGTTGGAACTCTGTACTCTCTGCCTACCCCGTAAGGGATCTGGCGTGATGATATAGATAGATAGATAGTTTTTTTTTAAATTTCTTAAAATGATGTTCTTTTCGCTATATTAAACATATATATAATAATATTAGCCCTGTTAAGAAACTGTCCCACCGTTGGGCACGGGCCTCCTCTCAAACTAAAAAGGTTTAGACCATAGTCCACCACGCTGGCCCAGCGCGGGTTGGCGAACGTCACACACCTTCGAGAAACTCTTAGGGCATGCAGGTTTCCTCACGATGTTTTCCTTCAACGTTAAAGCAAGCGATTATTAATTTTTAATACGCACATGCTTTCAACAAGACAGAGGTGTGTGCCTGAGTTTGAAACCGAGATCTCTGACTTTGCAGACCAACGGTCTAACCACTAGGATATCACTGCTTATATTATATATTAAACAAAATTTAATAATTGTTCAAAGCGTTACGGCTATCTTCAATGTATTTCTATTACAAACACCTCAATACGCGTACATAAGTTAATTAATTATTACATTTTATGCTTAACTTGCGTAATAAAGAGCTTAAAAAATGGTAGAAAGCTCCTCAAAATTGGAAGTTTGATTTTCGTATTGAATTCGTAAAGTAATAATCTAATTGGGGTGTCTAAGGCCTTGCGCTATATATTTTACACCTTGTATAAAGGTAGAACTTAGGTCATCGCCCAAAATAAACGTTTGTCACATATATACCTACTCAATAATCGTGACAGGATACTAAACAATTAATATAATTGGTTTGTATTCGAAATGTATTGCAACAATCATCGCCGATTCATTTATATTCAGGCATTGAAGCTGTGTCGGTACTCGCCAAATAATTTGGTGGTCGTGTACCTGCCTGCCTACTCCATTATGTACCACATAATAAGCGGCAGTGTGTTGCCTAAATTAATATGAGGCCTTATAAAGTGTCACCTCCGAGTACCATCAATTGGTTTTTAAACATTTTGTGCATGTTGTATTTCATTAATTTAAATCTCAAGGAACGTTTTTGGACTATTTTGAAATGTCACGCCTATATTTCCATGCGAGGGTGGCAGAGGTGTACTGTGTACCCACTTTACGCCGATGATGTTAGGTCCCATGTAATAGGGTGTGAGTCTATTGCCATATACCAGGCATATTTTAGACGCCAGACACAGGGACAGAGGTAGAGGACTCCAGGTACGGGGAATTTTTCGAGGGAAAAACTACATGTATGCAACTAACTACCGACCTACGATTAAAACCTAAGACCTCGTGATTACAACGCGCATTTTTAGCACTAGACCAACGACGCAATATTTTTAAATGCTAAGTTCATTAAATGAGTTACATTTTGTTTTAAAAATCTGTTAAAAAACCAGAATCTGTATCGTCTTTCGTTGAGAGTGTTACCTACATAATGTCCTTTTTTTGTTTTGAACACAAAATAACAGACAGCTACGCATACCTATTAATACATAATCTAACTTCGAGACTCGTGCAATCTCTAGGCTATCAGCTTATTACTATGTTACTGTGAAATAGAAACCACAGGTAGGCACAGTGGAAGTAATTTGGGCGGGCTTTGTCAAGCACGCTAGCTCGCGTGCCGACGGCTACTCAACCGACGCAAAACTTGCCTACGCGACGCAAAAATACCGCCTATAAACAAATAACCACCTACAATAAAACCTTTATTAAACCGCGTTAAAGACTACAGTTCTCTGGCGATTTTACTTCGCAACAGAAACGTTAAATTTGTATTTGCTTAGGCTTTGGCAGCGTAAGGAAAACGTAAATGAAAAACGGAATGGACTTGGCAATTGGTTTATTCTAGTTCGTTTTGTATTAGGAATTATTTATTTTGATTATGCACGCATGATTTGTTGCAATTTTAATATGAGCTAGACATGTTAGTGTTTCTACTTATGTCTGTACGCTCAAGATACATTTATTTATTTGACGGATGACTTAGCCCGCCCCGCCCATTGTGTCTTATAGTCGCGGGTTCGATTCCCGCACGGGACAAATCTTTGTGTGATCCACAATTATTTGTTCTGGTCTGGGTATTTGTGTATGTGAATTTTCATGTTTGTAAACGTACCCACGACACAGGAATTAATCCTAGTGTGGGGCAACGTTTTTTTAAAAAAAAGTAAAAGTGAAGTATTTGGTATTATTTGTGTAGGTACAAGTGTAAATACTCGAAAAATGTGGCGTTACGTAATTATATGAAAAACTCTTAAATAAAATCGACATAATTATCTGTAGGTAACTGAATGTAGATAGAATTTATCTACCTATTGTAATACAATGTTGTCGAAATATCAACCTGTATTTTTCCACGTAATAGGTATTTAAAACCCCTCTATCTAAAATACCGTAAAATATTAGTAATTAAGTAGTATTTTTTAGTAGCATTAATATTAAAAACATATAACGGTGGTGGGAATTTCAGTTGACGTAAAGAACATGCATTTGCATATTCCTTACGTCAATTAGATTTCCATTTACATCATCGATAGGTATAATAAATAGACCTGTGTCGTACTGACCTGATCTTGAACGAGAACTACAAGATACAAAACAGTTGTACTAAAACAAATGCCTTATTTGTATCTGAGTGTCGAGTTTATTCACCAGTGAGTACCTAATACTGAAATAAAAAGTTTAATTTCGATCTGAATCTGAATCTCGATCTTACATTCATTAAACTTACCGTCTCACAAAAAGAACGAATACGCAATTTCGAATTTAACTGATTCAAATGAGGATTAGGATATTGGGATTCGAATTTCTGCACTGTTTTAGATATAAATGATCGAATCTGAATAGTGAAGCACTTTTGCCATGTCAATCAAATAATAAATATCTAATAATTTTTGTAAAATATAATGTAAAGACCTATAGGCCTGCGGCTCCTTCAAAAGTTTGTTATTTCATGGCGTGCTGTCAAAACTGTGATACGAACGACAAATGACACGATAACAGTTCCGGGGAACTCTGAAAACAAGTTTTATTAAAGAAACAATGACCTTTTCGTGTGTAACACGCTTGAGGTACTACTTAAAGGTATATACCTACTTTGTTTATAGGTATATACAACTATACACCAATATACCTACACCTAATGGTAAGTACTGGGGCTGTATACAGTGGGATTTCCAGTGAGTTTTATAACACTCTAGCAGTTTCCCGCGACTTCGTATTCGGACAACAACAGCGCCACCTACCAGGTCTATATGTTATATAGCCTATGTTACTTCAGGATAAGGTAGCTTTCCAATAGTGAAAGAATCATTAAAATCGGATCAGTAGTACCGGAGATTACCCCGAACATCCAAACCTACGAACTTTACCTCTTTATAACATTAGTATAGTTAGCACATATAACAAAAGATACCTGAGTAATGTACCGAACTTGTACACACATCGGTAAAAAATCTATAACATGTCTAGCCAATATAAGCTTATGTGAACTAAGTCAAAAAGCATGCAAGTAATGAGCTTGAGTTTGTGTACTTAAGTTTGAAAGTAATGTGATATTTTAAACAAAACACCTAGTACCTATTTAACATGTATGCCTTTAACTAGGTACAGATTACTGTAGATTACATTTGCTAGTAAGGGAATCACTTATTTACGATATAATTAGAACCTCCTCCACCATTAAGCAGCATCCAGTTTACCTATTCAGTTGTTCGAATTATCTAGTAGCTAGTGTCTATCTATCTATCTATCTATATCATCACGCTAGATCCCTTACGGGGTAGGCAGAGAGTACAAAGTTCCAACAGGCTCTTTCCTTACATACCTCTCTGGCTTCCTCTACTCTCATAGTTCGTCTTAAACACGCTCGCTGGTTACGGAGACTCCTGACTTGTCCTTCAGATAAGACTCGGTCTATTTGGTCATGGTAAGATAGTCTAGGTCTTCCCCGGTACCTACATCCTGTCACTTTCGCATTGTATATCAGTGTATTGTATAGCTAGTGTCAATGTTATGAATTTTAATGTATGACACTTATAAGATAATAATTATTGTTATTTTAAACATCTCTATTAAAATTATGAACCTAGTATTACAATGGCATATTAATGTATTTTCTAATTTCTCTCTATCAATACTATGTGGTTAAAGAACTTTATATCTCATAAGAATTTACATTCACTTACTGAGAAACATAATTTAAAATTAAACTAAATTAAATTGCCGGTGGGTGTAGTACTCAATAAATACCAAGCTAGTATGTAGGAACACCAATATACTTACTTTATCACACTATATATACTAATATTATCACTTATGTTACACAACAGCAGTGTAATCTTAAACATATAGTCATTATCACCACTACTTGTACTTGAGTTTGTTTGTAAATTAAAACTTAATAAAACTCATGAAAACCATTAAAGTATTTATGAATCGTTAGAAAAGTAACAAATAGTCTATCAGCATTTTTTATTTTATTCCCGTGGAAAAAATTTACAATATTTCTTTACTAAATTGTGTTGCGGGGTAGAGAGAATACAATTCCAAAAGATATAACCTTATGTCCTCACACACATTTCTGGATTCCTTCCTTCCGTGTTAAAATATATATTACAGTGTATACATAAGTATACCTACGACAAATTGACTTACCACAATGATTCAAAATATTTGGTTAGAATGCACGCTTCAGAAATTCTTACGCAATAAGTTAAGTGATAAAAATTAAACATGAACCAATATACGTTCTTGATGCCTTTTGATAAACATAATATTGGTAACCTTATCTGTAAACATATAACACTATGTAATTTAAATATTTAAAGCTTGTTAAACTAATAAAACATGAATACTAATAGATGAAAATGATTTAGTTATAAGTAATTTACTATAGGCTCTGACATTATAATCAATAACATGCACCTACTCGTTGAGAAATATTATTAAAATTTGCTGTTAACATAATAGGAAATGTCTCTAATCTAAGTGGTTTTACAATATTATCGCACAGCCTTGTAACTTTTTATATAAACATCAAAGACCTTCCTTTATATTTTTAAAGTCGTTTGTATATAACACACACAGAAATACATATAGATATCAATAGACGTATTCATGTTACAGTTACATATCTTAATATATACTAATATTTTAACGAAGAAAGATTTGTATGTTTGTAATAGATAAACTCTGAAACTACAGAACCGATTTTAATAATTCTTTCACCATTCCAAAGCATTTTATAGAAGTAACATAGGCTATATTGTATTGTAGTAATTATTAGATAATACATAAAGGTTATTACAAAATAAACGCGTGCGCAGCCACGTATGACAGTTATTCCTATTTTCCTATTACCCATTATCTTACTAATATTATAAATGTGAAAGTTTGTTTGTTTGTTACTCAATCATGCAAAACCGGCAGAACGGATTTGGATGGAATTTAGTACATAGATAGTTTATTACCTAGATTAAAAAATAGGTTGCTTTTTATCCCGGAATAATGTTAGGTTCCTGTCTAAAGTCCACGCAGACAAAGTCGTCGGCAGAAACTAGTATCTCATAAAAAGGAATTTTTTTTAATAAAAAATGTTCGTAAATAATATGATTTAAACCTACATAAATTAAAAAGAAACAGATTTATATTTTATGACACATATCCTATTTTATAAGACGAACTGAATTTATCTTAATACACATACACGATGTTCGTGTGCTACAAAATCCTTCCTTTGCATAAATCGACAGTATTATTTAAGGATGTGTCAAAGGTTATAAAAATCGTTTGACTTCTAATATAATCAAAAATTTCCAATCACTTTTCATTTAAATTGAATTGATTTTTTGTACTGTGCGTTTCATTTTTTGTTAGAATATACATATTACTGGAAATGTTCTGATTTGATTGAGTAAGAAGTACACAAATATAATATCTGTACATACACTTTTTTAAATGTTTATATAAATTCAATTCATTCATATACAGACTGTTGTTTACATCCTCGTGAAATAACTGGTGATATTCAACACAAATACATAAAAAACGAGACACTTTTTTACGTTTTTATTTTATGATTGATTTAAAAGAATCTTGTCCTTTTGTCCCGCGTGTGTTGTGACTAGCCCACGCGATCAGGCCGAGAAATACATATATACAAAACAATGTACATATCGACATGTGGTAATTATATTCAACTAAGGTTATTCTTATTTACTGTAAAATAAGTATTAGAAGGACTAAAACTAAAATAGCCAGTTTTAAGTAATGCAGAATTATTGAGTACTCTGTCTATTATGTATACCATAATTTCCGGGAGAACACAAAACAACAGTCTGTATATATATGTCGTCAGATGATCAAACTAACTAGCACAAGAGCTCAATCTTCAGACTCAGATATGGGCGGGGTTAGGTTTGCAAACAGCTAAACACAATGATTGCCCATCAGTTATTTAATCACACAACTCATCCACATGAAAGACAATATCAACCATTGAATTATCAAAAGGGCAGGACGACCATTTTGACACGTCGTCATCGCATCGTTCTCCATGTTCTGCCCCTCTTCCTAATTCAAAATCCCGTGGACTCTCGCGTTCCGTCAGCACGTGGCCGTAGCGCTGACTAGCGGACGACCCGCGCACTATTTGCTACAGATAATAACCACGCCGACATATAAATAAATTTTCTGTGAGTTGTTAAGTTATTTTTTAATTACTTAATACATTCTTTATTAGTAATTTCAGCCAAGTGTTAGGTAACGAGTGCTTAAAGCTTGATTAGGACGTTAAGGAAAAATAAAATCGTAGATTACATGCGCAAGCTACATTAAGTAAGGTACACGCATGTAACAAACATACATTAACTATAAGATCGTTTATAAGATACAATTAGCTCGCACCAGTCGCTCAACTCAGGCTAGTTACTCGCATCTCCTGTAAGCCATTAAGATTTTTTTGTGATAATTCTTTATAATTATCTTAACTTTTGCCTTAAGTTATGTTAAATTTATAGGTACCATTTTGGCTAGTGCTAGCTATTTCTTACTAAAATAGAAAGCTATAATTGCTAGATTAGACTTTTCTGAACTTCAACAATAACAACTTCCGTTAGCCGTAAATTAGAATAGTTAGCATACTGGCTAATAATTATTAATAGATCCTTTAATAATCATTTAACTAATACCTATATAGTATCAGCCTATATTGCCCGCTGCTGGGCAAAGGCCTTCTCTCACAAATCGAGGTGAGAGAGATTAGGTCATACTCCACCACGCGGACCCAGTGCGGATTGGTGGAGGCAGGTTTGTGGCCACCTGCTGTTGGAACTTATCAAGCCGCCTTTAAGACCAATTCGGCTTAACGACTACCGCATTAAGTGGTATCCGGGACCAACGGCTTAACGTGCCCTCCGAAGCACGGAGACGCTCGAATATGAAAATGCCACAAACGGTCACCCATCTCAGGCCGACCGAGTCGAACGCTGCTTAACCTTGATGATCGGTAAGAACACCGCGGTCGCACAGCGCTACGAGCGCCTCAACTAATACCTATAAAGGTTTAAACAAGCAAAGTAGGCATAAACTTCAAGTATGTACATACTACCTACTAAAATAATAGTACCCACCTATTGTAATTACCTATTTTTTACGTGGCCCCACTCTATGATCTAATCCCTGTGTCTTGGGTGCGTTTACAAATATGTAAATTCACATACACAAATACCCAGACGGGAACAAATAATTGTGGATCACACAAAGATTTGCCCTGTGCGGGAATCGAATTCACGACTATTAGACACAGTGGGTGGAGCGGCTTAAGCTCTTAACCACTGCGCTAAATCGTACGTCAAATTATGTTGTAGATGTTTATCATTGTCTATGTTTACATCCATAGCTAATTAAGTCGTACAGTAAAACTCTGTTCTCGAATAACATTTGTTAATTAAAACATATAGGAACTTATAAATAATAATATTAGCCCTGTTCAGAAATTGTCCCACCGTTGGCCACGGGCCTCCTCTCAAACTGAGAGGGTTTAGGCCATAGTCCACCACGCTGGCGCAGTGATGTTTTCCTTCACCGTTAAAGCAAGTGATAGTTAATTTAAAACGCACATGCTTTCGAAAAGACAGAGGTGCGTGCCTGGGTTTGACCCTGAGACCTCTGACTTTGCAGTCCAACGGTCTTACCACTAGGCTATCACTACTGTAGATATAGATAAGTAATTTATAGCGGAATTGGCATTTTTGAATATTGTCGTGATGATGGCCATAATGTTGTCGCCAATCAGAAGTAAAACATCAATAGCTATATACTTATAAGGGGCATGCAACTTGCCTATAGTTTTTATATGTGTGCAACATACCGATGCGATTAATAGCTATGTCAAGGGACCATTTTCATATTTTTAAACTCGTATTTCAATGACTCAAGTTCTTTAAACTTAAAAAAAATAACACCACTTGAGCGTCACTAATAACATAACTTAAAACAAATCCATTCCCAAACGAAGAATTTAAATAGATCAGTTCTTCGAGTGGTTTAGGGAAAGGCCTTGCGTTTAAGGTGACCCTTAAATATTTTATCTGGAGTTCGCTTGATTGTCGACCCACGGGTCCCTTTCTCTAGTACCTTTATATTCGTCCAATATATCTTGATACCCCCCGCCTCTCCCGAGATAAGAAAATAAAGCTGTAATGAGGAAGTGAGGCCCTCTTTTATGGGTCCTTGAAAACTGGATGGTATGTAGGATTGGATAGGTAGTACTTATCTCGGGAGGAAACTTGACGTAACTCGAAAATAAGTCGGTAGGTTCTCGAGTGCTCAACGATTTATAGACGTTGGTAAAAAAATATATCTAATTTGGTTACAAGTGGCCTAATATTTCTTTATGTAATGTGGCTGTCAGTCGGAACAAAGAGATTTCGTGTTTAGATAACGTTAAGAACGCCTTTGATGGCGAAATAGGAGTTTAAAAACAAATTAATGCTGTTTAAGTGTAATTAGTCCACTGTCGTTTGTGAAGTGTTGAGACTATGAATGAATTATATGTCGAAAATATTATGTTAATTTATTTTCACAGTTCAGTAAAATATTATGTTCAAGTTTACAAAAGCTTTGTATTTTGGTATAGTATATAGTCATGACCAAACTGATTTACAATGCGAAATTTGAAGGATGTAGGTACCAGGAAAGACCTAGATTATCTTACCATGACCAAATAGACCGGGTCTTATGTGAAGGACAAGTCAGGAGTCTCCGTAACCGGCGAGCGTGTATGAGACGAATCATAAGTAGCAGGTATTCTTACATTTTCATAAAAAATATATTATATTTAAGCAAAATCTATTTATCGATGTCGTCACGCCAAATGCTTGTAGTAAAAGGTTATTAACAAACAGGAATGTCTGTATTTTCTGTCCTGTACACTAACGGTCGGTTTACATATTATACTCAGGGATAGATTTATCTATCTATCTATATCATCACGCTAGCTCCCTCGCGGGGTAGGCAGAGAGTACAGAGTTCCAACAGGTTCTTTCCTTACATACCTCTCTGGCTTCCTCCACTCTCATAGTTCTCTTGACTTGCCCTTCAGATAAGACACGGTTTATTTCATCATGGTAAGATAGTCTAGGTCTTCCCCGGTACTTACATCCTTCCACTTTCGCATTGTATATCTGTTTTGTCATTCTTTCTTCAGACATATAGATATATATTCGTCCAATATATATAATATTGTTTGCTGATGCCCGTGTCGATTGTTTCTTTGCAACGATGCGTAAGAAATGCGCTTCGCTGATGCGCCGAGTGCGGGCCAGCCTTAACAGTATCCTAACGCTTGTGTGTGAACCACTACTGCTGGCTTTCAACATCTAGGATGAGGGGTCACATACCATACATGTACATAGATAATAAGAATATTAACATAGTTTATAAGTGAAATATTACTAACAAATATGAGTCCATGAACTTGAAAGAAAACTAAATTATTATTATTTACCAACTACGGATAGAAATTTGACATATTTTGTATGTCAAAATTCTACTGACAGTAACTAAATCTATCCTTGAGTTGATTATTGAAAGCTATTAGAAGAATTACTTGTCTAGATGGAGCATAGCGCGCGCGAAAACGGCATAAAATGTATTTACTCAAATCGTAGATAAAAATGCGCACGCACACATTGACATCTGTCGAACAAATTTTCGAAAAATCGAATACTGGCATCATGCACACATAGTGCGTAAAGGTGCGGCCAAATGAACGCGTCCGCGATGGCGTGCACGGTGGCGATCAGTATCTCCCTATGATTTCGCGTGCAGACGCCGCCCAGATAGCGCGTGCAGGACGCAGTACGCGTTGGTGTGAACATTTCCATACAAATATTACTGCAGGAGCTGATCGCCACCGTGCACGCCACCGCGGCCGCGGCTGAACGCGTTAGTTTGGCCGTTTGGATGCCGCTCGCGTCACCAATTTTGATAGCAATGCTTCGTCTACACAAGTCTTAAACCCGTATCTATAAACATGTCTAAGTAGTTACTTGTACTTAAGTATTTACTTAGTACATCATTTTTATTCTATAGTTGAGAAACTTTCAAAAGTGAAAACGTGAAAAGTTAGTTTTGTATAGATTTTTAAATACATGTCATTACTAAACTAAGTCAGTTCTTAAGACTTTGTAATTAAATAGACCGAGTCTTATTTGAAGGACAAGTTAAGAGTCTCCGTAACCGGCGAGCGTGTATGAGACGAACTATGAGAGTGGAGGAAGCCAGAGAGGCATGTAAGGATAGAACCTGTTGGAATTCTGTAGTCTGTGCCTACCCCGCAAGGGATGTGGCATGATGATATAGATAGAAAGATGTTATTAAATGTTTATAGATACGGGTGTTAGTCTAAGCCTATATCAGTTCATCGCGCTGTACCTTAATTATTTTAATTAAATTACCTATAAAGATACAACCTAATCTCATCGAACCTTTAATGCTACCTGACTTTTGTGTTACTCCCACCCTCAACCTCCTTCCCCTATTGAATTGCCTTCACCTAAAATCACCGTATCTTTCTCTATCAAGTAAACACACCCATTTGCATTGACCCGGAAAGAATTTTCTCAGTTTATTTTGCGAAAAAATCCACACTCGGAGTAGTGTTTGTAAATTTTCCCTCTGACCTACTTGTACATCTGCGAGGCCAGATTACGTTGGTCTACCGCGGGTCCTCCTATGCCGAATAAAGCTTTAAATAAGGGGGCAAGGAATATATTTTCGGGGGTCAAGTTTTGATGGTGCTGAGGCGAGGTGTGGATCGATAGAACCCTGGCAGGTCGCCCAGCTTCGCTCCCCGCATTATTGTTATTGCAAGCCGTCAGTTTCCTATCTGCTTCCGCTATTGGTTCCGGGCCTAGTACGTAGGTACCTAATGACGAGACAAAGATAGGAACTACCTACCTGGTCACAACTAACATGTTTACTTTTGTTATGTAGGTGATAGACCAGCAAAGAGTTTGGAGTAGTGTCATGGATTTTTGACACTTGATTCAGTTTAACATATAGGTTATTATACGAGTACCTTAAAACTATAAAAATAGACTATAGTTAATTGTTTAGAAGTGATTTTAAAGTATTTTTCCGGGACCCGTAGTTAAGACATCTCTACTTTTTTGGGAATAAAAGTGACAAAGTAAAAATTCTTTGTTATTAAATATAAGTACTTGTTTGAAATATCAAAGTTCATTGAAGCTCTCTGACCGTCGCTTACGAGATATCTAGTCTTTTATATTAATTCCAATATGTAAATACATAGGTGACTAGTTTGTTTAATATAAAGTAAATGACAATGCCCAAAACCGGGCTAAAGATGCGTCACAATGCATAGACACTATTTATATATTAATATTTCAGATCTGAATTATAATTCCCTACTGACAATTTTAGCACAATTAGCAAACACGTTGAAAACTGCAGTATAAATATAAATTCCATTAATTTATATTATAATAACTATCGAAATAAATCATATCGGAGTCGTATAAAATAATACAATAGTATCTTGTACATGCGTATCTTATTGAACCCCGTTGTTTATAATAATACATCCCTATTAATACAATTCATTAATATATTATGGTAATAAAATGCTCACGATTCAGATTATCCAAATACGGAATAATTAGTTTGATAAATAAGCTGAAGGGTAATTGCCAAAATCCCTCTCTAACAAAATCATAAGGACACTTCTGCCGTTACTATTACGTTACCGTATTGTAATTATATGCAAACATAGTAGTATGATAAGTGTTTCTGTACCTACTCGATATGTTCTTAATAAGTGCAGGTGAATCTTTTGTACTAATTACGATGTCGGCAAGATTTAATCATAGTCACATAGTCACCATGGCGGTGTAATAACTGTTCGTTGGTTGTGCCACGCCATGAACGAATTCATTCTATGGATGAACTATCCAAATTCTATGCTAAACGTTTTGACCTCCTGTATTGTACCTGGTTAAGTAAGTGTTTTTATATCTAACTAGCTGTTACCGGCGGCTGCGCACGCATTTATTTTGTCATTTTGTATTTGACATAGATAGGTAGGTCTTTCCAAGATAGCATTGCTCCAAGACCTAAGACACCTTCATATAAAGTTTCAATTAAATCCATTCTATCAGCTTCATTCTGTATATCCATATCCATCAACAATCTCTATCACCGGGTTCAGTCTTATCCCAGACAGGTGGTCTTTGTAAAATATAAACATCTATAGCGCGATCATAGTCAACGCTAACGTCGGCTCATAAAAAAAACATACCATACCTAGGTACTTTTTTTGAGAAGTATTTCCATTTTATCAAAATGTAATAAAATTACTGGTGAAATGGCTGATTCAAACCTTTTCTACCCTACTCTGCCAAAGATCGTAATCTGGTATAAAAAATGTACATTGCAAGCTAAATATGTTACAAAGTTTTGTCAGTACATTTCGTGTCAGTCTTCTCGTAAGAATATACAGTTCATTTTTATGATTAAAATCGTGTTTAGATATCTTAAATAAATGAATATACAAAGTTACGTGTACGAGCCATTCATCGTTAAAGAGTTCCCTCCAGAAGAGACAATCCTAAATCATCATCGGTTCTTGCACGAAATTATGTTTGAGTGTTTAAATCAATTTCAGGTGAGTGATTTTAACCGCCGAAGAGTTTCTCCTGAGGAGGGGAACCCAAGTCCAAAATCACTTCCTGGAGAAATAAATGTGTAGGCAAAATCACACACTTTAACGTAACATTGCAGCTCGAGACTAAAAAAGATTAAAGTTTTATGATTATTACCCTGGATTGGTTCGTATTTGCGAAACACAAAGTATTTATTAATTTAAGTTAGGGTATAAGGTTAGTACCATACCAAATTTCGTTAATATCTGTTTGGTACTTTTTGTGTGATTGAAACACAAAGAGATAGACAGACAGACAATAATTCCAAATAAAAAGTTTCAGCCTCTATATCGATAAGGAAATGTGCTCCAAATAAAAGTTTAAAAAAATATTTAATACACAGATTCGGCTCGGTTACAGTGTTATTATATCTATAGATATTATATGTACAGATAATAATAATCTTGTGCATAAACATGTTCTACTTTTTTCGTAGCAAAATGTTTACACCTGTAGTTAGTTGGTTTTAGTTTGAGCCCTGGTAAACAACATTAGTTTTACAATATTAATTAGTATACGTTTTTCTCCATCAAGGAGATTGGTATAATAAAGTTTAATGTAACTTAAAAATCTTCTCGGAAAAGCGTGATTATCCAAATATCCCATTAAATAACTTTTTGACTTTTTCATAATGACATCTTAGGTAAATTACCTACCCTTTAATGACTATAACACAGGTTTACCTAGTGCAGGCACCAGCCTCTCACAAAGGAGTTCAGCTTAAGCATGCTGTATGTACTAACTTTTAAGACCCGATAACCTTCTTGAAGAAACAAATAAATATTATTATTATTACTATTTGGAAGAGACACAAGATTAGCCGAACTTCCATAGGATTTTGGGCACTGGCTTTGGTGAGTTAAATCATTAAGGTAGCAGATGCTATACGTTATTACTACAACAACAAAAAGACAACTTTACACCTATATCCTCCAAGCAGGGTTGGTACAGATGTATTGTGAACCAACCAAACTGTACGCCACCAAACCAACGCAAAAACAACAAATCTTTATGCGATCCACAATAATTTGTTCCGGTCTGGGTATTTGTGTATGTGAATTTTCACGTTTGTAAACGTACCAAATCGCAGGAAATCGTTGGATGCAGGTGGCATCGGACCGGTTACGCTGGAAAGCGATTGGGGAGGCCTATGTTCAGCAGTGGACAAGTATAGGCTGAAATGATGATGAAATGATGAAACGTACCCATGACAGGAATAAATCCTAGTGTGGGGATATGTTTAAAAAAAATGTTAATTGAACTACCGTAGATAAAAATGAATGAGAAAGTGACTATGACATTAAATTCTTTTTCAAATTATTAGTGCCTGGGCATTTGACTATCGTCGCTTAGGTTTGGACAGCTAACGTAATCCCGTGTTCAAACACAAACAGTTTGCCTGACGAGCCTACGGAAGACACGTTATGTATTTTCAGCTCCATGACGCAGAATGAGCAAGGACGATCTAATCTCGTAGATGAAATGTAAAAAGATTTTTACTATAAAAATGTCACATTTGTCTTAACTCTACATATGCAGATGTTGGTCAGAACAGACTCTTAACATCGATAGCGTATCATGTGTATTATTCTGAAACGAGTTTCTTTGAATATAACAGTAGGGAAAATAATTTTATGATATTGAACATAAATTATATTTTATACATGAAATTTGCTTATATATTGGTGTAATTTTGAGGAAGAGTGTCAAATAATTCAGATTATTCTTTGCAGTTAGTATGCTAGTATAAGGTTGTTTATTTCAATTGGGATTTTATTCAAATTAGCACGAGAAGCCGATATTTATGTCTACTTTGTACTAAATGTAATAAAGGCGAGAATAATATTGACATGCCATTTATGCGACAAAACTTGACTTAAAGATACGATGTTTTCCTTTATTATTGGGCAAAATAGTTACTGAAATTAACAACATGTATGATGTTGTTAATTTCAGTAACTATTTTACTTAATTTTTCTACACGTTTTTCTGAGTATAACTGAGTCTATTTCCCATTGTGTTGTACGTTTTCATTTTATATATATCTTAAATAAAAATAAAAAATCTAGCTAGATATAATTTAAGGAGGTAAAATTTTATATTACGGCACGTTTATATAAATAAATATTTACCCATTTTGTTTTTAAATCCACCAATAATATTTATATTACATAGTATAGGCACCTTAAGTAATAGGTATACTTGTTAGTTCGTTGGTATGTATAGAAGGTACATATTCTTTTATAACAAAATGACAGACAGAACTTGGGAAATTGCTGCTATGTTACATCGCTGTCAAAATAGCCGCACAATATATTTTTAGTCGATAGAGACTACTATAGACAGGTTTCCATTAATTTTCACATGCGAATTTATAATTTATGACAAGCGTCTGCTACATAAATATACACAGTTAATTTGTACGTTATCGAGGTCGTAGCCACGCTAACATTACCGACACGTGTATATAGTACACACGTGAGTCAGCACCGACATCTTCTACATAGTCATAATATCCACGTAAATTAAACCAAGTATTTATCATAACTTTACTTAGAACCCCACACACGTTCACATGTTCTCAACCGATATGTAGGTATGAGATCCTGGGAATTATAAAAACATGCCATCGAACTTGAAATTTACATTATCGTCTGAAATAAAAAACCTATATCCCTAACAGCTTCACTCACCGTCAACAATGTTGCTGTGATATTGACGCGGCTTATGTATGAATCGATAAAATTATTAACTTTGCTACTTACCGAGCTTCATTCGATTTCATATTAGCGTCATAGGAATGTAAATCGCTTAATCGTTGGTCCTTATCGATACTGACTTTTAATTATGAATCGATATGGAGTCATAATATCCAATGAAATATGACCCCAAACCGGTCCGGTAATCTTGGATGATAATAATTCGTTCCGATCGAAAGATTCGAAAATAGAACGGTAAGATACGCCGGTCTCGATTCCTCGCGCCTGCCGCGCGCCCAATCAATACATACTTTGTTAGTCGAGGCGGAGACCGCGTAATACGGATAAAAAAGAATTATTTAAAAATAGAATACGTTTTCCAGGAATAAACAGAGCTTGTGGCATTATGCGTATTCGAGTGACAAAATCCAGTAACTAGAGATTTTAGTTATTTCGAAATCGATTTTTATTGTACATTAAAAATGTGTAACAAAAACATAAAGAATATGTAAACTTTGTTAGTCGCGGCACAGACCGCGTTATACGGATTTTTACCTTTTTAAAAGTTATTTCAAATTAGAATACGTTGTCCACAACTAAACGAAGCTTGTGGCATTATGCATATTGGAGTGACAAAATCGAGTAGCTATAGATTGTAGTTATCTCGTAATAGTTTTTACTTTAGATTAAAAAATGAGTACCAAAATTATTAAAAATGTGTAAACTTATATTGTTGGCCGAGAAAGAGACCGCGTAATACGGATAATAAAGAATTATTTAAAACTAGAATATGTTTGTCACTTATAAACTGAGTTTGTGGTATTATGCGTATTCGAGTGACAAAATCGAATAATTATAGTTATTTCGAATCTATTACTGTTTTCCAGAATATTCTAATCAGCGTAAAAAGCACCGATTGTGGTATCTTCCCTGTGGTGCTCACGGCTCTTCGTCATAATGATGTCACAATGTCATTTGCATGTAAATAGTTGGTTATCGTTATTAAACTCCAGACAATTCATTTCTTTACTGTTTATTGAGTTTGGCTTTTCATGATTTTTGAAGTAAGATCTTGTGTAGATACAGAAGGAATAAACAAGTGTCAAGAAATCAGATAATTTAGGTACACAAACTGTTTTCTTATTAGAATAATATAGAAGAATATAAAAATGTACATGTATTTTCTACATAAAGCCAATACAAAATTGTAGCAGAAATATCGCTACTATAATTTATTTTCAAACAAAAAGCTTCATCTAGCTGGAAAATTCAAGGAATACACAGACAGAAGTTACGAGGCAAGGTTTTTGTGAAAGAATTTTGACGCAGAACGTGATTTGTGACACGCTATCATTACTCTCATCTCGTGTTTGTGGAACATTTTGCAGATGAAATGTTGATACTATATTTTGTGTGGGTAGAATTCTAGACTTTGATCTACAGAGATGAGACAGTCTTAAAATTGCGCTGAATCTTTTACAAAATGATGATGTAGGCAAAAAAAAATAAACACCGTCACGCCTATATTCTCCAAGCGGGGTTAGCAGAGGTGTACTATATATACGCCTACTTTTGGTCAACGATTTAAGGTCCCATATAATAGGGGGCGAGCTTATTGCCATGATACCGGGCACAATGCCAGACTCCGGACTGACACTGCCAAATTTTTTTAGCGAAAATATACATTTTGTCCGAAAATTTAGATAGGTCCTAAAAATGTAATCTGAACAGTTTTTATTTGTTCCAGGTTCATCTTGTCTTTTAGTTTAGTCGGTTATAAACTTCAACACGAGACTGTTGGAAGTCAGCGATTGATAAAAATTTAATACCTTCAATTTATTTTTGGTACTGGGCTAACTGCCAAGGCACGTTGGCATGCGCACTGATTATGCCAATTAAATAGGTAATCAACTGCTCCTGCGGTAGTAATATCTTCAGGAGACAGATATCGCCTGCCGTAGCGAGAATAATATAAGCCTTACTTGCTTACCGTGTGAGCTAAGGGTATTGGTTACTTGCATATGAGTGAAATACAACAAGTATACGAGCTGTAACATAATGAACGCAAGACCTGAAATTAGTTTGATCTAAATCGGTAACTGAATTGATTCCAACAATTTTTAATGGACTCCTTCAGTGCGCTGTAACAAACTAATTTTATTCTTGATTCAAAGCAATACGGAGAAATAAATGTGGGTAACACAAAGAAGTGTCCCGCGCAGGAATCGAACCCGCGACTATTAGACACAGTGGGCGGAGCAGCTTAAGCTCTTGACCACTGAGCTAGATCGTCTGTTCCACGAAGCTAGATCGTCCGTCCGACTTTAAAGAATACACCGTCACGCCTTTATTCCTCAAGCGGGGGTGGCAGAGGTGTACTTAGTACACCGACTTTTCGCCGACGGTGTTAGGTCCCATGTAATAAAGAAACAGTCACATAAAACTGATATAATTGAATTGTACAATTTCCTACTTTTATTTATTTTTACATTTTAATTGCTCGCATTTCTAACAAACAGGCGTGTATTCTTTACATACAAGAATTTCCTATCAATTTTTAATAGCTAAACAATAACATGGGCAATTGTCTGCGCCCGTGCCTCCACCACTTTCAATTTGCTCGTAGCCATAAACGGGGTGTACATCTGGCGCCTCTATGAATTGTAATTTTATCGTTCCAATGACATTCTCAAGCAAGTCAATTAGCTTTTATACGAGCCCTTGAGCGGTTAGATGCAATCAATACGTTAGCTTAAACTGCATTAGCTATAAAGTGAGGTGTTTGTAGGTTTCAGAGTATTTGAGTAATATATTAGTTGGAGCGTTTATGCTCCGTGGATAATGTGAATACCTTTACCTGAAAATGTTTGTAGGTCGTATATATACCTATTACCGGCTTTTTGGTCTTATCAGAACTATGGTACTGTATGATTCAGTTAAATAAGAAGTAAACACAAAAAATGTTCCATTAGTTAGCAAATATAGAGGAGTAATAATTTGTCCAAGTTATAAATTAAGAAATGGCAAATGAATGTGAAAAATGGTCGTGTTATAAAAATGAAAAAGTTTTATAAGAAAGCACGTTTAAGAAATAAAAACACTATATTGCCAAATTTCATTAGCTTCTGTTTGTTCAATGTCACAAGATAATGTTATTTACGGCCACAGTTTGCGAGTCAAATGAATTGCAATATCTCAGATAAAAGTGTTAAAGAATAACTAAAGTGATCTATCAATTCCGATCACATAAACTAGCAGGTGTTAATTGTCTTCATTTTAACGCTTTAGAAGATAGCTAATGGAAAAATAAATAAGTTTTCTAAAAGAATACTCTTAAATAAAAATAACTCTACGTTGGCTCGGATTGTATCACGTTTGGTATCCAACTGTCAGTCGAGCTATTTTCTTCTCAAATTGATAACTTCCATTTAGTAAGAGTTTGTCACCAAATAAGCCGTGAACTAAGTGGACATAAATGTCAAGGAAAGCTTCGAAAATCAATTATCATCAAAATATGTCCCTATTTTACCGTAGTTATAGAGTTCCTTAAAAGTCTTGCTACATTCATTATACAAATAAATACCTACCTAAGCAAGAGAAGAATATTTATAATGTTTTAACTCACTTCAATAACATTACATAAATTCCATTATTGAACTAAGTAAATTGTATACCAGAACATCAAATAAATTTATTCTTGCTGCTCTTAATTATGGCAAACGTACACTACATAATTCATAATAAATTTATGATAAGTATTTTAATTTGCATTGAACTATCATTTAGATAGGAATAAACTTAATTTACGCACCTATTTAAACATATGTATAAGACAAACGACAATATTAACGACATACCTGCACAATTATAGCTGTTTACCAAGTCGCATCTGCATATTTTTGCCGTCAGTAAAGTAATTCTGTGTCTGTCAGATATATAATAATTTATCTAGAGATCTAAAGGCTTACTGCTATCCAACAGATATGGCTAGTTAAGGCTTTTAACGCCCCAGGCTTGGTAAAGTGACATACACCATAAACGCTCTAAAGTTCCCCATAACTGCAATGTCTCATGAATATTGATTACAAGCAGGTACTCCCCAGAGTGCATACGCACTATGCGAAAACGTGTTTGCGATTAACCGCACACACTAAATCGCTTACATATGTCTAGTTAAAACTTTACCATTTAGTATGGCTATAAAGTGAAAGTTGTTACTTAATAGGCAATCAGATTGGTATATTTTTTACTTTGAAAATATTTTAAGGTCAATATCTTTTAAACATATATTTCTGGAGCAGTAATATACTTAAATGGTGGTCGTTGGTATTAAAGTTAACGATTTCCATGATAACGATTATAATGGCAGAATTCAACTCTTGAAAAACTAATTTTCTTGTTGTGATTATATTTTAACTTTAACGTAAATGGCGTACGAAGACAGTCTCAAACCATTCGCTTTAGGTATTAATTATAGATATTTTAGACCAAACAATTCTACTACATGAATACATATCAAGTCTCAATAAATATTATAACAGACTGTAATATAATCTAGCTTATCTAAAAATGTGAATTTAGCCGCGCGTCTAAACGCTTCCAAATAGCCGCGCAGTACGTATAAACCATAATACGTTTCAGTACGGGTCACTGACACCCCGCACAATGCATCCGCTGTCTTGATTGAATGAAACATGTTCATGTCATGTCATTATACTATATGTCTCGTCCTTGTCTGCGCACTCGATCAGTGCGAGTAGTAGTGTTGCCAGATGTCCTGATTTTGATATGTTTTTGTCGAAAGTTCAACAGACCAAAATAATACGCTGTGAGTAAAATAATATTCAGTAATTAAGTATAGTATGTACATAACATAGACCGGGTCTTATCTGAAGGACAAGTCAGGAGTCACTGTAACCGGCGAGCGTGTATGAGACGAACTATGAGAGTAGAGGAAGCCAGAGAGGTATGTAAGGAAAGAGCCTGTTGGAACTCTGTACTCTCTGCCTACCCCGTAAGGGATCTGGCGTGATGATATAGATAGATATACATAACGTACGTTTACATACTTTTAAAATCGTAATGTTACATTTTTCAAGTAACCTCAATCCCGAATTTTACTGCATCGAATCTGGCAACTCTCCCTAACTATTCGCCTCACATTTTTGTTTTGAAATCCCGATCGTAAGTTCAACGACCACACATCAGATAACGGGCCGTCGAAAATGTCACCACGATCAAAAATGGAACGAGTTTTCGGCCCGAACATCTCCGCGTCCAACTAAATATACACTCACATTGATTTTCCATATTATAATAGACATGCATACTAAAAAGCTTTGGTATTTTAATCGACAATCGTTTTGTTACAGGTACTGTGCCGTGTGTGATGACGAAACTATCTCCGTGCAGGTTGGTTCCTCGTTAGAGACTATTAAAGTACGTACGCATACTAATGCCCGTCATAATAGCTGTGGCTTCAACGTGTCCCGTGAAATCAAGTTTTAATCCCCAAAAAAGATCTTAATTAAGCCGGGAAAAGAGGTTGAGGAGAAAAGTCCAAGACACCTCGCGTTTCATTACCGTGATCCCTCGGCCTCATTAAGCAGTCGGTGTTGTATAAAAAGCGACTTTATATAAGAAGTTAATTCGACATCACACCTGTCGCGGTCGTAACTTCTCCCTTCAGATGGCTATACAATGAAGCTCGGCCCCGACCACCGCCAGTACTATTATTTTACCTCTACATCATTCGTCTTGGCGGCATCGTCAAAGAAAAAAATAAAAATATATAAAGTCTTCATTACATCGACGTTTGACAGTTCGATTTTCTAAATCGCTTGCACCGATTGGTTAGATTATTAACGGTTATCAACAAAAAAAATCTAGTTTTAAACTCACGTTCACGAAGAAATACGAGTTGAGTCAATTTAATTTGATTAGCACCACTTGTCATCTTTCACCTGTTGTTTCTTTCTATAAAGAAAAAAATATAATAGTTTTTGGTTCTATAATTAAAGTAGACCGTTAAAATATAATCATGGAATAGATTGTAGTACAGTACAGATATCAAGTTTTACGTTCTCTTAGTAACAACCATTCGGAGTGGATTACATCAAACTTAATGTTGATAAAGGTTAAAACTTTAGGGAAAGCGTCAAATTTTAGCGGCAGTTAAGCCGTAAGGTTCTTAATAGATATTACTATGGTATTTTTACGTCTTCATGCAATTGACTTAATTTTAATACATATGTATATATTTTAGTCTAAAATTAATAAGATCTTACTAAAATCAAACTCAAATAATTTATTTTGTATAAGCCCTGCAGGGGCGCTTACAAATAGTCTATTTACATTTTTTTTAAATCTAATTAAACTACTAATCTACCACCGGATCGGAACGCGGCCTTCACTGAGATGATCCGGCGAAGAAACACAGCGGGCTTGTCTTTTTTATTTACTTCTCTTTCTTTCCTTTTTTTTTAATCATATTGTGTGGATACAATGTTTAGGTTACAATTAAATATTTTATGACCTAGCTCCAGTGTGATGCCTTACGATCGAGATATGAATCAAATGTTATCTGTAAAGAGCGTCTAAAGGATTCCAGATGGACCAGTCCCCACAAGCAGCACCCGTTCACGAGTATGACTGCTGGAACAGCCATCATTCCCCTCGACCATATTGGAGGGAAGGGAGTGACCCGCGCCAGACAGCCACCGCAAGCAAAGACATTACAGTGAGCATGAACAAACCAGAACCCCAAAGACGGTAGCCACATTGTGTCTACAAAGCAGCAATACCCCAAGCTCGTCAGGCAGAACATGCTACACTGTTAAAGTGTAATTGCCGCAATTATAAGAGAACAATACATTCATTCAATGCATTACTATCTTCTACTATATGGGTATAAACTTAACATAAATTATAGTACAGCTATATAACTACCTAAGCTTATATAGATACTGCCTCGTTGGTCCGGTGGCAAAGCGCATCGCTTTGTGATCACGAGGTCCTGGGTTCAAATCCTAGGTCGAACAAATGTAGTTTTTCTAACGAAAAATTCCCAGTATGAGTCCGGAGTCTGGAATTGTGCCCGGTATATGGCAATAGGCTCGCCCCTATTACATGGGACCTAACATCGTCGGCGAAACGTGGGTGTACTCAGTACACCTCTGCCACCCCCTCTGGGGAATATAGGCGTGACGGTGTGTGTGTGTGTGTCTTATATAGATACCTAATATATAAGTAGGTAGGCACAAACTTAGATTGCTGAGTTATGAAAAAGAAAAATATTGTCGAAATAACTTTCGTCTTCATAAACACGTTCCAATTTGTAGCCAGTAGACGTAAATAGGTATCGAATAAAATATTACTTTCCCCGAGAGAAAATTCTATTAAATTGTGTAGGTAAAAGTATCAAAAGTATGATGGCCGCTCTCGCTAAGTAAAGCGAAGTGAATATTTTCTGGAATTTTCTACGAAATGTTCCAATTCCATTTCGGTAAGAGACTAATAATACACTTTTTTCCTCTTTTTACTTCTTACTTTTCCACCCTTTACTGTTATATAGGAATAGAGAATTCAGTAGAGACGTTTTATTACATTTTCTCTTTAAATTAGAGACTCTGTATGGGCATTTATTTAATACTAACTTATATACTAACGTATAGTAGGTACAGATTATCTAATATTATTGATGAATCTATTATAACGTCTATGACCTAGTGTATGAATAACAATTACTGTAGTAGTTATCTGTAGTAATTAGTAATTATACCCTATTGCCTTTAAATTACTGAACACTTAATTCCAATAAATACTTAGACAATAAAGTTATCAATATTCATAAATACTTCTAAGGTTTTACAAAATAAAGAAGTAATGTCGCTACAAAATGTACCTTTTGAAATCGTTAAGGTATATAAAGTGACAGCTGGATCAATAACGCCAAGATAATGCCAACCGGCTTATATTATTGTAACCTACGCTGTTTTCTATAAACTGACTCAGGATAAATAAACTTGTCCTTTACATTACAATGTTTGCGAAGGCGTGGTGCTAATTAAGAAAATTATTGTATCACGAAGGTCGGCTCCATTCATTTATTGTCCCAAGGAGTTGCACAGTCGGACGGACAGCGGACGAGTCAATTATTTAGATTGGCAGCGGCGTCGCCCGACGCGTAACGGCGACGCCCGACGCGTAACGACTACGTGACGACTATCTAACGACTCCGTGACGACTGCATGACGACTTGCCCAATGCAGTCTTCCCATCTCTATCGTCATTCTGCGTTTATTAAAGCGGGTAAGGGTTATATTGTGTACCCAAATGTTCATTAAGACTTGTAATATAGCTCCAGGTAAGTATGTAACATGACACTCGTATACTGTGTGTGGGTTGTTTTTTTTGGCGCAAATATTCTCCGCAAACAGCAGTCAGTTTTACATTCTACGATCATTGACTCGCTAATCCAACGTATTCTACAAAGTTTTAGTGATATTTGTACTATAGCGTTTCGATTTTCTAATATCTATTTTTCGGATGAAACACCTTAACAAAAACTTTTTTAAAAACCATTTTTGGTTACCTCAAGTTCATAGAAATAATATAAAGACTGATTATTCATCAGTTTTACTCATACATAATCCCATTCGTTTGTACTGTAAATTGTATAACATGCCCACGTTACCGCATTATACCACCTCTATTCTACCTGCTTTCGAAATAAATTCCCTTCGACGGGAGCAGCATGGGTAGTGGAGCTTACGTAAAAATTCCACGTATGAGGAGGTCTTATGTCATGGTATAAGTGATGATCGTAGAACGATTTAATCTGAAGAATATGATAAAAGTGACGATTTTTTAACGAAGATTTTTTCTAGTGGTCCAGACGCTTCGGCCACTGGATGGTTTAGTCACGGTATCGACCCCGCAAAGGATAAATAATTGTGTGGCTAACAAATGTTTGTTTCGATGTTTCTGTATGTGAATTAGAAGTTTGTAAATGTGCTCACATTACAGGAATGTCATGTGAGTAAGCGCTGTGAAGGGTTTAAAAACACATAATGCATTTGTTTTGTTCTATATTCTAAAACAAACATACCTAATTGGTGCTGTTTAATCCATACTGGTGCAGATGCTATCTATTAAGAGTAAACATAGCTTTAAATAGCCGCAGTATTCTTAGCAATCGCTAAGGTTAACCAATGCTCGGTTGAGTCAGTCTGAGATTAGTGATTTTGTGCTCCAAAAGGCTTTACTCAAGCTGTTAGTTTTGGTAACCGATTTACGTGGTAGTCGTGAAGCTTACTTGAAAGCATTATGTGCGCGTTGATAGGTTTCAATAGCAGGAGGCCACAACCCAATCTCCTTTCGCCTCAATTTCCTTTCGCTTTTTAAAAGAAGGCTTCCTAGCAGTGGGACATTATAGACTGATTTATTTTCTTTATATTTTTTTGATAATATTTGTAATCTATAACTAGTCTACTGTTTCATCTTCCCCAAGATTTTTGCCTAATAAATTTAGCTTAATAATGATAGTGATCTTATACCCCGAGAAACGAGGTCTTATTTAGCTCCACACTCATACAATAACTTTCTCACTAACAGTTTTTCCCTCACACCACACCCCAAACGTACTCAAGGCAATAGTTGTGAGTCAGCTCGCGTTTGCTCGCCGTATATCAATCGCTGTCGGCGCCCGCTTATTTTCTGATGACTGCTTGAGACGTGTATAAGCTTCTCATAACCTTATAGTATTTATATGTCTATATAGTATCATCATGACAGAACTACTCTAAAATAGATAAATAGATGCCAGATCTCTTGCGTGGTAGGTAGAGAGTTCCAACTCTCTAGATTCATCCATTCTCATAGTTCGTCTCATACACGCTCGTTGGTAACAGAAACTTGACATTCAGATAAAACTCGGTGTATTTTAGTAATTAAACCTTATAGTATATATAAAATTTCAGATCTTTGCCTAAAATTAGCAAAAATTAGCATTCCATTAGCTAATGTCATTTTATTTATTTTCTAAAATTTTGGGATTGTTATAATTGTTTTTCTAATATTAATCACCAAGGCATATTATAAACTGGTTTCTTATTAAGTTACAATTTCTACTAATAAAGTAAAATGTAAATAACATATTTTACTTCCTGTGTATCTCAGATTTTTAGTGCGAGAAAGATAGTTGTATATAAAACCTCTCGCGGTAGAGCGAGACGTATAGCCCGGCCCTTTATCTGCATATATTGACTTGACAGATTAGGTTTGGGATACACCGTGGATGATTAAATAGTTTTTCTTTGGTTTTCTATTCTGGACCTTAATTTCTAAAATTATTATTATCTTGCAAAGTTCCATACTATTCGTAGTCCTATATATCTATTGTAGATCTGCAAGACGTTCTATAAGGCATTATCTTAGCATTTTAAGTGACACTTGCTACGCCGATGCAAACGTGTACTAGTCCGTGTATGTTGTACGAATAGGTATATTGCATTCACTTTCAAGTGTGCACACAACGTTGAATACAGTGTTTGGGTGTTCAGTGTTTAATAGTTCTTTGGCGCCAGTGTTTCACAAGACAGAACGTAGAATGGGTTAAATTCTCATAGATGTAGGTATTGAGTTAACATTCACATTTCAGTTCAAAAGTTCAGTCATTCACGGAGTTCAGTGCGATTCTTATTGACCTACTAGCTTTTACCCGCGCCTGCGCACGCGTTTGAATGGGAAAAAGAAATATGCGGCTTTTACGTTTTTCCGTGAAAACTTTCCATTTTTTTTGCTCATAAGTACCTTACTCGGACTTCAACGAATATTTAAAAAAAAACCTTAGAGTTTTGCCCTTAGCAAAACATTTAGCCATTCAGTTTTATTTATATAGATCACAAAATTTGAAAATATGTAGTAACCAGTTACTCGTGGCAGCGCACATGTTTGTTGTCCTTATAAATTATACCCTTTGTACAATTCTGATATATATACCCTGTAAAGTTCCATCAGTCGGTTTGAAAATATCAAATTTTTTTGCGTGAAAGTAATAAACAACTATACATCTATCCTCACAAATATCTGCGTTTATAATATTAGAAGGATAATCAAAAGTATCATATTATATCATTAGTTACGTTCAATAGGCAGACAATGATATTAATCCAAAAAATCCGAATGCCTATGAATTCGCTGCCTTCTCTCCAGTTAATATTAACGTAAAAATATTTAGGAAATCATTTTAATATCAATTATGGAATTCATGTCTATCTATATCTATATTATCACACACAGGACAGGAGCAGGCAGAGAGTATAGAGTTGCAACAGGTTCTTTCCTTACAGACCTCTCTGGCTTCCTCCACTTTCAAAGTTGGGTTATTACACGCTCTCTGGTTACGGAGACTCCTGATTTGAACTGGTATATCGACTAGACAGCCATAATTCTCCGAGGATATCGTAATAAAATAATCCGAAATCTGGAAGACTACCAAAATGATCTCAAACAACTAACGTATTATAAGGCAGCCCTAATGAAATCTGGTTGATGTTTGTTTCATAATAGTTTTTGCTTCTTCAGTTCTTTTTTACGACGTCCACGCGAAGTATCTTGTAACTACGCGAGGCCTGGCAACCTTGAGTAAATTGACTGTATAAGGAAATGATTATATTACATCAGTAATATCCCACTGCTGGCCAAAGGCTTCTTACAAATCGAAATGAGAGATTGAGACATACTCCAGAAGTTTCTCAGAAATCAACTTGAGAGATTAGTTCATACTCCACGACCTTGTGCGGTTTGGTTAAGGCAGGTTTTTGGTTAGAACTAATGAAACCGAGATAAAATATTTTGATTAATCCAAGTGCTAAATTTCTATTACCCACCTTTTGCTCCCACGTAATCTTATTTACTCGTTATTGTAATTATTTGATTAAATAATCTAGCCACGGAGTCTGACGGTGCGATGTAATTTATCTCCATGTCCCAATCGTTTCATTGTAACGTGTGTCATTCCATAGGTATCCGAGCTCGTTTACCAAACAATGACACGTTAGCCAATAATACCTACATACATACGCCACCCACGCCTCTGTTTATCGATGGAAGATAAAAATATCCAATGAATGTCCGCGTCTTTGTCATTCACAGCATGATGGGTGAGCGTGTATCTATGGCCTATGACTGCTACGGAATATTAAATATCTGTCAAAACTGGTCTACGGACAACATGGCTGTGAACGAGTGTTTTTATTTAGATGTAGGTAAATTGTAGTAACTTGTATATTTTATCTGGTTTCGCACGTGTTAAATTATATTAAGCTACTTTCTTGTTGAGGACAAACCTCTATTAAACAGTTCTAATTTAAAATGCTGTTATTTATCAGGCACTTATAATAGCGACCCTGATAATATGATTTTAGAGTAAGAGTAGCTATTTTCGTTATAAGTACCTATGAAGGTTGCAGGTAGGTTTTAAAAAGTCCAAAGGTACGAGCCAGGATTTGAGCCCTAAAGTGCCTGAACAAGGCAATCGTTCTAATGCAAAGCCATCAGATTTTTTTTGAAGTTGTTTACAGATCTACGTTTTCACCAAGATCTTAAACAGGCCTTAAAGCCATGGCCAAAAACGACGTCATTAAACGTTTTTTTTACCAAGGTCTCAAAATGTTGATTATAATTATAGATGTCGATGATACGAATTTTATTAAACTAAGAACCCATCTTAAACTTCCAGATAATTACGTTCAATTATCTTTTTCTCAATCTCTTCGAACCCGTTAAAAGAATTGCATATAAGTAGTACTTTCTTGGGTTAAAATACAGTCTTCCGCCAGCCACGACTGTCGTAAAAGAAATCCCAAATCCCCTGCAGGGGAGTGAATCGTTTCTTGTAATTCATTATGACCAGATCTGAGGATATTTGCATCCGAAGAGCAATTGGGTGGATTCAATTCGATTATGCAAAATTTCACACAGTATTATCGCAATTTGCAGTAAGCTTTACATTATTATACTGTATGTATGTAAATGTGTGTTATCTCGATGTAATGAGACGTGAATCTTTTGATGTTCAATGGTATCAATTTGTAAGGATATTTTGGAATTTAAAGTATCAAGTTTAAAAAGTTATTATGATATAGGTACTTTACATTGAGATAGGTCAGGATATATATGTGAAAAACAAACACAATGGAACATATACATATAAAACATATATGTGCCTACTACCGATTGTGACGGACGATTTAGCGCAGTGGTTAAGAGCTTAAGCCGCTCTGCCCACTGCGTCTAATAGTCGCGGGTTCGAGTCCCGCACGGGACAAATCTTTGTGTGATCCACAATTATTTGTTTCGGTCTGGGTATTTGTGTATGTGAATTTTCATGTTTGTAAACGCACCCACGACACAGGAATAAATCCTAGTGTGGGGCTACGTTTTTAAAAAAAAAGAAAACAAGAAAGAAAGAAAACCTATATTATGTAAGAGAATACCTCTAATTCATATTGAGTTTATATGCTTACTTAATTTAGTCTTTAAATAAAATATAGTTGTAATATTACTAGTGGTGAGAAGGTGGAGCCACGAACTATAAGAGTGGAGGAAGTCATAGAGGTATGTAAGAAAAGAATCTTTTGGAACTCTGTACTCTCTGCCTACCCTGCAAGGGAGCTGGCGTGATGATATAGATAGATAATACTAGTATCATCATCATCATCTCAGCCTATACTTGTCCACTGCTGAACATAGGCCTCTCCAATCGCTTTCCAGCGTAACCGGTCCGATGCCACCTGCATCCAACGACTTCCTGCGATTTTCACAAGATCGTCGGTCCATCTGGCAGGCGGTCGTCCCACGCTGCGCTTGCCAATACGTGGTCTCCACTCTAGAATCTTTCTGCCCCAACGCCCGTCCGATCTACGCGCTATGTGGCCCGCCCATTGCCACTTCAGCTTGCTAATCTTAACGGCTATGTCGGTAACCTTGGTTCTTCTACGAATCTCCTCATTCCTGATTCGATCACGTAGAGAAACGCCGAGCATAGCTCTCTCCATAGCTCGCTGAGCAACTCTGAGCTTTTTTATGAGACCTATTGTAAGAGACCACGTCTCTGATCCATATATCATCACTGGTAACACACATTGACTAAAAACTTTAGTCTTAAGGCACTGAGGTATTTTGGATGAGAAGATGTTGCGCAGTTTCCCGAACGCTGCCCAGCCGAGTTGGATTCGTCGATTGACCTCTCTCTCAAAGTTGGACCTACCTAACCGGACTACCTGTCCCAGGTAAATGTATTCGTCGACAACTTCAAGAGTAGAGTTCCCAACGGTGAGTGCGGTGGGTACGACATGGACTTTAGACATTATTTTCGTTTTCTCCATGTTCATTTTAAGACCCACTTCTTGAGATACTCTGTTGAGGTCACCGAGCATTCGTCTTAGATCTTCCAGCGACTCCGCCACGACCACAATGTCGTCGGCAAATCGAAGGTGAGTGATGTATTCGCCATTGATGTTGATGCCAAGTCCTTGCCATTCCAAGAGCTTGAAGGCGTCCTCTAAGGTGGCCGTAAACAGTTTCGGAGAAATGACGTCTCCCTGCCTTACTCCTCTTTTTATGGGGATCGCCTTCGTGCACTGCCCCTGTACTCGGACTGACATGGTGGCGTTATTATACAAGCACTTCAACACTTCGATGTACCGATAGTCAATGCGGCATCGCTGGAGAGATCTAAGAACCGCCCAAGTCTCTATCGAATCGAAGGCTTTCTCATAGTCCACAAACGCCAAGCATAGTGGCCGATTATACTCCTCGGTCTTCTGTATAATCTGCCGCAGCGTATGTATGTGGTCTATGGTACTAAAGCCTTTCCGGAAACCGGCTTGTTCGGGAGGCTGGAATTCATCAAGCCTGCGTTCGAGACGATTCGTGATGACTCTCGAAAACAACTTATAAACATGGCTCAGCAGTGTGATGGGCCTATAATTCTTCAGTAAAGTGTTATCACCTTTCTTGAAAAAGAGTACCACCACACCCCTGTTCCACGCTTCCGGCGTTTTTCCTTCGAGCAAGACGGAATTAAACAGCCTCTGAAGGACTTTAAGTACCGGCGATCCGCCCGCTTTCAGAAGCTCTGCGGTAATTCCGTCTTCACCCGGCGCTTTGTTGTTTTTAAGGTGTTTGAGAGCCATCCCAATCTCGTACAGGCTGATGTCCGGGATATCTTCAGTGTAGTGTCGGGTTAGCTTGGCTCTTGGGTCTTTTACCAAGTCAACAACAGGTTCAGCTACTGAGGTATACAACTGTCCATAGAACCTCTCTATCTCCCTGAGCACCTCTGACCTATTCGACGTTACGTTTCCGTCCTCGGTCTTCAGCTTCGTCAACTGGCTTTGCCCAATAGACGCGTCTCTTGCAAACACTTTGGAGCCCTTGTTCTGCTCTATGGTCTCCTCAATACGTCTTGTATTGAAGGACCGTAAATCGTGTCGCAAGGACTTCAATATCTGTCCATTGAGCTGCCTATAGGACTTAGCATCTTCGGAGGTTTGGAGTGTCATGGTACGTCGCTCAACCATAAGGTTTCGGGTGTAGTCAGATAGCTTTTGAGGCCTATTTTTACGGTGGGGCTTAAAATGCTTGGACCCGACCGTATGGACAGTCTCTACCAACCTATTGTTGATTTCGTCCACTGATGCGCTGCTGTCTAGCAATTCGAAGCGGTTTGACAATTCGAGTTGAAAGTTCTCGGGGTTTTGGATATGTGCATTAGAAGGTCGGAGCGTAGACTTCATCAGACGCGATCTTTCCATTTTGACATTAATATTTAATGTGCCTCTGACCATTCGGTGATCACTGCCGGTTTTTACCCTGTGAATCACGGAGACATCATTAAATATTTGTCGCTTGGTGCTCATGATGAAGTCTATCTCATTTTTTGTGGAACCATCAGGGCTCATCCAGGTCCATTTCCTATGAGGCGGCTTCCGGAAGAAAGAGTTCATCATAAAGAGTCCCTCCTTCTCCAGATATTCGGCCAGCCTCTGACCCCTGGGGTTGCGTTGCCCATATCCAAATTGCCCCACTCTCAATTCATCATCGCCCCGTTTGCCCAGCCGCGCATTGAAGTCACCCATAACCACTGTAAAGTGTGCTTTGGAAGTATGTATGGCTCTACTAATGTCCTCATACATTACTTCGACGTCATCATCTGAGTATGCCGAGGTCGGTGCGTAGACCTGTATGACCTTCAGCGAATATCTTTTGGATATTCTGAGTATCAGGTACGCTACCCTGCTCGACACACTAGTGATGGACACAACGTTGTCTATGAGTGACTTGTGGACGATAAATCCGACACCACCTTGGGACTGCTGTTCGCCCTCCCGGTAGTAAAACAAGTTGCCGGATTTTAAGGTTATCGTGTCCTCGCCCTTTCTTCGGACCTCCGATAAACCAACAATATTCCACCGCAACTTGTTTATCTCTTCTTCCAGCTCAACAAGCTTCTCATCTGTCCTTAACGTGCGTGCGTTGTATGTCACCAGGGCCAAATTTCGGTGTTGGTGGTAGCCGAATCTCTGCCGGAGATTCTTAGCACCCCTTGTCCTGTCGTTACCATGGCTGCTACCGTGGCCAGGACGAACAGGACCGCCGGGGACTAGGGGCCTGGTTTTCTTACATTCGTCCATAATTGGGGGTGTTTGCCATACTCGCCACGCTTGGCAGGCGGGTTGGCGAGCGCAGTTATTGGTCGTCGAAGTGCTAAGGGGAACGCTGCTGCCCATTCCCTAGTTTTCCCTTAGTCGCCTTGTACGACACCCGATGGGATGAGATGGGTTGGTCCTATTCTAAGCCGGGAACCACGCAGCTATTCTAAGCCGGGAACCACGCAGCTATAATACTAGTAGTAAACACTAAAACAGCGTAAAATTATAAAGGCACAAAAGTTGTACAATATAATCAATATATTTTATATTATATTTTAGTTTATTTTAAAGCAGTTGTGAACTCATATAAAATACCTACTCTAGAATTCAGTATTTGAGATCTTAATTTTTGACATGATCATATTAAAATACATTAGGTATGTAAATTAGGCATTTTATGAATAGATTGTAATTAGTTGAAGACATTTACATATAAATGGTATCAACATAGGCTTATCAAATCTTTTAAAATTTTATTAGTGCTCCAAATATCAATAGAACATGGTCGTTTAATAAATGTTTTTATTTAATAATGTTTTAATATTTCAACCTCTATTTATTTCCAAACAAACGAGCTACCAATTAAAAACCATATTTTGATAATAGTTAGGCGGATATACAAAATAAATTATTATATATGTTCAGTAACGCGTATCATGCACACGCTAAATGTAATTGCCGATAATATTGATTTATTTTGTTGTTCTGTAGATGAATTTAAACGGGTCACACTGTACATATTATGTTACGGTCATGGGTAATCTTAAGTTATAATTACACTATTGTATTGGGAAAGTCCTGTAATAATAGTTGTAAGTCGGTTTAATTAAATAAATAAATAAATAAACCAGTACAGTATCTAATAAATACATTATTTATAAAAAGTATCAGGGTGGTTCTAGTGATTATATGTATTGGATCCTGTATTGGATTTACAAAAAATTCAACCTTTCAATCTTTGGCAGTTTACTATATAAGTATACCTACTTTACACCTATGACTAGTACCTAACTACGTTCTAACTTATTTCTAAAATAAGCTTAAATATCTTTCAAACGGTAAAGGCACTTTCTTAGGTGAAAGTATCTTAATATTGATAATTTATGCATTAGTACTCATAGTTGTTAAACATTCCAAGTAATAAGAATTTAAATTCAGATTTCTCAATCTAAACATTCGTAATAAATAAGATACATAGATAAGATATCGCGACCATTCAAAAACGTTACAACACTATTTGTGCCTATACATCACTGTCTACTAACTGGTAGATATACTTTAGTACATTCTTTTAGTTAAAATCAACGACAAAATTATTCAAATGGAGCATAGTACATACTAATAGCGCGGTAGATAGTAAAGAATGATATTAAAATAAATTTACGGTACATTGACGCTTTTCCAAAGTCTCCCCACTTCCTTTCTGTCGTAATAGAACCACCAACCGTCAACTAATTGGAATTAATTAGGTAGAGCCGCTCTATTTTCGTGATTGCTTTTTTTGGGACGACACGTTTAGGTGATTCGGAAAATATTTCCTTTTTAATTACGATGATAAGGCGAAGTGGGGCACGTTGGTAACGTGTGGTGACATCAGCGGAATTGTCCATTTGAGTATTAGGTATACAATTCTAAATGATATACTAGACATCAGCCGCTGCTCAACCTCCGTGTGCATGTAGCTAATTTGAAAAAAATTATCTAACTGGAACATATCAACATTGTTTAGCATCGTTTTGACTTTACAGAACTGTAACAGTAGATGTCATTTTTTACAGAGAAATTAAGTAACTTGTCTATCTTACATTCTCCATCAGTATATCGACATGATAAAACGGCCTATTTCAACGAGCTTTTTTACGAAGTATTAAGACTGAAAAGGTTGTCTTATTTGTCCTCTATGGCGCAATTGCTTAGCACAACCAATAGTGCAGTAGGAGATTGTATATACCATATTATATATATTAAGATAGATAATGATGATTTTGTATGAGAAAAATAGATACATACATAGATGTATGTTCAAAAAGGCGTCAGGAATTTAGTGTGATAATAATCGAACGATAGAAAAAAGAAGGAGATAGATAGAAAAAACTTCTGTTAGGATACTAAAGTAGGGACATAAGTTGTCTAATAGAAATAGGAGTAGATTTTATAACATACCTATTTGTCACATAATATTATATTCACCAAGTAGCTCTTCACATTTTTTTGTGATTAACATTCAAAATCTAAATTACTGTTGATATGACATCGTTTTAGATAACTTCATCTCTAATTTGTGTAGTCATAAATTCTTTCGAGTGTTGTTTGGTTTGTTTTTAATCAGCCCGAGCAGGTTATTCTTAAGCGTTTGTGTAATAAATCCTGCTATTATGTAAAATTTAAGAATTTGAATTAAAATGTAACAAATTTAAACGTTTATTGTATTTTAGCAATTGTTAAAGAAACCACCGATGAAGTAATCTTAAGAAAACAGATGCTTTTGTTTAGGACGCTTTATAGTAGAAAGAATATATTGGATACCTAGTCGAGGGAAGTCACCTCATGATGAGTGTGGTGTATTTATTTTCAAGTGGTGAGTTTCGGGATACACCTCCTTTATGAGTCTGTTATCCTGGTCTTAAGAATTTCAGTCCGACCAACCTGCACGGCCGCAGTAAAACCCCAAGTGCAGTGCATTTTTAAAAGGAAACGCCCCGAGCCCCTTGTCCTGGCTTTTCATTATTTTAAATATTCAGTGGTGTGCAGTGTGTCCGAGGTTCAAGTCCCATGTGACGCTACGGCTTCCAAATCGGTGAGTACCCTTTTACCTTGTGTTTATCGTACCCTTTCGCCGCTTTTAGCATTTATCAGTGAGAGCACCTCGTTTGTGTCTCTCCAGTCTGTCACGAAGTTCTCTCATCGCAACCGTTAAAATGAATCGCCCCTCTGAAAATTAAAGTTATGCCCTATAAAAATATTTATACAACAAGTCGAGGGACCCAATAGTCTCATTAGTTCCCATCGCCGCTTTTACGAAACTCGTTACTCAGATAATTTTCGTCCTTGGTCCAGCATTAAGCATAACGCGTAGGCCCAGTAAAACGCGGTCTCTCCGGCCCGGCATTAAACACTCCCAGAGGCTTCGCTATATTCGCACAATTATTCCCTGAAGCGAACCCTTCACCGCGTAGCCTACAATTACCTTCCATTCGGCTAGAGGCGTTCCGCTCCGCGAAAATAAAATAAAATTGAAGAGGAAAATAAAATGAAATATCGAGAGATTCGTCCAAATTACCGCTTGTATATCTGCGCTGTGGAGGCTGCGCATCCATTACCGGCGTGTGCCATGTTTTTGCAGGTATAATCTGAAGCTCGCGTAAATTTCGCAAGGCAATTAAACTGTTGGCGCGAGTACGCCGGGGCATAAAATGCAGCCAAATTTAAAAGCTCGAAGCTTAGTCAAAAGGCCAAGCGTATAAATGCATCCGCCTGATGTATTTACATTAAAATACTTGTACTACATTGCTAAAACCAACAATTTAATGTACAGTCACGTTGAGCGTTCTCTTACTTACATGTTTTGTTGGTTCACTCTGCCAGCACGAATATAACGAGCGATATTTTAAACGAGAGGGCTTACTCGTCCGTACATCTCAAGTTTTTCTTCATAAGCTCCTCAAAACGTTAAATTTATTCCGGCCCGGGAGCGTTGAATTAAGAGCCGCCTTAATCCTTTCGGAGCGAACTTAACTTAATATCATAAAGATGGAACAACGCAACTTGTACAGAGTTAAGTCAAATATTATCCTTCGAGAAGATTACTGAGTTATTAAACCTTCGTAGGCCCATGTTTGATAGAACACTGAAGCAATGATGTTTTACTGCTGTAAGATGAAAAATATGTTCAGGATTATTAGGTAACTTAATTATAAAATACATAATTTTAGCTACACTTTAATTAACGAACTAACATTTAAAAAAATGATAGTTAATGAATAAAATATGTTGGCCTTCATTCAAAGCAATAAATGATAAATTTATATATTTTAATATCAAAACAACAATTATGATATTATAATAAAAGGAATGGTGTTGATAATAAAATTTACCTATGAAAAAAAACAAATTATTTAAGTACTTAGCTGCATCTGGCAGAATTAAAAAATATTAAATTCTGTAGATTCGAACGTATAGGGTCTAGTTGAGTCAACAAGGAAGCAACCTCTCACCGATAAATGCGTTACGCCACCGCAACATCATCAAAACAAGCTACTTTGTGGGTGTAATTTGGAATTATTCCAAAACATGTTTATTACAGACATACATAACCTATATAATTTCGTAAACAAGGAAACATTTTCAGGGCACGTCACGTAAACATCAACTTAAATTAGTATAACTCAATTTAACATGCAGAAATCTCTGTGGCGTAAAGGAATTTAAAAAAAAAGAATGGGGGCGACAAAATGGTCGCAATGCAAAAAAATGTGAGAGAACAGTCAGCTGGTGTCGGCCATTTTGGGAACGGGACGGGAGGGGCCGCGCGACGGGGCGGCGCATCGCGCGCTTCACTTGATTTATTTAACTAACGCGTGTCGCTGGCATGGGCATAGCACACTTTTGTTGTTGATTGTACCAATCATTATAAGCTTGCTTGTCACAGATGTAGCTATATTAATATAATTTGTTAGAATATTACTATACCTATATTGTCATACAAAATTCCCATACACGGTGAAGTTGTTTAAATCCTGTATACTTACTACTAGTTATGCCTTCATACCACAGTTGGACGTAACACATCTTGCTATAATAATTATATTTAACTAAACCTACTTGGGTGGTCTTTCACTTAAAGTTTATTATATAAGAATGACCACACACCTACAAAATGCCTCACAATTTATATTATTATAAATATAATTAATTATAATTAGAATATGAGAATCATAAACATTATCCTTCTTCTAGGGCAGTCTGGTAAAACATAGTTATGTAAATGCTTACCTATTTACAGTTGAGTAAACAAGACATATTTTACTACGAAGGATTTTAATTATAGTACCATTAAAATAAAATCTGACAAAAATGAGATAGCATCTAAACTGCTTTATCGTCCATATCTAATAGATAGCAATTAATTAACTTTTACCTGCTCACTCAAACACGCATTAACATAAAATGTAGGAAATAATAAAGGTTTTGTAATTCCTTTGGGCCGTAATATCGCTCTGCGGTAGGTCAACCAAATAGGCCCTCAAAATTATCAAATTATACTTATTATCGGCTACATTAGCAGCTTAATTATGAACATAAGGGGTATGAAATATTTGCTAAAATGTCCGTGGGACTTGTCTCCGCCGACAGCTACTTTGTAACGAACAGCTTACATAGAATGAGGTTTTCGTAGCCGCTCCAAAACGGCTTACGTGCCAATAAAACACACACGACATTAAACGTTATAAACGAGCAATAAAATTTACATTCGTAAACTGGAGATACAGAGTTGATACGTTTAGCCATAAACTGTTTTGGATTGAGACGCAACTTTGTTTCATCGAGATTAGTCGAAGCGAGTGCACCGTCCTTTTCCAACACAAAATAAAGATATTGAATTTTGATAAGGTCGTCTCACTCTGCTAAAATGTCTTTGATATTCTCCGATATAAAATAGTTTTTGTAAATGTTAAAGTTGATGATTGGATGGAGGGTATAACGGGCTAATGGGACTTATTTATCGGGCCTACATACCGTACTATCTAGTTTGAGGAATCTTGTTTTAATAAATGCAAACCTACGCCCTACATTATACGACATTGAATTCTTAAATGAATTTGCAGATAAATAGGTACAGTATATCTTGTACAATGAAGTTGCCATCTACGTAGATAGGTATATATGAAGATTTGACTTATTTTAATCTAGGTAGATGAACTAACCGAGTGGATGTAAAATAGAAATTCCACCCCCTCCAGACAGTCTCAACGTTTCAGTGAGACATTGTTATTTAAATTGACATCTCATACATATGTAGTGAACTTTTAAAACGAAGTAGATTATTTGACTATTTTCAATGTTCCTACTATGTTTTGTGTTTTAAAATGTTATTACACAATAACGTATTTAAGCAAAATAAATATTTGGAAATAAAATAAGCTGACGGAGTAATTAAAGAAGATAATATCCACAAATGTAGCAGTGTCAAAATTGTGGGATTCTATTTTAAATTCATCTATCTATATCATCACGCCATATCCCTTGCGGGGTAGGCAGAGAGTACAGAGTTCCAACAGGTTCTTTCTTCACATATCTCTCTGGCTTCCTCCACTCTCATAGTTCATCTCATACACGATCGCCGGTTACGGAGATTTTGACTTAGTTTTAAGGTTTTTATGTAATCAATTCGCATCTAGGTAGACCCACAGTGTGTAAGTACACATCTTTTTTAAAGATAGGTTTTTATCTTACTAAAATTATGACCTCGCAAAACCTTCATCTTATCTACTAAAAATCTGAAGCCTATCTCCACGTTCTTAAGGCGCGAACATTAACGGGGATTTCTATTGAGGGGTGGGAATTACGAGTATTTTAAAGTTTCAGAAAACACGGCGCCCGTGTAGATATAAAATAAATATTAAATAGGTTATCAATTAGCATCTAGGTAGACTCAAAGTGTGTAAGCACACATCTTTTTGAAAGATAGGTTCTTATCTTAATGAAATTATCACCTCACAAAACCTTTATCTTATCTACTAAGAATCTGAAGCCTATCTCCACGGCCTTAAGGCGTGAACATTAACGGGGGGTTCTATTGAGGGGTGGGAATTATCTTAGAGTTTCAGGGAACACGGCGCCCGTGTAAATACAAAATACGCTCAGCATTTCACTGTTGAAATTACACTGCAGTGCGGACCCGTCTCATATACAGTCTTATTATGCTGATGTTGGTACCGAGGCCTACTGTCTATCCTATAATTTTATTACGAAAACAAGCGCGCGTGTTAGATATTTTTTGAAGAGTATTTGTAACTGTTTTGTTAGACTGTGAAGTAAAATATATCCAGGTATGCTTAATGTGCGGGTTGGTGGTGACCAGTTTGTGGCCACCTACTGTTGGAACTTATCAAGCCGCCTATAAGGCTGAGTCTGATAGTGAAGTATCACCTTATCTCTCTCACTTCGATTTTTAAAAATGCCTTTGCCCGTGGGACAGTACCTGATTTATTATATTAATATCCTTAATATACTTATTAACTGTTGTGTTTTTATTGTGAGTTGTGTAGTAAAATGCGACTTATGATAGAATAGTGGTCACGTGTCTACTATTTTCCATAATATCGCCCTGTAACCGTGTTCGAAGTCTTTAATGAATTGAGAAGATCATCGCGTCGAATTACAACAAAATTATAATTTACAAAATGCGTTCATTAAACTTACATGATATTTAGTCTAAAATAGAATGATTTTTTGCTAGCATAAAAACAACCGTAGGTAAACAGGTACGTTTGCACATATATGAAGCGAGTTCTGTGTATTACAACCAATTTTGTTCCGCACTGCAGAGCTATTTGCTTGATAGGTGGAAAATTATTCCAAGATATTTTTAAAAATTATATCTACTAAAACACGTTTTTCATCTACGTTTTTAGGGTTGGAGAAATTTATTACTTTAATACACACCGTCACGCCTATATTCCCCAGAGGGGGTGGCAGAGATGTACTGAGTACACCCACGTTTCGCCGACGATGTTAGGTCCCATGTAATAGGGGGCGAGCCTATTGCCATATACCGGGCACAATTCCAGACTCCGGACTCATACTGGGAATTGTTCGTTAGAAAAACTACATTTGTCCGACCTAGGATTTGAACCCAGGACCTCGTGATCACAAAGCGTTGCACTTTGCCACCAGACCAACGAGGCAGTCACTTTAATAATAAGGTAATATTGGAAAACAGAATGTAAGTTCATTGTTAGTAGACGCGCCATACATATTAATAGAGTCTTAGAAGTGCCGTAATTAATAATGTACACCATTTACCTTGCCTTTTTTTTGCAGTGAAAGAATGGTGTTCAATATTTTCAAGATATTAACGAATTCTTTACTGTAACTTTATGAGAAAAATGTCTTTTGTCTCTATACAAAATTCCGAGCACATTGTTCGAGGTCCCGTCGATGTGGCGGAGACATTATCACAGTCGTGAAACGTATCTACCTAATGCCAAATTCGCGCAAATACAAAATATGCTACGAATTTCAACACTGCAGCGAGGTAGGATTTGTAAGCAAAATAGATAAATACCTGCATATAGAATGCAGATTCAAAATATTCTTTTATAGACAGAAATATCGTTGCGTGCAACTTCTTAGTAAGTAAGAAGGTATTATAAGTTGTAATACTTTATGTAAATAGGCACTTATGATTGTACGAAACGATCACTAAAAACAATTAAGTCATCCCATTGGTCAGACAGCGCGATGTAGCCGCCTACGTAAACTCATAAAGCAAATAAATAAATATTAATGTACCTATGTGATTATACCTTCAAATGTACCTAATGTGAAATAGCGTACATCTGAAAAGCATCTTTAATTAGCTCAATGTAGAGATTCTATTTGAGCTGCCTGGTAATTTCACAATTTCACGCTGAGCCGGAGATCTCGTTACTCGCTCGGGATTTGGTCCCGGGCTCTACGGCCATCGCTAATGTCCCGGAACAAATCGTCGGCCTACATGTGGAAAATAATTATAAACTCATCCGCCCAAATCGTACGTTTTCGTGAGAACCCTGCGTTAACACGGCGGAAATTACTTATTTATCGCAGCACCGAAGTTATTGTTCGTTGTTGAATATGAAAAATGTTCCTTTTGACTACCAAGTAGTTACAAATTAGAAACGATTTTGGTTGCTTATTATGCTTTCAAACGAACTCCGATCTGGCTCGGCGCCTAAAATTGACATCAATATTTAAAACGCACCCAAACGCAGGCAGGAAGCGGCTCATTGTTCCTGTTTAAAATTTTAGTCATGACAAACAGTAGTCTGGTAAACACGACCACTGTAAACACCAAATGGAGCGTAGTGATAATTGTTTTTCTTATCCGGTTATTTTCCCCAACATTTTCAGTAAGCGATAATAAAAAGCTTGTCCTTATAACTCGACCACGAGTTCCACAAAACTCTTGTCGGCGAATGGACGATAATCCACCGCTTAGTCGTCCTTTTTTACGTAAAAAAACTTTTCCTTTTGAATAACTCCCTATTTTTCCGGCGGCCGACCCCTCTTTATTCATAAGCCGCTGACGTAACTTCGAGATCCCTAAATGAATGGTTGTTCGTTGTTTTACGGGTCTATTCACAATGCTTTAGGTTGGAAACTTTAGAGATTTGCCACGAGAAAAAGTAGACGAGATTTCGCCATGAAATTATATGACGCCAGCAGCCAAATTATTATATTATCTCAGGATGTCCGCAGAGCGGTGTAGATAGTAGATTCCTGTTTTTCTCCGATATTTATCTATTGAAAGTAAATATAAAGATTGAAATCATGAAGTGGTCCGCTTTGCCCGATGTCGCAAGCGGTTCGACTTAACGGGTCATGATTTTAAATTGAAAGATTAAATAACTGTACCTTATCAATGTAGGGTTCGTTTCTCCAGTAAATTGTAGTTGTTTATGAACGTACGCGTCCGAGACGGGACAAAGAAAACAGACGTCTGTAGGTATACTTATACATAATTATCAACGTCGAGCCAACGATTCGAGTGCATGCCAGACGCTAGTGCTCCCAGCATTAATTAATACGTTAGCCTTCTGTATTAAAATACATAGTCGCATGGTTCAAATAGATTAAATACAATGTAATATTTTAATTAGTCGGCGACTTGAAAGTGGGTTACATTATAAGCGACTACCACTGCGTTGTCAATTGGACCGGTTCACGCATTCGATAATTTTATACAAAAATACCAATGTAAATAAGAATTGATATGGAAAGGTTTGGATGCTTCTAAAGATATTTTTATGTGATATGAAAGGCGAACTCTCGTGTTGCCCACCTGATGGTAAATGGATAAAACTGATTATGAGTGTCTCTTGAATTACGTAACGATACCAAACTAGTACCGGTAAAGCGTGTACTTCAATCTCACGGAGTAATTACTTTATCTCCATAATGGGTAGACGGAAGAAATTACTTGCATCTGAAAATGCACCTGGTGAAGCTGTAAGACAAATCGATTTACAGTCGCCTGCATAAAACTAGTGTGAACGTAACGTTATAAAATGAATTTCATCTCGTTTTATGCAGATAGATTGCCTGAGTCGAGAAGAAAAATTTGAATTTAGATGTCTCCCGGAGTCGCGTGGCAACGGGTTTCGAGATCCTTCGGTTTACGACGCTCGGCTAAAATGCTGTTCTCGACTCCCGCTTCAAAACTGTGCTGGTTTATTCGAAACGGAGGCGGAGAAGTATCCAAGAGAACGCGAGCCAAATGGCCACCTTTCGGGCAAATGCTACGGCCGGCCGTTTGTGTTGGAATGGTTGATAGATACCTATTGTGGATTTTGAAGGAAAGAAGGGGTATAAATCCCTTATTCAAGTCGTTTCTATAATTTCAAACTTAAAACTTCCAACTGGATATTTTAAAGCACCGGACATATTTTGTATGGAAGACTGTATATCTGTTAATAATATCTAGTTCCCTCAAGCCTCCTGATAATCTGCAGACAGTAGGTATTTACTCTCACATTTACCTATCCTGGTGTAGTGTATAATTAGATACCAAACCAGAATGAAACAATCAATTTCCAAGCATATGATGTAGTAATTTTTCATCGAACTTAAGGTACCAATATATTGTGTATGTATATGATAATTTATTCATCTATAATAGTGATAGCCATTGGTAACGGCAGAGTTTCTATAGAAATACGTAATGGGTTCCATTATCGGGGCCCGGAGGAAGCTTGCTCAAGTCCGTTACATACAAATGCCGTTCATTAACTTGTCGATGTTCCGTCCGAAATGCTACGGGGCTATTCAGCTTTAAGCCATCTCCTCCTTATTACCTACACCAAAGGTATTCCACGATTAACGCTATTTATTTTGCGAACATGAATTTTAAATGCTCTTAAACGAAATTAGCAAAATTATATATCGAGTGTGTATGAGACGAACTATGAGAGTGGAGGAAGCCAGAGAGGTATGTAAGGAAAGAACCTGTTGGAACTCTGTACTCTCTGCCTACCCCGCGAGGGAGCTGGCGTGATGATATATATAGATAGATATATCCATTATAATACTAAGGAAAGCTTAGACGTTGATAGAATTGAAGTTGTAAAGAAAATTAGATCTTTCGGTCGCAGATGCACGTTTCTTTCCCGCGTGCGATCAAACTTATCCGTTCGGAAGACATTGTGATAAGACATGATATGAATTCAGATTTGGCCCGTGTTTTATGTCACTCGTGATTTTCTCTGTCGTCGTCTTATATTTTATGCCCGTAAAAGTACTAATATACAAAAACAAAACTTTTATGAATGTAAAATGTTTATAAATCAGAGAATATTACGACTTACAAATTTGTTATCATGTTTACGTCGAACCGTCTCCCACGCTACGGAATAAGCTATTACCGGCATCGAGTAAAAGTTATATTTTGTCATTTCCTATAGACCAATAAAAAAACAGGAAAGCAATACTCCCGTGTTGTTCACTGGGAGCGAACGAAAAGACACGCTGGCAACTCAAATCGTTTATAAATATAAAATCAAGCGAGTTGAAATCCAATCTAGGGGTACCTCATCAATATTCTGCCGTCTTGTTATTTTCCCCGGAGCTTTAAAACAAAACAAAAGAGGTATGTTATTTAACTCGTTTCCGATACAGCCTATTCTGTAGTATCGGAGGAAATTTCCTCATCTATCTCGGGTAGAAGGTGTAATAAAACTAAGGGAGTCGAGTTTTGTTCGTTCGGTTTCTGAAATATATTTTGGGTGCGTGTATAAAACAGGAATATTAGTCATAATAAAAGCAAAGATTCGAAACATTGTGAATATTTAGGTATAGTTTCTTTTTTGTTTTTAAATTATATTTTAAGAATTAGCATTATACGTTCCTTTAGAAAATAATAAAAATCTATACCTCGTTCTACTTACTACAATATACTTACTAGATAATCATTAATTTACTACCCACACCATTATCTTATTTTATCAATGAAATTATAGATTGTTAACTTTTTAAATTAAAAAAATTCGTTTATTTAGAAAATAATAAATATTTGTAAAGTCACCAACGTATGTCGCTTAACATTCTCAGGTTTTCAAATCAGCAGCACTCTTTATTATACAAATGTTCGTGAACATTGTCAAAGTCAATTTATTAGGAACGTATTAAAATTTATTTATATCAACAAAAGTAATAGATTTCATACAAAACAAAAATGTGCAAGCGATTTGAAAAACTGAGAATGTTAAGCGACTTATGTTTTGTTAACCATACCTCCTTCTACAATTACATACATTTTGTATCGTGGATTGTAATTTAGGTAGTATCGACGTTATAAATTCGTATATAAATTTACTTGTTTGTTCAAAAACAACAAATATAACACGGCATAAAAAACAAGTCAGCCCATAGGAATTTGTGAGATCTTTGTTGCTGAGATGGCGGTCGTACCCAGAATAACAATAGGTAAATTTATGTAAATGAGTGTCATTCTCCGTAACAAAAAGGAAATGAGCCTACTGTAAGGCATTCTATTTGATCGGCGAACGGCTGTCAGCAGACATTTTGGAATATGCCTTACACATAGGATATACAAAGCTGGATTAATCGACTTGAAATTAAATTAAACTTATACCAAAAACTATATTAAACTTTATTACATACATATATATGCCCCAAACTAGGATTTATTCCTGTGTCGTGGGTGCGTTTACAAACATGAAAATTTACATACACAAATACCCAGACCGGAATAAATAATTGTTGATCACACAAAGATTTGTCCCATGTTCCCACATCGAACCCGCGCCTATTAGACACAGTGGGCGGAGCGGCTTAAGCTCTTAACCATTGCGCTGAATCGGCCGTCGAGTTTGTAGTTTGATTAAAATGATACTCGATGAATTTGTTAAAATGGTATCGAATTTTCCGTACTTAAATGTTTTCTCTACTATTATAATGTGTATTAATACCTGATTCATTGTTTCCTTTAGAAAAGGTAAAAGCTTAATCAAACACTTATTCATTATTCGACCTTTATTATTTTAAGTTTAATTGAACGTATTCAATAGTTAGTCATTAAAAATAACAGTTCAAATAAATAATACCTGTAACAATAAACAAACCGTCACCCCTATATTCCCCAAGCGTGGATGGCAGAGGTGTACTGGGTACACCCACGTTTCGCCGACGATGTTAGGTCCCATGTAATAGGGGGCGAGCTTATTGCCATACACCGGGCACAATTCCAGACGCCGGACTCGTACTACTAAAACTACAATTGTCCAACCTAGGACTTGAACCCAGGACCTCGTAATCACAAAGCAATACACTTTGCCACTATACCAACTAGGCAGTCGTTGCCATAATAGCTGTTATTTATCTCTGGTTATTCCATCTGTACTGTTACGGAATATGGCATCGACCTAAATAAAGTCGTATCTACTTACGTAGGTATCATACTTTTATTTATCCTCTTTCATCTCCGTAATATCTCCAAACTCGGTAAGTTTCTTTATTATTATGTCAGGCTTTATTTCTTTATTGTTTGGCTCAAAACATGAAGCTCCGACTTGTTTGTTTAGCGTCTAATAATTCAGAGAAACTGAAGCTCAGAGAGAATTTATTTTCAGAGAAATGTTATCTCCTTAGTAATTGTATGTGCATACCTATGGTTTATCACCCTAGTCCTTAGCCTAATATGTGTATAGCACTGAAGAGATTTTTGGGTTATACAAGGTGTAACGTAAAAAACGCAAGACCTCAGACACCCCAATTAGAGAATTGCTTTGTAAATTTAAAACGAAAATCAAATTTCCAAAATTAAAAGATTTTACCAATTTTTTTAAGCACCTTTATACCCCAATTATCAATGAGACTTGTACGGGTATGTGTGCGTTTTAAGAAATACGTTTTAGGAATGCATTTGAAATCCCTTTAGTGCTGTGAATTAAGAATAATATTAGTTTTTTATAGCGCACTGAAAAAATTTTAAAAAAAAGTAAGATACGTTAAAAATTGTTCGAATCAATTCAGTTACCGATTTAGAACAAACTACTTTGAGGTCTTGCGTTTATTATGTTACACCTTGTATATCCATTTTTTCTATTCTCCCGATCATAATATTATAGTAAGCATGCTGGTTTGCACGTATACTAAGTAAATTATCGACATAAATCATTGAAGAAATTCAATTCGACTGACGATTTAGCGCAGTGGTTAAGAGCTTGAGCTGCTCCGCCCACTGTGTCGAATAGTCGCGGGTTCGATTCCCGCACGGGACAAATCTTTGTGTGATCCACAATTATTTGTTCCGGTCTGGGTATTTGTTTGTGAATTTTCATGTTTGTAAACGCACCCACGACACAGGAATAAATCCTAGTGTGGGGCTACGTTTTAAAAAAAAAAAAAAAATGTGTAAAATTAATGGGTAAGTTAGAAAAAGTTAAATGTAACGTAGGTACTGTAGGCATAGTATCTGTCTAAAAATGGATACATTTTGTATCTGGACCTAAATAATGGATTCTAAAATGAACTTCAATTAAGTAAATTGTAATAATCTATCTGTCTATATCATCACGCCAGATCCCTTACGGGGTAGGCAGAGAATACAGAGTTCCAACAGGTTATTTCCTTACATACCTCTCTGACTTCCTCCACTCTCATACACGCTCGCCGGTTACGGATACTCTTGACTTGTCCTTCAGATAAGACTCGGTCTATTTGTTTGCAATAATTATATGAAATTTAATGTTAGCTAATACCAAAACGTAAAGCTGTAATATACTTGGTTACTTTATCTAGAACCAAAAGCTTTTTCTTCAATCCTAGGTAGGTTTATATTTATTTGAGCCAAATATATTTATTTTCTTTCGCTCTTGTAACTTTTTGTCCTTTTATATAAATATGTATCTACTACCAGTTCTATTATCATAATATATTATTTTATCGAAAAATCCTTCGAGTTTGTAAACAATATTGGCGGTCTCGACAAACATGACCATTATCTTTATCCATACAAAATGTTTTGTATTTTTGTTGTCTTATTTACAAAAAGTATAAGAATGAGTATTTGAGTTTTTCAAATTTAGGTATACAGCGAAGGAAAGGTTATTTTGCGGTACAAAAAGGGGCAGTTTGAACAGAGACAGCAACGAATTAGTTACGTAGAGGTCAACAAAAAACCTAAGTTTTATTAAATACTTTTGGTTTCTTCATACCTTATTGATATTCAATAAAAAAACAATGGTCTAAAATATTTGGCACGTGCAAAAGAATTGTTCTAAATTTCATATCTCACCAACATGACTTCGGAAAGTTTAAAAAAAAAGCAGAGATACTAGAAATAGAAACAATTGTGATAACTAAACCCTTATTTCTTATGACTAATTATAAATGTAACGCGGTACGTTACGATAACTTAGTGGAATGGTCCTTTAATGGTAATCCGGGGGCACACAGAATAACATTACACGATCATTTCACGAAGTTATCATACCGCGCCGCGATTGGTCAAAGCGAATAAGGGGTCTGCTTGATCCATATTAGATGAGACTGTTTTAATAGTCACGCATCTAAGCAGCACCACTCCGTCCGAGCACGGTTAGAGAGTTATTAAGCTAATACTAGTAATAGTGAGATAGCTGTTTTGTGTTACGATAATATGGCGTGCCGTGACAAAAGCTTGATACCTGAAAATTCGCTTTAAAAATTGTATTGTATTGGCAAGACCTGACAAGGATCCCATTTTAAACCAGGTATCTATATTTCTAGGTAGCTGATATGACTATATTGGGTTACGACTGGATCTCAATTGGATGAGGTATATGTTCGTCTATATCTCGCAATGAGCAAGTAGTTTGGACCATATCTCAATTTATCTTAATCGCTGTATGACATGATACCGTAACGTCTAATAAAAACTCGAATCACGGGCCGACGACATTTTATCCCGCATGAGAGGTCTTGCTGCCTATGCTGGCCATGCTGAGTTTTACTATCGCGGCGTTTAAAAACCGCTAAGTAAAGCGGTTATGGCCACGCGCGAACTGACGTCGAGCTTAATCATGTGACTATGAAACCAGTTTTACCTAACAATAAATATTTATGTCTCGTTGAGATTCATAGATTTTTGTAATAAATTATAATTGCCTATTTAATTTATTAGTTATCTCCGACGTCATTGCAGTCACAGAGAGGTTATATTATATTGGTTTATATCATAATAAATTCATATTTAGGTAGGTATTTATTTATATTATATGCTATATAGATAATTGGTTATACTTCTATCTATATATCTATATCATCCTGGCCAAATCCCTTCCGGGGTAGGCAGAGAGTATAGAATTCCAACAGGTTCTTTCCTAAATACCTTTCTGGCTTCCTCCACTCTGATAGTTCGTCTTATACACGCTCGCCGGTTACGAAGACTCTTGACTTGCCCATCCGATAAGGCCCCTCTTGCGGTCTAATTGGTCATGGTAAGACAGTCTAGGTCTTCCCCGGTACCTACATCCCTCCACTTTCGCATTGTATATCTGTTTTTTCATTCTTTCTTCCGACATTATTTCTATATATTCGACATTCTTTCGTTATATATTCTTACTTATACTTAATTTGGATTTATTCAGTTCTCGTATTTTTTTATCTACGCTGCTCTAACAAATATCAATAGAGAAAAACTTTTATTAAGCTTTTTTATTTGCTAGTTCTCCACTGCATACCGATATTGGCGGGGGTACATCCCAGTATACAGGCCATATAATTTCTACCCAGAGAATATAAGAGAAAGGGTTCCCATTTCTTACGTATGTAGGCCTACCTTAATATGTTCGCCGTCTTTTACTTTATTCCGCTCGTGTCGAAAGTGGAAAAACCTCGCAAAACTTTCATTGCTAGCCAAGCTTACCTACACGTGTGTGACACATCACCGAAATATCTGCCAATTTCATTTCTCCGCTCACCTCCCCGGAGCGTAGTAAACACCACCCATACTCCCACCACGTTTACCCTGCCACCCCCTCCCGTGTGTTTGTCCAACTGATATTCTTCGAGATACACAACCAGTGTTAAAAGATCTTCCTCGTCTCCCTACATCAGCATTGAACGATACTACCGCGGGGAAAAATCGTTAGTTTTTACAGGTCTTCGATATCTAGCACATAATTTAAACTTGGACGTTCGTGCAGTCGCTTTTGAACAAACACGATGATGCGTCTAGAAAGTTTAAAGAATGGATGAATGTAGATAGGTACTAGTTACAAATGTTCTGTTTATTTTAGAATAAAGAGATTGGATATCCTTCGTTACAATAGAAGCATTCTTTGGAATAACATGGCACTAAAATAAAATAAAAGATTTTATTTTTCATACTCTATTCATGGTGGTACATATTATTAAATAAAATGCAAAGATAACTTTGTTTTCATTCAACATGGATATTATTTACAGTACTTTATCGTGTACCTACATACGCAGGACGGAACTAAATTATGCAGAAGGTACTTGAATATAAACATTTATACTTCTTGTATAAAGTATGCACCTTATAGTACATAACTATTATGTTCATATGATATAATACATTAAAGGTGCTTGCACACGGTGTCTGTAAACGTGCGAACTGAAAGACTTCACTACTATAGTATTCTTCACATAAGATAGGTAGTAACAGTTCTAAGTGCCAAACGAAATTTATATATAATTGTGATAATGATATTAAGGCATAAAACCATAAGTATAGAAACAGGTCATGCCTCTTATTGCCTTTGAATAAAGTATAATCTTCTTTGACACTTGCAACTGTCATAGTACCGACCCTTCATAAAAATTACTATAGCGCGGGTAACTCGCGCAGGCAATATTACATTGAATGCGTGAGAACTAGATTTTTTCACTTATTTATGCAATCGTTTACACCATGTAACTAACCTGTCCAAATCACACAAATTACCTACTTGCATCGTGTATAACTTACATTAGTTTAATTTAAGTTTACATTTTTTGTAATTTATTAAACATCGAACAGCTGGCTAAAAAATAACACTTTTAACAATTAGCTAATCTATTCCTAAGAAGTATGCATTCCGGTGCAATATTTCGATTCCAATCATACAGATATATGACTCGGATAGTTACAACAATCCCTATCAAACAAAACAAATACCAGGCGACACGTACTATACGCCCCATGCCCAAACAATCATGACACGCGTTCGATCCGTATTGGCTACAAGTACTCGGCACTAGAGAGTGTTTGCGAGCTCTCATTAAGCGTGTTTGTGCTCTCTTATTTACGACGTGTTTGCTGTGTCACAACCCTAATTGACAGATCACTGATCTAGATGCGGACAAAGATAAGAAAATGGATTATTCTTGAAATACTCGATAGATTTAAACGAGGACATTTTCATGAGTAACTAAACATTAGATAGTATCGCCGGCTTCAAAAATTATGGACAGTTTTGTTAACTGACGGTATAGTATTTTGACAGATTTTCCATACAAAATATGTTATAATTCTATCCGTAATAGGCAAATCTATCCTTAAGTTAAATACTGAAACCGGTAAATAAAGGACAATCTGAGGACATAGCATGAACAGATTGACGTTAGCGTGGCGCTATCGAGTTGATGTACCATCCTTTTCACCCTACAAATATTTAGTACATTTGTAGTGTGAAATAGTCAAGATCACATGTGACAGAACGGTTTCTCGATGATGTAACGATAACGTCAAATAGTTTGTACTTAGGTCTCTGAGGGCTTAGCATCAAATCGCTTGTTACTAATCGTGCTGTTACGTTCATGTTTCAACTCACTAGCGTCACGCTAAAGTCAATCTTTTAATGATAAGCTCTCTGTTTTTAGTTAAATTTAAAAATATTTTTTAAATATACACAGGAAGAAATAGATATCAACTTTACATTTTTAGTTATAGCTAAAAAAAAATCGAAACTAAGATGGATACTCAACCCTTTTTAAGGTGGACTCTATTTATCGACGTGGACGTGGCTTTAGACTTCCTAATAATATGCTAAACTAACGTATACGTCGCTCTCGCAATATTCTTTGCTTGATTTTGTCGAGTCGTCGTTTGAGTGTCGTTTTTTGTATACACTGTCGAGGATTCTACTAAAATCAATGTGCAGAAAATATTAAATGACTTGTATAGACAAAAAAAAACTAAGAATGTACATCACTTATGAACGCTGATTCGGTAAGGTAAATTTGACGACTCATACATACGAAGATATTTTGTGAATTTATTGCATTACTTATACCGTCCACTCAATTTAAAAATGCAAATTTTATTAAGTATATATGGTTATATTATAAGTTAGCCGAAATATTTGGATTTATATTCCTAATAACCAAACATTTTAAAGCTCATTTAATACTATACGGTAGTTTAAGTATAAGCCACAAACAGGCTACCTATTCTATAAACTTCGCGAAGTATCATTTGGCACAAAACTTGGATACGAAATGGCCATGTTCAGAATACTGCTTGTTTATACCAAAACACTCAAAACAGACAATACTTGGCAAGAATCTCTCTCCCCTGAAGGGGAAATGGGGTAAATGTTTGTAAAAATTTTTATTTAAAACCATTGATTAACATTTAAAGGAACAATAGTGGTTATTTTGGAATTTTATGTTTAATTAAAAATTGAATTGATTGTTTAAGGAAAGAACCTGTTGGAACTCTGTACTCTCTGCCTACCCCGCAAGGGATCTGGCGTGAGGTTATAGATAGATAGATAGATTAAAAATTGTTTGAAATGGCTGTTATGAATGTTCCCTGGAGAGCAATTTAGAAGGCCCTTCTTTCTACTTACCCCATTAACCATCATTTGTATTTTACCAAACGTAAAATATGAAAACGGATACGGCAATTTGTCTACAACCATAGATTTTCTGAAAATTAGAATTGATTATTATAGGTTTGTTTAGGAATCAGTAAAAGCCAATGGTCTTAAATTGGATTCGAGGATATTTTGTGCTTTTTTTTTAAAGCGTAGCTCCACACTAGGATTTATTCCTGTGTCGTGGGTGCATTTACAAACATGAAAATTCACACAAATACCCAGACCGAAACAAATAATTGTTGATCACACAAAGATTTGTCCCGTGCGGGAATCGAACCCGCGAATATTAGACACAGTGGGCGGAGCGGCTTAAGCTCTAAATGTCAATGTCTGAAGGCTTAGCACGAAACGATTGACGTCTGCGTGATGCTAGCGAGTAAGCATGCTATCACGTTCATGTTTATTTAATAAATTCATTAGTGTGACATAGATAATTAATATTTTTTTCGTGTTAAGCTCTGGCACTTATTTCTTGTCAGTAGTTTATTTATCTATATATTAAGTAATTTTATAAAGTAGCTTACCCAATATCCCTGTACAAATATCTTACATCTAACATACACGTCTCTAGACATAACCAAGCCGTGATCTCTACGATAAAGATATAAACACAAAGGTTCATCCAACATTCATGTAGATCCATCGTTACGTAACGCCGGTGTTACGTAGAAGATGCGTAATGAGATGCGCACCAAAATTCTTACTCCGTCATTAGGCGATCGGGTCGGCCCCATCCAGCTTACGGTCGGGGTAATGGCCGGCGATGCGGGATAGACCGATCCGGCGGGTTATGGCCGGCCGACCAATATGTGGAGGCGGGTGGTGTCTGTACACTGCTTACTACTACTATTCTGTCTATCTCTCTATATCATAACGCCAGATCTCTTACGAAGCAGGTTACTTTTGGAACTAGTAAATAGAATACTTTTATAATTGCTTCTATTGCAATTCTAGAAGTAATTGTAATATGAAATAGATTTTTTTTTGGATTTAATCTCTGTTCATTTTTTATTTTAAGTTCCCGAAAATAGGCGGCGATAAAATTCGAAAAATAATCACGCAGTGGCCCAAAATACAGTTAACAATTAACGACTGCTTTATGGTTTTTAATGCTTCTGTTTATTTTACACCTATAAAGATTTTAATCATTGACGTTTTCCATATCGAATCACTTCAATCATCAGACAACTTGTGAGGATCTTCCTACTTTTAAGGAACAAATCTAAACATGGTAATGGCTTTTTGTAGTCAGTCTATATAAATCAGCTAAACGAGCTACCTGGTTTGACTTCAACTGGATATTTCTATGTCCATAATCATTAGTTAAGGATCGTCATATTCTATTTTTGTGTTTCAAAAGAGATGGTAAACCGTTGCTCCTAGTTACCATTAGTTGTTAAACTACCTTGGAAGCTTAATGGCACCTTGAAATGATTCAACAACGTGTGCACAACAACTATTCCCACCAATCCACAATGATTATTCCTGGAGAACATATTCTCTTTCACCTCAATTTGTGAAAGAAAGCCTTTATCTAGTTTGCCTTTACCTATGCTACAGTATAAGGTTGTTTATTTTTCATTAAAATCTCTACCCTCTATTCTGCGTAAGTTTTGTAATTTTTCTATAAGAATAAAGCGATGTGAGATCTTAACACGAGATGCACACCAAAATTCTTTGATACCTTTTTTTGACGATGTGTAGTTAGCAGTGTATGCTGAGTTGACAAATACACGATGCCAATATTCTGACACTTTTGGTACACGCCTCTGTGTGTATGTGCGTATACCCAGCATTACACCTCGCCTCGGTCATATGACCCCATTATCCCACCCTTAGGGGCGCACAACCACAAAAGTCAACCCTAAAACTATACTAACAAAGTTGGAGTTTGATTAAACCTGAATAGTGTACCAACGAGTGACTTCGCCCAAACACGAATTAGATATTAACTTACGTATTTTGTAAGTTGATTTCGGGCAAATTGACGAGAGACATGGACATTATCGGGTTTCCATGCTGATCAGTGGAATAAATTTCGTTTGGAATACTGATGTAAGAGCTTTACATTCCCACAGTCTCGTGATACGAAAGAAAAATGTAAAGATTGTGGTACTCGTGAGTACCGAATTGTTGAAGTGTAATAAATGTCGAACAAAAAGTTTTCGTAGTTTGGTATAGCCAGTAACTTTAATTGGAAGTATAATATTATTCATGACAGGTTTTTTGTCAGTGGAAAATTCTAAAGATAATCGTGCCATAGTTTTGTCAATATGGTATTGACAATTTTTATTATTTTTGCTATCGAATTTTTACATATGTACCTAAATAGTAGTCGCAAGGTTTCTGGCGTGAAGATATAGATAGCATAAATAATGATATGAAATAACTTAGGAATTATCAGATAATATACACAATCATATAAACGTATTTCTAAATTTAACCAATCCGCATTTATCAGTACTAAACAAGATATCATAGATAGGTATATTTTTCGTTATAGTTAATATTGTTAATATTTGCTGATATTTTGTGTTATTTAAAATAGAGAAGGCGCTAATTCTCGTCACACATTTCACTCTAGCGATAGAGGCAGTGCTGATAAGGCAAAAATATTACTAATGGGAACATCGCGTAAACGTTGATTCAAAATATTGTGAGATATTTTGATGTGTGAAATCTAAGCAAAACGCGAGATAAACAACCTAAAATTCCTACGCATATTTTTGACCTATCACTCAAATACAATCCACATCAAAAATATAATACTGAGCGAGAGGATAATATTCTGTCTAGGTTTATTAGACACAATAATATATTTCTCCATAAAGGTTCTGTTACTGCTGGCTAGTAGTTTCGTTTACAATTGTTGTTGTACATTTATAGCGGGGCTACGTAAGTGGCAGCTCTTTAGAGTATAATTTTAGCAGTCATTTGCGTAATTGACCGTACTGTTAGTTGTTCTCGTGTACTCTAGGTACTCTGACAACGAAATTAAGAATTGTCTGCAGCTAAAATGTAGATGATATAGATGATATTCGGGACAAATAGGTTTTTTAATAAGTATATTGTATCACACAAAGGAAATGCTAACCAAATATTTTTTTAATGCCTTGCTTTATTTGGAAGGTAGGCGTTATTTATTAAAGGTAGGCGTTGGACTGCAAAGTCAGCGGTCTCGGGTTCAAACCCAGGCACGCACCTCTGTATTTTCGAAAGCATGTACGTATTAAAAATTAACTATCATTTGCTTTAACGGTGAAGGAAAACATCGTGAGAAAACCTGCATGCCTAAGAGGTTTTCGAAGGTGTGTGAAGTTAGCCAACCCGCACAGGGCCAGCGTGGTAGACTATGGCCTGAACCCTCTCAGTTTGAGAGGAGGCCCGTGCCCAACAGTGGGACTGTTTCTTAACAGGGCTAATATTATTATTATAGGCGTTATTTCTATAAACCTGTTAAAACCATTACATTTTAAATATATTCTTACATTCGTGAAAATTTGGTTCAAGCTAAATGAAAATCATGAAATTTTCAATAAGTATAAGTTTCACTGACCGTACCATCTCAAAATGTGCAACTAAGAGTTTTACTAAACTTATTCATAATTTAATATAAGTTCGTATAAATTCCTTAGAATATATTTATTCTAAGATATATTCCTTATACGCGGTGGAAATGCACTTAACCTGTTATAATATAGAGAGCCTACATTAGTTTTGAAATATATATGTATCTAGTAACAAATCTAGTAAGCACTGATAGCCTATTGGTTAGACCGTTGGACTGCAAAGTCATAGGTCTCGGGTTCAACCCCAGGCACGCACCTCTGTCTTTTGGAAAATATGTGCGTGTCAAATTACTATCACTATTATTATCACTTTATTATTATCGCTTTAACCGTGAAGGAAAACATCGTGAGAAAACCTGCATGCCTAAGAGTTTCTCGAAGGTGTATGAAGTTCGCCAACCCGCATTGGGCCAGCGTGGTGGACTGTGATCTAAACTCTCTCAGTTTGAGAGGAGGCCCATGCCAACAGTGGGACAGAGCTTAACAGGGCTAATATTATTCTATATTATTATCTAGTAGGACAGATTTTTCATTACCGCCCAATCTTGAACGTGCATTGACCTAAGGAATCTGTTCATTAGATAAAATGATAAAGTTGAATAATCCAGCGTTATCCCTATATGTGGATAGTACCTCGTGCATCCAATCGCGATGGCATAAGCCGGAAGCACAATTAGCATACGTTACGTGCTCCATGAACGTAAGATTGTTATGTGAATAACGGGGCTGGAACATGAACGATGTAAAAAGAATAGGAGAGTATTAAAAATATATAAATATCAAAATTTGTTTAGTCTGTATACACCTTAGGTAAGGTCTTTCTCTTTATTGAATAGGTTGTTTTATTATCATCAATTTATAAGTAGAGTGTGTTTTTTTTTAGTTACGGTAGTACTCTGGGGAGGACATTATTATCTAAAAATAGCAATCTAAAAGATAGCTTAAGGATATTTTATAAGTTCATTGCTTTTACACATTTGTATTATCTTGCATCATCAACATCGAAGGCTTAATTGTAGTTCTAATTCAATGGTTTAATGATTTCAATTGTTATTGTTTCTCATTTTGACAATGGATCTCTATTTGGCGGCTTATTTATACAATTGAGATCTACGAAGTTCCGCATTGATTGCGGCTAATAAAGACATATTTTCTAATTCAGCTTATTGATCACATGAAGTATATGGATGGCGTCATAGTTTTTGATTCAATACATGAGATGATTAAGACGCTTATAGCCCTCAGAGATCGAGGTATTTTAGCAATCACCAAGGTTTGGGTTAGGAATATTAGGCTTAGTCGGTCTAAGATGCACGAACGTTTATGGAAAATGATTTTACGAGCGTATCCGTTCTTCGTAATAGACGCGAAGGCGTTGGTCCTGGCAAAGGTTTAATATGGTATTTCGACGCCTTATAGGAGGAGGAGGCTCACTTAGTTTCAATAGCAGGTGGTTCCGAACCAGCCTTCGTCGTAATGGTAAATGTTCCAAGACTGACTCTACATTCTAGATATACTTACCACACTTAGATAAACCTTCGTAATACATATTGCTTATTGATGTAATACTACAGATACTACGTAGTCAAAACTAAAAAAGTAACACCTAGCTCTCTGTCATTTACTTTCTTTTCAGAGCGTATACTAAGTATGTTACCAGTTATATCCTCCGAGCGTCACTCAGGACGGGTCATGGCCGCTTAAAGCCCTTGAAAGCGATTAGGCTGGGGTTTTATTGCACAAGTTAAGCGGTGAAAGTTACTGAGACATGCAGTTAACGTAAACACGAGTCTTACAATTAAATAAAGTTTTTTTGTGAGTCTAATTAATTTCATGCTATCAGTATTAATGCAACGTGTATTAAATGTTTATATAGTACCAAATTTAGAATATTTGGACTAGAATATTTGCTATCTTTTAATATTATCAGTAATAGTCAAAAGCCCATAGGAGCCCAAATAAGTCCACAAGGACGAACTCACGGGCAGAAACTAATATTATTACAACTATACTTCTTAATTGCCAAAATACTTCGCATTCCAGACTAACATTCTTAATGCCTCTATTTCCGGCACTCATTTTCAAAAAGATTCCATGTCATTTAAACGTCATCTCCACAAACCGTTTGTGTCAATTTACACATGATTTTATGTCGTGAAAACTATATATAAATTCAAGAGTTGCCATCAATTTGAAGCTCTCTTATATAAGAAAAAAGCTTCAAGATACGCATTATATAAAAATATAAATGTTCGCAGATGGTATTAAAAATAATAATGGAATATCATAAAAATAAATAGCACCAGAAATAGGTATGGTGATCTAACCGAGAAGAAAACTTTTAATGTAATCAATAGGGACTAGCTATTTTTCTTTTATATAAAATGAAATTATACCACTTCAGATAAAAACAAAAATATCTAATAAAACTCCTTTGAAGTCTGACAGAGGTTTTAAAGATTTATTACTGTACACAATGTGATCCCTATTATTCTAAATCCTCGCTAAATCCTATCAGCGTGTTTAACCCTAAAATTAAAGCTCCAATCGGTGGTACGCCCGACCGGGCTCGTAAATCGTAACGAGTTCATGATTTATGTGTTCAGACAACACTGCGCATACATATGTATGTATATATTTAGAACGTTACAAAAAACATGTCGGCGACGATCGGCGCCGTTCGATGGGTAACAATGAGGGACGTAACGATACGTTTTTTAACAAACATCCTGTATTCGGATTGTTGGAATTTTGCACGGATCGGTTATGTTTCCGTTAACGACGGTTCCTTTTATAGACATCGATAGGCATAGGTTTTTTTAAGTTTATAGCTATATCAGCCAAAAGACGTCCATTCCAGGATTGGTATAGGTTTTCCATTAAAGATCGCGACAAATAAGTCATTTGTCAGTATTAGCTTGCGTGTCTATTGCAATTGTTTTAGATCATAATAATCTTAGTTACCTAATACCTATTTAGGTATATAATTAATTAGTTATTTTCTCTACCGGAAATGTAGGAAAACCTATCCATCATACATGTTTCACACTTGCGAACCTAAGATAAAAAGTATTGTTTTACATGTTTACCCCTTTTAATTAACGACGAATTGGTAGTGATTAGTAATTCTACTTTTTAGGTACTTAGATCAATTAAAAATAAACCAGAAGAGTAAGAAGAAGGTATAGACCTACCATTTTTATGAAGAAATCATTTTCTATAAAATCTATAACAATGTCATTCTCCCACTTCCTTTTCGCAACGGGGACCTCAATTACACGTTTTATAGCCAATTACCGAACCGCATAGGAATGATCTCATAAATAAAATATCAGTATTTTTTTATCTGCTGATTGTATGTATTTACTTTTTGTCTTATTTCTTTACGATCTTTTACTTTTTACAAGCTTTTTTATTAGTTACCGTCACTCATGCGTCAATTGATAGTGATAATCGAGTCCAAAAAAGTCCTTTGAAATGGGTATGTTCCATATTTTTTTCTGTAATAATAATGGTGATTATACTTTGATCAGAGAGTAACTCATTTGAATTGTGAGTAACTTATCTATGTACCCACGTAAAATTAAAAGACGGTTATCCATCTCTTATTTTAATTATATTCGATTATGTATCTTACAGGTATGGAGGTCGATTATACTACAGATTATTCTATACTAGCAGTTTCCCGCTACTTCGTACCCGGCGACAACAGCTCCACCTACCGGGTCTATATTTTTTAGCCTATGTTACTTTTGGATAATGTAGCTTTTTAATGGTGAAAGAATCATTATAATCGGTCCAGTAGTTTTTGAGTTTTTTTGTTACAAACATACAATAATACAATTGTTTCCTCTTTATTATGTTAGTGTAGATGTAGAAGCTATAAGTACTTAGGATATAGATACATTTTTAGAGGCAAGCAATTTGGTCAAATTTCAAAATGCGAAGGCACGAACTAGCTTAGCATTATACATAGTTCCAAGTCAATGCTTACACGCGTTCCCGAAAATGAAGTAAACTTGCTTTTATGATAATATCCAATACACATTGCCAACCCCAACAATAGCTTCCCAAGAAAATAGTTCACAAAACTCGTCATCCTCACAAAAGCGTCAATGTCCACTTCCAAAAAAATCTAACCCTTTTTTGCATATAATTGCATAAGATTTAACGACCTCCTTGCGTTAGTTTTTAAATGACAATAAACTTAACTGGAGCAAAAACTTTAGAAAAAACTGTTCCCAATAACGGACTTTACTTAGAAAGGGTTTAAATATTGCGGTTAACTGTTAAACAATCGGTACAGTTATTGTGGGGGGTTTATGGGTTGTAAATCATTGGGAGAAAAAAGACGGCGTACTGACGTCATAGGCCGTAAAGATTTAACGGCTTCGCCGATCAGCTGAGATGTGAGGTGGGCCTCGGTCAAACTCCTTTGTGACTAAGTCTGTACTACATACACTACTGCTGCATATATCTCTAGTGCTACTACCGGCCGATTTTGGATTGAAGCATTTAAAAAGTATGTTCACAAAACCCATGGATACATAAAAGATTTTTATATCGATGGGTTTTAGTAAGAAGCTTTCATATTTTTATATGGAATTATTTGACATTACATCACATTTAAGGTTAAGCAGCGCTCGACTCGGTCGGCCCGAGATGGGTGACCGTTTGTGGCATTTTCATATTCGAGCGTCTCCGTGCTTCGGAAGGCATGCTAAGCCGTTGGTCCCGGCTACCACATAATGTGGTAGTCGTTAAGCCGAGTTGGAAGCCTTAAAGGCGGCTTGATAAGTTCCAACAGCAGGTGGCCACAAACCTGCCTCCATCAATCCGCACTGGGTCCGCGTGGTGGAGTATGACCTAATCTCTCTCACCTCGATTTGTGAGAGAAGGCCTTTGTCTAGCAGTGGGCAGTATAGGCTGATATTACATCATATTTAACTAAACTTATTTTGAAAGCGCTTAAATCAGAAATCAAACTTTAATTATCTACACTTAGTGCTTTGTTAAGATGTAATTGTTTTTTGCCTTAATTAACATGCAATCATTGCAATAATAAAAATAAAATAATGCATTTATTATTTCGCTGTTTATGGTCCATAACTGTGAAAAATGTAGTTTTTAAAATATATCTTGTAATTACTTAGGTAAATAATTCCAAGGCACATAGGTACATATCTCAATAATGGGTTAGTATAAAATATGACCGTCAAATAAGTTAACTTTCAGGATTTGACGTCAAAATGTACTTAAACCTGTGTTTTAAGCATTTGCATAAGCATAATATATTGTTTTTAAATAAAATGAAGAACTTATTGTTACGGGTAAAAATATAACTATGTTGCACAGTTCCCCGTCACTAGGAAACATTGTTTGTGAATTGATCGAATTGTTGGGTACCTAAAACATGCAGGAATCGCTATGCGGGTTAAAATGATGTCAACAATGCATCAAAATACCTGCATTCACTATATATTCTTTAAATTGATTTTTATATTATAGCTAAGCTAAGCTGAGAAAGGGTATGCTCCGTTGGTTCGGGCATATAGAAAGGATGTCAGAAGAAAGAATGACAAAACAGATATACAATGCGAAAGTGGAAGGATGTAGGTGCCGGGGAAGACCTAGACTATCTTACCATGACCAAATAGACCGTGTCTTAGCTGAAGGGCAAGTCAAGAGTCTCCGTAACCGGCGAGTGTGTATGAGACGAACTATGAGAGTGGAGGAAGCCAGAGAGGTATGTAAGGAAAGAACCTGTTGGAACTCTGTACTCTCTGCCTACCCCGCGAGGGAGCTGGCGTGATGATATAGATAGATAGAGATAGATAGATATTATAGCTATTCTTTATACCCAATATGATAATATCTCTCTCATAATAATGTCTCACTTTTACATGGAAGTGCCTGTCCGTGTTCACATTTTAATTATTGTAACTGACCAAGTTAATTGTTTGTTCATTGCCATTGTATTAGTAGGTAAGTACGAAGTAATATTAAATAATAGGCGACTACAAAATATTCGTCTAAAACTCATTGGTCTACTTTATTTAAAGGTGCCTATGTAGGCAATTTAAGACTAGAATTTTATTTTTACGATATCGGCCTGATCTTATCTTCTTCTCAGTTAGATTAAAGCGAATATTACACATGATATAAAAGCCGATAAAAGGTTTTTACTGAATAAATTAACTTATTACGATTTCAACAGACCAACAAAAAATGAGACCTGTCGTATTCTGAATTCTAGTTGGTACCTAAGTTATATGCAGTCTTTAAACCACTCTAGCTAATTTAAGTACCTAGTTATTTAAGATTAAAAAATATTTATACTTAGGTTCACCTATGTTCCCTAAGCGGGAATAACAGAGGCGTGCTTTGTACACCCGCTTACCGCCGACGACGTTAGTTCCCTTTGTCTATTGCCGTGATAACGGGCACAATTCTAGAGTTCAGACTTCAAAGATTTTTCATAATAAAACACATGATTAACATCTGACCTAAAATTTCAACCCAGGCCGCCATGATCTTTGGCCACACTTTGCCCCTCCAGATCAACGAGGCAGCCATAATGGTTTTCTCAATAAAAAATGGTCCCAAGAGTAAGAAAGGATATTTATGTGCATTTCTCAAATTCAAGAGGGGTTGCATGTGACGGAACACTTATCCTACGTTCGCACGAGCGCTTTTTCAACGCGTTAATAAAGCGCTGGAATGAAACAAACGCGTAACAGTACAGACAGACTAACAGTTTGAAAAGCGCTTCAGCACGAAGGGTTTGATGATAGGTTGTACGGGTGTGTGCGTCATCGTGTAAGCAAATTTGTTATCTCCCATCTTCATTTGGCCAAGGTCAGCATAAATGGGTACAAGTGAACAGGCCTCGCGTGTGCGTCGACAACATTAGCAGAAATTTGGATGTTTTGTGTAATGTTTCTTTATTTATTCCGGTTTAGGTTTTTAAATTGGTATCTTCTGTTTTGTAAGCTGACTGAAATAAAGAATATTTTTATAATAAGTAGCCTACATTTTTCTCTTATAGTCTACCAGAAAATTTAGATGAAAAAAATTAAAAATATTTTTTATATACTTTTAAAAGAGTAACCGTGGAGTTTCTTTCCCTTCTTCTACAAAGGAATGACATATCAAAGTAGTAGGGTCTTTGTTACGTTTTTTAAAATATTTTATTTGACACATATTTGTCAGTTCAACTATTAAATACATAACTAATAAGAAAAAGGGTCTCCATAACCGGAGAACTTGTATCGGACGAACTATGAGAGTGGAGGAAGCCAGAGAGGTATGTAAGGAAAGAACCTGTTGGAACTGTGTACTCTCTCCCTACTCCGCAAGGGACCTGGCATGATTTTATAGATAGATAGATAAATAAAAAAATAAAAAATAATAAAGTCAGGATAGGGTTAATATTACTACTAAACAAAACGGAAGCAAAATTTGAGGAAAAGAATAGATTTTTTTTAAATAAAAGTCGGCACTTTAATGTTTAAAGAAAAAATATTCCCAATAAGCAAATTTATTTAATATGTAGGCGTACATAGAACAGATAGCGCGAGGCTTATACTCAACAGTGGGTAGATACAAGTTGACGAATGATAGAACATAGAACACAGTCCATACTCTTCAAATCTGTCTCGTAGACCACAAAAATGCCTGAAACAGAAAAAACTACGTTTCAGCACAACTCACCTAATCTCCACACGCCATATACCTAACACAATACCAATTTCAATGCGCAAATCCGCGATAACAAAATGGAACAACCTCTCTGCGCTACTGATAACAGGACCGACTTTCTACGCATATTAAACTTGATAAACAACCACGATAAAGGACGCCATTGTTTGTACTGAATTGCTAATCAAGAGATCTCGATTGAAAAATCATTCGGGTCCATTATCAAGATTGAAATCGATTTGAAAACTTAATTGGGAATTAGGATTTGTTGTTTATGTAAATTACTTAAGTACTTATTTGTGTTTTTTTAAAATCAAGGGTGATGTAGGTAGCTACGTTATTGTCAGTTATTTTATGAATTTAACATAGAATGCTCTCTGCATTGAAAAAAGAAGTTATGCCGGTACGGTATGATAACGGTTTAGGTTTTTGAAAATTCACTGATGAAATTTGATCAATGTTTGTCTCAATTTGTCTAAAAAATAAGTTTAACTATTATCCGGTGGAATTAAAAAAAACACCTATACCTGCAGTTTTTTAGTGATTATTATTTGCAGATTTTTCAGACAGTAAAAGAGATCAAGGTATAAAAAACGACTACATAAAAAAGTTATACCAGTTCCTAATTTACATAACTATTTTACCCCTAATTTACCTGTGGAATAATACACACGCCTCGAAATAATGTCATGATTTCCAATATAAATACAGTACACCGGTATCTAGTGTAGAGTCTTCTCTCTACCTACAACCAAGTACATATTTAATTTTCTTTAAACATTTATACCTAGCAAAATTTAAATTTCATATAAATAAAGAATATGAGAAGGGAGAGCATTTTTATAAGGTGTGTCACATACTTGAGTATTTGTTTAATTCTTTATGAACAGAGTAGGTACCTACCTACTTTGTCGTCGTTATTTAGGATTATCACACTGGTACTCATTGACATTGACGTATGTCGGTTCAAGGTGACTGATTCGACACGACATATATCATAAACGATGGAAAAAACAAACGTGCTTTGTGACTCCAGCTACGGACTTGTAATTTTCTGTCTTACAAATAGGTCCTATATATGCATGAATCAAAATTAAATATCGATATAAGTGATTCGATTTTTTGGAGGGGCAAGGTGGAATGGAATAGATTCTAATTAGGCTTATAATTTGACATATTCGAATTATTAAGGATTGCCATTTATTATTTATCGATAAATAAGTAATTTTCAAAACAAAATTGGCATAATTGTAACCTAGTGAATGAAGTGCAAATCTGTTCAACACATCGCCATTAAAATCTGCCTATAAAACCTATTATGACTCCTTTTATCAGTAATGCTTCAATAAAAGTCGCAAGTGTAACCGACCCGTATAAATTGGCAAACTAAACAATGGCCAATGCAGTTTCGCTCCACATTTCTTAGCGACCAGGTTTTTTGCTTTGTAGAAAAAAAATAAAAGAAATGGCCGTCATTTATCACAGTTATGAGAAAACCACGCGTTGGCCTGCACGTCTTTACGGTTTTAATTAAACATCCACCAGTGCCCCCGTGTACCTAAATTTGTTAGCACTACCCATTCGCGGGCACGTGCCTCAGCCCAAATAATGTCCAGACGTGTTTACTGAAACCTGTGAAAAACGTACCGACACATCGCCAGCATTATTTTTGGTGAGTACTCAAATGTATACCGGGTTTTATAATCATGCGTGGTTTGCTGACGGTACACCCAATGCCATCTATCTAGCCAATAGATAACTATGCAACGCGACCGTCAATGGCATTACGTTTTTGTACATGGGACGTAACACAGGCACATAAAAACTTCACCACACGCACAGAATTGGACTTGTTTGTGCGTGAGTGTGCGTCGTAGCTTTCACGCACACTAACGACCGCTTAAGTCATAAAAAGAGCAATTGAAAAGCTTCAGCCGTTCGCCGCGCGGTGGCGCTGTACAGATGGTTCGTGTTTTGGTTAAGCGACGTTAACTTTACGCATTTGGCGCTGGTGTGCAGTGGGAAAGTTGTAGATTAGTTTTCTTATTAGCCGAGGTTTTTTACTCCCTTTACACTTATTGGACTTAGTCACGAACTACAATAATCTTTAAAATTATAAAACACTTTTTCCATTTTAACATTAATACCCTAATCCTATAGAATGCGTTCATACAACTCCACTACGTTTTCTTAAAGTACCTATGATATTATCTTAAAAGATTCGTCAAAATAGGCCCATTAGGGAAGCTTATTAGATATACAAATCTATAAGACATCAGTAATGGGTGCTTTGAACTTTGTAAATAAGTTCTCCATTCTTATGCAATCAAATATATCAATCGTAAATTGCTACCATTATATCAGTTAAACTATGTACTTATAGATATATTATGGAGATTTTAGTGAACTTCTTAAAAGAGGCATAAATCAGCAATTTTGATATGATGAAATATATTTTTGTATGTGTGCGTAGAAGTAGGTTCAGAGAGCTAAGCATGAACAGATTGGTGGTAGCGTAACGTTGTCAAAAAAGCGTGCTGTCACGTTCGTCTTTATTTAATAGATTGGTTGCGTGAAAAGGATGGCGGATATTATGTCGATTGCGTTGATGTAACGGTCTTGAGTTCGTGTTAAGATCTCGGTTGACTTGGGTTCTGAGTTATGGCCCACGTGGGCCGGACGATTGGCATGGCTAATCGCGTAAACCGTGGCGGTAGAAAAACTATAGATTTGAGAGAGTACCTACCTACCTATACGGTCTATTGTTGGAATCGATAATTTATTATTGTATTGTATTTTATTTTTATACACCGTCACGCCTATATTCTCCAAGCGGGGGTGGCAGAGGTGTACTGAGTACACCCACGTTTCGCCGACGATGTTAGGTCCCATCTAATAGGGGGCCTATTGCCATATACCGGGCACAATTCCAGACTCCGGAATGTACTAGGAAGTTTTCGTTAGAAAAACTACACTTGTCTGACCTAGGATTTGAACCCAGGACCTCGTGCTCACAAAGCGAAGCGCTTTGCCACTAGACTTTGTTATAATGTTTTATTTAATTTCAAGAGTTTATTAAGGTAGACGATTTTATCATTATTGCTATTACCAATTTTACTTCTCAAGTATTTATTTACTGTCAAAGGTCACTTACATATTTTATTCAATGCTCTTGGCTTCAGCTTCAGAAGTTGAAAATTATAATAAAATATAGACCGCCATTTTCTTTGAGTAATGTAGTTTTGGTTAGTTAGGTGAGATAGTTTTGTCACATCAAAAAACTACAGGGTTTTTATAAAGGCTTACGACGTAGTTAGTTAAGTGGTAAATATTTAGTGTAATCTATCTATCTATCTATATCATCACGCCAGATCCCTTACGAGGTAGGCAGAGAGTACAGAGTTCCAACAGGCTCTTTCCTTGCATACCTCTCTGGCTTCCTCTACTTTCATAGTTCGTCTCATACACGCTCGCCGGTTACGGAGACTCCTGACTTGTCCTTCAGATAAGATCCGGTCTATTTAGTGTAATAATATTAGAAAATAGTGGACTGTTAACACAACATTGCACAGAGGTAGAAAGGTTAGCATAGGTAGCGTCTATTGGTTTTTAAGACCGGTTTACACTGTGCATATTAGTAGGTACTAATCCCTAAAAAATTACCTACTAATTGCTTAGTTAACAACCAGGGTTGAAAAAAACAAGAAATTGGAATAAATAAAGTTTTTTTTATTTTATTCGTTTAAAACAATGTTTGATTTATTATTATTATTTTAGGAAAATAGTTTCATAGCTCATAATAAAAAAATGCCTATCATAATTATTTATACTTAGAGGAACGTCTAAGACCACTATCAAGAAACCTATTTCATCGATTTGGATTAACTAGTGGGTTCCATGTATAAAAAGATTTTTTCCATTGTATAATTTTTGATAAAGATCGTTTTTGATATCGAAGAATAAAAATGATAAAAATATTTTCTATTCGTAAGCACGTTTTATTTGCCAATCTAGTGCTTATTTGAAACGATTTAAGACGTTGCTTTCAAATACATATTAAAAACAGTCGGAAGTACTTTTTAAAACATGTTTTCAACACGGTGATTAAAACATTTTTTTGTAACAACCCTGTTATCAACCCACATAAAAGTTATTTTTTTTTACATAGGTATATAAGCTCTCGCAATACAATAATGGTACGTTTCTTTTACTGCCAATTTTGGGTCAAAGGAACGTTGGATAATACTGGGTACCTAATTCGAGTTTATAATAATCCACAGCTGTGATAAGACTTAATGTCTACTTATGTCCAGAACTTGTTGGAATTCGGCACTCTCTGCCTACCTCGGAAAGGAGCTGGCGTAATGATAGACAATGTTCAAAAAACCACAATGATCGGATAAATTTATCATTCCGTTCATTTTAGTTACACTCTCACTTCAAAATTCAAATAAATCAATCAATTTAAATATTTTGGTGCTTCCTAAATCAAATAAGCGATAAAAAATTTACGACCATTTTGTCTCCATTAAGTTACTATAAAATCAATAAAATTATTGATGACAACATTTTATTAGCACGCAGTGTGTACGAATAGGTTATAACGCTAAATCGGTAAAGTATTGATACCTTAAAATGTGATTTGATATTAAGTGTTTCAAGTTTTTGAATATTACTAACTTCTAGTTAAACTTTTAACATCAATTATTGAAGTCAAGAAATAAATAGTTCGTTAATAATTAACTTTTACCATTGCAGTTTTACTACACGAATAAAATTGTTCAAATTTCAAATTCTTTCCTTCTAAAACTAAAATTTACACTCGCCAATAGTGCCAAACTTTTTTTAAAGCAAAAGTATAAAGCTACACGAGATATACAGCCAAGTCAAAGTTTTAGCGTCAACCTCCCGTGCGATCGAGAGAGATCCCCCTCTCCCCTCTCATCTAACTTGTTCCATTACCGGGGCTATTCCTTTCGTTCCAATTTCAAATTTGAAGCTGATGGAGCATCTATGGTACCGCAGCTTTGGCGGGCTTCGCGTGAGATTGGGTCAAAAGCGTATAATACGAAACGTGTCGATGGTTGTGCGTGTGTTATAAATTCATATGAATATGGTAGAGATTTGCATGCACTTTCATAGATCAATTTAGATGGCATTAGAATGTTGATTAGCTAATATTATAATATTTTCGTAGATATAGTGTTTATCTACTCAGAGACATGCGTAATTAGAAAATACCTATCATTATAAGATACCTGTTAACTCCAACTAACAATTACAACTGACAGTTTCGTCTTCATAATCGTTGAGCACTATGACACTACGAATAGACCTACCTAGTAAAAGGCTTGCATGGTAACAGGAAGGCCTTTTAATTAAAGTCACTGCATCCAAAGAAGTAGAATCATCTTGAATGACATTTAATCTTAATTAAAGTAGGCAGGTATCTCTTAAACGGAATGGTGTTGGTAAATCATATTGGATTGGATCCAACAAGATGTACCATCGTCACCAACTTGGATTACTTGTTAATTGGTCATACTTACCTAGCTACTCAAGTAAACACTTAAGTACTTGGTTATAAAAAAAGTATCTTTTCTATTTAAAAGCATTTTTAGTTTAATTTGCCGCAATCAGTACCTGGATACGGATATATGTAGGTACTTGTTTATTGCTAAACATATCATTAAATTTGCATTGTTACTTAATTAAATAAAACAATTTACTATTTTTAATAAACATCAATTTTACGACTTTTTTATTAAAACAATGATCGGAGATCGAATGATTTTGTTTTGATCCAATAATCAGAATATCTGATTAGAATTTATTGTATTCGTATGGCTTAATTTCGCTTCGATTTGGTTTTATCTTATTGAATTGATAATTAATTGCCACAAATGATTGGAATTTATGAGTTAGGTAGGTATTGTTATGTTTTAATTATTTTCTATAACGCCATGTGGTAGTTTAATGATAACGATACCTTTGTCGGTATTAGCATTGTAAATTGGACCAAAAACGAAAATTAAACTTGGGGTTGGTTATTACAAATCGGTGCTATTAGTTCTCATTCATTAATGTCATGTAACCTGTCATCATATTTTATGTAGATTTTTTTGGATTAGATCTAAAATACTTAATGTCTGATATACATCAGGGACCTACCAGGTACGGCCACAACGATTACCGATGGCGTGTCGTCGTAGGTACCTAAATAAATTATTTGACATATCCGAATATGTGTAACCTTTACACTGGATAGGTTTTCTTATCAAAAATATTTAAGAATATAACTGACGTATGCTTATCAACACTAGATGGCGCTATTCCCCTTTATGAAATCCGTATATGAGTACCTAGGTAAATTGTTGATAAGTTTGTACAGATTTTTCTAAAAGTTAATGTCCTCTTTTTGTATAATATGTTTAATATACCTGCATTGATCTATATTACCTGATTATAAAACATTTTATAACAATAATTGAATCCAAATAATTATGTAGAATCTTTAAAGTTTAAGTACTCTAAGTGTAAAGTGGAATGTTTTATTTTTCTTTCATTTTGTATAGATCAGAACACGCTTCAAACATCAGTATTCACCCCTCTCACTTTCTCAATAAGAATTCCGTCACAAGGCCAATACAAAACAACTAAGGTAGCCCTACCTATAAACTTGCATCGGCAGCTTTCCCGAACTCGAGACTTACATACGTCACAAGGTAATGTCGGTACGTCTGTGTTTTCTACTAGTTCCGCCATCTTTGTTTGTGTATCCACCAGAGTGGGCGAATTTAAAAATAATTCCTTACAGTTTCAGGGCACGTCCGTTCGTTATTTTAGTCTGGCCAATTCCGACGTTCGGGCAATACTGCGCTGAAAATCTGAGGGCTTAATACGAAAACTTGGACGTTAGCGAAACGCTAGCGAGTAATTCCGTTTTCACGTTCAGGCTTATTTAGTAAATTGTAGTGTGACAAGGATGGCATGAAAACTCACTAGCATCGCGCTCACATTAATCTTTTTGTGCTAAGTTCTCTGAAATCATTCTACTTTCGAACACACAGGAGAAATAAAACTTCATATTGGTTGAATTGAAAATATTTTATATTGTATATGGATTATGTTGAAGTTCTACGTTTGTGAAATTGAGATTGGTAGAGAGAGTATATTGGTTCTGATTTTCGGTATAAACTTTCAATATTTGCTGGTACCTTGTAGAAATGCGAAGGATTCATACTGACGCCCGATTTAAAATTGGTTTCTATTATCAACGACGGATGAACTGTTTTGTATTAATGTTCTTACTACTTTTGTTTTTTGAGAACTATGTTACTTAAAAAAAAGTTACTTATAGATATGTAAATTTGAATAGAGTCATCTTTTTTTGCATATGAGTTCCAATATGCACAAGATACATAATACTTGCGGAACCAAAATTAAATCAAAATAAACTCTACCACTTTAGTGATACATATATTTGTAACCATTCTAGGTAGTTGTGGGATAGGCAGCAAACAAATAGGGTTTATCATTCGGTTTGATCATCTTACTTATAACCTATGTATGAGATAAATCTGTCGCATACGTTGCATAATTCAGTATGATAACAATTAATGATGGTATTTTCTATTATTTAACAAAAACAACAACTGTGGCAAGTTTATCACGTATATAGATAACCATTCTCTCCTCTAGGCATCGATATCATCATACAGAAAATAGTGATAGTTATATTTTTCTAATACAAGGAAAGCAAACTAGGGCAAAAGTTTCCTTCCGATAACACGATCAACTTCCCTATACCAAGTGTTACATGACTCTGTCGCATTACGGCTTGGATAAACTTTGCTCCGAATATCAACGGCATGTAGTAAACACAACATGCTGTATACATACGAACAAATATATAACCAATATGTTAAGGAAGTATGAGTGCGCATCGAGAGAATTAGAATGCGGTTTCATTGTAATAGCGTAGCGACCCTAGCAGTCTAACTGATCTGCAAGTTAGATCGATAGGCTTTTTAGGCACTAGAAGTTTAGCACAAAAGGATGATGTTAGAGTGAGGCTAGCGAATTGATATGTCACTCTTGTCACACTACAAATTCACTAAATAAACATGAACGTGATATCACGATTTCTGCTATCGTCAAAGTGCTCAATCCGTTCATCATAAATAGTATTCGTTTTAAACGATTTCAAAAATTGTTTTAAACAAAAATATTTTGATATTAAATCAGCCGTTAAATTGAAATAAAATTTGTAGAATTATATTCAATGGCTTCATAGTTTCACAGCTAATTTGTTGACCTACTGTGAAATTGTTGTAGGTTTTGCTGTGGGATTTGTTTAAATGGATTATTTATCTTTTTTATTATTTTACTTAAAGCAGTCTACATAGAGTCATTACGTCAGTTACGTAAAATCAAGTTTATTTCAGTCTAATATACTCTAGGTATAAGTTAAAATTTTAAACAAAACTACTTTTTATGAATTTTATCGCGGTTTATTTTATTTTTATGTTATCAACATTGACTTTTGAACGTCGAAGATCTCAATACTTCCCATGATCATGGGTGCTGTAGGGAACATAAAAATGAAATAAACCGCGATAGCATTCATTTCATGTTCCTTCCTTAAAAATAACGAGCAATATATTTGCATGTGATATGATCTGCCTAACTACCGCCAGTAAACAGCATATTTCATTCCGCTTTAATCTCTGCTCCACCTATATGTCGGTGCGGCCTAACATCGGCCAATATGCGAATGCCTGAGACTGGCGCCCAATTTGTACAAAAACAGCGACGCCCAATTCCCCGCCATATATTTGTTGTTTCTAATATTCTTTCCATACTTACCTATTTGTCTTTTCTGTATCGTACTATGTAAGTTGGTAGCGGGAAAACCAATGTTACATTTGCTTAGATTCAAAGTTTTTCATGTTAAATAAAATAGGTATATGTTATTTTATTTTTTAAACGTAGCCTTACACTAGGAATTATTCCTGTATCGTGGGTGCGTTTGCAAACATAAAATTCACATACACAAATACCTGGAGCGAAATAAATAGTTGTGGGACACCAAAGATTTGTCCCGTGCGGGAAACGTACCAGCGACTACTCAATCAAGTGGGCGGAGCGACTCAAGCTGTTAACCACTGAAACAAACCGACCAAATCATTGTGTTCAACAAATTATCCATTTAATAGTGTACTTATATAAACCGAGTCTTATCTGATGGAAAAGTCAAGAGTCTCCGTAACCGGCGAGCGTGTATGAGACGAACTATGAGAGTCGAGGAAGCCAGAGAGGTATGTAAGGAAAGAACCTGTTGGAACTCTGTACTCTCTGCCTACCCCGCAAGGGATCTGGCGTGAGGTTATAGATAGATAGATAGATATTATTAATGGAAATATTATCAACTTAAATGAAAGAGGTTAAAATTGTATGATGTCATGACCTGTACAACAAACTGACCGGCGTTGATTTCACACCTGTCAGAATAAATACATTTGCAATCATTTTATTAACGCATCATTATCGTCAAAAGTGTTGAAGACCGAATAGTATCATAATTATTTTATAAAGGCAATATAAATGCTATAAAAATCGACTGTGGGTGGTCCTCAAATTCCAGAAAGCAAAGTATTCGTTGGCATTTCGTAAGCACGCCACGATCTTTCCACAAGCTAAAGACAGTTGCCAAATGTCCTCGGTGTCCCCAAATAACCGACATCTCTAAGTGACTGTACCAATAAATTTCTTAATTTAATTAAAGTTATTTCTCCCCGTCTGAGCTGCAGTTTCTATAAACAACATGTATCAGAGCTGCAACTTTGTCTCCTAATAGTGATGAGATAGCTTGCGTTATATTTAGTGTTATTCGCTGTGTAGATATTTGTTCCATACATAAATTTATTACACGGAATTATCATTTCTCTTTCATTATTAAGAATATAATATTTTGTTACATTGTCATAGTACAAAATGAAGAATGATTAAAGCAAGAAACTTTAACATTTAAACAGAGTTGAAATAGTCCGAGTGAATTAAAATTCATGAATTCAAACATTTGTACCTAAATTAGACGTTCTAGGCAATTAAGTAACTTAATAAACCTTAGAACTCGTGTTCATTTATTTATTAGTCAAACCATCAGTTTAACATATTCCATGGTATTATAAGTTGTAATGAATTTAAATGGTTTATGTAATGGTTTAATCAGATAACGACGGGGTTTTGTACTTACACACCCCACTACCCCCTTCCATTATTCCCTTCGGTCAGTGATAGGAACGTGATATACTTAATAATCAACAAATTAAAGTACAGAGTAGAAAATTGATTATCTCGATATTTTGTATTAGATATTTTCATAAAGAGAAATGTTATACAAAAATAAATACTAGGTTTCCTTTCAGAGAAAATGGATGCAGTTACATTTTTCTGAATTGAAGTAAGGCCGGCTTACACTGACGGCCCCACGACGCGGTGTGCATGTAAAATACATATGTCAATACAATAGAGAGCTTACGTGATACATATTCGGTGCCATGCGCCAATGTACTCCAAGAGCTTAGCATGAAAACATTGACTATAGCGTAACGCTATCGAGCATGCAGCTGTCACTTTCATCTTCATTTTATAAATTTGTTGTGTTAAAAGGATAGCATGTTAAAGCGATAACATCACTCCAACTTCAATGTATTCATGCTAAGTCCTTTAATCCTAAGAATCTAAAGATTCACATATCACACAGCAGGTGCACTGCAAGCCAAAACTGTTTTAAATAGGTAGATATGAACTCTTATTAATTTTATTTTAATAATAAGATTTGTCGTCATATAATTTTCAATGTTACAAATATTAATAATATTCTATGTATTTTATGTGAATGCCGAAATTTATAATAAAAAAACTACACTTAACTCTATTAATAAGCAGGTGCTATTACAATATACGACTAATGAATTTTGAAATAAAATAAGTATTGTTCTTTCATCATTTTATGTAACTGCAATCAGCCAATAATGGCACATCTAATGTGGTACAAAAAGATAAGGCAGCTGTGTTTCGTTGATACTTCTTAATTAAGACTGCATTGCTAACCGGTTGTAAGTAAAAAAAGTTAAATATTTATTTATTTAAATGTAGTCGTAACCTTCAATTATTAGATAAACTATCTTGATATATATCTATCTATATCATCTCGCCAGATCCCTAAGCGAGCCTACGCCAGTATAGGCATAGAGTTTATTACATAAACAGTACATTAAAAATAACATAATATATGAGACTTAAGTAAATGGTTACTTATAAAATTGGTACAGGTAATAATAGAAAATCTTAATTTATACACATGTATTAAACACATAACACACATTAAAATATATTATACACATGCATTACACATACACCTCCACACACATATCTACACACACATATAAAACACTGTCTAACAATTTCCTTTTCCTTTTTTGTTTTTTTTTTTACATTGAATTTAATACTTTAAGCTACAAGCATGTAATGATTAGTCGCACAAAAATATGTTAGTACACAAAATGTAAATCATGTATTGGCTGTATGGAGAATGTGTATAAAACGCCCTTAAAATTTATGTCAGTCACATAAATTTTAAGGGCTGTTGGTTTTGAAATAAAAAAATAAACCGCGATAAAATCCGTAAAATAGTTTTATTTAATGTGTTATACTCGCGTAAATCTAAAAACTCAATATGGGCTGTTGGTTTTGTGTTGTGTTTGGCTCTTTATCGTACTGGAACTTGAAATATTATATTTTCTTACGATATATTACTCTTACTGACTGACTGCCTTGTTGGTCTAGTGGCGAGGCGCATTGCTTTGTGATCTCGCGGTCCTGGGTTCAAATCCTAGGTCGGACATATGTAGTTTTTCTAACGAAAACTTTCCAGTACGAGTCCGGAGTCTAGAATTGTGCCCGGTATATGGCAATAGGTTCGCCCATGGGTATACTCAGTACACCTCTGCCACCCCCACTAGGGGAATATAGGCGTGACAGTGTGTGTGTATAATACTCTTTGGTGTGTCCACTTACCAACATATCACATAATATACGTAATACATACATTTCTCTAGCCTTATATGTGCTGGGTAAATATGTTGTATTCGGATTAAAATCTATCTATCTATCTATATCATCGCGCCAGATCCCTTGCAGGGTAGGCAGAGAGTACAGAGTTCCAACAGGTTCTTTCCTTACATACCTCTCTGGCTTCATCCACTCTCATAGTTCGTCTCTTACACGCTCGCCGGTTACAGAGACTCTCGACTTTTCCATCAGATAAGACTCGGTTTAATTGGTCGTCATAAGATGGTTTAGGTCTTCCCCGGTACCTGCATCCTTCCACTTTCAGATTGTATATCTGTTTTGTACGGATTAAAATCATGTTCTATTTACAATATATTCTGAAAAACAGATACATATACACCCTCAACAAAGATAAACAGTATTAAATAATAATGTTTTGAACAAGTTGTTAATATCAGAGTAAAAAGGTATTAAATTAAGGTATTACAACCGTGAACAATAAGGACATACATAAGCAATAACACAGATGAAGCCAGAGAGGTTTGTCAGGAAAGAACTTGTTAGAACTCTGTACTCTCTGTCTACCCCGCAAGGAATCTGGAATGATGATATAGATAGAATATTAATTTAAGTATACAGAATATACAATTCCCTACAATATTCAGAAGCGTTTATTTTGTTTATAGGAACGGTATGGCTATCCAACGGCAGCGTGTATAGTGGAGAATGACGTTAATTTCACCAGCCCTAGTAAAGGCCAGCGTTGTGGATTATGGCCCAAATCCCCTTTGACTTAAGGAGAATCCCGTGCCTATGAGAAAGACATTAATGCGCCCACTCATGCGTTCCCTTTAAGAAAATCCTTTCCTTATAGGAATTTTATTTGATAATGGCATGACAATGTCAGAGGTGGCTAGTTAAATACTACATATAATCACGCCAAATCTCTTGAGGGATAATCAGAGAGTTCAGAGTAGATAATCATTTTATTTAATAATTGTATCAAATCTTTGTTGTTGCCTGATTCGTTTTGAATTAAAAATTAAGCAATAGTACTTTCTTCTCAATTTTTTCATAGATATACTTATATTTTGATAAAGTCTCTATTAATCAATATTATAATTTATCATTATATTAGATAAAGAAATCACAGTAGGTACCTTTTCTTTAAAAGATCATCATCATCATCATCTCAGCCCATACTTGTCCACTGTTGAACATAGGCCTCCCCAATCGCTTTCCAGCGTAACCGGTCCGATGCCACCTGCATCCAACGACTTCCTGCGATTTTCACAAGATTGTCGGTCCATCTGGCAGGCGGTCGTCCCACGCTGCGCTTGCCAATACGTGGTCGCCACTCTAGAATCTTTCTGCCCCAACGCCCGTCCGATCTACGCGCTATGTGGCCCGCCCATTGCCACTTCAGCTTGCTAATCTTAAGGGCTATGTCGGTAACCTTGGTTCTTCTACGAATCTCCTCATTCCTGATTCGATCGCGTAGAGAAACGCCGAGCATAGCTCTCTCCATAGCTCGGTAATAGTATAATCGGGTAATAGTATTTTGTTTTAAGTATCTTTAAAAGATACTTAAAACAAAATACTATTATATAATACAAGTGTAACACATATCTATTGTTAAAACGCTCCCCAGAAACTAGAAAATGTGTCAAACATTATTCATGCTTAAAATAGTGTGATCAAAGACATTCTCACATATTCAACGGCATCCAGTTAACATGCCATAGAATGTTATTAGTAATTCTTGTCAGTTTACGATTCATTCATTGCGTTTGTGAAGCCGCGAGAGGATGGACTGACTGCACTGATAGCCACCAGTCTGTAACTGTTACTTAAATATGCACTATAGGTTGCCTGAAAGAAATGGCTTTTAGTAATAAGACCGCCAGTTGTACCTTGCTATTTTTAATGCTATTGTACAATAAAGAGTACTCTATCGATCTATAGTTAGACTTAAGAAAAACCAGGTAAGCCTATACAAGTTGTAACATAAACAATGCAAGATCTGAAAGTAGTTTGTTGTAAATCGGCAACTAAATCGATTCCAATACATCTCAATATGCAGACAAAAGCACAGAGGGCCTAGACAAGTTGCAAGCGTTTTGTTTCTATTCTCTTGTCGCAATCGATAGCGCATTGTTTAGACCACGTGACTTTTCGTTGCAAAATGTCATTCCCATACATTTTTCCGCTTTCTATTAGAGTTAACGACTGTAGATTGTCAACTTGGCTATAGGCGCCGGATTCGTAGTTGATTTGGGTACCAAAGGGCTTAAAAAATGGTAAGAAACTCCTTGAAATTGGAAGTTCGATTTTCGTATTGAATTCGTAAAGCAATGATCTAATTGGGGTGTCTGCGGTCTTGCATTGTATATTTATATATAAAAGTAAAATATATAACCACCTTGTATAAGTTACTTGCAATCAATCTGGCGTGATGAGCGAGAAAGAGAGAAAGAAAGAGAGATGTATAGATATTTTTCTGCAGGGGGGTAAGAAAAGCCGTTTATTCAGGAAAATTTGGTAAATGTTAATACGACACGACGGAAGGAGAGATGTTTAGGGCTTATATATTGTTACTATTATGTAAGTTATGGTTTTTTACCGGTATCTAGTTAACATGCCGTAGGGTGGTATTATTAATTCCTATCAGCTTACGAGTAATTCATTTCGTTTGTGCAACCGCGTGTGGATGGACTGACTGCACTGATAGCCATTAGTCTGTAACAGTTACCTACTTAAATATGCACTATAGTTAAACTTTAAAATAAGCCAGCTTGACCTATATGAAACACCAGTCTATAGTTATTAACCGTAGGTCGCTAACAGAAAAAAAAATTCAAGGGAATTTGGTAAAATTTGATACGAATGTAACAAAAATTGCACCCGAGTGAGTATATTGAAATTAGAAGTCTTATTCTATATAACGTAAATTTCCTACTGGTTAACTTTTAAATTACCTATATAGCTTTACCGTATCTTTGGCGACGATATGTAATCTGAAATACTTTAATCCAATCGAATAAATTAAACTTTGCAAAAACCCTGACCATAGTCGTGGTTACCCGCTTCAATTCGTAGAGCTTACGTTGAGAATTTCAATTCGATATGTAAGAAATTGCGGTAACGCATACCAACGTTTCGATTTCGAAAACAAATCAATCATCGTCACCCGTTGAAAACCAAATGTCTACACCCGACTTATAATAAGAATATTTAATTGTATGTACTCGCAAATAGTGTGTACTCGTATATGACTATCAGTGTCCTTAATCACTACATCCAATTAAACACGTAACGCGGTGCGTTACGACTACTTCGCGAAATGATCGTTTAATGGTACTCCAGAATACCACTACCCTATCATTTCCCAAGGTTATCATAGCGCGCCACGTTGAGTCATACCGAATAAGGACCCTGGCTAGTCCTTTAATGTAGCCGTGTCTAGACCCTTGGTTCTCGCCGGGAATTCTTATTAGCCATTTGCGATGCTCATAATAGTGCTACTGTTTACATTTGTGTGCTTGATGCATATTTATTCATCGATATGTCTCTATGATCCGGTTGGGTTCAATATGCTTTGCTACGGTGTTGCCAGTATTGACAAATAAATACAAAGTTACGAACAGGGAGCTTAGTATATAAAGATTTATGTTAATGTGAGGCTAGCGAGTTGATATGCCATCCTTGCCACACTACAAGTTTACTGAATAAATATGAACGTGACAGCACGATTATTCGCTAGCGTCACGCTAACGAATAATCGTCACGAGGTATGTATTGAAAGAACTTGTTGGAACTCTGTACTCTCTGCCTACACCGCAAGGGATCTGGCGTGATGATGTTTTGCTGTTGTTGTTGTCACGCTAACGTCAAAAATTTCGTGCTAAGCCCTCTGATCTTAAAAATGTAAACGCTAATCTTTAAGTGTCGGTAAAATTTTAGGACGTATAGGTAAGTTTGTCTCACATAAATAATTGTTTTATTGACTTTATAGGCTAACATTTTATTCAAATTTATCTATCTCTCTATCCATCTATATCATCACGCCAAATCCCTTGCGGGGTAGGCAGAGAGTACAGAGTTTCAACAGATTCTTTCCTTACATACCTCTCCATTCAAATTTATGACTATAAATTTATTATTTGTGTGTCGATTTTCAAAGTTTAAATATCTTGGGTGTGTCTATGTAATCTCATTCGATTAATTAAGTAATATCAGAGTCAAACCGTGCGCGGAGCAAATCATTGTGAGATCCGCAAATATTTGTTACGGTTTGAGCGTCTGTATATGAAATTCAAGTTTCTAAACGGTTCTATGTCACAGAAATAATTTCTAGAGATTGCCAAAAAATTCTTTAAAAATAATACACACACACCGTCACGCCTTTATTTCCCATTCAGCGGGGGTGGCAGAGGTGTACTGAGTACACCCACGTTTTGCCGACGATGTTAGGTCCCATGTAATATGGGGCGAGCCTATTGCCATATACCGGGCACAATTCCAGACTCCGGACTCATATTGGGAATTTTTCTTTAGAAAAACTACATTTGTCCGACCGACCGAAGACCGAAGCGATGTGCTTTGCCACCAGACCAACGAGGCACTCTTTAAAAATAATATAGTAGAAAATTACAAAGTAAAGGTATCAAAGTTGTGTGAACGTCATGTACTCATAAAAGTCGAAGTTTGTCGACCGACCACTGTGGTGGATTCATGCAAAATGTATTCGAGCGGTGTCCTCGTGAAATTTGTATAAGAAGTGGATAGTTTCTACGTCGCCCTCTTGCCTCGACGAGTTTGATATTTTAGTTATATTCGCATTCAGCGTATACATATATAAAGTACTACTATGTTACTATGGGTTCGAAGTACGAGAGTGGATGTAGAAAATTTAAGATTGTCTTGTAGAGAAAAGTTAAAATGTAAAGGGCTACCTCTAACTTTCAAACATTATCAGACAGATAATTGTTTATTTTGTTTTTGCGGTGTTTTTATTAGCATTTACATTTTGTCCTTGAGCAAGAATCGAACATTATTGGAACTTTACTCTCTCTGAAAAGATCAAGGTTGATGTTTATTCCATTTATATTGTACCTCTTATTTTATATCATAGTATATGCATTATTTAATGCTTAATGATAAAACCAAATAAATTTAATATAAATAAATAGACCATAACTGACGGACGATTTAGCGCAGTGGTTAAGAGCTTAAGCCGCTCCGCCCACTGTGTCTAATAGTCCCGGGTTCGATTCCGCACGGGACAAATCTTTGTGTAATCCACAAATATTTGTTCCGGTCTGGGTATTTGTGTATATGAATTTTCATGTTTGTAAACGCACCAACGACACAGGAAAAGATCCTAGTGTGGGGCTATGTTTTATAAAAAAAAAAGATAACATTAAACTAAAAATATGGAAAATGTTATATGACAACGATTTATAAAATATTACATAAAACCTATACTTAGGTAACTAATTATACTACTGCTTACGTCAATATGTAATTTAAGAAACCAAACACATATTCGTGACCATGTAATATCCAAATAACGCTGTTAAAAATAGGTATCTATCTATCTAAATGATCTCGTCACATCCCTTGCTAGCAGATACATATTATTGCTAAGTCAGCTTTCCACCCTCCAAGTGAGAATCGTGTGAGCTCATACACAAGTAAGAGGAACGGCAAACTCGGTGTGTCGTTTTTTTTCGCTGAAACAATATTTCATCTCGAGTTCATGGGGCTGGGGCACGCCATCCGCTGGGCCTGGTTATTTTTGACGTACTCTTCGAACCATCTACCTGCATAATTTACTTACAACGATGTCACGTATATATCCCACAATTTCAACGAAGCTAGGAATATCTTCGATTTTTTATCGTATTTATTATTTTTTGGTTTGGTTAGAGCGTAGACAGATCCGATCAATCGATTGAATAATTGTGGGTTCAATACTCGTGGAAAAATATGACCCATTGATATTTGTTTTAGTCTGTTGTAGTTATCATATCTTTTGGTTTCTGTTACATCAACGACACAAGATTTAGTCTGTTTTAGAAAGTTTACATATAACCAACTCTTTTAAAGCAATTATATGTTTTTGTTTAGTATTAGGTATTCGTATTTAAAAAAATAACATTCGTAAATGATTACTCACACATTATCCGCCAGAAGACGTCCACTGTATGATAAAGGTGGTAAATTCCGACCGCCCTTGACTTGCTGTACGTATCCAGCTTTTCACCAGGTCTGCAGTGGTCGATCGATCAGGACAACTACCTATCTATCTATCTATATCATCATGCCAGCTCCCTTGTGAGGTAGGCAGAGAGTACAGAGTGCCAACAGGTTCTTCCATTACAGGCCTCTCTGGCTTCCTCCACTCTCATAGTTCGGCTCATACACGCTCGCCGGTTACGGAGACTCTTGACTTGCCCTTCAGATAAGACGCAGTCTATTTGGTCATAGTAAGATAGTCCAGGTCTTCCCCGGTACCTAAATCCTTCCACTTTTGCAGTGTATATCTGTTCTGTCATTCTTTCTTCCGACATTCTTACTATATGCCCGATCCAACAGAACATACCCTTTTTCATCTTTACACCGATACTTTCTTTCATACTTACACGCTTCCTTTCTACGCCTTTATACGCGACGCTACGCAAATACGTTCAGCATGCATAACAAATACCTATACCTTAAAAATAGCAAAGATATGATTATTGTATGTCGATATTATTGGATAATTTTCTTATTTAATAGGAGCTATAAAGACAACAATAGGTGTACGTAAAGTAAATTTATTTATTATTCGAAGACATGTACACACATACAAGTCAGATCTTGAAGAATTAGGTATCTACGATCTTAGTTTCAAATAATAATTATTAGCTTTATTCATGTAACTAGCTGTTACCCGCGGCTACGCACGCGTTTATTTGGTAATTTGACATAGGGGAGTCGGTTATTCCGGAATAGCACACCTTCTGTTTATTATTCCGAAACCTAAGATACGCCCATACTAAGTTTCTTGAAAACTCCGTTCAGCCGTGTTAGTATGGAGAAATAAAAACTATCCCGCTAGAATCATGATTTTTTCTGGGAGAAAGAGTAACCTAAAATAATCCCTGAAAAGTCCCCCATCATCCAGGAAGAGTCCATTTAAAATCTGTTCCGGCGTTCCGGAGATTAGTAGGTACGGACAAGTTACAGCTCGCGACCGAAAAATAATAAAAATAAAAAAGTTTTATGATTTATCCCGCGATAATCCCGGAATGCTTCATTATTCCGTGATAAAAAGTATTTATTATTTTAAGTTAGGAGATAAGTTATTACCATACCACATTTCATTGAAATCCGTTCGGTAAATTTTGTGTGGTTGAAACACAAAGAGACAGACAGAAAGACAGACAGAAATACAGAAAGACAGATAATCATCCCAAAAAAAAGTTTCGATATCGATAAGAAAGTGTAGCCTCTTTGTTTTTTTTTTCTCTTTGTTTTTTTAAATACGTAGCCCCACACTAGGATTTATTCCTGTATCGTGGGTGCGTTTACAAACATGAAAATTCACACGCACAAATACCCAGACCGAAAAAAATTTGTGGGTCACACAAATATTTGTCCCGTGCGGGAATCGAACCCGCGACTATTAGACACACTGGGCGGAACGGCTTGAGCTCTTAACCACTGCGCTAAATCGTCCGTCGAAACGTCCGAAATGAACATTTTCAAAAATATTCAGACAGTCAAATCTATATTTGGCTCAGTTACAGTTTTATTACATGCATAGATTATATCTACTCAAAACGAAACCAGGAACTTAATTTGTCTAATTGTTGTCTGTAAGGATAATAATAGAATTGATGTTTTTTTATGTTACGTTTTATTTCAATGATGTCTGCTGGTAGATATCGTTGATTATAATTCAGGGTCAAATTATACAGTACCAATTTGTAATAATTAATTAATTTACAGACATTAATGTTACAAACTCTAAAACAGTTTTGCAACTACTGACCAATTAGTGAATTAAATCTTTTATAAAATAGATATAGCTACTTGTTTTGTACGTGTCTAACGACTAACAAGCAATTCTAAAATCTTGTTATATGTAATAAGTTTTTTCCATTGATAAACAACACTAATTACTTTTTAAAATATAACATTTAAAAAGAAACTGTATTCAACTTCGATTCCATTTTATACTCTCTGAAACATTTTAATAGAAAGACAAAAAAACCTAACAGCTAAAAATAACAGTCCAACCCGTTGAATTTCACGCGGGAACACTAAATTCAAATAAAGAAAAAGTCCTGGGTAACATTTTCATTCCTCACCACCTGCACATTACCATACCAGGATAGAGGTGGTCTTTCTAAACTCGGGTCATTCCGACCCGAGGGCAAACTTAGTCGGAATGGCCGGTAACTAAAAACTCTGGCTTTATAGACAGGCATCCCGGAATAAACGATGGCTGTGTTGATGTGGGGTCCGAGTGCGGGAGAACGGTGATTCTGAAACATAGTAAAAACAAAATATTATTAAGTTTTTGGGTGGTAAATAAATGGGGGTAAATGAGGATGATTTTCATAAGCCTTATTAATTTATTCTTAAGTTCCAAATTTTTATTATAAAAAAATACCGTTATGCCTATATTCCCAAAGCAGAACCACCACATTCACCCAGATGTCGCTGACAGTCTTGGGTCCTAATGATGTTTGAGGACGACTTGGCCGGCGATAAAAATGTAGGCCATACCGGCCGCTCCACTCACATCATCGGAGCAGTTTGGTCCATACATGGAAGAAATATTTGTATACCCCACAATTGTTTGTCGGTCTGTGTATTTGTGCATGTGGATTTCATGTTTGTTAATACACCCATTACACAGTACTTTATTTTCAAGTGCGGGGTATACGTGTTTTAAAAAAAAATAGTAGGGAAGACCCATATTGGCTACAATTTCAGACAAATTGCGACTGAAAATTATTTGATAGAAAATGCACACTTAAGTGTTTGGTTTCTTAAGATTTTGTATATATTAAAAAAAGACGAACCATATTAATGCAAATGGAAAAAATGTGTTTAAGGTATAATTGAATTGATCAAATTGTCGTTTTGATATTCAACGCTATATTACCTAACCAAAGTCATCGCGAACTTTCAATGTCGTACTTATAACAGAAATATATGTTTTAGTCTAATATGTGCCTAATTAAAATCTCTTTAATTAAACACATATTAGACTAAATTGATGAATTTACTTAATAATTTATTTCGACCGTCTAACGAAAACAGGAATATAAGTGATAGATCAAATATAAATGTGGACAATAGCTGTTACTTTCGTTGTTCCTTTTCATGAATGTTGTCAAAATTTCGTTTACCTCGGAAGCTAAAAAGCGACACCTCACAATAAAACAAAGGAAACAATTTGGAAACAAAAAAAAACCGGTAGCAATTGCAGGATAATAAAAATTCTAACAAAGCTCAATGTTTACCTGTGCTATGAATTGAAAACTTTTTATGAACACAGAAAGTGAAACTTAGTTGAATTCAATTTGAATTTTTTGTTGAAAGTGAAAACCGAGGCGGCAAGTTTTATTACCTTTTGTAAAAAAAATAAACTACTTACTTTTTTATGTGTTTATTTCATTGGATGTCGCACCAAAAATATTTACTTAAGTGTAACAATGACAAAAGAACGGATACGGCTGTTCTAGTTCGCCGATAATTAAAAAAGTTATTGACTCAAAACCACTGTTTTATATTAATTGGACAGTAATTATAAGTTGAGTAAGAATAGACATAGTTTAGTAGGGTCCTAAAGGCAACTAAATTCAGAAACACCGTTACGCCTATATTCCCCAAGCGGGAGTGACAGAGGTGTACTGAGTATACCCAATTTTGCCGACGATGTCAGGTCCCATGTAATAGGGGGCGAGCCAATTGCCATATACCGGGCACAACTCCAGGCTCCGAACTCATAATGGTAATTTTTCATTTGTACGTACTAGAATTTGAACCCAGGACCTCGTGATCACAAAGTGATGTGCTTTGCCACTAGACCAACGAGGCAGCAAATTCAGAAACAAATTATTTAACTCAATTAACTATTTACATTAAAAAAAAATAATCGTGTAAATCTTGTCCACGCGGGATAGAGGCATAAAAAATAAAATCTGTTAGAAAAAAAATAACAAGACAGAATTCTGGCCCTAATCGGAGAAGGCTGCTTTGGACTGGGTGCCTATTGTCGGAAGTAAGGCAGAGTGCGCTTTGGAATGGCAAAATCTCGAGAATTGGAATATTATCCCTCGAGAAGATTTGATTTGTCGCAGACAGCCAATCGTTGAAAATAATGTCTTATAATGAAATGACACGTTCATACGTAGGTACCTATTTACTAAACCGGTCGTCGTGTTGATCTTTGAGAGATGCCAACGTCCTGGGCTGCACGTCTATCAGCTAGTGCTGATGAATAGGTATCACATTCATTCGTAAATGCGATATAGCGAAAAAGCCTAGAAAATGATGATATGTATTCAAATATACAATATAAAAAAAGGAGTGCAGATATGATTCCTGTAGATATGGTATTTCCTTTTATAAATTTAAGAAACTTTAGTACCTACCTACCCATTACCAATTTTCATATGCGTTAGTACATTTTGACTCTCACTAAAACAATTAACTTTGGCTACATTTGTCATTCCATCATCAGGATATTTTTTAAAACGCTTCTCTCCTTATCTGAGACCACGTCTAGTCTCCACGGGTGTAGTAAGTTCCCCACACGAAGCTTCGCCGCACAATTATTCCCGCCAACTCTATTTATACTAAAGCCTTCAAAACACAGGATATACCTAAACATCGCAAATATTTTTAACATTGTATGTTTTTAACTTCTCTCTTGTGGTTACAGATAAAGATGTACGGGTCTATTTAATTTTTGCATAGTTATTTAAAATAAAAGAATCTTCAATTTTTATACAGGTTTTTGTCATTCACCACACCTGCAATGTTTTACAAAGGTTGACAGTAGTGGATTTTTGTAATGAAGATTTAACTCGGAATTTTTTAGCTTTGGACATTTCAATAAAACGAATTCCTAGGCATCTATTGATGACCATGTAAACGTGAATCGAAGATAACTATCAAAAGAAGTTGAAAAGCTTTTGAACGCATCAAGAAAGGAGGGAGTTTCATCAAATTCTAGTACTGAATATTGGAGTGCACAACCAATAAGAGTACCTACAAAATTTGCCACCATAATATACGTTTCTTATTCTACTGCGATCGCCAATACGTGAGTCCGCAGAAAACCAACTCATAACGCACAACTTATTCTAGGCGACGTACTGTCTGTCGCATTATGTAAATATATGTTTTAATCTGCACGAGCACAATCCATGGCCATATCGCTAATAGTGCTTGTTCAATGCAAGTCACGGCCGTGCCCAATATCAGGGCCAAGATTAGAAAAACATGTAAATAGAGTCACGATGCGGGAGGCTCAATTACGAAGGCTTTGTACGTCATAGCGCATAAAACATTCTGAAACAGATTGATTCTATTAACGTGTTTGTTGACTGGGAAGTTTTGTGCGAAGGATTCACAACTCATATTGTTCCAAGTGAATGAGGGGGAGTGCAGGAATTATGTTTGATAGAGACTGCTCAATATTACTTTATGTACGCAGACGTGGTGTTCTTGCATGAAGTCGAGAATCGGTTGCAAACAGGACCTGTCGGAATAAAGATAGTTATTACTGTGGCATTTTAAATATAGAGGCTTAATATGATGACTCGTTTGAAGCTAGCTGTTCGATTCAGCTATAGTAATTACCTACATATATATATTAGCCCTGTTAAGAAACTGTCCCACCGTTGGGCTCGGGCCTCCTCTCACACTGAGAGGGTTTAGTAGTTAGTAATTTAATTACCTATATAATATAATACATTCATATAATAATTTGGACCTCTTTTCAACATTTGATACTTAACTTATCTTTAATCTGATTCTTATCAAAATTTTTGCTTATAAAAGGTATATTCAGTAATCATTGCTTGCCTATGATAATCTTCAGCCGTTATTAGGTTATTTTTTTATGAATAAATCTCGGAAATACACGAACAATATTGCAAAAAAAAAAAAAATCCATACTAATATTATAAATTCAAAAGTAACTCTGTCTGGTTGTTACTCTTTCATGCCCAAACTGTTGAACATATATTGATCAAATTCGGCAAGGATATAGATTTGATACCGGGGAAGGACATAGGCAACCTTTTGTATAAAAACGTAAGGGTGTAAAATAAATGCCTGAACATAACGCGAACGAAGTCGGGGGTAGAGCTAGTATGTAATAATAACATTGTCACAGCAGTCATTTCGGATGTCCTTTGCATCGATCGGTATACTTATTATAATGAGCTCCATTTTACTAAATGCACCTCATACAAAATCACAAACTTCTTATTTTCTCATTAGGTATGCTAATATTGCTGACCTATACGATCACGAGTAGAACAAAATGTCCAATAAAATTTAAAATATAAACCAATTCAAATTATCATTAAACCCTAACAGGTGAATAACGTATCTAATGAAATAACAATAATGGGACAGATGAGTGAAAATACCTGTACTAATCACTCGCTTTTGAGCGCCAAGTTATGTATATAATCGGTCAGGTATTTCCAATTCTACATAATAACCGTGAAAGTTTGTATTTAGATAATAAAACATTGAATTAATTATCTATCTATCTATATCATCACGCCAAATCCCTTGCGGGGTAGGCAGAGAATACAGAGTTCCAACAGGTTCTTTCCTTACAAACCTCTCTGGCTTCCTCCACTCTCATAGTTCGACTCATACACGCTCGCCGGTTACGGAGACTCTTGACTTATCCTTCAGATAAGACTCGGTTTATTTGGTCGTGGTAAGATAGTCTAGGACTTCTCCGGTACTTGCATCCTTCCACTTTCACATTGTATATCTGTTTTGTCATTCTTTCATCGGGCATTCTTTCTATATGCCCAAACCAACGGAGAAAGCCCTTTCTTCTTTTCAATTAATTATGTACTTAAATATTCATGCCTAATGTTAAGTAGGTATTAATAAACCGAATTCGTGAAGGAGAAAAGAGTTTACGGTAAAACCCTTTAGTATTTTGTACTGTATTAGAAAATATTGTTATTTAAGTGTAGGTACACCAGCAAGGTATTTTGGTATTAAAACACCGTCACGCCTCTATTCCCCAAGTGGGAGTAGCAGAGGTGTACTGAGTACACCCACTTTTCGCCGACGATGTTGGGTCCCATGTAATAAGGGAGCGAGCCTATTGCCATATGCTGGGCACAATTCCAGACTCCGGACTCATATTGGGATTTTATAGTTAGACTAACTACATTTGCCCGTCCTAGGATTTGAACCTAGGACCCTGTCATCACAAAACGATGCGCTTAGCCACTAGACCAAGGAGCTAATCAATTTTGGTATTAATCAACTATCAGGTTATCTTTGTTTAAGATCGCTACACACGCATACATAACTAAGTCATAAGTAGATAGATTCTAAAATATTTTACAAATAAAAAACGAAAACAGCCCTATTTACCCAATCGAAAACTATTAGGTAATATTGATGTAACGAAAGATTAGCAAAGAACTTGTATTAATAAAAGTAGCCAGTTGAGTGTGACCTCTAAAAATATAAGCAAATTTGTAAGATAAACAAAAAACAGAATTGTAGATAAATATTTCAAAACAACAAACAATATTTGACGGACGATTTCGCACAGTGCTTAAGCCGCTTCGCCCACTGGGTCGTATAGTCGCAGGCTCGATTCCAGCACGAGACAAATCTTTGTGTAAATTATTGGTTTCGGGTTGGGTATTTCTGTATGCATATTTTCATATTCGCTACGTTTTATAAAAAGACAAATAAATGACAAAAGACAAAAAATCAACTCTACTATAAACATTACACATTATTACTATATTACAACCTATAATGCTCATGTAATTAATACAAATGTTGTTACGAATGTACCTAAATATATAGTTGGATGTTCTATAAATACTTAACTATCAATCTCTTGAAAGTTCTCTATGTGACATCACTGGAAATGGAATTTATAATCAGCAAATAAGGTAACGAAAAAGAAACGGAACATAAGAATCATAGATATTTTTATTTAGCAAATCACGACATTTGTTTACTCAAGCACAGTTATTCGAATAAAACCAAAGCAGAATTGTACGAGATTATGGAATCAGGAGAATGGGGTGTTTATCGCAAGCTTTCCTTAATAAAATTCAACGAGATCAACTTATGCCGATTTCCATGCTAATGTTACAACTCTTGCTCTTTTTAAATATAATATTGTCTATGGACTAAAAAGAAAAGAGAATAATCGTGAGTGTTTTCACTCCTATTTGCATTAATTTTCATCATTCAGTTTTACTTGCGAAGTTAAAAATTGTTCAGTGCTTTTGTGTATCTTAGTAGGCAAAGTGAAAACTTTACTTAGGTAAGTGTGAATTTTATGGTCTGTTTACTTTTCTGGATAAAAGGTCAACGCATTTCTTAACTATCTAAAGACTAGATATCTGATCTTAGTTTTTCTTAGACCATAAGACCATAATTTTACGGTTTTTGTGAGATTTTATTTCATTATACAGGTACCTTAAGTTATAGGTAATTTTATAATATCGTTTTAAGTATGAGAAAATTTAATATCCGTGAGTACTTAATTTTCTTACTTAAAGCAAACTTAAAATTTACTTTTAGATAAGTGGATAACCTAATTAACGTGGTAAAGTTAACCATAATTACCATGTAACCGTTTATACCCGACGCAATTTTGCTCTTGATTTCCGCGTGTTATCATTTTGTCACGGTCGCAATTGTCGTATAACCCAAAAGGCCACGAGTGTGGAACTCAATGGAGGAAAAACTGAGGGCGTGTGGAAACGTTTTAGGAAAAAGATAGCGTTGGGCGATACAGACTTGCGATTGGTACGTATTACGACTTGTAAATATTTAGTTTCGAATAAAACATCCAAACACCGAATTAGTAGATAATCAAAATATTTTATTGTTAGTAGTATAAGCGTGTTAAATATATTGCTAGTTTAGTAGAAATAAAAAGTCGTTACTGTTTTTTTAATCTTTTGTTTTTATTCTAGAATTACCTGCCTATTTGAAAAATGTGCTTTTCATCAGACTTTATAACAGTGTGCTATTTTTATTGGTTAAGACGTAAAAGTTAAAATAAATTCTCCTTATGCTAAAAGTATCGGTATACAAAGTGTGAGAATAATATAAATATATCAGCTACTAGTTTCTGCCAACGACTTCGTCCGCGTTAATATTAGACAATAACCTAACATGTTGCCGGAATAAAAAGTATTTTATGTGTTAATTTAGGTAATAAGCTATCTGTGTGCCAAATTTCATAAAAATCCGTTCAGCCGTTTTTGCGTGATTGAGTAACAAACATCCAAAAATACAAACTCTCACATTTATAATATTAGTCGGGTTATATTCTTATTCTTCAAAGAATCTTATCTTTCTAATAAAATCGCATCAGGATTCCAACAAATTACCATACTGATCCATTGGTAATATAAAAGAGTTAAGCATTATCAGAATTACCAGAAAATTAGCCTACTATCAGTAGGCTAAAGCTACCTGATGTAATCGATAAGTGCATTATTTACATACTCATTGACTTTACACAGAAAATTCTCCGGAATAAAAGTTATTTTGTTCGAGATATTCAGAGATAACAATTATTTTAAATACAGGAACGGTAGACGGGTTGTCGTTTGGAAAAAATACATATTTTCAGGCATTTCTCACGGTGGTTACTGAGTATTGATATAAGATAATATTTATATTCGAAAACCGATCTACTTCAGAATAATTATCAGTGATGCAATTCGTAGACATGCTTTAATATATTTAATAATACTTCCTAAAATGTGCTAATAGATACATATTAAAATAAATCATGCTCCATTTGGTGCTTTCCTTTGCAAAAATATCATTTTAAAATTTCATCTTGCCAAAAATTGCGACTGTCCTGCGCACGTCTACTAATCTCCTCCAAGGGTAGACCTAACGTGAAATTAGAAGGGAAAATAGGACGAGATAATTGTGCCTCCGTTTTTGCCCCTCCCTCGGGCTACCCTCGTTACCGAGTTTAATCTGTTTAAACTTTTATTTACTTTACTTACGCCAAATTGAAGCGATTAGCAGCCAAGGCCTTTGAAATGCTTTTGTTTTAGCGCCGTTCCAAATTAAAGTTTCTGAACTTATTAGATGAGGAACGAGATATTCCAAGAATTTCATGATTGCTTCAGGCAATTCATTCTTGTTTTTCGGGATTGAACACCTTTATTGGATTGTACGAATTCAATCTATCCGGAGAGGTCGGCTCACGGATATGTGGGTCGACTACTTTGTAGATAGCGGAGCCAGGTAACGTTACGGACAAATGACACGAGACCGGAACCATTCGCTTCGGTTGTGCCTACCGCGACGAATTATTACGCAACGTCCGTTCCAAGTTAGAACATCGGCGCTGAAATTAATTTAAATAAACATTTTAATTTGTTAATGGGTCCATCTTGTATAGCCTACTTATTATCATTTTAGGCCATTTATAAATTTAGTTTTGTTACTGGTATAACAAATAAACTTATCGTAATATTTTTTGTAAATTATATAGGACTCGGCAGTGGATTATAATTGATATTACCCAACATTATGTTTTATCTGTTGACAATCAAGCTTAAGCATAACTTACTAGATAGAATATAAGTTAAATTATCAATACATTATATGTATGTATTTAATTACTTCAAGACTCATGCAGTAGGTAAATAGATAGAGCGTTAGGTCTATCACCTCATTAAGTAGATCGTTTAATATAATAGACATAATTAAATTAAAGTGCTTGTTAATCGTATTTTATTACCAATTTTGATAACAGAATTATTTTTTTCAGCGCTATCTTTACCAACCAATTTAGAATTAAAACCGTTATCTTCTTACATATTGAAATGAATTTCCAAAAACTCGCTTCAAATCAAGTATTCCACATTGAATAATCTCCGGACAATATTTATGTTAATCGTTCATGGAATCGTTTACATTCAAATATCTGCATGAATATAAACACATGTTACATATTTTATTTGCTACCTATACGGAATAAAATTGGGGATTCGATTAACATTTAGTCATAATTATTTGAAAAAAAAACTATAAGTTATGATATGGGCAGTTACGCCGGTTATGATTAGGTAGAAATAAATTATGCTATAATTTAAATATTAAATTACTGTTGCTGACAACCAATTCGTAGATGTAGATAGAAATTTTGGTGATTTTCGCACATTGCAAGATTTAAAAAAACATTCTCGGTCAACGAATTGTATTTTTCTCTTAGATTAGGTATAGAATATATAGAGTTAGAGATATGAATGAGCCACAGATCTATGATTTATCTTTATGGTTATGTTTTATGGATGTTTGCGTAGTTTTGTCTGTTGTGTAGTGTACTTATAACGTTAATAGGAAGACTTTAATTTTTTCATATTTAATTAATGTGTGCTACCCGTGTTTATCTCGTCCCCTTAAAAGGTATCTGAAAAGGTATCTGCCCATGTTTGCTAGGGCATATTCATATTAAAGTTTCAATGCGATTCATTCGATTCAAAAAATAGTTAAAGTATTCTTTATATTTATGGAAGGGTATATCAAACCTGGCTCGAAAATATTGTATTTCATCAGATTCTTTAAAAACGTATCTCAGATTTAAGCTGTGCTTTGTTTAAGCTAACCGATATTGGTGGTATTTAAATTTGAAATTCAAATCATGATTAAAAAAGAGAAAGTCGAACGTTCCCACAGAGCGGAGCCTTCTGCATCGAACACCATTCTTCGAAATGCATGTAGATGCAATAGCCGTCGGCCATGTTACCGACCTGTCTTTCAAAGCCGTCGCTTCGCGCCTTATACACATCTCTCTCCCACTCACACACGATTACATATTCCTGTCTTTCACGTACGGGAACCGTACACGGAATTAGGGCAATACGCATGCGCGGCGTGTCAATGTCAAATCAATCCTCGTACGCTGATGCAATCGGTTACACACAATTTACTAGAATGGTTACAAATGAGTTGGAGCAAACAATTAATGCTGTGATTATTTTTTTCAGAACGATCCGGATTGGGTAATGGATGCGCTTCGTGTGTGGAGGGTATGTTAATGAAGTATATTTTAGCTAAGTGCACTACTACTTTTATAGGTAGGTCGGTAGAGTCGTTATTGTTAATGGCGGCCGAAAGGCGTACATGCCCTCCTAACCTATTTGCTAATGTAGGTAAAGCATTTCGAGGCTTCTGCAATACTCTAAGTGAGTTATATAACATTTGAGTACCTAATATTTTCAAATTATTCCTGTTATTGAAAAACGTATTTTTTTTTTATTAACTGCTAAGTAATCGCCTTTTTCTCTTGCATTTTTTGGCAATCGCCCATATTACTATAATTTTAATAAGTATCCATTTGTTAGCTTTTTATTTTACTAATAAAATAAAATATGTCAGGGCTATGAGATGTTCCGTATAGAGACAAATAAAGCAAATAATTCGTATCAAGTTGGTACGAAATTGGACAGTGACATTATGAATGATAACCTATTGTTTTGCACTATCAAGGTTATAGCTTTATGTTCGTATCAATTGAGGCCGTTTATTTGGAACATGGAATTTTTGCCATATGATTTAAAACATTGGTCCATAAGTATTTTTTTCTGTAAGTAACTACTTACTAGCTAGTTACATTATAAAATTAGGTTTGTAACTTCTAAATTTAAACAACTAAGTTGTTTATATTAAGTATTATAGCCTATGAAGAAGAAAGAATGTCCGAAGAAAGATGATACAATGCAAAAGTGGAAGGATGTAGGTACCGGGGAAGACCTAGACTATTTTACCATGACCAAATAGACCGGGTTTTATCTGAAGGACAAGTCAGGAGTCTCCGTAACTGGCGAGCGTGTATGAGACGAACTATGAGAGTAGAGGAAGCCAGAGATGTAAGGAAAGAACCTGTTGAAACTCTGTACGCTTTGCCTACCCCGTAAGGGATCTGGCGTGATGACATAGATAGATAGATAGATAGATTATAGCCTATTTTGTGTTTTATGACGTAACGGTTTTTGTAGTATTTATGAGGAACTTCTAGAAATTTAGATTTATCAAAATTTTCCATAAGCTTGAGTTTCCACCCAAGTTTTGAAGTTGTGATTTTAGCGAACAATATTTTTTACTAGCCTTGTTTTAATGAAGATCTTAAAATTAAATAAACAAAACATTAATCTATCATCATTATTGTTTTTAAAACTTAATAAACGTAGTTTGTACATAAATATATAAACGCTACTTATAAGAGACCTGATATCCATTTACTATAATGAAATTCACTGTATAACTGATGACTCTATCTATCAGTAGATACTTGAATAATTTACCCATAAATAAACTCCTAATACCCAATAACCATACATGATTAATAAGCATAACATCATTACAGAACTAGCAAACGTCTATATTAAGGTTGAGGGACATATCACGTTAAAATATTTAGTCATAGACCGGGAGCCAACGACCATATTTTTACGAGTGGCAAGAGCGTGTCATTACTATCTTATTACGTATCGTGTCGGGCCCAGCCACCAGCCGCAACACATCCAATTTCCCAGCTTCCCATTTATTGATATTGACTCTGTGAGGACGCCTCGTGTGCGCCTCAATCTTGTGATACAATATCGAATAGATGTGGCACTGGCGCTAGCGTAGGAAAACTTAGCAACTATAATAATTAAAAAAAAGGAATTTATTTCTTGTTTTATGGCATACCATAAATCGAGTTGATGGAGCCATAGCTCTATCAGCTCGATTTGTAATTAAAGGTTGTTTTCCAATAGTGTGACAGTATGCTGATGTATTTATTTTTAACACATTCACTTTATCAAACGAATCAAGATAAAACAAAACACTAAAATTATAAATGAAGAAATAAAGCAGTGATTCTCTTGGAAATTTAATGTAAGCGATTGTGCGAGTGTTATATTTAATACAGATAGAATATTTAACCAATAGCACGGTGACTCTTAGACTATTTATGAAAACATAAGCTTTATAAATGCAAGTCTTTTCCATAATTGTTTAACAGGGATTTTCAGTGATTTTCACAGAATACATACCTACGCCACATTTTTTTATAACTGTTTTAGCAATCTAATCTCCCACTCACAAGAATTGGCTCAATATTATGTCACGGCCGTTGAGTTATTGTTGATAAGTATAACAATGTTGCATGTAAACTGACCGCGGGTAGTCCGTATTACTCCCATAAACTTAAGGAACGACCCTGACCTATGAAGCGTGAACATAAAACAACGTGCGAGATTCTATAGCGGTACCTATATGGGTGTTTTCGCTGGAAAACAGCTTTCATGTGTTTGTTTTTGCTATGTGTAAAAAGGCACGAGGATATGTAACAGGATTAGAAGCAAAGGACCTGATGTTGGCTTATAGATGAGATTACGAATATTTGAGACATACCTGTATGAGGAAGGATAGATCAGTTGATCATGGAGAATAAAACTAAAGAAGTGGACAAATTTCGTTTAGTTAAACCATTTTTAAGTTTGAAAATACCAGGCCGCTTTTTGATAGGTCAAAATCGAATGTCTAATATTAACAGTAAACATTTTTAAGCATTTATTTTTATAAGAAAACATAGGAGAATAACAAAACCTTTCTATTCCCAAAGGTTTTTAAATTAATTTAGCACGTTTCAATATTTTATGAATTTCGTTTTTATAAGTCAACCTAAGTGCATATCTCTATATCTTGTCCTATCCAGTTTCCGTACATATATCTGCGTTTCCATATTTGGACGTATCACTTATTATCATCAAACCTAACGCCGGATAAGCTTGAACCGATACGTGACTTGCGAAAAATAGTAATTTGGCTCCTTCCACCCCCCCAAAGTTGGCAATCGTACGCCCCAACCCGTGGAACTTACTATGCAGACATTTATCTAGAAAGATTGATCAGATTTCTAAATTGATTAAAAAGTTTTTGCTAGGACAGCTAGTATAAGAACATACAAAAAAATCTTGAATATATAAGAAAAATGTGCAAGGGTTTTTTGAAAATTGCCTCTTATATAAATATAGAGTAGGTACCTAATAAAATATGTGTGGACTAAGATGATAATATGGTCTGATACTCTTATGCTAGTCTATAGTGATCCTAGGTATGAGTGTTAGGTCGAACACTCATTATTGTTGGGGGTTTTCTATCGTAAAACTTTCAATAACAGTCTGGAGTCGTGACTTCTGCCCGGTATAATGGCAATAGGCTTCACTCTAGTACATTGGGACTAAACATTGTTTACAACATGTGGGTGCACGCATAAAATAACCCCCTCTCAGCTCCGCTTGAAAAACATGCCCGTGACAAATTTAAAAGATATAGGTACATAGGTAGCTTATTACTTGGATATCCTACGATTCTTTTATGGGTAAGAAGAACTAGCAAGTTGCATTCCTATTCTTCCAGACAACAATGTTTCGTTTGATAAAGTAATTAATTATTTCAAAGAAATTTCCTATGTATCAGCTTTTCAGTTATGCCATTTAATATATACCTACGTCTGTCTTTCTATCTGTATTATCACAACAGATCTGCGGGGTAGGCAAAGAGTACAAAGTACCTACGTCTCTACCTAAAATACATTTCCTATTTATAAACGAGATCGTGGCCAGTCTCCACCGATTTCACAAGTTAAATAACTTCCAAGTTATCAAAGTGTCGAAGTTTCAACGCCCAGATATCCGGGTTAAGTAAAACCCGCAGAATTGGACGGAAAGTTCGTGAGATAAAAGTAGGTATATAACTAATGTTATAAGTAAAAGTGTGCTTTTGTATTTTGGCACAGCGCCTTTGGTAAAATACTCACAGACTATATCCATTTAAGTAGGTATCTGATCTCGTCAAGTTTAAGTGGGAAGGTAATTAATGCCTTGACTTAATATTTGTTAGTCATGATCAGCGCTAGTAATGGGAAAGTGGCTGAATGTGGATCTTTAAAACTTACCCTATGAATTACCTAGCTTACCTACTTTCCCGGGAGTAAATACGGGTGGCTAGCTGCCCTTTTTAAGGGGCCCTATTTTAGATCGCCCTTTAACATAACAGTCAACTTATTACAAGCTGATATCTATGATCGCTAGGTGAGAAAAAAGATATCTATCTATTTATATCATCACGCCAGATCCATTGCGGGGTAGAGAGAAGTAAAGTGGGGGAGAAAAGGTACAGGTATTATTGAAATAGCGTTTATAATCCCCGAGGGAGAGTAGTAAAGGTACGCTTTGTACATCCACATTTTCAAACATTGTTAGGTCTCAATATAATAAGGGACGAGCGAGTTGTAATTATACCGAGCACAATTACAGACTCCCGACAAAAAAATCTCATGAATATTTTGTGCTTGTTGGATTCACAACTAGGATCACTAACTGCACCATGCGCCTCCAACCAACGAAATAATCAAATTTTACTATACCACAATTAGATATTGTGTTTTTTGTACCATTCTACTGACGCCTAAAATTATTCCTTTTCCTGTTATTATCTTTCCTCCATTTAACCGACGGCGGCTCAGAGGCGGAAGGGGAAGATTGCGTTAATGGTAATTTAGATAATTTTGAATTTAAAGAAATAACGGGTGATACCTGGTATCTTATCGTTAGTAAGTTAGTTACTTACGTGAGTGCCTACAAACTAAAGAATGAAACAATATCGATAAGTAAGCAGTCCGTACTCTCTCCCTACGCTTCAAGGGATCTGACATGATGATGTAGTAATATTATAAGTACGTTATTGTATTATATATTCGTCGTTGTTGTATACGGTATTGAATGCACACAAAATCAATCTACGTATAGTGTATTCTAATCAAACTTTAAAGAAATCAAAACTTTTTTTACTCAAAATAAAAACGTCGATTTCTTGCTAACAGAATTTTCATTCCGATGTCTTCGGAAATACTGTCGCCTTCACACGACTACGACAACTTAAATATCTAAAATTAATGATGGTTTGTTTACAATTTTTTAAAGTTTCATTGGAGTAGACTATAAGTGCCGAATAGAATTAACATAACATAGCGTATCTTTCAAGCATCCGTATTCATTGGAGGTAAGCAAAGGCACACTTTATATTTGAAGTCAAGTTTTTTTTTCTCCATTATCAATTGTTGATCCCACATGTATATTTTGAAAAACTCATAAATGCAAGCCGAGTTCGAACTCGGAACTTCAGAGTCAAGATCAGAGTTTTACCACTAGCCTATCACTATTATAGAGTAGGGATGGCGATTCTTTTCGAGAAAGATCGATATTTAAATCGATTCGAATCGTAACCTGATGAATTGATTAACAAAAAAATCGAAGTCTGAAGGATCGATTTATAAAAAACAATTTTTTTTTCAAGACTGCATTTACAATGTAAATATAAATACAATTTATTAAAAACAAGATACCATAATAAATGATTTTCTATCAGTAAAATCAGGGATTTTTTTTATTTCAGGGAATTCCATAACTACAATTATTTTTATTAACATATCAAAGTATCAGGTATAAAAGAAGACATCTATTTTCTAAATATCTTTGTTACATTAAAGAGTTTATAAAATAGATACTATTGATTATAGTTCCCAATGCTTAATATCTAAGCTTTTTAAAAATAATAGTCTGTCAACTTAACAGATTATTGTTTTTACCAGAAAAAATCGAACGTCGATTTTCTAGGGTGAAATATCGATTCACTGAATCGATTCGGTGCTACATATCGATTTAAAAAATCTTTTTTTGGCCCGAGAAATCAATGCTTCTATTAATCGATCTCAAATCGCCATCCCTATTATAGAGTTGGTAGAGTTGATTGTATTAATAATAGGCGGCTCGACGTGTAAAATAATTTTGACTCAAATTATTGCCATCACATGTAGATATGTCTATAAAAAGGCGTGGATTACCCGGTAGCAAAATTTACTACCTTCATACACATCCATGTTCAAAATGCAAACATTCGCTCTAGATACTGCTAAGTGCTTGTACATAGTGCAATTTAAATGCGGCAATTAGATACTAGATTAGATAGATGCGGGCGATATTGCGCGGTAAATGCGTAAGCACTAAGCCTGGGCCTGTAGTATTGACATAGATAACGATCGCTATCTCACCGATTTCAGTTGATATATGACAGTTTTAACAAAATATGATGCATTTGGAAGTCATTAATAGTAATAGTAGCTTTTATAGAAAAGCTATCGATTTTTATCGTTATCATAAATCGATAGATTTGATAGAAGGGACTAATAAATGTCATTCAATTAAATTCGTTAGGACTTATCGACCGGAATCGGTACGATCGCAATAGTTATCAGTATCGAGACTGCAGAGTGTGAACTGGCTCACTTAAGTATAGGTATATTCTCGTTTATTTAAGTACGTTATGCTGCCACGAAACCACACAAGTGCGTCAATCTGCACAAGTTACTCGTGTCTTGTACAAGCACCATGAACGCGTGCTATTTTTCTGATCAGCTTAACACCCTATTTACCTTTCTTATTAGGATTAAATTCGTGCGAATTAAACAGAATAATAGCTGCTTTAATATATCCTAAGTTCATAAAAATTGAACACTACAACTCTACATTTACAGCTATTTATTGACTCAAAGACATTACTTCAGTATTACTTATCATTACATAATACATTACGAAATTATTCTCTCGCGAGAACGTTCAGTTTATTGAAAAAAAGAGTCTCCTTTAGACCGGTTGAAAAGGATCACTAAAGCGATCAACGAACTAAAAAAAACTTTTACGCATTTTGTCGTTGTTTTCAACACCACATATTTGGCATAAAGTAATATTTTTAAAGCCCTGATATTCCATGATCTGCTTGAATGCTAAACTGTTCTTAAGTCACAAGGGATCATAATATTTTTATACGTACATGTGAATACAAGAAATTAATGGTATTCCAAAAAAAAAACTACACATTCTTAATGCAGTATCTACCTAAAAAAATATTTATAGATTTTTTTTTATTTATGCAGTAAATCAATAAAATTCTAAGCATAAATGTCTAATATAGACACTCTCTATAAATAACATAATTACTCTCATATTTCGGTCGTAAGGCATCACACTGGAGCTAGATCGTAAATTATTTAATTGTAACACTGAGTCTCTTCACCGGATCTTCTCAGTGAAGGCCGCGTTCTGATTCTGTGGTAGATTATTAGTTAAATAAGATTTAAAAAAATGTAAATTGAGTATTTGTAAGTGCCGCCGCAGGGTCTATACAAAATAAATGATTTGAGTTCGAGTTTAACGAATCAACAAAATTCAGCACTAGAAATATAAGTAAGTCATTCATTAATACACAATACTTACAGGTAATAAATAATAAAAATGTCAGGTAAATTATTCTTACTTCTATCAATGGGAAATTGGAGTAAGAAGGCTTAATTTATTGCCTAGTTTGTCGATAAAGTAGTAATTTACTATACAGCTGACTGACATCAATAGCTATTGGTTGCAATCGCTTATCTCCGTCTCAAATCGGATTACCTAGCCGTTTATTTAGGTATGCAAAATCTGTTTGTTTACGTTTTGTGAAAGTCAAGTTTGATTTTAGATTGAGATAAGATTTGTTGAGTAAGTTTAGAAGAGTTTCGTGAAACAAATCACTTAGTAGTACCTATCTTTTGCAACATCAAGTACTTTAAATTCTTAAAAGAATAGGTTAAATATCGAAATTAGGCATTCATATATCTAGTGACTAATAAACTATTAGAACTTAGATCGTAACCGTATCTTATCAAAAGAAAATGCAAGTGGGTACCTACTAGTACATTCTATTTTTATTTAAACTTTCGTAACTTAAAGTGCCTCTTTTTTAATACAATTCACAATAGCATTTCAAAAGATAATCAACATAATTCTCTACAACGGCTACAACCTGACAACCGAATATGAATTTTAAACATCAAATTCCGCGATCGGATACCCCCATGCACATTCGTTTACATATCTAATTATGTAAACACAGCGGCGGGTTCCGTTCGGAATTGGAACCTGTCTGTCAAAGCGGAATAAACGGAGCCAATCAGAGATAAATAACCGTCGGTCCGCAAGCGTGGCTCGTTTCATTTGCATGTCAATGACGCGGAGGCGGTGGGTCGCGGGGGGAGAACTTCAAGTGCGGGGGGACGGACGACGGGGGATCACGACCCGTGGAATGTCTCACCTGACACACTAATGTAACTCCACGCGAGATCACCTTACAAATATTAGTAAAATAAAATGAATAATGACGTGGTAAACGTAATTTTAAAAAGCTCATTTCGATTTTAAACGTCAATATTGTTGTAGACTTATATTAGAAAATATTTGGAAAAGTTTTTGAACCTTTCGCTTTATTCAGTTCAATGAATTTTTGCTGAGCCTCAATTTCGCAAAGCAAATAAAGCTTTCGAGTCTTGATATTTGGTGTGGGAGCGGGTTCACGACCGCTTAGGTGCACTTGAGGCGGGCTGCTGACTCGAGCCAAAAATGTTCTGCACCACTGCCAACCAACGAGCATCTTATCTGAAACAGGGTTTTTTTTATATTTTTTGTTAGTATGAGCAAAAAATTCTTTCTTATTTTGTAGATGCCTACTTTTTGTGTGGCAAATACCTACCAATCTCGAATCGAAGTGTAAATAAATAGACATTTAAATAATCATTGAAGTGGACTATTATCACAATAGTTGTAGTAATTGGTTGAAGGAGCTATTTATATTGCTCAAAATATCATCACCAATTTACAAGTAATTGATAAGCAAACTTTAATGCAATGTGTTTCTATGAATGAGAAACGAATGCATTTATAAAATGCTGACTATACCCTTTCATATGTACTGTCAAAGTGTTAGTGACTGTTACCGTCTAGGGTCCTTATTCGTTATGACCAATTAAAGACCTTACGCGGCAGGTTACGATAACTTCGTGAAATAGAATGAACTATAAATAATATCAAATTTAAATGTACCATATCTAAGCTAGATATGAATTGAAATTTGTCAATTCTGCCGAGCTACACCCAAAACTGGTTTAGGGATTGACGCCATTTTGTATAGTCTATGGTGAATGATTTAGGAATGACGTCAGGGTTTCGGTCAGTACCCTGCATCTGCTATATCCATTAGAATCTGACTCCAAAGCTAACGACAGATAAGGTTAGAATATTATATATTTTAAATAGCCTATGCTTACGGTGCTTTCCAGAGCGCTAATAAATGCTTTAATTTATATACATTAAAACCTGAATAAGTTATAATAAACTATATATCCTAATCCTTGCAAACAACTATCTAAATACACATAAACTATTTTAAATAAGATTAAATAATTGCATACTACTACTACTACGGTCTAAATTTGATTTAATTCTAATGTCGTAGGACATTAAAATAATCTACAAGTTTGCGCGCGAAGCGTATTCCGCCATCTTATTTTTCTTATAGTATTTTTGAGCTAGAGAATAAATGTTGACTAACATTACGATCTCTCTTGCTGACTCGGCACAGCCTATTGACGTAATTTTAATAAACGTAACAACATATTTATGGTAATTTTAGTATCTTCTAGCTTTGTCGGGTTCTTCATCTACATTCATGTTATTTCAGCGAGTTGCTTGATACTGCGCAATATTTTGGTTACAATATAACCACTAGCATTAACGATATGAACGTAATTTGTTTATAACAAGCAACGCATCTAAAAAAGAAAGTTCTGTTTTAAAACCACTATACAAAAGAGCCATGAAAATAATATCTGAACTTATTTATTCGTTAAAGGCTTGAAGAAAAACAAAATATTCAAAACAATGTTAACTGGCATACCATTACATATAATAGCGTCAACAAATGACGTAACAGATGACAAATAATGCTGGCACTATATAACATTCACACAATACAAATGTACATTTATAATATTTATTTAAAATTCGAATGTATATAAACATTAGTACCAGTGGATAGATATTATTAACATATAGAGTTAATAAAAATATGACAAGTGTGATATCGGGATAATCTACGCAGTGGAACCGCCCAGGCCGGCTTCTATTTGGCCCCCTGTATAATATTCCAATCGGCTGCCGACCGACGCCGAACGTGCGAGTAGTTCAACGTCATAGAATATGAAGTTATTGTACCTAGACTGGCTTGTTAGTTTGTGGTAACAAGCATTGTTTTTATGGTTACGTTATCGACAAATATTTTGTTATAGACTAATAAGCTGCGTAACAAGTAGAATGTTTGCATAATGATATTTATCGGCTGAAGTGAAATAAAATTGTAATGATTAAAGAAGGACGTCAGGAATTTTTTGAGGATGTCAAAACTGACAGTTGACCGAAGCATAGACCTAAGATATTTTATTACGTTATCCACAGTTCTAGCTTATGAAGTGTTGACGAATGACTCAAACCAGGAGTTAAGAGCTGAAACCGCTTCCACTGGATTGAGAAGAAGCGAATTAGTTCCTGGCACAGTACAAATCTGAGTGTGATCTACAAATATGTTTTGGTCTAGATGTTGGTGTATGTGAATTTCTTATTTGTAAACGCAACCATGACACGTGAGTCATTTTTAGTGTAGAGCTACGTTTTTATTAAATCAAGAAGAAAAAGTTCACATGATAACCATACATGTTTATTGTATAATTCCGAATAAAAAATATTTTTTTTTCCAGTTATAAGTCAGATACAAAAATTAGTATGTTTTTAACATACTAATTTTTTTTACTATATTTACATACTTATTCTTTTACTATATACTATTTGACCAAAAATTTGTATGTTTTTAACATACTAATTTTAGTATCTAACCTAAAACTGGTAAAAAATATTAAATTCCAAATCAAATCGAAACGTTTTTTATTCATGTTGACCAAACGGTAGGTACTTATGAATAGTCATAAAAAGAAAAGGTTAGTAAATACTTAAGAGTGTACCCCCCTTCAGAACGTCATTCCTATGGAGAGGAAGGGTTATTTAATTAAGAACATACACTACGACTATAATGTAGATATAGTGTACCAACGTATAACTATCTTCAAATATCTCTGTATCAAGGTATCTTCAAATTTAGAGTGAATATCCTTACTGAGTCATCAAGCCACGTCTTCGGCCCCATCGCCACTTTCCATTAGGTGAGACAGAGGTCAACCGCTAACCAGTCCATAAAAAATAGTCATTAAACATTACGAAACAAATGAATGAAATGTCTATGTAGTAATGTTTTAATCTATGACGAAGTCGGTTACGAGTTAACGGCGGAGCGTCATTTCGGCCATAGAAACCATTGGTCGAGTACGTGACCTTGTGAGAAGTTGCATTCTCCTCGCAAACCATGACTTTTTCATTGATTCTACGTATATGTACGGCCTTAATAGAAAATGCGACTAGGAAGTTATGGAAAATTTACGTACTTTATTTACCTATTACGTACTCCACTATTAATTAAGGTTCACTGCAGGATGCTTTCGTAGTCAGATATTTTTATGACTTCCGAAATGGCGGTTAACTATTTATATTTGTGCCAAATAATTTGTAAGTGATTAATATTGAGTAAATTTTATGAAATGTTTATCGAAAGTAGTTCAACTCGCAACATTCATTCACCTTGGAATTAGGACCAAGTTTGTCAAATTCAATTACTTACCTGATTGTGTTTTTAGACTTCTCAAAATGATGAAAACCGATCTTCTTTTTAATCCTTGTATAAAAATTTAATTTTTTGACATTTATTAATCAATAAAAATTATTCACATAATTTATATACCTACTGAAATAACATATGGTAATGTTAAGTTATTCTTTCTAATAATTGTTATATTATACAAACTTATATTTGTGATGATTTATATGATGATGATGATTGCATAAAAGACGGTTAAATAACATACAATAAAAGGTTAGACTTATAAATAAATATCACACAAGCTTACATCAATCCGTTCTGGTTCACTTACTTTCCCACAAACACGGGAATTAATACGTTGGTATATATTTTAATGATAACAGCCCAGATTAAACAAAATTGATTCTAACAATGCGTGTTAGAATGTAGTATTGACTGCCTACTTGGTTTCCTTTGGCTCACAAGAATCGTTTGGTTATCTATTTTAGGCTTATTATCATGTCTTACCTATTATAATTCAATCAAGTCATCAGAACTTTTACTTATATTAATGTGAACTAGCTGATCATAAAGATGACTCAAAGAACTTTGCTTACCAGTGGGATATACAAGGTGTAACATAATAAACGCAGGACCTGAAAATAGTTTGTTCTAACTCGGTAACTGTTCTAATCTTACTATTTTTAACGGATCTTAAATTTTTTTAAATTTGCTATTAATGCTGTTACTTGTTTATTTCGCTATAACAAACTAAATTTATTTTTGATTCAGACCAATACGGAGATTTCAAATGCATTTCTAAAACGTATTTCTCAATATGCACACATACCCATATAAGTTTCATAGGTAACGGGGGTACAAAATTACTTAAAACTTTAAACTTGGATATTTGGTTTTTCTATTAAATTTGTGAAGCAATTATCTAATTGGAGTGTCTGAAGTCTTGCGTTATTTACAATACATCTTGTATATTGTTGGTGAAATAAAATCGGCTAATAATATTTGAGCAGAATGAACCCAGATGGGTGGGCAAAAATCACTACAGAATGGCGACCAGATGGACACCGACGCCGGGGAAGGCCTAGAAAGAGATGGCGCGACGACCTTGACGCCTACGAGAGGAGATGGTCTGATATAGCCAAGGATCGGGTTAGGTGGAGAATCATGGGAGAGACCTTTGCCCAGCAGTGGGACGAAAGAGGTTAAAAAAGAAGAAAGAAGAAAGAATATAATATTATTATCATCATCAGTTCCCGCTTACAGGAAGGACGAGCCTTATGCCCTGCAGGGCATAAGGCTCGTCCTTCCTGCCAAGTCTTAGGGACATCATCTATTCACTTAACCACATCATCGACCCATCTTTGCACTGGCCTTTCACAATTGCGATATCCCCTCCGTGGCTTAGTCCACCTGCCAAAATTATATCTTGCGACGTCTATCTCCACTTGATAGAGTATTAGATAGCTCTTATTCTCACAACTTTATCTCGCTAAAATATCTAGAAATAGAGACATACTGGTGGACTATATACATAATATATAATATTATTATATATATATACAACAAATAAAATAATATTTAATAAAGAAAATATTTAAACCCTTTAAAAACTTTGGATCTTGTAAATTTCTATCTACTGGACCGCTTACCTTAACAAACTATTTATTTAAAATATTTTTTACGAAATTTCATTGAGAATAATATCTCGGAACATCGTCTTAGCTCCCTACACGCTCATAGGTGGGTAGTAGGGTGAACGGCACAAATATAGGAGGGGCGGGTTTTGGGCCATCTTTTATATTATTGAGGCTCCAACGGACGGGAACGGTACTGTTTACCTTGTTTACACAACCCTGCAAAAATAGAGTTGTAGGTACCTATGCTAGCGTCTTTTGGATAGCAGTTGACATGTTGTGAGATTTTTGAAACACTAATCATGAAAAGCACTATTAAGTAGGTAGGTAATATCTATTTGTATGAGATGTTTTTTTACTATTTTAGTTAAGTTAATTGATCAAGAAATAATGCAAAGAAATAAATATTCTCTACTATAGGATATATATATATATATATATATATATATATATATATATATATATATATATATATATATATATATATATATAACACCTTACAATAGTTACCAATAGTTACAATGTAAGTTATGTAAAAGCCTACATTCTGTCCCTCGAAAACTCATTCCCTTGGTTCTTGAAGAAAGAGCTTTTCAAAATGTATGAAATTTATTGCATTATCTTCGGTTAGTTCGCTATTTATTTTATTTATTTTTAGTAATTAATCTCAGGAGGTCTCTTACAGTGAAAAAGGTGAATCTCAGTGAGATACAAAAAGAAATTATAATAATAGTTTGTATCTACATACAATTATATTTCATCGTATTTAATAACTATGTTCACGCAAAATACGATACAGCTTCCAAACGCCTTCGGCTTCATAATCACATTAGATATACACCATTGAATTCTTTATAAGATTAGTTTTTATTATTTTTATTACAGTAGAAACGTTCTATGATTGTGGTCACGTCAAGTTTTATCGACAGTCCAATGTTTAAATAATAGTTCATAATGATTTTCTCCATTGAGAGGTGTGTATTTATAGTTTTTAACAATAAAATAGCTTTCAATATCATTTACTAGTGCGTATCATGCTTTACTTGACTTTCTATTCACGATATTTTTAGCATAAATAAATGTTTGTAACAAGAATGTAATGTTCCAACAATCTTTTCTAAATTGTTCAGAAAAATATTTTCATAAGCGTCGCAGATAATATTATACGCGAAGAATCCCCAATACCATCGTATCTACTTACGTAAATGACAAACCCGACCGATCCAATATGAAGTTAAACATTTGCATTTGTAAGAGCGACCGTCGTCGCCGCCCGAATATCCTTTCATATAACATTGAATAAAAACAAAAACATTGTTTGGCCAGAAACTGGCATCCCCTGATTATATTTGAACAAGATATTCTTCGTGTGCACGGTACACACGGTATAATAAGTCTCTTGGGCAGCTAAATGGAGCCGAAAGGAAAACCATCGCGTCTCGCAGGATATTCTTACGCTTTACGTGATCCGAGTGGATATGTATGGAATGGAATGGACAAAAGGAAAATCTCTTGAGCTGTATTAAGGTGTAAGGTACATATTCCCAAATGGTTCGGTTATTTTCTCTTATTGAGCGCCGGGGACGTTGCACGCGACTCAGAAATTGAACATCAATAGGCGGATGAAAACATAAAAGAAAAATGATGACAAAATGAAAACGTGCGAGGGGAAGATAAGACGCGGCTTTTAACTCTAATCAAATCTCTGCAAATGTTGCGAAATGCCTAAAGGAAGGTATTAATATTTCAGAAACTCTAACACAATTTTATCTTTTTAACACAGATCTTAATTATGTAAATATGTTGTATAATGCTGCTACCGACAAAATTCTTATAAAATAATATATAATAATAATAGCCCTGTTACAAAACTGACCCACCGTTGGGCACGGGCCTCCTCTCAAACTGAAAGGGCTTAGGCCATAGTCCACAAAGCTGGCCCAGTGCGGGTTGGCGAACTTCACACACCTTTGAGAAACTCTTAGGCATGCAGGTTACCTCACGATGTTTTCCTTCTCCGTTAAAGCAAGTGATAATTAATTTTTAATTCGCACATGCTTTCGAAAAGACAGAGGTGCGTGCCTGGGTTTGAATCCGAGACCTCTGACTTTGTAATCCAACGGTCTTACCACTAGGCTATCACAGCTTTCTGAAAATTCTTACCAAATAATAATTAGAAAGCAAAACAGTTTTCTCAAAACAAATTATAAAGCACAATATTGAGCGGGTTAATCACTTGCCGTCGGCAATATTCTTCGAGGAATTAGTTCGATGTTGTTTAAATTCTCTCAAAATGACACTTGTAATTGCTTACGTATTAAGGCAGCGTGGTTACCAAAATAAAGTTCCCAATCCCTTATCTCTCGCATCGCAAAACCCATGTCTTAAGGAAATCAACTTTTATTTAAAACAGCTTTTATGCTAACTTATTGAGAAACACAACCATTACCGACGCAAATTTGATCCGTAATTCCAAACAAATGACACTGGAAAGAATTTATTTAATCCATGTTGTTCCGAAAACTGATGCTGTACAGTTTCACCAAGAAATTCCTCTTCAAGTGTCTCGGTAAAGATCTGCTGTTTTGCAAAAACGATCCCTGTTGTCAAGCACACAAAGTTGACTATCGTTTATTGTTATTTAAAGATGTATTCAGCAGGAGTTTAAGAAAAATGGGACTTTCTGAGAGTCAGTATAAGGTATGAATTGGTGCGTTCGGGGTTGTTTTGTAAAATTGAGAGGAGCGCACCGCCCGTCGTGATGGGACCGCCGAATATTGCGACCCTTATTTATGACCACTTCGAGTTTGCCGTAACTACAGCCACATTGAGGCGCAACGTTTTTTGCAAAACACGCATCACTAGGACGACCGGCAATCCGGTTAAATTGGATTGCGAACAGTCTCCATGGCTTTAATTAAACATGCATGAATAATTAATTGTGCAGCGCAATGTTAAACGAGGCTCTTTATTTTCTGACGTGCACATAACCCCTGATTTATATTCAGCTCACTCACGGAGTATTTTGCAGAAAATATGTAACGTTTACGTAACCTCTCTGGGCCCTTATTTGCTTTGACCTTAAGCGGCCGATAATGAGTTCGTGAAATTATCGTTTAGTGGCATTTTGTATGCCACTGGAGTTCCATTACGAAACTAAAATTCAATTCTCGAAGTATTTTTTCTTTTTAAAAACGTAACCCCACACTAAAAATTATTCCTGTGTCGTGGGTGAGAAACATGAAATTCACATGCACAAACCACAGACCGGAACAAAACTTTGTGGGGCGCACAAAGACTTGTACCGTGCGGGAATCCAACCCGTGACTACCCAATGCAGTGGGCGGAGCGACGCAAGCTCTTAACCTGGTTGGTCCAGCCTTCCGTCGAAGTAATCGTAACGCGCCTCGTTAAGTATTTAAATGGGCATAGCGGCTAGGCTAGGACCCTGCTGATTTTCATGCCCAATTCCCTGCTCATCGTCGTGGTTTACATTCGTGTGCTGGCCAGTTATATGACAAATTTTCTGCTTTTGCATTACATAGTTTTATAAGTTAAAAAATATATTTCAGAGCCACTGAATCGGAGAGCTTAGCACGAAAAGATTGATATTAGAATGACACTGGCGAGTTGATATGACATCCTTGTCCCACTACAATTTTACTAAATAAACCTGAACCTAACAGCACGTTTACTCGCTAGCGTCACATAACGACAATCTTTTCGTACTAAGCCTCAACTAGATCAGTAGGTAGGTAGGTATCTATAGATATACTAAAAACGTAGATTAGTTGAACATATTTTTATATAATTAGACTGTAGTGTTTAATTATAAACTGGCGTTTATATCTACATAAATCGTCTTAATAGACAATTTTGCCTCATGAAAGCTCGAGAAACTTCGATCATTTAAAGATCTGCTATACGTTACTTCTGCACATCGTTAGTGATAATTTATTTAGTGTCTGCCATTCGGATCTGAGAGATTTACTCCCAGGATTTATCACGCAATTTGACGAGAGTTTCACCCAATGACGGATATTATGCAACTGGATTTCTTTCTAAATATAAAAGTTTTATGTTACCAATCTATCTTCTATTCGTACCTGATCTCTTGTGGGGGTAAACATAGAGTAAGTAAAGAGTTCCTGATTGGATTCTTCCCTAATAGACCTCTCTTGTTTCTCCCACGCTAATAGTTCGCCTACCGAAGCCCCACCTAAGCCCCACCGTAAAAATAGACCTCAAAAACTATCCAACTACACCCGAAACCTCATGGCTGAGCGACGTTCCATGACGCTCCAAACCTCCGATGATGCTAAGTCCTATAGGCAGCTCAATGGACAGATATTGAAGTCCTTGCGACAAGACTTACGGTCCTTCAATACAAGGCGTATTGACGAGACCATAGCACAGAACAAGGGCTCTAAAGTGTTCGAAAGAGACGCGTCTATTGGGCAAAGCCAGTTGACGAAGCTGAAGATGGAGGACGGAAACGTAACGTCGAATAGGTCGGAGGTGCTCAGGGAGATAGAGAGGTTCTATGGGCGGTTGTATACCTCAGTAGCTGAACCTGTTGTTGACTTGGTAAAAGACCCAAGAGCCAAGCTAACCCGACACTACACTGAAGATATCCCGGACATCAGCCTGTACGAGATTAGGATGGCTCTCAAACAACTCAAAAATAACAAAGCGCCGGGCGAGGACGGAATTACCGTAGAGCTTCTGAAAGCGGGCGGAACGCCAGTACTTAAAGTCCTTCAGAGGCTGTTTAATTCCGTCTTGCTCGAAGAGAAAACGCCGGAAGCATGGAACAGGGGTGTGGTGGTACTGTTTTTCAAGAAAGGTGATAACACTTTACTGAAGAATTATAGGCCCATCACACTGCTGAGCCATGTTTATAAGTTGTTTTCGAGAGTCATTACGAATCGTCTCGAACGCAGGTTTGATGACTTCCAGCCTCCCGAACAAGCCGGTTTCCGGAAAGGCTTTAGTACCATAGACCACATACATACGCTGCGGCAGATTATACAGAAGACCGAGGAGTATAATCGGCCACTATGCTTGGCGTTTGTGGACTATGAGAAAGCCTTCGATTCGATCGAGACTTGGGCGGTTCTTAGATCTCTCCAGCGATGCCGAATTGACTATCGGTACATCGAAGTGTTGAAGTGCTTATATAATAACGCCACCATGTCAGTCCGAGTACAGGGGCGGTGCACGAAGGCAATCCTCATAAAAAGAGGAGTAAGACAGGGAGACGTCATTTCTCCGAAACTGTTTACGGCCACCTTAGAGGACGCCTTCAAGCTCTTGGAATGGCAAGGACTTGGCATCAACATCAATGGCGAATACATCACTCACCTTCGATTTGCCGACGACATTGTGGTCGTGGTGGAGTCGCTGGAAGATCTAGGACGAATGCTCGGTGACCTCAACAGAGTATCTCAACAAGTGGGTCTTAAAATGAACATGGACAAAACGAAAATAATGTCTAACGTCCATGTCGTACCCACCGCACTCACCGTTGGGAACTCTACTCTTGAAGTTGTCGACGAATACATTTACCTGGGACAGGTAGTCCGGTTAGGTAGGTCCAACTTTGAGAGAGAGGTCAATCGACGAATCCAACTCGGCTGGGCAGCGTTCGGGAAACTGCGCAATATCTTCTCATCCAAAATACCTCAGTGCCTTAAGACTAAAGTTTTCAGTCAATGTGTGTTACCAGTGATGATATATGGATGAGAGACGTGGTCTCTTACAATAGGTCTCATAAAAAAGCTCAGAGTTGCTCAGCGAGCTATGGAGAGAGCTATGCTCGGCGTTTCTCTACGCGATCGAATCAGGAATGAGGAGATTCGTAGAAGAACCAAGGTTACCGACATAGCCCTTAAGATTAGCAAGCTGAAGTGGCAATGGGCGGGCCACATAGCGCGTAGATCGGACGGGCGTTGGGGCAGAAAGATTCTAGAGTGGCGACCACGTATTGGCAAGCGCAGCGTGGGACGACCGCCTGCCAGATGGACCGACGATCTTGTGAAAATCGCAGGAAGTCGTTGGATGCAGGTGGCATCGGACCGGTTACGCTGGAAAGCGATTGGGGAGGCCTATGTTCAACAGTGGACAAGTATGGGCTGAGATGATGATGATGATGAATAGTTCGCCTTATACATGCTTAGCGCTTACGGAGACTTTCAACGGGGAACCAAACCATAACTCCCAAAAATAGGCTCTATTTACAGACGATTGTTGATGATTCTACTGCATATTTGTTATAAGAAATATATATAATGTATGGATAAAACTTTAATTTAAGGTATTAATTTTCCAAAATAATACTTTTAAAAAACTCTATCTTGAATATATATTGCAAATGTTCTATTCAACGGCACATTGGATATGTATAAAAAATACACGAAAAATTAGCTTAAGATGTGCTCTATAACTTGTATGGATGACTTCATTATTTTAATAAGTGATATTTGAATTATTTGAAAAAAAAACCTGCCCGAAGGACCCATTTTTGGGTCCTCCGGGCACACTTTTTACTGTTGTCAAGAAAAATTATCAAACAAAAATTCTAAAAGCCATTGACGTTAGTAATTCCCCAAGTTATTGACGTTAGTAATTCCCTTAAGTTGCCCATCGGATAAGACATATAATTTTTGGTCATGGTAAGATAGTTTAGATCTTCCCCAACATTTACATCCATCCACTTTTGTGTTGTACACCTTTTTTTCCTGGGGAAAATCCTGCATAGGACTACCGTGAACCTTGGGGGAAGCTCATGTCGGATTCCTACCGACTAAAAGCCCCAGGGTGGCCGGCATCAGCACTTTTGAGGGCCTCCGGGATCTCCGTATGGAACGCACTGGTGCCCCTCTTGTGCCGCGCTCCGAAGAACTCGCCATCGGGGAGAGACTTGATGACATGCTCCCCCCTGCACCGACGCGGTGCTCATGGCGACGTGGGCCACACCACGCCGCCGTCTTCCTCGGGGTCACTTGTGAAGGCCGCTCAGGGCCCCCGCCCCTTGCGTCCGCGACCCTGAAGGCCCCCCTGCTGATGTTGTTGTAGGGGGGGTTCCCCCGCCAGATATTACGGCGGGGGATGCTTTGGGCTATTGGGCTGGGGGACCTGGGCGGGCTGTGCCTCCGCTCCGGCACCGTCGCTTTTGTCGAGCAAGGTCGGCCCTCTCCCGATCCCGCACGGCCTACTCCTTCTAGGACATCACAGTCTCTCAGTAGGACTATACGGCCTACCATGCCGATTCCCCTGCGGTCCAGGCCCACGCTGGGTACTCTTCGAGCGTGTACTGGGCAGAATCCTGGTCCCCACCGCAGTGGTGACAGGTCGTCCTCACCGCACGTCCGATTCTTCTCAGATAATCACCAAAGCAACCGTGACCGGTGGTTATCTGGGTAATTCTATAGGAGACTCGCACTCTCCTCGACGTCGTATTGTACACCTAACATAACCTTTCTCATCTTTACACTTTACACAAATAAAGGATTCTGATTCTGATACACTGATACCTACTTCCATACCTACACGCCCCCTTACTACGCTATTGTGAAAGCGGTCTGCCATCTTTATATTTTTTTTCTTTTAGCAATAACCAGCAAAATATATTTTTGTTCGTGCCAACAACAAGCTACATAATAGGATAAACATAAAAAACTACATCAGAAAACATCTTCTACACCCAACACGAGGCTAAGAATAGAAAATTACCATAGACATCACCAACAAAACAAAATATTTTTCCCAAAACCTTCTCAGCCTTTTTGAAAGCACCATGTGGAAATCCACCAAAACAATAGGGAACGAAAATTATCCCTCTCAAGCCCCGAGAAATAGAGCCTTGGGCTCATACATTACACATGGAGACTCGAATAACAATACAGAGTAAATGACATCCCTCCTTCACACTTATACACTGTTGTTTTTCTACCAAGAGTTCCTTGGCTTTTGCTAGGCTATGGCAGATGAGAATAAAGGAAGTATCTATTCAATTCATATGGAGAAAATATGGCATCTTATTAGGGTAAAGCTTTGAGAAAGGAGATTACGCTCTGATTCTCGTTACTTGTTGTATTCCTTGAATTAGGTCCTGGGATAATTGGGAGCTGGGACGAGGGCTGAAATAGTTTGAAATGCTTTGCCTTTTGTACCTAGTTAAAGAAGTAGGACCTTGAAGTTAACGTTTTTAATAGGAACACTTTTAATTCACTTTTATATTCTATTATTACGAGAAACATTTTTAAGTGAATTCAAATGTTAGTACCTATTGCTTTTTCTAAGCTTGATAGTAAGAAATTAGTTTCTCTTAAGATAAATTAATTTTCATAGTAAATATAAATAGGCTAATTAGAAAACAAATGAATAAGACAAAATGTAGCCAAGAACATCTACAGAATTTTCACCATTTCAATGTTATTTTACTTATACGCCCAGCAAGCGGGTATTACAAAGGTTTATACAACGCTTTGCCAAAGGATTTCTGGGTAGGTAGATAGAACAATCTTAAAGGGTTTTTAGCTAAGACGGGCCGGGATTTCGGTAAACTCCGACTTCCGTCTCGGTTTGATTACCATTCGCCCCTTTGAGATGACTGCTTGCTGAACAACGATTTACGAAAAGTAAAATATTAAATAAGTTTCAAAATATTAAAATGATTTAGAAAAGATTGTGCGTATTAAAACCTTAACTATCACTTGCTTTAACGGTGAAGGAAAACATCGTGAGGAAACCTGCATGCCTAAGAGTTTCTCGAAGGTGTGTGAAGTTCGCGAACCCGCACTGGGCCAGCGTGGTGAACTATGGCCTAAACCCTCTCAGTTTGAGAGGAGACCCGTGCCCAACGGTAGGACAGTTTCTTAACAGGGCTAATATTATATCATTATTATTATTTTAGAGAAGAGCTTTATTTTCCCGTCCCTTGTGGAGTAACGTTGTGAGCTAACAAAAAATTATCATTAAAAAGAAAGAAAAGGCTGATAATTACCTAAGACACTATGATTTAGACTAATTTATATGAAGAATCTCATTTCTGTGGAGAGAAGACCAAGAAACTTAATACGTATATATATACTATATACTCTTTTAAAAATATGAGAACTTTACATTTTTTTTGTTTACATTACGTTTATGTAGCGTGAAAATATAACACAGAACGAGCTAGATAATTTCTTACATAGTATATAGTATGTGTAAAAGTTATATACGAGTACTTAGGTACTTTTTCACGTCTAATACAATAAACCTAATATATATCCCAGTCTTTAAATTCTTTCTATTGGTATTCTGTTCACTATTAAAATCTTGATTTTTTTAAATTAAGAACTTTCAAACAAACCTTACAATGTAGGATTAATCTACCTGTACAATGTACATACATGCACAAGTGCTACTATAATTTTAGTATTTAACTAATCATAGTAACTTATGCCACATCCTTACTTATTCCGACATCTTAGAAGTAACAGTAGGTTGTATTATCTAAAGCATGAAGGATTAAATGGTATCTGCCTAATATTTGCTGTTCCGTATGTTGCGGGCGGCGGATTAAGCTTCGTGCTTTCTTCGCACTTTAATAAACTTATATCTACAACTTCAACTCTTTACAAGAACTTTGTTTAATTTCTCTTCATACTCAAAAACTGATTTTTTTAATTATTTAGATTTGAAGTTTTTATATTATGACATTTCAATATTTTCTATCTATTATCACGCCAGATCCCTTACGGGGTAGGCAGAGAGTACAGAGTTCCAACAGGCTCTTTCCTTACATACCTCTCTGGCTTCCTCTACTCTCATAGTTCGTCTCATACACGCTCGCCGGTTACGGAGACTCCTGACTATTGAAAAAAATATTGAAACCGGGTCTTATCTGAAGGTCACTTCAGATAAGACCCGGTTTCAATATTTTTTTTACCATAAATGCAACACGACAGAAGAGCAAGTCATATTCTCGGCCTCATCTTCAATATCTAGCCGGTGAGGTAGGAGTCATTTACCGACCAGTAGTCAATAAAAAATGTACAGTTTTTTAACTGAATTAGGAGAATAGGCTTTAGATCGCGTCCTTTTACGTAGATAATTTCTTAAAGCCTTATTTCAGTGCCTCAATATTGGTGATTCTTATGGGCTACGATAATACTGCTACCAGTCAATTTAAAACCAGTATCATGTACTTACATAAATAAGTTATATTACTAAGTACATGCCATATATTTGTAATGATATTTATATGAACTCATATAACCTATCGTTATGTATTACTTAATCAAGATCATAATCAGCTTACATTACGAAACAAGACACACACAACGACACAAATAACGAGATAAGTACATATACAGATATGTATCAAAGTATATTACGACATAACACACTTACTTTGTCGGGGAGACAGACAGATCTCAACATGAAAATAATTTATTGCTTGTACGATTACGTATCAATGTCGATATAAGCCAAGAAATTGATTATAAACCGATTTATCTTCAAATTTACGAGACAACTCTAAGATTATGCGCCTACGCAATCAATGATTTAGTGCGCGCTCACTTTCTGACTCACATGAGATGCGAGTATATCTTAATATACTTGTACCTTAATTTACCTAGACTGCCTCGTTGATCTAGTGGCAAAGCGCATTGCTTTGTGATCACGTGGTCTTGAGTTCACATCCTAGGTCGGACAAGTGTAGTTTTTCTAACGAAAACTTCCCCGTACAAGTCCGGGATCTGAAATTGTGCCCGGTGTATAGCAATAGGCTCGCCCCCTATTACATGGGACCTAACATCGTCGGCGAAACGTGGGTGTACTCGGTACAACTCTGCCACCACCGCTTGGGGAATATAGGTGACAGTGTATATAATATACCTATTTACCTTAATGTAGATTATATATCTACATTAATATAATAAAGCGAATAGACAGCGAGTAGGTATGAAAGATAGTATCGGTGTAAAGATGAGAAAGGGCATGCTCCATTGGTTCGGGCATATAGAAAGAATGCCAGAGGAAAGAATGACAAAACAGATATACAATGTGAAAGTGGAAGGATGCAGGTACCGGGGAAGACCTAGACTATCTTACCACGACCAAATAAACCGAGTCTTATCTGATGGAAAAGTCAAGAGTCTCCGTAACCGGCGAGCGTGTATGAGACGAACTATGAGAGTCGAGGAAGCCAGAGAGGTATGTAAGGAAAGAACCTGTTGGAACTCTGTACTCTCTGCCTACCCCGCAAGGGATCTGGCGTGAGGTTATAGATAGATAGAATATAATAAAGAGGAAAGATTTGTATTTTTGTATGTTTGTAACGAATAAACACAAAAACTACTGGACTGATTTTAATGATTCTTTCACCATTAGAAAGCTACTTCATCCAGAAGTAACATATGCTATATAACATAGACCCGGTAGGTGGCGCTGTGGTCGACCGGGTATGAAGTTGCTGGAAACTGCTAGTTTATTATATTTAACGTAATAAACCTGAGAGCTAAGTACGGATTGACGTAAGCTTGACGCTGGCGAGTTCATATGCCATCCTTGTCACACTTCAAATTTACTAAATAATCATGAACGTGACAACACGATTACTCATTAGCGTCATGGTAACGTCAAAGTTTTCATACTAAGCCCATATTCACATTATGCTACGTAATTTGTCTGCAACAAATTGAAATATACTATTTAAGACTTTAATATGAGATATTAAAGTCACGAACATTAACTCCAACACTACATTATTAATCACCTAAATTATCGTATAAACGTTATCATTTCAAGTGTCCAGTAAACAAAACATATGAAATTAGCCGCTTAATTTACGCAACTGATAATCAAGTAATTAGCACTCGAATAATCAGTAAGTTATCAATAGAGGTGATATTTACAAAAGCCGAGTACAGGAATATCAATCGCCTACGTAACCTTTTCACCATACACATATTCTTGGCAACAGCTGTTCCTAACATAAATGTGTCGACCGGTCTGTGCACCAAATAAATAACGTGGAAGGCAGAACATTGTTTGGTAAGTGCACTCGGTCGTCCAATCGCCGGCGCTAGATAAATGCCGACGGTAATGCATGCCGCACTAAACTTGTTCGGAATGATAAGTATTACGTAGTAGCGTGTAGTGGTAGGAGTAGGTGCGCTAGTGTGCGCTGCGCTTAAGGTTAAAGCGTGATTCCACTGCGCGAGCGAGGCTGGTGTGAATAAATTATGCGTTACCGATAGTAATTTTAGATTAATTATTAAGTTGCCTCGTTGGTCTGGTTGGTCTGGCAAAGCGCATCGCTTTGTGATCACGAGGTCCTGGGTTCAAATCCTAGGTCGGACAAATGTAGTTTTTCTAACGAAAAATTCCCAGTATGAGTCCGGAGTCTGGAATTGTGCCCGGTATATGGCAATAGGCTCGCCCCCTATTACATGGGACCTAAGATCGTCGGCGAAACGTGGGTGTACTCAAAACACCTCTGCCACCCCCTCTGGGGAATATAGGCGTGACGGTGTAATTATTAAGTACTTGGTAATAGCAAATATATGATGAATATTTGTGCATAAATTTGTAAATACGTAGATGATACTAGTAAAATAAATAAAAATATATTTAATTAATGAGTAAAAGGAAACAGATAATTAATAAAAACTATAATTTGGTATAGTCCTCTCAAACCTAAACATACAATTTTTGAAAACCAGTAAATATCTTTGTAGAAATACAATATAATAAATTAAAAAAATAAATTACTGGTACTTGATAGTGTGCTCAGAAGAAGCTCAATATTTTTATGTACCTATTGATTTCTCGTAGATTCAAAATAAAATTTAAGAAATTTGATAAAATAATCTTCTATAGTCACAGACCTAGCGTCTTCACCGAGTAGGTTCTTATCAAACAAATAAAGTTGGTAGTTAAAATTAGACTTTTAACCCTGCATTAATTTTTGTACAACATTTATACATTGATACGTATAATTAGAGTTTGTTCGTGCAGTGGAATCTCAGTTTAAGATGATACCGAGATCATAATGGTGTTTTTAACAGGTAGCCTACATACATTCAGTGAACATACATTATGTTGCTTATTTGTTACTACGTTGATATGTACATACAAACACTTCTTCCTATGTGACGGCTGTGTGATATTTATCATAATGTTTTATGAGACATCTTTAGAATATCTATCTATGTACATCATCCCGCTCGATCCCTTGCGGGATAGGCATCTTTAGAATTAATAGCTGATAAATTCTTGGGTGCAAAATAGCTTTAGACGGTCCTCCCACGGAATGTAGTAATCGCAGGGTCGATTCCTGTACGGGGCAAATATTTGTGTGACCCAAAAATGGTCATTTCAGTCTGGGTGTTTTTGTATGTGAATTCTAATATTGTAAACTCATTCAGGATATATAAATAATTCCCAGTGTGGTGCTACATTTTTCTTAGTCAAATATATACAGTCCCATAAAAATAGACGTACATCCAGCAATTATATACTGTAAAAGCACAAATCCGGTCGTCGTGGATATTTTTGAAGAGGCCTTCGTGACGCAGTGGACGTTTTTAGCGAAAAAAGAATAAAAATTTCTATATAAAATAAATATTTATTTTGATGTATGTGTGTTAATCATGATAAAATCGTTACTCTTGGAGACATAATCGATTTAAACTATGCGACCACTACCCACTTCATCAAGCTTCAAGCAGCATGAACGCTGTCTTAATAAAATAGTTTTTCCTAATTAAATAGAAAATAAGACGTAAAACTTCTAAGAGAAATGATTGTCCGTAGCGAGACAGCGAACAACAAACGTCCACTACCCATTGGAGACGCTTTTATGTCATCGTTCCATACGTGAGCTCATAGCGTTAGTATAGCAACTAAATATCTCGCTTGTGTTATACAACATTCCTTGTTTTATGTGTCGCAGTGAATATATTTTATTTGGTATTGTCATAATGTTACCAAATATGGTTGGCAATTGATAGTAAGTCCAGCAATTATTTATCCATCTATATATCTATAGCATCACGCCAGATCCCTTGCGGAGTAGGCAGAGAGTACAGAGTACAATTATATTTATCGTAGAAGTTTATTTTTTACAATTAGTTTTTTTGTTACAAAATATTCTTGGTTCAATGTCAAAGTTGTCCGTCGATTTCGTATTTGAATTTAGATCTGATTTTTCATATACCACATAAAAATATGTTATCCGCAAACTAAATCGTAACCTGACTGAATATGAAAGTGAAATATTTAAACTATTTTATTCATGCAACTCTAATTTTACATGTTCATGTTGTACTTATGGTAGGAATATTTTTTTTCTGATGTTCTGATGATTTGAACTATTTGAAATAGTACCTAGTGTACAAAGGTGTATGCCGCTGTATATACCAACTGAGCATTTATACTGAGTAGGTAAATACAATGTCATTCCTACTGAATTGATATTATATGTAATAAGTGCACCCCCGTTTATTCCACAACGAAATCGTTTTCTCCATCCCAAGGTTGCCTGGAAGAGATTGCTTTTTAGCAATAAGGCCGCCCTTTGTCTAACTTTAAGTTCTTTTTTGTTTTTGTATTTTAATATCTATGTAATTGGTGCACAATAAAGAGTTATCTATCTATCTATCTATATTTTACTTATTTAAATTAATTCCACTTACAACTTCATAAGTAAAACCTAGTCTTCAGTATACATAATAAGAAGACATTACGAGATCTGGCCGTTTTACTTTTTATCCGTTTTCAATATATGTCTGCGACAGACACATACGAGTAGTAACGTGTGTTTGATGCAACGAAATTAACAAGAATATAGCAAGGTGGCTGTGTATCTAGGGAGACACAAAGAAGCGTGTGACTATTACGTATTCATATTTGTTTATACGGACTGTCGTTTTGTATTGCCGAATTTATATTTAGCTGCACTGGTAATACTGAAAGAAAGAATGACAAAACAGTATTACAATTTGAAAGTGGAAGGATGCAGGTACCGGGGAAGACCTACACTATCTTACCACGACCAAATAAACCGAGTCTTATCTGAAGGTAAAGTCAAGAGTCTCCGTAACCGGCGAGCGTGTATGAGACGAACTATGAGAGTGGAGGAAGCCAGAGAGGTATGTAAGGAAAGAACCTGTTGGAACTCTGTACTCTCTGCCTAACCCGCAAGGGATCTGGCGTGATGATATAGATAGATAGATAGGTAATACTGAACATGAAGTTATAAAAAGAATAAAAAACTTAAATTTAATTTGTTATCTACTAATCCTATATTTAAAAATCATGTGTGGTGACTCGCCTATAGGGTCGGAACGTGCGTAGATTACAATCCTATCTCTATAGGTACCTATAAGTACCTATTATGTAGTGAAGCATTTTTTACTTCAACCTTAAAAACTAACCTTTATTGAAGAAGATATAAGAACCCATACGCGCCTTAGATCAAGCTCTATTTTTCTAAAAAATGCCAAATAATCCTGTACTTTGTTATAACTGTGCTTTGTAAAACACCGTCTCGCCTATATTCTCAAGCGGGGGTGGCAGAGGTGTACTGAGTACACCCACGTTTCGCCAACGATATTAGGTCCCATGTAATAGGGGGCGAGCCTATTGCGATATACCGGGCACAATTCCAGACTCCGGACTCACACTGCAATTTTTTCGTTAGAAAAACTACATTTGTCCGACCTAGGATTTGAACCCAGGACCTCGTGATCATAAAGCGATGCGCTTTGCCACCAGACCAACGAGGCAGTCAAAACTATAATATGCTTTGTAAAAACTATAAAGATTTTGTGATATTTCTGTATGTTATATTATGTACCTTTTGATACAATCGGCTCAGTTGAAAACCGATCCAAAGGTCAGGCAAATATAATTTGTTCACATGATTATTTTCTTAAAATAATCAGACTAACAATTATCTTGATTAATTAGCGCATATTATTATCGGATACAACTAATCAAATCATTGTAATAACAATTTCATTGCTATGATATAATCCATGATTGTGTCAATAAGTAACTCGATGTATTGTTAATTTATCGTCAAATTATATGAATATTAATGTATCTAAATTGGTTCAGTTATCTATATGTTACGTCATAATTTGTGGTCGTTCTCGCTTTGATGTACCAAATGTGTTATAATATATTAACATATGGTAATGTTTTGAAGTGTTACAACTTACAAATAATATATAAGTCGTAAAATATTTACAAGCAATATGAATTTGTAACAAGAGTCTATTTATGATAGATACACAACATCTTTATTATTTCTTTTACCGTTTATTATTACCTTCTTGTACAAGGTTTTATTGGTTTTTGTACAAACGGTTTTTTATATACACATATGCCTAGTATATTGCCGTTAAACCTTCACCGTTGGTTTAGTAAGACTATAAAATAGGAAATATATCCCAAAAGAGCCACATTTCTGAATCACTTAATTTAAAAGGTCAATTAATCAGACATAATATGACCCGTCTTATTACGGTTATTATATTAGCCCTGTTTAGTAACTGTCCCACTATTGGGCACGGGCCTCCTCTCAAACTGAGAGGGTTTATAGGCCATAGTCCACCGCGCTGGCCCAGTGCGGGTTGGCGAACTTCACACACCTTCGAGAAACTCTTAGGCATGCAGGTTTCCTCACGATGTTTTCCTTCACCGTTAAAGCAAATGATAATTAATTTTTAATACGCACATGCTTTCGAAAAGACAGAGGTGCGTGGTGCGTGCCTGGGTTTGAACCCGAGACCTTTGACTTTGCAGTCCAACGGTCTAACCACTAGGCTATCTGCAGGTTATTACGGTTAATTAAATTTAAATATGATTATTTCTAATTTTTAGTATTTTAGATCAGTAAAAATAATTTAATATTCATAAAATCTGGCGATTTTGTCGTGTGATACGAGCGTAGGTTACTACTACTAGTTAGTGTAGTCGCGGGTTCGATCCTTACTTGTATTGAATTGTTATGTGATCGACATTTTGTTTCGGTTCGTATGCACGATCTAAGAATATTTCTAGTAAAGGACAAAGGAAAAGGCCAAAAAAAAAATTTTCGGTTTTCTAACATTATCATGGGCGTTTCACGGTCGACGAAGGCAGCGGAGCTGATGCTTGTTTGTTGAAGGAGAAAGAGTGTTACGGTAAAAACGTATTCACTAAATTTCTATTCTAAGCTAATGTATAAAACGATTTCAAAATCAAAATCAAAAATATTGTATTTCATCTTGGTTCACGTATTCTTTTTTAAGTTCTTCTAACTTACAAAAACCTTGTATATTAATAACACCCGTACTATAAGAGAAATTGCACCAATAGATAAAATAGGTATTGGTGCGTTTAAACTATTCTAAGAAATAGAGTTGCTTATAACATTTGGAGATTGGATGTGGCTGAAAATTTACAGAATTCATCCGCAAAACGTAGATGTTTTTAGAAACTTTGTATTAACTATTCATTTTTATGTAGGTATGATTAAAATGATTGTACACGATAATTTTATATTGGGATAGTTTTAGTCTGTCAATATAGTAGGATATTTTTTATGAAGATTACTCAGAGTGTGGGTTGGTATACTGATTTGGGAGAAGTCCGCCTATCTGATTTTCAGCCAGGTTGTAACACAAATAATGCACTAGGATCACGCAGGTACAGTTGGTAGTCAGAATATAATCTAGGTACAATAAAAATAAGGAACACTGATGCACTGAACACGGATAGCCAATTTTGATTTATCCGCAAGAATAAGATATTCAGATATTACGTAAAGTAATTTACATATCAAATTATTCTTACCTCATCGCGTGAGTATCAAGTTCAGTCGATTGTTAATTACACGCTCAAAATCGAATAACGATTCTGTACTAAGATGAATCGAGAACTAAATATACGCAGAACACATTAGGTCTGTTTAAAAATAGAGGATTCATATTCAGGAGGGTCGCCACAGCAAAAAATATGGGGAAAGTTAACCCTATTGTGCCACCCTCGTCCAAAAACTGGGCCAATCGGGGACGGGTGCACCATGACAATGGATTTTTTCCCGCCAATCGATACGATTTCACAAAATGGCCGCGTTTCGGCAGTTTGATTTTTTTGTGTTCGAATTTCGAAAGTTGCATCCTGACGTCACGGTGCATTAAGGATGACTATTTGGAGAGTTGTGTACGGCATTGGGTTCTGTAGAACATTTAATATTGATTTATGTAATCAATATTATTTTTTAATATCTAATTAAATGTCACTAAGTAAAACTTAAATAATTAAACTGATTAGATTATTTTTTGTAATGTTTAACCCAATATGTGATAAATACACTTTGTCCATCAAATAAAAGAAAAAAAATTATCTATATAGGAATGGATTCACGGGTCAAGGTCTAACCAGTGATTCTTAGTATTCACAGATACGGGACCATTTACCTTTTATGGTGAAATTATTGGTAGTAAGTAGTTAGGTAGGTTTAGTAGAGCTAAAGTTTATTTAAGTTAAGTTTCATGGGCAGATATACCTAGGTAAATATTGATTGATACACGATATGCGACATATTTCCCAACCTACGGATTCAGTATAAACGAACCAACCAGATTACTATTTATTCAGATTCTGTAAAGAACTTTGTGAATTTCTTTACGTCACGTCTCTCTTAAGGTATCTACCACACAGTAGACTAGAATCATGTAAGTTTAAAAAGATACCTAATTAAATAACCTTACTTTTTTATATTTTTTAGAACATAATCAAAATTACCACGACCAAATAGACCGAGTCTTATCTGAAGGACAAGTCAAGAGTCTCCGTAACCGGCGAGCGTATATGAGATGAACTATAAGAGTGGAGGAAGCCAAAGTGGTATGTTAGGAAAGTACCTGTTGGAACTCTGTAGTCTCTGCCTACTCTGCAAGGAATCTGGGGTGATGATATAGATAAATAGATAATCTAAATGCTCTACGTGCATACTTTGTATATTCCAATACCTATCTTGTTTTTCTTCATTATACTCAAGGCGTACCTGCTCAATATGAAGCAAACTTTTGTCTGGCCTTGGACGAGTTGGGCAATACCACATCTCCTTTAAAGACTTGTTAGTAACACAGTAGGTGTCTTGTATAAAAATTGAATTTGTATTTTTTCAGAAACGGAGCATATAGATATTTAATTTGACCAATATCTTGTGAAAAAATTGAAAGTCCACGATGATTGTGTAAGTTTTAAAATACCAAAATAGCGTCTTATTCTGTAAATTAAAAAAACAAAACAGAATTAGTGCGCTATTTTGGCACTTTAAAATTAACAATTATTATGTTAATTAAACAATATATATCTACTTTTAATAAAACAACATAGTAATTTTAAACTCAGTAGTCTCTAAAACATTGAATCTGGCGTGATGATATAAATAGATAAATAGACCTATGTATGTAACAACAGAGTTGGCACTTTGGTCTCTCTGCCTACTTCACAAAAAATATACCTAATCTCAATACGTAATCATGTAAAAACTACTTAGGTACCTGCTACTAAAGATCTTATAATCTACCCAATTTAATAAAAACGAACAAGTAAGTAAAGTATTAGACAAATATACAAATAAAATCTATCACAGTTACCACACTATCAATATTGTGTTCCGAAGGAAAGTAAATTGAAGGCAAAGAACTCACTAGCAACCGACCAATCTAACAAATAGGTACTGCTACCAAACAACAATCGATTTTACAACATAAGCCTTATCTGTACACAAACTTGTACCTATCCATTAGTACTGTACAAGAATTGTATTTTAAAAGACTCCGAGAAAAGAAACAATATAACTTTTTTAAACAATCATCATCTCAGCCTATACTTGTCCACTGCTGAACATAGGCCTCCCCAATCGCTTTCCAGCGTAACCGGTCCGATGCCACCTGCATCCAACGACTTCCTGCGATTTTCACAAGATCGTCGGTCCATCTGGCAGGTGGTCGTCCCACGCTGCGCTTGCCAATACGTGGTCTCCACTCTAGAATCTTTCTGCCCCAACGCCCGTCCGATCTTCGCGCTATGTGGCCCGCCCATTGCCACTTCAGCTTGCTAATCTTAACGGCTATGTCGGTGACCTTGGTTCTTCTACGAATCTCTTCATTCCTGATTCGATCACGTAGAGAAACGCCGAGCATAGCTCTCTCCATAGCTCGCTGAGCAACTCTGAGCTTTTTTATGAGACCTATTGTAAGAGACCACGTCTCTGATCCATATATCATCACTGGTAACACACATTGACTAAAAACTTTAGTCTTAAGGCACTGAGGTATTTTGGATGAGAAGATGTTGCGCAGTTTCCCGAACGCTGCCCAGCCGAGTTAGATTCGTCGATTGACCTCTCTCTCAAAGTTGGACCTACCTAACCGGACTACCTGTCCCAGGTAAATGTATTCGTCGACAACTTCAAGAGTAGAGTTCCCAACGGTGAGTGCGGTGGGTACGACATGGACTTTAGACATTATTTTAACAATATTCAATCCCAAATTCTTCGTAATCACCCGTATCTTTACATTAAAGAAAAATAATTATATGTAATTTTTAAGATATATTTCAAACAGTATAATATCTTAAATCAAGTAAGCTCGCGCCATCTATCCGGCCAAGCGAAATTCTGCGAAGCTCGCTGTATATAAACTTATGAATGTGTTTATACGTGTCTTCGTACGTAGAACACACTTTCACTCACACATGCTAAATAAAATAACGCGTGTTTACGAGTACAACAGTAGTAGTGTGCGTTGGTAAAGTAAAAGTTTTGTATGTGTGACGCGTTCGTACACTGAGTTGACTGTTAAACGTCTCTCTGTGTGCGTACTGTGTCAATACGGACGATCATCGCACACCGGTATGCTAAAACTTTTCCCAACGTGATCCGTAGCGACATCTTGTAGCAACCCAGGGAACAATCTTGTAAGACAGCTTTTGCAAAAAGCTGCACGTGAATTTTCCAACTGGAAATTATTATTTTTATTTGCGTTATAAACACACTCATGGAGCGTTCATATTGGGATTATTGATTTCAAAAATATATGTGACATAGAAACTTATAAGATTCTCTTACGATTATAACAGTTTTGTTTTTCAGTTTTAACTCGTATACCAAAATTTGCATTGCTACTTACGTTCATAGAATTATATTATTTACTACCTAATATGTAAATTAAATTTTATAGTCTCAAATTGAGCCTAGAATAAAATAATTCATAACTGTTTCTAAATGCGATATTATAGGTACTTAATTGGTTTATTTAAGTAAGTAATCAAGTTGGCAAGATACAATTAAAACCAATTGGACTTTTGCCTGTCTACTAAACAAATAGACATGTCGATTAATTAATTTGATTTATATTTATTATCAGTTCCTTTTATTTCACCTAACAATATTTGCATAATAAATTGAGATCGTAATTTAATTCCAACGTTTACTCAGGTTGTAAACAAGTTTTTACATTGCAAATTGCTTAATTAAGACATACATTAACAAATAATTTATATCTTGCGTTTTTGAAATATAATAAATTTAAGTTTCAAAAAGTTCACTAGCGCGCTTATTCGGAGGTACCAAACCGGTGCTCAAAATAGACATCTTTATCAAAGACTTCCTTTACGTACGGTCGGATTGAATTCGTTTTGGATAATTATCAAAAAGCCGTGTACTAATTTATAATTCAAGGATGACGGCGGATACGTATTCAATTATAATAATAATGCACCAATGTAATAGCACTTAAATGGACAGACTTCGAAATTAATGAAGACAAAAAATAATTTACACTCGGGGCATTCTCATTTATAATTACTTACGTAATTAGACTTTTACGAAATCGCAATAGATGCACAAGAAAGAGAATATCGAAATGTAAGCCGATTTTCCCTACACGGCTGGCTGTCATTTATCGCAAGTTGACAACGGCGCATCATTGGCGTCACGTGACTATTATGTCATTGCATTTTATGACATGCGACGAACTCGGTCAATGGCCTAAGAAACATTGTGTCATCACGCAATATTCTTCGTAGCAAAACGCCCCAAGCAAAATATCTCCCGATTACGTTCCATTCTTAATGAAGTTTTGGTAAGTTCAATCTTAGTTATTACTTGTGGCGTGCCAAGAATACCGTCGAATGAATACTGAATTAACATTTTTGCTGTGCAAGGACAGCTGGGAGTTCGGACGCCTACGATTTGTATCGCTCCGAGATTAGTAAAGTTCATTGACGTTTCGCATAGACGATACGAGGGGATTAGGGGGCCCGCGTATTCTGCACGCCTCGCCGCCGCGTGTAAGAGCGAGAGGCGGGCGATGCCTAGCAAATTGTCGCACACGTCTCGTGGTATCAGGTGGCCATAATTGGCATTTAGTCGGCCGGCTGTTTGAACTTTTGAAGGTCGAAAAATAAACATTCGGCGAGACGGGTCTTTTTTCGTTGTTCGCTTTAAAAAGAGATATCATTGCCGAAAATTTGGAGCGATCGATAACGTATGCAATAAAGTATTCATAACAGTTATCATCGAAATATTTGATTTTCGAATGCTGTTAATGTAAAACAAGTGAAAGTTTGGCCATAAATAATGGAGCAACGGTAAAATAAAAGATTGGAGCTGCAAAATACTGATGTTTATGAAGAGATGAGTAATATGCGATCCGTACTTATTTCTTTTACTTAAGATATTCTTAACATTTGGTGCTACAGACAACGCTCTCCCGCACTGCGCTAGTGAGGGAATAGTCCTCGAAGGGGTTTACAGTTTCACTTACTTAAGCATTCATGTATTTTTACACCGAAACAGAGTTTCAGAGAGGGTTTTTAAAATAGAACCTTTTAAAATATTTTTCGTTGTTCCCTCGAGTTTACGGCAAATATAATTTAATGTAAGTATACGTTGTGTTTTGTTTTTAAATTCTAAATTAATTGTTTTAATGTTCACGCTACACACGTGTCAGATTAATAATAGGGGTACCATTAATTGAAAGTGGGAAACAGGATTTCTTTTTAGTTACGACGTTAAAACTTCCACAAGAGTCAACGTAGTGACAAAATTTGTAGTAACTTTAAAGAACTGCATGGGCTTTACATCTAAAATGAGTGAGTACGAAGCTATAAAGAAGTAGTTCAATCAACGGGAACAGTTTTTATACCGACACTTCAGTGGGCTTAGCGCGCAAAGTTTCTTGAACAAGTTAATACAGCATGCTTGCTCGCTAACGTCAAGCTAATATCAATCTTTTCGTGCTAAGCCCTCAATTGCGTCAACGGCCTATCGTATAAACACCGTCACGCCTATATACCACAAGCGGGGGTGGCAGGTGTTCTGTGCACACCCACTTTTCGCCGACAATATTAGGTCCCATTTAACAGAGGGCGAGCCTCTTGCCATATACCGGTCACAATTCCAGACTCCGGAGTGACACTAGAAATTTGTCGACAGAAATGTAGCGTTACATCTGTGATGAATTTTCATTCCCGCTTTTCGTTAAAGTGGAACGTATCTGGATTACGGGAATATATGGTTGCTCTACATTTGCGTACGTTGGCGTAGTTTAATCAAAACAAATTTACAAAAACAGATATCGAGAGTGTACGCCGAGATAATGAGCGTTCGTCGCTTAGTTTGGCTCCATCTTATTAAAACAATGCCAATTTGTATTCTAGTGGGTAAAAATAAACGATGTTGGGGCGCTGAAGACATATTTTTGTTGGGATTTTTTCTGCGACCTGTTCTAATTCCTGTTGGCGTGCCAATTCTGAAGAATTTGTCGAATGATAATGAACTATAAACTAACGTAGTTATTCTTTAAAGTACGTGCGTCTTACGCTTTCATTCATGGGGCATTCTTTTTAGTTGTTTCTTAAAAAAAATGTAACCCACACTTGGATTTATTCCTGTGTCGTGGGTGCGTTTACAAACATGAACATTCTCATACACTTTATAATGATTTACTTTAAGAAAAAATCTCATTAATTCCTCGATCGATAGGATTTGAACCTAGGATTCTGTAACTGGAGATATGTGACTTACTTTTTGTAGATAATTTTACCCCAATTAGATATATGGATTTTGTTGGCATGCTGTGTCTAGCTCACGAATAAACTTTGATTATGATTTATATGTATATATAGTATATGATTTATATATATAATACACCTTATTAAAATTGAAATTTATATAAGTATGATATAGGTCATACTTACACACAAATAAGTTATGCGAAAAATGATCATCAATCAAATAAAATTGTGTAATTGCCTCTCTCCCATCCACTCACTATCTACACCATAAATAATCTGACGTGACGAGTGTAATGGCAAATAAGAATAATCAAATATCTCCGTTCACCCTTTCAGTTTTAAGGTGAAAAATCTCCAAGTAGCAATGGTTTTCACCCGCTTTGACTGGTAACGGCCGCACCCGACCTCGCGGGAAACGGCTAGTTAATATTCAAACATTCAAGATCCTTATTCGCTATGACCAAACGCGGTATGTTACGATAATTTCGTAAAATAATGTGATAGTACTCTTATGGTGTAAAAAATATCATTTTTTTTATTTAGCCACTATGAATTATTGAGGCTGGAGGAAGCCAGGTAGGTCTGTAAGGAGAGAAGCTGTTGGAACTTTGTACTCTCTGGCTACCCGGAAAGGGATCTGGCGTGATGATATAGATAGATATACTAGGATATATACCTCTGCCGTGGTTGCGTTTACAAAATGATATTTACGTACAAAACACCCAGACCGACACAAATCACTCAAAGATTTGTCTTGTGCGGAGATCGAAACAACTTCTGAACCATTGGAATATACTTTCCAATATCCTTTCCTGAACTTATCGTAACGCACCGCGTTTGGTAATTGCGAATAAGAGCCCAGATGTCTATCGAAGGAGTTGGACTCGCCGCCCACATCAAACAAAGCGAGTTTATTAATAAAACTCATTGATTACGCATCACCGCGGGCGGAAATTAAGCACCGTTTCGAATCTTCTCCCGTCTTTTCATGCATCACAGCATGGAAAACAGAAAGAGAATCGACCTGTATCCTTTTAGGATCGAATAGTATGTACATATTTAGGTACCTATATTTGTAAGTCTGAATTTCCATAGTCTATGTAATATATATTTCTTTATATTTTTTTATATACAAGGTGTAACATAATAAACGCAAGACCTCAGACACCCCGATTAGAGAATTGCTTTAAATTTAATTTTTTATAGCGCACTGAAGCAGTAAAATCATTTTTTGCAAATTTAAAAAAAATATAAAATACATTAAAAATTGTTGGAATCAATTCAATTACCGATTTAGAACAAACTACTTTCAGGTCTTGCGTTTATTATGTTACAGCTTGTATAATCTGCAGAAGGACCGACGACCGATGGAGCAAACGTGTCCTAGAGTGGAGACCGCGACTTGGTAAGCGTAAGGTAGGACGGCCCCCAGCTAGATGGACCGACGACCTCACAAAGGTCGCTGGGACAGACTGGATGCGGAAGGCGGAGGACCGTGTGCAATGGCTCGTGTTAGGAGAGGCCTATGTCCAGCAGTGGACTGCGATAGGCTGATTGATTGATTCATTGATTGATATAATATTTCGCATGGATACTTTTATTTTGATCTTAGAAAAAACTGTGAGCGTGTTGGCACTTTTCGCCGACGATGTTAGGTCCCATATAATAGGAAAGGACCGTATTCCAGTATTAAGAATTTTTCTATAGAAAAATTATATTTTTTCCGGCCTAGATTCGAGCCCAAGACCTCGTGATCACTACGCGGAAAATTCGTCACTAGACTAACGAGGCAGTGATATGTGTAGAAATTATTCCAATCGGCTCAGTAGTTCCCGAGATTGTATGACACATACAAAAGCGCGATTACGCTGTAGCATGAATAATGTATCAGATGTGTTTATTATCAATGAAGCAATCTTAAAAAGAATCATGTTTATTAGTCAGTGTGATTTAAGTCGCTTGCAAAAATGACCTGCTTCGGAGTCAAAAATATAAGAGTTGTGAAAATTATTCTAGACAATTCCTGTTCAATTATATCTAGAATTTTAGAGAGTCCAAACGCAAACTAAAGAAACAATGTACCCGTAACGTTGATGGTCTCACTGTGTAGTCTAAAATAATAATCTTTCCCTTAAGTAAAACCTAATTCGTTTGTTTTATTTTTATAACGATATTCATATTTTAAAAAGCGTAAGTATTTATTTATCACAAAAATAACATCAAAGAGTATCATAATTTTCGGTAACAGCACATATCACGGAAAAAGCTCCGATAAAAAATAATAAACCTAATAAATTTTCCATACGTCAGGTTGTTTCACATACGCACCACCTATTATATATGATACATATGACAGAGGCCAGTCCGCCATGAAAGAGTTAATCACCTAATTAAGAACCTTTGCCTACCTAAACATATTCAGTAAATATCTATAAAATAATATAAAAACTCATTATTCTGTAGGAATCAAAAGGCCACACACGAGGTTTACGTAACGATTGCTGTCCCGTTTTGTCGCAGTGTCGCCTAGGGGAGGGTGAAAGAGACCGATGGAAAGTAGGCTGGCGCGTCCTTTGAAAGGCTTTGACGGGGAACAGGTTTCGATAAAATGCTACGGGACGTGAGAATTTATTCAGGAAAAAATATTTATTTTTGAAGAGTTCTAATAACGAGAATTAAGTCTCATAATTTAACTGTCAGTATAAATCTATAAATATTAATATGTGAGTTTAAAAATATAATTTGTTTTTTTTTTACTATTTTAAGCATATAATATTAAGGTAGTACCAAGTTTTTTGATATAGAAATTCATACAAATGTTATTAAGTAACAATCAATGTACATTTAATGCTGTATTTAAATCTACTGCGACACTAATTTAGTTAAAGGAACAAATATTATTAATAATTAATATTTTTAAGTTCTCATTTGACACTTAAATTTTAAAAGTGGATTTAGTTATATAAAGCACAAACATTATTTCAATTATTATTGTAAATACAAAATTAAAAATCTTAACAATAAATATTGTCGACTTTATACGATAATTTGGCAAGACCATTCAAATACAACTCTTTTTCATTAACTCAAATAAGGTTTTATAATGAAAATAATGAAATGTATCAGTTAAAAATAATAAAAGAAAACCTAAAAAAATATTCAGCCACCTACGTCCCGTAGCATTCGGTGTAGTTTGGAAAAGCCTCCGTGGGTTTTGGATAGATGGCGTTAGGCTCCGCATAATGGGTTCCTTCCCGTCTTACCCGCAAACTACAAAAGCCCTTATATATCCAACTCATTTTAATATTCTCTGGCAAAAACTACTAATATTTAGTCCTTTCTCCCGGAAATATGGTAATTTGTAAATACCGAGTGCACACACCAACAAGAATTCTGCCTGAATAAATTTGAATATTTTCGTGAATGTTATTGGGACCTTGCTTATCTGAGTGAATACAATTTATTGGTATGGCAGATTTAAAAATAAATTCTGGATCGTTTCAAAATTTAAAGCAAAATTTGTGTAGAGATAAGAAGCTATGTATGTGAATTTTATACCAAAAATAATAAAAAGTAACTTGTCACATTTCTGTTGAAATATAGTCGTGTCGAAAAATATACGAAAATACTAATAAGAATTACATTTCTAATTATTAATTCCTTTTGTAAATTCCCGTTTCAATATTTTACTAGCATTTCTTATAAGTTGGGGTCTATTCTATAAATAGTAGTTCAAGTTTGTTTTTCATCTTAATTATAGATAGATGGTATTTTATGTAGGAAGTTTTCGTAATGATGAGGAAGATTTATTTGGATGTTTCTAGATCAAACTGTGTTGCATAACCGAGGGCGGTTGGGCGTCCCGACGCCATATTTATATCCACGCACACACGGCCGTCGGGCCGCGCATGCGCGCCATCCAACATCCTTATTTGTTGGTAAACATGGTACCTTCTGTGTGGTCGATAATATGTTGTGCACCTCGTGGAAAATCATTTAGCGCTTAATAAAGGAATTGTTTTAGAGGGCGTTGATTCCGGTGTAAATGCCACCAGAATAGCCATTGTTATTCCCCTACGTAGATACTGAAATCATTTCGAACGATTGGCTTCGAATTACCGCTGGAAACTTCATTTGGATGAAAATTCAATTCTGTAAATTCGGACTAAGTTACATAATTGCTTTTTGTTTCAAACACCTTCGCTATTAGAAAATTGTTGAATAGAGACGTTGTTTTAACAGCATCTGATACCTACATAAGTTATCATTATATATCCTAGTTTTTTTTGCTTAAATTACCGCTGACCTGCTCCAGAAATTTTTCTTGTAGCATAGGTACAAAGTAGATTTTTTCGTAAATAAATATCCACACCAAAACAAAGAACACTAAGCTTTATCCTTTGAAAATATCGAACCTAAGTCTACACGATCCAGTAATTGAACCGCTTACTCTCAAACCAGTACGTCGAACCGACAAACATAATATATTTCCAAGTCATATTTAAAACTTAAACCACTTAGCTTACACCCCAGTGAAGCGTTGATTGAAGTTTTCTATAACCCAGCATACATTTACCACTTTTTGTGCTGTTCCCGAAAATATAGGGCACCTAAACTGAAAGGAGTAGAGTCGAAAATAGCGCAGAATGTTTGCTTTCAAACCGCAAAGTTAATTTTGTTTTTAAATATACATAGGTTATCTTCCATCAGTGGTGCAGTTAATAGCTACTCGTGTTTCAGGCACGTGTACAAATTACATTTGACGTCATAGCATGTACCTGTCAAAATCAGAACTTTTTATTTATGTCTTTAATTAAAGATAAAAAATCATCTGGAGCTGGTTTCAAGCGGATGTAATTTGATATAAATCATATTTATTTCTTGTTATAATATTGATTTAATCTACTTAGTAAACCGATTTCAAAAGCTCACGATTTAGAGTTCCTTATTTTTGAGATGGAGGTATTAGTTAGGGTTTTTAAAGTATGTACTTATCTATTTTAATAAATACATTTTTTTTTAATTGAAGTCTGTAGATTAAATGTGAGTTCCAAATTTCTCATGGGAAATCTTATCGGGCACTCGACCAGTTACTAATACTTTCCTTAAACAATTATCTACTATGTTCAGAATATACGTATTCTACCCACATTCCTCCATAATATATACTACATAGAGCCTATCGTAAAAGTAAAATACACATAAATATTGACTATGTAGTGTAAAGTAAACTGGTCGTTTTATACAACACGAGATAACGAGTTGAAGTATATATTTCAAGTAGATAACGACATCGGCGCCGGCGCTCTGGACTGCTCTATCAAATACATACGCCGTGTTTCCACTGTCTGTGTGTTCGTAGGATTTTTAATCAGGTATAACTTTTATTAAAATTAAAAAAAATGTGAAGCTTCACCGAAATTGGTAAGCGTTTAAGGTTTCCGCCACGCTCATATATGGACGTGGAGGAAGCCAGAGAAATAAGTAAGAAAAGAACCTGTGGTAATCTACCCAAAAGGTACCTGGCGTGATGATACAAAGATAGTATAAAATTTACTAATAGACTAATATTTTCTACTACTTTTGATACCTATACCTATTGTTACCTCTTATCCAACTATACATTTCACATAATATAAAAACACCGTCACGCCTATATTCCCCAAGGGGGTGGCAGAGGTGCACTGAGTACACCCACGTTTCGTCGACGATGTTAGGTCCCATGTAATAGGGGGCGAGCGTATTTCCATATACCGGGCACAATTCCAGACTGGGAATTGAATGACTCATACTGGGAATTTTTCGTTAGAAAAACTACATTTGTCCGAGCTGGGATCACAACGCAATGTGCTTTGCTATCAGACCAACGAGACAGCCATAAATATAGTTCACAAAATATAGTTTTTAGGTGTTCGCTTGCAACAAAAAAATGTAAATTTTTAGGTAAAGAATACATAAAAAAAAGCCTTTTGTAATCACAAAAGAGGCAGATCTTGTTACCAATTTTTTCTTCGTAGCTTCGGGTGGAACCAGGAGTGTAGACTATATTTTCTATGAAATAAAAAAAGGCTACCATTGATACACACTAATGGAACTCCGACACGCATTAACCGCCCAGTTTAAATTATAACTTAAACTTTTACCAACGAAAAGTTCTGCGTTTAAAGTGTTATCTTTAGGAAAGCGTTGAAAGTTTTGGGCGGTTGAGGAAACGTGATAGCGCTTAAAGTATCTTTCATTTTACAAGTTTGTGATTGCCCATTCACTTATCTGTTCCGTATGTGGGACTTGTATGTAAAAAAAGCGTAAAAGTTTCCTACAATTTTATGAAACTGTGTGGAATTTCTGGGTTGATGGAAGCAGTCGTATAACAGTCATTATTTTGCATGAATAATCATAATTATATTATCTATAAATGCCGTTAGAAAAATAAACACTGTCAGGCCTATATTCCCCATGCGGGGGTGGCAGAGGTGTACTGAGGGCACCCACTTTTCACCGACGATGTTAGGTCCCATGTAATAGGGAGGACCTATAGCTATATACCGGGCACAATTCCAGACTCCGGAGTCATACTGGGAAGTTTTTCGTTAGAAGAACTACATTTGTTCGACCTAGGATTTGAACCCAGGACCTCATGATCAAAAAGCGATGCGCTTTGCCACTAGACCAACGAGGCAGTCAAAATGCCGTTGGTTTAGCTTAAAATATTGGTCCTCGGGACATTATAATTTTTATAGGTATGTAAGAGCTTTGCACATTGTAAACTATGTAATAATTTTCTATAATCATTAAGGTAAATAGATTCATCCACTTTAAAATTTGCTATATTAAATTGTACCTATGATAATTATCAGAAAAACACTTTCATATGTAGGTACTCTTTTGTTCTGGAAGGTAATCTAACTGGCTATATTTTTTTCAATTAAGGTAGGTAAGTATCTAAAAAAATTCATCACGGGCAAAGAGGTCATCAAAGATACGATAATGTGCAAACAGTACATTAATTATCATTTATTATCTTTAATTTAATCGTACCTACCACTTACAATAAAATATTTGTGACCAATTTAAAATTAATAAAGAAAAAAGTAATCGCTACCAACACATTATCTTAATATAAGAACCGTGTAAAACAGCTATATTGACAGTAACAAAACACGTATAAATAAACATTATAATTATGCAAATAGCATTTAGTTTTAAACAACACGAATTAGTAAATAATTTAACGCTTCTTGTCAAGATTTGGAAGTTAATGACAAACGAATTATAGCACAATTTTAATATAATATGCTTTTATTTAATTATATAAAGCTAAAAAGACTTCAGTCACAAAATAAAAACAATGTATGGCTTTGTATAAATTATCGTGTGAAATAACCTACTATAATGTCGAAATAAGGACTATGGAGGATATGACGCACGTAACAATACATAATGTTAAAGCTCACGCTAAGTAAAAATGAAATAAACGAAAATATAATGTCGGAAAGGTACAAACTTCCTTAACTAACTACCCACCGAATTAACTTTCTCACACAAGTTTCGCTGCCCGAGCCATTCTGTAACAAACAAACATCGGCCGGCCTCCCTCCCCTCCTAAAAGGGGATGAAGACGGAAAGAAACACCCTTCGCAAGGGTGCACAGTACGGTTTGATTACTCCAGGTCCCACGCTGCACCACGCTAAAGATCTGCATGCGAATTCCCAAATTTACTAAATCTCGATTCGATATTCCAAAATGATATCGATTCCAGAATCGAGTTGCTCCAAACGAGATGACATTCCGATGGGACGGAGGACGCGTTTGGTTTTCGATTTACGTTATCTTTTCCGAAATGCATTTAGTAACGAACGTGACCTGTGTTGCGTTTAGTTTATTTCGTTCCTGTTTTGCTGTCTAGCTTTTATCTATGCATTGTTCGGGCGTCATGTTGAGAACTAACTAAATTGAGTGTACGTTACAGTGTCATGCAAATGTAGGATGGGTTCTCCGATGACATAAGCCCATACATTCAAATCATGTCATTTGTGGCGCCGCTGACGCCCGCCGAAAATGTCATGGTGAAATATTAAGATGGGAAAAAAATATGAGATGAACTTTCGGTAACTTAAAAGGGACGTATTTATGTATAGAATTTTTTATCAACCCCGCAAAAATGATTCTGGTTAAACATACCTACATTTCATTCGTTTCGAGTATTTTTTAAATATTGTTTAATATTTTTATTGAGATTGAAAGATAACCTACGTACCTCCATAAGTAGGGTCTTTGGGTGTTATTGCCATGCAATCGCTTTGGTTGTTGGGTCAGTGAATTAAATAAAATCTTTATACGTTTCATAGTTAATTAAAATAAGGGTTTATAATTAATACACGTCAGCAGATATATCAAATGATTGCTGTCATTATTAATATTGTAAAGTTTTGCAATAATTTAAAGAAATTCTCGTTCCCACGTGGAATATATATGTGGTACTCGTATGAAATCCACTGCGGGACGTCGTACAATTAACATGTAAATCTTTAATGTTTTCATTGAAATTTGCATAAATATTTAACTAATTTAGGAATGTTTTAATCACGAGTAAAACTGATGCTGAGAAAGATATTAATAATCATGTTAATTATGTAGATCTGATGATCACGCCCTTTGATATGTACCACTGGTTCAAGGTAGGTATTGTATCTGCTACAATTATCTAGTCCTTGTGTAGATACCATCTTCATATATAACGATTTTAATGGAAAAAATAGAATCGTGACGCAATTAACATACCTCGGATTTGTAATAATATTGTAGAGTTTTAAGTGTGCTCCATTAAATTATCTAGTGCAACTTACTTTACATATGACTTTGATTGTATCATTTTTCAAGTTATATTAATTAAATTAATATACACTTGTATATTGCTAAAAAAGAAGATAGGTGCATAAATATTTCTCATATGGTTTTTTATAGAAGATTATACCTATTCCATTCATTAGAATAAGTAACTCAAATTCACAAACCACGTCATGAAACTTATGAGTTACCTAAACGTATATAGAAAACATTCATATGTGAGAACACAATATAACTATATACATACATATATAGGATTACTTGACCAAAAATACCTACGTAGGTACTTTTGCCTCGGGCGTAACACGATTTCCGTGTGCCTGTATTTTGTATAAAATGTCATTGCGAAAGCCTTTATCGTGTACAGTCAATAAATTCAAATAAAATATTTACATCGAATCTGACATTTGCTGGTGCCTACTCCACGAGTGGGCGGGTTACTTTCAAGCAATTATCGTTGGGGCTTGGCTGATATTTAAAATGAGGAAATTCAAAAAATGTTATGACTTGAATATGTTTTAAAAAATATTCTTTTTTAACAATAAGAAATATACACACACAATATATTTTTATTTATTTTACTAGTACCATCTACGTATTTACAAATTTATGCACAAATATTCATCATATATTTGCTATTACCAAGTACTTAATAATTACACCGTCACGCCTATATTCCCCAAGCGGGGGTGGCAGAGGTATACTGAGTATACCCACGTTTCGTCGACGATGTTAGATCCCATGTAATAGGGGGTGAGCCCTATTGCCATATACCGGGCATAATTCCAGACTCCGTACTCATACTGGGAATTTTTCACTAGAAAAACTACACTTGTCCGACCTGGGATTTGAACCCAAGACCTCGTGATCACAAAGCGTTGCGCTTTGCCACCAGACCAACGAGGCAGTAGTAATAAGAAATATAACTGCCTATTTTTAAATAAAATAAATAACCACATACCTAGTTGCTGTTCACCAACTGATTTGTGGATATACTCTAAACTTTTCTATCTAAATCAGAAATCGCATCCTAGCCTCTTACGTAAACGAATCTGATTCAAATATAACGTATTTTAAAGGAACTTGGATTAAAACACCGGCGTTAATGTTTCAATCTATGCGTAAGCACCGCTAAAATTGATGCACGGTGATTTGTTCCTACTACAAGAATGTTCTGTAACAACGTGACTATAAATTATTGAAAAGATAATTGCGTATATTATAAGCATCGAAGATATGAGAAGAAAAAAAAAATTATTTGTGGGTGAGATAATATTTGAGACTCGCGTTGGGATACTAATTCTAATTGGTAGAGCAAAAAAGTATTTCAATATAGAAAATGAAGTATAATTTATTTGAAATGGGAGTTTTTTTGGTATCGTTTTGCCGTGGTCATTAGACGTGATTTAAATAAAATCATGAGCATTCCGGACTAACTATGTCTGAGAATTTCAAACGACATATAATATGATTATGATAGGTAAAGCTGCCATCTTTATACTTATAGAGCAGAAAATATTACAATAATATTTTCAATCCAACCACAAATTATGAAATATATTTTATTATTAGCGACTTTGCTTCGTGTAATTTTTGTTATCTTCAATTAAAGTTTATAGATAAACCTAAGGTTATCATTACTTTAGAGAACTCCGACAACAGGAATCTGAAAGGTTAGCACGAAAATATTGACGTTAACGTGACGCTAGAGAGTTGATATGCAATTCCTATCTTACTACAAATTTTCTAAATATATATTAACGTGGCAGCACGTTTATTCACCATCGTCACACAAACGTCAATCATTTCATGCGTCATTCATTTCAATCCTTTGGTACTTATTCCAAGCCAATCAAGTGTCTATGTCTTTAGACAAGCATTCTGTATCCTTTTTTTCTATTTCGAATACATTTTATAATCATCCAATAACTTTTATTCCCTTATTTTATTGGCTATCGTGTTATTTTCTAGTTCAATTTAACATCTTCTTAGACGATAGAAATATCACGATATACTGTACCCTAGTTTGAGTTATTTAAAAACAATACTACTCATGTTTTTGAGCGTTTATTTACAATCTTGACAAACATTTATAAGTAACGTATTTATTGTTGTTCCTCCCTAGCACAAAGATTCGTCTATACAACGTTTTAAATGAGTCCAGACGCCGTTCCACTGCGTCAGCACACAGAACCCTTGCCGTTTCAATTGTTAGACGACGGAACCACTAAACAAGTCTGAGTGGCTATCCACTTGTTTGGGGTGGTCTAAGTTAAAAGAGGAATAGAGAGTAGTAGCTCACTGTAATATTATTATAAGCCTATATTGTCCAAATTCAAGGCAAAGCGCTACCCTTTACAATGAGTGTGTGTGTGTTAGTAACAATAAAAATGTTTTCTTACTCACGGAGGATACTACTTTTCTCATTATCATCATCTGCCTATAGTAGTCTACTGCTGAAGATAGGTCTTACCAATTGAACGCCATTGAGTACGATATCGCTCTCTCTCTCTCACTCTCTTCAGCCGAAAGATGTCCACTGCAGGATTAATGCCTCCACAGAATATCGCCACGAAGACCAATCTTCGGCTAATCTCATTCACTTTCTGCCAGCCACCCTACAAAGATTAACACTTCACCTAGCCTGAGGGTAACTTAGTGTACTTTGTAATGTAGATTAAGTAAAGAACCAATATTTCAAAAAATATCTCAACCACTGATATAAGGTAATAAATCAAATATAATTAAAAATACAGACAATTGTGCCATAGTCATATAGGTATGTCAAAGACCCACATTATTTTCAAAATTAAGAAAATCGACGTATATTTTAGATATACTTTCCAGTCTAAGCAAGCTCATTTAATTATTTCCTTGGTCATGGGTTTTTGGAACAATAATTCTTGGAGGAATGATAATTAAAGTTAAACATTCCTGTTATTTATTTAGACAGGAAGCATTCGGAACATTTTTTTAAATGATTTAATTAAAAACAAAGGGCGTGTTTGGTGTGCGCATAGCCGAAACGAGAAGGTACCTGATATTTGATAGTGTATGTGTAATAATGGTAAAGGCATGGGACCATCCCGTCCACGTTGCATAGCCCCCTGAGCTCATAGTCAGGGATTTTTAAACGAACCTACTCATTTCAACAAAATTTAAACAACGGACGTCACAGTATCGTGATAAACCGCACCTTAAAATATGTTTGGAATGTATTTTAAATTGTTCTACAGTGGGTAGGTACATAATGTATACAATTTTAAGCCGAAATCAGACATTAGGGATGTATCAATTACCTACAGTGTAATGTTCAGAAGTCAAAGAGTCATGATGTCAATTTGTTTTAATTTCCAAAACTTGTGTTATTTCGACTAATAATGTGTAATGTTGGTGGAATATTAACCATTATGTGTTCTTATATGTGCATGAGTGAAGGTAATTGTAACAAAGTGATAAAACGTGCCTTTTTGACTTCCCTCAAAACGGCCGTCGCAATTGGTATGTAAAGTATCCACCGCTTTACTATCCAGGGTGGGGTACTTCATTAATTTCATTATCATCGTTGTCATCAAGTTCATCGAGGAGTTGAATTAATTTAAACAAACACGATTATATATCTCAATGGACACTGGCAAAATACACTTAAAAATAGTGTGAAGCCATAACTTAAAGAAGAAGAAGAAAGAAGGATACATAATTATTAAAAAATAAAAAAGTCAAATTTATATAAAGAATAATCTTAAGCTGCTAGAGCTTGTACCTTTGAATTCATACTATATACTAGAAAACAACTTTATTCTACTCCTCGCAGGGGTCCAGCCGTTAGGTACCTAAAGTACGGGAAACGCCGGTCAAACGTTGAACTTTAGAGGAAATGTTCCCGAAACTACACGCTTAGCATTTGAGGGACCTACACTTAGCGAGATAACCTTTTGTTGGAATGTTCGTAACTTGTTCCCGAGTGTTATTAAGTACTACGGCTTTCCTTTTTACTTTAAAATTGCTGTTACTTTGTAAAAGGTATTTTTTTTTGGATAAATGTATTTTTTTAACGTTAGTAACGTTTTTTATTTTTATTATTATTTTACGTATTGAATTTTTCTTTTTTACTGCGGTCGCTCCAATATTGGGCAACACAAAATTAGTGAAATAAATTAATGTTCTGCCACAATTTGCATTCGGTTATTTGTTGGTAGGCATCGGGTACAAATCGAGTTAATTTCCAGCGCAGGCTACTGGACAAATTAAATTATTGCCCGAACCACATTCAGTGTACCCAGCGCGTCAATTACTTGGCGTATTAACAAAATAATTATTGAGCAATTATTTCAGCGCCGTAGAGCTTTGAGCTTTCCAACCCTTTCCGGGCATCTGTTGCCTGCCTTGGATACTACACCAGCATTATTTAAATAAACCAAATGTCTCATATTCATTCTTATAACAAGAGACTTAAAGCTTTCAATCCCTTGCAGTCGTTTCTCAGGAGAGTAAAATCGTATTCAACACGGCAGAATGTTGTTGTTTCTTATAATTAATTTGGGCCTCTTGAGTGGGGCTATTGCTTTTGGACGAGATTAAATCAATTTCTACTTAATCAATCCGGTATGTATCTATTTATCTAAAAAAAATAAGGGTAAGCAAATTATACATAAAACGTATAAGTTAATTTACAGAACATTTTCTATGTAGTATAGTGTGTTATCTATGTAGTATGAATACTATTGATTTTCTGCAGTTTATATTTGTAAACACATCACCAAAATATTCTTAGTGGCGCAACAAACTTTAACAAAAATAAAATACTTGACCAAAGGCATCTTTCTGTAATAGGACCTACTATATGATTGTGAAAATATTTATTACACAAAACAAATCGATCTATACATTTTCGTGCGCTGCTCTCCTGCCCCCATTATAATATAGATCTACGATCTATTGTCTAAGGGATCAAGCCGGAGAAATATTTACTAGTATACCTCCTTATCTGGGACGCTACATGTTTAAAAAATTTTGTTGCATAACCATATATACCTACTTATTTTTATTTCTACTTACAATTTGTACATTTAGTTTTGGGATAACACAACTTTAAAGACAGCCGCTTACAATAAGGAAGTTTAAGTAAATAGTACTACTTACCCTACATAATAATCTTATTGTAAACTCATAACATATCACCTTTATATGGTAGGTGCGACACTGGTACGGCTCCTAATTAGGTATGCTAAGCGATTTTGTATAAATCGACCATTTTCACGTTATTTATGACACAAATATATCCAGCCCAGCTACCATAACAAGGGACGTTCACACGCTCGTATATTTTAATTAAAATCGTTTGTATCATGTACACCTTATTTATCCAAGAAAATAAGACGACGTCGTTTCTTTCGTGTATTTATTATACTATATGTCGATGCGTTAATTCGATACGTAATATAAAAACTGTGAATTTATTCGCGATACAGAGGCTAAACCTTACATAAAGTAAGCGTTTGTATGACCATGTGTCAAGCAGGTGGCCCTGAAACAAGCTTGCAAGATCCATATCGGATCATTTTCGTTTCACGCTGAGAACCTTTTAGCAGAATTTCGATTTTTGCAATGCATTTAAATACAATCTGATGCGTTTCGATTTCTTAGGTAATAAGAACAATTTATTTACAAAAGATATAAAGTTATTAGAATATTGAGGATAAGTTTCGAGAAGAAACGATTTTAATGGCCCTTAAATTCCACTCTTCATTTCCAATCCAGTATTTAAAGAAATTAAAACTAAATTGAAACATGATATGAAGCGAGTCCGTGAAATCACAGCTTTAATTCAAAAGTTGGAAAAAAAATTAAGTAGAAAAAATCGTCGGCCATTTTAAAATCATACTTCATCGGTGTTCGATTTTTAAATATGGTGCCCAGTGCACCGAACCCCAATTCGATGTTGATACAATCATCCAACATAGATAGACCCTACGAGCGTTACTTTTTGCGTTCCACGGGTCTATAGATGGAATTTAGGGGGAGGGGTGGGAGGTCTCGTTATATCGGTCGTCTGGTAGCATGGCTCAGCCCTTGAGAGTGGGGACGGAGCGGTACCGGCTCCACGCGAGGGCTTGTTGATGTCAACATCTATCATACAGTTTATGGTTGAGAGGCTTGAAGGCGAACCGCTAACATGCAAGTTTTATACAGAATTGCTATGTTTTAGTATTCTATCTGATTCAAAGTCAAATTTTATATCGATTATGAATCACCGAAACAGGCAATAAAACCATCATTTAAACAATATGTGCTATTTTGGTGTAAACAATTCATACATAAAGCTATATTATTTCTTTGACATAAAATCCTAATCCTCAAAGACCAACTCAAGCCATTGGACATTAATCAGAAACCTAACTTATTCTCTAAAAATACTTGTGTTTAACTAAATCTATGATGAATTTTAACATGTCTAAGTTTTGACACAGATTCCAGATAATTATATATTTTTTATAAAAACTATTCATAAAACTAAAGTTCTTTCAATTTATTATATAACCTTTCCTCTATCCTATTCGTCAGCTGTGTTGGCTCTGATCTGTGAAATTAGGTTGTTTATAAAGTTTCATCGCATATCTGGATTAGTCACGTTCTAGGGGTTAACGGCGTTATCAAAACTTCAATACTTAACGTCGAAAGTGTTCCAGGAAGATGAGAATTCGTAATCTCGCCTTCATATCCAATTCGCATATTATCACAAATCCTACCTAAGATCGGAGTTTGGAGCGCCAATACTCGAACGCTGCCGTACATGTAAAACCCGCAAATACTGTCATATTTTACAAGGATCTCGTTACGAAAAAAGTCACTATGTAATTTAGGACACATAGAAAAAGCGACTCAATTCATTCACATTCAAAGATCATTTTTAAGTGAACTCGCAAAAGCGCTATGCCGTTTCGCAATAGAGGCGGCGTATCAGAGAATTTGGTTGGTAAAACTTTGAATCCCCGTCCAATTTTGAGAGAGACCATTTGCATCTCTCCCTGCATTAACTAACGGCGAGGTTCCTTCGCGAAACTTCTTTCTGCTTCAACTGTTTTGGTAATGCGGCCGTTTCACGGAACGGGGATTAAACAAATTTTTATAATACAAAGTTCTTTTATAATAAAACTCTTTCGGACAATCTGCAATTCTGAAGGTTTGCAAAAAAAGCAAATTCGTGTGAGATTAATACAGGATATTTTAATACTGTCATAGCTTTCGAAATGTTTTCGTCAAGCAGTTATAAGTACATTTTATTTCTAAATGCAGGTAATCACCCGCTCAACTACTTATCGTAGTTTACTTATTACCTTCCATTTCCATTTTACGACTTCTCATTATTTTACCATAAAATAAAATTAACATCAATCGATTTAGTGGTTTTTGAATAGATATATGATATTTATAGCTGTATATAGTAAACAAGAGTAGAATGAGTTAGGATTGTTTCTCAAATTAATTTGGAAACTGGGGGACGCGAGTTTAACCCCTGGAACACAGCTGTGGGCTTTTTTAAATTCAGTTTTAAGAATATGTTTTGAAATTAATGTAATATAGGTAGGTAACTAGGAGAAAACCAGATGTGGTTTCGCTATGAATTTTTGAATATGATGAGGTTTTTAAGGTAGAAACAGCTTGGCCCTACAGACGCAAGGTACGGAATGCATTGTGATAAAGGAGAAGCACGTAAAACAAAACTGATGTTGATAGTCATAAGCAACAGATTATTCCAAGACATAGCTACCTACAGAAAATTATGACTTATGACATGCTTCTTAATGATGAATATTGCTATTTCTGATAAATGAATACTGTAATCATATGAAGTCACTATAAAATGTACATTTCGTAGCTAATAAGATTGTAGACTAGAGACTGCCTCGTTGGTCTAGGGGCAAAGCACTTCTCTTTGTGATCATGAGGTTCTGGGTTCAAATCCTAGGTCGGACAAATGTAGTTTTTCTAATGAAAAATTCCCAGTGTAAGTCCGGAGTCTGGAATTATGCGCGGTGCATGGCAATAGGCTCGCCCCCCATTACATGGGACCTAAGATCGTCGGCGAAAATTAAGTGTACTCAGTACACCCTCTGCCAACCCCACTTGGGGAATATAGGCGTGACGGTGTTTATAGAAGATTGTTAAAATTATATTATTGAATGAACGGACATTGGTTTCAGTATCGCGATTGGAATGTCTTTGTATGTGTCTTTTATCATGAGTGGATTTTAGACTTTAGTTCCTATAGTTTAAAAAAATCAGAACTACGCATTACGCCTCAATGCGTTACTTTTATCTATTTCTGCCTTAAATCTTAATAAATAGTAAATAGAAATGTTATAATGCCAGAAAAAAGATGGAACAAAATCTACAACTGAAATATCAGCCCATACATAGAGTGTATTTTGGGCCAAGTCAGTAAACACGCAATTGTCTTATCGGCACCCCCGCAGTCCTATTTCGTGGCCAATTGTCGCCGTCTTAGTGTAATCAACGCTTTATTGCAACTAAAAGAAAAAGCCAACGAGATAATAACAGTACAACATGTGTAATAACTGAAAATGTTTGCTTGGTACGTGTCACGCCTAGATACGTCGTGTTTGACACGACCGTTAGCACGTTCTACAAATATTGTGCTATGGCAAATACGAAGCCAATGTGTGAGCGCTGGTATGGCACAAACATTGGGACATAACGTCATAGTATTGTGTATGTCGATATATGAAATGACGGGTCGTTTCGGCGATTGTCTCCGTCGGCGCACGCGGGGCACGTACGCCACTTATCGCCTGCTCAGTTTTTCGCGCTATCGAACAGTTTTCTGTTATTGGTATGTATTTTTATAGGGATTCTCGGATGCTGAGCTCCTATACGATATTTCATGTGTAGATATCATCGAATATTTCAAGTGGATTATATAAATTCAGAACTATACTCTATGATTTATGCGTTTTACTACTATGTGATCGCTTTGCATGCGCCGCGCGCGACCTTTCAAAATATTGAGCGGAATAAATTCTGTTCCAGTTTAATGATAGACAGTCTTGGTTAAATAGAGCGCGTCTGGATTAAGGGTATTGTCAGTATTCAGAACAATCGTTTTGACTATTTTATACCTATATTCCATACGTTTTCGCATGCATCGAGGAATCTGAAGTTATTATTTTGTCTACTTGTTTAAAATGAAAGTCCCAAACAAACGGTAAAAAAAATCAAAGAAAGAAATCAAAAATACCTCACCTCACCAAATAACCTCACCTCGTATTGTCACTCTCGCCGCGGCAATAAATCAATGATCGTATAAAAAAAAGCAATTATAACAACTTTCGAAGACAAAGATACACATTATCACAATGTGGAATGACCACCTTCACTATATCACCTGTAATTTCAAACTGATGTTACCTTCCTAGCACACAATTGCCCAAACGCGGAAGGGGTTGACTTTTTTGTTTATGCTCTAAATTTTTATGGAACCCACTAAAAACATCAACAAAAACTATACAATGTTAAACAATACACTTTCAGTTTCTTTATAAATGCGCAACAATGCACAACTAGGACAGGGTAAGGTGTTTTTTGATTGTAAAAAACAATGAACATGGTACGCAATGTTATATTTTATGAATACCGAAGTTTTTCATAGTTGCATGTGATAGAATTCTTGTCAGTCGTTCTCAGAACATTTATGGTGAACTGCGCAGCAGAAAGTGTTAGTTTTTTGATGACGAAAAAAGAAGTTTCGAAATAACCAAATGTGTGCATGAGACAAAATTATCTTGGGAGATAACCAGATAGATATCTTGGGAGATACCGGGAGCCGTAAATATTAGTGTATTTGAATACGGGGCCATGACAGAGATACGAAGCGAACCAATCGGATTTTCAAGGTAAATAAGAAAATATTATTTATAAGAAAAATAATTCCTTATGTCTAAACTATGTATCCGACAATTTATTAATCAATATTCCATTATTTATTCGCGATGACGGATAACAGTCAAATAAACTAGAATTTGCGGAATGTAAACTGGAAAATTATGTTGAGGAAGAGATTTTTGGTAGAGTCGTGAGAGTAGCTATCATTTGCCGCTGTCGCTTACATTTGGTTGTATAAAGCCTTGTATACATTAGGTGTCGCTTGAGATCGCGCGCGCAGTTGACAAATATCCCGTGATCTATGTGGTCCCCATCTATAAGTCGGTTTTAGCACATCACCCGACGACATACATCGTTTGTCCATTTTATTGTGCAATATATGTTCAATGACTTTTATTCCTCAACGTCCTTTGAAAAATCTGACGACAGTCCACGACCTGTCCCTTCACGCTGCGTCGCTTTTTTGATGGGCAAAAGTAACAGAGTGTAGACGGAATCTCTTCGGGCGACATGCTGCACCGACTTAATAGATGTTAAGAAATAGGTCATGGAGCATTTGTCGGGCGACGTTGGTCGACTTCGCGTGACATCTCTGACGACACTGTTGCGTCACATGTATGCTTTACTAAATCCAAGGCTTAAGTTCCAAGGTTCTCTCGGAAGAGATGTCGTATAAATTAGACATTGTAGCGACATACGCGCGCCAAGCTGCTTGGTGGGCACATTCTTATGCGAGTGAATTGTCTGGACTTGTCTATGATCTCTATGCGTATAAAATTCGGTGATACGTACTTGAATATAAAGTCCATATTACAATAAGCCGATTCCGATAAATTGGTAGATACTTTCTATATAATCATTAATAAATAAGTTGTAAATTTTATAGCATTTGGGTACTAAAAAAAAATTATCACTTGCTTTAACGGTGAAGGAAAACATCGTGAGGAAACCTGCATGCCTAAGAGTTTCTCGAAGGTGTGTGAAGTTCACCAACCCGCACTGGACCAGCGTGGTGGACTATGGCCTAAACCTTCTCAGTTTGAGAGGAAGCCCGTGCCCAACAATGTGACAGTTTCTTAACAGGGCTAATATTATTATTAGTATATTTTATAGACAACGGTGATGTTATGGTTATAAAGTGACTACCATTAATAAAAACATTACAAAACTAACATAACACATTACAGAGGTACTTGGAAGTAGCTACTTAACACATCACGGTCTCTCGTATCTGTAATATTTATGTGAAAGTTACGAGTATTAAAGTAGCTACATAATAAATGATATTTATAATTAACATTTATGATCCACCAACGCAATTTATTCGCTAAGGTCTAGGTGTATAATGACGCTAGTCGGTTTATTGAATTTATAATTAAAAGATAATTCGCGATAAACAACATGAATATTTAATTAAGTCATAATTTTAATGACAATTTCAATATAAACATCAATCAAATTTACATTTACCTACATAAATGTATGTTTAAAAAGAGTTCATTATGATTAAGTATGTACTATATTTTGTACTTATCCATATATAGATAAGATACTATAAACATAATTGTTAAATATATAAATCATTTACGTTTTAAATTCAGTTTTCACGGAATTTATTCATATAATAAAGCAATAATTCAGCTAAGTCTGTATGTCTTCCATTAGTTATAGCACGTACTATTAATAAAATTTATAATTTTGTGAGTTTGTATGAAAAAGTTACAAAATCATCAATAAAAATTCGACCCCTTTAAGTTTCTGTATGAAAAATATCACAACAATTCATAGGAGAGAGGGTCAAAATTAACTATCATGAATACGAGATAAATTATATGAGTACATAAGTGCTGTCGGCACATACCGCACCTTTATCGGTATTTGTGAATGAAATATGTATTTACTAGGACCGAATTATTTTTACAAACCGTGATACATTTTATATCAATTTAAGTCTTTATTTTTTAGACCTTGTTTACAGGCCTTTTGATTATTTTTTCGGATTAAAATTTATCCGTCGCGCAAATACTTTTTAGCCATGCTCCGTCATAATTTTTATTCTGTAGTTGTGTTACTTAAAACACAGTATTGTGTATACCTGTAAATGGCATATACACCAGAATTTATATTATTCGTCTATCTATCTATCTATATCATCACGCCAGCTCCCTCGCGGGGTAGGCAGAGAGTACAGAGTTCCAACAGGTTCTTTCCTTACATACCTCTCTGGCTTCCCCCACTCTCATAGTTTGTCTCATACACACTCGCCGGTTACGGAGACTCTTGACTTGCCCTTCAGCTAAGACACGGTCTATTTGGTCATGGTAAGAGATGGTGAGAGTTGGGTATGTAAGAAGGAGAACGAAAGCAGGATAAATGCGGTCGAAATGCGATCTCTGCGGAAGATGTGCGGAGTCACGCTGACCGACCGTATTCGCAACAGCGTAGTAAGAAAGCGAGTAGGTATGAAAGATAGTATCGGTGTAAAGATGAGAAAAGGTATGCTCCGTTGGTTCGGGCATAAAGAAAGGATGCCAGAAGAAAGAATGACAAAACAGATATATTATTCGTGTTATGGACTAATTCTCATGTATATGTTGTTGGTATGCCTTAAAATAAATTAATAAGATATCCATCTTTAGGCATCTCCTACTATCTCATAACTCTAGCTCATCTCAATTTGGCCAATCTTGAAGCACCTATCTATGATATGATAACTTTATCCCCAAACGAAGTAATAAGTACTTATTATATATTTGACACATTCACAGTATAAAGTTATTTTGAATTTCTCAAGCGCAGTGTATCTTAAGTAACATCATTGCCCATTACATGCTTAATTTAAATAACACAGAGAATTTTTATGTACTTCATTTATTTAAAGTTTTTAATTTATGAGTAGTGATTTACATTCCATAAAAACGCGCGCACTGTGTTGCTTAATGCTAATATATTTGTGCCCTAATTAGTAAGTTCATGAATCAAAGAACGTGCTTGCTACGTTTACTGTAGTAGAGAACTCAATTACTTTCTAATTTAGCTAATTAGTTTGCGTAAGGGCTTTCTGCCTAATAGTACAGAGGTTTAGGAGGTCAATGAAACGTACTTAGTGATTTACTTAATTCAAATTGATTAGTTAAACAGTATTGGTTGGTGTATATATGTATAGGTATGCGTAGTGGTAAAGGCGGAGGTTCGTTTTAAGTAGAATTGTTTTGTACATAAATATCCTAGTATTTTCATTTATGCTATTAAATAGCTACATTGATTAAACGCTTGGTTAATTAATAATACACTACATACATTATAAAGTTAATCGAAGTTCCGTGTATCAGTAAATAAGGATATGATTTCATATTTTTATATGCTAACTTTAGTTCCGAGCGAACATGACTCTCAATAAATAGAATTATTAACACCTATATCCTCGAAACCTATTGAACCCACACTATACAAAATTTTATTAATGTACCTTTTTGATTCTCCACATATCCTCCTACATACCTGTAAGTAGATGTTTAAAATGGTAATCAAAGAAAGAGTCAATTGGTATAATAAGATTGAGGATTCGGCACAATCAATCGAATTGCTTCTAAAACATTCAAGTCACAAAATGTCGCACAAACCTATCGTGTGTAATAGAACCTCCACGAGGGCTATCGATCGACAGCCACTGAACAAATTAGAATTATCCTCATGTCGACGAGAACCCAACGTTTTCCTCATTTCTGTGAGAATATTGGGGCTTAAGGCGGGGGTCTAAAATGTTCAGTATTCGACGTCTACTTTGGCGCTATAATTAAAGTAAAAATTATTTAATCTTTATAAAAATCTTTGTATAATGCACATATGTTTGTTTTTATGCATCATACAAAGAGTGTTACGTTAATTTCATGTTTTTAAACGCACCCATGCTACAGGAATAATTCCTAATGCGGAGTTTCATTTCACTAAAGAAAACAATAACAAGTCTTTGTGTAGATATAGGTACGTTACACATATGCTACTACAATAATGGTTACATTTATAATCGAAAGAAAGGTTTAAAAGAAACCCAGATTAAATAAAATTACAATTAGACACAATTCCAAACAGCACCTAAATGAACATCATAAGATAAATGATCAATAAATGGCCATTCCTCTCTTATTTCAATAACTTATTACTAATATTAGGCACTAAATACTTGCAGTTTATACTGAATGTTTAAGATGAATTGTATATAGCAAACTAAGTGGCTAAGAGATATGTACAATGAATATACTGCAAACTATTAACTAAATAGAACCAAAATTGCTAAGGAAATCCACACTCATGTTCCTAAATAATTATAGAAGATACCTACCAGGTAGGTATCAACGTGCAAATTACAAATGCATTTCAATTCCTAATAAAGCTTCGCCTTAATTGTCCCACGGGTACGTGACGTCGTTAGCTCCAGGTAGGTCTCCGCCTAATTTGTGATATCCAATCGAGGCGAACGCATGTACCTACATAAATAACGCGATATTACATACTTATAAGGTATCGTGTTTAGTATTTGTAGGTTTTATTTCGAGACCCGAACGGTTGGGTGTCGTGACAAAGTGTTTGACATTCTGAGAATTTTATGCTCTTTATATAAAATGATCATAAATATTCTTGTTGATTATTGCGTCTATGTATAAATGAGTCTATTTATTTACAGTTACTTATAAATATATAAAAGTTTGGTACGTTAGTAACGACTCATTGTAATAATTTGCAATAGTTTAGAGGCAATTATTCTTGTATAATTTAATACTATAACAATATTATTGATTACGAAAACCCTGCTTATAAATATGGTTCTGTTTTACATATGCTAATTTCTTAATTTATCAGGCATATAAAGTACATAATATTGCGTACTTTGTATTTCATATTTACGCTTCTGACGATATAAGGGCTTATATATTTAAGATTTTAAATACTTTAAAACTTTCTTCTTTAACCTCAGTCACAAGTCAACTTAGTTAGCCATCATATTAGTATTAACCGAACTAAATAACTGCTACATATCGAAATAAAATGCAAATTCTATCATGATCTCTCCCTCAAAGCATCAGGTAATATTAAATAGCTCAGATATTTCCAGCTTTTATATCCTGGATAAGCATATTTTTCAGTTGTATTTATAAGTATATAGATAACTTCGTTCCCAATAATTGTTTAAATAAAACTTGCAGCACGTTTACTTCATCAAAACCTGTTTCCGATGCAGGAATGTCGCAACCGCATGAAACCAACGGCTGTTAGTATCGGGGTAATCTTAACTAAATCACATTTATAATTAAACTCAGCCAATAAAAACACGAACGAACGCAGCTCAGAAGCTTTGCAAACGAGCCAAATTTAAAATACGATTTGCATAAAAAAACTGTAATGGGGTTTGAAAATATACGAATATGTTTTTTGTATTTACATTATTGACGCGTGTTTGAATTTATCGATGTCAATTATGGATACTAATGACCACTAAGTGTGCTTATTTGTTGGTAAATTGATATTACAGAAAAATTTTAGTGTCTTTTGTATGTTTGTTTGTGAATTTGGCTTAAGTGAGTAGGTAGGTAAAATAAGAAGGTCCGTTGATATCAGTTAGTTACCAATATGTGGCTGAAAAAGGGATCATTGAATTATGTATAATGCTTACAACTATACATAATATAGGGCGAATTTGGATAGTCATACTAAAATTACCTAGAACAGTCACGTATTAGGCTATAGAAGAATGCTCAATAGTAGATTTAAGCAGTGATAGCCTAGTGGTTAGACCGTTGGATTGCAAAGTCGGACACTCGGGTTCGAATCCAAACCCGCACCTCTGTCTTTTCCAGCCTCCTCCTCTGTCTTTTTGTGCAAGCGTGGTGGAATATGGCCTAAACCCTCTCAGTTTGAGAGGAGGCCCATGCCCAATGACGGGACTGTTTCTTAACAGGGCTAATATGAAATAAAACTATTTTTTCGGATTTTATCGCGGTTTATTTTGATTTTTAAGTTCCCGACGTTTCGAGTGCTTTGCAGCACCCATGGTCACGGGAAGGACTGAGGTGTTAGACGTCCAAAAGGCATAGTTGTTCCGGGGTACCCTCAAACTTCTTAATTATTTTTGTTTTGTAGGGCTAATATTATTTTTATTAATAGATACACAGGTATATACAGAAGTGCGGATATTACGTTTATGGAGACCGAAGATATGAGCGGAACAATACGAAAGTAATAATATCCAATATAGGACTAGTCACCAATTTATTCTATATATATATATATATATATATATATATATATATAATGAATAATTTGAATTAAAGCTAGATCAATTACTTTGAAGAAGCCGTGCTACCTTTAGCACTTGCAAGTTTTAGATATGTATCTACCAAATTTAAATATATGGAAACCAATTATAATTTGACTTTAATTGCTTTAAAATTTAACTAGGAACATATTTAATGCGTTAATTTATTAGAATTTGTTGTATTCTATCACTTTATTCACACGATAGCGCGGTGTGGAAGGAAACATGATAAGCATTTATTGCATTATCGTACAACGCCGGTGAATTTAGCGTGATTTCATTGATACTGGAGTTTCGCATTAGGTTTTCTTAACGAAGTGTACCTTCAACAAATCATAGCTGCTCAAGTCATCAACATGATCAGTCTCAAAAGCCGCAGAAGCTTTTTAAAGTCCATTCCAGCCCGTGCGGGATCTCCCAATAGCGACTTGACTTAGACAATGAAGACGAAAGAAACCCCGATTGTCTTACTTTGCCAACTACTATGGCGGGTGTGGAATTCTTTAAATTGGCTCCGTGCTCAGGTAGGATGCAGGCAAAATCTGTGCACATAGAGGTTCAGAGACCCAAATTCAACAGCCTGTGATTGTGGTGCGACCTCACAGACTATGTCGCACTTGCTGGTCTGCCCTTTCTGCCCCACCACCTGTAGGGAGACCACCAAGGGAATAGCTGAGCGCGGCCACGGACAACACAATTGTTCTAGCTACTTACTTAGCGGGACAGATATGAACCATTGACCCGAAAAGAAGAAGTCTATAGGAATCTTTAAGTACGATCCTCGACTCTCATCCAATTTTTGCCAGCCGCCCTACAAAGGTCATAGCTCCACCTAAACTGAAGGTGACCTGCACTACGTTTGCCCATCCATGGTCTCCACTCAAGAACTCGTTTACCCCAGTAGTTATTCGGCTAATATGGCCAGCCGCCTTGGTAGGCGACTATTTACCTACTCTGAGGACCACCTCAGCTTACTTTTAAGAGTAGGTAAATATTATTGTCATATAAACTCATGGCTCTTTGTGCTTCGAAGGCATCTTAAATTATAAGTCTCGGTTCCCACTTAATGTGGTAGTCTTTAAGCCAAGTTGGAAGCTTAATAGGCGGCTTGATAAGTTTGCAATAGCAAATTACATCGTCGGCGAACGTACTCAGTACACCTTTGCCACCCCCGCTTGGGGAATATAGGCGTGTCGGTGTGTATGGATATTAGTTTTCAGTAGCGGCGAAACCTAATGAATATACTTCTGTATTTTCTGACCCATATTTTCCTAGAGCAGCCTATGAGTAAATAGGTACCCTCATAATTGCCTCTATGGCATCAGCTGGAGCGCATTTTTAGCGCTCACCGTATATTCTGGTTATAAAGGTAAAATGTACGGTAAAATATACCTATATTTCTAAGAAAAATACTAGTTATTGTTATAAATATTACGTGATCGTCATCCGTACCATACACCATAGGACCACGAGATAATTTGTTAATATTAATATTGTAGGTAGTTAAAACTATAGTACTCGTATGTATGTATGAAATAAGTTGTTTTTTTTATAAAATCTCTGTTTCAATTAACTGTGAAAAAACACAACTTAATTGCGACATATGAGATCAAAAAACAAGACCAGTTCGAGTAGGACTTGCTCTCTAAGGGTTCTGTGTAACTAATAAGGCTCTATTTTGATATTACATCGAATTCTATTCAAAATAATTACAATTTAACAATTTTTTCCTTTACTTGTAACATGAAGGCTTGTTTTTTTTAGCAATTTTCATGACTCTAGGTCAATGTCATGTACCCTAAAGGTTTTAAATGGTATTTTAATGGCCATATCTTTGTTTGCACGGATTTAAAAATTGCATGGACTGTAGACGGTTGAGGTTTGAGGAACGGAACCCTGAAAACGTAATTATCACATTAAGTAGGTAAACACTAATTAATAAACGGCTGGAATCGACATAGTAAGTATATTTCGCACTGTTTACTGCGGCGCCAACAGTATCAATTACGTAAAAGTGCCTATTTGCGTGATTGAGATAATTAATAAAAAACGCCTTTTATTAAGCGTAGGTAGTATTTATTCACACAGTAAGCAGTTGTTTTTGTAAATGTATCATGTACGAACCATTGAACTGATTTGTACGTGTTTCGCATTGGAGTTGCATGAATAAATAGTAAACTACTTGGCATTCCAATGTTGATAGTTTCTAGCGTAGAACTAGATAATTGAAGCGAAGAGGCAAGTTAGATGCAAATTTCAGGCCAATCTGATTAGTAGTAAAAGCTGACTGGGCTGATCGATAGCTTTAGTTCTGCTTATTACCTGTCATTTTGTCTATTAATAAATAAGAGGCGCTCGTAGCGCTGTGCGACCGCGGTGTTCTTACCGATTACCAAGGTTAAGCAGCGTTCGACTTGGTTGGCCCGAGATGGGTGACCCTTTGTGGCATTTTCATATTCCAGCGTCTCCGTGCCTTCCGAAGGCACGTTAAGCCGTTGGTCCCGGCTAACACATAATGTGGTAGTCGTTAGGCCTAGTTGGAAGCCTTAAAGGCGGCTTGATAAGTTCCAACAGCAGGTGGCCACAAACCTGCCTCCATCAATCCGCACTGGGTCCGCGTGGTGGAGTATGACCTTATCTCTCTCACCTCGATTTGTGAGAGAAGGCCTTTGTCCAGCAGTTGGCAGTATAGGCTGATATTATATTATTTATATTATTGTTTATTATGAAAATACAACTAAATAGAGACGGCCCATAACGTGGCTACTTTGACTGCGTTGTCAGAGGCAGTAATAAAGTTCTGCTGCATGCAGTTGTTGGAGCCTGCAGATCACGAGATAAGTTGGTAAATCGTTTGAGTTACGCTGCACAACCACATTAGATTAGTATTGTCTGACCTGAAAATATTTTTCTTGCTCTGCACAACCCAAGTCCGTAATCTATTTAAAGACCGGCAATAAACTGTAGTTGATGACACGGGTATGTAGTATACCTATAGTAGTTTTTGATAGTACAATTTGTAGGTTAGTTATTGGCAGGTTGTTAAGTATAGACTATTAAATCTACGAAGAAGTGCCCCATCTTTTCTCGGAATCTCTACAATTCAAATGTTGAAATGTTTTAATGGTGAATTATTTCTATCATTACACACGTATTTTTTAACCATTTTTATAAAGAATGAAGCTCTTCATGAAAAATGGTAAAATAAAAAGTGCAAAAAACCTCAACTAAAGATTTATTAAATCTTAAACGAGACTCATAAGTACGTGAAAACATGCTTCAAATAATTAACAGTAAAGAAAAATAACACAATTTGCAAAACAAAACCCCAGACGACTACTAGTCAACAATATATTATTCAATAAATCGGTCATGTGGCCATCTAGCAACAATATTAGTCTAGTGAGCGTTTGATCGCCACGCAGTGCCAAGTTGGATAACCGCCAATACGAAATGAGGAGTGGGCTAAAGGAAGAACTCTACACCCATTTGTACATCCATTTGTTCACTTCCGGCACGCCGTTAGACGCTCAATAAAAAAGTTCATATTTTCGGAATCACAAATCTGTTTGATGCCTATTTTTCGGTTAAGAGAGAGAGTTAAGAGAGTTAGGGTTAGTGAATTGTGAATTGCCGGTAGATTGCGGATTTATGTGAGGAAATATGCGGTATATGTCGTTGGGGTTCATTGATTTCGCGTTACTTACGGAAGTAGAGTAACCAGGGCAGCGTTTTTATTTGTTTTATTTGGAATTGTCAGTATAATAATGTAAACAGCGAGCGGCGAGCGTGTATGAAACGCCAGAGATCGGTAAAGGAAGAAACTGTTGGAACTTTGTACTCTCTGCCTACCCCGCGAGAGATAAAGTGTGATAATATAGATAGACAGATAGATAATGTAAACATTAACTAATAATGGTAATACATGTAATGAAAGAATGACAAAACAGATATTTAATGCGAAAGTGGAAGGATGTCGGTACCGGGGCAGACCTAAACTATCTTACCATGACCAAATAGACCGAGTCTTATCTGAAGGACAAATCAAGAGTCTTTGTAACCGACGAGCGATAAGACAAACTATGAGAGCGGAGGAAGCCAGAGACGTATGTAAGGAAAGAACCTGTTGGAACTCTGTACTCTCTGCCTACCTGGCAAGGGATCTGGCGTGATGATATAGATAGTTAGATAGATTAATTAATAAAGCACCTACTAGGTTATGCATGCGACCACCCATGACTACCAACTTGATTAAACAAAAAATATTTAATAACATTTTATTCTCATATAACTAATAGATTCCATTTCTTATCAAACAAAAGTGCTTTAAATAAGATAATTTTATCTTTAAGATATTCAGTTTTTTGCTAAGAGCCATATAACGGCTGTATTGGTGATAATTTATTGAGAGTTAATCCGTTGAGAGTTAATGTGAATATAAAGGCAGCAATTATTTTTTATAGAATTTATAGTTATTTTCACTTTACAGATACGATTTATATAAGTCGGTACCTATGTATAAATTAATGCTATGTGCATTATATATGCTAGTTTTACTTACCTACACTCGTATTACCTACAAACATACTTATGTACCTTGTTCTGTGATGTTTGCCATTGACGTATCCCAAATAAAATAAGCTTACACTACACCAGAGGTAGGTATGCATGTACTTACATACACTACAGTAGACTTACTCTTTAATTTCGTAAAATGAGTTTAAGACAGAAATTAGTAAGAGAAGATGAGATGATGATTCTGAATCCCAATGCTGGGCAAAGGCCTTCCCTTTACGTCTCCACACAAATCGATCCTGGGCCTGTAATATCCATGTCCAAGTCGTCACGCCATCTTCGTTTCGGCCGACCACGGTTTCTGTGACGGTCCTCAGGGGTCCATACCGTGACGATGTTTGCCCATCTTTGCGGAACCATACGCACGATATGGACAAACGTTAAATTCAGATAATCCCTTGTACAGTACGTTACATATTTTGAACATTTTTATGACGATACCTAGTTATATTTACAAACTACTCACGTACATAAAACGGTGCCAGAGATTTGTGTACACAAATACATTATCTATATACGCATTTGTATATAAACGAGGTGAAGTGGAATCTATTAGCTAAGACTAGTGATTATCTCCCTTTTAGTTTGTTGCTCTCACTAATACTCCGTGTTTAGTACGACTACTGTAACTGTGAAGTTGATAGAAATAAGAAGGAAAGAAAAAATGTATAAACATACCCTTATTAAATTAGGGTTTTTTTAAGTTATTTAAGAATGGTATGTTAAAACTAGAATTATGAAAAATATATTTTTATAGGTAGGTTTCTTAAAGTGTATAAATTGTATGCCTATTACGATTATATGAGAACCATAAAACAGGTAGCTAGCTAGGTATATTATTACAAACATTTGTTGTTTGGTACTTTCGGAGTAGGTAGGTATATTAAAAAAATATCTGATCTTAGGTATTTTCATTCCGATCGAATTACTAGTAAGTCACTTTTAAGTGATTACATAATGAAGCGATTAAAGATATATTTTAATATGATCTATACGATATCACTCAATTTAATACAAGCTTATAAATATCCTTGTAAATTCTTGACCGGTTGCAAAATAATTTAGTACACTTCGAATAAATAAGTGACAACTCAGGAATGTTAAATGTGGGTGTAATATTTCTGGGAATGTTCACCTACCATGTGCTCTATAATATTTGATGTTTAAGTTGAGCATATTTCTACCTGAGAGGCCATTTATTGTAATGAACTTGTAAAGCTTGAGTACAAATGATTCATAAATATAGGATCAAATGTTAGTAAATAAGTAAATATTTACGTATCCAGTCGTTTTGCAGGCCCTGTTATTAACATTCTGATAAAACTATTTCAATACGCCTCGATCAAGGCAGAAGATAACACAACTATTATTATTTGCCTCAAGGATGCCATTCACGTATGTTAAATTAGTTATAAATGTATTACTAAAAGGACAGAAGTATGAAATTTAATATTATATTTTTCTAGCTATTATATATTATAGATATTATATTATATATAGCTGCCCGCATAGCCTGATTATCGTATTATTAATATAACAGTTATATTTTGTTACAAATTGATATTGTATATAATTATAAAGCCTGAGTCCAATACTTTTCTCATTGATAACCGATTATTTATCGAAATATTATTTAATTGTAAATCTTACCGATAATCTTACAGCTGTTATTGTACATAAGCCATTATTATCCCAATGCCGGGCAAAAGCTTGCTCTAAAATTTTGAGTAGAGAAAAAAGAGGGATCTACTTATTCCAGCATGCAAACGTTTTGTAGAATGGTGGAAATTTGTTTGCGACCACTTGCCCTTGAAACTTTTTGATTCACCTACCATCCAATTAAATTTGAGGATACCATATTAAGAGACAGTCAGGGATAATAGCTTCTTACTTAAGTACAGAGACGCTCGACAGTGAAAAGGCAATAATGGATCACCCGTTTTAGACTAACTGATCGCTAAGAATACTATAGTGTTATGAGCACCTCTTATATTAATTATTTAAACTGACCATAAAGAAGAGCTTTCAATAGGCCGCCTTGCGTCGTAAAGTTCTCGCCGCCTTATTATAATGTTGAAGGTCTAGGTATACGCCAACTGTGGTCATCAAAAAGATGAACTATAGAAAATGCAGATACATCTATAATCAAGTATTTTTTTCTAGCAGTTATTTTTGACCAAATTTCGGAGGAGTAGAGTATTTGCTATAATCAAGTATAGGGACACATATTTTAGTATATAATCCACTCCTCCCTCTGCCAAATATTGTCTAAAACCGTGTACATGTGTTTGAGTAATCAAGTAAACTTTTAAACTAAAATTTCGGTTTTAAGAAAGTAGTCTTAAAATGTGTTATGTTCATAGTCACGTTTGTTTTTCATGACCCACAGTTAATTGGCTCCCAGCCAGCCCGTTCCAACATTTAATATAGAAACACAACTGTTATTAACAAGGTGCCTTGTTACGATATTTTCACGCTGAAAGCCCCTTTGTTTTCAGTTTGAACTAACAAGCTAAGCTTTGAGATTACAAAACCATTGGATCTTGTTAGCTCGAGTTATCGGCACAGTTGTTTATGGCCAGATATAATTTAACCAGTCCTGGATGGTTCCTTTGTGGCTATGACGTTTATGGAGAGAAAGTGGTGGTTCTAATGAACTTAGTTCATTGGCTCGATTAATTATGTGAGGGAATGGGTGTGTTTTAAGATTAAAAATATACGTCGTTTTTGGATACCTACTACGTTGCCAGTAGCTGAGTAGTTATATAAAAAGTTGCCTGTAATAATAGCACAAACATAATTTTTGATTGAAAGAATTTAATCCATGGCTATTAAATTGTACTACGGTACGAGTTAACTGTAAATGGTTTGTGTTTTTTAACGCCCTAGCTTTTAATTTGACGTTCAACTAATGAAAAATAGAAGCTTAATAAGATTTTCTCAAAAGCTGAAAAAATAGAGTTTCCGAACGATTTGTGTAAATGCAGTAATTTTTAAACGGATCAGTGAAGACGTCACCTTATATACCTACATAAACAATCTAAACACAAGACTATCCTTGAGACGCAAAATTTGTTGATCCTTCAAGAAAATCCTTACATAAATGAAGTTTTCAGGTCATCTCCGAAACTAAAGCTTATACCACACTCTATACAATTCGCTTTCCTCAAGCAAAAAGGATTCTCAATCATCACAACATATCATGTAAATAAAGAAACAGGACTGTATCACGAATGGCTTATTCAGTTGATTCTCTCGACGCCCGTCGCAGTAATTGGGAAAAGCTTTCATCCCCGACAGCGCATCCCGTTACTTGGAGGGTGTGGCATGAGAATGTCGCTCTCCTTTCTCAATGCCGATCTGAGTTGCATTTCCTGTGGGTGGTTTAAAGTAAAGACTGCAAAAAAGATTGGAAAATTTGGTCGTCGCCTACCAAGTTTTTTTAAGAATATAAAGCTTCCATTTACAATTTTTTTTATTAAAAAACTGGCAAACGTTACACCTAATGAAAAGTGACGATACGGTTGAAGATGTAGCTTATAACTCGCTAATAGTTTATGCACTTTAAAATAGGCTGAGGAGACGGAAGTTAGGCCGAGCTCCAAGACCGTATGATCGGGCGAGACTCGCTTCCATGTGAGGCGACTCCGGGTATCATGCGCAAACACGATTGGGTCGCTTAGCAGCATGATTTTTTTGGGACGGTGTTGGACAGCTATTGCTGTAGCATACCACTGGTGAAGATGCTGTTCGTTAAGCACTGCCCAGGGACCACGTGAGGGAATTGAAACTAAATCCTAAGAACGTGAGCACGCCCCCAAGTTGTTACTAACAAATTATAAATCACAATATTATATCTATAACATTAAAATTTAATCGTAAAAGTCACATACATGTAATGCTGACTGCGTTATCCAAATCGATGTATTCATTTGAATTCGTTATCTACATTAACTTCTTCTTTAAAAGGGCGTAAGTACGCGTCACGTTCCCAGCACTGCAACTTCATACATTAACGTTGAAGTGCTTATCTCCATGTGGTTATGTGTATCTGTTATGTTCCAGACTGAGTATCTGTTTAAAAACATAGATAAACCTTTTAAACACGTCTATTTTACATAATTATTCCGACAGAAAGAATAAAAAATATCTATTAGATACTTTTCACATAATGCGTCATGAGGAAGTGTTGCCTAAAACTGTAAGAGTAAATAAATGTTGCGTAGATGTGTGTTGCGCCCAATCACGAGATTACAAAATAGTTGTTATTTTGTAATCTCGCGCATCAAGCATCCCTCTGGATAATCTTATCCATCGACTGAACTGTGAACGAACCAGTGGGCGTTGGCCTCTATCATTAGATACTAGTTTTATTTACAAAATCCGACGTTTAGTAAAAACGTCAAATCGTGGCGGCCACGCTAACAAAATATCGAAGTTACTGCTCCGGCTATAAACATTTAAATTGAGCTTTTTTATCAAGATAGACCTACTCCGTCGGTAGACATCGCAAGATCAGCCATGCCCTTATTCCAATTATTCGATGAGTAGATAGAAGCATCCTCTTAATGAGTGGATGCGAATGAACCAGCCGCTTTTATCTTTAAATATCTACGTGGTTATTCCTTTATTAATAAGATGTATGAATTAAAATGTTGATAGTTTTCGATGGGTTTTAGTACGTACTTTACAAAGGGTAGACAAAAGATTATTTTAGTTCACGTCTTGTGTTGTCTGTTGTATTAATGAAATATACCTATAGTTCGAGTCAGAATTGCGTTTTTACATTAAGGGTCCTATTTTCTTTCTGTTTTATTATTCAATGTTTAAATAATTATATTATTTTAACATGTTCGAACGCGTTTTCACGCACTGGAAATGTACCGGCTTTTTAGCGAAAATCACCTCCAAACAGTGAACAAAATAAGAAAATTTATTTTCCCTGGTTTCGGTAAGTAAACGTAAAATATATATTGTTTAAATACAAAATATACTGATTTATTTCACAAACTTCTCTATCAGCTTTCAAATAAAATTGAATTTTCATATCATAAACAGCTATTTATCTGTCTTCTTATTTATTTTTGCTACCGTTACCTCAGCACTCACGGCGCGCAATCTCGGCGCCCCATCTCGCAAGATAACATTATACCTACTCAGTTTAAATACACTAAACGAGAAACCAAAAAAACATCTAATGTACGTCGAATTTTATACGCCAACCCTGTTTTGAAAACTCAAAAATCTCGAAAGTATAACCTTGCTGGGTTCTGTCACATAATGTAGGAGATTTTATTAATACTTTTGCAGGTTTTCGGCGTTATATGTAATGCAAGAATGGTGTTAATATCGCATTTTATGCATTTAGAGAGTCGCTTGCGTGGTTGATTAAATTTTTTTTGGGTATTTCGATATTTTTAAAGTTGGTATCCGTGAGAAGTTTCCGCGGCTCCCGTCGAGTCGGTAAACGAACTTCGGCTTAAGGCTTTTAACCTCATGTTTGTTTTTTTGTATGCCTATCACGTTGTAATCTTTTAATCTTTTGCAAAGTACCCAAAGTGCAAATTGCACGAATGTATTTTGTAAAATTTATTGACATCCTTACTTTAACTACATCCTAAAATACAGAATACCTAAACTTATTACATAATCAACAAAGAGCACTTGGACGACAGGAAAGGTAGTGTCCAGTATCAATAATGCACAGGCCACTTACTCGATGATCTATCGGAAACAGAGACTAAGAAACGGCCCACGCTCCAAGGGAGGCATAACGGAATAACAAAAATATTTACCAAAGCTCGAAACGAATAAAAAGATGTCCCTTAATGCGGCCCCAGATGCACTTCGTCTATTATTTGTTTCTCCGCAAAAGGTTGCCTAAAAGAAATATGAATATACGTAATATGATGCAAATTCCCTTTCCGGGGCCCGCGCAATACCCGTCACTATTTCCTCTCCTTCTATTTATCCAAGGACACCTCTGGGAACAATGTTATTAAAGAAAAATAAGTAAAGCGAGAAGGATAGCTTCGCACCAACCTTCTCTTTTCGATTCGAAATATTTGTGTGCAAATACGTAAACAGGGGCTTTTTCCATGCGTTCCGTAAGAAAACGCTGCGTTTGTCGTCTCTATTGCTAGAAAATTAAGGCTACCTTCTTAACGAAGCATGACTTTATCGCAGCAGATTAGACAATAAATCTTCTTTTTTTTATTGAAAAGCGTTTAATCGAAAACCGCTGCCGTTCAAACGGCATGCCTATCATCTTTGGGTAATTCAATAGTACCGAATCCCCACACGGACCGAGCGGGCCCCGTTTTTGCTCAATTAAAAACAACTCGCGTGCAGTATGAAACACTATGAAATGGAAAGTTGCCGCATTTATATGAGTCACGAGCTCGCCCGTAGTACACATCAGAGTTATAAACGTCACGTCAGAGATTACGACACGCTCGTAAAATCCGTCCGTCCATTGAGCAAAACAATAAAACGCGATTTGGATCAAACGGTGTCACTAGCCCGCGTGGCAAGTTCAAGTGCGCTATTAAGTTGCACAACAGGCAATAAACGTTTGAAATAAAAACGTAAATATTCGCGTCGTAAAGTGTATATCATTTATAATAATAGCGTTTGTACGGTTTATTTTTATCCGTGGTATCGGCTGGGTCGTAAATGCCGCAGACTAGAAGCAGACGGGTTTTACGCTGGTCTGTTGGAGTTCAGGTGGTGAGGTGACGGTTTATGGCTGAGAAGACGCTTGCATCTTTTTATACCTATTGCATTATGACCGCTCGACTAGAATGGCAGATACCTACTTCAACCGTTTGGCATTAACATCCTTATCTCCTTTATAACAATACTGAAACGGCTAATGCATCACGCTTAAATTGGTAATCGCGTGGGTAGGTTACTAGGACATATTGGTTGTATGAACAGTAGGTTAAAGATGAATTTAGAAGTAGGTTAAAGTATACGTAGGTAGCAATTTATCTTCACATTCTTCCAAATCTGTTCTTCAAAACATCACTGTTCAAAGTTGAGCTTCAAAGCAATAGAATTACATCTAGGTAGGTATGTGGTATGTATATAACTTATTACCTTTCTTATCAAAGGTAAATATGTTACCTAAATCGATTACATTAACACTGGACTCACACACTATTTATGCGGTCGTTTTTACTAAGCCGCACAAACTGCTTATCTGGACCATTCACTTGCATACCTTGAGGCATCATTTAAGACCTACTTTCTTAATGCTGTCTACCTATAATCATCTGCACAATATTTTTAAGTAGGTACTTTACCTATCCACATATTTACAATATATATATTTGGTTGAATATCAATTTAAGAACGACCTGGACTTGAACTAAAAAGATAACAGTTTTATTATTTGGTAGTAAGTAGGTCTAGGTAAGTATATAAGAGAATATATGAGGTAGGTATATTATTTAAAAGTTATATTTATTCCTTAATCCTGCTCATATTGCTACAGGTTGGTATGTCTTTGCTGGAACTAAATTATTACCTAATAGTTTCTGCCCGCGACTTCTGCGTTGATTTTATACAGGCACCTTACATTTTTCCGGGATATAAAGTGAAACCTAGATTAACACAATATATTGTGTTAATCTAGGTAATTAACTATCTGTGTGTTAAATTTCATCGAAATCCGTTCGCCCGTTTTTGCGTGCTTGAGTAACAAACATTTAAACATACAAACTTTTACAATAAAATATAAGTAGAATTAAATTATTTCATAGCGTCTACAATCTATATTTTTTTTTTGTTTCAGATAAACAAGGAATTTGGATAATATTTCATTATTCACCCAAAGGAAAGCACAAAGGTGAGTTTATGTTTAAACATTCTTAACAACATCATAACGTGGACATTAATAAGAACATCTTAAGGGTGAGAACTTTCTACTGCGATGTGATAACGTGTCGTAACCATAAACACCACAGAGCGATACGATTCAACGACCTGCACCCTTATTCCCTATGACCAAACGCGACGCGTTACGATAACTTTGTGATATGATCTCGTAATGGTATTCTGTATGCTACTAGCGTATTTAAAGAAAAACCACGTAGTCCCATCTAGAAATTATTCCTGTATCGTGGTGCACATACACAAAACAAAATTCATCAAAACAAATATTTGTAAATCACAGAAACATTTGTCTCGTGCGTGAATTGAACCCACGACTACTCGATTCAGTGGGTGAAGCGCGGCTTTAGCTCTTAGCTGATGTCCGTCGCACTAAACGATCGTCCGATGAAGTTATCATAACGCGGCGCGTTATGATAACGTGTACGTGTTGAATTGGTCATAGCGAATAAGCTGCTTTACAGCTGTTCCAACTCTAACTGTCTATGTGGATATACAGATACATAATGAAGATGGAACTATTGAATGGATGCGTATACAAATATTAATTTCATGATTGTAAACGCACCTACGACACAGGAATAATTCCTAGAGTTGGGCTAAGTTTTTTTAAAGGACAAAATTAGGTACCTTATAGGTAACTATGCAGTTTTTGTTTGTAAAAAGCATTATTTAGTCATTGAGTTATTATTTACTACGAACTAGGAAAGACACTTTAAGTATATTTTTTGCAAAAGTTAAAATGCATACACTCTAGTCCCCTTTATTCTAGGTGCTTCCCGCAACGTGACATCTTCGAGCGCTAAGTTTTAATTTAAAAATATGCCTTCATATCAGATACTGTACACAACCCCAGAAACAAAAGAATTATATATGAAACAAACAAATGAATTATCTATGAATTTTATGTTAGACATGATAACTCAATTGATTTACCAATATCATACACACCGTTCTAACTGTGAGAGTGGAGAAAGCCAGAAAGGTATGTAAGGAAAGAACCGGTTGAAACTCTGTTCTTTCTGCCTACCCCGCAAGGGATCTGGCGTGATGATATATACAGATATATAGAAAGATACCTTCAATGCGTGTTATGCCAAGGCACTAATTGTGCTACACTATTTATTTGTCTATCTATAGGTATCATCACCCCAGATCATTTCCCCTATATTTATTTGCCACGTTTTTATATTATCTTAATCAGTAGGTAAGTGGATGTTTCTAATTTATTGGATCAGATAAGTAGGTATAGATAGGTATCACGAGAAAAATAACTTTGCTACTAAGTTTTAATGGACTTTTTATGTACTATGGTCTAAACCCTCTCAGTTTGAGAGTAGGCCTGTGCCCAACGGTGGGACTGATTCTTAACAGGGCTAATATTATTACTATTATTTTACTAAGTTTTATGCAGATACTTTATCTTTGAAATACCTATTGAAAATATTTTTTCATTTCTCATTTTACCTACTTACAAAATTTTGATCAAACTTTGCTGAAACTTATTTTTGGTTATGTTATTCTAAGCATGCCTACTTACACTTGAAAAAGTGATGAGGTAGGCATAAAGTTAATAAGATAGGGGTCGAACTCGGCCGGGGGCTTTCGGGTCCCAAATGTCATACCATATTGTTCCAATAGGGTACAGTTGGATGCCTAAAAGACTATAACGGAAGATTTCTTTTCAGAACTTTTTCTTTGTAAATTGTTGCCAATTCGGTGAATTCAAGAAATGTTGTTTGGTGTTCGCTCTTGTAGTTTTTGGCTTTTCTCTTCACAAATATTGTGGAAAAAATATTTATTTATTTATACTTAAAGACGTTTTATATCCCAAATAAAAAAACACTAACAAATCTTATTTTAAAGTGTATCTGAAACTCATGATCTGATGGAAAAGTCAAGAGTCTCCGTAACCGGCGAGCGTGTATGAGACGAACTATGAGAGTCGAGGAAGCCAGAGAGGTATGTAAGGAAAGAACCTGTTGGAACTCTGTACTCTCTGCCTACCCCGCAAGGGATCTGGCGTGAGGTTATAGATAGATAGATAGATAGATAGATAGATCTGAAACTCAATTGGACTTACCTACGTAAATAATAAAAAAAGTTTTTACATTTTATAAAAATATTATTTTCTATTTAATTTAAATACCAATTTTTAAATTTACCATGGATATCAAATAAGTAGGTGCCCATTCTAAAACTTAGCCAAAAAGCACCCGGCGAAAATATACCCTCATTTACCTCCATTATTTTGCACGAACAACGCGGCAACACATCAGAATAAAACTAGTCCGAGGAATTCCCAACAATATTTACAAGGATTATGGAGGTCTATCCTGTCATTGCGCACCTAAATTAAAGAGGTAGGCGATTCTGAAGTAACTCGGCCCGTCAGTAAAACGACTGTTCCTAGTTACGGTAATGTTTCAAGCCCACCTAATTTGGGTAGGTTGCAGGTACGCGATAAATGTCCTCCCTTTAGTTGGACAGTACGCTGAATGGCCGCGGCCAGCGGCCTTACGTAGATAGGTAGTTAGGTAGGTACAGACGGCTACAAACGCGATAGGTACTAAATAAATTTAGCTTTTAAAAGTTTTTACATAATTCTATGCTTAAAGTTGTCTAAATACCAACTTTAAAAAAATTGTATGAGGCTGTATGTCAATTTTAATTTAGATAATAATATTTAATTATCACTTGCTGTAACGGTGAAGGAAAACATCGTGAGGAAACCTGCATGCCTAAGAGTTTCTCGAAGGTATGTGAAGTTCGCCAACCCGCACTAGGCCAGCGTGGTGGACTATGGCCTAAACCCTCTCGGTTTGAGAGGAGGCCCGTGCCCAGCAGTGGGACAGTTTCTTAACAGGGCTAATATTATATTATTTTATCATTTTAATTTAGATACTGCACAAAAAATGTTGTATCTGGAGTCGAGTGAAATTGAGTAATAGATTATATCTTTATTAATCGTAGGTGAAACTGAAATGATAACCTACTGTATTGTAGTCCTCTAGTAGCATTAGCTACTTGTGGGACATTTTTAAAACGCCCCTTATTTATTGATAGTGTAGGTCCTAAATAAAATCTCTTGGGCTTCAGTTGAGATAATAACATTATTTAACAATTTTGTCATCTGCCTTCATGGTATTTAGGTTGGTTTAGTTTCTAGATAAGCTATATACCTACCTTAATTTACTTATTTAAAAATCTTAAAGCAATTGGTTAGCTATAAATGAATAATTTGGTAAATATAAACCTAATCTATAGAGGCAGCTACTTGGTAACCTAAAGTTATGTATTAAAAATCGCCTAATGCCAAAGTTGGTTTAAAAGAAGCTCATATCTACATACGTAGAAGTCAATTTATGATAGCATAAGGATAACTGTGTGTAAATGCCGCTAGTTAACTGAAGCACGTAGCTATGTATATAACTCTTTAATAGGCCTATTAAAACGTAAGAATTTATTATTTCTAACAGGTAGCTAAGTATCTAAATGTGGCCTTTATGCTATGAAGCATTTACAACAGCAGATAGATAATATTATGCACTGTTAACGACCTGCTTAATACAAGGACCGCTACGGTTAACACCTGTTAAAATCATAAAACCGTTGTTATTTCAATCGTCTAGAATGAGTCTGCCTAGGCACGTACAACGGCTATTTAAAGGCGATTCCACTCTACGTCATCTTATTTTACGGTGGCGACTACTTATAAGAAATCACATAAAACGAAACCCGTCATTGAGACAACTATAATGTTCTATTAGGGGGCAATTTAAACAGCTCCTTACGATTTTACGATTTCGACGTCACTTTATGGCGTGGCACGCGCCTGAGTTTGCTCGTAAAAACCTACGGTCACCTGTTGTGTGTTATCCTTCCTACAATGTGTCAATAAAATTTTGTCAATGGACGACGTTTTAATATGCCAATTATGGGTCGATGTTTCATTCAGTAGCTTCAGTTTTACGATGTGCCGGGAATGGGCGCTTCGCTTCTCGCCGGCGCGCTCACGCTTCGTATCTGAGTTCTCTAGTGTAAATGGATTTTATTTTTTTTATTTTGTTGCTCGGTGACTATAAAATAACCATTCATATTTTTTTGTTCCCTATTAATTTATACAATAGGAAAAATTTAAGACTTCCTTAGAAATAAATTGGTGGCTATCAAAATGTTTTGTTGATGATTGTACTACGCACCGAGTTCATAGGTTCTTTCCTGTTAGTTAGGAAGGTATTACCTCGTCTTATTTCTGGTCGCGATTGTACCGAACGAAGGGTTACGAATTTAGTTATTTTTACATGTGTGTGTTTGTCGCAAGTTCCTTTTTATTAAAGGTGTTTTTAGTGTCTTTTTGCAGTCAATGAGGTGAGGTACTGTCGCTACTTGTATAGATATAGGCCTCTAAAAATGTACTAACGTACCATAACTCTTTATTTTTATTTTCTATAGACACCTACTCCTTAGATAATGTTACGGTTTCATACCGATCCAGGGGACTGGAACGCGTAGACCTCTTGGTTTACTGGCATGGGTATTCGCAAGACAAATCTTTGCCTATCAAATACCTACCTACCTACTTATTTATATCGGACTGGCGTGCATCCACGAATAAAGAATGATTCTAGTGTGTGAGCAATTTTTTTAAACAAAACAAAGGTGTACCCACTTGTCTTTCATTGGTGCTATCTAACCCTGTATTATTAATATAATTTACTGCATTTAAACATAAAAACAATCCATTTTTATCACTTGCAATTGCGTCTGCCAATTCCCAGCATGACATATTGCGCCTTAATATAACAATTTCATCGCTCACTTCTCTGAAAAAATATTAGAGAAATAGAAAATTCAGCAGATTTCTTATAAATACACGTAGTCCTACGCCATCAGCCATAACTCAAATGACTGCATACGTCAGGAATATAAAGGAGGAACTTTAGCCAAGCCACACCTAAAATATCATGGCCGTTCGTTCCGCGAACACCCGCCGCGTAGCTATTGGCGGAAACTCAAAAAAACTCGTTTACCCGCTCTTATACTGACCAATCACCGTAGCGCATATTTAAAAGGCAATTTAGAAGACATCTTTGGAGGTATTCTTATCTCTATCATTACGTATGCGAGTGAGCGACGCGGGGATACTCTTCTTTGTAGTAGTGTGAGAACGAATTATTGTTCTAAGTCCAGTATAGATGGCGTTGCTCGTCACGTAGTTCTTGCGTTTGACGGTAGATGGCAGGGAAATCTTTAGAGCAATCTTATAGGAGTCAGCTGTTGGTAATGGGATTGTAATGGAATTCGGGCTTGGGGATAATTTTCTTGAAATAGAGCTAATCCGTTTATTTAAGAAAATGAAAAATTTGTACTCTGCCTTATTTCACTGTGATTGTTATATTACCGAATTTTGTAGGTAAAGACGAAGTGTATAGTAATGTAGAGCCCATGATAATAAATATAAAAATCATATTGTACAATGTACCTCAGCATAAATTATCTCACTTATTACTAATATAGAAATCTGTTAAGCTTCACTGTGCAGATATTTTTATAAGCACCATACCATGCAAATAATGCATTTCTATTTATATTATAAAAAACGTAAAATATTCAAAATTCATTATAATAGGTATCAAGACTCTACATGTGAAATGTTCATGAACTTGTAAGATTTATTTAACTTAGTATATCTTTAAACTTTATTTTTATGTAACATTTAATTGGTAAGTCTAATCTTTGATAATTCTAAAACATTTACCACATATGGTTCTACGTAACTAGGACGTAGGAAAATCCGTATAAATGTCTTGTAGCTAATATTTTTAGGTTATTGAAGACACTAATTTTATAGAAAATCTGTGTTAGGTACATTATGCCCAAGCTTGGAGCATGATCTAGGTGTACTCTATTTTGTATAGTTTTAGATTTGCCATACCATATTATAGATATCAGGGTATTTTAGATACTAATCTTAAAAAATAATAAAATCATGATGTAGAGATAAAGGTCACTTGTAATAAAAGACAAAAATTCAAGTCATCAATTTACTTATGAACATAAAAAACAGTTTAAATAGGCCACTTACTATATAAAACAAAACATGAATATTTCAGTATATTTGTGCACTAGCATTAATCTTACGTTGAGCTAAAATTAGTGTTCTGAAAGCTCTAAGCTAGAGCGTGGTTCAGGTCCTGCCGTGATTAGCCTTAAAGCCCGCTTCGTTGCCACGTGTCACACAGTCATCCGCCTATTTAGGGTACCTATTTAAATAGGTTACCTACTATTAAGAAGGTTAATATAGTAAGCCAGTTTCTGTTTTTGATTACTTCTTTTTATACCACCCTATATGAATGAAGTATTTGTAAGTAGGTATTTGATTCTCTATAGAATTACTGATAGAAAAGTATGTATCAGGTAGTAAAATAGTGCCTATTGTCCTATTTACCTGATGGTGATATAACGAGTATGGTAGAGATAGTGTTAATGGTGTAAAAACTTATTAATTCATGTAATTTAACTAATTGTTATGGCATCGAACTTTTTGGGGTAATTTGGTAGATTCATATTCACTAGGGATTGCAGGCTGCCAAGGTTTGGGCTTCTAGAATTTAGCTGATGAAGAGATCTTGAATGAAGGGGCTTCATACCTCCGTACCTGCTCTCATATTATACCTTCCAGTACCTACAGTACTAATCGCTCATGTTATATATACACCGTCACGCCTATATTCCCCAAGCGGGGTTGGCAGAGGTGTTCACCCACGTTTCGCCGACCGACCTATTGCCATATACCGGGCACAATTCCAGACTCCGGACTCATACTGGGAATTTTTCGTTAGAAAAACTACATTTGTCAGGACCTCGTGATCACAAAGCGATGCGCTTTGCCACCAGATCAACGAGGCAGTCAATATATTTAGTAGATAAAATTATTATTATGTCAGAATATAATAATACAATTTATTTACGTCGTGTATTAATGATACAGGTAATCTATACAAGGTGTAACATAACAAACGCAAGACCTCAGACACCCCGATTAGAGAATTGCTTTAATAATTCAAAAAGATAACCAAATTTCCAAATTTAAAGGTTTTTACCCCTTTTTGAAGCACTTTTATATAACATATAACAATTAAACTTGTATGTGTATGTGTGCATTTTGAGAAATACGGGTTAGGAATGCATTTGTAATTTGTCCTTATTGCTATGAATCAAGAATAAATTTAGTTTTTTATAGCGCACTGAAGGAGTAAAGCATTTGTTGCAGATTTAAAAAAATGTAACGTTCTTTAAAAATAGTTGGAATCAATTCAGTTATCGATTTAGAACAAATTACTTTCAGATCTTGCGTTTATTATGTTACAGCTTGTATAAGTAAGTATTCGTGTAGTAGGTAAATTTGAACGATAAGAATTTTCAAATGTTTGCCGCGTTTTTTAATCATTTATCTATCACCCACTTTGCTTTTGGCTTATAATAATTTATTAAATACAGTTTCTTCATAATCCCCGTCGGGTAAATATATTTGAATGTAATTTAAGCACGCAACGCATTTTAAGCGCTTCTATTTTAAATCATAGTAATTCCGATGAACTATTTAAAACTGTACATAATGAAACCAGCAAGAGACATATCTACTTAGAGATAAACAATGTTTCTAATTAACCATTCAATATTCATAAAGTATCGATATAAAGAATAACTAAGGTCATTTTGATAAGAGCTAAAAACACTTACTAACATTAAATTGTAGTTATTTAAAATAGCATTAGTTGATAAACTGTCAGTTTTACTTGAAACATTATCGCCGCGCATTGCGTAGCCTCTCCAAAACGTGAAACCATTAAAATAGGACCCTTATAGCCACTTCGGAGCATCTATTGGCCGTAATCTTACTTTTCTTACATACTTACCATATTTAATGCGGTAACCTAAAAATAAAAAATCAATACACATCATCGATATAGTAGTCAATTGCCAATAAAACCGATTCTATGTCCGATTATACTCGCTTCTAGTCTGGTAAATCGATTTTTTACAACTCGAATGACGAAATCGATTGCTCATGGCAACATTGTGTGTGTCTAGTATCTACCTACATTTGATGCTTGTTATATGTAGGTATAAAAATCAAGTTCATGGCCATATTGTTTTATAGCTTATCTGTAAAGATATGTGTTACTTAAGAATTGTTTTAAGATTAATTAAATTTTATTTTTCTATTCTATTCTATATCATTACGCCAGACCCCTTGCGGGGTAGGCAGAGAGTACAGAGTTCCAACAGGTTTTTTCCTTACATACCTAACTGGCTTCCTCCACTCTCATAGTTCGTCTCATACACGCTCGCCGGTTACGGAGACTCTTAACTTGTCCTTCAGATAAGACTCGGTCTATTTGGTCATGGTAAGATAGTCTAGGTCTTCCTACATCCTTCCACTTTCGCAATGTTTTGTCATTCTTTCTTCAGACATTCTTTCTATATGGCCGAACCAACGGAGCATATCCTTTCTCATCTTTACACCGATACTATCTTTCATACTCGATTTCTTACTACGCTGTTGCGAATACGGTCGGTCAGCTTCACTCCGCACATCTTCCGCAGAGCTCGCATTTCCCCCGCATTTATCCTTCTTTTATTCTCCTTCTTACATACCCAGTTCTCGCTGCCATATAACAGCGTTGGGACAAACACTCCGTTATGTATGGCCAGCTTCGCCTTTTGGCTTAAGTGCCGGCTCCCAAGTAGCTTTCCCATCGCACAAGTTGCTCTGTTACCTACACTCACTCTTCTCTCTATATCAGCGATGTATTTCCCATCCTTACTGAATGCGCATCCAAGATATACAAACTCATTCACTTGCTCCAGCACATCCTTACCTATCACAATCCTCCAAATTTTATTTTATTTATATTAAAAGGATATCGTAGTAAAATCTATTTATCTACGTATATTATCACGGAACGAAGGGGTCTAGCCCTTATAAGATAAAATAATAATAATTAATAACACCTGTAGGATAAATCTTCATTTAACTAAGATTAAATTTAATTAAAGAAAAGGAATAGGTAGACAAGAAACTCGTTAGATGTTTATCAACCATAATTAAATTAAAACAAAGAGTGTATGATTCCACCCATTTATAGCTTTGTTAGTAATGAAGAAATACTGGGTTTACGAAAAATGAGCCAAAAATAAGCCATTCCACTAAAATGAAAGTTATGATGTCTACATTTGAGATCAAATCAGTACGAATTTTAGACATCTGTCTGCATCTTCTGGCTTTTATCATTATATTATAAATATATATTTAATGTAGTTGTTTTCTGTATGATATCTACCTAAATAAAAAGAAAAACTATTTGTTAAATATCTTTAACTAAAACAAACAATAAAGCCATTATTATTTTCTGCTTCTTTCATGGTTCAAACTTTTCGCATAAATATTTTCGACGCACTAAATTGCTCAAACGTTGTTTGAAACTAAGAAAACGTGCTCTATTATAATTTTTAAAGCTTTACCTTACTTTTGCGGTACTAAAATTGGTCTAGTATAAGTAGGACAAAAATGTCATTTTTCAATAGAAAAAAATCCATTATCAATCCAGGGTCTAACATTGTGCACGATATGAAAATAATACGCTCGTTTCCTATTACATGGGATCTATGATCGTGAACAATAAGTGGGTGTTTTCAGTACACCTCTGCCACCCTCGTTTGGGGAATATACGCGTGAGAGTTTATTTTTTAAGTGTATACATATACTCATTTTTAGTGATGATTCAGTCTTGATATTTGGGAAAGTGTGTGAAGATTTTGACCTTTAATATCTTCGGTCTGCCGTAAAAGGCGATCAAGTAGGTATGTTGCATTATGTTGAATATTATCTCATGTCCGAACTGTGAAAATAGTACCTAAAATATGGCAACGGATACTAAAAAATGTACCTAATAAAAAATACTAACTCCCACAATTAATTAGTATATTAAACATTATTGCGATATTGTTTAATATAATTAATTCTTATAATGATGGTCTAGGTATGAAGCGAGAATAATCGGACATAGAATCGATTTTATTGGCAATTGAGTACTATATCGATGATGATAGATTGTCTATGATGTGGATTTGAATAAAGTATATAAAAATTAAACGTATTCTCTAAGCGAAGGTGGAAAATGTGTGTGGAGACTCACATTTTACTGATGATTCTAGGTCCCTATACAATAAGGAGTGACACTTTTTCCAACAATCATCATACCGGCCCAATTTCAGACTCGCTTACTGGGTATTGTTTGACTCTAGATAAATAAAACTTAAAGGTTGTATCCAAAAACCTTCTTGTCGCATATTCTCTACCTTTGTTTAACGACACCCTTTCGTTTTTTTCCTTACGAACACAAACAACAAAATACCAGAGCTTATCACTACAAGCATAACGCGTGATTGGTCCCTATCTATCCACATAAACTCATCGATATAAGCACTATGTACAACATCAACAACAAATCGTCAATATTACTCTTAAAATATTACAGTTACTATCATGTAAACTTGTTTGGACCTATGTACGTATTAAGTGTGTTTAATTCTATATGCATCGTACTATTCTTAACTTTATCCATTTATGTTAAAGTTCATTATGTGTTGGTAAGCTTAGACTATCGTGGCTTGCGTGTGTATCCCGAAGTCGCAAATTTGTATTCAAAAGATACCTACCATCGAAGTACGCCATAATCGTAAAACGAACAATTTAAACTCCGATTTTGTCGAGTTTCGAATATTGCTCTACCATTGTAACAGTAAATAAGTTGGTATATAAGTATTAATATACTTACCCATATGCATCTAATGTCATGCTTATTAATGGCTCTACGCTAGGAATATAATTGAATAGGTGCATTAATAAGAGATACGCGTCTTAATTAAAATAACTCACCTTAACCCTTCCTAAGAACCGTGTTGTAAAAAGATATTATATTATTCATCAAATCGTTCAATTATTCACTGCAACCGAGCTAGAAGGTTTTTTTTTCTGTTGTCTATTAATTAATACTTCGTCTGAAAATTGCTTTTGTAATTTAGTTGTTACGGAGTGAAATAATGTAAATTGATGAGACTACACGTTATTAGGATCGAATACGATGGGTGCAGTAATTAAACAACAAAACGGAACATGTTTTATTTTGCATAAAATACATTTTTTCATTAAGAAAATGTCCAACTACACCAGTCATAAATTAACAAGGAGATTATGTACACAAGCGCCTTTGCTCACAAAAAAGTTTTAAATTATTACTCTAAGTTAACTAGATGTGCTATAATAGTGTTTTAATTATACACAGGCATGTTACCATTTCGTGCAAACTCACAAGTTTTTCGCCGGCCGCCGGTACGGTTGCCACGATTTTCGTGAAATGACAAGATAAGTCCTATGTTTTCACATAAAATTAACTCACTAATTCTTACCAACTGCAAACGACTACAGCAATTACGCTTACTAAACTTATTATATGACTAAGTTAGGTAATTTTTAAATAAAGTATTTGTTCAGATAATAGAAATGCTAAAAGTGAAAAAGTTATACACGTTAAAACTGTTACATAATGACTAGCGCTGATTTTCACTGTTACGTATGACACTAGTAAAACACAAGTTATAACTTTACTTGCGGGGTAAAAAATCAAATACTCATTTCAAAACAAATATATTCTAGAGCTTATTAGTAATGCAATCTAAGCTTCCAGCAAAAGTATCGACAAAAATGGGAACGTCCGCCAAAAATCGGGCCACTTGGCAACACCGCATCCACTCTACATAATTTTACGAGCGTCGGCAGCGGCTGTTTCTTGCGAGCGAGATAACTATGAGTTGGCATGGTATCAAGCCTACTATAAAATTATGAAAATATTGTGGATTGGAACATTTGCAATGAAAATAAAAGGGAATTTATTGTAATGTAGTCCGCTAGAGGCGAAGTCTTGTACTGCAGCCTGAATGCTCAGCCCATAATGCTGCTTTCCTAGAAAAGAAAAAATCCGGTTACTTAAGAAAAAATAATGAGAACAAAAGAGGGGCACATAAATTCTAGGCCTTGCCTTATTGGGATTAAGATCAGAGATATTGCAGCATCTAAATTTTGTGAGGGGAAACAATATTTTCCTGGTTTTAGTGGCATTTTCTAATCTTTCGTTTAATAATAAGCAAGCAGGCAGGTAGGTAGTTTAAAAACCAGTTTAAGTGTAAAATATAATTTTAACGACGGTCACTTTTTGAAAATTCAAGAAAATTGGATTTATGTAAATAAGTGTATAAAATATCCCTGTGAGTGCAAATAAGATTTATTACATAAATAAAATAATTAGAATTCGATATCTAGCTAACTTTGTTTTAATAATGTAAAAAGAAAATTAATTATAATATTAGGTAGGTAGGTATATTTAGAAAAATCTTTCATAAAATATCTAGCAAGTAAGCAATGTCCTCCGAAACTGTTTACGGCCACCTTAGAGGACACCTTCAAGCTCTTGGAATGGCGAGGACTTGGCATCAACATCAATGGCGAATACATCACTCACCTTCGATTTGCCGACGACATTGTGGTCATGGCGGAGTCGCTGGAAGATCTAGGACGAATGCTCGGTGACCTCAACAGAGTATCTCAACAAGTGGGTCTTAAAATGAACATGGACAAAACGAAAATAATGTGTAACGTCCATGTCGTACCCACCGCACTCACCGTTGGGAACTCTACTCTTGAAGTTGTCGACGAATACATTTACCTGGGACAGGTAGTCCGGTTAGGTAGGTCCAACTTTGAGAGAGAGGTCAATCGACGAATCCAACTCGGCTGGGCAGCGTTCGGGAAACTGCGCAACATCTTCTCATCCAAAATACCTCAGTGCCTAAAGACTAAAGTTTTAAGTCAATGTGTGTTACCAGTGATGATATATGGATCAGAGACGTGGTCTCTTACAATAGGTCTCATAAAAAAGCTCAGAGTTGCTCAGCGAGCTATGGAGAGAGCTATGCTCGGCGTTTCTCTACGTGATCGAATCAGGAATGAAGAGATTCGTAGAAGAACCAAGGTCACCGACATAGCCGTTAAGATTAGCAAGCTGAAGTGGCAATGGGCGGGCCACATAGCGCGAAGATCGGACGGGCGTTGGGGCAGAAAGATTCTAGAGTGGAGACCACGTATTGGCAAGCGCAGCGTGGGACGACCACCTGCCAGATGGACCGACGATCTTGTGAAAATCGCAGGAAGTCGTTGGATGCAGGTGGCATCGGACCGGTTACGCTGGAAAGCGATTGGGGAGGCCTATGTTCAGCAGTGGACAAGTATAGGCTGAGATGATGATGATGATGATGAAGTAAGCAATAACTAGGGCATAAAATGAGAATTTTATTATCTATCTCAATACCCAGGCACATGATTTTCTGAAAACAACGGCATGCAAAAATGCACAACAGAGGCGATAAACTCAAGAATTTACTGATAATGATACTGGGCCTTACTTATCAGACAAGCGAAGCCCTACCTATCTATATGTAAATATATCTCTCACAACGTTAATTACATGTTGAATTTACCGTTGATAAGCTCAACATTAAGCAATAAGAATGTCATTATACCTACTCGACACCCTAATTAAATATATTACTTTACTTTTATACACGAGGCGGATGAAAACCTACCAACGTGTGTGTACTAAGTAATTAATTATCTTGTTTATTTATTAAACACCCGGCTCGTATAATACAGGTGTTTAAGCTAGGTGTATAAAATCCAACACCTTATATTAAGCCATTTAAAATATTTGACAACTCTTCGATAGAACGTTGCAGAGTGTAAATTAGATCCAATGAAAATGGGCTATGTAACTTTCTGCGATCGTAGAGTCAAAAATTTAATTAGAAAATATTTTTGAAAAATCATATCAGCCAACGGTAAGGTCAACTTTATTTTAAAATGTATGCTGATGTGATTCGATATTGATAAACATTAATCACTTAATTCATGGTTGCATAACGATATATTTTTAAGCTGAAACTATATATATCAAATAACACTTTAGAGTAGGTATCTGGCATTAAAATGCAGTAAGTATATTTAATATATTATAGTCTATCCAAATTGAATGAGTATTAGTAATTAAACGAGTTCTTGAGTGGAGACCACGGTCTGGCAAACATAATGCAGGACACCCTCAGGCTAGGTGGAGCGATGACCTTCGTAGGGCGGCTGGCAGAAACTGGATGCGAGTAGCTGAGGATCGTACCCAGTGGCGTGCACTTAGAGAGGCCTATGCCCAACATTGGACTGCTATAGGCTGGTGATGATGGAGATGATGATCCAAATTGACTATTAAATAATACTCTACATAATAGGTTCATAACTTTTTCTTCAATGTCATGGGGTATATTGTAGGCATGTATGTATATCTATAAAATAAAATTATTAATAGTAATCTCTATCTAACTATCTATATTATCACGCCAGATACCTTGCGGGGTAGGCAGAGAGTACAGAGTTCCAACAGGTTCATTCCTTACATAACTCTCTGGCTTCCTCCACTCTCATAATTCGTCTCATACACGCTCGCCGGTTACGTAGACACTTGACTAGTCCTTCAGATAGGACAATAATAGTAATCGTAGGTATATAATATAATATATTAAAAAAAATTATCTTAGAAATTCCTACTCATAATTTATAACTACTGTTTAACAAAAGCAAGCAACCCAAGATAACTCCAATAACTTCTACACAAAGCCACCCCATTCCACCTCCATTACCTGTTCGGGTAACTTAAATGAAGGCCTTATCTTGACCACACAAACCTTGGATTTATCTCATCAAATACCCATAGGTGGGCGTGTAGACAATTTGTTGATTCAAAAAGATCCTGTACCTAATATAGGCCAAGAAAATTCGCCTAAAACATAAGTTACGTGTTGCGAATGCTAGTAGGTGCGTGATATTTGCTCTACAAGCGTATATATTCTTGTATATATATGTAGGATACTGCTCTGAAGTGCAGTTTGGGAATACCGCACCGACTGATACGCTATAAAGTACGTTGGGTTTCGCACACGAGATAGAGTCGCTTGATCTGTCGGCTGATATGGCGAATGATTTATTTTGTAAGCTTTAAATTAGTGTTTACTGTACCTTACAAAGTACTTAGTAGCGTACTATAAAAGTAGATATAATATGTAATAATATAGATATATCGTTGGTCTAGTGGCAAAGCTTTGTGATCACAAGGTCCTGGGTTCAAATCCTGGGTCGGACAAACGTAGTTTTTCTAACAAAAACTTCCGAGTACGAGTCCGGAATCTGGAATTGTGCCCGGTATATGGGAACAGGCTCGCCCCCTATTACATGGGACCTAACATTTGTGGCGAAAAGTGGGTGCACTCAGTACACCTTTGCCACCCCCGCTTGGGGAGTATAGCCGTGACGGTGTTTAGTTTATATTTCATTATTTATAAAAGAAGAAGAACGCAAGATCGGTTTACTTATCTGGAAAAACCAGGACCACAGATAAATTAAAAATAAAATATAACATAACTCGAGCCTCGTCAGCGAGAGGAAAACAATTATCAAATCATTTAAAATTTCACGCAGATTGAAATGCCTATACATACATGTACTTCTCTTCTTCATGCACTATTATTATCAAAATTTTTAATTAAGTTATGCATTAAATCCTTTTCTTCCTTATTTATTTTATCCCCATTCTGTAGTGGTAAACAAAAGTTATGTAGTTAATAGTTATTTGGAAACAAGCACCTAATAAATGTCTTAAGATCTATCCGCCGAACTTCGTCTCTGATCATTGTGTGTTGTACACCGCCAATAAAATATGTAGGCAGAGGCGACGTATTCCCCGTACCCTCTCCGCCTTCCTATTACAAAAAAGAATTTTTCTATGCATTTATTTTCTCACTGAAATTTCTAAAACCTTTCTCTATGTTTTTTACATGACGCACGGGCGATAACGATTCTTGTTGGAATATTTAAAGCATTGTCCGTGGACAATATTGTAGGCGTTTTTTTATTCTGTCAACGATTTTTATAACGAATTTATTGTTTGTTTATGCCTGTATATGTGCTGTACTATCGACGTTGTACCCACTTTCGTGTTCTCCACTTGACAAGAGACCTTGTTCCTTTTCCACATTTAATTTAGATTACACCACCTGTGTTTTTATAAGCGCTTTAATATACCTTCAGTTTTGTTCAACTATTTTTAATCGACGCTGAATAGGTAGATGTTTACATTAATATTCATAAAAACGTCCGGAAAGTATTATTAAGTGGGTACATTAAAAACTAATTGCTATTATTATCGACAAATCTATGTTTTAGTTGACAAATTATTATCATAAACGAACCGTGTTAGTTCAATTTATCGGCCATACTCGTATGTATCCCATTACGGACACATAATTAAAATACTTAAATACTCATTGGTACTTTCAATTTATTGAATAAACAGTCGTAACGAGCAGTAAGTCAAAGTAAGAAATGTTGTGACATTTCCTTACTATGTTTATGATATCAGCTGTACAATTTAGTATAATTTCTTATTGTGGTGGGCCTTACCAAGTATCGTTTAATAACCCACGATGTTTCAATTGATTTAAGGCAATAATACCTACACAACGTAATGTGATATAAGTTCTAGTTAATTCGATTGTAATGCGGTACACAAATCAGTAAAAATATTTTGTTAAATGTAAATTACATATAAGAAAATATTTTTACTGATTTGTGTCGGTAATATTAAACATGACATTGACAAACTACCAAACCTATAATGGCTTCATCGGAATGTTTTTAAAACGATAAAATAAAATAATCTAGTGTAATGTATATATTATTAAAATATCTACTATTAGATACAAAAGTGTACATATTTCAAATCCGTTTATTTTCATTTACATTGAAGTTCAGAGTAAGTATTGCCTATTTGATTTAAGGAGTCATATGACTTCTAAAATCTTTTTTGTAGGTAATGGAACATTATTACATATTGTAACCGATTGACCGATATGGGAATATTTACATTACATAAATAATGGTACATAATAGACTAACTCCCTATTATATAAGGTCCTAACATCATCGGTAATCCGTGCCCCTACACATTAGCCCCGCTACTCCTACTTGAGGAATGTGGCTTGATGATGTATCTTTATATTCAATAATATATCAATCAAATTTACAATTTAAAATATGATTAAATTCCAAAACCATTTATTACTCAATCATTTAAAGGACCACACTACACGTGCCGAACTGATTAGAAAAAAAAATGCAATCACTAATTGTATGACTGCCACCGGATTTTTATCGATGCACGATAACTCAAATCATTATTTATAATTACACTCGATACTTCGACTCTATTATTCTTGTACCGCGTTATGTTTAACACTAAAACGATGCTGTCTCATTAACTGAGAGCCAGTGCTCGTTGTGGTAAGTTACAGCCGGGCTGCGGCAGTAAAATACGGCACTTGATTGGCGGGCAAACAGCCTCGGCACTGCGCCGGGGAGGGTTAGGAAGCAATGCATATCGATTTCGCAGACTCGATTATATCGATGTAATGTACCAACACGAAACGTTACCTATAATCGAATGAACTTAATGAACAGGTAGCTTCCGATCACTTAATTGGATTAAGTGCCACATGCACTTTTAAAATGAGACGTTCTGTCGATGATTGTACTCAGCAAGTTATAGTATAATTTATATTTCGGTAAGATCGTTTAGAATGATTTTAATTACACTATAGCAATAATTATACCTATTTACTTATCATATTTGCCGATTGCGGTTAAATAAGCTTTGACTTTATTTCATTCAACACAATTTACAATATTTTAATTGAATATCAACCCGTTTTTAAGAAGCTATTTTTTGTTCTATATATATTCGTTGTTATATAAAACAGACATTTATCTATTTGTTGTTTATTATAGAGATCCGCCCACCTACTAATGTATTTAATAACGACTTAATATTCTCATATTTTTCCGCGGAATTACTACTAATAAATTAATTATTATAAATCAAACATCCACGCGACTAAATGAGTTTTTTGCCCCACCCAGCAATATTAAAAAGAAAAATTAAGACTCGTCCTGCGGTAAATATAGCTTATTTAAAACGGTTAATATCGTAATTTGAGCAGAAAATGTTTAAATTAAATTAATCCGATAGGGCAACCGCCCGTAATGAACCGCGCCCGACCCAAAAATTATCAGGAATATATTTCGCAAAAAAGGAGGTGGTTTATTTGCATTCACGGTATTTCTACCAACTTTGATAACGTGTCAAATGTAATCTTAATCTGCTAAAATACCTACCGGCTTCATGTGAGTTCGGTTCTCTTCAAAACAGGTCTGATAATACGCGAAGCAGTTAGATACTAATTTTATGAGACATCCCGGAGTAAACGCCTTTCGGCTTTCACAGGTAGATACTTCGACTAAATTTACATCGGCCTTCCGCCTCGGAATATATTTTTTATTTGAATCGTAGGGGAACCGTCGGGAACATGCTATACTTGAATTTATTTACGCGTCGAAAGATACGATTCGAAAGGTATTTATCGGTATAGAATGACGAAACGTGACCTCCGAATCGCGAGGCTTTCACAAAAACAATATCCATGTACTTAAATTTAACAATCGAAATTATAATCGTTTAAGAATTAAAGAAGACTCTCATGTTAACATATGTTCAGATTATAAAAGCCGTTTCGAAAATTTGGAAAAATAAACCGTGAAACAACTTTTTATTTCCCAAGCGCGCAAGCGCCGTGCCGGACTGACCCGAACTCCAGATTAAGCTACTGACCAATGTTTTCACACTCGATAAGGCGAAACTCAATTTGGCATCTCGATAACCGAATACAATATATCTTAAATTTCACGACGAATATGAAAGATTTACGGTACAGAATACATATTAATTTTTAATTTGTCACAAAGGAACTCGAAAAGGCGTTCTTTCACTTGAAATTATTAACACATAATAATGTAATTTTATGGTTTCTTTTAATGGAACGCGGAGCTATCGGAGTTGCCTGGGGTTCGAGATACGGCCTCAATAACGCTCCATGTTAATGGACTTGCCCGATGGAGGTGTGTTATGTACTGCCCGGGTAAGCGCTCGCTCGCGACCCTCGTAACGAGTCTTACTACATGTACTAGATGACCGCGTCACACTCCACCGCCTGTAAGATATACAGATAAAGAATATTAAACATAATATTTATCTAATTAAACAGCTATATACGCTAAATGTCTCTTCCTTCGTACCCAGTTTTACGTTTTAGTACCTTTTCTACTCGGCAGCCGATAACGTTATGACCCTGAACTATCTGGAACCGGATCATAATTTAACTACGTATTTAAAACCTTAATTATACATTCAACTGACACATTATAGAATACCTAAAGGAAAAAACGAGATCGCATTTTTCAAATTGAACGGTAGGTACTACATACTAATTATAATATTAAACTCTGAATCAATCTGAATTAAGAAAGAAACCTATATAAAAATAGTTTCTTAGTGCCCGCTAGCTAAGTATATACATATTACTATTAACACTTTATCTAACGCGACTAAAATATCGTCATGTTTTGTTGTTCTTTTAACATCTATAATTCAGAGGTGGTGTGGCGCACCACACAAATGGATCTTGAAAAACAACCAGTTATTTTGACAACCGACATTTTAAAATAGGGCGTAAATACGGTGGGGTGCGAGCAAAAATTTTCTTAAATGTGACGCATTAAAGTTTATTTCACATTGCAAAGTATTGATGAAATATATTATTCTCTTCTTTAGTTACGCTAGACCTTAATTTTAATTTGGAATGAGCTTTTTATAGAGGACTCTCTGAAGAGAAACGATTTTTCATAAGTGATGAGGCGGCACTGATTGTATATATTGGATAAATATTTTTAAGAAAAATCTCAGGGGTCGGAAAAATGTGGGGTGTAATAAATATTAAGCAAAGGCAACGTCGACACGTGTAACTAATCTTTCGATTATACGTGTTCGTAATGAATTAGACCCCTCGAGAGTTTAATTAGGATTTACATGAAATATCGGCGTTTCTGGCAGGTAAATATTAAAATATACTGCATATAGGCCTAAATAGAATTAAAAAATAGGGATAACAGAGAGGGCGGGCAATATATTCCCAATTGGCTTTGAGTCAGTACTCAGCTCCAGGAACGCAGATGTTTCTAATGATTTAATTTCGGCTAAATCGGGCCGCCACCCTGACATTCACACTCAAATACCTACATTCAGGCAGCCTAATCTACATTTTTGCTGGTGTAATCTTCAATAAGAATTTCCTCACGATTTCATCACTGACTACGAACGATTTCCGTGTTTTATTTACGACCAAAATTACTATAAAACAACATTGTTTGTGTTGGCGTTTCTCTCGATATATTTATCGGTTCAAAAACGTGATACATGGCTTTCTAATAGAGTCGGCATATATTACAATAAAATGGACTTTTATTTTATTATTTGAGCGGTTTATCTTTGTGTATTTTTAACTATTTAAAAGATGTGTGGTCATGCAATACCTACCCACTGCCATTACCTTAAGCGTCCACGTCTTTAATATACATATAGGTTTTACATTTAAGTTTCAATTTGCATTTTAATAGCCTCAGAGGCTTCACACACATATTTTGCTAGAATTTACACGGATCGGATTGTCAAGCGAGGGCAATTGGAAAAACATAAAAATGCTATAAAATTCGATCGTAAAAAAATTGTAATCCCCGTGCATATTTTTTAACACGATATCGAATCGAATTGGTCACTACTTCTGTATCGAGTCGTTTACTTAATTATTATTATAGTGGAAACTTTAGTTGTGTCGTAAAAAGCTTTCGGTAACTGTGGGCCATGGTCAAAAAACAATATTGGATCTAAATAAATATACCTAACTGACTGGTACTTTTACGATGACCTGTTTTTCGGATTTGCTAAAATGTGTATCCTACAAATATTATATATGTTTAGATGTTTGGTTGTTTGTTAGTCAATCACTGGTGGGTAATTTGGCGGTTAAAGAAAAATAATGTTATTTTTTAAAAACGGAGCCCCACACTAGAATTTATCTCTGTGTCGTGGGTGCGATTGCAAACATGTAAATTCACATATACAGATACCCAGACCAAAATAAATAATTGTGGATCACACAAAGATTTCTCCCGTGCGGGAATCAAACCCGCGACTATTAGACACAGTGGATGGAGTGGCTTAAGCTCTTAACCACTGCACTAAATTGTCAAAAATCGCTAAATCGTTTACTTAGTATATATAAGCTTCTACCCGTGACTTCGTTCGCATTGACTTCAGACAGAAACCCAACATTTTTCACATCGTACTAATATTATAAATGGGATTGTTTGGATGTTTATATGTTTGCAATCACGCAAAAACGGCTAAACGCATTTGCATAAAATTTGCCACACCGCTCTCTGTGTGGCAAATTTGAACACATAGGATACTTTATATCCCGAAAAAATGTAAGGTTCCTGTCTAAAGTTAGTACGGATGAATTCGTGGGTAGATACCAGTTTATAATATTTGTAGGACTATAAGACATGAATATGACTAGCACAGAGTTGATCTATATAGAGACGTGAAGGGGAGGCTTTTGCCCAGCAATGGGATGCAGCATCTTCTATAAAAATATTATACCACTAATGTAGAATTACATTATCAGGTATTATATCCAATATTCCATTTATATTAAAAACTTAGTGACATCAAACAGGAAGCCCATATCGAATATAAAACTTTGCAGCGGAATTCACTCTATCTAGATCTTTTCACATTTTTCTCAAAAGTCGTCCGGGAACGGGGAAAGTAATAGAAGTTCCGCCTCGGAATAGGTGTGTTATCAAAGCAAAAGATAAAAGTTTTAAGATTTTATTTAAGAGTGATACCCGTGCGCAGAAAGTTCGGCCATAACCGGCCTGAATCCGCCGCCTCGGTACTACCTACTTCCATCAAACTCTAAACTGAAATTCACATCAGGGTCATCTACCACGACTTGGTTCCGGATAGGAAAATTTAACCTATCTATCTATCTATATCGTCACGTCAGATCCCTTGCGGGGTAGGCAGAGAGTAGGTTCTTTCCTTACATACTTCTCTGGCTTCCTTCAATGTCATATTTCGTCTCATACACGCTCGCCGGTTTTGGAGACTCTTGACTTGTCCTTCAGATAAGACTCGGTCTATTTGGTCGTGGTAAGATAGTCTAGGTTTTCCCCAGTACCTACATCCTTCCACTTTCGCATTGTATATCTATTTTGTTATTCTTTCTTCTGACATTCTTTCTATATGCCAGAACCAACGGAGCATACCCTTTCTCATCTTTACACCGATACTATCTTAACTTTAATATTAAATAAATTAAGATAAAATTAAACATCAATATCGACTGCAGGCATTATATTACCCGCCGGGAAGACCTCGTGAGTTCCTGATAGGTACTATTTATTATAATACTAGCTTTTACCCATGGCTGCAGACGCGTTTGAATGAGAAAAAGAAAAATGCGGATTTTACGTTTTTCCGTGGTAAAATTGTATTTTTTATTGTTGTATTAGATCAAAATTTGGATAGCGTATTAATCAATAACAGCAGGTCTGTTATAAGTACAGTAAGTCATGTGTATAAAAATAAAACAAGTTAGTACTAAGATCAAGAAATGATCTAGGAAGCTTCTCTCTGTATTGCCTATGACTTGATATTACAATCTGTATATAGGATTATGTACTTGAGACCAAAACACATAATAATTCACGCCTACATTCCCCAAGCGGGGGTGGCAGAGGTGCACTGAGTAAACCCATTTTTCTCCGGCGATGTTGGGTCCATTGTAATCAAAATCAAATCAAAATCAAAAGTTTTTTTTATTCATGTAGACCATAAGGCACTTATGATTAGTCAAAAAGAGAAAATTATTGATTACTTAAAACTCTACCACCCGTTCGGAAAGTCATTCCTGTGGAGAACAAGGGCAAGAAACTCCACGGTTACTCTTTTTAAAAATGAGTGTTTTACAATCCTTTTTGTATACATTGCATTCATGGGGTATGGGAGAACAATTCAGAACGAGCTAAATAGATGTGCTTAAGTATAGATTAATCATAAGTGTACTGAGATTTATGGTATCGGTCAGTATCTACATAGTCCACTCATTTACAAAATAGAGAGGTTGCAGAGGTATATAATAAAAAGTATAATAAGAGAAAAAAAGGGTTACTATAAAATATGTAATAGGAGGCGAGCCTATTGCTATAAACCGTGCGCAGTTCCAGTCATCGGACTCATACTGATAACTTTTCGTTAGAAAATCTACATTTGTCCGACCTAGGATTTGAACCCAGGACCTCGTGAGACACCAGACCAACGAGGCAGTCAATAAACATAATAACTGCTCTTAAAATTGAGATTGATAAAGATACTATACCGCTACACATTCCTGATATAATAACAGCCTATACTGCCCACTGCTGGGCAAAGGCCTTCTCTCACAAATCGCGGTGATAGAGATTAGGTCATACTCCACCACACGGACCCAGTGCGGATTGGTGGAGGCAGGTTTGTGGCCACCTGCTGTTGGAACTTATCAAGCCGGCTGTAAGGCTTCCAACTCGGCTTAACGACTACCGCATTAAGTGGAAGTTGGCACCAACGGCTTAACATGCCTTCTGAAGCACAGACACGCTCGAATATGAAAATGCCACAAACGGTCACCCATCTCGGGCCAACCAAGTCGAACGCTGCTTAACCTTGGTAATCAGTAAGAATACCGCGGTCGTACAGCGCTACGAGCACCTCACATTCCTGATAACCCCTATTGAAATAACGCACGTAATATTAACAGTGTATGTGTAGGTTTTGTAATCAGGTAGATACTCGTAAGTACGATGTCCCCACTTTTTTTAAATTCGCATTGACGATATTATATTTTTACGACTCTGATTATGAATTCAGATTTTTATAAGCATGTAGATTAGTATGTCATATTTGTAATTTATAGACATATTTATGGCCTTGTTTTATTGCATAAATTATTTATTATTAATAAAATAAGATTTTCCTGTTTGGTCAGTTATTTAACTAACAATGTTATGAGGCTTAGTGCGTGGAAATAACATAATATCTGTATGTGTAAGTAGTAATCTGTATATATATATAATGATTTGCTAGCTACCTACATTGAAAAATAAAATTAATTACCAACAAATTATTCACGTAAATTACTACAAAATGTAATTACATGTTTTGTTTTTTTTTTGGAAATATACCTACACTGGTATTTGTTTCTATGTCGTGGGTGCGCTTACAAACATGAAAATTCACATACACGAATACCCAGACCGAAACAAATAATTGTGGATCGCACAAAGATTTGTTTCGGGCGGGAATCGACCCCATGACTATTAGACACAGTGTGCGGAGCGGCTTAAGTTCTTAACCACTGCGCTAAATCGTATACGATTAACTTATTTTTGTTGATTATATTGTAAGTCTCCTTTTACGCTTCAAATAAGTGCGCACATAATATTATATAAAAACCTATACTTACTTAGCTTTATCCTTCAGATTATGTACAGGAATAGATTGTTTTTAGATAGATTGATAACTGTTTATTGTATAACAGTGAAATAACAATGAATAAGCACAATGGTTATTAAAGACAGGCATTTAATAAACATTGTGGTCAGGTATCTACCATTGGTGGTCTTATTGCTAAAAGCAATTTCTTCCGGACAACCAATATTTATTCAGTTTATAATTAGATATTCATTGTATGCATTCTCTGAATAAAACATTTTTGTGTGTTACTTAATTTGAAATGTGTTTTCACTTAATACGGTGTAGAAAATTTTTTGTAGTAAATCTATAACTTCTTATTTTTATAACACCGTCACGCCTATATTCCCCAGGCGGGGGTGGCAGAGGTGTACTGAGTACACCCACTATTTGCCAACGACGTTAGGCCCTATGTAACAGGGGACGAATCTATTGCCATATACCGGGCACGGTTCTAAACTCCGGATTCATACTGGGAATTTTTCGTTAGGTAAACCACATTGGTCCGACCTAGGATTTTAACTTAGGACCTCGTGATCACAACTTATAGACGAACGAGGCGGTAGTTATAATTTATTAATATTAGCCCAGTTAAGAAACTGTCCCACCGTTGGGCACGGGCCTCCTCTCAAACTGAGAGGGCTTAGGCCATAGTCCACCATGCTGGCCCTGGCGGTTGGCGAACTTCACACACCCTCGAGAAACTCTTAGGCATGCAGGTTTCCTCACGATGTTTTTGTTTACCGTTAAAGCAAGTGATAACAAATTTTTAATACGCACATGTTTTCGAAAAGACCTTTGACTTTGCAGTCCAACTGTCTAACCACTAGGCTATCACAGCGGTAGTTATAATTTATATAATTTTTTTTAAGTCTAATCAGTATTACTGCTGAGCAAAGGAGATTAACCAAATCATAATTAGGTATTTACCATTAATTAAAATACTTTTTTACTCCCAACCGGCATTCGATTCTATCAAGGCAAACTCTTTTGTAAGGGTTTGAAAGTTAATGTGCCACAACAAAATGGAGGAATGCTTCGTTCATATCAAATATCTATGGAACTGAATAATTGCTTACCTAAAAAAACCTCAATCGTCGGTCTAGTGATGTATAGCGCGTGTAGCGATAACGAGGAAAAAAAAAAATTTTCAAAGGAAAAAATACCAGTGTCAGTCCGGAGTCTGGTATTGTGCCCGGTACTATGGCAATTGCCTCGCCTACTATTACATGGGTCCTAACGTCGGCGGAGAGTGGGTGTACACAGTACACCTCTGCCACCCCCGCTTAGGGAATATAGGCGTGACGCTGTCTCAGTACACCCCTTTCAGTTTGGGAGGAGGCCCGTGCCCAACAGTAGGACAGTTTCTTAACAGGGCTAATATTATTATTATATATAATAAAAACAACCAGAGCTCCTATCACAATACTTTTAACAAAGCTACTCTTCGCTGTAAGAAAGAGATGTAGATATATGCACTTTAAAACCATGTCTCTTTTTCGCGTCATGATTAAAATATTATTATGAAATAGGTCGTGGTACCTCCCAATTCTAACTTTGTTTATTCATCTTCTAATCTCAAAACAACATCATCTCACTACACCATAGAACACATTTGGCTTTCCGCTTCACTGACTCCAAATATTTCATTATAGGAAAAGATACGGAACCGAATATCCATTCAAACTATTCTACTTATATTATACCGAACATAGATTAGATATAGATTTCTATTTATGACGTCATTACAAGGGATCTAGCAACCAAACTGTCGTCGGTTGGCGAAAATTCCGGATGCCTTGAATGGGAACATCTGTGCGCAATCCTAATATTATCTACTTGAGAATTAATATCATAGGCAGTGATGTTCTAAATTGGAATTAATTTCAAGTAAGTTTCTCTGCCTTCTTGGGACGACCTCTGCCTCCATGGCAGGCGTGGAGGTCTTTTGGCTGGCACTATTATGACGAGGAAGTTTTTCCGCATATTTAAACGTTGCATATTCTAATTCAAAAAGGCCTTTTTAAAAACAAGCTTTTATAGCAAAAACAACAAAGATACCTTGCTTAGTTGAGGAGTTCCTATGATTATCTTCAGGGTATATCATCAGACCCTGGACACCATCCGGGTCTAAAATAGTCGTCAAAACAAATCCAACGACCCCAAACACGGCGGGGTTATATTGCATAATTGGGTGGTACCGTTGACTACCATTCCCTTTTCATCATCAGGCCCTTAACATTTTTTGTTTGTATAGTACTTGCCAATACCAATCTAATAAGCCTTAACACGTGGAGGTTAGTTGTATAATTTACATGTTGCTATGGCTACCATTCGACTCCAATATCGGACCAGCTCCATGGTACCATGGAGCTGCATTGCCGTGGAACTTGCATACGTATGCCAAATTTTAGCTCAATCGGATACCTGCAAGTGCTTAAAAAATGTATCACAAGATTTGAACCGGAAAGAGAAAAATAGACAGGCGTATGAACATTGCGAGTTAGATGAATGTTTGTAAAAAGGAGCCTAAAACTAATATTTTTAAGTAGTTAAAAATACTGTCAAGGATATATTTCCCAAGTGAGGGCGACAGTAATCTGTATCTATATTATACTACTACTAGGCCCCTACTGTGTAGGTACACCAGTTCCACATATACCTATAACATTAGAAGTTTATAATGTAATAGGGGGAGAGCATATCGTCATTATACGAGCATTATTTCTGCATCCGAACCGATGTTAAGATTTTTTCGACAATAATATTGACTGATTAATGAATCTAACACCTGTGCCTCCAGATCATCAGCCGTATCCTACGCTACTAAACCAGCGAAGTACTATATGTCAGGGAACTAGCAAACACGCTATTTTATCACCGTTGATCAGAAGTTTTGAAGATTATGTGTAGGATCAAGTCTTCGGAAAATGATGATATCTTCAATCGTCATCGAAAGTATCGTGTGTATTTTACTCTAAGGGTTTTAGAAGGCTCTTAGAATTTAATGGATGGACATGATAAATTTAAGAAATATTTGCTTTTTGCGAGCAAAAGACGAATTCACTTTAATGCGTGATAATACGAGTAGTTGAATTGCTTATCTTTCATTAATTAACAGTTCTATAACTTTGCATGTTGTGTTTGCCCATTAAAATTGTGCGCTTAGATTGAATGATTATGGAAACTCAGTTAATAATAGTAAGTTACATAAAATAAAAATATTTTCCATAAAAATAACGGTGATAATATTGGTGATAACCTTGTTCAATGAGACCCCGTTATGGCTAACAACATACGTCATAACATGACCATGACTGCTTTTAACATTTTATTAAGTGCTGATGTAAGTATATCTATAAAAATCATTAAATTATTACCTTGTAGAAGTTAAATGTAGAAGATATTAACTTAATTTTCAAAAGCTACTTAACTTGAAGTACCTGTCAATCAATTTTGTAAAAAAATGATTTAGTGTAAGATATGGCCATTTTGAAAAACAAATAGTATTTCTTACATCTCTGACCACCTCTTCTGGATTATAATATTGGCCCTGTTAAGAAACTGTCCCACCGTTGGACATGGGAATCCTCTCAAACTAAGAGGGTTTAGGCCATATTCCACCACGCTGGCCCAGTGCGGGTTGATAAACTTCACACACCTTCGAGAAACTCTTAGGCATGCAGATTTCTTCACGATGTTTTTCTTCACCGTTAAAGCAAGTAATTTTTTTGTCTGGATTAATAGTGGCTAGGTATATTATGATTCACATTTCACGAAATTCACATTAATTATCTTGTATCGTTGTTATTGTATCTAGGCTTAAACTAGTATTTAAATAAGACCTATGTCCACCTTATGTAGGGCAAGATATTAAGTAGCTTTAAAAAATGTAGCATCTTAACATTATGTATTTATCTATATTTGACATAATAAACTCCTTGAATCGTTGAATCTATTGGTTATTTCGGTAGTGAACTTCTCACGTACATAAATTGTGTAGCCTAAATGTAAATGTTAAATACTTTTTATATTCATGTCGTCTTTTGAACAACACATTTTTCAGTCACGAAGAGGACTAATTGATGTAACGGACACCGTTTTTCCTTCGACATGTCATTCATTATTGATGAACCTCTGTCTGTATTTGAATGGCACAAAATTCTGTACCTACGTAAATAGACCACAACACTAGACAGATATTAGGACAAACTTATTTTTCACACTACAAGAATTCTAGAGGGTTAAAAGTCACGTTTTAATATTATCTATGAAACTGTATGGGAATGACATAATAGTTCTATGTTTCTATATCATCCGCCAGATCTCTGTTAACAGTTTCTAGTCAAAAATGTATGAGTATAACATTTAGTAGTCCACAAAAATGCATTGAAATAAGTTTACAGCCTGTTTGCACTTGTAAGAATGACATGAATTATCACTGACTAGAATATGATGTTATGTGTATGAGAAGTAGGTCTGACTTTAAATACACTCATAAAAGAACAGTGTGAATAGCACTATGCAGGCTTGCGATTAGCAACCAAAATGTGTCGCCATCACAGCCACGTTTGAAGCAATAAATCGCTACTAGCGTCAATTTTAGAACATCATGACAAGGCCACGGAGTTTAGACATCTACTCAGCATCTATAGTCCATTAAAACAGACATATCAATCACAAAGGTAATATAGCTAAATAGTGTGTATAGGTTTACATTAGTACTATCGATTGTTAAATTATCTATATTAGAGAGAAGTTTATTGATCCATTGACACCTTCATGCATTATCATGGAATAAAATATAAAAAATATAGCTTTTCTAAAGTATCTCTATAATTGATAAATCTGCTATTAAATTAATATTTTACTTGTTACGAATATAAGCCATAATAAATTTTTATCATATACATTAATAATTGTTTTCAAAAAAAGTGCGACCATCTCAGGCGCGACACACATGTAAATGCGCTCAAGGCGATAGTCGCTGCATTTTACCGTGTGGTTTCGTGGTATCCCAATTATTATTTAGCACAAATTTTTTATTTTGCTTTTAAGCCTTTTTTAAAATGATTGGTATCTACCAAAATAAGATTTGTCTCTATATTAGTGTATCTTTCTGTACCATTCTAGCCTATAAATTATTCAGTATTAGCTGTAATTATGATGTTTATGAATGCAGGGTAAGTAGATCTAGCAATTAACTTAGATTAATTAATATTCCAAAGGATCAAACTGTCAGATTAGTCAGTAAGTATAATGATGCATAATTATAGTCTAATAAAGAGCAGTACTTTACTGTAATAGTCTGAATAAACATCGTCCATCTACCATTAGAAGTAAGCTAATCCTAGTTTAGGTACTTAATTAGTAATAAACTGGGGTAATAAAATTTAATTCAATTACCGAACTAATTCTTTGCGATATTAAACCGAGATTTAGATAACTAGATAACTAGTTCAGAAATAAGATGGCAGAAAATACAGATGCCTTATCTTAATTTAATCTTAGAAGATTTTTACATCGATGAGATCCCGTGGTTAGTATTCAAATAAATGTTTTAGGGGCTTTGTTTATATATAAAACATTACTTTCGAAATGTAAGACTAATATATTGTTTTAGACGGCGCTAGAATAGTGCGAATCGAATTTAGTCATGCATGTTTTCGTGACTACGCTTGTGTGTAGTCACGCACAAGGTGCATACGTCAAACACGCCAACATTCAATTAATTGGCTATCAGCGGATTTATTTATAACTTAGGTGCGTCAGTTTAGAGTGGGAAATACTCCGCCTATCTCATATTCGTAGTCTGAGCTCCAAATAATGTACAACATAATAAAGCTACCAACACAAGCCATTACATCCAATAACAAATGTACTATAACCAAAGATATTACTCACTAACTCTTAAACCTGGCAATTTCCATTAGTTTGATTAAGAAAAGATCCAACAACATGAAAACATGTTGGTATTTAACTTTTAACTATCGTGCGCACACAGCCCTACTGTTATGTGTGTGTTACCTATTACATGTGTAGGTATAAAGCAAACACAGGGAGATACTACACTTGAGATTAGACTTTACGGTTTAGTGTAGAAGGTTGATTGTTGGCTGGGTAACGAAGAGATATATGACGTAATATGGCTGCGATATCCGGTATCGATTGGTAGCCGCTCAAAGCCGATACAACCGCTTCTATTTACGCTCTTTACCTATTTATAAACCAAGCTATCTCCCTACCTGCGCTCGCCGCGCTGATGTTGGCTCTCGAAATACGAGTATAAGTATCGATATGATATTCGATAGAAAAACACGATTCGTTGCGTAGATAGGCAAGTTTGAGGAAATGGGACAGTGAGCCATAGCGATGATAGGAAGCTATCGATTTTGGTACACGATGCATGTGCATTTGGATTTTGCTTCGCAATTTCCGCTGTTTGGAACTTAGTAATACAATAGGTTTTAAGTAGCAGAGTATGAGGTATTACAAATATTACCCTATACCTATTTAAGTTAAACGCTTTTTAATTGTATGTACTTACTGGCGATTTTAAATTGAATTAAATAAAGTCTATTTTAGTGTAGAGCTAGTTAGGAAAGTAGGTAAATACGCCAACAAATTAGTAAGTATATACTACATTATTTATCGCAAATTCTATTCGACCTATATCAAATCTAGATAGGTAGGTATTTTTTACCTATAGGAGAAGGGGTAGTATAAAAATTAAAAAAACTATACTAACTATAAATAATAAAATAATAATATTCTAATAATTAAATGCAAAAAATAATAGGATTGTACCGAAAATATAAAACTATCGTATAGATCTATCTAGGCATAACTAGGAAGGATAGAGATTCCAGTATCTAGCGAAATTCTTATCGGTATCTAGTTTTACAAATGCTCCCAGTGAAATATGACAAACAAATATTATGTAGATAGGTATCGGAGTGGGCTGGCCGGCTCGACGCGGTCGCTGACCCCGGTGCATCGATAGGATCCTCACTCTCGGTCTTTCACCTCGGGTATTTTATGTGACAAATGGAAATGTCGACTTGTATCGACAGACACATTTCCTAAATGCTAATTTAAAACATTTAAATACTGTACCTGTGAGAACGACATGCAAAAATATCTTCACATGATACGTTTCATTAATCTAATTATGTTGAAAAAGCACATTCATCTTCCGCTTTCTAATTTCTACCGGCACCTGCTTATGTGGGCGATTTATTTCGGGAGGCCGGCGACACGATGTTAGATTTCCATTCGACTGAACGACGGTCAGGCGGTCTATCAAGTGGCGGGTGTCGTGCAACATGCGCGTGCCAACGACTTTACTGACCATAAAACGGCTGTTAGAGCTCATCTCTCTTGTTAACGAGCGTCGAGAATTGTTTATAGTGTAAAAAATGTTAAATCGCAACCGTGTTCGAATTAACGACTGAAAATATTTATGTTCACCGTCGCTCTCCTTTAATGAATGGGAAAACGTTGACGCGGCGCCGTTCTGCTTTTCGCCGTAACACTATTTACGGACATTCGCAACCGTAATAATATAGAATATTCGTGAGAAACCACGCCCCGAGCCAATATTTGCTCATACATTCGCATAAGGCGAAACTAAAGGAAAATTACGCAACGCCCCATATATTATTAAAGTCGGCCGTAAAATGCTTGAGTTACAGATTCCATCGACGTTTAGTGTCGAACAATCGGCCGTGCTCGGTGAGTCAGATGGCGCCCGAGGACGGACGTCGAACTACGCCTACAAATCGGAAAATATCCCTTACCATGTGTTACTAAATAAACATCGAGCTCGTTGCCTACATAAGCGACGCCCGCCCGGTCGTTCGCTGCGCGTAGGAGACCATTATCTTTTGAAGTCACGCTCGAATCGAATTCATTATTATACATACTTTACACTTACAGAATCCACCTAATCGCAATCGTGAAATACGCAGAACACACAATATCTGAATTTTGATTAGGGCGATATTATGCCAGCCGCGATTCCTTCAAAGAAACACTGCATTGTTAAATCTCCGAACAGATGGGACGTCCCGCGAAGCCAGTTTCGCCCAAACCCTAATTAAATATTTTAATATATTCCCTCCATCCATGCTGGGTATAATTTCATCTATACGTATCGCACATATACGGTACGTAAAATTAAAATGCATTGGTTAATTTTCTTCAATAACATAATTTAGTAGAATCTACTCGTTTGCGGTCCATGCGCGGGCTTATGAAACGTTTTGTATTTCTCTACATAAAGATGTCCATTGACGGGAAGTTTATATCCGCGTATTATCATAACCGGTACAAAAATAGTAAGAATAAAGTTTCGCAACTGATTTACCGCAAATAGTCGAGTGAGACACGTAAAAATTGACTAAAACAATTAAAATGTCGTAAAGGCGGTGTTTTCCCACCATGATTGTGTGATTCTGTGTGGTGACTACGGGATGATATACAAACCTCTCGTGCCGAACGTAAAAACAACTTTTGTTACCATTTTATGACAACAATTACGACCTATAAAACGTGTAGCGATTATTCGTCGTTCCGATTGTTGTGGTCCGCTGTCATCAGGCCGTGCTGCGGGCCGGCTACTTACTGCCGCCTTCCCGCCGACAAAAAACTTAACTGCCGCTACACGTTGTCGTAAATTAAACTTTATTTTGTACATATAAAGTTTAATTTTTATTGCCTCCTGCCGTGATATATTCATCGCCGAGGGAGACGGAGATAGCACCGAGCCTATTCGAATCTTGACTTTGTCAGACGTGTATTTATAATTCGTCAATCGGTTCATACTTCGTGTCATGTGTACATTTTACGATTTTAATGGTACATTTGGACATTAATATATTTTAAATAGAATATTCTCGATTTATATGCGACATTTTACGAGTTCGTATCATTATAAAGTTTTGTACATGTTTTATTCGAGGAATGTTATTTCTTACTTTTAAATTCAAAACGATTGGGTGTTTTATTGAGAATACGAGCTATCGCTCAGTTTATTTTGCAGTTGAGCGACAAAATTGCGAAATACACAAATGTTATAACAAAAGGGGTGTGCTCACAATGTTATCGTGCTAAAATTTCTCGTAGAAATGCACCCAATTTGGCGAATGGAAGAGGGGGTTACAATTTGTGTTGCTAGTTGTTATCTGTACCGCCCATCGGCGTAGAGCTGCCAGGAGTACTGTGTACAGAAAAAAAAAGAATTTTACAATCCTATTTACCCTTTTATATTTTGAATATATAGGAGCAAAATCTCATGAAGTTTGAACAAACGAACGAACTGAATTATTTCTTTTTCTTATTTTATTTTCCCATTTTAGAGATCGCATCCCGTTTAATTATAACCATTTTCAAACTAATAAAATTAATGACAGCTAAAGGTGAATTCTCACGACCAACCAGCTATGGTGTGCCCATTGAAAAACAATTTTATACAAAACTTTATCTTTAAGAACAAAAAAAGAAAAAAACATGAAAACGGAAACCTAGAGCCTAGTAATAAAAAATATGTAAATTTATTCCGATAATCAACCCACACGTATACCTACGTAAGCTTTTTTTGTTCGTTGGTATATAGTTTACACGTAGGCGGCAGAACATGTCTTAACTACCAAGTTTTTTTAACTATTTCCCTATTTAACCGTTCGTCACGGTGCTTTAAATACTTAAAACTTTTATTTTTAAAAACGAGATAGTACCTATTTTTATTATAAACAATAAAAATGGCACAAAATATTACCTACTAACGTAACTTATACCTAACACTGTAACCTATAAATCATTTGGTTAATACACCGTCACGCCTATATTCCCCAAGCAAGGTGGCAGAGGTGTACTGATTACACCCACATTTCGCCGACGATGTTAGGTCTCATGTGGGGGCGAGCCTATTGCCATATACCGGGCACAATTCCAGACTCCGGACTCGTACTGGGAAGTTTTCGTTAGAAAAACTACACTTGCCCGACCTAGGATTTGAACCCAGAACCTCGTGAGCACAAGGCGATGCGCTTTGCCACTAGACCAACGAGGCAGTCGAATAATTTGGTTAATAAAAATATAATTATCTATTTCTGAAAACTATTTTGATATGCCGCCATGATAATTCTATAAAATAAATACGTATCGTCATATTCCATCCCTTTTTGAATTAAGTAAAAGGTTCAGTACAGGGTATATTTCAAACTAATAACCCTCTGCTCCACGGTTGAAATACAACGCCCAATTAAGATCGTTTCTCTCTTCAGGAACGTTAAAAGGCCGCTTAAAAACCTACCATTTAAAACTATCGCATATTCTCCCAACATTAACAGATAGTGAGTCGAGAACTACGTAAAATACAAACAATATAGTCCATTTATACTGCGACGACAGCAAATGCACTGCCGTGAAGCATTTCCGACGACGGCTAGTATCGAACGTGTCTGCCCTTTGTGGGCCGTCCGCAACCGTACGCCATTTAATTTGATATTCATTGCCTTGTTTCATACGATCATATTGCAATACGAAAGAATTTAAAGGGCAAGGTATCACGATAAATATGAGTATATCGATAGTACAATGTCGTTTTAAGGTGGTGAGGTGTGAATTTTCTTCATTTATCTAATCAGCTTTTTAGTTTGTTGATGGAACTCGATAAGTCTAGGAGCTATTTGTAAGAAATCTTTTCAAATTTCTTAGTCTATATCATTCCGAGGTATATGTTCATGTTTTAAATATTTACTGTTGAGAAAAGCGTCTATTATATAAAAAATTGAGAGCATATAAGAAACATTAAAAAGATGATATTTTTTTTAAAACGTAGACCCTCACTAGGATTTATTCCTGTGTCGTGGGTGTGTTTACAAACATGAATAATCACATACACAAATACTCAGACCGGAACAAATAATTGTGGATCACACAAAGATTTGTCCCGTGCGGGAGTCGAACTTGCGACTATTAGACACAGTGGGTGGAGCAGCTTAAGCGCTTAACCACTGCGCTAAATCGTCCGTCGCAAACATTCACAATCTAGTCTCTAGAATATCTACGCCATCATATTGTCACTACAACAATCCTATTGTTTATATAGTATATGGTATATAGTTTCTAGTCTCTAAGAACCAAGGTCACCGACATATCCCTTAAAATTAACAAGCTGAAGTGGCAATGGGCGGCCCACATAGCGCTAAGATTGGACGGGCGTTGGGGCCGAAAGATTCTAGAGTGGAGACCACGTATTGGCAAGCGCAGCGTGGGACGACCTCCTGCCAGATGGACCGACGATCTTGTGAAAATCGCAGGAAGCCGTTGGATGCATGTGGCATCGGACCGGTTACGCTGAAAAGCGATTTGGGAGACCTATGTTCAGCAGTGGACAAGTGTAGGCTGAGATGATGATGATGATGATATAGTTCCTATGTAATATCAGCTAGGTAGGTAATCATTTGTATATAAGAATACATAAGCATATAACTTTAGATAGAGAAGGGGAAAAAATAACTAGACAAGTACACCGAGTCTTATCTGAAGGATAAATCAAGTCTTCGTAACCGTAACGTGCATGAAACGAACTATGAGAGTGGAGGCAGCCAGAGAGGTATGTAAGGAAAGAACCTGTTGAAACTCTGTACTTTCTGCCTACTCAGCAAGGGATCTGGCGTGATGATATAGATAGATAGATAGAAAAAAATAACTATTATGTAGATAATTGAAAAAGGAAGTATGAAATCGATTATATTACTACGCAATATTTATTAACATTATCTATATAATATCTATTTTTATGTATACTCTTAAGTAATTTTCTTCCAAGGAGAGTAGTCATGCCGACCCATAGTTTATTTACTGACGCTACTCTGTTTCACATTCGGCCCGCGTTCCCCAGCTATATTTTGAACAAGACAGTCTCCAGACCCACGCTCTGTACTACACATGTTCCACACCCGTTGAATGCTAACTTTTGTCTCTACATACCCATGTGTTTACTTACATGCCAAGGTTAAGCAGCGTTCGACAAGGTCGGTCTGAGATGGGCGATTATTTGTGGCATTTTCACAGGCACGTTAAGCCGTTGTTCCCGGTAACCACTAAATAAGGCAGTCGTTAAGCCATGTTGGAAGTTTTGTATGCAGCTTGATAATTTCCAACCGCAGGTGGCCACGAACCTGCTTCCACCAATCCGTACTGGGTCTGCGTGGTGAAGTATGACCTAATCTCTCTTACCCCGATTTGTAAGCGAAGGCCTTTTCCCTGCAGTGGGGCAGTATGGGCTGATATAAGTATTTCACCAAAATGTATGACATTGCAGGTTTTTTAAGTAATCGGGTAAGTATAGCCATAGTTAAACTTGTTCCTACTGATAATTACTATCATCTGTTTTACCTGATTATAATAATACCTAATAAATCACCCAACACTGTCTAACTGCTGCGATGGCTTCTCACGCAAATTGAGGTGAGAGATAATTGATATATAGAATAGGTAGAGAACAATACTCAGCCACGCAGACCCAGTGCGGATTGATGGAAGCAGCTCCTGCTGTTGGAGCCTATCAAACCATAAGACCAACTTGGCTTATCGACTGCCTCTTTAAGGGGTAGCTAAGATTACCAGCTTGACGTATCTTCCGAAGCATGAAGACGCTCAATAATGATTTTTTTTTGTAAAACGTTGCCCCACACTAGGATTAATTCCTGTGTCGTGGGTGCGTTTACAAACATGAAAATTCACAGACACAAATACCCAGACCGGAACAAATAATTGTGGATCACACAAAGATTTGTCCCGTGCGGGAATCGAACCCGCGACTATTAGACACAGTGGGCGGGGCGGGCTAAGCCCTTAACCACTGCGCTAAATCGTCCGTGTCAAATGGCACAAATTACCTATCCTATACTGAACGCTGCATAACCTTGACGATCGCTAACAATACCGCAGTATAACAGCGCAAAGGGCACTACAAAAACATAGATTTAATAAATTTGACGCCTCAAAACTTCGCCGAAACACGAAAGTCATGTTAAGATATAAATTTATAATAATATCTGTCCGAGATTTTCAAAAGAAGCCAACAAAGTTTTCATCGCCGCGAGAGAAAATTGGGGTTCTCGACCAATTTATTATGCGAAGTACGATTTACACTCTCATTTGGAAAGAAAATACCTCGTGTTAGCATGAGGCGTAAGAGAAATTTATATATCCAACACACATACTTAAGTTCGTAAATAAAATTAATTTATTCTCTATATCTACTTACTCAACACGAGCTTGTGCAGTTATGGCAGTTTAATTAAATAATATAATAACTGCTCGTTCACTCATACACTCCACAACTAGTGAATGTATCTACATAATAATCTGAACTTGATTATAAGAGCTTTGTAGATTCACCTGCGGAACTTTTTAAAAGACTTTCTATCTATCTATCTATAACCTCACGCCAGATCCCGCCACTATGAGAGTCGAGGAAGCCAGAGAGGTATGTAAGGAAAGAACCTGTTGGAACTCTGTACTCTCTGCCTACCCCGCAAGGGATCTGGCGTGAGGTTAAAAGACTTTAAAAATCTTTAATACCACTTAAAAGAAGTGACATCGAATTTACATTACTTTAAGTAAGATAATACTGATTTGATTGTGAATAAAGTATTATAATGGCTCCATATGCATTCAGGGCTTCAAATTATTTAGTCGTCCAAACTGCATTATGAGAAATTTATCCAACTTATTCGTTTACATCGTATATTCAATATTTAATATTTAACGCCCTCAGCACGTCCTGCAAAGTCACGTTTCCCCAAAGAAACCTCTCAACGAAATGTAAGAAATTCTCATATATATTTTTTTGCGAATAGGCACCTGCTTATCCGCAGAAAATAAGAAAAAAACCTTCAGAAATTGCGTAGATAAGCTATCTGAACAAACGTGAAAAAGATAAAAAATCAGATACGTTCAGCAGTTTCGGAATGAATACAAATGAAGTAAGAGGAGGCACACGTTGGATATTTTTCAATGAGTGTCCAAAACTATAAAAGGAGAACTGGTGCCTCAGCCGTAACTATTTTATAGAAGATATAGGCACAGAGAAAAAAAAAATGCATGGAAAACGATTTATAGTGTGCGCCTAAACTTAACTTACTATATATTGGCATTACGTACCGAAGTTTTTTTCAACTCTTTTAAGGTGTCCCAAGAATGAAAGAAAAACACGAAATGTGTCAACTGATCACCATTTACGCGCAAACAATAAAAATGTCTGAAAAAAGGTTACACGAAATATCAACATAGCATTTCTTTTAAGGTCCTTGCCATCTCAAAAAGTGAAACGGCATTGTATTGGGATATTTTTACAACATCCTATCTTACTTATTAAGGCTTTTTCTTTATTGGTGTATATTACACCTGTAGTAACTTTAGAAGAAAAACATCAATTTGTGAACTTTATGCATTAAAAAGTAAGTAGGTATGTTTTTTCTATTATGGATTTGTGTGTTCCTCTATATTGAGAATTCCATACTCCTTAAACGGTTGTGCTATAATAGACTTTAGAAGTTGCATGTGCTATTAATCTAGATATGGAGCAGTTAAATTTCGTCGATTACTGTCCTCGATTACTCCATTTCGTACACTAAATATTATGTAGCTGAAAGAATTTTTAAAATCGGTTAACTAGTTTCTGAGTTTATCTATTACAAACAAAGATACAAAAAAAAAAACAAAATTTTTTGCTTTTTAATATTAGTTTAGATGACTTTTATGCCAATATACGTAAGACGGAATGAGACATAGTAGAAGGAAAAAAAATATTGCCAATCATTTCTCCTACAGTTCTTCTGTCTTTGTGACACGATTACTATTGAGAATATTGGTAATAAAATTTAATCATTAAGGTATTTAGCCTACTTCTTCTCGGTAGAAGAGGTAGTCTAAGTACGTGATGGGTATTTTTTTTTTTTAAACGTAGCCACCACACTAGGATTAATTTCTGTGTCGTGGGTGCGTTTACAAACATGAAAATTCACATACACAAATACCCAGACCGGAACAAATAATTGTGGATCACACATAGATTTGTCCCGTGCGGGAATCGAACCCGCGACTATTATACGCAGTGGGCGGAGCGGGTTAAGCTCTTAACCACTGCGCTAAATCGTCGGTCAATCGTATCAAAGATTATAATAATTACAATTAATGAAAAATTCCCAGAATCAGTCCGAAGTCTGGAATTGTGCTCGGTATATGGCAATAGGCTCGCCCCATATCACATGGGATCTAACATTGTCGGCGAAAAGTAGGTGTACACAGTACACTTCTGCTGCCCTCGCTTGGGGAATATAGGCGTGAAGGTGTATAATAGTATAAATAAGACGGACGTATCAGCGCAGTGGTTAAGAGCTTGAGCCGCTCCGCCGACTGTGTCTAATAGTCGCGGATTCGATTCCCGCAAAGAACAAATCTTTGTGTGATCCACAATTGTTTGTTCCGGTCTGGGTATAATTTGTGTATGTGAATTTTCATGTTTGTAAACGCACCCACGACACCGGAATAAAACCTAATGCGGGGCTACGTTTAAAAAATGAAAAAGAAAATTAAGTACCCGCTGGTCGTGTTTCTGCTTTTTTATAAAGAGGCTTCTGGTAATATTACTGAGGAGACTTTGAGAGGTTTTGATTTCCAACATCACCGCCCACAAACTAAACTCTACTTGTATTACGCGTATGTATTACCTACGGATTAATTAAGTCCAACCTGTCTTATGTATAAATAACACTTATGCTGCCATTACCACAATTATTTGCTTTTACGAGCAATAAAGTGCCATTATTTATCTGCGACTAGATGTTTATATGTCTGTTATTGTGTGATATTTTAGACTTATGCATCTATTTTTCGCACTACATAAACATATATCAAAGATAATATTAAATTATGTTCTAATATATTTCACCTAATCTGTAATTTAACGATCTGCAGACTGTTTATACGAGTAGGTATGTATATAGAAATAGATATATACCACTTTAGACGTAAACTAGTCCTGAAAAGACTGGTTTAGGATTATAAAGGCATGAATTTAATTGCCAATAGGTATGTATGCACTTAATAATAATAATATTAGCCCTGTTAAGAAACTATTCTACCGTTGGGCACGGGCCCTCTCTCAAGGTGAGAGGGTTTAGGCCATAGTCCACCACGCTGGTCCGGTGCGGATTGGCGAACTTCACACACCTTTAAAAAACTCTTAGACATGCAGGTTTCCTCACGATGTTTTCCTTCACCGTTAAAGCAAGTGCGCAGTTAATTTTTAGTACGCGCATACTTTCGAAAAGACAGAGGTGCGTGCCTTGGTTTGAAACCGAGACCTCTGACTTTGCAGTCCAACGGTTTACCCACTAGGCTATCATTGCTTATTTGTGCACTTACTACCTAATAAATTGGATTTTAGAAGACCTTTTATTCAACTTGTAATGTCTGGTCAAATCTTGCAAGCTGAATTAGAACACTTATCTGATCAGAGTTGAAATTTGACATGCATTTTTATGGTAAGCATGCCCTGATTCTATTCCTAGGATTGGTTCCAGACACAGGAACTCATCAGCTACCAACAACATAGATACGCAATTTTGTATTCACATTTAATTTTGATTGACCGTTTTAAATTACACCATTGCCTAGCTGCATATATTAAAGATTGTTTTACCAGTATTAATTTTTATAGGTAACTTTAATATCTAGCAAAGTGATTAAGCGACTAAACAAAGCATATCTTAGTAAGGAAGATCTCTAGTAAGAAACACACACATTTTCAGCTTAACACAATACACAAAGAAATGCCCAATATTAAAGAATCCAACCCTACCCCACTCACACTTTTCCGTCCTTGTACAAACATGAATTCTGCGGAATGGGATAGCGCCAAACACGAGCTACCCAGTACATACATATAAATACGTAAACGCTGTTTGTTTACTTGTTACTCGAGTAGATGGATTTTGATACTTGTTTCAATATCGAACATGGTTTGCTCTAGTGGTCAGAAAGTTAGTCATTTTCCGTCACTGGATCTCGTAGTCAAAAATTCGAGTCTCGCACGGAACATCTGAGTGCGACCCACAGAAAATGTTTTATTAGTCTAAGTATTGGTGCAAATGATATTTATATCCAAAAACATTTATTTAAAAAAAATCTAAACATGGTGGGCTGGTGTAGGTAATTACTTCCAAAAGTGTTAATTAAACAAAGAATATTATTAGATTATTACAAAAAAGCGCGTGAAGTCCGATGGAATGTTGTGCGAGGCACAAGGGGGTTTCAGGTCTGGAAGAGGATGTTCGGATCAAGTCTTCTCACTCCGCAACATCGTAGAGAAGCATCTGGCAGTGGGCCGGAAGGTTTTCTGCGGTTTTGTAGATCTGGAGAAGGCATTTGACAGAGTTGTGCGAAAGAGACTTTGGGACATTTTGCCAGAGTATGGTATAGATGGCACTCTGTTGCGAGCCGTCCAGTCCACTTATGTGGACTGCAAGGCATGCGTACGGGTGGGTGGTAACAGGTCACCCTGGTTTGACCTTAAAATCGGCGTCAAGCAGGGTTGCGTGTTGTCCGCTAGACTGTTTATAATATATCTGGACAAAAGTCTTCAAAGACTGAAAGCGATGAATGAAGGTGTACAAATGGGTGACTTAGTGGTAAACCATCTACTTTATGCAGATGACGCGGTTTTAATAGCGCCAACAGCCACTGATCTGCAAACACTAGTCACAGTTATGAAAGACGACTGCATGATCAATGGCTTACACTTGAATGTGAAGAAAACCAAGATTATGGTTTTTGAAAGGGAAGAAACCAGAACGAATGTAAGGATTGTGGTTGGTAACGATGTGCTGGAGCAAGTGAATGAGTTTGTATATCTTGGATGCGCCTTCAGTAAGGATGGGAAATACATCGCTGACATAGAGAGAAGAGTGAGTGCAGGGAACAGAGTGAATGGTGCGATGGGAAAGCTACTCGGGAGCCGGCACTTAAGCCATAAGGCGCAGCTGGCCATACATAACGGAGTTCTTGTCCCAACGCTGTTATATGGTAGCGAGAGCTGGGTATGTAAGAAGGAGAATGAAAGTAGGATAAATGCGGTAGAAATGCGAGCTCTGCGGAAGATGTGCGGAGTGAAGCTGACCGACCGCATTAGCAACAGCATAGTAAGACAGCGAGTAGGTATGAAAGATAGTATCGGTGTAAAGATGAGAAAGGGCATGCTCCGTTGGTTCGGGCATATAGAAAGAATGCCAGAGGAAAGAATGACAAAACAGATATACAATGTGAAAGTGGAAGGATGCAGGTACCGGGGAAGACCTAGACTATCTTACCACGACCAAATAAACCGAGTCTTATCTGATGGAAAAGTCAAGAGTCTCCGTAACCGGCGAGCGTGTATGAGACGAACTTTGAGAGTCGAGGAAGCCAGAGAGGTATGTAAGGAAAGAACCTGTTGGAACTCTGTACTCTCTGCCTACCCCGCAAGGGATCTGGCGTGAGGTTATAGATAGATAGATAGATAGATAGATACAAAAAAAATATGTGTCATGTATGGCGTACGCCACGTCCGATGGCACGTATCAATTTTTGAAATGTTGGCTTATCACCTGTCATGATGAGATCAATAATACCCCCGCAAAATATGAATATACTATGGCAATTTTACTAAAAACGGACGTAAAATCAATTATTCTATTTAGATGAATATTATATATGTGAAACTTAAAAACTGTGCATCTAGTTTCATTTTACTGAATAGATTACGTACTTTCCACAGATCAGTTTCAAAATGGCGACTCAAAAGGTACCTATTGTATGTGACAAAAGACGCAGCATCATACCTCCCCTTTACATTATTTTTACATGGCTTTGAAAGGACTGATTTACAAATTCCAACAACCACTGCATATAAAGGTATTAAATTAGATAAAAATAATGAAATCGTGGCCCTTAAGAACAAGTATTCAAAAAGCGACCGTCATGATATAGCGGTACATACAGGACCACCGCAGACGTATCGAAGGGTCCAAATCCACGATCAAATTCCACGTAGACGGAGTAGTGTGCCCTCCCTAGTCTTCCATAAAAATAATTTGTTTGTAAGCAACATACTGCAAAATGGCGGTGAGTGAGCAAAATGTGTCGTAACGGGCCCTGTAGGGACCGTCCCTTACAAGTGCGGTGGCATAACTTTATTTTGAGATTAACATAATTAGAGAATTGTCTGTAGCTTCAGGGTTGGGTAAACAGACCCCTATTTTATTAAGTTAATGGGAGCGAGGCCAACTGTAATTGTAATTGCGGAGTTGTCTTAAAACAGGTGTTAAGTATCAAGGGATGAGTTTAAAAAGACATTTGTGCCTATGTTCTGAATGCGGGGGTTTGTGTACACCCATATTTCACCGACTATATTGATTTAATACCAATATAAGTGAGAACTTTTGCCTTTATACCGGTTAAGGACTAGTTGTTAGTATTGTTCGATAGGAATCTCCAATAACAGACCAAAGAGCTCATTTTGCACTAATGTACAGAAAATGTTTTGGTATTAAAATTTATTTAATTCTAAAAGAAATAAGGCATCTTTAATTCATAAGTTGGGATACGTTTTCGTAATTAAATAGATATTTATATAGGGAATAAATAAGTTAAGCTACAAAGTATTTTAACAAAAAATTAAATATACTTTAATTAGAAAGTAAAGTTAATTAAGTTATACATATTTAAATCGTTAATGAAGATCATTTCACGCATGTACATAATTATCTTAATTTATTCGACCGTTTCAAATGTCTTACTATCTTTCAAAACTTGTTGGTTAAATATAACCCTGTTCTAAAACCGTGTTCTACATTGATACTAACATACCATATTACGAAGTTATAAGAATATAAATGAGAAACCCAAACTGGTTTTTTGGTAATATTTTGTTACATTAAGGGTACTAATATAATCTTATAAGCTAAGTACCTACTTTTTAGGTACGTTGATAAATCTGATAACAATTGTTTTGAAATTTTACTGTATGTGACCTGGATTTAATCTAATGTTTAGTAAACAAAGGGCTTAGGTCAGATTTAATACTATTCTTATTACTTCAAACACTTTTCTTAGTTACTTTGCAAATATATTAGTCTTTAACCTTCGTTAATGATTTTTTTTGTCTAAATTATAGATATTTATAAACTCTACTCACTCTACAACACGGAGCTTTTGTTTTCCGGCGTTGAGCAAGATCAAAGTGTGTGATTTACGATAAGGCCAATGATTTTTTAAAAATATTTTTTATAGGAGTATATTCCACATGAAATTGATTTAGGTTAGCTGTTAAGACATATGTCTGTAATAAAATAGAACAATTTAATTTAAAAAAATCACACAATCTTTTTGCGATATCAACCTATTTTTGTCTAGTTGATTTAATGAACAGAAAATATTTCCCTGCAATATTCTCGAGACATTACAAATTTAAAGGAAATCCTTCGACATCCCTCAGAAAAGGTGGAATTGTGGGTATCAGGTGTCCCTAACTGATCCCTAAGAATAGTATTATCCGAAACATATTTTCCAAGCTGGGGTCGGACAGGCCACTCGGAGACCCCACTCTGAATAAATTACTTATCTACATTGATTTTTTGATAACATTTACATAGGAAAAGGTTTCGAGTGCGAATATTTTGCCTTATCTGGGTAGCTTGGCTTATCGTAGCGCATATATTTTGCAGGCACCACGCCTCGGGTTAACACTTAGCCCGAGATAAATAGTAGGCTTAAGACACCCGTAACTGTAGCATTAAGCTGAGGGCATTATGTGTAATTGTATCTATCGCTTCAAGAAGTAGTTACACGGTATTCTTAAGGTAAGTTAAAGGTATTCAAAGGGTTGACCTCAGAATTTTGTGTAGTTGAATTCATCGTGCACATATTTTTTGCATTGTTACCTAAGTAGAATTTAATATCATTCTATCAAAAACGTAGTCTATTGAGATACTAAATTTAATTAAACATAAACATACACTCTCATATTATGTTTAGGGTTTACAAAAGGTAGATAGATATATTTACATATAAGATTTTTATAGAGTTAGGAAAGGGTAAAATATATTTCTAAATCCAGAGTAGATAATTAAATATACTAAACTATTTATTGACTATAATATCTTTGTTTTTAGCATACCTATATTGTACGTTTATCAAGGATAATAAAATAAAAAAGGTAGTGATCACATCGTTCCGTATCTACGTCCATTTCAACCCGAAACCAAATGGATGTACTTATTTAGAATGGTAGGTACCTTTCTAAATAAGATAAAACAACCCACAATATTACTCTAGTTCTATTCTAAGTAAAGATACCGTACCTACCTACATGGCACTTTAGCCTTAAAGGTCAAAGTTCAAAATCCTTGAATCCTTTCAACTAAGCGGTGGGTTCCCGGTCATTTAAGTAAATTGCTTGTTATTTGTAGGCTTACAGACCTTAATACAGCAAAATGTTATACAAATCCCTACACCGTGCGTTTTTAAATTCAAATACGTACCTACTATTAAAGTTTTATAACGAATAATTGAATTAATTGTGAATTAAAAAATAATAAAATCGGACCTGATCGGCTACGAGCACGTTGAATAGTAACGCGGTCAAATTACTATGGATATAAGATCACAGTTCGTTTATATTTTAAGATATACATAATACAGTCAAGGAACGTAACTTTGAAATGTTTTAAATATAACAATATCTATTTATACTTAAAAATTTAATAAAAATATTAGCCCTGTTAAGAAACTGTCCCACTGTTGGGCACGGGCCTCCTCTCAAACTGAGAAGGTTTAGGTCATAGTCCACCACGCTGGCCCAGTGCGGGTTGGCAAACTTCACACACCTTCGAGAAACTCTTAGGCATGCAGGTTTCCTCACGACGTTTTCCTTCGCCGTTAAAGCAAGTGATAGTTAATTTTTAATACGCACATGCTTTCGAAAAGACAGAGGTGCGTGCCTGGGTTTGAATCCGAGACCTATGACTTTGCAGTCCTACGGTCTAACCACTAGGCTATCACTGCTTAAATGTAGTAGGGACTTATCTTTTAATAACCGAAAATCTCTTAATAATCACCCTATTTTATGAAATATAAAGCTACTTATCATAACTACATACTAGATTTTTTATTGATAATTTTAACCTCCTATTTAAAACCCTTCGAGAATGAATTTCCTTTACGTATAAGTCTTTTTTAATGCGCATTTAGTTATACGAGAAATTATTGTGCACTGTCTTATGCTTCTTAACCTGTTGGAACTCTGTACTCTCTGCCTACCCCGCAAAGGATCTGGCGTGAGGTTATAGATAGATAGATAGATAGTCTTATGCTTCTAGATCCACCAGGTTTGGCTGTATATTGTCTGTCAGTTAGTATTAGAATTTTGTGAATTATAATAAAAAAAAAAAATGAAAAAGCACCGTCACGCCTACATTCCCCAAGCGGGGGTGCCAGAGGTCTGAGTACACCCACGTTTCGCCGACGATGTTAGGTCCCATGTAATAGGGGGCGAGCCTATTGCCATATACCGGGCACAATTCCAGACTCCGGACTCGTACTGGGAAGTTTTCGTTAGAAAAACTACGCTTGTCCGACCTAGGATTTGAACCCAGGACTCGTGATCACAAAGCGATGCGCATTGCCACTAGACCAATAGGGCAGTCATATTTTATAATATTAGCAATATTAACACTGATGATGGTTCCAAAATCATTATTAAAACAATTACTAGGTACTTTGCCTGTCATAGATCAAAAGATACCAATATAATTTTATATTTAACAATCATAATCTAAACTATTATCTAAATGTCGGTATTTAATATCATATTCATCGCCTAATTCTTGTACTAACAATCAATGATAAGTTCACATTTTCAAACGTAGGCATCTACCATACTTCGTGAACGCACGAATAACAAACACACCGACTTCAAAAGCCTTAACAATGCATTGAAGAGTGAATATTTATTTCCAAAAGCTTTCCTTTTAGTAAGCCACTGTAATACGATGGGGAAAAAACAGCTGATTATTTTTTCTTTCATTAGGTATGGCTATTTTGGATTAGAAATTCTTAAGTGGGGCAACTTTAAGCCATAATTATGTTTGAAATAAAACTCTTTTTCAGATATTATCGCGGTTTCTTTTTGATTTTTAAGTTCCCGACTTTTCCAGTGCTTTGAAGCATCCATGGTCACGGGAAGGACTGAGGTGTTAGACGTCCAAAAGGCATGTTTGTTCCGGGGTACCCTCAAACTTCTTAATTATTTTTGTTGGTTCGATCTACGCAGAATGAGCTCACGCTAAAGAATAGTTTTGTTTCATGTGTAATATTCGCGTAAATTTAAGATCTCAGTATAAATCATTATGCTTATGATTACACAGGCATAGTTACGTAGATACAATCTTCATCATCATCATCATCCGGAAGACGTCCACTCCAGGACAAAAGTCTCCCCAAAGATCGTTATGACGACTGTCTTTCTGCAGTATGTATGTGTATGAGACGAACTATGTGAGTGGAGGAAGCCAGAGAGGTATGTAAGGGAATAACCTGTTGGAACTCTGCACTCTCTGCCTGCCCCGCAAGGGATCTAGCGTGATGATGATATAGGTATCCGTCTCGTTACGACACTAAACCTAGTTAGGTTTCCTAGATAAATTAAAAGCTTACAACTTACGCTATGAATCAACGCAGCAACACAATTTACGTTTTGTAAAACGAATAATTTAGTTCGATTTTTAAGACACTTATGCAGTTTTCTCCAAATCGTTAAACGGAGTTGTCATTAACTCGAAAATTGACGACATGGTTTCCAAAACCAAATCGCTATATCACCGATATTTACAGCTTTTTCCATGCTAACCCGTCTCGATGGATCATTCTGTACATTTATGTATAGATGAAATAGTACGTAGGTCCTACATTTATATCCAAAGCTCGATTTCAAAACAGGTTACGCAGCTTCATCATTCCCCATAATATGTAGATAGATATAAGTACATACAATCTACACTGAACGTAGAGTAGAGCTCCGAATCTGGTTTAGAAAAAGAACAAATAAAATAACTTTTATGTTCGGTATAGAATGCATTAGATTTAAATGTCATTAGTATCCAATTTTGCATAATACATTTTTTTAATAACTATTTTACTCGAGTTCTTTTTAATAACGCCACAACAAACCGATTTAATTTGAAAATAACATTCCGTCCATTTCAAAACTCAATTTGCTTGCTCAGCTACAAAAAAAAACGCTGAAAATGCCACGACATTACAGCTGGGGCTATTTTCTTTCAATTTGACGATGACCTTTCGCCCGGGCGTCGAACCAAGAACTCTGTCTAGACATCTTACGCTGCGCCACACTCATGATAAATTTTCTGGAGGCCGATAGTATGGGGGTGCTATGCCAAATATTTGAGATGTAAACTGCGTTGGAGATTTGGCACGATATTGTAAGATTTACGCCTTATTTTTGAACATAGATATTGACGTCAATATGATGCTTTATGATATATTAAATGCAGGAGAATAAAATCTTTCAGTTTAAGCGGGGTTTTCTTAATAAAATAGTCTTTTGATAAACAAAACGAAAGAAAGAAGGAAGAAAGGAGTAACCGTGGAGGGTCTTACCCGTCTAATAAACAGCAATGGCATTTTAAACGAGTGGTAGAGTCATAAGTAATTACTCGCGTTTCCTTGTGTTGACTATTTTAAAAGTACTTTTTAATCTAAATTAACAAAAAGTGGTTGATTTTGATTATGGAATTATCATTATATTCGCTTTTAAAAGTTCATAATACAGCCAATTTTATTCTCAAACCAATCTATCTCAGCTTAACCTCTATGTATAGAGGTACAATTATTAGATCAATGAAAATGCTAGAATAAAAAAATACAGTATAAAATTCGTTACCACGAAAATGTCACACATTATAATAATTTCTTTTTACCTTCGTGGTTACCCAGGTACTTAAATTAAAGCTTTCATAGGAATAGTAAATTTTAAAAAACGCCGAAACTTCTATTCCTAAAATCTAGACAAGTATTGCGTTCAATAACTTCAATTACTAAAAATAATTAAAGCTTCTTTGTATTAAGAAAATTGGCCCTTACTTTCTTTCTATATCTCAAACCTGACTTAACCCTCCAAATGCATGCTCGTACAATTTCTGGCATTTACACTTTTATTTTATGACGTTACTATCTGTATGAGATACGCCGTAATGTGTTACGTAATGTTTAAATTGATGAGAGCAATATACATCGTTCATTGAAGGGCTATATGACAGATCCAAAGGGTTTTAAATGGTTTTTAAATATTTGTTTGTAGATAGTTAAAGTAGATCTATTGTTTTATGGAATAACTAGAATGTTTTTTTTTATTTCAGATGTGTAGCTGGTAGTCTTCGGACCGTGAATTTAAAGGTAAGCATCTTCTTATATTAGACAGAGTATTTTTCATTTAGATTAATTAACATCGGATCTATACTACCTAGTCATTCACACTATGTCATCCGATTTTTAAAATACTAAACCCGATCTGTTATCCATATAATAAATATAAGTCTAGAATTACCTAGCAAATTCCTCATAATGGTTAGGAATAATTTCACACGTGATAGGAATGTATAGTTGAAAGTTCGTTACTTCCACCACTGTTTTTAATTATGTGATAAGAAACAAGGGAAAAAATGTGCAAGAAATTTTTCGTCTGAAATACTGCAGGGCAGGTAGGAGAATATCGCTTAATCGAGCCGGGAGCCTCTGTCGGAGCAACGACATTAATCGAAGGCTTTATGAGGGGAATCCGAGCCACAGACGACGCACGCTCCCGACGTATCGAGCGCGTATAGCTGAATATTGCAGATAAAATATATTGGATGTTAACAAAAAATAAGAAATCCTTGTTTATTTACGAGAGTTGAGGAACGATTTTTTATCGTTTACACGCAGATTTTGTGTGGTAGAAATGATTCATGCGCGGTTATAATTATAAAACTAATATTTGTTTACTGCCGCTAGTGAGTAACCAAAAACGTATCCTCGAATTGAATAAATAAACTAAACTCAGAAAATATTTCTCGTTGCATAACCCAATTCTGCATATTCTACATATTCCTACATACCGAGAAAAAGTAGCGCTGGAATCGAAGGAGTTCGTCCAAACTGGAAATATAATTTTAAAGATGGCTGCCGCTCTCGACCTACCCCCGCCCCGCGCTCCGCGGCCCGCACCCTGACGCAGCCTAAAATATTATGCACCCAAAAACCATTGTCTGTTGCCATGACAACGGGCCGCTCGATACGAGGCCCTCGCAGTCGCACAATCAAAGTTACAGTTATCTCGCTTGCTCTTTAAGTAGTCAGATGCTGGGTACGGAATGGTCGATCGGCGTATTCGCATTGCGATGGCTGGATGCCAGCGCCCGTAGGGTTAGCACAAACGCTCCGTGCTGTTAACCGAGCGAGTCTTGTTGGAAAGCTTTAGTCAAACAAGAATGTAAATGGTATAAGTATATTGAACCGCTTTGACCTACTTTGAACTGTGGATTTCATATTACATGTAGACTGTTTCGAATGCGATGTGATGGCACATAAACAAATATTTAGATGTATACATGTTTTGATATTACTATGTTTATGTTATTATATTTATATGAATTATATTTACATTCAATCTAATTTTGCCTAGATAAACAACGTTAACGTAACGTAACTGACGTTAAAATGTCTTTATATTCATGCAATTACCTAGTGATGATTGATGATCCAATGTACCTGTTCCGGTCACAAAATAATTTTCACTTTAAATTTAGGTATCATAATTAGTGCCGCTAACCAAACACTATAATAACATGGACACTATTTAACACATAAATATACTAACAGACACTAATCACTCACATCTCGTCTCCAAAAGCTACCGTGCAAATGACTAGAACTAGAGACAAATTCGAAAAACAAATTAGAAAGTTCCATTTCTACCCTCCCATTGGTCAATTGCACAAAATGTTTTTTTTACACACCTTAGGGGTGACTTTCTCTTTTTTGTTACAATTTTTGTTCTTCCTGGTTGCCTACCTCCAACGCGGAAGGGTTTGTAAAACTTTCACCCCTGAAACAATGGGTGGGTATAGATGACCCGAAAGAGTTCTATTGTCGTGAGAATAAAGACGGAGCTTATACATTTTTTGTTAAATAATCGTCTTCTATAATAACGTAATCTCATATAATATGAAATATACCTACATATTTTATTTATGACATTGAATAATTTTTAGTAGCGCTATAAATAATATGCATATTACTTTTATTTTTAGATAAGTAATTTGCAGATTTAAAATGCATTTGCATAATTGTAATGATTATGTTTCTCACTATTACGGGTATTAATGATCATGTTAATAAACATTTTTGTTTAATAAAAAGAAATTATTGACAATGTACCGTTTATGTGATTGGGAAGGTTAACTTTTATGATAAGAGAAAACCCTTAAATCAATGTTACGCTTTAAAAAGTTCTCCGGGCCAATTTTACTAAATATAGCAAACTTATAGGTCAAATTAGTCTTTCTCATCGTAAAAGCTCTACTGGAGCTCTATCATTAGGAAAAAGTTCGGCCTTGACGACAGAGATGGCGCTTTTGGCAAGTCATAAAAATGTACTTACTTCAGCGAAATTTCAGGGTTTAATCTGATAGTAGCCGGTTTTTGATGTTACTTTGGCCCAAATTATTTTCGTGAAGATTATAATTATATTTTATGGTCGGAAAGCCAGTGCCAAATATTTATTTTAAATAAATTTTTCCGGAACAATAATCCTATTTCAAACACAGGTATAAAGGTGGGTACTTGCCCAAGTATAAATGCTAATTTATGTGTTTTTTTCGTGACTTCCTTGTATATAATAGTGTATTTTTTAATTTTATTTCTATCTCTATCTTCGCCATCTCGCCAGATCCCTTGTGAGGTTCAATTTTTATGAAAACCTAAATATTAAGAACATTCCTAAAATTGACAGGATAGATGTACCTGCAATTTATACAATACTAGCAGTTTCCCGCGACTTCGTACCCGGTCGACAACAGCGCCACCTACCGGGTCTATGTTATATAGCCTATGCTACTTCTGGATAAGGCAGCTTTTTAATGGTGAAAGAATGTTTGAAATCGGTCCAGTAGTTTTTGAGTTTATTCTTTACAAACACACAAATATTTCCTCTTTATAATATTAGTATAGATAAATGTGTCAAAATTACGATCGCTTATGTTATTATAGATAGTCTCAAGTGGTATACTCGTATATTTATACTCAACTGTGTATAATAAAATGACAGACGATTTAGCGCAGTGGTTAAGAGCTTAAACCGCTCTGCCCACTGCGTCTAATAGTCGCGGGTTCGATTCCCGCACGGGACACGTCTTTGTGTTATCTACAATTATTTGTTTCGGTCTGGGTATTTGTGTCTGTGAATTTTCATGTTTGTAAACGCACCCACGACATAGGAACAAATCCTAGTGAAGGGCAGTTTCATTTAAAAAAAAAAATGTTTTTTTTTTTACAAGGATACCCCTTAAATTTATTCTTTCTCGTTTATAAAAATATTCTATCAGCTTATAAGGACACAATTACACATAGCTAACAAGCTATGTGTAATTGTATCCTTACCATACTTACCTTTATTTTCAGGATCTATTTTCATATCACATAACACTCCTTTTCAGCTGCTTTCAGACATATTTTTAAGGGTATAATCCCATAATTTATCAACCAACCTAACAGTCTACGTTAGGTCGATTGCTAAAGGATGGGATTATGATTGAAGAAGATGAACCAGTAGCGCTAACAATTTAGCCGGCTAAGTTAATTCGTCTAACAAGTAGGTAGGTAGAAGGTAATCGAACCCAGTTCTATGTTTACAAATAGTATCTACTATTAAGAGTATTATTAGTTTGGTTTTTATTTGTACATTTTATATCCTTTACATTTTTCTCACCTTTATATTATAGATAAGCACAATATTCAATTTTCACAGAGCTAGAAGACACACTGTATTTGGAAACATTCAAGATTATCTATATCATCATCACGCCAGATCCCTTGCGGGGTAGGCAGAGAGTACAGAGTTCCAACAGGTTCTTTCCTTACATACCTCTCTGGCTTCCTCCACTCTCATAGTTCGTCTCATTTACTCAGATTACTTCTTAGTTTTGTAAGTATTATTTGTTATTAGGTAGTTATAGTAAAATATTTCCATCAAAACGTACCATTGAGATTGACTAGCATGATGGTTTATAGCCTTATGAGGAATAATATCTTTTATCCCTGTCTATCTCTATCCCGCAAGATCTCTTGCGGGAAACTAAATATCCTAGATTACTTTGTTAAACAAGGCATATTCTTAAGGGGAATCCACCCCTATTTTCTTTACAATTGGTTCCAAAGTTACTTGAGTCATTTTACATCCCTGAAATAATAATCTAATACAACAGGAGAACAAGGATGAACCTTGGACCGCTCAGTACCTTCACTTTAAGGGTCAAGCGTAACTAATAAATATATATTTATCTCAAAATTTACTTAAAACCTACGCAGGTACTCAAACCTCATAAGAAATCATAAAATTATGCGTACTATCTAGTGCATGCAATTAAATTAATCTTTAAGTACTTCATACAAATACAATACTTATTTGATACCCATTACTGCCTATTGTTCCTACGCAGACCAATGGCCACGAATAAGGAAACGGAAGTTAATATTTTTTTGTCGTCTTGGTACATTTGTTCACGCTCATGTAATATAATGAGCCTTGTTATAAGTAAGCTAAGAGTCCTTCTACCTAGACTTTTGATTTCTTTTAAGGCATTTGTATTAAAAAGTTTGCTACAAACCATCTGGGACTAAAAGAAATTACTAAGGTCTGAATTTTTGTACTTCTAGTACTTACGATAGTACTTAAATTAATTATTCTTAGCCTTATTACTTACGTACTTGAAAAGGTCTAATCTGTTAAGATGGTTACGTTTTGACTAGAATAAATACTGTTAGGAAAAATGAAACTATGTATTATATTCCATTCGTTTATTTCTGTTATAAAAATGTCATTACATTAAGATGTACATAATTATTTGTTTATACATTTTATATTTTATACATAGCTTAATCTAATGTCTTTGATTTTACATTCATAAGTATAATTATTTGTATACAAGTTTCTTATCCAAAATGTTAATCATTATGATATCACATACTAATATGGCATATACGTCACCTAAAAAGTACAGTCATCGTTTTAATATAAATAAAACAAAAATAAGTAAGAATATGCAAATGCACACAAATAGAAAATGCAAGAAGAATAGAAAGAAGATGCAGGATTCCTTAAGTCTTCGGTGCACCAGCGGACAAGTGTCATCTTCTGTTACGTATACTGAAGGTATACCGGAAAGAATCAGGCACTCAGGATACATTCAGTATACGTACAGAAGGCGACGCGTACTCTTCTCTTCGGTCTTCAAACTCCGCTGACTACATCTGGAACACCTTAATTTTAATATAATATTACTTAAACTAAGCGTGACTGTACTCCCTGACACTTCAATTTCGTTCCAAACAGTTTACAATTTAAATGTGACGTTCTCACACCATATCGGACCCTCGCAATATCTTAAAAGCTCACCCAACGCAGCGGCCGACCCGAGCTCCCCGCCTCTCCTCTGGGAACACCATCTATAAAATAAAACAGCCGATTTACAACACGCCTGGGTCTTCAATCCGAAAAGGGAAACACTGATAGCGCGTAAGTTCCGCTATCCTAGCTCCGAGACTGAAAAATTATGTGCGATTGTAAATTTCAGATGGGAAATTGTTTTAAACGTATAGTCTAACTTTAGTTAGAAACTAGCGAAACAATCTATTGTCACCGAAGACCAATAGGAGCGAGGTTATTCCCGCAAAACACGCGATTGGTTTGCAAAAATCATTTTCGCAAACCCGCGAACCGGTAGCGAGACGTCTTTGTTTTTTACAACCTATCCGTCGAACGAGAAACGACAATCGCCCGCCGAGCCTTTTGTCCGCAGGCCATTGTTGCACATAAAGGATAAATTACAAAAGAGAAGTTCGACCACCACTCGTAAAGATAACCAAAGAATTTCGCGTCAGTGTGCGTGAGCTGGGGGACCAAATAGAAAAACATAAAAGGGCGTAAGGGTGTATTATATTCGTAATTTACGACCAACATAACACCGGGCCTGCAATATTGATTGTGATGCACAACCGAAAGATTAGAGAATCTATGCACGCATAAAATATTCACAAAAATGCGTTAACTAGCACTGGGAGCGTGGAGGGCGAGCGCGGTACGCGGGCGGCGTCGAGCGAATATAACACGTGACTTACCGGTCCGGTCGGTCAGCTGTTCGCGTCGTCCGATAAGTAAACATTGAAGGATGACGGATGGGGTTGCGCGTGTGGCTAAGGAGCGTGTGATCAGGGTCGGCGTCTCCGGGCGTCTGCCGGTCTGGGCGTCCGCGTCGGGGCGCGCGTCCCGGCCCGCCATCGATTGCCGCCCTCGCTCGGCGCGCGCCGACCTACGGGACGACTAACGCCGATGCAAGATTTTCATTACATACGCCATGATCATTGTTATTTGCACCCCGTAATGTTTTTTGATAGTTTACTTAGGCTTCGCGAGCATTTACATTTCAAATGTCTATTTGCGTAATATTTAGATAGAGGCTCGTTATAACGCTGGGTGTCTATGTAGGAATGTTGATAAAAAAGTCGATATTAAAGAGCAGACACGCTGCGCCACCTGTTCCTGTTCTGCCGGTGATTACCGTTCCGCCCTGCGGCATGACTCGGGGTTTTTAATACAACATATTCCGCTTTATGTTGCTAGGAACCTACCTAAATTTGATCGGAGTGGGTTATAACTTTAGATAATTTTAAATATAGCAACAAAACTCCAATGTATTATTTTATCTATCAGTAAATATCCATTGTTTCTAGGAGCCACTAGACAAAATAAAGCATCAAGTTGAAGGCTTAAAGTATCGGTGGTATTCATAGAGTCGTAATTCATGACGGAAAATTTTACGACAATACGTTTACGTCGCAATTGAAATCTTTCACGATTCATATAGATTTTTATGTAGGCTTAACATCTATTGTCTTAGTTCTCATATTCAAATAGATAAAACATGGGCATAAATACTACCCTCATAAAATACTTGTAGCAACTTTTGTATATATAATTTTAGGTAAAAATATAATACCGTCACGCCTATACTCCCCAAGGGAGGGTGGCAGAGGACTATGTAGACACAAGTTTCGGCGACGATTTTAGATTCAATATAGTAGGGAGCCTATTGTCATATACCGCGCACAATTCCACACTCCGGTCTGATACTAGGAGTTTTTCGATACAAAAACTACATTTTTCCGACCTAGAATTTAAACCAAGGACCTCGTGATCGCAAACCGCATTATTTGCCACTAGACTAACTAAGCAGTAAAAATACATGCCTAGATTATTTAACACGGAAGCGTGAAATTATACACAGAGAATTTTACACTAAATTTGGTGGCAATGTCTATTATCCTGCCTACCCTCAATTGTTATCCTTATTATAGGTATATACTGAGTGAATTCGTTTATGTACGGGTCTATTTAACAAATAGGACTATCTAGGTAATGCCACATTTTCGTTCTCCTTTCCGTTTTACCCATTTAATCCCTTATAACTACTTCATTTTACCCGTAACATCTATCTATCTATCTATAACATCACGCCAGATCCCTTGCGAGGTAGGCAGAGAGTACAGAAATCCAACAGGTTCTTTCCTTACATACCTCTCTGGCTTCCCCGTAACTTCCAGATACAATAATTGATTTATCTGTATTTCTTTAATAAGGATGTTGTAGAATATCATCAACTAAAATAAAATCGACACTTTAAATTTAGACCATTCTGAAATGACCTAATTTCAATTTTACGACTTTTCTCCGGAAATTCTGGAAACTGAAAATCTAATAAGATTCGCAGTCTGAATATTAAAAATTGTCTTCAATTTATTTATTATTTCAATAATATACAGTGAGATAGCAAAATTTAAATCTAACTTGTATTTACCAAATAGGTAACGCAGTGTGTTACGATAATTTTGTGAAATGATCGCGTAATTTGTACTCCAGTGACATACAGAACATTATTATCCGATTATTTTAAGAAGCGCGCTTCGTTTGATTATAGCCAGTGCCTAGGTGCTTGACACACGTTTTATAATTCGACGGCAGACATGGTTCAATAAATACAAGCTGTAATATAAGTAACGCTAGACCTGAACGAAGTTTGTTCTAAATCGGTAACTGAATTGATTCCAACGATTTTTAATGTATCTTAATTTTTTTAATTTGCAAAAATGCTGATAATCCTTCAGGGGGCTATAACAAACTGATTTCATTCTTGATTTAAAGCCATACGGAGATTTTAAATGTATTTCTCAATACGCACACATTCACATAGAAGTTTCATTGTTAGTTGACGGATAAAAGTACTTAAAAAAGGTAAAAACCTTAAATATTGAAATTTGGTTTCCGTAAAGAATTTGTGATGAAATTATAGATAATCGGGGTGTCTGAGGTTTTGCGTTATTTACGATACACCTTGTATAAAGCGACTAAGAACGCGGCCACTTCGACTGCATTGTCGGAGGCAGTCTGCAGCGTTCATCATCATCATTATCGGCCCAAAAACGCAGGACAAAAGCGTTCCTCAAAGATCAAAGTCAAACTCATGCATCCATCTTTACCTGCGACAGGCACCAGGTCATCGGTCTACCTTGTGAAGAGCTTGCCCACTCTTCTGGATCTCTATTGATAGAAAAAATTATATCAAATTATTTCGTAGGATTTAAATCTGATGATCAACTATCGATAAAAAGTTGTGTGAAAATCCCACCAAGTTTGATAAGGCCGTAATGTTGATATTTAATTCAGAATATAAGAAGACGCCTATATCATGACGCCAGACCCCTTGCGGGGAAGGCAAAGAAAACGGAGTTCTAACAGGTTCTATATAAGAAGAAACAAAGACGTTTTTAGACACGTCATTATGTCCAGCAGTGGACTGCGATAGGCTGATTGATTGATTGATTATTTATTTTAGTTTGGAAACGTACGTACATAAACCACTGACTAAACCAGAAGTTGGTATACAAATGTCAAGGTGCACTTAAGTTCAATATTAAATTTTTACTTTTCAGTAGAGAAAGTGATGAGCAACAGCTTTTCTCACATTTTTCTACTAATTGTTTAAGCTCCTTTAAGATGCGAGAAGTATCGCCTAAAGCTACCCTTAATTAGGCTACTAACGCGCTGGCCGAAGTTATCAAGGGCTTACAGGCCTCCTATTTCTGTTAATAGCTTAGGACGTGTCTACAAATATGTAGATAGCCAGATATCTACATAACATAGTCACGAATATGTGGGATACATAATGTTTGCCTTGTGTTTAATTAATCATTATTTTAATTTCTTGCTGACTACTAATACATTCTGCAAGTTTGTGGGTGGAGGCAGACTTTTAAATAGGGTTTAAAGCAATAACATTTTAGGTTATTATATATTCAAAATTTTCATGTTTTATAAAAATATCCAAGTTAACCCCACATTACTTTTATAGAGATCTGATCTTTAAATACTATTACCTCTTCACACGATATTCATAAATCTTTTTACTAAGTCTCTGAATTGTATCACAAAAATATTGATACTAAAAAGACAAAAGATACCGCTCTCTCATAACTTTATAGCTATATTCACTATCAGAATCCCAAAAGACTAAAAAGCAACAACTCACCGCTAAAATGATCATCCTTATCAAGAAACATAAAATGCCATCGGTTACCATTTTTTCCACCCGAAACACTGTTCTTCCGCAGTCGATGGTCAAATGAATGAATAAACGGCTTCAACCCTAACGGCCTAGAAGAGGGGTGGGGACGAAGATGGAAAAAATAGGGTGGGACCAGACACGAACCCCTGCAACAAAAAATTAAGATTTATTTACGAACAAGTTTTGTAATAGTAATAATGACTCTATGAGTGTGTGTCGGTGCACGGTAGTACACCAAGCCAAGTTCCCATAGCCAGAAGTCGACTTTCATACCGGGTAGGTTCTAAACAATATTTGTGATACTTCTCTTAAGCATTTTGGATAGAAAACCGAGTACGACACTCGCATTTGTCAAACATTTTATACCTATGTTTAATCTAAGTGGGATGCAATACTCGGCGAACTAATTCCCGCTTATTAACGAGATCGTTAGATGTACGTATTTGTTCTTCGTAGTACGAATAGTACTTATTTAAAATAATGATCGTATTTAAAGTAGGTATATTTTTGTGTGAAAGTAATAATAAACCAACAAATTTATATTTCCTCAATGGTTTTACACGAAATTTATTCTCTAAACAGAGCAGGAAACAATAAAAATCATTTAAATTTTCTGCGTTAACAATACATTTATTTTTGTAGTTGCTTTCCACAATGAACTATGATCAAGTCATTATGTTTCTCAGTCTAGAAAACATGCATGTACGCAAAGATTAATTAATTTAAGAAGTAACTAGCACTTTGCTAGTCATTTATAACATAAATAGACATGTTAGAAACCGTAAGAATTTAAATACCATCATTAACTTGGTAGGCACCTATTTAGCTAAGTAAATTACTAGTCAGTTGTTTGTATAAGTAACTTAATCTAAAGCCTATTACTATTCTATTGCCCTAGAAAAGCTTCCATCCTTAATTATAAGATATCAGGAGGTAAATAGCTACATAGTACATAGGTATGACTTAATGAAAAAATACCATCACGGCTACACTTCTTAAGTGTCAGTAGTAGACGTGAATTTCGAAAAATAAAATTTCGCCGACGAGGTCCCCACGTAATAGAGGACGAGCCTGTTTATTTTATATCAGGCAGAATATCAGACTGCGGATATCTACTGAAATTATTTAGTTATTAAAACTCTAATCAAACTTTGTCGGGCTTGATTCTAAACTCTAAGTAGAAAAACGAGGTAATCCCACAAGACCAACTAGATAGTTTATTTGTAGGTTTCCAGATAACGTTTTTATTTTTCAAATCACGCGGATGTGAGTTATTTGCAGTCGCGCTTTCTGGAACACAAACAAAGCTTCACACGAAAGCTTCTCAGTTTGAAGCACACATGCAGTGAATAAACATACCATCTCCTGATCACCATTGGACGAATATCCACCGCTTTAAAAAGGGAAGCCTTTGATCCACTTTGTTATTTAGATCGTCGGGGAGAGCGATAAATTGGCACTGTTTAATTGTCGTGTATTCTGCCGATAATTCTGCCAAGTACGACTTACATGTGCATGATTATCGAAGATTTATTTAGCCACCGTTAACGAAATAATTATGATCTAATGCAGCTCCGAGTACGAAATAAACGACCCAAAAGGATAATAAATTATGTGTAAATTAACATCCACTTACATAAATAGTAACCACCTACCTACGTATTTAATTTCAATAATAAGAAAATGTCCCCTAATTAGCATAGTATCAAGTTTGATAAATAGAGAATGAATAGTTAGATGATTAAATTATTTGTGGAATATAACATAGTTATGAAGGTAGTTATTATCATGGCGTAGGAAAGGCTATTATGGATTAAAAATAAACAGGCACCTATATAAACGGATACTATCTAATCAATTCCAATAAGATGAATAGGTATAAATTTAAAATGTTGCGTCACATAATATTTTTAATTCATTTCTAAATAATTCTAAATGATTTGTTTTGATGATAAAAAAAATATTTACTTTTTTTAAATTAAACATAGAAGAAAGTTAAAAATTCAGAAAAGACTTACCCGGCACTAACAAAACAACACAGGTTTCTCACATATTGCCTCGAATATTTAAATAATTTTATGAATGGATATTAATTTAATTGAATTATACTATTATCTAAAATCATTAAAAAACACTTTTAGTTACAAATACATTATTATTTTCAATTTTACTACAAAGTATAGGCCTAAACACAACAAAAGCGGCGGCGGCCGGCCGACGGCGGCCATCTTGTGGCGCTGCCGTCGCGTCGCGCTGCACGCTCATTGGCTGAGTGACGTCAACCGCGCCATGACAGTCCACCATTACTACACACTAACACACGTGACTTCGCTATCCGCACATTGAATAATAAACACTATGCAACCGAGATATCTGTTATCTCGGCCGCATAATAAAGTTTGTGGCTTGGTACACGCGCCTATGCTTGTCGGCTCGCATTCTTGCGTTGTGAGTTATCGCTTTAGAAGCTTTTAGGATGCACCCTAATCGGACAACTGGGAACATTTGAAATTCAAGTGACTCTACAGCGATAGGTTGAAAGATTTTAATTGCCTGCTGATTTTTGTCGTTTTCCCTCAACCAGATTGTTAAATCAGGAAGATGCATTTACGAAAGTTGTACACATTTTAGATCGCCGTAGGTATTAGACTAAGCTTTTATCTTAAAATGTCTATATATAGTTGAATAAGGAATTCCTTTTTATAAATAAGTGTAAAAGAATAGCGCCCTTAAGATTTTATGATGTTCTTAGATACCTATTGACGCCAAAATGTATGTAACTAGCTAATACGCGTCTTCCTTAGTTATGTTAATAGATACCTAGGTAGGTATCCATTAACTTATGACTACGAGTACTTGTGCAATGTTGGACTTTAAAATATACACGTAAATACTTACCTAAGCATAGATAATGAATGCCCAACATTGTAACCCCACTTCATCTGGTGCAAAAAGGGTTTCCAGCGAAAGGAATTTATGTGGGCACTCTCGCAAACTGGCTTTAAAATGGCGAGGTATTTAAATTATAGTTATAGTACTTGAGATATGGTGGAGAACGCAGGAACATGGTTTTACACACCTATTTTAACAAAGGTTTAGTACAGTATTATATTTAGATAATATATAGGTAAGTTAAGTATGCGAGTAGGTATGAAAGATAGTATTGGTGTAAAGATGAGAAAGGGTATGTTCCGTTGGTTCGGGTATATAGAAAGAATGGTGGAAGAAAGAATGACAAAAGAGATACACAATACAAAAGTGGAAGGATGTAGGTACCGGGGAAGACCTAGACTATCTTACCATGACCAAATATATTGAGTCTTATCTGAGGGACAAGTCAAGAGTCTCCGTAACCGGCAAGCGTGTATGAGACGAACTATGAGAGTGGAGGAAGCCAGAGAGGTATATAAGGAAAGAACCTGTTGGAACTCTGTACTCTCTGCCTACCCCACTCCGCAAGGGATCTGGCGTTATGATATAGATAGAGTTAGCTAAGTTAAATCTACCTAAAGTAGGTAAGCACGCAGTACATCTCTGTCACCTCCGCTTGGGTATGGTATTATAAGTAATTTTCTTTGAATACTCAATGTATTGTATTCAAAGACGGTTGACTTAGTCCAGTTGTTAAGAGCTTTAGCCACTCCGCCAGCTGTATCAAGTGGTCGTGGGTTCGATCCCCGCACAAGACAAATTTTTGTGATACCCAAAATTATTTGTTTTGGTTTGGGTTTTAGTGTACGCGGATGTCATTTTTGGAAACGTGCCCTCGACACAAAAATGATTCCTATCGTGGGGCAACGTTTAAAAAAATACCTACCTACAAACTTGCTCGTAAGACTATTTTTTTCCATTGAAAAACGTTTGAGTAGTTAAATAATGATACCTAAGAGTTTATAAAACATTAGTTATCTTAATAGAATTACTATTTTTTTTTATAATGAGCGATAAAAAAAATATATTTGTAATTTTAGCAGTTAGGTACTTGATGCCGATTGGGTGTTTAAGATAGGTAGTTGAGTTATGTGTATTCAATCTACCTGAGCCTGTGTCGAATTTAACGAATTCAATAATAGGCTTTCATCGGAGCCGTGTGGGAGCAGGATACAAAAATGTCCCCATAACTCATCCTCGACTCTTTAGATAGCGTCGAACCAAATTATTTATTATAACCCAAAATTATCCGAGCTCACTTAATGAAGTACTATCATATTTTTATCTCGAATAATTAGGGACCACCTGACCACTTTACTTTAACAACTATATCGTGCCTTTGTAATGCCGACGGTTGTGTCTACCTTTTTGTTCTCTTCCCTACAATTTATTATTTTAAAATATGAAATTTCGAATAAAAATGTAGACAGGGCACGATCGTGGGGCACGCCATCTGTTGTTCCCCTTATTTATGTGATTAGTTCACGGATTGGTTCGGTGTATGTATAATTTTTATTTAAAATCGCCAATTTATGATTATAATCAGGTTCTGCCTCACTGGCTGTCAAAAGTTTTAATCGATTTATTATATTGCTATGTAGATACATTATGTGCTTGGCGGTCTGCTACCAATTTTTATTCGCGCTCGTCGGCAATTTATAGAATAGCATACACCTAAGTGCATGGTTATTTTGTAACTAGTAATTTAAATAGTTATTTATGCAATAAAGAAGGCAAATGGGCCACTTACCTATTTTTTCATGCAATTTATGTGTTTTACACAGAAGCTATGGAGTAGCGATTGAAATATTAATTTTAGACGCTTCTCGTATACATTTTTTCTATCTATCTATATCATTACACCAGCTCCCTCGCGGGGTAGGCAGAGAGTACAGAGTTCCAACAGGTTCTTTCCTTACATACCTCTCTGGATTCCTCCACTCTCATAGTTCGTCTCATACACACTCGCCGGTTACGGAGACTCTTGATTTGCCCTTCAGATAAGACACGGTCTATTTGGTCATGGTAAGATAGTCAAGGTCTTCCCCGGTACCTACATCCTTCCACTTCGCATTGTATATCTGTTTTGTTATTCTTTCTTCTGGCATTCTTTCTATATACCCGACATTACATTTTTTGATTGTTTAAATAGGTAATTCATTAGGTAGAGTGTGTAGAATCACATTTAATGAGTGCGTATAAAAGGATGTGAGATTTGGTGATTAGAATTGACCAGCTTTGCTAAAATGAAACATACCTATAGATTAGAGAAGAAAAGGGCGAAATAAAGTAAGAAATCTTTATTAAAAATCTTAAAAGACGGCGCTCTAGTCTATCTTTTCTGTCAACATATTATATTGCTAGTTAACAGTGATCTAAGATGTTCAACCCTCTAGGTACTTAATGGGTTTGTACATACTCACTAGTATTTTGTTCCTTAGCATGCGGAATATCTCAGATCACAATTTCGAAATGCGGATATCTATCCGAAAGCTTTATCTTTCAAAAATATAATCCATATTTAAAGTCCTCAGGGTGGTCAATAACAAAGATATTTAAACTCTACTAGAACATTTGTGCCAAATAAAGGTCAGAAACAAAAGGTTACCAAGAACTGGTTAAATAGGTCAGAAAGGACGTTTAGGTATAAAACTGCGGGGCACAAAGGAACCGATGTTCCCGTGAACACATTAAGGGGTTCTATGCCATCTCGGAGATCGGGGTCGTTGGCAAATGGCGGGAACCCGTAACGGTAGTCGAGTGGGTAGGTAGGCGCCTATTATACGTAGGTGCCTACGCCTTGTGTATCGATTTGTCTACGACGCTTCCTTCCTCTTGCGTCCATTGTTTAATCGTAATTTTATATCGGGGGTAGAGTGACGAGGAAAACGTATTTATCTAATATTTTTAGGTATAAATCGATGGTCATGAAACACTAAAGAATATTTGTTGTTAGTATGTGCAAATATTTAGGCATGCATACTTAAAAAACTATAGTGAAATCTATTTCACGCCAAATCTATAAAGAAATAGAACGCTGTAAAAAATGGATTGTTTATATCATAAATGTTTTATACTTAACCAGTTGAAATGTAATATAAGATTTTAATTGACCCTGATTTTTTGATTGATTAAAAATCATGACCCTTCACAAAGACAAAGTGTTATATTATTACATTAAACATAATACTTGATAGACGTGATTTGAAGTATTAATACGCAAGTTTACGGTGTTAATACTAACATTATGCAGAGATTTTACATAACTTGGTAGGTCAAAATTTTATAGACGGAGTTACTGAAAAGAATGTCTGGTTATTTCTGTGAATATGAGCTCAGGATATAGGTAAACTTAGAATGATCCATTAGGTAGGTAGATATACTTTAATATAGGAAAGACAATTACCAAATAATGATTGATATATTGTTGACAAAAATTATTTCGAATAGAAACCGGTTTCATTTGCTAACTAGTAGCAAATTAATTACTTCTTCCTTAATTATAAATTAAAGGTTCCCGAAACTAACCAACTTTGAACTTTCAAATTAATAAGATTTAACTAAAATGGATTAATTATCATGACGAATGTCTCTTTATAATATTTGTGTCAGTATTTTAATGTGAATATAATCCTTACTAAGTTATTTGTCCTTTAAATCAACATTTTGCTTAGATATCCATCCAATAAATCCAAAAAAAACAACCTCGTTTCCACCTACACAGCTTATTCTAAGGTCAAGTTTAAAATACCTGCACAACAAAAACATTGCGTAACTCACGGAGAAATACAGCAAACATCAACATTATCAACATCTAAAATACCAACGAAAGTAACATTCTGAAACCATACAGTGTATCGGGGTCGTTGCACTGCACTCCAGCGTGCGTCTTAACACGATGGAATAGAGTTTGCATTCGCACCATAGTGCAGCGTATCAATGTAGACGATCACAGATGCAGATATTCAAGTGACGTGTGACGAGAGACGACGTGACCTTGACCCATGGATGACGGATTCCGGCCTTGCGGGGTCGCCGAACTGAACATGTAGGTTGCTTCGACTATCTATTCGACATCTCCACGTAGCAACGTTTAACCTAGTATTTCTCTTGCAAAAAATTACACCGCCACTACTTGACGTAACTCCACACACACTAGCGTAAAAATGTCGTAGAATGACAAACATATAGATAAACATTTTTGTGCGTTGAATTTGTTTTACGTATTTATGTTCTGAATACTGTCACCGCGCCGGCGTTACTCGGGCTTATCTGTAAATTATTTGACAACTGGAAATTATCGCTCAACTAATAGAAAAGATAAGTTTAGTGCACAAAATATTACATAATAAATAGATAATGCAATTTTTAAAATGTTTTATACATAGAGCTAATCCGGCCGGCGGTTCATGTTTCCAACAATCATATATAAAAATATAGTTTGGATTTTGTTTACAATTGTGCGTGTGTGTTTTGAATAAAAAGATGTTTGTACGACAATGCAGATAACGTCACGTGGATGCAAATCGTGGGAGGCGGGCCGAGACGACGTTTGCTCTTTCACGAAAATATATGTTAAAACGCACTTCATGTTCGTAATTGAATGTGCCTTTTCATTGAATTTTAAATGTAATACACTCTTTGTTTTCTTAAACTACCAACATAAAGGTAAATAAATTATACATCGGGCCGATAATAATCTTACTGGATTATTTCATTTGCGGATTACCCTTCGGTTCATACCGCCTAAATGTACATAGTAACGAATTTTTGAACAAGATAACGCTTTATGTTCGTTTGAACAATGAATACGTGTTTATACGGTACGTTAATCGCGATATTTCGATGTCGGTGCCTGCTTAAAAACTGCTACATGAATTATATCTGATTCATCGGCGTTGCTACTGTAATGAACGTTTATCTACAGATTCGCTCACCAGCGGACACTACGTCGTTTATTAAGCACAACAAAGACCCATTCGGACCAAACCGAATCACCGCCGAGTACATTGCGTTTGATTTAAAACAGGTATTTGACCGAGTCGCCAGCCGTTCCGAATAATGAGCATATTTACGACAATAGAGGCGACGGACGGGACACTTTATTGGCATGATTAGTTGCGACTCCCCACAATTGATCGAGCGAAATTTAAGTGCATAACAAACGGTTCAGTTATTTATATAGACGTTACCGTTTTAGCCGCACTACTTTTTATTAATTTGATCACTTTATTGTTTTTATTGTTTCAGAACTGGGTAAGCGATCTCAGTTATTCTGAGGCTTCCCACAGCTCGATAAATCAGCGCACACTCAAAATACCGTAGTTATTTTCATCTGGCGATCACCGACAGTGATTCCTTGCATAATGTACGTCGTTAATTGCGCTGTAAATTCGTCAGGTCGTCCTCAGTCCGCGGTGACTCGCGATGCATCGAGCCGCACCAATTTCTTGGTGGCCGACCGCAGGATTTGTCCCCTTGCCAAATATCCCAGCTGTGGACACGAGCGACGCGTTCTGAATACAGATCGAATGTACGTTATTGTTTTCGTTTTTTTTTCACTTTCGTTCTTTGGCTATCGATGTCTATTGAATTTTTCATGGCGTTCTTTATTAGAATTTCGTATAAGCTGTGGTATCGGGTTTGAGACTAATATAATATGAACCAAACTACGAGAGGAACTTCCGTCAATTATACCGAGTCGGTGGCAGCATTAGCATACATTTCGCATCCAATTCAACGATCTTTCATGGGCCTTTGAATTGCTTTTATCTGCTTAATAAAAATAAATGAGTCTATATTCAGTGAGGAACCGAGATCGATGGGGAGAAGCTAATGGTAGAAATAAAATTTTATTTAATCCACCTAGATATGTAAGGTCGTCGTGACGTATCAACCCGCATAGCGCACCGTGTGTTCGCATCCGTAGGGATTAGCTGTACGAAAACAAATCGTTACTTCAATGTTGATTTTCGTCGTTTACATACATAAATGTGTCATAAAACTGTCAAATAAACTTGTAGTTACATGACAATACAAATACGAAATCACGTTATACTAGAGAATGGCATCGACAAAAAGCACTAAAAACGCCAATTAATAGAAAATTTCAAGCGCTCTGACTGTTCTCGTACTGCGTTTAAAATATGCGACAATACGTGAACAGTGAATGTACGAAATAGGTTCATCTCTGTCCCACGTGTAGAAACACGAATCGAAAGGAAGGAATAAAATATTTTCATTCACCCATCCGATGAAACGCATTTGTAAATAGTAAAGTGGATCACTTTACGATAGCTATATTGCACATTTTTCTGAAGGGCAAGAAAGGCGAATATCAATATCAAACGTTTTCAATGTTCTGCAACTATTTAGGTACCTTACATCGGTTTCGGAAAATCCACATTGTTGACGTAATCACAGTAAATTTCGTGTTGTTTACGGTTTCCAAACTCTTATGTGCTACTAAAATAATTCTGCATTAGAAAATTGAAAGTGAAGAACGATTTAAAAATAAACATCCTTATCTGAAACAGTAAACAAAGGAGAATATTTATACAGAACACGTACTAAGCGCTTAATCCTTTTAACTTTTAATTGAAGCTACATGTACCTACCACCTGTGCTGGAATAATAAAATGCACGAAACTCACCCCGGGACTCGGTTTAAAGAACGTGCAATGGCAGCCTTTTTAAATCACGTTTTTAGGAAAAAAATGTTCAAGATTGGGATCCAAATTTACTGATACCGGGGAATGTAAGTTCAATTCGTCGAACATTTTAAAACATCAATAAAGAATGACACGACGTGTTGGAAAATAGGTCGTATATCTTTCAGCGTGAGATTTGTTTTTGTGTATCTATCTGCGGGCTCTTATGCCAGTTTTCCAGGCTAAGGGTGCTGATGTAGGACGTGCAAATAAACACGGTATTTTTATCGCCGCAAACCTTTATATAGTTGCGGTCGATTTCTCCTCTTTATCTGCTCAGAGCGGTGTTTGCTTTATCTTGAATAAAAAGAAAGATACGTGGCGACTGTCAAAGGGTTTCACTTCAAATGATGGCAATGGCTATGACTCGTAGAGGCCTTGACCAGTGTATATAATAGGACGTTTAGTTATTCACCTAATTATTTTTCTTATAAATACGCCAGTACTCGCAGTTAAAGTGCATCATGAAAGAACTACAGTCGAAGACTATAAAGATAAGCAAACATTATTGCTGGTGTAATATCAGTGAACTTCACACGTCGTTACATAATTAGCGATAAATTTTATAGCAACAATAAAACAATAATACTTTTGGGTTAACAAAAATATCGAGTGATCCTATCGTGTTTTCGGTTGTAATTCAAATTGGCTCTTTATAGAAGTTACACGTTTGTTTGTTCTGAAGAAATTTTTTGATTCGATAAGAGATCGTAAAACACTGCCCCCCGTGTCATAAAATCGAATTGTCTGCGTCATGCGAATATGGTCTTAAATGTCAGGTGTTATGACAGTTTGAGTAATTTTTTCGCATGGCCCGGTGCCTGCATTGTTTTATGACCGTGGAAGGGTTACCAACTTACGTAATGTTACAATAAACGGTTTGAGGGCAATAAATTTTAATAGAGCAGAAATTTATGGTCAATTTGTGGGGACATTTACAGCTGATGAACAAAAAGTTTATTTTTCATGTCCTTGTTTGTAGAACATAAATCTTGTATCGTATCGGGTTCCAGTCGGCGTAGGTATTTGTGTCACGAGCGGTATGAACATAACGCATTCTACCTAATAACAGTAAAAAATCGAGTTCTAAAGAATTTTGTGCGTTGATAAGATAATCAAAAACTTTTAACTGCGGATAAAATATTTAATACATATTTCTTTCTGTCTAATTGCATTGTTGGTCTAGTGGCAAAGCGCATCGCATTGTGATCACCAGGTCCTGGGTTCAAATCCTAGGTCGGACTAATGTAGTTTTTCAAGCGATAACTTCCCAGTATGAGTCCGGAGTCTGGAATTGTGCCCGTTATATGGCAATAGGCTCGCCCTCAATTACATGGGACCTAGCATCGTCGGCGAAACGTGGGTGTACTCAGTTACCTCTGCCACCCCCGCTTGGGGAATATAGCTGGTGACGCTGTGTTTTTCTTTTTATCTCTATTAATAATAGCACACCTTAAAATAAATCAGACATTTGATTGGTGAAGGTTTCACTTGTATACCATATTGGGAATTACAAAGAAATGTTTACAAACACGTTATTATGATATGTGCTTGCAGTTTTATTTTATATTTGAAAAGCCATAAAAACATAACCTCGCCTAAATGTTAACGATTTTGGGTTCGAATGAACAATATCTACTGAAGCGAATAGTGGGCAAGATAGGTTATTACCTACCTACTGAACGTTCTCTTTCAGGTCTGGATAATTTTATGTTTCAAGCTTGCATCATCTTCCCGTAAGAGCTATTCTTTTATTACAATATTTTGAAATATTTGAAAAACTTCTTAATATTATAACCTCACGCCAGATCCCTTGCGGGGTAGGCAGAGAGTACAGAGTTCCAACAGGTTCTTTTCTTACATACCTCTCTGGCTTCCTTCACTTTCTTAGTTCGTCTCATACAAGTTTTTTTGAATTTACTCTTAGGAGTACCTATTAACGGAGGGCGAGCGTGTATGAGACGAACTATGAGAGTGGAGGAAGCCAGAGAGGTCAGTAAGGAAAGAACCTGTTTGAACTCAGCTGCTACTCTCTCTGCCTACCCCGCAAGGAATTTGATGTGATGATATAACTAATAGCTCTAAAAAATGTGGACTAAATCTCCAGAATTTTGTTTGAAACCCCAACATATAAAAATAAATAGAAATAGATTTTTTCCAACGTGAACACTGTACCTACTCATATAAATTGCCTTTATTAATATGAGATCTACCTTTAACCTTTACACTCAAAGTTTGTTTCAGAACTATATCGGAAAAAAGAGCCCTGGTATACGTAGTGAAACAAACGCTGCTAAGCCAATATATTGAAATTGCAATACAGACAAGGCAAGTTCTTTCATTAGGGTTGGAAAATAAAAACAATACAAGTGAAAAGGGTATCGAATACTGTGCGCATATTCGCCAGAGAAAATTTCCTATTATGATCCCTTCCCTAAAGTCAACTATAGGTACAAACTTGTATAGCAATTGTCTGCCGTCCGAGCTAGTTACGGGAGAAAATATCGATACGGATTTCTCCAACAAACGGTCGATAGAATTACGTATTAGGACATCCGATTTAATCGTCATTCTATATATAATAAGATGAGCAACTTAAAAAACTGAGAAGATAAAAGATAAAAGTAGGAAGGAAGGAAGAAACCTATATAGATGCCATTAATTATTAGATTATACTATTCTATCGTAATGAGAGACAATTTCAAATTACACTACCTATATTGCGCTCAAATGGTTTCATTTCTAAAGAGAGTTAAGAAATTTTTGTAACTCTGAAATAATTTTAAACACAGTTAAACCTAACAGGTATGAGGAATATAATAAAAGTTATTTTAATTTTTATTTCTGTTTGTGTCAGTACTATCCAGATATGATATGTAAATATACTTGCAGATGCAGAAACTAAGGCCTTATGCTTTATCTACTAGCATGTAAATGAGTAAGGTGGCATAAGGATTATATTAACAATCAACTTGTTGCTCTGCAATTGCGAAATTGACAATATTTATGATTATATGTGCACGTCAAACACTGGTTACTCCTTTATATTGATATAATTTCACCAATAATCTTTCACAAATAGGCTGTGTCTTATCTGAAGGGCAAGTCAAGAGTCTCCGTACCCGGCGAACGTGTATGAGATCATCTATGAGATTGGAGGAAGTCAGAGAAGTATGTAAGGAAATAACTTCTTAGAATTCTATATTCTTTGCCTACCCCGGAAGGGATTTGGCGTGATGATATAAAATCGGTAACAAATATACACAATTATCCACACAGATCAACACGAATATTCCAACCGTTTAAAATCTAAGTCTTAATTACAGATATCAAACAATAAAATGTATCGTAAACTATCAATTATTTCCACACAATTAACTGATAATTGCCACAGTTACTGACGATAGGGATTAATTAAGAACACTTTATCGACAATTATTTGTACTGAGACGTCTGTAGCCTCTCTTACGGCGGGCTCACCCACACGTACCTAAACTCTATACGAATACTTACAAACACAGGCAACAAACACGCTTATACAAAAGCTTAAGGTACGTAGTTAGAGACATAGTTTCATTCGCGACCAAGAGTGGAAATTTCAATAAAAATGCAAATTTTTCCCGAGCAATTTCCTTCTCACTACCGCTGCCTCCGTTATTGGGTCCTACCGCATTATGTTCGGGTTTTCTGCTGTATAACATACCTACAAAGGTAGATTATGTAGCTTCGGTTACCAACGTCTATTTATTTGTTAATGTGCACCGTTGAATTAAGATTATCTCGGGCGTAAATATTGTACGAAATAAGCTTTGTTTGTGGAAATTGCCAACAATTTCTATAGTCATTAATTACTGAAAGAATAGCAGTCGTTATGAATAATATTGATTGGGTGCCAACGTTTAATTTAGCTCAAGCCTAGATAGCAGGTAAAAATTCAATGCTTACAGCACAAATGTCTTGGCCACATTGACATAATGGGAGAAGATCGTAGTGTTAAAAAGGCCTATCTGGGCCGACCAATCGGCCGACCGGTTGGTCGTCCAAGGTGTCGCTAGAAAGACGTGGTTGAGGCTGATTTGGGTAAGCTCCAAGTCGAAGACTGGCAGGGAATCGCGCAGAATTGTGAGAAGTGGCGGCATCTCGTTTCTCATTCGATTTCTCTCAAAACGGCTGTTGCATTGGTATGTAAAGTATCCATCGCTTTACTATCCAGGGTGGGGCACTTCATCAATTTCATAATCACCTTGTCATCAAGTTCATCGGAGAGGTGAATTAATTTAGAATTTAATATTCGTAATACTTGGCAAAATACGCGTCGCCGTGATGCCATAAACATAAAAAGAAAAGTAGTAAGTGTATGTTTTGGTTTTCAGGAGAGTCTTTTGTCCTCCAGTGTACGTTTCGGCTGAAAACATAAGCCTAAATCGACTAAAGAGGTATAAAATCTACTTAGTTTTAGAGGTAACCTACGTATTTATATAATCCTTTCTACGATAAGTAATTTATTTTCGGCTTTGAATATAGTGTGAAACGCGTTTCTTACATAGGCATAGGACAAATGACCAAACATGTAAGTAGAGTTCAAGCAGTATTATTTGCCCAGTAACTAAATTAACCAGCTAACCGTTTAATGTAAACCATATTTGCTTAAAAAGCGGCAACTAGCGTGGTATTCGCTAATAATCGTTTAAAAATAACGTTCAAGTGTCGATTACTGCTCGTTTGTTTGTGTCAAATGAAAAATTAAACGTCGTGTAATTCCGTTTTTAACGTTTTCAATTCGTTTTCTGAGGCGTTACGTACAGTGTTGCTTGATTGCTACGGCGCTATGATTAATTCGCCTACAAGCAAGTCGGAGTTAAACCAAGAAATAGCGTAGGCATAATGTGAAACCTTTAACATTTTTTAAACAAGTTTAAGGAACGAACAAAGTTCTCAATTCGTCTGTATATAGGTACGTTTTAAGTACTCTTAACGGCCTGATTATGGTACGAAATATCCTTTGGTCCCCGTTCCTAACCAAATTTCTTAACCAGCTATGAAAGAAGGATTTTTGTCGTCATTTCGTACTGAATATTTTTATTAATAACATAATTTTTTTACTTAGCACTTGTCTTTTAGTACAACACAGAAATATAGTAATATATTTTTCTTTTTCTTAAAACAAGCTGCTTACTACGTTAAGGTTTTTTTCTACAAGCAAATAGTTTTGTGTTTTCTTTTAATTAAAAACATTAAACTTCAATAGCATCGTTATCATGCAATCTACCTAATTCGCGCAATAAACAACAGTACTCAAAATCTGCATAAATACTGTGTTTTAAAACTTTCCGCTTAGATGGGGCGCGGCGGTCGGGGGCTGTAGAAGGGGTGGGGCAAACAGGGCAGATTAAGGACGCTGGAAGCGAGGAAAGAATACACAATTAGTTTTCCTCTACCTGCTGCAGATAACGTATCCAAAATAGCTTGGTCCGCTGCGACACTTGTATTATATAGAGTTTGGAAGCGTTATTATGTTGGGCAGTTTGGATAGGGGTGGAAGTTACGCTGGTCGGTTTTGAGACGGGGATTTTTAAAACGCTCGGTGAGTTTTAGCTGCGACCGGAACAGTGGGGGACGGGATCGATGAGCGGAACCCGAATGCTTGTTCGCTTTGTTGAAAATCAAAATTAGATGCTTAGTATTCACGTGAATGGCGAGCGAAGTAGATCTACTCACGAGGGGAAGGCGCATCTTTGATACTTAGCTACCTACTGCTATAAAAAATAATAATAAACACCGTCACGCCTATGTTCCCCAAGCGAGGGTAGCAGAGGTGTACTGAGTACACCCACTTTTCGCCGACGCTGTGAGGTCTCATGTAATAGTGAGCGAGCCTATTGCGATGTACTCGGCACAATCTCAGACTCCGGACACATACTGGGAAATTTTCGTTAGAAAAACTACATTTGTCAGACCTAGGATTTAAACCCAGGACCTCGTAATCGCAAAGCAATGCGCTTTGCCACTAGACCAACGAGGAAGTAGGTATATATCTCTATCGATATATATTATCATGAGCCAGATCTCTTGCGGGGTAGTAAGTATATCGATTTGGGATCTGGTGAGCACGGTGCTAAGTTAAGGTAATAAGGATGTTAAAATTCGCTGCCCGCAGCTGTAGATGTCACATCTACATTCTGATATTTTTATTTTTATAAGTAAAAAAAAATTTTGTCTCTACTAAATCAGTTTTATCATAAAATTTAAATGTCATTTAAACTTAAAGAATAATAGTTTTACTACATTATATATTTAACAAGGATATTCTAACAGGTAGCCGCGTGGTTCCCGGCTTAGAATAGGACCAACCCATCTCATCCCATCGGGTGTCGTACAAGGCGACTAAGGGAAAACTAGGGAATGGGCAGCAGCGTTCTCTTAACACTTCTGCGATCAAAAACTGCGCTCGCCAACCCGCCTGCCAAGCGTGGCGAGTATGGCAAATCCCCCCTTTGGGGAGGCCTATGTTCAACAGTGGACAAGTATGGGCTGAGATGATGATGATGATGATGATTCTAACAGGATTTCCTTGATATAATTTACTAAAATCGCTGGAAGAGAACTCATGCTCGCCTTTGTATATAACCTGTAAAATTACAACTGTAAATGTACTGTATACAATAAAGTATTAAATAAAAATATATAAAATTATGTTTGACTAATTATACGTTATGTATCATAACAATCGTATTCCTGATTATAGTATATGGTTAAAAACATGTAATACGAGGTATACATTTTTTTACCTAATCAACAACAGTTCAGTTCCAGTGATCTATGGAAATGATAAACAAAGCCAATAAATTGTACCTCTTTGAAACGAGTTTTCCTTTTTCTACCTAGACAAAAAAAAAACAGTAGTAAATCGACTGACTAAACACAAAAAATCTACAAAATACGACTACGCCCATGCAAACCAGCAAACTGCGTTTCCTCATAAAACTGCGAACATGCGAGCTCACAACATTACACGGTGGGACCCTATGTTTGCCAGTAATACTTTACAGCATACGTTTACAACAACCGACACCAAAATCCACCCCACACCCATTATGCTGTGTGTAATAAAGTCGAAAATTCAACGCGAAATCGTTTAAGCGAATGCAAATAACATGTAAATATTTTGTGTTTATTTTCAGCGTTGAAGCAACGAGATAAAATTCGCCGTAAAATAATATAGCAACGCAAGAAAGAGTACATATATTGTTTGGTATCATAACGCGTGTTCGCGGGGTACTTGGGTGTATTCGTGGCGTTCTATGGTCGCTTTGTTGTAGGCGATTAAACTTGATGAGGATCTTTGTCTGCGAACGATTAGAGATAGTAAAATTTATGATTTTGAATTTGCATTGTGTTGCCGTGAAATATTTCTGCGTCATCGTTTCGGTTCTGTTGAAAGGATTATATTTCCTAGATACCTATTTAAATGTAAATCTTTTGTTTGAATGTGCTAGTAAAGTAACAAATTAATTTGTTGACAGCAATCAAGCAGTCATTCCGAAATATCTGTTATATTAACATCAAATATAGTCGTCAAACCAACATTCTTAATTTACAACTTAATATAAAGGGTTACCCTTTTAAAATTTACCTGAACATGAACTGCAATAAATAGTTGTCTACCTACCTATATATAACAAAAGCTAAAATGTCTTAATACCTTCAACCGTTTCAGTGCCACCCCCGGTAATAAGCCAGCCGAGGTCCACAGGGAGGATCCACAAGTGATTTAAAGAGATTGTCAGTTAATGACCCTGTGGCGGCCACTAATTCAGCCCTTCCCCGTTGCCTACCGAGCTAATGGGCCTTTTAACTCGAGCCGCGTCTTAGTCCTACGGGTAACACGATTTATATTGAATGTAGACACGAAATTATTAACCAACGCTTCGTTGGTTTATTAGGACTAGGCTTCCGATGCCCAGAATAAGCTTACAGGCGGCCTTGATCTAAAAACATTACTTTTACCCGATATATATCAAGTACGTATCTTGATTTTTAAATATTCGGACGTTGTCGTTTCTTGGAAGGAATTCTGTCTTGCATTATTCATTATAAGGGGATTAAAAGCGTAAAATATCAAATCCTCTTAAACGTGTTGAACAATTTTAGTGGCAGCTGACAATCGTTCATTTTGCCTGTTGACACACGATAAAATCCACCGAACGCGCGTTTAGAATGTCCAAGGAAACGCAGTCCCTCGACTCGATATTGCTTTTGAAAGAGAAATAAAAATAAACGTCGTCTCTATGGATTGCCATATAGTGTTACCGGCGTAAAGGCAAAAGCATAATGTTAAAAATTACTATGATAATCTTCGGGCTGACTGCAAATTAAACCACAAAAATAATTGCCCATCCAATACAGAATGTTCAGAAGTTTAAATGTTGGACTTGTGAATCTACATAACTGGTTGAGTGTGCACTGTGCAGTCTAGTATTTCTTTGTCGTATCGGCTGTGTACCTTCGAGTAAGTGATACTGTATCCGATCCGCGTGTTCCATATAATTTATCTGTGGTTGATCGTGTGTTTCGGAAATATTCCCACACCTCTACCTGCTTCCAATATCTACAAGACCAAAAAAATAACATCATATCGGCCGAACACGGTTCACGCGGCACACAGGATAAAGATATTCCATTCTATCGTTCTATATGAACATTGATGGCTCTTACGAACTGAATTAATGTCATAATTGTGGCAGTTTCGGATAAAATAAATCGATATGAACCGCTTATGTAATACCGCCCGCAGTTTGTCTGTAGAATATGTGCCAAAAACCACTTATACTTGACCTCTTTGAATCCATTGAATTTCATAGATTCATATGAATCTGTGCAATCTCGACAGGTCTGTGTTTAATGTGGATGAGTTTGACAAGGTTTTTAAAATATGAATTCTTATCTAAATACTTTGATAAACGAGCACCTATAATCTATTATGTAGGTGCACCATAGATCTATCTATTGTAAATTTAAAATATTGAAGTGTTAGTCGTGTCATTAGGGAAATTAGTTTTTTTTCCTCATGCTCAGATGAGAAACATTATATTGACATTCATATTTATGTGCATTTTAATTATGTTCCAAACGTATTTTTATTAATTTGAGAGCGATGTTTTATTCAAAGGTTCCGTACCTACAAGAATTATTGATAATACAAAATGCAAACAAGTGATAATGATTTAATTTAGACGCTGACAACCACTTGTTTTCAGTGAAGGTAAACATCATGAGGAAACCTGCTGCTATCTTCGAATTTTTAACCAGTTTTGACGGTTTTTAACAAAATGTACTTATTTCGCTAATTTGTAGTAGAAACTTCTCCTTGGATGGTTAGGTGTGAGGAGATTTTAGCTTCTGTGGGTTTGTACTAATATTATAAATGTCAATGTAACTAACTCAGTCTGTCTGTTTCACGCCTTAACCGCTGAATATATTATGATAAAATTTAGCAAAGAGATATATAGCATCCTATATCCTTCATAGGCAATGTTTGTCTTAAAAATAGTCAACGCAGACGAAATTGCAGGTAATAGCTACTTACGGGTACATAAATATGAAAGAAAGTATATTATTATGTAGGTTCTGACAGAATTAAAAAAACTATACAATAATTTGTAAACGCAACTATCAAGAAATACAGAAGAACCACAACTAATTAGGAACATTATTGTTCAAAACGTGTGCTCTCTAGATATAACTTCTAGATCCATTAGCGGAAGCTGAAAGCTCTAGAGAATATTCTAATTTAGTTTGTCTGTCTAGTTATTTCCGTAACGTAACATGACCATCTTATAGAGAGCTTTGAGTTATACTTTAATCTTTGGATATATAAACATTTTGTTTGGAGGGTGGCGTCTCATTTAATGCTGGGCGGGGTGGTAGATACGGTATAGGTATACTTGTGTAGGACTGTATGTATCGCATTTTGTGAAATTGCGAAGAAGTTGGGAGTATTCCCGGCATGCCCAGGGGAGAGTGTCTGGACTAAACACCTCGTTTCTGTTTTATCTTTGTTGTGTACTAGGTGTACTTTGATCTAGTCTCGCTATATAAAGGCGAGAACTTTATTTAAAAGGAAGCGCTTATCTTTTAAATGAAAATAGTTCTTAATAAAAAAAAACATAGAGCGTCATGCCTATATTCCCCAAGCGTGAATGGCAGAGGTGTACTGTGTACGCCCACTTGTCGCCGACGATGTTAGGCCCCATGCAATATGGTGCGAGCCTATTGTCATATATCGGGAAGGATTCTAGACTTCAGGCAGATGGGATTTTTTCGATAGAATAACTGCATTTATCCGACCAACGAGGCTGTCATCATAGTTCTTAAGCATACGTAAAAATTACTTGTGTAGATTACCATGTACAATATTCTGACCCGCTGGAGCTATATAGTTGCTGCTAACCCCGTAAGAGGTTAGGCGTGATGATATAAGAATGTGTCTACTCTTATAAATATATGCGTGTTATTCAACTTGACATTTATTACTATATTAAAAACTTTTTAATTACTTTATTAGCAAGTGATTTTTATATAACGTGAAAGCCGGATCAATGTCCCAGTGATTTCGACCAAATAACAAATCTCTTCTCGAGGTTATTTATATTCGCATTCATAATAAGGAAACTTAATAAATTATTGTTGGTCTGGTGGCACATAATACGCGAAGCGATCACGAGGGTTAAAATAGGTCGGACAAAAATGCAGTTTTTCAGTAGAAAAATGTCCAGCCCGAAGTCTGGCATTGTGCCCGGTGCAATGGCTATAGGCTCGCCCCCTATTACATGTAACCTTACATCTTTGGCGAATAGTTGGTGTTCTCACTACACCCCCGCTTAGAGAATATAGGGGTGGCGGTGTTTTATTTATTTAATATCAAAGTAAAAGAATGCTAATATAGTTCTATTAATATGAAGTACCTTAAACGTTCATAAGTAAATGTTTTAACAATCGGAGACGATAAATACAATCATAGTGCATTCCGAGAATCTCTAAGGACTAATCAAGCCAAGAATACGTATATTAGATATGTGCTTGTACAAAACCAAGTATTTCTAAGAACCAGTAACTTCCACAGAAATCAAGAACGGACTACTGCGCAGTGCGTACTAATGCATACATCTGTATTACCATATTTTAATATAACTGGCCAGTTATTAACCGCGTCTAATTCTCACCACCTCGAAATGGAACCAGCAAGTAACCAGTTTTAAGAAAAGAAAAAAAATCAATTGTCCGCAGAATAGATTATATATATTGAAAGAGCTTGAAGGAGGGTCTAACTTTGTATACAATATAAAACACGTTTTAGCTACATTGCAATAAATCCCTTGCAGGGCAAGCAGAGATTAAAGTTCCAACAGGTTCATAAAGTATTCCTTTATGAAACTGTTAGAACTCTAATCTCTGCCTCAGTGGGACAATTTTCATTTCATGTTTAAATTATTATCATTGAATTATAGAGAGGCGCTTGTAGCGCTGTGCAACCGTATTCTTACCGATCACCAAGGTTAAGCAGCCTTCGACTCGGTTGGCCTGAGATAGGTGACCGTTTGTGTCATTTTCATATTCGAGCGTCTCCGTGCTTCGGAAGGCACGTTAAGCTGTTGGTCCCGGTTAACACTTAATGTGGTAGTCGTTAAGCCGAGTTGGAAGCCTTAAAGGCGGCTTGATAACTTCCAACAGCAGGTGGCCACAAACCTGCCTCCACCAATCCGCACTGGGTCCGCGTAGTGGAGTATGACCTGATCTCTCTTATCTCGATTTGTGAGAGAAGGCTTTTGCGCAGTAGTCGGCAGTATAGGCTGATATTATATGAGATATTATCCCTTTGTGGTTAATCTATGTATCTTGTATAGAAAATGGAGAGCCTACATCGACATTAAGTGTGTGAGGATCAGAGGAAGTATAACCTTGACCAGAAACATGACGAACTAAAAGCCTGACCACCTGTGGCAATATAGTAGTTATACTTAAATGGTGTGTTGACGTGTCCACGCTGCACTCGCGCTTTTGCGGCCAAAAGTGCATATGTCAGTTACTGGAGAGCACACCAAAGGGCAGTATTAATATATGTCAGTCATATGTCAGTTACTGGAGAGCACACCAAAGGGCCAAATAATAATTCACACCAGTAAAGCCATCACGTATGCCTTCGCCGTTGCCGAAATCGGCTGGATTGTCTGATTGGTGTATCCTTTAAACACCCATCTCTTTGTGTATAATTACTACATCCTAAAAGTAAAAAGTAGTTAAAAAAGTCATTCAAGAATAAAGATGGACACGTATATGTTCTAAAATCGGTCGGCTAGTGATTAAAAGACCGTGGATTCGAGTCCGTATAAAATGACACTATCTTTTAAACCTAATCGCTTTTTTACTACGCTGTTGCGAATACGGTCGGTCAGCTTCACTCCACACATCTTCCGCAGAGCTCGCATTTCCACCGCATTTATCCTACTTTCGTTCTTCTTCTTCTTCTTACATACTCAGCTCTCGCTGTCATATAACAGCGTTGGGAAAAGCACTCCGTTATGTGATAAATGTTGGAGTTGCTATTGTTGAAGTTTTTCTATCAACCAAACCTCAATAGCAGTCATAGGCAAGACGCTCCCCTCTTATTACATTAGAACCTAAATTTGTTGAAATTGAAATTAAGGTGTGTATATAGTGTAGTAGTAGTAAATAATAGGTATATCACTGAAATACCTACATGCCCCAAGCGGGGGTAATAGAGATGTACCCTCATAATGTAACAATAATATAACATTATTCACAATCGCAGATTAAATACACAATTAACGATCAAACTATTACAAAATTGCGGATGTTTATAAAAAAATATGTTCAGAGAAATCTGGGCATTAGTCATAAACCCTGTCATCTAACAAAGTTGTTAGTACAAGAAAAGGCGACCGAGCGGATTCGATTTTTAATTATAATAAATAACTAACAGGTGTATATGGCTAATAAATAAGACACCGACATTCTCATTATTGTAAATTGTGTTCTATAGTCTATCTACTATTTATTGAAATAATTTATATATGTTATCTAAGGTTTTTGAGGCGCGCGTAACGCTATGTAGTCTTGGTGTTATTAGCGATCACCAAATTAAGCAGCAAACGGCTCGCAAAGTTTGAGAAGGGTGACCATTTGTGATCTTTTCATATTAAAGCGAATCTGAGTTTCGGAAGGTACGTTGAGTCAACGACTCACTCGGTAACCAAGATCAACGATCTTGGTTACCACTTTATATAGTAACCGTTAGGTCAAGTTGGAGACCTTATAGGCTGCTTGTTAAGTGCCAATAACGGGTGGCCACTGGCTCTACTGATCTGCACTGGTTCCGCGTGATAGTATACAAGGTGTAACATAAATAACGCAAGACCTCAGACACCCCAATTAGATTATTGCTTTACGAATTCAATACAAAAATCAAACTTCCAATTTTATGGAGTTTTCTACCATTTTTTTTAGCTATTTGTTACCCAAATGAACCATAAAATTTAATAAATAATTAACTTTTGTATGCGTATTGAGGTGTATGTAATAGAAATACATTTACAATGGCCGTAATGCTTTGATTAATTATTAAATTTTGTTTAATACAGAACAGCGAACAGAACGAGTAACAGTTTTCTGAAAATTAAAAAATAAATTACCTAACCTTAAAAATAGTTGGTATCGATTAAGTTGCCGATTTAGAACAAACTGCTTTCAGGTCTTGCGTTAATTATGTTCCACCTGGTATAGACTACTCTCTCTCTCTCTCACCTTGTGATTCTGAAATAATTCCATAAGCATAAGTGTTTAAAGTATCTAGGTATCTATATTATCACGCTAGATCTCTTGCGGGGTAGGCAGAGAGTACAGAGTTCCAACAGGTTCTATCTTCACAGATCTATCTGGCTTCCTCCACTCTCATAGTTCGTCTTATACACGCTCGCTGCTTACGTAGACTCTTGACTTGCCCTTCAGATAAGACACGGTTCTATTTGGTTATGGTAAGATAGTCTAGGTTTTCCCTGGTACCAACATCCTTCCACTTTCGCATTCTATATCTGTTTTGTCACATTACACATTTCTGTAATGTAATAAAATATGTGCAATAATTGTGTTTTCTTGTAACATTAGAAACCCGTATACTTCAGAGAGAACCCTAATAAATAATGAATTTTCTTATTATAATTGCAACAAAATAACAACTTTAAATGTTTATAACGTAGCCATATCTTTTTGACCGGCACCTACCTAGTATGCATGCTCGTGCACTTAGCTTATGAATATGTATCCACGCGAGATTATATTAAGTGTTTAAGATAACAGTAATGTAGTGAGTATGTAATTAACGTAAATAAATTAAAAAAAATCAACTTTACATTATAATATAGATAGCTGATAGTCTATAGAAATATCAAAATGGAAATAACGAATCACAATGTAATAGGTATAATAATACCACTTGTCAATTACAATCTTTACGTCATTATAATGGTTTGATAATCTTAATTGCATTTGGGTAACGATTCTTGTCTACTCATTCCATCATCTTTTTGTATTAGGGTTCATCTAATAGCAAATTTACTTGACCAAAACAGACGCCGACATCAAAGTACAGTCGTTAACACACTCGCAAGACATTATCCCCGTATCGTACGCATATCCCTTAATTATTGTCCACACAATTGCTACGCCATTCCTACGCAGCGTACTACCACATTAGCAGCTCTCATAACACTATATCTGCTATGAAATATGCCTGCGACTGTCCACTGATAAGCATCTACGCAATTTTGCTCCTTTAGCGCGTTAATTAAGGGCGAAAATTGTGTGCGATGCGGTGTGACACAAGTGTGGGGACGATATTGTTTAAAAGGGAGGGTTCTAATGTCTGGTCATCGGTCGACTCTCGCTTGACCGTAGGGGTAATTTGGAGGCAGACAGCGCTCACATTTGCATCACAATGAGAGTCGGATCTGTTGGTGGCGGGAGGGGGCTTCCGTCCGTCGGATAAGCTGCGCGTTTTGGTATGTATAAAAGTGTGTAAGTTTGTCTGGTAGCTCGCTGTATACTTGAATATTAATTGTTCCTAGTAATCTGTAGTAGCAGTTTTGAGAATTCAATTCATATGTAGACAATTTAAAATTCCTACGTGTTTATACACCAGTGGAACATTATTTCAGTCAGGCACGATCTAACGACGTACCAGGGCCACATGAAGCTTAAGCGATGACTAATAACAGAAACTTTAAATAAAATTAATTAATTATTAGCAAACGCATGATCATCATAAATATAGCAATATTATCTTTATTTTCGTCTGGTGTTTTGTCTAGACAACTTTCTAATCAATGAATTTTGGCAGTCAATTGCTTATATTCTTATAGTTGCGCTAGTCTGAAAAATAGATTCTGACTCACAAAAATTATGTTATGTGAATACTTTTGTCTTCATAATCTTTTATATGTTTTTATGGGCTGCTATTGATATAACTTGTATGGGAATCGTTCATAATAATGATTCAACATGCTAATCTTTATTGCTCAGTGCTTAGCATACAATTGAAGGAAACATGTTCTTAATTTGTGGATTGAACTATTTAATTCTGGGTTACTCATTATGACCGGAAATAAGTTGTAGGTATAGTACAATTTTTGTCTTAAGCTTATCAAGATAAATATTACACATGTTTTGAGTTTTTTGTTTCCACACAAAAATAACAAACACTAATCAAAATATCATATAAAAATATCCCTATAATCTCTTCAATAAGCATTCAACACAGTACTATCCCCCAAACACCACCAATTGACACATCAATACAAGTCGCTATCGACAACTAAATCATAATTTAAGGTCGTAACAATACAATAGAATGTACGTGCTCCAATAAAGAGATCGCTAACGTTATGTGAGAACTTGATCCACTACATTAATAAAATATATCGCGTAGCGGCGATTACGTCAAACTAGACGCTTCCCAAAGGCGCCAGCGCATCGAATGCAAGACAAATACCAATATATGCAGTAAAGTGCAGTACGTCGTGCGCTGAATGACTGCAAAAAGAACTACGAATAGGGTGGCCATGGGACAAGGCTTGAGAAATTTAAAAGATAAAAATATACCAGTATGACTACATTTCTAAGTGTGAGTGGTAAAGATGTACTATGGAAACTGACATTTTTGTGACCAGCGACCATAATAAATGTACAAAAAAAAATGTAGCCCCAAACTTGGCCTTTATTCCTGTGTCGTGGGTGCGTTTACAAACATGAAAATTCATATACACAAATACCCAGACCGCAATAAATAATTGCGGATCACACAAAGATTTGTCCCGTGCGGGAATCGAACCCGTGACTAATAGTCACAGTGGGCGGAGCGGCTTAAGCTCTTAACCACTGCGCTAAATCGTCCGTGCGCTAAATTGTAATACGGGCCCCTATTACAATTATTTCTATTAGTTTTACACTGCTCATAATTCCAGACTCCGGACTGTTATTAAGAATTTTCCGTATAAAACAAGCAATAATACCAGCCAGCACCAATTTCATGATGCCGTACGCCACTAGTTCAAAACTGCAGTCTGCATAAACATAAACAAAAATAAAAGTCTGCATAAACAAAAGTAAAAATGCTCGAGGGCGCCTCGAAGAGGCGCCCTCGAGTATGTCGCCCTTGCCCTTCTGGCTGGCTGGAGCGAAGTGGTTGCACGCTCGCCTTTAAAATCCGGTGAAGCTGTAAAGGCCTCGCGGCAAACAGCGTACATCATTCACACACACACACACACTTCACAGACATTTAATAACCCTGAAGTCTCAGATAATATTTATTCATGCTATTGTTTTTTGTTGTTCACAGATTTTTGGAGGTATTACCTATTGTTATTTCCAGAATAATTACTCAAAATCTAGCATAAGAGTTTCGAAAATGCAAGCAACACGTTTATATTTATCGAAAATAATAATAAGCTACTCGTAGGACGTAATGTGGATGTGTGTAAATAAATGGATGATATTTCTCTTCCAGGACTAACCACTGAAGAATGTGACTGTTATATTATTACGTACTTAACTGTCAGAATTTGCCGAAAGACAATATAATAATAATGTTAGCAACAAGGCCATTACCAGCCAATTAAAGTCACACGTGTGAGAACCGTTGGTCTATTTCTGTACATAATGCAAGTAATATAATAAATGCTTATTACCACAAATAATGACTAATAAATGGAACGATGTATCGGTTCGTACTAAGCATGGCTAAAAATACTCAGTGTAAATAGATACTACTTGTGGTAAGTACTTTTTTGGTTAAATAAACACTAATGCTCAAAAGCTGATCGTCGACCAGATGAAGTGATAACATTGTGAATACGGTCGGTAAATGGTAAAATAGACTAGCACAGAACTGAAACGAATGACGCGATTGAGGTTCAGCTTCTGTATAGAGTGGCTATATTACACTGCTGAGAGTAGGCCTCTACCGATACTCAGCACGAGATAGATAACGGTGGATTGATGACGATTGCCTAACTATGTGTTTTATTACTATACTATGTACTTTATTAATTTCTGATATTTCTATCTAGGTAGTTAAAAAGCCGCTTGTCAAAAGGCTACGTTAAGATGACCAGCACACCCTGCTTGCCGCTTTCGTATACCTATTTATTGTTGTGAAACCACTTAGGTGTATTTTCATACAAATTGCAGCTTGTATGTACGAATTGTATGATATGTTCTTGGCCATAGGTTAGTATAACCGGAGTGCAGAAACTTGGAAATGGAGAAATATAGAAAGTAGTCGGTGAGTGCTACTACGGAGTTAGCGAGACTCAACGCATTCGCAAAAACGCCATCCAATGTTTTTTGATGAATACACGAATCAATTCGAGACTTAAACCTGAATGGAGGTATCTACTTATAAGTATAGTGTGCTAAGGCATTGCACCTAAACAGATATAATGCAAAAAAAACTTAAAATTGAAAGAGACAATGAAAAAAAATCCCCGATAACTCAAATATCATGGTAATACTATGTTCAGACAATAGAGACGAGAGTTAATAGTTTCATGTAATACAAATAAAATCATGGAAATAGCATTTATATACTCGTATAATGCTACAGGTGTTCTCAATGTATCATTGGAAATGTGTCTTATATCGATACGTACATACGGATAGGTCTTATGAATAAAAAGGTAGGTTTTTTACACTTTTTGTTTATTTTGATGATGCTCATTTTTCTATTAATATAACAGTGTACTAAATATACACTTTAAAAACAGTAATTTAATTGAATGAAATGGGAAAGTGACGTGTCAATAAACTAAGAAGAACTATTTACAGATTAGTAAGACTTTTAACATTAAAACTTTATCGTTTATTTAGGAGCTCCAATTTCTTGAAAAAAATTTGTGGAATTTTCTTGAATTTTAATTTGCTTCTATAGGACATTTTGTATCCATCTATCTATATCATCACACCAGATCCCTTGCGGGGTAGGCAGAGAGTACAGAGTTCAACAGGTTCTTTCCTTGCATACCTCTCTGGCTTCCTCCACTCTCATAGTTCGTCTCATACACGCTCGCCGGTTACGGAGACTCTTGACTTGTCCTTCAGTTCACTTCATTTTGTACCCATGAATAAGTAATATCTAGACATTAGTCACTAGGAAAAACGAAAAACAGTCTTAGTGTTCAATAAAAATCCATTTTACTAGGTAGTCTTACTAACAACTAAAATATTACATCAGAGCTACTATACCGTGGTACCTTACGCTTTCTCTAAAGCGATCGTTCGACTATCTTGCCTTCCACAGCATTCATTCATAAATATAGAAATTTATAACTCAATATATATTCACTCGGACTCCGTGGTGTCAATAAACGTTACAAAATATTAATCTTAGAGATAGCCTTTACTTAGAAATGATAACCCTTGGCACTTTAACGATATCGGGTTGAACCAATTTAAGGTGCGTAAATAGATTCAATCAATAAGTGAGTATATTGCTTTTATGATACTATGTTGATAAGTGTGTCGTAACGATGATGTATTACAGAGGAACATTGCTATGCGCCGAGCCAAGTTCTTAGGAAAACCTTGAGCAATTTTGATTTGATCCAGTTTTTTCAAATTGTATATATATATTAAGACATTTAAAATTAGTTTATATTCCACACATTTAATGTATTTTTAGATTAATTGCGTTTCGATGATTTGATTAAAGAGCTATGATGTCGGGTCTACAAAAATAAAAAGAGTATTTGGGTAAGTATCCTTCTTCATTCCAGAGGTTGATATCATTACACCTATATGTGCTGCTGCACTATAATTTAATAAAGAGGAAAGATATGTATTTTTGTATGTTTGTAACGAATAAAGTCAAAAACTATTGGACCGATTTTAATGATTCTTTCACCATTAGAAGCTACATTATTTAGAAGTAACATGAGCTATAAAACATTGACCTTTTAGGTGGCGCTGTTATCGACTGGGTACGAAGTCACGGGAAACTGCCAGTATACTTATAAAATAATTTATTCCTAAAGTTACTCAAAAGTTAATACACATTTCAGAAGATATAAGCACAAATGCTGTTTATTTTTCACGTTATTTCAGAAATTGACTGTAAATAAAACAAAATTGTAAATATTATTGTTCATTTTTTGCATTACAACTTTGTAGCAGACTCTTTGTGGCAACCTAGATAATTTCCCTTTATTTGTTTCAACGAAACAATTCAGGAACAATTGTATTATAAACCAATGCAGATCACACACAGCAATTATTCACATGCCACCTACCTCAAGAGCTTCCGAGGATGCTCGAATAAAAATACAAACGGTATCGCCGTATATACATAAATATCTCATACCTAAGGACAACAACAGGCCAGTTATAATACAACATTGTAAAGCGACCTTCCTTAATCAATGCAGCCAACGTGCACAATCAGTCGTAATGGTCTGATGTATGGCCGTCTATATTAACGCTGCGATGTACGGGGATGGTCGGACAATGCGGATGCATAGGGCCTTTATTCGGTATAACTAATTCCGTAACACGCCGCGTTACAATAGCTTCATGAAATGATCGTTTAACGTACGTAACGTTCGTACTCCAGTAGCATGCATCCAGTAGTAGCATGACGTACAGGCGAATGCTGAGAAAAAATTGGACTCAAAAAGTTACCAACCAAGTTTTGCGACAAGCAAATCAAGAACGGGAACTTACGACCATCGTTAACAGACGACAAACTACCTCGGCCACGTGCTCATCGCTCGGCGACAGATATCATCTTCTATAGGTCATTATGATGGGTAAAGCCACGGACAAAAGGCGTGTCAGTCGAAGAAAGAAGTCATGGCAGGAATTGCTAGCGCGGCACAACTGTTCCGTGTCGCACAGAATAATGAGATAACCAACCTTTACAAGTTGAAGAGGCACTAGAAGAAGAAATTACTGATATTTTCACGAAAATATCGTAACGCACCGCGTTCGGTCATAACGAATAAGAGCCCTGATGTTCTTTGCGAATGAACGTGGGCTTGACGGGTGTCGGGTGCGTATGTATTGCATGTATTACGAGAGGAAGTGCACTGTTATTTTTGTATGCAAAATACGCGATTGAACGCGATTTTAAGTAGTGATTTTTTTAATGAGGACTACTGGTTTCGGACCTGGTTGTATTTTTTGTATTCAAAATTAGTACAGCCATGGCGCGGTTAGTGATAATTTAGAGTATGACTATTTTGTGAGTTCTTTAGCAAATTAATCAACTTATAAACAAAAATATTAATTTGTTTCTATTGAAGATAACTCTCATTTTCACTGCCACGTTAAATGGTATATAGGGTGTCAGCTTCGAATCTTAGGTCAGGCAAACTGTTATCAGGGTTTTCTATTTAAGTACTTGTGTAGCGTGCACGAAGTGCACAATTGTGCCAGATGTGGTGGCAATAGTAATCTCTAGACGATAAAATGTGGTTGTACACAATACACCTCTGCATGTGTAATGTAGGCGTGATAGTGTTTCTTTATATAGAAAAAAAAAACTATTTCTAAAGACAGCTGCCGTTGGTCACCATCATATGTGAATATGTCGACAGCACAAAAATTAACTATACCATCAAAAACACTATTTATATATCCAAAAACATATTTCCATCTTTTACATCACGTTACACGAACAAAAAGTACTTCAGAGCATTATAAAAACAAATAATAAAACTTTAAGAACAGAAACAATACACACCAAACAATGACATACGGACGTAAAAATAGTTCGACAAAAGTAAAAAAGCAACAAAAACGATTCACAATATACCATTCAACCCTTTCGTCAAAATATGAGTCAAATTGTCACTTCCTTATTGCCCCATAAATTAACAAGCGCCATACAAATCTTGGAAGACAATAACATGGTTTTATATTAGAGAAATATTTGTCATCAGTCGACAAAGACGCAGTGTGCTGTGGACGTGGTGGAAATATGGAAGTCGTTTTATTAATATTAAACAGTTAAAAATTCCTACTCGTTTTACAAGAAGCTACGTAATATACCTACACTGAGGGATATTGAAGAAACATCGTCTGTATTTAGGTAAGAATCTTTTTATACACGATGTAATTTTTATCGTTCTGGAGCGAAAGCCCAGGTGATGTATCCAATGGCTACTGTTCACTTGTACTAAAAAATGAAAATAAAAGAGCACTTTAGTAAGTAAAATTTTCATAACATTACTAATGTACTGCATTAAAATACGAGTACTTATACCAAGCGCAAAATGATATTTAGGGATGACGCGGCTCTTTAGCTGCCCGGTAAACACGTTCGGTGTTCGACACCAAATGGGTCAATCCCGTTTCCTCCGCAGAGCTGTCGGAGCCCCGTGGTTCATACGGAACGTCGATCTCCATTCCGATCTCGGTCTCAAACCTATTCGAACCTTTATTGAAATGGCGACAACCCGATATTACGCGAACCCGTTTAATAACAGGAATTCGCTAATCGTAGCCGCCGCCGACTACAAAACTAACTCGCCTCCTATTAGCCGCTACCGCCGTCCGCGGCATGTTCACACCGACCCTCCCGATGTCCTTCCATCCCTTGCCTTTAGATACAGATACCTCACACCGAATCAGACACCGATCATACCGGCGAGGTCGAAGAGTCCCTTGCCCGCCGGCCGGTGCAGAGCACCAAGGCGAGACACCTAGTATATGCTCTCCCCTATAGCGACTGCCCAAGCCGAGACCGTTCCTCCTTTAGGCGCCCTTAAGCTAGTTGCCCCCTTGCCCTTCTGGCTCGAGCATAGTGGTTGTATGCTCGCCCGTCCGTTGTCCGGTGAAGCTGTAAAGGCCCCGCGGCCAACAGCGTAGATCATTCCTACACACACATGCACACCTTCGGTGTTACGGATTTTCATCCTAGCTAATTATGATATTCGGATAATTCACTTGGGTATTTGTTACTTATTGGAATGTTGTTTTTATTTATTCATTTACTACAATTGGATGGTTAAATCAACTGAGCATCCGATCTAGGAAGACTAAACTTACACCGTATAAATTTACCTATACTTTTAATCTTATGCTATGACAATAATGTAATCACAACGTCACGCTTAGTATATATCCTAAGCAGGGGTAGTAGACGAGTATTGTGTACACCCAGAAAATAATGGATTCTAGTGTAGTAAAAGACGAGCCTAACGCTATTATATTCCGGTCTGCTACAGAAAATTTTTCACTGGACAAATTACGCTTGGTTTCTTCTAGAGCTTAAATCTTAGACCTCGTAAGCACATGCCATAACACATGCAACAAAAATAATTTTAGAGAAATTGTGCTCACAATCGATTAATTAGATTTTGCTGAGACAAAGAAGACACACGACAAATGTAATATAAGTTTCTTTACTTCGCAGAAAAATTGTATGATGATTGAACATCCTTGCACTCTTATATATACTTCGTATTCTATTTTGCAAGAAAAAACCTGATATTGTAATTTCTTAAGTGATTAGTAATTTAATGTCAAAGACAAAAAAGCAGTGATAGCCTAGTGGTTAAACCGTTGGACTGCAAAGTCAAAGGTCTCGGATTCATACCGAGGCACGCACCTCTGTCTTTTCGAAAGCATGTGTGTATTAAAAATTAATTATCACTTGCTTTAACGGTGAAGGAAAACATCGTGAGGAAACCTGCATGTCTAAGAGTTTCTCGAAGGTGTGTGAAGTTTGCCAACCCGCACTGGGCCAGCGTGGTGGACTATGGTCTAAACCCTCTCAGTTTGAGAGGAGGCCCGTGCCCAACAGTGGGAGAGTTTCTTAACAGGGCTAATAATAATATTATTTTTTAATATTAATATCAAAGACGACTCGATACGATACTATATCATAATTAAGTATAATATCAGCTAGGTACGTTAATTAATTTTTAGTTAAAAAAAACTCTTTTAAAAAATTATTTATTCTACTACACTCCCTAAAACACAAGATAAGTAATATAAAAATCCGTGTATCTACGTAGTATTTTATAACAGCCAGAGGGAAAATATAAAATAGAGAACTATGAACGTTTCGCACCCCGAAAAACTTTACCGTATAAAGAAAATGCTCCTACAAAAAGGTTCACGTTCCTCATTAAAGGAAACTATTAAAGGACGAGGTCACTGGCAAGTAAGCGGGTTTTTGGTTCATATTATGTACCCACTTATATTAGACGTTCTAGGGACGAAAAAGATTTTACGTAGGCAGTTATTTTTGTTGAAACGGTAGTTTTTCGGGGATGTGAACTGGAACACAGAAAGGGATCTTGGTGTTATTATTAAAGACTTATAATTATGGGTCTATGGAATGACCTTTGTTAGTTCTTTTAATTGTTTTCAAAGACGTGTGGGGCCTCTAGAAATCTGTTAGAACTCTACAGAGTTCTAAAAATATATAATAAGCAAACATTTTAATGCTTGCTTATTATATACAAGGTGTAACATAATAAACGCAAGACCTCAGACACCCCAATTAGAGAATTGCCTCATAAATTCAAAACATAAACCAAATTTCCAAATTTAAAGGTTTTTACCCCATTTATAAGCACTTTTATACACCAATTAACAATGAAACTTGTACGTGTATGTGTGCATTTTGAGAAATATGGGTTAGGAATGCATTTGTAATCTCCTTATTGCTATGAATCAAGAATAAATGTAGTTTTTATAGCGCACTGAAGGAATAAAAGCATTTTTTTCATTAAAAAAAAAATGTAAGGTACGTTAAAAATAGTTGGAATCAATTCAGTTATCAATCAGAATAAACTACTTTCAGGTCTTGCGTTTATTATGTTACAGCTTGTATACACATGTTATTCGAAAACGACTTGAGTATTGTTGTCACACGATATGAAATAGTATTTTATTTTCTATGTTTTAACCAGGTGTTTTACTGTAGTTTCTTTAAATGTCAGTAACAAGAATTTTTTAACATCAATAAATATATTTATTTTAAAATTTTGGTACTATTTATTTATTTTTAGTTTAGAGATATATTTAGGTTCACAAATAGACATATTTAATTGGAGCTGGAGAGCGATTGTCGATACCTATGTTCAGCAGTGGACAACTATAGGCTGAGGTGATGATAATGATGATACAAATATTTTAAAAGAAATTTTGAACATCTTTCTAAATAAAATGCTGGTTTTTATTCTTTTGTTATCAGAAATTTGTTATTGGAAACAATACAAAAACTTCATAAGTTCCCAAATCCGCCTAATGCTACATGAGAAATAATATTATATTTAAATTTAAAAAAAATCAGTCTACAGACGCAATTATTGACGGTACATCTGAGTGGAGGCATCGCGACCTCGTAACGCTTAATGATGGTTCCATAATTACTTTTGGCAATTTATTTTCGTACCCCATCATTAAGCACGACTGGGTTATGTAATAGCTGTTTGTATATTTATTTAGTAAATTAAATTTGGGGGTGGATAGCGTTATCTCCGAGATTTGCTTTAGAAAAATGCTCTAGCTAGGTACTTCAAGTTGCAGAAAAAAGTCGAATTACACTACGCAATTACTTCCATCTGCCTATCTCTATCGTCACTCTAGATGGATTATTACTTTATTTTAATAAAAAAACATGGTATATTTAGCAGCATCGGATCAATAAAAATCTACTCAGCAGTAAATAATAACTTGTCATGTAAAAAATAAAACACTAAGGTAGTATTAATATAATATTATTAGCCCTGTTAAGAAACTGTCCCACTGTTGGGCACGGGCCTCTTCTCAAATTGAGAGGGTTTAGGCCATAGTCCACCACGCTGGCTTAGTGCGGGTTGGCGAACTTTACACACCTTCGAGAAACTCTTAGGCATGCAGGTTTCCTCACGATGTTTTCCTTCACCGTTAAAGCAAGTGATAGTTAATTTTTAATACGCTCATGCTTTCGAAAAGACGGAGATGCGTGCCTGGGTATGAACCCGAGACCTCTGACTTTGCAGTCCAACGGTCTAACCACTAGGCTATCAATGCTCACACACACAAAGGTAGTACTTCGACTTTTTGACATTGGTACCTTACATTGGTACCTTCTTTGGTTTCGGTAGTCTCTTTATGGCTAGATGACCTTATCTAAGCATTGAATGGGTGTTACCAATAGTCACGTAAGGTACTAGTAAATATGACTGTTATATTTTCACTGCATTATATTTACCGACACTCAGAACATAAATTAAAATTTGTTTACGAAAATTTTACAGAATGACGAATTAATTATTATAATAATAATAATATAAGCCCTGTTAAGAAACTGTCCCACTGTTGGGCACGGGCCTCCTCTTAAACTGAGAGGGTTTAGGCCATAGTCCACCACGCTGGCCCAGTGCGGGTTGGCGAACTTCACACACCTTCGAGAAACTCTTAGGCATGCAGGTTTCCTCACGATGTTTTCCTTTACTGTTAAAGCAAGTAATAATTAATTTTTAAAACGCACATGCTTTTCGAAAAGACGGAGGTGCGTGCCTGAGTTTGAACCCGAGACCTTTGGCTTTGCAGTCTAACGGTCTAACCACTAGGCTATCACTGCTATTACTGCTACGGACATTTACGATAATATACCTATATTCTATCTATCTATATCATCACGCCAGATTCTTTGCGGGGTAGGTAGAGAGTTCCAACAAATTCTTTCTTCATAGTGGAGGAAGCAAGAGAGATCTGTAGATCTCTCTTGCTTCCTCCACTCTCAGAGTCCGTCATATACCTATATTATTATATAAAAACCCTTAATATAATACCAAAATTTCCTCCCTTATGTACTGACATAATGTACTTCAATAACGAACCTTCTTTTCTGATTAGATTCTCTTGGCGATAACACCGAGGTCTGCGTTTTTGGCAGAACGTTAATAGCTTATTACAAGATACACATGTAGACAATATGAGAAAAGTAGGAAAATGTTGTATTTTGTTTTAAAAAACGTAGCTTCAGACTTGGTATTATAATGATTATTATTATATTAAACGTTTGGTTTGTAGGTAACACGAATATTCCCGTGTCGATATTGAACCCTCGACTGTTCGATCCAGTTCTTTATGACGGGTTACGTTTCTTTTTTAAAAAGAAAACATATTTAGATATGAGTAGGTATATTGCGGCTATCATTATATTAATACGTGAGGCAAAAACTTTTTACCCCTTTTTACGAAAATTGCGCGGACGGAGGAGTATGAAATTTCCCACAATTATAGTTTACATAGAGAACGAGTGCAGAATGCTAATATTCTTTTAAAATTATGCATAAAACATACATTAAATCAATAAAAAATAACATTACACACCTACCATGTATTTGACACAATACACTTCAAATTATTTGTCTATAGTCTTACTGAATGTCAAACATAACGAGCAAGCGATGCAAGAGTTTTTACAAAAAACATCGCTTACAAAGAAGTATTGTATCATTAATTAAATTATCGAAATATGTATGTCAAGTTTAATGGACGGCATTTTCTTTATCACATGGTTTTTTGTTAAAATAAATAAAGGTATTCTTTAATTTAATCATTTTTTGTTTTTTTTTTTATTTATTTAAATTTCACATAATTTGTTTAATAAAATACGCAAATTAACAGTGTACCCTTGGCGAAATCTGTGATTATAGAAGTATAGTCTTTGACAATATAACCTTAATAATGTTCAAACTTATGATTTAAATTAATTATGGTCGAATTTCGACCAATGGGCGACCACTAGTCTATATAAATAGATATGTGCACTTAGTCGATATTAAATTCCCTTTAGTACTTCTACCTGATGTAATAAGGTTTGGTAAAATAGCCGACGGAGCGCGATGGAAGCGCTCGGCTACGTTCGGTCGTGACGTTTGCCGTCGAGCCGAGCGGGGCTGTGCGGTGTGGCGTCTCCCGTACATTTTAGTGCATTACTTCCCAAGCCGTGCTGCGTCGGCTATGTGGCAAAACCTTTAGCGGTATCGTACTCTACAAAGGGCTACCTGAACTCTATTAACATGGATTGTATAATGCATGAATATGTAATAATAATATCCCTAATAATAATAATATCCCACACAGTCCCACTACTGGGCAAAAGCCTTCTCTTACATATCGGGGTGAGAGAGATTAGGTCATACTCCATCACGCTGATCCATTGCGGATTGGTGGAGGCGGGTTTGTGGCCTCCTGCGTTGGAACTTATCAAGCATCTTAAAAAGCCACATTAAGTGGTAACTTGGCCTTCCGAAACACGGAGACGCTCGAATATGAAAATGCTATAAACGGTCACCCATCACAGATCAACCAAGTCGAACGCTGTTTAACCTTGGTGATCGGTAAAAGCAGCGGGGTCCCACAGCGCTACGAGCGCATGGATATTTAGCCTTTTTATAATTAAAAAATGAACTGTTCATAGAAACAACAGTGTACAATAAATTAACAATAATTATTCAATAATTCATCGCCGATTAGACTCCCTACTGACTCTACCACTTTATTTAGTTTAACATAGAGTCATATTTAAATGGACGAATTACACCTTATTATGTATACACAACGGCATATATTTTTCATAATTTATGAAAACTTAAACAATAATTTACAAAAACTTATAGCTATTGCTTTACAATGTACCTAATAAGTAGTAGAGTTCGGTTTATAGTGTTGTGTGTTATCAAATAGACGAGAATCAAAGAGTTATTCAACGCTTTTAATCATAATCGAATTTTGTAGTTGTAACTTAAACTGATGTAAACAACAAACAAAACTTATTTTTTTTTAACAAATCATAGCCCCAAACTAGGCATTATTCCTATATCGTGGGTGCGTTTACAAATAGGAAATTTACATACTTTGATAAACAGCAGTGATAGCCTTGTGGTTAGACCGTTGGACTGCAAAGTCAGAGGTCTCGGATTCAAACCCAGGCACGCACCTCTGTCTTTTCGAAAGCATGTGCGTATTAAAATTATTTATCATTTGCTTTAACGGTGAAGGAAAACATAGTGAAGAAACCTGCATGCCTAAGAGTTTCTCGAAGGTGTGTGAAGTTCGCCAACCCGCACTGGGCCAGTGTGGTGGACTATGGCCTAAACCCTCTCAGTTTGAGAGAAGGTCCGTGCCCAAAAGTGGGACAGTTTCTTAACAGGGCCAATATTATTATTATTATACTCTAATACCCAGACCGTAACAAATATTTGTGGGTCATACAAAGATTTTTCCCGTGCGGGAATCGCACCAGCGACTACTCAATCCTGTGGGCGGAGCGACTCAAGCTCTTAATCACTGGACCAAGCCGCCCGTCAAAGTTAGAAATACTAAAGACCTAATAACATAAGCTTATTAAATTCTTTAAAACTAAGGCGCTTTTATTTTTTGGATTATTAATAAACTTCTATGAGAGTGGAGGAAGCCAGAGAGATATGTAAGGAAAGAACCTGTTGGAACTATGTACTCTCTGCCTACCCCGTAAGGGATCTGGCGTGATGATATAAATAGATAAGAGCAATGAGAGCCTAGTGGTTAGACCGTCGGACTGCAAAGTCAGAGGTCTGGGGTTCAAATCCAGGCACGCACCTCTGTCTTTTATTAGCGTATTAAAAATTAATTATCACTTGCTTTAACGAGGAAGGAAAACATCGTGAGGAAACCTGCATGCTTAAGAGTTTCTCGATTTGTGTGAAGTTTGCCAACCCGCACTGGGCTAGCATGGTGGACTATGGCCTTAACCCTCTCAGTTTGAGAGTAGGCCCGTGGGAGAGTTTCTTAACAGGGCTAATATTATTAGTATATATACCGTCAATTCTTCGATACAATTATTATTTAAACACTCTAATATGATTATGCAACAAAAGACAATAAAATTAAACTAATAACAGGTCGATTGCAATTCAATTAAAACAGTATAATCACACACACGCTTTATAATCGACATAACTAGGTACAAATTACACATTCACCTAACTTATAACGCTAGCAGTAACTATTACCACACCACGAACAATCCACCCTAACATTTCCAAACAAAAAATCGGTACGCCTCTCCTACATCCGATTCCTCCAATCACGTACGAACCAACGAGTCGATTGTTCGAACTTCCCCCATCACTATTCCTACTGTGTCGTGAGCATATTTTAAAACCTGTCACAGCAATATGACGCCGTCCCGAGCCGCCCCACTAGTCTAGCCAAGACCCTTATTTGCTATAACGAATCGCGCCAAGTTACGATAACGATGTGAAATGATCATGGAATGATTACTTATTGACACTGGAGCTAAAATCTCTTTACTATAGTGTAACAGATTTGTTAAAGACAATAACATAGTCCTATTTAACTAAAGGAAGGAATCTGTTGAAACTCTGTACTGTCTGCCTACCTCGCAAGGGTTCTGGCGTGATAATGTAGATATTTATGTACTTAAATTAATAAAAACCTAACAACTATTTGTCTCATAAATAACTTCTTGATAACATGAATTTGTTTTTTTAATAGCATACGTAAAAATATGTATATATGCACATACTTACACGCGAACACATAATGCATACTTTTATATAAAATGAATTAATGTTTGATTTATTTTTAACTAGCGACCCGCCCCGGTTTCACACGGGTGAATCATACACCTTTCCCTTGAATCGCACCGTCCATTTGTAAAAACCGTATAAAAATCCGTTTGAAACCTATTGAGTTTATCGCATTCAGACAGACAGACAGACGCGGCGGGGGGACTTTGTTTTATATGTAGTCTATGAGCAAATACGGGTTGCAAGAAGGGTGACTTCTTCCTACAGATATTTCATACTTACTAGTCAAGTCACCACAACATGATTGTTAATGAATTAAACATATTTTAATTAATTTTGAATGGAGTCACTTTTAAAATTTCACGAAGTTATCATAACACGCCACGTTTGGTTAAAGGCGCAAATAAGGGTCTAGAACTTAAATTAAGGGTGATTTCGCTTCTACGTCACTTATAAACTATTGTTCGTGATATAATTAAATTGTTTTGATAAATATGCTTCAGCCAGTGAATTTGTATTTTGGGCTATCGTAATTACAGTTAGGTTATCTTAATTGCGTGTTCTGGACCGAAATTTGTAAAGAAAATATCGATACAGTAGTATATTATAATGTCTTATGAAGAGACGTTTTGTTCATGAGTTTTACAATACTAGCAGTCAGTTATTGTTTATTAATAATAATTATAAAAAGTTTGACGTTGTTAAAAGTTAAGAACGAGGAATATGGCGTGATGATATAGATAGATAGAAAAATTGAGAATGGTTAATATTTTTTATTTTTATGAATATTTCGATATATTTTATAACATATCGCAGTGACGGCCGATAAGAAAAGTTACACTTAATTTTAAATGTCGTTCCGGATGCCTTTAAGAATATGTATGTATGTATTTAATTCTAACAAAAACTAATAAAATTTACTCTTTATTATTTTACTTTAATACGCATTGTACTGTACTACTATTCTATACTTTCTGCCTACCCCGCAAGGGATCTGGCGTTATCATATAGTATGTTACCTTAATACCTATATGTATACCTATTAAATATTTAAAGTTATGTTTAAAACTTTCAGTTTAAGAGGAGGCCCGTGCCCAATGACGGGACAGTTTCTTAACAGGGCTAATATAATTTATTAAAACTTCATAATTTAGCAAAAAAGTAGTTATAAAAGGGAATTTGTACCAACATAATTGTTTGGCTTTAACAACCCAAATTACATGTAATAAAGATCTACAGATAGTATGAATATAAAACCCACGGCAAAATAATTTGGAACTGTGTCACTTGCCGCTACATTAACAAAACACTTTTATAGATTTTAGTATGAAAATGTACAATTTTATATACGAGTACCTACTAACGTATTCTTATAATTAGGTAAATATACTCTTTAACTACATTGGTTGACCATTATTTGTACATATGAATTTCCATGTTTGTAAACGCGCCAACGACACAAGAATAAATTCTAGTGTGGGGTTACGTTTTAAAAAAGGAAAAAAATTGACTATGACCTAAGAGGTATGGCCAGGGGTATTCTAATCACTTAATATTAAAATGATCTTAAGCAGCCCACCAATGTAGTAGTAATCCTATAGATGTGTCCGGGTCCGAAGTCAGGATATCATGTTTGATAGTTTTTAATCCTTCATGGCGCTTGTAGGAAAGAACCTATTGGAACTTTGTACTCTCTGCCTACCCCACAACTGATCTGGCGTGATGATGTAGATAGGTCGATAGATAGAGGACGCTTGGGCAGTTTTATTGGTGACGGCGTATTCTAGTAGTTAGCGCAGAACACTCCGTTCTTTTTGTGTGTGAATGATCTTCGCTGTTGGCCGCGGGGCCTTTAGAGCTGTACCGGACAAGAGGACAAGCGTGCAACCACTACGCTCTCGCCAGAAGGGCAAGGGGGCAACCAGCTCAAGGGTGGATCAAGGAAGCACGGCCTCGCCTTGGGCATTCGCTTTGGGGGAGAGCGTATACTAGTAGGCTTTCTTCATTCACTTGGATTCACTGATAACATGAAAATTCACATACACAAATACTGGTATCTTGCCGTGGTGCTGTCTGATGTCGGTGTCTGATCCTGTGTGCGATATCAGTATCCAAAAGAAGGGATTTAAGGGCATAGGGAGGGTCGGTGAGTACATACGGCAGACGGCGTTAGAGACTGATAGAAGGGAAGTTAGGTTCAGCATAGTTGCCTTCCACTCCGTTCACTGGGTTGATCTGTCAAGGGTTCGATCCCCGCACGGGAAAAGTAGACAAATATTTATGTGACTCACAATCATTTGCCCCGGTATAGATCTTTGTGGATGTTTATGTTTGTAAACACACCCATGATACAAAACGACGAAGAATTGGTATAGTGGTTAAGAGCTTAAGCCACTCCACATACTGAATCGAGTGGTCGCGGATTTGATCCCCGAATGAGACAAATCTTTTTGTGCCCTACAAAATTTGTTTTTGACTGGGTTTTTATGTGTTCGAATCCCATGTTTGTAAATGCATTCGCGATACTTGTATGGGGCTACATCGAAAATTAACTCCCACCGTAATGCCAAATTGTTACGGGGCGGTTACTCGTCATAATCTTGTTGTCATTCGCATGTTTACTAGCACCGTGTAAAGTACCATTCTGCTGCTAAAACTTGTTCTGTTAATCGAAAACGGAACAAATTAATGTAAAAAGTAATCTATTTTCGTAAACACCACTACGCCTATTTACCCAAGCGGCAGTGGCAGAGGTGACTATGTATAAACGGGTACAACCATAGTTCGCCGACGATTTTTAGCCCTATATAATAGGGGGTGAGCCTATTATCATATACCGGTCACAATTACAGACGGCCGATTGATACTTGGTATTTTAAGATAGAAAGCTACATTTGCCCGACCAAGATTTGAACCCAGGACCTTGGGATTGCAAGGCGCATTATTCGCGACTAGACTAACGAGGCAGTATATTTATGTTCAGGCTTTTGCAAAATCAGTTCCCAACATAATCCTCCATATTTACCACTACTGTGCCATCATTTCATTAAAGCACCATAATTAAAAACGCCTAAATAAACCTTCTGTAACATAAAAACATAGTTATTAATAGCCTTTTTTAATTAAGCCCAGTCCATGTACGTATACGGTTGGTGGAAGCCTCATTTTATGTGAATACTTACGAGTACGTTATTAAGTAATAAATTGTTTGAAAATATTGCTTAATCATAATTTTATTGCCTTCTGGTTTTCTACGGGTGACATTCGCAGTTGTCAACATTGGGTTTTATTTTCTTATCTTGGTACTTTATTCCTTTGCGGTAAGTTATATAATATTACTAAGGTAAATATTCGCTTTTCATATTAGCCTATGCTTTTACGCGAAATACTCATCGAACGATAAAAATAATCCAACTTACAACTACACACTAGGAAATATTCCAATATCATGGGTGCGTTTACATACATGAAATTCACATACACAAATAACCAGGCCGAAACATATATTTGTGGATCGTCCAATGATTTGTCTTTTGCGGCGATCGAATCCGCGACTACAGGTTCAGGCGGGCGGAGTGGGTTAAGTTCTTAACCATTGAACCAAGCCGTCCGTCAAAATCAAAATCTATCTATCTGCGTCATCACACCAGATCCCTTGCGAGGCTGAGAGTACAAGTTTCCAACAGGTTCTCTCCAGGTTTAGTAATAGTTTGAAAAAAAAATATTTTTTTGTATACAATGTATATGGGTATATTTTATTTTTGTATACGTAATTACTTTTTTCAACATTAATTTTTTAATCACAGACGATATCTTTTATTCTATTTTCTGATTTTTTGTAGTGTAACGGAAGTGGAAAAGGCATGATAATATCAAATATACCGTGTAACATCAACTTTGCAACGCTTAGCATACAAATGGTCATTGTTTATTATTCAAGTTTACTACTAAATTCTCTTTTAAATATATTTATATTTATTTAGAATTAGAAGAAGACTTATTTAGAAAATTATTTAGAATTATTGCAACGCATTTACTGTGATCGTTTTTACTTAGTCGTGCTTGTACACAATGTAAGTACTTACTTTTTATTTCACTATCATCATTTTTTCCGGTATACAATGCGAAAGTGGAAGGATGTAGGTACCGGGGAAGACCTAGACTCTCTTTTAGCACGACCAAATAGACCGAGTCTTATCTGAAGGACAAGTCAAGAGTCTCCGTAACCGGCGAGCGTGTATGAGACGAACTATGAGAGTGGAGGAAGCCAGAGAGGTTTGTAAGGAAAGATCTTGTTGGAACTCTGTACTCTCTGCTTACTCCGCAGGGGATCTGGCGTGATGATATAGATAGATAGATTATCCGGTATTTTTATTTTCATCTGTGTGAACTTGTAATTAGCAACATTGTTATCTATTTGTTTTAACACATAATATCCGCGCTCTTAGCGCTATGCGACCGCGGTGTTCTTAACGATCACCCAGGTTAAGCAGCGTTCGATTCGGTTGGCCTGAGATGGGTCACCGTTTGACGCATTTTCATATAAGAGCGTCTCCGTACTTTAGAAAGCACTTTAAGCAGTTGGTTCCGGTTTCCACTAAATGTGGTAGTCGTTACGCTTATAGGCGGCTTGATAAGTTCCAACAGCAGATGGTCACAAACCTGCCTCCACCAATCCGCATTGGGTCCGCGTGATAGAGGCCTAATTTCTCTTAATTTGATTTGTGAAAGAAGACCTTTGCACAGTGAAACAGTATAGGGTCATATTATAATATTATTACATATTTCCGTTATGAGTCTTTAAGCTTACATAAAATACAAAAAAAAAATTGGTTATGCATTTTAATAGCAGTGTATGAAAACCGTATAAAGAAATACGTATACGTCAGTCCAATACCCATGCACGTAACAAAATTTCGCTTGCGCGGGTTACGGGGAATGGCCAAGATTTCACGCACCTACCTATGTTGTTCGCACGTTTATTAACTACGTCTACAAACACCAACTCCGTTTGACTTGACTATTAACTTTATTCAGCGAGTGGGGATAACAGAGGTGAACGCTACACCAACATATCGCCATCGATATATCTTTACTAATATTATAAAGAGGAAAATGATTGAACGGAGAATGCGCGAGAAGTCCGATGGAGTGTTGTGTGAGGCACAGGGAGGTTTCAGGTCTGGAAGAGGATGTTCGGATCAAGTTTTCTCCCTCCGCAACATCGTAGAAAAGCATCTGGCAGTAGGCCGGAAGGTTTTCTGCGGTTTTGTGGACTTGGAGAAGGCGTTTGATAGAGTTGTGCGAAAGAGACTTTGGGACATTTTGCCAGAGTATGGTATAAACGGCACCCTGTTGCGAGCCGTCCAGTCCACCTACGTGGACAGCAAGGCATGCGTACGGGTGGGTGGTAACATGTCACCTTGGTCTGACGTTAAAATCGGCGTCAAGCAGGGTTGCGTGTTGTCCGCTAGACTGTTTATAGTGTATCTGGATAAAAGTCTTCAAAGACTGAATGCGATGACTGAAGGGGTAAAAATGGGTGATCTAGTGATAAACCACCTATTGTATGCAGATGACGCGGTTTTGATAGCGCCAACAGCCACTGATCTGCAAACACTAGTCACAGTTATGAGAGACGACTGCATGAACAATGGCTTACATTTGAATGTAAAAAAAAACCAAAATTATGGTTTTTGAACGGGAAGAAACCAGAACGAATGCAAGGATTGTGGTTGGTAACGATGTGCTGGAGCAAGTGAATGAGTTTGTATATCTTGGATGCGCCTTCAGTAAGGATGGGAAATACACCGCTGATATAGAGAGAAGAGTGAATGCAGGTAATAGAGTGAATGGTGCGATGGGAAGGCTACTTGGGAGCCGGCACTTAAGCCAAAAGGCGCAGCTGGCCATGCCTAACGGAGTGCTTGTCCCAACGCTGTTACATGGCAGTGAGAGTTGGGTATGTAAGAAGGAGAACGAAAGCAGGCTAAATGCGGTCGAAATGCGATCTCTGCGGAAGATGTGCGGAGTCACGCTGACCGACCGTATTCGCAACAGCGTAGTAAGAAAGCGAGTAGGTATGAAAGATAGTATCGGTGTAAAGATGAGAAAGGGTATGCTCCGTTGGTTCGGGCATATAGAAAGAATGCCAGAAGAAAGAATGACAAAACAGATATACAATGCGAAAGTGGAAGGATGTAGGTGCCGGGGAAGACCTAGACTATCTTACCATGACCAAATAGACCGTGTCTTAGCTGAAGGGCAAGTCAAGAGTCTCCGTAACCGGCGAGTGTGTACGAGACGAACTATGAGAGTGGAGGAAGCCAGAGAGGTATGTAAGGAAAGAACCTGTTGGAACTCTGTACTCTCTGCCTACCCCGCGAGGGAGCTGGCGTGATGATATAGATAGATAGATAAAGAGGTAAAGTTTGTGAGGTTGGATGTTTGGGGTAATCTCCGGTACTACTGATCCGATTTTAATGATTCTTTCACCATTGGAAAGCTACCTTATCCAGAAGTAACATAGGCTAGACCCGGTAGGTGGCGCTGTTGTCGACCGGGTACGAAGTCGCAGGAAACTGGTAGTATATGATATAATAGGGCGCAAGCCTTTTATTATGCTTGACGTAAAAATTCTTTGTTCAAACGATGATTTAAACCCTAAAACTCTATCGATAACCACATCATACACCGGTAGATCAACAAGGCAGTTCCAATTTTCAGTATATAACAGTAAATTAACATTTTCACATCGTTTTATAAGCTTATAAAACACATGTTTGGTGTTTCAACATGTAATATTATAGCTTTCTATCTAAATCAGAAACCAGTCCACTTAATTATGAACACTCGTAATGTATGAGTTTATTGACTCTGATACGTTTTATGGTGTCTATGCCTAATACATCTTTATATGAGAAATATAATATCGTTAAGCCATATTTGTAAACTCGAAAAATACTAATGAATAGCTATTAATTATGTACGGAGAATTGCAAGTAATTTCGATTAAATTCTATAATGAAAAAATCTTGAAATTAATAGATTAAGATACGATAGTAAAAGTACGATTACACAAATTTTAACACATTCGACGAATAATCTTTGTAAGAAAATATAATGTAAATGTAAATGTAAAATCTGCGTTAAAAGAGTAGGTAAAGCGATTATTTTGCAAAAATTTTTATCTACACTATAAAATTTAAATAAAACCTTTTTTTACCTATATGACGGCCAAATAGAAGTTTTCGAATATAAGATTTGCTTTGAAACATATTAATCACTAGAAAATTGATAAGTTTATAAAACAATACACAAATATAAGCTAAGACGACACTTTCTAAAAACCAACATGAATTCAGCTCTAAGTTACAGTCATTTAGAAAAGCAAATACGAACCTTAAGTCAGCAAGTCTTCGAATATTATAATTAACATTCCAATCTAAATCCAACATTCCTTAGTCTCTTTACTCGGCAGACTTGCAAAATTTGCTTCGATACAGAGTTCGGTTAAAGTTCGCAGTTTAATAATGTCAGTTCCAGTCTATACCCGACACTTAATTACACTCGCTTATAATTGAAAGTTTGGGAGCTTATCGTGTCTGAGAGTTGTCGCGACTCCATTGTTCGCGGGCGCCTAGAGATAGGAGATAGAATTTTGTAGCACGTGCACCTACTTATACTGTATTAATAAACGGTGATTGTTATCTACTATTTGTGATATGTACCTACCTACTTTTTTGATGTCATGTAATGATTTATTCGGCCTTTCGGGCGAGTGACGACTACGTACAGAAAAATAGCAGTGAGTGGGCAGGCCAACAAGATTGGTCGCCCTCCTATCGGCCGCTACCGCCGTCCGCGGTATGTTCTCACCGACCTTCCCGATGCCCTTATATCCCTTCTTTCGGACACACCTCACCGGCGAGGTCGAAGAATCCCTTGCCCGCCGGCCGGTGCAGAGCACCACGGCGAGATATCTAGTAAAGGCCTCCCCCCTAGCGTTCCTCCTTGAGGCGCCCTTGAGCTAGTTACCCCCTGCCCTTCTGGCTTGAGCGTAGTGGTTGCACGCTCGCCCTTTTGTCCGGTGAAGCTGTAAAGGCCCCGCGGCCTATAGCGTAGATCATTCACATACACACACAAAAATATATTTCAGTAAATTGTTAAATAATTGATTTGTCAGTAAAAATTAAATGCCCAAAGCACAAATCCAGTTTCACAGTTATCTTTAGGAAGTTCTTCGTCCTACAGTGATGCTGTAGCTGATGATGATGAGAAATCTTCTCATGACGACCATCATCCAAAAATGAGTGGTAGACTTAGGTTTCCCAAACGTCCACTTTTCACTAAGGTTGGCTAAAATATCTTATGTTGTTGGAAGGTCAGCGGTAAAAATTTCTCAGCTGATGTCTAATGATTTACAGAAAGTGATAATGGCACTGTTCTACTACTAGGTGGCGAGATTTAGCATCACACGGGATCTACACTAATCTTGCCTAGTTAAGTTTCTTTCCTCTCTCATCTGTATCCGGGATCAAAGTTACTAGATCTGAAAATTTTACATCACCACAAATCCTGTAGATGTCATGTTCTCAAACAGTAATTATCTATCTACTTAATTGTATCGTAAATTTCAGTGCCTGATATAAACACCTATAGATACAATATGGAACGTAATTTTCTCTCCTTAAAATGTAAGGCCCTCGAAGTAAAAGTTAAATTATGCCGCAATAAACTGATTAGATAGGTACCTACATAAACTAAAATCAAACTGACGACGATTTGGTATAATGGTTTAGAGTCTAGGCCACTCCCCTCATTGAATAGAGTAGACAGTCGGGGGTGCGATCCCCCGCAGGATCTCTAAAAAATCTTTGTGTCCTGTGTGCGCCTGAAATTCATGGTTGTAAACGTGCCCACGCCACAAAAATAATTCCTAGGGTAGAGCTAAGTTTTTTTACATTCTCTTTATTTACATATCAAAATCAAGAGCATTTTATTCACGTAGACCAAAAGGGACTTATGAATAGTAAAAAACAGAAAAAATATTGATTACTTAAGACTCTACCACCCGTTCGGAAAGTTATTCCTGTGGAGAAGAAGGGTACGAAACTCCACGGTTACTCTTTTTTAATAATGGGAGTTTTACAATTGTTTTTGTATACATTGCATTAATGGGGTATGGGAGAACAATGCAGAACGAGCGACGATTTACATACATACATTTACATATATCTTACACATAAATGTGGCTCTACAATTGAAATTTTTACTTAAGATTATAGTTATACATTTTTTAAATAACATATAATCTCTTGCGACTCTTTTTTGAGTTCTGAACACCTAAATCGTGTAGCAATAGCAAACCAGCGAAATGTCTTCAGGAAAGTTGCCGCTTCCGTTAATTTAAGGTTCCCTCTCGTCCTTACGAAACTTAATTGTTCTAACGGAAGCTTGGTGCCGGATCCCAAAACGGGTATTTACCGCTCTCCGGTGGTTCATGGCATGTCCGTGACGATTCTATGGGCTTTTCTGATTAAAAACTTTCTCAATTTTCTTTAATAGCTTCTTAAAGATTTTTTTTGCAGGTTAAATATATAATTAAAGTGAGTGTCTGATTTTAAATGGCAATAGTTATTGTTATTCGGTTGTGTTTTATCTCATTGTATCTTGGTGCTTATAATAGTACCTAATTGAAGTATTGATTGGCGATCACGAAATCGTGGATTCAAATCCTGAGTTGGACAATGTTGGGGTTATTCTGTCGAAAAAAATTAATAGAACTTTGAGACTTGGATTGCGTCCGGTATGACAGCAAAAGGCTTTCCCCTTGTTACATTGCCACCTAACATCATCAGTATTGACGCACGATTTAGCGCAGTGGATAAGAGCTTAAGCCGCTCCACCCACTGGATCTAATAGTCATGGGTTCGATTGCCGCACGGGACAAACCTTTGTATGATCCCCAATTACTTGTTTCGGTCTGGGTATTGGTGTATGAGAATTTTCATGTTTGGAACGCACACACGATACAGAAATAAATCCTAGTGTGGGGGTTTTAGTTTATTAGGTTTTAGTTTATATAAAGTTTTTTTTTATTTTTTTATTAGTCGTGTCCCTGTTAATTAAACTGTCCCACTGTTGGGCACGGGCCTCCTCTCAAACGGAAAGGGCTAACGTTTCTTGAAGAAGAAAATAAAAATAATTATGTGTGTACACAGTACATCTCTGTCTCTCCCGCATGTGCAATATATGTGTGACGGCATCTATTATTCTTTTTATTTCTTTATACAAGGTGTATCTTAATTAACGCAAGACCTCAGACACCCCGATTAGATAATTACTTCACAAATTCAATACGACTATCAAATTTCAAAATTTAAAGTTTTTTACCCTTTTCTAAGTGCTAAGTTAACAATGAAACTTGTATATGAATATATGCGTATTGAGAAATTCGTTTTAGAAATGCATTTGAAATCTCCTTATTGCTTCGAATCAAGAATAAAATTAGTTTGTTATAGCGCACTGAAGGAGTAACACCATTTTTTGCAATATAAAAAATGTAAGATTCATTAAAAATTGCTGGAATCAATTCAGTTACCGATTTAGAACAAACTACTTTCAGCTCTAGCGTTAATTATGTTACAGCTTGTATATAAATGTAGAGTACCTAATTAAATAAATACATACATCTGAGGTATTTTAATTAAGTAATAAAAAATTATCGCATCCATCTTCGACATTAACAATTGTTTGCTATTTTGGCGGAACCGAACGTTCACACTTATCTTGATTAAATGATTATTTTTTATCTTTTTTACCTTCATTATTTTTGTAAAACATCCACTTCTAATATTACTTTCATAATGTAATTTTATAACCATGTCCTTATATGATTAATCACAATTTTTAAGAGACATAAAGTAATCAAAACCTCATTGCAATATCTATAAAATGACCACGTCTTATACTGCTAACATTATAAGCACGTATATACATCTAATAATATACAGAAAAAGACCCCTGAAACAGCAACGATTATCTATACACATTTAGCCGTACACGCATCGTACAAGCTTCGCACAACGCGCGTAAGGTAGGTATAATCAGCCACATAACATCTCAAATTGAATTATAGCACATATTTTGTAAGTACCATTCTCGTTTCGAGGCCATTTACCCTCTAAGTCATAAATTACACGTAATAAGTAAAATATTAATGAATTCAGCAATTATATTAATTATAATTTCGGTAGTAAATTTATTATTTTCTATGTTTTCGAGCGGAATCCTTACAACCAACAATGTTAAGTTATGAACTAATTGTGGCGGACATTGTTTTTGATCTTTTTATGGTTATTTTATTATTTCAACCGTATCTTTAAGTAATTATTTTATGCATCATAACATGTTTCGTTGGTATAGTGGCAAATAATGCGTGTAGCGATCAGGAAGTCTTGGGCTTATATCCTTGGTCGGACAGACGGACGATTTAGCGCAGTGGTTAAGAGCTTAAGCCGCTCCGCCCACTGTGTTTAATAGTCGCGGGTTCGATTCCCGCACGGGACAAATCTTTGTGTGATCTACAATTATTTGTTCCGGTCTGGGTATTTATGTATGAATTTTCATGTTTATAAAAGTTATATACGTTTTAAAAAAAAACTTGTCATTTTTCTATCGATTTTCCAGTATCAGTCCAGAGTCTGGTACTGTGCCCAGTATAATGGTAATAGGCTAGCCCCCTATTATATGGTACTACTACTATCATTGTCTCCGAAAAGTGGGTTACACAGTATATCTCTGCCACCCCCGCTAAGGGAATATTATTTGTTTTTTTTCAACATAATACTAAGACCGAGCTATATTTATTTTTATTTATGTTCTGAACATCACCAATTTACTAAAACATTCTCAAAACACCGTCACACCTGAAATATAGGCGTGGGTGGCTGAGGTGTACTGTGTACACCCACATTTCGCCGACGATATTAGACCATCATATAGGTATTAAGGAGCTTTCCTATTGTAATTATATCAGACACAATGCCAGAATTCTGAGTGATAGGTACTGCGATTTTTTTATAGAAAAATTACTAATTGTTCGACGTAGGATTACGTACCGTTACGTGGGTATTATCACCTATATAATTGAGGGAATGGTTATTGCCATGACAAACTACTTAATCGATGTAAGTACGATGGTTCTAATTCTTTTCATTTACTAGAGGAGAAGTTGCGCTATTTCCTACACAGCGAAAGTACGAGCCCAGCGAACCGCACGGATTATTTTATTGTCATTTCAATTCACGTCTCCAACATTTCCCGTAACAAAAAATATGTAACGTAACTAAATGTGATTGCGAACGGTACTGAGCGTTTGGCATGATGGCGGACGGCCATAAAGGGCCGGAGTTGTAAAATAAGTAAAAATAAAGGGCTCGCCGGCGGCACGTTGGGTAAAGTTCAAAAGGAACTTTTGCTTTTTAACCAGTCGGTCGCCAAGTTTAAATTGGTTTTCACCATCACCTACCCTCCGTCGGGAGAATGGGAAAACTAGTAACGAGAAAATTTAGCTTCGTATAGCCACTTATTAAGAAAAGTTCGACCCGAAGTTGTTACATGTCTAACCCTTTGGATGTATAAAAGTTATTTGATAATTAGTCCTCGTACCTCGTAGTCTCTTACAATTGGTCTCATAAAAAAGCTCAGAGTTATGCTCGGCGTTTCTCTACGTGATCGAATCAGGAATGAGGAGATTTGTAGAAGAACCAAGGTCACATAGATTAGCAAGCTGAAGTGGCAATGTGCGGGCCACATAGCGCGAAGATCGGACGGGCGTTGGGGCAGAAAGATTCTAGAGTGGAGACCACGTATTGGCAAGCGTAGCGTAGGACGACCGCCTACCAGATGGACCGATGATCTTGTGAAAATCGCAGGACGTCGTTGGATGCAGGTGGCATTGGACCGGTTACGCTGAAAAGCGAGTGGGGAGGCCTATGTTCAGCAGTGGACAAGCTTAGGCGGAGATGATGATGATGATTAGTACTTACTATTTTCATTTTACTAAACATGTAATATAATTATAATATCAGAATCAGAATCAGAATCACCACGAATTTTAAGATTGTAACATACGAAATGTATTTAAATATTTAATTATAAATAGTAACCAACTTTTTTCCTTAATTAATCATAGGCATCCATTTAATTTACACTTTACTTATGCAAACGCATTTTGGCACCGTTTTAAAGGCACATCGCGTGTCGCGTTACAATCTTTTAAACCACTTTATGCAATGTTTTGCTCCATTTGATCTGAATATTTTCTTATAGGTCATCAGCACGTTTGTTCTAAATTTAAATCACTTTTAAGTTATTTTTCGCACCTATTACGTCACGACGGCGTGCCGTTGCCAATAATGTTGGGCACGTGAGATCTGGATTAGCGAATTAAACATTCGATATTGCGATTCGCCGTTTAACATCGGATGTAACCAGGCTTAACAAGAAAAGATTGACGTTAGCGCGACGCTAGCTAATACTCGTGCTGTCACGTTCATGTTTATTTAGTAATAATGTAGTGTAATAAGGATGATATATCAACTCGCTAGCGACCTCCTAACGTCAATCTGTTCGTGCTGAGTTCTCAGCTGTGTCTCTACCACGAGCAAATTTGTAAACAAATCATCGATATAAGTCATTACGAGTATTCTCGTTATTGCGAATTTTAAAATCAGTGAAAAACGATGACGTTAAAAACCACAGCAGTTGTTCTCATGCTGTAGATACTTACTAGAGGAAGTTCATCTTTGCGTTTCCATACTTAATTCAATGTTCCCCGGATTACCATAACTGAATGTTCATTTATGTGCGCTGTGGAGACTCAGCTTTACGCTGTGTCGTGCTTAATTTCCGAATTCCATACAAAATTAAAACATTTGGAACTTTAGTTACAGAGCGCTATAGATTAAATGTTCCTATAACGGTTCCCCGTGATATTTTTAGACGTTGTTAACATGATGACGCAACACGCACGAGTTCCTACACTTTTATACTTAGTATCTCTCAGTTTAGACGCCATGTTGATTCACAAATCACTCGTTCATTACACGAAGATTTATTGTACCGATCTGATAAGCAACAATGTTAAGATGATTTAAACAATAAAGGAAACCTAAATCACTTACCATGTAAATTTGATTCATCGTAGTCATAAAATTCGCGTGGGACAATTCCAAGGTCGTAAAATGTCATAAAATTATTTAGTTTACCAAACCCTTGCCGCGTCCGTTTATATGCATACATGTATTATTGATGATTTATTGTTATACATATCTGTTTAATGTGTGTACGTATGGGCAATAAAACGTTTTATGGGACACTTTAGTGCGGTGCAACCTCAGAAAATGCTTTTATTGGTATCTAAGCGCCATATAGAAGTGATATTCGTCGAGGTGAGAGAAGTGGGTTGAAATCGGACATTTTAAGTTCCGTGGCCTCTTCCGAAGGCGATTAAGTCGATTACTATTACTTTCTAACGTTCGCGTTGAAACGAATGGCTCGGCTGATGGGTTACTGACAAGGCGCTCTAAACGAGAAATATCTTTTGAAATTTTATTTATATTTTTGTTCCAGAGATTTACAAAAAAAACAAAATGTTAGTGTTGGTTAATTTAGAATGTTGTTATTTAATAATACTTATGCAACTTCAATTAACCACCGAGTTTTTATGCTACAATTTAATAATAATTACTTCGAGCTGTAAATACGTATTATGTAGCCGCTTTGTTTATAAAAGATAAAAAAAAAATATTTAAATGTCTTCACTTCTGTAAGTGCTACTTAAACAGATACATAATTATTTTTAATTATCAATCTTCAACTTTAAACTCATACATTATCAAACTGCATCAATGTAAATAAAGTATATTTTCACGAACTTATGTAACCCACATCTCACTTATATTTATTAAATTCATATACATTTGCACTTCACGACACATATCACACAATTATTATACTTTATATTACTAATTAACACTTAATTGATTATATTATTTCCACTATTAATTGGATATAAAAAGTAGGTATTTTAATCTCCATACACTGGAGCGATAACTTATAAAACGCACAGCTTTGATACCAAACTAAAACTGAGTGTTGCGCCTTTTTTACCTTCTAATACTTGTGATTATTACTTTTACTCGAAACCTTTGTGCCGTAATTACCTTCACAGTTACCTTTACACAATACTTAAACCTGTAAATTGGCAGCTCATACGAATTTCGCACTTAACTGCAAAGCAATTGCGGAGAAATTGAAGCGACAAGATTCGATCTCGGGAAGGCACTGACAGGAGTATTTATTACACCTTAAAGGGTTGGGCAATAGCGTGATGGTTTTATGGTCTTGTGTTGTGCAATTTTCTTTCATTGTGCACCATCAAAATGTACGCTTAGATACTACGAAGTACAATGTTGACACTTGAATCTAAAGCCTGTCAACGGTACATATACTCGATATTATCTACTAACCAAATAAGTATGTAATTAAACCAAAAGCAGTAAAAATATGTTACTAGAAACAGTTAAAGTTTATAGTCTGTAATAAATATGGACCCGTCATTATAAATTAATATGGTTTGACGCTCAAATTAATTATAATAGGTAATAATAAGGTTCCATTAAAACATGCCTGTTAGACATTTTAGGTATATCAATTGAACTCATGGTAAGCTCAAAACACAAAATTGTCGTAGGCTGAGCAGAAAATTGGATTTTTTTTGTTAGTAATAAGATATAAATAATTATGATATAAATCACAAAATAAAGCTATTATCTTCTAAAGTAAGTTCCATAACAGTATATTAATTCAATATTTAGCATTTAACTAACAATAAGAATCAATAATGGTTGAATATTCATAGCCTTAATAAAAATAACGAATGACAATCGATTATTGCGTAAAATTCTTAGTAAACGAAGAGAACTGTATTAACATTTTACGTACACAGCACACTAACAATATGCTTGTAAAATTAATAGCTATTATATTTTATGACATTCTTATTACATATTATCTTAAATATACATAAACCACTAACCTTTGAAGCAAAACACGTTGATTACAAATAGGTTCTTCTGACATAAAATTTTATAGTTCACACATTACTAAAGTTGATTAACTATTTAACTAAAAAATTGAATGAGAATGAATAATTTATTGTAATTAGGATTATTCAAGAAACTTCAAATCAAGAGCATAGGTAAGTTATTTCTCACATGTTGTGGCCAACTTGATAGTATAGTAATTGTTTATTGTTTTATTAAAATTTTGTACAAACATGGCCTATTACAATAGGTTCAAACAAATCTAAGTGCCTCTAATCCTTTCTAATATTTTTTGTACTTTGACAACAACTTAGTGGTTAACAGCTAAACCCACTCCGCCCACTGGACAAATTTTTTATGTGATCTGAATATTTGGTGCTTTGTGTAGATATATTAATTTCATGTTTATAAACGCACTTACGATATAGGTATAATTCCTAGTAAGTTATATGGCAGCGAGAGCTGGGTATGTAAGAAGGAGAAGGAAAGTAGGATAAATGCGGTGGAAATGCGAGCTCTGCGGAAGATGTGCGGAGTGAAGCTGACCGACCGTATTCGCAACAGCGTAGTAAGAAAGCAAATAGGTATGAAAGAGAGTATCGGTGTAAAGATGAGAAAGGGTATGCTCCGTTGGTTCGGGCATATAGAAAGAATGTCCGAAGAAAGAATGACAAAACAGATATACAATGCGAAAGTGGAAGGATGTAGGTACCGGGGAAGACCTAGACTATCTTACCATGACCAAATAAACAAGGTCTAATCTGAAGGACATGTAAGGAGTCTCCGTAACCGGCAAGCGTGTATGAGACGGACTATGAGAGTAGAGGAAGCCAGAGAGGTATGTAAGGAAAGAGCCTTTTGGAACTCTGTACTCTCTGCCTACCCCGTAAGGGATCTGGCGTGATGATATAGATAGATAGATAGAATTCATGTAAAGTATCAACTTCATCACTCCGCGCTACATGTTTGTTTTAGCCAGCAATTAACCACTGGACCATCAATAAGGCGGGTTAGTGAGACACCGACAATGCGTCATTGTGTCCGCGCCGCAACCCTTTCTCTGCCGAGTAACAGTTACATTAGAGGTCCGCCAATAAATATCAAACAACGGAATATTTCGTTACGACTATTGTTTGTGGAGCGGTGATTTAGGTCCGTCACTTGTTTGCGTATACCTGTGTTGCGTTTGGAATTCAAGGTTGTAGGTTTTAGGAAGGCTTACATTAAAGTATTTTATTACTTGGTAAAAAAGACGCTCATAGTGGTTTGCGACCGCGGTGTTCTTACAGCCGGTTCAAATATTTACCTCAAGGATAGATTTGCCTACTACGGATAGAATTTTGACATATTTTGTATGGAAAATACTGCCTCGTTGGTCTAGTGGCAAAGCACATCGCGTTGTGATCACGAGTTCCTGGGTTCAAATCCTAGGTCGGACAAATGTAGTTTTTCTAACGAAAAATTCCCAGTATGAGTCCGGAGTCTAGAATTGTGCCCGGTATATGGCAATAGGCTCGCCCCCTATTACATGGGACCTAACATCGTCGGCGAAACGTGGGTGTACTCAGTACACCCCCGCTTGGGGAATATAGGCGTGACGGTGCGTGTTTTGCATGGAAAATCTGTCAAAATTCTACTGTAAGTAAGCAAACTATCCTTGATTTGAATATTGAATTCAGCCATTAGCGACCACTAAAGTTAAGTGTACGGCTCTGCTGGCCGTTTGTGGTATTTTCATATTTTTGCATTTCGATGCTTTAAAAGGCACGCGAAACCGTCGGTCTCGGTTGCCATTTAATCTAGTATTTGTTAAGTCAACTTGGAAGCCATACCCGTCCTGATAAGTATCAAAAGCAGTTGGCCACAAATCTGCTTCTATAATCCACATTTGGTCCTCGTGGTGGACTATGAATTAATCTTTCCCTCCTTAATTTGTGAGAGAATGTCTTTGCTCAGAAATGGATCAGTATAGGCTGAATTAATGTATTGTTACAAGAACAGACAATTATCAATCCATTCTATCTACAAGCTGTAACATAATTAACGCAAGACCTGAAAGAAGTTTGTTTTAAATCGGTAACTGAATTGATTCCAACAAGTTTTGTAGTATCTTACATTTTTTTTTAAATTTGCTTAATATGCTGTTACTCCTTCAATGCGCTCTAAAAAACTAAATTTATTCTTGATTCATAGCTATGAGGAGATTTCAAATGCATACCTAAAACGTATTTCTCAAAACGCACGCATACACGTTCAACCTTCCTTGTTAATTGACGTATAAAAGTGCTTAAGAAAGGGTAAAAAACTTTAAATTTGGATATTTGGTTTTTGTTTTGAATTTTTGAAGCAATCTCTAATCGGGGTGTCTGAGGTCTTGCGTTTATTATGTTACGTCTTGTATGTCTCTTTTAGGTATTTTATTTTAAATGTATCCCCACTCTAGCATTTATTCCTATGTCGTGGGTGCGTTTACTAACATGAAAATTAACATACACCAATACCCAGACCGGAACAAATAATTGTGGATCATACAAAGATTTGTCCCGTGCGGGAATCGAACCCGCGACTATTAGACACAGTGGGCGGAGCGGCTTAAGCTCTTAACCACTGCGCTAACTCGTCCCTCAAATAGGTAGGTGACGTTCATATTTACTCATAACAGAACATACATCACACGTAATATATTACACTTTTCTCGTGTCAACTTGGTGTTTATTTACCTTAGTAGTCTTGTAGGGACGTTCCAAACAAAATCATTGAAAATTTAAATACATCCGGTTCGTTTTCTAAAAGTTATGTGTTCGCTTGCAAGCTATTCATGTATATTTACCAATCTGTCTATATGTGTATGAATAGTTAAATAGTAAATAAATAATTGGAATGAAACAACAAATTGGATTTAATATTGTAAGTACAGTTTTCCCTCACTTTAAAATAGTCCGAAATATATATTTCTAAGACAGTTTTGTATAATGTTTACAGCCTTGTATTTCCATAGCAGATAGTGACAGAAAAAAACCTACTGTGGAATAATTATCCGACAGAAATATACGACTGGTATTATTTAATTTGTGTTATCGCGTGATTCTATCGGGATAAAATAAGATTGCAATATCGAGCTAATCCATTTCTACCTATCTATATCTCTTATTATACCCTATCTACCATGATAACTTCGTGATGTACCTACCTACCTACCTAAGTCAACAATCGAATTATATTAGAATTAATTAAGTGTTGGTCCATTGCTATTGTTAATACGTATCTACATATTAAAGAGTTTTATTTTAAAAAAATAAACATAGACACCTTATAATAATTATAATAATTAAATCAATATTTTAAATATATAATTCATATAGCTATGTATTAGGTGCACATACTTACTTATCGCAATTTGTCGAAAATAATAGCAAAGCGACATACATAATTCATAAAATAGATAGGTTTTAGTATTGCACTAATACGAAGACTTTTTGACACTTAAGCACTAGAACAAAGCACCATCTATGTATCAAAACGTGAACTAGCTTCTCCGAGTGCAAAATACAGTAGCACCATCTTTGGGGACAGACGGTGTTTGCAATAATGCGCCACCCCTTGCAACACCCGTCTGCATCGGAGGGTTGACAAACACGTTCCCTTATTACGTATTGCATTCGCCATAGCCATAGAGATCTCGAACGAAGGGCTCCTTCAAATAAACTCGGGAACGTCGTAACAACGAATGACCTCATATTGTATTGAGATTTACGACACTCGCGATATTTTATTTAGATTATTTATCCGAACTGCATATATATATCCTAATTGTTATGGGAGCTATGACAAGCGCGAGCAAACCATCCGACTAATTCAGACGAATGAGTTGTCTGGCGGAAAAGAATTGTTACTATATTTTCGTACACATTCTTATATATGTTACGCTTCAGTGAGTTCGTGTGTTGCCTTCAAATCTGGGTCGTACTCGTTATGTACGATACTGCACTGATAATTCTATTGCGAGGATATTTGGTGTAATGTAAATGATAAGTTTCTATTCCGAATGCAAATGATCCGTTTCATATTTTTGATTCTAGCAATAGTGCTACTTAAAGTGAATACTAGTGAAACTCTAAGCGTAATACATGTGCATATAAGTATCTAATTACATAGGCGTATTATGTAAATGTAGCCCTTAAGTCCTTGTAAAATAGTCCGTTTACGATCTGCCCAGTTAAGCAGTTGCAACTCTGTTGTCCTCTTATAGGATGTAATGCTTATTTACTTAGTTTATACCTACCTGTCTCGTTTCGAACAGGTTTTTCATTAAGTTTAAAGTTTATTCGCTGTTAAGGGCTATTAAAGCTTGGCCGACTTTAATGATACTTCCTTGAAATTTGTCTATTTAAAGGCTTTCTGTTTGAACCTTAAATCTGTAGGTATTTTACCATAGCCATTACACACAATATTTTTATATATATTATAGAAATTTGAATGTATACCTAATTGCTAAATGAATACGTTATTAATCAATGAGTGCATATCTCCGGGTGCTTGTCGGAGGCATGTGTGCGTATTTAACAGGTAGAATAAGGTCATTTATTTTCATATCTATGTATCTCATATCTAGTAAAAGCGGTTAAGGTTAAAGATGTCCAAATGTGCTAGAGGAGTACCATCGTATCATAGAATAAGGTTCATATTTCATACGTCATCGGTATACATCCAAACGTCCCATGAGGGTTGTAGTTCTGAAAACCGTGGTTAGAAATGGGCAAAAACAATAGTTAAATAAATAATATTTAAGGACTTTAGCCAAACCTACCATTGGCAAGAGGGTCGCCCCTATCACATGAAATCTAAAAATAACAGCAAAATGTATGTGTACACAATATACTTCTGCTACATCGCCTGGAAATGGTAGACGTCACAGTATTATTTATTTTTTATTTTATCTTTACAAACATCGAGGCTGTAACGTATGTTTTTAATTAACGCCAATTATCGATAAACACTGATTAAAAAATGCAATGTCCACCAAACCGAGGCTATTTGAAAATTTAATCAGCAGCCGTCAATTAAACCTCGTTGGTGCACTGCGAGATAATACCTAATTAGATATTTTCCAGCGGCGAAATTCCTAGATCAAGCGGGTCGATATTGACCTTGAATTTGTTATCTACCCTCTTGTCACACCTGTTTTGTTAATTATGTAAATAAATTGTCTAACATATCTTCAGCACATATCTACATAGATTGACGACGATATCTTCCATTGAGTCGCGGGCATTATCTATTCTTTTACAATTATGCTACCAACGGGTAATTCGGAGACTTTTTGTGTGTGTTTGTGACGCCAGCTGAGCAGATTCTACGGCTTGCCCTCTGAAGCCGTAAAGCAAACGAACGTGCTTCAACTACTCTTCAGCTGGAAGGGCAAGGAAGCAACTAGTTTAAGGGCACCTAAAGTAGAAATAACCTTAGGTTAAGTTGTCGTTATGGGAGAGGGCATATACTAGGTCTGGCCGTGGTGATCTAGACATTTATACAAGTTTGCTTCTGTAAAGTTTACTTTAAACACCCTCCGCTACACCCACCGTACCCCTCTCGCACCTAAGAACGCATTTTGCGACGCTTTTTGTAACTAACTTTCGAGAAACAAACTTATGTAATGCGTACAGGTAAGTTGTTTAGATTTGTTTTTGCACCACTTAGTAGTTCACGACTGATGTAAATAACGCTGCTCTTTGTGAATTTTCACAAAAAAATAATTGGCTGGATGTCTTTTTACACTTTTAGGCTGTTCATACCGATCGTACTACCTCTAATTTTAAATGAAACTATTGTAATTTTTGACAACCCGCAAGATGGACTGATGACCTGACGAGGGTGGCCGGAAGGGATTGGATGAGAAAAACGCAAGACCGAAGGGAATGGAGTGCCATGGTAGAGACCTACACGCAGCATTGGGTGGCTACGGGTTGAAAATGATGATGATGATGATTGTAATTTTAGAGAACAAATTTATTTTTTATTTAACTCTCACTAAATGGGCGTGTAAACAAACATTTAATATAATAAATAACCACAAAAATAAATATGTACAACTTCAATTATTTAAATAAAATTCACTATTTACGCTTTTGACATACATTGGTAGGTAAACATCGACACAAATCAAGGTAATGTATACAAAATTTCCGCTAATATAAAACAAAATAATACTTTTCAAACAACTACCGTGGCATCCGCCGATAAATTCAAAAAATAATTGTCTAACCACCCTATAATCGCACGTCGAACAAAGAACAACGAACTATGAAAATTCAAACGAGATATTGCGTGACAGAAATAAATACTTTCCCTATATACAACCAATATATAAATATATTCAAACACGTGTACGTGAGGAAACGACAGTGCGTACAGAATGACAATAGGGATTTCCCTTTCAAGCGGAAAATTTACGTGATAAACATTCTAAATAGTTGCGTGTGAAAAAAAATTGTATAAGGTCCAAAAATAAAGTGGCTGCGGTAGGTGTGATTATGTAGTCGAATAGCGGGTTTGTGTGCCGTCGTAAATCACGGGAGAACGTGAGAATGTATTCATTATTTAGACAATATACGATACGTGGCTGGGCGGTTACGGGGATGTACGAGCTCGTTCGTTTGGTCGTATATAGGGCTGTGTTGGGCGCAGATTTTCAGGAAAATTCGGGGATGTTTTCATGTCAACATATAGCTTTGGATTATATCTAGTTTATTAGTGTCCCATGGACCTGGAAATAGAACTGGCCGTGATATTGTAAATCGCAGAAGTGTGCAGAAAAGTCAACATAAAAATCAGTAGAATGTTATGGAACTTCACATATCTGTCCTACTCATTTCCATATTTAGTTTCTTGTCTATCAAACTTGCCTGTTTACCAAACGAGTGACTGAATTTAAAGTAAAGGCAACATTTATACGTGGAAAACTAGTACACTATATTATGAACCCCCAAAGATGTAGTGACAGCCTGATTATATTAAACAAGTACAATTTTAATAGCCTTATATCTGCCGTATAAAATGGTGATACTTTCCTATCGAAAAGTAAAAGGGTTTCTGTGATTCTTGGTAAAATAATTTTTAATAGGTAAAATTTACATGTGGGTTACGCGAAAATATCAACCCTATGTTAATAGCGCCGTGCCTAATGACATGTCTATGACCCAGAAGGTCATTGATTTCGTATAAACTGTAAAATATAACGCCTGCTCGGAAAATTAAGGGTATAATTAGGTTATTAGGCAAACATTTAATTAAACGCCAGAGCTTGTACCACGTTGAAGTATCGACCTGTTACGAGTATTTAGTACATTACTTGTTTACGAGATTTTATTCTAATAATTTACATATACTTTGGTAATTTTTTGCAGGGTTGCTGCTTTTTAACACGATCTTGGCTGTTCCAGAAGTCATACTCGGGAACGGGTGCTACTTGTAAGGACTGGTCTGATCGAAATCCTCTAGAAACTTACTCTTTAGAAATAACATGATTAGTCCCATATCGCGATCGTAAAATATCAGACTGGAGCTAGATCTTAACTATTTAATTGTAACGTAAACATTGAACTCACACAAAATGAAAAAAAAAATGGAAAAAGTGAGAGAATTCATTTAAAAAGACAAACCCACTGAGTTTCTCGCCGGATTTTCTCAGTAGAGGCCGCGTTTCGGTGGTTGCTTAGTAGTTAGATTAGATAAAAAAATGTAAACTGACTATTTGTAAGTACCCCCCCCCCCCCCCAGGGTTTATGCAAAATAAATTGTTTGAGTTTGGGCAAATATCATGGGCCATCGTATAAGATTTTTAGCTGAATGCTATTATTTAAATGTCGGAATTATCACCAAGCACAGAAATACACGAATATCTACGAGTATTTAAATACTCTAGCGGGGGATATTTTCCATATTTGCAACGATGGATTATGTTAGATACTCACAAGCTTGGCGTGTGAGCTTTTAAATCTAAACAATATCATAAAATTCTCGTACAAAATGTTGTCATTGCACACAACACGCAAATAATAATGACATTAGGCGAATATAGAAATGGAACTATTATGTATGTATCTTGCTGAACTTCACGAGTTTTACTCGGACCTTTGAATGATATGAAGAAAATGTAATTATTATTATACTATAAACATAGATTTGTATTTCGCGATCCCTCACTATGTCAGAATGTAGAGCGCACTTTTCTTGAAAACATATTCGTCTAAATATAAACTAGCCACAGCCGGTTTTAAATCAAGCGAGTGACTCTATTGACTTGTATGAAAATACAACTAAAGTATATAATATCTTATGAGGGAGCTAGGCTGTTTTTACATGAACCAAAAAGCTCTATAATAAATTATATGGAAATCTCTCTGCTGGGCAAAGGTCTTTCTCCACCCTCCTCTGTTTTGTTGTCATCCGTCTTCTCCTCTCCTCCCAACAGAAACTGACATTAATATTTATTTGTATTTCGATTTTTCCTTTGTCAGACAACAATGGCTTTTAATAATAACTAGTGGTCACCCATAGGTCGATATTCGACCTACTCTTTCATCGTTTGCTGGTTATGTTTGACATTCAGTAAGACTATAGACAAATAATATTAAAGACAAACATCAATTTGACGTGTATTGTGTCAAATACATGGTAGTGTGTGTAATGTTTTTTTCATTGATTTAATGTATGTATTGGCATAATTTAAAAAAATTATTAGCATTCTGCACTCCTTCTCTATATAAACTATAAGTGTGGGAAATTTTATACTCCTCCGTCCGCGCAATTTTCGTAAAAATGTGTACAAAGTTTTTACTTCACATATTAATATATAGATAATAGCTACCCACGGGTAACTTGGGTCATAGACCACACTGTCGATGGAGCACCCTTATTTAGTATTATATTTATTTAGTATTGAAATGTATATATATATAATAAATGAATGCAATAATAATAATATATGCAATGGTTTGGTTCGGGCATATAGAAAGAATGTCCGAAGTAAGAATGACAAAACTGATATACAATGCGAAAGTGGAAGGATGTAGGTACCGGGGAAGACCTAGACTATCTTACCATGGCCAAATAGACCGGGTCTCATCTGAAGGACAAGTCAAGAATCTCCGTAACCGGCGAGCGTGTATGAGACGAACTATGAGAGTGGAGGAAGCATAAGAGTTATGTAAGGAAAGAACCTGTTGGAACTCTGTACTCTCTGCCTACCTCGCAAGAGATCTGGCGTGATGATATAGATAGATAGAATAATATATGAAATTCAACATTTTGCACGTGCCAAAGCTGCATTGCAAAAAGTGTCAATAACTAGGTTATTTCTAACAGAGGTAGAGTTGGTAACCCTGATTGCGTAACTACCTAGTTACGCGTCTACGGGCGTTTGGGTCGTTGATTCCTGACTGATAGAAATCTCAACGAGTTTCGCGTAAACCCGTTTCGTTATGTAAACGCGTATAAGATACTGATTAAGCTATTGAATACAATGATCGGCTGTGACTTTAAGCTAGGTTTTATTTAAATAGTAAAATTCCAAGGTGTTACGTCATCGTGACGTGTTTTCGGCTGGTTGCGGTACATACTTATGTAAAAAACGTTTTTTTATGAAGCATCAAGGTCATTTTATAATCCGATGAAATATAAACTATAAAACTGCTGATAATGAAATCATATTATGATCCTCATATGCGTTAGAAGGGAAATTTATACTTTAGATCGACGTAACTACCTACCTACAACTTCTATCGCTCAAGCTTCGAGGCGTTCTAATTTAACCTAAAAAAGGTTTGATGGCCTTCTAGGAAGGTTATAGTACAAGCGTTATACCTATACTTCGAGCACACCGATTGAGGTAAAACGAATCATTTCTTCTCACTTTGACACATTATATACTTACACATACCTTTCATTGCAATTCCTGTAGCTTCTGTAGGTGATCTGGCAAGTTATTAATAAAGGATGGAATAAGGTAGTTTAGTTTTCTTTTGCCATAGACATTTTCAAACTTAGCTTTACAGTGACCTTTGTTAATAACACACAATGGCCTGCCTTCATCGAGTTCCAAGAAGGAACTATGAGAGTAGAGAAAAGAGAGGTTTTCTCTACTCTCATAGTCGGTACGGATAGAACATGTTGGAACTCTGTACTCAGTAACTACCTCGCAAGTGATCTGGCGTGATATTATGGAAAGATAAAGTTCCAGGAATGTCTTCAAGCTCGCTACTAATTTAATTAGAGGTTACTCATGATTAGTAGGAATAAATATGGATGCTAATTCCCTTGTTTCGTATTCACTTGTTACAATCTTTCTAACCCCTCTCATCTTAGGGGAAATAAAAATGTTAGTCAACCCAGGCTATGACATTTTTATATAAAATACGACGAATAACGCTTGGTTCTTCAGAAGTAATCTACTTAAGGGCGCAAATATTTTAATAAACATTTATGCAAAGTAATAAATGACAAAGCAAGGAAGAGATAAACCATTCTCTTTTATACCAACACAGAAGACTTTCCATTCTTTTTCTTAGTCACTTTCTGGGCCAACAACATACAACTTGGTAGATAAAACGTAGATATTAAATTCTCTTTGGATACTACCAAAGGAGGGCGCATACTGCACTTTTGAAAATGCAATTTTAACCCCTTGCATATGAAGTTCTAACACCCTTGTAGAGATGGCGCTAAAAAATTCGCAAAGTTTTTTTACCAAGAATATTTTTTAATCATATTTCTTAAAATTGGTTATTAATCTTAATTAATGTGTTTAAACAAATTTGAGATTAATTTACATCTAATACGAGGCACTGTACTATTCGAAATATCAAAAGAACGTGACGACTCTGGAGGTCGGATGTTGGCCTTGTAAAATAGTTGCTGTGCAAAATCATAGATGTCGCTAAGTTTGCAAAATAAAACTATTTCTTAATTTTTTTTTAAAAACAGTTATAACAATACCTGTTATATGATAATGTAAAACAATTATGTTTAGCTGACACGTATCCCATTCATTACTTTATATTTGTTACAGTTTAATTTTATTTTAATTAATGCAACCCCAAATAGTAATTACGTATTCTATAAGTAAACGGAATATTCAGTTAGTAATAATTTTTAACAATGTTTGTTAACTTAAACCGTAATATGTGTAATTACGGCAAAATTTTTCTGTACGTGAACATGAGAAACACTGATTGCGAACAGACTCTTATAAGAGGACATCAACGCCTTATGGCATATTTCGGTAAATAAGAAATACCTCTATCATTGTACTCCCCTCGAACGATCCGACCGCCCGTCCATCAAAAACTACGTTTCTCACCTCGGGAACATAAAGGAAAAATTGCGTGCATGCTCTACGTAAGCCTCTAAATGTCCCGTAAAAGTATTGAGAGCGAAAAGTCGCTAAATTTGAGGCGTTCTCTGAGGCTTTTTGAGGAAAGCCCAATGTTGGTGTTATAGGCTATGAGAGGGCCGGGAGGGAGGCTCTATCGACACTTTACACGTTCTACCGGAGCTAACCTCCGCCCAAATGTAATAACACGCCGCCAGCTCTCTGTTTCAATTTGGGAACAAATTGAAATTGTTTTTATTTGAATAATATTACTTCGCCGCCTCTGTGTTATCCACAACGGCCAGTTATGATATTATATTATTTTATAACGATTTCACGTTTGTTCTGTTGTTGTAAACGATACTGCGTTTTATATGTAATCGTTGGAAATGTAACAGTTTTATATTACTCAAAATGGTGACGGTTATTTTTAAAACAAGAAAAAAACGTAGCCCCACACCAGAAATTATTCAGAATGTCGTGGGTGCATTTATAAAAATAAAATTCACATACTCAAAATCCCACAACGAAACAAATATTGGTGGGTCACAAAAAGATTTGTTCCATGCGGGAATCGAACAGACGACTACTCGATCCAGTCAGCGGAGCAGCTTAAGCTTTAAAACACTGGATCAAGCCAACCGTTTTGGAAACGCATTTTGCACTTTTAAATAATATTATCTAATTTGTATGGAACCTGTTGGAACTCTGTACTCTCTGCCTACCCCGCAAGAGATCTGGTGTGATGATATAGATAGATAGATTATCTAATATAAAATCAAAACTGAAATGGACCATGATTAAATTGATATCCCGTATTTTAAATAGTAGAAAAAATGCAAAACGGTTATGAGCCGGCGATTCATCAAGTTCAAGTCGCCAATAAAGTACGTGATGAACCTTTATTGGACAATCTCTATCGACAGATTAGGCGATAAACTCCGTGTTGTTTCGGTTTATTGCCGTAATTAATTTAGTTCTTACAGTATAAGGCTCCTATTCTTAGCCATAAAAGTATTTCACACTTGTATTTCAATGTGCCTACTAAGTACTAGGGAGGTTGGTACATGTATTTTTAAAAGAAGCCTTACAGTAAAATATATTACTGTGTCGTGGGCGCGTTTACACACTTAAAATTTATATGAATTTAGTGAAGCTGTAAAGGCCCTGCGGCCAACAGCATAGATCATTCACACATTCTCACACACACACTTATCTACTTGGGGTAGAAGTTCTACTCTTTATTGTAAATGTTCATAAAATGCAAATAAAGAGAATATGAAATAAACTAACATCCAGAGCTTTATCATTAACTAGCAGTTTCCTGCGACTTCGTACACGATCGACAACAGCGCCACCTACCGGATCCATATTTTATAGCCTATGTTACTTGATAATGTAGCTTTCTAATGGTGAAAGAATCATTAAAATCGGTCCAGTGGTTTTTGAGTTTATTCGTTACAAACATACAAAAATACAAATCTTTCCTCTTTATTATATTAGTCTAGATAGGTAACAACGGTAATAAAATTAAGTAGGAACAAAACATCCTCTCTTAACCTACGTAGGCTATTTCCGGCTCGAAGGACCAAAAAAGTTGCATGTACGGTCCGCACAAACTTTTTTATGATAGATTGATAACTATTTGTCCGAGAACTATGAGTCCGAAATGAAAGTCCTTTGATTTACTTCATAATATAGGGAATCTGCACTAAAAAGAAATGATAATGATATATGAGCACGAGCGGCGTCACTGATTACGGAACTCGAACAGACTTGAAATGTGCAAGTGAAGTAATAATGCTGATTCGACGAACTGTAGGCGCTTGCCCGTACAGTAACCACCGGGTACTAAAATACCGAATAGCAATTTTTCAAAAGTATTGCCATATTTTTGACGCCTCTTTGATCTAAGGCACAATAATACTTGGCCCTTAAATCATGATGATGTAAATAGCTAAAATAGGTGAGTTTATTTCATCAAATTGAATATACTAGTGGTCGCCCATTGGTCGAAATTCGACCTGCTCTTTTATCGTTTGCTGGTTATGTTTGACATTCAGTAAGACTATAGACAAATAATATTAAAGACAAACAATATTAATCTATTCTCAATTTGACCACAGACTTTAACAATAAACAAAAGAGTATATATGCGAGTGTGTGTCAAATACATGGTAGTGTGTGTAATGTATTTTTTAGTGATTTAATATATTTTTATGTATAATTATAAAAAAAATATTAGCATTCTGCACTCCTTCTCTATATAAACTATAAGTGTGGGAAATTTCATACTCCTCCGTCCGCGCAATTTTTGTAAAAAGGGGTACAAAGTTTTTGCTTCACGTATTAATATAACGATGTAAATAATTTGAAAAGGGTGATAACCGTCGAACAGATAAACGAACTACAAAGTAATCCTATAAAGGTTCCGTTTTTACCTGTTCAGCTACGGAACCCAAACAGTACCTACAAATATACAACGAACTATCACAGAAAGCATCAATATTTTATACACAATTCCTTCACCTCGCCGTTTCATATTCAACACTTGTAGAGAATAATTTCTTCTACTAATAAAATTATTATAAACGTTGTCCATTGTTACGCAATCCACTGTGCTTCAGTGGGGGATGGCTGGGGCGCGAGTTGCATCCTTTATCAGGACGAGGGGGTGAGGTACCCCCGGCGAGGAGTGCGGGGGAAGCTGGAAAAATTGCACATAAATATTGAAGCTGCCACTTACACGTGCGCCCACCGAGTGACGATAGATGTGTGTGGATACGCCCGGCAATAAAATATCGATTCTATCTATCTCGATCTATATCATCACGCTAAATCCCTTGCGGGGTAGGCAGAAAGTACAGAGTTGCAACAGGTTCTTTCCTTACATACCTCTCTGACTTTCTCCACTCTCATAGTTCGTCTCATACACGCTCGCTGGTTACGGACTCTTGACTTGCTTCAGATAAAACGATCTATTTGGCCATGGTCCAAGTCTAGGTCTTCCCCGGTACCTACGTCCTTCCACTTTCGCATTGTATTTCAGTTTTGTCATTCTTTCTTCGGACATTCTTTCTATATTCCCGAACCAACGGAGCATACCCTTTCTCATCTTTACACCGATACTCTCTTTCATACCTATTTGCTTTCTTACTACGCTGTTGCGAATACGGTCGGTCAGCTTCACTCCGCACATCTTCCGCAGAGCTCGCATTTCCACCGCATTTATCCTACTTTCATTCTCCTTCTTACATACCCAGCTCTCGCTGCCATATAACAGCGTTGGGACAAGCACTCCATTATGTATGGCTAACTGGGCCTTTCCATGACCAAATAGACCAGGTCTTATCTGAAAGACAAGTCAGGAGTCTCCGTAACCGGCGAGCGTGTATGAGACGAACTCTGAGAGTAGAGGAAGCTAGAGAGGTATGTAAGGAAAGAGCCTGTTGGAACTCTGTACTCTCTGCCTACCCCGTAAGGGATCTGGCGTGATGATATAGATACATAGATAGATAGGTTATACTTAATTTGGATTTATTCTGTTTTTGTATTTTCTGATCCACGCTGCCCTAACAAATATCAATAGAGAAAAAAATATTATTAAGCTATTTTATTTGCTAGTTCTTAACTCCATACCGATATTGGCGCAGGTAGATCCCAGTATACAGCCCATATAACATTTTTTCTATATGTCAGAACTAACGGAGCATACCCTTTGTCATCTTACACCCATACAATCTTTCATACCTACACGCTTTCTTACGACGCTGTAGCCAATACGGTCGGTCAGCTTCACTCCTCACATCTTCCGCAGAGCTCGCATTTCTACAGCATTTATCCTGCTTTCATTCTCCTTCTTACATACCCAGCTCTCACTGCCATATAACAGCGTTGGGACAAGCACTCCGTTATGTATGGCCAGCTGCGCCTTTTAGCTTAAGTGTCGGCTCCCAATTAGCTTTCCCATCGCACCATTCACTTTATTGTCTGCACTCACTCTTCTCTATATGTCAGCAGTGTATTTCCCATCTTTACTGAAGGCCCATTCAAGATCACTGACGACTCATTCACTTGTCGTCGATTCAAATTCATTTATTTCTTTGTAAACTTAAGTATTTAATACACATATTGTCAGATTACAATAATAATAAACATTATTAGTTTTATAGTTAGCTAGTTTTACCTTTAAGGCATACAAAGACATTTATGTTATGTCCAGTAATTATAATGAGTGTAAGTAATATAAACACTATAGTGGTTACAAATTACAATAGTAACATTGTTAAATTGGAATAACATACTTAGTCAAATAGGTACCTATAAGAAAACCTGTTGACATTTGTCTGTCTAAGTGTAAGTAAACCTGTATCATGTTGGCGGAGATAGTGCGGAACTAGCAACCCACAGCATTTTCCAATGTCAGTTTCATACTATTGCACTATCCCTGAAGATATGTGATTTAGAGGTAACATGCCTAGTTATATCCTTGAAAGTGTCTGGGAAATATGATGTAAAAATCAATGTTTTTATAATTATTATTCAATAGAAATTCACGATAAAACTCAAACGAATGGCAGCGGATGAAACTGAAGATGAATTACTAACGGGCAAGTCTAGACCACCCACACTACACATACTAGGTATGTACATATTAGGTGTGTCAATAATCAAACTCAAAAGTGTCAACCAATACAATTTAAAATGTATTATAAATCCTATTTTAAAATAAAAAAACTGTAGTATATAAAAAAATGTACGAGTATTGTGTATTTTACACGTAGTTCTGAATTACACCAATGTACAAATTTATTAAATGTTATAAAAATCATTACACATGCTAGGTATGTACTCGTACTCTGTACCGAGAGCTGTACCTACTTATATGCTCCCTATATACACCTAGGTATGTTTAACTGAGGTATTTTCAGTCGAAGAGAAAAAGAATGGCGAGCCTATATATTACATACATAACATACTCTCTTGTGTTGTTGCCTGATACCTAAACAAATCGACAAACACATACATTTTCTAAACATTCCTTCGTACTAGAAGGTTACACTCAATAGTCGATTCTAATATATTCGACTTACGTATTTTTGTAGATGCTTTACATACAATTGGCTTATTGAAACTTAAAATTAGACTATCAATCAGTGGCTTGTATTGCATACAGGCAATTAAGCACTGCCTGGCTCACTATAATATACTGAATTTTATACTTAAGTAAGTATGATGATTGTTGATATTCTTTTATTTGTGTAGTAATTTTAAATTTAAAGGTAAATTAATTCTTCTAAGGACCTTGCTTAATTACCAATAGCGGTCCGAGGTTTACGTGGTGAGGCAATCATATATTTTTTGTAACTATATACGTACATAGGAGTATTGGAAATAAATAAAAAAATGCACGACACTGCTGCCAATACTGTAGTAAAATAAAAATAAATTAGACTTTCACTACCAAGTAAAAAAGGACTTGACTTAAAGTTAAAACTAAAAATACGTCTTATCCACACAATCTCATCGGTCACGCGACGCGAGCCCTCGTTCTTTTTCTTGTAGCAAATTTCGCAACAATCTCACTTATTATGCCACACAAATTTCCGCTCCCGCCAGACTCCAGACGTGAAATTAAAATTTCCTACTTACCCCCCATCTTCTGCGATACGAGCCGAATAGCTAAATAAATATTGCTACTTAAGAACCTTTAGTACGCGGAGTAGGTTATGTTTTTATAAGAATTTGTACTTATTAGTTTCGAGTTGAACCGCCAAATTAGGATATTGGGCTCATAAAGAATATTGACATTGTTTCAGGCTAGGCTTATTTAAAAAAAGTTGGAACAAGCTTATTATATTTGCGTTCTTTGGTTGAGGATAAACATTATATTTTTGTATAAGTATACATAAATAGCGTAACATAGTTTAGCTATACACAAAAAAAACCTAAATAAAAATCTACTATAGACAATAATACAATTTAAAATGTATTATAAATCCTATTATAAATCAAAAACTGGCCTGTGCAAAAATCTACGAGTATTGATATCTAAATAACATGATCTATTTTACACGTAGTTCTGAATTATGTATGTCATTTTAAATATAAAAATTTATTAAATGTTCTAAAAATCATTTGCATTATGCACTATTTCTTGAAAAAAAACTTAAAAAGCGACGTTACTAAGTTATAGGTACTGCCATAATTTCCTTTTTATGTAATTTTATTTTAAACAAAAGAATAAACACCGCAATTAAATATAATTATAAAAACAATCTACTAAATCGCACTGTTAAAAACCAGCCACATCTAAACAAAAGAAAATAGGTTAGCTAGTTTCAACCAGTAAACTAGTTACCGATGTGCACTCCGGTTATTTTTAAACATTTCGCTAGCGGAGGTTTCAAGTGGTACGAGCCGGTTCGTTAGCACTACTTTGAACCACTGCCCGCTTATTAGGGACAAGGATAAGAGAATATCTCGCAAACGAGGTGAATGACGGATGTCTAACATATGTGTGACCTGCTTATAACCTTAGTAGCCTTTTTAACTTGAAAGAAATTTACCCTGTCCTTGGATGTTTAGTTTTTAAGTGTGGTATATTTATTAATTGGTGATTATCGAATCTTTAGTCAATAAGTGGATGGGAGATGAGAGATGAGATTTGATTCAGAATTTTATTCTTACGTGGTTATGTACTATATTTACATAATGGAGATGTGGTGTTGGAATAGGATTTCGCTAGAATCATCAGAGAACTTTGCCTAGAATTGCACGTTTTGGGGAACCCCTCTACGATTTGGTGTCTCACTTTAGAATTATCAGTTTTGGGGAAGGTGTATTCAGTTGAGCACTTTTGTGACTCGTGTGTTTTGTGACACGTAATTTAGAATATCGCGGCTATAGAAAATATTCTTTTTCAACCCGTGAAATGTTTGCAAAATATTCTATTCCACCCATACAAGCCAACTGTACATTCCTGTTCATAAACTATTTATATTAATTACTTCTGTTTTTCATTACAGGTGACATTGATGCCGCTGTACGGGTAAGTACTAGACAATAGAACATCAATTATAAAACAATGCAAAGATAATTCTGAGCTATCTATGTAAAATCTAACATAACAATCATTGCTTTTATGACTCCATTAAAATTTAAAAAGCTCTTAATATAAGTATGTGCCTAATATTTAATTAGGAGCATGGGAATACGAAACGCTTTGAAAGTCCTTTGTAGCATAGAAGTAGTAGGTATTGCTACTGGTGGGCAGATTATTTGTTATTTTTGCTAACTGTGAAAGTGTCTTATTAAGTGGAATTTGTCTTTACCATTTACTAAAGTGAAATCAGTCGACGTATAAAGGCGGCGTCAACGCGCGGATTCAAAAATACACAGAAGCCGAAACCTAAAATGCTTTTTATCATCCGTGCATCCAAATATTAGCATTTGATTATTTACTTAAAGTTCAAAGCGGACATCTAATTTGTGTTTTGTTATATACTTCTTTAGTTGGAAATAATCTAGCAGAAATTAAGCGTCTTAAACAGTGAGAAATCTGTATTAACAAACCATTCACAGAGTACCGACTTCAATCGTTGGATTCATACAACTAAATACTTGGAGGATGAACAAAGTCTGCCTTAAACAGGAAGTGGGATAAGTCATTCTCTATGATTTTATTTGAAAAAAGTAGATATAATTCATATAAAACACAGTGAAGTCGACATGAAAAATGACCTATGTTAAAAGAATAAATAAAATCTATTTTTTCAAGAGATCACATGATGTAAGATCAACTCTAAAACGAAGCACTGATTGAAGATCAATAAACGACTCGCCAACAAAATATAAAAGAGATCAAGCAACCGCCATCTGACCGCAGTAAAAAAACTGAAAGCAGTTGAACATAAAACATGTCCACAATTACACGAGAATACAGAGTAAGTGGCGCATTTGTCACATTGATGGCAATTTCATTGAGACAAAGCAACTTTATATCGAATTTAAAAGCGTCGGATCTATAAACTGGCAGTTAAATCTCGCGCAATAGTTGTAAATTTTCCAAAGACTGAACACTTTTACGATGGACACTCGCCCCGCCCACCGTCGACTTTGCGGCTTGCATAATAGTGGCTCTTGTATATTGAAACCATCATAAAATGGGGTGTGATTGTGTGCTTTTTTTACGGACAATGCTTCTGTTCTTTTTGGCCAAGTGGCTTTATAAGGAACGAAGCGGAATTTGAAAGAAGCGGTCGCTTATTCCGCAAATAAGAAGATCGGTAAGAACATTGGTGGTAATCACAGACACGATAGTCTCCTCTGTGGTGGTAATGATCCTGGCTCTCATTATTAAGTAATTTCCGAGCTGAAAGTGCCTTTCGTAGAATTATATCAGATTTATATAATCAACAAACAAAACTCTCTAAATATTTTTTTTACTAATTTTTGTGCATCGACTTCTTACAATTAAGATAGTTAAAAGGACGCTAGAACAGATAATCATCATGCCAATTACTAGAAACAATACACTTAAGTATAATTATTTTGTCTTATTTGCATTTAATTAAAAAATATTATTACCGCATATCTCTCTACAAAAGTATGGCTGTTCAAATGTTTGTTCTATCCAATGCTAATCTTGCTTTAAGAGATACATAACTACAGATTAAGTACTTACAAACGTAATAGAACACTCCATTGAACTTTGAAGACATGTGTTCTAAATGCCATCTGGTAGTTTCAGTAAATTTTTATTGTGCTAACAATGTGTTAATGTAATTTCCTTAGATAAACCTGGCATCATGATTAAATTATAATGCAACTCGTTCCAATTTAACCCATTATATTCGTTCCTAAAATAAACGTGAGATTGTTTGGACTCGAATGCATGTAAAGGGCTGTATCTGCAACGAATTAAGAATAAGGAACAGATTTAATAACATAATAGATAGGTAGTAACTTAACAGACTTAAAAGTAGGTAAGAACCTACTTTGAAGATGCTACGTATTTTAGTTGCATCCAAATTTATAAATTTCTGGAGCAAAGCAATAATTAGCAAGGTCGTCCTTCGGACGATGAATCTTCGGTTTATATATATTGTTTCACTTCTTCTGTTTTTGTTTTCGGAATAAAGAAATACCTTCCTTTAGATGACACTTTGATAATATATTTACATTAATAGGCAGAGGTATTAAGCATTATAAATCGAGGAAAATGGATAAGGATTATGACGAAGCAAGGTGAGCTTAAAGGGAGCAAAAGAGTGTCTCAGAATAGTAAGATTTGGTAAGCTGAAGACTGACCAATTTTGTGTAATGTGTGTAACTATCTAAGTAGGTAGTATATGTGTAGAATTTAAATATAACATAATCATTTATTTTTTTGCAGATTCATTTGGTTTCTTATTCGAAAACTTAAATCTACTTCACGGATTTTTTGAAAATAACCTTAGTTTGTTGTCAGCTATGTTTTGGTGATTGTAAAATTTTTATGCAGATTACCTATACGTATGGATGGATGGATGAAATGGATTCAGATCACCTTACCAACTGACCTGTAACACCTTTCACCAATTCTTGTCCTTTTTTCTGCGGCTAATAGATCTGTGATAGATGTGTTCCTAAAACTTATTTAAGCTCAAGAAGAGGACAACCAGATAATCCTGATTTTTTCCAATACGAAATATCTATACTTAACTGATTTTGAGACGTACTTGATCTTTTGTTGATTTCGTATCGAGATATCGTGATGGTAGAATGCTCGTCTTGTTTTCACCAGAACTAGGGCTTAAATACCGGCCTTTTTAGGTTTGAAAACTATTTGTAATTATCACATGCTATTGGTAAAAGAAACCATTCCCACAGAGACAATCTTCATATCCGATAACAACCAAATAATATTTAAAGACATGAAGTGATTGTGTAGGACACAATGCTAAATTTACTACTACTAAATATGCTACTTTGCAAAAGTTTTGGTGTACTGTGTAAACTTCTGTCTCCCTTTACGAAGGAAATCGTAAGGGTATATGATTAAAAAATAGAAATCCTACTTTTTAAAATATAAATCAAAGTCATCTACCTGGCATTAACCAGCGAAGGTGGCAGAGACGTATTTTCTACACCCACATATCATCGGCAATATTAAGTCCCATAATAAGAGGCGAGCCTATTGTCATTATGCCGGTCACAATTCCATATACCGGATTAAGACCAAGTATTTTTCAAAAATATAAGGACACTTTGTTCAATCTAAAAGCCAAATCAATATTCAACTGGCAAGCTAATCTTATGGGTATTAGTATGATACAAGAGTTGACCTGAGAAATGAGCAACACAGAATAATGTACCAAATTTCTTGAAATCTATTTTTTAATAGGAATGTATTCCACACTTTTAGGCGATTATGTAAGCTGTGGTAGAGAATCAACCCAGTTCTATAACAAGCTTGTACTATTGCTTCCTTATTCCTTCACTCCCAAGGATATAAGATGACTAAGTTTTCCTGTTTTGTCCAGTGATATTGTTAACCCCATCTGTGACCATCACATTTGCTACTACGAAAAATGACTTAATAATAAACATAATGACTTAATAATAACATAACATGTATCTATCATTATTCCGATGGTCGTTTCAGTCAACGGCCTTATAGCGAAGAGCTTCGATAAACACCTTGAGAAGCTCTCGCTAGGCAGTTGGGTGAAGGGCCTGATACAGAAGGCAGTAATGTTGGACACGGCACGCATTGTGAGGAGGTTCCTCTCTTTGGAGCCCTGACCGCCGGTAGCATGGGTCGTAGACCTTGCTGTCGGTGGAGCACATTTTTTTTATACAATATATATAAGAATATTTGTATTTTATATTTTTATATATATTTTATAAGAAATTATACTGAATAAATATAAACATAATGAATTCTGACTTGACTATATGACTATTTTATAATAAATCAAATAGCTCAGTTCAAAAAGATTGACGTTAGCGCGATGCAAGAGAGTAAGTTTTGCTGTGAAATAAAACTATTTTACGGATTTTATCGCGGTTTATTTTTGATTCTTAGTTCCCGACGTTTCGAGTGCTTTACAGCACCCATGTTCACGGGAGGGACTGAGGTGTTACATGTCCAATAGGCATAGTTGTTCCGGGGGTATCTTCAAACTTCTTAATTATTTTTGTTGGTCCGATCTACGCAGAATGAGCTCACGGTGTCTTGAGGTCTTGCAGTGTTATGCTTGGTTTTGGATTTGATTACATTAATTACCGGATCCCAAGTCGATGGAAGCACCCAACCATCTTCTCTATTGAAATTAGAATGTTTTTTAATTTCAATAGCCTCGCGATCCATCCTTGGTAGGAATCGGTGTTCTTTTACGAGGATTTGTGGTCTATCAAATCTGATGTTATGGCGGGTGCGATCAAGGACATGTTCACAGACTGCAGACTTCATTCAAATCAAAAATAAACCGCGATAAAATCCGTAAAATAGTTTTATTTCATATGTAATATTCGCGTAAATCTAAGAACTCAATAATTTTTGCTGTGTGACAAGGATAGCAGATCAACTCGCTAGCGTTACGGTGTCGTCAATCTTTTCATGCTAAGCCCTCAGAACAAAATTAAGTAGTTCTCTCCTTATCTTCAGAGGGTTTAGCATGAGAGATTGACTTTAGTGTAACGCTATCGAGAAGGCGTACTGTCTCATTCACCTGTATTTAGTAAATTTGCGATGTGAATAGTATCGCATATCTACTAGATAGCGTCACGAATTCGTCACGTCATTAACGTCTTCTTTAAGATACCTTTGGGCTTAGCACCCTTAGGTCTCTTAACGAAACCACTTTTATACATGTTAAATTATTTTAACTCTGCTACACTGAGGTCTAAGTATAGCATATAGCATCTTGTTTGCAATACAAATTTAATGAATAAAGATAACAGTGACAACATGACTTCTCGATAACGGTTCTATAACGTTGAATGATTTGTGCTTAGTCTCTTGAGTGCTTAACAAGACTTACATCAACATTTACATCTTAAATAGTTCAAGTTGTTATGTGATACATATGAAAGCATTGAGTATTATAGGCTGGCCCTAATTGCATGGGACCTAACATCAGTGTACTGTGTGCACCCATTTTTTGCCGAGGATGAGGTAGAGGTGTACCTCTACCCACACTTGCGGGATATAGGCATGACGGTGTTTATGAAAGAAATCTTAAGACCATGGTTTTCCTTCCCTTATTCTTCGACATTAACACTTTACATAGGGACCATAACTTGAAGCGCTCGTAGCGCTGTGCAAGCGCGGTGTTCTTACCGATCACCAAGGTTAAGCACCATTCGACTCGGCCTGGGATGGGTAACCATTTGTGGCATTTTGATATTAGAGCGTCTCCGTGCTTCGGAAGGCACGTTAAGCCGTTAGCCCCGGTTACCACGTAATGTGGTAGTCGTTAAGCCAAGTTGGAAGCCATAATGGCGGCTTGATAAGTTCCCACAGCAGGCCACAAACCTGCCGCGGCCAATCCGCACTGGTTCCACGTGGAGTATGACCTAATCTTTCTCACCTTGATTTGTGAGAGAAGGCCTTTTCCCAGGGACAGTATAGGCCGATATTATGTCATAATTTGGCACATGAGACAGTCAGTAGATTGTTCACAGGTTCAAACTATTGGATACAAAGGCCATTCTCGAAAATGGCCCCAGAACCAACAGACATTTGACCCATGTCATCATTATGTAACTATTTTATTAAAATAATGGGAAATATCTGTATCTAACGGACAATCCGCAATCTAAAACGAATATTTAAAAGTATTGGAAGTACTTATATCGTAGTCGCCGACATCTTTACTAAATGTCATCACACAATATAACCTCATTAGTCCGAATTATAACCTCCAAATCTAATATTTTTGTGCAATATTGCGATTCCCCCGCTTGTCCGTGTAATAATAAATGCCTTAAGAGAATTTATGGGTAATTTGAAATCATACATATATTTTTCATTGCTGTTGGTTCTGGGGCAAATCATGTATGGGGCAGAACAATATCCTTGTAAGTACTCTCCACTTTAACTATATCTATCTATCTATCATCAAGCTAGATCTCTTGCAGGTAAGATATCTATTAGTATATTTTCTTATAAGTTGTATCTTAAAAGAATGTATTCTTTCCCAGACCAGTATGACTCATATCCAAATGAGATCTTATTGGAAATCTCAAAACTAATAGTGGTAGGGATACTGGTAGAGTTTATAATGTAAGCCATAAATATTTATTGTCCAATGGTTTTCCTCATATTCCATTACAGTAATATTGTTGGATATTAATCGTATTATGGATGGGTAATGTACCTTAATTGTTTGAGGTTGTTCGTCGTTCATATTGAGAGGTATGCAAGAAAAGAATATGTTAGAACTTTGAACTAATTACCCAGCCAGAGATCTGGCATGATATAATAGATATATAGATAGACATTTTTAAAGAGATAGAAAGCTATTTGTCACGATAGATAATATATATAGAAGTATCGAGAGACATAGAGTTCCAACAGGTTATTTCCTTACCTCTCCTGTTTCCTTCAATCCCATAGTTTATGAACTCTGTACTCCCTATCCCGCCACAGATCTAGCATGATGTAATAGATAGATATTTTTATAGTAGAGAAATATAGCTATTTGTCACGATATATCGCCAACAGGTTATATATAGAAGTATCAAGAAATATAGAGTTCCAACAGGTTCTTTCCTTACCTGTCTTATTTACTTCCATAGTTTATTTTGCGCACGCCGTTTATCATCTCAGCTTATACTATTGCTGCTTATTTGTGTATGTGAATTTTCATGTTTGTAAACATACCCACGACACAGGAATTAATCCTAGGGTGGAGCTTCGTTTTTAAAAAAAGAAAAATAAAAAAAAAATACTCGTCCGCTACTGAACATAGGGCTTTCACAATCGCTTTCCAGCTCAACCGGTCCGATGCCACCTGCATCCAACGACTTCCTGCGATCTTCATAAGATCGTCGGTCTATCTGGCAGGCGGCCGTCCCACGCTGCACTTGCCAATACCTTCCACTCTAAAATCTTTCTGCCCCAATGCCCGTCCGATCTTCGCGTTATGTGGCCCGCCCATTGCCACTTCAGCTTACTAATCATATGGGCTATGTGGGTGACACTGGTTCTTCTACGAATATCCTCATTCCTGACTCGATCACGAAGAGAAACGGCGAGCCTAGCCTATTTCCATAGTGTGTCTACATCTGCTCATTGGGGTGCAATTGGTGTGTATATCTGCTCATGGGGGTGTATACTTGCTCATTGGGGTGCAATTGGTGTGTATATCTGCACATTGGGGTGTATATCTGCTCATTGGGGTGCAATTGGTGTGTATATTTGCATATTGGGGTGTATATCTGCTCATTGGGGTGCAATTGGTGTGTATATCTGCTCATGGGGGTGTATATCAGCTCATTGGGGTGCAATTGGTGTGTATATCTGCTCATTGGGGTGTATATCTGCTCATTGGGGTGCAATTGGTGTGTATATTTGCATATTGGGGTGTATATCTGCTCATTGGGGTGCAATTGGTGTATTTATCTGCACATTGGGGTGTATATCTGAACATTGGGGTGCAATTGGAGAGGCAATACTTCCAGCAGTAAAGTTCCATAGGTTGATGATCATGATGATTACATACGAGAGTTAAGGCAAAAAAAAAATTATCACAAAATCTTTTTATCTACCTATCTATCATCCCGCCAGATCTCTTGTGCGGTGGGCAAGAAGTACAAAGTTCCAATAGGTTTTTTTACAGACCTTTTTTGTAAGGTGCTATTTATCATAGAATAATCTTTTTGGAAGGCATGATGCTTAGGACCGAAATACGATTTATGTAGAGTCAAAAGAATGTGATGATATGCTCCTTTTTTCTTAAGAGTGTGTGTGTGTAAGTGCTTAATTACTATTTCAAGTGCGGAAAATAAGTACGTTGGTAGGTAATATCTTGTGTAGGTATTTAGATATCTGTCAACTCTCAACAAATATAGGTAGAAGTAGGTAAGTATGTTAACTTTAGTTCTTGAAAAGCGAGACCTAATAAAATATAATCTTAGGATATAAATTAAATTTTTATTGATTTTATTATTTAAAAAAATACTGCTTTAAGTGATGATAACGAAGGTTATAAGGTATATAGGCACTCGTAGCGCTGTGTGACCGCGGTGTTCTTACCGATTACTAAGGTTAAGCAGCGTTCGACTAGGTCGGCCCAAGATGGGTGACCGTTTGTGGCATTTTCATATTCAAGCGTCTCTGTGCTTCGGAAGGCACGTTGAGCTATTGGTTTCGGCTACCACTTAATGTGGTAGTCGTTAAACCGAGTTGGAACCCTTAAAGGCGGCTCGATAAGTTCCAACAGCAAGTGGCCACAAACCTGCCTCCATCAATCCGCACTGGGTCCGCGTGGTGGAGTATGACCTAATCTCTCTTACCCCGACTTGTGAGAGAAGGCCTTTGTCCAGCAGTGGGCAGTATAGGCTGATATTATTATAACGAAGGTTAAACTGATATGATCAGCTATCTATTTGTAGGTCTAAGAGCGGAAAGTATAATATTGCACATTTTTATTTTTTAGTTTTGCAGATAAAATATGGTAATATTAATGTATGTTTTTATTAAATTATGAGTAATCTTAATTGAAAAACGACTGAAGCGTGCCAAACAATGTGAACGATTTCTTTCGTCGTTCATAGCAATGTCATAATATCCACTTGGCGTAACAATTTATCTACGTAAAATGCTAAATATAGCGCTCCATAGAATTTCCTCTAGTAGAACGGCACATTAAACTGTCATTAGCCTCATTAAAAATCAATAAAAAAATTGCGTATACAGCTAAATAAACGACTTCAACTGGCTATATCATACATTCCATACGTTTACGGCGAAAACATCACAATAACAACATAAAACCTATACTTATGCTATGTTCTACTGCCTCACAGCCGTACCACCGACCTGATAAAGCTGAAAAGGCAACTTAAGCCTATAAAAACCATGCACTAAACACGTTTAACAATCAAAAGTGTAATAAATCAATAAAATTCTCAGTCAATAAACGGTTTTATTTTAATGGTCGTAAAGTTTGTTATTGCACATGTGCTCGGTGTGGTTACGACTAATGAGTATGAATGAAACGTGCGACTGGGAGAGGAACATTCAAAGGAAAAGGATAGATAGTACTCGTCCGTCCACGTGGCCGGCGTACCACAATTTAGAACAATTCTTGGTATACAATTTATTTACGATTTTCCTGTTAGAAAATAATTAAAATAAATAGTTTGTTCGAGTTTTGATGAATATTTATGTACTCTTAGTAACACACGTTCTAGTTTTCGCCAGGTATTACAAAATGCTTATTATCAACCACCGATTTGAACTAATTTAAAGATACTGGTTAGGCAAAGATTGGTTACTTAATCATAGGTAACGTATAGGCAGCTATCGAATTGAGAATTTACTTATTCTATATTTATAGAGATTAAAGGTGATTGGTATTCGTGAAAAATCTCAAATCTTTACTTATTACCTAAGTACTAATAATATTTTTAACTACTATGATACCGATGTATCTTGTTGTTGATGTAGATTATCAAACGTGATTAGTGAATATTTATCGATGAAATAAAAACCAATGCTATGAAATTTTACATTGTCCTTAGTTTATCAAAGTTACCTTTTGTGGACGTTTGCGTTTTTAAGATTCACAGAGAATTAAAATCTGTTTTTGTTATCGAAAAATAAGTTCGGATAAAGGTATATTTTACCACATGAACCTATAAGATAAGGTAAGTTTTTTTTAAATTTTCGTTTATAAATCGCATGTAAATTTATTTAAAAAAAAATTTATACATGTTACCATGCACCTAAGTACATACGTGTTAATTTCTAAAAAATAATCTTATTATAAAATGAATGTTGCAATCCTGCGTAAAGCCATTCAATTTGACAGCAAGAAGTGCCGGAATGGTTTGTGATTGGCGGTGAATGTTCTGCACCGGATCACTATTGGCGTAGACGAGGTCGGCGCGGGGGAGCGCGGGGCCCGGCGCCATTACGAACAATGGCCGTCGGAATGGTCGTTAGCGAATAGCTTTTATCTCTTTCTAATATAAGCCACGCAGGTAGGAATTAATGAGACGGAGAGGGTTCCAGCGGGTCGGCCCTGTTTATGGTGGCGTCTCGCTCGCACGCACGTGGCGCGTTTCGCCGTCTCGAGCGCGGCGCGCGGCAGCGGTAACGTTCGCCACGACGGGGAATTCGGAGTCGTAGAGCCTCATACGCGGGTCATAAACGATCCGCGGCCATAGTAGAGGTGCACGCGCGAGAATCGATCCGAATCGCCGGCGATAAACGCATCTCCCGCGAGGCGACCGTCGCGCGCCGCGTCGCCGCCGAGCGATGAGTTCCAAGTTCATCATCGATAGCATGCTCCCAAAGTACCACCAGCAGTTCCACCACCAGAATTTGTTCGCGGGTGCTGGGGCGTCGCCTATAGAGGCGTCGCTGTCGTCTTCGCTATCGTCGTCGTTGTCGACGTCGCTGTCAAGTTCGCTGTCGGGCGGGCTGGGAGCAGCAGCACTGGGGGCAGGCTCACCGGGTGCCGGGAGCCCGCAACGGTCATCATCTTCGTCGTCGGCGTCGCCAGGCGCGCCGGCGAGGATGTATCCTTACGTGTCGCACCACCAGCAGTTCGGGGGTTCTGTGCCGTTTTCGGCGGGTGGAGGCTTGTCGGCGGACGACAAGAGCTGCCGATACCCGACGGCTGTGGGAGGAGACCCGATGGTGAACTACGCGCTGGGCCAGCACAACGGAGGAGCGGCGGTATCGGCGGCTTCGGCGAGCATGGCCGCCGCAGCCCAGTTCTACCACCAGGCGGCCGCGTCAGCTGCTTCGGCGGCCAGTGCGGCAACCGTGGACGCCATGGGGGCAGCCTGCTCCCAACCCTCTGCCCAGCCCCTGCCAGACATACCGCGGTACCCTTGGATGTCCATCACTGGTAATTTTTTTACTCCTTGCTGCATTTTTTACTGCATGGTTTGAGCTCCGCAGTTGCCTGAAATATAGACACGGTTTTGTTTTTATTCAGCTTACATTTAAGTCCCATTTACCAAAGGTCTAAGTTCAATTTAGACGTCGATTTATTGCCAATAAAATTTTATCAAAGCCATGTACTTTGTCGCCTTTTTTGTAGCTCCTATTTGTAAGTAATTAGCTAATTTTATTTAAATAAAGATCTGAATTTTAATACCCCAGTAGCTTAGTTCCGCTTTTACATTGTAACGATGTAGCCATTTAGTTTTACACCATATTCCTGATCTTAAAATGATGTTAAAAATAACAATTTATTTTTTAGATAAATTCCACCAATTAGAATGCCATTCACCGATTTATTGCAAATTATGGCCATTCTAATACGATTCTATCACTTATATAACAATAAAATATAACAACTGGTGCAATATAAATGCAATAAAACGGGCCATTATTATTTTTATTGTCAATGAATCATTATAAACAACCATTATTGGTGCGTAACATAATTTGGGTATAAACTGATATTTTTAATGGTTATATGCAATTTATATATAATAAGGAGGCAATTTTAAAATTTTAATAGACATTTAAAGTGTGTTTTGAAATCAACACACTATTAAACAAAGAGGAGTCGTAAAATGTTTACCGCCGTCCCGCCCTACGCAACGGCCGACGGCGGCATGGGCGGGCGGGCCATACACAAATAAAATCCTACATTAAAACAAAATTCAAAAATATACTACATTTGTATATATATTTTATTACACACTAATTAATTTTTTATTACCTTGAATAAATTTAACTTGTAATAAAAAGTTATTATTTCAATTTTTTAAGGTTTTAGTTTATTTATACTTAGTAAAAGTAAAAAAAATAGTTTTGTTTTCACACTTCAATGATTATAATGAATATTTTAATTAATAATTCGATCGATACCAACGCACCTGCTCCTTTGCGTTGTAAGCAGAGAGTACAGAGTTCTAAGAGGTTCTTTCCAATAATTAATATTAAATTTTTAATTATTTTTTTGCCACAAATGTTCATTGAAGCTGCTTATTAATTTATACTAAATATTCATTTGGACATCTTAACACTTAAAAGTTTTATCGGTCTAGCCAAATTAAATTGTAATCTAATCCAATTAAAATCGACTATGAATGAAAACAAATTTCAATAACAATAAATTTTAATAATTGGAACTTCTACGTAATCTATAAAATGGCTGTTTAAAAGAAAAAGTCAATTTTGCATGGTATGTGTTACTAAAATCGAATGCATTAAAATGTTTAACTGATGGCCAAATTCTCTGGCTAATCATGTATAGCTAATTAATTTAAAGCTCGAGCTAGGGCATTTAATTAATTTAGGTAAATACCTAAATTAAGAGGCATACCTTGCTAATTAATACACGCGTGAAATTCGGTGAGGTCTCGCTTCTGTGAGGTCCACTTAGTACTCAAAAAAGGAGAACCATTACAGAGCTAAACTGCCTATACGTTTTGCATACAATGGTGCGATAATTTTTTATACAACTTTATTATCTAGTCATCAGTCTTCCGCATTTATTACTGGGTAAATACTGAAGATTTCAGCGCGGGATAAACAGCTTATAATAAAACCATATTAATGTACCTGACATAATTAATTACATAAAACTTTGCCGCTAATAAAATTTAATATCAATAAACCCTATTAGGTACTAAATGCTAATAAAACAAAAATATTGTTTTATAATTTATTGGACATTACATTAGGTATACATACAATTTAATATTAGGTTAACGATCAGACTATTAACATTATCAAATTACCTACGATAATTTTGTAGGTTATGTTAGCTGTCTATAATTAAAAATATACTTAATAATAGTAATAAATCCGTCTATACTGGCCCACTGTTGGGCAAATGCAAAAATATACCTACTTAGTTTTTCAAGTATGAAAACTGAGATTATGTTTAACAGTTTTAATTCGAGAACTTTTTAAAGAACATTGATACTTATTTAAATAAAGATATGGCTCGGCTGAAACTCATTCGGCTGAAACTGAAGCAACTGATTACCTGTAATTACATTAGGTATAATTTCATTTGTAATTTTATTATCAGCGAATTTCGATTATGTGATGATGTTAATGTGTAATTACATATTTGATTCGCAACGCGATTTAACAATCAAAATAATCAATTTAAATAAGTACATTCCACAAATAATAGCAGCTAAACACTAAACCACTAAAATAATAATCATTGTTATAAATAATAGTTCCTGTACCTAATTTCATTGTAACAAAATATTTATTAACTAGTTTCGAAAACAAAAACCCGCTAATGAATGTCACATTGCGAAGGAGCCTGGCAGACATATGCCATAGGAAAACCTTTAATTTGTAGTACTACTAATTAATGCGTATATATTTTCGGTATGTTTTTAGGCAATTATCTTTGCGCCTGTCTATATTATGAATAGACCACATAACTCAATGCGTATTAATTTAAAATATGTGAATAGGTACGGCTTTACAAATAACAGGTAATTGATTCATATACTTTTTTTTATTTTAAATCATTAATAATTTTTGTATTGTTATTTAAATAAATAACAAATATAAATATGTGCCTATAGTTACAATAGACAGCACCTATTTTTATATATTAATAATATAATATTTTTAAAAATATTATTTAATAGTATGTTTGATACACCGTCACGCCTATATTCCCCAGAGGGGGTGGCAGAGGTGTACTGAGTACACCCACGTTTCGCCGACGATGTTAGGTCCCATGTAATAGGGGGCGAGCCTATTGCCATATACCGGGAATTTTTCGTTAGAAAAACTACATTTGTCCGACCTAGGATTTGGACCCAAGACCTCATGATCACAAAGCGATGCGCTTTGCCACCAGGCCAACGAGGCAGTATGTATGATAATTCTAACATATCCGATAATGTTACTTAACCTCGTGACTTCCGATCATGCCAAATCGATAGAGCTCATAAAACCTAATAGCACTTCTAAATGGAGGAGAAAACTAGGCATGCTTGTTTACGTAGATAAATAACCGTAAGACTCAGAAATATACGTCTTAATAAAAATAACTCTCGAGCTACTAAGATAAGACATGTGAACCAAAGTTTCTCGAATCCAGAACGGAATCGACCTTCTTGGCACATGCCTCTGAAGCATATCCACAATAATGTTGACCTGCAAAAATACTTCATCAAAGCCAACACAGCGTCATAACAGCGCCGTAGATCACTGAAATTATATAAAATGGCCTATAATCATCTTGTTTTTGTTTAGAAATTGACTATTCTCGTGATTTGTCGGCGATGTTGGCTTATAAAAATGTCCGGGTTGATGGAGGCGAAAATCCGTCTCGGGAAGACAAAAATAACGCGGCAGGTGCTTCGGCGCGCGCGCTCACAAAATTAAAATGGCGGACTTGTCAGTAGCCGACAGTTATTCGTCGTAATGCGCAACATTCTACAACAATTTGACAGTATAAGAGCTTATTGCGGTCAAACATTACACGAGTGTTAGTACGGATAAACATTACCGTGTTTTAATGTTCATTACTTTTGACATTTAGTATACGAATTCAAACAGAACCCTTAAATAAATTAATTGCTAAAAATATTTTTTTCATATTTCAAAACGCCCTATGATTTAATAATAAAGAATATAACAAAATCTTCTTTTCACTATCTATTAATTTTCTAATAAACTTAATACATATCTAAAACAATCAGTAGGTAGGAATCTGATAATTATAAAAAAGTCACGTGATATACCTCATACTTTCTTATATAGATTTTATACAAATAAGTAGAATCAAAATGATAATAAATTTTAATTATTATTTATAAATACTGACGGATCCAATCGTTAGATATACAGCTCGCACTTGGCATTGTGTACCACGGAAAAAAGAGCGGTTGTCACATGTGTGCGCCGCGCAGGGCGCATGCGCCGAACAAATATGGCGGGCGACCGGAGCCAATCGCCGTCCGCCGTGTGCAATCGGAACCCACATGCCATCAAAAGCCCTTTATACTATTGATTGCTATTTGTAGCACGTTATTAATTAATTTTAGAACACTGTTCCGTGAATACGACCTAAAACGACAACATTTCAGAAGTTAATCAAAGACAATTTTATTGTTTATCCAATACTAAAAGCTTGTTTATTCATTGGTAAATATTTACGACGTCAACAATGTTGCAATGTTACTAAAAACAATAAAAAAATCTTTAAGTTGAAAAATAACATCATTATCATTCCTCAGTGAAATATGGTTCTGATACAAAACTTTTAACCTTTCCATTTTAGGGTTGCACCGCTTTTCGAAAGTTCCGATTTTGTTTTTTTTAATTCTCGAAAACTTGTTATCTGGGCGAAAGAGTTGTGAATTTTGAATATCGATGTATCGAAAACCATTCGTATAATCGAACTTTTTTATGCACTGGTGTGTGTAATTAACGATTGCACTCAATCGAGACAATTTAAATGTTTCCGATCGGTAAAACTCGTTATGTTTTAAACGTTGCTAAAGAACCGGAGTAGCTGAACATGCGTTTTTAATTGGCCATAAATTTATTTGCGATGCTGATAGCTGAGAGTTTATTAATGTTGCATGTTTTCTTTTCTGCGACTATTGACTATTTGAAGTATTTGTATCAATTGAAATGCATTTTTATTCTTTAACTCGAGACAGTGATAGTAATAGTATTATGTTTTCACCTCTTTCTATTTGTCTAAGTGTTATTTCAAGCATATTGAGTGAATAATAACGTCATGTATCTACTCAGTAAATCTCTCATTCCTTAGTATACACGACTAGTATTCATATAATAAAATTATGGCCTTGGCAAACATAAAAAAAACAATATTAGACTAGTAAACACTACTTTAGGTATATAATTATATTTAGAGTACGTAAATATTTAGTGTTTTTATTTGAATTGAATGCAGTCTTACATTTATAACATTTTGTCTAGATTTGTTGTCATTTGTAATTTGTCTATTTATGGACCTACCCATTAATTAAAAAAACTCCCCAGCACTTACCTTTTTTAAATATTTTGTTGTATTTTCAGATATAATTTAAAGCTAACACACCGTCAAGCGTATATTCCCTAAGCGAGTACAATTATTAAAATTATGCAATAGTACCTGTATTTATGTATTTTTATTTATTTTATTTCAGGATCACCAACGTGACAAACATTATGTAGCATTATATTAGTATGCACTCTTGTTAACATACTGCATTTAAATGCTGCCACATTTATAGGCAACCACGAGGTTCTTAGCGTTCAAGCAGTAATAGCCTAGTGGTTAGACCGTTGGACTGCAAAGTCAGAGGTCTCAGGTTCAAACCCAGGCACGCACCTCTGTCTTTTTGAAAACATGTGCGTCTTAAAAGTTGACTATCACTTGCTTTAACGGTGAAGGAAAACATCGTGTGGAAACCTGCATGCCTAAGAGTTTCTCGAAGGTGTGTGAAGTTCGCCAACCCGCACTGGGCCAGCGTGGTGGACTATGGCCTAAACCCTCTCAGTTTGAGAGAAGGCCCATGCCCAAAAGTGGGACTGTTTCTTAACGGCGCTAATATTATTACGACGTTCTTAAGTAACTACAACTGTTACTCTGTTATGAAATTATACAACAAAAAATTTCTCTAATATTATATATTACCTAGTTTTTATATAAGTTCAAACACCTATAGCAATTAGACAAAATGTTTATGCTACACGCACTCGTAAAAACAAATAATTTTAATCATAAAAACCACGAAATAACAGCTACTCCGCTAATGTAACTAAAAACTAATTATCTAGTTAGTGTGAACACACAACATTATTTACCGTATGACTTACAATAAAAACTAAATGCCTAATTGTTTTTAATTGATAAAGTGCAATTAAAAATACTTAGTCTCGATAAAAAAAATATAATTGGCAACTGTGCGAGCCTGCTGTGATCCGATTCTCACGGGGCAGTTGTTTTTGTAAAAGTCTTATTAAGTACGTAAACCGCGAAATTTAGTCACTTCAATACTTTGGCATTGCATTCAGTAGGTGCACCACTTTCTTCCTTTGGTAAATGAATGAATTTTGCCGCGATCACATAATTCCTGCCTCATTGGTGTAGTGGCGAGTAATGCGTGTAGCTAACATGAGGTCGTAGTTTCGAATCCTAGGTTGAAAAAAATAGAACTATCCTATCGAAAAATGTCTTGCCTTGTTGGTATAGTGGCAAAGTGCATCGCTTTAGGTTGCATCGCCTGGGTTCAAATCCTAGGTCGGATAGATGTAGTTTGTTTAATGGAAACTTCCCAGTATGAGTCCGGAGTCTGGAATTGTGCCCGGTATATGGCAATAGGCTCGCCCCCTATGACATGAGACCTAACATTGTCGGGGAAAAGTGGGTGTACTCAGTACACCTCTGCCTACCGCGCTTGGGGAATATAGGCGCGACAGTGCTTATTTTTTTAATTTTGTTTTCCTTAAATTTCCTGTACGGTGTCGGCAAAGAGTAATAGTACCTAGTATTACATACACATCTTGGTCACCCTTGTTTAGGGAAACTTGGCGTGACGGTGTTCATTTTTTTTTACACAATTCCTCCAACGTCATTTATACTATTTTTACCTCATTGATACTTATTTATCCATAATCCGTGCGATTTGAGGTTGACATCAGACAGACGAGTAAAACAAAAGATGATACCGAATTGGGAAGTGCTCATTTATGTGGATTACCTTTAATTACGTGATACAATTTCATTGGTATTTTATCGAAAGATTGTATCTGTTCCGACAATTACAGTTAGTATAGGAAGAAAATGTACCTACCCAACCAAGATCTAACAAATAAGACCAAATAGCCCTGAAATTGTTTTACAGGAAATAGTTTAATTTCTATTTGTATACAATCTGGTTTACTATAATAATTATATAGGACTTTTACCACAATATAATGCTTGATTACTACTTGTTCCTATAGGTTAATTATCCCGGGAAGTTAATTCACGCCCAGTTGCTGAGTTCTTTAAATTTTAAAGATGACATTAATCGCTAAACTAGCATTAAATCAATGCACAAAACAAAGTTACGACAAATTTCACATTGAAATAACTAATTCATTTCTGATGCTCCCGCTTTATGTAAGAAAGTATTAATGATTAGCTTTCTGCAACTAAAAGTCTGCCATTTTCAAAATATGAAAATTGGAAGAGCTTTTATCAAAACATAAAAAAAGCTTACCTATTTACATTTGCAGTATAATATTTTTAAGATATTTTATGTGGTGTAATACTTTATTTTTCCCACTACTCTCGTATTTTATAACCGATAAAATGTTTTATACATAGTACACTTAAATATATATCTATTTGCACATATATGCCATAAACAGACTTAACCTTTGTTATAAGCTTACTTTTACTTTTATCTTTAAAATGTGTGTATTATGTTCTGAAGTATTTTAAATGTTCATTCAAATTCACAGGCATGCTGCATAATAAATATCATCATTCGATTTATGTGTGTATATAGCCTTGACATGTTGTGCATGAGACTCGGCCGAAACAAAGAACTTTCAATACGATTGATAATAGATTTTCCATTTCCAGATTGGATGAGCCCCTTCGATCGGGTGGTCTGCGGTGAGTTCAATGGTATTTATCGTTTCAAATTTATTTTTCTTTTAGTTTTAAGTATATTTAGTTTCGGCGTAGGAATCTTAACGCTCGCACGACTCAAAGAACGCCTTAATGGCTCATCGGCCAGTTCGGGAATTTTTAATTTTGGATCTCAAATATTTATTGAGGAAATCACAACCACTTTTGATGGCACTCAGTCGGAATATTTTTATTGTAAATAAAAATTAAATAAAATAGTTCAGGCTAGACATAAAAATACGTTAATTTTCTGAGTTTACAATGCTCGATATCGTCTTTTTTAATCTAGTTATGGTATATAATTTTGACATAAAGACAAAGAAAAGATTCATAAATAGATACCGACCCGTTGTACTTACTTGGAATTATGACAACAAAATGTTGCCATTATAAGTAATTTTGATTTTGAAATTGCTTTGTATTATTAGATAGTAACATTTATGGAAACATCAACAAAGTCATTCATGGTTTGTTTAATTTATAAGAGTTATATGCCTCATCATTCTACAGAAAATAACGTGCTTTTAAAACGAAAACTTGTCAATTCAAGCCATCAATTATGCCCTCTTCCGTTGAGTGAGCGTCAAGATTCAGAATCGAAGTCCTTCGATGCCTGTCGTTCGATTCAGTTGCAATTATTCATTTTAAATGGCTTTATGGAATTATTGCAATCAACTACCATTTTTAATTGATATACAGAAGTTTATTTAAACTTTTTGTAATGAAGATTTAAGAGTTGAACGCTCTGATATTTTACCGACTGAATTATGTTTATGTTGGATTTGATCCTACGTAAAGAAGTCTTTTGTCGGATCACTAAAATGCTACCTGAATTTTGCATCGTATATCACGGATTCCAACCTTTTGTTGATGTAAAGTTTCTCTCGACTCTGTTTACGGGTTAAAAAAGTAACAATGGCGCATCTATTGTCTATTGCAAAAATATCTAAAAGGGTTTAAAAAGATTGCAAAAAAGTGCGAACTTTCACCAAGAACAATTGTCAAAGACTGGGTCAGTATTATATGACTAAACACTATTAAGGTATACAAACTTTTTAAGAAATACTTACTACTTAACGAAGGTTCCGTATATAAGTAGATCAAAATAATATAAATACATAACAGCGTATCATAATTATATTTTTCTTGATTTTACAGATGTAATATGTATATCGTATTTATTACTTCGCCTAAGATTAATGTACTTATAAAGGTTCTAGTAAACTATTTTTTATTTATTTTGATAGCAACCTTTACGGTATATTCTTTAGAGCCATATATATAAGTAAGCTAACACTATTTGAGCAGTATTTGACTACTTCTAATAGCCATAACAATATCTTTCTAGTCCATCGCATCGTTGCGTTCATTTGAATGCACTCCCAATGGCTTGCGATTTTTTTTTTGATTCGATTCGATGGATAAATCTTTTTGTTTTTTAATAGCTTACCTAATAGGCAGCTTACCTCAGCCTGGGGAAAATAGAAGTGATGGTGTATATTTACCTATCTACTGTACAGTCCTGCGAACAAATAGATATTTATTAAATATAAATGTAATGTTCTTGTAGGTAGTCTATTAAGTACCTAACTCTAAAAATCAATACCAAAAGACACTTTCAAATAGACTTTCACATTTATTTTTTGCGAATCTACTGTAAAACTAAACAAAAGGGTTCACGGCAATGGGGTTGTGCAAATTCACGTTTTTGTTGCAAACAACAATCCTTTGTGCTCACAAGATGTTTACAAATAAGGTATAAGTCAAAGGGTTTTAAATCACGGTGTCGAAAGCTTTTAAAACAAGCTTAGAAAGGGGTCCATTGTTTTGTTGGCAAGAGCGCAAATTACTTTATTACGAACGGTTTGCGGCTGGTGCACGAAAGTTGATATCGCCGAAATCGCAGTCAAAACATCGTTTGTTATCACACCGCTACAAACACTGGGTATAGGCCCTCTCTGTACTCACCCCGATAAATACATATATCAATATGATGCCCATATCAATTGTAGAAATTATTTCAAATGTTTTTATTATGAGAGATTTAGCCAACTTTTGACGTCTCATCATATTGGCTATGGTTGGATCAAACAAATTAGAAATAAGATCATACCCAAGTACGCTATTATTTTGCGCGCGGTTTCTTGGAATGTTTCTTTCAATCTAATAAAATTAAAATATCAATGCTCGCACACATAAATTATGTACTAGCCTCTGCCCGGCACTTCGTCCGCGTTGACTTTAGAAAGGAACCTTACATTTATCCAGGATAAACGTCCTATATGGGTAGTATATTACCTAATCTAGGTAATAAACTATCTGTGTGCCAAATTTCATCCAAAACCGTTAAGCCGTTTTTGTGTGATTGTGTAACAATCATCCACATTTGAATATATACACTTTAGCATTGAAAATATTAGTTGTTACATTTCGTTTCATACATAAATATATTAGGTATTTTTTTAAACGTAGCCCCACACTTGGAATAAAGGAACGGCCAATCCATCGCGTTCAGCTGCGGCCGTGGTGGCGTGCACGGTGGCGATCAGCTCCTGCAGTATTATTTGTATGGAAATGTCCATACAAATACCATCGCGTCCTCCGCCCTGCACGCGCTTACTGGGCGGCGTCTGCACGCGCAACCATAGGGAGATACTGATCGCCGCCGTCATCGCCGCCGGGGACGCCACCGCGAATGCGGCTGACCGCGTTGGTTTGGCTGTACCTTTATTTCTGTATCGTGGGTGCGTTTACAAACATGAAATTGACATACACTAACAGCCAGACCGAAACAAACATTTGTGAGTCACATAAAAGTCTCGTACGAGGATTGAATCCGCGATTACTCGATCCAGTTGACGGCTCAGTTTAAAAGCCGTCTATTTATTACAAATTCATTACTCGCGCGTTTATTACACTGTAAAATTATCAACACATCCTTATTGCTATCTTTTCCAAAACAACCTGAAAAAACACACGTTTTTAAGTTAACAAAATGTTATATGGTCGTAACAATTAAGGCTTAATCGTTGTCAATCGTAACTCTACCGTTATAAAGTGATTGACGTTAGTGTCGTTAAAAAAAGTTGGTCCTCAAACAATAACTGCTGAGAATTGACCATAAAGTGGCGACCTTGTGGCAATAAAAATTTAACGAGCCGAGCCCGTGGCATAGTGTCGTACAAACACATTGTCAGATTCAGAACGTGACTGTCATAGAAACAGCTGGGCCAACATCTGGGCACCGACGAACTGACAGACCAACCATTTTATATGTCATTAAAAAGTAGACAGCAATCAAACTAGTTTTCGTACACGATATTTATATTATTGTATACGTTTATGCATTTTATAAAGCTATAAATTAATAATTATGTACTTTATTGCACATGAAAAAGAATAAAGGAAAAAAAAATCGTTATGATGGTACAGCGAGGCGGCCTTATCGCTTAAAGCGATTTCTTCCAGGCAACCTTTAGGTATAGGACAGAGATGTTTAACATAAAATAAGAAGGGATAAGGTGCAAAAATGACTAAAATATCCTAAAATAAAATATAAACTAAAACAAAACAAAAAAGAACCAATTATACCTATTCTACATTACATACATGAATTCCGGAATAAATATAGAGGTAAGGGAAGACAAATAAGATAAGAGAAAAGGTAAAGTTTAGAAGGGAATAGTTTAGAAATGTTAATTTTGATTCTATTAAAACAATAGGTACACCAAAAATTTAGTATTTATATATACTCAATAATTTAAATATTCGAAAATAGATAGTCACCCATTTTTTTTTCTATCAAAAATTTGTTTTTCATCTTATATTAATTACCATTTTTCGGTAGACACATATTTAATACAGATTTTATAATAATATTTATTCAAAATGAAACTATACTTGTATATTGTGATAGCATAAATTTATGACACCTATAAATACGCTGAAGTACCTATTTTAAATTAATACTAATATACATAATGGTCATGAAATAAAACTATTTTTCAGAGATTTATTTTTGATTGTTAGGTTCCGGACGATTCCATAATGGTTGTTTTGACTACAATATCGCGTTGCCCTGTAGTAGCCGGTAGAGTAAGGACAATTTAAAATGTCCGGAATGAAGTTAACGCTACGCCACACCATGTAATTAGTATCTGTTACTTACTCCTTACGACTCCAAACGAAATAGGGTAAATGATATATGTGAGTTTCTGTACCCAACTACGGCAAAGCCAAACGGAAAAGGTATATTTTTAGCAGTTCATCTATATATGTTTGTATTTACGTACATAGAGTCTTAACTACTCATCCGATTTTAATGAATAAGGTTTCAACATAATCGTTATTATAGCTCGAGTGACACAGGCTACATTTTATACTAACAAAATTAATATGACCGATGTTACATCCAAAAACATTAAGGTCACAATTTTTTTACTGTCATATTGAGTATCTTACTCAAATGAAAGAGAAAAATATCTATTCCTACTATTCTACTACGATTATTAATGTTAAAGTTTGGATGTTTGTTACTCAATAAGGCAAAAACGGATACGGATGAAATTTGGCACACAGATAGTTTTGATCCCGAAAAAATTTTAGGTTCCTGTCTAAAGTCAACGGGAATGAAGTTGCGGGCAGAAACTAGTCAAATATAAAATAAACCAAGCGACAGAAAAACCATTTTACTATATTCCAGCGTTTATTCTGAAGTCAGGTTACAATTTTTTCCAAGCGAGGGAGGCAGAGGTGTACTGTGTACCACCACTTTTCGCCCACGATGTTAGGTCCAATGTAATAAGAAGCGATATACCGGCCCAGACTCTTGTTATTATAACTTTTAGCGACTATGTACGCCCAACCGCTCAGAGAAACTTACTTCAATTCGGTCAAATTAAGGGCCTACATTGACCATTTATCGACCGGGAGAGTGTCAATGATGCAATTACTTTCCAAAGAATAATAAGAGCGCGCTCTCAGCAAAAACAAATGATTATGATTTTCTTATAAAACGACATAATGAAATAAAAAAACTGCTTTACAAAAAGCTTGCTACAATTTTTTGTTATGTTTTTAAATAATTCATATTGGTTAGTTCTTAAGCAGTTTGCGTTGGAATCAGAAAATGTAAAGCAATAGAGATTACTTTTCTATCGAGAAAATTCGTTTAACCGTGTATTTCTTTGACCAGATTCTAAAATATACACTCAAAAAGCATAATTCGAAATAGTAAGTTTCTAATCCATATATTTCTTGAAGTGAATAGAGTACAAAACACGTGTTTTTCGCGGTAGGCCCTTAAGTCGCGCGTTTTGCACACATACTCGGCCGGCGCTTGAGTCACCAAATAAGTTAATTTAGTGCGGGCATATTCTTGATCTCAGAACCTTACACAGCTTATCTCGAGCGCTCTACTGAATTATTTCAAAGTATGCTTTAAACTTGTAACATCTTAGTTTATATTTTAACAGGGTTGGAGAAAAACACGAAATTAAAAAAAAACATTTTCTTTTTTACACAATTTTAAAAATAGTTTCTTGACTACCTCGTTAGTCTGGTGGCAAAGCGCATCGCTTTGTGATCACGAGGTCCTGGGTTCAAATCCTATGTCGGACAAATGTAGTTTTTCTAACAAAAAAATCCCAATATGAGTCCGGAGTCTGGAATTGTGCCCGGTATATGGCAATAAGCTCGCCCCCTATTACATGGGACCTAACATCGTCGGCGAAACGTGGGTGGGTACACCTCTGCCAACCCCTCTGGGGAATATAGACGTGATGGTGTGTAGTTTTTTTTATTTGTTTAAAACAATGTTAATTTTATGATTGTTATTTTATTATCTCATAATAAAAATGCCAATCATAATATTAAGAGGAACATCACTTTGAAAACACCTATTTCGTTAAGTGGGATTTACTAGTGGGTTTCATGTATAGAAAGATGTTCCATCCTGTAACTTTTGATAAATATTGTTGTTAATATCAAAGCAACAAAAGGATAACAAATAAATAAAAGCATACAAAATATTTTCTATACGTACGTTAGCATATTTTATCTGCAAATCTAATAATTTATGCTTATTTAAAACGTGTTTAAGACATTCTTTAAAATACACATTAAAAAAGTCGAAACTACTGTTTATAACACGTTTTAAACACGGTGATTAAAACAAAATGGTTTTTTGAACAACCCTGTATATTACCTACTCTTAACTCTAAAAAAATATTGAGGGCGTCAACTCTTAAGGCACACTGTAATACTTTTGTTTTCTGAACGAGTTATTTTTTGTGTCATTGTAGGTAGATACTCATGTTTTAAATGTTGTAGGTACGTGATCTGTGTGTATTTTAACACATTACCTTAATTACTCGTGTAGGCATGGTTATTACTTATGTATTACTCGCAACAATAAAGGACGTGACGATGTACCTATCTATATATAGATACATACTTAGGTACTTAATCTAGATCTATGTATCTATCTATAACCTCACGCCAGATCCCTTGCAGGGTAGGCAGAGAGTACAGTGTTCCAACAGGTTCTTTCCTTACATACCTCTCTGGCTTCCTCGACTCTCATAGTTCGTCTCATACACGCTCGCCGGTTACGGAGACTCTTGACTTTTCCATCAGATAAAACTCGGTTTATTTGGTCGTGGTAAGATAGTCTAGGTCTTCCCCGGTACCTGCATCCTTCCACTTAATCTAGATATTTCATATTTATCATAAAAAAATAGAAATCCTCATGACTTGGTGTTCGAATGGCGTTTGGTAGGTCTTGAGTTTGAATCCTAAGTCAGACAAAGTATTGTTTGCGTTTTCCTATCGGAAAATGTTTATTAGCGTACAGAGACAATTGGCAATAGGGTCACCCCCTACTACAGTACACAGTGCACCTTTGTCACCCCCATTTAGGAATTACTACAGTGCCCGTGTTTATCATTTTCTTTTTCTATCTCCTCTTATTAATAAACCAACCGTTTACCGAAACCAACAACCATAGATTTAATTTGACGGACGATTTAGCGCAGTGGTTAAGAGCTTAAGCCGCTCCGCCTACTGCGTCTAATAGTCGCGGGTTCGATTCCCGCACGGAACAAATCTTTGTGTGATCCACAATTATTTGTTCCGGTCTGGGTATTTGTGTATGTGAATATTCATCTTTGTAAACGCACACAGGAATAAATCCTAGTGTGGGGCTACGTTAAAAAAAAAGTGATTTACCAACCTTTCAATTATATTAACGGTCAATTGACCTACAAGAATTAATCAATCCAAATTTAACACATATGTACATACATCCGAATTGAATCCCCATAAATATTTCAAGTTCGTCGCCGAATAATGTCAATGTCATGCGTGTGCGCATATCTAGGCACTGTCTTACTCACGCTGTCTAATGCCTATTCATTAGGCACACAATTGGGTACGCGTGCCTACATTTCGAGTACCAAGGCTGTATTTGTTGATGCTACACTTGTGTTGCGTAATTCACTATTTTTGGTACACAACTGGATTGGGTTTGATGAACTCTTTATACGCTGTGAGTGCAAGTGGTTCTAAGATTTAGAATGTAGTCTAGATGTCGGTACGTTTTTGTTTGTGAGGAACGGGGGAATACCGTAGAAAGTCTTTTGGATAAGTTAACGGATTCTGAAGTCAGTAGAATTAAGTAGGTTTTTAAGCACGGAGATTCAGTATAAACAGGCAGCGAAAGCTAACTATGAGAATATTAGACGCTGTTAGGCTTCATATGCTTACTAATTTACATTTTCGAAGTTAACGGACTCTAATCGGAGACAGGTTTAAACAGTCTTATCTATTACCTCATAAATTAGTAGTTGAAATTATTAGTTTTGGAGTCAAGGGATTGACCAATAAGTATTAAGCCGATTGAAATGTAAACATCATCCAATGCTACTCTCCTACGTAGATAACTGTATTGGTTTCAATTCGTTAATATAATACAGCAACGTATACTGTCTCGCTATTGGGAAAAGGTTATCTCCCCTCCTATCAGCCGCTGCCGCCGTCCGCGGCAATTTCTCACCGACCCTCCCGATGCCCTTACATCCCTTCTTTTGGATACAGATACCGCACACAGGATTAGACATCGACCTTCCGGCGAGGTTGAAGAATCCTTTGCCCGCCGGCCGGTGCAGAGCACCACGGCGAGACACCTAGAATACACCCTCCCCCATAGCGACTGCCCAAGCCGAGGCTGTTCCTTCTTGAGGTGCCCTTGAGCTAGTTGCCCCCTTGCCCTTCTGGCTCGAGCGTAGTGGTTGCACGCTTGCTCTCTTGTCTGGTGAAGCTGTAAAGGTCCCCCGGTCAACAGCGTATATCATTCACACACACACACACTAAAGAAAAGGTTTTCTGCAACAAATAGAGGTGAGAGAGAATTTAGCTCTACTAAGCGGCCCCAGTGCCTATTAGGAGATAAACCGACTTCAAAAAGCAAAAAAATAAATATTTGAAGTCGGTGCTGGTTGGTGCAGTCGGTTACTTGGCACCGACTTCAAATATTTATTTTTTGCTTTTTGAAGTCGGTTTACCTTTTTTTATAAAAGATTTTTATTTTACAATTTTAAGTGACCAGTGAATTCTATAGTAGGGTACCTATAGGATTGACGTAATACCGATAATATCGCAATTTACACATGCCTATTGTTTGTCGTTAAGGAGTTCCCTGGTGTATCTTCTAAGTCCAAGGTCCAATGTCAATAAAATTAATATGGGACCACCTTGGAGATATACTGAACCCAATGCAAAAAAAATTATCAAAATCGGTCCACAATTGACGGAAATATCGCTGAACATACAAAAAAAAAAAAAAAAAAAAAAAAAAAGCATACATACAACCGAACATAGAACCTCCTCCTTTTTGAAGTCGGTTAAAAATGAAGTGGTTGAGGTAGCTATCGACACATAGACACATCATTAGATGTGTCTTTGTGTCGATAGCTACCTTGTTGCTAGTTGAAAAAAACTTCATTAATTAATAGGTATGATAATAAATTAAACAAAAAGTAGTCCCAATGCAAATAATGCGTTGAAATGCAGACACGGACATGACGCATACGAGTGCTTCTAACTTATTATGAGACATAAGACACAGGAAGTAAAGGACGTGGACGCCTCCTAGACGAAGGAAGGACGTGGACTAAGTAATTCTGTGGCACTTTAAAAGGACGTAAGTTGTGATTTGTTTAGGGACAAGGAAATGGAATAGCTTGCGGTGACTAAAATAAAAGGCAACTTGAATATTAAATGTGGACATTTATCTACGTATTTGATGAATAGGTAGATAAATGTCCACATTTAATATTCAAGTTGATAGTATGAACCTATCAGTAAAAACTAACGTCTCTAATTATTTCTTGAATTCAGGTAGGTAGGGGCATTCCAAAATCCATCTAAACTTAAGTATATTTCTGTTTTCTGTTTATGGACCAAACACTAATTCAAAATAATTATTAGCACTTTGTTAAATACACCTATTGGTGCTGTAACTCTTCACCTACCTGGTTACGTACTTTTTTAACAACTTTATGATTTAGCATTTGAGATTTAGTTATTATAAATCTTTTCTGAAACATGATTGTTCTGATTCACACAACGCGAGTACGCGATATAAATAAAAAAAGAAGCCAAGTTATTTATTTTTTTTGCGTTTCATTGTTCATGAAGCCAATTCATTTAATTTTTAATGTTCATGTTAAAATACTTTTGTATTGAAGTACCATTTCTTACCATTCAATTTTTTTTTTTTTGTATCGCGATGAGATTTACGGGCTTCACCCGGACCTTTGAAATGCTTATATGTGGATATGGGACCAACATGTAGAGGCCCTTTGCGAGAAGTTAATGTTATGTAAGTATTCTGCTGAGATAAATTGCTTATTTATTTTTTAGAAAAGACCTTGTTCCACTCTAGCATTTATTCTTGTATCGTGGGTGCGTTTACAAATATGAAAATTTACATACACAAGTGCCCAGACCGAAACAAATAATTGTGGGTCACACAAAGATTAGTCCTGTGTGGGCATCGAACCCGCGTCTATTCGACCCAGTGGGTGGAGCGACTTAACGACGACGACGGCGACGACTCTTAACCACTGCGCCATTTACAAGCGATTGTTTATAATTACGGTTAAAAATTATAATTTGTGCAATCCATAGCGTCGATATCTATAATGTTAGTGGAATGACCTTCACTTTGGACATGTTAACGTACATTTGGTGTTTTATCATCTTAAGGCTGTATTTTGTGTGCAGTGACTACCTACCTACCTGCCAACGGCTAACTGCGGCTAGCTTGGTTTCGTCCGTCAATAGTGTTGCAGTAAAACAGCATCAAAGGTGTTTTGTTTGTTTGACAGTTTATAAAGTGTTAACATGAAATCTACGTAAAACATACCTATTTCTTTTTTTTATTAACGTAATATGTCCCACTGCTGGGCAAAGATCTCCCCCTTGTCTCCAACGATCTCATTCCCCTGTCAATATTGGCCATTATGTTCGATACGCGTCTAGGTCATCGCGCCACCGCTTCCTGGGCATGCCTCGGTGACGATGACCCTGGTGTGGGACCCATTTGGACCCCCTAAAAATGTCTAAAACGCCTAAATCCAAAACCGGATGTATATATTATTGACCTTGTAATTATATTAATTTTTAACCTTGTACGAAATCATGTCCTACATATCCTTGGCAGCCGTCTGTGCATGATTCAATTTAACTCTATTGTTTCTACCCACTTTAAGATACATTTATGTTTCTTTAGTCAGTTCTCTCATTATGTTTAATTCCCACATATTTCAGTTGGCTGCAGTTCATTGCATCTTCCTTATTTAGCAAAGTGATGCATTCTCTAAGCAGAGGTCGTCTGCCATCTGTGCCTTGATATTTTTAAGTATCATATCTAAAATTTTAAAATTATTTTCTTTAACTTTTTTAACCACAGCTGTGTATAATTAAATTACTTTTGCACCATTTATTTCTACATATTGTAGTATACATGTACTTATATCTTCATTAATGTTTATTTTATTATTTAGTTAGCTTCTGGTTGAAATTGTTTAATAAATTCATCCTTTAATACTAGATTTCATCGACGTTAGTATTTTCTTATGTTAGGTAATTTGGAAAATGGGTGATTATTTGCACTTACTAAGGTAGTAAATACTTAATTTTATAAATTACTTAGGTGCAGTGTCCGTAAAGTATGACTCTATTCATCTTCTTCAAACTCATTCCACCCAATAGGCATAGGCCTCCTCCCTCGTACGCCAAATATCCGTATCCGGAGTCAATCATAGCCAGATCTTACCTTCGAACTCAAAATCATCGACCATTTTTTGTGCTGGCCCTTCACGATTGCGATATCCCTTCCTTAGCCACCATTGGGTCAGAGCCGTAGTACATTTGCCATCACCATATCTTGTAACGTGTCCTGCCTGTCCTATCTTCAACTGAGTCGAAATATATGGGACCGGGGATCCGACGTTTCAATGCCTCTATTTTTTAAGAGTTAATTTCTAATCGGTATGTTTAATTAGACACTACAATTTTAAATACATATGAATGACTTTTTGTCAGTAATTAAAAAAAGCTAGTAAAGTAAGTATTAAAAAAATCTTTGTGGTTACATTAAGCTTAATTCAGCCATTATTATCGTATTGCTCAATTAATGTAAATTAAAGTAAATAATGATTCGGAGATAAGTTATTCGAAATACCATACAACTATTTATTCAATAAGATAAATCGAAGTAATGGTTTGCCCACTCAATGGCTGGTCAAATGTAGTTAATGGATAAATATTGTTGTTTTAATGTAGTATATTATTTAAATAAGTAATACTGAGGTAAAGTGCGTGTTAACACGATTGTGCCTCGTGGTCCTCCACGAGCGTGATTCACGTAGCACGTTCACACTGGTCACGTCGGGTTTGGCTTCTAAAAGCATTTTTAAATTTCAAATGTGGATTTTTAGAACACGATCATAAATTCATGAGACTCTTTAGGTGAAAATACGTAAAATTTTGATCGATATCCGGTAGGTGACATTGGTCACCTCTGTCGGAAAACTGTTTTATCTTTAAATCGATTTTGAAAATTGCTGTTTTATAAGAAAAAATTGAATATAGGATACAATAAGATTAAAATTAAATTTTATCTACGACAAAAAAAAGGCGTCTAGAATATAAATAAAATCAACCTGAACGTCTTCACATTTACAGATTTATGCTACCTTATACAGTTTATTCAGAAACCTGTCTCTGTATAATGTAAATAAAAAAGAACACTTTTTGTTTGTAAAATTTAATTGATTTTTTCACTAAACTACGTTGAATCAATTTAACGCCGGATCTCCCATAACGAAGCTATGAAATCTAGCGAATTTTTACTGAGCTTATGAATGAAAATTGTTCCCGACATCGTGTAAACACATAACCGTACCGAATGTACTTGACGCTCATAATTTAAACAGCTTCTTGGAAATAAAAAAGAGTTAATGATTATATTAATGCGGCGTACGGACGAGGCGATGTCTTAAGTTTTTGAATTCTCGTTTCTCGGAATTATGTTCGTGGAAACGTATGCCTTTTCCACTCGGCCTGCCTACTCATGGGACGTGATATATGAGGGTGATTTTAATTTGTAATGGCCGACGTCCGTGAGTGATATACAGGTTGAACGAGCTCAAATGCTGTTTAAGGGTTTTGTATGTTTGTGGTCTGGTTCCAGAATAGAAGATTTCAGTGTTTTTTTTATTGGTAAATTTGTGAAAAATGCCAACTTCTACAATAAAACAAGTGCGTACTTGTTACATTTTACCTAACCCAAGATCGCGCGAGATCAGAAATGGGAATCTCGCAAGATTTAGCAAATCTCGCTAGATTGTCATTTTAATTCTGGTCATTCCATTGATTGAAAAATAAATTAAACTTTTAAAATCCCTACTAACTCTTTGTACTGGGTACCGGGTCCAAATTTAATAATAATAAAACTACAATACATATATATGCGCGTCAATATGATCAAATTCATTACTAAAATAATTACAACAATTTGGTAAACAAATGCACGCCTTATGCACGAGTTTCACTAAGGCAGATCTTATCCGGCGTTTTTTTATGTCTGTATTCAACGTAAAATGCACACTACGCTCAATTTGTGTTAAAAAAAATATAAATAAACATGGAGCATAATCTCATTAAACGCGCGAGATCTCGTGCCATTAACATGTGAGATCAATCTCGTTAAAAGGGACAAGTTTGTAAAATATCTAACATGTCTTCTTACCTACCACTTAAAAATGTAAAGAAATATATATTTTTATACTATTGCTGGAATACATAATAGAGTAAACTGCAGTTTTGCAATTTTAATTCGTATCCTGTTGGCATAAAACTGAAATTTTATTACCCTGCCTATCCATCACCGTGGGTGATGTTTAAATATTAGTTAAACAATACTTTCGCGCTCGAAACCCCTTGCGAGTGTTGCATTTAAACAAAACGCGTAATGTAGGTAGGCACACACGCCAATGCAAATTCGATATCGATAAAATTTATAGGTGAGTGATAATGCCATAAATCGTGATCGTGTTCATATTTGTATTTCAAGCTTTTGTCCCTTAGGATATAAATAGAACTTTTATATATTTATAAAGGCTTTCATCTTTATGTACTTGGTAGGGCATTTTAAAATATTGCCGTTTTAAAACGAACTTGTTATCATCGATCAAATATAGGCAGGCAAATATGGGCGGTGCCAAAAAATTAACAGGATTCCGCTTTTTTTACAACCTTAAGTGATACGAGTAAGGTAAAATATGCCCTAATTTATGTTTATATCATAACTGGACCTAATCCCGTGGATTAGGGGACGTTTTAATGTAACGTTTGAACGGGACTGTGTATCTTGTTTTGATATGTCGATGCTTGTTATACTAGAAGAGTTTTTACGGTGATATTCCTTTTGGCGCCTTCTACAATAGGATAATAGCTGCTATTATGGCTATCTGAGGCCTAAACACGAACAATTTAACGTTATAGTACCTACGTTGTCGAGAAAGCGTACTGTCACGTTCATCTTTATTTAGTAGATGTTTTGTATGAAAAGGATCGTATATATACTCGATAGCGTTACAGTAACGTCAATATGTTTGTACTAAGCTCTAGCCTAAGCATGAACATTTCAACTTTATTGTACCATTCAGTAAATCTTCATTTAGTGAATTTTTAATGTGAAAAGGATTGCGTATTAACTCGATAGCGTTATGCTAACGTCAATCTGTTCTCTCTTACTCTGTTCCTTCTGTGCAATTTCGTTTCTAGGTTTTCAATTTTTTTCGTAACTTTTATCCATTTTCTTCTTTTTTATTCATTGCACTATCCGACTTTAAATATTTTCCAAATTCTTCAGACTTCAGAATATATTTATTATCACTAATAAATGATGATAAATATATATAACTCGTTATATTATAGGTTGTAACATTCGTAGATAAGTAGAATATGTGACGACACATCTGCCAAACTTGGTTCATCATAAATTACCAATACCATAAATAACTTGTATCTTTTAATAAATATGTATAACTAACAGGAAAAACGGATTAAGTCGTAGAAACTTTCGTAGTCAACTATTCAAAGATTCTAAAATAATAAAAAAATACAAATAAAATTTTAGTGTCGCATAGATCACAAAGATGTTTATCCGAATACAAATGTCTGCGAGAATCTTAAATATATATTATAATAAAAAAATCAAATACGTGATTTATTTTAAATATTTAATGCCGAAACACGATTAAAAGGTAGGTTTACCTTCAAGATAATTGTTGACGTTTTTTTAATTAATAATGGTGAAGCAATGATCATAAGTAAAATATCTATATGAGCGCAAAGCGATACTTATCAAATTCATTAATTATAATGTATATATTAAGTTATTTGTAACTTTTATGTATTAAAAAATCCCTTTGACGACACAAAATGAGATATTATGTACAAAACAACTTAGGCCTACTTACACAATATCTTGGAAACACGATTAATGGGAATTATTATTTAAATCAACTTTGTATTTCTATCATTTCTTTCAAGTCGCAATAGTGATATTTTTAAAACATAAGTTTAACTCTAATCGTATTTTATGAGTGGTTGTGCAAGCGGGCTTTCGTTCTACGGTGTTCAAGATATCCGAAAAAAAGATCGTTTAGACTTCAAAATATAGGAGTTTCTTAATTTAACGTGTTTTAAATGTCTCAATAGCAGTAAACCACAAACCTTCCTCCACCAATCCGCAATGGGTCCGAGTGGTAGAGTATGACCTACCCTCTCTCACTTCGGCTTGTGAGAGAAGATCTTTGTTGACAGTATAGGCAAATTTTTATAAAATATATGTAAATAGTAACTGTTCAAGCCGAGGCCGTTCCTCCTTGAGGCACGCTTGAGCTAGTTACCCCCTTGCCCTTCTGGCTCAAGCGTAGTGGTTGCATTCTTGTCCGATTAAGATGTAAAGCCCCGCGGCGTAGAACACTCGCATACACACACTAAACGAAATTGATTTAATATTTAAAAAAAAAACTAATGCGATAGTGACTCTGTGAATGTGTCTTGTTTGGATTATAAATTAAAGAGATTAATGATAAAAAATGGCACCATCACGCCTATATTTCTCAGATTTCGGCGATGATGTCAAGCCCTGATGTTCTAATCAGTATTAATTTTACCGATCACAATTTCAGATTCCAAACTGCAACTCAGATTTTGTCCATCGAAAAACCCCTTCAAGAATTCGCCCCATCGAGTAACACATTTTCCGACCTAGGATTTGAAAGATTACTAGAACAATAAATAAAACACGGAATATCTAAACAAACTAGAGAAAATTATCAGCTACTTTGATTTACGTCGATTATTTTCTTATTGAGGTGATTGAACTAGGAGAGTGGAGCCAGAGAGGTGTATAAGGAAAGACCCTGTTGGAACTCTGTACTCTCTGCCTACCCCGCAAGGGATCTGGCGTAAAGACATAAATATTTTCCTCTTAAGAAATTCTCAAATCAAAAAGGATCATATTTTATCATACTAATCTAAAAAAAATTAAAAACGACAACGGGTTTGAATGAAATTTGGCACACAATTTATTAGGTATCTGGATACTTTTATCTCTGAAAAAAGTAAGGTTCCTGTTTAAAGTGAACGCGGATAGAGTTGCGGGCAGAAACTAGTATATTTATAATGTTCCTACCTTACTGGTAATTTACAGGTAGATTTTTATGTAAATCAAACCGTTTTACTCATTCATCATTCTGCATATTCTCGGATCGAATTAATTGGAAACTATTTAATTAATATGTATGTGATGTACGACATGAATAATGAATGGTGGGTGGCAGCTTTGTGCTGCCCAGTGCCAAGATTACGTAAATAGACGTATCAGTCATCTGTTGCTGAGAAATTAGTTATTAAACGTGAATTGAATGGACGCTGCCGACAATTTACTTAAAAATATATTAGGTGCTCAGAATATTGAGTAGTGGTTGGTTGGTAGGACTGAATTCTTTCCCACATATCTTTACAATTAATTTATTTCCTTTTTTAAACATAGCCCCGCAACAGGGTTTTTTCAAGTGTCGTTAAATACAACCCCATACTAGAGCTTTTTTGAAGTGAATAGTTCTTTAGGCGCGTTGGGCATTTTTTGACATGGGAAAAAACAATTGAACTCGCGACACTGTTGCCGTTACCGACACCTCTGTGTATAAGTATATACATATATTTTTTATGTACGTACATTGATACACATGCACGTTGGCATTTTTTGATATGGGAAAAATCCATCGAACTCGCGACACTGTTACCGTTACCGACACCTCAGACGATTCAAAAAATACACACGTAAGTTTTTAAGTTTTCACTTCTGTCAGCACTCCCGGAGTGCCACAGTTAGAATTTTTTTTCAGTGTCATGGGGTACAAAAATTACATCTACATACACAAATACTGAAACATTTGTTGAGCACACATAATTTGTCCCGAGTACGGATTGATCCCTCGAAAAGTGTTCTTGATCCAGTGGACGGAACAGCCTATGCTCATCCCACTAGACCGTCGACTTAAGTCGTCGTCGAATTATACTATTTTTCATTATTATTCTCAACCACTCTATATACGAGCAGATATTTAAGAGCTATATACGAGCATATTTTTTAACAAGTATATTTTCATCAATTAACATTTACATTTACATAAATAATGTACTTAGTTAAATATATTAGGGGCGTCCATTAATTACGTGAGGTGTTCAAGGGGGGGGGGGGGGGTCGAGTCGAATCTCATCTAATCTTACTTTGGGGAGAGAATATCACGTCAATTTTTCAAAAATCTCTAAAATCTCCTCAAGTAATTAATGGACACCCCCTTACAAGACCTAGTCATAGCATTATCTATTTACCTATATAGACTTCATAGTACGTACCACCGTATAGGCAGTAACTATAATCTGAAGCTCTTAAATATCTGCTCTTAAATATTCCATGCATTAATTTTTAATTCATTTTACCTAAGTACAAACATCCATAATTCAATACACGTTTAATCTATCTATTTACCTTTTAATTCTAATCTATACTAATATTACAAAGAGGTAAAGTTTGTGAGTTTGGATGTTCGGGGTAATCTCCGGTACTACTGATCTGATTTTAATGATTCTTTCACCATTGGAAAGCTACCTTATCCAGAAGTAACATAGGCTATATAACATACACCCGGTAGGTGGCGCTGTTGTCGACCGGGTACGAAGTCGCGGGAACATGTTATTTAGAGATAAAGGATGATCATACTGAGCATTTTATCATTTCGGCAATAGTTGGTTTCGTGATGCGTGGATAATTAGTATTTATTTATAATGCATGTTATTTTAAAGCGTATCATAAATTATAGGTTCATAAGAAGGGAAGGGACTATTGCGGCCTTCTCCGATCACAAAGTATGCTGAGTCGATCACTATTTGTCGTTGGTGTGCAATAACTCAATACCACACTTAATAGGTAAATGAGTGAGGTTAACAAACTATAAATACACAACACATGTATAGAATATTATTTTTAACATACATATTCAACAGTATACTTATAACATTTACTTGGAAATCAAGCCTACAATGTTGTACTCTGCAGAATTAAAAATTGATACCTATCAGCTGACATACACTCTGTTGGAAACACATGAATTTCTTATATCTTGCGAAGATCGCTTGCGAATGCATAATATATATCTGAACAGTTTTTTTTACCCTTAATTATATACTCTTAACATCTTTTTATTTAAGTTGTTTCCTAACAACTGACTGTCGCGTTGGTCAAGTGGCGAATAATGTGCTTTGCGGTGACGAGGTCCTGGGTTCAAATCCTAGGTCGGACAAATGTAGCTTTTATATCGAAAAATTCCCAGAATCAGTCCGGAGTCTGGAATTGTGCAATAGGCTGGCCCCCTATTACATGGGACCTATCATCGTCGGCAAAAAGTGGGTGTACACAGTACACCTCTGCCCCCCCCCCCCTCTTACGTATAGAGTATCATTTTACCTATAAGTATAAACCAATTTACCACTTTTATTGTTACATTTTTAACACTAATCTCAATTATTTTACGGAACGTAAAGTAAGTGTAGAGCAGAATATGATATACAGATGACGTCACTCGATCACGTTTTCATGAGAAAATATATATTATGGGCGATTCATAGAACACCAAAATGCGTTGCAGTCATTTTCGACATCCGTCTCTCGGTTTTTACTACAAGTATATTCACTTTTAGTTAGGAGGTAAGATACCTTTTGTGTACCTATCTATCTATCTATCTATATCATCACGCCAGCTCCCTCGGGGGGCAGGCAGAGAGTACAGAGTTCCAACAGGTTCTTTCCTTACATACCTCTCTGGCTTCCTCCACTCTCATAGTTCGTCTCATACACACTCGCCGGTTACGGAGACTCTTGACTTGCCCTTCAGCTAAGACACGGTCTATTTGGTCATGGTAAGATAGTCTAGGTCTTCCCCGGCACCTACATCCTTCCACTTTCGCATTGTATATCTGTTTTGTCATTCTTTCTTCTGGCATTCTTTCTATATGCCCGAACCAACGGAGCATACCCTTTCTCATCTTTACTTTTGTGTACCAATTTATAGAATATATGTTATCCGACAAAATTAATGAATTTTGATATCAAATGAATACAACGCATAATACTAAATTAGGTTAGACTAGATACGTAACTTATGTCAGCATAAAGCACTTGTATATACACCAAAACGTGATAAATACATATATGTTAATTTCAAATCACATCAAATTTTATTTATACGTTCCGATTTAAACGAAATAGCGAAATTTTATTCTAAACTAGCTCCTTACAATGTACCGACATCTCTACATAGTGTTATGTACGTTATTCCCTTGTTATTAGTACATAACGCGAGACGTGACTCAGTAACTCCTAGAATACGAAACGGAGGCATTGTTTAAAAGTCCGTCGAACTTTGGAAGCTTTAGTTTACCCCCTTATACCAACTACGTTATGCTAATACTGACGATGTCGTCTGCAATGCTGCTACGAATTTATTTTATTCGTCTGCTATGAAATTTGGTACTGACTAATGCTACACAGACAGTTTATTGAATAGAGAATTGACGCTATTATTAGTTATAATGTATTGAGTTTGATATAAATTTCTAGTTCTATTTCAAATGTTAGTTAAGGATGCGGATCGCAACCTCAGTTTGATCTCAGCGCACGTAAGTAGACGTTTATGCGACGTCGATATTAGTCTGGCCGGGCCGATAACGCCGTGTTTCGTAACTCTAAAGGCGTCGATTGCTCACAAAGGGATTAAATGGAATGCTTACAATTTATATCTCTATTAACGTTGGGTATTGTTTACACACGCCTGACCGCGGCCTCGGGGGCCAAACGCAGACGCTTGTAAAAACACTCGCCTCGAGATTAAAGGTAGGCCTGCCCACCAACACCAGATCGCTCCGACCCGCCTCCTAACACCGAATTAGAGTCGTTATGTACACTCGGGGAGCTCAATTTATATCGGTCGCGTTTAAGTTTGTTTACAGCAGGCTCAGCGTTTCCGACCAGTTTGCATAACTCGAGGGTAGTCTCAATAAAAACAAATTGGCTCGCTGACCAGAGCTGGGCATTACACACGTACGAGGAAGCCGAGCGACATGCCCGAAGGTGATTTACTGATATTTCATGCCTCTAAGCCGAACGTTTATGAAAATAGATGTAAACTACGATAATGTTAGCTATATAAATGTTCTCTTGAAGAAGATACTTTTAGGTTGAGCCATTCGTCAAGAAAAATACAACCCGCTACCGGATAAAATATTAAAATTCAATGAGCATTTCAACACGTTCGATACAAATGAAGTAACGTAAACCGCTTATATTTTGTAATTGGCATGTATATAAATTATCTATTAAAAATCTATTCACCATCTAAGCTATACGCTCACACATAACTTATACATAATTAAATGATAACTGTAATAGAGATTTAAACACGGCAACCTTATCTTTAGCCATCAAAATTCTTTATCAACATTGAATATTAAAGTAAATAATGTGAGGAAAGAAACAACAGGTAAGGTTACCTACAGCCTGTTAGGGCAGTACGACACTCGTGCGCATTAATCTGAGAGATACAATCGCGGTCAGAGCGCGCTCAGTAAATCTCAGATACGGATCTTGATATATGGCGGGGAGTGGGGGAACTCACCTCTGTGAGGCCTTTGCGGAATAGGGCGACACCTTGATACGGGCTCCGTATTGTAGGATCGTATCGTATTAGGTTGGTAGAGTTGTTTTTTTTTACGAGTGGATGTTCCGAACGATAGAAGCACCAAGTTCCAACGTTAAAATTAATACAGATTAATCGCTGTTTACAATTTTAGAGGAAGATTTTAATGTAAACCATACAAGAGTCGCCTACTTTTATAAATATCTGAAATCCTAAATTCAAAGGGATTTAAGGATTTGATGTTTTTATTTATATCCATTTTATAAGTAGGCATGTATATTTTTTATTAGCGCCTATGAATTCATAATCGGTCTAGATAAATAATGTGATTAAAAGTTATAGGTTTGCTGGATGAGATTAAAAAAGAAATCAATAAATCTTGCAGCCAACAAAGATAAAAAGTAGAGAGTGGTACATACTTATAATATTCTTTTATGAAACGTGCTACGGCTGTCTCACACATTATTTTCACTGCATCTGATAGACTATAAACTACACTTTTATTTTCTTAAATCATAGGCGCTAATAAAAAATAATTTGTACAGCGTTATATGATTTATGTGAAAAGTTTTATTGAAAATCAAATATATGTAGATATAGGCCTGTTTTTTATGTAACATGAAACCATATTCAACAAATTTTATGACATTTTCACACCGTCAAATAGTCGGTTTGCTCGTTACATACAACGAACGATGTCATAATTAACCACATTTCGTGTGACCCAAAAATTTACATCCCGCACACGAACTACAAAAGGAAATCGAGATTTTTTTGTAAGAAAACAAAAATTGCTTCTTTTGGTCCTGCGCGGAGAGTAAGCAACATTGGCTCGCTCCGTCCAATTACGGCGACATTTAAAGTAATTTAATCGCCACTAATAAGAAATTAAAACGTGATTTTATTATAGAGAAGCTTAATTGTACAGCGCGGGGATTTTTGACGCGCCTGCCTTTTGAGGTCAGCCGCCTGTGGTCAGTCCTTTACTTCGTTCCTTCGAATTAATAATTAAAACAATTTAATGACTTTATCTAGGCATATGGCATCTCCGCCGTCATTCTCATGTTGCTTTCATGTTGCGAGCATGAATTATGGTTTTAATCTAGACCTCGCTTGTATTGCCTAAGGTTTATGAAAATGAGCCCTGGAAAACTGTAATCAAGAATTGTTAATTATGAACGGTTACCACCCACGATTTGTTGCTTATACGTACTTATGTTATTGCATATGCAAAGGAAATTTTATTCGGTTCGGATATACCCAATGTCAACATCTCAACTTTTTTATATCCATGGGATCCATTATATAAGTTGTTTTACATAAGTTTATGTTGGCAGTTAGCATAAGTTTACGCTAGAGTTAACTTGATATAATTCAGCTGATAAGTTAATGTTGTTTTTTTCTGTGTCGGAAATAGTAAATGATTTTGCCAAATGTAGAGATTGAATTCGTTTTCATTTTGTAGGATAGACATTTTTTACTATCGTTAGACTGTCTTTAAGTTCAATAATATAAAAATAGGAAAGTTAATTCAATGAAGTATAAATGTATACAATTCACAGTTACGTAGGTACGGGTTTGATCCAGAGCAGTCAAACATGATACGAGTGTTGCCGCAATCGTTCTCGATATAAATAGTACCTACTAACGCTAACATCTGTAATCTCGAAATACTCACTGTTTGATAATCGATAATGTAAACGAGTTTATACATCAATGGATAGTATTCATCGCGGGCCCTTTGCGGTAATTAAATCGATATATCTATATTTTTCAATAATTCCATTTATTTAGCATGCTTCTTAGTATTTGCCGACCGGATGCAGAGTTGCGATAAATTCCATGTTTACATTACGATATGAATCTACGTTATGGACGACAAGATTTCAATGAGTCGGTAGATACTGACTACTTTGTGGTTTGGGAAAATGTTGTAGGTAAATGTTAAGACATTAAACGACTGTCGATCAGGCTAAAGGTACTGATTACACATATTTGGGTAGTATTTATTTCTAAGAGGCTGCTTATATTTTATGACATGTTTTTCTTAGAAACTACCGTGTTTAGTCATCGGCCGTCTAACCCTTCAAACGCCAACGACAAACGAGCTGTCGGATCTGAAATTGTAATTCGCTAATAAAATCCATGCAATTGATATAATTTTATACAGCCGTTAGCATTCAAGTGGTGTTGTGTAATGTATGTTCGAGGGATGCGATGGGCATCCGTGGGGTTTAGGGGATCAGGGGACAGGCGCAGGGTGCGTCTGACATTGAAGAAGTGCCAATAACAGAGGTATAAATAGCAGGGGCCGTCGGCTGAGGGCGTTACTTTGCTACGAGATCGGAATATTTTGTGAGTTCTCTCGGTACAGTCCTAAACAACGGATTACAATGCGGGAAGGCAACTACTGAACGATACCGATCTGTATCTACTTGATAAATTGTAAAGTTGATACGAATTTATGGGCATTACGTGTCGGACGACACTTAATGTAGCTATGAGAACTTTTAAACGATATTTTTTTTATTTATCTGATGCATTTTTTATCTGTGTACCGATAGAAATAGTCTCGAGCCTTAAATTAATAAATATATTGTAAAATGTACTTAAAACCATATATGAAAGTACCTTTATCTCTGTATCTTTACTATAGTTGTCCCTAAAACTTTTTTACTTATGTTAAAGTATGTACTTGTTGTGTATATTCTTGTTTTGCCTGTTGACTTCTTATCTAGATATACTAAATTATGAATTATTATTGAACAGGTGACATTGCAAGTATATTACCTATTCAATAAATCCAATTCAATATATGTTAAAGGGTCAAAAACTGGCTTCACAAATCGTGTTCTAAGGATGTTCTGCCCCCAAAAAACATAATAAAACACATAAATTCTCCCCTAAAAATTGGTCACCCTCGAAGAAGACAAAAATGACCAGAATAAATTGGAATGGCAGTGGCAGCCGATAAAACATTCAGTTTATGGGGTGTCATATTTACATTCGGGAAGATATCGACATGGGAATACAGATAAGTACTTATTTTCGTGGACGCAGTCGGCACAATATGTTTCTATTCTTCTATGTCCATGTTTGTTGAATAACACATAAATCTACAAATATTAATATAGGAAATAATATACCCTACGGACATAAAAGACCGTTAGTTACGCGCGGGTTGAAACTTTTCCAAGCGAAATGTCGGTAAATTTACTTTTTCCTTCATTACTTACGGAAGTAGCAGGGACCTATATGGAGCCTGTTAATCCAATCATGGTAGCACTCTAATTAAACAAAGCCCTCTGGGTGGTGCTAATCGATTGGCAATAAATTGGGATTCGGTGGAACGGTAAACGCATAATTTTTTGCACCCTGGGGGTAACGTAATGTAACCTTAGGGTGTAAATCGGTCAGAATTGCCTCTATAACAACGATGCCGAGATACGAATGAATTGCCCCAACATTTTTAAATTGAACATCTACTTTTCGTGTTATTCATTTATTATATTATCTACGCGTTTAACCGAAGGTATGTTATTGCGAGTACGAGTATACTTATGCATATATTTGTTAAAGTAAGCAAACACGTGTAATCACCAACAATATTTACGCGAAAAACGCTCGAAAACACCCCGTAAATGGCAGCACAAGATTAGTCGGAGCCATTCTAACACGTTACGTGAATAGCGATGCTACCAAATAAAATGTTTAGGGTCATTTTGACCAACAACGAGGTCGGCTAGCTCTCCCAAATGCCAATAGGTCTATTTTACCCGCACACCCCAAGGGGTTATACGGGTATCATAAATTGTCCGCCGCAAATTTGCAATCCTATCTTTTTTGGCCCGGTGAGGGAGGTCCAACATTAACATAACTGTATGTATGGCAATTCCACGTGTAGCTTTATGAACATAACAGCTTACCCGCGCGCGTGTGCGCGCTTCAAATTCTGCGTTAAGGGCCCTATATCACGACGTAATGTTAGCAAAGGTGTGCTTTAAATAACGGTAGGAATTTGAATTTCTTTATCATTTTTGCACTTTTGAAAATTTTAAAATTAAAACATATAGTGTTAAGAGAGTTTATAAAAAAGTATTTTTTAAGAATTCTCTCAACACTATATGTTTTAATTTTATTCTACCTACTACATAATAACCTATCTATCTATCCAGATCATCACGCTAGGTTCCTTGCGGGGTAGGCAGAGAGTACGAAGTTCCAATAGGTTCTTTCCTTACAGACCATTCTATACAGTCAGATATAATAACTGTTTGAGCTAAATAACTGACAATGCGGTAATTTAAGTCAAAATATCCTTTATTTGTCTTACGATAGCCTGGATGGAAAGTTTAGATACGGTAGGAGAAGACGACTATGAGAGTCGAGGAAGCCAGAGAGGTATGTAAGGAAAGAACCTGTTGGAACTCTGTACTCTCTGCCTACCCCGCAAGGGATCTGGCGTGAGGTTATAGATAGGAGAAACTTTTACGAATAAAACTAACTACTTTTTACAGGTGCAAAATCATTTTAAAATATCCTGATGTACTTTAAATTAATGTTACGATATAAGAGCAAAAAAAATGGTAAAAAAAATATTTAATGCAACTTCGCGAATCTGTATTAATTTTTAATTATAATTGCGGTATTGCAAATGGCGGGTGGGCGGGTGGCGCCTCTAGAATGCGTAAAAGGCTCGATTTAATCACTCGTCTTATAACGAGGGGCTGGTGGGGATGATATTGCGCGTTCTTCAGTTATTAAGGCCCCTTAATTGCGCTTAGATATTTTCTGGTTCATTAAATGCTTAAGATTTATAGGATGCTTGAATGAACGAGATAAGTGCCGTGACGGGAGTGGTCTTTGTTATTAGGTGATTAATATCAATGTAAAAGTTTTACCTCTTGTATCTGGACTTTCCATACGAGCTATAGTAAGTTAAATAAAGGATCCGTAATAGACTTGAGTAACGTTAATCATTGACAAGTTTAGGCTTATTTCTCATACATTGGTAATCTAAAGATATGTTTATTTTGGTGAAAGTAATAAGACCTCCAACTTCCTTTTTAGTCAGGGCACTCAATAAAAAAGCTCGGAAAAATAACCTTTTTATGTTCAATTTTGAGATTCGAATCGAACACCAAAATCTTACGATTATTATCTCAATAATTACCTTTACTTAAGTTAAATAAACGACTTTGATACTTGCCACTTATAAATGGTATAAAGACTATCGCAAATCTTAGGCACTACTCCAATTCAACTAAAATAGAAACATAGAAATGAACTTTATATCATGCTAGATAGAGTAAAATGTACAAAATTAAAGTGAAAGTTGGCACCGTTGCCAATGCTCGGAGGGCTTAGCAAGAAGATCGCGATGTTAGCGTAACGCTATCGAGTTGATATGCCATCCTTTTCACACTACAAATATTCTAAATAAAGATGAAAGTGACAGCTTTCTTCATAACGTAACGCTAACCTCACTCTGTTCATGCTAAGTCCTCGGGTCGAACGCCTAGTAGACGCCGTACTGATGGCTTGTTAATGCTGAACTGAATGTTGAATTATAGTACATACTGGTATAGTGCTAAATCTATAGGTACCTCAGTATATGGCTGACTTTAGTCTGTTAATGTACAGTGTCAACCAGGTTTTTAAGTACCTTGCACTCTTTTTTAATATTAAAAACATTCATTTTATTGATATAATTTTATAATATTTCAAATAATATTAATTTATTAACTAGACTGCCTCGTTTGTTTAGTGGCAAAGCGTATCGCTTGGTGATCACGAAGTCGTCTTGGGTTCAAATCCTTGGTCGGACAAATAAAGTTGTTCTATCGAAAACTTCTCAATATGAGTCCGGAGGAATTGTGTCCGATCTATGGCAATAGGCTCGCCCCCTATTACATGGGACCTAACATCGTCGGTGAAAAGGGGGTGTTCTCAGTACACCTCTGCCACCCCCACTTGAGGAATTTAGGCGTGACGGTGATAATTCTAATATTTGGTTTTGTTACTTAAGGTTTGTACGCTTAAATTTCACATGACAATATTTCGTAACATTACAAACACACCACAGTGTCAACAATGTTACTACACTACTTTAAGTGGTCATTCTCATTCTACCCCCAAAGCTTGCACACATAAATAAACACTACTTACTTATACCAAGTTATTGCCTATTATAATTAACAGCGTAAACACGTTGGCCGTTTAACACGGCAATATCAGCAGGAAACTGGGTCTTTTAAACGCCACAGGGCTTGAAGGTAACATGACCCTACGATAGTTTACAAGTATTTAAGAGCAGCCCTTCACGTAGCCCGCATTACGCCCTTAGAGTTGGACCGTCCGTAATTAAAACGCTTTAGACTAACAACTATGAAGCACCTCTGGATATGCGATTCTCATAGGTATGTTTATTGCAATTGCAATATTTGTTGCTATTAGTCACACGAATAGAAAATTACAAATTTCAACATAAAAATAAAGAGTGCTAGGTCTGCTTTAATTCTATAGGCAAAACTTTAAGATATTGGTGAAATAAATCACACAGAAACAGGGTTAAACAGTGTTCCGGAATACAATATCAGGAATTAATCATAGGAACAAAATAAAACTAGGCAACGTAAAAGTATTTCAATTCACAAAACATACCAAAATCATTAACTTGATTACTGGCCGCCTGATCCACACATTAAGCATCACATCCACATATCTTTGCCCGCATTAAGTTTCAATTAGAACAATTTATGCACCCGTGGTGGGTACACGATCCAACGTTGAAAATTGTATCGCCATAAATTACATAGTTGAATTAATAAGTTTACAATGGAGGAGCTAACTAGCGCCGCCGGCGTCGACCGCCTGCGATGCAGTCGAGCAAATTAAATTTGCATGTTTGCAACCCCATAACACCCCTTCGCTCCGCCCTGTCCGGTGCTGGAGTTATTAGCGAAAGCCGCCATTTTTGGCCAGTCTGACCGGGGGCAATCCGCTGGGGGATAATGCGGAGCGCTCGCAATTTGTTTTTCGATTTAGTTTTGTAATTGCAATCATTTCCACCGTAGGCCTCCATCATGAATTATTATGTAAACGAAAGCTCGCTTACTAGAATCGATATGGACTCAGCATCAAAGCCTCGCTTGAAGATATAAGTAGACGGCAAAATATACTCCTTTCTCAAAGAGAGAAGCTATTAAATACTCGTATTCCGCAACACTATCAGACGAAACGCCAATTTTTGTAGATATAAAAGCACTCGTTTTGTGCGAAAGCTCTCTACCTAGACATTCGGTACATTAGAGGGGGTCTATTCTAAAAAAACATTTGCGAGTTTCGCTACGGGTGGGGGCAGGGTTGAAATTATAAAATATAACAACGTTTCGCCCTTTGTTTTTAAAGGTATTGTACCTATCAGGATGGGGCGCGAGCATCCATGCGGTATTCAAATTTGGGGGCTCCGCAGGGGTAAACTAATTCGTTTTAAATTACGTTACGATATTGCATTTCGACTTAAAATATAGCTGATATAAACAGCTAGGAGAGGGTTGGAATACAATATTAGAAGGCTTTCAGGTTCGCGCCGTAATTACATTAGCTATTAGATACGCACTTACATATCGCAATTTGAGCCAGGATACTACTAATACTGAATTATATAATGCCTCTGTATATGTATTCCAGCGAGCAAAGATATCTAATTTTTATTTCAAGGACATTGATATTAATATTGTTTAAAAACTATAAATTGTGGAGTGGTAGCTATAACAAGGTACAAGTGAGTATTCGATTAGTGTTTTATAAGTGTAGGGTGAAGTAATTGTTCACTTAATATTATATGTACCTAATCATGTGGTTCCCGGCTTAGAATAGGGCCAACCCATCTCATCCCATCGGGTGTCGTACAAGGCGACTAAGGGAAAACTAGGGAATGGGCAGCAGCGTTCCCTTAACACTTCAACCATCAAAAACTGCGCTCGCCAACCCGCCTGCCAAGCGTGGCGAATATGGCAAACCCCCCCTTGGGGAGGCCTATGTTCAGCAGTGGACAAGTATAGGCTGAGATGATGATGATGATGATGAATCATTTTATTGTTTTACATGTAATCAATGTGTGATCAAGGTGTAGACTGTAGGTACTACATAGTTGCAGGCTTGCGTTTCGTATAAATATGCCATCAATGATCACTATGTTGTAGCCAAATGAAATGATATTGTTTAATAACTTTGCATGAACTATTAAAGTATAATTTTGAATTTATTCAGTCGGTCAGTCAGCACGAAAGCAACAATCTTAAATTTTGACTTAAAATTTTCAAGTTCCCACCCACCGATATAATTTATAGCGCCAAGCAGAGCCCTGTTATCGCAACACGTTCGCACTGATATTTATAAGACAGGTGCATATTTTATTAGCTTTCGAACATAAAACAACACATAAAAACTATCACTCCAACACTCGCCGAACGAGTCCGGGACACAAATCTTATTCGCAATAAACGAAACGAAACGAAACTCGAACGTTAATAAAGATATAATAATAAATATTCGGAGGAAAACCTTTCGGGATTCGAATTAAACTAAGGGTAGGAAAATTGCGTCAGTCCCCAAGGAGCAGACGAGCGACAGCTGCGAGCCTAATGCTCCTTCTATTTATCTGTGATCGGGGAAATGCTGTATAGATAATATATATACTACGTCATAACAGTAAAGTATACGACATCCCCGATACGCCTCCGCTGCTCACTACTCGACAGATGTGTCGATATAAAATAAGAGCGATTAATATCATAATCAGAGTCTCCGCCGCGACATTCGGAGACAACTTTATCTCAGAAATCGTGCCAATTTCAAAAGAACGATATAATAAATATTCATGTATCCGGTATGTAGGCATGATTTATAGTCACTAAAACTATTGAGAAAACAAAAACGAATTAATACAACGGGATCGCCTATTCACACTCATATTGCGCAACTCTCGATGACAATCTCTGCTTTATGGCGTAAGCCTCGTAAATGTCTATTAATATGAATGGGCTCCAATTACTTTTACGATTCGCGTTTTGTCGGGAGACGTTCTAAAAAAGTTTACGATGTTCTGCGCCCTTGGTCTGTGTGAATTTATGTCTAGCCGGGGGTGTGAGGCCAGCGGATCGACCCGTGGACAATCGTCTGCAGGGGCAGATGGCGCACGGACCGCCGTCACCTGCCTCCCGACGACTTTGCAAATTAAGCCTATAACCAGATCTGATAATCTCTTCCGAATATCATCACTTAGCTCGTTTACGTCCAACTATACGTTAAATTTTGGCATAGACACTGGCATTAACACTGGTAAAACTTCAAACAACTTCCGTTATCTGTCTGCTATTTCAACGTCTGTGAAATGAATGAGCGGATATCGTATGATATTCAGATCATATGAATCGCACATTTACGCATGTTTCTCAAACGCGACGATGAAGCAATTACGATGCAACACGCGCCCTGCGAAGTGGAGAATGATTTTATTACAATTTAAATTTCAAGTTTATTTACCATACTGAATTATTTTATACTCGTGATAATTCGCTTTTAATGCTCAATTTCTTTTCCAACCGAATCCCTTTTAAATCGAACCGAATATATAAACATTTCAGGTACAAAATGTATTGCGGGCGCTGCATCGATATATGAGTCATAAAGGCTGACTTATGCTCGATATTAGACTCGGATATTAACTCTCAAACGCATAAAACAAACAAAAGCAAGATGGGAACATCTGAAACGTACAATATTTCCCATTCACTGAATCAGAATGCGTCGATCCGAATGACTGTGGTCCAATAACGGAGTGCCAACTTCCTCTAGTGTATGCCAGCACGCCGGGCCGGGACGTCTATCACATGATATGACCAGCTGAATGCGTCTTATTACACTTTTATCGGTCGTATCAGTCATAAAATGCTAATGAACGAGCGTTTCGGACCAAACATCCGAGCGAGAGATTCAAATGACGGTATAAAACGTAACCCGAAGTCGACACTTCGTTGGAAACGTAATCGTAATCGGTCTATGTGCTTTCAAAACAACGCGTAACTCGAGCGTATGTATGGCCGCTAAGATACCACGCGATGTTTTTAAAAGCTCTTTTATTGTGCGGCCGATATACCTAGCACAATAATGCACGTTCGGACGCTTCTATTGTGCCGCCGTATTATGTGCTCAATATTATGGGCGATAAAAGCCATGTTCTGTCGGGGGAAATGTATAATTCGGTACACATCGGCGGCTACCTACGTCGCTCGTCATCGTGATTCATAACTTCTTTGGGATTTTTACAACGTCCAATGGCATTTAAGTGTTAATATTTCTTATCGTATGACACGATAATATTTTTAATTACAATAAACCACTGTTTTATGAAAATTGGTCGCTACTTGTTACACATTCATTTGTTGTGCGAGCTTTTGTTATTGTTATCCTTTAAACTCGCATATTGCTGTCTATTCGTGTTTATTTCAGTAATAAATTATCTTTTCTGTACGCTGTTTTTGCTAAAATTGACTTTGTTAATGGGTTCGATTTCAACAGCAATAAAACTAGTTTGCAATATATTTGATATGAAGTTATTAATCACAGTTTTTTTAGAGACGCAAAAGTGATATTTTATGAATGCAAAAGAATATTAATTTCAAATTGGATGCTTGTTACCAGGAGAAGTAGTCTGCCGATGACGTCTTTTGAATCTTTATATTTCTAATATAGAATTCTATTTTTGTAAAGTATTAAATATATATGGCGCAAAGATGCATAAATCAATTAAATGGTACTCTTGCGCATTAAACTGGCAATAATGTCAAAAATATATTCAACAAAGCCGTCTGAAACAATATTTAGTTACTTCAAAATTACACGTGACACATAATACTGAACTAAACAGTTTTTTTGTGACACCCCAGGAACGTTATCTGTGACGGATGGTGTCATTTTCAAAAATAAAACGGCCCTCTCTCTTGTGATGAGAATATACGGCCACTTCACATTAATATATTATCAAAATAACGCTTTTCGAACAACCAGTTTGCTCGTGGGCTTATCTACGCGACTCACAAATACATAATAAATAATAGGTAATGAAGTATGTACCTAACGGAGCAATTCGGTGTTTCAAACATCCTGTTATAGTGTTAACACGTGAGCTTCTAATATAAATAATGACGATGAAAAATTAAAGCCGTGTAAGCCCTATTATTTCCGGAACTGAAGTTTCAAACATTTGGGGACTAAGTTTTAAATAGAACAATTCCTTTGATGCATCTTAATGATGTAGACGTGTAGGTGCAGAATTAGAGACACTTCCCTGACTAATAAGTGAAATAATGCAAAAAGTTCTTAATTAAAACATCAGAGGCAAAGTGAATTAGTCTCTACATTGCGGTGGGAGGCGAAGTGCATCTATGTTATTTGTGTCGCTAGCGTATATTCAGACGTGGCTTAAGAGGCGAAATCCTTGCAAAACAAAAACTCCCCATAGCTTTTTAAAACAAAAAAAAAGACCTTAGGCTTGCGAGAATAGAAGCTAAAGTCTCGTAACCTTGGTGCTGGAGTTAAACCTTATATCAGGTGAGTGCATACTATGTACGTATGTGCAGACTTTGTATAATTACGTTCTCTGGGATTTGGCGTTTGGCGGCGATGTAATTATAACTTGAACACATATGCACCGATAACTTTGTATTTGAAAGGCGAGACAATATAACGTAAACACAAATTTTAGATATACACAAGAAATTATATACACCTAAGGCAATCTTTTAATACACCTAACCAAGCTTTGGTTAGGTTATGTTTAGTGCGAAATATTCCCTAAGCATTTGCCTATCTCAGAATTTATTCAAATTCAAAACGGGAAGTCACTTATGTTATCATAGAAGGATGCTTTCGCTAACAATCCAAAATTCTACGTTAATTTCATTAATGTTTATTTAAATAAGTAACTGATTGAATTACAAATCAGTTGAATTATAAACAATGTAAATTTAAATGTTTCTCAATTAGGATCATGCATAGTTATAAGGTAATTACATAATAATTAGTAAGATGCTTTGCACTATTGGGTCACGAATTTGAGTAGTTCTCTATCAAAAATAAAACATTAAAAAAGAAATTAAAATAGTTTTTTAAAATAACTATTCTTTTATACTTACTACAGTTTTCTAAAAAGTTAAAATTGATATGCTTTTAAAGACCACATTGTCTTAGTGGCGTGTCAAAATATAGCGTTACTTTCTTAGGCTAGCATAAAACGGACTATCAGTCTATCATAAAAATGAAATACAACTTCTTTTTTTAACATAACGGCATTCCTCCGCGACTGTGGCAAAACTGAAAACCAACAAAAAGTTTTCAGGCCGCTACCCGTTCATTGTTTCCATCACGTGACCCCGATGGTACTATATCTAGACAAAAATAGAATAAAAATCATTAATTTACCTCTCAATCTTCACAACAAATACGCTGGTTACCGCCATCTAACCTTATCACTATCACAATTAAATTCCAAAGACAGACTTTAATCGAAAACATCGTCTTGAACATTTAAAAGCATTTATCCTCGGACATTCAAAACCCCAGTCTTATAAATTCTAACCAACAAAAGCGACGGGAGCCCACTAAAAGCGTTTTACTTTTAACAGAAAGTTATCTCGGGAGGTTTAGATCATTGTCGTAAACTATAAAGAGTGTTCTCGGTAGCTCAAAGAACGGGTTGGCATGCACCGAGCCACTTGTAACGCGTGCAGAATCGCGAATGAGGTAAATAATTGTGAGAAACACACGTGCGTGCATGCAATGTAGTCGGGTCTTTTGTTTTTAAAAATATTTTGGACGTTTGTGAGTGAATCTTAGGTGCTAGCTAAAATTATAAGTAAAAAGCAAGAGAAAGCTATCGGATAAGCGTATAAAGTTCAACGTGCTTTTTGGTCGCAATCTCTGAATACGATAAAGTGGTGCGTCGGAGAAGCGTCGCTTTTTAACCTTCGCTTGCTATCTGTAACGTAAATAGTCACTTTATACTAATTCTTAGATCACATAATATCTTTAAAAATGAAGAGTTGCGATGCGATTTTCTAAGTACAAACAACAACAAAAAATTGTTTACTTTTATGAATAAAATTCAAGATTCGTAATAGCGTTTGAAGTACCTAAGTTAGTTTTTTTCAACAACGGAATTTTAATCACAAAAAATGTGGGACAACTCACAGACAAAAAATGAACGTGCAGACTGTTTTTTAGAACTTATTATACATAATTACAATGTACGTAGCGATGTATTCTTATATCAGAATAAATCTACCAACTGTAATATTTTAATAGCGATCAAAGACTAAGATGATTCAAAAAGGGAAACCATTCATCTTTTACCTAATTGCTTTTTGGTTCGTTTTAACTTTGTTTAGGTACAGGAATATTCTCTGTGTATGAGTGGAGTCGTATTTTACTAAGAAAAAATTAAGAGTAAATACTTTCGGTAGTTTTCCAAGGTAAAATAATACTGTTTGTCTTACTAAAGACCTGGTGAAATCGCAACTATAATTAGTGCGATCTCTGTCTCGCAATAATTATTCAATAAACTTATTAACATTAATTACAAATTAAGATAAAGATCCCTTACAGGGTAGGCAGAGAGTACAGAGTTCCAACAGGCCCTTTCCTTACATACCTCTCTGGCTTCCTCTACTCTCATAGTTCGTCTCATACACGCTCGCCGGTTACGGAGACTCCTGACTTGTCCTTCAGATAAGACCCGGTCTATTTGGTCATGGTAAGATAATCTAGGTCTTCCTCGGTACCTACATCCTTCCACTTTCGCATTATATATCAGTTTTGTCATTCTTTCTTCGGACATTCTTTCTATATGCCCGAACCAACGGAGCATAATACCCTTTCTCATCTTTACACCGATACTCTCTTTCATACCTATTTGCTTTCTTACTACGCTGTTGCGAATACGGTCGGTCAGCTTCACTCGGCAAATCTTCCGCAAAGCTCGCATTTCCACCGCATTTATCCTACTTTCATCCTTATCCTCCTTCTTACATACCCAGCTCTCGCTGCCATATAACAGCGTTGGGACAAGCACTCCATTATGTATGGCCAGCTGCGCCTTTCGGCTTAAGTGCCGGCTCCCAAATAGCTTTCCCATCGCGCCATTCACTCTACACTCACTCTTTTCTCTATGTCAGCGGTGTATTTTCCATCCTTACTGAATGCGCATCCAAGATATACAAACTCATTCACTTGCTCCAGCACATCGTTCCCAACCACAATCCAAACTAGTAAAAAAAAACTCAAACGTCTTAATTAGACTGCACCTAACCATTTAAGTCATGTTTCTTTACTATAATGTTTCATTTAAAAGATAAAGCTATGTACTCAAGTCTTGTTTAAATAAAATATAACGGGACACGTAGACCTAACAGATAACCCGGTATGTTTAAGTAATTAGTCAAGTTACTGCAGTCAATACATAATAATTTTCAACGATACACTTGACTGATTTGAGGGTTTAGCACGAAAACTTTAACGTTAGCGTAAAACTAGCGAGTAAGCACTTGCTGTCACGTTCATTTTTATTTACTAAATTCTTAGTAAGTATGACAAGGAAGGCATATCAACTCGCTAGCGTCCTGCTAACGTCAATCTTTTTGTGCTTAGCCCTCATATGCAGTTCAGTAGCATTCTTCATCATTTATCTATTTATTCTTTTTAAAGGAACATTGATCATAAAGAAAGCAAATTCTTTAGATTTAATTCCAATGCTAGAGACTAAGATCTCCGAAACTATTGGGCAATATTTATGTGAATGAAAAAGGAGGCTCTGTGGTGTGGTACCAGTACCACTCTGCGGTAGCTACATAACAAAAACTTTAGTCCATAAAATTTTGGATAAACCATTCCTTTAAAACCTATATATTTGATATGCTGATAATCGATACGCCAGTATAGGTAAACTCAATAATGAAAACATTCAGGCTAATTAAATCGAATATTATATGTCGTCCGCGATACCGTTTGACCCATTTATCTTACATAAAGTCATCCATTTCAATAATAGCTGTCATAATGTTCACAATGTATAGTCAGTTGTAATAAATAGCGTTTTATAATGATTATGAGTGTGCAATCTGTAAAACTGTATCTCGTACAGTATCTGAGTGGTCGGCATTATGTATAATTGAGTCATTGATTATCGTTGTTATGTGAATTTTTATCGTTTGTTTACTTGTGTGATGTGTTCGGTGATATCTTGTGACTTTCCAATTACAGTGCTTAGGGCCGTTACACACAAAAACTCAATACAAACTCTGCGCAACGTAAAACATTCAAATTTGAGCTTCATATCATACCACGTCCAGTGAAATCTCAAAATCCATAAACATAGGCAATGAGCGACACAAGTCATATAGATATTACTTTCACTAAAATTTAAAAATCAATCTGTACGAGACACTATAAAGCTTACATTCCAATGCTTCAGTGGAGTTGGTCTTGTATAGTTATTAAGTGCAAGTTCCACCTAGAGACTATATTTTTCCGAAGTGTTGTGGTCCCAATATAACTCTGGCTAAGACTGGCGACATTTTTCAGACACTTCAACATCGATTTTTTTTTCTGAGTTTTAAAGTTTTCTCATAGTGTTTTTGTATCAAGTGCTTACTGCTTACGTATAACGTCAAAACTGGATGACATGTTCGTTATCACATTTCCAAGAACGTCCTTCATAACGTAGAAAATGGTTTCGGATACAGATACCGCACACAGGATCAGATACCGACCTCGCCGGCGAGGTCGAAGAATCCGAAGAAGAAAGAATAGAGGTAATAATTTTATTTAACAAACCTAAAATTATCGATAAGTTGACGTACTAAAAGAAAAGTGCTATAAATTAATATCTTTAACACAAGTCTTTTCTATACGAACGACGATTTAACCTAAGAATCAAATAGGTACATAACACTAATATTTACCGACGAATAGCAGTTTATTTTTCTATTTTGCTAAACAGTCAATCGCTAAACAGTATAAAATTCAAATTCAGGTATACAATCTTTTACTGTGAAAACATTATAAACTTTACTTCAAAGATTTTAGCAAGACAGTTAAAAAAACTTTGCATACGAATAAAAATAAACGATATCGAATATATTTTATAGGATCGGCAAACTCCGAGATTTCTACGCATCGATATAAAAGACTGAATTGGGTGGCTGTTCCTGAAATAAACGGGCTATTTTTCCCTAGTTCCTAAATTTCGGTGACGTGTAAACTTGCTCAAGATTATCTCTTAAGGACCTTCTTTCTTGCTTTCAAAAGACACATTGTCTTTAATAAGCAAACAGTCGTTTTTTGATTACACCTTTTCAAGATATGTATGATATAGGTAAGTAACGAAATATCAAATAATACCTACCTAGGCATCGGGCAGGGACTGGAGGAGGAGAGCTGAAGATCGAGCTCAGTGGCGTGCCATGGGAGAGGCCTACGAATAGCAGTGAACTGACAAGGGCTGATGATGATGATGACTGACTGATACTGACATATAAAATTTGATAATGGCGACGATGTCCTTCAAGAAGCAGCGACGCGATGACCTTGACGCACATATAACGTACCCAGCCCTTGCCTATACGTATATATGATTCCTTATTAAATGACTCCACTCTTATTTCTCCCGCTTAATAAATGTCAATCATGAAAAGACAACCGTAACATCAAATTTTTTTTATACTCAAACCTCTAATTTTTCTCACATTGGAGTTCATGTAATCGTTTTTAAAGATTTATCGAAATATTGAAATACCTCAGACCGTGTTTAATGTTCTGAATACTCTATACTTAAATCAAATAAATTACCTCGATCTACACCCACCCTCATTACATAAACGATACGATCCTCATTTTTCAATCAACAAATTCCTTTCACAGCATCTTCGTCTGCCATTTCTCTCACACGAGAAACAAGCATTATTTTATAGAGGTTTCAAGTGGAGAGTGCAAGGGGCGATGACCCGTGTGCTTTAAATCAGGTTGTCTGCGGCTGTTAGTGCGTTTGCGCGAGTGTTTGCGCACACGCAGCTGCAACTGCATTGTATGTGCGCACAATTTGTGCTTTTGTACCCGCCATGTACGGTTAAGGAGTGCAGGCTGGGCATTGTTGGGACTAAAAAGGATTATACCAATTTTCCTTTGCGAGATTTTAAGTTAAGAATTGTCTGAAAAACAGGTTTTGAATGTTGACTAAGGTTGTGAATACGGTATATAAGGCGGTATGATTATTTTTCTTTATAAAAACGTAACCCCACACTAGGCTTTATTCCTGTGTCGTGAGTGCGTTTACAAACATGAATTCACAAACACAAATACCCAGACCGGAACAATAATTGTGGATCTCACAAAGATTTGTCCCGTTGACATAGGGCATAGGCATCAATATTAAAAGGATCCATATTTCATCCATAGTTATCCATGGATGAATGTATGTCTTATCAATATTACGTTTTAAGTTGAATCCAGCTATCTTAGAAAAAAACCACTTAGAAGTTCGTTGATGAAAAATAAAAAAACATTTCTATTTTTTCCAATGTAAAAACAGTAAGAATTATTTGACTCACAAAAAACATTTATTTATCTATATTATCATATTATTTTATTTGAATTATTATTTTCAACTTTATATAAAGAGCGTAAAGGCGATAATTGCGTTCGATAAACATTTTTCCCGAAAAGAGTTTTCATACCTACCTATGTATAAAATTACACTCCCAACCCTCGTTTATATTTTGTGATGTCTCCCAAAGGACAAGTCAATACATAAGGAACCGGTCATGTGTGAATCGGGATTATTAGTAGTCCCTTAGAATATAAATATTTTTTTAGATAACCATTTACCGTCGACGAAAATGATATTTATGTTTAGGCAGGAATTGGAAACATATTTTTAGTGGTTGAGAAATCATTTCTTTTTATGAAAAAATTTGGTAAAAATGAACACGGTCACGTCTATATTGCCCAAGTGGGGATGGCAGAGGTGTACTGTGTACACCCATCGCTAACGATGTAAGTTCAATGCCTACTGCATTGGGGCGAGCCTATTACCATATATGTACCGAGCACAATGCGAGACTGCACTTATTCTAGAAATTTTTCTACCGAAATATTACATTTTGTCCGACGTCCGTGGTTCGAATCCTAGATTCAAGTCAAAATAGATAAGTGTCGACGAAAATAATATACTTAGTTTAACACATGCTTAATGTTTGAGTGACCTTTGCCTTATTTTTATAATTATGCACGCAATGACAGCTGCATCTACACGTTGCAGGATGCATTTCAATATGTATATATTTAAGTAGGTACGTTTTATCTACATAGCGCTGGCTAAATAAGCATATTTCATTTGATATTTATAAGAGCTATGTAGTCAGTCCTAGTATAGCCAAGTTTCAGCTCATAAAACATTTGATCCCATTTGGACCTATCAAAATATGGGTATGGCAATTCATATTTTGGTGCTTTATGATATTAGAATTCTAAGTGTTTTAATTTAGACAATCTCTTTTAGTATCTTAGGGTATATGGCTGGAGATCACGAGGTCATAGGTTCAAATCAAAATTCGTTATCAAAGTTTTTCTATCAAAAAAGTCTCATTGATAGGCCTCCTATAAAACTAACAGGGTTTAGGCCATAGTCCACCACGCTGGCCAAGTGCAGGTGCGAACTTCACACACCTTCGAGAAACTCTCAGGCATGCAGGTTTCCGTACGATGTTTTCCTTCACCGTTAAAGCAAGTGATAGTTAATTTTTAATACGCACATGCTTCCGCAAAGATAGAGGTGCGTGCCTGGTGCAGTCTAACTGTCTAACCACTAGGCTATCACTGTTTAGATTATAGTTTATTTATTTAGCAGTGGATACAAGTTAAACATTTTTCTCAGTATATTTTGTTAATAGACTCGTCTCTATTTCATAGAATCTGTACTTACATCCCCGTTTTATACCGCTGTCCACCATTTATCGACCGGGAGAGTGACCGCGATGCAATTATTTTACTAAACAATAATCAGGGATGGATTTATTGAGCGGGCGCCCGCCCAAATAAACTACACTATTAAATAAGAAACTGCTTTACAAGAACTTTCCTAAAATTGGTTACTATGATTTTAAGTAAATTTTATTGATTAATTTTAAAAATTAATTATCACTTGCTTTAACGGTGAAGGAAAACATCGTGAGGAAACCTGCATGCCTAAGAGTTTCTCGAAGGTGTGTGAAGTTCGCCAACCCGCACTAGGCCAGCGTGGTGGACTATGGCCTAAACCCTCTCAGTTTGAGAGGAGGCCCGTGCCCAACAGTGGGACAGTTTCTTAACAGGGCTAATATTATTATAATATTATTATATTGAATAATTCTTGAGCATTTCGCGTTGGAATCAGAAAATGTAAAGCAATAGAGATGACTTTATTTTTTTTTCTATCAAGAAAAGTTCGTTTAACCGTGTATTCCTTTTACCAGATTCTAAAATATATAGACAAAATCATATTTCAAAATATTAAGTCTCTAAAACAATATACTTCTTGAAGTACATGGCGTATAAAAAACTTTTTTTGCGGTGGCCCGTAATAAATATTAGACAAATTGCAAGGCTACGTAGGAAAATCACCATCATACAAATTAACTTCAAACTATAAATCTTGATCTTCTATAACTAATTACTTACAACGACGACGATTACTGAAACAAATAACAATTTTACGTTGCGGCGTTTCAAAACTTTTATTTCAATTGATAACCATCTATTTTATAGTTACTAGCTATATAGTTCTTTCTCGTTCATGTAATATCAAAGGTGACTCGCTGAAGAAGGGAAGACTGCCGCGTCTCATTTTACATATTCTCAACACCACACAATATTGCGAACGAATACATTATCTAAGCAAACCTTTATAATTATGCAAATTTGTGCCTACAGGTCTGACAGGCGTCTGATAGGTTGCTAAATAACAATATAATTAGTACCTGCGCACACAGATATCTGCATATCTGAGAACACTGACCAATATAATATATATGAGTAAATCTTTTATATGAGGCGTCCGTAGCGTTGTGCGATCGCGGTGTTCTTGGCGATCACCGAGGTTAAGCAGTGTTCGAATCGGTCGGTCTGAGATGAGTGACCGTTTATGGCATTTTCCTGTTTGAGCGTCACCGTGCTTCGGAAAGCACGCTAAGCCGCTGGTCTCTGTTACCACTCAACGTGATAGTAGTTAGACCTAGTTGAAAGCCTTTTAAGCGGCTTGATATCTCCAAAACAGCGAGTGGCCAAAAACCTGCCACCACAAAAACGCACTGGGTCCGCGTGGTGGAACATTACCAAATCTGTCTCATTTCGATTTGTAAGAAAAATTCTTTGCCCAGCATGTGGCAGTATTGGCTTATTTCTAATAAATCTTTTATAAGGGCGGGTTGCAGTATTCCGAAACACTTAGATTTCTAAACTTCACATGACATAGTTGGAAGTAGACCCTAAGTAAACCTGTTGAAGTGCCCTTAAGCATTTTGCACCCATTAAAACTTCCCTTTATTGACGTATTTAGAGCTTCTCATGTCCTTATGAAAAGTAATCAGCAGATAACAACGATAGTTTACCAAAAAAAAAACCTTAAAAATCCGTATTTTTTCTTGCATCATCTGTGAATAACAGTGTACTTATAATATGTTTTAGGATAACAAAGCGCACACTTATTATTATTTTTGTTATTCTATTTTGTTTCTGGATATGAAAGTCTGAGATTTTTCCGCTATGGGAGCTGACCCGTTTTCCATTCAAAAATGTAAAATAAAAACTTACACTACGAGTATTGTAACCTGTTTAAAGGTAGATTTCTGATATACAGTAAGTGATAGTCGATTAACTATTTTAAACTTTCTGGCTTACTATCGCTTCAGGATAGAAATAACACAAGCTGGAAGTCGACTCAACAACCACCTAACATTTCACTGTCTACTAGCTATTTGCTAGAAAATAACATAAGATACAGTACACAACCACACCGTAACAATAAATCAATAATAAAACAAATGTATTAACATTTAAATTATGTTAATCAAAAACATGTCCCGCTCGGTTGCTCTCAACGAACGCCACGCATATTTAAGGCACGTTTTAATGTACTAATAAAGCACAATGTACTGAATCGTTAGTTATTTGGTATGGACACACGGTGACGTCAGCGAGGCGCGCCGCCCCTGGATCAAAGATCGTTTCGCTTCAACACACCACTGTGCGCGTACGCAGCGGCCGTAGGGTTGCCAACCAAGATTAATTATTACAACACCTGTATATATTATTATTATATACAAGGATTATCCCGCAAGAGGTAAATAATTATGTATTAATGCTAAGCATTTATTGCTAGTAATTAATGCTAAGCCAGGCTGAGATAATGATGATGAATGCTAAGCATAAGACTTTATTTATTGTTATATGAGCAATCATAATGACATAACTTTATTAGGATTTTACGCATCTGTAAGGTAACCACGTCAGGTGAAAAGAATACTAACGATATTCTGCCCTATATTACTTATGATAGACTTTTCTTCTATGGCAGGCAGCTTTCAACTTAGGATATACAGGGTTATTAGTAATTAATTAATAACCTCTTAGGGGTAACTTCTGTACCTGCATCGTGACAAGCAGTTCTATTGTATGTTCTGCAGAATTCAAGATTTTGCGAAAAAAAAAAATTGCTGCTCCAGATTTTTATTTATGTTAAAATTTAAAGCAATCAAAGCAAACGTTGTTTCTCATAGTATACAGTACTTACCCAAATCAAAATATTATTAATTATTTACCAATATTCCTGTATATTAAAGCAAATGAAAATAATTTGCCATATACATATTTTACTGCATTGTAATTATTATTAACTAAACTTTAAGTAACTTGAAAATTCTACTGCTGACGTATATCTCCATAACTTGACTTAAGTACCTTATCTCACATTCCCTCCAGCAAGTCAAAATAACCTAGCGTTTTTGGCGGCTCGTGTCACCATCAAATACCACGGCCATTATCTGGTACCTACCTACATAAGTTGCTATGTATAACAACATTGTCATACTTTAAATATATATTCTCCAAACGTGGTAAGCAAAAGTTCCAGTTCGTACACTTTGCCGACAACTTTAAGTTCCAATTTATTAGGTCAGTCTATTGTCATCATACTGGATACTATTCCAGACTCTAGAGTCTGAGTTAAGAGAGAAAAAGATTAACATCGTGCCCATTACCATTCGTTCGCACGAGCGCTTCTCGTGCGCAGTGAAGAAACGCCGGAATGAAACACAACCAGCTAGCAGTTCATTATTTGAAAAGCACTTACAGAATTTAAGCTTACTGAGACTTTTATTGATAAGAAAGCCCCTATAATATTAGCCCTGTTAAGAAACTGTTCCACCGTTGCACGGGACTCCTCTCAAACTGAGAGAGTTTAGCCTATAGTCCACCACGCTGGCCCAGTGCGGGTTAGCGAACTTCACACACCTTCGAGAAACTTTAAGGCCTGCAGGTTTCCTGACGATGTTTCCCTTTACCGTTAAAGCAAGTGATAGTTAATTTTAAATACATGCTTTCAAAAAGGCTGACTTTGGAGTCCAATGGTCTACCCCCTAGGCTATCACTGCTTATCTGCTATCGCTGCAAGAAAACCCCTATAACACATTATTTGACTTTGTGAACCCCAGCCAATACCACTGAAGCAGTCTATCTACAAATGAAGCAAATACGAGCTAAATCTCTCGCAGCCCTACGGTAAGGCAATGTCCTACGGCGCGGAGCACAGAACAACATTGTGATGATTTAACAGCAGCTCACAATGAGCAAAAATAGTCCTTTCCGACACGAACCCGTGATATATTAGCCTGTACGCAGTCGTGGTTATGCTCGGCTATGTACTTATTGAGCTGTTCGCATTTATATATTTACTGCATGTTCCCGTGCCTTCTACGTACTCCAAATTAATAATAGTGCATGTAGAGTACCAGTTGTTGACCCTAGTTGTGGAATTTCTATGCAGATGAAGGTCAAGGTAACTAGTTTGATTGTGTGTCTAATTCTATGGAGATGATTTGTGATCTATCTCTATCGATATCATCACGCCAGATCCATGGCGGGGTAGGCAGAGAGTACAGAGTTCCAACAGGTTCTTTCCTTACGTACCTCTCTGGCTTCCTTCATAGTTGATGATTTGTGATGATGGCCTGAATTTGAATCTTTCTTAAAGCCAGGAGAACCTACCAATCTACACGGGAGTTATGAAAAAATATGAATTACTTACTGTCACGATGTGGATAGAGATATGTATCTATCTCTAAGGTTAAGCTAAGATACCTATTCTATAACATTCGTATAAATATATTAGATAATTTCTCTATTTTTATTGTCACGTCCGATTTCATTTGTATCACAATGTAATAGATACCCTTAAGTTGATTTATAAGTAAAGTTTGATAATTTAATATTTGGTTCTAAATTCCTGAATAAGTCTTAATCGCCTTATCTAAAATATGTATGAATTAATTAATGTAAAAAAACGATAGACATTTTATTTATAATAAAAAAGTTACTACGACTTAAACTTATAATTAAAGTAGGTAAATAATAAATTATGTCTGACAACAAAAAATGATTACGGTTTCTGCAATAGGAATTAATTAACAACAATACTTATTATACTTTAAGATATTAATTAATCGCTAATTATATAAGTAAGTACTCATATTCTAAATACCAAGCACTTAACGTTAAGTTAATTGGCTGTAAAACAACGGCTCTTCGTGACCTCACATAATAACAAGACCTCCATATTAATTACATACACCGCAACAAAACAATTTTAGTATAGCGTAATGGAGATTTTGTCTTAACCAGTGATGTGCGTGTTCCCCCATACTTTTCTTGTGGAAGCATCGATTTACACAAATCATAAAAAATGCCAATAGTATCGTTACTCGGATACGGTACCGATAGTAACTTATATCCGAGCAAATCGATTGATATGCGTAGTTACTTTACATCATTCGGTTCCATCGAGATAAGCATGCAATGAACGCGCTCCTCATAAAAATTTGGGCAAATAATATCAAAGTATAAAATAATTTAGAAGCAAAGAGCGTTACTCTATATAACCTGAAAACTACTTCTTATATACTAAACTTCAAAAGGCGTTTACACATTAAAATTCATAGCTATATTCCGTCTGCTGTTGTCAAACTTAAAAGCGCAGGAAACTGCACGTCAATACAGCACAAAACGTCAAACATCGCCGAACAATAGGAAAGTGTCTACATTTCGAATTACGAACACGAACTATTTTAAGATGGCGTCCCGAACTCGCACGAGAGTTTACGACGATTCGCGAATTATGAGCCAATAAAGTGCGGTGTCCCGGACACGCGGCTACAGCCCTTAAAAGCTTTAATGTCCGTTTAATTGATATAAGCTATAATAATAAGGCTATCGATTTCTTTTATAGACAGGTTTATTACGAACTGTTAATTATACGATCATGTTAAACTCAAAATTTACATTATAATATTAATTCAAATATTTTTCAAAACATTTTCTTTCAATCGGTTTCAATAAAAACAAACATCACAAATATTTCCATTACCTACGGACTCCGTGCGTCTACGACATATCTAAGGGACTGGCCGAGGCGAAGCTTACTAGTTCAATAAATAACCTTCTTACCTACAGGACAAAAATTCTGTTATAATTCACAATCAGACCTTTAATATTCCGATCCGACGGGTGGGCATTAATCAAATACATGGAACGGGTTTTGTATAAAGGCGGGCAAGTTAAATAAAATAATAAATAAGCGGCATTCCGTGAGATTTATTTCGGAGAAAAAGCGAGTCAGGGTAAGAGCCCGGTCATGTCGCAGTATGTTTATTGTCCAGCCCGGTGTCGGCCCACAATGTACGACTCTAATTAATGCTATACCTCGCCCGAGATATATCTCCGGACAGTGTCTTTCCAACTCCCAACCTTCTTTTTCTAATCTCGAGATTAGGTACCGACAATTTATTATCACTGGTCACTAAAAACATTAAAAATACCCTTTATGAGGCCAAATAAACAAAATAACGTTATCAGATCAGACGCCAATTACGGAAAAACAATGCAAATGAGCTTGATGTACTATATAATTTGTGTTTCAATCCGATTGTTATCTGGCTATGGGAAACGTTTGTGGTTCCCATTAAAAAGATGAGCTCTTACAGGTACAATACGGTGATAGTCAAATCTCCTCGCGACAACAATACTGTGGAGAATAATGGAAGCCAGCTGACGGGAGGTGCCTTAACGTTCGTTGTCATGGCGACACTGCGAAGGGTGAACCTGCCTAACATATTACCGACCCCGGCAAAAAAGGTCCCACTTACCCTCCGGATATCAGATTTTGGACTCTACCTAATAAAGCAGAAGGTCCTTTTGAAGCGTCATCAAACATCGCTTACGACCTTTCTCTTTAATCGTATTATTGGGATGCGTGTATTGTGTTTTGGGTTCCATCTTTGCTTTTTAAAATTAGAATGTCTATCGCTATCTCGCTCTGTCGCGCTAGGGGTATCTATCGGATCTCTTCTAACCGCACTTGTATAATTATTCCATTGTCTGTTTATGACATTTTAAACAGTTTTTTTAAGTTTTTGTTGAAATAACCACGAACTGTAAATGTTATTGCGGCCATAAAAATGCAATTTTGGTAATTTACGGCTCATGTGACGCGCTATCAGAGGTTTGGGCGAGTAGCTTGATTTACGCTTCGCGTAACATGTATTTGTTTTTTACTTTGTTATAATACCTAAGCTTATACCCGAGTTTATTTTGCATTTTTCTCGAATCAGATTTACTTCGCAGTGTACTAAGCGGACGGACTCTGTCTATCTCAAACCAACCATATTCATATTTCAAAGAATACTTAAATCACTTCACATTATTATTATATTTACCTATTTGAGTAGTTATATATTAGTTGAAAAATACTTAAACAACTTTATAATGTAATAGTCGTTGTAATGGATTATAATAATACAGTATTTTGAAGCTTTGTCGTAATTCATATGAGTTCGTTAATTAAGAAATATATATTGCTTGGATATTTTTAAACTCAGTTCGCAACAATTTAAAGTGTCTGTATACCTATTAAAAGGACCCATTAGTGGTATCGTATCTATATCCTTTTAACGTGATCAGGTAACTAAGGCCAGCCTACACGGTCGGGCATTCCGAGCCACTCTGTTGGTCCGCTATCAATTTTATACACGATGGGAAGGCTATTTATCTTGCCTTATTTATTGGCTGACTTGAAAACCAGTCTCGAGACCCGATCGCTTTGTGGGGCTCGGCATTTACTCGTCTATGTATACCTGTCCTTATACTTATGTTACTCGGTGAATTGCTTTTGATATAGTTCAGCAATCATAATTAAAGCTAAATGAACCGTTAAAACTCCAAATATCACACGATCTAAAGGGCTAACTTTCACGAGTTCTTAGAAAACGTATTTTACGGGAACAAAAATAAAGAGACACCTTACAAAGCATTAGAAAGTTGCGCAACCCTTCTTTACGCATCCGTGATTTTTTTGTAGCAATTTCTTTTTAGAAAGGACACTATTGTTCGCGGACCGTTTGCTTTTAACCCTTTCCGTTATTTTTGTCTTCTTTAGACGATATTGTTTTTACTTATTTTATTGTAAGTGCAATCTTAGTTCAGATGGAGTCGGAACGGATACCCGTCGACATGCCGTAGACCGAATCTTAACTAAATGTAAGATTGTCAAAGGACTTTCTTTCATTCGTTCGCGAAATATTTGAGAGCTCTACTCTGAGTCTATAGAGTTTTGTTTCTGCTTTGATAAAGTATGTCTTATTTTAACGTTACTCATTCTAGACTCATTATTCAGAATTATATTTTAACTACGACATATGCGAGTGCTATCACCACGCTCTGCTCTCTTACAGTGATTAATTCACATTGACGTTGGTCTCGGTAGCGGATAACTCTAAAATTAACTTTACAGCGCAATAAAATATTAATGAGCCATTAAAATCTAAAATGGTATAAAAGTGAAATTTAATGGTTCCTCTCGATGCCTTTTGCGAATCGGAGCTGTTGGATCTGTGATATATGATGCAATTAATCGATTTTCAAAAGTCTAATGTAACCGTTATTCGTAATTTATATCGGATTAACATCTTTTATTGCGTAAATATAAGAATTGATTTGCATTTTTGGGCGTGCTTAACGTGTTGTCTATCTCTTTTCAGGTCCCAATGGGTGTCCGCGGAGGCGGGGACGGCAAACCTACACGAGGTTCCAAACACTAGAACTAGAAAAGGAATTCCACTTCAACCACTATCTGACTCGCCGGCGCAGGATAGAGATCGCACACGCGCTGTGCCTCACGGAGAGACAGATCAAAATATGGTTCCAGAATCGACGCATGAAATTAAAGAAAGAGCTGCGCGCCGTAAAGGAGATTAACGAGCAGGCGCGCAGAGAGAGGGAGGAGCAGGACAGGATGAAGCAGCAGCAGCAGGAGAAGCAGGCCAAGCTGGAGAGCCAGCACCATGGGCACCACGTGACCCACCACCACGACCCGATGAAGATGCCCATCGACAAGGGCTCCAACGACCTACTCAAAGTGAACAAGGTCCCCACGTAAGGTGTCCGCGACGCCGCATAGGAAATCTTGACTGATTCTGTATCATATAGTGTGAGAGGAAGTGTTTCGTCCATACGGACCTGCGTTAGTCGATTCGTATCCACTAGTTTTATGTTGGGCGGCGTGGCGCTCGTTGTGGAGCGCGGCCGCCTCCTTTATGTAATAATGTTCCTTTAGTGCGAAGGACTTGCCTCGGTGTCGTTCGCTGGATGGACAAGCTGGTGATGTGCTTTAAGCATTTATTTTGTTGCCATAAACACACCTTGTATTGCAATAATATTTTACTAAAATATACAAAAACGCGTTAGTGTCGCTCTAAGTTTTACATAGGAGCCCGAGTGAACTTCGGTATTGTTAGTTAAGATTTTAAATCTGTGAATCTCATAGTATTTATTGCTACCACTTACTCTTAATCCATTATGTTATATTTTTTTATTAATAGATATTATATTATGTACATTTTGATGTATATTTTATTATTTGTTCGCTGTTAGCGGACTGGTTATGTTTTGACGGTCACATTTTTTATGAATTTGTAAAATTTGTTGTATTTTATCAGTTGATTTGGAAAGATATACTACTTTATTTTTTCTTTTTTTTGACCATATTGTGATTCACTTCAGTAGTCTAAGGCCGTGAATTATTGTTTGGTTTGATCCTTTGATTTGGATAGTATAATTATCGGCAAATATTAACTAAATACCTGCGTAGCTAATTTCATAAGAACCTAAAATGTATATTTATAACAAAATACGTATGGAAGTACAATTGCAAATAGGTCCTCGTCGTGACGATCGTTGTTTTATATTTTTCGTCTTCAGTAATAAATATTTAAATGTAGACGGTATTTTTTGATAATTCTAGTTGAAAATACCATGTCCATGAAATAGTAATCGAACAAAATGAACAAGAATATGGATCGGTACTGCTTACGGCGCGTGTCCAAGGATCCCGAGTCATCTGATGTTCAAAATTATATACGTAACGATGATACATATAATAAATTACAATAATGTGACTAAATATAAATTTTACACGTAATTTTAAAAGTTGAGTAGTTTAAGTGTATTATACATAGATAAATAGGTTCGACTTTGTATGAAGTATTGCTAAGACTAGGTACCTACTACATAACCAATGTACGGTGGAACAAACTGTGGCCGCATTTTTAAGGTCAAAAAGTCGATATCGTTAAGTTCCTTTTTTCAACGAAGTCAAAAAGCACCGTTCCGCGGGTATGGAGCGGCGCAGAAATTATATCTCCAACAATTTTATGTAGCTAATTGCACATTTGAATATCCACCTCTGTAATTTCATAAATAAAATGCCTGCAAACGGTATGCTAAATGGAGCCCGGGTGAAACTCGAAACATAAGTGTTCTTTTTCACAAAAAACTAGAGCCTCAAATATTGCTCGATTAATTTTTTCCTCACACCTCGCTTTCGATTCCACTTTGTGCCAAAATACATAATTAAAAATAATTTATTAACACTTTTATTGCAATATTTGTTTCGCACCTGAAAACCGGTTTGTATATTTTTTCGTTTCAAACTCTATACGTAATATCTGAGCAAAAATTAGAATTATAATGAATAAAACTTAGTGTTGATAGTCACCATTATACGTAAATTAATGTCAGGGTAGAATTAAAGAGATAAATTAATAAATAGCTGTATTAAAAATTGGAGTCTTCACTTAATTTTTTGGAAAAGTCACCCTCTCAATATCTGTCCACTGTGTTAATCGGTATATTTGTATATCTGTAGCTGTGTAAACGTCACATGAAAATTTTTAGTGTCGTGATATCATTAGAAAACATTTAAGTCGTCGGTAGATATATAAATAAATGAAAATTCATATAAAATTAATATATTTATCGTTGCTACGATAAAAATTCAATACTCTGTGAACAAAATCGTATCTGAAGAATAATAAACAAATCTGTTAATAATGAATTTATTTCTAAACAGCCAGTATTGATGGAATACTTAAATATTCATTTTTAGAAAAAACAAAAATACATCTAAATAATGATTAAGTTCTTCGTTTAAAATAAATACGTTAAATGAAAATCCATGGAAATGGGTCGTTAAATAATAAATAACAGGCCATAAAATTTATAATGATGTTCATCATAATTGCTACTTATAACATAAATGATCAGTTATCATAACACTATAAATATATTTTGTTTAAACGGTTCGATCGCGGCGACTTCAATACATTAAATGCTGAGAATTTCTATGCTCTGAATATCACTGTTATAGAAAGCAATGAATATCATAGCTAAAATAAGAGATTTTTATATTAGTTTCATGAATATTACACTAGTATGTGCAATACCTATCAACTCACAATATTTCATTGAAAGCCATAGTCCCTTTAAGAATACGTACATAATAAGGTTGTTAGTAATATAACTTTATCCCATCTTATTTTTAAATATTAAAAAAAAATCGAGAATGAAAATCGAACAAAATGTACTTAAGTAACTTCGATTTAAGTAGGCTTTATAAATTATAAAACGCATAGTTATTAAAAATATCGTAGAAACTTGTAATAAAAGTTAAGCGTAAATCCGATGGTTAGTAATTGAATTAAAAAAAAAACGCTTAAAAATTATTTAATATCGTTCTTAGATCGTCATTTTTGAAGGTGAACGTAAGATATTGGACGAAAACGGGACGTACACACCGATAAACCGAAAAGATGAGAACTACACAATGTGTGTATACGAATTAAATTGTTGTTTCTGAATTACGCATATGAGATAGTTGTTCATTTGTTCAATATTTTTTTAAATTTGTTTTGGGACAGTGCAAATATCGTTTTCGAAGCAACAGCTTCCCTTTTACTACCTATTAAGTTTCGTGTGTAACAATAGGTAAATCTTTGTAACATAGTAACGATACTTGTGTGTAGGTATGTACGTCCAATGATTTATGTCAGGTTCTCTTTATTGTTTCTGCGTCGTAAAGAACTGTAATTCACAGTGAAACAATGAGCAATTTGCTAAATAGATTATTATTTGTCCTCCATCCGTAATGCTGTCTTGCCATATTGCTAGTATTTTGTAGACTGTTGGTATTAGTATACCTAACCGAACATATATATCAATATTAATATTAATTAAAGTACCTTTCATGCTAGTTTATCGCAATCCTTCTCATTATTATTAATTTGTTTCATACTTTAATCTTATTTTCGTCCATTTTATTCGTCTAAAGTTGGTTGATTTGTTTCGTTGTCCATGTTATTTGTATTCCCGTTTCAAGTGTTACTTTAAATAGATAACAAGACTTATTTTCTATTAGTTATTATTGTCCTAAACGATCAATTTTAATCTTTAATATAATTGTAGCTATGTATCTATGTACCTATATCTATATTTTTGAATATAGTAATTAAAAACGTCTTAAAAGGTTAAGTAATTGTAAATAGTCGTGGAAGTTTTATGTGGCGCATTATTTTTTGTTCATATTTTTTGTTTTTACGTTATGTATTTATGTATTGAGATGTGTCGTATGCTTGAGATATTTGACCACGTTATCAAGGCCTCTGATCGTCAACACTTTGTGCTTTTGTGAAGTTCAAGTTTATTAGGTCTATGCAGCGTTGGTTGTGAGTTTACTGCAGCTGTGACGCTTAGATCAGATTGGTTTGGACATGATTGAATTTGTACCGTGTCCAATATAACTTGAACCGCAGTTCAGGGGTCTAAGCTAACGTAGTCAAGTGTGATCTGCCGGTACGATCCAACGTGACTGTGTCGTGTTATATAAGCAAATAGTTGGGTGATTGTATATGAAGCCCGCATTCAATATTGTAATATTAATTTCAAAAATTCAAGAGAATAAAGAGTTAATAAAATTATGGCTATTTGATTGTTGTTGTTTTACAAAACCTTTATCACCTTTTTTAGTATATGAAAGTAGTAATTTTTTTACTCCGAACATTTTAATTTTAAACTTACCTACTTCCCTTATGTTATTATCTGCAAGTAATTCCTTTAAGAGTATGTGGACGGATATTAATTAGAATGAAATACAAATAAACATATATATCATTAACAAATACCTCACAATATCAGCGTCAGGAAACGAAAAAACATAAAAGACCCACGCCCACCTCTTGGTTACTGGTACTTGTAAACATTGCGCCACCGGAGCTCAGAAGAAAACAGGCAGCAGCCAGTGAGTGGCGGAAGTCATTTCGGACGGCCCCCTATGAGATGACAATCCGAAAGACCCACAACAACATTCCCCTTCAGAGACTCCCCTCTAGGAAACTAATCTGGAGTAACAACAACATCCAAAACCACCCCAACATCCAGTCAGAGTGGAAAAAGTAATGGGAGAGTTCGGTCGCCTCACAGCGTAACATCACCATAGCCGACCCCTCGACTGTAGTACAAGGCTTCAAAGAGAAACGGCTGGTGTGGTCCTCCATCAAACGAATCAGAACCGGAGTTGCAAGATGCACTTATCATTTTCACAGGTGGGGCATCACTGAGTCTCCTTGTTGTGACTGTGGAAACTCAGTGCAGACTATCCAGCACATCGTGGAGGACTGTCCCACTCAAAAATAAATAGCGGCGGGTTCGAGGGGCTCCACCAGTTGACACCAGAGGCTAAACAATGGCTCCTTCACTCTAACATAAAGTTTTGATCGTAGTTCACATTATTAAAAATACACCGCCATACGATGACGATGATTAAAGATGACATTTACATTTTTGTATTAACAAGTAATTACTATTTGTATAAAGACCAGACCTACGAAATCAATCAAACAATAATTTGAGGTGTTAAAAAAAGTACAGTCTTGTCTTTAAGTTTTTATCTTTATTTAAAATAAATAAGCAATTATTTACAAGTTATTTACACCTGTACATAGTCGTTATTATTGGATTGGTATTTACTCACGTTTGTGGCACATTTATGTGAAGCTAGCACCAATTAGCATCACCTGCCAGCACATCACCACACATCACTAATTTCAACATGTCACAGCTTGATGAGGTTCTGTCAGCTCAGAAAACCCTTGAAGGGAGCTTCATGAAGAGAATGGAAGAACTTGAAGCTCAAATTCGGAACGCAGGTCCTGCTAAAGACACAGTTGCAAAAGTTGCTGAGGAATTCCGGACCTTCAGGGAGCTCATTTTTAACATGCTTGGGCTGCTCCGGAGACAAATCACTGAGTGCACTAAGCAGCTGGACACACTTGAGACCAGACACAGGCGGAAAACTCTGCTCTTTCTAGGGATCGCTGAAGTCGAACAAGAAAACAGTATGGATGTCATCCTAGGCATACTTCACGACAGGATGGGCCTCAAAAACATCTCAGCATCCTCTGTAAGCAGTTGCCACAGACTTGGGGCCTCTGGGCGAGATCATCATAGGCCCATTCTTGTCCGGTTCGCTTGTGTTGACGATAAGCACTCGACCTGGAGGGCGAAGACTAGGTTGAAAGGGTCTCCCATTTCAGTCCGGGAATTTTTGACCAAGTGCAGGCAAGCAATCTTTGGTAAGGCGCGTTTGCATTTTGGCGTAAGATCCTGCTGGACTCAAGACGGCACCATTGTTCTGAAAGCCCCTGATGGTAGTCGGCACCGCATCACTTCAGCCGACGAGTTGAGCGCCTTGGTGACGCAACACCCGAAGCCAGGCGGATCATCTTCGAAGGGGGGCGCGGGTGAAGCTGGGGGGGATCTAAAAAGACGGAAATAATGAGTGGGTATACAATATACAGGTAATTTAAATGGGTTCAATAATTGATAGGAACAACTTACCTTGTGTTTTATCAGTTTCTTTTGTTGTTTATTTACTCACTCCTTTAGTATGTTTAATGTAGGTATAATTATGTTATACCATCTTTTTAATTTATTTTTACTTTCAAATTCTCTCCAATCTCCATGTACCGTCTATAAAATTAGCTTCTTGTCGTCAAATGCCATGACAATCAAATGTCATTTTGAGGTTAACGGATGCGTTCAAAAACTAATTGTTTTCTGTAGCTATTAGACTTTGTAGATTTATTTATTTCTTTTTTTTTCCATTTTTTTGTTGCTTGATTTGTGTTTTGAATCGTGTTATCATCACGGAGATCTTGTTATTATATTCTTATTTTTTATAATTATTATGAAGTGAGTTGAGCATGTAAAAGTGTATACTGCTACCTGTGTATTTAGCTTTAGTTTTGATGATGTTAGCTGGCGGGTGATGCAGAAACGTATCGTAGTGCTACCAGTCTAGCTTACAATAATATAATATTATTTATTAAATCTGTAAAATATATATTAATAGACTTATATTTATATATAATATTTATATATAGTTTATGATATCAGACACTGACTCCTTTCATTCCGCCAATGAATCTACTGTCTCCTCGTGTAACGTAAGTTTTAATTCTTTAAATGATAATCTTAGTGACTTTCTACAGAACAAATTCGACCAACAAGCGGACCATCTACTGAATATTTGCCACATAAACGCTCAAAGTATACCCAGTCATCACGATGAGTTGTATGACACATTCAGTAACATAAACGTACACGCCATCCTGATTTCTGAGAGTTGGCTCAAACCTCATCTTCTCTCTACCTCTTACGCTCTCCCTGGTTTTATTCTCATTCGGAATGACCGGGTTGACCGGGTTGACAGAGGCGGTGGTGGAGTTGCTATCTACCTGCGTAGTGATCTTTCCTTTAAAATTCTAGCCATATCTTCCACCCAATCCGCTTCTGCCGAATTTCTTTTCCTCGAGGTTTGGGTCAAAGGCGCCAAAATCGTAATTGGTGTCGTGTATTGTCCTCCAACCGTTGATTATTTCACCGAATTCGAATCGGTAGTAGAATCCTTGGGGTCTGATTATGTGCATCACATTATCATGGGCGACTTTAATACTAATCTCCTTGCCCACGATTCCCCTCGTTCCACTAAACTGCTACACCTCATTGAGTCAGCCAGCTTGCACTTTCTGCCTCTCCACGCTACACACCACAATATCAAAGGTGATGATACCTGGCTCGACCTCATACTCACCTCTAATCCTTCCCTTGTTTCCTCCCATGGTCAGCACGATGCCCCTGGTTTTTCTCACCATGATCTTATCTTCCTTTCCTATATCCTAAAAGCTCCTAAACCTCGTCCCAAAATTCTGCATAAACGTTGCTTTGCTCGAATGAATATCGATAAATTAACCGAAGATGCATCCAAACTCAACTGGACACCCCTAATAGAAGCCGAGACCATGGATGACAAAATATGCATCTTTAACGAAACGGTAATTCAGCTTTACGATACCCATGCCCCTGTAAAAAAAGTGAGGTTGAAGCGACCACCCGCTCTGTGGATGACTACGGGAATTCGTATGGCCATAAGGCGTAGAAATCGCGTATTTCGTAGATTTAAAAAGGATCGCACTGAAGAAAACTGGGCCAGTTTTAAGATTGCAAGAAATAGGTGTAATAAGATGATACGTGACGCTAAACGCCGCCATATTCTTAACAATATTGAATCTTCTTCGCCTGCTGATATTTGAAAATTCTTAGGCACTTTAGGTATCGGCAAGTCTCGACGTCAAGACCTACCAAGAACAATAAATTTAGACGATCTTAATTGCCATTTCTCCACAGTTGCTCCTGTCGATCGTCTAACTGTACAGCAAACTCTTGATTGCCTTGGTGGTCTTAGACGGCCGAACATTAATCCTTTTTACTTTTCTCCAGTCGACTCTTGTGAGGTTAAGAAGATCATAATGTCTATTAAATCCAGGGCTATTGGTTGTGACAAAATATGTCGATTTATGATCATAACTATTCTGAACTATCTCCTTCCAGTAATCACCCACCTCGTTAATTTCTCCTTGGAGTCCGGTATTTTCCCAACTCTCTGGCGAAAAGCTTTTGTCCGCCCCCTGGCCAAAATTCCTAATCCCTGCCATCCCATCCACTTCCGTCCAATCTCCATTCTTCCTTTTCTTTCAAAAGTGCTTGAGGCCTGCGCTCATAAACAATTATCTCATTTTATTTACTCTAATAATTTAATTAATCCTCTTCAATCTGGTTTTAGGCCTGGCCATAGTACCGTTTCTGCCCTCCTTAAAGTGATTGATGATATTCAAGAAGGCATGGAAGATACCAAAGTCACCGTGCTTGTATTGGTCGATTTTTCCAATGCCTTTAATACCGTTAATCACGATATCCTTTTGTCCATTCTCTCCTATCGTCTGTGCTCTCAAGAGTCGCTGGATTGGTTTTCCTCTTATCTTCGGGAACGTCAGCAGTCAGTTTTGAGTGATGAAGCGTTGTCAGCATGGCGTTACCTCGACTCTGGCGTTCCCCAAGGCGGTATACTCTCTCCTCTTCTATTTTCCATTTTCATCGACTTGATAACCTATGAACTTCAGTGTGCGTATCATCTATATGCCGACGACTTGCAATTATACTCACAAGATAGTGCTGATCGAATTTCTGACCTTATCGGCAAATTAAACCGCGATCTGGGGGCAATTAAAAATTGGTCCGACAGATTCGGTGTCGCAGTGAATCCAGCAAAGTGCCAAGCAATTCTTGTGGGGAGCTCCAGACTGATTAACAAACTAAACATTGGTTCTCTACCTCCGCTTGAGTTCAATGGTACAGTTATTCCTCTAAGTCCAAGCGTCAAAGATCTCGGTTTACACATCGACACTACGCTTAGCTGGCAGACCCAAGTTACGTCGGTTGGTCAAAGAGTCACGGGAACGTTGCGATACCTGTATAAATTAAAAAACTTGCTCCCTTCTAATACCAAAGCAATGCTTGTGCAGTCCTTGATCTTTCCTATTATCGACTATGGTGATGTGTGCTACTTCGACCTGAATGCAGATCAACTCGATAAACTAGACCGCCTACTTAATAACTGCATTCGATTCGTATTCAATATGCGCAAATATGATCATGTGTCGGAGCATCGTTCACAGTTAAAGTGGTTGCCTATTCGTCAACGCAGAGCTCTAAGGGCACTGACAACATTGTTTTCTATCCTTCATTCTTCTGTAGCGCCTGCTTATCTTACTTCCCGATTTCAATATCTATGCTCCAATCATAATAAACATCTTCGCTCTTCTAATAATTGTCTTCTTCAGTGTCCCTCTCACCGTACTGATTTCATCCACTCTTCTTTCATTGTCCAATCGATCCTTCTGTGGAATGCATTACCTCAGGATCTCAGGATGGCTACCAATCGTCTCTCATTTAAAAAAAAACTGCAGGACTATCTGTTGACCAAAATGTTGGTGGATTCTTCTAAACGCTAGTTGTTTCATGTCGTTATGTCATACTGTCTGTTTCATATATAGTATAGTTATATGTGTATGTATATGTATGTATTATACCTGTATGTATTATATGTTATTTATATACAACTGCTTTTGTTGTATGTATGTAATTAGTTTTGTGTCTTTCAATATTATAATTTCCTTTTTTTTTATTGTAATTGTGTTTTTAGTATTTTTTTTCTCTAAATAACTCATAATTTTTGGCACCTACTACAGCTGTTTCCACATCACCTCAAGGTAGACTGGCAGAAAATGCCTCTGGCATTAAGTCCGCCTATGTACATAAGTGCATAAAGAATAAATAAATAAATAAAAATAAATAACAAAAGATACCTATATGTAGAAACCTCTCAAAAATTACTCACTAAAGTATTATATATGTCTCACTCAAAAATAATCAAAGGATTCTCAGACCTATATAAACATAAGAAAAACTGAGATGTTCGAACGTATAAGAAAATTTTGCCATACTAAGCCCACAGAAATCATAATGATTTCTGTCCTCTAGCCTCTTTATACTAGATAAAGAGGATCACTAATGAGAAAGCTCCGGTTCCCCCTCTCTTGTGTCTCGTTCATTTGAATACTTCTTGGGAAAACAAAATCGCTTCTTTCACACTCTCACCGTAGGTATTCACGGGAGCCAAACACCCTACTCTTTGCTATCAATACGTCAATTGAAACTAGAGGCCTTCATCGGAAATGTATGCAAATTTAGAGGCTGTTGGTTCTTTTAAGGCCAGGGTAGTGGCTATTTATGGCATAAATTACCATGGCAGCTCTGAAAATCTTTAAATACACTTCAGATGAAGGTCGGCCGGAGCGAAGACAACATGTTCAGGTGGAGATTTACATATAGTACCAATTTGGAGTGTTTATGCGGCGCATCCCTAACGATTTCCCACTTTTATCGTGCTTTGCGTGGCCTAACATCTGCACGTAACAGGAATTGATGGCTGCCTCCGACAATGCAGTCAATACGGCCGCATTCTGAGCCGCTTTTATATAACTATAGCATGTTTGTTATCGAAACGCTAATAAGAAGTGGGGATACAAGTAATAGGTACCAATTACACCTATACCTACATTAAAGAAACGGATATTTATTAATAGGTAGTTACTTATTCATCAATTCACACGAATACGTTTTCAAATCCGTGTCTGACGATTAAGGCCTTGGCAATATCAATATTTTTCCTTTATCTTAACTTATCAGAAATCGTCGACTAAATTACACATATAATATATATAACAAATAGGTGCATTTAAAGAATATGATCCTATGTACATTACCAGTATACAATTTTTGTATATATGATGTATGAAGACGTACTATGAGAGTGGAGGAAGCTAGAGAGATCTGTAAGGAAAATACCTGTTGGAAGTCTATACTCTCTGCCTGGGATCTGTCATTATCATGTAGAGATAGATAGAAGTTTGAGCAAACGTTTGAGACTATTCTATGAAAAAAGCATTTGGCCACCATATAGCCCAATACAAAAATGGAATTGAGATACACAAACCGCCAGACCGGAACTAATTTGTGAATCACACAAATGTTTGTCCTACGCCGGGATCGAACTCTCGTCGATCTAGTGAGCGAAGCGGTCTACGCTCTAAATTACTATTTTTTTAATGAATAAAAAGGAGTAGATTCAAGAATAAATTAAGATTTTTGATGAACACAAAATAAATTTATTTTTTGTTAAATAGGAAAGAACCTGTTAGAACTATGTACTCTCCGCTTATCCTGCAAGAGATATGCGTGATGGTATAGTTAGTTAGTTTAGTTAAGTGTCTGTTTTGTAAAATTAAAGTTAAAGAAATACAGCATCTTAAACTCTGATCAAACTGTAGCGTCAATATAAAATTTGTAGGTGGTTCAAGGGGTCGTACATTTCTCTAGCCGCTAAATAATTTAGTTCAACTTCTGACGGAACGTATGTAAGTGGGTCTTACTACTACCTATGTAGGTAGGTTCTGAAAAACTATATAAGTAAATAATCGTTCGAGCACGACTCAGGCTCGAGAAATGAGGGTTCGGTTCTGAAAGTTTAACTTAGGCCCACCTGATGACCAGCCTATTTTGTTCTATGATACCCTACAATAAAATATAAATGAATGGTATTTTTTTTATAAAAGTGGGGTTACCGAGGAGATTTTGAGAGTTACCGTTCTTTTTCAGAGGAATGACATACCAAGGTGATTGTGGAGTCTTTGTTACTGTTTGACGATTCGAAAATGTTATAATTGTTCATATGAATAAAAATGTTCTGATTGTTTCGGTTTTGTCTGTTGCATCTACCTACTCGTCATAGTCTATTTTTTAGGAAACTGTTAGATACATATTGATGGATGTGGCTATCTTGTTTTATACATTTCCTGGGTCCAGTTGAATTATATTAATGGGAGATTTTCAAGGAGATCAAAAGTATTATTTATTAAAATTTTTGAAAGTAAGCCTTCCTGATTTTTGGCACACGAAGCGAGTGAAAAAGCGTTTCCTCTGATATTTGTTAAGTTTCTAAAGCTAACATCGTAACTCTAACATTACACACTAGGAAACTGAACTTTATATTATATGTTTTTTTATTTTTATATTACTTACCCTACTAAAATAAACATCTTAGCTTAGAATTGAAAAACAAATGCTCCGACGGAAGTTTTGGAATTTTCTTACACTGTAGGTCAGTGTAAGAAGAACCTAACCCCCCAGCTTTAGGACAGTTTTATCGATAAATAAAACTTGCTTCTTTCCCAAATTCATACTTTTACATATATTTAACAATTCCTTTATTTCTTGAATTTAAGCTACTACAATCTGTTCAAATTACCTACATCCATAAATATACCAAATTCCAAGCTTCCTCATACCATTTCTAAACTAAAACGAAACTAATGTGATAGACACACATCTTAGAAGTGTCCTGTTTTTGCTATATAGGTACGGAACCCTACACATGCGAACCTCAAATTTATTAAACATACATACGAATACTCACGCCTGTATCCCACAGATATAAGCAGAGGGTGAGGATCTATGATCGCGAAGGTATTGATGAAAATAAATATAAAATAATAAATTATTTTTCGATAAGAGATCTCTTTATTATTAACTTCGATATGATGGCAATAGACTCGCCTCCTATATTACTTTGGGACCAAAAAACGTTGGCGGTGATACACCTCTGCTACCCCGCTTGGGAAATACTAGAGAAACGATGAGAGATCTCTTTATTCTATTTCTCTTTAGCTTAAAATATCTAAGTTACTTTCTGCATGGTATTGAACAGGTAACAAAAATGTATCTTCTGAACTATTTATAGATAATTAAAAAAAAAGAAACAGCAAACTTTTTCCTTACGTCATGGTAATTAGAACAATATTAATTTCCCACCGTAACTAACCAGCTTTGTGTCGGCGACTCCATCGAACACCCGTAAACTCCCTGTCTCATATATCAATAAAGAAGAAAAAACATTATCCCTAATGTTTAAATAGCCCTAAATACCAATAACGTTTGTCGGATCCCCGCCAAAAACAAACCATGAGTTATGTCCATAATGTATTCTGCCATTCCGCCATTTTCCATTCTCCACAGATACTGGGGCTGTCAAATAAATTTCAGACCTACGGAATTCACAATAGGTGGGACCGATCTACATTGGAACAAAAATCGCTTACCGTAACATTCATTTTGTAGTACAAACAGTATCGACGTGCGCGCGGTATCCCAAGCAATTTTCGCCTTAACATACTAAACAATTTTTTTACACCGACCTTTCATCTGATACTTCGCCTTTATAGTTTTTGTTGATAGTTTTTTCGAGTGCTATCTTTGACATTACCTTTATGGCGCTTGATATCTGAGGGAGCGATCGTAGCAAATTCTAATGGCTATTAAGTTCGCTAAAGCAGCTTGTTACAACCAAAACAAATTTGGTTGCTGTTAGATTAACATTAATGGGTTTTTAGTTCTGGCCTTATATGTATTTAGTAGATTAATCGATAGCACCGTCTTTGCGCTGTCTAATGAATCGGCAACTTTGTAATATTGAAGGCAGGTAAATCTTACAAATCCGGCATAAGAATTTAGAAGGCGTGGAATTTGGCAAGTAAAGTATGACAAGGGCAACAATTGAGATAAACTATTCCTAGACTGCTGCGTTGTAAAAATATGATAATGTACCACACTACATGCACCTACTATCGTTACATTCTAATACTAACGGAATGGTATAAACACGCAGGACCTCATGTTTACCGCATTCTTGCGATGCTTTATATGTTTTATATCCGTCATTCCTATTTACCTGCGGAGCTCATGGAGAGTATAGTGGTGCCAGTGGTTATAAATAAAACTGGCGATATTGCAGATAAAGCTAACTACAGGCCTATCTCTCTAGGTACTATAATAGGTAAAGTGCTTGACGGTCTGCTTGATCGCCACCTTGGCGTACATCTAAAACTTAATGATGCACAATTTGGTTTCCGACGGAATCTCTCTACCAAAAGTGCAATCCTTGCGCTCAAGCAGACAGTGAGGTATTACACGGATAGGAAAACATCTGTATACGCTGCCTTTCTCGACCTGTCTAAGGCTTTTGACCTTGTACTATATGATAAGCTGTGGGCTAAACTGTATAGGCTAAATTAACCACCAGAAATCATTAGTATATTGAAATCTTGGTATAACTCGCAAACAAATCGAGTAAGGTGGGGAAATTCTTTTTCGGATGCATACACACTTGAGTGTGGGGTAAGACAGGGTGGTTTAACATCTCCTACCCTGTTTATCCATAAACCAGCTGATTGATGAGTTTAGCAAAGGCAATATCGGGTGCTTGATAGATGGAATTATTATCAATAACCTTAGTTATGCGGACGATATGGATTTGTTAAGTCCATCTATCAGCGCTGTTAGAAAATTGCTGGAGATATGTGAGTCATATGCTGTGTCACATGGGCTTAAATATAATGTAAACAAAAGTGAGGTGATCACACTTAAGTGCCGAAATAGCATGGAACAGACCTAAAAAAAGTCACAGAAGTTAAATATCTCGGCCATATAGTCACGGAGGATTTATCCGATGATGCTGCATATAGAATGGGAGCGTAGGGCGTTGGCGGGCCGAAGTAATATGATAGCCCGCAGGTTTGCTCGCTGCACTAAAGATGTTAAAATTACTCTTTTCAAGGCATATTGCCAAACGTTCTACACATGCAGCCTGTGTGTGAAGTATACACAGCGGTCGTACGACGCCCTGCGCGTACAGTATAATAATGCTTTGAGGTTACTGTTGGGACTTCCGCGCTTTTGTAGTGCATCACAAATGTTTGCTGAGGCTTGCGTTGACGATTTTTACGCAATCATCAGAAACAGAGCTGCCTCAGTCATGAATAGAATGCGTGAAAGCTCAAACGGTATCCTGAAAGCATGATAAGTATTGATAAGTAAAATGGACAATCCATGTCTTGAGTATTGGATAAAAGTTCATACCAAGTGGTCAAGACCAGCAAAGGTCTATATCGCTAGATAAAGAAAAAAAAATATGATGCGAAATTTATTACTAACATAGTTATTAAGACAGATATACTATGAAATGGATGTAAATATTGATCCGAAATAAATCATTATTATTATAAACAACTAGCTTCTGCCTACGACTGCGTCCGCGTTGACTTTAGACTAGGTTCCTGTCTAAAAATATATTTTTTACGGGATAAAATGCTATGTATTAATCATCATCATCATCATCATCATCTCAGCCTATACTTGTCCACTGCTGAACATAGGCCTCCCCAATCGCTTTCCAGCGTAACCGGTCCGATGCCACCTGCATCCAACGACTTCCTGCGATTTTCACAAGATCGTCGGTCCATCTGGCAGGCGGTCGTCCCACGCTGCGCTTGCCAATACGTGGTCTCCACTCTAGAATCTTTCTGCCCCAACGCTCGTCCGATCTACGCGCTATGTGGCCCGCCCATTGCCACTTCAGCTTGCTAATCTTAACGGCTATGTCGGTGACCTTGGTTCTTCTACGAATCTCCTCATTCCTGATTCGATCGCGTAGAGAAACGCCGAGCATAGCTCTCTCCATAGCTCGCTGAGCAACTCTGAGCTTTTTTATAAGACCTATTGTAAGAGACCACGTCTCTGATCCATATATCATCACTGGTAACACACATTGACTGAAAACTTTAGTCTTTAGGCACTGAGGTATTTTGGATGAGAAGATGTTGCGCAGTTTCCCGAACGCTGCCCAGCCGAGTTGGATTCGTCGATTGACCTCTCTCTCAAAGTTGGACCTACCTAACCGGACTACCTGTCCCAGGTAAATGTATTCGTCGACAACTTCAAGAGTAGAGTTCCCAACGGTGAGTGCGGTGGGTACGACATGGACGTTAGACATTATTTTCGTTTTGTCCATGTTCATTTTAAGACCCACTTGTTGAGATACTTTGTTGAGGTCACCGAGCATTCGTCCTAGATCTTTCAGCGACTCCGCCACGACCACAATGTCGTCGGCAAATCGAAGGTGAGTGATGTATTCGCCATTGATGTTGATGCCAAGTCCTTGCCATTCCAAGAGCTTGAAGGCGTCCTCTAAGGTGGCCGTAAACAGTTTCGGAGAAATGACGTCTCCCTGCCTTACTCCTCTTTTTATGGGGATCGCCTTCGTGCACTGCCCCTGTACTCGAACTGACATGGTGGCGTTATTATACAAGCACTTCAACACTTCAATGTACCGATAGTCAATGCGGCATCGCTGGAGAGATCTAAGAACCGTCCAAGTCTCGATCAAATCGAAGGCTTTCTCATAGTCCACAAACGCCAAGCATAGTGGCCGATTATACTCCTCGGTCTTCTGTATAATCTGCCGCAGCGTATGTATGTGGTCTATGGTACTAAAGCCTTTCCGGAAACCGGCTTGTTCGGGAGGCTGGAAGTCATCAAGCCTGCGTTCGAGACGATTCGTGATGACTCTCGAAAACAACTTATAAACATGGCTCAGCAGTGTGATGGGCCTATAATTCTTCAGTAAAGTGTTATCACCTTTCTTGAAAAACAGTACCACCACACCCCTGTTCCATGCTTCCGGCGTTTTCTCTTCGAGCAAGACGGAATTAAACAGCCTCTGAAGGACTTTAAGTACCGGCGTTCCGCCTGCTTTCAGAAGCTCTGCGGTAATTCCGTCTTCGCCTGGCGCTTTGTTATTTCTGAGTTGTTCGAGAGCCATCCTAATCTCGTACAGGCTGATGTCCGGGATATCTTCAGTGTAGCGTCGGGTTAGCTTGGCTCTTGGGTCTTTTTCCAAGTCAACAACAGGTTCAGCTACTGAGGTGTACAACTGCCCATAGAACCTCTCTATGTATTAATACAGGTAATAAACTATTTGTGTGCCAAATTTTACCGAAACCCGTTTCGCCGTTTTCGCATGATTGAGTAACAAACATTTAAACTTTCACATTTATTATATTAGAAGGAAGTAGGATTTGTATTAGTTTTACATTTATTTTAAATCTAGTAATGTCACAAGTTAGTTTATACGATTTTTAGATATCATCTGTAGCTAAGACCAAACCAACATTATTTACTAAAGGTAACCTGACATACAAATTTCAATTTTTAAGCATACTTGTAGTTACAGTATTTTAGATTTTATCGCTAAATGAATATTATATCTGTAGGTGCATAATATACATTAATTTCAGTTATATCTGAAAATACTCAAAGTCCCATCGACTGGACGGCCATTAAGCGCCACTGCGTCGCTATCACGACGTGGCTTGGGCCAATTTCATGGTCTAACGCTCCCGTCCTGCATCCCGAAGGAACAATACGTATTAATTTTGTCAAAGAGCAATTGCTATTGCTATGAATAACAATTATACAAACGTTATCTACTAGAATGTAAATGACATTCTGCCTTTGTAATAAGTTTTAGTGTGGTAATTTTTACGCTATAATTCGAACTCTATTCATTATTATTTTAATTTGTCAAGAAATGGATATCCAATTGTGGTTCCTATTATGAAACAACTAACTTTTGAAATAGGTTTCGTGATGTGAATATGAAAATGAGTGGGCTATTTTGTAAACAAGTTTTCATAACACTCATGCTCGATTTTGTATATAATTTTAATCTAAAATCAGTTTACAGTTATTTTATTCGGTAACAAATTGTAATTCTCCAGTCTTATCACCATATTCGAAAGGAAATTAATCATATATGCAATAAGGATTAATTTACACTTAAAGAATATCGTGAAATATCAAACAGAAAAAATATATTACACAGTTTATAATATATCGATGTACTAATAGCCAATAACGCTTCTTTCGATCACAACACGTAATCAACACGTTTGAATTGAACATGGCGATTGCTATCCGCTTGCAAACTATTCCGGATACTATAGAAAACTCAATCCTTTTATTTCATTCCCTTTTTTGTTTTATTCAATTAGGGAAATTGTTTCGTTTCCAACACGGCGAGTATAAATTACACTTTTCAGACCTGAGTTTTGTGGACTAGGTAGAAACGGATGGACACAAAGTTAGGGACGTTCTTAATTTAAACTTTTACATCTTCTGAAGTTTATCTACCTATATCAGTTGGAGGAAGCTATGCTGTGAATTACGACGATCGCAGAATTCCGGGTGAAATTATTGAAGCTCGTTAAAATAAGTCTTGTTGGTTCCGTTTATGCTTCGAATGACATTTTCTTATGTGGGTCGGAGTCACTTTGTCTATACCTACCGAAATTTATAAGGAGTTTAAAATCAAAATCTTTGAGGTGTCCGGTATGATAACAACTGTAATCAGCTTAACTACAGACGCATAGTTTGCATGTTATGTATGCTAATGTATCTACTAAAATGTTAGAAATGATAAGAGTAAGCGTAAAAAATATTCCCGTTTCCCGTTATTCAAGTGAATCTAGAATATAGTTCTTAATACTGATCAATCAAATTCGCAAACCTACAAAAGCCTTACTTAACTTTTATAACTCCATTTTAATAAGATAGATTCTGTATTTGGCAAGAACATACAGATATTCTCTTCGACTTTACCGCAATGCCTGAAGACGAAAGTCTACAACCAGTGCGTTCTACCAATCATAACATACGGTGCCGAGACGTGGACACTTACAGTTGGGCTGGTTCATAGGCTCAAAGTTGCGCAGCGAGCTATGGAGCGGGCTGTGCTCGGAGTCTTTTTGTGGGATAAACTCCGAAATGAGGTTATCCGTCAAGGAACCAAAGTAGTTGACATAGCTCGCAGAGTGAGCTCGCTAAAGTGGCAGTTGGCTGGCCATGTCTGTCGAAGAACCGATGGCCGATGGAGCAGACGAGTTTTAGAATGGAGACCACGAATCGGCGAACGTAAGGTAGGGCGCCCTATTCTGCACTGATATTGGTAATATTTATAAAAGTTATAGAACTTACAAAGTATACTAAAATTTAATAAATTTATATAAGTACTTTCCATATATGTAAGTACTTGATACCAGTAGTAGAAATATGGGTAACCTACAGTATTATTACGTCTCGTCTAGATAGGTTCTCGTGGTCGACTTTGCTTTCATTTTACTTAAAAAAATAAATTAAAAAATTCAAATCCTAGGTCGGATGAATGTAGTTTTTCTATCGAAAAATTCCCAATATTAGTCCGGAGTCTGGAATTGTGCCCGGTATATGTCAGGCTCGCCCCCTAGTACATGGGACCTAACATCGTCTGTGAAAAGTGGGTGTACATAGTACAACTCTACCTTCTCCGTTTGGACAATATAGGCATGACGATGTCTAGTAAATTGTAGGTGGTCAATATGTGGATTTTGTTAAAATGTTATCGTCGCATCAACGCTACGTATGTTTTATTTATCTAATTACATACATTAAACTTACTACTATTCTTAAAACTAATCAACATAATGGGACGCCAGAGAGGTATGTAAGGAAAGAACCTGTTGGAACTCTGGACTCTCTGCCTACCCTGCAAGGGATCTGGCGTGATGAACACTATAACACTAAATAATTCATATATGGCCAGTCTAGCACATCAAAATAGCTTCACATGCTCGAGCAGAAATACGATGTATTTAATACAGCTTAGCACGAAAATTTTGCTATTAAAGTGACACTAGCGAGTTGATATGTCATTCTTGTCATACGAAAATTTATTAAATAAACACGAACGTGCCGTTATGTATAATTAAAAAAAATATACAAGGTGTAACATAATAAACGCAAGACCTCAGACACCCCGATTAGAGAATTGCTTCATAAATTCAAAACGAAAACCAAATTTTCAAATTTAAAGATTCCCCTTTTTAAAGCACTTTTATACCTTAATTAACAATGACTTTTACTTGTATGTGTGCGTTTAGAGAAATACGTTTTAGGAATGCATTTGGAATCTTTTTCTTGCTATGAATCAAGAATAAAGTTTAGTTTGTTATAGCGCACTGAAGGAGTAAAACAATTTTTTGCAAATTTAAAAAAAATGTAATATATATTAAAAATAGTTGGAATCAATTCAGTTACCGATTTAGAACAAACTACTTTCAGGTCTTGCGTTTATTATGTTACAGCTTGTATTTTAGAAACATGACAGCATACTCGTTAGCGCCATGCTAGCGTCAAAATGTTCGTGCTAAGTCCTCTTGCGTCAAAACGACGTATCGTGTAATACTCTATTTGTAATATCGCCAAATGCCTAATACACATTCTGTCCGTAGCTTCGGCCGTTATTTTTATTTTCCGCTAATAACGTTAGCTTCTGGTTATTTGGTTAATGAGAATATTTTTTTCGTTTCCTTTTCGCTTCTATTTCTTTCTGTCTAATTAGTTTTATTGGGAGTTCCGTCGTTATTGCTTCGAAACAACGTCTAATAATTCGTCGTACTGTATTGAGCTTAAAATTCTCTTTTTATTTTCTAGTAGTAGTAGAATATATTCACTCCTTCCTTCTTTCTTTATCTTTTATTTTATTTGGTGAGTGACTAAGCGTCAGAATTCTAGGCACCGATTGCCTTCATATATTTATATACTTACTATTGTTAAAATGTTAAAACAAGCGAGATAGAACTAACGCACTTACACGTAGTGGCCTATAAGCATTGTAAATTAAAAAATCTATATAATAATATCAGCTTATACTGCCCACTGCTGGACAAAGGCCTTCTCTCACAAACCGAGGTGAGAGAGATTACGTCATACTCCACCACGCGGACCCAGTGCGGATTGATGGAGGCAGGTTTGTGGCCACCCGCTGTTGGAACTTATCAAGCCGCCTTTAAACTCGGCTTAACGACTACCACATTAAGTGGTATCCGGGACCAACGGCTTAACGTGCCTTCCAAAGCACGGAGACGCTTGAATATGAAAATTCCACAAACGGTCACCCATCTCAGGCCGACCGAGTCGAACGCTGCTTAACCTTGGTAATCGGTAAGAACACCGCGGTCGCACGCGCCTGCTAAAAACTCTATATGTAATAGTACAATTACAGAACCAACTTTAATACGATAACTTGCTATCTAAATAACTTAAAACCTTGACAAGTAAGTTATAGATTGCCTTAGAGACTACCAACGCTTATATCGGCGAAATATTTATAAGGCCACATAATATTCTACCTCAAAAATACCCCTAAAACACTGTTCTATTTTTATCCTATAATATTTTCCTCAAATCAAGACATTGCTATTTTAGTGCCAGTCAGTTTTAAAAGGAAACTGCTGGGAACATTTCTCAGTGAACGAACACGTAACGCCGCCCTGGAGTATCGATTTAAACATCGTTTATCCGTTCACATCCGCACTTCGGTCCGCCGAACTTACCTACCTACGTATAGAGTACATTCGATTCTGCTCTGTAAATATTATACACGTGAAAACCTTATCGACATTAAAAATTTTATTGTTTAATAGATGAACTAAGTATAGTATATCTTATGCAAACCCCTTTGGTTTCGATCTAGCTGTATTGTTAAAGATTTTCTGGGTAAAATACATGCGTCAATTAGTTTTCTTACAGTAATTAATCGAAGTATATCCTGTTAGAACTCTGTTTTCCTCTGTCTACCTCGTAAGAGATCTGGCGTGTTCATATAAATAAACAGATTAGTAGTGAGAAGCAGATAAATATCTACAAGTATTTGATATAATTTTCATTGTAAAACAGGTTGACATGGTCTCTAAATGGGGTAGGTAGATTTCTTACTTAAATTTAGTACTTAAAAGAAATTAGTGGATCTTTCATTGCAGCCATTTTCTAAATTTACAAAATGCCCAAAAATAACACTATTAATATGCTCAAATACTTAGCAAACCAAACCAAATCTTACCTACAAAAATAATTTTAAGAATAAAGGTAGGTAGAGTCGTCACTTGAGTAGAGTCTTCTAACTGGAATATTATTTTGTGAATATCCTATTTTAAAATCCTATTTTAAAATTTCGTGATGAGCTTAGCGAAAGTATGAATAAGTACCTAAATACATTGTGATTGGTTCATACCTACCAACCTAAACTTTAATCAAAACGGTCGTATGCATCATAGAACCACCGCGGATATAACATAGGTTTGCCAAAAAAGAAGCAAATCAATAGATAGTTCGATACACGGACAAATTATGTTATTAAGAAATATAACAAATACTTTAAATTATAAATATCATCTCATAGAATATTAGAACTCAATTTAAAAATCTCTATTATAGCTGTTAATGTCGGATAGGAACATTATATTCATAATGCCGTCATATTCAATAAATTAGTCATGGAAAACCGAAATGTTGAATTTGATTCGCTTATGTTAATAAGTATCGACGAATTTGCATTAGAAAATTATTCGTCTTTTAATCAAGTTTTGACTGCCTCGTTGGTCTAGTAGCAAAGCGCATCACTTGGTGATACGAGGTCCTGGGTTCAAATCCTAGGTGGGACATGAAGTTTTTCTAACGAAAATTTCCCAGTATGAACCGGTGTTTGGAATTGTGCCCGGTATATGGCAATAGGCTCAGCCCCATTACATGAGACCTAACTTCGTCGGCGAAAAGTGGGTGTACTCAGTACACTTCTGCCACCCTTGCTTGGGAATTATAGGCGCGACAGTGTGATCAAGTTAACAATATTAAAAACAATAGTGCCTTTTTCAAAGTGAATATTTATTCAGTCAAATTTCCGCGTTCTTTTTCCAAGCGTTAAAAGTAAAATAAAAGAAAAATATGTCAAAAAATGCGCTAAGCGATCACGAGGTTCAAATCTTAGGTCGTACAAAATCCCGTATGGGTCCGAAGTCTAGCATTGTGCTTGGTAGAATGGCAATAGGTTCGCTCCCATGTAATAATATGGGACCTTAAATCGCCGTTGAAAAGTGGGTGCACACGGTACACCTCTGCCACCCTCCCTTGGGAAATATAAGCGTAATGGTGTTTGTTGGAAAGCAAATGAAAACAAATGAAAACTTTTTTACCTATTATTCGTTACCAAAAAAGAAAAGATTTTTTTTTATATCATGGCATATAGACATTAGCATATTTATCGTGAAACACGGCGGTGTCTCATACGTACCAAGTACGTTATTATTATTGATATTATCATCTTATGCAAAATATACTAGGTAACACAGTTATACCAATAAAAATCAACCGTTTAACATAAAATTTGAATCGAGAAACAATTTAAATTAATAAAGAACAACACTATCGATTTTGATTGTAAAATAAACTTTGTAATCGATATTTAGGAACATTTAATTGTAAATTCCAGCATCTGCATAGAAAGTCGGTGTGTGAAGCAGTAACTTCTGACCGGTAGCGTTTCGCGAACGGTTTGCGACTGCGCGAAAACTTGCTAATAGTCACATTGATTTTGCAGATAGCAGCCAGGTCGGAGCGTACAATTCCACCTCTCGTTCCCCGAAGTGAGCGCCCATTCACCGCATAGCTGCAATCCTCATCTATTGAACCCATTCTTCGACGTTTAATCGTGTCTACTCCTCTTAAACACGCAATGTAAGTCGTAAAACGCGAAACAGTCGATGTGACTGCACGGAATCGGTCCTCCTGATACGGGGCTCAGCTTAAAGGAAGGTATAACAATAACTATAATATTATTATAAGGTACCTATGTTCGTTTTGACTGAAGCCACCGTTCGTTCTTACTTTACGTCCAATAACGACGAATTGCCATTGGAAAGGAAAATCGTTATTATATAACAAAATGTAATATTACTGTCCTCGGTCGATTACGTTTTCCGAGGGAAAATACAGGAATATTGAAAGAAACGGTCGAATTGTCCTTTTCCTATTGAGATAGTCGTAATAATTTTAGGACTTTCACCGAGTTTATGCACTGTTGGGTAAAGTTATTCCAATCGATGTGATGATAAAATCTTAAATGTGTGCGCTTTAAAACATTTTGATACCGAAAATCGTTAAAGTCGTGACAATAAACGTGTTTTGATCTGTTATTTGAATATTTCATCAAGTATTTACCTACCGACTACCTCGTTAGTCAAATGGTAAATAACGCACTTTGCAATCATTAGGTCCTGGGTTCAAATTCTTGGTCGGACAAATGTAGTTTTTCTATCGACAAAATCTCATTATCAGTCCGGAGTCTGAATTTGTGCCCGGTTTGAGGCAATAGGCTCGCCCCCTATTACATGGAACGTAGCATCGACGGCGAAACGTTAGTGTACCACAGTATACATCTACCATCTCTGCTTGAGGAATATAGACAGACGGGACGGTGTTTTTATTTCACCTACAATCATATCTCTACAACGAATGATAATAATTAATAATAATTACTTATTGATTTTCTCCTCAATAGATACAAATTGAAATGCTTACATAAGACAAGTTTATATACATTGTGAAGACTGGTGCCCGAGCAAAAGGCGAGTCTTGTGTTTCTGGTCATCAGGTCTCCAGCCTCGGAACGGCTTGTACTCAAACAAAATGATATAACAAAAGAGAAAAATAAACAAAATAATAATAAACTCTTACTATATCAGAGAGCACAGAGTTCTAACAGGTTCTTTCCTAACATACCTCTCTGGCTTCCTCTACTCTCATATTTCGTCCCATACACGCTCGCCGGTTACTTGACTTGTCCTTAGTCCTTAGATAAGACTCGGTCTATTTGATTGTAGAAAGATAGCCTAGATCTACCTTGGTACCTACATCCTTCCACTTTCGCATTGTATATCTGTTTTGTGATTCTTTCTTCTGACATTCTTTCTATATGCCCGAACCAACAGAGCATACCCTTTCTCAACTTTACACCGATACTATCTTTTTATACCTACTCGCTTACTTACTACGCTGTTGCGAATACGGTTGGTCAGCTTTACTCCGCACATCTTCCGCAGAGCTCGCATTTCCACCGCATTTATCCTACTTTCATTCTCTTTCTGACATACCCAGCTCTCGCTACCATATAACAGCGTTCGGACAAGAACTCCGTTATATATGGCCAGCTGCGCCTTTTGGCTTAAGTGCCGGCTCCCAAGTAGCTTTCCTATCGCACCATTCAGTGTGTTCCCTGCACTCACTCCTCTCTATAAGTCAGCGGTGTATTTCCCATCCTTACTGAATGCGCATCCAAGATATACAAACTCATTCACTTGCTCCAGCACATCGTTATACAATAATAAACTAGAAACAAAATACTAATCACTATGTGTGCTCATGCGTGTGCATGTTTGTTTCAAATTACATACACACGCATATGCAGGATGTTTCTAACCAAAAAATACTATCGATAAGAAAACATACTATTACCTGCTAGTTAATGAAAACAAATGCATAACACGCCTCAGGGTGTGTAATATACACACATAAATTCGCAGCAATTTAATTGGATCGTATCACGTGGTGGATGGCGGTGGTACAGCCGCGAGCGCAATATTGGTCGTTACTTGTACGGTTAACTGTCCTCGGACGAGTTACGAGAGTCAGCTCGTTTTTGTTGCGCCAGCTTGACCCTTATTCGCTATGACAAATTAAAAACGTAACACGGCACGTAACGATAACTTCGTGATATGATTTGATAGGTACGGGCACTTCGTTATTTAAAGAAAAAACAACTATTCACACAGACACTACTTATTATTTTTTTGACACAATCCAAAGTGGAGGGAAGCTTTTGCACGGCATTGGGACCATAATGGCTTTTTATGATAATAATTCTCGCACTATACTACACGTCTAGTTTCGTCACGTATAATTTAGTTGCTCACACGCGAGACCTCCTAAAGGTCTGGATCTAGTTACACACACACACACACACACACACACACACACACACACACACACACAACCACACACACCGTCACGTCTATATTCCCTAAACGGGGATGGCAGAGCTATCCTGCGTACACCCACTTTTCGCCAACAATGTCAGGTCTCAGGTTAGGTTGATTTAGTTCAGACCTCTTTTGTATATTAGGTTTTACTGATGAGCCAACCGGCAGGCAGAAACCAGGTCCGTATTTGAGCAGTAGTTAGATTAAGTACCAAAATCACTGACTTTGGATGACAAACCGAGGTTCATAAAAGCATATATAGCTGACTAGCACTTTTGGTTTAGTATCGAGGTAGAAACTGCAATTCAGCAATATAGTAATCGAAGGTGCCACAGATCGTTTACTGATAACTACTCCAATTTCATATAATATACCACTACACAATCATTTCACGAAGTTACCGTAACGCGCCACGTTTGGTCATACCGAATAAGGGCCCTAGCTTTGCGTATCAGCGCGTTTGAAGCTTTCAAGTCGACTTGCGAAATATTCGACCTGAAATATATGATATGTTGGTCAATCATTTTGAAAGTCAGTGCGATCGTTAACATAAAGGCTTTAATAACTTGTTGAACATCAGTCGTAAAATAAAATCAAAATCGTCTTATAAGAATACATAATGCTACAAGTTATGTAAACTAACTGTGACCAAGTAACACCGATGGGAATGGTGTATCTGAGTAACAAAATTAGCTCAGATGTTTTTGTTCTTATTTCGACGCAACTTCTTTGTAAAAAAATAATTGTAACACTTAGGTATTTTAAATTAAATCTATCTATCTATATCATCACGCCAGATCCCTTGCACCCCGCAAGGCAGATAATACAGAGTTCCAACAGGTTTTTTCCTACATACCTCTCTGGCTTCCTCGCCGGTTACGGAGACACTTGACTTGTCCTTCAGATAAGACTCGGTCTATTTGGTCGTATTAAAATAGTTTAGGTCTTCCCCGGTACCTACGTCGTTCCACTTTTCCATTGTATATGTGCTTTTTCATTCATTCTTCTGACATTCGTTCTATATGCCCGAACCAACAGAGCATACCGTTTCTCATCTTTACACCGATTCTATCTTTCATACCTACTCGCTTTCTTACTTCGCTGTTGCGAATACGGTCGATCATCTTCACTCCGCACGTGTTCCGCAGAGCTCGCATTTCCAGCGCATTTATCCTACTTTCATTCTCCTTCTTACATACCCAGCTCTCGCTACCATAAAACAGCGTTAGGACAATAACTACGTTATGTATGGCCAACTGCGCTTTTTGGCTTAAGTGCCGGCTCCCAAGTAGCTTTCCCATCGCACCATTTACTTTGTTCCCTGCACTCACTCTGCTCTCTATGTCAGCGGTGTATTTTCCATCCTTACTGAAGGCGCATCCAAGATATACAGAGTCATACACTTGCTCCAGCACATCGTTACCAACCACAATCCTTTAAATTAAACTGCCACAATAGAATCTATATGTACATTTTTTCAAAAACTTTCCTATTATAATTTCATAATACAATTACTCAATCAGTCATACTACAATTCATTAAACAAACATAAACATAACAGCACGCTTTCTCGGCCACTTAACGATAACGTCAATCTTTTCGTGCTAAGCCCTCTGATTGCCTGCCTTGTCAGAAATGTGGCCGTACATTATCGATGTGAGTTTAATATTGAGAACGTAATCTTTCGTCTTTATTTAATGAACATTGCAACCTGGATCTTCATTTGAATATTAATTGTTAATCTACTCGGCGTATTTCGATTAAATTCGAAATTTTATTGCACTTAGTCAATATCATGACATAAGTATCTTGCAAAGTCTCTCTAATCCAATTTGTAGACCTAAGTCAAATAGATTAGAATTACCTTTAATAAGACCAGCTATTATGAAGACATTGTTAAACCCTACTAAAATCAGAACTAATTCAGAATGTTTCTATGATCTTTAATTTATAACATTACTACATTAATCAGTAGTTCTATTTCTTATATTTCACTTCACAATTTAAATAACTATACATATATAAAGTCACGAAACAGCAAGATGCAACATTGTTATGGAATTTTTTTTGGAAAAAATATTAATTTGGTGGCAAGTATTTCAAACGCACCTTCTTTGCTACCTACAATCCAATTTATTCTGATCTTTGACGAAACACTTCTATTCCCCTTTTCCCTCTTATTCATTACTAAAGCGGGAGGCTTTGTGGGTCTTGTTATACCGGTTTTGTATACATGTATGCGTAGGGTGCATATAACAGGTGGGGTTGTGGCAGTGGGGGTGCTGCACCGCCCCACATCTCCGAAACTAGACATGACAATGGGACAGTTAATGGGAAAACTATTTCGTTAATGTACTGTGAACATTTTTTCTGACGCCTCTATTATGAACAAATTGTGATCACATACAGTTTTGTCCGACGAAGATTAAGAATAAATGTACCTTGAATGTATTTAGATGTATTTTTGTTTCGATATAATTCTATGTTCGCAGCGTATCTGCCTATATAAGGGATAGAATAACTAGGAAATGTTCTAGAAAATTTCCTGATATAAAACAAACTATTATAGAAATATCGCAATTAATATGTCACCTCATCCCCAAGCCAATATAATTATACTCGTATATTGTTCATACAAAATAACAACCAAACCACAAAACTTCTCTAAATCGAAGACAATTTCCAAAAACCGCAGCTCACTTTAAAACATTCCATGATTTTTCCGACTTCCAAGTTATCGCTACGGAATACAATATGGGATACTTCTCGATACGATTGTACTAGACGAGAGGGTCCGTTCATCGAACGAGCTTACTGCTCGACACCAAAACGTCGTATAACAATACAACAGAACTCCAAACAAATGCCATTTCACCCTCTGAAACGCTCCCAATTCCTTCTCACATAGAAATGTCTCAACTCACTTTTAGAGCTTTCTAACTTACGCCCTTTCCATTTTGACTAGTAAGGAAATGTCTCGTTGCAAAACCGAAAGGTTATAAGCGACGCTTCCCTCCAAACACATACGACATTTGCAAATAAAATGTATACAGTCTTATCTCGCCTGTAGCAAGGTGATTTACTATAATTAGAAAGATAGCGGTTGATGTCTTTTGTTATAATTTTCCAGGCTGGCTCACGAGCAATTCCCGCGCAAACTCGTGAAAATGGCGGCCATTTTGTAATTTGCCTTGTTTTTTGATAAGGGTATTAAAATAACGGAGCCTTCGGACGGTTCTTTAGCCAGCTGGGTAGGTGTTTGTGTAGGCGCTAAGGTACGTGATCGCACATTTTGAATGCGAATTGAAGAGTTGTTAATGAAATTTAAGGTAATTAATTATTTTAGTTGCCTCCTTTCTATGGCTAATTATGCTAAGGCTGCAACTTTAATGACTATTGATTAACATAATAATTAAAACTAGTTGTTTTGCTGGAGGTTAGAATTCAAATTTTTCGTGGAATTTTTTAAAACATAATGTAAATTTGGGTTTATCTAAAATCTTATTTATGCGAATATATATTATGCTTATATATATTTTTATCATGTTTTTCCTAATTTATGGGGGTTTTACTATATAATAAATATAAATTGGAAAATATATGTCGTAACATATTATAAATAAACATAGTTTACTATAAAGAAATTATTTGACTCATAAATTAAAACCACAAAGTGATTAACAAAAAGTATTATTATATGTGACTGCAATTTCCATCCAAGATAACTGGTTTGACTTTCCCGATAATAACTCCAACTTATTTAAGTAAATAGTTTCTATACACGATTACTTACCCAAATAAACATTTTAAATTAATTACAATCACTTAAGCTTATTGGAAATGTCGACATAAAAAGTATCTATTGGCGTTTAGTCCGATCCTTCCCTGCTTTTAGCGTCTCTCTAATTGGAAAAAAATATCAGTAAGGGTTTTTCGTCGAATTAAATTGTCTGAAAATTCCAAGGCTAGCGCTCTCCGAGTGCCCGGGCCTCATTGTTCGGTTGATCGGCTCAAATGGGCTGAATGGATAAGCTCTTGAATACAGAATATATATACGACTAAGATCATCAGAAATTTTCATCAATGCTTTCTTACTGGGATATTTTTGACTGTCTATTTAAGTTTTGTGTCTTTGTATTTAATGGATGTTTTGGTAGTATTATATTATTGAAAATAATCGTACTCAATTTAGTGTTTAGCTTTTTTCCGTTAGAATTTTTTATCAGGTGATAATATTTCACTAGATATTTTTTAGGTAAGTAAGAAAATAAGGTTGCACATAATCAAGTAGTAGAAACATTTTAGTAGTAGAAACAGGATTAGTAAGCTGAAGTGTCAATGGGCGAGCCACATAGCGCGAAGATCGCACGATCGGACAGAAAGATTCTAGAGTGGAGACCACGTATTGGCAAGCGCAGCGTGGGACTGCCACCTACCAGATGGACCGACGATCTTGTGAGAACTGCAGGAAGTCGTTGGATGCAGCTGGTATCGGACCGGCTGCGCTGGAGAGCGCTTGGGAAGGCCTATGTTCAGCAGTGGACAAATATAGGCTTATATGATGATGATGATGATGAGACACATTTTAAGTTATTAAAAGGTGAACTAAAACCTAATAACAGCATGTTTTAATGAGGAACCTCTTTTGCTTACTGTGGCAACATTCAATGTTAAATTTTAGTTAATAGGTAGGTTCGGTAGGTACAGACATCTATTATTACACCATGCAGAAATTCTTAAATTAATTTTAGATAACATTGTATTCTATAGATACAAAATAATACTATGGCTTTCGAGCGTGGCTCTACATAACTGAATCCATAACCTAATTCATTGACAAGTACCGAGGGAGTCGTTTCACATTAGAATATGTTTTTTCCCGTAATGGCGACAATAAATGATTTTTTATGATATACTGTTATATTCTATTATTATTTGATATTGGCGAAAAATGTTATTAATATATAGGGCCATTAAATAGGATGAGATAAGACATTAGAATGTAATTAGCACGCATGTAGGGCTCATTTTGGTTTATGCAAAGTGTCTTCACTTTGTATGAATACTCTTACCTCGATTAATTAGAGAAATCTTTCGCTCAGCAGTGGGACAGTATATTTTGACTTATTATTTACTAGCAAATAAAATGCGTGCGCCGCCGCGGGTGTTACCCGCGGCGGCGCACGCATTTTACTTGTAATTAATTTTATAATATCTTTATAAATTAAAGCGTAAATTAACACAAATACTTTGATATATAAGATGTATTACTGTACAGTTTCATCAAAACTCGTTCAGTAATTTTTGCGTAAAAAAGTAACTAACATCCATACATCCGTACTCACAAACTTTCGCGTTTATAATATTAGTAGCCATAAACATATGACAAATTTACCTCTTTTGTATTTATCTAAGCAGTACACGATTGTTTATAAGATATTTAACAGATTTTCATTGAAGGTGTAGTCTTTCGCTAGTCCCTAAATAAGTAATAGATATCTAGTCCGTAACCTGCGAGTGCGTAGAAGACGAACTACGAGAGAGACGAGACGAACTGGAGGAAACCAGAAAGGTCTGGAAGGAAAGAGCCTGTTGGAATTCTGTACCATTCTGTACTACTCCGCAAGGGATCCTGCATATTTATATAGATAGATAAATTTCATTAATTGTCTGTTAGCTCTAGGCACTTAAGTAGGTACATTCCTAAATTCAAGCGCGACCCAGTTTCTAGAATGCAAGTTTCTGCAACATTAAACGAACATCCCATCTTGAGATAAGTGGTTGGTACGTCCATGTTAATTAGAATCTTTTTTTACCACGAAAACAATAACATTGTTGTTGTCTTTGTATAGAAATAGGTGGATTGGTGTCCAGTCATTGTTTGTTTTATTTTTCTGATTGATTTATTTACAGCTTTATTGAGATAGAGCTATGAGACTTGAGGTTTAAATTCAGCCCATTGTCATGGCAGTGAAGTGGACATAATGCTGGGCAGTGGGAGTCTGTTAAGAGGTCAGTAGTTTTCTTGTTTATCTTACGTTTTTAACTATCATAATATCTAACCATAAATGAGTTTACATTTGAAGGCATAAAGCTAGGTAGGGAGACAAGCATATCTGGGCAGCGGGAAATTGTACATAAGTACTGATTATTTTTTTATGTATCATAATATGCTTGTTTCAATTTTCACGCCTTATTTAATATCATTCGCCATTCAACTTGGCTAAATGTAACCGAAAGGTAAGAGAATGGTTAGGACAACGAACTGTTAGGTTGCAAAGTTAAGAGCAGTAGAGTCCGTGTTAGGGGCGATGTATAATTTTTTTTATACAAAACTGACAAAAATTCTGGACGGTATTTTATAGTAGGTATCTGCGTTTAGATAATCCAATGCAATGAGGTATAAATTTCATTAAGCTGATAAATTATCTAATCGGATTAGCTGAAATTGGTCAAAAATGACATACAATTATAGTTAATTTAAGTGTGCATGTGTGTGATGTGTGTTTGTATTCAAGTTTTCATCCTTGGTGTCCGACGCTTACAAAACAAGCTGTCCCAGGGTTCACAGTTTCATGGGTTGTGGGCCCTTGACATCTAGCTGATAGGACTACCCCGTTAGGAAAATTGGCGTGATTAAGCAACTTACATCATTGTTCCTCTCGGGGTAGTCCATACAGCCATGAGCACGGCGAAGGTGTAGAGGAAGCGAGTCATATTCCCCAAAATTTGCTGAATCGAGCAAACACTAGAGAAGGGCCCCCATGGGTTTGATTCGGAAATCCTGGAGTCCCTCTAATGTGTCGAAGGAGCCTACCACGGCTCATAAAAGTCCCACCTACCTCAGGCTTTGCCACAGAAAATTAAAAATCATCGTCGACCAAAATAAAAAAGTACATCTTCAAGTGTATCGTTATACCTAGCTATGTCCTGCTATCACCATAGTTGCTCTACCCCTATCCCATTCAAATATAAGCACCAAACAAACATGTGCTCCTACCAATAAACTCAACAAAAACTCCATACCGCCACCATTTAACCGTTATATTAATACCGCTATAATGCGAACGCCGTCGGGGAACGGTGTTGGCGCGTTACATCCGCCATTACTGAAAATTTCGCCACCTCGCCCTCCAGTGGGCTTTAGCTTGCCAGCTATCAAATGCCTTTTTGTTTTAATTTTAATAAAATTTTACGAGTTGACGGTGCGAAAACATTATACGGTTTTGAGTTTAACAACTGTAAGGTAAGTGTGTTGTGTGCATGTCGTAAAGTTAAATTGAATAGTGTTTGTAATGGTGAGGTACCAATTATGTATGTGATTATTTTGGGTTATGAATTTTTATTATGTGGCCTACCTGCCTACCCTAATGGTTTAAAGGCGTGAGTGTAGGTATTTATGAATCGAGGCCGATGTGAATTTGGACAATATTTGAAATGTGGATTTGGATAACACTATGCAGTTCCTTTAACTTATTCGTAATAACGAACTTGGCTTTTTATCTTTTTATTTTTTTGGTTAAGAGATTAAATTAGATAGGCTCTTAGTTGAATAGAAAAAGAAAAATAAATTATTAATAAATAATAATATATCGCCAGTCGAAAGGGGGCATATAAAGGCGCTCGTAGCGTGTGCGACCGCGGTGTTCTTAGCGATCACGTTAAACAGCGTTTCACTCGGTCAGTGTGAGATCGGTGACCGTTTGTAGCATTTTCATATTTGAGCGTTTACGTGCTATGAAAGGTATAAGCCGCTTGTTCCGGTTACCACTTAATGTGGTTGTCGTTAAACGAAGTTGGAAGCCCTATAGGTGGCTTGACACGTTCCTACAGCAGGTAGCCACAAACCTGCTTCCACCAATGCGCACTAGATTCGCATGGTGGAGTATTACCTGCTCTCTTTTTTTTGTGTGTGAGGGATCTACGCTGTTGGCCGCGGGGCCTTTATAGCTTCACCGAGCACGAGGGCGCGCGTGTAACCACTACGCTCGAGCCAGAAGGGCACGGGGGCAACTACCTCATACCTCATGGGCGCCTTAAGGATGAATATCCTCGGTTTGGGCAGTCGCTATTACCTGCGCAAAAAGTTTTTGACTATGTAACGTTTCTTACTTTTTTTACACAACTACTACTAAACGGATAGTTCTATATACTAGTGGTCGCCCATTGGTCGAAATTCGACCATAATTCATTTAAATTATAAGTTTGAACATTATTAAGGTTCTATTGTCAAAGACTATATTTCTATAATCACAGATTTCGCCAAGGGTACGAATATATGAAATTTAAATAAAAAAAAAAAAACAAAAATAATTATTAAAATAATGAATACCTTTTTTTTTATTGTAACAAAATACCATGCGATAAAGAAAATGCTGTCCATTGAACTGGACATACATATTTCGATAATTTAATTAATGATACAAAACTTCTTTGTAAGCGGTGTTTTTTGTAAAAACTCTTTCATCGTTTGCTGGTTATGTTTGACATTCAGACTATAGAGAAATAATATTAGAGACAAACAATATTAATCTATTCTCAATTTGAAGTGTATTGTGTCAAATACATGGTAGTGTGTGTAATGTTTTTTTTAATGATAAAATGTATTTTTAATGCATAATTCTTAAAAAATATTAGCATTCTGCACCCTTTCTCTATATAAACTATATAAGTGTGGGAAATTCCAAACTCCTCCGTCCGCGCAATTTTCGTAAAAAGGGGTACAAAGTTTTTGCTTCACGTATTATTATAATGATGGTGATAACTGCGAAAATCCCTCTTCCTGTTTATCATTACTCAGAACCTGTGAACTAAAATACAACACGTTCGGAAATTCTTGATTTCGGAATATTACATTCCATCTGCCCAAGTCAGGCATCGAACTCGGGTTACAAACGATCCGATATCCCGATAAAAATCCTACTAAGACGTCGACACACCGTAACGTCTTTTATTCAATTGCATGGAAAATCGGCTAGATTCCTTCGCGCCACCCTTCTACTAGGCGTCCCTTTCATATCAACGACGTTAGTACGAGAGGTTCGATTCCAAAGGTAATCGAGAAATAGTTTCAGTCTAGACGGTAAGTTGTAAGTTAGAAATTATAGGCGTAAGCCGGATAAAATGTTGGTGATGCCACTTATGAATAAGTGACTTTTGTAAGTGAAAGAGTTATACTAGTAGACAATGCATTGTTCATTCTAAAACTTAAATCATACTCAAATCATTAATTCTGTATAACCCCTTTGGGAGATTTACAACTTGTCAATTTTACATTTTTTTTCTATTTGTTCCATTATCTACTACCGAATCAGAAAGTGACCTCCACTGAAAAGCACCGGCGTGAAACTCAGGGGGCTTATCTTTTTTATTCATTATTCTCTTTTTTTAACAATATTGTATATAGTACAATTGAAGCAGTAAGAAGACAGAGTATTGAAAATTGGTAACTGAATACGCCAGTGTTTGTCGTATATACAAATACAAGCATGCCGCTAAGCATCGATAGGCCATCCTTGTCACAACACAAATTTACTAAATACACATCAACGTGACAACACTATTATTCGCTAGCGTCCCACTAACGTCATGTTATCGTTCTAAGCTCTAGATAGCCCTGAAATTCTTTCACCCAAAAAATATACTACCTACTTACATGCGCATTTCTTTTTTGGGGATGTAATAATAATAATAATAAAGTTTATTAGGTCCAATAAGTTACATCATATGACAAGATAGGTGTATCTAAACATAATATTTTAACAAAATAAATTAACGGTGATACCTGTACTAATGAAGATTCATTGTATCAAAGGTATCAGTGCCCTCCATAGGTTTGACTAGTTGAGAGTTTATGTAAGGATACTCAGATTACAATTTGATCAGGAAATAAAATTACATACTAATTAAGATAAAGCAAAAATTACATCTATTGTATGTATGTGTACGTGTGCGTGTGCGTGTGTGTGTGTGTACACGGGTGTTAAGCAGGTAGAAGCTAGCATGGTATTTTTAGAAAATTTTCTTTCTCCGAGTAAGTCAGCTTTAGCAACCAGCTTTGAAGTTTCATTTTACATTTTTTTGTCGATAAGTGATGTATGGAATTTAGCTCGAAAAGTTATCGTGAATCTTTAATTATATTTTGTACGTTGAGGGTAGTTTTCGATTCCTTATTTTTATCTCTAGACGTGTCTATGCCTTCATTCTTAGATAGTTCGAATATAGTTCAGTAATCTTTCAACTTCCTCGCTATATGAGTGATAAAACAGTTTATCAGTGCATATTCTGCCCGGCTCGCTAGAACAAGTAGTCGCTGGTTCAATCCTCACATGAGACCATTAGATATTTGTGTACCCAGAAAAGTTGTTCTTTCAGTTTGGGTGTTCCTATATATACAATTTATATTTGAAACGCACCCTTGATACTGTACTGTTGTAAAAATCAAATGTGGGGCAACTATAAAAAAGTAGCGCTGGTTTGTGGTTTGCTGGTCTGCAGACTTTTATTGAGTTTTCAGTAAGTGCGGTGTATGCTGGTGCATGTATGCAAGTGCATTAACAATAATTAACCTTGATCAAATAGTTTCAAGGGTAATCAATGCTCAAAATGCGTAAAATCTGTAAAACAAATAATAATATAATAATATTTGCCCTGTTAAGAAACTGCCCTACCGTTGGGCACGGGCCTCCTCTCAAACTGAGAGGGCTTAGGCCATAGTCCACAACGTTAGCCCAGTGCTAGTTGGCGAACTTCACACACCTCCGAAAAGCTCTTAGGCATGCAGGTTTCCTCACGATGTTTTCATTCACCGTTAAAGCAAGTGATAGTAAATTTTTTATACGCACATGCTTTCGAAAAGAAAGAGGTACATGCCTGGGTTTGAGTCCGAGACCTCTGACTTTGCAGACCAACGGTCTAACCACTAGGCTATCACTGCTTATTATATATAGTAAAACAAAATAACATAAAAAATAATAATATCTAAGTCTGTCGCCTTCCTAAATGTCCGTCCCTATATCGTTATATATTCCAACAAACGCTTCCTCCAAGACTGATATTACACACCCTTAAACTTTTACGTTCATTTGTATACCTAAATGTGAGAGAGTTTAGCATATTGTCCTTTTCAACTATTTGCGAAATTGTTATAATTATTTATTTATTTATTTTATTTTTATTTAATTCAACGTAAAGATTACATCATATGAAAATATGCTATAAAGGTGTGACATAAACTCATTCAAGTTTTACCGCACACCAGTGTCGCAGGCTAATAAATAAAAGCTATCTTACATTACAGCAGCATATTACAATTAAATATACATTTTCTATAATAACATTAAAAAAAAATTAAAAAAAATTTACCAACACAACAAAGGAAAAAAAAGAAAAAAATGAAAATGGAGGTACTTAAATAAATTCTTGATATAAAAACCTGTTTGTGACGAGTTCAGTGCATTATACAGCATGTTTTTTTTTTGCTTTCATCAGTACTGTACACATTTTTGTATAATTTCTTATATAGAAGTAATAACAATATAAAAAAGGGTTTATATTAGTGTGCACTTAATTCCTGTTGGTCGGTTGTAAGAAGGTGTAAAAAGTATTTTTTAAATTTATATTTAATGTTTTGCCGTGTTGTGACCTGTTTTAAAGCTATTGGTAATTGATTAATCAGATTAGGTATAATAAAATTTAGTGTTCTCTTACCATGTAGATTATTGTAACTTGGTAAGAGTAGCTTGGAGTTGCTAATACTGCGGGTTATTATATCGTTGGTAGAAGGAATTTTGACTTTTTTTAGGTCTTCATTAAAAAATTCTTCTGATAATAAAGCTAGCTTAACTTTTTCATGTATTGGTATGATTTCACAAAATTTGAATAAGTTGTGGTAATTATTATCATATAACTTTTTTATATTAGTTGGAACAATAACTTTTAAAATTCGCAGTTGAAGTGAGTATATTTGATCGAGATGAGATTTAAAAGTCCTACCATAACTCGAGAGTCCGTACGAAATCACTGATTCAGCTAATGATTTATATAGAAGTAAAAGTGTTTTATATGGTATTCTTTGTTTAATGAGAGAGAATTTTGCTAGTATACCCCTCAGTCTATCGCACACATGATTAACGTGTTCTTTCCAATTAAACCTATTGTCAATAACAAGCCCTAAGTATGTTTGTTTGTCAACTAGTGCTATTGGATCACATGTACAGGATATCGTATTGGGACCATTATTGTTATGAAGACATTCGTGTTCATGTGCTTTCAATTTTGGCGTGTACGAACTTCTATTCTGGCTAGTGCTGATGTACATTAATTTTGTTTTGCTTGCATTAAGTACTAGACCTACGTCATGCGACCATTTTGACAGTATATCGAACTCGCTTTGGAGTTGACCAAGAGCCTCCTCTACAGTATCTCCAGCAGCCACAAGACAGGTGTCATCTGCGAATTGATATATTTCACTATTTTTTATTGCATTCGGAAGACTGTTTACGTACGTTAAGTAGTGCAGTGGACCGAGTACCGACCCTTGTGCCGTACCGTCGGTCACTCTGACTACGCGACTGTCTTGGTTATTAATTCTTACTCTATATGTTCTATTGTACAAATAATTTTCACACCAGGCCAAAAGTTTACCTCTGATACCACTGTCGTTTAGACTTTGTAATAAAATGTCATGTCTAAGCGTGTCAAAAGCCCTACTATAGTCTACAAATACAACCAGCACATGCTTCCTCTTATCCAAGTGTGTATGTATACTATCTGTGAATTCTGATAGTAACTGTGTAGTATTCTTGTGAGGTTGGAAGCCAAACTGTTTGTTTGTCAATATTTTATTTTTCTCGTAAAAATCGTATATTTGTCTACATATAAATTTCTCTCCTACTTTATCAATAATAGGTAATATAGTTATTGGTCTGTAGTTCTTGTAATCTGTCTGGCTACCCTTTTTATATATAGGTCTAACTATCCCTGATTTTAGTTCTGTGGGATACTGACCGGTTTTTATGCTTATATTGATTAAATGAGCAATTACGGATTTCATTTTTGAACACAGTGCTTTTATGTCAATAGTTCTTATCCCATCTATTCCTGGAGATTTGTTACTGTGAACTGACTTAATAATTTTATCAATAGAATTATCGTCAGCGGGCTTATAACGCAGAGTAACATTTGTCGAATATCTATATGTTGACTTGGCTAAGAGTGGCTTGGAGCAGTTAGAGATCATTTGCTTGACACTATTTTCAAATGTATGTGCAAATTTATTTGCAATGTCCTTACCAGAGAAGCCCTGTTTTTCAAAACTGTTTTGTACGACCTGGTCTATGGATAATTTAATTCTACCAGTAATTCTATTTAAAATTTGCCAAAGATGTTTAGGGTTCTGTTTATTAGAAATAATTTCAGATTTTACGTTAATGTTCTTTGCCTTTTGAATAATCATATTAGCATAATTCCTTGCTTTATTGTACTTTTGTTTTATAATTAGGTTACTAGTATTTTTTATCCATTTTGAAAATAATTTGTCTCTATACTCACAGGCTTTAATAATTTCCTTATTAACCCAGTTATTGTTTCGACGAAAAATGTTGGATTTAAGTTTTACTTTGTATTCTGATTTACTATAGCAGTCTTTAAAGGTGGAGTGTATAAAATCATATAATTTTAATGGACATTTCATTTCATACGTTTGTTCCCATTGCACTTCATTAAGTAATTTATTGAGGTTTTTATTATTCCAACATATTTTGTATTTAGGAACACGCTGTATTGTTGTGCCTATGCAAGCGAGTATCAAAGCGCGGTGATCGGCTAGTGTCGTACCGATTGCCGCTGTGTAAAGGTCTTGTGTGCGGGACCTAGCGTATATGTGATCAATTGACGACTTACTTAATTTTCCATTCGAAACCTCAATTCTAGTATGTACCGTGATCCCGCATAGAAGGCCCATATTATGTAACATGTTATTGTATTTATGTTTTATAGGGCTATCTCTTTGCAAATCAATGTTAATATCTCCTAGTAAGTAAAAATCTGTGTTTTTGTTAAATTTATCGATTACGGCGGAAAGTTCGTCAACAAAAAGGATTTAAGAATAAATTACTAGGCATAGTGGTTAAACTGGCGAATTGCTACATTTGCCGGGGGAGTCTCCGAGCCTATTTGCTTTGTTAAAATGGCTTTAAGGAAAATTTCATCCCTTAATTTTGTATTCTAAGATCCTTTTCAGTTAGTACAAGAGCTTCAGAACAAACTTATCTTACTAAGCTCCCCGTTTTGTTTATAATTGGTGATAAAAATAAATAGCGGAGATAGTAGAAAGCAAATTTAGCCTTCTAATATCTGAATACCTGTCTATTGATAGTTTTACATAGGTACCTAGGTACTTGTTAAATCATTGTGTCTGTTTAGATAAAACAACAGAGTATTTTTACACGCAAAACGCGACCATAAAATATGTTCATACTATCGTAAAACACATGCTATTTATCTAAGCTTATATCGCGATCGTATTTGTAATGCCACAAAGTTATAAATGCCGTCAAACGATGGCACAACACACCTGCGGTCAACTTAAAACAAATACTCGGGTACTACATTCACCTGCCAGGACTTTATGTCCCTATAAAGCTCACGAGCACCCATAAAAGCATTATTACCTATTAATTTCACACCACATTAGCGAAACACACAATAAAACTTTAACATTTGGTTCGGTGACAGTGATTTGAAGTTTTGTGTTTAGCGCCATCTATCAGCGGAGGGCGGAGCCTCGCGGAAAAAGATTATAGGCATTATACGGCCGAGTTTACGACGTCGTAAAAGTATGTCGTAAAACCGAAGGGCACGCACGCCCTCTGTTAATCGTTCAGAAACCGATATTGCGGTGAGGCCTCGAGATAGATTACTTTTAGGAACGTTAGGAATAACTTCTTGGCGTTTGTCTATTTATGGGCGCGTGCCGAATTGCGTAAGTACCATAACTCACTCGAGGGTAGTAAAACGTGTAATGGGTTGTTTATGTAACCAGTCAAATGAGGTCACGAGATTAGAATACGTGAAAAATAAGTTATTAGGAAGCGTATAGGTATCTCTGTCAGCAGAAACATGACTTGGCACAAACCTCGGCGGATTTAGTTGAGATGGAATACATAGTCAAAACTCTTTTGGTGTCGATCCTTGAAACCAGTTTATTTCATTGTAACTTGGGAGTTTATTAGTCATAGAAATTATTCATGCAAAAAGAGAAACAATAAATGGTCACTAGCCACCGTACAAAACGTAACAATTTTATTCGTGCACCCTCGCAGTCGTTAAATTTTTATTGACTCCAAACTGCGTGACTTTAAAAATACACAAATTTATGGTCACTCAAACTGGAAACGATTATTCAACACGTCGTAACTATTTTATCGCATCAATGTAAACAAAGCATCAATTTTGTTATCAATTGGGACCTCTTTTTTCCCCATAATATACTTATGAGGTATAAAATCGTGTTCTGGGTGTAAGGTAGGCACTAAAAACTTTTTTCTTAAATAGGTATAAATCAATAAATATTAACTACTTAATGCATGAATTACGGAAACTTATAGGGTTGCTTATAATTATTAATACATTAATTGTTTTTTTTCTGAATTAAGTAGGTACCTAAATACTTTACCCACAAAAACAATATTTTGATATAAACTACATACTGTGGCAAAATAATTTACGAACTCTCCATTTCGAATCAATAAAACCAAGACATTCACTTTACAGTAATACTAAAATTAAATATATTAGTGTATTAAAATATTCTTCATCGCCGCAATAAAAATAAATACCGTGAAATGGCCAACTCCGCGCAAGCTATGGCGGACTGGCCGGCATTGAACCCTAACAACATCTACTGTGCCTTTACGATACTAAATACTAACGCGAGTGCATTTAGTATGCTATGCTTGCAAATAATGCAGACGGGCGCTCATAGATGGCAGGCGTTGCAACAAGTACAAGTAAAAAGTTAAAAACATAATGGTCAATGTAAACTACTTTGATGTCAATAGATGGTGCTGTTACATGATTATATTTTATAATGATGAATATTAAAACAATAATAAAAAATATTAATACAAAAAACAAATATCTCACCGTGAAAGGCGTACAACAGATATTCCAAAATAATTATCACTTTCACAAAACAGTTAATTTCCTATTTGGAAATTGTTCACATGATAATTAGCAGACAATATAAAATCGGATATCATACACATAACTTATTTATAAAAATATCGAATAACACAAAAATAAACCACATCTCTTGTAAAGACAAAAATTCAACTAAATAAAATTACACAAAAATGTCCCTTCAACAAAAATATAACGGTACATCATTTGCAGTGGAAGGGTTTTTATTGCGCAATACTATTTTATTGGCTGCGGCATATTTGAGCAGCATCGCAAAGTAGAAATTTTTAGGTAGATAACTGTACAATTAGTGTAATAGTACAATAAAAAATAATTGCTTTTTACTATTGTTACAGATTTATTGCTTCCAGAATAGACAATGGAGGATGAAAGTTTTCAGGTAAGAGTATATTTAAGTTACGCTGAGAATTGATAGAATAGATAGTACATATCTACTCTCTTTCGTTATGTTAGTGGTAGGTAACTACCTAGGAAAAAAGTAACAACTCTGATACTTTTAATAGGTGCCAGAGTTCAACCCTCTTATTTGTTATTTCCTAGGTACCTAAATTTAAATATTACCTTAGGGATCGCAGCCGTCTGGGGTGGCCCCCTGAAGTCCAGCTGATGGAGGAAATCGTCGAGTTCCTTACCTTTCTACCTAAAATTGGTGGTAGAGTCTTTGTAACTTTCTTGGCGGTTCATTTGTACTTACTACTTAGGTACACCTACTCATAAACCAGAATAAAAAAATATTCTAATTTTGTCCCCGGAGCGACCTCTTGAGGGGTCGTGACGTGAGATAGCTCTACGCCACCGTGAGTTTGTGGGAAAACAATATTGATTCCCCAAAAATGTGCTCAATTGATCGAAACACGAAAAAGGTACCACGGTGCGTCCATTGTGTGTACCGTTGCTTTCTGTTTAGATATTCTAGAACTCCCTTATCCTATTAAAATAGGGTATGGTCAGGTTTCCCGTGCGGTAAAGTAGCCCTGTAGCAGTATTACAAGTAACATGTGGGGCTAACAAAGGCCAAAGGTTTTTTCTGACTTTTCCTCGAAACCTCAAAAAAGCTACGTCAGTACAAATAGTACTTATTAAGGATCAAAGTTATCTTTAAAATGTTTAAGGTTTAAGGTCAGCTTCAAAATTATCTTAAAAAATACATAAGTACTTATCATTGATTTCCTACAAAGATTAATGAAGACTGAATTTGGCAATATCTCGCATGCCTTTTAAGTTTTGTCCTTTGAAGAAAAAAACACAACTAGAACCTTATAGTACTTTTCATTGTTTTTCAAAGTATTCACCACGTAGCGTAATACACTTTTCCATTCGCTCAAACCAGTTATTATAACATTTATTCCACTCTAAAGTGGGGGTGTTCAAAATGGCTGACTTGAAAGCGTCGACTGCTTCTTCACCGGACTGGAACCTTTGACCACGAAGACTTCTTAATTTTAGGAAATGTAAAGAAATCGTTAGGGCTTAGGTCAGGACTGTATGGAGGATGGTCAAGAATTTCTACTTTTTCCTGCTTCAAATACTCAATCGTTTGACGAGCGCTGTGTGAGCTTGCGTTGTCGTGGTGCAGGATGATGCGTCGCTTTGAGTTAGATTTTCGAAGTTCGGCGATGACTTGTGGTAAACAAACTATGGTATACCACTCTGCGTTAACCGTTCTACGATCTTCAAGTGCAATAGTCGCAACATGGCCGGCTTTTCCGACGAACGTGGCCACCATCTTCTTTGAAGTGTTTCGAGAACGAACAACTTTAGTCGGCTTTGGCTCGTCTTGAAAGACCCAGATTGTAGATTGTTGTTTGGAATCAGAATCGTAGGCATAGATCCTAAATTCGTCACCACTGATGATGTCGTAGACGTGATTTGACTCTCCTCGGTTGAACCTTTGCAGAGTTTTCTTACACCATCTGACGCGGGCCGCCTTGTGATCGTCGGAAAGCAGATGCGGTATCCAACGGCAAACTAGCTTTCTCACACCAAGCGCTTTATGCAAGATCTTCTGAATGGTTGTCCCTGAGATGCCTAATAGAGCCTCTATCTCTCGATACGTCACATGACGATCTTCGAGAATTAGTTGTCTCACAGCAATGATTTTATCTTCAGTGAAGGCGGATTTTGGGCGTCCTTTGCGAGATTTGTCACTAACACTAGTATGTCCACGCTGGAATTCTAAATACCAGCGTTCGACAGTCCGCAGACATGGGGCTTCATCACTGAACACAGATGTTAGCTCTTCAAAACACTGAAGCCGTGTCAGGCCTCTTCTAAAGTTGTAGAAAATTATTGCACGAACATTTTCCTTAGAAAGATTCATTTTCGTACGTAACCTGACAGATTTCAATCGACGCTGTGACTAAACAATAGCATTAATCCTAATACTTTCAACTGTTTCGAGATTCAAAATTTAAACACATTCGAATATAGAACAGTTCCAAATTCAAAATTGCCGGGAAATATGGAAACGACAGAACTTAAAAGGCATGCCTAGTAGAGCCGGTATTTGTATTCTATAAGATATTATTAATTGTTCGATCATTGCTTTAAACGTAAACAGTATCGATACGGTTATTGTAATGAACCCATTAAAGGGTGTCATAAAAATTAATTACGCTATATGTCTTGGTAACAAGATAGAAGAAATACCCATTTAATCTGACGATAACACTTATCTAAGATAAATTGGTTACCACTTACATAAATGTATGTACATAGAATTAATACGGATACCCAAGGTCTATACGGTAGGTGCTTATCTAGTTTTAAATTTAATATCCGTAATACCTACCCACTACTTACTTGGTAGGTATTCTACTATTTGCTTACATAATTTCTCTCTACCTATCTATATCATCACGCCAGATCCCTTACGGGGTAGGCAGAGAGTACCGAGTTTCAACAGGCTCTTTCCTTACATACCTCTCTGGCTTCCTCTACTCTCATAGTTCGTCTCATACACGCTCGCCGGTTACGGAGACTCCTGACTTGTCCTTCAGATAAGACCCGGTCTATTTGGTCATGGTAAGATAGTCTAGGTCTGCCCCGGTACCTACATCCTTCCACTTTCGCATTGTATATCAGTTTTGTCATTCTTTCTTCGGACATTCTTTCTATATGCCCGAACCAACGGAGCATACCCTTTCTCATCTTTACACCAATACTCTCTTTTATACCTATTTGCTTTCTTACCACGCTGTTGCGAATACGGTCGGTCAGCTTCACTCCGCACATCTTCCGCAGAGCTCGCATTTCCACCGCATTTAACCTACTTTCATTCTCCTTCTTACATACCCAGCTCTCGCTGCCATATAACAGCGTTGGGACAAGCACTCCATTATGTATGGCCAGCTGCGCCTTTTGGCTTAAGTGCCGGCTCCCAAGTAGTTTTCCCATCGCGTCATTCACTCTGTTCCCTGCACTCACTCTTCTCTCTATGTCAGCGGTGTATTTTCCATCCTTACTACCTACCTACCTACATAATTTATGTCATCAAATATCAAAACCTTTGATTTATGTCATCAAAGAAGGAGTGGTCTAAGATTTTCAATCCCCGGATAGGACCAATTGTGATAAAAATTGTTATTGAGTATTTGTGCATGTAAAGTTTATTGTAAATTCACTCACGACGTAAGAACAATTTCATAAGTTAGATGATGAGGGCTTAATGTCACCTTGACTGTGTTTATTCATAATTTTTACTCAATCTCTGCTTAATATTGAGAAATCAGTATAACCACCATCATCAGCCGAAAAATCCATAAGTTCATTACAAGACACAGAACTCCTCAAGATTGCCATGATATGGCGGGCTTTATGCTTTTACTCCGAAGTAGACGTGTCGATCTTTACTGATGTGGCCCATCATGACGTACGCTTGTGAGGTGTTCGGGCATGCCGCCAGCTCTCACATAGACAGATTCCAAGCTGTCCGGTCCCGATTCCTCCGAAAAGGCGCCGGTGCCCAGTGGTACACAACGAATGTCGATCTCCATTCCGATCTTGGTCTTGAACCTATTCGCGCCTATAATAAAAAGGCGACAACCCGTTACTTCGCGAACGCGGCCAACCATCAAGATCGTAGCCGCCGCTGACTACGCGCCTGATTTTCCTACTATCAGCCGCTACCGCCGGCCGCGGCATAGTCTCACCGACCCTTCCGATGTCCTTACCTCCCTTCTTTCGATTACAGATACCGCACACAAGATCAGACACCGTCCTCGCCGGCAAGGTGGAAGAACCCCTTGCTCGCCGGCCGGTGCAGAGCACTACGGTGAGACACCTGGTATATGTCCACCCCATAGCGACTGCCCAAACCAAGGCCGTGCCTACTTGAGGGGCCCTTGAGCCAGTTGCCCCCTTGCCTTTCTGGCACGAGCGTAGTGGTTGCGCGCTCGCCCTTTTGTGTGAAGCTTTAAAGGCCCCGCGAGCAACATCGTAGACCATTCACACACACACACTCGCACAACATTTTTACTAATATGTTACAGTGATATGAAACACGAACGAGAACTACAAGATCCGAAACAGTGGTACAGAAAAAAAATGCTTCATTTGTATCTGAATCTCGATCTTACATTCACTAAACTTGCCGTCTCACAGAACGAACGAATACGGGACGCGACGTCGGTCGGTGGGCTGACTGTGCTTGAATTTAGCTGATTCAAATGTTTGAATCTTTGCACTGTTTCAGATACAAATGATCGAAGTTGAACATTGAGACACTTTTGCCATGTTTACCCCTAAGTCAGCGTTCTTTAAACAATTTATAGACTCCATAAACAGCCATCTAGCAATGTTTATGCATAATATCTAATCATAACTAGGTATCATAAAAACATATGGTAGGTGGACAACCCACCCAAACTATTTTATTTATCTACATCCAATCAAAATGTAGCGATACATTTAAGGTTAATTAAATCTGTCGTTATGCGAATAGATCTTGAGATACACCTACTCATACTAGCTGTTACCCAAAACTTCGCTCGAGTGGAATTAAAAAAAAAACTTTATATAATAAAAATAGCCTAAATTACTCGTTATAACAACTGCTATCTGCCAGTGAAAGTGCCGTGAAAAGACAGACAGACAAAAATTTTAAAAAAATATTATAAATACCTTATACGAGTATACTTGTATATACATATAGTATAAAGCTGTTATTTTGACATTACAAACCGATACATCAATTTTATTTAGTTGTATACATTGTAAATATCATATTATAAGCCAATGTTTTCTAGTTAGTCGTAGTTAATTTATTTTTTCGTAATATATTATATTACAGAAAGAGTCCTTTGACATTCATTTTTGGATAGGATTTTTTGTTTTGTATGTGGTCAAAAACCTACAGAATTATATAAAAAGACTGTACTACCATCGTTTCAACAGATTAATCTAAATCTACATAAGTAGTAGGAAGTAACCACCTTAAATAAGTTAAGGGGCTACCACGAAAAAAACGAGTTTTTGTTCTCCACGCACTTCAAGAAGAATATGAATTAGACACTTAATATTTAAAATATGAATTTTTACTGTATAAATATACAGAATCTGGTAAAACGAATGAATACACGACTAAACGATTTTTTCTCGATAGAAAATAAATTTAAAGTCATCTCTATCGAGTTCTTAGATTTACGCGAATATTACACATGAAATTAAAACTACTTTTCGGATTTTATCGCGGTTTAATTTTGTTTTTTAAAGTTCCTGACGTTTCGAGTGCTTTGCAGCACCCATGGCCACGGGAGGGACTGAGGTGTTAGACGTCCAAAAGGCATAGTTCTTCCAGGGTACCCTCAAACTTCTTAATTATTTTTGTTGGTCCGATCTACGCAGAATGAGCTCACGGTATCTTGAGGTCTTGCAGTGTTATGCTTGGTTTTGGATTTGATTATATTAATTACTGGATCCCAAGTCGATGGAAGCACCCAGCCATCTCCTCTATTGAAATTAGAATGTAAAACGTCGGGAACTTAAGAATCGAAAATACACCGCGGCAAAATCCGAAAAATAGCTTTAATTTCATCTCTATCGCTTGAAATTTTCTGACACCAATGCGAAATGCTTAAGAAATAATCAATAGAATTTACTTAAAGACATCAAAAAGGCAAACAATTGCAGCAAAGTTCTTGCAAAGCAGTTTTTTGTTTAATTGCGTAGTTTTTTTTTAGAAAATGATACAATTTGTTTCTGCACATACGTCGTTTACTTCCGAGCGCATCCTCAATATATCCGTCCCTTATTATTCTTATATAAAATAATTGCATCACTGTCACTCTCCCGGTTGAGAAATGGTCGATCATGGAAGGCCCTTAAAGTATTATTTATCACGTAGAAGTAGGTATATCAATCATTCGGGAATTAAATCTTTGGAAATACCAGAACGCTGTAATGATGTAACTAAAGTATATATGTAAATATTAAAATAAAAGATGCCGCCGACATATTTGAATATTTTTAAAACTAATTCAGTATCTGGTTGCAGCATTTGCCTTCATCATTTACGTAGGTAATATAACAACGATATTATTTTATTAAGTAACATTTTGAACTATGAGAATGGAGGAAACCATAGAGGTATGTAAGGAAAGAACCTGTTGAAATTTTGTAGTCTCTGCCTACCCCGCAAGGGGTCTGGCGTGAAGATATAGATAGATAGATAGAAGTTACATTTCCGAAGAGACCTCTATCTTACTAATATTAGGTATAGTGTAAAAGTTTCTATGTTTGGATTTGGATGAAACTTAGCACACAGATAGTTCATTACCTGAATTAACATTAGTGTTGTAAAAATGAGCGCTGAAGTCCCTTACGAGCGTTGAAACACGTAGAAAACGCGAGCGTTTTAAGCGCCGACTCGAGCGTTTTTAGGACACTAATTAACACATATAATACTTTTTATCCCAGAAAAAAGTAAGGCAGTCGAAGTCGCGAGCAGAAACTAGTATCTTCTATGATTTAAAGGTTTTTGACAACACAAGAACTTCGTATTATTTAGGTAACTGTGAAAGTGCTTTAAATTCATTCAATAAAAAATATACATAATGACTTACTGATTTGTCATACTTATCAAAATGCGCTGTGAATGCAGAATGTGTACGACACAAAAACCTGCTAATATATACAAAATATAATAGTAATTATCTCTTATATGTGGAGGAATATGTATAGAATATATATGTATTTACGTTACTAATATGGATACACTGTAGGTATGTAGTCTGAATTAATTCATATCATATCATTAAATTTGTTATTACGGCATATAGTTACTTTCACTGACTACCTTTCTCGAAAACATCGGAACCAGTAATCAAATTAACAAACCATAATTTTGAGCTTACCTACTCTGCGTCATTTCCCTATCTTAATCTGTCTTGATAATTAAAAAAAGGTAATGAAATGTTACATAAATGTAATATTTAACATTCCATTTATATGCAGATAGCGTTGTTACTGCCTCCATCTTTGCGTATATTGTACGCACAGAATAAAAAATCATATGTACAATACGATTTCGTGCCAGGAGCCAGTGGTTATCTGCTCCCGCCATCTAGCGAGGCCTCTCGACAATTTTTATCGGTTGATTAAATCGCTCCTAGCTACCCCTTTATGACTGAAGCATGTATATTCACTTGTTTATTTTGGGATGAGCTGGGAGATTATATCTATAGGTGTTTTGTTGCATATCAACGCTATTAAATCAGGAAAGTGTTATTATGTTAGTGTCAAAATATTGGATAAATAAATGTGTACCAACATTTTGTTGTTATAAAGCGAACAAAGTTGATTACTTTTACATAAAATTCTGTATTTATGTTAAACATACCCAGTGTAGATTTCATTGCTCATAATCTCTGATGTATGACAATAAAAATGTTTTTTTACATTTCGGTACAGACCGAGTATTATCGCATACTACCGTAATAATCTCTTGAAGCTCATGTGAAAGAAAGTTTATAATTAAATGGTGATAGAGACTTAAACTATATTATATAATAATAATAGTAGCCCTGTAAAGAAACGGTCCCACCGTTGGGTACAGGCTTTCTCTCATACAGAGCGGGTTTAGGCCATAGTTCACTACGCTGGCCCAGTGCGTGTTGGCGAACTTCACACACCTTCGAGAAACTCTTAAGCATGCAGGTTCTGCACAATGTTTACCCTCACCGTTAAAGCAGTGATAGTTAATTTTAAATACGCACATGCTTTCGAAAGGACAGAGGTGCGTGCCTGGGCTTGAACCTGATACCTCTTTGCAGTCCAACGGTAGTCCTTACCACTAGGCTATCACTGCTCTATATTATAACAGTGGAATAAAACAATCAGAAAGTATTTTTTATTTTACTATTATATAATTTAAGTCTCTGCCACCATTTTATATTGTTGTCACTATGAGCAAATTCCATGGTTGCTTGTTTTACACATTGTGCATTGGTTGGTATTACCTGCATTATTTATTCCAAAAAGTATAAAAGTTATGCAGACAGGTATTACCTGTAAGTAGTCTGTATTATTATATAAGTAGTCAGTAGCTCTACACTCCGTGTAAATAAAGATGCTCATAAAAATTTCACTGCTGGGATTCCTGGCCTTCTCTAACAAACTGATGTAAGAGAGAGCAGGTAGGTCATTCTCCACCACGCAGTTCCAGTGTAAATTGATAGAGATGGCTTTTGTATGCATGCCTTAAGCCACTTACTAATAGAACTCATCCATCTATGGGTTCCAAATTGGCATACGAAACAGCTATCAATAGCGTAACGTGCATTCTGAATTACGGAAACTCGTAAAAACGCAAACGGACACCGATGTCAAAAAAAACGAATTCAACGCTTCTTAAGACGAACAGCTTTGTGCTGGATGCATTTAAATTTTACCTGCCACCTTCAACAGGTCGACCAGTCCTTTCCACGTCTTCTGGTATGTAGGCATCAATCAAGAACCTTTCTACCCCGAGAAATACGTGTGCTTACTTCCAGATCCACATGCTAACGGTGGTTAGTCCCAATAGGGAGCGCGATTGATGCCATTATGCCGGGTACAAATTCCAGAAACTGAAATGATATGGAGAGTCTTTTGGAGATGGATACAGCACGTTTTGAGACCGCAAACCGTACGATGCAGCTCTAGAAGATCAACGAGGCTGTGACGACAATCTCGGTGACCACTAGATTACCGGAGTGCTATGAACCTTTCACCACCTTCTTGTAATAAGGGACAGGCATCGATATATCATAACAAGATACACGGCCCCGTTAAAAAGTTACGCTAAAAACATCCCTAAATCCACGAAAGGAGTTATAGTTATTATCCTACTTCCTATTAATATTATAAATGTGAAAGTTTGTATGTTTATTACTCAATCACACCAAAACAGCTACATCGATTTAGATGAAATTCGGCACACAGATAGTTTATTACCTAGATTTACACATAAGATAGTTTTTATCCCGGAAAAATGTAAGGGCCGTGTCTAAAGTCAACACGGACAAAGTCGCGGGCGGAAACTTGTATAAGCATAAATTAGGGCATATTGAACTTTACTCGTATCACTTAAAGTTGTTTTTTCAAAAAAGCGGAAGCCTGTTAATGTTTAGTACCGTCCACTTTTGCCTGCCTTTTGGTAGTACCATTTTTCGTGCGGCGAGCTTAGATCTACCTATATTTGATTGATGCAGGCCTATTGCCACTATCATTATCATCATCATTCCCCATAGTCCGTTTCCAGGCACAAATTCCAGACCATGGACTGCTATCGAGAATTTTTGGACCTATGATTCGAATTCAGGACTATTCGTGATGGCCATCTGCACTTTGTGTGGTCGAGACCAATGAGGCAGTAATGAGGTAACCTTGATGATTGCAAGAACCCAATTCCCCAGCGCTACAAATGTCTCACTTACACACACCTACCTTCAAAGCCCATACTTAGTATTCAGTTTGCGTCGTAACGGACGTAAAAAAACTTGAAATTAAAGAATAAATTAAATAAAAGGTTTTATATAAACACACGAAAACAAGGTTGTTCACATAATAAATCTTTGAGACATTTTAATTTCGTTAGAAGCTTTGAATTAACATTAAGGTTGTGTGTGAACTTTAAATGAACCGGTAGATGTTTTATTCCAGGATAATTTAAATATCCTTTAAAACGATTATAAGTAGATAAATAATAATATTTCAACTTTTTCTTCTTATATAAACTTGTATATCGGCGAGCATGTATAAGCACCTATGAGAGAGGAGGAAGCAAGAGAAGTTTTTAAGGAAAGAACCTGTTGGAACTCTGTACTCTCTTCCTACCCCGCAAGGGATCTGGCGTGATGATAGGCATAGATAAATAGTAAAATTGTACAGTTCTTAGGATGACCTCAACTCCAAAATGACATTAAATTTAATAAAAATTAGTTAACTGTTTTCGGTCAACGGCAATAGAAATATAAGAAAAAATAAATAAAATATACTTTGCACAATAATTTTACTATAAAAAACCATAATTTAAGCAGCATAATGTTGTCTAATTTTCCTTCCACTTTCGCACCTATACTTATTTGCTGAAATATTAACTGCTCTCCATTTACTCTATATCCTAAGAAAAATAAAACAATTTCAAGGACATAAACAAACTAGCTTAATTCCAATAAGTACGTATTCGTTCAATATGTTTATCATCGCTTAATCACGCCATTATAGGTACATTTTTGCTTACAACGAATGGCATTAAACAGAAGCTACCGGTGACTTACAATAAAGACAACACTGTAAACAACATTATTATACGAAGGAATACCGACCTGATAGTCCCATTAAAGAAATGGAAGATGTATGGAATGCGATAACAGAATGTCTGCATACGCAATATGTTATCGAGTTGAATATAAGGAAAAATGCTTTAGTGGTTGAATACATTAGTGTGTTTTGTGTCTTAAATCACATCACATAGTTTGTAGAACTTAAGGCTGTTGGAATAGAAAGGTTCTCGAATAGACACCACGTGCCTGAAGACGCGGGATAGGCAGGCTCAACAAGATCTACCGGTAACTTCAAAGTCGTGAAGGTTGTCGGTAAAAGGTGAATGCACAAAGTCGCTTGTCATTACGACTATAGGAGGAGGCCTTTCTCCTGCTGCGGACGTCTTTTGGCCTTGGCAGAAGAGATCTAAATAATGAATTATGTCTAGATTTTATACCAGTATCAGGACCAACCTATTCTCCTCCTATTCACATTGTGCCTACGAAGTTTCCTAAAGCACTGAGTCATTATAGATCATTCCCCCTAATATGGTCGAGGGAAGTGGTGGCTGCTCAAGTACTCGTACTCGTGAACGGGTAGTGCTTGTGGAGACTGGTCTACCCAGAATCCTTTGGCTTTTCATTATAACATATATTTTAAAATATTATTATTAGTGTTTTATTTCAGTCGTAAGACATCACACTGGAGCTGGATCGCATAAATGATTTTGTATGATATCAAAATGTACCTATACAGAAAATGATGAAAAGAATGAAAACAGAATTAGACAAAAACGACAAGCCTGCTGAGTTTCTAGCCGGATCTTCACAGTGGAGGCTACGTTCTAATCCGGTGGTAGATGAGTAAGTTAAAACATGTAAATATGACAATGTGTAAATACCTCCGCAGGGTTTATGCAAACGATAAATAAACGATTTGAGTTTGAGTTAGACCGATTTATTAAGAGGATCTAATACACAGACTGAATTCCTTTTCTGGGAAGAGGAAACCCGTATCACTAAATAGTGGAAGGCCATTAAAATCAATCAAACAAGTAAATACTAATTTAATATCCTGTTTTGACATTAGATTAAGATCTTACAAGGTCAGGTTAGACTCAATTAGAATAGCTAACAATAATTCATGTCTTGTCAGAATTTTCTTCTATACTGATGAGATGTATTTGTAAATTAAACGTTATCAATAATAATATCTAACACCAAGTTAAAGAAAATAGTATCTTAGAATTATTTAAATATAGATTCCTAACATAAATCTACTTACGTGTGCGTTCCTGCTTACGTGTTGAAAGTTAACTTATGTTTTTTTCAGTAACTTTATCGGATAACTATCAGCCATACTCTCTAACATAGCTCCTAAATATCCTTAATTCTAAGAAAACAAGTGTTTTCTTAGAATTAAGGATATTTAGGTAAGTAAGTAGGATAAGTTTTAATTGTATGAATATCTATGGAATATTGTCATTCCATAGATATTCATACAATTAAAACTTGTAATGCGCTACATAAGTGTGAAAACAGCTTTAATCCAAAGATTTGTGTTGCCATACAAACAGTGGCTATTAAGGGGCGTACGTCGATTTATGTCCAATTAAAATCTATATCGTGGGGCCAATTAAAGCTGCAGTGGTTTATTGGTATTGGTCCGAGTGTTTATCGAGTCGCCGCCATTGGGACCGGTTTGCTACTTAGTACCTACCTACTAGCGGTGAATGTAGAGTTATGCGATTACACGCACTTAATTAAGGCTTAGGTTGTGGAGAATTATATTTTTTGTGTTTAGTTTATCGATATTGCGCTATCAAATAATGCTAGCTGGAATTCCTTTTGATGGTATTTTATGTGTTCGATAGCTGAGTATTGAATGTTATGGGGAGAAATATAGGATTTTAATTTCTGCGAAAAAGATACGAAATGTTTATAAGTAAGTTATAGATGAATTTCTCCTATCTCTCGTGTCCTTAGGGTTGTTTTTATAATTAGATTTCTTTTTTAAATTTAGCAATTATAGTGGTATTTCTGATGTATGCATGTACTGTACAAATTACTATTAGAAAGATTCCATACACCATATCTGATTGGAACAAAACAGTCGACGTTCGAAAGTCTAGTAAGATTGTTTGCTACTATTAAAATTACGTATTAAACAACACTAAACTACAATTACAATAAACAGTTTTACCTATCCCATTAATCCGCAGAAAATAAAGAATAAAAAAGAGAGAGAAAAACTCACGAAACTAATCACTTAAACTTTCCGATCCCATCCGTAGGCCATCCAGGGTCAATACAACAAATTTTCAATTACCCCAGAATGGTAGCAAATTCAGCTGAAATGTAAATTATTTCAGCGTGTGCATTATAAATATAATTGTAGGTGTCTGTGGGCGGAGAATGGCGGGCCAATGGCGGAGAGGCGCGGAGTCTGGGCGGCGCCCCAGGGAAGACTAATGTTGTGCCGGCGAAGCCTTCGCCGTGAACGCAACTATGTTGCGGTCCGCTCAGAAAATGTTGGATGCATCTTCTTTTGAGTAATAATCTAATATAGTTTTTTAAAAACGTAATAAGAATCCTAATTCGAAGTTAGAAAAAGTAGAGATGTAAATGGCTAGTAGAAAATGCATAAGGACGTAGTTCAGGTCCGCCTTAAAAAATGTTGCAATATATTACAAGTTATGGCACTCAGATATTTAAAAAATAATATAATTAGAATTTAGAAGTAAGTGGAGATTTAAAGGCCATTAGAAAATACATTGGACGTCGCTCGGGTTCGCCCAAAAAACGTTTCAATATATTGTAAGTCATGGCACTTAGATAAATTAACTATGCACATAAAAGTGTTAAAGACCAATGGATGATCAATTCCTAACGATTTAAATAGAAGCTGTAAAGATTCTGAAATATGCAAATATTTCAGACTTGTAACTTAAGCAGGCAGACTCGTTACATTTTTTAAATGTAGTTAGTTTTTTAATAAAATTAATGTGTTGTAGTTATAATCGATAATAGAAAGAAGAAGTTACTAGTATCACGTTCTCATTGCCATTATAGCACCAGATTGAACGTTTTTATTACTAGCCCTGTTATGAAACTGTCCCACCGTTGGGCACGGGCCTCTTCTCAACCTGAGAGGGTTTAGGCCATATTCCACCACGCTGGCCCAGTGCGGGTTGGCGAACTTCACACAACTTCGAGGAACTCTTAGGAAACCTGCATGGTTTCCTCACGATGTTTTCCTTCACCGTTAAAGCAAGTAATAGTTAACTTTCAATACGCACATGCTTTCGAAAAGACAGAAGTGCTTGCCTCCGTTAGAACCCGAGACTTCTGACTTTGATTGATTGAACGTTTAATGATCCAGAATAAATTTTATAATTAAACATGGCGTACGTAACTCTATTATTACACCTTTCATGTCTTAATTTTTATTGTAATATTAATACGACAGGAGACGCGCCTGTCGCTATTTTTTGAGCTCATCAAACTACAAACCTGCTTAATTTACCAATTTTCTTAAAAAATAAATTATTTCGTTTCTCTAAACCTAATTTACTTAAAGTAACATAGGAAGACTTACTTTTAATTATATCCCTAAGACCTCCTTATAGTATCAGTACCTGTATTAAGAGGCTCCAAAATCTACCACTAGGCTATCATCACTATGTCTATTAAGTAACCTATTATTCAGTAGTGAAGCTTGTTACGGCTCTAACTTATAAGTTAAAAATGATACTTAGCCAATTTTCATTACCTAGGTGACTATGGTTAAATTCTAAAATGGATTATGTGTAAGCAGCGTGACGCGAATCAAAGTAACGCTTAAATCACCAGCTGAGATATTGATGCTGATGACGAAGAGTGATGATGATGAAAAGTCTATCTATCTATATGTATCATCGCCACGCCACACCACGCTATGACGAAAATTATCTTACAAAAAATACCTATCTACACATCTTTTACAACACTTTTTCCATTTGCCAGGACTCTATGCAAAAAATAATTTTATAATTCGAAGTGCCAGCTGCTACAACAACAAATTCAATGATACTGTTATATTTCATTTGTCACTTCCTAGGTTTAAGAAAGAGCTTAGTTTAAGGCAACAAATTGGTTAAATGACATTTTCGTGAGTTTTTTTTAATTCTACCGACCATACATAATTGTTTATCTTCATTATTGGAAACTTAACCGGTGAATGAGTTATATATTTGTGTATAATTAACTTCTGTATTTCTTCATACTGTATGTTTCCGTTACTTTAATAAATTAATAATAGATAGACCGTGTCTTATCTGAAGGGCAACTCAAGAGTCTCCGTAACCGGCGAGTGTGTATGAGACGAACTATGAGAGTGAAGGAAGCCAGAGAGGTATGTAAGGAAAGAGCCTGTTGGAATTCTGTGCTCTCTGCCTACCCCGCGAGGGAGCTGGCGTGATGATATAGATTAGATAGAGATAGATAAACTTTTTTGCGATATCAGATGTGTCAACTATTGCTATAATATAACTACGTACAGCTAAATAAAAAAAAACAATAAAACTCACTCGCGTTGGGAATTCAAAAGGCACACGACATATCGGTATTACTTTTCCGTGTACTGCCACGAAATGACTCATGAAATTACCCAAATAACCAAAAACACGATAAATTTATCGACGCACCGCACCATCTAGATCATTAATGTGTCTGAACTGCTCCACAAAGTGGAGTGTGGAACGACAAATACTCACACGTCAATCACCCCAGTCAAACAAAATATAAAATTAAATTTACACCGACATCTGAACAATAATGCGGTAGTGGAAACCGCTTCATTACCACTCATGATACCCATAAATGTGCTCATATATGCCTCTACAATGGCCGCCATGATTTACTTACCGAATATATCTCAATATGTAATAATACTTTGTCCATTGTTAATTCGCACCACTTCGAGCCCCAGAACAATAAATTTGCGATTAGATATAAAGGAGAAATGTCTAGGATGATTTAAATGCGAAGGGAACCATTCAGGGTGTGTTTACCTGGAGTGCATTGAGTTTTCTGATATTATAAGGACCGCAATGCAACGAAAATAGAACTGTATTTTTTGTTGTGTGAAATGCGATTCTGCACGTTCATTATGGATGCGAGTTCCTTTTGTTGCAGCCGACAAAGTGGATTGGAATTTGGATACTTTTTTGGTGCGGAGAAATGGTTTTAATGTTTTGCAAAAAATGGTTAAAAAGTTGCAATTTATTGCAGAACGTTTCAGGTAGGTACAACGAAATGAATTGTTGTTTATATTTCTCATAATTACTCAAAACGATATATTTTTAAGGTAATTTAAGGGGATTACCGTTAAAAAACAATTTGCAATTGGTTTTGTTTCTAAAACGGTTAACACCTATTTTTATAAATTTATATCGAATGGCAAATTAGAGGCTAGGCTTTTATTAATTTATTTAAAACAAATGTCAATCTCCTACGTTATATAAGAAATTTCCGGGTAAAATTACATGCTTTTTGTCTCACGGGTTCTTAATAACCTAAAACTTATTTAAACACAGTTTGCGGCGGAAACAAAGGATTCTCAAGTAACCCTTCCTATTTATTACAAATAATCGTCCATGATAGCCATACTTGAATTTCAACATAATCTTTATGCGGCCATTAATATTTTTCCGGACTTATTTATTGAGTCCCATAGGGGCGAGCAGGCAGGTGGTCCCTACTTAATCAAGACGTTACCTAAAATAAGAAAAAAACGAAGTAATATTTTGTTTTTTGCCTGAATTATTGTTCGGTCCAACATAACTTATTCAGGACTAGACCCCGTTTTGTTATTTATATAAGGCATTTTAATACGATGGGAATGACATAAGTTGTAATGAATATATTAGCAATAAAGTATGTTGTACGTTGGGAACTGGTTGCGCGCAATAAAATATCATTAAGACATGTTAATAACTTGAACAAATGCTCGGTTAATAGACGCTGGTTATATTGTAGGAAGAGAAATGAAAAGGGAAAGCATAGGTGAACGTTCTAATGTAATTTGTTGAAGTACAAATTTATAAATATCATACTTCATAGAGATGTGATATTGATACGCACGTACTGGAATTCTGATCTGTTCTCATTTAAACACGAAATAGAGTGTCTTTTATTTACTCTAATATTATAAACATTAGTTTTTAAGTAGTTCACTGATTGCAAACTGGATCATATAATTTCTTAGCTAAAATAAATATCTGGAAGTGGTTAAACCTGTGACGGATGACTGATGAATAATTTTTTTTAGTAAAATTTTTATATGTATAAATCTATTTGTTGTAATTAAACAGTATTTTTAACAGGTTGCCTCGTTGGTCTAGTGGCTAAGCGCATCGCTTGGTCCTGGGCTCAAATCCTAGGTCAGACACATGTAGTTTTTCTAACTAAAATTTCCCAGTATGAATCCAGAGTCTGAAATTGTGCCCGGTATATGGCAATAGGCTAACCCACTATCACATGGGACCTAACATAGTCGGCGAAAATTGGGTGTACACAGTACACCTCTTGCACCCCTGCTTAGGGAATATAGGCCTGTTTATTTTTTTTTCTTTTAAACAGTATTACATACTCTTATTGTTTAAATGATGGCCACTGTTTTTGAAATAATATTAAGGCATGTTCTATGCGTAGTCTAAAGCTCAGAAAATATTAATTTAATTAATTATTAAAGTATTGTAAATTAAGTATTAATTGGTCTCTATGTTATGAATGCGTCTTTTATTTCTTTACTTACAAGAGACATTTTGGCATCGCATTCTCTTACAGATCACTGTGAAAATCTGTATTTATTTTGTTCTATACGAATAAAATGAATCGCAGAATCAGGCGTAGTTTTTCACAGACTAAAATATTTTTCGATGCTAGTTGTTTTATTCATCCAAGTCTCTCAGACATGTTTTACCTATCATACATTTCAGAGCTGGTAAGTAAACTTACTGGTATGTTGATATTTAACACACATTATACTGAAATTTCTTACGAAATGTCACTCCCAGGTAGTTTACATCCCAAGGTATACTTCCCGAATTCCCAGCCCTCGAAATAGTCGCCAACATAGCTGCAAACATTACAACACTAAAAACAAAAGGTACGGTCAAAACAGTTGTACTGTACGAGTCGGCAATAAACAACCAGCCCACAGAGATCCCGGCAAAGATACCACTTGATTTAGCCATCTTGTTTCCGAGATTTACTCGACAAACGGATTAGTTTTATGAAGGCATTAAAACGTTGTACGTAGGACATGGTTATTTACAGTATTTCAGTGTATTTCAGTTACGTTGAGTAAGTTGTTAAGCTGGATTTTGGTGTTAGTTTTAACTAAGTTTTCCGGTTAATAATGCTATTATTGTGGTTTTTACTTTATATATTTGTAAGCTGTCATGTCTATATAAGTAAAAACAAATAGTCTACAATTCTCTCTCTCAATCTAAAATCTAAAGCGATTTCCATTTTTTTAAAATAAATGTTTAACGTCCATTTAATTTATTGAGTTCTTAAATTTTCGCGAATATTTTACACGAGACAAAACGTAGAAAAAAAAAGAAATACTTTGCGGCACATTCCCTCGCAGAATCTCCCGTGACCATTGGTGCTGCAAAGCACTCGAAACGTCATGGACGTGAAAATCAAAAATAAACTGCAATACCATTTGAAAAATAGCTTCATTTCATCTGTTTGATTGTCTTCAGCAGACGAAAAGTAGGTCATTGTTAGAAACCGCTGGGCCAAAGCTTTCCTTTAGGTACTTTTAGAGTTATGAATTTCATTAATTGATACATGATTATGCTATTACTAAACAACTTTTTGCTTGAAAAATAACACAAATAGCACAAGTTAAAAAAAGGAAATCGCGTTACGCGCTAATTCCCACCACTTCTCTCCGCCGACCCGTCTCATACCTAATCCACTGAACTATCTGCCAGTTAAAAAATCCACCCTGTTCCTCCTCGGAGGGCAGTAGGGGCGAGCAAACAAAAGATAAAAGAGATATATAAGTGGCCCTCGGCACTGCCATCAAGTCGTTACAACAGCAGTAAAATATTTCAAATTGTGCCCAATGTCGCGGAAAACGGAAGTTACGTTTTCGGCCCTCGGTCCCTGCCGTCCGCCTAGTATTGGGTCCTATGTGTTTTTAATTTCGTTTTCGATTTTCGCTGATTGGGAACATTTTATTAAATGATGTATGGTTTGTTGTTTTATTTTTACAAATTTGATCAGTTCATGCTGTTGGAGTGGCCAGAATTTTAAATTTTTATGGAATTAGTAGGATTATAATTACGGTTTAAAGTTTTCTTCTTTCTTGGCATATGTCTTTACATTATGCCATTGTTCAAAGTTAGGGAAACGAAAGTAAAAGAAAAAGATTAAATTTCTAAATTAATTCAACTCTCCGATGAACTTGATGATAACGATGATAATGAAATTGGTTAAGTACCCCAACCTGGATAGTAAAGTGATGGATACTTTACATACCACTTGCGACGGCCATTTTGAGGGAAATCGAAAAGGCACGTTTTATTATTTTGTTATACTAAGATTTGTCCCGTGCGGGAATCGAACCCGCGACTATTCGACCCTATGGGCGGAGCGGCTTAAGCTGATCGTCTGTCGTTTTCTACACACATAGATCGTAAATCACTTAAGGCCAAGTGTGATAACACAGAGCAAAGAAACTCTTGAAAATCATTTCGCGTTTTTAATCATGCAAACTTTTATCTACGTTAATTACTTCTTGCAAGGAAACTCCTTATCACAAATTTTGTATATAGAAGATTGATAGGTATGCGACGGCTTTTTTGTTGGCATTTTTGTTAGCATGACTGACGATTTGGCGCAGTGGTTCAGGGCTTAAGCCGCTCTGCCCACTGGTTCAAATAGTTGCGGGTTCGATTTCCACATGGGTCAAATATTTGTGGGACGTACAATTATTTGTTTCGGTCTAGGTATGTATGTGAAATTTCATGTTTTTAACGCACCCACGAAACAGGAATAAATCCTAGTTTAGGGCTACGTTTTCTTTAAGAGAAAAAAATAATTTGTTATAATTCATTGATTATCAGTACATGATCTAGAATACAACCCATACCCAATTTAATTCGCCCTTACCAGTATCTAACATCGACAGATATTCAATCAAGTTAATACCAACAACTATTCCCAATTAAAATGCAAACTGTAATTTTAATGTTATTCAATTTCAATCAACACAACAATTCATGCCTGACCATTGTACATACATAATGGGCACATAACAGCTATATACCGTGTCCATTCCCATGATACAACAATGGTTTACAATTAGATGCAAATATCATCTGAATGGGGTGATGTTAACTGCTCCGCATGAGGGTCCGCTCATGCAAATGGATGATGCTGGTAAATTTCCCCCGTGGCCAACCCTGTATGAAGCAATAACTTTTATACTCCCTATAGTTCGAGAGTCCAGTTAAAAGGGTGTGGGTGGATCGATTGTGGAATTTAAAAAATGACCAGACCTTCTTTTCGTTCGAAAGCACATTGTAGAGTAAAAACCATAAGCAACTTACAGCAGTATACAAGCTGTAACATGATTAACGCAAGACCTGAAAGTGGTTTCTTCTAAATGGGTAAATGAATTGATTCCAACAATTCTTAAGTATTTTACATTTTATTTAATTTACAAAATATGCTGTTACCGTATCAGTACGCTGTAACAAACTAAAACTATTCTTGATTCAAACCAATACGGCGATTTCAAATGGATTTCTAAAACAAATTTCTAAATACGCACACAGGTCACGTACAAGTTTCATTGTTAATTAGGGTATAAAAGTGCTTAAAATAGGGGGAAAAAATTAATTTGTGAAGCACTCAATTGGGGTGTCTGAGGTCTTGCGCTATTAACTATACACCTTGCATAAGATCTTTAAAATAATAAGTTTACAAGGAATATAACACATACCGTCACGCCTATATGCCCTACTCGGGGGTGGCAGAGGTATACTGAGTACACCCACGCTTTGCCGACGATGCTAGGTCCCATGTAATAAGGGACGAGCCTTTTGCCATATATTCCAGACTTCAAACTCATACTGGGAATTTTTCGTTAGAAAAACTACATTTGTACTGAGGACCTAGTAGATCACAAAGCGATGCGCTTTGTCACTAGACCAACGAGGCAGTCAAGTAATATAGATAGAAAATAGTTGTGCGCTAGGAAATTTTCTTTTTCATCGAGTTCTTATCTTGGCCAAGACTAGCTCAAGATAATTATATATTGTGTTGTAAGAAAAAGGAGGCTATGCCCTGCAATTGGTGGTATGAGCTGAGAGTGATGACGTTGATAAACTTTATATAGATTAATATATTTTATTCTACTTATCTCCGTAAATCATCTGAATCCATTGGGCCATTTTGACGTATCCTATAGAATAACAAATACCTACCGAATTATTTGTTATTAATATGACCAAATTCGGTCGTCGCGAATTTTTCTTTCGGGTGATACAGTAGTAGTAGAATTGGGGCCAAATTATCATAACGCCAAAAACCAAAATTACCAATAAATCTAAAGTAGCATGACTTTTCGCTTATGATACTAGGTTCTAATGTAGTAGGGGGCAAACCTATGGGCATTATACCGCGCCCAATTTCAGATTCCAGACTGATAGTGGGCATTTTTAGATAGAAAGACTACAATTTGTTCAACATAGGATTTGAACCCGTGATTGCGACCCGCATTATATGCCTCTAGACCAACGAAGTTGTAGGTACATACGTACGTACTTACGGGTGTTTTTATATTCTCGCGGAATTTATGGAATACATAATAGACAGAGTACCTAATAATTCTACAGTACTGAAAGTTCACTCAAATGTTTGTCTTACGCTATATTTTTGCTAATACCCATTTTAGAGTATATTAATATAATCATTCTGAAGTGAAAAATATCCTACCGTCCTGTAGGTAAATAGACAGTTTTGTATGCTTTCTTCGGCCCGACGGTATGGGCATGCCACCATACACTAGAGGCAACAGGAGACGAGTTTTGTTACATTTATAAATCGTTAAATCTTACCATGACCAAACAGATTGTGTTTTGTCTGAAGGGCAAGTGAAAAGTCTCGATTTTTATAGTGTCTCGTTTTTTTATGAATTCGCGTTCAGTGCATACGAATCCAAGGTCCATACAAAATGATTTTCGACGGAAAAATTTCCAGTGTCAGTTCGGAGTCAGTAGTGCCCAGTACAATGGAAAAAGATTTGCCCCTATTACATGGGACCGAGCATCGTCGGCGAAAAGTGGATGTACCATTGCACACCTTTAAGCACCTCCTTTTAGGGAATATAGGCGTGATTGTGATTTTTTTTTGTGTTTAGTATCACCGGTTAACCTACCCTTGCAAATTCCGCGAGGACAGAGGACAAACAACAGTAGGTAGTATAGACAAACAAGTAGCGGATAATATAGACATTCGTGTTTAACGGGCCGAGGGTAGTTTCACGCATGGCCGCCGTCCCGCCAGTCTGCACTGCTGTTTGTTTTACAATTGCTGTATATTTTAGATACAAGTGTTTGGGATATCTTGTCTCTCTATCATCTTGGTAATCTAGTTGTCCTAATATTAGTATTAGGACTACTAGATTACCAAGATGATAAGAAAGATAAGAAGTTAAATCCATGTTAAAGAAATGTTTGTATGATCTTTGTGGGTATGGTAAGCCTACTAAGATGTAAAGATGGATTTAAATTCTTATTAGGATACATTTTTCAGTCCTAATTTCACGTTATTTACACATAACAGCTATATATCCTGTGCTGTACGGGCGCTTAGAAACATGAGATTTACATATACAAACATTTAGATTGTGGATTACATTTACATTTGTTCCTTGCGGGATTTAACTCACGACTGCTCGATACAGTGAGAGTATAGAGCTGGTTAGAGAACCAGTAGACCGATTCGCCATCTTGCCATATTGTACAAAACGCAAAATTAATTTAGAGAATTTAACAGGAAGTTACAAGGTTAAATTTCAAAATTGAAGTTACATTTTAGAGGAGGTTTATCATCATCATCAGCCCGTGTCAGTCCACTGCTGGACGTAGGCTTCTCCCATGGCACGCCACTGAGCTCGATCTTCAGCTCTCCTCCTCCAATCCCTGCCCGCTGCCTTACGAATATCGTCGCCCCACCTAGCTACAGGGCGCCCTACACTACGTTTGCCGACACGCGGTCTCCACTCAAGAACTAGTCTGCCCATACGGCCTTCGGTTCTGCGGCATATGTGACCTACCCACTGCCACTTCAGCTTGCTAATTCGCTGAGCTATCGGTAACCTTGGGTTCTGAAGAATGACTTCGTTCCGGATTCGATCCCTTAGAGAAACTCCGAGCATAGCTCTTTCCATAGCTCGCTGACCGACCTTAAACTGGTGAACAAGCCGCACAGTGAGTGGCCACGTTTCGGTTCCGTATGTCATTAAAGGTAGGACGCACTGATTAGAAACTTTCGTTTTTAGGCATTTGGGTATGAGCGATAAGAAGGCTCGACGGAGTTTTCCAAATGCTGGCCAGCGCAGCTGTATCCGTCTCTTAACTTCCTTGTCGAAGTTGTTTTTACCTAGTTAGAGCAACTGCCCTAGGTATAAATACTCGGAAACAACTTCGAGGAAGGCTCCGTTTACGGCGATCGGTCCCGGGTCAACATGCTTGTTGATCATAAATTTGGTTTTATCTAAGTTCATCCGGAGAGACCAGGTTTCGACAGTGTCAAAGGCCTTCTCATAGTCCACGAAGGCTAGACATAGGGGTGATTATACTCTTCAGTCTTCTGTATAATCTGCCGCACTGTGTGGATGTGGTCTATGGTGCCGTAACCACTTCGAAACCCGGCCTGCTCCGGGGGTTGAAACTCGTCGAGCCTTCGCGCAAGACGGTTCGTGATGACCCTTGAAAACAGCTTGTATACATGGCTCAGAAGCGATATGCGTCGATAGTTTTTCAAAAAGGTTTTGTCACGCTTCTTGAATAACCACGCTTCTGTTCCATGCCTGCGGAGTTCTCCCAGTGTAGAGGACAGTGTTAAATAACTTCCGAAGCTCCTTTAGTACTGGGGTACCACCTGCCTTCAGAAGCTTAGTCGTGACGCCTTCCTCAACCAGGGCTTTTCCATTTTAAAGCTGTCTAAGGGCCAACTCGTTCTCATCCAGGCTGATCTCGGGCAAGTCTTCTGTGGAGTGGCGTGTAAGGGTGGCTCTGGGATCTCTTCTAAGAGATTCGGGTCGAGGTGCGTGTGAGGCGTAGAGCTGGCTATAGAAATTCCTGACTTCCAAGAGGATTTCCGGCTTAGAAGCGATCACAGTACCCGCTTGTGTAGTCAACTTTGTCAAGTGGTTTCTCCCAAGTGACTGGACTAACACTTTCGACCCCCGGCTCTGCTCGATGGCTTTCTCAATCTCAAGCGTGTTGAAAGGCCGGGTGTTCTGACAAGGTTGAGGGAGAATTTTGTCGTTGCTCGCTCATAAGCTCCAGAGTTTCCCTCGAAAGTGTAGATTACGCCTTAAAGATAGATGTACGCCTCGTTGTGCAGAATTTAGTGCCGTCTTCTCTAAGAGTCTGTACCACCTGCTCGAATTTCTGATCAACGCCATCAGTGGTTTCTAAGGCAGCGAATCGGTTTTCCAATTTTAGCTGAAAAGCTTGGAAACCCACAGCGGCTTCGGAGCCTGGACTTCATCAAGCGGACTCTTTCGCTCTTGCATTGTATACTCAGAGTGCCCTGTTTGAGCCGGTGGTCGCTTCCGGTTTTAAACCTTGCGATCACTGAGACATCTCTGAATATGCGCCTCTTATCCACCATGATGAAGTCGATCTCATTTTTTATTTTACCATCGGGGCTTCGCCATGTCCACTTTTTTTCGGCCTGTTTTTTTAAGAAAGAGTTCATCATAAACAGCCCTTCTCTTTCGAGAAAGTTGAAGAGCGTTTGCCCCCTGTCATTTCTGCTGCCGCAGCCCTATGGTCTTACTGAGGGTTCGCCGTCAGTTTTTACTCCCGCTTTGGCATTAAAATCTCCCATGACAACGTTGTAGTGTGCCCTAGGGTTTTTATGAAGGGCCTTAGAGACGTCCTTGTAGAGTACCTCTATGTCCTCGTCTGAGTGTGCCGAAGTCGGTGCATAAACCTGCACGATCTTGAGGGTGTACCTCTCGGTCAGCTTAATTATGAGGTAACACTCTATGGACCAGAAACCCGACACCACCGTTAGAAAGTTGGTCTTCCTCTCTAAAATACAAAAGATGGCCAGATTCTAGGGTTATGCTGTCTTTTCCCTGTCTTCGAACTTCACATAAACTCAGAACGTGCCATCTTATGCACTTTAGTTCTTCTTCTAACTGCAGAAGAGTTTCATCGAGTCGCAGCGTGCGTCCGTTATACGTAGCCAGGGTCAGTTCATGTTTGTAAGGTTGGCGGCCTACCGTAGCCCGGAGTTTCTTCGCACCCCCTGCCCCGCCGGAACCGTGACCGCCGCCGTGGTCAGGAATAGCGAAGCGACCGGGAAATGGGGGCCGTGGTATATTCCAAATTGCCATGAAAGGTTTTGCCCATAATCGCCACGCTGGGCATGCAGGTTGGTGATCGCAGGACGTAACTTCTCGCACTAGTGAGGCTGCTGCCCGTCACCGGTCTGGTTAAAAATTTAGTTACGCCATATTTGAATGGTTATACCGCCATTGTCGGTCCTCAGAGCCTCGTCCATCCGCGGTGCATCCTGCTGACCAACAGGTCAGCAGGATGCACCGCGGGCAGGAGAGGTTGACTTGGGGAGCGTAGATGGTAGGTGTCCCCCTTGCATCCCATGGAGGAGGTTAATCATTTTGATCACAGTTTCAAAAGCTTGTAATCAAAACTTTATATTAATTTAATCATCACTTCCATATTTTAAAAATAAGGTACTTAAACTACCTAAAGTAACATTAATACAAAACATTATATTCTTTACCATTAACTTTATTTTCAAATTATTTACATCCAAATTAGTAGTTATCTTACAAAGTTACATTAACTCTCAACTAATTGCTCTATTACCATTATATTTACTGCTATATTACTGTCTAGACACTATCTCTAATTTACTAAAACAATACTAAATTCCTAACTAATAGAATTGCATGTAAAACTCCCATAAAAGGTGAAGTAAGTTCCTTACCACCCTACAGATGGCGTTATACGTCACGACGCTACATCGATCAATGAAAGTGCACTTACTTGGAAAGAAATGTAAATGAAATTTGTGCTTTAGTTCATATTTTTTGTTTGTATTTATGTCACTAAAAGACTCCTTTATTTTTATGGTTTGTAATGGCCTTTTGAATGTTATGTAAAATATAGGTAAGTACTTACCACTTACCTATATTTTCATTGGTTCGTTGAATGATGTTTGATGTCCTTTCAGTTTCAATAATAATCACACTGATTTTTCATATAAAAACAACACAAGTTTTATTATACCGGAAAGGCCTTAGGAAAAAGATGCCATAAAAACAATGTCACTGCCTTCCAAATCCTTTTGTACCACCTGCTAAGAGTCTCCCACCTGGACATAAATGGCCGGTCTAGAAGTCTTTAAATAGACTTCGGACTCGGGTCGGCCGGAGCAAGGAAAACATGTTTAGGTGGAGACTCACATACAATACCAATCTGAAGTGTTTGTGTGGTGTTACCCAAACAATGACCCACCTTACATCGTACTCTGCATTCCCCTACACCTGCACGCGGCAGGATTTGATGAATGCCACCGACAATGCGGTACAGTAGGCCGCGTTCTGTGCCACTTCTATATAGATTTGACATGTCTGCCGTCGAAACGAAATAAGAAGAAGAATGTCACTGCATCAATCAAGTAACCTTAAAAACGTATTTTTTTGCAAGAAAATGCATTTAACACACGTAATAAATTACATATATTCACGTCACGATAATGTGCACCGAACCTTTTATTTTATAGCTCACACCTCCCTATCTCTCAGAACTAAATACCAATAACCTATGAACTTGCCGCCATAAATACGTTACTCTGACGTTATGTATGGAAATGCTTTCTAGGTGTTCACCACGAAAATTATACCAAGTAGGCATCCAATTCGACTTTTATATCCGTGTTGAATAATGCTTTATTTTTATGTTTTGCATCATATCCAGCGGGGGATTCAGAATGCGGAACTGAACAGAAAATTTTCAGGCAAGAATTCTTTATAAACATAGATAAAGGTAGCTGTATCCGCGTTTGGACTGGGTAAGTAAAGATTGATTTATTTAACAGAAAACAGTTTACAATCATATCATTGCTTATAATTAGATTTATTTAAGATCTGTAAAGTAAGTTACCTATACCTCCGGACAAATTAGGAGTCTCCGTAACCGGCGAGCGTGTATGAGACGAACTATTAGAGTAGAGGAAGCCAGAGAGGTATGTAAGGAAAGAACCTGTTGGAACTCTGTACTCTCTGCCTATCCCGTAAGGGATCTGGCGTGATGATATAGAATAGAATAGAAAGTTACCTATTTAAGATTTGAATGTGGCATCTATAACTATATTTAGGCGTGCAAGAAAAATCTAGAAGCTAATAGTCAGTAGCTAAGATGCAGTCATACTAAAATAACTGCATCGTTGCTTTAATAGTAAAAAAATCCGAATTTACAAATTAGGATTTTATGATTAGAAAGTAGCTAACGATAACTTATTTTATATTATACTAATTAAATTGTTAATTTATGGTATTAATATTGGATCTGGAGAAGGGGTTTGATAGAGTTGTGCGAATGAGACTGGGACATTTTACTAGAGTATGGTATAAATGGCACTCTGATGCGAGCCGTCCAATCCACCTATGTGGACAGCAAGGCATGCGAACGGGTGGGTGGTAACATGTCACCCTGGTTTGACGTTGAAATCGGCGTCAAGCAAGGTTGAGTGTTGTCCGCTAGACTGTTTATAACATATTTAGATAAAAGTCTACAATTCTGAAAGCGATGAATGAAGATGTACAAATGGGTGATCTAGTGGTAAATCATCTACTATATGCAGATGACGTGGTTTTAAAAGCGCCAACAGCCACTGATCTGCAAACACTATTAACAGTTATTAAAGACGATTGCAAGGAAAATGGCTTACATTTGAATGTAAAGAAAACCCAGATTATGGTTTTTGAACGGGAAGAAACCAGAAGAAATGTAAGGAATGTGGTTGGGAACGATGTGCTAAAGCAAGCGAATGAGTTTGTATATCTTGGATGCGCATTCAGTAAGGATGGGAAATATACCACTGATATAGAGAGAAGAGTGAGTGCGGGGAGCAGAGTGAATGGTGCTGTGGGAAAGCTACTTAGGAGCCGGCACTTAAGACAAAAGGCGCAGCTGGCCATACATAACAGGGTGCTTGTCAGCGAAAGCTGGGTATGTAAGAAGGAGTATGACAGTAGGATAAATGCGGTGGAAATGCGAGCTCTGCGAAAGATGTGCGGAGTGAAGCTGACCGACCGTATTCGCAACAGCCTAGTAAGAAAGCGAGTAGGTATAAAATATAGTACCGGTGTAAAGTTGAGAAAGGGTATGCTCCGTTGGTTCGGGCATATAGACAGAATATCAGAATAAAGAATGACAAAACAGATATACAATGCGAAAGTGGAAGGATGTAGGTACCGGGGTAGACCTAGATTATCTTACCATGACCAAATAGACCGAGTCTTATCTGAAGGGCAAGTCAAGAGTCGCCGTAACCGGCGAGCGTGTATGAGACGAACTATGAGAGTGGAAGGAGCCAGAGAGGCATGAAAAGAAAGAATCTGTTGAAAATCTGTACTCTCTGCCTACCCTGCAAGGGATCTGGCGTGATGATAAAGATAGATAGATAGATAGATAGAATATTGGACTTTTATCTTACAGTCAAATTAAAAATAAATAATTAAAAATATAGTTACATTATCGTATGGCTACGTAATAAGGGCAATTAATTCATAAGGAGATTATTTCATGACATTCTAAATTCAGAAGAAAAAGTGTTTTCATCATAATTATACCTACTACTTTTTCTAGTTCCTAACTTTAATAATTCCAGAACGGATAAAGCCGTCGGTATGAAGTCACTGGGTGACACTGGCCGTTACGAGAATAAGTCCAGAGAGCTTAGCACGAAAATATTGACGTTGGCGTGACGCTAGCGAGTAAACGTGCTGTCATGTTCCTGTTTATTTAGTAAATTTGTAATGGAACAAGGATGGCTTATCAATTCGCTAGCATGACGCTAACGTCCATTTTTTTGTACTAAGCCCACAGAGAGCTTTCTAGATAGAAACTCAGACAGGAAACATGACCAGTTTAGACGCGACGTCGACCGGCGACCGATCTTTATAATTCACTTCGCTACGTCCGGTACATCTAGTTTACGATATATTTTTCTTGTTCATTAAAAAATAAGAGGTTTAACTTAAACTTCACAAATTCAAAACGCTTTTTTGAAGAAATTCGAATTACATCTAAGACAATATAATGTACTTTTATACACTGTAATATACGTCATACTTTATTTAATATAGGTGCTTTATTCAAGAGTATCAGTAGAAATCCTTAAATCATACCTTCATGTTATAAACATGAGTGGTAAATATAATAGTGTATTACTTACATGTATCTCTAAGTTTCACAACACAAAATAATGAAGCAGACGAAACTAAGAAAGAATAATGAATATGTTGGAACTCTGTACTCTTCCTACCCTGCAAAGGTTCTGGTGCGATGCTATAGATCAATAAAAAGGTAGAAAGCAAGGAATAATTACCTATTGAAAATGCTGGGAATTTTTAACTAAGTCATTCGTTTATGAGTTTCTTTTTAAAACAACAGGAAAAATCGACCCCGTGGCTTTTAAACTCCGTAAACTTACCCTGGAATTTCGCCACCGTATCTCTATATTTCTTCATACTTACTGAAAATGGGGTTGACACTTCAAAATTTAAATTTTTCCATTGGATTTTTCCTTAACCTCTTTTCTATCGTAAGGGCTGAAATAAAGTAGATAGTATATGTATAAAATCCCTTTGTTGTGTGTGAAGGGCGTTGTTATTGAAATAAGGAGGCTGTGGGAGCATCCGATCGCGGTTATCGAGATAGCTGTATCCATGACATTGTGCCTTACTCCATGTCACTTCCAGAGACATCACGTCTTAAAAGCACTGACGTTGCTTGAAACTTTTCTATGAATAAAGACTGATTTTATGTAACTTGGTTAAATCCGAAGTACCAGAATCTGATCTCGTTGTAAAAAAAATATAGTATATCTATCTATCTATATATTCACGCCAGATCCCTTGCAGGGTTCCAACAAGTTCTTTCCTTACATACCTCTTTGGCTTCCTCCACTCTCATAGTTATATAGCATATAATGCACTAATTGATATTTTCATGAAAATCTATTTTTATTGATCTACCTATCTATAACATCACGCCAGATCCCTTACGGCGTAGGCAGAGAGTTCCAACAGGCTCTTTCCTTACACACCTCTCTGGCTTCCTCTACTCTCATAGTTCGTCTCATACACGCTCGCCGGTTACGGAGACTCCTGACTTGTCCTTCAGATAAGATCCGGTCTATTTGGTCATGGTAAGATAGTCTAGGTCTTCCGCGGTACCTACATCCTTCCACTTTCGCATTGTATATCAGTTTTGTCATTCTTTCTTCGGACATCCTTTCTATATGCCCGAACCAACGGAGCATACCCTTTCTCATATCTTTCTATATATTATTTTTATTGATAATGCCATTTATGTAAAACTAAATAGAATAATATTTTATATTATTACCTATATGCTTTTTCAGGACTGAAAATTTTGACCTTGATATTATGTAATTTAAGTAGTGATTTAAAAACACGCACAAAGGAAACTTTGAGTCAAAACCGCAATTTTGCAATTGCATTTGCTATTGTGAAGATAGAAATGGAGTCCATTTTTGAGTATTGAATAAATCAAATGGTTTATTTATTGAATTCTAGTGAAAAAACACAAAACTTTTGGTTATTTGCATCCAAATGAGAATATCATAATATTGGAGTAGGTACTGTACAACAATTAGTACGACAGTTCTATTTATTCAATGAATCCCATTTTAGTGTTAATAATTTGATGGACGAATACAAAATTAATGAAAAACAAAGCATGTTTTATTCAGTAACCAAGTTCAAAATTACATCCTTGGTTTAGATCCCTTTGAAGTAAATATTATTCCGCTGTCCTTTAATAATTACGTTTAGTTACATGAATAAAATAAAAGATGGAAAAAGAATATGTACCAACCATTCATATATTTTTTACTATTTAATCAAAAAAAAGCCAACTATTTGTAATCAATAGACTTATCTGCAATTCGAATTCATATTTTGAATTCATACTCATAAAACTAAAAAAAAAATAGTGTAGATAATGTCAAATATAGCTCAGAATAAATAGAGCCATATATCTTTAAAGTATTTTTATGAACATATTTCAAAACTGTGCACGCATGGCGGACAATTTATGTAGGGTTGTCACGCGATACACAAACAATCCGCTAATCACCTGAAAGCTTTTAGCTTATTTAAAAAGCAGTTTTTAGAGTGATTTAATAATATCTTGGCCAGCCTTAATGTCTAGTGAAATCCCTTTTTTTTCTAGGTCAAAAAACAAGAATATCATTGTTGTAACCGTCAGTGATGAGATACTGGCCACTTAAATTTATTTTACATTATATGAATAATGTCTTTTGAATTCAGAACTGTCAAATATAACACAACAGCAGGAAGTGTGTGCTATTTTCTCGTCCACAAGACACTTGGTGAGAGTTATTCAAAATTATAGCAATTATTTAATATTTATTTGGTCGTGGTAAGATAGTCTAGGTCTTCCCCGGTACCTGCATCCTTCCACTTTCACATTGTATATGAGGTATGTAAGGGAAGAACCTGTTGGAACTCTGTACTCTCTGCCTACCCCGCAAGGGATCTGGCGTGAGGTTATAGATAGATAGATAGATTTAATATTTAATCGCATACCTACTCAATTCAAATTTTCACTTTTATCTCAGACTAAATTGCGTATTATGCATGAACGTATAAAAAACTTTATTTATACGTCCATGGTGTTACGAGTTATTATGTTTTGACTATAATGTGTGTATTACACATTATTTTATTATATATACACAGTTTTATTAATAATAAGGCTGACAATTTTTATGAAATGATTACAACCTTTCGTATACCTTCTTTCCTATTTCCTCGCAAAATTTCCAATACCCAAATCGAATTACAAAACTAGCTAACGTACCAACAACCCAACAACTCACGACCACAACTCAGAACAACGATACGCACCGAAATACGGTTTTCGGCAATAACTGGGCAACATTGTAACAATTTAATACGGCATAAACAATAGAAATGTTCGTGGTTGGTACGCGGCCCGTGCCGGCGTATGTGCGCGTACTCGTCGTATTTATTGCGTATTGCGTATAGTATTGTGGTACGATCGTTACCGTATATCTGAGTGGGGGCGTGTGGGAGCGCCCTATCATGAATCCTGATACGTGGCGACCGGTTTATAGGGAGCCGTGAGCTTTTTAATGTTTAGATACGGCGGACTTTCTGCACTATTGTTTTTATATTTGGTCGGTAAGTATACGAGAGTTAAATTAAGGAACATGCATGTTGAGCAATAATAATAATATTAGCCCTGCTAAGAAACTGTCCCACCGTAGGGCACGGGCCTCCACTCAAACTGAGAGAGCTTAGGCCATAGTCCACCACGCTGGACAAGTGCGGGTTGGCGAAATTCACACTTCTTCCTAGAAACTTAAGCATGCCGGCTTTCTCACGATGTTTTCCTTCACCGTTAAAGCAAGTGATCATTATTTTTTAATACGCACATGCTTTCGAAAAGACAGAGGTGCGTGTCTGGGTTTGAACCCGAAACCTTTGACTTTGCAGTCTAACGATCTAAACTTTGCAGCCCAATGGTCTAACGTTGAGCAATACTACACATTCTATCTATCTATCTATATTATCACGCCAGAACCCTTACGGGGTAGGCAGAGAGTACAGAGCTCCAACAGGCTCTTTCCTTACATACCTCTCTGGCTTCCTCTACTCTCATAGTTCGTCTCATACACGCTCGCCGGTTACGAAGACTCCTGACTTGTCCTTCAGATAAGACCCGGTCTATTTGGTCATGGTAAGATAGTCTAGGTCTTCCCCGGTACCTACATCCTTCCACTTTCGCATTGTATATCAGTTTTGTCATTCTTTCTTCGGACATTATTTCTATATGCCCGAACCAACGGAGCATACCCTTTCTCATTTCTTTCTACTACACATTATATTCAAAAAAACTATAAAATTCTACCTATAAGCATGGTTAACTATGGAGCTAGTGTAACTGACTAAATTTAGAAATGTGTTTTTTGGACCCCTCGTCCATAATATCCGTGAAAAATACCTACATAAAATTCGTCAACGCGAAACCATGGTCTACATTTTTACTGATTACTAATTACTAAAATATTCAAATATCGTCTAATGAATAAAAACAAAAATGAAACATGTTTTGTGAATATAAAAACGCTAGTAAATTTACATGACAGACAAAATGTCATAAATCTTCTAAAATGTTCAGAGTTAATTACGAATTCATTTAAATATAGAATGACGCAAATACGCTGTTTGGTTACCGTCGCCGTCGTGCTAATATACAATGTGATTGGTCTAGAATCTTTTTAACCCAAAAATAACACTGCAAAAATTATATTCGAAAAACTCCAGATCAAAAATACAAACATAACTCGTAGCTTACATATAGGTGGCGGCGTGAAAGGGTTTGTTGATTGGACATCCCTCCCTGGTCCCTCTGACCCGTGCACCATGTTAATGGGTTTAATCGTCCCTATAGTCCGTCTCAACAATTTATGTATCATTTTCGATCCCGTTATGCACGCCGGATTATGCGTGGCTGCGACCCTCCCGTTTCAAATTCGTAATGGTGATGGCACAAGATATCTGAATTTATAATGTTATATCAACACTGATAATTTACTCGGGTACGGTTTTAGTTGTTTAGCAAGCACACACCTACATAAGTTATCAACTTACTATACGGGGTAAGTAAAACTATAAACTTGAGTGTTAAGCAAAGAGGTGGTGAAGTTATTAGGGTGATTCGGGGTAGTTTCCTTTGTAAATATGATATGTTTGGGATATTTTTCTTTGTTAGCCTGGGTCGTCTTACTGTAGGGTCAAATCTTTTCTTCATATGGTAATTCAGCTCATCTCACCACTTCTTTCAGAATGATGTCAATGTGTGTATTGGGATGGAATAAAACACTACATTTTTATTTGTTAGATTTTTATTCTTAAATGTGAATTGGTAACTAAAGAATAGTTCATAATGAAAATTTATTGCCTTAGTTATAACATATCTATTTTTATATCAACAGTTGTAAATTGTCTCAGAGATTCATCTACAAATCAACAGAACGTCAAGAATCAAGCAACCATAGATTATTTTAATGGAATTATTTTAATTATCTTTTAATTATCTAGAACTATTTGTGTAAATCACCTTACAAATACTATATATTTTTATATTGCTATGTGTTTAAAATGTATCTTACATAGATTATACATCTCCCTTCATAATATGACCCATATACATCTACCGCAAAACGTATTCAAATATTTCAGCACTACCCAAGTCCACACTCAAATATAGCACACAAAGGCACACCAGCATACCTATATTAAGGGTGCCTACGAATAACAGGTGAGGCTTTTATCAGAATTTAAAATAGGGCTTAACACCGCACGGCTAGGCCCGGCGTATCGCTCGTACCACTCTCGGCCCGGATCGGCGTATTTACCCGGATTTAACCGGATTAATACCGCCCGGAGCCTGTTGGAACCGCCCCGTACTGATATCACGTTGTTTATTCCACGTTTTAAATTGCAAATGGATTATTTTAATTACGCCATTTGTATTAACAGGGATGTGTTATGTTAATACGAGTGGAATGGTACCTATTAAAATTTTGAAACTTTTGATTTTGATATTGACAATATTGTGTGAAATAATTATATAATATTTGTTTGACAAATTATTTTTAATAGTATTCACACCGTCACGCCTATATTCCCCAAGCGGGGGTGGCAGAGGAGTACTGAGTACAGCCACGTTTCGCCGACGATGTTAGGTCCCATGTAATAGGCGGCGAGCCTATTGCCATATACTGGCCAAAATTCCAGACACCGGACTCATACTGGGAATTTTTCGTAAGAAAAACTACATTTGTCCGACTTAGGATTTGGACCCAGGACCTCATGATCACAAAGCGATGCGCTTTGCCACTAAACCAACGAGGCAGTTAATAGTATTCATTTACAGTTTTATAGTTCTATCTAGATCGCCACGCCAGAATGCCTGCGGGATCGGCAGAGAGTTTAGACTGTTTTTCTCACATACTTCTCTAGCTTTGTCAACTCTCATAGCTCATCTCATACATGCTTTATAATTATAAGGTGCAAGCCACTTTATTGGGGCATTATAAGACGTTTCGCGCGCTTCCCCAACCTTGAGGTTAATAACCATATAATTTGCTACTACAAACACCATCACAAAAAAGTTTCTAACAGGTATGAGTCATGTCACAAATTAACTCGTATAAGCAACAAAAAATGAAGCATATTAATTCAGTACATCTGAGTTTGTATTTAGTAATTCATAAAAACGTCTTTATAAAGAACGCTGTCAGTACTATAATTACAATCTACATCATTCTTATATAACTCAGAAAGTACAATGTAACAGGAACGAACCCAATACACATACATAAAACTTCGACATACAATCTCCTGAACCCCAAGATGAAGACACGCTACGGCGTAGCACTAACATATAATCCTTTTCGCTACAATAGCAATTTCAAACTTCCTTAGGGGCTTGGGATAATCTTTCTTTATATCGAGCTACGAGCCGAAACCGCGTATATATCCCATCTCTCTCCCACCCCACTCACAAACATGTGTAAGAAAAGAACGGGGCACAATAAAAGCTGAAGAAAGCGACTTCTCAATAAAGAGGGGAACGGTAATGCGTATTTAAATTTTGGTTCAAGTGTAATAATTCTGTTTTTAATTTAATTTCTAATGGTGTTGTAAATCTATAGGGGCGAGATTAGAGGAGGCATAAATCTATTTTTGGAATTAAAGTGGCTATATTTTTAATTCTTGAAGGTATAAGACGGACGATTTAGCGCAGTGCTTAAGAGCTTAAGCCTAATAGTCGATTCTCGCACGGGACAAATCTTTGTGTGATCCACAATTATTTGATTCAGTCTGTGTATTTGTGTATGTGAATTGTCATGTTTGTAAACGCACCCACGACACAGGAATGAATACTAGGGTGAGGATACGTTTTTTTTTTAAATTAGATTCATAAAAACTGTTATTAAGCAAGTCTTTTGATATAATTTGACGAAATATAGATATGATAAGATAACGATTTCGGAAATATTATTAATCACATTTGTAATTAGATGTGGGCTTCATTTGTTTTTCCGTTTTCGTCCACCAAATTTTTTTTAGTATAATAATATATAACCTCTGTTGTACAGAAATAGTTGGTGTAAGATGGAGTTTCTGTCTTTAAATTGAGCAGTAGCATATATTTACTACCTATTTTTGCATTGCTCGATCACAGTACTATTCCGTTATGACACTTATCCTGCGTATTATTTTTAAAACTCATAGTATTTAACAATATTCCCAAACGAACCTTATCGGAACAATTTTAATTTACAATAAATTCATATAAAAAAAATTAACAATAACCATATTTAGCTTCGAGTACGAGCACCGAATGCGACCTAAAAATAATCTATATCAATTTCCTTATTAATTTCGGGAGTGGCAAAGGCGTTACTTTCATAGCCACTTTAATGGGTAATTTTCATAAACAAAGTTGAGAATCCCCGAAGATGGGGCGAGAGGGTGTCGGGGCGGGAGGGACGGGTTGGCGCGGGTTCCTTTCCGAGATAGAAAACAGCTCCGCAGCAGTATAATGGGTTTTTGGAATGGCGTCGTCCATCTCGCCCCCTCCCCCTCTCGCCCCGCGGACGGGGAGAGCCCTCCCCTGGGCGAGAAAGGATGAATTCTTATTTCCTCATCTCGAGGCGTCCGGTGCGAACCCTCCATGTAGATTGCCTTTTCTTGTAGGACCTTCGTATAACATAACAATGGCTTGTTTTCAATTTTGTTGGTGTTATTCCTTTCGTAACTATTATTTTCGTTTTTAGTTTGTATTGGTAATATGTGGGATATTTCCTTGGTTTGAACGCCTTTTTTTTTGAGATACAATATTGGTAATTTCTTCCACATCCCAGATCTTTATAGGGCAGCATCTGTAAATAATAAAATTTTCCAAATTAGGATAGTAATCTTGTTTTCGAAAATGAATAAGTTAGGCACAGTTTTAAAATTATTGCTATAAAAAGTTTGTGCATATTATTTATTTATTTATTATAATATACATATTATAACACTTTTTGTATATATTTATGGTAACAATATAGTCTTATATGCATATCAATAACAGACGTACACAGCATTAACAAGAATAGTGTGTAGATAAGTATATTGGTACAGGTGAGAAAGAACATTTTAGATTAATGATAATCAACTATGAGAGAGGAGGAAGCCAGAGAGGTATGTAAGGAAAGAACCTGTTGGAACTCTGTACTCTCTGCCTACCCCGCAAGGGATCTGGCGTGATTATATAGATATATAGATAGATAATTAAATATTTACGAATAGGAAATTAATAATTAATAATGAGTATTACATGGATTTAATTTAATAATAATTAGCGACGTAAATTATTGAGCAGGAAAAAAGGTTATATTAGGTAGTTTAATATAGAAATCATAAACAACATGATTTACCAAATAGAAAATGAGATACTACACACATCTGTGGAAACGAATCAGTGCAGCCTGGCGTGATTATGCCGTAATTCTTTGTAGAAAGTTTTGTATCGATATCATCACGCCAGATTATTTGCGGACTAGACAAAGAGTACCATGTTCCAAAAAGTTAGGTAATTCGCTTCAAACCTTTCCCGCCTCCTCGACTTTCGTAGTTCATCTCATACATGCTCGTCGTTTGTGGAGATTCTTGACTTATCCATCAGATAAGAGTCTGTCTATTTGACCATGTTAAGATTGTTATACGCATATATAACTAGAAGTAAGTGGTATCAAATTATACGTGGTTGGAGGTTTTAATTATATTTATAAAAAGTTATATGCAGTGTAAGTGCAATGTTCATGATTGTGTGATATTTTCAACGGGGTAGCGACTGCATTCATGAAAATGTGCGCGCCAAAAATACTTTGATACGATGCCAATACATGCAGAACACAAGGATAAAATACAGAATACTCGAATGCATCGTTTTATATTATGACATAGGTATTGTTGTACAGTAATCTTACATTCGGTGAAATGTGTACAGACTGTATCTATTTGCCATTCACGCTTGGGTATTAAGAAGCGTAACGAAGCTCAGATTTAGTTTTTTATCTCTATCTCTTTATCTATATGCTCACGCTAGATCTCTAGCAAGGTTGTCAGAGAGTATTTGCTGAGAGAGCGAGTACTTTTTTTAATATGTGTATTTTAATTCTGGAACTCCGCAGTCTCTGCTTACCTCGCAAGGGATCTGGCGTGATGATGTAGATAGATGTGTAGTAATTTCATCAAGAAATGTACAAATACCCTGTATCCAACAAAATATAATCATAGTCGCTGTTTACCAACTAGCAAATATAACAACACTAATATAACGAAATTATAGGTCTCATAATCAGTTGCCAAAAATCTGTTTTCATTCGTGAGACGCTATTACGAAAATTCCTAACGTAACAAACCATTCCCACTTGACCTTCTAGACTCTTTCGGCCGCTACTTTTTCTGCCTGTTCGTTATGTAGAAAAAGGGGGAGGGGAGGTCAAGTTAGGGTGGCGATTGTATAGCAATCATAGCAGTTGTATGAAATGAGAAGTCTCCCTTAAAAGGATAAACAAGTAACGTGTGCGCGAAACAGCTAAGACACGCTGAATTCATATTTTAGTCGAACCTCCCTTCTGTGTAGGTTTGCTATGAAGAGGGGAGATGAGAAGCAAAATGCTCTACTTACACCAAAAGTTATATAACAAAAAAATAGTTATCAATAAAGGAAGAATAAAACAATAATAACGATTTTAAAAAATCAGTCTCCACATACTTCATATAATACTTTAAAGTACTTAATTAACTTTTGTATTTTGAGATTTGTAGCGTTTTATTTGTTGGGAAATCTTTAGTTGTTTTAAAACGCTTTATTATTTTCTTAGCCAAATATTACTTTAACTATTTAAATGGTACTGCTACTCTGCCACTTCCCTTGTTGTGCCAGTGTAAATGTTAGATTACATAATTACAATAGTCACAGTATAAAGTATTTACACTCGTTTTTAGAAATGTTTGTGGCGTTCTCAGCAGCTCTAGCAAACGATGCAAACAATAGTAGGTTACTAGATGGCGCTAGGATACATAGAATATACTCTCTTAAAAATACATTTTAGATTTATTTTTAAAGACCAAACTATATATCGTCGTTGACAAATTAATATCTGCTATGTGCAGAAAGTACAACTTTTAAACATTTTTTTTTATATGAAGCGACTACAGTTATACGGCGGTATAGTGCTTAGACTCACATAGCAGCCGTTTTATACGAAAATGTAGTCAAAATGTCGATATTTCCAAAAAAATGCATATAGCAGATATACATTTGACAACAACGATATATTAACATGACAAAGAATAATTATTTTTGCGGTAATAACCATATATCTCTCACAATCCAACAAAATTTGAAAAAAAAATTTTTCCATGTAGAGCATTCGTCTATCCGTACCAAGGAAGTAACGCACCAAAAGCTCCAGTAGCACCGTTCTACCATCAAAATTGCTTTCCTTATATCTTCAATAAATGTTTAAAACATCCCTGCAAGCATGTGTTTTATGTGTTTTACCGCTTGTTACATTAATTTTACTTGTTTTATTTTTATTTATGTAAGTATGTATCGTGGTGGAGGCACAAAATATCTATTTGAATTCGTTTTGGTAATATTTTCATACGTACACGTAGAAGTAAACGGTTGTGTTTACTTAGTTGGAAAATCTAGATGTAAAAATGTAAAATTGGTGATAATTGATAATTCTGATTGGCGAAAGTACAGGAAGAACGAAAAAAAGGCATTTTATTGTTATGTTATGGCTCTTTACGTACCTCGCAAGGAAGAGCGAGATGGCTTGCTGATATAGATATCTAGATTCAGTGCAATAATCAAACCAGCAGACACTCATCATTACTCAAGCCGCCTACACTAAAACTTTCACCACTCGGTCGTGCAACAATGAAGATCACAAGTAATAAAGTCTCGGTCAATTTAGCTATTTGTAAATAAATTTGTTTCGTGTTACAATAGAGTGGAATGTGGATACATCGCGGTCCGCCGGCAGTCAGATTTATGCTTATCTCATCGCTATAAAACGGCATTAATGCATATAAATATATCAGGAGGAAAAGTGTGCGGTGGACATGAGTTTGTTAGTAGTTGAGACTTGCAAGAAACGAGAAGAAGAAAATGGTAATAAATTATTTAAGACATCCAGATATCATAAGCATTTATTTGGAAAAGTTAAGGTGACTATAATTATCCAAATCAACCAAATGACTCAAGGAAAGTAACATTGAGTTTTACTCTGACACAGATAAAATTAAATAAATATGTTATAAACAATAAATATGTCTTTAATGCACGATTATTAGAATAATACTATTCCTCTTGAGTTGGTAATTTTTTGTTCCTTTTTCTTGTTTCTCGTCGATTGACACGATAATTCTTCACCCAAGCACCATTGAAGCCGTTGGTATATATCGTCGCAGTAGTCTGAAAAGAAGAATAAAATGTTAAATTATCTACAAAACCTACAGTTTAAAGGGGGAAAATTTCTGGCAATCTGCTACTATCAAGCCACGAAGTAGTGACTACCACATTAAGTGGTAACTGAAACCAACACAGCTTAGCGTGCCTTTTTGAAACATAGAGATTGGTTTGAAACATAGACACCATTCGATGATTGAACCGAATACTACTTAACCTTGGTGATCGCGTACACTATAGATCCGCAACCCTACAAGTGCTTATGAATGGATATCATATCTATCTATCTAGATATTATATCTATTGGAATACTATGACTACACGACTTCAGTACAACCACCTGTCTGCAATCCGGCCATAGACCCAAGAGCCAAATTTACCCGATACTATACCGCAGACATCCCGGACATCAGTCTGTACGAGATTAGTATGGCTCTATAACAGCTCAAGAACAACAAGGTGCCAGGCAATGACGGTATAACAACCGAGCTTCTCAAGGCTAGTGGAAAGCCGATATTGAGGGCTTTCCAGAAGCTTTTTAATACCGTCTTTGAGGGCAAAGCCGGTCGTTGTACGGTCCTTAGGGGAGGCTTTTGTCCTGCAGTGCACGTCTTTCGGCTGAAGAAGAAGAAGACTACACGACTATAATCATAGAAAATAAAATTATGCTTGTATGTATGGCTTTATCCTTACACATTCTTTGTAAGTTTTAAACAAGCGCGTTCCACAAATCTGCCTCTCCACCAATCCGAATTGATGCAGTCTTTTGTCTTTTATCTCGATATAGGCAGCTCAGCAGTGGGACAGAACAGCCTGATATCAATGGACTGAATCAATATTACGTCGTATTTTATAACGATTAGAAGAAAAGCAATAAGAAAGCATATCCACCCTACCCCAAAACACACAGTCGCCCCATCTGAACAGGATACCCGATCTCCCTTTTGCCGGTTGCGCGGGAAACTTCTCTGGATCCGTTTCCTGTCCCCCTCCCCCACCGGGTACCCACTGCTTACACAAACACGACTACCCTCCGAATAAATCCGTTGATACGAAAAATAACGGTTTTTCGTTACTTAGAATTTTTTTTATTTGTGTTTCGTATAGTTACTATGTAGCGTGCAATCGGGGAGGCTTATGTCTAGATGATAATGATACCTATTATACTATATTACTACAAGTTTCTGCCCGCGACTTCCTCCGTGTTGACTTTAGACAGGAAAATAACATTTTTCCAGGATAAAAAGTATCCTATGTAAATAGTAATTGAATAAGCTATAGTTTACATTTTAAAGGACGCAGAGAGCAGCTTTTTCTTTTTTTTTGTAAAGTTACCTCATTCGGACATCCAAGGATATCATTCGAAGGCGTCGATATATCATCACCAGATCCCTTGCGGGGGCTAATATTATTTCATTGCGAGTAGGTAGTTAGCAAGATTTTACTAGTAAATACAAATCCTTCTTCCTATAGAATTAGCATAAGTATATTAAAAAGCAAAAATCATTTATCATCCTTCAAATAGCATGTGTGTTTAAAATGATTGCGAAATTTTGTGATTACTCTTCTAATTTATTTTGATTAGCAAACCGCAAGATAACTAACGGTCGTAGTCAGTAGTTAATTCGTAATTATTATTGAAAGCAATTGTGACATTTAAATATTTACATTACGCTGGCATTTCGGGTATTTAAATTGTGCAATTAATCTAAGAATGCAATGTCGTTTACATGTAGGCAGTGCCTCTGCCAAGTCAAAATCAAAACGCGTTAAAATACCAAGCATGACTTGATTTGTTTCGGAGTCTAAAGAAATGATTCTTCGCTCTGGGTAACACTAGTTGAAATATCAAGATGTTGCAACTACATTTTATTCAGTAATGTGTTTTTTTTTTCATTGTAATATTGCAAAACAATCCTAAGAAGGCAGGTATCATCAGAGAGCTTAGCACAAACAGATTGATGTTAGCGAAACGCTATCGAGAAGAGCGTGCAGTCTCAGCCATATTTAAGTAAATTTGTAGAGTATAAAAGATGGCATATAAACTTGACAGTATGACACTAACGTCCATCGGTTCGTGCTTAGCCACTTCTATTGTTGAAGTTGAGTAAATAGTCCTGAGATACTTAAAATTATGTTTTTAGTAATGATAAAATATTTTTCAAATATACTTTTCATTTAAAAAATATTAAATCAATACCCGCAACACTAATTAAAACTGTATAGCTGACTATAAATACTTAATCATACAGAAACTTTGAATACATTTATATCAAATTAAAACGTCGCAAGTACAATCGTATTTTGCGTTTTATGATCCCTAGTTACATTAAAACTATTCACTAATGTTCCAATAGTATATTATAAAGTTGGATATGTAATTAACCTTTCGATGAACAGGTGAAGATCCCATAACAGTGCTCTCACATATTAATATGTATTACTTTAATAAACTCAAAATTATTACCGGAATTTGAATATAATCAAGAGCCACAATCAGATACTGATTCCCTTTATAAATGTATTAGCATTAATATATTGGTCATTAGATGTGTTAAATTTGTAGTAAGTTACTCAAGTCATTTTATTTTCTTTTGTAATGTAATTTAGTTATCATGTACGCAGATCAAAGGATGCGGTTGGATATTAACATTAAAGGTTACAAACACTTCATTTTAGAGATATAAGTCGGAAGCGAATCTTGGAGAACTCGAAAACATGGATGTTAGAATATACAGTGGCAACTGGAAAGAACAATAAAATCGAGAGGTTTTATTGTCCTTTCCTTTTTGTTCACATCACGTAAGATGAGATGTGGACAAAAAGATGTAAAAAAATCATAAATCAATTCAATTCTAGATTTTTTTTTAATAAAACGTAGCTAGTAAACACTGGGATTTATTCCTGTATCGTGGGTGCGTTTACAAACATGAAAATTCACTTACACAAATACCCAGACCGAAACAAATAATTGTGGATCACACAAAAATTTGTCCCGTGTGGGAATCGAACCCGCGACTATTAGACACAGTGGGCGGAGCGGCTTAAGCTCTTAGCCACTGCGGTAAATCGTCCGTCGAAATAAAAACATTTTAAGCACATAGCAGAAGTCAAGATCGCCAATTATAATACCAATTTAAAAATATAGAGTATTTATGTATAATTATATAATTTTAATAGTTAATCATACATTTATAACCTCTTTTAATGGGCTATTATTATTGCGTACTCCTACGTATCCTACATCCAATTTTAATAATAAATATTTATAAATAGGCCTGACTTCGCCTCGTGGTTACTAGGATGGAACACAGGGGAACGTAATGTGGCACACATTATGATTTATAAGTCATAAAAGGTGTCACGCTCATAATGAGTCATTAAAATTAAATATTGTTGCAATTAATTACTACGTTTATTACTTAAAATAAGGTCATTAAGCACATATTTATCGTGCTTTTCGATGAATCTATACCATAAAATAAATAAAAAATAGATAGATGTACCCTTATGTATCTGTATCTTGTAACATACCTTTAAATTAGGTACAAAAAATACTAATACCCAACACAATTCTCTGTTACATAATGCCCAAGAAAGGCCTTCTTTTAGACCTTGGATTAAAGTATCGTTAGCGCAATAGATGTCGCTTCTAAAGAGGTTACATCAGCGTACTAAAAGCCACGTTGCAGTCAACAATGGCGCCCGATAGTGCCACAATAAACCGCCTCAAATGGCCCGGAACTTTTTCTCTAATGGTTTATTTAAAAAATCTCACAATTTTCATTCCAAGTTTCCTTCGGGGGAGGCGCATAAATCTATTTTATTTCTCGTCTCAGGCATTTAGCTTTTGATCGGAATTGCTTTTATGTGATGTTTGTGCTCTTTCTTAGTATCTCGGTGATTTAATGTTATAGTCTGGTCGACGTGTCCTTCTTTCATAGATACGGCCCTCCTTTGTAACTGGAAGGCCTCGTGTGACGGCATTGAATAAGGAATCCGATTTTTTTATCGTGTTATATTTCGTGTTAATGGAGTCGGGAGTTGGGCGTTAAAGTTAGATGTGACCATTAAAGTGTTTTACCATCTACCTACAACAAAGCTGAGCTACAAAGATTCAATATTATTGTGGGCAAAAACAAGATCAGATAGAAACCAATAGCTAGATAATAAACTTTATTTGATTTGCTTTAAGGTACTGTATATTCAAATTTTATAAATGTTGTACAAGTACTTAAATATAATTTATTTGACTAATATAAAGCATAGCGTATTAAAAATTAATTATCACTTGCTTTAACGGTGAAGGCAAACATCGTGAGGAAACCTGCATGCCTAAGAGTTCCTCGAAGGTGTGTGAAGTTCGCCAACCCGCACTGGGCCAGCGTGGTGGACTATGGCCTAAACCCTCTCAATTTGAGAGGAGACCCGTGCCCAACGGTGGGACAGTTTCTTAACAGGGCTACTGTTATTATAATATAAAGCATATAAAACAACTTATGTAAGTATAAATCTTTTTGATATGTGCGCTGAGCACAATTATAACATTAAATTTGCTTAGCTCAGCCCGAAATTTTTGTATTAAAAAATAAATTTGAAATGCATCTCTAATACCGACTCCAATGCTTTCTTACTCAAAATTTATTGACCTTTATACAAGTCATGGAATAAAAACTTGAGGGACGGCTTGATCCAGTGGTTAAGAGCTTGATTCGCTTCACCCTCTGGATCGGTAGGGTTCGATCCCCGCATGGGACAAATATTGTGACCTACAAATATTTGTTTCGGCCGGGATGATAAATAATATCAGCCCTGTTAAGAAACTGTCCCACCATTGGGCACGGGCCTCCTCTCAAAGTGAGTGGGTTTAGGCAATAGTCCACCACACTGGCCCAGTGCGGGTTAGCGAACTTCACACACCTTCGAGAAACTCTTAGGCATGCAAGTTTTATCACGATGTTTTCCTTCACCGTTAAAGCAAGTAATAGTTAATTTTTAAAACGCACATCCTTTCCTAAAGACAGATGTGCGTGCCTGGGTTCGAACCCGAGACCTCTGACTTTGCAGTCCAACGGTCTAACCACTAGGCTATCACTGCTGTTGTGAATTTGATATTCGCAAGTAATTCCAAGTGTGGAGCTACATGTTTTAAAAATAAGAGAAATAAAATAGATCCATAGAAAACGATTCCTAAACCAAATCTCCCCATTAAAGTCCTCAGATGTAGAGCCGGCACCACCCCACGGCAGCGGCAGCCCGAGTCGTCAGTGTCCTCAGACAATCGCGTTTACGACGCATAAAAGTTAGTCTTTATAGGCGATCCGTGTATAAAAGTGGCGTTTATACGTTTTTAATTAATTGTCGCGCCGTTAAACGCCATATCAACTCTGTCGCTGATGGCGGTGCCTGGGATTGTTAAGCGAATAGTGATTTAATAATAAAACGCATTTGATGGTCGGACAGTTCATAAAAGTCTCGTAAAATAGCCGCTGTAAATCTTTTAGTCAGTAAATTTTTCCCGCCTTGTGATTTGTTAAAGATATACCTTACCTAGGATGATGAGTTAAGTTTGTACCACACAGGTGCAGTATAATGATTATTAATAATGTATCTGGGTATGTAAAAAGGGGAGTGAAAATAGGATAAATGCGGTGGAAATGCGAGCTCTGCGGAAGATGTGCGGAGTGAAGCGACCGACCGTATTCGCAACAGCGTAATAAGGAATAGAAAGCGAGTAGGTATGAAAGATAGTATCGGTGTAAAGATGAGAAAGGGTATGCTCCGTTAGTTCGGGCATATAGAAAGAATGCCAGAAGAAAGAATGACAAAGCAGATATACAATGCAAAAGTGGAAGGATGCCGTGGTACCGTGGATGACCTAGACTGTCTTACCACGACCAAATAGACTGAGTCTTATCTGAACGACAAGCCAAGCGTCTCCGTAACCGGCTAGCGTGTATGAGACGAACTACGAGAGTGGAGGAAGCCAGAGAGGTATGTAAGGAAATAGCCTATTGGAACTCTGTACTCTCTGCCTACCCCGCAAGGGATGATGATGTACCTAATACATTATAGGTATCTTTCTATAGTAGTTTTATATTATAAAGGCAACATTATGTAAAACTGTAAGAGTTCTAATACAAAATATTTTGCCCTAAGGGCTTACCACGATCTTTTTATCTACGGGGGGAGTGACAGTGATGCAATTACTTTACAAAAGAATAATAAGGGACGACGTATGTCCAAAAAAAATATAATATTCTAAAAAAAAATGCATTTTGAAATTAAAACTGCGTTACCACGACTTAGCTACAATTATTATCTGTGTTTTAAGTAAGTTGTATTGATTAGTTTTTAAGCATTTCCCGTTAAAATCATAAAATGTAAAGCAATAGAGATGACTTTGGATTTTTATTTAATCGAGAAGATTTTGTTTAGTCGTGTATTCCTTTTACCAAATTATACGATTTATAGTCGAAAATGATATTTATTAATATTAAGTTCCTAATCCATATACTTCTAAACATATTTTTTTCCGCAGTAGGCCCTTAATTTCGATCGTTAAAATGCACCTGTATGGAAAAGTCCTTAAGAACGACGCCAAATCGGTTATCAACATTCCATTTATTTTAAAAGAAACACCTTATTTATTGTTTCATTAAATATTATTAACATGTTAAGCTTTATCTAAAAATTTGAATATGTATGATAATAAATTACTTAATCGGTGACTCTGAGTGTGTTTTTTTTGTAAAATAAAACACCCAATTAAATGAGTTTCCGTGGGCGGGGTTTAGATGTCTTCATTGCCATATAAATCTCGACTAATGTTAAGTTATACAGGGTAGGATAAAGCCAGCGCCAATAAGTCACAGCTTGAAGCCCCCATCTATTCTATACCACGTCTATCCGTAAATAAAAACATTCTCCAAATAATTTTCAAATACCATTTTCTATATTTACATATTTAATCTTACTGCATAGGCTATTGATGTTAAATTCCTTTACGACTCGTTAAATTATCAGGAATACATTATAGGGAGGCTGTTATGGAAGATTTTAATAACAAAGCGACATTATAGACAAGACTTCTTATGAGAATAAATTCATTGAATCTTAATTTATCGTCATATCTCTAGTTCAGATAAAACATACAGTACAGTTAATACATACAGTTTGTTTTTTTCTTTAGCTTGCTTCCCTCTGTGACGTTACGTTACGTAACGTTTATTTGTGCCTTATTTCTCTTCGATACATTGAAATTGACTAAGGAAGTACGTAGGTAATATTAGTATCATTTGTACTTGAAATATGTATCTATATTTATTTCTTTAGTTGCCCTTTTAAAGAAAGTCCATAAAAAAAAAACAAAAAATGAATCCATTCTAATAGGTATTAAAATCAATAACATAGGGCCAATCAATCAAGGGATACGGGACATCTTAAGGTGACATATTTTGTAAATTCGAAAATATAGAAAACCGGCCGAAAATTCTCGAATGAATATAAAAGGTTATTAAAACATTCAATTTCCCGAGCATACGCAAAAAGTCAACCCTGTGTTACCGCTGAGGATATTTACGACCCGCGCCAATTAATTTTCCCCTTCTTTTTTTTACTCCGTCAACAGTAAAGAGTACAAAATGGCTATAGACACAAATACAAGTGGCTATAAAATGAATGTAGCTGAGTCAGTAGCAGTGGGTGCTTTCAATGCGCATGTGCGGTACATTCCGGTACTTTTATTGATTTCAGTAGCACTAACGGTCCATAAACCCGACGTGCCGGACTGGAGCCTCCACTCTATGCCCCTTATTAGGTACTCACGATTTCAACCGAGTTCCACTTGTTAACTTTTTAAATAGGTAATTACTTCTCTAAGTTTTTTTTCGCTTATGGGAATCTTAAGCGATTGGGAGCCGACTGAACTACAAAGCTGTTTAAAATTAGGGGCTATTACGATTTGTACGAAAAGATAAGAATGAGAAAAAAGACGGCGTATTTTTCATTTAAATAAAAATTAACTTAATTGATGTTGGTTACGGACGTTAATATTTATGATTACTTATGTATAAAGAGATTATAATTATGTTGAATTAATGATGAGGATTATAATTGAGACGCAAACACACGTTATTGTTCATATTGTTGAAACAACAAAACCGCCATTTTTCTCCTCCAAACAAACCAACCCGTAAATGCCGACGGCAGTCAATAAACACCCAACGCACGTATTTTCGGATTAACTACGTAGGGAGTCGCCAATCTTAATTGCCAACGTTCTCTGCGGGCACAACGCGCGGTGGTCATTCCGACCTACGGACCTGCACTACATTATTTTGTATTTACGCCTCATTTACGAGGGTTGACTAAATGTTTTGGTATGTGCGGTTGCAGTTAATGCCTCGCGTAGACATATTTACAGGTTCTCGTAGATCTTTGATGAATTTTATTGTATGAATAAATAGACAAGTATGCAGACTTCTTAATGCATGCTAACAGAAAAATTTACTAGCTAATAAATGTCATCGTTAATGACAACAAATTATAAAATTGTTTCTTCTCGTCTGTGTTTTAAAGGACTTGTTGTAGTGGGTACCTACTTAAAAATATGTGTATAAAATAAAATTCCAATATCTAATCCTAATTACAAAATCTTTTCCAAGGTCATCGCAGTGGTATATCCAGACATAATTCCTTCTTTGGATCTCCAACGTGGTATAAGCCAGAGATTGTCAACCCTAAGCACATAATAATGCTTCAGCGTAATATGAAAAGAGGACATTAGTGGGTGTTCGTCGTGTCTAATATCAACGTTGCGACGGCTGCGGTGGCCGCAATACCGCCTTTATTAAAACAAAATTTCTCCCCGCAAAATGTCCACAAGCATCGTTGGAACATTACTACATCGAGACTGGGATATTCGCATTTAAAAATATTTAGTTTGTTTTAAATACAGGTACAGACATATAGTGTATTTTATTCTTTGTTTTTACATTTTTTATACATAATAGCATGTGCTAGGTAATCTTCTAATAAGTGACGAGCTATCATTTATTTAATGAACTGCTAATTTAGAATATGTTATTAGATTTTTGTGGTTTTCGCCTTGTAAGAACGCATACTCAACATAGATTTAAGGCTTATAAGGGCACAATTATTCAGGCACAAACTAAAACGTTTTCATAATATTCCTGACTTACAATAAAATACAAAAATAACAGCCGTTAGACCATAAATATTGCCAATAACAACAAACTACCGACGAAAACTAACACATTCCCTTACTAACAAAAACTACCGTCACGAAATCAACCCGTAACCTGCAAACGTCCCGTACAAGTTACTAAGTGATTTCATTCCGGAAACGAAAGTCCAAATTGAATCAAATACTCTACTATCTACTTATTACAATATCTACTAGGTTAGGTAGGTACAATATGTCTGTTTGCCGCACCGACCGGCGTTCGGCACTGAAGCGATGATTTCGGTACATTTGCCGAGACCGTAACGATGCTTGGAATCGTCTTGATGGACGCTATGAATGAGCTCTCACAACATAAAGAAATCCCCTTAAAAAGGGTAGCGTTGGGGTGGAATAAAAGAAGCCAGCGACGTTCAAAATTCTTCTCCCAGAGAAAATTAAATTAAGAAAGTTTGTAACAACGAAAAAGTGGGTTTAAATTTAATTTTCTTTTTATAAATTATATGTACTATAGGTCTATATTAGGTGGTGAAATTTAACATGAATTGAAGTAATACAAAGAAAGTATGTTGAGAAACTGTGCACGGTAAGATAACGGTAACGATATGTGAGAGACTTGGTTTAGCTAAGCTGAAGATGCTATTTTATTTCGTCGTGTTAGCTTAGTTACTAGGTAACTGATGGTAGGTATTATCTTATATTATATACGAGCTATAAAATATTCTCATAGGATTTCAAAACTTAGGTATACATATGTCTTTTAATCACCAGGACACCTGTATTCCCCATGTGGGGATGACAGAGGTTGACTGCATAATCACTAATATACCACCAACGATGTTAAGACTCAATGTGATAGGAGGCGATCCCATTCTGGATCAATTTCAGACTCTGGTAGCTTTGCTGCTGATAATATTCGATACAAAACTAGACGTTGTCCAATCTAGGATTTGAATCCAGGCCCTTGTAATCGCCAGCCGAATTATGCGCCAATAGACTAACCGGGCAGTCTATTAAATTTACCCTAATATTACAAAGGTTACACAACACACCTACTCGAATTCAAAGTTATTTTAAATCCCCATTCTTAAATAAAACATCCCAAATAGCTTTACCAGAAAGTTACGATAAATAACGACTACGGCTAAAATATTATTCTTTCAGCGTTTTCTTACTTTAGACTCTTAATATAAAAGTAGGGAGATAACGGCGTGAGTTAAGTCCATGTTTACACACCGCCGGCGACTTGTACTATTAAATATCCAAGTCGTTCAATAAAATAGAAGAACACAAGGTTCAATTTACATTTATATCATAATTTCATTAAAAATATCTTTGGGTTAAAACTAGCATTTGAATTAATATTTTTATTAGTTAATATTTTACAACTAGATGGCACCACTATACGTTAGATTTACTGCACAACAAAACAAGCAAAAATATTTCGTTGTGCTACATAATAAATCGGTAGGACTGCTTCTGGAGTCTGACCTCCCTCAGTCGAGACGGGGAGTAAACAAAACAACATTTTTTCCAACTCGGATGAATAAATAAGACAAGGAGGGTCGCAGTTTTTAGGGACCATCCCCATCGTCGGAATCGGCGGTTGTTTGATTTGCATGTTTTAATCCTTTCCAAATCTTAGGCAGGGATGGAACAGCGTAGAATAATCGTTAAAATACATATTTAACATAAGTAGCTAAATAACCTATTTTCAGTTTAAACATTATAAAACCTGATTTAAGTTAACGTCGACAACGTAATACTAAATTCATAACAACAAATCTACACGATCGTACGAAGAAAATTCCGCGATGCCGGGACACATCCCGTGACCCCCGAGCGATGAAACTAACGGCCCAGGGTATCAACAAAAGAGCAATAAGATATGCTTGGAAAAACTAGTGTACGAGTCCCGGGGGTGTATTCCCGGGGCTCGCAGTCCCGCCGTCGCAGCCGAGGGTTAAGAGGACGTGCGTACAACTTCGTAAGACGGCCCGAATAAACGACTATTGGAATTGCTTCGACGACATTTTTGGGTTGAGGAGAGATTGATTTTCATTTGTTTTACGGCTTATTTACATACCTGTACGCGCGTGTAGCTATTTCTTTATGGATTAATAGTTGTTATCCAAGGCTATGTATGCGTTTATTTTATAATTATCTGTTATTTTGATGTATAAACTCTGTAAAGTTTCATCAAAATCCGCTTAGTAACATTTGTGTGAAAGAGTTACGGAACAAACATACATTCATCCTAACAAACTCTCTCGTTCAAAATATTAGTAAGTCTTTCATCGACATCGAGATAGACCAATGCTATATGGAAAACATTGGATGTAGGCAAATAGAGAAGGTAAGCTTTTATGGCGATGGTCGTAACTCCCTTTGTCTGTAGTAAACATCTTTTGATAATTAAAAGATAAAATTAACACTGATGTGACCTAAATCAGAACACAAAACAATGTAAAACTATCACTAGATTACCACACACAACTTTACTGCTTTTTTTATCAAAAAACATTGAAGACATTATCACCTGGGTCCTACTTTACCACTTTGACAATTTGATTACAATATTTTTAAAAGAATCTGTATTGAAGTGGGCTGATTAAATTAATGATAATTATAAAAAGGAGAACAGTAAACGGTATACCGTTCAATTATAATATATTCTTTCAAATTTTTCGGTTTAAATACGTTTTTAAACTCCAAATCCTTTAAAGTTTCCTGTGATACACCAAAAAAGTCTTATCGTAAGTAACATGATAATTAGTTCTTATTTAAAATTCGGTGCCCAGAGAGCTTAGCACCCACAGATTGACTTTGCGTATCGCGACAACGTTGACGCTATCGAGAAAGCTTGTTGTCACGTTCATCGTTATTAAGTGATAGAATGAAGAATGACAAAACAGATATACAATGCGAAAGTGGAAGGATGTAGGTACCGGGGAAGACGTATATTACCACGACCAAATAAACGGGAGTGGAGGAAACCAGAGAGGTATGTAAGGAAAGAACCTGTTGGAACTCTGTACTCTCTGCCTACCCCGCAAAGGATCTGGCGTGATGATATAGATCTTTATTAAGTCTACAAGGTGGTTGTAGTTTGTGCATAATCGACAACTAAAATGATTCCAAATATTTTTAAGAGTATGTTATATTTTTAATAGGATAGGACTTTAGCCTCTATACATCGCAATTATCAAAAATTTTTGTTACGCGATCTGATCAGAATCAATTACCTAATTTAATGATTATTCGAAGTAATGCGGCTATTTTAAATGCATTTTTAATAAATATACCTCAATAGGCACACAAAAAGTACAGGTTCAGAATCAGAATATTTTTATTCATGTAAACCATTACAGTATTTATGAATCGTCAAAATAGTAACAAAGACTCTACCACCACTTCGGAATGTCATTCATGTGGAGAAGAAGGGCAAGAAACTCCACGGTTACTCTTTTAAAATATTTTTTTTACAATCTTTCCATCTACATTTTGTTGTGGGGTATGGGAGAACAATGTAGTATCAGGTGAGTCTAAATTAAATTAACCAAGTTAAACTATTCATGTGAATGGCTACATGGTTCTCTCATTTACAGATAAAGAAATGAGGAAGAAAAATGATAAATTTTATTTAACTACTAGAAGGAATAGAGGGAATAATAAATAATAATAGCTGAACATGTTATCCACATTCTGGTGGAGCTGGAACATCACCTATCCAAGCATTTTTATCTTTTAAATAATCATCAAGAGTATAGTAAGCTCGCTTGCAGAGCGTACGTTTAATACAGGATTTGAATTTATTTTCACTAAGTTGAGTGACGTCAAGTGGAATTTTATTATAAAATTTAACACAGTACCCCATGAAAGACGTATGAATTTGAGACAGACGATCCAATTTATTTCTATGTCACGTGGTATAGCAATGCCTATCACCTAGCTGATTAAATAGATTTAAATTTTTCCGTGTGTACATTATGTTTTCATAAATATACTGACATGGGACCGTCATAATATTGGCTTCTTTAAACAATTCTCTCAAAGAGTCGCGACTACCTAAGTTATAGATGGTTTCATTTTTTATTTGGGTACGATTGCTCCAAAAAAATGGTATAAAACTTCTTAATATTGAAAGTCGTGCGTTACACCTCGTATAATGTGAAAAGGGTGCCATAACAACTCGATAGCATTACGTTAACGTAAATCTGTTTGTGCTAAGCCCTCTGGTCTCATTTAAAATACGTATCAATTCGGATAATTAATGAGATTATTCAGAATATTTAACCTATCATTGACGACTTTCTTAAATGATAATGACATACATAATCATTACCAAATTTTGTTATTCAAATTGTACGTGGATATGTGGGTAAAAGTAGCTATCTATCCATATATTATATTTTAAATTAAGATTTATGCAGCCGTCGGGCTGATCAAACGTAAGGGCGATTTTAATTGAAAATTACGACGGATGATTTATTAACAATATCAGTCATTCACAATCAATATCAAAATAAGACATAGCTATAATAATAACATAATAACAGCCATTCTACTTATACACATATAAATGTTACACACATTTTATTTTTATTTTAAGGTGTAAATATCTAATGCAAAAAGATTGCTCAAGAAATTTCATTTCATTAGTTTAATAAAAAATAATTTAAGTACGGAACAGTTGATATTGATGCCTTTTTAATAATGAATGGTTAGAAATTCAAGGTATCTCTATATTCAGAAATAAGCGTTCATATTGTAATTCTTATATTAAAACTGCCCAGAAAATAGACAAACCCAAAAAAAAATCTAAATTAAAAATCCAGCGAATAAAAACGAATCGATAGTTTTCCGAGTCACACACCTTTTACGATACACCCGTGGGTCGGTATTACTCGCAATATGTATAATTGCAGGGTCGTACCGGGACTGGGCCACACGTCACCGGGATTGCCGCGTATATCCCGGTAATTGGAGAGCAACCCGGGATTCCACTTTCTTTATTGCGAATAAACTAGTCCCGCACTGGTGCTGTTCTTGCATTTAGGTGCAAGTAAAGAGCGATAAGCGGGTATTTGGAAACACGCTGTTAGTGTGCTTTATTTGAAGTAGAAGTGTCTTTTAAGCTACAATTTTATGATCATCACCACCCATAGAAGTTGGTACGAATGGGAAATAAATACAAGTTTATGAAATATTTATGTTAGAGAACCACCATTAATCCTCACAGGATCCAAGCTAGGCCCTTATTTACTATTGTAACGCAGCGTGTTACGATGTACGTGTAATTATCCTTTAATGGTACTTCAGTGGCATACAGGATACCATTACACCAGTGGTCGTCAATCTGCGGCCGGTATTTGTGCGGCCCGCGACAAAGCAAATAATTTTAATAAACAAAAACTATCAAAACTGATTTTGCATGTGCAGTTAACTAAATAGAAGTACATGGGATAAAGTGTGAAAAAATACTATCGCATTTAAAACAAACTTTCGGGATTTTTAAAAAGTTAACGTGTCCTGGGGTTCCCCTTACCGGTTTAAGGGATAAAATAGAATAAAAACAATATACATTATGTATTCACGCCCATTCCTATAATGCTACCTACAGTGCTAATATAATAATATCCAATTGAGTAGTTGACAGCATTAATCAATGTTTCTAGAACGCAACTACCTTAGAAACACTTTATTTTAGCCCTGAAAATCCGATTTATTTCAATTTACTGCAAAATAAAACTTTTAGTCAATCAATGAATCGTTAGTCAGTTTAGTTGGCAAATGAATAACTTCACAAAATTCTATGCTCTATAAAAGCTATGCCTTACAAAATCTATGGGGCAATTGCATTTTGACAGCTCTTAAAAATATGTGAATTGATTGGTGGTGAATTACACGATCAATTCATGAAGTTATCTTAAGGCGCCGCGTTTTGTCATAGCGAATAAAAGCTCAGATTAGCAATCTAACTATCATTGATGGATCTTAAATCCGAAAAAAAATAATTAAACGAAGTTCGATCACTATTATACGAAGTCCTTCGTTCGAAAATAGTTACGTAAGTGACATAGTAGAGCTGCAAATTACTTATATCGGGGACTAACGACAGAGTATAAGACGCTTTTGAATCGCTACATCCTAACAAATGCACCAAATAATTGTAGATAGCATTTGTGTAATTTACTGTTTGAACTTACGAACGTACTCATTACTGAAAGTGTTCTGGTGCCGATTTGTAATCGGCCATCTTATTTCCAGCGCTAGTAGGCGCAAGCGCATGGAAATAGATAAAACCCGTTTGTTGAGTTATAAAAACGCAGTTACACCTATATTACTAGATTTTTATTACCTAAATTGATACCGAAGTGTGCATACAGTAATAAAATTGTATATTTCATTCGTTTATAGAATACTATAATGTTGATGTTGGATTTGATAGCTTGTTTATCACCTGCTAATTTAAGATTCTAAATGAAGATAACGTTTTATAAACTATAAATGCAGTTGTAAAGATACATATTGCTACTTTCTTTGACATTTACGAACAGCTGTTGTTTTTTTTTTTATAATTTAGATAACGACTCTATAAATATTGAAATGTTTTATTAATATTTGTAGAAAATTAATTAATATGCTATTTTGAAACATAAACACTAAAATAAAATTTTACGCAAACCATAACAATAAAATGAAAGAAGGTTACAATAACTTTTTTGGCATTTTTATCTGTATAATTTGAATAGATAGGTATAGATGCTTTCCTCGCTTGAACTCTGAAATTTAATTAAATAAATACGATGTTTTACATAATGCAAGATCCTCTTTTACCAACCTCGAGTAAAATGCTGGTTGGTTACTTCTCGATTACCGTTACTCGGCAATTAAAACTAGCTAGTTAAACCATCGGATAGAGCTACTCCGAGATGGTGACATTCGTGTATAGACTTACTGGCAACTTTATTAGTCGATTAGTCTGCTTCAGATTTTACTCAAGAGTGAAGAAAAATAGATATATTAAATTTCCAATACGGTTACATGAAAATAGTTCTTATTTCAACACATTTCACAAACTTCCCTAGCGCTGCGCTCAACCCTCGCGCCGCCGTCGGCATTCGTCTGAATAATTGCATAGACATTTCTTCCGTTTTTCTTTGTTTATATAAGTTTTTCCTTTGTTTCTTCACCGGCACTACATCGGGGATGTCTTTCTGTGTCGTTTGCGTTCGCGTATGTCAGTTGCCTTTATCTTGTGGAAAATCTATGAGCACATTAAAGCACTTTGGGGTTGAAAGAAAAGAGACGGTGGAGTAATTTCCGAAGTGTTTCGTTGTTTAATGCAGCTTAGAAATACATTTGTAGATCTTACAAATAAAAAATATTAAGTGCTCTATTTATATGTAGCCAACAATTAAATTGGTAGCTATAACATTTTTCTTACTAATCTAGGAACTTAACTAAAAATATCAATGTAACAAGCATATTGTGATTTAGGAAATTGACTCTTTCGAATATATTAGTGGAGGAATCCAGAGAGGTATGTAAGGAAAGAACCTGTTGGAACTCTGTACTCTCTGCCTACCCCGCGAGGGAGCTGGCGTGATGATATAGATAGATAGATAGACTTTTTCAAATAGCATACTAAGTATTTAAAAATATGTTGACACTTATGCAGCTCATACGAAATGTAACAAAATATTTTCTTCAAGACCTTTCTTTTAAAGGCAATTGACGACGATTCAGTGAAGTGGTTAAAAGCGTAAGCCGCTCCACCCACTGGGTCTAATAGCCGCAGGTTCGTTTCCCGCACGGGACAAATCTTTGTGTTACCCACAATTATTTGCTTCGGTCTGGGTATATGTGAGTATGTGAATTTTCGTGTTTGTAAACGCACCCACGATATGGAATAAAATCCTAGTGTGGGGCTACGATTTAAAAAAAAAGAACTTACCATTTTCATGAAGTAAGTATACAGGTATGTTTGATAATAAATTCAGTTACAAAAATATAACCGTAACATATGCTTTACTTAAGACATTACATCAACACCATGTCAATACTTAAACTTAATATACTTATGCTGCCTAGTGGCAAAGCGCATCGCTTTGTGATCACGAGGTCCTGGGTTCAAATCCTAGGTCGGACATGTGTAGTTTTTCCAACGAAAAACTTCCCAGTACGAGTCCGGAGTCTGGAATTGTGCCCGGTATATGGCAATAGGCTCGCCCCCTATTACATGGGACCTAACATCGTCGGCGAAATGTGGGTGTACTCAGTACACCTCTGCCACCCCCGCTTGGGGAATATAGGCGTGATGGTGTTATAATATACTTATGCCACATCAAAATTTCAGTAGTACTGTACTAGGTACATTTATAGTAAAATACCGAATCTTCTTACTTATGTATAATCAATACTACATATAGAAACAATAAAAGCTATATTTAAGTAACACTCAGAGAGCTCAATGGCCGACAATGAACACCAATTTATATGCATTTACCACGACGAACAATTATGCTGAGCAAAAGCTTGACGCAGTGTCTATATACATTTCTGTACTATATACGTACCTACTATTATTAAATACTATACCTACCTACTCTACCTAAGGTACCAATAGTTACAAGGGGTTTTTGGATTGGGCATCGAAAACAAGAGATTTTTAATATAGAGGATTCTACAGTAATAATCTTAAATGTAGATTTTCAATCGAAAATTTCCCAGTCTGGAATTGTACCCGGTACCTATAAGTCCCCCTATTTTATGGGACCTAACATTTTTGCCGTAAAGTGGGAGCACACAGTACACCTCTGTAACCCTCGCTTGGGAAATATAGGCGTGGAAGTGTGTAATAATCTGTCAAATTAAAGTTTGACTAGAAAAGACACGTATTTTTTTTAGTTGATATTACTTGAACTTGAGCGGTTGTTTAATTACTGTAAGTATAAAATAATTACTGTAAATATAAAAATTAGGCCAGCGGTCCATATAACCTATATAAGTAATTAAAGAATCACAAACTCAAATGTAAATTACTAATTAAAATTCACAGTGGGTACACTATCTAACAATTTCTAACAAAACAAAAATGGAAACTCGACGAAAAAACATCGAATCTGCGTTAAAAAATAAAGGTAAGGTGAAATTTATTTGTAATGGCCGCCATACAACAGACTTGATATTACAAGAAAATACACTCGACTATCTATAAATCCGTGAGCGTTTTTCGAAACAGTCGTTCCAAAAAACGATCAGGGACTTCGGGACAGGGGGTGGTCGAGAAGTTCGTGATCTGCCGCCTCAGTGTATTATAAGAAGCGGCGGTACGGGACTTATGGAGCGCGGCATTCTCATATAGAGTTGTCAAGGGCGGGGTCTCGTGATGAATTGGAAACATTCTAAGCGGGCGGGGGGAGGGAAGGGGCTTTTTTGAGGGGATCTGTATTCGGAGGAGCTTGGGGTGTGCGGGTGCAAGGGGGTTGATTAATGGCCCCCGCTAGAGGGAGCCATGTTCATTATACCGCCGGAACGATGTGTTACTTGCCTACTAATATATTTTGCTTAGCCCGAAAGCTTTGGGTATGTTATTAGTTCATTATTTTTAGACGTGTTTATCTCTTCCGGCGATAAAAAATTACATCTTACTGATTACGTGCATCTTCAGTAGAGAAAAAAGTCTTAGTTGTTTTCCGAACAATAATTTTGAACCGGTGTCGTGTTTTATTTAAAACAGATAATTAAATAAAATTAATGGTTCAATTTATAGAGATAATAATATAATAGTAGATAAGTAATGACAATTGTCAGTATTCTTTGAAACAATAGCTTTTATAATACGAACACAAGTGAGAATATTTTATTCATTAAAGCAGAGATTTCTAATTTCACATTCATCATTATTTTTTGCGTTGAAAGTAAAGCCTCATGCACATAGTCTCATCTGTAGCGCACCTGCGTCACAGAGCACGCGCGCCCTCTCCATCAGAAGCGAATTATAAGTGAAATACTGCGCTAATATCGGGGCTTATAATGTGGTGTAAAAACGCTGCGCGCGTGGAATCGCGAGATACGCGGCAATTGCTCGGGTTGTGTTTAGCCTGCTTTATATTAATGAGGACTTGTGTAGACGTAGTTATTGCGTTTAGGATTTTTTGTGCGAATATTATCACGGGTGTAATGAGCCTTTTCTCTGGTTATGTTGACTTAAGGCTTTTATGTGTCTGTAAACGGTGTGGAAGAAGTATTTTAGAATTATAGCACCTACCTACATATATTAGCAAACTTTTGTTTCCACTTAATAATTTTGTAAATAATTATACTTACTGAATTGTAAGGCTTTTGAGAAAATCAACTTAACTTAATCTAAAAAAACGCAAGCTGATGTGTCATTGTTTGCCACATAGATGCTGGTTTCGCCCCAATCTTAAACCAGTAGCGCACAAACAAACAGATAGTGGTGAAGTAGTTTAACAATTACGTTATTTGTTAGCGCTGTGTCAAATGCGAATTTAAATAAAAACGGAACATTCCTTCCTAGTAGCCAGTTATGTTTTAATAAAATAAAATAACGGATTTCGAATACCGGAGGAGCTCCTAGTAAACCAATATAAATGTAAAATTTCACACAAAACGAATACTTCCTACACTTTTGCAGCATAAAAATATTAAAAAAAAAATCTAGTCCCGCGTACAAGGGAACAACAAAGACTGAACGCGTCTCAAACTTAAGCATTCCATTCGCACGCCGCTTTTAAAATAGAAACAATGACGTCATTAAAAACCCGCTCGTGGATATTTCCCGAGCATATCCCGTAGCACCAATAAATCCCTGGCTTTCCACTGGAGCTATTTCCAAAGGAGCCTTTTCTATTCTGAACCGTGCACCCGTTTTTCTTAGACGCCCATTATAAGGCGAGGGTGGGGTACACGGGTGGTTCCCTCCTTTCAACCCCGAAAGTAGAGGTTAAGTCGACGTATAGGCCGTTATGAAAGTTTATAAGTAAAATGGATGATAATTATACAGGGTTTATGTATAGGGCGTGCTTTGAACGATATCACCTTAAAGGGTTTTTCGGTGCGACTGAATTGCAAATTTGAATGCCGGAGGCGTCGAGTTTTCAGATTTGTATGAATAGATGAATAATTTTGTAGTTTAATCTGTGAGAATTGCAGATGAGATTTTGTGTTGAATCTACAATTCTACCTAACAAAGAGATAGTAGAAAGTGTGTGATGACGTATTAAAGATGCATTGTTTTTGTCAAAATTGTAAGTAGATAAACATACTGCATTTTTTACTGTGAAAACACAAACTGTAATAACACTATCTGGTTGTAAACGCATGTATACGAATTAATAAAAGTTTTTTAAGAATCAAGTAACTGTCTATGAACTTGCCTTTATTGATATTTTTTTATAATATAAAGAATGGAAGATCAAATTATTGTTAACAGATAAACTTGCTATCAATATCAGTTTGCTACATTTGTGTATTAGATCTAGAAAGAGACACGGGTAGTCCGATACGTTCAAGAGAGTGTAATGTGATTATTATAATTAAATTTGTTAAAATTTTAATTTGTTGACTGCCTCGTTGGTCTAGTGGCAAAGCGCATCGCTTCGTGATCAAGAGGTCCTGGGTTCAAAGCCTAGGTCGGACATGTGTAGTTTTTCTAACGAAAACTTTCCATTACGAGTCCGGAGTCCGGAATTGTGCCCGGTATATGGCACTAGGCTCGCCCCCTATTACATGGGACGTAACATCGTCGGCGAAACGTGGGTGTACTCAGTACACCTCTGCCACCCCCGCTTGGGGAATATAGGCGTGACGGTGTATATATAAATTTGTTTTCAAAAAAATATAGTGCATTAGTATACTATTCTTAAACACACCTAAAATCCCAATCAAGCGGTCCTCAAACCGTCAACTAGCATACACTTAACCGAACCATCAGACACGGCGGAAGTGCCTACAGCTTCAAAACACCAACTCTATTTACATGTAAATACTTTGAAAAAGTAATTTGCGCCCGTCGCCTTCCGCGCCGCCCTCGAGATTGCGAAAAGGCACATTAACCGTCTTCCAGGTGAAGCATGATAACTGTTATAGCCGAATATAATTTTCTCAGGGCCGCAGCACCCCTTAATCCCCGCAAAGAGCCTTCGGAATTATTCCTACAGATATTTATGGTTTCGTGAATAAATAAAATTATGAACGGCGTATAAGGATCTAAGTCGGTCGAGCGAGGAGCCGTCTTGTTTATTATTATACCTATATTAAGTTGTTTATCTTTTTAATGGTCACGGAGAGTTATATGGGTCGGTGCGATTTATGTCGCGGAGGATAAGAAACGTGGAGGATAAAAAGGAGGAATGTCGGGACTCGAGGCTGATTCCACGCTCAGATTGGATTTTTAAATTTAGATGTGATGATATTGTTACGTTTGCTTTATTTTTGTTTTGTTTGTTCGAGTGTAGATATTCGGTTCTTTATTTGTAGAATGTAAGCACATTAGAATATTTTTAGATTTTCTTTATTTTTATAGATAGGTGTAGAAAAATAAACATTTAAAATCTCACCTTGAAGAAAACGGCGTTTGACTCTAACTAAGACTAAACACCACCACTTTTAATTTATTACTATGATATTATACCATTTTTTGACAACACTATCACAGTAAACCAAGAAATATAATTGAGGACGTCAACTAGATACGTCCGAAGAGGCGTTTGAAACAAATCTCCACACATTAAAATGTTAAAAATCTACTTCCCATAAAAAAAATTGTATCCTAAAACTCTTTCAGCACCCCGTGGTCAATACCGGACAATAGGATCAAGATATTCTAACAATATTGCATAAAACGGCATTTTGTGCAATACTTCGCCGTAAAAAGCACAATAACCAAAGAAAGGGTAACAAAGTCACTCCTCAAACCCTTTTATTGCTTTCACAAGAAAAACAACCCTTCCATTGAAGACACAAAAGACTTTTGTCCTGTTACACCCCGTTATTTTGACGCAATCCACTAAGAATTTCCAAGAAAGTACCCGTTTGAGAATCTAAACATCCTAAACAAAACATCTTGGTGTTTTTTGTAAACACAGGCAGGTAATATATTGTTTCTGAACTATTTGCCATTAAAAATCTTACAAATGTAGTTCCTTACGTTGAAAAATTATGCTGACGTCGAACGGAGTGTAGGCAGTGTCCGACATACGGCGATGGGCGGTTTACTATATTTTTCCTTAAGTGTATATTTTTAAAAAGGAGGGAAATAGGTATATACAAAAAATGCGTATATGGAGTTCTTCAATTTACGCGAATGTTACAAAGAATTTTTTTTTTGACTTGCGTCGCGGTTTTTTTGAAGTTTGGAAACAACGGGAACTCAAATAACAATATCCAAAAAATTGGTTATATGTTATAAAGCTTTGCTAGCAAGGACACTCTTTGCAGCGGTCTCTCCCTTTTGATATCCCAGAGCCCCTCAGCTGTGCCATAAGGATCTACTGCCTAGCATTTTAATGCAGTAAAAATCCCACATATTCCAGTTTCTGCAGGGGACAACTTATCTTTTTAAAAAAAAGATAAGAGACTTGATTCGATGGCATAATACTATTTTTTTTTATATTCTTGGTTAAGCAGCCACGCTACTCGCTGTATATCGGACAATTCCTATATATTTTGGCAACATATTGAGACATACTGTACCTGTTATCATTATAATTTTGCACAGTTTTGTATGGACGTTTTAGACGATAAGATTAATTGCAGTAAATAATCTGAATAATTTTTTACCTATAAAACTTTGGCGTTAAGTCAAATTTATGCAAGGAAGTATATATAGTCTTCTGTGTTTTCAAGACATTACTCCGTACTTTAATGTAACTGCTGAGATTCACGGACTTTATCCGGACCTTTGAAAGGCTTGCATGGGGACATGGGTCCAACACGTAGAGGCCCTTTGCGAGAAGTTAATGTTATGTAAGCCACCTGCTGAGATCACTTGCTGAAAATGAAGAAACATAACCAGCGAACTGACCCCGGCAGATGCAAGGACTATTGTAAATGATGGAAAGTAAACAAGGTTTGATGGACAAAACTGGGCTATTTCAAAGGGGACGGACACCGGTCATAATTAGTGATACCTAATTACCCGTGGCCGGCGCTGACTCGCCGCTAACTAGATGGGCCCTCAAACCGTCGTCCTAGGACAACTGAGGGCAACACCGGTGTGAGCGGCTCAGGGGTGTAGAGAGGTGTGCTGCGCTTTCTCCGAAGTTTAATGTAACTTATTATTAACTGGGTTATCCTTTATACAAAAGGATAGTAGTATTATAGTTGAGCATGCATTCATTATGAACTTAAAAAAATAATCATTTACATATCCGGCTTCTTCAAAGATGGAATAGAATTCATGTAAGCTTAAATAGGTACTTCATTCTAGCCTGAAATAGGTTGCCGGTCTGCACGAGATCTTTGATGGTTAGAAAATATGCCATTAGAAAAACACAAACAGTACACAAAGTTTATTATACTCTTTCACACATTTTTCAGGAGAAATCAAGACCATTGTGGACACAATAATATACAAAACTGTGTTTTTACGAAACACATAAAGTAGATAATACACATAACGATTCATACTCATAACAGGAAACTCCAAAACAGTGGTACACGCGGTGCAATGACCTCATTGCAGACCCTAGCCAAGGTCGGGCTAGTAAAATGTTTATGGACTATAAAACCTCCGTCTGCACTGTGTCTCTGTGTCAAGGCCTTCAGACGATTTTATTGTCCATTCTGACGAGAATTTACAACCAAATGTCAACCCTTTATTGTTTTTTAAAAGCAGATGTTCCGCACACAACGCGGTTCTCATTTAACACTTATTTATATTAGAAATAAGAGTGGGAATGCTGAATTCAGATGATGCAGTAAATTAATCCAGATGTTTGGACTAAAGTAGCCGTTTGATGTTTTTTAAGGGTTGTTTAACTTAACAAGAAAGCTGTTTTAATAGTATAACGGCACACATATAAATTATCTATTCAAGATTTAAATTTCCATATACAAAGTGTAACATAATAAACGCAAGACCGGAAAGTAGTTTGTTCTACATCGATAACTGAATTGATTCTAATTATTTTTAATGTATATTATGTATTTTTTTTTAATTTGCTATAAATGCTGTTACTCGCTTAGTGCGCTATAATAAACTAAATTTATTCTTGATTCAAAGCAATACGGAGATTTCAAATGCATTTCAAAACGTATTTCTCAATTCGCACACATACACGTACAAGTTTCATTGTTAATTGGGGTATAAAAGTGCGTAAAAAGGGGATTAAAAATTTTAAATTTTGAAAATTGGTTTTCTTATAGAATTTGTGTAGCAATTATTTAATCGAGTTGTTTGAGGTCTTGCGTTATTTATGATACACCTTGTATACAAGGTGTAACATAATCAACGCTAGATTCCAACTATTTTTAAATTTATTTTCTTAATTTTCAAAAAAAATGCTGTTACTCGTTCTGTTCGCTGTATTAAACAAAATTTAATAATTATTCAAAGCATTACGGCTATTTTGGGCGGACTATTTAGCGCAGTGGTTAAGAGCTTGAGCTGCTCCGCCCACTGTGTCGAATAGTCGCGGGTTCGATTCCCGCACGGGACAAATCTTTGTGTGGTCCACAATTATTTGTTTGTGAATGTTCATGTTTGTAAACGCACCCACGACACAGGAACAAATCCTAGTGAGGGGCTTCGTTTATAAAAATAAAATAAAAAAAATATTACTATTACACACAACTCATTACGCATACAAAAGTTAATTATTTATTAAATTTTATGGTTAAATTTGGGTACCAAAAAGCTCAAAAAACTGGTAGAAAACTCCTTAATATTGGAAGTTTGATTTTCGTATTGAATTCGTAAAACAATAATCTAATTGGGGTGTCTTAGGTCTTGCGTTATTTATGTTACAGCTTGTATATTTACGAACTAATGTATGTACCCTAAAACAACAAAGTTTTCGTAGACATTATCAACGTTACTCCCCTTTTCCGGCTTTCCCTCACTCTCACATAGCTCATAGTATCCGTCAAACAATGAAAATAAAATGCACAGAGACGAAGGGTAGAAAAATTAAATATTCCATAAAACCGCTTCAGTTTCAAAAGAAAAGCAATATCGGATACGCAAGTGGGTAATGACGATTTGATACCGACGGTATGGCGCACTCGTAAAAAATCACTAGAAATGATCCCATTTTGATTAAAAAATCACGAGCGCCCACCCTCAGACTCTCGCAAAACGAAACTTCCGAATGATTTAAAAGTTTTAATAACGGAATTCTAGTGAAATGACATTATACTTTCAAATTAGGAGTGAAAATTTAATTTAAAGGAGAGACAAGTCGGTGTTCGAGGGGCGAATGAGATTCACCATCGTAAAAATGTACAAGCACTTCTTTCAGGGAGTTTCTTTTCAGTCTGCAAAATTTATACCGCTTAAATCTCTCCAAGGAAAATTAGAAGGGGCCTGTATTTATTAAACTGGATGGTTCCCACTCGTTATAGGAATTTTAATAGGAGAAGTTTTCCTTATGAATGCGGCTTTCGGTATGAGTTTGGAGTTATCTTTTATTAAATTTCAGTTCTCCTAATTAGGATCGTCAAGTGTTCTGGAAATAAACTTTTAATAGCTACTTGTTATATTAAGAATTTTTGGAGGAAAGATTTTGGTTTGGTATATATTGTTGTTTTTATTTTAACTAGGTATACTTCGAGTTTTATATTTTTACTATTTATTACTGAGACATGTCTAAATATTAAAGTTGGATAACGCCACCGGTGCAAAAAATTTTGATCTTCTATTGAGTTTAAGGTATGATTAATTTCAATAATTCTAAGCTGTAACAAAAACAAAGATAAATTTCAACACACACACCGTCACGCCTATATTCCCCAAGCGGGGGTGGCAGAGATGTACTGAGTACACCCACGTTTCGCCGACGATGTTAGGTCCCATGTAATGGCGGCGAGCCTTTTGCCATATACCGGACACAATTCCAGACTCCGGAGTCATACTGGATTTTTTTCGTTAGAAAAACTACTTTTTGTCCGACCTAGGATTTGAACCCAGGACCTCGTGATCACAAAGCGATGTCCTTTGCCACCAGACCAACGAGGCAGTCAAATTATAAATTTCAAATCACCCACTAACCCTATTTACAAATCCTTTTACTTATTTTAAATAACAGCACCTACATTCCATTCTAGCTTCTGCTTTAAAATCCACCACCGAAACAAGCGTACCAACTTTTAATTTCTAATTACAAAGGCTTATTAACAAAACAAACGTGGAATGCAAACTTGCACGACGAACGCAAGAGTGCGGTACTGGCATTATATTTTGTTTTAAACGCGACCCCACACAAACTCAGAGTCGGTTCCAAAGCATTTTCATGTATGGCTAATTAAAATATGCTGTCGTGAAGTGTAAACGGGCCCACGGTCGCTTACACGCGCCGTAATTATATTGTGCTGCATCAAAATTACTTTAATGTTTTTGTGGTTTTATTATTATATAATATGCATAATGTTAAGATTATTTCAGGGTTCGTATAAGTGCCATAGTTTGCAAGACTTCAAACGAAATCTCCGTGCATCAACCAGTTTCGCCATCGTTTCTTAGGCACTAACCACAGTTTTTTTACTAATGCTAATATAATCGTACTTTGCCGTAAGAAAGAAACGTGGATATACGCAGTTTATAGCCCTATCCCTTTTTATTCGCAAAGTAAGAATAAAATAATTTTGCAAAAGGGATGTTGATAGGTAATTTCTCTATTGGCTAAATTAGGCACCCAGCACGTTTCTTTAAAGAACGGCAAAAAGCTTTTAGACGTTTGAGTCCGGCAGCAAAGCATGACATAGGGGTAAGTTTCATTCTGAATTCTGAGGAAAATTTTATGTTTCCTTTACCAATGGCATACGTTTTAGCGAAATAAAATAAATAATAAATAATTCACAAAGCAAAAAGTTATACATGGTGTAATTGATGTCGTCCTGGAGCGAACGCTAATGTCTCCAATGCCTACAGTTTACTGGTAATAAAAAATAATAAAAGATCATTCCAATACATAATATCTACCTACTGACCTATCCGAATATCACAGCTAGGGTGTAATACGGAACACCGAAGGTATCTACAGGACTTTTGACGAGTCACGCCACCGCTCAATATCATTTTGCGCTTGTTGTAGGTATGTTTAAATGCACTACACCGCGTATATTTGAATATGCATTACGTCCTAATGCTTACAATGCCCCATATTATATATTAATCTTCAACCTTCCATAACCCCCAGATAAACTCCCTCTATCATAACATTCATTATCAACCATCATTAAGTCCACACTTCAAATATGTTCATACTTATCTGTCGTCTTTCCCACAGTGGACATAAGGGCAATAAAATGAAACACACATTGCACTCAGTGGTGATTGGGACCATTTTAAAAACGTTAACAGTTAGGCATCACTAGAGGTGAGGTGACCGACGGTTTATGACCCATTACCCAACCGTTTAGTCGTAAACTTGACACAAGTCATGCCATAAAGATTAGCGGCAGGGTCTGAAAGAACCTTTTATTGTTAAAAATGCACTAATGTCAAAATCTTATTCAGCTTCATCTTGATCAAGGTATTATATAGCCGGCAAATAATTTAAATAAAAATGTCGACACTGTGAATGCGTAATTATATGAAACATGCCTGCATATGCAAGATATTGCTCAAGTTGTTTGCTAAGCACTAAGTAGAAGCAGTGGCCTAGTAGATAGACCGTGGGCCTGTAAAGTCAGAGGTCTTGAGTTCAAACCCAGGCACGCACCTCTGTCTTTTCAAAAGCATGTGCGTATTAAAAAATAACTATCACTTGCTATAACGGTGAAGGAAAACATCGTGAGGAAGACTGCATGCTTAAGAGTTTCTCGAAGGTGTTTGAAGTTCGCCAACCCGCACTGGGCCAGCGTGGTGGACTATGGCCTAAACCCTATCAGTATGAGAGGAGGCCCGTGCATAACGGTGAGACAGCTTCCTTAACAGGGCTTTTATTATTATTATATTATATCAACTTCCACCAGACTCATTTCTCTATCAACAATCTTTATTACCGGATTCAGTCTTAGCCCATACAGGTGGTTTTGGTAAAGTATGAATAATTTTATAAATATATATGATAAATATAACAGTTGTTGCTACACGGTTTGCGGGTAAGCTGTTATTGATACTAAAATAGTTAAACGGATTTCTTTGAAACATTATAATATATCCCGAAAAATAGCACTGCTCCCACGGAATTATTTCCTCATATTATAACGGCTGAACAGATTTTAAAGAAACTTAGTATCAAAGTATCTTACGTGGTGAAATAATAATACAAGATAGGTAATTTGTTTAAACGCTATTAACAGTAGACGATATTACCAGTATAATTGAAATATAAAATCACACTAATATACATTTGATCTTTTTACCAGCCTGCATGAAGGCCCAAAGACCGATCCTATTTTGGCTGAATAAAAGACCTACGATTCTTCAATTTTCCTCTTCCTTCACAGGTAGCTGGAGGTCTGAAGTGCTGTTAAAATTTGTTCTACAACAAAAAATTACTAACTTTTATGTTGATTTTTTAAACACTTTTGTAAAACTTTTAAAATACTTTTTCATTATTAATAAAGAACAGTAAAAAAGCTTTTGCAAAGTGTAGAACGCTCAACTATGTCAAATAGTTACGGGAACACAAATAAATAAAATTGATTTGTTAATTTGAGATTTAGAAATAAAGATAATTAAAGCACAATTTGCACAATAATGTTTGTTTGTCCATGTCAATATCCGAATCTCCGGACACCATTTTAAATAGACTATCACTAGAAAATGGAGGATCTTTCAGAGATTGTTTAAGGCTACTTAGCTCGAAAATGCACGATTCCCGCGGGATAGTTTTTACTTCTCTATATTAACACGGCTGAACGGATTTTAAATATACTTTGTATGGAGGTATCTTAGACCTTGGGGTAATACGACCCTGGAAAGAACTACCTACCTATGTCAAATTTCAAAATGAACGCGTGCGCAGCCGCGAGTAACAGATGGTTGCGTAAAAACTTGCTAAGTTCTGTGTTACCGTTGAATTATTACTGAAGGCATTAACTTCTGTATAGATATGTATTATTTAAGCGCCAAATCCGGACATTATGCAATCTTTTGTATGTAACTTGGCTTATTTTTTGGTATTTATTTTTTGGCTATTTATGAAAACATTCTCCGAAAATTTCAAGGAGCGATTGACGAGAAATTATATTCATGCGACTGCTATATACAGGGTTGCATGAGCATATTTTTACTCAGATCCAAGTTAAATGTCACACATGGTAAGGTCAAATACATGTGACCTAAACGTGACCGGAAAGAGTACAATATTATAAAGATGTTATATAGAATATATTTGATGATCATAACAAATATGTAAGAAATTTAATTGTTATATACACATATATAGATAGATAGAAACATAGCGTTATCAAAATGTACATCTGCTTATATTTTTGCTCATCCCGAAACTTCTCGGGGGAAATTGTATTCAATAGTAGAAAAAACGTGTATAAGACGAACTATGGGAGTGGAGGAAGCCACAGAGGTAAGTAAGGAAAGAACCTGTTGGAACTCTGTACTCTCTGCCTACCCCGGAAGAGATCTGGCGTGATGATATAGATAGATAGATAGTAGAAAAAAATGATTTTAAATGTAAACATTATTTTGTTGTACCTATCTGCAATTTTATTAACGAGCAGATACGAACAACTTCCCATCTTGCAGAAAATAATATTTTACACATGTACCTAATTATTTTTCTATATTTAATTACTTAACATAATTTAAGTTATTCATAAATTCCGTAATTTTTACATTTATTGCAATCTTAAGGAGTTTTCTCATAATTAAAGGTAATATTTCCTTCATATTCAAGTTTATAGCGAATTATGACCCCATTAGATACCTACGTTAGTAAGTAACGTGAGAAATTTCTATTAGTTGAGACAATAACATTATAATTTAACAAGTTTATTATATTTTAACCGTCAAATGTTTGTAGCCTTCTGTTAATTATAAGCGCTAATTATTCTCATAATAATTTAAAAGAACATTGAATAAAATATACAATTTTACGGTTGACGTAGTACGTTCCATAGCTTGAAACTGATGTAACCCTGAACTTGAACGATATATATTTTTATTATTAGCCTATACTATCTCACCGCAAGGTGAAGACCTCTCCTCCCTTCTTCTACCTATCCCAGTCTAGGGCAAGCTGATGTCAGTCCTCATCATAGGAGCTCACCTCGTCTCGTCACCTCTTTCCGGGCCTGCCACGCTGTCGTTTTCCGCCAGTGCCGCCGCATACATTTTTAACTTTTTATTTTTTTGTTTATTATTTTAGTGTGACTGTTTAAATGATGATGGTAAGTACAACTTAAGAGCTGGAAGAGTCAGTAATAGAGAAAATAGTGACAGCTTCAATTCAATTTTTCAGAAGAGATCGTCATTTACTGTCGGCTTGCCAAACTTTACATTTAAGTGTTGGCCTGTTATTGTAAGTTTTCTAACGACAAATTTACATCTGTTAAACATTCGCCATAGTTTTAATTTAGTTGTTCTTCCAACATTAAATATACATTAATTTCTTATCGCTGAAAAGGCTTGTAGAATTTACTTGAAGAAAACTTTTGATATCTTTTCTTAAAGGTATAAAGTTTACGATAGAAACAAAATTATACATATTAAATGATTTAATTTGACGTTATTGCAGGTAACAAAGAACCCAAACAAGATAATAAATTTAATTATACTTTGAAGTTTATGTAAACACACATAAACGTCACATCAGACGTGATTTAATTATTCGTTTATGCATCACAATTTTAATTTTGTTGCTTTTATGTTTGAATTGAGTGTTGGGATTTATTTGGATTGCTTTTTAAGCCTATGGAATAAACCTTTAGGTATATGAAGTTTATTTTGACTTTGAAAATGTACAAGAAATCTGGCGTGATGATATAGATGGAGAAAATTTACCAAAAATATTTCTACGTGTTGTGTCGCGGTTTCTCCAAAATTTACATTTGTATGAACTCTTTTTACACTATAGAACTATATTAATTAATATAAGTATAAGAATTTTAAAGACACGTTGGGATAACATGGTGTATTTAAATCAAATACTAATCTTAATATATCCTGCTTGCCTTTCTTCTCCACGGGAATGACATTTCGAAGCGGTGGTAGAGTCTTTGTTACTTTTCGCTTTGTGCTAAAATATAATAAAGAAGGGAAAGAATAGATAAGGAAATAGCATTAAATAATATGATTTGTGATAGATAATAACAATAAATATTGATCAATGCACAATGAAAAAATTTTGTGATGGTAAAAATATTGGCAGAGGTGTGCTGTGGACACTCAGTTTTTGCTGATGATGTTAGGTTCCATGTAACAGGGGGCGAGCCTATTGTCATTATACCGGGTATACTACCAGACTCTGGATGGCTATTGGAATTTTTTTATATCGAAAAATGACATTTTGTCCTATTTAGGATTCGAACGCATAGCCACATGATCGCTACGTGCGAGCATCACCACTACACCAAAGCAGTCAGAAGAAATTTGGATTTTAAACTCGTCAGGTTGTGTAGTAGAGTAGATTAGTATGATGTTGCTTGCCAGTTACTTATACAGTAGACCGCACAAGTAGTTCGCGTATTTACTGATACTGTATATATGCAAGCACCTATAGAGGCCAACCTTATACGTATTATTGAGTTGTTAGATCAGCTTAAAGGTATCCGGCTTGCCACTTAGTCATAGGTTTGACTCGCAAACGAATTCAGACTATGTGAAACAGGCTTAACTAATTGCACAATAATTATTACATGTTAGTTGTAATAATAATCACAATTAATCGGCTATTAGCTTCTGTAATTAATTGAAGAATACAATGTATGTAACTCTGTTTATTAACCTGTGTATAAACAGGAATAAGACATGAATGTCTAACATTAGTTTTTAGATATTAAAAGAGGAATAAAAGATAGAAAACTGGCTGCCTCGTTAGCCTGGGACTGCCTCGTTGGTCTAGTGGCTAAGTTTTAAGTTTTCCTAACGAAAAATTCCAGTATGAGTCCAGAGTCTGGAGTGCCCGGTATATGGCAATAGGTTCACCCGCTATTACATGGAACCTAACGACGCCGTTGAAAAGTCGATGTACTTAGTACACCTCTGCCAGCCCCGCTTGGGGAATATAGACGTGACGGTGTTTATTTTTTATTGTTTAATCACAATGGAACTGTTTGAGATAATACAGCACAAATCTTATTGTGTGCCTTAATTTGTGATATCTCATGGTATAGTATTTCTAATGAGTCTATCCATAGGAACACGTTCACAATTTGAAGTCCCAATAGAGATACTAGATCAAATGGCACAAATTCTAGCATGGTTGCTAGAATTGATGGTTGCTATTGAAAAATTTAATTGTTCTAACTAACGGTTAAAACAATAACATGGGAGAGCCTCCAGGTCCAGATGAACCTATGAGAAGTACCTACAAAAGACGTATGTGTGTGTGTGTGAATGATCTACACTGTTGTCCGCGGGGCCTTTACAGCTGCACCGGACAAGAGTAAGCTGGAGTCAGACGAAATACATCAAGTAATATGTCCAAAAATGTAGTCTGTCAGATTCGAACCTCTGCCAACAGCTTCGGGAAAAACAATCATGACGCATAATGACCTAGCATAAATAACTTAAATATAAACACACAAACATTCGCCCTGTTTCTTCTTGGTGAAATGACACTGCAAAGATCAAAATAATCACAACCTGTATAGTACATTAGAACGTCGGAATACGCTCGGCCGGTGCCCATAACGAATGGGATAGCCCCCATTAGGGGCACCTTTTAACGTATTAAATCGAAACTTATCGATAGAGCTGTCCGCACGGTGACCCGAGGGTAAGTCTTATCGAACATACCACTCACTTAGATCGGGGATTCAGGGGATATACGACTTTCATTTGAGGTATAACTTAGATACATCTTTATAAGCTGGATTTAGATCACTTGTCGAATGGCTAAAGATGTAGGGACTAAATTTGCCATCCGAATCAGAATATTTTTTATTTATGTATACCATAGTATTTAGAATCGTTAGAAAAGTAACAATGTCTCTACCCTCACTTCGAATTGTTATTCCTGTGAAGAAAAGAGCAGGAAACTCCACGGTTACTCTTTTAATATAATATTTTTTTCAAAGTTTTTTATCTGCATTATGTTGTGGGGCATGGTAGAACGATGTAGGTTGTTCATCAGGTGAGTCTAATATGAAATAAAACTAGAACTCAGTAGGTGAGTCTAAGTTAAATTAAGCAAATTGTACTATTTATGAGAATGGCTACATGGTTTCCTCATTTACAAAAAAAGGAATAAAAAAATGTAATTGTGTTAATGTTATGTGGTGCAATGGGTTTGTTGTTAGCTGATTGCGGTGTTCTTAGCCAATACAAAGGTTAAGTGGTGTTTTGAAAGGTCTGAGATGGGTTACCGTTTATGACAGTTTCATCCTCGAGTATCTTCGTGCTTCGTACGACATCTTAAGCTGTTGGTCCCGGTTATCACTTAATGTGTTAGTTGTTAAGTCACATTGGAAGACTTATAGGAAGCTTGATAAGTTTCCTCTACAAACCCGCCTCTACGCCGCCTCCGCATTAGGGTCCGCGTGGTGGGGTAGGACCTAATCTCTTTTACCTCGATTTGTGAAAGATCGCCTTTGCCCAACAGTCGGATAGCATAGACTGATTTATTTAGATATTTCAAATACAAAGCGGTGCCAGTCTAGTAAAAGAACGCTCGTCTTGTATTTAAGAAGGAAAATTCCGGTCCGCATCTCATTTTCGAACTAATGTGACTACTACTTATATCATTGACTGTACAATAGGTATTTCAGTAGTTTAAAATTTATTGCCCTGTTTTTAATAATCATTTTAATAATGTATGGTAGAATAAATGTATAGTATAAGTAGTTAATTTAGGTATTAATGTCGATCGTAGAAGTATAGCAAGGTTATCTTGCCCTACAACTATTTCATAACATTATAGAAGTTCGACAGGTTATGCGTGAATAAGAGTTGGAACATGTGACCATTGCTTAAAACGAAAAAAATATTTGAGGACAGAAACACCTTATTGTTATACGTCGTATCGTGTCGAATACTGTTGTAATAATTGGAAGATAATCGTAAAAAGCTTGTTAAATATTTAGGATTCTAAAATACACCTAAGTACATAAAAAATAAAAAATTAACAAAACTATTAATTACATCACGCTAGTTTACCTCGCCAGATATCGAAGGTAGAGAGAGAGATATATATATAATTATTTCAGAGCATTACAGGTTATGTCAGGTTTACAAACTTCATTTATCACATCTAATCATATGCCTCAATAGTTTTCTTCTATATATCTTCCCTTTAAGGTTTCAAAACCTAATAATATCTCTTTTAAGAGGTCAGTCATTTTCTATACTTTACATAAATGTAGCATTTCAGCGCCACGGTACTCGAAAGGTTCATTTCCACAATCAGTTTGATGCCGTAGAAGCCTTAATGGCGTTGTAGTTCTTACATATACCACTAGATGGTGCTACAAACACGACACGCGAACTGTCCTCATAAAATTAATTTTATGGTTATGAAATCGGTTTTATGAGTTTTTTACTGCATTAAGTGGTTATTTTATTAATATTTAGCTATAAACACGTATATAAATGTGATATAATTGTTTCTGCATATAAATTTGAGTGAACAATCTTTCTTTTTTGAAACGTAGCAATGTAGAGTTGCGTAATCATGTTTGTTTTATTTAAGAGCTATTATTAAGTTTGATGATATCTATACTTCTCTTATAAATAATAGGTTTTAACCTTCGGCTGCAATATTTTTTCGATATAGTATGTAGTTTTTATATTAATAAGTGGTTCTATTTGAACATCATAAGGAGCCGTATGGCTAACTAGGCATCTCCACTATGGATTTCAAATAACAGTGCCAGTAATATCCACCATAATAATTATTTACTCCAACAGGAAATTTATCTATTTTATAGTTAAACAAAAACCGGACCCCATCACAAAATCAAACAAAACTCATTCGTGAACACGACACATTAACATCCATATTTCCCACTTAACAGCCACACGCAGCCCCTATACATCGTCATTTCACATCATTGCTAAATTGGTCGCCACATAAATCTTACTCTTTAATTTAATCAACACTCCAGAACTTCATTTATGTATTACTACACTCACCATAATAACTTGGCCTTCCACAGTTGATACATGCTCTCACAAAGTTAATGTTTCTAAGAGATGCAGTAGGTCAAGTTGAATTGGTCGGTAGGTTGTCCATAATTTCAAATTATGTGGAAGCTTACCCACGCGTAGTACAAGTCACAGTTAACAAGAGTGAAAATTAAATTTATAAAAGATAAGGGTTAAAAAAGGATGCATTTTGGTATGTACTATTTTATAGTTGGAGTATCTATTATTTTTAATTGTATGTTATAGATGTAAGTAAAATTTCTTCCTTGTAAATTAATCAATCTACCTATTTTAAATAATAATATATATTTTGCTTCCTTTATAAAAAAAATAGGTCCAAAGATGAAAAAAGACTTATTTAGTTCTTGAGATTTACACGAATATTACTCATCAAATAAAACTATTTTTCGGATTTTAACCCAGTTTCTTTTTGGTCTTTAAGCTTCCGACGATTCGAGTGCTTTACAACACCTACGATCACGGGAGGGACTGAGGTGTTTGAGGTCCAAAAACTATTTTTGTTCCAGGGTACCTTCAAACATTCTAATTATTTTTGTATATCCGATCTACGCATAAAGAAAGACAATTAATTTATGTTTCTATATTTCACATCCGTATTTACATGCATAAATTTAAATCTACTAATATTAAGATATTATTTAAATAAAATATTTGTAATACACATCCCAACAACATCCGAACTCTGAAGAAACACATTATGGGTTATTGTTTATCATATTTCTATAAAAATAATGACATGCCGAATTCGAATGTAAAATGGCGTCGGTTCGAGTGGGGTGTCTCCCCTACCGGATGCACAGCGCGCGCTTCAACGGAAACCAAGGGAATTATTTATGAGGCCGTCGCATATTATTTATTTTATACCAACTTTCGTTGACATATTAATGCTATACACGATTACATATACATTAAAAAAATCAATACGCGTCACTTATATCTATATCCGAAGCTAACCTTTACGCAAAAATTATAAACATTAATAAACACCCACGTCTCACGTTAAGTTATTCATACATAATAAAATAATTAATTTACGATTTTAATCTTTGGATCGGCTTTCAGTTATAATTTTATCTACGCACCTACCCGCATGATGACGCTATTAAATTAATCTATTATGCGCAGTCGACATTTTATGATATTAGGTATCGATCTAAAATATTTATGTGAATTGTGGTAATATTTTGTGTTATAAATTGTTGTTAATTTATTGCTGATCGTGATGGGACGCTTTATTACATACAAAGATTTAATAAAGCTTCAAAATACTTTACGATCTATTTGTTTTTTTTTTATACTTGGCCCCGCCCAAGACACTATTAGCTTTTTACAAACATGAAATTCGCATGCACAATCACTTAGACCGAACAAAAATTTGTTATCCATACCAAGATTTATCCTGTGCAGAGATCTAATGCGCAGCTACTGGTTTCTAACTTTTACACCAAGCGATCATTATTGTCGTCTTATTTGTAATAGTGAAGCTTATTCTTAGTAAATAAAGCAACTTAAACCAACAGAGAAGTATTGGGAATGTCAGATAATGAGCGTGGTTAGCGAGAAGGAACGAATGAACGAACGAACAAAATGTCTGCTCGGGAGAGATTACGATATTTCCGCGCCATTTCACACTTTGTTGATACCCTACAGTGTCACGAGCACATTGCGAGGGACTGTAGAAAGATGATCGAAATAAAAATGTTTAAGTATACATTTAAACTTAGGTAGCTATGTACAAATATATAGAATCCGAAAATGAATCCCTGACTCTGTAGTCAAGAGATTAGTTTCAATCTATCTATCTTAATCATCGCACCAATAATTCCAAAACGTAAATTTCATGAAGATAATTAGGTAGGTACTAGGTATATCTGTTGATCGCAGTTTGATCCTCGCGTCGAATAAATTTTTGTATGACTTATTTCGGTTTGGACGTTTGTGCATATAAATTTGATAGTAGTATCCACAACATAAGAATAATTCCTAGTATTTCTTTCGGGGAGGCCGTTGTCCTGCAGTGGACGTTTCGGCTGAAGAGAGTTAGTTCAACATAAATAAAATACGTGTTTTGATCCGTTTTACAATTTCAAGAAAGTAAGTAGGCCTTACGGTATGCATTTAGACTTAGTTATAGGTTATAATATGTAAAAAAAAACCATAATAGAAGGTTTTAAATATGAAACCTAATTTAGTTAGAACAAAGCATCATGAGCTAGAACTCGACTTCCGTCTAACATACCAATTCCTAGTTAGATGACTCACCCGGTTCACAGTGTAATATTAATACAGTAAAGTAACTACGCAAAACCGGTCAGACTTAGACTTGTAATATGTAGCTGTACATAATTTAAAGCCTCAATACCTGCAAAAACTAAGTATTGAATGACGGCGCATGCAGCGTTTATTTCAAACATATTCCATAACATAATAATACTGTGGCCTCAGTGGGTATTGTGTCCACTAGCAATATAAATAAATTCCTTTGTTTTTCAATCACATATGATATTAGTTGTCCCGCCACTCTCACTATAAGACCCTAACGCCCTGAGGGCTAGGCACATTTAGATTGACACCAGCATAACGTTGTCAAGAAAGCGTACTAGCATCTTTATATTTATACAGCAAATTCGTATTGTCTAGACTGTCTGGCTGGTTTATATTTGTACTAGTTGTCAGACTATTCAGCTGAGCATCTCGCTAGCTAGTGGCTCGTATTTATGCACGTCTAACACCTAGGTACTAAACACTAAAAGCGTGTAGTGAACATACCGTATATTCTTTATACTGTGCCCAAGGCAGTCGACATTTAGATACACAATAAGGTAAAAACAAACTGATAGATAGCTATTCATACCACACACGGTTCGAGTCATCGAGGAGACGAAATTACCGATGTATAAATAAATTTGGATGCTCATGTAACATAATAACGTTGTGGAAGTGTGAATACGTTGGAACACCAACGGTTCCGTATTGGTTAAAAATAGTTCTAATGTTATTTACTAGCTCATATGTTTGTTTAGAAAGTCGGAAATCTCATTGTATTGTTTATTGGTAGTTGAAATGGTGTAGAAATACTGATTATGTTTTAGCATACAGAGCTTATATTCGTTTAGAATGATTCTCGCTATCAAATACTAATATATAAATCTAACCTGGGATAAATGCTCCTAAAAGCAATTCATTACTATCGACGTGGCGGAATTTGGGAAGTTGTTGACACACGGACATGTAATAATGATGCCTTTTCCGAACATAAATACATATTAACAAAAGTATCATATTAGCTATCATAATTAAAATTATAATTAATTTAGGAAGTTTAGAAGATATTATTATAACTTGTAACATTAATACTTTCCGTTCAAATAATGTCATCGAAAATCTGTTTAAGGTGCTTAAAGTGTACGGAACCCAGAAAGTTCCAAGAACGCAAAATATACTATGCATGTAAAATGAGCTGAAGGAAGGTCTTATGAATATTTGATGTATTTTGCGAACCGCTAACGATCGCTCCACCTACCGTAGAGGTTAAGATTTGGTAAATTCTACATTAAAATATCTTCTATATAAATAACTATCGTTATTCAGTTATTTTATAGGTTATTTGTGATTTATGATCTCATCGTGAAGTCAGTTCGAACGAATCATATTCTAGACTCGAAACTGAATATTGACCGAAATCATCAATCAGATACATACATGTGCATGAATATATCTGATCGATGTACGTATGTCATTTCGGTCACAATGCAATAATAGAGAACAATGGGGCTAGTTTAACGATGGAGGCGGAAGGTAAAGCCATAGGAACTATACAAAATAATCCCCTCGTGTTTAGCTTCTTTGTATTTGACTACCTACTATAAACTTAGACTTAAATGGTGTCTGGGGTCCAACGATCGCGCCGTAAGGTAAACATAGGGAGTCCTAAATTAAGTAAGATATGTCCATCGGGTTTGCCCTACAAAATAATTTTTAAAAAGATTTTTTAAAGTATATTGATTTAAATAAAAGCAAAATACTATCTTTTAGTCATTTACTGTCCGCAAGCGACAGCTGTATCGTATATTAATTAATTAGCGCACCTGTTTGAGCCCGATTCTTCGTGACAGAATAGGTACGGTTTCGATATTTAAACCGATGGTAGAAAAAACTTGACCATACAGTACTATTTTGAAATATAACTATATGAACTCTTGTCACTTATTTTTTTCTATATGGGATATTAGAGGCGGCACGCGACTTTGTCTGCGTATATATATTTAAAATTATAGATTGTGTTATTCTGATATTTTAAGTTTATAACTATAACTCCATCCTCGCATACTTTCACGTTCATGATATTAGTAGGATTATAATATTATTTTTAACCGACTTCAAAAAGGAGGAGGTTCTATGTTCGGTTGTCTGTATGCTTTTTTTTTTTATGTGTGTTCAGCGATATTTCCGCCAATTGTGGACCGATCTTGATAATTTTTTTTTGCATTGGGTTCAGTATATCTCCAAGGTGGTCCCATATTAATTTTATTGACATTGGACCTTGGACTTAGAAGATACACCAGGGAACTCCTTAACGACAAACAATAGGCATGTGTAAATTGAGATATTATGGGTATTACGTCAATCCTATAGGTACCCTACTATAGAATAATTCACTGGTCACTTAAAATTGTAAAATAAAAATCTTTTATAAAAAAAGGAAAACCGACTTCAAAAAGCAAAAAAATAAATATTTGAAGTCGGTGCTGGTTGGTGCAGTCGGTTACTTGGCTTTGGCTTGTTTGGGTCTTTTTATAAAAGATTTTTATTCCAATCAATAACACCCGATATCTTTAATTACTTAAGCTACAGAACTGTAGTGGGTATTTTGATGAAAATTCGTGAAACGCTGATGACTCCGTAACGCTTAGCCTTGGAACAAAACGCACCAATATCGAATTATTTACCGGTATTATATCTCAGCCGTAAAAACATCAACGTAGGTCTGACGTTCGCTTCCTATTGGGTCACTATCGGCGCTGAGATCCCGCCAAGCATCTATCTTTTGCTATAGAGGTCTGCTACACCACCGAAAAGATATCTTAAAGAAAATAGACTATATTCAAATGTAACAAATTTTCCCACAGAATAGCTCCAATCATTGAAACTACAAAACTGTACACTTTCATGGAAATTCATGAAATGTTGATGACTCCGTAATGGGGTACTATTGAACAAAACGCACCGATACCGACTTATTTATCGCCAAGGATATCTCGTATAAACTTTAACGTAGCCTCGATGTTCGCTGTCTATTGGGTCGCTATCGGCGCTGGAGCTCCCGCCGAACGTCTATCTGGTGATATCGGGGCCTGCTACTTCCCGAAAAGACATCTTAAGAAAAACAGATCATATTCAAACATAACATAACCTATTTTCCCAATTAATAACACTCATCGTAACCAGCGAGCTTGTATGAGACGAACTATGAGAGTGGAGGAAGCCCAAGAGGTATGTAAGGAAAGAACCTATTGGACGTCTGTATTCTCTGCCTACCCAGCAAGGCAACTGGCGTGATGATATACATAAATAGAATACTACTCAATATCTCCAATCACCCAAATTACAGAACTATAGAACTCTCATGAAAATTCATGAAACGCTGATGACTTCGAAATGCGGTACCATCGAACAAAACGCGCCGATACCGACTTATTTATCGGCAAGGATATCTCAGCCGTAAAAACGTCAACGTAGGCCCGATGTTCGCTGCCTATCGGGTCGCTATCGGCGCTGGAGATCCCGCCAAGCGTCTATCTTTTGATATATGAAGGAGAAATGATTGGAATTACTGTTTATGGCACTGATAAAGGAGGCGGATTGACGCAAATTTGTGGTGTTATTGTAAGTCTTTGATTGGATCTGATGACGGCGAAATGTAAAAATAAGTGATACTAGTTAGTTGCCTGGACAGTTAAGTGGATGACGAAATGAATAATTACGGTAATACGATTTAATTGAATACATTTTTTATTAAAAATATAGTATAGTAACATAAGAATTCATTTGCCGCCGTAATGGAAGCAAGATGCGTTTTTTTTATATATCTTAAAAATTAACTTTCAGACATTCGCAACTTTAACTGCGTAACTATGTAGCCTATGTTTAATTCTGAATTATAAGATATATTACTCTAAAGATTAATCAGAATCCGTTAGTAGTACTTGCACAAAAGAGTAACAAACATCCATTCATCCATCTTCAGAAACTTTCGTGTTTTTTTGTTTTTTTTTAATAAACGTAGCCCCACACTAGGATTTATTCCTGTGACGTGGGTGCGTTTACAAACATGAAAATTCACAAACAAATACCCAGACCGGAACAAATAATTGTGGATCACACAAAGATTTGTCCCGTGCGGGAATCGAACCCGCGACTATTAGACATAGTGGGCGGAGCAGCTCAAGCTCTTAACAACTGCGCTAAATCGTCGTCATTCGTTTGTAATATTAACTAGAATTTCATTTGACAGTGACAGAATTTGTATACTAGAAAATTTGTAGAACGTCCTTATACAAAGAAGATAGAGAAAATAAACTCAAAATATGATTTTGAGTATATTTTTCCAAAACTTCATGTCTTCTGTGTAGTTTATTTTTTAAATACAAAAATATAGAATACACAAATGCGTAACAACAACACAAGCCATATATTTCAAGTAAAATTTATACTGACACTTGTTTTCGTCCATGGAAGACAAAGCAATAAATACCAAACAACATTAAAAAATACGATATTTCTTTAAATAACTTCATTGCACGGCTGTTTGCCAAACATAACAATATAACCTGTTGTAAAACAGAAGCGTTATTACAAATTATGCAAGGCGCATTGTGCTTAGTGGTGTAATGACTAATTATCGGTACCGTAAAATGTTATACGGTTGAGAAGACTTTAATAGACTGCGTAATTTTCATGTTTGAACCTTAATTGTCGATAATCGCTGGTAAGTGTATGCGTGTGGGTAATGATGTATGGTACGAAATACCTGTCGACAAGTTTTCTTGCTAGTTGGTTTAGTGTTTTAGTTAAAAAAAACTCTGCCGAATGCACTTTAAGATATATAGATAACACTTATTGTTCTACTAGAGGTATACGAAAGAAATAAAGAGAAACAAGCTTACAAATTGAAGCTTTGACTCGTCATATAATTGGTCCAGTTTTAATTTCTGAGTTAATGTAAGCAATAATTATCCTTTACTGTTTTTTAAACGGTGGATAATGTCATCGTTTTTTCTCGATCAAACGGGTTAATATTAAACTATCATTTGTAGTGGCTCGGAGCTTTTAACATAGTAGGTATAATATCATAAAAATATATCGTCCAAATACATTTTAAGTATTTTTTTTCACTTGGAAGTGAAAGAAATAAGAAAAACCGTACTGAAGTCCGTTTAATACAAAGACTGGCCTTTTCTTCAGATGCATCAATTCACATGAAAAATAAGCAAATTTACAATACTCACATAGATATTTGAAAAATAAGGTATAAGTAGGTAGAGTACACTTGGTATATAAGTACTTTTTCCATTGAAATATATAATATATATCTTACTGGTATACCTACGGCATCAATCAGTTCCTTCTCTCCCTTTAACCAATTAACGCCTACAAGAGAGCATTTAAATTAAAATTCATGAACTAATTACCAAAGGGCGTGTGCGAAATGAAATAAACTAATTAAAGGGCAGCACTGGCCGGCCAATTACACCCGTTGATTTATCAGTGTTGCCTGATCAAATAATTAAAAATATGCCGGCCGGTAGATGGCGGGGCGATCATAAATAAACTACGTTCGCGTATTCAATTTGCAGAATGAAAAAGGCTGGCGTGTATCGTATATGGGAATTGACGATTTAGTAGCCTTCGAGCTGAATATGCCTCCAATAATTAAAATGGTAGAGCTGTGACAAGCATATTGCTTGCAGAGGAAGTTTTCAATTGGACCTCGTGGTTCAAGCTCTGATTCGCTGATTCATGTAAATTAAAAACATATAATGTTCCTGTACCTAGTCCTTATATGTAAATATTACAGGTTTTGGTTTAGTTTAGTCACCAAATAGGGATACCTGGTGACTTTGTGTGAACAAATAACATTTATAACTTATACTCAAAATATTATTACAGCGAAACCTTTTAATTTGTTGTGATAATACAGATAAATAAAAAACACCTCAGTTTTGGGTGAAATAGTTTTGTGTTCTTACTTTTTTTTTTTTTTTGTATCAGGTACTCAACTTTTATTCAACATTTAGACAGGTATTTGAAAATGAACACTAGACACCAAATAAATCTAATTTAGTTCGGTATTAGATCATGTCATTCGTTTTTAGGCGGGTAAAGATCTTCTGAACCGTTACCGATACCGATCTTAAAGGCTTCATTAAGGGGAACTCATCAAAATAACAAATGCCTACGTTAGAAGCTATCAAGCATGGGCAAGTTAAGAGTCTCCGTAACCGACGAGAGTATATGACACGAACCCTGAAAGTAGAGGAAGCCAGAGAAGTCGGTGGAACTCTGTACTCTTTGCTGACTCCGCAAAGTATCTGCCTTGATGATATAGATAGAAAGAGCTACCGAGCAATTTACGGACTTTCTTTATCGATATAACTCCCGCTGTAAAGCGTATATTTACTACCTGGGTACCTACTAATTGACGTCACAAAGATGCTGACGAGTCCCGCAAGGCACGCGGTCGGAGTGTGTTTACGAGTGGTGCATTCTATATTTTTCCTGAAGGCCTCAATGCGTGATGCGCCGAATGAAATATTGCTTGGGATTGGAATGGTGTGTTTTTAGCCGCGTTTAACGGGGAAAGTAGCGTGTAAATCATCAAGAGGTAGAATCTTAGAACAGTGGTCTGATTGATGACGATGATGAGAAACTTGAAAAAGAAATAATATGGCAATAAATTTACTAATCAGCAATGAAAGTTATGTAGGTATCTTATGAATATAGGCATATTTATTACAAAACTTAAGTTATAAGAGAATATCATTGGTATCTAATAATTGTTGCTAAAAAAATTTACCTACATGGCTATAAGTATACAAATATAATATGTATATTACAAACCCACGAAATACTCTTGCTTGTATAGAAAATGCATTTAAGAGACCGTCTGTTAGGACTGTTGACTTTTAAGATATTAAATAAACATGAGATACCTTTTTGAATATTTTTAAAATTGAACTCAACCATAGACAGGCCTTATAATATACGACGCAAAAAACTTGTTTTTGAATAAAAATATCATATATCTGTGCCCACAAAGCAATGCATAATTACCTAACAGTATTATGACATAAATAATGCCAATGATTTACCTTTTATATTTACAAAACAGACATTATTTTTGTTTCATTTTCAGCCATTATTTACTAAACACATAGAATATTACTTTATTTTGAGCATTGCTTTGGATTACTTACCAAACATAATTTTAAATTAATGTCAAAATGGAATGTCAGAAACGAATTGTCAAAATAGACGTCGCGGCCTAGGCGGTGCTAAATTATTGTAAAGAATATATAAAAACAAAAATTAAAGGTCATCGTGTATTATCAAAACTATTGAAATCGAGAATTTATATCAAACTTTTTAACAGACATTATAATTTTATACTCATAAAATATTGTCAACTAAATCGCCAATAGCCTACTAAATGTCATGTAAACGCAGCACAAGTCTTATATTTGTAAAAGCTCAAGTAACACATTTAAACAGGGCACAGATAACTCAAATGTTATCTCGTGGAGCCTGAAGTGGACGCTTTTTAATCAAACAGCTTCGTTCTGGGGTCTGTGAACTCGACTTATTAAAACTATTAACTCGCCCCTTTTAACGAGTTCATTTAATCGATTTATCAATAATACTAATTACTGTAACTATTCAGTTATATAATCGCTCATGAAATAAGTCTCTATAGTCAACCAACAGTAGGTTAGTGATGTTTTTAGACGTTGCTTAACAACGGCGTTCTTTTTTTTTCTGAATACACCGACAAAGGTTCTACTTGACCGTTAAAATATTTTGAAGCTAATGTCCGTAGACTTCTCTTGAGGACACTTTAACCCGTATTATTCAATTAAACTTGATATCATTTCTGACAGCTCGTTTTAATATGTATGAACTTGTGTAACTCAGAGTAATAACTAAAACATCAAATCGTTTTTGTCCCCTCCTAGAATTGGCAAGTAAAGTTTCAATAAGCTCTATCTCTTTCCCGAGTAGATGTTTGAATTTAATATGTGTTTGCTTTTTTAAATTTTTATTAATACTTTTCAAAAAAATATTAACATAACCGTTATTCAGTTGGCTTACCCTCTGTTGTATTGGGACGCACTTTGTAATATTTTTTATAAGTTTTGACTAACTTGTGTGGTTTCAGACAGTCATATAAGGCCCAGCGTAGATTCCGGGTTGGTGCCGCGATAACGCCACTCCGTCCTACGGATAGCAAAAACACATGAAATGCACATAATAGTACTAAATAAAAACTATTTAGAGAGGGTCATAAAACTCAACTACTGAATTTAAGATGTTATTTTTTCGGTGAATATAGCAGTCATCACCGTCACGCTTATATTTCCTAAGCGGGGGTGGTTGAGGTGTACTGAGTACACCCACGTTTCGCCGGCGATTTTAGGTCCCATGTAATAGGGGGCGAGCCTATTGCCATATACCGGACACAATTCCAGACTTCGGACTCCTACGGGGAATTTACCTTTAGAAAAACTACATTTGTCCGACCTAGGATTTGAATCCAAGACCTCGTGATCACAAAGCGATATGCTTTGCCACTAGACCGACAATAGCAATACCAACATAGCAGTCAATTTATATTAAATGCCCTAAATATTTTTGACAATCCCATCGCACATAATTAAAAAAAAGTTGCCTCCCACTAGGAATTATTCCAATATCGTGGGTGCGTTTATAAACATTAAATTCACATACACATTATGTTGCATGTTGCGGAAAACCAACCGCGCCTACAGAATCCACTGAACGATTTCCCCAATATCAACTGTTGTATTATATCATTAACTAAACGTTAATGACTATTTCCGGCAGTCATCAAAAGGTAATATCTATAAAAAATAATCCACCTACTAGCCAACTAATTCCACTAGCACATGTAAACGGAGCATCGCTGCGATATCTCAAGTGTTAAATGTATTGCTCGGTCGGGCACTGAAGTACGAGTTTTTGATCACTCCACCCGGCTCGGGGCTTTGAACCCGATTTATTAATCATGCGATGCCTCTTTGTCTCTTTTAAAACGCAATATGCACTTGTAAATATAAGTTTGTTGTGATTTTACGACTCATGAAAAGATATGATGGAATTTGTGACATTGAGCCCTCTTTGGTTGAAACTTTTACGATTGATTATATTTTGGATGAAGGATGTCGTTACTCTTTCTGTAAATATCGTAAAAGTCGACAAACGACTAGTCATTCTTACATATAGTGGGAGACTATCTAGATAGGTAAGTCAAAGTCAAATTATTTTATTTGTAGAGCGCTTACAAACGTCAAAAATTACTACATTTTTTACATCTACCACTGGATCGGAACGCGGCCTCACACTGAGAAGAACCGGCTAGAAACTCAGCGGACTAGACTTTTAACTTAATTGGACGGGCCTTTCTGTTAATCATTATTTTTTTACAAAATTGCATTTTAATAACAAAGTATTTTACAAAATATATTTAGGAGTTGCCGAATGAGGAGCTGCTCAAACCCAATCAGATTTATCGTCGATATATTCCGAAATATTATAATATCCTTATACATAGTCTAGTTTTAATAGCCTTTTTAAACTTATTAAGAGGCATATTTCGGATAGCTATGGGTAATTTATTGTAGAAGCGTATACATTGCCCCATGAAAGAGTTGCTAATTCTCTGGAGGCGAGTAGAATGTACAATAAGATCATCTTTGTTCCGTGTATTAACATGATGAATGTCGCTATATTTTTCAAAGTTACTGATTGACTAATGGTTAATATTTAGCATCAATCGAATTATCACCGGTGAGCATGCATGAGCCAAAGCAAGAGTAGAGGAAGCCAGAGACGTCTCATCATCAGCCCATAGGAGTTCACTGCTGGTCATAGGTCTCTCCAAGTGCACGCCATGCTACGCCAGAGACGTCTCTCTGTGCTCTCTCTCGTTGCCCCCCAGGGGATCTGGTGGGATCATATAGAGAGAGATTATCAATCTAACAACTTGTCATCACGAATATATGATCACATTTAAGTTATTGCTTTGTGGGTATTTTAAATAATGTCGTCCTTTCCAGTTCTAGAATAAGAATACAAAAATAATGACTTCACACGTTGAGGTAAGTCAATAATATTGTCTAATAAACTTTTTGCATTTCCGTATTAATGTTCTATAACCAAATTTCTATTTTACATTAATTAATAATATGAACAGGAAAACGTTAAAATATTCAAATTATATGACATAACTAACAGTTTTATTAATTTATTAAAATTATGCAAAGATATTGAACAGATGCCAGAAAATATTTATGTTTTCTTTTGGTGACTCTTATACTCATAAAATAGGTAATTTACTAACCTTCCTATGAGAAAATGAATACTGATTAGGTATAAAATTTAAAAATTTCTTCAAAGGAGCAAATGCTTAATTTTAACCGTAGCAAAATGTGATTTAGACCTGTCTGAACTTTTTGAACATTCATTATTTAATCAGTCAGTTTAAAAAAGCTAAAGTAGGAAATCCTAAACCGTGAGGGTTGAGAATTCTTAACTTAAAACGATAACTTTAATAGTTTTAGTGAAATATTATAGTATTTAAAAAGTTAGGTAAAAAGCACAACCCCAAGTAAGCGTTGCTTAGAGTTCTACTTTAAACACGTTTTTTCAAGCCTACTAAAACTAAACAACCTTCACTTGTAACCTTACCCGTACTACGTCACCATACTATCATCGTAATAATTATTCCGAACATATACCGTAACTCATCCAGTAACCTGACGAAAAACTGGTTCGTACCAAGTATCGACTGTATATTGCTTGCAATAAAATAAACAGAAGCCACGGAATAAAAACTAGAAGGTGTTTACAGGGAAAAAATTACGACATTGATCGCACTACATCGTACAGCACCTGGTGTAATGACTATGACACATGGAAAGCTGTAAGATGCTAAAGCTAAAGTTTTCGCCATATAGCCGACGCAGCGCGGCGGGAGCGCAACAGTGGCGCGGTTTGAGGAATTGTAATGTACTGAAATATACGGGCGACGCCACACAGCGCAGCCCCGCTCGACGCGACGGCAAACGGCACAACCGATGTAGCCGAGCGCTTCCGTCGCGCTCCCTTCGCGCTGCGTCGGCTATTTAACCAAACCTTAAGGCAGCAATATCGCGTTTTTTTATTAAACCCTGTTAAGAAACTGTCCCATCATTGGGAACGGGCGTCCTCTCAAACTGAGAGGGTTTAGATCATAATCCACCACGCTGGCCCAGTGCGGGTTGGCGAACTTCACACACCTCCGAGAAACTCTTAGGCATGTAGGTTTTCTGACGATTTTTTCCTGCACCGTTAAAGCAAGTAAAAATTAATTTATAGTACGCACATGCTTTCGAAAAGATAGAGGTGCGTGCCTGAGTTTGCACCCGATACCTTTGGCTTTGTGGTCCAACGGTCTAAACACTAGGCTATCACTGCTTATTCGCATTAATATCGCATAACCTACACAAATATAGATCTGTCTTATTCGTCGGCAAAAAAAAATCATTTCAGGAAATAGAACTCCCCTAAAGATCACCATAACAACCGTTTTTGTACTGAAGATATCTAGCTTTTATATGGACAAAAGCTGGAAAGTTCCGAGACCTTCACCAGGTCAGCGATTAATCTTATAGAGGGCCTATTCTATGAATACAAGAGTTTGAGACGGTCTAAATCGGTAGCATATTGGTAAAACCACATATTAAGGAAGGAATAAACAATTCTGTTTTCCTTTTAATGATCAGAAATAAATCAGTATACCCCACATTTTAAATAGTACTCGTTAAAGTTTATAATATTAAAATGTTAACTCAGTTTCTTCATTGCGTTATCATGGATACATTGAATCTTCTGTCTGATCGCTCGCTAAAGGCCTTCCTTAACAAATCGACGTGAGAGAAAGAATAGGTAATATTCCACCTTACGAATTGAGTGTAGATGGGAATGCGTTCACAAACAATCACATTACATGCGCAAATATCCAGACCGAAATAAATACCTGCGTGGAATTTGTATATATATATATTTCACCCACGTTTGCTTCAGCTACGTTTAATAATAGCTAAAATTGTAGTGGAGGCTCGTCTTCAGACATATCGAGTGATTAATTAATAAAAATTAATAGCCTCCCCATTTCGAAATGTGCCAATTAATTTTAACAATAGTGGACACCACACATTACGCATTGCGAAATTCTTGAACGCTTCACGTTATGTTGTTTTTGTTGAAGGATATTCAATTCATGCGCACCCTCCATATATTATGAAGAGGAATGGTCGTACTTAATCTATATTAACCAAAAATATGTGGATACCATAATCCTACTAATATTATAAATGTAAAAGTATGGATGTTTGCTACTAAATCACGCAAAAACTGCTGAATGCTAATGTGGCACATACATAGTCTATTACCTGGATTATATACATAGGATACTTTTATCCCGGAAAAATGTTAGGTCCCCGTCTAAACTCAAGGCGGACGAAATCGCGAGCAGAAACCAGTATTATAACTGTCAAAGTTTGTATGATTAAATGTTTGAATGTTTGTTACTCAATAACGGATTTGGATAAAATTTAGTACACAGCTAGTTTATTAGCTTTTTATTTTTACCTGGGGAAATTCCTGCATAGGACTTCCGCCAGCCTCGGGGGAAGCTCGCGGGGCGTGTCGGATTCCTACCGACTAAAAACCCCAGGGTGGCCGACATCAGCGCTTTGGAGGGGCTCCGGAATCTCCGTATGGAACGCACCGGTGCCCTCTTGTGCCTCGCTCCGAAGAGCCCGCCATCGGAGGGAGACTTGATGACATGCTCCCTCCCGCGGTGCTCACGGTGACGAGGGCCACACCTCCTCGGGGTTGCTCGTGAAGGACGCTTGGGGCCCCCGCCCCTTGCGTCCGACCCCAAAGGCCCCCCTGCTGATGTTGATGCAGGGGGGTCCGAGTTAGTCCGTATTCTTAAGCCCCGGGCTATTGGGCTGGGGGGCCTGGGCAGGCTGAGCCTCCGCCCCGGTGCCGTCGCCTTCGTCGTGCAGGATCGGCCCTCTCCCGATCCCGCTCGGCCTCCTCCTTCTAGGACATCACAGTCTCGCAGAAGGAGGATACGGCCCCCCACGCCGATTTAACTGCCGGCAGGGAGAGGTCCGGTCCGATCCGGTCGACCAGGATCCGCCGCTCGGAGGCCCACGCTGGGCACTCTTCAAGCGTGTGCTGGGCGGAATCCTGGTCCCCACCGCAGTAATGACAGGTCGTCGTCGCCTCGCGTCCTCCTCGCGCCATGGCCGGTAATTATCTGAGTAAGTCTATAGGTGACTCGCCCTCTCCTCCGCTGGTGCCAGGCTTCGAACAGTCGACAGACGGCAGAATAGCTTGGACGATGCGCTTGTGCGCGATATGCTCTTGACTGAGCCTCGCGCGCCACTCCTCCAGAGCGCGCCGTCGTTCCCGCCGTCTCACTTCTTCGAGCGCAGCCACGCCCTCGCCGCTTTGGTGAACGCCGCAAATCTGGTCGTAGACCCTCGCGTCCATGTCCGCCAGGATGTTGAGCGGCGGAAAGCGCGCCAAGAGTGTTGCCGCCTCAAAGGATATGGTACGGTATCCTCGTGCGATACGGACGGCCATCTTGCGCTGCAGGCTCTGAATCTTCATCCTGCTGCGCCGGACGCCCGACAGTCGACCACACGGGCGCCCCATAGAGGGCCACCGATCGCACGACTCCGTGCATACCACCCTTTCGACTCGGGGGACTAGGCGCTCGAAGTGCTCCTCGAAGCCCCAGCGACTATCCATGGTGAGGCCTAGGTACTTTAGGTACCTCCCCACCCGGACTGGCGAGTCTCCAACGCGAACCCACGAGTCGGGTGGTTCCCTGCTCCTCGGCAGTTTGTGGAACCATAGCGCCTCGGACTTCTGAGGCGCTATATCCAGGCCCAACTCGCGGATCTTGGCGGCGACGACCTAGCTAGTTTATTACCTAGATTAATATATAGGATACTTTTCATCCCGAAAAAACATTAGGTTCCTGACTAAAGTCACCGGGGAAGAAGTCGCGGGCAGAAGCAAGTAATAAATAAAAAGATAATCTTATTATTACGGTCCTGGAAAATGTAAGGCAAGAAGGAAGCATCTGTCAATGGGTTTTTAAACAGAAAATTAATGAATCAGCTTTTATTGTCCGAATGTTGGATAAAGACATCCTCACATAAATTACCTACGGTATAAATTATGTAGAGTACTCATGTACTGTCCGTACTTACTATTTTTAAAAATTTAAAAGCTTCCCCAAAAAGCTGACCTATTAAAACTGTTTCCAATAGATTGGCTACAAAGTATTCATACCTATATGAGTTTTTTTTTTTTCGTGGCAATTGCGTTTACATTATGCCATTGTACAAAGTTTACGAATATTCATTTCTAAATTAATTCAACTACCCAATGAACTTGATGACGAAGATGATAATGAAATTGATGAAGTGCCCCACCCTGGATAGTAAAGTGATGGATACTTTACATACCAATTGCGACGGCCGTTTTGAGGGAAATCGAAAAGGTACGTTTTATCACTTTTTTACAATTACCTTCACTCATGCACATATAGGAACACATAATGGTTAATATTCCACCAACATTACACATTATAATTCGAAATAACACAAGTTTTGGAAATTAAAACAAACTGACAACATCACTCTTCGATTTCCCGCCAAAAAAGTCTATTCATACCTATATGCAATGAAGTTTATGTAGAGATCAAAAAACAAAAAAAGAAATAAAAAAAAAACATAATTATCACTGGCTTTAACGGTGAAGGAAAACATCGTGAGGAAACTTGCATTCCTAAGAGTTTCTTGAAGGTGTATGAAGTTCGCCAACTCGCACTGGATCAGCGTGGTGGAATATGACCTAAGCCCTCTCAGTTTGAGAGGAAGCCTGTGCTCAAGAGTGGGACAGTTTCTTAACAGGGTTAATATTATTATGTAGAGGTCATTGCTCAGTGGGAATCATAGGTAAGTACAAATACAAAACGTAACATTAATTTTAGATAAGGCAGATAATATTATGCACCTACATACTTTACCATGCCTGAGTTTTCTAAAATAATGGGTAACATAACCAACCTAGACAATAAGGTCTTTACGAAGGTAGCTGACCGCATAACTAGTTACATGTCTACATCTTCCTTAAACATCAAGTCTGAAAACTTGGAAACCAAAACTTCAAACAAGTTGCAGACTAAGTTTTGCAACTCCTGTGTTGTGGTAAAACTTACGGGACATCCCCAATAACTTACAGCAAGTTTTGCGGACTGCCCAAATACACTAACTTTTTGACTAAACGCCACAGACTAGTTGAACCTGTGTAGAATTTTATACCAATGGAAAATTTCCTTGAGATCTTGGAAGAAATTGGCACTTTGATCGACCTGCATGGTTAGGTGGAGGCAGGTTTGTGGTCTTGTCACCAAGCTTCCCTAAAGGTTTCCTGCTTCACTTAACTACTATCACATGAAATGGAAACTGGGACCAACGGCTTAAGGTGCTTTCCGAAGTACGCAGACGCTCGAATATGGTCATGCCATAAACGTTCTGACGACCGAGCCGAACACTCCTTAATCTAGGTAATCCACCTTAATTAAGAACCGTAGTCACGAAGCGCTACTACCGTCTTTAATTATTATTTTTCTATGACTTATAGGTAAATAATTACGAGGTAAGGTTTGGTCCAATTGTTAAGAGTGTAGGCCACTCCGGTTACTGAATCGAGTAGGTCGGTCTGTTGTCGCCGTTAAAATTCGGTTTTTAAATACTGGCAACACTGCAAAAGGTCGCCATCTTAAAACCGCCATGTTGGCTGATCGTCGGTGGTCGACGGATTCTCGGCCATTCCGTTTTGATCCAGCAACAAGAAGAGGTTGTCGTGGGAACTCCGTTGAGTAAGATCTACCCTCAGTAATTAAATTATAGTTGTGGTGATTATTGTAATAAGTGGGTTCAGAATTTAATAGTCGTTAAATGATTTAAAAATGTATCTTATTACTCGCCATTTTTTAAAGGAAAACAAATACTATAGGATCCCGCAAGAGATCTGACCTGGTGGCATAGATAGATAGATTAATAGAGTGGTCTTTTTATTTAGTTGTCACTGTTTTGTATATTTTAAGTCTAAAAATTCATAAAGGTAAAGCACAGTGTTCACAGCTGGAATCCGTCTGGTGGCCGCACTGCCCAGTATAAACAACAGGGTGTTCCAAACTTATTTGCATTTACACGGGCCAAGTAATTGCGTTGCGCTTCAGGGAGAACTTTAATTAAAGTAAGTCTTAAACTTAAGTAGATATGGCTTAAGTACGTAATAAGAAAAGTTCTGTTAATTACCTAGGTTGATACTAGGATTACCTTACGTAGTAACCCCGAGATCGTTGCCAAAAGCGGAATTAGTGAATTGGATTCTGTATTTTGTCAGTGCGTTATGTAAGCTGCTATGCATTAAGGTGCTTTAATCAGGTATTTGAGTATTCCTTGTTTTGTATTTATAGAAGTACACGTAAATAACTTATATAAAATCACCTAGTTTAAAATATATTATAGGTCAGTTATCTAAACGCATTTATACAATTAGTCTTAGAATAAGTGACATGCTATTTAAAACATATGGAGCTAAAACTAACAATTAACATAGATAATGAAAAAAAAACTCAAATAACAAGGTTATTATAAAAAAAAAATATTGCATGTATGTGCTTATATCTATTTTAGTTAACTATAGTATATTTTTAAGTAATAGAAGCTATACTGTTCTATATCTACAGTTTACTGTTACTACTTGAGAATATCATAAGTTAGGTCTAGTTTCTTGAAATCGTAAAAATACGTCAATAACTTTATATCGCTTTTGAATCGTTTCGATATCTTATTTTTCGTAAAGGTAGCTAGCCTGTTTTGTCATCTGTAATGAATGTCTCGAATAACATTAGTGAGCCACATCGCTAATCCCAACAATTTATCGTCCTTTTTAATACCCATAATATAAAATTTACAACATTGAACAAATGCCAAATCAACTAAATCTACAACTAGCTAAGGAAAACGTAAATTATGTCCGCGGACAAAACTCTTGAGAATTTATTTTTCCGATAACACAAACATCTGCATATAAACCACATAAAAACAGTTATTTATGTAAAATTGTAAATTTTCACACCATTACATCTTATCTATCGAAAATCTCGCCATCTTTTAGTCGCTATTAAAAAGCCATAGGTTAATCCCGTTATCCACAGAATAATAAACTCGATTTGTTTATAACGGAGAAATCTCAAATATAGATAAAATAGTTTGAAACACGTAACAACGCTTTCGAATCAACTGTGAAATCAATCAATCGATTAGGAACGGTAGGCCAATTATCGATTAATAAATTGAAATCGATTGAATCGATTCCCGGTATAGTATAACAATTGACTATCATTTAAGGATGTGCGCACACCTTCGTTTATAAACGCAAAAACTTGCCGTATTACTCGAATGTAGCGTGCGATTAATCTAGATCGTATTTTCCATTGAAGGTTTATATTTCACTCATAAACGAGTGTTTAGTAATATTGTAGTGAGCTTGTTCTGCCGTGAATGATGCCATTACGCCTCTGTTGGTTATCTTAATAATGTATTGAGCGTCTTGGTGAAGGAATAATAGTATGTAATTAGGTGCGCTACTTTTTTGTAGTATATCAAGAAATGATTTAGTATCTTAAGGTTGGGTTTTATAAGAGAATAGTGCCGCTTACTAGCATATAACAATGTAATAGTAGATGCTATTCAGAGATTGCGTAATGCAATGTTTAATCGACAAGATAGCGTTGGTTTTACGTTAATTTCGGGGTCACGGTGCTATTTGTTTACATTATACAGACAGTTCGTGTTGTGACTGACAAGCATTTAGTGTTGTATCGTCATGAGATAATGTCACGATTATATTGTGAGATTTTCTAATCCAAAAAATATAATCATATTTAAAAAAATATGTAGATAGACACGTTTTTTGAATCCTAATAGTTCATTTGTTTACATTGTCTATTCACAATAGTTTACTACACATAGGTAACTTATCAAATACTACTCTTAACCATCTAAAGAATAAAATAAATTATCAACGTTATCACCCGCGATTCGATCAAATAAAAAATTCTAACCCTCTTGAGAAATAAAAAATAATAGAAAACAAGTCAAATATCTTGGCTTGGCGTTGGTGGCTATTATATTTGTATACAGCAGGTGATAACCGTAACAATTACCGTTACTCATTCGCTAGTGTGAACTAGGTATTACCTAGCTTTTGCGTTTATTTTTAGTGTTATATGGTGCTATTGGAGATGATCGGGACATTAAATTCGCTATTTTTATATGAAATTAATTGCTTTCGACTTACTGGAATTTCTCTTTTTTATAAAACACCAGTTAGATCTTAAAATATAACTTCTGGAAATATTCGTTGCATTTGTAGAAGTTTTATTTTGTAATGATTTCATAACAAAATAAAATTACACGTCTTCGAAATCAAGTAAATAACACCCAAATTTTCAACACATTGGCCTATGTAATTGTCATGAGATAAGTATTGGCATGTTTCGATGTGAATCATTTATGTCTAATCTTGTCCTCTATGTTCATGTAATACCCGCACTTTTTAAATCATATTTTAGTCGAATCAAAACGCAACGCTTTTTGTTTTCTTCCATAGGACAACTAGCTACTAAACAATTATTTACTTTGATGTATATCTAGATAATGTTATAAATGCTCCAAATATTTAGTCGTATTACCACAAAACTCCGTAGTTATCCGTAAATGAATAACCGAACACCACTTTCCCATCCACATCCCCTAATTTGACAGAAAATACTAGACATTTAGAAACAACACGATGACGTCACACTTAGTCGTAGATACGTGCACCAGCTGAAGTATGATCATATTTAAGAGGCGCGGACGCAAATTGGGAGTTATGGGGTTACGCTCGGGACGTAACGAGGGCGCTAAATTATATAATGTAGCATGTTTATGTTGAACCAATGGCACTCTGAGAGGTTATCTTATAAATACTACTGTTATACACCGCGGTTGCAATTATAGTATCGGGACTGCGAAACCAGAAATTAATGCAGTCAAAAGTAATAAATATTGCATATATATCATCATACTGGTCAGACTGACTGCTTCGTTGGTCTAGTGGCACAGCGCATCGCTTTGTGATCACGAGGTCCTGGGTTCAAATCCTAGGTCGAACAAGTAATTGTGCCTAGTATATGGCAATAGGCTCGCCCCCTATTACATGGAACCTAACATCGTCGGCGAACCATGGGTGTACTCAGTACACCTCTGCCACCCCCGCTGGGGAATATAGGCGTGACGGTGTACTGGTCAAAGACTACAGAGTTATAGCAGGCGCTTTCCTTGCAAACCTCTCTCGCTTCCTCCACTCTCATAGTTCTAATTATCTCAAGTGTAATAAAAAATAATAAAAAAATGCTTATTTCTTACCACTAAAAGTATTCTACAACATTACATATTCAGGTATTAACATTATAAACGGACAAAATTAATTCTATAATATATCTAACAATTATTTGTTCCGGTCTGGGTATTTGTGTATGTGAATTTTCATGTTTGTAAACGCGCCCACGACACACGAATTAATCCTAGTGTGGGGCTACGTTCATTTAAAAAAAAAGTACAGTGCGTGTGTGTGGTGGTTATGGAGGATTAATTAAAGATTTTTTTTTATAATATACATTAATTGTTCTTGTTTTCCTTGTTTTAATAAAAACAAAGTCCCACACTTGACATTATACCTGCATCGTGGGTGCGTTTACAATACGAAATTTACATACACTAATACCCAGACCGCAACAAATATGTGGGTGTCTAACAAGATTTGTCCCGTGCGAAAATCGAAATCACGACGAAAGTGGTCAGAGCGGCTTAAACTCTTAACCACTGGACCAAGAATATTAATTTATATTATCATTAATGAAATGTTTAAAGGGAATCCAAAGGGCAAATGAAGAGTCTCCGTAAGCGACGAGCGCGTATGAGATGAACTATGAGATTAAAGGAAACTAGAGAGTTTTGCAAGGAAACAGCCGGTTGGAAATATATACTCTCTGCTTACCGCAAGAGATCTGACGTTATGATATAGATTGACGGATGATTAAGCGCCAATGCGCTTAATCATCCGTCAATCTATATCATAACGTCAGATCCCAATGTTAAGAGCTTCGATTCGCGCACAGGACAACTCTTTGTGTGATCCACAATTATTTGTTTCGGTCTGGGTATTCGTGAATTTTCATGTTTGTAAACGCTCTTACGACACAGGAATTAATCCTAGTATGAGGCTACGTTTTTTTTTTTAAAGAAGTTAGATAGACTAACAATGGCCTAGGCAAAGTAGAGCTAGCCCAAAATCAATTAATTTTTTTTATATAAATTCCGTCAAATAATCTATCACGTTATAACAAACGAAATTACCACATACAATGTACTAACTACTTTCTATATAGCAGCGAAACGTGGCCAGTGCTTGAACGGCACAAGCAAGAGCTGCATGTCATGGAAATGAAGATGCTGCGCTGGATGTGTGGAGTGTCGCGGAAAGACCGCATCAGGAACTTCTGCATCCGCGGCAACCTTCATGTCCGTGATATAGCAGATAAAATGCAGGAGAGCCGCCTTCGATGGTACGGCCACGTCTTAAGGAGACCGGCAAATTACGTGGGCAATAAGTGCCTGACCATGCCGCCTCCGCCGGGACCCGGAAGAAGAGGTAGACCCAAGAAATGCTAGCTTGATGTCGTCAGGGATGACATGCGTGCCTGTGGCCTCGCCACAAAGGATGCCGAAGACCGCGCGAAGTGGAAAAGGAGAAGCAAGAAAGCGGACCCCGGGCTCCGAAGCAGCAACTGAGGATGCTACCGGGAACACGCTCAGACGAAGAATGTAGTAACGACTTTATTTTACTATAATGTGTAAATTACCGCAAAAACATCACACAAAGAGCTATAATCAAACAGACAGGTGATAAGGTCAAGCGCAGTTTTTTCTTTCATAAATATGACTAGATAAAAAAATAATATTAACATAAAGAGGACACTGGTATTGAGTAGAGGCACTTGGCCTCAGTAACTCAACGTGATTAATTACTGTTCTATTTGTTATAACAAGCCGTTTTATTTGCGTAACTGATCGCAGTTGGCCAACGTGCAAATTGTAAATTATTATAGGCATTCCTATGCCTTATATTTTATTTAAAGTCACGTAATGTATAGCAGTGGATAGAGCTAGTCATTTAGGATTATACAAAATCAATGTTAGGGGTTAAATTTACAGAGATAAGTAAGTTATGGACAAACAGGACTCGGAATTTTGAAACTCCATCTTTAAAGTATTGGATTTGGATGTATTCTTTTAGCGATTTTTTTAATTTGGACGAAATTATTTTATGAATTAATCGTTATATCGTTTTAGGTAGAAATTTTAAAAAATTAGTAGGTTACTGAATATTGGATTTAAAATTATTTAAAGATTATAAAAATACTAGAATTTTTTTACGGCTTTGCACTCGGTCGACAACAGCGTCACCTGCCCGGTCTACTAAAGCTAAAACCCAACGAAGATAGCCCATATCTACGAAAAAAAATCCAATATCGGTTTTTTCGTTTGGGATGAAAAGAATTATGAGTATACGTCGTATGAATTATGAGTCACACCAGAATTTTTATATAAAGATATATTATATACGGTATATATCTATATTATCAGACCAGGCCTCTTACAAAGTATTCAAAAAGTGCAGAGTTTTCACACATTCATAAACTACATTACATTATTAAGAGTCTCCGTAACCGGCGAGCGTGTATGAGACGACCTATGGGAGTGGGGGTAGCCCGAGAGGTCTGTAGGGAAAGAACCTGTTAGAACTCTGTACTCTCTGCCTACCCCGCAAGGGAACTGGCGTGATGATATAGATAGATAGACTTTAATAATCTATAAAAACATGTAAGTATATCAACATATTATCAACTTCACAATTGAACATGTAGAAAAATATACAGAAAATCTAAGAATTTTCTCACGTTCCAAGTGCTACCATCGTCAAGGTTAGATGCCCGGATAAGAGACAGTACAGATAGGCCGGCGGTAGTTAAAATGGTCATTTTCCACATAAGTTGACCAGGTAGGTCATGACTTAACTTCCGTACGTGATATCCATTTTAACTACCCTGCGACTACGCAAGCTTGAGGTATCGTCCTATTATACAAGCGAGCGTTTGAACCGGGTTGGTAAATATAAATTGGAGTATTTTTTCACTATCAACTTTAAGGAGAAAAACCACCCGATTTATATCGGGTGTTTTTCTCTTAGGTACTTGTGAATACCAAAAACGAAAAAACCATCAGCTGGATAGATCCAAAATTAATTGGACACTAATTAGTCGCCTTTGGTCGCCCAAGTGAGGTGATGTCACTCAGGTGATTAATATAGAAGGAATCATTCATTGTAGATTCATGATTGCTTTAACTTTCGATAGTGTTTTTTTTGCAGACTTCAGTACAACTTCTTTATGATGAAGTCGATATATACTGAAAATACACAATTCATTTGTAGAAAAATTAAAGGTGATTTTTTTTGCATAAGGTCAGTAACTCTCAAAAAATACGAAGTCTTCAAATTAATGAAACATATTACCATGTGATATACAGCTTTCACATTTATTTATCTAAAATAATTAACATTTCTTAGTATAGTCTAAACATTTATTAGGTAGAGAATAACATAAAACCTATATATGTGTTGTTATTATTAAATATTTAACGCGTACCGCTACTTTTATTACGAACTCTACAAAACAAGACTCTCCAAGGATTTCCACTATTAATCTAAGAAGTCGTTTTGTTTCCAAGAACTTGTCAATTAGAAAAAGACCGGGTGTGTGCTGCGTTAGGCCTAAGTAATTGTGAGTTACTTCGGGTCTCTAAGGAAAGGCTTGCATGATTTAGCTACTAAATAATTTTACTAACTATTGGTATACGGTCAGGTTAGTCTAGGTCCCTGGGCACACGGGAGTTGATGACAATGAGTGAGCGGATGACTTAGCCAGGAAGGGAGCAATGGAAACCCTGTCGGTCTAGAACCGTTCATAGGCATACCTGGAAATTACAACCTAATATAGGGAGTATTGGACTTCAGGTACGTAAGAGCATTAGGGCAAGGACAGCACAAAAGATCCCATTGGGTCGAAATGCGCCAGAGGTCCCATCGGTCCGATTAGCCAATATTAAGATAAGATAAGATCGGTATATATATATCAATACGGGGATAGATAGATAGATAAATAGAATCCTTTTTATTGTACGACAAATGAATTTATTACAAAGTACTAATAGCAATTTCTTTCGGCCTACCAAATCGATAAAATACAACAATATTTTGAACAAAATTTGAACAAATACATTTTTTAATCAAATTTTTCACACTTTTTAACTACATGGACCAACTTTTTTTCCTTATTTTGTAGCACAATTAATATGTCTACAATTTAATTTCTTTTTTAAGTCACAATACAATGTTTTTTATTATAGGGCTAGTCAACAGTTGGATCTATATAAAACAAATAAAACTCAGTCAATTCTGGACAGCACAGTACCTAGTTGACAAACTCCACTAGCAGCAACTATTTCCAGGTTAATCCGATACGGTTATCTTTAACGAGAAGCTTAAAGCTCACATTAAGTGTTATACAGATTACAGGTCTACCTACAAGAAAACGGGTTTCCAGTAACAAACCATTAACTAGTGCCATTGCCCTTAAAATAGCATCACTGCCATAAACACAAGCCTAATAAAGTCATAATTTGTTAAAAACAAGGAGTTCAGAGGATGTCTATTAAAATCATACACTAATAAAGGTTAATTAAGGCGAACAGTGAGAGCATGCAGTGGACTAAACCCGCGTAATCATTAACATATGTCCCGTGACATGTGGCGCTCGATAAGATCGGTGACTACGCGACCTGAGGCCTTAGCACGAAAACTTTGACGGTAGCGTGGCGCTAGCAAGAAAGCGTGCTGTCACGTTCATGTTAATTTCGTAAATTTGTAGTGTGGGGGCGCTCGTAGCGCTGTACGACCATGGGGTTCTTACCGATCACCAAGGTTAAGCAGCGTTCAATTTGGTGGGCCTGAGATGGGTGACCGTAGTGGCATATTCATATTCGAGCGTCTCTGTGCTTTCGAAAGCACGTTATGCCGTTGGTCCCGGTTACCATTTAATGTGGTGATCGTTAAACTGAGTAGAAAGCCTTATAGGCGGCTTGATAAGTTCCAACAGCAGGTTGCGACAAACCTGCCTCCACCAATCCGCACTGGTTCCACGTGGAGTATGACCTAATCTTTCTCACCTCGATTTGTGGGAGAAGCCCTTTGCCCAGCATTGGGCAGTATAGGCTGATATTATTGTAGTGTGAAGAGGATAACTTATCAACCACCAACAAGCGCTCTGTTCCTTCTCGCCGCATTGCTTGGTATTGAGAAACAAATGTCACAGAGTGTAGACTTGTATTATGCAATATGGACGAACGATGAAATGTCTTCGGGCGACATTATAATGACTACCTTGTTGATCTAGTGGCAAAGGGCATCGTTTTGTGATCACGAGGTCCTGGATTCAAATCCTAGGTCGGACAAATGTAGTTTTTTTAACGAAACATTATGAGTATGAGTATCAGTATGAGTCCGGAGTCTGGAATTGTGTCCGGTATATTCCAATAGGCTCGCCCCCTATTACATGGGACCTAATATCGTCGGCAACAAGTGGGTGTACTCAGTACACCTCTGCCATCACCGCTTGGGGAATATAGGCGTGACGAATTAGGTCGTGCGACATCTCAAGCGACACGTGTTGGGAGACATTTGTCCCCTTATAAATGGTGCACAGTGAGAGCATGCATTGCCGTGGACTAATTCTACAGTGCGCCATGTTGCAAGGAAACGTCGAAATATACGCGAAACACGTGCCGGTTGCCGGCCTCATATAAATTCCACAAGTTTCATTTGCAACGCATGAATGCGGGTGCAAGTTATAAGAAAATTATTGAAAATGAATTATGGCATATTACTAAAAAATAAAGCTAGAGCTTGGGGAAGGCAAAGGAGGGCTGAAAACACAATAACAAAACTTTCTTTTCAGTATATTCAAAAACAAATAACGTTGTTCTCCGTTCTTGATTGCGCCAGTTTTATCAAAATTAATCCATAGCAGAGAAATATTTTTCGCTCTATATACAGGTTGTGAGAGCAAAGGGCTTAGTGAATAGGTAAGTCCTTGCCAAGATTGACTCAGGATAAGGGTATGAAGCGTAATAGTTAGAACAATTATGCCCTGCAGTGGGCGGTATGAGCTGTGAAACGGTGAAGATCATGATGTAGAGATAGAAGAGCAAAATATGAAACAGGTACCTATTTATTAATAGAGAAAATACTGACCAATAACGAAAAAAAATCTCATGAGTTCTAGTAATAGTACCAATATTTTGTATGAAACCTTTATTTTCTATTTCCAGTAATTATTGTACAGTTACTGCTATTAACTTGCTATTACCACTTTTAGATTTTATGCAATTGTCACCTATATCCCGTATTTTTAGTGTAATAACCTTTATGGTTGCAACGATCTATGGAACTGGTAGGATGAATTGATGTAACGGAGGTCAATCCGCAATACCGTGCTACGGAATACTTGTATCTAATTGCTCTCCTGAAGAAACATTACAATATTATTACTTAAACTAATTTAATAAGTAAACACTTTTTTATCGCCTGGTATTCCCGCTTACTCTCAAGCCTTACACCGCCGCCACAGTGGGGCATGTTGAACGCATGAATATCATACATTCATGAGCACTGAAGGTGTCAGGATCAAAGGGATGCGCTGACATTAATTACACTGTGTCTTCTCACCAGCCCTTTGACTACCAGCTCGCGGACAGACCTCGGTAGACAGCAGGAAAACCGTCTTTGTGCATTGATTTTGACTTTGTTTTGTTAAGGGTAAGAGCTAATGGCAACGGTGAAGACTTAATTGGATATCAACATAAATTGCGGGAGAGATCATAAAGTATTAAAAGTCATTCGTTTTCGCAACATTTATTCTTAACTGGTGTAGTATATTGACTGATTCAGTAGTAATTAACAGTATTTATAAGTATTAGAAAAGATTCTTATCTTGAGAAATATCCGCTAAATAGTTAATATTCAGTACATAAGTTAATGAAATGGTAAAAAATAAGTAATTTTATACTTAACTAGTTTGGTTTATTTAATTTATTTAGTGATATAGTTAAAAGGCGCTAATGACGCACTTTAGATAAAATATATTCTCGCTTTTATTTATCTTAAGAGATACATAGCTAATGCATATATAACCAACTAAGCAATATAACGAGATACACTAGATCCTGCGACTAAATAATGGACCAAAAGTCAAACTTCAAAAGCAAATATTTTCAAACCAACGTTTGAAATTTGTCACTTTCAAAGAATATTTTTCTTAATCCTTCCACACTTTGCTCATCTTTCTACTTATAATTTATGCTAAGTCCCCTTGAATACCAGACGCATTTATATATACCACCAAATTAAAATTATATGCAGTATGATACTTTAATATCAGTAAATTATGAAGACCAATGGGGTCAAGATGAGCGAAGTGGCGACTTCTGATCTCGATACATTCGAATACAATGTAGAGGGACTTTAAACTGTCAGTATGTGTAAAATAAGTAGCTGTGGTCGTGTAATGAGGCGCCGTTGCCAAAACTGATGATTCATAAGCATAATGTCGTCAATCGCATATGGGCCCGTATGCTTGCCAAATTAAGGTTGGATTGAAACAGACCATGTATAATGTATCGGTATGTGCTTACCAGCTGGCTTATTGCATTGATTAAGTGTACATAACATAGTTGTGTCTACATAGTATACAATAGGAACGTGAAGAGAAGGAAGTAGGTACCAAGACTGCTTATGAACAAATGACTATTATGTCACTATGCCGCTGTGTCTATTTTTAGATCTTCTAACCGAACCCTGCGTGCCGATACAATAGTAGATCACTATAATCGATCACTTCATATTATAAAACAAATTCCCCCCGCCGCCTCAGTCTATATGTCTGAAAGCAATTAACTCTATAACTACTGAACAGATTTTCATACGGTTTTTACCAATGGACGGAGTGATTTAAGAGAAGGGTTATGTGTATACTTTTCTGTGCGAAGCCGGGGGCGAATGGTTAATACAAAAGCTTACAGAATATGGGCCCACTGTTGGGCTAAAACTTCTCAAAAATCGATGCCACAGATAATAATTCAGAATATAAACGTATTCGACCACTCAAACCCAGCGCTGATTGGTTGAAACAGATTTGTTGCTACCTGCTGTTGGGACTTAGCTAGCTCTCCGCAGGGCTTCCTCAAGGTAACTTGTCTTATAGACTAGTGTCGTTAAGTGATAAACGGGAACAACAGATTACGTGCTTTCAGAAGCACGAATACGTTCAAATATCGTGCATTCGCAGGGTTTATGGTACATTTTTTATACTGAGTTTACCCTTTCCTGATGAACTAGCTTACAGTCTACAGAAGCCAATTGACTATTACAGATGCAATCGCCCCCAAAACAAGTTCCAGAAAAACTTACATCAACTAGATATGGAATTCATCATCATCACCAGCCCGTATCAGTCCACTGCTGGACATAGGCCTCTCCCAAGGCACGCCATTGAGCCCGATCTTCGGCTCTTCTCCTCCAACCGCTGCCCGCCACCCTCCGTATATCATCGCTTCATCTAGCTACAGGGCGTCCCACACTACGTTTGCCAAGCCGCGGTCTCCACTCGAGAACACGTCTACTCCAGCGGTTATCGGTCCTTCGGCAAATATGGCCAGCCCACTGCCACTTCAGCGTGCTGATCCTGCGAGCTATGTCGATGACCTTGGTTCTCTGTCGGATCACCTCATTCCGGATTCGATCTTTCAGAGAAACTCCGAGCATAGCTCTCTCCATAGCCCGCTGAGCAACTTTCATTTGGTGGACTAGTCTCACCGTAAGTGTCCAAGTCTCGGCTCCGTATGTCATGACAGGTAGGACGCACTGATCAAAGACTTTTGTCTTCAAACTTTGAGGTATAGGCGACGAGAAGACTTGACGTAGTTTCCCAAACGCTGCCCAGCCCAGCTGTATCCTCCTGCGGACCTCTCTCTCAAAGTTGTTTCTACCTAATTGTAGTATTTGTCCGAGGTAGATGTATTCTCGTACAGCTTCGAGAGTAGTTCCATTTACATTTACTGGCTCCGGAATGACATGCTCATTGAACATAATCTTGGTTTTATTCATGTTCATCCGGAGGCCAATGCGTTGGGAAGAATCAGCTAGGCCGCACAGCATCTGTTGTAATTCCGGCAATGTCTCTGCCATAATGACGATATCATCCGCGAATCTTAGGTGCGAGATGTACTCACCGTTAATATTAATGCCGCGTCCTTTCCAGTCCAGCGTCTTAAACATATCCTCCAGTGCAGTCGTAAACAATTTAGGTGAGATAACATCGCCTTGTCTCACACCTCGATGCAAGGGGATATGCTTAGTCCGCCGATTTTGTACTTGGACGGTCATTGTTGCAGCGTCATACAGGCATCTCAGCACTTGGATGTATCGCCAGTCGACCTGGCAACGTTGCAGGGATTCGAGAACAGACCAGGTTTCGATGGAGTCGAAGGCTTTCTCGTAGTCCACGAATGCCATGCACAGGGGCTGATTATACTCCTGGGTCTTTTGCATAATCTGCCGCACTGTGTGAATGTGGTCTATAGTGCCATATCCTGTCCTGAAACCAGCCTGTTCCGTTGGTTGAAACTCGTCAAGTCTTCCCGAAAGGCGATTTGTGATGACTCTAGAAAACAACTTGTAGACATGGCTTAGGAGGGAAATCGGTCGATAGTTTTTCAGAAGGGTCTTGTCTCCCTTCTTGAAAAACAAAACGACTACACTCCTGTTCCATGCCTTTGGAGTTCTCCCAGAGAAGATAACGGAATTAAATATACGCTGAAGTTGTTTGAGCATAGGAGTACCTCCTGCCTTTAGGAGCTCCGTAGTAATTCCGTCATCACCCGGGGCTTTTCCATTTTTAAGTTGTCTTAGAGCCATCTCGATTTCGTCAAGGCTGACTTCTGGCAGCTCGTCTGTGTAGTGGCGTGTTAGGGTGGCTCTTAGATCCCTTATGTCGGGTTCCGGTTGGTTAACTTGCCTGGCGTAAAGTTGGGAATAGAAATTTTCGACTTCCGCGAGAATTTCTGGCACCGACACGACGACTCTTCCGCTTAGAGTGGTCAGCTTCGTCAGATGGCTCCGGCCAAGCTGTTGTGCGAAGACTTTTGACCCCCGATTCCGCTCAATCGCTCTTATGGAATTACAACATAATATATAATAAATACATAATTTACCAACAAATATTTTGATTCACCGTTTATAATTCTGTGTCATGGGAATATATTGCGAAACAAAACGGAAGAAATATTTTGAAATATCAACGTCATGTAGGTGTAAATTTGTATACCCTTGAGAAAGAAGTATAAAATATACATAAGAATTAAATCGAATAAATTCTCAATATATACAGCCTTTTAAATTCATAGATAGGCTATCCTAAATAAATCTGTGTGATATATATATAATCTATATTGTACGGGTATGTGCTGTGACGACGCGCTTCTATCGGAGCGCGTGGGCAAGCGAGCCTATACTTCATAAGCTCTACTAACAAACCCTTTTGTGATCGCAGAGTAACGACCACTACTAAAGCATGTCCGTGCACACTGTTTATAACACTACGAGTTATAACCATGAGTAATGGGTCTTATGTACCCCTGCTGCATTATACGGTTGTAAATCGCCCGTTGTGTCGCGTTTACTATTTAAATGTATTCATCCGTGAGTTTATCCGGCCTCATGCGGAGAGCCTTTCGCGTGGTTACAGACACTGTCATGAATAATTTTCGTATAAGCCTATCGTTGGGATCCCTTGCAGTATATCTGGTTGGATTACCCGAAAAATATCCAACTATTTTTCTATGATACTTTGCGATTCAGCTTGATGACTTTTATATTCAGTTGGGTTTGGTTGGCTCACACATCTTGCTCTGAGCGTAACTTACTATTTATATTATCATATAGAGAGAATGTCTATCCCTGTAGTAGCTTGGTAGTATCAAAAAATACCTCATAAAACAAGTAGAGATAAATTATCTCTGGCCTATTTAATGGTTAGTACAAAGCTCTTACATCAGTTTACTATGATACTTAACTATTAACATAAGTAAGTAACTTGAGCGGAACTTACTAAACGTTACGTACGTGTCTACTAACGCAGAATTTAACGTCTTGATGATAACTGAAATTAATTAAAAATTAAATTGTATAAAAGTGAAAACTATTCAATTAAGATTGTTGCAACACAAACAAGCTTTACTTCACGGCATTGTATGATAACTTCGTAAATTGATCGGTCAACGGTCCACCAGTGCAGTGTTGGGCATTATTCAATTTTCTTATCCAACAATTGCAATTTCACTTGAAGTTCAATTAATCCCCCTAAGGTACTCCCGAATAATAATGACATTTGGATATTAAACGATTCAATCCTTCCCGAGACCATGGGTTCTGTAGATCATTGCATACGACAGGAATTCAAAAACCAAAAATAACCAATGAAGTGGACACAGGCGGAGACAAGCGGGACGAACTGGACGACTTGAAGGTCTGGCCTGACATAGCAACAAACAGAGAGGAGTAGAAAAACTGGAGGGAGGCCTTTGCCTAGCAGTGGGACAACAATAATAATAATATTAGCCCAGTTAAGTAGCTGTCCCACCGTTGGGCATGAGTCTCCTCTCAAACTGAGAGGGCTTAGGCCATAGTTCACCACGCTGGCCCAGTGCGGGTTGGCGAACTTCACACACCTTCGAGAAAGTCTTAGGCATACAGGTTTCCTCACGATGTTTTCCTTCACCGTTAAAGCAAGTGATAATTAATTTTAATACGCACATGCTTTCGAAAAGACAGAGGTGCCTGGAGTTGAACCCGAGACCTCTAGGCTATCACTACTGCTTTGACAACAATGGATTTTAATAATAATAATAAAATACAAAATATCTTTATTGTAATTTAATTTTTTCACTTAATTTTTGCCCAACTCTGTTTCAATGGCATACAGAATACTACTACACGATCATTTCATAAAGTTTTCATAACGCGCCACGTTTGGTTATAACGACGTGACGAATAAGGACGTGAGCAACGCAAGCGCAGAGAATACTTAATGAACCGACTTCATTACGTAAGAGAACTTTTTAAAGCACATCTTGTTTTGAAACTAGGTATGTATATTTAAATTTATGGTAAACATGTTTTAGATACCAACAGTATTGGAATAATAAATTATATTATTAACCGTTTCTCATTCCGTACTTACTGATAGGATTATTTAATTGTGTCGCATCAAATAATCTGATTAAAAAAAGTACCTAAATGCACATAATCATAAATATGACATTCTTTCACAAATAATTTTAGTTTTTTTTTCAGGGATCATATCTTTTTTATCTAAAATATATCTAGCATGCTTTCTAATTAAAAACAGAACTGAGCGTGGAAAAAGGAAATTTTTTGAATTTTAGAATAGCAATATAATAAATTACCAACTTAAAAAAAAACTTCCCAGTATGAGTCCGGAGTCTGAAATTGTGCCCGGTATATGTCAATAGGCTCGCCCCCTACTACATGGGACCTAACATCGTCGGCGAAACGTGGGTGTACTCAGTACACCTCTGCCACCCCCGCTTGGGGAATATAGGCGTGACGGTGCGACCAACTTAAAATATAAATCTCATTATCACATAATTAAATGCAGTAAACACCCGTACATAAGCAAATCGACAGATTTGCTTTTAATTACCTTTATATCGCTACCTAAATAATCAAGTAATTAATTGAATATTAATTATTGCTTCAGATAGCCGTCGGGCTGCTTGTTCCTACGTATTAATTGGCTTAATGAACAAGTATGCACATTGCATAATGTACAAAGCAGATTGCTAAGTGGTAACTGTGTGTTGAAACCTAATTGCTTCATCCGAATAATTCTACCTTGGATACGTGGATTAATTGAAAACGTGCTTATAGCAAAAGGCATTGGTATCATTTTACATACCTACTCTGTGGAAAGGATTGGAATATTTCTACAGTAAGAAGGTAATACTTATGTTTTGATGTTTATACACAGAGGCCTTAGCACGCTGGCGAGTAATCGTACAGTCACATACATGCTTAATTAGTACATTTGTAGTATGACAAGGATGGCATATTAACTCGCTAGCGTCACGCTAACATTAATATTTTCATGCTTAGTTCTTTGTATAATATCAGCCTATACTGCCCACTGCTGGGCAAAGGCCTTCTCTCACAAATCGAGGTGAGAGAGATTGGGTCATACTCCACCACGCGGACCCAGTGCGGATTGGTGGAGGCAGGTTTGTGGCCACCTGCTGTTGGAACTTATCAAGCCACCTTTAAGGCTTCCAACTCGGCTTAACGACTACCACATTAAGTGGTAACCGGGACCAACGGCTTAACGTACCTTCCGAAGCACGGAGACGCTCGAATATGAAATGCCACAAACGGTCACCCATCTCAGGCCGACCGAGTCGAACGCTGATTAACCTTGGTGATCGGTAAGAACACCGCGGTCGCACAGCGCTACGAGTTCTTTGTACTAATGTTTATATACTGTCTACTGGGTGACAGTTTTCCATACTACGCTAGTGGAATCTACTATTCATGATGTCCTTGGTGGAGAAAGTAGACACAGAGGAAGAAGTGACTATAAATTATATTCTGAGACATTCCGCTTGCATTCTTTAGTCTAATATTTTATCTCAAACACTGACCGGTATACCTATTACTTCGAAAAGAAATTTGTTAGAGGATTTAGAAGCATAATTACGAAAAAAAATTATAGCTCAACAGTAAACCGATACTTCAGCGGGCCTAGCCGTATTTCAAGTGTTTGGTATCTATGAGATTACATAACTTAGCTTACGGAAAGAGATTTCCGTAATTGATAACGCGTTGTTCTGATCACTTGACTTTTCGTTGTAAAATTACATCTCTTATATTTTTGCATTTTCTATTAACCTTTGGCTGTATTCAATATGGCTACAGGAGCACGTGTCCTCATTTAATCATAGAGCAACCAAAATTGCAGTCCCTCAATATTATCTCCAATCTAAAAACACTAAAAACCTCTTTCCTCCCACAATATTGGGTATCAAATTATTTTTCTTTACTGCACTAAATGTAATCGATTAATCGCCCAATCTACATGATCACCAGTAGGCACTCACCGAGATCGCAGCCTAAAATTACCTACAGATAAAAAAAGTAACGAGCGAGTAATCGTAATCGTGGACGGTCAATCAAAACATCGTTTACCCTTTAATCGTGGATAATGGCTGAATGGTGGTACCACCGGCTCCGAGGATCGGTGACCCATCAGGGAGGCCTACTTAAACTTACCTTATCTGGCTCGAAATTGTCGCTGGAACTTTCAAAATAATAAATCTTTGGTGTGAGCTACGAAGTGAGCGACTTTTTGTGCAAGTTTTCGATTACTAGCTGTACTGCACTCATCATTGCATGTTTGTAAGGTTAAGACTCTTTGTGGTCTCTAAGGAATATGGCTGAAAGTGGATTGCCTAAGTATTTTAGTAGTTATAAAAATGGTTAAGTTTAGTTATCCTTATATCATTTTGTAAAAATTAAATTATATACTTGCATTCATCAAAAGCCCGGGCTGTCAATCAGAAAGTTGTTTTACGTAAATACGTAAGCAGTAAGACTTGCATTTTTGTTTTATGAAAATCTTATGAGCGCCTTTACCTTTGTTTTTTTAGAACCTGAAAGTTACGTACCAATATTTGCTTTACGCGTTCATATTAATGTATATAATTGACTTTAATACTTATTAAATTAACAGAAATCACGCAAACGTTTCATATGGAGGTCAAAAACATTTTTTTGAAAAATAACCATTGGACTAAACCCGCTATTTTAGAGGCTTCATTTTGTAAAAAAGTTCATAAAGAGAGAGCCCAGTTTCCCGTTAAACAAGATAAAGTTGAAACTCGAAGCGGCCGTCTCAAAGAAGTGGAAACATTCGAGAAACGCCGATAGCGTGTCTGCACACATTGATTCACTGGTTAACCGAACCGCGTGGACCTAGGGCGTAAACTGTTACGGTTGTGAATTTAATACAGATGCACATTATCTCGAAAATAATTGATAATAATATAAATTAACCTTTCCACTTCTAGAAAAAGACCTTCTCCTTTAAATCGAGCTGAGAGATAAGGTCTCTCGCTAGGGGTGTTAGAAGATACTTAGCATAACATTTTTAGTAATAAATGTTTTTTTAATGTACAATACCCCATCTACAGAGAGGTAAACTAAATAAAATGCAAAAACAAATAATACAGGAGAAGGTATTTTTAATTAGAGCCAACGGTTATTTGAATATATATTAATTATGATCAAGATTCTCTCGTCATTCCCATACCTAATGCTTATGGTAACTTACAGGTACAACGGAAGAAACTATTTCCCACCTAGTCATTACGCAAATATTTACGTTCTACAGCCTCATTGCGTACAGAGGTAAAAACCATCACTTCACCTATAGGTATTTAGTCACCTCTGGCAAAAAGACAACTGCTCATAATTACCGGAGCCGTATACGGCCTCGGCTCTTGTAGGCATCTCGATGATTTGTTCATAAATCCAACGCTCTGCCCATACTTTACGGCCAAACCCATAATTAGCTATTGTCCATTGTTTTTTCACTATTATAAAATGTTGTGGCTGACAGGCCGTCGATGGGACTCCAAAACTATTTGATGTATATGTCATGTACTTGATGTTTATGTCATTTGTGTATGGGTGCTTGAAAACGATAATACATAACTAGCTAATATATGTATTGTAAATTAGCTTATACTAACCCACTGCTGGGCAAAGGCCTCCTCTCACAAGTCGAGGCGTGAGAAATTAGATTATACTTCACCACGCGGAACCAATGGGGAATGGTGAAGGGAGGTTTGTGGGCACCTACTGTTAAAACTTATTAGGCGGCCTTTAAGGCTAACTTACAAGTTGGCTCAATGCCTATCACACCAAGTGGTAACCAACTCTGCTTTACGTGCCTTCCAAAGCTTGGAGATCCTCAAATATCGAAATCTTACAAGTGGTCACCCATGTCAGACCGACCAAACCGAATGCTGTGTAACTTTGGTGATCGCTAAAGCACCTCATGTACATATGCCGAAATACATTTAGCAGTATTTAAAATGCCTGTTAGCCGATAGGCCGATTTGTGAAAACGATAAAATTTTCTATAACAAGAAACTGCATATTTTTTTTCATGATTTTATAAATCGAATCGAAAACATTTAAACTATACGCGTGTGCAAATATTTTGCCCAGGGCAATGTATCAATAATTTTATCTTACTTCTATACATAATGTATGTATTTTTATATAGACCCTAGGTATTTATATGTTTATAACACTAATATAGATCTTTCCATTCCATTATGATTTACGTTAAATATGTTTATTAAGCAAACGTGTACTCGACATTAGAAATTGAGTTTTTAAAATTTCTTTTCTGAACCCCTATGCAACATTTCTAGAACAATTGACAGCTAGACCCATCAGGTATAGCTGTCAATTGTTCTGTCAGATGAGTAGACTGCCTCAAAAAATCTAGTATCAGCCCTGAGTTTGTAATTGTGCCGGGTAAAATAGTAATGGGCTTGTCCCCTAATAGGACCTTACATCGTTAGCTTAGGTAGTTATATAGAAAAATGGACGTAGATAATAACTATATCTCTGCCCCGCTGCGGAAAACAGGCGTAACGATGCATATATTTTTTGTTAGTAAGTATATGTTTCAAGGATTTAGAAATTATATCTTGTTTACATACCAACTACGGTCTCAAGTAAAAATAGTTTCAGGTAGCAAACTTAACGATTTTCTCCATACTTTTATTATAATTTAAAGAGTTGCACTTTACATAAATATATACTTACATGGGAACAGGTTCTTGTGTATGTTTTAACACCTTTTATCATAATTAATTCCTTACCGTAAATGGTTATGACACGTTCGAGCTACATTAAGAGCCTATAAGGCTCGTGGCGGTTACAGTAACCATGAACGGTGAAAATTGATGGGTAACCACCACTATCGATCGCAAGCTACTAGATGGAGTAACACAAGCCCCAAAGAAGCGCCTGTTAAGGAATCTACTAACCTTTTCAGGCTCATTAAAGACAGAAATCATGTCAATGACATTATAAAAAAACGTCGTCTGCATATTAAAATTCTTCTTTCTCTAACTATCTCAGTTTTAGGGAAAAAAAACTTAACAATTTATTCATATATTGAACAACATAATGAGTATCAGGTTTTTCTGTGAAGTTGCATTCACTCAAACTCAAATAATCTATTTTGTATAAGCCCTACGGGTTTGTGGCACATACAAATTATCATTCGTTTTATCTAATCAAACTACTAATCTGCTATTGAATCGGAATGTGGCCTCCACTGAGAAGATCCGGCGAAAAACTCAGCGGGTTTGTTTTTTATTTGATTATTTTTTTCTCTAATAACTCAAACAAATGTCGAAAAACGCCATGACCAGTCTTATAAATATCTGGCGACACAAGAACATCTCAAGGGTGACCAAAACCAGGCTTGTAAGAACTTTTGTATTCTCTATCTTTCTTTATGGCGTAGATACCTAGACTATGAAGAAAGCAGACAGGAATAGAATTGATGCATTCGAAATGTGGTGCTGGCGTCGTGTGCTTCGTATTCCCTGGATAGCAAAGCGTACCAATGCGTCTATCCTTAAGGAGCTAAGGATCAAAACGAGGCTTTCTACCGTATGCTTAAAGCAGATACTAACCTACTTTGGCCACATAACTAGGCGAGATAAGGATAGCCTCGAAAAGCTCGCGATAGTGGGTAAAGTAGACGGAAAAAGGCCTCGAGGCCGACACAGTGGTCTGACCAAATACGGGATCTGACAAGAATGTCTTTCAACACTGCTCTACGATATTCCCGAAATAGAGAAGAATGGAAAAGGCTTCTAAACACCTGTGAGATGGCATCCTCCTGATATTGACACGACCCTCAGCCATGAGGAAACGACTAAAAAGAGAGACCTCAAAACACACATTTATGTTATAATGGCTTCTGTTAATACCGCAGAAAGTCTATATATGAAAGCAATATCGGAGTGAAGTGGTTTTATGGCAATGAATGATTTTATCTTGAAAACGTTCATTTTTATTTTTATCTGATTAAAAACACGGATATTTACAAAGTAATTGGTGTCTGCTGGATGTATCATTTTAAGAAAATTATTGGGTAGATACCCTTCAAGGAATCCGCGGTATTCTTTGAATGCATGTAAACGTTTTATTCATATGAAAGTGCCAAACGGGAATCTTAAAACTTAAGTAAGGTGCCTATTAAGCACCGTAGGAAGGCGCTTAAGTTGCATTCACTCAAACTCAAATAATCTATTTTGTATAAGCCCTACGGGTTTGTGGCACATACAAATTATCATTCGTTTTATCTAATCAAACTACTAATCTGCTATTGAATCGGAATGTGGCCTCCACTGAGAAGATCCGGCGAAAAACTCAGCGGGTTTGTTTTTTATTTGATTATTTTTTTCTCTAATAACTCAAACAAATGTCGAAAAACGCCATGACCAGACTTATAAATATCTGGCGACACAAGAACATCTCAAGGGTGACCAAAACCAGGCTTGTAAGAACTTTTGTATTCTCTATCTTTCTTTATGGCGTAGATACCTAGACTATGAAGAAAGCAGACAGGAGTAGAATTGATGCATTCGAAATGTGGTGCTGGCGTCGTGTGCTTCGTATTCCCTGGATAGCAAAGCGTACCAATGCGTCTATCCTTAAGGAGCTAAGGATCAAAACGAGGCTTTCTACCGTATGCTTAAAGCAGATACTAACCTACTTTGGCCACATAACTAGGCGAGATAAGGATAGCCTCGAAAAGCTCGCGATAGTGGGTAAAGTAGACGGAAAAAGGCCTCGAGGCCGACACAGTGGTCTGACCAAATACGGGATCTGACAAGAATGTCTTTCAACACTGCTCTACGACATTCCCGAAATAGAGAAGAATGGAAAAGGCTTCTAAACACCTGTGAGATGGCATCCTCCTGATATTGACACGACCCTCAGCCATGAGGAAACGACTAAAAAGAGAGACCTCAAAACACACATTTATGTTATAATGGCTTCTGTTAATACCGCAGAAAGTCTATATATGAAAGCAATATCGGAGTGAAGTGGTTTTATGGCAATGAATGATTTTATCTTGAAAACGTTCATTTTTATTTTTATCTGATTAAAAACACGGATATTTACAAAGTAATTGGTGTCTGCTGGATGTATCATTTTAAGAAAATTATTGGGTAGATACCCTTCAAGGAATCCGCGGTATTCTTTGAATGCATGTAAACGTTTTATTCATATGAAAGTGCCAAACGGGAATCTTAAAACTTAAGTAAGGTGCCTATTAAGCACCGTAGGAAGGCGCTTAAGTTGCATTCACTCAAACTCAAATAATCTATTTTGTATAAGCCCTACGGGTTTGTGGCACATACAAATTATCATTCGTTTTATCTAATCAAACTACTAATCTGCTATTGAATCGGAATGTGGCCTCCACTGAGAAGATCCGGCGAAAAACTCAGCGGGTTTGTTTTTTATTTGATTATTTTTTTCTCTAATAACTCAAACAAATGTCGAAAAACGCCATGACCAGTCTTATAAATATCTGGCGACACAAGAACATCTCAAGGGTGACCAAAACCAGGCTTGTAAGAACTTTTGTATTCTCTATCTTTCTTTATGGCGTAGATACCTAGACTATGAAGAAAGCAGACAGGAATAGAATTGATGCATTCGAAATGTGGTGCTGGCGTCGTGTGCTTCGTATTCCCTGGATAGCAAAGCGTACCAATGCGTCTATCCTTAAGGAGCTAAGGATCAAAACGAGGCTTTCTACCGTATGCTTAAAGCAGATACTAACCTACTTTGGCCACATAACTAGGCGAGATAAGGATAGCCTCGAAAAGCTCGCGATAGTGGGTAAAGTAGACGGAAAAAGGCCTCGAGGCCGACACAGTGGTCTGACCAAATACGGGATCTGACAAGAATGTCTTTCAACACTGCTCTACGATATTCCCGAAATAGAGAAGAATGGAAAAGGCTTCTAAACACCTGTGAGATGGCATCCTCCTGATATTGACACGACCCTCAGCCATGAGGAAACGACTAAAAAGAGAGACCTCAAAACACACATTTATGTTATAATGGCTTCTGTTAATACCGCAGAAAGTCTATATATGAAAGCAATATCGGAGTGAAGTGGTTTTATGGCAATGAATGATTTTATCTTGAAAACGTTCATTTTTATTTTTATCTGATTAAAAACACGGATATTTACAAAGTAATTGGTGTCTGCTGGATGTATCATTTTAAGAAAATTATTGGGTAGATACCCTTCAAGGAATCCGCGGTATTCTTTGAATGCATGTAAACGTTTTATTCATATGAAAGTGCCAAACGGGAATCTTAAAACTTAAGTAAGGTGCCTATTAAGCACCGTAGGAAGGCGCTTAAGTTGCATTCACTCAAACTCAAATAATCTATTTTGTATAAGCCCTACGGGTTTGTGGCACATACAAATTATCATTCGTTTTATCTAATCAAACTACTAATCTGCTATTGAATCGGAATGTGGCCTCCACTGAGAAGATCCGGCGAAAAACTCAGCGGGTTTGTTTTTTATTTGATTATTTTTTTCTCTAATAACTCAAACAAATGTCGAAAAACGCCATGACCAGACTTATAAATATCTGGCGACACAAGAACATCTCAAGGGTGACCAAAACCAGGCTTGTAAGAACTTTTGTATTCTCTATCTTTCTTTATGGCGTAGATACCTAGACTATGAAGAAAGCAGACAGGAGTAGAATTGATGCATTCGAAATGTGGTGCTGGCGTCGTGTGCTTCGTATTCCCTGGATAGCAAAGCGTACCAATGCGTCTATCCTTAAGGAGCTAAGGATCAAAACGAGGCTTTCTACCGTATGCTTAAAGCAGATACTAACCTACTTTGGCCACATAACTAGGCGAGATAAGGATAGCCTCGAAAAGCTCGCGATAGTGGGTAAAGTAGACGGAAAAAGGCCTCGAGGCCGACACAGTGGTCTGACCAAATACGGGATCTGACAAGAATGTCTTTCAACACTGCTCTACGACATTCCCGAAATAGAGAAGAATGGAAAAGGCTTCTAAACACCTGTGAGATGGCATCCTCCTGATATTGACACGACCCTCAGCCATGAGGAAACGACTAAAAAGAGAGACCTCAAAACACACATTTATGTTATAATGGCTTCTGTTAATACCGCAGAAAGTCTATATATGAAAGCAATATCGGAGTGAAGTGGTTTTATGGCAATGAATGATTTTATCTTGAAAACGTTCATTTTTATTTTTATCTGATTAAAAACACGGATATTTACAAAGTAATTGGTGTCTGCTGGATGTATCATTTTAAGAAAATTATTGGGTAGATACCCTTCAAGGAATCCGCGGTATTCTTTGAATGCATGTAAACGTTTTATTCATATGAAAGTGCCAAACGGGAATCTTAAAACTTAAGTAAGGTGCCTATTAAGCACCGTAGGAAGGCGCTTAAGTAGTTTAACTTTCATACATTAGTGGACCTGTAGGTGTATAACAAAGTATAACTACATATAAGGGCTAATAATGTAGTCGTTACTGGTAAACCAATTTCGAGTGTACTTAAGACAATGTTCCTACACTGGATTGGAAGATTTATTTTGCTTTTTCATAATTGAACTGTCTTAGTTAAGTACCCTTCAAACTGAAAGGTATATAAATAACACCAAGAGAGAAAAAAAACGTCCAAACGTTTGCACAAATATTCTAGTTAATTCGACATTAAGTACTTTCTACTACAACGATTATTATCTTGGAGATAATCAAAGAAAATACTTTATTACGATGTAATACCTACTAGGAATGCTCTCTTCTTTACATAAAAAAACAGAATATTTTTTTTAAATAGTCGGACTCAGTTCTTCGAATAATCCCCGCCCACTGCCCCTACAGCATCGGTGACTCTAATTCTCCTGCGGATCTCCTCATTTCTCTTGCGAGCGTGTACCAGAAAACGTGTAGTAGGCAGGCCTCCAACAAGATGAACCAAAAGCCTGGTCAAAACCGTCACTCGTTAGAGAGGCTTTTTGACCTGAAGTGGACGGCTTTCGACTAATGATAAATTTATAATCGCTATATGATTCGGAGAGAGTACTTAAGCATTATATAGGCACACTTGATGCTACGGTATCGCGGTATTCTTAACGATCACCAAGGTTTAGCAGCGTTCCACTCGGTTAGTTTGAGATGGGTGACCGTTTACGTGCCATGCGCATTCAGTCTCCATGCTTTGAAATGCACGTTAAACCGTTAGTCCAGGCTGCGACTTAATATGGTAGTCATTACGCCAATTTGGATGCCCTAAAGGGCTTGACAAGTTCCAACAGCGTTTCACAAACCTGCCTTCACCAATCCTCACTGAATCTGCCGAACTCGAAGTGGGAGAGATAAGGTCTATCACGTAGATCCGTGAAAAGTATGATCTTATTTCTCTTACTTCGATTTCTGAGACCAGGCCTTTGCTCAGCAGTGGCAAAGCCTTGTCCTGTGACGCTGTAAAGGCCCCGTAGATATAGATCATTCACACACACAAAAAGCAGTGGAATAGTACACGCTGATTTATTAACCATTTTGTTATAATTATGCATCCTACCTGTCATGACATACGGAGCCGAGACATGGACACTTACGGTGAGACTAGTCCACCAAATGAAAGTTGCTCAGCGGGCTATGGAGAGAGCTATGCTCGGAGTTTCTCTGAAAGATCGAATCCGGAATGAGGTGATCCGACAGAGAACCATCATCATCATCGACATAGCTCACAGGATCAGCACGCTGAAGTGGCAGTGGGCTGGCCATATTTGCCAAAGGACCGATAACCGCTGGGGTAGACGTGTTCTCGAGTGGAGACCGCGGCTTGGCAAACGTAGTGTGGGCAAACGCCCTGCAGCTAGATGAAGCGACGATATACGGAGGGTGGCTGGCAGCGATTGGAGGAGAAGAGCCGAAGATCGGGCTCAATGGCATGCCTTGGCTGATGATAATGATGTTAAAACAGATTTTGTGATTTTGCGACATCTACAGGAAGTAAAAGTGAAACTATTCTCCGGTAACTAGGAGGGTTGGGACCACACAGACAACTATTATAGTAATAACACTCACGCCAACATATCGGGCTCTACAATAAACGTTTTCACTTCATGAATACGAGTCGTAATGCAGTTTATGGGCCATTTTGAGCCGTGGCGGGTAGACGTTTATTAAAAAGCCCTAATTTGTCCCGGGCGGGGCGACGCAGCCCGGACTAAGTTTTGAACGAATGTTAATCGCACCGGGCACGCTGTTTTATATACTAACACTATTACTATTTTAACACCCGGATTTGCTCGCTTTGTAAAAAAAAACGTAGCCCCGCACCGCGTTACAATCATGAAATTCACATACACAAATACCCAGGCCGAAACAAATATTTTTGGGTCACAAATATTTGTTCGCTGGGATCCCCAGATCCCGCATGCGCGCCTACTAGACACTGGACTAAGCCGTCCTCAATTTTAATACTAGATATGCAAAAAAAAAGGCAGTTTAAAACATTGCCTTTGTATTGCAAAAAACTAAGTAAAGTGATTTTATATTGAGGAAAAAACAGTATATCTATGCTTATGCAAGGTATCTTGGCTTAAAAAAACTGACCTGTAAATTATCAATGGTTACTAAAAAGATTATTTAATAGGATATTAGTCTCTATATTTAGGAACTCCAAAAAAATAAGTGTACCTACAGTGTTCTAATATTTAAACTCGATTTTATTTTTTAAATCAATTACAACAAAAAAAGTAAAATAATATTTAATTCGGTCTCCTACCTAAGTAGACAAAACTTGGTGTTAGTATACGTACCATTCTGCGACAAGCTTCGCTAGAATTATTCAAAAACATTCCCAAACAACCCTAACTTTTCAACTTCTTTGTTTTCGAAATTTCAAAGTATTCCAAACTTTAAGTAGACAACTCAAATAATTTTGCCTCGAATTGAAATTATAAGTTAATCACAAAAAGTTTGTAATAATGAGAGTATGTCTCTTGCGCATTATGTAAAATAACTTTGTGGCGATCTCGAATTATCTTTATAAATTTTATATTAAATTTTAAAATGTGCAAATATAACCAATTTGGAAAAGGTAATTTTCATCAGGTAGGTATAAAGCAAAACCGCATAAATTATGGGTCCCCAAAATTCAAAGAACACAATAAACGCGGCCATCGTCGCCTACCCGCGTTCGCAAAAAAAAAAACAACTTTTGGACCCCGATGATAAACTGGTTTCCGAACGGGCAATCCGTCTTATCTGCTATCTCACTTGTGCCTGTAAAAACGCCACATTGAAAGAAGAGAACAAAGGTAATGGGTATTCGAAAACCGGCGAATCCAGTTTTATTTATTTCTTAACTTGTTGCTGGCACATAAAACATTTTTCGATTCACTGTCCAAAGGCTTAGTAATTGCTTTAGTATTGGAGTTGACTAATTTGCATGGTATGAATTTTAAATATGGCTAATTTCTTGCAAATAAATAATATTTTTGAGCGCTGCTTGTCTTGACATTTGCTGTGGAAATATGGACCACTTACTGTCAGGTAACCATGTCTTAACCATTTTGGGATATTTTGTAATCTTTCTTGTGAAACATTATGTTATTTATATATTATAATATGAGAGTAGATGACGCAATAGAGTAAGGAAAGACAGAACGTTAAAACTATACCTTCTCTTTATGCAAGCAATTAAAAGTAATGTTGGATCATATATTTTTAACATTCATTTAGAAGGACTTTATTATATCCAGTATATAATTACTTATGCAACAAGTACCACAATAGATAAATATTCAGTTACGTACAAGCAAATATACACATGTCAATAATTATACCAGTTGTTACGGAAATTAGCAACTAGGTAATAATTATCAAAACAGTAATCAATCTGTCTCTCTGTACCATAAATTATAAACATTAATAGACCAACAAATCATAAGTACATCAAGTATGTACATTATCAACATTCCCAACGTACTAAATAAGGGTTAGTACCTACAGAAAGTACAACACTGGCTCCACATAAATCGCGAATCGGATTCCAAAGAAGCTTTTAAATCATGACAATACCAGATACAGTGCGCGTTATCAATTAGAACTACTTAACAAATTTGTATTTTCCGTTCGATATTGTAAAGTGTCTCTTTTGATCTGGAATTAAAGTTCCAATTCACGTGGATTTGAATTAGTTGGTGGTAAAAAAATGTTGGTTTAAGGATCGCTCGCTCCAGGCATGTAGCGCGTAATAAATAAAGGAGAGAAGAGTTAGTACATGCCGTGAGCGGGACTTGTTCCTTATCTGTCCGTTTGTGTGCACTAGGCCGGGTAACCCTACACCCGAGTTAGACGCTTAGATACATTGGAAGTTATATTGTTGTATCCATTTACAAAAGATGGTAAATCTTCGTACGCCAACGCGAGGTAATCAGTTTTAATGGGGAATCCGAGTTCAAATACTGAATGTTGAACTCACACAACTTTTAGCGTGTCGTAGGCGACGCTCCATACATCAGTGGGCTTGAAAAATGTTGAATTTCCAATTAAATGGGCATCGGAGGTTGTTTAAAACTACTACTACATCAAAGCGAGCTTAAAAGTCGCCACGATTATTTATTATGTAAGAAAGGCACGCAACAGAAATGCCATAAACAAGCGAGTGGTCATCCATTAACTGCAGCTGGGAAAGTTGCATTTGCATATGTAGAGTTTCTCATCTTTTTATAGATACCCTGCAGTTTCACAAAGAAAACTTCAATTGAATTAAAAAAAAAAAAACCAATAAAGTTACTATAACAGTAACGTTTTCGCAAAACGAAATGTGGCTATCCATAGACACCATAAACAAAAACGAAATAAATATCCATATAAAATGTCTAAGAATACTAATAGGTATATTATTTTTAATAGATTCGCGACCATTCTTGGTTGTACTGTTATAAGAAATTGAGTTCTTTTGTGTCGTGAATACAACTGAAAGTTGTTTAAAAATAAGTTTGGCAAGCAACGGGGTGCCGTGCAAAGGGGCTGATTTATATTGGAGCAATGCAGCAGTGGAGTAGTGTGCAGTTAGTATTGATTTCCATTCGTAACGCCCATCCCCGCCTCCCGCGTGCATCTCACCTCACGCACCGTAACAATGGCAAAAGGCCAACAGCTATCCAGTGCTAGTGACATTAAAAAAATATATAGGCGAGTAAATTTGAATATGGAATGTCTTCGTTTAAATAGTGGCACGCGATGTATGCTGGTGCACACAGCAACTGACTGTTAGACAATTTTTGTGCACTGCATAATGATCTCTATTTCCAGGAATATAACAGCAAGAATAGCGTTACGGGGATACAGATGGTGTTGTAGTTTCGCGTGCTGGTTGTACGATTCCAACGGTGGTATAAATTACTTGAGTAGCATAATGTTGTTTACCTACGCAAACGCTCCCTCTGATTCGAATCGAAAGATTGTCCATTCACTTAATTCAGTGGAATACTACAGAAGTGTTTATTATTATTATTATTATTACGAGCCATTTGTGTCCCACTGCTGGGCAAAGGCCTCCCTCCACTTTTTCCACTCCTCTCCGTTCGTTGCCATGTCAGGCCAGTCCCTCGAAAAGTGGTCCAGCTCGTCCCGCCATCTCCGCCTGGGTCTACCGCGTTGCCTTTTTGTATTTCGTGGGGACCAGTCAGTTATTATTTTGGCCCATTCATTATTTTTCATGCGGCAGATATGGCCGGCCCAGTCCCACTTAAGCTTGGCGGCCTTTTGACATACGTCGGCAATTTGCGTCATGGAGCGAAGTGTGGTGTTCTTGACGTGGTCTGTGAGTTTAATATTAAGAATACTACGCTCCATGGACCGCTGACAAACCGCTAGCGTGGACTTTTGATGTTTGGTCAAGGACCAAGTCTGTGCGCCATAGGTAAGGATTGGGAGAATACACATATCCATGAGCCTGCGCTTTAATTTCATAGGGAGATCGCCTTTCAGCAGCTCCTTCATAGACCAAAAGCTCCTCCAGGCATTTTCAACTCGGCGTGAGATTTCTGCTTCTTGCCTTGCCTGGAAGGAAACTATTTGGCCTAAGTACACATACTCATGGACATACGCAATCTCCACATTCTCTAACCTAATTTTTTTTTGGACGCTGTTTGTCATGACTTTGGTCTTTGACATATTTATCTGCAGTCCGACCCCGCGGCCTGCAGCACTCAGTTCGCAAAGCATTTGCTCTAAGTCAGAGGCTGACGAAGAGAAAAGGACAATGTCATCGGCGAAACGTAGATTTGTTAGTCTTTTCTCTCCGACGACAATGCCCCTCTTGCTCCAGCCGGCTGCCAGCTTTTGAAACACGTCTTCAAGGGCCGCGGTAAAAAGTTTAGGGGACAGAGGGTCTCCCTGTTTTACTCCTTTTTCGATTCGGAAGGATGGTCCTGCGCAGGTATGTATTTTGATTGCAGCTGTGCTATTTAAATATATTTGTTTTAAGAGATGGATGTATGTAGATGGTATGTTTTGTGACTGTAACGATTTGAATAGGGCGCTATGATGAATACTGTCAAATGCTTTGGAATAATCTATAAAGCCTAGATATAATGGTAATTTAAATTCATGATATTTTTCGATTATTTGATTAATTGAATGGAGGTGGTCGGTCGTCGATAAGCCGGGGCGAAATCCCGCTTGCTCGGCAGGCTGATGGGTGTCCAGCTGGTGGGCAATTCGATTTTCGATAACTTTAATAAAAGCTTTATAAAGATGTGAAATGAGACTAATAGGGCGGTAATTTTCGATATTGGACTTGTCACCTTTCTTGTGGAGCAAAATTATATGAGAGTGGCAAAACTGATCGGGAAGATTTCCTGTTTGAAGTATTAAATTAAAAAGATGAGTGATATATGGAAGGAGCGATGTTTCCCCAATCTTTAATATTTCGGTAGTTATCCCGTCATCTCCAGGGCTTTTGCTGAATTTCATCTTTTGTAATGCATTGTGAATTTCTTTGGAGGTTATTTGGGCTATATCCGGGGTGCAAATATATTCGTTGTTAGTTTGGTGTAGTGTGGAATTGGTTAAGTAAAGATTTTTATAAAAGTTTGTACTAATATTCATTATTTTATCTTTACTGGTTTGTTTCAGTCCATTTTCATCTTTTAAACATGTTATTTGTGGCTTCCCTTTATCGATTCCCTGTTTTGCTATTTTGAGTGAGGTGTTTCTTTCTAAAGCGTACACACACACAGAAGTGTTTATTTTCCTTTTAGTGTTTTCATTCGGTGTAGGAAATTGTGTTTGTTGCAATCTCGGACGGACGATTCTCAAAGACGGACGATTTAGCGCAGTGGTTAAGAGCTTGAGCTGCTCCGCCCACTGTGTCGAATAGCCGCGGGTTCGATTCCCGCACGGAACAAATCTTTGTGTGATCCACAATTATTTGTTCCGGTCTGGGTATTAATTTGTGAATTTTCATGTTTGTAAACGCACCCACGACACAGGAATAAATCCTAGTGTGGGGCCACGTTTTTTAAAAAAATAAAAAAAAATCTTTCCTACTATTACGCTTGCTAGATATTAGGTACGCGATTAGATTTTTCCTGAAAACTAGGTGCTAGCTGCGGCTACGCACGCGTTTAACATCTTTATAAATTAAAGCCTATGTGTTATTCTGACATAGAAGCTATTAGTACAATGTTCCATCGAAATCAATTCAGTAGTTTTGTGTAAAAAAGTCAATAACATACATTTTGCGTCTAATAGGGAGTAATGTTAAAACATAAAATCGATTGGTTAAATATTGAGTAAGATGTACTTTACCAGCTTACAATAAAAAATCAAAATTGTATCTTTAAGATAGTCAAAATTAATTGTACGGGTACGGTTATTCTAGCCGCGACAGCGGGTAAGAAATCATACGTTTTATGAACTACATTACGGCGATGATAAACGTCAGCGCGCGGCCTCGACCAACCGACACACTCCCGCTAAGGGTCGTTGACCGCCATTTTGGTTATGAAACAGCATCAGAGTACACTACATACTTCATTAGATTACTCACGGAATAAAGAAGTACTATATAATCTTAGTTCCGTGGGTTACAAGTTTAGATGAATTCTATTTTTGAATTTCGTGGTTGCCGGTTACTTGTTTTAAAAGAGAACGTAAAAAAAAACAAATTTCTTAATCTACATTTTGCTAGCTATATAAGTTATTGGTCCTCTACAAGATTTTTAAATTATTTTAAAAAATGTATCGTCTGTGTAAACATGTCCTTGACCGCACCCGCCTTAACATCAGATTAGGCTTCAAATGTTCGTGAAAGTACACCGATTACTATCAGGGATGGTTCGCGAAACTATTGAAATTATAAAAAAAAACATCGTAATTTCAATAGAGAAGACGGCTGGGTGCTTCCATCGCCTTGGGATCCAGTAATAATATATTTAAATCCAAAACCAAGCATAACACTGCATGCCCTCAATACACCGTGAGCTCATTTTACGTAGATCGGACCAATACAAATAATTAAGAAGTTTGAGAGTACCCCGGATCAACCATGCCTTTTGGACGTCTAACACCTCAGTCCTTTCCGTGACCATGGGTGCTGCAAAGCACTCGAAAAATTTATTTCATTAAATCTGTACTAGAGAAGCTACTTACTTAAGCTAGACGTTGTTTGTGTTTTATAGAGGATACAATTTTATTTTTTCTAGTTGTTTAAATAGTATCTTTCTTAAAAGCATATTTGTGAAATAAAACTTAGCAGTCGAACGTGTCACGTTGCGATAATCACCTGGCACAAAGTGAGCTAGAGAGAGTGTATGCACTCTTCAGATGTCTTCTCTAGTACGAAGTACATAAAAACTCAATGAAAAAATATAATAATTTTTACTATTAATGTACTTATGTAGGTCATCCATTCTAACCTAAATGTATTTATATTATACCTATTTTACAAAGTAAATGGTGAATGCAAATTTTCCTTTCATGTTTCTCTTGTCACATAAAAAAACAAATTTATTTTTCCTATCAGATATTTGCAAAAATATTTATAGGCAACGGCATTCATTGTAATTGCCCAATAAAATAATGTAAAAATACGGAAAAGTTAAACTTAGTTTACAGAAGGTCGAATGGTAAAAGAATGAGGGCTTGTTAAATGACATCAATTGCCCATTGCATGCTGCAAACTGCACATTAATTTATCGATAGCAGTAATGGATAAAATATTTTTATTTGTATAATTCTAGACAAATTCACTCGACGTCAAAGTAGTTTTATTTTTATCTTCGATTAATTAGCAACTGCATTTAAATTATTGTTACGACTATATGCTTCCCGCAATTTTGTTACCTTCTGAATTTGAAATAGTTTTCTAAAATCATTTTATAAAACATCTTTGTCATGGCAATACCTTAACAGATTTATTATTTTTTATATTAAAATAAACAGATGTATTTTTATCAAAACGATTGAAGTAGGTAGATATATCTCAATAATATGATTTTAAAAGCATCCATAATTTATGGCAGATAATATGAACATTAAGATTCTTTACGTACCCATATTGAAATGATAAAACGTGTTTATAACATATAAATCATAAGGAATAAAAATAAAATACACTTAAATGAAGGCATCGGCAGTGTACGGTGACGCAACTAAGTGGGTTCGTGATTGGCCAGTATTTTCGGCATACCTACCCTCGTATTGAGATGGCTGGTAGGTACATTATTATAGGAGTATGATTTCTCCTATAATAATATACAGGGAATAAAAGTGACGACCGATATGAAATAGCAATGTTCGATCGATTATAATGTAGCCAGAAACGACTCTACTTCCGACAAACTTTCATTCTGAGTTAACCACCATCATCTTGAATACTTCTTAGTAAATTTAAACAATTGGGAAGCATCTTGGTCAGAGCTGTTTCGTAGGTCTAGTGGCAAATTTCATCGCTTTCTGATCACGAGGTCCTGGGTTCAAATCCTAGGTCGGACAAATATAGTTGTTCTAACAAAAACTTCCAAGTATGAGTCCGGAGTCTGGCATTGTGTCCGGTATATGGCTATAGGCTCGCCCCTATTACATGGAACCTAACATCGGCGGTGAAAAGTGAATGTACTGAGTACACCTGTGCCACCCCCGCTTGGGGAAAGGCGTAACGGTGTAAAAATTGGAAGCATATTTTAATATTTAAATAAACTTCATAATTATTACTTTATTTAGTTTGTTGTGATGTTTGTTTTTAATTTGATTTTAAACCAATTTAAATTAATTACACAAAAAAAAATAGAAGTTATGCATTAAATTGCCATTTCCGGTTTTTACATTTTTCTTTAGCTTTGAATTTCACTTTTAACTTTAGTTTTGACAAAAGATTAATGTTATTCGTTGATTTTACATAGACTGATTTTATTAATTAAGCGTTAAGTCTGTTTTGGAAATATTAGTCTACTCTTGCTACAAAATACATAATTCACACAATTAAAATACACAAAATCAATATGTTACTTTTGTTTTTGATTTTAACTCAATTTATTTTGTACGAAATTTCCCCATGTAATATTTACCTAAAATTTATTGGGTAGCCTTAAATTTAATGTAATTTTGATAGTATATTTTTTTTCTTTATATGTAGATAATTTGGATACTCATTATTTCTTTGTTTATTTTTCATGGGCTATTTTGCCTTCCTAAACCGATCTTGTCCATTCAATTAATCATAATGTTATCATGGTTACTTGTAAATATATGCGTCTTAATCTTCGAAATAACATAGTATATAGTGCCAGGTTCTTAATGTATCTATCTATCTATGATATCACGCCAGATCACTTGCGGGGTAGGCAGAGAGTACAGAGTTCCAACAAGTTCTTTCCTTACACACCTCTCTGGCTTCAATACAATACAATGCGAAAGTGGAAGGATGTAGGTACCGGGGAAGACCTAGACTATCTTACCATGACCAAATAGACTGAGTCTTATCTGAAGGTTCTTAACCGTTACATATAAATGCGCTGTTAACTTGTCGCATAAAATATATAACAAACAAAGGTCGCTTAAAGTAACCACTTCCTGAGATCACAATCTTGGGAGAGACAAACACATAAATATTATTTATAGACGATATTACCCTAAATCATGACACCTTAACTCAAAGATATCTTGATCTGATTAATTATGAACGAAAAACAAATCCACTGGGATGGCAACCGAATATATAATTCGGGATTTGGATAAATAGATCGATAATTTATTTGGTTGGCAACACTATATTAACTGTCAAATATCTTGGTATTGTGTTTGGTGAAAGTAAATTGTGAGATTGTGTAAAAGCTGAGAATTTACGTTTATATTAAGATTCTAATATGTTACCCAGAACTTGAACTTAAATTCTGAGGATTATAAAACTCTTCTCATGATATTGCTTTGATCTTAACCAGAAGTGAACAACAGGAATGTGAAAATATCATATATTACTGCATCAGTTAAGAAATAATTCACAAATAGGTTCATAAACAACCCAGTTGCAAAGACGTTCTTAAAATTTAAAGACGACATTAATCACTAATTTATCTTCATAATATATTAATAAAAGTAATCTTGGCGATAGTATGTGTCAATCTTAAAATGACAAGTAACCATTCAACTGTATTCAATAAATCTGATCGATTTAATTCAAAATATACAAAATAGGAACATTACATTGCACGCTCTCCAACTCAAAACAACAATAAAAACCACTCCAAACTCCTCGCACCTCATTATAACCGTTCCGACACCCGCAATATTATACACAAGAATAAAGATTTCACATGACCGTATTTTCATGACTCCCAAATATATTTCTGGCTTAAAATAACGTCGGAAGGTAAGGACATTTCGCATTTTGTTTACGATACCACAGTAACTCACGTCGTCGACCGCAGTCACTGGTAAGATAACTTTAGATAAATCAGATTTACGTGTATGCAAAACTGATGCTGTATTTCACACTTCCAACGAATATCTCGATTTTACCTTCAGTTACTTCTTCTGAAGGTTAAAAGTATCGGTAATCGGTAAACTACGATCGATTTTTGAATCGTGTAAATCTCGATTATATGGTGATTAATTTTGTAGTAAAACTTATATTAATATGTTATACAGTCTATTTTATTTCCTGGGAAAAAAAAACAAATTATAGGACAGAGACCTATTATTTACGTAATTTACATAAACCATTAGGTATAGATTCGTTTCATGACAATGGGTAAAGAAATTATTATACATAGTTTTGTTACTTTTATACGTGTACTGATAACTTTAACGGTGATTAGGTATTTAAACAATTACTGGTAACCTGGTAACTAACTACTAATTAAGTTAAATAAATGTACTCGTATTGAAATAAAACTATTTTTCGGATTATATCGCTGTTTATTTTTCTTTTTAAATCCCGACCTTTCGAGTGATTTTCAGCACCCATGGTCACGGGAGGGACTAAAGTGTTAAACTTCCAAAAGGCATAGTTAATATCCGAAAAATAGTTTTATTTCATGTGTAATGTTCGCGCAAATCTAAGAACTCAGTATGTACTCGTTTTCATATATGCTCTAAAACCGTGAAAAATATGATTGGGTACATACTACTAGTACCTTTTATATCCATTTTAATAAAAAAAAAAGGAACTGACTGCTTGACTGACGGACTTTATATATCTGGGCATAGACCAACGCGTTAAGGCTATAACTTAAAATCCTGCACATATCTGCCAGTTATAGTGTTGCCCACATTATAAAAGAAAACATGTTACAGAATTTTATTTCCAGAAAAGGGGTAATTTTCGGAAATTCAACCCTTAAGGAGGTGAAAAGGATGAATATAATGTTGTATATATCTAAAAAAACATAACCTTATTACACACGGATGCAGTCTTAGATGCTGAACGCGAACCTTTTTTACACTTGCCTGATACTTATCCAAATAATATTTAACACTAATTCTTAACCATAAAAGAAAAGAAATCGAAATATCGAGTCGGTCGACACCCACTCTTCCGGGTTCCGTATTATATACCAACGTTTAAATAAATAAATCGCGTGAGACATTGATACTTATCGCGTCCCAACGAGATTTATTCGGGTCTTTCGACTCGATTTATCGAGTTACACGGAACCCGTTCCGTGCCTACTTGCCTCTAAATAATGCCCCAACCGAAATTAATGGTGTTCTTTCTTTAAATAGATGACTAAATATCTTGGCTCACGGTATCTGACTTGCCATGGATTGTTTATATTGCTTGTCTGACGTAATCTAAGCGTTTCGTTCCATTACGGCGGTGACCCCTACTATTTGTATTGTGATATGCGATAGTTTTAGACAAAACGGTACTGTATCGGTTGAGGTGTTGAGATATTTGGTGTCTTTAAATATCTTAGGTAAATAAAAACTCTTAACGTTTTGCCTTATCTTTGGAGGATGGTAACGTAGGTAGGACCTAAATGGCTGATAAATTTACTCAGTCATTTATCTTTTTGTTTATACTAGTGGTCGCCCATAGGTCGATATTCGACCTACTCTTTCATCGTTAGCTGGTTATGTTTGACATTCAGTAAGACTATAGACAAATAATATTAAAGACAAACATCAATTTGATGTGTATTGTGTCAAATACATGGTAGTGTGTGTAATGTTTTTTTCATTGATTTAATGTATGTTTTAACATAATTTAAAAAAAAAAAATAGCATTCTGCACTCCTTCTCTATATAAACTATAAGTGTGGGAAATTTCATACTCCTCCGTCCGCGCAATTTTCGTAAAAATGTGTACAAAGTTTTTGCTTCACGTATTAATATGTAGATTGTAGGTTACGGTGTTGGTTGCAGTGATAGCCTAGTGGTTAGACCGTTGGACTGCAATGTCAGAAGTCTCGGGGTCAAACCCAGGCACACACCTCTGTCTTTTCGAAAGCATGTGCGTTTTAATAATTAACTATCACTTGCTTTAACGGCGAAGGAAAACATCGTGGGGAAACCTGCATGCCTAAGAATTTCTCGAAGGTATGTGAAGATCGCCAACCAGCACTGCGCCAGCGTGGTGGACTATGACCTAAACCCTCTCAGTTTGAGTGGAGGCCCTTACCCAACGGTGGGACAGTTTCTTAACAGGGCTAATATTATTTTATATTTTATATATTGTAGGTAGTCTCGGTCTAACTGCCTAAGGTAGGTATATAGTTTGAGTCCGTACTAATATTATAAATTCGAAAGTAACCCTGTCTGTCTGTTACATTTTCACGCCTTACCCGCTGAACAGATTCATATGAAATTTGGCATGGAGATACATTTTAGCTAGGACATAGGCTACTTTTTATATAAGGTGTATCGTAAATAATTCTAGACATATCTAGTGGTAAATTTACATATAGACTTTCGGTAAAAAATAAAGGACTGAGTGTTTATAAGTATATAGGTACATAAGTAGTAAGAAAGCGATTAAGTATAAAAGATAGTATCGGTGTAATGATGAGAAAGGATATGGTTGGGGCATTGGGCCCGTTTGTTCGGGCATATAGAAAAAATGTCAGAAGAAAGAATGACAAAACAGATACACAATGCGAAAGTGGAAGGATGTAGGTACCGGGGAAGACCTGGACTATCTTACCATGACCAAATAGACCGAGTCTTATCTGAAGGTCAAGTCAAGAGTCTCTGTAATCGGCGAGCGTGTATGAGACGAACTATGAGAGTGGAGGAAGCCGGAGAGGTATGTAAGGAAAGAACCTGGTGGAACTCTGTACTCTCTGCTTACCGCCTACCGCGGGAGGGATCTGGCGTGATGATATGGATAGATAGATAGATAGATAGGTACATAAGGACTAAAAGGGATTTAATATGATCAAAATACATTTCTTTCATCAGTAATGATCCTAAAACATTTTCTGCAGTCTCCATTGAGCCTTCAGTAGGTACAGCTCCATGTCAAAACACACGGAACACCGGACAATTAATAGCAGACGAATTTAAACAACCTTGAAAACCACTTTGTATCTGATATGTTTTAAGGCAACAGTCAACACATTGTCGGCGTTATCTCCTGTTATTTGTGGCCCACGATATTATATACGACCCACGGAATCATATCTCATACTGATTTGTGGGAAGAGAAATCATTATTTTGGAAATCTCTCACATACGTGTTTTTGGCATCAACCAATATTTCACAGTGATATTTTCGAAAATTATATTTATTAAAAATGATTTCACTGGTCACCTTCGAGCCACCTTTTGCGTGTCATAAATATAAAGGTTCGTGATTGAGAAGGAATTGGTTATGTCCATTCTTGTACATCCCACCGTGACCATAAACGCTGGCAGTTTGAAATCTTTAAACCATTTATGTACCTAAAGTAGACAAGACTTATATTACACTTAAATATTAAAACTGCCTCGTTGATTTAGTGGTAAAATAATTCGTAGCGATTAAGGCGTCCCGGATTTGAATACTAGGATGGTAAAAAATGTCATTTTTCAATAGAAAAATTCTCAGTATCTCCCGGAGCCTGACATAGTGCCCGGTACATTGGCATTCACCCCCCTCACCCCCTATAACATGGGACCTACCAGTGTCGACGAAAAGTGGGTGTACACAGCACACCTCTGCCACCTAACATAATATAGGTGTAACTATCTATCTATCTATAACCTCACGCCAGATCCCTTGCGGGGTAGGCAGAGAGTACAGAGTTCCAACAGGTTCTTTCCTTACATACGACTGTCTGACTGTCATACTGACTTTTATTAAAATTTACTTCTTTATGAGGTTATGTGGACACTTATGTGAAAGATTAAATTACTCTATCAATACTAGACTTAAAATAAAGTGTCGCCAATTTGAATTGCAGAAGTTATTCACTTAGTCAAAAGTTTAGGTAAATAGAAGTAAGTATGTATATAAACGGTAGCTTAAAACTTAATGGCACACTGCTTATAAAAAAATACATTAAAATCAATTCAGAATAGTTGGACTGGTTGATTGGTTCGATTTTATATAATAAGTAGAAAAGACTAGTAGCCAATTAATTTTATGAAAACCTGGCGCTCAGATTATTATTGGATAACAATTGTTGAATAAATCAACAAACCAAAGTAATTATTCACTACTTTGAGCATAAACAAATCATTAATTAAATACACTATATTTCGAGTTGAGTTAACACACGAATAGGCAAAGTTTTAAGTTATTTCCTCTGTGTTATTTATTACTAGTTTCCTATAGATAACGAAACACGCACGCATTTTGGCCAAACATTGAATTACTGGCTTTGTTTAGAAGGAAGTACCCAACTACAGAAAACTCTATCATAAAATTAAGAAATAGAAAATTAACTCTCCAACATTGGATTGGATGAATCTGAATTAGAGTTATTTGTAAACCTTTAATATAACATCATTCCATTAGTTTAAGTAGATACACAGATAGACCAATCACTCCAAGGTACGACTTTATTTATAGGTACAATCCAATTTTCTCATTCTGCTATTCTTTAAAGACGTAGCCCCACACTAGGATTAATTCCTGTGTCGTGAGTCGGTTTACAAACATGAACATTCACATACACAAATACCCAGACCAAAACAAACAATTGTAGGTCACACAAAGATTTGTCCCGTACGGGAATCGAACCCGCGACTATTCGACTCAGTGGGTGGAGCGGCTTAAGCTCTTAACCACTGCGCCAAATCATCCTTCAGATGAATATCTTCATATGCTAGCATTTATGGAAGAGAGCGCGACTTTACTACAAGTACTTTTGATTCTTATGACTATGAATGTAGAAAGATCTTGCGTAAATTTGAATAGATTTTATCTTGGTTGGCATATAGGTACGAGCTGAGTTACCTTAAGAGCACTTTAACCCCATTTATGCTGTCCTTTGCCTTAATGCTCCAGCGGACTTGGTGATCTAAATATTCCCTTTAACAAATTGTAGATTCCGTCACAAGAGGGGAGCTTGAATTCCTCTGGAAATGAATAAGCCACCACTAGTAACTTGAGCAGATACTAACAGGTACTAGCTTAAATATTTTTTTAAAGTTTATAATATCCGAACCAGTGAATCGTGGCTTTCGCCATTTTTATCTCAGGATACCGGGCTCTCAGTATTATCTACCGCTTCTTTCCGACCTGCGGCCGACGTCTTATAAATTGGGCGATGTATCCCGAAACGATATTCCAAAATTCGTACATCGCACTTTCTCAGCCGACGCCCACATAACGTGCACGCTAGTACATACAGATTCGGTACAACACAGAAATCCACTTACCCCTTACAGTGGGGCCCTTAAGAGTATCACGTTAGCTGTTTACAAGAAGGGCTCAATTTATTTATTCGTTCATTAAGCAGCGAGGCGGGGGATCGAGTCGAGAGACGAATTTTAGGATAATGGCCGTATGGTGTGCTTATGAGCATGGATTATTAAGGCGTATGCCTGATAGTGGAAAAGCCGACGAACAAATAAAATTATACCAACAGCACTCATTTTCTTTTATGATAATTTTTTTGAGACGATATATTTAATTTTAATTGTTTGCTTAAGTAACTGACGGATGGCGATATTAATTATTTGATAATGAAAGTAAAGACTCAAATATGTATTTTAAAACCCTTTTTTTAAAGCAATCATCTTCACCAATCCGTTCACATAATTTTATTCTATATCAGCTATACCACGAATATAAGTTAAGAATTGACGGACGATTTAGCGCAGTGGTTAAGAGCTTAAGCTGCTCCGCCCACTGTGTCGAATAGTCGCGGGTTCGATTCCCGCACGGGACAAATCTTTGTGTGATCCACAATTATTTGTTCCGGTCTGGGTATTTGTTTGTGAATTTTCATGTTTGTAAACGCACCCACGACACAGGAATAATCCTAGTGTGGGGCTACGTTTTTTAAAAAACAAAAAAAAAAAAAAAATTGTTGTAACTATAATTATGTAAATCTAATGACACACTTATAGTAATAATGTGCACCTATGATAACAAAGACGTATATTTATTGTATATTGTAATATATTGGTATATAAAAGGTAACATTTTTGTTAAAGTATTTGACTTAGCTCCACAGGCCATAAGATGATAGGTACCTAGTGGACCGCAAACGGCATATGAGCAGCGCTTTAGTCATCATTTGACGGACGATTTAGCGCAGTGGTTAAGAGCTTGAGCTGCTCCGCCCACTGTGTCGAATAGTCGCGGGTTCGATTCCCGCACGGGACAAATCTTTGTGTGATCCACAATTATTTGTTTCGGTCTGGGTATTTGTTTGTGAATTTTCATGTTTGTAAACGCACCCACGACACAGGAACAAATCCTAAAGTGGGGCTACGTTTTATTAAAAAAAAAAAAAAAAAAAAACTATGATCTGTATGTTTTTGGAAAGCTATTGATCTTGAAAGTTTAATGTCGTCTACAAATGAACAAATATATGGAGTTCAAATATCATCGTAATAAAAAAATCGCTAAATGCAACCAACCTACATAATCGGTTCACAGACCCAAGTCTACGGAAACACGAATGTTATTTATAAAACGCCATAGTGCTAATATTTCGATTTTTAAACCAAAAAAACTATTACAGATAATAAATCAATTACCTACATGAGAGGTTAACGAAACAAAAACGTGAGAAACAACTAACCGATTCACTGCAATCGATTGCCTAGTTAAAATCGAATCGTCGCGTAAACGATATTAAACAAATCGTACCAGAGATTCCCATTACGTGGGAGGCGAATGACAAAAAAATTGTAGCATTCGAATCAAAAATTTATCAGTGAGCCAAGATGAAGACAGGTTAAATTTTACTCTGTGGCCGTAGAACGAATCGAAGGCTATAAAATCTGTTCAAAGTTTTATGATTGAGGTTCACAAAGGCGTTAGAATGAATTCGGCGTGTAATTCAATAATATAGCATCGGAACACCGGCGGCACTCACAATCCAACTATTATATGCAATCAACGATTAGACACAGAGAGATTAACCTTTGGCTACAAAATCATGGTGCTAAGTAATAGAGTAATAGTCTAATACAAAAGATGTGCTAAATATAGACATCATAGGCGTTCCGATATTGTACCTACACTGAAAACCCGGCCGATTGTCTGGCGTTCATTTACCCGCAAAGAGTTTACGCAAAATATGGTTAAAAAATAATAAGACCCTATCTTGTTTATTTTTCTAGCAAAAATCATAGGCAATCTCTATGCATGCCAAAATATATGTTAGTAAGATGACATTTCCTATACATAGATAGACGACTTGGCGCAGTGGTAAAGAGCCTAACTCTCCACCCACTGGGTCAAAGAGTTGCGGGTTCGATTCCCTCATGGGAACAATCTTTGTGTGACCCATAATTATTTGTTTCGGTCTGAGTATTTGTAAATTTTCATGTTTGTAAATGCACTCACGACACAGAAATTAGTCCTAGTGTGTCCTACGTTTTAAAAAAAATGTAAACATATATAATATCTTTTTGCTAGTTTTAGAGGGGCGTCTTTGTTCGGGAGCGGTGTGTCTACAGTTGAACTATCATTGGTATAATACGGTATTGTTATCAAAACGTAGACAATTTGTTAAATGTTTAATTTTAAAGCTAATGAAAGTCGATATCTTGAAAAAACGGAGAAAGCTTCACGTTATAGAAAGTCAATTTTGAAATGCTGATCCAAACGTGACGTTCACATTATCATTTAAAAGATTTGTATATTTTACCTACTGTTGATTAAAATTTTAAAGCACACTTCTATTAATTGATATTCCAGGTTTTAGGATGCTAATAACTTGATTGCAGCGGTTTAACGTGTGGTACTTAGCCATAAAACTCATAGTGTTGCCATATAACAACCGGTAGTTTATGCCCCGAGTTATAATCCTTTTACCGCGACGTTCAACTACTACACTCAACAAGATACACTTCTAAAGAATTTGTTAGCAAAGACATCTCCTTTACGATAATGTTCGATTTTCTATTAAACTTGAAAGCGTTCCACGTCCCACATTCTTATCTCGAATGTTCTACGACATATTTTTCCAAAGTTTCCCCGGCGCGAGGTTTCAGGCGGCCGAGTATAAAGCTCTATTCACACATGGTGGGAGATAAGGTAGCTTTCACACCATTAAGCCGCGCGCTGGAGCCCGGGGCTTTTCCAGATTAGATTATACACTCGATTTATGACGTCATTAAAGCTTTGATAATTACTCGGGACAGGCTGCGTAGGCGAGACGCGGCCGGGGTGGCTGGGGGGTACGTGAGCGCGGGGGGAAGGGGGTGCTTGTACTGTTTGATTGGATTCCTGGTACTGCGAGGGTTAAGGGATTAAAGTTATGGAGATTAGTTCGCCGCCCGCGGCCGCGCTTCGTTTATGTTAAAAGGTCTATAGAGATATGTTCGGATAAGAGATTGGTTATTGCCGATTGTGATACCATGGCAGGTTTTAATTTCGCATCGCGCTTGCGCGTGTACGACAGTAAATAAAGGCTGATAGGATTTAGGCAGTAACAATAGCTTGCCAATTAAACTCGGTAATGTTTCTGGATGGTACGGTTTCAGGGCACGCAAACAATATTAGTCAAAACATCGGATGTACTTTAAGGCTTGTTAGATAATGTTAATAGGTACTTTAAATACCGCTTTTTTTAATAAGGAGGCATTATCATGCCAATTGATTACCAACCATAAGCTCTTTATCGATATCATATACTTGTAAGTACCATTAAATGCCGTATACTGGCCGAATTAAATTTATACAATTATTTTTTGTTGCTTTAACCTTCTGGATCTTCTTTTATTCTCACTACTACTGCCCATGTGGCTGAAAACAACTATAGAAAAGACTCAAGTTGTAGCTATTTTTGCTACCCATTGTATTTTAGCCAATTGTGCTACCATTTGTATGTGTATATTTTATTTTCTTTGTTTGTTGTTCTTGCTTATGTTGGTGTACAATAAAGTGTATTCTATTCTATTCTATTTTTATGCAAAATTATAACTGTAGCACTTCCATTCTAAAATATGAAATATCTACATAATCTTATCTATGGAAACTACAGACTATATTTTGATTGTTCATAATAATATATTTAAATTAATAAAAATAAATGTTCAACGAAAGATAGTATATATAGTCTTCTTGTCCCTAGACTCATACAATTTAGATGTTTATCTGTATACAGAAGAGCTCATTTTAGATTACCACATCCTTTTGATAGCGTTAAAAGGGCATGTTACTGTCGGTATTTTGTTTACCAAAAGCCTTCAGGCCATGACCTAGAGAGAAGCAGTAGCGGATTAATAAAATTACTACGCCCACAAATAAGACGATACGTATTAGAACGCAGATTTCACCCAACATTGACTTAAAACAAACTAATATATAACTTTTTTAATCATTATTACTTATCTAGGTATTATATACTTACAGCAGGTACATTTATACAATTAAAAAATAATATAATATTGAACTGGCAAAGTGAAAGGATACTGATTTCACTATCTCTCTCCCTTTTCTCTCTATCCGCGAGACGGTTCAGATTTCATTGTGACATTTTTCTAGTTTCTCCATCATAGGTACTAATAACACTGTCATAACTTTGTGGCTTGATGATTTGTTATTACACCGTGTTTTGTCAAAACATTCAAAAATATTATTATGATAAGAGAAATTAGTACCGAGGCGATGGCACACATTGTCGAACCCTCTAGCGTCCAATAAAGTAAGAAATAATATCAATACACCTCCCATTATAACCAAGGCCTCATGACACCGCTTCCGTCGATATTGAGGCCACGGTCTTTCAACTAAGTAGGGACAACAGAAACCCATCTAAAGGGCACCGATGTCTTATAAATTCCTGTAAATTGCTTTAAAAGGGATCAATTTTCGCTACACGTGCGTTGCTCAACCTTTAATACTGTAATTCAAACAATTATAACCGCTATATAAGGTGTATTACAGCCAATTTTCCATCGCATCGCCCAGAGGCTTTTATGAAAAATGTATATTTTCTCGGAAACAAAAGCTGTTAAGGCGACTTCCTGTAAAGGCTTATCTATTATGCTAACACATATTTCCCTTGCCGTTTGAACGCAAAGTAAGCGAGAAATTGCTTTCCTTTTAAAGTATAGGTGCATTAGTTAAAATATTTATGAACTATTGTTGGCAACCGCTGGTGATAATACGGAAGTTGAGTTTTTTTTATGGGAAACTATATAAATACAAAACACGTGAGCCTATTTTGAATATTGTTTGATTATTTTTATACAAAAACATTTTACTGAAAATTGGGTTCAACATATGGGAGTATCTACGACACAAAAATTGAATATGAACACCTATAACGAATCTATTGTTGGGCAAAGCTCTTCTATCATAAAGCAACGTGAGAGAGATTTAGGTCAGACTCCAACACATGGATTCAGTGAGAATTGGAATAAGGGAGATTAGGGTATCACTTTACGTGACAGTCAGCATCAAAACATGTCTCCCGAATCACGGAGACCCTCGAAAATTGAATTGCCACAAATGGTCACCTATCTCAAACCGATCGAGCTAAACGCTGCTCCACTTTAGCCAACTAACTAAAATACGCCAACATCTTTCAACAATAGAGCTGATAGAGAGATTTTTCAGCTATACGAGTACTGTCGCTTCGATATGCAACTTTATATATAAATCACGAAGCTCCAACATCTATACCCAAACCGCTAAATGGGACACACTAAAAGATTAAGCAGATCCCCAAAAACCCCACCATACTATCACGTAATGGTTATTAAGCTACACCCCAGGCGTTTTAATTTTTTACACACTAAATACTTCCTAACCGATGGGTAACTTTTTGCCGTGACATTAGTGCAGCTATTTTGGCCTGGAATCACCCATCAATAGAGATGTATAGTAAAACAATCGATAAACTATCGATTTTATTTTCCTACTCCTGTTTTTCCTCCTTCCTTTCTTTTTACATAAATTTGTTGCAAGTTTTAAGTTAATTAAAGCACTCCCTAGAACACCTTAAAGTTTAAGCCTTAGTGTCACCTAAGGAGACTATAGTGTAGCCTGGCTTACAGGAGTAACAGTGGTGGGAAATGTGTTAGCGGGCTTAGTTCTAAAATAAAAAGTCTATAAATACTATCGTGACCTTAAAAAGTATTATGGTTATTGATATTGATCACTATTATAGTATCGATTCAGTTGGTAGTAACGATAAAGTCATCGTCAAAATATTCTCTTTGCATAGGCCAACAAGAGCGCTTACAAACGTCAAAAATTATTACATTCTTACAACTACCACCGGATCGGATCGGAACACGGCTTCACACTGAGAAGATCCTGCAAGAAACTCAGCGGACTAGTATTTTAACTTAATTGGACCTACCTTTCTCTTTATCATTGATACTGTAGATAGTACAGGTTACTTTAATAGGTGCTATTGGTATTATCGACTATCGGTAGTATTGACACGAAATCGTACCGATAATATCGATAGTATTGTTGACATCAGTAGTATTAGCCGATTTTTACTGTTGAGAATATTGATACTACATTACGTGACATAGTTTTGTCGATAGTATTGATACCATCGTTTTTTTATTAAGCTTTTTCGTCCTACTGCTAGGTAAAGATCTCTCCCATGACTCCCCACTTAACTCGATCCTTGGCCATTTCAGTCCATTTCTCCTCATAGGCATCAAGGTCGTCGCGCCCTCTTTTTCTAGGTCTTCCTTGGTGTCGGTATCCATCTAGTCGCCATTCAGTGGTGATTTTTGCTCACCTACTGGGGCTCATTCTGCTCAAATGACCCACCCATCTCCATTTGAGCTTGGCAGTCTTGTAGCCCACTTCTAAAAAGCCAGTTTTGGAACGCAGTATGGTAAAAATATAATAGACGCCACATTAAGTGACATAGTATTATCGATATTCTACTATTTTTTTTAAGGTCAACTATAATGGAGTTCTTGTAGCGCAGTGCGACTGCAGTGTTTTAACCGATTACAAAGCTTAAGCAGCGATCGCCTCAGTCGGTCTGAGATGGGTGACCGTTTGCGACTATTTCATATTCGAGCACCTCCTTACTTCAGAAGGTACGTTCAGCCGTTGGTCCTGACAACCAATCCGCATCTACCAATCCACACTGGGTCCGCTTGATAGAGTACGACTTAATATCTGTCACCTAGATTTTTGAGAGGAGGTCTTTGCCCAAAAGTGGAATAGTATAGGCTGATATTATTATTAATTATCGATAATTAATCTATCGATATTTTTACAACTCTACCCATCAAGGCCCTAATGTCCGTCCGCGAATGGCCATCCAATTAAGCGAAATGAGCCGACCCGAGATGCCGAACTTACATTTAAATGTATTCTGTATGTATGTGGGCAACTGTAATGCGAATTGAGTTGAACCAAATTATAAGTTTAGAACGGTTTTATTTGTTTAATAATTCGCACGCAATTAATTTGAATAGTTTTTGTTGAAAGTAAATTGTTTGGTTGCATTTTTTATTATAAAATGCTACGTAAGTTTCACTTTGAAACATCATTCAAATCATTTAGCTAGATTGTTTATTTATACATAGTTGCATAAAAAGTCGCTTTTCTAAAGTTATCTAAGAAAATAAAGCTACCACGCAATCAACCATTATAATAAAATTCCTTTTCTTAGTCTTTTCGTGTCAATTTGTCCCGCTAAGTGAGTGGCTAGTTCGATCGCTCAGCTCTTCCTTTATACAGTAGGTGGGGCATAAAGGGCAGACTAGCAGGTGCGACATAGTCTGTGAGATCACACCACAATCGCAGGCTCTTAAATTTGGATCTCTGAATCCCCATGTACACAGATTTTGCCTGCATACGGAGCCGATTTAGTGATTTTGACACAACTCATAATAGTAGGTGTCCTGGTGGTAGTTGCTCCTAACATGGGCGGTGTTATTAAGGTTAAGGCGGTGGGGGTTTAGTTTCTCTCAATCGGTTCAGTCTGGCCACTGTTGGAAAACCCGGCAAAGTTTGAGTGGTCTTTAAAAATGCTTACACACCTATATTTATCAAGCAAGAACCTAATTTTACCAACGATTTTAGGTTCCACGGGTCAGTTTTCACGGGCATTCTCATGACTGCTCTTAAAGATGTTTAATGTGATTTGAATTATGGACGTTGTGTACGCCAATCCCATGAGATAGTCAACATATTATTTTGTTTAATAATACAATAATAAGCACACAAAGCAATAGAAAACAAATAGGAACGCATTCTTGAAGAAGCGTAGGTACATATTGATTCATATCATTGTATAGCACAATGATATTTTGCCGTAACCGCGACAACCAGCCAAATTTTATAATTTACTTTTATATTCTATTATTACTTGACATTGGCGAAATACACTGTTAAAGTGTGGGGCCACTCAGTAAAATAAGATAAAGAAGATCATCACAATGTCTTCTTTTTTATCCTCGTGATTAATAAGTCAACGTAAAAAAAGGGACATCCATACTCATATTAAGCATGATAACTACAAAAGTCTACCAAAAGAAACATCATAATTTTCAACTCAAATACGGAAGAAAATAATCCGAGTCAGTATTTTCAGCTGCGCGGGACTAGTCTATTAGGGGTATGGCAAATAGGCCATTAAAAGTGACTGGCACCATAAGTCTGGCTCGCATTTGGCAATGCCATTGTGATCCTGATACGTCGAACAAACGCATGGTAATGATGGCTCCGTGGATTTTTTTTTTTTTTTTTTTTTTTTTTTTTTTTTTTTTTTTTTTTTTTTTTTTTTTTTTTTTAAAAACGGAGCCCCACACTAGGATTTATTCCTGTATCGTGGGTGCGTTTACAAACATGAAAATTCACATACACAAATACCCAGACCGGGACAAATAATTGTGGATCACACAAAGATTTGTCCCGTGCGGGAATCGAACCCGCGACTATTAGACACAGTGGGCGGAGTGGCTTAAGCTCTTAACCACTGCGCTAAATCGTCCGTCCGGATTCCCGGTTATGTTTGTGAATACGATACTAACACCAATTAAAAGTACAGTATTCTAAATTCAAATCAATTAAGTAGCTACTACGGTTGCGGTCGGACCGGTTGGGAAGGCCGATGTTCAGCAATGGAAAATTATTGGCTTAGATGATGATTATTATGAAGCAGGTACTAATGAAAGAGGCGTATTCCATCTGAAGAAAAAATAGAATTTCTGCAACTGACGGAGTGGTAAGCATCTCTACCACTTTTCCGTAAATACGAAGTTAGATGAACAATTGTTGTATTAAACTATGATGAGCTGCTAAGCCAGTAGGCAAACTGGGCTTAAAGTTGCTTAAGTTGAACCAGTTACCAATTTGGAAAACATCTGGAGTCACAGTTGAGCTATCGGACAAATACCTAAGACACTTGGTGCTTAGTTTTTGTTACATTAAATTTTATTACATTAAATCTAGGAGTTATTCACATTACTACCTACGGCAGTGGTAAGGAATATTGGATAGTACAAAAATAATGAAATAACTAACCAGGGCATGCATCCTTACCCAAATTCATATTAACGAAAGTTTCCCTAATATTTATACAGATATAATATATTTTACTAATTACTTGAATAAAACACGAAATTGTTTCTAAATGCAATGTTTAGTTAATTTCAAATGCATTAACGAAATAAAAAACGTAATCACGAATGCAATGCAAAAGTTAGAAGCGGCATAATAAAAATAAATATCGTTCGACTAACACGACAAATATACTAATACATATATCACTCCAATTAAAAAGTTAATAGGCAGGTAATACTACAATAATTTGTTAATAAAATTGGTATTTATTGAAATAAAACTATTTTACGGATTTGACCGACGGTAACACCATCGCTCAAAGAAGTATGCAGCCTGTGAACATGTCCTTGACCGCACCCGCCATAACATCAGATTTGATAGACCACAAATCCTCGTGAAAGAACACCGATTCCTACCAAGGATGGTTCGCGAGGCTATTGAAATTAAAAAACATCCTAATTTTAATAGAGAAGATGGCTGGGTGCTTCCATAGTCTTGGGATCCGGTAATTAATATAATCAAATCCAAGCATAACACTGCAAGACCTCAAGACACCGTGAGCTCATTCTGCGTAGATCGGACCAACAACAACAAAAATAATTAAGAAGTTTGAGGGTACCCCGGAACAACTATGCCTTTTGGACGTCTAACACCTCAGTCCCTCCCGTGACCATGGGTGCTGCAAAGCACTCGAAACGTCGGGAACTAAAAATAAAAAAATAAAAAAAATAAACCGCGATAAAATCCGTAAAGTAGTTTTATTTCATGTGTAATATTCGCGTAAATCTAAGAACTTGGTATTTATTTGTAATCTATCTGTCATTTGAATACATAAAATATAAATTAAAATAAAATACATAATGAAGTAAATACCATATAGAAAATTATCTAAACTATTTTCTACCACAGGTATCTAATCTAACGTCCGCACAGCGAGCGAGCCAGTAAGCTTCCGATATTGTCCAGTCAAAATAGGCGATAATTATGAAATGTGGCGCCAATTGTCCGTCCATTAGCCGGCTTTGTGCCCTCACCACGATGTGCGCGCCTCTAGATATGTAAATGTCGCTGCTATCTGTACACCACGCCTGATTTATTTACTGGCAGCTCGATAGTAGCTAATACATTTGCCTAAACGCTAAGAGCCCGCGTTTAAATATAGATACATATTAACTTGCGTTCAGGCGTAAATTACTCGTAAAAAAGGCTTACCGTCGTTGAAGAAATTTTTCGAATTTTTTATTCACACACTTTTTTCTTTTTTTGTATGGCCGATGCCCCACTCTAGGAATTAATCCTGTATCGTGGGTGCGTTCACAATCAGGAAATTCACATACATAAACACCGAAACAATATTTGTGGATCACATAAAGATTTGTCCCGTACGGGAATCGAACTCGCGACTACTCGATCCAGTGCGCGAAACAGATTAAGCTTGTAACCATCCGTATTTAACACCTCAACAATATTTAGTACGATATACAGCCACGATCTAAGGCAAACTAACTGTAAAATTCAAAAATCAAAATTTTTTTCATTGCCCGTAATGGTTATTTTCATTGTCAATAGATCACCTGCGTAATTGCGCGTGACAAAACATTCATAACAATCAATAATTTTTGCGCAAAACAACAATAAGTGAAAGACTTTCTTCTTAAAAAATTGCCAAGGTGTAATTATCCTGGTACTTTTGTCTCCTAACACGCCTAATGGCCTGGAACACCTTTGTACATTGTCACTGTTACTCTAACAAGGTACTTTTTAGTGGTTTATGGTGCAATAAAATCGGTACGAACAACTCCAAACATTGCGGGATTCCTGCGTTATTATTCGCGATACATTAGAGAAAGGTGCTTTGGAATACCTTTTTTTCTAAAAAAAAACATTCAATTGCACTGTTTTCAGAGTTGCGTTAACCCTTAACGCTCAAAAAGTCGTCTTTTGTTGTCCGATGCTGCAAGGGTTACATTTTTTAACAAGAGAGATATTTTTTATGAATTTTTTTAACAGTATTCCGCGAACGCGGCCCCACACAAAAAGTTAAACCGTTTTGTTAGTGAAGTTTTTGTTTTGTTTTACCGAACTTAAATATACGTTTGAGGCTATTGTGTTAGGGCCAGCGTGTTGGCGGGAATTTAGTCTTGAAAATATCCTGCCAGTGTACGCTTGGCTTTAGATATCTATAGACGATGTAGACTTTTTAATTTTAATAAAATTTGTGCAACACCGAAACAAAAAAGTATTTAACAAAATACCGTTCAAAAAGTGATATTATTGATTAAGAAAATCCCTTCCAGGATTGTTCCGGGTTAGTTCAAGGTAAGCAAGTTGTATCTTCATCCTTAATTAAGTAAACATTCGTTCAAGTCACTGTTAATAGACATTTAAATCAGCAACAAGGTATGAATACTCATCAGGAGAAATTACGGCCTTTAAATAATGCAGTATTTAAATCAGCAAATGATTGAAGCGTTTGGAATATAGAACAGCTCATAAATAGATGCTATGACCTACATTCCAAACAAATAACAATAATTAATTTGATTACTGCCTCGTTGGTCTGGTGGCAAAGCGCATCGCTTTGTGATCACGAGGTCCTGGGTTCAAATCCTAGGTCGGACAAATGTAGTTTTTCTAACGAAAAATTCCCAGTATGAGTCCGGAGTGTGGAATTGTGCCCGGTATATGGCAATAGGCTCGCCCCCTATTACATGGGACCTAACATCGTCGGCGAAACGTGGGTGTACTCAGCACACCTCTGCCACCCCCTCTTGGGAATATAGGCGTGACGGTGTTCTTTTAATTTGATGATTGATGTCATTTAAATTTTGTTGTAATATCGTTGAAGCTTTTTATTTAACTGATTTTTATACAAAACTATTTATTACATACGTATCTATTAATAATAAATTAACCTTTATTCCATTGCTGGGCAAAGATCACAAACTTTTGTAAAAGATGTATAGTTCATACTTCATTATGAGACTTTAGGCCTGCATTACAGAAAGAAAATCACTCGTGAATCTAGTTTTAAAATTAAAGTTTTACTACAAAAAAAAAAACACTTTTTAAAACTAGATTCAAGACTGATTTACGTTTTGTAATGCTGGCCTTAATGCAGATTGATAGATGACATACAGATGCATACCTAATAGATATTACTTAAATTTTGTTATTACGCAGAATATGTTTAATACATTTCGACAAAAATCAATATTTATGTCTGTATCAATATGGGCAGTTTTATCTACTCATCTTCAGCCTATTGATACTAAACTTTTGAATTAATTAGATATACAATAATACCACGGTATTGAGAAAATTCACATCTACCGCTAGCCGGAATATTAGCATTTATATCTAAAAAAAATCTCTTACGGTATTCCCACGCACAGGCTGTTGGCATATTAAGCCAATGATTTATGACGCGTAATGTGCGTATGCGACTTCGATATCTTAGGAAATCCGATATTCATACCTGATACATAATTATTTGAAAGGTAACTACATACATAGGTATGTACAACAAGTAGGTACTTGTTTTAAACTTATTTGCATTTGAAAACAAAGAAAAGATATGAAAGTAGAATCGATTTTAAGTTAAATAGCAGCGGTAATGAAATAAAAAAAAGAGAAGAAATACCTTGTCCTTATACCTATCATATCTAATATTAACATTGACCTGTTAGTTAAAAGAGATATTTTATATAGCTAATTTATTTCAGATTCATTTTGAATTAAAAAAATACTAAAACTGTCTAGTTTTGTAGTTTTATATAAGATAGTAGATGTAACATCTCCCTCATAAATTACCGAAATAAAAATACCAGAATATATAACAGGTATTCGAATTCTAATCTCTCTAATTTAATCAAACTACTAAAGATAAAAATCTATATATAACTAATCTTTAAAAAAAAGTTAAATCCATGTCGAATAAAATATGCAATTATTATTAACTTCAGCCTGGTTTTATACCAAATGGTTTAAAATTTGTTTGAAGGACACGTCTACTGATTTAAAATATTATTTAGACTAACTAAGGTATATGTTTATTGTTTTCTGATGGTACGAAATTTATCTAAAAGGGATATCTACTTATCCTGCTAATATTATAAATGCGAAAGTTTGTTAGGATGTACGGGTGTTTGTTACTCCTTCATATAAAAACTACTGAATGGATTTTGCTGAAACTTTACAATAATATACCAGAATAAAATATAACTTTTACAAATATAAAATAATCGCATGCCCAACCGCGGGTAATGGCTAGTTCAAAATATTACTAAGACTATTTTTTTTCTTCAACTAGTTTAGGGTGGACTAGGGACTATGGCCTAAACCGTCTTTGTTTGAGAGGAGGTCCGTGTCCAACGGTGGGACAGTTTCTTAACAGGGCTTATATTATCAGTTTAGGGTAGTTCGTACACGATAAAAAGGTGTATGGTATTTTAAAATATTGGACATATTTACTATAGCTAACAGGTTCCCATTACTTTAGACATACTTACATATTTGAGAAACGATTTAGCGCAGTGGTTTAGAGTTTAAGCCGCTCCGCCCACTGTGTCTAATAGTCGCGGGTTCGATTCCCGCACGGGACAAATATTTGTGTGACCCACAATTATTTGTTTCGGTCTTGGTATTTGTGTATGTGAATTTTCATGTTTGTAGACGCACCCACGACACAAGAATAAATCCTAATGGGGAGCTACGTGTTTAAAAACAAAAATAAAAACCACTTTGGACATATTTACTATAGCAAAAAGGTTTCCATTACATCATTCTCTAAAAAAAACGCTGTTATGCTCTGCGGTTGTTTAATATCGGAGTCATCTCAGATACTTGGCAACCGCAAGGCCGGTGGCGTTAGCCGGTCGCAGTAGTTTCCAAACTAAGTACCTTCAGGTACTGTACCTGACTTATTTAGTAAGTACTTACCTATTCAAAACTAGACTCGTGTACACGTTTTGGAATTTTAACTGACATTTTTGTACACAATGGTAGTTAAAATCTATAAAAATAAAAATTTAATGCTGTTCTTCTGTAAGCGCATCATTTGCGAAATGAGACTATTGTTGTTATTTTTTGTAGGTTTTGTAATAGTACGAATAAGGCTTTTAGGAGGAGGAAATAAAGTTGCCCCGTACACTGAAAAAATTGGGAAAAACTAAAAGTGATACATTTGATATGAACCCAAGACTATTTCATGAAATGTGGACAGGCCAACGTCAGTGGGGTCAGCATATTTACAATAAAGGTTATAGCAGAAGGAATTCTGTCTATATTTCAGTCCTTATCGAAAGACTAATAAATTACTTATCCACACAAAATATATGAGGGTTCGTAATAAATCTACTCCTGTGTCCCGTATTACAACATTAAGTACCAGATTTTAACCTTTCTCTTATCTCAGAGCTCGCTCGTTTATGCAGTGCATGAATTATCCAAGAGACGAAGGGGTGAACCTAAATTAAAGAAGTGAACAACTGCATTCCAATGAAACTTTGAGAATCTTTTGTATTACATCAGGGGGGCTACTATTGGAATAAAAAGACTTTTGCAGACTCTTGAGAACTCTCGAGTAAAGTGCTGGTTTCTTCCTTCTCGATTAGCGTTACGCGGCAATAAAAACTGGATAGTTTAACCGTTGGATAGGGCTCATAGACGGTGAATGTACATAGACTTACTTGCAACTTTAATTGCCAATTAATCTACTTCTTTTACTCAAGGGTGGCAAGGGGCACTTAGTATATTATTTATAATATCATTTTTATCGATTTCAAACTTAAATAACTGTGACTTGTATAAATTTGATATAAAATGAATGTAGTTACGTCATTTTATTGTTATATTATGCAAGCTTTGACAATAATTATTAAATAACATTCTTGAAAGTGTTTTAGAATGATGCAATAATTTATTTGAAGGTAAATTTTACCATATGTTGAAAACTTATTAAAGAAAAGATGATAGAGGAAATAGGTATTGCATAAAATATCATTTAATTATTAAAATTGTCTGCTTTGTCGAACTAGTATTACACTGGTGTTACCTAATGTATTTTCGAAATTTAAAGGTACAAAATTAATTAAAAATTAAGGAACCATCAACGTATAAAAAAATGCATCTAAATATCACTAAAAAATATTTTCTGTTTTTAAACTCTTTTAATGCTCAATAGGTATGATAAAGGCACTTATAAACAACATTAGCTTAAGTTCTCAGTCTAGTCACTTTTTTTTTAAATTATGTATGTATATCACTTAACCCGACTTTAAGTTACCTAATAAAAAAAAATTATTTGGTGGTTTGAAAAATTTGCTAATGACAACAAAACCGCTAAAGTATCTACCACATATTTGGATGATTTTTTTACCATACAATACAGATAACTGTATATTTCTTTACCTAGTCTAATTACTAATCTACCACCGGATCGAAGAGAAAGCCTATACCCAGCATTGGGGCAGTATAAGCTTATAATATACACGATACCAAATCGCGTCTCCACGGTAGTGGTAGAGCGCCAGGCTTCCCATAACTCAAGAGTTCGTGTCCGCTCCGCAGATAGCACCTCCCGCGCCCGCGCCCCGCCCCACCCACATAAACTTAATACCACATAACTCACACTTGAATAACTTATTGCCAACTTATTCTTGTTTGCAGAAACCCTTTTTGTCTCTAGTGTTAGTTGTTTATACCGTTGGTGGGGGCCTATCTGATCGTGGTGTACCTATTAACTGTGTAATGATTGATTTGTTTACGATCGGGTGGTGTACGAGCGTAACTTGAGTGTAGTTACTTATCAGATTAATGTTTGATAGGTTTAGGCTGGGCGTTGATAATAAGGCTTACTGAGCGATGGAAGGAAGTGGAATGGACCAAAAACTTATAGCGTTAGAGATTTTTGAGCTTTCAGGAAAGTTTATCTAAACTGGGAGGTTAATACAATCTCTTTAGCAAAACTATTGTAATCTTGACAAGGTACAAACTATACTACGTATCTAATTCTTTCCTAAAGTGAAGTAAGATTATAAAAAGCTATGTTAAAGAGGCACGCCCTAGACTAGGTAAAAACTTTCTAATAAAAAATCTTATTTCTATTCTTGTAGTTTTGTGCTTACATAAGTAGGTACTATAGTTGTAGCTTCCAAAAGGATTAATCTCAATTAAAGATAGGTTTCTTTCATCATTATTTTCCCATTTTATCACGACACGACGAGTCAAGAGTCTCCGTAACCGGCGAACGTGTATGAGACGAACTATGAGAGTGGAGGAAGCCAGAGAGGTATGTAAGGGAGGAACCTGTTGGAACTCTGTACTCTCTGCCTACCCCGCAATGGATCTGGCGTGATGATATAGATAGATAGAGTCGAGGTTTACTTGACCCAAACATCCATGCCTAATTATCACAGTATTCTCTACATTCTTATCCACAACTATCTTTCTAGTTGTCACTACGCAACTGATAATACAAAGCTTTTACAAATTTGAATAAGTTATTTTCTTTCTTTCTTTAATTTTGGCTCCCATATTATTATTTCCATTCTTCCATCTCCTGCCACTGGTAGCTACTAAATAAAGAAGTCACGAGTCTGCCTTAACAAGGTGAACCTTATGAATATTAATCAGTAATAAAATTTATGGCGTTTGAAAAAGGAAAAGTATGGGTATTCCTAAGTAAATTGATTTACATATAATTTATTTACTCATTAACGTCTATTTTATGTTCTTTTTTTTTATAAGCACCTGAGGTGTGCGCGGATTAATTTTTAAATTTTAGGTCTAAAGACTTCGAATATACGGTGACTACATTACGCCAGCCGAACTATGAGAGTGGTGGAAGCCAAAGAAGTATGTAAGGAAAGAACTTGTTGGAACTCTGTATTAGGGTATGCTCTGTAGGGTATGCTCTGTTGGTTCGGGCATATAGAAAGAATGCCAGAAGAAAGAATGACAAAACATATACAATGCGAAAGTGGAAGGATGTAGTTGCCGGGGTCTTCCCCGGCCCTTGGCCCACCTCGCAAGGGATCTGGCGTAATCTATCTATCTTTATCTATATCATCACGCTAGCTCCCTCGCGGGGTAGGCAGAGAGTACAGAGTTCCAACAGGTTCTTTCCTTACATACCTCTCTGGCTTCCTCCACTCTCATAGTTCGTCTCATACACACTCGCCGGTTACGGAGACTCTTGACTTGCCCTTCAGCTAAGACACGGTCTATTTGGTCATGGTAAGATAGTCTAGGTCTTCCTAAACCAAGAGAAGAGTACAGACTTCCAACAGGTTCTTTCCTTACAGACTTAGTTGGCTTCATACACGCTCACCAGTTAGGAAGAATCTTGATTTTCCCTTCAGGTAAGACACAGTCTATTTGATAAGTTAGACAGCCGCAAACCTGACTCCACCAAACCGCACGGGCTCCGCATGGCAGAGTAAGACCTTTTTCCAACTTATAATATGTATTTTTTTAAATCTAATTTAACTATTAATCTACCACTTGATCGGAATACGGGCTCCATTGCGAAGAAACTCAGCGGGCTTGTTTTTTTTTATTTGATTCCCTTTCTCTTTTTCGCTTTCAATTTCTTTTCAATCATATTATGTGGATACAATGTTTAGGTTACACTTAAATAGTTTACGATCTAGCTCCAGTGTGATGCCTTCCGATCAAGATATGCGACTAATGATGTTATTTATAAAGAGTTTCTAAAGGATTCTAGATGCACCAGTCCCCACAAGCAGCACCCATTCACGAGTATAACTACTGGAACAGCCATTGCTCCCCTCGACCATATTGGAGGGAAGGAAAGAATTGACCCGCGCCAGACAATCATCAAAGTCAAAGTCAAGAATTATTTATTTGTCTAGGCCAATACAAGAGAAGAGAGAGTAGAGAGAAGTGTGAGTTCAGGGAATAGAGTAAATGGTCCGATGGGAAAGGTACTTGGGAGTACTGGCCATACATAACAGAGTGCTTGTCCCAACGCTGTTATCTGGCAGCGAGAGCTGGGTATGTAAGAAGGAGAATCAAAGTAGAATAAATGCGGTCGAAATGCGAGATCTGCGGAAGATGTGCGAACTGAAGCTGATCGACCGTATTCGCAACAGCGTAGTAAGAAAGCGAGTAGGTATTAAAGATAGTATCGGTGTAAAGATGAGAAAGGGTATGTATGCTCCGTTGGTTCGGGCATATAGAAAAAATGTCAGAAGAAAGAATGACAAAACAGGTATACAATGTGAAAGTGGAAAGATGCAGGTACCGGGGAAGACCTAGGCTATCTTACCATAACCAAATACACCGTGTCTTATCTGAAGGACAAGCCAAGAGTCACCGTAACCGGCGAGCGTGTATGAGATGAACTATAAGAGTGGAGGAAGCCAGAGAGGTATGTAAGGAAAGAACCTGTTGGAACTCTCCACTCTCTGCCTACCCTGTAAGGCGTCGTGCGTGATGATATAGTTAATACAAGACCACTTACAAATCACCACAAGCAAAGACAATATAGTGAGCATGACGAAACCATTACCCCCTAAGACGGTGGTGAGATTGTGTATTTTCTATCATCTCATAATTGTGCGAGAAAGTCTTTGCCTAGTAGATGGAATATTCAGGTTGATTTATCATATTATGTAGTTTTTTTAAGGTAAGTCAAAAGCGTGGGCCCGGGCAACGCTCCGAAGGGCCTTTATCTCTTGATGTACGCTCTGTCACGATGTGCCACGGACGTGACCGAAATGCTGGCCGATTTATTCTCCCCCTTAAGTAACTGCCTGGGATTCCATTTTTATTCGGTATACGGAGAATTTTGGACGGAATAGTCATTATGTAAAACTGTGAAAGACATGCATTTTCTTTAAATTTGGTTTCTCCAAATTCTTTATCTTTACTAAAGGTAGAGAGAGCACTTCGATGTAGCAATAATATGTTAGAATTAAGTTGAGAATAGGTACAAGAACACTTCTCCTTATTTATATAACAAAACTATAGCTTAAATGTTGTCAGTCATAGTCAAATTAATTGTAAGATTGACTTTATTACCACTGCATATGCATAATATGTAGGTAGTAGTTTTTTTTAATAGCCTATTCTGTATCCCACTGCTGGACAAAGGCCTCCCATTTACGTATCCATAAAAATCGATCCTGGGCCTTAAATATCCACGTCTTTCCCGCAAAAGTCCAAGTCGTCACGACATCTTCGTCTCGGCTGACCACGGCGACTGTGACCGTCCTCAGGAGTCGATACGGTGACGATGTTTGCTCACCTTTACGAGTCCATACGTACGCTATGTCCTGCCTAATCCCACTTCAGCTATGACGACTAAAAGCCTACATCCTTCACTTGCGTCTTGGGACGCAGCGTGGTGTACCTGACACAGTGCGTCTGTTTAACACCTAAAATGGTGCGTACCATTGTTCTTTGGCAAACCTTAAGTCTGGATTTCTGATGTTTAGTCAGCGACCAAGTTTAAGTACTGTAGGTTAGGATGGGCAGAATGCACATATCGACGAGTCTACGCTTGAGGGACAAGGGAAGGTTACCCTTCATCATATCCCTCATGGACCAGAATTAGTAATAGACAAGATAAATTTACGTCTCTACCTACATAAAAACCTCTAGCTCCTCCTTGCCCTCACAATTGTTCCACTCCGTACCAACTAATCCTATTGTTATCTTCACATGCCTGATATAAATGTGTATAAATCCAAGTTGCTTAGGTGGAGGCCGTCCTACGGGGTCGTTAGGAATACTTGCGTGGGGACCACAGAAATCATACTAGCAAAACACTAGAAGTGAAACAGCGCAAGATTTTGATATGAGAATATGTGAATCTATGTGAAAAAAAAATTACACAGTCTTACATACCCATATTATGGTCGTAAAAAATATTTACCTTTAAAATACGGTTGCTAATTATGGAATACTTTCCTACCAATTTTAGCCACTGAAACACTAAAACATTTTGTGATAATTTTTTTTTTTTTTTTTTGTTTTTTTAAAAACGTAGCCCCACACTAGGATTTATTCCTGTGTCGTGGGTGCGTTTACAAACATGAAAATTCACAAACACAAATACCCAGACCGGAACAAATAATTGTGGATCACACAAAGATTTGTCCCGTGCGGGAATCGAACCCGCGACTATTAGACACAGTGGGCTCAAGCTCAAGCTCTTAACCACTGCACTAAATCGTCCGTTCTTACATGTGTAGCGACAAGTATAACACCGTCACGCCTATATTCTTAAAGCGGAGGGGGGGGGGGGGGGAGAGGGTGGCACAGGTGTCTTTTCATTATCCGAAGATGTTAGATCCTGTGTAAAAGGAGGCGAGACTATAGCCATTTACCGGGATTCCAGACTCCAGACTAATACTGGAAATTTTCTGCATTTGTCCGACCTAGGATTTGAACTTACGACCTTGTGATCGCAAAGCACATTATTCACGACTAGACCAACGAGGCACTCATGCGGTTATACCACATCTAGTGTCTTATTACTTCTATGGTGGCGACTTATGGCCGCCGTTAAAGGATGTATCAGCCACGGCGGCCTGGCGATAAAACTACAAGCCTCGAGGAGTTGTGACACGGAAACTGGAGCTTTTCGCTTGCACATGTACCTTTAAAGTTACATTGGCGTAAGGTATATAGGCTGATACTTTAGAAGATAACAGTACCTATGTAGTTAGCCAGTATTGGGTGTGTTAAATATAGGTTTACATACTTCGTTTTTTGATAAAACTTGTCTAAATATTTTAAAGGCCGCTGCTCCTGATTCTGTGAGAGTAAGCGATGGGAATTGTGCCTTATTTTATTGTCTTCTTTTTGTTAAAAAGATAGTCTCACACAAATTAGTTTTGTGTCTGTTTGTCAAATTCTGATACACAAACACCCAGACTGTAACTAATATTTGTGGGTCCCACAAACATTTTAGTCGTAATCACATATCGATATCTGGCGCTTTAAAATTATTCCGAAACAGATCCGGGAATAGAGTTGTGTTTTAAATGAACACTATATATATTTGTAGCTATTATTTATAAACTGTTCGATAAATACACCGTCACGCCTATATTCCCCAAAGGGGGTGGCAGAGGTGTATTGAGTACACCCACGTTTCGCCGACGGTGTTAGGTCCCATGTAATAGGGGGCGAGCCTATTGCCATATACCGGGCACAATTCCAGACTCCGGACTCATACTGGGAATTTTTCGTTAGAAAAACTACATTTGTCAGACCTAGGATATGAACCCAGGACCTCGTGATCACAAAGCGATGCACTTTGCCACCAGACCAACGAGGACTGCAATTCGATGAATAGCTACTTAAATTTGAAACTTGACTGAAATATAGTAAATCTACTATTCACGCATACATATATTTATTTCTATCCTAAGGTTACGGCAGAGACGCATCGGCCATGACTACAAAGAAACCGTACATTTCTATCTATCCTATTTTAAGAACGTGCGAAAACGGTTACCTAAAGGTTATTTAAACGTACTTGTATTGAAATTATGTTCAATACAATCAAAGTCATTAACATCGTAAACAACTCTTTTATAAGAATAATATGAATTTCTAGATACAGACTAATTAATCTTTGTCGAAGAAATATTTGACAGCTGACTTGAATTGCAGTGACAGATATAATTATTATCGTATTTTACAACCTCTATTCGATCGCTTTCATTAAAGATTAATAAATAAGCTAACATTTTCGCATAACTTTACCTACTTGAAATATTATGATAATTACCGTGAACCATTGTTATTAGATACATGAGGCGTACACCTTTAAATATATAGATATATATTAAACAAACTGATCAAAAAACCTTTAAAACGTACTATCAATAACTCAGTCTCGCTCCCTTCAAGAAATAACAACGCAAATTGCGATGCAATCACATGCGTCGGCGCAGTTAATTCAACGACATTTAAATCGCTTTCCAACTGCATTTAAATATATACTTAACAGCCCCATTTGAAAATGTACCATTTTGATTATGTTGTAGGGTTGAAATTCCCTTTCTTTAGATAAGCATGTACGTCGTGTAGTGTTGATGGGTGTAAGCAGATTTATAAGACACTGAACGATGTGTAGAATATTGTCTGAGGTCCTGACATTCGTGTTTAATGTCTTTGTTCCAATGAGATTCTACGGGGCAATTTATGGGAACAACTTCGTATGGTTTCTGTTGCCCTTGCCGAACTGAAATTTTATCAAGTTGACTTTGAACTATTTCATAGCATAGCAAGAAAAAAAATGTCATTTGCGTGACGCTAGCGAATTGATATTTCATCCTTGTCAGATTACAATTTATTAAATACACATAAAGGTGACAGCACGTATACTCGCTAGCGTTACGTTAATGTCAATCATTTCGTGCTAAGCCCTTTGTTTGTTAAAATTTCTATTTACTACTATAACCCCCGTATCTATAAGCAAGTAACTATTTAGTCAAAAGCAGTTACTTAGCCGAGGAATGTCATGTCTTTAAAATTCTATACAAAACTAAATTTTGACATTTCTCACTTTTGACAGTTTCTCAACTAGAATAAAAATGATGTGCTTAGTAAATATTCAAGTAAACGTAACTACTTCGATATCTTTATAGATAGGTCGTGTGTAAGACTTTGCGAAAGTATTCCGTCGCTGACTGATTTTGACAGAAAGATCCAAGTATAAATATATTATTATTATCGCATCATCACTAATGCATTTTCCTTTATGGCAAAACATACTAACTATAATATAAAGAATATACAAAAACAGAAGCTTGTAAAAAACGATACCTATGCATTTGGTAATGAGTAGACACTCGCAAAATTAGATAGAGCTACATTTAACATCACAAATATAAGAGCATTTAATTAAAAGTCTAATTGCATTTATAAAGCGAAACGTGCAATACAAACAACGCTTACACAAGCATTAAGATAACAAAAACAACATTTATTATAATACAAAACCACTTTTAAATTATACAGAATGAATCACAGTTTGCTAGCCGGTTACCTACCTAAAATAAATTCCTCTAGCATTTTAAAAATAGCAAGACACAGAATAAATTCATAATTTTGTAGCGTATCTCGTGAAGAATCAAGATTACGGGAACATAAAACCGGTCATACACAAAAGTGTTAAGTGATTAACGATTAAATAATAAGCCACCGCACACTCGTAAAACAAAGATTAACATACAGTTACGGGTGTAAATAGCCTATAACTTTGATTTTTACGACTAAATAATCGTAAAGGCACCCTGGTAAGCCGGCGGAGTTGGAGAGTCAAGGTTTAGTTTATACCGCGGTTCGGAACTATACAGTATCAAATTTGGGCGGTTTTTAATCGCGGACAATGCAAACGGGAGACCCGTTTTGATGCACTTTTATTTTACGATGTACTCGTAACATAAAGCGGTGAATGTCTCAACAAGGGTTACGAGTTTACGAGTGCGTTTGAGGGACGGTGATAGAGTTATAATAATAAAGTTTGGCGATTTTCGATACGGTAATAAAATTTAAATTGAATGCCCTTAGAGAATTTTTACTTTATTTAACCAAAAAGTGCTTCATACATATGTTAGTTCCATCAGGTATGCGGTGGTTAAGTAGATATTCTTGGCCAAATTTGAAAATAACCCTGAAGTGTTAAGTGATTTACTATTAAATAATAAGTCACCGCATACTCTTAAATTAAAAAAACATACAGTTACGGGTATAAATAGCCTATAACTTTGATTTTTACGACTAAATAATCGTAAAGGCACCCTGGTAAGCCGGCGGAGTTGGAGAGTCACGGTTGAGTTTATACCGCGGTTCGGAATTATACCGTATCAAATTTGGTAGGTTTTTAATCGCGGACAATGCAAACGGGGGACCCGTTTTGATGCACTTTTATTTTACGATGTACTCGTAACATGAAACGATGAATGTCTTAACAAGCGTTACGAGTTTACGAGTCCGTTTGAGGGACGGTGATAAGAGTTATATCAGTAATGTTTGACGATTTTCGATATGGTAGTAAAATTTATAATAATTTCCCTGCGTGAATTTTCATTTCATTAAACCAAAAGTGTTTTATAAGTATGACCATTTAAGTAAATACGTGGTGATTATATTATTATTAGCCAAATCGGTAAATAAATAATTAGCCTATTGGTAGATAGATACCTTCTCCTCTTTTTTTACACAAAAATGTATCTATTAATTTACCTACTTCGATTTTAATAGGTAGTTTAATACGTAATTAGAATACCACCACATACAGGTCTGTAAGGAAAAATCCTGTTGGAACTCTGTGCTCTCTGCCTACCCCACTAGGAATCTGGTCTGATGATATAGACTACATAAATAGCCAAATAGACACATCTGTAACCGTAATTTTTACTCATCATAATATTATTATAACGACACTATACGACTGCCTCGTTGGTCTAGTGGCAAAGCGCATCGCTTTGTGATCACGAGGTCCTGGATTCAAATCCTAGGTCGGACAAATGTAGTTATTCTAACGAAAACTTTCCAGTACGAATCCGGAGTCTGGAATTGTGCCCAGTATGTGGCAATAGGCTCGCCCCCTATTACATGGGGCCTAACATCGCCGGCGAAACGTGGGTTTACTTAGTACACCTCTGCCACCCCCGCTTAGGGAATATAGGCGTGAAAGTGTTTGACACTATAAAAAAGGTTTTAAAATAGAAATTGGAACTCTACAATTATGATCTATCTTTCGTCAATTATGCAGCACCCACAAATCATACTCCACCATATCCACGAGTTTATATAATAATTATAATATCTACTAATGCCTACATACCGTGGCGAACGGATACCAGCCATATAACTCGTCCTAAACACAGAATGATGTACCCTTTCAGTCTAACCACCTAATTCTGACTCGTCCGCATTGAACCCTGATTCGCTATGACCTAACGCGATGCGTTACGATATATTTGAGATATGACTATGTAATGGTACTTTATAATACTATTACACAATAATTTCGAGTAGTTATCGTAACGCGAGGCGTGAAGTCATAGCGAATAAGCGCCCATTACGGTCCGCCGGGCCAAATTTCTGTGTAATTAAACAACTGAAATTTTAACAGCGTCCAGTATAAATTTAATAAGGATGGGCTATTAAGAGTGTAAATGGACCAAATGTTTGGTTTTGCCCAAAAACCAAAATGGGGTCTGCGGTTCGGACCGCTGTGTAAAGTTTTGCTCGTAATGTTTCGGTGATATAAAACATGGACAGTAGAAATTTAAGTAGGTCGGTATATAAACTATATTTAGACGTTGTTAGTTATTGCAATTAGAATGAATTTGAGATATAGATTTTATGAATTATTCAGAATATTACTGAATAATTCATAAAAATGAATATGAATCTGACGGACCGTTTAGCTCAGTGGTTAAAAGCTTAAGCCGCTCCGCCTATGTGTCTAATAGTCGCGGGTTCGATTCCCGCACGGGACAAATCTTTGTGTAATCCACAATTATTTTTTTCGGTCTCGGTATTTGTGTATGTGACTTTTAATGTTTGTAAACGCACCCACGGCACAGGAATAAATCCTAGTGTAGGGCTACGTTTTTAAAAGAAAAGAAATTCAAGTATATGCAACTTCTTGAACTTAGTTTTAATTAAAAAGAAGCTTTTCTAAAAATGTTCATCTATTAAAATACAATGAGAGTTTTAATAATGCATAAGCATACCTAAATATTGCCTACTTACATATTTTCAACAAAATAATAATAAAAATAGGTAATTGGTATCCATTTCCTTATTCAATAAATGCCCTACTAACCTACAACATTTACCCGAATAAAAATTAACAAAAAAAAACCAGACATACGTTCTTATTTAAAAAAAAATAAGTCTTAAAAAGGAAACAACCAAAATAACAATTGGCTAGATTTTAATTGAACAACTGAGCAGAGATTCCCGCCGAGTGCCGGGTAAACGCCGTGAATCGCCCAATAATAATGAAAGTGATGGCTGTGACGCCGACGGTGTATGAAGCGGCAGTTTCGGCTACATAAACAGCCCATATACCCTATCTTTTATAAACTGATACGTGTTATAGTTCTTATTCCCACGCAATAAGGGCTATAATGAATTGGCGCGTGTGTCAAGTTGCTTATTCTTTGTGTAGTCCCCCCTCCATCGGAGGCGGGAGGGCCCGCGCGCGGATGGCTCACACAAAGCCAAAATGGCCGACTTTTTTGTTGTCAGCGATTGGGACAACACGTATTGGTGGCGTTGTGTGAAGTGAAATAAGTAAAAGAAATATGGTGAATTTATTTTTGAATTAGGTTTACTTAATGTTGATAAAAATGTTGGTAGCTTAGCTTAGTTTACGTACATACCTAGGTGCAGTCGTAGGTGCAGTATTTATATAAAAAAGTGTACTTTACGTATACTTGTAAAACTCTTGGGTGCCTATTGTTGCGTATTTATTTATTTTTGTAACTGTGTAGGTATAATATGTAACATTGTAAGATGTAGTTATAATTATTCTTTCACTTTATTAAGCTAATTCATACTTAAATTTGTATCTGTTATTATGCTTAGATAGGTATTTAGTTACTAACACTAAGTAGGTTTACTTAATTACACTTCATATACCTACCTACTAAAATGTCTGTTATCTTTCTAATTCTTAATAAAGGTCCCTACTTTTTATTCGTTTCAAGGCCTAAATTTACCTACTCTTTTAGGCTTTTAAGAGCCAATCTCCCACAAAAATAGTGAGTTCTCTTTCTATCTCAACTTAAGCCCATGCAAGTTTGGACTTGGAAGTTGAACTGACTAGGCATAAGCAGTCATTAAAATTTTCCAGTATTTTTACCTTTTTTCCTTAACCTAACTTAACCACAATATAAGTATATATGGTAGGAACGTAGAAGTACTAAATAAAATCTTACCGAATTAAATAAAATAGGTAAAATATCGGTCATAAATTCTCGTAATGGTTTTTGAATGTTGTATAAGTTTGATAAAACCACTCCAATGTGGTCCCACACATCCCACATTGAATCCAATCTGATTTAGATTTAGTAACATTGTAATTCGCAAAACATTCTGCGCAATAATCAACTGAATTTTTTATTCGTATTTTCTATTTTAAATTAATGTTTTTCACTTTTAATATATTTTCAGTGACTTATTGATTTTTTCGTCCTTATTCCTTTTTATTGGTGGTAGTCCTTCGGTGGCTTTACCTTTAGATGGTTTTGAACTTATAACATTTTCTTCATTTTCATTGTCGAAACTATAACTTTTTTCTTTCAATAAAATCTGTGTTATCAGATTCGATTTCACTGCTGGTAATATTCTCTGATGGCCTTTTTCTTATTTTGCGGTTGCCCTCTTTTATTTACAATGCAAGGTTATTTTTTTGTTTCAATTCGCAAGTATTTGTTTTATTTAAAACAAGTGATAGTCACAATAAGCTGGAAAAAACACAAAATGTCTTTACTCGTTACAGAATTTATAGATGAGGATAGTCGCCCCTAGAGCAAAATTAAATAGGGCGACTATCCTTTTTGATACATATACTTGCCCTTTTTATTTGCGAAATAAATAAAAACTATTCTACAATAAAACGTTATAAACTGTGTAACTTAAGCCCTAATGCAAGCAAAGAAACAAATAGTCGGCTGAAATCAGTAATTAAAATATTCAACAGAAACTACCTAGCAATATAATTTCGACGCCCGTCAAAGTTTCGTCGCGAAGGATTTTTGCTTACACGGACAAAACGCATACGCCTATTCTGACGGCTTACATGACTCTGAGGCCTACGAGAGGGGCACTTCGTATTATACTCAAGCGCTAATGCCACTAACATCCCTAACATAGTTTATTTAAAACCGGGGCATGTATCCCACTGAGGCAACTATCCGGCTTTTACCCTATAGAAAGAATGTCAGAAGAAAGAATGACAAAACAGATATACAATGCGAAAGTGGAAGGATGTAGGTACCAGGGAAGACCTAGACTATCTTACCTCGACCAAATAGACCGAGTCTTATCTGAAGGACAAGTCAAGAACTATGAGAGTAGAGGAGGCTAGAGAGGTATGTAAGGAAAGAACCTGTTGGAACTCTGTACTCTCTGCTTACCTACTGTAAAGTTTCATCAAAATCCGTTAAGTAGTTTTTGCGTGAAAGCGTAACAAAAATCTATAGTACATCTATTCTCGCGAACTTTCGCGTTTATTATAATTAGTATTACCTATATATACTAATAATTCTTATACTATAGGTAGTGGGTACCTAAAACTGCTACGTTGGTGGATGGAAATCATCCTCCTAAAAATTAGGAACCTATTAGTAGAATGATTTCTATCCGCCAGCGCCGGCATGTAAGCCCGGCCAGCGAGTCGCGAGGGTGGCTGGATATTTTCAGCCGCCGCTCCCCGCGCGGCCGCGCCGGCTGCCGAGTTTCTTTTTTGCTTTCTCGTCGTTCACCTTTTATCTCATAGCTATCTAACAGTAGGTACCTATAATAGTACCTAGTACCTACAATATAACGACTTTTATCCCATAGCTATTTATTAGTACCTATACTTTTACTTGCTCGCTATATATTTTAAAGTTGTACAAAACATAAACTTATACAAATGAGTTTATTAACTTTTTTTGGTACCTAGATATGGGTGATAGTTCCTACCTAATACAATATAATGATATCTATCCCACAGCGAAGACAAGTGTTCATCTAAGTCCATAGCTATCTTACTGTAGGTACCTATATAGAATAATGACCCTACCTAGTACAATATAATGAATTTTATTAGGTCGCTATATTTGTTAAAAACCCTTAACGTTTTAATTTATGTATCACATTAATAGACTTGATAGATGGGCATGTGTGTACAAATGAGATTTCTTAGCTTGTAACTACTTTTTTGTGTTATTAGTTCGTATTTGTCCTAATAAATGCAATATTGTAAACTTCTAACTAAACATGTCAAATATTACCACAGATCTATCGAAATATAAAGAACCGTGATTTATATAATAAGCATTCTTAAACGTACTACTTCAATAGAAATTTCCACTAACTCATTAATACACTGAAACATACAACGATTGAATCGAAACAAAATAAAGCTGCAATAAAACATTTCACGATAAAATCAATTCCAACAAATATACTTATTCATTCCAAATAAATTAAGTGACCGGCGCGATAGGAATAAATCTGGAAAATTAGAATAAGGAAACTCAATGATATTATTAATTTTCATTCCATACAAACGCACTAACAGACGGCATACTAACGTGGTAAACAATGGTGGTGGTCCCATAGAAAATTATCGTAGCACCATGTACCATTGTGTGCTGGAACCATAGAAAATAATAATAAGTAACTAGAAGTGATATATCCGCGTTAACCAGTCGCCACACCAGTAAGAAAATTATTACAAAATGCTTCAGGACTGTGTGGACCAATGTAGGTAACACAGTGGCTCAAATTAATAATGATTAATTTTACTGAAAAAAAAACCTCAAAACAGGTACATTAGGATTACTTACCCTAGACTCTACACTAGGATACCCTGTTATGGGATCTAATCCCATTCTTTTAGAATAAAGGTTGCAAGTTCACAATAATGTTAATATGGATCTCTAATATCTAAATGGTTAGGCAAATAGTATACAATATTATTAGATTTTGTGAGAGAGGAGAGAGTGAAAGTGTGTGTGAGTCTGAGTGTATGATAAATTCTCGACGGACAAATAAAATATTTTCTGAATTTGTAAAGTCCAAATCTAAAAGCCATTCAGTTAAAGTTAAATTAGTATGAAAGTCTTCCATGTGTGAGTGATCTACGCTGTAGGTCACGGGACCTTTCGGCTTCACCGGACAAGAGGGTGAGCGTTCAACCACTATGCTCGAGCTAGAAGGGCAAGGGGGCAACTAGCTCAAGGGCGCCTTAAGAAGGAACGGCCGCGGCTTGGGCAGTCAATATGGGGGACGGCATATATTAGGTGTCTCGCCGTGGTGCACTGCACCTCCATGAAAGTCTTAACTTGTAACTTTACTTATACGATTCATCGGTTTGGTAACAATGTTAGCGTATGACATTCCGCACCTATCTCTTTAAACTGTGCATTTATGGCGACATTTTTGAAGAAAATCATTCGCTATTTCACTTCTAGTGGTTTACTATTCCGATTTCTGTAGCTGCGGTACACCTATGTAGGTAGGTACTTTATTTCCACTCCATTGGTGTTCGCAGATAGCGTTCCTAGTGTATGTAAAACACATTCGAACGAGAGTGGGAAGGTACATGCTCTACGATTCCTGGATGCTGTTTAGTAAAGAAAATCAGCTGGTATTTTATTTTGCCTTTGCATTTCAGTCTTGATATTGCTTAGGTATGAAATAACCGACTGTATAGTGTGTCTGTGTATAGTATCATTCATCAAAAATTAAATATGATTTGATAAAATAACAACCACAAAATGAACCATAATGTTTTTAGACAGTGGATACGAATGATGACCTTTGCAGATAAAAAAGATAAAGCTGCGATACTTCATTGTCTAACACTAGATACTCGTAAAACAATTAGAAACATACGTTCCCAAAAAAAAAATTTTTGAAGTGAAATTATTACAGAGGACTAAGCAAGAAAAGTTCGATGTTAGCGTGATGGTAGCGAGTTGATACGCCATCCTTGTCACACTTCAATTTACTGAATAAACATGAACGTGACAGCACTCTTACGCGCTTTCGTCACGCTAACGTCAATCTTTTTATACTAAGCGTTTCGATCATAACCTTGACAATGATTACATCATAACGGCATTCCTTCATGAAATCGGAACACTCAATAAAACAATCACGCAATTACCGGCCTCAGCGATCCGATGTGAAAACAAACAATGCTGCGCGGGAGTTGAATGCTAAGGCGCAGCGGCGCCGGCGCACGTGCTGCGCCCGATATCCGTCGAAATATTTATATTTTTATTTAAGTTTTATGTCCGGGGCTGCGCGCCCGCACCACCGCCCGATGACGTACAGACGGCGCGATCCGAAGCGTTGACATAGAGTGAAAAGATAACTTCTCTTTTTTAGTATGCATTAGAATGCATGTTGATGGATATCGTATTATGGAGGCCGGTGGATTGGTGATTCAAGTGGATGGTCGATGCCTGTTCCATGGCTGAGCCATTGAAATTATTTATAGAGCGTTTATCTGTGAGTTTGATTAGGTAGAGGTTTTAGATTTTGAAATTAAATGGTTGTTCAAGCTGCGCCCTGTATAGACGTACCCGACTTGACTGTGTTAGTAAGTAGAGGGCAGATAAATCGATAGATCAGCGTCACAATAAATATTGGCTACCTACTTAATAAAAGGTACATAAATAAATTTACTAGCCTTACCTACATACCAAAAGCTTTCTCTAAAAGCCTTACCGCATTTTGTCTCCAACTATTTTATATTCTATTGGAGTAATGGTATCTACTGAGCAGGTTATTAGACATTAACTTAAGCAAAAAACATGTGCAATGATAAGCTTTGTAATTATTATAGATATATTAAAAAGTAGCAGTGTTAGCCTAGTGGTTGGACTGCAAAGTCAGAGGTCTTGGGTTGAAACCCACGCACGCACCTCTGTCATTTCGAAAGCATGTGTAAAAAATAACCATAACTTGCTCTTATGGGTAAGGAAAACATCGTGGGGAACCTGCATGACTAAGTGTTTCTCGAAGGTGTGTGAAGTTCGCCAACCCGCACTGGGCCAGCGTGGTGGACTATGGCCTAAGCCCTCTCAGTTTGAGAGGAGGCCCGTGCCCAACGGTGGGACGGTTTCGTAACAGGGCTAATATTATTATTATTTATTATACACTACCGCTTAGCTTAAGTATCTTTTTGTCTGTCTGTGTGAGTGATTTACGCGGTTGGTCACGGGGCCTTTACAGCTTCACCGGACGTGAGGGCGAGCGTGCAACCATTACGTTCGAGCTAGAAGGGCAAGGGGGCAACTAGCTTTAGGGTGCTGAAAGGAGGAGCAGCTTCGGCTTGGGCAGTCACTATGGGGTAGGGCGCATACTAGGTGTCTCGCCGTGGTGCTCTGAACTGGCCGGCAGGCAAGGTATTCTTCGACCTCGCCGGCGAGGTAGATGTCTGATCCTGTGTGCGGTATATGAATTCAAAAGTGAGCTTAGTTATCTATGTATTTATAATTTTATACATCCGATACAAACAGCCCAACAGAACATGCAGGATGTAGATTTAATGTAGGTACTTAACCAGTAAAATCTTAACCATAATTCCCATTCAGGAAGTACCTACTTCAATTGTTTTATAATGGTCTGTACATAACATCGGTCAAGCACAACAATACACATGATAATGGCCACTTTATAATCAATTGGAGTGCAAAATTATATGTAACTTGTATGTGTAACTCATAAAATTACAATTCAAATAAAATTTACTTGTCAAATAATTCTATTCGACCATGTAGGTAAGTTTGTTCTCAGCAGAGAAGCGATTAAACAGAATATTAATAGAAAACGGATGAATATATCAATGGAGCATCTTAACTACGAATGTTTTTAATCTGTAGGTGATTATAAGACAAATACCGTAGACACTTGCGTGTGGGACATGTTACGTGTCTGTGATAGGACCTGAAGGGTCTGCGTAAGATGGTTTTTGTAACGCGTGGCAAAATTAGCTCTCCGGCGGCGGGAAGCCATGAACGTGATTACGAATTTAAATTGCCCAATCAATTTTTAATTTGGTTGCAGTAGGCAGGGAATTCGAAAGGCAGGTCGTTTGAAATTTGGATATCGAAGGCTCGGTGAAAATCATCGAAAATATATTGTTTGTCGTGTGAGTGTTTCTTTAAGTTCAGAAATGTATGTATAGGTAAATGCATAGTTTTGTGTAGTAGGAAATAATTAACTACAGATTTAGTACGCATAATCGCTATTAATGTAGGTAAAGTAAATATTAAAACTTGTTTCTTAAGAAATTTATACCTATAGAGGTAGGCGATGTGATAAACTGTGCCTATACCTACCAACAAAATTATTTTCTCCTATTTCTTCTCGGATAGTAGGTGCTTAAGTAAGAATGCAATAGAAAATTGTCCTGCCTATCTATATACCTACCTTTTTAGTCAGATGGCAGTTTTAATATCTGTTTATCGATGATAGAAACAAGAAAAAATTACTCTAGATAGAGGCCTTAAGTCCATTTTTTCCTAAAACTATCATGATTAATATGATGGTTAGTGCCTACCTTAATTTATCGTTATTCAGATTAATATGAGGGACGTTAGGCAGCCAGGTGCCTGCAAAATCCCTTTTTAATACTTTAATGATTTTAATTAAAGTTTCATTCGAATTTGCCTTCCCAATCCAGCGCTACAATTACAATAATCAAACATTAATTTTGAAAATTATCTTACAACTGTTACAAAACTCAGACCATTCGCACTTACATTTTATTACCATAAGAGTGACAGAGACAGATATATGGCTATCGATCTCCGCAAACGGCGAAGCGCCGCCGATGGAACGTAGAACCGTAATGGCGGACGTGACAACAAACACAGTTCGATATTTTAACGATTTAATTGATATTATCAAACAATAACACTAAATTATAATACACAGGTACTGTATACACTATATTTTGACACTTTGCACACGATATTCATAGAATAAACTATAAATTAACACAGTTTAAAGTAGTTTTATTCACATTGGCCGTTCGTTGCACGACGCATCCGTCGCCATATCCCAATTCCTATATCCAGAGACGAATCTGGGATATTTTGAGATGGACTGATATTATTGTTTATTATATGATGTTAGATTTAAAAGGTTTTTTTTATTCGCTAAGAGTAAATGTATGTCATTTTATTGGGCTGAAATTACTTTTTGTGTAGGTAGTAACGTTTTTCTTGTGATTAAAAAATATATATTAAGCGTTAAGTGATTAAAATGGAGACAAAGAAAGTGAATAAGTAGGACTTCTTCAAACTGTGTATATTTTTCAGGTTTTAGTTGACATGAAAATTGATTTCCATTTTGTTATGATACACTATCTTTTTTATTACTTATTTCCTGATGTGATGTTTTCAAGATCTGTTACAAAAATGCGTAATTGTTCTTTGTAACAATAACACCATTTATCAAAAAAATAGAGTAACTAGAAAACTATTTAATGGTAACATCATATTAAAGGTAACATAAGTAGAACACCATATTTCTTACGTATTTTTAGTTCTTTTTACTTCCCTATTTTAACATGTTTCTTGTAGGTTGGGATAGGTCAATCGGAGATCTCTGGTCATTTGTATATTCTTTTTAATATTGTTCCACCATTATAGGGATAGCTATGATGTTGGTACCTCTCACAAGCTTCTTCCTCTTGCAAATACCTATGGTTTGTTTAAAGGACGATAGAAAGAGCCCAAATTGATCTTGCTTTCTTACTCTCTTTATTACATGTACATACCTTAACATATCTCTTATATACAATACTGTAATGATTATCTTATGTCACACCATTCGGTTCAAAAAACGGCTCTTAAGCAGTTCATATGTATCATCTTTCACTCTACCATCTATCAGTAGCCGATTTCTTTTAATTATTTTTATACTTCATTAAAATTTTGTATATGTCGACGTTTTACCTATAATCTACTTGAATAAGTGTAAATAATATAAACTTTTTCTAGTACCTACGGGTATTGTAATTCTTGTTTTTTTTTTGACAAATTCTGCTGCTAACGTATTTTAGTAGGTCATAAATTTCTTAATTCAACACTCAAACTTAACTTTACACCTAGGGATATTAAAAAAACACAAGACTAGTAAGTACCGACTTATTCTATTAATAGATTATGCCATTAGTTTACTCTTTGTGAACCTATCGCATCGAAAAATATATAACAATCCTTCTGAAAAACTTTAAAATGTTTAATGGGAACTAGATAATAACTTTGATGTATTTCAGTGCCCACCCATATACCGACTACAGAGAGTTCAAGTTGTATATCTTGATCTATCAAAACTGGTTTTTATAAAATATATTGCACTCTTTAAGGCAAACTATATACCCCACATCCAATCGTTTTTTTTTCAGATAATCACATCATTACAACTTTAAATTAGGTAATTGATAGATTATAAAGATAACCGGGAAATGGTAATAAAATTATTCAGTTGGCGGACAAAATAAAACAAAATTTATTGAAAGTCAAAAATAGTACTTCTAACAGATAACGATCGAGTGCGTCTCTGTGCATGCACGCTCCGCCCATTACAGCAACAAAAGCTGGCGGCGTTCCTTCAAAATATCTCGTTTGGAAGCCATTTTGACGATCGAGCGCGAAAGAGATAGCATCGCTAGACGCTTTAACGACGTCACTGCGTGCGTGAATGAGACAATTATGCAAAGTTAGCTTAGTTTTAATGTGATCCGTGAAAGTGCGTGGGGACATTAGGGTGTATGTGTGCAGTGGGAGATGTGAAGTCAATCGCGCGGGCAGTGTCGGATGGGAGCGGTAGTATAAAAAAAGTAGGTCAATATTATAACACCAGAAAAATCTTAAGGTAGGTAGGTATTGTCCTTTTTTTTAAGGTATTTTTGTAGACAAGCGGGGTAAGCAAGGGCAGTCATGGAATTTCGTCACTCGTGCTGTCCCGGCATTCCCTTCGATGCCGTTTTCTAGCGGGAGACAAAGGACTGACAGCCCAAGTATAACGGTCAAGCATTTATTCTGCCCTCAAATAGTGTAGTTGTGAAGTTAACTTTTAGAGAAAACCCTGAAGATATAGATGTAAAAAGTAAGAACATTGTTGCAGAAAGAGTATGGATAAGGTCTCATTAAAATTATGTGTTGATATTTTATATAAAATTAACTTTTCAGGGGAATCTAAAGTGGGAAGTTTTCATGAACAAAATGAGACATACAGCTCTATTTTAAGCTCTACATTCTCCTCTCAAATACGAAGTACCTAACTAAATTTGAACGGGAAATGTAGGTAATCCAAATATACTTATAGAGTAATCTACATCTGTGAAATAATCTGCTTTTAATTCTATACACTCTATGAAGTAATCAGTCAATGCTCTCCCGAAGTTGCTCTATGTTCTCAGCGGCGGCATTTGGATATCTTAAAAAAAACTAGTGAGTCCATTTTATAGATATTTGTGGTCCATTTTAATTTCGGTCGAGGGACGGTATGTAGGAGTTACAAGTAGGTAGATATGAACTTAGGTAGTTAGAGAGTGGTGCCCTATAAGAATTAATTGATTGTTCAAAACTAGGTAGATAGTTGATTTAACAAACACGTACTAAGTACCAACTCATCTAGATATTTAGATATCAGCAGCATCGGAAAAATCTAGATATATAGATACTTTTTCTATGTAGATACGTAGATAAATAGTAGGTAAAAATATATAAGTTACCACGGTATGTATAAGGTAACTCAGTAAATAAATAAAATTTGTAGCTTAAACCGATGGTAAGAAACTTATAAAATTATATCTACAGGTATAATGTAGTAAAGAACTACAAGTAGTAAGATCACACTTTACTAAAACCATCAAATCCACATTTACGACACATCCATTCATTCGAGTGTTGAAAACGCATCGTAAAAGCTCCGGCCATCAAATGACGTAAGCTAACTGCCGTGACGTCGTGGTCCCCGAGGTGGTCGCGAGATGGCGCTAAACCGCGCCACACTAGCGTATGCTCGTAAAAATAAATTTTATTGTTATGACGAAAATAAAACGCTTGTCGTCAATTTAAACATCATTTCACTGTGTAATAAGATTTATTTTATGATTAACAAGTGTCTTGATGAATTTATATAGCTGAATGATGAATAAAGCAATAAAATCTGCTTTTATGTTCGTGTTATCGCTTTTCTATTGGCAGTTATGTCACTTTTTCATACAAAGACGAGTCATTACGTAACATTATGGCATGATCATAAAACTGAATCACAGCACTATATTTAGCTCTTGTCGTGTGTGTTTGTTTTAGTTGTCTCGTTTATTATGATAAGATTTTAATGAGCATATTTATAATATTTCACATCGAATAGCCTTCCAACTTTATTGTTATTGTGTTCAGTTACGATTTTACTGTCTTAGAATAGTCATGATTATGAAGTTAAATATTAACTTATTTTCTTTATAAGTCTCTTTCTGAAGTACTGGTGTTTATTCTGAAAGCTCTAGAAAGCGCTCCGCTGTAATATTGCTTACTGATGGCAATAGATGGCGGTGTTCAACAAGTGATTGTACTTATTTAAAAGTGTCATTTGCAAATGTTATTTTGACGATGGTGGTTTTTTATTCCAGTATATTAACAGTTAGTTACACAGTATTGCAAGAATTTCTACTAGAAAAGGGGCTACTTTCCTGTAGTTGGTGGAAGGGTTTTTAGATTGCCACATTTTTCGCTAGATGTCGCTGTACTAACGGGACCTATAAGAAAGTAATAAACTATGTAATCTAAAGACTTTTTAGGAGTGATTTAAAAGTGGATAAATTATCGACTTAAAACACATTTTATTTAAATTTTAACACACTATTAACATAATATATGCAACGACGCATTACATTATAATAAGCATTCCAAACGATTATTATGCTCATTAACACACCGCTACCGGTATTTAATGAATCATTTGAATATACTAGTCGAATCTCAGATAGTCGTCGTAAATTATCAGTCCATTACTACTTATAGGTACCTAGCGCTCCTTTGATCACAAATAACTAGTATCTCAATAAAAAAGAAAATTACACCACCTCAACGCAATCAAGTTAAACCAGAAAGGAAGCTAGCAAATCGAAGGGCTTCGTTATATCCCCACACGATAAAGACATAAACATCCAACGACTCCTTTATCTCTATTAAACGGGTGATACTTTAAACAAGTCAATAATGGTTCAATAAATGTCTAAAGAACGGCATAATAACAATCCACGTGAGTCGGCTGCCTGCGTCAATAAAGTTTCGAATTTATATCGAGGTTTAGCCCCGGAGGCGTATACGAAATAATCTGAACAGTGTTTACTGGGAGTTCTACAAACGGCGCAATTCACGTGACGTTTACGACCGTTCGAGTGGTAGTAAAAATCGTGTTTACGACGCGCGCAAGCCGCGCGTGCCCTGCGCAGGCGCCGCCCGCGATGCGAATATCATCACATCTGTCGCTGAATGCGAATGAGATGGCTTGCTTATGGTTTTTTTTTTTGTTTTGATAAGGAAGTCGGCTACTGGAGTAGATTCTGAAAATAGTTGTTTTTTCAACTTTCGTTTACGATTTTGGAGATTGTTTTTTTAATACCTTGTTAGGATGAGTCGGGGATTTTAAAGGCGGTAAAGGTCTAAGGTGGTTTGATTAGGGAACTGATTTGACTTATGATCTAGCGTAAGGAGTCACTTAAATGGGCATAGTACGAGCTATTCAGCAACTTCGACCAAACCTGTTTATCATGAATGGGGATCTTCATTTGAAATCTGACTTCTAACCTCTTTGGAATGGAAATATTAAGATTTTATTCATGATTTCTACTTACGATTCTTATGTTGGTAAAGGTAAATAAACAACATAAATTCACGGTCTAACGCTAGAACAGTGAGTTCTAATTGGAGGTTATTATCATAACCAAGATTGTAAAAATAAAATAAATAATAAAAATAAGATACTTTGAAGTACCTCACAAACTAAGGGGTGAATTTACGACATCCACATGAAGATGAGAAAGCGCAATTTCACTGTCATAAAACCATTAGATTTGACAAGCATAAAAGATACTCCTCTATCATTCACTCTCACCTTATCATTTTAGGTAGATGTAGCTATGTAGAACTTTGAGGCCGGAGCTATTCGCATCCATAGGATTAGTGCACCTGGCCCCTGGGTAGTGCTAAACGAGCAAAGCCTTCACTAGTGGTAGTGCCGTGGCTGGTCAACACCCTCCCAGCAAAGTTAAGCCACTAAGCGACCCAGTTGTGTTCCGGCATGATGCTCGGAGTTGCCTTATGAAGAGGCGGGTTTAGCGCGCTCATACCGATTTGGAACTCGGTCTAAATGCCGTCTTCTTAGCCTTTTTCAGTGTGAATAGGCTATTAAATCAGAGAGCTCCATTTTCGGTCCCGTCATCACTTTCCATCAGGTGAGAGAGGGGTCAATAGACTAATAATAATAAATAATAGCCCTGTTGAAAAACTGTCCCATCGTTGGGTACGGGCCTCTTCTCAAACTGAGAGCGTTTAGGCCATAGCCCACCACACTGGCCCAGTGCGGGTTGACGAACTTCACACATCTTCGAGAAACTCTCAGGGATGCAGGTTTCCACACGATGTTTTCCTTCACCGTTAAAGCAAGTAATAGTTAACTTTTAATACGCACATGCTTTCGAAAAGACAGAGGTGTGTGTCTGAGTTTGAACTCGAGACCTCTGACTTTGACTGACACCATTAAAAAGAAGTCTAATAAGCAATTCCTATAAGCCATCATTAATTTGAAATTCTTGTTAGAACGTATTCTATATGCTTAATTAAAACCTACTTTCTAACAAGATATAATTAATTATTAGCTACTGTATAAAATTTGTTACCTACCTGATAACATCGAATTTATTTAAATAAAATCTCTAACATAAGATCGGAATGATTTTGTTTGTACTTGTTATGTGGGATTCAGCCCACACTATGAATTTAAGAGCAAATACTTTCATAGAAATGTACACAGGTACTTTAACGGTTAGATCTCCGATGTACCTCAGTTTAACTGAAGACAATTGGAGTAGTAACTACACAATTAGTTAAAATGCTCACTTTGCACAAATAATTTATTTGTTAACAACCTTTTCGATCGATGATAAGTTTATAATCGCTACTCATATTTAACTATATTTACAGAAAAGAATGACACTATTCTATTCTCTTGATGGCGTTACCCAAAGCGTACTCCAATCAAGCAGCAATCTGAAACCAATGCATTTCTTTGAGTAGGTCTATGCGCAAGTTCAGTGCCATAAGCCATTTCTCTATTGATTCTACCTGAACTTATTTAAAAAGAATAACACTATAACGTGTGTTTTCCACAAATGAGCACGTTATGGGCACCCACTTTTTGCTGACAATGTAAGATCCCAATTTTATAGGGGCCGCGCCTATTACAATCATACTGGGTACAATGCCAGACTCCAGATTGATACTGGGAATTTTTATCGAAAATTTAGACTTTGTTCAACCTAAGACTTGAACCCAAGACCTTATATTTGTCGCTATTCATTAGTCTAGTCTAGCTATAGTCGTTTTTTTGCTGGAAAAAGGCATTTTTATATAAATCGAAGTAACAGAGAATAGATATATAAGACGGACGGTTTGAGGCCATCTGCTGTTAAAATTTTTGAAGCCTTCCATAAGGCCTTGATCTTGGCTTAACGACTTATTATCACGTGAAGTGGTAAACACAGAAGTCTTAGTATAAACAGATTGACGTTTGCGTGAAGTAGTCGAGAAAACACACTGTCACGTTCATCGTTGTTAAGTAAATTTGTAGAGTGGAGAGGATAGGAATATCTACTCGATAGAGTCACACTACCGCCAATCTGTTCATGCTAAACCTTCAGGACAAACAGCTTAAAGTATCTTCCGGATCATAGAAATGCTTGAATATGGTTTTTTTTTTTTACTTATATTGTTTTCGGTTTGATTTTAATATATTACAAAATACTTCAGGACTGCGCGGACCAATGTATGTAATACGGTGGCTAAACTTAGTATTAAAGTATTCCAAAACTTGTAACTAACAGGTACATACAAACAGGTAACTATACTTATAAGGTAATTAAATTCATCGGAAAATATTTATTCCAGCAAATGTGAGTGTATATAGTATATGCATATAGCAAAGCGGCGACAAATCCGAACAAAATTGCACGCTAAATCACCTCTGGAGTTTTATAATTACTAATTCTGCACTAAGACCATCTCAACTGTACCAGCCGAATGCATCTTAATCATAGTGATCATAATGTTTAAGTAGCGCTATAAGCGCCTCGTGCATCCTTATAATAATATAATATTAGTCCTATTAAGAAACTGTCCCACTGTTGGCCACGGACCTCTGGCCTGTTGGCCATGCAGGTTGCCTCACGATGTTTTTCTTCACTATTAAAGCAAGTGATAGTTAAGCTTCAATACGCACATGCTTTCGAAAAGACAGAGGTGCGTGCCTGGGTTTGCATCCTAGACATCTTTCTTTGTATTCCAACGGTCTAACCACTAGGCTATCACTCTTTGGTATTGATAACCCGATATTTCGCGAACGCGTCCAATCATAGAAATCCGCTAATCGTAGCCGCCGCCGACTCCGAATTTAACTCCCGTCCTATCAGCAGCTACCGCCATCCGCGGCATTTTCTTACCGACCCTTCCCGATGCCCTTACATCCCTTCTTTTGGATACAGATACTGCACACAGGATCAGATACTGACCTTGCAGGTGAGGTCGAAGAATCCCTTGCCCGCCGGCCGGTGCAGAGCACTACGGCAAGAGCAATTTAAATAAATATGTTTTCTTTTATGTTATTTCCTTCTTTCACAAATTTTTATTTGTCGATTCCTTTTTGTTTTTTTCTAATTTTTGCAACACTTTCTGTAAAATATGCCGTATTTTGTTAAAACCAAAAAAAGATCCCCACGAGACAAGCCATGTATAGTGTGGGGATCCATTAAGATGTCAATTTTTGTTCAAATATTTTTGGTAATGAATTTTTGTTCAAATTTATTAATTATTCGCCCCTCGACTCACGAATGCAGGCAGTGTGTGTTGTTTATTTGCAAATAATTATGTGTGTGTGTGTGTGTGTGTGTGTGTGTGTATGAATGATCTACGCTGTTGGCCTCGAGGCCTCTACAGCTTCACCGGATTTTAACGGCGAGCGTGCAACCACTACGCTCCAGCCAGCCAGAAGGGCAAGAGGCGACATACTCGAGGGCGCCTCGAAGAGGCGCCCTCGGTTGGGACAGTCGCTGTAGGGGGACGGGTGCACTACTAAGTGCACCGGTCAACCGCCGGCTATGGGAGGGGATCTACTACTACGTCTACGTCGTCGTCGCCCGTATTCTGAGTGGAAAGAAGGGATGACAAGGCATCGGGGGGGTCGGTGAGAACATGCCACCGACCCCCCCGATGCCTTGTCATCCCTTCTTTCCGCTCAGAATAATTCTGTATTACCTGCTTCATGTTGGTAGTCTTGGTCAATAATAGAGGACCAAAACCAGAACTTAAGTATGACCAGTTTCCAAATTTTTCACTTGAGTTCTGTTTATTAATTGAAGTAAAAGTAAGGCATGTTGCAGTCTCAAGATTTTTAATGGCGAATGACGAATCACTAGGTCCCAGGTTCAAATCCAAGGTCGAACAAAATGTAATTTTCCGATGTTCGTATGGCAATAAGCTTACCGCCAATAAGAATTAAGTGTACACAGTACCTATTTCATACCAAACAGTAGAGTTCCTAAACAGTTGCGAAAGGAATGGTACTTCTTGCAGACTTTTGTGTGATTTATTTCATTTTAACTTGATCGGTTTAGCCCCTCTTATGGAATAAAGTTACAGTCTCAGTATTACTATCATTTTACCACAAGAGCACCACACCATCAAATTGAGCGACCGAAAAACCAACACCAACATTAAATTCGTCTATCTAAGATGCCCCGCAGGCAGAACAAGTTCAAGTATAAGTACTTAGTTCAGTTTTTGTATAGGTAAACTATATTAGGTACCAACAGGCGAACGGGTATGAGATTAACTATGAGAAAGAAGAAAGCCAGAGAGGTCTCTAAAGAACCTGTTGGAATTCTGTACTCTCTGTCTACCCGCAAGGGATCTGGCGTGACGATATAGATAAATAGAAATAGACTTTATTCTATATGACTACTTTGGGAAGTCTCAAGAACGATTTGCAACATAACACTATATTAATTTCTAAACCGTGACGTCTCAAAATTAAGGATAGCGTAACGTTATCGAGATAGCATACTGTGATGTTTATCTTTATTTACTTACTTTGTAGTGTGAATATTATGTTGGTAAACTCAATAGCGTTACACTAAACCCTACGTACAAATAACGATAGATAATTCCTTGTACAGAGGTCTTAGTGTAATGCTTTGCGCTCTGTGCTAGGTTTAGAAATGACAAACTGCAAAAGAAGAAAAAGGCAAAGCCTCAAGGGCAAATGCCTCCCCCAAAGATATCCACAACGACTAACTTTAAACTATATACGAAACACAGACAGTCTGAATTTCGTTCAGTTTTTTTTTAGAACTTGTCAGCCATTGACGTCTGTGTCACCCGATGAAAAGTAAGGATAGGGCCGAAGATCTAGCTCGCTAACTCACTTTGAAATTGGCTTAGGAGACGGAAATGTAGACCGAGTTCAAAGTCGGTATGTTCGGGCTAGACCCAGCCCCTCGTATGGCAACTCCGGGTAACGTCCTGGGTCACTTGGCAGCATGACTTTGCTGGAAAGGTGGTGACCTATCACCGGTGCAGGTGCTGCTCGTATAACACTGCTCAGGGACCACGTGTAGGAAGTCAAAAGCAAATTTCATGGACGCGAGGAGCTCGCTCCCGGTCCCCGTTATCAATTCTGTTAATATCTATAGACACACAGGAAAAGAATCTGTTTAAACTTTGTACTCCCTGCCTACTCGAAAGGGGTTTGGCGTGAAGATCTGCGCCTATAGCCAAGTCGACAATCTACAGTCATTAACGCTAATAGAAAGCAGAAAAATGTATGGGAATGATATTTTGCAACGAAAAGTCACGTGGTCAAAACAATGCGCTATCGATTGCGACAAGAGAATAGAAACCAAACGCTTGCAAGTCTAGGCCCTCTGGATAGATAAAAATGAAGATAACGTTCTACTTTTATTTGATTATCTGCCATTCCGTGAAAAACTCGTCTATTTCCACTATTTCTTAATGAGTTACCGAAATGCAGAGACAACCAGTCTGTCAGGCATTTTCTATGGAAAATTGCGAAATTTTTCAGACAATTTCTAAGAAACCTAAAAGTTGTTGTCGCGTTAGTTGGAGATTTACCTGGATTGTAAGGAACTTACATCGAATTTTTTAAACAATTTTTATGAAACTTGTATGTTTTTGTCGTGTTAGTTCGAGATTTATCTTGATTGTAAGGAAACTTACATGCCTTAATATCAATGGCTCTATGTTTACACCGACATCTAAGAAAACGTATTGCCTGGGTAGCCTGGGTAGTTGCTATAAATTGGTTCGTGCATTCGACCAGCAACACTCTACATTTATTGAAATTAAACAACATTATGTTATCTATTGATACACAGTAGTAATATAATCTTGTAATGCCGAGCGACCTATCTCGGCTCTGATGCTGGAAGACATTTTTATATTGAGTTCTTTGATTTACGCGAATATTACACATGAAATAAAACTATTTTACGGATTTTATCGCGGTTTATTTTTGATTTTTAGTTCCCGACGTTTCGAGTGCTTTGCAGCACCAGTGCAGGACTCAGAGTCCCTCCCGTGAGAAAACTAAAAATCAAAAATAAACCGCGATAAAATCCGTAAAATAGTTTTATTGTAAGACATTTTTAGATGATCCGTCTAAAAACTCGTAGAGTAATCTACATAGTGCTCTACTTTACCGAGGGATCGTAAATAAAAAGAACAAAATTCCTAGGGTTTTTGGCTTATTTCGGATCGTGCGTGATTTGAATTTTACCTTATCTATGGGTAAAATACCACCATAAAAAAATACACCATGAAAAAAAAATTGTAGATCGCGAAAGTAATCGGCAAGAAGTCTTTTGTTTAAAATGTAAATTATTAAGTTAAGAGTGGAGAATATTATTACTGGCTCTCTCAAACGCCTTTAAATTCAAATAATATAGTATGTCCACCTGGAAACCATAATCAAGTCTAAGAAGATATCATATTATCTTAGAACATTAAAAGATTTATATATTTTAAGTATGAAACTGTGTTGCTGACTTGAAAGTTTTATTTGTAGAAAAACTTGAAGATTCTTTTAGGTAACTGAACATCAGCCTTTTTCCGGCTTTCTATTTATTTTATTCCTGTAATTACTTTTTTTAGTACTAAGTTATTTCATAAACTAGTTTCATCAAATTTTCAATATACTTTTATTGCTTTATCTTTAGACCTAAAAATAGATATTTAATAGGTATCTTAGAAGAATTTACAAAACCATCTCGTCTAGATCGTGGCGACATCTTAGTGGATCTAAATTGACCAATTACATTCATACAAAAAAATCGCCGCATCGTCGTCCCTTCCTTTTTATTGACAAATATTTGTTTAAAGAGGTGACTGCAATAAAAATGCGAGCGTGTCTCTGGGTAGGCCGCACTACCACGGCCATTCATTCGTTTGATGACTTCATTTGAACGCGCGAACTGAGTGCTCTTGCGATAATGCGCTATTGTTTACCCTTCGATAGTGCGCCTTCCACTGCACGCGCCACACTGCGCCAGACAGAGAAAGCTCTACATTTCAAAGCACCATACTTCTGATAAGCGTTCCACCGAACGCAACCCGTCACGCTCCCGCGTACGCGATCCCGCTGCGCGCGAACGAAACAGAGATATCACTCGTAAAACAGGTAGGTAGTAGAAGAAATAATAATCATCTTTACGACTTCTCACTCTATTCAGCACCTTGTTACGATACTGCGCGCTCATTGTGGCACGGTCGAGGAGTGGTTGTAAAATCTTTTCTTTACTCGCCCGTTTCACTAATTGTACGTTTATGAGTTTACGACTTTTGCGGTTTAACTTTTCAGTTATAGTCATTATTGGGGTTTTGTCGATGTTTTTTTTACTTATTGTACTGCGTGGGTCGTTGTGTTGAATACCAGTAGTATGAGATGACACTTTTATGATTGGACAATTATCAGGAAATAATGCAATTTTATTCTTTATTAATAATGGGGGTTTTAGGTGATAGTCGACAGATTTAATTGGATAGGATTTTATGTTAAACACTATAGGTATGCACCACGTGCGGAGAGGAGTGATAAGAAAGGGAAAAGAGAGCGTAACTGATAATATTTATAGTCATTAGCGAAAAGGGGACGGAACAATCGTCGGTGTTGCGATCGCAGGCCGCGCGCGGGGCGGCGCGCGTGGCTCGGCGGCCGCAGTAGATTGCGTGAGTCGAGGCGCGCCGGACGCACACGGCCAACAGCCGCGCGCTCCCGCCACACGCGACCAAAAACTTCGCTCGCGACACGCCTGCGTCTCACACATCGCGAACTGAAAATTTAAGAAAAAAATCACACAGCACCCGCTCGCAACGGCACCGTGAGACGACACGGCGCCGCGGACGAGACCGCTTAAAAAGTCGTAAAACCCGCGGCACGCGCTCCCGAGTCGTAAAATAATCGTAAAAAGTAAACACACGTCGACTGGCCTTTATCGCCGACGAAGCCCATTATGACGCTCGAGTGACGTTTAAGAGGCAATAAAATTAATAAAATTAAATTACATTGTCCGTATTTGGAGTGACATTGGCCGAGGTCGCGTTATCACGGCGCGTGGGACCGCGATGACATAAGTGTTTCCTAACTGAGTGACGTTTGTGACGGTGACCGATCAGAATGAACTCCTATTTCGAGCAGGGTGGTTTCTACGGGGCGCATGGAGTGCATCAGGGCGGTGGCGGCGGGGACCAGTACCGAGGGTTCCCGTTGGGGCTGACGTACGCTCAGCCCCACGCGCTGCACCAGCCTCGTCCGCAGGACTCGCCATATGATGCGTCGGTGGCGGCCGCGTGCAAGCTATACGCGGGGGAGCAACAGTACCCAAAAGCGGACTGTTCTAAGCCAGGTGGAGAGCAACCGAACGGTTACGGAGGAAAAGAAGCCTGGGGCGCCGGACTAGGAGCCCTCGTTAGGCCAGCGGCATGCACCCCCGAAGCTCGATACAGTGAGTCCTCAAGTCCTGGAAGAGCACTGCCCTGGGGGAACCAGTGCGCGCTGCCGGGAGCAGCCTCTGCAGCCACCCAACCAGTCCAACACCAGCCCACCAACCACACATTTTATCCTTGGATGGCCATAGCAGGTCAGTTACCTCAATAAATTATTTAAATTAGACACTAAAATGCGGTAGATTATATCAGTTCGTTAATTTGGAATAGCTTTAAAAATTAAACAACTATAACATTAATTGCTCAATAATAAGTAATAAAAATCCTAAACATTTAAACGTCTGATACTCTCTTGTTTTAGTATAAAAGCTCTAAAATGTCGCTATCCGATCGTGGCGACCGCCGAAAACTGGAATTCCCATTCAAGTCTCGTAAGAAACCAATAAGAACTGCCTGGTTGTGAAGTTAACACTTGAGTGTCAATAAAACGCACATAAAATGAACGACCCTACTTAACACCTTATTAGTCCTAACAGATTTGAGTGTCATTCATAATTTTATTGAAGACATCAAACTGAAATAGTCTATAAATTACTAATTTGTGACGATAAAAATATATAACTAAGTAACATTCTTACGGAATGAGCTCTACCTAAGAGCTCATTCCGTAAGAATGTTATGACTATTTTATTGATCATTTACTGTTGTATATTATAATTATATTATAACAAAATATAAGATATGGTGCTGGTAATGTTTTTATTTGGTGTATGCAATAAAACGATCGGAACGACATCCAACCTACATAATTATGTTTAATGTATTTTTTAACCTAAAAACTACTTAGTAGTAGTTTTTGGGTTTAAGTTACTAACAACATAACATAAGTTACATGAGGCGAACTATGAGAGTGGAGGAAGCCGGAGAGGTATGTAAGGAAAGAATCTGTTTGAACTCTGTACTCTCTGCCTACCCCGCAACGGATCTGGCGTGATGATAGATAGATATTGATAGATAGATAGAACAAATTAATATTTTTAAATTATTTGTAGTTATGGCTACCCAAATTATAAGCAAAAATCTTAAACATATTACACGTTTAAAAAAGATTTCGTCTACATTACAGCGTGTAAAAACACGCTGTTATTACCTAAATAATTATGCTGTCAAGAATTAAATCTATACCGTTACATCAGTTGTAAAAGATATCCGTCTTCTGCTTGTCAAACAAAACATATATATATTTTTATTCAATTAACTAAATCAGTTGAAGTGGCTCTTTCCTACTGCTGGGATCAAAAAAGCGATTTAAGTGTTTTAAGCGCCATTTTACAGCTCCAAATTATGGCGGGAGCAACGGCGCGCCCGCGCCGCCCGCCCGGGTCAACGGCCCGATCTAGTTTGGGCGCATTATTATTAACTTGAGGAGTGCCACTGACCATTCGACAAATGACCGACACCCGATTATACATCCGATTCTTGAGATGAAAGCACGGGCACTAGATAATTCCGAGTGACTAATGGCCGCCCGTTGAAAATTTTAGTGGTGTAAAGACGACGCTTATTTTAAAAATACTGTTGATATTTGAGTTATTGTAGACATCTCAGTGCTAAATAAAATTCTTGTTAGTATCTGCACACACATAAGAAAATATACTGGAAAATATAGATGTACTCTACTCGCATAGAATCAAACAACATTTTAGTGGTCCATTTTTGATTGGAGACTTTAACTGGAATCTTATTGGTATTTTTAAAACTAGAATGGGATAATTCTAATCAATGGCAGCGCAGCATGTAGCGGCTCACCTGCACATTACTGACTCGTAATTAACCCGACGCGTGTGGTCCCTCCTCTCATAACTCATGCGACTTGATAAAATTAAGTAACACGGCCTAAAAAAATAAAACAAAAATAAGTAGTCGAACTGTCGGCCATATTTCACTCGGGGTTCACGCAACACGGCCCGCAAAACAATACAAGGACGCTTGTTGGACGTGGCCTGTATGAAAAGTTCGGGCTTGTCCGAGTCGTTCGGGGTCCAACGATGTGAACACGATCTGCAGGCATGCGCTCGCTTTGGCGATAAAAAATGAAGTCTATAGTGTTATACCTAATTGCAACAGATAACCCAGAATTATGCAACCCATTTTTTTTACAATATTTTTTAAGTTTATTTTTGGGTAATAGATTGTGTCTATGGTTACTTTACATTGGTTTTTATTTTGTTTGTTAATTTACATATTTACATAATTGAAACTTTAAATAACACGGATTTTTATTAACTACCTGATAGACCAGCCTACATTGAACTCATCTAGATGGAAAAAACAACATTTTTATTTTTAAAGAGTAACCGTGGAGGTTCTTGCCTTTTCTCTCCACAGGAATGACATTCCAAAGTGGTGGTAGAGTCTTCGTTACTTTTCTAACGATTCATAAATACTATAACCATCATAATATTAATAAATAAAAACTATTCTAACTATGTAACTTGCGCTATTGTTGAATTAAGTATGACACCAATTAAAAGCGTTAAGATTATAATCTACAACTACAGGGCTTTTTCAATTACGTTATGATGAGATTACTAATCTCTGTTTATGATGTGGTTTAAACGTTGAACATGTAAAGTCAAATATATATATTTTTTTAATTGAAGAGACAATTGAATGAAAAATGAAGTGAAGACAAACCACTAACCAAATTCTTAGGAATCTACATTTTAAGGAGACATACATATAAATGATAACATTTTATTTGGTATTTCGTATATGGAAATAATATGAATATTAAATTATGGGTTAGAGAAGCATATGTACAAGTAATAGTTTTCTGTTCATGACATTTCGGTATTAATTAATATCAGTAGAGTTGGCAGAATGTTCCAGTTTAGAATTGCACCTAAATAATTGCAAAATGATAGACTTATCGACCTACAATTATGTAGTTAGCTAAGTACATAAAACTGGCACAATTTGAGTAAACACACAAATATATTTATCGAATAATTTATATGCATAAATGGGGGCAATATCATGTTTGCGGTATATACAGGATGGTGATATTTATGAAAATCAAATTCATCTTTCGAAGAAAAAAAAAAGCTAAATGAATGATGTACTAGTTAGCAGACCCTTTAGTATTTCTCTTACCTTCTCTTCTTTTATATACATTCATTGATAATGTACTTCAAGATCTACTTATGACAGAAGTCAGAATACGCCCTAACGGTGCGGTTTTATGAACTACTAAACTAAAATATTTTCAAAAGAAATCACTAGATCCTCCCTTGAAAAGTGGTGTTGTAAAGCATTCAAAACGCCGGGAACTTAAAAATGCAAAAATAAACCACGAAAAAATCAGAAATATAGTTTTATTTCAAGAAATTACTTACATTAAACATACAATGTATATAATATTGACGGACGATTTAACGCAGTGGTTAAGAGCTTAAGGCGCTACGCCCACTGTGTCTAATACTCGCGGGTTCGATTCCTGCACGTGACAAATCTTTGTGTGATCCACGATTATTTGTTCCGGTCTGGGTATTTGTGTATGTTCATGGTGTTTCATTTTTGTAAACACACCCACAACACAGGAAAAATTACTAGTGTGGGGATACGTCTAAAAAAAATGTAACAAATAAAAATGAAAATCATATATTATAAAATAATGTAGACCGACCGACCAAATAGACCGAGTCTTATTTCAAGTCAAGAGTCTCCGTAACCGGCGAGCGTGTATGAGACGAACTATGAGAGTGGAGGAAACCAGAGTACTCTGTACTCTCTGCCTACAAGGGATCTGGCGTGATGATAAAATAATGTAATTTTAAAATTGCGACTATTTTTTATTCTACTAATAATCACGCAACCGATCAATGTAGAAAAAATATGCATATTTTCTGTATACAGAAGTACCAACAACCAGTAGGTCCAACCAGTAGTCGTGTAATTGCCATCCTAATAAAAACCGGCGAACCGCAGGAGTAGATTACGTAAAATAATTTCTTTCACAATCACGCGGTCGATATTTTAATACTGTCAAGCATTCGCAACTTGTCACTTCTTTACATATTAATTGGAAGTTAAAAAACTTGTGCACCGGAACCTTATAATTTCTAAACAAGTTTTCCAAATTAGGGAGCGTAGCCATCGAAAAATTTAAAATGCCCGTTTATTTTAAGGAAATGTGGTATTGTAAAAATAAGGCAGACAATACTAAATAAAAATAAACACCGTCAGTGTTGTGTATACCCACTTTTCGCCGACGATGTTAGGTTCCATGTAATAGGGGGCGAGGCTATTGCTATATACCGGGCACAATTCCAGACTCCGGACTGATACTGGGAAGTTTTCGATAGAAAAACCAGGACCTCATGATAGCAAAGTGCATAATTCGCCACTAGACCAACGAGGCAGTCAACTAGACTAACGAGGCATTCAACTAGACCAGTGGTCGGCAACCTTGTCCTTTAAAAGAGCCAAATATAGATAATAGACAATTGAATTTTGTTTTTTTTTTTAAAAACAATTTTATTACAAATACTAAAAATACATTTCGGCGCGAGCAAGGGCGCGAGCAAGCGCGAGGCGGACTATCCGTGCTATGGTTGCTTTCTATAAATGTGACCCCTTTTATAGGCTTGCGTTTCAAATATTTTTACTCGTCTCTTACAAGGCGTGATAATAATTAATTTTCCGTGCCTGCACTAAACATTTCGTGGAAGAGCCGCAGACAAGGAGTCCAAGACCCGCATGCGACTCGCGAGCCGCGGTTTGCCAACCACTGAACTAGACCAACAAGGCAGTCAAATAGACCAACGAGGTAGTCAACTAGACCAACGAGGTAGTCAACTAGACCAACGAGGCAGTCAGCTAGACCAACGAGGCAGTCAACTAGACCAACGAGGTAGTCAACTAGATCAACGAGGCAGTCAACTAGACCAACGAGGCAGTCAACTAGACCAACGAGGCCGTCAACTAGACCAACGAGGCAGTCAACTAGACCAACGAGGTAGTCAACTAGACCAACGAGGCCGTCAACTAGACCAACGAGGCCGTCAACTAGACCAACGAGGCCGTCAACTAGATCAACGAGACAGTCAACTAGACCAATAAGGCAGGCAATACTATGTAAACAAACTCGTTTTTATGAACAACTTGGCTTGATGTATTTACTTGTAATAATTATAAGATAGACCTGATGAAAAGCTGGATGCGTACAAAGGCGGTCGTTGTGGCGATATTTGGGGCCGAGATGGGCAAAAAGTAATCAGATTAATGATTACAAATGCATTTTGTAATATTCGATCATGATTCAAGATTAAAAGTGTAATCGTAGTTGTTGAAGAGTACAAAATGTAATGGTAATCGTTAATCATTAATACACCATCACGCCTATATTCTCCAAGCGGGGGTGGTTAATCATTAATCTGATTACATTTTGCCCATCTCTGATTTGGGGGTCTTTGTTCTGCAGTGCACTTCTTTTGGCTGCTGATGATGACGAATCAGGAGATTTGGACGGAAGTTTTAGCTGTGTGTATGTATAAGTATATATCGACAAATACATAAGTATATATCAATAACGCCTCGTTGATCTAGTGGCAGAGCGCGTCGCTATATGATCACGAGGTCGTGGGTCCAAATCCTAGGTGGGAAAAATGTAGTTTTTCTAACGAAAAATTCCCAATGTGAGTCCGGATTCCAGAATTGTCCAGGATATATAACTATAGGCTCGCCCCTTATTACATGAGACCTAACATCGTCGGCGAAAAGTGGATGTAAATAATACACCTCTGCCACACCCTCTTGGGGAATATAGGCGTGACGGTTTATTACATTGTGTATGTATATTTTAATACATATACATTATTAAAACAGACATACAGTGCAAAAGTGGAATGATGTAGGTATCAGGGAAGACCTAGACTACTCGTATCTTACCATGACAAATAGACCGTGTCTTATCTGAAGGGCAAGTCAAAAGTCTCCGTAACCGGCGAGCGTGTATGAGACGAACTATGAGAGTGGAGGAAGCCATAGAGGTCTGTAAGGAAAGTAACAGTTGGAACTCTGTACTCTCTGCTTACCGCACACCCTTGCGAGGCGTGATAATAGACATAGATGACCTAATTGTGTGCGTATAGAACTCATTTGACTTTAAGTTGCAATAGGTAATATATATAGCTTATAATTGTGACTATTCTTAATAACATCCTCAATTTATGGACGACATACAAATAATTTAGTCACAAAAAGATTGCTGTTCTATATTTTTGAGTTTATAAGCCAAGCATTTAAATGAAATATGGAACTTAAAATCTATTTCATTACAAAAGACACTTACAAATAACTAAGCATATTCAATATTAACATCAATAATGTAATATTAATATATAATAAACTACAACTATTTATAATAATAAACAACAAAACTAAGCACCGTCACGCCTTTATTCCTCGAGCGGAGGTGACAGAAGTGTACCTCTGGACTCTACGTGTACCGTGTAAAGTACACGATACACGTAGAGTCTAGAGGTATACTCGTTCAGCTCTACACAGTTCTAGATAATTTCTAGATTCCAGACTAATAAAATTTTCATGGAAAACCCCAATAATACCTTATCCGAGGATTTGAACCCAGGACCTTATGATCTTCAGTCCTACTAAAAGACAACGATGCAAATCTAATGATGCGCATTACAATTAAATTCAAATGGTATGAATTAAAATTCAATGCACAGACTTTACATGAATATTATAAGTTTACCTCACCGCTATTGCTCTACCCGGCTCTACAGTAGAGATGTAGAGATACATACGTATAGCACAGAATGCGGGCGCATCCGTCTCTACTGCATCGCTGGCAAAGTGGCTCTACATCGTTATGAACTTGGACCAAAGAAACGAATGAATCTTTTACGTAGAGCCTAATTTTCATTAAAAGAATAAGTGATATCCAGTAGTAATCGATACAATAATTATCCCTGGTTTTAAACGATTATGTGTCTACTTAGCGAATTAATAGTCCATAACTCGACGAATTTACATGACGAATAAAAATGGTAAAGTTGAACTCAAATCAGCACTGGTGTCGAGTTCATTAAAATTGGTAAAGATTTATGATTAGGTTACCGACAATATTCCAAGCAATTTAATTGTATAAATGCTTGCCTACTTTGCGGCAAACACGCTAACAATTTTTGTTATACTTTCGTTCCGCTAGATATCAGAGTTTTTATTTTTAATATCTTAATTAAGTTACCCAATACACTAATAATATTATATATACGAATACCAGCTTAGTTGAACAAAAATGTTTATTAGGTACATTCTTGATAAATACTTTCTTCTGGGACCATATTTCGTTACCAATCTAGTGTAAAAAAACTCTTACAAACCAGCAATAATTATACCATACCTACCTATGCGTCAATACATTTATATTTATTTATGTACCTACATATATTCTAAGATTATCTGACACATAATTAATTCTATATTTAAAATGAACATCGTATATCATTATTGCATAACAGATATAATTCACCTGATTGCTTATAATAAACAAAATAGTAAAATAAAAACATAACTCTTGAGTTCTCAAATTTATTACCAACTATTTATGCAAGCGTATTTACAACGTCAAAAAGGTAAAAGACAATAGAGTCCTTAAAAACATTCAATAAAGGCGTTTGAAATAGTACCCCAAATTGGTGAACCAGTCCACCGCGAACAGTCTAAACAAATACGAATACACAGAAAAATAACAGCATAATAGCCCGGTAACAGTCGCAGGCAATAAACTAATAATGGGGGAGATATGTTTTATGGGTTTCAAGTTTTGAATACGTTTAAAGAGGTTTTTGTTAATTTAGTGTACAGCAAACCGTTCGCGAGGCTGCACGTCCATTGCAGAAATATTCAATATTCGAAAAAAAGGAATCGTGTTCTAATTTCAAATATGTCGGAAGATTGACGGGTCCGTTATGGCGGAGGTGTGCATGCGCTTGTTTCCCGCCCGTTTGCGCGGCGCGCCGGCGGCCATCTTGGATAAGATCGATCATAGGTGCGCAGCTGTGAAGTGATAAATATGAATCCCAACTGCTCCGTGGTGTGTGGACTTTCTTTTCGTGGAACCATCGAATTGAAGATCTTCACCGTAACTGCAAGATAAAAATAGATTAGAGACTGATAAAAATTAAGTGTTGGTAGATAAGTATCCCAAAATATTTAAAAAAAAATCACTCATTGGAAATGTAATATATTCCATATTTTATTTAGGTATTATTTCTTTTTGATTCAGAACATGACAGATATTTTTCTTTCAACATACAATATCATTACTAGAATCTTGCGACAGGAAATGCCCACATTTTTGATTAGATCTTACATTAAAAATTGTAATGGTAAAAAACCACAGGCCTATAAACATTTTGAAGGTAACTGTACAAAAAATAAGTAGGCAGGTATATAATTCGGCACGTATCAATTTCAGAACACGTGAAGTTTGAAATAACTATGAAGTTAACATCATGGCAGAGTTTATGACGTAGTGGTTAAAGGTTGTTATAAAATATTCCTCGTCCTGTGAAGCTGCATGACCCGACATAGATTATTATGCATTACATTGAAAATCACGGGGTAATGGACACATTCTATGGTTGGCGTTTTGTAGCGCTGTCTCTACATGCATGTATAAAATACTTCCAATTCCTATCTCAAGAAGTCTGTACAGTTTGCTTTGAAAAAGCTGTTTGTCAGTAAGCTTTATATAGGATGTCACACCATACGGTGTATAATATTTAATCTACAATAAATATAAAAGCTAAAAGTCACATGCACACGGAAACATAAATTACAATTACCAATTTGTTGAGTTCCGTTTTTGCTGCTTTCTTAAGTCCAATAAATCTAAGTTCTACGATTTCGATAAGTTATATTCTTATAAATCGAAAGAAAACCCAAGCTTTGACATTAAAAAGTTTGCCAGTATGTAGTTCCACCCCTTTAAAAATCCAGTTTTTGGTAGTGAAAATCAGAGGCTTACCGTACCTGCTATGTCATACGCGGAGCTAAGTTTGGAGCTCACGTGTATAATTTATTTTCTTTGCTCGTAGTATGTAAAAATGTATTATTACATGTTGATCGGGCGGTCGATGGCTCGCTGGGAACGTTACGTTAGGTACATCCACCACTTCGATGTTGGAGCGACGCAGCGCAATGCAAAATTTAAAATATACCTTTATAATATAGCTAAAGCAGTCCACCTGCCAAGTTTTTGAAAATGTCCACTAAACTAATTTACTACTTTTGTATGAAAATACCTTAAAAGCCCTACTGATAAAAAATTAAAACATTTCTATATATCTATGCTGCAAACTAAATTTAGTTTTAGTAATAATTTATAAGTAATAAAAAACCCTAGAAAATCAGTTATAGGAACTAAACACATACATTTGTATCTAAATAAATATTTACTACTTACTAATGGGTGTAGGAAGTACCTTCTCCCATAGCCAGAGAGCCAGATCTAATTAAAATGGATGGTTTATTTCGAATTAGTTAACCAAATACATTACTGTAAACTGCATAGCTATGATAACATTAAATTAAAGAAATGGGTTAAAATGCTGCACATTTTAAAGCTATAATTTACCCCCACCATTTTACAGAAAAACTATCCTAAAAACGATAATTTATTTTTGCCCAACAGATTCGTGAGCATTGCCGCTGTTTTAATTTTCAAATAATCGCGTTTTTACACGATTAGCAAAGGTAATAATTACTTATTACCGTTGGTAAAAAAGGCAGTATACTTAAGATCGAGTTGAAAACAGCAATTAATTACATTATCTATAAACTACGCGACGTTTAGTATAAAAAAAGAACGGAATTTTCGCGTTTGTTATTCATGAGGATCGTCGCTTCGGTTCGCATGGATGGGTTAGTAGATTCGGTCCTTAGCCCGGCTGATGTCTGGCGGGCAATTAATTGTTGCACGATATACAACACTGGAGGTGCCCTACCACAAGCCGTTCGGATACTGGGACTCACGGCTGAATATTTTGATCCACGAGGCGCTATAGAATTTTTAACAAAATATCTTGTTCTGCTGCTATCCAATGGCGGACTTTTGTTTGTCTGCATGCTTTTGTTGAACGTAAAACAGTGGGCAAAAATACGTGAAATTATATCTCTAAATCTATCGTCCCAACTACTATTTCTGCATTTATGTATATCTATCTATATCATCACACCAGTTCCCTTGCGGGGTAGGCAGAGAGTACAGAGTTTCAACAGGTTCTTTCCTTACATACCTGTCTGGCTTCCTCCACTCTCATAGTTCGTCTCATACAAGCGCGCCGGTAACGGAGACTCTTGACTTTATATATATGTTACCGGATATGTATGTAATCCGGCATTGTATACATTTCCTAGGAATTTTATATAATTCCTAAACTTAAATTTCCGATTACATTCATATAATAATATAGGATTTTTGGCTCTCTCATGAAAATATGTAGATTCAGCCACAGAAGTATCTTAACATTAATCGATTTTTAAATAACTTGTACTCTTTTGTTTCGCATCAGAACCATCATTAGGTACTTAATCTAATTAATATTTAAATCAACTAAAATAAAGATGCAATTAGCAATGTAAAAAAATGTAACAATACTACTAATAATAAATACAACAATTTGCACATTATAATCTTACTTGCAGTCGAAGCCAGCAAGCAAACTCCCGTCTTCCCTGCAAAAATAAAAACAAAAACAGACTATTACGTTACTAGTTGTTAGGTAAGCTATACAGCAAAAATGTAGGAAAGGTGAATTCGCTACAAATTCAAAACATATGGGTGTTACTACCGGAGTGGATGAATCATTGGTCTAAATTTGCCTATAAATATTTATCTCATATCCACGCGTCGTGAGTAAAAATATTTCGTGTGCAACCGTGAGTATAAATAAGCCAGTCCAATATTTCTATATTATGTATTTATTTTAAAATAAGCGACTGTTGGTCAATATTTTTTTCGAGCACACCACATCCGGCTACTCGGGTTCGATCCGCTTCATTTTGCAACTAACCCGTTCTTAGTACACTATTAAACCATATTTAATTTCATATAAACAGTGCATGGTAACATACACTTGGTATAAATAAAAGCGATGCATTCGAGTTTCCTTCAAAAACTCGATAAATATTCGATTTTAATTTTTATTACGTCATAGTCAAAGTGCATTTTTCACAAGCAATGGATACTTCTCCCGTCTGCACTAACATTTCTCGTGGACCTTAAGTCGTCCACATAAGATCTATTTTAGTAAAAGTTGGCTCGTTTAAGATATTTTAAAATTATTCTCTGACATAGAGGGCTTCGTGCCGAAACTAGCGTTTTACAGAACAATGTATCTTTTTAAACTAAGTCAGTTAATCGTGTTGGTTCCATTATGATTCTCACATAAAACAGCTATTTTGTGTTATCACTGTATTGTTTGTTAACGTAAGTTACACTGAACGTGTCTGATTGACATTAATTGACTGTTTACGAAGATTAATAAGAATATACAACCATTAGTTCCATATATATCACCGAGGTAAACGACTTCCATTTTAATCACTAGGTAGCTGTTAACATTCGATTTAAATCTAGCACTTGATTGATTTTAGAACTGGAATATTTTTTGTTTCTTAAAATCGTGAAGTTTAAATGGACAGGGAATAGGTGCGCTCACCTCAATTTTATTGCACTCTCGCTACTTTTTAATTATCTTTGGTCAATCACAAGGTATATTGCTATGCGTAACAAATCTCCACGATTCGCCGCGGCACTCTCGAATTTGTTTCGGCTCTCGTTCTAACGACCAATAAAGTTTATCACACTATTTCAGTAGGAATCTCAATAATTATCCAACTGTAAAACTTTATAGAAGCGATTGCATTAGCCGTTTTATCGCCACATATCCAGTGAAAGTCGGTAACCTTTTGATATTTTTAACACTTTAGCGAAATATTTGATGTCGATTTAATTATTCGATGTATTTAAAAGCTGTTAACATTCAAAAAGAACAGTATTTTGTAGTCGTTAAATAATAAAATTGAAATATTCACTGCGGGAATCGAACAGAAAGCTCGCGCCGGCGCCGATATCCATGATGTATGGGCCCCACCACATACTTAACTAATAAACCCTTCGAGTTTAAGGGCGAGCAGTGGGATATATATCCGTCTCAGTCTGTCATAATATTTTTTGAAATCGAATATTAATACAGATAATATTATTGGTTAAAATATCTTTTTCTTATATTTCGTTGTTTTTACATTGAAAGATATGACATATCAAAACCTGTCATAAGTTGTTAAGTATATGTACACGTTACTTAGTTTTTTAAGATTTCCAGAAGTCTTTAATTAGTCACTCATTCATACACTTTCTACAACCGCCATTATTTTAATGTAATAATTTATCTATTATGTCCGAGCATTAAATCTTCATTTTGTATTCTAATGTGAAGAAATTATAATCTAAAGAAAGAGATAACGATGTTTATTGCACTTCTTACTCACACCAAAATGGCCAAGTCAAGGTCCGATAAACGATCCAAAGTTTAAATTCGGTTAAACGTTACATGCGGGTAGAAAAAAAAGACGTTTCTATTAAAGAAGGCCGCTTTTTTACCACGGTCACTGTTCAGGAACACAATCGTAAATTATAATTTATTAACTCGAAGGACTAAGGAAATTAAGATATCCACCTTTCGTATCTACGGCGGTATTCTTTTGATTATAAGTTTTAGTACAGGATAGTTTTTCGTCGGCGGTAGACGTTCGAAAACCGGTGGTAGCGTTCCTGCGGTAGTGAGACGAATTGTAGTGACCGATATATGCAGTTTGAATCGTTAAAATCGCCTTGGCTCGTGACCTACCACAGTTCAATTTGTTGGCGGTGTTACATCAAAGTGTTTCGAGCGTGCGATTCGATGCGACACACGTATCGTCAATTTACGCATCGCCGATCGGCATCGTTCAACGGACAATTCTCTGCTTCAGATCGCTCTACTGTTGACTTCCGACACAAATATCAGCCAGTGATTGTTACAGAGTGCTATTACAATGTCCTTGTGTTCTGCCATTAAACAATTTGCTCTTACTTTTTCACACGCATCAGTAGCGAGATGTATTTCACTGTCAGCGCACGAATGTTGGAATCATCGGCGTACGCGCAGAATTTAGATGAGAATTTCCTTCTGCACTCGAGATACATAAACATTATACGGCTCGCTGTCATGTTTACAACGGAAAATGAATTCGCGGGCTGTGTGCTAAACGGGTGTTTTTAAAATTATGAAAGTAATCTTATTGTTTAACTTGAAATGATACGTAAGGCATATTGATTCGATTGTTAAAGCTTTTTTGTATTTAGGATGTCCAAAATGTGTCAGTAAGTAATTTTAAGAGGTCAAACACCGATATTATGAATGCGGGCGCACGGAGCGCCAACGAAAATATGTAGCGGCAAACAAGTAAACCAAACACAGTCTTAGCGCCGTGAATAAGTAGCGAAAACAAAAAGCTGCACCGGCGTAAATGCAAAACGCCTTTGCCTACGCTAACCTCTTATAATAATAGAAATTAATTTTCAATTAAGTCAGGGGTAATTGTTCTATGAATAATTTAAAGTTTGTAGTAGGTAATTTTTTTACTTAACGTGTTAGGCAGTTCACGAGCGCGCCATTATTTATATGCAGTCTTCGAGAAAGCAGTTTTGGAAGGTTATGTAACCTTTCAAGTACATTAAGAAGCAGTAATTTATAATATCAAGCAGGTTCGATCTATAATTTTCCTTTTTGTGAGTAGGTATGGTACCAATTTGTATATATTTCTTTTCGCACTAGTGTTAGGGTACCTAGTTGAAGTTACCAGAATCCTACTTATCCTACTAATATTAAAAATGTAAAAGTTGGTATGTTTATATGTTTGGATGCTTGTTACTAAATAACGCAAAAACAGCTAAATGCAGAAGATGATTTTTATCCTGAAGAAATCTATTGTTTCTGTCAAAGTCAATGCGAGCGAAGTCGCAGCCAGAAACTAGTATTTAATAAAAATGTTATAAGTAGACTAAAATGCTAGCTAGACTGCATTTTCTTAACACCTTATTAAGGTAAACTATTTCTTAGGTGTTACGTTGCATACCACACTACCTCTTAAGAATTATTTAATGACCTAAAGGGAATGTGACAAAATAATACTTTATTCTTTTTAAGTAAGTTAAACACGCCTTAAATACCATAGAAAAAATGTTAGTGAAGTAATCAGTGATGGAATTATTTTTCTTAGTAAATTAGTCACTTGCCCACTTTGTAGTAGGTAATGTACTGATTTTATTGGTACTTTATTACGGTTAATTTAGAAACATTAGCACAAGTAAATTTATATGAATAGAATTGGAATTAAAGTCGTTGTAAACTCCACTTTAATTTTTTATTACTCATTAAAGGTAAATCCTAAAAATAGATATTATATTATTTTTCATAGAGCTACTTATGTCGGTGGTCACATCTTATAAAATAATTTAATTACCTCATATTATCTCTTTAAATATTCAATGTGCTAACAAAATTTTATGGTTGTGAGTCCAAACTCTTTTAACTCTACATATCCAGGACGGAGGGGGGCAGTGACCTCCACCCTTCCGGCTTGCCCCGGTGACCGGCTCAAAGTGAAACTGACTTTACCACGGCTCTATCTTAATGGCTGGTAATTTTCAACTGATTTTCAGACTATTACGAATGTATTTTCTTAGAGAAGCTTAAAATATCTTGGTAAATTGTGTGAACTTAGAACGCCCATTGTCAATATCAAGCATGATAGAGTTCTTTTTATACAATTTTGGATACTTTCTCATAATTTTAATAGCATTTTTTTAGTTTTAGGAAGTAATATAATATTAAAATCTAAAAACAAATATCCTTGAAAATGCCCAAGAGTAAATCTTATATATCAATAGACTCTACTTTTTTCTGAAATCTAATTACCATACCTCCGAGGAAGAAATCTTAAATTTATTTCTTTTAATCCTTATCTATAATCTTAAGATACCTTTATACGTAGTGGTAGAGTTCTCTGTCGATATTTCAAGTATGATAATTTTCAATCTATCTATATCATCACGCTAGATCCCTTGGGAGGTAGGCAGAGCACAGAGCACACAGGTACACAAAGTACAGAGTCCAACAAGTTCGTTCCTTATGCTAATTTTAATTAATTAACGGATTCTTAGTATATATACAAGGTGTAACATAATAAACGCAAGACCTCAGACACCTCGATTAGAGCATTGCTTCATAAATTCAAAACGAAAACCAATTTTCCAAATTTTAGCGGTTTTAACACTTAAGCACTTTTATACCCCAATTAACAAAGAAACTTGTGCATGTATGTGTGCGTTTTAAGAAATGCGTTTCAGGAATGCATTTGAAATCTCCTTATTGCTATGAATCAAGAACAATTTTAGTTTTTTATAGCATATAAACATTTCTTGCAAATTTAAAAAAAATGTAAAATACATTAAATATTGTTGGAATCAATTCAGTTACCGATTTAGAACAAACTACTTTCAGGTATTGCGTTGATTATGTTACACCTCGTAGTTCTTTCCTTATGCTAATTGACGGACGATTTGACGCAGTGGTTAAGAGCTTGAGCCGCTTCGCTCACTGTGTCTAATAGTCGTGGGTTCGATTCCCGCACGGGAAAAATCTTTGTGTGACTCACAATTATTTGTTTCGGTCTGGGTGTTTGTAAACGCACGACACAGGAATTAATCCTAGTGTGGGGCTAGGTTTTTTTTTAAAAGAAAATATTAACGTCTTCGAAGGTTTCTTTACATAAAATATTAATAATTGCTACTAAGTATTATTAAATAAGTACTACTTTTGGTGCATATGCCTTAATCTCTATCATTACGTTCATTACGTCAGGTTTTATGGTTAAAATAAAAAAAAATCTTCCATGTCCGTTATCCTTGAAGCTATAGATCGAGGTGCACACAGTTTACTCATATTTCCTATTATCATATACCTTCGTGATTGGTGAGGAACTGATTAAATATTTTATTAAATTTGTACGCGTTTTAATAAAACCAAATTTGGGCCTTGAGCAAAACAAACACTACGGCTTCAATTAAATAGAATAGATTGCGCTCATTTAAATAAATTAACAATATATTTAACAAACAGACAGCAATTCATCCATTAAGCAGACTTGTCGCCGTCTAATTCACGCTTTAATATAGATTCTTTGAAAAACATAAATTAATAAGTTATGCAATTTTATAACATTTATATTCAGTATCTAAGTTACGTTTAATCATTACGTCCATTAGGTATGCAATCTATTAATAAAACTTCCAATATATTTTATATTCGTTGACATTTATAGCAAAACAACATGTAAAATTAATTAGAAAATTACAAATAAAAACCAAACAGATATTGTTTGACGCAAATATTAATAAGGTTTATTATGAGAATGTTTCAAAATATATACATAGGTAGTAACAAAAATCGTATATATATATTCGTATATTACGAGTTTAATTACATTTTCCTGAAGCTATATATTTTTACAGCAAATTATTTACAGGTAATTAATAGGGATTGCAAAACAATGGTCAAAATATAACAAAAAATTGCTGCAATGATAATTTTATAAAATGCACAAGAAGTCAAAAAATCGTATGGCGAATCTAATAAATATTAAAAAATCAGCCATTCAATTTAGTACCTTAAGCCCGGAGCACACTCGCGATCGGCCCGGTAGCACTTGAATTAAGATAATGTTCACACCTGCCCGACTGTATAAACCGTCACATTGTGAATTGAGGGCAGTAACGAAGAGCGTTTTATGGGTTAGTTGCGGCGGCCACCAGGCAAGGACGCAGCCTTATACAACATTTCGTTTTTTTAACCTTTCGACAAATTGTTGGTGTTTTATTGCAATACCGATTATCAATTAAGTTGAATTACACCATTAATTAATTCCCGAAGAATTCAAAAAGGTCGCTTATAATATGTCTTCACGGTGCCAGTTAGCGACACTCCTTTTTATTTTGTAGGTAGTGTTTTTGCTGAACTATTATAGAGTCAGTTGATGACGTCATTTCCCCGTTATAATGTATTAGTACACTGACAAAACTATATTAGTGAATAGGTTTACCTTCATTGTAACTATTTCAAACACGAATAACTCTCGTTTATAAAACAAGGCTCTAAAATATCAAACACATTCCCTGTGTTACGGGTAGTGCTTCATGTCCTTGAAACAATTTTACGGGCCCTTTTTATTGCGGTTCAGCTTATAATTTATTTTATAAAATCAGCTGTTTGATTACGCCACTCCAGCTGCTAAGGTTTTAAGTATTTTCTATGGTGAACTTGTCAAGTGAGAAAATTAAGCATAGATAGGGCGGGAAAATTTATTGTCGAACCAGTCTGTAATTAATGTAGTAAAATCCTGTTTTATGCATTGTTTTAGACAGACATTGTTTTTTAATTATGTTTTTAAATAGGTTTATGAAGTTTTTAAGGATAAAAGTGGAATCGTAAAGCTGTTAAAGTCTATTAATTCTTAAAAAAGGTCCGTTCAGGTACAAAGCCATTGTTCAAAGTACCGTTGGCTTCGTTTTATGATCCAAAAAAGTTGCACAATTTTTATGGTTACAGGTGATTGTTGCTAATGAATGGAATACTTTACAGCTTATTATTTAGTGGACGTGTCCAATAACATGGTTCGTGGAAGACGTTACCGCTATCTTTAGAAAGATAAACAAAGGAACATTAATGTACTCTAGTCTTTATATCGTTAGTAGCTATGGTATAACTGAAAAATACTAATATAGAACATAAGTGTAACAATGTATTCTATAGACCTAACGCTTGAGTTTACTTTCATAAAATAAAATTAAAACTTACTTTTTTAATTTTGTAAGCTTATAATATTCCTTATAAAGGTGGTCAAGATGATATGTTGGTCTTATTTTCTGAAAAAATGCTTAAGTGTATTTAAGTTCAAATATAGTGCTTAGTTTTATCACAGACCCGTTCAAATAAATGCTGGTTTTAATTTAAAGTACATACGTAAGTATTAAGGACAAGTCAAGAGTCTCTGTAACCGGCGAGCGTGTATGAGACGAACTATGAGAGTAGAGGAAGCCAGAGAGGTATGTAAGGAAAGAACCTGTTGGACTGTGTACTCTGCCTACCCCGCCAGGGATCTGGCGTGATGATATAGATAGATACTGTTTAATTAACTTCTCAATATGTCTTTTTTACAATTAAAATAATTAAGTGTCTACATGGTAATATTTCCTTCAGGTAATAAGTCTCTTGAAAATGTGGCAAAGTTGTCAAATAAAACATTATTAGGCGTCTCATAACACACTACTCTCGTAAACCAGTGGGATACAGGGTGTGTAAATCTCCCGCCGACCACGCTGTATTTTGTTACGTTTCCGGCGCACTTCCTTCGCTACCCCTATTATTTCGCTATCCTTGTCACACACAAAAATATGGCGTGACTAACAAAACGAGTTTTCTGCCTTTATAATATACATATACAAGGTGTAACATATATAAAGCAAGACCTCAGACACCCCAATTAGATTATTGCTTTACGAATTCAACACGAAAATCCAACTTCCAATTTTTAGGAGCTTTCTATCATTTTTTTAACTCTTTGGTACCCAAATTAACCACAAAATTTAATAAATAATAAACGTTTGTGTGCATATTGAAGTGTGTGTAATTGGTATACTCTAAAAAAAGCCGTATTGCTTTGAATAATTAATAAATTTTGACTGAACGAATAACAACCATTTTTGATAATTAAAAACAATTACGACGATTAGCGCAGTGGTTAAGAGCTTAAGTCGCTCCGCCCACTGTGTCTAATAGTCGCGGGTTCGATTCCCGCACGGAACAAATCTTTGTGTGATCCACAATTATTTGTTTCGGTCTGGGTATTTGTGTGTGTGAACTTTCATGTTTGTAAACGCACCCACGACACAGGAATAAATCCTAGTGTGGGGCTACGTTTTAAAAAAAAAAAAAAAAAAAAATGTAACATACTTTAAAATTCATTCAGTTGCCGATTTAAACCCAGCTACTTTCGGGTATTGCGTTAATTATGTTACACTTTGTATATGATACTATAGACATAACAGATATAATAATCTCAGAATAGCAAGAAACTATGTAAAATTAAAAAGCCAAGTTTTTTTACTTACCCAACCGACATTTTGGTATAATAGGTATACAAAAGCGCACAAAAACAAAAACCACTAATTAATTATGTTTATCAAAAAATATTATATTGCAGAATGCAGTGCTCAGATTTTTAATATCCCATAAATTAAATTAATTGCAGAGTGTTTAAATATATGTGTGGTAATAAGGCAATGTTAGATGGCGACGCAGCTCCGAGTATGAGACCGGAAAACATTAAGACTGTGGAACCGCTAATAGTTTGTTTTTTTTAATAAAAAAATATGACAAATATTGGGAAGCATCCTGTACTTATGCAACACCAGGAACCACTGCTGATAAGAATCGATGACAATTAAGCTTTAATTAGAAGCTGACTTGGGAAAATCTTGATATGTCGCTGGTTTTTATTTATTTTTGCTAGCTGTTTATGAAGCTGAATACTGTGAGCTAGTAATTCAAATTGAATGTATGAGAAAAACTTTTCTATATACATAATACTTTATAAAGAACGTAGTCAATTCGCTTATAAAATGTAATACTTTTATGCTTAAAAGGAAAGACATGATGTTCCGTCTGCACAAGCCATGGATCATATACCCAAAATGTCAATTTGATATGGCTGATAAAGAAGGATAGACCCTTCTAATACCCCAGATCTATCCTAGAGACTTTACAATGTGTAAAGAAAAAAAAACATAAGTAGATGTTAAAGTCTTGATCTTTAAGAGACTAATATTACACCACAAACAATTTCAACAGGCGAACCTGCATTTAACCCGAATGCAAATTATAATAAATTACCCATGTACATTATCTCGTACGTCACGTGTGCGCCCGCGCAGCCGGTGCGTGTGCGCCGGGTTATTGAATCTGCGACAGTCCCACCACGTCATAAATCCCCGGTTGCGTCTCCCATTGTTCCTGGCGATGTCAAAGATCAGTAATTTGCCATTGTAATTCGTAGCGTTTCTATCGTTATAAAGGGAAAGTAATAACTCCACGATGATTCGAATGATTCGATATCCAAATAACGGTCACGTTTGAGTAAGGGCCTCTTTCACCACCCTCGAATAATTCTGAAGTACACTAATCGATGATTAAAGTTGCAAGTAAATCTATCTACAAATTTCACCAATTCTGAGTAGACTCATCTGACGGTTAAACTAGCCAGTTTTGTATTGTATTTATTGTATTTTTTTAAAAACGTAGCCCCACACCTGGATTTATTCCTGTATCGTGGGTGCGTTAACAAACATGAAAATTCACATACACAAATACCCAGACCGAAACAAATAATTGTGGGTCACACCAAGATTTGTCCCGTGCGGCATTATTACCCGCGACTATTAGACAGGGGGCGGATCGGCTTAAGCTCTTAACCACTGTGCTAAATCGTCCGTCAAATTGCCTATAATTTTAATTGCCTATAATCGAGAAGTAACTAATTAGCACTTTTAAGGGTGGTTAGAGAGGTCCTCACTCTTTAACGATTAATCATAAACTTGATGGTTTGCTTTAGCGTAGTGAGACCGGATATTCATTGATAAAAATTCACTTATTTCCTAAAGAAAGGATTTTAATAGGCGATTAATGTAGTTAGTAAATATTAGCAACCTATCTATTCAACGAGTATAAAGCTGTGGCTACAAAAAAAACTCACCTTTATTTATAAGTTCTATCAATATCACCTCGCCAAATCTGTCGCGTGATATACAGAGTGTATAAAGTTCCAACAGAATGTTTCTTTATAGACCCTTCTGGCGTCCTCCACTTTCACGTATGTCGGTTTTTTCAAGTATCTCAAATTCTCAAATTGTTATTACTATACATATCTATGTGGTTCCTACCACATATTTCTGATGAGGGCCTCAGACAACTCGGGGGATAAGCTAGTGATGTGCAAATCTTGAAAATCTGTGAATGAGAAATGATATAGCAATGACTGCTTATTTCCTTCAGCAAATAGAACAAAACGGTCCAACTCTGGAAATTATAGGTAGGTTTGATCAAGAAAAATCGTGCGCTTACGTGTAATTTCGTTTCACGTTCCTTGTCCAACGTACTATTTAGAGGTCTCCTCAAACCGAGGATTAAAGTACAAAGCTTCATGGGTGCGTAGCTATTCCAATAGATAATTGATATTACGTTTCAAACTGCAAGCAATGTTAGGTGGCAAAAACAATGATTTATGTGTCTGATTCGGTAGTAGTGTTTTGAAGGTTAAAAAATTATACCTTGCCGATTTTCATTTGTATGTTATTAAGTTCGTGTTTGAAGGTGGTACTAAGTTTTTGTATGTACAAGGTAGCGTATGATGTTGCGTAGTTCTTAAAAATAATAATGAATTTAATGTTTATTTTTAAGACTCGAATTCATATTTGTAGGTGTCTTAAAATATTACCAAAATTTATTCTACCCCTGTATTTCACGATATTATTAGAATCAGTATGTATAAATAATATCACAATTAATTATTAGTACACTAACAAAACATAAATGTATCAAACCTAAATAAACGTTCAGTATAAAACGTAATATTTTATGCAAGTGGGGTTTTGATTGATTTTGATTGTGAGAAATTTTCTTCCAAGACGGTCTCGCGGACAGTGATACCCGCAGGCTTTAGTATTGCATTGCGTTTCACTTCACAACTAGCAAAGGGGTCGATTATCCCTGATTACAGAGGCGTTACGCGATAATCAAATGATTATTCCCTTTGATAATACAAGACGACTACTAAATATCAAGATAAAATGTTTTACTACCTCGTTGGTCTGGTGGCAAAGCGCATCGCTTTGTGTGTGTGTGTGTGTGTGAATGATGTACGCTGTTGGCCGCGAGGCCTTTACAGCTTCACCGGACTTAAAGGCGAGCGTGCAACCACTACGCTCTAGCCAGCCAGAAGGGCAAGAGGCGACATACTCGAGGCGCCCTCGGTTGGGACAGTCGCTGTAGGGGGACGGGTGCACTACTAAGTGATCACGAGGTCCTGGGTTCAAATCCTAGGTCGGACAAATGTAGTTTTTCTAACGAAAAATTCCCAGTATGAATCCGGAGTCTGAAATTGTGCCCGGTATATGGCAATAGGCTCGCCCCCTATTACATGGGACCTAACATCGTCGGCGAAACGTGGGTGTACTCAGTATACCTCTGCCACCCCCTCTGCGGAATATAGGCGTGACGGTGACGGTGTAAAATGTTTTAAATAACCTTTTTAAACAAAAATCTTTTATAGAAAACACAACTGATATATCTTGCTTAGCTGAGGAGTTGCTATGGCCAGCTCACTGTGACATCAGTTCCTATGGCCAACTTTCTGCTTTTTCCACAGATTCTGGTTATCCAGATGTTGTCATCTAGGTTTATAGTACTTATTAAGACAGAGTTCAAAGAGGAGGGGGACACTTTGTGTATTGGTCATGTGCCTTTGGCCATCCTCCGGCTTCTACATCCGACCAGTACCATGGTTGCATACTATTGCATGGAACTATAGTATGCCAAATTTCAGCACAATAGGATATCGGCAATTGCTTGATTACAAACAGAATACAAGATCTAACCGGAAATACAGACATACGAACAACGCAAGTCGACTAAAAGCTTGCAAAAATAATCAATGAATGTCTCGTCTATGAACATTCCAATTTTACAAACCACTTTTGGTTAGTTCCTACTTTAGAATTCAATAGGTCTAATGGAAATATGCGAAAGCATTTTTCCTCAGCAATATTTCTGTCTATTTCAAAATGGGTATTGCGCCTAACTAGCCATTTAAGTGTTTGTTATGTTACTCATACGCCTAATTGGACTGAATCATTCATTCATTTACTTAACACAAATAGATTTAGCATTGGTACTATCCGGGGGTGCCAAAAAATGCAATGCGGTCTGATTTAATATAAGTGAAGCGAACGCCTTAATTTGTCTTGAATTAGTACAAAAAAATCTATGTAGTTATCTAACAACAGGAATGTTTTCCTTGTTGTTTAATAGTAGCACTATAACGAATGATATCACTCGGCATAAATGTAACTAGACCGAGTGATCTCTGAGGTAGTAAGCCAACCGCTGTTTTATCGACCGACCAAATTGTGTACAAGTTCAAGGCCCCAATAAAAATTACCCACGTGGGTACGCAGACAACTGGAAGTGGCGAATTATTGCGCGATAACATTCTATAAACTATTTTCTGAAGACAAATGTTTATAAATATAGCGCGAATGAGAACTACTAGCATTCCGTTAAATATCCATCTTAGTAACGAGTGTTTGGTTAAAATGGGGTTGTTATAGGCGTGTGAAGTAATTCTATGGTGATTTTCCGTTGCGTGGCAACATTTATACAAGGTTTTCACATCGACACTTAATAATAATGTAGATTTTACTATCGTAAATAAACAAGTCAAATTATGTAGAAATTGAATAAAATTATCATAATAACTTCCATTTATTATCATTATGACTTCCGACGAATTAACTATATTATAACGTTTTAAAAGTACTTAAGTATGTAGTATTAAATAATTCTATTATTTTGGTGTTAATTTTAAAACATTGCTTGAAGATTGCTATCTTAATTTCTAAATGCGTGGAGCCTAAAAAGCAATTAAATAAATAACAAGTCTTCATTAAGCTTGTTTAGGTTCGTTTCAACTAGTTATATTATGTGTAGGTATTTTTTGTGTGTTATAAAAACCTCTCGAATTTTATAAAATGTAATAAAATCTTACCTAATGGTGAAATAATTACGTTAAGTTAGATAGTTAACGTCTAAGTATAATCACTAAAATTAAATATAAAACTTACCCAGATTTAATAAAAATCAGACTGTATTTCAATTAAAATTTTAGCAAAGTTATTTAGTTATACATGTTGAACTTAAAATACTAAGTTTTTAATAGAATTTAGCACGTTACGTTCTGTTTCAAACTGTCCTACTGTTACTTGTATGTATACACTTATTTATTTTAACTAAACAATTGTCGCCAAAACTAAACAATTGTCGTAAACCGTCGCTCAAAGAAGTCTGCAGTCTGTGAACATGTCATGCCGCACCCGCCATAACATCAGATTTGATAGACCACAAATCCTCGTGAAAGAACACCGATTCCTACCAAGGATGGTTCGCGAGGCTATTGAAATTAAAAAACATCCTAATTTCAATAGAGAAGATGGCTGGGTGCTTCCATCGTCTTGGGATCCGGTAATTAATATAATCAAATCCAAAACCAAGCACAACACTGCAAGACCTCAAGACACCGTGAGCTCATTCTGCGTAGATCGGACCAACAACAACAAAAATAATTAAGAAGTTTGAGGGTACGCCATGAACAACTATGCCTATTGGACATCTAACACCGCAGTCCCTCCCGTGACCATGGGTGCTGCAAAGCACTCGAAACGTCGGGAACTAAAAATAAAAAAAATAAACCTCGATAAAATCTGTAAAATAGTTTTTGTGTAATATTCGCGTAAATCTAAGAACTCAATATGTAAACAATTGTATTAGAACCTATTGTCGGCGAAATTACATGTTACTTACATTATAAGTTTATTATATATATGTTAGTCTGTAAGGTATATATTTTTGCCAATTTCTGTTGCCTGAATTAAATTAATTATTATTATTATTGTTTTCAGCAGTATAGGATTTAGTAATTTGTCTACACCATAATTTAAATCATATTCTGAGATTGCCGAAATAATCTCGATACATTTCTTCAGAAGTCCAAAACATTTATAAATGATGTAAAACAATTTAACACTGTGAAGCTTACATTCCCCAATCGGGGGTGGTAGAGATGTACTGTTTGTTGTTTGATAAGAAATTATTTTATAATGCGAAAGGTGTAACGTGCTATGGATATTAGGTTACTTTAAGAATCCAGTATTGTACGAATATAACGTGTCTACATTTATATAAATATTTCTAAAATAAAATCAATAAATGTTATTCATAAGATAACATACAACGCAAACAAATTAAATACTACAGTATTATGAATGAAATAATTCACTTGTTTTACTCCTATATTGAGGCGCTTGTAGCGCTATGCGGCCGCGGTGTTCTTACCGATCACCAAGGTTAAGCAGCGTTCGACTCGGTCGGCCTGAGATGGGTGACCGTTTGTGGCATTTTCATATTCGAGCGTCTCCGTGCTTCAGAAGGCACGTTAAGCCGTTGGTCCCGGTTACGACTTAATGTGGTAGTCGTTAAGCCGAGTTGGAATCCTTAAATGCGGCTTGATAAGTTCCAACAGCAGGTGGCCACAAACCTGCCTCCACCAATTCGCTCTGGGTCCGCGTGGTGGAGTATGACCTAATCTCTCTCACCTCGATTTGTGAGAGAAGGCCTTTGCTCAGCAGTGGGCAGTATAGGCTGATATTATTTACTCCTATATTCTGTCAGATTACAATTTTAAATGATAACTATCTTTTGATGTTTGAATAGTTAGCCCTTCATTCAGAAAATATGCCACCAACTGTTTTCCCCGAGGGCTTGGCACGAACAGATTGACGTTAGTGTAACGCTATCGAGTTGGTATGGCATCCTTTTCACACTTCAAATTTTGCTTTGCGTTACTATAACTTCAAATAATATGTGCTTAGCCGTCTTCTCTAGAGCAGTGAGTTATAGGTGGATATACTGTTTACAACTCTCCTACCGCTCTTTGTGTCGGTTACATGCGGTCTCTATGTTAAAACTTGTTTATTGCGATACTAGTGTCGACTGCTCTATGATTGATGGTAACAATTTGAACTTTCATGTGCTGTATTTAGAATTCTAAGGTGAACTTTAAGTGTAATGTTCTTTTTAGATATGCGTCTTAATCGTTTATCAGTTTACTATGCTATTATTAATAACACAATGTGAAGTTGTTTATTCTAGCAAGGGTTCTAAGAAATAAAAAATAGGTATACAAATCCGAATCCATATTCAAATGAAAGTTGTCTACACGACTTGTACAGAATAATGTACCTATGTAAGATAGTATATGTATAGAAAATAACAGTTGGTGGCCATAATTTTGCCTCCACCAGTCCTGCCTGGCGGAGTATGACCTATTCTAATGACAGACGATTTAGCGCAGTGGTTAAGAGCTTCAGCTGCTCCGCCCCCTGTGTCGAACAGTCGCGGGTTCGATTCCCGCACGGGACAAATCTTTGTGTGATCCACAATTATTTGTTCCGGTCTGGGTATTTGTTTGTGAATTTTCATGTTTGTAAACGCACCCACGATACAGGAATAAATCCTAGTGTGGGGCTACGTTTTTAAAAAGAGAGAGAAAAAGAGAAGAGAGCGAGAGAGAGATTTGTCACTTTTGCCCTGCAAGGGTACAGTGTAATCTGATTTTTTTATCAGGTATGTGTTATAAAAACAATAAATCTATCTAAGAAAGGTATATTCAATAGTAATTCAAAATATAAAAAGTATTTATATTAATTTGGTAACTTGTTCTGTATATCAAACAAATTTCAATGTTAGATAATCTTAATTTAATTTTTGACACGTTTTTTACTCAACATAAAAACGTCGATTTCTTGCTAACAGGATTTTCCCTTCGATGTTTTCGGATATACTGTCGCCTTCTAATTACACTTGTTATAGATTGCAATCACAACTAAAACATCTAAAAATGATGATGCTTTGTTTAAAACGATTTATAATGTGATGGGAATTAACTATACGTTATAAAATATGTTCAACTGATACATACGGGCCGCTACATTAAGGGCTTCTTTTTACTACCCTAGAGTAAATTACTCGTTAGTTACTTCTCGGTAAGCATTATTCGGTAATTAAAACTGGCTAATTTAAACGTCGGATGGATCTACTCAGAGATACTAAAATTCGTACATAGACTTTGCAACTTTAATTGTCGATTAGTCTACTTCAGACTTTACTCGACGGTAGTGAAAGAAGCCCTTACTCTATTTTTCAAGTAGTCTAGACAGAAGACAATGTAAGACACGATTTATATGTGTACCAGTACACCAGTTGTTCTGTTTCCCACAGACCGACGTTCCTACACTTGTTATATAATACTTACAATATTCATATAAGGTTTTATAAGTACCCATACAAAATGATGCTAAAAATAAAAATAATGTTATTTTTATACAAAACACTGTAACGGTATGTGCTCATTAGTGGTATTATCATACGAATTACGAGTAATGTAATTTAATTATCTTTTTATTAACACTCTCCATAACCTGTTATTTTTTTGGAATAACCGGTTTGACAAGAAGTTATTTAAATAAATAATTGAATATTTTGTTTTTTATTTAATAAAAAAACATAGAATATTTTGACTAAAGCATTTAAATATGTCATATTTTTTAATTTCATATTTGCAAAGTTTGCTCAGTGTGGAAATAGCTTCTTTGGATTGTTCTTAGGGGAGAGAGAAGAAAGTCTGTACTGTCAGCTGAGAAAATAGAATAATCGAGTATAAAAGTAATCCTTATTATTTTAGCCATAGACATTAGAAATGGAAGATATACAAAGACATATAGTGGGATTGTAAAGACGGATACGGCGTGTGTCCGGACAAAGCCCGGCGATGTTTATGTGTCTACATGTTTATGTCTCTATACCCGCTGCGTTCGGGCCGAGTCGCGTGAGCACCGGCTATATGGGCGCACGCATCATACGTCACCCGCGATACACTTCGCACCTTTATCAATTACGATTTTTATTATTCTGATCGAGTAGTTTGGGTGTAATATCTTGTTCAAATCTGGTAATCGGATGTTTTTTTACAAAAAAAATCATCTCGAACAGATATTGGTAGTTATTTTAAGTGTCCGTACGGATTGAGGAGGCAGTTTTGATATTCAAACCCGGGTACTACCTCTGTTTAGCAGCAATTAATTTAAATTTTTCTTTTGAACCGAGGAACCGCCCTAGAACTCGTAAAGTAGCCAGTGGATTTCTTTTGTGATAAAATATTCATTAATAATAAGTCCACAGTGATATTTAATAAGCTTGAGTTAGAAGCTAATAAGTCACATTGTATATGAGACCAACTATAATAGTCAATAGACCAAAGAAGATCTTTGCTCTTTATCGACCCCCGAGAGTCGTAGGTATGTCGTGAATAGATACACCAGTTATTAATCATGATTACTATTAATAACACACTATATATACACCGTCACGCCTATATTCCCCAGAGGGGGTGGCAGAGGTGTACTGAGTACACCTACGTTTCGCCGACGATGTTAGGTCCCATGTAATAGGGGGCGAGCCTATTGCCATATACCGGGCACAATTCCAGACTCCGGACTCGTACTGGGAATTTCTCGGTAGAAAAACTACATTTGTCCGACCTAGGATTTGAACCCAGGACCTCATGATCACAAAGCGATGCGCTTTGCCACCAGACCAACGAGGCAGTCGAACTATATATAACTTTTTGAAATTACCACTTTCACATCAAAGACTAGCTTTACTGTTAATTCAATTCATTATCGATAAAATATAGTACAAATATTATTTCTGGCCAGCAAATGGACTTCCATTATGATTCTGATAGAAATGTATCAAGTATACAGACTTATCACTCATGTGGCGTGTTTTGGGGCCATGAAGCGAGCTGCCCAAACCTGCTTACATCCCTGGTCGAACTAAAGGGTTATTATCATGAATTATTATCCTATAATATTGTCTCAAGTGTTTTGGTTTACTTAGGCAAATGTGGTGATGAACTTTCATCTAAGAAAAAATATGAGTCTTCGATAAAGTATTCTCTATACAAGGAAAATATTCAAATACTTAATTTTTTAGCACCGGTACGGTATGTTTATATTCTGAATACTAACCGGTCTTGATTCTGCAGGTAAATAGTAATTTATCTAAAAGATTATTAAGACTTGTTGTTGTAAAAAATAATTGCTTTTGCGGTCGGTTAATTTTAGTATACATCATGGCAATATTTGACTGTAGGCATTTTAGTCAGCAATTTAGGTAATAGATTAAATTTTAGTACCTAACAAACACGAATATCGAACTACTGATCGATCAGTAATTGCGGTGGCATTTACCTCAGTTGATTTATTGCCGCTATAAAATTTGTACCTTGAAGCGTTACCTATTCTCCATTTTAATGTTTTATTATTTAAATGGAACACGAATGCGCAAAAACATTGTAAGTGTACTTAACAGGATTTTGAAATGTTGCCATAATTCAACATTTCTCCATAAAGTCGGGGCACAAATTTGTAAGTGGGTATTAATATTTATAGCAAAATTGTTAAAAAAAGGGAAATTGACCTCGGTAGCCTTGCCTACACAAATGATAATACATTGTTCAAGTTGATGTATCTCTAATTGCGTGTTCACAGACCTACATTGTAAATATAGTGTATAAGAACTAATTGCGTGTAGAACCACCGTCATTTGTAATTGAATAATGGTTTGATAAATGCAAGTTTTCTTATAGTGTTTATGTCACGGGATGACCTATTGTCATCTTGGAAACCTGTTATTAACACTGTTCAGAACTGGTTTATTACATTTTAAAGTTGTTTATTATGTGTAAATAGTTTCATTGAGAACACGGCAGTATTTATGTTTCAATCAATATGATCCATCATGATTTTGATTTAAAAAATACGTTACTATATTTTATATTATTAAAATTTTAGTCGAAGTTAGTTTTTTTACCAAAAACATTTTTTACTTATTTCGTAAAATGTGATAGCATTTTGACTTTAATAGGTAGTAATTATACGTTTAATCAAACTCAGTCGAATGTAACCACAGATACAGCCTCCCTTTTTTAGAGTATGTAGATAAGTAGGTACACTTGGATTAGTTACAGTTTATCTGGTTTTGATAAAGGTTCGAGTCAATTTTCAAGTTTTTTAATGCACTAGGTTCAGGCGAGCCAAGCTGCGGACCTCTAGTTACACAAATAAAATATCAGACATTATATTATGTCTGATATTATTTGAAGAATTCGACAAGAGAACCTTATACAGAACTACTGTGCGCAACTCCGACCTTGTCATGCCAATAAATTGAGCAGTTGTGACACGCAAATATCCACTAACTGCACATGATTTACTGCCGACCAATGTAGATCTAACAATTTGCGACCAATTCCAATTGCTCCTTGATTCGTCAGCGCCTGCATATGGTAATAGATTCCCTTCGATACACAGCCGACCGAAATTGTTCACCTCGTTTTGGTAATCGAATTGCGATACCAATTTACCATTTCGGCAGAAACATACAAATTGAATGTTGCCTTAAGACATACCTTACTTAAATCACATCTACATAATACGTACCTTCTGTAAAATTCTCATGCCAGTTATTCATACATTTTTAAACACACTCTGTTACGACGGATTGATAAGCAGATACAAGCAAATTATTTCCTCGTAACAATATTTCTTATGCTGTTTGAACTGCAAAGCTCAGCGGGCGATCATGCGCAGGCGCCGCATTACAACGTTCCCATTGGCCCGGAGCGACAGGGCTGCCAATCTACAAATAACGATGGCCGGCACAGACCACCATTATAATTTAATTGTGGACTCACAATAATTACGGAGTCATGCCCCGTGAGACGTAACGCGCCGATTATCCTCTTCTATCCTTATGGCGGCTTCGAAATAACTGGTACGAAAATAAAATTATTATTCAGATCAGTGTCTAGTTACAGCAATGAACGATCGCTTTCTTGATTTATAAATTAATAAATAAAAACGACACGATGTGTAAGCTTGTGCCACAAAGTGGTTCATTTTCTGGACTGAAGTGTCATCGATATATAAAACGATGCAGTTAGAATATAGGTGATTGCACTAAAAATGGAGCATTCATCAATACAACGAGCGCAAGGCGAGTAGTTTATTCGCATTAAATCATACCAGCCATAAATCTCGCAAACCTGTTTTGCAGCTTATCAAAACAATACGCAGACACACTTCGAGCTACGTGTAGAAAAATGTCTTCTTTGCAACCTCAGACAAACTAGTTTTTGATGTATTACGTAATGCACAAGGTCCTATTTCCGTTGTCATTGTCAAATAAGTTGTTACTGTTTAGAGTTGTGTAGAGATCATTTCAAAATTAAGCCTCAAGTGTATGATAAATTCTCATAAATCAGACGTTATTTACTGGAGTATGGACTTTAAGATGTTTGCGAATCGGTTTAGTTTGGTGTTAAGGATTTGAGGCGTTAAGACGTTTTGTATATACGTAATGTGGAGAATAATCGGATATCGAATTCTCATCTCCTGTATGATATTTTGTTATACCTATGGCGGATGGAAGTACAAAAAGCGAAGGTAGTGATTATCGAAGATCGCCAGATAAATGCATTGTGGTATATCTTGAGATCGGAGTGGTCAGTTATTGTGGTACCCTACGTGGAAATATTGTGTAGAGAGTTCATAGCAATTTGACAGGTGTCGGTTGCTAGTTATTTATCCCGAAACGTGCGTATAGAAAAAGTGGCGTTTAATTGAATGTAAATAGAGGCATAGTAAATTGGCTACTCTATAATGTTGCATGCGTTGGTATGCGGTTGTTGATGTGAAGATAGTTGCCTGGTGTTTTCACACAATTAATTTTCAATAAATAATAATGTAGCATGAGTTACAAGGCATAGAACGCCCTGTGAGGCAGCCATCGGGCAGCTTCATCGGACCCACCGCTTCGAACGGCCGGCCTTTTAAATAAGCAACATTGGAAATTTTTACGTTTTCATCAATTTTGGAACAAAGTTAACACGTATATATACATACTACTGAAGTATTTTATTTTTTTACAGGTAATCTTCCTGTAATGTTAGTGCGTTAAAAAATTTTGAAATTTTCGTACACCAACACCCAGACTGATACATATATTTGTGACTCACACAAGGATTTGTCTCGTGCGGGAATTGAACCCGCGACTACTAGACTCAGTAGACGAATCGGCTTAAGCTCTTATCCACTGACCAAAACCACATGTCCAGAAGTAAGTAAGGTTCCTATTATTTTCTTTAAAGACTTTTCGGCGAAGTTGTGGAGAAATGTAATGTCTCAATCATGGTCAACAAATATCTGAAATTACGACTGATATTATCATCAATTATCTTCATAAGTATCATTAGGTTGGCTGAGCTTAGTCCGACCCACAAGGGAAGATATCACAAAAAGGTAAATTTTAGATGATACCGATACCCTTATTTTCGATGTCCATGATACTTTGAGAAAGTTAATATGAAATATGGATTAGAATTGAATTCAATGTTTACTACTCAAAGTTTTAGTAGCGTGACTAGTAGGTGCTTCAAAGGTCGACTCCGTAATAAATTAAACAGTACCTACATACATATTCAAAATAATAATTTATTGTTCAAGTTAGTAACATTGTAGCCTATAGCGAAAATATGCTTATGTAATAGGTTATTAAACCGATTATTACAGCTTAGACATTGACTATTTATAGCATTAGAAACTATTAGCCGAGCTCACACTTAATTTTCATAGCAAATTATGTTAATAATTAGGTACGCGACAGATTACTAACTACATTAAGTCATTAAGAAGGAAGGTAAAAAGTCTAAGGTCAATGAAGAAAAAATACTTTAAGCAATTAGGACGGACATTAAAACTAAAATTTTAAATTTATAGCGGCGGTAATAAAATAACTCTGAAAATGGAAACCAATCGAAAGAGATTTCATTCGGGTAATCAGAGGTTTCGACAGTTCACAGAGATACCTACATTGTTTTCATATAACAAGAGCTTATTTATCGCCAGTTTTTAATACGACCAGACCATTTCTGAATAACACTCTACTCTACCTCATACCCTTAGAATTTACGCAGACGATCTGCAATCGGGCTGCAAGGTATCACCAAAATTGCATTTTTGTGCAGTTGACATGACTGCATTGAAACTGTGTACTGTGTAATCCAGTTGCTATGGATAAAGTATAAAAATACTTAACTGTGCTATGGTCCTACCTGTCATGACATACGGAGCCGAGACATGGACACTTACGGTGAGACTAGTCCACCAAATGAAAGTTGCTCAGCGGGCTATGGAGAGAGCTATGCTTGGAGTTTCTCTGAAAGATCGAATCCGGAATGAGGTGATCCGACAGAGAACCAAGGTCATCGACATAGCTCGCAGGATCAGCACGCTGAAGTGGCAGTGGGCTGGCCATATTTGCCGAAGGACCGATAACCGCTGGGGTAGACGTGTTCTCGAGTGGAGACCGCGGCTTGGCAAACGTAGTGTGGGACGCCCTGCAGCTGGATGGAGCGATGATATACGGAGGGTGGCGGGCAGCGGTTGGAGGAGAAGAGCCGAAGATCGGGCTCAATGGCGTGCCTTGGGAGAGGCCTATGTCCAGCAGTGGACTGATACGGGCTGATGATGATGATGATGATGATGTGCTATGGACGTGCAATTTGACTGTTTGATTAAAAGTAGAGTGCATCATAAACGTCAAACTGCAATTTTGCAGTTACTTACCAGTCCCAATGCAGATCTTCTGAATAGTCTCTTTATTCCTACTCGTGTGTCCCATTTACTTGGGGTTGGCCTTCCTAGTCCTTTCATTCCACTGAACACGATTTTGTGCTGTGTCTGTGACTAGTTGAGCATCTTTCAGGTCTTTTTAGAACGTCGGCAACCAAGCAGCAGGTGGTTTTCCACGGGGACGTTTTGTCGTTGGCAAATTAAAGGCTACCTTCACTATGTGGTCATCTGGGCATCGCTGGATGGGACCGTACCACCTTAAGCGTTTTATCTTAGACTTTATCTACTATCCCCGCTATACTATATATACAGAACCCACTGACAAACTGAAACTGAAACTTGTTAAGGTGGTGTTTGTTGGTCGCCAAACATTCTGAACCGCACAGTACCACAGGCCGTATGGCTGTCTTATAAGTTAACTAGCCCCGTTAACCGTGACTACTAGACCCATTAGACGGAGTGGCTTTTAACCACTAGATCAAGCCGTCTCGTGTAATAGAGTCATTAAGTTAAATAACAGCTAAATATAGTCCATTATTTTCCATTCAACATTTCGATCCCTATCAAAATAATTGCAAAAAATATAGTGTCTATTTGCTCGCGTGTAAATTACGACTTTTGTTCTTCGGAACCTCTATACTACGTTCAATTCCCGAGCCAGATCGAATTAAAAGAACCTGAATATTGAAAGCAACTACAGAATAAAACCAATCTATAAAAATATTGGCAACAATGTTTATAATGGGGTTGTTTAAGGAAATAAAAAAGTCGAGGTTCTGTACAGAGATACGTGTTATTATGTTTTATTTGGTTGTGAAAAAAATATCGATTGGAAGATATGATTGCTATGTAAATTATTAACACGATACTCTACATAGCGATGTTTGATACTTGATATTAGAAAAAGAATATTCTTTATGACTTATTATATACAATGAGTTGAAATTAATTAATGAGCTGATTTTGAAAATAAACAGTTTTATTGTAAGTTTGTTACCTATAATCTATGCCTATACTATCTGTGAAGACCTGTAATTTGTTTTCTGTTATTATCTCTAGTTTCTATATTACTGTATTAGCTATAGGTGTTCCATCAAATAATAAATAAATAATAATACACAGAAATATGCAAATTAATGCAGGTCGCACTATCTTATATTTTAACTCATGAATCTGTGAATTGTCTGTGTCTGAAATATCTACCAATATGGTTAGTACTTGAGCTTATTATTAATATTTAATAACGCATCCTGAGTTAAAAGCGCTGGGATGAGATCAAACGCCAAACTGCATTTTAAAGATGGCGGATAATTGAACTCATTATGTTATTTATAACCACCGCATATGGTACGGTGAGCGATCCAATTGCCATAATTTAGAACGCAATTTATTTTAAAGGTCACTCGTGAAAGAGGAACATTGTCAGTGAATGTTTCATACATTTCTATTGTTCTGGCCCTACATTTCTCCATCCAATAGAAAACAGCAGAAACTGTATATAACCTACCAGTTTTCTACCTTAGAATGAAATTAGAATTAATAGGAATCTAGATACCATGTTCACAGGTTAATTAATAGTCAACCACAAAGATAATGCAGTTCGTCATTCCGTAATTCCGTTCATTGTGTCTTATCTAATAGTAGCTCTAAAGTATATGCTAATATTATGTAATAAATCCCTGAATCTGTAACACTGTGTATGATAATATGTATAAATAAAATGCAGCTTATCTAAACCCGTATGAACATATTAAACAAATTTTGAAACATTTTAAAAGTTACCAAACAATACCCACACCCATACTCGTAATAATTGTAAAATTAACAATTTGTCGAAGAACCCCGGAGGAGAATTTTTGATATATTATCAACTTGTCAGTTCGTGAATTCTTCACTCGACGACCGAGAATTCACGAGCATTAGTTTTACACTCGACTGTACCTAGATCGTTTATATGTTTATTTGAAAAAATATAAATAGATACTAGAACTTTAAATTCATATTTTTGCTGTATCTGCGTACGGTAACTAGTACATTTAATAGGCTTTTAAACGTTGTCAGTGTTGCACAATTCTAAATGAACTTAATTCAAACGTCAGACTGCCCCAGGCACTCTACATTGGATATTACACATAGATTAAATAACACTAAATATTCTGACGAAAAGACAGATAACAGAACGCTTAGTATTTGTAGATATAACATAAAACATACCACGGAACCAGTTTTTGATTGTACTGTTCGCATAAACGAGGAACTGTAAAATAATTTGCGATTACATTCTGTCAGTCGTGTCAATAGTATTACTCAGTAAACTGACAAATTGAGACGTTAGAATATTAATTTAGCTGACAGATTGCAAATAAACCATTTTTGATTATGGCATTAATAGATTTTATTATTATTTTATCCGTATAAAATCATAATAAAATCTATTATTTCATCGATTATTGTTATCGATTTTAAAGATAAATTTGTTGTAGGTTTTGATTTATGTGTCATAATTATCATGTTGTTACGCCTTTACCGGATTTATTAAAATTGTTTAATGAGTTTTATAAGGTAATAAAGGTTTTGAAATGTTCGCATAGTATTTTATTTGAACTCCTTAGTTGTTTAAGTGCATTATAATCTTATTAAATAATAAATAAAATCAGCTTAATATTTATAACACTTCATGCCATCACTCATTATATATTATTTCTTTGAAATATCATTGGATAAAGCTTAGTTACTTATAAAAAAATAAGTAAGTATATTAAATTTAACTAAAAAATTATAATTTTAATTATATACCAATTTTATTTTTGAATGTTGTAATTATTTTCAAGCGGGTTATAATTCTATGCTGACTCTACCCGCTTCCCGTGTACGGGCTCCCTCCAAGATGATGTTATTTAAGATGAGATCAATTTTATTGAGATTTATATTGTGAACGTGTTTTGTTTCCATTTAGTTCTTTGTCTATAAATTAACAATTTAAAAATTCGGCCAATGATTAATAACGATATTTGTATGATTTATTTTTAAATCCCAAACTCTTTTAGGTTTGCCGAGTAGGTACCTACATACATGATTAATAATATATATGTAACCTACCTTCTTAATGATCTACCTAATAGGTAGAGAATATGAACCAATAAGGTTTTTTAATTTAATAATATAAAATAGTAACTATACATGAAATAAAACTGTTTTTTCAGATTTTTTCGTGATTTATTTTTGATGTTTGATTTTAGATATATTAGATAAGTAGATAGTATACAAGCGTGATTGTGAATGTGGTCTCTCTTATATAGGACAAACAAAAATACCAGTAAAAACTCGGGTAAATAACACATAGTTGGCCTAAAACGACGTCGCTCAAAGAAGTCTGCAGTCTGTGAACATGTCCTTGACCACACCCGCCATAACATCAGATTTGATAGACCACAAATCCTCGTGAAAGAACACCGATTCCTACCAAGGATGGTTCGCGAGGCTATTGAAATTACACATCAAAACAAAAACATCCTAATTTCAATAGAGAAGATGGCTGGGTGCTTCCTTCGACTTCGGATCCGGTAATTAATATAATCAAATCCAAAACCAAGCATAATACTGCAAGACCTCAAGACACCGTGAGCTCATTCTGCGTAGATCGGACCAACAAAAGTAATTAAGAAGTTTGAGGGTACCCGGAACAACTATGCCTTTTGGGCGTCTAACACCTCAGTCTTGCCTGTGACCATGGGTGCTGCAAAGCACTCGAAACGTCGGAAACTTAAAAATCAAAAATAAACCGCGATATAATCCGAAAAAATAGTTTTATTTCATACATTTGTTGTTTTTGTCTACTGACATTTTTAATACTAACGTGTTCCTTACTATACTCTTAATTTATAGTCGAATCAGACTCTCAGGAAAACTTTGTGTGTGTGTGTGTGAATGATCTACGCTGTTGGCCGCGGGGCCTTTACAGCTTCACCGGACAAGAGGGCGAACGTGCAACCACTACGCTCGAGCCAGAAGGGCAAGGAGGCAACTAGCTCAAGGGCGCCTCAAGGAAGAACGGCCTCAGCTTGGGCAGTCGCTATAGGGGAGGTATACTAGGTGTCTCGCCGTGGTGCTCTGCACCGGCCGGCGGGCAAGGAATTCTTCGACCACGCCGGCGAGGTCGGTGTCTGAGCCTGTGTGCGATATCTGTATCCGAAAGAAGGGATGTAAGGGCATCGGGAGAATTCTCAAGAAAACATTAAAGGAAGCTATAAAATATTTCTTGTTCACAGTTAATATTGGACTCGCTGCTAACTGATATTATCATCTAGTATAATATACCTATTTATGTTTAATAGATGCCGTTTTGTTCTAAGTAATAGATGGTCTGTAGTTAGACCGAAGTGCAGACCTTTGTGCCTGCATACCTTATAATTTAAACATGAAAAGTACGTAAAAGATCAAGTATGGGCGTCATCTAATGAGACCACCGACGTAAACCTGATAGGGTTGTTCCTTACACTTACGAGAACCCGATATTCGCACGAGGGCTTTTTTAACGCGTGCTAATCAAGCGCAGTATAGAAACAATGGACTTACAGAACAATTATTTTAAAAGCGCTTACACCGCTTCAGCACAAAGCGTTGAAAAAGCAATTAAGCATTATTTTTCAGAGAGTTCTCTAAGGAAAAAACCTGAAATAAAACTATTTTACGGATTTTATCGCGGTTTATTTTTGATTTTTAGTTCCCGATGTTTCGAGTGCTTTGTAGCACCCATGGTCACGAGAGGGACTGAGGTGTCAGTCGTCCAAAAGGCGAAGTTGTTCCGGGGTACCCTCAAACTTCTTAATTATTTTTGTTGTTGTTGGTCCGATCTACGCAGAATGAGCTCACGGTGTCTTGAGGCCTTGCAGTGTTATGCTTGGTTTTTGATTTGATTATATTAATTACCGGATCCCAAGACGATGGAAGCATCCAGCCATCTTCTCTATTGAAATGAGGATGTTTTTTTAATTTCAATAGCCTCGCGAACCATCCTTGGTAGGAATCAGTGTTCTTTCACGAGGATTTGTGATCTATCAAATCTGATGTTATGGCGGGTGCGGTCAAGGACATGTTCACAGACTGCAGACTTCTTTGAGCGACGGTCAAAGAATCCAAAGCACTCGAAACGTCGGGAACTGAAAATGAAAAATCAACCGCGATAAAATCCGTAAAATAGTTTTATTTCATGTGTAATATTCGCGTAAATCTAAGAACTCAATATAGGAAAGAGCCTGTTTAACCCTGTACTCTCTACTTACCCCGTAAGTGATCTGGTCTGATGATACAGATAAATTTTTAGGAGTACCAATCACTCTGTCACAGTAAAATTATCAACTTGTAGATCCTATAACTTAGCAGGCAGCAAACTTACAAGTGATAAAAATTAGTCATTTCTTGGCTTATGGGCTTTATTTTATGCTGACCACATTGGTGAACACTGAAGATTCGGAGAAAATAATTAAACAGTACATTGATGACTAAAAAGCATTATAATATCATTGACTAAATAAAGTTACCTTACCAACCTACCTATCTGGTTTTTTTTTTAATATAAAACGTAGCCCCGCACTAGGACTTATTCCTGTGGTCGCGTGACAAACATGAAAATTCACATACCTACACAAATACCCAGACCGAAACAAATAATTGTAGGTTACACAAAGATTTGTCCCGTGCGGGAATCGAACCCGCGACTATTGGACCCAGAAAGCGGAGCGGCTTAAGCTCTTTAACCACTGCGCCAATACGTCAAATGACAAGCTACTAATGCTAATGTTGTCTAATGACAAGCTTGAGGGAAGGGGCTTTATTTACTCCTTTTTATATACATCCATTGAAAAAACGTGGTGCTATTCTGCTACTAAATAATAAGACTGAAGTAGCGTAACGTACATAGAGAAGAAAGTTTACGATTATAATAAATAAATATTTTTCTTCATTTACTGGCAATTGATAACCCTAATAAAAGCCGGCGGCCGTTTATGCGCGTAAAACCGTTCATCATACGACTCGCGTCCCCGTTCAAAATTTAAAACTTGAGGCTTTGGGTAGGCACACACTGACTACACACAAGGCATGACTATGGGTGATATTTATGACTAATGAATTACAATATGGATACGGTAATCCAAATATAAACCTGAATTTGGCATCTGTTCTGTGTGCGGCGAATCCAGAATGTTACTGCGTTACTTTTATTTCTCTATATCAGCGTGTAGATATATCTGCTAATCGGTTGCTACCTTTACAAAGATAACAATTTCTATCAGAAATACTCCACTTTATTCAAAAATATACATCTTCAATATTCAAAAAAGAAATAAATACATTACCAACTTAAAAAAAAAGAATATAAAAATAAAGTTCGCGCTTGACCCTTTTCCTAAGCGGCCGAACTTCAGCATAATCCAGTGCGAAAGGGACGCCACGCTCTGTCTCATTTGCGCTCGGTCCTTAAACGCTTAAAAAGCTCCATAGATGGCAGTAAAATCGTTGCAACTGTTTCAAGCGGCCACTAGTGTCGCCATCTAGCGTCGAATAACCGAACTTTTATGGCACGTTTATTGAAGAGGGTTCTTCGGCAGCTCGTAAACGATTTTATGGGCACTAACGAAGTCTACTCTCGTGCTCGATATTACCCGACCGAGTACGGTTGGGAATGCAATATTTGGATGCTCCTGTTCAGCAGCGGTGTATTCAATTCCACCGGTGTTCATGGGCTTTTATGTGCGATTCAAGGTGCGATTGGATGGCGTGCTCGAGCGTTTATTTGGCTTTATTGTTGGGGTTTGTTTATGCGATTGCTGTTTAACCAAGTACGGTGTTTGTACATGCTTTTGTTATGATTATTATGCTGTTTCGGATAATGAAAAGGAATACCGTGGGAATTTTCCGATACGAAGTAGAATTTTCTTTGCGCCAATTGGTATCGTTTTCTCATAAGATAAAGCTCGAAACAGTAATTATTGGCGTGAAAATATTATATTTGTATTTTCGAATATGGTGGGCGGGAACGAAGTTCGAATTAGGTACGAAACCCAATAACCATTTATCAGTGATTTATATTCGAGTTTTCCCCAAAACGTAGCCGTGAAAAAGGCAAATCATAAATAAGATCCGATTCAAATTTGTAGAAGATGCTATCGGTATGATTTGTAGGCTCGCACCCGAGAGCGCTTTGTCTAGTGATGTGCTAATTGCCCCGTCACGTATCGATAAACCGAATAAATGGCCCAACTATTGTACGCTTTACGATATGTACAATATTGCTTATGTATTGCTTCTCTGCTCTTCTGCCAAATTTATAAGGATAAGACCGATCAAAATTTAATTCGAATAAGATCGGTAATAAACAGATATTACGTGTTGTAAGTTGTTTTTTGTTAATCCATTTAGATTAATTTTGTTTTAGTAAATTTAAAGCCTACAGACCGACTTTTTTAGATATTTGCATCTGAGATGCTGCCAGTCATCTCAGATTTGGGCTCTTTGTTAGTAAACAGAACATTTAAATTGGTCTAAAAATAAAAATAGTTTTATTATTATCTTTAACGCTAAAGTTGCGTAACAATATCGTGGATTTTCTTTCCATCAATAAACTTTACTACCTAGTAAGAAAATTGCTAGAAATCCGTAAGTTTAGCGATGATCCCAGCGCTTAGCTGTCACAAGTTCCCCGCATCAGCATCTTTCGGGTAGACCTGTCGGTGAAATATCGCCCCGGGCCCATTCTTTTTATTCGCCTCTTATTTCTTATTGCGTTAGCACGACGGCTCTCTCGTATGTAGACAAAACTTACGGCGTGTGTCTACGAGACTTCGGGAAGTCGCATCACTAATTATTATTTTAGTTAATTTTCTGCTTTTATTTAGTTTTATTAAACTATCCCGAGCCTTCGAACCAATTGTTTCTTGTAGGATATTGTTCATTCAACTATTTACGTTCACACGGTTGAATGACATATGTGTAGGAAATGAATATGTATGTGTATCTTCACATTTTGTTACGTAGTTAGCCGTACGATTCGTGAATATAAATTAGATAAACATACGCTATGGATACCCGGAAACTGCCGAAAATGGCCCTTGTTCGAGCCTGACACGATACTAACGCCACACGTATCGGAGTCCGAAACACGCCCGATAAATATTCGTTAATTTAAATTCGATACTCGCCTACGCCCTAGCAATATCATTATGATTTAAGGCAGTTGAATATTTGTCAGAACGCATATAAAACTGTGACTAAATAAATATTGTGGTTGGTAACGATGTGCTGGAGCAAGTGAATGAGTTTGTATATCTTGGATGCGCCTTCAGTAAGGATGGGAAATACACCGCTGACATAGAGAGAAGAGTGAGTGCAGGGAACAGAGTGAATGGTGCGATGGGAAAGCTACTCGGGAGCCGGCACTTAAGCCATAAGGCGCAGCTGGCCATACATAACGGAGTTCTTGTCCCAACGCTATTATATGGTAGCGAGAGCTGGGTGTGTAAGAAGGAGAATGAAAGTAGGATAAATGCGGTAGAAATGCGAGCTCTGTGGAAGATGTGCGGAGTGAAGCAGACCGACTGCATTAGCAACAGCATAGTAAGACAGCGAGTAGGTATGAAAGATAGTATCGGTGTAAAGATGATAAAGGGCATGCTCCGTTGGTTCGGGCATATAGAAAGAATGCCAGAGGAAAGAATGACAAAACAGATATACAATGTGAAAGTGGAAGGATGCAGGTATCGGGGAAGACCTAGACTATCTTACCACGACCAAATAAACCGAGTCTTATCTGATGGAAAAGTCAAGAGTCTCCGTAACCGGCGAGCGTGTATGAGACGAACTATGAGAGTCGAGGAAGCCAAAGAGGTATGTAGGGAAAGAACCTGTTGGAACTCTGTACTCTCTGCCTACCCCGCAAGGGATCTGGCGTGAGGTTATAGATAGATAGATAGACTAAATAAATACATTTAATTACAAGGGTTTGTTTAAAAGATTTTTAGAGATCGATTTTGTGGTAGGTGTCGGTTTAATGTATTCTGAACCGTGTACCAAATAATATATGAGAGGGCCGATGATGTAAATGCCACCCTGAAGGCAACAAATCTCAACCGCGTCCACCGACAAACATTTTTTCTATACCGCATACCCCAAACAATGTGTTATCTGTCCTGATGTGATTTAACAGGTAATTTTTAAAATAGATTACCATTAAACAGAGCCTGATTTATGTGCGGGCACAATGTAAATAGGCAAGCAGTGAATGAGGAACTACATTTATTTTCATTTACCTCCATTTATATCGCGGCTCCACGTGGAGATTACGTGATTTAACAAAGGGAGTGCTATAAATCTGTGAGTCCTGTCTTAGTAGGCTTTTGTGGGCATTTTTGATATGTGCCTTTAAAAGCTTTTTTCTGTATTTAGATGAGAGTTCATTGTGTAATTCATTAGAGTGGGGTAGTGGGGAGGTCGCGTGGAGCGAAGTGCGGCGCGCGGTCGATATCGAAAGATAACGCCATATTTATTGCCGACCAATGAGATGTCCAACAAGGGCGCGATACTTTTAACGGCCTACGAATTAGTCGATACAAATAAGAACACAGCAATAAAGCCGATGTACGAATGATTACCAAATATTATCCTGTAAAGCGAAAATATAAAGAGAAAATCATGAAACTTTTTTTATTAAATAGTATTGGTTTGATTTTTTTTTATACTTTAGTCATATTTCGGTTATGATTGCTTTGATAAACATAGAAAGTAATGTTCTATGAATAATAACATAAATAAAAGATGTGGAAAATTTGGTGCTTTTAATATTATATCTTTGAACGTGAAAATATATTCTTGTGGATATTATAAAGTCGTAAAATAAACTCATACCTCATTCGCACAATCAATCATGTATTTGTACACAAAGCAGACAGTAGACATCTATTTGAAATTATAATTCGAGTATTTCATTGATAGTCTGATCACGTATTAGTCTGGACAGCACAAATCTATTGCAGAGATCCCAGTCTGATGTATGTGCTAACCGTTGGCGATAAATCTTATCGACACTAAAACTTTAATAGCTAACGATTCAATACGGATTTATAAAGAAAATAAATACAAACGTAATAGTAAATTTGGTAGTGGAAAATAATATATACGATTATTTTTAATATACATAATTAAGGTAGTATGTTTTTCCTTGAATCGGCATTTGTTATATATCTCACATAGATTGCATTATGTGTGGGTGGTCCTATAAACTTTAGCTCGCATTGTCTATTCTAGAATCGAACTTGCGATTTGCATTGGAACCTACTCGGCATACATTATAAAGTAGCGCCGTTGTAACTAATTAGCGCTCATGTCGATATCGATATTCGAATCAGGTACTTTATTAGTCGATGTTTCCGCTCTCTATATGCATGGTGTAAAATACAATATAATGTTTATTTGATTTTTAAACAAAAGTGAGCCATTAAACTTAGCGTTACTAACTAACGACTGACCCGAGCGACCGCCAGCCGAGTAATACGTCACGACTAGACAGCTGCCCCCTCCCCTGGACCTTTCAAAGCTCCAGCTTAACGCCAGAACGGGACGTCAATATAGCTGTTCTTGTCAGAGTAAAAGAGAAGGATGGGGCTCGTGAAACATGGCGTATAACGCCCCTTGATTTATGGTAGTGTGCCAAAGTTCGAACTTTATGTGTGCGTGACGCTCACATACGTACGACAATATAAATGTGTAATATTATTGTATTTCATTTAAAATACCGTTTTTAATAAATTGCCTTTGGCAATATTTGGATTTTATTCCTTAAAAACTCGACGTCCACTGCAAAAATTTTCACTACATTGGGTCCGAATTTAGTTCTCCTTGACCTCGATTTGTAAATCTACAGCGGAGTGGCTTCAATGACGTAGCACGTATTCATTCAAACTGTCATAACCATAACCATTGGGTGTCCATCGTCGTACGATGTGTCCTAATGCAATTATATAATTGAAAGTGCGTGTATGGCCCTCCAAACTTGCCGAACTACTTAATGACATCGTTGTACCATTGCCTATACGCAGATATCTATCTATATTGTATTCAAATGAGCTATTACGGACAGTTCTTGAATTTTGTGAATGAAGTGGCCGAGTCGCGTGCTCTTGCTTGAATTAATTTGCGTTGCATTATTTTAATGTGCTAATTAACTACTATTATATTATTAAAGGGGCGTTTTATAATAGGTTTGAATGGTGGATTCATTTAATTCATGAGAAGTGATCGGCGTCTGAACATGTATGTAGTATGTTCCTGTCTTACGCATGATGAAGCAGTGATTTGATTTTGTTGTCAGGATTATGTGTTGTAGTTAAGCGTACACTTTAATTCTATTTTTTTTTTGTTGCAGGTAATATTTTCTACGATAGTAACGTCAGGTGAGATGAAAATTATGAGTTTTCCTATCATTTTGAAGTAAGTATTGAGTAATTCTAAAATCGCCTATTAAATAAACGTAGCTTTAGTCATTATTATGTTGATAGGTTATGGTTATAAGTTTGCAGAACTCTTATATTTCTTTCAACCAAAAGCAAGGAAACTAAGCACTTCTGTAAATTTTCAACAGACATGCTCCAAATTTTGTAACGACGTACCTATATCGAAAACGTACCACTCGTTAATTAACCTTTTCACAAACAATTGTTTCTTATAAAAACATAAATATTAAACATGAAGGCTCTTCCCTCATTAAAGGGTTATTAGACACCGTGAGCGGAGCGAGCAATTTGCTAAGCAAAATATATAGCGTAGGTGGCCACAATACTGCCTGGGTAGCGCCGTAAACAAGCTCTGTTTCCTCGCTAGGTGGTCTTAACTCACGCTGCTATTATTTATTATGTAACCCGACGGAGTACAGTAGCTCCCTCTAAGCGGAACATCTGTCAGATACTATGAACTACTATACGGAGTTGTGTTTAAACGCTTTTGGTGTGCACTATCATTATTATAAGACGCGTTTGTAATTCTAGTGGGTGGACGACTTTTTTGTTGTTGTAGAGATAAGGCTATAAATATGTGTTATGACGTCTGGAATGATCTTTTGCCCACTATGAGTATTTTTTCCAGGCCGTATCAACGTCCTGATGTAGGTTAGGTACATATGAGCAATGTTATTGGCTATGATTACCGGTTATTATAGTACAACTTAAATTCTGGTGAAAAAACTGAAAGCAATATACATAAATATATGAAAAACCAAAAATAGTTTTTTGTACATATATGGATGTACCATACTAGTAATATAATAGGACAACAGCGCCTGGGAAGCTATGCCAATGAAATTCAAAAATTGAAATTTAAAAGTTGCTTAAAGCGCTTCAAATTATTTAATGGCCGATGCAACTTCCTAATTTACAATTAGTTTACATATCTAATTGTTGGTTTAGTTTTATACTAATAAAAGTGTAGGCATCCCATGCACCAATCTATTTCTTTTGATTAATATACACTAGGCAGGTGCTGTAAAACAGAAAATTTGGAATTAATTTATGACAACATTAGGTTAAACACAACAGAAAAAATAAATCATAAACTACAATATAAATTTAATACAAACCCAAGATTACACTTCTCCATAAATATTTATCATAATCACTATCATAATATTTCCAATAATTTAGAAAACATAATTAACCCCATGTACACTTGACCCCATTAATTGTAGAACGTAACAAAGTTTTTCCGTACCTACCGCCATTATTTATACATAATCGTTGACAAATTGCCATAAGATAGTAGATAGGTATGTAACGAGGGCACGGGCATTGTTCAACTAGTGACAAATAATGGCAGATAATACCACACTATCGGGTGTCCGGCGCAAATTTACCACTCTGTTACTAGCCAATATTACCACTTGATAATAAACATAGTATGTCATATACTTAGTTATCTACAAATTCGGAAATCGTTTTACAGTTAATTCGGAGTCAGTTTTGTAATTGTTACTTGATTAGTAGTTGTTCATTAATAAAGAGCTTCAATTAGAGAGTTTGTTTGTCAAACCTAGGTATTTCATGAAAACTCCGTGGTAAAAATAAAACAAAGAATAGAAATGTTTTTCTTTAATCTTACGGTTAGCTTCACAATGACGGTCTGTACCGTTGTAGCCGCTAAGAAAAGAAATTGATTGTTATTTTATTTATTAACGTTTTTTATAGTTTAGTTAAAAATTAAACTTATATTTGTGGTTCAATGATTACTACGGCTTCATTTTACAAACATTTTATTATGTTCCTTTTATTAAGTTTTTACTAAACGTAGCTCCACACTAGGAATCATTCTTATATTGTAGGTGCATTAACAACTGCCAAATACCCAAACCGAAAGAAACCCATAAGGGCTATACACAGATTTGTCTCGCCAGAATCGAACCGGGACTACACGATCCAATGACCGGAACGGTCTGCGCTCTTAACTACTGATTTAAGTTGTCATTCTAATACCGAATTTCCTTCTTTCATCGAAAAAAAACTCGAGCAAATTCAATTTTATTACACTTTAAACACAGACATGCCTTGCTATTATGAATTGATTATTAAGTAAGCTTGAGTATTTATTTTTAAAAATGTATTCAACCTCGGGCACACCCACCATGTACTAAATTATACCACGTACAAATGTTTGACCATTAAAATATCGCTCTACTTCAGTCTGTCATAATGACGTGTTACACAAGCGGCCGCGTTGTCAGATCTAAGCTCAGTCACGAGAGTCACGAGTCACCATGCACACACTTAAAATACCGTACAACCGCGGACTAAAGTCTTCGCAAATTTCTAAAACTTGACTAAAGGAAATAAGATTGGAACGTGTTGAACAGTTTTCGTCGCCGACTGTACCCCTCAAGTATTACTACCTACGTAGATCTGTGCAAACGCTTTGTTAGGATATTGCGGTAACAGAATTTATCGAATATTTTAATTAATATTATTCATCCGGTAGTTTCTTTAGCGATGAGTCGTGACTTGAGAGATGCGCAAAGGTTTTAATTAACTTGTTAAATAAAAATAAAAGCATAATTGCAACGATCTCTTTATTTATGTGCGTGCATCATTCAAATAAGATCAAATTATCAAATACCGTTGTTTTTGGTTTTCGTTCTACACGCGTAGTGTACACAGATCGACATGTGTGTGAGAATTATTACTTGATCAATTTTGTAAAGAAATATATTACAATAAAATTATTTGCTGTACAAGAAAATAAACCAGCTAATATACACCCAAACAAAGTTAAAATAACACGCATCAATCTCCTATATTAGCTCCGAGAGCGGCGGAACAACATAAAAAGTTTCCTATACTCGATCGTAAATCTCGCGTTTTTTAATAGATAAATAGGGCCTCGCACAAACGAGCAATATCGCATTATTTGGCCCTCCCTCAGGAAGGGCCCTCCTGATAAAGCCTCCTTGCCTCACACCCTTCATGCTAATGTACTACGCCAGACGGTGACAACCATTTTTTGGCCCACTTGGCTACATTATGGGAGCTATAAAGAGTATTTCAAATTATATTTTCCGTGTCCATTAAAAAGGCGATGTGGCTTTCTCTGGCTTATTATTCAAACTTTTGTTCGAAATTGTAGAAACGTGTTTTTATTTTAATACCTATGCACAAAGGTACAAAAGGTTTTGTTGACCTCTTTTTTGCTTTTAACAGGTAGCAGTATCTACTAGTTTTTTAAGTTTACAAAACAACAATTGTTTTACCGTTGGCGGCCTTTTAAAAGGCACAAAGTACAGGTTCACGGTACAACGTTATAAAATGTTCAAAACTTCGAAAAAATATGCCGTCGTAAACAAAATGGTTCGGATGCAAAGTTAGATAAAGAACATCTCACACACCTGAGCTAGAAAATTGCTTTTTTCTAAGCGCCTCCAGTTTTTTACGCAACTTTCTCCGAGAATAAAAGAAGTTTCGTCGAAGAAGTTTCTTTTTTTTTTCTTTTTGGTGTGGAACGTAAATCATCTCATATACCAGCGTTATGACGGGCTGCAAAAGCGCAAAATATGGTAACAATAAAAATATTGTGACACGTCAAAACAATTGTTCGGGACGCTTTTGTTTTGGCGAAAGTTTTTGCGTAAAAAAGTCTATATTATGTTTGTTTTTGGGACACCGCAGATGTTGCGAATCTAACTCATCCCAGAAATCCGAGCATTAGTTTAAACTTATTACAGAGGGCGCATAAAGCACGGCGGACCCTTATCACAACTAGTTAAAAACTAATTACCGGGGTGACACCACCTTTCCATAAATCCCGCGGCTCCTCCGAATTACTCTGACAAAAGTTATTTTTAAGAAAAAACCCTTGAGGCTGCGCGTCCCCCGCGCCCCGCGTCTCCCCGGCGTCCCGCGAGGAATTTATCACGATTTATATTCATGGCATAACAGCAAGAGCCCCGTTTAGGGTGATCCCATTCAAATTGTAGACTGCTAAATAAAACCTGTTATATTTTGCACGATATCTATATTAATATAAAAAAAAAACGAAATGCACGAATGAACGAATGTTTATAATACCTATACCTAAATAAACTTTGTATGATAACGAGAATCTCATCAACAATTATTCCTGATTATTTTTTTGCGGACCCAGCGTTATGGCTATACGGCTTGAGTGAGGCCTATTTCTAACAGTAGACTGATATGGGTTGCAGATGATGACGGTTTTTTGGATACTTACCTAATTAATACGATACTAACAAAATACTGAAGGTAAATATACTACGTCTATTCCTTAAACTTTGGGATAAAGTTTGTAGATCAATACCAAGGTTCAACCTGACGAGTGCTATGCGAGTAACTGGTGCGGGTTGGGGCACTTATGCGGGTAATTTACATCATGTAAATAAATACCCGATTTCAATGCTCATGAATGTAGGTGTTACCAGTTACCTGCGCAAGTAATTCGTGCGTTTTGCTCGCCTTTTTACTTGCACCATTTACAACATTATAAGTGATTTCGTTTTTATTTTTGTATTTTTTTTATGTTTATGGCATCACGACGACGCGTATTTTGCACATGTCAAGTATTAGGAATATTCAATTCTAAATTAATTAAACTTCCCGATGAACTTGATGACAAGGATGATTATGAAATTGATAAAGTGCCCCACCCTGGATAGTAAAGCGATGGATACTTTACATACCAATGCAACGGCCGTTTTGAGAAAAAACGAAAGGCATGTTTTATTTATATAAGCATACATAATGGTTAATATTCCACCAACATCACACATTATAATTCAAAACAACACAAGTTATGGAAATTAAAACAAATTGACAACATCACTCCTCGATTTCCACCCGTTTTTATTTTATTGACATTTTAAATGACAGTCATAGTTGTAACTTTGACATTAAATAATGACAGAGAACTTCCTTCAAAAATACTAATTAAGAAATAATTTCATTCTATAGCAATATTTCATGTCAATGCTAAGTGTCTCTATAGTATATAATTCTAAATTTAACTATTACCCACGTCTGTGAACCAGGAACCATATGGTGGTTCGTTTCAACCACTGGTGCCAGTAACTCCTGGGCGGAACCACAAATCAAGTGTGGTTTCGGGACGGAAGCGTTTGGTGTCGGTACGACAACTGTCTAAGAGCCATTAATTATTGCAAGGGTTGGGTTCGATGAAATTATTCGAATAAATTGTTGTTTTCTAATAAATCTTTACATTCGAATAAATTAGTCATTCGCATATCTAATTTTTGTAGTTTCATATACATATATTGCGTATTGGCAAGTGGAAATAGGTGGTTAGATTTATTAACTATATTTCATTACTTTGTGAATTATGGAGTTCATTGCACGCAATCTTACGTTCGATGACGAGTCTATTAAAAATAATCTATAGAGGCTGTAAGTATTACCTAGTTAAGTTTGGAATTCCGAAAATAACTTTAATTACAATGGTAATAAATCATTATCAAATGCTATGTTAAAATCTTTGATAAAATTACATACACAATAGAAAGTCTTTTTAAACACGGTTTCTACAGTAAGTTTGAGTCTTTGCAAAGTATTTATTTAATTTAATTTTTCATTGTACATATTTACAAAATGTTGAATTGAGTGCAAAGAAAAATATCTATTTCTCTAACAGCCAACATTTAAGGTAGAGAAACAGATCATTAAAATGACGATAGAAATAAATGCACAACACAAAGTACTGGACTAACTTACGTATATTTTTTCCTAATACGTCCAAGCCTAGAGACTTTTATCTGTAAATGCTAGTCGCAAAGGGGTGTAGCCTCCATCCAGGGTGGCTGCCATAATTGATGAGGTTCTTACCGCGGCAGGGCGTCGTGGAATTATCATCGCGCCGCGACACCCTGGTACAAGCTCCCATTAATTTGTGATTAGCCCCCAGTTAGGAGACTCTTGGAGGCTTTCTTCTAATTAGATAATCAGTTTTTCCGCCAGAAGTGGGATTAAAATGTCTTGAGCAGATGTTATTAATGTTGGATATATTTTGAGGCGGGGATGGGGCTGATTTTTATAGATAAATGCTTGAGTATACTCTTGAACCCATGTTTTGAAAATGTTTTAGTGTTCTGTTCGTATTTTTTTTTAATAAGTTGCTTCGTAATTTTTGTCAAATTGTAATGTTTTATTAGAGTAAGTTTATGGATAAGAGCCGATCATTGTTCAAGAGCATTGTAAGTTATAATTATACAAAAATAAATGATTTTAAAGAGCTGTGAATACTGTTTTTAAAACACACCACCGTCACGCCTATATTCCCCAGAGGGGGTGGCAGAGGTGTACTGAGTACACCCACGTTTCGCCGACGATGTTAGGTCCCATGTAATACGGGGCGAGCCTATTGCCATATATCGGGCACAATTCCAGACTCCGGACTCATACTGGGAATTTTTCGTTAGAAAAACTACATTTGTCCGACTTAGGATTTGAACCCAGGACCTCGTGATCACAAAGCGATGCGCTTTGACACTGTTTTTACAATAGATTTATCCAACTAACTAAATATAGAAAAAAACTAAATTTATTTTGAAAAAAAGAACTATACCTATAAATATCAAAGCAATACGCCAACAAAGCCAGTTAAAACGGACAGACAAATTGTGTGTCTCTTTATTTACGACACCAAAGAAGTGAGACAAAAATTCGTTGCAATATCTAAAAACTCAATTCACTCCCCAATAAATATCTTAAGCGTCGTTTACTCAGAATGAGGCAAAAACGTTATTCCCCCCTATCTTATACTGTTTATTTAAAGGTGGATTTGTTGAGTATTTCTTCATGCACCTACTACACACATGTTTATGCTTTGTTCGTACCTCAGATCATAGAAATTAATTATTTCTTTGATCTGATATTGGCACCTAACAAATCTTATAATGTTTCTTATTCCTATTATCTACAAGGTGTAACATAATAAACGCCAGACCTAAAAGTAGTTTGTTCTAAATCGGTAACTGAATTCATTCCAACTATTTTAATGTTACACATTTTTATTAAATTTGCAAAATATGCTGTTACTCCTTCAGTGCGCTATAACAAACTAAATTTATTATTGATTCAAAGCAATATGGAGATTTCAAATGCATTTCTAAAATGTATTTCTTAATATGCACACATACACGTTCAAGTTTCATTGTTAATTGGGGTATTAAAGTGCTTAAAAAGGGGTAAAAACCTTTAAATTTGCAAATTTGGTATTTGTATTGAATTTGTGAAGTAATTAGCTAATCGGGGTTGCTGAGGTCTTGCGTAAATTACGATATATCTTAGTTTTTAACAGTAACCCAACTTACTTATGATTTCGATTTGTTTTTTTTAAAACTTATCCCCACACTAGGATTAATTCCTGTGTCGTGGGTGAATTAAAAACATGAAAATTCACATACACAAATACCCAGACCGAAACAAATAGTTGTGGTGGACACAAAGATTTGTCCCGTGCGGGAATCGAACCCGCGACTATTAGACACAGTGGACGGAGCGGCTTAAGCTCTTAACCACTGCGCTAAATCGTCGGTCAAATTTGGATCCTGTTTCCGATATCACCTAGCCCAAACGAGCTATTTGCACTATAGCCATTAAATAAGTAGTCAGTTTTAATTAAGTAATTATAATCTTAACATAGGTACAGGTATTATTACGAGTCCAAGATAACTAGGATAGGTACTAATTACGTATAGGTAGGTACTATTTCAAAATTTTACTGTTTTGAGTGATAAATCTCACTGTACCACTCCGGTCAGATTTTAAACTAGTAATAAAATACCAGAAAAATGAGGCTAAATAAATTCACGAAACATAAAGATCAATAATTCTTGAATATATAAAAAAAAAACTAGGTATGAATGATTCATGCCCCTATGTATGGTATACGTAATTTTTGATACGAATTCATTAGCTCGCCATTTTTTGCTTGGATACGCGAAACTATGATAAATAATACAAATCGCATCGCGGTATGTTTCTCCCCGCTGCCCCCTATATTTCTCCGTCCAAGTGGTTTTGTCTAAGAAAACCTACGTATCAGATTAATTCGGTTAGAGGGGGTTGGATGGAGCCAATTTGTCTGATTGCCGCCGATGTCAATTTATGTAAGTAAGTTACCTATGTATGCCGATGCTCTTGGTTTTCAATAAATTCTGACCCTATCTTGTTACGTCCCCATCGATAAATATTTGCGCATGATCAATTCAATAATCTTGCTCTGCGCAGTTGAATTATAATTTGATTTATTTTGTTTCTTCGATGCGACTGGCATTTTTTACAAGCTTTTATTTAACTATGTTCGTATGACTGTCTGTCTTCTTATCCATTTTACAAGCACTAACGGGTCTCTGGTTGAGCTGAAATTTAGCATACGTATGTAAGTTTGCTGACAATGTAATAATATGGTACTATGGAGCTGGTCTGATGATGGAGTCGGAAGGTGGCCATAGAAACACGTGACTTAAACAACATAGCCCCCTCGTGTTTAGGCTTGTTGGATTGCTATTGACGAGTTCTTTACAACCAGATGAAGTTCAGGGTCTTATGATGAAGCCGAAAGGTGGGCAATGGAACCACCCAATTACTCAATATAACCCCGCCGTGTTTGGGCTTGTTGGGTTTGTCTTGACGAGTGCTTTAGATCCGGATGGTGTTCAGGGTCTGATGATGGAGCCGGAAGGAAGCCAAAGGAACTCTTCAACTAAACAAGATATTATCGTTGTGTTTATGCTATAAAAGCTTATTTTTAAAAAGGAATTTTTAAGTTTAAGTTATTATATGTTGCTTTCAATTTTATTTTAAAAGAAACGACTCAAATATACCTACTGGAATAAATATCAAATACAATGTATATACAAATAAACAATACTCCTCGGATTCATCCGTTTAGCTACGATGCCTAAGAAATACACAGAGATACACGTTACACTTATAATACCACTCTTTTTGCGTTGGGGCTTGAAAATAAAATCATCTAATACCGTTAAATTCGAAGTTTCAAGTGTACGCACACCAATCGCTTCCAAGTGGCCTAACGGATGCAATAAAACTAATTAATCCACTCGAGTGCTAAGAAAACATTGGAAAGAGGGTAACAAAAAGGCGGAACTCGTAAAATAATCAACTCTCACCTCATAGAGCGTTAGGCGTATTGTTAATTACAAAGGTTATGTATCCACCGACCCCGACGGCCATTACCATCAACCGGTACACGCCTCTTTTGGGTAAACGTACCAAATCTCGACACGAGGGGAAAAATCAAACAGTAAATATCGGAAAGCAATCCGAGGTGATTCTATTAGATTGAGTTAAGCGGGAGGCTTACTGCGCTTTGAGGTCTTTGGGGCTTACAAAATGGCTACTGCGATTTATATTTGATTTAAACATCTTTAAACAAAAATAACTGGCGCATCTTATCTCATAGTTTGATCAGGATTTCGGCGATGGCTTGGCCAATCAAATCCCTAAGAGTTTGATTGAATCGAGTAAGCACGAGTTCTACGGAGTCGATACCCTTGCAGAATAATTCATCATCAACTTTTTAAGCATTTTCATCAACAGCTGTATGTGCAATGCATTTTGTCCCTCCTTCCTTTTTGTTTTTATCCACCATTTTCATATAATATTTGATGAAATCCGTCCAGAAATGGAATAAAATGATATTGCTGGCCATTTTCTCGCTCTATATCCGTCCACATTCATAGTTATCAGTAGTTTACTCACTAGTTTCTTATCTCATTTTATATTATGACTATGCCAATCTCATATTTCCGTTTTTTTCAGTGACGGGCGCCATGTTTACGCCTTCCTACATATAATTGTGTAACCTACTGTTACTTAAACTCAAACTCATTTTTGTATAAATGTCTGCTTCGGGGGGTACTTACAAATTGTCAAATCTCATATATTTTTATCTAATTTAACTACTAATCTATTTCTTTTGGGTTGTATGATTGTAAATGTGAAATACTCATTTATGAATACTAGCAGAAATAATTTCTAAAGAAGCATATTTTAATATACTAAAAAGCGAAATTGCCTATCTATGCACTATTGTTACAAATGATAAACTAGTTGTAATTTTCACAAATTTGTTTTTCTTCATTGTTAGCAAACAATATTCAATTTTACGTTATTTTTTACTAAATTGTTAGTATTTTAAGTTCGCGTGCGAGAGATTCATCAGGGTTTGTTCTCGTGGACCGGCCAGCTATCTAGATTTACCTTCAGACCGCTACATTTCTTAATTGGCATTTCTTGATTGCCGAAGCTTAGTTAAGCTGTTTATTTTCTGCGCAACTAATAAACCTAATCATAAATAATCAATTGAAGGCCATTATATGAAGTCAATTATTTATAGTGTGTATCAAATAATTTTATATACAACAACTTTTATATACAACAAGGCTATTGATAAATATAAAAATTAAGTGACAGAAATCGAAGCTTGAAATTAAAAAATAAATAAATTAGTACAGTTTGCACCCAATTAGATGCCTACATAAATTTCATGTGAATATATTCATTTCAAGCTATAAGTGACCTAGTATTTAAAAAAGTAACGCAACGATTCCCAAGAAAGCCTAGTAAATGCCAATTCGGAGGTACTTAAAAAGGTTTCTCACACAAATGTCAATACCGCCGGTGCTTCGAGTACGGGTTAACTCCTGCGATCTAGATAAGCCATCACATTCAAGATATTTAAATCGATTTTCCCCAATTTTCCGCGAGCGGGCGAGTTAAAGCCCCACTCAATTTATCCAGCGCCGCTGCGGGGCGGTGGGACCTGGCCTCTCCATTGTTCGCCAAATGAACTACGCTCCAAGCTTACAGGGCCGTTACACAGCTTCCGTCATCATTTTACGGTTGGGAAATTCGATTTTTGCATGTCTAGAACTAGCCAATAGATCTTTGAGACATGAGACTGAGATATTTGAGTTAGAAATTTAAAGTTGTGGTGATCTAGACCGAATGTATTATATTTTAAAACCTTACATAAAAGTTTACGATTCTACATATTTCTGAAAGAAATATATAAACCAATGCAGCATAACCAATATAATATTTTAGTTACTTAGTCGCATAGAACATTTTACGTCTAAATTTTGCCCAAAATTCTTCACCATTACCAAAATAATCACAATCGCAAATTCCCAGTTAAGGCCTACTAAAGTTTGTCCGAATCATGAAGAATATCGTTCGCACACTCTACAAATAAGTTAGTAATAATCTATAACATATTATAAGATTTCAGTTATTCCAAAATATAGTCAAAACATGACGCTCTGGCAACCCTTCAGATATTCTTTCATTAAGGAGTTTTGCTTATTTCGCTCAACCGGAACGTATTTGTTGGGTTGCTATTTAAAACATTCGCCCCGACTGCTTACATAGATCAGATACGTTCAACAAAGGCTTTTGTAATTAAGAAAGATATTTTAAGTCGGCGGCAGCTTGACTTTATATACGCAAAATGAATTTACTTAATTTAAGGGTGTTTTGAGTTTTGTAAGACGAAATTGTTGATTGCATCCAGTTAAACAAACAACGAGTTTAATAAGTGTGTAAACGCAAGTTGTAACAGTTAAATGTTTAAAGTTTTCTTTAAGTTTCAAAGCTCAACAACTTTAGCGCAAAATTTTGAATGTGCGTCTCCAAAGACCGTTTGTTTTGACCATTTCTTGCACTTACAATGTATCTATCTACATTGTATAAATAAAAACGTGTAACACCCTAATCCAAAAAAAACTGTTAATGAGTAGAACACGCAAAGCAATATTTTGGTGGGCTACCAAAAATAAATTTCCGAATTCCAACCCCAATTTAGGAGTGCATTATTTTCGCTTTCACAGACATCCGATACAATTAAAATCTTCTTTAATTAAGGGACGAACATGAATCATTCGCACGTGGCGCACTGAGTTTTCCACTTGTACACGCAGGAGCCTTAACACAAATTGGCTTAGAACTTTAATTCTCCAAACAAATATCAACTTTAATGTGCAGAACTTAGAGACCGTTTTGGTTAACCCGAGTTAAGTAGTTAAGGCGTAGCGCTGCGTACTTTTAGGGTATCTCTTTTCACTTTATCGCAGTGTCTCCGTTATTTACTCGTACGTGAGGGATGCTCGCAATAAATAGGTGCGCACAAACATATTTGACATTTACAAATACCTCCCAAATTGGTTTCCTTGGCGTGACTGGCCGTTATTACGAGTTTTGTTTACTTATTGCCCCCGCACGGTGGCAGGTTGTAATACAGCGGAAGATTTTGGTGGGGATCATATATCAAGATACTGTCGTATTAGCACTGGACGTTAGTCTGGTCATTCACCGCTATTCTTTGTTTATACACCATAATATTATAGTACCGTAATATATAGAAAAAATACGTTATTATTTAATATACCGCATTACAGATATTTCAAACGGTGTATCGGTTATTCGATTAATGCGTAACATTTGAAAATAGAATGCATCACGATTGGCCGTTTGTGCAGCATGTGGCCAGCGTTATTCATCGAGTAATCGAATCGGTGCTTTATTCGATCACTGGGCGAAATACGATGACAAAAAAATTGATCATGTACTAAACGAGGTGCGAGTCTCACTCCACCATTCCGGGCGTCCGTCGGGAGTTGTAATTCAAGTGACAAATATCGAAAGCCACAATTCATATTTTTCTGCTATCTCCGCTCGTGTCGCCATCTGTGCCGCAGGGACACTCGCTATTGGTTCTCCATCAAGCGGTCGCGTGATGTATTTTTGTTGCGAATAAAACATTGTACTTTTTTCCATCGGGAAATGTTTTATAAGTATTTTTATGGTTGCTACGTGCCGGTCTATTTTGGGGTGTATGGGCATGTTTGGGGCGCAGTGGTTTCTCTGTAAATGGGAAAATGCATAAAAAATGCAACCCTCGTTGCATCACACACATGTCTTCTAGAAATTGAGTATTTACTCTAACAGACGTGTCCTGAAATCTATCTCATGCCGAATCAATAAAAAAAAAATCAGTCCTTATTAAATTGTACAGACCGCTCGCATTATAAAAATTAAACCGTTCGTATGTAAGTAGGCTGTAATTTAAAAATCTCATTTATTACTGTATCGTCCGAAAATAGTGTTGGCGGTACACGGGCCATGCATTATCGAGATCGAAAATTTCACGTGCCCATATAATTTTAAGCTCGTAAAGCTCGGCCAATAATTCAACGGGAGCATTTGCGGAAAATGCATTTTATTGTTAAAACGTGAATTTTATTTATCGCCGACAGCCCGCGGTGGTCAGGGGGTGGTGGGGTTGATTTGCAGTAGCATCGAAGCCACCCTTTGGTTCGGATTATTTATACTAAAGGTAATATCGCCGGTTCATTAATGGGTAATGTAACGTTTGTATGTTTTCGCTGACTCGTTTGCAGTTCATTAAAAATGAGATGTGATTGTTTTTGGCTTCGACTGATTTTTTGGATGCGTATATAAATGGAGATATAAGAAGCTAAAATTTGTCGAACTATGTCCCCCTGCCTCTTGACTCGACTCGACCAATCACTACTCACCAATCACTAATCAATCAAAACTCGTGGGTATGTAGAGTTAATTGGCTCTCTATATTCGTATTAAAGTAATTCTTTGAAAAATATAATACTTCTCTATGTACTTAGCTGTTTACCAAGTAAGATAATATGCGTATTATTAACTTGTAGGTTAACAAGATATATTTATGTACAGACCGATATTCTACAAAAAAAACAATAACAAAGTAAATTCACTTCTATCATCTAACATTGTGAGATATTAAGACATAATCACGAAAAAAAATCAACTGGATGCCACCTACAGCTTAATAAAATAAACATAATCACAAAACATACTCACCAAATTTCATTTAATTACCCACAATTTACGACTTCACAACTTGTACCATTTTTTTTACCCAGAAATTTTTCGAGCCCGACATCGCAGCCACGCCTTAATCTGCAACCAAGGTACGTAACACATTAAAATTACTCATGCTGTTTAAAACAAGCGCTTTACACTGAATAACTCATACAATTTCAGTTCGTAAAATTCTTTATCTGTACCTCTACCATGAGTCGTCGTTGTATTTACGCACGTTTTCTTCAGATCCCTTGCAAAATAGGCAGAGAGTACGAAGCCCAACAGGATCATTCCATGCGGACCTTTCTGGCCTTCCCTACTGTAGTCGTTCAAAAGGAGTGCGGTATATTTTTTTATTTTTTGTATGGCAGCGAAAAGAAACATTACCAGGTCATCGGTATATGCCTGTTTTGCCTACTAGAGTGGGCATTTGACATGCACTTCATCTTATCCGTGGTCGATTTAATAGCCCCTAAAGACTATCATATTTATCGAGCACAGTGGCGAGGTCTTCCAGAGGACATAAAAACTCACGAGAAGTCCCCACCTGACGAACCCAAGTCCCCTTTCAAGCGCTCTAAGTATATAATATTTATCTCTCATAAGTGTGCAAGCTTTTGAATACCTAAGAGAGACATGGTAGAAAAACGCGTTCGGTATCGGGACTCAACTCGGTAACTCATGGTAAACGATCTGGGTCGTTATTCCGTATGACCAAATGCAGCACGTTACGATGACTTGGGGAAATTATCGTGTTATTGTATTCTGTATGCCACTGGAGTATCGTTCTACGTAGTTATCGTAACATACCGCGTTACGTGTTTACTTCGCCATAGCGAATAAGGACATTGTGTTTTAGCACGCGTTGAGGCGGTCCCTTCCGGAGATAGTTATCAAGTTATAGCTACCGGCCGACATCGTCTTATACACTTTTAATTGCAAACCTGGATTATTTAGTGCGTTTTGATTGTGCATACATAATTTAGTAGTAACTTGTGAATTACATTTAGCCAACTTGAGCGAAAGTGACCAGGTGTTTGGACATAAAACTGGTTAACGCGAGTATGTAAACTGCGATCCTTAAAGAAAGGTTCAGTCTTGTACAGTTTGGGAAAAGTTTAGAGAAAAATAATAGGCTTCATACCGCATTCCAACAACCGTTCTTTCAACGCTCGTTGCTGAAGCGCTTTACAAAAAATGTAGGTACAGTTAGCCATTTGTTTCCTCGCATCGTTGAAAAAACGCTTGTGCGAATGCAGGGTAATACGTACATCATGTTTGTACAGTAAACATAAGTGTATAGTTCATACATCTATGGCCGATATTCAATACCCGCCCACAAGCTCCGAAAAGGAAACTGCAAACTTTTTTAAAGCTATCCAATGCAGTCCCCAGGCTCTGTCCACCGCATCCCCATCCCGAGCCGGGCCGGTCCGTTTTTTCGGAGCTGAAAAGCCAATTTAGAATGAATCACTGCAACAGTGGCTAGCATCTGTGCTAATTTACCTACGAGCCGACAGTCTAATGCGACTCGTTCGCTCGTACATATCGAATCGCGACCGAGCACCGAATATCGAAAGCCGGCATTAGTCGGATACAGCTAATACACACGGGGGTAGGTTCGATAAATTATTGTGCGTTCATTTGGGCTCCGATGTTTAATCTATCTGTGGCGATACAGTATCGCTTCGGGCTATTGTGTTTTGAATCGTGAGAGAGTTATTTGCAAAGGTAATGTTTCTGTGCGATCGTGTAATTAGGTGGAGCGACGAAATTATTTATTGATTTCGTATATAACACATCTCTTCATCTTTCCTGGCCATTCCTATTACCTATATGAAGCTTTTCAACGGAAACTCTACGTTCAAATGTATTATGTAGTAAGTAACTAATTAATTCTGAATATAAAATTAATTCTGCTAAAAATACAGTAGGTGGGTAACCTCTACAACCTTACTTCGAATACTGATCAGATCATTATTTTTTTTAAATTATTTTACTAATATGAATAGTATTCATTTCTATATAAATAAAAATGAATGCCTAAAGGTGTTGCTAAGCGTGAAACCCGAGAACGGCTGGACCGCTTCGGCTAATTATTTTTTTTAATTATTCCTAGTAGTACGAGGAAGGTTCTTATGAGGAGAAAACATGAAAAAATTGTAAGGAAAAACGTAAAAACCGCATTTTTGTTTTTCCCATTCAAACGCGTGCGCAGCCGCGGATAACAGTTAGTTAGTTACAATGAGATAGGCCAGCGCCCAGTGTTAAATATATCGCATGCATTAATATATTCGATTTACCATCAAGTCTCGAATCGAAGTCGGATGATAAATACGAAGAATTTCCAATTCATATACATATTACAACTTTATAGCGTAATAAATTTAACGACAGTGTTCCGATTGTAACTCTTCGAAAGACAAATTCGAATCACGGAACTTTACTTCCACCTACTTATCGATATCCCAACGAATCTTCGAGCGCACGTTCTTAAATTGAACTGTGACAATAGTATCTATTGCCGTTATCGATATATATCGGCATCGCAAATCGATGTTAGGTATATCGATTCTCGCTCTGTTTGTTATGTGCCAGTGATGTAGAGCCGCGTATGGGGTCTCGCCTCTTGTTTATTTTTATCGTGTATGATTCTTTATTTAGATCTCATTAATTCTTTGCAACGAATTTTATGGTTGGATGTTCCGTGTGATTGCAAATAAGTTCCCATGCGATTAAGTTCTTAGATTTACGCAAATATTACACATGAAATAAAGTTTGTTTGAGTTTGAGGGTACCCCGGAATAACTATGCCTTGTGGACGCCAAACACCTCAGTCCCTCTTGTTATCGTGTTAAAATCTATGCCCAGTGAATAAAATTGTTAACGTCCCGTCATATTTAATAATTTTCTCGGTAATATCGTATGGATATGAATGAATATGAATTTTGATACAAAAATCGTGATTTTGCTTCGATCTTAAAAATTTTTCGATTTAATAAGGGTTGCAAAGCACTCAAAACGTAGGGAACTAACAAATCAAAAGAGAAACCGCGATAATGTTTTTTCAAATCAAGCATAGCAATCATCATATCTCTATAAAATTTTAAGCTTCTGGTTCTTCTAGAACTATATTATTTTTTAATTATGTATACTAACGTTTCTTTTTCTTTTCGTTTCAGGTAGGAATCTTACAATCGGCGATGCTCCTCTACTATCTAAAGTAGGTAAAATATCCCCCAATATAAAACGTTCCGGCTTTATCATGGCACAATTTTATCACAAGCCCTTTGATATGCAATAATGGGGGCGATGTATCAAACTAGCTATCTAAGGTAAACGCAATTTGAAGTATGGCCGCCTCTTAAGTCTGCTTCCCCCCAAAAAAGGGAGGGTGAGGGGGTAGGGGCGGTCTTATCGCGGAACTGCAGGCACTTTGCCCGTTTACCTTAAGATCTTTAATATTAAATAATATACTACAGTTAAACCCGCGTAAAATATATGTCTGGCGATGCGTTATGTCTTTCGAATGGCTATTAATACAAGACCAAATATAATATGATAACTGATATTAATTTTTAAATTATCTGTATCTTTAACATTCTTCTTAACGTAGGCATAATTTAAAAATGAAGTTAAGTTAGAATAATTTATTACGAATAATTTAATGTTCTCGTGGCTTTCAACTATTATTTAAATGGTCCAATATGGCGGTCCTAATATTCCGGTTTGTTCGGAGCTCTTCACCCGGGCCGGCAAGGTCAACAAATCGCTCGTTTGCGGAAGACCCTCTCGAAGGACCTCTTACTTGGTCCAATTCTGAATTATTTATTTCGTTTTTGGTTTAAGAATTCTTTACATTTTGAAAATCAATCAAATAGTTTGTTATTATTATATTTTATTTAAACATAACGCATGTGTGTAACGTTACGAATAATGATTATTAAAATAATAGAAAGCTTTAGTAGCTAAGTGGGTAGAGCGATCGCACGGCTTTGAATTACGTGAGTTTGATTCCCACCCGAAGCGTTATTTTTTTCCTGATTTAATCAAAATAAATTTGCAGTCAAATATATTTGTTTTGTAACGGCTTACTTATTAAGATAAGCTTATTATCACCAATTTTATAGTATACTAGTTTCTGCCCGCGACTCCGTCCTTCGTCCGTCCAACTTTAGACAGGGACCTAACATTATTCCGGGATAAAAAGTATCCTATGTGTTAATCTAGGTAATAAACTATCTGTGTTCTAATTTTTTTTTATTATTTATTGTACAAATAACATAAATTAGTAAGTACATTTACAGATATGATGTTCAAAGGCGAACTTAACTCAATTGGAGTTGTCTACCAGTTGTATACCAGTAAATTTCATCCAAATCCATTTAACCGGTTTTTTCTTGACTGAGTTACAAACATTCAAGCATCTAAACATACGAACTTGCACATTTATAAATTTAGTAGGATTATACGGGAAGTACAAAAAGCTATCTTACTCTGTAATTGCTAAGATGCAAATATAAAAGCCATATTGACTTAGAGCCAATTGTTACATTAAAAGACGATTTATAAATCGTCTTTTGAATTTGGCACGCAAATATTTAGCCTCTCTATCTATCTAACTATATGATCACGCCAGTACCCTTGCGGAGTAGGCAGAGAGTACAGAGTTCCAACAGGTTCTTTCCGTACAGACCTCTGGCTTCCTCCACTCTCATAGTTCGCCTCATACACATATATTTAACATTACAAATTATTGACGTGTTTGTAAAGGTTTTAAGCAAATATACTATACCAAAAAATCTCGAAAAATTCCGATTCTTAAAAATGTTCCCTTGGATGTTGTAAATCTTGAAGCTTTTTTACAACAATAATTAAACGTAAGACCTCTCTTTGTGGGTATAACTAGCCTACTTTTAATGATTATATATATTAGGTACTACACGCCAACTTGTACCAGGCATCCGCGTGCCGGCATGCAACCTGCACCACGGGGAATAAAGACGTTAAATAATTTAATCGGATCTGGATGGTTTATGCACGCATGTACCAACATCGGAAAACCCGTTCCGTACCATCTCCGCCTAAAACGTAAGTGCGTATAACATCAGACTCAGAGAGTTTAGCATGAAGACTAATGTTAGCGTGACGCTATCGAGTTGATATGCCATCCTTTTCATACAACAAGTTTACTAAATACAGATGAAAGTGACAACACGCTTTCTCGTTAGCGTTACGCTTACGTCTATCTTTTTGTACTAGGGTCCCAGTACTTACTGTTTCTTGTACAAGCGTCCGTTATATTCCGCATAATGAACTGTCGCATTTCATCATGCCATCCAACATTAGTTCTTTGCTCTGTCTCGGCACAGCTCGTGCTATTTTCTACTTTAAGTCGGATATCTTGAGTCCATTTCTCGCTGTTTTAAATTTGTTAATGTCTGTGGCAGCGTCTTCAATGGGTGTGTTTTCAAGTACATATATCTGCAAAATAAAATGAGACTGAATTCGGAAAGTTTTATGAGTAAACAGACAGATATTTTTATTCATTTCGAAACTAAATTTCTTTGAAAAATCTACCGGCGCCTTTATACATTTTATGACTTAAAATACAAAAAATGTCCCATTGCTTTATAAACTTACGTATGTTATATCGGTTCTATTCATCAAACTTTATTAAACAAGAACTTCATAACTATAATTTCCTATGATCGAATCATTCAATTCAGGAACTAATTAATAGAAATAAAGATGTTGGTTATCTTCGTCAGAATATACATAAATGTTTTATATACAAATTACTTGTAATTCTCAGTAATGTCCTAGATTGATTTAAATTAAAGAATCAAATGTTGTTGATGATTGAATTCTAAATAAATCTAGAATAAACACTGAGATTTATGGCCAGTACAACTTTAAAATAACATTTATAAAAAATGAATACAAAAGTAAAGTTGAATTAAAAGATGTAGAATTGTTTTAATATAATAGGTAATCAATTTTAAAATATTCTATTGCGATTTTTAATAAAAATATAAAAAGTGTTCTATCAAAATGTTATTCTATTTATTTAATGGTTTTATTAACGATCTACTAGGACAACACTCAGTTTATTTTACTTAGGTACTTCGCAAACATCTAATAACACATACTTTATGAGATAATAGTGATACATAAAAATAATGCAAAAGTTCATCCAAAACTAAAATTGAGTACTTCACTTACAAACCGTCGCGAACTATTACCGGTATTATTTTGTGTTCTGTTGGGTCCCCATAAACTAAGCAGGGCTTGCGGTGAAGGCGCGTAGGCGTTTGATCTACAATGTTTAGGCTATATTGTTTTCTAATGACTCAATACTCTGTACCAGTCAACATTTATTAAATATATTACCGTAATAATAGATTATGGCTTTGTCAAGATCTTAACTGGACAGTGGGCCCGAACACTTTCATTCAAGGCAAAAATTAAATATTCAAAACAAAAATCATTTTTTTTGCAATATAAGGCACTATACAACCTTGATATCTTTCACCGCCATATGTTATCTGGCGGCTTAGCACGAAAACTAGTGATCGTGTTGTCACGTTCATATTTATTTAGTAACTTTGTAGTATGACGCGGATGGTATATCAACTCGTTAGCGTCATGTACTGAAGAAATTAAGTACTTCTAAGTCAATTCCAATATAGCTCGGTAATTCCTCATAAAGGTACACACACATTAGTGAAATTAAGATTTACGATCGGCACAAAATTAAATTGTTTAACCGCAATGTATCGCACACAAGTCCCCAACGTAGATACACACATGATAAACAACTTGCCAAGATGGGGTGAGAAATCTTACTTAATTTAACTAATGGGCTAATATAATACTGCGTGTAATATGTGGAGCCCATTGTGTTCCGAGAAAGTTTCAACTAAATTTACTAACACAACAAAATTACTATAAGTTTATAATTGTTTTCAAGCTTTTTATACTGCGGTTCTACACAATATGTGAACTAACCTTGTCTTCTATATGTATAATGTTTGTATGTACACAGATATATTATAGAACGTGGTTAAAGATATTTGGAATAGGTTTATTCGTGTAGTTTTTCTAACGAAAAATTCCCAGTATGAGTCCGGAGTCTGGAATTGTGACCGTTATATGGCAATAGGCTCGCCCGTCGGCGATAACATCGTCGGCGAAACGTGGGTGTACTCAGTACACCTCTGCCACCCCCTCTGGGGAATATAGGCGTGACGGTGTGTGTGTTTATTCCGAACTTCTCAACTTCACTAAAATTCTTTAAACTGCCTGCGTTATAGGAGATCATTCTGAACTGCTTAAATAACGCAAAAAAATTATTTAAGACCTTTTCTTGATTTGAGCATATAAAGATTAACATTACTTAAAATTTGACAGGTCGTCAACCATATATTATTAAATCGGAAACTAATTGGTCATCTTAAAATATAACTCTATCTCTATCTATCTATATCATCACGCCAGCTCCCTCGCGGGGTAGGCAGAGAGTACAGAGTTCCAACAGGTTCTTTCCTTACATACCTCTCTGGCTTCCCCCACTCTCATAGTTCGTCTCATACACACTCGCCGGTTACGGAGACTCTTGACTTGCCCTTCAGCTAAGACACGGTCTATTTGGTCATGGTAAGATAGTCTAGGTCTTCCCCGGCACCTACATCCTTCCACTTTCGCATTGTATATCTGTTTTGTCATTCTTTCTTCTGGCATCCTTTCTATATGCCCGAACCAACGGAGCATACCCTTTCTCATCTTTACACCGATACTATCTTTCATACCTACTCGCTTTCTTACTACGCTGTTGCGAATACGGTCGGTCAGCGTGACTCCGCACATCTTCCGCAGAGATCGCATTTCGACCGCATTTATCCTGCTTTCGTTCTCCTTCTTACATACCCAACTCTCACTGCCATATAACAGCGTTGGGACAAGCACTCCGTTATGCATGGCCAGCTGCGCCTTTTGGCTTAAGTGCCGGCTCCCAAGTAGCCTTCCCATCGCACCATTCACTCTATTACCTGCATTCACTCTTCTCTCTATATCAGCGGTGTATTTCCCATCCTTACTGAAGGCGCATCCAAGATATACAAACTCATTCACTTGCTCCAGCACATCGTTACCAACCACAATCCTTGCATTCGTTCTGGTTTCTTCCCGTTCAAAAACCATAATTTTGGTTTTCTTCACATTCAAATGTAAGCCATTCAAATGTAAGCCATTGTTCATGTAGTCGTCTCTCATAACTGTGACTAGTGTTTGCAGATCAGTGGCTGTTGGCGCTATCAAAACCGCGTCATCTGCATACAATAGGTGGTTTATCACTAGATCACCCATTTTTACCCCTTCAGTCATCGCACACAGACTCTTTGAAGACTTTTATCCAGATACACTATAAACAGTCTAGCGGACAACACGCAACCCTGCTTGACGCTGATTTTAACGTCAAACCAAGGTGACATGTTACCACCCACCCGTACGCATGCCTTGCTGTCCACGTAGGTGGACTGGACGGCTCGCAACAGGGTGCCGTTTATACCATACTCTGGCAAAATGTCCCAAAGTCTCTTTCGCACGACTCTATCAAACGCCTTCTCCAGGTCCACAGAACCGCAGAAAACCTTCCGGCCTACTGCCAGATGCTTTTCTACGATGTTGCGGAGGGAGAAAACTTGATCCGAACATCCTCTTCCAGACCTGAAACCTCCCTGTGCCTCACATAATATAACTCTATATTCTAAATTAGTCATTTATTGGCCACTTTTTATACTATCCTGTAAATAGATGAGTTTGAATTACTTCACGAGATGATTGGAATTATATTATTAATGGAAATAATACCATAATGGTCAATTCCCTTCAAATTCCAATGGATTACAGTCGACCCCTCACAATATCCTGTCATTTTTGTCCCTATTTTTTTCCGATGTTAGTGGGTGTCGGACCACTGTGCGCCTAACTTAATGTACTTATATGAAGTAACACGTGACTATGAGATGTACGACTCTCCTGTGTGTCAGTAATTAAGTTCTACACACCGTTACGGATGGTGAGTGTCCATATTGTAACTTAGTTGGAGGTAAATAACTTGTTTATGTATTTTTGGCTACGGACTTTATATCAAGCATATCTACTATTTAGGGCTTTATATATTATTACTTTTGTTAGTAATTAAATGCTTAAGCATTCAACAGCTCAGTTTTTTTTAATAAAAAGTGTGTGAGTGTATATTTTTCTCTAGATAAATAAATAAAAAACACCGTCACGCCAATATTCCCCAAGCGGGGGTGGCAGAGGTGTACTGAGTACACTCACGTTTCGCTGACGATGTTAGGTCCCATGTAATATTGCCATATACAGGGCACAACTCCAGACTCCGGACTCATACTGGGAATTTTTCGTTAGAAAAACTACATTTGTCCGACCTAGGATTTGAACCCAGGGCCTCGTGATCACAAAGCTATGTGCTTTGCCACCAGAGCAACGAGGCAGTCATAATAAATAAATATATATAAAAATATTACATACGGACAAGCTAATGAGACCAAAAAAAAGCAAAAAAGACGTTATTAAAATAGCATAGAATGTTTTCACAGGTTTAATATAATGAACACACGTCTAAATTTTACATAGACATGAGAAAAGTAGATAGATATTAAAGAAACATTCATAAATACACCAATGTTTATTCGTAAGACTAGAAAACTTTGAACGCAATTAATTGTTCTACAACACCTAGATAGTGTTCATTTTTCCTATATACCTAAATAAACAAGTAACTAAATTTTGCGCTAATAAATAAACTCCAAATAAAAAAAAAACAGAAAACTGATTGCGTCATTTGTATATGGAGCGGATTTTTCCGTATAAAGCATAATTTTATTATGAAACAACAGTAATAAAAATGAATAATGCAGATGGTAATACGCACTAAATTACTTCTGAATTACATCGACGTCGCTACATCTCGCTCGTTCAGCTTTGCAGCCTCACCGACTGTTAATATTTATCTTTTCATACATTTAGTATACGAGTACGTGATGTGTATCAACAATAATGTGCTATTTCATTGATGATAATTAAAAATGATCATTATTATATTGCGTTAAGTTGTATATTTTCGTATGTCTTATATTTGCATGAACTAACTAAACTAACAGCTAGATTTAAATACATTAGCCACATTTAGATTATTTTACACATAGCAAAGCACTCTATTTACCTACGATATGAAACTCATCACTATCAAACTCAAATCCTAGGTCGGACAAATCAAGTTTTTCTAACGAAAAATTCCCAGTACGAGACCGGAGTCTAAAATTGTGCCCGGTATATGGCAATAGGCTCGCCCCCTATTACATGGGACCTAACATCGTTGGCGAAACGTGGGTGTACTCAGTACACCTGTGCCACCACCTCTGGGGAATATAGGCGTGACGGTGATATGAAACTCAAACAATTTAATTTGTATAAGCCCTGCGGGGGCACTTACAAATATTCAGTTTCCATATTATTTTTTAAATCTTATTTAACTTCTGCTATCTTTATTTTACTAATCTACCACCGGATTGGAACGCGGCTTCCACTGAAAGAACCGGCGAAGAATTTCAGCGGACTTGTCTTTTTTATTTACTTTTTTAATCATATTGTGTGGATACCATGTTAAGGTTACACTTAAATAGTTTACGACCTAGCTCCAGTGTGATCGAGATATGAATCTAATGATGTTATCTGTATCTGTAAAGAGGATGCCATATGGACTAGTCCCCACAAGCAGCACCCATTCACGAGTATGACTGCTTGAACAGCCATCCATCCTACTAATACATATATAATAATATATGCGAAAGTTTATAGGTATGGATGTTTATAGGTGTTTGGATTTTTGTAACTCAATCATGCAAAAACGGTTGAACGGATGTGGATCAAATTTGGCACACAGATAGTTTATTACCCGTATTAACACATAGGATACTTTTTATTCCCGAAAAAATGTTATGTTCCTGTCTTAAGTCAAAGCCGACGAAGTCTCGGGCAGAATTTAGTATTTTAAAAATAACACTAGCTGTTACTGGCTGCGGCGGACGCGTTTATTTTGTAATATCTTTATAATTATAGCCTTTATGTTAGCCTGATGAATAAGTAATATTACAGTAGAGTTTCATCAAAATCCGTTTAGTAGTTTTTGCGTGAAGGAGTAACAATCATCCACACATCCATCCTCACAAACTTTCACGTTTATTAGTAGGATTTACCATTTCTTTAGATAGAAGAATTGTAGATACTGGGATTTATTGTCAATACTGTAAACATTTTATTAATTATATAACTTATTTTTATTATCTGTGGTTCTTTTGGCATAATAAACAATTGGGTCGTTGGCAGCACGGGAATACATAAAAAAGGTTGGCTGCTCTGGAGTGACGATTGGATTATGGCGGAATTTGAATAATAGCGTAATTACTAATATTTGATATTGTTAAGAGTAACTGGAATGTTTTTATGAAATAATACAACTCCGTAATATTTACACTTCTGAACTAGTTTTATTATAATACTTACAAGAAATACACAAGAATGTCAATATTCATTTACTTGGATATACAACTTAAATATACGTTAATTTTACCTTGGCATAGCTTCCCCTTTACACCTTTCTAGGGACGAACGCATCCTTTCCATACCGTATCCACCAACGCTACTCAAAAGGTGATAGACATCATTAACTTTTTACACTTATTATACGTCAATAAACAAAGCCTCAGTATTGCGCGGATCGGTCGGTTACTCGCACCGAGGGTGGGAGGTGCCACCCCCTACAAAATTATGTACGACGAACTGGGACTAATATATCAAGGGGAGGACGTGCCAGACTAAGGAGACTGGGTATTATAGGGTGGGCCGCCGGAATACTTAAGAACCCTGGTGACACCCCATTAAAACACACGTCCCGCATTGTAGGCCCAGACGTTTTAATTTCGGTCCGAAACGCGAATTGGATTAGGTACGGCATTTGTGGTTTACATTTTTAAAGGGGTTTTGGGGTCGGGTGGGGACTTAAAAAGAGAGATTTTGTAGTGATGAAGTTAGGTTATTTTTGATAACCTGGAGATGTACTAAATACTTCATGACTAGCATCAATTGGTTCAACTTTATTTAATTTCAGTATTGAACGAAATATATTACAACTATTTGGTTCATTAAAGTATATATCAAAAAACATGTTAGGAGACGCTTGCATAAATCTTGCCAATTTCTGATGGATAGCAGTGTGTTTTTCTTTATAGTCTACTATGCATTTTATAGTCTGCGCGAATATTTTTTGGTGTACTACTACCAAAAAATATTAGACCATATTATTGTGCCGAATACCGTACAAATAAATATTCGACAAACAAATACACTTCACAAATCTAGGAGTTATTGGAATGGGTTATAATAGAATATAATAATATCAAATTAATATTGACGCAATCAATAAGTAATACTCCTGTCATACATAGTTATTACAATATATTTATTTCAACATCTTATGTTCACTTAGGTAGATAGATTGTTAATAGCCATGAGTCCTATTTATAATTTCTATAAGTAATCTATTGCCTCAGTAGAAACAAATATTGCTCCATACCGCAGTTAATGCGATATTGCGTCCAAATGCAACTTAAACGATTGCAACCGGCAGATATTACAACGAAACGAGGCGTGAAACACGCGGCGCTCGCAGGACGCATCCGGAATCATAATTCCAAAATAACTTCCATCCGTTCCCTCCAACCCTCCATCCAACCCCCGCTTCCCGCACTTTTTTTTGGATAAACTGGAATCCCCGTCCCACCGTTAATTCCCAAGATAGACATAATTTGGAATTGGATCCATCTATCCTCTGTACCTACGAACAAAAATAAGTTAGCGCAGCGTTGTGCGCGACCAATTTATGTGGGCGAAACAAAACGGCCAACAGTGCCGATACAAGCTTTGTTCACATAAAACAGAGCACTAGATATATCAATAATTTTAAACCGATCATTTATCTGTTCACGCTAGTATATCAGCGGTCGTTCGCCGCTGACACTAAATTTTCGCTCGCAAACACAGTTTGTCGTTATACGTAAACATTTTTATGCCCGAGATTACCGGTTTTAACATAATCCGTGAGAATTCTGAGAGTAACTGTTGTATAAAGAAAAAACTAGTCCGACCGAGAGGCTATCAAACCATTTATTTTACGAGAGATCCTTGCGTTTAACAGATCATAAAACCAGTCATAAACACGGGGCTCGTCCATTCACAGAATACTCTACTCTATGTTTACTTGCCGTTTTAAATGCAAATACGATTACCATTGGCCATGTGACATTTATAGATGTTGAAAAATAAATTCCTCGTACGAATTTCGACCGTATTGTAATGTACTTGTATATATTTAAAAACGAATTCGGCGTATCGAAAACTGTGCTGGTAAAGCGGAGTGGAATGATGTTGCACAGACATCGCGAAAGATAAAGTATATACGCGTTTTTTATTTCACCTTTGACACTTTAATCCAATTTGTTTCCTTGTATCCCGCCCAAGGGATGGGGGAAGAATTTTGTCCTTATAATTGTTATTTTGAATTTAAAATTTTCTTCTTTATTTATTAAACGAAATGTTCCCCAAGGGCAAAAGTGTTTTCATATTTGTGAATTTATTTTTTTACATAGTAAAAATGATTTAGATGGCTCATCTTTTAAACAAGGTTTTATAGGTCATAAATATTGTCAATTTTTCTAAGTAAAGACATTATGAAATATATTTCAAACCTCTGAATGTAAATTATGTAAAATTAGAGAACATGTCTTCGTATAAAACTTGAATTAATAAAATTTTACCATCCTATGTAACTATATATATTGTTCCACACATAATAAAATGGTACATATATACTTTACATTCAAGGATTCATAATCTATATCCGCGTGCAGTTCAGACGAAAAATACCTACGCAATATTTTACAAGGTAGCAAAACCTCGATTCGATTGAAATTCATGTATAATTTACTACACGATAAGTCAGTCTCAAATCTAATATTATTTATAGCTTATACTAGATTCATAGTCACCTACACACCTATAAAGCTTATCTGACTCACTTTTGTATTTTTATATTCAACCACTGCAAGGGATCTGTCGTAATGATATATATAGATTGGGTGGTCTATCTATATCCTGCGGTAAAAATGCGAGCTCTGCGGAAGCTGTGCGGAGTGAAGCTGACTTACCGTATTCGCAACAGCGTAGTAAAGGGAGTAGGTATGAAAGATAGTCTCGGTGTTAAGATGAGAAAGGGTATGCTCCGTTAAAGAATAACAGAACAGATATACAATGCGAAAGTGGAAGGAAGTAGCTACCGAGGAAGACCTGGACTATCTTACCACTACCAAATAGACCGAATCTTATCTGAAGGGCAAGTCAAGAGTCTCCGTAACCGGCGAGTGTGTATGAGACGAACTATGAGAGTGGAGGAAGCCAGAGAGGTATGTAAGGAAAGAACCTGTTGGAACTCTGTACCCTCTGCCTACCCCGCAAGGTATCTGGCGCGATGATATAGATAGAGAGATAGATAGACATTGTCCTAATATATTCTTTTTTTTTACAGTAATGAAAAAAATTAAGTCCAACATTAAAAAAAATATATTCCTGTATTGTAGGTGTATTCTTATGGGTGTGTTTACACATATTACAATGATATGTACAAACATTCAGACGGAAACAAAAAATTCCGTGCGGTGATTTGAACCCACAACTATTCAGTCCAGTAAATGAAGCACCTATCGCTCTAAGCACTAGACCATGCCATTCTTGTATAAAAGTCCAAACTTTAATGTTTTCTTTTAGATTTTTTATTATTATTTCAAATAAATGAAATTTAACAATTTTTTTTTTTTTTTAAACGTAGCCCCACACTAGGATTTATTCCTGTGTCGTGGGTGCGTTTACAAACATGAAAATTCACAAACAAATACCCAGACCGGAACAAATAATTGTGGATCACACGAAGATTTGTCCCGTGCGGGAATCGAACCCGCGACTATTCGACACAGTGGGCGGAGCAGCTCAAGCTCTTAACCACTGCGCTAAATCGTCCGTCAATTTATGCTTGAATACGCAAATTCTGCACCCAAATATTCTATTCTACACTATAAAAATATCAGTTCCTTTCACTTGATAATAGGTAGCTTAATGATAAGAGAATGTTATAGAATGTCCTATAACAATTCAAAACAAGTTTGAATCTATCTCACGTGAATCTAACTACATCTCATAGGGTAAAATAAATGAAGTCGAGTCGATAGTGTGCCAAAGAAAGATAACATACCCTTTTTTTAGAACAAACTTAGCCCCACACTAGGATTTATTCCTGTATCGTGGGTGCGTTTACAAACATGAAAATTCACATACACAAATACCCAAACCGAAACAAATAATTGTAGATCACACAAAGATTTGTCCCGTGCGGGAATCGAACCCGCGACTATTAAACACTGTGGGCGGAGCGGCTCAAGCTCTTAACCACTGCGTTAAATCGTCCGTCATACACTGAACAAATATCAACCGGTTATTGAGCATTCAGCTAGAAATATAAATTTCAGAAATATATGTCCCACATCGTGTTACATATATCTGTTTGCAAAGGAATGCATAGTTCACGATGCCCAAAGTTAACCCGTAAGTGGTCGTGATGGCTTCGAGGTCGGCCTAGCGATTCTTTTTATAGCCAACTAAGAAAATTGGCTCATTAATCTTAAAGATAAATGTCCAGCCACTATTCGGCCCATCTTATCAGTAGCAGAATGAATGGAAGTGTGGTATACCTACGAATTTTTGATAGTGTTCGGAACTCTTTGGTGTTTTTCTCGCACATTTTATAGCTTTATAGGTAGTTAAAGCAGCTCTTCGTGTGTCATAATGACTTTTATGTGTCGAATAAACATAATTAATCTATTTGCGAAGCGATTAGTGACATCACAAAGTAATAAATGTCAAAGCTATTGATTCTGAAATGTCTATTAAGACTGGCTTTGGATGTTATTGCGATGCAATTTTTTAACTCAGCTTTATTTGGCGCGATTTCAATTTCACGTTTTTATTTATAATCTATTTTCGATTTCTCTAGAAATTATACACTTGAATTAGTTTTCACAATGTGAAACTAATATAGTTATACAGTAATTAGTAACATGTAAGGTATTTGTATCGGAAGTCTATGTTAGATCTCGTAGCACCACATAAAGACTGCAAATAGAAAACTTGTTTCGTACATAAACATCGCGCCACGTCGTGCCTTAAGAACGTGGCTTGCTCGTCAGATGTCGCCGTGCTAATTGTCAGCTAGTCGACACCAGTCTCTGGCACTGGACGTGAGAGCACTAACCACGGGAGTTACTGGGCCGTCAACTTGTCTGCACGGCCAGCACGGAGACTTTTCTCTCGCAGGACTAAATTTTATCGGTCCGTAATTTGAGCCTTATGCGCAAGTCAGTAAAGTCCATCCGTGAATACAATGCAATTCTCGAAACGAGTCTTGGTGTCAAACTTTTGTCAGAGTTACATCTTAGCATGCAAGACAAAACGGTTATCTTACGACTAGGGTGACAAAATCCATGACAAATGTCTTATCGCGTCACTTGTGATGTGCCTGCAGTACGGGATCAACACCCCCGCCTACATTTACAGGTTATTTGAATGGATGCAAACCAAGAACTAATAAGTCTTATTATTTAAAAAGCTATTTACATATTGTTATTACGAGCCATTCTTGTCCTACTGTTTTGAAGAGGCCTAACTCTAATTTTTTTCACTGTCCTCTGTTATTTGCCTATGTTATTATAATACCTATATAAAAATTATCTTTCTGCATTGAAGTTTTAAATCGTTTGAGTATATAGGTTAGAGTTGAAGTATATCGTTTGAGCATATGACCTAAACATTAGTGTAGCAAGCCTCTCGTTGATTCACTTAAATTCTAGTTATCTCAGATTGAAGGGAACTTGTTATTTTGCAAATAACGATTCATTATCACCATTTGTTTGTTTGTCTAAAGTTTTCCTAACCAAAATATAGTGAAGAGATCTGCTGTTTCAAAAAAAATAAACTGATAAAGTTTTGCAGATCCCATATAAATATAACGTTTAATTAAGCCATAAAATGGTTATTTTATAACAAAAAATCATGTTTAAATATAACTGTTTGAATGTGAGCTTTGAAGTTGAAGCGTGTTGTACCAAATGTATATTTTTCAGGTCATATATAAGGGGTAAGTTTATGTTTCGTCAAAATTTAGCATGTGTTTATTTGGAGTAGTTAGGTGTAATATAACGTCATTTTTATGTAATGTACGTACATTAATAAACTTAATTGTATGTTAGCGTGGGCGTGTTATGAGTTTGCTTTTAATTTGACCTTTTTCTGGTAGTTCTACTGTTAAATTATATGAAAGCTATAAATATAAGATAGCAAAAGTAGTAAAGATGTAGAAGAAATATGTTTGTAACTTATTTATCTATTTTTATAGTTATTTGAGACTATTGTTTTGTTAATTTATTTAAGATTTGATTGTTTATTGATATTTATAATAATTATGTTTAAGTAATTGAGCTCATGTAAATATTTATTTTTGTTTTCAAATTCATTGCGTTTTTGATTAATATAATTCATTGATTAAAACAATTTCGTACAAAAAATAATTAAAAATATATATCGAGTGTACATAAGTGTAACTAAAATATACAGTCTTGTCTATAGATGGATATTATAACATATTACAATTTGGTGAGTCTATGTAGGAAAAATTAGGGGAACACCGAAGTAACGACGAGATCCAAGGAATGGTAGAGACGGAATACAAATAGCAAAAGACCGAGAAAACAATACACCTTCACGGCTATATTCTACAAACGGAAATGGCAGAGGTTTAGAAAGTACACCCGATTTTCGCCAACGATGTTAGGACCCATGTAACGGGGGGGGGTCTTTTGCCATATATTGAGTACGATACCAGACTTCGAACAGATACTAGGCATTTTTTGACAGAAAAACCACATTTTTTCCGACCTTTACGCTACGCACATTATTCACAACTGGACCAAGAGAGCTGAGTCTATTTATTAGTATTATTTTCTTCTGTTTTACTATTTAGAGGCACAGAATACAGGCTAATTCTCAACTAACGAATTCCTTCTACCTATTAATAAAAAGAATAAAAATCAGTAGGTAACGTGGAACAATCGCACGGCAGTAAGGAAGCGAGTGTCGCAGGGTACGACGCAAAGTTCCCCACATAAATCGGGGAGAACGAGTTAACTCAAGTCTGGTGCGAGTTGAACAAACTCGGCCAAGACTCGCCGTAGCACGCACGCCTTTTTAGCTTCATTTCTTTTTTTCTAATTCTTAGGACGAATGTTTGGAACGGTAGATTTAAGTTACCATATCCAATTAATCATGTATTCGGAATATACTTCGGAAAACTGGTCCCAGATATGTAAATGGCTATTAATATTTTTGTTCTAACCACTAATCGCGGCAAGTAAGACTTTGTAGAACATTTTGGGGATACTTATCAAGACTTGAATAAAGTCATCTTTTAAAATGACGGTCACGTGTCATTTTTTTACTCCGTTATACAACATACTAGAACGATTTTATTTCTTGTTGAATAAATCAAAAGAAACTTGGTAGATACTGGATCTTATCAATAATATTCCATTATTAATCTTGTAATAAAAGAAAAGCAAAGTATGCCGTTATCTTTCCACCTCAGTTGTAAATCGGTCGAGGAGAAAATAGGTTGAAATACTGATTATAGATTGGATTTATTGTCTACTTACTATTTCAAAATCTAATCGACTGAAAATACATTAACCGACAACTTTGAGCGCTAACTGTAAAATAGATATTCAGTCAGAGATCTTATGTTTAGTTAGCGGAAAGTGTATATCACCAGAAGTGGTTTACCGATTAACCGTGGAAAACATTAAGGGCAAAAGTACCAGACAGATAACACAGTGTCGGTCACCTACAACATGCATTAGTGATGAGTCTGCAACACGCGCACGTAAGTCGAAACGTCTCCATCCGCGCCCGACCGCCGACCCGTCCGTTCCTTATCGTGCCTTCTTATCACCACATGTCACGGCAGAATAACAGAAAACACTGACCGTAGGTATTTAACGACCATCTCCTTCACCTTAAATTATAAAGTGCATCCGCATTTCTCAAGTGTCAATAAAATACTTCGACCACTGCATCAATTTCACAGCAATGCAGTCCAGCGGGCTTGTCCGCATAAGTCACCTAACAATCGACAAAAATCGCTGCGGATCGCATTCAATCATTTCGGTTGTTTATCCGATATTTATTCCGCCAGGAAAATACGAATGAGTGGTGGGCTAGTGAGGCGATAAATCGTGTCGATGTCGCGACGTGTCGCGCGTCGGGTTAAAAGCTCGATAACCGAGACGGGCACACACCTACCCGCGCCAACAATAACCACTCTCTTTGTTTTATTTCTGAGCGTTCCAACGCGGACCGACCAGATATCCGCCGAGCATTTTATGCATAAAAATATCGATATATAATTGCTTCATTACGTCCCTGTGTTGGTGAGTAAAATATGTGGGAGTCGCACACAGGTGGCTGCTTTTAGTGGACTTTTCAGACCCTCAATTAAGTTTCTTATCGCTCTAATTAGAAATTTATTAGCATTTTCCGTGAGGTGTTAAATATTGCGTTAAAGAAATAAATACGTTATAATTACCATGCGTTATCTGCTTTACAGTTAGATATTTCATTTTTATACTGTGGTAAATATAGTATCAGCGAGTTCCACGTGTCGCATTTATATTTAGATGTTCGTTCGCATAAAACTAGACACTTTGATTATGTGAATATAGTGCTAACCGCAACTTGCATGGTTGCCAACGGATTTATTTTTGACTTTTTAATATTATACGTTCCATTGTTTTCTTTAATTAGACAGCGGTGATGATAATTTTGAATTAATAAATTAGGATGAGAATGTTTTAAGTGTGTTTAATGCGAAGTAATCGTCAGTTACCGTTTTGCGATAATGAGAGTTAGTTTGCTCTGTTAGGCTACTGACCTGAATACATTTTTAAACCTAATTGTTAATTATTAAAAATATTATCTGTATAGCGTATTTTTTAAATAATTGCAAGGTCCAACACCCTATAAGTGGCAGAAGCGAATGTCTGTGGTTTGTGTCGGGGCTCGCAGTGTCGCTATCGTTGTATCGCCTCTGCCACGCCGTTTGGTTTATGGTGCCAGCTTGGGTGTAATATTTCTTAGGGATCGCACGCCATGATTCATTCAGAGTCACTTTTCAACTTTTCGAACGTACCTGTAATGAAGGTGGAACCGAGATAATAGAATTTAAAAAGTGAATCCTTGTGGAATTTTTCTTTTCTTTTTTTTTGATTTTTATACCATAGATTTGTGTACAAACAGACTGGACGTGATATGTAGTCTTTGAAACGATATCAATTATTCAAATTTATGATTTAAATGAAAATCGTGCGTGGATTGCTTAATAAATCCAACAAATTCGTTGAAATGTCGGTTAGTGAAACTGTTATTACATATTAAATTTATATATCCTATATTGAGTACCTAATTGTGCAACTGTAATGAGCTATAATATATTGAAATACTACAGCACTTTGCTTGAAGGCTGGATCGGGCGGCCGCGCCTGCGCCGCTTGTCAGATATAATTGGCTAAACTTGTCGACCGACTCGTAGCGATTTTTTTGTGCCTTTTCTCCCTATACCAACATTACTCTTCGTCTCCCGTGAGAGACGTAAATTGCGAGCACAGAGCCCGTGGAAACAAGCATTGATGTGACGTATGAATACACGAACATGTTATGTTTTATTAAAATTCAAATTTGGAATGGAATTTGTAAATGTTTCGCTTGAATATTTAAAATCGGAACATTATTTTGCGATACGACTAAACCATTCTTTTTAATTTTATACTCTCCAGTTACTTTTTAATTTCATTTTTATATTTATGACAAAGAGAAGTTGGCATAAAGGTACTTTATTTGAACAAATTAACGACATACCGCTTGAATCTTATTCCAATTTTTGTATAATCCGAGTCTTAAAATGTTCCACCGATCTCGTGCGTTGCTCATTGTGTGGCTTACAGTGGCAGCTGTATCGTGGAGTTTTACATAATTCATACATAATCGCTTTGCATATCGACAACAAGTGACATGTGTTGCATTCTGTATCGTAAACGTTCCGATACGTTTCTATTTGTTTTTGTTGATCGTGCAAGATGGTGTTTATAGATGTTGTTTCTCTGCTAAATTGCTACTTTATGTCAGTAAGAAATCAATTGAAATGGTCTTGTACATAATAATAACGAAATTTTCAAGGAATTTTTACATCGGAATTGTGAGTAATTTGGATTTATTTATATTAATATACAGTTTTTAGATACATAAAATCTTACTTATTCAAAGAAGTATCGCCGTTAGCTAAGTGTCACTAAATAAGTGCTGTTTTACACAACTGATACTTTAAATGTCGGTTTCCAAATGTTCCAATATGTCACTTTGTCATTTTTATCCTAACTATAAATTTAATACATTAGAGTTAGACGTCGAAATCTAAATATAGACGGCCAAAATCCGTAAGTATACCTAAACACCTATTCATTTATATAAATCTACTCACTAAAAAATCAAAGGACAATCAAACTATACTTCGACTGATATTACCTTTATCAACAAACCACTTATTTAATACAAAATCTTACGTTTCATTAAAACAACTGCAAGCCAGCAACATTAGTTTTCTCAAAGTGTAACAGCTTAACTTAATCTCGTATGAAAAGTGTCCCAGTCGGCGGCGAAAGCCGAAAAAGTGCATTTGCCGGTGATAAATAATACATGAAGCTATTTACGGGGGCCTCATTAAGTTGGCTAAGTTTGCCTCCTTAGATTCTTTTCTGCTTGCCTTCCCTTTTCCGTTGCTTTAGTTCTATTGTCGACGCTGAAGCGGACGGTAATTTAGTTACTGCAGTTAACTACTGTTTGTCTCTTTTAGGTAGCTTAAGAATGTAGAAAATATAATTAATGTGGTCGCACTAAACCGAGGGGTAATACCTATAACATATCTTTTACCTAAATGTTAATTAGGTGTCTCTGAACTTTTAGTACATTATATTGTAAAATCTATCTTTCTCACGTCACGTAAGATCTCTTACAGAATAGGCAGAAAGTACAGAGTTTCATCAGGTCCTTTCCAGACCTTACTGGTTTCCTCCACTCTCATAGTTCGTCTCATACACCCTTACCGGCTACGGAGACTCTTGACCGTATAACATTATATATATATATATATATATATATATATATATATATATATATATATATATATATATATATATATATATATATATATATATATATATAATGCCTTCTTTCAAAAATCGAGGTGAGAGAGATCAGGTCATTCTCCACCACGCGGACCCAGTGCGGATTGGTGGAGACAGGTTTGTAGCCACCTGCTGTTGGAACTTATCAAGCCGCCTTTAAGGCTTCCAACTCGGCTTAACGACTCGTAACCGGGACCAACGGCTTAACGTGCCTTCCGAAGCACGGAGATGCTCGAATATAAAAATGCCACAAACGGTCACCCATCTCAGGCTGACCGAGTCGAACGCTGCTTAACCTTGGTGATCGGTAAGACCACTGCGGTCGCACAGCGCTACGAGCGCCTATTAATATTATTTAATTGATGATTTTTAATGCAACTTTTGCATCATCATTGCACTTTCCAAACACCTTATTATCACGACTGAAAGTTTAGTTTTCAGTTAGTTAGTGTTAGCAATTAGTTACCCGCTTCCGCAGTTATAATGAGAATTCTCTTTGTTCACAAATATATTGTTCAACGCTTTTGTTACATGTAACTTTTAATTAATGTTTGTTTTTCTATGTATTTATTACAAGTGTAAATAAAGATTGTTAATAAGTTCTATAATATATATAAATAATATTAGCCCACCGTAGGGCATGGGCCTTCTCTCAAACTGAAAGGGTTTAGGCCATAGTTCACCGTTAAAGCAAGTGATAGTTAATTTTTAATACGCACATGATTTCGAAAAGATAGAGGTGCGCGCCTGGGTTTGAACCCGAGACCTCTGACTTTGCAGTCCAATGGTCTAACCACTTGGCTATCGCTGCTTGTTATATAAATTATTGTTAATATGAGTTTATTTTTAAAGAAAGATTGTAATCATTCAAATTGATAGTGTCTTAAAGATGATTTAAAGCTCTTCCGAACCGGCTTGTGTGTATTACATGGACTATGAGAGTGGAAGAAGCATCACAATTTTTTATATAAATAGGTATTTTTCTTGTCAAAAAGCTTACCTCAGGAGGTCAGCTTTGAACACAACGAAAAATATTTTATGAAAATTTTATTTATTATAGTAATATATAGGTATGTGTGAGTGCTATCGTTACACATATTGTTACTTTGTCGGTACACTTGTGTAAAGATAGAACTAATATACTATAGAATAAAAGATGGGACACCTCTTCGATCAATAAATGGCCTATATTAGCAATAGTTAAGTTAGCTCTAAGTAATTATATTGACTGATTGCATCTACCACTTATATATAAGAGAGCGACTCATGTTTATTAATCATCCATTCGGTAGTTAGTTAAATTAAGTAATTATGCATTTTGTTATCTAAGTGAATAAAGTCATAAATTAAACATTCTAATAATCAAATAGAATTATTCACTATCCTCAACCTTATGTAATATCTGTGAATTTATTTGCACACAATTTAGCAGTGGAAATAACAGGTCACATTATTTATGGTACAGCTATTATGCAGTTTTAATTAATTATATATTTCCATTTAGAATGTCTCGTCTGCCTAGTGCCTCAAAATGGATTACTGACAATTTTTTTTAGGTAAGGCAAATTTTTGGTCAACTTTATTAAAAATTCTTAGTCACTGTCCGAATTCCGGGATCTATTTCTCAATAACATAAAGCTAATCCCTTATCCCAGTCTGGAATCCCACCTAGGAAAATGGCAATATATTACATTTGGACGGTATATTGTCAGCGGTATTTGGGTTTACATTCCTGCTACACCACTTGGGGAATATGTGTAAAACAAATATACAAAAATATGCTATATATCAAGTCTCTTAAGGTAAGTATAATACTTACCTTAAGAGACCTACAACAAACTGTACCTAGTCATATGTCATATTTATTTATATTTCTTACATGTGTTTTATATATTTTTTATCTCAAATAATACAAAGAGTTATACAGGAACAGTGCACAATCGGCACTCGGATACAACGGCAATTATAGGCAATATCACACAACATTGCTTTGTCAACGCATGCGCTTATCTGCGACCTCAACTAACCTTTGACTGATTTGCAAAGAGATACTATACGGCCAGAATATTATGATCTCCCCTGCTTCCTTCCTCTCCTTGAGTTTAGAACAACATGCAGTGTATAGAGGATGTCTCTAAGCTCTGTATATAATGGTCAGCTGAGTCGGTAGTAACTGCGACAAATAGAATGCAATGTCTGGCGTAATCAGAGAACTTTACACGAACAGATTGACGTCAGAGTAACGCTATCACATTTATAATGCATCCCTTTCCCACTAAAATTTACTAAATAAAGTTGAACGTGACAGCACGATTTTTCGAACACATAACAATCACTCCAAATGGTTTGTGCTTAGTTCTCTGAAGCCTTAGAACGAAAAAAATGAGGTTAGCGTGACGCTAGCTAGTTGATATGCCCTCCTTGTCACACGTCAAGTTTACAAAGTAAACATGAACGTGACAGCACGCTTACTCACTGGCGTCATCTTTTCGTGCTAAGCCTTCTGTACTCGACTGACGTTTAATTGTTAATTTAATTGGAGTGATATACGACTTTGTGTTTACGTTTTGAATTAATTTTAGATATTCCAATACTCGTATTATGCAACGAATCGCGTAGAGTGATATCTATAGTTTGTGTTTATTCAACTTGATTGCGCAATGCTGCTTGAATAAGTGCCAAGTTAGATAAAATACAGTGCACTTGATGCTTTCGTACTATGTGTACATATGTATAGTTTTGATGGGGCTTCGCTTTTAAAAAGTGCTTAAATTACAGATTTTTAATAAGTCTGTATTTTCGTTTGTATGTCACGTTTTGTATTCAGAATTTTAAGTTCTTACTATCATATTTATTTAATAAAGAGATTTACAAAATGCGTGGAAAGTTATCTACTGTTAGATGCTCCCTATGACCGTATTAAGATTTTTTAAAATGATTTTTGATGTATAACCCGCAAGGGTTCCGGCGTGATGATATAGATATGATGTGATACATGATGTAGATTGCAATCACACAATTCGAAAATTTGGTTTAATATGCGTTCTTTTTTATCATATTCAACTCTGCCAGTAGTTAAATATTATCTTAGTGAGAGTAACTAGTATCTATGAGAGTAGAGGGAGCCAGAGAGGTATGTAAGGAAAGAACCTGTTGGAACTCTATACTCTCTGCCTACCCCGCAAGGGGTCTGGCGTGATGGTATAGATAGATAGATCTTAGTTATATTAGTAGATTCGATAGAGATAGTTATATTAGAAAAACCTATCTCGTATTGCTTACCTGTATACTTAAATCGTAGTTACGTATATTGTATTTGAATTTAAAATAAACTTTTCAAATATATGATTAAAAAATTAACTACCTTGATACGTATAAATATAAGTAAACAATATAATGATTCGTATTTAGACTTAAACTATTAGTTTCGGTAGCCACTCGTACCGAATACAACTTCATTAGCGAATTTGGAATTTACAAATTAACAACTAAATATGAACCATAAGTACATAACTCAAAAAGTTTATTATTAATCAGTAAGCGGTATATGGTTACTTCGTTTAACTAGGAGACGTTAACCAGTGGGTAATTGCCATGGAATAACTTTCAAAACTCTGACACAGTTGAGATAGTAGATTTTATTGTTGTGATAACATAATTTTTTAATTAATTAATGTACCTATGTGGTATAGCAATGGTTCGGCTACTTATCCGAGTGCGGGTAGCTTTGAAGAATTAAGTTTATTGGTTACGGCTTTTGACCAGCGTCGGTCTGATCAGAGTCGGTTTTTGAAAAAAAGAAATAACATAAGGTTTAATTTATCAGTTATGCTTATTAGGTATGCACTTGTTAAATTGCCTTAAATATGTTTATGGTTTCTTAATAAGTAAGAAATATATAATAATAATTAGCCCTATTAACTTTAAATGTCTACTAAAATCGTGTATTTTAGGAGAGCAAAATGTTCATCCCTTATTTTTTGTAAAATTGTAAAATACAATTTATTATTAAACTACTTTTAAGTACCCTATTATGCAAGGGCTCTTAAAGGTTGAAAACACAAAAGTTTATCGCGGCCTAAAGGTAAATGTTGCCAGTCCATTATATTTTTTCTCAACTTACGAGGACACGCCTAAAAAAGATTTTCAGAGAGGATGCTATCGGAAAATATACACAAATACGTAAAACAGCCAATTTAAATTCAGCCAAAACGTACCTTTAGCGAACTTCTTCGATCCGTCACGGTTCCCCGCAATAAATCTCATCAGATACCCGCCCTAGTACAGCATAAATAACGTGGATCTTGTTAAAAACTTGCGGGGGTAAAAAAAAGAACATTTTCTGCCATTTTTAAAACCGAGACGCTCCCCTTAAGGAGGCTTCCGTTTCATAAATATGCAGATATGCCTTCACCTGGGCTAAGCCACAAAATTTAGAACAATTTATCGTAATAGAAATATTGTAAATACGTATACATCGTGCGAGCTTAAGTAGATTTGTGTTGTTGCGTGCTTTTGCATAAGCAGCGTTCGGCTCTGACTCATTTCGCATTGTGTGCGTAGGCCCTTAGCGTAAACGATTGGTTGTTAGCTGATAATAACTCCGACCCCGAACAACTAAAAAGTATATCGATTTATGAATTAAATCAGGGAAATCGAAAACGTTGAGCTATGAAAACTGTTAAGAGAAGGTAACAATGAGAATGTATTTTTAACAAAATAAATATCTGCAAGTTAGATAGTTGCCTGCCTCGTTGGTCTAGTGGCAAAACGCATTGCTTTGTGATCACGAGGTCTTGGGTTCAAATCCTAGGTCGGAGAAATGTAGTTTTTCTAACGAAAACATCCTAGTATGAGTCCGAAGTCTGGTCATGTGTCCGGTATACATCAGTAGATTCGCCCCCTATTACATGGGACCTAACAATGTCGATGAAAAGTAGGTGTACTCAGTACACCTCTGCCATACTGTTTGGGTAATATAGGCGTGACAGTGTTTATCTAATTTTTGTAGATATTTGAATTGAAAGCCAAGTCTTATGAAGGTTCAACACCAGCAATGGCGGATTTCTATATCCTCAACTCCGATAGGTAGATTTTAGTATTCTATATAGGTTCAAAACTATTACAGACAGGTTAGACCGTTGGACTGCAAAGTCAGAGGTCTTGGGTTTAAACACAGGCACGCATCTCTGTCTTTTCGAAAACATGTGCGTTTAAAAAATTAACTATCACTTGCTTTAACGATGAAGGAAAACATCGTGAGGAAACCTGCATGCCTAAGGGTTTCTCGAAGGTGTGTGAAGTTCGCCAATCCGCACTGGGCCAGCGTGGTGGACTATGGCCTAAACCCTCTCAGTTTGAGAGGAGGCCCGTGCCCAACGGTGGGACAGTTTCTTAACAGGGCTAATATTACATATATATACACAGTTTTTAATGATAGCTCATTAAAAGTTATACTATCCTTTGTAACCATTGCAACCTTATTCAAAACGGCTCAGGCGCTAAAAATAAATGATAAAATTGAATCTATAAACACAATGGCCGATCTAAAGAGCTGTTACTTTATGTTCTTCAAATTGAATTAAGTATAGTAATTGATGGTGGTGCAACCTCCTGCTACCACTTGATATCGTGTTTGAAACGACCCATTACAGACATTGTTGCATCGCTTCAAGCCGCAGGGCCGTTATTCGCTATAACCAAACTCGGTGGGTTACGATAACTTAGTGAAATGATCGTGTAATGGTGTTTTGGAGTATCATTAAACACTACTATACTATCTTACCACGACCAAATAGACCGGATCTTATCTGAAGGACAAGTCAAGAGTATCCGTAACTGGCGAGCGTGTATAAGATGAACTATGAGAGTGGAGGAAGCCAGAGAGGTATGTAAGGAAAGAACCTGTTGGAAATCTGTACTCTCTGCCTACCCTGCAAGGGATCTGGGGTGATGATATAGAAGGATAGATAGATTAAGTACGAAGTTAATATAGAGAGGAGTCGGCCTAAGCAACTGTGCACTGTGTCTTCCAATTAGGAACTGACGTTATCTTATCGTGATGGGTGTGGTTTACGTCAGTTTATTACTTTTAGCTAGATGGCAAATACAAAAGTGGGCCGAGGGTAACGCCCTCTTCATCCCGCGCCACCCCGCGCAGTGACACGCTTGACTGTATAGGAAAATCTAATAATGCTATCTCCTCTTTATATTGGCTTCGTACCATTAAGCGATAATTTCTCGAAGCTGTCGTAACGCGTCGTGTTACGTTTTTAATTGATCATAGCGAATATAATAAGTCAGTACGGTTCGCCTTCACGGCAACTGGCTGAAACAAAGTGAAAAATAGAGATGGGTTTTGAATTATATATTGTTGAATAATAAATTAAAATTATACGTGTTGTGCTCTACGGATCTTCGGTTCGATCCCCGCAAGGCATAAATGTTTGTGTGGTCAGTGAGTTTTTATTTTAGCTTGGGTATTTTTGTGCTTGTACATATATTTTGAGCTTGTAACTCCACCTACGCGGCTCCGTTATAAAATTTATTTATTAATAAATATCATTTCATTTACGAAAAAGAAATCTGCAATAGAGATTTTAGATTATCAGTTTTTCAAAAGTTACACTTTTGGAGAATCATTGAAAATACCTAGAGGTTGATCGACTGATTACTTATAATAAATAATACGAATCGTAACTTTACTCTGTGATTTCCATCTTTACGAAATACAGACTATGATCAAATCAAAGGAGACTTCAAAGTCAAGTTATACGTATTAATAAACCTATGAAAAGAGCTGCTTTAATGGTCTATTGACTGGCTTCGAATCCTGCGTCAACAAAACTCCAAACTCAAATAATTTATTTTGTATAAACCCTGCGGGTGTACTTACAAATAGTTTACATTTTTCATTTAATCTAACTGCTACCACTGGATCGGAACGCGGCCTCTACTGAGAAGATCCGGTGAGAAACACAGCGGGTTTGTGTTTTTTATTTAATTTTCTTACTCTTCTTTTTTAATTATTTTTTACGTTGAAAAGTTTTTATTGTGAAAAGTGTTAGTGAAGTTATTCTTGCAAAAAAATAGTAATCAAGAGTCTGTACTCTCTGTTTACCCCGCAAAGGATCTGGCGTGATAATATAGATAGATAGAAGAGTCTGCAAAAATGCCCAGTATAGCAGCAAAAGGCTTATTTCTTGTCCTATTAGGACCTTAAAGGTTCGATTAGATTTGATTGCACACCACAGAAATCAAAAAACGGCTTCCTTCCTTCCAATATCTTTAGTACAAACGGTACCACTCCACCGCCCTTGCTTTAAAATGTAGCCAAGACCATATTCTAGTAATCAGTTATATAACAGACGTGAACAATCCTTTAATATATAGCCCATCCCATGGCGTGTGTTATATATTTCTGAATGGTCTTTACAAATAGAATTCGTATCTGGGAAGTGTCTGTACTTACACATTGATCGAGATGGAAGTATTTGTTCCAGTCAATTTGTTAAGAGCCAAATACATGTCTAGTTATTTATACCTTGCTGGTACATACACAATGGTAAAACATACATTTTATGTTCATTTAAATGGCTTAGAATTGATGATCAGTTAAGATGTGTTACTGTGTGTTAACGCTATATTACAGTTTATTTACATTGTATTTTTTCTTATTGTCATAGATGGATTTTATTTGTAAAATTTAAATCAACTGTGCTATCAATTATATAGGCTTTATTTGAAAATATGGACTAGAGATTGATTATTATTGGAGTGCCGTGTATAACTAAACAATGTTTATACTCTATATTTCTCATTCTCCCAAATTAGTTCTAGTTCTGAGGCCTCTGATCTTTAGGATCTTATATCAAATACAGTACCATATATGCTTTATGCGTTTTATTTCATATTTTTAGAACTTCAATTAAGAGGATGTTGACTTTGTTTAATCGACTTAATATAATTCATGGGTTATTGAATTATTTTTTATTCAATAAGCACATTTTTCTTAACATTAAAGTACTTTGGCAAGTAGCACAATTTGCAGTAGCAATTATTTTTAAACAAATAATTTCTTACAATACTAATCGCTCGCGGGTAAAGTTTGGCCTACAGTACAAAACCGGTGGTTATAGCAATCTTTGGGGGAGGCATTTATCCTTTTGTGGAGGTCTCTCGACATATGATAAGTACTAATTAGGTACTTGCTACGGTAAAATAAAGTACATTTTAGTTTAAATGAACTTTGTTGCTATCCAACTTAGACAGCCATAATACCATTAGCAGGTAATTTGATTCAATATTTATTGGCATGTCATCTCTATCATTTTATCATGATCGATATTTAGTAATTTCATCCAAGGATATCACAAACAGGCACACAGTTAGATAATTTATCGTCCAATAAATTACTCAAGACTCAAGATATTATCACATTGGGTCTGCGTCATACGATTAGAGTATCTTGTACCTATCGATATATTGGTAGTGATAGTGATTGAAAGCAGGGCAGATAGCAATTATCTAATTATTCATTAATTACTCAACGCTAACATGAGATAAATCGGTCAGTTGGCGCATGTTGTAACATATAGTTTACTATGTATTTACAGGTACTATACTATAGTAGATCATTTTATCTATCTATCTATATCATCACCCCAGATCCCTTGCGGGGTAGGCAGAGTGTACAGAGTTCCAACAGGTTCTTTCCTTACATACCTCTCTGTTTTTCTCCGCTCTTATACACAAATATTTAACATAACCGGCAAGCGTGTATGAGACGAACTATGAGAGTGGCTCATAGTTCGTCTCATACACGCTCGCCGGTTACGGAGACCCTTGACTTGTCCTTCAAATAAGACTCGGACTATCTGGTCGAGTTAAGATAGTCTAGGTCTTTCCCGGTACCTATATCCTTCCACTTTCGCATTGTATATCTGTTTTGTCATTCTTTCTTCTGACATTCTTTCTATATGCCCGAACGAACATTTGATGTTATTTGTTAATAAAACATTTACTTATATACATAATCAGATCAATTTTGTTTTGTTCTTAACTCATTTATATGTTAAAGCTTGTTTACAAGTTAAGTTACGCTCAATTTATACATTAAATGGATCCAAGTTTAATGTATTGCTGTATTATCTCAAGTCAAGAGTCTCCGTAACCGACGAGCGGGTATGAAATTAAGTATGAGCGTGGAGGAAGCCAGAGAGGTATGTAAGGAAAGAACCTGTTGGAACTCTGTACTCTCTGCCTACCCCGCAAGGGATCTGGCGTGATGATGTGTTGTTGTATGTTTGTTGTATTATCTTAACGCGTAACCCTGGCTCCAATTAAGTTTCTTTAAATTTCTTTTGTTTTATGTCCTACATTCATTTATAATATTATAAAGCTCGTTTACTAGTCAAGTTACGCTCAATTTATAAATATAATAGATTCAAGTTTAATGCATTGCTGTAATATATTAACGCGTAGCTCTGGTCCAATTATGTTTCTCTAAATTCATGTTTGTTTTTTCTTAATTAATTTATAATATGTTTAAAAATTTGAAATAAAACTATTTTTCGGATATTATCGATCTACGCAGATCGGCCCAACCAAAATAATGAGAAATTTAGGGGTAGCTCAAAACAACTATGCCTTTTGGACGTTTAACACCTCAGTCCTTTCCGTGACCATAGGTGCTGCAAAGCACTCGAAACGTCGGAAACTTAAAAATCAAAATAAACCGCGATAAAACCCGAAAAATAGTTTTATGTCATGGGTAATATTCGCGTAAATCTAAGAACTCAGTATGTTTGAAGATTGTTTATTAGTCAAGCTATGCATTGTATTAGAATATTTGTTTTAAGTTTAGTTTAGTTTTGTTTTAAGCATAGCTGTAGTTTACTGACGTGTAACTCTGGCTTCCAAGATACAATCGCCTAGTTTGGGAACTACCAGTATTTATATTTTTGGTATATTTTTTTAACGACAAATAAATGATTTGATTTGACTACTATCCTACTATTGGGCAAAGGCCATGGAGTTTGAAGTGGATAAGTTTAAGTCATACTACACTACACGGTTCCAGCATAAATTAGTAGTAAAAATTAGATAGTAAAATCTAAAGTTTATTAAACTGATGTTATCTCCAACTGCAATCCAATCTCCGATTTATTAATCAATTTCAACTTAAAAAGCCAATATGAAGTTATTAATTAGGAGATAGACCGTATTTTCAATTCAAAATTATTAACTCGGTATCCACTCAAGTTGTTATGAGGTGATTTATTGAAACAGATTTTATTCAAGTACTATTTTTTATACCTTATTATTCGTAGTCAAAGGTTTTATAAAGAAATTTCATCAACGTACACGCAAACCCACATTCCTAGATTTAATAAGAACATAGTCAGAAGGTATGTGCTTATATTAGCAACAAAATGGAGCACGAGCATAAGTGTTGAAACCAACATAATATTAAAACAAAGTTGCTTGGTAAATGTTAGGTTGGGTAATATTATATTAGGCAAAAACATAGGTGCCCGTATTCACTAATCAAAATATATTTAAGTCTTTCAGCTTGTGCGAATTTTAATACATTCCCGCTATCATGACTCTTGGTTATAATAATATAATAATTGCAGCCTATACTGCCCACTGCTTAGCAAAGGCCTTCTTTCAAAAATCGAGGTGAGAGAGATCAGGTCATTCTCCACCACGCGGACCCAGTGCGGATTGGTGGAGGCAGGTTTGTAGCCACATGCTTTTGGAACTTATCAAGCCACCTTTAAGGCTTTCAACTCGGCTTAACGACTACCACATTAATTGGTAGCCGGGACCAACTGCTTAACGTGCCTTCTTAAGCACGGAGACGCTCGAATATGAAAATGCTACAAACAGTCACCTATCTCAGGCCGACCGAGTCGAACGCTGCTTAACCTTGGTAATCGGCAAGAACACCGCGGTTGCACAGCGCTACGAGCACCTCGATTCTTGGTTCGGCTAAAAAATAACACTATTTTACTTAAGTGCATAAATCACGTATAAAGCCGTAATCGTAATTTCAAACCGCTAGTACGCATCAGTCAATCAATAGTAAGCGTTCTATCGCCTACGCGCTTATACGCTGACTGCTCACTCACATTTCACTCACCACTCCATACAAAAGCTAAATTATCTCATACAAACATTACGTAACTCTAAAACACAGGTGTTAAAAGCGTATTAGAGCCAACAAACAGGGCGTTAAGCTTTGGGATTCGGCAGACCATCGCCCGGATAAAATGGCCAAAGATTAGCCGCTCCCCGCTCCCGAATATTAATGTGAGCACCGAAATATCAAATGTTAGAACATAATTATGTTATAATTGGACCCTCTGATAGCCCTGCAGGATTTGCATAAATGTATGTCACATGTGACACTTTGAAAATACAAAAAAACACCGTCACGCCCATATTCCCCAAGCGGGGATGGCAGAGAACACCTATGTACACCCACTTTTCGCCGACGATGTTAGGTTCCATGTAATACTGGACACAATTCCTGACTCCAAACTGATACTGAAAATGTTTGATTAGAAAATCTACTTTTGTCTGACCTAAGATTTGAAAATACAACTCAAATAAAACTGCCGTTGATGTAATGGATTACGGTTCGGATTAATTAAAATTCCTGTATACATTTTACAGTCTAGTTTGAAATACAGCGTATTAAACAGTCTACGTTTCGTTCGTGACAAATCTAACCGCGGGAACCGTATGTTATTCGCGTAATTGTTCCTTATTACGAAGCCCATACGTTCTCCTAGGTACGTTTGTATCGCATTGCCAAGTTTTTCTTAGAAACAAATCAATAATGTGAAGAGCTATTGAAAGGCGCGCAAGTGCTACAGCGTTTACACACGCTATTCCTTTTACGCTTTTTCTAATGAGAATGAGTTATGGTATACTGCCATTGCATTTAATTAGTAGTATTTATCGTATCTCATTAAATTTATAACTTGATTATTTTTTATATTTGGTACATAATACTTAGGTACATACGTGGATTTGATGCTCTATCGTTTTTAATGTAAGGTGTATTTTATATCGTAGGTACCAGCTGAAGAGCCTGGTATATTTTTTTTTTATTTAATAGTTAGCGTTCCCCCATTTGGGGAATTAGGTACCTATGTTTAAATTATAAGTGAGTTTACAGATACTGATTTCACATGCATAAAGATCACAACTTATTTTTTAAGTATTTCAAAGCTCCAACTAAAAGCGGTCCAAAAGCGGTCACCGCTCAGGCCACCAGGAGTCTACGAGGGCATAGGATAGTGATATTTTTTGCATTAGTATCTCAGTAGTCACAATCACACTTTGGAAAAAGTTTGATGTGTATGAAATACCTATATATATTCTAAGTATATTGAAATAAGATTATGCCAGCCTTAAAAATGTCATTCGGTCCTGCTCCGTGGTTGAGCGTCGTCATTATCTTGTATATCCAATGTTAATACTACTAGCAAACTTTGACAATTTGGGTGACGTACGTGTACCGGCCCGGTTTTCGTTAATTCTGCCCGGTCGAATTTGCATTTTGCACGCGTGATAAGTGGGCCGGATTACACGGGATTCCCACCAACAGCCTCTGTTTGTACTGAAATAAAGGGCTGTTAAACTTTTTTCATGGTAATTTGGGTCAGAAGAAACGATCGTTGTAAATTTGTATAAGTAGGCTTAGGTCCGGACGGTTTGTTTAAATTAGACTGTACACGGTTATAGCTAATTTGGATCATTTGCGGTGAGGATATTTTTTGCTTTTTAACAAACCCCATTAAGCGTTCCTTTATTGGGGAACTCGCAGAGAAAGTTTTGAACCGTACCTAAGTAAATAAGTGATGTCCAGCGCGGAAGTTCGTCGGAAGTCGACGGTATTTTTCCATCTAGTGATTAATGGAAGCCACCACATAGCAGTGCCAGCTGACTTCCAAAATTTCCACACTAAATCTCTCCTTTCGTTTCGCTTCTTTTGCCGGAGGAAGACTTGGCACCGTATTTTATCTCTGTAATGCAAACGATGCACTGCTAGGTAAATAGCGGCTGTATACTTAATGTATTGTGAGAATAATGCCAGATATGTTTCATTTTTATAGCCGTAGCCTATGGCGAAGCAAGTTCCCGAACATATTAGACTCCAAATCACTTGCTAAATATAACACACGGAGCAAATATTGGGTAAATTGTCAAAACAATATCCGAAAATATTTTGGCTGATTTAAAAAAGAACTAGTCATTTTATTGCTTCCAATTAATTGACGTTAACGATTTAATGCTGGCCATAAATTCTGCTAGTAATACGAAAAAAAAGTTCAAAAAGAAATACATATTTTGTGTATAAGTACTTACCTACTAGGTTTTTTGGCGGGAAATCGAAGAGTTATGTTGTCAATTTGTTTTAATTTCCAAAACTTGTGTTATTTCGAATTATAATGTGTAATGTTGGTGGAATATTAACCATTATGTATTCCTATATGTGCATGAGTGAAGGTAATTGTAACCAAGTGATAAAACGTGCCTTTTCGGTTTCCCTCAAAACGGCCGTCGCAATTGGTATGTAAAGGGTGGGGCACTTCATCAATTTCATTATCATCTTTATCATCAAGTTTATTGGGGAGTTGAATTAATTTAGAAATAAATATTCGTGAACTTTGTACAGTGGCATAATGTAAACGCTATTGCCACAAAAGAAAGGACCTACTAAAAGTTTTCTAGGGTTTTTTCATGCACATGCGACTATTCGTTAAGTGTCCCATTAAGATTCAGAATAGTACGTAGAGCTGTGCGCAACTTTCACAATATCGCAGCCAGCGCGATTCCAAGTTTATCCACATCTTTGTCTTCAACGAGCCAAAGAAATACATTGCTGACTTTTGCGAAATGAGCTGAGAAATATCACCTTTATTTATTAGGTGTTTTGAAAGTATACAAAGTATACTTTTGTCTTCTGGAGTCTGTTTTATATTCATTGTTTAAGATCAATTTCAGATTGAATAACAACTTACCATATATTATGGAATAACGACGGATTATTATAATGTTTATAATAAGTAAATATACTACTTATCTATTAGCTAACCAAATTCGTTTCCTTAGCTACATTTTAAAACTAAAAAACAATTGATAAACTATAATTCTATAATAAATAATCTAGAGCTTTAGTGGGAAGTCGAAGAGTGATGTTGTCAATTTGTTTTAATTTCCAAAACTTGTGTTATTTCGACTAATAATGTGTAAAGTTGGTGGAATATTAACCATTATGTGTTCTTATATGTGCATGAGCGAAGGTAATTGTAACAAAGTGATAAAAGTGCCTTTTCGACTTCCCTCAAAACGGCCGTTGCAATTGGCATGTAAAGTATCCACCGCTTTACTATCCAGGGCGGGGTACTTCATTAATTTCATTATCATCGTTGTCATCAAATTCATCGGGGTGTCGAATTAATTTAAACAAACACGATTATATATCTTACTGGACACTGGCAAAATACACTTAAAATTAGTGTGAAGCCATAACTTAAAGAAGAAGAATAAATAATCTACATAAAATAATTCTTTATAAATGTAGGTTTTTATTAATTACTAAATAAACAAAATAGACGCATCATACCTATCACGCATGCGCCGTCGGTCGGCGCAACTTAAGTAATCTCCGTCGGGACTTTATTTCCAAGAGAAATGATAAATATATTAATTTGTAATTCTAAATTGAGTGCACTAATTTATTAGAAACTTCCATTAAATATGCTAATACTTATAAGAACAATTCTTATGCATTTTTTTCAACACTGTATACAAAAACTGTTTGAGGTTATGATAATATCCAAGCATTTTAATTTTATACAAATTTCATTTATTTTTGCTCATATTATAAGAGTTTGTTAAATTAATTGTAAAGTATAAAAACGTGTTTCACACATTTATTTACCTAATAATTATTTTAGCTCTACATCGGCTAGTTATTTTAGAGTTAAACAACAGCAAAATCCAAAAATTACGTGTAAGAAAACATTTTACGGCGTTTGAATTAATCAATTTAATTATGCTTGTATTTTATTGTACCTACATATTACATAATCGTAGATACATAAACATAACTACTGTCTAGATGGTTTCTAATTAGAGACTTTGCAATGTTTGCAAATAAATGCGGTTTTAAATACTGATTCATTTCAGCTGGATAATAAATAAGTAAAAATACTTAGAATAACAAAAATATTTTGGAAACAAAGCATCGCACGGACTGAATGTAGCTTTAGGTATATGACACGGCGTCCTTTTGACATTACCGGCTTATTTTCACACAAAATCAACAAACAATCAATTAAACTGTAGCCAACAAAAACATAACACGCGATATAGCACTTATTATAAGAAAAATAAACGATGAAAACCGTTTTAAATCAAGAAAAACTCACAAAAACATTACAGAAAACACAGCACTGGTTTTGCATTAGTTCGGACAGAGGGCAGCGTCGTCGCGCGATTCAATATGGCGATGGTACGGCGCGCGCTGATTGGCCAGCGTGCGCATTGCCGTGAAGTTGGCTCGGGTGAGCGAGCGAGTAAGATTTATGTGATGTTTTGGCGCCGATGAAAGACGGAGAATGTGTTGGAACGGGAGTACATTTGTATGCCCGCAGCGTGGCGGACCGGTTTTGTCAGAGGCGTTTACTGAGTGTGCGTATGTGCGGGCTATGTGCCGAGAGAGCAGGTAGAGACCGCGCTACCTATTTATAATGACGAATTGCCGGCCTCACCCGCCGATGAATTAAAATATAAATTTTTAATATTCCCTTCTGTTTTGTTTCAGGTAATGTTGAAATATTTTTAGCAGCAGAGAGTAATGCAGTAAGGAAACATAAGCACGACAATTCGTTCCGATACCTCCAATTAATTACACATTTAATTCCATTCCGAAAATTTACTAAGATTAAGTATTTCACAGAAAGCAAGGTATTTTACACTTTAAGAGGAAAGCGTTGGAGCTATAATTCCACGGCATCTATGAAAATATTCACGGAGGCTCGGATACAAACAAAGTGATCCTATAAGCTAAGCTTATCCTGAAAAACTTTGTGACAGATTTGAGACAAATGACACAGTTCTAAGGATATTTACGGTGGATTTATCATTAGCCGTTACTTTTCTGAAATTTATTAGTGTAGGTAATAAGTAGATGGATATTTCACTAATAGCTACTTATTAAAATAGTACTGCGTAGTAGATAGTTCGACTCAGGAAAAAGTTAGTTAACATAATCAAAGTAGGTACTTATTTCTAAATTTTAAATAGTACTTATTATAATTGTCTTTGCTGTAGCTGTACACCAAAAACTATATTTACACTGGTACAGGTGCCGCTAGATGGCGCTCTTTCTTCTACATAATAAAAAAAATGTTAAAAATACACGGTGCTTTTAAACTAGCTAGTGTATACTAGACTAATTATAATATTTTATGTATAAAATGTATAACATATTATAATTAGTATTACCAAATATCGATAAGATATATTTTGAAATCAATAAGTACTATCGGGCTTAGAAAAACTTGCGCAAGCAAAATTCAACCCTAGTTGATTCACGTTGTTAACAACGTGTTGTCTAAGCAATGTGCATAAAATCCGACCGTGGAATCCCACTAGCCACACCCAGCAAGCGGAAGCGAGAATATGTAATGCAAAAATAGGCAAATATGGCCCAGGCCCAATGGCCTAAGATAAATTTATTTCGGCGTGTAACTAGCAATAAATATGCTAATTCCACACTATAACGTCCGTATGTCGCCTAGCCGCTCCGCCATTGAAAGAGTGAAAAAGATATCACAAAATTGCACTGCGCATTGCTCTTTTCAGTCATACAACCTTCGAGTGGCACCACGCAAAACTTTACTCTGTTTCTTTCCATCGTAGGTCGTATTTTTTTCTCTCCGATTTATTGAGTTACACCGTTCTGTTGTCGGTTTGTAGTTTTATCGACCTACGGCAACTACTAACCTAATAAATTTTGGTGTTTCACTCAGTGAATCCGCTCGCTGAACGAATGCATCGTCCCAGATACGAATGTGCGGGATTTGAATGAAAAGATTTATCTCTTCGTATTATAAGTCACTGACCAAAAGTTTATAAACTGACCTTCGATTCAGAAGCAGGACTTTACACTCTAAATTAGACGTCTATCGACGTTTTTGCATACGTGCATAAATCGAGATTTTAGCAATGCAAAATAGCCTGTTTCGACCAGTTGCGAGCTGGCAATGGATCTCTCAATTAAAAAAACACAATAAATGTATAAATCAAGAACGCAACTTAATCTGCAAAATGAAAACAATCAAAACCAATATTTAATTGATGGGCAAACCTTAATTAACCTGTAGTTTGGCGGCGGACCCGGAGCCCCTTGGATAAAAGAAGCCATCTGCATTTCGGTATTCAAATTATTTTCCAAACGTGTTCTTCGTTCTAACTGGGGAGCCATGAGTGGAATCGTTGCATCACGCTCACTCCTGCGCATCCAAATCACGTATGAATAGCGCAACCCTTTGGTTCGGGACTCGCGGCTTCAAAACGACAATATAACATACTCATACGGGCCCAAACAAAACGGAACAAAAAATCACATCACAAAAGTTTGCCTAAACTAACCTCGTTAAGAGATTTCTGGATAAAGGAATACCGTTTTTCAGTATCATCACGATTGTGCCGTGGATCGGATAGTTCGATCGGAGACGCGACAAATACTGACTGTTAAAATATACTTTTTTAAAGTGAATAGAATAACAATTGCACAAATGCAAAGAGAAAGTTGGTTTGTTGTATCGGACAAAACAAAAAATAGAGTTTTTTGACTTATTGTTCGAGAGAAAGTCGCCATTGTTAAAGTAAAAAACGCTTTTGTACCTGCAAAGGAACGGAACGATCAACGGCTTAAAGTTTTTGTAGTATCCGAATAACCTCGTCGTAGAGCGTGTGTGTTTTTAGTTTGTTAAAAAATGTGATTGAGAACTGTGCTACGAAAACCACAATATCAATAATTGAAGACTCGTAAAAAGCTTCCTATCAGGTATTTAGACTTTTTTCCACAACTGGTGTTATACCAGATTAAGCAACGTGTTAAAGTACCGGGTACTGACATGATGAAATTTTTTTTCGGGAAAAATTAATTGAGGCCGACATGTTTGCAAATTTAATCTCACGGCCATGTTGGTACCCGGTGTCAGTACAAATTAAAGTTGCTTTTTTGACACATTTTTTGTTAGGCAATTTACGTGACGCAATCATGTGGACAACTTTTCCTAATACATAAGGGTTGATTATGTACCCACTAGAACTGTGTTATGTTAACAACTGTTGCATTATTATTACTTACCAGTTTGTTGTTACAATAAATTTCACTAGTACGATACGGATGTTCGTATATCGATTCAAAATGGCCCTATGGAAGCCATACCGTTGTCTGCAAGCGGCCCCGACTGGAATTTAAATTCAAACGCACATATACATAGTTTTGATACGTAGCGTGGGACAATGCGTCTCCAGTGGACTCTAAGAACAACAGGGAACATGTTGAACGTCTACGCACATACGGACACAGAGGAGGAGACGCTTAATTAAACTGGCGAAGCGGGGCAGGCAAAACGTAAGCATTTAATTTATATCCCTGCAGTAAACTCCGCGGCCTCCTGTGTTACACGCTTAGTGCACGAGCGGAGCGGATAAGAAGCAACTTTCGTCAAAGAATTACAATAGTTTTATTGTATTGTAATTTCATTTGCCTATCACATAGATTTGACTTTTTTTCCTATTATAAATTGCTCTTCCAAGCATGAGAATTCAAAAGTTGCCGACATTTACTTCAGAGAGATAAATCCCTTCAATAATATTTTACTGAGATAAAGTAGATGTATAAAAATTGTCAATGTCATGTTCGGAAAGGTAACTAATTACCCACCTAGCGCTTGTGACTAGATCTCCCATCGTATAGTACAATAGTAGAAAAACTAGCCTTAGTTGAATACTAGATCAGAATAAACTACTTTAATTACAGCTAACGTTCTCTATTGACTCCCTAATACAATTATATGTGTAGCACTTAATTGATTACTGCGTAAAGGGGAACCTACATTTCTGGTTAATTTGCTCTACTGAATTATTTATTTCCTCGTTACTTATGGCCGCTGTATGTATCTACGTACATAACTCGTCTTGTAGTATTAATGATATATAACTTTTAATTTATCCTTTGAATGAAATATTAATAAAACTTTAGATAAAATAACAGTAGTATATTTGATATGTTATTAGTAAGAACGCTACGACCCCAGAATCCTGAAATTTTAGTGGGGAGTATGGAAGTATTATTCATTACTTTTGTTTTGGATTATTTGGGGATCCTTAGAGTGTTTTCTCTTAACTGTCAGTGTCCAAACAAATGAAGCTATCATTTTAAACGCCAAATATTTAAACAGTAAAATTATTACTTGTACATTTTCATTTATCGTCTCCTACCACAATGTCTCAAAACATCTCCGTCTAAAGTTTCAGATATAGTTCGTTATTCCCAAAGCTCTCCGCGTTGACCACTATGAGTGTGCAAGTTTCTCATCTTGATTTCCCAGCTGCCGAATTTGTGAGCAAATAAACATAGTGCGCTAACATTAGGTACTGCATTCAATGGATGTTAGGATCATTGTTTAATGTTTAAGCACTTAGAATTAATATACGCATTTGTAGGGGTTTAAACTTGTAAATCTTTCTTACAAGCTTTTATTTATCGTGCTTTGTTCATCTATCTGTCCTTCTGATTCAAAATCTGTGATTGATTTATCTAGTAGGCGCACTTTCTAGCATTAAATTGAGCTGATGGTTGCTGATCCCTATGTAATTCTGGTGACAATGCAATGATATTGTACCTTTAATTGGGTCTGATGGAACCAAAAGTGTTCATTTAAACGAAATAGTTCCGTCGTGTTTGTTAAATTTTATGTTGTTAACCTTTGTTTAATAAAGACGTTTAGAAGTACCACTGACCCTATATACTAGACATTCGTTCCCCGTAGGTACATATAATATGGTTTATCAAATTGAATACTTAAATAAATCAGCCTTCAACTTGCATCTGTCTGCAAGTTTTTCCTTTTGCCGTGCCTCTGCCAACTTCACCCATTATTCCCGAACCCCGTTGGCGAAGGAAAATAATATCATCTCTACTTATATTTTAATATACAATTCGCTGAGTCTATTTCGCAGCCAATATTCGACACGTCTGCCGACTGTAATCTAACCATAAGTACTTATTTGGCTCGACCACCGGTGACCATCCTCTAAATTCCCGTAGATCTTTCCACCTATTCTACCCCTCCTTAATTAAGTCCATACTGGGTAGCGACTACAATGGCGGGCGACCGATGCGCGCCAAGATATTCAAATACGTCTAAGGCCACTATTATATTGCCAACGTTTATCGTGATACTATTTCTGTTATATTCGAATACCAAATGGACTTGCTTTATTTTGGCAAATGGTTAATTTGGTTGAACATAAACATCGTATGGGTGTAGTTCGATGATGGGTTCATTATAATATACGAAATGATGTTTGCAATATTGCTTTAGAGAATCAGTTGGTCTTTCTAATAATTTACATATGTGAGTGAGTTACTGTTATTACGTATCATCTGATCATGTAATGAGAGTTATGAAAAGTTGTATTATGTCCTGCCTAGAGAGTCTAGTAGCGCAAAGTTCGACTGGCAATTATGAGGTCCTGGGCATAATGGGAATAGGCTTGCTTTCTTACATTGGTACCTCTTATCGTCAGCGTTATGTGGGTGTTAACCTCTGTCGCAAGAGCGAGAAAAACTTAGGTATGATTTTTTTTTCTTCTATAGGTTCGAATACGTTCCAATTTACATTACGATCATAAAACTGTTGAATATTTGAATTCTTAACATTGGAAATAACATGAAATAAAACTATTTTACGGATTTTATCGCGGTTTATTTTTTTATTTTTAGTTCCCGACGTTTCGAGTGCTTTGCAGCACCAATGGTCACGGGAGGGACTGAGGTGTTAAACGTCCAATAGGCATAGTTGTTCCGGGGTACCCTCAAACTTCTTAATTATTTTTGTTGTTGTTGGTCCGATCTACGCAGAATGAGCTCACGGTGTCTTGAGGTTTTGCAGTGTTATGCTTGGTTTTGGATTTGATTATATTAATTACCGGATCCCAAGACGATGGAAGCACCCAGCCATCTTCTCTATTGAAATTAGGATGTTTTTTAATTTCAATAGCCTCGCGAACCATCCTTGGTAGGAATCGGTGTTCTTTCACGAGGATTTGTGGTCTATCAAATCTGATGTTATGGCGGGTGCGGTCAAGGACATGTTCACAGACTGCAGACTTCTTTGAGCTTCTTCTTTCTTAACATTTTCAGTATTTATACACCAAAAATACTAATAATATCACTGCCACCAAATACAGTTCCTACAAATCATATGCAGTCTACAAATAATATCAAGTAAAACAAAAGTCACATTTAACTACCAAAGCAATCTTTAAAAAAGACCTTGCGATACAAAGCTCCAAAGGCTGGAATAGGTTTTTCGTCGTCACTCCGTCCAAGTTGTCTCCCAATTGGGACATCGATCCTCGCTACTTTAGCGCCTGTCTGGCGGTACACGCAACTATATTTCTACCCTGCCCTATTTTAAAAGGAAGCTTTTTAATCTAAAGAATTAATTTATGGACTTAAAAGCGCGACGACTTCTTTTTACACTACACTTCCGTTATTGCCCCTTTAAGCCATCAGGTTCTTCATAGAACATATTCAGTAAAAGTTTCAATTAAATATCGGCTTCTTCAATATTTTGTTTTATTAACATAATGCATAATCCTATGCTGGAGGAAATAAAGCTCACTTTTGAGTACTTAACTTATTTTATATTTCAATGACCTTTTCAGAAGGCGAACTAAATTCCCATAGACGAAGTATCTCCACGGTAACTACATAGGAGTACATAATAACGACAAAATTGGAACCCTTTCGGTCGGCTTGTGTTTCCAGAAATAACTGTACATAACAGCGTGACTAGATAAAGCCGTTTTCTAAGCGATACCATCTGTTGATGTGCCTCTACTGACTGACGTAACAAAATGTAACGGGGAATTACAACTTCAAGTGCTGTGGTGTTGTTATGCAGGGCCCAGGATGTGCCCCTGTGGAAAACCAGTTTACGAATCTAATTTTTTAAATTATAATCAGATTTTTCCATGTCGGGTATAGAAATAGAATATTTAAAAAGTAAATAATAGGATTATTAATATCATTTTTATTAGCGCTGAAAACACTTTGTTTTGGAGCATCGCTGTTAATATCAAAACCTTTATAATCGTCGAACAAAATAACATAAATAAGCAACCGAAGATATTCCACGTCCGACTTGCCTGTATGTTTTTATTATAAAAGGCTATACATATTACAAACTTTTTACTATATACAGAGGCAGGCAGATGCACTTGCGAAATAAAAAAAGAAACGTAAAACGCGACATGCCGCTTGATTAATACTTTAAAGGAAACTTGTGCCGAGACCGAACTAGGCAGTCGGTAGCCTACAAGAACTTGCCTCCTTACACACTAAAAAGAATAATGTAGGTAGTCATCTGGACGTAAATTAATTATCAACATGTGAAATATACATATATAAAAACCGGATGGCAATATGTGTATGGTGTAGAATTTTATTTATGATTTGTATAAAATAGATGCGTTTTAATCCTGGAGATATTTTTGAGAATAGCAATAATGAAGTAGTAACATGTTCATATAGCAATGTGGCGATGTGTCTGGCCGAAGGGATACTTACTCCAGTTTTACATATGAGCGGAAAGTAAGATACTCTGAAGAGTTGGCGCATAAATTGGCTCGTTCGTGATGCAGTGCCTCGTTGAATATGTATAGGTGCGCTCCCTTCCTTACTTCTCATTTTACTAATAGATTTCTCTTTGATTAAATTTGTATAAGTTTTATTCATGCGACCGAGACCACTATTGTTAGCCGGCCGGTCGCTTAAATCACAGGTTACGACATCGTGTACCTATCTTTATTTTGTTTTGTCGAAGAATAGTCAGCGGCTTTTATGGAATGGATATTTAAAGTGGTGACTAATTTTAACGACTCTATATTAATATCAATAACTGGTTTAGATTTTCAATTAAGACATCAAATAATAAAGAAGAGTTTTTATACCATCAACACATTAACACATAAACACAAAAGGTATTTTAAACCATTAGTTTCGCATTTGCCGTGTTCCGTATCACGACTGATGTAAGTCCAAAATTACTGCACTACAAATTGTAGCATTGATAAGTCCTTCAATAGGAAATAAAAGATATTTGTAGGCCCTGCAGGCTGTAATGTAACATGTCAAAATAAGTACGGTTGTCGATAAGTAAGGAGATATGAATGTCTCATTTAAATTATCCTTGTCTCATGAATTATACGACCGGTAACCCTTTGGCATTTGGCGTCGACCGACTGGACGCACCGAGGAATCAGATATTTATAATGGCTTTATTAAGACAAGCCATCGGCTGAGCTCACGCCCGCTTATTATTATAATTTAGACGATTGCCTAAAGCTTCGTCGGATGAATGAAGTCATCAATGTTAAATAGTGTTTTGTGTTACTCGCTAGTGTTTCTTCCAACTCACGTGACTACGACGTATTCTTTTACTTCACAAACTTGTCGGATCACGAAGTTGGAGTTTAAAAGAAATTGTAATTACTTTTTTAACAAACTATTACCTAGTCTCGTCGATGTGATAAAACGTAGCCAACAAATCATAGCCGCGTTTGTTATGCAAAAATGCAGGCGAAGATTCCGTGACGCGAAGCCATGGCGGTGGCCCGTTCATGTTTATAATGTGTTTATACTTTTTGCCGGCCCGAGGAACACGTGAGCATGGCTCTTCAAACTGCATAACGAGGAGAAAATTAAAATATAAATAGTCAGTCCTTATTTACAGAACAACTTCGCTAAAAAATCTCGGTTTCATTTGTTCCAACAGTGATAAAAAATAAGTTGAGTCTAATTAAAGTTCATTAACTGTACTTACACCACCCGGTGTTATTCAACTTTTGGAAAGAGCCACTAATCTTACACATGGAAATATTTACGGGCACCTTACCTCATTGGAGACATTAAAAAGTTTTGAAGCCATAACGGGGGCAACTCTTACCTCTCATTGTTCATTCCGGGTGCGTATATTGTTCGAGTTGAAATTTGTAGGCGGTGCTGAAAAAGTGTCAATTCATCATAGTAAAGCCCCGGGCTCGAGACCGAAGTCCCGCACATAAATCTCACTTCCATACTTTCGCGTGGGGAAAACGACTGCTTTATGAGATCCTTAAGGCTGTATGGATTTGGGAAAATATTTCCTCTGCGTGCTGGCCCCCGACAAATGAAGGAGCATTGGGCACATTAGAATGTGAGAAAGGGCCCATAGGCGTTTTTATTGTTATGCGAAGCAATTCGTTTAAAAGCTAGTGCATTACGGTAGTACATACGAAGTGCCTATTTGCTAATATTTATTATGTTAAAGCACCTATTCGGGGTTCGGGTTAGAAAAAAAGCGAAGTAATGTTTATGTGAGTAGGTGGTACGTAAATTACGAACTCCGAAGGGTTTCTGATATTAGCTAAGTACTTGAAACGCCCAAGTCGGCGACTGATGTCATTAAGCAACTATTTCTGGCAGCCGTGTATCAACGCTGTTTGGAAGTCAGCGCTAATCTTGATTTATAGTAACCGGCCATGTTTATTTGAATACGCAACAAGCCTCTCGCGAGCAATTAAAATAAACTTGATTTTTGCTTAGTGGCTCCTTAAATATACGTAGTATCTATTGCATAATTGAAATGGGCGTAGGTATTCATTTATAGTCATACCTAAGCGCATAAATCTTAGCGTGCGTGAGTGCAGCGCTCGCGCACGCTGGGCTCGCCTCATTAGAACACGTTCCCTCCTTTCCCCGCCCCCTCTTTGCGCTAGCACACTCGTTTATCCAGACCCGACGACATTTCCATTGCCTGTGTGGAAAATAGACGTTTTAGGAGAGCGGCTCCAAACACAGGAGATTCTCTTTAGATAAGTTTATTGTGTGCTAATACACTGCCACAGTGTAACTACCTACGGCTTCTGCGATATGCACCCGTTTATATTACATATACTAAATAGGGGGCAAAGGTAGAATGTGATATACCTATATCTGTAGTGTGAGAAGAAATCTCGGAGTACAATCGCGCTCTATATAAGGTGCACCAGATAAATTGGAGGGCTCGTGGGCGATGTGATTTGAATTGAATTAATTATGAGAAGCGCGTGACTCGCTCACGAACTCTTGCAGGAAATGCAAACGAGCCGAGAAAAATTACGAGATTATGGTGTATTTTCACCGGTACTACGAAGAAGGAGCGCCTTATCTGGATGCTGAGTTCAATAAACCAGGAGACGCGGCCGCGGCACGACCGAATCGAACAGAATTTATGCGACAAAATAACGCATAGGTACAGGTGTCGTACGGCTCGGCGCCCCTTCAAATACTCGGCGATGGGAACTAAATAGGCAGGGGACCCTTAGGTCCGCGTATCGAAGCGTTAGACACGACCGATGCAACGATAGCGCTCCTACATCCCCAATTACGATTTATACAGACTGTAAATGGTAAGCAGTAATGACGTACCGAGCGTGTACGTTTTTCTCCCACAATCGAAATCCAATTATTTTCGAAAGTAACTAAGATACCGGTCGCGACAGAAGCGCGGAGGCTGGCCGTAAATCGCCTTTGGATGTTTGCAGCGCGCTCGGAATATGAATTATTCTTGGTGATTGTTCTTGCAGCCGCGTCATGGTTCATACATGAAGCGCGAACTAGTTTTTTCGAAGTTCCTCTCGTCCTCGACTCGTAAATAAAGTGGCATTTGCGAAAAGCTGAATTTCTACTTTGTCGTTATAGTTTTTCATGTCACGGAATTCGTCATTCCTTTCGAGAGGCCTACATACAACTTTGTCGAGTTCGTAGTTATTAACATTATCGACAGTTTTGTCTCGGTGGTCGAAATTGGTCTTTGGGAAAGTAGTGCCCGCGGTTCTCTTGCACAGATAGCCCAAATTTGTTTGGTCGAATTTTTCGCAACTCTTTTTTATCAATCGGTGGGCTGGTTGGTAATTGGCAGAGCGGCCTGCGAGGCGGGCAGCCATAATTGACGGTGCTATCATTCTGAAGTTTTCGCTCGGACATTCGGGGAAACTCTTAATTGGTGTACCTTTTGTGACGTTCAATAATGCCGCCATGATAATAACACGGCCCATTATTAGCAGATCGTTTAATTAGCTGTATCGTGGTTTTGAGATGTTTTGCTTCGTGTTGAGTTTTGTTAAGTGCTGGTTTATAGTTCATAAATACATGCCGGCCGCATGCCGCAAATCCCGTTGGAGATTGCTGCGACTTCATTAATATATAAACAGCCATGAAAGCTACTTTATAAAAATAATAAAATATGTTGTTCATTTTTATTTTTAAGCAATAAAGTTACTGGGTATTTCGATTCTTCTTTGCACAGGAGTTATGCTGCGAACTCTATTTGGTTCAGTCGGACAAAAGCTTCAGACAATATTTCTTATAATTTCAAAGCGGATCGCCATTAATAAGCCATTGTCAAGATCCCGAGTCTATAAAAGAAATAAGTTTTTTATTGGTTCACAATTAAAGCGGGCTGAAGGTGACCGTGCCATCTTTAAGAGCGGATAAAAAGCGAGCATTCGTCGAATACTTAACGAGTGGAGCTCCGCTGAAATTCTGCGCGGAAAAAGTTTCCGACCGATACTTATCAAGTGTTTGAAATGACGCAACCGGATTCCGGCCGTCGGAGTGTACTTTTTTCCATATGGGATATAAAACTGACGAATTTCTCAATAAAAGAGAGATGACCGTCGTGGCGTCACGTACGAGGGGCCCACTAGGTATTTGGAGCGGTGCAGCAAAAACTATTCAGGGCCCATTATTATGGCATTTTTGTCGTCTGACGGGGCTCGAGTGGTCGCGGCCATAATGGTGCGGCGGTGGAGGGGCGGCGGCCCACCAGCCCCCGGCCCCCGCACCCGGCAGCGCACACGATGCCATCCATCTTCGATATGCACATAAAACGAACCGGCTCCGTAACGGCAGACCCACATTCCCGCTCCTCTTAAATTTATTTATCTCTTTATTAATTCTCCACTTGAATTTTAATGTTTCATGTTAAATTCTTTAGAAAAAAAAATAAGCAGGTTACTTGAATTAGTTTTGCAAATTTAGTCGATAGAATTTTAAATCCGATTAGATTGTGCTACTGAACTCTTATTGGTATTAAAACATTATGTTATCGTTATATACAGATCAATGGCAAGCTGTGGATGATACCTAGTTTTTTTTTTCATTTAGGTTAGGACCCTATACATCATAGTAGATTGAGTATTCTGGTCACATTTTGGTGATAAGGTCGTAAAATATGTGGAAGTCCCTACTAAATAATATTTTTTTTTTGTATCTTTTATATTCTATATATTCATTTTAAATAACTTACCATAAAAATACGATTGTCGATGTCGATAAAGTTAATCAATTACAAGTCTAATTTCAGCTTCATTATCCTCTTTATACTAGCCATCGTGTATATGAAGACATTTCGATTATTATATGGCTACATACCCGCATAATCTATCTCATACATCACAACTCTATCTGGTTCAATATTACCAAGGAATTTATATAAGAAATATTAACTACTCAATTCCTAGGTTCATTAAGAGTCAGTACTGGTGCTGGCTTATACAAAACTCAATTAAAATCACCTGTTAGACTTAACAATGGGATAGATAGCCTTAGGGCCCATAAACTATGGGGAACGGGTTCGTGTGGAATGATCGTTTTAATGAAGTGCTGGTAACTAAGGCAAAAACTAGATGTGACAATTTCGAACAGTTTTTATAGGAGGTTAGATTGTGGACAGAGTTAAAATGTATTGTTAGAATATTAGTTAAATGATAGTAGTTAATTAGGTAGCTTAAGAAATCTAAATACAATTGTTGAAAAAAGAGGCCCTTTAAAAGAAAGTTTAACCTGTATTATTGAGAATGAGATATGAATTATTTTTTTTCCTATTGTGGATTTGATATCGATCAAGCAATATAATATCATGACGGTATGAAACGAAGGTAACCTATATATTTGTGTAGATATCACCAATATATTTTGGTGACTGGTAAACTTTTATTTTAAGAGACCCTTCATTTGAGCTAGGTACTTTTAGTGTCTAGAATATCTTTGACGATACGGTTGTACAATAAATATGGTCAGATATTATATTAAAACGATTAAAAAAAAAAGAATTATAGCGCGCATTTAGGTAATTTGTATTGCTTGAAAATACTTTGGAGAACTTTAAACCTTTAGAATACATTCCAATGATTCCAAATTTCTCTAACCGCTTTTTGGGGAACGCTTTCACCATATGATATATACCCAACCTATAATTTATTTAATTTCTAATCTGGTACTATGTAGAAAACTATCGAAGCTCCTCAAAGTTTTCTATATAAATCTCAAGTCTGTTCCCTTGGGACGGTGCCGGTGACTAGCGTGTTTACGGGCCACTATCGGTGGATGGACAAAGATAGACTACCCACCCCAGTTCACTTCCTGCTAAATATATCAACCAATTAGTCGAATTGACACCTTAACAACCATTATCTTAGGAGATATGAAAGTTTTTCAATGACAACAAGAATATGAATTTGCCCTGTTGTAAATTCTAATCCCTTGGTTAAAATGCTTTAGTTTACATGTCATAATCGTGATATAAATTAATTAATATAAAAGGATCTGAAGAAGTTTACTGAATAATCACATTTGATAGAAATAGAAATTAGGTCGTATCTTTATCTTTTTAAATTTTGAATTAATATAATCTTCGATAATTTACAGCTGAGTCGAAAGTAGCTAGGTAAGTATATCAACACATAAATAATTAATTAAAATCACAATACTAAATGTCGACGAAAATCAGTATTTCAGATCTCAGCAATAAATTAGCTTTGTATCTCGAGCGCAATCGTGAATATCTAACACTGTAGGTGCCCTGATAGGTGTCCACTAGGTCTAATTTGCAATAGCGCCTTTGTGTTAATTGATCCCGAGGCGGCGTTAGCTACTATAATTGTCGATAAATTGTTCCACGCATTAATCTCGGCGTCGCCCTCAACATAGCTATCCGTCGAAGCCACAATCAACTTTATAATAACTTCATTATCTTGTAAACTATACATTCGAGAGCAATAATTTTAGTATTTTAACGCGTTCGGCCACACCTTTTTTAACCGTACTGAGAGGTAATCTAGCGAACACACGTCCATACAAGAGTGGGAACGCGAGGCATGCACTAATTAACGTTCAACGTGAAACTTCGTCGCTCACCACCGCCAATCAAACCTGGCCTGCAGCCCTTCGGCCGTGGCCCCCTTTCCCGTTCTTCGTGCCTTCCGAGCGACGGGACAAGAGGTCCTTAATAAACTGGGTAATTCGTAATTGCGTGTCTAACGTTCCCTATACGTAACATGGCCTTTTATTAGGTGGAAATTCTGTATACGGCACTACTGTATAGTGTATACTCGAGAAGAAACTTATGAACTACAGGACTTCGCCCGCGGTTATGCACGTGTGAACTTAGTGTATTAAAAACATTTAATTTACCTTAAAAGCTAGATCAAAACCAGATAGCCTAACCACTCCTTAAGAGGTCAAGCTGTCTTTTATATGCTATTATTGAGAGATCAGGCATCTGTTTCTATCGAACCGATTTTGCACCAATGCTAAACCGAATGTTATTCAAATTTTTATTTGCCTCCTAAACAAAAAAACAAAAACTTTTTTCTTAAAATCAATGTTCGTGTATAAAAATTTTTTTAAATAGTCAATCCCAATATGTTTTATTTAAATATATTCAATGTACAGATACAGCCCATTTACAATTGTATACTAGTATACAAAACCCGACCGTTTATATCGTTCCAGATGCTAACGCGGGGATGAATCGACTTGCAAATCAATCCGGTAGATGAGCATTTACGCGTTAAAACGACAGAACATAAAGTTAACATCGATGAATAAAAATCACATTTTGTCGTGGGACGTTTAAAATTGTGATTCTAGTCGATTTTTATTCGATACGATTTGATTCGATTGATTTCTTAATGTTAATAGTCGATTCATGGGTCGTGTTCGGTTCAATGAGGCTTGATACAGTTGATGGGTTATTGTCGTGTTGGAAGACAGTCGTAAACGTCTGCATTAGTCGAATATTATTGTTTATGGTCTATTAACACGTATTTACTTGTACATTAGACACACTGTGCGGTTTCTTTATGTTTGCATACTGTAAGCTGGAATAATTTATTGCTCAATTTACGACTACTTGAAATCGAATATTTTTTTTAGTGAAGTTTTTATTCGATTAGTTAAGAGTTATTGCTCGTGCTTGCGTGTTTTTAAGCTTCTTTTTTATGATCTTAATTAATCGTACCTTTTAATTAAGTTACCCTTGAAATAAATTAATATATGTACCACGGACGATTTAGCGCAGTGGTTAAGAGCTTAAGCCGCTCTGCCCAATGCGTCTAATAGTCGCGGGTTCGAGTCCCGCACGGGACAAATCTTTGTGTGATCCACAATTATTTGTTCCGGTCTGGGTATTTGTGTATGTGAATTGTCATATTTGTTAACGCACCCACGACACAGGAATGTAATATAATCCTAGTGTGGGGCTACGTTTTTAAAAAAAAAAAAAATACAATTATTTAAGAGTTTACATATTTGATTATATAAGATACTGTAATTTAGTAGTAAATAACGTTCAACACCAACAACCTGCCAATATTCAATAAAATCTCTTACTTACCTAATAATCTTACTAAATAAATTTAATCTTCGTCCACTAAAAATTGAGTAGGTACCATAAGAAAAATCAACCTATTCCCAACTGCTCCAAATACTGATTCCAAGCGAGCTACAGCATTTCAAATTGCATTAGCAAATGCAAATGTCCAAGAAAGGCAAGGTTTTTCTTCATCCGCTAGCGGCTAGGTCCCAATACGTATCTAGATGGCTGGAACGTGCACAGTGTCCCAGCATTGTGTCGGTGCGCTAACAAGCCGGCCTAACCGCACCCTGGCACGACAGAAAGACCTGCACTTATAAGTACTAGCCATTTATACACTACCCGTACTTATGTGAAGAATTCCTACTCCTCTTGTTGCATCACCAAATATAAATGCGGTGCTGTGCGCGAGACGCTTATGAATTTTTTGCTCTATTTCGGCCTGGTGAATGGACATTCTTCAACCATTACTGGCAGGAATCTTTTAATATAAATTACTTCGCAATGGAAGTTGTAGAAACCTGCTAATTTGGGAAGTTGGCGTAGAGGTGGGAATATAGAAGGACAGATAAAAAATGACTTATAAATATTACAGATTCACATGATTAAAATCATTATTACTTTGAAAATGATTGTTAATAGTTAGTTTTATCGATTTAAATATTGTAATCCACTGAATATCGACAATAGTCCAAAATGGTCTATTTGAATCCGCAATCTAAAATAGATTTTTATTAGTGGTATTCACAAAAATGAAAAAAAATAGTTATTTACACTAAAGCTACATTCTTAGACCTACCCACGCAAACTGCACAACCAGTACCGTTTCTCAAAAACAGTTAACTTTCTTTCAGCCAGAAACTGTACGCACAATAGACAAACAATATCGAAATTTAGAAAGCTGACCGTTGTGCAACTTTCTCGCTTTATCTCCAACACAAAAGTGACTTCAACCGGACAGTTGTTCAATTTTTTATGACATACCAGTAATGTATCGGTCAGAATATTGTCTTTTTTATTACGGTCCGGACTTTCTAAAGTTCATTGAAGTTTGTTTAGAGCCCACAAATTGTCGAGACTAAATAGTTTTATGGTGTAGTCGACTTTGTTCTAATCGCTTCCCATTGTTACTTATTGTCTTTGAGATAGCGCTTAATTAAGGGAGTTTGCTGCGATTTTGTTTGGAAAAATATGCTCGCAATGTGGTTTGTTAATGTGGTTTTCTAAAGCGATTATTGGTTTGAAACATTGGCGTTTGAATCGGTCCGTTTGCTGTATTAAGCTGGTATAGTTTTCAACTTTTTCTCCAGTCTGTTGAATATTTTAAAAAGGACTTATATCAGTGTGATTCTATCGTAAATGTTTCATTACATTTAATATGAAGACTTCATTGTTATTATCAATATCCGCTTTCCTAATTACCCGAAAATATTCAACAGTACAGCATAATCAGCCATATATCTCGCCAGATAGACATCTAGATACATAGTTAGGTATTAAATTGTCCTGGTCAGACATTTACGAGCATATTGGCGGCGTGCAGGGTGCAACATGCTAACGCTATCAGTTACCCCGTCGGTGGCTAATTCACTGTGACAAATTAACAAGGGTTAAATTCTGAACCTAATGTGCGGACCTGGGATATATGCAGTAAGTATAAATTAACTCCTGCATAGAGATTAGGATATCCTTAGATGTTGGTGACTGAGATGGTGTTAGTATACACTAGGCGTGAACTGTATTTTCTTTCATTTATATTTATTTTGGTAAATACAAAAAGACAACATGATAGACCCAGGCGGAGATGGCGGGGTGACCTGAACACCTTTTTGAAGGACTGGCTTGACATAGCAACGAGCAGACAGGAGTGGAAAAAGTAGAGGGAGGCCTTTGCCCAGCAGTGGGACACAAATGGCTCTTAATAATAACAATAATTTTGGTTAATTAACCACTTGTAACCAAAACATCTTAACGTCTTGGCTACTTTGTTATGGTGATTTTGAGTGTTTCCAAAACCTAGAGGTTAAGGCAAGGTAAAAATGCTATATAAAAATGACCCTAAAAGATTCTTATCCTGCTTGCTTCCAACGCGGCCAAAGTATTTTACCTATTGATTTTTATCCTTCCTCTGTTGACCATGCTTAAAACGATGACATCATGTAAGTAGACGCCATTATGTTACCATTTTCCTTCAAAGCCATACATACTTGAACTCCCATTTTCCTCAATCATAGGTTAACATTTTTGTTTACTTGCATGCCTACTAAGGATCTTTAAGTACAATTTGATTTTGTAAAATCATTCTAAGCCAATATAAAATTCAGCCGTCTTTAAATTAATACTGAATGCTGTGAAGAGACCAAGAGCATTTTCATTGTCACGAACTAAAACTACACAGACTAAAGGATAACACTAGGTGGTGAGCTGAAACAGGACTAGATACGTCGGGGACTTACTTGCCAAGTGACTTTGTCTAAACCGGATATACTATCTTGAGTCAACTCTTCGAATGTTATTTGTGTAGATGTTTTAGAGGTAATGCATTTATACTCTTGTATGTTCCTCATTGTAAGATTTTAACTATGAGTATTGGCAATAATTTTAAATTTAACGTAGCACATAGAAGCTATCAAACATAAAATTAGCTCATAATAAAATACTCCTTCTGCTACACCGTCACCGTCACGCCTATATTCCCCAAGCGGGGGTGGCAGAGGTGTACTGAGTACACCCACTTTTCGCCAACGATGTTAGGTCCCATGTAATAGGGTTGTAGGCTCGCGCCTATGCCTTCTTAAAGACCTTTCTTGTTATATCCACTCTCTTGTTTTGTTGGAATCGTCTCATATACCCTCGCCGGTTCATGACCGATAAGATCTATCTATCTATATCATCACATTAAATCCCTTGCAGAGTAGACAAATCACAACTAATTAGATCATCATTTTTGGTCACACAGTTTCTGAGGATGCTTCGTATAATGTATAATTGTAAAATACGTGTTATATTTAGTCTCTAACGCAGATAAAAGGAAGTTTGACTTTGTCAGACTTCTCTATTTTAAAAACAGTTCATAATCGTTGAGGTTGGCAATCCAAACTTAAGGGGCGAGGGTTTCATTCCATCTCTATTGACGGACGGTTTGGTTCTGTGGGTATGAGCTCGAGTCGCTCCGCCCGCTGAATCGAGTTGTCGCGGGTTCGATTCCCGCACGGGACAAATCTTTGTGTGACCCCACAAATAAATGTTTCGGTCTGGGTGTTCGTGTATGTGAATTTCAGGTTTATAAACGCACCCACAACATAGGAATGTGGTGTGGTAAAAGCCCCCTAGTGTGGAGGGACGTTTAAAAAAAATATCAACACATTAGATCCCTCACGGGGTAGGCAAAGAATGCTGAGTTCCAACGGATTTTTTTCTTACAGAACTCTCTAGCTTCCTCTAGTACTAAAGTTATACTCGGTCAGTCATTCGACATTATTTTAGAATAATGTTTAACAACACTTTTCATTTAAATTTTATTTCTACAATAGTAGGTTATTTGCGAAAGCATATTAACCATGATTCACACACAACTTTACTAATATCATACACATAGTATATTTTTAATATTCCCAATACAAAACTTGGTTATTGCACGCATAGATATAAATTTCAAAGTTAGCAACCTTCATAACGAGTGGGGTTAGATGTATGGTGCGGTTGAAACCGATATATCATATCAGCATTGTTTACAGGCAGCCTCTCTGGGACCGCGCAGATAAACTCAATAAATTCTATACTGTATTAGTATTTAAAATTAAAAGGGAGGTGTTATGTTTGGTTATAAAATGTATGTAATTGGATGGGAAAATTGTTCAACATATGGCGGTAGAATAACAAAGAGGTATGCAGATAGAATAGAACACCATGCATTAAAAAGGAGAGAGGGAAACGGCGAGTAAAAATATTGGATTTCTATGAAAAACCTTCAGAAGGGAATAGTTAGCTCTTGGTAGTAGTAATAATTATTGAAACCATTAGTACCTATGCTATTTTCAGCTCTTCACTTCGCTTTCTCGATCCGCTCTGATAGATCTGATGAAGATTCCAAAAAAATCGGCTGAAGTGATTTAAAAACGTAGAATTTACTAAGAAAACGTTTACATTCAGAATTGATCAAAAAACGGCCTCAAAAATTTTCAGTAGTTTCAAATTAAAGATGAAATATTCGGACTAAGAAAAGACTGCTTGTGAAACGTGTGTTCACACGCACTTTAACGCAGAAATTAAAGTTCTATGTATTAAAATGCAAGAAATATGTTTTAATATACCTATAAAACATGTATCATCAACTGTAACTACTCGGTAAATGATATGATTCAGAAGCTTCAATACAGAAGGATTAAAATAGCGAGTCGTTTCTGATAACCTTCTGCCTTCCAGTTGAAGGTACCACGCCTTCAACTTGTTCCTTTGGGTCCATTTTATGATGAATTAAAACCCACTGGCTACAAACATGTTCTATCTATCTATCTATATCATCACGCCAGCTCCCTCGCGGGGTAGGCAGAGAGTACAGAGTTCCAACAGGTTCTTTCCTTACATACCTCTCTGGCTTCCTCCACTCTCATAGTTCGTCTCATACACACTCGCCGGTTACGGAGACTCTTGACTTGCCCTTCAGCTAAGCGAGTAGGTATGAAAGATAGTATCGGTGTAAAGATGAGAAAGGGTATGCTCCGTTGGTTCGGGCATACAGAAAGAATGCCAGAAGAAAGAATGACAAAACAGATATACAATCCGAAAGTGGAAGGATGTAGGTGCCGGGGAAGACCTAGACTATCTTACCATGACCAAATAGACCGAGTCTTAGCTATAAACATGTTCAGCCAGTTCAAATTAAAAGCGTTTCCAGCCATAATACGTTGCTAAATTAGGGCAAATTGCCAAATCAACTAAATTTTTAGTATGGTGAAGATAATTAAGTAATTTTAAATAAAACGGCGCATAATTTTCATATACTCGTCCTTAAAATAAGATGAGATGATATGGTATGAATGTATATAGAATGCATAATGGTCATGTATTTAGGGGCAGCTACGAATTTGTTTAATTTTGCAACGTCTTTACACAACTTAGGGTTAATTTTATAACTACGAAAAAATCGTACGGACGATTTAGCGCAGTGGTTAAGAGCTTAAGCCACTCCGCCTACTGTGTCTAATAGTCGCGGGTTCGATTCCCGCACGGGACAAATCTTTGTGTGATCCACAACTATTTGTCCCGGCCTGGGTATTTGTGTATGTGAATTTTCATGTTTGTAAACGCACCCACGATACAGGAATAAATCCTAGTGTGGGGCTATTTAAAAAAAAATAAAAACGTGGTAAATCAATTATTTTAAAGAAAGTGTAAATGACGAATTTTTAGACCAGATAGCGTTGATTTAAATATATTTCTATTACGATGACGACTTGCTTCAGTGGTTAAGAGTTTAAGCAGCGCCGCTCAAATTTAATCGAGAAATCGTGGATTACATCCACGCTCAGGTATTTGTGCGTTCCAAAAATATTTATTTCGGTCTAGGTGCTTGTGTGTGTGTGAATTTCATGGTTGTAAAAGCACCCACGACGCAATGTCCTTATAAAAAAAAATAACCTGTATTGACCCTATCCAAGATACTATACAACTATTATTTCCCAACTAAACCGTTTTAAACACACAAAGTAAACGCATTGGCAAATCCAATCCGTTGCTCAACGTTGGCGGGCGGTCCGCTATCGTTTCCATCTCTCCGTGTCCAATAAACCGCTGACGTACGGACAGACAGGGCTAACAAACGTAACTGATCTGACGAGTATTGTCTAGTACACGGCCGAGTATGTTGCCCGCGGAACCGACACTACGAGTATTGTAATGACAATGTTTTATGCAGTGAGTGAGTGAGTTAAATGGGGAATTGTATTGATGAATCATAAGTATTTGATTTAGATCTGCAGATACTGATACATTTTTTGTTTACACATAATAAATAGAACAAACATTGCAGGTTTCGTTTGAACATTTCATACTAAATTCCGTTGAATGATATTGTCCACTACAAATGAATTTATTCATTTGCAGTTTTTTTTTAATTACGTTACAAAGCATTCTGTATCTCGGTTGACTAATGTATACAATAGTGAAACTAAAAAATAGCAGCGTTTCAACAACACATTCCGCCTGTTTGTCCGTTCTCCGTGCGACTATGATGTTCGCATAAATCGAGCGAAAAAGCCGAATTTCAGGCAGCGCTTCACGCTCGCCACTCAACGAAAAATACCGATGTACCAAACAAATATTGCGTTTATACCTATTGTTTAACCAGTATTTTTATTTTTGATCAACTTATGTAATTGCTTAATACCGGCATAGTAGGAAAACCATGTGTTTCACTAAACTTGGGCCTATGCCAAAGTGGCAGCCTAATAATGCATTATGGATTAGGATTTTAGTGCTTATCTACATTCAGTATGATGGGAACGCAACGTTAGAATATTTTCTGCAGGCTTGCAGTTTTATTTCGCGCGCTATAGATTAATCCCTCAAAGCTTTGCAGTGGCGGCAACGGCCTGATAAACGACAAAACTAATGCCACACGATTGCATTACGATGCAAACTTTTTCAGTAGCTGGTGCGCGGCGCGTAAATCGAATAAAAAAGAATCGAATAAATCGAAGAGTTTTTTCAGCGGCTCCATTCGATAGTCGACGATAGGATAATGAATCCAAATGTAGGTTTTACGTTGTTAATTTTCGGAAACTTTTTACGCCAGCGCCAAAAAAAACCTTATTATATTTTTGCGTCCATGTTTTGTGAGCGATGTATCGATGTAAATTGCTGGCGGTCATGGCTATCTATAGTAGTTCATAAGCGATGTTGCCAAACCGAATCAGCGATATGTGTAGTGCTGTGTAGTACATATAGAGCTGGATTCTCTTATGATGATTTAGTGTTGTGCGCGACACTGCTGGATGGATTTACCGCCGTATGAACGGATTATGTGGGCGAGAGCAAACACGGGGCAGCGGGCGCCATATTGTGATTTACTGCCAACTTTTGATTCGCGGCTTTATTGCAGCGGTGTTACAACGCACGGACGATTTAAAAATGCAACGTGTAAACTTACCCGGCTTTATTAAAATTTACATTCGTGAAAATATTGTGCGTTGTGCATAAATGTTTTTCTTTAACAATAAACATGTGTATAAAATATGAAAGTTTCCATTTTCGTTCAAACTATAAATATTTGTTTGTAGTCGATGCCCGTATGGTAGGAGCAACTATTAATGGGTGCACACGATGCAAATAAATTGCAATATCGCTCCCGCAATCTCGGCAGTGCACTTGTTAATAAACCTGGAAACGCTTCCAAAGTTTCCCCTGAAATAATTTTTCTGAGCGTCCCAAATAAATAAGATAAACAATAAATCATAAACGCCCATTTCCTCGCGAGCAACAAAACAACGGGCAGGGCGGGGAGGCCGGGGAATTATGACAAATCATGCATTAAACATAGGGAATAAATGTTTTCTTATCACGTACCTATTCTTGTTTTGATATTAGTTTTCCTTTATCTTTATTGACACAGGTTTCGGGAGGGAACATTTTATTGGAGCTGTATCGTGACACGCTGACTAAACAATGTCGTCTGAGATATTATTTACCGATTACTTGGGTGGGTTCGGAAAAGATGTACTTCTGAAGATATAAAAAGTACGGATGCGATGTTTGATGTACGGAAGTAAAGCGATGTTTGATGTAGTCGACACAAGAATGTACTAGTTCAGTAAGATAATATATTTTGTGTTCTATTGTGTCGCCGGCGACGAGACAAAGTAATGTGAATAATTTTGGCTTATTCATCCCTAGCGATTCAAGTCGGTATAAGTTACTCTTGTAAGTGCATTCGTGTATGTACGTAAGTCTCATAAACACTCTTTGTTTCTTAGAACTAAGTACTAAACGAAACAGCAACGTCTCCACATAAAATTCAAGTCCGCAAATCTAGTATATTTATTTCAAATGCCGGTAGAATCTCAGTGCATCCTCGACTCCACGACGAAATTTGCATTTAAGCACAATACACACCAAAGGAGGTTCTCATTTAGTTCAAACCCAGTAAATATAATTAGACTTTTAAATTACTACTTAGAGTAAACAACAGTCAGTCAGTAATGCAATTAAGAAGACTTAAAGTAAACTTGATATTCCTAAATCCAGCCAGTACGTTCTGATTCTGAATTAAAATTTGATTTAAAGAAATAATGTTTTACTATTGTACTCGTATCTACATAAGTACAGACAATTCAAAAATAAAATAGAAATTTAAACCTTGTGTTCGAAATTTTAAAGTCCTTTTCATATATTGTATCCGACTCTTAACGTCGGCCGAGATTTAAGTCGGTCTTCAGACTACCCGGCGCTGTGGTTTCTTTACTTAAGTCTAACTTAACTTACAGAGCTACGCCCAACTTGGGTAACCGAAGCTCCTGAATACCAACTCCTTTTCAGGTGACTTTGTGTTGTTGTCTTTCAGCCGTTTAAAATTTTCGCAACAGGATTCCGGCGAACCCGCGGATTTAAAGTTTGCGAATTTCGAATGTGAATTCGGAATAAGATACGAATGTTTTGGGAATAAATTTATGTTTGTTTGTTATTTGTTATTTTGCGAGCCGAGATGCGAAGTTGGGATCGAATGTCGAATTTGAATTACTAACAGTAGGATTAAATTTGGCCCGGGGTTGTACAGGGTATTTAAAAGCGGCTGATGTATAGGGTGAATGTGTTTACACTTGTTAAACTAGCGGGATTGGACGGCAAATATAGTTTCAATTTATTAAAACCACTTTCCCTCTTTTACCTATGGAATATGAAATACGATAAATATACTAAGAAGCAAATTGGAATGTTGAAAGACTACCTAGGCACTGTTGTATGTTTAGATGACTGTTACTAAATTTGGTACATATATAGTTTATTACCTAGATTAACACGTACGGTTCCTTTACCTGCTATAGTGGAAGACGTCGGATCCCGTATATTTCGACTCAAGTGGAGATGGGCAGGACACGTCACAAGATGTAGTGATAGCAGATGGAGTAGATTTTTGACCGAATGGTGGCCATAGAAGGGATATCGCTATTAAGGAAGGCCAGTACAAGATGATGATGAGGTTTAGTGCGTTGGTAAGACCTGGCTAAGATTGGCTCAGGTACGATGATGATACTTTTTATCCCGAAAAATGTAGGGTTCCTATCTAAACCTTACCTTATCTAACTCTAACTTAACCTTGCCTTAAAAATATCTACACTTAACTATAATTTAGATATTTATGTGTTTTTGCCACTAGTTTGTCCTACTAAGTTTTTTTTTTTGTAAATAAGTAGTTTTGTGTTTGACTGTAGATTGTTGACCACTAGTTTCTCGAACTATGTTTTGCGAATTCCTAGAATAGAACACAGCTTGTTATTATCTTATTATCTGTTTGTAGAAGCTTGTAATTAGCAACTTGTATAACATGTTACATTACTATAGATTGTTATTAGTCTGTAAGCTTCTCTAAAATAATAAAAAAAAAAAAAAATAATATAAAGTCAACGCAGACGAAGTCACGGGCAGAAACTAGTATAACATATTTTTAACAGCTTAAGGTGCCAATCACGCAGGCGAAAATTTTAAAGGGAACAACAGAAATAGGATTTATCTATCTATCTATCTATCTATCTATCTATAACCTCCCAGATCCCTTGCGGGGTATGCAGAGAGTACAGAGTTCCAACAGGTTCTTTCCTTACATACCTCTCTGGCTTCCTCGACTCTCATAGTTCGTCTCATACACGCTCGCCGGTTACGGAGATTCTTGACTTGTCCATCAGATAAGACTCGGTTTATTTGGTCGTGGTAAGATAGTCTAGGTCTTTCCCGGTACCTGCATCGTTCCACTTTCACATTGTATATCTGTTTTGTCATTCTTTCCTCTGGCATTCTTTCTATATGCCCGAACCAACGGAGCATGCCCTTTCTCATCTTTACACCGATACTATCTTTCATACCTACTCGCTGTCTTACTATGCTGTTGCTAATGCGGTCGGTCAGCTTCACTCCGCACATCTTCCGCAGAGCTCGCATTTCTACCACATTTATCCTACTTTCATTCTCCTTCTTACATACCCAGCTCTTGCTACCATATAACAGCGTTGGGACAAGAACTCCGTTATGTATGGCCAGCTGCGCCTTATGGCTTAAGTGCCGGCTCCCGAGTAGCTTTCCCATCGCACCATTCACTCTGTTCCCTGCACTCACTCTTCTCTCTATGTCTTTATGTCTCTGTCTTTATGTGTGCAAAAAGTTAAGTTTTGATTTCTCCAAGTATATTCCTATGACAAATACCGTATGCAACCTATTCGTGCTTACACAAGGATTTACAACAACAGTTATACGGGATCGGGTTCGAACTCACGACCTCCGCGGTCACTAGATCGGTTGTTCCTGGTTGCGCTATTTTCGCTCCAAATTAAATACAATGGTAATTTTATGTGAATGCACCTCACGGTTTCTTCCTTATGGGTAAAAAACGAGGTTTAATAGTGCACTATGTGTTTCAATGCTTTGAGATTGCGTGGTACTATGATATTTAACTGATTATGATATTGATTACCTCATTGATCTAGTGGTGAGTGGTGCGCTTTACGATTGCGAGGTCCTGGGTTCAGATCCTAGGTCAGAAAAATGTAGTTTGTCTATAGAAAAAAAACCAGTATTAGTCCAGAGCCTGGGATTGTGCCTGGTGTTAGCCCCCCCCCCCCCCCCCTATTACGTGGGCCCTTACAGCGTCGGCGATAAGGGGGTGTACGTACACAGTACACCTCTGCCATCCCCGCTTGGGGAATATAGTTGTGATGGTGTATATTTTTTTATGATATTTAAAGACAAAACAAAATACGTAGGTTGTCCTACCAATATTATAAATGTCAAAGTTTGTGTATTTAGATGTTTGTTACTTAATCACACATAAACTGCTGAACGGATTTGGTTGAAATTTGGCAAACATAGTTTATTACCTGGGTAACCTATAGGGTACTTTTTATCCTGGATAAATGTAAGGTTTCTGTCTAAAGTCAACGCGAAGGAAGTCGCGGGAAGAATCAGTTTATTATAAAATAATTTTGCTTCACATTAAAATTTCGTGCTTACTTTTTAAATGCTACTACGACTGTAATTATAATACACACACCATCACGCCTATATTCCCTAAGCGGGGGTGGCAGAGGTGTACTGAGTACACCCACGTTTCGCCGACGATGTTAGGTCCCATGTAATAGGGGGCGAGAATTGCCATATACTGGGCACATTCCAGACTCCGGACTTATACTGGGAAGTTTTCGTTAGAAAAACAACACCTCTCCGACCTAGCATTTGAACCTAGGCACGACCAACGAGGCAGTAAATTATATAATTATAATAAATAATAATATTAGCCCTGTTAAGAATCTGTCCTACCGTTGGGCACGGGCCTCCTCTCAAACTGACAGGGTTTAGGCCGTAGTCCACCATACTGGCGCCGTGTGGTTTGGCGAACTTAACACACCTTACCACTGCAATTAAAATTTTACACATACTAAAAGAACTAACTTTGGGTTACACGTTGTTGTTACGTGTTAATCTAGTTAATGAATGAATATTATTCGTACTAGAAAACTGATCACAGGTAGAAACAGACGTACGGATCACAGAGAAAAGTCTCAAAATACCGATTGGTATTATATATAATGGGTCTAGTCCACAAATTCAAAGTCGCACAGCGGGCTATGAAGCGAGCTGTGCTCGGCGTCTCTTTGAAGGATAAAATTCGTAACGAGGTAATCCGACAAAGAACCAAGGTTACCGACATAGCTCGCAGACACAGTAAGCTAAAGTGGCAATGGGCTGATCACATCTGCAGAAGGACCGACGGCCGATGGACCAAGCGTGTCCTAGAGTGGAGACCGCGACTTGGTAAGCGTAAGGTAGGGCGGCCCCCAGCCAGATGGACCGACGACCTCAAAAAGGTCGCTGGGACAGATTGGATGCGGAAGGCGGAGAACCGTGTGCAATGGCGCGTGTTAGGAGAGGCCTATGTCCAGCAGTGGACTGCGATAGGCTGATTGATTGATTGATTATATATAATAATGATATACAAATACAAGAATCTATAGCCTACACCATTCAGAATCATAACCAAAACATAACATCTAACAGTCTTAACAAAGAACCAGTGGTTAAATTTCAGTTAAGTTAACATTGTATGGCTGTTATAGTTTATTGCGTGTACGAATCTATCAATTCACAACACTTGAGAGTGGCGATCTACGATTTCCTTCCAAATGGCACTTTATTCAAGTCATTCAACGATGTACAGTCTGCAAACGCATTATCTAGATATCTTATACTAAATAAATAAATGTTTACTATAGAGTCAACAACAAAGAGGTAGGTACTATGTATTTTAATTAATCTTTATACAAAAAATTAACAAATGCTCCAGAAAAAAAAATACAAAGTACAAAAATTTATTTCTTTAACTTCAAATCATATTACAAATTAGCCGTATTTAGAGACTCCTTTTAAGTATGTAGTACTTGTGCTAGGAGTCTCTGCTCTTCCATAACATACAGTACTTGTATACTATGATTGGTAACATAATCAAAAATAAGATAAATTTAAATTAAATTCTAAACTTAAGTTAAAATGTGTGTGTGTGTGTGTGTGTGTGTGAGTGAGTGCGTGCATGCCTATGTCCAGAGCGGATTTTTTTCAGTCAAGCCTAAAAGTATTTAAATACAAAAAAAAGCAACGTATTTTTTCGAGTATTTATCATGAATACTTATTGATAAAAGAGGAAAATAATTGTTTAATGGAACGATAGTATATGGTAAATATTTTAAATTTACATTAACCATTTCCTTTCATATGTAACAACACAAACCCTGTACCACCAATGCATAATTTCGATAGACGAAGTTCATACCATCCATTACGGAGCTATTACAGTTTCCCAAGTTTTATCTATTTCCATAGGCTACTTTCTCTGCTGACTCTACAATCGAGGAGCACTGTAATAACATGATATCTAGCAAGATTACTATCGGGTATGATTCGCCTTTATGCACGCTAAATGGCAAATTGTCGGTTCTCTTCATCAGCCACTTTAGTACTTACATCTGAAATTCCTTTTTGAACCTTAACTCGTCAGTATAAAATTCAAAATGCAACAAACTATCGAATTATAAGTGCTCCGTAATCTAATGATAAGTTTTCCCGCCTGTTTTGTGGTCTACCAACCAAGTTGTTAATTTATTGAATCTATAAAGTTCTGCGGCAAACCGCCAAATACGACACTTTTTTGCGCGAAGTTTCTTTGCCAATAAAAGCGTGAATGACTAAATTAAACTTTGTGACGTAATTGGATGGGATTTTGGTGTCGTTTTATATTTGTCTCATAAATTAACATTTTGCTAGTTATTTTTATTTAGTGACATTTGCTGGTAAATATTTTATATTTTAACATCAAAACATCTGTACCTAAGCAAAATTGTAAACCAACGCAAAATAAACTGAATGTTTTCAAATTAATAACTGTCATTTTTATTACATTAATATATTATGTTTTTAATAAAAACATGAATGTTTTGGCTTAAAACGTCAAAATATAAATCAAAAGCTTTATCTCTCAGTAGTCAGTGCGCGCTATAATTTTACACCTCGGGAACAAAACGTCAATTTCTCAAAATATCCCGTGAAATCAAAAGATATGTTTTTTTCCATCTGCACACAAAGGCGATGTTTTTTCAGATCGCAATATAACAATGGCTATAGTATCTTTAATTTAATCGTGGAGCATAAGACAAGGCGCGCACTAGAGAAAGCCAGCTGTCATTTATCAAAGTTTGACAGCTACAAGCTCTGAGCAATATGGCGGCCACGCCACCCAATGAGGGACTGCCCCGTCACGCGGCGCGCTCCGCTCCTAACTTGGATACATTAATCACGACTGATTTATCGGGGAAGGAGTGACACATTTTATATTCTATTTTCGAAAACTCTAACGAGTTTTTCAAAATGGTCTCCGTTTGAGATATCGCAACAGCTGCATCTTGTTAGCGTCGGTTTCAGTGGAACGCTTTGTGTTAAAATTATTTGCGTGAATGGATTCGTGTAGTTCGGCTTGTAGCTGCCTACATGGCGCCCCATGTTAGACTATATAGATAAAGACATTATTGATGTTCGAGTATTGTGAAAATTATACGCTGCATGACCTCGTATTTAATAACAGTCCATTATTGATTTATTGCGCCGTTTATTATGAGTAACAGACTATGTGTTTCTCATATTAAAATAACGCCGCGTCGGTCGCACATTCCGAGTGTCACATAACGTCGTTAAACCACAAAAGTGTTTTGAACGCTCTACGAAATTGATTTTTAAATAACATCGGCCGGCTTCCCTTTAGAAAAGAAATTGTCTGAGGCTTTCATGTGTCACATACGTCAGGGTTTGGCCTAATCCTCTTAGGACGTCCAATTTTATTGCGTTCAACCCTGATCTATGGGCTAATATCGGGACAATATATCGAAAAGTGATATGGAAAGGGTTCAAACGCTGTTCGAGTATCTCGAGATAGATTTTATATGGTTTAAAATTGGAATTTAAATGTACGAAACATATCCAGTTATGATATTTTATTTAAAATCATTTTCTCGTTGGCAGCAAGTCTTGCGATGAAATTAAAGGGCAGTAGGTATAATTAGGAGCGAGGTTCGATCATGAACTGGTTCCTCAGTTTCGACAAGTATATCGTGATGACGATCTTGGTCACCATCACTGGTAATTTATGTGTACAAGGGAATTTTGAAATTCGAAATTATCGTCTAGGGGCACGGAAAAAATCGGGTTTGCGCGGCCATTTTGGCGTGCAATATGTTAATTTTCTCGATGCCTTGAGAAAGTCTTGTCTTTAGTGGCATGTAGGTAATGCTCCGCAATTACTTTAATAGCTTATATTTAATATAAATACATGCGTGTAAGCATCGATATATTATTTTATACATCCATGCATATAAGTATGGTTCCAGGCTGCTCCTTTTATACTTTCATGGGATTTTGGGATGGATTAGGGGCATTGTACCTAATTTGTTATATATTGAGAGATAAATGGTTTTATGGGGTTTATATTAACTTGTGTAATATTTTAAAACGTATAAAATAAATGCTCTTTTAGGACCTATTCTGACTGCCCTTTGGCAGTATTAACTAATTATTCTGGATATAAGCATTGATGCAGTATGTCTCAAATAACTTAAGAAATAGATATAGATCCCATTCATAGAGTTTTTGGCTAGTTGAGAATATACGTAATTCGTAGATTTTTTGATAACTATTAAGAAATAATAAACTCATTTTTATTAATAGTTTGGTAGTAAGTCCAACTTCTGCCATCCTTGTATTATATACCTCATACAAAGCAGGTGCTTATATTTAATAAGAAATTGTAACTTATTAAAGAATGCTCGGGAATACCACGCCTTATTTGAGGCGGGCAATATTAAATCGCGACGTATTTGCACTAACCTACCCACTAGATTACCTATTCTAAAAGTAAATGGAAATTAGCCTTTTAACTATAGGGAATATAAGTCGTAAAACACCACCAATTAATAAATGATACTACTACTAATTAATAACGATACGAAGAAATAGTGAGGAGGACCTCACTATTTCTTCGTTCGTTCGTGACCTCCACAATTACTAGTATTTTAATTTCAATAATTGGAAGTGGGTCTACTTATTAGTTTTATAAATTTACATTGCTTTTACACTAGTAGTGCGGGCAATTAACTTCGTAGATCTGTGTGTGTGATAGCCTCTTAAACCGTAGTCTATATTTCAAATACGATTTGTTATGACGACTATTAGTAAATCTGCGGATCGTAAGGATTTTTACGGGAAAGAGACGATCGAAAATCTTCACTAGTTTTCAGAAATGGATCTCTCTTAGCATAATTACATTTATGTAGAGTATGCACAAAGATGCAGATAATAATACTGATAAGTTCTACTGAAATCTTATTATTTTCTTGTTTGCGTGGTATTATTAATTAATCGTTAGGAAAGTATAATAATAAATAAATAATAAGGAAAGTATAATAATAGTTAAAATATAATTCTCAAGCTACAATTCCTTCCATATAATATTCAGTAAGAATCTACAGCTTTATCTATCAATTAAAATTTCAATTAATTTATTTTTCCGACCCTACCAATCCTTACAGGCAATCTCACATAACCGATTTAAATTGAATCCGTTATGCAGTCCGTCGAGTACTGATTACATAAAAAGTTGCCGTCCACGTTGGTCGCCATTGCCGTAGAGGCCGAGATCCCTGCGTTTCATTTTCAACCTTTGAGTCAATTAAGCTTTGCCAATTTAAGAGTGCGCGCGTACACTTACACCGACCACTAATGTATTATTCATATTGTGTTTTTGAGATAACAAGCAGGCTCTCAAGTCGATACACATCTAGCAAGCTGATTGGAAGGCTGCACCGCAGATAGCGGAAAACCGCTTTGAACAGTGCCTTGGAAAGTGCATTAAAATTACTTAGTGGGTTGGCATCGTTGTTATAGTTTGTTTATCCTTTAGCGTAACCTTTAGTCTGTAGTAAAGTTACGAACCTCTATTGAAATAAAAAATGTGAAATAGATTCAGCCAACCTTTTAGCAGTATATTAAAAATCCATTATATTCCAAATAATCAAAAATAATGACTCGATTCCAAAAGCGAATTGCTTTGCAGACCCTACAGCGCTTTAATTACACTGCGTATTGATACAGTAATTCATTTGAGCTTTTATTTAAAACAATAACTCACAAAGTATAGATATAAAGGAGCGACCGGCAGCCAATGTGTTATAGTCCGGTGTTTATGTACTCCTTAATCGCTCAGGTTGATTCTGTGGACCACCCAGGTGGGTGCGTCCTCTTACCTGTACCGGCTATATGCGCATACATACCTACACCGCGCACATATACGGGTACAGTTAACAATTTTATCTACCGTCCCGTTGTACCGGAATATTTTTCGAACGAATTTTGTAATTTGCGACGCGAGTTACCAATTTGACTGATTATATTTCGTCGAGCCGTCGACTGGGGATATGTAATAAGAAATTCACCAGTAAAAGAGCGGTCGCGATTATTTCGAATCACCCCAATCGCGACGGGTAATGAGATGATAATATATTAAGAAATTTGGACACGTTTTTAAAGAACGTGTTTCATGATGGCGGAGTGCTGAAAATTAGGACAACGTACGTATATACGTTATGATCTTGAAGATTTTAAGTGTAGGTTGATTTATGTAGTACATAAATATAACATTGAGCATGTATATAAGAACTTTATCAAAATTCGACCAGATAGAAACGCGATCTTTTCATTTAGACTTCTTTCTAAAAAAACTTCTACGGGAGCCGAAGTATGAGTATGTTTTTAAGGATTTCACGAGATTTCAATATTGTTGCAGCATATTATAAAATCGTGCACGTCGCATTACGCAACGTAACAATAAAATTGAAAAATTATATAGCTTTATGTAATATCGGCAGACTGTCTCAGGGCCCGTCTCGACTAGTCCTAGACACATTTATTGACTCGTAGAACATGTTATGCGCAGTCGCGCACACCACGTTATCTTAATTCGACTCATTAGACTGCGCGTGCAAATATCTACTTTACATAATTTTATCGAAGAAAATTGTGCGCGTGGGCATACGCACCGAACGTGATCGGTTTTAATGCGAGCCTTCCATTGAAATATGCTAACACATACGCCCTTTACGGTTTATTAAAGTCTCGTGTCCTAATTAAAAAAAAGCTAGTAGCTATTGTTTTTGTCAAAACCATTCACGATCCCACAAGATGTAAATAACCGCTTCCCGTTGTCAACCGCACCACATGTTCCGTATCGGAAAAAAATACTCGAAAGCCGATCCGCTAAAACAACAACTGTAAATCACGTTCAAAAGTTTCACGAATTAGGAACAATTAAAACATTGAAGCAAACAACAGTTGTTGCGAATGTCCTTCGCAATTGCGGGACCATTGTGAATTACGACCGGTTTACAACCTTATAGATCTTAGTCCGAAATTCTTTACGACTAATATAACTTGCGCAATCCTTTTGTCGCCCGGAGGGGGAGGCAACTTGGACAAGTTTCTTTTGTTTGCGACACGTGTTGCAAAACGGGTTGTGCCCGACACTTGTAAGGGAATCTCGAGAACGGTTTCGCGTCGATTTCCTCGGAATCGGCCGCTCTTTTTGCTTTTCAACTTGAATTTTTGCGAGTCAGATTATATTGTAATTTTCTCTGGTTGTTTTTGGAAATGCACCGCGCCTTTTAAAACACAAATTCGTTTAACCCGTTTCTGAAGCGACCGCTCTGGGCCACTCTCGAATGCAATCAAGATTGGATTGAGATCACACTGTTATAACTTTATTATTGTCGCTTGAATTTTGAATGTTGGTTATTTTGCAACCCCGAAATTTAATCATTTTTGCCGTAAAACTTTATTTTGCGGTTATGGGGAACGGTACTTTGATATTCTACAAAATTACTGAAATTTTTGAAGCCAATTTTTTATGTACCATAAGCGATGTCCTTTAGAGCCCCTGTTGACACGCCCCTTGTCCCGGAACACGTAATGCGTGTACGCAGATGATATTTTTTCAGATTTGTGCGTAACGGAAACGTTCCGTCATTATATACATATTAAGTCTTGTGTGTGACACTACTTATTTTTTTTGCTAGGCCCCAAACCGCGCCCCTCGCCTTAATGAAGCCATTTATGTCATGTTTATTGCTGTAACGGCGTACTCAGGATTTTGAGGTAAATTTACAAGGCGAAAATTGACACTGAAATTATGGCAGACCTAATTAGTTGGCACACGTGCGGTGTCGGTTCATTTGGTCTCCTTTTCTTTAAAATTATGTGACCACATTTACATCTTATTTTTGAGTCATTACCTTATAATTAAGTAAAGGTTAAACTCGATTGAGCGATTAAAGTAATCCAAAATGGAATCAAGTAATTAATCGTGATAATTTGTTTATTATTCTTGCACATGTTTTTGCGATCAGAATGAATAAGTATCGTTTAAGAAAAATAAAATCTCTTCATATTTCTTGCAAAATTTTAAACAGCTATCCCGTTGTTTTGAACTTTCCGTTACTGTAATAAAGAATAACGGGAAAATAAGTCCTCGTTATTTTTTTAAATTATATATTCGGAGGTTATTTTTGAATCGCGGCTTCCTAATTGGTTCTTATCCGGTACCTACTTATGTACAGAGAGAAAGGCCCAAATTAACATCCAACAATCACATATGTTGATGTGTGCGTATATGGTAAATGTACGCATGTTTCTGAGTGATCTGTTTTCGAGTAATGAGTCTTAAAATGCATTTGCTTATCGGGAGCTCGCCCCTTAGTCATTCGGCGATACTTTTTAGGTTAATCAAGTACAGTTGGTGCATGTAGCACGAATTGTTGGGTTATCAAGAAGATGGACAGCTTTATATGATTTGGAGGGACTTATTTAATGTATTATACCTATGTTTAGACATGGGATATGTTTCAAAAGGTGTGTAGGTAATACCTAGAATTAAAAGAAAACGGGCATATAGAAAGAATGCCAGAAGAAAGAATGACAAAACAGATATACAATGCGAAAGTGGAAGGATGTAGGTACCGGGGAAGACCTAGACTATCTTACTATGACCAAATAGACCGTGTCTTATCTGAAGGGCAAGTCAAGAGTCTCCGTAACCGGCGAGCGTGTATGAGACGAACTATGAGAGTGGAGGAAGCCAGAGAGGTATGTAAGGAAAGAACCTGTTGGAACTCTGTACTCTCAGCCTACCACGCAAGGGAGCTGGCGTGATGATATAGATAGATAGATAGAAAAGAAAACTGAAACATTGTAACAAAGTAACCATTTAAATTGATTTCTTACTGACAATTTTATGGTAATTTAGACAAGTTTCTTGATTAATTACACGTCGACTTCGTCTAATAGACATTTTGTAGGAGTATTTTGCTAGGTGAACTGATTGAGTAAAAAGCGAATCTAAATACCACATATAACATTCTTTTATGAACCACAAATAACAGTTTGATCGGAATGAATGTTGCCTGTAACAAAAAAAAATACCAATTTTTATAGGATACAGCAATACCTATTGATAACTTATAGCGTAAGAAAACTTTAGTCTTACCTACGGTTATTGGTTATATATTTCTTTTCTATTTATCCTTTTTAATCACCAGATTTAATTTTAATTCAAGCTTTACCGAAAGCAAATGCATTAAATACAACAGAGCAACATAAATAACCATTTCAAAGACTAATCCACTACACAAGTTTCGCAATACATAAAATAAAGGACTCTGTATTTGCTCCGCGCCCCGAAGCCTTACTCCTTGGGTAATTAGTGTCACTCAATTAACCACTAGTTTCTCCGACTGGAGGAATTTTTGTTAATTATTAAAAAGGTTGCACTTAAGTTTGTGAGACACATTACGGAAGAGGGGATTATGTAACTTACAAATGGGTTTTGCAGAATTATAAGTCTGGATGCATGTTGCTTGCTAAAGTCCCAAGTAGCACAACTGCTGCTTAAGAGAGGAAGTAACTGGCCTTTTACAGCTTTAAGCTGTACTTAAGCTGTATAAGTGTTCATAGGTTGGGTAATGGTGTAAAGCTACCGATGTGCTACTTCGGGTGTAACTTTATATAATAATAATATCAGCCTATACTGCCCATTGCTGGACAAAGGCCCTCTCTCACAAATCAAGGTGAGAGAGATTAGGTCATACTCCACCACGCGGACCCAGTGCTGATTGGGGGGCACAGGTTTGTGGCCACCTGCTGTTGGAACTTATCAAGCCGCCTTTAAGGCTTCCAACTCGGCTTAACGACTACCACACTAAGTGGCAGCCGGGACCAAGGGCTTAACGTGCCTTCCGAAGCACGAAGACGCTCGAATATGAAAATGCCACAAACGGTCACCCATCTCGGGCCAACCGAGTCGAACGCTGCTTAACCTTGATAATCGGTAAGAACACCGCGGTCGCACAGCGCTACGAGCGCCTAACTTTACAATCACTCTATCACATCATCATTATCAGCTTTTATTTTGCTTGGGATGGGGAACCCTTTGAAGCTTCCAATTTAAACCTCTCCGTGTTTCAGTAGTGACCCAAAGCAGTTGGTCTTAGTGACCACTGAATGTAGTGGTCGTTAAGCCAAGTTGGAAACTCTATATTATAATAAGTTCCAATAGTCCTTTTCATGTAATGTCATAATCTGTACCGGCTCAAATCCGTCTATTTACTTAGACCTATCTGTTGTACAAAAAAAAAGAAAATCGTGATAGCAGAACACTAATAGTGAGACAGACTTAAGGGCATTACAACATAAAATAATAGAACTAAAGCCATGTTAGGGATCTCTCTTATTTCTCCTCTCAGCTGCAAAAGCATGACACTAGCCATTTACCCCTTTATCAAAAACAAACATCTTTAACCGCGTTTCTCACGATTTTAAACAAACTGTACTTACTTCACAAACTCCAAAGTAATAGATAAGGGTGTATGAAGAGCTGTGTGGCCCTTAATACTGGCTCCGATCTCACTACTCGAGATAATTAAGCCATTAAATTGGTCTACCCTTTTATGTTGTGAGAAGTGCGCTCGTAGTTGCTTTTATTTTTGTACGAGTGCAACGTGTCTGTTCGAGTGTTTTATCGCTTGCCCGGACGATTTTGTCACATACTTTTTGTGGTGCATATAAGTAAATGACTAAGCCACAGAATATTTGATAGAATATGTTATAAGAAAAGTAATATTGTCACGCTTATATACTCTAAAGGGAAGCGGCTAAGGTGTGCTATGTACACCCACGTATTTCCGACGATATTAGGCCTCGTTGAAGTAGAGGACAATTCTATTGTTATTACTGGCACAGTTTTAGACTCCGGACTGCGGCTGACAATTTTTCGCCAAAAAATTATATATTTTGTCCAACTTAAGATTCGAATATAGTATAATACTATAGATATACGTAGATAGATATTTAATACACGTTCGGGTGTACGACAATGTAGTGTACGACAATTTCCCACTAATTAACGACCGTAATACAATCGCTACCAAAATAACGAGCTTGTTTCCATGGTAACTTCTACAAGGAAAGCTTAGTGCCTCTTGACTAACCTCTTGAGCAACAATAGATGATCTTAGGAGAAGAGCCCACTGTTTTTTACTGTTTGCTAAGCTAGTAGGCTAGTAGTTGACTACTAAAAATTATCACGATCCTTGAGAAAATCATGGCAAGAATGTTGTCGTTAAGTAAAAACAATACAGTGTTAACGGACTCACCTACTGACCCTAATATTCTTTATAAGTCACAAATAACAGTCAATATTACTTTTCAATTTTAATTGATCAATGAAAAGAAATCTTCATGAAGTTTCTTCGTTAATTTAACCTTAATTGATCCTTTTTAAAACTCGAATCACTCCGCTGTGTATGTACATTTCACTTGAGAACGTAAATAAATTCAAATTAAATTCAGATACGTTCTGATTGGTCTTAATCTTATATATGTACCTACTGAGAAAGTTCGACAACAAAAAAAGAAGTAAAGTCGATCGCAGCGTGCGTTCAGAAACCTATACATTATGCTCAAGCGCACGCAACGGAGCCATGCAATGAGGGTTTTTGAACAACCACAGCTCGTCAGGGTTGCCGGCTTTCATGTTAATTTATTAATAACTATTCGCCTCACCTATACGCCTCAGCTTTTTATAGAATATGGAAAAATATTATTATAGTCTGTGCAGTGATAGCCTAGTGGTTAGACCGTTGGACTGCAGAGTCTAAAGTGTCGGGTTCAAACCCAGGTATGCACCTGTGTCTTTTCGCAAGCATGTGCATATTAAAAATTTACTATCACTTGCTTTAACGGTGAAGGAAAACATCGTAGGGAAACCTGAATGCCTAAGAGTTTCTCGAAGGTGTGTGAAGTTCGCCAACCCGCACTGGGCCAGCATGGTGGACTATGGCCTAAACCCTCTCAGTTTGAGAGGAGGCCCGTGCCCAACGGTGGGACAGTTTCTTAACAGGGCTAATATTATATTATTATAGTCTGTCAGTGAATTTGCGTAAGATATCATAATTAATATACTTAAACCTTCTTTGTAAATCAGACTACCTATTATTGAAAATCGAATGAAAGTTCGTGCTTAACTTTCTAAGATTAGCAAGTATAAATCTACATATAAAAAAATTGTCGCGGGCTTTAAAGCTACCCTTGGGTAGCTTCTTATATAAATTTAAAGGCTCAGACTTACCCAAGGGTAGCATAAGTTTAAGCATTTCGCTACTATACATAATATGCATACCCAAAATTACAAATTACCTACACAAAAAATTAGAAGAAATAACTCTTAATTAAATTCTCGACGCTTTAAAAGCTTAAAATTACTTCATGTAGAAACGTATTTTCCACTTGAGAGGCGAAAATTGCTTGCAGATACGGCGGCAGGTAACAACCCTAAAAACGGTCGAGTTTTCGCGACTCGGCTATTGACCTCTTATTCGGTTATCACGGTCGCCAATCCAGTTCCCGGTAACGAATTGAAAGGAATTTCAGTACCATTGAGTTTCAATGTTGTCTCATTACATTATTTATGCGGCGACTACCGTTGAGGACAACAGTGAAAGATTTCTTACGAAGAAATATTAAATCTGCATTTAGATTACATCTAGAACTTTAGTACTTATTTGTATCTTCACCCACACGTGCTTATGTTTCTTAATCAAGTTTGCAACCAGTCTTAATTCACGGTCGGTGCCGCTCAAAGGCATGCTCCCGCGCATTTATCAATATCGACGTTTGAACGAAATGAAGCTGTCGTCACAGCCAATTGTAACGTCATTTGAACTAAACCCCGTAAGACAACCAACCCCATTCAACATTCAAACGCTTCGCTGAAGGTTGATTCGCCGATTTATTACACCAGTATTTCAAAGAAGCGGTAGTTAAGAGCTTTAATTTTAATAGGAGATATATTAACGTTTATTTTCTTCTGTTACAGGAGCGAACGGCCTCAGAAGACGGGGAAGACAAACTTACACTAGATATCAAACGCTAGAGTTAGAGAAAGAGTTCCACACGAATCACTACCTCACGCGGAGGAGACGCATAGAGATGGCGCACGCGCTCTGCCTGACGGAGCGACAAATCAAAATATGGTTTCAGAATCGAAGGATGAAATTAAAGAAAGAAATTCAAGCTATAAAGGAATTGAACGAGCAGGAGAAGCAGGCGCAGGCGCAGAAGGCGGCGGCAGCGGCAGCGGCGGCCGCGGCCGCTGCGCAGGGACACCCCGAACACTAAACTACCGCGGAACATGCGCGCGCGCTTTGTCCAGTGATATTACCCCAGGCCGCCGAACACTCCATAGCTTTGTGTTTTGTAAATTGTTTGTAATTAATTTTTTTTCGTTATTTAAGTGTTGTTCGGTTGTTGTGATTATTTTTTAAATTAATGATTAAATAGACACGATGTTTTCTAATTGATTGAATGGAACAATAAACTGTTGGATGCTAGAATAGAAACGGGTCGTATTATTTGTGTTTCGGGTTTTGTTTTTTGTTGATTTATTGATTTTTTTTTATATATTTTTATCCGCGTAATCGTCAAAGATGTTCGCGTTCGGAAACCAGTGCAATTTGTAGAAATCTCTTCCGTGTAACATAGTGTAGGTGTATCGTAGTGCGTTTTACGTTTATGTGCTGTAGTAACGCGCCCAGCTCGACAGCGTCGGCGACATGAACTATTAATTACATTGTACAAATTTAATATGCCTACCAAAGAGACCCGGTCTCGTACCCTTATAGCTAAGTAAAGAGTCGTAAGTTAAATTAATTATCCGCTATCTTAATATCGGACAGTGTGAACCAGAATAACCTTCCGCGCCATCTAATCCTTCAATACTCTCGCATAAGTATAGTGTAAACGTGATCGTGTTCCTGCAGTTTTAATAGTCGATGAAGTTAAACAAATTGCCATAAATATAAGTAGTTATTATTTAGGTAGTAGCGGTGTAAATAGTTAGGGTGAAGTCTGTAATGATGGAAGTGAGCGGTTCGTGATGCGCCGGCGTCGCGGAATGGACAGAAAAAGCTGCGGGACGAGAACGGGCCGAGTGCGGGGCGAGCGCAGGCGTGCAGCGGGGAGCGCGCCGCCGGCCACCGAACAGGAATAGGTGAGTTTTTGTCAAAGTCACCGCCATTATTTATCGTGCGGAGACGGCCGCGAAAAACTGACCCGCCATTACCGGCCGCGCGATGCCATTTTTGAACTCGCCCAACCGCGACTTCTACGGCGTAGCCGTTTTGCAATGTTTTAATTTACTAACTCCGTTGCACCTTTTGATGTCCCCGACTGTCTCCGCTCGAAACATGTAGAATGCCTTAATAACACCCACCACCGCTGATCGAGCCGATTAAATATAATTTACTGTCCTTTGTACAGCAATAATGGCGTCCGACATGTTGACCGATTGTTAAGCGCAGTTTCCGGGCCTAATTAATAAATACAAAACGACTGCAAGAATAATTGGCCGTTGTGAAAATTTGCAAAAAGTTAACATGTCGAGGTGTTTATATTTCGTAAGCATACATAATGGCTTCATCGGTTGCATCGTGATGATGGGAACTATTAATTAAATTGACTATAGTGGGCCTCCTGTTGAACGCCGCATAAGGAGTCGGAGAGTCAAACGGTCGCTAAAAACTGAATTCCGAGACGTGCTCCACGTACCATCAGCAAAAGAAAATGTCACAAATATCTTCTACTTATTTGGTAGCAATATTCATGTTGAAATGTCGAATAGCATACGTACGCGTCATCTCGTTAAAACAGGATTTAAATCTCATTTCTCAAGACGAATGCGTAAAAACTAGATTACTTAATGTGTTAGCCTCGGAAGCTCCTTACGATATGGTGAAAGATTATAAGGTATTTTACAAACCAGGTACTTAGAGAGGGTGTGGTTTATTCGTTAAAAGGAGGAGCTGCGTAACAATTTTGTTGGAGAAACTTTGCAAATAAAAAGTTAAATTGATACGAGTATTATTCTTGTTTGTATCGAATTAAGAAGTTGGTTTATGAATTATGTTTATTCAAACATTGCGGATTCGAGAAAACAAGACTTGTTTTTTTAATAAATAAGCGTCGATATTTTATTTATATTGTCGATGAACTTGTACTGCTGTCGTTGCATACGGCGTCCATATTTACGGTCCTCGACCTGGGGCTGCCAAATCGGCGATAACAGATAGTTAATTATTTAGTCGATACGAAAAATTATTGGTTACCCTGTTACGTATCGCGGGCCGGAGTTTCTTACATCTTAATATTACTGGAGCATTGAGGTCGCGAAAGTTTTAATGCTTTTAACCTGACACAGAAAAGTATTTTTTATTTGTTTTTAATCCATAGATTCAGAAATACTTTAAGAGAACTACAATTCTCAGTAACCATTTACGAAGCACAATAGATTGTTATGGAATTAACTGGACTACTACTATTAATTACTGGACTAATACTCTGGGTTTTCTTTTTCTAATGGGTATTTACCTACCATAATATAATTTAGAATAATATTGGAAACTGTACTGTCAGTTACGTGTCTGTTCATCAGTTTTTCATACCTCAGTAGATACATTATCAGTTCAAACAGGCTCCCGTTTTTTTTCTAACTATGTACCTACTCCTCCAAACAATTTATCTTCAGCAAAATAGAAAGGCCACACGATGTAAGGTAATGTGTATTTTCAATTAAGACTAATGGTCGTCTTCATGTAATGTTTCTCACTTAATTAAAACATACCTTGGTACCTAAGAAGGTTATAAAAGGCAGATGTGTCGGTAAAAAGTGAATGTATGGGCGATAATTCGATCGTTCAGAGGAACCACGGTAGGGGGCTGTTTGCTAACGAAACCACGTATATTTTTTCTCTAAACTTGTTATAAGAATATTCTTTATGGCGATAAATAACGCCTGTAATGAGGTTATAATACGAAGGGGTTCGTTTTATTTAAATTTTAAGTTTTTGTTCTATGATAGAAGTTGGTAACATCTGGATGAATTCCCACTGAATTCATTTTAGGCGTACTTTTTTATAAATAAATTACTACCGGCTCTATCTTCTCTATATTCACTGTGTTGCCCACAAAAAATGTAATGTTGGTAATTTGTGTATATATTTGTATGTACATAAATAACCTATATTATGCAGAAAATAAATTACCTACATATGTGTAGGATATGAGCATTATGGAATATAAAATGGTGGCTAAATTTGATCTTTTACAACATAATATCGCTTATTAATACTAAATTGGTACACAACATAGGATAAAGCGCGCCGGGTTGATAAGTAAAGATGAATAATGTATGATCAATCAGCCATATTAATTTTATATAATCAGCCATTTTAATGTTAGGTACATACACGTGTATAACGAATGCTTAGGCTAAGTATGCATAAGTGGACTTCAGGAACATATGCATTACGTATATCTACGTAGGTTGATGTTCGAAGATCTTCTGTAATTAGTGCTAAATATCTTCCAGTGTTACGGTAAAAATCTTAATATTATTAACTACACTTTAATACCTAATTAATATAAGAATTTTCAAAATGTAGCGATGACATATTATTAACAACAGACACTACGGTATTCAAAAACATTGAAATTACAATCAAAGTTGACTTCATGTTTGTAATCAAGTTTTTAATTGAATCATACCTATAAAATATAAGAAACATTAGTTTTTCCAATTTTGAATTTGTTACCACCTAAAATAGTGTTGGGCAATCGATGTTAAAAATTTTTAACCAAATTTCAGGCGTTTTGCTTAAATCTGAAACCGTTCGATATAATCGTCTCTGTATATTTCTACTCTGTGGCTGTACATAGTTCATACCAAGTTCGTACATCATTATGTAGTCGGGCCGGCAGCTGAGATGCGATCTCTCGTCTTATGTGGCTACTCGACACGACTCGTCTGAATAGCAATGGAGGCTTTGCGTTTCACATGATTTATATTGTGGATATTTACTGCCTTTAAATGTATTTCAAATAACAGTTTGACCTGTAAGCTGTTTCAGGATAAACGTAGCTTCTAGATTTTGAAATAAAGTCTATTGTTGTTGTCTAGCGGAATAAAATATGATTGTATCAACGTGTAGTTTCACACATTTTAGCTTGAAAGGGAGAGAAAGCCATGGTGTATTAGAGCCAGTTCTATAACTTAGAAGAAAATTGATTAATTTCAAGTATTTTTTTTTTAATTTATAGGTAACGTCACACTAGGAATAAATAAAACTACCCCAACGAAAACCTTTTGTTACAACAATAGTGTATTTACCTTAAAAGGTTCCTTCTCGATAAATATCTCGTCATTATTGAATATAGTTAAAATTACAATAAAATATACTACAATAACAAAATTTATATTAAAGTTATTAAATCATTTTACTATTCCTGTTACTAATGTTCAAACTCGAAGTGCTCCAGTTTTTGTTTTTTTTTTTTTTTAAACGTAGCCCCACACTAGGATTTATTCCTGTGTCGTGGGTGCGTTTACAAACATGAAAATTCACAAACAAATACCCAGACCGGAACAAATAATTGTGGATCACACAAAGATTTGTCCCGTGCGGGAATCGAACCCGCGACTATTCGACACAGTGGGCGGAGCAGCTCAAGCTCTTAACCACTGCGCTAAATCGTCCGTCAAAGTTAAAGGCCATGGAAATAGATGCCTATGTTTTAGATGCACAAAGCAAGCAAGCAAGTACCGGCGAGCGTGTATGAGACGAACTATGAGAGTGGAGGAAGCCAGAAAGGTCTGGAAGGAAAGGACCTGTTGGAACTCGGTACTCTCTGCCTACCCCGCAACGAAACTGGCGTGATGATATAGATAGATAGATACAAGCACGAAATCATATATAAATAAATATATGAGATGTCCTGTGTATATCTACGTAATATCACCGATAGTACCAATAATAGTATTAAGTACCAATGTAATACAAATTGCCATTTTGCTGACATCATTACAAACTCCGAATTGCTATTAAGAATTTCTCGACCCAAAAATCACACTCTATCCGAACAAGGATTCGAACAGAGGCCCTCGCTATCGCCCGCCGAACAATGCAAAACTACAGTAACGAGGCCGTGAAATGGAATAAATTTAATATTGACATTCCCAGAATTGGTTCATGCCATGTTGGCTTAATGCATGCAGTGTTCCGCTTTAATATCTAAGAACTAGGGTTGATGCTGTTGGAAAAAAAATTAACACCATCACGCCTTTATTTCACAAGCGGGGGTAAAGGTGACAAAAGATTGTAGATTGTACTATGTACACCCACTTTTCGCCGATGATGTAAGGTCGCATGTAATAGGGGGCGAGCCTATTGCCACACGCCGGACACAATCCCAGACTCAGGACTGATTCTGGGAGTTTTTCGATAGAATACTAGGCATGCCTTTTAAGTTCTGTCGTTGCCATATTTCCCGGCAATTTTGAATTTGGAACTGTTCTATATTCGAATGTGTTTAAATTTTGAATCTCTAAACAGTTGAAAGTATTAGGATTAATGCTATTGTTTAGTCACAGCGTCGATTGGAATCTGTCAGGAAACGTACGAAAATGAATCTTTCTAAGGAAAATGTTCGTGCAATAATTTTCTACAACTTTAGAAGAGGCCTGACACGGCTTCAGTGTTTTGAAGAGCTAACATCTGTATTCAGTGATGAAGCCCCATGTCTGCGGACTGTCGAACGCTGGTATTTAGAATTCCAGCGTGGGCATACTAGTGTTAGTGACAAATCTTGCGAAGGACGCCCAAAATCCGCCTTCACTGAAGATAACATCATTGCTGTGAGACAACTAATTCTATCGAGTGTATCGAGAGATAGAGGCTCTATTAGGCATCTCAGGGACAACCATTCAGAAGATCTTGCATGAAGCGCTTGGTGTGAGAAAGCTAGTTTGCCGTTGGATACCGCATCTGCTTTCCGACGATCACAAGGCGGCTCCCGTCAGATGGTGTAAGAAAACTCTGCAAAGGTTCAACCGAGGAGAGTCAAATTACGCCTACGACATCATCAGTGGTGACGAATCTTGGATCTATGCCTACGATCCTGATTCCAAACAACAATCTACAATCTGGGTCTTTCGAGACGAGCCAAAACCGACTAATGTTGTTCGTTCTCGAAGCACTTCAAGGAAGATGGTGGCCACGTTCGTTGGAAAAACCGGCCATGTTGCGACTATTGCACTTGAAGATCGTAGAACGGTTAACGCAGAGTCGCATACCACAGTTTGTTTACCACAAGTCATCGCCAAACTTCGAAAATCTAACTCAAAGCGACGCATCATCCTGCACCACGACAACGCAAGCTCATACAGCGCTCGTCAAACGATTGAGTATTTGAAGCAGGAAAAATATCCTCCATACAGTCCTGACCTAAGCCCTAACGATTTCTTTGCATTTCCTAAAATTAAGAAAAGTCTTCGTGGTCAAAGGTTCCAGTCCGGTGAAGAAGCAGTCGACGCTTTCAAGTCAGCCATTTTGAACACCCCCACTTTAGAGTGGAATAAATGTTATAATAACTGGTTTGAGCGAATGGAAAAGTGTATTAAGCTACGTGGTGAATACTTTGAAAAACAATAAAAAGTACTATAGGGTTCTAGTTGTGTTTTTTTCTTCAAACGTCAAAACTTAAAAGGCATGCCTCGTAACTACATTTGTCCGAGTGATCACAACGCGATGCCCTTTTCCACTAGACCAACGAGGCAGTCAGCAGGAAAAATTATGGAAAAAGAGGCAGTCAAATATATGTAATAATATTATATATACTCGACTGCCTCTTTATCCATAATTTTTCCTGTTTTTTTCTAAACCTACAGACAGTAAGTACTTAGGTACTTACTGTCTGTAGGTCTTATTCAAACTTTTTTCAAAATAGAGGCCCTCCAATAAATAATTTTATTAGCTTTATTTCCAAATGTGTTGATAGATAGAGTAGGTACACTATATTGTACATTAATGAAATTACATTTAATAAATACTAGTGGGAGCAGTGATAGCCTAGTGGTTAGACCGTTGGACTGCAAATTCAGAGGTCTTGGGTTCAAACCCAGGCACGCACCTCTGTCTTTTCGAAAGCATGTGCATATTGGAATATCGCGAGGAAACCTGCATGCCTAAGAGTTTTTCGAAGGTGTGGGAAGTTCGCCAACCTGCACTGGGCTAGCGTGGTGGACTATGGCCTAGACCCTCTCAGTTTGAGAGGCCCGTGAGGCCCATGCCCAATAGTGGGACAGATTCGTTACTTCTTGAAGTGCATGAAGTACAAAAACACGCTTTTTTCGCGGTGGGCCCTTAAACATTCTGAAACAGTTATTCCTAAGAAACGTATAACGGAATTCATAAAAAATAAACCCCCAAATATCACAACATTAAGTCATCACTAAAATGACGTAATAATATAATCTTTTGTCAACCCTAAGCAGTTAAAGCTCGTGAAGGGCGATAGCATCTTTCACCCGACCTGCCCTGTCCCTCCGACTCCTCACCGTTTCGTCCTGGGAACACGACCCGGCAGCCAATCCAGGTACCTAATGGGGTACAGATACCTCAAATATAACGGACTACAAATGTCCCCTTAGTCTATTGGGGTTATAGTTCTGAATGCTTTGTTGGGTATTCGCATTTTGGGTATAGATCAGTGTTTTATTTGTTGATATTTAAAGTTGGGGAAACAGAATTTTGGAGATTCATTTTATGTTTTTAAGACGCGTCTATAGTACTGATCTTTCCTATTTTAATTTTAATAAAGAGCAACTGTTCTCTACAGATAAGTCATTTCATAGTGGTTGTAAAGTTTTTGTTAGGTACTCTAAATAAATACCTTATGGTTTATATATAAAATAAATATTTTGATTAAAATTAAGTTAAGGTATTTTGGGTTTTGCACCTTATTCATACATAATATCGCCAGTGTTCACTGCTAACGTACACTAAGCAAGTCGGGCTTGCACCTTTATCTTATCGATTGCCATTAAATCACATTTAATTACAAGAATCTCAATGATTACTTTTACATTTTGACACATTTAAATAAATAAATATTTTGTTATCATCTTTTTTTATGTGCACTGGACAAAAATTGCAAAACACTCCCGTAAAAGATTTTACACCTTTCCTTATACATATTTAAAAATTGGTAGTTGTAGAACATATACATATATCAAGTAGGTACTACATGGATTATGTATTACAATTATATAAAATATATTTGATAGTCCCCACGATAATCTTACGTACAATAAACCCAAACTTAACAGTTAATCGAGTTAACCCCCATAAAATAACATGAGCAATTCAAAATTTACAGCACATACGAAATGTTCCACAAAACAGTTATTAATTGCGGATATTGTAATAAAGTAGCAATAACGCCGGGACTACACTAGGCGCAATAAACATGCTCTATCTGTGCTCCCGGCCTAGTTAATAGTCACTTCACAATAATTGGTGTAATCGATAGACAAGTGTTCTGAATAAATTATGATTGGTCGCTAACTAATGGCTTTAAGGGCCTAAATCATTTTTATAGATGTTTGCCATGAAAGGTTCGCCAATTGATTTGATCTATATAAAGTGTTTTGTAAAATAACTATAATACATAAGGGTAAATAACGGATTTTTATATTGCTGTCCTATAGAAAATACTATATCACTAGTAATTACTCAAATTTTATTGGCTTAAATACAAGCTTCGACGGATAGATTTCCACCCGTTTCATCATCTCAGCCCATACTTGTCCACTGTTGAACATAGGCTTTGGGGAGCCAAAGGGGGGATTTGCCATACTCGCCACGCTTGGCAGGCGGGTTGGCGAGCGCAGTTTTTGATCGCAGAAGTGTTAAGAGAACGCTGCTGCCCATTCCCTAGTTTTCCCTTAGTCGCCTTGTACGACACCCGATGGGATGAGATGGGTTGGTCCTATTCTAAGCCGGGAACCACGCGGCTACCTACCACCCGTTTACCTACTATGATTATGTATTTTCGGAATTTCACCAGCAATTTTTTATATAATTATTATACTTATTCTTATTTCTATCTATCTATATCATCACGCCAGGTAGGCAGAGAGTACTGAGTTTCAACAGGTTCTTTCCTTACATACCTCTCTGGCTTCCTCCACTCTCATAGTTCGTCAGATACACACTCGCCGGTTACGGAGACTCTTGACTTGCCCTTCAGATAAGACAAGGTCTATTTGGTCATGGTAAGATAGATTACGTCTTGTTTGAAATAAATAATGCACCTCTTATTTATTTAAGAGTCCCTCACTCGGCTACATAGCTGCAAGATTTATAGGTAACTAGTTTTTGCCCGCGACTTCTTCCGCGTTGACAGGAACTTAATATTTTCCGTGATAAAAAGTATCCCGTGTAATCCAGGTAATAAACTATCTATGTGCCAAATTTAATCCAAATCCATTCAGCCATTTGGGCGTGATTGAGTAATACACATCTAAACATACAAACTTTCACATTCATAATATTAGTGAAACGTGTACACGAAAAATGGTGCAATTAGATTACCTAACCTTTCTGTCGCTTTATATTCTATTTGTTTCTATTACTACCATTCCTGGCAATATTTCTATTCACAAACCTTACATTTTCTTTATAAGTACAAGAAAAAATACAAGAAGAACACAGCACATACCTTCCAACAATAGACTAAAAGTGTCACACCTCGTGTATTACTTGAGTTCGCTTGCTACCCATTGGTCAACCTAATTTGCATACAAAGCAACATTCAAAGTTTCATTCCCACTCAAATTCGCACTTGCCAATCACAGTTCTGCTGCCCATAAACAATACAACGGCCGGCTTCCACAAAGCAAGGGGCGGACGGCCAACGGTACGTTACTGTTACGATCGCTTTACAATCACTCACTTTACAGTCACTCGGGGAGCGCTGTAAAACTGACCAATAAAAGTTCATTATCTATCGGTTTGTTCGCGCTTCCAACTTTTATTTTATTACTTTACGACAGTGCCCTTAACGTCATAAAACTCAATGTAACCAGCTCCGATTGTGTAGATCGCCGACCAAATTATTTGTACGTAATTTAGTTTGATGACTGAATTATGTGTTGTTATGGTATTTTTATTGAACCGTTTATTGGTAGCTATTCGTTTGAAACTTGTTTTATTTAAAGCGCATAAGTCTTTGTGTTTAATTCGGTGCGTGTGGATGTTTGTTGCTCTTCTAATTTTATGATGTTTACTTTTTGTTCATTATTGCTCTATTTAATATGCGCGTGAGTATTTTTTACCTTCGCTTTTTAATGTCTTATATTTTACGTGAATTTAAAGGTGATTCTGTAATATTTATTGAAGAATGACCTGTTATTATCATTATTCAATGCTTGCTGGTAATTGCGGTGCCGTTTTTCATTAAATGTCGGTATTAAATATTCATGCATTATCGCCTGCGAATATCGACGATAAAACAGTGCGGTTCGGTGGCATATAAAGTGAGCACTTATTAAAAAGTTGGTGAAAAATTATTTATCAGTGCCCAGTTGACATTTAATAGGCGTGGTTCGTTTATGCAAAGTACTGACGGATAAGGCCCTCGAGCGTTTCGCTTGTCAAGCGCGAGGACGCGCGAGTGACTGCTACTTACCTAATTGCTTTAACACTTAATGAATATGATTGGTTGGCTGTTGGTCGTCGTGGGGCACTATTAGCTGTGACTGAGTTATATACAGTTGGGAGATAAATAACCAATTATGTGAGAAGGTGGGAACTTTGCACAGATATATTTATGTTGGTATTCTTGGAGGGATATCGTAAATATATTTATCTTGGATGGAAATACTTAAGGATCTACATGCAACTTAGGAATAAGATTGCACTATGTGTGTCAACTCCTCTCAAAAATAAACATACGCTGTAACTTAACCATTTGTTGCGGAAAACAGGCGAAGGTTCAACTCAAATTTAAGACCTAATTATTGAAATAGTCAAAAAATATAGTAAGTTAATCTCTCGTTAGTCTAATGGCGTATATTATGGCTGTCAATTACGAAGTCCTAGCTTTGAACCCTGGGTCGAATATAATGTTATGGAGGTTTTTTGTCAGCATCAGTCTGGAATCTGGAATTGCATCCGGTATCATGTCATGGAAAAAGTGTCGTCCCTTATTATATTGGGACCTAAGAACATCGGTGAAATATAGTGTGCTGTACAGTACACCCGCTCAAAAAATACAGGTGTGAAGGTGTTTTAATAGACCGAGTCTTATCTGAAGGACAAGGCAAGAGTCTCCGTAATCGGCGAGCGTGTATGAGACGAACTATGAAAGTGGAGGAAGCCAGAGAGGTATGTAAGGAAAGAACCTGTTCGAACTCTGTACTCTCTGCCTACCCCGCAAGGGATCTGGCGTGATGATACAGATAGACTAATAAAAAGTGTTTTAAAAAAAATATATTATTAGTCGATTTTGAAAATCGCTAGAGCTATAAAATAATTATTTACCAATCTACCTTTACACAAATTGTTAGCAGTTTTTTTTTCTATTTAAATAATCACGAGTTACCAATGATCGTTTGTCGTCCGACCGGCAAAAGTGTGTAAATTAGAAATGTCGTAAATCCCCGAAGGCGTTTTAATTGAAATCGTAGCAGTTAATTGAGTGCGCGGTGTGGATCGTTCCGCGCATGCGTCGCTAGTGATTTATGCCAATCGCACCTATTTATCGAGCCGCACGTTTGTACTTACACCTGCATTTCTAGTATATAAATAAGGGATGAGTTAAATTAGGAAGCGAGTGGTGAATAAACATAGCGTTAGTTGATGTTTCAAGAAAAAAAGCAAGCCCCTTATGTCAGTGTCACCTGTTTCTCAGCAGTCGAAGGTTTCCTGTTTCTTATTCAGTTACAACCATTAGTTGTACATACCGTATTCTTTGATAAGGATAGACATCGTGTAAATGTTTTTTTTTTCATATCTTACTTCATAGAATGCAAAAGGTCGGGGATTTTTTAATAAAAATGTTAATTTACTAGCAGTTTCCCACGTACCCGGTCGACAACAGCGCCATCTACCGAGTCTATGTTTAATAGCCTATGTTATATCTGGATAATGTAGCTTTCGATTGATGAAAGAATCATTAAAATAGGTCCAATAGTTTTTGAGTTTCTTCGTTACAAACATACAATGATACAAATCTTTCCTCTTTATTATATTAGTGTAGATAATGACACAGAATAAGTTGACGCCCTATCACATAGGAACCTAAAATCGTCGGCGCAATGTAAGCGTATTACACAGAACGTCTCTGGCAACCTCGCTTGGGAAATATAAGCATGATGGCATGCATTGTAAAGGGGCTTTATGTACTATGAACATATTTCATAGATAATCTTTAGAAAACTCTGTCTCTAAACTCAAGCCTAAATTAAGTAAACACAATAAATATTTTCTGTTCCCTTTCTCCATAATAATGAGAAATAAGTGTAATAGGAAAACGTAAATTTATAAATAAACTGATTATTATTAGCTCTTTGAACTGATAACGACATTTCCCAAAGGAAATGTACGTAGACAGAGCATATGAATAAAACAATGTCTGCCTATTTGAATAATTCACACATCAATTAACATCGTATATCTTTCAACACTAAGATAAAAAAGTTTTAATTGAATATTTATTCCTATGTATTTAGCATACCTAGATAAAACAGAAAAAATGTGTTAAGCGGGTTGCTACATGTGTCGTTATGAGGATGGTTTGAGTCCTAAGAATAGATAGTTCTCTGGGACAGATATAGTGTCGAAATCATTATAATAGGTGTAGAGTATAGAATTATAGTCAATTGATAGGTACACTATAATCGATTTGGCGCAGTGGTTAAGAGCTTAAGTCGCTCCGCCCACTGTGTCTAATAGTCGCAGGTTCGATTCCAACACGGGGCTAATCTTTGTGTGATCCACAATTATTTGTTTCGGTCTGGGTATTTTTGTATATAAACTTCCATGGAAATATACATACACACTTGCGACACAAGAATAAATCCTAAAGGGGCTTGGTTTTTTCCAAAAAAAGATAATTTAAAGTATATTACATGCAAAAAAAATATAATCTAACGGATTCGTTAGCTGCACATTTTAAAATAAATCTAATTTTAATTTGGACTGAAAGATATTTTCAATAGGCATACCAAATTCATTTAATAAAAGTAGGTAAGTAAATATATAAGTAGAAAACCTAGGTAGGCATCTAATCCGCACAAAATAAAGGTATAATATCCTCTATTTTTTCCCCGAGTTATAATGGACAACTCATAATGTTGGTACTCAACTAAGATTTTTCATAGGTAAATCATTATTCTTCACACATTAATATTTGGACCATATTAAGGATATTATGATGACTATGAATACGAATGAAAAACATGAGATAAAATAAGAGTGGGAATATTTATTTATTGATATAAATTATTATAGACTTAAAAATCTACCTACCAACCAATTAAAGACTATCACTACTTCGAAATGGCATTCTTGTGGGTAAACTGAGCGAGGAATTCCACGGATTCTCCCAAATACCTACCTTCACATTGTAAATAATAGGTGGTTCATAACTAAAAACTCTATCAAAGTATACGGACAGGGGCGCGTGGAGTAAATAAACAGGGAAGGGTTGAACACCCCAAGTTTTTCCTTCGCCTCCGACCCCCATCACTCTTCTCTAGAGATACGCTAATTTATTTTATCCGACTTTCTTTATTGCATTCGAGATTCACTTCTGGGCCCTTATTATACACGTAACGCAGCCCGTTACAATAACTTCGAGAAAAGATAATGGTGAGGAAACAACCTGTTGGAACTTTGTACTCTCTGCCTCCACCGCAAGGAATCTGGCGTGGTAATATGGTAGAAGCATATAAAATCTCATAACATAATCATTTCCCTCGTTCCCTGATGATTTGGTATATGGAAAACTTTATACGTATGCTGTGATATAATCGCATCCCTTAAGAGGTAATACGTATGTACGCAAGATGGCTGGCTGCTGTTGGAAGAGAAAAGTCGAAGACCGGACACAGTGGTGTTACTTGAGGGACGGCTGTGTCCAACAGTAGATTGATGCAGGTTGATGATGATAAAGGTTAATGAGGTTTCGTGATATGCTCGTTTAATATATGATGCATAAGGTAATTGAGACGATGATGCCTTTTGTGTAACATAGACTCAACGAAGAGGCAACCTGTGAAATCTGTGATGACACGATGGCCCTATAATCTGGCGTACCGCAAAGTGATCGTGCTACCATTGGGGTGGGTATCTTGTTTTCCATTCGCTTAGTCACTAAGGTGAAAGACTGTGACCTGTACGACGCGTGACTTCTTTGAGTCTGTTTAAAACTAGTTTTTAGATCAGATCAGCCAGATAAATGTGCAAGGAAAGAACCTATTGGATCTTTTTACTCTCTGGAAAGGGATCTGGCGTGCCGATACAGCTAGATAGAATGGCACTCCAGTGTATACAGAATAAGATTACACGGTCTTTTCACGAAGTTATCGTAACGCGTCCCGTTTAGTAATATCGAATAAGGGCTTCTGGTGGTATTGTTTAAGGGCTGATTAAAGAAAGGGTGCCGGAATAAGTTTTGATAGTTATTGCGATGTAGGTGCGATAATTATCTTTTGGTGATGCAAATTGCGTAAAACAATGTTAATTAAATGCAAGCGGTGTTTGAGAGGGTATCGGACGTCTAAATCTTATGTGATAAGAGGTATATACATTCTTATAGGAAAATTATTGATAAGGTAGTTATGGAAGGCTGAATAGTATGTATGTATGTGTGTGTGTGTGTGTGTGTGTCTGGGTGTGTGTGGGTGTGTGTGTGTGTGTGTGTGGAATGATCTTCCCTGTTGGCCGCGGGGCCTTTACAGCTTCACCGGACAAGATCCTGAATAGTATGTTCCAATTAGAACATCGTTAAAATATTTTAATAGGTGTAAGCTGGCTGAGAATGTTCTACATATTTTTTGTTAGATTTTGAGCTTGCAGCTACTGATAATAGACTTCATCCGAAATATAGTTAGTACCTAATTAAGAAGAATATTAGTGGAGAGATTCATAGTTAATAGGAATATCGAATTGTTTCCATATAGGTAGAAAGCTTTATTGTCGAACTAGTTGTGTCATGGCGGTCTTTGAGAAAGCCCTGTGCAGTGAACGTCTCTCGGCTGAAGATAGAAGGATAGGTAGAAGCTTATAATTAGTTTTTTTTTCCTATGAAAACGTAAACGCTAGGGATTATTCCTGTGTCCTAGGTGCGTTTACAAACATCAAATTCACATGCAAACACACTCAGACTGAAATAAATATTTGTGGGTTGCATAGATTTGTCACGTCCAAGAATCGAACTCGCGACTACTCAATGCAGTGAGCGGAGCGACTCAAGCTCTTAACCACTGAAGTAAGCCATCCGTCCGTTACCTCCAACGAGTATTAATAATATCAGCCTATACTGCCCACTGCTGAACAAAGGCCTTCTCTCACAAATCAAGGTGAGAGAGATTAGGTCATACTCCACCACGCGGACCCAGTGCGGATTGGTGGACACAGGTTTGTGGCCACCTGCTGTTGGAACTTATCAAGCCGCCTTTGAGGCTTCCAACTCGGCTTAACGACTACCACATTAAGTGGTAGCCGGGATCAATGGCTTAACGTGCCTTCCGAAGCACGGAGATGCTCGAATATGAAAATGCCACAAACGGTTACCCATCTCGGGCCGACCGAGTCCAACGCTGCTTAACCTTGGTAATCGGTAAGAACATCGCGGTAGCACAGCGCTACGAGCACCTCTTTGGGTATTATAACTAGTTAATAAAGAAGCAGGTACTTGTTAATTCCGTTAAAGGTACTTAATATCTAATAAAATTAGGTATCTTTTAACTTACAGAAACGCTTATAAAAATACCTGTATAATAATTGATCTCCAACTACTAAAGATCTTTGAATTAAAATGCATTATCTGATTGGAATATTAATTAAAACAAATTGATTAGAAATATTATGTAGGAATTTAAATTGTTCATTGTCAAACTTGTGTGATAAATACTACGATAGATATCAAATAAACTCGATAGTTACCTGCTTAAAATTCAAAAACATATTCAAAATAATTTATTCACATAATTATTTCAAAGGTCCATGGCATAGGGAAACTATGGTAAATATATTACGGTAAATATTAAGCTATTGCGAGCCACACGAAGCTGGCGACGTGACAAAATAATTAAACAATATAACGGGGAAATCGTATCCTTTTTCCAAACGGTAAGTAGTTTTAACTAAATACATCCGACTCGAACATCTATGATTGTATGTAATATTTTAGACATTTGGAATTTTATTGATTCAAAATTTCTGTTACGTCGCGAGTAAGTAGGGAAAAATGCCCTGCTTGTATAATTGTATGATTATATACCTACCAATAAATTTGTCAACTACATAAAATCAATTCTATAGATATGTATATGATAGGTATCAATAAAAAACAAAACAAAAATATTAGCACTAACCCTATATTTTTTAATCAATTTTTGAATTATTTTATATTTAGAACATGAATTTCTCATGCACAAACACTCAGATCGCAGAAAATGTTTCATTATAGGAATCAAACCTGCGAACTGCCTACGCTTTGACCATCAAGCACTCATTTAACACAAACATTGATTTTCAATTTAATTTTATACAAAAATGTAACGAGTTTTCTGAATTTGTAAGTATTCCGCCAGGGGTCTAGTAATGCCATTATTTTTGCTAATGACAACCCTGCTTTAGTACATGACCATCTACATAAGAACCGTTCTATACCCTCAGAGTGCCTTAATGAGATTACTACGAGGGAAGTGCGAGGTAGTTCATTTAATAGTGGCTGTTTTAACCCATCGTCCCGGGACACTTTTGGTAGATGTCGATTAGTTCTCACTTCGTTATCACAGTTGCATTAAGAATTCTTATTTGTATAGATGTTGTGACGAATATTCTTGTTAGAACCAGAATCCGATTAATTTTATTCGTGTCATCCACTATAGTATAATGCAATCCTTAGAAAATGCAGATTTAAGCACATCTCGCTGAGCTAGCGTATTGAAAAGTGAGAAATTAATTTTTGGAACATTTTATCACCGATCATTATTTTTGTTAGCTTTTGGACTGATTTAATAATTATTTCCGATCCAATCTGCACTCACATTTAGCCTCGACTAATCTGCACTGGGTCCGCGTTTTGGAGTATGACCTAACCTTTCTCACCTGAATTTGTAAGAGAAGACCTTCGCACGGCAGTGGGCAGTAAAGGCTGATATTATAATCAAGATCTGAATGATAATAATCTTTTTATCTGCACTAGAATTGGTCACCCCTAGAAAACCCATTTAAAATAGAAAAGACAGTTATTAAAAATCATATTAATTCATGTCAAACATAAAATTCCGCGTGATAACGATTCGAAAACCGCCCATGGTAGTCACCGCCCTACAAGTACCAACTCAACCAAATAATTGCTATTCTATTCACACTGAGGGGCGATTTATGTCCGGAATTATTTCCTTGTTGTTTTATTCGAGGATTTGTCACTCACGCCCCCTCTTTTATAATTACCCCCGATATCGGGTAAGTTTTTAAATCGAATTTATGCTGTTTCAGGAGTTTGGGGACGGTCGGATTAGCGTTTGCTGAATGTAATTATGTGGATTTCAGAAAGTTGTGGGGTATAACTGTACAGCATAAGCTCGGTTTAATGCGGTCTTGAGATCCGTAATGGGGTTTTGTACGAGACTAGGTCTACTAACACTTAGTTTTAAAGTTTTTATTAATGTGTTTATGCGCCGTGAGGCGTAGAGTTCTGCGACCGCGGTGCTCGCGATCACCAAAGTTAAGCAGCGTTCGACACGGTTGATCTGAGATGGGTGACCGTTTGTGTCATTTTCATATTCAAGCGTCGCCGTGCTTCAGAAAGTACGTTAAGCCGTTGATCCCGGTTACCGCTTAATGTGGTAGTCGTTAAACCATGTCGGAAGGTGGTTTGATAAGTTCCAACAACAGGTGGCCACAAACCTGTCGCCTCCAATCCAATGGAGTTTGACCTTATCTCTCTTACCTCAATTTGTGAGAGGAAGCCTTTGCCCAGCAGTGGGCAGTATTATATGCGCCGATAATGTTGTTTGATAGAGTAAGGCAGTTATTCTTGTTGCCTGTCAGTTTGGCGATTAGTAACACGCAAAGTATTTTGATGTTAGAAGAATTTAGGTCTAAGTTATTTATATAATTAATGCAAATCAATTTCTGTTTCGTCATTATTGTGTCCATTAACTAAATGTACAGAATGACGTCTCTACCTTTTTATGAAATTAAGTATTTTATAGGTACATTTACAGATATACAATCCGAAAGTGGAAGGATGTAGTAACCTAGACCATGACCAAATAGACCGAGTCTTATCTGAAGGTCAAGTCAAGAGTCTCCGTAACCGGCGAGCGTGTATGAGACGTACTATGAGAGTGGAGGAAGCCAGAGACGTATGTAAGGAAAGAACCTGTTGGAACTTTGTACTCTCTGCTTACCCCGCAAGAGATCTGGCGTGATGATATAGGTAGATAGATATATTTACTAAAAATATTCCTTTCCTATTTACTCGAATCTCGATGACTTATACCAACCAGTTATATATAATAATTGGTAATAAATATGTATTCAGCTAAATACATACATATTTCTTACCATTTTTTACGTAGGTGCCTAAGTGCCTAAATAGATCAATCGAAACATCACGTAGCTGGTTTTTATTATATAATAGTATTAGCCCTGTTAAGAAACTGTCCCACTATTGGACACGGACCTCCTCTCAAACTGAGAGGGTTTAGGCCATTGTCCACCACGCTGGGCCAGTGCAGCGAGCGAGTTGAACCCGAGACCTCTAACTTTGCAGTCCAACGGTCTAACCACTAGGCTATTACTGCACTTAGGTTAATACAATAAGTTTTTATTACTATTAATCATTAAAATTAATTAAAAGGCACAAAATATCAGCTTAATTATTACATTAAGTCCTACGTTCAACTGCTAAGTTTAGTTTTCATCAAAAAATACTTTTAGATGAATGTACCTAACGATATCAAAATTATCTATAGAAAAATATCTACAAAAATCATCAATGAAATATCTAATAACGTTCACAATAAAAAAAAAATCACGACTAAAAAAACTGTCAAAATATTGAGTGCAATTAAAGAAATTTTTCAAAATTGATTTAACAGCGTCTATAATTCAGCCGACGCAAATATTTTTGTATTACTTACATAATATTCACCGCAGGTAATTACATAATATTATATTTGCTATTGAATTATTCATTCTTTTTTACAAGAGACCATATTTTTAACTTTTATACTGCAATGAAAGTAGTAGTGGCGCCATCTAGTACGTCAAATACAGCATGTACATTTATTATAATTTCATAAGCTGGTGCAAAAATTCCTTAACATACCTAAAATAATATTAAACTTACTCCTATTTTATTTGAACTGCTTTATTTCAACTTTATCATCTAATTTAATTAACAGCCGTGTAATTTTATCTGACGATGTAAGTAGTCGTGGTTCGTATTTAGGTAAGGTACCAAAAAGTTCCCTTATTTGCAGCTAGGTGGCGTCTTGTTTAAACTTTCGTCAGCGCCATTGTATTGCTGTGGAGAATTCTGGAACTAGACACGGGACGACGGGAAAGCCCATCGGCGGGCGGTGAGCGGATGTTTATGATGCAATTTACAGTTCGTATATTGCCAGGCACTTCATATAACACGACAATACACTTCTGAATTCTCTTCCAAGTTGTTTGGGTTTCTCGAAACCTGTGCTCTGTGCTATGAAAATTCTTTTTAGAACATTTATCATAAAATAAATTTTGAAACGGTTAAATGTACCATATGGAGTATATTTAAGCTTACCTTTTTTATATCTACCTAAATTTTCGAATTACTACAGGAGTGGCAAATGAATATAGTTACAAAAAGTTGATAAAATAATCCAACCGCATTGCTACACTAGCGGCATCAATCGAAGTCATAAAACATCTATTTTACGACGTGACGACCTCAAATGGCTCATAAAAAGCTTCGCTAACACACTCACAGATGGCGCGCACACAGTACACTCATTGAACGATGTGCGCCATCTACAGCTGACAGCTGTGAGTTATTCGCCGCTAACTTCAAGCGCCGAGAGGTTATGGTTTTATTACGTTATAAAAGTTACGAGTTACGACGTTCGGCCGTCGAATATGGAGATATCGGAGGGCGAATGGGCGTGTAAGACAAGAGAACGACTTTTATTGTTTGTAAATTGGCTGTAAAATTATGAGTTCGCTCGTATTGTGCGTAATCACGGCGATCAGCTGTTATTTTATGGGATAAATCACTTTATTACCGCAAGTGGTGGTTTATGAGGCTATAAAGCTTCATTCAAATGGGCGTCAGGTTGTCTACCGCGCCGATGTGCTAATGTACATATTAACTAATGCCTTTATAGCTAACATAATTTATTGGTTTCGCTGTTTGAATAACTGGAGCTACTTATTGACTACCATTGTTTTGTATTTATTTATTGCGTTCTATTTATAGGATGACATTCCTTTTGCTATTGTTTACAATGTTAGGTATTGCGCTCATATTTTTCTTAAATGCCATTGTTTTAATAATACCTAGAATATTTCTTTTAGTTGTACCTACTCGCAGATTATTAATTAAATTTTATATTTTACATACCTCGAGTAATATTTTTATAGAGAGCTCAACGATAATCATGTTAAAAAGTCTCGGTATTTATTGATTACTTGTTCCTGATTCTGCTATTCAGCAACAGATGGCGTTGTCCAGTCTTGTTCTTGTCGTAGATTTTGTTTATTACCTATTATAAATTTAAAGCATAATAATTTCAAGTTTATAATTAATGTATTACATTAATATCCACAGTATCAAAAATCCGCAATGGCAAAAACTTAAATTATAATTAAGATTTTTTTTAAATCAATCTAAAATATTATCCGCTTTTAATATCCGCATTTAGGTATGAGCTATGATATTATTTTACGGAAAAGTTTTAATTTAACATAATTTATTAACATAATCTTGAATCATGGACAGAAATTAAACATTATTATCATTACTTATATCATTAAACTTAATTCAAATAAATTCCGTTAAGAGTATTAATTTTTATGTTTCGAAATCAGGAAGTCAAGCGCCATACTTCTCACTACACACCTAATACAGATCGATTTTTCGTTCACAAGTGTTTTTATCACTCCCATACAGTAGCGTTGAAGTTGAACTGCCTGTAATTATTTGTTTTACGACACGTTTACGATGGTCGTCATCGTTAACTTGACGTTTACGATCATTTAACACCTCGCCCGTGATTGTTTGGCCCGCACCTTATTGCCACTTCATATTGATATTGTAAACATACCGATTCTTTAATACATTAAGGTTTGTAACATTCTTATTTTAATTGGATTTTGCAAATTGTTTTATTAAGATTGATAATGCTTATTTTATTAGGAAATTTTTCTAGCATTTTTTTTCTTTCGCATGACTGAGCAAGGGCTTGCATATATATTTCTATAAGTATTATAATATTAGCTCTGTTAAGAAAATGTCCCATCGTTGGGCACTGGCCTCCTCTCATACTGAGAAGGTTTAGGCCATAGTCCACCACGCTGGCCCAGTGCGGGTTGGCGAACTTCACACACCTTCGAGAAACTCTTAGGCGTTCACCGTTAAAGCAAGTGATAATTAATTTTTAATACAAAAGGCGGAGGTTCTCTGACTTTGTAGCCCAACGGACTAACCAGTAGGCTATCAGTGCTTTTTTTCTATAAATATTAATCCATTATTATTGTTTATTGGCATGTAATCTGTCGTCAGCGACCACCACTTGGTATCCAATTGGTGACGGCGTTTGCACACCTCTGCGGGCTTGGCCTAGAAAAAGATGGCGCAATGATTTAGACACCCTTGTGGGTATTTCATGGCCGAAATACCAATAGATCGACAGGTGTGGAAGTGGAAGCCTTTGCTTAGGAGTGGATCAATAATATTTATTCAAATATCAAAATATTAAAGTTATTCTACATGTGTTCATGGATAGAATCAAGAATATTTCTTTTATTCTTTACAAACTTCCAACGAAATTGTTCCCTAAGGAATCCATAATAAATGAGTTTCATGCTACAGTTTTTGGCAACAGATTGCTAATTTATATTTCTAAATAACTAGATACAGGGCCCGAGCGGATTGAGCTAGCACTTTAATAAACTGTGCAAGAGAAAGACAAAAAATAAATCAAGACAGAGAAAGAAATAGTGAAGGAGAGCCGTAATTTATGAGATGCACATTTGGGCAGAACAGCATCAAATAAAAAGTTATTTCCCGGTATGGTTATGATATTAATGCTTGTTTCTTTTTTGTTTGATTTTAAATTTATTTTGATTTTAGTGGTCCTACATAATTGGGTATTTGATGGGCTTATAGTGAAATTACGCCTCAGGAATAAGTAATGATTCAACTTTAACTATTGTTATTGTATTAAGAAAATTTATCGGCTACTGATCACAGCGCATTAGAATGATCAAAGCGAGAAGACCCAGAGGTATTGTTTTTAGTAACCTTTGAATATCAGAACTGTTCTTTATATGCTATATTTAAGTATCCTACCCACATTCTTAATTGCATCAATATCTTCAAAAGTGTAGTCAGAATTATGTTTGGAGTTTAGTCTATCTATCTATATCTATCTATAACCTCACGCCAGATCCCTTGCGGGGTAGGCAGAGAGTACAGAATTCCAACAGGTTCTTTCCTTACATACCTCTCTGGCTTCCTCGACTCTCATAGTTCGTCTCATACACGCTTGCCGGTTACGGAGACTCTTGACTTTTCCATCAGATAAGACTCGGTTTATTTGGTCGTGGTAAGATAGTCTAGGTCTTCCCCGGTACCTGCATCCTTCCACTTTCACATTGTATATCTGTTTTGTCATTCTTTCCTCTGGCATTCTTTCTATATGCCCGAACCAACGGAGCATGCTCTTTCTCATCTTTACACCGATAATCTCTTTCATACCTACTCGCTGTCTTACTATGCTGTTGCTAATGCGGTTGGTCAGCTTCACTCCGCACATCTTCCGCAGAGCTCGCATTTCTGCCGCATTTATCCTACTTTCATTCTCCTTCTTACATACCCAGCTCTCGCTACCATATAACAGCGTTGGGACAAGAACTCCGTTATGTATGGCCAGCTGCGCCTTATGGCTTAAGTGCCGGCTCCCGAGTAGCTTTCCCATCGCACCATTCACTCTGTTCCCTGCACTCACTCTTCTCTCTATGTCAGCGGTGTATTTCCCATCCTTACTGAAGGCGCATCCAAGATATACAAACTCATTCACTTGCTCCAGCACATTGTTACCAACCACAATCCTTAAATTAGTTCTGGTTTCTTCCCTTTCAAAAACCATAATCTTGGTTTTCTTCACATTCAAGTGTAAGCCATTGATCATGCAGTCGTCTTTCATAACTGTGACTAGTGTTTGCAGATCAGTGGCTGTTGGCGCTATTAAAACCGCGTCATCTGCATAAAGTAGATGGTTTACCACTAAGTCACCCATTTGTACACCTTCATTCATTGCTTTCAGTCTTTGAAGACTTAGTGACTGGAGTTTAGTCATCTAGGTTTATTAAAAGTTTTAGAATTAAAAGTCCTATAGCTTTTGATAAACCTATATAAGTACCTGACTAAACATTATAGCCCGTATGATCGAAAGCAATTTATTACGTTTCATTAGAATAAATTAATTGAATTATTTTATTAAAGGTGAAAATATTATTTCATAATTATAAATAATAATTTTACTTTACCATCCATTCTGTCGTAAAAGAAATTAAAAATAAAAATATTGTAGACATGTTTTTCGCGACCGTACCGCCTATCGCTATGAGTAAGTTATGGCCGCTGTAGGGTGAGTTACACCCTGCTTAGGTCACGTGGCCCGAGCGGGATGCAACCACCAAAAATCTGTAAGAGAAAAAAGGACAAATAAACTTGGGGCGGCAAGTTATCTTCGTTTCATTCAACTCACACTCGCGCCGCTCGAACGTCCGTATAGATCAATAAAACTACTTTATCTCTTTTTGGCACATCCCCATCCCGTCGCCGACTTCCTAGAACGATACTTTGTAGCATCATGCTTTCTCTATTAAAACAGAAACACACTTATTAAACAAAAGATTATTTTTCAAAAATCACTTTTACAATTTTTTCTACACATTTTTTTTAAATTCGAAATCCAACTTGTCATGTTTTAAACAAAGAATTGTGCAACACAACGCGTGACGAAATTTAAAAAAGGAACGACAATTTCAAAAGCTGACCGTTTTGTTTGCAATCTTTTGTTGTATTTTTCGAAAAGGGAATCCCGTTAACGCAATTGTCGGCCGTTTTTTACGGGGTAAGTTCTCATAAGGAGGTTTTATCCGTGTTTACAAAGGTAATGGCCATAAAATATTATTACCGGGCTATTAGGCGAGCCACAGGTAGGTCTGGATGGCAGTTGCTAGTTCATTGCCTTTGCGATAGCGCACCGGTAGTAGTAAGTAATTGACGCTGTTAATTTGTCATTTAAGTGGTTTAGTGTCTTATTTGAGTGGTGTGTGGCCGGCACGTGATTTAGTTCGGTAGGTTTATGAGTTTCTTAAAATATTTTTAAGACTGTTTTAGTGTTCATGAAGATCTAAAGACACTTCTTCAAGGTAATATACTTACTTCATCAAATACGAGTACTTTAGTTTTAGGATTACACACTCAATAACGGACTGCCTATACTTAAAGGAGGCCACTTGCAATAAAATTATGTGCTCGATGCAAACCTAATTACAATAGTATTATAAATCTAATCTAAAACTAGTACGGTACCTACTTCGCATTCTGTGAAGTGTATTTTACAAATGTTATAAATTTCAAGTAAAAATTTATCTCTGTATTTTAAAAAAAATTCCCGTTGCCATTTTACAAAAGTGTTCGTTTCTCGCTAGGGCTGTCGCGGCGGCATATTCCGCAGCCTTCCGGTATCACCTAGTAAAGTAATTATTAGGGTTCCCCGACTTTGCACACTCCAAATACTCGGAGCGGGGTTGAAGGAAATCATTCTTGTTTGAATTTTAAATGAAGTAATTTGTGCATGTAAAATTATCTCTTGGCGGAACCTTACTTAGGGCTGTGACTGTGATTGAAAATATAGGTATTCCTCGTCGTATTGGCAGATATTTTTAATGTGATCAATGTGATTTAGTTATTGAGATGAACTGAAAGTCTTCTTAAATTTAATATGGAAAGAAACTTTACATACCTACTTACAAAGCTTAACACTAAGCGTATTCCGTTTCATCATTTTTCAAATTACATAGGAATTATTCGTGTGTCGTTAGTGCGTTTACAAACATAAAATACATACGCAAATATTCAGACTGACACAAATAATTGTCCCGTGCGGGAATCGAACCTGTGACAACTCGACACTGAGCGGCTTACGCTCTTAATTTCGCCAAATAATTTTTACACGTTTAATAGTCAAAGCAAAAAGTACATACGCAAATCGCTTACCTAAGTACCTGAAGAAAAGTACTTACGTATACTTTTTTCTCCTCGCTAAGTTTTAAACAATCGACCATACGTGACTCATCTCTCAAGATAGAACTACAAGTCTAATACAAGAATCATTCTTCTATAATCCAATGTAGCAGGGAGTAAAATGTATCAGAACCAATCTCGCCTCTCCCGAGTTACCCTGATCGGGCCCACTTGCGTAACATATGTATGGGGATGTTACCAGTTTTGTCACGAAGTGATTTTTGGAAGAAGGGGACGACTGTCAGTCGTATATTTAACGAGGTTCCTTGAATTATTTTATTAATCTACTGTTGTAATGTTCTCTTTCTCATTATAAGTTAGTATCTTAGGACTTCTGGAGAAAATAATGAGGGTGATATAGAAACAGACACACATGTTATTACGACTCTATATCTCCTATACAGATATGTAGAGATGCCGCAACATTCACAACTAAAACAGTGCCTTTACATATTTGTGTATGAAAATGACGTGATGGGAAAAAGATCAATGTTGAGAAGATATATTCTACTTGTAATTATTATTATTATTAGCCTACAGTGTCCCACTGCTGTGCAGAGGCCTCCCTCCTTCTCCTCCACTCTACTCTATTTAGGGCTATTGAGCGCCAATCGTTTTTAAAGCGTCCAGTTCGTCCTGCAATCTCCTCCTGGGTCTACCGCGACGCCGACTTGTAATTACATAATAATATATCTTGAACTATCAACCGTACTGTAGACCTGCTTTGATATTGCAAATCATTGTACGAAATCACCGAAATTCTTTAATATTTTTGTTCAATTAATATACTTACTAATCAAAAATCTCTGTATTTCTCACGGCGTAGAGTTTATTTCCTACACACATCTCTTGATCCAATCTGATACTTCGTCTCATACGAGTTCGTCGGTCACGGGGACATCTGATTAGTCCATCTACTATTTGACCATTAACCAGTCACGTCCTATAATATTAGCCCTGTTAAGAAACTGTCCTACCGTGGAGGACGGGCCGGTTTAGGCCATAGCCCACCACGTTGGCCCAGTGAGGGTTGGCGAACTTCAAACACTTTCGAGAAACTTTTCGGCACGTAGGTTTCTTCACAATGTTTTCCTTCACCGTTAAAGCAAGTGATAGTAATTTTTAATACGCACATGCTTTCGTAAAGACAGAGGTGCGTGCCTGGGCTTAAACCCGAGATCTCTGACTTGGCATGCCAACGGTCTAAGCACTGCTCTTGCTTCACGTTCTACCATCAGTCTAATACTGCTTACCTAAATCCTTATAATCTATCTATCTATATCATCACGCCAGTTTCTTTGCAGAATAGACAGGGAGTACAAAATTCCAACAGTCATAATAATATTGTTATGAAAATCTACTTTAATAACTTAATATCATAACGTACTATAATAACATAATATAGAAGAAATAAGTTACACAGTTGAGTTGGTTTATCGAAAATATTTTATTTGCGACTAACCATCTCAAATTTGTAACTCTTTTGTCTGTATAACATATTTACCATAGTTCTTCCATAAGCTTTTAATCGCCAAAAGGCAAGTTTAAAAATATTCAAAACTCAAGTGTAAGATACGGCATTGCGCTCATACTTATATTGTTCTATCAAACAAAACTTTGGTCACGCTTAATGCCTTTACGACTGCCGGGGGTGACATAAAGAAAATGAAAAACATTTTGTATTATTCTTGCTGCGCTCTTACCCGCGTAACTTCAACGACCCCCGATGAGACGGCGGCACACTCGCGGATAGCACCTGCGATTTTCCTTAGTTAGTTATAAACTGTTGGAGGTTTCAGGTTTTCTGACTACTCTTCTGATTAATTCTTTGATCTTGTTGTCAATGTATGGTACCTACATTTATTGACAGCTAGTTACTTGGAAAGCAGGTAGCCGTAAATAGCTTAACTCCTAGGTTGCGGTAAAACGAGAAATCGTCGAGGCAAAGTGGGAGTTAAAGCACATTAAACATTTATAAAATTTTGTTTTGACGTGAAACGTCTTTAAAATCACACCACATACGGGTACTAGGTCAGAAAAGTGGACCGTAATGAAAATGTAGACCTTTTGGTCTGACTTTAATAATTACAAAACTATTAATTTTAGAGGAAGGAAGGATGAAAGTAGGATAAATGCGGTAGAAATGTGAGCTCTGCGGAAGATGTGCGGAGTGAAGCTGACCGACCGCATTAGCAACAGCATAGTAAGACAGCGAGTAGGTATGAAAGATAGTATCGGTGTAAAGATGAGAAAGGGCATGCTCCGTTGGTTCGGGCATATAGAAAGAATGCCCGATGAAAGAATGACAAAACAGATATACAATGTGAAAGTGGAAGGATGCAGGTACCGGGGAAGACCTAGACTATCTTACCACGACCAAATAAACCGAGTCTTATCTGATGGAAAAGTCAAGAGTCTCCGTAACCGGCGAGCGTGTATGAGACGAACTATGAGAGTTGAGGAAGCCAGAGAGGTATGTAAGGAAAGAACCTGTTGGAACTCTGTACTCTCTGCCTACCCCGCAAGGGATCTGGCGTGAAGTTATAGATAGATAGATTAATTTTAGAAACATAAAAACAGTATCATTACTTAGCTTAGTCAGGTCGTTATAACCTTGAGTTTGCGTTGGGGCGGGGGAGGAGCCCTGCGTAGAATGACCGAAACCAGCGCTCACGCTCCTTTCTATAAAACTTTAACACGAAAAGCGACTCGCTAACATAGAGGCTTTACGTTAAAACCAACGGCCGGGTGCCCCTACACATCCAAACCCGATCTATGATTGTAGATTTTGTTTCTGTCATCTTAAAAAGATACTTGATGAATTTCAACGGAGCTCTCGATAATCTCCTGTAAAATATAATTTCTCTATGTTAGGAAGAAAATTCTAGTTTACGGTAGTCTTTAAAATCTAATCTTTATTTTATATCGCTAACATTCTGATACTTAATTAAAAATTTCTGTTTAAAACTATATAATTTTCTACGATATGCGAATGAGTGATTCACAGCTGAGATATACATAAGTTCTTAATTATATTTGAATTAAAATTTGGAGACCGTAGATTGTTGAGCATATTAATAATGCAATAATATGAAAATTGCATCTTCATTATCACTCATAAATCAACTTGTTTCCAAAACAGTAATAAATTATATTAATAAATCTTTCTATCCATATAACTAGTTTGGTTAGTGGCCGATTATAAAATGATTACATAGAATTTAAATAACCAACATCTATAAATGCTTATATAAATTAATATAGCTTTTAATTTTATTTTATATTTAGCTTCCCTAATAACATTCGATAAACCATAAATCGTTTTCACGAAATTAGTATGCAAATACTCAACATGTGACTTTTTTAAAAGGAAATCGCAATTCTGCAACTGTTAGTCGCAGTTGTCAAGCCGTCCTTTGCGCTTCCCTCTACATCCAACGGTTTTTGCTTAGACAAATATCCACAGAAACTAGTTACGTGTTCGGACTTGTTTATGTTAGCTTTATAATATTTATCACTTGTCCTTAACTATCATACTAATCTGTCTATGTTCCTGTCTTTTCTATATTGGCTTTTAAACTAGATAAACTCTCCAAAACTGGTACATGTTTCTATGAGAAGTGGGTGGGAAAGACGAGTCATTTAAAAGCATGACGCCTTTTGTTACTTAATCCTGTCTCGCTGTCTTCTTTCGCATATTAAGATAAGGTCGATTTGTAAGGATGTAACGCAGAATTAAGTAGATAATAACACAAGTCGTGTTCAGATATAAAACCTACATCTTTAATTGATTCAGAATATTAAGACCCGCCTGTGCATCATACACAATTAACAATATCTTTTTTAAAACAAAACGAATTAGAACAATAAATTATATTTATTGCTTCTTAATTTTTTGCATCAATTGACATGTGGTTGATTTTTTTAGATCGCACATGGAAGTCCACACTCAGAATGAGATCACATTTGTTTGTATCACTCGAAATTTGCGACGTAGTAAATTGAAATACGTTGTTCGTTACGTATACACAAATAGGGTACAAGGATACAATGTAAATCAGTCGGGTAGCGGGTCGGAAAAGCTCGGGGTGTTGAATAAAATTCCTTCGGTGTTAGTATAATTTCGTAAGAGAACTTCTCTGGGACGGGCCGAGCAATAAACTTGTCAACTCAAACTATTTCTGGGCTGTTTGTTTTCCTTTTGATAAATCGTGTCGCGCGACGGCGCGGGCGCCATCTTGCGGCGTGCCGCTCTCAACCCAGCTGAGACTTGAGATAAGACTTCTGTTAATGTAAAGTTAGGTCCACATTCGTATCATTTAGCATATTGTATCTTCTTGTATCCGTAGTTAGGACGTGAATGTCACATCGCGTCCAAACTAGCCATCATTATACACGTCGATGATATGATTATTCTCGGGAAGCTCCTTGAGAATAATCATATCGGTCGCTGAAATTTTGTTTTTATTTACGGAAAATTATCTAATTTTATCTCAATTTATATAGAATAGTTTGATATTAATTATTGACATAAAAATCTTGTTTGAAATTATGAGTTTTATATGACCGGGTGGTACCTAAATCGATGGGAGAGCACAACAATTTAAGAATGTTAATAATGTATTTTAGTTGGTCTTGATGATATCTGAAAAGATCGAATGTGGTCGTGTATTAATTAAAGAATAAATTTGTTTCGTTTTATGGTTATTTTCGTACTTTCTGTGTGTATTATACCTACGAGAAATACAAATTTATGTTATTTATTAATGATGTTAACTTATGAAATATATTCTTTAGCTATGAGAGATTCTATCGTTAGCTTAATCTATGTACGTACTATGTTACTATGTAGCATATCTGTAATATGTACCATGTAGAATATACTCTTAATACAGACAATCCTTGATCCTTTGGTGATGATCAAAAAATGCACGTGATGACCTGTTAACTGTTTAAAATTATTCTGTTACTGTCTTATCAATCTACTTGTGTTCAGAAGCTGGTGGATGGGACGGGTTAGTCACTATCTCACGCCACAAATCTCGACCCACGTGGGTCAATTGGTTAAACTTCATATTATTAAACTAATTCTTTGCTCAAGTGCACGTGTGAAAGTTTTTTGTGAAAACCTACGTGGGTCGAGATGGTGAAATTTAAAAATAAAATTACTTTTTGCTTTTATCAACTCATCCAACTCTTACTTTTTGTCCAAAAAATGCAGTCATGTAAAAAACATTGTAAAAAGGTTGTACCTATAGCAAGAAAATTTGAATAAAAATAAAATAATATTGATGAAAATGAAATTATACATAGTTACAAAATTGGTCCTGTACAACGGATCATTTTTTCTGATCAGCCATTATTGTCCCACTATTGGGCCTCCCTCCACAGCTTCCATCCGGATTAGCTTAACGAAACAATACCGGCAGCCAGAGAGGAACCTCTGGCTGCTGGTAATTTATATTTTCCTAGTACTTCAAGTGAAACCAACTTGAGATAATACATATTTTATTTAACGCATTAACGTGGTGCGCAAATTGGAATACCGTCTGGTGCGTTTAGGTTGGTGCGGTCAAAGGAATGGTGCCTCATTATGATTAATGCTAAAGTTATCCTGTATCAGAATATTGTGAGCGAGCAGTTCGTATGAGTATGAACTGTAGTTATTATTACCGTTTTAGGATTAAACATTTCTCTATATTCTATCTTCACTCAGGTCGCATAACATCAGGCAATCTGGTCAAAATCTAATATGCATAAAAAAGTTAAAATTTGTTTATTATATTTTTTACTGTATTATTCCATAAAAGATCTTAAGTGTTTTTAAATTATTTTCTACAAAGTCAAGGTTGCATTTAGTTACTGTTCTATTAATAAGGATTAAAAAATTAGACGCGCTGTGCCTAAATTCATCAAACAATTGAGTGGATACATTCGATTCATATTAAATCGCTTGAAGTGTTTTCATTTTACTATACTTTTTAGACGAAAACTAAGAGTGGGATGAGTTGATGAAATCAAAAAGTAATATATTTTAAATTTCACCATTTCGACCCGCGTAGGTTTTCACAAAAAACCTTAGCGAGTTCATTTGAGGAAAGAATTAATTTAATAATATGAAGTTTAACCAACAAACCCGCGTAGCACGAGGTTTGTGGGGTAAGATAGTGACTAACCCGATCAGGCGACCACAAATTTCTGGGTTTGAATCCTAGGTCGGACATTTTTGTTAGGAATTTTCAATTTTTTTTTTATAGAAGTATTGAGTTTAAGATTGTGCCCGGTATAATGGCAATAGACTCACTGAGACCAAACATCGTCGGCGAAGTGTGGGTGGGAACATTATGCCTCTTCCACCCCGGCTTGATGAATATAGACATGACGGTATTGGTGAATAAGTAATATAACGTACAGCTGTACCTATTTAGCTAAATAGGTAGGTAATAAAAAAACCTCGTCCATACATTACCTGATAGTGACGCGATAGTTAAGCAGGCACCCACCTCCGAAACTTCACAAAGTTTTACCAAGTATAAAGCATATTTCATAAATATTATATATCGCGGTCACATAACTCAACCCTGTGTCCCGGCTTCGCTCGTAATTCGTCGTGTGTGGCTCGCGACTCTTCCCAGTAACGCCTCCAGAAGCGAAATATCTTAAATACCTAATACACTACAATGAAAAATGAAGCCTAACCTTCCATGATAGATTCTAATTTTACTGCGCCTTAATTTGTTTTATTACACTTTACAGTGTGGTGAAAAGTAAAACCTTAGACAAATGCGATCTATGATAAACGCGATTTCGGTAACGAGCACACCAGACATTGATTTACGTCGGCAACACTTATTTTTCTGAGTAAACGGGGAAAAAAGTGTGAAGAGAAGACCTTACTAAATAATACTGTGAAAAATAGTTTTATCGTCAGATCACGTGATTGTGCGTAATAAAGGACGCATGGGATGTAATCTCTCCCTTGGAAAATTGTTTTCGTGCTTACCCCCGTTTGTTAGAAATGAAGGATTATAATTTGATGTTCGCCGTGTGAGTGCTACATAAATCAAGTTTACGATAAACATACATATCGGTTGATATGGATGTTTTTGGACTGTGACAAATTAGGGGTTGAATGATGCGCAGTTGAATATATCAGCTTTTTTATTTAACTCTACGTTGAAAGATATATGTTCTTACATATATTTATTATATCAATTTAGAGTCAATATTTCACGAAGTTTTTACATTACGCGGGCAATGATATACATAAGTGATTATGCCTACTTATAATGAACCCATTATCTTAAAATAATATAGATACAGATACTTGAAACAGAGCTCTCGATTCTTTAAATTTTATTCAACGTTTTGTTCAATTTTATAGTCATTTTAAGGGAGGTATGTCCTGTATCTACCTAACTACTGGCTTATTTACATTTTCTTTGACTCTGTCGCACTTCTTAAAGGAACAGCTAAAACTAGATTTCAGTAGTTGTAATCCCAAAAAGTGACATTTTTCATAGTGCTAATTTCCCACCACTCCGGTATATTTGTTTACACAGACCTACTTACCATACTGGGTGCTTGTAAAGCTCACAAGTAGTACAAAGGCGTCCCGTTGTTGAGTGTATCGGCCTGGCCGGTCACATTACAAATCATAGCGAATTTACGAGGTGTGTGCCACCGACCGCTAAGAACTCGCACCGGTGAAATATGGAGTTTCAATATCGCAGGCTCGCACTTAAATAACTAGTGATAATAATGTTTGGCCTATATCTTACACAGTTTTCGGCACTAAGGCATGGGAGAAGTACCTAATAATACTTAAATAATAATAATACCAGCTCACTGCGGGGCAAAGGCCTTTACTCGCAAATCGAGGTGAGACAGATGAGATCATACTCCACGACGCGGATCCAGTGCGGATTGGGGGAGGAAAGTTTGTGGCCAGCTGCTGTTGGAACATATGAAGCCACCTATAAAGCTTCTAACTCGGCTAAACGACTACCACATTAAGTGGTAACCGGGACCAATGGCTTAAAGTGCCTTCCGAAGAACGGAGACGCTCGAATATGCAAATGCCACAAACGGTCACCCATCTCAAGCCGACCGAGTTGAACGCTGCTTAACCATAGTGATCGGGAACGCCGCTGTTGCACAGCGCTACGAGCGCCTAATAATACCTAATATTTTATGTAAGGAGCGTCCCATGTTTGGCATCACACTGAGCGACCGAGTCAGAAACACGGAGACCTATAAAAGAACTAAAGTTGAAGACATCCCGTATATTTCGACTCAAGTGGAGGTGGGCAGGCCACGTCGCAAGATGTGGTGATGGCAGGTGGAGTAGGTGTCTCACTTAATGGTGGCCACGGAATGGATATAGCAATCGAGAAAGGCTAGTACAAAGATGGGTCGATGATGTGGTCAAGTGCGTGGGTAAGACCTGGCTAAAATAGGCTCTGGATAGGGATATGTGGCGTAAGAAAGAAGAAGCTTATTGCCCTGTAGTGAGTGGAATAAGCTGAAAGTGATGATGATGAAGATTTAATTTAAAATAAGTGATAGGCACATACAATTAAAAAGCGTCATTATTTTTAACAAACTATAGGCTTTATTTCAGGCTCCTGGTACTTTGTAATATAGTTAATAGGAACTAATAGAACCATTTTCAATTTTTGTTCGTTGCCTTAAGGTCTCGCCACATAGCCGATGCAGCGCGACTAAAGCGCGACGGTGGCGCGGCTTAGGGAGTTGTAATGTACTGAAATATATGGGAGTTGCCACACAGCGCAGCCCCGCTCGGCGCGACGGCAAACGTCACGACCGAACAGAGCCGAGTGCTTCTGTCGCGCTCCCATCGCGCTGCATTGGCTATTTGACCAAACCTTTAAACTCCATTTATCGGACCATCTTGTGGAGAATGAATGACACAAAATGAATCGACGACCTGGTAAAAAGCGCAGGTAAAAGCTTGATATGCACAGCTTAATTAAATAACTGGCAATTGTAGTGACCTTTGGGGGAGGCTTTTGTGATATTGTATGTTGTGAACGTATTTTGGCTGATAACGATGATAAGTTTAAACTTTCTTTTGAAACGGCAACGGAAATCAATAACTAAGAATTGGTTGCGTTTCTTTGATCTGATTCATGATTGTGATTTGAATTTTGATGAAGCAAACATCATAGGGCAACAGCATATATTGTACCTACCTACGAGAACAGGCGTACGAAACTTGAAAGACAAACGTTAAATATTTGTTAATAGAACGTATAGAATCAGGGCCACTTGCAAAAACCAGGATTAGCGTAACTAACGCAGTTATTGACTAACTCGAGGTTATAACGTTAAGTTGAATTCAATTTAACGTTATAACTTTGAGTTAGTCAATAGGTACGTTAACCCTGGTTCGAGCAAGTGTCTCAGACTTTTGTCTTGACTCTACATTCTGATTGGCAAACATGGTAACAACCGTTCTATTTCTAAATTTACAGAAAGCGTAAAGCTTTTACCCCTCTGACACTCTCATCTTCTCTCTCGAATATCCTCCATCCATCCGCTATTCCCCACTTCTGCGTGCACGGCGGTGTTGCCAACTCGATATCATCTTATTTCCTTGGCATCGACGCCAGCGACTCGCTGATTTATTACCCGCTACCAACCTACAAAACTTCGCGGATTAAATAGTTTTTTCACATAGCAATATTTGCCAACATTTTTTTCTTTTTTTTTTTGTCGCAGCTTTAATTTACATTGTGCGTAGGATTGGTTTTGCATAATATATTTGCATTTGGTATTTATTTGTGGCTTAATTTATGGAAGTTTGGTGAAAATATTTTTGGATTCAATAATAGGTATATAAGATTGTTGGCTTTTTGTTTGCGTATTTAGTGACAAACTACAAATGGATACCTATTTCTATTATTATATTTGTAGTTTGTCACTAAGATACGCAGCCTAAAACCCAAAAATCCTATATATTATTGAATTTAGTAAAGGTAAATGTATTGTTACCGAAATTTTAATTTACTTACACATTTTAAAGATAGAAGAATTTTACACCTGATTTTTACATGCAATGATGAATTTTCGTTGTATAGATAAAAATTAATGGATTCGTCGACTCAGAAGCAAGAAATGCAGCTCTGTACTATTTCCATTCAGAAATGAACACTCTACTTAATTATTAATTCATTTTGTGTATTAAAATTATTGGAATTGATTGAAGCAAGTAATTATAAGTACCATAACTAATACATTATAGTACCAATAAAATATATTTCTCAAATAGTTTGTAAAGAAGGAACTCGGTACTCTACTGCTCTCGCGAAGAACCTGATATAATGCCACCTTGATAGATAGCTATAAAGAATCACGAGGTAAAAGATGAAAGCATCACATATCGATCAACATTTCATTGCTTCAGATTAAGAGCCTTCTACAAAGTTGAATAATGCATTAAGATATGCGTCAATAAACAATACGGACATTCCGGTACCCAAAATAGCGTGTATAGCTTGCAACCCCCACGTGCCCGACCTAATGGTGGCACATAACAAACTGTTACAGAAATAAATAGCAAGAAAAAAGAAGCAATAGTCTGAGCACGTCGACCGCATTAGCTGTGCCCAAAAATAAAATTAATATAAATATAGTGTAGTGTGAAAGTTCAGTATGGCGACAAATGGCGGCGCATACGCCGCTAACATATTTAAAAACTCGGATGTAATTGGCCGCGCTCTTGAGAGATCTGTGAGAATTTATGTAAAGGGCTTTAGAGGTTAGAATACCGTAGATGTTTGAATAATGAATTTTAAATATCTCTCTAAGAGTTAAGATATGTTTTAAGATTTTACAACCGGTAAATAAATATTCATTTCTTTTAAAAAAGAAACTACTTTTATGGGAAAGTTTTAAATATGTTTAAAATAGCAAAAGACACATTTAAAACACAGAGACAAATTGAATTATAACGGTGCGAGTTTCAGCGTACAAGCGAATGTTTAGAGAAACTTTTTTGTCGTTTTTTTCCCCGCAGCTATGTCATGTTAGATAAAATTTACGTCCAGCTTAAACCGTCCAAAATGTTAGCTGGCCCCATCCAAAATCCAGATAAATGAGTTGGTTAGGGGGTGGAGCACAAAAAACACAGTACCCTTTAATATTAATATTCCCTACGAAACGAATTGTTTTAAATTTTAACTTAAATGGCATGAGAAATTTTTTAAAGTGTTAACAGCTAGGTACTGTTAACAATTTTAAAATTGTTATTTTAACATGCAAATAAATTCCTTTTTTTGTGAAACGTGAAACCTATTCATTTTCATATACCAATTAGATTTATTTTACTTTAAATATATTAAAAAAAGAAGTAGGAGATATTCCTTTTTAAATAGCTCCGACAATAGACGAAACAGTAATGGCGTACGTTTGATGCGGGGCACACGTCACGAGGGGCCACACGTCGGGTGGGGATGGGGATGAATTGATGGCCACTCCGCGCAGGTACGCGGTCCCCACCCTACGAAGTTCCTTTTTTAAAATGGAATCGCTGTTCCAATTTTGAAATTCGATTATAATTGGTCGCCCCCCTTTTTTTGTCAAACAACCCTCGCGACTTGCAACTTTTTAGACGCTTGTGAATTTTGGCCGTCATTTATTAGTGTAAGTACTCGTAAGATTTTATTAATAAAAATATCATTTGCCCATTATACGGGTCATCTATCTGTGTCGATAGGTGTAATTATAAACACAGAACCAAAATATCAATTGTACAAATACCTACCCAAACGCTTAGTAACAAACTAGACTGCACTAAACTATGCTAATTACTAAAAAACCACAGCGAATCGTCGTAATTATTAAATAAGTATATTTAACACTATTACTTCCAATACATTTTCTTTAAGACCCAGAAAAGCAGAAAACAAATGCATTTGTCACAGCTCGCGGTTATTCTTAAACCCTTTCTAAAACCATTGTGTAATCTTTCGACAATTTACATACAAATGTAAGATATTTTCACATTAATCTTATATGCGTTAACGAATGTAATAAAATCCTGACGGGGCGGGGGTGGAATCTGAGACAATTTGCCATCCTCGCCCTTGCGTAAGCCCACCTATGCGTCTTTCTTATTGCCGCCTAAATCTTGAATATACAACTAAGATTAATCCCGCTGAAAGAAAGGGTGATGCAACCCTTTTGAGGGATGAAAAAATGGCATTAAAAATTTATTCGTGAAGGTTAGCTTTAGAGTGCCAAGGAGTGTTATTAAATCATACTTATTATAAATTAAAACTTTTGGGTGTAGAAATCCTTACTATGTTTAAAGGAGTAGGCATGTATTATTTTAGTCGCTTCCCAAAACGGATCTCCTGCTGTTTATTATTATTTAATTCTTGTCTAGTTCACTAATTTTGCAATAAAAAATATGACAACGCCGATAACATCGGTAAGTCTATTTATTATCTTTACGGCAATAATTTGTTGCCCTAAATAATACATGTACAGAGCAAAGCTATAGAGTATATAAAGAAACATCTGTCTACGTCTACGAAATACAACAGAGTCGAAAAAAACTAAATTCTACAACATCATTCTACGACAGAAAACGCCAACTACTGTCGTAACCGCTATATTCGCACTCAAAGTCTCATTTCCGTGTCTGCTATTGAGGTTTAATTACTTTTTTTATTGTCGTGAGAAACACCTAGGTCGTGTTAAAATAACGGCCCGAAGGTGATAATTGCTCGGGCAATTACTGAACCAGATACGAGACCGAAAGTGTATTTTGTGTTTTGAAGTGTTGATTTTATAAAGTGCCGCCATTCATATAACGGTTAATTAAATTTGATTGACGTATTATGAAGAATTAATTTATAAATTGCCCATTTAAAAATGTTGGTAGGTGTTAACTCGGTTTTATGGTTAAGAGTCTGTATGTTTATAATGTAGAGGCTTGAATTTGTATATTTTTTTTATTATGCGAGAAGTAAAAACTATGACTGGTTGAAAAAGTACTTACAATGTCAGCTTTTTAAATAAATTTAATATTTATTTAAATACATCCTTCACAGCTATGTTCAATTATATTTTTTAAAAATAAAACAAATATTTTACAATTCTTAAGTACACTATATTCGTTTATTTACCGACACATGCACTCCATAAAGCCGCTCATATGACTCATACCCAAATAATGCCAGCACTTCTTAAAATTATATTTTAAAGAAACATCAAAACATTCTGACCTGCCATTTACCCAGACGTTTTAAGTTGCTAATGTCCTTTGCCCATAAAGCACGGTAGATCTCGCGCACACGCATTCACCGGTCGATATTCATTATTTCTACCGTAGAATACTCGCAACCCTTATCAAGGGAAGACGCCCGTTTTTTCTCGGTTTTCCCAAATAATTTATTTAGCGGGCCGCCGTCAATTTATCTCTGTGGGAGCTAATTTCGCGTCGGCCCGGTGGCTGGCTGGCGCATGCTGTAATTCAACAAATTGCGCGTCCTATTGGATTTATGGGCTCTCGCACTTGACGGAGCGCCCGCCGCCCTTCTGCCATTGTTCTTGGTGCCGCGTTTACACTGGCCGGCATCTGAAAATTATAAAAAAAATAATAATTCAAAGTTACTCCTATTCCTTTAATTTTGATAGAAGTGTACCATGTAAACCCACTTTTCGCCCCCAAGCGGAGTAGCAGAGGTGTGTAAACGCATTTTTCGCTGTCGTTATGTCCCATGTAATAACGGCGCGTGTATTGCCATTGTGCGATTCTGCCATTGTTTTTGTGGCCCTTTTATACTGGCCGGCTTTGGACTTAAAAGAAATACATAAATAAACTCCGTCACTCCGATATTTAAAGCCCAAGTGACGCACTTATCGCTCCTAAGGTGTGTAAACCCACTTTCCGACGACACACGATTCCATGTAATAGGACGCGAGCCTAGTACCATAATGCCTCTGGAATTTTTTATCGGAAAATTACATTTTACCACGGAACTCGTGATCGTTACGCGTATTATTCGCCTCTAGACCCACGAAGCCTCTAGAAATAATAAAACAATAATAAACGACCATCCTATACCGTTCCAATGCTGGGTAAAGGCCTCTCACAAACCGAGGTGAGAGGCCCAACATGCGGACCTATTGCGGATTGATGGAGGCAGCTTTGTGGTCATCTGTTGTTAGAACTTGAAGCAATAAGAATAACTGCCTCACTCTATCAAACAACATTATCGGCGCATATAATATAAGCCTATACTGTCCCATTGCCAGGCAAAGGCCCTCTCCCACAAATCGAGGTGAGAGAGATTAGGTCACACTCCACCACGCGGACCCAGTGGATTGGTGGAGGCAGGTTTATGGCCACCTGCTGTTAGAACTTATCAAACCACCTATAAGTATTACGACATGGTTTAACGACTGACACATAAAGTGGCCGTCCTTCCACAGGAGACGCTTTATCAGAAAATGCAACAAACGGTCACCCATCTCAGATTGGTCGAGCTGAACGTTGCTTTACCTTAGTGATTACCAAGAACAGCGGTCGCAGAGCTACGGACGCCTGGAAATAGAATAGAATTTTGTTAGTTTCGTTTGAGGTCGATGCACCGGTTGGCATCTGACGCTTTTGGTTTTGTTCTTTGCGGCCATGTTTACGCTCGGTTACGTAATGGTTGTCAGTGAAAAAGTTAATGTAGAGTTGTCATGGAGATTTTAATTTACGTTTGTTTTTGCGTCTTTTTATGTGTCGCGAAAGTGGAAGTGTGAGTTTGCGATTTATGCATTTTTCTGTTAACGGGAAAGGATTCCGTGTTTGTGGAAAGGATTAAAGAATTTTAAGTAATTTGGATTTAGGTGTCGGAGTTGTGATTATGAACATGAATTTTATTATATCGAGACCGAAGCAAATGTTTGCAAAACTTAAAAAATGATCGTTCGCGGGTCTTTTGTTGAGTACGAAGATATTAGATCTAGTAAGAAGAGCGGCCTACGCTCTGACAATTAGATTAAACCGTAGTTAATCAATGTTTATATGAAGTCAAAAGATAGAATATGCAGATAATAAAAAAAAAATAATGACGATACAGATATACAATGCAAAAGTGCAAAGATCTAGGTAGCGAATAAAACCTAGACAATATTACCATGACCAAATAGAACGTGACTTATCTGAAGGGCCACTCAAGTCTTTGTAAACGGCGAGCGTATATAAGACGAACTATGAGAGTGGATGAAGCCAGAGAGGTCTATAAAAAAAGACCCTGTACTCTGCGGCTACCCCGCAAGTGATCTGACGTGATGATATTGATAGGGATAGAAAATAGAATTCAAAGATTTCCACTTTCCAAAGCCCAGTATGTGCCCATCCTTACCTCCTCTGCAGTAGTAACACATAATCGTATCAATTATTCGGTTCGCGTCCCTCTTCTTTATTACTTTCCTTGACCGGGATGGTGGGTGAACCTTTTTGTACTACTTTGACTTTTTGTGAAAGTTCCCCCCGAGGACCAACAAGTATTTCCTTGTTTATTACGACAGATTTTTTAGATAATGATTGTCCGAACGGTTTATTAAGTCCGACCTATGTATATAGATATTTAACTAGATGGTTTACCTGAAGATGTCATTAGTTATTCTGGCGTAAGATAAAATATTAAATTATTATTAGATACTGTCGTACAAATAATGTTTCAATTTTAAAATAAATAAATATATAGCGTGATTAAATACCCCTTCCGAAAAAAAATAATTTCTTTAAAACCACGGCCAAGATGGCACGGCACGGCGCCGTGCGGCGCGGCGCGGCGCGGCATCGCAAGCACGAACGATTTTGTTATAGTGTTTCTTTCTGCTGACTGCGGAAAGCCAGACAGTCGTAACATCCCTCTCGCGCTGCGTCGCGAATGGGCCACATCAGCAGCCTTGTATTGCTATAGAGCTGTTGTTTCTAAACTTTAAATTGAATTGTAGTAGATAAGCGATAGTGCCATCATCTTTGTTCACTGGTTGTTAAACTAGTTTTCACTTGACTATAATTTATAGACTTACTTAATTTTAGTGTTAATCAATTTAAAATTCAGGTATCAATGATAATAAGCTAAAACAATGTATTAATCTTGCTTAAAAATTCATAAAAGTGTTGGATTTAATTTTTATTTTTAAGGCGAACATCGACTTTACCTGTTATCGACCCACCAACGTTTTACATTAAATCAACGTACGGCTATAATTTTTTTACTAACTTCATATAATAAGAAACAAACATAGGTAATATCGTATCTTGAAATATAATATTGTGCTTAACACACTAAAACTAAAGCTGTCTCACACGCAACTACTCCGTATTTATCCACCGTCTTTGTAAATCAGCATATGCAAAGTGGTATAGCAATAAATCTAGCTGCTCTTGCTCGTTCTCGCATCGTGTTACATCTTAATTTCAGAGCCGGCTCGACGGAGCCTGCTTGCCAGAGATACAGCCTTTTATCAAATACGCATTACGCTAGAAATTAACTGAAAAAAAAATCGGCGTTTCGTGAGCGTAAGCGATAAATAATGAAAAGCTGTTAGAATGCTGACTTTGTTTTAACATGCCCATGGGGCTCGCGCGAAATTATTTGCATTTTAAGTCCGCCCTTGTTTATGAGACGTATTTCGATGTGATGAAATATCGTGCGCTACAGATTTTATATTCTACGTTTTGTGCCAAGTACAAAATACTATTTAAAACTGGCATCTCCGCTATTTCAACGCTACCTACGACATCACTGAGATGCAAATATAATTTAATTCTTTAGCTGACGCTGCTTCAATTTATTTGTATTAAATCCCGATACGCTATTTGCATTTTTAATTTTTTATGATTGGCGTTTTAATTAATTTCGCTTTTCCTTTGTTTCAGGTGGTCGTCGCGTGTAATGCGTTTTCGATGCGTTTCGGTAGGTGTTAGTCGTTAGGTGTGTGAGTTAGCGCGCTCCGCGTAAACGCAACCGCGAAACCCTTTGTCGCGATTGTCAGATTGTCGCTCGACTCCGCACGCCCCGACACGGTTTGACAGCCCGAGATCAAGATATCAATATGTCGATATTGATATCGATGTCAAATAAATTTTTATGCCGGCCCACACGAACGCTTAGGCAATCTACTGCCAGAGATTTATTTCCCGTTAGTAACGCTTACCAAGCACACTCTGCGTATCACTATTTCACAAATAAAAGAACCAGTCGCGATATCATCGTCGACTATAAATTATATGACGATCGAATGAAAAATACGCAATTCGGTCTTCGCTTATTTATCGCTTAGCTTACAAACGAATACATTATGTTAATATGGTGATGTTATTAAATGATCGCATCGATTAATATTAATCGATTCGTATAGGTTACGTAACTACCGGAGTGAGATGCGAGCGCACCCAGTATATTCTAGATAGAAGCATTAGAAAGCGCACAGTTATTGTCCGAGCGACATGGCGTTAGTTGCGAGTCTGTAGCTATCTGTTGGGGTGATCTGCTATCATGTTCCATCGGGACAGTGGCTGCTCCGCGCTAGGAATAGGTCGAGTTCCCGCGTTCTGTTCCGTGATATATTGTTCCGCATCTCCCTGTATAAATCTTGAACGCCTGCTGAGGTACACGGGACACGGCCGCCGCGCCGCAGCCCCGAGCTTCAAATGGAATTGTGTTTTTATTTATCGTGCGAATCGTGCCCCACTATCGCTCACTCGAAATCGCACTTTATCTGCCAAAACGCGGTGTCGAACCGAGGTGGTTTTACAGCTCTTTATAGTTACTATTTTTATTCACTGCGCCACCGTTCAACCTTGCGATTAAGTAAATATGAATTTCTGATGGAACATTCACCAAAAGTCGATGTCTGGATGATATCATTTCCTTTCAAACTCTTTGGTAGCAAGATCTAAGTTGAAAGTGCATAAGAAGTGCTCACACGTCCACTGCGACGGGTGAATTCCATCCCGTTTAATATAACTTGAGCGCCATAGAATATGAAATAAAATCGGTATTGTTCTTCGCAGATTTTACTACAAAAATGTACTTGCATAGAAGAAAGCTTTATGTTTTGAGCTCATGTCGCAGTATATTTGTGGAAACAAAATGATCGTAATGTAAATATTAAGACTTAGTATATACACGTATTCGTAACCGAAATCTGATGTACAACGTCTGTATACGTCTTGATACGCATAATAGTGATACATTTACAGAATAACTTACAATAATATATGTATTTTTGCTGGCGTGACGCACGAGGCGAATGTATACTTACCATAATTTTTATGTATATTTGTGAGATATAACTAAATCGATTAATAATTTAATGAGTTTCGTGCCTATCAATTTTTCGTATTAAGTATTTATAATTCCTATACGTATATTAATATTTTGGTCCTTTGCGTCTCGCCAGAAATCCTATACGTAACTACAAAAGCTTTAGTGTGAAAAAATTATTCCATTTATTAGTCGATAGCTTAACTTATTCTTAGACAAATAGTTTACCTATAGTCACTAAAAATGACATGAATCAAAACTAGTTGTGCCCAGTATACGAATAGATAATTAAATTAAGTAATATTGTAATTTATTTTAAGATACAGTAGCGGTAATATTTTTGGATTCCTATAAACATATACGTAATTTTCTCTTCTGTATAATGTAGTAATCGAATAGAGTAATCGAATAAAATTTAATCGAGATTCTTTCGGTACGTTTCACTTTTAATGAATGCCCTTTGAAGTGCCAAATTCGTTTGTTTTATTAATCATCGAATCATCTAATTACCTCTTTATAGTTCCTTTACGATAATTTTATTTTGTTACAATAAACATCGATATTGAAAATTATGATCATTGAAAGAATCTTGACGTAAGTTTTATCGGTGAACTTCTGTTACATATTGTAAATATATACTTATTTATAAAGCTTCTAAGGTCATGAATTTTGTTGTTTACTTACTTGTTCATGGTATTCGGAATTTGTACACTTGTTTTAACATTTCGCATATATTTTCGGCATTATGAAAATGATAAGTTTACAGTATCAACGAAATGATTAATGTATTTTAATTCAATACGTGCTCATGAATACGTAAAATTGTCCTTCACGAAGCATTTGTCATACGTAAATAGGTAGGCCCAATTTTATTGTAATGTAAAATAATTATAATATAGTAATAAATGAAGAGAAATACTTAAAAAAAATGAGGGATTCTAGCATAGAGAATGATTTCAATGTTTGTGTTTCATGATTGTAACTGTGTGGAGAATGTGTAATATTATATTACCTTTACCTATTATTATGAATGAAAAGCGATATTATAATTTTTTTTGTACAATATCGGCTATAGTGCGAGATGGATCTGCATTAAATAAAATTCTGTTACTGTATAAAATGTTTCATTTACGTAGAAAATAAACCTTTTTGCTGATTGAAATAGAATGCAATTCAAACTGCCTCTATAAATTTGAATATTTTGAACCAAATAGAGAAATGGATTTATATAATCATGGTAACTTATTTAAGAACCGTTTTCGATGTCACAAGATAAACATTTTACAATGCCAATGTAGAGTATTTAAAACAAATGGAAGTCGTTTTAAGAAGACATTTGTTTTTTTAGATATTCATATTTTTTAAACTTCGGAACAGTCTTTTGTCGATGACATTTGTATAGGTGTTTTATTGGAATTTCAGGAGAGTCGCTGTCAGAACTATACGCTATTCATATTCGATTGAGACAAAACTTAAAAACAGGAAATAATTGTTCTAATTCCTCATAACTGACTTCGATTCCTTAATAAACATTAACAGAAATAAAACATAATTATGAACGAAAATGTGATAATAAATTTAACAAAACCAATGAACTTGATGAACTGAACAAGCACTCGCGTCAAAATATTAAACAAGAGTAAAAATGGCGAATATAACCGAATTTGAAATAGGATGACAAATTTTATTGTATTGAATCTCCTATGAGTGTAAAGTATACCAGAGAGGTCTGTGAGGATGTTTCCTTCTCAGATAACTTAACAGGTTCTTACCTGTTGGGATTCTGCACTCTCTGCTTACCATGCAAGGTAATATCTCTGATGATGTAGATAGAATGACACTCCTTAATTCGCTTTTTTTATGATTTGCTTACATAAAATCTCAAGGCATTCTGAATAGAGTATAAGTCACGAGTAACATTCAAAGTGACGTATTAGTTTGTTCGATATTTCCCTTCAGGTTTTCTTTCAGCTCGTGCCATGAATCACAATTGAAATTCCTGTGCTGCGGCTACCAGACACTCGCTACGCACATCTCGTTATTAGCCAATGAAAATAATTTATGTCACTTGATAAAACACACGAGGTGTGCGACGCTCGTAAATTCATAGAGCAGTTGTCTCTGTTTATATTTTTCTGTGTGTTGATAATACGATTTGAGGTTGGCCAAAGATATAGATCATTTCAAAGAAGTCCGGTGGTAGTTGTATATAAAATATGAAACAACGTGTGTGAGTGTTTTTTATTGAAAAAATAGAGATATTACACTTTAAGTTTAGGTACCATTATATATTTGTTTAAAGTACTTGTACTTACCAATAAGGAAAAACGGTATATTAAAATTATTTTATCATTTATGAGGCACTTACTAGGTGAAAAATCTAACAAAATTGATTGATGCATACATATTGGTAGCCAACAGAAATATGATTTTAACACTGATTAGAATAATTGGCGATAGAGCTTTAAAAACCTCCAATTCTTTTTCCTTCTAAAACGGACGATTTTCTGAAAAGATTATTTTTACTGTTTCCACTTTCTAAGGGTGAGCAGTGATAGCCTATTGGTAAGACTATTGGACTGCAAAGTCAAAGTCAAAGGTTCAAACCTAATTTACGAAAAGACAGAGGTGCGTGCCCTCTGTCTTTTCGTAAAATGTGCGTATAATAAAAATTAACTATCAATTGCCGTAACGGTGAAGGAAATCACCGTGAGTGCCTAAGAGTTTCTCGAAGGTGTGTGAAGTTCGCCAGCTCGCACTGGGCCAGCGTGGTGAACTATGACCTAAACCCTCTCAGTTTGAGAGAAGGCCCGTGCCCAACGGTGGGACAGTTTCTTAATAGGGCTAACATTAATAATTCATATTTTCTAAGGGTAGATCCTTCTAGAATAAGGCCGTGAGTGAACTAGTTTATAATAACTACATACAAACAGACGAACGGTAAAATAAAGTAATGTACGTATCGAGAAAAGTAGCCATGATGTCGTGCCAAACAGGAAGTTGCATGCGAGGCCGCCACGGGATGTGAGCTTCGGTTCTTTTGCTACACGAATTTGGACCTTATTTATTTACCAAATATACATATAGATATCTAGAATGTTGAGTAATATTTTAGCGCTTGGATGTGCTGTATTTTTGGTTTAAATATTCTATGTGTATTTCATATTGATAGCCTATGTACTGATAGCTATAGCTTAAAATGCACTCGTTTTTGTAGGAAGGTATTGTCCAAAATATTAATGAATATAATAAGTAACTTTTTCTATATAAATTATCAAGTCTATTTATTAACATTACAAATTTACATCATAAATAAGTAGCTATATACCTAAACTCGAATATTGAATTAGCAGTATTTATTTCAAAAATGTAATTTTTGTTTTATGCTGTATAAACAAATTTAAGTAATAAATAAAAGTTATAATGAAGTTCGACACAGCTGAACGCTCAAATGTTTCCTACATTAACACGGGTAGTTAATTTTAAAACCTTATTTCAAATTTGATTAACCTATGGTTGCGAAAACACATGAAATCTTCCCAAAACACCGCGCCCAAGCGGCTGGGAAAGAAAAGTCACAGCGACATTTAACTACAGTTAATCAATCGTATACACAGTCATAGTTCACCCCTATGCCTCGGGATTTCTAACATTATTTATAACTCAAGGCAAAGCTCCATTTTTTATAAAACGCCCAAATTCGGCGGTCTGTCTGGGTACCCGATAAATCAGGGTGTATTCTCCGGATTACCGCAAGAGTAATGACTACAGTCCACCTGCTGAGGGCCTGCCATTATTTAGCTATTTGCCCACCCGTAAAGACACTGTAAAGACAGGGGCTTGATTGCTGTCTTTCGGTACGGTGTGGGGCAAATTAGTATGGTAGCGTTGTACGATGAGTATAGAGAATAGGACCAATTACCTACTTAGTCTTTCAAATAGAGAGATAAACTTTATTTAACATCGATCAAGTGTGAGATGATGTGTGATTATGAGCACCTTACACCCGCGTGTTTTGAAATATTTGAAACAATTTTAATGAATTTGGACTCCCGGAATATGAACACAATTATTCCTCTCGTTGTACATTACTACATACTCAAAATATGTTCTAGTATCCACCTATTTGAGTAAATAATACTACTTAAGCAGTTATGTAAATACATATACATATTCGTTTTTTCATATCAGCTTAATAGTAAGAGTCCAGTGATTCCTTATCACTCTGATACACTGGTTTGCAGAGTTACCTAGTGAATAAATTAGTTCCTGTGAGTTAAAAGTAATTGAATAAAAATAATTTCATTTAATATTCGAAATAACATAGTAACATAATATTCAGGTACATAAACGAATAAATAATTAAAATGTAAGCGAGATAAGGTGTGAGAAAGCCACTCCGTAAAATTATAAAAGACATGCTCTGGTGGTTTAAAAATACCGGAAATAAGGATGACGAAACAGATATAACATTTTAATTGTAGATTAAGTGTTAGAACAGGTACAAAATGTGAGAAAAATTAACGTTTATCATAATTAAATTAAATGAATTTTTGTGACAGACAACCTATAAAAATTACGAGACTTCATATCATCGTTCAAATCGTTATTAAAAGTTATCAAGACATCAAATTAGAAGTAAATATATAACAATAATTATAGAAATGCCCCGTCAAGATACTGGTTTTTTATATGGTTTAATTATAGGAATTTTTACATTTTATCACATCTGATACACTGGTATTTTTACTGACAATATCGATGTAAGTTATTTTGGATGAAGGGTCGGAAGGCAACTTGGGATATTAAGTGGATTATTGCAAGAGAAATTGACTCAAGGCACCTGGTGAGCTGTTGAGGGAATATTTATTAATAGGCTCAATGTTTGATGCCATATGTTAAGATTGGTAATGTTTTCTTCGTAATGATGGGAGAATTACATTCTATAAATTCTTTACCTGTCATCACCATCATCGGCACCATATGGCGGTGTATTTTTAATAATACGAACCACGATCAAAACTTCACGAACAAAATGTCAGAGTGGAGGAGCCATTGTTTAGCCTCTGGTGCCAGCTGATGTAGACCCTCGAATCCGTCGCTGAAATTTCGAGTGGGACAGTCCACCACTATGTGCTGGATAGTCTGCACAGAGTTTCCACAGTCACAACAAGAAGACTCAGTAATACACCACCTGTAAAGATGATAATTGCACCTTGCGACTCCGGTTCTGATTCGGTTGATCGCCATTGCATTTAAAAATTTGCTACCCTCCAACACAAAAGCAATGCTTGTGCAACCTTGATCCTGCCCATATTCGACTATGGTGATGTGTGCTACTTCGACCTGAATGCAGATCACCTCAACAAACTAGACCGGCTCCTTAATAACTGCATTCGATTCATCTATAACTTGCGTAAATTTGACCACGTATCTGAGCATCGATCGCAATTAAATTGGTTACCTATTCGTCAACGCAGAGTTTTGAGGGCACCGACAATGTTGTTTTCCATTCTTAACTCTCCTACTTCGCCAGAATATCTTTCTTCCCATTTTCAATACCTTTGCTCAAATCATAATAGAAGTCTTCGATCCTTAAATAATCGTCTGCTTAAATGTCGTTCTCACCAAACAGATTTTCTACACTCTTCTTTCTTTGTTCAGTCCATTTTGCTATGGAATGCACTACCCCAGGATCTCAGGATGGCGGCCGATCGCTTTTCTTTCAAAGTAAGAGTCCAGGATTATTTGCACAAAATGTTGGTAGAATCATCTCAACTATAATATGTTATATTAATGTATTGTATGTATGTGTATATGTATTGTAAGTATATATAATATATTATATTTATTTTTCGCATTCACACTTTTTTCTTCATCCTTGTGTAGTTTTCGCACCTGCCTCACTTGTTTCTGCATCACTCGAAGGTTGACTGGTAGAAAATGCCTAAGGCATTAAGTCCGCCTTTGTACCACTAGTGCATAAAGAATAAATAAATAAATAAATAAAAGAAGCTTATAAATAGTTACATCATCACATTACCCATTTTCAGTGTCATCGCAACCTGTTACGTGTACCTTCGTCCGACCTAGGATTCGCACACAAAACGTCGTGATCTATAACGGTATTATACGCCTCTAGATCAACGATGTGGCCATTTGTGAAAACTGGAAATGTAAATGTCTTTTTGTATTCTATACTATTCTTTTAAGTCGCTACTACTAGTAGTAGCTATTTAAAAGACTTTTAAGTAGTTAGTACTATTCTTTAGCAACTCTGGAAGTCTCGACAGACGAGCCATGGCGTCTGCAGCAACTTCGTGTGTGCGCACGTTTCACAAATGTTTGTCAGAAGTCCACTCAGTGCTGTCTTGTGAAAATAAACTAATATAAGTATTTTTACATAATAACATCAGCCTACACTGCCCACTGCTGGGCAAAGGCCTTCTGAAATCGAGGTGAGAGAGATCGGGTCATACTCCACCACGCGGACGCAGTGCGGATTGGTGGAGGCAGGTTTGTGGCCACCTGCTTTTGGAACTTACGAAGCCGCCTTTAAGGCTCCAACTCGGCTTAACGACTACCACATTAAGTGGTAACCGGGACCAACGGCTTAACGTACCTGCCGAAGCACGGTGACGCTCGAGTATGAAAATGCCACAAACGGGCACCCATCTCAGACCGACCAAGTCGACCGCTGCTTAACCTTGGTGATCGGTAAGAACATCGCGGTTGCACAGTGCTACGAGCGCCACACGATTTTTACATCGTCACGCCTATTATCCCCAAGGTATACTACATACACCCACTTTTCGCCGATGATGTTAAGTTCCATGTAATAGAGGGCGAGCCTATTGTCATATAACGGGCACAATTCTAGACTCCGGACTGATATTGGAAATTTTTTGATAGAAAAACTACATTTGTCCGACCTAGGATTTGTACTCAGAATTTAGTGATCGCAAAGCACATTATTCGCCACTAGGCCCCTTTGGTTGCCTCGTTAGGCAGGACTATTATATAAGTATTTTTATACTTTGTAGTTGAGGGTTTTCCGAGAAATAGAACATGTACCATCCGAAAATTAATACCAAATCTTAAAAGACTGTTTTACTAAATTAACAAACCTTAAACCAAGCTTTTAGTAAAGCAGTAGGTAAACAATACAACGGGATACACGTAACAGAATCTTCACAAAAATTAAGGGCGCGGTGTACTGTTCTATATAGAAATTAAGATCCCCGTAGAAGGCTTATAACGAACGAGCTAATTAGGAACCCGAGACTCGCCCACTTTATTACGTGGGCTGCCGGCCTCGTGACGGCAATCCACTGATATCGGATTTTGGTACTAGTTTAATTAGGTATTTTCATGTTACGTAGAGGTGCTTCATAGATGGCTGGCGATGACCCGCTGTTGATTTTGAAACTATTTAACGGTGGTCGGAGTATTATTAAACAGTTGTAGTAAATTTTTAATTAAAAACCGCTAGGTGTTTTTTCGATATAAGTCTAGGAAGACCTAAGAGGCCATAATTAACCTTATTCAATTTTGGAGCCATCTAGGCAAACCTGCTATTGTTTTCCTACGTTGGGTGCAGTTAGCCTTCTTTCAAGATGACATTCTGAAGTGGTTGTAGAGTCTTTATTTGTGAGGAATCACTAAGTAATTTAATGGCTTGCTTGAATAAAAAGTACACTGATTCTTTTGGTTAACAATTTTTCATTTAAAACTCAGTCAGTGAAATATTTTTGCATCTTGGACTTTATCAGATTCGTCACAATTGCAGGTACTAGACTTCAGACTGTTGCTGGGAATATTCAATAAAAAATCTACTTTGCCCGATCTTCCACTCAAATCCAGGATGTTGTAATGGCTACGCGCATTATTCGCCACTAAGCCAATGAGTCAATAACACAACATTATTCAAACAAGTTCTATCAATGCTAACTAAACCACCTCATAAACCTCTAACTTGTCATACAACAATTTGCCTGAGCGTGAAATCTGTGCGCGTAGCTATCTGTCTTGCGCGAGCGCAGTATATATTGCGTCGGGCGGACATATTGAGTTATCTTAATTAGCCGGGAGCGAACCCGCCACCCGTGCGATCTGCGGCCGATACGTGCATGGGAGCATAGCATAGCTCGGTTATCTAAGCATTATCTTGGGGTTATGTACTTAATATATTTTTATTGTTTAGCAAAAATGTGATGGTTTTCGCGTTAACATGAAAGAAAAAGTCATTTGAGTCATGTAAAAGCAAAACCAGCAACAACCATATGGATCGATATGGATGTTGCTGTTTTGCTTACTTACACCTCTGCAACTCGCGCTTGGGGAATATAGGCGTGACGGTCTTAATATAAGAGCTTAGCATCTTTAAAAATCTTGTGGTAAACACCTAACGTTGTGTGGGGTTAAACAGGATACTGTCTCAGCATATAGCTGCACCGCTGGTAATTTGGCAGCACTGGTATTCTGGCAGCACCTATAAGAAGGGTGATGTCGAGATAGCAATATGGACCTGAGGTGTCAAACACAACATAATTCACACGGTTAATTAACATGGTGTCCCTTCTCCATACTTTATATCTCGACCTGGATATTAAGATGATTGTACTCTTCTTTGAGTAAGAGAATTGGTATGTATCAAAGCTTAGCAAAATAGCCTTGACACTTGGCTTCACTGTCTGAGAATTTGTAAGCCTCCTATGTCGTACTTCATAGTGGTAGCGTCGTGATTTTCATGACGAACTTTTTCCCATTTGATGGTCTCTCCTTCAGGCCCTATCTAATCAGGATTAATTACGGTACTATCACAGGAATATAAAGTGTTAAGTAAACTTAAGGTCTGTAAAGTAAAAAACTTTGCAAAAATCTATTCCATACACGATTACTACTTACGATCAATACATTATAGTGTACTTCTTGGGACCGATCCTTTAAGCATGAATAATTAGTAGAGTAGTACATATAAACAGAAACCTGTTAATAAATCAACTTGCAAATATATTTTGGATTAAAAAAGGTTTTTGGTAATATACCAACCTTTTGTATAATAAATTATGTAATTTGCTTTTATTTGTCATTGATACTTCGGTAAAATACTACTCAAATAATGATTATCAATTTTAAAAAAAAGTAACAAGGTTCTATAGGTCAAAAATAGTAGAACTACCTATCATGTTTAGTTGAGAAGTTTCTGTGACCACCTTCCAGCTCTGTTATGAGCTCAATGGTACCTACCGTAGCATTATCACCGATGTGTTAGCTAAATCCGATACCAAATAGTGCTCCAAAATCGATTCGATTAGAAATTTTGAATGGAAAAGACGGACATATGAACAAAGCTTTATTAAATAAAAGCTTGTTAAACAACGAGATGATTGTGAAATAAAGCTATTTTCGAGTTTTATCGGGTTTTATTTTTGATTTTTAAGTTCCATTTTTAAATTCGAAAAATTGTTTTACGTCTTGTAATGTTTGCGTAAGTCTCAAAATGATATCATGAGTCAGATGTGAAGTAGATATAGTATATATAGTAGTACAACACTAAAAGTATTATTTATAATAGTATTCAGCTACGTGTACTCAGAACATAAATCCTTCTGTCCGCAATATCAAGCTCGGCAACTCCTGCGCAGTCGGGGCTCCGTCACGTGGAAATAGAAATTGCGTGGAAACGGCACAGTGCGGAAAAGTAAACTTGATCAATAGTTCTTTAAATAAATCCTATTTATCTTCTGCCGAAAGCCCCAAAGACTGGCTCTGTGCTGAACCTATTTAACCTCTAATTAGCCTATACTTTCCCATTTCTGAACTAAGGCCTCATCTCATAAATGAAGGTAAGATTGATAAGGTCGTCATCTACCACGTGGACCGAGTGCGGATTTATGGATGCATATTTTTGATTTTGATGTTTTTGTGGGTTATGGCCACTTGCTGTTGGTACTTATCAAGCTTATAATTAGACATCGGAGACATTGTAACAACATATATATACTCCACTGCGGTCAAAAAGAATCATTGAAAGGTAGTTAGCTCATCACGGTCACCAAAATTATCTCTAATAGTTGACGTAATTATAAGCTGAACTTAATGTTAATTTAAGTAACTATTTACAAGATACATGTATACATATAAATTTCTCTACGATCCGATTCCGATCCTACTAATCCTACTAATATAAAAAATGTGAAAGTTTGTATATTTGGATATTTGTTGTACAATCACGCAGAAATGGTTATTCGGATTTGGATGAAATTTAGAACACAGGTAATTTATTACCTGAATTAAGATATGGGATACTATTTATCCCAGAAAAATGTAAGGTTCCTATTAAACGTCAATGCAAAACTTGTCCTCCTTATATAATAAATGGAAAAGTTTGTATCTTTCGAATCACGCTAAAACGGATGAGCGGATTTATATGAAATTTAACACAGATAGTTTATTACCTGGATTAACATACAGAACTTTTTATCCTGGGTAAATATTAGGTTCTTGTCTAAAGTCAACGCAAACAAAGTCGCGAACAGAGACTAGTATATTATAACTTTGAAGGTTGCTAGTAGTTTCACCAAAAATAAAAATGTATTTTTTCCTGCCACAAAATTTCCTATAGGTATATATATTTCATTGTAGACTAGTCAGTAACTGATCCCTAACTGATATTTGATAGGTAACAACTACAGTATTACGTAAACTTGTTCCAGTGATAGGTATGGCTATTGTTACTTACTAAGGTAAATGTTCCATGCTAGGTATTGGTACAACGCAATGCAAGCCTCCCGGTAGACAATGCCCCCTTGTTTCCCTAAACACGGTTCTGTGCGGCTTGCTGCCCACGATTCGTGCGCGCGCAGATAAGATAGCGGGCTGCGTGCGCACCGCCCGTCGCGACCGCTAATTAACTCTTTAGCTTCAATATGATTTCATAGTTTATTGGTTCCTACTCGCTGTCAAACATGATTGGAATTGGTTTAGTAGAACATCTGTTAATAAATAACGTGTTACGTTAAATACAACATTATTAAATAGACCTAAATTATTACGCTGTCATATGGCAGCGAGAGCTAGGTATGTAAGGAGAATGAAAGTAGGATAAATGCGGTGGAAATGCGAGCTCTGCGGAAGATGTGCGAAGTGAAGCTGACCGAACGTATTCGCAACAGCGTAGTAAGAAAGCGAGTAGGTATGAAAGATAGTATCGGTGTAAATATGAGAAAGGGTATGCTCCGTTGGTTCGGGCATATAGAAAGAATGTCGGAAAAAAGAATGACAAAACAGATATACAATGCGAAAGTGGAAGGATGTAGGTACCGGGAAAGACCTAAACTATCTTACCATGACCAAATAGACCGAGTCTTATCTGAAGGTTAAGTCTTGACTTAACCTTCAGATAAGACTCGGTGTATTTGGTCTGAGACTCTTGAGTCTCCGTAACCGGCGAGCGTGTATGAGACGTACTATGAGTGGAGGAAGCCTGAGAGGTATGTAAGGAAAGAACCTATTGGAACTCTGTACTCTCTGCCTACACCGCAAGAGATCTGGCGTGATGATATAGATAAATTATAGTACTTTAATATAATTCTGCCTGGTTTCATATAAGTAGGCATAGATACAGGTAGATTTTAGGACTTAGCAGTAATATTCTTAGTGGCATTTAGGCCCGTTTTACAGAACGTAAATCACCCGTGAAAAATCTGATTTTTGTAGTGAAACGTTAGTTTTAAAACTAGATTCACGAATGATTTTCGTTCTGTAATACGGGCCCTTCATCATAAGTCGAAAGACGTCCACTGCAGAACAATGGCCTCCCTTAAAGATCGCCACAACGACCGGCTTTGTGCTGTACGCATCCAGCTTCTACCCGTGACCTTTCCAAGTCATAGCTCCACTTTGGGCACATTGCTCGTAGAACTGACTGCCGTTGGGGCAGAAAGATTCTTGAGTGGCGACCTCGTACCGGAAGACGTGGAGTGGGCAGGCTCCCCATGGGCCCTTAGTCTACAGTAAATTCAGAATATTATAATAACAAGGCCTTGATGTTTTTTCTATATAAATTCCATTTCTTGTATTATTTGTTGATCCTTCTATGAAAAGTGAGTATAGTATATATATTTATATTGTGGCAGTTTTAGTGACATTATGATCAGAGTAAATAATGAGATACCAAGACCTTGATTTGTTTCATTCAAAAACTCAGGCTTTTTAACCCCTTCGCGTGATACGATGAGTGCTAACAGTCCAGTCCAGCTGATAGCATAAGGATAGTGATTGGGGTTGCAACAAGCTCAAGGGCAGATTGAGAAATGCTTAAGTCTATTTTTAGGCAGTTGAAGTAGGTTAACGTGTATATCACTGAATCTAAATTGTTGTTGTAAAGAGCATTTTAATACTACTTACACACTGCCTCGTTGGTCTAGTAGCGAATAATGTGCTTTGCGATCACGAGGTCACGGGTCCAAACTTTGGGTCGGACAAATGTAGTTTTTCAATTGAAAACCTCCCAGGAGTCTGGAATTATGTCCGGCATATGGCAATAGGCTCGCCCCTTATTACATGGGACCTAACCTTGTCGGCTAAAAGTGAATGTACACAGTACATCTCTGCCACCCGCGCTTGGAGAATATAGGCGTGCTTGTGTTTTTTTGTAAACAATTGCGGTGTTGTTGAATCGTGCACAATGCAGATAAGAGTGCAGAGCCCTTATTCGCTACCAAAAAACGCGGGGCGTTACGATAACTTCATGAAATGAGCGTGTAATGGTATTCTGTATGCAACTGAAGTACCATTATAGTATTTTTCATTTAAGATGGGTACTGTGACAGTTTTAAGTGTCAAAGAAAATTATACTTTATTCAATAGCAATAAGAGGCATCGCCCGTTTCTATACTTATGCTTTATCCCTTATTACCATTGAATGAAATATTAATTTCGTTTGGCACTAAGAAACTGTCACTACCCATTTTATGTGAAAAATATCATAAACGATCATTTCAGAAAGTTATCATAACGCACCGCGTTCCGTGTTTAATTGGTTATAGCGAATAAAGGCTCAGTGCGTTGTTGTTGAATCGTGCGCAACTCAGATAAGACTGCAGGCGGTGCGCAGTGCGCATGCGCCGCCCCGCCGCGGTTGCTAATTAAGTCCTTCTTCTTAACTCGGTTATGATTTTATGGTTAACTTATTAATAGATTATTGCAGTCGGTTAAAATTTAATAGAGTTTAAAGTTCCGTTAGGTATTACTATATACTTTATTGACAACTTTGTTAGGTTTATAGCTAGTGTTACATTAATTTAACATTTTTGGTTTATATTGCAACAGTATGAGCAATAAAATTAGTACTTCAACCGCAGCATTGTTGAAAATATTTGTACCTTCATAAACTATGATCGATAATATAGCAGATTCCTTGCAGGGTAGGAGTCTAGGTAAGGAGTCCGGAGTCTGGAATTGTGTCCGGTATATGGCAATAGGCTCGCCCCCTGTTACATCGGACCTAAAATCTTCGGCGAAAAGTCGGTGTGATCAGTACACCTCAGCCATCCCTGCTTGGGGATATAGGCGTGGAGGTGTTTATTTATTTATAATTTGTGAATGTATTGAAGGAAAGAGGGATAGACCTTTTTCCAGCAGCGGGATGTTAGGTTAGTATAAAACAACATTTCACAATTCTTTACACACTTTAAATAACTCTACTTACTTTTTATATTCTATCTCAAAAAATGTTGAGTCCGGAGTCTGGAATTGTGCCCGGTATATGGCAAGAGGCTCGCCCCCTATTACATGGGACCTAACAGCGGAACCGTGGGTGTACTCAGTACACCTCTGCCACGGCTTGGGGAATACGGGCGGTGTTTCTTTTTAAAAGCTTAAAAAGTCAAAATCAATTATTACACATAAAATTATCTTACCTTGCCTAGCTTGTATTCTCTGTTACAAAAAATATTCTTAAGTCAGAATTATTAGTACCTATTGTAAAATAATTTTAAAAAGCAGGTGAATATATAACACAATAGCAACATTTTTGCACTCCAGCAGGGAATATAAGTATGCAAAAATCACTTTGTTTACATTTTTAACTACAATAAAACCGCTGGATGTGGCCGTGAGGTAGACAATACACCCGGTGCCGCCTGTCATAAATGTATGATTTACACAATTACTTCGCAAAGACGACGATAAATAACTGTTCACTTTACTATACTTATACACAAACTTAATTTTACTAGCACTCAAATTCCAATTTCAACATAACGAACCTTATTTCAAGGCTTTAAAGGTGGAATATAATGACATCTACAAAAATGAGATGATTTTTTAAATTTGTCAAGGTTTAAGTCCTGATTATTCACAGATTATTGTAGCGGATACCACCTGCTATTTTGAGGTGACGCAAAAGAAATTCTTTTAAATTTGCTATTATATAGAAATGAAAATGGTGTTTCTTATTATTAGCAGTAACTTTAAAAAATAAAGGTTTTGTTGTAATGCGATGAAATGAAATTTACCTATGTGTCTGATGTTTTTTTAAAGTCATGAAGAGAAAGCACGCCCGAAAAAATGTTACACCATCACGCCTATATTGCTTATATAATTGTTTATTATAAATGTTAAATTGTACTAATTATAGCTTTCCACCAATCCGCACTGGTTCAGCGTGTCTAGCTCACGACCATTTGTGAGAGAAGGCCTTTGCCCAGTGTGACATCATAGGCTAATTTTAAAATTACAACACCAGTGGTCCCAAGAAAAGAATAACGCCACTTGAAGGAGTAGCGAGCTAAAGAAGATTATAGAATCTTCTTTAATGGACTGAGTAATCGATGATTACTTAACTTAGAATTTAGACTATTGATATCAATAACCAAAGTCTATAAATAGTTCTTGAAGGGATAGGTGTTTTGACTTTGTAAATACGAAGTACAATGAATTTGTTAAGGCACAATAGAGTGGCCATTTTAAGGACACATTATTTTAGTCTTTCGAAAATTTGTTAGGTTTCCTCATGACGTTTTATATCGCCATTATTTATTTGCGAATAGCAATTGTTAAAAATTTGCAAATATCTAATTAGATATTAGGTATACCGTTTTAGTTATACATTGAAGTATCATGATCTTAATTTGTAACTTAACTATGTCGCTTTTGGTTATGAAATTGAAGTAAAATGAAAACCAAATGCCTTACTTCGATGAAATTCTTTTATTAGTTAACTTTGCAGAGCATAAACTATTTGGAAGTCACTCTTGGAACTATGTATACACCGCATTATAAATTAATTACAAATAAACCTTCCTTTTAAATCCGTCCGTCCATTGGTGAAAACTGTATGTAGTCGTTCGGTAGTTATTGAGTTTATCGCGTTCAAACAGACAGACAGACGCGGCGGTAGGACTTAAACACAGTCACGCCTATATTCCCCAAGTGGGGGAGGCAGAGGTGTACTGAGTACACCCACTTTTCGCCGACGATGTTAGATCCCATGTAATAGGAGGCGAGCCTATTGCCATATACCAGGCACAATTCCAGACTCCGGACTGATACTGGGAATTTTTCTATCTATCTATCTATCTATAACCTCACGCCAGATCCCTTGCGGGGTGCAGAGAGTACAGAGTGCCAACAGGTTCTTTCGTTACATACCTCTCTGGCTTCCTCGACTCTCATAGTTCGTCTCATACTCGCTCGCCGGTTACGGAGACTCTTGACTTTTCCTTCAGATAAGACTCGGCTTATTTGGTCGTGGTAAGATAGTCTAGGTCTTTCCCGGTACCTGCATCCTTACCTGCACTGGGAAATTTTCGTTAAAAAAATTACGTTTGTCCGACCTAGGATTTGAACCAACCAAGACTAGACCAACGATGCAGCGGTAGGACTTTGTTTGATAATATGTAGTGATATAATGATCCAAGCCTTTCTGCATAGGCCGTACAAATAAACAACCCAACAGTACATCAATAAAATACAATATTATTATCACGCAATATTAACCATTATTACCTGGAACAACCAACAGATTTTAATCAAAAACTAAAATTGTTCAAAACAATATTAGTATTGCATTGCCGCTAATGAAAACATGTCGTTTCCGAAGCAGCTTAATAAGCCGGACATGAATAACGATCACGCGCATTACACACACAATAATATATGCTCGAAAATAATACGAAACGAGCCATTAATGAAAGCACGTAAAATCCATTTGCCGTTTTCATTTCAATTTTATTTAATTAAGGCTTATGTGGTGGCGCCGTAACGCCATATTTGGTTGGTATTGAGTAGTTTCGACGTTTTCAAATTTCAATTAAACACTCATTTTTGAATTATAACGGACTGTAAGTGTGAGTGTATTTGTGGCATTTTTTATTATTACTAGTGGTCGCCCATTGGTCGAAATTTGACCATAATTAATTTAAATTATAAGTTTGAACATTATTAAGGTTCTGTTGTCAAAGACTATAATATGTTAATTTGCCTATTTTTTTCAAACAAATTATATGATATTTAAATAAATAAATAAAAACAAAAAATGATTAAAATAAAGAATACATTTTTTATTTTTTTTTTGTTACAAAAAACCATGCGATAAAGAAAATGCTGTCCATTGAACTTGACATACATATTTCGATAATTTAATTAATGATACAAAACTTCTTTGTAAGCGATGTTTTTTGTACAAACTCTTTCATCGTTTGCTGGTTATCTGTGACATTCAGTAAGACTATAGACAAATAATTTGAAGTGTATTGTGTCAAATACATGGTAGTGTGTGTAATGTTTTTTTATTGATTTAATGTATGTTTATGCATAATTTTAAAAAAATATTAGCATTCTGCATTCCTTCTCTATATAAACTATAAGTGTGGAAATTTTCATACTCCTCCGTCCGCGCAATTTTCTTAAAAAGTGTACAAAGTTTTTGCTTCACGTATTAATATATAGATGTTGATTTTCTTATGTCATTATTACATGAGATTCAATTAACGTAGTGTATTTTGTCTATTGCTGTCACATTGTAGTACAGTAGTTGCAACATGGCATAGTTAGTCTTTATCTTAATTGGTCATATTAAGTTCTTCTTCTTATTTTAATTAATGGCCGCACACTTTAACAGTGTATCTCGCCAATGTCAAGTAGTGATACAGTATAACAGTAAATTATATAAATTGGCCTCTTGTCGCCATTACGGCAAAAAAAAACCATATTAAGTTATATTGTATCGTTTAAGGCTTAAAGACCATCTTTAAGACACATTGACATACATCATTTGCAGATCTATTTCAAAACCAATGCATATTTCACTCGCAACAATGTTACCAAATTAAAGAAATACGACTGCCTCGTTAGTCTAATGGTAAAACGCATTGCTTGGTGATCACGAGGTCCTTGGTTCAAATCCTAGGACAGATAAAGTATTTCTAACGAAAACTTCCCATCATGAGTCCGGAGTCTGGAATTGTGCCCGGTATATGGCACTAGGCTCGCCCCCTATTCCATGGGACCTAACACTGTCGGCAAAAAGTGGGCACGCAGTATGCCACTGCCACCCCCGTTTCAGGAATATAGGCGTGGCTGTGGTTAATTTTTCTTAGTTTCGAATCTTTCACATTTTTAAAAATTATTAACTGTTTAGTTTCTAATCTTTCAGTCGTTTTAAAGAGTTCCTTAAAATTACAGATCAAAATAGGGATGTTTTGGAAAGGAATATTTCTACGGGTATTTATAGTCTAAAAACTACAACAACGATGTTAGGTGATAGACTTTTTATAAGCATCATCACAACAAGTCATTACGTCAAATCACAAAATTACGTCAATTCTCTTAAAAATCGATTAACCGGATATCGATAGACCGATTAACAACGCAGACACTTATTATCTAACAATCCAAAGGTAGAAGTAACTCGTATATTTTAAGGCTGTCTACACAATGCGGTGACGTCATAACAGGCGCCTGAGTAAAATCCGTACAATTAGCAGTCGCCGTGGAGTCCCATCGGTACGTGACCGATTGGCTATCAATATCAATCGGAAATCTAAATCTAAGCCACCGTACCTACCGCAGACTGGACGCTATATATCAAGGAAGTGGCTATCGAACGATCTTTAGAATAGATTGATTGAATTGTTAAGTTGTTACTGGTTATTGATGACTAATCAATTAGCTGCGGGTGTTCTTGTTAGTGAGTTTATTAAGAAAATGTCGTTCGAAATGTCTTTTTAGATTCTATGTGGGTTTTGTTACCATTAATTAATATGTTTTAAAAACGATTGAAATATCAGTGAAAGTCGATTTCCTGAGTGTGAGATTATACGATATAGATGAGAATACTGGTTAATTCGTTTATTAATAGACAATACTACAAGGAGTTAAAAATACTTAATAATAACTCGAAAGTTGACCCATGAACAAATAGACCAAGTCTTATCTGAAGGACAAGTCAAGAGTCTCCGTAACCGGCGAGCGTGTATGAGACGAACTATGAGAGTGGAGGAAGCCAGAGAGGCATGTAAGGAAAGAACCTGTTGGAACTCTGTACCCTCTGCCTACCCCGCAAGGGATCTGGCGTGATATAAGAGATACATACATGGTACTCGAAAGTTTAATATATGCGTTATGTTAGGAGCATTACACACTCAACAATTTTGGGGATATGATTGTTAGAAACACTATAGATAACGAATAAATGATGGAGTCTCGATCTACTGATCACTAACACGATTGTGGTAATAGAAGTGTTTAAAAAATCTAGCCACAGCTGATCCTCAATATTGAAGGAGTCTGAAGAGGAAGACGAAATAAAGAAATACGTAAAAAATATACATTTGAGGACACATTAATTACTTCCACTAAATATACCTACTAAGTTTTCAAAAGAAATCTACAGTGTATCTAAAATTGTTACATCCGTAAGATCATGTAGAACCACTTTTATATTCATCATCTTATCTTGGTAGACTCTTTATGTGAGTACGTAGGTAAGTAAAATTATTAAATAATTAATTGAACGGTACAATTTATGTATTTATCTCAACTAGCAATCACTTTACATGCCAATTTCTAAAAGATTTTATTCCCCTAATCATTCTAAGTCTGACAGTCTACACATAAGTTTACGTGCAATAGCTAAGGCATTCCTACACTACATGACGAGTACATGACACACCGACAAATTGGTATTCACCGGTTGGAGTTGTGTACAAAAAAGCGTGTTGGTATTCAACCCGTGGTGCGGTGGAAGCAGGATGATTGACAACACATTAGGAAGGTTTCGAGCATGTACCAAGTGAGGAGCGCTTGACATGTCATGTTGATTTGTTCGTATGCGGAATAATTATGAATAGTGGCGGTTTGTTCGGTCGATAGTTCTGATAGGCATCATGAAATTGGTTGCGGAATTTTAAGTTTGTTTGAAGATTGAAGGCGGATAAGCGGTAATCTTGTACACACGTCTAACTGTGCGTGACTCCTTCGTTTGTCTTATGGAGTTCGGTGTGGTGATATAGAAGTCCTCTGTTTGAATCTCAGGCCGGATAAAGCATTATTGATGGTTTCCCATCGAATAGTTCTTAGTAGCGGAATGGAGTCTGAAATTGTGCCTGGTATTATCTCGGCTCGTCCTCTTACAGAGTTGCCTTTACTGCACCACCGAGTAAACCTCTACAACACATGCTTGGAAAACATTTATATTATTCATAATTGTTCACGGATTATGAACAAAATGGCGCGCCATGACTGTCAGAAAATGAACGTCTTTGGATATATTTACGCATCTATATCTACTGGGTGTACTCAGTACACGTTTGCCACCCCCACTTGGGAAATATAGGCGTGACGGTGTATCGATATGTATTCGAAGCTAGCAACTGTAGAAATTAGTTTTAAATTACTAATGACCTTACATCTTTTTGTTATAGTAGTTGGATTATACTAATTTGAAATAAAACCACAGCCAAAGTTGTGCTCCTATTTTTCGGGCCGTTTACTGGACTTTCACCTTTAATCTAGTACAATGGGAACAGGCGGGCATACAGACGGGCGGTGTACACACGTCTACATAGTCGTATCTTTGAGGTATCACTTCAGAAGAGTTAAATAAGATCCGTATTTATTCTTTAACTGTAATCAATAACTAAATTACCACACTAGCAGTTAATAAAGTCTAAGTTCATCAGCGTCATATAACTTTTTTCTTTATTACTTAATGCCCCTATCTTGTTGGTCTACGCGCATGGTACGGCTGGTAAGAACCACGAGGTTTGCATCCTAAGTTGGACAGTGTTATTTTAATAATTCCATTAAAAATTCTGAGTAACAGTTCGAAATCTTAAACTGTATTAGAGTTAAATAAACTATATTGGGACCTATCTACGTTAGTGAATTAGTGAAGTCTGAATATTCACAGTTCTGCCCGTCTCGCTTTACAGAGGAGGGAAGTGGAATTCTATTTTTCCTAATCCTACTGTTTTTCTTTCTAATTAAATTTGTTGCGGATTCCAAGACAATTAAAGCGCTTCCCGGGACACCCCGAGATTCAAACCTTGGCGTCATCTAAGGAGACCATTGTGGATTCTGGCTTACAGGAGTTACAATAGTGGGAATTTCAATCAATCAATCAATCAGCCTATCGTAGTCCACTGCTGGACATAGGCCTCTCCTAACACGCGCCATTGCACACGGTCCTCCGCCTTCCGCATCCAATCTGTCCCAGCAACCTTTTTGAGGTCGTCGGTCCATCTAGCTGGGGGCCGACCTACCTTACACTTACCAAGTCTCGGTCTCCACTCTAGGACATACTTGCTCCATCGGCCGTCGGTCATTCTGCAGATGTGACCAGCCCATTGCCACTTTAGCTTACTAAGTCTGCGAGCTATGTCGGTAACTTTGGTTGGAATTTATAGCGGACTTAATCTCAAAACAAAAAGAGAGTGTTCACTTAATAATTACATAATGTTGTTAGCATACGTAGATTAACACATAGTAAAAACCCTAATCACTTATTCTGTGTCAACGTTACATCTAGATAACCGCAGCACCTAGTAAACAAATATAAATAACAGTGAAATTTAACTGTCCAGAGCGCGGGCGCGTTGCCCATACTTAATTGTATAGGAAAAACACCAGGACGCGATTGCCTAGGCCAGGTGTGACAAACCTTTTTATGTCTTTGTGTTAGGAAATAAAGAAATGTTTATGTCGTTTGACTTAAATATCTGTCCAAATAATAAGGATACCTACTGAGAAGTTTCAATACTTAAAAGTGTATTTTGCCATATTTAAGGTTTGAGGGTATTACAATCGTATTGCAGGATACGGAAAAAATGGCATAAGCACTCAGTACCTAAGTTCTGTTAGCGCTTTATTTCGAGTCACAAATATGTAGCTCTATAATCGTCTTGTATTTCATTTCAGTCCATCACCTTCTTACAGTACGAATCTGCATTGATTCTGGATAAAATATTTGATTTCAATTCAGGTTTTGTAATTAATTACAAGATTTAAATTTTAACAGGCGTTGCAATTATCTACAGACATTTAAATCTACAGCCCTTATATACTACGTATTATATAATAATTTATATTATATAGTACGTTTGACTGAATCTAGAGAGGTCTATAAGGAAAGGACCTATTAGAACTCTGTAATGTCTGCCTAATGATATAGATAGGAATAGATGATGTGGCGTGATGATATAGAAATAGACTGATATTATAATATCAGCCTATACTGCCCACTGCTGGGCAAAGGCCTTCTCTCACAAATCGAGGTGAGAGAGATTAGGTCATACTCCACCACGCGGACCCAGTGCGGATTAGCGGAGGCAGGTTTGTGGCCACCTGCTGTTGGAACTTATTAAGCCGCCTTTAAGGCTTCCAACTCGGCTTAACGACTATCACATTAAGTGGTAACCGGGACCAACGTCTTAACGTGCCTTCCGAAGCACGCAGACGCTCGAAAATGAAAATGCCACACGGTCATCCATCTCAGGCCGACCGAGTCGAATGCTGCTTAACCTTGGTAATCGGTAAGAACACCGCGGTCGCGCAGCGCTACGAGCGCCACCAAGACTGATATTAATCATTGGAATCTGCATCAAAAGCATAATGTGAAAAGTATTGGAATCAAACAAAAATTTTTCTTTCATAATGTCAAACGGTTCAGTGCGCCTGCCACTCGAACCGTACGAAGACTAAAAATAAGTAAATGTGCGGAATTGTTAATGCCCACGGTTCTATTTAAATTCACGTCAACGGTCGCCCAGTTGCAGCGGTTGGGTTAATCCGACGGGTTAACATGACTTTCCTCTCTTACGAGTCATGGCTGTTAGGTGGAATTTGAATGCGGCTCTTTAGATATTCTAAGTTTCTCAATTACCGTGCGGTGGAGCGAGACAGAAAGTTGTTTTTGTTAAGGTGTATAATGTTGGGAAGATAGTTCATTACTATTAAGTACTGTTTAGGAAATTATGATTTCATAGTCAAAGACTTAGTACGCCTAGCTTCTTGCGCGGAAAGCAGTGTTAATAATGCCAACATGTTACGGCTTCAATTAAATTACTCATGCCTTTTCCAATCATTTAGTTCTTTGTCTGCATACTTTACGGTTATGGAAACTTCTTTATTGCAAAGTCATATTACGCCTAATTGACAACGGCTTGATTCAGTGTTAAGAGCGTTAGCCCCTCCGCTAACTGGATCGAGTAGTTGCAGATTCGGCCCCTGCAAGGGACAAATTTTTGTCACTCACATTTGTCTTGGTCTGGGTAAATAAATAATTCTAAGTGTGGAGCATGAACGTACATTACCTTCCTACACTAACATCTTATTATCTTAATAATGACTTTGCATTATAGTAACTACTCAATAGGGCACGAAACTGAAAAATCTTGTTAATGCATATTATATTGTAATATTATAAACGTATATGTAAAGAAAATTAAAATCACATAAAATCTATTAATTAAGTAATTATGCCGACGGCATCAATTAAATCTTCCACCCCTTGTTCCAAATCCCCACTATCATTAACATTTTTTAACGGCAAACACGAAATTTTATACCGAAAATAAAATAAAATAGCAAAAAGAGATCTATTTATTGCGTTTTAAGTTGTTGACCGGCCAGTGTTTGCTAGACGGTGTCCCCGAAACATTCGTTAGGGGCGAGCCGCGTAATTTTTTACGCGAAAAACACAGCAATGCGGTACGTTTTACTAAAAAAAAAAGAGATGAGAATAAACAGACGACGAGGAATGGCGAGAGAGCGCTCGAATTTTGAATACAAATGTAAATTAGTATCTCCACTAATTACCTCGGCAGACACGTCCAGGGCTATGCGTCTTGCCGGCTTACTGGGGACGTTCATTTTTTTCAACGGCGAAATCTTTCGCCCATTTTTCTTGGGGCTATGTTTAATTTGTTGATTTAGTGGCGGTTGTCGAACGAGAACTGTTTTAGGCATCGTTGGTACTTTTTTAGACTCCGAGATAATTTTCTGTATGTAGATTTAGTTATTATTGTTTCTAATTTTACCCATTAATATTCGGAATAGCTTAACCTATTTGATAATAACTAATTTTTAAAACGAATTTGCAATCCCTTACACCCCCTTAATGTGGTATGTGATATCTAACTTCCTCGATCATTAGTAGTAGTATTGGTGTGTTTAGGTCGGCTAAAGATAGGATGCCCTCCAACTTTTAAGTCTTCCAACACATGACCGTCAATATAATGACAAAATAATCGTCGTACATCTTTGTCTTATTACGCCGTTAACTATAAAAAACATCAGGAAACATTAGGTCATCACTGACAAGAAGATTAAAAGACGATCCACACACTCAATTCTGGCAAAATTCCGAGCCAGAATATACTGTTCTCATACAAATGGACGTTCCAACAAGTTTGTTTCATCAGGATTAAGCCCCATTTTAAAATTAGCAACACGATTATTATTACCGCGGCAGGTCGGCTCCACAGCACCCAACCCTCAAGTCACGCTCACTCTTCACATTTAACGCATTATTTATCATCATCTGGTCACTACCCTTTTCATCGTCGCTTCTTTGCCACCCACCCGCTGAAATGTTGATATTTTATAGGACCATTTATACTATACGATTTTTGCTATAACAACTGCGTCGTTGGCTATTGATACGGCTGGCAATCACGACTTTCTAGTTTAGAATCATAGGTCCGAAAAGTGCTCGGATGTTCCTAGCGTCAGTATTAATTTAGAAAAATATCAGTATTAATTTCAGTAGCATTCCGGCGTCTGGAATTGTGCCCGGTGTGATGGAAATAAAATTGGGATCTAATATAGAAGTGCATAGTGCAACTTTGCCATTTAAGTAATATATGCTTGACGGTATTTATTTTTCTATAGATTACAATTTGTAAAAATTATGTTGTTAACTTAGCGGACGAAGCAACGGTCATAGAACACACACGATTATATCATTTTAATTGTTTTTATATTTTATTCTAAACTTCGGACTTGTTGATGATTTATTTTATCCAACCATTCACAAGTTTTTCCAACAAAGAAGGAAGAGTTAACGAAGGCGATTATGAGCTGAGAGTAGGGAGATTTGGTACTGGATAACGGAACTCCCGGGGACATATGCTGGCGAACTTCATGGAGAATTAGGGACTCTATATAATGAACGAAAATTTTACTCTACAATACCATGGTCCGCAGCATTTTAGAATATTGTCCTGTAGCCTGGAGACCCCACTATGCATCCCATATATTAAGGATAGAGAAAATACAGAAAATATTTTTATGGCATCTATCCTATGCAACTAAAATTAGACGGAGAACTGTCTCCTACGCTGAAAGACTACAACATTTTCGAATATCATCTTTAGAAAAACGTAGGACGCAGTTAGACTTAACTTTTCTGTACAAAATCCTTAATGGTCTTATAGATTGCCCACAACTTTTAAGTAGATTCTGTTTCAGGGTTTCTCGTGTGGCTCCTAGATACCCGATATCTTTACTTATTCCACCTGTACGAGCCACAGTCTTAGGTAGAAATTTACCTATGCCTAGGCTCTGTAGATCTTTAAATGCCATTGACTCTATTGACATCTTCACAACCTCGATAAATGGATTCCGCATGTATTTATGTAAAAACCTGCCAAACTGACCTCATTTATTCATTCACATTCACATTATACTTTTCATATTAAGTTCTTCCCTTATGTTACTCATTTTCATTTATATTAAGGCATGAGGGGGTTATCTGTAATTGGTTAAGCAATTAATAAGTTAATTTTAAGGAGATCACTATGTATATACGAAATATTGTATTAGCCGTAGATAAACCTGATAATAAATAAATAAATAAATAAATAAACTCCTTCTTCCAGAAGCGGGAATACCGCAAGTGAACTTGGGTGAGTCCCGATGGCGTCACAAAAAATGTGATCTTCATCATGTCGATAAAACGTCAAATATTCAATTATGTCTCTGTGATCAACTGGGTCAAAACAGGTAGCGATCACCGAATGGTAAGAGGCACATTGAATATTAATTTCAAGCTCAAAAGGTCCAAATTAATGAAGTCTGCGCTCCATCCAGACCCTGTTCAAATCCAGCACCACGATAGCTTTCAGCTCGAATTGCAAAATCACTTCGAATATCTAGGCGAGTGCGTAGACGTGGACAATTACAATAACAGCATCGTGGAAAGTGTCCATACGGTCGGGACCAAGTTCTACAAGGCCCAGCGTTTAAAAAGAACCAAAAGGATCTCAGACCATACCCTAAAGTTAAGCGAGGAAAGACGCAGGATGGTCCTGCATTCTCCGGATGATGCTTCTGCATGCCGGCGGCTTAATAGTCAAATCTCTAAGTCTCTGATTCGCGACACGAGCGATTACAATACCAGCATAGTCAAAGAGGCTAAAGAGCAGAACAAAATCTCCAAAGTGTTTGCTAGAGATCTGTTTATTGGACAAAACCGGATAAATAAGCCGAGGGACAGAGACGGCAGGATTATATCCTCCAAACCTGAACTCCTGAGGGAGGTTGAGAAGTTCTACGGACAGTTATACATGTCAACACGCCCTGTTAGCAATCTTGCCAAAGACCCAAGAGCCAGATTGACCCGACATTACACCGAAGATATCCCGGATGTCAGTATGTACGAGATTAGTATAGCTCTCAAACAGCTTAAAAACAATAGGGCACCAGGTGATGACGGTATAACTACTGAGCTTCTCAAGGCCGGCGGGAAGCCGATACTAAAGGCTCTCCAGAAGCTCTTTAATTCCGTCATTGTCGAGGGCAAAACGCCAAAGACATGGCACAGAAGTGTGGTGGTTCTTTTCTTCAAGAAGGGCGACAAAACCCTATTAAAGAATTATAGACACATATCACTTCTGAGCCATGTCTATACGCTATTTTCGAGAATCATTACAAGTTGTCTCACATGCAGACTCAATGACTGCCAGCCTCCCGAACAAGCCGGTTTCCAAAAAGGCTTTAGCACCATAGACCACATACATACGCTGCGGCAGGTTATAGAGAAGACAGAAAAGCTATGTTTAGCCTTTGTGGACTATAAAAAAGCTCCTGATTCGATTGTGACATGGGCCGCGCTACAATCTCTCCCGCGGTGCCAAGTAGACCACCGATATAGCGAAGTGTTGAAGAGTTTATATGAAAACGTCACGATGTCAGTCCGTCTCCACGGCCAGAACTCAAACCCCATCCAACTGCGGCGAGGCGTGAGACAGGAAGACATTATCTCTCCAAAACTGTTTTCCGGCTCGCTGGAAGACGTTTTTAAGCTTCTGGGCTGGACAGGACATGGCATCAACATCAACGGCGATTACATCTCTCACCTTCGATTTGCCGACGATATCGTGGTCATGGCTGAGACCCTGGAAGACCTCGGCACTATGCTCGATGACCTGAGCAGAGTTTCTCAACAAGTGAGTCTTAAAATGAACATGGACAAGACAAAAATCATATCAAACACCCATGTCGTACCCATTCCTGTGAAGGTTGGAGACTATGCACTCGAAGTTGTAGACCATTATGTATAGGGGACAAACAGTCCAATTAGGTAGGTCCAAATTCGAAAAAGAGGTCAATCGTCGAATCCAACTCGGCTGGGCAGCGTTCGGGAAGCTACGTAATATCTTCTCGTCTCAATGTGCTCGTCGCAGTGTCTCAAGACAAAAGTCTTTGACCAGTGTGTGTTGCCAGTGATGACTTATGCCACCGAGACATGGTCACTTACGATCAGCCTCATAAGAAGGCTTAAGGTCACCCAAAGGGAAATGAAAAGAGCTATTCTCGGAGTTTCTCTGCGAGATCGAACCAGAAACGAGGAGATCCGCAGGAGAACCAAAGTCACCGATATAGCTCTCAGAATTGCCAAACTTAAGTGGCAGTCGGCGGGGCACCTCGCTCTTAGAACTGACGGCCGTTGGGGTTGAAAAGTTCTTGAGTGGCGACCTCGTACCGGAAGACGTAGATTGGGCAGGCCCCCCACAAGGTGGAGCAATGACCTGATGAATATCGCAGGTAGAAGCTGGATGCGTACAGCTCAAAGCCGGTCGTTGTGGCGATCTTTGGGGGAGGCCTTTGTCCTGCAGTGGACGTCTTTCGGCTGATGATGATGATGATTCATGTAGATAACAGCCGTATCGATATACTGATTGTTTTAATATTTGATGAAGTCTTTCCTACTAAAAAGGCTTGTCATGGCTTCAAAAAAATTAATGATCATTTTAAAAATTCGCACTAAAGCCAAAAACTATATAGGTACCATTACAAACAAATAGGCTTTTATAATTTTAGTAATTACCCGAAAAACTATATCAGGACACTCAAATTTGGATATGTTTGTATGAAATCGCACTGATCGTGTCAGGTCGTGTCGTATCGTGTAATGTTAATAGGTTTTTCACAGGCCAGTGCCGGCCGTGGTCCGTCGGAAGTTTATAAAAACGTTACCATCTTTTATTTTTCACACAATTTGCATGTCCCGTTTCAGAGATGATGTGCTATGAAATTATTCCCAACAAATTATTAAAATGGCGTCTGCGCGTATGATAATGGAGTTTGCTTAATTAGATGAATTAATATTCTTTTTAATGAATATGCGTTCGTGGTAATTAGATAAAGTGTTGAAAGAACAAGTTTATGTTTATTTATTGTACATATTTTATACGGTAGTCGAATAAGCTAAAATGAGTACCAATGTGAGAGTGGAGGAAGAGAGATTTGTAAGAAAAGATCTGTTGGAACTCTGCACTCTAGCCAGCCTCATAAAGGATTTGACGTAATTATATATATACATAGACAGATGAATGAGTGTATAAGTGCATACGGGTAAAACTTTTTTCATTAATACACATAAGTTACATATCTTTTGTAAATATATTTTCTTTCTTCTTACTATTCTTATGAACATTTACCAAAGGTCCGAAGAAAAGTTCATGAACCATGTATGGACGAATTTCGAATGTCTTTACCAATATTATCGCAAACGATATAAAAAGTTTGATAAAGACTGCGTCTCTATAATAGTAATATAAGAATATTCACAGAAAAGAAACGTGCTGTGTTAGATTCTGATAACTGACTTTAGTCCTATACATAATGATGACAGATGCACTGGTAAATAAAAACCAAATCACACTCATACTTCATATTTAATCATGGTTACTATACCCTTTGTTCTCTCATCCCAAATAAGAGATACAATTACAAAACGGGTCGAGTCGTCCTCTGGATGTACATAAATCAAGGCAAAAATTTATTCACAAGCAAAAGTAAAGTAATTTTTTTAGATAATCACCGTTAGTCACATGTAAATTATGTTTTTACATCAATTAGTCATTTGTTATTGCCAGCCAGAGAATTTGCATTTGAATATTATATTTGATGGTAACCCTAATTGTTTTAGTTCTAAGAAGAGAATACCCGAAGACAGATCATAGTGGTATTCCTTGAGAGAGACCTGCATGCTTTGGGACTGATGATAATGATTCGGTTTTAGAATAATGGGGTGCGAGTTTTGAATTAGTATATACCTATATCATGGCATTGTGGTATTCCGAACTGCTACATTCTGTGCTGTACAAAAGATCAGAAGTAGTCATGTAGGTTTAATAGACGGGGATCGTGTTTTAGTCGTTAAACCTGACTGAAGGGGTTATAGTATTTTTTATTTATTTATTTCTACTTCACGCACTTATGTACATAGGCGGACTTAATGCCTGGGGCATTTTCTGCCAGTCTACCTTAGGGTAGTGTGAGACAAGTGTGGTAGGTGCGAAATTACACAAGATTAAGGAAAAAAATAGAACTAATTAACTATTTGTAACAATTTATAAATACACATTGTATATAACGATATTATACATGATACATATTTATATATATCACAAATATATACATACACATGTAATTATACAATATATACCTAAACCAAAACTGTGCGAAATAACGACATGCGACAAACATTGAGGGGGATCCAACATTTTATGCAAATAGTCCTGCAGACGTTTTTAAGAGAGGGAGGATTGGTTGCCATCCTTAGTTCCAGAGTCAAAGCATTTCGAAGAAGGATAGACTGGACAAAGTAGGAAGAGTTAATGAAATCAGTAGTAGTAATTTTAGTGTTTGTGACCGGATTTGGTCACCTTTTACGATCCGCTGTCAGATTTACCTATTTGCAGCGGAGAAACTATATTCTTATTCCGTTCCTTCACGGACAGAAGTAAATAATCTCGAGGCATAGCATTAACAGATTAACACTAGCGTAATGCTATCAAGTAGATATGCTATCCTTTTCATACAACACATTTACTAAATAAACACGCACGTGACAGCGCGCTTTCTCGACAATGTTACGCTAACATCAATCTGTTCGTGGTAAGCTCTCTGTACTAATTGTAGTCGTTATCTGACCTTCTTCACTAGACTAATATCTTCACCATCGCCAATCCACACCCAAGTCACGCACATCACTTACGACAGCTTTACTAGTCTATTTTTAGACCCTGTTGTGTTAACTGATAAAAAACACGCGGTAACTTAAAGACTAGATAAACCTTATGGTGACAGGTGGGGAAGCTGACATGAAATCTGATGAGATTGTAATATGTAATTATTCCGACGAAAATTTTTATGCAATGGAAAATTAGGAAGCGTATTCGCCTATGTTGACAATTGCTTTAAATATTTAAGACTGCTGGTGCGTAGTTGTTGTAAACTCGCCCACTCCGGTGAAGTTGTATAGTTTCCTTGGCTAACAGCGTACTTCTTCACATAAACACAATAGAAAGTAATGTTCTTTTAATAATTAAAGGTTATTCTTAAAGGTGGCGCGACGATTTGACACTTACGGGTACTTCTTAGCCCGAAATAGCAATAGGTATATCGATATCCGTGGAAGTATAAAGAGGAGACCTATGGTAAGGAGTGGAATAGTAAAAACAATCTTCCTCTTTTAATGCAGGGTTGATAAAATCTTGGTCCATTAAATCATATTCATCTCAGGTATTTGCCAATTCCCAGCGACACACCATAAAAATTATCGGTTCAAAGTTGGCTTGAGCGCAACGAACAATAAATTTAATACGTAGGTACTAGGAATCTTAATAAAGCGGCTCTCTAGCTATTTGTATTAAATGACGAAACAAAAATAAGGACTGAATACTTAATAGCCGTTAAAGGGGTCCGAATAATATGTATGGTTTGTAGTAGAAGGCAATTCTGAGCTACATACGGATTTTACTTTAGAAATATTGCGCGGAGCTTCTGTTAAATATTGGCAATTACATTTTGGCGATACGAAAATCCCGCCGACGTAATTTATTCTTCCAAACATTTATAAATCTGTGGATTATTATCGAAGGTTTTGTTCGTAAGCGGGAGGTTTTCGGTAATGGTTTTGCTTTGCATATGTAGCTATATAGCAGGGTCTATTGATTTCGTTATAACGGAAAATCATCGTCAAATATAGGTGTTAGTTTTATGAAAACTTATGACACAGAATTGTTAGAACATAATAATAACACAGAAGTGTGCAGATTTAGTGGATAATTTAATCAAGCATTATCTTAATGATAATTAAGTATTGCGCTTTTCCAATTAAGTTAAAGTTTAACCTAAATAATATGCAAGACATATTTACTTCAGCGGTAAGCGGGATAATTTATAAATTAATAATATCAAGAAGTGATAGCCTAGAGGTTAGACCGTTGGACTGCAAAGTCAGAGGTCTCGGGTTCGAACCCAGGCACCCACCTCTGTCTTTTCGAAAACATGTGCGTATTAAAAATTAATTATCACTTGCTTTAACGATAAAGGAAACCATCGTGAGGAAACCTGCATGCCTAAGAGTTCTCAAAGGTGTGTGAAGTTCGCCAACCCGCTCTGGGCCAGCGTGGTGGACTATGGCTTAAACCCTCTTAGTTTGAGAGGAGGCCGGTGCCCAACGGTGGGACAGTTTCTTAACAGGGCTAATATTATTATAACATTAAGTTATTACGTACTTCGCACTAGAGAAGACACCTCAACAATTTTTTGTAGCAAAAATTAAAGTGCTTACACTCTAGCTCACTTTGTGCCAAGTGCTTGCCAAAACGTACGTATACTAAGATATTGTTCAAAGAACTCCTGAAACATAAGATGTTATTATCTTTGTAAACAAAAAAATCCCTGCTAATCCCGCGTAGTCTCTCTAGTAGGTACAAGAATACTCAATGATTAATAACAGCTTTTTAAGTATTGGATAAGGAAGATATTTTATTATTAGGGGAAAATGCTGCCTCGTTGGTCTAGTCCCAAAGCGAATCGCTTTGAGATCCCAAGGACCTGGGTTCAAATCCAAGGTTGGACAAATGAAGTTTTTCTAACAAAAAATTCCCAGTACATATTGAGAATTTTTGGTTAGAAAAACTACACTAACGCTTTCTCGACAATGTTACGCTAACGAAAATTTCCCAGTATGAGTCCGGACTCCGGAATTGTGCCCGGTATATGGCAATAGGCTCGCCCCCTATTACATGGGGCCTAACATTGTCGGCGAAAAGTGGGTGTACTCAGGCGTGACGGCGGTTAAAAGTGCTAGAGCATTGCTAGCTTTTCATCTTTTTTGCATACAATAAAATTACTAAGAAAGCGTCTAAAGACCAAGGCTAAGAAATATTTATTAGTACAATTTTATAGACAGTCTTAATTATCCTTATATTAAATATTTAAAGTTTTGTTAATAAACTAGTTTGGGTTATTTTTATATCAACAAATTTAATAAAACATTTAGCTGGTTAATCAATTCGATTTACCATAAATTTTAATTGGAAAAGTTGGGTATATATACAGCTAAATTGCATTTATTAATAATACGATCAAATCATTAGTCTATAAAATTACCCTCCTTACATCCTAAAGAAAACTTGCCTCACTAAAAATTAACAAACCCAAATTGATGTTGGCAGAACAACCACAAAATATAGTGGTCAAACGAAGTCATTAAAGTGTCGTAAAGAAACCAAGTTTAGTCTCTACTGGGTGGTCTGAAGGCTAGACTTATTTGCCATGTTGCCAAAATACCCCTGTTTGTACGCTTTATGTTGGATCTCTATGTTAATTGTTTAATGATGTACTTTGGGTGGGTTGGCTCAGTTTAGAAGTGTTAATAGTATGATTCAGATTCCTTTGCCAAGATTTTCATGGAACTTTGTAACGTGATAGGACGGATTGGCAATTAAGTCGCTTATATAATAAATGATTTGGTACTTTCGCATAATCACCTATTTATCACCCGGGAGACAAAGATGTGCTGATCGATCAATGGAGATATTTATTATTTTATTTATTGTATCAACAGACTTAAACCAACATAGAGTTGCAATCAATTTATATAGCCCCATTACAGCCGAACACAGATTATATATAAAAGTTTGACTGACGATAAATTAAATTAATATAAAACAAAGCAAACATTACCATTATGTAGATGCCCGATTACATAATAATGAAGATAATGCGCATGTAGATACAATAAAGTTAGTCAGTAATGTATATATTTCTTTAAAACAAAAACGTAGCCCCACATTAGGATTTTTCCTGTATTGTGGGTGCGTTTACAAACATGAAATTTTACATACACAAATACCCAGTTCGAAACAAATAATTGTGGGTCACACAAAGATTTGTCGCATGCGGGAATCGAACCCGCGACTATTCGACTCAGTGGGCGGAGCGGCCACTGCGAGATAAAAAGTGATTAAAAGTTTAACAGCGCTGGGCTACTGTTCCAATATCGGACTTGATTACTTACATCAGGATGTTTACTCTCCCAAAACAAAAGGCTCTTTTTCAACAGGATATCTATCTATTATCGGCTATTTATTCGAAATACATTTGAGGCAGATATAATCCGCGTTAAATCTCCATAAAAATCCGTCGGCGGTGCGACAGAATGAATAGACCAGGCCACATTCAGCGAGCTCATGAAAAGAGCGACCAAAAACGAATATATTCCGAGAGAGAAACGACTGAAATACGTCGCGCCGTGCCCCTTACTTTGTAGAGACGATCTAGAAGTGATAAGAGCGTACTCATAAGAGTACACTCATATTGCTGTTTGTACATACTTTTACTTACTCTTTATTGAGTAAACATGAAAATGGGTATTGGATACGGATGTAAATTTTACGTATGCGTATAGTCTAATTACGCGGCAAAGTAAAAAAGTGGTCAAACATTAATTTTAAAATTTTTCATCATCATTGTTATAGGCTCTAAGAAAAACATATAATACAGACAGGTGGTCTTGCTGGCTAATAAGAAATATATTTCACTCAATCTTACATATTTAACCGATCTACCTGTATTAAAACTGCTTTTCAATAAGTTCTGTTTAAACTACACGTAACATTTTGAGAGAAGGCCAGCTGATAGTCACGTACTTTCTCTCCAGACCATTTACTTACGAACAATGATGTTTCTTTATTATAAGTATATAAAAATATATATGGCTATAGTAAAAAATCTAATAAATATCGCTTTGTACCGAATTTCACCCATAAATCCAGGCATGAGATAGAAGGATTGGGTTAATACGTCTCCTATGATTGCTTTTCTTTTGATCACTTGTGTCAATTTCAAACTAGGTATAAACTGTTAAACAAATTACTCCCGCAAATCAACCTTAAATTAATAATTATCTGTAACAAACTAAGTGTTCGTCAACTTGGCGGCAAGCCGGCTACGGCTATGGCCAGAAATTGTCAGCACGAACAGATTGACGTTAACATAACGCTATCAAGAAAGCGTGCTGGCATGATCGTCTTTCTTAAGTAAAATTTTTGCAGTGTGAAATGGAGGGTATATCTACTCGATAGCATTATAATAGCGCCAATCTGTTAATGTATAGTAAAGCTTAGGCTTATCTAGTTATCGCACATCCATTTGCTGGCTAAGCTACATCGCAGTGGGAATACCACGACGGGAAAATAAAAATATAGCCAGAATATAGAACGTAAACATGTTTACCGACTACACGCTCCGATTAAAAACTGACGATTAGGTAACCATTTGTTATTCATTGAAATAACAACCGATTCTGATGCATTATATTATTATGTGCAGTTAAACTAACGGATTTGTTTGAAATAGGACTAATAATGTTGAGAGAGGAACTATCTGTATAGATACACATGTTAACATGATTGATAAGACAATTGATCAATTACTGTTAAAAACTTATCTAATACCTATTACATGAAACCTAACTGAATGATTTTGATTTAAAAATTAATACGGTTTTGGTTTAATTGTGTGAAATAGACCTTTTAAAAGTTATTTTTTTCTATAATATGAATTTTGTTGGCCTCGCACTGAGTATCTTAGAGCCGGTTTCTTTTAACTCAAGGATATATTTGCCTACTACGAATAGAATTTTGACCTATTTTGTATGAAAAATCCTTATGTTGAATATTGAAACCAGCCATAAGTCGAAAATTCATTAAGTTAATTTATTGACTTAATGTAAAAATAAGTATAAAACAATAATCTGCTTTTGTTTTAATTATGTTCCTTTGTATCCTATGAGGTATTGTGTTCAAAGTGGGTAACTAGTTTAAAGGACAGCGAGGGTGAGTTAGACCGAGTCTTATCTGAAGGACAAGTCAAGAGCCTCCGTAACTGGCGAGCGTGTATGTGACTAACTATAAGAGTGGAGGAAGCCAGAGATGTATGTAAGGAAAGAACCTGTTGGAACTCTGTACTGTCTGCCTACTCCACAAGGGATCTGGCGTGATGATATAGATAGATAGATAGAGGGGGAGTTATTTTATTAATTTACATCTTTAGTATAATAATATATAATAATATCAGCCTATACTGCCCACTTCTGGGCAAAGGCCGTCTCTCACAAATCGAGGTGAGAGAGATTAGGTCATACTCCACCACGCAGACCCAGTGCGGATTGGTGGAGGCAGGTTTGTGGCCACCTGCTGTTGGAACTTATCAAGCCGCCTTTAAAGCCTCCAACTCGGATTAACGACTACCACATTAAGTGGTAACCGGAACCAACGGCTTAACGTGCCTTCCGAGGCACGCAGACGCATAAATATGTAAATGCCACAAACGGTCACCCATCTCAGGCCGACCGAGTCGAACGCTGCTTAACCTTGGTGATCGGTAAGAACACCGCGGTCGCACAGCGCTACGAGCGCCTCTTATAAAATCGATACTAAACACCCGCTGTATTTTACCCTGCGTACATAGGTTATGTATAACACTAAGGTTAAACCTAACACGTGTTTTTAGTAATTTATTAGAGTTTAATCTTAACCGCATAAAATTTCTACCAACACGCGCTTACATCGGTACCAAAATATTTATTTTTAATTACAATTTTCTCCATTAAACTAATTGCCAATATATTAAAAGCGTAATTATAATTAATCACACTTTTTTACATATTTTTTTAATAACGGTAGGGCTGAAGGTAGGTAATTTATTTTTCGTACCTGTAAAACGAAGTGTTTTGGATAATGGGGTCGATCTTTTATCGGATAACCATAGTTCAGAAGTTGAGTATATAGAATAAAAAGGAATGTTTAACTATTACTTTTTATGTTTAGATTAGTTACTTCGATAGTTAAACAGATTGTTTTTAATATTCGTCAGTACATATATATGTAGATGATTAAGTATTAGACAAGAGTTTAAATAAATTGCGAATTAAATTAAGATTCATAAAAAGACAGATACTGCTATGTTGGTCTAGTGGTGGATGCACGCAGCGGTCATGAGTTTAAATCCTAGGTCTAAAATATAAATGTGTCTAAAATGGGTCTACAATATCTAGTATCAGTTCGGATCATGGCACTCAGCTCGCTATATTGGCAGCTAGGTTCGCTCTTTATTACATGGGACCTAAAATCGTTTGCAAATCGGACCGGCTACGCTGGAAAGCGATTGGGGAGGCCTATGTTCAGCACTGCAGCAGCTGAGATGATGATGATGAAAATCGTTTGCAAATAGTGTATGTACACAGCACACTGCTACTACCCCCGCTTGGGGAACATAGGCGTGATGGTGTTAATTTTAATTTAAAATTTCTCCAAAATCTTCACCAAAATCATATGCTTTTTAGAAATTTCGAAATAGCATGACTCGATACACGCTTAGATAATTACACACTGTCACGCCTATATTCCCCAAGCGAGGTTGGCAGAGGTACTGAGTACACCCACTTTTCGCCGACGATGTTAGGTCCCATGTAATAGGGGGTGAGGCTATTGCCATATACCGGGCACAATTCCAGACTCTGGACTCACACTAGGAAGTTTCTGTTAGAATAACTTCTTTTGTACGACCTAGGATTTGAACCCAGGACCTAGTGATCACCAAGCGATGCGCTTTGCCACTAGATCAACGAGGCTTAGATAATTAATATTGTGTAAATCCATTAAAATTTAATCACAGGTAACCTTTGAGAATTCTCTAGCTATAGAAAGAGACACGAATCCAGAATCAATCATTTATATTCTCCCTTTCTAAAACTGGCTTGTTAACATAATTCATAACCGTAACTCCGAATTAAATCGTGATAAGTCTGCGTCGTATTTTCCGGAACGGTTTCCACATTAGCAACAGTGAATATTTCAGGAGAGAAATACGGGCGAGGCACTTAAATCGACAAATAGCTACGTTGCTATTGACAGTGTATTAAGCAGCTGCCTGCATGCCAGAATAGAACTGAGTGTACGAAATTGAGAGTATGGTACACTATCCAGTGTGGTATTTTGTCTTGACCAAACAAATCGGTTTAAATTATTCAATCGTATATTTTTTTTCTCGTTGACCGATCAAGTATCAGAATTATATGTGCAGAATGGTATTTAAAACGTCACGCGTATAGTTATATCGACAATCCCGTGGTTATATCAGTTTTATAAAATGACCCTATGTGTGTTTTTAAAAACTCAAACTTAAATCGTTTATTTTGCATAAACCCTGCGGGGGTGTTTACAAATTGTCATATTTACTTTTTTTTTAACTTACTAATCTACCACCGGATGGAAACGGGGCCTCCACTGAGAAGATCCGGCGAGAAACTCAGCGGGCTTGTCTTTTTCGTCTAATTCTCCATTTATTTTTTCATCATTTTTTGTATAGATATATACATTTTTATATTATACAAAATCATTTATGCGATCCAGCTCCAGTGAGATGCCTTACGACTGAGATATAAGACTAACAATAATATTTTTAAAATATGTTACAATGAAAAGCTAGAGGATTCTGGGTGGACCAGTCTCCACAAGCAGCAACCGTTCACGAGTACCACTACTTGAGCAGCTATCACCTCCCTTGATCATATTAGAGGGAAGGAAGTGACCCGCACCAAATAGCCCCTGCAAGCAAAACCTAGATACATCAACACTAGATTTCAAGTGTTAAGTTTCAAAGTGTGTACATACATATATTATTGTAACACCAATTGTATCCTTATCTATATTATATTGTGTATATCAGTTCACTCCGATGAATTTTATGTATTTTGTGAGAACATTATCGTAAAAAAGATTTTAAGTAGTGGCAATTACGTTACTCAATAAAGTTTATAGATAGATTAAAATAACGTTATAAAAATAACTATTCTTTGTGCATAAAGTAATAAAATACATCATAAGGACACAGGTTGGCGTAAGACCCGTTACACAGACGAGTTATCACGGATCCCAGGATATTTATGAATTAATAATTTATTTTGTTCATTCTACAAGTGCCTTTAACCAGTCGGAGGGGGTGTCACGGCGCCTCGCGGGTTGCCAACCAGCTACAACTTTTTCTTTGATAGAGTTTGAATAAATCGCCAAGACCGGCACTGCAGACGCTAGCTGACGCTACTGCCGAATACGATTTGCACTTTCGAAAAGAAATTGACTGTTTTTGCAAGCTTTATAGCTATTTAATGATACATTGATACATGTATGAACTAATATAATTAGAGACGTCACAATTGTCCTCCCATACCTCACAATGATAATGTAGAGAAAAAAATATACAAGGTGTAACATAATTAATGCAAGACCTGAAAGTATTTCCTTTTAAATCAGTAACTGAATCGATTTCAACTATTTTTAAAGCTATTTTTTTTAATTTTCAAAAATGCTGTTTCTCGTTCTGTTCGGTGTATTAAACAAAATTTAATAGTTATACAAAGCATTACGGCTATTTAAAATGTATTTCTATTACATACACCTCAATACACATACAAAAGTTAATTAATTATGAAATTTATTAATTAACTATAATTTGGGTACCAAAGAACTTATAAAAATGGTCGGAAACTCCTTAAAATTGGAAGTTTGACTTTCGCATTGAATTTGTTAAGCAATAATCTAATTGGGGTATCTGAGGTCTTGCGTTATTTATGTAACACCTTGCATATGTATATATAATTCGACCAACCAAATTTTGTGCTCTATACCTCAAGGATGACGTTTCAAAGAGATGGTAGAAATCTATATTATTTTATTGATAATGCACTACCTAATGTACTATAGCACTATTTGATTGGAATATTGAAAATGAGTCTACTATTGCCCAAAGAAATAATCACTTTTGATTGAAAATAATACCTGTTTTACACAAGATTATAGGTTACTTTAAATAACTATAAAGTAGAAACAGCCCGATTCAAAAACTCGCTCCCTTAAGTTTCCTTGATCAATGTCTGTGCATTTATGCATAACAAAAACCTACCTCAGAGATAGAATACGAAAGACAACGACTAGGAAAAGAGACATCTGGTTACCAGTATGTGCATTTTAAAGATAGCCGCCAACGGTCACGTTAAACAAAATTCCTGCATTAAATTGCGATTAACTGAGCAATTTAACATGAACTAGTCACTATAGTTGCGGGTTTACAATGACATTAAGAAAACTAAAATGTGTCGGTGAGGGAAAAACGATCCGGCTTGACGTGGTTGTAAAAAGGAATTGCTGTGTTTTGATCATAACTCGTTATTTTGCTCCGAGTATGTAGAATGTAGGCAAATACATACTTCGTGTATACCAACCTAATTTTATGGCATCTAGACTCTAGACTGCAGTTTAGAATTTTGGATTATAAATCTCAATAACATTTTGACGGATCTAGGATTTCAACTTAAAATTATACCGTAGAGGTAGTTTACCATTACACTTATTTATGTTGTTTTTATTTTATTTTAAGTTACTCCGCGCTAAGAGTTATTGAAGTGGTGAGTAGCGTTAAATGGCACGAATTTTACATATCAGTCAGTCAGTTTTACATTTTACAAGTCAGGAGTCTCCGTAACCGGCGAGCGTGTATGAGACGAACTATGAGAGTAGAGGAAGCCAGAGAGGTATGTAAGGAAAGAGCCTGTTGGAACTCTGTACTCTCTGCCTACCCCTTAAGGGATCTGGCGTGATGATATAGATATAGAATTTTACATATACAAACATCGACTCATGAACACTACGTGTAGATCACACAGAGATTAGTTTATAGCGTTCGATCGGACCCACAACTATTCAATTCTATGAGCCGAGCAGTCTTTACTCAAACCATAAACCGTCGTCATCTATTTTCTCTAACTTCATTTTACTGTAGTAATAATTAGAAATAGTAATAAACTAAACTTTTGTCATTTAGGTTTAGTCAAATAGTCGAAGGAGCGCGATGGGAGCGTGACAGAAGCGCTCTATGTTCGGTCGTGACGTTTCCCGTCGCGCCGAGCGGGGCTGCGCTGTGTGGCGTCCATGGATATAAAACAATATATCCATGCTGGCGTCCCCCGTACGTTTCAGTACGTTATAACTCCCCAAGCCGCGCAACGGTCGCGCTTCCTTCGCGCTGCGTCGGCTATGTGGCGAATCCTAATGAGAATGTTGCATACACCTGTCGTAGGTTTACATATCAAAAACCTACTTTTAAATATTTTTCTTAAGAAATGTACCTATGTTTAACAAATAAATAATATGTACGAATTTCATAAGTGTGTAAACATCACAAAAATCATGTTCCGCAATATCTTGTGTTTTATATTATTAGATGTAGATGCAACAAATCAATTCCGCTACAATACTTCGCGTCTAATACAAGTCCCCTAAATACAATATTTATGTATTTTCAGACAGTTTCATACTTTGCTCGCGATGTCCGCCTGAGTTCTATCCGCGGCCAACATAACATGACCCGTGACTCTCCCTTAGAGCATCCACATTCGTTTGTACTTTATCTCCATTGGTAAGTGTGGGGGGTCATCTTTTATTGGTGTTTTGTAACACGGAGTGGCGAGTATGAATAATGCATTTTTGTTTTGGATTTTTATGAGCAAAGTTTTGATTATTTTCAGTTCGGCAACATATAGGTACGCGAGTTAAGGCAAGACTCTTCTCGAGGCCCAGACAAAATAATTGTGAAAATTTTCTATATGGAAGGTACGGGTTGTTTATTACGGCTAAAGTAATTTGTGGTTCATAATATTTGTTGAAATTTTCGAAATATATTAAAGTGGAATAAATAAATCTTGAACTTGAGCAATTTACTTATCAAAATAAATCAGGCGTTTGCGAGCTTGGTTGAGTATGTAGGACTAATTAAATTATTTAAGATTAAATAAGTTTTTTATATGACAGAGTAATGAATCTTTTTCATGATACAGTAGTAATCTTCTTATAAGATATTCTTAAGTATAAGCTGTAACTATTATTTCTTCTTTATCGGTTTCTCATAACTGAGGGTGGTGACCACCACGGTCAAGTTTACCACAAGCGCTCTCCAGGCTTCCTGGCATTTAGCCTGTTTATACTATACCAGTCCAATTACTTTACGTAAGTAAAATCATAATTACGTATGCAGTAAAATTATTGATATTACTACAAAAATGTAAATTTTTGAACCTTGTAAAATAATTTGGTTGCCTCGTTGGTCTAGGGACAAAGCGCATCGCTTTGTGATCACGAGGTCCTGGGTTCAAATTTTCGGACAAAAGTAGTATTTCTAAAGAAAAATGTCCAGTATGAATCTGAAGTCGGAAATTATGCCGGGTACATGGCAATAGACTCACCCCCTATTACGTGGGACCTAGCACCTAGCGATAAGTGGATATACGATATAACTCTGCCATCCCCGCTTAAGGAAAATAGGCGTGACGGTATTTATTTATTTTGTATTTTAAATAAGCCGTAGATCATTTATTGATGCTCTATCTTTGCATACCTATACCAGTTAAGAGGACTGTATAGACATTAAACGTGGTATTTTGGTGTTTATAGAATAATTTTTATACCCTCCAAAAGTAATACATACACACTAAAAAACGACAACAAAATTATTAGATTTTATCTCATTATCATAATTAGTCAAAAACGCCCGCTACAGGTCAAAATCCTTCCTTATAAATTGGCACGACAACCTGTTTTGCGGTGTATGGATCCAGGTTTAATTGTCCCACTGCTAGGCAAAGGTAGATAGACAGATAAACTCTTTATTGTGCACCAATAATGTAACATAGTATTTTTCACATAGGATGGGTAGTGACAGTTATAATTGCCAAACGAAATTAATATTTAATTCAATGGTGTTAAGGCATAAAACCATAAGCATAGAAACGGGCCATGACTCCTATTGCCATTGAATAAAGTATAATTTCGTTTGGCAATTAGAACTGGCACTACCCATTCTATGTGAAAAATATTATAGAGATTGGACATAAACAACAACACAAGTTGTTACTTTCTGTTACAAAGGGAGACCTTATCGCTAATGAGCGATCTCTTGCAGGCTTAGAATGGAAAATTATCATGTAATAGGAATGTACAGGGGTGCACTAAATTGTATGAAAGTAGCAAGAATTATTATCATTACTTAAATATAATAGCAACAAAAAGACGATAAGTTAATAAATACAAAAAATAAAGTCATTAAAAATACCAAAAATACTAGGGTAAGAAAAGACAAATTTGAAAAATGACGCGATACTATAATGAATGTGCTAAGACCAGATCTGGTAAGCGGAAATTCCTTTACGTGTCACGCGTCGTATAACGATAGGCAAAGGATTCTAAAGTCTGACTGCCTGGACAGCAAAAGACCTATCATAGAAACTGCGACACTTAGATTTTCGGACCTAAGACATTGAGTACCAGAGTTTTGGGAATACTCCAAACAGTTTTTGAGATAATACCGAGAGGAAGAGTTAAACAAAGTTCTACCCCATAACCTTTTAGCCGATCTGTTTCAGCCATCTTCAGCCAATCCTTCCGAAATGTATCCAAGCCGTCACGCAACGCATTCTAGGCCTGCCCCGACGTCGATGCCCATCTGCAGACACCCATTACGTAACGACTCTAGCCCATCTCTCAGGTTGCATTCGACAAACATGCCCCGCCCACTCCCATAGGAGATTTGCAAACTCATTACCCACATCAGCGATTACCGTTTTCGAGCGTATTGTGGTGTTACCAACTCTGACTGGTAACTTGATACCCAACAAACTACGTTCCATCGCTCTTTATCATCCAGCTTTATTTGGCTTAAATAAAAAAGTATTCGAATAAAATATCATATCAGAAAGCGTTTGGCGAATTCACTTTAAATCGATAATTTATAAAATTTTAATACAATGTTTGTACGAATTCCCGTTGAAATAAATCTCCGGTCGAAGGTGCGAGCGCGACTTGCAATAAAACTACGAATATAAGCAGTAAATCGATCTCGCTACATTAATCATGCTCCCCGGTATTGTTTATCCTGGAAGTACTTCGGTCACAGCTACGACTGTACCGGTACATGCTACGAAATTAAAGTGGATGTTTTTCCAATACAATCCATTTAAGGTTTCACCTATTGTATTTGGCGTTATTACTTTATTGTAGTGAAAAGTATTAAAGATTGAAACACCACAACTCATTTGAAAATAAGTTATTATACAGATCTTGAAAGAATAGCGCACAAGAAATAGAGACCAGTATTTAACTGCATTTCCACTGGGGAGGTTCACGGATGCACAAAGAGATCCACATAAGAAACCATTTAAAATATTTGATTAGGTTATAGCTAGTAGCATATCCGCCAGAATTAAGAGATAAGAATAACTCCCCCCTATGGCGGGCTCTTTGGAGTACGGTACAAAGGGTGCATCAGCGATTCCCACATAGAAATCTCAGATTATCTTCGAGCTTCCCCCATGACTCACTGAGTTCTTATTTAGGACATGTTCAGGATAAAATAAAAAATATAATAAATTATAAACTGTAAAAATGAAGCAATAGCTATGAGATTATTTCAAGTTAAGATAAAATGCGCAAGCAAGCTTTTTTAGTACCTATATCTATAAATACTATAGAAAGCTTGCACATAATTTGACTTAAGATTTATATCAAGTTCGCTGTTATGTAACAGAAAACTTGCTTATGCAGTATCTATAGATACTTTCTCCTTCTTAATTAAAAGATAAAGTCATTTCCTAATATATAGTCTCATAAAAAAATCATATTGCTGCTAAAGACTCATACCAAATCTTAGAATTCTTGATCAGGTAGCATTGGGGAAATATATCTATTTCCTCAATGCTACTTGATTAATAAAACATTCTTTCATAAACAAATTTATTCCCATCCTCGTGAGTCAATACCTAAACATGAAAATCAACTGAAGCTCTCTGGTCGTGGATAAAGTGTGTGTTTATTTGTACCACGGCCGGTAGTCCCAACATGTTCGTACAAATCTGATAAACGGGCGGAACGTACTCACGCGATTCCCAACTTTCGATGGAGACATAGCTGGTCGGAAACGTAAATGGGAGATATGTTATTTGTTGGTCTCCTTATATTAGGTTTACTTTGGTTGAGACGACAACTCGGGTTCTACAGTCATGTTGACTTTCTGTCGTCGCTAATGCTCACGGAATAAAGATAACGATAATGTAAAACACGAAACAATGAGAATTCACATGATAAGAACAAAACGCTAGCGATTGTGGAAAGGTAGCAGAAAATAATCAGTCATGATATAACTGCAGTTATTATTAGCCAATTGGCAGTGGTTATAATTGTAATTGTGAAGGTCCCCTAATCTTTTTTGGGACTGGGAAATCCTTTACAGGAAACCCTCTCACTACAGGGGGAAGTGACGGGCTATGAACAGATTACTACCAGTTAAAACTCCTACCGTATTTCAGTTTCTTGCTCGTTATCTGTCTATCTATTGGAGTAAACCGAATGAAACCCATTTAGTATGCTCTGAGCTTATCGCGGTTATGTGCGATACATGAAGAAAACGTGGCGGACAACTTCGATATAAATATGTATAGTAATAATGTTACATATTAAAATTATTATAAAGTTGTTAGATGTGGAAGCATAATCGTACGTACTGAGTATCTATAGGTCGATTGAGTTGAGCAAGTAAAGCTGGTACCTGTGATATAAGAGCCTAATTCATATGCCCGCCGAGCACTAAACTTCGCTTACCATTCAGTTCAATAGTCCAGCTCATTCGTTGTAAGCACGCCAACTTTAAATACGATGTTTGTAATATGAGTGATCAAATTAACCACTACTGGCTTGCCAAAAAACAGAACAAATCAAAACCCAGACCATACCAAGAAATTATAGAAATTTCCTTCAGTATTCGCTTTTGATTCATTAACAACTGAAAATCACCAGCCAGCGATCAGCAATTGGTCAAATAACTCAAAAGCGATACGGTGTGTAAAAAAACTTGATACCAGTATCGCTGAGCGCGGCTACCGGTTAACACGCGACCATGCTAACGCATCGCACCGAATTTCTCGTCTACGGTAGGGTTACCATAAATATAAGTAACAGGATACTCTAACGGCCGGTTTAAACATTTAACTCAAGGATAGATTTGCCTACTAAGGATAGAATTCTGACATATTTTGTTTTAAAAATCTGTCAATTCTACTGACAGTAAGCAAATCTATTCAGAAGTTAAATATTGAAACCGGTCATAAGAGTGCTCTGTACTCTTTTCCTACCTATATTCAGCCGAAAACCCTCCACTGCGAGACAAAGGCTTCCCCTAAAGACCGCCACAATGACAGGCTCTGTGCTGTACGCATCTACCCGTGGCATTCACAAGGTCATCGGTCTATCTTGTAGGGGTCAAGGAATCTGGCGTCCCGAGGAGGGTGGCGGCGTAGTGTGGCCCATGCAGCCATGAGTATCGCGATGGTGCAAGGGAGAACGAGTCCATAGGCTCCCCCCGAACACGGGCTCTTCGGAGCACGACACAGAGTGGCACCGGTGCGTTCCTAATGGAGATCCCGGAGCCCCTCCCCGAAGTGTCGATGCCTGCCACCGTGTATTTGTAGTCGTTAAGAGTCCGATATGCCCTGCCAGTTTCCCCCGAGGCTGGCGGAAGTGCATGAGGATCTCATACGTAAAAAAAGGAATCTGGCGTGATGATATAGACAGATAAACCGGGAGACATATCCGCTATAGTAAAAACATATACTTATAAATCAACCTATACTATCCCACTGCAGGGCAAAGGTTATATCTCACAGACTAAGATGAGAATAAGTCTAATGTCACAGACTGAGGTGCGCATTGGTGGAGGCAATTCTGCGGTTAATCGATACCATCGGATTGCTGGACAAAGGCCATTTTTCCAAATCAAGATAAGAAAGAGCAGGTCATACAGCAAGACGAAGAGCCGATGAGAATTAGTGGAGGTAGATCTGCGGCTTCTTGATACTACGCAATTGATGAACGAAGATCTTTTTTTCAAATCGAGATGAGAAAGAATAGGTCATACTTCTTCTTCTTAGCGTTTCGATGGCAAACATGATTATAATTATATAGTTGCGGCCCAGAAGGTGGCCACACCGATTGCATTGTCGGTAGCAGACATCAATCTTGCTGCGTGCAGGTTTTAGGGCATGCAGAGCATGATATAAGGGACATCCTTTGGGTTGCACCACACAAACACCCTAGATTAGTACTGTCTGTGAATCCCCACCTGACCATGTTTTCCTTGCGCCGGCCGACCTAAGTCTGAAGTCTATTTAAAGACTTCCAGACTGGCCATGGTAATTCATGTCCAGGTACGGGACTCTCAGTAGGTGGAACCAAGGGATTTGGTAGCAATACTTCTTCCCTCCAAAGGTTGCACCGCGCTTTTATTGGCTCCAGGGTTAATGGGTCAACACCCTTTATATAGGTCATACTACGGCATCCAGAGCCAGTGTTGATAGATGAAGGCAGTTTTATGGTCACTTATCAAGACTTCCATATTATCTATGAAGAGTTGACCAAGACTAATGGCTTATCTTAAGGTTTCTTTTAAAGCACAGATACGCTCGAAACAAAAAAATACACACACAGTAATATAATTCAGACTAATTGAGCTCTTGTTAAACCTTGGTGTTTGTAATAAAACTTGAATTACCACAGCGCTACAAGAAATGAGTATTTAATTTCTTCAAAATGATTGTACGTGTGAAATAATATATATGTAGACTGATGACGTAAATTGGCAAGCAGAAGCAAACTCAAACCGCAGCCAATATGTGGAGCCTTGACATTATGCCGAATGCAATGAAAAAGGTAGCGAATACTAACAAATATACATCTGTAATAACTAGCAGACCAAGTAATAATACTGATTTGTATGTTTTTTTTAGTTAATGATGTCAAGGCTGTTGAAAAATATGAGCAAAATTTGACTTGACTTTGATATCAGAGGAAATATTGTTCACTTCATCAATTCTTCTTTTGTAAGAAAAGCAAGTATCCCCTAGATTAAGATAACGCGGTGAGTCTAATATTATTCAGTCAGAACACTAACATTATTTCATTTTCATTAAACCAGGTGCAACTGCTTCGTTGGTTTAGTGGCAAAGCGCATCGCTTTGTGATCACGAGGTACTGGGTTCAAATCCTAGGTCAGACAAATGTAATTTTTCTAACGAAAAATTTCCAGTATGAGTCTGGAATTGTGCCCGGTGTATGGCAATAGGCTCGGCCCCTATTACATGGGCTCTATCATCGTCGGCGAAATGTGGGTGTACTCACACCTCTGCCAGCCCCGCTTGGGGAATATAGGCGTTGTGTAAACTAGGTGCTCCGGAAGACATGGAGTGGGCAGTTCGCTACAAGATATAATAAAAGATAATGACTTGGTGAAGATCGAGGGTTAAAGGTGATTGAGTACAGCACAAGCTGGTCATCATGGGGAGGTTTTTGTCCTGCTGGGGATAATTTTTAGACTGAAGACAGACAGATGTGCCCGGAAATGTTCCGTCTATAGATAAGTAGTCTGAGCTGGAATGCTTAAAAAATACCAAAATAAAATTTATTTTTTTCTTTTGTCTGATCACGTAGCCGTAAAATAGCCAAAGGTTCCATCTTCTTCTTCTTCTTCTTCAAATGCCTCTCCATTACTGGAGGTTGGCCGTCAGCTCTACATATGTGCTTCTTTCTTGAGCCATATGGAACAACTGCTCAACGCTGGCAATTCCGGTCCACTCCCTAATGTTCCGCAGCCATGATTTTTTCCGTCGTCCAACGCGTCTTTTGCCCTCAATTTTGCCCATCATAATCAACTGAAGCAGGTGATATCTATCGTGGCGCAGCACGTGTCCGAGATATCCAATTTTAAGATGTTCCAAGGTTCTATGCCAACTACTAAATATATCGCAGACGTGTTTGGGCTCGTTGGATTTTTCTTCACGAGTACTTTAGACCCGGTTGTTTTTCAGGGTCTGATGATGGAGTCTGAAGAAAGCCATAGGAACTCCTCAACTAAGAAACATAAAGAAAAGAGAGAAAATTATTTTTCTCTTTTGCAAAGGAAAATTTTCGGAAGATTATCAGTCGTCTGTGGGAAAGAGTGAGGTATGGACTTTAAACACAACAAACAACTTTGCCTCCTTGAAGATGAAGGCAGGACACATCCCCACCAAACACATAGTCCCCACACTACACCCACCACCAAAGATTGAACGATTAAAGAAGTAATTAAGTATCGACGCTCATTCTGTCGTGGAGACTTTCAAATTTGCATGTTAAACGAAGTTTAACTCTGCTTTTTGTTTTACGCCCTTTATTGAGATGCTGGCTCGCGTGCGTACCCTCCGGGATATTTGCTTTGCAAAACACCACATACAGTCTAAAAGTCCTTATTTCCTGGGTCTTTAAGTTGATATTTGAAGGGATGTGTGGTGGTGGAACATGGTGATGTATTGATGGACTTTTTAATTGTATTGTTAATGTCAGCGTTAAGGCGTAGAGATCGGTTGCTCCGATTGTGTGCGGTCGCTGTTTTGTGTTTGGATTCGATTGTTTTTAGTTTTAAACCTAGATAGCGTACTGCTCTCTAAGGTGAGATTTTGATCTGGGATCATGGTATCAGCGATTATTAAATGTACTTATCTTACTATACTTGGGCGCTCGTAGCGCTGTGCGACCGCGGTGTTCTTACCGATCACCAAGGTTAAGCAGCGTTCGACTCGGTCGGCCTGAGATTTGAGTTTGTGGCATTTCATATTCGAGCGTCTCCGTGCTTCGGAAGGCACGTTAAGCCGTTGGTCCCGGTTACCACTTAATGTGGTAGTCGTTAAGCCGAGTTGGAAGCCTTAAAGGTGGCTTGATAAGTTCCAACAGCAGGTGGCCACAAACCTGCCTCCACCAATCCGCACTGGGTCCGCGTGGTGGAGTATGACCCAATCTCTCTCACATCGATTTGTGAGAGAAGGCCTTTGCCCAGTAGTGGGCAGTATAGGCTGATATTATGCTATACTTGCTGTGAAATCGGCTAAGACCAACCCATAAATGGTATAGCTTTATATCATGAGGATAGTTTGACTGATTATGTTGTTTGTTATGTAGACATGCACCATACTCTACTCTTCTTACGTTCCTACTTCACAAAGATCAGAGGGTCTAGCACGAACAGATTGACGTTAGCGTAACGCTATTAAGTTGGCATGCTATCCTTTTCATACTACTTTACTTAATATAAATGAACGGGATTCGCTTTCTCGACAAAGTCACGCTAACGTCAATCTATTCATGCTGAGCCCTCTGACACTCAAAATAAAGCCATAAGGATTCATTCCGTGTACAAAATTTAAGCCATACCCTTTGACTCCTAAACAGACCACCCACGCGTGATAGAAGAAACTATTAAACATACATAGTAATGAAACTTAATCCTACAACCTCTACTCATGTTTAAGTACTACAAAAAAATCATTAATATTACTTACCATCTCGCTCACCTAATAAATAAGTATTCAAAAGTTCAAATTACAATCACACCTTCATACCGGTACATTTATAATACACTTACCGAACATAACTCTTACCAGAGATGGGTATAAATCACATACTTACGTCGTAAGCCGTATTAAGCGACCCCAATTAGCTGCAATGAGATAAATTGTTATAAGATATGTATTTTGTTTTGGGGGGTGGGGATCGATGTCCCGTTAGCGACCAGTGGTCAGGCATTAAAATATTAAGGGGTTCTAATCTCCCATGATTGAATTTTGCGTTACCGATCCCTGGTGTGCGCTTGCCCTAACCCGTCCTCTGTTTTATTTGCTACTACTATTAGTTGTCGAACGAATTTCGATTTAACATCTCCACATGACCGGTTATTTATAAATCAGGATACTTTTGACATTATGATAGTCATAGATAATGGTAATTGGAATACTTGTGCCTTAAAAAGTTCTTCACCAGCGATAGTAATAATGAAATGTATTGTGAATATAGAGGAGGCAGAAAAATGTAATTTGACATAACCTATCGGGACTGACCTCGATTGATCGAAGGACACATTTGGTTTATTCCTATATGCATCTGTATTTGTATATCTATGTAATTAATTACCTCAATAATAATAAAATATGAAGATTTTATTTAATGAAGTCTAGGAGTATTTGATACTATCAAGTCCTTACTAGTAATTTGAAATATTTTAACGGTATTATGAAGAAAGTGGTATGAAGTAAGTTATGTTAAATTACAAGTACTAATATTTTTTGAACTTTAGATAATTCCAAAGACGGTAATATTTACCATTATATTTAAATCAAGAACACGAAATCTATTAAATCAAATTCTTATCATTATCTGAGACCGATTATCTAGCGCAACAACCAGCAACTTCAATACCTAAACAACATACATTTTGGGTTCCGCAATACAGGATACATTTTTTTAGCTACATAATAATTGTTTATGCAAAATACATAATACAGTTTATTTAGGTACCTGTTTGTCGATAATAGAAATTCTCACATCACAAGAAGGTGAGAACATATTCGAGTTACTATCGTAGGGGGCGTACGTATGGAATATATCTAGAGGCGGTATACAAAGCGTGCGGGGTCCCGATAGCGAGTATCTAAAGCCTCGCGGAGGAGGCCGCTCAAATTTGCATTTTAATAAATACACACCCTTTATAACTCGACACTCGTAAATCTGCGTGGATCTTTATAATCAAATTCAAACACATAACTTTTATTTTGTTGGCGGAAAATCTGAAAAGGTTGTGCTTTTTCTGCTGATACCGCCGAAGCTACTTTCTGTAAAAAAGAACCTGTTTTTATAAGAGTAGATAATTTTACTTGCTCTATTTTAAGAACATCAAGACAATGCCATATTTGTTTTTTTAAGTTACCATAAATATAACGTATATATCATTAATACCATATTTCTATTGAAAGTTTGAATAAGTATTTCGGTTTAATAAGTATTTAGTTGAAATAATGTTTAATAATTAATTTATTGTAATACAGGTGAATGTTTCCTACATAAAGTTACATTAACAAACAGTTGAACAAAACTTTCTTAGATAGGTATGATGACATTTTGAAATCCCACTGAATTTATAACTAAAGTCACATCGAGCAACGATTCTATGACATGTAGATTTAGTAGTGATATATGTGTCTAGAGTCGAAAGTTATATCCACCACAATTCTAAGCTCTTTAAGATAAGAACAAAGAAGGTAGGTAGAGACTACAGAGTTCCTACATGTTTAAGCTAATAAAAATAAACACCGTCACGCCTATATTCCCCAAGCGGGGGTGGCAAAGGTGTGTGATCTGTGTACACTCATTTTTAGCCGGCAATGTTTGTTCTTATGTAAAAGGGGTGAGCCTACTGCCATATACCGGGTACCATTCTAGATACCGGACTGATACTGGGAGTTTATGATAGCTAAACTACGTTTGTCCGATCTAGGATTTGAACTCAGGGCCTCGTGATCGCAATGATCGCATTCGCCAAGAGACCAACTGTTTAAGCTAATATTGATTAGTAATATTAAGACAACCATGTGCTATTATGACGTGGTGAATGAAGATGAGCATAAAAAGCCGGTCGTGTCCACCTTTGATGGTTCCCCTCCTATCAGCTGCTACAGCCGTCCGCGGCATGTTATTACTGGCCCTCCCGATGCCCTTACATACCTTCTTTTGGATACAAATACCGCACACAGGATTAGACACCGACCTCGCCGGCGAGGTCGAAGAATCCCTTGCCTGCCGGCCGGTGCAGAGCACCTCGGCGAGACACCTAGTATACGCCCTCCCCCACAGCGACTGCCCAAGCCGAGGTCGTTCCTCGTTGAAGCGCCCTTAAGCTAGTTGCCCCCTTGCCCTTTTAGCTCGAGTGTAGTGATGCACGCTCGCCCCCTTACCCGGTGAAGCTGTAAAGGCCCCGCGGCCAACAACGTAGATGATTCACACACACACAAAAATACCTTTGACAGAGGCCTATAACCTACATTGGAGGTCCTTAGGCTGATAGTAATAATGAACTAAGCTCATAACCAATAATAATATTTGGCGGTCGATTTGGCGCAGTGGTTAAGAGATTGCTCTGCCCACTGGGTCGAATATGGTTGCGGGTTCGATTTCCGCCCGGGACAAATCTTTGTGTGACCTGCAAATATTTGTTTTGGTCTGAATATTTGTATATGTGAATTTTCATGTTTGTAAAAGTATCCAAGGCACAGGAATAAATCCAAGTGGCGGGTTACGATTTAAAAAAATATATGCACGCAATGGAAAAGTAACCGTGGAGTTTTTTGTCTATTTTCTCACACATACACACACACACACACGCACACCGTCACGCCTATATTCCCCATACGGGGGTGGCAGAGGTGTACTGAGTCCACGTTTCGCCGACGATGTCAGGTCCCATGTAATAGGGGCCGAGCCTATTACCATATACCGGGCACAATTCCAGACTCCGAACTCGTACTGAGAAGTTTTTGTTAGAAAATCTACACTTTTCCGACCTAGGATTTGAACCCAGGACCTCGTGATCATAAAGCGATGCGCTTTGCCACTAGACCAACGAGGCAGTCTATTTTCTCTCATTCTGAAATGTTGGTAGAGACTCTGTTACTTTCTTACGGTACTTTCCTACTACTAAGTCTAATACCACAAGGGTTAATAACCGATCTTAATACTTAATTACTGACACACCAATCGCAAGCGAGTATATAGCTAAACAAGTGGATGGCGGTCATCGTAATCTTGGATAAGGGTTGGTGCATAAATCAGGCGGGGTGACACCGCCCCGGGCCTTTACTTTATCTACTGTGTGCGGGCGACGCTACTGAACCACGACGCTTGTGCGACTGGATGAGGTATAGACGTGGTTGAAAATTTGTATGACTGGATGTTTGGATGTTTTTTACTCAATCCCGCAAAAACGGCTTAACGGATTTCGATGAAATTTGGCACATAAATAGTTTATTACCTAAATTAACACTTATGATATTTTTTATCCTGGAAAAATGTTAGGTTCCGGTCTAAAATCACAACAACATCTAAAATAAAATTATCCACGGGAGCCGTAGGCGAGCATGTGCAACTTTTTAATTGTATTATAGCTTTTATGTTTTTTTCAGTTTATTATCCAACGCTGTGATAAGTTTCATCTAATTTCTCAGATATTAAGGGATAACTCAGTTACAAACTTTCGCATTTATCAATTAGTAGGCTTATAAAATATAGAACACCGTTATTTGTTTAAAAATCATCGATTTTATTCGGACAACATAACAATCGAAGTAATCGAAATGTCTAATTTCCTCTTTTTTTTGCAAGAGCGTACTTTTTAGTCTCCGCTTCTTTTCAACCTATTCTGTTTTTCTAAGAACCAGAACCTATTTATATATGTACCTATAAACAAAATGATTAGTTCATCATCATCATCTTAGTCTATACTTGTCCACTGCTGAACATAGACCGCCCCAACCCTCTCCAGCGCAGCCGCTTCGATGCCACCTGCATCCAATGACTTCCTGCGATCCTCATTAGATCGTCGGTACGTCTGGTAGACGGCGGTATTGATTAGTTAAAAATCCAAATTGTAAAATGTACATTCCTTTGTTGCTATGGCCGTGTCCCCGATAATTGCCGTCCGCCCGCCTAGAACACCTCTGACCCGTCCCGAAACTTGCAGCCGATCACAATAATTTATAGTACGTGCCCCGTTCGCTGGAACACTGCAAAAACTAAAATATATTTAGCGCCTTTTAGCGCATAATCACATAATTATTCTTGATTCAAATGTAGAGCCAATTATTGTAACTAATGGCAATGCTAATTTTGTACAGCATAGCTTTTGTTGCGAGTTTTCTTTAAAATTCGGCTAGTTATTGTAGTAGCCAACTAGCATCACAGTTTTGTACACCTACATGACTAATAGAGTCAGTAGAGAGATGTTTGCAAAATGGCTAGGAACACACATGTATGATATTGAAAGGGGGGCGTTGGTGTGAACATAGGGTTAACATTTAGTACATTTTTTCTACTTCCAAGAAGATATTGCAACAGATAGGTCCTCACGGTTACTAATTAAAAAAGAACTTGGGTAAATTTCACTTGATGACAGCGAACGGCACGGCATGACAGTTCCGATTTTGGCCGTGGACTAAAAGATTCTTGTACGACGTTAACAGGCCTATGTGTAATTATTGCCAGGATTTAGAGAATAGTTAAAAATATGTAGATATTTTCTGAGGTTTATATGTGTGCTGTGCTGAATAAATATTTTTTCTTTATTATATTATTATATAAAAGCGCGTTTATATTCCTCAAACGGAGGTACCAGCGGTCTCTCTACACCTATATAACGCTCACAATATTAAGTCCCAATTTAATAGGAGATGAGGCGAATAACGGGCACAATTCTTGACTTTAGCCTGCTACTGAGATCTATTTATGATTTTTTATCATCATTCATAAAAACGGACACAGAGTGATTTTTATTCTAATACTGAGTTTCTTACAATAGTGGATTAACAAAATCTAAGCCCATAGGTAAACCTATACATTAGTGCGTACAGAACAATGTAATTTATGAATAGGGCAGTGTATATTACGCATGCGTCACCGTCACTGTACCCCGAGTGCTTAGCACAAAAAGATTGACGTGATCATGACGCTGGAGAATAAGCGTGCTGTCACCTACATGTTTATTTAGTAAATTTGTATTATGACAAGGATGGCATGTCAACTCGCTAGCGACATGCTCACGTCAACCTTTTCGTACTAAGTCCTCTGATTTACACACAAAACACTGGTCCGATCTTATCCTGAGGAAAGGGCGGTCGCATAAATAAGTGAACTAATTCCGAGACACCATAAGAACATGAACATTTATATGTAGATATAATGTGGCTTGATCTTTATGCAAGAACGCGTCGAGAAGAAAGAAAAATGGGAGTTTGTATGTTTACTATTTAAGCAATTATCATGTCTCTAGTTTTAATAAGTATATAGGGTATTTAACGTGACTGGTAAGTGTTGCTCTAGCTCTATTCTCTGCCTATCGTGATAGGGTCTGGCGTGATAATATAAAAGAAGAAGAAGAAAAGAGAGACGACCTGATGCTGATTCTAATGGTATTATTATTAATTGTCAAATTATAATTTTTTTGGTAAATAATATGTACTACGGCAAATAATTTCAGTTATAATGAAAATGATTTAAATTAAATAATTACCTACATATTTAAGAATCAGTTAAGTAAAAAACTGCTTAATCCAAATAACTTTTAATTTATATCATCTTTATGGAATATGCTCGTAGTATTTATAATAATCATCTAGGCACTTAGGGGCCTATTGCGATCGGTCTTTTATCGACCGGAAGAGTAATAGTAATGCAATTACTTTACAAAATAATAATAAGGAACGGATATATACAACACGTGCTCGGAAATATATGATGTTTGTGCAAAATTAAATTTATCATTTTCTAAAAAAACCACACTATGAAATTAAAAACTGCTTTACACGAACTTTTCTACAATGATTGGTTATGGTTTTAAGTAAATTCTATTGATAAGTACTAAGCAATAGAGATGTCTTTAGATTTTTTCTATCAAGAAAACTTTTGTCGTTTATGAATCTGGTAAGATTCTAAAATATACAGTCAAAATCACATATCGAAATATTTAGTGTCTAATTCATATCATGTGTCGGAGGGAGCATCGTTCACAGTTAAAGAGGTTGCCTATTCGTCAACGCAGAGCTCTAAGGGCACTGACAACATTGTTTTCTATCCTTCATTCTTCTGTAGCGCCTGCTTATCTTACTTTCCGATTTCAATACCTATGCTCCAATCATAATATTCATCTTCGCTCTTCTAATAATTGTCTCCTTCAGTGTCCCCCTCACCGTACTGATTCCATTCACTCTTCCTTCTTTGTCCAATCAATCCTTATGTGGAATGCATTACCTCAGGATTTCAGGATGGCTACCAATCGTCTCTCATTTAAAAAAAACTGTAGGACTATCTGTTGAACAAAATGTTGGCGGATTCTTCTAAACGCTAGTTGTTTCATGTCGTTATGTCAAACTGTCTGTTTCATATATAGTGTAGTTATATGTATGTATTATACCTGTATGTATTATATGTTATTTATGTATAACTGCTTTTGTTGTATGTATGTAATTAGTGCTCCGTTTTTAAATATTTTAATTTCCTTTTTTTTAAATTGTAATTGTGTTTTTAGTAATTTTTTTTCTCTCCTTTTTTTATAACTCATAATTTTGTTGCACCTACCACAGCTGTTTCTACATCACCTCAAGGTAGACTGGCAGAAATTGCCTCTGGCATTAAGTCCGCCTATGTACATAAGTGCATAAAGAATAAGTAAATAAATAAATAATTTTTTTCAAGTACATGCATTACAAAAACACGTGCTTTTCGCGGTAGCCCCTTAAAACATATAATAAGTTTCCAATAACTAGTACTACTCTTTCAATACCTTAGGACTAACCTATTCTAGCTTCATCTTATTTTGTGGCCGCCGCCTACTACGAACCCAACTCCCCTCCTATTAAACGCTACCGCCGTCCGCGGCATGTTCTCACCGACCCCCCCGATGCCCTTACATCCCTTCTTTCGGATACAGATACCGAACACAGGATCAGACACCGACCTCGCCGACGAGGTCGAAGAATCCCTTGCTCGCCGGCCGGTGCAGAGCACCACGGCGAGACACCTAGTATACGCCCTCCCCCATAGTGGCTACCCAAGCCGAGGCCGTTCCTCCTTGAAGCGCCCTTGAGCTAGTTGGCCACTTGCCCTTCTGGCTCGAGCGTAGTGGTTGCACGCTCGCCTTCTTGTCCGGTGAAGCTGTAAAGGCCCCGTGGCCAACAGCGTAGATCATTCACACACACAACATTTATCTTATTTTTTCATCCGCCCATGAAAGCTTCAACAAAATAATTCACCTATTTATATGTACTCCGAACATCATCTTAGCGTAGCTAAAGGTCCAAAATTAAATATTATACCAATAAAACCGATAATAATGGCTTCCAGCACATCCGACCTCAGCGATAATTCTTTCTCCCCACGAATAAATATACCTTCGACGTTTTCAAGTTAACTTGGTGTATAATAACCTGAGACAGGAACCCACCCGCCCTCCAGCCAGATATAGTAATAAAAGGAATCCCTTTAAACGTATCTTTGGCCCTTCGACTTATAAATATCAATTTATCCGAAATGTCAAATACGGCAAAGCCGAGCCATTTTCACGTTACGAACCGCCGGTGATCCGTCTCGTGGGCGTACGGTTTATCTCAATTTTTCTTGTAATTTTTATGAAGAACAGACTTTTCTGGGGTTTGGAAAATAAGTGTACGTATTTTATTTTGTGCGAGGTATGATTTTTTAGAAATGAGGCTACAGATAATGATTGTACAATGTTCTCGTAAACGATACCATGTAAGATAATTATATGACATGTGTTCTGTAGGACGCGGTGTTATTCACAATGTGGCAGGCCCTTAGTCAAAAAATCTATTATGTATCGATGATTTTCTATTAAAGAATTCTCAGTTGAATCTAGAGTTTGGAATTGTGTCCAGTAGATAGCAATCAATTCTCACCCATTTACATTGAAACCTAATATCGTCAGCGATGTTTATAGTTGTGCCACCCTTGCTTGTACACTGCACGAGATTTTTTTCAGGTTATTAAAAATACCAATCTAAATCCACACAAAAAAAAATCTAATATGAAATTTCCTTTTTGCGCGATTTTCTGGCTCGTAACAAAATTGTCCCACCACAAAATTTCTTAAATTTATCCCATTAAACTTATCCCACAGCAAAACAAAAACCACTCATACACGACATTAACATTCATTAAATGCCCCCATCCCTTTTAATTTTAAGTGTGCCAACAAAAATAGAGCAATACATTAGGTGGATTTACGGTACAAATATATGTAAAGTTTGCTGGATATATTATATTTTGGGGTTGGTCGAGACGAGAGGGGGTGTACGTGAAAACATTCGTGTACGTGCCTTAGCATAATTCCTTAAGGGCCTTAGGATGGTGAGCTTCCGCAATTCGTCTTGCTGGAATCCCTAATTTGAAATGTGGATGAATTTCGAAATTCCACAAGTTAAATAGTCTGTGTACAGATGTAGATCCTAGAAGATAAGACACAAAGGCTACTTGCGTGTACTCTGGCATTCTTATATAAAGTCACTAAATCATATAAAGTCACTAAAGCTTAGCCGGTTCCTAGAGAAATGTACATAACATATACGCCTCGATAAGGTCACAAGAGGCATCGACCATTAGAAATCAACTAATAAGCCCTGTCAAAAAATATGTTTATAATTATTATATGTAGAGGCAAGTTACAAGTATAAATGCTAACCAATATATCAATGCGTCCGATTAGCTAGTGCCGATTTGTAGATATGATATCCAAAAAATGTTTTGAGGGCTTCGCACGATCTGATTGCGTTTAACGTAACGCTATCGAATCGATTCGGCATGCTTTACACGCCAAAAATAAAATTCTTTTTAATAAATATAAACTGTAACCTATTTGCGCCTTTATTAAAAACGCGACAACCCGATATTTCGCGAACGCTTCCAATCATAGTAATCCGCTAATCGTAGCCGCCGCCGATTACTATCATAACTCCCCTCCTATCAGCCGCTACCGCCGTCCGCGGCATGTTCTCACCGACCTTCCCGATGCCCTAACAACCCTTCTTTCGGATACAGATACTGCACACAGTATCAGATACCGATCTCGCCGGCGAAGTTGAAAAATCCCTTACCCGCCGGCCCGTGCAGAGCACCACGGTAAGATACCTAGTACACTCCCTCCCCCCATAGCGACTGCCCAAGCCGAGGCCGTTCCTACATCAGGCGCCCTTGAGCTAGTTGCCCTCATGCTCTTTTGGCTCGAGCGTAGTGGTTGCACGCTCGCCTTCTTGTCCGGTGAAGCTGTAAAGGCCCCGCAGCCAACAGCGTAGATTATTCACATACACACACAAAGTGTTTTTACAACGTTATGATAACGTCAAATGGTTCGTGCTATGCTCTACGAGAGCACATAATGAAAACTTTGATGTTAGCGTGACGCTAGCGAGTTGATATCCCATCCTTGACACACTACACATTCATTAAATAAACATGAACGTGACAGCACGTTTACTGTACTGTTATAAAAATGATATATTCAGCTATTTTTTAATCGTTCTTTAGTTCTATACACCTTGATAAGCAGAGGGTGAACCGAATTCTTATACTTCTATACTAATTTAATAAAGAGGAAGGCTTTGTTTGTTTGTGAACGAAAAACTCTGTTGATATTGAACCGATTTTAATAATACTTTCACCGTTAAAAATCTACATTATCCAGAAGTCACATAGACCCGATAGGTGGCGCTGTAGTCGACCGGGTGCTGCGTGAAATTGCTAGTTCTTCATACAAAATGAAGGAAAGTAGACATTTTTATAAGCAATAAACAGACCCTACAGGATTTTTACAACTGTAATGAATCTAGTAATATCTTGATTTTGTTCATAATTATTTAGAAATACCATCAGTTGTAATAAGTTATTGGTGTGTAAAAGCGACAAATGACTCTTTCATAAATAATTCCTTTTACTAATTATGGGGAAATCATACTTAATTACCAGGGACAACATATTATATGGACACGTAAGCTCTTAGTGGTATATTATAATTTATCACACAAAGTAACTATTACTTGTGAATTACGCAAATAAATATAAATGTACATGGAATAATCGCACGCGTACGCTTGTATGATTTATATCGCTTTTTATATACATATTTCGTTGTGTAGTAGTTAGTATATAACAATAATAATAATACTAGCCCTGTTAAGAAACTGTCCCACCGTTGGGCACGGGCCTCCGCTTAAACTGGGAGGGTTTAGGCCATGGCCCACCACGCTGGCCTAGTGCGGGTTGGCGAAAATCACACACCTTCGAGAAACTCTTAGGCAAGCAGATTTTTGTCACGATGTTTTCCTTCGCCGTTAAATCGATTGATCATTATTTACATATTCTGTTCTATAGTAGTTAGTATTACATATAATTTGTTAGTTCACTACTTTGGATCGGGTAGGTTGTTATAATATCAAGACCCAACTAATGGCTGGCAATATTGGCAATAGAATTTTGGCAGATTTTCTATACAAAATTTGTCAACATTCTATCCGTAGTAGGCAAATATATCCTTGAGTAAAATATTGAAACCGGCGTAAATACGCGGGTCAAGACTGTCTTTTGTGTTTTAAAATATTTTGAAATTTAGACAGTCACCCCGCCTCCATTCATATTAGTTTAATTTTGTTAATGTAACTAAATTCCTTTAGAAATGGTTACAATTGATAATTTAACTGTACCCATTTCTTTTATGCACTTATTAAATAAGATCATTAAACAAAAAATGAAGCTACATTGGAAATTATCTTTCAACAAATAATGAGAGGGCATTGGTCACATCCACAGAAATCGTAGTGGGGATATACCATAGGCGTAATGTTTCAAGTAAAATCGTATCTTATCTATAGCATAACGTTAATTCGTCTTTAACGTCATTTTCACCACTCTTGGAGTATTTAAGATTCTATATTTACATTTTTATCTTTCACAGTAATCCTCATTATCATCTAATAACACATTAAGCACTTGCTCTACCAGAACAATAACTTAAACACTCAAAGCTCACTGCAATAACTCTTGCAAAACTAAAATTATCCAGCGTTGAAGCTCGCTAGCGCCATACATCCTATTTTTCTTCATTACACCGCACAACTCCTGGATTTAAATTTTTCGCTTCAAACTTGTTAGGAGATTAGCGACAAAGCGGCCCTGATATCTTAAATGTGGATCTGGTGTAAACAAATTCGCGAGCGCTCCCCGGACTATTTATGAGTTTATATATCATTAACAAATTATATTAAAGCTCAGAGGAACACAGTTTTTTGTTGGCTGTTACACTGTTAGCGTGTAATTTAGAGGTGTTGTGTAAAGCGATGCGTTTTTGATGCTTATCGTAATTGTTAGAGCGTTTTGGTTGAGGAAAATTGTTGGCTGTTTTTCATAGTTTCATTATCTTTGATTGGGGGCTTTTTATATATACGCACTTTTGGATTCCATTGAGTTTTTTTGCATGACGGAGAAAACACGATGTCCTGCCCAGCGTGTAAATATAAGCCGCTGTGACTACAGCGGCTGACTAGCAGGAATCAACGTGAAACGGAGTTGGGCAGACATGACATATGGTATACAATACCCACTGCTCCTGTTCATGTCTAGATCTCTCTTTCCAAACGAGTGGGCTTCATGTAATCCAATGCAATGTAATAAATCGTAATCGATTTGGGGGGTTATAGACATTACAGAAAGAAGTTAAAGATTATAACCCTGAGTCATCTATCTATCATGGGATAGTTAATATCTCTCGGATATAATCTTCTAATGTTCCTTTAGACTGCAGACTATATGCACGGGAGTTACAAGTAAGTATCATATTCGAGAATGATTTTTACTACTCGTGAAATCTTTCCTACAGCTACTTTAAATTACAGATTTAATTAAATGCAAGATAGTCGCTAAAACCTTCGTGTTTTAGCGACTATCTTGCAATTATTTTTTATAACTTTTAATAATAATATTCTTAATCTGGTTTTAAATACGTAACGTTAAATTGGCGTGTGTACATCTTCTATGTTCTTTTAAAATTTTAATGTCTCGTCATTTCTACAGTGGATGGTGCTAGTATACCCACAGCCGTACCCATTGGTATGAGGCAGACTTATGGTTCAGAGCAGAACTATTGACATGTGATTTATGTACCTATGACTAGAAGATGACTAATGACTTCTTACAAAATTTGCTTATAGATATTGTCCAACATATAATGAGAAACTGAAGTACACACCTTTATTTCATAACAGAAAGCTACATACTTATAATTATAGTCAATAGTATTAGCCAAATAAGTATTTTTGAAATTAATATCTTGGTATCATTAAGGTGAAAGAAAGATTTTGTACTCGAAATAACGACGTGTTAAAGAATTACCTAATAACTGTAAAAAGTTTATAGCTCATTCGCTAAAACCGCATTTTACTCTGACATTACGCTTAAACGACAAACATAAACTCAAACAAAATGCGCTCACATTAACGATCCGATGTAAAATCATTAGCATGAACATAACCTTCTGCCATCAAACGTTTGATTAGCGAAACAAAAGTGTAGATAGCAATAAAACCTTAAAATAATATTATTTTGTAAGAATTTTTCCTTTAAAAATGGCTGTAAAGCCCTCATGGGGATGGGATATTTCCGCGGCTCGACGGCTCAACAAAGGGATGAATTCAGAGGACAATACTGTGGGCCCATCTGCACCCACTTCCGAGATTCAATTAAATTTTTACTGAAGATTATCACGCAGACATAAAACAGGAGGTGTTCGGACCGATTATGTATACCACTTATAAAAAAGCCTATAACATTTTATGAGAAACTTAACATTTGTTATTTTTAAAAAATATCGTAGCATTGTATACTAATTTTAGGTACCTTTAATTAGAGATTAATAAAAGAAACGAATGTCTTTCAATATTGTCCCGTATATTTTAAGTATGTAATAAAACTACCAAATCTTCTCATCCAGTGCCTCAAGACTAAAGTTTTTAGTCAATGTGTGTTGCCAGTGATGACATATGGATCAGAGATGTGGTATCTTACAGACCTATGTCTCATAAAAAAACTCAGAGTAGCTCAGCGAGCTATGGAAAGAGCTATGCTCGGCGTTTTTCTACGTGATTGAATCAGGAATGAGGAGATTAGTAGAAGAACCAAGGTCACAGATATAGCCCTCAGGACTCGCAAGGGAAAGTGGCAATGGGCGGGCCACTTAGCGCGAAGATCGGACGGGCGTTGGGGTAGAAAGATTCTAAAGTGGAGACCAAGTATTGGCAAGCGTAGCGTAGGACGACCGCCTGCCAGATGGACCGACGATCTTGTAAAAGTCGCAGGAAGTCGTTGGTTGCAGGTGGCATCAGACCGGTTACGCTGGAAAGCGATTGGAGAGGCCTATGTTCAGCAGTGGACAAGTATAGGCTGAGATGATGATGATGATGATAAAACTACATTGGTCAAGCTATCTCTTTCTCTCTATATTACCACGCTAGTTGTCTTTAATTTTAAAAAAAATGTTTATTTTAAGAAGAATAAAAAAGTATCTATAGGTGCTACATCACATTTTGCTGAGGTATTCTTAGTCCAAATGAGACAAAGGCAAGTCTGTGGATCATTCTTTGGCTACGTTACTTCAAGTATCTATTTGAAAATCTGAAATGAGAGTGGGCAAGGCATGTTAATAGAATGCATCCTGAGAGATGGGCTAGAGTCGTCACGCAATGATCGCCTGATTATGGTCATGGACTTGGAAGGTTATGGGGAGATCTTTACCCTGCAATGGGAAAATAATCTATCTATAACCTCACGCCAGATCCCTTGCGGGGTAGGCAGAGAGTACAGAGTTCCAACAGGTTCTTTCCTTACATACCTCTCTGGCTTCCTCGACTCTCATAGTTCGTCTCATACACGCTCGCCGGTTACGGAGACTCTTGACTTTTCCATCAGATAAGACTCGGTTTATTTGGTCGTGGTAAGATAGTCTAGGTCTTCCCCGGTACCTGCATCCTTCCACTTTCACATTGTATATCTGTTTTGTCATTCTTTCCTCTGGCATTCTTTCTATATGCCCGAACCAACGGAGCATGCCCTTTCTCATCTTTGGGAAAATAATAACAAAAAATATGTATTAGCTTACTGTTATTTGAATAACTAAAGGAATTTGCAGATCTCTAATAAAATCATACGGACAAATTGTGCTACAGAAGGCGATAGACATCGTTCTTCTATGAGCACACCTAACCAGCCCCGTGTTTGTCCGGGCACGGTCGTAAATGAAAAATAAACATGCGTCGGGTACTTTATGCGAGTCGCGATGTTACACGTGCTTATTAACAATGTTTGTCTGTTCGTCGCACCGTTTGCTTTGCGCTTTAACGTAATATGTCTTGGTATTTTAATGACACGCTTTTAATATAAATTAAAATTTTGAGTGCCGCTCCGCGAGTGATGTGGCGTGATTATTTTGATAGAGAGAGTGAGAGAGAGAAATTTTGAGTGATTTTAGCGTAGGTATAATGTGCCTAGTGATCTTGGGATTGAATCCTAGATCAGACAGAGTAGTTTTGTCTCGAAAAAATTCTAATATCAAGTCTGAAACTGTGTCTGGTATAATGGCAGCTGGCATCCTATTACATTAGGATCTAACATCCTGAGCGAAAATTTGGTCCACCCATTACACCTCTGTAACTCTTGCTTGAGGAATATAGGCGTAATAGTGAGTGTAATGTGATAAAATATTTAGGTAGATAGTGATGAAGAAAGAATATAGTAAGTTGAACTTATAGTAGGTCGTAAGAGACTACTAAAGCAAGGAGAAATACCGCAAGTAACAAGTTCAAGTAGGGCAGTGCCTACTTTAGCGCCAGACGATTTAGCATAAACCATTTGATGTTAAAGTCACATTGTCGAGAAACTGTGCTGTCATGTTTATTATTATTTAGTAAAGCTGTTGTGTAAAAAAGATGGCATATTAGCTCGATAGCGTAGCGCTAATATCAATTTGTGCATACTAAGCTCTCAAATTGGAGAAGAGCTCGTTTTGGACGGCTGGTGTGGGAAATAGAACAACAGTTTTTGGGTGTAGGAAATAGATCTTGATTTAGGAAAATATAACTTAAACTAATAAGGATCTAGTTAAAAATGCTACTATTTAAAAAGTTTACCTTTGCAGTCTCAAAACGATTTATTATGTTTTAATGAAATCACAAAAGCAGTGATAGCCTAGTGATTAGACCGTTGGCCTGCAAAGTCAGTTCAAACCCAGGCACGCACCTCTGTCTTTTCTGCTTTAACGGTTAAGGAAAATATCGTGAGGAAATCGGTTTATCGAAGGTGTGCGAAGTTCGCTAACCCGCACTGGGCCAGCGTGGTGGACTATGGCCTAAACACTCTCAGTCGGAGAGGAGGTCCGTGCCCAACAGTGGGACAGTCTCTTAACAGGGCTTATATTATAAATATTATTAATAAAATCATGGGAGAAAAATTACTTTCTAACTATACAAAAGAAATGTAAGTACAAATGTAGAATGCAAACAAAGAGTTTCTCATAAAGTGATTAACCCGTTAATAGGGGTTAATGAAACAAGACTGCAAAGTCACGACTTTGAAACTTTTAGCTTAATGTCGCTTAAGTAATATTTGCCGTTTTGTGTAAGTACCTACATTTATATTACGTATAGACTTAAAAAGGTTGATAAGAATACTACAGCTGCATTTTTTTTATATTGTAAAGACTATTATATAAGTCTTATATAAGTCTATTAATTGGTGGTGCATGGTACGGCTGCCAATTAACAGATCCTGAGTTCGATTTCTAGATGGATGACAATGCGCTCTTGAAGATTATGTGCCAAAAATTATAAGAAGCATTCAGTTTCTAAATGGTCTATTATATATTACATGAGTACGTATTACTCGTCTGTGATGCCAATAAAATTAGAAGGCATCTTTAAGTATTGTTAAAAACAGTCTTCTTGATAGGAGGTGAACCTATTCCCTAGATAGACTGGTCAATCAATCTATAATAGGTAACCTTTACAACATCTACAGAAAGAAGGACTGACACTATTCTCTTACCAGGTAAGTGAGACCACACACCGAAATATAGAGCACATAATACACCACTTGAAATATGAAAATGTTAAAATATCGTGTTCATTAACCTCACATCCGCAGCTCCGTATACTTCCCAATTTCACTACACAAAAAAATATATGAACCTATTCTCATACATATTCCTTATTATGTCGTATAAAGTACAAACACTAATATCTTTATAAGCGAGCCCAAAACAAATTACCATAGGAAAGAGATCCAAAAAACTTTCCCTACACTCATACCCATTATAAGTTTCCAAAGAAAAACACTTTTCGTGCACACGTCGTACTCTCCCGGTTTTTTCTCGGCGCACTTTTCTAAGTGCTATAAATCTCTCGGCTAAATAATTGAAGCGATATTTTATGCCAAAACATTCCGCGGGAAGGGATGTCGCGCCACCTGCCGCCCTCTACTCAAACTTGTACCACTTTCCAGTTTAATTTGGTTGCGTAATGTATTTTCAATTACTTCCAAAGGAGCACCGTGATTTGTGGTCGGTCTAAAAGAGATTGGAGAATAATTCTTCTTGCCTAATTTAAAGTTGCCTAGGTAGCGAGCGGAATGAGATGCGGCGATTGGTGCTCCGTTGCGGTGGTACCGCTTGAAATGTGTTTTGTTTTATGTGTATTGAATTGTTTGAAGTTTTTATCGGGATATATGTGGTTTGTTGTCGTGAAAGAGGAGCGCTACTAGAGCTACGATACAGTGACGTTCTTTGCGATTACCAAGGTTAATTAGTAACCAGCTCGGTTAGTCTGAAACGGGTGACAGTTTGTGCCATTTTTAAATTTGAGTGTCTTCGTGTATTACGTTAGTTAGTATATACTTAATGTGGTACTCGCTTAGCCAAATTGTAAGCTTTATGTCCACAAACCTACCTTTACCAATCTGCTCTGATTCTATGTGGTGTCTATGACTAATTCTCCCTTACACTGATTTGTGAGAGAAGGCTTTGGCCAATAGTGAGAGTTTAAATTTAATTAGATATGGGTTGTTGAGCTTGGATTCATTTACATACTGATGCTTAAAGGTAGCGCGAGATGTACACATTAAAAAGAGATTTTATGACCACTGGATTACCATGAATGAACTTCACCTATAATTGCCAAAACTGAAATTTAAACACCGTCACGCCTATATTTCCCAAGCGGGGGTGGCAGAGGTGTACTGAGTACACCCACTTTTCACCGATGTTAGGTCCCATATAATAGGGGGCGAGCCTATTGCCATATACCGGCTACAATTCCAGACTTCGGACTCATAATAAGAAGTTTCTGTTAAAAAAACTTCATTTGTCCGACCTAAGATTTCTACCCAGGACCTCGTGATCACCAAGCGATGCGTTTTGCACTAGATCAACGAGGCAGTCGAACTGAACTTTATTATTATATTAATAATTTAATAAAAATATCGTAACTTCAAACCAAGCAAGTGCAAACTTAGCAAGTCAATTTATGTGATACCTACAATAACAAACAAAGAATTCTCGACAGAATCCCGCATTTCATATTCATAACCTTGAGAATAATCTACACAAACATACAGTGCACATACCTACTATCGCATAAATTTTTATTTATAAAATACTTGTGTAAACGCATTACATTGTCAGAGCGCAACTAAAATCGCATTTAAAACGCGCGACGAGATCTGATAACGGACCCAAAGACCACAATACGATGGCGCGTCATAAATAAACGCTCACTTTTTCACTTCCAAAGGGAAATTTATCATTTCGTACGACTTTTTTTCCCCTTCCCCCCACTTTTTTGTACATCTTGGATCACACTTTTAAACGCCATTTATTTCTTTCGTTCGACGTTTCGTACGTTCCGCGGGCTGTGATGAAGGTATCGTTATGTGGTATCTGATAATAAAATGCTTGAGTTGCTTGATTCGATTTACATATTAGGGTTGCCTTTTTCATGAAAGGTTTTTTTGTATATGACCTTTTTATTGTTAATAATTTATGATGTAGTTATGAGGTTTGAACATTGCTAACAGAGTCATCTATTTAGGGCATTCGTTTAAAATAATTTTATAGAAAAATTTGCACGCAGTGTTGCTTTTAATGATAAAAAATCTTGCGCTTCCAATGTATATATTCATCTGAAACCTCTTGAATGATAGGGTCTATATATCATCCATTCAGAATAATATATTTACATAGAATGTCAAACTAATATATTATATTTTCGACTTTCCATTCACGCTCTATTAGATGCAAAAAGTCGATATCCACACTATTAAGAGAACGTTATTTTTTTTGTGTCGCCCATTCCACTCGGGCTAAAACGTGACTAATGAACCGCACCGCGTCCTTTGTTCACACAAGTTGTTTTTATAAATCCTCAACATCCATCGCGGACTCGATACCGCTTCTTTGTATTCTCTTTATAAAGTGCATTATAAATTTCAGTCTCAATCGGCCATAAGTCATACGTGTAATGAATAAGGGCGATTTGTTTTGAATCCTACCAAATTTATGGACGATATCGAGCTTTTTTACAGGCGTTCCGCGCCTCATTCCGCCATTGTGATCGCCTTTTTCTGCCCCTTTTTATCCCAAGTTTTTTTATTGTCCTCAACACTGACACTTTACGAGTTATTAATTGGTTGTCACGAGTTTATTTATTTCTCTATTTTGACGTGGAAGCGTTTTTCGCCGTATATTACGGAGGCTGGATTGAAAATCTATCATATTCAGCTTGTCGTAAATTTAACTTGATATAGTGCGTTACACGGTAATAATTTTGCGGAACCGTCGCATAGTGCGGACGGATGTGACGTTTTAAATAACGACTTTGGATATTAAAATGGCCGCCGAATATGCGTTTTCGTCATAAATTATATATTAATTTACACAGCGTAAAAATGCCATTACGTTGTCATCGGTGGATGTATGAGTGTGCTTTTTATAAATTGTATCGTGAAATGTTTACGCGTTTAAAAATTAGTTTTTTTATGAGTAATTGTGAACAAATGGTCTCTGAAATTAAACAAGAATTTCTTTGGAACAGTATATTATGTCAACCAAAATTCATAATCATATTATTTAACTAAATATAAGTATGTAAGTTACGTAACAACAACAATAAGAAGTGTGATTAATTCAGATATGCTGAACCTGTGGCTTGCTGTGTGTTAATATGATAAGAACTCATCAAATTTTCACGAAATTTATACTTGCTATTACTTGTAGACTTTAGTGTTTTATTAATATCTATCTATCTATCTATATCATCACGCCAGCTCCCTTGCGGGGTAGGCAGAGAGTACAGAGTGCCAACAGGTTCTTTTCTTACATACCTCTCTGGCTTCCTCCGCTCTGATAGTTCATCTCATACACACTCGCCTATTTTATTAATATGCTTTGTTTATGTTAGTCCTGCATTCATTATGCAAGCGTTAAGACTCAATCCTCCAGCAAGCAGTAACCGAGCAATCTCCCGCCCATCACACAGGCCCACTACGTTACTGGAAGCTTTCTCTTACGCAACACTAACATTTATAATGTATGTACGTACGCCTGTATGCTATTTCCCCGTCTTATGTAGGTACTTTTTTTCGCCCATAAACCATTGTTGGCTGCTTTATTCCTTGATTTATACGAGACGTTCGAAAGACAAATAGCCGGATTGTGTTCCAAATTTTTAAAGCCACATTTCGCTTCGCTCGCAATCGCACCCCCGGAGTAATACCTTGCGGGGCGCGGGGAGGTCGGTGCTTAGGCCTAGGGATCATGGGGGAAACTTTAAAACTAGAATAAGATAAATAGACTGCAGATTTCATAGTAGCGCTACATGACTTTCGAGTTTTGAAGTTTTGGTTGAAGTTTTCGTAATTGAGCTTAACATTTTTAAATAGATTATTTAAGTGTAGGGATTAGCTAATATTAGTCAAGTCCCTATTATAGAATGATAAACCATTTTTACAACTGCAATAAAAAGTTCTTTGTACTAATTAAATTTCACTGTTATAACAATTTCAAATGTTTATCTGCATAAAAATCATATAAGTTAAAGCAAATATCTACACTTAAACATAGTTTGTATAAATCGCACCAAAATGTTGAGCGCGAATGCATTAGAAGATTTTCACTACCCTTATTAAAATGCGTTTTTCCAGTATCTTTCACTGGGCCCTTATTCGCTATGACCAATCGGGGCGCGTTACGATAACTTTGTGAAATGGTCGTGTAATGGTCACAGAAATCGTAATAATAAAATACTAGCAGTGAAAAACCGTGGAAATGGCGCACGATTTAATTCGAAACCACTGTCGCAGCTTTGCCATACATGCACAGTTTGAAAAAATAGACACAGACTCACATACACTTGTATTGTCTCATACAAGGTGTAATATAATAAACGCAAGACCTGTAAGCACTGTAATAAACTAAATTTATTCTTGATTTAAAGCATTACGGAGATTTTAAATGAAACTTGTACGTGTATGCATGTGTTTTGAAAAATGCATTTCTAAAACGTATTTCTCAAAACACATGCATACACGTACAAGTTTCATCGTTAATTGGGGTATAAAAGTGCTTAAAAAGGGGTAAAAAAATTAAATGTTTGGAATTTTTAATAGTTTTGAATTTGTGAAGCAATTATCTAATCTGGGTGTCTGAGGTCTTGCGTTATTTACGATACAACTTGGAGATACAGATACATGTTTTGGAAGAATTTCATACCAATATTAGCTATTGTATTACATAACATTAGTCTACGCAGTCTAAAGCATTATGCGATCTGTGTAAACTGTCTCACATGTGTGGCGACTATTAAAAGATAATTTTACGAAATGATCGTAACGCACGGTGTTAAGTGGTAATTCATCATAAAGAATAAGGGCCCTCCTAAGTAGAGGCGCCACCTATCGCCGTCGGAACGATTTAATAGGAATTCTCTCATTTCTATCGGGTTCTTACCGCGAGATTTATAACTACCGTGAATCTTTTTTTCCATACAAATGTACTTAAACGTATTTATAAAAGTAAAAGGAATATGTTTAAAATTATATTAAAATGTGTATTCTGTACTTTTGGACATGTGACATGGGGAAACGCTTAATGAAGTCTATTCGTATGTGACAGTCAGAAAGATTTGTCAAATTCTATCTCTCTATCTATATCATCACACCCGATCCCTTGCGGGCAGAGGCAGAGAGGTAAAAGGTCCAACAGGCTATTTCCTTTCGACCACTGGCTTCCTCGACTCTCATAGTTCGTCTCATACACGCTCGCCGGTAATGGCAAAACTACTTATAATGAAATTTTATACATTTTTTTCAGACATTATCCAAATATCTAGGTGCCGATTAAATATGATAAGGCTACTAAAAAAGAAATAGTTTAATATTAGCCCTGTTAAGAAACTGTCCCACTATTGGGCACGGGCCTCCTCTCAAACTGAGAGGGCTTAGGCCATAGTCCACCACGCTGGCCCAGTGCGGGTTGGCGAACTTCACACACCTTCGAGAAACTCTTAGGCATGCAGGTTTCCTCACGATGTTTTCCTTCACCGTTAAAGCAAGTGATAGTTAATTTTTAATACGCACATGCTTTCGAAAAGACAGAGGTGCCTGCTAGGGTTTGAACCCGAGACCTCTGACTTTGCAGTCCAACGGTCTAACCGCTAGGCTATCACTGCTCTTAGGAAAACTTTGACCGGCGGAAATTTTCTTAGTAGGCTTTGGAAAAGATCAGAAGAAATGATCATAGATGATGTTAGTTAGCAACTAATATAGAGACGATAGGTGTCTTTAAACCTGGTAAAATATAGATTAAAAGTTGGATTTCTTTCTTTCTAAATATATGGTATATATGTATAGTGTAGTTATTGTCTTCTTACAATCGGCATAACTTCCTTTACCACAAATTAACTAGACCTCAAACAAAAGAACTCTATCGCCCACACTCGCAACTATCCAATTGAAAATCAGCACGTAACATTTCGCCGACTTAATTTTTACCCCATAAACGCACCCCACGAATCGCGATACGGTATGGAAATTCGCCGTCGCTCCTCGGCAATATTCGGCAATATTCGGTCGGACGTGCGTCCCGAACTAAATAGCCTATTTGAGACTAATATGCAATAACCTACCAACCTTTTCCGTTCTTCATTTGGAAAATCAACTTTACAACCTTGGACTGGAGTCTATTATCGTTTGGTAAGTGTTAAGTTAAAGACTGGGTTTTACATAATACATCCCTTTATTCTTTACTTCATATATTACTTTGCGCGTGCTGTCTGCGCAAAGCAATATTTATTGTTTGACCGTTATTGCGCCGGATGACGTATTGCTTGTATTAAGGATAGGTTAAGGATGGCGGGCGCGTGACGTGGTGGCCTTCTGCTGTTGTGTAAACAAACAAATGTGGAATATAACTTCCAACAAAAATATATATTAGGTTTATAAATTCAGAATTGATTAAAAACTGTGTGAGGTGTATTATTCGCGATATTTAATATTATTATATAACATTTTGCAATGCAGATTTATTTGGAAAAATGTGTTTATAATTTAAACCACTCGGTACACTGATCCGGATAATTACACAAAGTATAGTCCAAAAGTATTTGTTTCTAAGTAACTCCTTTTATCAGGTTTCTCGACTCATCTGATAGGTCTCTAGATGGATCTCTAGATGGGTGACCATTTGTGATATTTTCATTCACAAGCGTCTCCTTGCTTCAGAAAGCACGTCAAGTAATGACTTGTATAACTATGACTAATGAGTCACAGCTATCATTAAATGCTTGATAAGTTCCACAACAGTAGCTGGCTACAAACCTGCCTTCAACATTCTGCACTCGGTCCGCGAGGTGAAGTATAACCTCTTCTCTCAAACTCAAATAGTTTATTTTGTATAAGCCCTGCGGGGCGCTAACAAATAGTCAATATACATTTGTTTAAGTCTTGTTAACTACTAATCTATCACTGAAAAGATCCGGCGAAGAAACTCAGCGGGCTTGTCTTCTTTCATTTACTTATTTTTTCTTTTTTTTTCAATCATGATGTGTGGATACAATGTTTAGGTTATAATTAAATAGTTTATAATCAAGCTCCAGAGTGATGCCTTACGATCGAGATGTGAATCTAATGATGTTATCTTGAAAGAGGGTCTAAAGGATTCCAGATGGAGCCGTCCCCACAAGCAGCACCCGTTCACGAGTATGACTGCTGGAACAACCATCACCTCGGTTTAGGCCTTTTCCTAGTAGTGAGATAGTTTAAGCTCAAGTAGAAACAATTTTAAACCAATTCATTTTTCTTCAAAATACTTCTTACCAAATATCTTTCTCATTAATTGCTTGTTAAGAGCCCGCAGCTCTATATACCGCACTAAATATTTTTCTAACATCCCCTTCACAGGGGTAGTAATGAATTCATTTTATTTACGAGCCGCAGACTGGCTGACGACCGATAACGTCCCACCCAATATCATATCGCCATTACATTTGGGTACTGACTGAAATATGTCCTGATACTGTAACGTTGCCCTTAGCTTTTTGTCGGGCTCAATGTGGTGTCTTTTAATATTTTTAAAACGCAGATAGTTTCAATTTTTTGTGTTTTGTGGGTAGGTAGTTGTTTTTCTACAAGTGGAAAAATTGATATTGCCATGTGCTTAAAAAAAGTTAACGAATTATTAACCAAAATGGTTACTGTTTAATTATATTTACTAAATTACAACAACAATTACAATTAGAACTTAATAACAAAAAATTACATTACAAAAAAAAAATAGAAAAGGATTTGGAAGGAAAAAATACGTATGTATGGATTTTAAGATTTCAAAAGTGTTAGAAATTTTAAGAATTCAAAAGTATTTTAATTAACGAAGATTATTTTTAATTTCATTTTATTAATTAAGAAATTATCACCTAAATAATTACATAAAAATTAATAGCAACGCCGAACAATATTTCCATTATAATTACGAAAATATTTGCGCATTCGCAGCACGTTCATAGATCATAAATAACACGCCCAAGAGACAGGTGAAAAGGTAAAAACGTTGCTCAACTCCATTTGACTTACAAGCGAAACTATACACGATAGGAATAAAAAGTAAAACATACAGCCGTTTTACGCTTAGGCGAAAGAATAGGAATAAGTTGACAGAGACTTTGCCCCTGAATTATGTTTCTCAAGATAAACGACGCGGGCGAAATGAAGTCGCACCCCCTCCCGCCACCCTCGCAACACCCCCCGGAGCCCCTCCCAGCGCCCTCTGGAGGCAACGCGCGGACATAAATTTTGAAAGAAAAATCCACGATGGTTTCGCTCGGAATGTGTGATTTGGATTTTTAATTGAATTGGTTTCTGTAATCTATTTTATGGATTTATTGGTGTTTTGTTTACTTTATTAGATATTAATTTCAGATTTATATCGTCTTCCTTACCTACTTGGTAATATAACAATCTAAACTCCTCTAAAAATACACAATTGTCTGGCGATTATCTAATAAATTTGCATATGAACTTTCATTGACGTTTGTGATTCCTTAAAGGTGATAGATTCGTTACTGATTTTTGTCCATTACAAAAAATAGCATCTATCTACTAAAGGTTATGCAATTTTGTAGGGCTGACCGAATACTATTGAAAACACTTTCAAAAATTTTACATTTTTATTTGATAAATAACAATGTTCTTGTAATTAATGAAAGTGAAATTGATTTACTACGATACACACCGATCAAACAGTGTTATTCATAATTCAAACCAGAAGACAAATACCATTAATATGAAGCTTACTTAATATTTTCTCATGATATATCGTGACTGACTTATCAATTACGACAAGCGAACTTTTCCATCAAAAACCATCGTCATACAATAATAATGAAGATCCATATAAACTTCGCCTACTCCCATTCTTTTATCTCTCAGCGATCAATCGTCTTTTTTTCCTGTGTTTTTGTAACATTAATAATGCGTTACTATCTTCACAGAGATATCTATTGCTGACCTGTATTATTGTCATAGGGATATTTACAGCGCTCATTTATTTGTCGGTGTCCCCTCTTATTTTTCGTTCGGGGCCAATCCGATAGAGGCGACTGTTGAAAATTTTTCGTAAGCAGCAATACATCTTGTCGCGAGTGCTATCTCTCGCCGAACATTCGACGGCCACCCCTATACTGCGCTCATAGATTAAGCGGCGCAGAGGCGGTAAGCCTAAGAGAATATTTATAGTAAACGAAAATGATTGATAAACGTTTTAAATTGGTATGAGGTATTTAGGTGCTATGCTGATTGATTAACGCTTTCATTCATATAATACTCCTTTTTATCGAAATTTGCTAAATTGGGGTGTGATTTATATAGTCATTTATAGTCCACAAGTTGATTGATTGCGGTGTCAACAATAAACAACGAGGAAGCTCTAAGGCTCAATAATTACACAATTCTTATACACTATTTGCGTTGATAGTTAATCTCATATCTTGGTCTTCAAGATCAATTATTAAATGTAAATGGAACACTATAAATTTTGTTATAATTTTTGTTACGTCAGTCCGGTACCTTTTAGTCGGTACTAAAACAGTCACTTTAGTCAGTACAACGGAAGTCGGTACTTCCGTTGTTATTCTATATCATCATGCCAGATATCTGACGGGGTAGGCCTCTGACTACCCCGCAAATACAGTACAGAGTTCCCACAGGTTATTTCCTTACTGCTTCCTCTATTCTCATAGTTCATCTCACACATTCATACTTTAATCACTGTAATGATTGTCTCGTAATTTTAAAATCTGATGTTCTCTATCCATGTACGTTCACCAGTGAGCACTTTCTTTAAACCCGAACCTTTTCACTGGCAACATCTCGGTATTTTTCATTCAAATCCTTGCTTTAATCATAACCATCTTAGTAAATGGATTGACTAGAGCTATTCACTAAGTTCGCTAAACAGTATATTCCAGGCTGCTTCACAGAGCTATCACATAAATCACGACAAATCGTTGTCGCGTCTACATTTTATTTATACTTTAGTTCAGCCCCCGCACCTCAGCAGGCGGCGCGTCCCCCGCTCGACTAAAACCACTTGTGCCAATTTTCTTGGGGACTCTTTCCACTTTAGTTGAGCTACCACCACCGCGACACTTAACGTCGTATATTCACTTTCCTTTTATTGAAAACAGACTTTTATTACTGACAATTTAAAGTCCCATTTTCTTTACATTTTTATATGGTGTTACACCATTGAGGTTTTGACAAAAGCCGGGTATTTCGGGGTACATTTGTAGGCCTAGGCATTTCTTTTCCCGCCCTTACTAATGTCTTTTGGTTGTAATGAGAAGATTTTAGTGGTGGCTCTCATTTTAATTTGATTCTTGGCAGCTTTAGATTAGTGGTTTAGGGAATTGATATTAAAACGTTTGGGGGTGTTTTTTCCTTCCGAATAAAATGGGGTCAATTTGTATAAACAGTCCTATTACGTAGTGAAAGTTGCTTTTTGGAATCATAAAAACTGTAATAATGATTTGACAGTTGGAAATAAGGTGCCTTATGATTTTTGGAATTCATAAGAATTTCACCTACCTATTTTATTGAGGCGCTCGTAGCGCTGTGCGACCGCGGTGTTCTTATCGATCACCAAGGTTAAGCAACGTTCGACTCGGTCGGCCTGAGATGGGTGACCGTTTGTGGCATTTTCATATTCGAGCGTCTCCGTGCTTCGGAAGGCACGTTAAGCTGTTGGTCCCGGTTACCACTTAATGTGGTAGTCGTTAAGCCGAGTTGGAAGCCTTAAAGGCGGCTTGATAAGTTCCAACAGCAGGTGGCCACAAACCTGCCTCCACCAATCCGCACGTGGTCCGCGTGGTGGAGTATGACCTAATCTCTCTCACCTCGATTTGTGAGAGAAGGCCTTTGCCCAGCAGTGGGCAGTATAGGCTGATATTATTATTATTATTATTTTATTGATTTACAATTAGATTTCAAGACTCTTTAGCCTAATGCATGGTGCAATCACGAGGTCCAGGGTTCGAATCGGATAAGGTGGTATTGGGAAAAATCACAGTCCGCAGTATGGAATTGTGCTCGGTATAATGGTAATATAAATATACCAACTCAGTATACCCTTGTCACCCCTGCTGCGGGTATATAAAAAATAAAAATTAAAAATCTTTTATTTCAGACTAGAAAGTCAATATTGTTAGTATGTACAATAATAACTTAAGAAACTAATGTTAGTAAAAAAAGTACAGGAGTAAATAGGAAGTGGATGTCTCACTAGAGCCCTGCACACTCAGCAACAGGCGCGTGCAGCTGTATCCAGTGCTCCAGCATTGGGCAGTCCCACCTACCGCATAATGCTTTCAGGATGCTGTTTGAGCTAGGACGCCCTCTATGTAGGAGAAATGCACAGCTTTTTCGGATAGTGGCATGGAAGCCATCAAGTCCAGCCTCTGTGAACATCCCAGAGGCACTACAAAACCGTGGCAGCCCCAACAGGCGTAACGGTGTTGTTTTTAGCTTTTTTTAAGTTAAAGCAGTATTTATCACGATGTCTTGTGGTAAGTACGTGATCTCCTATCGATTTATTAAACTGTTGAACTCTTTTGATAAAATCTATCTATAGCAACACGTCAGACCCCTTGCGGGGTAGGCAGGGAATACAGAGTTCTAAAAAGTTCTTTCCCTACTGACTTCACTGGATTTTTCACTCACATAGTTTATACGTGATCGTCGGATACGGAGATTCTTGACTTGCATTTTAGATACAATATTACCTAATCTGAACAGGTAAATATTTATTTTTTATCAGTGCTCTAGAAGCTGCTTCATAAAAATGACTGAAGGATAATCTTGGGGTAGAGTAGCAGAACCATAACAAATTATTCGAAGAAGATGTAAATAAAAGAAAGCTGTTGATGATTATGATTAAGGCGTAAAATATCCAGTCAAGATATAAATGTACGAAAAAATCTACATATGAAATTAAAAATACCAAGAAGTTAAATAAAACTGAAGCATCCATGCACGATCATCATCCCAGAAACGACTTTTATTTCTTGTCACATGCAGGTAGGTTCTACCTCATGTCACCATGCTTTTTACTTACTTGAATTTGTTCCCAAATAATGCTGATACTTTTAATTGTAAAGTTTTTTGATGATTGGGATTTGTTCGAAATTATTTTATATGTATGCAGCCACCTGCTGCCCAACTGACTGCTTCATTGGTCTAGTAGACTAGCGCCTGCGAGGCCCTGGGTTCGAATCGATAATTGGTAATGGGTATGAAAATGAAGTAAGTGCTCTTAAATGACATGAAAGTAGGATTTGTTAAAGCAAAAACTAAATGCTTCTAGTTATATTTAATTCCTAATGATAATATACCTCTTGAGATTTGATGAAAAGTGCATTATAAAGTGCAAAAACAAGTAAAATTGATTTACGTTTTTAGTAATGTGATCAACTCATCTCGTTGATGTTTTTTCAAGGGACAAAAAACAGCTTACTAAGTTACAAGGATTAAGAAATGGCAAATAATTACTTCAAAAAGTTCAAATTAAATCATTTTTTTTTCTCTCTATAGAAATCTTCTTTACGACTTTTTGAACTGACAGCAACTATCTATAATTCAGTCAATACAAATCAAGTTAATTCTATAATACTACAAACGAGTCATTTAGATCAAAAACCTTACTAAAGTTGTTCAGTATACCTACCGTCACGCCTATATTCCCTAGCGGGGGTGGCAGAGGTGTACTGAGTACACCCACGTTTCGCCGACGATGTTAGGTCCCATGTAATAGGGGGCGAGCCTATTGCCATATACCGGGCACAATTCCAGATTCCGGACTCATACTGGGAATTTTTTGTTAGAAAAACTACATTTGTCCGACCTAGGATTTGAACCCAGGACCTCGTCATCACAAAGCGATGCGCTTTGCCACCAGACCAACGAGGCAGTCATACATAGTATGGTAAGTATACTATGTATGACTGGTAGTAAAGTGTCCTTTCCATTCTGAAATGATAGTATCTGTAACATAGTGTTACAGATACATAACTGATACCACTTTCAGATTGAAAAAGACAAAAATGGCATGATTCAACTGTATATTGACTATGATTCCAGAGGGAAAAGGACAGAAAACGCCCCTTCACTACCAACAGTCCAAATTTCAGAGTTAATACATCATGGTCACAGTACACGTAGGTAAATTATTTGGAAGCGTCATAACTCTACGACCTAAGGCCGCGGCCACACCACGCGCGATAAATCCCGCCTGTCGGGATCAGGTGACACAAACTTCTTTATGTTTTTTCCCAAGCCATTTTAAAAGATAAAAATCTTTACATATTTTGACTGAGCCCCGACGGGCTCATTCTCAAATTACGCGCGTCCATTACGTAATACCGAGAATGAACCAGTTCTAAAGGGGTAACATGAGAAAAGGGTTTTGTAAGTAGGTGTGGTATTTTGTTGGTTTAGTGACAATGGAGGTTATTAATGGGTACTAATTATTGGTAGGTATTTAGTTGCTAACTTTCAGTGAACTTTTCTGATGTACAAGACCTCCTCGGTCTTTCTTAAGAGGCATACTGAATTGACAGACATCTTGTAACAGTACAGAAGGAAAACCAAAAATCCATTTCTGAGAAAAAAAAATATAACTATAAACACTAATAAAGTTAAAGCGTAGTCAGAAAAGGTGTAGGTATGAAAGATAGTATCGGTGTAAAGATGAGAAAGGGTATGCTCCGTTGGTTTGGCCATATAGAAAGAATTTCAGATGAAAGAATGACAAAACAGAAGTACAATGCGAAACTGGAAGGATGAAGATACCGGGAAAGACCTAGACTATCTTACTATAACCAAATAGATCGTGTCTTATCTGAAATGGGCAAGTCAAGAGTCTCCGTAACCGGCGAGGGTGATTGAGACGAACTATGAGAGTAGAGGAAGCCAGAGAAGTATGTAAGGAAAGATCCTGTTGGAAGTCAGTACTCTCTACGTACCCCGCAAGGGATCTGGCGCGATGATATAGATAGGTAAACTAATAAATTGCGTGGGGGAAAAAGTTTATCGATCTATAAAATGACCTGAAAATTTCGAAGATGTAAGCTGTTTTGCCCTCTAATTGAACTTTAGTAATACCTACTTGCGCATTTGTAAATAATTTTAAAATTATGTTAGAGAAAGTTGGTTGATGAAATGAATAAGTGAATAAGCTAAGTATGTATATAGTCTAGGAATAACGCTTCCATTATTTTCGTTGACCAAACATAATATGAAAATATTTACCGACATCACATCATTTATATCGAAACAATGAAGTATTGTCAACTATATGAATCACCAATCTTAATATCCCTCGGTCGTCTACATTTGCAAGTTCGTCTATTGCACACAGCAATATTGTCATAGCAACTTTGAAACCATAACGAATATCCAGCCCAAAAGCTGGCTGGAATCATCAACCTATTCACTATAACAACAAAGTCAAAATTTGCATGCACCAGTTTTCCTTATAGGCCGTTTAGGTTTCCTTATCACAGATTCCCACAAGTTGATTGTTCGCGCGAAACAGTCGTAAACGAAATAACGATGGTTTTAGAAAAACGGATCTAAGCAATGAAAAATTTGCGTCGCTCTTCCATCGCCACATCCCTTAACCATCCGCTTGTAAGCTTAAAGCATAACGTGCAATGTATAAAACATTAGTGGATACAGAAAAGTAGCGAAACGAACTGACTGGGCGTCTGTGTATGTGCCCCACACCGCACTGGGCAAAACGAAAATATATTACTTTTCCGAAGATTTAGGAGTGTTTGGACCGAACAATAATGTCCGGCTTTTGTGGAAAAAGATAGATGGCAATGCATAGGTTACATGGAGCGGAGTTTTTCTTTTGTAAACGAATGAAACTTCAGCATGGGACACTGTTATTAATAATATTTATGTTTGCAATTTGATACGAAGCCCATTGTTAGCGGAAAGAAAAGATTTTTCCTTGATTTTGTATGAGAAAACTCTAAAAGCATTTACTGTAGAGGGATTAATGTTTACTTAAGCAATACATATTTCAACCACCTATAAACCTTTTATAACTTGTAAAGAAGCATATAAAAGCTGTCAAACTTGTAGGAATATTCTTACTTGGATTCTTATCTTAAACGCTATGGGGTCCTTATCAATAATAAATAAACAATTCCCTCGGTTTGTTAAAATAGTAGGCACATATATAATAATATTAGCCCTGTTAAGAAACTGTCCCACTGTTGGGCACGGGCCTCCTTTCAAACTGAGATGGTTTAGGCCATAGTCCACCACGCTGGCCTAGTGCGGGTTGGCAAACTTCACACACCTTCGAGAAACTCTTAGGCATGCAGGTTTCCTCACGGTGTTTTCCTTCACCGTTAAAGCAAGCAGGCAGGCAGAACAATAATAATAATATAATACTAGCCTCGTTAAAAAACTGTCCCACCGTTGGGCACGGGCCTCCTCTCAAACTGGAGGGTTGAGGCCATAGTCCACCTCGCTGGCCCAGTGCGGGTTGGCGAACTTCACACGCATTCGAGAAACTTTCAGGCATACAGGTTTCCTCACGATGTTTTCCTTCACCGTTAAAGCAGGTATAAGTTAATTTTTATTACGCACATGCTTTCAAAAAGACAGAGATGCGTGCCTGGGTTTGAACCCGAGACCTCTGACTTTGCAGTCCAACGGTCTAACCACTTGGCTATCACTGCAAACAATAATATTATCCAGAAAAGCTGCTTTGTTGATTTATTGGTGCAGGATGCGTCTAATGATAACGAGATCCTGGGTTTGCAAACTAGAATGGACTAAGTATTATTTGGGTTTTCCTGTCAAATATTTCTCAATAGTAGAAATTTGAAGTCTAGAATTATGTCCCGTATACCTAATAGTAATCGGTTTACCCTTACTGAGGCCCAGTATCCTCAGTGAAATGTGGGTGTACACTAAAAACCTTTGCCTACCACGTTTAGAAGGTATAAACGTGACGCTGTTTATTTAATGTCATACTAGCTGTACTCGCAACTTTATTCGCGTTACTTTCAGGCGTATATTTCATACCCTTAATTTTTATTAAACGAAAGGTAGCTAATGTCCTTGGATAAAATCTAATGTGTATACCGAATTTGATCAAAATCTGTTCATCTGTTTGGGTGTAAAAACGTAACCGACCAACAGACAGAGTAACTTTTAAATTTATAATATTAGTAGATATGGATAAATCCAATTAAAATTGAAAACACAAATAATACTGACTGCTGATTTTTTGCACTTATACCATAGATTACTCTTAACTAAATACCTACCTGATTAAATTATACGTCTTGAATAATTTCGTAAATATAATAAATAAATAGTTCTAATCCAATGAATACAAAATGATATTCAAATGCTATTCGGCTAATTTGAATTTCATTTCGCAACTGCACCGTTCATTTTAGAACTAGGGAACGATGATCACGGATGTCCTACTTCAATAAATCATATCTAGATATTGATGTTACGATTAATATAATATTTGTTTACATCGTGTTATTCTAACAATACGACCCTATTCTTTGAAGGATCCTAAAAGATTAGTAGTTGGTACGGACAACATTCTGAGTTTTTTAAATGGCTTTCACGCTGTTTTTGCATTAAACTGTTGCCACTATTTGGTTTTGACAATATTCAACATCATGAATAGGTCATCCTATCAGCCTATAGCAGTCTGCTGCTGCACATAGGCCTCTCCAAGTGCCCGCCACTGGGTACGATCCTCCGCTACTCGCATCCAGTTTCTGCCAGCCGCCCTACGGAGGTCATCGCTCCACCTAGCCCGAGGGCGTCCTGCATTACATTTGCCAGTTATGAATATGTACTGATTACTAATTTGAAAAATTAAGAATTTTTAGCAATTTTCGCTGTCACTATATATTCTGAACTATTTTTTTACCCTCTTTCGTCCCACTGCTGGGGAAACATAATGATCTTCCACTTTCCGACCGACCGATTCATGATTATTTCAGACCCTCTCCTACTAAGAAAGAATCTAAGAGTCCACCTGAATGTTAAATCATATTTTATATATTTGACAAAACTGATTGCGCATATTTCCACTACATTCGCCTTTATTAGGAGGTCGACGCATTGCCGTGCCAGAGTGCTTGATGTAAACATTTTTAGTACTTTTTTACACGTTCAGTCACATTTGATTATTCCTAATTAAGTATACAGATAATATCAGCCTATACTGCCCACTGCTGGGCAAAGGCCTTCTTTCACAAATCGAGGTGAGAGAGATTAGGTTATACTCCACCACGCAGGCCCAGTGCGGATTGGTGGAGGCAGGTTTGTGGCCACCTGCTGTTAGAACTTATCAAGCCGCCTTTAAGGCTTCCAACTCGGCTTAACGACTACCACATTAAGTGGTAACCGGGACCAACAGCTTAACGTGCCTTCCGAAGCACGGAGACGCTCGAATATGAAAATGTCACAAACGGTCACCCATCTCCGGCCGACCGAGTCGAACGCTGCTTAACCTTGGTGATCGGTAAAATATTTGTATTATTCTATCTATCTATATCATCACGCCAGATCCCTTGCGGGGTAGGCAGAGAGTACAGAGTTCCAACAGGTTCTTTCCTTATATACCTCTCTGGCTTCCTCCACTCTCATAGTTCGTTTCATACACGCTCGCTGGTTACAGAGACTCTTGACTTGTCCTTCAGATAAGACTCGGTATATTTGGTCATGGTAAGATAGTCTAGTTCTTCCCCGGTACCTACATCCTTCCACTTTCGCATTGTATATCTGTTTTGTCATTCTTTCTTCTGACATTCTTTCTATATGCCCAAAACCAACGGAGCATAACCTTTCTCATCTTTACACCGATACTATCTTTTATACCTTTTCGCTTTCTTACTTCGCCGTTGCGAATACGGTCGGTCAGCTTCACTCCGCGCATCTTCCGCCGAGCTCGCATTTCAACCGACTTTATTCTACTTTCATTCTCCTTCTTACATACCCAGCTCTCGCTGCCATATAACAGCGGAACAAGCACTCCGTTATGTATGGCCAGCTGCGCCTTTTGGCTTATTTATTGCATTATTATTTATTTTTTATGTCTCCAGGCAACAGATGCTTAACTAAGCCGACAGTAGAGCTTTTCTGTGGTACCGTATAACCTAGGCCACCTTGAGAATTTCGTGCAGTGGCAAGAGTTCCGCTTCATCATAATAACAGGCGACTATCTTGTCCCTGCTACAAGATTGGTATTAAGTGTTAAATTAACCTCTTCGAACTCCGCGCGGGATAAATCTTTGTGTGACTTCGAAATTTTCCTATATAGGTGTTTGTTCATATGAATTTCAAGTTTGTAGACGTTAATACGAACTGGGGATAATTCCTAATGTAAGATTTTTTTTTTTGAAATCATAAAACCTGATGTGTCTAATACAACCATCATTATAACTAATGCAAATGCATCGGATTTCAGTCAATACTAGGAATTCATTCGACACTTCAATAGTAATCTTCTTCTTCTTATTTTAATTAATGGCCGCACACTTTAACAGTGTATTTCGCCAATGTCAAGTAGTAATAGAGTATAACAGTAAATTATAAAATTGGCTTCTTGTCGCCATTACGGCAAAAAACAAAAGCCCCAATAGTAATCGAAATCGATAATAATTTAAACGAATCTACGCGGGACGTCTGAAATAAGGAACATTACCATAAATAAAACAAAGGTAGGAACACCATAAAGACACGTCTGTACGTGACTGACAGAATGGAGTTAATATGCAGATTAATATAAACGAAACGTGGTGTTAGTGATGGGCGTAGAATGTTCGAATATTATCTTTACCTAACAAACCAAAGAAGGTCTATCTTTTTAATGTAGTTTTTTTTCCTATTTGACTTACGAGTATAAGTAGAGTTAAGAGCGAGAGAGAAAGAGAGAGCAGGAAATATTAAAGCAATATTATCAATTATGTTGCTCTATCTATTATCCTCATACCAGATTTTCAATTTTGTTTCATTTTCCGTACCTTGCTTTCACTTTGTTACGAAGGAGGTCTGACGTCAATGTTAAACTATCCAACTTTTAGAGAGTAAGTGGGTAACTCGTACCTACCTTAATTTAGAAACAATTTTACTGTTGCCTTTGTGATAGTCCCATTGGTCTAACATCACAGAGTTTAGTTGGCAATCACGAAGTTCTGGGTTCAAGTCCGTGTGGTTTTTCTAGCAAAAAAAATATCAACTACCCGCGAAAACGGGAAGTGCCCGACAGAATAGGATGGGGTTTAATAATTTTATTGTGAATTTTTACCTATATTTATTTTATTTATTTTAAATTTGATATTGCTTGCACAACACTGGTTAGTAATAATCAGTGATTCCTCTTCAAGTCACGGTGTGCAAGCGCAGAAGCGGCGCGGTTTCACTCCCGACCTGGCAGTACATTATGTTAAACATATGTACTAGCCTGAATCACGAAATGTGAACGGTAACATTATGTATTTCTGTCTAAGTTTTGTGTAAGTTTCAAATATTCTGTTGGAACCCATTCCATAGACAGGTACATTTTGAGTAGACTTACCTATGAATAGGAAGTAGTAGACCAAAAAAACTTTTGCGGTCGAGACAAAAAATTACATATGTGGGAAATGTGCCAACTTTCTTCATTACAGTCTGGCTGGTGTTTAAATGAGTAGGTATCGAAAATATTGATGGCGTCCATATATTAATATCAATTAGTGCGTGCATAGTAGATATATGTTTATTTTATTTTTAAAAACTCAAAAGTGTAATATTTAATTTGCATCATCCTACGCGAGTACCTACTTAAAATTTGTAAAATTGACATTATTTTTATCAATTTAATCTACCTTTAGATCGGAATGGGGCTCTTCGTAATGAGAAGATTCGTCAAAAAACTTAGTGGGTCTGTCTTTTTCATTTGATTATCTTTTTCTATTTTTTTATATTTTGTACAGTTATAATAGACAGATAGGTAAGCAAGACTATTTATATTATACATAGGTTTGTATGACTGCCTCGTTGGTCTAGTGGCAAAGCGCGTTGCTTTGTGATCACGAGGTCCTGGGTTCAAATCCTAGGTCGGACAAATGCAGTTTTTCTAACGAAAACTTCCCAGTATAAGTCCGGAGTCTGAAATTGTGCCCGGTATATGGCAATAGGCTCGCCCCTTATAACATAGGACCTAACATCGTCGGCGAAAAGTGGGTGTACTCAGTACACTTCTGCCACCCCCGCTTGGGAAATATAGGCGGGACGAAGTTTATTATTTTTTATTATATAGGAATCTGCGCAGAGGCATACAGTAGTAGAATACAGTAATGCCTATATTATAATGTGGTAAAGTAATGTAGCGTACTGAGATTCGTTAATCAATGTAAAACAATTATATTAAGTATGGTGATCTCGTTAGGTGCTATTTTGTACTTACAGTCTGTGACATAAGTCGCATAATATTCTCAATTTTCCAAAAGGATACGTAATAAAACTCTATATTTTATAAACATTCAAAGGAATTGTCAAACCATATATTCCTTAGTCATTTTTTAAGGAAGGATGTAGGTACCGGGGAAGACCTAGACTATTTTACCATGACCAAATAAACCGAGTCTTATCTGAAGGACAAGTCAAGTGTCTCCGTAACCGGCGAGCGTGTATAAGACGAACTATGAGAGTGGAGGAAGCCAGAGAGCTCTGTAAGGAAAGAAGCTGTTGGAACTCTCTACTCTCTGCCTACCCCACAAGAGAACTGGCGTTATGATATAGATACATAATTTTATTTAATATTATTTATTAACACTGACCTAATGTTTACTCAGATCAAGGATAACAACATATTTGGTGTTTAAAACAACGGTGTGCAAGTAAGTTGAAAAACAAAGAACGTACTACTTACTTGTTTGTTTTCTGTAAAGTTTGTTGGATTGAAAGAAAGAAAAATAATTTATTTTGTTTTTTGATCTTACAACTAAACACAAAACAAAGAAATCAATAACAAAAGTAATCAACATAACAAAGGGTAATAATAAAAAAAGGAGCAACGTAAAGCAGTGATTGTGTGAGACCCAAAATTGGTCCCTGCCTCAGCTAATGCTGCAGCCGTAGTCGTATTATGCTGCAGCGCTGATCTTCCGGCAGCGCCATGTTTCGGTAACATCACAGGCGGTTTTAAGATATATGTATTAAAATCTAAAACTACTGAGGTATTTTTAAAAAAAATTAAACAGAAAAATTATAAAGAAACAAGATGAAAAAGAAAAAAAATGTATTAAATATGTACCTATGTGTTTATCATTTCAAAATCAAAAGTTTTTTATTCATGTAGACCAAAAGGCACTTATGAATAGTCAAAAAGAGAAAACTATTGATTACTTAAGACTCTACCACCCGTTCGGAAAGTCATTCCTGTGGAGAAGAAGAGCAAGAAACTCCACCGTTACTCTTTTTAAATATGAGAGCTTTGCAATTCTTTTTGTATACATTGCATTCATGGAGTATGGGAGAACAATGCAGAACGACCTAAATAGCTGTGCTTAAGTCTAGATTAATCATAAATGTACTCAGATTCATGGTATCGGTCAGTGTCTACATAGTCCTCTCATTTACAAAATTGAGATGTTGTAAAGGTATATAAATATATAAAGAGTGTGTACAAAGAACTATAGTTATAGCTCCAGTGTGATGCCGAACGAGACAAAATTCAACAATACTACGGTACACGTTCAATCAGTCAAAGGACAGAGGACGGTCCAGTCCCCACCAGCAGCACCCGTTCACAAGTATGACCTGAGAAGCAGCCATCACTCTCTATTCAATAATCAATAACCCTATATTTACTGTCCCACTGCAAAGGTCTTCTCTCCGGTGGAAAAGATATTGTCTTACGGTACTACCACGTAGACTTAGTGATCGGTGGACGGAGATTTGTAGCCATCTGATGTTGGAACTAATGAAGCTGCCAATAAGATTTACTTAGCTTAACGATTTTCATTGAGATAGAAACATACACTCACAGTCACGCCTATATTCCCCAAGCGGGGGTGGCAGAGTTGTACTGAGTACACCCACATTTCGCCGACGATGTTAGGTCCCATGTAATAGGGGGCGAGCCTATTGCCACAGACCGGGCACAATACCAGACTCCGGACTCATACTGGGAATTTTTCCTACAGAAAACCTACATTTGTCCGACCTAGGATTTGAACCAAGGATCTCGTGATCACAAAGCGATGTGCTTTGCCACCAGAACGAGGCTGTGAGATAGAGAGTGTTCACATTATTTGTTTCGGTCTGGATATTTGTGCATGTGAATTTTCATATTTGTAAACGCACCTTCGACATAGGAATAAATCCAAGTGTGGAGCTACGATTTTTATATAAAGAAAAAAATGTGTCATCTAAGGCCAACAGTTAGGCGTGCATTTAGAAGCACTCTGCGCAGTTGCATACCTAGATATGCTCGAAAATAGAAATAACACATGCGGTCACCCATCCCAAATGGAACAATGCTAAAACTGGAACACACAAGATCATTTAGTTAAATTATATAACATAACATTAGGAATCTATACCAACAGAAAATGGTGAAAAAAATAAATAGATACTTAGACAAAAAAGACAAGCCCGCTGAGTTTCTCGCCGGTTTTTTACAATCGAGGTCGCGTTCTGACCCGGTGATGGTTTTGTAAGTTAAAAAAAATTAACTTGGCAATTTGTAAGTTGTCTGTACAAAATCATATAGATTTGAGTTTGGGTTTTGTTTAATGTTTAGACGGTTTATATAACCATAGTAACTAAATAAACGCCATCCATCGCTTGCGCACCAGTGCTAATTTATAACACGAAGGGCAACTCTCATTAAGGGCCGGCTACACTTAGCCACCTGTAGAATGATCCGTCCGTTGGATTATCCATTTTTTGCTAATACAACAAACACATTTATGGCTTTTGTTTGAAATGTGCTTTATATTTCTAGGTTTTATTAGTAGGTAGGTAGGATGCAATCTATGAGGTTGGTGTAATTGCGACTATTTACGAGCTCCAGAAGTGAAATTGATTTTATTATATATTTATAAAATGAGAACCTAAATATGTATCAACAGTTAGTTCCTTTTAATGCAAAATTTACAAATAATTGTTGTTGGTAATATTGTTTTACGTATAAAACTATTTTGTGGTTAATTTTGCGATTTATTTTTTATTTTGTAGTTCCCGACCTTTTAATTCATGTATTATAAATAGTTTTATTTTATGTGTAATATTCCCGTTAATCTTAGAACTAAATACCTATTGTTTTTTTCTAGGTATAAATTTTACATATCAAAGTTAATAAAAAATAGAGTAAATTATAAGTATTCTTGAAAAGTTTACTGGTATGTCTAGATGCCTAAATGTTTTATAGTTTTTGTACATAGTGTATCTGCATTGTCTTCTTCCTACTACACGTATGTTCAATTTATCTTAATACTTAAACATATATTAATATACTGACCGACTTAACTCGTTGGTAATATAAATTTGCGTGGAAGTGTGAACATTACGACAAAACTGTCGTGATACAATACAGACTGAGTCACGAAATGTTTTCGTGACGACAACTATTGAGAACTTAACAAAACAGTCTGAAAATAGTTAAAGATAAACTGTCCTGTCAGTTTAAGTAGGTACGATTAAGTGTGAGACGCCTGCGAAATCTTTTAATTTTTGTTTTATTTTAAATTTAATATTCATATTCATACAACATAATGAATACACAACATAAGTAGTAACAACATTTTACTTAGATACTTAAAGCGAAGCGATGTTTTTTTTGTTTTTAGAATAAGTTACTGTTCTAGACACCTAAATTCTTTTATTAACAAATGAAAATTGGACTATTTTTCGTAATCTTATACTTTGAAAGATAATTTTACTTCTAATAATCATATTATTTTGTATCAAAAATATTGAAATAACATATAAATTATTTAATCAGCTGGTAACACGAAGACGCCATGCTCTCAACTGCCGCGCTTCCCACTCTGCATCGCACGCGGCACGCGCGGCCCGCCCATAAACATGTCACGATGGGCAGCACCCCGCGATTTATTACCTCTCGCTCTAACACACCCATAACTCAGACAAACAAAAGGGAAAGCTATAACGTTCATCGGTCCCATGCGGATAGTTTAATTTACGCACACAGACGTAACAAAATGAGCTAGTATGCGATTTGAGGTGGCAGTATACACGTAATTTTTAGAACATTTTTGATCAATTGCTTTGGAGTTTAGAACTTTAGTGTTTGTAATTTTGTGTTTAAATCGTTTTAAAATTTGATCTCAAAATTAATAGAATTAATGGAGAGAATTCCTAGTACATTTAAGTTTAACATCGTCGTTCTTAGCGTATACTACACAAGTCTTGTTCTCCGAGTATCAACGGGCCGGCTACGTTCGAGTTTGCCGCCGGCAGAGAGTTTAATGTTTTTATCTCTTTCTAACACACAATTCCCAGATCGTAAATCTCGAAATGGCCGCATGTAGGTTACGCACGCCGTCCGCGCAATACCGGCGGGAGCGCATAAAGTATAGTTTTCTCTGTTTTATTACGTGTTTTACAGCGCGATAAAGGAGATGAGAATATAGAGGGGAAATCAGCTGTTTGGGGCATGCTTTAAACGTGCTAAGGAATGTGGCGAACGAATGTGCCGGGGTTACGGTCTGAATGTTGCTCTACTTGTTATTTTGTAAAGAGGCACATATTTTAAATAAATATATAATTATCACTGTATTATTAAATAAATAATGTGATATACTTTCTCATCTTCATGGCTTTTGTACCTTCATATTTAGTTACCCTAATTCTCAGCTAGAATTCCCTTGTTGAGTAAAGTCCAACGATTAACGAGGGATTTGCTTACATGAAAATTCACTTTGTTAGTACGTGTGGCGGTAGGTACATTTAAGTAGCTACGTCGCACTTAATGTGAGAAGCTGATTTTAATGTATTAGCTTAATTTATTTAAAGAGTTTTTTCTCTCGTTTGCTTGTATATTTTAGGATATAAAAACCTGTTTAGAAGTAACACCGTCACGCCTATATTCCCCAGCGAGAGCGCAGAGGTGTACTGTGTACACGTTTCGCCGACGATGTTAGGTCCCATGTAGTAGGGGGCGAGCGTATTGCCATATACCGGGCACAGTTCCAGACTCCAGACTCGTACTGGGAAGTTTGCGTTAGAAAAACTACATTTGTCCGACCTATGATTTGACTGCCTCGTTGGTTTAGTGTAAAAGCGCATCGCTTTGTGATCATGATGTTTAGAAGAAAAAATTAAATTATTGTGTTTGAGCATCTATTCATGATCTATTAAAAGAAAGTAATTAAAACGAATGTCACAATCCGAAATTTATAGTAACCGTAATTTAATATGCATTTGAAACTGATTTTGATTCCGCAACTTCATTATAAGTATTATATAGAATGAAGCTATCTTATCGGTGAATTATTTATTTGAATGGTAAAACATCAAAGTTTTGTACTATGACCAATTTTAAATTTGTGGATAAATTAAATAAATTTATTTGTCAATGAGAATTTTTGACTATTTGACGAGCAAATGATTTAGTATTTTGGTGTTAATATTAATGCCACTGTATTAACTAAAAATGTGTATCAATTTTCGTATTTAACTACTTACTGCTGTGAGGATATCAACGCATAGACAATGTTACGCGAATATGTAAATAACATAGAATATATTACATGTAAAATGCTTCAATTAGATAGTTTTTAGATCGTTTATAACTAACGATTTTATTGTACTCGTTATGTTTATTAATATTTTACATTTTTTCTTAAAGGTAAAAATGATAGAAAGATTCTGATCACGAAAAAAAGTTTAACAATTTTTTTCTTAAATTTTATAATAAAAAATATGTACTAGCCAAAATTACACATTTATTAAAATAAGTTTATGTTTTTTACCTTTAGGAAGCAATAAGTACTTTCACAAAATTAATAGTTAGACTATCCGTACAGCATCATGACATTGACAGATGAGTTTGGCGTTGGCTCTCATCTCGGCGCTGTCGCATTGGTGGGGATAATCAAAATGGCGTTCGAGGGATGTCTTGTGATTGGCTAAATGGGCTTTGCTTTGTAATCCATTCATATTGTTCAAAATTTTCGTAGCAAACGGTCGTTTCGGGTTCCATTGTTATTTTTTACTGGAGGTTTGGTCAAATCCCTATTGTAAAAACGATGGTTACCTGCCAGTTACTTGGTTTTCATTTTAGGATTTGAACTAAGATCAGTGTGTCTGTGTAGCATATTTAAGAAGTGTTTAACGACATTACTATCCATTGATTTTAGACATTTTCAAATTTGTTATTTAATATACCAATTTGTTTTTAAGTACCTTAAATACGTGTTATAAAAAATACATATACTAAACCAGATTCTTGCAACTAAGAAGTTTTGTTTATTTGATCCTGATGTATTGTGTGTTTTTGATGATCAAATGCTCTGTACATTTGACATCTATCTATTTAGGTATTAAAAGGTATTTTCCAATACTTTCATCCAGAGATAAGATTTAACTGGAACTACGAAAGTCAGCAATTTTTCATGCGAAAGTACATTTTAGAACTGTTTTCGAAAAGGTAAGCTTTTGTTTAAGTTAAAGTGAGCTTGATTTTCTTATTTTCCAGAATTCTCAAACTGTATTAATAGACAGGCTATTAGATACGATATCATCATTACCGACTTAATAAGAGAAATATCCGCCCTTTCGACGTACCGTCCTAGGGAGCAATTCACTATTCCCCAGAATCTGCCGAATTTATAATAGCGTCAGCTCGTCATGCGGCATACAACACCAGTCCTTGGCTCAATTTTGTGTGTGTACCAATTATATTTTTGAACCTGAACGCATAGATAGTACTCGTGGTGGCTCCGTGTCAAAAGTTACGTATTCGATTTATTGTTTTCGCTTATTACTTGGTTATGTAATTAAAAGTATAGTTTGAAGTTTAGTTCTAAGTATTTTTTACGTCTTTTTTCCATTTTTATTGTAATTTACACTCCTATTTATGCATGCGATGTTCGCCTTTGAAAGGTTGCACATCATGTTATAATTTTAAAAAGTTTGGACCTAAATAAATAAACATATTTCAACGGGCAATATCTACTTGAAACATAATACAGACACAGTGTTTAAAAATTACTGGCGAGAAAATAGTAATCAATGCCTGCTGTCTGACCAAAGACTAGGAAAGCAAATTTAAAACATGGCTAAAGTTATATATATAGTTATACTTATTATTTTTTGTTGAAGAAGAAGTGTGATCAAATGCACGTTGAGCGATTCTTCATCATAACAGTTTATGAAAGTGCCAGGAAGTAGGTTGTGAAGTATGATCCCTGCGACTTGAAGCACAAACCTATAGCTCTTCATAAACATACGAAAATCATATTTATTACTAAACATTGAATAAAACTTAAAAAGATTGGATGTTAAACTAATAATTCTATCTCCACTATGATCATACCCAATTTTTATATATTTTTTTTTTAACCAAATGACAACAATACCTCCTTTTGATGATGACGTTACGGATAAAATACCGCCGCCCAAAGAAGTTTGCGAAACTGTATGTGAAAATGTCCTCAATCACACACACACCATAAAATCATATTTGATAGATCACAAATCATCATGAAAGAACATTGATTTCTACCAAGGACGATTCACGAGGCTATTGAAATAAAAAAAAAACTAAGTTCAATGGAGAAGATGGCTGTGTACTTCCATCGACTTGGGATCCTATAATTAATATAATTAAATCCAAAACCAAGTATAGCACTGCACGACCTTCAGACACCGTGAGCTCAGTCCCTTCCGTGACCGCACTCGAAACGTCAAGAAGTGAAAAACCAAAAAGATATCGCAATAAGGTCCGCAAAATAGTTTTGTTTTATGTGTAATATTCATGTAAATCTAAGAACTCAGTAATCATGATGATGATAGGTACTATGGTGATATTTCAAATAAGTAAAGTTTAAAGGTATGTGAAGATTAGGTATAAAACCACCTAAACCGTTGACTCCACTCTCACACACGGTTTAGCAAGATGAGAATGCACTGCGGTATTGACGCAAGTCACGTTCCAAACCAGCTCCCGTCCTATGCTTTAAATAATTTTAATGTAGATCTTTTTAAAAATAGCTCGTATAGCGAAAACACCAACAAAGATATTTCGTTTAGTTAAGAAGTTTCTATGGCCATCTTCGGGCTTCATTATCCCATCCTGGACTCCATCTAGGTTTATAGTGCTTGTCAGGTGTATCTCGGTGTATAGTATAAACACGAGGTGATCGTGTCGTTTCGTTTATATGTGCCTATGGCCACCTGCCGGCTCCGTCATCAAACCAGCTCCATGGTAACATATTATTGCCTTGTCATCGAACATATATATTACCAAATTTTTTATTCAATTGGATACCCACCAGTGATTAAAAAATGGATTACAAGATTTAAACCGGAAAACAGGCAGTCAAACAGGCATATATACGATCAGTGCAAGTTAAATAAAAGCTTGTATAAAATATAAACACTCTCTTAAGTCCAATTTCATTGTAACGTATGATACCATTGGCTTTAATATTGATGGATCTGGTAAGGGTTGCGGGTTAAATATGGATGCGTACAAAACAAAGCCAGTAATCGTGGTGGGGAGGCCTTTATCCAGCAGAGACCATCTTTTGAATGAAGACAGATAAATACATGGCTGCTAACGGTGGCAAGTGAAGAACTTATGTATTTCGTTTTGAGCATCGTGTCGGTAGTCTGTAAATCTGGCACAATTTCTCCTATTAATCGGTTTTGTAGATCTGGAGAAGGCATTTGACAGAGTTGTGCGAAAGAGACTTTTGGACATTTTGCCAGAGTATGGTATAGATGGCACTCTGTTGCAAGCCGTCCAGTCCACTTATGTGGACTGCAAGGCATGCGTACGGGTGGGTGGTAACAGGTCTACCTGGTTTGACGTTAAAATCGGCGTCAAGCAGGGTTGCGTGTTGTTCGCTAGACTGTTTATAGTGTATCTGGATAAAAGTCTTCAAAGACTGAAAGCGATGAATGAAGGTGTACAAATGGGTGACTTAGTGGTAAACCATCTACTTTATGCAGATGACGCGGTTTTAATAGCGACAACAGCCACTGATCTGCAAACACTAGTCACAGTTATGAAAGACGACTGCATGATCAATGGCTTACACTTGAATGTGAAGAAAACCAAGATTATGGTTTTTGAAAGGGAAGAAACCAGAACGAATGCAAGGATTGTGGTTGGTAACGATGTGCTGGAGCAAGTGAATGAGTTTGTATATCTTGGATGCGCCTTCAGTAAGGATGGGAAATACACCGCTGACATAGAGAGAAGAGTGAGTGCAGGGAACAGAGTGAATGGTGCGATGGGAAAGCTACTCGAGAGCCGGCACTTAAGCCATAAGGCGCAGCTGGCCATACATAACGGAGTTCTTGTCCCAACGCTGTTATATGGTAGCGAGAGCTGGGTATGTAAGAAGGAGAATAAAAGTAGGATAAATGCGGTAGAAATGCGAGCTCTGCGAAAGATGTGCGGAGTGAAGCTGACCGACCGCATTAGCAACAGCATAGTAAGACAGCGAGTAGGTATGAAAGATAGTATCGGTGTAAAGATGAGAAAGGGCATGCTCCGTTGGTTCGGGCATATAGAAAGAATGCCAGAGGAAAGAATGACAAAACAGATATACAATGTAAAAGTGGAAGGATGCAGGTACCGGGGAAGACCTAGACTATCTTACCACGACCAAATAAACCGAGTCTTATCTGATGGAAAAGTCAAGAGTCTCCGTAACCGGCGAGCGTGTATGAGACGAACTATGAGAGTCGAGGAAGCCAGAGAGGTATGTAAGGAAAGAACCTGTTGGAACTCTGTACTCTCTGCCTACCCCGCAAGGGATCTGGCGTGAGGTTATAGATAGATAGATAGATAATCTGACATCATGGAGACATATCTAAACTTTACGTTACAAGTATTATATACAATTTTGTCCATGTATTAATGCCATAAGGTACAAGTTCATAGGAAATATTTTAGGCAATTTCACAAACGGTGAAGGAAAACATCGTGAGGAAACCTGCATGCCTAAGAGTTTCTCGAAGGTATGTGAAGTTCCCCAACCCGCACTGGGCCAGCATGGTGGACTATGGCCTAAGCCCTCTCAGTTTGAGAGGAGGCCCGTGCCCAACGGTGGGACAGTTTCTTAACAGGGCGGATATTATTATTATTATTACACAAAAGCTTGGTATGTAACGTGTAAATATCTTTTCGAAATTCTATTAAGTTGGGCTATCAACAACTAACTTAAAAACCCTTGTAACTTCACTTATGATGTCGGGTATGACATATATCTGCATTGACAAAGTTTAAAGTTAGTTATGGTAAGAGAAGAAAAAAACACTACAATATATTGAAACGGGAATCTGGGATCTTATAAAGAAAAACGAGATTTAACTTTCAGGAGCATATCTTTATTTTATGTCTTTCAATGCTTTCATAAAAGAATTTACCACAGACATAAAATATAGCGCGTAAACTAACGCGCAACGTGATGCTCTTCCACATGAAACATGTGGCACAACATGTGTCGTGTGCCGTGTTTTACATATGATCTCATTTTGACATGTATGAAAGGTAAGTAATACTTTTAGATTTTATAAATAATAAGTAGAGCCACTTTCGACTCGTGCGTACCGGCATCAACGTCTGGTGCATCGAACGATACACGAAGAAACTTTACGACGCCGCACTTGCCGGTCCACCCGTGCTGCGGCGATCCGATACAATTCCATCGCGAACTGAGACCGGACCGTACAATTAATCGTTCCGATTAACGTTGTCTCTCGGACATCAATGGTGCTGGATTAACGTGGGGTGGTGGTGTCCTTTTCTGGTCGCAGATTTAGTGCGGCGTCGCGGCGTGGCGTCGCCTGGCGGGGGGGTGCGCCGTCGCTCGTAAACCATCGGTCGCCACATTCAACTGACGCGCGCCTCGGCGAATACGCGTTGCGTAACACCGCGCCATAAACAACTCGACGTGCTCAGCTCCGCACCTGACTGCCGGTTACTTACCCACGTGCGGCCAGCATTACTATTGCACTCATGTAGCGTTTAAAACGCTGACACGTGACTTGCAGTGAAACTCGACGAACACTTTTTAGAACTGTGAGTTTTTTGTGAAGAAGTTTTTAGAGAGCGGAATGGCGCGAGCCCGTTTGCCGACGGCGAACGGCCGACCGGCTTAAGGTAAGTTTATTGGCGATTTATGGGCCCCGAGTTGGCGGGATCGCGGGTCGGGCCGGTGCAGGCCGAAGTTTTGTCCTCTCTATTGTTGTATGGGTGTTTAGAAACAATTTGGGGTATGATAAGAATGATAACAATAGCCTAGGTTAATTGCGAGGCCATGGTTCTTGATAACAAACAGACGAATCGTCTATTCTTTGAACAAAACTAGTTAGAAACACACAGCTCAAAATATGTTGCAACTGGGAATCAAAGTATCGAACTGTCTGAAGGTAGGTAATGTACATTCATATAGAGGAGATGATGTCTGATGTCTAGTTGTAGTTAAAACATTTTAGGCGTAAGTATCAAGATCAAACAATCATTATTACTCAGAACTTCTTCCAATCTTAGCGCCATTTTTATATAGATACCGATAACCATACTTATCTACTTAATCATAAAGTTACTCACATCTTCAGGAAGGTACTGAATTTCTTTAAAAAAGAAAGATACTTACAAAACTGATCATCACTCTTGTTATCTTCTACAAATCAAAACTGAATCTAAAATTTATATACAAATTAGAAATAGATATTAACTACCTATCATAACAATCATCTAAATTAAACTCCTATTTGACATTCTAATATAAAATCTGTTTTTAAAGAATCTTCTTGGTGTATTGTAAGCTGATACTCAGTGACTAGAATCTCATCAAATTTGGACTTTCCCTTCATCATTTTAGAGTTGAAAATGCGGTGGTATGTTAATATGTATTATGCACGGTGGAAAAAACACCTTTTGAGGGTTCTTAACTGAAGATAATAGTTTCCTCGTAATAATTCTCTATTAAAATTAATTTGGGAATTAATCTAATCAATTTATCGGCAGTATATTCAATGTTGGACTAATTTGATTAACCCTAACAGTGTGTGATGTGTAGTAATATGTAATTTTGTTGAAGAAATTGTACTTTAAGGAAATTGTTTTGCGTTGATGAAAGAGGGTGCAGGTAGGGTTAAATACTTAATTGTCTAGTGGTAAAAAGGCACATTAATTTTAATATTGGTTAACTTAAACATTTCTACCTATATCATCACGCCAGCTCCCTTGCGGGGTAGGCAGAGACTACAGAGTTCCAACAGGTTCTTTCTATACACACCTCTCTGGCTTCCCCCACTCTTATAGTTCGTCTCATACACGATATAATCATTTCTGTAGCTTAAAATAAGAATATGAAGATATTCATAGCCAATGTAACGTTCGATTCTAATAAATCTTTAAGACCATAGGTATGTGTAGTTCATGTAACATGTTTTTAAACTACCTGATTCTTTTGGGACTCAGAAGTCCCCGGTTACTTTTCCTACAATTCGATACCTAACAATTACTTACTAATATTACTCTCCTAATCATAATATTATTGTTATTTCGAGTCAATAGCAAACTCAAACTTAAATAATTTATTTTGTATAAGCACTTAAAAATAGTCAATTTATATTTTTTTTTGTAAATATAATTTAACTACTAATCTACCACCTTTAACATTGATGTAATTCTAAGAGAAAAATAAATAGCAACACTATATAATATGGCACTTCAATCCCACGCAGCAAATCTTCTACGTAGTCCGAGATTTTGTAGTTTAGCCATAATTATGGTTTTACATTTAATAATAATAATAATATTAGCGCTGTTAAGAAACTGTCCCACCGTTGGGCACGGGCCTCCTCTCAAACTGAGAGGGTTTAGATCACGCTGGCCCAGTGCGGGTTGGCGAACTTCCCACACCTTTGTGAAACTCTTAGGCATGCAGGTTTCCTCACGATGTTTTCCTTCACCGTTAAAGCAAGTGATCATTAATTTTTAATACGCACATGCTTTCGAAAAGACAGAGGTGCGTGCCTGGGTTTGAACCTGAGACCTTTGACTTTGCAGTCCAACGGTCTAACCACTAGGCTGTCACTGCTTTTTTTAATATATTTATTAATTGGTAAATCTTAAGAGCATGCAGAGGTATACCACTAACTATATTTGTTCCTACACACGAGAACTAACAAAAAATTATGATTCTGTTGTCTAAACAGGTTATTATTCTACTTCCCTGTGCCGAATAAGACCACTACTTTGTCTATTCTATAAAATTACTTAGTCGCGTATCCATCTCTCTACTATACTATATATTATTCTATATACTACAATCAAACTCGTTATAACTACCTATGTAGTAATTATAAATTTGACTCTCTCACTCTCTCTCTCTCTCTATTATTACGTCAGATCCCTTGCGGGATAGGCATCTCTGCCTCTGTACTCTCGTAAAGAGTTCCAACAGATTCTTTCATAAATTTGACTGACTACCGTAATGGCGACAACAAACCATTTTTCATAATAATACAATTTACCGTTATATTAATACTATTTCCTTGACATACTCCCATAATTTTATATTTTAAAGTATGGGGCCTGAATAAATAAATAATTCGCTAGACCAAGCTGGACTAACAGCTAGTTTTAAGAGTTAGTTTTCTGTTGAAACTTAGCGTACCAAATACCGCTCCAACTCAAGTTGGAATAAGGTCAAGGCTTAAAAACATTGCTACACAAATTAACACTGCATATATCGGAAGTCAAGTGAGATAGTACTTCGGTGCTACAATGGAAGATGATTCGTTTGGTATGGTGGCAAGTAGGACAACGCTCTTTAGAAAGGCGACAACTATTGCATCCAAAGCCATCAGTTGAACAATAGCCTAACCTCCAGAAGGAGGGTGGTCGTTTACAAAATAATAAATGTGTAATCACTATTGTCTTACAAACGATGATGTTGATCTATTAAATAATACCAATAGGCACCAATATCAAAATAATATCAAAAGTAAGAAATACCTAGCAATGCCGTATCAGAGCGTATAACCGTCCTTAAAATAATACATATTATTAGCTATATTTAGGCAAACCACAAAATTTTCACTTTCAAAAAAAAAGTTATTCAGCTGTGTGAATTTACAAAACCGAATGCACCCTGAAAATTTTATGACGTCAGCAAATTCTGAATCAGGGCCTTATTTATGTAATGATTTATGCGAAGGCTTGAACTCACGTAATCCACTTGAAGCTGCAAAGCTCATTTGCGGTAAACATCATTATAGAGTTCAAGAAAAAACAAAATAAAAAAGTTATTCACTAAGGAGTACTGGCTGGCAAAATAAAAATACAAAAGTGAGGAACAATCAGTAATAAGAGTGGTTGCAAATAAAAAGAAAGAAAAAAAAAACACTTTTCTCTTTTTGACCTATACTTATCGAAGATTGTTGTGAATGCCAATTTTGAGGATCAGATCCAAGCGTGAATGCTATCATTATTGGTGTAAGTACTCACATTCGAATCCCAATTTTGTAATTTTTATGTAGTCACACATTGATGTATCTGTATGTAATTCGATGATGGAAGTGATATTTATCGTAAAATTATATCCACTACGGGTGGGTAGTATCTACCTATTGAGGTTCTTAAAATTGTCTTTACCTACAGCGATTATAAATTGATAAAAGTATAGATACCACAAATATATCTAAGAAACTCTAAGCTAGACATAAATAAACAAAGAACCGCTTCAGCTCTACCTACTTTTGTTGTTTAAATTAGGTATAATTATTATCCTCCTATTAACACTAAAATTCATAACCTGTGAATAATACGGCATCAACGTCCAAATAGTAATAAGCTAGTAAATAATGACAACTTAAACATCAGTATTCCGACACATTAGAGACTTTAATTCACCTTCATAAATATTGAAAAACAATAAACACTTCAGACTAACTAGAACTATAGTACTTTATAGTTTTCCACGGCGATAAAACTAGAATTGTAGCATTACCTATGTCATTAACTACAATGTAATGTACACACAGCAAAAACTTGCAAACACACATGCTCAAACGAAACAAAGTACTTTTTAAAATGGAACTTGCAACACGACTTTATATTCAGAATTTAAAACCAACAGACAAAAACTTGAAAATAAAACACACAACATTAAATTCAGAATTTATTAACTTAGACAAAAAAAACTTTAAAATAGAACATGTTTGTTTTAAAGATGAATTGAAAAAACGAACGCAATCTTGATCAAACTTCCTTAAAGTCCAGAAAAACAAAAAAGTAGTTCAAGGAGTTTCAATTCTGCGCGGGCGCAACGTTTGTGATTCCGGTCATGCGCGCGTCCATATTTGTCGTTATTTCACATCACCCTGTTAGATCTCAATCTCTGTTTATTATTCAGTGATGCTGCCGAGCGGTTTTTGTAATATTTAGCTTACCTTGTATGCAGTGGTGACTCAATTTCATAGCACATCTGATTGTTGCCTACTGAATATGAAAATTATTTGGTATTGAGTGCAGACAACTTGTCGGGTGAGAATATTATATTGCTTTGTTTGAATTGCTTTTACTGCCTTTTATCTTCTCTGCAGCCTAAGTTAGGTTTGCATTGACAAGGGCATGTGCAAGGTAGGGGTGTGTATTTTAATTACATTGCCAATCCTGACTTAGTCAGTTACTGCAGTTTCTTAACAATCTACTTCTTCCAAAGTATGAAGGTGTGTCTTAATGCTATATATCTGCAATTTAAGTAATACTGTATTTAACTATTATCATCATTTAGCTGCTATTTTGACACTTAAGTCTAGCATTCTAAAATAGTGTTAAAATTTTCAAAGACAATATTTTTATTGGTACTGCTATTTGCCTAAGTTTCCATCGTGTATCTAATTAATGGATAAAAGTGAGATAACCTAAAATTTATAGCATCTGAAAATATGGAGAGCGACTATTCTGCAATAAAATTGTTTCTAATATCCATCCAGAAGTCGCTAAACATAAGGAAATACAACATAATTACCATAAAAATGGTATCAGGTTATAAAGCCACCATAAATCATCGCCATGATTGACGGCCCATCCACTCGTTCCCGTAATTAATATGATAATCGCGTAAATAAAACCTACCACCGGTTGGCTGCGCATCGAACGTGGTCAGACAAATTGAATATACCTAATTGAGTCGAGTTTGCACTCAATTTTTTACTGAAAAAAATCTACATTTGCTGGAGTCGCCTACGATTTATGACGCCTTGCTATCTACTTGTAGGAGGTCTGTAATGTAAATCGTTCAGTTTAGTAGTTTCCGGAATTGATTAGAATGAATTAGCAATGTTGTCTTCATTAACCTATGGCTATCCTGTGTACTTTGATCTCTTCCATAACTCTCTATTTCTATTCATTTATTTTCTCTGTATCTTCCACAATCACAAAATTTCTACCCATAATTAATATTTCATACATAATAATTAGTATAGTAATTATATCACTGAATCCTACACACATGCACGTACAATCACATCATTTCTTTAATTAATTTCATTTTATAACATTTTTCGTGTTTTTTTTTCTTGCATGAAATTGTTTTCAACATTACAAAACTTTTAAAACGAAAAAGACTGACTTCTGACCTATAGGGTAACCTAGTTCAGAAACCAGGGTAACATGGGTATAAAAATTGTTTGATGTCAATAAAGTTATTATTATAAAACAAAATAAAACACTTAAACATGATTTAGTGCATAAACCGGTGATACATTCAGAATTGACTCTTCTGGAGAGAACTCCTTAACGGTGAATGACCCGGACACGAAACCTTGTATATTCATTCATTTAAGATATCTAAGCATAATTTAAATCATTAATATAGGTAAAAAAGGTTTAAATCATCCATTTTACCAATAATATTGTATAATATCTAACTAAAAAGTAATCCCTCTTAAGTTAAGTAAATAACTGGTAATCCTTCTCAAAAAGAAAGTACGTAGGTATTGTAAGAAACTTAGTATGGAGGTGTCTTAGGTCTTGGAGTAATGCTATCTTGTAAATATCTACCTACTTATGTCAAATTACAAAATAAACGCGTGCGCAGCCGCGGGTAACAGCTAGTGCCAAATAAATACGAAAGCTGTGGATTCAAACTAGAACTATAATGTCATTACTGATTACTCTATACTTCCTTAGATCCGATATATTGATCCGATATATTTTGCACTATTCCTTTATCATATCGATATAGGCTTAATAAACGTCTTAAGTATTTATTTACACTTCTCTCCGTTACCTAATTAATATTAATCCGATATCGCCGATCGCTACTGACAAAAGAAATGTTGAAAAACGTAAGTATTAAATTGTCTTACACGCGGTCATAAATTACCATCTTAATAAGTTAATGAGTGATTCCAGCAATGCTTTTGTTTTTGCGCAAACGCAAGTGCCAACGCTACCGGTCCCACACACCCGTTATAGCCATATAAGACTCGGCGCTGCGCATCTGCCTTTATCGAATTTGATTAAACTTCATGTTTATTTATCACGTATTTATTTAAACAAGTGGACCTCCGCACCATTTAGAGACATTAAAGTTGAATTGACTAAAATATTGCCACCTTTTTCTCGGCTATTTAATTCCGGAGTCCAGTTTGGATACGAGTAGTAATGGCTCGCTCGGGACTCCCAACTCAACAACTAGTTCGGAATTTGTGTACTCGTTAATGAGATTTCCAGAGACCGCTGCCAAGAAATCTGTTGGAAATTGTACCTGTATGATTTAAAATGGTCACGTTTTGATGATGTCACCGTCTATTCCGTATCTTCCTGGATCTGTGTACCTACATACCTACGTTTTTCTCATTGTCACCGAAGATGCAGCAGTGTGCGTTTTAATCGATTCGCCGCACGTATCGTCGTTCAGACGCTATCGAACTTTTAATTTCAGCAAAAAATCGTACGCGAAGCGTCAAACATCACGGAGTAACAGGTGACCGGTACCTCCCGCGCGCAACAAGCAAAAAACGACATCTGTGAGTGAGAAATTTATGCAAGCATCGGTCGTACACACGATCATATCTACTTGAAATACGTCGCTGGAGACAAATTGCAGTCACTTCAAACGTGGCGAGTCCCAATGCCGCGACGGAATAAGCAAATAGCCGATTGTTTCGCTCCAGGCCGAGGATGCCTGATCGAATAGATCTTAACCCTATCGTAACAAAATACAAAATCGTTTAGTTATCCCGAGCCGTGAAGTACCGTAAACTTGAACGTAAAGCACCGCATTTCAGCTTTGAATCCGCATAATTATCGAATAGGCAATAAATCGTGCTGTGTGCGGCGCGTGGCGTTCCTATTCTAGTCGTTACGACATTATTGTCTTGAAGTGACGCTGTACCCATGATCGCCATCTCATATACTCTGTACACGGCGCGTAACCAAGTAGCGAATGAATCTTATCAATTAATGTTACCTGACGCGCTGAGATAAAAACTTGATGTCAATTAATTACGTTTTTGTGAGCCTGAATAATTTATCTTACTGCACGGAACGGTCTTGTGATATAATTATAAAAGCAATATATTACGATAAATCACACCATCACGCCTATATTCCCCAAGAGGCAGAGGTGTACTGGGTACACCCCCTTTCCGCCGACGATTTTTACTCCTATGGAATAGCGGGCGAGCCTATTGCCATATACTGGGCACAATTCCAGACTCCGGACTCATACTGGGAAGTTATATTTAGGAAAACTGTATTTGTCCGACCTACGATTTGAACCCAGGCCCTCGTGATCACAAAGCAATGCGCTTTGCCACTATATTACCGAGGCAGTCATACGATAAATCAGCCATAGATATGATTTTAAAATCTTAATTAATTTCATAATGTACGAGATATATACAAATTAATGATTCAATGATCATAAATTTGTTCGTGATTAGGTGATGTTAGAATTGTCCGATGTTTGCTTATCCATGTCACCATCTATGATTTAGAGTGATGTTACGACCTCGGCAGTTCGATAATGAATGAGCCGGTCGTAAACGGTGAAGTGAAGAGAACATTAATGTCAATAAAAAAGCCATATACCCTATTAGCCATCATAAGCTCACCACAACTGGTCAGTAACTTGTTTCGCGTACAAATACTAATAATTGAATAATTAAATTTTTATTAGTGTTTTGTTCTTTTTTCGTTATTAATAAGGTTGTAAATAATGCTTGTTAAGTATCCGTTTAACTGACTTGCTTATGTAGGTAGTTTTGCTAAAATTTGAATTGAAAGAAAATTGTGACTAGCTTCGGTTATTTCGTATTTTTATTTTGACCCAGTGCTTGTAAGACACAGTACGTACTTAAAGCGGGTAGGTATGAAAGAAAGTGTCAGTGTAAAGTAAGGAAGGATATGCTCCTGTGGTTCGGGCATATAGAAAGTATGCCGAAAGAAAGAATGGCATAGCAGATATACAATGCAAAAGTGGAAGGATGCAGGTATCGGGGATGACCTAGACTATATTACAATGACCAAATAGACCATGTCTTGTTTCAAGTGCAAGTCAAGAGTCTACGTAACCAGCAAGCGTGTATGAGACGAACTATGAGAGTGAAGGAAGTCAGAGACTTCTGTAAGGAAAGAACTGGAACCTCTGTACTCTCGGTCCACCGCAAGAAATTTGACGTCATGATAGAGATGGAGACCTACTTCAAGTGTGCTTTAGTAATATAATATCAGCCTATACTGCCCACTGCTGGACAAAAGTCTTCTCTCACAAATCGAGGAGAGAGAGATTAGGTCATACTCCACCACGCGGACCCAGTGCGGATTGGCGGAGGCAGGTTTGTGGCCACCTGCTGTTGGAACTTATCAAGTCGCCTTTTAAGGTTTCCAACTCGGCTTAACGACTACCACATTAAGTGGTAGCCGGGACCAACGGCTTCACTTGCCTTCCAAAGCACGGAGACGCTCAAATATGAAAATGCCACAACGGTCAGCCATCTCGGGCCGACCGAGTCAAACGCTGCTTAATGTCCTAAATATAAGATGGATAGAATTATTTAATACACTTCGTTTAAGTTTCTTCACGATAGGAGCTCACACCGTAAGCAAGTAATGATCATCATGAACGTATAAAAAAGGCGGACAGAATCTCGCTAAAAACGTTTTTTTAAACGTCCATGATGATCATTAATTATATCGAGATCTATCTAGCCTTGACCAGCTTGGTCGTTTTTTTCGAAGTTATTGTCTTGCCCTTGTAAACGACACAACGACAACATGAATTAAGAGTTTAAACCCGCATTTCAGAGAGGTAGTTTTATGTAGGTATGTAACCGTATGTATTAACATTAGCACGCATGATATTACAATAGCGAAGCCGTGGGGTCTAATTGTTGGTTTAAAAAGTATTATTTTTATCTACCATTCCCAAGTAAACTCGATGTTACTAATTTCATTATTAGCCCACGTTTTTTTCACAGAGCAGTAAATTTTCTTGTCACAGATAAGTCATTCGATAAAGTATACGGAAACGAACCTTTGTAAGAAGTATTTCTTATACTGAATAGAATAATAAATTACTTACCTCAAGGTGTCACTTGGTCTTTGGCCACAGCACCCCAAAATATTGTTGTTAAATAATAATTTCATTGTAACTGTTATTTTCATAATAATCTGTTACCTGCCTTTCGCAGGTGAATTCGACGATCTATTGTTTAACATTCTTTGAAAGATTTGTGCAATTTTTATTGCTTTTGCATATTTTACATTTTTTTTAAGTTAACGGTCACAAAAAAGACGAATTTTGTCAACATAACGGTCCCAATTTGCATCTTTTCACTGCTCAGAATTACAATAGAATAGACCCGATTTTTTTTGGTCTGAGTTATGTTGGCTCTACAATTTTGGAATAAGCTGTTATACTGTTAAATTATAACACATGTTCTTATTTTGACTACTGTTATTCTTTGAAATGTAAGTATTCTTTGTTTTACAGTCGCTACCGTTAAAATTATGCCGTTTGATTTTTTCTAGTTCAAGAATGTTTGTTTTTTTGTTTTCTTGTTATTATGAATGGAAGTAGTGGATGTGTTGACCGGCTTCTTGTGTGAAAAATGAGGTGCCTATGCAAAATGGAGGTCTAGCGGGCAATGACAGTATTATTTCCCAACACTGACGTACTTTTTAGTCTCTGCGAGTTACATCTATCTTTGTTCTAGAAAACAATGTATGCTTAAAATGATATACCTAATTTCAAAATCTGCACACTATAAAACTGAATTGTGTGAACATTTTAATTTTGAAAAATAATTATTGTGCACGCTTGTTTAGTTTGAGTGCTTACCTAATAATTTCTAATACAAAATATTTTACAAAATTACAATACAACCGCAGTTGGTACTCTCAGAAATCTTGGCACGGGAACTTCTTGAACCACAAGACGATCCTCTATACATATAGAAATAAACTTGCTCTTCGGTCCGTCGAAGCACGGGCGGCGCCTCGAAAATTGTAATATTTCAAAATTACTCAAGAGTCGCGTTCCCTTGAATAATGCGATAACTTTGAGCCGGGGGTGGTCCCCCCTGCATGCCCCACCACCGCCACTTGTTTTTGAACTTCTGCTCCTGAGTTTGATCAAAATATACTCCGCCCGCTTCATTTGAGCCTGTTTATTTGACCAAAGAGCGATACAGAATATAATTTGTGAGGGAACTTGTTACCAACAGAAATGTACGATGATTTAGTATAAATTTTATTAAAGAGAACCAAATAGAACCATCTATTATATGACAAGGGATAAAGTATGTATCTTGCTTTTAACGTGCATTTATATTGTAGTAAGAGTAGCAGAAGAGAGTCGTACGCATTGCATGAAGGCAACTCGGTGTCCATGCAATGCAAGTTTTTCGTAACAATACACTTATAATATTACAATATTGTGCCGGCCGCGTGGTTCCCGGCTTAGAATAGGACCAACCCATCTCATCCCATCGGGTGTCGTACAAGGCGACTAAGGGAAAACTAGGGAATGGGCAGCAGCGTTCCCTTAACACTTCTACCATCAAAAACTGCGCTCGCCAACCCGCCTGCCAAGCGTGGCGAGTATGGCAAACACCCCCAATTTATTAAAATGGAAGATAAAAATAAAACCAGGCCCCTAGTCCCCGGCGGTCCTGTTCGTCCTGGCCACGGTAGCAGCTATGGTAACGACAGGACAAGGGGTGCTAAGAATCTCCGGCAGAGATTCGGCTACCACCAACATCGAAAATTGGCCCTGGTGACATACAATGCACGCACGTTAAGGACAGATGAGAAGCTTGTTGAGCTGGAAGAAGAGATAAACAAGTTGCGGTGGAATATTGTTGGTTTATCGGAGGTCCGAAGAAAGGGCGAGGACACGATAACCTTAAAATCCGGCAACTTGTTTTACTACCGGGAGGGTGAACAGCAGTCCCAAGGTGGTGTCGGATTTATCGTCCACAAGTCACTCATAGACAACATTGTGTCCATCACTAGTGTGTCGAGCAGGGTAGCGTACCTGATACTCAGAATATCCAAAAGATATTCGCTGAAGGTCATACAGGTCTACGCACCGACCTCGGCATACTCAGATGATGACGTCGAAGTAATGTATGAGGACATTAGTAGAGCCATACATACTTCCAAAGCACACTTTACAGTGGTTATGGGTGACTTCAATGCGCGGCTGGGCAAACGGGGCGATGATGAGTTGAGAGTGGGGCAATTTGGATATGGGCAGCGCAACCCCAGGGGTCAGAGGCTGGCCGAATATCTGGAGAAGGAGGGACTCTTTATGATGAACTCTTTCTTCCGGAAGCCGCCTCATAGAAAATGGACCTGGCTGAGCCCTGATGGTTCCACAAAAAATGAGATAGACTTCATCATGAGCACCAAGCGACAAATATTTAATGATGTCTCCGTGATTCACAGGGTAAAAACCGGCAGTGATCACCGAATGGTCAGAGGCACATTAAATATTAATGTCAAAATGGAAAGATCGCGTCTGATGAAGTCTACGCTCCGACCTTCTTATGCACACATCCAAAACCCCGAGAACTTTCAACTCGAATTGGCAAACCGCTTCGAATTGCTAGACAGCAGCGCATCAGTGGACGAAATCAACAACAGGCTGGTAGAGACTGTCCATACGGTCGGGTCCAAGTATTTTAAGCCCCACCGTAAAAATAGACCTCAAAAACTATCTAACTCCACCCGAAATCTCATGGCTGAGCGACGTTCCATGACGCTCCAAACCTCCGATGATGCTAAGTCCTATAGGCAGCTCAATGGACAGATACTGAAGTCCTTGCGTCACGATTTACGGTCCTTCAATACAAGGCGTATTGAGGAGACCATAGCACAGAACAAGGGCTCCAAAGTGTTCGCAAAAGACGCGTCTATTGGGCAAAGCCAGTTGACGAAGCTGAAGACGGAGGACGGAAACGTAACGTCGAATAGGTCAGAGGTGCTCAGGGAGATAGAGAGGTTCTATGGGCAGTTGTACACCTCAGTAGCTGAACCTGTTGTTGACTTGGTAAAAGACCCAAGAGCCAAGCTAACCCGACACTACACTGAAGATATCCCGGACATCAGCCTGTACGAGATTACGATGGCTCTCAAACAACTCAAAAATAACAAAGCACCAGGCGAAGACGGAATTACCGCAGAGCTTCTGAAAGCGGGCGGAACGCCGGTACTTAAAGTCCTTCAGAGGCTGTTTAATTCCGTCTTGCTCGAAGAGAAAACGCCGGAAGCATGGAACAGGGGAGTGGTGGTACTGTTTTTCAAGAAAGGTGATAACACTTTACTGAAGAATTATAGGCCCATCACACTGCTGAGCCATGTTTATAAGTTGTTTTCGAGAGTCATCACGAATCGTCTCGAACGCAGGCTTGATGACTTCCAGCCTCCCGAACAAGCCGGTTTCCGGAAAGGCTTTAGTACCATAGACCATATACATACGCTGCGGCAGATTATACAGAAGACCGAGGAGTATAATCGGCCACTATGCTTGGCGTTTGTGGACTATGAGAAAGCCTTCGATTCGATCGAGACTTGGGCGGTTCTTAGATCTCTCCAGCGATGCCGCATTGACTATCGGTACATTGAAGTGTTGAAGTGCTTGTATAATAACGCCACCATGTCAGTCCGAGTACAGGGGCATTGCACGAAGGCGATCCCCATAAAAAGAGGAGTAAGGCAGGGAGACGTCATTTCTCCGAAACTGTTTACGGCCACCTTAGAGGACGCCTTCAAGCTCTTGGAATGGCAAGGACTTGGCATCAACATCAATGGCGAATACATCACTCACCTTCGATTTGCCGACGACATTGTGGTCGTGGCGGAGTCGCTGGAAGATCTAGGACGAATGCTCGGTGACCTCAACAGAGTATCTCAACAAGTGGGTCTTAAAATGAACATGGACAAAACGAAAATAATGTGTAACGTCCATGTCGTACCCACCGCACTCACCGTTGGGAACTCTACTCTTGAAGTTGTCGACGAATACATTTACCTGGGACAGGTAGTCCGGTTAGGTAGGTCCAACTTTGAGAGAGAGGTCAATCGACGAATCCAACTCGGCTGGGCAGCGTTCGGGAAACTGCGCAACATCTTCTCATCCAAAATACCTCAGTGCCTTAAGACTAAAGTTTTTAGTCAGTGTGTGTTACCAGTGATGATATATGGATCAGAGACGTGGTCTCTTACTATAGGTCTCATAAAAAAGCTCAGAGTTGCTCAGCGAGCTATGGAGAGAGCTATGCTCGGCGTTTCTCTACGCGATCGAATCAGGAATGAGGAAATTCGTAGAAGAACCAAGGTCACCGACATAGCCGTTAAGATTAGCAAGCTGAAGTGGCAATGGGCGGGCCACATAGCGCGTAGATCGGACGGGCGTTGGGGCAGAAAGATTCTAGAGTGGAGACCACGTATTGGCAAGCGCAGTGTGGGACGACCGCCTGCCAGATGGACCGACGATCTTGTGAAAATCGCAGGAAGTCGTTGGATGCAGGTGGCATCGGACCGGTTACGCTGGAAAGCGATTGGGGAGGCCTATGTTCAGCAGTGGACAAGTATAGGCTGAGATGATGATGATGATGATTACAATATTAAAAACTTCAATACAGTTTTTTATTAGGACCACGGTTTTAAAACAAATGCATGCAGCATTACGCTATAGACCAGTAAATTTTAATACATCTATATATTTCAGTTTCACTATGTCTTACTAAAGATAATAAGTGCCTACTTGATATGGTACTAATTATAATATTAGCCTATACTGCCTACTGCTGGGCGAAAGGCCTTCTCTGACAAATCGAGGTGAGAGAGATTAGGTCATACTCCACCACGCGGACTGAGTGCGGATTGGTGGAGGCAGGTTTGTTGCCAACCGCCGTTGGAACTTATCAAGCCGCCTTTAATGCTTCCAACTCGGCTTAACGACTACCACATTAAGTGGTAACCGGGACCAACGGCTTAACGTGCCTTCCGAAGCACGGAGACGGTCACCCATCTCAGGCTGACCGAGTCGAACGCTGCTTAACCTTGGTGATCGGTAAGACAACCGCGGTCGCATAGCGCTACGAGCGCCTAGAGTACTTATTATTGGATACCAAAGAAAAAACAGTAAACAAACACCATACATCTTAAACCGTAGGTAAAATTAGCGGCCTTATTGCTAAAAGCAATATCTATACATCTTTAACGTACTTAATCAGTCTTCTGCCAAGACTACCAAAACAACCGTAACTTACTAATCAATTCATAAAACACCTTTATAGCATTAGAGAAAATAATCGCACACCCACCTCGGTCAGGATGTCCCTAATTGAATGAATCATCCAGCAATTTGTAAGTAATAATTACCTATTAAGTAATATAAAGACTGGACTTGGTTACTTCAGGTGCGCCTAACCACAAGCCTTCTAAACAAAGTTCTAATAAATGCTACTGACCCCTTTGACCTCAGGTCTCTTAATGCTAACAGAATCCGTTAATAAAATGTCTAGGTATATATCCCCCTTTGGAAAATGAGGTAGCGCTATTTGCTAGTTCAGACGGGCGATTTAAGAAATACTATTAATTTCTTTTAAATAAACATAGTCTCCAAAATACGAATTATTTCAGTATCGTAAGTGCGTTTACAAATATCAAAATTACGAACACAAACACCCAGGCTGAAAAATATTTGTGGGTCACAAAGATTTGTTCGTGTGGGGATCGAACCTGCGACTATTTCCAGTGGGTGAAGTGGCTTAAGCTCTTAACCACTAGACAAATGCTCTTCAATGGGAAAAGTACAGCAAGCTAACAATTAAGTTGCTGCTATGGACACATTCTAAGCTAGGATTCATCAGGTTGTGCAAATATTGCAATAATAAATTATCAATACACTTTTAAAATCTGTACAACTTTATCAGAATATTAATATTGTCTTAAAAATAAACAACTTTGTTCTTTATTAAAGCTAGAGTTGCTATGCACTATCTGAATAAGGATGATTTGATAATTATTTAATCAGGTCGTCCTGATAAGTACATATTTTATTCATTTTACTTGACTCGTTATTATTAAACGACTGACTATAAATTCTCAAAATATATGTTATGAGTTATAACACTACAGGATTACGGGAAATTTTTCGTTTGTACTTACATTTAAACGACCATAAAAATGTTCTTTATCTGTAGCCCATCTGAATCCAACTTTACTGTCTGTGTGGGCAGATGTAATACAAATAATTGCCAACGATTACCTGGTTGGATATAAACTCTATATTACTACGAAACGCTGGAAGTCAATAGTTACTAAATTTCTAGTTTAATTCAGTTCACTATTGAAATTTAGCAAAAGTTTAAAGCGCGTTTAATTATATCTTTATGAAAAAAAAAAAAAAAATAGTGATTTACTCTGCCCATAGATAGTTTGTCTCAGTTTTTTGATTTATTTCTATTATTTATGCAGTTAATTTAAATGAACATGACCTGACATGACATTTACTCTACCCATAATTTAATAATTGATTTGAAATTGAGTACTATTAAGATACAGATAATTTATTATAAGATCGTAGAGGTTAAGTAGTTATTGAATCTCAATTCGTAAATAATATTTAAAATATTTTTAAGTGGTTGAAAATTAATCATAAAGTAATGCATAGTGGCCCTTGTAGAAGTTACGTTAGTTAGTGATTGCTACAGGTGAGGTGCTTGCGGGGGTTAATCGCATCGTGTAAATGACCGTGTGAATAAGTGCGCAAGTCCAGTGTCCAATGTCTTTTCCCGCTTTTTACCGGCTTTTTGTTCGCGCGAGCTACCTAAGCAAGAAGTCCATGTATGAAGCCCGCACATTTACTCGGACCATGTACAAACACCTTAATTTTTGTTACTTAGGTTTGACTTCTATCTAATAGGTATTGGAGCTTATTGATACTTTCCATATGATCCCTCCATTACCAATTCAATAATGTTAATAAAATGTAGAGACACGTCAATAGGGCTGCCGTGTCGGATTTGAACTTACGACCTCTCTATCGGACGTCCACATCAAACCTTATGGGTCGCTGTCGCTTATTAACTTCCAATAAAATGCGTCTAACAAAGTTAAGCGCCTAGAAGTGAAGAACGGTCTTGGGAACTAAGTACTTACCAACAAGTATTTTCATTATACTGCGTAATACCCTTGGTTCTATAATACACCTGATCACCTATGTGTGTCTCTTATACGAGTTTTATGCAGACCTTTGACACGCTTACGCGGTCACGGATACACCTCGTAGAGGCCCTTTGAGTTTAAAGTTCTGTATTTCACCTGCCGAGATCTATAGCTAACAATGTCTAGGATGATCAATAGTAACCCGATGCATTTAAGTGAAGGAGTTATTATATACTTTAATGTTAAGAGTTAGAGCTCATTAATTTTTTCTACCATTTTTGAAAAGCCACTAGGTCTTTCACTCTAGGTTTAACGACTACGAGAGACATGACATGGTCTCCTATACATATATATATTCCCTTAAAGATTATCAGAGCCAAACTTCGTTCAGTAGACTAAGTTAATTAAATGTTCATACGTTGCCGTAATGACCTCAATCGGCCCACTGATGATTAGTAGGTAAACTAATATCTCTAATTTTTACATAAAACCATATCAAATTAAACCATATAGATATCGAAATCTTAATTCTGAATCATAAAGTTTACATCATAAAACCGGATAAAGTCATGACAATACGACGATGTCGTGGACGTCCTCGCCTTTTCGCATCCACATATATGGCGTTGCGCATTTACATTTATACGTATAATGATGTATAGTGTATTCCAGGGCCGCACGTGGCCCGTACCATGTGACAAACCGGTTCAGGACAAGCCTAGTAACCTCTAAACGACATACGTGTACGCTTGAAGGATTCAGTGGATATACTTTTATTTTTAAACCAGCGGTATCGTAAAATAAACAATTACAATTTATTAAAAAACTTTTTCAATTCAAGTCTCTATAGGGAACACACGAAGATACGGGTACCTTACTTAGTTGTAAAGTTCCAATATCCTCCTTCCGGTGTCACCATTAGACCTGCTCTATATTAATACATTGCAACCGAAGAAATATACATACCTATGCCAAATTTAAGCTGTTCTGGATGCTTGAAAAATAACAAAATGTGAACTAGAAAGACAGACATACGAACAAAGGAATTTAAGTTCCCCAAACGAGGGTGGCAGAGGTGTGTAAATCCACTTTTCAACGATTTTAGGTCCCATGTAATAGGAGGCGAGTCTTTTGTAATTATACCGAATACAATGTCAGATTACGGACTAATACAGGTAATTTTTCTATAAAAATTTTCTTTTTTCTTTGACTTAAGATCGGCATCCAGCGGCCACGTATGATGGCATTTTTAACAACTTATAATTATCAAAATGGGCCGATGACCTACTAAAGATCGCGAATAAAACGGAGGTGTAGAGGGAGGTTAAAGTATCACAAATGACAAAGTTAAAGAGTTAATCAATTTTATATTGAAGATAACTGGTTTATATTACGTAGGTAGATAAAACTACTAGGTAATTTCTAGGGCATCATATAATAGCTTATAATATTATACTTATCTTTTAACATATACTTGCTATGTTATATTTCGATTTTAATCGAAAATGTCGACACGAGAAAGTTTTTAATGAATTCCGTAGTTTGTCGTTTGGCCATATCTTAAGATTGTTTTCCACGTGTCAAATGTACCTAGTTAATATCTCATCCAATGAATTATTTATAGTTCTAACCTAAGAGGCCGATAAATCTACAGCTATCAGAACATATCTTTAGGTGACAGATATGCAAAACAGTATTGTGAAGAATACATTTACACGCAGAGAAGGTTTGCTAAGATTGATGTCAACCTAACACCTTATTTCCTGATTAAAATAATAAATATTAAAAAAAGGTTAATTCTTAACCTGCTCACATGACCTTAAACTTTATATAATGTACTTAAAATGAACGGCTGTCGATAATGGATGTAAAATACTCCTCGTTTATATAATTAAAAACATGTTAAAGTAGTCACTGTTTCAGCATTCAAATTCTAATTCACTCATCTACCGGGCATCTGTCTCCTATCCATATACTCTCATATAAATAGTTAAAAATTATATTTTAAACTTAAGAGAACTAATCATGTAACAAAAAACTTTTTCATTCAGAAACCCACCAAAAATTTTACACATCCCATATATATTTAAAATATTTTCAAAGGCAGTTACATGTACAAAAAAAAAACTCGTCTTATACCAATTTAAAGCTATTACATTAAGTAGGGAAACAAAAAGCTCTTTTTTGCATCCGTTCCGAAATAGATAAAAGAGCCTATTAATCTGCACCGTTGTTGTAAAGTAGAACTGGGGTATACGACCGAATCCAATAATTGTTTAAATTGAAATCGCGCGCCGTCTTCCCGGGAAGTCGATGGATGAAACCGCACCTGCGAAAGTTCGAGCCTCCGGCAACTTGAAGAATTCTTAACTCTTAGAATTCCGCTACGAATTCGCTTCGTCTCGTTAGCTGCTGGCCGCAAAACCTCTTATTTATATCCTGACTTTAACTACGCAACTCATGGTTCGCTCTACTAGTTTGTAAAATAGTAATTCGAGTTTTGATTCCTTAGATTTACGCCCGTTTTTTTAATTATACCGTAATTGATATTATTGTTGTCTACATTTATATCACCTAGGTATCGGTGGATGAAACCGCACCTGTGGAACTTAGGTTTGGTTCACTTGTTCCTTTTACTAGTTTCCAGGTATATATTTAATTATATTTTAAGTGAATTTGAGTAATAAATGATTTGCTTAGATAATGTTCAGAGTGTTATTTTTCCTAGATTACGCAGATATTATGCATTCTTTTTTTTTAATTTTATCAAGGTAGTTATTAGAATCGTAGTTCTTTTATTGTCGCGGTTTAGTCCTATGACCAGATGTGGTGTGCATCACTCCACGAAACATCCGGAACATGAAATCAAAATTATAACTATTACTCTACTTCGGGCACATTTCATTTAGATTTGATAAGATTACATCATTCTTTCACTTCTTAAATGACAATATATCCTATTTCCTACTAGTATTATAAATGGGAAAGATTTTTCTATCTATCTATACCATCACGATAGATCCCTTGCGGGGTAGGCAGAGAGTACAGAGTTCCAACAGATTCTTTCCTTGCATACCTCTCTGGCTTCCTCCCCTCTCATAGTTCGTCTCATACAGGCTCGCCGGTTACGGAGACTCTTGACTTTTCCATCAGATAAGACTCGGTTTATTTGGTCGTGAAAGTTTTTTATAAGCTTTTTATAGGCAGTCAATAGGCTCGCCCTCTATTACATGGGACCTAACATCATCGGCGAAACGTGGGTGTACTCAGTACATCTCTGCCATCCCCGCTTGGGGAATATAGGCGTGACGGTGAAAGTTTTTTTGAAATCTTAGCCCCACACTAGGATTTAATTCTGTGTCGTACACACAAATATCCTGACCGAAACAAATAATTGTGGATCAAACAAAGATCTGTCCCGTGCGGGAACCGAACCCGCGACTTTTAGATACAGTGGTCGGAGCGGCTCAAGCTCTTAATCACTGCGCTAAATTGTCCGTCCGCCCGTAAGATTGTATGTTTAGTAGTTTGGATGTAAGTTAGTTAATCACGCAAAAACGATTTAACGGATTTGGATGCAATTGCCACACAGATAATTTATTACCTGGATAGGATACCTTTTAATCCCGGAAGAAATTAAGGTTCTGTCTAAAGTCTACGCGGAAGAAGTCGCGCGTAGAAACTAATGGTGCATAAATAATAAAATGTACCTATATGCATCTGAATTTACTCTTGCCTTTAGCCTTAGATGAACGCTTGTCTTCGAATGAAAGAAAGAAAGAAGAAATAAAGACGAACGAAAGAAGAAAGATGAAAGAAAGAAAGAAGAAAGAAAGAAAGAACGAAGAAATAAATAAGAAAGAAAGAAAGAAAAACCATTTATTCAACCACACAAACAGACAACGAGATAACAAAATACACATTCACAAACACCAAGTTGTTGTGTGGAGTTGAACAGGATACTGCCTCAGCATATTGCTGCACTATAACATCGTGTCATGGTGCAGCGCTGGTATCATCACCTATAACAAGGAGTAACGTCAAGTAGTCTAAGCCTTTGGTTATATTCTATACAGATACTTTACGAGAGCGAGCGGAAATGCGAGCTCTGCGGAAGATGTGCGGAGTCAAGCTGACCGACCGTATTCGCAACAGCGTAGTAAGAAAGCGAGTAGGTATGAAAGATAGTATCGGTGTAAAGATGAGTAAGGGTATGCTCTGTTGGTTCGGGCATATAGGAAGAATGTCAGAAGAAAGAATGACATAACAGATATACAATGCAAAAGTTGAAGGATGTAGGTACCGGGGAAGACCTAGACTATCTTACCATGACCAAATAGACCGTGTCTTATCTGAAGGGCAAGTCAAGAGTCTCCGTAACCGGCGAGCGTGTATGAGACGAACTATGAAATTGGAGGAAGCCAGAGAGGTCTATAAGGAAAGAACCTGGTGGAACTCTGTACTCTCTGCCTGCCCGGCGAGGAAGCTGGCGTGATGATATAGATAGATAGAGAGATACTTTACGAGAAAATTTTGAAGACGTATGTACCGATTTCAGTTTTATTCAGTCATAATTAAATATACAACACCAACAGTTTACGGGCTATAAACTAAGGGATTTATAATTATAGTTTTTAAACCGTCTGATTTTATTAATTACTGAAGTTTTAATGTTAACATGATTAAATTGAGGGCTGAGTGATTATTCAAAATAGTGTTTTAATATGTATTTTAAATTTTAACCGTGCTATAAATGTCGAACAGCTATTTTATATTTCCTTTGGTAGATACGTAACTATTGGTGATTTTTGTTATGAAATTATTTAATTTTAACTATAACTCTCGAGCTTATCGAAGTTAAATAAAAATCTTTTTAAAAAAAAAAGGTAAACCGACTTCAAAAAGCAAAATATAAATATTTGAAGTCGGTGCTGGTTGGTGCAGTCGGTTATTTGGCACCGACTTCAAATATTTATTTTTTGATTTTTAAGGTCGGTTTACCTTTTTTTTAAAAGATTTTTATTTGAAAATTTTAAGTGACGAGTGAATTATTTAGTAATATTTTTATACCGATATTATATTATTTTGCTGAGTTGTACAGTAAGGTACCTACAGGATTAATAAAATGACTATAATATAAGAATCTATACATTCGTGCTGTTCGCCGTTAAGGAGTTCCCTCTTGTATCTTTAAAGTCCAAGGTCCAATACCAATAACATTAAAATAGGACCACCTCAAAACTATACCGAACCCAATGCAAAAAGAATCATCAAAATCCGTTCAGAAGCAAAGAAGTTATCGCAATTTACACATGCCTATTGTTTGTCGTTAAGGAGTTCCCTGGTGTATCTTCTAAGTCCAAGGTCCAATGCCAATGAAATTAAAATAGGTCCACCTTGGAGCTATACCAACTGAACCCAATGCAAAAACAATCATCAAAATCGGTCCACAATTGACGGAAATATCGCTGAACATACATAAAAAAAAAAGCATACGTAAAACCGAACATAGAACCTCCTCCTTTTTGAAGTCAGTTAAAAAAGGTAAGGTTACTTGGATTATTAGATTATTTCACTATAATATTTTAAATCGAAATACCTATATAAATGAGTTAGTCTAGTGGTAAAGCGCATCGCTTTGCGATCACGAGGTGCTGGGTTCAAATCCTAGGTCACACAAATGTAGATTTTCTAACGGATTTTTTCCCAGTATGAGTCCGGAGTTTGGATTAGTGCCCGGTGTATGGCAATAGGCTCGCTCCCTATTAAGTAGGCCCTAACATCGTCAGCAAAAAGTGGGTGTACCCAGTACACCGGTACTTATTTTGACGGTATTTATTTATTTTTTATTTTAAATCAGTAATCTCATAAACCCAGCTAAAGATAATTTTTTGATGCTCTATCTTTGCATAGGTACCTCTACCAATTAAAAGGACGGTATAGACATTGAACGACAAGAAATATACACAATTTTACTTTGCAATAAGTATCACTTTCCAGTAGATGAAATAGGATCAATAGCTGACCACTCTTCGACAAAAAAATCTTTTTGAATAAAAATATCATACAAATTCAGGTTTCCACTGTGAAAAAGAATTGACGCCAATTATCGACACTTTCAAGAAAATATTTTACTCTAATCACAAAATAAACTGTGTAAATGCCCTAACTACATTTATTTTTCCAATAAATTCACATAACTCATTCCAAAGTACGTTAAAACACATTATACAAACAATAACTGTATACCACTATCTACTCTACAATCGAAACATTTAGTCCCTGCTCACATTTTATATCTGCACCTTGCTCAAATAAAAACTCGCAACAATTACGACTACCCTACAAAACGTCTTAACCACCAAATGGGTGTCAATAAAAATTTACCACTAATCCATCATCGAGAAAGATTAATTTTCATCGCGATATGATTGGTACCCATTAAAATATGGCATCGACATTCCACGGCGGGTTTCTTTGCGTCCATGCATTTTCATGGAATTGGCAGCGTTTTTCCGACACCTCACAATCGCATGACTTGAATTCTAGAAAGCTATACCGGACTGGATGGTTTTAATGACAGATCTTATTACTATTCAATGCTATAGAAAAACACGTTTGATGTAATTGTGGTATTCTGAGCTTAATGTAATAAGTATAGGTGGAAGAAATAGACCGAGTCTTATCTGAAGGTCAAGTCAAGAGTCTCCGTAACCGGCGAGCGTGTATAAGACGTACTATGAGAGCGGAGGACGCCAGAGAGGTATGTAAGGAAAGAACCTGCTGGAACTCTGTACTCTCTGCCTACCCCGGAAGGGATCTGACGTGATAGATAGATTAATAGATAGAAATTGGCGTTTTGAAATTCGAGTTTCTTTTTATGGTGACAGGAATTTGGTACTACACTATGATGCCACTGTACAAGTTATCGGGTAGGTATAAATAGTAGAGTTAATTAATGTAAAATGTACAACTTGGAGAAATTATCGCTCCGAAAACTAATTTCCATAACAAGATTTTTAAAACTAAAGATCTCCATTAGTAGCGTGACGTAAATCAAGTTTTTCTACTTTAAAGAATGTATCTATGGGTCAGGTACCTACCTATTTATAAACGGGTTTATTATAACTTATTTAAATGCATTATTTTAAGTTTAATACCTAATTTTTGTGGCTTATAAATATTAAATATACCTGCGTACTACTTCATTTTCTAACCTGAAAAACTTGTCATAATGTTTGATTATTTATGTTTTTTGACACAATAAAATAGGTAAATCTATTTTTATCTATATACCTAAATCTATACTTGTTGTTATTAAATATGTTCTTTCTATATTAAAACTCAAACAATAATGTTTAGAATGTCTTTGATAGCTATGATATTGCTGGATCAACATTTTTTCAAGAAAACGTATGACAATTCTACGAAATGTATCATTGGTTTTTTTTTTCATTTGAGATATATATCGCCATAATAAAAAAAAAACAAGCATAATAATGAGTATTATGACTTGTTTCAGGATTTGTCCCAATATGTCTCTTACAATATATGTCTAGTTTGTCTCACTTCATATTCTGACCTTAAAAGTATGTATATAAATACAAAGAAAAAAAGTTAAATACCCCTAAAATCGACAAAACTAACATACACATTCCTACCTACAGAATAAACTTGCCTACAGATTACTTAACAATGACAAAAAGCTTAAATTAAACATCAATATCTGCTCTACATTTCCATCGCAGTAGAAATTAGAAGTAATATTTTAAAAAAGTGGCGAGATATTTTTTGAGCTTATGGTACTTTCACGTAAATCAAAAATCTGTTTTTACCATAAAATTAGTTAATAGGACTAAATGGTAAACTCGCTATCGACGTTAATTTGATCAGTGAGCAGTTATGGTGAATCAGATACGACCAGTTTATGGTAGAGCCAGTTATCTATCTAGGCATCAGAACTAACAATTACCAACCAGATATTTGAAATGCTTTCGAGACTATCCTGACTGATATGATAAATTCTAGAATGTACCTATTTATTTTCTTATAGTTGCAATATTTTAGTCTAGAATATAATTTTTTGTGTAAGTTGAATAATCAAACATTTTTGCGGTACATTTTTTGCTTGTACTTTAGGTTAGTACGATTTAGCGCAATGGTTATCTTAACCACTGCGCTAGATCGTCCGTCATTTCTCACCGATCCCCCCGATGCTCTGACATCGCTTCTTTCCGCTCCGGATACGGACGTCGACGACTAAGTCGTAGATCCCCTCCCCCCGTAGCGACTGTCCAAACTCGAGGCGCCCTCGAGTATGTCGCCCCCTTGCCCTTCTGGCTCGAGCGTAGTGGTTGCACGCTCTTAAGTCCGCCACTGCCGCCGACCGCGACACATTCTCACCGATCCCCCGATGCTCTGACATCGCTTCTTCCGCTCCGGATACGCCCGTCGACGACTAAGTCGTAGATCCCCTCCCCCGTAGCGACTGTCCTAACTCGAAGCGCCCTCGAGTGTGTCGCCCCTTGCTCTTCTGGCTCGAGCGTAGTGGTTGCACGCTCGCCCTTAAGTCCGGTGAAGCTGTAAAGGCCTCACGGCCAACAGCGTATATCACTCAAACACACACACATCGTCCGTCACACATATATATATATATATATATATGAGTCACTAACATAAACTTAAGCCGCTCTGCCCTCTGTGTCTAATAGTCGCGGGTTAGATTTCCGCACAGGACAAATTTTTGTGTGATCCACAGTAATTTTTCCGGTCTGGGTATTTGTGTATCTGAATTTTGAAGTTTGTAAACGCACCCACGACACAGGAATAAATCCTAGAGCAACGATAGCTATGTTTTTAAAAAAAATATGACATGAAAGTCACACCATTTAGTTATTTTGGGCTGGTTTTTGTGTTTCATTCATCTTCATTGAAAGACAAAGGTGTCTTCAAAGATAACTACAACGACTGGATTCAAGTTGTACCCATCCAGCTCTGACCCGCAGCCTTTACCAAGACAGTAGTTGATTTTCGTGTACTTACTTATTATTATATTTTTTATATTTGTTTTAATAAACTGCCTCGTTGGTCTGGTGGCAAAGCGCATCGCTTTGTGATCACGAGGTCCTAGGTTCAAATCCTAGGTCGGACAAATGTAGTTTTTCTAACAAAAAAAATCCCAGTATGAGTCCGGAATCTGGAATTGTGCCCGGTATATGGCAATAGGCTCGCCCTCTATTACATGGGACCTAACATCGTCGGCGAAACGTGGGTGTACTCAGTACACCCCTGCCACCCCCTCTGGGGAATATAGGCGTGACGGTGTGTTTTAATAAAATGACTGCTGCTTTATCAAAACCTAGTACATCCGACTGCATAGTATTAAGCAACTAAAATATAAAAACAAATTATTTTGATGAATTAATTATAGTTCTAATAACAACTAATACCTCAGCTGATCTATAAAAAACTTTATAAGAATAATATCCGCATCGAAACAAAAATAAGGCATTATTGTACATTTTTATTTTAAATAAATAGGAGGTAACTAAACAGTGATATTTCATATGAACATAAAAGCAACCTCAGAGCTCTAGAAAAATGATAACTATCTAAGCCAACAGCTGTGAAAGATGTTAAGATATATAGCTGTTTATGAGTTACACAAGCTTGTTAATATTTTATATTACACAGAAAAATATAAGATGGTATTACTATTAATTCAGTGAAAACTTGTTATTAGTAAAAATTGTATCATTCTTTTAGGAATTCATGGGCTTCTTAATATCCTGCAACAAGTTCAAATGAAAAGGGGTTAAATGAAAAAGTTATTTTTCTTTAATATTATTGCGGCGATAATTCAAATGCTGCTTAGACATAATATTAAAAATGTGATGGATTATATGTTTAGATGTATGTTACTCAATCACGCAAAAACGGCCGAACGGATTTGGATGAAATTTGGCAAATACTACATATAGGATACTTGTCATCCTGGAAAACGTTAGGTTCCTATCTAAAATTGATGCGAACGAAGTCGCGGGGAAAAACTAGTTATAAATACTAAATAAATAAAAAATAAACCTTCTCATGTCCATATTCCTAAGGGAGGGGGGGAGGGGGGGGATGCTGTGTACTGTATACGGTGTGCTGTGTACAGCCATTTTGCCAACGATATTAGGTCCCATGTAGTAGAGGGCGCTCGTAGCGCTGTGCGACCGCGGTGTTCTTAACGATCACCAAGGTTAAGCAGCGTTCGACTTGGTCGGCCTGAGATAGGTGACCGTTTGTGGCATTTTCATATTCGAGTGTCTCCGTGCTTGAAGAAGGCACGTTAAGCCGGTGGTTCGGCTACCACTTAATGTGGTAGTCGTTAAGCCGAGTTGGAAGCCTTAAAGGCGGCTTGATAAGTTCCAACAGCAGGTGGCCACAGACCTGCCTCCACCAATCCGCACTGGGTCCCCGTGGTGGAGTATGACCTGATCTGTCTCTCCTCGATTTGTGAGAGAAGGCCTTTGCCCAGCAGTGGGCAGTTTAGGTTGCAATTATATTATTATAAGTAGAAGGCCAGCTTATTACTATATACCGGGCACAATCTCAGACTTTGGACTGATACTGGGAAATTTTCGATAGAAAAACTACGTTTGTCCGACCTAGAATTTGAACCCAAGACCATGCGATCGCAAAACGCATTATTTGCCACAAGAAGTAATTATTATTATATTTATTCGGCGCTTAGAAAGAAGTTTTTAAGTAAATTGTAGATTTTTGAACATTCTGCAAAAAGGAAAAGAGTCACTATTCTGTGTTATTAAGCCTACTAAGTTATGAAATTACTATAATACTACTAATACATCACAATTAGTAATACTAATAAATCAAAATGCCTACTTTGGACTTTGATTTTGGGGTCATTTAAAAATTATAATAATATATTAAATGTGAATGTTTGGATGTTTGTTACTCAATCACGCAAAAATGACTGAACGGATTTGGATGAATTTGGCGTAAAGATAGTTTATTATCTGGATTAACACATAGGATATATTTTATCTCGGAAGAATGTTAGATTTCTGTCTTAAGTCAACGCGGACGACGTCGACGAAACCAATGTAAAATAAAGTTAATGAATTTAATATAACATGTACCTACATACCTCCTTTTTTGGCCCTTGAGTTTCAAAAGCATTGTTGTAAGACACGTTGGTTATCAGAAATCTCTACGAATAGGAATTTTACTAATAGTTGGTAGATACTTATCAGTAGTGGCGCATGAGCACGTTTAACGGTTTCTTTATGGGGAAGTAGTAAATATGATTGAAAATTAAATTAATTTAAACTAAAGAAATATTTATGAATCTACGGATTACTTGTTTATTTGTGTGGCGCTCGTAGCGCTGTGCGACCGCGGTGTTCTTACCGATTACCAAGGTTAAGCAACGTTCGACTCGGTCGGCCCGAGATGGGTGACCGTTTGTGGCATTTTCATATTCGAGCATCTCCCTGCTTCGGAAGGCACGTTACGCCGTTGGTCCCGGCTATCACTTAATGTGGTAGTCGTTAAGCCAAGTTGGAAGCCTTAAAGGCGGCTTGATAAGTTCCAACAGCAGGTGGCCACAAACCTGCCTCCACCAATCCGCACTGGGTCTGCGTGGTGGAGTATGACCTAATCTCTCTCAGCTCGATTTGTGAGAGAAGGCCTTTGTCCAGCAGTGGGCAGTATAGGCTGATATTATTATTGTGTGGTATTTAATATATTTCTCATGCGCTGGTTTGGAATCCTTGCGATCACGACAAAAACCTAAAATGTATAGATTCTTAATCAGACTAATATTATAAATGTGAAAGTTTGTATGTTTAGATGTTACTCAATCACACAAAAATAGCAAAACGGATTTGAAAGGAATTCGGAACCCAGACAGTTTATTGCCTGTATTAACACATACAATATTTTTTATCCCGGAAAAATGTTAGCTCCTTGTCTAAAGCAAACGCGGACGTAATCCCTCCCGCTGCCCTTACATCCCTTCTTTCGGATACAGATACCGCACACAGGATCAGACACCGACCTCGCCGGCGAGGTCGAAGCATCCCTTGCCCGCCGGCCGGTGCAGAGCACCACGGCGAGACACCTAGTGTACGCCCTCCCCCATAGCGACTACCCAAGCCCAGACCGTTCCTCCATGAGGCGCCCTTGAGCTAGTTGTCCAGTAAAGCTGTAAAGGCCCCGCGGCCAACAGCGTAGATCATTCACACACACCGGCAGACGTAATCGTGGGCAGAAACTAGTATACTATACTTTTATAAAAAATATAAAGCAGTACTTTAAAATATGGCACTCGGGCAAACCTCTGTGGTTTGTAGAATGTTCTGTTATAAATGTGTTATTTTTATAGTAATTATGAAAAAATAAAATACATCAACTGATTGACAGAGCAACAACCTAACAATATATTTACAACTTATACTGGGTACCAGTAGTGAGGGCCAAGAAAAACGTGATCGAGAAAAGGATACCAAACCAATCTTCAATATATTTCTACTAAGATACAAAATCGGATAATACAAATACAAATAATCAAACTTGGATTACCAAACAGAACTCGAATCTACAATTAACTTCAATGGAGCACAATGATGCAACGGACCCGTAGACCACAATCAGAGCCAGTCTTGGAATGAAACCGATCGCTTACACACTTGATTGATAGCTTAAAGGATGCCGTGCACAAATTAAAGAACAATCCAGACCCAACATGGCGTAGGAAAAGTAAAATCTTCAATTAAACTCGTTTTAGTATAAGTGTGTGCGCACACGCCGCCACGTAATAGTGGAAAGTGAAAATGTTGTAACATAAATTTCATTTTGTATTTTAATTTGAGATGCACGCGATATAGAGACACATAATTGCTATTGGTTTGACTTGTGCTAGTTTCATTCGTTGTTTTATTATAAATCTTTATCAAGATGTGAAATATTTAATTACACTTCGCATTTAAATGCGAAATGTAATTAAATATTTCACATCAGTTACGTAACTTTAAACTTCATCCGCGTAGCTTTAAAGGTTATTTGGGACCCAAACAGAACTGTTTTAATAAGCTTTGAATTGAAAAAAAGTTCATAGTAGTTACAGGTTCTCTACATCATTGTAAACCAATTTAGATATAATATAACTATATTTATCGTATCTTATGAGTTGTTGGCATCCTAAACGACGTAGGATAGACAGCATCTCTTAAAAAGTATGACTATGGTGCATTACAGAAACTACTTGCAGTATATTTTTTGTACTTATTATGTAGTTAGTTCATTTATTTATTTTCATCGTTTTCTAAACACATAATTTGCAATAACAACAATATAAAGCTAAAAAAGCTTACGAATAATATTTTATTAAAATTTAATTCCATATTCAGATCTCACAGATAAAATGAAACATTCGCAACATTTCAGTGGCCACGTCTGCGATAGTTCTAATCTGGATCCCCTACGCGGCCTTACCCAAGATATCATCATACTCGAAACTTTATGAGCCATTAATAGGGCACTGGAAGCTTATGTTTAAACTATAGTAGCGTGAACAATTTTGACATACGATGTAATTAAATCTCATATATGTGACTGTGTACGAATGTAATTACGAAAAAAAATGTTACCATCGAATATGTATGGTAAGAATTTGGCTAACATTTTTTCAGGTAAACTCGCCTATTTTTAACATAGCTAGTTTCCAATTAAAATGTTTAACGATGAACTCGGAGGGAATGTGGGTAAAGTATTACAAATTTGTGTAATTAGGCAGTTTATGTATGTACAATTGGGTATTAAAACATGCCGAAGAATGTAGATATCAGTTCATGTTATGATTTTTAATGTTCTGTGAGATTTGTTTAAATTAAGTGCACCTATGGCGTAGAAAGGCAAACAAATCGTATAGGTGTGTTATTTCTTTAGTAGACTACTAATGTCTTTGAGTACCTACTGTACTCGGAGATGTCATAGATCAGGTATATTATAAATCAAATCATAATACTTTGTATAACTGATACTCGTTTATTAATAAAACAGCTGAAATGTAAACTTGTTTAGTATGTGTATGTTAATTTTTAAGGATACATGATAATTTATAGACATATACAAATATTGTGATACATAGAAGAAGTATGCAGTCAATATTGTAATTTAAATTGTAATAATTTAAATGATTCTTTAGGATTTTATAAATTATGAAACTTTTGTGACTTATTTAAACTTATTTCACAAGGTCATATACAACAGTCATATAGAACTGCTACATTAATATATTCATAATCTAAATAAAATTCCGTCTATACAGATACTTAACACAAAATAAAGACATTCTTCAAAACTACGCTTTTAATACAGAAATATACTGGAAACTACTCTATAACACCCTTTAAGAAACTATTTATTCTTTATCGCGGAATGTAAACGCTCATTTCACGCCTCATCAATTTTAAAGGGGTGTATAATGAGGTGCAAAATATTCCTAATAAATAAGTAGGTGGCGACGTATCGTCCGTCCTCTCCCGTGGCCTCGAAGTGACTGACATAAAGTCACTGCGCGATGATTTATCGGTCGCGGGCGCAGTCTAATTAGGCGCAAGCGCATCTCATTCTATGTAAATTTGAACCAGTCCCCGAATGAATGATATTCTCATCGCTCCGATCTCAAACTTCGTGTAGGTTTAAACAAATAAACGTACAATTAACCGGAACGTGATCCGAATTAGTTATCCCGCCGTACTAATATTCACTATCATACCGTGCTTACGTATTTTTCTTTATTACTGTGAAAAGCAGTGATAACCTAGTGGTTAGACAGTTGGACAAAGTCAGAGGTCTCGGGATCAAACCCAGGCACGCACCTTCGTCTTTTCGAAAGCATGTGCGTATTAAAAATTAACTTTTACTTGCTTTAACGGTGAAGGAAAATATCGTGAGGAAGAGGTAAGAGTTTCTCGAAGGTGTGTGAAGTTCGCCAACCCGCACTGGGCCAGCGTGGTGGACTATGGCCTAAGCCCTCTCAGTTTGAAAGGAGGCCCATGCCCAACAGTGGGACATTTTCTTAACAGGGATAATATTATTATAATATTATTATTATTATACTGTACCTTTATTAGAAATAAATTTAATAACATCGTTGATCAACTTAAGCAATTGTACGCGAGTTAATGTATTTTCACACGGCAGAAATTAATTCCAAGTTATTTTAGTACACTCTATAACCAAATAAATAGCACGTTCCCAACGAAAGACTGCTCTTGAAAACTCTGTACCACGATACTGTCCGGTTTTCAGATATCGAATTTGTTGGTATAGTCGTATCCGAAATCCGGAGAGTTCGCAGAGTGGCGTAGTACGGGGGCTCGAGGACGAGTGATGTTATGAGCAAGCCATTATTGTCTCGCCCCATACCGTAACACATTACGCAGTCGTGGCGGGACCGACGGATGCACTCGGAGCTGTCAAATACCCCTAAACACAATTTGTACTTTATAAATCACTATGCTCTAAAGAAAATACGTTTCAAGTATATAACTAAAGTGGATTTTAAACATAATATGGACTCGTTTATTGTTGTAAGAGATTCATGTAATATCCATATTCATATACAAACTGGAATGCAAAATGGAGAAAGGTATTTCAAATAAATCACTTGGACATTCTTAGGTCAATGCAAGGCTAATTACCGTACATGCACGCATAGAATTCATATGACCGCATTGACTTCTTCCTGGGCTCGTTAATTTCTTAGCTAATCCAATAAATTAATTGTATAACAGGAAGCGACAACAAAGTGGGCAATAAATAAGCAATCTCCAGGACATGTGTTAAGTGTCAGATATTTTTAATTTTATTTTTGAGAGGCGTATTAACAACTCTGTAGTATATCAAAGTGGAATCGCTTAGGACTGTCTAGTGGATGTTTTTACCGTACAGTAAAAGATGCTACGACCTCATAGAAATAAAAGAGTTATCAATAAGTTTTATTCAATTGGAATAATTTAGTTTGAGATAGAGTGGGTGATAGTTGGGTTTTGGCAAGCTGTTGATTCAGGCTTACGATAAACTTTGAGATAGTTATTTTGGGTTTCTCTAATATGTGTGGGAGTTACTGAGAATATTTGTTACGTTTCAGCAATAGGAACTATGAATCATTATCTACATGTGTGTTATAGAAAACGACGCTCATTTATTGACGTATTCATCTGCTATTTAGCTAAGTATGTCATCAAGATGTAAAATGTGTAAAATATAGACATCGAAATACCTATAGGACTGAGAATGACGTAATATGAACAGAGACTGATCCTCGTGGTTGCAGTGTTAAATCCGTCTATTCAAAATGTTGTGTGTGTGAATGATCTACGCTGTTGGCCGCGGGGCCTTCAAAATGTTATACCTCCACATCTTTTATTAAAGTTATTGCCCCCTTTCATCACATTGACGCCACCGAAAATAACAATAGACTATAAAAATAACAACATAAAATTTTGTGAACCATGCACTTGACAAGCACGAAATCGCAAAACAGAACGAGCGTCAACATAAACTAACATCCGGCAAACACTGATGTATTGCAGCCGCAGAACTATGGTAACAAATCTCTCGCGGTAATAATTTACGGGCGCAATATGGCTCCGCAGTTTGAAAACAAACAAACGAAACAAAAACAGAAGCGCGACCCGCGATAAAAGATGTCGCCACACTCGCTGGCCTCACTTTAAAGATAGACTAGGCAGGACTTAGATAGCGGCAAATAAAGGACGCGAAGTTGCGCTCGCGACGCCGTTCCGGCCAATCAGTGGCCGCCGCGTAATTATAGGCAGCGTTCGAATTAGGAACGGCCGTGGCGCGTGCTAATTGAAAATAGAATTTCACTGATTTATATCAGTGTCGGAAGCCTTTAGCGATTATTTTGAATATGACTAACGACCTCTAAGATTCTATTTGAGTTTACAATCGATTCAATTCGATTATTAACAACTTATAAACTTGGCGGTAGACCCTAAATCAATCTAGAGTCGTAGCTTGTTAGAATTCATCGGCTATCTCAGTAAATTATAACACAATAAAAATATTCTTTCGCTCCAAACAAGCTATGCAATATGAACATCAGTAATTTCTTTTTATTTCTATCCCTTTATGAACCGGAAGGGTTTGGCTAGCAATTTCCTTTAGATTACCTAAGTAATCAGGATCAGTTTAATTTTCTTTTGTTTAGACTAAGTTCAAGTTAGTTAGTAACTAATGATAATTTGTAGGAATATTATGATCTTGCCTTAGTAAACTATATACGTACGTTTATCACCAGCACGATACAGTTACATTAAACACATATATTTCAACTTTAATACAGTTGTAAATCTCTAGATTAGATGTGTACGGTGTACACTCTAGTTTCATTCCATAGCTATCGACTCCTTTTTATATCATTTGGGAGATTAGTTATTTCTAATACCTAGCTAGAGCATTTGTTATATTAGATTTTGTATTATTTAGGCACATCAAATTTTTTAATTTTTTTTTTTGTTTAAAGAGTCATTTTTTCTTGGTTTAAAGAGTCGGAAACATTAAATTTATCGAAAATACAATACAAATCTTAATCCATTAATTAAATTCTTTACCTCAATTTGAAAATATATTGTAGATATATAATAAAATCTAGGTACCTATACAAATACGTCGTTACCTAGAATTATGATATCTACCTTAAGAATAAAATCGATCAATAGTACATAACACTGAATAGTCAAAGCGTACAAAAGCACAACGGTCACATTAAAAAAATAAAATGTCAATTTTATAAAAAGAACTAAACAAACCAAATATCATATTCCCACAACCGTTAAGAACTTGAATTTTCACATGACTCACAAGGAAACAAATTAAATGGCCAGTGCCCGCGCCAGGGTTGCTAGCTCGATAAAATGTTTCGAATCGTCCGGTGCCTATCGTCATTCCCGACTCAATTATTTAAAAAACGGACGCCCGTTGCGTGCGCCTCCGTCCTTGTCGCGCGTAATTTTTAACGCTATTTCTGTCCCTTTTTCGCGGCTGCGCTCGCGTCGTCGATAACCGCGGAATGTGCCGGCTGACTTCAGTCGAGCGCTCATAGACAATTTAAATTGGAGAAATTGGTAGTCAAGTACTTAATACTGGTAAGAGTGGATAGCCAGCGGACAGTCCCGGTACTTCATGGATGACATATTATTACGTGGAAATGCAAAACTCGGTGTCCAACGATATTTATTTACTTACTCGTTCCGAATAATAAGTTAACATAACAGGTGCAGTAATCCGTGGCGGAAATTATGGGGACATTTTTGCGTAGAGTGATACGCTGAATAGAAATATTAGAATTACTGTAGAGCTAGTATTATAAATGTTCCTTCCTATTATATTTTATATTTTTTTTAATTGGTAGTAGTCATATAATTTCGGAATTGAAGATTAGCGTTGCCAAAAGTGATCAAAGGGTCATAATGTATGCCGTTTCCATCCCTGGACAAATCTTTGTTTGACCCACAAACGTTTGTTACGGTCTGGGTATTTGTGTACATATGACATTCATATCTGTAGTAAACCCACTCACTACATACCTACCCTACACAATATTGTGTAGGGTAAAATTTGGTAATTATAAGGTATGGTTGGTCTGATTAGCTAAATTATTCTATAGATACCAAATTTACTTTAAATACCTATTTACTTAAACGGCGTTCACCTTGAATTCTTAAGTAAAGAATCAACCGTTTCAAATTTTGATGCGCTATCCAGCCGTTAAATGTTCATATTAATTACATCATTAAGGCTTAGAACGCACTGTGACTAAGCATAGGCGACCTTAATATGCTGAAAATGTAAAGATGGTTGTACACGGTACGAATAAACTTCCAGACTCTTACACGATAAAATCACCACGAACACGTACTTCACACAAGTCCCAGTTACTAGCATCGTATACAAGCGCCATTCCGTACAAGCGCCCGCACCAGTATCTAGTTTTTTTTAAGTGGCTCGATTAAAAAATGTATTATCGTGCTACATTTTGACTAGCGGTAGCGGCTTAGGAAGCAGTGGGTACGTGTTTGTGCGGTTTGATGATAAATTTCAGTGTCCCACCGAAGGTCGAATTTTGGCCGAAGTTGATGCCGATTAATCGGCCATCGCCAAAACCTTCAGCCGAAGCCGAATATTTAATAGCCTTTAGATATCTGGTTCATGATTGGCAACATTTAAAAAAGTTATGGTACTGTTAAAGTTAGGATAAGACTATTAACTTAACGAGATGATTAAAATTACCTAAAACTGACCAAAAATAAAAATATTATTATTTATACAATTTTTATTTACTTAAGAGCATTCGTAAGTCGTAAATAGAGATAGATCGTTTAATTTCGGTGCTTGCTGAAAACACTCGGCTTCGGCCAAAGCTTCGGCCCATTTTGGCCGATTCTGAACAATGGCCGAAGGTGTTTTTTTTGGCTGAAGGTAGCCTTCTGTGGTGGACACTATAAATTTTAGATCAAAATATTTTTTTACATAAAGCAAAACGGATATAAACTGCGGGATTTAATAAGACGCTTAATGGAAAGATACCCGTGGCTCTACATAACTGTATACATGGTGCCAGTAAGTGTACGAACTACACGCGTGGACTATTGGAGCGAGTAAGCCGCGAGGCAACATTTGTTTACATGGGTGAGCCAGTGCTCCATGAGCAAGTCCAGTGACTTGCGCACTAATTTTTGCGGTTGTTAATTCGTTGCAATTAAACGGTACTCAACTCAACGTGCATCAGTCACTTGCATCATGTTTAAGCGCCATATAGCCCGGATTCGTTGATAACTACTAAGTGTATCGTGTGACATCAGACACTAGATTATACTGAGATTAGACTGAGATGATACCGAAATCAGACCGAACTTTTAATGTAACAGAATACCAATTGCGAGACAAATCAAAATTAAATCTCAATTTAGTCAGCATCCAGTTTCAGTGTCAATTAATTACGAGAATTGGCCTACAGGCTAAAATTGACACATACCTATTGTGAATCCAATTTTAGTTTTAACGTAAAGATATCTTACATATTGATAGAACGAGTAGGTGACTTAAAATATTGGTAAACATATCTTAAGCCTAAATATGAGCATAAGTATTAATAGGAACTGATTACTTTATAGAATAGTGACTTTTTATAAAAAAAATGTTCACGGATGCGGTAAGTTTTTTCACTAACTATTCCATTTTACTCCCAAATGCGTTAAATAAAATGGTACAAAAAAATCATTATGAACGTGGTCCACCACACAATACAAATTCAGATGGAAAAAGTATTTATGATGGGGCGTGAATATCATAATGAGGCATCGATAGCAAGATGTAATCAACACCATTATTATGCTATCAAGTATTACATGCAATTATAGGTAAAGAGCATGTATTTATGAACATAGTTTTTTTCTTATTTAAATGGCATCAGTGCGTTAAGAGATCTCAATAGATCTTAAAAATAAAAAACTGCTCGATCTTTGTACTCAATTACATACCTTATATTACTTTAATCTATTTATTTCAAGTTGCCACTGTTTCATAGGCCTTAATAAACAGCATTTTATTCCGCACTCACACTGTTACCATCTTACTACGAAGTCGCAAACAAAATAGATTTTGTATAGGCCCCCATTTCGTTTTACTTTACACTTTATTTAAATTTCGTTTTTAACTACCCTGCTTTTATTTATATTATTTGTGTACGTCAGTCCGCTAACTACACCAAGTCCGCTTAATTTATGTTTGTAGTACTATAAGTTTTTGTATTTTCTTTGTAAGTGATTTGTAAATCTTTTGAAAGTGAAAGACTCGATTATAATTATGTTGTGTAGTAATGACGTAATGCGTGCAATTTAATCTTCGTTTTACTTCTAAAAGAATGGTGGACCAAATGGGGACAATAGAGGTTGAACATATTAAACTATTATATATTAAACGAGTATACACCCGCGAAAATAATGCTAAGTATGGTCAATTTTTTCTTCGTTATACAATTTTATAAACAATTTTAAGGTTAAGAGATTAAGCCGCTCCACCCACTGTGTCTAACGGTCGCGGGTTCGATTCCCGCACGGGACAAATATTTGTGTAATCCACAATTATTTGTTCCGGTCTGGGTATTTGTGTATGTGAATTTTCATGTTTGTAAACGCACACACGACACAGGAATAAATCCTAGAGTGGGGCTACGTTTTTTGTAAAAAAAAACATATATATATTGCGATAAACTAAATATACTAAAATTGATACGGTACAAAATTTGTTTATTTTGTTAATTTATGGTTTTTCCAACCCTTGCTCTTTTTCCTAACCATATCAATTGTAGTGTCTTTACGTGCTTCACCATATATGTGCATAAAAGTTGCCTACTTAAAAAAAACAGACTTTATATTTCTCGCCGAAAACATCCAATACGTGACGTCTACGTAATAATTCGACAGCCAACATCGAGTCGAACAAAATGGGATTGCCAGTAACAAATTTTGATCCCCCACAAAATCTCCGACGATCGTGACATAACGTAAAAAGTCCAACGCAAAAAAAAAGTAAAACCCCAACTAAACCGTTTACTTCTCCGAGAAAATTTTCAAGTAGTCTTGAGCGGTGTATTAAGGGTAGTATAATAAGGCTTTCTGGATTAGGTGTAGCGCTCTTGAGTGGGAATAAACCCAGGGGAAATCCTGGCTCGCAGCTTTCCTTCTAATTTATTGCTCCTCCAGCGGGCAGCGGCCTTTGTATCGGATCTGCCGGAATGAGAAATATATTTCTAGATGGATTAACATGTTTGCCACTTAGAGGTTTGTAATTAGTGAGCTCAGGTACTTTTGGCTGCGTAAGATTTTAATGATGCGATTTGACGAGTTAAAGATTTGGATTGCTTTTGCAGTTTAAATCGCATGTATTCAAAAAGGTGATGTGACAATTTAATAACTAGATTTATTCTTAATGAACAATTGGCAACGAATTCCAAATGCTACTGTAATTTATTTCTATTATAAATTAATGTTTAGACAAAATCTTTAATAAAAAGGTCTAGGTTATGTTGTTTTCAATAATACTGTCGTCTACTTATTATAGTTTGTGTAAAAAATTTGTAAAATAAATCCACAGTCATAATAAAAACGCTGTAAAATTGAATTTAAAGAAACATAATTAGTGCAGAAACAGAAACAAAATCAATCAAAAATATATGTTTAGTAAGAAGCAGAATCAACATATAAAACGTAAGAAGTCAGCGAACAAAATTCAAACTAAAAAAACGCGTTGTAAATTACTTAAAAGTAATAATCTTGGCTCACTGAAATCCCAGTATTAACCTTAAAAGCGGACTTAAAAGTTCACGTCTTTTATTTACCACGTAAACGCGAGCTTACAGAAATAACAAATAGTTTGGATACTGGCCATTGAAAACAAAGAGATGTACGCTATACATTACTGTCTTAAACGAATTGATTTAATGAGTTCTTAAACTAATTGGATTTAGTCGATCGTCTGTTTCGTCTTCCCGAGATTAACGCGCCATTCTCTTCTTAACTTAGTGGATGTGTGGACATCCTTGTCTCTTCATAAATTAGGCATTATATACGCCTTTGAAGATAAAACGTTTTTGCTTTAGATATATGCATCACTTAAGTGAATAAAGCATCTTCGTAAAAAGTAAAATTAACCATTTTGTTGTTAAACGTCGTATTAAATACTGTTGATGTATTTGTTACTTATAAAAGCATCTCTACAGCGTATGTAAAATGACGGCACATCTGTCTAGTAAAGTATACAAGGTGTAAAGTAAATGACACAAGATCTTAGACACTTAGAGTATTGCTTTACAAATACGATACCACAACCAAACTTCTTTTATACTCCAATCTATACTAATATTACAAAATGAAATATTTCTATTTTTGTATGTTTGTAACGTATAAACTCAAAGACTACTGGACTGATTTCAAAAATTCTTTCACCATTAGAAAGCTACCTTATCCAGAAGTAACATAGGCTGTATAACATAGACTCGGTAGGTGGCAGTGTTGTCGACCGGGTACAAAATGGCGGGAAACTGCTAGTTAACTATAAAACTTGTCCGGGTAAATATTGTATTGAAGAATAAATTTTTAATATACATTTGATTTGATATGAATCAAGAATCATTTTAGTTTGATATAAGAGACTGAAGGAGTAACGACACATTTTGCAAATTTTTAAAAAAAGTAGTATCATTAGAAATTGTTGTAATCAATTTAGTTATCGATTTAGAACGAACTATTTCAGGTCTTGCGTTAATTAAGTTACACCTTGTATATGTATAACCCAAATACACTTTAAAATATTTAGAGGTTGCCACATAGATTTCATAGGTAGGTATATATAATTTATAATTAAATACACATTAGTTAACATAATCACCTAGTCACCTAATATAGAATAATAAAGTAATCAAGACATACATCCATCATTATATGGGATAAACATAAGTACATATATCTCCCATTAAAATGCTTATGTATATAGCTTATTGAATTTCCATACAAAATCAATTAAATTGTTAGAACTATCCGTGAGATTTTTTGTACTATAGTGGTAATATCTATAAAAACAATTAACGTCATAATTAAGTGGCCTAGTTTCGAATACAAATATTTACAATATCAGTTCGGAGTCTGGTATTGTGCTCCGTACAATACCAATAGGCTTGCCCTAACACTTAGGCGAAAAGTGGGTGTACACAGCACGCTCCGTCCCCCTGTTTAGACAATAAAGGCGTGACGGTGTTTATTTTTTATTTATAAGATTTAAAACACTGCCTTCTCGGCTTCATAGTATGAAAATATTACCGCAAATTTAAATGTTTCGTTCCATCACGACCACTTCCTACTATTAATCTAGGGTAGTGAATTAGTGCGATGCACACACGTTTGTAGTGTGGAGACACTTCATTACGGGGGCAGGACATAAATCAGGACTTCTAATATTAAACGTGCCTTGGTGGGGCAAATTGCGAGCCGTCTGCGAGCGTGCGGTCGACGGCATGTGTTGATGAGGCGGCACAGCCTAAATATTAACCAATCGCTGATAGAATTTCAGCTTCCAGTAGATAGGCATCAATTTCTAGTTAAATACCTGTAGTTATACCGAAAATGTATCAAGAGGTTCTGTGATAAACATCCTTGTAAAACGATTCATTTAAAGCTTAAGTAATGTAAATTTCATGTTGGTGATCGCACTGATGGCACATGAACTTCCCCTGTAGAGCTATGTTCTAAAAAAAGCAATGATAAAACTACCAAAGCTTTCGCTTGTATTAATCCTGAAAGTATATAACTTTACCAAAAAGAAAAAAAATGTTCAGTATCACACAATACGTAAGTAACAAATAAATAAATCTCAACGAATTATCTAAGCATTGATGATTAAGAAGTAGTCTTCGCTTGATTTCATCTCAATACTACACGAATATCACTATGACAGAAATCTATACAGAATCACAATACCTATATCAGCTTTAATAAATCTCAAACAAAAGTTCTAAACATTGATAACCAGTATATCAGTATGAAAAATAAATCCACCGTCTTATACAATCAACACTTGTTAACGTCAAACATAAATTAAAAAAGAAATCAACGTAAAAACTCTACATCTCTTACATAAATTAAATTATCTCAATAACCTCCTTTATCGCAACTTCCATACAATTTCCTTTTTTTTCTGTCACCGAAGTAATGAGATATGAAACGTTTAAAGTATTTTTTTATATTAATTTTTTTAAACAGCTTGAGATAATTTCGCGGACCCCTCCAAGAGATCTTACTAATGTGATTTTAATGTACTTAAATGTCTGCTCACCTATATTTGGGTAATCTGTTTCAGTATTATATCATTATCTGTATTTTAGTCCAGTTTTATTTACGTACTGTTAACATTGAATGTTGTTTGTTTTAAATCTGGTTTTACCTATATGAAAACATTCCTTTTTTTCGATAGGTAAAGAAAATGAGATACATTTACAATGGGTTGTAGGTACGTTATATCTATATAATATTTCCACCAGAATGTATAAAACGATGTCTCATAATAGCTGAACTTCTTGGTAGACGGAAAACCTAGAACCCTGTACCTAAAGCACCTTAGTAACCTACCCAAGACTAATTCCGTATACATACGAACCGCATTTTCAAAAGGCCGCATATGTTAATATACTTAAAGCAAAGCAATAACTTGAATTGCCTACGAAAATATATTACACTTATAAACGCCATCTCCACCCATAGATAAACAAAAATAAGTAATGGAGGGAGAATTTGAGAAAAAGCGCACTTTATAATATTTTTATCTTTTTTTGACACTATCAGCCCTCCCTGCTCGGAGTGTTCGGGACAGGGGCGTATCGAGAGTCATTTAGGTTTTTGGTCCCCCATCTGACCCCATAAGAAATATGAAGTTGGGGTACAGACGACGCTTCTTGAGTGTTAGACATCGATTTCGGTGTCCACCATTCAAATATTGATATAATATAATATATAATGTTTTTATTTGGCAATTGTTTTTGTAGAATTCATATTCTATTTTGGAAAAGCAAAAATGTTATTATAATTGCTATACCAATAGATATGTGCAATCTTATATCGCTAGAAAACACTACAAAGTAATCGCCTGTTTTATAAGCAAAATTTTAATTTTGTTAAAACTATAACGTTTGGAATTACTTAGGAACAAAAACGCATTATGTCAGTTTGATATCTATAGAATTTAAATTAATCTAATGAGGATAACTTTCGTTCTTTCAAATTTTAATACTGTGAGGGATACGGATCCACATCATGGTACGAGTATGATTGATCTTTTGAACTGGCTATAAGGAATGCAAATAAATGATAAATGTTGATGTTGATGATTAATAATCACCAAAGAAATAACCACTGAAAGATAACTGAATGAAAAAGGAATGAATATAAAATAAATACCACAGATAGCTATAAAATATCAATAAAATTGTTAGTTTCACACGCTCAAAAGTTTTTTGTTAATTGTACAAGTTCAATTGAAGTATGAAAAGTATTTTTTCAAGTGCAAATGAAGTATGAAAGATATGTTTTAAAAAAATGCAGATGCGACGTTTTTTTTGAGTTATTAATCGATTGGAATTCCATGGCAATGACAAGCAAATATATCGCCGACCTCATTGCCATGAAAACACATACCAACGTGTCTTGTTTTAGAGATAATTTGAGCAATTGAGCACTTGCTCACGACTTAAATGGATCGGAAAATGCTTGGATGTTTGAAATTATTTTTGTCGAGCGCGTCCCGCGGCGGGTCGCGAATTCGCCAGTGTATCGACACCCTACTGATGAATGGCGCCAACAATATTCTATATTATTTTTTTGTTCTATTGTTTCCCTTGTTCGCTTATTTGGCGCTTTTCTGAGTCTGTTTGTTGTTTCGTTTACAAAATAAAGTGTGTGGTTTGATGTTTGTAGAAAAATATGATATCTACGATTCTGACAATAATGCAAAAACTATATACTTACAGTTTCGTAAAAACGTATCTCAACTATCATCTGTGGGTTGTGGGTAACATAATAATATTATATTTAAGTTTTATAACTACATTGCTACGCATCTGCACCCTACATCCTGTACAAATCTTTATTTTTAACTATTGGTACCTATAGTAAAAAGTTGGATCTTATACACATTGAACACTGCATTCTGAAATCAATAAAAATGAACTAAATAAATTGCAGCCAATAGTTACATACCACAGAATCAATAATAAAACCATGTCTTATAACGATTCCTGTGTTACATACCATCGCAAGTTAAAATAAACACGAGGTACACCAAGTCATTGATCACAATGCCTACATACATGAGCAATTATTTTATAATAAATTTCGCGGCCCCTTTAATACCCTCACGACTTAATCTGTAAAGGATACAGACAAGCAGTTAAACAGTTATAGGAAGTCGATCCTGCTTACCTACATCCAGTTCCCATATTCGTGGCAATGGGCTCGTTAGCGGCGAACTTTTGAAAGGTGACCCAAGTGAAATAACTTCGGTTCACTCTTGGGACACGCACTATCTACTTGTTTGTACTTGAATAGGTAGGTATATGTTTCACCTCTTGTGTGTAGAGAAAGAAAGACTGTTTCATGCTTATGTGTTATGTACTACTGCCAAAAAGTAACCTAATAAAAGTAGTTTTGGTCAATTTTTTACGAGAGATCCAGTTGGAATGTATTTTTTGCATACTCGCTTTCTTACACTCAGCCAAAAGTATATTCATTTACACACACAAAATATTTGGAACGTGGAATGATCTCTCTTTCCATTTTTTATTAATCAGATGAAAAGTGCATTTTCTTAGCTTCACATTGTGCGAGAAACTGCATTAAGACATTTTTGGTTTCGGTAAATTAAAATCCCTAATTGTGACAATTAAAGTGATCGACACAAATTAGAACGATTTCATCATATAGAAATTATTCCGAGTAGGAATAAACGTTTATTAAAAAAATATTAAGAAATTGCTCAGCAATTTTTTGTTCCATAGAAGAAAAGTACGACTACCCGATTTAAAGAAAATAGCCTACGCATTGAATTCGTAAGCTATTTAGCCGACATAGCCCTAAAGATTAGCAAGCTGAAGTGTAATGGGCGGGCCACATAGCGTGTAGATCGGACGGGCGTTGGGGCAGGAAGATTCTAGAGTGGAGACCACGTATTGGCAAGCGCAGCGTGGGACGACCGCCTGCCAGATAGAACGACGATCTTGTGAAAATCGCAGGAAGTCGTTAGATGCAGGTGGCATCGGACCGGATACGCTGGAAAGCGATTGGGGAGGCCTATGTTCAGCAGTGGACAAGTATAGGCTGAGATGATGATTTAATTCGTAATCTGCGTTACATTCTGCATCATATTTCACTCATAAACAAACCAAGTCGAAGTCTAGCTTAGGCGACGCGACAAGGCATATGTCAAAGATATTGTCGCCCTAGGCCTGAGATACCTAAGCGTCCTCGTGGTAACATGGTATTCTTGACAAAATTATAATACAAGAGACCTCGTTTCAATAATTGTACACAAGACTAATTTGGCTTGCGTCCGATAAAACGAATCACGGCCAGACAAAATTTTTCACGCGCTAGCTAGCCATGCTGAAATCGCTTTACCGATCACACCTGCCTGCCAGTTAGGACAGGTATCTTGGACGTTACCGCTTTATATGCGGTTCCCACACCCGCTCCAATGGCTCGTTAGCGATGAACTTTTGAAAGGTCCGACCGCTCAGAGTGCAAGAAGTGTACTTGTTTGTGTGGAAATACTACGCGTATAGTATCCCCGCAAGAGATCTGGCCTGATGATATAGTTGTATAGATACTACCCCTTCTGTACTGTGTGCTAATAGAAATATCTATTTGTGTCTCATTGTTGAGATGTCTATGTGTTGTTGTTACGTACGTCTTATACATATCAAAATATAAGTATAGTATGGACTGTACTCATAGTATTAAGAAACCACACAGTACAAAACTCACTGTAGTGTGTTGTAGTTTTAAGTAAGTTTTACGTATCGAAAGATAGGTTGAACGGGAAGAAACCAGAACGAATGCAACGATTGTGGTTGGTAACGATGTGCTGGAGCAAGTGAATGAGTTTGTATATCTTGGATGCGCCTTCAGGAAGGATGGGAAATACACCGCTGATATAGAGAGAAGAGTGAATGCAGGTTATAGAGTGAATGGTCATCGCACCATTCACTCTATTAAGGCTACTTGAGAGCCGGCACTTAAGCCAAAAGGCGCAGCTGGCCATGCATAACGGAGGGCTTGCCCCAACGCTGTTATATGGCAGTGAGACGTGGGTATGTACGGAGGAGAACGAAAGCAGGATAAATGCGGTCGAAATGCGATCTCTGCGGAAGATGTGCAGAGACACGCTGACCGACCGCAACAGCGTAGTAAGAAAGCGAGTAGTTATGAAAGATAGTATCGCTGTAAAGGTGAGAAAGGGTATGCTCCGTTGGTTCGGGCATATAGAAAGAACGCCAGAAGAGAGAATGACAAAACAGATATACAATGCGAAGGATGTAGGTACCGGGGAAGACCTAGACTATCTTACCATGACCAAATAGACCGTGTCTTATCTGAAGGGCAAGTCAAGAGTCTCCGTAACCGGCTAGTGTGTATGAGACGAACTATGAGAATGGAGGAAGCCAGAGAGGTGTGTAAGGAAAGAACCTGTTGGAACTCTGTACTCTCTGCCTACCCCGCGAGGGAGCTGGCGTGATGATATAGATAGATAGAAAGATAGATAAAGTACTTAAAGGCTGCATCGTTAGTCTAGTTGCGGATCGTGTGGCTGGCGATCATTCGGGTTCGAGACTAGTTCGGACAAAAGAAATTCACAACAGAAGCCTGGAGTCTGGAATCGTGCTTGGTATTACGTTATAATCGCAATAGACTTGTTCCTTATTATATTGAAAATATAGGCAAAACGGTGTTTTTTGGTTATTTTTACGCGAGTTTTTTCCTTATAAAAGTACTAGCAACCTCGGCTTCGCACCGATGAATTATACACATAAACCTTTATCTTGAATCACTCTGATCATTGGTGAAAACTGTATAAAAATCCGTTCAGTAGTTAATTAATTATTCGCGTTCAGACAGATAGACAAACGCGACGGGGGATTTGTGTCCTCAGGTTTTCACTAGTAGATGAACATGTTTTTTTTAAACATGGCCCCCACTAGACTTTAATCAGGTGCCTTCACAAACGTGAAAATTCACATACCAGAATACCCAGATCAAAACAAATCTTTGTGGGTCACACAAAGATTTGTCCCGTGCGGCAATCGAACTCGTGACTATTCGTTTCAATGAGCGATGGCAATAGCAATGAGTGGCTTAGCTGTAAACCACTGCACCGAATCGTCCGTCCGTTTTATTTCTAGAAGACCCAGCGCCGTACTTAGTATTATTTCCACAAATATCTAGACGTAACAAAAGTCTGTGGTTTATACAAAGATTGTCTGGCTTCAGTTAACCCCCACTGGGTTAACTGAAGCCAGACTAGACTAAACCAATCATCATTTAGTCGATTTTTATTCGCATCACTTTTCGTAGAAATGAGCCCTATTCTTTTGCTCATATTATTAAAGGAGAAAACGTGAACTCTCTACCTGTCCAAGTATGTTGCCAAATACGTAGTCAAATACACAATTCCCATTTCCTCAAAGGTACTCAGTAAGTATATGTACCACACATGGCCACATTAAAACTTAGTCGAGTCGAGTGTGAAGTTGTGCCTCCGCGCCCTCAGGACACGACACTCGCATTACAGAAAAATGTTATTAATTAATCCCTTTATTTATGTGGGCAAGTAATTAAATTTATTTCGGTAATATGAAAAACAAATGAGTCAGCTTTACTAATATATTATCACGCCAGATCCCTTGCGGCAGAGAGTACAGAGTTCCAACAGGTTCTTTCCTTACATACCTCTCTGGCTTCCTCCACTCTCATAGTTCGTCTCATACACGCTCGCCGGTTACGGAGACTCTTGACTTGTCTTTCAGATAAGACTCGGTCTATTTGGTCATGGTAAGATAGTCTAGGTCTTCCCCGGTACCTACATCTTTCCACTTTCGCATTGTATATGCCCTATACAATTTTTATTATCATCTTTACTATTTTTAATTATTAGGGAGGTGAAAGCTACCGTTTTCTGATTGCTGTAGTTACTATTATAAAAAATACAAAACAGATATACTATGCAAAAGAGGAAGGATGTAGGCACCGGGGAAAATCTCGACTATTTTACCATAACCAAATAGATCATGACTTATCTAAAGGGCAAGCTAGGAGTCTCCGTAACGGGCGAGCTTGCGAGACGGAATATGAGAATGGGGGAAGCCAGAAAGTTCTGAAAGTATGGAAACTATTAGCTTATACTCTGTACCTACCCGGTAAAAGACCTAGTGTGATTATATAGATAGTTAAGGATGACATTGCAATTATACTTAGCGGAATTTAACAATGTCACTGAAGACAATCTATAATTATTACTACAGTATATTTTGATCAAAAAGAAAATGACGTACGTACGTAAATTTCAAGATACTAGTAATAAAAGATACATAAATTATTGTAAACATTTTAACCCCTACTGTAAATGATGAGTTCGTGCCTTATATACACAGTAGGACAATAATTCAGTGCGTAAGTTAAAACAGTGTGTACCATAACACATGGCGCAAACACATAGTTGTAGAAAGCAATAACTTATCCCCCCTCATCCCAACTATTCCCTGGGCTCAAACATACATCTATGTATCCTGCAGGACGCGGCGATACCAACGACACTGGATGGGCCGTCGTAATAAATATGTGGGAAGGGAAAATAATAAAATATTTTGGTATTATGTTTACGTAACTTTTTATAAAAACCTATAAAATTATTAAATAAAAATTCTCCACCTGGTCGTGGATGCTACAGTACATAAAACGACGAAAATCATCAATATATATAAAAATGAATTGACGTTTGTTAGTCTCACTAGAGAACGGCGGGACTGATTTGGCTTATTTTGGTTTTAAAATATTTGTAGAAGTCCAAGAAAGGCTTAAAAGGTGAGAAAATATAAAGAAATTGCAAGGAAAGTAGTAAAAATAACTATTTTTGGCGGTACGAAGTTCGCCGGGTCAACTAGTGAACATAATAAAAACCTCGCTTAAATAGGTTAAAGGTAATATGTTTTCTTAACATTTCATCCATGGTTGTATTATATATGTCATGAAAGTAAACAATATAAAATATTATACTAATATGTAAGAAAGTAGGCGTTTAAAAAGGTTAATTATTGGAGAAAATTCAATTTTGAATAGGTGTTACAGGGTCATAAAAGTGTGTTCTATTTAGCTGTTAACATCAAATGATTTCTTTTTTACATATATTTCATGAAGTGCATAAATCATAATGTGAGACATAACTTTACATTGTCAAATTACTGGTTCGTCACTCACAAAATCTCATATTATAATAAAATTGTAAATTTCAAACGACGATTATTATTCTCAACACTCGCAATATACAAGTTAACTTATTAATATTAAACAAAAACAATAAAAAGTGGTAACACTTTGTCTCCACGTACCGCATCCAGCGAACATACATCGATAACCCTCCCAAATATGAAAGTTACTCGCGAACACGCGCGCGTGGTTCAATATATCACATTTTGATTCGGCCGCGCGCCATAAACAATACAATATATCAATATAAAGCAGACGGTGGCGAAATTTGAGCGTACCGAGTGCGTAATATTTATGTGCGAGGAGGCCCGTGTGCGAACGCATTTATAAAGTTGTTGTTGCGATTTGTTTTCTGTTGTTTGTGTGCGTTGATGATGTTGTTGTAGTTTGTCGGTCGGGCAAGGGACGCGGCCGGTCGTTCAACCGACTTTTTATATCCGATTGGGCTTGAATTGGTTCGGAAAATAATATAATATGATGAGTTAATTTATCTCTTTCTATCTATATGTATTAATTTATTGATTAAATATGCAAGCGTGAATTTAAATATAATATGATAGGTGTTTTAATCAGGTTTTTTGAACGAAAATGTTGGTATGTTAGGTTGATAATGTGCAATTGTTGTCTGTTCCGATTATACTTTGGTTTTAAAGCTAATTTCTGTTATTAATGACTAGATTTTGCTCGCGAGTCCGCTCGAGTAAACCTATTGATTTGAAAAATATATTATGATTTGAGTTTACAACTGCAATATGTAAGGCAAAATTCTGTACCAAAAAAAAATTTGGCTATTTTTCATTCTGTTCCCTATGTTCCTAAAGCTTAAAATAAGAAAGTTTTTTTTGTGCCTATTAATATAATTAAGCAATTTTTAAAGTTGTTAATGTATAAGATGATTGTATTTCCAATTGTCACAAAGTAAACTGTACTGATTGTTTAAATTTTTTGTTTCATTACTAATTCATCTTGTATTAACCCCTTTTACAGGATCAGCTAGAATAGATTAAGAATGGTGCAAATTGATATGATTACACATGTATTGGTGTACACCAATTTTATTCAATAGATGCACCCACTTTTAGATAGCATTTTACATGGTAAATAATTATATCATTCGACACTACTTCGGCACTAAACCAAAACCAAGCGTGTAATGATTCATGTTAATTAAAATCAATTTACACAAAAAAGTATGAAAAAAAATCATTGATCATATCGTGTCTAACAATATAAATGTACATTTTAGTTAATATTTAAAAGACTACTTAAAATAATTTCTTAAGTGTTTGAATAAAATAATCTTTAAGTAAGTGGCTATCTTACTTAATTACGGTTTTAATTCAGTTAAGTGTAGTATAAAAAGTGAGAGGAATTTTTAAAACATTTGAAGTTGTTTTTCTCAAAACTATGATTTTAGACTTGTATAATCTTTCATTGAAGGTACAGCATTCAAATGCCTGATTTCTACTACGGAGAGGTGAAGCTATATCATTAGTTCCAACGTAACGATTTTGTTTAAAAAATATCATTGCTTTAACGGTGAAGAAAAACATCGTGAGGAAACCTGCATGCCTAAGAATTTCAAGAAGGTTTGTGAAGTTCGCCAACCCGCACTGGGCCAGCGAGGTGGATTATGGCCTAAGCCCTCTCAGTTTGAGAGGAGGCCCGTGCCCTACGGTGGGACAGTTTCTTAACAGGGCTATTATTGTTATTACTTAAATCTGACTATGCTGATATGAGTGAAAATGCTCGGTCATTATTTATTTGCGTGTTTTGCGTAATACCTGAATCAATAGAAAAACAGATCAAAAACTTTTCAATCGTTCATTCGCTTATTCGAGATACAAAGCTTTCTACATAATCAAATCCATTTTTTTTAAATACCTTATTCATTTATTCCACCCAGGAGGTAGGTGAGGACTAGATACAGGTTAATTACTTAATAGATAATAATTTATATAAATTTTTTATAGATAATTATATATTTTTCGATATTTAATTTATAAGCAAGGTTTTCTCCAGTAAGACGTTCTCTATGATTCAATAGCTCTGCCTTTAAAATGCTAATTAAAACATGTAACGCGTAAAATCCTTTATAAATGACTAATTTCAATCTCTCACTAAGCGTGAATTGTCCGCTTTGACGAATTTATGTGTAAAACCACACACGCATAGGCATTAACATTATAATAACAATACTTAATAGACATGTAAACTGCAATTAAAAATTAACAGACAAGAGGTAATTACACGCTTCAGAAACAATGTAGAGCCGTGTTCGCAAAACATACGTTTCGTTTCTTGCATAAGTAGACACCTTAATATCAACCGTGAGGTAATAAATAATATTATCAGTCTATACTGTCCACTGCTGGGCAAATGCCTTCTCACACAAATGGTGAGAGAGATTAGGTCATACTTCACCACGCAGACCCAGTGCGGATTGATGGAGGCAGGTTTGTGGCCACCTGCTGTTGGAACTTATCAAGCCGCCTTTAAGGCTTTCAACTCGGCCTAACGACTACCACATTAAGTCGTAGCCGGGACCAACAGCTTCACGTGCCTTCCGCAGCACGGAGACGCTCGAATATGAAAATGCCACAAACGGTCACCAATCTCGGGCCAACCGAGTTGTACGCTGCTTAACCTTGGTAATCGGTAAGAATACTGCGGTCGTACAGCGCTACGAGCACCACCGTGAGGTGCGACCTCCTAATTGACGTTCACGTAAAAATTAGGTTTAATATTTATTTGTATGTAAAATAAATTTTATTTTTGCATTTCCGTGTTCATGCACTTTAGTAATATTAGCACAGCCTAAACAACTTTTCCCTAGTTTTTACGCTGGTGTTAAAGATAAAGAGCTAGAGCTCTGGATATGTAGGTACATCACTACTATTATCACAAAAGATGCAATCGGTTGGAGTAGTTTGAAATATCATTAGTGCCTGCCTGCATACCTGCCTTTATAGTCTATATGGAACACTCTGCAGCTACTACATATACGAAAGCCTTCATTTTTCAGACAAAAATCCAAATGTGCAAGAACTTTAATCCTGGACGGTATGCTTAGGTAGGTATACGAGACGGGAGGAAGCCAGTGAGGTCTGTAAGGAAAGAACCTGTTGGAAGCCTGTACTCCCTGCCCTTATCTCAAGGGATAAGGCGCGATGTTAGAAAGTAATAAACCCACCGTCACGCCTATATTCCTCAAGCATTACTGGCAGAGGTGTACAGTCTACACCCACCCATAATAGAAAGAAAAAAACATTTATTAAACCCCACACAGACTCACATACACATAAACAACAAAGTAGCGATGAGAAAATAAAGCTCTGTAACTGTATGTCAGAGATCAGGTACATACTTAATCTATGTCAGAGATTGTGTGGGTCTATAGAAATAATATAACAAAACAAAAGAGAACCAAATTCGTAAGTACTTTACTTATGCTACTGCATCTTATGTTGATAATTTATTAAAATATACTACGAAAACATAAATAAATCCTTACCTTACCATTTAATACAGTAGCAACACTATTCCACGACAGCATTAGCAAGAATAAGAGCTAAATCATTTCGCTAGGTGCAAACAAGAAAGCCCACTTGATGAAGTTGTGAAAGGTACATTGTTCCAACGGAGCCCAACATTGGATTCCACTCAATAGCTAGTATAGACCACCATTTGCATAAAGGCAGGTTTTGAGCTAAGCATTCGGTTGAACTCTGAACTGGAATTGATGGAGTAATCAATGTTGGATATGAAACGTTTTGAAGTAAGGAAATAATGGTTGCGACGGTGAATTATGCTTGAGAGTCGTTTTGGTAATGGCTGTTAGAGATTTAAAAGAATTTAGTGCTTTTGAAATGTTTTGTAATGATTATGAGTCAATATTTGTGTTGCAAATTCTTAATGAAACTAGTGCGGGTTGAGACGCACGCAAAGGTTTATCGCATTGAGTAAATAAGTGCGCATGTACCATAATTTAGGCTGCGCTAGTAGTCGCAAATGTACAAGTACAAGTGTATTAAGTACCTTATGTTTTCATTATGCACTTAAGTTAAATGGTAAATAGGGGGCTAAACAAAAACAAACCTTATAACAACATACTTTTGGATCATTATTGAAATTTAGATTATCTTTATCTTAAAATCTTTTATCAGTTTCGGAGCTGATTTTTGGGTTTTGGCAAGGTTTTGGAGTGTGATATAAGCATAAACTTAAAGAAAACAAATCCTTATGAAGGTCTTCAAAATCAATCTATGCTATCTATGCTATCATAGATAAGCATTTGGTACTCTTAGGGTCTATTTCACCGTTCCCGAGTAATGTGCTGGTTAGTTACTTCTCGATTAGCGTTACTCGGCAATTAAAACTTCCTACTTTAACCGTTGGATAGGTAAACTTGGAGATGGCGAAGTTCGTATATAGACTTAATTGCAACTTTAATTGTCAGTTATGCTACTTCAGACTTACCGCGGGGGTGGTGAAAGAGGCCCTTAATATCGTATTTCTAACTACTATTCTACTCTAGATAACGTTTAACTGATAATATGAACCTCAAACACCTAGCAACTCGCAATACGTACTTAGTTAGTACGGTATGTTAGGCGTCTCTCGTCCAATCGTTAGGGCTGCCATTTGCACAGTTTCATTTCACTTTCAACTGTATACGATAAATATCTTAGACGATTTTATAACTTTGCGTAATGCTGTTAAACAAAAAATGCCTAAAAGTATATGAGTAGTAAAATAACTATCTTTCCTTAAAAAGAGTAAAAAATCCTTTTGTAAATACGAAGACGTTACCTATCTCTAAAGTCTAAAGTTAATTCATAATATGAAAAGTCACATTATTAATTACACTCATAAATATTATAAGCTGAGATATGTCTAATCAATAACACCCTCCCGTATTGGCGACAGCTTTAAAATAACTTTCGCAAAACCATACAATTGAATATTCGTCATAACTAGTCTGAAACACTACAATTTTAGGTCTCTTACGCTATTCACAAACACTGGCAGATTTCAATTGGCTAAAATCAAAGATTAATCAGAAATTCGATTATGAAATAAAACTATTTTTCGGATTTTATCGCGGTTTATTTTTGACTTTTAAGTTCAGGTTATTTTTGATGTTTAAGTTTTATATGTATCATCAGATTTGATAGACCACAAATCCTCGTGAAAGAACACCGATTCCTACCAAGGATGGTTCGCGAGGCTATTGAAATTAATAACATCCTAATTTTAATAGAGAAGATGGTTGGGTGCTTCCATCGTCTTGGGATCCAGTAATTAATATAATCAAATCCAAAACCAAGCATAACACTGCAAGACTTCAAGACACCGTGACCTCATTCTGCGTAGATCGGATCATAAAAAATAATTAGCAAGTTTGCGGGTACCCTGGTAACTATGCCTTTTGGACGTCTAACACCTTAGTCCCTCCCGTGACCATAGGTGCTGCAAAGCACTTAAAACGGCGGGAACTTAAAAATCAAAAATAAACCGCGATAAAATCCGAAAAATAGTTTTATTTCATGTGTAATATTCGCGCAAATCTAAGAACCCAGAAATTCGATTAGTTAGTTATTAGATATTGATTATAAGGAGGCAAGTGTACTACCCTTGCCTCCTATATATTCCTATAAATTTTACAGTATTATATTTTAGTCCTTACTTTTGGCTTAAAATAGATAAATACTCTCTGCCTACCCCGCAAGGGATTTGGCATCATGATTTAGATAGATATTTTAGTCTTACAGAGACTAAAATATCGTAGCATACACGCAGGAACTATGAAAGTGGAGGAAGCCAGATAGATCTGTAAAGAAAGAACCTGTTGGAACTCTGTTCTCTCTGCCTAAAAAAATTTTTTTTTTTATTTTGGCTTTGGTAACCCTGTGCTCACCGCCCCTCACCTCGCCGCGCTCGCTACACGGTATTGTTTTAAACTTTGATTAATTCCTTACAGCGGTGATGTTGCCTTGTTCCCTTGATGAATACGGTCGAATAGTTGTTCGCTGAAAAGGCGAAAGTGAATTAAATGTTACATCTAAATGTGTGGTGTTTCGTTTAAATTTATTATTATGAGATTTTATAAAAACTCCTTAAAGGTTGGTAAAATAGCCGACGGGCGCGACGGGCGCGAGCTACGAGCGCGACGGGAACGCGACGTCACGCCGAGCGGGGATGCGCTTTGTGGCGTAGCCTGTACCTTTCAGTACATTACAACTGCCCAAGCCGCGCCACCGTCGCGCTCCCGTCGCTCTACGTCGGCTATGTGGTGAAACCTTAATACCCACTTTTAAATCTATAATCTTCAACTCGGCCAGCATAGAAGGGTTACCATGGTATATTATAGGTAATATTTTTCTGAATAGAAAAAAAATGCCAAGAAAGTGAAGGAGGTTAGAGGTATGTAAGGAAATCACCTGTTGGAACTCTGTACTCTCTGCCTACGCCGCAGGGGATCTGGCGTGATGACAGAGAAAGAGAGAGCGAAAATGCTTTATGATGCTTCCTTCTTAAATAATAAACTGTACACTATTGTCTTTAGTAGCGTATCTTGATGAATTCTCACGTTTCTATTACAACATTTACTTAGTAAGCTAATAACATCGATCAAATATACTCGTAGGTAGATACACGCTTGCCGCACGAAAAATGGTATTATCAAAAGGCAAGCAAAAGTGGACGGTACTAAAAAATTAACAGGATTCCGCTTTGTTGCAAATACAACTTTAAGTGATACTAGGAAGGTACAATATGTCCTAATTTATGTTTATATCATAACTATTTGGAGGATTTTTAGTGTAACTTTTGAACAGGACTGTGTATCTTGTTATATCTATGGCTAATAGTAATAATTACAGATTCTAATTACAGGAAAGCAGCTCTCGATAAACTGTTAATGAATTTTTCTCCTGTCAGCAGTCAACAACATTTTGACCGCGCGTTCCTTGAAGCTATTAACCGTAATTTAATTCGGCGTCCACGACACCTGCCTGTTTCTTAACAATTAAAACTTGCTGATATAGTTAATGTGTGCAGTTCACTGACGATTTGACATATCGACGGCGAAAGCCACCGAGCATGACACGGTCAGAAGCAGTCAATTATCTCGCGAATTACATTAATTACAGGTGTGGCTATAATTAATATTAATTAAAGTCACCTTTTAGCTCGTGACACCGAATGCGTATCGCAGTTAATAAATTTAACGGCAATGGCGGACCAGTGGCTAACGCTGATAAAGATGCACCAGAAACAACGTGTAATTATTTAAAATTCAACCATTAATAAAACGAACTTAAGTCAGTTAGGAATAAGGGTGTCTGCGAATGCATTTTTAACTTGGGAAGAAAGCGCTCGTCGTAAATTTTGCAAAATGTGTTTATCGCCGACGCAAAGAATTGTAAGCTTTGATTCGTTGAGATAAGATAGTTGACAAATGAATGAATTTACGTTGTTTCGTATCGACTGAAGGTTTACGATTGAACTCGTGAATTGAAAAGCTAAAAGGCGAAAACCGTTTAGTGTGTATTAAATAGATACTAGAGAGGGGAAGGCATGAGTCTCCGTAACTAGACATGTGTCGATCTTTACTGATATGATACAGTAATATAAAACATGAACGAGAACTACAAGATTCGAAACATTAGTACAGAAAAAAAGCCACATTTGTATCTGAATCTCTATCATACATTCACCAGCCAGTATAGAAGGCCCTAATCTTACAGAACAAACAAAATGCTTTATAGTTCATTCCAATCTGAAACTGAATCTCGATCATACGTTCAGTAAACTTGCCATTTCACAGAACGAACGAATACGCGACGCGATGTCGGTCAGTAAGCCGACTGTGCTTGAATTTACTTGATTCTAATGTTTCAAAGAATACATATTGGAATTTGAATCTTTGCACTGTTACAGATACAAATGATCGAATCTGAATCGTGAGACACTTTTGCCATGTCTATACGTAACCTCCGAAGGAAAGTCATGTTTGAACGGACGGCTTCGTCCAGTGGTTAAGAGTGTGTGCTTGTGTGAATGATCTACGCTGTTGGCCGCGAAGCTTTTACAGCTTCGCAGGACAAGAGGGTGGGTAAGAGTCGCTCGCCTACTGGATTGTGTAGTTGCGGATTCGATACCCACACGGGACAAATCCTTGTGTGACCTACAAATATTTATTTCGTTCTTAATGTTTTTGTATTTGAATTTCATGTTTCTAAATGCATCTATGACACAGGAATAATTCCTAGTGTAGGGATTCGTTTATTTTTAAATCATTTTAATTTAAAAATATATTTATATAAGTTCTGTTGGCCACCCGCCGGCTCCGTCATCAGACCCTGGGCATCATTCGTATCTACAGAACTTGTCGAGACAATTTCAACGAGCCCAAACACGTCGGGGTTATATTGAATACTTGTGTGGATCTATTGGCCCCCTTTTGACTTCGTCATCAGACCCTAAACACTGTCTGGTTGTATAGTACTCCTCAATACCAATCTAACGAGCCTAAACACGAGGGGGTTACGTTGTATAGTTCACATGTTCCTACGGCCACCTTCCAACTCCATCATCAAACCAGCTCCATAGTTCCATATTATTGTATTGTTATTAGACTTACATACATAGACCAAATTCAGCTCAATCAGATAACCGCAAGTGCTTAAAAAATGGATCTCAAGGTTTGAACCGGAAAGACAGACAGACATATGAACATTGCAAGTTAAACTCTGAACTCTCTTCTTACCCCGTTCGGGATCAGGCGTAATGATATAGTTATTGAAAGATAAGTAGGTTCTGTAGTACTGCTTTATTTATTAATGACCGGTTACAATATTAAACTCAAGGATAGATTTGGTTACTGACAGATTTTCCATACAAAATATGTCAAAATTCTATTCGTAGCAGGCATATATTTCCTTCAGTTAAATATTGAAACCGGCCGCTAGTCATTTAAGAAATCTTTGATTTGGGTCAGTGTTAAATGTTAGGTATATATAAAAAGGTTATAGATTCCTATGTATTTAGTTATAGTTGGCCCTTAAATAATCCAATTATTATGTTTCTATTCCTACCTCGGAACTGATAAGAAATCTATTTCGTAATGAACAAAACATGGATTGTTTGAATAATATTATCATAGAAAGAGACAGTTGGTATTTTCTTGCGCATATTTTAATATCTACTTACTAAGTTTAACGATGGCTTTATTTAGTTACAGCCTAGACTACTCTGCTCATTAGATCAAGTAGTCACGGGTTTGATCTTCGCACGGGAATAATCGGTGGGACCCAACAACATTTTTTTTCGGTTTGTGTATGTGAAATGCGAGCTCTGCGGAAGATGTGCGGAGTGAAGCTGACCGACCGTATTCGCAACAGCGTAGTAAGAAAGCGAGTAGGCATGAAAGATAGTATCGGTGTAAAGATGAGAAATGGTATGCTCCGTTGGTTCGGGCATATAGAAAGAATGTCAGAAGAAAGAATGACAAAACAGATATACAATACGGAAGTGGAAGGATGTAGGTACCGGGGAAGACCTAGACCTTACCATGACCAAATAGACCGACTCTTATCAGAAGGACAAGTCAAGAGTCTCCGTAACCGGCGAGCGTGTATGAGACGAACTATGAGAGTAGAGGAAGCCAGAGAGGTATGTAAGGAAAGTACCTGTTAGAACTCTGTACTCTCTGCCTACCCCCCAAGGGATCTGGGTGATGAGAAATATATGTATGTATACGCACGAACGACAAACAATTTGTTCCTAGAGGGAGGTAATATTGGGTAATTTAGAAAATTTTAGTTATTATAGTTAATTATTCAAGTTGGTATAGTACATTGTTTGATAAATATTTTTCTTGACTAAGGACACTGCGTCCTAATTATACATCTTTACACCCGCATTCCTTTTGGTGTAAGAGTCGTGTGTAGGTCATTTTAGCTAGAACAAATAAAAACGGCTCTCTTAATATATATATATATATATATATATATATATATATATATATATATATATATATATATATATATAATACTGCAGCGCTGCAGGGTTCTTAGCTATTAGGTATCAGGGTTGAGCAACATTCGATTGGGTTGTTCTGAGATGGCTAACCGTTTGTAGTGATTCCACTTTTGAGCATTTCCGTGCTTAAAAAGGTACGTTATGCCGTTGGTCTTAGCAGCCTTTTAATATAGTAGTCGTTAGTCCGAATTGGAAGCCTTATCTGTAGACTAAACTAGACAGCTTCTTAAGTTCTTCTTTAAGTTCCAACAGCAGACGGCCACGAATCTATCTCACCAACCCGCACTGCGTCCGCATGGTGGAGTATGACCTAATATCTCTCAACTCAATTTGTGGGAGAAGTGCCTTGCGGCAGAGGTTTACAACGTACACCCACTTTTTGCCAACGATGTTTAGTCCCATACAATAGAGGGTGAGTCTATTGCCGTTGTACCGGGCACAGACTGCGGACTGACACTGAAAATTTGTCTATCGAAAAATTACATTTTTGTCCGGTCTAGGATTAAGGAAATATTAAAGAATTCTCCCAACTAAAATATACTTTGAAAATTAGCATCACATACATAATAGCAGCTAATCATCGGTAGCGACCATCCGAACAACCGAGCCACACCGAGTCCACATTAACTCGTTGCTATTGTGTTATTGCTAGCATTGTGAACGAAATGCAAATGCATCATAATGTTCGCAACGCATTTATCATGCCGCCAGAGCGCGTGGATACACCACTCTGAAAATACTAGTGGGGATTTCGTGATAAAATGTTTATCGGCCGTATATATCTGCATGACTATTCACAAAACGCTGATCAGAGAATTTTAACACACTATTTTGTACACTAGTAGAAGTAAGAATAGATGAGAAACGTACGACAATCTATTCGCAAAGCGCTGATAAAAATTTCAAAACACTATTTCTATACTAATTGCAGGAAGAGGAGAGATGCTTTTGAGACACTGGTAGTTCCGCCACATTTAATAAAAAATAAACACGAAGCTTTCGTAAAATGTCACGAGTGGGCCATTGCCTATAACCTAGCCGGTTTTGAATTTGAGCATTTGAAAATAAGCATTACCTACTAACAGTCAAAGCACACATTTTGGTTTTCGGAAACAGTCGCTAGATAGCGCGATTTTGATAACGCGGTCGAGACGCAATCGACATATTTACAGTTAAATCGCATGAATTTCATAGCTCACGCCATTAAATAATTAAAAAAATAAATTTTATTTTAGTTTAATTAATTGGTATTTCTTTATATTTCATTTTATTATTATTGTTTTTTCTCTCTGGAAGTTTGTTGACAATTAATTTTATATAAAACACTAAAGTTATTAATCACAATGTCTAGGTAATAATATATCTGTCAATAATATATAGAATAAATACTTGTTATGCATGCTGTATTCACCTGTAATTAGTTATGCAATTGGTCGTGAACTCAAAATTTTTATAACTTGCAAATGTATTGTACATAACTGTTGGTGAATTTAATTAAATAAATAAATAATTAAATAAACGCAGGGACGCCAAAAGCGACTGCACGAATGCAATCGATAATGGTATGTACGCTTTGGCACTTAATGGTGCTTCTATACGATTCAAGTAACTGGTGAGGGTTGTAATGCTGCTTGGATTTTAAGTATCTGGTGCCTGTTGTGATACATAGTGGTGGTGGTGGAAGAAACATGACACATAGTTCGTAACTAGGATGAATCAATATAAACGTATACTATATTATAAACATCGTCACGCCTACATTCCCCAAGCGTAGGTGGCAGTGTACGGTATACACTCACTTTCCGCCGACAATGTTAAGTAGCATGTAAAACGGGGCAAGCCTATTGCCATGGGCCCAATTCCAAACTCCGGACTTATACTAGGATACATTTGTCCGACCTAGGATTTGAACCCAGGACCTCGTGATCGCAATGTACTATTTTCGCCAATACACCAACGAGGCTGTTTACATTTATACTTATTAAATTCTAGTAATCTCATTGAACACGCCAAATCATCACTACTTATAGTAAATTTAACTAGTAGATTTCAAGTTAAGTAAGTTTATTTTAGGTAATTCAAATGTTGAATTCAAGCTCTCACGAACATAATAGTTATTTATTTTAAAAAGGCAATTCCCATTTTCCTCTACCAGAGGATTTAGCACGAAAAGTTTGACGTTAGTGTGGCGCTAGCGAGTAATCGTGCTGTCACGTTCATATTTACTTAGTAAATTTGTATGGTGACAAGGGCACCATATCAACTACCTTCTCGAGCTAAGGTCCCTGAAGTGTATTTTTTAAAGGTAGAGATTAATGTCACTATGTACAGCAGTTACTCAAAGATCTATATATGTACATAAGTACGTGTAAAACATAATAATTCACATAGAAAACTATCTCTAATCAAGTATGTATTGTACCCCAACATCCAATACGTCATTTGCATATCCCAGGCACATGTGGTCATACACAAAGGGTCGAATGGACCCCGTATTTAATTTTCATAAAACGAGTACCGTTTTAATATGTCTGCGGACGAATAATAACCTAACCCTTTCTATTACAAAATTGGTTTCGGTTTTGACGCTTAATTTATTATAGAGCTGCTTGAAGGTATGCACTATAATTATTATGAATTTAAACCTTTTTAATATATAAATATTTTTTGATAAAATCTTTTGAATCTATCTTCGTTCTTAGTTTCAGTGTAAAACTCGTTAGACTACATTTTAAGAGAATATTTTTAACGTTTCTTTTATAAGGGCAAGTCAAGAGTCTCCGTATGTGGCGAGCGTGTATGACAGTGAAGGAAGCTCTGTAAAGAAAGAACCTGTTGAAATTCTGTACCCTCTACCTACCCTGGAAGAGATCGGTGTGATGATTTATTTTTAATGTCATCCAATCAACTAAGCTTGAATATTTTGTAATGGTTGGCCGAATCGCCATAGATGGTCAATCTGACTAACATTCAAATATTTATGTTTTTATATGTCCAGTTTTTACCACATTCTGGTATCACTTGTTGGTGGTCTAATTGATCATAATTATAGTGCCCGCTTAAGAATACCTATAGCCGACTGCGTTTATAGAACGCCTATATAATTGCTTGCCTGACGTCCCGCTTTGCGCCTCGATAGTTTTTATTAACAACGACTTACCTCAAAGTTTACATTTAAACACGAGTTATACGGAATTATTTTCATGTAATCTCATTGCATCCAATGCTGCGTAAAAGATATACAACTCTCAGCATCACTTGAGTAAAGAAAATGTTGAAATGTAGCGAGAGCATATCATATCATATGACTATTTTATCATTTTGATTTCATTCTGAGGGCTTGGCATGATTCTGTTGACGTTAGCGTTTGGCTGCCAAGTTAATATGCCATCCCTTTTCCATGAAAAATACATTAAATAGAGGAAAAAGTAACAGCACGCTTTCTCGATAGCATTACGCTAATATCAAATGATTTGTGCTTAGTTTTCTGATAAAAAATATCCTTTGAACTGATATTAACAACATTACAAAACTACCAAAAGTGTCCACACGGCACGCATTAACTCACACGAGTAATATATTTACATCTGTCATCGCGTACCGCTGGATCCTAAAATCAGAATAATCATGCAATTTTAGCTAAACCAAAACGCATTTAGTTGACAGAATGAGATATTTCCCCAGCATAAATACGTTTCGTGCCACTCTAATGACAGAATGCTTGATATTCCAGCGTTTTATAAGCGGAGAATGTTTTGATTCTCCGCCATTTTGAAATGGCGGTAGTGTTGGTCGTGGTGCCATTTGACAAACATAAGATTATCATGTATTTCGTGATGATCCCTTTTATATTCTCTATATATTACGAGAATTATCAAGACTAAAATCAAACTATTTTCAAATGAAATGGTAGTCGTTTCACCATTTAATAAGGCTTTGACTTTATCACCCTCTAAATAAGTAGTGTGGGCAATAAATTGAAGGCAATTTTCAAATATGATCATCATGATCGTTACTTCCAGCTTATTCTATTCACTGCAGGGCATAAGCCTCCTCCCTCTTACGCCGAATATCTATGTCCGAGGCCAATCTCGGCCAGATCCTACTCACTTAACCACATCATAGACCTATTTTTGTACTGGCGTTTCACGATAACGATATCAATTATCATAATAGGTACATTTTATCAACTTTAATCGCGTCATCTTACACTCCCAAAGCACAACATATGGAAGATACATATTGAGGAAACCCTTACACACAAATTGCTACGAACATACTAATGATAAAGGATAAGCATTTATGAATAACAAAACATGTATTTGGATAAGCACCAAAACGTACAAATTGCTTCCTGCTTTTTATTCATGTAATATAAAATGTTTTCTTTATTGTATCGCGATGCTGACGTATCATATACATAATTCCGTATTCACGTTTATTCATATTATTTTCATACGATGTCAGTGTGAAACGAATTCTTGACACAAATTCGTTGCGTCCAAAAAAAATTACGTGTTGTTTATAGCCGGAATCTGCGAATGTGTTTTATAAATTCAAAAATACATTTTTATATTTTATTTTGCGACTCAATTCTCAGTCTTAAATTCGAGTATAGTATCACATCGCTCATCTTCATCTGTCTATAGACTCCCATAAATAGGTATGTTAACTCTACGCTACTGAGTATGTTTCGGCGGCTGTTATGTATTAGTCGAATCAATCAATCCAGCCGATTTTCGCAATGGTGGCGGCATTTATGACTACTATTATTATATTATTGTTGTAAAGGAAATCTGGTATTCCCTGTGGTATGCTCTTCAGTAAAGATGCCAATCATGTACGCAGATTATACAAGGTGTAACATATATAACGCAAGACCTCAAACACCCCAATTAGATTAATGCTTCCCAAATTCAATACGAAAATCAAACTTCCAATTTTAAGGAGATTTATGTTATTTCTTAAGCCCTTTGGTACCCAAATTAAATCGAGATGTGTATAATAGAAATACATTTAAAATAGCCGTAATGCTTTGAATAATTATTAAATTTTGTTTAATACAGCAAACAGAACGTGTAACAGCATTTATTGAAAATTAAAAAAGTTGGAGTCGATTCAATTGCCGATTTAGAACAAACTACTTTCAGGTCTTGGTATGGGCAACCTTACGTGCACTCTCCCTTTCTTGTCCTTCAAAGATCAGTGGAATGGGATATCACAATTAGGTATATGTTGGTCGTAAAGCATGGCAGCTATCACTCACAATCTTCACTGTCGCCCTAAGCCTTCCACAAGTCTTTGCCGCATCGTCGGAACTGTACACCATATTAACATTTAGAGTTTTCTTAAATACCACATCATTATTAAAAATACTTACACTGCGTATTTCTAATACGCAATGTCTGTTTAACAATTTTGATGAAGGTGCCCGTGAAAATTATTTGTTACGGATCATAGGAGAGACTAAATACTTAAATGAACCAGTTACTCAATACTGTAGACTCTTCAATATGCAATTGTCATGAATAGTGACACTCCGTAGGTTGTTGCAGCTTAATGCTAAAGATTTGAGTCAGTGGGTGTTCGATCTTGCGCATGACCATTTTCGATGACATGTGGAATTATGGCATTAGAATTGCAACATTTTATAAACATAATTATATTATGGCACTGTAAGAACATTGTGGAAAGGTTGTGTCTAAATATTAGACATATTAAAAGGGACACTGTTATTAACTATTTTGAATATCAATGTTTATAAAGATTTGTGTTTGTTTCTTCGGGTATTATGCAAAAAACTAGTGAGTCAATTTTGACGGGATATATTTAGAATAGCTTAACACAACTTTAAAAACAGTGAAAGCCTAGTGGTTAGACCGATGGACTGCAAAGTCAGGTCTCAGGTTCAAACCCAGGCACGCACCTTTGTCTTTTCGAAAGCATGTGCGTATTAACAATTAACTATCACTTGCTTTAACGGTCAAGGAAAACATCGTGAGGAAACCTGCATGCCTGAGAGTTTATCGAAGGTGTGTGAAGTTCGCCAACCCGCACTGGGCCAGCGTGGTGGAATATGGCCTAAACCCTCTCAGTTTGAGAGGAGGCCCGTGTCAAACCGTAGGTCAGTTTCTTAACAGGGTTAATATTAATATTATGTTATTATTATTATATTTAGGGCACAACTCTATGCGAACTAAGAAATAATGTAATGAAATAAAAATATATTTCTCTGCTTGTTTCCTTCTTAATGACGAGAAGAGAGTTCTACATAGGGAGAGTCCTGAATATCCTATGTTTACCCCGTTTCATATATCTTGACCAAAGGGATCTTCAAACAGTGGCCGCAGGTAAAGTCTAGTTAGGTATGTCTTTAAAAGCAAAATACAAGTTACAGATTAAATAGATTGTTTTATCTGATGGACAAGTCAAGAGTCCCTGAAATCGGCAGGCTTGTTTAAGACGAACTATGATGAAAAGGACGACGGAGACGAGAGAAATCAGTAGATAAAGAACCAGTTAGAAGTGTGTACTCTCTGTTTATACTGCGAAAGATAAACCACCCATACAAATATTATTTTTATGCCTTGCGTTCGATACATTGAATCAATTGCGAACCCATAATTTGCCCCATTTCCAGCCATATTCCATATTCAATGAGTAGTATTTAAAAAGATATGAATCTAGTTGTTGGACACTTTATTACATGCATAGGCAGTATAAACTTAATGGATTACAAAACTTTATCAAAATTTAACATCAGTACTACAACAATAGTAATAAAAATACACTACGAGCTTTAATAAACTAGAAGGATCATTCAGCAGCTTTTAATAGTCAATATTTACGGAAATTTATGAATGCAAACGTCAAAAGTGCTGTCTTCTGAGAGACCATCGACCACCGACTTTGTACTGTACGCATCATCCTTTACCCGACAATTACCAAATCATTGGTCAAGTTATGGTGGTCCTTAGGAGGCCTTGAAGATCCTTGGTTGAATATTGGTAATACACTTATGTGCTTGTGCTTCCCTGTGTACAACCTGACTCTCATACAATCTTATCTTATCTTGTCATTGGCTTATCGGACCGAGGAGACCTCAGGCGCACTTCGACCCGCTGGGATCTTTTGTGCTGTCCTTGCCCTAACGCTCTTACATACCTGTAGAATCGAATACTCCCTGTACCAGGCTGTAGATTCCAGCAGGGGGGAAGAGCCGAAATTCTTCTGGGTTTGGATAGGCAACTCCCAGTAGCTTCATTCGCCGCGCCGCCAGAGCGTCGCAGTCGCATAGGACGTGCTTCATGGTTTCAAACTCTCATACAAAGTAAAGCATTTACATGCGGGTAATGAGATAGGTCATAAACTTGGTAGGTAGGTCATCCTAGGTCGGAAAAGTGTAGTTTTTCTAACGAAAAATTCCCAGTATGAGTACGGAGTCCAAAATTGTGGCCGGTATATGGCAATAGGCTCGCCCCTCTATTACATGGCACCTAACATCTTCGGTGAAAAGTGGGTGTGTTCCCGCTTGGGGAATATAGGTGTGACGGTGTTTATTTTATTTATTACTATAATATACCATTAAATAAAAACCTATTTAGATATATTTTTATCATAAATACTTAACCTACAATTCAATCTTTCAACAAAAACTTCCGAAATAACCACCTACTGTTGCTATCAGAAACGGTAACAGCTACTAAACGAAAACGACATTGTATTTCATCATTCAACTTTTTGTATTTCATCTGTATGACCTTAGTAGACCTAGTCTAAAAGTTGAGTGACCCTAATATGGGTAAATTGATTGACAGGCGACTAGATGTCGTCATCACCAACGTCGAACGAGCAAATTGAGGAACCTACATATCAAGGCTCGTTGACGAATCTCTGATCAAATCTAGACTGGACACGATAACTGAGGTTACGTCAGTGACATGGATACCAAGAGCGTGAGAGTTTAAAGGATCTAGATGAGACGATACTAATAGATATGTTCAATGAAGCTATGAATGATAACAATCATCAGAATTTAGCCGACATTTGTACTAATATTATAAAGAGGAAAGATTCGTTTGTTTGTAATCAATAAACTTTAAAACTACCGAACCGATTTTAATAGTTCTTTCAGAATTAGTAAGCTACATTTATCTGCGCCACGTTGCAAATCCCCGTGAAACTTTTAATTTAGGATATAGGTCTTAATAATGTAATTTTAACGTCTATTTGCCTTATTTTATTTTTATTGATGGCCTAAACTACGAGTAGTATCACAGCTATGAAGTTGCCACAAAAGCATGTTAATGACAAAAAATGTATTTATTTGTTGTGGTCATTTCGATATTTCCCTTGTAATATCTTTAGACTTTTCGATTCGCTGCATAGCCACATACGAGTACAATACTGCAAAAGCCTTAAATTGTTAATTTTTTTTATAAATTACATAAAAATATTTTCAACAAAATAGAATGAAATTCGGAATTACAAAAGTAGCAATGGCGTTCAAATTATAAATTATTCTTACAAAAGAATTAATATCATCGCGTTGTGTATATTTAACGTTTACAATTACACCCCACCCAGTAAATACAATAGCAACATTTGATTCAATACATAAATCGAAAACGTACAATGTGGCATCAAAAACTTTCTATTCACCACTCCCGAATAGTCTTAACCCTTCAACCCTTTCTATTCGGCTCATAAAGTTGGCGAAACGTACAAAAATACCGACATAATGCCATTTGCATAATGTTTCGAGCTTTGTTTTTTCATAGAGCGGTGGGTTTGAAATGTCACCGCAGAATGGGGGTGCGAAAACACCCATTATGGGGTGCCGACTGTATTAAAAATCGTTCGCGTCCTTTGCATTCTTAAGGTTATGGGTTTTGGTCCGTTTAGGGCCATTGAATATGAACGATGGTTAGCAAGATGTTGGAGAAGAAAACTATATAGCTTTGTGAATTTATGTCCTTTTAAAAGACTGTAATTTGTAAGTTGACAATAAAGTTGTAAAAAATGTGCTACTGTAAAAATGATTTAGTACCTACTTAAATGTGTGTTTATCTTCTTAGTTAATTAGCAAACAATAAACATTAACTACTAATTAGTTTACATATTCAATGTCCTTTTTTCTACACCCAAATTCTTTTATAAATTTACTTGTTTCTGCCCGCGATTTCGTTTGCGTTGACTTTAAACAGAAACCTTACCTTTATCCGGGATAAAAAGTATTTTGTGTGTTATCCAAGGTAATAAACTATCAGTGTGCCAAATTTCATCCAAATCCGTTCAGACGTTATTGCGTGATTAAGTAACAAACATTTAAACACACAAAAAATATTAGTAGGATTTTGCGAACATTCCTGATTCACTCCACCTACTTTTACGCACGCAACTTATTTACTTTGCACTGTAACAGGATACCTACATCCATTCCCGGCGTCATTCTCTCACAGCTAGCTACCTATTCTCAAAAATGGCGAAGACATCACCGGCGCAGACTTGAAGTCTGCACAACCGGATGTAGTAGTCGTTCCGGCAATAACAGTTCCGGTACCGACACTCGGCTCGCTTCCGTCGTCTGCGAGGGTATTCCTTCCTCCCAATTGTTTATGCCTTCGACAAATACTAAACGACGACTCTGAAAGCGTCATATGAAATATTATAGCGTGAGGTGACAAGTGAATGGTTCTCTTTTGGATGACATCCAATTTTTTTTTAATTTTTATTGTCGCTTTAGAACAGCAGATATTTTACACTGGTTATTAGTTTTCTTGTTAATTTATTCTATCTTATAAATTATATATCCGTGCCCATAGGATTGTCAATTAGCCTACATAATATTTGAATTTTTTTAGTTCTTTCCAGATTCATCAAAATCATATTTACTGTTATATGTTTTAGGGGGTGAAATATGAACCTACCCTAGTATTAAAAAGCTGACTTCTCTTCTTCATTATGCCATGCCATTATACCATATGTGTGTGTGTGTGTGTGTGTGAATGATCTACGCTGTTGACCGCGGGGCCTTTACAGTTTCAACGGACAAGAGGGCGAGCGTGCAACCACTACGCTTGAGCCAGAAGGGAAAGGAGGCAACTAGCTCAAGGGCGCCTCAAGAACGGCCTCGGCTTGAGCAATCGCTATGGGGGAGGACGTATACTAGGTGTCTCACCGAGATGCTCTGCACCGGCCGGCGGGCAAGGGATTTTTTGACCTCGCCGGCTAGGTCGGTAACTGATCCTGTGTGCGGTATTTGATTCCGAAAGAATCGATGTAAGGGCATCGGGAGGGTCGGTGAGAACATGCCGTGGACGGCGGTAGCGGCTGATAGGAGGGGAGTTAGGTTCGTAGTCGATGGCGGCTACGATTAGCGGATTTCTATGATTGGACGCGTTCGCGAAATATCGGGTTGTCGCCTTTTTAATAAAGGCGCGAATAGGTTCGAGACCTAGATCGGAATGGAACTATTATACCATGCCATGGAACTGTAAAGGCCCCGCGGCCAATAGCGTAGATCACTCAAAAGACAAAAAAATCATGCCATTGTTTATGTATACTAAGAGTAAGAATTAATAGGCGTCATCATCATACCATCTCGAAAAAAGTAAAGATGCAAGTGTTCTGCTTTGACGTAAAAAAATTAAGGTCTTAGAAAATATACAACAAGCATGAAAGGCACTGCAATACAGTTTATACTAATAGTTGTATGGCCACTTGGGACCATATTTTTGGCCAACAGTCTATCAGCTTCTTAAAAATTTTAATATCTTAGGGGTGATTAAAGCTTAACAATTATTATAAGTGGAAATGGTATGACAGCTGGTGTTAAAATGACTCACAATATGAGATATAGGAAAAACTTGAGGTCATATTTAACAATATCATAACTGTCGTCAATTGTATAGCTTATCGCATAAATCGCACTTACACAAGCAGTGCCAGATAAAACCACGTGTAATATTTTGTGAGATATCGTAAAAAATAATCTTGGAACATAGTTCTGACTAAATATGTAAGAATTCGGAAATACCAAATCTTCCGTTAAACGCGCCTTGTTTCACGGATTTTAAAATTAAAAATAAACTTTTAGTGGTTTAGTTATACGAGATAAAGCATGTGAGAGACGATACGGTAAAATATCTTAGGGTTTGATGTGTGTTTACAAGCGACACATAATTTTAACATATTGTAACGTCTATATCGTATTGCCCATGGGATACTGGCAGAGGTGTACTCTACGTACAACCCTGCCATTTCCTCGGCGATATCAACTAATATACTAGGGGGCTTGTCAGAACTATCTGAATTAGAAACCTTCTAATATTGATCTAAAACACCATTTTTACCTGACTGTTTGAACGTTTTACGGTGTACGCAGGAACTATTGTAACAAAATGCAGTGGGTAAATTTTATAGTTGATCCACGAATTGCCAAATTTCTCTTTCCAATTTTTCTCTTTCATCGTGAGAGACAGAAAGAGATTTTGTACCTTCTACTTATGTAATATCGATGACAAATTAATATTAAATGCATATAGTTATCGTCTATCTATTCGTACAAAATTTCAGCGATCCCCTCATGCCTCAACCATCTGATGGCAATGACAATTTATGGCTATTAGAATATGGAAATGCCGGCGCCTGGTGCAGACGAAGGGCCTCGGATGTTTTTAATTTGGAGCTAAATTAATGAAGATTCTGTTGTTTCATTTCAGCGTTGTTGTGGCATTTCGAGAATTGTTTGTTACGGAATTGTAATTTGGTTTAGAGTTTGTTTTGTTTATTTTTCACTTATAATGTGTATACTTATGCCTATTTTTATGGGTAATTATATTTTTTTAAATATCCAATAAATTTAAGAGTATGAAGTTAAAAATTTTAGGCAACTGACACAATACTAGGTATACAATACTTAAATAATTTTAATAAGCATTGGCTTAAATATATAGTTAGGTTTGCATTATTTTAGAATTAGGTATTATATTTGTATGTATAACATCTATAAGTATACTTATTATGTATTAAGCAACATAGTCTTGTATCGCATGTACTAAGCGCCGAATACTAACGTGGACCGTAGGGGGTTTGCAAGGGATATTTCCTATCGAATTCATCCACCAATGAAAGACACAACACAAGGCCATAACGAAATACTATTACTTGCCACCCCTTAGAAAACCAATAAGAACAATAATAAATAACTCTTATCATATTTCGAGTATGCTCCTGGTCGCATCGCGAGAGATCCGAAGCAATATATCACCAGGAATTTACGAGGCAAGATACGACAGGAAAATTGCAAGAATGGTGGCGCAATCTATCTTAGTTGGGTTGCTTAGGGAGGCTGGGGTAGCGGGGTTGGTAGGGGCGGCGGGGCGAGGGAGGGGGGAAACTTCGAGAGGTTATTAGTCCAAGCATCTGTTGTTGAGAGGGGGCGTGATGAAACTCTTCGGGTAGGTACAAGCTAACAAATCTAATTGCTCAGTAGGTGCCCGTGTACACGGCTGACAAAACGGCCCCCTATGCGGTGCGCCGAGGCTATTCGTTAAGCGCAGGTGAACATAGATTTAGACCTTTTCTATCATATATTACATTCATTTTTTAACATTTCGTTGTTCTGAGCATTCTTATTTTTACTGTCGTTTCTTTATAACCGGTCATACTTTTTATTTTGAAATCGCATGAAATAAAAACGTGTAGTCATTTTTCAGCGTAGCGACAGTAATTATTCGTTTGAACCCAAAGTTTTTGGTGGCAAATAAAAAAATAGAAAAATTATTAGACCGTATACCGAGATAAGAATATCCTGAACTAAAAATTGCGTGCCACTTAACACTTACCGAGAATCGTAAGCGGCATAACTTAATCTAGAAGCTGCCGGGGTCAGTTATGTAACAGTCTGGATTTTCGTCTATTCGTTTTCTTAGAAAGGTGTAGGCGGCATACATTTTTTTGTAGGCACCGCTTGACGCGAGATAACGAAATACGAAAAGTTTAGTTCTACCGTGTACCCACCTCATACAATCTTTTTATGCTTATCTTTCTGTGATTTATGAGTTGTTCGGCGTCCAACAACGGGGAAGAAAGGAGGTATATACAAAAGTAATTTATTTTTTACGTTTGTTTTTCTTGTCTTAGCGTCGGTGCGTGCGGAGCTGGCCACGGTGCCACGGGCCGAGCATGTTTTTGAAGTTGGCATTTTTTGAGATGTCCCAATATGATTTAGTGGTGGCTCGGTGCGTGGGCGGCGCTTACCGGTTACTATCGGTATTTTCGGTTCTATATGAAATAAATCATATTTCATATATAAATCACGCATTAAACGTCACCTCTTTATTAGAGAATTATTTACGACGGGATATTTCCACGGAAATAATGTCACATTCGGGTCGGTAAATAATCATTAATCATAATACTTACTGCAGGTATAGTTATTGCAATTTTCGAGCAGTTCTGAGAAGCTGTGGAAAAAATTAAGGTAGGTAGGTAACGTCGGTTTACGTGGGAAGATTTAACCGAGATAACGTTTAGTAATTTTTAAAGCAAATATGTGCTCAAATTCTGTTTATAATTTTAGTCTCAAAAATTTATAACACACCTCTTATGTCCCGTGTTGTTTCCTAATCAGAGGACTAGGCCATCGCTATACTTCGGGTACTATTATTTCACATTTCTTTAGAAAATTATGTTAGTTTTGAAAGTTGCTTTTGATGTTAGCAAGGACTTATAAATCGTTCGAGTCGGCATTTGAGTTACGATTATTCCGAAAACAGGGATTAGAGGTTTCAGCTAAACTGTTGCAGTATAATAAGACCGTAAAACCTGACCTGAAAAATAAACAGAGGGTTATAAACCATTTGACCTAACAGTAAATTTATTGAGAATTATGAAAAGGATGCCGCGTCACCTCGAAATAAAACTTCTATGCTCTCTAAATATTTAACCTTGTTGAATACACGCCACCTGATGGCCAACCTACATTCTCCCATACCCCACAACAAAATGTAGATAAAGAAGTTTTAAAAAATAAATATTTTCAAAGAGTTACCGTGGATATTCTTGCCCTTCTTTTCTTTTCCATGACATTCCGAAGTGATTTAGAGATTGTTACATTTCTGACGATTCATAACTACTAAAATTTTCTGTTTCTGATTCTTAAAATGTCAAAAACTTATAACACAAAAATCCAAGCCGTCATCTCCAGTAACCAAGTTATTATGAAACAGAAAAAAAAGTTCACACGCTCAAATTCGACAAGCATGTTTGTCTCTCAATTAAGCGTCTTTACCGGCCGGACATCGCTCGGAATTATTCATGACGCGACCATGCTACATGTCACTCGACCAAATTAGAGCCCCACTGTACTGTAGAAGGTTTACTGAGCTTACTTACTGCTTTAGCAGTATTATTGTAAGAATACTTTGCTAATATGGCAGTGAAAGCTAGGTATGTAAGAAGGAATTCTCCTTCTTACATACCTAGAACCATACCTTACATCTTCATTCGAAAGCAGGAAATGCGGTCGAAATGCGAGCTCTGCGGGAGATGTGCGGAGTAAAGCTGACTGACCGTATTCGCAATAGTGTAGTAAGAAAGCGTGTAGGTATGAAATATAGTATCGGTGCAAAGATGAGAAACGGTATGCTCCGCTGGTTCGGGCACAAAGAGAGAATGTCGATAGAAAAAATGGCAAAACAGACATTCAATGCGGAAGTGGAGGGATGTAGGTACCGGGGAAAACCTATACTATACCAGATAGACCGTGTCTTATCTGAAGGAGAAGTCAAGAGTCTCCGTAACCGGCGAGCCTGTATGAAACGAACTATGAGAGTGAAGAATACCAGAGAGGTATGTAAAGAAAGAACCTGTTGGAACTCTGTACTCTCTGCCTACAATGCAAGGGATCTGGCGTGATGATATAGATAGATACTTTGCCTTGAGAAAGATATAAACTGTGATGTCCACTGCAAGATAAAGGCCGCTCCCCCAATGATCGTCATGACGACTGGTTTTGTTCTGTCCGCATCCACCTTCATCCGCGATCTAAATTTGACTATACTTATATAATATTTGCAATGCTACCCTAACCTATCTTGCTTTTCATTCCTCATGTAATCTGTGAGTAAGGGTGTTGGTAATCATCATCAGCCGAAAGTCGTCCACTGCAGTACAAAGGCCTCCCCCAAAGATCACCACAACCGGCAACGACTGGCTTTGTGCTGTATGCATCCAGCTTTTACCTGCGACCTTCATCAGGTCATCGCTCCACCTTGTGGTTGGCCTGCCCTCGTCTTCCGGGACGACGCCACTCGAGAACCTTTCTGCACAAACGGCCGTCAGTTCTACGAGCGATGTACCCTGCCCACTGCCACTTAAGTTTGGCAATTCTGAGAGCTATATCGGTGACTTTGGTTATCCTGTGGATCTCCCCATTTCTGATTAACAGGGCTAATATTATTTTTAACTCGCTGAGATTCACGGGCTTTACCTGGACCTTTGAAAGGCTTGCATGGGGACATGGGTCCAACACGTAGAGGCCCTTTGCGAGAAGTTAAATGTTATGTAAGCCACCTGCTGAGATCACTTGCTGAAAATGAAGAAACATAACCAGCGAACTGACCCCGGCAGGTGCAAGGACTATTGTAAATTATGGAAAGAAAACAAGGGCTATGTAAATGAGGTTTGATGGACAAAAACTGGACTATTTCAAAGGGGACGGACACCGGCCATAATTAGTGATACCTAATTACCCGTGGCCGGCGGTGACTCGCCGCTTACTAGATGGGTCCTCAAACGGTCGTCCTAGGACAACTGAGGGCAACACCGGTGTGAGCGGCTCAGGGGTGTAGAGAGGTGTGCTGCGCTTTCTCCGAAGTTACTCGCGGCGTTATGCCCTTTAACACTTCCACCCCTGGAGTACATCGACGTAGGAACGCATTATCTTCCTACGTCGATATAGCTCTCACGGCTCCTCTATGGACGGCCAATTAAGGCTAGCCATAGCCGAGAGTCCTGCAGGCACCCTTCGGTTTCCACTCGACCGACGAAGACACCGAGTTGGGGGCCCTGACCGACTCTCTGAAGCACTCGGGTCCGTGGTGTCGTTACTCATCAACAGCTCGTCACAAGCTGCCCTGCGGGCAATATTAATATTATTATATTATATATATATCTCGCTGAGATTCACGGGCTTTACCCGGACCTTTGAAAGGCTTGCATGGGGACATGGGTCCAACACGTAGAGGCCCTTTGCGAGAAGTTAATGTTATGTAAGCCACCTGCTGAGATCACTTGCTGAAAATGAAGAAACATAACCAGCGAACTGACCCCGGCATGTGCAAGGACTATTGTAAACTATGGAAAGAAAACAAGGGCTATGTAAATGAGGTTTGATGCACAAAAACTGGACTATTTCAAAGGGGACGGACACCGGCCATAATTAGTGATACCTAATTACCCGTGGCCGGCGGTGACTCGCCGCTTACTAGATTGGCCCTCAAACGGTCGTCCTAGGACAACTGAGGGCAACACCGGTGTGAGCGGCTCAGGGGTGTAGAGAGGTGTGCTGCGCTTTCTCCGAGTTACTCGCGGCGTTATGCCCTTTAACACTTCCACCCCTGGAGTACATCGACGTAGGAACGCATTATCTTCCTACGTCGATATAGCTCTCACGGCTCCTCTCTGGACGGCCAATTAAGGCTAGCCAGAGCCGAGAGTCCTGCGGGCACCCTTCGGTTTCCACTCGACCGACGAAGATACCGAGTTGGGGGCCCTGACCGACTCTCTGAAGCACTCGGGTCCGTGGTGTCGTTACTCACCAACAGCTCGTCACAAGCTGCCCTGCGGGCAATATTAATATTATTATATTACTTATTATTAATATTATTATATTACTTATTTTATACACTTATATTCCAATTTCACTGCATTACTGTTTGTTATTCCAAATAATCAATAAATGAACAAAAATTGTCGCTTTATGTGTATCAATGTCTCTTTCTGACGGTACTGTTACGGATGTTGGGGTAAGCGCCAAGAAAATGTGGTGATTAGGATTAAAACTGTGTGTGAACAAGTGGAGAGAATGAGTGTTCCTGCAAATCATACGCTTTCAGGCACAAATCTAGGTGAGATAGAGTAGGTCATAGTCTACCAGTCGGTATACTTGGTGCATCGACGGCCGGGTCACTCCGACCGTCGATGCATCAAGGACTCCGACATAACCCCTCCGCGTTCCCCCGAACGCGGACAAGTATCCATGCAGGGTTTTCCCTGCGATTAAAAAAAAATGGTCATAGTCCACCACAAGGATATGTGGAGATCGTCTGTGTAGATAGAAGACCTACTCGGCAAAAGCAGTCTCTCATAAATCGAGGTGAGAGGAATTAGGTCATACTTTACCACGCGGCCCCAATGTAAATAAGTGGAGGCAGGTTTATGGCCACCTGCTGTTGGAACTTATCAAACAACGGACGATTTAGCGTAGTGTTTAAGAGCTTAAGAGCTCCGCCCACTGTATCTAATAGTCGCGGGTTCGATTCCCGCATGAGACAAATCTCTGTGTGATCAACAATTATTTGTTTCGCTCTGGGTATTTGTATATGTGAATGTTCATGTTTGTAAACGCACCCACGACACAGGAATAAATCCTTGTGTGAGAATCCTTCTGCAGATTGTCTCACGACTTTTTCAAAATATATCTCATGCATAATCTTGACTGTTTTTGCTATGTCATTTATTCTTTTTGAAGCAGAAGCACTTTTTTTTTAGTATTCACTTCCTTAAAGCTAGAAAAAGCGCATCATTAAACTGTTTAAATATCCGCCGAACTAGTCCTAATTAAGTAAAAACATTTTATAATGTTGTTGATCTACGTAATAAAAACTACACCGGAAATCATACCCAAATGTTCGGAATGCGAGCTTCCTTAATTTGTTTTTTATTCGCATATTATTTATGTCCTTATTTTTTCCACATTTGCAGTATAACCCGCATTTAATAACATAGAACCCACATGAAAGGACCTCTACAAAATCATAGTTTATAAATGTTATTCTTTGGTATATGATTTTCTTGAAAATAAAGGCTAATAGTTAAGTCATAAAACAGTAGTTAGTGATCTATCTGTATTATCACGCCAGATCGCTTGCAGGATGCCTATCCTGTAGACCTGTAGAAACTGCACTGTCTGCCTAGACAGTGCAGTTTCTACAGGGTTGGTCGTTACAGACCTCTAGCGGGGTAGGCAGAGTGTACAGAGTTCCAACAGGTTCTTTCCTTACATACCTCTCTGGCTTCCTCTATTCTCATAGTTCGCAATGTAAATTTTAGTAATTAAATTGAATTCATTAATTTCATTGCCAGCAAATTTTTATACGTCAGCTATATCCGTCAATAATTAGGTGAATACGTGCGTCCATATAAAATTATTGTAACATTATATCACCATGACCAAATAGACCGTGTCTTATCTGAAGGGCAAGTCAAGAGTCTCCGTAACCGGCGAGTGTGTATGAGACGAACTATGAGAGTGGAGGAAGTGTGTCATGGTAAGATAGCCTGTGTCTACCCCGGTGTCGCGGACGCTAGGGGCGGGGGCCCTAAGCGTCCTTCACGAGCAACTCCGAGGAGGACGGCGGCGTGGTGTGGCCCACATCGCCGTGAGCACCGCGTCGGTGCGGGGGGGAGCATGTCATCAAGTCTCCCCCGATGGCGGGCTCTTCGGAGCGCGGTACAAGAGGGGCACAGGTGCGTTCCATACGGAGATCACGGAACCCCTCGAAAGTGCTGATGTCGGCCACCCTGGAGTTTTTAGTCCATAGGAATCCGATACGCCCCGCGAGTTTCCCCCGAGGTTCGTGAAAGTTCTAAGCAGGATTTTCCCGAGGAAAAAAAAAAATCTTCCCCCGTAGCTACATTATTCCATTTCCGCATTGCATATTTATTTTGTCATTTTTTCTTCCGACATTCTTTCTATATGCCTGATACCCATTATAATCTTAACACCGATACCATTTATCATAGCTGCACGCTTTCTTACAACGCTGTTGCGAATACGGTCGGTCTGTCGCTAGCTTGACTTCGCAATTCTTCCGCAGGGCTCGCATTTCGACCACATTTATCCTTTAATATAGAGATTTATTTTATTAACCTTATTTTTTTTTCTGTCAACAGGTATGTAGCAGAGTTCAACAAGTTTCTGCCTTTACGAAATGTAAGGTAAGCAGGCAACTCGTGTTTTTGTTAAGAACGCTATAAAGTTGGTATGCAAGCTTCAATGTTTAATTCTAAGAAGCTCGGTAACACACCTTTCCCCTTTTTGTGTTTCACGTTAAAATGTGGATCAAAGGGCATTTAACGAGCGTGTAAACTATGTCAAGTTACATAAAAATGATTTATTAAAATTTAGAGTCTAGTATTTTGAAGTTAAACTAAAGATTTATTAAACGTTAATTCTTTGTCTGCCGTAACGAAATTATGATCTACTGGTTTCTGCCCGCGACTTTGTCCGCATTGACATTAAACAGGAACCTCTTTTCTCTGGGATAAAAAGTGTATCCTATTTGTTAATCCAGGTAATAAACTATCTGTGTACCAAATGTCAACCAAATCCGTTCAGCCGTTTTTGCGTGAATAAGAACCAAACATTCAAACATACAATCTTTCACATTTATAATATTAATAAGGTTATAATTTCAGATCAAGTATGATCAACATTTTTAGCAGTTAGGCTAAATTTCAATAATAAGATATCCCATTGGACCGCACACTTCTTTTAATTTGGTTAAAGAAAATGCTACAACTCCTTTAACCACTCATCGCTTACAACGTTATATCGATAAATGAATTGTTGATACAAAACTTATGTAGGTACCTACTTACTGCTGCCCCCATGAAAATTATATTTTACAAAAATGTCGCATAATATCCTATACTTTATACGCAAGCAAATAATATCTCGGTAAATACCAATCGCCCATCTTAATTCAATAAATCCTAACATCTAAAACCCACTTACTCGACTACCATTATTCAGTACCCCGACCACCTGGCCATAGTTCCATTTGCCAATATTATCACCTCAGATAACTGGCGCCCCCAAAATATGTACCATTACCCGCCACTCCAAGCGCTTACGTCACTGGACACGTCAAAACGAACGCTAGCACTAGCGTTAGGGTTACCTTCAATCCGTTTAATAGAACATGCGAGAAAAGCAGATTACCTTTATATAAGACAGATATCTTTCATATTAAATTTATGTTGAACATGTATATTTTGAGTGGCCGAAGTGGCAATGGGTGGCCCACATAGCGCGAAGATCGGACGGGCGTTGGGGCAGAAAGATTCTAGAGTGGAGACCACATATTGGTAAATGCAGCGTGGGCCGCCTACCAGATGGGCCGACGATCTTGTGAAGATCACGGAAGTCGTTGGATGCAGGTCGCTACGGACCGGTTGCGCTGGAGAGCGATTGGGGAGGCCTATGTTCAGCAGAGGACAAGTATAGGCTTAGATGATAATAATGAAGTATATTTTAAGTTACCGTATAAAAAAAACTTTAAAATTAGAATTTATGGGCCTAGATGCAGACACATTCTGTTATTTTTATATATGACATCAATCTATAATTCATCATTAAGTTATTGCACACAACAGTATTAATGCCACTTAATGAAGAGCTTTCTGTAACAGAGTATTATATTTAAACATTAATGAAAAACATCGAATGTTATAGGTATGTAAAAAGTGTAAGAATTTAGTATAATAAATATCAAGCTCATAAAATTTATATACTTAGTATTCGCACTGAGACCTCGCGAGTATGGCCTATTTTCTCGACTCATAAGAAAAGGCTTTGCCCAGCAGTGGGATGGCACAGGCAGGTGATTTCTAGTACATTGTTAGACCAAAAGCTGGCAGAAATGTTCGGATTATGGTGCATATTTCAACCAACCAAATTTCTCAAATTAAAAAAGACATCTTTTAGTTATGTATGTATATTAAGCGTTTAAAAGGATGTTTACAAATAGGAAAAGACATGCAAGAACATAAGGATTGTAAACCCTAACTATCATACAAAAGTGCATGCATTATGAAGATTGCACATCTAGCCAAGTACCGGACTAAGCTCTGTTGCCAAAAATCACACAATAAATAACGCGAGGGGGCGAACTGTATGCATTATGGCTACCTTATCTTAGTGAATTTGAAGCCAAGAATTGCCCATTAAATATGCATTAAAATTACCTGTCTCGAATGAAAAATAACGGGGACTTCGGGCTTTATGATTGGTTTGTGGGAAATTATGATGCTGTGTATTAAGTAATTTGGACAGGAATGAACTTAATATGTGGTGTTTGTGGGTGTGTCCCTGTGATTTTATTGCGTATTTTATGTCAATTTCAGCCAGGAATGCTTTGGACCGTAGAGAATGTATCAATCAATCAATTTTGTAATGACTGTAAAATTGATATCTATTTAATGACTTAATTTCAATCAAATCGTGGGATGCAGCCATAGAATTTAGTTATGTATACGATTAAGTTATAGTTTATTTAAATAAACAAGGAGACTTTACGCTTATTTGTTAGTAAATGTGACGTTTAGGATCTTAAACTTAAGCTTTCCATCGCAATATTATAATTTTTAACAAATATATCCAAATATTTTTTGTAAGCATGATGGTCGCTTAGAGACAATATTAACTTTATTAAAAAAATTAATACATAATAGAGTTCCTACATATATATCTAATACATAATTTAAATTCTTCTTCTTCTTTAAGTTATGGCTTCACACTAATTTAAGTGTATTTTGCCAACGTCCGGTAAGGTGCATAATGGTGTTTTTCTAAATTAATTCAGCTCCGCGATGAACTTGATGAAAACGGTGATAATGGAATTGATGAAGTATCCTACTCTGGATAGTAAAACGATGGTTACTTCACATATCAATTGCGACGGCCGTTTTAAGGGAAATCGAAAAGGCTCGTTTATCACTTTGTTAAAATTACCTTTACTCATGCACATATAAAAATGCATAAGGGTTAATATTCCACCAGCACCGTTATTACACCGTTATTACACATTATTATTCGAAATACCACAAGTTTTGGAAATTAAAACAATGACGACGATGACGACACCACTCTTCGATTTGCCGCAAAAAAACTCCCATAAATTTCTTGTCTTAAAAATTTTCCGTCTAAATAACTTTTTACCGATGAACAGTAGTTTTCCAAACAGACACAAAGGCGCTGTTACAAGGTTAAGACTGATTCCCATCGTGTAACCATCGACGCGGTGATTCAACCATCACTTAACATACACCACGTTCCAACGATTAGACAAGTCGCAGCCGACTTGTATAACCATTCATTCGTCAAACTGACTACTCCAGCATTATATAATTCGGGTTTTTACTTAGGATACAGCAGAATTTTAACTAACCTCGCCCATGTAACATTATTCTATTTTAGTTTCTATTTTGTAATCCGGGAAAAATACCCAATTATAATAATGCTGGTCGTTGATTTTGTTGAATTTAATTAGGTTTGTTAAGCGGTGTTAACCTACTTAAAAAGTCTTATAGTGTTCATTTATCGACATAGATACATTCAAGTGCCAACAGCATTTAGGTTATTTACCAGAATTAATCAGAACTTATTGTAACTCCGAATATATATCTGTGATCAAAATCCTCATAAAAACATATTTATAAAAACTCTAATTGGACTAAGTATGTACCTGATATTATTTAATTTTATGTATGTGCTATTAAATTAGTCTATAAACGACGAGACTTCAAGCATTTAGATCATGGAAGCCGATTTGCTAATTTCAAAGGATCTCTAGCGGAACAATAAAAATAAAAATCTCTAATTCAATTTTCTAAGCCAATATTGCCAGTACAATACCGACACAACCTACTATCCATTTTAATTCCGCCGTGTTTTTTTAACTTTCGAGCCGTCCATCAGACGTCCTTGTCGGCAGGTACAGGACATGTCACAATAAATAAATTTAATATCATCGTGCGTGTTCCCATGCCGGCGCGGTATAGCCTCGGTACAGACTCGGTACCGACCGGGTACCGGACGCGAGACTCAAAGTGTCAGTTGTGTTGCAACTCATTGCCAACATCACTGTCTCCGATACTCCCGTTTCCAAGATTACGACAACATGTGGCCGGTACTAGTTAAACTCGAAGCAATTCTCGAATGATGTGTGATCGAGGAAACAGTATTTTGTTATTATTTTAATATTTTGGTAATGAGTTTTATTAGTACTTTTTTTGGGGAAAAATAGTGGCGGTCTATTTGTTTATGTTATAAAATGTTCTATAACCTATGTCGCTCAGGTGAACGCATATTGTAGGTTTTTCAAGATGAACGTCATTGAGTGCAATTAATATTTATATTAGGGCTGTAGCCTTCCACGGTGTTCCACTTCCACTGTTTGAGAAGCGCTGGAAGTAGATACAAATATTATTCTAAACGTATGATGGAGGCATTTCCACCAGTGATGCAAATTATCTCAAATTTAAACTGCCTCTTTGGCCGCTGCTGGCGGTCACGAGGGTTCGATTCTTAGGTCTCAGTAGGAGCCTGGAGTTGAAAGTTCACCCAGTGTGTTAGCAATGGTCTTGCATTTACTTTAGAAATTTACACTATCAACAAAATCTGGGTGTACACAAATCATTTCTGGCACCTTCGCTTGAAAAATGTTTGCTTGGCTCTGTATATGTTTTAAAAAGTCTTGATGTCATTTTGTTGTACAATTATATTTCATTTTTTAAAACCTATTCCGATCTCGGCTTACAAATTCCACACCAGTAAACTTCTATATCAGTATACTTACCAGATCTTTTGCAAGAGTACCTTCTAGTTCTAACAGGTTCTATTATCACAGTCCCTCCCACTTCCTCCACTCTCACAGTAATCAGTGATCTTTGAAGTTATTTCTTTCTCCATTCAGAGCCCATAGTAGGGGCCTAGCTGATGACGGCGGCGCGCTGCCAACGGGGCGCGATTGTTATTCCGCAGCTCTCGTCCGGCTGACATGGCGCGCATACGGGGAATACTGAACGCGGGGAATTCCACCATCACCGGCCAACAGTTCCGAACTTCTGCCGTTGTAAATCGATAAGGTAATCTGGATTACGGAATCTTGGAGAAATTCTGATTGGAAGATTTTTTGGGGAACTTACTGTTATTGAGATAGTACAGAGCCGGTCCTTGTGGCAGTCTTCGGAGAGGCGTATGTCCTGCAGTGGTCGTTTTTCATGCCGAAGATCTTAAAGGTATTTTTTTTTCTCCATTTTGGAAACTTGGTAAAAATTTGATTGGAAAATTGCTTTGGAGAAATAGTTACTGTTACTGAAGTAGTAGGTACCACGAAATGGACCCAGTTTGGATTGCTGGAGGCAGGTTTGTGGCCTCCTGCTGGTGGAACTTAAAAAAAACATCTAACTCGGTTTCAGAAATACCACATTAGGAGACAGCTTGGACGGCTTATCTCTCAATGGCAAGACATGCCTTTCAGGCTTATCTTTTATTCCAAATTCCATTTTTGAGAGTTTCCTTGCCTTGCTTCTAAGGCAAGGAAACTCACAAAAATTCCACGATCACTCATCGCAATCCGATGGAGCTAAACGTGCTAAACTAAACCGTAACTACACTACTACTACAAAACTAAAACGTAAAAAAGCTTGCTCTTGGAGATAGCTAAGAACAACGTCGCCTGACAGGGGAAATCCCTCTTTTACCTTATACCCTAATATTCCACAAGCAGAGATGACAAAGATGTACCGTGTACACCCACTTTGCCAACGATGTTAGGTCCTTCATGGGACGAGACTATTACTATAATACTGGACACAATTCCAGGCTCCGGACTTTTTTTTGATAAAAAAAAACTACATTTAGTCTTCACCAAAATCTCGTGATCGCTACACGCTTTATACGCCTCTAGACCAACGAGTCAGTCTAAACAGCTGCGTACAAACGCAAGTGCTATTCATACAACCAGTTTGGGAGGTAGTTTGTCCCGCACGGAGAATGTAACTACACGCGTCCCAGTCACGCTCTCTCCTTTACGGGGTAGGCAGGGTTCCAAGCTGCCATTGTACCTCTTGAGACACGTAGAGCGAACATGCTTAGCGAGTTAAATATCTTGGCAAATCTGGTACATAATTATTTAGGTTATGTGTGTAAATAGTGTATAGAGGTCTTGGTGTGGTTGTTATGCGGATGAAGATCCTATACCCAGCGATGTATAGATCTTATAAGTAGGTTAAATATTTTTAGGCACACCTTAAAAGTTGAAATAGGGAGTGCCTCGCTGGTTTAGTGGGACTGTCTCGTTAGTCTAGTGGTGAATAATGTTCGTAGCAATCACGAGATCCTAGGTTCGAATACTAGGTCGGACAACATGTAATTCTTCGATAGAAAAATTCAGTATCATTCCGGATTCTGGCATGTTCTCCCCATTTCATAGGACCTAACAACGTCGAATAGAAGTGTGTCTACACAGTATACCTCTGCCACTCTCGCTCAGGGAATATAGGCGTGACGGCTTGTGAACCTCAAAAGTTTTACATACGTGAGAGTAGTCAATGGATGAATTTCCTGTTTCTCTGGGCGTCTTAAGAAGTCTTAACTGATGTTATACTGATATAGGTTCTTAGTAGGATTAAAGATGTTTATGCATTGCTTTTAATATTCGAAATAGTAAAATAATCACCATACCATAGCTCTACCTTGGTAGATACCATAGGATTGTGTAGAAATTGTTTGTCTTTTTTGGAAATATTGCTACTCTAGGAATTAGTTCTATGACCTAGATGCGTTAGAAAATATGACGTTAGCAAACCAGACCGAGACAAATATATCCTGTGAGCAACAAAAAGTTTTATTCCGAGTGGGGATCGAATACGGAACCACTGGATCCAGTGAGCAAAATGACCTGCGATTAAAACACTAGATCAATCTGTCGTCATCACAACTGTCGTAAATTATCAAGCCTGTATTCACCAAATCGGGTGGCAGAGGTGCCGTCAATGTTAGGTCTCTAAGTGATAGGAAGCGACTGAGACTGAATATTGACTGAATTAAGATGAATGAATGATTTAATTATGAATTTACTCACATTTGGCATTCTGCTCCACTAGGCAAGCTAAAGCATCAGTGTCATTTCAGTGTCATCTCAATCCAATTTCGGTATTACGTATGTCAAGTCGTTTCTTTAAAATATATTGTTGATCACATATTAATTTTAGCCTAAATAAAAAATATCTAACTGAAATTTTTGTCGATGTCAGTTCAAAATTTTATCGGAATACCGTTTATATTTTTGGTGCGATCTCGATGCGGATTTTTAATTACGAGAATTGGCCTTCAGGACACAATAGCGACTGCAGTAGCAAAAAAGAATTCTCGAATAGCTAAGAATACTATGTTCAACCAAGAATTCGAACACAACACTCGTGCCTACTATGTTTCACTAGACCTACGAGTCAGTCAAAAGGCAAAATAGATAAAATAACTTAATTTTTTGGTAGTATTAAGATAACTATAGCTTCTTAGTAAGTAATTTATAAACTTAATCACATTTTGTAAATTTACCAGTAAAAAGTCGGAGTCGAATTTAGAAAATATATTAACCATATAGGTTATGAATTTAGGAAGTAGGTATGAAGGTGACATTACATCCGCTGCTCGGAACACATCAAAATGAGATTCGTGAGAAATTAAAGTGCTTAAATATGTTATTTGATCACTATTTAAAGATTTGAATAATCGTAAACATAAAATATGACTTCCAAGTCATGTAGGTAGATATCCAAGTACGTTACAATTTAATTTAATAAACGCGGAAAAGGTATACGAAACTAATAAATCATAGCTACCTATTACAAACACATGAAATGTAATATCTGTTATTAAAATTGTAGAGTCATTACATTATTAACGTATTGCTAACACAACCGGAAACAGATTGATTAGAAAACTATTTCTTATATTTACTTTCGTGCTATCGCCAGAAAAAGTGATAAAGTCAATTGATTTATTCATTATCACCATTCGTATCGATTTAATTTATAACCAATAAATCGAATGGAACTTTCGTATGACCAAACTATTTTCCGTTCAAAGCTTAGAACTGGTTCCGACATAAGAATTGATGTTGAAAATGTGCCGATTCGCGATACACCTACGTGTATATAGAAAAAAAAGCGTCTTCCGATGTCACTGAACGAATAACGATGATGGGATTCGAAATAGAATATGATAAAAAATTGATTCTGTGTGGTTTATAATTTTATGGTTATCTCCTATTAGGGCCTACGCATACACGCTACTACATATAAGCGTCGGCGATTGAAGATTTTTAGAAGACACATGTGAATACTTTGACTGGTCTCTAACACCCACATCTATTAAAATGTCTAAGTAATTACTTTTACTCAAGTAATTGATTAGTGCATCATTTTTATTCTATAGTTGAAAAACTGCTAAAAGTAAGAAATATCAAAATTTAGTTTTCTTATGCAAGTAATAGTCACAATTTACTTAAGCATGGACATAAATTGTAACAGTACATCATTTTGTAGTAGGTATTAGTACACCTTTTCTCCTTTTTCATTTATAAATAAAACGTAAGACGTAATATTCGGATGAGAGACATGGTGTTTTACAATACATCTCATAAAAAAGCTCTGAGGTGCTTAGCGAGCTATGCAAAGAACTATGCTCGACATTTCTCTACGTGATCGAATCAGGAATGAGGAGATTCGTAGAAATACCAAGGTCACCGACATAGCCCATAGGATTAGCAAGCTAAAGTAGCAACGGGCGGGCCACATAGCGCGAAGATCGGACGGGCATTAGGGCAAACAGAGTCTAGAGAGGAGACCACGTATTGGCAAGCGCAGCGTGGGACGGCCGCCAACCAGATGGACCGATGATCTTGTGAAGAACGCAGGAAGTCGTTGGATGCAGGTGGCATGGCCGGACCGGTTACGCGGGAAAGCGATTTGAGAGGCCTATGTTCAGCAGCGGGCAAATATAGGCTAAGATGATAATATTGATGATGATGACGTAATGTTGCTAGTTCCAAAAGATTCTAAAGTACTGAGTCATACTTGCTATTGCTCAAGTAAGGACCATTACTTGACTATGGAATAAGATTTCGACTAATAGAATTCTAAACACATGACATACTGCTAAGTAATTTCGTAAGACTAAGTAATTACTTGTATTAAGATACGGGTGTTAGTTGCGCAACTTTGATACTGCGGTTGTATGTAGTTAAAATCGCTAAAACTCAATGCAAGGTCGCTTCAAGCTACTGCCTATATTTTATCAGTTCGAGAGCATCTATTAATATCTTGCTCCATCTGATATTATTTATTCCAGCAATATGCCATGATCACCGCCACTTCAACGAAGAAATGAGTTAAACGTGTCTTGGTCTTTTGTCCAACTATTTTTAAACTTCGTTGGTGCGTTCACTAACATCAAATTTCATATACACATACACCCAGACCGATACAAATATTTATGTATCACATAAAAATTCGTCCCGTGTGGGAAGCGGTCTCGCAACTACTCGGCGACTACTAATCTAGTGGGCGTTTCGGCTTAAACTTAAGGTTATGAAACCATTAGACCAAGCGTTGTAACATTAGTTGAAAAATTTGGTTTTTTAAACAGTTTAGTATTTTGTTTTTTTTTTAAGGTTTCTCTATTTGACCAATAGCCGACGTAGCGCGACGGGAGCGCGATGGTAGCGGTCGGCTACGTTTCTTTGTGACGTTTGCCGTCGCGCCACAGCGTGGCTGCGCTGTGTGGCGTGTCCCGTACATTTCAGTACATTACAACTTTCCATGCCGCGCCACCGCGCGAAATCTTTAAACATCACGGTAAATTTGTTGAATATATCCATTAAACATACTACTAATTACTTGTTGGCGTTCGAGAAAACTATAATTAATGAAACATAAATATGCAAAATCATACTAAGCGGGATTCAAAAACACGATTCAACTTAATAATTTCCTGAATTACGTACACACGCTAAGCACACACATAAATAACTTATTAACAAATTTTTTAAACGTGTAATTTGCTTTAAATTAATTTCATGGATTATTAACGACGGTGATAGGAATGTAACTATTCGGTTTTCTTTTTTAATAACTAGCTACACTAATCATGGATGAAGATATTTGTTAAAATTAAATGTTGATGAAACGTACTTTGATTTTGTTAGCTTTATCTATTAAGCAACCTACCCACTTAATTATCATACACACCTAATTGACGGACGATTTAGCGCAATTAAGAGCTTAAGCCGCTCCGCCGCTGTGTCCAATAGTCGCGGGTTCGATTCCCGCACGAGACAAATCTTTGTGTGACCCACAATTATTTGTTCCGGTCTAGGTATTTGTGTATGTGAATTTTTATGTTTGTAAACACACCCACGACACAGGAAGAAATCCTGGATACAGGAATAGTGTGCCCGAATTTAAAAAAAGCATACAAGTCAAGAGTAAAGTGAGAGTTCTTCGTCAGTTTCAGTTTCAATTTAATACCTTAATATGTTGCAAAGTAGATTATTAGCGACTATATTTTTATATCTCTATAGTAGTTAAAGAAATATTGTTTAACAAAATATCCAATCTATTTTAAAGAATATCATTGCTAATGACACTGTTTCGGTTGACGTGTAAATTAATTTGTCGCAATAAGTACAGGGATATAATGATGTACATGGACCTCAATGTTTTTAGGTAATATCTATAAGTATATTAAACCTATGGATCTGGGCCACCACTCTGTCACGGCCTTGGTTCACCTGCCATCTTCACGCCTTGCCAAGTGTCCTGCCCATCTTCATTTTAACCTTGTGATCCGTTTACCAAAATCTTCAACTTTACTCCGCCTTCGGATTTCTATATTAATAACAAAAACAATATATAAATCTGACTATACTGTCTCAATGTCATTCTTATAAATTAAGGTGACAAACAATAGCACACAAACCATCAACTTAACCCGCAATGTTATGGCAACAGCAATTCCATATCTCAAGTAACAAGTAGCCAGCATTATCCGAACCCGCTCAATGAAAAACAATAAGTGACGTGCTGCACCATCCGATCAGTGCAGTAATTGCCCAGTTGGTAGGAAGTCACAGTTGGTAGAACACATTAGGCAAAGTCCCTCTCTCACGAACAGAGTTGATAAAAAATGGTCATACTGTATCATACGGACCCAGATAAGTAGAGGTTAAACAATTAATATTACCAATTTAACCCGTAATTTTACGTGTAACTCGTATAATCAAAGGATTATCCGAACCCACACTCAATGAAAAACAATAAACGACGTGCTGCACCATCCGACCAGTGCAATAATTGCCCAGTTGGTAGGAAGTCAATAAAATAATACTGTACCACAGTAGGCAAAGTCCTTCTCTCACGAACAGAGGTGATAAAAAATGGTCTTACTCTCTTATGCGGACCCAGTTAAATAGAGGTTAAACAATTATTATTACCAATTTAACCCGCAATTTTACACGTAACAAGCATGACTCGAACCCGCACTCAATAATAAACAATTAGTGTGATGCTGCACCATCCGACCAGTGCAATAATTGCCCAGATGGTAGGAAGTCATTAAAATAATACTGTCCGACATTATAGAAAAATAGGTTATACTCTATCATGTGGACCCAGTTAGGTAAAGTTCAAATAATTAATATAACCAAGTTAACCCGCAATTTTACAGGGAACACGTATAATCACAAGCATTACCCGAACCCGGACTCAACGATAAACATATTAGTGGGTTGCTGCACCATCCCACTGACTATTACAATATACTGCTCAGTTGATAGGAAGTCTATAAAATCTGTCTCACTACTGGGAAAATCCCTACTCTCATAAAAGAGGTGACACACTACCACGCAGACCCAGTAGAGTTAGAGAGATAGAAAGAGAGATTAAGTTGCTGAAACAACTAGTATCAGCAACTTAATCCGCAATTTTGCGGACATACCTTAAGTAACACGTGTAATCACAGACATTACCCGAACCCGCACTCAATGATACACAATTAGTGGGTTGCTGCACCATCCGACTAGTGCAATAAACTGCCCAGTTGGTAGGAAGTCAATAAAATAATAGCGGATCCACCGGCCCGCAGACACGACCGAGTACGGACCAAACAATACTACTCGTAAACTATCTTGGGTTGGTTGCAGACCGGCGACTGAAGAGAATCCCTGCGAATTGGTCGACTAAACAATCGGGTGAATCTTTTGACTTCCTAGTATTCTCAAGATATTTGAATAAATATTTCGTCAGCCTTAAGTAATGCTAAAATTAAGAAGCTATAGCGTAAACAAATTAAATTAGTTATAAGCCATCATTATACTTGTTGCTGGTCGGCTATATATTATGATAGCAAGAATTAGTTTTTCTAAAAGACCATTAGCTATTTAAAATTTCACAGGTCTTATGATCTAATATTTCTAATTAACTAATTTAATTTTGATTTTTATATTATTTTGTTCTTATACAGAATAATATGAAAGTAATAGATCGAGCCAACTCCGAAATTCATTTAAGTGACATGAGTAGGTATATTTGGAATTTTCAGTAATATCAATATCCTTCTACCTCTTGGGAGATACAGTCGTGAAGACTTCTTTGAGTCACATTATTGTTTTAAATCCGTTTTTGATATCGAGTATTTAAGTACGAATATCAATAATCACTAAATATTAAAATATAGATATTGTATAAAATATTGTTTTAATACGGCAAAGCATTTGGCGTGATGATATACATATAGTGTTTAAATATATCTATCTATCTATAACCTCACGCCAGATCCCTTGCGGGGTAGGCAGAGAGTACAGAGTTCCAACAGGTTCTTTCCTTACATACCTCTCTGGCTTCCTTGACTCTCATAGTTCGTCTCATACACGCTCGCCGGTTACGGAGACTCTTGACTTTTCCTTCAGATAAGACTCGGTTTATTTGGTCGTGGTAAGATAGTCTAGGTCTTCCCCTGTACCTGCATCCTTCCACTTTCACATTGTATATCTGTTTTGTCATTCTTTCCTCTGGCATTCTTTCTATATGCCCGAACCAACGGAGCATGCCCTTTCTCATCTTTACACCGATACTATCTTTCATACCTACTCGCTTTCTTACTACACTGTTTCTAATACGGTCGGTCAGCTTCACTCCGCACATCTTCCGCAGAGCTCGCATTTCTACTGCATTTATTCTACTTTTATTCTCCTTCTTACATACCTCTACTTTAAATATATTGTTTTGCTTAATGTCGTAATTTCTCATAAAATAATTGTGAAAATGCAATTCTTTAAATATTTCAATCGCTTGTCTGCACAATTCAATAGGTAGTAAAACTATTAACTGCGTTCAAGTTCATATTTTATGGTTATAGAAGTTCATTGAAAATCAACGGTGTTTAACCGTCAATATTATTTCGATGTTGTTATGGCCCATCGTTAAGTAATTTAATAATTTAACTTTTAGAGTTTGTAGTTTAAGTTCCAACGATTTGAATATTAACATATTCAAATGAAATACTTTTGGTTTGAATATTAATTTACGAGGCGATCATTAACTTAATTGAATTTTATAAATGGTTTATAAATATTTAATTAACTGTATGATTTATATAAGTTTAATTAATTTTTAGATGGTTTCGATTGAGACTTATGAAAAGGAATGAAAAATAATATTTTTTTTTTTTTTTACGACTGCCTAGTCGGTCTAGTAGCGAATTGTGCGGCTGGCAATGACGAGGTTCTGGGTTTGAATCTCAGGTCAGACGAAGTCATCATTAGCTGAAAGACGTCCACTGCAGGACAAAGGCCTCCCCCAACGATCGCCACAACGACCGGCTTTGTGCTGTACGCATCCAGTTTCTACCCGCGACCTTCACCAGGTCATCACTCTACCTTGTGGGGGGCCTGCCCACTCCACGTCTTCCGGGACGAAGGCGCCACTCGAGAACCTTTTTTGCCCCAACGGCCGTCAGTTCTACGAGCGATGTGCCCCGCTCACTGCCACTTAAGTTTGGCAATTCTGAGAGCTATATCGGTGACTTTGGTTCTCGTGCGGATCCACTCATTTCTGATTCGATCTCGCAGAGAAACTCCGAGCATAGCTCTTTCCATTGCCCTTTGGGTGACGTTGAGCCTTCTTATGAGGCCCATCGTGAGTGACCACTCACTCAGACAAAGTATTACTACCAAAATAATCTCTAGAACAGTAGTAGCCTGGAATTGTACCCCTTATTATATTGGGACCTAATATCGTCGGTAATGTGTAGGTGTACGTAATACTTCTCTGCCACCCCCTGTAGGTGAATATAGGCGTAACGCCGTTTGTGTTCATAAATTTATTTTTTTAAAATTTATACTATAGTCATTTGATATTCAAACCCTACACAGCTTGTCTGACTTTCTTTTCCAATATTTAAACAACGCACGCGATTCTCTTAATCTCTTTGTCTATCTATAGAATCATAGTATTTTAATACATCTGTATTAAATATACGATACTAATGTATATGTAGAGAAAAATACCTACTCCAACACAGTGTACGTCCCAATGCTTCATTCATTTGGTTCTGTGTATTCAAATCTCCATTCCATTTATTCCAATAGAATAGCCTAAATATCCACAACCCTAACCCGCTCCATGAAAGCACCGTGAGATATAGCGAACAAATAATAAAATCATCAAACATCCATATCGACGTTTTAAAATTACAATCGTGACTCTCATTCCCGTACGTTGAAAGCTTACGGCGATGTATTATTTAAAGCAAGGCGCGAGATACATAAATCATTGTACTGTCTCTCACTACAATCGTATCGATTATATTTACCCGAGTGCGGCGAGCTGGAAGGGTTAGGTTCGATATCTGGGTAAATAATAGAGCCGTAATCAAGCCGGTTTTGTTCAAGGACTAGGTTGTCAGGGGATGGTAATGATTGGGTTTTTGTCAGGAATATTTTTTGAAGATGGTTTTACCATCATAATATGAGGTTATTAATACGGCTGTTATGTGGTGTATTTGACATTTTGTGGTATATGAGAATATACCACAAAATGAAATGTATAAGTATAATAAGTAATGTTGAATTGGCTACGATAAAGCGAAGATCACTTAACGTAGAGGTTATATCTTTTATATCAAGTTTAATAGTTATTTGTCTGAATCTTTAAGAACTCAATAAAAGCTATGATGCATACATTATGAATATCTAACTTAAATAATATGTTATGGTTAAGAGATGGTTCTTTAGATTGTATAACACAAAACTTAATAGCCTATGCAAAAGTATTCTTTCAGTTATATTTCAACGCATTAAATATTTATTTATTGTGTTAAAATTGTTTCTGTCGGGTTCTGGACTTTGCAGCAAGCTTTTTTTAATACTTAATTATACCACACTTACTTATACTCCGGTCGTTTTCTTAGAGCTTATTTAATATACTTTTACAGATTAACACATTAAAACAGAAAAACCTAATTGCACCCGAATACCACCGTTCAATACCAACAAAAAACAATATAGGACAACTTAAACAGTCCCAAGACAATTTCGTAAAGTGTCTCGCTAATTATAATCGCGCCAAAACGGTCCATAATTAATGTTATTTGTTCCAGTGCACCCCAATTATCATTGGAATTAGGTGAAACTGGTTGTCCGAACGTTATGAAGAAATTGAGGTTTTAAAAATCCTGTTCTCATTACCGATTCAGCGAAGTGCAAAAGCTGACGCGAAAACAATCGGGTATTAATAAAGGCAAGTGCAAAACATCGGGTTGTCTCGAGTAAACGAATCGGAAATGAAAATGCCGATTGTACCTTATAGCGCATTAGGGACACGTACGCCTCAGCGGACCTCGTCAAGTATACTGTTCTTTAACCGGTACTATTTATATTACTGTAGGGTTACCAATTTCATGTTTTACAATGGATTCACATTATTGTGGCTATCTATCTATCTATCTATCTATCTATCTATAACCTTACGCCAGATCCCTTGCGGGGTAGGCAGAGAGTACAGAGTTCCAACAGGTTCTTTCCTTACATACCTCTCTGGCTTCCTCGACTCTCATAGTTCGTCTCATACACGCTCGCCGGTTACGGAGACTCTTGACTTTTCCATCAGATAAGACTCGGTTTATTTGGTCGTGGTAAGATAGTCTAGGTCTTCCCCGGTACCTGCATCCTTCCACTTTCACATTGTATATCTGTTTTGTCATTCTTTCCTCTGGCATTCTTTCTATATGCCCGAACCAACGGAGCATGCCCTTTCTCATCTTTACACCGATACTATCTTTCATACCTACTCGCTGTCTTACTATGCTGTTGCTAATGCGGTCGGTCAGCTTCACTCCGCACATCTTCCGCAGAGCTCGCATTTCTACCGCATTTATCCTACTTTCATTCTCCTTCTTACATACCCAGCTCTCGCTACCATATAACAGCGTTGGGACAAGAACTCCGTTATATTATTGTGGCGATCTTATTATATCAATTTTAATTATCGTCCATCATAAAACCCGATAAAAATAGCCGTAATTAAAATGGCTCGTAAGCAATTAACTCAATTAATCGACGACCATCTATCGTCACGTTACCTTACAGGGTAGGCAGAGAGTACAGAGTTCCAACAGATTTGTTCCTTACAGACGTCTCACGTTTGCTCTACTCTCGTAGTCCGTCTTGTATACCCTCCCGGTTAAGGTCTTATATACACTCCTAGTACAGTCTTTGTTACTTTTTTGAGTATTCATAAAAACTTTAATGGTTTCATCATCATTCATCAGCCTGTATCTACCCACTGCTGAGTGTAGGCCTCTCCTCTATTGCGTCATTCGTTCCAGTCCTGTGCTAGCCTATTCCATAATTTTCCGGCCACCTTCACGATGTCATCACTCTATCTGGCTGATGGCCCGCCTATAGGTCTGCGTCCCTTTTTATGCCACCACTCTGTCACGGCCTTTATCCACCTGCTGTCATCCCGCCTCATCAAGTGTCCTGCTCATCGCCTCTTTAACCTTGTGATCCGTTTACCAACATCTTCAACTTTCGTCCGCTTTCGGATTTCGATGTTAGGTATTCGGTCGGCTAGGGAGATGCCCAACATGGCTCGCTCCATAGCTCTTTGGGCCACTCAATATACACATTTTAATTCTGATAAAGTGACTTTTGACTTGCTCCTCAGATAAGATAAGTCTATTTGATCATAGTTCGTCTTCCATTGTTAGCTTAAGTTGTATGTGTATATAAAGGTATATTACTCATCTTTGGGAAGGTCTTTGCTCTACAGTGGACCTTTCGGTTGATGATGATGATACCTTAAGAAGTCAGTTTCTCCGAACAAACATTAAATTACGTTCCCCGACACGGAGCAGTCAACCCTATAACTGCCGACCGAAAATCCAACATTCAATAATTGTTCCACGGGTACGTAAGCTTAATGTCTTCATCAATAACTGATAATTTATGTACAGCACGATCGGTACAAGACGAAATTGCGGCCGCCGGCTCCCCTTTGTAATCAGTGCAGAATTATAAAGCCATTGCAACACCGCAGGCCACTTCACCGTGTTATTATAAAAGTTATATCTCAATGAGTATATTGAATGATTTTATTTTTAATTGTATGTACTTAAAGAGTTTTCATAAGAAAAATGTATGTAGGAAATGATGACCATAGAAGTGACGCAGGGTTTGTTTCATTTAATGTCTAACTGATGTTTTATCTATCTTTATCATGACGTCAGATCTCTTGCGGGGTAGGCCGAGAGTAGAGTTCCAACAGGTTCTTTCCTTATATACGTTTCTAGCTTCCTTCACTCTCATAGTTCGTTTCACTTGTCAATATCTTCATCAGGGCTTCGTTACTTCTAGGCACCTATATGTCTTCATTCCCCAAACAGGGATGGTAAATCTATATATTGGCGAAAACATTAGGTTTCAATGTAACTAGGGGCAAGCCTATTGCCATTATACTGAACACAATTTCAGACTCCGCACTGCTATTGAAGACCTTTAGTTAGAAAAACCACACTTTGTATGATAAGATCCCTATATTTAACATAGATACATTAAACACCGGATACACGTCTTAAATAAAACGTAACACCGCGATTTTGCAATAATACTAACCAATCTAAAAATATGAAAGTTAACGGTTTATTGTACATGACTTTGATAGATCATAACATAACGCGTACGAAACGTTTTAAAATAAACGCATTCGGCTTCTCAGAGTATTTACATTGTGGAACTTGATTGATGTCTATCATTAGAAACCGGGTGCATGGCTCTTGTTTACCGTAGATAAGCCGTGGTGTAGCTCTTGAAAATTTTCGGTGGCTATTTCGAACGAGGTCTTTTATTAGTTTTAAAAAAGGTCGTTTAGATTACAGCGGCGTTGGAGGGTTGGGCTTATTGGCCTTTGAAATATTAGGTGGTGGGATTAATGGCACTCCCGAGAAATATTGTAGTTATTATAAAGTATCGTACTCTACATTTATTTTCTTTTTTCTTTGGGAACAATTTTGTGACGTGAATTTTCTTTGTAATAAATTGTCGCGTAAGTAGATTTAATGGTCGCCCTGTAAATTTCTTTGTATTTTTAAAAGTATACTTTTACAATTAAGCTTGATCCTGTGGTTAAGAACTTAAGTCGCTCCACCCACTTAACCCGTCGCGGGTTCGATTCCCGTACGGGACAAATCTTTGTGTGATCCACAAATGTTTGTTTCGGTCTGGGTATTTGTGAATGTGAATTTCATGCTTGTAAACGCACCCACGACACAGGAATAATTCCTAATGTGGTACTACATTTTAGTAAAATAGAAAAAATAGGCACCAATTTTGATTATATTTAAACATTTTCTGGTACTGATTCTTTTGTATAATCTTTTGTGTCTTGGCTAACATAAAGACAAGTGCATCCAATTCTTTCTACTTTAACAGGATTCAATTTTAGTGTAGTCCCATTGAATTGAATGAATGTTTAACCATGGACTAATTTCAAATTACTACACTGCCTCGTTGGTCTAGTGACTTCCTCGTTGGTCTAGTGGCAAAACGCATCGCTTTGTGACAACGAGATCCTAGGTCGGACAAGTGTATTTTTTTCTAACGAAAACTTCCCAGTACGAGTCCGGAGTCTGGAATTGTGCCCGGTATATGGCAATAAGCTCGCCCCTTATTACTTAGGACCTAATATCGTCAGCGAAACGTGGGTGTACTTAGAACACGTCTGTATCCCCTGTTTGGGGAATATAGGCGTGACGACGGTGTTTTTTTTACACAGCAATTATTATTGTTATAATACACATACATTTTCATGATAGAAATTAATTCGTCTCGTTTAAGGTACATTCTTTTTAGGTACATTTACTTTATGGAATTGATTCCATTGCACAACTGGGTACATTTTACTGGGTATCTGCTATAATGACTGAAATTAATTTACAAAGAACATAGTATTAAATGCATCACATAAAACTAAAGAGCTCTTACCCATGACCTCAGCAAACACGCACAGCTCCATGGAACAAGCAGATACGTGTGTACTAATATGTATGTAGAGTGGTATAAATTAAGAGTTGCCAATTATCATGGTTTGTGCAGGACAAGAAAATTGTGGTTCAAGATTGATAAATAATTAAGTAACATAAGGTTTATTTTACAACGGTTTTGATAGCGATCCAATAAATTATCTACTTCTATTTTAAATTCTGTCCATTATCACATGGGGCTAATTTTTATAACCAAGTGGAATGATGATAAATGCCTAGGTACTTATATGATCTATAAATTCGATTTCATTTGTCAAGTAGCTTTATATAATCTTGTGCCAGATTCATTGTGGGGTAAGCAGATAGTGTAAAGATCTAACAAGTTTTTTCCTTACAAACTCCTTTTGCGACCTCAATTTTCATAGATCGAACATAGTCAGACATAATAATTCGCTAAGCCCCTATTATGCGATTTAACTGATTGTATATGAAATTTCTAGAATACGAATAGTGTTCGAAAGATATTTAACAAGTCTTCAGGAATCAAAATCAAAAGTTTTTTTATTCATGTAGACCAAAAGGGGCACTTGAGACTCTACCACCCGTTCAGAAAGTAATTTCTGTGGAGAAGAAGGGCAAATAACTCCACGGTTACTCTTTTTAAAAATGAGAGTTTTACAATTCTTTTTGTATACATTGCATTCATGGGGTATGGGAGAACAATGCAAAATGAGCTAAATAGATGTGCTTAAGTATAGAATCATAAGTGTACTTAGATTCATGGTATCGGTCAGTGTCTACATAGTCCTATAATTTACAAAAACGACATGTTGTAAAGGTATATAGTAAAAAGTAAGATAAGAAACGGGTTACTATAATATATGTAAAGAGAGCGAACAAAATAATTGCTTATAGCTCCAGTGTGATGCCGAACGAGACCAAATTCAACAGTACTACGGTACATGTTTAATCAGTCAAAGGATAGAGGACGGACCAGTCCCCACTAGTAGCATCCGTTGACGAGTATCACTTGAGAAGCAGCCATCACTCTCCTCGAACATATTAGAGGGAAGAGAGTAGAAGTATATTGATAGTGATTAAGTCCCTGTATATGTATATGTTGGATCTGCTTGTAAATCTCATATGGCACCTAATTAATCTCAAACAGGCCAGCGATCATGCTGTGGGGCTGGATACTCATTAGGTCCAAAATATTATGACACCATACCATAGACTCCATGGCAAGATAATGCAGTTGACTTAAAAATGTACACTCCTAAAAAGAGAGGATATTTATTTTCTTGTAAAAAAAATATTAGGCACGTAACTATTAATTAAATTGTTTTTTTCCTGTAGACTTACACTTAAGTTCACCTTCGTACCTATAGTTTGTTAACCTACTCAGATAATTACCAACATTATAATTAAAGAAGGAACTTCAGAGGGCTTAGTATGAACAGATTGATGTTAGCGTACTGATATCGACTTGACATACCTTCTTTTTCATGCTACAAATTCACTAAAGTAGATCGCGATAACACGTTTCTTGGCAACGTACGATAACGTCACATGGTTTATGCTTGACCCTCAGATAATAAAACCTTTTTTCCATCTTCATGAGAACAACAGGATGTTTACTTCCCTATCCCGAATTCCAGCACATCATAGCTGGTAGCACTAGTTATGCATACCGGGCCAGAAATAACCCTAACCGGGCCTGGCGTAATATCTTCATCAAGAGGTGTGTTCAATCGATTATACCGTGGTACGAGCCAGTATGTAGGTACTGCACTACCTACCGACATCGACAGGGTTGTAGGTTTTATTGCAATTAATTATAGGGCTCAGGGTTTTTGATTTTTTGGTATAAAATGGCCTTTAAGTAGGTTAACGTATCGGGCTGGTAGTAACATAACTGACACGTAATTTTTTCTGTAGCTATTGATAGGGCAGTAAGTACACTTACATTTTGTCCAAGTGTATATCTTTTAGAAGTGTATTTTAAGGTATTATTTTAGGTTCTCTCAGATATAGAGGTTTTCATGCTTTTTTCACCTTAGGAACAATCGTGTATTGGTTTCGATAGCTCAGAAGAACCGTGAAGAATAGCTATATAAGACCGTTTTCATAAAATCTGTATTTACATTTAAAAGACATGGGTCTACTATGTTCTAACCCTCACTATCCTCTATTTTGGGGCTACAGTTGTGATGAATGTGTATAATATAAGTCATGCGTAGTAGGTATAAAGAGTGATTCTATATTAAGTAGAACTTAAAATCATTTACTGACCTAAAAACACGTTTTTAATATCTATCTATCTATCTATCTATCTATAACCTCACGCCAGATCCCTTGCGGGGTAGGCAGAGAGTACACAGTTCCAACGGGTTCTTTCCTTACATACCTCTCTGGCTTCCTCGACTCTCATAGTTTGTCTCATACACGCTCGCCGGTTACGGAGACTCTTGACTTTTCCATCAGATAAGACTCGGTTTATTTGGTCGTGGTAAGATAGTCTAGGTCTTCCCCGGTACCTGCATCCTTCCACTTTCACATTGTATATCTGTTTCGTCATTCTTTCCTCTGGCATTCTTTCTATATGCCCGAACCAACGGAGCATGCCCTTTCTCATCTTTACACCGATACTATCTTTCATACCTACTCGCTGTCTTACTATGCTGTTGCTAATGCGGTCGGTCAGCTTCACTCCGCACATCTTCCGCAGAGCTCGCATTTCTACCGCATTTATCCTACTTTCATTCTCCTTCTTACATACCCAGCTCTCGCTACCATATAACAGCGTTGGGACAAGAACTCCGTTATGTATGGCCAGCTGCGCCTTATGGCTTAATAAAGGTTAATCAAATTTAACAATCATCACATTTGTGGCTATTAATGTTATAAATATATAATACCGACTAATTTACTAAATGTTATGTACGCAAATAGATACAAGCGACAATATATAATCTCACAAAGTTTCTACAGTTATTAGAATTATAGATGGTAACTCAATGAAGATGTTGCTTTACGCAAATTGATTTGCTTCTCAAGATGAATCAACTCTGTAGATTTTTACGACCTAATAATATGTTAGAAAATTAATCTCGGTCCAATCACCTTTATTAAATTACATTTTTAATTAACTCACCAGGAAAGTAAATGTTAATAATATCTTTCATTTTTTGATCGTAAAAATGGACGTGAAGCAAATAGTAATCAAAACTTACAGTAGTTCTAGTCGATGAGTTCAAATTATATGTTGCTACGATTCCCGGTAGCATAAACTACGGTGTAAGACTTTAATTCTGCTAATAATCTATTTAAGTGCTTCTCCGAAATTACTATACAAAGTATAAGATTGAATTTACAAAACGATGCGAGTATTAATTAACGAAACAAAAAGGCAAGTATTCAGAGCGTGTACTGCGAAAGCCTTAATCAATGTGCTACGCGCAACCGCGAAGCGAATCGCTGACTTTGTGAATCTTTTACAGTATGTAGATGAGCTTAATTCCATCCCATCCATTCCGAGTATGTTAAACACTCATCTGTGGTATTTTTAATGTTAAAATCTCCTTACAGATGCCGAGATAAACAGTAAAAATTACACCGTTTTAAAGCATTTCTCTCTGAGTCGCAGTTTGTCATTTAGCACACCCTTAATATCGATGCCAGTGCCAGATAGCCTCGTGTTTATGTCGCTTATACTAAATTGCTTGTGTTGATTATTGTGACACTGCTTTTTGTATGTGTTGTAATTTATTTCCTCCCATATATCACATAGTGTGGACTTAGCTTAACGTTTTAACTTTTTTGAATTATGTAGCGTTAAATTAATTCTTGCTTTTAAGCTGTGTGCGATCTAAAGGTATTATTAAAATTATGTTGATGATAAAATCAATGTGAACGTTGTAACATTGTATAGGAGTGGCCACGATTTAACTTAACGTCTTCATTAGGGTGCGCACGACCTCCAGATCGCGGGCGTTTGATGCAATTTTCGAATCGGCTCGATTCGCGGTCGCGCCGGTAATTTGCGTCGTTCGGGTCCCGATTTGTTGGCCGCTCTGCAATTCCGAAAGCTCGACAATTTCCAAGAGGTCTTGTCGGGCAATTTTCATCGGTGAGCGATTGGTGCACTCTGCACTCGAGTTGCCCGCGTCCCTCGCGGTAATTGAAGCTTGGGGCAGGTCGCAATTTTAAAATTTACCACGATTGAGTGTTCACCTTTTATTGCGGTGAACTTTAAAAGGCTTAAATTTCACAGTAATTTTACGTAAAAGCTTCATTAATTTGTTGTTTAAAACAATGAGTGCTCGAATTTCCGTTTTTGCTTTATAAATTTGCATGTTCTTTGTAAGCTCATTCCGCTTCAATAACCAGGTAAAAGCTACGACCGAGATGAAGCGAATAAAAAATAATTTGCGGATGTGGCTAATCCAAATATTGTCGCTGAAGGGAATGTATATAAAAAGCCATAAAAATGCTTCACGATTTTTTTCCCGTGTTAAATTGCGTTTACAGAACTGCGGTGAATGCTGTAATTATCTGTCTATTCAGTGGGCAGACTAAAAAAACGCCGCCACAATTTTCTATCAGCGTCACCTTTCCTTTTTTACGAAAAGAGCATAATTGTACAACCTGAGCCCCACACCGAGCACTACAACAAAATGATTTATACTCTCCAGCTAGTTAATTGTATTTTTCTCCCAAAAAACGTCGGACATTATCTCCCGGCGGTCGACAGGTAACAAATCTTGCTTTTTAAATATTATTACTCATCGTATTCGATTTGGGAACGAGCTCGCTACGAATGCTTTATCACCACCTACTCGGCGTCCCGCGGCTCACGATTCTTTGGTCCCCCTAAACTTTATTCAAATGCGACACACATTCATCTATCTATCTTTATTGCGCGCGCCGCAATTAGTCGCCCTCGGACTGTTGCCGTCTCGCTCCCCACTAAAATAGACTGTGCCCAAGCGCAAAGTGTTCGTGTCAAAACTTTTGTATAGAGTCGGATAATGGCTTACGAAATTTTTCCCCTACCTCGTGACTTTTTTTTACAGTCGAGCTGGCATGCTGGGGTCGTGAAGTTGTGTAAAAATATTCTGGATCAATTGATGTGGTGTTTTATCGTAGGTTCAGTGTTATGTCGGGCAGATGCCATCTCCGCTCTATGCGAGCGCAGAACACAACTCTGTTATAGTATGGACAACATTGTCAGTTGTAAATAAGGATTTGTATAGGCAATACGTATCGCTGTAGTGAACGCGCCAACACACGCGTCTAATAATTTAATACGAACTTAATTGGTTCAAATTCAATATACCTAATAGAAATTAATTAGTTACTATTATTTTATTTATTATTTTTATGTGATATAATAAGATACTTTTATGAATTTTATATTGAGTTTGTGTTTATGATAGTGATATTCAAGATTGTTTATGGGTGTTTTAGTGTCATCGTTAATCCGTTAAAGTTATTCGATGAACATTTAATAAGGATTTTTATTGATCGTAAGTATTCAGTTATTAATTGATAATTTAAAGATAATTTAAATTATAATTTCAAAATATTGCCTAATATTATGGACTTCTTTTTAGCTTCCTCGGCATATGGCAATTAGAATTTGAAATTTAATACTTAGTCAAATATGTATGAAAATAATTTGGTGCTTAAAAATGTTTTAGGTTTCACCAAAGAAACAGGTACCACGTGTATTTAGTGTTATTATTAGAAGTACAAATATAGCGGCTTAACACAAACTCTTTAAAGACCGACGAACGGAATGCATCGCGATAAAAGATGTCATCCGGATCCTCAGACCCAAAGGCGAAATCAAACCATATTGATATCAACACCCCATTGAATAACCACCCTTAACACAACACATGAAAGTTTAGTTTAGAAGAACGGTGGTGTAAGGTCGATTTATTTTGTTTTCATCAAGGAACGGAGACAAAAGTTCAGACCTAGCATTTGGAATGCATAAAATCAAAGCTGGCGTCCAAATCGTTTTGTTATTCTCCGAAATGGAGTCTTCCTTTTTTTAGACGACATTTTTCATTATCATTTTAGTATGTTCCAATTTTTATGGTATCCTTTAGGAAGTCTAGATTTGTCTACAAATGTTGTATGTGTTTACATATAATAGCATAAGAACTGTTTAGTTCTTATGCTATTTTCACACGTGTTAATAACATTATTTTTATTAACATATCTTATGAGCTGGTAAAATTTTGCTTTTTAAGTTAGTATACTTACTACAGTAACCATGGAAAAGCGCCAAGCTGCCTTCTAATCTGTTATAGATATTAGGTACCTTACTACTCCTAGCTAGCTAGCTCCACAATAATGGGTATTTTAAAAAAACGCAAGATATTTCTATACCATCCCAAATATCCCGTCTAAACTTAATAAATTATACATAAATATGTTTATAAAAACCTTTCCCCAACGAATAAAAGCCCAGCACAATATCGCCGGCACCTTAACAGAATTCAGTGCTTTTATCACTTAGGTATTTTTGTCAGTGACTTCCTCAGATAGCGGGCTCCCACAGCCGCGAGGAAATGAAATTCTTATCGTGCTCCCAAAGAAAGACCCATACTTCTTTCTCTTATCCGCAAAGGAAATATATCGATGGAGAGATGAGACGCAACTAAATCCGATTGTTGGAATCCACGGGAAATCTTGCGATTCAGCTTAAATGTATCGGGGTATTGCCGGGGTGTTTGTATTGCACTGATTGAAGACAGTTTTTGGTACGAATTGAATAAAAAGTGTTTTAAATGGATTTATTATGAGGTAGGCCAAGAAAAAAGACCTATAGACTCTACATTTAAAGACTTTTCTAGCTTATTTGTGTTTTATAAATATTACTTATATGAAACCAGACGCTACTTAAAGTTATTCTTAGTCCTAACTAATAACAGATAGAGATAACATTAAAATTTTAGAACTTCAATAGTTTCTATCTACATTTTTCGTGTACACCAAGTACTTTAAATATGAGGCACATCACAAATCTTGACTGTGTATCAAGCCGTCAATTGTGACTTCTAATTTAATAGTCAATACATAATATTATATATCTTTCAGAAAACAAATTAACCTCTAGGTATTAATCAATATAACACTCGTAAATTAATTAGACAACAAAGTTAAAACATTCAAACAAAAGAGTTTAAAGTAGATGAAAGCAACGCGAGTGCTTGGTAGACAAAATAAAAGTTTAAAAAAGCTTTAAAACAAACAAGCGTCGCGTTTATTATTATCATGCGAAGCGTCGCGATTACACACGAAATCACAGAATGTGTTCGAAAAATTTTCAACAATGATGTCCCCTTTTTCATTCTGACGCTACAGAAAATTTACGATCGGTCCCCGCGAGCTCGCATTTTATGCCTGATGTTTCTAAAAATGTGTCAAACTTTTTTACAAACTTCTTTCATTTAGTTGCGTCCGGCCTTGCGAGTTTTTATTTCTATTGTTTATTTTTTGGCCCTCTATTGAAATGTCGCCGGGGCAAAGGATTTTGAGCGTTTCAAAGCGCACCCGTGACTAAATGAAATTTCTCTTTTCGACCTTTTGTCTAAGTGGAGTATTGTAGTGAGATGTGAAATTGTCATAAAATATTCATGTAGGTATCTAAATGTACTGGAAGTAGGGTGCCTTCGTTTGGGATATTTCAATATATCCACCGTCACCACCATATTTCAATACGTCCAGATTAGACAGTTCGGGAACCAATCGGGAACCGTGTACTTGACACAGTTCCCAATCGGGTTATGTCAAAAATCTTTCCTTCAAGCACCTATATAGAAGATTTGTCCCATATTTGAATTTTATTGGCTTTAAAGATTTATTGAATTCGTAATAAGTGAGTAAATACACTAATCTTTGCAAACAAACGAGATAACTACAAAAGGATATGTCGAAAATTGCCCCAGATCCAACAAACATTCGACCCATGCCATCATTATTCATCTATTTTATTAAAATAATGGTAAATATCCGTATCTAACGGACAATTTGCAATCTAAAACGAATATTTCAAAGTATTATAAGTACTTATATCGAAGTCGCCGACATCTTTACTTAATGTCAATACACACAATATAACCTCATATGTATTAATGGCTCAGTAGCCATTAATTATAATTCAGTAATTATAACCTCAAAATCTAATACTTTTGTGCAATATTGCGATTCCCCTGCTTGTCTGTTTTAATAATAAATGCCTTAAGAGAATTTATGGGTGATGTGAAATCATACAAGTATTTTTAATTGCTGTTGATTCTGAGGCAAATCATATATGGGCGCAGAACAATATCCTTTGATCATCTTTAACTAGCTTTTAGTCCGGTGAATGCGATCTCTGCGGAAGATGTGCGGAGTCACGCTGACCGACCGTATTCGCAACAGCGTAGTAAGAAAGCGAGTAGATATGAAAGATAGTATCGGTGTAAAGATGAGAAAGGGTATGCTCCGTTGGTTCGGGCATATAGAAAGGATGCCAGAGGAAAGAATGACAAAACAGATATACAATGCGAAAGTGGAAGGATGTAGGTGCCGGGGAAGACCTAGACTAACTTACCATGACCAAATAGACCGTGTCTTAGCTGAAGGGCAAGTCAAGAGTCTCCGTAACCGGCGAGTGTGTATGAGACGAACTATGAGAGTGGAGGAAGCCAGAGAGGTATGTAAGGAAAGAACCTGTTGGAACTCTGTACTCTCTGCCTACCCCGCGAGGGAGCTGGCGTGATGATATAGATAGATAGATAGATAGTCCGGTGAAGCTGTAAGGGCCTCGCGGTCAAGAGAGTATATCATTCAAACATACAACATACATCTTTAACGAGTCCTGTGTTAAAAAACGCGCACATATTCCCCAATTTATTTTTAAAAGTATGTACAAGAGTTATCTAGTTAATTACACTGATTGTTCAATACTTCACCGTCTTATTTATCGGTATTTTCCGAAACAGGAAGTTATTCAAATCGTTCCTGGTTTTGATCGGGGGTCCTGTATTGATTTGTTTATTTTATCATCGTACGCAGTGCACGCTTTGCATAATCGGTTTATTTTAAATTTATAAAGTGTCCCTTGTGATTCAGCACGCCGCCATTCTGATGCAAACCGGTCCGTGTATTAGGTGTTTTTGTTTTTCGTTTGGAAGTCGTTTTTAAACGAATGCTTATGCTCGACTCTAATTTTTGTGTTTAGATAAGAATTACTGGTGAAGCAGGTATATCCGAATATTCTTTGGTTTTAGGTTTGAAATAAATTATTGATCTAGACTCTACATAGGTAGAAAAAAAAAACACCGTCACACCTATATTCCCTAAGCGGGGGTAGAAGAGGTGTACTAAGTACACCCACTTTTTGCCGACGATGATAGGTCCCATGCAATAGGGGGAGAGCCTATTGCCATATACCGGGTACAATCCAGACTCCGGACTCATATTGGCAATTTTTCGTTAAAAAAACTACAAATGTCAGACCTAGGATTTGAACCCAGGACCTCGTGAACACAAAGCGATGCGCTTTGCCATTAGAGCAACGAGACAGTCTACATAGATAAAGTCACAAAAAAATTTAAAAAATCAGAATGTCTGCTTGATCTTCATATGTGAACTATTTTTTCCTTTTCTCTAGGGTTTGCGTACGAGTGAGATAAGAGTCTGCTTCCTGAATTACTTGCTTTATTAGGCACAATAGTTTAGATTTATAAAGTACTAGTTTCTGCCCGCGACTTCTTCCGCGTTGATTTTAGACAGAAACCTTATATTTCTCTGGGATAAAAAGTTTCTTATGGGTTCAATCAATCAATCAATCAGCCTATCGCAGTCCACTGCTGGACATAGGCCTCTCCTAACACGCGCCATTGCACACGGTCCTCCGCCTTCCGCATCCAGTCTGTCCCAGCGACCTTTTTGAGGTCGTCGGTCCATCTAGCTGGGGGCCGTCCTACCTTACGCTTACCAAGTCGCGGTCTCCACTCTAGGACACGTTTGCTCCATCGGTCGTCGGTCCTTCTGCAGATGTGACCAGCCCATTGCCACTTTAGCTTACTGAGTTTGCGAGCTATGTCGGTAACTTTGGTTCTTTGTCGGATTACCTCGTTACGAATTTTATCCTTCAAAGAGACGCCGAGCATAGCTCGCTCCATAGCCCGCTGTGCGACTTTAAATTTGTGGACCAGTCCCACTGTGAGTGTCCACGTCTCGGCCCCGTAGGTCATAACAGGTAGGACGCATTGGTTGTACACTTTAGTCTTCAGGCATTGCGGAATAGGCGAAGAGAAAACGTGACGTAGCTTGCTTCTTATGGGTTAATCCAGGTAATTTGTTTGGATATTTGGATATTTGAGTAACAAATATCCAAATATCCAAACATGTAAACATACAAACTTTCACTTTTATAACATTAGTCGGATACATGCACCTTGCACCGACGAGCCGACGAGGAGACGACGACCAAACGACGTACGACGTATACCTAGACAGATCAGTGGCAACTGGCAATGTTGTCAGGGATGTGAAAATATTTTTTATAAATATATTTATGACTGCCTCGTCGGTCGAGAGGCAAAGCGCATCGCTTTGTGATCATGAGGTTCTAGGTTTAAATCCTAGATCGGACAAATTTTAGTAGTACTACCAAGTAGTTTTACTGACAAAAACTTCCCAGTATTAATCTGTAGTCTGGAATTATGCCCGGTATCCATATACCGGCTACCTACAGCCGGCTATCCACATACCATTGCCATCAATAGGCTTGCATGGGACCTAACGTTGTCGGCGAAAAGTACTGAGTACACTTCTGCCAACCCCTCTAAGGAAATATAGGTGTAACTGCGTCCATTTTATTTTTATTAAAATATTTATGTCATTGCCAACACAGAAATATAATAAATAGCCTTGTAATTTGAGTGTTTATCTAGCTGTCATACTTTTATTAATACCTAGAATATTTTATTCGATATAGCATAGTATTCACCTAACACTTTCCAATAATATATATTGGCATATATCAATAAAACTAAGTAGTCTGACTACTAAACAAATGCAAAGAAGTTTCAAAAGATTTATACCAAGTTATTTATATGTTAATTATGCATTTATATATGCATTTATATATGCATTCAATGTGTCATAAATTGAAGCTGATATATAACGTTTTTTTGTCAATGACGTGTACATTTTTGATGTAAATATATGTAAGTTTTAAACAAAAATGGGTTTGGTGATAGCGGTTGACACTTATTGTATTATAAACTAAGAATTTAATGATCCCGTTGAATCTTACTGAATATTTATTGAGAATACGGTACATCTTTCGAATCCATCAGTCTTAAATTATTGAATTTATTCGACATTATAATCAAACACGGATAAGCAATTATAAATCAATAATATTATATTACTGACTTATTTTTATGTTTATAGACTTGCCTTGCGCTAGGGATATCGAACTTAATCTAGTTTTATAGTGCATTTACAAACTGTTGCAGTATAGAAATTATATGAAAACTATCTAGTCTACATAACTAGTCTAAATATCTATCTATATCATCACCCCAGATCCCTTGCGGGGTAGGCAGAGAGTACAGAGTTCCAACAGGTTCTTTCCTGACAGAACTTTCTAGCTTCCTCCACTCTCATAGTTCATCTCACACATTCGTATCGCCTAATATTGATTACATTGCATTTGATAACAACGCCATCTACTGAAAGTAACACGAAATGGCAATTCCCATACTAATATTTAGACTTTTCGGCTGTTCCTTTGAGTTCTTTTCTAATTTTCCTTTTTTTCTAAACCACACCAGTAATGAGGCGAAAAATGTTAAAAAAACAATGAATCGGTAAAGCCATTTTCGAGTGTTTGCGAGAGGGTTTTGGCGGGAAGTCGAAGAGTGATGTTGTCAACTTGTTTTAATTTCCAAAACTTGTGTTATTTCGACTAATAATGTGTAATGTTGGTGGAATATTAACCATTATGTGTTCTTATATGTGCATGAGTGTAGGTAATTGTAACAAAGTGATAAAACGTGCCTTTTCGACTTCCCTCAAAACGGCCGTTGCAATTGGTATGTAAAGTATCCACCGCTTCACTATCCAGGGTGGGGTACTTCATTAATTTCATTATCATCGTTGTCATCAAATTCATCGGGGAGTCGAGTTCTTGTCCCAACGCTGTTATATGGTAGCGAGAGCTGGGTATGTAAGAAGGAGAATGAAAGTAGGATAAATGCGGTAGAAATGCGAGCTCTGCGGAAGATGTGCGGAGTGAAGCTGACCGACCGCATTAGCAACAGCATAGTAAGACAGCGAGTAGGTATGAAAGATAGTATCGGTGTAAAGATGAGAAAGGGCATGCTCCGTTGGTTCGGGCATATAGAAAGAATGCCAGAGGAAAGAATGACAAAACAGATATACAATGTGAAAGTGGAAGGATGCAGGTACCGGGGAAGACCTAGACTATCTTACCACGACCAAATAAACCGAGTCTTATCTGATGGAAAAGTCAAGAGTCTCCGTAACCGGCGAGCGTGTATGAGACGAACTATGAGAGTCGAGGAAGCCAGAGAGGTATGTAAGGAAAGAACCTGTTGGAACTCTGTACTCTCTGCCTACCCCGCAAGGGATCTGGCGTGAGGTTATAGATAGATAGATAGATGAATAATTACGCCACAGTGGCAGCACTGGTTCTTTTAATGTTTTAGATGATATATAATAACATTATTTTTGGTATGTCACTTTTCTCGTACATATTCATAATGCTTTTTGGAACACAAGTTCTTGGTTTACAAATATATTAAGCACCGATAATCATAAGTTCGTATCATGACATGAGTTTTATCTGTTTTGTGTGTAAATAAATAAATATTTGTTTCGTTATGGACGTACATGTATCTGAATTTCGTGTTTGTAAACAGATCAGACACAGGAGTAACTCCGTAACTCCGCTAGATCGTAAACTATTTAATTGTAACTTAAACATTGTACACATAATATGATTGAAAAAAAGAAACGAAAAAAGAGAAAGCGAAGTAAATAAAAAAGACAAGCCCGCTGAGTTTCTTCGCCGGATTTTCTCAGTGCTGCGTTCCGATCCGGTGGTAGATTAGTAGTTAAATTAGATAAAAAAATGTAAATTGACTATTTGTAAGCACCCCTGTAGGGCTTATACAAAATAAACTATTTGAGTTTGAGTTAGCGTAACTGATGCCGCTTTTGGCGCTATTTCTGTTAGCAATGTAATATCTAGACATGTTTCTATCACACAGGAGTGACTCCTAGTACGTGGCTACCTTTTTTGAAGCAGAGATAAGGATATACATAGTGACGGACAATTTAGCGCAGTAGTTCAGAGCTTAAGCCGCTCTCCCCACTGTAACTAATAGTTGCGGGTTCGATTCCCGCATGGGACAAATCTTTTTGTGATCCACAATCATTTGTTCCGGCCTGGGTATTTGTTTATGTGAATTTTCATGTTTGTAAACGCACCCACGACACAAGAAAATCATATCAACTAATTATTATCATCATCATAAATCCTAGTGAGAGCTACGTTTAAAAAAAATATATATCGTTTAAAACACTAGCTATTACCTGCCACTTCATCCGCTTTATTTATTTTAAGACAAAGGCGTTGTCGTTTTTAAGAAATCAATCTATCTCCTTGACAAATTTTATCAAAATCTATTTTTCTATATCATCACGCCAGATCCCTTGCGGGGTAGGCAGAGAGTACAGAGTTCCAACAGATTCTAGTTCGTCTCATACACACTCGCCGTTTACGGAGACTCTATACTTGCCCTTTGCCTTTCATTAGAATCTATTTACCGATTAGGCGTTAAACAGAAACAGAGTTACTTTGAATTTATAATGATATTAGTATAGATAATGAAACCACGACGCTTTTTATATACAATTAGGTACTTTAGCAGACAGGTGGTCACTATCTCACAAAGTTACAACCTATAGGAAAGTGAATATCTCGGCAATCGCGCACCTTTTTATATAAGCATTTAAAACTTACGCTTAATATATTTAATTAAATAACTATAAGCTTACTTTAAGTCATTAGCGACTGGAACTTAGAAATACCTGCCTTTGTTTGAGTCACACCTGTTGCATAATTTTATAGATAAGGAGTGTAGTGTCGTATCTGTTTTTCATTATCTATTATTTTCAGCCCTAATTAGGTATCTACGTCCACTTCCTGTGAAAGAAGAATGTATTAATGTAGTTAAGTCATATTTTAAGTTTAAGTTTTTTACAGCGGTTTTAGCGATTTTTATAGCTCCATTATCTTTATGACTATAGTAAGTATCTAAAGCGTTTACACGCTTTAGATACTTACTACTAAAACGAAGAGATATCATTACGCCTCATTGCCCAAGCGGGGGTGGTAGAAAACGGTGTACTGTGTCCATTTCGCCTATAATGCTAACGTCTGTGGTAATAGATGGCGAGTCTCTTGTTATTATAGACCACAATTCCAGACTTTAGACCATAACTGAGACTTTTTCATTTAATAATCCCAGCAAGTCTATATCTTTCTATGCGAAAATGGAAGGATATAGGTGCCGGGGAAGACCTAGACTATCTTACCATGACCAAATAGACCGGGTTTTATCTGAAAGACAAGTCAGGAGTCTCCGTAACCGGAGAGCGTGTATGACGAACTATGAGAGGAGAGGAAGCCAGAGAGGTATGTAAGGAAAGAACATGTTGGAACTCTCTACTCTCTGCCTACCCCGTAAGGGATATGGCGTGATGATATAGATAGATAGAGAAGTCTATATCTGACTTATTATTTGAACCCAAGACCTCGGGATCGCCAGCCACACCATGTGTTACTAAGCTATCATGGTACCTAAGTAAGCTTACCAAAGTGACGTAGTCCTATACATAAGAGAATAATTTAATCCTTAATTGGCACCGTCAAAACCAAACGAAACATCTCCACGTAAAATCATTCTAATACGTGAACATTAAATATTAATTTGGCTTGATTGTCCTTTAGTTCGTACTAAGCTGGAAGCCAGCGCATCGGTGTGGCATCCATATGAGAGTTCATATACTTTACATGTAGAAAAGGTTCAGAAAGCGTTCCTCAGGCATTTACAAAAACGCATTTTTGGCAACTATCCTTTTATGTATCCTACCAAGTTCTTGTTAGGGTGTCTAGGATACAATTCTTTGCAAGTAAGAAGAAGTTTTTAGTCAATGTGTGTTACCAGTGATGATATATGGATCAGAGACGTGGTCTCTTACAATAGGTCTCATAAAAAAGCTAAGAGTTGCTCAGCGAGCTATGGAGAGAGCTATGCTCGGCGTTTCTCTACGCGATCGAATCAGGAATGAGGAGATTCGTAGAAGAACCAAGGTCACCGACATAGCCGTTAAGATTATGGGCGGGCCACATAGCGCGTAGATCGGACGGGCGTTGGGGCAGAAAGATTCTAGAGTGGAGACCACATATTGGCAAGCGCAGCGTGGGACGACCGCCTGCCAGATGGACGGACGATCTTGTGACAATCGCAGGAAGTCGTTGGATGCAGGTGGCATCGGACCGGTTACGCTGGAAAGCGATTGGGGAGGCCTATGTTCAGCAGTGGACAAGTATAGGCTGAGATGATGATGATGATGATGAAGAAGAAGTATGGATCAAATTGTCACCTCAATGAAAATTCTTCGGGGCAAAATTGATGCCCTGCATAATGAGTTGTGTCGACTCAGCGCTCCTATTAACTACTGTCGGAACAGGAAGCATTTTTCTGATTCAGCAGGATTTTTCTGTTCCAACATGAAGAACAGTAGCGCGTGCTCGTTCGCCAATCCCGCGCACCCTTGCCGCACTGAACGCTCTCCTTGACGGCAGTCCTGGAAGTGATCTGTTTGCGGATGCATGGAGTGATTGTATGAGTGTCTGAGGTATTGTGAGGGACTGGAATGAATGACCTTGTATCGTGCACTTCCATACTTTTAATTATTATGTTTTTATATAAATATATATTTCTTTGTGCTAATGTAAATGGTGTATCTGCTGTGTTAGTATGTAAATAAATAAATAAATTAACATAATCCAAAGCTTTTAGCTTTAAAGATTACTTAAACCACCGATTAACTGCACGGTAATACAGTAAGTGAACATTAGTTGCCCAACTTTATCAAAGAATACAAGTATATTCTTCTTTCAATTTTTATAAAAACGTAGCCCCACACCAGGATTTATTCCTGTGTTGTGGGTGCGTTTACAAACATGAAAATTCAAATACACAAATACCCAGACCGAAACAAATATTTGTGAAATAAAACTATTTTTTTCGGTTTTCAGCGGTTTATTTTAATTTTTATGTTCCCGACGTTTCGAGTGCTTAGCAGCATGGTCACGGGAAGGACTGAGGTGTTAGACGTCCAAAAGGCATAGTTGTTCCGGGGTACCCTCAAACTTCTTAATTATTTTTGTTGGTTCGATCTACGCAGAAAGAGCTCACGGTGTGTTGAGGCCTTGCAGTGTTATGCTTGGTTTTGGATTTGATTATATTAATTACCGGATCCCAAGTCGATGGAAGCACCCAGCCATCTTCTCTATTGAAATTAGGATGTTTTTTAATTTCAATAGCCTCGCGAATATTTGTGGGTAACACAAAGATTTGTCCCGTGCGGGAATCGAACCCGCGACTATTAAACATAATGCGCGGAGCGGCATAAGCTCTTACCCACTGCGCGATTTTCCGTCAAAATATTTTTTTTACATATAAAACACTATATTCAATAGGTATCTGATTAGATATTGGACACTATAGAGGTGTGTCAGGTATATTTATGTGCCTATATTGTAATAAAATACACTGAGTTACGACAACGCCGAACACACGAAGAGGAATAAATATCATAAAATAGGTATGTCAAATTAACGTCTTCACAAATGGAAAAATCGAATTCGACTTAACAAACTTATGCTAATTGCGACTGCTTCTACAAAACCACAGATCTCAATAAAAAAAACACTAGAAGTGAAATAGCACACGACTTTTTTTGTCTAAAACACGTATCCTCACAGTAGAATTTATTCCTGTGTCGTGGGTGCGTTTACAAACATGAAAATTCAGATATACAAATACCCAGAAACCAATTATTGTGGATCACACAAAGATATGTCCCGTGCGGGAATCGAACACGCGACTATTCAACCCATCCAACTACTGCGCTAAATCGCCCGTCGACGATGAACATGATTTTGTTCAAAACCGCTGTCCCCAGCCATACATGCACAGTTTGAAAAAATAGACACAAACTCACACACACACAAACAGATTATTATTATTATGTATGCATTTCTTGAAAACTAATTATATTAGCCCTGTTAAGAAACTGTCCCACTGAGAAGGCTTAGGCCATAGTCCACGACGCTGGCCCAGTGCGGGTTGACGAACTTCACACACCTTCGAGAAACTTTTAGTCATACCGGTTTCCTCACGATGTTTTCCTTCATCATTAAAGCAAGTGATAATTATTTTTTATTAAGCACATGCTTTCGAAAAGACAGAGGTGCGTGCCTGAACCCGAGACCTCTGACTTTACAGTCCAACAGTCTTTCCACTAGGCTATCACTGCTGCAGCTAAATACTATTTCTTATCAAATATATATAAAAATACAAATCAATCAATCAATCAATCAGCCTATCGCAGTCCACTGCTGGACATAGGCCTCTCCTAACACGCGCCATTGCACACGGTCCTCCGCCTTCCGAATCCAGTCTGTCCCAGCGACCTTTTTGAGGTCGTCGGTCCATCTAGCTGGGGGCCGTCCTACCTTACGCTTACCAAGTCGCGGTCTCCACTCTAGGACACGCTTGCTCCATCGGCCGTCGGTCCTTCTGCAGATGTGACTAGCCCATTGCCACTTTAGCTTACTGAGTCTGCGAGCTATGTCGGTAACTTTGGTTCTTTGTCGGATTACCTCGTTACGAATTTTATCCTTCAAAGAGACGCCGAGCATAGCTCGCTCCATAGCCCGCTGTGCGACTTTGAATTTGTGGACTAGTCCCACTGTGAGTGGCCACGTCTCAGCCCCGTAAGTCATAACAGGTAGAACGCATTGGTTATAGACTTTAGTCTTCAGGCATTGCGGTATAGGCGAAGAGAAAACGTGACGTAGTTTGCCAAATGCTGCCCGACCTAATTGGATCCTGCGGTTGATTTCTTTCTCGAAGATGTTTCTACCAAATTGGACAACTTGTCCAAGGTAGGCATATTTCCGAACAACTTCGAACCATCGACGTAGATCGGTCCCGGCGTGACATGTTCATTAAACATGATCTTGGTTTTATCCAAGTTCATGCCGAGACCGACACCTCGAGAGGCTCCATTTAGGCCAAATACAAATATTCTCATTAAATTTTATAAAAAAAAATGTGCTCCACTGACAGCGAGGTCTACGACCCAAGCTACCGGTGGTCAGGGCTCTAAAGAGAGGAACCTCCTTACAATGCGCCGTGTCCATTACCACCGCCTTTTGTATCAGGCCCTTCACACAACTAACCCAACTTTATCGAAGCTCTTCTCTATTAAGCCATTGACTAATATTATTATTATGAGCCATTTGTGCCCCACTGCTGGGCAAAGGCCTCCCTCCACTTTTTCCATTCCTGTCTGTTCTTGCCATGTCAGGCCAGTCTTTAAAAAAGTTGTCCAGTTCATCTCGATATCTCCGCCTGGGTCTACCGCGATGTCTTGTTGTATTTCGTGGGGACCAGTCAGTTATTATTTTAGCCCATAGAATCAGAATATTTTTTATTCATGTAAACCATTACAGTATATATGAATCGTCAGAAAAGTAACAAAGACTCTACGACCACTTCGGAATGTCATTTGGCCCAGCCGGCACGGTTGGCCCAGTCCCATTTAAGCTTGGCGGCTTTTTGACATACGTCGGCAATTTGGGTCATGGAGCGAAGTGTGGTTTTCTTCTCTTCCAGGCAAGGCAAGAAGCAGAAATCTCACGCCGTGATGAAAATGCCTGGAAGCTTTTGGTCTATCAAGGAGCTGCAAGGCGATCTCCTTATCAAATTAAAGCGTAGTTAGATTTGTGTAGTCTCCCAATCCTCACCTGTGGTGCACAGACTTGGTCTTTGACCAAACATCAAAAGTCCACGTTAGCGGCTTGTCAGCGGTCCATGGAGCGTAGTATTCTTAATATTAAACTCACACAGATTATTGGTGTAAAAAATATTTACCGATGATTTGTACAACCTTATAAGTATATATACAAATTTTGAAAAACTTTCAATCCTTCTGAAGCTACTGTATTATATACGTTGGTCCACGCAATCCTGGGTGTGATATTTTTCTACACAAGTTCACGCGACTATACCACTTCTAGTGTCTTATTATTACTTTTTTCAATACACCGTTACGCCTATATTTCCCAAACGGGGGCAGAGCTGTACTGAGTACACCTACTGTTCCGCCGATGATGTTAGGTTCGGTCCGGTCCGGGAAAAATACCAGACTCCGGACTAATACTGGGAATTTTTAGTTAGAAAAACTACATTTGTCCGACCTAGGATTTGAACCCAGGTTCTCGTGATCACAAAGCGATGCGCTTTTTCACTAAACCAACGAGGCTGTATTACTATTTCTATGTATAAAACGTTTTTTTTTTTCTATACACAACTTTACTAACCAAGGCGTTCATATTTCGGCGTTCGAATTTCAAATTTAGAGATGCGTAGGCGCTCAAGAATTAGACGGTGTGTAAAAAGATTTTAATCTGTCCTCTATGTGGGAAGTGACTTATGGTTTTTTTTCTATTATAAATTTCGCTTTTCAAGCCGAATTTATCAACTAATGAGGAACCCGAATGATCCAGGGAAACTCGGTTTTCTTACCCGCGCGGTAAATCAAAGTGACAAAGTGAGTTGGTTAATTAATAGGATTTCACGCTTTGAACGCTGGGTTTAATTTAATAGGTAAGTTATATATGACTTGTCAATTAAAATGTTCATAGAGGAGTTATTACGTAATGGAATTTTGAAACGGTGTTTTCTAAAAAGCAGTCGCTTTCGTGTGACGTACAAAAAAGCGATTACCTAGCTTGGCCCTTATTCGGTATGAACAACGCAACACGTAACGCGACGCTTTACGATAACTCCGAATAATGGTTGTTTTGTGTACTCCGGTTGCATATACATTACATGATTATTTCACAAATTTATCATAACGCCAAGAGTCTCCGTAACCGGCGAGCGTGTATGAGACGAACTATGAGAGTGGAGGAAGCCAGAGAGGTATGTAAGGAAAGAACCTGTTGGAACTCTGTACTCTCTGCCTACCACGCAAGGGATCTGGAGTGATGATGTGTTCTTGTTGTTGTTATCATAACACGCCGCATTTGGTGATAGCGAATAGGTCCCTGCAGGGCTGGCACGGGCGTCAAGCCGCGCTTCTCGCGCAAGAAAACAATATCAGTCCGTAATTCGAGTCTTTACGCAAGTCATAAGTCTTGTCTGTGCGTCAACACAATACAATTCTTGAAACGATATCACATTATAAGACAAAAATACTCAAACTTAGGGCTACAAAATCCATGACACAAAACGGGTTAGTTGTCGATTCACACGAATGTTAAAAATTGTATTTTTTCAGTGGTCAATTCGCAGGAATACTTTTTTTATCGTGCCAATCACCACCTTCAAAAAAATGTAAGTATGCTGTTTGCAAATAGTAAAAAGTTTAGTAGTGTACATAAAATAACGAAAATTTCGTAAAATTATTAGTGATATGACACATTCAGTTACCAGAGTGGGTTTACATATTTCACTAAATTATTTAGTAACTGGTTTATTAAATCACAATGTTACTATTAATTAGGAAAGTGAATTTATCTACTAATCATAATAATATTTTAAAATCATTTTTGTTCACCTTTGTTGTGTAAAATTCACCTAATACTATTTGCTCCCTTTATCAATATTTTTATGTTGTGTGTGCTCGACTGTAGTTTTAATTTTTTTCTTCTTTAAATTAGAATTTGTGCGAATGGCCTACTTACATATTTTTAGTGGGTGGCGATTCGCACGGAAAATAAATGTATTTACGCAAAGCGACTACTAAAAACACATCAATTTTTAAAGGTGACGATTCGCACGATTTGGGCGAGTCGACAACTACGCCCACAAATCTTGTCGCGCCGGCCGTGCTAACCCTGCTGGGGCCTTATTCACTATGTCCAATTAAACACTGGACGCGGTGCGTTACGATATTTTCGTAAAAAGGTTTAATTGATACTTCAGCAGTATATAGGAAACCATAACCAGATCATTTCACGAAGGTATTCTAACGCGCCGTGTTTGGTCAAAGCGGATAAGGGGCCGTATTCATACTTATGTATCGAGTATAAGGAAGGGTACACACAAGACTCGGGCACAGCTGCGTGCTGTGTTAACTGACAGCTTTTAGATTAGGGCCCCCACTACCCCCCCCTGCGCCTCCCCCGCCCCTCTACCCCTCCCAAATTGAGAGCTCCGCGCCGCGCCGCCTAAATTAGTAACGGTTACCAAATTGCTTTTTAATTTCGTGTCCGTTATTAAGTAGATATTTTCGGAGTAACTGCGCTTTTTTGCTCCCTCGTAATGATGAAATTGTGAGAGATTCCACGGATTTTTATTCCTTCCTTTTTTACACCGAAAGCGGCGTCCAGATTCCGAGTTGCATTTAACAGATTTATTATTATAATTGTTGTTCATTATATTCTTACGAACGTTATGAAGCAATAAAATAAACTCGAGTTTAATATTGAGTTACAAGTAACAAGAACAACGGGCGGACATTGAGAAATCTCTCATCTCATCTGTATCGGTGCGCGGCAGTTATTCATTGTATGTATGGTTTTTTGTTTCGTTTTTTTTGTCGATGAACCGAGCCCCAGGGCGCGCCGGCCCGGCCCTGTCCTAGTCGCGAGTTTCGTGGCCCAACCCTAATTTTAATGGCTGCTTACACCGTCACATCCGGATACCTTAGTATGGAATAGAATTTTATATTTTTTATACTTGCCCACGCTAAAATGTTCTGAGATCTCGGAGTTCACATGTCTGTCTCCTATTTGTCTTTAAGGAATTATATTTACGTAAAAACTGTAGGTTTAATGGTGGGTTAATAACCGACGCCGTTTATCCATGTGTTGATTAGGAGGCGTGTCTAATTGCGATAATTAAACTGCTATAAATCAATTACTTCTTTGTAATTTTGTTAAATTTATGGGGTTGTGGAGCGTTTCCCATTCTATGAGTTTTGTATTCTTGGAATAGCACTTATAAACCCCGTACAAGCTTTACTCAACCATGGCTTGTATAAAGACGTTAGGCAAGGTGCGTGCCTATTTTTATTACTTGACCTCACTTCTCAAAAGTTTCAGATAATTTTACGTAGGTAGTAGTATTTTTGTTAAATAAGAATAGGCATATATATATAAGGAATTTTAATAAACCAGAAATAATACAGTTTATAAAATTTACTAAACTGTCCATCTCTATCTGTATCATCACCCTAGATCCCTAGCAGGGTAGGCAGAGAGTACAGAGTGCCAACAGGTTATTTCCTTACATACCTCTCTGGCTTCCTCCACTCTCATTTACTAAACTACATGCTTCTAATTTGTATATCGGCATATCACAATATACTCAAATTGTCATCAAAGTATCGAATTTTATCGATATTACCTTGCTGTAAAATCGAGTTGTCATTAAACTGGAAACTACTTCGGTCTCACAAAAACGTTTTTCTTACTACACTAATACATATATCCTGCCTTCTCTAATTCTATTACACAATAATCTAATGTGTTCCTTTTCCTATAAATTAATTAATCCCATTCGAATTGGATTCCCGTGTTAGAACCGTATTAATACAAACTATAAGTCATAGCGCTGCACTCGCGGGCGGCCCCGCGCCGCAAGCTGATGCATGAATTACGGCGTGTCGGGCTGTGTGTCGGACGGTCTCGCTGACCCGTCCAATCCGACTAGCCGACCAACCGACGCTTTTTGTTATATTCAACCCGTAATTGCTGAAAAGTTTTCACGCCGCTGTGCTGGTCACGCGTATTTTATTACTATGAAATTGAATTATTTATGACGCAATGCCCGACACGCCGACCATTGTGCGTTATACACGTCGGCTGCTGAATTTTAATATTCGAATTATATTTTCGACGTTATACAGCGAAATTGCCGCGCGATTAGTATTGTCCAAATCGCGCATAATATTCGTCAAAATGACATATCAGCGTGGAGGCTTAATTGCGTCGCCCCCAAAGCCTTGTCCGAGATTTATGTATATCCAATCCCGACCGCCTAATCCCGCTCCTGGTCGGGTCAATCCGACCCCGGAAAAGGTTTTCCCGGTTATTTTCCGTGGAACTTTTAATCCCGCCGAATACCGACATACATCATAGAGGATTAAGAGGTTTAAATTGGAAGTTACCGACGTCCGAAATAAATTTAAATCGGCTGGCAGTCGGTATTGTGATATCGGTGCCGATGCTAAATGGAAGCCAATTTTATCCCGCAAGTAAATCTTCTAAAGAACGGACGCTTAGAAAAGTTGTTAGGTGTAATGTACATGTGTACATTGTGTTTAGGGTTTTTGTAATAAAAAGGAACATAAAAGATGCAATAATCAGAGAGAAGTTAGATAGTGAACTTAATATTCGTAACTGAAACATTGTTAAATATATACCTAATACCTAGAATTTGATAAAAAATGTAACGGAAAAAATATATTCGCAGAGTTTCTCGCCGGATATTCTTAGTGGAAGCCGCGTTCCTATCGGTAGTGGTAAGTAGGTGGCAGATTAAAGTGGAAAATGAATGTAAAATTGAAAGTTCGTACGTACCCCAAAAGAACTTATAATACAATGATTTGTGTTCGACCTACCAAAATAAATATATATTCATTTTTTGAAGTCAATGACCACGGAAGCTTTATTAGTGTATTAAAATTTTGTACATATTTTGTTAGTTTAGAGCAGTTGTATTCAATGATAGAGCCTCATGGTTTACTTCTAACCATCTATCTATCTATATCATCACACCAGATCCCTTGCGGGGTAGGCAGAGAGTTTATGGTTTGCTTAAATAATCTAATTAAGATCTTTAATGAGAATTGATGACACCAGGTAACCCAGTGATCCTCTTGAGCTAAATCCTTCAACACTAGTTTTCAAGGAGCCTAATGGCTTCTTGCATTTAAGTAAAAAATATCTTTCTATTTTATATACCTACCACTTATTTGTATCATAGATAATTTAAATAAGTATCCATCTATCTATCTATATCATTACGCCAGTTCCCTTGCGGATTAGGCAGAGAGTACGGAGTTCCAACAGGTTCTTTCCTTACAGATCTCTCTGGCTTCCTCCACTGTCATAATTTTAAATAAGTATTAACATACCTTAGAATAAATATCATCCATAATGTGTTTTTCTGATAACAACCTACTTCCTTCCCAACTTAAGTCCATATTCGTTATACCTAAATTCCTTCTGTTACTACAGGACGCCAAATTAAAATGAGTATCAATAAGGGCGCAGTAAATCATGGGAAACCGTCTAGCTGGCCTGCGGACCCTCTGAAGGACCCTCGAGGCACCTGACCCGTGCCAGTTGTACCCCGCCATATGGCGCATTACGTACATTCATATTCGGTACCTTTTTGTCAATGAGGAAATTTGATTTTGTTCGGGAAGATTTATGTTGTCACTTAATTCCTTCCGTAGCTCCACCTTCGTGAATTAAGTGCATTGAAAAACATTTATAATCAGAATTTAGCGCAACACTATGTTGATCGAACCTAAATTGCTTGACCTTTCTATATTACTATTCTGTACGATGAACAGTTCCATCCGAATTAATCGATTTAGATCAAATGCATCGCACTATTCAAGTTGTACCTATGCTATCCAAATGTGAAGGTTCGTCTTGTCCAAATAGATTCAGTCGGACATGAAGTCCGAAGGAAGGAGTACCTAGGTATAGAAAATAGGCAGATAAATAGATCGATAGAGAGTTACATAAGTAGCTACCTTACTATGAACATAATACTGGAATTAGATAAATCATGTAATAAATATTGTATTATTTTAAAACTGCAATAGGAGTTGATTTACATGTAGGCGAATTAGTTTATGGTTACATATTAATCTGATCTAGAAAAGTAGGTTAGATATTCTTACCTATGAGGCTACTTAGAGATTAGTGACTTAGATAATAAATATAATATAAATAATTATTAGTCCATCGGAGATAAAATAAACGTTGGTAATATCACTTTATAGTGTACAGTCGGTCAGTCGAAAACCGTCAGTCTTCTTCTTTTCTATTGTATCTATATTGTATCTCTATTATCACGACAGAGTCCTTGCGGGGTAGGCTGTCGTTTTCTTCATCCAATCTGTTTAAATTACTTCATAAGTGCATGGAACTGATTCCGCCACAACTAATTACAGCAGCATCCGCGTACTTACAGGGGTACATAGATACACAGTGTACACATTACCCCGTGTCGGTGTACCCCGGGCGGACAACACGGAATTGGGTACGTAAATCATTAATCAACCGCGTCATTTGTTCGCGCCAAAATTATTAATGTCCGCACCGGCTCGGTGCGTTCGCGTTGCCTCTTTAAAACGTTGTTATTACCGGATGTGCAACTATAACAGTAGGAGAATGAGAAACAGACAATGTGAAAGTGGAAGGATGCAGGTACCGGGGAAAACCTAGACTATCTTACCACGACCAAATAAACCGAGTCTTATCTGAAGGAAAAGTCAAGAGTCTCCGTAACCGGCGAGCGTGTATGAGAGGAACTATGAGAGTCGAGGAAGCCAGAGAGGTATGTAAGGAAAGAACCTGTTGGAACTCTGTACTCTCTGCCTACCCCGCAAGGGATCTGGCGTAATGTTATAGATAGATAGATAGAATGAGAGATTTGGATATATTGGTGAGTAGTTTTTGATGTCTGGATAGTTTAATAGTTATTCTACCTAGCTTTGGAAAATTCTATGAGTTAGCATGATGATAGCAGTTTCGTTTTGATATGTAATGTTGTTTGTACTTTTAATAAAAAAAGCATTTTTTTTTTAAACGTAGCCCCACACTAGGATTAATTCCTGTGTCGTGGGTGCGTTTACAAACATGAAAATTCACAAACACAAATACCCAGACCGGAACAAATAATTGTGGAACACACAAAGATTTGTCCCACAGTGGGTGGAGCGACTTAAGCTCTTAACCACTGTGCTAAATCGTCGTCAGTCAATCGCAGTCAGAATGCGCTTGCACAGTGTAGTGGTTGTGCTGCTTTTAAAATGTGCAAACCTATGACTTGACAACAATAGCAGTTTAGTTTGAGGTGAAATATAGGATAGGTACTTTGTAGCTTCGAAAAACAAAGCATTTGCAATGATAATATTATTCTGTTTACTTGTGGTCAAAGCCTTATTCAGATTTTTGTCTGAACCTAAGTGCTTGGATAAAATTTATCAAAGTAATGTAAATTTTATGAAAAATTACATACTTTTGTCATTTAATTTATATTACCTCAGAAATATGTAAGCCTACTTTTATAACAGGATATTAATTACTTAAACTAATAAGTTTAGAAAAGTTTCATGTTTTCATTGTTATTAAAAATATATTCTAAGTAATTGTAAATCATATGTTAATGAAAATTCAACGGTCATTACATTGGATACATTGGCATGAAGGCTATATAAATATTGTGGAATCAATTCAATTCAGCTCGTTGCAGTATAGTTTTATATTCATATAAATGTCAAATTGAGTAAAAATTATTTTCACTAGACGATCAAAAAATTAGAGTTAGCTTCCTCTTTAAGTATGTATATGACATATCAAACTACATGAAATCAAAGTTATCCACATATACCGAATCATAAATTTAGTGAGCACAATAAATCATCGCGTATTCCACAAAGTAACATCGGATACACAGACTTAAAGTCGTCCAAAGTCGCCGTGGCTAATCAAGTGTAAACTTCCAAAGTTGGTTGAAGCTGAGCCCTTGAAAAGGGCGTAATTCAGGAAAGGGTTGTAACCGGAGGGCTGCGGGCCGGAGCCGCAATAAACTGTCACAGGACTTCTCTGATTAATGGATGTGTAATTGTTCCCATATAATGTAAAATAACTTGAATAGATAAACGGTTGGTGATTGTGATCATGGATGCGGTATCTTGAGTTTAGTTAAAATTGTTTGGGAATCTTTTGAGGACTTTAAGTTGATTAACTTTCTCTTTATTCTCAGAATAATTATGTAGACTGGAAAATTATAAAAATAATATAATATTAGCCCTGTTAAGAAACTGTCCCACCGTTGGGCACGGGCCTCCTCTCATGCTGAGAGAGTTGGACTGAAAAAATATAATTAATTTTAATTTCTTTTTCGATTAGTTTTAAATTTGCATTTTTTTGGTCTAGCGGTATATGGAATAGCTGGTGATTTGAGGCCCTTGGTTCAAACCCAGGCTCATGTAGAGTGTTAATGGAGTTTTTCTATTGAAAAGTCTTCTGTAGCAGTCCGGAGTCAGGAATATTTGAATAGATATTTCGAATAATTTTGACATTCATATTCATGTAAAAGTCTTAAATAGTCGACGTTAAATTGCTCTTAGTTTGACCTTTAAAAGGTTTTTTTTTATCGTAAGGGAAGTCGTAGTACTTACACTCAAAAAACATAAAACAAGGGATGAAGTGTGTTATGTGTGTTGTTGGAAATTGTCCGAATTAGGAACATTAATTTTTAACCCTCCAGTAATAGTGTACATTCCTCAACTTAGGGGTCGTACCAATCCGAGGGCCGAAGAGACCCGATGTTTATAATGAACCCAGGGAATGTTTCAGTTACTAATGTCTTTGTAATTATCCTAGTATAGTAATATATTAGGACAACACTACATAAGTTAAATACAAACAGTTAAATTTATATGCACTTTTTAAAATACAAAACTTGGATGATATCAAGAACAAGTAGTTAAATTATTTTATACATTCTTATTGTAATATTACGATGATAAACGCATACTTAATTTAACGTGCAAATATGCACAGGTTAATGAGCAGAAAATCATAATGCCTAAGCTTAGCAAATGTTTAAATTCGACGTACTTTATAATAAATAAATCAAAAATGTGACTATTAGCGCAGAGGAAATTATAAAACCTAATATCCTAAGTGAATACGTTTAATAAAATCTCATATAAATTTAGATCCGTGTCGCATAAATTCGCCTTTACAGTACGTAGGAATAATATTATATTAAATTTTGCTATCGCACAAATTAATCTTATTTAGGTCTCCCATCTATTGTCCGCGTTCCGTTTAACACACACTTAATTACGTGTGGTCTAGGGCCACAAGGGTAAAGGTGAAGAGTGCAGTTATCTCCCTTTCTCAAAGCTAAAGATAAATTATTCAATTACCGCAACGCTCTGTGGGGCGGAATTACTGGGCGGCCAAGTAATTGAACTAATTACGTCAGTGCCTCTATGTTATTAGTAATTAATTATTGATGCGCCGTACCGTGTAATAAACGATCTTCGGTTGCTAACTAGACAATACTATTTTTTTCTATCATTCAGTTCTATAAATTTTAAAAGTTATTACGTATCGCCTTATTATCATTTTTTTCCAATTTGAATGTTGCTATGTGGACCGTTATAATTCGGCAAACCAAAAATGTAAGCTCGTCATTCATCTATCTGACAACAGATGTCGCTATAAAAAGTTTATGCGTTTTCGCAAGCCGACACGCGAGAGCGCCACCTCCCGCCACAATAACTGCCGTGTTTTATTATTATTTTATTGCCGCGTTCAGTTATCAACCTTGTTTATTGACATTCTATTACAAAGCAGTAAATAAACAAGCGTGTAACCGCAATAAAACCGACCGTTCGTCATCCGAGCGAGATTGAGACGATAGTGAAGCGACAAATGTGTCGTAGTTCAACATTGTGGCGCTAGAGGGCGTGATTTATGTCAACATTGATGCTCGTTTACGGTTCAATTTGTTTTAATCGACGATTATGAGCGCATTAGTTTTTACGAGGCATTAAAACTTGATTTTAATGGGTACTTCTTCAAATATTTACGTACCGGCGAGCGGCAAACTGAACTAATAAACTTATAAGGAAACCACGGAATCGAGTTCGTTGAAATGTTATTTAGTGAATGAATCGTATCTGAATGAGTGTGTTTTGAGTACAAGGTTCTGTTACGTACTGTTTTAAGAATTTGTTGAATTATAATAATAAGCGATTGCATAATTCACGCACAAGTAAGTGAAATAATACGTGGCAAAGAATTAAGATGTAACAACGGCTCTTCATAATTATTTGGACATTAAAATCATAAACATAGGTACGCAGTTTATTTATCTCTCTACTTTCGAAAAAAATCCTTAAATATATATATATATATATATAATAATTATTCTATCAAAATCATAAAATATTTGAAAGCTTTTATTTAACTTGCCATGTTTGTTAGTTTAGGTGAAATTTTGCAAGCTGAATAAAAAACACTTGTTCTTATCCCTAAGGAGTTAAAATATGAACATGTTGGTTCAGTTCTACATCCAAGATTTGCTGCAGACAAGATCCTCAACAACCAACAGCATAGACATTGAAATTTTATACACATTTAATTTTGATCGCCCCGTTTTACCTGGGTACATACAAGTTTGTTCCTAAAAAAGTGTTTTTTCTGTAATTTATTATATATACTATGTGGTATACTATGTGAATTTTCATGTTTTTAAATGCACCCACGATGCAGAAATAAATCCTAGTGTGCGGCTACGTGTTTTTTTAATAAAAAAAAATCTATCTTTCCACCCACAAAATAGAAACAAGGTAAATAGATTATTTTTGCCTTAAATAAAACATTTTATAAAACAACATTATTTTAAGTCCATATTTGCATTCTGATGCAAATATTTAAGTATGCTTAAAACGACAAAATGAGACCCCTCGGTCAGTATAGTTTCCATTTCCGATTTTCCTATGACCATACTTACTACAGAAACAAATCTGAAAAAAAATGTATTATTTTAATAGCTTACCTATTTAAAGATATTTAGTAAGCTAGACTTCGCTGATGTGGAATTATTATGCCATACGAGTACAGTTTAGTAATCAATTATCCCGGAGCTACTACTTATCAAGTCCGCGTAACCGCGGTTTTTATAACAGCCACCCAGGTAATGCTCGAAGGCATTTTTATTACCTACTTTTTTAACCTTTAAGACTTTTTAGTTAACACTAGCGCACACCTTCATGGCTTAATTTAAAGAAAGGAACGGTAAAGGCAGAACAAATAGGCAGAGCTTACAGAGTTCCAACATATTTTTACTTGCAAATCTCTCTCACTTTCTCCAATCTTACAGATCGTCTACAACACGCTAGTTATAGCTGATATTCCATTCCATTCATTTTCATTTTCTTAAAAACGTAGCCCCACACTAGGATTTATTCCTGTGTCGTGGGTGCGTTTACAAACATGAAAATTCACATACACAAATACCCAGACCGGAACAAATAGTTGTGGATCACACACGACTATTAGACGCAGTAGGCAGAGCGGCTTAAGTACTGCGCTAAATCGTCCGTCGTATATATCTATAGGCAAGCAGGCAGAGAGTACAGAGGCTCAATAGATTCTTTCACTACTTCACAGGGTTCCTCCACTCTCCTAATTCGTCTCATACACGCTCGCTGGTTACAGCGACTCTTGACTTGCTCCTCAAAAAAGACACGGTCACAGGTGGAAATGTTAATCTTTTTTATAGATTATTAAAATTCCGGTGTACGGGTGTTCGTAATTATTTTTAAAGAGCTTGAACGACTCTGATGTTTTTCTTACCAATTCCCTAGATGGTTCTTAGTTATATAGTTGGACACGGTAGGTGGCGCTGTTGTGGACCGGATGCAAATCCACGGGATACTGCTAGTAATATAATAAAATTGACGAAATAACTACACACCAAAACGGTTAAATTTGTAAATATTCACCATATTTACAAATCAATCGTCTTTATGAAAATTTAAAAGTCACATTTCATTCCTTTCTTTATTTTTACCCTCATTCGTGCATATACTCGTGTATATGATGATTTTGATCGAATAATTATTATGTATTCGTATACATAATAATTATTCTATCAAAATCATAAAATATTTGAAAGCTTTTATTTAACTTGCCATGTTTGTTAGTTTAGGTGAAATTTTGCAAGCTGAATGAAAAACACTTGTTCTTATCCCTAAGGAGTTAAAATATGAACATGTTGGTTCAGTTCTATATCCAAGATTTGCTGCAGACAAGATCCTCAACAACCAACAGCATAGACATTGAAATTTTATACACATTTAATTTTGATCGCCCCGTTTTACCTGGGTACATACAAGTTTGTTCCTGAAAAAGTGTTTTTTCTGTAATTTTTTTTTTCAAAACAACACAAATAAGGAATCGAAACAAATTGACAACATCTCTCTTAAATTACCCGCCAAAAAACCTTACACACACTTAATAACAATACAGGCACAGGGGTGTCTACCCCTAAAAATTAAAAATGGCCGCTGTCGGGCGCGGCTCGATTGGTGGCCATAACTCATTCGGGGGTCGGCAGGGGTAATGCTCATTTGTCTGCGTCCAACCCCCGCCAGTAGAACCACTCGCAAGATGCGGGGGACGCTGTGTCATATTGTTTTATTATTATCTAGAAAAATGTATGTCGTAAGTAGTTTTTGGTAGTTGCGAAGTGAATGAAATTTTTCTTCATGTTTGGTGTTGATTACTTTTTTTTATAATTTCTTACCTTACATGGTTCTAAAAAAGTTTTAAATTGGTGGTTGCGAAATTGATGATATTTTCTTTATATTTGCAATTGATTTTTATTACAATAATTTTTAACTAATATAGTCTTGATATAGTTTCAAATAACATATTTAATGTTATAGTCATGGGTAAGGTGACGTTAGATCATATTTCATTTCACGTATATTGTATTTAAATTAGGGAATCCAAAAAATAAACAAGAATATAAAAATAAATCAACGATCTACTTTAATTTTCATTAAGCTCGTATACTGTTTATAAATATGTGTAATTATTCAAAGAACTTAACACTATGTTACTCAATTATCTAAATTGGAGCGATTCACATTTACCGACTGACACAATGAAATCGTTATAATCGATACGGACGATTTAGCGCAGTGGTTAAGAGCGTAAGCCGCCCACTGTGTCTAATAGTCGCGGGTTCGATTCCCGCACGGGACAAATCTTTGTGTGATCCACAATTATTGGTTCTGGTCTGCGTATTTGTGTATGTGAATTTTTATGTTTGTAAACGCACCCACGATACAGGAATAAATCCTAGAGTGGGGCTACGTTTATATTGAAAAAAAAAAGATACATTGTTTTTAAAATGTATAAAATCGACTGTCGATATCTTTACCAATATAGTATTCTATGTATCCGATTAAGAGACATAGTATACTCATGGTCAAGAAATTAATTAAATTACGTGTCGTGATTTTGCCATACATATTCGAATAGTCGGTTTAATAGACTTTTAAATAATAATTCAGGTAAGCGATGAATTTAGCAATTCGTAAGACGATTTTTCAGACCAATCACTTGATTCGTCAATAAATAATGAAATTCTTGTATTTATTTTCTTTCTGTTCCTAAATTATTGTTAATAACATCGATTCATTCTTCGTTATAAATTATCTCGATACGATTTTTAATCGAGTCTATTTCATTTGATTTTATCATCACCACATTTCTAGAAATGTCAAATTCCAAACGTCACCATACCCATGTCTTATGAAAAACACTATAATGACTGTTTTGTGTACCTGAAGTAACACCCTAAAGTATGTTTCAATGTGTAATTAGATCCATAGAATTGTATTACCATTAGGAATTCTACAATAATATCTTATATAATAATATAATATCCCCCGCCCGTATACTAGGTGTAACATAATAAACGCAAGACCTGAAAGTAGTTTGTTCTAAATCCATAACTAAATTGATTCCAATTATTTTTAACGTTTATTAATTTTTTTTTTAAATTTGTAAAAATTCTGTTACTCCTTTAGTGCGCTGTAATAAACTAAAATTATTCTTGATTCAGAACAGTACAGAGATTTCAACGTACACGTATAAGTTTCATTGTTAATTGGGGTATAAAAGTGCTTAAAAAGGAGTTGAAAATTTTAAATTTGTTGTGCGAGGCACAAGGGTGTTTCAGGTCTGGAAGAGGATGTTCGGATCAAGTCTTCTCACTCCGCAACATCGTAGAGAAGCATCTGGCAGTGGGCCGGAAGGTTTTCTGCGGTTTTGTAGATCTGGAGAAGGCATTTGACAGAGTTGTGCGAAAGAGACTTTGGGACATTTTGCCAGAGTATGGTATAGATGGCACTCTGTTGCGAGCCGTCCAGTCCACTTATGTGGACTGCAAGGCATGCGTACGGGTGGGTGGTAACAGGTCACCCTGGTTTGACGTTAAAATCGGCGTCAAGCAGGGTTGCGTGTTGTCCGCTAGACTGTTTATAATATATCTGGACAAAAGTCTTCAAAGACTGAAAGCGATGAATGAAGGTGTACAAATGGGTGACTTAGTGGTAAACCATCTCCTTTATGCAGATGACGCGGTTTTAATAGCGCCAACAGCCACTGATCTGCAAACACTAGTCACAGTTATGAAAGACGACTGCATGATCAATGGCTTACACTTGAATGTGAAGAAAACCAAGATTATGGTTTTTGAAAGGGAAGAAACCAGAACGAATGTAAGGATTGTGGTTGGTAACGATGTGCTGGAGCAAGTGAATGAGTTTGTATATCTTGGATGCGCCTTCAGTAAGGATGGGAAATACACCGCTGACATAGAGAGAAGAGTGAGTGCAGGGAACAGAGTGAATGGTGCGATGGGAAAGCTACTCGGGAGCCGGCACTTAAGCCATAAGGCGCAGCTGGCCATACATAACGGAGTTCTTGTCCCAACGCTGTTATATGGTAGCGAGAGCTGGGTATGTAAGAAGGAGAATGAAAGTAGGATAAATGCGGTAGAAATGCGAGCTCTGCGGAAGATGTGCGGAGTGAAGCTGACCGACCGCATTAGCAACAGCATAGTAAGACAGCGAGTAGGTATGAAAGATAGTATCGGTGTAAAGATGAGAAAGGGCATGCTCCGTTGGTTCGGGCATATAGAAAGAATGTCAGAGGAAAGAATGACAAAACAGATATACAATGTGAAAGTGGAAGGATGCAGGTACCGGGGAAGACCTAGACTATCTTACCACGACCAAATAAACCGAGTCTTATCTGATGGAAAAGTCAAGAGTCTCCGTAACCGGCGAGCGTGTATGAGACGAACTATGAGAGTCGAGGAAGCCAGATAAGTATGTAAGGAATGAACCTGTTGGAACTCTGTACTCTCTGCCTACCCCGCAAGGGATCTGGCGTGAGGTTATAGATAGATAGATAGATAGATTGAAAATTTTAAATTTGGCAAATTGTTTTTTTTTGTGTTGAATTTGTAAAGCAATTATTTAATCAGGGTGTCTGAGTTCTTGCGTTATTTACGATACACCTTGTATAATAATATTTTAATAAGTAGGAATATCTGATTTACAAACATAATGAATATCTAGCAACATTTTGCACTAAAATTTAGTAGGTTCAAGCCGTCATCAATGTTCACATATGTAGTTAAAACTCTGTGTAGTTTTAAAATTTACCAATGTATAATTGAAATCTAAATGTATAAATCTCGTCAACCGCGTACTGCAGTATTAAATTTATAATCACATTATGTTTTTCAAGCCGATAGATATCCAATTATAATGTCTATAAGCCAACGAATAAAACTAATCCTAATCTCTCGTACAATCTCCCATTATCAATTAACTACATGAAAATAATTGACCACAACCCAATAGTTACCTATATAAACCAAAATTAGACGTCACTTTGGAAGCCATCAGATAATGTAAACTTAATTAGTTTCTTCGTGTTGCCTAAACGTAATCCTTATCTATTTATATACAGTATATCTTTATGGGACAGGTTCTCTCTTGATTAGGTCCACATAATGCTGGCGATTTACAAATTTATTTATGCGTTTGTAAAAAAGATTTTTGACCGATGGTTGCTCTATCAAAATGGAATATAGTTCAAAATGAATTGACCTTTCTTTTTGTCAATGAAAAGATAAGTTTGTGGCTAAGTTCGCGTGATAGAAGGCGGTATCGTGGCAGCTCACGCACTCTTCCAAAATGATTTTAATAAAACCAGGTTAGGTGAATGTTTTGATATTTCTTTCTTTCTTTAAAAACTAGGAAGGGAACGCTATTTGGAAATTATTTGAATGATGTTGTACGGCATGCAAAAGAATTGTAAACATTAAGATGGGTTAAGTAAGTTCATAAGCTAGACTTTGTAAAGTTACTTCTGAAATCTGTTTTTATATTGAGCTCTTAGATTTACGCGAATATTACACAAGAAATAGAACTATTTTTCAGATTTCACCTCCCACCTCAATCCATCCCGTGACCATGGAAGCACTCATCGTCACGGAAAGGACTGAGGGTTGAGGTGAAATCTGAAGAATAGTTTTTTCGACAATTGCTTGAAATAGAGTAGGCTGACTTTCAGCATCATTATAATTATCTTTATTAACATCGTCATCCCCTGAAATACGTCCATTGCGGGACGTAAGCCCATAAGGATACCCACAATTGTGATAATCGCCTTTGTGCTTTTTATCCGGGACCCCGCAAGGGGTCATCGCTCCATCTTGTGAGATACCTGACTATTTAACACCTCATTATATTATTATTTACTGAAAATGTGCGGAGATGTGCGGAGTGAAGCTGACCGACCGTATACGCAACAGCGTAGTAAGAAAGCGAGTAGGTATGAAAGATAGTATCGGTGTAAAGATGAGAAAGGGTAGAGATGGGTCGTATTAGATAAATTAGTTATTAAGTACACCTGTTCCTAGTCTGCATAAATACCTAATCCAAATACCTAATCCACCTAATCTCAATGATCTCATACACATACCGTTCCTTAGTGATCTTAATCCGCCTATTCTATATCAAATCCTGATATCGTATTATCGATATTTGTATTAATTGAATGTTAAATTGTTTTGTTAGTTAAGAACGGGTACAGTCATAATAACACTTTTAAGAAAATGGAAGTTTTAAAATGGAATCAATTTTTTTTTGTTGATTAGTTTAGATATTTCTGCACGAAATTGATTGAATAAACTAATACTTGTTTTCTATTTTATCATTTAATGATATATAAGTGATGAATTGGTATCTTCCCTTCATACTTTTTACAGGCTTAGGACTGTTAACTTACGAATGTATGAAGTTTTGAGTCTTGCGATATTAAATATTCCGCAAAAGTCTAGCGTTCGCAAGATGGCGTATTTAAAAGATTTCAATTCATTATATTTACATTTGTTTTATATCAATACGCGTTGTATAGCGCTGTCTCGCTCCCTCCGCCCTTACACGTAAAGGGGATAGCAAAGCGATAAGCATATGAGTGAGTGAGAGAGCGCGGGAACAGGTGTGAGTGAGCGTGCTAAACGGGCTAAATATTAGGTGGATTAGGTATTGTCAGAATTGGATTAGGTGCCGCCTATTCTCGTAAAATACCTGTTCTTTGGATCTGTTCTAATAAATACGACTCACCTCTAAGAAAGGGTATGCTTCGGGCATATAGAAAGAATGTCAGAAGAAAGAATGACAAAACAGATATACAATGCGAGAGTGGAAGGATGTAGATATCGGGGAAGATCTAGACTATCTTACCATGAGCAAATAGACCGAGTATTATCTGAAGGATAAGTCAAGAGTCTCCGCAACTCCGTCTCGTGTATGAGACGCATTATGAGAGTGGAGGAAGACAGAGAGGTTTGTAAGGAAAGAACCTGTTGGAACTCTGTACTCTCTGCCTACCCCGCAAGGGATCTAGCGTGATGATATAGATAGACTACCTCGTTGGTCTAGTGGCAAAGCACATCGCTTTGTGATCACGAGGTCCTGGGTTCAAATCCTAGGTCGGACGAATGTAGTGTTTCTAACGAAAAATTCCCAGTATGAGTCCGGAGTCTGGAATTATGCCCGGTATATGGCAATAGCCTCGCCTCCTATTACATGGGACCTAACATCGTCGGCGAAACGTGGGTGTACTCAGTACACCTCTGCCACCCCCCCCTTGCGGCATATAGGCGTGATGGTGTTTTTTTTTTAGATAGATTTACTTAAAGTTAAGGTACCGACCAACTACTAATTTATCCAATGCTGAACTAACCCACTATTAATGAAAGTCTATTTCCGACCTGTGCCTATTAAGTCCGGCAAAGCTTAACCAAAAATAAATCAAGACCAACAACTCTATCTCTGAAACAACAAAGCACTTGCATTCGCAACGATTATTATCTCTAAAACATACTTAATGCATTTAAAGCTAGTAGCGACACGGTCTAGAGACATTTCGCTATCATACCAACTTAATTTTACTGCACAAAACTCCCTTATTCATATCAATATAGAGTTCACTTTCAATTGTTCCAACCGCAAATTATCCGGTTCGAAATTAATGCAGTTGCAACCTCCCTTATAATAAGATGCTAAGATCTATTTTGCTTTGTATTAGGTGTACAGGTAATGCAGTTGAGTGCTAGAAGGACCAGTCGTGATCGGGGATCGTGATTGCGACACTACTGCGTGCCCTTTGAACACGGGTTCCGTAGCCGTGAAAAATCACTTGAACATATGCAAGCTGCTCGCCTGTCCTGTGGCGACATTCTAATCCGGCGTAACGATAGCAGCAGAGTATCTGTAAATAGAAATTTAATGAAATATCTTTATAGGGAACTCTTTTTTTATCGGGACTTTGAAGAATGGGTAAAGAGAATTGGTGTCAAACATTTAGTCGATTATTTTTTTCCCCTTTCAATACTAATGGGTTATAAGCAACTAGAAAACTGAAGTATAATAATTACCTAAGCTTTTATAAAACTATAGAAGTAAACCGGACTTCTATAAAAAAGCAAGCAGGTTTCAGTGAAGGCAATCTATACATATTGCCTTTACTCGCTCGTACACAAAAATATAAGCTTTTAGGTAAAGATCTACTAGGGCCCCAAGTACGTTATTAAATATTTAATATTTTTTTACTTTTTTTAATAATATTTTTTTTTATATTTATTTATTGTACAATTATCATGTTACATAAGTCAGACATATAGAACCTAAGTTGTACAAAACAGTAATCATAATACTAAAACAACTGACTCCTGAACTAAGTAAAAAATACTTGTATCTCAGGAGTAAAATTGTTGATCATTGACGTCATAATTGTTAGTTTTGACAGTGTTCAATCTACTAATTCAATGCTTTCCAATTCTTATGGTACCTATCAATAATTCCTTTGGTTTTCCATAGTCGTAGGTACCAGTTCAAATAATTGCTGACTTTTTGAAAAGATTTTTGTAGCATGACATATAATATAATAATATAATATCATCCTATACTGCCCACTGCTGGACAAAGGCCTTCTCTCACAAATCGAGGTGAGAGAGATTAGGTCATACTCCACCACGCGAACCCAGTGCGGATTGATGGAGGCAGCTTTGTGGCCACCTGCCGTTGGAACTTATCAAGCCGCCTTTAAGGCTTCCAACTCGGCTTAACGACTACCACACTAAGTGGTAGCCGGGACCAACGGCTTAACGTTCCTTCCGAAGCACGGAGACGCTTGAATATGAAAATGCCGCAAACGGTCACCCATCTCGGGCCAACCGAGTCGAACGCTGCTTAACCTTGGTAATCGGTAAGAACACCGCGGTCGCACAGCGCTACGAACGCCTCATGACATAATTTTATCTTATCCTAATGTTGGCTTACCGGACCGAGGAGACCTCTGGCGCACTTTGATCCGATGGGATCTTTTGTGCTGTCCTTGCCCTAATGCTCTTACGTACCTAAAGTGTCCAATCCTCCCTGTATCAGGTTGTAAATTCCAGCAGGGTGGCAGAGCCGTAGTTCTTCTGGGTTTAGATAGGCCAATCCCAGTAGCTTCATTCGCCGCGCAGCCAGAGCGTTGCAGTGACAGAGGACGTGCTTCATGGTTTCAGTTTCTGTACCGCAGCTCCTGCATACCACGTCGCCGCATAGGGTCATCTTGTGTAGATGTTCTTTCATGCCATAATGGCCTGTGAATGCTCCAGTAAAGGCATAATTACAAAATACGTAAAAAATTGCAGACTTGGGGCACAGAAGGGATGTTTCTATGTGTAATCAATGTGTAGTCTTAATCCATTTATAATGGAATCAATGATCATAATCGTCAGTCAATATCATCACCATCATCATGGTCATCAGGTCATCTACAGTAGGTCAAAAGCCTTACTCAAAGATTGCTACAACGACCAGCTTTGTATCATGAAGCTTTTTGGTGCATTAATTTAGAACTAGTAACTCTGTACTCGCTGCCTACCCTGTTAGGGATCTGACGTGATAATATAGGTAGATAGTTATTACTATCTACCTATATTATCACGTCAGATCCAGATTAACAATAATATGATATAAGCTTAGACCAAGACTTGTCTAGACAGAACATTGTTAACAAAAATGGCGCCTAAAAGCGGCGTCAGCTGCGTAAGCACTATGTATTACGTAACTAAAATCTGTCGTATATCTAGTTATAAAACTAACGTTTTAGTACAAAAATCAGTTTTTAAAACTAGATTCATGACTGATTTACGTTCTGTAATACGGGCATTCGTGTGCGTATTGCCAGAGATCGATTTTTTAAAAATTGGTTCAAAATCTGTCGGAATGTGCGTACTACAATCTGAGGTTAGATCAAATAGCCGACGGAGCGCGACGGAAGCGATGGAAGCGCTCGGCTAGTTCGGTTGTGACGTATGCCGTCGCGCCGAGCGGGGCTGCGCTGTGTAGCGTTTCACGTAGATTTCAGTACATTACAACCCCCCAAGCCGCGCCACCGTCCCGCTCTCGTCGCGCTGCGTCGGCTATGTAGCGAAACCTTTATCTACCTGGGTAGATAAATTTCGTGCCGTTTCCGCACGCGCGATGCTCCATGTAGACAAGTAATTCAACTAACGGAATAAGTGAACTGTCCACACAAACACCGAAATTTAAATAAACCATTTGTGATCTCGCGTTTTATTCGAACTGTACAACTCGGAAAATAAGCATTTGGTAAAACACGCGAACATTATGCATTACACTTCCTAAAGCAGTGCTGTACTAGTACCCAGTCTGTTGACATCTAGTTGAATTTGTAATTTCAAAAGAAGCATTAATTTATGAAAAATACATTCGATTGTTGATTTTTAACATGGAAATGTCAAAATAATTACTCATTAGGTGATGTTACTAAAATATAATATAAATTAATGTGTATAATATAGGTTACTAATTATTTAACACTGTCATAAAGTCAGTAGATTAAGCTGCATGCAATTGTTTTGATTCTTACCGAAACGGAAACCACCGCCAATAATTCGATTTTATCATCATCACTCGAATTTTAAAAATAGAACCCGACTGCATTTGTTTTTGCCACCATAATTTATTCATAGGCAATAAAATATTCGAGTAATTATTTATCGAACTCATCGATATAATCGATACTCGATACGTACCTATGTGAGTCCGAATATTTTGTTTAAAATTCGAACACCGACGCCGCCCAGTAAGGCGCACAAGGGATCATAAAATATTATAGCTCTATTCTATTCGATACGTGATAACTCCTGGATCAAGGTGTTTGGTGAATGTTAATGTAGGGCTGGGTAAGGTGCTAATGTGACACCGATAAGCTTCCGGGAAGTATCGATGTGGATTCCCCAATCGAAAAGAAATGTTTTTTGACAGCTCTAGTTACCTTACCAATGAAGTTGTAATATTTGTAAATGAATGGAACTAAAAAAAGAACAATAGAATTTTATCGTGGAGAATTATAACCAGATTAATTTAGGTAAATGTGTGGTAATTTTCCAAAAAGATGGTTAAAGATATTATTCAGAGTAACTAGTACACCAAATTTAACGATTTGGAAATTAACCACGAGTAGATAGGAAGCTTCCAATTTACCATGACACTTAGGCGGCTTACATGTTCGCATTGACAAGTTTCGTGCCCATTTCGTGTGTGTGTGTGTGTGTGAATGATGTACGCTGTTGGCCGCGAGGCCTTTACAGCTTCACCTGACTTAAAGGCGAGCAAGCAACCACTACGCTCTAGCCAGCCAGAAGGGCAAGAGGCGACATACTCGCCAACCGCCAAGGCGACATACTGTCCCAACCGAGGGCGCCTCGAAGAGGCGCCCTCGGTTGGGACAGTCGCTGTAGGGGGACGGGTGCACTACTAAGTGCACCGGTCAACCGCCGGCTATGGGAGGGGATCTACTACTACGTCGTCGTCGTCGCCCGTATTCTGAGCGGAAAGAAGGGATGACAAAGCATCGGGGGGGTCGGTTGCCGTGGCCGGCGGCGGCGGCAGGGGTCGGGGGGGAGATCGTAGTCGGCGGCGGCTACGATTAACGGATTCGCATGGGTAGATGCATTCGCGAAGTGACGTGTTGACGCCTTTTTAATAAAGGCGCGAATAGGTTCGAGACCTAGATCGGAGTGGAGGTCGACGTTCCGTACGAACCAGGGGGCTCCTACGGCTTTACGGAGGAAGCGGTTGTGCCCATTTCTCTGCTACTGTCATGCGAGGGAAGTAAATGTAATCCAGGGGCTATGATACATATCTATCTCTCTATACATGTATATCAACACACGGGCAGAGGCAGGCAGGCAGAGGGTACAGAGTTCCAACAGGCTCTTTCCTTACAGACCGTTCTGGCTTCCTCCACTATCATAGTGCACTTCATACACGCTCCCCGGCTACGGAGACTCTTGACTTACCCTTCATATAAGACACGGGCATGATACGTAGATAATAGAGTATTTGAGTCGGTGATTGGTGAATTTTTCAGTCTGAATTAATTCAGCAATGACATTTATTATACCCATATTTATTTATTTGTAGTTTAAACTTAACTTTCATCGTTTAATTTAAAAGATTATCGACCTGGTAGTAACAATTCATAAATAATTTAACCACGATATATTATTTATATAATCGACGTGAACATATAATGACATACGTCATTACGAAACAATAAAAATAGTAAAACTAAAATTGATTTTTATTAGTTCTGAGTTAGAGTTTAATTTTGAATATAACATAGATTTAAGTTAACTCGTTATTGCTTATTTGTATCGATATACTTAATAATCATAATATCATTAGATGCGCGTGTTTGAACTTACAATTAAAGTGGCATGTGTCGTAAAATAAGTCATTTCGCTGGAAATAAACTCGTAAATTAGTTTTTGGTACCTATTTAATAGGAGGAAAACAATACACCTTATAATACATCTTAGCACTTAAAATAAATTTGTATTCAATACAAATATGTTACAACGATAAAATTGTTCTTAAAAATATCTAATAAATATATTTTGATGCCTCTTCGAGGAGTAAGTAAATTGTTTTAAAGGTTTTTTACCTCATTATCTTTCTTAGAACACCAAAAGGATAATTCAAATATTTCGCTTATGAAACTCTTCTGAAATTGTGCCTAGTGTAACGGCAAAACGCTCGCGCCCTATTATATTTTAGGACCATTGACCACCATTAACCGCGAAATGTGGGAGTACGTAGAACACCTATGCCACCCCAGTTTGGAAAATGTAGATGTGACGATGTATTTTTTTTTGTATTTTTGCATACTTTACCTCCTTCTCCAATCCCTGCCCGCTGCCTTACGAATATCGTCGCCCCACCTAGCTACAGGGCGTCCTACACTACGTTTTACAGAAGGAGAGCTGAATATCGAGCTCAGTGGCGTGTCATGGGAGAGGCCTACGTCCAGCAATGGACTGACACGGGCTGATGATGATGATAATGATGATGATACTTTACCTACTAAAATACCGAAGTATAATCTTTGATTTGCTCCTTAAAACGCTTTCTATACCTAGAAGGCCTGATACAGAAACTTCACTCTATGATAGTGAATAAGCGTAAACAACTAAACATCACTTTTTTGTCAAAAAATAGTTTGAGACTGATTTTGTTTCGTATAATAAGACGAATGAATTGAAATCTTGTGACCAACAATTGAGAAGAAACAGTGAACTGTCGGTCTTAATACACGTGTATGTACAACGCTTTTCTATTCATTATACCAAGGGTGATATCTTGACACTATCGATGAGATATCTTTGCTAGTGGCAGCTCTGTGGAGCGGGTCACTCTCCTTCCTCCTAGATGATCGAGGAGAGTGCTGGCTGCTTCTCAAGTACTTGCCGTTCTTCTCCACAGGTATGTAATTCCAGACCGGTGGTAATCTCAACTACACTAACTTATGTACTTAGTGTTCTCAAGTACTTTATGGTCTACATGAATAAAAAACGTTTGATTTGATTTGTCTTTTAATTTGATATATGCACAATACTATACAGCGAAAACTTGCCGATAAATCCGTACCAATATTTTATTAAGTAGTTTGAGTTTTCAGCGGTAGGCGGCACCACGTATACAGCAGACTGCCAGCAAATGGCTCTAAAATTTCTAGACAATCCAAAAACAATGCTTATAAATGCATTGTTTTTAGATTGTCTGATATTATTATGTATGTTGATGACAATCACTTCGTTTCGCCGCATTTTCTTGAAATTAAGTTTCGGTTTCTTTTCTCACTGAGGCTTAAAACCAAAAAAAAATATTTTTAAATACCACTCGACAGCTAGATGTTGCAACAGCTATTTCTGTTTGTTTTTTTTTTATAAATATACTGAGGCCAAAGCATATTAAATTCATAGCAGTTACATAGTTATCTGCTCTAAAGCAATTATGTAAAACGTTTTTATACCTACATACAGATTATTCAATGCACGAAGACAAAATTTTATCAGCCCGGATGAATCTTTATCAGCCTGGTTAAATTTTTCACGTCACTAAAACTTACAGAAGGTGCAATATTTATAATAGATTCACGCTTTTACGGTAATTAATTTAGACAGTTTACATAACACGGCCATCAATTTGAACCCACAGCATGAAATCTAAATCTGCGCATGCACATGAATTGTTAATCATCAGTTAGCGCACCAATCTGCATACGTAACGTGCCCGCTGTGCTATGCAATTAATATTATCGACACTTGTTGATTAAGGGTGACTAATAAATTAGATTAGAGTATGCAACAACAAGTAATCATCCCAGGTCTTTATATTTACACGTCTGTGTTGTCTCCTAAACATTCATATCACGGTGTAAATATATATAGTTTGTCTTATAAACACAGGCCAGTGACGCAGCCTACTCACTTCTCTTCTAGAAAAATCCCAAACTTTAGTAAGCTGGTTTTATCACGAAGTTCAAACAAAGATCCGAACAACGATTTAATCTTATGCCCAATATAAGCTGATTATAATGATAGTATTAAGGAAATCAGAAACAACAAAATCTGTATACTCATAAGTAAAATATATAGAGACTGCAGTTGAAATAAATCTTCAGATTTCCTCTTAATATCCGGAGCCAATATTGGTAATTTTTTTATTTGAACGATTAACCCATTTACATCATAACAGTTACCTTAAAATAGCACTTACTAATACAAGCAACATTTGTAAACTAATGTAAATTCAGATACCGGAATATCCAATCAGGTGAACGCGCCTGTTTATGTCCGTTGAATCATCTTTTAAAAATACTTGTACAAGTTGTGTTGTATTTTCCCGTAACATACAAAATGGATAATAGACAGTTCATTTACTTTATTATTATACGTTACTTACTTAAAAACAAGTTGTGCTCTTTTGAAGCCCATATTTTTACCATATCTCGTTAAGGAGAAAATTAGAATAACCGTTAATCGAAGTGAAGGATACCCTTCCACGCAATAGGTAAAGCAATGGGATGGATGCTTTCTTTCGCGTGGGATATACCTCAAGGCATGATTTTTTTAAATTTGTAAGTATCTAGCAGGCTTTTTACGAGCAGAACGCACAAATATCAGCATACTTGATTTCGACTAATTTGTCCTCGATTTAACTTTATGACGGACGATTTAGCGCAGTGGTTAAGAGCTTATGCCGCTCCGCCCACTGTGCCTAATAGTCGCGGGTTCGAGTCCCGCACGGGACAAATATTTGTGTCTATCTATCTATAACCTCACGCCAGATCCCTTGCGGGGTAGGCAGAGAGTACAGAGTTCCAACAGGTTCTTTCCTTACATACCTCTCCATAATATTTGTGTGATCCACAATTATTTGTTCCGGTCTGGGTATTTGTTTATGTGAATGTTCATGTTTGTAAACGCACCCACGACACAGGAATTAATTCCAGTGTGGGGCAACGTTTTTAAAAAAAAGAAAAAGGTAGAAAATCTATTGAGAGAAACCTAATAAAAATCATACATAGACAAGACACGGCGAATGATTTCAAACTTAAAACATAGGTCGTGTAGAATGATAAGACAAAATTAATAATTTTAGTTTCAAGTATTTTTCTACGAATTCGTGTTAATGCAGCCTTTTTATTTGCGAGTGTTCAAAACAAGTATGTCTAAATCCCACATAAATACCGTACCTACGGCCCAGTCGATCACGCCAATTACCATCTGTACCTTCGCCAGTGGAAGATAAACGTCGGCTGACAGCTAACTGGCCAGGCGCCTGCTTGATTCTGATAACACTATCTGACAAATTACAGTTTACATTGTAGGTACTCGTACATAGCTGTAGCGGATCGGCCACTTTTGTATGTGTATGTTACTATTTACCGATTATAAAAACTGTGTAGGTCTGGGTATTTATTTTTATGATGCTGTTTTTTACATATTGAAGGATTACATGCTATCCTACTTGATATTATATATGTAAAAGGTTTTAATGTTAAGAAGTATTATGTAATAATGTATAGTGTATAGTCACAGTAGTCACAGTTATGAAAGACGACTGCATGAAAAATGGCTTACATTTGAATTTGAAGAAAACCAAAATTATGGTTTTTGAACGGGAAGAAACCAGAACGAATGCAAGGACTGTGGTTGGTAACGATGTGCTGGAGTAAGTGAATGAGTTTGTATATCTTCGATGCGCATTCAGTAAGGATGGGAAATAGACCGCTGACATAGAGAGAAGAGTGAGTGCAGGGAACAGAGTGAATGGCGCGATGGGAAAGCTACTTGGGAGCCAGCACTTAAGCCTAAAGGCGCAGCTGCCCATACATAATGGAGTGCTTGTCCCAACGCTGTTATATGGCAGCGAGAGCTGGGTATGTAAGAAGGAGAATGAAAGTAGGATAAATGCGGTGGAAATGCGAGCTCTGCGGAAGATGTGCGGAGTGAAGCTGACCGACTGTATTCGCAACAGCGTAGTAAGAAAGCGAATAGGTATGAAAGATAGTATCGATGTAAAGATGAGAAAGGGTATGCTCCGTTGGTTCGGGCATATAGAAAGAATGTCCGAAGAAAGAATGACTAAGCTGATATACAATGCGAAAGTGGAAGGATCTAGGTACCGGAGAAGACCTAGACTATCTTACCATGACCAAATAGACCGTGTCTTATCTGAAGGGCAAGTCAGGAGTCTTCGTAACTGGCGAGCGTGTATGAGACGAACTATGAGAGCAGAGGAAGCCAGAGAGGTATGTAAGGAAAGAACCTGTTGGAACTCTGTACTCTCTGCCTACCCTGTGATGATAAAGATAAATAGATAGGTATAATGTATCAAATTAACACCATATGTTATACCCATAATCGCAAAATAATGTGAATGTTTGGTTTCAGGATTACTTTTTATCCCGAAAAAGTGTTAGGTACCAGAATAAAGTTAACGTGGACGAAGTTGCGGGCCAGAAACTAGTGTGTTAATAATTTCGCTATCCCTATTAAATTTACTAATCGGAACTTACGTAAGGGAGATAAACTTTGTTAATACACATTTAAAACTTTAATTATTTTTAACTGCAACTTCAATTTTTCTCGCCAACCCTTTCTCATACTTCAAACTATGACCTACCCCACTACAATCCTTCACATACATCTATATTGTCGTGGAACTGATAAAATATCGTATAAAAGAAGTATCGTAATTATATTAATATCGACACTTCAAACGTGGCGTCCATACGATGGCGTGAATTCCGCCGCGGTCACGCTTGACTTCGCAATTTTATGTCATTGGATGCCAGGCCTCATATACAAGACACCTTAGTGAATAACACTGGCTTCTCCGACGATGTTAGGTTCCAATGTAATATGGAGCAGGTTTATTCCATTATACTGGACACAATCCAGACGTCTAACTGCTATTTACATAAATAGAAACCTTACGGTTCTCCTATTCGAAGGAATTATTCTTTGGTTTATCATTGTTCATATCACAATCTATCTACATAATTTCTACCTTAACTTCATTTTACTAAGGTTACAACTTCAATATTCATAAAAAGAACATAGCCTATCCTTCCTCACACTTCAAACTATGACCTACCGCACTACGATCCTTCACATTCATCTGTATTGACGTAGAACTGATAAAGTATCGTATAAAAAAAAGTATCGTAATTATGCAAACGTGGCGTCCATACGATGGCGTGAATCCTACCGCGGTCACGCTTGACCGCGCGACTGTACCAGTCATTGGATGCCACGCCTCATATACGAGACACCTTAGTGAATAACACACGCTGTATGCATCATTGACAGGTAATGGATGGACAGTGATTAATGGTTATTGCCTATTAGGTATGCTGGGGTTATGTATTAGGTTATAAAGTAGTAAATTAAAGTGATAAGTATTGTATTATTATAGAAATATTATCACACTTAACAGTGTCTGACCCAAGGGAGCATAGTAGAGGTGCAATTCATACAGTGTACTCCCAACTTTTGCCGACGATGCTAAGTCCTCGTGAAATTAGGAGTGTGGTTGCCGTTATATGAGGCACAATTCCAGACTTCGAACTGCTATTTTTAGGAATAGGAACTTCTCAGTTAAAGCAGTCAATCGTTAGTCTGTCATTTTTCATTTTATAATTTGTTTTTACTCTCTCGCTGAATGCAACAACATGAAGAATACGATTTTAATATACAATACATTTTGCATTTAATTGGCGTATGATAAAGAAAATAAGGCAACTCTACCAGACTCTATGATTACTAACCTTTGAGCGTAGGTATCTATACAGGTCGTTTCAGACCGTAGATAGCAAACATTCTAACAGGTTCTTTTCTTATAGATCTCTCCCGCTTTATCCACTCTCATTGTTCATCATACAAGCCCGCCGATTACGGGGACTCATGACTTACCCATCAGATAATACTAATCAGATAAGATAATGATAATATAATCAAGGTCTTCCGAGGTGCCTAGATTCCTTCACTTTCACATATGTGTATGTATAGGTTTTGTTATTCCTTCTATATTTCCGAACCACCGCAGCATTCTTTATCATCTTTACACAAATACTTTCTTTCCTACCTCGCCTCGCCTATCGCCTACAAACATTTTAGAGGAACTGGTGTCGGAAAAACCCTTACTACTGTTTCGGCAAAGATATCTAGAATACTGACACCATTTCATCAGTGCGTGACGAAGAATGAGAATCGGGTTCAACCGTTTTAGCGCCACTTTTCCTTGGGGAATCCCTTTGATACCACCGTTCCATCACCATTTTTAATGTTTGCAAATATATTTGGCAATCGTCATTCGTAAGGTTTCGCTACGTTTAATAGGTGCCATCAAGTCGTACGTGCTTTCTGTCACGTATACCATTGCTTTAAGTTTAAACGAGACTTCGTAGAATAATACTAAACATCTATCAGATAACATTCAAGTCAATGTTGCAATGCAAATCTTAGATTTAGTACCTAGATACTTACAATAAGATGAAATATGCATAGGCTATAAAATCGTTACTAGGAAGTTTTGGCATTGGAAGATTACTGTAAGAAACTTAACAAAGTTTCTTCTAGGATAGTTTCAGTTCCGAATTAGCAACAAGAGTGTTTTCGCTAATTCGTGACGTTTTGGCCTTGATACTGAAAATGGCAAATTCAACTTTGCCCTCTATTTTTATACTCATTATTTGGTATTAAGAGTCTAGAACTGGTTATTGCAACTACTACCGTGGATTACGGAAATCACGTCTAACATAAAACGTACCGCAAAAATAACAGCAATCATTTCAACACAACCGCCCCGCCCACATAACTTCTGCGCGACACGCACCAAAATGTTTTTTCATCAATTCGTCCGCCACATTGATATGCGAAAAGTAATCGCGTTTCGCACGCTGCATACATACGATTAAAAATCGCGGCGGTAGGTGACCAGCGCCTACTCAGCTTTAATTTAATAGATTTAGCGTCACACATCGACTCCTAATTGTCTAATTTGAAGCGAAAACATCGTATCGTTTGACGGACGAATATATTACAATGGTATGCAAGGGACTTTCTTTTGGTGCGATATAAACAAAGCATCGTTGGGAATAGCAAATAGATACGGCGTTTTAGGTCTTGTAATGACATTGGTGTGTATTGAGCAATTCTGAATGGATTAAGGTCTGGTTATTGTTATAAAGCCAGTCCTTGCCCCAGATGGGTTTGTGTATCCAATTTATGTTGTGCCTGTCAACCGTCGGATAAGTAATGCTAAAATATGAATCGAGTGATCTAAAACGGATTGTTGTTTAATTTGTTTATTTCACACATTTACCTATTGAAAATACCACTAATATTTTTTGTCATATTTAAGACACTCAAATTTTACTTTGTCGTGTGTGTCCTGCCAATAACTAAATGTATGAACATGGTTGCCTAAAAAGTTATGATGAGAATCTCAGTTAGGGGGTATTTGTTGCGTGACTTAGGTCTAAATTAATGTACAAATCCAGTGAGTTTAACAACACAATAAAATTAACATTATCTGTACTACTTAAAGCGTCAACTAACCTTAGTGAAGGCTGTCTATACTTACATTTATTAACAACTTAAAGCATACAAAACATTAGACATGTTTTCATGCATCTTTTAACACACTGTTCTTCGTACCTATTAATTATATACAGTAATCATAATAGGGCAAAAGGCAATCAAGCTGCACCATTGTCTGGCTGGCCTTGGTCTAGGTACGATATTGTTATTCCTGAGCCGGCGACCGTAAACCCGAAGGTATGTAGGTAAGCCAGTGGGTGGGCTATGCAAAATTGTCGATAGTGACCAAACGGCGGTGCTCGACGAATGCAGAATACCTATCGTCGCCGCCGCCCGGGTAGTCTAACAAGGAGGTCTTCATGCGAAATTATGGGCTCGCTTTGAAAAACTTACGCTGTGTTATTGTTATTTATAAACGGATTTTGCTTTACTGAGCTTTGATTTAACCTTTCTCTTAATGGAACGGTGCTGCGGAGTTAACTTTTGAATATGAAAATCGGGCTTCGTGGTAAGAGCACACCGTTATACTTACATTTTCAAAGTGCAGGGTCTAATACAATAGACTCGTGCCTATTGCCTTCGAGCTGGGCATAATTCCTAACGTCGTATTGATATTGAGAAGTTTTCGTGCAACACGTAGCCTAAACCAAATTGGCAACTGCATTAGGTTCCATTAAATTTACAAAGCAGTCTCATCATCCTCATCATGAGGAAGTCCACAACGGAATTCATAATATTATATACAAGGTGTAACATAATAAACGCAAGACCTCAGACACCCCGATTAGAGAATTGCTTCATAAATTCAAAACGAAAACAAAATTTCCAAATTTAAAGGTTTTTACCCTTGTTTCGTTCGTTCGTTCGTTTTGAGAAATACGTTTTAGGAATGCATTTGAAATCTCCTTATTGCTATGAATCAAAAATAAATTTAGTTTTTTAGAGCGCACTGAAGGAGCCAAATATTTTTTTTTGCAAATTTAAAAAAATGTAAGATAAATTAAAAATTGTTGGAATCAATTCAGTTACCGATTTAGAACAAACTACTTTCAGGTTCATTCTGTTACAGCTTGTAGAACCCGGGTTTTGGATCTCAGCTTTTAGTTTATAAAAGCTTATAACTATATGCAAGATATTCTAGCTAAACTCAATGCGAATTAAGTTATAAGACTAATTTGTATAGACACGGTAAAATAGCCATTAATCATCTTGTGACATGAGTTTGGTTAGGTACCTGTCGGTTCCACCCGAGTGAAGCATGGGCCATATTATTTTAGATTATAATTGTTTTTCTCATTGAAATAATACACCTAACCTAAAGCATGTTTATCCATTTTCAACGACAGTATCATTATATACATTACGTAAGATCTTCGATATCGTAATTTCCATATCTACCGTAGATTCCAAGTGGACACGATAACGCCACCTGCATAATAAATGTAAGTACTTGCCTGGCACATAATTAGTTTTACGACCAATGTTTACAACATCAAGATATCGACGATCATATACGTGACAAATGTACTTGAAGCACATCGAAAGGTCCAGTTGATTTATTGACTCCCATAACCTTTTAATCGAATGGTGAGTGTAAAAAAATACAAGACAGTTCGACAAGTTTCAACAATGAAAAATATATCTTAAAGAATAGATTAAAAGTTATAGTGATATAAACAATAATAATTTCACAAAAAAAAAACGAACAAACAACTCAACAATACACCAAAAATATTTTGAATTTTTCAAACACAATTTGTCATCGCGAGCAATTCAAAAATATTCGCAGAACAAAACTAAAACAAGAACATGTTCTCGCGGTACTAAAATAAAGACAAAAGAAGGCGCCAATAAATTGTCGCTGAAAAGTAACCAAAGCATTATACAGTTGCATAACAGTACAGTAACAGTAAATAAAAAGATCCAAAAGGAGCAAAACTGCGCACGAAACTGTTCTCTTTTAAATACGGACGACGTTGAGCGCGGGGAAGGCAAAGACATTTATGTTCACTAAACAAGTAGTAAAAGTCACTACTTGAGCGTTTTTATGGCACTCATAAATGTCAGATTGTGCGCCGGGGGTTAGCAGCCGGCCGGCGCGGGACCCCGGCCCACTGAATAAGGCATCCGATTTTACGAACCCGACCACCGATACTTAATTGATTCTCATTCTTCAATTTGTGTATACTCCTTAATGATTTCGTTTACACTCTTTTGACGTTTACGACTGTCATTTAAAGAAGTGATCTTTTCGCTTGTTTCAGGTAATTTCTGCTGTTTAACAGTCCATTAACAATAAGGCGTCTTTAATGGTGAGTTGGAGGGCATCAAGCGGAGCGAGACACGGCCACAATATTTAGCACAAAAGTTCACATAACAAGAGTGGCTACTGTAAAAGGAAATTTTATAAGCGAAGACAGACGTGAGAATAGCTCGCGTTTCTCAGCAACGGGCCCCTATGCAAATTATAGCATCATTAAACACCTCGTTGTGGATTCGTGTTAGACAGACGGTCGCAACACAACGGTTGACTGAAGCAACGCGATTTGTAAGGCCGGATGCGTTTGATTGGCGTTAGTTTGTCCAATTATTGTTAAGAAAACCCTGTATTCGATCCGATTCCCTGTTCTAGATAACGCTGTTGTCTCGACACGTTAGCCTGTGACGAATATGCTAATATTTTCCATGTTGTGATAAAACGCACCTCGTTTGATATGTTTGAGGGACTATAAATATTATTATAGCGACTTATCTGCCTTATGTGCTGTTAAGCTATTAAAAAGTGGTTGAGATAAAGGCTAGATGACCAATTTCAATATTCTGGTATGAAAATGTTGACAGCATCCGTCTATAACGGGCCGTATTTGCATAGTACGTGTTTATGGTATTGTAGGGTTATCTCTATGGAGATATTTTTTGTGCAGATTTTTGTGGCTCCCGTAAAAAATGCGTAAACTTAGTGTAATAAAATCAAAGATGTATTATTTTACTCGGGAAGTTGTAAATTTTAGCAGTTTTAGGTCACTGGACTTTTCTAGATGAAATGCGTAGATATCAAATTATACTAGTATCGGAAGCAAATATTTTTTTTATTTTTATTGGACATGTTCTTGAGTCTTGGATAACATTTTTATGGCCTTATCCTATTTTATTGGTATACTAATAGACCGGTTTGGATTTAATGATTTAGATGAGACTAGTCTCTTAGTAGGTATCTTATTCATGTCTTAAAAATTAGGTACAAGACTTCATTCATGGAATGATCTATGTTAAAAGTTGTTCATGCTCAATTAGTGATTATTAGCTATAAAGCTCAGTCTATCAATTGTTAACATAAAAATATTTCATTTAGATCAACAGCTCTTTAAAGTTAAAATACTAAAAAAAAGAAAAATGAGAGCTCATTTTGATTCATTTGAATGTCCTTAATATTATTACGATAGGGTTCATATACTTAATGTGAACTTCTCGACCGGTATATCACGGCGTTTTAGGCAATCGCGTTATAGATAGATGATCTATTATTCGTCCATAATAAATTGTTTTATTTGTCTAGTGACTAGGGGCCACGACTGCCCCGTTGGTCTGGTGGCAAAGCGCATCGCTTTGTGATCACGAGGTCCTGGGTCCAAATCCTAGGTCGGACAAATGTAGTTTTTCGAACGAAAAATTCCCAGTATGAGTCCGGAGTCTGGAATTGTGCCCGATATATGGCAATGCTCGCCCCCTATTACATGGGGCCTAACATCGTCGGCGAAATCTGGGTGTACTCAGTACACCTCTGCCACCCCCTCTGGGGAATATAGGCGTGACGGTGGTGACTAGGGGCCAATAACGCTCATAGAGAGGTTCAAAGCTGAAGGAATCTACATAAACAATTATCTTTGGTAAAATTATCAACACAAGTATCACCTAGTAGCAACACAAGTCCCCACTTTTTCATGCTCGTCGTTTCTGACAGTGCAGCAGATAGTGAAGCAAGTGTCGTAGCTAAAATTATTTTTTGTAATAAATACGTATTCAAAGTCTACAAAACCCAGGTTGGACAAAGTTTCAGTATCAGTCCAGAGTCTGGCATTGGGCCTGATATAATGGCAATAGTCTCGCCCCCTAGTACATAGGATCTATCATTGTCTGCCCTTGGGGTATATAGGTATGGTTTTTATATTTTTATAGCCTGTTTCACGGTCCCAAGCCTGAGCAAAGATCTCCTCTCTATACTTCCACAGCTGTCGATCTATTGCTACATTCGAGCCACGAAGTATCAGGAAAGCCTAATAATATATATAATTATCCCTTGAATATGATACGGGCAACCCTACTGCCATATCCTAGGCAGTACACCTGCTGGTAAATAGTGGACATGTGTATGGTGGGACGGTGACTTTTATTGACGCGCCCGTGTTTATTACTCGCTCCTGCCTTCTTCGGGCTCGGATCGCGACAGTTTCGCCTTTCGCTATACGCGGTTGAAGATTAATATATACAGCGAACTAATATAAAAGAGACATTTAAAATATTTGACAAAAAGAATTAATCATTAAGAGCTTCGATCCTATGCGCATAAGCCTTATGTCCGTAGATATTTTTACATACCAATCCCTAAGGCCTTCCAAGTCGATGCTACAATAGTTTTCAATCCCCAATTTATGATCTGAGGTATCAAATTGAAAGTCAAAAATCATTTATTTGCATAAGCAAATAAAAAGCACTTACAAACGTTAAAATAATTGCATTCTCACATCTACCAAAAATCGGAGAAGGAGGCGTGTGTCATAAGCTTAGTCTCATTAAAAATAATACGATAATTACTTTCTACAGTGTTAATCCAGTTTTAATTTAAAAACTATGTTTTAAGAAAATCTAGCCAAGATATTCCAACGCTTCTGTTACCGCTGTCGCTTTTAACTTGCAATATATTTCTAAGTTAGTTTTATGGCTTTTGAATTACGAATGTTAAATGGAAAATGAGGCATGGGAATATTCTACTTAGTCGGTTGCCAGGACCTTTTTCAAAGGAATTTGTTTCGAATTGAATCGAAACTGTTTTGCATTGATTTTACGTGTGGTATTACTACATCTATAAAATATTTTATCTATTTTTCCCTTCACTATTTTACGTCACAATCGTAAAATCGATTTTATTGTTATTCAATTAGAAGAAACATGAAAGTGAAACTATAATAAATAGCGCTTTATGTGTGTCGTCAAGATTACGAGTTGTTTACTAGCTCGGGTTTTACAACTATCGTAATAAAATGCTTCTTAGTCTTTTCCTTTTTTATGGGTATGATATAAAAGTTTTGTCACTATTCGGATGTTGTATATTAAAATTTTAATTCTAATTATGCCTTAAACAGGAAATGATGATTTAAAAAAAACACCTAATCTGTTTCCAAAATCATTTACAAAAATACATAAAAATAACCTTTCTATCTTCATAAAAACCTAATCAGTCCAACATAAAATAGGTGCGTATACGTTGAAAGCACCAATCGTAATGGCGCGAGAGGGCATGTCCGCGATCGTAGCGCCACGATAGCATTGTGCGGTGCGGTGCGCAAGAGTCGATCGCGACGCCGATTGCGAACGGCTGTCGCTTACGTGTCGCCTCCCGCCGATATCTCGGACCGCATCGCACGCAAATTATAATCGATACCATTATTGTAATATCCGAGTGTAACATTCGCACCACTATTGTTCCTTTTCTTTGGCGCAGTCTTAGCTCTTTGTTCGCGCGTTTGATGCTGTTATAGATCTGAGGAGTCGTGCATGCGGTACATTGTTTGTTCAATTACGTCTTTCAACCGTTTAATAGCGTCTAATTAAGTGTTAAATTTGTGGGTGTATTTTTAGGAAGAAATGAATTTTATAGCTATGATATAATGGATAGCATTTATAAAGCCAGCTATTGGTAAATTTAATTAATTTAGTGTGTGTGTGTAAATGATCTACGCTGTTGGCCGCAAGGCCTTTACAGCTTTAACGGATAAGAGGGCGAGCGTGCAACCACTACGCTCAAGCCAGAACGGGGCGTCTAATTCAAGGGCGCCTCAAAGAGGAACGGACCGGCTTGTGCAGTCGCTATGGGGTAGGGTGTATACGAAGTGGGTCGCGTGGTGCTCTGCACCGGCCGGTAGGCCAGGGATTCTTCGACCTCGAGGTCGGTGTCTGCTCCTGTGTGCGATATCTGTATCCGAAAGAAGGGAAGTAAGGGCAGCGGAAGGGTCGGTGAGAACATGCCGCGGACGGCGGTAGCGGCTGAGGGTTGCTAGGGTCGTAGACGGCGGCTGCTACCTTTAGGGACTTCCGATGATTGGACGCGTTTGCGAAATATCAGGTTGTCACCATTGTAATATAGGTGCGAATAGGTTCGAGACCGAGATCGAAATGGTTAATTTAGTGTACCCAATGGGTCCCACAATATGGTCATCGTCGCTGAGACAGGTCCAGAAAGCAGTGGCGCCATGAACTCGATGCGTTTAGAGCAGAATGGCTATTATTGACAGAGGATAGAGATCGTTGGAGGAAAGAGGGGAGACCTTTACCTAGCAGTGAGACACGTTAGGTGAGGTGACGCTAACTACATATTGTCGTTTAGTATTTGTATATAATTCAAGCCTTTTTCCATTGGCTAGATATTATATTCACTATTTACCATTGAAAACACATATTTATGTGTGCACTCAAAAGCTTCTTAAAAGTACCTTCTCAGATCCACCGCAACTTTTATATAAATGATACTTTTATACTTAAACACCAATTACTTCCCGTAATTCATATAAATTTAGCTTTCTTAAGTTTTAATCGGAAGAAGACTAATTAATGTTTTTGTCGGTCGTTTCAGTTTTATCGGTGCTCTGCGGCGATGTTAAAAGTGTTTAATGACTTGGTGTGATCATTGACAGGCGATGTGACAGGTCCACCGTCCGACCGAGTTGTCCAATTTAAATAGCTACCGAGTTTACACGTAGTCATCAGGTGGTAAAAAGCTTTTATTTTGTCGTTATATTTTCTTTGGAAGTGGAAGGGTGTAGGTATCGGGAGAGGCCTAGTTTATCTTACCATTTCGAAATAGATCGTGACTTATCTGAAGGAGATAAGACCAAGAGTCCCCGTAACCTGCCAAAATATATGAGAGGTCGCCAGAGAGGTCTGTTAAAAAAGAACCTGTTGGAACTCTGTACTGTGTGTGTAAGTGATGTACGCTGTTGGCCGCGAGGCCTTTACAGCTTCACCGGACTTAAGGGCGAGCGTGCAATCACTACGCTCGAGCCAGAAGGGCAAGAGGCGACATACTCGGGGGCGCCTTGAAGAGGCGGCTTCGGTTGGGACAGTCGCTGCGGGGTGAGGGGGAGCACTACTAAGTGCACCATCGCCCGTATTCGGAGCGGAAAGAAGGGATGACAAAGCATCGGGGGGATCGATGAGACCATGTCGCGGCCGGCGGTGGCGGGGGCGGCAGGGGTCGGGGGGATCGTAGTCGGCGGCGGCCACGATTAAAGGATTCGCATGGGTAGATGCGTTCGCGAAGTGTCGAGTTGTCGCCTTTTTAATATAGGCGCGAATAGGTTCGAGACCGAGATCGGAGTGGAGGTCGACATTCCGTAAAAACCATGGGGCTCCTACGGCTATACGGAGGATGCGGTTTTGAACCGCTTGGAGTTTATCAATGTGAGAGGGGGCCGAGTGCCCGAACACCACACACGCATAAGTCATGATGGGTCGTACGCAAGTTTTGTAACCGGTCATCGCTGGCTGGAAGTCTCAAAGTAGGTAGTATTCGGTACAAAAGCTAAAATCTTTGAAAGCTGTCTCGAAAAATCACCATAACGATCAGCTTTGTACTGTACTCGTCCAACTATTATCCGCAACTTTCGTCAGGCATGGGTCGACCTTGTGTTTTATTCTATGGGTATAGCAAAACTCTCCAAAGGATTGTTTAGTATCTTATATCCTGTCAGACCAGTTTCTATTAGAAAGTATATTAAAATATAGAAGCGTCGATCGTATCACATAAAACAACATATCAAATGTTATGTCTTCCCACTTTACGTTTTTCGGTGGGTGGTCGCTACTTGAAAACCTTCTTGCCCTAATGGTCTTCAGTCTTACGCGCAATGTATACACCCACTGTCACTTAAGTTTGCCAATTCTGAGCTCAAATCATATATTTTTTTTTATTTTCCTGCTAATCTCCTGGCTTCTTAAGATAAGTTAAGCATAACTCTCGCAATTGCTCTTTGAGTGATCTTGAGCTTTCTAATGAGTTCCATCCATTTGTTCCTAAATAATTTTAATTTCTAAATACCTTTTAAAAACAAGCTTTTATAGCAAAACAGCAACGAAGATATCTTGCTTACTTGAGTAGTTCCTATGGCTTCCTTCTGGCTCTATCATCAGACCTTGGATACCATACCGGGTCTAAAGAACTCGTCAAGACAAATCGAACAAGCCCAAACACGGCAGGGTTATATTAAGTAGTTGGGTCGTTCCATTAGCCACCTTTCGGCTTCAGCATCAGATCCTGAACACTATCTGATTGTATAGTGCTTGTCAATACCAATCTAACAAGCTTAAACACGAGGAGGTTAAGTTGTATAGTTCACATGTTCCAATGGCCACCTTCCAACTTTAGCATCAGACGAGCTCCATGGTACCATATTATTGCATTGTGACTTTACATATTTGTGCCAAATTTTCGCTCAGTCGGATACCTGCAACTGCTTGAAAAATGGATCACAAGATATGAACCGCAAAAGACAGACAGACTAAGAACTTGGGTAAGCAAGTAACCAATTCATATAAAAAGACAGATTAAATATATAAGTATTTACCGGTTCCATTTAAATGTACTACAGTACGTTAAAGATACTCAAGTGGAAGTTGTAAGTTGTGACGTAAACATTTGTACGATTATTTTTTAATACTAATGAGCCGTCAATTTCGATTTCATAATTGGATAAGTCATACGATATTTATCTGCACAATTAACGTCGAGTTTAATACTGTTAACACTTAATATTCGTTGTGGGAATTAATAACGAAGGAACATCAATAAAGGAAACTGAAATGAGGCTTTAAAGATTGGTTCTTTTGGAATTTCAAAGGTTTGAGCCATCTTGAACGTTAATAATAATGATACTTGTATACGTATTTCTCATCTTGCAGATTTTTCGAGCATTATGGGGGTCTTTAAGCGCCCATGTTTTAATAAAATGTTCTTATGTATATGAATTTAAAACACCGTTCTGCCTGTACTCCTGGCAGATGTGTAGAAAGTACATTTGTACACCTATTATTTATATTTCGCTCACTACATTAGGTACCAATGTGATAGGAAGAGAAAATCCGGACTGCTATTGAAAATATACACCGTCACGCCTATATTCCGCAAGCGGGGGTGGCAGAGGTGTACTAGTACACCCACGTTTCGCCGACGATGTTAGGTCCCATGTAATAGGGGGCGAGCCTATTGCCATATACCGGGCGCAATTCCAGACTCCCGACTCGTACTGGGAAGTTTTCGTTAGGAAAACTACACTTGTCCGACCTAGGATTTGAACCCAGGACCTCGTGATCACAAAGCGATGCGCTTTGCCACTAGACCAACGAAGCAGTCAAGACCAAAGAAGCAGTCAATTGTCAAATTCTATTGTAAATATCCCCGAAAAAATCCTGAATAATACTACCCTATCTGGGATTTAGACCCAAGGCCTGACCACCAGCTACACCATGCGCCACTTAAAAAAGGAGGCAGTTGTTATAATATTTATTAATATTTAACCCTGTTAAGAAACTGTCCCACTGTTGGGCACGGGTATCCTCTCAAACTGAGAGGGCTTAGGGCATAGTCCACCACGCTGACCCAGTGCGGGTTGGCGAACTACACACAGCTTCGAGAAACTCTTAAGCATGTAGGTTTCGTCACGATATTTTCCTTCACCATTAAAGCAAATGATAATTAATTTTAAATACGCGCATGCTTTCGAGACAGAGGTGCGTACATGGGTTTGAACCCGAGACCTCTGACTTTGTAGTCTAACTAGGCTATCACTGCTTTTGCAGTTGTTATATTTTTTGATAACGAATTAGCTGTATGTGTTGTACAGTTGGATTTAAAAGTTTTATAAGACGAGAAAAGCGGACTCGAACTATAGTTTGGATATCAACTACGACCGATAGTTATTCTCTGAATAATCTAGGGAGCTGGTCAGACCCAATAACAAGGGCTTGTAAGTTAAAACTTTGTAAATCAAAGAATTTAAGCAGTCTGTACAAAGTAAACAAACTCGAAAGCCACGATGCTCCTTTTGCATCCATCGCTTAAAACTGATAACTTTTTTCAACCCAACGAATGCACGGGGCGTGTAGCCGTGTCTTCATAAATCTCTGCACTTGCAGACATATTGTTTCATCTCATAAACGCGATACTGAACACGTCTTCATTTGCGGACTTGACCCTTATTCGCCATTACCAAACGCGGCGCGTTTCGAGAACTTCGCGAAATGACGGACGGACATATTACTCAGTGGTTAAACTTAAGCCCACGGATCCCCACACTGGATGGAGCAGTCACGAGTACGATCCGTACACAGGATAAATCTGTGTCTGACCCATTATTATTTGTTTTGGTGTGTTGTGCATGTAATTTTTTTGTTTGTAAACACACCCATGACAAATGAATAATACCTAGTGTGGGGGCTGTTTGGTTATAAAAAAAACGTAATAATATTCTATTTGCTACTGGAGTACCATAAAACGACTATTAAATGAAGTTTTCGTAACGCGCCGCGTTACGTGTTTAATTGATCATAGAGAATAATGGCCCTTGTTGATAAGGGCGGGATTGCTGTACGTGGATGGGTTGGGTAGATGGATAATGTAGAGTTTGTGTTGTTCTGTTGGTTTGAACTTTGATCTTTACGTCGTTTGTTTTGTCGCTCAAATAAATGTGTATACTGAAAGTTTTATTGCATGTTTTCAATGTGGAGACATTTTAAACTATTATTGAGATGCTGAGAAGAGAACAAGCTGGGGTTAATTTAGGGTTTTACTTTTTTTTTCTTGTCTGATGATAGTAACTTTGCGGGTCTTACCAGTGAATGTAGTATATACGGCGTAGCTAAAATGGAACGAATAAAAAAAAAGTATAAACCTATTTTTGTTCTTCTGATGAATATAGACCGTTCTATTACACAGATAACACGTTAATAATGAGAAAATTAACACATTAGTAGAATATTACTCTTGTAGTGTTAGTAATTAGGAGAAAGGACGGGGGCGCAGTTTCGGAAATTAAAAGATTTATGATGGCTTTCTTCATGATGTCATTAACATCACTAAGTGTAACTTCGTTGTTACTATTGTGTGAATCTTAATTTCTTAATGTTAAGGATTAGGATTCTCTAGCAAAACATTTCAAAACACTATTGCACTCACTACTCTATATCAGGAAACATTCTTGTCAACATCGGAATGTTCCCGGCCGAAGCGTGACCAAACTCCATGAGTATCAAAATTATAAGAACCTACGTGTTTTTATGACATCCTAGTAACAAAACCATTAAGTTCTCATGTATGTGCAAATTGTCATACTCGCTATCGTGTTTCTAGAAACTGTTACCCACAAATTAATAGTGTCTATGACCCTTGTAAGTCACTGTTGCGTCGTTGAATTCATTACAAATCAACTTTTAACACAGCTGAAGAAACAGGTGAAATTTCTATGCAAAATAGGACTACTATGCTAAGTCATCACGCGAGACACAACAGCTGTTACGTAGAACACCGTATAATGGCCTCAAAGCTATAAATTGACGCAATATAAGGTCAGGGTCCCCATATAAACGTTCAGCGTTCGACGTTGGATGCACTACGCCACAAAGTGGTCATTCGTTTCAAATAAATTACCATGTAATGGCGCGTTAATTTGCATACTCCACATGGCAGTATCGTGATTTCAACAGTCGATATACAACTTTATTTTCTTAGCGTTAGACACCCTTTTTTCTTGGACGTTAGCTTTCATTCAAAAGCTCCGGCGATGGTGCTGCTGCGACGGAAGTTCTCGGAACTGCGAGCTTTCATAAAAATTCTTGCGCCATCCCAGAGATGGCGTGGCGGTTGCGGGGTAAAAAGGTTCTTGTTTTAGTCGAACGGGGATGAAATTGGGGGTTGAAATGGTTCGTGCCGGAGTCGAGAGGGTTGTTTTGTTAGTTTCAAAATGTGTCGTCGGTGGTTGAATAGATGTCGCTACGCTTGGCTGAGGAGAGAAAACTTTACAAGTTATAAACTTTTATTTAATTTTAGTCACGATGTTTATATTTGTGGAAACATTAAGTTTGTGTAAGTTACTAGTATAGCTTTTACTATATCGGAAGAAACGGAAAAAGTATACAATTATTTATACCTTACAATAGGTCTCATAAAAAGCTCAGAGTTGCTCAGCGAACTATGAAAAGAGATATGCTCGGCGTTTCTCTACGTGATCAAATTAGGAATGAGAAGATGCGTAGAAAAACCAAGGTCACTGGCATAGCCCTCAGGATTAGCAAGCCGAAGTAGCAATGGGCGGGACACATAGCGTGAAGATCGTGCGGGCGTTGGAGCAGAAAGATCCTAGAGTGGAGGTGTATTGGCAAGCGCAGCGTAGCACGACCGCCTGCCAGATGGATCGAGGATCTTGTGAAAATCGCAGGAAATCGTTGGATGCAGGTGGCATCAACCGGTTACGCTGGAAAGCGATTGGGGAGGCCAGTATAGGCAGACAAGTATAGGCTGAGATGATGATGATCTAATTTATTGAGAATACCTTAAGCTCTGATAATAATTATTCATAATTCTAAAATTAAATTACGTATTTAAACAATACAATTTGTTTTCACAAATCAACAAAAAGTAACAATGAACACACCGACACATAAAAAATCGACAAAGGTGACAAATCCTATTCCAATAATTTCTAACAATGAAAAGTGAAAGCTAAATTCTATGCAAATTATAATTCGCACAAACATACCTGCTTCTGTTATATTGTAGGTCCGTTGCATAAGCCCCATTTGACAATAAAAGTCGTAAATCTCTTTATCCTTGGAGACTTGACCCAATTCAAGACTTTTGTTACCTTTTGTAACGCAAATTGATTGTTGTCGACTACCTGTTCTTGTTGAGATTTGACTTTTAGTTTTTAAAAGCTTTTGTGATTAAGTCAGCTTGTTATGCAATGGACTTTGGGAGAAAAAAGTCTGCCTTAAAATATCAATTTTCAATTATGTCGCTTATACTGAGATAATATTATTATAACTAGTGGTCGCCCACTGGTCGAAATTCGACCATAATTAATTTAAATTATAAGTTTGAACATTATTAAGGTTCTATTGTCAAAGACTATACTTCTATAATCACAGATTTCGCCAAGGGTACACTGTTAATTTGCCTATTTTTTCCAAACAAATTATATGAAATTTAAATAAAAAAACAAATATGATTAACATAAAGAATACGTTTTTTTTATTTTTTTTATTGTAACAAAAAACCATGCTGTAAAGAAAATGCTCTCCAATGAACTTGACATACATATTTCCATAATTTAATAAATGATACAAAACTTCTTTGTATGCGATGTTTTTTTATAAAAACTCTTTCATCGTTTGCTGGTTATGTTTGACATTCAGTAAGACTATAGACAAATAATATTAAAGACAAACATCAATTTGACGTGTATTGTGTCAAATACATGGTAGTGTGTGTAATGTTTTTTTTTATTGATTTAATATATATTTATGCATAATTTTAAAAAAATATTAGTATTTTGCACTCCTTCTCGATTATAAACTATAAGTATGGGAAATTTCATACTCCTCCGTCCGCGCAATTTTCGTAAAAAGGGGTACAAAGTTTTTGCTTCACGTATTAATATAATGATTTTGTGCAGTGTTAACTGCCTCGTTGGTCTGACTGGCTCGTTGATCTAGTGGCAAAGCGCATCGCTTTGTGATCACGAGGTCCTGGGTTCAAATCCTAGGTCGGACAAGTGTAGTTTTTCTAACGAAAACTTCCCAGTACGAGTCCGGAGTATGGAATTGTGCCTGGTATATGGCAATAAGCTCGCCCCCTATTACATGGGACCTAACATCGTCGGCGAAACGTGGGTGTACTCAGTACACCTCTGCCACCCCCGCTTGGGGAATATAGGCGGTACGGTGTGTGTTAATTGTTTCTGAAATTAAAATGCATTCTTTGCAAATATTACATAGTTATAAAAATATAAATGAATTGTCTGTTCATAATAAATTAACGTCTAACATATCTATTTACTTATTTACATCGGTGAGAGTCCGTATCGTAGCGCTCGTAAAATAATATTATACTATTTCATAAAAGTATATTTAAATCTAGATTCTGGATGCAGATTTTTGATACAAGTATACAACTTAATAAAGATACTGAATATGAATATAATTAGTCATATTATATTCATATTCAGTACAAATCCAAAAGTTCCAAACATCGATGGGTCTATCTATCTATCTATAACCTCACGCCAGATCCCTTGCGGGGTAGGCAGAGAGTACAGAGTTCCAACAGGTTCTTCCCTTACATACCTCTCTGGCTTCCTCGACTCTCATAGTTCGTCTCATACACGCTCGCCGGTTACGGAGACTCTTGACTTTTCCATCAGATAAGACTCGGTTTATTTGGTCGTGGTAAGATAGTCTAGGTCTTCCCCGGTACCTGCATCCTTCCACTTTCACATTGTATATCTGTTTTGTCATTCTTTCCTCTGGCATTCTTTCTATATGCTCGAACCAACGGAGCATGCCCTTTCTCATCTTTACACCGATACTATCTTTCATACCTACTCGCTGTCTTACTATGCTGTTGCTAATGCGGTCGGTCAGCTTCACTCCGCACATCTTCCGCAGAGCTCGCATTTCTACCGCATTTATCCTACTTTCATTCTCCTTCTTACATACCCAGCTCTCGCTACCATATAACAGCGTTGGGACAAGAACTCCGTTATGTATGGCCAGCTGCGCCTTTCGGCTTAAGTGCCGGCTCCCGAGTAGCTTTCCCATCGCACCATTCACTCTGTTCCCTGCACTCACTCTTCTCTCTATATCAGCGGTGTATTTCCCATCCTTACTGAAGGCGCATCCAAGATATACAAACTCATTCACTTGCTCCAGCACATCGTTACCAACCACAATCCTTGCATTCGTTCTGGTTTCTTCCCTTTCAAAAACCATAATCTTGGTTTTCTTCACATTCAAGTGTAAGCCATTGATCATGCAGTCGTCTTTCATAACTGTGATTAGTGTTTGCAGATCAGTGGCTGTTGGCGCTATTAAAACCGCGTCATCTGCATAAAGTAGATGGTTTACCACTAAGTCACCCATTTGTACACCTTCATTCATCGCTTTCAGTATTTGAAGACTTTTGTCCAGATATATTATAAACAGTCTAGCGGACAACACGCAGCCCTGCTTGACGCCGATTTTAACGTCAAACCAGGGTGACCTGTTACCACCCACCCGTACGCATGCCTTGCAGTCCACATAAGTGGACTGGACGGCTCGCAACAGAGTGCCATCTATACCATACTCTGGCAAAATGTCCCAAAGTCTCTTTCGCACAACTCTGTCAAATGCCTTCTCCAGATCTACAAAACCGCAGAAAACCTTTCGGCCCACTGCCAGATGCTTCTCTACGATGTTCCGGAGTGAGAAGACTTGATCCGAACATCCTCTTCCAGACCTGAAACCCCCTTGTGCCTCGCACAACATTCCATCGGACTTCACGCGCATTCTCCGTTCAATAATTTAACATCGATGGGTGTTTGTGTGTAAATCAAATCAAAAGTTTTTTTATTCATGTAGACCAAAAGGCACTTATGAATAGTCAAAAAGAGAAAATTATTAACCACTTAGAACTCTACCACCCGTTCGGAAAGTCATTCCTGTGGAGAAGAAGGGCAAGAAACTCCACGGTTACTCTTTTTCAAAATGAGAGTTTTACAATTCTTTTTGTATACATTGCATTCATGGGGTATGGGAGAACAATGCGTAACGAGCTTAATAGATGTGCCTAAGTATAGATTAATCATAAGTGTACTTTGGTTAATGGTATCGGTCAGTGTCTACGTAGTCCTCTCATTTACGAAATAGACATATATAATAAGAGAAAAAATAGTTACTATAAAATATGTAAAGAGTGCGTACAAAATAATTGGTTTCAGCTCCAGTGTGATGCCGAACGAGACAAAATTCAACAGTACTACGGTACATGTTTAATCAGTCAAAGGATAGAGGACGGACCAGTCCCCACCAGCAGCACCCGTTCACGAGTATGACTTGAGAAGCAGCCATCACTCTCCTCGACCATATTAGAGGGAAAAGAGTGACCCGCTCCACAGAGAGAGCGTAACTACACAAACCGCTCTTTTAGGCAGTACTCGGGCACAATTTTCCAATCGCTTTTTATCTTTTACCGTAGTTTTGTTTCCTCAACTCCTGTCGATTTAAAAAATATCAAAATCTTACCTAACACTCCCACATACAACACAAGCATGCAACCGAGAAATTTAGACGTCTCGTGCACCAAGCAAACATATATGATTTACACCCAAACACAGGCCCGATGACGTTTCCACACCATAAATCGCAACCCTCAAGGCGAGCGGACATATCGGGCGGTTTATGAAGAGCGCAGACGCGACACTACGGATACGACGTAGCGACCGGCCGGGTATAAATTGGTACACACGCCGGTCACAGGCCGGTGCACCCGGGTACACCCGGGTATAAATCTGGAGCATCCGGACGACCACCGCGCCGGTAGTGGCGACGATTATTCACCCAATATCGAGTTTTGGCTTCACTTCCTAGCCTTCTAATCTTCGCTTTCGTCGAAGCCGATTTATGTGAGGTCGATGAATTTAACAGAGATTTTTTTTCTACACCTCATATTCCATTCGTTATTATCATCTGCGAATGTTCTAAATGTCCTCTCATTAATTTTCATTTAGTAATATATGAAAAAGTTGCTCAAGTTTACTTACTTTGATAACAATTTACCCAAGTTTTATTCACAATACGATATGAATTTTCGAAGAAAAAAAATACAGAGAAATTATGACGTAACTACTAAAAGCTTTTACATCGAGTCGTTGGATAGGCCCTAAATCAACGTCCGTACTCATTAGGCCGCGTTCGGCTATCCTCGGGGTAAACAACTTCGCCCTTCGACTGTCGTCCGTCTAGACGTGACCTAACTCACCTAGCGTTGGTTTTTTTCGACAAAATCCCCGAATCACACACGGCTAATAGGTACGCAAGTAATAAATCAACTCGCCATTTTTGTTTTCAACGCACCGATAACTCTTTTGTCATAGGGTGATGTAGTAGTAGGTTGGGGTCCGATGGAGTTATTTATATTGTCGTATTTTCCTTGGTAGAAGAAAATTTCCTTTCTGTTTGCTTCATGGGTCAGTGATCAGATTCGTTCAGCGATGCCTGCTACCGACGTAGTTTAAATGCAAGGACGCAAGTGCATTTTCTTATTGTCGCATGGACGAATAAAAATAGGGGATTCCACGGATAAGACCTATCACGATCGTAGAGCAGAAATTACTATATTAATTAAACTCTTTTTATAATGGACGTTGGACATTTCTTTTGGGTTCAAGGTAGTTATTATTTTATCAGATCTGTAATTGCACAAAAATGCCTATACTAATAACATACTTTTTTATGCTATCTGTACATAATAATTGGGTTCTACAGGAGTACTAACGTATATCCATCAATTACTTCTTACAAGCTGGGTAAGAAAACAACCACTAATATGTTTGTTTTTAGTATATTAATTAGTGTTCAAATCGTTCGTTCTTTTCTTTTTAATTAACTACTTTACTGCGGAGTTTACAGTTTGTATGTACAGATCAAGCTTGGGGTTTGCCAACGAGAAGTGGAGCGCCGCTTCATTTGAATAAAGCTTACAGATTTTGTCAGAAATTCGGTTCTGCGCTCCAAAACACATTTCGCTAATGTTATGCCAATCAGTTGCAAGACTAAAATGGAGCTAGGCTGGATATATCTGCCGCATGTCGGATGCGCATTGGGCTAAAAAATCCACACAGTGGGTCCCACAAGGCGGGTAACGACAGGGCGGTAGGCTCAGAAAGAGGTGCCGAGACGCGCTGAACTCCTATGACAAGAACTGGCATCAGCTTGCATTGGGACAGGATGGGTGGAAGAAGGGAGGGGAGGTCTTTGCCTTGCAGTGGGACGGGATAAGCTTATAATAATATCCATATTGAAAGTATTAAGCTGCAAAATTCTAATAAAAGCTTGTTTACTTCCTCCCTTGTTCCACGAGCGCGGCGGCACCCCACAGCCGAGTTCGCAGCCTTGCTCGCTCCCCGCACGGGAAATAATTGTTTATTTTCGACATCCCTACACTTAAGTCCACTGTGCACTAACTACCATGTACCTACGGCGGTCTCCCTTCGGCGTCGCCGCCAAACGTTATTTAGATTCATTACTTTGGTAATGAAAGCTTTTGTAAGGTGCGTGAGAAATTAATGCCACTTCTTTCGGTGAGTGAATAAGATTACTGTATTGGTAATCTTAAAAAAAAAACGATTTTCTGTATTTTTTGTAGATACTCGTACGTCTACATTTAGGTCCTCTTTGTGAAAATATTATGTACGTTGGCTTTAATTGATTTTTTTTTAATCGTAGCCCCACTCTAGGATTTATTCCTGTGACGTGGGTGCGTTTACAAACATGAAAATTCACATTCACAAATACCCAGACCAAAACAAATAATTGTGGCTTACACAAAGATTTGTCCCGTGCGGGAATCGAACCCGCGACTATTACACACAGTAGGCGGAGTGGCTTAAGCTCTTAACCACTGCGCTAATTCGTCAGTTTTATTACATAATATCTGAATAATTATGCTTCATTCGCCTTTCCATAACTACGAAATATTCTAGAAATTTTAAAACTAACTCTAAGAAATTTAATAGTAAAGTTATTCGCCTTGAAAGTTTATTTTAGCTCTGTATGATGTATACCTTAGTAAGTTTTGTAAGTTAAAGTAGATTCTTTCTATGTCATTTGAATCACATTTTAAACCACAGAATAAATAAGCTACTTGTTACTTTATTCTGTTTTTAAACCTACTGCACTTTTATCAAAACAATTGATGCAATGAAAAATTTACTCCTTAAAAAAACGCAACACATCACAAGTTGTTGAAAAAAGTTGTGCATTTTTTTCAAATTCCGAAGAAAAAATCACAAAATTTGTGTTTAAATGTTTTTTTTTTCTCGATATCAGGCGCGTACATAAGCACGTACCGGTAGCGACATAAATAACAGCATAGAGCGGGAATCGTAGCACAGACAACACAATGGCAAATGTCGGTGCTCACTCGCGACCATTGTAGCGTGGCGCGGGAGGCGTTACGAATCAATGGAGGGAATTATCGGCACTCCGACGACTGTAGAGACACCTGGAAAATGAAAATAAAATGAATTTAGTTATTGAGATCGACATTTCAATTCCTTATGCCAATAATATGATCTTAAATAAATAGGAGGCGCTCGTAGCGCTGTGCGACCGCGGTGTTCTTACCGATCACCAAGGTTAAGCAGCGTTCGACTCGGTCAGCTTGAGATGGGTGACCGTTTGTGGCATTTTTATACTCGAGCGTCTCCGTGCTTCGGAAGCCACGTTAAGCCGTTGGTCCCGGTTACCACTTAATGTGGTAGTCGTTAAGCCGAGTTGGAAGCTTTAAAGGCGGCTTGATAAGTTCCAAAAGCAGGTGGCCACAAACCTGCCTCCACTAATCCGCGCTGGGTCCGCGTGGTGGAGTATGACCTAATCTCTCTCATCTCGATTTGTGAGAGAATGCCTTTGCCCAGCAGTGGGCAGTATAGGCTGATATTATCATTATTATTATTATTATAAATAAAAAAGGAGAGTTCCGTAAAAAAATTGCCCTCAATATGTAATAAAAAAAAATTATTTCCGCAGTCGCCTTTCACGATTATTAGGAAGTTGAATATAGCGCGATGTATAAACTCATATCTAAGTTTTTATAACAAAGTTTCGACCAAAGTGGAAAAGACAGGAAGAGTTGTGTCGTAAATAACCAATAAATTAATGTTATCGTACCTAAGTCCAAATATCTAAATAATACTTAATTTTGTTCTAGAAACACGATCATAATACTACTTATAATAATTATACACAACATTCTAAAAAAAACATCACACAAGATCCCTTCCAGGGTTCCTTCCAAAAGCTTCTTTCCTAACGGACCTCTGGCTTCCTCCACTCTCATAGTTCGTCTCATACACACTCGATTACGGAGACTCTTGACTTGCTTTATATTAATTTTATATTGAACTTATGAGGCTTAATTAATATATGCTCAATGTCATCTCCACGGTCGACCTTGTGCTAGATTAGTTCGTCCCACGCTGCGTATCGGTTGAAGAGGTAAATGAAATGCTATCCGGAGGGGAAAAGTTAAATTACTGAATTTGAGGGTCAAAGGAATAAGTCTTCTGTAGACACATACGACACGCCTATTGAGATGTCTATTGATTTAAAACGCTTTTGTTTTGTATACTAAATTATATAGGAAGATTATTTATGTACATAGTATACTTGAGAATGATTTCGGTTGATTTAATATGTAGTAATTTAAAACACCGTCACGCCTATATTCCCCAAGCAGGGATGGCAGAGGTGTACTAAGTACACCAACTTTTCGCCGACCATGTTAGGTCTCATCTAAAAGGGGACAAGCCTATTGCCATATAACGGGCACAATTCCAGACTCCGAACTTATAATGGGAATTTTTCGTTAGAAATACTACATTTGTCCTAGCTTCAAATCCTAGAACCCAGGACTTCGTGATCCCAAAGCGATGCACTTTGCCACTAGATTAACGAGGCAGTTAATATATAGTAATTTAAAATAAAATAAGCACTGTTGTTTATATTCTGCAGGCGTGGTTGGCAAAGGTGTACTGTGAACTTCGCCGATGAAGCTAGGTCACAATGTATGTATTTGTATATAACAACGAAGGAAGGGCCATAATTCCAGATTGCAGATTGCTAATGAAAATGTTCCCATAGAAAATCCTTAAAAACGGGGGTCTTCTTGAGAATCCAGAACCAGGTCATCGAAGAGCTATTTCGTCTGCTAACACTCCACTTAAAACAGAACAAAACCTTCCTCCTTCTCCTCGCAAAACAGTTCTCCATCGATGGTACATCATCTTTATTGCATATTTAGTTATTACGAAACATTAATGTCAAAATAGTATCGGTGTAAAGATGAGAAAGAGTATGCTCCTTTGGTTCGGGCATATAGAAAGAATGTCAGAAGAAAGAATGACAAAACAGCTATACAATGCGAAAGTGGAAGGATGTAGGTGCCGGGGAAGAGCTAAAAACTATCTTACCATGACCAAATAGACCGAGTCATATCTGAAGGTCAAGTCATGAGTCCCCGTAACCGGCAAGCGTGTATGAGACGTACTATGAAAGTGAAGGAAGCTAGAGAGGTATGTCAGGAAAGAACCTGTTCGAACTCTGTACTCTCTGCCTACCCCGCAAGGGATCTGGCGTGACGATATAGATAGATAGATTAATGCCGAAATGCGCATGTTGTTATTTTGATTCATAGTAAATATAACTTGGACTAGTTTGTTTATGAATTATGCCTTCATATTCTATGATATAAAATCCCCTTGTGTCTATGTATTTAAACGTACACAATTCAATCCCTACAAATTCCTATGAACATTATTTTTTTGATACCGAAACGTTCAATTTGATTGAGATTGTTCTACTTATTCATTGCCCCTTCGTTTCAATGTACAGTTAAAAAGTAATCAGATTAATTTATTTACAAAGCGAATGTAACTTAAGACAGTTGTATTAAAGTTCACTTTTCCTTTGGGAGTTTGGTTTAGGGGTTTCCCGCGAATATGTAGTCGATTTTGAATTTATGGGAAAGAAGCTTACTAATACCTTGGGGGTTTTCCGCTCTATGTCTATATTATACTGCATTTTTATATATAACTATATTAGAACTATATAAGTAGGATAAATGCGGTAGAAATGCGAGCTCTGCGGAAGATGTGCGGAGTGAAGCTGACCGACCGCATTAGCAACAGCATAGTAATACATCGAGTAGGTATGAAAGATAGTGTCGGTGTAAAGATGAGAAAGGGCATGCTCCGTTGGTTCGGGCATATAGAAAGAATGCCAGAGGAAAGAATGACAAAACAGATATACAATGTGAAAGTGGAAGGATGCAGGTACCGGGGAAGACCTAGACTATCTTACCACGACCAAATAAACCGAGTCTTATCTGATGGAAAAGTCAAGAGTCTCCGTAACCGGCGAGCGTGTATGAGACGAACTATGAGAGTCGAGGAAGCTAGAGAGGTATGTAAGGAAAGAACCTGTTGGAACTCTGTACTCTCTGCCTACCCCGCAAGGGATCTGGCGTGAGGTTATAGATAGATAGATAAACTATATTAGAGAATTCAAACTATGAACAAATAGGGCCCTTATTTGCTACCAATTAAATACCTTCACAATGCATTACTTCCTGACATGATCGTAGACACAATTACATGATCATTTTAAAAATATCGTAACGCACCTTGTTGGTCATAGTCGCTTAGGCCAAACGGATTGTCGTTACCGTAACGCTATCGAGTTGATATGCCATTCTTATCACACTACAGATTTACTATATAAGGATGAGCGTGACAACACACTTTCTTGACATTGTTACGCTAGCTTGATTCTGCTTGTGTTAAGCCCTCAGGCTCCAATTTGATCGTTCCAAAAATAGAGTCATTACATAATTGAAACAAATAAAATATATGACGTAAACATTAAAAATAAAACTCCCCATGCGCTTGACAAATAGGTTGCGTTTACTCAAAAGCCCCTAATAGGGAAGGACCATGTAGGGCCAGTAATGACTCGTTTACCGTTATCTATAACGATCACTACCACAAACCCCGAATTGCCGCCAAATTTAAATTCGAACGTCATAATCTAACTTCTTGAGGACGAATTAAAAAAGTTGGGAAACTTTTTTATCTATCCAACCATTTCATTCTCAACGTTATATAGACAGCTTTATAGTTTAAATTCCCTTGTGTTTTAATTGGGAACAGGAACATCTGCCGTTGTCTTCGGCTCACGCGCATTTGAAATTTTGAAAACGCGACGCCAGAGCAACAGATGCGGCATGGATTCCAAAAAGCAGATGTGTATTAAATACCCTCATAGATTGAAGTGGGGAGAGCTTCTGTTTTTTCGTTTCTTGGACAATATTGCCCTCTAAATGGTTTGACCCTTTGCGATATGCGGGTAAGATAATACGATAAATTGGTCAGTTCGTCGTCGCCGATGTACGATATGGAAATTGCTAATAATTGTCTGTGTTGTTTTTACTTTCAAATTCTTTACCTAATTAAGTAAAGCTAATAAAAAGGTTTTTTAAGTGTTTTAGATCCGTGGTTTCTTACAGCTGTGCTTCATCTAATAGATTTATAATAAAAATACCCATATATTAGAGATGTACACAAGGTTACACACATTTCTTCGAGGATGTTAGAACCTATATCATTCAACCAGACACAATTTCAGACTTCAGATTTTAACTGTAGACAGAAAAACTCACACTTTGTCCAACAAAGGATTCGAATACAGGATCTCTTGATTATCAACAGCATCCTAGATCCACAAGGTACTTTACTAGACTAACAAGGAAGTAACGAATGAGATGGTTAAATGTGTTACAATTTCTTAAAAAAGCATTTAATCGGCCTTAGCATGCTAAGATTCGTGTAAAGTTTAACGTCTATGCTATTTTCAGCGTCAACTCTACCTTTAAGCAATTATTATAGCCAAAATGGTTGATAACCTAAAATACATACGTAATCCACATAGATCTCACAACTATAAAACATTCTGTTACATTTACGAAATACTTAATTCACCACGGAACCACGAACGGGCTGGCTTTACCGTGTCAAAGGAGAAATTTCACGGCCAATTTTTATATGATTCGTGGAAGTTGGCACTGGTTTAATCTAAAACGTATTCTAACTGCCTACAGACACGCAAAGGTTGCGTGGCGGCGAATTAGATAAAGTTTCAAAACAATTTCATAGAAACATTTAAGGAATGAGGAAGCTATGGTAATAGTTCGAATTAAATATTGCGCTTAAATTACTGGGTGTGCTGTTTTTTGTTATATTTGGAATGGTAATGAGGATTTTTTTAGGTAATGGGGTGTAGAAGACGTTTGTTGGGGGTAGTGGTTGATGAAAATGGAAAAGAGGCTTATATCTAGTCGTAGGGTCGGAACAATATTTTTTCTACCGCTGGAAATACTTATAAATATTGATCATGGTAATAACAATGTAGATAATCTTGAGTATAACTATGTTCTTGCTATTTGGGTGTTAAGGACTAATTTGGTTTAATAGTAAAGGATTGTATGCCTGACTGCCTCATTGGTTTAGTGGCGCATAGTGAGGCATTCAATCACACGGTCTAGGGTTTCAATACTAGTTCAGAAAAAATTTCGTTTTTCTATCAAGAGATCCTGAGTAGCAACCCAAAATATAGAATTGTCCCGTATAATAGCATCGGCTCGCCACCTATTATTAAATTGAGACCTATCATCGTCAGTAATATGTGAGTGTATACAAATCACCTTTGACGCTGAGGTGGCTGTAGAGTGTTGTGTAGTAGCAGACCATGTTTTAAGGTCAAAGAGAGTCAATCACTATTATAAATAAAACTGTATTTCTGGAGCGTTAATTAGAATATTTCGTTGGAAAAACCATATTCAGGAGTTGATTTCCTAAACCTCGTGATCGCCAGCCTTACACGACTCCACTAAATTGACTTGTTACATCAAAATAAGTAACTTTCTACATCTCAAAGCTCTGATCACATCCAGTATAACGGCTATCCTTCTACTACCGAAGTAACAATACAATGGACTAACTATAGGTCCTTAGAACAACGAATTTCATCAGCGTTCACCGCCATTAGATCTCAAAGCTCGTCCAACTCTGGTCTCGTCCAACATGACGGCTAACCCTCCACTGCCGAGGTACACACAATGGCCGGCCACGGGCGATTCCGGCCGCGCCCCACTACCACGGATATAATATTTATGAGGGGTACATTTTCACTCTATAATTACGTATCGATTCGGCCCGAGTGACGACGCCCAAATATTATTCATGCTGCGACCTCTTCAATTACTGTGTAGGTGGGTAGGTACTCTAGGCCGGGAGCTGTTCGTTATTTAGAAATCCTTTGTGTTGTTCGAACCTTTCTGTCTGTGTTTTTTAATCTTTGTATCTAAACCATGAGGTTAGATTCCTTGCGAAGTAGAGAGAGAGCACATATTCCTAACAAGTTATTTTTTACTGACCGTTGTGATGGAAGTCCACCACTCCTATAGTTACGCGCGCCGGTTACAGACTACAGGCCCTTGACTTGGTCTTTAGTGAAGCCATGGTCTGTTTGGTCATGATACGTGAGTTGAGGTCTTCCTCAGTACCAACTTCCTTCTCTATTTTGTCATTCTTTTTATATGTCCGGTATTTTTATAATATTATTATTATTATCATTATTTATGATATATTATTATTCGCAACAGAGTGGTAAGAATGCGAGTAAGTATGAAAGATTATATCAGTGTAAAGATGAGAAAGGGTATGCTCCGTTGATTCGGGTATATAGAGAAAATGTCAGAAGAAACAATGACAAAACAGTTATACAATACGAAAGTGGAAGGATGTAGGTACCGAAGAAGACCTAGACCATCATACTACGACCAAATAGACCGAGTCTTATCTGGAGGACAAGTCAAGAGTCTTCGTAACCGGCGAACGTGTATGAGATGAACTATGAGAGTGGAGGAAGCCAGAGAGGCATGTAAGGAAAGAACCTGTTGGAACTCTGTACTCTCTGCCTACCTTGCAAGGGATCTGGCGTGATGATATAGATAGATAGATATATTATTAAATTAAATAAAAATGTTATAATATTTTTATTATATTACAATTATTGAGGTGTACCTGACAATAATAAGTAATAAAATGTTTATAACATTTTATTACTTTGACAGAATAACATCGTGTTTATATTGACCTAAAATACTTACTTATTATTACTCGTGATGATATTTGTACAGTTAACGAGAAAGGTCACTGAACATTCTCAGTTTTCTTCCCTTAACGTAGAAGAACATTAAACCCTAGTTCCATCAACATTTCAAAATATCTCATTATAAGAAACTAGTCCAAAAAGTATCAATTAATATTAATTGACAATATTACTGAGTGTATCTACTTTACCCCTAGAAACAACCTTGGATAACATGAAGTCTAGACTTTTCGATGATGTCATAGTTTTTTTCGGACTAACCGTTTCATTGAGACGGACGCAATTGCTAAATGTCAGTGTATTACAAATATACACTTCCATTTATGCATCATTTTTTTGTGTTTTATTAATGGTGTCTATAATAGAGATAATTGTATCAATAAAATTAATTTGTCGTAATCGATCTTTAATCATATTCAGTGTTGCCGTTGTAATAAATTTCCCAAATAACATCGTATTTTCAAATAGTACGTTCCAAAAAGGTCCCCAATAAAAAGATCGATCCGCAAAGATAATAAGCAAAAGTGAAAGTGTACACGTGATTGTGGAGTCCCGTTGGCACCGTACCTGTTGCAGTCTTATTTACGACCCAAAACAAACGCTTTATCTCGCCCGTCCATATAATGCGACTATAAAACGCTCCGCGCCGATCCATTTACGAGTTCTTGCATAACACCCTTTTGTTTATAAACAAAAAGATTTCAAGGTCCATGCTACCTTGCGATTTTAAGTTGCAATTGAATTTAGTGATCGTCTTTCGGCCGTCGGGTAAACGTGGTCTGAGAGACGCGAACGAAAAAACGTACTATTCCATAACGCATTAAAATTCATTGGACATTCGCGTTATTACCCGCTGTTCGATATATCGCGGTATTTAATGTAAGTCCTCGGTTTTAGTAGGATAGGTTGTAAATAAATAATAAATGATGTAACTGACTCGGGGCGATAACCTGCGATTCCTTTTCTCATCCATTTCGAGTTTACAAGCCTCATTATGTTTTACGACCAGCTGAGTGATAATCAAAGATGTTATTCAACGTATCTATATTAATTATTTATGTGATTTTATAATGAGTGCTCGTTCGCAGCAGGATTGTTTTCATAGCGATGAACGGACTTCGAGATGAATTTTAAAAGGTAATGAATTAGTTTGTAACTAATTGACTGAATTTTGTTATTTTTGTTACAGTTTAGTGGATTTATTAAGAGTGGAATTAAATAAATTTGGTTAAACGGGTTTTTGGAGTGATGCTTTTGATTCAAAACGCGATTTAAACTAATTTAAACTAATAAACTCAAACACACATATGCACACAAACACACATACACAAACGCACGCACGCACACACACACACACACACACACAAATATGGACAACCAAATGCCATTATTATAATATTGTTTTCGTTTACGTCAATATTCACGCCTATATTTCCCAAGCGGGGGTGGCAGAGGTGTAGTGAGTACACCCACGTTTCGCCGACATTGTTAGGTCCCATGTAATAGCGGGCGAGCCTATTGCTATATACCGGGCACAATTCCAGACTCCGGACTCATACTGTGAATTTTTCGTTAGAAAAACTACATTTGTCCGACCTAGGATTTAAAACCGTCCTGGTTCACAAAACTCGTGATCACAATGCTTTTATTTTTTATTTATATTTTTAATTACGTTTGCATACATACATTCACACCTTTATTCGACTAGGTTAAGCAAAGACGACAATTCCTTATATACTATTCTGATAGATATTCTGATAGACCTTAAGTTTTCGTTTTCGCTTAATCATTTTTCTCAAATTTGAGATTCGCGCAAGTGTTGCTATAACAAAAAATTAAGTTTCCAAAATGCCGCCAATCGCGCTCGTACGAACTACGGCGGATCTCGATCGTATAAAAAATAGACGAAAACTGATTCTAACGCCGGGGAATGGCGGCTGCGAACCGAGAGGGGAGAGCGGCCCGGAGTGGGGACAAAAAACTAATAATAACAGTGTGTGTCACCCCATCAGCGGTGTCCCATCCCGCGTCAGAGCCGACGTCACCCGTGTGAACTTTGTATGCCATTTTGGATTGCGCGACGGTTTGGGGAACAATTTTGAAAATAGAATTAGATTTTCCTTCCCTTTTGGTCCGATAAGTAAGTAGTACTACAGTATTTTTCACATAGGGTACTAACAGTTCTTTTTGCAAAACGAAATTAATATTTAACTCAGTGGTGTTAAGGCATAAAACCATAAGTATAGAAACGGGTCATGCCTCTTATTGTCATTGAATAAAGTATAATTTCGTTTGGCAATTAGAACTGTCATTACCCATCCTATGTGAAAAATACTATAATTGTTCATAGAACGCAATGTTACGAATATTCGGTGCGAAGTAACATTTATTGTAAATGTGATGTTCATAATATACGTATATAAAGCATTCCATTTTTAAATAATGCATTGGTGACTATTATATTTTTTAATTAAATTAATGTTGTCGACTATATCCGCTAGATAGCGTCGTTTCAATATAGCACATGTTGCGATTACTGAGTTTGAATCCTAGGTCAGACTAAGTGAAAAAATCTCTGGATTTCTCTGGAATTGTACAGGCAGAATAGAAATTGGCTCGTTTCTATTACATTGGGTTAAACATCAGCCATATATATATATTGCAGCTCTGCCACCCCGCTTGGGGAATGTAGGATTAACCGTGTTTATTTTTTTGCTTTGCTCTTCTTCTTCAAGTTATGGCTTCACACCAATTATAAGTGTATTTTGCTGTGTCCAGTGAGATATATAATCGTGTTTCTTTAAATTAATTCGACTCCCCGATGGATTTGATGACAACGATGATAATGAAACTAATGAAGTACCCCACCCTGGATAGTAAAGCGGTGGATACTTTACATACCAATTGCAACGGCCGTTTTGAGGGAAGTCCAAAAGGCACGTTTTTTCACTTTGTTACAATTACCTTTACTCATGCACATATAAGAACACATAATGGTTAATATTCCACCAACATTACACATTATTAGTCGAAATAACACACGTTTTGGAAATTAAAACAAATTGACAACATCTCTCTTCGACTTCCCGCCAAAACTCCTTTCTTTCCTTTGCTCATCACATTTGCAAAATTTTACCAATCAAATTTCGCTCTAAATTCAAATCCATTACAATACCGTGCACATAATATTCTAATCCATGTGCCTACACTAAACTTTTTTTAAAAAAGCTTTTAAATCTTCGTTCACCTATCATTAGGAGGGCGAAACTAATCCGGCCTGTAATCTTACGTAATTATAACATGGCGGGCCTTGTGTGGTCACGATTTGTGCTATCTAGGCATGGGAGCTTAAAACTCTACTTGGGCTCTATGTAGAGTAAGATATGTCGGAAGATAGAATGGCGGGAATCTGATTATCATCGCGGACAGACTTCGGGTGGAGGTACATTGAGAGAGATTTATTGAATACATGATTGGATTACAACAGTAAATAATTAAATAATAATAATAAAAAATAAAATTATTTTTTTTATTGAGAAAGATTTATTGAATACATGATGGAATTACGTAAGAAAGGAAATAGGTATGAAAGAGAGTATCTGTGTAAAGATGAGAAAGGGTATACTTCGTTGGTTCGGGCATATAGAAAGAATGTCCGAAGAAAGAATGACAAAACTGATATACAATGCGAAAGTCGAAGGATGTAGGTACCGGGGAAGACCGAGACTATCTTACCATGACCAAATAGATCGAGTCTTATATGAAGGACAAGTCAGGAGTCTCCGTAACCGGCGAGTGTGTATGAGACGAAATATGAGAGTAGAGGAAGCCAGAGAGGTATGTAAGGAAACTGTTGGAACTCTGTACTCTCTGCCTACCCCGTAAGCGATCTGGCGTGATGATATAGATAGATGGAATTACGTCAGTTAAATAATTAAGTTATTACATTTTCTTACTATCTTGATTGAATTGTTTTTAAAGTTTATTGCGTGATTAGTTAAAGTTAGGTACTTATAATACGATCTTAAAAATGATATATTGTCGCCATACAACAAATTTAACATAACCAGTATGTGGATAAAAAAAAAACAATATTTTGCTCTTTTTTAAAGTTATATGCAACGAACGGATTTAAACCCTTATTCGTTTATATTTCTGTCCTGTATAATTATTGCGCTTCAATAAATTAATTTCTATCAGTTGACTTTTTACTTCAGAACAAAAGAACGAATATTGTTAAAATATATTTAAATATAGTTGTATACACATTATATTTTATTAATATATTTTATTTTGATTATTTGCCTACTCTCCAAGTATCTGGCAATGATATAAACGGATGTTTTATGGACGCTTTTATTATCTTATTACTTTATCAATCCATAGCACCAAAACAAAAACAAGAAAACAGCTCAATAAAAAATATATACACATACTAAGTAATACATCCATTTAGCCACTTAAACTACATGAGGAAATGTAAACAATATTAAAAAATACTCAATAAATGTATTGAGTATTTTTAAAGTGTAAGCTTATCTCTAATTGTGTTCGTAGCCTAACATTAAGGCCGTGAGTTAAACCAGCTGATAATCCAGGATGTAAACACGCGAAACACGATCGCCTCCCGTAGTGCGCCCGCCGACCGCCTGGTGGCGACACTGGGTTCAACAACATAGATCCAATAGAGGTATATGACTATATTTTAACACATAAAATCTATACATAATTATGCACAGCTGTGGCGGACGTAACCTACATTATTAATCACCTGTAGATCACGAGATTTAAAGTTTACGCAACCTTTGGAATTGTTGTCAGTCGGACACTAAATGGATATATCTATAACCAATCTGACCACCGTCTTTAGGATTCTCGTTTGGCCTTGTGGTGGCTGTCTGGCGCGGGTCACTCCCTTCCCACCAATATGGTCGAGAGGAGTGGTGGCTAGTCATACTCGTGAACGGGTGCTGCTTGTAGGGACTAGTCCACCTGGAATCCTTTAGACACTCTTTATAAATAACATCATTAGTCTCATATTTCAGTCGTACGGCATCACCCTGGAGCTAGATTGTAAACTATTTAATTGTAACTTATACATGGTATCCACACAATATGATTGAAAACAAATAGAAAGGAAATAAAAAAAAAAGAAAAATAAATAAAAAAAGACAAGCCCGCTGATTTTCTTCGCCGGATCTTCTCAGTGGAGGCCGTGCTCCGATCCGGTGGTAGATTTGTAGTGAGTATTCGTAATTCAATTAGATTAAAAAAAAAAGTAAATTGACTATTTATAAGCGCCCCCACAGGGCTTATACAAAATAAATTATTATTTGATTTTAAATTTTAAGTTTATTTATATCATTACCTTGTGAGATAGGCAGAGACATAGTCCTAACATGTTCTTTGCTTACAGCATTCACTGTTTTCCTCTACTCTTATAGTTCCTCTCATATACGCTAGCCGGTTACAGAGACGCTTAATTTCATCATCATCATCTCACCCTATACTTGTCCACAGCTGAACATAGGCCTCCCCAATGGTTTTCCACCGTAACCGGTCTGATGCCACCTGCATCCAACGACTTCCTGCGATTTTCACAAGATCGTCGGTCCATCTGGCAGGCGGCCGTCCCACGCTGCGCTTGCCAATACGTGGTCTCCACTCTAGAATCTTTCTGCCCCAACCCCCGTCCGATCTACGTGCTATGTGACCCTCCCATTATCACTGCAGCTGGCTAATCCTGAGGGCTATGTCGGTGACCTTGGATCTTCTACGCATCTCCTCATTCCTGATTCAATCACGTAGAGAAACGCCGAGAATAGCTCTTTCCATAGCTCGCTGAGCAACTCTGAGCTTTTTTATGAGACCTTTTATAAGAGACCACGTCTGATCGACTAAAAACTTTAGTCTTGAGGCACTGAGGTATTTCGGATGGAAATATGTTGCGCAGTTTCCCGAATACTGTCCAGCCGAGTTGGATTCGAGGATCGACCTCTCTTTCAAAGTTGGACCTACCTAACCGGACTGCTTGCCCCAGGTAAATGTATTTGTCGACAGCTTCAACAGTAGAGTTCCCAACGGTGAGTGCGGTGGGTACGACATGGACGTTAAACATTATTTTCGTTTTGTCCATGTTCATTTTAAGACCCATTTGTTAAGGTCACCGAGCATTTGTTCTAATTCTTCCAGCAATGCCGCCATGACTACAATGTCGTCGGAAAATCGATGGTGAGTGATGTATTTGCCATTGATGTTGATGCCAAGCCCTCACCATTCCAAGACGTTGAAGGCGTCCTCTAAGGTGGTCGTAAACAGTTTCGGAGAAATGAGGTCTCCCTGTCTTACTCATCTTTTTATGGGGATCGCCTTCGTGCCCTGCTCCTGTACTCGGACTGACATGGTGGCATTATTATACAAGCACTTCAACACTTCGATGTACCGATAGGCAATGCGACATCGCTGGAGAGATTTAAAAACCGCCCAAGTCTCGATCGAATCGAAGGCTTTCTCATAGTCCACAAACGCCAAGCATAGTGGCCGGTTATATTCCTCAGTCTTCTGTATAATCTGCCGCAGCGTATGTATGAGGTCTACGGTACTAAAGCCTTTCCAGAAACCGGCTTGTTCGGGAGGCTGGAAGTCATCAAGCTTGCGTTTGAGACGATTCGCAATAACTCTCGAAAACAACTTATAAACATGGCTCAGCAATGTGATGGGCCTATAGTCCTTCTATAAGGTGTTATCACCTTTCTTAAAAAACAGCACCACCACACCCCTATTCCATGCTTCCGTTGCTTTCCCTTTGAGCAATACAGAATTAAAGGGCCTCTGAAGGACTTTAAGTATAGGCGTTCTGCCCGCTTTCAGAAGCTTTGTTGTTATTGAGTTGTTTGAGAGCCATCCTAATCTTGTACAGGCTGATTTCCGGGATATCTTCGGTGTAGTGTCGGGTTAGCTTGGCTCTTGGGGCTTTTACCAAGTCAGCAACAGATTCAGCTACTAAAGTATATAACTATCCAACCTCTCTATCTCCCTGAGCAACTCTGACCTATTTGACTTAACGATTCCGTCCTCCGTCTTCAGCTTCGTCAGCTGGCTTTGCCCAATAGACGCGTCTCTTGCGAACACTTTGGAGCCTTTGTTCTGCCCTATGGTCTTCTCAATACGTCTTGTATTGAAAGACTGTAAATCGTGTCGTAAGGACTTCAATATCTGTCCATTAAGCTGCCTATAGGACTTAGCATCATCTGAGTTTTGGAGCGTCATGGAACGTCGCTTAACTATGAGGTTTGGGTGTAGTTAGATAGTTTTTGAGGCCTATTTTTACGGTGGGGCTTAAAATACTTGGATACGGACAGTCTATCAGCTTGCTGTTGATTTCGTCCACTGATGCGCTGCTGTCTAGCGATTCGAAGCGGTTTGTCAATTCGAGTTAAAAGCCCTCGGGGTTTTGGATGTCGGAGCGTAGACTTCATCACACGCGATCTTTCCATTTTGACTTAATATTTAATGGGCCTCTGACCATTCGGTGATCACTGCCAGTTTTTACCCTGTGAATCACGGAGACATCATTAAATATTTGTCGCTTGGTGCTCATGATGAAGTCTATCTCATTTTTTGTGTCTCATCCAGGTCCATTTCCTATGAGGCGGCTTCTGGAAGAAAATGTTCATCATAAAGAGTCTCTCTTTCTCCAGAAATTCAGCCAGCCTCTGACCCCTGTAGTTGCGCTGCCCATTTCCAAATTGCCCCACTCTCATTGAAGTCACCCATAACCACTGTAAAGTGTGCTTTGGAAGGATTGCTCTACTAAAGTCCTCATACATAACTTTGACCTCATCATCTAAGTATGCCGAGGTCGGAGCGTAGACCTGTATGACCTTTAGCGAATATCTTTTGGATATTCTGACCCGACCGTGCTCGACACACTAGAGATGGACACAACGTTGTTTATGAGTGACTTGTGGACGATCTCGACGAACCTTGACTTAAAGATTTATATTCTTTAAAATCATTAATAACTTTTATTTTCGGATATTTTATCCTATTATTAATCCAGTGATAGCCTAGTGGTTAGATCGTTGGACTGCAAATTCAGAGGTCTCGGGTTCAATCCCAGGCACGCACCTCTGTCTTTTCGAAAGCATGTGCGTATTAGAAATAATTATCACTTTAAAGGTGAAGGAAAACATCGTGAGGAAACCTGCACGCCTAAGAGTTTCTCGAAGGTGTGTGAAGTTCGCCAATCCGCACTGGGCCAGCATGGTGGACTATGGCCTAAGCCCTTTTAGTTTCAGAAGAGGTCCGCGCCCAAAGGTAGGACAGTTTCTTAACAGGGCTAATACTATTATTATTATATTATATATATTTTATAACATAATGTAATCTATCTCATATAGATTGCACTATACGCGCTACATATACCGCTCGTAACGCTGTATGGCCTGTTCTTAGCGATACTGAAATATGATAGTCTTTAAGCTAAGTTGGAAGCCTTATAGGCGGCTTGATACGTTCCAAAAGGAGGTGGCCAGTGGCCACAAACCCGCCTACACCAACCCGCACTGGGCCGTCACGTCAGAGTATGACTTAACCTCTCTCACCCCGATTTTCGTTATTATGTTATAAACGCTTTGAAACATACATAAATAGCAATGTTAGAATATAAATATACTCGTCTACTCGTCGTAGTGTGCGATGAAAATTTATGCGACGTGATATAATAGTGATAATTACCCGGTATCACGAAGCATGTGAGCTTAATTAAAAATTAAGATGCAAAGTTTTAACGTAGGCATATGTACATATTATATTGGTTTACATCAACATAAGACTTGGATGAATATGAAAATGATAGTCTTTCACGAGTTATGGGTAATTCACTGTTGCTACATTGTTGCCATCCGAGTAGCCATTCATTATCTGATCGGAGACAGCTGATAAAGTTATAAATATGTATTAAAAAATCTGAAGACTGATATTATCTGGTTATTGCTACGCCTTTTTAGTTTAAGGTATCTTAATCGTTTTGCATTCCTACTTTGAGCCTACATCCTTTCCTACAATATCGACCTAGATTTGACTAATATATTTGCCTCGTTGGCCTCGTGATCACAAAGCGCATCGCTTTGTGATCACGAGGTCCTGAGTTCAAATCTTAGGTCAGACAAATGTAGGTTTTCTAACGAAAACTTCCCAATATGAGTCCGGAGTCTGGAATTGTGCCCCCTATTACATGGGACCTCACATCGTCGGCGAAAAGTGGGTGTACTCAGTACACCTCTGCCACCCCCGCTTAGGGAATACAGTTGTGACGATTAAACACTTATTTTATTTATTATTTGTGAGTTATTTTGTGTTATTGTGTACTTACTAGAGAAGCTATGTCAAACAAAAAATGGCGTGCAACTTGATGGCCGCGGGGTTAGCAAGGATGTTTGTGTTTTCATAGATAATAAATTATTCTGTTTTTAAAGTTTCGATGATTTCGACGGACGATTTAGCGCATTGGATAAGAGCTTAAGCCGCTCCACCCACTGGGTCTAATAGTCGTGGGTTCGATTCCCGCACAGGACAAATGTTTGTGTGATCCACAATAATTTGTTTCGGTCAGGGTATTTGTGTATGTGAATTTTCATGTTTGTAAACGCACCCACGACACTGGAATAAATCATAGTTTGGGGCCACGTTGCTAAAAAATAACGAGAGTTGTTTAAACAGTATATCAGTGTACATGAAGGCATATTTTTGAAATAAAACTTAGCACGCAAAGAACATTGCGAGAAGCATCTGGAACAAAGGGAACTGTATGCACTCAAACTTTTGCTACAAAACAAATTGAAGTATTTTTCTAATACGTTGTACATACTAACTCTAAATGTTACAATATATTGCCTACTATGCCAAAATGTGAGTTTTTTTTTATTTAGGCTGGATTGGATGAATGGATGATGATGGATCTACTTGGGCTGCCTGCCTCGTTGGTCTAGTGGCAAAGCGCATTGCTTTGTAATCACGAGGTCTTGGATTCAAATCCTAGGTCAGACAAGTGTAGTTTTTCTAACGAAAACTTCCCAGTACGAGTCCGGAGTCTGGAATTGTGCCCGGTATATGGCAATAGGCTCGCCCACTATTACGTGGGACCTAACATCGTCGGTGAAACGTGGATGTACTCAGTACACCTCTACCACCCCCGCTTGGGGAACATAGGCGTGACGGTGTGTGTAACCTACTTGGAGTTCATATCTGAATTCGAATAAAAAAATATCGTTATTTAGCTCAAGGCTGGCTAAAACGATTTGTTTTTTATTTTTTTTGTCATCAGGTTGGCAGAATAAAATTAGCCCCCTACTAAAAAAAATAACTATAATTGACAAAAGGAACAATGCAAAACGCTAAATTAAATTCAAATATCGAAAGACGAAGTCGCCACGCCGCCCCCGCGCCTCTCTCGGTGAGATTTATTATATTTGTCCTGCGCTTATTTCATTATTGCCTGTCGTGAAATTCCAAACGGTCGCGTCGGTTCGAATTTCGAATTTTCGGCATAGATTTTGAAACAATAATCTGAATTGGGCACAATAATTGTGGGTTAAACAATCGTTTTTTTAATCATTATCAATTAAGAACTAAGCTTGTTTGTAATATAATAATCTTGTTGTATTTTTTATACAATACCCATATGAAAAAGTATTGATTGATTCATGAATATATGAAAAAAAATAAAAAAAAAATCCCAAGTGGGGTTAGCAGACAATATTAGGCTCTAGTGTAACTGGCGGCAAACTTATAGCTTAGCCAAAAAAATCCATACACAAAACACAATTCCAGACTACAGACAGCTGGTGGGAAATTTTCGATGGAATCATTCTAATAACACTTGTTTTGACTTAAGAGTAATACTACTACCATAGGCACTGTATCTGTAAAGTCTGCTAAGATTTGTATATAGATTTATAATATTACATTTAATCTGTGCCTACTAAATTTCATTGTTGTTATTTGTTACAGGTATATCCAAACAAATGAAATTGCTGTTAACACACTGAAGGACATAACATACATAGGTACCTATTTATGAAACTATTCTTCGCCCATCCAAAATTCGTAATTACATATTTTCGAAGACTGGGCAAAGGCTACATAAATCATAAATGTAGTGAAGCAACGGGGAGTTAATGCATTAAAACGTTTAAAAACAAGAATAACTTTAGAGGGTTAAAACGTTATGTAAATGGCAAGGAAATCGTTTTCTAACTGAACTGTGAAAGCGCGCAAAAACTTTTTGATGAGATCCCACTGAGCTTGCAGTAAACTTAAAATTTTCCAACAAACATTTCCAAATTCAAATTCAGAACTCGAGAAATTTTATTCCATTATCTGTATTTCTAGTACTTAAAAAAAGGAGAACATTTTCTTTCGAGTTGCCCGAATTCATAATTCGAATGTCGATTAAAAGTTCGTAAAATTTCGCTTGTACAATCACTTATGAATAGAAAGCGCTCAATGGATATCTGTCTCGTTCACACTTGGGAATAACCTTATCAATCTAACACGAATCGAACAATAGCGTCGCATGTTTGATTTATACAGTCGCTTAGTAGGAACATTACGGATAATTATAGCGCGACCAAGTGATGTTAGCACCTTTGAAAATAATTTACCGTTTCAAGATTCTTACAACCATTTACGTAATTAATAATAAAGCGTAAAATTTATGAAAATAAAATACCGATTCATTGGTCCAAGCTATAAAATATGATATATAAAAGCTGTAACATAATAAACGCAAGACCTAAAAGTAGTTTTGTTCTAAATCGGTAACTGAATTGATTCCAACAATTTTAATGTATCATAAATTTTTATTTAATTTGCAAAAACTGGTTTTACTCCTTTAGTGTGCTATAAAAAAAATAATTTATTCTTGATTCATAGCAAGAAGAAGATTCCAAATGCATTCCTAAAACGTATTGCTCAAAACGCACACATACACGTTCAAGTTTAATTGTTAATTGGGGTATAAAAGTGCTTTAAAAAGGAATTTGGTTTTTGTTTTGACTTTATGAAGCAATTCTCTAATTGGGGTGTCTGAGGTCTTGCGTTTATTATGTTACACCTTGTATATATGTTTAAGTTTTCTTTACTAATGAACAAATTTTAATGGTATGGTGATATTTTATGAAAATGAAATACAAATATAGTAATATATTAGAGTATAAAAATTATAATATGGTTTGGTACTTAAGGGTGATGGGTCACTCTCTTATATGTGAGTATACTTAGTGTAAGCTTATTTATTTTATTATAAGCTTAGAAAATATAGACAAGATATGACAACTTAATACTTTTTTAGGGGAAATTTAATTTTAATATTTAAATTCGAATTATAAAATGTATATTAAAAAATATATCTCGAAAATATTATCTACATAAAATAACAGAACTCTTTAAAAAGGCAATTTCAAATTGCGAACTGTCAATTGGAACGTTCAGTTACAAATCCCAAGAGGTCTCGTACGAGCTACACCTCCACAAAAGCCGAACAGAAGTAGGAGCTCAGCTCGCGAGCTTTTCAAGGGTGGTGGCCGCTTTCGGCGGGAAAGCGGCTTGAGCCGGGGGTGGGGGCAGGCGGCAGGGGGGCGTGATGGCCCGTATTGATTTAGTGCCGTCGTCGACGGAGCTATGTACTGTTAGGTAGGTGGGTATTGCTCCGTGTCGCTTGATGCGCTTTCTTTGACGGAGTTTGGGAGGCACTTGGTCTTGTTGATGCAGTCTTTGAAGGTGTGGTACGAGTGATTGAAGTTTATCAAACCCTGATGATGAGTAGCTTTGTAGCTACAAAGGTACTTATTGCAGACATATGTGTACCTGGATAGAGCTTTTTCTAGAAGAAAAAGCCTTTATAATCCCTTAAAGTTACTTTCTTTGGTAGATGTTTAAGATTTAGTCACGATGTTAAAATATAATTTATATAGCTTTTATAGACTGCTTGATGCTGACATAATTAATGAGATAGAAGTACCTTCATAAGACTTAAACAACAGCGCACTTGACAATAAATTTAATTTTTTCATCACTAATGATATATTTACTGTATTAACTATTGGTGCATGATACTTAATTATTGTATTAATTATTATATTGATCAAAAATATAATATATATAGCTTTTATAGACTGATTGATGCTGACATAATTAATGAGATAGAAGTACCTTCATAAGACTTAAACAACAGCGCACTTGACAATAAATTTAATTTGTTCATTACTAATTATATATTTACTGTCTTAACAATTGGTGCATGATACTAAATTATTGTATTATTATATTAATTGTTATATTGATCACCTGACGCTCAGATACATTTGTATGCAAAACAATATCAAAATATTTAAGACAAACAGCATCTTCATAAACGCATTTAGTAAATCTCAAAAGCGCATTTCTTTGCTTCCATCTGTCAAACATAAAACAATCTATAGCAATTTTCTAGTACGCTCACAATGTAAAATCGTTTTCCGCCGCTGCAGCGCTTTATTCCCGTGGGAATACCCAGCGTCGAACATCTAAATGGATATTTAACTTTAGTCTCAAGGAACCTAAAGTCTATTGCCTTCGCCGTCCTCCGGCGAAGCTTGTTTTTTTTTATTTCGAGAAACTTGCGAAGCTCTAGCAAATGGTTTTAAATAGTCCAGATACAGCTTTAAAGTTTTATAATGGTCTGTTTATTTGAGTTTGTTTTGCTTAGTGTTTTATATGTTAGGTACTTACCGTGACTTTGTCTGTGTTATGGTAAAACATGTATAATGAGCAACCTTAACCAGTATTTGAGCTTAAGTACTTTAAAAGTGTTATTGAAATAGAGACCAAGCTTCATGGTTTTTTTGAACAATAATTCATGAGGATTCCTTTGTTTACCCCGCAAGGGATTTGACGTGATGATATAGAGAGATAGATAGAATTCATAAGGAAATATTATTAATGTAAAAGTTTGTATGTTTAGATGTTCGAATGTTTGTTACCCAATCACGATAATACGGCTGAACGGATCAGGATGAAATTTGGATACAGGTAGTTTTATTACCTGAATTAACACATAGGATACTTTTTATCCCGGAATAATGTAAGGTTCCCGTCTAAAGTGAACGCGGATGAAGTCGCGGGCAAAAACTAGTGGAATATAAAAGCAATGTAAATATATTAGTAAGATATGTTGTTCTGAGGCGCGTATCTTAATAAATTTTAATATCTTATTTATTATCTCTTTCTAAGTAATACGTAATCATTACTTATATTTAAATTGCGTGTATAAAAATCAACTTCGTCAAACTAGGTTGTTTATATTTCTAAGTATTTTAAGGAGATTGCACAGAGTAGTGCAGTGTCAGAAAATTACGGAAATCAAAAAATCTATAATATTAATTAATACCTATAATATTAATTATTTTAAGAAAAAATAGTAGTGATAATATAAATACATCCACCCTTGTACTAGGGTGGATGTATTTATATCATTTTTACTTGTATGTCTTAATTCTCACGTAAGTTAACATGAGTCAATAACAGAACGCTACATTTATCTTTGAGATGGAGAAATATTTGATCAAATTTTTTGACAACTATAGCCAGATATGAAACCTTAAAGATTTTCAAAAATCACGCTATGCATATAGCTGTGTATACTTTAATTTGTTCTCCTTATCGATATTATTCTTACCTGTTTACCAAATTCTTCACATGATTTTGTTATTCGAACTAGACAGATTTTTAAGCCCGTACACGCAAAATACACGTTCTGGAGAAATTACCTTAACTTGCTATTTAATGAACTAATAGTTCGTAAAGAACATTTACAGTAAGAAGTTACAACAACTACCTTTACCGTTATTTTCATATAAAATGCTATATCAAGATAACAGAATTGGTTCAAAGACACAATTATGAATGTTGCTTAATATTAGCTTGATGCCTCTGCATTGTCCGCTACTCTGTGCGGGCCATAAAGAATTTTATGGTCGTTGTATTGTGGCGGAGCGCGCCTACATTTTACACCCGGCTCCGGCCACGCTTCCTACTTATTTTAATTACCATTTTAATTACTATATGACCACCGATAACTATCGTATCTTCACAACACTATTGTTCGGATTCGTTCGCACAAAAACACGTATACGAGTACCAAAAAAACATTAAAACTTGAACCAACTTCGTATGAAGAAAAAAGGCGTATAACAAAGTTTTGACGCCTAAATGTTATTCGGAACTTTATATATGCTTACTTTAGACAGTTGGTATTTGCAATTCACAGACAGAAGTCTCGGCAGGTAGGACTTTAGAGTTATCTTTTATTTATAACTACGCAAAGAATCCCTCTTTAATAGATACTACAATTGTTTCTCGAACGTTCGCCGTTTAGATGAATACCGATCTAGTGTGAAGTGAGATCTAGATTGCGTCAAATCGAGTTATACGGCGCGTAGGTGCCGTATCTTAAGAAGTGATCTCGACTGATGACAATACGTTATGGAAGTCATTAAGCCACGGTTTGTTAGGTTTAAAATGGGCGTAACGAGAGATTTGTTACAAGTTGATACAAGTTTACATTAACGATGAAATAATTTATTTTGATTCAACTGTCTATGTAATTTCATATTTATTTGTTTGTTGTGTGTTTGTGACCTTATGCTAAGCTATTAATAAAACATGTACATTAGAATAATTTCGACAAATTTTCCCAAGGATGTGTATAAGATTATGACGTACGTTCAAATAAACAGCTTAACTTATTTGTTATTTTACATCCCTATGGTCATAGTAAAAACATACTCAAATTAATTTAATTTCAATTCATTTGTCATGCTTTCCTATAATAATCTTGAAATAAAACTTCAGACACATAAAATATAAATATGACAGTTAAATCCGCCAAAAAACATGTTGTATTTCTTGCGATATCGAGTTAATTTATTCAGTCAACAGAATTATATACGAAAACTGACACTTAAAAAAAGTAGTAGGGGGTTCACGAGTCCGGAAACCAGCGGGTGTTCGCTCTCATAATTATATTCACGACTGATATTTTTGAACTTTCACGTGAGCTCTTTATTTCGACGGCTTTTTTTCTAAACTCCGTGATTTACGTTAGTTGGCTCTGAATTCTGTGAACGCAAAGTGCCGAAAGCTTTATGCGGCCACCAAAATTTATTTTGTTTTAAACGATCCCTAAGCATTGTCTCTAATATTTTGGTTTCAGTGAAAAATAACGTGTTATATATAAAATGGGAACGTTCTATTTGTAATATGAATTATAATTATGGGGAATGTGTCTCAAATAATATATGAGGCATGGAATCTTTATATTATTGAATAAAACATCGTGTGAGGTAGGTATATAAATAAGAGTTTTTTTTTTATTTTGGCCTGAAAATTATTTTGTACGTCGCGGCAGAATGATCATTAATATTGAAATATTTATATCGTTTTCTTGTTGATTTTGCGTCGTATCCTTGTTCGCTGAAAACTTGTTACATATTTAACGAAAACAAAGAATATAACACCATATGATATAATGAACTTGCGCCAGATCTTTACAAGTATCTCCATGGACTAAAACCTTGGTTTAGTAGAACATGGTGCAACTGGTGATCAAGAGGTTTTAGGATGGAATCTTAGGTCAAATATAGTGTTATTGGTTACAGTATTTGATGCCGCCTGGCATAATAACAATAAATTCGCCTCTTTATAACCGCTATAGTTAGCGAAATGCCGATATACAAAGTACAGTTGTACCACCTCTGCCTGTAGAATGTTTTCGTGATGGTTTGTTTGATTTACGTATCGACATAATACACCGCTTTGGTTTGTAGGTGCGGTAATTCCTTCTAGTATTTATACAGCTAGTGGGAGCTGAGTATGCCATTTTATATTAGCCCAAGCCTATATATTTCAACAATCCTGGCAATCGTGAGTGTATATTTTATCGAATTATTCTTTCAATACCGTTTTTAAAGGACCAGGATATCATACCAGACAGAGAGTTTGAGCTGAAACTCAATGTTAAACTTAAGTATTACCTGAGCACTATAAAGTTATATAGGTAAGTGTATATACACAAAGTAAAAACAATTAGTTACCACAGCGAGTTACCGTGGAGCCTTACCCACTCCTCTTTCCTGTTAGTTTTCGCTCTCTTGCACTTTTCCGGAGCAAAAAGAACAAAAGATTTACGCCGACCACGTCTGGGCCTTTCCCGAGGTGTGTGCTATTGTTTGTACTTAAGTATTATAGTTAAACCTTACAGCTGTAATGCGGAAGGTGAGATTTACAATTTTGGTCTTTATTGCGTTGACTGCCCCAAGGCAGAGTAGTCAAAGTCAAAAACTCCGCTGTAGAACATAAGCTTCTCCCAAAGATTGCTACAATGATGCGAGCGCTCTAATGACGCAAGCAAATATCACAATATTTTTACGTAAGTCGATATAAAATAGTAAAACGTATAAAATATAATACCATATAAGTATCACAGATCAGAGAAAATTACGAAAAACTCGATTCCGATTTATCTAACATTGGAATCGAGCCCGCAACTATTCAACTACGATCTAGCGTTTGTCCATAACATTTATTACTAGTTGCCGAATCAATATCCATTGACGAGAATATCACTGAGCCATATCATATCGCTCAGCTGAGCCAAATTAGGATCAGACTCAGTCACGCGAATCATCTCCCGATAGACACAGTTACCTGCGAACAGGACAGCTCTATTGATATGCGTTAACCGCCCTAATTAAATAGGTACCTACTAGTTATGAATTAATTAGAGAGCAGCATATGAGTTTAAACTAGTCATTTAGCATGGTTATATAGTCACATGTGGCATCAACTGTATCAACAAATTCAATTATTGATAAGCAGCAATTATTACAGCTATAAAATAGTAAAATCCAAATATAAACATCGACTTTAATTTATAATGTTTTATTGATAAATATGGAATTTTATTTATACTCGAAAAACAATCATGTTTAGTCCTAATTACGAGAATAAATGCTAATAGTAATATTAAATTATTACCGGTTTCCACAAAATATACCCACTTTACAAGTACATTCGTTTTACTTTCACAAATAGTAGGGGTATACAGTCAAAGAAATTTCATTCCAATTTACAACTTTCATCTCAAAAGCTTAATTAATTATGATTTATTAAAATCTATTCCGATTCCTGCAGAGTTGACTCACACTCAACAATGAGTTAATAATCTAATTTAAATTTTCCTTCGACTTCTATGTCGTGAGCCATGTTTCAAATTCGTATAAATCACCGACTCGAACTCGTCCGACGGAAATAGCACTCCGTCCGTTCATAAATCCAAGTCTATTTAGGCAATCTCAAACGAAAAAACCTGAAATAAGCCGCATAACATGTCACCTAGTACACGACTTTCTTTCTTAAAAAAAGCAAATGACAGGTTTTATTTATTGCACTTGATTGAATTCACATTCTTTTTTCGAATGAGTTAAATTTTAAGCAACTGGATAAAAACGGATATTGATGCCATTTCCATAAATTAATTGTTGTGATAAATTGAGTTAAATAAAAAAAAATAGCGAAATTTCTAAAAAATCTTTAAGCTTTAAGAAAACTTGTTGCTGGATTAAATAGATATTGGTACTATTTCCATATTCTTTAAATCAAAAGGTTACTTAAATCGCTAATATATCATTAATTCATTGCATAAAACAAAACTACCTGATAATGACGCTATATGTAACAACATGTTAGTGATGAGTTTTCTGCAACTGAATGTAAGATAGTCAGGACTCGGTAAAAAAATGAATAACAGATAAATGAATTTCATTGCAAATTGAACCTTCCTTTCACAAAAACAATGTATAAGTTACATAATTAGTGAGAAGCGATACTGTTTTATAATATTATCATCATCACAATCACTGCGAACGTTGTGATACGCATCAGTCTAATGTAATGAATGCAAATGTATGGAGGGCGCGGGTTCTGAGCGGCGTCGGCGTCGCGGCCCGGTGCGGCGCTAAAACTTGTTGCTATGCGATCTTGTTATTCTGACACTGATATCTCCTTGTTTTTATATAGAAAAGTACATGCTTTCATCCTTAAAACTACATGGTAATTGTATCTGACAGGTTGTTAGATGTCCAAATAATTCGGTATCAAACAATCTGGTCAATTTTTTTTATTTATAGTACGAAATACGATAAACGTCAAAATAAGAATGCAAAAGTAGCTCAAAAATGAAACGAAATTAACGAAACTTGAACATTTTAAGCCACCAGCAAGAATTCATTCCGCCCTCCTTATATGTACCTCGAATATTTTCGTAAGTATTTTAGTAGTGTAACATTTAGCGTGGGAAATAGCTGTTGTTTCACTAACACGTACTGTTTGGAATTAAACAGGTTCTTAATTACATCTCAAATGAATGTGTGTACCTGCTAATAATTAATTTATATAGCTGTGAGGTCTCCTCTTACGTAGGTTGATGAATAGAAACAAATTGCTTCGGCACTTCTTATCTAAAAGCACGCGAATCCAATGAATCTAAGACAAAAACAAGTATCTCAAATAGTTGAAGTAAATTTATAAATCAAAAAACGGAAATTGTAGAGAATGATAAATATCTTACTAAAATATAACTACTTATGTAAAAGAAGTTTCCTAGTGTTGAACAAAAAACTATTCTTAAACATTCAGTTATTATGGAGTGCGTGCTAGAGAAGACACTTCAACTATTTTTTTTCTAGCACGCATTAGAGTGCATTCATTCTAGCTTACTTTATACCGGGTGCTTGCTGCAACGTAACAAGTTCTAGACAGGGTTTAAAATACACAAGAAACATAAAAATCATTGTCTTTGAAAACACAAACATCCGCGCTAACCCCGCGGTCATCAAGTTACGCGGTATTTTTATTTGAGACAACTTATCTAGTATCGTAGTACGTGACACAATGATAAAAATAAACTGCAAAATCCTCTCGAACTCGAAATTAACCATAACTAAAGCCGACATTATCACTCCTGTTTAATATCAATTCGTCTCTTCTTATCTCAACGTTAAGCGCTGTTGATTCACCGATGTAATTAGTCTCCATAAAACCCTTGATACATATTAATTAATCCCGTCATACCGGTTATATTACAGTTTAAAATAAACGCAAAACATTCATTTTATGAACTGTCTTAAGCTGGGTTATTTTCTTTTTAATTTATTTAGACTGCGACAGTTACTTTGATTTTAATAGGTATTGGAAATGTTAGTGTTGTATACGTAATTGATGCCGTTCAATTAAAACTATTTTATTAGAGCTTGATTTCGTTTTAGAAGTTATTTAAAATTGGAAGTGTTACTAATAGTGTAGTTTAACCAGATATTTTTTTATAAAACCTCTAATAGTTTAAAACAGAACGGAACATTGGTCAAAAGAGATAAGTATAATTAATTAATTATATAACATTACATCGATTAAGTACTTGAAATATCATTTCCTGAAATAAAACTATTCACGGATTTTATCGCGGTTTATTTTTTTTATTTTTAGTTCCCGACGTTTCGAGTGCTTTGCAGCACCCATGGTCACGGGAGGGACTGAGGTGTTAGACGCCCAATAGGCATAGTTGTTCACGGGGTACCCTCAAACTTTTGGTTCTTCAAGATCGGACCAACAACAACAAAAATAATTAAGAAGTTTGAGGGTACCCCGTGAACAACTATGCCCATTGGACGTCTAACACCTCAGTCCCTCCCGTGACCATGGGTGCTGCAAAGCACTCGAAACGTCGGGAACTAAAAATAAAAATAAAAACCGCGATAAAATCCGTAAAATAGTTTTATTTCATGTGTAATATTCGCGTAAATCTAAGAACTCAATATCATTTCCTATTTTATAAGTTATAATAATTATTCAAAAGTCTTAATGTTTACAAAGGTTAGGAGAAATTTCAAGACGAGTGTTATTTAAATATGGGCTTATTTTCGCAGAGAAATTTGAAAGATATCTAACTATGCAATGCTTTCTCATTATTATTATCCTGACTCTTTTATTCGGCAATTAGATGGTGTGAAAATTAGATGTATTTTAAGTAGAACATCTCACTAAGGCAATGATCAAAACTTAAGAAAATATAACTTATTTTTTGCTTGAAGCATACCGCATTAATTATATATAAACAGCGGCAGTCCGCTATGAAAATTGTTTTGTTAATTATTTACGTTGTATTATTAAAGCGATGACTGGGGCTTGATGAATGGTGCAAACAACTAAGACGAATAGCAAGGCCTCAATTATATAATTTATCATCATAACAAAATGAAACTTAACTTGAAACGTAATTTTTAAAAGACTATCTTATGGGAAAATTTATTTGACATGAGGAAAATGCCTTCAACTCGTGTCAATGGCGGTAAACCTATCGCTATATTCACAAAGTATTTTTAGTCATATTAAAATAATCACGTACAAAAATCTCAAGAAAATGTTAATAAATACTCTAAACACATTTAACATTAACCTTTAACACTAATTTAATAAAACACCCATTAAATTAAAAACTCATTTTTAAAATCGTTCGAAATAATGTAAGTACATTTATCGACATAAAAATATCGAGCACGTATATCGATAATGTAGGAATCGATATAAAAATCGTTCGCGGCACCTATTTAATCATGTCGGCTGGCGCAGCGGCGCGCACCTGCAGCTTACATACATATTCATTATCTCGATATCGGTACGCAGTCACTATCAATGACGGTTTTCGCAACACTACGCCCCGGTGAAAAAAAAACAGACGAATTTTATTTAAATTAAATATACAACACAGGCTTTAATGATGTTTTTTTTAAATATAATGTAGCCCCACACTATTAATTATTCCTGTATCGTTGGTGCGTTTATAAACACCAATTTTCGCAAACACCCAGACCGAAACAAATATTTGTTGATCAGGCAAAGATTTGTCTCGTACGGGGATCGAATCCGCGAGTGCTCGATCTAGTGCGCGGAGCGGCAAGCCGTCCGTTATGTTACTTATAAAAGTTTTGTATATTTACAAGCATTGTGTATAAGTAGATGTCAAAGATATCAATGAGAATGCAATGTTTTGAAAGCGTTGATCATCTATAGGAAGTTAATACAAGGTGACTCTATTGCCTCAGACATTGGTGACTGTTAAATATTCTCTGTCTTTCTATTTCTATCAGCACGTTAGATCCCTCCCAAGATAGGCAGAGAGTATAGAATCTTAACAGTTTCTTTCTGTACAGACCTCTCTAGCTTCTTCTACACACTTTTCTTAACATGCATTCTCGCCGTCTACGGAGACTGTTGATTTGTCCCTCATATAAAACATGATCTATTTGACCATACTGTCTTATAATATATTTCTATTTTCATCTCTATAGACGATGAAATAAGGTTGTTTTTCGAACGTCCTTTCTTATCAATGTTAAATCGCTTATTCCCGAAATCAGCTGTTTCAAGCCTTGTGAGTCTGTCTTTGACACTGAATTTTATAATACAATCATTATTATTTACTACACAAGGCTCCTTTTCCTCTATCCAGGTCGAGGTAACAAAATATAGGTTTGGTTATGAAAATATCACGGAACCTAATTCATAAGTTAGTCATACCTAACCTAGACTTAATTATAGAACTGTAGATATAATTTGTGATTTCTGAGCTATTAGTGGCATAGAGAGATGTTCTTATACGTACGGCTAAATTATCAATAAATTAATTTAGAAGGAACATGAGCTAGCTAGGATGTATTGGGTTACATGGCTATACATTTTAAATAATGTTGTAAGTGTAATTTGTCATTGCCAACGATATCTAAGCTCTTTGTAATAACGAACTAAAATACATTTAATAATATAATAATAATTTGTTTCGGATCAATTTTACATCCATTTTGTTAGTAACAATCTGTCTAAATAACTATGTTAGTAATAAATTTGGCCTCATATATATTTTTTTCTTTATCTTGCCATATAGACCTTTGCTGGTCTGGAGCAGTGGGTCTGAACTTTTATCCAATGCTCAAGAAATGGATTGTCCATTTTACTTGTCAATGCTTAAACGTAGTGATTAACACGACCATTGTTTTTTATATACACTTAAGCATTTTTGGGGTTATGAGCAAAACATGAATTAAGTCACATGTTTAAATTTAATTAATATAAGAAGACACTGTCACGCCTATATTCCCCAAGCGGGGGTGGCAGAGGTGTACTGAGTACGTTTCGCGGACGATGTTAGGTCCCATGTAATAGGGGACGAGCCTATTGCCATATACCGTGCACAATTCCAGACTCCGGCCTCATACTGGAAAGTTTTCGTTTAAAAACTACATTAGTCCGACCTAGGATTTGAACCCAGGACCTCGTGATCGCAAAGCAATGCGCTTTGCCACTAGACCAACGAGGCAGTCGTATAAGACCTTTTTAAAAACAATCTTTTATAGCAAAAGCACTACAAAGTTATTTTGCTTAGCTGAGGAGTTCCTATGGCTTCCTTCCGGCTTCATTATCAGGCTTTGTACACCATCCGGGTCTAAAGTACTCGTCAAGACAAATCCAACGTGCCCAAACACGGCGGAGCTATATTAAGTAGTTAGGTGGTGCCATTGACCACCTTTCGGTTTCATCAACAGACTCTGATCAGCATCTGGTTGTATAGTTCTTGTCAATATCAATCTAACAAGCCTAAACACGAGGGGGTTACGTTGTATATTTCCCAAGTTCCTATGGCCACCTTCCGACACCATCATCAGATCAGCTTTATAGTACCAAAGTATCGCATTGTCACTGATTTTATATACGTATGCGAAGTTTCAGCCCAATCGAATATCCGCAAGTACTTGAAAAATGGATCACAAGTTTTGAACCCGAAAGACAGACAGACGTACGAAAATTGCAAGTTAAATAAAAGCTTGTAAAAAATTAAACACTGTCTCGTCTATATGCCTCAAACGAGGTGACAGATATATACAATGTAGATGTATATTTTGCCGATGATGTTAAATTCCACTGAAGTAGGAGACGAGTCTATTGCCATTCCCATCATCGGGAATTATAACGTGCGCAATAGCAAAATCAGAATTGTTATTTTTGAAAGACTACACAACACTTCGTGTAACATATAATTCGAATCTCAGATCTCATGTTCGCAGCCGCATCATCTTTTAGACCATGGAAGAAATTTAAAAAAAAAAGTTCTAATTATTTAATTTACCAACTTCCTTCGACGTATAATCGTAGGTGCCAACTACGCCGTAATATATGAACGCTATAAAATTTTACGTTAATAAATCACTAGGAATCTTATCCTGTCAAAATCTGTATCATAGACTCAAAAAGGGATTCCATAACAAGCGTTTCACTCGGGCCCCTCACTGAGGGAAAAATTCTAATTTGCAAAAAGCTTTTTAACCGAAAGTCGACTGTATCACGCAACGGTATCGATCACGCTCTGTATTTTTCCATCTAACGAGCGTTTTCTAATCAAAACGAACAATGCTATCACACAGCACCAATTAGAATTGTTACATAGGAACGCCAAAGAAAAATGCAAAGCGGAGACGAATTCAATTTAAAATGAGATTCGTCTGCGTTCCGCTTGGTCCCGCGTCGATCGGGACGAAATTAAAAAAGAGAAAAAAAATCGGGGAGCGGAATAAATAAAAATAGAGATCCCGCTACAGCGCAAGTCTCCGTTGAAATGAAAATAAAACAGCAAAAAGCTTTTTGTGGACGAAATAAATTAAAAAGTGTGTCGCGATTTTGTGAGCGCACCGGGCGGCGGCGGCGCGTCCCCGAACCGTCTATGACTAGCTCATATTTCGCTTGTTTTATTGTTTTTCGATTACATTTTGACGGTGCAACGGTTGCACACGTTTTGTAAATGTCCAGATCACCTTTTACCATCGCCTTTTAGGCTTTATCTTTATTCATTCTGTGTTACTTTCGCTTTGTTATAACACTTGTTATGCGTTTAATGACTGGATGATTTTGAAAGGTAAAAGCTTCTCACGACTTGTCCGAGTCCATTATGGTGAAATGTCAAGTCACATAAATATACTTATCGGAAACAATCGGGTAGCAATTAAATATATTTTATGAAGGTATCCAGCAATTAAGAACAAACAAATGCACTTAATATAACTCGAATTTGATCTTTATGATGTGCAGTTTTAAACTTAGTATGGTAATAACTAGTATTCAAACGATATAAAAATATCATATTGTTCTTTTGACTAAAAGCGACTTATGTTTAAATTAATTTATAAACCAGGAAACAGCATAGATTTCATTTCACCATCAAAGATGGCTAGTTACGAACATTAGTTTTAACTGTATCAATAACGAATATTGTGTGCATCGAGAAGTTATAATTGTTTTCAAACCTTCGAGTATGTGTGTGTGAATAAGTACGCAGTTGGCCGAGAGATCTTTACAGTTTAATCGGACAAGAGAGCGAACGTGAAACAAATACATTCGAACCGGACACTACGCTTTAAGCGCACCAGAATAACTTTAAATACTGTAGTCTGTACCAAGAAACGTTCATATAAATTCTACCAACCAGTTGCTCCTAAAATGACGTCCGTTCACAACTGACCAATCAGCTGCAACGCAAATACAACCCTTCACACCTTACCAACAATAGCCGCTTAGCCGATACAAAATCCATTGTCGGTTCGTCGCGATCTGACAGCGTTTATTGTCGATGTTCTTTCGTCGGACGTCCACGTATGTACGTGTGACGTCAACGTGGAAAAATGACGCCAAGATATTGTTTATTTATGGGTCCGCATGAGTATTGAGGCAATCGTGATGCCATATTAGTGTGAGGATATTGTGGTATGTATATTTGGAATGGCTGCAATTTTCATGCGGCGTTGTGTATGGAAAAGTTTGTGACCAATGGAAGTTGAGGATATAAATCACTTAAAATCATCATCATTATCATTTTATTTACCTACTCTGCTAGTTTTCTCGGGTTGCCTATCTATCTATATTATCACACTAGATCTCTTGCAGGATAGGCAGAGAGTACACAGTTCCAACAGGTACTTTCCTTACAGGCCTCTCTGGCTTCCTCCACTCTCATAGTTCGTCATACACGCCCGGTTATATGTTGTTGTTGCTTTCTCAGTTTGTATTTCAAAAACGCCTTATATGACGTATTTATAGACTTTTTCTAGCTTCATTAATATCCCAAAAATAATGTAGAGTCACACCTTAAAATACACTGATAGAGATTTGTACCTGTTTCTTTTACAAATTTAACTATGATAAACGTTCCTCTTTATAACATCTATAAGGTCTGTATTATCTAAAACTTTGTTATGTTTTACTAAAACGTCCACATTAGCATCCCTAATTCTTTAAAAATTTAATTCATCAACCACCCTTAATGTACGTCACCTACTTAATGCACCCGACTCGGTGGGCACCGGGGGAAAGTTTTACCTAAAATTATATTTGTGGGTCGTCACGCTTTTCCGGGGGGAGGGGCGGTAGAGGGGAGAGCTGGGAGGGCGATTAGAGGGGTCCTTTGTGAGTTCGCCGTAGGTGGCTCGCGGCGTATCTATAGTTGACCATTGATTGAGATTCGATATAATATTTATCGAGGGGTGAAAATTGAAAGAGGTTACTCTCTTAAAGTATCTCTAAAAACAAATTAGTTTGTTTTTAAGAGAGCAATCGATAAGTGAAGAGATTTTTATTAAAATTTAGCTTCAGTATTTATTATTTACTTTTTTTCCGAACTTCTTCTATGCATCTGATAAAATATTTGACTGTTTAACCAAACAGTCAAATATTTTTTTAGTCTAGTGGAGTATAGTGCGGTTGGTGATTACAAGGTTGTGGTGGTATTTAAATCCGAAGTCAAACAGTGTTGTTGAAGTTTATCCGACGAGAGTATAGAGTATAATAGTAGAGTAATATAAGAGTCCCTAAGAGTCTAGAGATAGGCTCAAAATTGCGCTTTAATGTTTTAAAATATACCTACCTACATAATAAATTAGTGGTAGAAAAGTTTCAAACAAAATAAAACAGTGAATTAAAGCTCCACTCTTTACACAACATCAAGACCAAACTTTTTATTTGAGTAACAATAAGTACATGCTTTTTTAAACTCCTAAATATCCCAACCAAATAAAAAGTTCTGGGCTATAGATGCGGTCCATTTCTAATCCGACCAACACTTAAGTTGCAGGGGCAATCGGTTGTAATACGCTATACGCGAATTTACGTGGTTTTCTGTACAAAGACGATCGTAAACCTTACAGACTAAACCTTCAAGCTGCACTACTGACAAACGAAATGCCGTTATAACCAAATCTTAGCCGCCACCAATCAATGTTTTCTTTTTCTAGTAAACACCCAAACGGCCGTTAATCTGAGTACATCTGATAAGGAGCTGCAACTATTGTTGCGAATGTTTGCAGAGGATTTGAGAAGCGGCTGACATTTGCGTAATGTCAGCCGCTGACATGTTCCGAATCGGAAGAATAGTAATTCTTATCATAGAAAATCCGTAGGTTTTCTATTGGATATTTGGACATACTGGATAAGTAAGTACAAGTTTGCGGGTTGGAAGGTATGATAATTGTCAGATAAGTTTAAGTGGATTCAGTGCCAAGATGTATTTTCGTCTTTTACAAAACAATGGGCGAAGTCGAATCAACTTTTCCTAAGTCACATTCAGGTTTCACATTCGCGTTTTAAAAATGTTGCTTACGTCTGGATTAATAGGTATTAATCCAGACGTAAGCAACATTTTTAAAACGCGTACGCTTTAGGCATGTTTCACTTAATTTTGACGAAATTAATAGCGCGAGGAGGAATTTCATACAACCGTTACATATGTACTTACACATGTATATTAGAGGTTGCTTGACTTTCTATAGAAAGTATTCGTGTAACATTGCTGCAATTTCTTTTAAATGCTGTAATTACCAAAACTGTATTATTTCTTTCTGAACGCTACTGTGGTAGCAGACGGTATTAAAAATGATTACAGTGGTACAGAACTATAGGGTATTAATCTGTGTTCTACCGGATATATTGCACATTCATCTTAAATATTTATTCAAGATGGCTTATGCGATAAATCGGTGATCATAGCACTAATTTCGTCTAAAAATATCACAGCGCATTTGTTTATGCTTCCGCAAAAGGAGAGAAAACTTTAAGCGGAAAGGTGGCATAAAAGAAAGTGGCTCACAAAGAAACCATTTACGCTAAGTTGGGGGTATCCCGGCAAAAGTTTGGGAAGAATTTTTAATCAGGCGGCGTGCGTGCGGGGCGTGCGGGGGCGCAGGGGCGGGCGGGGGCGTCGCGGCGGCGGCGCGGCGGCGGCGCGGCAGTGAGCCGCGCGCGGCCGAGGCGCCGCCCGCCCACAGTCCGCCGTCGCCCGCAGCCATGCCGCCCCACGCGACCGCGCGCGCCCTCGCGACCGCCGTCGCGCTCTGAACTCGCGCGCGACCACGCACGAAACTGAATAAGTTCGACAAATCCTTCTCCTACCTGGACCACTACATAGACGAGTGTCGAGTGATACTTTAATTTTCTTTTACTAGTACAAAATTGTATATCCTAAATATAGCATTATTTTTTATTGTTAAAGTACAAATAATGTAACATAGCGGCACCGTAGCGTCTATAGTTTACATACGAATAAAATACAGGGTCAGTTTTGTATGAATTCAATGTGATTGTAGTTTAAGTCGCCAGAAGATCGCTACTGTTCATACCGCTTTTAGATTACCGTGAGTTATTCTAGGTAAGTAACTGTCAGTAATGATACGACTGGTGGTCGTCTACATCTCATTAGCAATCATTCGCGGTACGATCATTACACTTTCGAAACATAAATTCGGGTCTACTAACTGTAGATGTAGATACATAAATTCAGATAATGCACGTGTAATTACACCATAAGGCACATATTAATAGCGTATTATTGACTAACGGCTATAAAACTTACGATGCTAATATAGTCGGATACTAAACGTCAAAACAGAGGCAAAACAAACCATATTTCTTTGGAGCAGTGTGGCAAGTGATGCCGGTAGAACGGTGGCTACATTCAAGCTTTGTAAATGCAAAAAGCATACGTATTCCGGTCTCGAAGACGCCGCCGCTATGATTTAAGCGCGGAGGCAAACTCCTAAATCACGCTAGGTGGCAGAGTGGAGTGCGACATGAGACTTCGTTGTTGCAATCCGCAAATTGTTTGTCCCGAGCCTAACGGTTTAAATTTAGCCGGAACAAATGCCGATCGTAAATGGAAAGCTCCACGATTGTGTGCGGACGCCGGCGACCGGCCGGTGCAGTAGAGAAGCGTCGAAAGTTTGATAAATCGCTACCGTTCGGCTTACATTTTGGTAAACGTAGTGCCAGTTAATTTTATCGCGTCGTTTGATTACGTTTTATTTAGACTATAGGAGTCTAATCGTCAGTAATACAAGAATATTTGTCTTCTGAACCAATTATATGGAAATAAAAAACATTTAAGATTCCACTTTAACAAGCGGCGACCCTTTTGGTATTTTATACTACACAATTCCAGACCCTGGCCTGCTATTGAGGCTTTTTTGATAGAAAAAGCATTAATTAATATTATTAATAGTTACAATATCAAGCAAATAGGAAGGCACATCATCAAAATAAATAATCTGTACTACTTTCTTATTTTTTTCTCACAAAAGACTTTACATAGCAATTATATTCACAATAGATTACCATGACAACATTAAGAAATGTGTTATGGAAGTCCAAGCTATATAAATTAAACAAGTAACACAGTATTTTCAACAATAAAACTGAAATGTCACGCGAATTTAGTGATTTCGAAGTAGGTGAAAGCCATAGAAATTTGAATTCTCACATATAGATTACCTAATTTGCAGCTTAATGTTGCTTTAACTGGGCGCTAAGCCCATGGGAATTTGGTATGGCAGAGTAAAAAAGAGGAAAATTACCGCTCTTATCTCTTGCACAGACAAACAATGAGTTTTTACTCTGTTAAAAATATAATAAGGAACATATAGCTGTTTATATATTTTTTAACTTTATTAAAGACATTTTGGAGTATATATACTCACACCTTTATTCCACTGAGGGAGGCAGAGACCACAGTTTACCAGATACTACGAAAATGATAAGAAAATTTAAGTTATTCACGTAGTGATAAAGAGGCCCTCCTGACTTCAAGTCCTAGATCAAAAGGTGTAATTTTTCTATCGAAAATATCTCATTATCTATTCGGAATTTGGAATTATACCTAGTAAATTGGGAATAGGCTCACCCCCAATAAGTGAATGTAACACCTCTCCCATCTCCGCTTAGGAAATATAGGTGTGACGAGATTTAACACCTTCACGCCTATATTCCCCTAGCGGGGGTGGCAGAGGTGTACTGAGTATACCCACGTTTCACCGACGATGCTATATACCATTCGAGACTCCGGAATGTACTAAGTAATTTTCGTTAGAAAAACTACACTTGTCCGACCTAGAATTTGAACCCAGGACTTCGTGCTCACAAAGCGATGCGCTTTGTCACTAGACCAACGAGGCAGTCACTAGATCACGAGGCAGTCGTGATTTAAGTTTTTTTAAATGAATATTATGGATTACATAAAGAAGTCGGTAGGTGTATTTTTATTATTGGAAATGCAATTTTAGAGCTTTTATATATGTAGCTTCATAGCGATTAGGTATAATTTACATAATAAGGATAGCAGGTTGGTAGATTTTTTATGATTTATATTTTTATGAGCTCGTCCCCTTTAGGATCTAAAATATCTCTGCAAATGTAGGTGTAATAAGTACACTACTTTCTATCCATTCAGGAAATACGAACATGGGAAACACGTGCCTAAACAAGGACTTCGACTAAGAATCGTAAATCCGCAACGAAGGTGTTGATTAATATTTTATCAATTATATAAATAAGAATAATCATAAAAATCGTAGTAATTTTTATCTACCTAAAAAACTGAATTCAGGTCGTATACGAACAAACAAAATCTTAAAATGACAACATGTTAATTACTGACTGTCCACCAAAAACACATGTTCCTGTTTTAAAATGACCATCGAAAAAATGAAACAAAAACGTTAAAAGAACATTTTTTAGAATCGCATTAAGAATAAGCAACCACTAAATCATATTTAGGCCTTTGTGGTCGTTACAAAGGGAATGAAACTAGCCTATTTTTAATGTTTCGACGCGTGATACTAACTGTTCATTATTATTACGAAAGCTCCCAAAAACTCAACAATGGTCTACTTGAATGGGCTTGCGCAAGACCTTATTCTGTTTTGTTCACGATTTTTCGTGAATAACGCAAAATGTGACGTGTTGGCATTTAAGAGGCATTGTCGCGGGGGTGGCCAGTGAAAGCGGGTTCATACAATATATTATTTACGATTTTACCAACTGTTTTTGTTGTGCATCACTTTTGAATTACCGATTTTAGTAATATGTATATTGTACGGAACAAAATCCTAGACTGGCCAAAGTGGGGCTTTATACAAATTCGGAGTCTGGAATTGTACCCGATGTAAAGGCAATACACTCGTCCCATAGATATCTTAAATGTGATAAGTTGAGATTTCTATGCTCGCCCTTTATTTCATGGGGACCTACGATCTCGACAATAAGTGGGTCTACATAGTACGCTCTGTTACATATTAGGTCCCAGAAATGTATCTCTGCCATCCCCGCTTTGAGAATATAGACATATCCCTTTTTATGACATGTCTCTATGATGACGGATCAAGAACGAAGTGACAGCCAAAAACCGACCGCGTTTAAATGTACCTACTTACGCATCGATGTATCTAATACTCGTAACTAGCAATTGTAGAAATTAGTTACAAATTATTAATGATCTCAGAAAGTTTTTACTACAGTTTTTAACAAACATTAGCATTTTAACATTAGCTACGGTTGGATTGATTTAATTCGAAATAAGACCACCCCCACCGATGCGCTCTTTTTTGGTCTGGAATGTTTAATATATGTTGTTGCTTATTGACGGACGATTGAGCGCAGTGGTTAAGAGCTTAAGCCGCCCACTGTGTCTAGTAGTCGCGCGTTCGAGTCCCGCACGGGACAAATCTTTGTGTGACCCACAGTTATTTGTTTCGGTCTGGGTATTTGTGTATGTTAATTTTCATGGTGATAAACGTACCCACGATACAGGAATAAATCCTAGTGGGGCTACGTTTTTTAAAAAAAGAATATCAGTACAAATTATTATATTTATATATCTATGATGTTTTTATTATATTTATATTTGATTGGAACGAAAGTTTGGTTCCCACACAAAGCATCAAGCAAAATGTGCCCTAAATACATATTTTATATTATGTACGTGTAGGTATATTGTTGCTTATCAACTGCAGTGTGTTAAGCAACCGATGGTGCCAGAGAACCCGCGAGCCGTGACCCCGTTTTGAACGATTTTATTTTTATTTTCTAGTCCAATTTCCTTTCGGACCGTGTCTAAACTTCATAAATTTAACGACTTCCATATTTCGAAACACTTTCGAAATGGACATGAATTTCGTACGCTTTTACGAAATTTGGATTATCTGTACGGCCTTTTGGAATGTTACTTGCCCGCTTTAGTTACCTGATTTTGTTTTTCTGTCGTAATAAAATAAATTGTCCGTCTTGTTTGCCTAGTGCGGCTTGCGTACAGCAGATCTTGGGTTCGAATCTTAGGTCGGACAAAGTATTAATGAGGATTTTTTATTCGGTAAATTTCAATAGCATTATAAAGCGTGTAATTGTCCTCTGTATGATGACAATATACTTGCCCTATGTTATATGGCTCCTAACATCGTTGGTGAATGTGAGTGGAACCCTTTTTGATAAATAATGCGTGACGATATCAAAAATTATCAAAAAAAAAAATTTGCTGAAATCCATATACCCATAAATATGATTAGGGTTTTTTCTTATAATATATAAGTACACACATGAATATAAAATTCCTGTGTGTTATATCTTAGATTCGCCTTCAGTAAGGATGGGAAATACACCGCTAATATAGAGAGAAGAGCGAATGCAGGGAATAGAGTGAATGAAAGTCAAGTCACTTAAGCCAAAAGACGCAGCTGGCCATCATAACGGAGTGCTTGTCCCAACGCTGTTATATGGCAGTGAGAGTTGGGTATGTAAGAAGGAGAACGAAAGCAGGATAAATGCGGTCGAAATGCGATCTCTGCGGAAGATGTGCGGAGTCACGCTGACCGACTGTATTCGCAACAGCGTAGTAAGAAAGCGAGTAGGTATGAAAGATAGTATCGGTGTAAAGATGTGAAAGGGTATGCTCCGTTGGTTCGGGCATATAGAAAGAATGTCAGAAGAAAGAATGACAAAACAGATATACAATGCGACAGTGGAAGGATGTAGGTACCGGGGAAGACCTAGACTATCTTACTATGACCAAATGGGCCGTCTCTTATCTGAAGGGCAAGTCTAGAGTCTCCGTAACCGGCGAGTGTGTATGAAACGAACTATGAAAGTGGAGGAAGCCAGAGAGGTACGTAAGGAAAGCACCTGTTGGAACTCTGTACTCTCTGCCTACCCCGCGAGGGAGCTGGCGTGATAATATAGATAGATAGAAGCATAAACATAATATTGATAAAACTTAATAAACAAAATCAAAAATTAATAAACATGTATATTAAAAAACCATTTATGGTCAAATAATAAAATCGTCACGGCTACAGATACTAGCAACATTCGCGTCTGTGACATAAATCATTCTCCAAACGAGTAATTAAAATACTGGTCGCAGCCAGAACCATGCGTTCGTGTGTATTTAAAATTTCACAGGTAACATGTGAAAATCATATGAAATGCTTTTTCATTGATCGCACCTGTTACTTCTCTTCACATTGGCTGCTAAAATTACACTTAATATGGAATCGCATATCATCCGGATGTCTTCGTTTAGAATATCGACTATAATTCATACCGAACAGTAGTAAGCGCGACGCTACTTGAGACTTGCTCTTAGCAATATAAAAATGATTGTCAGTGAAATTTTACTTGTGAAATTAATCAAAAATAAACTGAGGTGTCTATCTGTGAATTCGAAAAAAAACATATTTTTTTTCTATTTTTTCGTTTATATATACTAAATGGAATACGGAGGATTTTTAGAAATAATTATATGCTACTTTTTATCCCAGAAAAGTGTATATGATAGCATGAATATGTATTATGATTTCTATCGGGTACCCGTACTCCTGCACAGGTTCGACAGGAAATTTAGTTACAATTTAATAGTTAGCTGTGTATGTATGCAATGTAAAGTCGTGCGAAGATGCGGGAAACATTACAAAATAAGATTGTAATTTGATGAAATGAATATTAATTAAAGTAGCAATCATTTTCATGTCGGCACCCGCGGCGCCTACGGTGTAAAAACATGTAACTGATATTGTATGGGTGATCGCAAATTGTGAAAATGCCAACTGAATTGCAATTGAAAAACGCTATCGGGTTTTTAACAGCGAAGTCATCGTACGTGTACAATGTGTTGTCGGCATTTTTGATGACGGGACGTGCCGATTCGATTGTGTTTTGCAGCAAATTTTTGCAGCAAAAATGAAAGGATTTATCATTTAACTTGGTCACAATCAAATAAAACGCTTGATACGATACATTGATGCAAACCTTTGATACGGCGCACAGACTTTGTCTTTTAACCAAACATCAAAAGTCCACGCTAGGAGTTTGACAGCGGTCCATGGAGCGTAGTATTATTAATATGACCTCTCAGACCACGTCAAGAACACCACACTAAGCTCCATGACGCAAATTGCCGACGTAAGTCTAAAAGCCGCCAAGCTTAAATGGGACTGGGCCGGCCATATCTGCCGCATGAAAAATGACCAATGGGTCAAAATACTGACTGACTGGTCCCCACGAAATACAAAAGACAACGCGGCAAACCCAGGCGGAGATGGCAGGACGAACTGGACACCTTTTTTAAAGGTCTGGCATAGCAACGAACAGAGAAGATTGGAAAAAGGGAAGGGAAGGCTTTGCCCAGCAGTGAGACACAAATGGCTCATCTTATCTTATCTTAGTGTTGGCTTACCGGACCGAGGAAACCTCTGGCGCACTTCGACCCGATGGGATCTTTTGTGCTGTCCTTGCCCTAATGCTCTTACGTACCTGCCGTGTCCAATACTCCCTGTATCAGGTTGTAAATCCCAGCAGGTGGGCAGAGCCGTAGTTCTTCTGGTTTTGGATAGGCCAATCCCAGTAGCTTCATTCGCCGCGCGGCCAGAGCGTCGCAATGACAGAGGACATGCTTCATGGTTTCAGTGTCTGTACAGCAGCTCCTGCATACCACGTCGCCGCATAGGTTCATCTTGTGTAGATGTTCTTTCGTGCCATAGTGGCCTGTGAATGCTCCAGTTATTTGCCTTAGTTGTAGTCTACTGTATTTCAGTAGTCTCTTGCTATCGCTCTCACACCATGCGGATGGCTCATAATAATAATAACGTTGCATATATCTTTTTTTCCATAAAAGTGATATTTTGGGCAAGCTTACAATTAGTTGTACCTTATTGTAAGTTTTCTGAGATATGACTGAGCTAGTATAGTTTAGTCATGACGTAGAAAAGGTCAAACTCTGGTATCCATGATAAGATCTAATTCTGTTATGAGTACCATTATAATACATCATAGTTTATCGTAACTTGGCAAAGGACTATGTTAGTAAGTCATGTTACTTTGTAAATTTTTCTCACTTGCGTCTTTATGGTTCTAATAACTTTTTTAATTAACTTTTTTAATACTTTAAATCAATCACATAACCTATCATCGGTCTAGTTGCTAATATTGTGGCTGGTAATCACGAGGTTTTCAGTTCGAATCCTATATCGGATAAAGTGTGGTTTTTAATAAATCATATTTGGAACCGATTCATTTGTCGATAAATCAAAGTACTTTTAGGTCTTACGTTAATTACACTTTGTATTCAAAACATTATAGGAAGATAAATAATAGACACAATTTCACTTTTAACCCATTAGGAAAGGTCACATTCTGTGTTATACTTTCACTTTAGGATACAGTGTATTAGTTAACTTATCAGTAAATCAGCTGTTACAATGTTTAAGCTTGGTATAATAAAATTGAACACCATATGGTTCAAATTAAAATACAGGATACACGCGATGCTTATTTTTTTATATTGATGAACAATTCCATTTATTAACGTTATAAAAAAATAAACACGATCACGCCTATATACCTCAAGCGAGTGTGGTAGAGTTTTCCGTATCTACCATCACGATGTATTATAGGGCGGGTCTATTAGCATTACTTCTAATATATCTTGACTCCGGACTGCTTTAAACCTCACTTTATTCGACTTGGGATTCAAAACAAGGACCTTGTGATCGAAAGCCGTATTATGCGCCATAAGACGAACGAAGCTGTCCTAGACCGACGCAGCAGTTAATAATTAAACGTAACAATATCTAATTAATAAACTGAAGTACATACAAACCGATACTATATTTTCGCGATAAAACGAACGCTCAAAAAGTCCTAAGATACCTTCGTAATATCATCATCATCTCAGCCTATACTTGTCCACTGCTGAACATAGGCCTCCCCAATCGCTTTCCAGCGTAACCGGTTGATGCCACCTGCATCCAACGACTTCCTGCGATTTTCACAAGATCGTCGGTCCATCTGGCAGGTGGTCGTCCCACGCTGCGCTTGCTAATACGTGGTCTCCACTCTAGAAGCTTTCTGCCCCAACGCCCGTCCGATCTTCGCGCTATGTGGCCCGCCCATTGCCACTTCAGCATGCTCAGTAATATGCAAAAAGTTAACTAACTAAAACTAGATTAATAACAACAATTTAATGAAACCTTCAAATCTTTAAATAGACACAACTTAATAATACGAACCAACAACACGGAATCTTCATATCGCGCTCTCGTATCTCTAGTACGATTATAATTGTCATTTATATGTAATACAATCATAAAACAACCAATTACAAGGCTATAATCTCAATATGCCAATTAAGGTTAGTATTACGAGTGCATAAACGGTCGTCGGTCGAACGCCGGTAAGTCCGTCGTAAAGTAGGGTTTAATAGCTTGGTAGCTACCGAGGGATTCCCTCTGCCTGGTTCGTTACGAGTTGCAGACTTGAGAAACAAGTTTATTTTGGTTGATATTCACACGGAATGTATATTAATGAAACTGTTATTTTGGAATTGAGGAATGAAATTAATATCTTTTAGTATCCGTGGTGCTTTACAACTGGGGTCTGCCAATTTTTTGTGTCTCCCGATTTGCAAAGGACAAGGGAATTTTATTTTTCCTAGTCCTCCTGTTTTCTTTCTAATTAAATTTGTTGCAATTGACGTTTTCCCGGGACACCCGAAGGTTCAAACCTTGGTGTCATCTAAGGAGACCATTGTGAATCCTGGCTTACAGGAGTTACAATGGAGGGAATGTGAGGCGGGCTTAGTCCCATAAAAAAGAGGAATTAAACATTTATATTGATCTAACAGTTACGAAAGTGGAAAAGTGACATTACTTTTACTTGGTCTGTTTTAGGTAATTTTGGCCAAAAAAACGATCGTGATTACCGCTTGAGGAATAATATTAAAAAATTATGTAAATATATTTATTTAAACAAAGAAGAATATTATATACAGTATGCACAATTATATAAAAAAACAGCAAATAATTATTAATAAAAACGGTTGTAAAAAAGGAAAATACCTATTTACATAGGGCCAAATGGTTCCACGCCACTGTCAGTTGGCAGTGTACCTAGAACGCTGGCAGCATTGCCGCGCTGAATAGCAATGCTTATATGCTGACCAAAATACATACCAGCGTTCCGGTCGCCAGTACACTCCACCAAACGTTTCGAAATTTCTCGAAACATCCGGTGGGCTCCCGGCCCCCACGGACCCAATGTCTCTACTCTAAACGCCTCAAATATGTATCCCGAGCCAAGGGAATCATATTTGCGGCGTTTGAGGGATTCTGCGCTCAGTGCAGCGTTGCCTGCCTGCACCGAGGACGCTGGAAGATGAGACGGAGCGAGAGTGTCGACGCATGTAGCGTCCCACACTAACGGCCGTCCTATCTTCCAGGGTACCAGTGTCATACCATCGGGCCTCTTGCCATCATCTCGATGGAGACCAGCCGGTTCAAGGATGGCCGCCATGTTGACGTTGGCAGGGGCACGGCGTATGACGCCGTTGAGACTGGCATGACGCGCAATCCGTCCGGCACTTCTGCGGCATGAGAGTCCGTGGTGGCCGAGCTGGTTGACTCTACTACCACACTGACAATGGTGTGGAACAAGACAAGGAACCCCTAAACGAAGACACAATGCAACACGAAATGCAGTGGGGTCTAATAGGGTCCCAAGATGGACAGAAGGGTGCGCCTGTAGCCAAAGACCCGACTCCCACTCAGAAGCAGCGAGGATACGAGCGCGATCCGCAACGAACTAAGGGACGTTTCAATAAGGTTTTTCCGTGTAAGTTCGCAGATCGGGCGATCCCACTGCTTCTGGGAAGTCGGATCTGTGGGAGGAGTAGTGTTTGGACAGGCCAATAGCCAAGCATCCTTGCCTTCATCCAAATATGGGATTTTGAAGTTGGTCAAAGAAGGTAACAAAATTCTTTTTACTAGACCAAGTGTGCTATGGACTGAAGACAAGAAGGCTGGGAGCGATAAACTTGAAATTTTGCGAATTCCCAAACCTCCTTTCCTGACCGGAAGAGGAGCCTGGGACCACGCGCGATCATCTAGACAACAATTTGAAATAGAGCTGACTGTATCTCTCACGATGTTGTCAAGCCTCTGTAAAATGTCGTTATGTGTCCAGAGGTGACAACATCGAAGAGCATACGTAAATTTAAGAACAAAAAGACAGTATTTAATAATGTTGAAGGCCATGTGAGAATTTATTTTGTGCAAGCGATCCGAAACAGACTCAAAATTTTGAATTTTTTCGTCAATAAAGTCCTGAAAAGAATCATCTAGGGTGGGATTTCCTAGAAGACGGAGGTTACTGCTATTAATTAATTTGATATTAGGTGCCAAATCATTGAAAATGTAAATATATCAATATATATATATATATATATATATATATATATATATATATATATATATATATATATATATATATATATATATATATATATATATATATATATTATATATATATTATGTAAATATATCAATAATCTCAATATCCTAATTAAGGCTAGTATTACGAGTGCATAAACGGCCGATCGGTTGAACGGCGGTAAGTTCGTTGTAAAGTAGGATTTAATAGCTCACCGGTTAACGAGAGATTCCCTCTACGGTTTGTTCCGAGTTGCAGACTTGAGGAACAAGTTTATTGTGGCTTGTATTAATATAGAATGTGTATTAATGATAGTCTTATTTGGAAATTGAGTGATTAAAATACCTATTTCAATTTGATCAAATAGTTTGACACGGGGAAATAATCATTTCTATTCTAAGTCTGTTTAAGATAATTTTGGTTAGTATTTTCTAATCACCACTTGAGGAATAATATTGATTTTTTTTGGATACATGGATCAATAATCTCAAATATGCCAATTAAGATTATTAGTATTACTAGCGCATAAACGGTCGTTGGTTGAACGCGGGTTAGTCCATAGTAAAGTAGGGTTTCTACCGAGGGATTCCCTCTAAATCTAAATTGGGAAAAAAGTTGATCAAATAGTCTGACGTCATCATCTCAGCCTATACTTAACCACTGCTGAACATAGGCCTCCCCAATCGCTCTTCAGCGCAGCCGGTCTGATGCCACCTGCATCCAACGACTTTCTGCGATCCCCACAAGATTGGCGGCCCATCTGGTACGCGGCAGAACTATGATGCGCTTTCATTACGTGGTCTCTACACTAGAATCTATTGGCCTCAACGCCCGTCCGATCTTCGCGCTAAGGCCGCACATTGCCACTTCTTTGATATGGGGAAATTTAGTCCTGTTATTTGGTCTGTTTAAGGTAATTTTGATTAAAAATATTCCGATTGTTTCTGATCACCGCTTGAGGAATAATTATAAAAATTATATAAAAAATACAGATTTATTTGCTTTCTGTCTATAGCCTGGCTACTTATTTCTTAGAGGTACTTCGTTTCGTGAGGATAAATAGTGAGCAAATATCGTAGTACAAAAGAATAATAAAACAATAGTAATTATTCAAAACCACAAGTTAAGAAACTCATAAAATAAACTTTGGAACTAGTTAGTCGTTTCGTAATGATGTTATTTCTATGTAGACAACTCGGAATCCATCGCGTGACTACAAACAGAAATTCTCACTGTGGGACACGACAGCAATATTATGTAGGTATGTTATTTAGGATTCAAATGTATGTGTGTTAGCTACTATCAAGACATTTATGAACATATTCATAAATGCTCGAACGTTTATTGTGGTCATAAAGTATGGTATTACCTTTTTTATTTTAACGCCTGTATTTTGACTAATTTTATTCGTACTTTATTTTAATTTTGTGCATATTATGTTTAATGTATGTTGATCATTTAGCGGGATTCACATGTTTTATCTTACATGCATTTAATGTAGCATCACAAATGCATAATGTTACATGTTATCATAAAAACAGCTCCTAAGTAAGTCCTGCGTAAAGTGAAATAATACTCTAATTTTTTAAATATATTTCTAAGTACTATGGACTAATTTATCGAAGAATACATTTTATTCAAATACTAGTAATGTATCATAAAGTATATTATCTATAAAAAAGTGATTGAAATGACTTTAATTTCTACACATATTCATATTCAAGTTTTTAAAAATAAGCATAATATCAGAGGTTAAAGGAGTAAAAGTCCATAATGGTTATCCAAAGTTGAACACACAAGAACAATGATAATTAAAACTACATTAAGTTGCGTTCTAATTACACGTAGACGCAGACACAAACGTGAGCCTTTTAACTTAAGTAAACAGACCTATTTTACTCAGAAATAACAATCCCAAGAGGCTTCAACTCAGTTGTCCGGCGAATTCTGAATTCCAACGTGGTACTAACTACTAATGTCGGCTTTATGTTTTTATCTACATTTATATGACTGCCTCGTTGGTCTGGTGGCAAAGCGCTTTGTAATCACGAGGTCCTAGGTTCAAATCCTAGGTCGGACAAATGTGGTTTTTCTAACGAAAAATTCCCAGTATAAGTCCGGAGTCTGGAATTGTGCCCGGTATATGGCAATAGGCTCGCCCCTTATTACATGGGACCTAACATCGTCAGCGAAACGTGGGTGTACTCACTACACCTCTGCCACCCCCGCTTGGGGAATATAGGCGTCACGGTGATTATATAACGTGGTTACTTATTTAGATGATTTTACTAAATATGAACAACGTTTTCTTACTCTAAGCGTTAAAATCAAATAATGTAATGATATCGCGTTTTACTGAAATATATAATCATGAAAGTTGGTGTGTTTCCTACCATCACATCATAATAAACTTTGAACTAGTTAATGTGAGAAAAGGTTTTTGGATGAACTCGAAGTAGATATGTTGATTATGTCTATGTATATAATATATGCGTTTTCAGTCGCTCTCCCAACTAAACCATTTTACTAATTAATATAACAGTTCAAAGACAGCTATAGTGTTGGAAAATAAGAAAATAATGACATAATTTTTAGACCTACCTGTCTAAGGACCTTACCTATATAAAGGCCCGGTAAAATGATCTAAAAATCTAACATTTTCTTATTCCCCTGAAAACATTTTTCGATTTTAAACCTTATTGGATGTATAAGGTCTTATACATCCAGATGCTGAAGCTATATAATATCAAACAAAAGTCTCAATTATTTAAAAGTACCCGCAAAGCGGCGTAAGTGAGTGAGCGTTTCGGCCCTACCTCAGCTGCTTGCTATGCAGGGCGGCGCGGTACGCCCTGATTTTTGGCGGGCGTCGTCACTGGGACCGAAATGTATTAGTGTTTTAACGCCTACGGAATAGAGCGGATCGGGAGATCTGTGACCGGAATTCACTATTAGCTGTTGGTACATTCAAGGATAAAGCTTCGAGAAATACCAATGATTTAGATTTAGTAAATAGGTAGGTAACAGGAGGCGCTCGTAGTTCTATATCTGTCAGAGATAGGTAACCGTTTGTAGGAATTCCATTTTTGAGCATCTCGCCGTGCTTCGGAAGACATGGGAAGCTGTTACTCCCTAGCAATGCTTAATTTGGTAGTCTGGAAACGTTATAAATGGATTGATAAGTTTCAACTGCGAGCACCTGCTAACCTACTTCCACCAATTCGCACTGAGTATGTAAATAATTGGTCATCATCATCATCATATCAGCCTATATTACTCCACTGCTGAACATAGGCCTCCTCAATCGCTCTCCAGCGTAGCCGGTCCGACGTGCATCCAACCACTTCCGATCCTCACAACTTTGTCCTCCTCGAAATAATTGGTGGATCATGGTTTAATATTTGTGATATATTTTAGGTGTTGGATCTCAACTCAACTTATTCTCTCTCATGGCATTCGGAAATGATCTTAGAGTCTTTGTTACTTTTCTGACAATTCATAAATACCATAATGGTTTACATGAATAAAAACATTCTGACTGTGATTTTCACCTCGTTTTTGAGAAGTCATATCCAGGAGTGGGAAAGTATAGGCCAAACTGTTCCTGTATACATACGTCTGCCGACAAAATATCATAAATTTTCACATAACAAGCCTTGCACGGCTATCTCCAATCAATCCAAATCCCCAGCAGAATTTCCTATCACGTTTATATGTCGGTATCATTAAATAAAATTGGTAATTTTGTCCAATTTACACATGATTGCGTGCGCATGCACAGAAGCAACAACATTAAAATAGATTGGTTCCCTGATAATTAAGAGGGGACATTTCCTTTCTTGCAATATCCAATAATAAACAGGTGGGGTCGTCTAAACTTATTCAAACAAATTGTACTGTACTTTAAAAGAAATTGAAAACAATTAAAACAATTTTTCAAATGTGTCCGTTGCGACGCGTTTGCGAAAAGGTCTTGTATTAACAACATCATGTATTTTAATGCATGTTTTTAATTGAATTATATTCCTGTTGAATAGAGTAACGGTCTCATGAGTGTTATTTAGGTAGGTACAGGCAGATTTTATTAAGTATTTTCTTTTTAACTTAAACTACATTATCAATTTAATTTATATGTCTCATTGTTCAGTTTTATTAATATTCATTCTATCAGATTAGTGCGTTTTGGCGCTGATCTCATCTAATCTACCTATAAAAACCATGAAAGTCCAAAACCAACCAAATCAGAAAAAAAATCGCTGTAATACCATTTTAGTAAGTTTAATATGCAGTGTCTATCTTACCATGACCAAATAGACCGTGTCTTAGCTGAAAGGCAAGTCAAAAATCTCCGTAACCGGCGAGTGTGTATGAGACGAACTATGAGAGTGGAGGAAGCCAGAGAGGTATGTAAGGAAAGATCCTGTACTCTGTACTCTCTGCCTACCCCGCGAGGGAGCTGGCGTGATGATATAGATAGATAGATAATATGCAGTGTTAAGCCCAATAGAGTTGACTCTATCGATGAATGTACGCAATGCTAATAATGCACAACTCAGAAACATCACACCAAACAACCTGTTCTCATTTTATATGGGCTATTAGAGATCATTCTGGCTGATTTTTTTTAAATCATCATCATAAGTCAACCTGTATCTACCCACTGCTGTGTAGGGCTCTCGTCTATAACGCCATTCGTTTCAATCCCGTGCTAATCTATTTCACCATTTGCCAGGCACCCTCACGATGGCATCACTCCATCTAGCTGATGCCTAAATAACTAAAGTAAACCTGTACTTCGTAGTTTGTCGGCAGTATCGAATATGCGGACAATTGGAATATAGATGTAATCCAAATATCCCTACCCAACTCTTCTAGGATAATAACCATTATAAAATCATCAACCCATCACATATCATCCTTATAATGTTCAAAACAAGGACTGCAAAGCCACGAGAAAAATTTCCAAAATTCTACCTCTAAGATTTAATTAAAATTATAACAAACTAGCGGTTTCTCGCGACTTCGTGCCCGGTCGACAACAGCGCCACCTACCGGGTCTATGTTATATGCCTATATTACTTCTGGATAAGGTAGCTTTCGAATGGTGAAAGAATTTTTGAAATCATTCAAGTAGTTTTTGACTTTATTCGTTACAAACATACAAATATACAAATCTTTTCTCCATATAATGTTAGTGTAGATACAAGGCCATATACACGGCTATCTGCACTGTTGTTTTATGTAACTAAAATGTGGGCAGGAAGTAGGTGTTACCAAGAGTTATCCGGTAAACCGATCTATGTTACAACCAGAGTTATTAAATTCACACGGAATTAACTATCATACAAAAAACCTTACCTATGTCTTGCTTTGTTACTTTCGTAAATTGCATGTTATTCATATGAAACATAATAAATTAATTTACTTCAGGTATTGCAAGTAAATGAAGATGTTTTAATATTTTTTTGTGTGTAGAGTTTTAATAAAGTTTTTTGATGGTATAATTTATTTATGGAATACGTATGGGTGGAATATGTTATGGTAATGTTGGTGGAATAGTATTTCTCTCTACTTTTGATGTATGTATTAAAGTACATGTAAATAAAATAAAACTGATTCGTATAATATTTTTCACATAAGATGGGAGTGGCAGTGCTATGTGCCAAACGAAATTAATATTTAATTCAATGAAATTAAGGCATAAAACTAGCGAGCTATGGAGAAAGCTATGCTCGGCGTTTCTCTACGCGATCTAATCAGGAATGAGGAGATTCGTAGAAGGTCACCGACATAGCCCTTAAGATTAGTAAGCTGAAGTGGCAATGGGCGGGCCACATAGCGCGTAGATCGGACGGGCGTTGGGGCAGAAAGATTCTAGAGTGGCGACCACGTACTGGCAAGCGCAGCGTGGGACGACCGCCTGCCAGATGGACCGACGATCTTGTGAAAATTGCAGGAAGTCGTTGGATGCAGGTGGCATCGGACCGGTTACGCTGGAAAGCGATTGGGGAGGCCTATGCTCAACAGTGGAGAAGTATAGGCTGATGAAGACATAAAACTATAAGTATAGAAACGGGTCATGCCTCTTATTGCCATTGAAAAAAGTGTAATTTTCTTTGAAGCTTACAACTTTCACAGTACCTACCATACATAAAAATACTATAGTTGTAGAGTCGCATAATGTAGTTGGCAATCACGAGTATAGGAGCTGGAGTCGGACAAAGTATAATTGGTCGTTTTTCTAAAATTGTCCTATGATCATGTTAGGAAGATATATTTCTGATTAATTGGCATCTCATTCACACCAAACATAACTATGTTTTAAAGTGTAATTACACTAAAATGTTATTCACATTACAAACTCTACATTTAGATAATCTCAAATAGCCAATTATCTGCCAGATTGCTCGATCAATGAGGAATAGTTTCTACAATTTTTTTTACATTTCGAAATACGCGATACATAAAACATACATATAACGTACTTCATCTAATAAGACTCGAGTACATCGTAGTAAATATAGAAATATATATAAAACTCAGCACACACTACTGGTACTAACATAAGGCGTAATGCACATTCGCATCTCATTTCCCGCCCACGCCACTTCCGGTGGCGTCACTCGATAGCTTCCTCGCTAGGGGTTCATTTGATATCGTATATATTTGGCTAGAAAAGAATGCTACCCGACTGAGGTAAAAAGGTGCAGTGTTATTTTGTATTTATTTATATAACCTGGATACTTATGTGCATTGAGCAAACTATCGAATCCCAGATAAATATTCTAATCCACCCGCCATCAAGAGGCATTGAAGATATTTGCCAATTTAAAAATGACTTCTTGATCTCTGTAGTTCTTAACTCTGTTAGAACTTTGTACTTTTTGCCTACTCTGCAAAGAATCAGGCTTTTTTTTTCAAAAAAACGTACCTATTTTTTTTTAATAAGACTGCCTCTTTCGAATAATGGCAAAGCGCATCACTTAGGAATCGCGAGGCCCTGACTTCAAATCCTAATTCGGACAAATGATGTTTTTCTAACGAAAACTTCCCAGTAAGAGGCCGGAGTCTGTCCGATATATGGCAATAGGCTAGCCCCCTATTACTTGGGACCTAACATCGTCGGCGAAAAGTGGGTGTACACAGTATATGTCTGCCATCCCCGCTTGGAAAATATAGATTTGACTGTGTATAAAACGTACCTACCTAGTGTAGGGCACTAGAAATAATTCGTGCGTTGATAACCACGAAATTCCTAAAAACAAACACCACACATTTATCCAATGGACGCAGCGGCTTAAGGTTTTAACCACTCGGTCAAGCAGTCTGCCATATAGATTCCTCCCTTCCCTTCCTTATTTAAATTATCCCTTTTTGGTTTGTACATTTGTAAATCTGGCTGTAATGTTGACATTTAAGCCTTAAATAACGCAGGTACCTTTTTTAAAATATTTCTTCCTAATACACAAGTGTCTTTCAACCAACAACAGAACTCCTACTACTCATTTCGAATTCAATGCTAATTGACACGAAAAAAATTGCCCGAGTAAATCGTTGAAGCGTTCGCATTCGTTTCGTAGCGACGCGTGTTGATTCCAGGATGTGATAGCGGAGTTATCGCCTCTTCGATGTAATCACTCTTTTCGCTGTAGGTACTGACGGGGGGTATGCGTCCTTCACTCAAACCGTGCACGCGAGAAATATGTAGGGAAGATTAGTGAAGCCTTGTTTTGCTGATACGTTAATGAGGAAAGGTAGTAGACAAGGACTAGTTAACTGTGTTATCTTGGTAACGGAGAAGGAAAATATTTTGTGAAAAATTACCGTATCCAAAAGCATCCAACAACATCCCAAACCTAAAATAAATAATGTGCTCTATATCGGATAGCCACATAATGAGACCAAAATATCTCAGTGAAATGTAAACATGCTATAAACACCCCTGCTTATCCGCAGGTTAATAAATGATAGTATTCCTAATTAAGTTTAATTTTCTATTCTAACAGAGTTCAGTTTTTCTATTGACGTCACGCTCCTCAGTTGCCGGAAGTTTGAATCATCATTAAATATAAGACTACAGCAAGCCTACAAAAAGTACAGCAGAAAACAATTAAAAAATAGTAATGCTCATTATTAACCGACCTTATTTATGAGTAACTTAAACACCTAAAGAACTTTATTAACACTCATTTTCGCATCATCATGGCTTTTATTAGGACATTAGTGGCTAAGCAGTTCTTAATCGAATCAATTGAAGAGGCAATTTTTTATATTGCTTTCGATTTTTAACGACACGAGTTGAATCCGATGTCATTAACCAGAACATCTAACTGGGTTATAAACGCAAAAGAAGGTTATAAGTAGCTAGTCGTTATTATAATATCTGTATTTTAAATGGATGATCGAATACCAATTATTGCAACTTTTTGAATATTTTAATGAAAACACATTGTGTTTTGCGTTTTTCTTTATATAATATGCCTATAATAAAATGTCAGCCTAAACTGACCTATTGCTGCCCAACGTCCTTCTCTTCCAAATCGAGAGACGTGTTTCTTTACTCAATTTGAAGAAAAATTAGAAAATGAAATCGAAGATCACGATAAGTAGGCTTCTTAGGGTATTCCTCAGTATCTACCATATTTAGATCTAAACTTCTATTCAATAGATAGTTTTTAGCTAACAATAAACAACAATAAAGTACAGCATAGAGCACACTGAGAGAATTTACCATGTAAAACCACAAGACCGTTTTGATAGGATCCTACAGGTTATACAAAGTACCAACAGGTCCATTCTATACGATCCTTAACTTTACCAAAATAACTAAACTAGAGCTAACTCTGTATAGATTTATTAACTCTTCTATCTATCTATCTATGTATAACCTTACGCCAGATCCCTTGCGGGGTAGGCAGAGAGTACAGAGTTCCAACAGGTTCTTTCCTTACATACCTCTCTGGCTTCCTCGACTCACATAGTTCGTCTCATACACGCTCACTGGTTACGGAGACTCTTGACTTTTCCATCAGAGAAGACTCGGTTTATTTGGTCGTGGTAAGATAGTCTAGTAACTCTTCTCTTCATAATTATCAATATCTATGTATAACTACTTAAAATAAACCGTTCAAATGTAACCATAATAAATGGAGAAAACCAGTAGCCGACCGCTGGTTCCTTGGTTAATGCGATGTTATCGCCACTCGGAAGGGTCCGCCGGCGCTTTGCCACTCAAAGCTACGCTATTTATATCTTTCGGAGGGACCCCGAGACAGATTGGAAGGCCGAAGCATCTGTCTGTCGGGGAACTTAACAAACTTTTATTGTGAAAATGTTAAGTGTATATAGAAGTTTTTCATTGCGAGATTTTTTACTTTTTTGAGTGGTTATTTATAGTGGGTTTGTTTTATGTAATCTATTATAATATTAATAATAATCTATTATAATATAGAAGCAGTAATAGCCTAGTGGTTAGACCGTTGCACTGCAAAGTCAGAGGTCTCGGGTTCAAACCCAGGCACGCACCTCTGTATTTTCGAAAACGTGTGCGTATTAAAAATTAATTATCACTTGCTTTAACGGTGAAGGAAAACATCGTGAGGAAATCTGCATGTCTAAGAGTTTCTCGAAGGTTTGTGAAGTTCGCCAACCCGCGCTGGGCCAGCGTGGTGGACTATGGCGTAAACCCTCTCAGTTGGAGAGGAGGCCCGTGCTCAACGGTAGGACAGTGTCTTAACAGGGCTATTATTATTATTATATTGGAACTTTGTAGTCACTGCCTATCCCGAAGTGTGGCGTAATTATGCAGATATTACAATATTATAGTGAGTGCAGACTGCAGATAATACATGGTTACAATATTAGCTAGCGATAAATGATAAAGATGTTATTGTTATGATAGTTATCCTAGTTCATCATTATCAATAAGCCTACTCCTGAGGCCTCACTTCTACCACGCCATCCTTTACGGTCCTGTTCTAGTATATTTAGTTCTAGACGGACGATTTAGCGCAGTAGTTAAGGGCTTAGCCCGCTCTGCCCACTGTGTCTAATAGTCGCGGGTTCGATTCCCGCACGGGGCAAATCTTTGTGTGATCCACAATTATTTGTTCAGGTCTGGGTATTTGTGTATGTGAATTTTCATGTTTGTAAACGCACCCACGACACAGGAATTAATCCTAGTGTGGGGCAACGTTTTTTAAAAAAAATACCGACCTTAATTACTAATAGTTTACTCGGACATTGGGTAAAGAGCCTTAATCAGCCTGTTCCTGCTGTCTGGACACTGCTGGACAAAGATTTTCTATCAGAAACAAAGGTGATAAAAAAGGGAATAGAAGCTTATTAGGTAGTATATAAGCCTCACTTTATATCCAATTAAAAGATCGTTGCAAGTTAAAATAACTACAGCGTGATTAACTTAAGTATAAGATGAGTGTTCAAACTAGACTACATGGATACGTATATAAGAAACGTAGGTAGAGTTGACGCGTAGTGTTACTAAATGACTCATTAAATCAGAATGCAAACTTGAGAAACTCGTTTAGTCTTTTACGCGGGTTGATTATTAAGTTCCAAATTGTTTAAGCTAAAATTACGCTAGTAATACATGTTATTAATGGTTATATTTACAGAGCAATCAATCACAAAATTGTTTGTGAGAAATATTTGACACTGACACCGAATAGTATATGTATTTGGAAGCAAAATTGCCTCAGATCTTAGACGGCCATTCATTTAAACCAGATGCCTAATAACCAATTAAGCAGTAGTGGGGCATGAATGCGTTCTTTTGATACTCGATGCGTTATCGCTAGCATTAGCTTGCTCTATGTGGTCCACATGCCTTGTTGAGATTAGAAAATTTAACAATGTTTATATATAAAAATATACAAAAATGACCTCCTTACAAATATTAAACACAGATTTTATTTTTTTATGTTTATGGCATCACGACGACGCGTATTTTGCCAATGTTACAAATATTATCTGATGGAAAAGTAAAGAGTCTCCGTAACCGGCGAGCGTGTATGAGACGAACTATGAGAGTCGAGGAAGCCAGAGAGGTATGTAAGGAAAGAACCTGTTGGAACTCTGTACTCTCTGCCTACCCCGCAAGGGATCTGGCGTGAGGTTATAGATAGATAGATAGACGAATATTCAATTCAAAATTAATTCATCTCCCCGATGAACTTGATGACAAGGATGATTATGAAATTGATGAAGTGCCCCACCCTGGATAGTAAAGCGATGGATACTTTACATACCAATTGCGACGGCCGTTTTGAGGGAAATCGAAAAGGCACGTTTTATCACTTTGTTACAATTACCTTCACTTGTGCACATATAAGAATACATAATGGTTAATATTCCACCAACATTACACATTATAATTCAAAATAACACAAGTTTTAGAAATTAAAACAAATTGACGACATCACTCTTCGACTTCCCGCCCTAAACACAGATTTGATTTCAATAAAATTAATGATTTTTTTTCTTTTTCAGGTATGTACGAGGCAACAACTTGATGCTTGATAAAATAGCAAGTTAGTATTTAGATCTAAAAATAACTATCTTTAGATAACTCTATGCTTAAACAAACAATCTATACTTTATACTTTTAACGTTAAATGTTTATAAAAAATATTAGTCAATTCATTCTAAGAGTTACAAAAACGTAACACAAAGCCACTATGTGAATGACTTTAACATAATGATATTCTTGCTATTCACATAAAAATACGGAAATCAAAAACACCTATCACACGAATACGACAAACTTACCGTGAGAGTACCAGGAAATAATAGAAAAATAACTAAAAATAACTTCTTCTACGCAAAAATTCCAACAGCGCTTTACACAAAATATTCTACATACAAACTGCATAGAAAGCGTTGAACTTTTACAAAAGCACTCAGGTAAGTATAGCGATAGCTAGTCGGTTATAGAATAGGATAGATACCCATCGCGTGAGACGGTGAGATGGGTACAGCGCGCGTGCGAGCGGGACGGGCGTATGCAACTCTGTTGCGCCCTTGCAAAGCTTTGGCTCAGCTGTCTGCCCTGGGCGCTGATGTTTGAAACACGGGACAGGCGGGGCTTAGCTACAAATCACTCAACGTCACATTTTGACATTTGAGATATTAGGTCTTTTTTTCTATAACACCGCCATCTCTTATTTTCTCGGTGCGTCACACACACAATGTTAACGATAATTAATTTAATTATTGCTATAATTGTCAACCTATAAATTCGTTATGATAAGTAAATAGATTCCTAATTGATCAATAAGAATTCACACGGGTGATGAAACTGTTATAAAGTTTACGAGGTCGTGGTCGTTTCCAATTTAAAAGGACAACGGACTAGGCACGGCATTTTAGTAAGAAGTTAAAAAGTTTATGACCACCAATATAAGTTGAACTACCACGCCTGCGCTTATAGTACAACTTCGGAATATTTTTAGGGGTCTTTTAAAATTGGTCGTTTATGGTTCAAGGAAGCGCCGTCGAATAGTCCAAATGAGGCCATAAAATGTCCCGTCGAGTGACGTCTCAATACAAAGTTGCGCTAATCATAATTTTACAACCCTCATAAATTATGCGGTACTAGCAAAAAAGTCGGGCAAGTAAATTGGACCGTACGCAGCTGACCATAAAACGATTTGTAAAAATTTGCTCACACGAGCCTACATAATTAATATATTACCAAAGTTTAAGTATTGCGTCGTCATGTTTATTGACCGCTAACGATTGCTTCAAAGCCTATATTATTCGTACACGAACAAAATGACTGCCACAAAACGACCGCATTTGTATACCTAGGCGTAGCGTTAATAATGCAAAAGTGGAAGGATGTTGATACTGGGGAAGACCTAGACTATCTTACCATAACCAAACAGACCGAGTCTTATCTGAAGGGTAAGTCAAGAGTCTTCGTAACCGGCGAGCGTGTTTGAGACGAACTATGAGAGTGGAGGAAGCCAGAGAGGTATACAAGGAATATACCTGTTCGAACTCTGTACTCTTTACCTACCCCGCAAGGTGTGGGCCTTTACAGCTTTCCCCAGCAAGGTATCTGAGTTATGATATAGATAGGATTATTAATGTAGTCGGACCTTTTTATTATTGTAAATTTATTTTTTAACTGTAACCTTTACTCTACATGTCTATATTATCACGCCAGATCCTTTGCCTATGTCGATGTTCAAACCACTCCTAAATTAAATTCGAGCGATTTTATTCTGTTTGGTTTAGTCTATCCCTTTAGTATTACTTGCGCACAACGCACCGTAAAACCTAATCGAATTTTCATTCGGGATCTGTCAATCGAGTTTCTCCGCGACTTTTCCTATTACCAAACTGGAAGTGCTCCGATAAGCTTTTACTGCAAAGTTGTAGATACATATTCATATCCTCAAATTGTTACATTTTGTACATGTCGCACGTGTTAACTATATTGTTTCGTTCATACAATAAAGTAATAAATATCCATTATCCTAAAAATACCCTCAAAAAAATGGCGACCACATGACAAGTATGTTTTGTCCGTAATTACGCAAATGTCCAAACACGTCCCGGGCATTGTGAGAAGACACAATAACCCGAGCTTTTGTTTTCATAATTAATTCTTCGGCCGAAACTCAGCGTTCGAATGATTCCGTACCGTTACACTCGTAAAGTCAGCGGTCGGACACTCACGGAATACGGCTGCGCAAACTCAAACATGCACCTTTAAAACCCTTATTCCAAAGCGTTAAAGTCCATTTCACGTTTCAAGAGATGCAAATATAAACCTGCCAAAACACGCATTTTTGTTTCACGCATTCTAATTCCGCCACATTTTTTCCGCACACACAAAACAATGCTTATAATGAACAGAATTATAAGTATAATTACAAGACCGCCATTATTCCGCTTACGTTTTGTTCAAAAAGCTTAATTCATAATTTGAAATTATTTATGATGGCTGTAAAGATAATCTGTGATGGCGACCAGACGGAGGATACATTAAAAAACTGTTAAATAATATGATGGTTGAGTAAAATAATTAAGAAATGTTTAGATTAAGTTATTAAGGATCTAAATTGAAATTAAAAAGAAAAAAAAGCAATTCGTTTATATTTTATAATTTTTACAAGTCTTTTCTTTGAATTATGTATTAATAAATTCCTTGCAAAAAATATACCTACAAAATAATTAAAGCAAAACTAGGTAGGTGGTACTAATGAAAGTTTTTTTTGCCATACATAACTATAGTACCTACTTGTAAATGTATTTCCTAATTTATATGTTATATTGTACAATACAGAATAAATAAACATATAAAAATAGTTCCTACCCTCAATAAATATCTTAAATACTTTTTATGTACTTAATCAAAAACACCCCGTAACCAAACCACTGAAAAACGCTTGTAAACTTGAACCGAACGCCGTAACTTCCACAGAAAACATCATCATCTCATTGGTCTAATGGCAAAGGGCATCGCTTTGTGATCAGGAGATCTTTGGTTCAAATCCTAGGTCGGACAAATGTAGTTTTCTAACGAAAACTTCCCAGTATGAGTCCGGAGTCTGGTATTGTGCCCGGTATATAGCCATAGGCTCGCCCCCATTACATGGGACCTAACATCGTCGGCGAAACGTGGGTGTACACAGTACACCTCTGCCACCCCCGCTTAGGAAATATAGGCGTGACGGTGTTTAAATTTAATTTTTATTTATAAAAAATATTCTATCCGTATCAGATATAAATAAAACAGTCGCATTGAAATGAGCTAATCAATTCTAGACCAACCTAATAAAGGCTTCTTTTTACAGTTTTTTAAAAAACGAATTAATTAACCCGTTCGTAAAACATTGTGGTTGCACTAAATTCTGTCATTCATCAATTGTCGTTGATAATCGGACGATTTAGCGCAGTGGTTAAGAGCTTAAGCCGCTCTGCCCACTGCGTCTAATAGTCGCGGGTTCGAGTCCCGCACGGGACAAATCTTTGTGTGATCCACAATTATTTGTTCCGGTCTGGGTATTTGTGTATGTGAATTTTCATGTTTGTAAATGCACCCACGACACAGGAATAAATCCTAGTGTGGGGCTACGTTTTTAAAAAAAAAAAAAAAAAAAAATTAAGAGATGTTCACGGAACCTCGTAAAATATCATCACGGTATAACCAGGCACCTGTATGAGCAGTAATAAGGTGCAACGTTATGCCCCGAGCAATAAGCTAGTTAGCCATGGTAATAACCTCACTAAACTTTTATAGTAGCAATAAAAACGTTTTTACCATTTTCTTGGGTTAATTAAACAATTACCATTTGTTATCTGATCCGTGGTGTAATCAGTAACATGCTGTAACTGTTTCAGTAAGGTATGTTATGCAATTTAATATGCCGTTTCGGAAGTAATAAATAATAATAATATTAGCCCTGGTAAGAAACTGTCCCACTGTTGGGCACGGGCCTCCTCTCGAACTGAGAGGGCTTAGGCCATAGTCCACCACGCTGGCTTAGTGCGGGTTGGTAAACTTCACACACCTTCGAGAAACTCTTAGGCATGCAGGTTTCCTCACGATATTTTTCACCGTTAAAGCAAGTGATAATTATTTGTTTAATACGCACATGCTTTCGAAGAGACAGAGGTGCGTGCCTGGGTTTGAACCCGAGACCTCTGGCTTTGCAGTCCAACGGTCTAACCACTAGGCTATCACTGCTTCGGAAGTAATAGGTAGGTTGTTTAAATATTCCTGTAACTAATTATTTCCTTGGTTCGATTGATGAATTGGTGATTATTTTAATTTTAATTGCCCGTAGCATAACTTTAATTATTTTTGATTAACATGTGTACGATATCTAAATGAATCAACTTCAAGCAGATGGTAGAGGTAGTAAAATATTAAATGTATGTTTGTTTTAAAATTATCAACAGTCATTAGTAATTATTTTGATCCATTTTTAAGTAGGAAAAAATTAATTTCTGAAAGCCTTTGTCAAAGGATTATTTTAAAGATACACTAGATGCCATCTTTGTGTTATAATTAACACTCATTGATAAGAATGAAATATATTGTTAAGCGCCAGAAATCTCTCTAAACTCAGATATTTAAAACAAAATAAACCTTAGCTGCAATCTCCTGAACTACAACCAAAATTTCAAATTGCATTTTTCCAACGAACAATCTATCTATATAATCATGCCCTTAGAGGGCAGAGAGTGCGAATTTCTAACAAGTTCTTTCCTTTCGCCTTCTGCGGCTTTCCTTTTTCCAACACACATTTCAAATCCAACATAAAATCTATGTACCAGTTTAACCAACACATAACGGCAGATAATACAGAATTCCAACAGGTTCTTTCCTCACAGAGTTCTCTGTTCTTTTGTTTAACTAAGCTTTTACATAAGAGTATTACCAATATATAACCGCAGAAGGTACAGAGTTTCAACAGGTCCTTTGCTTATAGGCTTCTCCGGCTATTCTTTTTCCAAAGAAGCTTACAGCAAATCCTCTACAACACCTGCACAAGCGTATTACCAACATATAACATCTGACGAAGGTTTTCTAATATATAGTCGCCCCCTGCAGCGCTAAGACGCGTTGATGGATGGCCACTTTATTGAAAACCAATAGCTAACTTCATTTGGATCTTCTATACAATGTCTGGTCACGCGAGGATTAGCAGATTGCTATATATTGGGGCTACAATTTGATTAAGTAGGGGTGCCTTATGAAGTTTTGGTAATTAGATTGTCAGGGTACAATATACAGACTGAAGCTTTCTATCTCGCAAGTTATAGGAGTAGCTGTATGATGATACTCAACACAAACTCATAAAGGAGTAACATAAATAAAATAAGTGTAAGATTTGTATATATAAATAAAATCATGACATGTTGGCTCGCGTATATGGTGTAGCGCCCGCGCGGTCCGGTCAAGTAAAGCATATAACACCAACTACGTACCAGCAGAATATTCTGAATTTCTTCAAAGAGTTTTAGTAAAATATGGGCTGAAACAAACATAGTGAATTTTAGGTATGTATAAAAATTAAGTAGTCCGTTTATTACGTATTCTAATATTTTGGCGTATTGTTTATTGTGTATTTCCCGTAATAAAAGCGTTGCTAGGTTGGAACCACAGATTGGTTTTATATCGATGTCGAATACATAATATGTGAATATAATTTGATAAACGCTGGGATCGTAAAATTAGTTTGTATGTGAGGTTTTCTTATATTCTATTTTAGTATATGTTCTACATTTTTTTTTAAATTCTCCATATTTATTGTAGTTTAAATATAAAATGTTTTACAAATTATATACAATATGTACAATTAGATTTATACTAATATTATAAGGAGGAAAGATTGGTATTTTTGTATGTTTGTAACGAATAAACTCAAAAACTACTGGACCGATTTCAAATATTCTTTCACCATAAGAAAGCTATCTTATCCAGAAGTAACATAGACTATATAACATAGACTCGGTAGGCGGCGCTGTTGTCGACCGCGTACAAAGTCGCGGGAAACTGCTAGTATAAAATAAAACAGTAAAGAATTATTAACAAAAAACAGGTGTACAAAAGAAATATATGATAAATTTAAAATGAAGAATTTACATAGGGTCAAATGGTTCCACGCCGCTGTCAGTTGGTAGTGTACCTAGAACTCTGGCAGATATGCTGACCAAAATACATACCAGCGCTCTGGCCGCCAGTGCACTTCACTAGACGCTTCGGTGAGCTCCCGGCTCCCACGGACCCAATGTTTCTACCCCAAACGCTTCAAATATGTATCCCGAGTTAAGCAAATCATATTTGCGGCATTTGAGGGATTCTGCCCTTAATGCAGCGCTGCGTGCTTCGAACGACGACGCCGGAACATGAAACGGAGCGAGAGTGTCGACGTATGTGTAAAAGAAAAAAAGAAAGAAGTCAATATATTTCACTTTATTTTAAATCAAGTGAGATATATTCCAGATAAATTAAACATGAATGAATCAAACCAATAACATTTTATGTAAATTGATTATTCATATTTACCAATTCTAACACAGCAACTGATTAGATATATTTATACAACGTAAATTGTGCTATCATAAATTACAAGTTGCTTATTTTAATATTGTACAAATCGATTACCACTATATAATTATGTTAATTTTATGTAAAACTGATTGACCAATAAATAGGCATTAATTGGTCTACTGCGTCGTTGATCTAGCGGCAAAGCGCATCACTTTGTGATCACGAGGTCTTGGGTTTAAATCCGCGGTCGGACAAATGTAGTTATTCTAAAGAAAAATTTCCAGTATTAGTCCGGAGTTTGGAATCGTGCCCGGTATATGGCAATAGGCTCGCCTCCTATTACATGGGACCTAATATTGTCGGCGAAAAGTGAGTGTACTCAGTACACTTCTGCCACCCCCGCTTAGGGCATATATATGCGTGACGGTGTTTATTTTTGTTTTATTTAAATGAAAATTAGATCTTTCATCACTATAAGCCGAAATACCTCTTTTATACATCAAAGGATCAAACGCAAACTCAAATTATTACTATCTATCTATCTATATCATCACATTAGATTACTTGCGGGGTAGGCTGAGAGTACAGAGTTCCAACAGGTTCTTTCTTTACAGACATCTCTGGCTTCCTCCACTCTCATAGTTCGTCTCATACACGGTCGCCGGTTACGGAGACTTAAATAATTTAATATGTATAAACCCTGCGGGGGCACTTACAAATACATAGTTAATTTTCATTTTTTTAATCTAATTTAACTTCTAATCTACCACTTGATCAGACGCGGCCTCCATTAAGAAGATCCGGCGAAGAAACTCCACCGAGTTCCTTCGCCAGATCTCGGATTAAATAATAAAGACAAGCCCACTAGCCTGTCTTTATTATTTAATCTCTCTCTCTTTCTCTTTCAATCTGCACGACGCCTGGTTTTGTGTGAATCAAGTCTGTAATGGCCTCTTTCATCACCCTCGAGTATAGAGCTGGTAGTTACTTTTCGATTAGAGTTACCCGGCAAATAAAACTGGCTAGGATAACCGTTGGATTCTATATATATATATACTACTCAGAGATGGTGAAATTCCTATATAAGCTTACTTGTAACTTTAATCGTCGATTCTTCTTCTTTCTCGTTCCCTCATTGCTGAGGATCGCCACCAAGCACAACCAGACTCCATTGGGTGCGGTCATATGCGGTGTGTACCGCCCGATGCATGCTGCCACCCACCGCTTTCTTTATTGCGTCAGACCATCTTGCAGGTGTACTTCCCTGAGTACGTCTACCGTCAATTTTGTCTAAAATAATCTGCTTCTCCAGACAATGCTTTCATCATCATCATCATCTCAGCCTATACTTGTCCACTGCTGAACATAGGCCTTCCCAATCGCTTTCCAGCGTAACCGGTCCGATGCCACCTGCATCCAACGACTTCCTGCGATTGTCACAAGATCGTCGGTCCATCTGGCAGGTGGTCGTCCTACGCTGTGCTTGCCAATACGTGGTCTCCACTCTTGAATCTTTCTGCCCCAACGCCCGTCCGATCTTCGCGCTATGTGGCCCACCCATTGCCACTTCAGCTTGCTAATCTTAAGGGCTATGTCGGTGACCTTGGTTCTTCTACGAATCTCCTCATTCCTGATTCGATCACGTAGAGAAACGCCGAACATAGCTCTCTCCATAGCTCGCTGAGCAACTCTGAGCTTTTTATGAGAACTATAGTAGATGCTTTGAAGACCGCATAATGTGTCCGAAGAAGCCGAGGGCTCTTTAGTCCTATATAAGTCTACTTTAAACTTTACTCGAGGGTGGTAAAAGGCCCTAATCATCATGTAATTTTGAACTCCATACTAGTGTTAAATTTGTATGTTAACAACTATAGGAACTCCAATAATAGCTCATCAAAAGAGAGGTATATAGATAGTAGACTAGTAGTTAGCCGTGGCTTCGGCCGATAACAGGGCCACCTACCAGGTCTATTTTACTTCTGGATAATGTCGTACTTTTCATTAGATAAAAGAAATTAAAATTGGTACAGTGGTTTTAGAGTTAGTCGGCCACAAACAATTGAACATATCTTTCCTCCTAAAAATAACCGTCACGCCTATATTCCCCAAGCGGGGATGGCAGAGGTGTACTGAGTACACCCACGTTTCGCCGACGATGTTACGTCCCATGAAATAAGGGGCGAGCCTATTGCCATATACCGGGCACAAATCCAGACTCCGGACTCGTACTGGGAAGTTTTCGTTGGAAGAACTACACTTGTCCGACCTAGGATTTGAACCCAGGACCTCATGATCACAAAGCGATGCGCTTTGCCACTAGACCAACGAAGCAGTCTTTCCTCCTTTATAATAATAATGTTGATTAATACGAAAGAGCAGTTATAGCCTAGTGGTTAGACTATTGGACTGCAAAGTCAAAGGTTTGGGTTCAAACACAGACGCACCTCTGTCTTTTCGAAAAGGAAAAAATCGTGAGGAAACCTGCATGCTTAAGAGTTTCTCGAAGGTGTGTGAAGTTCGCCAACCCGCACTGCGCCAACGTGGTGGACTATGGCCTAAACCTCCTCAGTTTAAGAGGAGGCCCATGCCCAACGGTGGGACAGTTTCTTATCAGGGCTAATATTAGTATAGACAGATAAATAATGGAACTGTACTCTCTGCCTATCCCGTAAGAGAGCTGCCGTGATGATACAGATAGAGATAAATAATCTGAATATATCGATAGAACAACTTTAATACTTATCAGAACTAAGCGGATCCATCACAAAACCTTTTCCTAAAATACGTTCTCAATTACAAATAGAGCTGATGTTTAATAAAAAAGCATTTAATTTAAAACGTTGTGTGGAATACAAGCCGATAATCGGACGGCAGCCGACTGCCGCGTTCTTAGAAAAACAAAAGAGATTACTCATCCCAATATTCGAACCCACTTCTAACGAGTCTGTCAGAGAAATCCTCAGGACACTTATTCGGTATGACCAAACGCGGAACGTGAAGCTAACTTCGTGAAATTATCGTGTAATCCTATTTTGGAATACCATTTCACAAAGTTATCGCATCGCGTCGCGGTTATTATTTAAGTGATCATAACAAATAAGGATTCTATGTGACGCTGAGCTGTTTGTACCATCAGTATGACCAATATTATATGCCTTCATGAGCTTATAAGGAATCGACTGATATTTTGTAACTAGAACCTAAAGTTACCCTGTTTATGTGTCTTCAAACATTTAAAAAATATTAATGTGTTTTAGATATTCTGAATGAAGAAACATTTTACGAAATTGATGAAGAGAGCTTTAGTAAATTTGCGCGTTTGATGTTAAAAAGTTTTTATAACTTTAAGCTTTTAAACAACGTTTTTTACTATCCTCATAACAATCTAGGAATATAGGAGTTTGTCAGCATTGAAAAAAAAAAGGAATGTTCGCTTAAATGTGATTCATAAAAAAATCAAAACTCATATTATTAGACTGCTAAAAAATGTACCGAACCGAATATCCGTTAATTAATAATAATATAATATACTAAATTACTGTAAATCAGCTCGGTAATAATGCAAAGAAACGCAGCTTAAAAATACAATTCAACCCGTCAACGCGACATGACCGCGTAAAATAAAAAATGTACGTGCGAGGGAATAGTCCCTATCTGTACCCACCCCTAGACCGAGACGAGAGAGCGTAAGACGGAGTACAGAGAAAGTTTGAGTGACGTACCCCCTCCACCGTCCCGTCCCCCCAGCGAGGATTTATGGCGCCATATTGGATTGGGACAAGATGACACGAGGGCCGGATAATTTGGGCAACGGTATCACGTGACGGGACCCGAACTGCGAAACGGCACTTTAATTATGATATTCCCCGAGTTTATTCCACTTTGAGTTTGCGAATGTTTAGTAACGGCTGCTCAGAACTTGTATTATTTAGTTAGTATGAGCTCTTAGATTATGCACTGTAAAATACAAAAGCACTTCAGAACGTCACTTGGCAAGCATACTCGCCCGTTTCACAGAAGCAATTAATTAAAAATACATTTATTATGTCATTATAGTTGACGTTAAATTCGGATTTCTTATTGACGCCTAATTGTCGAATGATTAATGTAAATTAAAACAATAAAAGGCGAATGACTATATTCATAAGCTTTTTCAAAAGTCAACCCTCGAATGAAAGGTGCTATATAAACAAAGCTAATTCATCAGCAAAGCAATAAATAACCCGAAGCGGTTGCACGCACTCGCGCGCAGCGTCTGATGGCTTGACACGCATGCGCCGTTTGGCGTGCCAAAGCACATGCATCTACTAACTCAAATAGATGAAGAAAATATTGTGTTTAAAACTTTTAAAGCATGTATGATTTATCGTTTTACGTGAGTTTTATGATTTATTGTTACGATATACCTACACGGTAGGTAAATGATATAGCATATAAAATATTATTCAAGGCAAGCTGCTAACACAACAATTCTTTCAGTAACGAACAAGAGCGTTACGAAATCGCTAGTATCGAAGCGTTCGAGGGTGCGAATACTGCAAAAACAGAAATCTCGTTAAGATGACAATTTATGGGTTGTTTTTGCTAAATGAAAATAGTCGCGGCCCGTGAACTGAACAGACCTTTTTTGATTTTCTTAATGGAATCTTTCCGTTTGGGATTTGTGTCGAGCGATGCTTTAAGCTGTTCCGTTTGCTCACCAAACCCCATAGTGGCAGATTTGTATGCCTATATTCTTTTCCCGTATATTTTCCTAAGTCGCTTTATTTTTTCGGTAAATTGAAAGTCATTACCACTAAGAAGCTTTTCAAATCTTTGCAAAAATCTTACTCGCGACAAAAATAGTGTACTTTAGGTATTAACTAATATAGAATTGAAAGTTATATTATTTAATCAACTGCTCAATAAATATATATAGTTTGACTTTTCCTGTGTTGTGATTTGCTTGCATTCCCTACACTGTCACATCTGTCTAAGCATAATATGTGGGGCATGATCTTTGTTATTTGAGGCCGCAAATTGAATGTGTATATATAGTTAGGACTCGTTTACTCCGTCACTTCCACCTACGCTACTAGAGTGTATGTATTTGTGCCATCCAGCCCTAGATATCTGGAATTATAAACAACATAACAGGCAGATATACAAATATACAATTAGCACCATTTTCATTTCTCTGTGGACAATAAAAGCTTCGTAACATTGATACAAACTTTCTTTGTAATAAAGCAGCCAGCCGGAAGCATTTCATGATTTATGACAAAGCAAATTTTTATTTCCATTTCTCTTCGTTCATTGTTTTTTTTATTATTATTTTGCCACAATTCCTCGCAGCTTTTCAGCGAAAAAAGCCACAGTGGAAAGTCGCTTTCGTTTTAGTGGAAATGGAAAATGGAGGAGAAATAAAAGAAACCGACGCATATGTGTTGCTAGCGAAGAACTTTAGCGGTACAACCCGGTCGGATCCATTACATAGTTTAGGGTTACATTATGAATTGATATTGGTCATTATAGAATTTTCTTCTAGCTATTTTGCAATTTAAAGCCAAAACTGATCTTAAAATCTTCCACTGTGTGATTCCTTATTAGAAATTAAATTTGTGTATATGTGGTACACTTTTCCTACCTTCTCTGGGAAAATATAAACAGCTTTTTCATTATCTTGTTAAAAACTTCCATCACGGTTGGAATTGTTTTGTATTGTGGATGGCTTTATAACCGTAATATTGCATAAGTCTCCCAGAGAAAAATAAAAACTTTTAAGTCTGAGAATACTTCTGACACAAATTTCTTGACTATCATAACAATAATTCTCATAAAGAGCGTCTACGTATTGGACCCATGTTTCTATTCAAGACTTCCAATTGTTCGTTTAAAATCCGAGTATCTTAAAAAGTCCAACAGTAAATTTTTCCAATTTTCATTTATATTTGTAAAATTGGGTAATATGACAGTATGATAACATAATTTATAAATTGAACCACATTTTAAATAAAACCATATTTTTAAATGAACTTGAATAAGCAGTTGTCCAAATACTCTTTTCTTATTCAACATAAGTCAATAAGGATTTAAATGCATCAAAAATAAACCCGATTCCCCGTGTTAATAACACGTGGCTACATCTTACAATGTACAACATAAGCATTGCTAATTCCCAGTAGATTTCGCATAGCGCTGCCGAGGCGAGTACACGTCACTCTTCTTACCTGGTTTTCCTGACACGCTCGCCTTTTGGTTCTCTCTTATTATATTATCTCTTTCATACAGCTAACGAAACAAAAACGTGGCAATAAACTGACATTAGACAAATAGTATACAACGATTTTATAATCCATTTATTTTAAGAATGTATTCATGATATTTAATAGTAGAAATAATTACAATCATTTGAATAAAATACTTATCCAGTTCCACGCGAGAACGGCTCCACAGTTTTATTGTTACAACGCGTCATTTTATTTTCTTTATTCCACTTTGTTTTGTTGCGTCCCGCTACTTCCGTACCGTGGACACTTTTGGTTAGTTTGTTCTGTTTTCTGTATAATAAATAATAAAACCCATACTACGGCGGTACTTAGAAACCACTCTCACGGTGCTAACCGTGGCTTGTGTCGTTAGAGACAAAACGGACACCGCGGAAGTTGGAGGGTTAAGAATGCGTTAAACTTTAAGAAAGTTTCGAGTACATTTGTCTTGGGTGGCTTGTTTAGGTATGTGAAAGACAAAGTGGATTGACTTTTCGACTCCTACGTCATTGGTGCCTATTTATACTTTTAAAATAGACATTAGGAATATAAAACTTGTAAGTTTACAAAAAAGCTAAATGCACAACATACTTCTACGATCAACTTCCATAGAATTTTACTTTGCAATAAACTTTCTGGCAGCCTAGATATTTTTGATAACTAAAATGCCGCAAACTTTACATGTAAATAGTTTTAGGGAGAGCGTGCGTCATTTTTGTGCATTGAATAAAAAATAATAAATTACATTATCAATTTTTAAAATGACCGTGAAACCGATAACCACAATAACATCATTATGTATGCAGATATAGCAATGACCCAGTCGTGATTTGATATATGCCGCTTTAATATTCTATTTACCGTTATTCAATCGTCTATTAGCATCAAAGTCGTACATTGTGCACCATTTATCAGATAGCAATACATCATTATTGAAAATAAGGGAGATATTGTCAATGAACTGATTTTTGATCAATGCTGGGCACGCGTGCAGTTTTATATACAACTGATAAATGGCCTCCATTTAATGGGGCGACACTATTGATATCGAATTGTACGCCATGATTTACGATTTTGGCGTATAATTCGCGATTGCAAAAACATATTTTTTTAGTTTTTTTTTTATATTTCTGATGAGGCAATGATGAAAGATATATATGTATCGTTGCAATTTTGTTGGAGCGGAAAGGCAATAAATGTGATTTCATTTGCGACAGATTAAAAATCGGCATTGTTACTGTTCAATCCGATTAATCGAATCGGTTTCAATCAATTATTTTGAACGGAACCTATATAATTCTTTAAAAAATAACAACAGTGGGAGTTTTGGCGGGAAGTCGAAAAGTGATGTTGTCAATTTGTTTTAATCCAAAAAACTTGTGTTATTTCGACTAATTATGTATAATGTTGGTGGAATATTAACCATTATGTGTTCTAATATGTGCATGAATGAAGGTAATTGTAACAAAGTGATAAAACGTGCCTTTTTGACCTCCCCTTAAAACGGCCATCGCAATTGGTATGTAAAGTATCCACCGCTTTACTATCCAGGGTGGGGTACTTCATTAATTTCATTATCATCGTTGTCATCAAGTCCATCGGGGAGTTGAATTAATTTAAACAAACACGATTATATATCTCACTGGACACTGGCAAAATACACTTTAAATTAGTGTGTAGCCATAACTTAAAGAAGAAGAAATGCTGCTATTTGTCTGTGTCATAAAAAAATAAACTAACGAACTTACCTATTCTAAATTCAAAAATATAATAATATAAAATTTGCCAAGTTTACGTCTGTGTGGCTCGTGATTCGCGAAAGAATCAATTTTATTGGTAAAACAAGCGGCGTCGGTGATTTATGTCCTCCGAACGTGGCCCGCGATAGCGTGTCACCGGGCCGGCGTGTTCGCGCCTCGCTCTAGAATTTGCTAGAATATTCTTTTGTGTTTACAAGTACAATGACTTTTTGGTGAATCGAAATTTTATCGCACATACCTTTATGGACACGTCTTGGTATCAGACCTATTTGAAATTTGATAAATAGGTTCTGTTGGGCTTTTGAAAATTAACAATTTTTGGTGCTTCGATGACTTTTATAGTAGAAATTTAGAATTTCTACTAAAATAATTAACTGCATCATAATTTAGTAATACCCTATATAGGGCTATTACCGCAAAATGTTAATCGAAATATAAAAAAAAACGGTCAAATGAATGTTTCCCTGTGACTCTTACTGATAATTTTTGGTTAAGTACACTTTTTCGATCTAAGACACGAAACCAGGATCTCGTGATCGTCAGCCAAAGTATATTTCATTAGACCAACAAGGCAGTAATTGAAACATAATTATGTAAGTATATTACTAAACGAGCGTGTATGAGACGAATTATGAGAGTGAAAGAAACGGGAGACGTCTGGAAGGCAAGAACCCGTTGGCACTCTCTACCAACCCTGCTAAAGATCTGGCGTGACGATCTATTGCTAATCTATTATTTAAAAGAGGTCTTCCTGATAATATTTTAAAGTCTTCGTCGGTCCAAAATTTTCAATAATCACTACCGAATATATCATCGCCTCCTCGATATTTTTAAAGTTGAAGGTTTTATACCTAAACGTGTTAAATTGGAAACAAAGAAACATTCAATTGACCTTTACGCACAAGGTGTAACGATTAGAATCTAAACAATTGTAGAAATACGAGAAAACAGCGCCGACTAGCTTGAGTAATTTATTTTCAAGTATCGGATGTGAATAAACTATAAAAAGCGCGTAAGAAGTTAATTCATATGAACCAATAAATTATACAGAAAAAAATAACTTAGATTATTACTACTTACCTTAGATTATTCTACTAAATGATCTCGAAGAGTTCCCGTAATATATTATTTTGGGAGATGATCAATTGCTGTTAAATGATTTTTATTCCTACATTCGCCTTCTACGATATTCGCAGGTGTGACGTAGAATGGTGAGTCATAACTGTGACGTAGGAGAAGCATAATATACGGGGAGGATAAAAAAATCTATCTATCTATCTATATCATCACGCCAGATCCCTTGCGGGGTAGGCAGAGAGTACAGAGTTCCAACAGGTTCGTTCCTTACATACCTCTCTGGCTTCCTCCACTCTCATAGTTCGTCTCATACACGCTCGCCGGTTACGGAGACTCTTGACTTGCCCTTCAGATAAGACTCGGTCTATTAAAAAATGTTTTTGCTAATGTTTAATATTGAAAATGCTGGACATAACGGCTCATCGCAGGCACATATTAAATCGTTTTATTGACGTTAAATGTCTTAACTATAAACACATTACCCTTCATTTTGTTTTAAATACATTTTTAGGTACTTAAAACAAAAATAAACGTAAGAACAATATATCCAATTACTACATGGATTTTCACAGAAAATATTTTATACACAATATTTATGAATATTTTGTGCAAATTGATCAAACTGTACTGTATGATTATATTTCCCCGTGCTACCCATGCGAAGCCGGATCCGGTAGCTGTATATCATAAAATAAAAAAAAAACTACATTTCATACTCTGTAATCTTTTACACCACTCGACGATGGACAAACCCTTCCGGGTTAACTAGATCGTTTTTACACCCAGTACATCAACGTCAAACATACATTCGCAAGCAGGTGCGGAATTATGTGACACCGCGAATGCATTATTAACAATCTATATGTCAAACATTTGTTCGCGGTCCATCCGTCATTATCCGCTATTGCTTTAATTCGCACGCTAAACGATCAATTAGCTCCAGTTTTTCAATCATTTGTCATTCCTAATGAGTACTGCATAAGTTCGAATTGAGTCCTTATTGTTTGGTTATGGTTTTAGGAAACATTAAACTGTCATTCGCCGCATCGTTGCCACCGTCTAGTGGTATTCTTTAATCGTTCTATTTCCATCGTCCGATGGCAGTATATCCTGTTTTTGCTTACATTTTCAAACTAAACAATGTTCGATTGCGATTCCTATTTTGATCATAATCGTAAAGCAGGAATAATGGGTGTTCGTAAAGGTTAGAAAAACGTTTAACAACTTCTTGTTGTCTGTAACATAAACGTTAAAGTGTTTGTGGATGATATTTCAATATTTAGAGCCTATAATATTGTCTGGTTCTTATCCACTAATTGTCATAGTTTATTAGTTCAGACAAGCCTGAATTATCGGCACTTTGAACTCTGTTAAAAAAGTAAACGAGTTGAAAAAATATTTACGGTCCGGTAAAAATACCAGTTCTAAATGTAATATTTATTAGACGCACTTTAATTTAATACCGGCATATTTTATGTCACTGAATATCCTTTGTGTATTGAAGCCACGAATGGACAAAAGCTATTAATAGTCTTTATTTATTTAATTACCGATATCTAAGCGAGTGTTTTTATTTACTTAGCGTGCTTTCTATTCAAAGGTATAGGGACAAATTTGTTGTTTATACCATAGCAACTTTAACCTTTGAAAAACAAAACATGTATATTTTGTAGTTATTTTAATATTTCAGTAACGATGCCTACTGTTGTGTACACACACAGACGAAGATGTTAATTCTCAATATAGTAGAAGGCAAGCTGATTGCCATTATACTAGGTACATTTCCAAATATTAAATTTAATTTAATTTCTATAACACTCTAGGAACTTCTATAGCAATCTAGGAATCTAAGCCAGGACCTTATGTCTACCAAGCACATCATACGTCACTAGAACAACACGGCAGTCATATGTTTGGCCTTTTCTCTTTTTTCTATTTACATAGTTTAAAAAATTACACATCGCACTTTTAATATTTGTAGGTAATAATGATTGTTGCAATGAGTTGCAATGTTTTTTTAAGAAAGGTAAATATTATGAGTAACACATAAATTAAGTACTTAAATAACGGCATATATAAAACCGCCCCAACATCTTATAAAACTTTTATTGCACTACATAATCTCCAATACTACACAGTTTAAACACCCACTGAAAAGATTAACTCAGTGATTCGATTGCATTAAACATTCGATATCAAATTATTCGATCTCCAATATCGATATTCATTCGAATAGCGGAGTATCGAATGAGAACCATGTCGAAAGCTCCAAGATACGAAAGGATTAAGGTCACGTCCGTCAGATGATATTAAGTGGACACAGATATGTTGTTTTCGTGACTTAGACGTAATCAAAACGTTTTGCGATCGGTTATCTGAGATTTGCTCTGTGTAATGTAATGTGCTGTTGGCTATGGTTAACTTCTTGTTAATGTCAAGTATATAATTGGATTTGTTATAGTATTTTGAATGCTGCTTATAACAGCATAGAAATAGAGCTTTTAGGTATGAAAATATTAGTGTATATATGAGAAAGGGCATGCTCCGGTGCTACAGACATATACATAGAATATCGGAGGGAAGAATGATGAAAAGTTTATGTGACAGTGAAAGGAAGTTGGTAACGGGGAAGACCTAGGGTATCTTAACATGATCAAATGGATTGGCTTTAACCTGATGAAATCATGGGTGTTTGTAACCGGCGAGCGTGTATGAGATGAATTATGACTGTGGAGGAAGCGAGAGAGATCTGTAGATAAAGAACCTGTCTAACCTCAGTACTCTGTGTTTATCCCGCAAGGGGTAATAATATAGATAGATAGTGTTAATTCAGTGGAGTACCTAAATTGGATATAGATTTTAAGGCTAGTGCCGAGGTTAGTACCTAAACTCTTATGCAACGATGTACTATTTCCCTTTTAGAATTATATCAGCCCCCAAAGTAAACAAATAATATATCTTCTGTCTTTGGACTCCTAAAGGTTCTTAATGAGACATAGTTACATTACAATATTTCCTAGTTAATTACGTAATAATGGTTACTATCGTAATGACGATGTAAAACATACGCTATAATTTTAAGTACAAACGATGCATCGTTAACTATAGAAATACAACCAACATCATTGCAAAAGTGAAAAAAGAAAGTATCATATACACATATACCTATAAAGTAAGTATCACTAGCTAATAACAGATGCGACAGAACATTAATTTTGGAAAGTGCAATTAGAACACCAGAATCTAGAATGGACCTCCTTCAAACACCTAAAATTATAGACGGCAAATAGAGAATGGAAACAACAAATTACTATTTGTATTTCTTAACGACACAATTATGCAAATCTCGCCAGTGTGGAAAGAAAATATGTGTCTACAATATTTTAATTGGTCACACTAATGACATTAGAGAATAATGTTTCACTTCCTCTATCATCTCTCCAGTTTCAATTTCCAACGGCACCACACCGGGAACTGTTTAAATCACGCGCATGTGCCTAAAATAAACTGCGCGAGATCACTCCTCCGCCTCGCCGTAAATTCACTGCTAATTTACAGCCCCTCAATGTTATAAATAAATAAATATTCGTCGTCGTTTGCCGCGTCCACTTCTGACACGCCGTGCCACCGCGTGTATGGTGCTGTCATAACAGATCCTTCGTTGTGAGCTTAATGGATCGCCTCTGTTACGAAACCTCTTGTATTCGGGCACACTCCCCTCTTGTAACATTGCTACTTCATATTTCCCAAGTCATTGAACTCATTCAACAGACTAACTTCACGATTTTGACTATATCTTTTATGTTTTTTAATAGATTATCACAGAATACTTATAAATTCTAAGTTTTATTAATGCTTTACAACTGTATTTATAACATTTACGATAGAAGCTAATGAGACTGCCAGTTTCGATACAACGACCAACTTTTCTTCGACAAAAACCAATTAATCTCAAACATTGTAGTGGCGAAGTCACAAATTATTCTACCGCTCGCGACGCTAGTACCCAACGAAAGTTATTGAGTGCCAAACAGGGTGAAGTGAAGGAACAGCCGCTCTAACACCGTGCCAGCGATCATTGGTGGGATTGTGGCGGCCATTGTAATACAAATTCCCCGCCGCTGTTACCATCTGTCTTGAGGTCGAAATTTAAAAAATTATATTAGAAGGAGAACTACGAAGCAGTATTTCAACGTGTCGCATTAGATGAGTGGTGACGTCGTATCCTGCTATCGATGCGTTAGCACCAATGATGACGCTTGTCGATGTACCGACATCATAAATACCCATGACGCGTAACAGTAAAATAGACTAAATTACAATGTTGCTAACTTAATTTATAGACTATTCGCACCTGCAACGAATTATCAATGCATGCTTCTATTTAATGGCATTCTTTCTCCTCATTTGCCGTCATTAATCGTCGCTTACATTCTTAAGCCGCGAGGCCGCTTAATCTGATGTTTCGACTAATTTAAATAATTCATGATTTCTTTTTCAATTACTCTCCAACCTCTTATCCGTATATAGCGTGTCTGTACACATTTAGCGGATTGATTAATCAATCATATCAGCGCCTGTCGTGTCGTTGATTGATATTATTTCATTCGGTAATTAGTAGACTGCGTCGCAAATGATTTTCTGTGAGTTTTCAACGGTGTGGATGTGTTCCGATAGCATGGATGTATTTTATCGATAGTATTGACGCAAACGATCTATCACTGTTAATATTTAGTGATGCGGTGGTTGCCAGCGGGCGGAGTTCGCATGGTGCCAACTATGGCGAGCGCGTTAATGTACCGTCGATACGCGCGCATATTTTTATTGTCGTCTGCGCAAGATTCGCCTAGCTATTAGTCGATGTATGCGTTAATGCCACACGCGGTGTTACATGAAAAACTCAGATCAATTATCAAGATCCTACAATTATCTGTCATTACTTACAGGAGCTATGATTAGTTGATTGCTACCGACGCTCTCGGTTCGTATTCATTAAATAAATTCTTATTTATAAATCCACTAAACTAATCTTTATAGTCGATTAGTGTAAGCTCTGAATTTGTATTAATGCTACATTATTGGCATAATGTTAAAGAGGAAGTCGCTGTCTCTATACAAATGGCCGTCATTCAATTTTATTTGCGTTTTGCAAGCGCTTGCGACTGTTTGTCGGTTCCTCATTTATTTTTGTCTGACAATATAGAACTCAATTGTTTCAATTAAACGTTATTAAATCTAGATTCGACGAAGTTCTTGATCAAAGAGATCTTATATAGAAGTGATTTAAAAATTGAATACGTAACGTAGTTTCCACATAAATTCGAGCGTACAGTCTTGTAACTAACACGATCCAAGTTACGCTCTCCATATAGAAAATAATTGCGGCAACGTTCCGAACATTTCCAAAGCGGTGAAAGCGCCTCAAATCACATACGCCGAATCAAGATCAGTTAACATCCTCAACACATACATAAACAATATGTACATATGTGTACGTGAGAAGGGCCCGTCATGTTTTATTTATTCGCGGCGGACTCGTAATAGAGTCGTGCCGTGAGACCGACCATCACGTTTTTTGCCGACCGTAAACCCCGCGTATTGAGACGTCGGGATGCTGATGTCTTGTTGCTGTCTGTACACTTTCGACATGACGGCGACATTTATTCTACTGTGAGTTTTTTAAATAAACAGTGATAGATAACAAAAACTTATGTACCATTCCTCATCGAACGAACTGAGTCCGCTGCAAGTGGATATTAAAAATCCATTCATCACCGTAACAACAAAAAATAAGGATTCAGATTCTCACTGGAGCACGGAGGCTGCGAAATCTGGTGAGACGAGGAGGTATTTCCCTCCCCCGACCTCCCGGTCCTCCGGGGAACCCACCTCCCTTTTGACAGGAAATGATTGTCTAATATTAGCTTTGTTATAAGGTCCCTCTTTTGGGATTTGAGCGCGAGTTTTTGGAGTTCCTCGTAATGTTTGTTGTGTCAGTTTATTCGGAGAGCTCTACATCTACAATTCCTGTTTACGTTCCGTATCTGGTAATTGTAAACGTATTGTAAACTTGTTGATTCATATTCCTATAAATTGTAAGCTACGATGAATTTATTTAGCGGATGTGTAACAGAAAGCAAATAAAAAAATTAATTCTTATGTGAGCGTACGTAATAATTTAGCCGACAATGCCGTCTCTAACTCATACTCAGGCTACTAGTATTCATTAAAATAAATTTACTGTGTGGGTTAATCTACATACGTTAATAAATACGTATGAAAAAATAATATTGGGCATGGCGGTGGACAAAAAACGAGCTAAATTTTTGCGTTGAATCAGTGTTTTAAATTAGATAGTGTTTTAAGTGCTAGGTTGTTGACCTCAGAGCGCGGTAGATTTTCGAACACCCCCGATAATCACAATAAAAAGTGGCCGTGGGCTTTTCAGAAATAAAACTGGAGCTTTATTTTCTAATTTATTGGTGTAAAGTCTATTTCGGTGCGGTTTTCGTCAACGCTCCAAGCTGGGAGGCGACTAGTGTCGACTATGAATAGTCGCGCCTACAGATACCGACTAACTGTTGAATCGAATGACAGATTTGTGTTTTACAAATGAATTTTGAGAATGTCCGGAAGCAAATTTTTTGGTTCGTTGATAGATTTAGTTTTGTTTTCTATGTAATTTATGCAGGTATGTATATTTGTGAGTATTCTGTAACATATTGTGTATATTATTTATTGTTGATTAAAATAAATGATGTTATGTAAGGGTTTTTACGATCCTACGTAAAATTTATATTTTATGAGTTTTGTTTATATCTAGTGATAAGTTTTATAAATGATGAAAATGATAGAGGTAATGTTAGGATATAATCTGATAGAATTCTGTCCTTTTTGTGTACCCTACAAAGGATCTAGCATTACCGGTATAGGTAGAAAATTCACAATTCACTTAACAAAGAAATAAATATTCATTTGAATGCCGCCAATAATCAAACATGAAATTAGCTCTTATTTATTTGTCACGCTGTTTGTGAAGCCGACCGTTTGCGGTCCACGCAATACAGTCCCGCATTAATCCACATTTAAACAAAAGGCTTTAAACAAAATTAAATTACCGATATCCACGAACGGTGCGACCGCAAAATATTTTTGTCGAAAATGCAATAATGCGAAACTCGCATATTGTGCGATTCGGAGTGTAGATAACAGAAATAATGGTGTTCAAAAATGAAATTAATTCCAGGTTGATGATTTCAAATTGAAAAGTCACATCGGCCCGCGCCATAATTCATGATCCTGAAACGTGTCCGGGCAATGGCGGACGCCGCGCGCCAGCCCGCCCAGGGCTGCGACAAACACAATTTGTATTTACTTAGTTTTCACTATACTTTATTCAAGATTTTTGGAAACAAAACTGTTAATGAGAGTGGAGGAAGCCAGAGGGGTCCGTGAGGAAAGAACTTTTTAGAACTGTATACTATACCTACCCCGCAAGGAGCCTCTTAAGGGATCTGGCGATATAATTTAGACAAATAGTTAACTGCAGTTTTTATTAACATTTGATGACGATGATGTGTTTCACTGTGTGATGAGTGATCCGAATGGGTGAATCCGAATTTACATGGGCGACGGTGAATGTTTACCATCGGGCAACCTACAAACTCGTAAGCCCCCTCTTTCGTAAAAAAAAACACATTTTAATATTGCATAAATCATCTCTCTATAATTTATACAGCGTTTTTTAACATTATTAAAAACACAAACGTATGTCTGTTTGAATAGAGGCAAAAAATGTATGCAAATATTTGCAGTGTAATGCCAGAATCAGCCCTAATGTGAGTCGAGCTCATTGTCACAGTCCTTTGTCGGAGCTCTCTTCCGCTTCACCACGCGCGGTATCTGCGGAGGTGGCGCCCTCCCTCCGAATATTCATGAATACACACACAAGTTATGGAGTAAGTTTTATTTATATATAATACAGCGGCCTTATATACGATATATGAATTGGGAAACTTTAAATATATAAGATATTTAATTATAATGTTTTGAGTTACATTTTCAATGCATGCACATTTAATTGAATTATAATTAGCAGGGTAACTTATTGAGCAGGAAAAAAGGTTATAGAGTTTAGAGTTTTAGGGTTTATAAAGGATTAAAATATTTCGATAATTTGTTTTTAAAATTGTCAATGGTATCATGGAAAATGTTAAAAGAGATTTTTTTTCTGAGCCGTCGCAAATAGTTTTATACTGACAACATATTCTTGTTAAAGGGGATCGTCGGCCTATGTTGGTTCTATGGGCAGAAATATGGAATATTTTTGTGATGGGATATCTAGGAATTCTGCTCGGTACCGCAAGTTTTATATATATGTTGTAACTGACAATCCACTTTTGTAACTTTTTCTTAAAAAAAACTTACACTAAACTTGTACCAAATTATTGATGCCAACCCTAAAGCGAATAAAATACCCGTTGCGTAAATTGAAATATTTCATATATAAAAATACTTTTTTACTGTTACTAAACAAAAATGTAAATTAAAAAATTTAAGAATAACAAATTATTATTCGTAATTGCAAGGAATAGTTTTGTGTATCTTCAATTCATAAAACCTAATATTTATAATCATATAAAATGAATTGGATCTAATCGCAAGGACGCGATGTTTATTTTATAGAAGACCTTCGTTTTTATATTACTATATGAAAGTTATTAAAAAGTCAACCCACAAACCACTGCAGTCATTTATGTGTTACTTTATAATTATAAACTTTTTTGAAATAATGGTCAATTGCGTAAGAAGTCATAATTATTCTTAATGAGGTAACGGTCGCAGAAACCGGTCGTCGAATGTTTTGTATTATATAGCATTCACATTAGAAATGTTGAAAGTAAGTTTTTATATGTAAATATAGCTCTGTGGCAGGTCTTATGTTTAATGCAACCGCCATGTCATGAACATTTGTCGGTTGCACCATTTCAGACGGCCGTACTCCTGTTAGCTCAGTTTATACTAAATATTTGTACAAAACGCGCGTGAAAATTCATACCGAAAATTCGTTATTAATATTTCACAGTGTTCTTTTGTCCGAATAACAAATATACATTTACCTAATTATAGATTAAGAACGTACCTGTTCGTATAATGAAGATGGAACTTTTTATTTGAAAGCTTCCGGAATGGCACGAAAACATAATTAAAATTTCAACTTTGAAAAATATGCATCTGCGCTAAACATATTAATCCAACTAATTGTTGTACAAAGTAAATTAGAAAAAGCGTTGTAAATCATTCCATCTACAGGTCTATAGCTATGTATCGCCGCAAGGCTTTCAAAAAAACAATAGCGATAGCTGCATCCTTATTTCACAAACAATTTACAGCTAAGTTGGAGAGAGAGGGACTCATATACAAAAACCAAGGCCGTAATTTGCCTGCACGAAAATTTGATAATAAATCATAATAGTTTTAGACAGAGCAGAGGTAAAAAAATAAACCAATTTGGAAAGTGAATTGTAAGGCTCGCGGAGTACCACCGCGTAGTCTGTTATTAGACCAATTATGTTATTATGTTCGCCGTATCTAATCCGAAAAACTAAATTGGAGTCGGCCGCTGCCGGCGAATGCCCGATAGGTTCAATCATTCGACTTTTGGGTCGCACGAAATTCGTTGCGGAAGCAATAAGAAACACGAAAATCCCGAACGATATAGCAACAAATTATCCAATAACCTATAGTTGCAAACTAAATATCGACCGCCAAACAAAGACTTCTCACCATATTTTCGAGACCCCATTTCGCTACGGTCCATAGTTTAGTACAAATTAAAAAAGGGTGCTTTATTGCAACATACATATATCAAAGTTCACATTTCATAAAAACCCCGCGTCGCCCTTTGATATCCCTCACTTAACTCATATATCATTCAATATGACCATAATTGAAGTGATCGGATTATCTTCATTATAATGAAAAGCTTATTCCTTGACTACAAGAGTTCATAGTTGTATGCAGTGTTAGCAGATAAGGAACATTGTATGAACGATTGCCTCTTTCACAATTTGTATATTTAGCATAGTCTGTTGGTGAAACAGGTTTTTCTCTTGTGTTTTCGTTTCAAAACGCGTAGTCCCTTTGTATTTTCAAAGTATCAAATATGAATACCAAATAAGGGTTGACACAAAAGAAAAAGTGACAGCGCTTTTTTTAATTTATGCGCAAAAGAGTACATGAAAACGTCATAATAGGAGCGTGTCTGTTAAATATATTAATGTAATAATTCTCTGAGGGCGTTTCTGAACGACGTGTTATTTTTCTAAAATTTCACGGTACATACGTCATGCAGGGATCGTGGAAAATTGTAAACGTCTTCATTATAATGTTGCTTCGAGTGTTGAGTTAGTTTTCACGATTTGTTTGACAATGGCCGCGCTCTGAAAGCAAATGAAGTGCGGTTTGACCAGCTGTGTCGTTTCAAAAGACGCGATCATGCGTAATTAGTTTCGGTTATTGTATAAATTAAGTAATTTTATATTTTAAATAGTCGAATTACGTTTTTAATGGTTACGTGTTAAATATATTTACTTATATGTCGTTGTTGGGCTTGGGCAATCGATCTCTGTCTTTATAAAGCTTGAAAATCCAGAGTCACTTTATAATCTGTATTTATAAATCTTCATTGGTATTTTTTTATTATGTGATAATTTTTCGTGACTATGTTTGATTTTCTAACCGGATCTTCTTAATCGAGTCAGCGTTTCAGCAAATTTGAGGCAAAAAGTGTAACTATATGCAAGTCATACACAATTTAAACTTTGTGTCCTTGGTGATCTGAAAGTAGTATACCACCGACTTTTACGAGGAGGGATCAAAAAGTAGTAAGAATGATATAGAATATATTAACTTTTGATAACTTAATAATTTATTTTTCTACATAGTTTCCGAGTCTCTCTACACACCGAGTCCAGCGCTTTTCCAAGGCTTCAATCCCTTTCACAAAAAAGTATTGTCTTGGTCCTGCAAAAAGCTCTCCACGGCATCAATCACCTCGTTATCGTCTTCGTACCTGTTTCCCCTTAAGTATTTTTTCAATTTGGGGAACTGATAAATTCGCTAGCCGCCAGATCTGGTGAATAAGGGGGGTGGTCAACCAATTCGAAGCCAGCTTGCTGAATGGCAGCCATCGCAACTGCCGACCTGTGCGCGGGTGCGTTGTCGTGATGAAACAGCACGCCCCTTAGAAGTTTCCCTCTCCTTTTCTCTTTGATGGCATTCCTCAACTTGGGAATTAAAGCTGCATAATATTGGCCTGTAATAGTGGTTCCACGCTCTAGGTAATCAATCAACAATATTCTTTCTGAGTCCCAAAATATTGAGGCCATAACCTTGCCAGCCGATGCCACGACACGAAACTTCTTCGGGGTCGGTGATGACGGCCGTTTCCATTGCGAAGATTGCTGTTTCGTCTCGGGATCAAAATGATGGACCCATGTTTCGTCCATTGTTACGAAACGAGACAAAAAGTTTTCAGAATCTTCTTGAAACTTGTCCAACAATATCTTCGAAATGTCAAGTCGATTTTGTTTCTGACTGTCGGTTAACATTCTCGGCACCCATCTTGCGGAGACTTTTCTCATATTCAAAAATTGTTTCAATATGGATTGAATACTTCCATATGAAATGCCCGTTTCTTGAATTAAGTATCGGATGGTAACTCTTCGATCGCTCAATACAATTTTCTCGACTTTCGCAACATTTGCTTGGGTGACTGATGTCGATGGATGGCCGCAACGATGTTCGTCTTCCCTACTCGAAATTGAGAAGCCCACCTTGCGACAGTGGAGTACAGCGGAGCAGACTCTCCTAATGTTGCCTCCAAATCGCAGTGAATCTTTTGCGTCGCTCTTGGCTCGCACTTTCTCCATTTTCGAGAACACGTTCCGACACGAAGCAAACAAATGACTACATTCAGAAAAAAACAAAAGAGAATCGAAGATAATTTTTTTTTATTAATATTACAAATATGTATCTGAGCTATGCCTGCCAGTATTTTTTTACCAAGGAGTATGTCGTTCTCACTACTTTTTGATCCCTCCTCGTATTGATGCAATAGGGTCTAGAATGATGCAACGTCTTTTTTTCATCATCACCTAAAATCACTCTAAGCTCTTGTGATCCAAAAACAAATATTGCTACGCGAATTCCGCACGTAACACCGTTAAGGTAAACAAATCCGTTTCCCATAAATTCCGCAGAAACCGTTCACCTCATTGTTTACGGATTTTTATCTAAGTGTTTATTTTTAAACTCCACACTGACACCGATAGCAGAAACGCAATAAATTAATTTTTATTCACAGCTAGATTATTCGCTTCGGTTCGCCTGTATTTAAACGGCTGTAAGTACCCATTTAAGTATTTTTATTAATTTCGGTGATCCGTACTTCGTTTGTGGACTCTGTTTTTTGAAAATCCATATAAATTTTATAATACAGAAAATCCTATGATTCTATTATTGATTGATACAATAGATACCTAGATTGACCCATCCTATACACATATTCGTTTAAATTCTACTTATTTTATACGGCACATTATTGACAGTTCCACATATTTCATATTATATTCTTTGGCAGAGCTCTTAATGTCGTGTATAACCAACATCACTTCTAAATTCAAAACAATAAAAAAAACTATGCCATTTTGATTATGAAAGACAAACACGTCAATTTTCATTATTTACTTATTATCTACACATTCTCTACAATAATATTTGTTTACGAGACGAAAGGGAATTGACTATTCCGTTGTATTTTTATCGTTTTAATTAATACTAGCTGATAATCCGTAAAAAAATATATTTATTTTATTCAATAATTTATTGCGAACAATATCTGTATTTATGTCAAAGGTTCGTAGTTTCCCTGTAATTAATTAGTTCTTGCTTTTCGATATAAGAGCAAAGTGAAATAAATACGTTTATTTTTATTAATAAAAAATATTGTATTGTCTTTGATACGTGTACCAATTGTCAAGTTAATCAGTTAAGTTATATATATATATATATATATATATATATTGGCATTTACTTTCCAATTTAATCTACCACCTACTTTTTAATAAACGATAGGAATGCGGCCTCAACTAAGAAGATCCGGCGAGAAACTGTTTCATTTCTTATCAAATTCTAGGTATAAAGTTAAACAATGTTTCAGTTACATGTATTTATAAATCCACCATAACACAAACTGCAAATGTATTTATTTTAAAATCTTCGCAAAATAGCGCACGAACTAAACCCACTACAAAACAAAGCTTACTTATGTACAATTATCGTATTCATTATCTTTATTTAAACAATATAGAAATACAAATACATTTTTATCATAGCCTATACAATTCTCAAGAAATTAAAGAAAAATACACAAAACTATATACATTATCGAATCCCAATTTGTATTTTCGTGAGATAAAACTGAACTTGACCAGAAAACAAGCGTCTTTATACACAGCGCCGCTGCACTGACCCACTTATCAGCCTATCCTACTCCTGACCCTGTCTCCGTATCGGGAGCGCAATGATAGCGCTGTCATAAGGTCACAGATATAAGGAGCCAACGACTTTTTGAAAATATTTTCCTTTGATTCGCGATAACAACGCATTATGAATGACGCTTCTGAGGCGAGGCAGGTTTTTACGTTTAAAATAAGTACTTATTTATAATGCGGAGGGATTTCAGAATTCTTTTTTAAAAATGCTATTGGTCTATCCTTTTGTATTAATCTGAGTTTCACATACCAAGAGAAATTTGACGATGGTTTAATTAAAAAAGGCTTTATTAAAAAGGCGACAACCCGATATTTCGCGAACGCGTCCAGTCATAGGAATCCACTAATCATAGCCGCCGCCGACTACGCACCTAACTCCCCTCCTATCAGCCACTACCATCGTCCGCGGCATGTTCTCGCCGACCCTCCCAATGCCCTTACATCCCTTCTTTCGCATACAGATACCGCACACAGGATCAGACACCGTCCTCGCCGCCGAGGTCGATGAATCCCTTGCCCGCCGGCCAGTGCAGAGCACCACGGCGAGACAGCTAGTATACGCCCTCCTCATAGCGACTGCCCAAGCCGAGGCCGTTCCACCTTGAGGCGCCCTTGAGCTAGTTGCCCCCTTGCCTTTCTGGCTTGAGCGTAGTGGTTGCACGATCGCTCTCTTGTCCGGTGAAGCTGTAAAGGCCCCGCGACCAACAGCCTAGATCATTCACACACACACACACACACACACACACACGCACACACATACACACACAAGGGATCGAGTAGTCCCGGGTTTGATCCTGGCACGGACAAGTCTGTGTGTGACCTGCAAATGTTTGATTCAGTCTGGGTATTCGTGTATGGAAATTTTACGCTTGTAAACGCAACTACACAGAAATAAATTCTTAGTGTAGAACTACATGTAAATATAAAAGCGTGTTAAAAACTTTTGGATTACAAAACCAATTTTATTTATTTTATTTTTTTCTATAATACGTAGCCCCACACTAGGATTTATTCCTGTATCGTGGGTGCGGTTACAAACATGAAAATTCACATACACAAATACCCAGACCGGAACAAATAACTGCTTATCACACAAAGATTTGTCCCGTGCGGGAATCGAACCCGCGACTATAAGACGCAGTGGGCGAAGCGGCTTAAACTCTTAACCACTGTGCTAAATCGTCTGTCGAATTCAATGTACATATTTGGTATTTATTTACTAAGAATGTATTACTTTTGCAACCCAGATTTATTATGCTCTTTTGGTCTCTTATAGGAATATGAATAATAATTCACTAATAATATGTCACACTAACATACAACCTTTCGAATGCTACCTCGTATGCAAATATAATGTAGAGTTAATTAATGGTCGTGTCGCGTTAATTAATAGTGTGTCTATTTAATTAATAATATTTTAGACAACATAATAATAGGGTATCGGCTGTTCAATGATGACTGTAATTTTAGTGCTTCTATAATTAATAATTTAATCATTTTAAATGACATTGTCATTACCGTTTTCATGACGTTTACATATAAAAGAATATTTTTAAAATAGCCGTTTGAATTCCATTTTTAAATTGGCAATTTCTTTTTGTTGCAGGTAAGAAATCCTGGCCGCACGGAACTCGCGGAAATATCCAAATCTGTGCGTGTGTGTGTAAAGTGATTGTTTGTTTTGTCATGTGTCCGCCACGCGATATTCAAATCAAAGTATATTACCATAAAGTCGTAATTCAAATCGACGCAGTCCTATGGTGATTATACGATTCACACAGGGTGTTGGTAAGCGACAGCTGAAAATCAAAGGAAGCTCTGGTATATCTTTTTATGTTTTGTGCGTTCATATAATTATATCTAGGTGTAAGCTTTGCCCGCGGCACGGCCCACGTAATATTTTTGCATTAAGAATTTAAAATGATATGACTTTAAGCCTGCTATATGCTGGTTTTATCATCGCTAGATCTCTTTCTAGCACCCGCTTGGATGCTACGGAGATATCGCATTTTATCTGGAGTTCTACCGAACTTCTAATCAAAAATATCTCTCGCTCCATTTAACTGGGCCAAATATTATCCGATCCAAATGTATAAGACCCATTGAATTCGATTCTATGGTTTTCGCGTAATGAACAATCAAATAGACAAAACCTTTAAATAGTCGATTATATTGTTTTAATATATTCAATGTAGAGACAGCCCCGTTACAATTTTATGCCTGATATTATATGGATAAAGCAGTAATGATGTCTTTTATACGAGTTAAAGCTTTATAAAAATAATTAAAATGCTCGGTTATATTTTATAAAGATTACCACAATAGTACTGTGGATTGTTAATTAGGTGCGATGATAATTTTAATTTCTCAAAATGGACCAGAGTATAATTTAGTATGGCATTCATTCTAAAATATTATTTTTAAAGTAAATGTTAAGATTCTTGTCAGAAAATGCAAATTAGACAATAAAACTGATATTGTATATAGCGTACCACGTGGGTTGTCCAAATAAGTATATCTGACCTAAATCGCATGTTAAGGTATACATAGTCGTAATTTTTTTTAATTATAATTAAGTTATATAAATCTGCAGTCTTATACTTTGTGTTATTTGAACGTATTTACTTAGTTATTAATGATTACTGCGTTCATACTAAAAAAATGATCTTTATTCTTTAAAAGACGGCTAGCCTAACTCTATATTGATTTTCTTACAAGAAAAAGTCGAAAACTCAATTTTATCAGACGTTAGTATGTCGACTGCATGATTATTTAATATGTTAAGTGCAAAGCAGTTTAAACAGCTAAACAAGAGATGATTTGCTTGATTCCAATCTAACGCCAGCGCCGGTTCTCAAACGCTTCCCGCCCATACGCAGCACTGCGCCGCACGCATCCGCACGCATCGGCTAATCTCGCATGTGATCGCCATAGAAGCGCATAACCAGCCATTTTACAAAACCGACACAGTCCAAACTCCGTTTTGCAGTTAGGCATCGTTTCGTCTGGCCGCGTTAAAAGCACGCTGCATGTTCGCACTCCCACCCGCCACAACACAAACTCACAACCATGTATGAATCACGAGCTTCGTGTGTATGCGTGCCCGTACGATCGCGCTCCGCTGGAGCCTGCCAGTGTAGTGGTGTCTATCGGCACACGAGCACGCGCCTGTGTGCGGGCCCACTCATGGCAGCGGACTATGACGGCTCGTAGATTTGACAGCTAGCTCAATGCGGGTTCAGACGTTCATTATACCACCGACCGATGTAATTTTCGTGAAATACTTGACAGTTTTATTTAAATGCGATAAAGACATTAGTGTTGTGACGCGACTGCCGTGTTCCAGTGTATTCCTGGTGAACTTTAATTTTTGCGCGATCTTGAACTTGCGTATTCCTATATCGGAATGGACCCAATTTGTAGATTGATTTGTGACATGCTCGGTCCCGAGGAGCGCTTATGATGTTCGCAATTAGATATGGCTCGTTGGAAATCATCTCGAGGGGTTCCGGTATGAATAAAAAATCATCGGACGTTTCGCGATTGAAACAAGACGGAACGAAAACACATTCCGAGAGCGGAATATTCAAATAAACAGTTCATAGACGATATAAATATAACAAATATGTTAAATAACAGGTGATATTTATTTTTGCTTGTTTCGCATTTGCTTTTTTATATATTGTTTGTGCATAGCGGATATTTTTACAAACAGTGAATATGAATAATACAGCGACTATATAGAGTGATTAATTTATGGATTGTTTGGAAATTCCCATTGGAAACATTTTGCCGCGCAGGTATTATTGGTGAGTTTAAATTAATTATTTGGCGATTAATTAAAGTCTGTCTTAATAAATTTCGCTCACGAATAGTTTAGTTATAATTAGGTTCAACTATTTTTGCCACGCCTGTAACGAGGCATGTTTGGATCAACTACAATTAAATAACAGTGTTCCTATTTATATAGAACTATGTATTTAGTATTAAGTGATAATGATCGCGGGTCGGCGTGTCAGCGCTCTACTTTATATTCGTAGCAAAATATCAAACAGAAAAACATTTGAATTATTTGTGTGCGGACGACATTTTTATCCGCCATGTTTAATGTTGAAATTTTCACAATTAAGACGTAGTTTGTTTATAAACTGACGTTACAGTCTACAAAGCAGTCCTTCTGACGTATACGCTCCGTAATCTGATCAAAAAAATAGATTTCTTCTACTATTTTTAACAATAAATGATTCACACGTTAGTCCATTATATTCATTTGCATTCTTAATTAAAATAATACTCTAAGCTGCTTTTAAAGTTATCTTTATAAGAACGTTATATTATACATACCTATTTTGAATAACCCTATCAATGTCGTCTCTAATAAATTAATAGTTTATTGAAATTTATACCAGCTTAAAATATGTATCAAACGGAAATATAAAAATGCAAATGATACAAAACAGCTGTATCGACGACGTCGATGTTTTTTTTTTAATAAAAAAGTAAGGTGCACATGTCGCTAAGATTAATAGAGACATTAACACAAATAAGCATAAATTTTATTGTTTTCTTTTATATACTGAACCCTGGTCACCTTTTGTGGGAGTCGCCGACAAGCAGGTAACCGCGCCGAAAAGGTTTCTTTGATCATTAATCAAAATCATACTGTTATCCTTTTAAATGAGTCGACGAAGAGCGAAATAGAGATGTAGATACGGTCGGGGGATGAAATGTGGCACCGCCCTAAGACGGCCATTAGTCTTAATTTTCTATGTTATCTATTTATTTTAATTTTACCGTTATGTGATGACAAGTTTCTAATATTCATTCAAAACCATATTTTCATCTCTTATTTACCTTCGGTATTCCTTTACAAATGATTTATAATTGATAAATATAATATTATACATATTTAATGATATGAGAAATCATAATAAAAATCAACAGTAAAAATCAAATATTATCACAATGTAAATGGTTTCGATAGTTGGTCGTAGGAAAAATTATAACTCATAAAAATTATTCGAATACAGTTGTTTAGAAACACTTATTTATTTATCTATAAATAATAAATTGTATATGTTAATTATTATCTCATTTGTGGCAATAACTCAATTTTACGAATCAAATTTTTAATAAAATGTCAAAAAGTTTTTAAACAAATTTGTTGGTTGTCAATACACGAGCCGATTTATTCTTTTAGTCTACGCTCTTCATAAAATGTGTCAAAATTATGTAGGGTAGGAAATATGGATTCCTGCATATATATATTTAGTAGGTAATGTGGTTTTATTATTATTTATTAAAATTGCGCAAGATATCACACCCAAAAAGAAACAAAACATCTCAATTTATTGGCTTTATAGATCTTCCTTGATATTTGCACAGAATTAAATGAATGTTGCCCAAATTACCGCTATATCTTATTAGTATCCTTTGAATCATTAAAAATGGACTTACCAACGTTTGATGGAACTCTATAAATACCTTAACTTCACGAATAAATATATTGAAGTAATAATAGATATAAAAGAAAACCAGCATTACTGTCCACATATAATTCATTATATAATTATTTTTCTAACCAATTTGTCAGTTACAAAAAGGACAATATGTAACTTGATCTAATTTTAACGAGTACGTTCACAAGAAAGCTGGTATTTTACGGTATCGTTGATTTTATCAAAATTGTGTCCTTCCTTAGACTTAAGATCTTTATACCAAAGTTTCCATTTTGTCGGGAGAAAAGCCGACACACTTGATAACTTTAATATTATTTATAAATGTTACTACTAAGCACATTTTTCAATTTCTCTTATCCAGCCGAATCTTTTGCATAGGGTGACACAAGATTTTTAATTCACATTTTCGTCTAAAAACATGTTCATTAAAAAGATATAACAATTTCAACCACATGACGTGACGTCACGTTTAAACTCCGCTCCACAGTAAGCTTTAATTATGTCATTAAACAGCTAAAAATAATGTTTTCCACATGTTTTAATGAATATTACTTGGCTATGACGGCAATTTAAATAAAATTTATGTATCACACCCCACCAAGCCGCCAGTTGGGCCAGATATTATTTATCAATATTTTGATCTAAAACACGCGTTACGCAAATCAATTGCCACACTTTATTCCGTTTCAAATATATAAATACTTAATTACATTCTCAATTAAACCCGTACAGCTTGCAACAACTGTGATAAATCAACTAAAAGGTCAATGGCAAAAAATTGAGCCGTCAAAAACTGGCTCCATAAATTGATCCAGATACATGGTCGCAATGTTTGAAACTAGGTGGAGATTTTCTAGCGGCTATTATTCTAACGGTCCCTTTCACCGCTATCTGCTGACCATCTGATGGACTGCTTTTTTCAACTGCCTTAATAAAGCGAGCAGCATGTAAGATTGTAATGTTCAGTAGACCCGGAGATTTGGTGGAGTTGATAATGCGGCGTGACCGAGCGCGCACGACTTTCTATGACTGGACATTTAGAGAAATCGTCGTAGATTTTTTTAAAGTTTTGAAATTGTAATATGTTGCCCTTTGGCGTCCGAACGACTTGGTCAGTTGCGCTGACGTTTAGTTTTATCGCATAGATGCTCTATATACGATAGACGACAAAACGTGCCGACAATTTCGAAATTTGAACAACAGTTGAAAGCCGACCGTTTCGATTGCAACACTAACATCCAACTGGACATCTCTACGTTTTCACGAATGAAATATGTTAAACACAAAATATGACATTTAAAAAAATTTGCTGACACCCAAACGTTTATCGGAACAAAAATGATTACGCCCACCTTTGTGTACAGTTAATTTAATATCATTCGTTTATGTCATCGGCTCGGACTAACAGAGCCCGCGTCTCATTAAATATTTTAATTAACTTTCGACGTTCATGTAAATGTCAAATTATATAAATGCGCTGTCGGATGTGTGGTCAAATGAGTAATATTTTGACAGAAGCTTTATAGACGACCTCACGGACAGACTATTATTCCTGATACTACCATATAAATTAGATTAGTAGATTAATATACTAAAATGTTAGGTAGAAACAGGTTTGCCTCTGACGATTTATAAAGATTGACTCAACGAATACGGGGTATTTAAAGAGGAAAAAATATTAGGTACTGTGACTTTTTTCCTTGTACTTTGACCAATTTGTTGTTTCGAAATGTTATAGTGCGTATAGGCAGAACAAGATGGAGAAAATATTTATAATTGTGCACTATTGTCAAATTTATACTAATTAAACTTAACAATTTATAAGTACCACGCAGACTTTATACAAAATAAACGATTTGAGTTTGAGTTGAGTACTAAATAGGCAATAATCTATTTGTTTTTCCAGCAAAAAGACAATATAAGAATATATGTGACATAGACAGAAATAGAAAAAAATCTTAATTTTAAAGTATACCCGTTTACTGTTAACCTCAGACCACGTTAAGTATGTGCTTGAAGTCGTGAAGGAATGTGTCTTTACTTGACAATTTCCGATCACGTAGGTAATGTAAAACTTTTTTTCTAATAATAAAAAACGAACCCCTAAATGTAAAAACAAATAAATAACTCAGGAAGAAAACTTACAGAAACAATAAATAGGTACAGTCGATTTCATTTATACGTTGGCATATTCAGGTTTCAGATTCATGTTAGTTTTAAGAGTGTAAGATATAAATATTTTTGTTAAACATTATATTGTTAGAAATAAACTTACTTGAGTTCTAGATTTACGCGAATATTACACATTAATAAAACTATTTTTCAGAGGTTGAAACTTTGTCAGAGCTTATATATTAATGATCTCTGTAAAACACTTCTGTATTCATAACTTGGTCTTAGTTAATGTACACATCCTTCTATAGAGTTCTGAGCATATTTTATATTTTAATTTTATTATAGAGCTACTGCTAAATAGAGCTACACAAGGATGTTCCTTGTGTAGCAAATAAAACAAGATTGAAATGCAAATAGGTTGTTTTACTACGAAGTTTATATTGTTATTACAGTTCACAAAAATACACTTTAGGAGTTATAATGGCTCTACGTATATATTTGTTGAGAGAACACTTAGAAACTCTTGTATGCCCCGTCGCCGATGCTTATATAAAAGACTTTAGGTTTCCCATAAACACATTGACGTTAGCCTAACGCCACCGGGGTGGGATGAGATGCCATCCTCTTTACATCACAAATTATACTTCTTTTTTACTACATAATAATGAACGTGACGGCACGCTTTCTAGGCAACGTTTCGTTAACGTGAATCTGAGGGCTTAGCACGAAAACATTAACATTATCGCAACGCTATCGAATTGATATGCCATCCTTTTCATACTACCAATTTACTAAATAATGATGAACGTCACAGCAAGCTATCTCGACAACGTTTCTTTAACGTCAATCTGTTCGTACTAGCCTTCTCAAGATGTTTCCATAAAACTTTATTTTTCCGTACATTGATGAATGGCTGCAAAATAATGATAATAACAAGCGAATTGTCGGTTTGACATGTGAAGTCGGCCAAATTGATGTGTATTATAGGGCCTCCATACACCCGCTCGTTTGCGAAGCGAATTTGTAAAATTATCCGTCGATCAATTTGAATATTAATCTTGGGATGCGCCCGCACCGCGCTCGAGTCGACCTCACTCGTTAGATTGTGGACTTTTTACAACATAAATGGACAGGATTGATCCACGATTTATCAATGTTACCCACATAAAGGTGTTTTTATACTTTTATATCGATCAAATCTGCCATTAGGGCAATACTAAACTCATTCTCTAAAATATTAGCCTTGATTAAAAAACACATAGGCAGACGTAGATATTATTGAATAAGAAAATTCCTGTAGGTATCATCACGTATGAAACGTGTGCTTGATTCGATCGCTACATAAGACTGTACTTTAGCGAGCTAAGTATGTACAATGAAACCATAAAATCGGTTAATTTTCATAGTTTAGTTCCACGTAGATTTACCACCAAGATTTCGCTTTAATCAACAAACCGAAAGAATCGATCGATGATTTACAAATGTTACATACGTAATGGTGGTGTTAGTGTCAACTGTTTTAATGAATCAAAATTACGCCATTACGGCAATTATCAGCTCAATCTTCGTAACGTGAGTTCATTTCAATTTTGACAAGATATTTTAGAATGTCTATTTATCTAGAATATTGCCAATATTTTGGACTATCTCTTAGGAGATTATTTCAAACGCTATAATAGCTGCATATGTACGCATATTGTATAAACACAATTATTTCCCGTCACACCGAAATAAATATTCATGAAATGTTTCGTAAAATCAAAATGCGATAGATGGACTGACGGATGTTTGTTATTCAATAGGATTCCGGTGGGATTGAGTAAATATAGTGGTTGCTATATGTATACATCTTATATATGTATGCATAGAGATTTATAATTTTCTTTTTGCTAATCTATGAAAAAGAAGCGTTCTTATTAGCGGGTTACAGATATGCTACGCGTCGTATATGGTCAAAAAAGACAACCTAAGAAGCTACCGATGTCACTCGAGTTCCCGTCACCCTTTTATGAATATAGGCTAACGAATATTCATCCACTATTATTCATCCAGCTTATTGCAAAGATCTGGACTGAAGTCAATTAAAGCTCTCCTAGTTGCAGATTCATTAATTTCGCCACATAACGGAGACCGTCAGCGAGGTTAATTTGCATAAACCAACTTCAGATATGTTCAACAGCTTAAAATCAATTTATATATAAAAAAACATACATGTAATTCGTTTAAAAACATGTTATGATTTATTGCCGATATTATTTATGTTAGACAAAAAACATTATGCTAAAATTGTTGTGTAGCGCAACAGTTACATAGCGTAGGTTTGTGTCAAATGATCGCCTTGGAAGACAAGGATATAAGCGTAGGCTACGATAGTATCAGGTCTGCATTCCAAACAATGTTATTTATATTAAGGTAATTATAAATTTTAATTTAATGATAGCGTTTTGTTCACATCGAATGCATATGTGGGTTGGGTAATGATTTTCGATAGTTCATGTAGCTTTTTGGTAGACTCTTTTCAGTTGAAAATATTTTGAATTGGGAGTGTTGATGAGAGAAAAGAAAGTTTTGGAAGACAAATGACGACGAATGTGCATATTTTCAGACAAATGATCTGCGATTTTATGCGTGAAGGAATGGTCAAAGACAAACGTTACTGTTTCGAAGACGGTTTTTCTGCGGTTCCGCGTTTCGTCAAAATAATCTCAAAGAATGAGTTTCTTCCCTTAAAAGCCTGCTTCATTAATGCAAAAATGGACTATATATTACCGCATAGTCCCAAATTCTGGGTTTAGCAACTTGAAATGTTGCACAAAACAGTCTTTCATAATTTAAGCAAGCCCTTGTACGAGATTTTTGTATATTCAACTTCTAAGAGCGTAAAATACTTTTCTATGGAAATTGACTGCTAATATTATAGGCGTTTAAACATATATTTAAATTTTCGTGAGGATAAAGTTACAGAAAACATGAAGTTAAAAACATATAAGAACTGAAAGACCTTAGCAGAATATTCACCTATTTTAAGTAGATACTTATGTAAGTTGCCTAATTAGATACACCGTCTGAGTCGGGTCTGACAAGACCGTCCTGAGTACGAACGAACACCACAGAATCTAGATCTAATTGTTTAAATATATTAACAGCAATTGAAAGATTACATTATTCTACCAAAGAATAACTAAAATATTTTACAAATATTTCCAGTTATTTAGGAAGTATATTTGCAAAATGATAATAATATACCTAAACAGCAGTATTATTCTGTCAGTTTTACCATGTGTTATATGCACGTTTGCCTACCTATTTTCTGTAGGTACCTGTAAAAAAATAAGTGTTAAATACATTCCAATTCAAATAATTATCAGTCAGATAAAACCCGTCTATTCACTAAATGTAAAACAGTGTTATTTATTACAATTCGAATAATACTTAGTCGTATTGTTTTTCGAGGTGCGTTGGCCCCCCGAAAATGCCGCTAACGTACAAAACTATGTATGTTAAAAATACAATATTTTTATCGTAATTGTTCTGGGCGTAATCTGGTATTTAGATTATGTTTAACAATAAGATGCTGTGATTATATTGTTTATCCAATGGGTAGGTACTATGTAATGATTACATATTATTATAACAGTACTTAATTAAAAAAGTTTCTTCTGCAATGGTAAAAGGAATAAAAAAACTTAATGTTTTTTTTTTTATATTTCAAAAACGGAATAGTGTCTTGTTCATAGAGTATCGTTATGCAACATTTTTGGAAAGTTCTTTAACTAAAAGTCATCAATGAAATTAGTATGTATTTAGAATTAGACTGATTATCATAAATGTATGACGATGTATACGGAATTAATACATAATAAATATGTTTAATAAATTGCACTGAACAATTAAATAATATGTTTTATGGTATCAGTTATATAACGTGCCATGTTTTGGTACAAATCCACATGGTATGTCAAAGAAATCTAATCACTCTCATTAAGTTGTCGCGTTTAGGCAACTATCGGAACAAGTTCCATTACATTTCTACGGGTTTTCATTGATTTATAAATACGCCTTTAGCAATACCCGACCCACATTTTATGTAAAGGAAACATTTTATATAATTATGTGTAGCGATTGATCGATATATTTAGTCGCAAACATCACTAGCGATTCGGAATCGGTTTGATTTATCTTCATGAGCATCCGTTTAAACGAGTGTCGTTATTTCACGGTCGGTAACTACTTACGGCAATCGACTGATCATACCAATGTTATTGCCGTGCCTATTTAATGATTTTTATGTCTATAAATCGATATTATAGCCATTTTTCTATCATATAAAAACCAGCTAATCAAATACACTAATAGTACGTAACAAAATAATACGCATATTAAATAATGAATGAATACACAACTAACGGGGGTGGCAGAGGTGTACTGAGTACACCCACGTTTTGCCGACGATGTTAGGTCCCATGTAATAGCCTATTGCCATATACCGGGCACAATTCGAGGGCTCCGGACTCGAACTAGGAAGTTTTCGTTAGGAAAACTACACTTGTCCGACCTAGGATTTGAAACCAGGACCTCGTGACCACACAACGATGCGCTTTGCCACTAAACCAACGAGGCAGTTAAGAAAGTTTTAAGAACTAGTTAAAATGAAGTAGATTTTTTTTAAGAAATTGAGACTTGCTTATATTAATGTTTAGGGTTTAATTTCATTATTTATTTTTGATTATCATTTTTGAGAATTTTAATGAAGTTAACTCGATAATTAGTTTCAGAATACGTTTAAATACAAAGTACACTATCTTATGCAAATATATATTTGGTATCGGTTTAATTAATAGTACGCTGTTTCCTATTTACATAATGTATGCAAGCATGTAAAGGTATAAAAATACAATTCACTAATCAAATCATACATGTTGACTTTACCTACAGATTAGGACTCTACATTTCAGGAATGTTTGCAACTAGACGAAATTACGAATACTTATCATTAAAAAGCTTTGAATTATTACTAGAGGAGAGCGTATATACTTTATTACATGTCGGTTAATCATACATCAATGTTAGGTACTCGTGCTCAAACTAGGCACCTATTGGTCGAGAACCGCCGGCGGCTACGATCATTGCTCTCTCGGCTCGTCTATAATTTCGGCCTTTGCCTTTTCTTTTTTTTATCGGCCCGATCTCTGATTGCGGCATTTTCGGCGTGTAGATCCTTGGAATTTTATCCAACTAGTGATGTGATGATTTATGGCCGAGCATTAAATTAAGAATCGGGTTTTGAACGAAGGAACATAATTAAAACATTCGAAATCGAATGCGTGTTTTTTTTAAACTGTACTTTATTTATGTATGTTTTGTTTTGTTATTTTAAAATATGAACTAGGTAATTTAAAAAAAAATAGATTTCGAAAATAACAAGAAGCGAGTGTAATAATGAAAATAATTTCACGCAACATAGGAAGCTTATTAATTAAAAATGTCATCAACGCGGTGATGTAAACACCCCATTGTTAAGTAGGCTCTTTTAATTAACTACTTAGTTAGTAATTTACGTATATGAAATAGTTCGCGTGTGAATATCCATGTGGTACTTTATCCTTTATTTTATTTATCCTTAGGTTTAATATGTCGTATATTATTTACTGTACCTTCTAATGTTGGCACCCACCTGTACAAACATATTCGACTAATGGCAGTTAGAAGTACATTTATAATTTTGTTTGCACTGCTCACTATTCCACATCTGTTTCTAATCGATTAGGCGATTATAATGAGTCGCATTAACTTGTTGACTATTATCAGTATGTTTTAAACTGCTACTGGTAACAAAGATCATTGATGTGCGGATAACCTCATATTATTACGTCTATTCCAATTAAACTATAACTTTCTGCACAAACCCGCAACATTTTTGATGTTTTAGTTGTGATTGCAATGTATAATGTAATATGAAGGCGACAATATTTCCGAAGAAATCGAAATGGAAATTCTGTTAGTAATAAATCGCCTTTTTATGTTTAGTAAAATAAGTTTTAGAAAGGTTAATTGGAATAGACTATACTTACTTAACCATGTGTGCACGAGATTCTAATCTATCGCCCTGACAATCTCTTAATTTATTGTAACCTATTCAAATTGTATTTATCATATGTCGGGTGTTAAGTACAATTAAAACACAATACAATTTTAAATTCTATTCCCGTAACTATGTATCTTATTCATTAAAATCGACTGACTACCTGAATATTTAAGGTTTTAAAAAAAACTATGACAAATCCCAAATCTTATAGATCTGCTATAAAATTTAATGATATACCTATGTACCTTTAGATTATTTTAGCAGTTATCGATTATTTTACTTTAATCCGTACATTATTTAATAGGTATCTAAAATATTATGATACCCAAAACGCAGGACATCATTTTAAGGAACGAAGAAGTGAAAAATGAAAATGGAACGTTATAAGTTTTGAATCGCAACCGCCAACAACCGCCGGCGCGAATAGGCGTTGCTAGTGATGTGCTACGCGACTAGGTGTTCCCGTACTAACTGCACTTCGTCACGCGACCACAGCTCCGCCCATCATCACGCACGCGAATGCTTGATTTTTGTACCGCCAACACTGTTTTTTCTACCTTAATTATTCTTCTGTTACCTACGCAAAGTTGATGAAATCGGTCGTACGCGAGGTTGTTAACGAGAGTTTTAGGTCGTGTTTTGATATTCAACAAACCAACTCGCACGTGCAACAAATACTGTTTATTTTGTTCTAATTTTAGGCAACAACAGTTCGGAATAGATGTTATTTATACGTAACGTTGCATTCTGGTTCCTGTCAGATGAATTATAGCTAAATTTCATACAGTGATACCGGCTTCTTGAATATCTAAATGTGTGTAGTATTTATAATGGGTTGTAGAACATATTTTAATAACATTCACATCAAATACGATGAAATACGAATGAAAAACGTATACTAAATACGGTTTTCAAATGGAACTGCATAAAAATCTCTAGTAAGTCACAAATATAGTCCAAGTGCAGAGATCTAACACTCATTCTTGATAAACGGCGGCCATCACTGCACGCCACGGCCTATTATGAGAGCATGACGTCACCGCCCCGCCCCCCACCTCCTCGCTTCAATCAAACCGGGGAACCCTCGTCATGCCCCCACCCTACGTTCCGCTTTACTGACTCCGCATTTTTTTCTCATAATAATAACGTCGAAAAAATCGCACAAAAAATCTCGACAGACGCTCCGTTGCTCATCCCATCCCTATCGCTGTGATCCTTTTTCAAATCGAACGATGGAATTCGATATTTAAATTTTAGGTGGATATAATTATAAATGTAGTTATTGTGTCATTTTTGAAAATGTAACCATCTCTATATTAAGTTTTTACATGAGGATTTAATAATTATCTATGACACATAAATAACGACAAAAAAAAAGATTTATTATTGAACTTCCCTGATAATATTAAAACAAATACAGGCATCTGCTAGTTAGGTACATCATATAATATTAAGGTAGGTAGGCTATGAATTAAATAGACTAAAATGGACTATGATAATGGAAAAACTAAACCAAGAAATGAGGTCAAAAAAACATATTATCTATTATATTCCTAATTGGTGTATTACTCTAACTTTAAATACAAAATATTGATGTAGTTTATTATATCAAGATTTAAAAAAAACACTGTGCTTGTTCTAATAAGAATTTTATTTAAAAAGGATTTGTTCGCCAAGCCTAGATAAGCACTACATTCCTATTTATCTTTAATAATGGGTAAATGGGTAATACCTACTCAGAAATGCTCAAACAGACCTTACAAATTAACAATAACAGAAGGTCACGATAGTGGTCACAGGTGTTTCTTCACAGGAGCTTAGCAAATAGTCTTGTTGGATTATAATAATATCTATTTAGACAAATGTTTTCGTATCAGACCGAACTAATGTGTGATATTGTTCTTATTGGTTCATGAATTTCCTGATTGCGTTTGTATTTTAAAATACGCAAGATTTTATATATGAAACAATAATTTAAGAATTATATTTTATCATATCTATTAATAGATTATATAGTAGATAATGCCATCTCTTATGCAGTAAAATCTTGTTACAAAGTTCAAGTCAAGGGTTCCAACTAATTTAGCTACTCGCCGATAGAGGTCAGCAGTGGGTATTTTTTAAATTCAGTTAACTACTTTTTAGTTCGTATAATGTTGGGTAGATGGTGTTGTCATTTCAAAGTTAATTTTGAAGATTTCGTAATTTACGAACTTGTGTTATTACCCATATTTTGTGCTTATTATCGCGTAATAAAATAGCGATACTTGTTATTCCTGTGGATATTATGGACGCATAGTAAATGTGGAAAATCTGCAACTTGTTGTTTTTAACTTTCAACTACTTGGCTGTTTGAGATCTCTTGAGGTGAAGCTGTTTGAGATAGATAGAAATGAGTACAGGCGTCTCAATGTTATGGGTAGTGCGTAGGACTCTCCACATACTCGATCGAATGGTTGCGGGTTCAAACCCGTACGGTACGGTAAATCTATGTGTGACCCACAACAATGTTTCTTTTCTCGATCTGTGTATGTGAATTTCATGTTCGAAAACACACACACACCACAGAAATTTTTAATATGGAGCCTGTGCCTGGAGTTATGTTTTTTCTTATAAACAAAAACAAGTTTATCATGTCCTTATCCACACTTTCGTGTATAAATAAGGACGTTGAATAGCTTGATTATAGAAATATTGAGAGCACGTTTGGCATGGCTGCGAAATTTAAATTTTATAATCGTATAGCTTAACCCTTGTTAGTTTTGACAGCTTCTAAATTAATAGTGCGTGAAGGTATTTAGCAAAATATGGATATTATATATGATGGGATTTATGGGATTATTACAATACGTACTACTGAGGTTACGAGAGAAAATCGGCCGTTAGTTTGAGGGAAAATTTTGATATGATGAAGATTTAGTAAGTGGCAGTACAGATTGGTATTTTAGTAGCCGTTGAATTTTAGATCTCAATGTATCATCGCGCTAATAGTTATTAGCCAGACGTGTCACATAATGTCAACTTTCATCATATTAACTGAATCGCAAATTTTAGTAGAGTTGATATAATTTTAGGTAGTAGGTAGGTAAAACATTTGAATTATGTAATAAATTTTGTTGAAGATGAAAGCGCACCGAAGCTTTAATAATAAGCCTATACTACGAATCCAACTCGTAGATTAACTCTCTTAGACAAACAAACTGTTATTGGGGTATATCAACAAAAAATCTCAGGAACACTCCGTAGTCCAAAATTGTCCCCGATATAATGTCAATAACCTCGTCCCCTATTAGGTATAATGGAACCTAATCATCAGGGCATACACAGGTACCCCTTTTTCCACGCCCGCTTAAGGAATGTCGGTGAAACTGTGTTTATTTTCCTGTGGTGAAGTGTATTTTAGCATTGTATCTCTACGAAGAACGACATCCTGATTGTTAAAGATATTATTATTTTCATCATTACTTATAATTCTCATTTTTCTCTTCATTATTGGAACATCACGAACTATACTTTTCATAGTCCCAGAACTCTTTAAATTCTTGCAAATACAAAAAACATTCTAAGCCTCCTCTTCAATATCTAAAATCTGCAATCACATCCAGTAATGTAACACTCAGTAAAGCTAACGTTTATTGAGAAGAGCGTACTGTAACCGAACTTTGATGAATGACTTTCATCGGTGCCGGCGGGGCGGAAGCTCTCCAGATACCGCCCGCCCGGCCGCCCAGCGCCCTTACTCGCTATAACTAAACGCGGCGCGTTAAGATAACTTCTTGGGATGATCGTGGGTTATTCGTAAGCCCCGACGCAAAAAAGAAACGTAGCCCAATATTAGGAATTATTTCTGTGTCATGTTCGTAAGAACATGAGTTTAACAAACACTCAAACCAAAACAAATATTTGTGAGCTACACATAGATATAAACAGTGATAGCCTACTGCTTAGACCGTTGGACTGCAAAGTCAGAGGTCTGGAGATCGAACCCAGGTACGCCTGTCTTTTCGAAAGCATGTGCGTTTTAAAAATTAACTATCACATGCTGTAACGGCGAAGAAAAACATTGTAAGGATGCCTTAGCGTTTCTCGAAGGTGTGTGAAATTCGCCAACCCACACTGGGCAAGTGTGGTGGACTATGGCCTAAACCCTCTCAGTTTGAGAGGAGGCCCGTCCCCAACGGCAGGACAGTTTCTTAACAGGGCTAGTATTATTTATTTATTTATTTACACATAGATTTATCCCATTTAGGCATCGTAACCACAACTACTCGATCTACTGAGCGGAGAGCTTTAAGCTCTTAACCACTAGACTAAGTCAATTTCATTGGTTGTTATAAGTTCGTCTAATCTGTCTCTGTCTGTGGCATCGTTGCTCCTACAACGATGGACCGATTACATTTAGTTTTTTTTTGTTTGAAAAGGTTATTTGATATATTGTTCTTAGCTGTGTTTCATTTGGGTTTTTAATTTAAGTTTAACTTGCCCCTTTAGTAACACAATTCTGTCACAAAGTTATCATAACGGGGTGCGTTACGTGTTTAACTGGTCACATCGAATAAGGCCCATCCGCCACGCGTAAATTAACCCGCCCGCCGTGTCGCGTTTCCGCTTACATTTCTGTTACATTTAATACATGAATCTCTGTGGCTGTTCAATTCAATATGTTGGCGTGGATTGTTGGTGGTTTTTATTGTTTTTTTTTAATTATTTCTATCAGAACGTATAGTAATAATGGTAGTTATAGAAATGACATAATAGTAGCCATGACAAAATGACCTATGACTTAATAGTAATAAACACCCAGAAAACAGCTAAGGATTACAGGAAATCGTATATGGTCATGTTCAGTTAAATTCCTTTGGGTAATGTAAATTATTTCTTTGTGATACGAGTAGTTTAAAAATTTAGAATACCCAGTAAGCGGTCAGGAATAATAGAATTTTTAATTTTATGAATTTGTACCCTATACAAAGTATAACCTATGTATTTACCTACTCTAAATCTTCCTACTGATTTAAGTTAAAAGAATAAACAATAGCACACAGTTATAAATAGCTAACACAAAGTCTCTAACGCAATTCCTGCCAATAAGTAAACCTAGGGAAAGGGAAACCCACTGATTATTCCGAATGCGTCTCAAATTATTCAATGTAGCGGGAAAACGACTGTGATGGGAATTTTAATAGAGTTTATAGACGATTCGCTTTCCCATTTCAACCTCGTTGTTCAGTGTATATTTTATTAGGACTTTAGTGAACTTTCTTTGGTTTACTTAATTTGTCGTAAAACCGCTTGATACAACAGTGAGTGACAGCTTTTGAGAATGAAGATTAGTACATTGACAATCATGATAGTTCGATCGGAAACGCATAGATGGCGTATTGATGAAGTTTTGTATTTGATACATAGATGGCGCTATACAAAAAAATATTGGTTTATAATATTTTTATGTAAAACAAATTGTTTTAAAATATTATTATAATAAAATAATATCTCGACGACTAAATTAAAAACTACGCAATACTTATTAAGGTATCTAAAAATCTATTAGTCAATTCGTAGATGCAATGCGTATTTATTTCAGAAACTTGGTGAAGCCATATTATTTCGCAATACTCAACATAATTAATTCAAAAGTATAGAGGAGTATTTTTTACGAGTAAATTGATTATGATAATAGAAAATCAGTAGATACCGCCCACTAGCACTCGCATACACCCTCAATCCTATTGTCTGTAATATGCACGCAATGTTTGAATCACGTGTGGCAATTACAAAGGTGTCGGCGTTTCTATCTAGTCATAAATCAGCTCTGCGCGATATAACAATTAGCCGGTATGATAGCAATGTTAATTAAACGGGTATTACTCGGTGATCGCAGTGCTGTAAGCGGCCAAATTCGGAACTATAATGCGGTGATGGTACCACGATGGTACTTTCGGAAACGTGTTCTGTGACTATGAATAATAACTGATAATTTGTTTGTTTTTTTTCTTATGATGTATTAAATGTGTATTTCACTAATGTTTCGTTGACGATGTTAGGCCCCATGTAATAGGGGGCGAGCCTATTGCCATATACCGGGCACAATTCCAGACTCCGGACTCGTACTGGGAAGTTTTCGCTCGAAAAACTACACTACTAGAAAAACCCAAAAAAAAAAGATTTGGACCCAGGACCTCGTGATCACAAAGCGATGCGCTTCATTATAAAATAAGATACTATTCCTAGGCAGATCTCATGACCCATGCAATATTTTTGTTGATTACACCAAACGAAGACGACATACGCTTCGTATAGCATTTGGACTTTAGATCAACCAATCCAGAAATTATTGAAAATCACATGACAGGATCACATGGCCTTAAACTTTACAATTGTTAAGTAACATTTTGCATAGACATAGGCATGGCTCACATATAAACATGTTCCCGACCAACTGATCTAGTGAGTTCAAAGGATAAAATTCTTCAAGACGATCAATCGGTCAGTTCAAACTAAGCATTCTTCTTAATTAAATACGAATATCTCCATACTATCTCCGTAGCTCCTAGCGTTTTGATGTTGACCCCTGGTCCAAAGCTGCGGAATGCCAGACATTTTGATTGCTGCGCCTGTAATTGATTGCGTTCGCTTTGATTAACAGATTCCTGTTTGCTTATCGTCTCTGCTTCTGGGTTCTGATGTACAATTATATATGTGCGTGCCTGATGTAGTTTCTTAAAAGCAGTATGACTTAAGGGTGAGTTATGGGTTTCCGAGAACACTCGTTGTAATTGTAGCTGGTGGTAGGTTGTATCCCTCTTAGCGAGCAGGTATCCTATGTAGGATTTCCCAACCCAAAAAATGTTAGGATAGATATTACAAGGTACCGTTAAATAATAAAGAAAGAAAGGAAACTTATTTATTTTGAAAAGTCTATAAACAAAGTAACAACAAAATAGATACAAGTAAATTTGTTTTATACATTAATATTTTGTATTATAATTTTGTTGGTGGTGAATAAAGAGTATATTCTAAATAAAAACAAAATAAAAAACCTGTAGAAGAAAAACTAAAGAAGTTTTTTTTTTTGCTTACATTTTTCTATCAAAACATAATGGTCGCGCTGGCAAGATTGATGTCAACTTCTTTAGTTCTCGGCTGAAAGTATTGATTGCGTAAACTTCATTGCATAACTGACCTCAGCGACACGTTTTAATAATGATTCACCGCCTTACTGCTTAAGAAACATTCACGATGATAACCGCCTACAATTTTAAACCAAGTTATTTTATCACAAACCAATTTATTAACACTTTTAACATCACCTATAATAATTTCTGCTCCGCACTTAATAGTTGTACATTCAATTTATCTACCGACACCATCTGGACTAAGTGGTTTCATTTATTATTTATTTTCAATTTGGAGAGTCATAACTTCCTCTTGTAATAAAGTACTACCGAAATATAATTTCCATTAGATTCTAGACAAATTGCTTCCGTGGTGCGGAGATTTCTTGTTGTGCCGAGATTTTCACTTCAATCCAACAAACTTTCTGCCGAGTTGTGCGAATAATTATGCATGTTGGTTTGGGGAATAAAGTCAAGATTTATTTTGCAGTAAGCGCTCAATAAGAAGATTGCTTTGAAATATAGAATATCATCACAATGGCTATCCTGCTTAAAAATGGCGGTTTGGAGAGGGTTACAACTTACTCTGAATGAGTTTTGCAATATGTATCTTGCTACAGACGAATCGACACAACGTAAGGTTTGATTAGGTGAGGCGTTCATAGCGCTGTTGTACCGCGATGTTTCTAGCGATCGCCAGGGCTAAGTAGCGCTCTGCAAAACTGAGATTACCCATTGTGACAAATTATCGCTTTTTGAGCATCTCCATACCTCGAAAGGTTAAGCCAAATTGGAAAACTTAAGGGCGGTTTGAGAAGAGACCACCGGTGGTCATAAAAACCTGTCTCATCCAATCAGCACTAGGCCAGCGTGGCACCATACAGCGTGATACTCAAAATCATTTATATGACACACCGTCAAGCCTATATTCCCCAAGCGGGGGTTGGTAGAGGTGTACTGAGTGCACTCACTCACTCACTCGTACTGGGAAGTTTTTCGTTAGAAAAACTACACTTCTCCCATCTAGGATTTGAAACCAGGACCTCGTGATCACAAAGCGATGCGCTTTGCCACTAGACCAACAAGACAGTCAAAGTATATGACATTTTCACAATACATGTAATGTGAACAATAATTAATGTTAGATCATATAAGTATGACAAATTTGCATGTCGAGTTGTCAGCGAAACATCACTGTAATAATATTATTATAACAAACACCCTTGTATAACGCCATGTTTCAAGCAATAAATGACTTACTATCTATCTATCTATATATCTTTTTTATTTCCATCGGTGAGGGAAGCAATAAGTTGAATTTTTAAACTGAAATATATAAAACTAAATGATTTGTCCTGTGCCAGAATAAGACTAGCGATTTCTCGATCCAGTGAGCAAAGCAGCCTACTCCTTCCACTAGGTCAACCTAATCGAATTCTAACACGCAGTGGCTTCACCCGTAGAACACACTTGTACGTGATTATAATATTCAGCGCGCCCAAATAGTCAGGAAGTGGTTAAGTATGTCGGATATCATAACAGTACTCAATTTTTTCCGGTTGACAGAGCCTTCTTTAAGCTATCCGGTATTTCCTCGGGCGTGTTAACTTTCATATCCGTTATTAAAACAGCAACATTTTACCATATGTTTTATGTATGATAAATAAAAAAATAACGAACGAACTTTCTCCAAGCTGAAGTGGCAAAGTAGGACCCAAATTCCATTGACGATACCATGCCGATGTAATATGGGGCGAGACTATTACCATTTACATGTCCCGGGCCTGATTCTGTTGCTAACTTCGAGAACCTATTGAAAATTCCCATAACTATAAGCCACAGACAGCATGATACTGGTTTCCCAATAAATATATGCTATATTTGCTTATGAGAATCTTTCCTTTCACTCTAAGACTTAAACTCATACTACATATAAGGAATGGTCACCATATTGTTCAAATTAGACCATTTGAAGAACACAAAATATCCGAAAACTGGTTCATGCTATGGCCAGGAATGCGTTGGTCAAGTCTATGTAATTTATACTACAGTTAAAACACGAAGTACGTGAGTGGTACGCAAAAACATGCGAATTTGGACTGCCATAAAACACTAGTTTTATGCGTGAACACGCCGACAACGTGACACGTGAAACGTGCAACGCGAAACGGAAGCTGGGCTTTGCCGATCGTTGTCTCAGATAACCAGCATTCAGTGTACATGGTTCGTGTTAATACTCCTATAATGAAAGTTTTATCAGGATGCATCAAGCAAGCAGAAAGATTAAAAATCCTTGTGTCACTCATTTGAAAAGTAATCAGTTACAAGTACTTGACGAATTGTGTATACCTTCGGTCTTTGAATTTTCGCCACCGATCACTGCTACCTATAATGCATAGCATTTTACGTCTTGTGGTAATTATGATTGGCAATTCCAGACTTCAGAGTGTGACATGTAAACCATTACAGTATTTATGAATCGTCAGAAAAGTAACAATATCATTCCTGTGGAGAAGAAGGTCAAGAAACTCCACGGTTACTTTTTTAAAATAGGTTTTTTTACATTTTTTTCCATCTACATTTTATTGTGGGGTATGGGAGAACAATGTAGTATCAGATGAATTTAAATTAAATTAACCAAGTTATACTATTCATAAGAATGGCTGCATAGGTAGTCTTGAAAACCTTTTAAGTAATCAATTTTTGAAATTCTCCATTCTCAAAGAATTCTTCGCAAAGAACGAAGTATGAATAGTTTTTACGTAGAACGGCTATTCTTCACACACATACTTATGTTTTTTTTATTCTATCCTGATGAAAAAGCTTATGCCACAAACAGTTCGATACATACAAGGCATCATATGTGCAGCGAAGCCGGTCTAGATCGCTATCGAAGATTAACGGCGTAGAGTTAATGAGAGAAGATAACTGTTACTACTTCTATCGCAATATTGATGAGTATAAAGCCGTTATTAACACATTGCTAATTGGTATTATGTGGGTCGATGGTATCTTGGATGGGAGGAATAAATGCCAACGAACAATTATGATAAAGTCTTGGTGATGTCAAAATGATTTAGGTCACTAAGTCAAAGGCTGGTGAGTTTGTTTTTGATTGATGGAGATCGTGTATATGACATTTTATTTAGGCTACATGCTGTTGATAAAGCCACCGCAAGTCAATACCTGCATGGTTTAATACTTACTCTATTTTTTAATTTCGAGAGAACTCGACTCAGTAAGAAGAGTTTAAAGGCCTGGCAGACTTCATTGAACAGCTGGAAAGTATATATGTACAGATAGGTATAGTGTCAACACGACTATTATACAAGGCATTTCTTTATTACTCATATTTAGAAACATACCTACTATGTAGGTGGGTAATCAGCTTTTACATGTGTGTGTGTGTGAAAGATCTACGCCGTTGGCCGCGGGGCCTTTACAGCTTCACCGGACAAGAGGGCGAGCGAGCCAAAAGGGAAGGGGGCAACTAGCTCAAGTGCGCCTCAAGGAAGAACGGCCTCGGCTTGGGCAATCGCTATGGGCATACACTAGGAGATTCGCCGTGGTGCTGTGCACCGGCCCGCGGGCAAGGGATTCTTCGACCTCGCCGGCGAGGTCGGTGTCTGATCCTGTGTGCGGTGTTTGTATCCGAAAGAAGGGATGTAAGGGCATCAGGAAGATCGTTGAGAACATGCCGCGGACGGCGGTAGCGGCTGATAGGAGGGGAGTTAGGTTCGTAGTCGGCTACGATTAGCGGATTCCTATGATTTAACGCGTTCGCGAAATATCGGATTGTCGCCTTCTCAATAAAGGCGCGAATAGGTTCGAGAAAGAGGTCGGAATGGGCAGCTTTTACACGCATTTGCGTATTTATGCGTACAACACAAAGCCGGTCGTCGTGGCGATCTTTGGGTAGGCTTTTGACCTGCACTAGACATCACAATTTCATCAATGTTAAAGCGTAGCGTGTTCTTCCTGCCTGACGCGCTTGGGGTATTGCTGCTTTGTAGACACAAACTGACCACCGTCTATGGGATTCTGGTTTGGTCATGCTCACTATAATGTCTTTGCTTGCGGTGGCTGTCTGGCGCGGGTCATTCCCTTCCCTCCAATATGGTCGAGGGGAGTGAGGAGGGAGTAGGGAGGCAGTGGAGGGGAGTGGCTGTTCGGGTAGTCATACTCGTGAACGGGTGCTGCTTGTGGGGACTGGTCCATCTGGAAACTTTTAGACACTCTTTAAAAATAGCACTATTAGTCTCATATCTCGGTCATAAGACAACACACTGGAGCTAGATCGTAAACTATTTATTTGTGACCTCAACATTATATCCACACAATATGATTAAAAAAAATAGAAAGTCAAAAAGAGAAAGAGATTTAAATAAAAAAAGACAAGCTCGCTGAGTTTCTTCGCCGGATATTCTCAGTGGAGGCCGTGTTCCTATCCGGTGGTAGATTAGTAGATAAATTAGATTTAAAAAAAAAATGTAAATTGACTATCTGTAAGCGCGCCCGCAGGGCTTACACGAAATAAATTCTTTGAGTTTTGAGTTCATCTTTTGGCTGATGATTATGATAAACAGTAGTATAAATATTTAACAACTTCGATTCGAGCGAACCTTTGCGTGTTAAAAGATGATTAAAACGTAGAATTCTTGCGAGAAAAAATCCCCCCAAAGACTACCTTATGACTAAAGATTCCGAGAGCTAACCAGCTGAATAAAGGGACAGAGAAACTTCCCTTTATTCGTCAAAATCTACTCACATTGCGAGAGGTATCGTATACATAATATATCTAACTTAACATACCGTACATTTCACTTAAATCCACCGAAACAAGGTTGACACAGTAACGCAATAACAACGCGATCCCTCAGCACCTCGGCGCCATGAAAAATTAGGGTCCCGCGGTGAAATTACGCAACTTGTCTGATTAAATTTAGAAGTTGCCGCCCGTAATTAGCGGGTACATAGCTATTCACTCACGCGCTGCTTAGCGCGTTGCGGATTTACGCCGTTCGTAGGGTTGACAGCTTACGCCAGAGGAACTAAAATTGAAAAAAAACAAACTTGAAAGAATAAACTTATGTTATAAAAGAGTTATATTGTTTTTTAATTGAATTGTGCTTTATTTAAAGAATAAATACCTATTTGAATTTAAAGTGTAAGTTATGAAAATTGTAATCCTTACAGTGAAAAATAATAATTCATTTATTGGCGTAGACAACATTGATCCATTATTTGTTAGTAAGCTTAAATTCTAGGAGTTAGTAGAAATTAATCATATTAAATCAAATTAAAACAAATTAAATTAAATCAAATTAAATTAAATCAAACTAAATTAAGTCAAATTAAATTAAAATCAAATTAAAATAAATTAAATTGATTCACTGCCATGCATCTTTTTATTAGACATTGCCAGATAGGGGAGGCAATGTCTTCCGCCACAACCTTCAGTATGCTGTTGGGACTGCGCCTTACCGCTCCAACTAATGTTGCCGTCTTTTTCCTGATGATGGCTGAAAAACCATCAGTTTGGTACTGTGCAAACATCTTCGAGGCACTGCAAAACCGGGGTAGTCCCAGCAGCATTCTAAAGATATTGTTATATTGGATACGCAGGGCATCCATCGATCTTTTGGTGTAGCTAACCCATAGATTCCCCGAGTAAAAACCTTCACAGTACGCCTTAAAGAGCGTAATCTTAACGTCGTCAGAGCAACGGTAAAATCTACGGGTCAGCATATTACCGACCTGACTGACCGATAGCGCTCTGCGCTCCCTCTCAATATCCATATTGTCTTTAAGGCCGTCGGTAAGAATGTGCCCCAGATATTTGAAAGTTTTTACATGTCTAATATTTACTCCATTTAAGGTGAAAATGGGTAAGGACGGGGTAAAACGCTTACCGGCGGCCCCAAAGACCATATATTCACATTTTTGCACATTGTATCGAAGCCCATGCGCACCAATATATTTCTCACAAACTTTTAACATCTCCCTGATCGATCCAGGAAATCAAATAAGAGGAGGAGGAGATAAATCCATTAAGAGGAGATCAGTGTTTTATAGTCAAATATCGCAAAAGTTGCTTTATCACTAATAAGCATTTCCACAGTTATTGACACATTGTCCACAGACCCTACACTTGTTATATTGACTTATACTGACCCCAAAATATGATAAATAATTATAATGATGGATTGAATAAACCAGGTTTTGCAGAAAATCAATTATAAATACGAAACAAATTAAAACAGTAATCCTTTAGATATTTCTATGTATTCATGCGATGAGAGTCGATTGATCATAAAAAATTAAATATATTAAAAAAAGAAAATTAGGGTTGTTCTTACCTTTAGTTTTATATTTAATTATTTTCTTTCTTGAAAATATATACATAAGTTATGCTAGTTACTATATCATTATATCATATCATACATTACTATATAATTTTAATTCACTTTCGTATTTACACATATGAGTGGTAGCCCTACCGTCAGTTCTGTGCACAACAGAGTTTTCGACGTACGTAAAAATGCGCCCGATTTCAATACAATCCCTCAGTAATGTTACGTTGGGGAATATAATAACACGTATTAATTCGTTAAAGTGTAATTAATGGACTCGAAATGATTTTCCTACTTAAAATGAATGTGTTAAAATGTTTCAACCGCCAATTTAGGTATATACACACACATTAGTGATATCGTAGGGACAGGATTTTATTTGAGTATCCAATTGACTGCCTCGTTGGTCTAGTGGCAAAGCACATCGCTTTCTGATCAGGACGGGTTCAAATCCTAGGTCAGACAAATGTAGTTTTTCTAACGAATAATTCCCAGTATGAGTCCGGAGTGTGGCAATAGGCTCGCCACCTATTACATGGGACCTAACATCGTCGGCGAAACGTGGGTGTACTCAGTACACCTCTGCCACCCCTGCTTGGGAAATATAGGCGTGACGGTGTGTATTTATGAATATCCAATTATCTCACAAATAATATTTCGGAGTGTATCTCTTTGAAAAGTTCTGAGGTTTCCCAGTTTTTTTGGATAGCTGCGCGGGGATATGGGTCCATCATGTAGAGGAACTTCGAGATAATTTTATATTAGGTATGGTATCTCGTTGAGATTCACGGGTTTAAGCTCCGGGTTTAGAAAGATCCGCCCTTAAAAAGCGTACGTGGGGACCTGGGTTTAACACATAGAGGCCATTTGCGAGGTGATCTATGAAATTCACCAATCAATTGCTAAAAATGACGTAATATATCTTTTTCATCACGCCAGTTCCCTTGCGGGGAAGGCAGAGAGTATAGAGCTCCAACAGGTTCTTTCCTTACATACCAATCTGGCTTCCTCCACTCTCATAGTTCGTCACATACACGCTCGCCGGTTACGGAGACTGTTGACGTGCCCTTCAGATAAGATACGGGCTATGACGTAATAGACATTTTATTTTCATAATCATTAATGTCATCTAAGTTTTATTTTTAATTACGAAATTTGTTAAAGTTATTTTATTACGAAAGAAATTGATAGGTCAACCTACAGACGTAGATACTATTTTCTCTCGCTGTCCTGACAATCCTTTTTGTTCCGTGTACAATTAAATCGTACTATGTGTCGTACTAATTAAAGGATTAATTTATACACTAATGCATTCGTCAAAGATCAAAAGTACGCCGGAGACTAATTAATAATGGCCAGCTAATAAATGCTTACACCGTGTCTCAGAAAGCACTGGTTGTTTTGTAATCTGACTAAAATATATATGCACCATTTATCATAGTTACTCGATATGTACATGCTTATTACTGTAGTTAGCAGGAGGAAATCTTCAAAAGTGTGTATATGGGACTTGTATGTAGACTAAAAAGTCCCTGTAGTTCCCTTCTTTAACTCGTTAGGAGGCTACGAGATCTATTTTCTACATTTGTACAGTCCAAAATGATCTAAATCATCCCCTATAAAAGCAGATGAGTCAATAGCCGTGATATTGTAAAGAAACTTTCATGTAACTGGCGAGCGTGTATGAGACGAACTATGAGAGTGGAGGAAGCCAGAGAGGTATGTAAGAAAAGAACCTGTTGGAACTCTGTACTCTCTGCCTACCCCGCAAGGGATCTGGCGTGATGTTATAGATAGATAGAACTTTCATGTATTTGTTTACAGATTTTACTTCTAATTACTTAAAACGATAAAAATAGATATTTAAAAGGAAAGGCGACTGCTCTGTCTAGGAGTTAAGGGCTTAAGCCACTCCGCCCATTGGATAGAGTAGCCATGGGTTTGACCCTCGCACTAGGAAAAGTTTTGAGCGAGTCATATTTATTTCAGCCTGGGTGTTTGTCTATGTGAATTTCAAATTTGTGAACGCACCCGGACAGTGAGAATTCCTATTGTAGGGTTACATATCTTACCATGAGTAAATATACCGTGTCTTATCTGAAGGACAAGTCAAGGGTCTCCGTAACCGGCGAGCGTGTATGAGATGAACTAAAAGAGTGCGGGAAGCCAGAGAGGTATGTAATGAAAGAACCTGTTGTTGTTGTACTTTCAGCCTACCCCGCAAGGGTTAAATAGATAGATAAAGAAAATAAAAGAAAGTCCAGTTAAAAAAAAATAAAGACTTAACCATTGTTAAAAATAAGGTACGCTTGAATGCACAAAAAATAATTTATTAAACTTGGCATTATTCGTGTCGAATGAACGTATAATTTTGAAACGCGAGTGAGATCAAAAGCTTTATATGTTGGGGTTGACCTCAAAAGAGTGAAGTTTTTGAAGCAAAAATTAAACTGACAGGTATAACGCCAAAGAACAGGTTTTGAAAAATATTCGTGTTGGGAAAAAGCGTTCTTATAAGATCCTCTTTGAGATGCACTGTAAGTTGCTCTACATGATTTTATTTTCTGAAACTACGAGTATACTTCAAATTAACGGTACTCCGAATGGTGGTGAGAAATTTTCGGAACACTAAATATACCTAGTTGTTATAGTGTTTGATGCATTCCGAGAGTCTACATTTCACCGAAATTATTTCCAACAGAGTATGAAGTAGTAAGACGCTTCTTAGACAAGCAGTTTGGTTAATATTTAAAAAAATTGACGCAACAACGTCACATATTCCCTAAGCGAGGGTGCTAGAGGTGAACCTTCACCTACATAACGCTGATGATGCTAGGTTTCTAAGTAATAGAGGGCGAGCCTATTGCCATTATACCGGACATAATTCCAGGCCCCGGACCATATTTTGTTTGACCAAGGATTCGAACCTAGCACTTCGCGATTCAAAAGACTAATAGACCAATGAAGCAGTCGGTTTTTAGTAGTTATGTAGGATTTCTAGTGGAAAATTTAGAAATAACTTATGACACTAGAATAAGAATACTACTAAATAACCACATTGATCCTTATACATAGAAAGATAATAATTTATCATAATAAGTATCAAAATAAATTTATGTTCTTACCTACCTATGTTCCACACATACAAAATACGTAAGATAGTAGAGAATTATGTTTGTAAATAATAGAATAAAAAATTTCAAATTTTATGTTATATTATGTATTTTTGTTAAATGAAGAGGTATTTATTCTACTTTTATTTCATTATTTATTACAATAATTACATATATTACGGACTACGGTGACTAAATTTTTACTTAAATTACTTTATTTATATTGCGGTTCCGTCATGTTCACCGTGACATTTCACATTAAAAATGGCCTGAAATAAATTTTCACACAAAAACAACTGCTGATTTTATGTAAACCTGCGTCAACAGCTAGGACATTATAAAGATAGACGACACATTTTTTTAGTTTTCTGCAAAGAAAAAAAAGCAATAAAGGTAGAGCCGCTTCCTCGTCGTATCGGCACGTACTAACCGATTCTGCATTTATAAATCAAAGCACTTTGTTCCCACAATAGAGCTGTAATTGACAAATAGTGGAAATGATAAATACACGGGTTGGGAATTTTCCCAAAATACCCATCCTTTGATCGTCACTTGATTAACAACCGCCGACTGTCGGTCGCGAAATGTTATTAATATTCTTTTTAATTTGGCCCCTGGTCTATTAGAATGTGTATTTTAGTATGATTTATAACATTACAGTTATAAAACAAGAAATGAGACGACTCATCGAATACTTTACTGTTTTTTGTATTTGATTAAAACGTTCTTACGTGATTTATGTAGTTGTTAGTCAATGAAATAGTTTTTTTGGTTGTTTTTATTCGATACAGACATATAAACATTTCATAGAAGTATTTCGACATTTATACATTGGTATAAGGCAGTTGTTAATCATTTTTGTATATTCATTGGAATCGTTATAGTTGCCGTTTAGAGTGGAAAAATAAACAATAGACATCGTATAATGCAGTTTTATCAAAGTCTAGCTGTTCCCCGCGACTTCACCCGCGTGTAATTGTTTTTTTTTTTAAATAAAAAGTAGCCTAAGTTACTCCTTATAATATCAGCTATCTGCCAGTGGAAGTTTCGTCAAAATCAGTCCAGCCGTTTCGGAGATTAACCGGAACAAACCGAGAGACAGACAAAACTTTTAGAAATTGTGTTTTTGTTATAAGCACCGTATATACTTTCATATGCATTTGGTAAAAAGCTGTTATTTTCACATTACAAACAGACACTTCAATATTATATATTTGTATAGACTAGCGATCTGCCCCGGCTTCCCACGCGTGAATTATACACAAACCTTCCTCTTGAATCACTATTGGTGAAAACTGTATGAAAATCAGTTCGGAATGGGATAAACTCAATAACTATTTTGAGTTTAACCCATTCAGACAGACAGATGCGTCTGAGGGGATTTGATCTATAATATCTAGTGATAGTGATTAAGTGTAAGTGAATTACCTGCCTTATCTGATAGGGAAGTCACGAGTCTTCGTAACCAGCGAGCGTGGATGAGACGAACTGTGATAGTGGAGGAAGCTAGATAGGTAAGGAAAGAATCCGTTGGAACTCTGTACTTTCTGCCCACCCCGAAAGAGATCTAGCGTGATGATACAGGTATAGAGTGGGTAAGGGCATCTCTAAAAAAAAATTCCAAACGCAATATTTCTAGAAATCACAATACCAAAATCTCTTGACGCTCAACTAATTACATAGCTACGGGTTTACTAAGAATCTGAGGGCATGAGAACGTCAGATGCCTGACTCACAAACAGGTTATTGTAAAATAAATCAAACCGTAGACCCGACTCCGTTATCAAATTATCAAAAGCACGTGAGATTTAATTTCAACGTCGGTTTGTATAAAGACTGTATTCCTTGAACATTCGGTCCAGTCTCAGAAAGATGGTTATCTTAACTCTAATTGCCAGATAACACATTAACTGGTTACGTGCGTTACAGATTAAGGCAGTTACTATGAAATACTGTTACAATTATTGCATGTGTTTTACATTTAAAATGTTTTTGAGTTGTTGCTTTTTTATGTTCGTTCAAAATTATTATTTAAGTAGCATACTTTTTCGCATACTTTGTTCTTGAATTCTTGGTTTTGTTTCCGTAAATTTGTATGTAGGTGTTATATAATTGTTCTTGTTATTTTTATTAACTTTAATATTGTGGTTAATTATTTTTTAGGTAGCATATACGTCAGGCCGCTTGTTAAAACAGGTGGCTTATCAAAGAAATGTTAATATATGCAATAAAAATCTTTGATGATTGCCGAAGACACTGGAATGGGCATGAAATATCAGTAACTTTAAGTAAACTGTCTTTACAAATACATGTGCGTTTTAAAAATTAACTATAACTTGCTTTAACGGTGAAGGAAAACCTGCATGCCTAAGAGTTTCTCGAAGGTGTGTGAAGTTCGCTAACCCGTTCAGCGTGGTGGACTATGGCCTAAACCCTCTCAGTTTGAGAGGAAGCCCGTGTCCAACGGTGGAAGAGTTTCTTAACAGGGCTAATAAAAAACAAAGAAATTCGGACATAAATTAAATTGGATTAGATTCCATATGCAATGAAATCCAGAAGGCCTTCTTCACTAGCAGGAGCTCCTGCTTCTTTAGCTTAAGTTAAAATAAAATACCTATAGTTAACTTAGTTTAGGTCTTACCATAAATATTGTAACTTGCTATTATAATTATTGGCTTCGAAGACATGATAATAACTTACGGTGTATGGCTATCCATATGTCTATACATACAATTATCGCATCATATGGGTTACGCATAACCCGTTTTATTTGATAACCATTACTAAGTAAAACAGGTTAAGTTTTATATGCCACTGGTTAGTTTGTAATTAAAATAGATTCTAGTATCTATCCAGTTCGGTAACCAAATGCCGTGATTCCAATAAGACACTTATTAGAAAGTTTATTGTGTAAATACCAGCAACTTAAAAAAACTCATATCACTCAATTTGATTCTCAAAGCATTAGTTTCCTTTTAACAATAAAAAGTCTTCAACCAGTTGAAATTGCAGTGAATGTAAGCTGCTTGCTCGACTGAAGATCAGAAACTCCGTTGGATAGTTGATCTTTACGTACGTCCATAGTACCCATTTTTTTTATAATGTTAAGAAGACTATTGGCTATAATGATGTAAGCAATTAGATAGAGATGGACTGCCTGTCCATCCCTATCTAATTCACATTGCTTCAATAAAACTAGATATCAGAATCATCTTACTAATTCAGTACCTATACAAACCTCATATTGTATATAAATAGCCTCTCAAATATCATCACATCTTTTTTAATATAAGTACCTATTCGTTGCTCCTGGCAGAAGTTAGCTAATCAAAATTATATCCATAATTAAATCGCCAACTCAAGAATTCAATTTTGCAACCAAAATTAAAATTAACAGACCAAATAAAAGACGGTAAATCACCACCCATCTCCTATACCTATAGTCCGGATGAGAGCTAGTTGTCGGAATGCAAATGGAAATTGAAAATTAAAAAAAGCGAGGGTCGCACCGCTAGGGGGGCGGTGAAATCGTAAATTTAAATTGTCCAGCCCTGTACATGCAAATTTCCAGAGTAGGCATGCCATTCAATTGTTCGTACACGCAATGTGAAGCTCGCTTCCAAATTCATTATTGTTGTAGGTATTCTGGGTATGAATTGTAATGTACATTTTTCAGATTTATCGTGTAGGTGGACATATTTGTAGGTTATGTATAGGAAAGGTTCGCTTTAGGGACCTATTCAAACCATTGAATACTGTTATATAAAGGCGTTAGATCAGTAAAATGAATATAGAAGTTTTCAAAGTCTACTCGGAGGGTGGCATACATGCACAAGGAAATAATGTTATTCTTTACAACTGTCAAAACCCATAATACTCCATGAAAAAGATTATTCTCATATTTCTTCAGATTATCAATCGATTACTTGTTCTTTTGAAAGTTACAATCAGTTTACGTTTAAACATTACTTTATACACAGCACCATAGTATTTTTATCATTACAGGACTCTACGAGCCATCGACTAACTAATCGACCAAGTGCTATAATTACTGTAGGTACTTGGTTTCTTAGTGCTATGCTAATAAATAACGCTAGCCCAAATTTAAATAGATTGAAATAAATTGTCTGTTGGTATTGTAGACTGATGTTCCCATGATACAGTTATTATATAACGAAACAGTAGCATCTGCGGGGACCATGTTGTCCTGAGAGTTGCCGCCATCATTAACTGACGCTAATGAGCCATGAGCTCCTGGTTTTAAATAACTTGCGCCAGCCCTCGGGGGCGGCAACTCACTTGTGCAAGGATTTTTTACTCAGTGTATGAACTTAACAAAGCATATCCAAGGTATCTCAACGTAACTTTGAATAGACGTCCAATTCTCCAAATTATAATCTCATCTAAAATAGAGGAAATAAAACGAGCAAAATATGACGCAATTCTCATTAAATGCGGTCGCAACACTAAACGTAGCAACGATTTTTATTAACTTAATTGAATTTTTTGTTTCGGCATGTTCGCTACTTGATGAATTCTAGTAGCTGTCATATTAAGTACGCAATAAATTGTCAACATAAAACCAGTAGAGCGAGATTAGACGATAACGCTGTGGATTCTGTGACACTTGTTCCTCGGCGCACAAATTAACCTCCGTGTAAAGTCATATCATCGGGCCGCGGCGCGGTTGTCACTCATGCTCCATCAACTGCTGGGAAATGTCGAGGGTATGACGCCGGGTCAGCCACATGTCGATCTCGGGACGTGACACTATTCTATCTGCTGTCTCGCTTTTGAGGATCCGCATCCTTCAGCCAGACAAAGACGGATTTCAAACATAAACCGCGCTGCGCCGCTTAGTTATCTCCGCCGAACGGGGGCTGTATCGCAGACAGGTTGTCGCTAATAGGCGTTTTACTTGGAACATGAGGTTTATGACTTCGTGTGTGTCCCAACTTCAAGACACGTGTCAGTCGTGTCGGGCATCAGATCGCGCGATGACTCCGGCGCACCTATTCGCGAGCCAATATAAACACACGATCGACAGCCGCCTCACACCTGACGATCGGAAAAATTTAATTATAGATTTACTAAGTGCATCAACCTCTTCTTTTCAGATTCGTGGAAGGATCAGATGAGGAGACACCGTCCGTCGTCATCGAGTGATCAGCCAGTGAAACCGATCGCTGTCGTGTAGTGAATGGAATCCGAAGTGTTCGTGTAGTGACTGAACTGTGATAGATAGTGTCGGCCCCGAGGGCCGAGAAGTTGCGACGGAAGATACGGACGCGAGCCGCGCGGGCTGCGGGCCCGCAATGAGCGCAAACAACTGCGACAGCATGACCTATTTCTCCAACGCCTACATGCCGGACATGAGGAACGGGGGCGGACATGAACACCAGCAGGCGCACGCGCACTACGGTGCGGTGCCGCAGCAAGGGCATGAGTTGGAGGGCTGCGACCAACAGCTCAGGCCAGCGCAGCACCACTACCCGGCGCAGCCGGCGCCCGGCATGCCATACCCCAGGTTTCCACCCTACGACAGATTGGGGTACTACCAGCAGATGGAACAGAATGGCTACCGGCCAGACAGTCCGTCTCAGATGGGGCACATGGGGCCCAAAACTGATGGGTACGGTCCTAACGGTCACCAGCCCCCGGCGCCGGCGGTCTACACGTCGTGTAAGCTCCAAGCGGCGGCGGCGACAGCGGGAGGGGTGCCGGGCAGTCCGCCGCTAGAGCAGGCGCAGCAGATGCCCCACCACATGCACCCGCAGCAGCACATGGTGCAGCACGGGGTGCCGCCGCACCAACAACACCTCATGTACCCGGTGGATGACATGCAGCATCAGACGGCGATGCCGCCGATGCATCAGCAGTCCATGCATGCACAGCAGCCACCCCCGCAGCAACCTCCGCCTAATACGAACGCGTCGCTGCCCAGTCCACTTTACCCTTGGATGCGAAGTCAATTCGGTAAGTGTGGATACTTTCCTTTTAAATCAACTTTATGGTTGTATTCCCTCGTAGACTAAGCCTTATTAAATTTTTTTAGGCATATAAATTCCATCACCCGTTATCATTTGCGAGTTGGTTAAGGAGTAGAGTATATGATATTAGATCTCGTTTGAATTTAAGGAAATCCGTTGACTAGCTATTGGTATTACTAAAGGTACAACAATTTTATCTTTCTGCGGCCACCTCACTGCCTATAGTTGGTTGAAATGAAGAGTAAATTCCTGTCATTGTTTTGCACAACATATTCAGGTAGCGAAAACAGATTCAACAATTTGCAAAAACACACTCACACCACGTGCGCATTGATGAGAGACAATAAGTGCCAGAAACAATACCCTTCCCAGTGTTCCACAATTATTTATGACCCGAACAGGCATTCAAAGGAATTTCACTTTTCATAAAATTTACAACTGCCGGGCACAAAAGCTCTCACCTTCTGTTTAGCCGCCGCCGATCGCGAACAAAGCACCCTCAAGTTTCGCTACCGTCTCCTACTGTTTTTGAATTTGTCTGAGATCTAATTTATGGTCGAGTTGCCTGATTTAAGGATCCCATTGTAATTGGCGAAATCATTGGAAGTTTAGTTTAGTTTTGCATGCAAATTTGGTCGGGGTAGCTACCTCGCACAGTAGCCAGCTAGCTAGCGATAGTTTTAATTATTGGTGAAAGTTTTGATTCCATTTAAACTGTGTTAAGGTGAAATGTGCAGAATATTTAGATATATTACACGTAGTAAACAGTGTTGAAATTTCAACTTCTAATGGCGAAACTTTGGTAAGTTGAGATTGGTGACTGGCGATAATTTTAGTTAATTAAACAGAGGTCATGAGTAGCAAATTTAAGGACGACCTCATCTTGAACACTATATTTAAAACCGTATATCAAAATTGAAAACCATTATGGTCAATGGAAAGCAAAGCAAGAAGTATTCTCATCGGCTTCATTTTGAAATTCAGTCGAGTCTAGTAGTGATATAAGTTAATGATATAGATATATTTATGCTGACAAAAACCCTATTTATTGGCATTGCAATTCTAATACCAAGAGATTGTATACGTATTTTAATCGCAACGATTTGCAACTAATCATCCGCTAATATACACTATTCGCAAAGCTTTTCAAATAACATAAATCTTATGTTTTGAATCAAATCTGGAAATACTTGTTTATTTGCCAAGTTTTGGCACAATCACTAAGTATTGTCGTCTTATATAGGACATTGGCCAATGTGTTGACCCAACTACGTAGTAAATACAGAAATACAATTATTTTGATGGGAATCTAAATATTTCTTTTGTAATGATTCATTCTTATACAAGGTGTAACGTAAATAACGCAAGACCTCAGACACCCCGATTAGAGAATTGCTTCATATTTTCAAAACAAAAACCAAATTTCCAAATTGAAAAGTTTTTACCCTTTTTTAAGCACTTTTACACCCCAATTAATAATGAAACTTGTACGTGTACGTGTGCGTTTTCAAAAATACGTTTTAGGAATGCATTTGAAATCTCCTTATTGATATGAATCAAGAACAAATTTGTTTTTTTATAGCGCACTGAAGGAATAAAAGCATTTTTCGCAAATTTAAAGCAAATGTAAGATACATTAAAAATTGTTGGAATCAATTCAGTTACCAATTTAGAACAAACTAGTTTCAGGTCTTGCGTTTAATATGTTACACCTTGTATATTCATTGTCGGCTATATTCACTCTAATTTGAGGATGAGATTTCTGAAACTTTTATAAAAACGCTGGGGAATAGAATTTTTTTTTTAATTCTTTTTTACATATAATGTAGCCCCTCTGTAGGAATTATTCCTGGATCATGGGTGCATTTACTATTTTCATAATATGAGATTGACATGCACAAATACTTAGACCGAAATATTTGTGGGTCACACAAAGATTTCTCCCGTGCGGGAATCGAACTCGCGACTTTTGGTTCCAGCGGGCGAAACAACTCAAACTTTTAACCACTCAACCAAGACATCCGTCTGTTGCTGTAGCTGTAGTTGAATGCTATAGTTAAATATGATCTATTCAAAATTTAACACTGTCACGCGTATATTCCCCAAGCGGGGGTGGCAGAGGTGTACTGAGTTCACCTACTTTTCGCCGACTACGTTAGGCCCTATGTAATAGGGGGTGAGCCTATTGCCACATACTGGGCACAATTCCAGACTCCGGATTCATTCTGGGAAGTTTTCGTTCGGACCTTACGATCACAGAGCGATGGCCGAGGCATCAAAATTTAACTGCGCAAAATATCCTTCTACATCATATAGAGTACAGATCTATATCATAACAGATATCCGCAAAGGCTAGATGCCAGATAAGTCGTGCCAAGTTTGACTTAGTAGCTGTGTGCCAGACTGGACCGAGTTGGCCGTCGTCGTTAATTAGTTCCCAAGTTCGACGTCGCTGTTTGATGAGGCATAGATAGATCGTTCTTGAAACTACCACAGGACGTGTTTGTTTGATGCGCATACGAAATTTAATTAATTTGATTGTTTTTGGGTCTTGGGTAAATTTTGTACAGTCAAATGTACAAAAATATATACTAACTTCATTTATACGAAGTTGTAAAATCTAGTGATCGTGTTGTAACTGGCTTAATTTCATTTATGCGAATTATACGAAGTCAGTTTGGTAGCTTATATCGAAAAACAGTTTGGTCGTCAACTGACATGATTACCTATTACTAAAATTGCATCAGTAAAACTGATGAAGCCATCAGATTCGGCTAGTCTTTCATCCCGAATAATCAATTCTATTACGTATCAAGAAACTATCTCAGGTATTTCGTAGTAATATGTAATTATGAATAGTCTTATTATAATGTCAACTTAAGTAATGATAAATATATTCAAAGATGAAGATAAAACCGTTGACACCAGCCAGGCGGTCCATAACTAAACGTATCTAAGAAATTATCTTAAACTCCAGACGTACCTATTTAGCATATGAAAAATACCAAGTGCTTAAACCATACGGTAGCAAATAGTCGCACTTAAACAAAACCCTCGTAATAAGCTCTCATGTTATCTATTTGAGACCGTTCCGTCATTAATTATCGTCAAATATAGGCTGCCATTTTGAAATAAAAAACCAGCCAATGGGAGCGCGGGTTGTGTTTGTTTTAAAATAGAACGCCGTTCCGTTTCGAGCTTAGGGATCATTAATCATTGATTAAACTGTACCAAATGTACATACATTTGTACTTACAATGATTATGTACTAACAATGTATCTACTTACGTTGTAAAAATGTATAACAAAAAAAAACGATAGATATGTTAAAGAAACTGATAGATATTAATAATTTTACTGAATATTTTTTGTTGGTTTATAATAGAAAAGCCGGAGGAAAATTATTAGTACAGGATGACAAAGACAAAGTTTAGATTTTAAATATTTAGCTGACTGTTCGTTAATGAGAACCCGTGTAGGAACATATCACTTGCTAGTGATAGAGTTATGTATCCCATTAGTTTTAAATGACAAATGATGTATCTGTGTAATTTTTTTTATTCTTTTTAAAGAGGAAGCTTAATGAAGATGTAAAATGGGAGATGCGGTGACGCATTACGTCAAACGACAGGTCATTGGTCCGCAAATTGAGATGCATGCTGACCATACTTGCATACTTATATGCCTACTAATACACTATACCACTAATAAGTTGGTGGTATTGTATTTAAAGCTTTTTCGAGAATAAAAATGAGCGAATTTTGCTTTTAACAATAGGCATTAGTTTAATTTTAGTGATAAGGGTTTAACACGAAGAACTTGGCGATGACAAAGACGGCTTGGTTAGCAAATCTTTGAATGACTCACAAATATTTGTTTCGGTCTGGGTGTTTGTGCATGCGAATTTGATGTTTGTAAACGCACCCACGACACAAGCATAATTCCTGGTGTGGATTTTAAAAAAGGAAAAATCTTTGACTTTAGCGTGACGCTAGCGAGTAATCGTGCTATCACGTTCATGTTTATTTATAATAATAATATAATAATATCAGCCTATACTGCCCACTGCTGGACAAAGGCCTTCTTTCACAAATCGGGGTGAGAGAGATTAGGCAGGTTTGTGGCCACTTGATGTTGGAACTCATCAAGCCGCCTTTAAGGCTTCCAACTCGGCTTAACGACTACCACATTAAGTGTTAGCCGGGACCAACGGCTTAACGTGCCTTCCAAAGCACGGAGATGCTTAATTATGAAAATGACACAAACGGTCACCCATCTCGGGCCGACCGCGTCGAACGCTGCTTAACCTTGGTAATCGGTAAGAACACCGCGGTCGCAGAGCGCTACGAGCGCCATGTTTATTTAGTCAATTTTAATGTGACAAGGATGGCCTATCAACTCGCTAGCGTCAGGCTAACGTCAATCTTTTCAAGCTGATCTCCGTAAATGTAGATAGATAGATAGATAGAGTACACTTTATTGTACACCAACATAAGTAGAGAACAACAAACAAAGAAAATAAAAATGTAGTTCAGTACCTATATTTACATTATACATTCATTGTATAATATATTTTGGTCTAACTTAAAAGGTCCAACAAATAAAAGTCACTTCGACAATCTTCGGTTGCACTACGCATAATGAAAATGGAGTAGTGCCCACAATAAAAATGAATTTTGTACAACGCTGCTTACTTTGTAAAACTTAATACAGCTTATCATTATCACGTAACATCAATTGATTAATACTTGCATTGAATACTAACCGCACTTTAGTTGACTATCAACTGCGAATTTTCTGTCGTCATTCTCCTTCCTATTCATAAACGCTGGAATTAAAAAAAAATCACCGTCACGCCTATATTCCCGAGAGGGGGGGGGGGGAGAGGTGTACTGAGTACACCCACGTTTCCGTGTAATATTGGGCGAGCCTATTGTCATATACCGGGCACAATTCAAGACTTCGGATTCATACTGGGAATTTTTCGTTAGAAAAACTACATTTGTCCGACGTAGGATTTGAACCCAGGACCTCGTGATCACAAAGCGATGCGCTTTGCCACCAGACCAATAAGGCAGTCGAATTTATGATCTGTCTATTTATATCATCACGCCAGATCCCTTGCGGCGTAGGCAGAGAGTACAGGGTTCCAACAGGTTTTTTCCTTACAGACCTCCTCTGGCTTTCTCCACTCTCATAGTTCGTCATCGTTCGTCGGCAATATGTAACACATAGTTAAATCTCTCCATCAATGCCACTAAGCTTATTCCCTCTCTGAATCCACACAAAACCACCTTTATTTCGCCTCAATTTGACGTATAGCTCCACTGTCTAACGGAATAGAAAGATAGACTTACCTAGTCCGAGTAGGCCGCGATAAGTCGCGGGGAATCGAGGTGGAAATGGAAATATAATGGAAATCCCCCCACGCGGCAACCTCGCCCCTCTTCGCATACAATGCCGGATAGACGACTTGTTACATTTCATTGTTCAGTTATCAGCCCAGAGGCCTTTGTGAAAGCCCGATGATTGAATACAAGTATTTGTTCTCATGCCTGCTTCTGATTTTCCCTCGGTTGCCACTGAAAGCTCGAATCGTTTCGTATTAAACATAGCAACGTATAACAATTACAAATGTGTTGCGGTAGATTTGTTTGTTTACTTTTTTACGAACAAAACTCGTGTTTTCGTTGAGAACAGATTATAAACGAATTGAGGAAACGCGCAATAAGTAACGTTCGTAAATATTTAATTAATCTGAAGACAATTGATAAAAAACACAATAATTTTGTTTCAGGTTTATTTTTGTATCGAAAATCTTATTAGTCTATACGGCCACTTATTTACGTTTTATGTCTTTAAAAATAAACTGGTCCTAATTTTAAATACTACACGTACATTCTGTTTGTTTCTTTAAAATTGCCATTAGCTAAGAATTATTCCTGTGTCTTGAGTGCATGTACAAACATGAAACTCAGATACACAAACACCCAGATCGAAACACACATCACACAGAATCACACAAAGATTTGTCCTGGGCGGGGACCGCGCTCTCGATTTCTCGTTCTAGTCGGTGACTTAAGTTCTTGATAACTGGACCCAATCACACAAAGATTTGTCCTGGGCGGGAATCGCGCTCTCGATTTATCGTTCTAGTCGGTGACTTAAGTTCTTGATAACTGAATCCAATCACACAAAGATTTGTCCTGGGCGGGAACCGCGCTCTCGATTTCTCGTTCTAGTCGGTGACTTAAGTTCTTGATAACTGGACCCAATCACACAAAGATTTGTCCTGTGCGGGGATCGCGCTCTCGATATCTCGATCTATTGGGTGACTTAAGCTCTTGATAACTGGACCTAATCACAAAAAGATTTGTCTAGTGCGGGGATAGTAGTTCCACTGACCAGTATGAACTATACTCAAACCAGCCCAGGTCGTTATCATAAGAAAATATTGCAATGTCTAGATCGATGCGCTGATTATAGTATACCCTATTAGTTACCTCTTACGTACATCCGCAGGAACAAGGAGTGGCAGAATTCTACCTAAGCACCCACGTGGACTGTATGATGTAAATGTTGGTGTAAAAACATATTTTATTTCATTTATTTTCTATACATGTCAGATCTTCTACAGTAACACATAATATACGACAGAAAATAGCGATACCATAGTCTATCGCTATTTTTTGTATGATATGTCAAGTATTTATAGACAAAATACAGAAATATATGTATAAGGTTCATTGATTTCCAATTTAATTCCAGGTGGTAGACTAATAGTTCATATGTATGTATTGTATGTAGTACTTATATATGTACTATCTCATTCAATCAAGAATATTCTTGTCACCTCATACCCCATCTCAAGTACCACAATAATAAATGAGGCAATGATTTTTTAAACTAATTATCCACTCAAATACGCCAGGAACAGGACAAATTCCGGACATCCTCATCCACCAAAAACTTTTTTATGTAAAATGTTGCCAAGACGAGACCAAACCGCACTGTCAAAAAGTTATCAGATCTCATGTAGAGTCAAGCTTCTAACTCTACAGGCCCTAACTCTACAAGCCCTTACTTCACAAACTCTACACCTTAGTTAAAATATGTAGCTCGGCCGTTTTGTTACTACAAAAACTTTTGTATAGCTAAAAAGTAATGAACAGTAATAAATTGAATATAAGATAAGATTCAACCAATTCAATGCTCTACGTATCAACGCGAATGAAAAGCCACCTAGTAAGGCTTAAGCTGCTTAATCAATGTTAAGTAGATACGCTGATGAAATCATTTTTTAACAATGTCAACTAAAAGAAGAAATAAGCTACCATATCAGTAGTAAAACTATTCCTTCCCTCAGCTCCACACGGAAATTCAAGCGCCGCGAAAACCTGCACGAAAATTCATTTCAAAATACTTGTTGATCATGTTACAGTATTTTTTGCCACCCTCAGTTCTGATAAAACCTAGTAATTTCCCCAGTAATGCGGTCTATAAGGCCTATTTTTTTTTAAACGTAGCCCCACACTAGGATTTATTCCTGTGTCGTGGGTGCATTTACAAACATGAAAATTCACATACACAAATACCCACACTGAAACAAATAATTGTGGATCACACAAAGATTTGTCTCGTGCGGGAATGAACCCTCGACTTAGACACAGTGGGCGGAACGGGTTAAGCTCTTAACCACGACGTTCGCGACATGATCGTTCGTTGAAGTCGCACGGTAAGAAAAAGAATAAATGCTTCGATAGATTGGACTGTAGTTTCTATCGGTTATGAGCGAGTTGGCTAAAAAGCAGAATGCCCAAGAAGGCGAAATACCTAAAATGCAACATGGCTAAAAAGCAGAACGCCTTAAATGCATCATAACTAAGAAGCAGGATGCTTAAAATATATCATGATAAAATGCAGGGCACCTAAAATGCGTCATGACTACCTAGTAAGATGAAAAGCATAACAAGAGAACATTGTACGGGTACAAAGTTCGGCGTTCTTCGTTCGGATAGGTAAATAGGCTGCCATTTTAGTAAAACCATTCTGCCCCTCAGCTCTTCACATAGAAAAGCTGATTTCTGAATATTAGTCGGTCATGTTACAGTATTTTTTGCCACCCTCAGTTCTGATAAAACCTAGTGATTTCCCCAGTAATGTGGGCGATAAGTCCCATTGTCGGTACTTGTTCACGACTTGATCGATCGTCGATTGTCGCACGGTAACAATGACGATGAATGCTTCGATAGATTGAAACGTAGTTTCTATTCGTACAGTTAGCTGTTTACTATTGGCATTTTGTGTTTTCTTTGGTTTTGCCATCTTGATCGAAATTTCTTCGTTTAAATTAAAAATGATGAACTTCGCAATGTCTACATACAGGGAAAAGCATAGGTAGCAGCGATGTTATAGGAAGCGAGTGTATTAGCTTTTTACCGGTCGCAATTTTAGATTCCGGACAGTTACTGCGATTTTGTCCATTGTAAAACCCCCCAATTTGTGGACCTTAGGATTTGGACCATACGTCAATACCTACCTATACCAATCTTTAAGTAATACCTGTAAATTATACTAATGTCAAGCTCTAGTGCAAAAGTTATTCTATTTTTATACCACCACCAAGATTCAATTTACAAAATGGTGCTAAAAATTATGTAGAAACTATCAAATGTGCCTCTACACTTTCGCGTGTTTTAAAGCTGTTTGATATTATTTAAAAGCTTACTTACAATAAGACGCGCCTATCTTAGTACAGAGAGACTCCATCGATATCTAACAGATTTCATTATCTTATGCTGTCGTTTAGGTATCTAGGTTAAAATAAAGAGTAGCACAAGTTTTTTCTTTCAAATACACAAAATTTTCTTTTCTTGAATATAAATTGATATAACATTCAATCACATCCAGATCATCCATTGAGTTTTGCTCTTAATATAATAATAATAATGCTTTATTAACTCACCACAGAGATAACAAGTAGTAACATTAGTTTTACATTAAATTTGTGGGAGTCTGGTGCCTAAACTAGGTGAGAACCTGTATTTCAGGCCACCAGGCCGCCACCCCTCGAACAGTGTCACACTAAAGAAAGTAGAAAATAAAACAAAAAATGAAACAAGAAACAAAAACAGGCCAAAACAGAAAACTAAACTAAAAATAAAACCACAACATAATCAGCCTGTAATGGGGTAACAATAACATAGAGACATGTTCTGTATATTAATATGTATGTGTGTGTGCGTGTGTGTGTGTGTGTGTGTGTATGTGTGTGTGTGTATGTGTGTGTGTGTGTGTGTGTGTGTGTGTGTGTCTGTGTGTGTGTGTGTGTGTTTGTGTGTGCGTATATTTGTGTGAGAGGTTACACTTCCGCAATAATCAGTTTTTCGGTTTGTTCATAGTTTAATGTCTGTACCCATGCAGTCAGTTTCTTTTTACAACAATATCTAGTGAGAGGGAAAACGGCTAGTATTCTATTTATATTATTGTAAAGTAATATAACAAGACAACATAGTTTTTACTTCTATTAAGACATTGCCTATTCTATAGTTTAAACCTGTTTTTAGGGGAAAAAAATAAAAGATTAAACATAACTTCCATTACAATTTTCTCTATAACTGCTTTATTGTCTTGCCAATTAGCGTCTAATAAATTAAAAAATAATCCGACTCCAAGTTTCTCCGCCATTGCCCACCCTCGCCAAAACGATGAAGTTAAAAAATCCACAAAAATGTTTTTATTTATTTATAGCAGGAGATGTGCCGCGTTTCCCTGACTTCCCCTTGTATTTACACGTGCTATTATTTGCATAAAGATTTTTTTTTCACAGTGTGGGGTGGAGTGACGGATAAAAATATATTTCTAATTCTGTTCGGTGGCGACTTTCCGGTTCGCCCCGGTAGTACGCGGGACATTGACGAATGGCGTTTTTTTTCTTTTATGATAATATTATTTTTATTCCAAGTCATGTTACTTTGTATCGCGTTCGAAATTTAGTTTTATACGAATTCCGTGAGAACAAAAATGCTTAATTGGCTGTCCAGTAGATGAATCACGGCCAAATCACCTTTGAGCGATTTCGGTGGAAGAAATATATTTTCTTTGTTATTATATTATTTATATTTTTTGGTTTGATTGATTGCACCTACTAATTTTGATACCTTGTATTTTGAGGTTGAATAGAGAAAATAGTACAAAAAAAAGTCGAAATGATTATTTATTTCGGAAGTATGCTGAAAAATACCTGCATAATTAACCAACCTCCCCAAGGTTGGTAAGGTTAAGGTAAGGTGAACTTTAAAATTAGACAAGTTTTTAGTAATTTTTTCCGTGTTGGAAATAGACACTATTTAATTTTTTTCCTTAACGTTGCCAAGAAACTTGCTATAAAATATACTATCAAAATAAAATAATTAGGAATTTACAGGATTTAAAAAATAAATTTTAAGGCGTTTTCTGCGGTAATCATTTTAAATTATTTGTTTTAAATTCGAAGCTCCAATTACTAAAAAAGGTGCCAACAAAGTATTGGTAAAATTACAGCTTAACAATTAATAATAATAATATAGGGGGCATATATATGAAATAATAAATTTTATACCATATACACAAGTACAAAAGCTCAACTTCAATTATATTATATAAAACATTAATAATTGGTGTATCATATTTCTATTTTTCATAATTCCTAAATATATTTTTGTGTTCAAATTTCTAATGCATATAACATAGGGAATCACTAAAACCGTTACATAAAGAAAAAATAAATGTAAAAAAAAACAAAAAGTTTGGAGCTTATTAAAAAACCATTACCATCCTATAATTACATACACCCACATCGAAATACACCAATCCCATTAATATACGTCTGAAGCGAAGTTGCGCACACAGGCACAGATGCCGGCTCACGATCACTTCTCACGAATAGGATGTTACTCACACATTGACGTTTCCAACGGTATATGACTTGTGGTCTTTAGGTGTGTACGTGAATGTTGCCAGGTGATTCGAATTACCTTTAAATCGGGAAAAATCATTATTGTTTAATTTTTTCGTTATATTAGAAATTTTATTACCCTCTTAATTCTTTACGTTGGAATCGTTTGTTTATTAGTAGATTACTTATACATGTAACAATCTCAATACTTATTATACTAGGTGAATGTATTAATAACTAGAATCATAGGTTCCAAGTAAATATCGGATAAATTTGGTGTACTGTAAAGTTATTATTCCGTATTTTATTTAAAACTCACGTAATATGGAGGCAGAGCTTTATTTCTTCTATAGTTTAATAACATACTATTTACGACTAACAACCGATATACCGATACGATTAACGACTAAAATCAGTCAAACCACTTGCACTGCAAGACCAAGGTATAGGTCTCCCTTACGGTTGCCACGAACGGTGACGACCACGTACTTATCGAAATACGTGGAGAGGGCAGGCCATTTCACAGTTTTTTTTTTAAATGTAGCCCTCCCTAGTATATATTTCTGTATCGTGGGTGCGTTTACAAACATGAACAGACCGGAACAAATAATTGTGGATCACACAAAGATATGTCCCGAGCGGAAATCGAACCGGCTACTATTCGACACAGTGGGCGGAGCGACTTAAACTCTTAACCACTGCGCTAAATCGTTTCTTAAATATACCGACGACCTGTTCAAAGTTGCGGAGAAAATCTGGACGAGTATGAAAATTGTATCTATTATATTAAGGTTCTTCCTTTTATGTTAATACTTCATGTCTGTCCTACCAAGTGTATGTATGATCACATTATAGCGGTATTAATAATATAGGCTGTAAAAGTTGCATTTCTAAACTCCTGCTTAAATGCGTAAAAGTTTGGCCCACATCCACATACCAGAGTGTAATTCCGATTCAAAGATTCCCATACTTAAATAATAATATTAGCCGTGTGAAGAAACTGTCCCACCGTTTGGCACGGGCCTCCTCTCCAACTGAGAGGGCTTAGGCCATAGTCCACCACGCTGGCCCAGTGCGGGTTGGAGACCTTCACACACCTTCGAGAAACTCTTAGGTTTCCTCACGATGTTTTCCTTCACCGTTAAAGCAAGTGATAATTAATTTGTAATACGTACATGTTTTCGAAAAGACAGAGGTGCGTGCCTAAGTTTGAGAGACCTCTGACTTTGCAGTCCATCGATCTAACCACTATCTATCGCTATCACTGCAATTCCCCATTTTTAAAATAAACCTCCAATTCCCATACTTAAAATAAAACGAAAATTCATTCATAAACGGTGATTAATATTAAAAAGTATTTACTTACTTCAAGTAGGTGGAGTCTCAGCTTTGTATAATTAATGTTATTGTGCAAGTAGGCACGTTGTTAGATGTTAACGGTGAGTAAAAATTCACGGTATTGTATAAAACTTCCCATAATTTACATTAACTAATGATAAATCCTAATTATTTCACAGCTATATCTCTATTTAATAACTTAATTAAGTTTCTGAAGAAAGAAAAAAGTAGTTAGCTCAATGTACAAATTAAGATAAGAGTTGAAGCTATTCAATTGTTTTTGCGTTAATTACTGCGTTTCATATTATACTACCATTTATTCTCATTTAGAACATTTATTCACCCAAAGAACTTGATATCGACTTCACTAAATAACAAGGCGCCTTTCTCAAACCCTCTTTCAAGTTCCACTAAGTTGAAACCAATAATTTCCCTGAACTGCGTCCTTTCACTTCAAAAGTAAGTTCGATCCAATTAACTGGCAACATTGTCAGAAATCACCTTTCCCTCTCTAACTCGGGTACTCCATCTCTCTCACTCGAGGTTAGGTTAGCTTGCCCCACATTAATTAAATGTCGGGATAGTACGCCAATCAAACTTTGACCGCCGCTAAGCCGATGAAGCCGAACTTATTATGTGGTATTAAAATTCCATTTTCTAACCGCACCAAATTGTAATGGATACGTACGTTATTGAATGATAACCGCTAATTCAATAAACTAAAGTGTATCCGGCTATTAAATTTACAACTTATAGTTTTTAACGTTCGTAATTACCGACAGCAAATTGCAGTAGGTACTGACAGAATATATCGAATTATATTCCATCATCGCTTGGAACACATTCATGCGATATTAATTCGGGTGCTATTAGTTGTATAAAAAAGCGTCGCATCACACGATGTGCACATGTGCGAGGCGACGGTTCACATAAATCATAAACCGTATCTTTGTACTTACGCCGGTAGGCAGGGAGTAGCCACGTCGATGGAGGAACGGAAAAAATCCCCCCCGTTTCCTGCCCGGGGATCACACATGACCGGCCTGTCTATCTGCCAGACCCGTGTCAAATATTCTCTGGAGCGGAGATCGCCCCCCACCCAACTAGAGGGGCAGGAGAAGCCCCCTGGGGCACGCCGTCCCGCGGCGAAGCTCATCTTGGAGCCGTAATGCGTTCCACGCCCGGCATTATGTTCAGATGAATTTTTAGGCGTCTATGAACACTACTTGTTTGCTTTATACTGACAATCTCGATGTTTAATATCGGCTCCCATGTACCATGATAGAAAATTTCCTTTTTCATTAAGATTTTTGCTTTCACCGGTCGGCGTTGAAAAATCGCCCGCCCCGGCACCTTTCATAACTTTTCACTTCGTGATCTGAAGCAATTACTCACTCTCTATCGCCTTCTCAAATATTCATTCGTGCTTTTCCTGATGCAAATTATAGTAATGGCCCAACAAAACTGGTAATTAGACCCCTGCGTGAGAGCGTAGCGGTAATATTTTAAAAGCTGCAGCTAGCAGGATTGTAGGTACATAGGTACTTTTTTATTTTAAACATGAGATTTAAATTGATAGATATAATTTTGTTGATATTGAAATTTGTGTTAGTGGTTGGGTCTCTATTATCAATGCGTAGCTGGATTGTTCTTTGTAATTAGTACGTGTAGGTAGGTACATAGGTGTCTGCACGAGGGCAGAGGTCGGGGTAGGATGTCGCGTCGACAGGCGGAGTCGGGCCCAGAACAAAGCTCCACGAGCCTAACAAAGACGTCACCGGCCGTGGCTGCGACGCGGAGTTATGGCACCCATTGTGTTCACAATACCCAACAAACGAGTTTGTATAAGCTATTAGGTACGCGCATTAATATATATTTTTTGTTCGCCCGAAAATTTAGCATTCCATTACGAGGGAGAGAAATGAAACGCCCGCCGCATGAATTATATTAAAATATATTTGAATATTTCATTTGACACCTTTTTTGCGGGCGGTATTTCGTTCAATCCCGGTCGGGGAGCGTAATTTTTGGCGCGCACTGGAAGCTAAATTTTCGGTGAATAACATTCCATTTCGGATGGGAACATGGCAGGAATCAGCGTCAACGCAACGCTGACTGATGGCTGTGTGTTCGGCTTATAAATTATTTTTGAGATCCGCTCGGATTTGGGATGAAGCTTTTATGTGCATTACCCGTTTATGGTTGTTAAAATTCATTCGTTAGTAGCCTCTTCACTCTGTGGGCGACATCTATCAACATAATTGCAAAAGTAATTATGGATGCCTCGTTACCTAGGATATATTTTATAAATTATTCTCATTTCCCACACTTAATGTCTCTTTAGCATTTGCTAATTGGTTTAATTGTTAGTGATACTTTTACCGTGTTCTGTGTCAATTTTTAACGATGATTTCTTTTTGTTAACAATGACACAATCATAATCAAAAATAAAATATTTCTTGGTAACTTTTAAAAAGATTCTCGGGTTAGAAAAACTTTAACAATTTCTTTGATATTTTTTTAATTGTCCAAAGTCCTGATTAAAAAAAGTAACAGTAACAATAACTTCAGCTAATAAGGTCAACTGTCAATTGGACAAACTTTTGTTTAGTAAAATTTTATTTTGTGTGGGAAACTCATCAAGAAAATACTAAAATATTTTTGTCTTACAATTCATATATTTGATAAATTACGATATTAAACACAAACGTATCGAAACGGACTAACATATTTGTAGTTTTTTCATAAAAATTCGACAGGAAACTTGACGTATGCCTACCTATCAAGAAAGTAATTCACAACTGTCCTAATTAATTAAAACTGTTACCTACGCAACACGATCTGGCATATTTATCTGATATATTTAATAAGAACTTCGAAAAATGTTGACAAAATTGTCGCATCAGGACTCTAGTCTTCTTACAAAAGTGAAAGCTCCAAATATCAGGCCACCTAATTTAATACAAGCAAAAACTAAATTTACCATCCATCGTCATTTGTTACCGTAAATTACTTTTCTCCACTCAACAACAAACTGAAACATTAAAGCCGAATTATATAAAATCGTATACCACACAAAGTCATTAGGGCAGTACATACAAACCTACACTATGTGGAGCTACCATTCCAGCACCCGCCCAGACCACGCGATGATTAATGAATATCAGAGCTTGAAAGGCGGCCATGTTCGCTTTTTTATTTTTCGTTAGTTTCGTACGTCACTTTCCCTTTTGTGTTCGGATGACAGAACATTACACAATACTTCATGCTTTCTTTTCTAAGAGAGGATCATTCTGAAATGTAGTGGGGATATTATCTAATAGGTTTGTTTTTAATAACTGTAGTTTTTGCTGTTTTAGTTTTTTTTCCACACTAGGATTTATTCCTGTAGCGTGGGTGCGTTTACAAACATGCAAATTCACATACGCAAATACCCCAGACCGGAACAAATAATTGTGGATCACACAAAGATTTGTCCCGTGCGGGAACCGAACCCGCGACTATTAGACACAGTGGGCGGAGTGGCTTAAGCTCATAACCACTGCGCTAAATCGTCCGTCCGTCCGTTGATATTGAAGTTTGATTTTCAAATTTATCTTTGTCACTGCATTCGCGAATATTATTTAGCAAATCTGAACCACTTTTACAGCATCTATACGATATTTTTGAAGACACATTAAAACATGCTTTTATCCAACAGATTTAAAAATATCATCCCGCCATCTTGATTGATAAAAACTACGTTACAACATCTTGCTTTGGGTATTGTTGTTATTAATAATAATTTTGAAAATCTCGTCAATTTTCTCTCTTACCATTTAATCACATACGTATAAAGTGAATATAATAATATAACGTATCTTGAATGTACCAAAAAATCCATCTAGCAGTCAAAACTAATGTTTATTTTGTCAAATCTTGCTACACCAGAGGTTTAACTTAAAGAAAAGCAACAATTCCGTAGAGGGCGGAATATTAAAGGAGTTCGTGGACAGATCAGTTCCATCACTTCAGAAGTCACCAATTTGTAATTTTAATATTACTGGTACAATAATTAAGGCCTGGTTAGTTTAGTAGCGCATGAAATAGGTGGCGAAGAGATTCTGGATTGGAATTAGTGTTGTAAAAACGCTTGACTCGGCGCTTAAAACGCTCGCGTTTTCTACGTGTTTCAACGCTCGTGAGCGTCGACTCAGCGCTAAATGCTCGGCTCCAGCGCTCAACAACATTAATTGGAATCCTTTGGATTTTTTCAGTATAATCCGGACGTGTTCAGAAACGATCCTCAACTACTCTGATCCAATTTCTGCCAACAAAAGCGTTATGGTTTTTCATCATCATCATCATTTCAGCCTATACTTGTCCACTGCTGAACATAGGCCTCCCCAATCGCTTTCCAGCGTAACCGGTCCGATGCCACCTGCATCCAACGATTTCCTGCGATTTTCACAAGATCGTCGGTCCATCTGGCAGGCGGTCGTCCTACGCTGCGCTTGCCAATACGTGGTCTCTACTCTAGAATCTTTCTGCCCCAACGCCCGTCCGATCTTCGCGCTATGTGGCCCGCCCATTGCCACTTCAGCATGCTAATCCTGAGGGCTATGTCGGTGACCTTGGTTCTTCTACGAATCTCCTCATGCCTGATTCGATCACGTAGAGAAACGCCGAGCATAGCTCTTTCCATAGCTATGGTTTTTACTTGTATAAAAATATTTCTTTTGATCATAAATATCAGCAATTTTGTGCAATAATTCTAACAGGGGCCTCCCCGTTACATATAATATGTGAGCAAAATATACCACATTAATCGTGTATGTGGTAGTTAGGTAATTATTACATTGCGTGTTTTGTCATCCATCGCATTTCGGGCGCGGATGTTATCAATGCCACGACAAATTGTGTTCCGTATCGTTCGTGTGTAGCGGTTTATTTTTACAATGTCACTGTCGGGTTGTGTGCATGAAAGTACATTAGTTGCTTGGATTCTTTAGTTTTCTATCTATCTATCTATCTATAACCTCACGCCAGATCCCTTGCGGGGTAGGCAGAGAGTACAGAGTTCCAACAGGTTCTTTCCTTACATACCTCTCTGGCTTCCTCGAGTCTCATAGTTCGTCTCATACACGCTCGCCGGTTACGGAGACTCTTGACTTTTCCATCAGATAAGACTCGGTTTATTTGGTCGTGGTAAGATAGTCTAGGTCTTCCCCGGTACCTGCATCCGTCCACTTTCACATTGTATATCTGTTTTGTCATTCTTTCTTCTGGCATTCTTTCTATGTGCCCGAACCAACGGAGCATGCCCGTTCTCATCTTTAGTTTTCTATTATTTACTTATATTTATTATTGTGACTGCCTCGTTGGTCTGGTGGCAAAGCGCATCGCTTTGTGATCACGAGGTCCTGGGTTCAAATCCTAGGTCGACAAATGTAGTTTTTCTAACGAAAAATTCCCAGAATGAGTCCGGAGTCTGGAATTGTGCCCGGTATATGGCAATAGGCTCGCCCCCTATTACATGGGACCTAACATCGTTGACGAAACGTGGGTGTACTCAGTACACCTCTGCCACCTCCTCTGGGGAATATAGGCGTGACGGTGTGTAATCTATATTGCCCCACTGATGTGCAAACGCATTCTCTCACAAATCGAGTTCACAAAGGCGGCACTATATCAATGGCGAGAGGTGCTCGCAGCGCTGTGCGACTGCGGTGTTCTTATCAATCACCAAGGTTAAGCAGCGTTGACTTGGTCGGTCTGAGATGGGTGACCGTTTGTGGCATTTTCATATTCGAGCGTCTCCGTGCTTCGGAAGGCACGTTAAGCCGTTGGTCCCGGTTACCACTTTATGTGTTAGTCGTTAAGCCGAGTTGGAAGCCTCAAGCTTTATAAATTCCAACAGTAGGTGGCCACAAACCTGCCTCCGCCGATCTGCACTGGGTCTGCGTGGTGGAGTATGACCTAATCTCTCTGACCTCAATTTGTGAGAGAAGGCCTTTGCCCAGCAGTTGGCAGTATAGGCTGATATTATAATATATTATTATTATATCACTGGGATCCCATGTGGATTGGTGGAGGCAGGTTTATGGCCTCCCGCCGTTGAAACTTATCAAACCGCCTATAAGGCTTCTAATATGCCTTAACGATTACCACAATAACAAGTAATCGGGATCAACGGCTTACCGTGCCGACCGAAATACGGATACATTCGAAAATTTAAATGCCATAAATGGCCATCCCTCTAAGACTGACCTAACCTAACGCTGCTTTCTTGGTAATCGCTATGAACACCACGATTGTTTTTATAATACATACCTACACGAAAATTCGCCAACTGTGACAAAATTTTGAGACCAACTACGTTTTAATATTTGGTTCTTGTCAAAATCCAGAATTTTTCATCTATCTATATATATCTATATCATCACGCCAGATCCCTTGCGGTGTAGGCAGAGAGTACAGAGTCCCATCAGGTTCTTTCCTTACGGTATGTACGGCTCTCTGGCTTCCTCCACTCTCATTGTTCGTCTCATACACGCTCGCCGGTTACGGAGACTCTTGACTTTTCTTTCAGATAAGACTCGGTATATTTAGAATTTTTCATAAAGCCATAAATACAGATAAAATGTTGAGTAGTAATAATAGTTAATTTTTGAATTTAAGTTTGAGTACAGGTAGAGTCGTTCAGGAGTATTCATTAATATGATAAATTGATGTTTATTTATTTTTTTATTTTATTTATTTTAAGGCATACCAACAACATATACATGAGAATTAGTCCATAACTCGAATAATATAAATAGTCCTGGTGTATATGCCACTTACAGGTATACACAACACTGCTTACAACACTATGTTTTAGGTAACGCAACTACAGAATAAAAATTAAACTAAATTAAACAAAACGAGAAAGTATGGGAAGAATTAAAGACTTAGAGATGCAGTAATAGAGTTATACAATAAACTATGTAGGAGCCTATAAAATAATATTATTCTGCCTTCGCAGAGGCTATTGCTTTTCTGAAGGAACTGTATGATTCATTGTATTGTTTAAGATATACATAGAACTCTCGAATCAGAAGCCGCCTATTAGATAAAAAATATGATGCAAAATACCGAAGAATGCCTTGTGAATTCAGGGCTTATCAGAATAAATAAATGCAGTGAAGATTACTGACAGTGTCGTAGGTACCTATCTGGAGGTTAACAGTTTGATTAATGTTGATAACTGAAAAAATCAATAAAGGGGTAAAGATAAAAGCATTACCAACAAAATCCATCATAGTCTGCCTTACACACAACCTACTTTATAAATCGGCAACTTTAAAGCCGAACAATCGGAGCAGTGACACATTTATTTTTACACGATCGTCGTATCAATTAAACACTATAAACATGGAACCGACCTTCGATGTCCAGTCGTCGGAAACCAGCAATTTTATTTACGACGTGTAAGCGTTTAAGAGAAATTGCATTAATCTGAATACCCGTTTGATATCATGTACGATGTAGCAATACACTGAGTGATCTTCGCGAAATGATACGACGTAACAAACAAACATTTGTAATGTAAAATCGACTTAATTTTAAAAGGTGTAGAGTTAAAAATTGATTGGTACTCTTTGGTTGAATAAAATGGCAGTGTCGTGTCGATATGTATGAAATTGTAGGACATGAATTATGGATTGTCGATATCGCTTCAAGCTGTTGCTGTATTTTTTTCGTGTTCGTGTGGCGCGATACCGCAACGAATTAAATTAAAAGCTCTTTTCACTTGTCATCCCTTGATGAATTTGGTATTTAGGCTCGCGGCCGCTGCCTGCGTTATTATTTTTTTAAACGTTTCATGACTACGAACATTTTTCATATTATTTCATTTTTATTTCGTTACTAGTCTATGGAAACGAATTGATTTCTTGGTCAGCTGGCATCCGAAAATTATAGACAACTTTATTTGAATCCATATTCTGACAAAGTCCATTCGAAAATGGCGTTATAAGACCTTTGACATGATTGTCAAGGTGAAAAGTTTCAATTGTCTTAGCAAGATTGATTGAGTGATTTTTAAAATACTCACCATTCCAATAACCGGTTTCACACTATCATCATTTGACCGCGTTTTCAACCCTTTACCTTTCGTACACCAGTTATAACGTGTAATCAGTACAAATGCGATCCGAGATAGCACACACGCCGCTCAATATTTTAACACACACTTTATCCAGATAAATGTAAGGCAAGCCTTAGGTCCTCAGGGGATTAGTTCCGTAGCTATTCGTGTATGGATTCTGTTGCAAGCACCCTTGTGGATCTCCCGACTGCTATCCTTAATACTGAAGATAATCTCCGACTCGATAACTATTGTGTGAAATATCACTGTTGAGATTTAAGTAAAGCAATGTTAAGTTTATGAGCACTTACATTATATCTTTATTGTAACTGTTGGTTTAGATTGGATGGAACAATATTTGTTATTTTGAAGCATTTGATGTGATTGGTGTAGTGCTAATGAATGATGCTTTGAGATCTTTGATGCTTTTAGGTGTTCTTCAAGTTAAGATGTTATTAGTGTTACTTATGTAATTAAAAAAACAACTAAGAGTATGTCTTTATGTACTTAGAATATATTCAAAAGGGATGCTGTATAATACGCTTCTGTTTATTGCACTAGTTCTGTTTCTATTGATAAATAAAAATATAGTTCTAATAGAGAGAAAATACCAACGTCTACGCTAAATTACCGTATCTAAACCTAAATCTGGGTATATCACACATCCTTATAAACTTCACACTCGTGAGTGCTATCTGGCGATAGGCTATCTTGATGAGGTAGATATCTTTAGAGCTGGTCAAAGAGAATAATAACATACTACAGCTTTTTAGAGTTTCCAAGAGTATCGATACCTTTATTAAAATGAAGTCAGATGCACAAAATGAACTTATGAGTTTCAAAATCGTTGTCGTTAAAAACAATTTTGTATTAAACTAATAAGTTAATCAATACATTATATCAAACATGTAAACTGTACACAACAATTTCCGTTTCGTTTTTCCCAAAACATTAAAGCATTTTGGCTTTTCTAATGTTTATTGCCACTTTTCTTAAAGCAACATGCTATTTTTCCATCTCCAAATGCTATACTGAAAATGTGTTCATCGAGGCCACTATATCCTTTTGTTCGGCCGTACAATTTTCAACGGGCACGCGTGTTTGTCCACGGCGCGTCGTGAAAGTAAGCCGGGTCCCCGCTCTCCCCTACTATGATTTATGCCCTCCCGACGACACATGCAGCGTTGCGCCCGACGCTACTAAAGCTGCGATTTCGTTTGAGGCTATCACACGGGCAGGGGAAACGCGGCGATTTGAACGTACGTTTGTTGAGTGTTCATTGCCGTTATTGGAAATGAGGTTTTGTTTAACAAAAGCCTATCAACCACATTGATTAGTTAAAAGCTAAAATCATTTCTTTAATTGCCAATTTAAATAGTGTGGTTGTTACTTCAATTGATGCACTTCTGAAGCTTGATCTAAATATTGGTCTCAATCATGATACAAATCCATTATGTTATAATCCTGAGAGAAAAACCTATATTGCAGCCGTTTAACAGCAAAGATGTATAAATGAAACTACTAAGTATCAGATTTTCACACAGAGTTTGTCACTGATCATTTTCAATGTTACAATCTCTACGAGCTCATATACAATTTCATAAACAGTTCCTCATAAATAAGACCACTTTAATTTATTAATATCTATAAAATTCATAGCGCGCACATCATCGGCATCACAAACCTGTCTTAATAAATTATATTGCTATTCGCCTAAATTAAGAAGCGCCTCTATCGTAGCGTCTCGACCGCTTCCCAGTGGTGTCCTCTTTAATGTTCTTATTACATACGGTTTAAATCTGACGTTGGGATCATGTTTTATGCATCTGAGTATGCGATGAGACCGCTGGCGTAATATATAAAGCCAGCTAGGAAGGGGATTTCATGAGCTACGTATATTGCAGTGAAGACATTGTTTTGGAATTTTCGGCGGGGTATGATCTATGCGAGGTAGTGTCGTCTAATGAAATTTTCTACTATACCACTAGTCTTGTTTAGTATACCACCATTAAAATATATTTATGATCCAATGACGGAAATATATTGATTTTTCAGTCAGATTATGTTGCATCCAAATATAAAAAGTCACCTTGAAGACAATTATGAAGCCTAACTGGCTATAGCTAACTGGATAAAACTTAGTATAGCATATGAAGGTACACTGAACTTATTTATGAAACCATTGAACAAGTAGTCTAATAAGCTATTTTTGGTGTCATGAGAAACTTCTTATGTAGTAACCCTCTTCCTGACACATAAACTAAAACACACATTCAGATTACAAAATTCATTAGTCTGTAAACCAATTGTGTTTACATAACCGATTGTATCTAAGCCCGTGAGCATCAAAACGTTAACAGTATCACAAGCATACTTGAATGCGTCCCAAAACCCGGGAACAAGGCGATGAGGCTGTTATCAATTTCCCGAGCAACAAGTGGCCAATAATTTTGGATCCGCTGCACCGACCCTGGCCTTTGCTGTATTAAGAACTGACTCTTTTACGTCACTTCTAGAAATCTTAAGATTTATGTTAGCTGGTCAAAGGTTATCTACATTGATAACTTGTAGTTGTTCAGTCGTTTGTCAAACCGCACCACTTATAACCATCGTTTCTGTCGTCAGCTACTTTCTCGTCTTATTTTTTCGTCAAAGTTATGAATGTTCTCATTCTTGGAAGCAGTCGTTGGTAGTGTCATTCGCAATGTAATCCTCGCGATTCGCACCGACGTATTTCTTCGAAGTTTGCGTGTTTATCTTGTACGGCAAGTCGTTTTGCGTCTTACAGTTGGACTGAAAATAATCAGGTAACTTTTGCTTGGTTTGAAATTGCTTCTACAGTTACAATTTTTATTCTGAATTTATACTCCGTGAATTATGATGTTTCAAGTAATTTCAGATAATGTGATAATGGACTGTAAAAGTAACCTAGTTTGGTGACTACGTTACGTAGGTGACTTGACTAAATAACTGTAGTATATTACGTTTAAATCAAACTAAATCATTGGTATTTTAGCAGTACCTTCATAAATCATATCTATGAAGGCATTGACACACAAAATTTACTTAAGTAATACACCTACAGTGCTACTGTTTACTTTATATCCAATTAATTGCTTTAATTTATAAAGTAATAATACAGTTTTAATGGAATAAGTTGTGCGGCCCGTAATTTTCAATACAGTTTTGTTTTTTCCCAACACAAATAAATAACAGTTCAGTGCATCATCTAAACCGTGTATAATGCTTCGGATCTTCCTCGAAGAATAATGATTACAAAATGAAAAAGCCCTGCGGCGTCTTAAATTATTTTAATTGGCTTCGGTAGCGGTTCGGCGCGAGTGTTCGTTCTCTCACACATACAACTCACTCGTCACACATTCTTAGTCTCACACACACGTTTACATATTGCATGTAATATATCAGAATTATTAAATATCTGTAAATTTATTACAGGCGTGTACTTATGTCTTACTAATAGTCTCGAGTAATTATAGAACTAAGACTGCTGCGTCATTATTGTCGTTGGCTAGTAGTCAGGACTAGTTTGATCGATGTTTCGTTTGTTTTGTTAAAAATAGTTATTGTTACAGTTGAATTATTACCAATTGTAATCCTGAATTATTTTATGGAAATAGAAGGATGCAACACCATATTTTTAATGTTAAAGTTTAAAACAATGTCAGTTTTGAAGTATCCTGTACGTTCGGTTCTATATTTTTGTCTATATTATTGAGTTCAAAGACTGAAAGCGATGAATGAAGGTGTACAAATGGGTGATCTAGTGGTAAATCATCTACTATATGCAGATCACGCGGTTTTAATAGCGCCAACAGCCACTGATCTCCAACACTAGTCACAGTTATGAAAGACGACTGCATGATGGCTTACATTTGAATGTAAAGAAAACCAACATTATGGTTTTTGAACGGGAAGAAACCAGAACGAATGCAAGGATTGTGGTTGGTAACGATGTGTTGGAGCAAGTAATTGTGTTTGTATATCTTGGATGCGCATTCAGTAAGTATGGAAAACACACCGCTGACATAGAAAGAAGAGTGAGTGCAGGGAACAGAGAAAGCTACACTTACAAAGCCGGCACTTAAGCCAAAAGGCGCAGCTGGCCATACATAACGGAGTGCTTGTTCCAACGCTGTTATATGGCAGCGAGAGCTAGGTATGTAAGAAGGAGAATGAAAGTAGAATAAATGCGGTGGAAATGCGAGCTCTGCGGACGATGTGCGGAGTGAACCTGACCGACCGTATTCGCAACAGCGCAGTAAGAAAGCGAGTAGGCATGAAAGATAGTATCGGTGTAAAGATGAGAAAGGGTATGCTCCGTTAGTTCGGGCATATAGAAAGAATGCCTGAAGAAAGAATGACAAAACAGATATACAATACGAAAGTGGAAGGATGTAGGTACCGGGGAAGACCTAGACTATCTTACCATGACCAAATAGACCGAGTCTAATCTGAAGGACAAGTCAAGAGTCTCCGTAACCGGCGAGCGTGTATGAGACGAACTATGAAAGTGGAGGAAGCCAGAGAGGTATGTAAAGAAAGAACCTGTTGGAACTCTTTACTCTCTGCCTACCCCGCAAGTGATCTGGTGTGATGATATAGATTATTGAGTTTCTTTGAGAAGAATTTGCAAATTTTTTAGTAATCTATTTTATAAATTCTATTAGTCTTTTAAGTCTCTCGTGGTTTCCATAAAACTTTTCGATCCTCATCTATCAAGAGGAATGTTCAACAAGCAAAAACAATTAACAAATTGATAAGCTCAAAACAATTTTCAATTAACTCGGCGCAGAGCGTTCGCCGTTTACAAATAACCACCATTTATCAGAAATGCCTATGCAGTTTTTAACGTCTGACGCCAGACAGGTTGACTCTGGATTCAAATTAAAAGTTGTTATTGACTTTTTATTAAGCTATACCTACGTATTTGTAAAGATATCAATGACTTTATTTTGTGTTGTAATTCAAATAAAAGTTAAATTGATTACTTATCTATACCACTTTCTTTCTTTTTCCGTAGGGAAGAAGTGTATATAGTACACCCAAGTTTCACTAGTTACTAGGGCGCTTGTAGCGCGGTAATACTGCCATGTTTGTAGCGATTAAAAATTTTTAGGAGTGCACGACTCGGTTGGTCTGAGATGAGTGACCGTTCGTGTCTTTTGCATTTTAGGGTCTCCATGATTCAGAAGGCACATGTAGTCGTCTAAGTTAGGATTCCAACAACCTTCACCAACTGCGTGGTAGAATGTCATCCATTCTCCTTCATCTACATATCTAAAACAACCTTGCAATCGGTGGGACAGTATTGACTGATTATCATATTTAGTTAATAGCTAAGATATCAAGCACTAATACGTTAGAGGTGTCCCGTTCCAAGCTTCCCGGAATACACGGGAAAATAGCTCTAAAAACAATATCCCTTTAGTATACATCGTTAAATCAGTCGTATTAACATAACCAATTGTATCATTCCAGAAAGAAAGCGGGGACGGCAAACCTACACTCGGTATCAGACCCTGGAGCTGGAGAAGGAGTTCCACTTCAACCGGTACCTGACGCGGAGGAGACGGATCGAGATCGCGCACGCGCTCTGCCTCACCGAGCGCCAGATCAAGATCTGGTTCCAGAACCGCCGCATGAAGTGGAAGAAGGAGAACAAGACCAAAGGGGAGCCGGGATCCGGCGACGAACCGGACAACATGAGTCCACCCACTTCGCCGCAGTAAAACGCCCTCTAGTTTAGTTCGCGCGGTCCAAAATCGCGGAGTACGCACGTGTTTCAGATTCCCGAATTCCTATTTCAAAACTTGGTTCGTTTTTCGTATTACATTTTTCCGTGTGTACGAATATTTCCGGGCAAAATCAGAAAATCTGAAACCTGCTACTTCTAGACCGAGGTTACTAGAAACGGTTTAATTTGTATAAATTGTATGTTGGACTTTTCATGATAATATTACATTATAAAATAATACGTAACCTAGTGATTTCGAATAAAGAGTAATGATAGAGTGATGAAGAGATTTTTACAGTTGTTAAGTATAAATTAATTTATAGAAACAATCTCAATACCAATAATTACCAAAAACGCAGTGTATATGATTAGTGAACTGCATCATTTATGTGATTATATATAGTTGATTAATTGTCATTTTTTTCGGTATTAAACTACTGATTTGCAATTGGTGACTGTTTTGTATAAATTCTTGACAAAGTGCTTGATGCTTGTTTCATGATATAATTTATTTTAAAGCTGCTTTAAGTTGGCATCTACAGTATATTAAAATTTGACAAAAATCTGTAATAAAAATGAAAACGTCCATATTTATTTCCGTGTCAAGCACTATGTAGGAAATTATAAATCAAAAATCTCTTATTATTTTGAATCACAAAACCATAAGGACCTCTTATAATTAACCATTGATAAGAAGGCAATTAGTATCCATATTGTTATTATTTAATATATTTGATGTTTTATTTCTTAATTAAGCTATCGAGATACTATTCTGTACATACATACGCGATAATTTTAGATTATACGATGTACAATTGTTTTAGTGTGAATAATTAATTATTGAGATTAATTTGAAGAGAAAGCAACGATTAACGATTAGTTTCGTGTTGTTTTGAGTTTGTTATTTGCGGAATGAGTGTTTTACTTTATGGGTCGTCTCTTTTTTACTTATTGTCAATATACGCGTAATGTAGAGTGGGAAGGCCAGTTATACAAGTGCAATGTATACGATTTTTGATGACACATATACGTAATTAAATACTGATAATAAACTTCATAGGAAATCTATTATTATTGTAAAATGTTACGAGAACGAAGCTTATAATTTAGAAAATACTTATCGAGAACAAAAAAAGAGAATATTCTTTGAATTTCTATTGAAAGGTGCGTGCCATTAATTGGAGCAGACATCTTGGTCATGTTTATGCGAAATGGACAAATCACTTTATTTATAATGAAACAAAAGTTACCTTCAATGACGTAGGTGCAGAACTTAATACATTGATTTTTAAATCTCTTGTGGAATGTAGGTACGAGGTTCAAGTACATAGTATACCAAAGTTAGGAAATAAACTGCTGGTTGTTCAATGTTTATATGAAAATGGAATATACGTACACAGGAACATAGGCGCTCGACAGTAACAAGTGTAACCAAGACATCATTTTGAAAAGGTATTTTTATAAAATCATTGATTAAGGAAACCCGATATACGTAAAAAATATCGATTATATTATATACTCGTAACACGTTAGTTTTACGAATATTATTAAAAAAAAATAATTAAAAAAAAGTAATTGGCGAGTGATAGAAAGGTCGAACTTGTCAGGATTCAAGTTATACGTTTTTTCGTAATAATGTATAAAAAAAATCTATTTGTAAATTATTTTTCACATAGATTGTAATTAGTGAATGTTTTAATAAGAACTCAGTGAGCCGGTTTTTATGAATATTTTTTTCTATTTTTTTTTTAATTTTGTGCTGTGTTCGTTAAGTGAAAATGTAAATTGTAATAATTGTATATTGTCGATATATTCAATATTTATTTATTGATTCGCTTGATTAGGTTCGCTTGTTTCCCTCTTCTATTGGGTGGATAATATTCGATAACTGTCTGGCTGGGATGCATTTTTTTGTTGAATTATTTTTAAATTGCTCAAGTCGAATGTTTGTGTTGTTGTAAATTGATAGAGTTAAGCAGTACTTTATTTAAAGTGACTGGAACTAGAATATATCTATATGAAGTGAACGATGTAACGTTTTCCATAAATTTTATTTGTCTGGTTCACATTTCATTGCAGTGTTGCATAATATTTTTATCCCTTATAATATTTTAATCCCTTGCCAGATGGATCAGAATTGGAAATATTAAAAATTAGTTTTATGTAAATTAAGTTCTTAAATCTATCGAAATGTCCTCACACTCGAGAATTAGGTCTGTAGAAACACATCGAAGCCTAATTTGAATGATTTTATTTACCATTTATGTCCTATCGATTCAAAATTTATGAAATATAATTATAATTAGTAACTTAATAAGGTTAGGCGAGACGATATTGTCATAAATATATAAATACATGAAATTAATAAAGCATAATGATTGTATTTTGAGATTTTTATTGGATAGAAATTCCTATATAATTTTGGTCGTACAATCTAAATAACCCAAAATATATAATTAGGTATTATATGAAGTATGAAACATTTAGTCACCATTCAACCTTCAGGTACATTTATAAAATTCTTTTAAACACAACCACAATTGGACCAAAAAAATATTTTTATTAGGTATGACGTAAATTTAAGTTATGAAACAATTGAATCACAGAAAAAATATTTTACTTAAGCCATTCTAAATGCTTATAATTAGAATGCAACGTTTGGGTAAGACTTACGAAGCTAACTTAAGTTGTTTGAGAACAGAAACCGACCAGCTTTGCGACCACGGAGTTGGTTTACACGAAGGCATAGTTACCTTAGTAGTATTATTTCTTCCTTGCGATTTATAATAGTAGTATTGCATTAACTTAATCAGCTGTTCTTGTGTCAATACGCACCGTCAGGCATAGTACAAAGGTTAAAAGCGGGGATTTTTTAATTAAAAAATAAATAAATGCAAGATGAAGCGAAAAAAGTTGGAGTATACTTTAAGGTTCTGTTTTATAAATGTATGATGTTATGGTCTATATTTCAATATGATTGTCTCTCTCCTAGTCGACCTTTCATTATTTACCAACCATAACTGTTTTGGTAGCTCTACATTATGTAGAGATATATACACAATGGTGGTCTCTACTGAACACAGGTAAAAGGAAAAAAAATATAGTAAAAACCTTAGCATACTTACAGCTATTATAGAAATATACAAGCTGTATCGTAAATAACGCAAGACCTCAGACACCCCGATTAGAGAACTGCTTCACAAATTATTTGCAAGTTTTATACCCCAATTAACAATGAAAATTTGTACGTGTATGAATGCGAATAGAGAAATACGATTTAGAAATGCATTTGAAATCTCCGTATTGCTATGAATAGAGAAAAAATTGAGACTATTATAGCGCACTAAAGAAGTAACAGAATTTTTTGCAATGAGAAAAAATTTTAGAGAATAAAAACAGTTGGAATAAATTGAGCTATCGATTTAGAACAAACTACTTACAGGTCTTGCGTTTATTATGTTACACCTTGTATAAGGCAGAATTTTAGTTTAAGATTAAAAATACATAGGTATCTTTAATTGAAACCATTTTAAATGTACTCATGATTATAATAATGTTGTATCTACATACAGGTATGGATTATCTACTGTGTATTTCTTTAAAGGAACAGAATTCAAGGTCATTACATCCCTGCCCAGCTGTTCCATAATGCCTCACATATATCTCAACCTCTACCCAGTCGCGGGCTATAAAATAAAGGCTTTCTTCCACGCAGATCGCGGCTCGAGATACCGTCATTATAATACGTTACCCTAACGACAAAATAATGATTCGCGTGATACCGCCGTACCTTCCGTGTCAGTCACGAGTGATTGGTGCCCCTGTGCCCCTCCCGCCATACAAATCTCGAAATTACCTTTTTTCTTTCTGTTTCAACACGAATGCTATTTATACTAGGTGTGGCCGTCTCTAATGCGTTTTTAATAATCCCCCACGTCCAATAAGCGCTGAAGGCGCAACATTACTCTCATACGCGATGTGGACTAATGCGATTTTGACAAGTTTGAAATTGAGGCAATCATGGTTTTGCAGGGTTTTAAATGGCGATATATTTGTCTGTAGAATGATTTTTAGTAATATTCAAGCACCGGAAGTTGTTTCTTTTGTAATTTGTGTTGGTGGGAGGATTTAAGGGCACGTATTATAAATTATGGTCAAAATGTTCGATTTTTTAAGGATTTATTTCATATTAATGTTGTTTTCTATATTTTTGATACTTTTAATACCTTCTTAATTAGTCATGCCTACTTACTTATATATATAGAAATACTAGGATCCTATCAAATAACATGAGATCATTAATATGTTAATCAGTTAATGTTACTTACTCACCTGTATATTTCTTTAGAATAATTTACAGACACACTTTAAATTAATTTCAAATAATTTTACTGACTGCATTTAGAATAAAACTGTCACTAGTAGGCACTATGAAACAGGATGTGGTTATGTGCTGTTCAACAGTTTCATAAAATTTTGCATAATTCCAAATATAAGCACCAACACGCATCCAACTATTTTTATGATCCACTAACGGATGTAAACAATCCAATTTCTCTCAATTCCACGTCCATCATAATTTGGTCTTTGCTTTTTTATACACGTTCTACATTTTGTCCTTACTAGTGGGATCGTAGTAAACTGGTGTCTGTCCACCCAGCGTGCGGTGATAAGTGTTATTTATGAGTCTCGTCAATGTGCCATTGCACTTGTTCAGATTGGGTTCACGGTCACATTCAGATAACACAATCGTGTGTATATTGACGGCAATTGCGACAATCCCAGGTTGTCTTTTTCTTAAGGTTACCAATAAGTATCTTATAGACCTTCTCAATAGAGGAGCAACGTTTGAATACCATTCGATTTTAACATTTAATTTGCCCTTACCTGCCGTTACCTATGTAAAACTATTCAGATCGAGTTTTATTTCATGAGCAGGTAATATTCGCTTATTAAAAATTGACATAAAAAGTGTATTCCATTACAAAATGACTTAATCTCTATACGAAAAATGTCCATGTAAATACTTTTGCTATTACTTAAAGTTCTTTGCCTTTTATAAAAATAATATAAGAGCGTTACTATTGATTAAAGATCAAAAAAAAAGTGTTAGTGTGAAAATAAGTTCGTTTGAAAAGTCAGTCCTCAATTCTTAGGATAGAAACGAGATGAATGTAGTGTACAGTTTGTACTGCATTATAACCAAAGATGGCCAAAATGTAATCTTTTTAATGATTAACCATCCCCGCTTGAGGAATATAGGCATGATGGTGTATTAGATTAAAGATTACAATTACATTTTGTAATCTTTAACGATAACGATTACATCTTGAATCATGATTGAATATTACAAAATTAAAATGTAAATATTAATCGGATTACATTATGCCTATCTCTCATTATAACTACATGTCCTAAAATGAGTATAGGTCGGTTAATAATATTTTTGATGTATCGTTTAAGGTACACTGGTACCTTATTGTGTACTAATAAAATATACACCGTCACGGCTATATTACCCAAGCGGGGGTGGCAGAGGTGTACACCCAATTTTCGCCGACGGTGTAATAGAGGGTGAGCATACACCGGGCACACTTCTCCGGACTCATATTGGGAATTTCTCTTTAGAAAAACTGTAGTTTCAGGTTTTTTAGGTTTTTAATGTAAATTTATTCCCATAAATGGAAAAAGATCCCTAAATACGTATGTGAAGGAGTCACCATGGAATAAATACAAACTTTGAGAAAATTTTGGATTAGAATAAATAGTTATAAAGGAATGCTTTGTTTATGTGAATTACGAATTGTCACTTCCAGTTTGGCAAGCTAATACAAAGCTGGAAGGAAACTGGAATAACAGGCAAAGTGCTACTCTGATTCCAATAAGTAATTATCTAAAGTGCATCTAGTGAGAAATTTAAGTAAATTAACTACTCACTTATCTGCTCAAAGTTAAAGTCAAAGATTATTTAGTTATACTAATGCAAGTAAAAATTAAATAAAATATTTCATATTTACGGCATCTCTTTGCATAGATAACACACATTCTTTTCTAGATACTGCTATTAATTGATTTTCCGCTAAAATATTACTTAGAATTCATATATGAACGTACCTATTGTGGGTACCCGAGTTCTTGTTAGAAAATTTAGTCTTTGGTAGAGCAAGTATTTTGAATAAAGACCCAAAATCCAGCATAGTTTTGTTGTAATATCAACGTACATACCAGTATACCTATATTACTATACCGTTCCGCCTATATTCCCCAAGCGGGGGTGGCAGAGGTGTACTGAGTACACCCACGTTTCGCCGACGATGTTAGGTCCCATGTAGTAGGGGGCGAGCCTATTGCCATATACCGGGCACAATTCCAGACTCCGGACTCGTACTGGGAAGTTTTCTTTAGAAAAACTACACTTGTCCAACCTAGGATTTGAACCCAGGACCTCGTGATCACAAAGCGATGCGCTTTACTAGACCAAAGAGGCATTAATATACATATACCTATATTATATTATTATTACTATTAAAATATATTATCTAGATGAGTTCTCATAACGACAATGCCGGTATATACCCAGACAGCTAAATACATTCGTAGAGATCTATTATTAACAACTAAATAGTTTATCCAAACGTCTGGCACAATACCTCTGAGTCACTCTCGCATTCAAACGTAACACAATCATTTCGTTATCTCACATACATCATGTTTAGTTCTACACTCCAAGTTTAACTAACTGTCCCAACATAAAGACATAAATCACTTACGATTTTTCACTTGCGACCTTGCCTCATAACGTTCAATTTTATTGACTGCAATAAACCAAAGCAATGGTTAAATCAACGCCGCTGTATCGATATAAACACCTCGTAAATATCACCTGTCTCGTTCCCTCTAACACGAATTCGTACGCGAGTAACCGCGACCGAGCATTCGCCTCTTCATTTAGCTGTTACTGAAAATAGTTTATGAGAGCTAAGGTGTCTTAGCTTTGCGGATGATTTTGAACTTTATGACAACATATTTGCGGTTGGTTTTTCGGTGATTAGTGAAATTTATAGGTTTTAAATGGCTCCTTAAATCGCAATAACGATTTGTTTATGGCCGCTGGCGTTGTCGGCGAGTCTTTGTGGGCATACGTTTAATTTATGGTCTCATGTTAAGATATACACGTCACCTCGATAATTGATTTTATTGGCTTTTTGACACTTTTGATAACGTGTCTGATATTTTAGTTATGTTTTATACCTACATTGATTTACGTAACGATGTATTTAGAGGACTTCATAAAATATACTTCCAACTTTTTATAAGTTATGTATCTTTCTGTGTTATTAATTGATTTAATTATGATTAGTAAACCTATTTCGGACATAACTTTCTAGATTTGGTAATAGTAAAACTCTACCTAAAAGATTTCAATAGGTGAGTTTTTTGAAAATCTAGTTAAATTAATTGGACAATATTATATGTTATCTGAATATGTATTTCGGCCTGAATCTATCAAAATATATACTTCAAATAACGTCACCTATCTTGATTTTAATAAAATAATTTCATAATAAATGTTATATTAATTGAACTCGAAATTTGAAAATTGGCGCCGGCGCGGCCGCCATTTTGTGCGGGGGCGTTGCCCCCCAATGCCCCGCCCCCGCGCGCCCCTCCCTCGCGCCAGCCACTCGGACGCAGCCCATCTCATTTGTTATATTGTACAGTGCGCCCAACAAGTTGCGCGGTGACCGTTAAAAATTTGTATTATGGTTTTATTCAGATTGTGGTAATTTTATTTGGAAACGTACATGTTTGCTTAAAATAAAGGTTTTTTTTTGTGACAAAATTACAGGTAGGTAAGCTATCCGTAATTAAGTCACAAAAATAAACAAGTGCTTTCTTTAAATACTTACCTAAGTAGGAGCAGATTATTTTGAGCTAATATGTCTGAAGGGTGATGGCTGCTCATCATCAGTCATACCCGTATTGTTTGTGAGAAGTGGTATGGTGCCTTATATTTTAATATTTTTTTTACTTGCAAGTTAAGATATTATTAATTTTAAGCCTGCCAGCGTAAGATAAACATTAAATATTAAGTCTCGTCAGTGGAGACCACATGCTAATCAAAAGTAACATATCAAACACAATAATATAATATGAGAAAACACTATAAAAACCAATATTTCGCACAAATATAGTTTGGTACGATAACTATATAATATTTATTTAAATAGGTATCTATGTGACTAATATAAAATATTAAGATTAAGTATCAAATAGGAAAACAAAAACCGAATGTCAAATCAGAAAGTCGGAGAAAATAGTCACTCGACTAAGAGTAGGTAGATATATTATTTATTACTACTAAAATATTGTTTTATGAATTACGGATAAGATTTCCTATTTTTTGCTCTTTTACCTACCTTGCTGACTTATAGGTACTTACTAGAAATAATTTATTACGTGATGACTATCATGTAACATCATCATCATCATTTCAATGTAATGAATGGTATTACACAAAAAGAATTGTCATAGAACAAATTTATTTACACCATAATATTTACTAGAGGAACTTGATACCACTTGCGTACCCGTCAGCCGTCGCACTCGCAGATGACACCGATCGACACCGACCGTCCTATTCCCTTATATGGTAAGTCACATATCTCTATCCTCTTTAATTAGCACCTTTTCTTGGTTCAACTTTAAACGCAACGGTCGCGAGGGAGACATTACGTCACCGAGAGAAGCACGTACTTTAGGTAGGTATGTTGTAGTATTGTATAGGGGTCTCTTGAATTTTTTAACTTTAGCACAAATGGAATAGGTTTAGCAGATGTTTCTAAACGTTAGATTACATTCAGCTAGCTTGCGGGGCAGGGGAGGAAACATGAAATGAAGCAGTGCGGGTAGCTTTACCTGTTATATATGTATTTTCATAAGATTGAAAGATTATCGAACATTCGACTACCTAATGCTTTGGTGGAGGTAAAAATACGTAAATAACACGCAATATTTTTTCCTGAATGATTGTTTGTGGTAGCAATACACTTGTGTTTCTTTATAATATGACAGCTTATGGTCGGTTTCAATATTCAAGGATAGATTTGCTTACTGTCAGTAGAATTTTGACAGATTTCCAATACATAATATGTCAAATTTCTATCCGTAGTAGCCAAATTTATCCCTGAGTTAAATATTAAAACCGACCGTTAATCGATGTTGTATATTGCAGTAAATATTTAACTATCTATGCTCCTTTCGACGGCAGAAAATAAGTATAGAGTTCCAAAACGATTTTTCCCCTACATCCTCCTTAGGTTCCTTCAATCTTCTTTCTTCGCATACACGTTTGCCGGTAAAGAAGACTCTAGAAGTCTAGACTTATCCATCAGGTAAGATACAATTTGTTCATGGTAAGACAATCACATCCTAAGGGACATAATAACTGAGGCTTAGGTATATGTAATAACTAACAATTGCAATATTGGAAAAGCAGAAGGATACATCCTGAGATGCATCCTCCTGCTTTTGCAATACAATGTTTGTCACGTCATTCTTTTTCCGACATTCTCTCTGCATGTCCAAACCATTATTCTTTTATGTTCCTTTGGTTTTGGTAAATCTACTGATTTAATGAGTGGCAATATTCTACTACCCCGTAAAAGTGGATCCTGACTTACAAGTGTAACAGATGGGTGTAGTCTCAAAAAACCCTCGGTAAAAGAGTCCATCTCTACTTCCATTCAAAATGGTTCCATTTATAAGATGTGAAAAACCTAAATCGAGTACTTATCCTAATGTTCGAGAAAAAATAGTGCTTTCTTAATATCCTACCGAGATAATATTTTTAATTCACGTCACCTTTAATGTGCAATTACTTATACTTATCAATAAATGTATGCCATTGCAAATTGCACTAAATTGATCGTATTTTTACTCTAATAGGTAGAGTTAAAATGTCAAATACCTAATGACACATAAATAAGGTCTCCTTCTTTTTAAATAACAGAAGTCGAGTGTAGCTTACGATAGGATGTTGCTGCTTTCGAATCCCAGGTCAAACAAGTGAGTTTTCTCTATTGAAAAATGGTAAAAAGCTGTCTGGAGTCTGGAATTCTGCCCTTTATAATACCAATAGGCTCGCCATCTACGGGCGTACAGGGTACACCTTTCCGTTGGGGGAATGTACGGTCTATTTTTTAACTTAGGAAACTTCGTAGTTACTTACCAGCTTCATTAGTAGTAGCTTCTGTAGGTATACTATTATTATGATGAACGCTGCCTCGTTGGTATGGTGGCAAAGCGCATCGTTTCGTGATTATGAGGCTCTGGGTACAAATCCTAGGTCGGACAAATGTAGTTTTTCCAACGAACAATTCCCAGTATGAGTCCGGAGTCTGGTATCGTGCCCGGTATATGGCAAAAGGCTCGCGTCCTATTACATGGGACCTACCATTGCCGGCGGGTGGCCAGAAGTGGGTGTACAGTACATCTCTGCCACCCCCGCTTGGGGAATATAGGCGTGAAGTGCGTATTTTTTATGATAAACGCAAATTGTTGATGGAAATATGATTGTTACTCTTTCAGGCAACAACTACTAAACGGATTTTGATGTAACTTTTATCGCTATACATCGCTTTCGCTTATCGCTTATACATCACAATGACGCATGCGCTATATTTCATAAAATTGGGCGTGCGCAGCCGTGGGAAACAGTTAGTCTTTCTACATTTCTTGCATACAATATACCTACTTACAAACCAATAATATTATAGAAAAACGCTCCTAACGAACAATAACGGGTATCAGATAATGATACTTATCTCATCACCTATTCCACTATCGCCGACAATCATTAAATGACGCCAATATCATTAGCTTATACCCACCTCACGTCGCCCGGCAATTATGCTATCATCAGCCAATGATAACGTGTCCGGACTAATGATCATTATTATATCTTGGCACCGTAACTCATGTATTTTAAGATGACTTACATGTACATACTTACTTAATTATAATACGAAGTGAGTTAAGTTTAGAAAAAACTAGTGCGTTTTGTTGTCAGCTGTCGGTCTTGGTTAATGATAGTTATAATTATTTTAAGTATTAACACGCTCAATGTATTATGATTTTGTTTTTATTTTTGGATAGGTTATTTTTTAGATCTTAGTTTTATAAGAAAATACCTATTTCTAAACTAATATATAAAGAGTGGATATTATTAAAAATCAGGTTCTATATTTATTTATATATATATATATATATTTATTTCATTCTATATGTACTTACGCACATAGGCGGACTTAATGCCGAGGTATTTTCTGCCAGCCTACCTTGAGGTAGTGTAGAAATAACTGTGGTTGGGATGATAATGTCACAGTCATAAGAAATAGTTTTCAGCATTACCTATAGTTATAATGTTAAAATTGTTATAGATTCTTGCTTCAAAAGATCACGAATTACCTAACTCTGGATCCCTAAAATAGCTATAAGTAGTGTATTTTTGGAATCTGGTAAGCATTTCAGTTTTATTTGTTCAACGTACCTACGTTATGTAGGCGCTCGTCGCACTGTGCGACAGCGGTGTTCTTACCGATTACCAAGGTTAAGCAGCGTTCGACTCGGTCGGCCCGAGATGGGTGACCGTTCCATATTCGAGCGTCTCCGAGCTTCTGAAGGCACGTTAAGCCGTTGGTCCCGGCTACCACTTAATGTGGTAGTCGTTAAGCCGGCTTGATAAGTTCCGACAGCAAGTGGCCACAAACCTGCCTCCATCAATCCGCACTGGGTCCACGTGGTGGAGTATGACCTAATCTCTCTCACCCCGATTTGTGAGAGAAGGCCTTTGTCCAGCAGTGGGCAGTATAGGCTGATATTATACGTACCTATTGGTGAAGAAATAAAAAAATCAAAATCTTGAGCTTACTAAGCCATCATACCTAAGTAAGTTCGAGGTAAGTACGAAATAATTATTGAGTAGTAGAATTTCAACTTCATTGAAGTATAAGTAATTGTACCGCTATCAGGTAATTAATTTCCCCGTTACTTAACGATCGTTACTTACATTACATGAATTATTAATGGTTTAACACCGCTTATCATTAATACATCAATATCTGTAATTTGAACAGTTTATCATTGTTCTACTTGTATAGTGGATCAAGTATTGACAAATTTATAGTTATTACCTACGATATATTCGTAGTAAGTTCGTTCGTAAAAAGTATGGTATCTGCGAGGAATATCTGATGCATTTATTGATATATGTACGGTCTAATTCTTACCAGCAATAAATCAACATCGTAGGTACAAATTCAAAATGTAAATAAAAATTAAAAAAAAAGCACCGTCACGCCTATATTCCCCAGAGGGGGTGGCAGAGGTGTACTAAGTACAACTACATTTCGCTGACGATGTTAGATCCCATGTAATAGGGGGCGAGCCTATTGCCATATATCGGGCACAATTCCAGAATCCGGACTCATACTGGGAATTTTTCGTTAGAAAAACTAAATTTTTCCGACCTAGGATTTGAACCCTGGACCTCGTGATCACAAAGCGATGCGCTTTGCCACTACACCAACAAGGCAGTCTAAAATATAATAATATTAGCCCTGTTAAGAAACTGTCCCATCGTTGGGCACGGGCCTCCTCTCAAACTGAGAGGGCTTAGGCCATTATCCACCACGCTGGCGAAATTCACACACCTTCGAGGAACTCTTAACCATGCAGGTTTCCTCACGATGTTTTCCTTCACCGTTAAAGCAAGTGATAGTTAATTTTTTTTAAAATGTGCGTAATTCCCGTTCTGCTTCCTTGTCTATTAACGCAAGTCCTAATGAGCTTTAACATTATACCGTTCATGATTGTTCCTGAGTTTTATTTTTACCTGACTCCAATTTGTAAGTATTTATATCGGATTGTTAATGTCACTTCCGACACTCAAGTCAATTTGTCTGATGGCGTGCCAAGTTTTCATGTTTTATTACTTGTTGGGTATTATCCTCTGGTTAAATGAGTTTTATAGTGTGTAAGCGACTTGCTGTATCGATCTTTGGTTAAACTTTCAATGGAGTATGATGTGTTAGTATAAATATAAGATTTATAGAGAATTAAATGCTAAAAATTTGAGAAAATAACAAATATTTTCGTAAATCATTTAATAATTCAGGTTATATACATTCCTATGAGAAAAGGCCTTCTCACAAATTGTGACGAGATAGAAGGGTCATACTCGATGCGGATTTATGAAGGTACATAATGAAAATGGCTGCAATTAAACTATTTTGGTTTCTGTACAGATTTCCGTAGAACGTTTTTTTACAAGCTATTTTATTGAAGCAGTAAGATGATGATATTTCAGTAGTTCTAAAATAAGTCTCGTAAGTTTTTCGTACCCACAAAATGTTTGGAATCTGTAAATGAAGAACCTGTTGGAACTCTGTATTCCCTCCCTACACCGCAAAGGATCTGGCGTGATGATATAGATCGATAGGAGAATAGTGTTTTGTAATAACATCCGTTTTTTTTTCTTATAATTATTATACAAGCTACTTGATATACATTTTGTGATAAATAGCTTTTATTTCAATAAATCACCCTTTACTTACAACAATAAAAAAATAAAAGACATAGATTTCATGGATAACGGTTCCTTAAAAAGTAGGTACAATCAGATTTTAATGAAATTAGTAAAATTTGATTCTAAAGCAAACCAATGACTCTAAAAGTCCGATTATGGTTAACTATACAACTCGTTGGTTAAAGCAGGTAGCAATATTGTCCGTCGCTCGCATGTTACCAAAAATATTTGAAGCCGACGGCGGAATAACCGTATTTTGGGTTAAATAGAATTTCAGTGTTTACTTGTCTATTTTCAGCATAGAATAGTTTCCGTAAATCAAATACTTACGAGTACCTACCAAATTTGTTGAAGAAAACTTTTCCTTTAGCCCAGATTGCGTTTGCGTAGGATTTAGATGAACTGTGCTACTAAATTTATATCTATATATTTATAAAATCAGTATCTGTTAAAACCTATTATTAAAAAAAATTAATAAGCTACCGTATGTATCTGTTTTCACCTTAAACTCTATCTAGGTACAAAATTGGTATTTCTACAATACTTATGAATTTATCTGGATTATCGATCAAATTTTCCCTTCATGGAAAACAACCGTTAAAAGAAAATTTGGTCATTTTTTATCCTTCAGGAAAGTTCCTAAAGGATACGAAACAACAAAATTTTCTTTTAACGAAGTTCAGAGTAAGTACTCTAACTGCACTAATCTGCAACGCAAAAGGAAGGAAGAATTAAAGATTATAAAAATAACCTTTAATTCCTTCGTCACATTGTTTAAGTAGAAATTTCGAACTGCATTGTTCTAGAATATTAGCTGAATGACAATAATGTGAAGGATCTGAGGACCTGAAATACAGGTTTTACCTAGCTTAGGCACCAGTGTCCTGCAACAGTCTGTGTTATGTTTCTGGGCAATGTAATTAATACAATATGGTAGTGAGAAAATAAAGATTATTATTATTATATTATTAACTAAAAGTTTAATCTTCGTCGTGCATCATCAAAAACGCCTCCAACCTTGATTTAACGCACCTATTCTTCTTTTTGGCATTTGGGAAATTACGTCGAGTATTCACATCGCCTAAAGACAGAAATCTTCATTCAGTGCGTCCTGCCCGTTATGACTTATGGAGCCGAAACGTGGACCCTCACTGTTCGACTGGTCCATAAATTTAAAGTCGGTCAGCGAGCTATGGAAAGGGATATGCTCGGAGTTTCTCTGAAGGATAGGATCCAGAACAAAGTCATTCGACAGAGAAATAAAGTTATCGACATAGCCCACCGGGGGCCGGGTCACATTAGCCGCACAACCGATGACCGCTGAAACAAATGAGTTCTTAAGTGGAGACCACGGCCTGGCAAACATAATGCAGGACGCCCACAGGCTAGGTGGAGCGATGACCTTCGTAGGGCGGCTGGCAGATACTGGATGCGACTAGCAGAGGATCGTACCCAATGGCGTGCACTTGAAGCGGTGTATGTCCAGCAGTGGACTGCTATAGGTTGTGTATGATGATGATTCTTGTTTTACCTTCCCATCCTATATTAATATTTTTGGGAATCCTTATGATGTGAACTTTAGACAATTTATCTCAACACTATCTAAAACGTTACCTTTATCGACGAAATATATAAAATTCCAGTGTGAGTGTGTTTGTAATTATTCTCCTCTTATTCGTCTTGACCGATTTTAATGATATTTTTCTTTGTGATCAACTGGATGATTCTTAGCTATAGTTGGATTCAATCGATAGCACCGTATATGAAGCCGCAGGAAACCACTAGTATTCTATAAAATACAAATAAGATATCTAAGTATCTTAACTACGTACTCACTTCTTATTTTTCTCACTCACTCACTTCTTTAATATCAAACAAAAATGCAAGTGTACAACTAAGTGGGTTGATCCAAAAACAAGTTTTCGCGAAACTGCGCAAAACACACATACAATAAACCTGTATAATACCACTATATGTCATCCGCACCGTATTACAAACACAAATAATCTTTAAATATAATGTGATTATTTAACTGTACATTCATTAGATGATTTATTGATGCATCGCTGTGACGCGCACGGTACGACACAGTGCTAAGTTACCTTGTCTTACATACTAAGGTGTACTTGATTAGCTGTGTTCTTGTGTAGTTGGAAAACAATGTTCCGTGCTCGTCGGAGCGGCTTTGTGAGCCGAAGGTCGGTTCACATCATTTGCATAGGCATTTCGTGATGCCAAAGTGTGCAGTCACGAGTTCTTAATGCTATTTTTATGTGGCTCAAATATTGCACTTTCTAATTTTGCGTTCTATTTACATACTGCTTTGATGTAGATGATTCGAAATTATTGCAGCTAGCGTTCATCTTAGCTTCACGGGGTTAAAAATAGATCTTTTTTGCAAAGAAAAGGAGCGTGGCAGAGATGAGGTAAACAGTTTTAAATGGTTTTTAAAAAACACCTGCGCAGATTCGTTTTCATGGAACTAAGTTTTAGCATAGTTTGCTCTTGAGTAAAGTATGAAGCTCTTTTGGTGTGTACAGTCTAACAAACACAACCACTCTTTGTGCTCCCATCGCTCTCGAAAGAATGCTTTGCTCGTAATGGAACATCTCTCTCTATACGACTGCCTCGTTGGTCTAGTGGGACATATGTCTTTTTTCTTTCTTTTTTAAAACGTAGCCTCACACTATGATTTATTCCTGTATCGTGGGTGCGTTTACAAACATGAACATTTACATACACAAATACCCAGACCGGAACAAATAATTGTAGATCACACAAAGATTTGTCCCGTGCGGGAATCGAACCCGCGAGTATTAGACACAGTGAGCGGAGCGGCTTAAGCTGTTAACCACTGCGCTAAATCGTCCGTCTATGTAATGCATGTATGTCCGTCTATGTATGTAAAATGTAGTTTTTCTAACGAAAAATTGCCAGCATCAGTCCGGGGTCTGGAAGTGTGCCCGGTATATGGCAATAGCCTCGCCCCCTATTACATGGGATGTAAAATCGTCTTCAATAGTCAGTTATACCTCTGCCACCCCTGCTTGGGGAATATAGGCGTGACGCTGTAATGGAAAATTCATTATCAAAAAAGAATTGAGGGTAGCCTATAGTGAACACATAATTTTAAAAGCTCTTGCAATTATTTTTTATTTAATATAATAGTATAGTACATTTAATGTTACTTACATTCTAAAATTTAAATTTGTCCTACGGTGCACTTAGTTTCACTACAGTTTTCTCTTAATTACTCACATTTACGACACTTTCACCACACTCTACAAGATGGACTTATATGCAAAGTTGTCAAGTTGCATGGAGGATCTATCAGCCACATTTACCTCGCGCATGGATCAATATGAAGAAGACTTGCGGAACTTCAGCAGCAATGAAACAGCCCACAAGACCATCGCCAGTCTCTCACGGGAGTTTGCAGAGTTTAAGTGCCTTATTTGGAAGACTGTGAGCGCACTTAAATCACAGATGGAGCTCTTAATCATGGGTCTGGATAGACACGAAATGGCATCTCGTAAGGAAGTCTTACTTCTTCATGGCCATTCCGAACAGAAGGATGAACAACCAACATCCCTAGCTATTGCTGTACTAACAGAGAAAATGAAACTGAAAGATGTCACTTCTGCAGATATTATAGCTTGCCATCGCCTTGGTGCCAATACGAATAAGCCTCGTCCACTTCTACTACGCTTTCGGAGCCTAACTTTGCGCAGAGAGGTGTGGCGCAATAAAACTGTGCTAAAGGGTTCTGGCTTAATATTCTCGGAGTTCCTTACAAAACCCAGACATGATACTTTCTTGGACGCTCGTAAACACTTTGGTTTGAAGCAGTGCTGGACCTCCGAGGGTAAAATTATCATCCTGCTGCCGGATAAGTCACGACGGAAGATTGAGTCTGCGGCCGAATTCCGGAAGCTTGCAGCGCAATATCCAATGGCTTCCATAAAGGATACTCAACAGGAAGGGGCCTCTACTTCCAAGACCAAGCCAGCTGTTGATAAAAGGCCACGCAATAGAGCCAAGTAACCCACCCACACTTGCCGTAGTATTGTTGTTTTCTTTTATTTACTTCATTTTTATTTTTTTTTCTTTGACGGTCACTTTGCATTCGTTGTTTTCAACTCTTGAATTTACCTACTATTTTTGTTTTTACTCAAATGTCAATGATATGTGTGACGTTCAAGCGCTCGTTCAGAAACATAATTTATTTTAATCTGGATACGAGTCCTTTGGTCCATTTTGACGTGAACTGGCGAGTGCATCGAGGACATAGTATAGAAAGTTTTTATTTAAATATTTTTAAATTATTATTATTCTTTTACATATATAAATATTAAAGTATCGTATAATATTTTAATGTGTGATAATTTTGATGATAGCTTTGTATCCTGTTCTTCTTCTTGTACATCTGATGTGAGTTATGCTAGTGCGTTCAGTGACGATTCTGTTCATTTACGTGACCAACTTATGTCTGCTTTCTGTAGCTATGAAAAGTTTTTTAATACAGTTCATATAAATGCTCAAAGCGTCCCTGCACATTATTCTGATTTATTATCTTCTTTCGATTCTGATCTCATTCACGCTGTCCTCGTCTCTGAAACTTTTCTAAAACCTGTTCTTCCTTCCACTCAATACTCTTTGCCCGGCTATAAGTTGGTGCGCAATGACAGAACAGGCAAGGGGTGTGGGGGGGTAGGTATTTATCTTCGTGGAGATATCGATTATAAAGTCATCGACCAGTCTCCGAATAATTACTCTAATTTCGCTGAGCACTTATTCATTGAAATCACTTTTAATCATATAAAATTTCTTTTAGGTGTATATTATAGTCCCTCCAGTCACATTGATTATTTCTCTTCATTTGAAACTAAATTAGAATATTTTTCTCCTATATATGACCATGTAATTATTCTTGGAGACTTTAACACTTGTTTGCTCAAGGATAATGTACGCAGCCGTAAACTCCGATCTCTTGTCTCTTCTGTCAACATGCATATCCTTCAGCTCAATGCCACCCATCATGCCCCCCATTGCACTCCCTCTCTTCTAGATTTAATTCTTGTCTCCGACCCCCAAAAAGTAGCCGCGCATGGACAACTTGCCGCCGCTTTCTCCTATCATGATCTCATATTCCTTTCTTATAAAATTCGCGCACCTAAACGCAAATCCAAATTTCTTTTTCTTCGCAGCTTTAAGAACATTAATATGGAACGTTTGAGGGAAGACATGAGTCGTATTGACTGGTCTACTATATATAGCTTCAGTGACATAGACAAAAAAGTATCCGCTTTTAACAAGATTGTCCTAGATGTATACGACAAACACGCTCCTCTGAAAAGGGTAAAAGTAAAGCATCTACCTGCACCATGGTTATCGGATTACATTAAAAGAGAGATGTCAAAAAGAGACAAAGTCAAGAGACGCTATAAAAAAAAGCCTACTGATGAGACCTGGTCTCTATACAAAAAACTGCGGAATCGTTGCAATCGCCTGTGTAGAGATGCTAAGAGACGCCATATTCATAACTCAATCCATAACTTCAATACGGCACAAGTATGGCAATTTCTTAAATCTCTAGGTATTGGGAAAACGTCTAGCGATGATACACCCAATAATATAGATCTTAATACCATCAATTTTCAATTTTCCAAGTCACCAGTCACCCTGGATGACAGCACAAAATCTTCTACTCTCAACAGTTTATCTATTCTACCGTTGCCTAGATGTACTTCGTTCTCTTTTCAGCAGGTTACAGAGGGGGAAGTTAAGAAATTAATCCTTTCGATTTCTACGAAAGCGGTAGGTAATGATGGTCTTCAAATCCAAATGCTTCGTCCCATCCTAGATGATCTTATTCCTGTCATACACCACATCATCAACTATTCTCTGCATTCTTGCACTTTTCCGTCAGCCTGGAAGAAGGCCCATGTCATACCGCTACCCAAAGTATCTAATCCATCTTCAGTTTCCCAATTCCGTCCCATTTCCATACTCCCGATTCTGTCAAAGGTCCTTGAGAGTGTTGTTCAGAATCAACTGTCTCACTATCTCTCTATTAATGACCTGCTAAGTCCCTACCAATCAGGATTTCGCCCTGGCCATAGCACTGTAACGGCACTCGTTAAAATAACTGACGACATACGTTTGGCCATGGAGAATAAGCTCCTTACTATATTGGTTCTACTAGACTTTAGCAGTGCCTTTAATTCAGTTGATTTTGACATCCTCTTAGGAATTCTGACCTCCCTAAATGTTTCTCCTTCTGTAACTGCTTGGTTCAACTCATATCTTCGCGGTCGCTCGCAGTCGGTTCGATCCAATGAGGCTTCCTCTGAGTGGTGCAATCTGGCTGCGGGAGTCCCGCAAGGTGGCGTACTCTCTCCTTTGCTTTTTTCAGTTTTTATTAACGCACTTCCTAAAGTTATATCTTCACACTATCATCTCTATGCAGACGACTTGCAACTTTATCATCATTTTAAAATTGATGATTTTAATGCTGCTATTGTTGCCATCAATAATGATCTTCAGAACATCAATAACTGGGCAAAAAGCTTTGGCCTACTGGTAAATCCGGCTAAATCACAAGCTCTCATTATTGGTGGCAGATATTTTACCAATCTTTTAGATCACCAGTCTCTTCCACAAATTGTGTACGATGCTATACCGATACCTTTTTCAGATAGTGCAAAAAACTTGGGCGTCTACATTGACTGTAATCTGTCCTGGAATGTTCACGTTGCGGAAGTAAGCAAGAAGGTTTATTACTCATTTCAGTCTCTCAAACGGCTCCAGAAGTTCCTGCCGCTTCAAACCAAAATAACTCTTGCCCAATCTCTTCTTTTACCTCTTCTCGACTATGCTGATGTAAGCTTTCTTGACGCAACTGAGGAACTCCTTAATAAACTGGAACGTCTGCAGAATCTGTGCATTCGCTTCATTTTTGGCCTTCGGAAATTTGACCATGTGACAGAATTCCGAAGGCAGTTGAAGTGGCTGCCTATACGGCTGCGTCGGGATAGTCATATTCTCTGTTTGCTTTACTCTGTTCTTCATTATCCTAATTCCCCAGTATATCTTCGTGAACGCTTTGAGTATTTAGTCCCCAGGGGAAAACCTTGTCGCTCTGTCTCTTCTCTTCTTCTTAGTGCACCTCGTCATAGCTCAAGTCGATATGATGGTTCATTTACTGTGCGTGCTGTGCGCCTATGGAATTCCCTCCCACACTCTTTACGTGATAGCCCTACTTTACAGATGTTCAAGAAAAGAATTGGAGAACATTTCCTATCTATGTAAGATATTTGTATGTATGTATGTATTCATGTAGTCTATTTTATGGTAATGTATAGCATGTAGTATATTTGTAGATATATATATATGTAGTTTATACCTTTTCTATCTATAAATATATTTTATTTCCTTGCTTTTGTGTTGTACACTTATTCCTATCCTCATTTTGACCATTTGTTTCTCTTTCACTCAAAGGTTTGCTGGTGGAAAACTCGACTTTGAGTTAAGCTCGCCTTGTACGTTAATTTTTCTTGTAACAATTTGTAACAATTTGTGTATGTGTACAAAGAATCAAATAAATAAATAAAATAAATATCACATGTGTGAAAACCTTAATCTTTTATCATCTCCATCATCATCATCATCTCAGCCTATACTAGTCCACTGCTGAACATAGGCCTCCCCATATGCTTTTCAGCGTAACCGGTCCGTTGCCACCTGCATCCAACGACTTCTTGGGTTTTTCTCAAGATCGTTGGTCCATCTGGCAGGCGGTCGTGCTACGCTGCGCTTGCCAATACGTGGTCTTCACTCTACAATCTTTCTGCCCCAACGCCCGTCCGATCTTCGCGCTATGTAGCCCGCCCATTACCACTTCAGCTTGCTAATCCTGAGGGCTATGTCGCTAACCTTGGTTCTTCTACGAATCCTCATTCCTGATTCGATCCCGTAGAGAAACGCCGAACATAGCTCTTTCCATAGCTCACTGAGCAACTCTTTTTTATGAGACCTATTGTAAGAGAGAGTTAGTTAGTTAGTTAAGTAGTTACTTAATCTTTCATATCTCATTCATATCAAAACGCACACGCACACTCACAACAATCACGAAAAAATCCGACCTATATATTATACTTACTTAATATTCTAATAGCTATCTAAGATATTTAATATAGTTACCTTAATATACCTACACCTATTTACTTGGTACTTACAACTGGGAATACCTCCTACTCAATCCGATTAGATAATTCCTTCTGTGTTGGATAGCAAGTTTCCTATGGATGGACGCGGCCCATTTATTTTATCCCAAGAGGAAGAATCTCTCACGAAAAATCTATAAAACCGCCAAGTTTTGCTGGGTATTCTTTTATTAATCCAACTAAGGTATAATACTTACTACGTATAATAATAACAACGTATAATGAAATTGTCCTAAAATATATGTTAACATTATGATGCATACTTACTCAATTTTACGACTATGTCCTTTAAGGTAGATTCAGATGCACTCGAAACATCATTTTTTCTTGTTAAAAAAAGCTCCACACTAGAACTCATTCCTGTGCCGAGGGTGCGTCTACAAACATGAAATGCATATGCACAAACACTCCGACCCACACAAAGATTTGTCGTGTGCGGCAATCGAACCCGCGACTACTCTTTCCAATAGGCGGAGCAACCAAGCAGCATCAACCAATTACACAAAATCTACTAATTATATGGATTCAATTCTCGCGGATTCATATAATACTTACCTAACTATTTATTCTACATTTCATAAAATACCGAATGTTTAAGCGCATATTTGTACTAGCTACTTATTAGGAAGTAAATCAGAATGACTCTTAGTCTAAGTGAAGAATACCCGAATACGCGGTAGGTATGTAGATAGTATTATGTGTGTCTCATAGCTTGACCGCGTGGGCGAATCACCTTACACGCTGGGCTATTACATTCAATTTGTCTATTCATAAATAAATACATAAAAAAACTAACCTATTATTCTGAACTAATCTAGTGTCCTGAAATATAGATATATGTAGAGACGTCTCAAGTCTCTTGCGATTTCCATCTCTTTTAATTTCCCTCCAAAGAAAATTTGTCATTTTTACATTAGATATAAATTCTTACATTCATGGCTTATCGCTATATGTATGAATCATTTCTATATACACACCACTGTTAGGTTTGTAGTAGATATACGTCAGAACATATATCTGTGGAACATCCTCCAGTTAATATCCGGTGCGGATACACTCGTCGCGTACTCCGACTTGCTTCGTCTTCTTACTATTAAATTTGCCGACACTGTCTGCTCAAGGAGATATCTAACTCAGGTATACATAAATAACGCTTAGTGAACTGGGTATACTAATAAATCAATACAATTTAGTATTTTCAGTTGAACAGTGAAACGAAATTTTATATGCTAAGCTGGATAAGCATGGACCCTCAAATAGTCAGAATTTTACTATATTTGAATCTACAACTATTCCGTAACGGAATTGCGTGATAGAGTATGACCACTCCCGTACCTCGATTTCTAGGAGAAGGCCTGTGCCCAGTAGCTGGACAGCACCTATACGTTGATGTATTATATTATTAATCAAAACTAGTCAGCTTTCTAGTCGAAGTGTAAAAGATTAAGTTGAAGAAACAATAAAACATTAATCGAACAGCAGGTAACTAATCAGTCTATATTATCCCACTGCTGGGAAAAGATCCCTCACAAATTGAGGTGAGAGAGTCTTACTCCACGCTGACTCCGCACGGCTTGGCGGAGGCAGGTTTGTGGTCACTTGCTCTTGGAACTCCTTCAACCGTTTATAAGGCTTTCATCTAGGATGAAGGTCTACCTAACTAAGCGGTAACCAAGGTCAATGGCTTAGCGTGCCTTCCAAGACACCTCAACACCGCGTCCCAGTAATATGAGTGACCGTTTGTCGCATTTTCATATTCATAAATTGAGCAGTCTTCGTACCTTTCGCAAAGATAGCAACGATGTCCAGCTTTGTGCATCCACTTTTTACCCGTGACCTTGACCAGGTAATATTATTTTATAATATATTGTTAGCCCTATTAAGAAACTGTCCCACCGTTGGGCACGGGCCTCCTCTCAAACTGAGGGTTTAGGCCATAGTCCACCACGCTGAACCAGTGCGGGTTCACGAACTTCACACACTTTCGAGAAACTCTTAGGCATGCAGGTTTCCTCACGATGTTTTCCTTCACCGTTAATGCAAGTGATAGTTAACTTATAATACGCACATGCTTTCGAATAGATAGGGGTGCGTGCCTGGGTTTGAACCCGAGACCTCTGACTATCACGGTCTAACTACTAAGCTATCACTGCTACCCTTGCCTTTCCAGGTAAGCAGCGCCTTAAAAGGGGATATATAAATATATTATTAATATTTTTCTTTTGCTTTACTTTGCTGAGGACTAATTATTTAACTTACTAATTCGAATATCAACCATTTTCGCCTTCTCAAAAATAAGGAAATCCCCAGTTTACGAAAATGAGAATTTCTTCTGAAGTATTAAGTTAATAATTAGCTTCAAATATTTCCTTACGCGGGTAAACGTTATTAAATAAAAGTATACCAAGCCGATGTACGGCTGTGCGTCCACTAAGTTATGTCTGGCGGCGTGCTTGGGCCAGCGTGGGGTAATTCAATAAAGATAATCCGGGAGATAGGAGCCTTACCTACAACTCTGTAATCGTTGGAAGGTTATCATCATTGTGCCGGTATGTGAAAAGGGGAATTTTCCGGGTATTTTTCTTTCTAACACTTTAAACTTATATTTGGTTTCGGTGAAAAAGATTTTCTGACGACTGTTGAGGTTCTGAGGAAGGACTGAGAAGGTAAGATGCCTAATTGCCTAATTACGAAGAAAATTGCCTAAATAGTGGAATTTCTACATAATAAACTGCATCAGTAGCTGAATTTGTTAGGAATTGATAAAGATAGTTTGTGGAGCAAATTGTCTTCTTTATCTTAATCTAGATTTAAATCAAAACTAAGGCAATTCTATAAAAAGAACTCTCTTGTAATAAAATCATCATATTTTCCGTTTTTTTATCATATTTACCTCTAGATTATACGCAGTTTCCTCATGCGCCAGCGCGAGAATGTAAACCGCATGGAGAGCATCCTATACCTCAGATAAGACATGAAAGTTTTTGAAAGACAGATTCAAACTTTTTATGCTCGCACTGTTACATTTCATTCCCACTTTCCGGCACAATACCACTCAAGTTAGTTAATGTAAATCGGGGGTTACATCTTAATTTACCGTTACTCCCTGCCATCAGCTGATAGGCGTCCACTTCAGGACAACCACCTACTTTAAGATCAACACAACAACGGTCCTTGTGCTGTTGCATCTAGATTTTACTCCCAACGTTCATCAGTTTGTCAGCCTCATTGCTCATAGTATGAGTGGCGATCACGACGTCCTGGATTCTAGGTGAGTATGCATTTTTATCAAAGAAATCTCCATATCGCCGTTCGAAGTCTGGAATTGTGCCCAGTATAATGTTAAGCATAGTAGATATGTCAGTAAAGGCTTAGATTTATCCCGTATTACATGGGAACCTAACGAAGTCGGCGATATGTGGCTATAAACAAACCGCTTCTGTCATATGAATATAGGTGTGACGGTATTTAATTTTATATTTATCTTACCTTCACCAGATCATTCCGTTTTCAGCCCCACTTCGATAGTATACCGCCATATTCGCATCTCGCCACAGCCCTCTATAATAATGCCGTGTACCCGATTTCTCTAATATCACTGGCAGTCGACCGACACAGCGGGGTGTCTTATTTTCGTTGCCCCACTTTTTGTTTATTCTGTTTGCTTACACTTGCGTTCTTTAGCGTAACGTTATGAACGATGGGAGAAATGAGAATTTGAATACAGTAAAATTTGGTAGATACTTCCTCTTTTTTGCGTATCTTCCTTTTGAAGTTTTCCTATTAAAATGACATCCAAATTCTTTCAGGTTCTTACAAAATGATAAAGATATCGCGTAATAGGATTATCAAAAATTCAGTATCATTTTAATACCTTTCTTCGTTACTTGCTTCCTTCTACATTCTATTTATAACATACACTTTATTTAACATACGCTTTTACAATACCATTTATCAGATTTATTAGGTCAGCATTATCTGTCCTTTCTCTGCCAATCTGCGAACTAATCTATGCAAGAATGTGGCAATTAGGTCCCTACAATCTGACCTCTCACCTGAAGTCATCAAATCGCCTTTGGCCTTATGAAAGCAAGAGCTGATCGTGACAGATGAGATGGTATTAATCAAGATTAATACCATTTCATCTGTTCTCTCATCTGCCTAAAGATGCAAGCATCTTTCTATTTATTAGCAAGCTTAAGAAGTGTGTTATTGGAGAATTATGTAGGTAGCTGCAGAAGTAGAATTGATTTGTAGAATCGGTTAATGCATTTAATTAGTTTCGCTAGATCGATAAAATTATTGAAACTAAACGAAGGCAAATGTCGCTCGCGTGGTAAGTGCATAAACACTCGCTTGGGGAATATAGGCGTGACAGTGTAGGTAAACAAAGATTCATCTGTTTGTGTTCTAATAACACGTGAAGAAGTTATACTTTCCCTGGTCTCCTTAATCATAATAATTATTTATGTACAAAATTGCCGATACCAAGAATTGACTCCTACTCCAGATAATCCATGACCAGTTAGACGTTTGTGTAAAATGGTGCAGAATCTGTTTGGAAACTGATGCTAGTAGATATCGTTGCTAGGCGCATCCAGTGACGTATCTCCAGGCTTGATTAATAGAATGTTCGTGAAGCCTGGAGGTTGGCACCGATTTGTATTACAATCGTGGTATGGATTAAGGAGTTACTTTTGATATTTAAATACGGATGCTATCTTTATTTAATTCAGCTCCAGTGTTCTTTCCAGTTCTTTTGAGTATACTTATGGTTATAAAACTTACCTTATTTAGTAGGACATGAACTGCAACTAAACAATATTATTTACGAGCTAGTTATTGCCTTTTATTAGTGTTGGCCATGCCTCGTTGGTCTAGTGGCAAAGCGCATCGCTTTGTGATCACGAGGTCCTGAGTTCAAATCCTAGGTCGGACAAGTGTAGTTTTTCTAATGAAAAACTTCCCAGTACGAGTCCGAAGTCTGGAATTGTGCCCGGTATATGGCAATAGGCTCGCCCTCTATTTCATGTGACCTAACATCGTCGGCGAAACGTGCCTCTGCCACCCCCGCTTGGGGAATATAGGCGTGACGGTGTGTGGCCATTATTCAATCAATTTTAATTGTAGGACCAATCAATTAAAATTTCAGTTGCAATTAACTAATCCCCTGATGTACTTTATAATAGCACTGACTTTTGGACGTCAAAAGTAGTATCTCCCATGACCATGGGTGGTTTAGAGGACTCGAAACGTCGGAAACTTTAAAACCAAAAACAAACCGATATAAAATCAGAATGATTTGATTGCAATTCAATTATTTCACAATTAGTTTTTGCCGATATCTGCCTCCTATTATTATATCTGTATCTTGTTGATTGTCAGAAACCGAATGCTTTTAAGAATAAGAGCGTCAATTCACGCTACAATGGTACCAGTGTCTTAAGTTGTATTTTATTTGTCTACTGTAATTTCATTAATATTCAATAAATAGTATGGTATTTGGTGGTCTTTATTTATTAGGAAGATTGTTTTGACATAAGTTTTCTTTGTTTTGTTAAGATGCTTTATCTATCTTAGCTACTAATCTTTTGATGGCAACTTTCTGCTTCCAAATATTTAAGATACATTTTTGGCTGTAAATGCACTACATTTTGGTTCCTTCGTATCTCATGCTCTATGCTAATGCTAGCTAGGTAGGGAAACAGTGACAGCACACAAAGGGGCTTGATATATGATTAATGCAGCCTTTCTCTGGTAGCTGTAGGCTGCGTATTTTGTCTGCTAATGAAATTATTTGTTGTTCACGACACAAAAGAGGGGTCGAGATTAAGCGGTGCGAAATGGTGGGGAATGAATTCAATTGTGTCTGGGGATTTTGATTTTGCATATATTTATACAAATTAATTTGGATGGGTGGTTGTGGAAATTTGGTGAATAATGTTAAAGCTCCAAATTTTGCTGCAACCACAATCCTACAGAAGTTGAATTTGAAGTTCGTTCCTGAAATGTCATTAAAAGTAAAAGTTAATCATTCCTTAAATTTAGAAATATGTACATGCAATCACGTTGATTTAGATATATATGGTACATGACGGACGATTTAGCGCAGTGGTTAAGAGCTAAAGCCGCTCTGCCCACTGTGTCTAATAGTCGCGGGTTCGATTCCCGCATGGTACAAATCTTTGTGTGATCCACAATTATTTGTTCCGGTCTGGGTATTTTTGTATGTGAATTTTCATGTTTGTAAACGCACCCACGACACAGGCATAAATCCTAGTGTGGGGCTACGCTTTTCAAAGAAAAAAATATAACTAATGTACCTGTGTACATGTACCTAATGTCTCCGTAACCGGCGAGCATGTATGAGACGAACTATGTGAGTGGAGGAAGCCAGAGAGGTATGTAAAGAAAACCTGTTGGAACTATGTTCTCTCTACCTACCCCGCAAGGGATCTGACGTGATGGTATAGAAAGATATATAAATAACTAATGTACTACAATGGGTTTAACAGTAATTAATATATGTCGTAATTATGAAGATTGGTGATTATTTTCAAACTAAAAACAATATTTACAAACTAAATCTTCGAAGATCCATTTCCAAATTCTATTACTCATTAAGGTAATCACATATGTTACCTACAATTATCAGAATAAGTCTTTTTCAAAAAGGAAATCTAAGTAGTCCGATTTCTTCATTCACACCAGATCTTTTCCAATAACCACGTGGGTAGAATCGAATTGTCGTCACAATAACCGTTATCTGACGCTGTACCGTCTTGCCCACATTATGTAGATGTATTCACTCGATACCCAACACCCAGTATAAATAGACCGGTCGTAACTTTAGGTTTTGATCCAATTTTGTTAAAGCTGAGAGGTCTTCGTAAACTGGTAGCGTGACTTCGGTTTGAGGTGTGCGGCTCCATTGTCGTCCTGGTAGATTAATGTCATAGTTTATGTACCGATATGACAACAATAGCGTCTTGCCCGAATACCTTAATGCGTTCTGCCTATAGGTTTTATTTACCCTTCCCTTGTTTGCTATATGGTGGTTCATTTTATTTAATTATGGATAATATTTTTTTTGCAGACGCTGCGGACCGCTGAAACTTCTGCTGGAGACATCTGGAAAGATGAATGAAGAATTAAAAATGTGTATAATTGTAATAAATTAAAAAAATCGATATTTTTATTCCTTTTTTTCTTGTGATCATTATATTCCGTTTGTATTGTAACTTAGGATTTCAATTTGAAAAAACACCGTCACGCCTATATTCCCCAGAGGGGGTGGCAGAGGTGTACTGAGTACACCCACGTTTCGCCGACGATGTTAGGTCCCATGTAATAGGGGGCGAGCCTATTGCCATATACCGGGCATAATTCCAGACTCCGGACTCATACTGGGAATCTTTCGTTAGAAAAACAACATTTGTCCGACCTAGGATTTGAACCCAGGACCTCGTGATCACAAAGCGATGCGCTTTGCCACCAGACCAACGAGGCAGTCACCAGACCAACGAGTAAGTGAATATAACATTTTAACTGTTGCAACCAAAGTATCAATCATAATGCAATAAATGTAGAACAAAAAATGAGACAATTCATTTAGTATCTATATTACGTCAAGTAACAGAGTGTTAGAAACTAATTTAAACAACCTGTACATGTTGTCTGTGGACGTCACTCACACAATATTTTGATGTATAACCAGACGTCGTTCCATTATATGCAAATGTTCACCCGCGTGTTAGTCGGATGCTCACGACTGATCGATCTAAATAGTCAATACCTCGGCCACTAGGAGGCCGCCACTAGTTTTGTTTGACGTATGATGTAAGCTTTTATATGCTTATGATGGTGTGCTTCTATGTGATGTGTTTGCTTTATACTTGGGCATATGTACATGCGTTGCAACCGATGTCGGTAACAAAAGGTCGTACAAAAGTGGTGAGATATTTAAAATACTTTTTAATTGCCGTGATGGTTTGCTTTTAGATTGATACAGTACAATACAATATACTTTATTGCTCACAAAAAATTACAGAAAGAAAGAAAAGTATTGGGCATAGCTATCGGTACAGTAAAGACTTATCGCTTAAAGCGATTTCTTCCAGGCAACGTTCAGGTAGAGGACAGAAATGCTTACAATAAAAATAAAAATGGGTAGAGTGCGACAAAGTCAAAGTCAAAAACCATTTATTTGTTTAGACCAATACATAAGCACTTACAAACGTCTAAATTATTACATTTTTTACATCTACCACCGGATCGGAACGCGGCCTCCACTAAGTAGATCCGGCGAGAAACTCAGCGGGCTAGTCTTTTAACTTAATTTCTTTGGCCTTGCTGATAACCAGTTTTTTTCAAAATTGTATTATACAGCATTGTTTAATTTTGCTGATTGAGAAGCTGTTCAAACCCAATCTGGTTTATCGTCAAGATAATCCGAAATTTTGTAATACCCTTTCTTACACAGTCTAGTTTTGATTACTTTTTTAAATTTATTGATAGGCATGGTTCGGATAATTTGTTGTAGAAGCGTATACATTGAAAGAATTACTAATTCTGTGGAGATGAGTAGAATGTACAATAAGATCATCTTTGTTCCGTGTATTAACATGATGAATAACGCTATATTATTCAAAGTTACTGATATTCTTTTTAACATATAGAAAATTTGCAGATATAAATTGTGAGGCAACAGTTGAAAATATTTATTTCCCTAAATTTTTCCTTAAGGAAAGCTCTTGGGGCCAAATTATAAATTGTTCGAACAACCCTTCCCCAAACCCAACAATCTAATAGATTTTTTAATTTTTTTTAAACGTGGCCCCACACAAGGATTTATTCATGTGTCGTGGGTGCGTTTACAAACATGAAAATTCACATACACAAATACCCAGATTTGTCCCGTGCGGGAATCGAACCCGCGACTATTAGACACAGTGGGCGGAGCGGCTTACGAATTTTAAATAAAATAATAATAATAAACAATTCAAGGGATATTCATAAAAATGCCAAATTTACCTATTATACGTAATATAAATAAATGAGAGAATAAGTAAAAGAGTTATGAAACCAAACAAGTGAAATAGGAGCGAAGTAGAAATTAGAGAGGAAAACTAGGAAACTAGAAGTATTGAATTAAATTTGAAGGAAAGGATTGATATTAATTGTTAATTTACTTTAAGTGATTTTTTAAAGTTAGTAAAAGTAAAAAAAGTACATTAGGGGCTTTGTTGATCTTATGTCACATGGAGAAGTTGGCAATCACAAAGTCCTGGTTTCCTATCCTAAGTTAGACAAAGTGTTATTGAGGTATTTCTATCGAAAGATTTGTATTACAATCTGGAATTGCGCCCAGTATAATGGCAGTAGCTTAACCACATGGATTGCAATCTGGAAAACCGGATCTGGTAATCCGGCGAATCCGGCATGATTAAATGTCTACCGGATCCGGTACCAATTTCCGGATTCGATGACTGAATCATGAATAGATATAGATAAAAATTTTTGAAAAATTAGCGCGCTGACTAGTTAGGTAGATGCGTTACGCTGTGTCTAAATAAGACGTTTTACATTCATTATTGTGATAATTGTGTCATTTATTAAACATATTCATGATGAATACCATTCTTATTTTAAGAACGAGTGCATAACCTACCTAAATTACCTACTTATCGTGACCTTAGTCGATTTAGTTAGATTTAATTGAATTAATTATATTACCTAATGTACCTAAGTTGCAAGATAATTATCAATGTTTTTATTTGTAAAATAATAAGACTGATCTTAACCGCATTTTATTAAAAAATAATTCTATCTATCTATCTATAACCTCACGCCAGATCCCTTGCGGGGTAGGCAAATAATTATTGCTAATATAAAGTTTAAAATTTAACCATATTGAGTTGATTGGTAACTATTGGTTGCTTAATTATGACAGCGTGAATAGAGTTGATTTGATTAGAAATTAACGTTTTTTATAAAATTGTATTACTCTCTGACTGCCTCGTTGGTCTAGTGGCAAAGCGCATCGCGAGGTCCTGGGTTCAAATTCTAGGTCGGACAAGTGTAGATTTTCTCAAGAAAACTTCCCAGTACGAGTCCGGAGTCTGGAATTGTGCCTGGTATATGGCAATAGGCTCGCCCCTTATTACATGGGACCGAACATCGTCGGCGAAACGTGGATTTACTCAGTACACCTCTGCCATCCCCGCTTAGGGAATATAGGCGTGACGGTGTGGATTATACTCAATTATTATCTTGATGTCCCCAATCCGACAGGATCTGGTCGGATCAATGGAAATCCGGTTGAATCCGGCCGGATTAAAATTGATAATGATTGCAATCCCTAGTTAGCCACCTATAACAATGAAACCAAAAAACAACTTACTCCTCTGCAACCCCTGCATATGGAGTATCGGAATATATGCGTTATAGTATTTAATCTCATAGCACTAAGTATTATAACTTTTATGATTAACTAAAATGTAAAAAAAATAATTTTAAATCATTGGATCGTTCACCCTATATATTGTTTCATATAAAGGTCTGTACAGATATAAGCTAACTTTGCAATCGATGTCGGTAACGAATAATATCGAGCGATATTTAAATATCTCGTCGGGTACTTCTATTGAAGTTTCCCTCAGGCACTACACACAAATAACCGGCGTGATACCGCTCGGTATTTTTCATTACCAACAGCGGTAACGAATATCGCTTATATCTGAACAAGCATTTAAAATAACACGGTAAAAAAATCCCATACTATTAAATATTGCATACTGGCTGAATACACATTGGTTTGTTATCTTCTTTTGAATCAAAATTATGTAGACCAACAGGCACTTGTAAATAGTCATAAGGAGAAAATTATTGATTACTTAAGACTCTATCACCCGTACGAAAAGTCATTCCTGTGGAGAAGACGGTTACTCTTTTTCAAAATGTATTTTTGTATACATTCATGGGGTATGGGAGAACAATGCAGAACGAGCTAAATAGCTCAGTCGGTGTCTAAATACATCTACATAGTCCTTTCATTTACAAAATAGAGATGTGTAAAGGTATATAATAAAATGTATAATAAAGGTACTATAAAATATGTAAGGAGTGCGTACAAAATAATTGGTTATAGCTCCAGTGTGATACCGAACGAGACAAAATTCAACAGTACTACAGGCCTTGTTTATTCAGTCAAAGGATAGAGGACGGACCAGTCCCCGGTAGCACATCAACGTAACGTAACGTTCATTAGTAAATCCGTTTATATTTAAGAATTTCACACCGTAACGTAAATATAGCCCCGGGAAGTCGAAGTATTTAACAGTAGGGCTGCACAAGTAGAGCGAAAAGACATACCTATGTCACGGATTTTGTTGCTCTAGGCGAGAAATAACCGTTTAAATTATGTGCTAGCATCGATCCTTCAACTGCGACCAAGTGAACCGATCTACTGAAATACCAATAAGACAACATACTGAGTTCTTAGATTTACGCGAATATTACACATGAAATAAAACTACTTTTTTGCTCAAAGAAGTCTGTAGTCTGTGAACATGTCCTTGACTGCACCCGCCATAACATCAGATTTGATAGACCACAAATCCTTGTGAAAGAACACCGATTCCTACCAAGGATGTTTCGCGAGGCTATTGAAATAAAAAAAAATCCTAATTTCAATAGAGAAGATGGCTGGGTGCTTCCATCGACTTGGGATCCAGTAATTAATATAGTCAAATCCAAAACCAAGCATAACACTGCAAGACCTCACGACACCGTGTGCTCATTCTGTGTAGATCGGACCAATAAAAATAATTAAGAAGTTTGAGGGTACCCGGGAACAATTATGCCTTTTGGACGTCTAACACCTCAGTCCTTCCCGTGACCATGGGTACTGCAAAGCACTCGAAACGTCGGGAACTTAAAAATCAAAAATAAACCGCGCTAAAATCCGAAAAAAAATAGTTTTATTTCAATAAGACAACAGTTTTACACGGGAACTTTTCTCATTCGTTTCAAGAATTGTATTGGATTTACATTATAGATCTGACTATTTTCATTTTTCTGATTGTTTTTACTTGCTACAAGATTCGAATAACGGGCTGACAAAATTATGTCCTTCAGGAGAAAAGTTGTAGACAAGACTTTATATAGCAGGTTTATAACCCTGCAGAGGAAAATTGTATCCTTACCGTGACGCTTGCGAGTTGATATGCCATCCTTGTCATACTATAATTTATTGAATAAACATGAACGCGACAGTACACCTACTCGCTACTGTGACGATTACGTCAATCTTTTCGTGCTAACCCTGTAGGTTTCTACAGACAGTCGGCACCCGACACACTTCATCGGGTATCATGTGAGTGGTGACAACACACACGTGGTGGCATGGCGACGATATTTCATCACTTATGGCGACTATTGCTTTGTGTGATGACGGGTTTTGTTCATTAGATAGGTATTTTTTTTTAAACAATGTAGCCGCACACTAGGATTTATTCCTGTGTCGTGGGTGCGTTTACAAACATGAAAATTCACATACACAAATAGAGAACGGAACAAATAATTGTGGGTCACACAAAGATTTGTCCCGTGCGGGAATCAACCCCGCGACTATTTGACACAGTGGGTGGGGCGGCTTAAGCTCTGCTCTAAATCGTCCATTAATTTAAAAGTGTAGTCCAATTGTTTCTTGGGTGATAAGGTTAAGTAAACAAGCTTTACATTACTTATAACAGAAATCGTACCTAAAATTGCAATCATCTCCATCGTCCCTTCCATCAGATGAGATAGGGGTTAATCGCTGACGAGTCCTCAATAAAAACAGTTACATATCTACTCTTAATTACATACGCCCCACACTCAGGGTACTGTGCAGGGAAGTGGAAATTAAAGTCAGCAAAGGGTATATGTAACATCTACACAACCTTTTGCCAATTTTCATATCCAATTCCCTCCTCACTGCCGCGGTTTATATTCTAGTACTGACTAGATTATTTCCAATCCAAAGATAAATAACATTGTAGAGCTTAGCATGAACACATTCACGTTAGCATTTCGATAGCAAATAATCGTGCTGCCACGTTTATATTTATTTTTGTGTGACAAGGATAGTATAACAACTCGCTAGGCTAGACTCTCAGATTATTCCTAATCCAAAGACAGTAAAATCTATGATTTTATTCTTCTTTTTATAAAATCAAGGAATTGATTTTGGCCGTATTATTGGGGTTTTCTTAGCAAATTGTACATTTTTAATCAATGATGTCGATATTGAAATGTTTTCTTGTGAATCGAGAGATGTTTTCTTGGAAAAATGTGTTTAATTTTACTAGCAGACACGACTCGTTATTGCAACATTTTCAGACTGAAGGTTATACAATACGTATATACTTTCACTTAAGGATATGAATTTAAAAAAAATGATAGTATAACAAAACACGGACGATTCGAGCGATGGAACAGAAAAAGATAGACTCCTTTGAGATGTGGTGTTGGCGAAGGATGCTCTGAATACCATGGACGGCCATGAGATTAGAACTAGAGTCGCAACGATCTGCTACCAGCGTATTCTGGGATACTTTGGTCATATTGCAAGATGGCAGCCAGACAATTTTGTTAAATTGGTGGTGATGGGCAGGGTAGATAGAAAAAGACCGTGCGGCCGATAACTTAGCCGCTGGCGTGATCAAATCACTGCTCTCACTGGCCTCTCTACAAGAAATGCTGTTAGAGAAGCCGAGGATCGGATCAAGTGGAAGGAAGTAGTACACAGGGCTGTAAGGGCCTTTCAAGGACACGACCTTCAGTAATGAAGAGTACGACTGAAGAAGAAGAATGACAATCAAATAACCTATAAACTTTATGCAAATATAACAATATTTTACAATAACGTGAATTCCGTAATTTCACACAATAACTCATGAACACCAATTTAGTCTTAAATTAAGTAATAGGTAAATAGAAGCTGATTTTCGAATAGATTTCTTCATATAGGTTAAACAAAATCAAAACCTTATACGTAGCGGTGTGTAAAATAATGAATCGTATAAATCAATAGCAACAGAAACGCGTATACGTAATCTATCCACTTAATAGAGTTGTCTAAAAACCTTTTACTTTATCAAGGAAATGGTGAAACTAATGATTACGAGATAATGCGTAAGAAATGGACGAAGGCAAGAACGCTTTCCTACGTCCATTCTGAAAAAGTGAAAAAAGGATCCGTGATGGAAAGACGAAAAAAAGACCGAATTTCGTCTCAGGAGAGTAAGACTGTAGAACCTGAGTGAGTTTTACCGACGAAGAAAGCAGTAACTGCATTTACGACACAATCCAAATTAGACCTACACTCGGAACGTTTAGAGAACGTTTTTTAATTGTAAACTATGCGTTTTAGATAGATGTATAGCAACGCATAAAAACAAGATATCCGTGACTAGTGTGAAAAGGACGAAAACAGAAAAGGAGCGGGATAAAAATACGGCATTTTGATTAATACGTAGCCATTGCTCAGAGCGGGCTGTGTACCATTGCTAAGTAATGACCACTCCATAAAGACATGGTTAAGGTTAAAAGAATATTACTTTATCAACGCCTTGTTTTAAATAAATATCCTGTTTCAGGAAATATTATTGTTGTTTCCAATACAAGAAATTGAGATGTTAGCGAGATGTTAAGATTCGGCCGCTTTATTGATAGCTACACAAATGATGTATTATTTAGTTTCGTTTATTTTCTTAAGAACTTTTGTTTTATTTGAATCATCGAGAGTTAATTTTATTGCCGTAATTAATTACGCGATCGTACATAGTACGTACATACGGCTCAATTAAAACGTGTTTTGTTTTCGTAAATAAATATTATGATTGCCGTTTTTTTGTTCCTATCGCCCATCAAATGTTGTGTTCTCTGTTTATTTTTATTTAATTAATATTGAACGATATTATGTGTAATGTAGTCACAGTTTATTTATCAAGCAGACTGAGATAGGAAATAATAACTTAAAAAAGTAAATAGATAATATATAAATGAGCCATCATGTCTTGCATAATTATTTAATATGACTTATGATAAATTGACAAGTATAAAAAAACTGCAATAGAGTTCTTTATAAGGTAAACAGAAGAAGGATATTAAAACGCTATAAAAAAGCACTTAATATAACTAAGGCGGGACATGAAAAAAGACTCAATGTAAATCGTGCGCCTATGACATTCTCATTGGTTATAAAGGGTTAAGACAGCTGTCACATTGGTCTTCTACCAAAGGAATGAGTAATGGCTAGAGATAATCTGTGACAGATCCGTCTTACTAAAAAAGCCGGCATCTGACGTGGATAAATAACATTGTGCAGCCATATTCGAACCTTGAATTTTGTTAGTGCTTTAATTACCTGGATTCTCACAATGTGTCGTGTGAATACCTTTGTTTCTTTTTGTCAGATTTAAATATATGATAATTTCGGGTACGGTTTTCGTTTTCCGATCATTGAGAACACATGGATCTGATTTAATCGTTAGCATATTGAAATATCGGATCGTTTGCGTATTTAGTAAAATACAAAGACATCTGTGGTTTTTTTAATAGGTAATAGGAATTTATCCTTAGAGTAGTCTACAAATATTATATTTGTTTTGAATGAGTGTTACTGTAAAAATACATTTATTTTTTTCATATTTTACAAAACTTTATATATTACTATTAATTATATTATTTCTAAATTGTCAGACCGCGATATTCTTAGCGATAACCAAGGCTAAACGGTTGGTCGTATGGATGGATGATTCGAGAGCCTCTGTGCTTCGGAAGGCACGCTAAGCCCAGTAAGCCCAGTTCCAGTTACCACTTTATGTCGTCGTTTAATACACTTGGAAGCCTTACAGGCTCAATAAGTTTAACAGAGGGTGGCTACAAACCTGCTTCTTCTGGGTCCACGTAGTCTCACTCTTAGTTGAATTTATGAGGAAAGACTTTTCCCCAGCAGTGGGACAGTATGGGTTGATATTGTTACTTTATCGAATAAATTAGGTGTATGTCTTCGGTCAATTAATTTTTAGAAGATGTAAAAACTCATTTACTGCACACGTCGGTCTTCTTCTTATCGTTTCGACGGCAGACATGTCAAATATATATAGAAGCGGCCCAGAACGCGGCCACCTCGACGCATTGTCGGTAGCATTCATCAAATCCTGCCGCGCGCAGGTGTTGGGGTATGCAGAGCACGATGTATGGTGGGCCATCGTTTGGGTAACACCGCACAAACACTTCAGGTTGGTATTGTCTGTAAGTCTCCACCTGAACATGTTTTCCTTGCTCCGGCCGACCCGAGCCCGAAGTCTATTTAAGGACTTCCAGACCGGCCATGGTAATTTATGTCAAGGTGGGAGACTCGCAGCAGGTGGTAAAAAAGGATTTGGAAGGTGCACTCCATCTCTCCAAAGATTGCACCTCGCTTTTGATGGCTCCAAAGTTAGTGAGTTGACGCACTTGGTAAAGCTTTTACGGCTCTTCATGTGTAATCATGCATGGGCTGCCGTGGGTCGTTTTCTATTCTTCGTTTCTCTACAGAGCTCACCACAGCCCTGCGTACATCTGAAGGCGCTATGCCAGCTAATGGGTACAACACTTTTACCAGAGTCGGTTTGAGGCGGCCCGTGATGATCCGGCAAGTTTCATTCAGTGCTGTATCGACTAGCTTAGCATGGGCGGAGCGACTCAATACAGAACACGCATATTCGCCGGCAGAGAATGCTAACGCAAGGCCAGTCGTTGGCATAACCTGCGGCGAGGCTTCCGAGTTGGTAGTGGTGAGACGCTGGAGCAAGTTATTGCGGGCGTGCACCTTTTTTAATGGTTTCACAATTTTTCCCGAATGTGAGGGACCTATCCAGAATGATATCCAAGTATTTAGGATAGTAGTTGTAGGTTAAGGGCACACCCTGCCACACGCTGTTAAGCCTATGCCCCGCTTGGTTGTTGCGAAGGTGAAATGCGCAAGACTCGGTCTTGGAAGGGTTAGGTTTAAGTGAGTTTTCCTCACAATATGGACTCAGCGTGCTAAGAACTATAGTGAGGTTAGTCTCTACCTCTTCAAAGTTGGTAGTTTGGGAAGTTAGCGCAAGGTCGTCTGCGTAAATAAAGCGTGACTTGTTGGGGCTGGACGGTTGGTCGTTGGTATATATATTGAATAAGAGCGGGGCCAGAACACTGCCCTGCGGCAAGCCATTCTTCTGCGATCTTCAACGGCTCTGGTCTGAGAGAAGAAGGACTTGGAAGCGTCGGTTGTGGAGAAGCTCATGGAGTATCATGACAAATTTGGGATCGCCGGTTATAGTTTCCGCCTTCCACAGCAGTTGCCCGAGGTTCACTGTGTCGTAGGCCACAGAAAGGTCAACGTACACAGTACTAGTAGTCTTCCCCAACTCGAAACCATCCTCTATGTGTTGCGTGAGTTTCAGCGTTTCAGCTCCGGAATTAAAACCTGGTCAATTGAGCTTGTGAGCCTCGTCAGCAGTAATCTCTCAAACAATTTAAACGTGTGGCACAAGAGTGATATTGGCCGAAAGTTTCCGGGATTATCTGCTGGTTTACGTGGCTTTGGAATAACTATTACTTTAGATTTTCTCCAGAGTCAGGGAATTGAAGCGGATTTCAGGCAGGCCTTGAATAAAAGCAACAGCCGGTACACAGCAGCGGGACCGAGGTGCTTCAATTGCTCCACAGATATGTTGTCAACTCCTGAAGCTTTACCACTTTTGAGTTGACTAATAGCCTGAGCGATGTCAGTCAAGCTAAATGGCTTGCTTATCCGGTCACTAGTGCTGGCGCAGCTATTTCATCTTGGAACCTTCACGAGGCGGCCTGAGGGTTTTCCGTTCATGAGGAGCTGATGACCTAACTCGTTTGCGGTGACTCGGCTAGGTGGCGGTGGTGGAGGCGGATCACCAGTCAGTTTCCGGATGGCGTTCCATGCTTTCTTACTATTGTGAGTCATATCTATGTTGGTAACTATGCTGATCTACCTCTCCTGTCGAGTTTCAATAATCCGTGATAGCAACTCCTCGCTGGCTAAAGTGGTCTTCGTCGTCGGCTACGGAGATTCTTGACTAGCCCTTTAAATAAAACAAGTTCTATTCAGTCATACTAAGATAGTATAAGTCATGGAATACCTATAGGTCTTCCCCGGTATCTTATAAAAATACATCATTATTTAATTCCTGTCTGATCCAATAAATACATTTTGCATATCTAATTCCCCAAAATTTTTGGAAGGTAAGTTCATGCAATCAACAGAAAGAGTTTTACATTAAAATAATTATTTAACTTATTACTTGTTTGATGGCTTATTAGTACATCATGTGTCCTCAAAATTTTGGCTTATTAGCACATCATGTGTCTACGCCAGTTTCCTTGGATGAGCTATTCCCTGCCTACCCTGCAGGGGATCTGATGCGAGGATATAAAAAGATATCTATACATTAATACGTGAAGCAAAAACTTTGTACACATTTTTACGAAAATTGCGCGGATGGAGGAGTATGAAATTTCCCACACTTATAGTTTATATTGAAGGAGTGCAGAATGCTAATATTTTTTTTTAATTATGCATAAAACATACATTAAATCAATGAAAAAAACATTACACATACTACCATGTATTTGACACAATACACGTCAAATTGATGTTTGTCTTTAATATTATTTGTCTATAGTCTTACTGAATGTCAAACATAACTAGGAAACGATGAAAGAGTAGGTCGAATATCGACCTATGGGCGACCACTAGTACAAATAAAATCATGTATGTAACTAAAAAATCGCGTAAGTAACATAATGAAATTGAGATTGTAAAGCAGTGCATACCACAAAAGGGTTTCAGTAGGGCAATCAATTATGCATGTGTAGGTAAGTGAGGCCACCGCCGCAGTTAGGCACAATGCTCTCGCCATTACCAACTAACTCCTTGTCATTTGCCTGCGGCGGACGCGACGGCCAACAGATTCTATACCCAGCACATGTATATAGAGGGTAAACTTGAATTGAGTACTGATATCTAAAATGCTTCACCTAATGAGTAGCTATTACTTAACACACACCGTCACGCCTATATTCCCCAAGCGGGGGTGGCAAAGGTGTACTGTGTACACCCACTTTCCGTTAATATTTAAATGTGTAAATATAATGGAATATAGGCGATCGCGGCTTATTAAAAAAAAACTTTTGGAAAATAAAATACATTTTCAATCAGTTTTAAGCAATCACTAAGTCTGTGGTATTTCATATTTGAGAGTCTCCGTGCTATCGAAGGCACACTCATGGCCGGATTCAATATTCCACTCAAGTCTAGATTTGCTTACTCTCAGTAGAATTTTGACAGATTATCCATACAAAATATGTCAACATTCTATCTGTAGTAGGCAAATCTATCCTTGAGTTTAATATTGAAACCGGCCGTAAGCCGCTGGTCTGAGTTACCACTTATGGTGTTTTTTGCCAAGCCCACTTGAAACACGTATTATGGGCGGCTTGATAAGTTGCAAAAGCAGATGTCCACAAACCTTTACCAATCCACCCTGAGGTGGAGTATACTATTCTCCCTCAATGTTCTTTATTCGCAGTTCCAGGCAAGAAGGGCTCAAAATATCCATTACTCGTAATTTATACAGTTTTAAAATCAGTGTTGCCAAAATTTATATAAAAAAAATAAAAATAATCTAAAATCTAAATATTACATAATCAACTATTAATTATGATGCAAAATAAATCAATGGATGTTGAGATGAGAGATGAGAATAATTAAAAGCTATTATGCATTCCGTCCCGCTGATCCTTGTGGGTACACTGGCGTGATGATATAAAAAGATAGATAGATGTAGACGGTGTTAGATAACGGTAGCAGACAATCGATTATGCACGGTGGACCACGTATAACCACGCGACACTTAGACGGAATGGTCGCGCCATTACTGGGTAATCTCCTCCATTTGCGTTCGCCCACCGAGAGACAACACTTTCCAATGGCGTGCCGTGGGTCAAGGTTTGTATGAGTTAAATCGTGTTTGTTTAATTTTGATGTGTATGATATAGTTTATACATTACAATCGTGTAGATATAAAGAGATATGTGCATACATGTTTCTAATGACAAAATAAATAGTTTTTTTCTAGAGATATGTATTTAAAATAATGGTAGGTGAATCCCATAATTCACCTATCATATTTTAAAGACTACGTCTCATTGAAATATCAAGTATAAATAACTGAGCTCGATAGCTTTGGTGCTTATGCTTTATATTTCGATAGGAAGTAGTGGTTCTATGTGATGTGTATAAAGGCAAACTCGAAAAGCTAATGATCTATCTATCTATCTATATAGTCACGCCAGTTCCCTTGCGGGGTAGGCAGAGAGTACAGAGTTCCAACAGGCTCTTTCCTTACAGACCTCTCTGGCTTTCTTCACTCTCATAGTTCGGCTCATACACGCTCGCCGGTTACGGAGACTCTTGACTAAGCTAATGATCAACCATTAAAATTGTTATAAGTTTATAATAAACTTATGATATCCGTCCGGTCAACCTGTGGTATAGAATGAAAGAGAATTATAGCCTAAAGTAGTGACAACAAAACTTTATTCAAACACCTGATAACGCTTATACTTTATATTCCATACTATATTATTCATAGTAGCCTAATATTTTTTTAGAAAAGCTCCATATTATATATTTCTAGTATCTTTATTAATGATAATAAACACTGTGTATACGTTTACACAAGTTGCAAATATTCATTTATTTTACTTATCAAATGGGTATATAAACAGATTACAACCAAAACAAGTAATAATAATAACACATAAATAACAATTTCATTAAAATAGCGATCTGATTCGCATCATGTAAAATTGTTACCCATTATTTATATACTACGAGTTCTAACAAGTGACACCTACACTTAGAGTATAAATATACACAGTGTATGAAATAGACGTTGATAGTTACAAAGAAAAAAATATAAAACATTTTATTAGTAAAATCCCCACTGATTATCGACTTAAAAACTTAAATTAATATCCGAAAAAATAAGACATTAATATAACCAAGATCGCTTCAAATCTATTTTGTCATTTTCATTCTGAACCAATCCATCAAACCCACTGCTATTTGCGTATAAGAAAAACAAAAGAAACAAAAGCAAAGAAATGGAACATCCAGAGAGGCGTCTCGCCTCCATCAATCACACACAATATTTGCCATTGGCCGTAATCTGTGTGCCCAAACTCCTCACTCGGGGACACACACACTATGGGACAAAAATCGACTCTCACGGAAATTATATTGATATTCAATACACAATAAATGGGTCCTGTCAAAAACTTGCTGTTCGCTCCTACGGTCATCCCTAAGCTATCTGTGTCATTTGCTATTGGAAACGCAGAGGCTATTCGTCCCTTTCCCACGTGGATCAATCTATAAGTTAGAGGGAGATAACCGTGTATAGTGGGTTTAGCTCGCCTTTGTCACGAAGACTGAACTAATTTTTCATCATAGGGCCCGCGACAGTTACAAATGCGGCCCGAACTGTCTCCTTCTTTAATATTACTTTTTATATTTTTTTAAGGGTAGTTCGCCCTCGGACGAATGAAGATTTTCATCTGAGCGTTCAGGGGAAAGAATTGGTAGAAGCCTAAAATGCAATTTGTTTGTTTAAACTCTTTAATGCCGATTTAATTGGGGAAAAATGTGCCTATTTTTAGAAGGAATAAGTAGAACATAATGGTTGAATGCGTGAATATTTTATAAGCAATAGCTAGTATAAGGTATATAGAATACATCGTTCGTGTTCTTAGAATTTATTCTCCATTTCAACAGTTAGATATCTTGATATAATGGTTAAAATAGGCCACTTATAAAAGAAAAAAAAAGGTTTATATAAATAAAAACCACTTTTCCAGCCCCCTAAATATATAGTTACTGAAATTGATATCAACCACATGGTAGAAAGAATATATACAGAATATATAATATATACAGTTTGTACAATTAAACAAAAAACAGCAAAGAGTTATTAACAAAAAACGGGTGTAAAAATGTAATATATATATTTACATAAGGCCAAATGGTTCCACGCCACTGTCAGTTGGTAGTGTACCTAGAACGCTGGCAGCATAATTACTTATATTTTAATTGAAATTAGAACCGATATATTAACTGAAATATTGAAATTAAATCTGACTCGTTAATTTTTCTTCTTTCAAAACCAAAGGCCGATCGATTTATGGTATAATGTTATTTATCACACAGCGCAGTTGTGTATAATATAGAATAGTATAGTAGAAAGAAATATTTATCGATTTATTTTTATCCTTTTCCACCTAAGTTGATAAAACATACTTATAAATAGATAATTTACGTTTGAATAGTTTTAACAAATTAATTCGACACATGCATGACTATTTTTATTCGCGTTATATTTCTTTTGATTTCAATCACATGTGCTTGCAACAAAATGATTGCACTATTATATTTTGAAAAAAGAAAAACACGAGAGCCTAAATATTCTTTTATAAAACAGATGGTGCCCCAAAACTATCGATATACAGATAGACACGCATACATCTCGGGAATCAAAAACACCCTTCGCATTATAATTCGGCACCCCATCAGATCAGCGCGGCGGGCTCGATCAATCACTGTACGAATCTGTCATGTTCGGTTTATGAGAAAAATTGTTAGGATGCGCCCAAGAAGCCCCTCTTCCCCCACTGTAAACAGAAACGTTGCTTCATATAGACGAGAAAAGGGTATTGACTGTGTAAATAATGTATTGATATTCAATAAACCTAATGCACTGATGTAATAAAAAAATATGTCTGAATAAATATACAGTGTTAGAGACGTATTTTGGAATGAGTTATTGATTTTTATGTTACTGACTAAATACAAAAATCTTAATAGGTTCTGCTAGGAAAAGATTTTTTAGGACCACAGGTCAAATGGTAGAGCCAGGTGTCAACAGCGTTCAACCATTTTCTACTTTGGGTAGCCTCCCTTGTTTTAAATATTCACAACTTACCAAAACACTGTTAAATAGCGTAGGTAATAGTAAAAGGAGATGTCGATATCAATTAAAATCATTAACCTCTCATTTGTCGTTATCTTTAATTAAATATTTGAGTAAATCATAGCTTTATCACATGTATAAATGAATCGGTTCTTTTTATGTTTATTTCCTCTGAAGGGGGATAGGTTGTGTCCTCATATTTTGACAAAGATATTTTAGTTCTAGTGTGACTAGTGATAATATTATTATCCTAGTGATGGCTTCCTTTGGTTTAAAATTGCTGAATTTATTTTCTATTGCGTAGCAGTAAGCATAAAACTGACCAGCACGAAAATTTGAACCGCGGCAGTTAATATAGAAATAGACTGGACAATGAGCTAGACATGAAAATCAAAAGAGTTGTTATAATATACAATTCACATGCTCCCACTGTCCATGTTTATGCCTCTCTTCCCTGCACTTCACTGCGCGACTGAGCAGAATGTAAATAAGGGATTAAAAATGTTTTCCTCTCACCATATTCACAGAAAACGTAAAAAAACATTTGAAGAAAATACCTACTTTGTTAGAAATCATTTGTCTAAGCATCGGAGGGGTCAATGCAACTTGGCGGTTCCCACGCTGAAACTACGAGCATCAACCAGCATTGCAATATTCAGTTTACTAAATCAGGATAAACTTAATTTACTCCTTAACTCTGAGAAATAGAACTGTGATTCTTGGAAAAGTGTTTTCGTCGACTGCAAATAGAAATATGTGGTGGTGTAGGTATTTCTCGAGAGTTTCCGCTAATCGTCTAGAAAAAATATTTGCCGATTCAGCTCCCGTTCTTTCTCCACTGATAAATGTGCTCGGAATATGTATCTGGCAATTTGGGTGTAGTTCGGATACTTTTGTTTCATTAAGTGCTTTAGCGAGGTTTTTTGTTGGCCCTGAGAATAGCCATGTGTTTATTTATTAAGGCTTTTTTGGGTGAATAGGTTCAGAATGTTGACCTAAATTAGTTAGATTGAAAGTATAGATATTTTTTATGCTAAGAGTACATTAAACTTAGTTATAAGATTTTTTTTTGGTATTATTTTATTCAGTGCATGATGTATGGGTACCACACCTATAAATAATATAGCTATAAAAAATTCAGATTCTATAATCTCCTGGTTAAGGAGAATATGACGAAATGAGTAAAATGTAACTATTTATATTTCATTAAATTGGTTAAATTCGCTCAAATCTAAGAACTCAACAGTAAACTTTTCCAAAAAATGAAGGCATAGTCGGATGCTCACATCACTGAACACTACACAAAATACTGTGTCTATGACACAAACCTCAAAACATTTTCGAACGAAGAACCACGGCTCTTTTCTTTTTCTTCTTTATCTTTTTCATATGAAAGCTTTCTCACCCATACCTTAATGATTGTTGCTCAGATTATTGCGTCACAAAATTCTAAAAATGTTTCGGAAGTGTTTATAGCAAAGACTTACGTATACGTATCTTGCGACAGTTTTCTCACCCATACGTTTATAAGGTCTCAAAATCCGTAAAAGACTTAATCAGATATTGAAATTCAATGGTTCACCGTAATTCAGTATCCATTTAACTCGATGGAGGCTTTAGTATTATCATAATAATATGACAAAAAAGATATACAATGCGAAACTGGAAGGATGTAGGTTCCGGGGAAGATCTAGAATATCTTACCATGGCCAAATAGACCGAGTCTTAGGTATGTAAGGAAAGAACCTGTTGGAACTCTGTACTCTCTGCCGGTAGGCAAGGGAACCGGCGTGATATATGATATATATATATATATATATATATATATATATATATATATATATATATATATATATATATATATATATATATATATATATATATATATATATATATATAGATAGAGATAATAATATGAGCCCGATATTCAAGTAAATCTAAGAAAGCAAGAAAATTGTTTCGAAAAAAATTTACCCTAATCGGACTCACAGTGATGTGAGTGATCTGCGACAATGAATTTTACAAAACTTCAGAGGGATTTCTAACAGAGACTTACGGTATACTTACATATCTTGCGAGAGTTTAACAACCATACCTTCAGAAGGTCTCGAAATACGTAAAAGTCCCATTAAGGCATATGGACGGGCTCGGGACCAGCAGATATTGAAGTTCAAACGGTTCACTCTGATTAGGAATTCATTAGACGTGATAGAGTTTTACTCCTGGAGTCAAATCCAATATATACAAATAGTTATATTAGTTTAATATTCGACCAACTCTAAGAATGTAAGAAAATACTTCCAAAAAAATTAAACCATAATCGGATCCTTAGTTATTATCATTATCCATCATTGCGTCACTAAATTATATGAAAACTTCTGTAGGATTTCTAACGGAGACTTATGTACGTATCTTGCGGGAGTTTTCTCAGCCATACCTTGAAAAGGTCTCGAAATACGTAAAAGTCGCATTAAGGCATCTGGACGGCACGGCGCGGGCGACCGGCAGATATTGAAATTCAAATGGCCCGCCGTGATTTAGTATTCATTTGACGTGATGGAGGCTTTACTCCGGTTTAGGTTTCGCCGGGCGTCGTCTTCTCGTACATCATAGCGCGCTACGCTTCAGATGATAAGCACACCGATACACCGAGAGAAAGAGCTAATAAAATTGTTAAGAAGTTATGAAAATAAAAATGAACTTGTAAAATTAATTTTTGTAGAGAGGGAGGTGACAGGTAGCTGGTCATAGAAATAATGCTGAGTTACTAATATTTTTTTCAATGAATGAAACATATTACAACAACGGCCGGAATAAACATTGAAAAACTTCACTGTGTGATAATATAATCCTTGTAATATTATGTAAAGACTTTAAAGTATTTAGGAAAATGTAGGTCTCAGTGTTGTTAATCAATCAAAATTTACCATTGTGGTCAAGTAGCACATAATATACACGGATGTTTATAGTTAGAAATTTTGATACAAATAACTTGAATTTTGTAACTATTTTAATATGAAAGTTCATGAAAGGACTTACTATAAACTAAACTAAAAGCAAAAAATGTAATTATATTCTGGTAAAAAGTACTTAATGGCATATCATACAAACCACTACATGAAAAAGTATATTTAGTATAAAAAAAACACTATTGTGAAACTCAATGACTCGAATTCGAAATTGTTCGAAATCTAATTTTAGTAGTCAAAGTCAAATATTATTTATTTGTTACACTTGCAAACGTCAAAATTATAACATTTTTACATCTACCACCGGATCGTAATGCGGCCTCCACTGAGAAGATTCGGCGAGAAACTCAGCGGCTAGTTTTTTAATTTAATTTGTTTGGCCTTTCTGATAACCATTGTCTTTTTTTCAAAATTGTATTATACAGCATTGTTTAATTTTGCTGATTGACGAGCCGCTCAATCTGAATCTGTTTTAGCGTCAAGATAATTGAAAATTTTCTAATGCCCTTTTTTACATAGTCTAGTTTTGATTGCCTTTTTAAACTTATTGATAGGCATGTTTCGGATATCTATGGGTAATTTGTTGTAGAAGCGTATACAATGCCCCATGAAAGAATTACTAATTGTGTGGAGACGAGTAGAATGTAGATCATCTTTGTTCCGTGTATTTACATGATGAATGTCGTTATATTTTTCAAAGTTACTGATATTCTTTTTAACATATAGAAGATTTTCATATATAAATTGTGAGGCGACAGTTAAATATTTCTCTAAATTTTTCCTTAAGAAAAGGTCTCGGAGCTAAATTATTAATTGCTCGAACAACCCTTTTAAAAGCTAGCACTTAGTGTGTGTCCATCTGATTCCGGTTGACGGCGGCGTAATCCCAAAAGATTTCCACTTGGAGCGAGCATCAAGTCGCGTCGCCCTACCGCTACACATTCTAAATAATAAACAGCGGGAATCTCTACCTACATACACATAATATATCTCTACCTAAATATACATATATGTAACAAATATATAACATTATTATTCACTGCTTCATTGGTGTAGTGACGCAATGTGATTGCTAAAATCACGAAGTCCTAAGACAATTTATTATTGGGGTATTTCTATCAATAATTCTGAATACGGTATTCCGGAGTCACTAATTCAGTTCGGTATAATGGTTCCTATAACATAGAGAACTATTACGCGATACACCTCTGCCACCCTACTTAGAAAATACAGGTGAGAATAAATAATCATGAATTAAGATAAACGAATAGGTATTTAAATTGTGTAATTTTCAATGCTAATTCTCTGTACTGTGTATCTACTTACATTGCCTAATATATTCAGAATACAGTGTTGACATATTTTTAACTGCCCAATTCGCGAACTCACTTTTTATATGATATACTGTACAACATGAACATACCACCGACAACTTTAGAGGTCTATGGCACACAAATGTAGCATTTATTTATTATTATTCTCTCAAAAAATACTAAAAGCTCGTACTTTTCATATCAAACACTTTTATTTAGAGACAATATTTAAATAGAGAAATATAACATTTCCATTTCTCTAGCATACGTCTGTTTTCAGGTTAAAATAGTTTAACAATACAAGGACTTGCGGTCCAACCCGTCGGCCGCGGGGCTCTGGTCTAGTTGACCCCAAGGTAATGTTCGCGTCGAAACATTGAACATTATGAGTAAATTGTTGTTGAACCTGTAATTTACATGCACAACTACTTGGATCGCTTGAAGTTTCAGAGATGATGGTACATCGTTTAGATATTTAGTAGCAGTATATATTATGGTATAAATTCAGAATTTACTATTTTGTTATACAAAATATTATACTTTACAGAGTCTGAGAGGTTTGTAGTGAAATAATCTATTGGAATTCTGTACTCTCTGTCTAGCTCGCAAGGAATGTAGCATAATGATATTGATTTAAAAATAGAAACAGAAATATTATATGAAAAATCCTAGTAAACTTCCGCGCAAGGTACGGAAAGAAAACTTATAGATCAATAAAATACACACCAAGACTCTTACATGTTTCAATGCATGACACAATTGTTTTTTAATATATAATTAGTAGTTATCTTATATCCACTATTATATATTTTAGAAACCACACCATTCAATATGTACCAATATTTAATACTAAAATGACTATCGAGTTACTTGACGCACCAATAAAACAACATATTTCACAGTCAAAGATCGCTGTCAGGTATAAATTGGCGAGGAAGGGCAGAAAACTGCACTTCTTTCATTGACCTTAGAAAACAAATACCCTCGCTGCAAGCACGTTGACGACGAAACTACCATTTTAGTATGCATTGCTTAGTGTTCAACTGTTTTGATTCAGAAATTGGTATAAGAAGGGTTAATGGATGCGAAACATATACGAAAGTTGGTGATTTGTAGGTGTATCAGATTGTGCAGGTTTTCTGCAATGTTGCATTGATTCATTCGCTCAGGGCCTCTGCGTGGTGGATTGATGCACCACCGACGGTGGACGTATAGCAATCGTTATGCACCTAATGTCAATGCGATCGGGTGCGACTACTGTTCATCTGTGTCCATGTTTAAGAAGTTTTATTTTAGTGTTAGACACGCGAATATATCTAACGTTGGACAGGCAGAGGGTTAACCGAATATCAGAGAAGTATACGGAATTAACACTGCAACGAAATTTGGTGCCGTTATTTTGTGGATAAATAAAATGAGCCGATTAGGACAGGACAGACATTGTTTTACTAAACAACTCTTATGATGGGCAAAGTTGCCGGTAAAAGTTGCGTGTGAGTCGCAGAAAGAAGTCGTGGAGGACATGCGGGAGTGAACGGGAATTGCAGGCGCGGTACACCTCTATCGTGCCGCACAGGATAAGGGGAATTCCAAAACTTGATAGCCAAACTTCACTAGTTGGAGAGACACCAGAAGAAGAAGAAGAAACAACTCTGTTTTACTATAGAGAAAAACTTTACCCGCTTCCACTTGTTAACGCAAGTAAAGGCAGGAAACTGATAAATATATGCGAATATAAAATTTGAAATAAATTTTAGAAATATCATAAAAGAAAATGTTTCAGCGCAAACAATATTAACCACTTAGCCAGCGAATAGTAGCCAACAGGTTATCTGCGTTGGCTACGATAAACAAGAAATGAAGTTTCGGTAATATTTTTGTAGGTAATTTGGTATGTGACAAGGAACTTCAGAGCAAAGAAATAAAATTATAAAATGACGACGGTATTTATATAAATTTATTAGATCCTCCGTTAAAGTCTACCGCTTACTGATACTGTCCATAAAACATGTTTTAGATTTCCTATGTGTTCTCTAACTACTATTTTATTATATATTATCAATAAATAAAAAATCCCTCTATAAATTTAAACTTAAGTTACTCTATTACATTTATTTACGTACTGTTAGGTTCGGGCACTCAGTTGTTATAAAAAAACAACAAGATTGATAGACACTTATTTATTGTTTGTTCCAATTATTATAACGAACTACACTGGTATCGCGGTACTTTTGTCGCTCACACGCGAGACCTCCTGAAGGTCTTTGCCGAATTCAGACCCCTTTGCTAGGTTAGTTTTCACTACTGAGCCAACCGGCAGGCAGAAACCAGGTCCGTAGTTGGGCAGCAATTAGACTAATTATCAAATGAATAGTGACTGACTTATGTTGAAAACCCGGGGCTTCTTAAGGCATATATTGCTGATTTTCTTTAACAGAAATGGAATAATGTGGGAAATGCTATTCACCAATATAGCCGTTGGAGTTAGGGATGTAACGGTACGTTAAATACATACGTAATTAAACATAGAGCTCGCGTACTCGTACGACTTAAGTACTTTCATTATACCTACATATTTCGATAATTTCTTAATTCAGAAGAAGATTATCTAATACCCCTTCCAGCTAAACGGCCAGGAACAACTAGAACAACGTAGGAAGCGTTCACAAGACTGGTTGTAACATAAATCTGGCTCGGCGGCTCGGTCGCTCGGAAACTTTTTGAATTATTAGTTTTAATTTCCGCCTAAGATCCGCCGCGCGTCCCCGTATCTGTCAGCGGACATATACAATCCGCGGATATATTATGTTTGTGTGAACTCCGGTTTATATGTGGGTTATGAAGGGGCAAATTCAATTAGGTGTGAGTTTAATCTGAGATTATATTCGGTTCACTGTTCGTTTGCAAATATTAAATTGAGAGTAGGTTAGTGGTTTTTATTTTTGGAGATTCATATATTTTTTATAAGTAGTAGTATATTATCTCCTATAGTCCTTCCCGTGACCATGGGTGCTGCAAAGCACTCGAAACTTCGGGAACTTAAAAATCAAAATAAAAAAAATAGTTTTATTTCATGTGTAATATTCGCGTAAATCTAAGAACTCAGTAGAAGTATATAGTAAAAAGCAGTAATAGCCTAATGGTTAGACCGTTGCACTGCAAAGTCAGAGGTCTCGGGTTCAAACCCAGGCACGCACTTCTGTCTTTTCGAAAGTATGTGTGTATCAAAAATGAACTATCACTTGCTTTAACGGTAAAGGATAACATCGTGAGGAAACCTGCATGCCTAAGAATTTCTCGAAGGTGTGTGAAGTTCGTCAACCCGCACTGAGCCAGCGTGGTGGGCTATGGCCTAAACCCTCAGTTTGAGAGGAGGCCCGTTCCCAACGGTGGGACAGTTTCTTAACAGGGCTAATATTATTAATATTTATTAAGTAGTAGTAGATACAGGTTATTAGTTTTAATTTCCATCCAAGATCCGCAGCGCGTTCCCGTATCTGACAGTAAATATATACAATCTGCGGATATATTATGTTTGTGTGAACTTCTGCTTATGTGTATATAGGGGTAAGTTTAATTAGGTGTGAGTTTAATCTGAGATTATATTAAGTTTTGAAAATATAAAATTAAAAGTGGGTTAGTAGGTTTTATGTTCATATTTGAGCTTGAAACATTTCTGATATTTTTAATCTTGCAAACCATGGAATTTGCATTTACATAGATTTTTTTTTCATTAGTTATTTCAACAGCAATTTTCACGTTAAATAAGCGCTGTTATTCCATTACTTCTCACATTTAAAAGGATTCTCTGGGTATATATTATATTATTATTTGGACAACATTATTAAGTGTCAATACCTGAAGTAAGTATATTTATATAAGATCTGAGGTGTTCTTGCTTCAATGAAATTAATTTCATGTGATGATTGCGTAACGACAAACTTATTGCTCGCTCTGTATTAAACGACTATGTCTGCTATTACGTTACTCAATTACATTAAAACAATTATACCACAAAATCTAATCGACGCAAAACTTTCCATATATCTGCACTATACAAAACCAGGCCCACAATGTTCCTGTCGAGTATCTGCAATCAGCATTCTTAGCACTCTATTAAGATAACAGTTTATTATTGAATGGTAGCGTAATTACACACTACAGAACGCCACTGGCCGAGGCGCCGCTGATTTTAGTACCAACACCAGATCGAATGCGAGATACGTGAGCAAATAATGTTAATACGTATGTTGGGCACCGATCGTGTATGAGGAGGTCTTTATCATGAAAATAATGCCTTCTGGTTTAATGATATGCAAACGTGAACGTTTACTTGCGAAATTTGTGATTTTTTGGCGAACGAGTTTTAAAATTATGCATTTTGGAATTGGAAGGTTGCGTTTCTTTGATGTAGGATTTGGAGGTGACCTAGCCGTAAGTATATGTGTGCGTACGTACTAATTTTACTGAACTTGTATTGTGCTTATTTTGGAGTATATATACACGGTGTAAATTTTGTCATCCTGAAGTGAAAGATCAGGTAATGAATCCAATGCCTACTGTTTTAACCTCTGAATATAACTCTGTAAGAAAAGAAATATCATCTAAGCGCACACTTCCCTTCCGATTATCAACCATTAGTTTCTAAAGATATTATAAGAGATTTTCATATAAGAACTTAGTTTTTTTAGACATTTTGTAGACTTGTATTTTACAAGTTTAGATCATACAAAAATGTATCTGAAAAAATGTTTCTGTTATTGATGCTGAAAATACAAACTGTGCAGGAAGAAAATTTGAAACCCATTCCAGACCATTAAGTAAACTAAAAACCTCGTATTTAGCGGTATCAAAAGACATAAATAAATAAAAAAGTCGATACAACACACAAATAAAAGCGGGCGGCCGATAGGATTAATAAATTTGTCTAGTGGAAACGCCACGCTTTCACCGTTCTCCCTTTTTGTGTGTGTTTCCACATTTTTCACGCTATAAATCATATTTTTTCACCGGTAGCGCTTTTTGCGCTGGCGTCCTTTCGGTGTGGCCGAGCGTACTGTCATTTTTTTCTTTCGGACATGGCAGTTTTGCACTTGGCCGTTTCGGTTTTGTTTTGGTGCGGAGAATTTATGATTAATTTGTACAGCAAATGACGCTGTACAGTTGAATAACATCGCCGTTGAGGTGATACTTTTTTATTAGGTATCACCGTGTATATGAGCTGAGATCTTAGTACGAAAAGATAGACGTTAGCGTAACGCTAGTTGATATGCTACCCTTTAATGCTACAAATTTACTAAATAAACACGAACGTGACTCCACAATTACTCGGTAGTGTCAAGCTAACATCAACTTTTTTGTACTAAGCCGCCTCTATGGTGCGACCACTGATGAAAGTAATGTCGGCGGTAATGAAAGTTGTTTTATCTATATACATATATTATTACGCCATATCCCTAGCGGGATAGGTAGAGAGTACAGAGTTCCAACAGGATCTTTCCTTATAGACCTCCAGCACTCTCATAGTTGATTGAGATGAACTATGAGAGTGGAGGAAGCCAGAAATGCAGGCTCGCTGGATTCCGTATCCAGCGAGCCTGCATTTCTGGCTACTCTTGACTTAAAATAGTTAATGATCGATAAACACTAACAACGAAATAAATACCCCCAAACAACGCGAACATGACAAATGTATCTACTCTCAACACCGAGGGAGTCAGAGCGCCTCTCAAAATCTCTCGCCGCTGTAAATTTTAATTTAGCCACCACACCGAGAACAATTTAATTTAATTGCCAAATCATTAAGTTAAGCACGAAAATATTAGTCGTCACTAGCGCGACAGAATTAATAAGCCCGGCAATTCAAATAAAGAAATCAATGACGTATCTATCTTCGGAAAAAATGGCGGAGACTCTACATTAATATGCGGTCATAAATTAAAGCGTGGCTTAAAATTAAGACAACAAGCCTCTTTAATCTACAATAAATGGTGGTCGTCGGTCGGGGACCGGTTTTGAGATGGAGGCGCAAAAGAAAAAAGAATAATCCGGTTCTGAGCGGGTCCAAAATATGATAGGCATCCATAATACAACATGGCCGCTAAGCTCGTATGTTTGTCTCTGTCGCACGCGCGGGCGGGGTGTGTCGCTATCGCACTTTATTAAGGTTGACCACATGTGGAGTGTTCCGCTAAGTCTAACCTTGATATCATACTCTCGGGTGTACGGGGTGTCCTATTATTGAGTTTATCTCGGCATTTTTTATAATTTATGTTATTTGCACAGAATGTATCAAACAGTTATATGCCTCAGGTGTTATTATCCACCTTATCCTTGATAGATACCTATAATACAATACGGGATCCGAATAAAATAATTTTTGTTTCTATTTTAAGTAGTAGGTAGCACCCCACTTAATTTTAAATAAATGTTAATTACTCTTTTTATGAGCTGAACGTAGGTATACCTACATAGTCACTGTAGTTACTTAGTTTCTGATTTAAATAAAACTTTTTCTGATGAATATACTTTGGCAAATGTACACGTAAATTTTAAAAAGTTACCAAATGTAGTCTACTACAGTCATATAAGGATCTTGTGGCCCGCGGTCAAGTCAGAATTAACGCTCTCATCAAGTGAAATGTCACTTAATGACATACGTAGCGGCGCCGTTCTTTTTATGCAACCGTGCAGACCCACCTCATAAAATATTTTTCTGGAAGTTTTACTAAATGAAAAAACTCTAATTTTATAGGCCAAAATATCCTTGTCGCTCCATACTACAGCTTTTAAGTATTACACACATAGCATTACATTAAAGAGTATCGATTTTCATTTTATGTAGAAGCATCTATACGCAAATGAAAGACATGACCCATATCCCCTACAACACCATCCTATATACATGGTCCGGCGACGTCCCCCTCCCGCCATTCGCCGGCCAACCGACGGCCACAGCATTCCACATTATAGCCTACACCACCTTATAAATAAAACCGCTTATGTGAGCCTACCTGTCGATGCCACAAATCTTGAAAAAAAAAACAACCTAAAATATGTTGACATCAACATTAAAAAACATGAATGTTATGTGGACGTTAACGGCGTTTATGTGTCGAAATATTAGAGTCAGTGTGATGACGTCTCTATTTTTTACAGATAACAGCAAAGCTTTCGAAAGTTTGTGAGGATGTATGTTCGTAATTTTTATGAAGAAACTACTGAACGGATTTGATTGATACAGTAATACAGCTTAAACATCAAATTAACACATAGACTATAATTTACAAACGCGTTACAAAATAAACGCTTGCGCAGCGGCGGGTAATAGTATTAAGTTTGTAGTAGTAAGTTTCAGCGTTTTGTCTTTTTTTTAAACACTAGTATTTATTCCTGTGTCGTGGGTGCGTTTACAAACATGAATATTGACATACACAAACACCTAGACCGGAACAAATAATTGTGGATCACACAAAGATTTGTCCCGTGCGGGAATCGAACCCGCGACTATTAGACACAGTGGGCGGAGCGATTAAGCTCTTAACCACTGCACTAAATCATCCTGCGCTAAAGCTTGATTGTAAGCAATTGGAAAGTTTTCGATATTGGTTTACTTACTTTTAGCTATTGGGTTATTAGATGACCTTCAAGGTTTTGGTAGGAGTTTCGAATCACTTAGATACTTTTCTCAGTATGTACGTACTTTTAACAATAACGTCACTAAATATTTTAAAAAATATGAGTATATTAGGAAAACGCACTTACTTCTTAAGTTATGAACTAAATTTTTGCACAAAACTGGACCGATTTGCCCGAAGCATAAAAACGGACTACACTTATAATACTCAAATGAGAACGAACGTCTCACATTTTGTGCGAATAATATGCAAATAGTCCGCATCGGCAGGTGGTCAATTGTCCTAAATACTATTGTACCTTTTATCTTTCATATTATTCTTTTAAAAGAAAAGAATTTGCTCACTTTCGCTTGCATTCCAGCGAATTTACTTACACCTTTACTTTCAATTTTTCTTACTCTTTTCTTTTTATAGTTTTGTTTAATGTTTGCGGCGGTGTCGCCCTTAACGCGGTTGTAAATCAGTAAACACTTTCTTCTGAGTGCAAAGAAAGTACCTGTTACAATTTTGCACAGTTTTTTTTGTTGTAATAAATCTTGTTTTTGTTGCTTCAATGATCTGTAAGTAATTGTAATAAAGGTGTAATTGTAATAAAGGTCTGTAAGTAATAAAGGTGTTTTGTACACTATTTATAAAACAGGTAACAATGCGTGCTATTTCCATTCATCTATACTAATATTATAAATTCGAAAGTAACTCAGTCCGTCTATCTGTCTATTTATTTATTACCTTTTCACGCCCAAACTGCTCAACAGATTTTGATCAAATTCGGCAAGGACATAGATTTTATAAGGCTTCCTTTTGTCTCAAACTTAAGGGTATGAAATACATGCTTGAATATACCGCGAAGTTGTGGGTACAGCTAGTAATTAATAAATATAATTAGGGTTCCGGGTGATGACATGGAAAGAAGAAAAAAAATAATCTAAAATTACAAAGGACAACAGTCCTTTGTATTTTTTATTATGATGCAGAATCCGCATAATCAAAGAATTCACTGTTTAGCGGCAGTATCATTATAATTTCTCTTCCGTTTTATAACAATATCTCTTTCATATTAAGAACATCTGTTTATAAAGTCGCTTGCTTAGTTCTGAGCGAGGCGATAGAGTGACAAAACGGATAAGCAGCCATACAATAAACCTTTCAGAAAGTATAACGTGAACCAATATAATTCTAATCCATCTAGTTACCCCAGCTATGTGCAATTTGTTAAGTTATTGAAAAAAAAAACACCGTCACGCCTAGATTCCCCAGAGCGGGTGGCAGAGGTGTACTGAGATAGACGATGTTAGGTCCCATGGACTACACCCACGTTTCGCCGACGATGTTAGGTCCCATGTAATAGGGAGCGAGCCTATTGCCATATACCGGGCTCAATTCCAGACTCCGGATTTATACTGGGAAATTTTCGTTAGAAAAACTACATTTGTCCGACTTAGGATTTGAACCCAGGACCTCGTGATCACAAAGCGATGCGCTTTAAATGTTATTTAATAAAAATGTTAATACTTATATGCAACAAAGGTTTAAATTCAGTGTTTTGTTTTGTGTATTTACTATCATATTTATGTTTTTATTGAATAGTTATTATCATAACATCCGTCAAAACATTGCTTTTAATGATTCTGCCTTAATGTGATTACTAGCTTCTGCCCCCGAGTTCGACCGCGATAACTTTAAACAGGAATCTAATATATTTCCAGGATTCCGGGAAAAAAGTATCCTATGTGGTAATCCAGGCAATAACTTTTTGTACAGAGAGGTTTATGTCACAAATTTCATTCAAATCCGTTTTTTCGTGATTGAGTAACAATCATCTAAACATACAAACTTTCATATTCATAATATTAGTAGAATAGTAGGATTATAATATTATTAGGTTAAATATTAACTATATTATAGAAAATTATGCGGGTCGTGTATACTTTTTGGCTGGCAATTTACTTCTAAGTCGTAGAGATTACACATTAGAAGTTGATGACAGTTTGAGAGACAGACGTGAATGATGGAAAAAAGTGGTATTACAATATTATTATTTTAAATCATATCATATTTTAAGGACTACATATATTATTAAACTAAAAATAAGCATATTTCTTTGCTCACTCCCGCGGCTTCCGCATAAGATGATATATGCGATTATAAATATTATTGCTCTAGCTTGGTTATGTGGTGCGTACCTAAAGCGGCACATTATCGGCGGGCCTGCAATAACAGATGTTTGCGGCGTTGTTAATGCTGTACTAACTCCTCGTATTCCGTTTGATACTAATCAACTAACTTCGCAAAAGTTTTCAAGTGAAAATAAAGTGCATAAACTTTATGTAGAGCAAACATGAAAGCGTTTGGAGCACTTACGAAGAAGTATGTAATTTCTCTAAGAGCCCATTTTCTAACAGCCTAAAATAATAAAACCAAACGCATAAAATAGGTAGTAATGTTGTAAAGTTGTTTCAAGTATAATAATAGCCTTTTTTCAATCAATTAGGCTCATGAGCTGTTATGCGGTCATATGTCGGCAGCTTGAGTAAAGCATACTAGACATAAAGTATGCTTGTAGTCTGTGGTTTCCTTTGATAGGTCTAAGACTATCATAAAAATATATATTTATTTTCTCTTAACGATTGCTTGTCCCTAAGAAGATCAAAACTCAGTTGGTGCCTAGAACTTATACAAACTACAGTCTAACCTCTAAATTAAAGTTTATTTGCTTGACAGTGATTATAAAAATGGACATAAAACTAGCCAGCGCGAGAACCTGAACCGTGACAATGGAAGTATGAATGAATTAATAAATAATTGAAAATGAGCAGAATGCATATGTAAAACTTACATGCTTGCGTTATTTTTAAATTAGCAGAATGAATAATTACGCAATATTTGTAGATAGCGATTAATGTTATGGAATTGAAGCGGGGCCTCAACATAATTATAAATGGTTTTTATAAGATAGTGGTGGTGTAGAATCAGGAACTTTGGAAAATATAAGTCCTAGGTCAGACAAAACCCTGTACTCTCTACCTACCCCGCAAGGGATCTGGCGTGAGGTTATAGATAGATAGATAGATAGATAGATAGATAGGTCAGACAAATGTAGTTCAGTGTGGAGTCTGGAATTGTGTCGTCCGTCTCGCCCGTACGTGGGACCTATCATCATCGGCGAAAAGTGGGTGTACACAGTACACCTCTGCTACCCCCGCTTGGGGAATATAGGTGTGTCACTCTCCTCATTACTATGTTCAATTCCTTGCACACTTGTCCCTGAGTTAAATGTAAATTATGAGTAACGGTTACGGACCCGAAGCAAGGGCACCAACAAAGCTCCTAATTTCATCGCAACACCATTATCTAATAAACGCACCATCGATCATGTGTCGAGTCCCCGCTTCACTTCCATATCATTAATCAGTATCTATAAATATTGCGCCGACACTTGTGTATCGAATTTTGTATTTTTTTGGGGTTAATACAAGCCACGATACAATATGGCGTATGTTGTGTATTTTATATATTTTTGTTTGGGAAGGGTATTAGACAGTTTTGAAGCAAATGAGGATGCTTTGGTTATACACCACCTCAGCTGATAATAAAAACCTTTCCTGAAATTCTACCTATTTCATTTGCTCTACCTTAATTTCTCACTTTTAATGAAATTTGCCTCGTATGTATTCAAAATAAGCTGTAGTAAAATGTTGAAAACATTTTATGATGGAACGGCAAGTTTTCCGCGAGTTCGTACTCGGTCGACAACAGCGCCACTTACCGAGTCTATGTTATATAGCCTATGTTACTTCTGGATAAGGTAGCTTTCTAATGGTGAAAGAATATTTGAAATCGGTCCAGTGTTTGAGTTTATTCGTTACAAACATACAAAAAATACAAATCTTTCCTCTTTATAATATTAGTATAGATTAACGTGCAGCGCAGTGGTTTAGAGCTTAAGCCGCTTCGTCCACTGTGTCTAATAGTCGCGGGTTCTATTCTCGCACGGGACAAATCTTTGTGTGATCCACAATTATTTGTTTCGGTCTGGGTATTTGTGTGTGTGAATTTTTATGTTTGTAAACGCACCCATGACACAAAAATGAATCATAATGCGGAGCTACGTCTTCTTAAAAAAAAGATAAGCTTGTTAAAGACTCAAGTAAGTATAATACGCAAATATTTCTTCCTTCTTCAAAGGTACTTGTTTCGCGCAGTCAAAGTTTTCAGTTTAAGGCGACGATAGGTAAATTTAGTATAGTACATAGTCAAAACATATCCCATAGAATCGTCAACCTTAATTGGAGTGGGTGGGGCATATCACTAGCAGAACTGATAGCTCCACAGCTATCAGTTCTGCTAGCGAAATACTCGTATATTTTGTTAAAAGTGAGAAATTAAGGTAGAGCAAATAAAATAGGTAGGTGCCTCAACAGGCAGAAAGGTTCTTGAGTGGCAATCACGTATCGAAAGACGTGGGGTACCAAGCCCTCATATGGTGAAAGATGACTTGGTAAAAGTATTGAGTATCAGTTAGATGCGTACAGCACAAAACCAGCAATGGACGGCTTTCGACTGATATTTTATTTCTATAAAATATATAAAATAATTTTAAATTAAGACCTTTTTAAAAACAAGCTTTTTTAACAAAGACACAACGGAGATATGCTTAGATGATGCTAGCTAGCTGATAGCTTCCTATGGCTTCCTTCCGGCTTGAACATTATCCGGATTTAAAGTACCCGTCAAGATAAACCCAACGAGCCTAAACAGTAGTTGTAGTAGGTATTGAGTAGTTGGGTGGAACCATTGGCTTCATTATCAGACCCTGAAATATCTGGTTGTATAGTCTTTGTCAATACCAATCTAACGAGGATAAAAACGTTGTGATAGTACGCATGTTCCATTGGCCACCTTCGGACTCGATCATCAGACCAGCTCCATGGTATTGCATTTTCATCGAATTTATATACGTACCTATGCCAAATTTCAGCCCAATCGGATATTTGTAAGTATTTTAAAAATGGATCACGAGATTTGAACCGGAAAGACAGACAGACATACGAACATTGAAGTTATATAAAGCTTTGTAAGAAATAGAGCAATGAGGTTGTGAAGGTATTGGAAAGAATAGAGTATTAAAGGAGAGCCCCCCCCCCCTTTAAAAACTTAGCACTAGGTAGATACAGGCTGATTGATGATCCTTCTAAAAACTTTAAACTTACGAAATATCTACGCACTACAGATCAAATAGTCATAAGTCAAACACAAAAAATTTCGAAAAAATTAATTCAAGAAATCCTTATAAAAAAACTATCAAAAGTATAACTAAATATATAGAATGCTCTCCTTAACTAATGATCGGCAGTTACATACTTTGTATTGGCAAACGAATCAAATCAAACTTTGAACTGTACAGTATTGATTATAATGTCAAATACTCGATTAATCCGAATGATCGTTTAGCAGCTCAATCGAATAACAATTTGCTCGTCACTAAGCAATGCCGCCGAATGTCTAAACCGACATGCTAACTAATGTCGTGCATTTCTGAGAGCGTTTACTTTAAGTGTCCGCGCATAAAACTGATAGGTATGCGATATATCCGAGTGGCCATCAATCTGCGGCTGAATCGAATAACATCTCGATACTCGGTATCGAAAAAAAAGAACGTCTAGTGCGGTCCCTTTGTTCTAAAGAATCTGATCGCGATAGTTCTTTAGACTCAGAGAACGACAAACAAAGAACTTTATATTTATTAGGTTTAAAATGTTACTGAGATCTGATGAATTTTGTTATATAAATGGAGGAAAATGCTATAGATGCAAGGGTTTAATAGGTGCTTTATGTTTGATTAAAATTTTTATTACGTGGGGTAACTAACCCAGTTGCCAGTATTGATGTATTTTGGTAGAAGTTAATTATTTAGAATGTTTTATTTTGAAACATCCACGCCAGTTCCTCTTGAGTGTATATCAGGAACACCACAGGACACAAAATAGATTTTATAAATTAATTCAGGAGTTAAGATCACTGTAATTAAAGTCAATTAAATACTTGACTACACTGGAATAATAATTTGAACGAATAAGAAATGTGGGCAATACATTTGTAAATTTAAAATACATTATTTACGCGAGAAAAACGCAGTTTTTTTTTTATCATGATAAATTATATTTAAACGGCAAACAATTTAACCATTTAAAGCTTAATGAAACCGAAATAGACGTATTATAACAATGCAAGAACAAAACAAAAAGCAACACGGTCAAATCAAATGCAGGAAGTTAGATTAGGATCGGGCGTCACTTGTTCGTCATGATGAATACCAAATTGGAGATAGAAGCAATAGTGTAATATCTCGAATACATAAAACATTCCAATTTAATCGTTAAAAACAGGGCAATAAAGTTCAATTTCCTCAAATATTGCTCTGTTGTTTGACAGCTTATTGCAAATCTATATGAAATTTCGGTCCAACAATTGGGGAGTGCACCCTACGGCATGCGGGCATTCGCGCCTTGTACTATGGCATGCAATCGTTTCGTTACTACTGCATGCCGCATGCCGATCGCGTGTACTGGTGTAAGGGTTTTATACATATGCGATTTCCTTTGGCGATATATATGTATCTATAAAACTACTTATTTTAGAACGAATACTTGATTGTAGCTCTTACAAGCTATCATTTAATTTGATTCGTTCGCATTTCCGATTCAAAATTTGTAATCCATTTTAAGCACTTGTTGGGATCCGATTGAGTTTAAATATGGTACACTTATGTAACTTCGGCTTGCCATGGCACTGGTTTGATATGGGAGAAATTGTAAGGAAAGTAGTAAAAACAACTATTTTATTTTCTAGCGGTACGAAGTTGTTGTTATAGCCGTCAAATAATTTTCAGCCAAAATGGGTTAGGCCACTTTAGTTCCCATGGCCTCAACTAATCGTATCACATTGTCACGTTTCTGATCTTGTATGTATAAAATAATCCGCAACTTTCTTGTCGCAAATATGCATCCAGCCATATCCTCGTATGTCGACATCCATTTGTCAGCATCGATCGCATTCGCCATCATTCCGACCGCCAGACGCGCCGACCACCGCCGACTATGTGTAATAGCTAATTGTTTTATTTTACACGACCGAAACTTTGATATATCGCCAGAAAAACGACCATTAAACTGCCATCATGAGTCTTTAATAGCCTATTAGTAGTGGGATTATAGAAAGACACAAATTATGCTGTCTTATGCGGATTAGTTGATTTTAGATGGATTAGCGTTAGTAATTATATAAGATACTTTCGTAGTTTTGTTTTAGACTAATGCTTCTTCGTCCAATGCTTGTTTGATTTAACTGACTTCAACAAAGGAGGTTCTCTATGCGACCCGTATGTAAGTATTTTTGTATGTCCGCGATTTTCTCAAAAACTACTGATCCGATTTGAATGGGGTTTTCGTTATTAAATGCACATTTGTTCAGGAAAGATTTTACTGTATAATATTAGGGGCTGATGAAGATCAAACGCAAATGACACGTGATCGCTGTGATCGTACGTCTATGTATTGTTTTCACCATTCCATAACATAACATCACGTCTGTACGATTTTAGGGGGTAAACAGAAGTTTATAGTTAGTAAGTTTATAGCTTATTTTTTATAGTTAATTATATAGCAGTGCTAGCCTAGTGGTTAGACCGTTGGACTACAAAGTCAGAGGTATCTGGTTTAAACCCAGGCACGTCTGTCTTTTCGAAAGCGTATGAAACGGTGAAGGAAAACGTCGTGATGGAACCTGCATGCCTAAGAGTTTCTCTAAGGTGTGTGAAGTTCACCAATCCGCACTGGGCCAGTGTGGTCGACTATGGCCTAAACCCTCTCAGTTTGTGAGGAGGCCCGAGCCCAACGATGGGATAGTTTTTTAACAGGGCTAATATTATATTATAACTATAAATAGATTTTTAGCGAGTAGTCATCTAGAATGTAAGTGACGTCATCATGATCCGAAGGACTTCCACTGCAGGACAAAAACCACCCTACAGACCGCCATGACGACCAGCTTTGTGCTATGCATTCAGCTCTTATCCGCGAGCTTCATCTTTTTTTAAGTGAAATAAATATTCCAAATTTAGGTATATAGGTCTTGGCAATTACTATTCGTCTTTTTTATTTAATAAATACATTGATTATAAAACGGTTAACACAAATGTAAACAATTATAAGATTTATAAAGTCTAACTAGTCACTTGAAAAAGTGTTAATATTGCTTGAATATGTAAACTATTTACAATTAAAATGTTATATTTATTACCTGTCAATATGATGCTAAATTAATTGTAATAACTAACATATTGACAAATGAAATAGACTCCTTTTTATTACCTTTCAATAACGTGCAATAAATTAACCGTAATTTACCGATTCAATCACACTTTTTTGCACCAAACTCGTATCAATGCATCGAATATCAATCACGACGTGTAAATTATTCTCTAGTACTGAATTTATATTGACGAAACCAGTTCAAATACTCGTTACATAATTATACTGAGTATCTTGATTGCCGCCTTCGTCACAATCTCTCTCTTTTTTATCACACAAAATAAAAAGAAAAGAAAAATGCATCGGACACGTTCACTTTATGGTACGTGATTGAGAAAAGTGGGCGTGCTTGATGCATTTATCGAGTGGAAATTATAGATTAATAACGTCAATCATTTACAACGCCATTATTTCACTTCTGGATCCCGATGGATACAAATTGATCACGCTTAATTTATTTATCAATTAATATTGCTTTTTGTTGCGATCTAACAGCTTCTTTGGCGCCTTAAATGTGATTATTATTACAAGTGTTGCCAGCACGGATAATCTTTACACGTTCAGTAATAATTCTTGGAACTAGTGAAGTCACGAGCGGTTTGTATCTGTCCACAGATGAAATATCTACCCTATGGCAAGTAGTAATCAATTTTGATATTACAGTTATATTTAATTTTAGTAACGGAATAACGACTTAACTTGACGAATGTAGGCGACCCGGCTAATTATATGGTTTTTTTATTGCTGGTTTATATTTAGAAGCAGTCACCATACAGATATCTGATATCAGGTATTGATGAAGACATAATGTCGTTATTAATAGCTGGTTTCAATATTTAAGTAACAGATAGATTTGCTTCCTGCCAATAGTTTTTTGACAGATTTTCCACATGAGAAAAAACTATGTCAAAATTCTAGTTAATGTAAGTAAGACTAGGGGAGAGGTATACAAAATGATAACCCTAAGGAAAAAAGAGACTACAGACAAAAAATAAAGTTTTATCTTATAAAATAAACATAGTGTATATTTGATATTAAAGATGTTCCGGTATATTGGCAAAGCGAATTTTCAGATTTATATTTATCTTCCAAATTATTTAAGAGTTAAACATTAAAATCGACTGTCAATCTTTACTACCGTTACGATGGGGACCGCTTTCGATGACATTCCAAAACTTACCTGTTCCATAGACAACTAGTAAAACTATCATCAGACCAACATTTGTTTTTTCTCCAAAACCCAGTGTACTTAGTTTATGTAATAAGTCTTTCAAAAACACGTAGCGTGGGCGGCAAAAACTCCCTTTGTTGCCGCTCGAGCGAGCTGATTTCTTAAATAATGGTGGTTTGTGTAGGTAGGAGGGCTTCGGCGAACCACATAGCAGGCAGGCATAGGCGAGACCTGGTGCAATCAGTCTTATTCCGCGCGGACGCGCCGCTATTAGTCAACGCCTGGTGCAGAGACAACCGTCCCTTTCCCCCGACCTCCTCTCGGGACGAGTATCGATTGTTTGTAATCGATTTCGGTTTGCGCTGTGTTATATCGATTATGTGTTGAATGTTTGGAGGTAAAGTTGAATTGTTGTTTTAGGTGGTGTTATAGGTAAGTGCTACTTTTTATATCACTAAAAATGGTGTTTGTAGTATTTTGGCAATTAATATGAGATAACGTTTATGCGAGTATTTTTTAAATTAAAAATAAACATTCATTCTGAAGTCATCACTCTTGAAGCAGAAAAATGGAATTGCTATTTGGATCAAAATGATCAAACCTTTAATTTATTAACTTTAAAATTAACTATAAAATATCAACTCTTTTTACAATCGTTGAATGCCACAGCAACATTTCTTTCATGTCCTCTTGATTTTAAGTGTCCTACGTTTTTTTTTTATGTCAAAAGTGAGACAACTGAAGCTTATCAAATCCATCAATATCCAAAAGCTAAGTCAACTCGCTGGTCAGACCGCCGCCCGCGCTGCCTTAAGGCCAAGTGACTTCACCTAAGCAATAACTTGAACGGTCCGAACGTAAACTGAATGGGGTAAACAGCATTATCGACCAGTCGTGGCCTAATCAAGGCCTTGGAGCCGGCCTCCAAATGACCACTCAGAAAATTACTGTTGTTTAGCGAAACGAAGAAACGTGCTCATTATAAGCCTTTATAATGTTGGAAGGTATTGAGTGTAAATTTGCTGTTGAATTTTAGTAGGTATGGATTGGAAAATTGATCTGGTAAAGCAGGTTAACATACGTACCGATATTATATTTTCTATGAGGTGTTGTATATAATAGGTGTTAATGGAGATGTAAGCAACAAAAAAAATGAATTGAGAAGCTAAATTCGGTAACAGTAACACAACAGTGACAGTTTTTGGGAACGATAACACTACTGAATTTACAGCGGATCTATAAATTATTTTGATATCAATTTTATTTTACAATATATCTAAATACAAATTAATGAAAAATCCAGTTTACAAACCTTATTAAATTATACAGCAGTCCATATTAAAGTACCTACATAATGTGTAGTTCATACTTATATATAGTCTGATGTTATCTTAGCTTATACATTCTGATCTACACTATTTACACCACTTATCTATATACACCTTATTGATAAATATCATTTAGCATCCATATTATCTTCATAGACCTCTATACCTTTATCAATATTCATTACCTATATTTTATTCACGTGGTCGACTGTTATCACGGAGTTTCTCACTGCGGCATCATAATGAAGAGTTTAAATTTAGGACTAATGGTTGACCAATAAGATAAAAGCGAGAAGGCTGAGCTTGCAAACATAATCAGACACTTTTTACCAACTCTAAGTTTGAAGATATAAGGATGGAAATTGTTTGGTGGAGTAGTAATTTAAGTTGGTTAGGTCATAATGACGGACGCATGGACGGCCGCATACAAAGCAGCCGGCTACCAGAATAAAGTTATCTGGCGATACATCCCCGTATTAATGGCCAACTCGTTACTTGGGTATTGAGACGTTTTGGATCACTAAAACTGATGATTCCGAGGTATCGAACCTTTTGGAAAAATAAACATGAACAGTATTCGTTTATTTTTGGCAGGAACAGGTCCGCAGTATTTGTGATCCCCGATTTTAAATCGTCTTTACATAAGCGTCTTTGAGAGTATTTTTTATTATTTGGATGGCGTAACTTGTAATTTATCGATTTATATAAAAGGCAGTGTCCTTTTTGAGTCCGAGGATAAAGTGTGGCTCAATACTGCGCGATAAATAAAAAAATAAACCTTACGCCTGTAATTCCCGAGTGGGGGTGGCAAAAGTGTACTGTGTAGGTGCACCTGCATATCGCCGACGATACTCGGTCCCGATGTCATTCTGAAAACTTGAGAAATTGCTTAGAGCTTGATTGAAAAGGACGGAGTACTTCCAAAGGAAGCAAATCGATATGGCAGTTACTTAGTATAACATAGTCTCGAAAACAAAGGATAAACAACAGAGTCTCAAGGAATGCCCACGTTCAAGCGAAGCGTTTAGTTAAGTCACCATAATGGGTCCTCCGCAATAGTGAGCGCGCAATCACGGCAAGCCCCATCGTCTCGCTCCGTGTGCCCTGACCGCGGCCAATGTCTGCGGTCCCCACACTATAATTTGCCAGTTTTCGCCGCCTAGCTGCCTGTAATTTCGTAACAACCTCGAGCTTGAAGACTTCATTTTAAATTTTTTACCTTTACCTTTTTTGTTGCCGATAGATCCGTAATCACTGCCTTTAAGTTACGTAACCACGGAGAAAGTGCACCATAATTCCGCAGGACCCAACGTTTCATCATACCAACGACCGAGCAACATTCACATGTAAAGCGACCTTTGTTTTTCTTTACGAATATAAGTTAATGAGTCAATGTGACTCGTTGTTTATACAAGTACAGTCTTGGTTCATAGAAAACTAATCTGGTTACCAAATGTTCATTCAAATGCAAAAGAAACCTGTGTTCTATGGAAAAAACTGACTATGGACGAGCGTTAAAATGTGCAAGGCACAAGTGGACGTATTTAAATGAGGCGTGCGTCATAAACGTCAAAGACGTCACATAAATCATAAAATGCTGTGAGGACAAAGACTCCTGGCGTCTGCAGTAGTCCCTTAATAGGATTTCGTGAAATCAGGTCAGGATAACATGTGCTTCAGTCCATTGTTCTACATTGTGCAATCTTCCGGGTTTCGCGGCGGGCCATTGTCGGCGGCATGCAAATTTTTTGTTTCAATTCAAAAGCGCTCCACACTGTTAGGTCTTCACTTTGTTCAGTTTTTGCAGATTTTTTTGCATTATTGTTGGCTGTCTTAACATCTTATTCTATGATAAATGTAAATGTTGCTTTCATTTTCATTTCTGCTGTTGTTCGTTTTAAATTTGCGAAAATTTTAGTTGCGTGTTTAATCTCTATTCATAATCAAAGTACGTACATTCAAGCAATTTTAAGCACTTACATGATAATATCGCGTACCAATTTTGCGGGTTCACGTGAAGTCGCATTACCATTTGTATAACGTAGTTACACGCAATATCGAGAATCGAATTCATGGGAAGTCTGGGACAAAACAAATCACCGTGTCACACCAACCATTTACTTGCAAATTTCGTGCAAAAGTATCGAAAAAAACTCGGAGATAAAGGTACAAAAGTGTTCTATTCTAGTCGCCAAATGAATAATTACCTTTCACGTCTCTCCTTTCAATCCGCGGCGGGCGATCGATCAGCGTCCCAGAACTCTTTCAGTGGCGTCACCCTTGCCGCGGTTCAGGTAAGACGCAATTAATCTGAAACATCCCGAATCAGTATTACATTAAAAACGAAATAAAAACTCCGTAGCGTGCCGTTTTTTCGCTGCCGCGTTTTCTTTTCCATTCAGATTTTTTTGACAGCACGAAAAATGATCGTCATTTATTTGACTCGTACACAATGTAGGACTGTTTGAGTACGAGTATTTGCTATAAATACGCATTTTTCTCTACATCTCCTTCCTCAGTGGGGTGAGCATTAGCCTCGGCCGAAGGGAGTCTCGCGTATTCCCTTTGTTCGATTTCGAGATTTTAGGGGAGTGCCGATTCTTATATTCTCAGGGAATCCATCAAAATAATCGCATGCTCATGTATAATGGATTCGTGGTGTCAACAGAGTTTCGTGTGATTAACTACTGTCGAACTTGAGAGATATGAAAAATATTCGATATTTATGTGTATCAGGCCCCAATTTTCTTTTTATTTGGGATATTAAATTAAAAATTGCCTGTTGCGTATTTTATGTCAACACAAATTATACACGTTTCAAAGAAGACGTAGCCAATGATTGTATCAGTGTTTTAATTGAAACTGTAGAACTGGCCTGACACCCAGTCACATAACTCAAGTCCATCTCAATTACTCAATCAAGATCGAGTAAGTAGGAAGCGACTTAATGCTAGTTCTAATTGAAATGGCGTCGAACCAGCCACGGCATACGTCGCGTGTACTTCATTAGCACGCAGCATAAAAGGCATTTTGTTTCTTTATACTTTTTAAACGGCATCTGTTGTTTAAGTGAGCACCGTGCACTGGCAATGTCATATTTCCCTCGTTGTTCAACGCTAATAGTTTTTCTAAGCTCGATTTTAAGGTTCGTCTCCGACATTGTGCGTCGGTCGGCCGAAACATCGACTCATTGTGTGATAAATTAGTGAACATAAATACTGTTTTGTCTTTGCCCATTCAGTTGTAATTAGGTAGCACAATTTGCTCTGTTGAATCGTTAATGAGACCGAAGCTGCGGGACAATAAGCGGTAAATCAATTAGACAATGCGTTCACTGATTTTTACGCTTTTGACAGGTGTAGTTATGAATATGAAGTGGGTTTAAAGGCGAACGGTTACACATTATGGTGTTCGAGTATGTGAGTGTGTTAGGTAATTTTATTGCTTCAAATAAATTATACGAATGGACTTAGTTTAATGTATTACAAAATATTTTATTGCAGATAAGTATTATAAATATTGTACATATTCATGGTGGAATAATTGACTTATTTATACACTAGTTATTATAGGCCCCTATATCAAAATACTTTGCAATAAAATATATTGTTTCCTAAGTAATTTTCTTTAAAATAATAAATATGGGTACCGGAATTTGGACCGAAATCCTTGGACCACTTAATCAAATGACTGAAATATATTTTGTATAAAATTTGGTGCACCTTGGGAAACAGTATATGTCCTTCTAAGCTATTGTGAAATAAAATAAATGATATGTTTTATAAATTATTATCTAATTGATATGTTTTATACAATATTTAAAAACTTGTTTAATACATGTAAATAGTGACTATTTAGCTGCCATGCGGAAATCAGACCAACAAGAATGTAATTGTAATAAATTTATCAAATCAAATCACACGTCAACTCATAACCAAGTAAAAAGGCAGGCAAAAACTAGGCTTTTAGCAATATTTAATGCAATTACAAATGCAAATACAGCATGATATCTAACTAAAATTCTCTGGGCAACATTTATAAACTTAAGTTTGCATGGTTAAGTAAACTGAAGTTAAGTCAAATATAGTTTAAGTGCAGTGTTAAAAACTTGTTAAGGTATTTACTCGTGTAGTTCACTATAAAATAAATAGTCAATTCTACTGTATTGGAAACGTTATTTTTTTTAGTTCAACATAATGATTTCATCTACAGAACATATGAGAATAGATACATAGTCTTTTTTGTAGTTATTATTATATTATTATTATTATTATTACGAGCCATTTGTGTCCCACTGCTGGGCAAAGGCCTCCCTCCACTTTTTCCACTCCTCTCCGTTCGTTGCCATGTCAGGCCAGTCCCTCGAAAAGTGGTCCAGCTCGTCCCGCTATCTCCGCCTGGGTCTACCTCGTTGCCTTTTTGTATTTCGTGGGGACCAGTCAGTTATTATTTTGGCCCATTCGTTATTTTTCATGCGGCAGATATGGCCGGCCCAGTCCCACTTAAGCTTGGCAGCCTTTTGACATACGTCGGCAATTTGCGTTATGGAGCGAAGTGTGGTGTTCTTGACGTGGTCTGTGAGTTTAATATTAAGAATACTACGCTCCATGGACCGCTGACAAACCGCTAGCGTGGACTTTTGATGTTTGGTCAAAAACCAAGTCTGTGCGCCATAGGTAAGGATTGGGAGAATACACATATCCATGAGCCTGCGCTTTAATTTCATAGGAAGATCGCCTTTCAGCAGCTCCTTCATAGACCAAAAGCTCCTCCAGGCATTTTCAACTCGGCGTGAGATTTCTGCTTCTTGCCTTGCCTGGAAGGAAACTATTTGGCCTAAGTACACATACTCATGGACATACGCAATCTCCACATTCTCTAACCTAATTTTTTTTTGGACGCTGTTTGTCATTACTTTGGTCTTTGACATATTTATCTGCAGTCCGACCCCGCGGCCTGCAGCACTCAGTTCGCAAAGCATTTGCTCTAAGTCAGAGGCTGACGAAGAGAGAAGGACAATGTCATCGGCGAAACGTAGATTTGTTAGTCTTTTCTCTCCGACGACAATGCCCCTCTTGCTCCAGCCGGCTGCCAGCTTTTGAAACACGTCTTCAAGGGCCGCGGTAAAAAGTTTAGGGGACAGAGGGTCTCCCTGTTTTACTCCTTTTTCGATTCGGAAGGACGGTCCTGCGCAGGTATGTATTTTGATTGCAGCTGTGCTATTTAAATATATTTGTTTTAAGAGATGGATGTATGTAGATGGTATGTTTTGTAACTGTAACGATTTGAATAGGGCGCTATGATGAATACTGTCAAATGCTTTGGAATAATCTATAAAGCCTAGATATAATGGTAATTTGAATTCATGATATTTTTCGATTATTTGATTAATTAAATGGAGGTGGTCGGTCGTCGATAAGCCGGGGCGAAAACCCGCTTGCTCGGCAGGCTGATGGGTGTCCAGCTGGTGGGCAATTCGATTTTCGATAACTTTAATAAAAGCTTTATAAAGATGTGAAATGAGACTAATAGGGCGGTAATTTTCGATATTGGACTTGTCACCTTTATTACCTTTGGACTTGTTATTATTATAACTAATTAATAAATACTGATATTTTTAATGACGAAATCTAACTTTAAAAGTCTTAGCTGAAACCGTTTATAAAATGTTATCAAAATCGGATACATTACTTATTCAAGACGGGCAAATCGATTTACTTTCATATTTGTAAAATTAATGTAGATTTACTTTTTCACTCAAAAATTATTAGCTTCTGTCAACTCTTCCGCCGCAGCGGCGAACGAATTCTTAACCAAAAACTAAAGTTATCAATCAACCGCGCGAAACATTTGTTCGTATACTCGGCGATTTGTCCGAATGAAAAATTAATTTCGCCGATGATTCATTTAATGGTGTACAATAAAACGTAATTGCTGTTTGGAAGTTTTTACATCTTGCTCTTGTCTAAATTAATTTGTTTCAACCAACGGTGGCTTAAAACGGTGTTGAATAACCTGTAAAAATATCGACGGAAATGTTTTTTTGATGTAAAGAGAGCTATCTGACTGGTGTGATTGGGATTCGAGCATTTTTCACAACATAAAAATATGAAGTCATTATAACTACTGGTATTTATTTTTTATGAGAATACATTATTATGTTGGCGCTTTTAAAAGTGGTTTGTACCTAACATTAACGGCAGTAAATATATTTATTTTTCTTAGACGATATTTCTTATTACACACCGTCACGCCTATATTACCCAGCGGGGGTGGCAGAGGTGTACTGAGTACACCCACGTTTCGCCGACGATGTTAGGTTCCATGTAATAGGAGGCGAGCCTATTGCCATATACCGGGCACAATGCCAGACTCCGGAAATCATACTGGGAATTTTTCGTTAGAAAAACTACATTTGTCCGACCTAGGATTTGAACCCTCGTGATCACAAAGCGATGCGCTTTGCCACCAGACCAACGAGGCAGTCTTATTATTTATATGATACTATTGCACTTGGAATACAATTAAATTAGAAAAAAGAACTAATGTTTAACTAACTAATATTTTAATATAAGTTAGATTAGAGAGAAGAACGAGAGAATGAACAAATGGAACTAAAACCACAACATACTTTATTGCCAATTTAAGAGTATTTTGGAGAGATCTCAAAACCTCTTGGTTTACATGATTAATCCTACTTCTCAAACGACAAAATTCATTCAAATCCAAGCATAAACTAAGAGACACCTCCCATTGAATCCTGAGAACCAAAACAATCAGGTGACAGGATGAGATATGATATTTCGTAAAACAATGAGCGGTATCTCGCCATAATAATGGGATGAAATATCTGTGGTAACAATTTATATTCTAACGCTGGATTCAACTTGACAATTTATTAATCAAAACGATTACCTCCCCTGCAAAACCTCGCTATTGTGAAAATATTGTCGGCCAAAACAATCCTATGAATAATTAAGGATTTAAATTTTACACAACAAAGGCATAAAACAATAAACGCCCTTCAAAGTGGACAAAGGCATTTCTGTGAGTGGCATTTGGGTGCCCCTCGTAAAAATTTTAATATGTGGGGTCGGACGCGAACTTATTGCCGGCATCCAACTTCATATTAGCACCTACTTAGTTGTTAACGCATTCCGATGCATACATGCTGAATACCTAAGTTTTGTGAGGAAAAGCATGTATTTTTTCTTGTTACATTAATTGGCTTGTAATCTATACTAGAGTCAGCCTAACTGATATAGTTACTGAAGCAAGAGTCATTCATATTCTACATATAGATTTTCCTATCAATATGACCTTTAAATAAATCTAAAATTAATTGATGTACTGAACATATAGACAAAAAGTCAATAAAAATAATGTCAGAGACCAATAAACTGATTTATGATACTATGAAGTAATAGCCACAGGAACAGGCAGGGTTCATTTGTAGCTTACTAATAAGAATACGTAAAAATATCCAAAATATACAAAACATGTAGGCAAATAATTAATAACTAATTTTTAGATTAATACTGAAATCAATTAAGGCCGCCATCGGTTTGGTATACGTCTCCGACACATGTCGGTCCCCACTTCCCTCAGCTTTTTCCATAACGACCTGTGAGCCCCTCCCTTCTTTAGAGAGAAAAGCATAATCCATCACTGTACGTCACCCCTATTTTGGTACTTGCCGTTCCACTCGCACGCGTCAAACAAAAGTATATCTTTCCTCGTCTCCCCCGCTAGGGGTAGTTTCTCTCAGTCGCCGCTTGACGGGTGATCATTTTTCTTGTGGCGCGTTCAATCATCGCGTCACTATCGCCTTCCCTTTCATCCGAGGGCTTGTTTTATCGTGGTCCCTTTCGCACGGGCCCTTCCTGTCTTTCTGTGTGTCCCTTATTTTCTGTTAGCGGTGCGTGTTCCACTACGTGCTTGCAGACCAAATATGGCGTCTTTTGTGTTTGATTTTGACGTTTTAATTTTTGTTAATAAAGTAGTCTGTTTTTGTAATTAATGCTTTTGTTATATTTATTAGCGTAACCGTTAGAGAACGGGTTGGGTAAGCGAATGTTGGAATGTAATAAATTTTAAAGATCTTAATTAAATTTATTAGATGTCGGATCGTTGATTATTAATAATCGTTTCATTGTTAATAGAATCGATTTAAAATTAATTCTGCTATTAATTTATGGGTCGTATAAAGCTCGGAGCTAAGATGGGGATTGTGGAGTATTAATCCACCAGTCGTAGATATCAGGGTGTAGAAACGTATGCAAATGCAACTGAATGTATTTAATGGTCAACTAGGATGAGGAAAAATGTAAGACAAATAGTATATTCTACAAAAGTAATTATTGCAAAGAGTTTTTAAATATTATGTAGGTACCGGAAAACTAGCACTTACTTTTTGTTTGAATGAAATTATTATAATCCATGAAAAAATAATTAGTTGTAGCATGATGAATCATTTTTATGATTAGTTAATTTCAGCTATCACAGATATCATTATTATTTAATTTACTGAAAGAATGTGTAGTGACATATTTTTGACTTAAGCTAAAGCTTAAGAAATATATTTAATTATCCGGAAGATAGTAATAATATAGTAGTAATAGTAATAATAATTAAATAGTAATGATATAATGACATGATACCTTGCAGACAGTTCATATTTTATAGTAATATTTAAACGAATTCCAGTTACTGTATTCCAAATAATCAAATAGCTAGTAATTATAAAATATTAATACTCATATTTACGTATATATGTGCAGGTACACTCAAGGAGACAAGAGAAATGTTACGTATATAGTAACTTAGTAAAATGTTTTAGGGGTTCGTATTATATTTAAAAAAAATGTGTTGACTTTTTTTAACATTTAGAAACACTCTATATATTAACACTTCGTTACATAAAGCGGCATTATCACTAACGAATTGATTATTTCACCTTAAAATTTGTCGTTGGTAACTTTGTTATATATAATAATAATAATATAATATCAGCCTGTATTGCCCACTGCTGGACAAAGGCCTTCTCTCACTAATCGAGGTGAGAGAGATAAGGTCATACTCCACCACGCGGACCCAGTGCGGATTGGTGGAGGCAGGTTTAAGGCTTCCAACTCGGCTTAACGACTACCAAATTAAGTGGTAGCCGGGACCAACGGCTTAACGTGCCTTCCGAAGCACGGAGACGCTCGAATATGAAAATGCCACAAACGGTCACCCATCTCGGGCCAACCGAGTCGAACGCTGCTTAACCTTGGTAATCGGTAAGAACACCGCGGTCGTTTTATGTTAGATTAGCGATAAATCTAATATTTTAAGAAAGTCTCTGCAACTGAACGATACAAGATAAACAGTCTAAAATTTGTACGTATACTACGCGGCGTGCAGGATGCTAGCGATGTCCGCGCCCCGGGACCGCCCGGGACTCCTGTAGATTGACTCGTCAGAATATTTGAATTTTAATCCCGGCCAAACGTTACATAAACACCACTTTATTTATTCATGAGCCTACCGGTGCACTGGCTTTGTTTATTGTCAAGTGAAATCTGTTTTATTTAACAGTATTTGAAATTCACTGTATAGTTAAGTAAAATGAAATTAAAATATCCCTGAGTAGTTGCCGAGCTTACAACGTCGGAGAAGGATTATATAAGATGTGTCGCTACAATATTGTTAGAGAAAATCATTAGAAGAGTAATTCAATGATAATTACTTACTTATCTATCTAAATGCTTTAGAGAAAAACTACAACAAAGTCATCTCCTAAAAATTGAAATGGAATCTAGCTTAGTAGTATTAATACCATAGTAGATATTTTTGTGAAGTTTTAAATCTGTACTCTGTACGTAGCCGTACAGAGTACAGATTTAAAAAATCTTTAAATGAATATTTTATCTCCTAAATAATATTATCTGATGTAGTCAAAACTTTATTTTTCAATGATAGCAACCATTTGCCTAAACCTCTCGGCCATTTTGTGACGGAATTTTGAGGCGACTTTGTGTGTCCTCGAAGCTTAGGGGTTATAATATTTTAAAATTTTTGCACGCTCAGAAATATAAAATAATAAACCCCTTTTTTACTCACCTACTTCTGAAAAGGCGACGTCTATTTGGATCCGTATACTTTTTTAATTGTAATGCTCGTGTACGTATAATAATAATTTGTATTAACATATAACACATAGTCTTTTAAATAATAGTAATAATTTATATAATAAGCTTATAGGTAGTTGATTGCGAAGTCCACCCCGACCTCAAGGAAGGCGCGACCACGGACGCGGTGTAGTCGAATAACGTATCGACTTCTCATTGTAGGGCACTTGATACGTTATGTTTTAACCTCTAGAGCCAGTTAATGATATAATATTATACATTTTGTTTAACATTACACAATCAGAAATATAAACAAAATAAACCCTATTTTAATCACGACTAATGGCGATGAACCACTACCTTAAGTGAAATTTTCTTCTTATTCAAAAAATAGGTAGACTGGACACTAGGATTTATTTTTAGGTTTACAAACTGAAAATGTATACACATACACAAATAATATAATAGTAAAATGTTCAATTATAATATTGCTACTATTATATTTAAAAAAACACGTATAGTTTTAAATATATATAATATATAATATACGCTTGTAGGTCGTTGATTGCGAAGTCCGCCCCCGGCCTCGAGTGAGGCGCGACGCGGTGTAGTCGAATAACGTATCGACTTCTCGTTGTAGGGCACTTGGTACGTTCTTTTTATAACCGTAGAGTCGGTTAATAATAAATATAATATTATATTTTATATAAAAAAAATTAATACATTCTTGCAGATGGAAGTTCGGGACATAGCGGTGGCTTTTATTGAACTTTATTAGAGGTATGTTACTTTTCTATAATTTATAAATCAAAATGTACTTTTTTTTTGCTTGGTCTTATAGAGCGTTCGAGCTTAATAGTTGCACGCTCGCCCTCTTGTCCGGTGAAGCTGTAAAGGCCCCGCGACCAACAGCGCAGCTCATTTACACACACACACACACACACACACACACACACACACACGCACACACACACACTTATAAAGCGAAGGCCTAATCAGTGTAATAATTTAAAAAAAATAACACATTATATCAAACTGGTTTTATTGAAAACTATTTATAAAATTAATAATTAAGTCATTAAACTATCTAAAAAATCTTTTCCTTTTAAGACGTTTAATCGTAGCCTTATTAAGACATTAATTAAATCTAACTAACAAAATTATAAAATTAATATTCTATGCCCAAATGAATCGCGCTACCTGTCCAATAAGTCGTTGACATCAATTTTATTATAAGAATATATAAAAAAAATATTCCAACCAGAATTTATTATTAACGGTTTCAAGTGGAACATATTTGGGAAGCCTTGCCGAGACCTTTAGGCTGCTGGCGATTTGATGGCTTTTTAATAAGTTACCATGTATGGTGGGCATGAAATTTAATTGTATGGCCATAAAAGATGGCCAATGACGAGGTGTAGATCACCAAGATATGAGCTAGCCGGTGTTAATTATACGATTTTACAACGTAATTAATGATGGAGTTTTTAATCAGAATTTACTTTGAATCCTGTATTTTTGCTGCAAAATTAATGCGTGACATGGAAACTGAATTTACTTTACCACTGTTACATGTATCTTTTAGACGCTTGATGATAAAACGGGAAATCAGTAACATGAATAATGTCTTTATTTGAATATACTATACTTATATTATATGATTTGCTATTTAAATAGATTTTTTTGAACTTAATTATTAATTAACTTGTCCCTGTAGATAAACAGTGGTGATAAAGTCAATTATTACTGAAAAAATTACAAATAGATATATGATTTTTAAGAAAAAAAACTACAAAGTGTTTCGATTATATAATTGCTTCACAAATTTAATACTAAAACCAAATTTCCAAATTTAACATTTTTTACCCCTTTTTTAAGCCCTTTTTACCCCAATTAACAATGAAACTTGTACATGTATGTGTGCGTATCGAGATATACGTTATAGAAATGCATTTGAAGTCTGAATCAAAAATAAATTTAGTTTTTTATAGCGCACTAAAGGATTAACAGCATTTGAAAGAAATGTAAGATATAATAAAAATTGTTGGATTCAATTCATTTATCGACTTTGAACAAACTACTTTCAGGACATGCGTTTATATATGACACCTCGTATAAGTTGATTTGAATTTTTTTACACACGTTCTTATACTTTGGTTTCTTTAGACATATTCAGTTGTTTTTCTTATTGTAATTAGATAAGGAGAAAGCCACAAAGGTGGGCCGCTAATCCATTTTTTTTGTTTTTGTTGACGCGTACGGGGGAAAGATAGTGGCATCCATTAGTGCTACAAGGCTGAGTAAAGAGCCGACACCAGTTGTCGGGGAGTATCCTACATAATATAAATATTCAATAGGGGTTTGAATATGTTAATACAGCGTCTCCTCATTGGGTTGTAGATTGCTACGTCGTTTTTATCTTATACGACATTTAACTCCGGTAATTCAATTTACTCTATTTGCATAATGTCGCCTGCTTTCTAAAGTAGGTGAGTGTGGAAATCTCACTGGATGGAGACGCGATTCGTTCGTCTTCTATTGTAATATATAGTTATCATTGTTGAATTTTGTTTGATAAAACGTCGCTTTAATTACGCTCGCGATATTGATTGGCGCGTGATATTTCACGCTTGTTTCGACCCACACTGGTAGTTAACATCAGCTGAATCAAAGAGGTTTCATCACGCTATTACGTGTAGTCGAATGGAGATATCTAGAATTAATCGGGCTCTGAAGGCATACAAAGCCGTGAAATATTGCTCGCTCGTTGTTCACAATGGGTACGTCTTCATCACGACCCTATTGTTTTTTTTCTTTAGGCACCACACGCGGGATTGTTTTCTGTTACAGCCATGGAGTTGGGAAACGTGTTTTGCTGTCTCTGTGGTCATTTGTCAGGGCGTACGCACATCGATGGCTTAGTCGGTCGAGATAAAATTATATGTGTACTTAAAAATAAAATTTCTTACATACTTGTTAATAATATTTATGGTCGGCGATGTGGATAGCGCCGCGATGTGGCGACTTCACCTTACTGTCATTTATTTTACTTAGTGTGGCTTGTTCATTTTATGTGGGTAGATACGATACTAAACGTAAAGTAGATAGCACTCCAAGATAACACTTATTTCTTAGTCTTATCTGTATTAAGAAACGTTCTTGGGTAATCAAAAATTAAAATAAATTGAATAAATCGGTTAATACAGTTACAAAAAAAAGAAAAATAACATATTTTAAACCGAGTATTAAAAGAAAACCATAAACACTATAGTCTGCTATAATATTAACAAATTAAAAATTACACTTGTGTGAGTAAAATAGTTCAATTGCTTTACTTTTATATTAAGACAGGTTTTAATTTAGTTGATGGATAATTTTTCTGTTGAGTGCACAGACAAACAAAACAGAGCCCTTGTTGATCAGTAAGTTGCATTCATTAAAAAAAATTTTTGTCAAAACCGTTCCTTTTACATCAAACTTCCTATTAGCGATTAATAAAAACATAATAAATAAAACCATATGCGGAGGAAGTGAGTTCTATCACCCACATACTTCCTACCTGTAGGTATATCAACAAAAGCCGCCTCACAATAGACCGTCGCTCTTCATTCCCCGTTATCAATCTACCATGATGCCATCTGTGACGCCGCCATTACTCAATTTCCTTTCCCGCCAAAAAAGAGGCGCGTAAAAAGAATTCAAAGAAAGAATTCAAACAGGCGTTTAGAACGGAATAGAGATGAGACTGTCGCCGTTTAGTTATTTTACTGTTTGATGTAGATTTGCGTTTTGTTAAATTGGTTTTGGAATGTGTTTAATTATAGTATTAGTACTTAATTTATCTATTGATAGGTACCAACGAGTTTTTATTAATGCTGGTCTTTGGAATTTCATAGCGTAAGCTATGCAAACGACTGTTCTTTAGATGCTTCCTCTTTTAAAGAGCTATTATCGGCGCAGCTGTAATTATTATATTTTGAGTATTCATAATTGGTACGGTTTTAGGATCAGATGAACAAACTTTTCTCCTCGTATACTAATACGTTTAAACACTTCAAACTATAATGTAGGGTACCATTGTTTAAAGTACATTCCACCAACATAATAATCCTGGAGATAAGATTTTAGCGTATAACGTCAAGACCGCAATATATCGGAAACGTAAAATGTCAATTTCGCAAAATGATAAATTCGTTGACAGTATTTCTTATTGGTTATCGGTTTCTAAATGGAATACGGTACAACACCCACACGGATTCGAATTTGGACACTTGCACTGTATGTTGGTACCACTGAATGATAATTTAAATTCATTCTCTCCGCCGCCCGCGCCATCATTTGGACAAATGCTACGTCATTTGTCTAAGGGATTGCGTTGAGGAACGGGACGGGTGGATACAGGTCATACAAAAAGAAAACTCAACCTTAAATGTACTTAAAATAAATATAATTTTGCAATAACAACATCACAACAGATTCCGAAAACTTCTGTCGATGTTGTGTTACGCGAAATTAATATTTAAATACAAATACTTAAAGTTTATTTGCGCTTGTCCATTGCATATCTCATTTTGTAAGCTTCCGAAAACATTTCCGCAATGAAAAATGAAACTTCTAAAGAATGTTCGTCGGTTGATTTTTGATCAGCAAAGTTTTCTTTCAATGGGTATTGAATTAAAACTTACCGTATTTGTGCTACGTTACTAATTAATTTAATTATTTATCTCATTGTGCGCATGTTTATTCAATACGCATAATTTTAATGAAGACGCAGTTATATAGACAGGTTCTTAATATATGAATCGATGACTTTATTATGATCCCTAACGTATATGGTAGATATATTTCCAGTAGATAACGTCTTTAGTATGCGTTCATTGGTTTGAAACAGATAATTAATTTATTCTAAATTTATTTTTTTAATAGATTCCAATTCCAGTTAATATTTAGGTTTATAGTAGATAAATTAATGATCTATCTTCATCTGATGTTTTTTTTATATAAATGATGAAAGGTCAGCTAATTATTAGTTAGTAGCTTATATTAGTTGTATGTACCTAATATCCCCCACTAATCTGCGTGGTCAGTCTCTTATCCCTAGTGTTGTAAAAACGGTCTAGCTTTCAACGTGCATCAATGCTCGTAAATGTCTACTCAGCGCTAAACTCTCGATGTTCGATAATTTTTACAACACTGCTCACCACACTTAGTAAGGTAAGACCTTTCTTCAGCATTCAAACAATATACCTAGGCTGATTTTTGATGTAAGTAACTGAAGTTGATATAGCACTCAGAATTTTAACTTAAGTGACAGAGGGCGGGGCACGTTGTCATAGAACTGACGGCTGTCCGGGAAGAAAGCTTCTCGAGTGATGACCTCGTGGCGGAAGATGTGGAGTGGGCAGACCCTCCACAAGGTGGACCGATGACCTTGTGAAGGTCGCAGGTTAAAGCTGGATGCGTACAGCAAAGAGCTGGTCGTTGTGGCGATCTTTGGGAAGACCTTGGTCCTGCAGTGGACGCCTTTCGGCTGATGATCATGAACTACTAAAATTAATGAGTTCCGAAGCTGCCTCGTTAGTCTAGTGGCAAAGCGCATTGCTTTGTGATCACGAGTTCAAATCCTAGGTCGGACAAATGTAGTTTTTCTAACGAAAAATTCCCAGTATGAGTCCGGAGTCTGGAATTATGCCCAATATATATGGCAATAGGCTCATTACATGGGACTCAAATCGTCGGCGAAAAGTAGGTGTACTCAGTACACCTCTGCCACCCCCGCTTTGGGAATATAGGCGTGACGGTAATATGTTCCTACCTTGAAAAAAAATACATTTTATTAAAATTAGAGCAAGCATACTTTTATACGCAAATTAATTGATGTTATATAAATAATACACGAACGATTAAATTTCTTTACACTATAGATATTTATACTCATTTCCTATATAATAACTATTGATCCACACACAAAGCCTCATTTGACTGAAAGACTATGGTAGGCAGTCAGTGTGAAATAATCGTATCCCGTAAATGTTATATTAATGACCATCCATTTGTTCGAGTGAAATAAATTTGATGAAATTAAAAAGGAAAAAAAATCGGTATGAATAATTGTAGGACTGTTCGCCTTCTGTTATTAATCCGCCGAGGTTATGTAAAGGTACCTATTATGTAATAAAATATATGTATATATCGTTCATTAGTTGATGTTTAGCTGGTCGAAAATGAGGATAGGGATTTGAACTAAAAAAAATAGCGCAAGAAAACCTATCCTAGGACTAATAGAGTGAATAGTATTTACTTTGTGAGTTCTCTCTGAAGAAATTTTGCATAGAAATTCCTAATTATATCGGTGAGCTAAGAAAATACGTATTTTGAAATTGAAAACAATGAAGAGATTAATTTTCTTAATGAGTCATGAGTGTACTGCCCCTAAAATTCGGAATGTATTGTAAAATTGTTACAAATTCGATTTTTAGATGTGCTAGTGCAGTATAGTCGTTGGTATTCGAATCAAGCACAAGTTCGTACGCATCAAGTCACTACAGTTTCACCTTTATCTTATCTACCTTTGAATCTCAAATTAAATTGACAACCAGTAGATATTAGATTTTAATTCGTTACATTGCCATTTTACATCGAAAATTGGACCATCTATACAAGTTATCAAGAAGACCGACGATTTAGCGCAGTGGTTAAGAGCTTAACCTGTTCCGCTCACTGTGTCTAATAGTGACGGGTTCGATTCCCGCACGGGACACATCTTTGTGTGATCCACAATAATTTGTTCCGGTCTGGGTATTTGACCAGCACACCCACGCCACGCCACCCACGACACAGGAATTATTCCTAGTGTAAAAAAAAGACCATAGTAGATAGCTTTAAAATTTTTACATATTACTGTTTAATGTCATTACGATCTACTCCAGCTTTAGTATACACTAAAAACGCTTATACATTGAGATACAAACCTTGATACCAATTCTTTTTACCCCTGCTTACTTGGTAATACCTAATCACATTTTTACCCGTCAACCCTACGGGTTCGAAAGCAATCTTGTTGGGCCTGGGATTACTCGTTTCTTTTTTTATTTTATCTAATTGTCCCGCGGTATGCCCCAGAGATGGGGCGATGTGTCGCGGAGTCTGCTCGGTGGCCGCGCGGAAACCAATTTCAAAAGACCCAGAAACTATACAGAGACGGATGGGTGAGCTTTTCGAGTGTTAAGAAAAAAGTTGATGTGATGTAAAAAAATCGACTTCCACAACAAAGTTAGATCGAAAAATTGTAAAAAATAAAATTAAATTAAATAGTAACTATGAAGTTTCTTGCCCTTCTTCTCCATAGGTCATGGCATTCCGAAGTAGTGGTGGAGTCTTTGTTACTTTTTTGACGATTTATAAAGAATTTAATGGTTTTGATTCTTTGATATCTATCTCATAGAGGTGGAGTACCATTGGTTTATAAGATTTTTGTTTACTACGCGTATCTTTAAAACTGGAAGGTGAAGATTTACACCCTTACGCCTATATTTGCCGAGCGGGAAAGGTAGAGGTCTACTATGTACTCATAGATTTCGCCGGTGATGTTAGGTCACAGTGTAATAAGAGGCGAGCCTATAGCCATGATACGGGACACACCTCCAGACTTTTTAATACAAAAATCTCACTGCTCAACCTTTAATATAACTGTACATAAGATATAAATATTTCAATAGGCTCACTAACTCCACAAAACTTATGCCTTAAGTTCCGATACTACCTACGTAAGTTCCTAGATAGATTAATAATATTTTTTTTGGATTCTACAATCAGTACTGAAGGATTACATTGAAAACAAATTATTTTATCTTTCCATGTAAATAAATGAGAATTTGCATATTGGATACAATAGTAGCCTATTTAAAATGTTAATAATATTTTCTTACAAGTCTGAATTACACCTGTAGGACAAAAAACCTTGCCTTTCATTCGCTGTTACATTTATTAGTTTTATGTTCTTTTAATAAAACAATGGGCGATCCCTTAATTTATAAATATCTATCTATTGTTTTCTGTTTCAACAAATCCAAATGCCTGTAGACATATTAAGATATCCATCAGCGTTCCATCCAGAAAGCCTTATATATTCACGATTGTCGAAGGCGCTGGGGGTGCCATCAAAAACTGTCGTTTTCGATTAACAAACATGCATTCCATCGACCCTCTATGAACTAGATTTACATATAGATCCATATCTATGGAATTTGGGGTAAATATTATTCGGAAAGGATATTCCGGCCCTGGCGAGCGTGGCGCCCCCCTCAGCCCGCGAGTGACACTGACGGATCGCGGCACATTAGTCATAGTCGAGACCTCCCTTCTTCCCCGCCTGCCCCGCACCACCCTCCGTATATACTCTGTTTATTTACTTTTTATAACAGTATTGATGTTTAATTATAGAGCACCCTAATGTAACTCGCCTAAACACGCATCATGCTAGCTTTGTAATTTTTCATTGCTTTTTGAATACTATTTTTGCTGTCATTCACTTCGCAGTTCATATTTCATTGGTGGTGTTATAGATATGCGAGTTGATGTGGTTAGCGTCTGAACTCTACCTACCGTATTTATTTTTGTTATAGTAGAGACTGTTTCTTTAAAACAAATTATAAATTATTCTCGAAAATTTAATTAGAGATTGGTCTGAAAAATGGGTAGCAGTGATCAATATGGCATTGATACGTTAATAAATGATTACGTACGTAAGGGTTTTTTAAAGTGTATAATTAAAATTATTTGTCATCGTGGACTAACACCTACCGCAGGACAAAGGTCTTCCTTCCTCTATAATTTCTATGCGGACGAGATTTGTGTTGCACGCCAGCTTTACCCCGTAACCTTCATCAGGTAATGGTCCATTTTGCGGATCAAAATAGTCATTAAAACAAAATAAATACAACTAAGCCCGCCATTCATTTCCACCATTGTAACTCCTGTAAGCCAGGATCCACAATAGTCTCTTTAGATGACGCCAAGGTTTGAATCTTGAGGTATCCCGGGAAGCACTTTAATTGTCCCGGGAAGCACTAAATAAATACAACTGCATATCCGTTTCCTACCTTTTATTAATGCAATCAAAACACTTAACCATAAATTAACGAAACAACTAAACTTTCAACCTTATTACCGAACAAAATCAACAAACTGGTATCATTAATCAATAAGCGACTCTACCATCATCACATCACACCGCTACCTGCCGGTCCCCTCACCTTATCACGGCGACATGATAGATGACTTGTTCCTATCTGTTAATTAAGATTTTCGCGGCCTTCTCACGTGCAGACGGATGTCGGCAATTTAACTTTGAATTTGTAGGCGTTGAGTAACTTAGGTGCGGGATGCGAGAGACGGAAAAATTAAATTTGTTAAATTTATATAACTATTGGAGATAGTTGTTAATGTTACTGGTTTACAATTATAACAGTTGAGACTAACAAGGCAATCTCTACATACACTAAATTATTTTAGTTATAATTTAGTGTATGTAGAGATTGCCTTGTTAGTCTGACAGCTTGGTCCGGTAGTTACGAGCTTAAGCCACTCCTTCTACTGGATTGAGTAATTTCGATCCTCGTATAGGATAAATATTTATATGATCAACCAATGTTTGTTTCAGTATTGGTGTTTGAGTACGTGATTTGCGTGTTTGTAAACGCACCGCATATGAATAGTTCCTATGTGGGTCTACGTTAACGTTTTACGTTAATAATTTCTAGTCTAATTGCGAATAATGAAGCTGACATCACAAAGTTTTAGGTCCAAATTAAAGTAGAGTGTTATTTGGGTTCCCCTATCCAAAATCCTCACAGCAGTAGTCGTCCGGAGTTTGGAGTCGGATATATGCCCAATATATCAATGACAGCTCTACCTCTCGTTCACAGTACACCTCTGGCATATAGGCATGATGGTGACATATCTTGGTCACGATATTTAAGATATAGAGTATTCCCTACATGTATTAGAGAATTTTTACTACCTGAAAAAAACATTATATACTAAACATCAATCATATATTAAATTTTTTTTTGTTATCACTCTTGCCCAAAAGAATACATTTCATGCAGCATTTTTGTAGCCGCAAAAATTCAACCGCCATAAGAAACGGTAGCTAGTGCAGAGTGTATCAAGCGACACCCAAGATCTTTCGCTTATCACCGATAGGGGGCGGCACCAAACCCCATTTGTCAGACGGAGCTCATTAGGGTCGAATCTGGTCGGATCTCCAGGGATTAAGGTCTAAATACGAGTCTGGACGCTACACACTAATGTTACTTGGAGAAAAAAGTAGTTTTATGATGTTAGTCATGGGTGATTGATTGTACAATGAGAGATTTTGTTTGAATATGATACGTTTACTGTTTTATGTACCGTCATATTTTAAGAAAATATTTTAGTTGGTTTTTGTCGCATTAGCGTGCGGGGTCATTAATATCTAGTTACTTGTTTTATAAAGAAAAATGGCTCCACACTAGTAATTATTCCTTCTTCTTCTTAGCGTCTTAATGACAAACATGATACAATTATATGGATGCGACCCAGGAAGCAGCCACACTAACTGCATTTTCGTAAGCAGACATCAAGTCTTGCCGTTACTCCTGCACGCAGGGCACGATACAAGCTGAGACATCGTTAGGGTTGCACCACTCAATCAATCCAGATTCGTGCTGTCAGTGAGTTTCCACCTGAGCATGTTATCCTTGCTCCGGCCGACCTGGGTCCGAAGTCTATTTAAAGACTTCCAGCACGGCCATGACAATTATTCCTGTATCGTGGTTACGTAATGAGTGCGTTTATCTGTGTACAAAATAATACTATATTATGAATATGCACTAGGCACCTAGACGGTGAAAGGCTAGTGGTAACGTCAATATTTACCGTCAAATAATTTGCATAATGTTATATTTCTAACAAGGCTTATTTCCAAAGCTGAGAGTCTTAGTCAATAAAAGAGTTGCCCTTCTTAAACATATGTGCCAACATAAATTATTTATTTTGCTGAGCTGTTGGGTTACCTATAAAATAAATAAAAATAAAATAACTAACATTCAGCGTCGCTATTTCTGCAAATACATCCATCTTCTAAATAATGAGTCTGAATCAGAATTCAAATATTTTTTATTCATATAAACCGTTACAGTATTTATGAATCGTCAGAAAAGTAAGAAAGACTCTATTACCACTTTGGAATGTCACTCTGCTCCTAAAATAGCTTACAACTGTCTAAACAGCGACTATTAAAGTGTCCTATAAATGTCACGTACATAACCACCGTCATTACATCCCAAACCAAAAAGATAACTTCAATTAACCACCGTTTACCAGAATACCCTGGTTAACCCAAGTACATCATGAAAATCTGTGTACGACGATTATAAAAACATTACCTGATAGACACAAACTTATCGCGACCGCCAATCAGAAACGAGAAGTCGAAATAAATCGACGTTACATCCAATCATTACTCTACGTCAGGATCGACTCAATTAAAATATCGTTAATGTGTTCTACGCAAACGAAAATCAACCTTATCGTATATTATTATAAGTGATTTTACGCTGTGAATATTTTTACCTTGCAATGATCATTATGGTAAACATAGTTTAGTATAAAACCACGAAATCGGCGTGTCGGAATCGAAATAAAGGCAAAATAAACAGTTGTTCAAACCGCGCCTGACATCGTTGTAAGTTTTAAATAAAATGTGGTCATTACAAAAAATATCAACAGTTAAAGACATAGACTATGCAGATGAAAACCGATGATTCAATACGATAACAATAAATTATCAAAAGAGCATAGCAACATTGAATATTTTTATTTACATTAGGTTCTTTATGCCCCACTTACTTCTCTGGCCCTTAGGTTTACTGTCCTACGCAAAGGCTCTATCAAATCTAGGTGAGATATTCATTCAGATCATATTCGACCACGCGGACTCCACTGTGGATTGGATGCTTATAGTAACAGAAATTTTTCTCTATCTTTTTACCTATCTATATGATCACGCCAGATCCCTTGCAGGGTAGGCAGAGAGTACAGAGTTCCAACTAGTTCTTTTCTTACATACCTCTCTGGCTTCCGCCATTCTTATAATTCGTCTCATACACGTTCGCCGGTTACGGAGACTCTTGACTTGTCCTTCAGATAAGACTCGGTCTATTTAACATTTTTAATATACTTATACCGTAATACAGTTATGGTTATTACCTTTATCATCATAACATACCCCGGAAAAGCTCGTTAAACCTTCGAAAAACTAAAATATTCTACCCTAACCGTATAAAATTATATGTTAAGGGTAGAGGGGGGGTGGCAGAGATGTACTGATTACATCCACTTTTCACCGAGGGTGTTAGGCCCCATGAAATAGGGGGCGAGCCTATTGCCATATACCGGGCACAATTCCAGACTCCGGACTCATATTGGGAATTTTTCGTTTGAAAAACTACATTTGTCCGACCTAGGCTTTGAACTCGGGACCTCGTGATCACAAAGCTATGCGCTCTGTAACTAGACCAAGGAGGCAGTCTAAATAAAATTATATCTCAAATAGTTAATTACTCTAACCATAACAATAAGTATGTTCGACCGGCAGTGTAGTAGCGAGTTGTTGATGAGTAACAACACCACGGACTCGAATGCACCAGAAAGATAATCAAGGTTGCACCTTCGTGTATCTTCGCAACTCGAGTGGAAATCAAAAAGAGTCCGTAAGACCCTAGATTATAGCTTGCCTAAATTAGCCGTTCAAAGACAAGCCGTTAGAGCTAAATGCTCCAGGATTGGTATTGTTATAACGCCACCAGTAGCTTCGGAAAAAGTACAGCACGCCTTTGGATACCCCTGAGTCGCTTCAATTATCTTATGATGCCTTGTAGAAAGCGGCGAGTCATAGTCCGCCATAGAATTCCTATGCTAGTAATAGTGGAAGTCCAAATTTTTGTAATAGCCTTAACCCTGATTTCTACAAAATAATGACTGTTTCCACGGACCACTATATAGGTAATAGCTCTAACACAGGCCAGGACTAGTTAGTTGTGAATGTTCTTACATATTAACCTGATTATCTTAAAAAAGTGTATTTATATTGGGAGTTGATCTCAGCAGCGAATTACGTAGGTAACTGTTAATTTTATTTTAGTTATTAAAACATAACATGTTAGGAGGTTTTTGGCCTACTATACCACGCTGGCCAGACGGGTTGGTATAGGGTTTGTTTCAAATTTTCCTTTTCTGGTCGTTGATCGGATGACGTTACTACCTTTGGTGGACTCTTACCACCAGCCTAGCAAAAGTATGGCTACTGGGGCATTCTAAGTTTTTCTTTCGCTCCCAGCCCAGTAAGGAAGAAATGGCGCGTGTTAGGAGAGGCCTATGTCCAGAAGTGGACTACGATAGGCTGATTGATTGATATTAAAACAATTCTTCAAGCCAGCGTTTATGTATAATATTACTATAAATAGCTATCCTGTGAAGGCAATTTAAAGAAAACAATATTCATAACAGTGGGTCCAATTTAACAAACTGTATCTTATTATACCTGATCTTAATCTATATTTATCCAATTTATATCGCGGCACTCTATCAAATTATTGCTCTAAAAAATTACGTAGATATCTATTTTTCATAATCAACCTTAGTTCGGTTGTAATTTATCAATGCGCTTACCTAAGTAAGCAAATAAGTTTAATCTACTACGTTATCGCGTAATGTACTTTATCTTTACCTGTGCTTAAGCTTAGCTTAGGTTTGAGGGACACGCCCGTTGCTTGACATTTCGAATATTGTGTAAACTTTTTAAAAAGTTCGGATTTTTTTTGATTAATTAGACAGCTGTTATTCCCACAGAAAATTATATTTGGCAGCCTTTAAAATTCTTTATCAATATTGTTACATTTTTATGAAACTACAATAATCATATCGTAGTGGTACGTAATATTTTTAACCGACTTCAAAAACGGAGGAGGTTCCATGGGGTTTTTCTGTATGTATTTTTTTTAATTTCATATGTCACCGAATGAGCGTAAATGAGTTTGCCGGTAAGTCGATGAGTGATGTTGTCAATTCGTTTTAATTTCGAAAACTTGTGTTATTTCGACTAATAATGTGTAATGTTGGTGGAATATTAACCATGATGTGTTCTTATATGTGCACGAGTGAAAGTAATTGTAACAAAGTGATAAAACGTGCCTTTTTGACTTCCCTCAAAACAGCCGTCGCAGTTGGTATGTAAAGTATCCACCGCTTTACTATCCAGGGTGGGGTACTTCATTAATTTCATTATCATCGTTGTCATCAAGTTCATCGGGGAGTTGAATTAATTTAAACAAACACGATTATATACATCACTGAACACTAGCAAAATACACATCAAATTAGTGTCAAGCCATAACTTAAAGACGAAGAAGAAGACCGTAAATGAAAAATCACATTCTATTTTCAAAATTTTCATTTAAAAGGAATGCTTCATAATCAAAGTGTTCCAAATGTCTATGGGAATATACCTGTGTAATATTTTTAAAGAAAAATATTTACTCTGTGTTATCCCAGTATACGCGCGATAAATTACTTGTAATTTCGTACTCGGGTGATACCTGAGCCCGGTGAAAAAACTCGAGACATAGACGTCGCGGTGCGTCGCAAATTACGGTCATCATCTTCTCATCAGTGGCGTGGGTACGCGTTGATGTATAGGAGTTCAGCTGGGGAGTTTGTGGGGGACGAGGATATTCATAGACTAAAAATATTTTGTTGTGATTTGAAGTTTCAGTTTTAGAACGATTTAGGTAAGCACCTATACTGAACTTTACCGAAGGCTATCACCGGCACATTCCGGTATCCTGAAATTTTACATTTGGCTTTTTATTTGCTTTTTTGGTCCTCATTAACAGCAACGCTGATTCTTTTATCAGATTTATAAGGACGTAGTTACTCATAAAGGAAACTTATGAGGATATGCTGGATAGAACGTTGGGAAATGTAAAAAGAACGGTATCGAGCAGCGTCAGAAAGGAGACCTTTTTCTGTTAAGGGATATTTCATATAATTTGAATCAAGATACACAATTTTATTACTGCTGTTAATGCGTTACTAGATCCAATTTTAGAAAAATATGTAAGACACGTCTACATTCATTTTCGCTTCATTCAAGGTGCGTAATGACCGCGAGCATTTACGTGGCCTGAAACATTTAAATATCCAATTTTTTAGCTGATTTCACGACCAAGGTTCTCCTTTATATTACTTAAAATTTTCAATACCTATAGTATAGTTGCGGATAGTTGAAATAATAAGACATTAAAATTATAGCTCCGTATTTAATTAGTTAATTAAATAGTAATATTGCTCCATTACCTAATGATATCAATGCTCAACTAACCTTATCTACCTGCCGAGTAAGTGTTTTCTCCAGCAAATATCCACAATCTATTTAAAATCACATTCAGTCACAATGGACTCACTACAAGCAAGCATGTCACAAATGTCTGACTTGTTTAATAAAAAAATGGCAGACTTTGAAAGCGCACTGCAGGACTCTTCAACTACTTCATCAACAGGCCTGGCTGTAGAATTTGCCTTATTCAGAGCATTTGTTATTGAAGCTCTCAGCACTCTCCAGCAGCAGGTAGCTATAATGGCTCAAAGTATAGATGCCGTGGAGACACGAAGCCGTAGAAAAATTCTGTTACTTCACGGAGTCGCCGAGGTCAGCAAGGAGGACACGTCGCAGGCTGTGGTGAATATTATCCAGGGACGTTTGGGTCTGGGTGAGTTTAACACCAACAACATACGCCGATGCCATAGAATGGGGCGACCCACTCAAAAGCCAAGGCCTATTCTAGTAAAGCTTGCCGATGTCGATGTTCGCAGTAAAGTGTGGTTCGCCAAAACAAAGCTGAAAGGCTCGGGGGTGACAATTTCCGAGTTTCTCACCAAGACACGGCATCATTTGTTTCTTGCTGCGAGGGCGAAATTTGGCGTAAGTAAGAGTTGGTCTAGAGATGGCGAGGTGTATGTCCTCGGCTCGGATGGGACACGGGTCCGTGTACAGTCTCTTGCGGACTTAAACACCATTACGCAGGATCCCAATAAAGCGACTGCTGTGAAGACTGGCGTAGTATCAAAGTCCAAACGGGCTAACGCCAAAAAGTGATTTGTGTGTGTGTTGGCAACTGTGCTTTTTATATTTATATGTAATGATATTCACTTCTAATTCTTTGTTTCTTATCTATAAGGCCACATATATACACCCACTTTTTTGTTAATTTTTATTTTTGTTTTTATATGTCACTGTCTTGTTTACAATTCTTTAACTGTCAAAATGCCAAAAGTATCAATTGTCAATGTCAGTGGCGTTCCAGGTTCCTACTTATGCCCTATTTCCTGCAATTAAATAGTGTTGCGTTCCGTTATCGTGCGGCATTGACTTGTGGCATGATTTTGTTGTTTTTATCAGGGATTTTTCTTTTTTTTTTTATATATTTTTTTTTATATGTGTGGTTTTTGATAATTTTATTATTATTTTTTCCTTTTCATTTCTTTATTTTATTAAACACTTCGGCAGGCGGATGCTATTATATAGTTGCGTATAGCTAGCTGTATTATAAATTAATTATTAGTTGTATTAGTTGCATTACATAGTTGCATTAATTGTTTTGTGTACATATACATTTTATAAACATTATATAGAGTAAAATGTCTGATCAAGGTAGAAACAGTGATTCGGAATCGTTCTTTTCTGCGGAGAGTAGTGATGTAAGTTTTGTTAGTGTCCCATCCCTCACTGACACTCTGACGACGACGTTCTCTGATGTCCTTAGAAACTTTAATGCCGTTCACATCAATGCTCAGAGTATTCCGGCTCACTATTCCGATATGCTAGCGAGCTTTGACTGTAAAAATATCCATGCTATTCTCGTCTCCGAATCCTGGCTGAAGCCGTGTCTCCCGTCGACCCTCTTTTTGTTGCCGGGTTTTAATCTCATCAGGAACGATCGTTCAATTGGTGGCGGTGGAGGTGTGGCGATATATCTGCGATCAAATATACCCTTTTCTTTAATTGAATTGTCGCCACAACCCCCTCCGCCTAATGCTGGTGAGCATCTTTTTATTGAGATTGAGCTTCATCACACTAAACTGCTTCTTGGTGTATATTACTGTCCTTCCTCACGTATAGACTTTTTTTCTTCTTTTGAAATTTTGTTGGAAAAATTACTCCCTTCTTACAGTCATAGCATTATCATGGGTGATTTCAACACTTGTCTGCTCAAAAACGATTATCGCTCCCGTAATCTCTATTTTATTCTTGACTCCTGTGACCTATCCGTTCTTCCACTTCAAGCTACCCATAATTTTCCTAACTCAACTCCGTCACTTCTTGACCTTATTTTTGTTTCTTCAACCGAACATGTCGCTAAGCATGGCCAGTGCTCAGCTGACGCCTTTTCGTATCACGACTTACTATTTCTATCCTATAAAGTCCGGCCACCTAAGGCCAAAGCAAAAATTCTATTGCAGCGCAATTTTAGTGGCATTAACCTGACGATGCTCCGAGAAGATGCTGCGAAAATTAACTGGGAATATTTGGTAGCGTCTGAGTCACTGGATGATAAAGTAAATTTTTTCACATCAACGCTAATTCGGTTGTTCGATCAGCATGCGCCTATTCGCTCAGTTAAAGTTAAACATCTTCCTGCTCCTTGGCTGACTGATGATATCAAATTGTTGATGAGCAAAAAAGTGGCAACTAAATCCAAATTCAAAGCTAGATCCACAGATTTTAATTGGAATAACTATGTTGCCATTAGAAATCACTGCAATAAGGTGTGTAGGGATGCTCAACGCCAACATATCCATGTTGGCGTTGAGCCTGTAGTTCTGTAAAAAACGGAAATCCAGCAAAAGTCTGGAAATTTCTTAAATCAATGGGTGTCGGCAAGTCGCGTCAAGACAACATGTCTAAGAACTTAGATATAAATCTCCTCAATAAACATTTCTCTGCTTCGTCTCACTTAGATAAGACCTTAAAATCAACTACTCTAAATCATCTTTCATCCATTCCAGCACCCGATTTTTCTCGTTTTGTCTTCAGTCAATTCTCCGCTTGTGATGTTAAAAAGAGCATAGAAACAATCACTTCCAATGCAGTCGGCAGTGACTGTATCAGCCGTAATATTATCCTTCCTATCCTTGATGAAATCCTTCCTATAATTTGCCATATCTGTAATCATTCCATAACCAGCGGCCACTTCCCGTCTTCTTGGAAAGAAGCCCAAATAACCCCTCTCCCCAAAAAATCCAATCCCACATCCTTCTCTGATTATCGTCCCATATCCATATTACCTTTCCTTTCAAAAGTTCTTGAACGCCTTGTCCACGATCAACTGAGTCGATTCCTAAATAAGAACTCCCTTCTTAACCCTTTTCAGTCCGGCTTCCGTCCTGGTCATAGTACCGTTACCGCTCTTGTGAATATTACGGATGATATAAGGTCAGCAATGGAAAACAGTAATCTCACTATACTTGCATTGCTCGACTTCAGTAATGCTTTTAATACTGTGGACTTTGACATTCTACTCGGTATTCTTCGCTCTATTAACATATCTCCAACGGCTATTGATTGGTTTCGTAACTACCTGTTTGGGCGCCGGCAACGCGTTCGCATTGAAGAAACCTACTCTTCTTGGTGCAACACTAGTGCCGGTGTTCCACAGGGTGGCGTTCTCTCTCCTTTACTTTTCGCTGTTTTTATTAACTCTATTCCCAACCAATTACAATCTTCTTATCACCTTTATGCAGATGATCTTCAAATCTACACGCAAGCCCCGTTAGCCAGGTTGTCGGAAGCTGTTAAAACAATTAATAGTGATCTGACCGAAATAAGTACCTGGAGTAAAACATTTGGCCTCAAAGACGCAAGTCATTATTATTGGTAGTTCCCGAATGACTTCTTGGATTGATTGGTCGGAAATTCCCCAAATTAAGTTTGATGATAGTACAATACCAATAAGTAAAGCCGTTAAAAATTTGGGAATTTATATTGATACAAACCTTACTTGGGGCCCACAACTTCAAGAACTGAGTCGCAAACTTTTTGCTTCTGCGGCGTCCTTGAGAAGGTTGCGTAATTTTCTCCCTACTGCCATTAAAATTGCACTCGCACAATCCCTTCTCCTTCCTATAATCGACTATGCAGACGTTATCTATCCCGATCTTACAGAGAACCAATATAATAAACTTGAGCGACTTCAAAATTTTTGTATTAGATTCATATTTGGGGTACGCAAATATGATCACGTTTCTGAATTTCGTGTAAAACTCAAGTGGTTACCAATCCGCCTTCGCCGGCATGCTCATATATTATCTCTTCTTTACAGTATTCTGTTTAATCCGTTAACTCCCTCTTACCTCAAAGGAAGATTTAAATTCCTTCATGAAACACATTCAAGGTTGCTGAGGTCATCGGAGAACCTGAAGCTGGAAACACCAATGCATTCTACAAACTTTTTCGATAAATCCTTTACTAATCAAGCCGTTCGGTTGTGGAATGCATTGCCTGTGACAGTCCGACGCGCGCAATCGTTAGCGTCCTTTAAAAAACTGGTTCACAATCACTTTCTACACTTATGAACTTTCCGAGCACTGTTACTATATGTTAGTTGTATGTGAAATGTGTATGTGTATAGAATATATAAGTAATATGTAAGTAATTCGATTGTAATGTATTATCTAAGTTTTTAATGTACGCCACCAACTGCCCTGTATTACTGTTTATGTTGATTCTTCCATTGTATTGGTTGTCTGGAAGAAATAGCTTTTAGCTATAAGACCGCCAATTGTACATATTAGTCTGTAATTAGTTGTTTATTAATTGTAATTTCATTGGTGTACAATAAAGAGTACTCTATCTATCTATCTATCTATACCTAAGTACCTTTGCATAAAACCCTCTCTGAAAATTACTCTTTGACGTAGACATAGAGCACTTGAATATCAGAGTTGCCTTAAACAGTAAATAGCCGTTTAATGTTAGGTTTCAAACTCTAAGAAAGTTGAAGCTTCGCAAGAAACAAATTACAAGGAAATGTAACCTATTATAATACTGCATATACAATGCAATACTACATGTATTCTGTAGCTTATTTTGTATGTTGAATACAAAAATAAAAGAGGTCGAAAAATGCCACCATGAAAGGTTTGGAATGAGTGACTAATTCCATGAGTTTACAAAGCCACTTCTCGATCTCGCGCTCGTATATTATTTTTCCAAAAAATACAGCATCATTAGCAAATACTCGAAAGACTCACTGAAAAATTATGCTGTATAGTTCCTAATATACAGCAGAGGCGCTCGTAGCGCTGTGCGACCGCGGTGTTCTAACCGATCACCAAGGTTAAGCAGCGTTCAGCTCGGTCGGCCTGAGATAGGTAGCCGTTTGTGGCATTTTCATATTCTAGCGTATCCGTGCTTCGGAAGGCACGTTAAGCCGTTGGTCCCGGTTACCACTTAATGTGGTAGTCGTTAAGCCGAGTTGGAAGCCTTAAAGGCGGCTTGATAAGTTCCAACAGCAGGTGGCCACAAACCTGCCTCCACCAATCCGCACTGGGTCCGCGTGGTGGAGCATGACCTAATCTCTCTCAACTCGATTTGTGAGAGAAGGTCTTTGCCCAGCAGTGGGCAGTATAGGCTGATATTATTATTATACAGCATAATTTTTCATACGCTTCATATTACACATTGCTAGTAGAACTGATGGCCGTTGGGACAGAAAGGTTCTTGAGTGGAGACCGAATACAGGAAGACATGGAGTTGGTAGGATACCTACAAGGTGGACGGATGACCTGGTGAAGGTTGGAGATAAAAGCTGGTTCGTCGTGGCGACCTTTGGGGAGGCCCTTGTGATGCACTGGACGTCTTTTGGCTGTGTTTGTAACAGTATTAATATAATACACGCTAAAAAGCTATAGCGGCGCTCGAGCGCTGTGCGACCGCAGTGATTTTAGCCATCACCAAAATTAAGCAGCGTTTGACTCGGTCGGCCTGAGATGGGTGACCGCTTATGGCATTTTCATATTCAAGCGTCTCCGTGCTTTGGAAAGCACGTTAAGCCGTTGGTCCCGGTTACCACTTAATGTGGTAGTCGTTAAGCCCAGTTGGAAGCCTTAAAGGCGGCTTGATAAGTTCCAACAGCAGGTCGCCACAAACCTGCCTCCACCAATCCGCACTGGGTCCGCGTGGTGGAGCATGACCTAATCTCTCTGACCTCGATTTGTGAGAGAAGGTCTTTGCCCAGCAGTGGGCAGTATAGGCTGATGTTATTATTATACAGCATATTTTTCATACGTGCTTCATATTAGACATTGCTAGTAGAACTGATGGCCATTGGGACAGAAAGGTTCTTGAGTGGCGACCGCATACAGGAAGACTTGGATTTGGTAGGCTACCTACAAGGTGGACGGATGACCTGGTGAAGGTTGGAGATAAAAGCTGGATCGTCGTGGCGACCTTTGGGGAGGCCCTTGTGATGCACTGGACGTCTTTTGACTGACAATGATACTTAATTTTAAAGCATAGTAAACAGTATTAATGTAATACACGCTATAAAGCTATAGAGGCATTCGAGCGCTGTGCGACCGCAGTGTTTTTAGCCATCACCAAGGTTCAGCAGCGTTTGACTCGGTCGGCCTGAGATGGGTGACCGCTTATGGCATTTTCATATTCGAGCATCTCCGTGCCTCGGGAGGCACGTTAAGTCGTTGGTCCCGGTTACCACGTAATGTGGTATTCCTTAAGCCATGTTGGAAGCCGTAAAGGCGGTTTCATAAGTTCCAACAGCAGGTGGCCACATAGCTGCCTCCCCCAATCCGCACTAGGTCCACGTGGTGGAGTATGACCTAATCTCTCTTACTTCGATATGTAAAAGAAGGCCTTTGCCCAGCTGTAGGACAGTACAGACTGATATTATTTGCACGCAATAATGAGCACTTTGCCACTAAACCAACAAATAAAAAACATTACAATTTAGCTCCTTGTACCAGGGCAACATAAATTCAAACAAATATTCAAATAACATTCGAGGCAAAGGTATTAGAAAGTCAGTAGTGAACGGATGACGGTAACTAATCGTCGCGCATGCGTGCCGAATCGGAATGACGTTGAAACAATTGCTTCCATTCCCGCTCAAAAGGTAGCTATGGGTGTTCGGTTCGGTTGGGAAATTAAGGCTCTATGACATTAGAAATTCAAAGAAGGTAAACGTTTCTCGATGGCATAGAACACTTTGCTCCTTCAATTATTTAATTTCCATGAAGAAGAAAATGCACTGTCAGATTACCCTTTAGTGTTAGAGGTATTGAAATGGTAAATACTTAATGGAACAAAAACAGTATTGACCCCTTCCAGATTTTACTTGTATAAAGGTTATTTGACGTGTATTAACAGGGCGCAGTTGGCCATACATAACGGAGTGCTTGTCCCAACGCTGTTATATGGCAGCGAGAGCTGGGTATGTAAGAAGGAGAATGAAAGTAGGATAAATTCGGTTAAAATGCGGAAGATATACGGTGTGAAGCTGACCGACCGTATTCGCAACAGTGCAGTAACAAAGCGAGTAGGTATGAAAGATAGTATAGGTGTAAAGATGAGAAAGGGTATGCTCCGTTGGTTCGGACATATAGAAAGTATGACAAAAATGCGAAAGTGGAAGAATGTAGGTACCGGGGAAGACCTGGACTATCTTACCATGACCAAATAAACCGAGTCTTATCTGAAGGACAAGCCAAGAGTCTCCGTAACCGGCGAGCGTGTATGAGACGAACTATGAGAGTGAAGGAAGCCAGAGAGGTATGTAAGGAACCTGTTGGATCGTAATTTTTCGTAGTTTTATGTTACTATAATATTGGAAAGCAAAGACAATTTCTGAAGCTACTTAAAATATCAATAAAAATACATTATCTTGTGTCTATCTTTAGTTAATTAAACAATCGTAGCATGTTTAACTAGACTCTTTTTTAAATCATGGTTAAGTCTATGAAAAAAGGTATGGCTATTATGATGGTTAACTACGGTTAAGAATGCCTGTTTCATGTTGTGTATACTCGTAATTATTTTAAATGGAATGTAATTACTAATGTATTACTACGTATACCGAGTTACGTGCGGCGTAAACATTTTTGACGATACTCAATAAAACTAAAGAAATAATCAAACTAATGCTTCACATAGTATTTATTGATCACTCAACCCGGGGCTCTTAATCACTATGACCAAACGCACCGCGTTACGATAATATCGCGTAATGGTCGGGGAATGGTATTCTGTACGACACTGGAATACCAAATTAAGTTAAGAGTCTCCGTCACCGGCGAGCGTGTATGAGATGAACTATGAGAGGAGATAACCAGAGAGGTCTGTAAGGAAAGAATCTGTTGGAACTTTGTACTCTCTTCCTAACCTCAAGGGATCTAGCGTGATAATATATATAAGGGGAAATTTACAAGACCTGAAAGATTGTTCTAAATCGGTAACTGAATTGATTCCAACAATTTTTAATGTATCTTATTTTTTTAAATTGCAATAATTGCTGTTACTCCTTCAGTTCGCTATAACAAACTAAATTGATTCTTAGTTCAAAGCAATACGGATTTTTAAATGCATTTCTTAAACTTATTTCTCAATACGCAAACACGTATATGTTATTAGGCAATATGGTTTTTCTATTAAATTTTTGAAGAAATTATCGAATTGGTGTGTCTGAGGTCTGGCGTTATTTACGATACATTTGATAGATTGATTCGACCCCTATTACTTGGGACCTAACATTGTCGGCGAAAAGTGGGTGTACTCAGTCCACCACTGTCATCCCCGCTTAGGGAATATCTGCGTGATGGTCCACATCTTGTTGATAGCCAAATATACTGGAGTACCATTCATTTCATGAAGTCATCGTAACATGCCACGTTTGGTCATAGCGAAAAAGGACTCAAAATGTAATATCCACCCAGACTTGAGTAGGCCATAAATTTTCCATTTTTTTCAATGTCCTCCCACAGCTAATAGTTTGTTCGCATCAAGCAGTAGTCGAATAGAAAAAGGTAAATTACCGAAACGGATCGCCAGTAAAAAAGTGGGCTGGCTCCCCAGATCATTAGTGCGGGCCAATGGTCGTTACCTAAAAGTCATTAACATCAACTTTTACTGTAATTTGAGGTCGCCGGTACACTTATATACATATGTATAAGATTCGATTTACATTATCATAATTTATGTAAAACAACCAATTTTGTGTTATTAGTTATTTCCCTCAATGATCGCTTGATGGGGTGAACTTGATGACGATATGGAAACGTTTTGCGAGATTTTGATGGTATTTTTTGCACAATTTGATGAGCGGATGTGAGACGAGATTTTAATAGGTAATTATTGAGTTTTTCGTGTAGTAATATAGCTAAAGAGTAGTGTTTCGAAATTGTTTTTATTTTTGACTGCCTCGTTGGATTAGTGGCAAAGCGCATCGCTTTGTGATCACGAGGTCCTGGTTCAAATCCTAGGTCGGACAAGTGTAGTTTTTCTAACGAAAACTTCCCAGTACGAGTCCGTAGTCTGGAATTGTGCCCGGTATATGGCAATAGGCTCGCCCCTTATTACGTGGGACCTAACATCGTTGCCGAAACGTGGGTGTACTCAGTACACCTCTGCCACCCCCTCTGGGGAATATAGGCGTGACTATTAGTATGGTTTAGAGACTTTACCTATTTACCTACCTCGATAGAGAAGTACCTTAAATACTTAAAAGATTTATAATGAATACTTATTACGAAGTACTAAATGGATTTCATGATATTTATATTGTCAATATATCTAATATTAATATCTCATATTGTTGGAAGAGATAGGTAGATGATAGGTTTTGTATACTCACATTTTGCTGAGATATTTTTGGATCGGTTATTAGATTGTAACAGGGAGTATTTTTTTAAGATTATTATTACTATTAATATCTTAAACGCCTATTCCAAATTTTTTACGCGTACCTACCTAAAACAATATAATTAAATACATATATAGTATTTATTAGTCTTCAAAGACTGAAAGCGATGAATGAAGGTGTACAAATGGGTGACTTAGTGGTAAACCATCTACTTTATGCAGATGACGCGGTTTTAATAGCGCCAACAGCCACTGATCTGCAAACACTAGTCACAGTTATGAAAGACGACTGCATGATCAATGGCTTACACTTGAATGTGAAGAAAACCAAGATTATGGTTTTTGAAAGGGAAGAAACCAGAACGAATGTAAGGATTGTGGTTGGTAACGATGTGCTGGAGCAAGTGAATGAGTTTGTATATCTTGGATGCGCCTTCAGTAAGGATGGGAAATACACCGCTGACATAGAGAGAAGAGTGAGTGCAGGGAACAGAGTGAATGGTGCGATGGGAAAGCTACTCGGGAGCCGGCACTTAAGCCATTACATATTGATGTACGTGTCAGACGCACAGTCGACCGCTCTTACAAAATAATTTCTAAAGTATAGTTTAAAGTTCAAGTTTAGTTACAATTTTATATCACTATACTTGGTAACTAGTGTGTGATCATTCAGTGTCAGTGATAGTGATTTTTAACAATTACCAATAACAATAAATACAAATCTAGATTCAAAATTTGCCAAAAACCGTCACAGCGAGTGTTTTTATAAAGTGCCTCACGTGAACGCGTAAGCGACACCGTATCCCTGGCGCTTACGACTTTCTTCTCGCCACCGCGCTGCTAGCTTTGCTCACTAAATATTGCTATAATGGCTGGCGCTTTGCCGTTATTGCTTGCTTATACCTACCTACTGAGCGCTAATACGATACATTGCGAACGATTGTTGCAAATAGTAACAAAAATGAGCAAAAATATGAGCGCATGCGGGGCTTGTCAGAAACAAATTAAAAATGTGGACCAAATATGTTGTTCGAATTGTAATATATCGTATCATCATTTGTGTGTTGGCATAACGTCTACTAATTTTAAAAAGATCACGAAAAAGGCACGTTCCATTTGGTTATGCCCTGAATGTAAGCCTAAACGGTCGTTAGTATCGGATAACACGCCAGCAAGGTCGCCACTTGTAGTGCAAGATGATGATGAAGATGATGATTCTCTTACACCCCAGACGGATAATGACGAACTTGTAACATTGATCCAAGAAAGGATATTAAGCGCCTTAAAGAATGAGTTACCGACTATGTTAGCAAAAGCTGTCAAAGCAGAACTTTCTTCTTTACAAGAACAGATGGAAGAACTTCGTAAGTCTGTAACGTATTTAAGTGATTGCTACGACGACATAAAAAGTTCTATGGCAGCACTGGCAACGGACAATAAAAAACTGAAAGAAGAAAATACCACACTTACTAAGAATGTAGACAACCTCACGATCCAGATAAACACCTTGGAACAGCACCTGCGCGAGAATAACCTTGAAATTCATGGAGTAGCTGAACAGCGTAATGAGAATCTACCTTCTATCATTCACCAGTGCGCTTCTATCATAGATCTTAAGTTGGCCGACTCTGACATTCTTAATTGTACTAGAGTTGCAAAGCAAAACAGGGAGAGTGGACTTCCTCAAACTATTATTGTCAAACTTAAAAACGTACGATGTCGAGATGAGTTTCTTTCTGCTGCTACAAGATATAATAAGTCACACTCAAATGCGAGGCTTAATACGTCGCTTTTGGGTGTAGCTGGTGACAAGACACCTGTCTATGTCTCGGAACACTTGTCACCAGCCAATAAGCAGCTTCATGCAGCAACACGGGCAAAAGCCAAACAGTATGGTTACAAATTCGTATGGGTGCGAAATGGACGTATTTATGCACGTAAAGATATAGATACTCGGTACTTATTGATAAGAAATTTGAAAACTTTAGAGGAGATCCGCTAACCTAAAGCCTTGCTCGTCAATCATGTTAACTTTTGTCTTTCGTTATAGTACTACAATTGTTTTTCTTTTTGTATTTTTGATGGCTTTATCTATTTATTATCAGAATATTAGAGGGATGAAGAGTAAAGCAAATGAACTATATCATACAATTCTGAACAATAATTATGACATTATATGTTTGACGGAGACATGGCTAGACAGTAATTTATTCTCAGCTGAAATCTTTGATGAACGATACCAAGTTTTTCGTAGAGACAGGGATGTAGTATTCAAAGAAAAATTCAATAAAAATCACGGCGGTGGCGTATTGATTGCTATATCCAAAAATATTGAAACTAAAATGCAGTCAAGCTGGCAAAATGAACTGGAAGATATATGGGTAACTATAAAAGTACAGAAAATAACGATTAACTTATGCACCGTTTACATTCCATCTTACATTCCTGATGACATATTTGTTAGCTTCATTAATCGCTGTGAACAAACAGTAATAGACTCGACTGAACACTCCAAAATTATTATCATAGGAGACTTCAATTTACGCAATATAACGTGGAAAAATAACAAAATTAGCGACGTATCGGGTGTAAAGGCTACAATGCTAAGAGATTTCATATATCTAGGAAACCTAGCACAACTCAACAATGTAACTAATAGTTCGGGAAGTATATTAGATCTTGTTTTGACTGATCTACACAATATAAGTCTATCTCGTACATCGGGTTTAAGTCGTGTTGATGAACATCATCCCCCGTTTGAGCTCTTACTGACGTTTGACAGTTTTGCTCCACTGTTGAAAAACAATAGGATTCAACCCAAACTTTGTTTTTATAAAACAGATTATGAGGCTTGTTCTAGGGAATTTAAGTATATTGATTGGGAATCTAACGCGACATCTATGGACTGTGATACTTTCCTTCACTGGTTTTATAATATATTGTGGACGACTATAGAGAAAAATACTCCTAAAACAAAAGTTAGAAAACGTAAATACCCTATATGGTTTTCTAATGATCTTATAAAGCTTATGAACAATAAAGAGAAATACCATGCGAAATTTAAAAAATACCAAAATCCCCGTGATTATGACACCTTTACATTACTAAGACAAAGAACCAAAATTGTCATGAAAATATGTTTTCAAAAATATATTGCTAAAGTTGAAGCAGACCTTAATGTTGGTATTAAATCTTTTTGGAGGTACACAAAAAAAACAAAAATATTACCAACGATATACCAAAATTAATGTTCTATCGTAACCAAACAGCGCAAACAGGCACTGATATTGCTAACCTTTTCGCAGATTATTTCTCATCGGTTTATGGACCAAATAAACCAACTAATTATTCACCTGAATTTCCAACTCACACTCATACTATTCACAGTATTCACATAACAGTTGAAGATGTCTATCGTAAGCTACAAAATCTAGATGTAAGGAAGGGTGCAGGGCCGGATAATATACCACCTATTGTTGCACGACTTTGCGCATCAACATTAGCTAAACCACTGGCAATCATTTACAACAAATCGTTGCAGAGCCAGTTTCCGCAACTATGGAAAATTACCCGCATTATACCAATTCATAAGTCTGGAGACAAGAGTGATGTTACAAATTATCGCCCAATAAGTATTCTAAATTGTTTTGCTAAGGTCTTTGAAAGTCTAGTATATGAACGTATATACAATCATTTATATCCCATTCTCAGCTGCAAACAACATGGTTTTATTAGTGGAAGATCAACAAATTCGAACCTTTTAGAGTATACCAATTATCTGTGCGACGCTTTCAATATGAAAGCTCAAGTTGATTCCATCTACACAGATTTTGCTAAGGCCTTTGATCGCGTTGACCACACTATATTACTACTTAAAGCGGATTACTTGGGCATCCATGGAAATCTGCTGCGGTGGCTTACTTCATATCTTTTGAACCGCACATTGCATGTGGCTTTACACGGATATGAATCAATACCTTTTTCACCCACATCTGGTGTACCACAAGGGTCAAATTTAGGTCCGTTGCTATTCCTTTTATTTATTAATGATCTCCTATACATTATTCAAAGCAATTGTTTAGCATATGCGGATGATATAAAAATCTATCAAAGAATTCTCACACCAAACGATTGTGAAACCCTCCAAAGCGATATTGATCGTATACATAATTGGTGTATAAATAATAGAATGAATTTAAATGCGGAGAAATGTAAAGTTATGACTTTTACTAAAAATAGGACTATTATTCAATATAATTACAAAATTAAAAGGACAAGACTACTTAAAGTCAATCAGATTCGTGATTTAGGTGTTATTTATGATAGTTCACTTTCTTTTAGACCCCACTATGATTATATCACTAAGAAAGCAAACAAAATCTTAGGTTTCATTTTAAGGACAGCAAAACCATTCAAAACTGCAAAACCACTTATAATACTATATGTATCTCTCGTACGCAGTAACCTTGAGTATTGTTCCTCCATATGGTCGCCTATCTATACCAAACATATTAAAAATATAGAAGCCATTCAAGTACGTTTTCTAAGAGCCTTGTGTTCTAAATATGGATTAAGAAAGAAACTTGTTGAGTATGATGATAGATTACATAAATTCAATCTTAAAAGTCTTCAGCAGAGACGAACAATTGCAGACCTAACCTTATTGCATAAAATTGCTGGCGGTAATTTTGGCACAAACCTCTGTGAAAAATTACTTTTATACATACCATCACGATCACAACGTAATCAGAAAATGTTTAGCATACCTCCTTCCAACAATAATGTTTCTCAAAACAACCCCATACACAGAATGTTAAAATCCTACAATGAGATAGCTGATATGCGATATTTGGAATTACAACGATAATAATAATAAATTTAAAGAAGATATTTATAAAATTATAACCAGTTAGGCATAAACATATTGCTTTACTCTCTTTTCCAACCTATTTTTTCAACTCTTTTTATTATGTGTTTAAATAATTATGCATGCTACTTTTGCGATCCTATTTTTGAATCTTAATTATGAACCGTTGTGTAAGTTGTGTACAGTTGGTAAGGACGCCAGATGTAAAAATGTGATTTATTGTAAGTCTTAAGATAAATGATGTAATCTGTCTGTCTGTTACTGTGCCTATTTAAATAAAATAAAATAAAATAAGGCGCAGCTGGCCATACATAACGGAGTTCGTGTCCCAACGCTGTTATATGGTAGCGAGAGCTGGGTATGTAAGAAGGAGAATGAAAGTAGGATAAATGCGGTAGAAATGCGAGCTCTGCGGAAGATGTGCGGAGTGAAGCTGACCGACCGCATTAGCAACAGCATAGTAAGACAGCGAGTAGGTATGAAAGATAGTATCGGTGTAAAGATGAGAAAGGGCATGCTCCGTTGGTTCGGGCATATAGAAAGAATGCCAGAGGAAAGAATGACAAAACAGATATACAATGTGAAAATGGAAGGATGCAGGTACCGGGGAAGACCTAGACTATCTTACCACGACCAAATAAACCGAGTCTTATCTGATGGAAAAGTCAAGAGTCTCCGTAACCGGCGAGCGTGTATGAGACGAACTATGAGAGTCGAGGAAGCCAGAGAGGTATGTAAGGAAAGAACCTGTTGGAACTCTGTACTCTCTGCCTACCCCGCAAGGGATCTGGCGTGAGGTTATAGATAGATAGATAGATAGTATTTATTTCTTCTAAGCTTATACCAAAACTCCGAGTTCGTTCCGTGCTAATATTAACTACGAAATTGGACATTTAGTTACTATTGTCGGTTAAACTGGATATCAATTATAAAGTCCGCAGTAACAGGAAATATATTAAGTTAATGAATAACTGAATCAATTTCTAAACCGCACGGCTACTGGCCATCATTGCGACCGACACTGTTACAATAATGCAGCCAACTTGTGTGGGACAAGTTAAAAGAACTTAGAGTAAGCATATTTCGAGACGTAGAGCTCCTTGCTTGCGCAAGTTAGGTCGTTTAAGGCAGTTATCTACTTGCCTAGCGAGATAAAAGAGATAGCCTTTCTTGTATTATATACAAGAATGTCTATCTATTTTATTGCTCTTACGTTTATTGACAATAAGTATGTATCTTTTGACAATAAAGTCAGGAACTAAAAACCAGGAAAAGAGTCCAGAAAGAAGGCAGAAGGAGAGTTGCACTTAACGAGAAATTTAGCCGTAAATGCATTCAAACTATTTTAAAAGAACTAACAGCGGTGCTATTAAATCAAAAATATCTCAATAAAATTTAGGGAAAAAGTTGTGCGGTCAGGTGTTTTGCTCTACTAAAATTTAAATGTTAAGGAGAACTTTTATCATTGATTGATCTTCGGAGACTAGTCCATCAACTAGAATAATCTTTAAACAAATTCTTTGATTATTAAGGTGGATAAATTGCCTAACCACATAAGTCTAACTTTGTTGTCCAAATCGATGGCTATTCAGACCTATCAGAGGGCCTAGCTTACATGCGAGCCTAGAATAGAATAGAAAACTCTTTATTGTACACCAAATTATAAATAAACAATAATGTAAGGTACAAAACAATATAGGGTACAATTGGCGGGCTTATTGCTTATAGCAACCAAGCCTATTTTATCTTTACCTCCAAAGGGCAAGAAACCGACGCCTAGCCTAGTTGGAGGATTCTGTATTTTCTCGTTTTTCACAATCCTATGTGAGTGGAGAAAGCCAGAGAGGTATGTAAGGAAAGAACCTGTTGGAACTCTGTACTCTCTGCCTACCCCGCAAGAGATCTGGCGTGGTGATATAGATAGATAGATTCACAGTCCGTAGCACGGCTATGTGATTTTTGTGGTAAAAGGTCATTCCCTAACATTTTTTTCATTTTCTATTAAGACTGCAGAAAGTCAGCATGGCTACAGATGCAGTCGTTTAATCTCTCTTTGCTCATGTTTAGACCAATATCTCCCTGCTGAAAGCAGACACCGCAAAACGGTCCGTTTCCACACCTCATTGCAGCGCGACGCGGCCATTACAAATGGCCCTATGATTATAAGACATTATTGTAATGGAACCGCGCAATTATAACAATCGAGTGCACTGGCTGTCGCAAAAACTCATGTACCATTCTAAAAGTTGGACGATTAATTTATGGAAGCAGTAAAATTACTGAGGAATGTTCGTTTTTTAATGTATCCGAAATTAAAAGTTTTTCGTTCATGTGGACCAGGAAACACTTATTGTTTTGGTGATCTTTGAGGAAGTATTTGGTCTTGTACCAAACGCCTTTTTCTGAAAATAATTAGTAAAGAAAGGACTAGTGTTTACTTATGACCCTACCACCCGTGATCAAAGACATTTCGATGCCATATGAAGAAGAAGAGCAAGAAACTAGGTGGTTATTCTTTTAATAGACGTTTTATTCTTTTTGTGTATATTCACAGGGTAAAGGAGAACAGAGAATGACCTAAATAATAATATTTTCTCTGAGATGGCTGTTCCAAACTGTTAACATAGAAACAGATCAAAAGTGATCATATTACTAAGGTTGAGTTCTTTAGCCCTAATTTATTTTATAAAAATAATTATCGACACTACTGGGCAGAGGCCTTCTCTCACCAATCGAGGTGAGAGATATTTGGTCATACTCCACCACGAAGACCCAAATCGGGGAGGACGGTTTGTGACCACCTGCTTTTGGAACTTATCGGACCGCCTATAAAGTTTCCAACTCAGCTTAACGACTATCATATTAAGTGGTAAGCGGGACCAACGGCGGGAAAATGCTACAAACGGTGACCCATCTCAGACTGACCGACCTGAACGCTGCTTAACATAGCTAAGAACACCGCGGTCGCACAGCGCAAGGAGCGCTTCGATTTTATATTGCCTTGATTTTTTACTCTTTATTCTTATCTGAACAAAAATACATATTGGTTTGTTTCCGCACATTCGTTCTGAAACAACACAGCACAAATGTTGAGTGAGATCCTCATTCCATGGTGTCAACAGTGAAACGTTCAGTCGTCACATATAATAATTAGCAGGCGTAAGACAAACGAGTTACCAAGTCGCGCCCTGTAGGGTTGGCACACCTTAAAATATATGGTTTAAAGATAGAACGTGGAAAATTGTATAGATATCTCTTTTAAGGGGGAACCTAATCCTTACTCCCAAAAATAGGCTCTATTTACAGAATGTACAGCGCATCTTTTATAAGAAACATATATAAAAATTAAGATGAAAAGACTGTGAATTTAATGTATTGAGTAAAATTTAATTTTTCGTTTAATATATAATAATAATATCAGCCTATACTGCCCACTGCTGGGCAAAGGCCTTCTTTCACAAATCGACGTGAGAGAGATTAGGTCATACTCCACCACGCGGACCCAGTGCGGATTGGTGGAGGCAGGTTTGTGGCCGCCCGCTGTTGGACTTATCAAGCCGCCTTTAAGGCTTCCAACTAGGCTTAACGACTACCACATTAAGTGGTAACCGGGACCAACGGCTTAACGTGCCTTCCAAAGCACGGAGACGCTCGGATATAAAAATGCCACAAACGGTCACCCATCTCAGGCCGACCGAGTCAAGCGCTGCTTAACCTTGGTGATCGGTAAGAACACCGCGGTCGCACAGCGCTACGAGCGCCTCGAGCGTTAAATACGAGCGTTTAATATATAATTCTTTTAAAATACTCTATCTTGAATATATATTGCAAATGTTCTATTCAATAGTTGAATATATATAAAATATACACGAAAAAAAGCTTAAGACAGGCTCTATTACTTGTATGGGTCACTTCTTCATTTTAATTAATTATATCTGAATTATTTGAAATAGAAACTGCATTTTGGGTCCTCCGGGCACACTTTTCACTGTTGTCAAGATCATTAGACAAGGAAAATTTTCAAAGAAAAATTCTCAAGGTAATTGACAGAAGTAATTCTTTTAATCACAGAAGTCGTATTCGCTACGCATTTGAAAAAAAAACTTTCTTCGGTCTTCGGTGCCAAGTAACTGAATGCACTAACCGGCAACGACTTCAAATACTTATTTTTTGCTTGTTGAAGTCGACTTCCTTTTCTTTAAATTTTTTATTTTACAATTTTAAGTGATTAGTAAATTAGTACTTATATTTATACGCCTATATTATATTATTTTGCTTTGTTCTTTAGTACGGTACATACAGAATTAATATAATACCCATAATAACGGAAACGTCGTGGTCGGCGAAACATGGGTGTACTCAGTACACCTCTGTCACCCCCGCTTGGGGAATATAGGCGTGACGGCGTGTAATAACGGAATCAATACATGCTTGCTGTTTACGGTTAAGGAGTCCCCTGGTGTTTCTTCAAAGTTCAAGTTTCAATACCGATTTTATTAAAATGGGACTGCCTCGAAACAATATTAAAACCCAACGCAAAAAGAGTTATCAAAATCAGTAGATTAATAAAGACGTTATAAAAAAGCAGACGAATTGTAAACCTCCTCATTTTTAAAGTCCGTTAGAATTCTGTTTAATTCTATGGTAACCACGTATGGTAACCAAACACAATAATCATAATAACTCAATCCATAGATTCGTTTTATTTGTCGTTAAGGAGTTCCCTGGTGTATCTTCAAAGTCCAAGGTCCAATACCGATGAAATTAAAATGGGACCACCTTGGAGCTATACTGAATCCAATGCAAAAATAATCACCAAATCCGTCCGGAATTGACGGAAATATCGATGTACATACATAAAAAAGCATACATACAGACGAACATAGAACCTCCTTATTTTTGAAGTCGGTTAAAAATATCACAAATGCGCTAATACTATTCTTTCGATTTACAATTCGTGTTATTCCGTACTGCTTATCAATCTATATAAGATCTAGAATCGAGATCTAAAATCGAAAAGAAATAAAATAGATATAGAATCACACCCAGATCTCTTGCGTTTTAGACATTGTTTTAGTGCCATTTTTCTTCTATGCCTTTTGCCATTTTACCAAGTTGTTAATATTTGTTTTTTGATTTTTTTCATATAACATTGTTGTCGTTAATATTTTTCATTGAAGTAACACTGGTTTGATCCAGAAATAAACCCAGGACTTTGAAATTACTTGCCTCGAGACGTACCACTAAACCAACAAGATATCGTTTTTCTTTTAAAAACGTAGACCCACACTAGGATTTATTCCTGTGTCGTGGGTGCGTTTATAAACATGAAAATTCATATTCAAAAATACCCAGACCGAAAAAAATAATTGTGGGTCACACAAAGATTTGTCAAGTGCGGGAATCGAACCCGCGACAGACACAGTGGGCTGGGCGTCTTAAGCTCTTAATCACTGCGCTAAATCGTCTTGCAATGTAAAAGAAACAAGTTAGTAACATTTACAAATATATAATTGCAAAACATAATTAAAACTGCTCGATATAATTAACGAAACTCATTTACATTGTACGACATTCAGTTAGCCACCTCATTTATTTTACAACAAAAATGAAACAGCATGGGTATACAAACACCCTCATATATTTATATAAACTTAAACACCGAATAACTAATGTCCACGGTGACTTCGGACCAATTAAAGAGTCGAACGACTCAAACAAAACCAAAAAAAACCGCATAGAGTTATGTTAGTCTTGAATGCAAATTCTTAAGGAGTTATTTTACACCTCGTATATTATGGCCTGAGTAGTAACAACATACATGAGCAGTTTCTCAATCGCAATGACAAAAACAATTACTGTAAGATACACATCTGTAACTTGAAAATACTAAGAAAACGTATAATATTTTCAACTAAATAAGATCCCTAGTATTGATAAATATGATAATATAAGGGTGCGAACTAAACTAAAACATGATTAAACAATAGGTACTTTTATTTATAGTGTAGACATTATTTGATCATCGTTAGTAATTTCTTTCTTAGGTGATAGCGAGAAGTTAGGGGCTTTAATATGACGGTTGTCTGGCAACAACAATGCTATAAATGCTGAAGAAGCAGAGACTCGTGTAGATATAAAATCCAACATCGTAGTGGCTCTCATAGGGCATAGATAATTGAAATACATGCGAAGATGCCTAGACGCCCGAAGGACATTGCAAAAGCGATGACTAACACTCTAAAGTTCATAGGGAACAGAGACACAATGATGGCTATGTACAGCCTCAACACGACGATGCCCAATAGCAGGATAGCAAACAAAGCTACGCTGCCGATCGCATTTGGCACCGGGTTCACCAGAATACCGCTCTCTCCACATAAACTAGTTATCAGCATCACTAAGTTTCGTCGACCAACTTTATTAACCACCGTACTGATAGCTACATTGAATATTGAGTGCATCGCAATCACGATAAAGCCTTCGTCATTTGTTTAAAAGTTAACGGTCTTCAAAACTAGATTATTTTATTTAAGACGAGAGAATTGTGTAATATTTTACTGAGCTCAATTGGTAATTTAAGTTAATTTGGAGTGAACTTAACCTAAATTTACGTAAGTCGTATAAAGGTAAACACCGTCACACGTATATTCCCGAAGCGTTCTTGGCAGAAATGTACTGAGTACACCCACTTATCGCCAAATACGATGATAGGTTCCAATGCAATAAGGGGTAAGCCTGTTAACGCTACACAGAACTCTATGTCAGACTATGAACTGCGACTGAAATTTCTTGATAGAATAAGCACACTGCCCGATCTTGAATTTTTATCCAGATGCTATGCGCCATTAAACTTACGAGGCACTTTATAAAGAAACTATTAATCTACTGAAGAAACTTCAAAATAAGCTGCTCCTGAATTGATATTCACAACTGAAAATGATTTTCGTAGTAGCCCTAAAGCAAGAGTAGGCAAGCGGCGTCACTAACGAGTCGACAGTGCACGGCCGTTAGCCAAATGCGGGACGACCCGAAAATCCACTTAGCCGGCTTGCGGCGAAAACTCGGGAAAGGGTTACAACCAAACAGTACTTAAAAAATGGGGGAGTTAGGTTTATTAAATTAGCTGTGTCGCTATTTTGGATGCCGATTTCATTGGCAATGATTGGAAATTAAAGAAGGGAAATATTTTATTAGAAGAAATTAAACAAATTTCGGCTGTAATGTATGTACTTTCTCTATAAGGGCACAGTTTTATATCAGTAGGTAATAGTAAATATAGTGATGAAAGCATGATGAATTAGTAAAGATCTAGGTCCAGTGAACAGACCAAAAAGCTTTGCGAAAATCATTGCAAAAATAACATCATCTTATCATACTATCATGGCAAGGAGCCAATCTGATTACCAATGAGTCCAATAGGACGTAGAATTCATTTATTTCGAAAACATAAATGCTAGTGCACATTAGTCCTGTATGTTTTTCTAATTAACAAAATAATAAATATTACTGAAACCAAATAAGTTTCCACAGTTAAAATATAATTCACATTAGTAAAATGAAGATAGTAAATGGATACAAGACTTGCTAAAATGTAAGATACTAAGTACAATTCCAAGTTTTTTTTAGAAATTAACTTATTGATAAGGCTGCTTTTCAAAGAATTAAAAGATATTGAAAATAGTCAATGTCGCAGTAGCTTTTTTCAATGTGGATGAGGCATATACTTTGATATATTGTTAACTTCTTTTATTCTTTGCTATTTAAACTACCTATTCTACTAAATTGGCTTAAAACGAAAAGATTGACGCTAGCGAGTAAGCGTGCTGCTGTCACATTCATGTTTATTTAGAAAATTAGAAGTGTGACAAGGATGGCATATCAACACGCTAACGCCACAGATTATATCGCCAAAATCTTATCTCCACCAAACTTAATCAATTGAAACTAACCATCTTTGATCACTCTTCCTCTCCACTCCAACGAACTTTCAACATGCAACACTAACATCTATAAACAAATCCCAGATCGCAGCCAATCAGCTTGGCGCGACATCAAAATGCTAATACCAAAACTGCTGGCGCTCGAATAAACTACATTATGGTGGGATGTTCAGCTGTTCACTTTTACAGCTCGGGTAACAATCCTCGCCGGGGGAACAGCCGTGCAAACTTTTAATTGGCGTGCCATTAGGACGGGCGGGAAGTACTAAGCGATTTGTGGTGTACCGGCCCTCTCTGGAGGTTTTAATTTCTATCTCACCTCTTGGATGGGGGTGAGATTACGTATTCTGAGTTAGAATTACGATTTTCGAGAGGTGTAAATGCCTGTCATGTGTTGTGTTTGAATATCGTTGCGTTAATTCAAGAAGTTTTTAGTAAGCCAGTTAATTGCCAAATATCTGAAGTCACTATGGAAAGTCATCTTGCTAGTGATGTTGGTAATTATTACCTTACAACCTGTTTAACAAGCATGTTCCACTACTGGACGAAAACATTCTTTCACAAATACAGGAGACAGAAAAAGTAATAATTAAAATTTCCCCTTAAACAGCTAGAACTATTGTCTCCATGTTACTCCGTCTTGGAGTCGACAATTTCGTTAAAGCAAATGATATGTGACTACAATAGATAATAGTTACTATGGTAAGAAACATTTTGAAGAAGTAGATTCTGAAAGATGATCAGCACATCATACTTTCTTCCTTTTCTTTTTAATAAAGAACGGAGCCCCACGCTAGAATTCATCCCTGTGTCGTGGGTGTGTTTACAAACAGGCAAATTCACATACATAAATACCTAGACCGGAAGAAATATAACCGTGTTGTTTGTAATCGTAAATTTCAAATCTAAATTGTAACCAATGTCATCTGTTACATATTCTTGCATTCATCTTTCATCTTAACATATCAAAAGCAAGGTGGGAGACTAAGCGGCTCCTGTATTCACGACTTTAATTCTAACAATAGTTTTTGTGAGGTTTGTCGTCAACACAAGACAGCTCTCAATTTTAAATAAGTCAATTATAACTTGTGAATTTTCGCAAGGCGAAGCTCATCCGGCACGGGAATGTCTTTGTCTAATGACAGCTCGTTACCGCCACAAATCCCCAACATTACTACGTATTAAAACTCTTAAAACTTCACTCAGCTAGCCATTTGGCTTCAACAAAAACTTTCTTACATCACTGAGATTTAAATTCTAGTCTCGAAGCGAGATGGAATCGCGAAAATATTTTGCACAAGGTTGTCTGACTCAGACAGAGGTTATGATGTGAGTGATATTTGATTTATAGGTACCTTTAAATTAAAACTGATATAAAAAGAAACCACAATGTGTAAATGAATAGTGGAAATTTTTAGAGCCTCTTTCAACATCCTCGAGTAAAGTCTGAAGTAGACTTATCGACAATTAAAGTAGCAAGTAAGTCTATGTACAAAATTCATCATCTCTGAGTAGTTAACCTGCCGGATACGACGGTTAAACTATCCAATTTTAATTGCCGAGTTACACTTATCAAGAAGTAACTAACTAGCGCTTGACTCAAGGGTGGAGAAAGAAGCCCTGACATTATCTATAGACCTTTAATTACTTAGTTTGAAGAACTTACTTAGCCGTAATGTCATGTGTTTAAAATTCTATACAAATCTTACTTTTAACATATTTTACTTTTGGCAGTTTTTAACTATAGAATAAAAATTATGTGCTAAGTAAATATTTAGACGTTTATAGATACGGTAATGTATGAATAAGAATCTGGGATACTTTAATATGTCTGATAAGAGTGACAAGGTCTGGATACTATTAAGAATCGTAAAATTCATGGTAAGTTAGATTTAATTAGAATTAACATAAAGTATTCTAAGTAGTATTCCAAGGTTAACTGGAATTATAAATTTGACATTTTAATAATAGAATCTGTAATTCCAACAAGACGTTAATATTACGCCTATTATGGCCAGATCTATTTATAGGAACATAAAAAGAAAAAAAACAATCGCTTCCTACTATGGCCGGTTAAATTTTTACCAGTTATTGTTGTGACATTGAGTAGGTATAACCACTTACACAGTATTTTGCATGAAAATCCTTTTTCATACCGGCCGTCATTTTTCTGCCTGAAATATTCGCAAGTGGCGCTACAATGCAGATTTCTATTCGCAACCCTTAGCTACAGAGGGATGATTATGATTCCGCATACCTTCCACAGATGGCGCTATGGATATTTAGCTTCGCGAAAACCTTTATAGATGGCGTTAGCTGCATAACATATTTTTAATTCAGGGAATGACTAAATACAATGAAAATGTACTTTGTTTCGAAGACTATGAAAAAGAAAAACAAGCCCTATTAAAAAATAAACAAGAAGACGAGTTGGATTTTTCATTGATATAATTATGTACCTAAGTTTCTTTGGAATAGGTTTATTTTCGATTTGGTTTCCCAAGTAAGGGTGGCACGAGTATACTGTGTACACCTACTATTCGCCTACGGTATTAGGTCCCATTAAATAAGGAACGAGCCTTTTGCATTTATTTTATTTTGTGTATCTATTATAAGCAATACTCTATGGCAAATTGATTTTAAGATTTCTGATGTAATTTGATGACTATCCCGTTCCTAGTAATAATCTGCCCCGATAATCAGTCGTCTTAAAATTCATAACATCCACGTCTTCTTCTTCTTTTAAGTTATGGCTTCATACTATTTTAAGTGTATTTTGCCAGAGTCCAGTGGTAGCATAATCGTGTTTGTTTAAATTAATTCAATTCCCCGATGAACTTGATGACAACGATGATAATGAAATTGATGAATGTACCCCACCCGGGATAGTAAAGCGATGGATACTTTACATACCAACTGTGACGGCCGTTTTGAGGGAATTCGAAAAGGCACGTTTTATCACTTGGTTACAATTACCTTCACTCATGCACGCATAGAAATACATAATGGTTAATATTCCACCAACATTATATATTATAATTCGAAATAACACAAGTATTGGAAATTAAAAAAAATTGACATCTCACTTCGATTTCCCGCTAAAAAACCCATCCATGTCTTAAAACTAAAGATACTGGCTGTAAGCATTCTCGTTAGGTACCTAAATGAAAAAGTAGGTACAAGATATTCGAATCATATTCGAATTTAAAAACAAGCGTTCCGTTTTCAAAATTGAAATTGACATTCGGCAATGTTCTAGCGCGCACGAACACCGGCTGTCGTAGATTAGACACGCTAGCCGGAACAATTTTTTAATATCCCCAAACAAGGAAGGCGAGGCGGACGTGCGTTGGAAAAACGTGGACCGAACACATTATAATTTTTTGCGGATTTAATTTTTTGTTAACTTTGATAATCAGACAGGTTTGTTTGATAGTTGAGGTGGATTTATAATGAATATGGAAGGAAAATATGTTTTTTTTTAACTTGGAACCTATTTTTGACGACAAATTAAAACTAGGGTTATCTATCTATATTATGAACATGATCCCTTGCAGGGTAGAGAGACATGTATACTAATGTAGAAAATATCGATTTGGAAAATATAAAGGGAAGACAAGTTAGCCATATAAATAAAATTCTTCTAACTACTCCGAAAGGATATGTGATATGGTATGGAAGGCAATTCCCACGGAGACAACAAGTTTCCGAAGGGATGGGTAGAGTTGGAAGCTGGTAAAATGTGGGATAACTTGGAAAAATGGAAACTTGGCATCCCATATCTTATCCATACAATACATAGTACTAAATATTTAAGACCAGCGACCGCCTTTGACTGCGTATGTACCTTTATAAATTATAGTTTATGTTATTTTGTTGCATAAGATATATTAATGTAAAGTTCCATTAAAATCCATTCAGTAGCTTTTGCGTAAAAAAGTAACAAACATACAACAATCCTCACAAAATTACGTGTTATTTTTACCAACTACTATTATTTACAACTAATATTATTATTAGTCGGATACCTGAAAAAATTATACTAAACTGGTTTTGTTCGTACCGATATAGATGATTTAAAGTACGATCTAACTTCAGAAATTGTTTTATATTTCAGGGGTTATGTCTTATCCATACTAAGGAAAACTTCTAAAGGACGCTACAGCACACAGTTTGACGGCAATACGTGTCGTGCCCGTGGCCAAAATTAGCATACCACTTGTCGCACTTGCCAACGCTACGGATAGTGCCTTTCCTTTTTATATATAGCTATTCGTATGAGTTAAATAGAGATAGCTTATGCGTTTTTTAAATGCTGGGTATGATACTGTGGTTTGATAAATTAGAAATCAAAATTATATAGTAAAAGTAAGTTAGCAATAGTAATCAGTGACTTTAAAAAGACATTGTCGAAATTTGCCCCAGAACCAACAAACATTTGACCCATGCCATCATTATTTATCTATTTTAATAAAATAATGGCAAATATCCGTATCTAACGGACAATTTTCAATCAATAACCATATTTCAAAGTATTGTGAGTACTTATATCGAAGTCGCCGACATCTTTACTGAATGTCAACACACAATATAAACTCATATGTATTAATGGCTACTGAATTATAACCTCAAAATCTAATACTTGTTGTGCAATATTGCAATTCCCCCGCTTGTCCGTGTTATAATAAATGCCTTAAAAGAATTTATTGGTGATTTTAAATCATACAAGTATTTTTACATTGCTGTTGGTTCTGGGGCAAATCATGTATGGATGCAAAACAATGTCCTTTTTCGCTAAGAAATAAGTTCTTATTTCGTTGAATATGAATTAACACACTTATAAAAAGAAGCGTTTTTGTGGCTGAGTGGGATTTTTTTAATATGAACCAGATTTTAATGTAATTTAAATACCTACATAAATGTTTAAAACCGCCTTCAGACTCTCTTGCAATTTAAATTCTTGCGAGAGTATACCAAGGCTGTTTTCAACATTTTATCACTAGAACGTTTCTGTAACTAAATGGAATATATATAATAGAAAAAAAGAAATATTTCATCTTGTAATTCATTTGTAAGTAATAATATGATTTTGTTTTTTTTTGGTCTTTTTCAATAAAAAGATAAATACATAGTATAATCTATACTATGTATATAGCGTAGTATTCTTAATATTAAACTCACAGACCACGTCAAGAACACCACACTTCGCTCCATGACGCAAATTGCCGACGTATGTCAAAAGGCCGCTAAGCTTAAGTGGGACTGGGCCGGCCATATCTGCCGCATGAAAAATAACGAATGGGCCAAAATAATAACTGACTGGTCCCCACGAAATACAAAAAGGCAACGCGGTAGACCCAGGCGGAGATGGCGGGACGAGTTGGACCACTTTTCGAGGGACTGGCCTGACATGGAACGAACGGAGAGGAGTGGAAAAAGTGGAGGGAGTCCTTTGCCCAGCAGTGGGACACAAATGGCTCGTAATAATAATAATAATCTATATCTTTCATTTTCAATAGTTGTCCATCTAGTTAAAGTTATTGATTACCTTTGGTCAAATTCAATCAATGTATCGATTGGTGAGCAGTTTGTTAGGTCAGGTAGCGGACTACAAACCCGCAAGGGCCAATTTTGGAAAAACGCCCACTTGCGATTTTATTACAGTTATCTAAATGTTTACCGTTCCTTGAACTAGCACGAACAATTTTCTAAGCATAATTTCATCTCAGTTTGTTTTATTGCGCATTTAGGAAATAAAGACGTTCATAGGAACGTCTTTATCGTTCAATTGAACAGTGAGAAAAGCGTTCTCCAAATATTCTCCAAGCAAAGGTGGCAGAGATTCACTATACGCTCACATTTTGTCGCCCATGCTACGTTCCAAAGTGATAGGAGGCGAATCTATTATCATTATACCGGGCACAATTCTAGACTCTGGTATGCTACTTAGATTTTTTTCAGGTAGAAAAACCTTTATACCACTTACCTATGCCTCGAAATTTACCAAAATCCTACATAAATTCGATGCCATAAGAACCACAGATTCACCTGTTAACAAAACTAACGTAAGTCATTCTGATTTTGAAAAACCCCACTCTTAGTACATTTTAGGATCAAAACCCGTATTATCTATCCCTGATCCTTTGGGGGGTAGGTAGGTACAAACTTCCAACAGGTCCTTTTCTTATGTGGACATCTCTGGCGTATAAAATAAGTTAAGCACTCTTTCAATATCAAAGACCTTAGCACGAATAGAATGACGTTAGCGTAAAGCTATCGAGTTCAGCCATCTTTGCCACACTATCTATATCATCACGCCAGACCCCCTGCGGGGTAGGCAGAGAGCACAGAGTTCCAACAGGTTCTTTCCTTACATACCTCTCTGGCTTCCTTCACTTTCATAGTTCGTCTCATACACGCTCGCCGGTTACGGAGACTCTTGACTTGTCCTTCAGATAAGACTCGATCTATTTGGTCGTGGTAAGATAGGTCACACGACACTTTACTATATAAACATGAACGTGACAGCAGGAGTATTCAAAGTCAAAGTAGCTTAGACCTCAGTTACTTCAGAATTCTGATTGCCTTAATTTTATTTCTAAAATTCAAACTAAAACATCAAGCAAATATCCAAAGAACGTTTAATTTTTAGCAACAAAGGCGCGGAGACGGGGTGTGGCTCCACAAACACGGATTTCCAATTAAGTAAGGGCCTGATTGGCAGGTCGTTACTCAAGCTGCAGTGAATGTGGGCGAACGTCTCGGCCTGCTCCGCTCGCGATTATTGATGGCTGATACACGAACAATGTTTAGGTTATTTTGCTTAGAAAAGTATTTTACTTATACACCTACGCCCATGCCAAAAGCGAGAAAAGAGCGGAATATGGTTATATACTGGTCTATCTGGGATCATCAGCTGAATGGCGTCTACTACGACGCCACGACGACGGGCTTATAATATTTTTCACATAGGATGGGTAGTGACCGTTCTAATTGCCAAACGAAATTATACTTTATTCAAAGGCAATACTCTTATTAAGTATAGAAACGGGTCATGTCTCTACATGACCCGTTTCTATACTTATACATTAACACCATTGAATTAAATTTTAATTTCGTACCCATCCATCCTATGTAAAAAAATACTATAGTGCTGTACGAACATCGATCAAATATAGGTAGATACTAGATAAACGCTCGCCGCACGAAAAATGGCACCACCAAAAGGCAGGCAAAAATAGAAGGTACTAAAAGTTAACAGGCTACCGCTTTCTCAAATACAACTTTAAGTGATATGAGTAAGGTAAAATATGCCTTAATTTATGTTTATATCAAAACTAAAATCACGTGAATTTGAGAGACGCTTTTTAAAGTAACTTTTGAACGGGACTGTGTACTTCGATATTATGTATCGATGTGTACGCATCCTGTTTTTACCTTCGACCGTTATCAAGCTATCGGTCCCTTGTGTGGGGTTGGATAATCATTGGAAACTAATTAGTCGCCTTTGATCACACAGGTGACTAAGTGAAAAAAAATTTTTACTAAAGCATTTTGATACTAATATGACGAAGAAGTCTCAGTCCTAGTGAGAACAGGATTAAATAATACAATAACTCTTACGCCCAAATTGCACTGAAGCATTTCGGCTTCAAAGTGATGGCACCGAAATAGAAAATATGAAGGAGATCCTCTTTATGTCGTATTTTGAGTTATAATTTTCTGACACTATTATTCAAAAACAAAAAAATCAAGTTTATTGAAAGCAGTCTTTCGAATAAAAAAACAGATTTAACTTGCTTCATAACAAACTTAAAAAAAATGTTGTCCATCGCCATGCCAAATTTCCTGTCTCTTCGAGGGCCGCGGGAAAATGGTATACTTTTTCAAGTAACATAGATACTTGACCACAAATAGCCTTTACTACTTTGCCGGACCGGATGTCATACTAAAAAACTATGTGCTCTAGCCATAGAGTTTTTTGTCTTGGGTACACCGAATTATTGTATTATTTTTTTGGAGGAAGAACGTAAACACAAACTATAGCACAAACGGAGGCCTATGCCTACATTGGGTAATAAAGAGCTGAAGATGATGGAGTATAATCTACCATATAAGACGCACTTGTTTAGGTCCAAGGATTAGGTTTGAAAATATAGAAACTCAAGCAAAAACTTCACATACAGGGCTCTTATTCGCTATGACCAAATAAACACGTAACGCGGCACGTTACGATAACTTCGTGAAATGAACGTTTCTTTTTTTTCCAAAACCGTAGTCCCAACTTACTATTATACTTGTGTCGTATCCACATATGAACATGAAATTCACATATACAAACACCCAGACTAGTGTGTGTGTGAATGATCTACGCTATTGGCCGCGGGACCTTTACCGCTTCACTTTATAAGAAAATACACCACGACTAGACTATTTGTGTCACACAAAGATTTTTCTGGTACAGGTACCGAATTTGCGACTATTTGATCCAGTGGGCGGAGCGACTTAAGCTTTATCACTGAAGCAAGCCGTCTGTCAAGTTGTTGGTATATGGTCCAAAGAATACCATTACATGACCATTTCACGAAGTTATCATAACGCGCCGTGTTTGATTATAGCGAATAAAACCCAAAAAAAAAGATTATATAATTATCTTTTTATTACGCTACATTTAGTTTAACGTAGTGTCGACGCACTTTAGAGACACGTGTTTCGCGAAACACAACATGTTTTTAGTGTTTAATTTCGTGCTAGTTACACTAGATAATTATAGCAATAAAAATATACAAAAACTAACAAGGTGTAAAAATATGATGTAAAAAATTGGTTTTTGATGGAGTTCGCTTGAGTAACAGATATCACATAACGTCATTAAAATCCATAATATAATGATATCAAATCAAATATATTTATTGACATACAAATAGAAAGCATAGATTGTTTGCTTGCGGTCCAAAGTAGGCGGGCCTGTCTTTTGGGAGCCTGCGTTTAATATAAATAATATCGCACTTAAATATGTAGCTACTATGTTTGAGACGTAATAGGTTATATATTTTTTTAACGTAACTCCTCACCATAGTATTTTTCATTAAGGATGGGTACTGTGACAGTTGTAAATGTCAGAGAAAATAATTCTTAATTCAATGGCAATAAGAAGCATGACCTGTTTCTATACTAATGGTTTTATGCCTTATAATAATAATAATATCTGCCCACTGCTGGACCAAGGCCTTCTCTCACAAATCGAGGTGAGAGAGATTAGGTCATACTCCACCACGCGGACCCAGTGCGGATTGGTGGAGGCAGGTTTGTGGCCACCTGCTGTTGGAACTTATCAAGCCGCCTTTAAGGCTTCCAACTCGGCTTAACGACGACCACATTAAGGGGTAGCTGGGACAAACGGCTTAACGTGCCTTTCGAAGCACGGAGACGCTCGAATATGAAAATGCCACGAACGGTCACCCATCTCGGGCCGACCGAGTCAACGCTGCTTAACCTTGGTAATCGGTAAGGACATCGCGGTCGCACAGCGCTACGAGCGCCTCATTATCATTTATTCCTTAATATCATTGAATTAAATATTAATTTCGTTTGGCACTTAGAACTGTTACTAGCCATCTTATGTGAAAAATATTGTAGGAATTATTCCTGTGTTATGGACTTGCTTATAAACATGCAAATCATATACACCACGCAGACCGAAACAAACATTTGTAAGTAACACAAAGGTTTGTCCAGTGCGGAGATGGATTTTTGTGTGTGCGTCTGAATGATCTACGCTGTTGGGCGCGGGGGCTTTACAGCTTCACCGGAGCCAGAAGGGCAAGGGGGCAACTAAATCAAGAGCGCCTCAAGGAGGAACGGCCTCGGCTTGGGCAGTCGCTATGGGGGAGGGCGTATACTAGGTGTCTCGCCGTGGATCTATGCACCGGCCGGCGGGCAAGGGATTCTTCGACCCCGCCGGCGAGGTCGGTCGGTGTCTGATCCTGTGTGCGGTATCTGTATCCGAAAGAAGGGGTGTAAGGGCATTGGGAGGGTGCGTAGATGGAATACGCGATTACATGTTCCAGTTAATGTAAAGACTGAAACCTGTGCGGAAACTCTGTTCATTCAAAAAATTAAATCTGTCCACTTTCAAGAAAACCGGTTTAAATGTGAACTACATATAACATAGTGTATCATTTACTACCGTAAAACTTAATTTTCGGAATAAAACCAATAGAGAAATATTTTGATTTGACTAACTCGTTAGTCTGACTGCCTCGTTGGTCTAGTGGTAAAGCGCATTGTGATCACGAGGTCCTTGATTCAAATCCTAGGTCGGACAAATGTAGTTTTTCTAAAGAAAATTTCCCAGTATGAGTCCGGAGTCTGGAATTGTGCGCGGTATACGGCAATAGGCTCGTTGCCTATTACACGGGACCTAATATCGCAGGCGAAAAGTGGGTGTGATCAGTACACCTCTGCTACCCACCGGTTGGGGCATATAGGCGTTACGGTGTATTATAAGTATTATAATAAAAATATATTTTTAAGAAAACACCACACGATCAACCTAACAATACCGCCGCATTACCCAATCGTTAATTATCATCGACCTCCATAGAACTGTCTCCATATAAACATGATAGATTACCCCGCGTACATACGAAGTGAAGATATCGAGGGAAAGAAACATTAAGTGTATTCCTATGTCGGCGGTGATATCATTTTCATAGGCCGCCGCCATCGTTCCTGCAGCCCCTTTGAATGTTTGCGAACAGAGAATTGAATGGAGTAGGTAGACATTTTTTAGATGAAAATATTTTGATTCTCTAAAATATGATTACTTCGTGTAACCTACCGCGATCGAGCATTTATAAACCGGGAAAGTGACAATAATTCAATTACTTTACAAATGAATAATTAGGAACGGATATATTGAGCGCGCGCTCGGAAATAAACAACGAAAGTGCAAAAACAATTTTCATCATTTTCTAAAATAACTACACTATGAAATACAAAGAAACTGCTTTACAAGAACTTTGCTATAATTATTTATTATGTTTTTAAGTAAATTCTATTGACTAACAATTTAAAAGCGTTTCGCGTTACAATCAGAAAATGTAAAGAAATAGAGTCATCACTTTAGATTTTTTTCTATCGAAAAATTTTTGTTTAATCTTGTATTCCTTTTACCAGAGTCTAAAATATAGAGTCCAAAATCATATTTAATTATTTAATTTAATCCTTTATTGTATATAGTACATTTACAGTTGTAATTTTACAGGTAATATACAAAGGCAAGTTTAACTCAAAATATGAGTTCTCTTCCAGCGAACCTTTAAGTGTTGAGAGATGAGAATGTCAATAAGAAGGCAGTTATACAATCACACATTCAAACACACAATAAAAAAAACATAAATAAAAATAAAATACAAACAATTAAAAAACTACAGATATATAATTTATAAAATAAACATACATAAAAATACACATAGTATATTATATTATAAATATGTATCAGATAGAAAATGTTCTCTGATTCTTCTCCTGAAGATGTCCAGAGAGGAGCTTGCGCGTATAGCGTGTGGGAGTGAGTTCCAAAGACGAACTCCACGAACAGTAAAAGACCTATCATAGCAACTGGAAGAATGAAAAGGAGCACGAAGAAGGAGAGAAGTAGCAGTATGACAGGCCCTTTCCTTGGGGACAAGAAAGTCAAAACGCTCACGTAGATAAATAGGAGCTTTGGGGTTATAAAGGACGGAAAAGAGAAGAGAAAGGATATGTAAGTCAATAGGCAGCCACTTCAATTTTCTTCGGAACTCTGATACATGATCATATTCACGGAAGAAGAAGGCTATTAGAGGAGAGATAGAGAGACAGTTGATTCTGAACAGCACTCTCAAGCATCTTGGATAGCAAGGGAAGTATGGATATAGAACGGAAATGGGATAAACAGGTAGGGTTTGATGTTTTAGGTAATGGGAGAACATGAGCTCTTTTCCAAGCAACGGGAAAAACCCTAGTCTCCAATGAATAATTTATTATGTGCGTGATGACAGGCCCAAGTTCGTTTAAGGTAGGAGAATTTGAATTTGGATGCCATCATCGCCAGTCGCCTTCGTGGAAATGGACAGGATAAATTTCTTGATGTCTTGCTCTGTAACCGGGCTGAAAGAGAAAGAAGCACATACTGGCAAGAGAAGAGTGGAAAGATATTTAAGTCTATTTAGTCTTATTTTAGCGAAGTTGGAGGCTTGGAAAAATGTGCGTTTAATGCACCCAGATTAGGTACATTTTGATTAATGGTGCCATTGCCAAATGACTTGAGAAATTGCCAAACTTGTGCTGTGTTGAAATGTTGAATGGAACTGTGTATGTGGCGCCTCTTTGCATCCCTACACATACGACTGCAGTGGTTTCTCAGTTTTGTGTACTGATTCTCCAATTTTCCTCCGTTGGAAACTTTTGTGCTTTCTCTTCGCCTTATCCCGTCTAGTCATCATTTTTTTGATGGTATCAGATAACCAAGGCGCGGGGCGATGTTTCACCCTCACTTTTTTAACCGGTGTATGCGTATCATATAGATCCAGTACTATTTTATTAAATATTATTACTTTTTCATTTACATCAACGGCGTTGTAAACAAAAGTTCATTCTACACTGCACGCGTCCAGTCTAAGCTGCTCAGTATTAATATCTTTAAAGCTGCGAAGTAACAGAAATTTAGAAGAGCGTTTTGGAGAGTGAATTTTATAAGAGAGGAATATCAGGTCGTGATAAGAGAAAGAAGCAAAAATCTGGCCATGTGCAGCTATATAACTAGAATCCGAAACAAGTATGAGATCTAAGAGTGAGGGAGTACTATGCGGAGCATGATGAGTAGCTGTTAGCGGTTTGGGAGTTTGTTGCTGCGACTATCCCCTTTTAATAGACAAGTGTTGAAGTCACCAAGAATGATAGTGTGATCGTATAGCGAAGAGAAATACTCTAATTTCGATTCAAAGGAGGAAAAGAAATCAACATGACAGGATGGGTTAAAATAAACGCCTAGGAGAAATTTAGTATGAAGAAAGTTGAGCTCAAGAAATAGATGTTCAGAAAATTGAGTGTACAGACTTGGTGACTGATCAATCACTGTGCAAGAGATATCCCCACGAAGATAAATAGCAACACCTCAACATCCCTTGCCCGATTTGTCATTACGTAGCAGCTTGTATCCAGGCAGTGCATACTGCACTGAAGGCAGGGTAGGTTTGAGGAAGGTTTCGGACACTAAAATCGCATGTACATATTCAGAGTCGAAGGAAGCTAAAAGGTCAAAGTTCTAAATATTAAGTCTCTAATCCAGTCAAAATCTAAGATAGTATTGGTGTAAAGATGAGAAAGGGTATGCTCCGTTGGTTCGGGCATATAGAAATAATGTCAGAAGAAAGAATGACCAAATAGGTACCGGGGAAGACCTAGACTATCTTACCATGACCAAATAGACCGAATCTTATCTGAAGGACAAGCCAAGCGTCTCCGTAACCAGCGAGCGTGTATGAGACGAACTATGAGAGTGAAAGAAGCAAGAGAGGTATGTAACGAAAGAACCTGTTAAAACTCTGTACTCTCTGCCTACCCCGCAAAGGATGTGGCGTGATGATATAGATAGATAGATAGTCTCTAATCCATATACTTCTTAACGTGCATGAAATACAAAAACTCGTTTTTTAATTGCGGGCGACGTTAAGTGGCTAGATGCGTGCAGCCAAAATCTTGTTATCGTAGAGGTCTTTAGAGGGGGAGGTCTGTTCTTGCTGTGGACGTCTTTTATCTGCTTCGTGGCTGATAATGATGTTTTTTTCTATATCTTGGTGCACTTTATTTTTGAATGAGTATTTATAATCATTCGATACAATTCAAATAGTCAAACGGCAATCATAACTTTAGTAGAATTTGTCACGGTAATTGTAATTACTGTTTTACAGCTTAAAAAAAATTAGAAACCATAAAAAGCAGTTCACGTCTTATACACTTTTAAGGGTGACAAGATAATGCATCGATATAAAAAAATGCAAGTAAGTCCATATACGAATTTCACCATCTCTGAGTAGCCTTATCCGACAATTAAATAAGCTGGTTTTAATAGCTGAAAAACGCTAAATGAGAAATAACTAACTGGCACTTTACTCAAGGGTAGTAAAAGAGGCCCTTTAGAAAATCTACTAATATTTTTTAGGTTGGTAAGAATACCATATCGACTCCATTTCACTCCTTTTCCAGATGTACGAAACAGCCACTATATGGTAAAGCGTGGATGAAAAAGCAGAACGATTCAATCGGCCACTCTCGAATCTCGATCAGTCTTCGTCAATGTTTTTCGTACTTCACTCAACTATCGATTTATTGTACACACTGAGTCGAAAGATGGCATTTTGGATGATTGACGTTGCCTAGCATCACTGCGGATGTGTTAGTTTGAAGACAGGAGGAATTTCAGATATTTGGATGCTATGATTAAACTCTGAGATATTTAATGCAAGTATGTATGTGGGATGAGGACTTTTTGGATGATTGTGAATGAAGACTGTTTGATAGACGATTTTATTTTTCAGTTGTAAATATTATAATGTTTAATTTACAAGTGACAGAGTTGATGTGAGAAAGATGGTTACCAAGGTGATAAAAGACTTAAGAATAACAAGATGAATGCATGACTGAAGATTTATCAAGAGTTAAAGGACTACTATTATTATTTTTACGTTAAAGATTACAAGCAATGTCTTATCTGAAGGGCAAGTCAAGAGTCTCCGTAACCGGGGAGCGTGTATGAGACGAACTATGAGAGTGAAGGAAGCCAGAGAGGTATGTAAGGAAAGAACCTGTTGGAATTCTGCATTATCTGCCTACCCCGCGAGGGAGCTGGCGTGATGATATAGATAGATAGATTACTAGAAAAAGACTAAACGATTGTTTCCTTTTGATTTTCCTACCAGCCCCCGGTCTTTACAAGTATATATTATTATTATTTAAGAATGATATTGAATATGTCTTGAATCGATGTACATGAAAGTATACCTTGGAAGCATGTGACACGTAATTTATCTAAGCATCTGATATTGTCATTGATGTCAAAATCACTTGCTTCCAAGGACAGCTAATATCACCTATAATAGACAAGCTATTATAATACGCTTCTTCCTAAAACTGTAGCAAAGACCGTACTGTTCACATGTTAAATAAAAACTTTAAACAAAGAGATGTAAGGACCATGTTTGGTATTGATACATACTCACACTAAGCAGTTTGTTTAACACGAAAATCTACCAGTGCAGTATTTAAACCAATATGACTGAAGCTGGTGTTAAACCATTATAATACTGTTCTAGAATTTCATTAACTCAATGTTTGAAAGTCTAATCGGAAAAAATACACGTTTAAGACATAACCGGTACTAATTTGAAACAGCCAACCCGTATTAAGCCAAACCTACAAAAATCACATGAAGTATATATAGTTTATACTAACCTTTACCTACGGTCATTATTCTATAAATCAGTAGAGTCAGGCGCTAGTGCTGTGTAACTTGTGTTGTTAGTGACCGCCAAGATTAGGCGTCTCGGTCGGCCTGAGATGGGTGATCGTTTATGGCATTTACATGTTCGAACGTCTTCGTGGCTCGGAAGTACGCTAAGCCATTGGTCCCGGTTATCACGTAATGTGGTAGTCGTTAAACAAAGTTTGAAGCTTTATAGACGGCTTGATAACTTTCAATAGTGGGTGGCCATAAACCTGCCTCCGCAAATCTGCACCAGGTCCACGTGGCTGAGTACGAGTATAACCTAATCTATTTCACCTCGATTTGTGAGCGAAGACCTTTACCCTGCAATGGGATAGTATAGGCTGGCATTATTTATTTTTATCAATAATAATATGTTAAGAAACTGTCCCACCGTTGGGCACGGGCCTCCTCTCAAACTGAGAGGGTTTAGGCAATAGGTAACCACGCTGGCGGGTTGGAGAACTTCACACACCTTCGAGAAACTCTTAGGCATGCAGGTTTCCTCACGATGTTTTCCTAAACCATTAAAGCAAATGATAGTTAATTTTTAATACGCACATGTTTTCGAAAAGCCAGAGTGGGTACCTGGATTTGAACCCGAAACCTCTGATTTTGCAGTCCAACGGTCTAACCACTAGGCTATCACTGCTTAACTTTATCCATAGAGTCATATATTTCGGTTGAAGATATAGTTATTTAAAGTAGGCAGTAGTATGTAGTACATGTTTTTTGCAAACATTCGTTCGTTTAGTTTAATTGTTTGTATAACCACCAGCAATAAAACAAGTTACCTATCTCACAACTATTATTGAATCAAAACCACTTAAGAGAATCAAAAACGAATAAAACCGATATAATTTATGTAGGTACAACGTAAACTATTTCCAAAACTTCTACTATTTTCTCATGCAAATCTATGTTAATCTGGCATTTTCATGTTTAATTTTATTTCTGGCCACATTTCTCGAATGATATTGTCTCGTAAATCAGTCGTCGGGTGTTTTTCTTGGAGCGGTCGAGTCGGCCATGTTTTGTTTAGAATCACGCACACCCTGTCTGTGTTGCTTCTGCGAATGTGATTTACAACTCATGAATTGTTTTATCACTAGTTTTAAACGTAATTTTAAAGTGTTTTTTTTTTATGAAAAGTTGAAATTTTTGTCGTTCAAACGAATGAAAATTTATACATACTTAGTATGCGTTACAATGCCTGTTGCAAATATCGCGTTAAGCTAACAAAGAGTGATCAAGCTGTTGCTCCGATATTTCCCGTTTTTAGTACACGTTTATTTTGCCTCTGAAAGTTTAAGAAGAATAAAAAGGTAATGAACCTTTTAATAGAATGTTGAATCTAAGTGACAAAACTAAATATTTATAATTCAAAATTTCTAGCTAATAAATATCAAAAGTGTCTGGTCATTGTTTATCTTATTGAACATAAACACGAAAAAGCGTCACACATCCTTTTACAATTACAACCTCTGTGAATTTCCCATGTGTTACGTTCTTCAGCAGAACATTTACATATGTAATTTTTCACCTAACGTATGCTAGACATGTCTCGATTTAAACTTTGCCATCAATGACTCAACGCGCTCTAAATATTCCAACTTCGAAGTATCAAATGACCATCCGGTAGTAATTTTAAAAATGTATTGAATTTCCTGCCATTTTAATAAAATACACTTTTTACAAGATCGGTCCTTGTTTGTCTTAGTCCTTTTCAAACGTAGGCTTATAAAAAAATCCCCTAAAAACTAAAAGGTATTACATAGATCCATCCTATTTTTATATAGAACCCTGGTAACACACATTGACTAAAAACTTTAGTCTTTAGGCACTGAGGTATTTTGGATGGGAAGATGTTGCGCAGTTTCCCGAACGCTGCCCAGCCGAGTTGGATTCGTCGATTGACCTCTCTCTCAAAGTTGGAACTACCTAACCGGACTACCTGTACCAGGTAAATGTATTCGTCGACAACTTCAAGAGTAGAGTTCCCAACGGTGAGTGCGGTGGGTACGACATGGACGTTAAACATTATTTTCGTTTTGTCCATGTTCATTTTAAGACCCACTCGTTGAGATACTCAGTTGACGTCACCGAGCATTCGTCCTAGAGCTTCCAGCGACTCCGTCATGACCACAATGTCGTCGGAAAATCGAAGGTGAGTGATGTATTTGCCATTGATGTTGATGCCAAGTCCGTGCCATTCCAAGAGCTTGAAGGCGTCCTCTAAGGTGGCCGTAAACAGTTTCGGAGAAATGACGTCTCCCTGTCTTACTCCTCTTTTTATAGGGATTGCCTTCGTGCACTGCCCCTGTACTCGGACTGACATGGTGGCGTTATTATACAAGCACTTCAACACTTCGATGTACCGATAGTCAATGCGGCATTGCTGGAGAGATCTAAGAACCGCCCAAGTCTCGATCGAATCGAAGGCTTTCTCATAGTCCACAAACGCCAAGCATAGTGGCCGATTATACTCCTCGGTCTTCTGTATAATCTGCCGCAGCGTATGTATGTAGTCTATGGTGCTAAAGCCTTTCCGGAAACCGGCTTGTTCGGGAGGCTGGAAGTCATCAAGCCTGCGTTCGAGACGATTCGTGATGACTCTCGAAAACAACTTGTAAACATGGCTCAGCAGTGTGATGGGCCTATAGTTCTTTAATAAAGTGTTATCACCTTTCTTGAAAAAGAGTACCACCACACCCCTGTTCCATGCCTCCGGCGTTTTCCCTTCGAGCAAGATGGAATTAAACAGCCTCTGAAGGACTTTAACAACCGGCGATCCGCCCGCTTTCAGAAGCTCTGCGGTAATTCCGTCTTCACCCGGCGCTTTGTTGTTTTAAGTTGTTTGAGAGCCATCCTAATCTCGTACGGGCTGATGTCCGGGATATCTTCAGTATAGTGTCGGGTTAGCTTGGCTCTTGGGTCTTTTCTAAGTCAACAACAGGTTCAGCTACTAAGGTATACAACTGCAGATAGAACCTCTCTATCTCCTTGAGCACCTCTGACCTATACGACGTTACGTTTACGTCCTCCGTCTTCAGCTTCGTCAACTGGCTTTGCCCAATAGACGCGTCTCTTGCGAACACTTTGGAGCCCTTGTTCTGCTCTATGGTCTCCTCAATACGTCTTGTATTGAAGTACCGTAAATCGTGTCGCAAGGACTTCAATATCTGTCCATTGAGCTGCCTATAGGACTTAGCATCATCGGAGGTTTGGAGTGTCATGGTACGTCGCTCAGCAATGGGATTTCGGGTATAGTCAGATAGCGTTTGAGGCCTATTTTTACGGCGGGGCTTGAAATACTTGGACCCGACCGTATGGACAGTCTCTACCAGCCTATTGTTGATTTCGTTCACTGATGCGCTGCTGTCTAGCAATTCGAAGCGGTTTGACAATTCGAGTTGAAAGTTCTCGGGGTTTTGGATATGTGCATAAGAAGGTCGGAGCGTAGTCTTCATCAGACGCGATCTTTCCATTTTGACATTAATATTTAATGTGCCTCTGACCATTCGGTGATCACTGCCGGTTTTTACCCTGTGAATCACGGAGACATCATTAAATATTTGTCGCTTGGTGCTCATGATGAAGCCTATCTCATTTTTTGTGAAACCATCAGGGCTTATCCAGGTCCATTTCCTATGAGACGGCTTCTGGAAGAAAGAGTTCATCATAAAGAGTCCCTCTTTCTCCAGAAATTCGGCCAGCCTCTAAACCCTGGGGTTGCGCTGCCCATATCCAAATTGCCCCACTCTCAACTCATCATCGCCCCGTTTGCCCAGTCGCGCATTGAAATCATCCATAACTGTAAAGTATGCTTTAGAAGTATGTATGGCTCTACTAATGTCCTCATACATAACTTCGACCTCATCATCTGAGTGTGCCGAGGTCGGTGCGTAGACCTGTATGACCTTCAGCGAATATCTTTTGGATATTCTGAGTATCAGGTACGCTACCAAAATGATAAGTACGGTGTTTTTACATTCAGATTTATTTTGAAAATCAAATATCTTTTGCCAACCTTGAATATTTAATTATTCGGATAAAAAATCATATTACTACTGTATTCATAATCTCACGTACAGGCTTAGCACGGAAAGATTTCCGTCACCATGACACTATAAGCGTGATGTCATGTTCATAGTTAGTAAATTTGTTAAGTTTAACTTGCCTATATTCCCAAATATCTGTAATCTCTCCATACCGAAGGCCAAACAAGAACTTGAATCTTGGTTAACCATTCTTGACTATATTCAGACGGAAAGCTTATTGTTGGTATGACCCTAACGCTCTAATTCACTCACTTCACACACATACACACACACACACACGCACTCATTTACACTATGGAGTACACTTATTCTCTTAGAAATGGCCGGATATATAGTACCTAAAACAGTTTCTTATGTATCATATATATTTAAAAATCAAACTGTAATAGATAAATGTATTTCTTTTATCCCGCGATACAAGCCGCGCTTGGTGCGGAGACCACTGTTGAACGTTTTATTTTAAAGCTATTTTAGAAGCTATTTTAGTAATAAAGTATTCTTATTCTTGAAGTGTGACAAGTATGTGGTATACATATCAAGTTACTAGCGTCACGCTAACGCCATTCTTTTCGTGTTAAGCAAAATAGTCTAGACAAAAATCTTTTCCTACGGAACTCTATTTGCGGGCAGGGCTCGTACTTAACAGGCTTTTTAATTCGTATTTTCAAGCTGCCTTATGACGTAGGGAGTGGAAGAGTAATTATTGTTATTCTAATGGTCGGTACGCGGCATTCTGAACATTCCCCATTGTAAGGAGTCCAGGATCGAAGCTCTGATTAATGATGGTGCAGCGAGGGACGCGGTTGGATCGGCTCACACTGGAAAGAGAAGTCGCTTTGTATTATTTTACGAATATTAAGTGTTATAATTGACCAGTATGTCGTGAATAACATTTTGGTATCAAACATGAACGAAGAAGAAAGAGACCTTAAAAATATCAGTACAGTTTTTATTCGATACCAAATAAATGAATTAATTTTTTATTGTAATTATTTGTAACCTTAGAACTTTTAATGCTATTTTTGGTTCGTGATAATAATTTTAAAAATGTTGAAAAAAGCATGCCATTGCGATAATAACGTTAACTTTATTGGTTACCCGTTTGAGATTACTTTAATAATAACCAAATAATTTAACATTCGTGGTAAGCAAACCTTATTCGATTTCTATAATTAAACCTACTAATATTATAAATGTGATTTTATTATGTTTAGATGTTTGTTACTCAATCTCGCAAAATGGCTAAACGGATTTAGATGCAATTTGGCACATAGATAGTTGATTACCTGGATTAACATATAACATATTTTATCCGCGAAAAATGTAAGGTTCCTGTCTAAAGTCGACGCGGATGAAGTCGCGGGCATAAACTAGTATGCAATAAAACGGACTGTATGAGCTTAACAAAAATCTAGTACCTTGTACATTTCTGTTGCGTAGACTATTAAAAATGTGCGAAAGACGTATTTCAGTTTTTTAAATTTTTACATTCTTATTTATTACATTTATCTGTTTTGAGAATTAAATACTAATATTTAATGCGAGAATATTTACTTTGCTTAAAATAGGCTATAAATACAGCCTATCTTCAAAACTTTACGATACATATAGAGTACGATTATTTATACGAGTATGCGTTGCACTTTACGATGGTATCGCCTCATAACGCCGCGGCCAGAGATTATGCCCACACAGCTGACCGGCTCACGTTTGTTTGCTAAATTCAGTCCATGGGGTCCAAACACCCACCTAGCGGTAGGCACTGATGGGAATTCCAAACGTTGATAAGCATTGATCCGGTGTGGTTTGTTTGAGGGAGGCTAACAGATTCCGAATACTTGAGTTGACGATAAAAACTAAATAGGGAATTATTGATATTCTCATTTTTATTTAACAAATACAACCGAAATGAAAAAAATAATAATAAAAAAACAATACTTCATAGTATGGGTCTACATCTTTTTAAAATACTAGCGACCCGCCCTGGCTTCGCACGGGTGAATTATACACATTGACCTTCCTCTTGAATCACTTCGTCTATTGGTGAAATCTGTGTGAAAATCAGTTCGGTAGTTATTAAGTTTATCGCGTTCAGACAGACATGAATGCGGCGGGCGGATTTTGTTTTATAATATGTAATGAAGAAACATGATTAATTTAAAGAAGGCCTGTGGCCAGCATTCATAATTCATGCTAAAGGCTATTTTAAAATATATATCTTTTCTTTCTGTTACAAAAAATTGTAACACACTCAAGATCTAGAGTAATCGTCCAAGCAATGTTAGAAGCTGCAAAAGCTAAAAAAAATGAAGTCTTTGTTACAATATCGTCCCCTGATAACGCTGGGTAGGACACCTTGATGAAATAAAAAAAAATACTAGTAGGTAAAATATTTAAATATTAGACATTTTTGTCTGATAAGCGCACATCGCTAGTAAAACTGGCGGCCGTTGTGGCAGAAAGGGTCTTAAATGGTGACGTGTGTATTCATATTCTAGCAAGACGAACATGGATCAGACTACGTGCGATAGTCAGACCCTCCACAAGACGGACCAATGACAGTGTGAAGGTTGCAAGTAAAAGGAAAGCTGGATTATATGATATAGCACAACCCCGTATGGACGTGGCCATCTTTGAACCTTTGGAGACCTTTGCCCTCCAGTGGGCGTCGTCCGACTGGTTGTGTTAACTGATTAGGAATACAAATTACTACGTACTATAAATAAATATAATAAAAACCGTCACACCTATATTCCTCAAGCGGGGGTGGCAGAGATGTACTGAGTACACCCACTTTTCGCCGATGATATTAGGTCCCATTTAATATCGCGAGCATATTGCCATATACCGAGCACAATTCCAGACTCCCGACTCATACTGGGAATTTTAAGAAAAACTACATTTGCCGACCTAGGATTTGTACCTAGGACCTCGGGATTACAAAGCGATGCCCTTTGCCACTAGACCAATGAGACAGTCTACGTACTATTATACTAAAGTCGAAGTCAAAATGTACTCCCTATAAGGTTATCCCCTGTAAGTACGTGAGTGGTATGAGCTGAAAAGAGACCACTTCAGAACAAAGGCGTCCCCTAGATATAACCATGACGACCAAGTTTTGACCGCGATCTTTACCAGGCCATTAGATTATCTCGACGAAAACCTGCCTGTTGCACGTTTATAAATGTAATACATTTGTAATGGTCCTTTTGCGTTATAGAGTCCTTAAAAGCACTGATTACTATTAACAGTCAACCCAGCATGTGAGATATCTCCCAAACCGGCAATAATATACGATTTGTTACAACAAACACTATTACTCGTGCATATAATGCAGTGACAAAACTCTTTTAAAAATAAAACAAAGAAACATTTGTACATTGTCTGTGTCCGTAAAAAATCTTTTGAATCTATTACTTTGAAAGTTGCCGAAGCTTTTTTTGTTTTTTCTTTGCTCAGGAAGTCATAATTGACTTTATAGCCCGTATTGTTGTATTTTTAAAGCGTTTGTTGTAAAATATTGGTCAAGGCCACGGTAAACAATGATATTGCAATATTGCCAAACTTTCTGAGTCGTAAAAATGGGTAGGCGAAGTTTCACCGAATTTACAGCAAAAAATATTTTATTTAATATTATCTATTCTTCTAAGAAGAGGTATAGGTGTTGCTGTGCTATTTATGCCGGTAGCTATACGTCTCAGCCATTGAGGAATGCCAATTCTTTACCCTTCTTAGCGTTTTGACGCAAGATATGATTATCTGGATGCTGCCCAGAAGCAGCCACATTACCTGCATTATTGGAAGCAGATATCAAGACCTGCTACGTGCAGGTGTTAGGGTACGCAGAACAGTCTTCACTTATAAACACCGTAAGCGTACGAACTATAGAGTAAACTATATAAACGCAAGCAAGACCAACGTAAAAGTTTTTTAAAAGTAAACTGAAAAATCATTACCTAAATTTTTTTTTACTTAAAAAACGTAGCCCCACACTAGGATTTATTCCTGTATCGTGGGTGCGTTTACAAACATGAAAATTCACAAACAAATACCCAGACCGGAACAAATAATTGTGGATCACACAAAGATTTGTCCTGTGCGGGAATCGAACCCGCGACTATTAGACACAGTGGGCGGAGCGGCTTAAGCTCTTAACCACTGCGCTAAATCGTCCGTCAAATGTATGCTAAGTTAATATTACCATATTAATTATTAAGTTTGTGGACTCAACTGATCTCCGAGTCAAACTGATTGCACTGTTTTGTGGGGCGGGGCTATGCTTGAAAATTATGCAATATGTTGTTTTTCTAAATAAAAAGTAAGCATTTACAATCAGTATGGGCAGACGTGAAAAAGGTATCTAATTTCACAATCTTCACATAGATACGAACTTACTAAGAGAAAAGTAGAAATTGCAAACTATACTTGTATTTTGAACCATCTTGTACCACTTCTACGTAAAACAACGGGTATCTCTTGTATGTCTGGAATCCCATTATACCATAAACAATGGAACTTCCGAACAGTGCGTCCACTGCTCCATCGGGCCCCGTTGGCCGTGGGTCATAAATCTTCGAATTTACCACTTTAACTGTTAGACGCCGAGTTGACATAATAATGGTGTTTGACAAAGTCTTGATAATTGTCCAATTGAAGCAGAACTGACACCCTCCTTGGTTATGTTGACTTAGAATTAAAAATTGGTAAGAAGTAGAAAAAAAACTATTTTTATCTTTAATTTAGGGAGGATTACATTGAGCTTAAAAAAAGCCAGAAATGAAATTTGAAACTGGCTAGCGCGAGAATGTGGACCGTAGCACTGCACAGCGAATTGGAGATAAAAATGCGTAAATTAATGGAAACTTTACAAACCTGCAGTTCTCAAATTGCCTACTTCTGTTCCCTTCCACATACTTTGCGAGTGAACTGAATGTAATAAGGGTAAGAAAATAAATTCACCGATTTCTGCTGACATTATTGACTCGAGTAAAATCAATGTAAACTGCTCCGTTACAGTTTTTTTAAATAATTTTTTTAAATAATTTTTTATTTCAAAACCTAAAATTACCAAATTAATTTATATAACCACATAAAAGATACGGAGAGTTAATATAAAACTACATATTATTTATACTTATATGGCACGTAAAAAAAATGGAAATTTCCAATGATTGAATTTAATCCCAGCTTCATAGGAATCAGTTACTATTGAGTCATAAACCAACGAAAAATTGCTTCGAAACTCGAAACATTTGGCCGAAAAAAATTCGCAAAACAAAACCAGGTAGATTGTGAGTTTTATGATCGCAGTACCGGAGCGGTGGGTTTAAAGCCTCCATAAGATGGTAAAGTATTTTTATTGTTTTAAGACTGTAATAAAGTCTATGTTTGTACATTCATGGAACTGCCTCCCGTTCAAAGAGCTTAGCATCAGCAGATGAATGTTGCCGCCACGTCGAGAAAGCGTACGGACTCGTTCACCTTTATAAAAAAAAGTTTAGTATATGGATAGCATATCATGTCGGTAGTTATGGCAACGTAAATTTATCTGTGCTAAGCAGTGATAGCCTAGTGGTTAGACCGTTGGACTGCAAAGTCAAAGGTCTCGGGTTCAAACCCAGGCACGCACCTCTGTCTTTTCGAAAGCATGTGCGTATTAAAAATTAATTATCACTTGCTTTAACGGTGAAGGAGAACATCGTGAGTAAACCTGCATGCCTAGGAGTTTCTCGAAGGTGTGTGAAGTTCGCCAACCCGCACTTGGCCAGCGTGGTGGACTATGGCCTAAACCCTCTCAGTTTGAGAGGAGGCCCGTGCCCAACAGTGGGACAATTTCTTAACAGGGCTAATATTATTATTTTTTTAAAGCCCTCGTTATCAATGCTTTTGAAATGCCGACAATGTGCTACAAATGTTTGGCGACTACTTAGGTAGGTAGAGTACATATCTTTTTTGTTCCAATCATATTGTAGCACCCGGGCTACTGATAAAAAATTTCGGGAATAAGATGTCAAAAAGTTTTGTTTGAAGAAAATATGTTTTATATTGCTATTGTCTTCTTTTAAAATGCACGAGGATATTTGAACGGTTTCAATAGCATATGGGATCAATAAGAACAAGAGCCGAAAATTGAAAACGAATGCCGTAGGCTTGGTTAAGGATCTGCAACTTTCGGTTTTTTTAATATATAAATAATGATTGAACTAATTGAAAAAAAAAACATTATTATCACTTGCTTTAACTGTGAAGGAAAACATCGTGAGGAAACCTGCATGTCTAATTGTTTCTTGAAGGTGTGTGAAGTTCGCCAACCCGTTCTGGGCCCGCTGAGGCCATTGCCCAGCAGTGGGATGCAACAACAGGCTATTATAAATAATCGGCAAGGTATGTAAACACGTATAATATTTCTGTTAAATTTCGTAAAAACAGACAAAAAAAAACAAGAAAGTTAAATACAATTTGAAGATTTTATAAGTTTTAGCAGTTTTCACATAATATGTTATGTTGATCAAGTAAATGGTGGACATAATTTTTTTTTTAAACGTAGCTCCACACTATTATTTATTCTATTTAGAATGTTTCGTGGGTGCGTTTACAAACATGAAAATTAACATACACCCAGACCATAACAAATAATTGTGGGTCACACAAAGATTTGTCCCGTGCGGGAATCGAACCCGCGACTATTAGACAGAGTGGGCAGCGCGGCTTAAGCTCTTAAACAACTGCGCTAAATCGTCCGTAAATAAATATATTTTTTCTGCCTTGGTCGTTTCTGATCAACATTTACAGGAAAAAGAAATAGAATAAATGAATAATGTCCAATGTATCAAATGTTCAAAACCACTAACTATATGAGAGTTTACGTGAAAGAATGTAACGCAATAAGCACTCTAAAATTAAATTCTAGAAGTGTATTTGGAGGCCTTTCAAATAGAGACATAATGTGTGTAAGCACATAATGCAGTTACCTTCACGCTTATTAAAGAGCAATCAAACGATCGTACTTTTCATTATAAGTACGAGAACACCTAAAGCTTGTAAATAATTCAAAATTTTACACACTTTCAATATAAGGCTTCAACATCGTTAGCTAGCTCTACCCAAGCTCTACCTTTTGGTTTTTTTTTATTAAAAGCACAGAGTAAAACGACAGATGTCAAAATTTTTTCGCACGAACCATAAATTAGAGAAAAAGATCCAAAGTAAATATCAACCGAAAAGCCCCGCGGCAAAACCAAATACAATATTCTGAATAAGCCATCGATTGATTTCGCAAGATTAATGGTGGTACATTGTCAGCGCCACAGTATGACGAGGAACGGCGACGGAATTTGCGCAACCAAAATGTGTTTTATATCCTTATATATAAGAGCTAACAAATTTCATTTTTGAAATCTTTTTGAGCTGACAGAGCAATGAATGGTATTCACTGTTTTATTTGGCCGTTCAATAAAAAGTGTACTTAGTAATCATGAGAATAGAATTCTTAATACCTTTTAGGAATGGTCCTGAGTTAAGTCACTTTATTTTTAAAGGTGTAACTTGGGGTTCGATAGAAATTGATTTTGGAATTCAGTGTGAAATTGAAATAAAAGTTTTTTTTTATTCACAAAGCACAGTCGTCACAAAGTGGAAGATTGGCTCTATGGATAATCTGCCGATTAAATATTTATTTGTTTGGTCTTTAAAACCAATAATTCTGTTTGCATCAATTTAAAATGTTAAGTCACATAAAAGTGTAATGGGTTGTACTTAATTTTGATGTATGATTCTTTAACCACGCTTCGGTATCATTAAATTTAATAATAGTTATTGTATAGTGTAAAAAACATTTGATTAATAAACGGTTAATCGATTTGATCACATGTTAAGTTGTTAAACCGATTTCATCAGTTTGTTTTTGAAACAAATTTAAGTATAATCAATTAGAATGTTTTGTCTGTTATTTTTAGGCGTTAATTAAAGATAAAATAAATTAAGTTCTAGCTAGTTTTAGTCTAGTATATCATTATCTTAGGTTAAAACCTAATCTTACATTAAGTTTTTTTTCGTGTGAATGATCTACGCTCTTGGCCGCGGGCCTTTACAGCTTCACCGGACAGGCTTTCATTAAGTTCTAACTTTTGATTACCTCTGTATACCAAATTAAATGGCTTACCTTAAATGGCTTGACTTAATTCTAATTTGACATTTTTTTAACATATTCAATTTCAATTTATTTCCTATTAATACTGTTATTCTTCATAATGTTTATACCGTAGAAGTTGCTTTCTACAATTTTATATTGTATTACCCAGTTTGTGTATAATTAGTTTATCTTATTAAATAAAATAAAACACATTATAGTTATCATCCCAATTTCCTTATACAGAACGATAAACATAATTGTAAAGCCAAGTACACAATGATGGTGGGTGTACGCTCGTATAACAGATGTGAGCCCCGATTCGGTCGGGAGGTGTGTGCTGTGACAAAGGATGCATATGTCGACTTAGGTGCCGATAGCGTGCGCCGAGGTTAACTATTGGATATTCGATACTGCAAACGTGGCATGACTTGTTGTTGGTCGAAGTAGGTATTTTGGGTACTATGTATGTTTGTACTGTGTGTGTGCCTTTAGGTTAATTTTTTTAGTCTATACAATTGATGACTAATGTCGATTAGGTTTTAGTCAGTGTAAACTACGCAGTGGGTACTTTAGTATAAATACTGCCCCGGCTACATTTACCAAAAAAAATACCAATAAAAAATCTCAGTCTTCTCCTTATTATTCTCTCCTGCGCTGGAGAAAAATCTTCAGGAAATTTTCAGTACTCTACTTAAGTAATTACTCATGTAGTCAACTGAAATCAAGAACTAAGAAGCAATTAACGATGTACCGAGATCAATCAGTATCGGTTCGTGCAACGTTTTATAATACTTACATAAAAATAGATCTGTAATGTGCTGTTGGTATAGTATAGTATTTAAGGATAAATACCGATAAAATATTTTAAGATAAATACGACTTCGATCCGAATACTGGACACAACAGAAAAACAAAGTAGGCATTGTTAGCATAATTTTCTGAAATCGAATACAGTTAATTAAATAAATAAAATTAAGTACGTGGAAATGCGGATATTACGGAGTATATGTGGAGTCACCCTTGCTGACCAAATGAAGAATAGTGTGATTAGAAACCGATGTAAGTTGAAGGATGACGTGGTGTCCAGGATTGAAATAGGTATGTTAAATTGGTATAGGCATGTGAAGAGGATGTGTGACAGGCGGCTAACGAAAGGAATATATCAAGCAAATGTGAGTGGAAGCGTCGGAAGAGGTCGCCCAAGGAAAACTTATCACGACCAAATTAATAGTCTCTTGGAAAAGGGTCAAGTGCGTAGCACTCTTAATCGACGGAAATGAATGAAGAGATGTATGAACATAGAAGCGAAAGAGCTGTGTCAGAATGTGGCAAACTGTAGTATCTGCCTACCCCAGTGGGATAAAGGCGTGACTGTATGTATGTATGTAAGAACGTGATTATTATTTGGTATCTGGATCGTATTAAAAGGAGCAAGTCGACGAGGCGCAGTCGCAAATTAAGAACATCATTATTATTTAATTTTGTTATCTGGATCGCATCTAAAGTCGCAAGTCGACGGATCGCAGTCGCACGCGCACGCAGCATGCTGCGCCATTGTCGCGACCCCCGATTGAACTGTTACACGTCGCGATGAGTTATGTTCCTTGCACACCCTGTGCCTATGTGACTATACAGCATGTTGAGAATTTAGTAGAAATACTCTTTGAAAAATAAGTACCAATTTTTTTTTTGTTGTGAAAACTAAACAAATAAAAAAAATCCGTTTGTTTTAGTCTAATCTGCAAATACAGATACCTGATTAATTTAGACACTTTCTGAGTTAATTTAATGGACAAGATGTCCATTAAATTAACTATGACTTTTTATTTCATATCTATTTAAGTATTCATTTAACCTATACAAATACTGAAATGATATTTACATAAAATAGTAAGTTCGCTAAATTCGTTTAAAATCATATATAAAATTTCATCAACAAAATTATTTTCACCCAAAAATATACACGAAAGCAAAAATAAATTCAAACATTACAAAAATGGCCGGATCGTATTTAAGTAAAGGACAGAATTGCCTACTACCAGGAAAAGTTTGATATATCTAATATAGAAAATGTGTCAAAATACTACCAACAGTAAGCTAATCTATTAGTTAAATAAAGCCAAGAGTATTCTAATCACCCTATATAAACTGCAATCGCCAATGCAGCACAGTGACACACATACGCGGCTTTACACTAAACCAATAATAGAATAAAATCAATCTATACCACCCTCTCACACGCACACCACCACAAGTCAATCAATGATTTACCCATGCCCACGCGCACTCACACACATACATATTATTGGAAATATCGGCTCTCTAAACATTTGCACGATATTTGCAAAACGTTCCGCCAAACGCTCTAACTATATCCATCTCTTTCTACTAAATAGACAAGTAACTGCTAGAACGAGACAGCGAACCGGTTTTACAACTTCGCAGAGGGACAATGGTAACGCTATTGTTGAATGTACCCCAAACTTTTTTTTGGGTCACATAAAAGTATTACATTTGTTAGGGTCGTGACGCCTGTATGCACTTACTCCATTCGTTTCGCAGTCAGCTCACGAGACAGAACCGTCTCCCACGCAGTTTAGTTCAGTGTTAAATCCTATGGTGGTCCAAGTGCTCAAAAATTTATCAACATTATGTCTTTGGCGGCAACGAGTAGTCGTGCAAGTGAAATGTGGAATAACTACGAAGTGAACTCTCAAAGTGCAAAACAAGTAAAACATAACGGGTATAAACAATATCCAACCATGTCGCCCGAATTTTATAACTATCAAAACCATTACTGTAATCAAAACAGTGACTATTCTAACATGCTAAGTGCCGGGTATAGTAAAATGTATGGACAGAATCAAAGTGACGGTATTGTGAAAACAGAACCAGTACAGTGGCAGGGATACTCCGAAAATTACATGAATGGGAATCCCGCTAATATGGAAATGGTCAACAGATGGAGAGAAATGAACTACTATGCACAGCAACAGCATCAAAGCTACGGGTATGAGCAAAAAACGAACGCAATCAATCCAAATTGTCTAGACAAAAGTGATGAGACCAGATCAATCAAATCGCCTGGTCAATGCAGTATTCCAGAAACGAGTTATGGATCTCCCCAAAGTGCCAACAGCAATTTTAAACCAAATACTCCAGAATCGGAAGATTCGCCTAATTTGCGAGCATTGCTAACAAAACCAAAACCCAAAAACCCGTCGGCTTATTTTGTTAAACCTGAACAGGCGTACGCGCAGGGCATCATGCAACGGATAATGTATAATAACACAGAAGAGATTAGTGATTGGGAAAAAAATAATGAAACTGAGAAGGAACGCAATTTGTCGCAATTTCATGGTGGATACGAAACCGTAGAGGGTCAGATGTCAATCAAAGAAGATGCTGTGGGTGGGGCGTCGGCTGAAGGCGCACAGTCATCGCAGGAGTCCGCAAAATCCTGTCAGGACGTGACGAGGGTCGAAGCAGGCGGGGACAATGCGGATTACGTGGAGAACAAAATGGCCGCTGCTTCTGATGTTCAAGGATTCTATCCATGGATGAAGAGTGTAACTGGTATTTTTTTTTTATTAAATCCTTACAAATATTTTGTTGTTGTAAATATTGCCTAAATTATGTGTTGATGGTTGTGCTAATATTTTTGTTTTTTTTTCTAGGTGATGATAAAAAAGAAGGCTCCAAGAGAACAAGACAGACCTATACAAGATTCCAAACCTTGGAATTGGAGAAAGAGTTCCATTTCAACAAGTATCTATCAAGGCGAAGGAGAATAGAAGTTTCACATGCCTTAGGATTGACAGAAAGACAAATTAAGATTTGGTTCCAAAACCGAAGGATGAAAGCAAAGAAAGACGGCAAGTTAACCATGTCACCGGATCCTTATGCTCCTGTTGAGGATATAAGTGCCACCACATTGGGAAATATGCCAGAATATATGGACACAAGACAAAGAATGCCAGGATTAGGTGAATTACCCAACTACCATATGAATACTGGAGGAAATATGGCCCATATCACAGGAAATATGCCACAAAATTACATGATGCCTCCGTATGATGGGATCAAAATGGGTCCATAATGTACAGAATAGGATTATCATCGTTTATTTTCATTGTAGCTAAAATTGAGTTGATTATATGATTTAATTCCTGCAAAGCATCAATAAATCCAGGATGAGACGATGATAATTCTTATAAAGCATCTATGAGAGTATCGTAGCCTTAATATCAGAGAACAAATTATATGATTATGTTTAACCATCCACATTAGTAGGTAGTCATATTCTAGTAGTATAAGTTTATTCTTTTTTATTACTATTTGATGTACATAGTTAAACTTTGTCTATTTTAAGAAAATAGTTCCTACCTAGTGTTGTAAGTATAGTTTTATACGATAAAGTTAAGGTTGATTATTTAATTAAGGAAAAAAAAAATATTATCCTACTTCTCTAGTCAGTTACAAGGGCGCTATATTTAAAGAGGAGTTTTGATTCCTAATTATTAAAAATAATGTATTTTTTCTATTACCTCTACGAATTTTATTGTCTCAGTATCCGTGTCATCATCTACTGGACTAATATGACTAGCATGTGTGATAGATTGTATACATTTTCTTATTTATACAAATTCTCATTATTATTGACAGGGGGAAAAGAGCTAGACCGTAATATACCAGGTACTAAATGAATAGAAAGTACTCAATACTAGTTAATAGTCTCGAAAGCGAAATAGGGCATTAAAGTCTGTTGAAATTCTGTACTCTCTGCCAATCCCACAGGGGATCCAGTATGATGCCATAGATAAATAAGTTATTGACATTGATATGATATTGATAGTAAGCAGTGATAGCTTAGTGGTTAGACTGTTGGACTACAAAGTCAGAGGTCTCGGGTTCAAACCCAGGCACGCACCTCTGTCTTTTCGAAAACATGTGCGTGTTAAAAATTAACTATCACTTGCTGCAAGTGATAGTTAATTTTTAGGTGGAGTAATGTTTAGGTGAAGGAAAACACCGTGAGGAAACCTGCATGCCCTAAGACTTTCTCGAAGGTGTGTGAAGTTCGCCAACCCGCACTGGGCCAGCATGGTGGACTATGGTCTAAATATGGTCCCTCTCAGCTTGAAATGAGGCCCGTGCCCAACGGTGGGACAGTTTCTTAACAGGGCTAATATTATTATTTTAGGATATTGATATTGTATGCCCATACAGATCGGATCGGAGGATGTATATAGATCGTTATAAGGATACCTTTTCCTGTGAACCTATCAGCAGTACGTAGTTCAGAAAAACACAAATAATATAATAATAAAATTATATTATTTGTGTTTTTCTGAAATAGGTCCTGAAAAACACAATGTTTTCTATTTGGATTTTACAATTACTTGTTCAATTTTAGTTAAGGATGCTACATTCATTAAAATTGTTTATTTGACATCATTGAATTTATGTTCATATAGCCATTGACAATTCTGGTGTCCATATGTATCTACATGTACTTATAGATCCGCGTTTTTCAACGTGTGGGTTGCGACGCCCTGGGGGGTCGCAAAATCTCTATAAGGGGGAAGGTCGCGAAGCCTCAGTAAAAAAAGTTAAAAATATATTTTTTATTGGGAAAATGTTAATTAAAGGACTTATGTTGCAGGTTAACACAAGTCAACAAGAATAAAAAAAATACATATGAGTCACATTCCCATTAATATGAAGGTTGTTGTTTTTATTCGCTAAATTCTCCTATCTTGGAACCTTTTTTGCTACACATAGAATCAAATTGTTTTCTAAATTTCGTGGAGAGGTTTGGAGATGTAATCGATGTAAAACTATGTCTGTTATGGGTACTTAACTATGTGTTTGGCCAATACCTAATTAGAAAAAATAATAAAAATGTGCGGATTTAATATTTGTAACAATAAAATATAGTTTAACCGGAACGTAGTGGGTCGCGAAATATCTTTTCATACTAAGGGACCCCCATCATGAAAAAGGTTGAAAAATACTGCGATAAGTTATCTATTACCCACCTGTTATGTACTAAATGTATTAAGAACAAAATTATATTACAAACATTTCGTTAATACCACGCTTAACTTAAGATCCAATAAAACAGAAATATATCCCTTTAAAATCAACAGTTTCCACAAAGGATAATCGCTAACAATACATTGAACCCTTTCATTTTGTAGTTTAAAGACCCAACTTTTAAATACAGTAAGTTCTCTAGGGACCAGTTGTAAATGTGCAAATGTTGTCGGCAATTTTGACATGTTTTGACTGGTTATAGGATTTTGAAAGATTATGGTGAAATTTTGCTTAGTCATCTTGTTAGGGGCAGCTACCTGTGTTATGTTATTATTGAAATATGGATTTAGTTACTGTCGGTAAATTACTTCTGTCATAATAAATAGAAGAACAATAAATAACAAATACCGATTGATATTTTCTTAACTTTTTTGAGGTTAAAAAATTATACACAATACTAAATGTCCTTATTACAATAAATAATAATTGTCGTATTTGTTACAAAGACGAATTAAAATGTCTGCGAAAAAAAATAGTTCCGGCTCGAGCGTAGTGTTTACACGCTCGCCCTCCTGTCCGGTGAAGCTGTAAAGGCCACGCGGCCAACAGGGTAGATCATTCACGCAGACACACACACATACACAAATACCAGAATGGTATGTAAAAAGAAATATCAACCATTTCAAACATTAAGTACATGTATTACATTAGCTAGATCTCGACTGACCGAGTACGATCGAGCACGACTCGCGTGCCGTATTGGATGCAGCAGGACAAAATGTTGCGACCCGCAACTCGATTCTTGTACGCAAGACAAAATAGTGTTATTTATACGTCAATACAATACGATTCTTAAAGCGGGTTTTCACGTGTCAAACTTTTGTCACGACACGCCATATTAACACATAAGTTATAAGGCGTCCAGGGCAACAATATTCATGAAACATATCGTCGTGCCGCTTGTGCTATTCCTGTTGCCCAGGTCAGGTCTACATCGGCTGAGGCAAATTGGCTCACAAGCCGTGTTCGGGTCGACTCGGTCGGTCGAAAACCGGCTATTGCCAAATTAAAAAATAATTTTTGCGTCTGCGCATAGTAACTTTTGTCTTACGTAGGTAAGGTAACGTAATAAATTCTGAAACAATCGGCTTCATCATTAAAAAAGAAAAACGTCTAAAATTTTACCTATGAATAAACTATATTAAGAGCATATTGAGTTCTTAGATTTACGCCAATATTACTGCGTTCTGCGTAGATCGGACCAACAACAACAAAAATAATTAAGAAGTTTGAGGGTACCCCGGAACAACTATGCCTTTTGGACGTCTAACACCTCAGTCCCTCCCGTGACCATGGGTGCTGCAAAGCACTCGAAACGTCGGGAACTAAAAATAAAAAATAAACCGCGATAAAATCCGTAAAATAGTTTTATTTCATTTATTTCATATATTAAGAGCAGTAAAATATAGTTTCATTTTATACCAAAAAGAAATGAAGGTCAAGGATTCCGTTTGATGAAATGGGTTAAGTGGATTTTATATCGGACAAAACAATTATTTTTCAAAACAATTCATTCAGTAATGGTTGGGTTGCCTATTGTAATATTAAAATGGCGTTCGACCTGCTTTAAAGGCCTTGTGGATGGTCCTAGCAATCATTACAATAATTATGAAGGCAAGAGAATAATAACAGGCAGATTTAATCTAGGATTTCAGTCTAAGCTATTTGATAGGTATTTGCTTTGCTCATTCGCAAACATAACAAAATGTATGAAAATTCTAACAAAATAGCAGAAAATCAACGAGATTGAACATTAAAAAAACTGCCTAGGAGCAGACTCAAGATAGCGCGCGACTTGGTTTATATAGTCTATATTAGAATCCCTAATTAATAAAAAAAAATGATTATTAAAATAGTGATTTACCTTAAAATATTTCAGATTATTATTTTGCCAATAATTAAATGTTGCTGATTTGAACTCTCTACATCAACCCCGACATGTACCTAACTTCAAGTGATCCCACACCCTTGTATTAGAAACTCAACCCTCCTGCCTGTTGAATAGGGAATAACAATATAATATGTCAGAAAGAGACAAAAATTTACAATTGCTCTGTGTCAAAAAGAGAGGCCCAAAAAAGCATCCCTTTGTACAAGGGAGAGTCGGACTACGCATGCGCTGTCATTCAATCAAGATGGCGTCTAGTGTTAAGTCTGTATTTATTTTGTTTTACTTTAAAATACTAATATTTTGCCATAGTTATAGTAATTAAAAATTAGTAAATGAAGAAAGGACACCATTTTTTTGAACTATTGCTATACTGTACATTTATAAACGGTAAGTTTTTAGAAATTAACCACTGATTAAAAAGTAAACACCATTAGATGTAGTAAAACTAAACCGATCCAAACTACAAAGTGCCAGTGAAAAATTAACTCTTAGCCAGTGTAATTAGAATTTGTTTTCATTCTCAACATGTTATTGGGTTGGATCTTTATGATGTAATTACGTCCAATTTTAAAATATTTATATTTTGTTTTCCATGATATATTTATGCTTGCCTAAACACAGTAGTACTTGTACTGAGTATAGTTATGTATTTTTATAAGAAAAGCTGTGTTTCTTTGATAATAAATGGCCACATTTGAAAGATTTTATTAATACTAATGGTGATTATTTTGAATAAATTTTAATCTAATAATAACATACGCTACTCTACCTAATGTTTTGTGTAGCAAAAGAAAAATAGCGTTTCCTCTGTAACAATATTTATGGCCCGATTAGGTAGATATATTTCAGTTTAACCGAAGAAGTTATAGTACAAGAGCGTGTTAAAGTTAATTTCCTTCTACCTATATCACGATGACTCGGCAGTTTGAAATAATTACATACATTTATATACACATGTTAAATGGGTTAAAAGAAAATAAATTCAATGTACTTGGTATTCTATCGTCCGCAATGTCGTTCATTGAAACTGTAAATGCATACTCTGAAATCGTATAATTATTTTTTTTATCTACACGGACAGACTATACAATCAAACTGCGAAAAAACGTAGGTGTTGTATTAATTTTATTAAGAAGTGACCGATAATTTTTCAAAACTATTTTTATTCATCACACGAAAACAACAACATTAAACCGACTAGCAACCTTGGCTACATCATAAAGTATACTATTTCAAAACTAATTGATTTCTAAAATTGACCGTTATTATCAAAGCGTTAATGATCATCAGCACTGAAATTTTGGTTACTCGAACAGTAAATTTAAGTTGGTCGGTCTGTACATTGAATACGTACTTTGAATGGCGGGTCTAATTAATCCTAAAGCCGAACCAGACCTCATTGAAGCCGGATCAAAAGAAATCTTCTAATGGATATTTGAATGCCACTATAGTATTTACCTTTAGAATCGACTTGGTAGGTAAGAAAATTGTGAGTCATATCGAAAAAAAAATGTGTCTGATCCAATTGTGGTTGTGTCAAATCAATCATAACATCACTACGTCTCGTATTAAGTAGACTAAGATTAAATGTTATTTATTCATGTGGACTCTTAATTACATGTACGTTTGGTATATTTCCATTAAACTATGTCAGTCATTTGATGGATCATCGTATGAGTCATGTGTGAATTTGTTTCGACCACCGTCACGGAAGCTTAGCATCAAGCATGGGCATAGTAATTGGTTTTTTTTAGAATATGCATTTTATTTATTTGAGAGAGTCTGCAAGTCATACGTGTATAATTGTAAAGACGTTAATAATTGAAAAGTTTTGAAATCAGTAATACGCAACATATTTAAGTATTATTTAAATTAAGAAAATTAATGAGTTCGTGAGCAAGAAATTTGAAAAACTGAGTGTTTAAAGACTGTCAGTGAACCTATTAATAACCAATTAAAAATATTTGATAACTTATTACAAATAGATATAAATTGGAAAGAGCGTTAGTTTAAAGTATCTATGAAGTGTTTTCATTAGACAAGTTAACTTTTACTTTTGCATACCCGAGTTAAAGATTAGTCATTGATTATTGAGGAAATAGATACATGAAATCGACTCTACATTTGGCGGATTGTTTAACAGTTAGTAATCCAACTGTACAGTAGGACCTACGGTAAGCCATGTGCGGGCTTCCTAACGTGATAACAAAGCTTACGAATTGTATACTTTCAAGACAAAAACTTTGATCGTTCCATTTTATCAAAGAAGTTACTAATTGCTAAACAGTTTTAATTATAAGTATAGTAAATATGTTTACCACTTGATGTACCCATTTTTGACCTGATAATAGAATTTACAGATTAAAGCGAATATCAAAAAGGCTTTACACACCATATATTCTCGTCATATTAATGAAGTTTTACGATATTATAGATAGATAGATAGAGTACTTTGTGACCAGTGATATTACAATTTATAACATACAACAATATTAACAACAGCTAAGTACAATTGGCGGTCTTATTGCTAAAAGCAATTTCTTCCAGACAGCCAATGCATTGGAAGCAGCAATATCTTGCCCGGTGCAGCTGTAAAGGCCCGCGGCCAACAGTGTAGATTATTCACACACACACAAAAATGGAAGAAGCATCATAAAGAATGGGGTACTTAGTGGAGTACACTATAAACCTAGATAAAACATATTGTAATCATATTACCTACATACATATCATAGTATACATATAATAAGCAGTGATAGCCTAGTGGTTAGACCGTTGGACTGCAAAGTCAAAGGTCTCGGGTTCAAACCCAGGCACGCACCTCTGTCTTTTCGAAAGCATGTGCGTATTAAAAATTAATTATCACTTGCTTTAATGGTGAAGGAAAACATCGTGAGGAAACCTGCATGCCTAAGAGTTTCTGGAAGGTGTGTGAAGTTCGCCAACCCGCACTGGGCCAGCGTGGTGGACTATGGCCTAAACCCTCTCAGTTTTAGAGGAGGCCCGTGCCCAACAGTGGGACAGTTTCTTAACAGGGCTAATATTATTATTATACATATCTTAGTTATAATACATTATTATATACATACGTATACAAGGTGTTACATAATTAACGCTATACCTAAAAGTAGTTTGTCCTAAATCGGTAACTGGATTGATTCCAACAATTTTTAATGTATCTTACATTTTTTTAAATTTGCAAAAAATGCTTTTACTCCTTCAGTGCGCTATAAAAAACTAAATGTATTCTTGATTCATAGTAATAAGGAGATTTCAAATGCATTCCTAAAACGTATTTCTCAAAACACACACATACATGTACAAGTTTATTTGTTAATTGGGGTATAAATGTGCTTAAAAAAGGGTAACAAACTTGAAATTTGTAAGTTTGGTTTTAGTTTTTAATTTATGAAGCAATTATCTAATCGGGGTGTCTCAGGTCTTGCGTTATTGACGATACACCTAGTATACACATACAATACTATGCACATATATAAAAATTATATTCTGTTCTATCTATCTATCTATAACCTCACGCCAGATCCCTTGCGGGGTAGGCAGAGAGTACAAAGTTCCAACAGGTTCTTTCCTTACATACCTCTCTGGCTTCCTCGACTCTCATAGTTCGTCTCATACACGCTCGCCGGTTACGGAGACTCTTGACTTTTATTACGGGTATTTATTTTATTGACTTATATTCTGTTATTACGGGTTATTTTGCTAAAATGATATCACTGTAGTTTTCCGGTATCCTGAATTGAATTCAGTTCACTCGTAAAATAATTCTCCATTTGAAAATAGTCTTTAGCGTCATTCTTATCAATCCATGCACCTCCCCGTACTTTGATCACTGCACCGATCAAAGCGCGCTGCTATCAGTCCTCGTAAATAACAGGATAATTAAATATTACGACCAATTAGTGTCCGAGGGGCAGCAGAAATGTTAACCATGACAAATCACTTAGATAAATCCTGCACAGAGAGTGATTTGAGTGATGTGATGTGATGAACTCGTTTGATGTTTCTGTGTTTGCTGGCGATAATGTTTTATTACTTATTTGGGATTTCTTCTTGGTACGTTCTCTCGTTTTCCGTTTAAAAATTTATAGGGAATTTTACCGTGACTGCTTATGGTGCTGTATTTTTTTATTATGGTAGCCATTGTCTTTGAACAATTTTGCTAGGGTCTCGTTAAGCTTTTTTCTATATTAGTTTAACTCTCCGTTGGACATAATGATAATAATTGATACTTCAAATTACAAAGTTGTGAATTCTTCACATACAAATTAAGACGGGCTTTTTGAAACGGTCCTTAAATTTCCGATTCATAATTTTGTTGCCATTACCTTCACCCGTTACGTACTAAATATACTCTTATTGATGACACCGCTTTTCTATTTCTTATGTATTTTTGCATTTTTTCTTTGATTTTACTTTTTTCATGCCTAATTACTAAGAACTTGAATTATAACCATGTATTTCATAATAATTTATAAGCCTTAACACCTATTATATTAACGTAACGATTTTATTCCACAACTACATAGCGTCCTTCTTGACAAATCCAGGGGAGACAAGATAGGTCATACTCCAACACACAATCCCTGTGCGATTCGCTGGAGGAAGGTTTGAGGTCACCTGCTGTTGAAACTATCAAACCGTCGATAAGGCTTCCGAATTGGCTTCACGATTTCCATGTAAAGTTATAAGCGAAACGAATAGCCTAACTTGTTTTACGCAACACGGAGATACTCAAATACAAAAATATCACAAACAATCACCTCAACTGAACAGGCCAAACGCTGATTCAGCTTGATCGCCAAGAACACCACGATCCTAGACCGCTACCCGGCTAATTCTTGTCTACCATTTTATCCTAATACACCATCTCAATAACGCCCATTCAAAATAGTTTCACACACGTCCCAAAAATAAATAGGACACGAAAACAACCGTCCATATCACGCGGCCGTCACGCAGCACCAACATCGATGTCCACACAAAAACGTCGGGTGATCGACAAAAGAATCTGCAGGGCGCATTGTCCCGGCCCAAAGGCGGATCATTTATCACGAACGCTCCACTGGCGACGTTCGAAAGCAGATCGGCTGATCAATGCTGGAGGGAACACGGGGTGCGATTAAAATTTTTACATTGTTATATTAGGAAGTTTGTTGACCGTTGCGTAGCGTTTCAGATTGGTTTTTAGCATTTGTGTTAGTTGATTATTAAGAGGAGTAGTAGCATTGAAATAAATAAAGATATTTTTAGGTAAATTAACTGAACCACGCTGAAGGGAACACGGAGTGCGATACAAATTTTTACATTGTTATTTGTGAGTTGATTGTTAACTAATTAAATTGTAAAGTAAATCGACTGCTCAATATTGGTTTAACTTTTCGCATATTTATAAATTAATTTATAAATATGCAAAAAATTTTACTTGTCGCATATTTATAAATGAAGAAGAAGGTGCGTTGGTTTGCAGACTTGGTTTTTGGTATTTGAGCCTCCGTATTACAACGTATTAACTTACGTGTATTATTAATGGGAGTAATAGCATTGAATTGACGAAAGATATTTGAAAGTATGTAATCTGATGGAAGGAAAACAAGGAGCTATAATTTATTTTATTTTATTATATCATGAAGTTTGTTGACCGGTGCGTTGGTTTTCTAACGAGTTTTTTGGCATTAAAGTTTACGTTCGTTGTAATTTTAATGTTAACCAAAATACTAGAAGGCTAAAAAACTTAATCAGCCGATTAACGGCTAATTAATGCTTGAGGTAACATGAAGTGTGATTAAAATTTTTACATTTTTATATGATGAAGTTGGTTGACCAGTGCATTGACCAGTTAAATATTCTACGGACGATAGATTTATGTAATTTAACTTTTACTATTACAGATAGTATAAATTATGTAGGAGATTACCAGTCTTTGTTTAGTAACTTTTTTGTCTTTGCGTAACAAAGAAACCCACTACCTACTAAAATAGTTCAACATTTCAATAAAATTTTCTTTTAAACAAAATAATGATAGCAGTTCTATCATCATGATTAAGTTTAAACCAGTTTCAACAGGATATTTTTAAAACATCATCTCATGAACAGATGTGCATCCTAAAAGGATATTTATGGGGCTATTCTACAGCAATCAACTAGTACACGATCAAGTACAGATCGCCGATCGTTTACCCGCCACTGTTTAATAGCCATTATTATAATTCTCCAATTTAACGCCTTCGCGAAATTCATAATGGCTCAATTTATGATTCTTGCCGATTTTTTACTACGCCTGTACTACACTGTTATTGAAAATTCAACTTTGTCGAGATAATCGCAAAGTAGAAATTGTATGGTAAAATAAATTTTGGTCAATGTGGTTTTGATTATTACCGTTTAATCATAATGGGCTACCGTTGAATTGGTCATTATATAAATTCGATTTCGAACGCCAAATCAACATAATACTTTTTGTTTTACCCGTTCGTTCTTATTAAGTAGGCAGTTTTGAAGGAAATTAGCATAACGCCTAAGGACAGATGTTCATTGATTCTTCATGAATTATTGTATTATAAAATATGAAGAATTTTTTATTTTTTATGTCTTTGACATTAAACATTATGTGCAAGAAATATTAGCTACAAGAAAATCTAATTGGTCGGCATAATCTACTATAACCTTACAATAGTTTCGTGTTTTATAAAATAGGTAATTATTATTAAACGTTGAAACCCACAGGAGTGAATTAAACAAAATTACTATAATTATGATTACTAAAGAACATGCACAAAGATGAGTTCATATGACATTTAAAATACCAAATATCCTACTAACTATATTTCATGCGCGGGAATAAATGTTTTTTTTAGAAAATAACCAGCGAACTGAAAATGTTTCTCGATCGTTTAAGAGAACTTTGAAATTCTTCATGAGTGAGGTTATATTTAAAATAAAAAAAATAAGGATAAAAATTCATCTAAAATGCCGGAGATGCTTGTAAAGTAACTAAAAAAAACTTACAGTTGCATTGGAAATTTTTCTCTTTGAAATCCTTTTTTAAAACTTATCAAAAGTTGATACCGATATGACACCTGTGTACTTCTATATTTTTTTACGAAATGACATTTAACTATCTTATCTTAAGGAGGTGCGCCGCCTCTACGGGGGGGGGGGGGTCGTGCGATCGGTGGCCCTCTATGGGGCGCCCGTGTGGTCACACCGACTGTCGGGCGGCCGGCGCAGCAGGATGAAGATTCAGAGCCTGCAGCGCAAGATGGCCATCCGTATCGCACGAGGATACCGTACCATATCCTTTGAGGCAGCAACACTTTTGGCGCGCTTTCCGCCGCTCGACATCCTGGCGGACATGGACGCGGGGGTCTACGACCAGACTCGTGGCGTTCGTCAAAGCGGCGAGGGCGCGCCTGCGCTCGAAGAAGTGAAACGGCGGGAACAACGTCGCGCTCTGGAGGAGTGGCGCGTGAGGCTCAGTCAAGAGTATATCGCGCGCAAGCGCGTCGTCCAAGCTATCCTGCCGTCCTTCGAAGCCTGGTACCAGCGGAGGAGAGGGCGAGTCACCTATAGACTTACTCAGATAATTACCGGTCATGGTTGCCTTGGTGATTATCTGAGGAAGATCGGACGTAAGGCGACGACAACCTGTCACCACTGCGGTGGGGACCAGGATTCCGCCCAGCACACGCTTGAAGAGTGCCCAGCGTGGGCCTCCGAGCAGCGGATTCTGGTTGACCGGATCGGACAGGACCTCTCCTTTAGTCGTTTTGACAGAAAGACTTTCCCCTAATATAGTGGATTGGATTATCCTGTTCTTTAGCATGTTTTTGATCCATCTTAGTAGGGTTGGTTCTATCCTATGCCCTGTAGCAGCTATTTCAATGGATGAGAATGTTGTGCGATCGAAGGCACCTTCAATATCTAGAAAAGCTGCAGCACAGATTTCCTTTTGATGCAAGGCCATCTCACATTTAACTATACTGTTGGTATGTATAATGATGAGTATAGTTAATTATTTAACTATACTCATCTTCAAATACTTACGTCAGAAGTCAATCGTATATTTGATACAACATTCAATTTTCTTTATCCATTCTCTACCCATTATAGTTCGCCAATTTTATACTCACTACACTAGAACTGTCAGTCACAGTTCAAATCAAAATCATAACGTCATTTACCTGACTGTAACGTACCGTGACGTTCTCCGCAAAATGTCCATCGACCGACCATTAAAAGTTGACATTTGGTACTCTTAAATTATGATTTAGCTGGTGTAAGAGCGAGGGTTCAAGCTTGGCTGGTCGACGTGGCGTCAATGTCACTTATGTGTTTAACCCGGCGAGTGGATGGAGGAAATGATGGATGGTAGCACCCGGGCCGTTGCTGTAACGGGAACGAACTGTGTGGAACTTTACAGAGCAGTTAATTCGACTTCGCAAAGCTGGAAAATGTTTTTATGTTTTGGCTTCGCAAACCTGTATGGAATTCATTTTAATGTTATATTTTCGTTATTTTTATTCATGACAGGAAATACTTGTAATATTAGATTTGAGAATTACTATGCCGATCAAAACCTTATACTAGATTAATAATTTATATTCTATCTATACCGAATATTAATTTACATATTATTTTACCACAAATAGGTGGGCCAAACTGTGTACCGAATGGTTCCCACAACAAGGCCATTGTCGCTGAGGCAGGCAGAAAACGGAGGCGCGATGACCTCGACGCGTATCAAACGTCGAAACGATCGCTGGAGGAAAGAGCCCCCTCTTTCCTCTAACGTCTCCCTAGACCTTTGCCCAGCAGTGGGACACTATCTATCTATCTATATGTATCATCACGCCAGATCCTTCCCTAATTCATATTAAGCCTTACTTATCCAGTATGGCAAGACTACCAAGCCTAAGTCCCCACTTGGGCGGGCAATTTTAGCAGATTATGCCCCGATAGGTGGGCAAAAATCACCATTGAATGGGGACCAAACACCGACGCCTGAGCAGACCCAGAAAAAAATGGCACGATGGACACCTTTGAAAAGGAATGGTCGGAATAGCCAAAAATCCTGCTAAGTGGAGAGTCAGGGGAGATTGCCTAGCAGTGAGACGAAATAGGTTAGAATTGGTAAAAATTGATTGAATATAAATGCATAAGCCATGTCATAATTTATTTATAAATCATAAATTTAATTTTATCATTTACAAAATGACATTTAACTTTTTTTTTAAAATCGAGCCTTATCTGAAGGGCAAGTCAAGAGTCTCCGTAACAGGCGCGCGTGTATGAGACGAACTATGAGAGTGGAGGAAGCCTTCTGGCTTCCTCCACTCTCATAGTTCGTCTTCGTTCGTCAGGTATGTAAGGAAAGAACCTTTGAAACTCGGTACTCACTACCTACATCGCAAGGAATTTGGCGCAATGACATAGATAGATAGAAAATTTCGAGTTTCGATCAACTTTATTTTTACCAAAACTATTTCTTACATTTCCCTAGCAGAAAGCAGCAACTCCAAATATATACCATTTCCCGCCGTTAGCAGGTCGACCCTTCGCCCGCACAAATTCCAAATTGTTTTTGACTGGCAGCTAAATGTAAGTTAGCACTGAGTGACGCACCGGAGCTCACCATTCCCGGCTCTTTCTATAATTATTTCTCTACTATTGTAAGTTTTGACATAGGTACTACTATTGAATTTAGTCGGAAAAGATTTTGTTTGCATGCTTATTCTGTAAGGCAGAGTTCTTATTGATAGACGAACAGCCTATATTTCCTAATGTTGCGTGGTAGATCTGGCGATCATGTGGTCCTGGTGAATCCTGCGTCGGATTAAGTGAGTGATTCTCAGTAACATACTGTATGTGTGTAAAGCATGTATATATCAACATTGTCAGTAAATTTTGGATATCTATAACCTTCTTGAGGTATGTAGGAGTGATATTGCTTATTTTGTTAAGAAATATTTAATATCTACGTCCTACATGTGTATGAACTAGACGATCTATGAGAGTGGAGGAAGCCAGAGAATTCTGTAAGATCCTGTTAGAACCCTGTAGTCTCTGCCTACCCCGCAAGGGATCTGGTGTGATCATATAGATACCGATATAGATAATTTTAGTCAACCTGGAGCGAAAGCCCAGATTATATATCCAATGCCTACTGTTCACTGGTTACAAAAATGAATCTACCTACTGACCTATCCGAATATTATAGCTAGGGTAAAAATTCAGAAAACCGAAAGTTACACAGGCCAGCTGATGAGCCGCGCCGTCTCAATATCATTTTGCGCTTGGTATAGATACATAACTCTTTATTGTGCACTAATTACATAGATATTAAAATACAAAAAAAAAGAACTTTAAGTTCCACAAAGGGCGGCCTTATCGCTAAAAAGCAATCTCTTCCAGGCAACCTAACCAGATTAAAAGTTTTTTTGACGCACTTTATTGGTATTGTTATGGAGTTCTTAATTATTGAAATTTTCTTTTATTAATTATTTTTTTAGTACCGGGGTACAGTAAGTATTTGATACATCACCTGGAGTTTCGCTTCAGGATAACTAAAATTACACCCTGTATAAAGTGCGGTAAATTACTGATGATGATAAATGTTATTAAATAAAATAATTATATATTTTTTGTGCTAAGATATTTAGATAGATACACTATTACACTGGCAGTCACATAACTACTATAATCCTAGCATGTCATCTTTATCTACTATAGATCAGGGGTCAACATTTAGATAAAATATAACACCATCAAATCATGTTAAAATTAAAATAAGGGTTTTAATAAATTAATTAAGTACAGCCAAACTAATGAATCTAGTCCAGGGATCGACTTTCATCCACAAAACGCTACGAGGACTTGGAGCGATGGATTGACGGGCCAAACAAAACAAAACTCGGCGGGAATTCTCTAACTTTCCAACATATTTTCTTTTCCTCAGAAATTTAATTAAAATGAATACTTGATACTTTTTACTTGACCTGTTACTGAAAATTTTATATGGCTAGAATAACTTTATTATGTATTTACAAGGTGACAACCAAAAAGTCGAATGAACCAAGTGTTTGATACTATCAAGGGTTCTATTAATTTATTACAGGTAACATTCAAGCGTCTTATTTGATATTGTTGATATTCAAGGTTTTATTTGTTTCAGGTACGGTCTTCGCCCCTTAGAACCCCGCTTCTGTAATAATATAAGCTAAATAAATTCATAACCTAGATCTAGGATTTGTTTCATTTTAAACCTTACAAATATTCAACAGCTTGAGAGAAAGAAAGAAAAATAGTTTATTTGAGCTGACACAGCCAAAAATTAAGAAAAGAAATGAAGAAAAATACCATCTATATGACAAAAAATAATAAAGAGAGATGACAGGGGGCAGAAATGAAAGACAGTAATTGTATGTGATCAAAATAGGTCCCTGCCTCAGCTAAGGCTGCAGCAGTAATTTGCTGCAGCGCTGGTTAACGCATATTCCTTTACAAACTATATATATTCTGACCGAATATTGTAATAACACAAATCAAAAATTCTTGGAATAACCACTCTAATTTTAACAATTATAATGCTTATTTATCTAACTCTTGCGGTTTTAGTTGTGACACTATTCCTAGAGACTATTCACTAGAGTTAGGTTCATAATCGGCGGCGGCTACGATTGGCGGATTTCTATGATTGGACGCGTCCGCGAATTATCGAGTTGTCGCCTTTTTAATAAAGGCGCGAATAGGTTTGAGACCGGGATCGGAATGGAGATCGACATTCCGTATGAACCAAGGGGTTCCGACGCCTTTGCGGAAGACACGGGATTAAACCGTTTGGAGTATATCGATGTAAGAGCGGGCGGCGTACCCGAACACCTCATAAGCGTACGTCATGATGGGCCGTATACAAGTTTTGTAAAGTGTCACCTTATTCCTAAGGGACATTTTACTCCGCTTGCTGATCATCGGGTAAAGACGACCGAGCTGTTTAACCCAGAGAATAGGCAGGTCGAACATGGTCACTTGACCGAAATTACTTCTGGGGTGGCGCAGGGAGGGGCGCCGGGTGTCACCTCTAGAGAAGAATACCGCAGCGCTCTTGTCCGGGTTCACCTCAATACGTCCATCAGCGTCCAATAGCGCATCATTACCAACCACAATCCTTTGCTTTCGTTTTGGTTTCTTCCCGTTCAAAAACCATAATCTTGGTTTTCTATCTATCTATCTATCTATAACCTAACGCCAGATCCCTTGCGGGGTAGGCAGAGAGTACAGAGTTCCAACAGGTTCTTTCCTTACATACCTCTCTGGCTTCCTCGACTCTCATAGTTCGTCTCATACACGCTCGCCGGTTACGGAGACTCTTGACTTTTCCATCAGATAAGACTCGGTTTATTTGGTCGTGGTAAGATAGTCTAGGTCTTCCCCGGTACCTGCATCCTTCCACTTTCACATTGTATATCTGTTTTGTCATTCTTTCCTCTGGCATTCTTTCTATATGCCCGAACCAACGGAGCATGCCCTTTCTCATCTTTACACCGATACTATCTTTCATACCTACTCGCTGTCTTACTATGCTGTTGCTAATGCGGTCGGTCAGCTTCACTCCGCACATCTTCCGCAGAGCTCGCATTTCTACCGCATTTATCCTACTTTCATTCTCCTTCTTACACACCCAGCTCGCGCTACCATATAACAGCGTTGGGACAAGAACTCCGTTATGGATGGCCAGCTGCGCCTTATGGCTTAAGTGCCGGCTCCCGAGTAGCTTTCCCATCGCACCGTTCACTCTGTTCCCTGCACTCACTCTTCTCTCTATGTCAGCGGTGTATTTCCCATCCTTACTGAAGGCGCATCCAAGATATACAAACTCATTCACTTGCTCCAGCACATCGTTACCAACCACAATCCTTACATTCGTTCTGGTTTCTTCCCTTTCAAAAACCATAATCTTGGTTTTCTTCACATCCAAATGTAAGCCATTGTTTATGCAGTCGTCTTTCATAGCTGTGTCTAGTGTTTGCAGATCAGTGGCTGTTAGTGCTATTAAAACAGCATCATCTGCACAATGTAGATAGTTAGAAATATTTTTTCTTTCTTTCTTTTCTTTCTTTCTTTACCACTAGGTCACCCATTTGTACACCTTTATTCATTGCTTTCAGTTTTTGAAATTTTTTATGCAGATATATTATAAACAGTCTAGCGGACCACACACAACCCTGCTTGACGCCGATTTTGACGTCAAACCAAGGTGAAATGTTACCATCCACCCGTACGCAAGCCTTGCTGTCCACATAGGTGGACTGGACGGCTCGCAACATTTATACCATATTCTGGTAAAATGTGCCAAAGTCTCTTTCGCACAATTCTATCAAACGCCTTCTCTCCACATAACCGCAGAAAACCTTTCGACCAACTGCCAGATGATTCTCTACGATGTTGCGGAGGGAGAAAACTTTAATTGACATGACATTTGCCGAAATCATTTCGGCAAATGTCATGTCTATTCCCGCAACTTTACCATTTTTCATACTTCCTATCGCCCATTTAACTTCTTCCATAGTGATGATCCTCTATTGATTCTGGTGCCACAAACTCGCCTCTGGGCTCGTCTCGGGCACCAGCATCCGGGGCATCCCCATACATTTCTCCAAAATATTCACTCCACCGGTTTAACACAGCTTGTGTGCCTGCAAGAATATCACCATCCTTAAATTTTATCCTTTCCATTCTGGCGCCTGACGAATTACCTCGCTTTCTCACTTTGCTCCAAAAGAGTTTAGTGTTGTTCTCGAAGTTCTTCGCCAGCCTCTCCTCCTCAATCGCACTGGCTGTTTCACGCTTTTCTTTCACTCCGCATCCCACCATGCATCACCTTTTGCTGTACTATGCTTCTTTGAACAACCACATACTTCTTTTGCGGATCATAAATAACGCAAGACCTCAGACACCCCGAATAGATAATTGCTTTAAAACCAATTTTCCACATTTAAAATTTTTAACTCCTTTTTTACGCACCGAAATATATACCGTATTGCTTTGAATCAAGAATAAATTTAGTTTATTGTAGCGCACTAAGGGAGTAACAGCATTATTTGCAAATTTAAAATATATATGAAAAATGAATGGAATCAATTCAGTTGTGGATTTAGAACAAACAAGTTTCGTGTCTTGCGTTTATTATGTTACCCCTTGAAGCAATAGACATTTTTGTAGTCACAAGCGCCAGTTTGACATCAGTTTGCACTCGTAAACCAAGCATGAATATGATTTAAAGTTCACATAGGTTTTCTTAATTAAGAACTAAGAAGTTTTAACGAAGGTTTTGAGTTTTAACATGATAGTTTCGTCTATAAGAACATATCTACTCTTCTTTCAATCGTCCAAGTTGCAGGTATGGTAAGCCAAGAATGTCATTAAGTACATGAGCACTCAATAACATCACACGCTGTCTGTCAAGGCGTGTTTAGCGGCAGTATTAGTAAGGTCGGCGGCGAAAGGGCGAGTTCGGCGCGTTTGACAAGGGGCGACAGTTTGACTAATGGTGTTCAACGTCATTCTCTTACTTTCGCAGAGACGATATGCCTGGGTATAGTTAGGAATTGGGTAAGCTTTCAGTTTGGTACTAGATACTTTACTGTATAAGAAAGACGAAATTGATTAGAAAAATGAGTAATAGACACTGGGATAGGTTTTGAATCTGATATTATCCTTTTTTTAGCTGTAATATTTAGTATTGAATAAATTTATGTTGCACAAAGTTATATCTTTACGTATTTAAGGAATTAGCTAGACTGCTTCGTTGGTTTAGTGACGCATATTGCGGCATCATAATATCCTAAGTTCAAATCCACACAGCAAACCTCGATATATATAAATGCAATTAGTTTCTAAATTTACTTCACACCGTCACGCCTATATTCCCCAAGCGGGGGTGGCAGATGTGCACTGAGTACACCCACGTTTCGCCGACGATGTTAGGCCCCATGTAATAGGGGGCGAGCCTATTGCCATATAATAATATCAGCCTATACTGCCCACTGCTACCTATACTGCCCCTTCTCTCACAAATCGAGGTGAGAGAGATTAGGTCATACTCCACCACGCAGACCCAATGCGGATTGGTGGAGGCAGGTTTGTGGCCACCTGCTGTTGGAACTTATCAAGCCGCCTTTAAGGCTTCCAACTCGGCTTAACGACTACCACATTAAGTGGTAGCCGGGACCAACGGCTTAACGTGCCTTCCGAAGCACGGAGATGCTCGAATATGAAAATGCCGCAAACGGTTACCCATCTCAGGCCGACCGAGTCGATCGCTGCTTAACCTTGGTGATCGGTAAGAACACCGCAGTCGCACTGCGCTACGAGCGCGCTATTATTGCCATATACCGGGCACAATTCCAGGACGAGGGAAGGGAAGATGGGAAGTTTTCGTTAGAAGAACTACACTTGTCCGACCTAGGATTTGAACCCAGGACCTCGTGATCACAAAGCAATACGCCTTGCCCCTAGACCAACGAGGCAGTCTGAATTTACTTAATAGATAATATAGACTGCTTGGTGGAATAAACACATGGTGGGGCTGGCGATCCCCTGAACCTGAATTTGAATGTTAGGTTGTGTCCAACGTAACATTCAAACGTGTTGTTAGGATTTTCTTATGGTAAAACTCCAGCAGCGGTTCAGTTAAATTGTATCCGGTAATTACCATTAGGCCATAGGTTCCTCTCCCATTATCATTTATCAACCATTTCTCAAGTCTGGACATTGATAGAGTCCTCAATTTACCCGGATGCATTCATGAAACTTCTACCGAACGGTCCCTAGACTGAATAAAGTATTTAGTATTAGCAATATTTTTGTAAAATTCTCAACACGGCTTCTATGAGAGTATTCCTATTTAAAATCGACCGTGACATGCCAATATCTCCCAACTCCTATTATTATTAATAATTAACATTATGTAAGACTAGTTTCTGCGTCCGCGTTGACCTAAGAGCTTAACTTAAGACCGTTGACTTGAGAGACTTTTTAAGCTTAAATTTTTTTGAGATAAATGTATCTTATATCTTAATCCAGGTAATAAACTATCTGTGCGCCAATTCTCATCCAAATCCGTTGAGCCGTTTTTGCGTGACTGAGTAACAAACATCCAAACACCAGAACATACAAACTTTTACATTTATAATTTTAGTAGGATGTAGGCACTCAGTAAAATCACTTTATGCTTTAATCGTATTCAACATAAAATTGATTTTTGCACAAACATGTTAAAGCATACAGAAGATATTGGAAGGTCGGGAACGAAATAGTCCAAGTTCAAATTGTAAGTACTCAACCCATCGACTTCTTTCCAGGGCAGCAGTCGGTACCGAGTACATATTTATTGGATGCTTCTGAACGTGAGTGAACGCAATTGTTTTTGAGTTCTCTTTGATCTTCTATGTAGAGCATGTGTAACTGAGAGGAACTTTGTGGAGATCCAAGATCATGTTTTCACTATACCCTTATTAGCTATGATCAATTAAGCACGTTACGTGCTGCGTTACTATGACTTCTTGACATAATCCTTTAATGGTATACGGAATACAATTATACAGTCGCGTACAGCGCAGTATTTGGCCATAACGAGTCATGGTTCTTAATGATTAGAAAATAATTTGTGTATGAGAAAACATGTTGGTAAATACACCCACTATATTGGTATATTTTTTAGTCGGGATGTTTTTGAAAATAAAACAAAAATCATTGCATTCAGCCTAGATTTATTTAAAATAGGTTCATAGTTGGTTCTTTGATATTTTCATTATTAATAGATATAGTTAGATACATATATTTTTTTTTTACTTAAATTAAATTTGTAGGAAATTTAAATATATTTCTTATCATTTATAATGACTCAAGCACAAATTGTTTTTTTTATATAACATTGCTGCTGTACTATCGCAATCATCAGAAGATAATCAAACAAAAATATTACACAAAAGTTACTATTTAAAGCGGTGCAAAGAAGTAACAGGCGATTAAAAGCTTCTGGAGAAACATTTCTCTTCTAATATAAGATGCCAAAAATGTTATATAGAATGAAAAAGGAACACTAAAATTGTGGCTAGGTTGTTAGTCTATTATTTTATTTATTTAATACTTTGTAGGGAAACATTTGATGAGTACGCACTATTTTGTAGAGGCACATTGTCGTGGCTAGCCAGTCAGTCGTCGATTAGCATTCGAGCCGATCAGTCAGGTCGCACAAATATATATGGTACCATGAACCTAAGTATTTTATTTACATCAGAATTATGGAGTCAGATGGAATGCACCTCAGTAGCAGCTCCGCAGCCAATATCAGCCGCCCCAAAAACTTATTGCAGTGCTGGTACAATGGCGGACTTTTACTAGTCCACTTTAGGATGATGCAGAAACGTGAATCGTGTGCATTTTGCCCTGTTACACGTTCAAAATCCACACGACGTAAATGAGAAAAATGGACGTGGTGTAAATAAGTAAATATTTATTTATTTCAATTTAACTTTTAAAAGGAATGGGTGGTAAATTTAGTCATAATCATAATAATTAGTACCTACTTCTTTTTCTTTTCGTGTCAATGGTTAATATTTGTCCCGCTAAGTGAGTGGCTAGTTTGATCGCGCCGTTTGTACCTACTGATAGTAACAATATTTATATTTTTTCTCGACTTAAGCGTGCTTGTATACATTGCGAGTAAACGCAAGAGCTACATGCATGGACTACTTTCAACTAGCACCTAGGGTTTCAACTTGCACCAAGGGTTTCAATTTGCACCAAGGGTTTCAACTTGCACCAGTCACTCACATCGTATTTAAACACCGGGTCCGGATCCACCAATCCGCACTGGGTCCGTGTGGTGGAGTATGACCTAATCTCTCTCACCTCGATTTGTGAAAGAAGGCCTTTGCCCAGCAGTGGACAGTATAGGCTAATATTATATTATTATTATATATTATATTTTGACCGGGAAGAAACCAGAACGAATGCGAGGATTGTGGTTGGGAACGATGTGCTGGAGCAAGTGAATGAGCTTGCATATCTTGGATGCGCATTCAGTAAGGATGGAAAATACACCGCTGACATAGAGAGAAGAGTGAGTGCAGGGAACAGAGTGAATGGCGCGATGGGAAAGCTACTTGGGAGCCGGCACTTAAGCCGAAAGGCGCAGCTGGCCATACATAATGGAGTGCTTGTCCCAACGCTGTTATATGGCAGCGAGAGCTGGATATGTAAGAAGGAGAATGAAAGTAGGATAAATGCGGTGGAAATGCGAGCTCTGCAGAAGATGTGCGGAGTGAAGCTGACCGACCGTATTCGTAACAGCGTAGTAAGAAAGCAAATAGGTATGAAAGAGAGTATCGGTGTAAAGATGAGAAAGGGTATGCTCCGTTGGTTCGGGCATATAGAAATAATGTCCGAAGAAAGAATGATAAAACAGATATACAATGCAAAAGTGGAAGGATGTAGGTACCGGGGAAGACCTAAACTATCTTACCATGACCAAATAGACCGGGTCTTATCTGATGGACAAGTCAGGAGTCTCCGTAACCGGCGAGCGTGTATGAGACGGACTATGAGAGTAGAGGAAGCCAGAGAGGTATGTAAGGAAAGAGCCTGTTGGAACTCTGTACTCTCTGCCTACCCCGTAAGGGATCTGGCGTGATGATATAGATAAATAGATTATTATATATTTAAACACCATGTTTTCGATAGGAGTATAAATATTATTAATTAATAAGTGTAACCAAATATATGGAATAAAATAAACAGCGAAGCCTATTAAATATACGGGATGCGATAAATACTAAGGTGGTAGAAAAAATCCGTCAATCAAAAAATATTTTGATTCGCTTAATTAAAACATTAAGATTGAAATGCTTAACCAAGATTATGATGTATATAGTGATAATGACTGGTATAACTTGCTCAGATTTATGAACAAGGTTCAACGGTTAAAGACCCCAAAATGCTGATTAGTCATGATAATTTAATTAAGTTTTAAGTAGTAGGAATATTTTATACGTTGACTCTATCGAGCAGAACTTTGATACCTTAATTTATATATGACATAATATTTACAACAAAGCAAAGGTTCGCACCAAAGCAAGTTTGTATTTTAAGATATTTAGGAATATCGTATTTATGTCAGACTGGCGCATAATGCGACTAATTCTAGGTAATTCTAGGTTCAAATTCTAGATAGGACAATATATATATTTTTTAAAAGATTCTCAGTCGTCCTCTGGAGTTTGAATTGTGCCCAGTATAGTCGCAACAGGCTCGCCCCCTTTTAGATCTGGGGCTCTGTTCTATTCCAAAACAGATCTGGCGTAACATATTTGCGTAATTTGAATAACTGTCAATTACGAAAAATAAGGAAACTAGTTCCATATGAGCTGTCTATTTATAAGAACTGAAGTTAACTTCGATTAAGGACTGATATTTCATCATCGGAAATAGAAAAATATAACATTCACAAATTAAAAATTTCAGTTGTATGAATAGAACAGATCAGTTGTTTCATTTTAATATTCAGTCAGATTATAATTTAGTCATTGGAAACTTTTCTGCTAATTGAAATTCAGTCCTAAAGCATGCAAAGTATTCATTTTTCTATTAGCGCCATCTAGGTAAACATTTGTAGCAGAAGTTTGCGACTGAAAACTGAGAAGCGTGGCGCTATTATCGGCAACAAGTTAGCCGAAAATGAACCAAAATACTTACTTATTTTATTAAACACAAAAAGTACGTTTGAAAATATCTACTACCAAGTTCTTAGATTTACGTGAATCATCATCATCATCATCATTTCAGACTATACTTATCCACTGCTGAACATAGGCCTCCCCAATCGCTTTCCAGCGTAACCGGTCCGATGCCACCTGCATCCAACGATTTCCTGCGATTTTCACAAGATCGTCGGTCCATCTGGCAGGCGGTCGTCCCACGCTGCGCTTGCCAATACGTGGTCTCCACTCTAGAATCTTTCTGCCCCAACGCCCGTCCGATCTTCGCGCTATGTGGCCAGCCCATTGCCACTTCAGCATGCTAATCCTGAAGGCTATGAGGGTGACCTTGGTTCTTCTACGAATCTCCTCATTCCTGATTCGATCACGTAGACGTGAATATTACACATGAAATAAAACTATTTTTCGGATTTATCGCGGTTTATTTTTGATTTTTAAGTTCCCGACGTTTCGAATCCCTCCCGTGACCATGGGTGCTGCAAAGCACTCGGAAACGTCAAGAACTTAAAAATCGAAAATAAACTGCGATAAAATCCGACAGATAGTTTTATTTCATCTACTACCAAATTGATAAACAACCGATTTCTGATTCAAGCATTTCATGGCATAGTACAAGGATACTCGTGGATAACATTAACCTACTTTCAGGGACTTTCGGCAGGTGGGTCCGTACAGTTACTAATTAAAAAAAGAACCTGGGTAAACCTCATAGCAAACGGTAACTCTGCGACTGTCTTGAAATGACATTTCACTCGATTCGTTAGTTCCGATTTAGACCGCGGGCCAAAATATTCTTGTGGGACTGTAAGTAGGTAAGGTTAAAATTAGGAAAAGTCAGATAAATTCATTTATAAAATTGTTAGAATTGATTAGTTATGTTATAATTTTTGAAGAATGCTGTGTGTGTGTGTGTGTGTGAATGATCTACGCTGTTGGCCTTTACAGCTTCACCGGACAGAGCGAGCGTACAACCACTACGCTTGAGCCAGAAGGGCAAGGGGCAACTTGCTTAAGGGCGCCTCAAGGAGGAACGGCCTCGGCTTGTGCAGTCGCTATGGGGGAGGGCGTATACTAGGTGTCTTGCCGTGGTGCTCTGCACCGGCTAGCGAACAAGGGATTCTTCGACCTCGCCGGCGATGTCGGTGTCTGATCCTGTGTGCGGTATCTGTATCCGAAAGAAGGGATGTAAGGGCACGGTGAGAACATGCCGCGGAGGTAGCGGCTGAGAGGAGGGGAGTTAGGTTCGTGGTCGGCGGCGGTTACGATTAGCGGATTTCTATGATTGGACGCGTTCGCGAAATATCGGGTTGTCGCCTTCTTAATAAAGGCGTGAATAGGTTCGAAACCGAGATCGGAATGGATGAGGAATGCTGTTGTCTTAGCACTGGACATATTTCGGCTGATGATGATGGTCTTTTATTAAATCGAAAATAGGGTAAATATAATTTATGTGTAGTACACATGAATTTCTTAAATAATGGCTGTCAACTAGATTTAATTGAGTAAGTTAAAATAGACAGTTAAAAATGCGCTACTATTCAGAATGCTCATTTTGTAGTGGACTGAAAAAAATACACCGTCTTGCTTATATTCTTTAGGCAGAGGTGGCAGAAGTAAACTGTTACGTACAGTTTTTCGTATTTTGCTGAAAATTTTATATTTTAATGAAATATGTGGTTTTATTCCCAGATATTATTACACCCAAATTCCGGACATTTTTGTACTAGTTTTGTTTTTTCCTTACAATATTCTGATAACAATTTTAGAGACCGACTATAGATTTGAATCCAGAATCTTGGTATTGCCAGTCGTAGTGGTGCATGACTACTAAGACCAACGCGTTAGTTGTTTATACTAAATTTAACAAATAAATGCTTGCAATACATATCACACCTATAGTCTCACCCAAAGCCGGCGGTTGACCGGTGCACTTAGTAGTGCACCCTGTCCCCCCACAGCGGCTGTCCCAACCGAGGGCGCCTCGCGGCCAACAGTCTACATCACTCACACACACACCTATAGTGCGACAAGAATATTTTGGCCTGTAGATGATATTGACAGGGGGCGTAGGAGTGAAATTAGGGTTATGATTTAGTAAAATTGCCCTACTTCAAGGGCAATATTTAATAGGCGGGGGCACTACCTACATGGTTACTTATTAAAGAAGAACTTGGATAAATTTCATCACAAACTATAACTCTGCGTCTGTCATGAAGTGACAGTTCAACCCCACGGCCAAAATCGGAACATACGCTGTTTTGGCTGCCTATGACTGCAGTTTTCCTGTTTAATAAATGTATATAATATTAGCCATGTTAAGAAACTGTCCCACTGTTGGGCACGGGCCTACTCTCAAACTGAGAGGGTTTATAGGCCATAGTCCACCACGCTGGCCTAGCGGGTTGGCGAACTTCACACACCTTCGAGAAACTCTTAGGCATGCAGGTTTCCTCACGATGTTTTCCTTCACCGTTAAAGCAAGTGATAATTAATTTTTAATACGCACATGCTTTCGAAAAGACAGAGGTGTGTGCCTGGGTTAGAACCCGAGACCTTTGACTTTGCAGTCCAACGGTCTAACCACTAGGCTATCACTATTATAAATATATAACGAGAACAAAAAATCTGTATTCTATTAGACTCCACCCAATAGGAACATGCCATTGTACTGATAATTACCTACATACTTATAAGTATTTCCGATCCAATAAGATTAAATTATAAGGACTAACGCCATCACACATTCCCATCCATCACTGTTAGGTTAGTATTCTTGTAAGCCAGGATCCAACAAGATTACTTATAACTCTGAAAACCTATTATATGATTACATACTCAAATAAAACAATTACATCTATCCACCTCTTGCTTCTTTGATCCCTGAAGACGTAGGGAGAGGTCTACAAAATGCACCCATGGTTTACAGAAGTATGTTTTCGGTCCAATGTGATAAATAGTTCAACTGTCTTTCTAGACGTCTTTGTTTTGATAACTTAATACATTTTTGGAACGTAATTAAGTAGGTTAACTTAATTAGGTAGATACTCCTTCCAATGTTTTGTATCGCTGTTGGAGAAAACACCAGAAGTAGGCGCTCGGATTTGAAATTTGCATTTAATGAACATAAGGTGTACTCTTGAATGCTAGGATGCCTATTCTTCTTCAGACGAAAGACCGAAGAAAAAACTTCAAATTTGGTTTTTCTATTTAATTTGTGAAGCTATTATCTAATTGGGGTGTCTAAGGTCTTGAGCTATTTACGAAACCCCTTGTATAGGAACACAACCAACAAATACACATGAGGATGTGTCTCACGGATGAGCCAAATAAGTATCCAGATCATGTAAGGGCAGTTAAGTTCTTCTCTTAAGCAGCAGTTATGCTACTTAAAACACCGTCACGCCTATATTCCCCAAGCGGGGGTGGCAGAGGTGTATTAAATACACCCACGTTTCGCCAACGATGTTAGGTCCCACGTGAAAGGTGGCGAGCCTATTGTTATGCTACTTGGTAATGTAAAAGTATTTCTTATATCTGCGAGTAGAAATTTTTGCTGTTTTATAAACTGTAATATTGTTCACATAAGATGGGTAGTGGCAGTTCTAAGTGCCAAACGAAATTAATATTAAAGTATAGAAACGGGTCATACCTCTTATTGCCATGTAATAAAGTATAATTTTCTTTGACAGTTACAACTGTCAATAGTACCCATCTTACAATAGTACCCATCTTAAATGCTAAATACTATAGATACAAATCTACCGAACTAACTAACCTAACCATACATTTTAGATGCCTATTGTACCAGAGGGCTTAGCACAAACAGGTTGGTGTGAGTATAACGCTATCGATATGAGTATGCTATCCTTTTCACACTATACATTTACTAGATAAAGATGAACATGTCTGCATGATTTTACGATAAGGTTATTATAACGTCAAAGTGTTAGTGACTGGTCAGTCCTTAACACTCGTTTAGTCCACTTGATGTGCAAAAATACTTTTGAACTTTACCTGATATTTCATCAAAGACTCTGGTAACATACAGATGACGTATTTTTTTTGTGATTAGGATGAGCTAAGACTCGAGTTTTTTAACAAAACAAAGGAGTTTCCCGAAACGATTTCAATCTGTTTTCTTGTTAGCTAATGGTCTAACACCGTCACGCCTATATTCCCCAAGCGGGTGTGGCAGAGGTGTCCTGAGAACACCCACGTTTTGCCGACGATGTTAGGCCCCATGTAATAGGGGGCGAGCCTATTGCCATATACCGGGCACAATTCCAGACTCCGGACTCGTACTGGGAAATTTTCGTTACAAAATATACATTTGTCCGACCTAGGATTTGAACCCAGGACCTCGTGATCACAAAGCGATGCGCTGACGGTCTAAACTGATAAGAATTTTATTTTTCTAGTTGTAGAAATATTGTGTTATCTACAAAAGTTGTTATAAGTAGCAAATGTAAAGTATCTTATGGGTAGGAAAAAATTTCGTTTCATATCCAAATCTTCTTCTAGAAACTATCTACGTAGGTACGTGATGTTAAACATCGATTATAAAATTTAAATATACAGAATTTAAAGGTTCCTTTGACTTTATAGTGTCATCACTTGAATATTTAAACGTAAAATACAAACAGCTAATAAATTAATACCTATATCTACATATTAATGAGATAATCGAGTTTAAGTATTATGGTAGGTACTATTAAAAATATGGGCAAAATAAAAACAAAATATATATCTTTATTTCTTTAAGAAAAGTTCAAATCATATTCGATTTTGTTGGCGGACAATTTGGTGCAGTGCTTAAGAGCTTACGCCACTCCGCCCACTGGATCGAATAGTCCCAGGTTCGATTCCTGTACGGGTCATATCTTTGTTCGACCTATAAATATTTGTTCCGCTCTGGGTGTTTGTGTATGTGGACTTCACAGGGAGAAATACTAAAGCGGGGTTACGTTTTAAAAAAATAGAATATAATACAATTTCAAGCAGTAAAGAATTTGCAACGTTTTTTATTGTATTTAATTAATTATATCAATCTCATTAGATACTAATATACATTATTAAGGTCCTCCAATCTTAAGTCGGACAAATATAGCTTTTCTAACGAAAACTTCGCAGTAGGAGTCCGGAGTCTGGAATTGTTCCCGGTATATGGCAATAGGCTCGCACCCTATTACATGGGACCTAATATGGTTGGCGAAACGAAGGTGTACTCAGTACACCTCTGCCACCCCCGCCAGGGGAATATAGGCGTGACGGTGTTTACATTTTGTCCGACCTAGGATTAGAATCCAAGACTTCGTGATTGTCAGTCGCACTTTACGCAATCAGTCAAATCGAAGTATTTTTGTTTGAATATTCTTAATATGCAGTGGTTAAGATAACGTTTTCTGGTTACAGATGTGTCTAAATTATATATTTACATCAGAATTGTGTGATTGGTGAATGTAGAATCGCGAATTGTCTGTTTAATACCTCTGTATTAACAGAGTCCCCATTAAAAATAAAAACACCGTCCCGCCTATATTTCCCAGAGGGAGTAGCAGAGGTGTACTGAGTTTTTTTTTTACACCCACGTTTCGTCGACGATGCTAGGTCACATGTAATAGGGGGCGAGCCTATTGCCATATACCGGGCACAAATCCAGACCCCGGACTCGTACTGGGAATTTTTCGTTAGAAAAACTACATTTGTCCGACCTAGGATTTGAACCCAGGACCTCGTGATCACAAAGCGATGCGCTTTGCCACCAGACCAACAAGGCAGTCGAGTATTAAAAATAAGACAATAAATAGACAATCTTTTATGGTTTTGTCAAAATTAGTAACTATCTCTCAGTCTGTACCCACAACTAGCAAAATCAAAATATAAAATATAAATATTAGCCCTGTTAAGAAACTGTCCCACTGCTGGGCACGGGCCTCCTCTCCAACTGAGAGGGTTTTAGGCCATAGTCCACCACGCTGGCCCAGTGCGGCTTGGCGAACTTCACACACCTTCGAGAAACTCTTAGGCATGCAGGTTTCCTCACGATGTTTTCCTTCACCGTTAAAGCACGTGATAATTAATATTAAATACGCACATGCTTTCGAAAAGACAGAGGTGCGCGCCTGGGTTTGAACCCGAGACCTCTGACTTTGCAGTCCAACGGTCTAACCACTAGGCTATCACTGCTTATTAATCAAACTATAATATTCCCAAAACCCAAACATTCCAATCACGTCTTCAAAAAAAAAGCCGTTAGAAACTCGGGAAATTATTGTATAATTTCATAAACTTTTCAACTATAAAACTGTTTGAAGTTCCTTCAAACACATTTCCACCCCACTTCGCCAACTTGCGTCGACCAATCACATCCCTCCGCAACACGCAGCACGCCGCGCCCACGGCCTCTTCAATACGCATGCTTCACGACACCGTAACACACATCCGGCAATCATCTCCCTCTAACCCGTACAAAATAAAACTGTGCGAGAGAAACAGCAACACATTTGCCATTATGATTACATGCAAATTTTTTATTCATTTGCAAATTAAGTGTTGCATTAAGTAATTATGTGTTATTATGCGAGTATCACGGTTGGTGTTACCCGTTTAGAGAAAAGAACGCACGATGGTCACATTTCAATGGTTTTGTAACTATAATGTTCGCAATTACGGACTATGAATCACGAAGAATTGAAGATTGTATTATTTTGTTAATAATAATCATATACTTGGAGTGGGAAATGGGAACTAAGTCATGTTACGTGCATTTTAGCGTAGCGTGACAGATAATGAGAAATGATGTTCTGAATTTTTTTTTTTAAATTGTAAATGTCGTAATAAAAAAATTCTAGGCGGCCAATGGTATGATTGCGTTATTAATCGTAAATTTTCGTATCATAATATTTGCCTACAAAAATATTTATAATAATAGTATTTTTTTTACTGTAGTCACCTAAATTAAAGTAAAATTAAATACCAAAGTTCAAAGTCGATTGTTCTTAGGTAGTAAGTGGGCTACTCTGAGTAAATTACGTCTATGGGTCTTAACAGTATTATATTCCGTAATTTTCACAATGCATTTAAGAATTACTACTATATCATCGCGCCAGTTCCCCTTCTGAGTAGGCAAAGAGAGTTCCAACAGGTTCTTCTCTTACAGACCTCTCTGACTTCCTCCACTCTCATAGTTCGTCTCATACACGCTCGCCGGTTACAGAGACTTTTGACTTGCCCTTCAGATAAGATTCGGTCTTTTGGTCATGGTAAGATAGTCTAGGTCTTCCCCGGTACCTCCATCCTTCCACATTTGCATTAAGAGTTAACTTTAATAATAATCTCTCTATCACATAACATCACTTAATACATAAAATAAAATAAATTTATTCTTACCCGCACACGAAAAACATACCTACTTGTACCACAATGAGAATTTTTAATTCCAAATAGAATAAAAAAATCCAGTAAGACATAGAGCGTTGTCAAACTTATCATCGGATACAACTCTACCAATCTATCCGACATTTTCAACATTCCAACACAGGATATAAATTATTTAATACCAAAACCAGTTCTCTATTAAATACCAATAAACGATATTTAAATAAACATATATGCTGCGGCTCTTTCTTTTGCTGTACCGATGATAGAGACAGGTAGAGTCACCCTTAAGTCGTAAATTATGTTGGAGTGAGTTATGTTCGCTAACATGTGTGTGTGTCGCGTGACTGGCTGATTATTAAGTCGTAATAAATTTAATGGCCCAAGGGACATAGGGTAGGTGTCTTTTGGGACATCCGACTAACTATATTTTTTTTCCTGCGCGACAAAATGTCGCAAGGTGTTATTAATTTTCTGAGGTTTCGTCTGCTGTACCGTCTGGGTTAATTTAGTGTATTAAAATATACGAAAGAACCTATTGAATGTACAGAATGAGAGAGATGTGAAAAAGAGATGTCTTCACCAATATACTGAAATACGTTGGTTCGAAACCTTAGAAATTGACCTCTTGCTAGTAGGTACCTACTCGCCAGTGTATTAGGTACGGTGAGGTTAAGTTCTACGATTGACTTCGATCATATCTAATATGAAGGTCTAATCAAAATCACTTTTCGTGCTACCCGAACAATCAGACAAATTATTGAGAGCTCTTTTGGTTCTGCGACCTATTCATAGTCTATGTTCGGAATTCGTAATCAACCCCATTATAATTTCATAATGCGCATATAACAAAAAGGGAAAAAAGGCTATGGATCTTGACTCAATCTCTTATACCACTTCAACTATGTAAGGTTATCTAGATAAAAAACCAAATATTCTTAAAAATTATACCTACCATCTTGTAATCAAAAGTCAGAACACCTACTCACAAATTTTCTAGCCATCATCATGAAGCGAAAGTTGTCCACTCTAGGCCCTCGCTCCAGGCTCGCCGAAACACCGCCACGACAATCCAATCGCTACGAATCCAGGTTTTAGGGCCTCTATTTTTCTAAGGTCTCTGACTGAATCTAAAAGCTGACTCTCGAAACAGTGAGTAGAGAAATGGACATGAACTGGCCAGCGCGAGAATGTAAGCCACAGCAGTGAATATGAATATAGACTTGAAATTGTCTTGACTCTTAAAAATCTGACTTGGACTGCCTCGTTGGTCTAGTAGCAAAAGCGCATCGCTTTGTGCTCACGAGCTCCTGAGTTCAAATCCTAGGTAGGACAAATGTAGTTTTTCTAACGAAAAATACCCAGTATGTGTCCGGAGTCTGTAATCGTAGAAGACCCAAGCTCGCCGGCACTGCCCATAGGATTTGTAAGCTGAAGTGGCAATGAGCGGGCCATATAGCGTGAAGGTCGGAAGGGCGTTGAGCCAGAAAGATTCTAGAGTGGAGATCTCGTATTGGCAAGAATAGCGTGGGACGGCCGCCTACCAGATGGACCGACGATCTTGTGAGGATCGCAGGAAGTCGTTGGATGCAGGTGGCATCGGACCGGCTGCGCTGGAGAGCTATTAGGGAAGCCTATGTTCAACAGTGGACAGGTATAGACTCAGATGATGTCTAGGAGTGGACTGATGTTAATGATGCATACCAACTACCATGTATGGACTAAATAAATCGGACATTTATTAAGAAATCATCGATCTTGCACTAAATGAAAAACGTTAAAATTAAAAATAAACACTGTCACCCCTATATTACCCAGGCATAGGTGGCTATTTAGGGTATTTACACTCATTTTTCGCTGACGACGTTAAGTCCCAGGTAATAAGGGTTAAGCCTATTGCTATTATGCGAGACATAATACCAGACTCTGGAACAATAATGGATGATGTCGGACCACGCTGTCCCAAAAGATTTTTTTTTTCTATACAAAATTACATTTTCTTCGATGTTAGATTCAGAGTCTCGTTATCGATACTAATATTCGCTACTAGACCACTAAGGCAATAAAACGTTAATTTATATATCCCTACACTAGTCACAAACAATCCAACACGCCCAAGCACTCGAATCGTGTGTAAAAATAATAAATCTCAAACACCATGACTCTTACTCAACGCGGGCCGTCAGTAAGTGGTGTAGCATCGTCATAATTAGCACTTAATTATAATTAACCGACGAATGTGAGAGACTAATGGATGCTATTATCAGTGATTCGAGCCGACTTTGTACATTTTAGTGGGACACGAAATATGCAGTTTCCGAAATAATATTTTGAAGTGTTGTTTGAAAAATAAGCAACAAAAATAATTAGCAAGTTTGAAGGTGCCTCGGAACAGCTAGGACTTTTGAACGTCAAACACCTCAGTCTCCCCCGTGACCATAGTTACTACAAAGCACTCGTACTGTCGAGAACTTAAAATCAAAAATGAACCCATATAAAATCCGATATTTTTTTTTGTATGTAGGTAATATTCGTGCAAAACTAAGATCTAAAAAAGTAACTAATGTCACACACACATATTGGTGGGAGAGGTGAACTGTGTATACTCACATTTCACCAACGATATCAGATCCCATATATACTAAGAGTTACCATACGTCGTCAACGAAGTTAAGTCTCAATTTATTAGGATTTGAGCCTGTTGTCATAATACCGAGAACAATTCCAGACTCAAAACTACCTACGTTAACTAGCCATGAAATGTTGGAATCATCTCCCACCACAAATCAGGAATAATAGTTCAATCAAAAAATTTAAACCCAATTTAAAAGATCACCTTTTACGCCAACAATTAATTCCCTAGCTGTTTTTCTCCAAGCCGTGTACCTAAATCTTCACCGGATCGACTTAACTCTATTTTGTTATTTTTATCGTTTACTGTTGTTCTTATTATTATCAATTATTTGTAATCTACTTTATATTCCACATTAGTATTCCACAACTAAATCTACATTAACTCTGATAAACTATTTGTATTTTTTTCTTTGTATTGTAATTGCGCGCAGTTACGCTCTCAATTTGCACTGGTATACACGGAAGACCAGCGTCGTGGCACTTGTGTTGCCTCGGCATTATGCTGAGTGAACACAAATATTAGTCCTGTTAAGAAACTGTCCCACGGTTGGGCACGGGCCTCCTCTCAAACTGAGAGGGTTTAGGCCATAGTCCACCACGCTGGCCCAGTGCGGGTTGGCGAACTTCACACACCTTCGAGAAACTCTTAGGCATGCAGGTTTCCTCAAGATGTTTTCCTTCACCGTTAAAGCAAGTGATAATTAATTTTTAATACGCACATGCTTTTCGAAAAGACAGAGGTGCGTGCCTGGGTTTGAACCCGAGACCCTTGACTTTGCAGTCTAACGGTCTAACCACTAGGCTATCACAGCTACACACCAAACCAATTAAAAAAATTAAATATTTTATTTTATTTTATTTTATATTATTTGCCGTGTATTTTGTGTCACTGAATAAACGTTTTTCTTTCTTTCTTTACTCATAACCCCATATGACGCCAACGATGTTAGGCACCAATGTAATATGGAGCAAGCCTTCTTGCTATGATACCAGGCACGATTCCAGGCTCTAGATTGTTTCTTTGAATTTTTCGATAAAAAAAAACACATTTTTCTGCTTTGACTGCCTCGTTGGTCTAGTAGGGTTCAAATCCTAGGTCGGACAAGTATTTTTCTAACGAAAGCTTCCCAGTACGAGTCCGGAGTCTGGAACTGTGTCCGGTGTAGCAATAGGTTCGCCCCCTATTGGGACCTAACATCGGCGGCGAAAAGTGGGTGTACTCAGTACACCTCTGCCACCCACAATATACGCTATCAGTCAAATCAACGAAGTATTTCTGTTTGAATACTCTTAATATGCAGTGGTTACAATAACGTTTTCTGGTTACAGATGTTTTTAAAATTATATATTTACAACAGAATTGTGTGCTTGGTGAATGTAGAATCGCGAATATATTTAGTAAATTTAGCTTATAAATATAATCAATGTCTCATTTTTTTAATGGGGATTTCGTCTGTTTAACACTTATAGATAATATTTTGTTTTTGTCAAAATCCGTTACTTAATTGCTTAATCTGTATTCGTTCTATGTAATAGTAACTAATTTTTTATTGCACAAAAGTAGCAGGGTACTTTCAACTTCATTGCAGAACTAAACCACTCTCAAAGATCGCCACAGTGATCGGCTTTCTGTTTCATGCATCCAGTTTACTTGAGAGATTCCTAGGTATTTTACTTAGGCAACAATTTGGAGAAATCAAATATCTATCCATCTATAACATTCAGATACATTCCTTAATTAATACAACGACGATATTTTAGTAAAATTATCGTAAACAATCTCATTAAAGTAACTAATAAACTATTCATCAAGTACATTCTTATCTTGGAAAAGCTCATTTCCTGTTACGTAAAAAACCGCTTATTTTTTTGTTAAAAGTGCGTGTACTCAGTACACCTCTGCTACTCCCGCTTGGGGAATATAAGCGTGACGGTGTGTGTGTGTGTGTTTTTTTGTTAAGGTTTTTGAATGGTTACAATAAAACGGTTTAGATGTATTTTGAGTGACAGATCGTAATCAAATTTAATATCATCAATAAAGATTGAAAGTATATATATATCCTAGGTTGTTAATGTTGGTAGGGTATTTTAGGAACTCTGAACCATATCTATGGAATTTAAGGCGGCCATTAAGCCTGTTCCGCCTGTAGGCCAAGAATCATGATATTTTTATATAGAATATCTGTCTGTTTTAACGATCTACCTTAAACGCGAGAGATTTCTGTAAAAGTAAGTCTTCGAAGTCTATTTAGGAAATAGAAAAATCCTTCTTATGGTCAGGCATCAAATGATTTATATAGAGTTTGAAATTTTGACGAACTAATTTAACCATACGACTCTACCTACATCGCCATACATCTGGTGTGCGTATCCTTGCTGATAAGATAAAAAATTCAGAATTCGAGTACAGTTCGTTGCTTACAGACCTGTATTTTGTACTCTATTATTATTATCTAATATATATTTACTTACCAATAATGATATTTTATAAATTTTATAGCCATAAAACTAACTGACTCAAGTTTTATGAGTCAGCAAAGTACCTAGATCGTTCTTTTCCTTAACTGATTAATTTGGTAAACAATACGACTAATTTCAGCATTCATACTTTAAAACGTACGATTTTGAGGACAGAAATCACTTGTCAAACACCATCTTCATATTTCAAAAAAAGTAATAACACGAAAATAGTATTCAAAAGCTGTTTATCAATCAGCTTGGATAAAGTTCACGAGGTTCGATTGGTCGGATTTTTTACGACCACGCGGTCACAAGGGAAAAACGAACTATAAGTAAGTACCATTCGATTGTACAAACGCATAAAATATCCTACTCTATATTAATTCCCACAGTCTAAACATACATCTGCATGTAATTATGAAAATAGGTCCTAGTTGGACATTCGTGTGGTGCGAGGCAATTTTTAATATTCGCCAAGACGGCTCTACGTCACTCTTGATGCATGTTCGTTGTCCGTCCCTTCGGACTTGGACTAACTACTGTGTTTGACGATGTATAGTACCGCTTTCGACATCTGTTCTGTATTCATATTTGTGGTATTGTGGAAATTATATGTAACTGTATGGTTAGCAGGTGACGGAGCAACGATTGCGTGTTGTAAAAATAAACTGTCTCTTCAAGTGGGGAACCCAGAGGTGTATCAAATACACCCACATTTCTATCTATCTATCTATCTATAACCTCACGCCAGATCCCTTGCGGGGTAGGCAGAGAGTACAGAGTTCCAACAGGTTCTTTCCTTACATACCTCTCTGGCTTCCTCGACTCTCATAGTTTGTCTCATACACGCTCGCCGGTTACGGAGACTCTTGACTTTTCCATCAGATAAGACTCGGTTTATTTGGTCGTAGTAAGACAGTCTAGGTCTTCCCCGGTACCTGCATCCTTCCACTTTCACATTGTATATCTGTTATGTCATTCTTTCCTCTGGCATTCTTTCTATATGCCCGAACCAACGGAGCATGCCCTTTCTCATCTTTACACCGATACTATCTTTCATACCTACTCGCTGTCTTACTATGCTGTTGCTAATGCGGTCGGTCAGCTTCACTCCGCACATCTTCCGCAGAGCTCGCATTTCTACCGCATTTATCCTACTTTCATTCTCCTTCTTACATACCCAGCTCTCGCTACCATATAACAGCGTTGGGACAAGAACTCCGTTAGGTATGGCCAGCTGCGCCTTATGGCTTAAGTGCCGGCTCCCGAGTAGCTTTCCCATCGCACCATTCACTCTGTTCCCTGCACTCACTCTTCTCTCTATGTCAGCGGTGTATTTCCCATCCTTACTGAAGGCGCATCCAAGATATACAAACTCATTCACTTGCTCCAGCACATCGTTACCAACCACAATCCTTACATTCGTTACACCCACATTTCGTCTACAATAATTTTGGACACAATTCCAGACTTTTATTGAGATTTTTTTATAGAAACACCTCCTTGGTAATACGTGGAAATCAAGTGCAAGTGTACGTGGTTTTGATACAAAATCAAAAATGTACAGTTTCCTGATATAGCGTGTCCGATGATCCGTTGTCTTTCACTTATTCCTATCTATTCGAGTAAGATATTCTTATACAAAATATGAGACCTTTCTTCCACTTCCGATTAAGATGAAACATGATATTTACCAATTTAAAAAAACCCAAAAGAGTTCTTTAATCGTCACTTATAAACGGACATGGTAAAGCAAGTCACCGTAAACAGACCAAAGTTGGAAAAAACAAGAAAAATCAACTAAACCTACCATTACGTTCACCATGATTACTCAATCAAATTTCGTACAACCGCACAGAACCAGCAAATTAAACCTGTGAAAATCATCAATCGTAAACACGGGGAAACAATAAAAACGGTAACAAAATTACAGTACAATTCAATCGTTTAGAATCGATGATCATCAATCGGTCCATTGGAATCGGATACACGTATCGATGGTGTACCCTAATTACGCTAATCGCAGGAGCGGAGCTGAGCGGGAGCGGGGGCGTAAGCGGGCGCGGGAGCGCACGTGGCTAGAGCTCAGGTGCGCCCCGCCCCCCGCCTCGCCCCGCCCGCCCCGCCCGCCGCTCCACGCCGCGACAGCTCAACCGCTCACCTCGCAATCAGACGCGCGCTGCACTCCACGCTCGAACGCCGGGAAAACACGAGTCATTTTTCGCCGCGCCGAACTTTTCCGAATTCGGAACGCGTAGTTCAAACATCAACGGACGGTCCTTTAAAAAAATTATATAAAACATAAAGTTTTATGATCTGTACATATTTTTTTTTTTAAATAAATTCTATGTGAAAAGTGTTAAATAAACTTGTGGGATGTTATGTGATGATTTTTTGCGTCGAAACGATTGGTTGTGATTTGTCGTAAAGTTGGCTGTTACAGCTGTTCACTCTATAAAATAGCTAATTGGAGTGAGTATTACAGAATGTATTTCTATTTCTGCTGTATCATAATCTTTAAGTATTGAAAATTATATCCAATTGATCTTATAGCTGAAGTTCAAAAGGCGGGTTGTCAAACCGTATCGCAGTAAATCTCTGCGGACGCAGTGGATTCGGACTGTCCACTTGACACGGAACATTAAAAGTCATTATATCCAGGCAGCTTTTCGCATTAGCGTTTATTAAAATAATTTTATAGTTCCATTTATATTTTATTTGAAGGATTTATATTGATCATTAAGATTTATGTGTGCCGTTTTTCTGATGGTAAAGTAATTAATTTTATTGGCGAGATCCTTATAAATGTTTAAGCGTATATATTTCTTAACGGTACTGCAAAAAAAATCTGAAACACGGTTACATTTTTTGGCAGCAATAAAACACAAAATCTCAAAATTAAACCTACACTAGAAGAGGGCTATAAACCTAACAAAAAATTTCAACCTCTATCTATTAGAAAAAAAGCGTGATTCAGTTAACCATATCATATAACTCTAACTAATAAACCGCCAACGAACATCTAAAGCCAGTAATCCAAAATAAAAGCTATCAAAATGCCGAATTAAAATTAAAACAGTCATCCAAAGCACGCTCATCAAAGGATGTCTGGGAATAAACAACGGTGCGACGAAAAAAAAGTTAAAAAGAAAAAAAAACAAAGGCAATGAAATCGTTCGGCCCATTTAATGTGGACCGGACGGGAGTTACAAAAATTCTAAACTGAAATAACTGAACACATGTCACTGTATGTCACACAGTGTAGGACTGAAGCAATAAGGGTAGTGCTGTAATACAAGAAATTGGGATAAGTTTGATTGGATATGTAGAAAGATGAGAATGTGGTTAGTAGTGTAATTTCGAGGCCTAAAGTTAGATTGCGTATTTGCAAAATTATACCCGTTTTTTAGACTAGTTGTCATTATACCTAAATGAAAAGCTCCTTGTTACAAGGACGTTTTTATTGACATATATTATTGGCTTCATTTGTATCTAAGGTGTAAAGGCTCCTAACAGTCGTGGAGTTAAATTAAATTGTATTCTGTTTTAAATTGTATTGTAGCAGACATTTTTAGTACAAAATAAAAATCTATTTTATTTTACGATTAACCGGCTTATTAGTAGTATCGTTTTAGTTTATGAATAGCTTTAATAAAATCACTGTCAAATACAACTATATGAGTTTACACTTAAATATATTTATTTTAAATGAATAATTAATTAAACTATTATCATCATACACGACGCTGAAATTAAAAATATATATTTATATATTTTGTCATAATTACATATCTTGAACTAGAAAGGAACAGCTCTTGAATTTATTAGTTCAATCATTCCAAGGCTAGTCTCTTCATTCGTCGTACCTACATAAGAAATCATTAATAAATCATAATTGTATTAAATAAATGCTTTGTATCCGCATTGTCGGTATGATTTATATTTTATCGTGTTTGGTAATTAAACTGATATTATATTTACGCAAATAGAATAGTTACCTACTATAAAATGTTAATATCCTTTTATAAACTAAAGTTTTTCAATACATTACATACATCCACGTATTTACCGTGTACAGTACGTATAGGCGCCATTGTTTTTGAGATGCAAAAAAAGATCTCCAAGTTTTATTATATCATTTATTTCATTGCTCCATTATTGCGTGAAATGTTCATAATACAAGAAACTTGAATCGTAAATAAATGCAAATCTCCTTAAAACACACTGTCGGATCTCGCCAAATTAGTTATTTATGCGTATAAAATTTATGATTGGCCCGATGTCCGAATGAGATTCACACATTTGTCATTCGGCGGGCGAACGCGACAAATAAATCGAGTGCACAATGACTGCTAATTTGCTCGTAAAGATGTATGCACCGAGCGGAGTACATAAATCCGCCGAAGTCACATTTGGCCTACCGCTTACACCCATAAACCTCTGCGGACACTTTTATAGCCCTACCACGTGGTGGTGGCATTTTTTCCACACTTGACATGTGTACTCCGCTTAGGAAGTCAAATCCCTATATTAATTTATTGTTTTAGAATAGACCCCCTGTGTGAGAAAAGTGATACACGTGTTTCCAAATTTTTGCGATATTTTGTGCAAAAATGTAAGTATTCGTATTATGAAACAGACTTGTAAATTTGTGTTATCACCGATAGCAGACCACCCGGTTAGCTACTTGTAAAATGTTAACTGCAAAATGAGACAAGATGCACTTGATGTTGGTCGTAAATTTTAGGCGTCGCTTAACTTTACAATATTTTTTTTAATAGAAAAGGGTGCACTTCTTTGGTATATGTTAAACTATGTACAATATACATATATAGGTTCATCTGAGTAATTATTGTTAGCATAGTTAAAGGGTATCCATTTAAGAAGTTCAATGATGAATGAGCGTTGCGTAATAAACTGCCATTCAAATAACTTATTATACAAATTTCACAAATTCTTACTAAAATACTTATACGGCATTTAACTTGAAATATTTTTTTTTTACTTTATTGCCATTTTTATTTTATTTTATAATCTTGTTACACATTACATTCTTATATCAATAAAGAAGATTGCAGGATGCTTCCATCGACTTTGAAATGTGTTATTAATGTAACTGAATCCAAAACCAAGCATTTGAAAACTTCATAATTTCAAAATAGCGTGAGCTCATTCTGCGTTTATCGGAACAACAATAAAAATTAAGAATCTTTAAGATTTTTCTAAATTACCAATAAACCGAGTCTCACCTGATGGAAAAGTCAAGAGTCTCCGTAACCGGCGAGCGTGTATGAGACGAACTATGAGAGTCGAGGAAGCCAGAGGGGTATGTAAGGAAAGAACCTGTTGGAACTCTGTACTCTCTGCCTACCCCGCAAGGGATCTGGCGTGAGGTTATAGATAGATAGATAGATAGACCAATATTTTCCACACACCTTACGCTTCCCCATATAAAACTGTAAAACTCTTGAAACATAGCGAACATTTTTAATTAAAACGGCGATAAATTTTGAATATACTGTTTTAATTTTTTTTTTTTTCAAATAATCAGTTATTAATCCCATAATACTGACCATAAAAAATCCCTACTATACAGCACAATACACATTTAAATCAAACACTTAAGATATGATCTGTAATACAACATTTATCAAGTATAACGAGGCGACGCTTTTGACCAACTAATGTGTCTCATTTTATCACAGGTCCATCAATCAAGCTCCACTCTACGGGGACAATTGAAACGGACCGCGAACATAAGTAGCACTCAACATGTCCAACTAGACCATTCAGTGCTCGTCCAAACGATGACAAGTGTCGAGTGATCTTGAGAACGAGGATACAATATTCTGTTATCGATGAACGAACTAAATTATAACGCCGGGATGAGCTCCTACCAGTTCGTAAACTCCCTGGCATCCTGTTATGGGAACCAGGGCCCAGGGCGTACGGGAACGCCAGTGGAACAAACTGGCCATCCAGGCTTGCCGACTCCCGGAGCAGACTACTACAATCCAAATGCAGCGGCTTCAGCATATCCGAATGCTTGTTACTCGCCGCCCCAAGTCGGACATCACTACCCTCAACATCCGTACGGAACACCCGCCACGGGAGCTCACATGCAACCGCAAACGATGATTGATTACACGCAACTGCACCCACAGAGACTTGGCGGTACAGCAAGCCATATGCATCAGCACTCAAACCCGAGCCCTGGTGCACTATCACCAAATTTGATGTCCACGCCGCCGAGCCAAGCGGCCGGCGCTAGCTGTAAATTTGCAGATTCCACATCCACAACAGGAGTTGCATCTCCGCAAGACCTTTCAACATCTTCTGGACCGGGTCGAACTTCTCCAGGTTTCGGATCTGTTGGACAGAATCCTAGTGGAACTACAAGCACTAAATTAGGATTGACTACCCCAATCGCGTCTCCTGTTGAGCACAAAGCTAATGTAAATCAGAATATATCAAGTCCCGCCTCGAGCACATCAAGCAACGACAGTAATGAGGCTAACAACTCTAGTTCAAATAACACCAAGAATTCCAAATCGTCGACTTCAAGCAGCCAGGCGAACCCTCCACAGATATATCCATGGATGAAGCGAGTACATCTAGGACAAAGTAAGTAGACATTTTGTTCTAATCTTTATACTTATAACGGCAAATATTCCAACGTCACTTATGTTTTTCTCAACGGCCAGAATAATCAACATTATGAACGGCTCGATTCACACTTTTTTACCACCAGCGTGAAATCATAAACTATTAAGCTTCCTCAAACTTAACTAATAACGGTAACCGCAACCACGCCTCTATCAAAAACTAACAGTTTGATGTAATAGAAATAAAACAAACCATCAATTGGATCCCGAGGTGGAGACAAAACAAATTATATATCTATTTATAAAGCATTAACATGCATTAATGTTGGATCGATATGGCTGGCTGATGGATGGTCTCCATAATAAGGCATAATGGCTTTGTTGGCGGGCGCTTACAAGTGAACATCCGAAGCCTTTTTTCTTCCCGTAACCTAATGATGAGGAAAGTGCGTAGTCACCGTGACGTTTCATTCGACGGAGCCTAGCCTTCTGGTGTTAAGCGTGAATTGGGTTATTCAAGGGTTAATCTGTTTTAAATTAGAATTTGATCGTACGGTGTAAAGTGTTTCAAAGAACCATTATTTTAAAGCGTGGATTTGTTTAACAATTAAATCTGTTGAAAAATGTCGGCTGATTAATTTGGGTGGTGTAAAATGAGGTTTTGATAGCATCGGAACGGTCACCGAAAAATTCTAAACAGTATAAGAAATAAAAAAGCGATATATTAGCTAGATATCACGTAAGATGATACAGGACGACAGTTCGGGCTGTCGCATAGATGTTCCGATATAAAGACAAGAGCAGATGTTCAGCCCACACTTCTGAGAAATAATTCTGAATCCGTATTGTTTCCAACAACACGCAAATCTTCGACCTTGTCAAGGTTCACACCGCTCTCTTAATTGGTTTATTTTTCTCTCCCATACACTTGCTTCGCATGTGGTTGTACATGTCATTCAAATATAAGTGACCGGGATTTTCGGATATTTTTAAATACTTTTTTGTTTGTAATCCTGCCAGTATATTTTTTTGTTAATTTGATAGATACTATTTACAAATTTGAACTCACTATTTTTATGCAATGTCTATTTATAATAATATACGTGTTTAAATCAGAAGTAGCAGTGTGAATAGCAGATTATAATTCACTTAATTTACTTTAAACTAATAGGTATATATTTTTATGTATATTATTCTGTATAATAGTTCAAACAAGTTATGTTCATCCTTACATACTTATTATGAAACAAAGACACCGCGTCTGTATATTATATATAATTCAAATTTTGATTCATATTCTACATTGGTGTACGCAAAGACGGCACCAAAAGCTACTAATAAGATTATAGAAGCGTCTAATTACTTGTTAATTGCGCTTAAATTAAAGTATTTACACACTAATTACTGCACTGTATTATATCATAAATTAAAAAAAAAACCGTCTCATCAAATTAATCAGAAAATGAAAAAAGTTGAATATGGCGTCGATAATTAAGAAAATTACAGCATACGTCAGCCGATGTGAGTAATAAATACGAAGATATTTATCAAAGTACTGTCATCGGGATGATTGCAGACACCGGGTGGGTTCTGTGACACCCAATATAAATTATCCAAAGTCCTGTTTAAGATAATAAATAGACTTTTACATTTGTACGGCGAAACCCTGTTATTATACAGAACGAGTATGTAGGTTTGACAAAGCCTTATTAAAATGTAAAATTCAACAATTAGGCCTATTGCACGCGGGCGACTTACATGAACGCTATCTCGTATGGAAGTTTTTGTATGGTATGGAAATATTATTAAAGCGATAATATAGCGTCCCATCACGTTTACATTCATATACCTAGAAGATATTGGGGACTACAACAGATAATGAAATGGTGATCAAGCAAAAATTACATTAAAAGGATTAACATACCCGTTCCAAGCAATGTATGAAATGCATTCTAATATTTGGCTGAAATTTGAACTCTTTATTTTCTGTATTGTGGGTGCGTTTACTAACATATCATAGAATATCAATCATAGTATAATCCGTATCTAAACCAAAACAAATAATAATAGGTCACAGAAAGTTCCAATTATCAAATCAGCTTCAGTTAACCTCTGGATCAAACCATCGTTACTAGTACATTAGATATACATTTATCAGTCGAGACGCTCGTAGCGCTGTGCAACCGCGGTGTTCTTACCGATTACCAAGGTTAAGCAGCGTTCGACTCGGTTAGCCCGAGATGGGTGACCGTTTGTGGCATTTTCAAATTCGAGCATCTCCGTGCTTCGTAAGGCACTTTAAGCCGTTGGTCCCAGCTACCACTTAATGTGGTAGTCGTTAAGCCGAGTTGGAAACCTTAAAGGCGGCTTGATAAGTTCCAACAGCAGGTGGCCACAAACCTGCCTCCACCAATTCGCACTGGGTACGCGTGGTGAAGTATGACCTAATCTCCCCTACCTCGATTAGTGAGAGAAGTTGTCTAGAAGTATAGGCTGATATTATATACATTTATCACTATGCAACGTTGCATAAGACGAGTGTAATTCCAATTCATATTATTATATCTTCAAATTAAATCAATTATGACATAAGTAGGACCAGTTATATACATAGATCTAAAACTGCATTTAATATATTAAAATTATGATAAACCACCAAAACAAAAGAAACTTAAGAACGTTTATTTACTACTTCTCCTTTAAGTGCCTCTCCATTACTGGAGGTTGGCCGTCAGCTTTGCGTATGTGCTTCTTTCTTGAGCCATACGGAACCACTGCTCAACGCTGGCAATTCCGGTCCACTCCCTAATGTTCCGCAGCCATGATTTCTTCCGTCATCCAACGCGTCTTTTGCCCTTAATTTTGCCCATCATAATCAATTGAAGCAGGCGATATCTATCGTGGCGCAGCTCGTGTCCGAGATATCCGATTTTTCGCTTTGCATCCAATATACTACTATACTAATATATTTACTTCTTAAAAGCTAGACATAAAAAAAAGAAAAATAAATAATATTAAGCTAGAAACTGTATCTGTACATCGCATTTTAATAAAATGTGCCAAATCGTTGTCGCTTGGCAATGTGCTCAGAAGGCTGGCAGCATTGCCACGTTGGATGGCAATGCTATGAGCCAGCCCTCTGGTCACCTGTTACTTCGACCAGCAATTTGGCAACATCGAAATATACGATGTGCACTAGGACCCCACGGACCCAGAGTCTCTACCTCAAACGGCTCAAACATATGTATAATTTCTACCAAGGTTATTTTGTTTGCGCTGTTTGAGGATTACGGCAGTTAAGGCGGCTGCTCCAGTCCTAAAGATTAAACCTTTATTATATCATATAACGTGAACTACATAAAGTGGTGCTGACCGACCGTAATCGAAACAGCGTAGTAAGAAAGCGAATAGGTATGAAAGATAGTATCAGGGTAAAGATAAGAAAGGGTATGCTACGTTGGTTCTGACATTGTCTTCTCCCAACGATTAAAGTACCTATTACATGTTGTGTGTACCTATAATTGGTTGTGCAGCATTGTTCGATAATGTATTTGTATGAAAAACTTGTAACACGATTTACTGTAATAACTGTTGGTATACCTAAATAAATAAATAAATAAATAAATATAGAAAGAATGCCAGCAGAAAGAATGACAAAACCTATATGCGAAAGTGAAAGGATGTTGGTACCGGGAAAGACCTTGACTATCTTACCGTAACCAAATAGACCTAGTCTTATCTAAAGAAAAAGTGAAGAGTCTCCGTAACCGGCGAGCGTGTATGAGACGAACTATGAGAGTGGAGGAAGCCAGAGAGGTATGTAAGGAAATAACCTGTTGGAACTCTGTACTCTCTGCCTACCCCGCAAGGGATCTGGCGAGATGATACCTATAGATTGATAGATGGATACATAAAATAATTTTAGTGGAATTTGAAGTATTCTTAATAGTTCAAATAACTCTAAAAATTCGCACTTGATAAAGAATGAATCATTTTTCATTACACGAGGTATCGAATTCGAGTTCAATTGATGGACAAGTACAGACATCTTTATAGCCTAAATTTAGTTGTTGACATTTGAATGGCCAATCAATTGTCTACTACGAACGAAACAATAGTAATACTGCGGCATAATTTAATAAACAAATAATACAATTATAATTTTGCGTCATACTTATGACTTATTGACGGGCGAGCGTATATAGGACGAACTATGAAAGAATGTCAAAACAGATATACAATGGGAAAGTGGAAGGATGTTGGTACCGGGGAAGACTTTACTATCTTACAATAACCAAATAGACCGAGTCGGACAAGTCAAGAGTCGTGCGTATCGAGTTTGTATGAGACGAACTATGAGAATGGAGGAAGCCAGAGAGGTCTGTAACCAAATAACCTGTTGAAAGCTTAACGCGCAAGGGATGAGGAGTGAAAAAAATTAGCTGTTTTTGGAATTAGTCGACGAAATGTGGCCGACCTAAGTATGCAAATATAGTTAGCGAAGTACGCCACGACCCTTACATGTTTGCTGGCCATAACTCAAGACGTGGAAGAAACATCCCCCGTGCGTGCCGTCTGACGACTTATAACAATTCGATACACAATTCTTTAATACCTACTATTTACACAGTTTTATTACTTACACCGTCACGCCTATTTTCCCACGCGGGGTTGGCAGAGGTATACTGAGTACGGCAGACGATGTTAGGTCCCATGTTATAGGGGGCGAGCCTTTTGCCATATACCGGACATAATTTGAAAAACTACATTTGTCCGACCTAGGATTTGGACCCCGGATCTCGTGATTTCAAAGCGATGCGTTTTATCCCTAGACCAATAAAGTAGTCGGCTTTAGTACTATCTATCTATCTATCTATAACCTCACGCCAGATCCCTTGCGGGGTAGGCAGAGAGTACAGAGTTCAAACAGGTTCTTTCCTTACATACCTCTCTGGCTTCCTCGACTCTCATAGTTCGTCTAATACACGCGCGCCGGTTACGGAGACTCTTGACGTTTCCTTCAGATAAGACTCGGTTTATTTGGTCGTGGTAAAGTAGTCTAGGTCTTCCCCGGTACCTGCATCCTTCCACTTTCACATTGTATATCTGTTTTGTCATTCTTTCCTCTGGCATTCATTCTATATGCCCGAACCAACGGAGCATGCCCTTTCTCATTTTTACACCGATACTATCTTTCATACCTACTCGTTTTCTCACTACACTGTTGCTAATGCGGTCGGTCAGCTTCACTCCCCACATCTTCCGCAGAGCTCGCATTTCTACCGCATTTATCCTCCTTTATTCATGTAGATCAAAAAGCACTTATGAATAGTCAAAAAGAAAAAAAAAATTGATTACTTAAGACTCTACCACTCGTTCGGAAAGTCATTCCTGTGGTGAAGAAGGGCAAGAGACTCCACGGTTACTCTTTTTAAAATTAAATGTTTTACAATTCTTTTTGTATACTTGGCATTCATGGGGTATGGGAAAACAGTGCAAAACGAGCTAGATAGATGTGCTTAAGTAAAGATTAAACATAACTGTACTTAGATTAATGGTATCGGTCAGTGTCTACATAGACCTCTCATTTACAGAATATACAAATAAAAATAATAGTATGTAAGAGAAAAAAAAAGTGTGCGTACAAAATAATTGGTTATTTCAGCTCCAGTGTGATGCCGACTGGCTTAATTTTGTTTTTAAACGTTGCACTAGCGTTTCTGTATCTGTATATATTAAAAGAAAGTTTATAGATCATGCAAAGATTTATCCCGAACGGGAATCGAAATTACTGACCACTAGACCAAGCCGTCATATATCTAAGGAGGCGACTACCTAAGTACCTATTAATTAAATTTATATGCAACTTTTAAGGCAATAAAGAAACTAAATTAGTAATTAAGTTTGCTACAATACAATAGAATTATCAGTGGAACTTTTACGACTTTCTCTTTGAGAGAGATTTAGTTTTATTTAATTAGATTCACAGAGACATGATATCATGTCTGCTCCTACCTTATCCAAAAGAAACTCATGAAATACATACATTCATACAATAGGTGATAAAACCAGACCTCAATCTTGCTTACTTTATATATATATATATATATATATATATATATATATATATATATATATATATATATATATATATATATATATATATATATATTTATAGCCACAAAATTAAATACATTTATATTGTGACTCTATCTAACATGCAAACACTGTCGTTTGTGAGTATTTTTACAACCAAAAACGTAAGCGTAATCTAATATTTTATATTCAAACTCTACCTTTTATATTCAAATTCAGACTGCCTCGTTGGTCTGGTGGCAAAGCACATCGCTTTATGATCAAGAGGTCCTGGGTTCAAATCCTAGGTCGGGCAAGAGTAGTTTTTCTAACGAAAATTTCCCAGTATGAGTCCGGAGTCTGGAATTGTGCCCGGTGTATGGCAATAGGCTCGCCCCCTATTACATGGGACCTAACATCGTCTGCGAAACGTGGGTGTACACAGTACACCTCTGCCACCCCCGCTTGGGGAATATAGGCGTGACGGTATACAAACTCTACCTTATGAGAAAGTTCTTGTAACCAAAAAGCTTTAGCAAAGCATGAGGCTAATTTAATCACAATTCGCTGGTTCAAAAAAATAGCGACACAGCTAATAACCAAGTACAAGGTAAATTAAGCTATATAGGTTTGAAATTAAAGTACTTATTCAATTAATAATTTTTCAGTTGTGCGATTTCTACATTTAATCAGCGAATTATTGTCACTTAAGCCTACATCAAAATGGTAATTGAAAACAAGTAAACCCGGTCTTGTAAGATTACTTCGAATCTAACAGGTCCTCTATGATCTATAGGGTGTGTACCTACAAGGTTAATTGCTATATACAGGTTATAAGCCATAACAGCTTCGAAAGGTTAATAGTCCTGGTTACTATTAATTATGCCGTAAATCTACATGCTAATTTAAAAATACCTTTTTAAAAACAAGCTTTTGTAGCAATAATATACAACGAATATATTTTGCTTACCTGAGGAGTTCCTATGGCTACCTTCCGGCTCCAATATTAGACTTAGAACATCATCCGGATCTAAACTACTCTTCAACACAAATCCAACGAGCCCAATCACGGCGGGGCTATATTGCGTCGTTGGATTCCATTGGCCACCTTTCGGCTTTATCATCAGACTCTGAACACTATCTAGTTGTATAGTACTTGTCAATACCAATCTTACAAGCCTAAACACGAGGGGGTTACGTTGTATATTTTAAATGTTCCTATGGCCACCTTCAGATTCTAGCATCACACCAGCTTAATGGTTATTATGTTATTATATATTGCATTTTCAACGACTTTTTGTAAGCGCTTGCTGGTATGCGGTTGAGCTAAAATTTACGTATGGAATTTTAGCTCAATCGCATACCCGCAAGTGCTTAAAAAATGGATCACAAGATTTGACCCAGAAAGACAGACAGACATACGTACATTTCAAGTTAAATAAAATCTTGTAATAAAAATCTTTTTTTAAAAAAAGCAAGCACGACTTCAAAAAGCAAGAAATAAATATTTGAAGTCGATTTTTTTTTAAAAGATTTTTATTTTACCATTTTAAGTTACAAATAAATTATTTACTAATATTTATCCTATATTATATTATTATGCTAAGTTGTACTGCAAGGTACCTACAGGATTGATATAATAACCATAATAACGGAATCTATACATTCGTGATGTTCGCCGTTAAGGAGTTCCCTGGTGTATCTTCAAAGTCCAAAGTTCAATACCGATTTTATTAAAATGGGACCACCTCGCAACTATACTAAACCCAACGCAAAAAGAATCATCAAAATCAGTTCATAAATAAAGACGTTATAAAAAACACAGACGAATTGTCGAACTCCTCCTTTTTTGAAATCGGTTAATATTCTGATTAGTTCTATGGCAGGGTAGGGTACCTATAGGATTGACGTAATACCCATAATATCTCAATCTACGCATTCGTAATGTTTGTCGTTAAGGAGTTCCCTGGTGTATCTTCCAAATCCAAAGTCCAATACCGATAAAATTAAAAAAGGCCAACCTTGGAGCTATATTGAACCCAATGCAAAAATAATTTTCAAAATCGATTCATAATTGGCGGAATGATCGCGAAAATACATACAAAAAAAAATATACAGTCGAATTGAGGACCTCCTCCTTTTTAGAAGTCGGTTAAAAAGACACCTACACTTCTCAAGCCAAGGTGGCAGAGGTGTACTAAATACATCCACTTGTCGCCGACGATATTAAGTCTTAATGTAAAAGGAGTGAGTTCAATATATAACTTTATACTTTGCTTCTAACAATGAAAATAACATGTATTCGTACATTATTACTAACTTCATGATAAGCAACAGTATTTTATACAACTCGTAATTATTGTGTATTAGTAGAGTACCTAAATTAATAATAAAAAATATATATAATAATTATTTGTTTTTTCAAACGTTTTGGATAAGCCTACAACAATTATTCATATCAAACATGCTAAGGTTTGGCTGAAATTTTTCGACGATAAGACACGCAAACATATTTGATTCGTAACAAAAACTAAAACGGGTTATGATAAAAAGCGTTAATTATTTACTAAATATAATTTACAAAATGGGCAGGTACATAGAAATCTATAATGATTTCTTTCTTTGATTATATTAGTTACCGGATCCCAAGTCGAAGTGTAATCAAATCCAAAACCAAGCATAACACTGCAAGACCTCAAGAAACCGTAAGTTCATTCTGGGTAGATCGGACCAACAAAAATAATTAAGAAGTTTGAGGGTACCCCGGAACAACTATGACTTTTGGACGTCTAACACCTCAGTCTTATTATCTTATATTATTAATATCAGCCTATATTGCCCACTGCTGGACAAAGGCCTTCTCTCACAAATCGAGGTGAGAGAGATTAGGTCATGCTCCACCACGCGGACTATATGCGGATTGGTGGAGGCAGGTTTGTGGCCACCTGCTGTTGGAACTTATCAAGCCGCCTTTAAGGCTTCCAACTCGGCTTAACGACTACCACATTAAGTGGTAGCCGGGACTAACTGCTTAACGTGCCTTCCAAAGCATGGAGACGCTTGAATATGAAAATGCCACAAACGGTCACCCATTTCGGGTCAACCGAGTCGAACGCTGCTTAACCTTGGTAATCGGTAAGAACACCGCGGTCGCACAGCGCTACGAGCGCCTTTATGGTCTTATAACTCTCAAAATATTATTCCAGTTTAGCATGTTAATTATTAAAGTTAGTATCTGAAAGTTACAATTAAGTGTTAATTTTAAATGCTATAATTTATAAATATTTCGTAGATATTCATAATCATACTAGTGATCGAGATGGCAGAGACGAAGTCAATATATTTATAAATAATATTAAAAATGAATATAATGCACAAAAAATGACGTAATTTCAAAGCTTAACAAAACCAAATTGGCACACTAATAATTTAAATTCACTACTATCGCTTACCTAATCTCACGTTAAATTTTAAACCCAAAAATTTCCACCCCGCCAAAAAAGTTGGGTCAAGTCATAATATTGCATGCATACCTGAATCAAGAGTTACTAACAGCGATTAGTAAATAAATAACAAATTAAATTCCAGTAAAGATTAGTGGCGAGTCAGTGCGGTCTCATAAATAAATCAAGTGGTTCGGTCGCCTGCACCGCAGTAAATTATGCCTCAAATAATATTATGCTAAAGGTGCGCCAGTGTAGTCGCCACTTTAGGAACCGTTCGTGGTTGTACAAAACTTTTTTTTATGATTTTATAATTAACCTCTTTGTTTTTTCAAATGAATTGTGAAGTAGTATACCTCGGCGACGCCTATAAAAGAATTTTGAAAATAACTAAAATATATGTCATACATATTGACAGAACTCAGAGGACAAATTTTGAATCCGTCTATTGCCTTCTTAGAAATTTCTTCTACATGTTTGTAACGTAATTAACTAAGACCTGAAAGTAGACCGTTCCTAAATCGGGAATTGAATCAATTTCAATCACTTGTATCGTATGTTAAATTTTTTAAATACATACATACTTTAATTTGCTTAACTGCAGTCACTCACTTTAATGATTCTGCAATTCGCTTAAAAGCTTTCGATTGTACTATATGTCACAAGTAAATTATATAAAATAAATTACCCTAAAAAACAAAATACAGCACACCTATTCAATTTTTATTTATATCTTACAATACATATATACCTACGTACTACAAAAAGGACACCTAAACATACATACCAAAGTATAAATCGTATACAAGAAACCAGATCAGAACAGATAAAATCGCAAAGGCATTCGCTCCCCGCCCGGCTGACTCACACATACACGTTAAATATGCATAAAGGGTACACAGAAATAAAACTTCCAAAAACCCGAATGGCTTAAAAACGAACAAATAAAAGTTTTGTCGAAGGGATTAAGAGGGACGAAACCCGGTTGGTCGGCCTCGACGCCATTGCGATGATAAGGCAAAAATTCAATGTGCTAAATACTAAACCGGGATGTGTAGTTCAGTTGGTTGTTTTGTGGTTATATGGAGGAGGGGTTTATTTACTATAGCAGTTTCCCGCGGCTTCGTACCTGGTAGACAACAGCGTCACATACCGGGTATATTTAATATATATCCTATGTTACTCCTGGATAAGGTAGCTTTCTAATGGTGAAAGAATTATTAAAATCGGATCTATAGTAGCGATTAACCCGAACATCCAAACTCACAAAATTTACCGCTTTATAAAATTAGTATAGAATTCGACATTGTTTTGAAATAAAATCCATTATAAAGTAAATTTGAGGCATAAGTTGTGCTAAGACGGGGTCATCTGAAGGGCAAGTCAAGTCTCCGTAACCGGCGATCTTTCAGAGTGAAGGAAGCCAGAGAGGTCGGTAAGGACAGAACCTGCTGAAACTCTGTACTTTCTGCCTACCCCGCCAGGGATCTGGCGTGATGATATAGATAGTACTGCGTGGCGTTTGTCTCGGTTAGCTTGTGATGAGTAACCGTTTCTGGCTCTTCTATATTCCTAATTCATGGCTTTAAAAGACACATTAAACTTTCGTTTGTCTCTTTAACCATCTAGTAAACTAATTATGCTTGAACAGCGCTCGTAGCGCTGTGCAACCGCGGTGTTCTTACCGATCACCAAGGTTAAGCAGCGTTCGACTCGGTCGGCCTGAGATGGGTGACAGTTTGTGGCATTTTCATATTCGAGGGTCTCCGTGCTTCGGAAGGCACGTTAAGCCGTTGGTCCCGGTTACCACTTAATGTGGTAGTCGTTAAGCCGAGTTTGAAGCCTTTAAGGCGGCTTGATAAGTTCCAACAGCAGGTGGCCACAAACCTGCCTCCACCAATCCGCACTGGGTCCGCGTGGTGGAGTATGACCTAATCTCTCTCACCTCGATTTGTGAGAGAAGGCCTTTGCCCAGCAGTGGGCAGTATAGGCTGATATTAAGTTATAATTAATTTTTCATAATATAATTTTTATTCATTCATTTCATTCAGCCAACAGTACTTGAAGTGCGACAAAGATATTTTGGCCTGTGGATGACATTGTCAGGGGGAGTTGATGTAAAATTAGGGTTCCCATTTAGCAAAATTTTCCTACATTCAGGGAAATATTTGGCTCCGCACGGTTCCTAATTAAAAAAAGAACTTGGGGAAATTTCACAGCAAACGGCAACTCTGCTACTGTCATGAAGTGACATTTCACTCGATGACAGCGTCAGTTCCGATAATGCCCGCGAGCCAAAATATCTTATGACTGCATACAATGTTCATTCGATCATTGACACATTATAGATTTTACAATATTTTCAAACTAAATACTAAACTACAATAAAATATATCGAAGACCCGGTTTCTCGGCGTGTACCTAGTTTGTTCTCGTTTACGTCGTGTGCGCAGGCTTCAGATAAGAACTCTGGTCGTGTTTTACTAAACGCCCTTTTAGTTCTAGAAGCTCATGGAAAACGACAAGGATGCCTCAGTACAAAAATATAAGAATATGATAGATTGGTATAATGATAGGTTCCATTTCGAATTATTCGTGTATGCTTAGGGTACCTATGTGTTTATGTACAATTATTAATAATGTCAGAAATTATTGATTATAAAATAATTTACTCAAAATAACGTATTATTGACGTTTAAAACGTCATTATTCTATCACCTGAACGCTATTAAGATTAATCTTCATCACACCAGTTCCCTTACGGGGTAGAGTTATAGAGCTTTATCAGGATGTTTACTTAGAGACCTCTCTGGCTTGTTCCACTCTCATAGTTGGTCTTATACAAGCTGTAACATAATAAACGCAAGACCTGAAAGTAGTTTGTTCTAAATCGATAACTGAATTGATTCCAACTATTTTTAATGTACGTTACATCTTTTTTATAATTTGCAAAAAATGGTTTTACTCCTTCGGTGCGCTATAAAAAACTAAATTTATTCTTGATTCATAGCAATAAGGTGATTACAAATGCATTCTTAACCCGTATTTCTCAAAATGCACACATACACATGCAAGTTTCATTGTTAATTGGGGTATAAAACTGCTTAAAAAGGGATAAACCTTTATATTTGGAAATTTGGTTTTCGTTTTGAATTTATGAAGCAATTCTCCAATCGGGGTGTCTGACGTCTTGCGTTTATTATGTTACACCTTGTATATGCTCGTCGGAACGCGTCGTGAAAATATATTTTTTCTAAATTTTAATTGCACACATTACAATATCTGTAAGAAAATTAATAGACGTTAAAATAGCGATGCTCATTTATAAGTAAAGACACGTACAAACACATGCAGTAAGACTACACTAAATAAAATAAGATCTCCCGTCAGGAGTCAGTAAACCCTGTTCCCAAGAGACCCAACTTCAATTATTGATGGCAACTTTTAGCCGCTATAAAATATAGGGGCAGCCATTGCTATTTTTCAAGTTGTTTAGCTTTAAATAACTCTAAGTTAGGGCTACATGCGTTGCTTTTCATGTGAAGTTCGGAATCGTACGTAACTAGGTGGTTTAAATAAATTAGTACAACATTTTAAAGTATTTGTCGTTTAGAATTCATAGATTTACGCGAATATTACACATGAAATAAAACTATTTTTCTCTAACTAGTAATTACTCATAATATAATCAAATCCAAAACCAAGCATAACACTGCAAGACTTCAAGACACCGAGAGCTTATTCAGCGTAGATCGGACCAAGAAAAATAATTAATGAGGGTACCCCGGAACAACTATGCCTTTTGGACGTCTTACACCTCAGTCCCTCCCGTGACCATGGGTGCTGCAAAGCACTCGGGACGTCGAGAACTTAAAAATCAAAAATAAACAGCGATAAAATTCGAAGAATAGTTTTATTTCGTGTGTTTTAGCGTTATTTTTGTACGCGTGTTACTAAATACTAATTAATGTTTGAATAAATATCAAGCTCAGAAAAATGTTTAGAGCAAAATAAATAAAAAGATATTGTGTTTAAGGTCACAAAAAGTACTCTAAAGTATAAAAATAAATATATTTTAAATAAAAAATTAAGAAAACACAAGTAGACAGATAAATCTTGTCTTCCTTAAGGCTGTAGTAACTTCTTTAGTGTGGTAAAAAAAAGGATTGTGGTTGGTAACGATGTGCTGGAGCAAGTGAATGAGTTTGTATATCTTGGATGCGCCTTCAGTAAGGATGGGAAATACACCGCTGACATAGAGAGAAGAGTGAGTGCAGGGAACAGAGTAAATGGTGCAATGGGAAAGCTACTCGGGAGCCGGCACTTAAGCCATAAGGTGCAGCTGGCCATACATAACGGAGTTCTTGTCCCAACGCTGTTATATGGTAGCGAGAGCTGGGTATGTAAGAAGAAGAATGAAAGTAGGATAAATGCGGTAGAAATGCGAGCTCTGCGGAAGATGTGCGGAGTGAAGCTGACCGACCGCATTAGCAACAGCATAGTAAGACAGCGAGTAGGTATGAAAGATAGTATCGGTGTAAAGATGAGAAAGGGCATGCTCCGTTGGTTCGGGCATATAGAAAGAATGCCAGAGGAAAGAATGACAAAACAGATATACAATGTGAAAGTGGAAGGATGCAGGTACCGGGGAAGACCTAGACTATCTTACCACGACCAAATAAACCGAGTCTTATCTGATGGAAAAGTCAAGAGTCTCCGTAACCGGCGAGCGTGTATGAGACGAACTATGAGAGTCGAGGAAGCCAGAGAGGTATGTAAGGAAAGAACCTGTTGGAACTCTGTACTCTCTGCCTACCCCGCAAGGGATCTGGCGTGAGGTTATAGATAGATAGATAGTAAAAAAAACCCACGTACCTTAATCCTCCCTATAGGAGATAATGATAATATTCTGCAGTTTTCTCCTACGCAAGAAAAAAGAGAAATAAAGGACTCTAATAACTAAACTGCTGATAAAGCTACTTTGAATAACTTTTATATCATACAAGTTTCTGCCCGCGACTTCGACTGCGTTGATTTAAGACGGGATCTAAACTTTTCTGGGATAAAAAGTATTCTATATATTAATTCAGGTAATAAATTTTGTTGTGGGATATGGGAGAACGATGTAGGCTGGTCTATCAGGTAGGTCTAAGTTAAAATATACAAATTATACTATTCATGTGAATGGCTACATGGTTCCCTAATTTACAGAGAAAAAAATGAGAAAAAAAGAAACATTTTACTAAATTAATAGAAGGAAGGGAGGGAATATTAAATAATAATAGCTAAACAAGTTGTCCATATTCAATCAAGTGGAGCTGGAACAGCCCCTATCCAAGTATTTTTGTCTTTTAAATAATCATCTAGCGTAAAATAAGCTTGTATTAAGCATTTATAATATTAGTAGGGTATACAGATACCTATGTACTAGTATAAGTTTCTTATATAAGCAAAGAGGTACCTACTCTTGAAGTTACGCGTCAAATTCAATTTATTTAATTTCCATACATTATTTTAAAATTTTCAAACACACTTTGGACCGCCGCGAAATTAATTAGTTGTTGATAAAAATATTGGAATATAAATATAGCCGGTGTATTCACCGCCTATATATTATATTTTCAAATAATACCGAAACGTGTTAATGTTATTATACAAGAGTATTAGTCTGGCTAATATTCGGTAGATTTATTACCTTGGTTAGACTATGCGTAAACTCACTCGTTGGATGCGTAAATTGAAATTCTTGTTTTCAGTAGCTTTGTTTCGATATATTTTATATAAATACCTATAATAAAATAGGTTAAGCGAAACCCTGAAGGGCTAGTACAACCTATGTAGCATTATTATTACCTTACTTTGCCTCTTACTAGGCAATGCTGGGCAAAGACTTTCTCTCACAAACCGAGATGAGAGAGATTAGGTAATACTTCACTATACCTACCCCGCGCGGATTGGTGGAGGCAGGTTAGTGGTCACTTGTTTTTGGAACTTATCAAGACCTATGGCGTCTTGGCGTATGAGGCGTCCAACTCGGTGTAGCGACATTGAGTGAAAACCGGGACCAACAGTTTGGAATGGAATTGGAATCGCCACAAATTATCACCCATCTCAGACCGACCGTATCGAATGCTGATTAACCTTAGTGATCGCGAAGAACCTCACGGTCCCGCAGGGCTACGAGCGCCTTAACTGAACCTCAGACGCATCAGAGGTTCGGTTGTTGGCATTATCATATTCAAGCGTGCTTCAAAAGGCATGTTGAGTAGTTGATTCAGGCTACCACATAATTTGGCAGTCGTTAAGCCTTGATAAGCTCCAACAGCAGGTGGCTGCAAACTTGCCTCTACCAAATGAGTCCGCGTAGTTAAATATGATCTAATCAAAGTTATACAGCTCCCATATCTGTGCCCCTTACTCAAAGAACAGTAACATTAAAATAATACTGCTAAAATGATTTGAGAATATGCAGCAACTTACGTCGCTGTCTGTACGAAAGGATGTTGACAATCACCAATGGAAATTGATCTAATTATAATTTTTAATTAGAATTCTGTGTGCGGTGCGGCCGCGCAAATAAATTGCATGTTTATCGGGAGTTGATTCCGCACACTATAATTTTAATGTATAAGTTACGATACTGAAATATCTTTAATGTATCAGATTATAAAGTAATTGTTTATTAGAAACAGTTTGTATGCATGCATTATAAAGTGGTGGAGGTGTTTATTTTGTGTATGGTTTATGCGGTTAAAAAAAAATTATGTTGTGCTACTGGAATTTTATAGAATTGAAATAAACTCCAGGGTTATCGAGTCTTCTTATTATTAAGAGTCTTTTCTTTAACCAAACTTTGTACATAATCGTCTTAATTAGAAAAAAACCAGCATCAGTCCGGAGCCTGGCATGGTGCCCGTTACAATGGCAATAGAGTCACCCTATTATATAGGACCTAACATCTTTGAAGAAAAGTGGGGGGTACTCAGTAAATTTCTGCCACCCCCGCTTGGGGTATTCTCCACGTATAGGCGTGCCGTAACAATTTCATCTTAAATCATCATCATCATCATCATCTCAGCCAATACTTGTCCACTGCTGAACATAGGCCTCCCCAATCGCTTTCCAGCGTAACCGGTCCGATGCCACCTGCATCCAATGACTTCCTGCGATTTTCACAAGATCGTCGGTCCATCTGGCAGGTGGTCGTCCCACGCTGCGCTTGCCAATACGTGGTCTCCACTCTAGAATCTTTCTGCCCCAACGCCCGTCCGATCTACGCGCTATGTGGCCCGCCCATTGCCACTTCAGCTTGCTAATCTTAAGGGCTTTGTCGGTGACCTTGGTTCTACTACGAATCTCCTCATTTCTCTTCATCTTAAGTACATATTGTTTATTAAAGCAATTTATCAAAATCTTGACGTCACTGAAAAATTAATTAATTTCATTATCCTATATTATTTAAGTTACCTCGAAGGTTTAGTGGCGGTATATGTAGTTAGATCACCAGGTCTTCGGTCGAAATCCTTGTCCTAGTTCTTTTTTTTTAATATTTTCCATAGCAACCCGAAATCTAAAATTGTGCCTGACAAAAATAGGATCACCACTTATTAGGTACATTGAGGCCTGCATTGTCGGCGAAATGTGAGTGTACTCAGTACACCTTTTGCCACTACCGCTATATTGTATCCCGTTATGCGGAAATGCTTATATTATAACTAAGTCTTTTTATAGACATTTCTTGATTACCACCTATACCAGCTTGTTCGTGCTTTTTACACACAAATGTGTTTTAATTTACCCACATTTACAATGTCTGTAATTATCTTCATTATGTAGTGTTTAATTTCTAATTAATATACACGCCATTTTTCTGTAGTTATCGTTGCAGCATACGATAGAAAAATGGCTATGTTTATGTCCAGTTATAATTTAAAAGTAAGATTTAATATATTTTGTTCATTTTATTGAAACATGTTTTATCTATATATTAATACGTGAAGCAAAAACTTTGTACACATTTGTATGAACATTGCGCGGACGGAGGAGTATGAAATTTCCCACATTTATAGTTTATATAGAGAAGGTGTGGAGGAAGGAAGGAGTGCAAAATACTAATTTTTTTTTTAAATTATGCATAAAAGATACATTAAATCAATGAAAAAACCATTACACACACTACCATGTATTTGACACAATACACGTCAAATTGATGTTTGTCTTTAATATTATTTGTCTATAGTCTAACTGAATGTCAAACATAACCAGCAAACGATGAAAGAGTAGGTCGAATATCGACCTATGGGCGACCACTAGTTTCTGTAAATAAAAATTAAAAAAAAATTGTTTCGTGGTCCTAAAACGCTAAATTCTGATCTGAACTCTGAGCTAACCTCATTTTCGTACTAGTATTTAAAAGCTGTACATTATTGATCCAAAATTTTTTATTATTATTGAATTAGATATAAAAATAAAAAGGATACGGATAAGGTTATACGGCACTACACCACTTATTTCAGTAGGTACAACGAAATAAGTATTACTTTTCTGTACTCTCTGCCTGCCCCGCAAAAGATCTGACGTTATGATGATGACGATGATGAGAGATTTCCATAACAATCATCTCATCCTTTTACAAGTCAGATCCTGCAAGATTTCTACAAGCTTTAAGGTAGGTTTCTAGTGTGTGTGTGTGTGTGTGTGTGTGTGTGTGTGTGTGTGTGTGAATGATGTACGCTGTTGGCCGCGAGGCCTTTACAGCTTCACCGGACATAAAGGCGAGCGTGCAACCACTACGCTCTAGCCAGCCAGAAGGGCAAGTGGCGACATACTCGACTCGAAGAGGCGCCCTCGGTTGGGACAGTCGCTGTAGGGGGACGGGTGCACTACTAAGTGCACCGGTCAACCGCCGGCTATGGGAGGGGATCTACTACTACGTCGTCGTAGTCGCCCGTATTCTGAGCGGAAAGAAGGGATGACAAAGCATCGGGGGGGTCGGTGAGAACATGTCGCGGCCGGCGGTGGCGGCAGGGGTTTAAGCACTACATACTGGGAAAATATTGTATGGGATTGTTTTAAATTTCATCATATAAACTTAAATAAAAAAATAGCTATTAATCAAGTACAAAACAGAACTAGAAGTGATTTTAGTTTGCACATTAACGTAACGCCTACAATCAGTTCTTCGTTCACTCTGAATTTATCATTCTATCTATTTCATTTTAATTAAAACTCAGCGGTAATAGCATTCTGGTGTTTTAATTTCATTTCAATAACCCATGTCGGAGCACAGACACTGATTAAGTTGGCCACAAGGGCTTGCTCAGTCGCCTGCGCATATGTGGCCGCGCATGCGCGGTGTTGCGCATTCAGAATTAGCATAGGAATCTCGCGTCGTTTGTCAAACGGTGCGGACGTCTGCAAGTGCGAGATTGTGGTTGGAGTAATTATCTGATTAATATTTTATGTAAATACGGGTAGCTTAGAGTTAATGTTTTCAGGTTTTTAAGGTTATTCGTTATAGGAAAATGTAAAAATAGGAGAACTTCTGGAATGCTTTATTACTGGGATTGGACGGGATTTCGCATGTATCCACAACCGACAAAATAAGGCAGAATGGCATAACAGTCAGTTTTCTCATACCTGTGATTTCTGTAAGAAAAGGCAATTAATGCTAAGACCATATCATTCTTACAGCAGTTTGCCATCACTTCTACTTCAACTTCAAATCTAGTTCACTCTTTTAATTTTCACTCTCATACTCTCAGAGGAAATTCTTTTAAGAGTATGTATGTACAGGTAGTAGAATAGTCCTACCATTGAGACAACAAAATTATGACCTCCAAGCTGCAAATGGATTATAGGGCTCTCACAAAACCTTTTCATTTTATGGCTGCCAGACCCTTGTAGCCTGTGATGACCTACAGATATTGATGTATAAGTATAGCCTTTTCATTTTAGTATAGTTGACGTTGCTGAGTTGCCGAGTGCGAGACGATTTCGCACAGTGGTTAAGAGCTTAAGCCGCTCCGCCCACTGAGTTGAATAAGTCGCGGGTTCGTTTTCCGCATGGGACGAATCTTTGTGTGACCCACAATTATTTGTTTCGGTCTCGGTATTTGTGTATGTGAATTTTCATGTTTGTAAACGCACCTACGACACAAGAATAAATCCTAGTGCGGAGTTACGTTTTTTTCAAAAAAGTAATCAAATCAAATCAATGTTATAAGGATTATTAATCTTATATTAAAATTTTTAAATTACCGTTAAATTCAATAGAAAATCAATCGAAAACATCTAATGATTAAAAAATGTACATGTACGTACATTTTAAAAATAAAAATTAAAAATGAATATTAACGGTCTCTTCTTCTTCTTCAAGTTATGGCTTCACACTAATTATAAGTGTATTTTGCCAGTGTCCATCGAGATATATAATCGTGTTTGATTAAATTATTTCGACTCCCCGATGAATTTGATGACAACGATGATAATGAAATTAAGGAAGTACCCCGCCCAGGATAGTAAAGCGGTGGATACTTTACATACCAATTGCAACGGCCGTTATGAGGGAAGTCGAAAAGGCACGTCTTATGACTTTGTTACAATTACCTTCACTCATGCACATATAAGAACACATAATGGTTAATATTCCACCAACATTACACATTATTAGTAGAAATAACACAAGTTTTGGAAATTAAAACAAATTGACAACATCACTCTTCGACTTTCCGCCAAAACTCATTAACGGTCTTAATTTTGGGAATTGAAAAAAATTACACACCTCTATAATGTAAAAACACGCTTTAAGTTAATATTGGTGTATCAAATTCATTCAGGCACAATAATAATCCATTGTTGAATCAACCAGTGAACGAAACGTCTTCATTTTCTGGACCAAAAAAATATAATACAGTTATTGCTGTCAAATGTGATATAATGGTAACACTACAATTGTTTTCGTGGCCATAAATAACTTTTTACAAAAGATTCGCGGTTTCCTTAAAAGCTAAACGGGCTGATAAACATTTTTTTTTCTTCCGTCTCGAGTCCTCTTTCCTGCGGCAGTACGATGCCTATAAATATTAATACAATCAAATGTTTTGACGTGGACCTTTTTTAAACTTTTATCTTGTTCCTTCGCTTATTTTTTGTTGATTCGATTCCGTTTTTATTTCGTGTTAATTTGGACGGCGAATTTGGAACTTTTAACAGATCGTAAAGTATATAGAATGAGGAGAGGCGAGCGAAGTCGCACCAGGTGCATTTCGGAATTACTTACGAAAATTTTTTGCTTGCATTATCATTGAGATCAAGGTTTTTACACACACGTCTCTCGTGAAAAGAGGTATGAAGGAAAACACAAAAATATAAGAGCTTTAAAATGTTTCACTTGTCTCCATAGATACATCATTAGATAGTGTCTGATTTACGATATTTAAGTAATAAAAATTACTGTAGGAAGTGAGAACATTATAATGATTATGAAAATTTATGATGCTCCCATAAAATATGCAAAATAAACTTTTTTTATTTATCATCAGATATCATTAATGCATAAAATTAAAATAACGGCGATTACTCACACTATACCATTAATTCTTAAATAAAAACATAAATCTTTACTCGGACTCTAAAAACTGTTGAACAAACACCCACTAACTTATATTTACATCAATAAATTTGAGCTTTATTGCTCGATACATAAAGTTTATATGACAATGTCCCTGCTAATTCATGTTCGGTTTCGACAAGATCTGATCAAAGTATCTAAAATGGTCACAGTTAGTGGGTTAACCACTTTAAATTGTCATCTGTCTGATTTATTTCTGTATCTTTTGCGGCCAACACATTTTTGTCTCAGTTTCATTCGGATACAACATTTTTTAAATCTATTTAGAAAGTTTTATTTCCTTGTGCTCACATAGGTAATAAAAATAATTTATTTTTATTTAAACTCTGTTCTTTCAGTAGCAAAAAAAATGAACTATTATGATAAAGCGTAAATTAAGTATCTTTTGTACACTATTGACGATATTCATTATTTAAAAGATAATTGTTTATAAAAAAATAAACACGGTCATGTCTATTATTACCCAAGAGATGGCAGAGGTGTTCTGTATACACCCTCACATCGCCGACGATTTTTCAATGTAATAGAGGACAATCCTATTTGCCATTATATCGTGTACAGTTTTAGACTGCCGACAGCGACTGAGAACTTTTTCATTACAAAATCACACTGTCTGACCTAAGATTCGAATCCAGGACGTCATGATTGCACGCCATATCCTTCACGAGACCAACGAGGCAGCAATAATTAATATTAATTTAATTATCTAATTTTTTTTTCCATTCTGTCACATCAAACCCACTGTGCACTGCCACAGCCAGAGGCTTGACCTATCAAAGCTCGTAAACTATAATCATTTGCGGACTCCATAAATAATTGCGTAGTCCGACCCCGGTTTTTGTCGGGCGATGCGCCCGCGCAGGTAATATAGTCATAAATTTCCATAACCGCCACTCGATCTTATCAAACGTGATTTTAATTTGATTCCGGAGCCACACGTGTTGTGGCCGTTTAGGCCCGAGTTATGGCTGTAGGTATAGTCTTAAGTTTATAACTTAGCTCGTTTGATTTCATTAACAAGGAAAAAAATATGTAACCCGACAGAGGAATAAAATTGTATTTTCTGTCTCTTAGTTTATTTTATAATCAATATTGCATTATATTTATTAACTTAGAATTTTTTCTTCTTTCATTTGACATCCTACTCGATACGATGGCCAAAAAATCTTAGACCTGAACGTTTTTGGATGTAACATCCGCCATATTAATTTTGTTCGTATAAAATGTATATTAGTTCGTATAAAAAAAAAATATCACTTGATTTAACGATGAAGGAAAACATCGTGAGGAAACCTGCATGCCTAAGAGTTTCTCGAAGGTGTGTGAAGTTCGGCAACCCGCACTGGGCCAGCGTGGTGGACTATGGCCTAAGCCCTCTCAGTTTGAGACGAGGCCCGTGCCCAACAGTGGCACTATTTCTTAACGGGGCTAGTATGATCACATAAAATGTAGCCTATGTCATCTGGACTATATAAATGAATCGATTGAGACTCATTCATCAAAATTGGAAAAGTAGTTTTGGCGCTAGGTGGAACATGTAAATACAAACATAGACTGCTAAAAATGTAACTCTTCCTTTTGGCTTTGCCGTAGTCGGGTAAAAATACACAGCACTATGATGTTCGTTGATTTTTATTAAAAAACATTTCTTTATTTTGGTATATGTCGTCGTAAATTAAACTTGAGAGAAATTATATCAGTGAGAAATTTATGGATTGATAAGACCGATTTTAAAATTTAAGCAAAATGTAGACTAAAAAAGTTTTTATTTGAATAACCAGATTATTCAAATACTGGACAATTTATTTTGATGAGGGATGATTCACACGAAACTGCGCGCCATTAACTATACTATGTACCTTAGTAAGAATACTTAGGTAGTTTTTTGCTGGTAAGAAATAGAGAATACCGTGTCCACCTTTTGCTTATTGCTTAGCAAAAATGAAACATGATAAACGTACCCAGACAAGAAGTGTTGGTACTACTTGATAGCTGATTTTGATGTCTTAGAACTTAGTGATATTAGTTTATCCTACTAAAATCTTGCCCGTTTTCTCAACGTTTCTTGAGCATTGCACGCGTTCTAGTAAGACTAGACTATAACTATGAAATTTTACTTCAATACCAGCATTTAACGACAGTTAAAATAATCCCTCTTTAAACCCTTAACACTTAGTACCCACGTCCTAATTCCCACACTAAATCAAAACCAAGATTTATTGTCAAGCCTAATCAATAACAAAAACGTAAATCGAATTCTAATGATACATTTTAACAGTACACGTCACGCCTTCAAACTTATCGATGTACATTTGACAGATAATATGTCATTTTATTCAAACCATTTTGATATGATACAGGCAGTGTGTTACACCGTAATGTAATCTTAAAACAGAAAGCGAGCGTGAACTTATTGTTGAACTGTTAAGACATTAATATAGGTATTGTTTTAAATGCGTTTCTCACTTCTTAAATGGCTATTGTTGATTGGTCGTATGATTTAGGGGTGTGATAGGTGATATTGTCTGTAAATTCACTTTCATTTCTTTTAGTAATCTTTGAAGCTAAATACTAGTTGCGACGGATGAGTTCATGTTAGCCATATGATTGTAGTACAATAATAGTTTTCTTACTAATCTGATATTGAATGTATTAGTACAATGTGATCCAAGTCTTCAAAATTAGGTCTATATATTATCACGTTAGATCCCTTGCGAAGTAGGTAGAGACTACAGAGTCCCAATCAGTTCTTTCAGACAGACCTCTCCGGCTTCCCCAATCTCCTAGTTCGTCTTACATACATACATTCGGTTACGGAGACTCTTGATTTGCTAGCTAGATTAGCCAAATTTAGATAATTAGTAAATATCAAGAAGGTAGCTTTGATTACCCAAATTACAAGATTATTTTCACGTTCAATACATTTTATAATCATAGCACTATGCATACTAAATTAATTGATAAGAAAGACTGTTTAAAATCTTTATTATGTATTAATTTAGTATAAATGTATTTTTGTGTCTTAATTACAGTACGTAAGTTTACATTAAGCACATAAGTGACACAACGTACCTTCGTACCAATTTGTGTTACAACTCTATGTGATAGACAGCCGCCATAAATATCTAAAAACTGACCACCGCTTACGAAACCACGATTTACAACCAACAATTCTTATTATCTAGTATCAGACTTTAATCCATTTATCACCGGCTTTGTTTACGATCCTCGCGTATCATCGACTATTAATTATAATGCGTTCCTCACTTCGAACTTTGACGTTCGCGCTGTGTGACAGACCAGAGATAAGAATTTTAATGTTTCTCGATACCTCTGTACTTCATTTGTTACAGCTTGCTAATGTAAATCACACCTTAAGAATAAAACTTTATGGCTCAATATACTTTTATTGTCAGACTGTTTCAGTTCCAATAGAATTTGAACTCTTTTCTTATCTAATATAGGGCTGTCTTTTTATTAAACGCGTCAAAGAATTCCAAAGCTTTCGATGCAAAGCTCAGTTTAGAATTTTGATGGATGTGGTTATAATTGTTTCTGTATCGATTATGCCATTGATAAATATTACGACTATTGCTCATTTTATTAATGACATGGAAGCGGAAGAGCGTTTTGGGCGATGCCCTAACGACAGTGTAATGTCACAATTAATAACATTGGAGCTGTCAAAACATCTGTCATCGCGGGCGCAGTCTGAACTTTGTGACGCAATCAAATTTAATAATAAATATTATACAACCACATTTATTTAATTGAAAGAGATGCGGTAACTTCGCTTTAAAACTTTAAAAACGTTGTTGAAATCAATTTTCTGCGTCATTACTTCAGCCCTGAAGTGATCTTCAAATTATTTTTTGGCTATATTGCATTCTATTGGGTAAATTTTATGTCTATTTTGCAAGACGGTACTATGCCACTTTTTATTTATGAATAGAACTACCAATTTATTGAAAATGAGTTGAGGATATTAGAGCACAATATGTACACCAAGCAATATTACCTACATCGCAAAATTAAACAACAGTAAAGGATTTTTAACGTGAAATGAAGATTATTCAATATGTGAAAAATATATTAATATTCAGTGTTTTCCTATTTAACCGTAAATAGGTAATATAATATTCAAAAATACCGTCACACCTATGTTCTACAAGCGGGGGTGGCAGACGTTAGATCCCATGTCATAGGGGGAGAGCCTATTGCCATATACCGGGCACAGTTCCAGACTCCGGACTGATACTGGGAGTTTTTCGATAGAAAAAGTAAATTAGTCCGACCTAGGATTTGAACCCAGGACCGCGGAGGCCGCGGAAGCCGCGTTCCAATCCGGTGGTAGATGTAAAAAATGTAATAATTTTGACGTTTGTGAGTGACTTTAATTTTGACCTCGTGATCGGAAAGCACATTATTCACTACTAGACGAACGAGGCAGGCAACGATATAATATTCATTCCTATCAATTTTATTTTGAAAACTGTATCGTCAAGAACCATTCTAAAGACCCTGAGGCGGTCTTTGGAAACACTACCAATCTTAGACTCATACCTTTAAATACGTTAAATGGAAGGATAAATGGATTGGGTACACAATAATTCAAAGGAATTTTCTATTTAGTTCACTTCGAAATTCTCTTAAAATTTTAATTACTACAAATACGAAGTACGAAGAATACGAAAGTACTCGTATAAAGGTAGTTTTATTTATTTCATAATCAAAGGTGCTTAATTAATTAATTAATTTGCTACGAATTTGTAGAGACTTGTCACTAGCAATTAAGTTATCATAACTTAAGTCATTGCGTTATCAGACAGTAAGTAAACCTTCCTAAAATAAATAAATATCGTGATTTTTTTAATTTGAGCCTGTGTCATAAGTGCGATCTTATTTAAACTTATTTTTTTAAATACAAAGTTTTAGTAAGATCGCACAAATACAAATTCTCAAACCAAAATAAATGACCATGGTTGACACTTATATCCGTTTAGTTTAGGAATACAAACGAAAGTCACTTCATCATTGGTCAACTACACTAAGTGCGGAATAGAAGATCAATTAATACGAGAAAGAGACATAGAGAGAAAGAGAGACGAAATATTGGATTCAAACTCTTTGAAGATAAAGTGTTATTAGGATATTTCTATAGCAAAAATCTAAGGAGCAGCTTGGTATCAGAAATCGTGCCGTAAGCAATATAGCTATTGGAGGCGCTCGTAGTGCTGTGCGACCGCGGTGTTCTTACCGATCACCAAGATTGAGTAGCGTTCGACTCGGTCAGCCTGAGATGGGTGAACGTTTGGTGATGGCTGTTCCAGCAGTCATACTCGTGAACGGGTGCTGCTTGTGGGGACTGGTCCATCAGGAATCCTTTAGACGCTCTTTACGGATAACATCATTAGATTTATATCTCGATCGTAAGGCATCACACTGGAGCTAGGTCATAAATTATTTAATTGTAACCTAAACATTGTTTCCACATAATATGATTAAAAAAAAGGAAAGAAAAATAGAAAGAGAAGTAAATAAAAAAGACAAGCCCGCTGAGTTTCTTCGCCGGATCTTCTCAGTGGAGGCCGCGTTCCGATCCGGTGGTAGATTAGTAGTTAAATAAGATTTAAAAAAATGTAAATTAAGTATTTGTAAGCACCCCCGCGGGGCTTATACAAAATAAATTATTTAAGTTTGAGTTTGAGCACTTTCATATTCGAGCATCTCCGTTTTCGTCTTCGGAAGGCGCGTTACGCTGTTGGTCCTGGTTACCGCTTAATGCGGTAGTCGTTAAACCGAGTTGGAAGCCTTATAGGCGGCTTGATAAGTTCCAACAGCAGGTGGCCACAAACCTGCCTCCACAAATCCACATATAGTCCGCATGGTGGAGCATGACCTAATCTCTCTCACCTCGAGTTGTGAAAGAAGGTCTTTACCCAAAAGTGGGACAGTATTGGCTGATATTTTAAAAAATATCTCTATTGCCGTGTGTGTGTGTGTGTGAATGATGTACGCTGTTGGCCGCGAGGCCTTTACAGCTTCACCGGACTTAAAGGCGAGCGTGCAACCACTACGCTCTATTAGCCAATAGCTTTACATTCCATATCAGGACTATCGTCAACGAATTGTGGATATGCACAACACACTTGCCACTTCCACTTGGAGTATGTAAGCGAGTTTGTTTATTTTCTTTTGGTTAATTTTATCTGTTACTACTACTCTGGTCTAGTTTGTTTATATGAGCGTAGACGAAATTGTTTAGAGGTAGTGAGGGAACCTGAAAGGTCATGATCCCCGAACTCCATTGTGAATGTAAAGTAACAGATCCATGATTAAAATTATAACGAAAGATGTACACTTTTATGTAATTAAAATAGAAAAACTTTTAACGGATTATTGTTAAAAAATGCTATGTCATCAAATTATACATATTCTACGTAAATTATTGAAATAACGTGAGCGATTGGGGAGGCCTATGTTCAGCAGTGAACAGAAATAGGCTGAGATGATGATGATGATAATGATACCAACAAAAACTTTAGGAACTGTTTTATTATTTAAAATAAACAGCTGCAAAAGCTCCCTATGGATTAAATAACTTTTGATGAAAAATATAAATATTTCATAGTACCCAGGTTGCTGATACTAAATACAAAATTTACTGCTAGAAAAACCTCCATAGATGGAGAATTAAGCCTTATTAAGGTAACCATCCCAGCGACCGTAACTCTTAGAATATTTTAATAAATAACTACCAGGCGACTACGCCTAAATTCCATTAAATTTAGTCACTAAAACTGAGATCGCAGTGTCAATCGCAATTCGCAAGTCGCAAAAACGCACGGGTGTTCTTAGCAAAGTTCTCAATTCAAAATCAATAATGTCCCTGGTTCAATTTCTACCAAAATTAACGGCACCGTATAAACCAGCGAAGCAACGAACCGTAACGGAATTTAAATAGTCTAAACACGCCTTTAGTGCCGCAGACGCGAGCACAAGGAATCTGCCGATACAAAATGATCTATGTCAATATCCGGACAGTGAAAACTAATACTTCTACTGTTAACAATAAAGTTTACAATCGACTTTTACGTTACACCCTGATGAAATTTCCAATATTGTTTTAGAAAAATCATTAGTAAGTTAGCGAACTCCATGAACTGAAATTATTATTAAAATTCTAATAAACTTTCGAATAGTTTGGGAACCAATAATTTTATCAATTTTACTTTTTATTGGGGGACAATCGATTACTTTCTTAATATCTTGGTCGCTGAAACGCCATTTTAAATATCGTCACGCCTATATTCCCCAGCGAGGGTGGCAGAGGTGTACTGAGTACACCCACGATTCGCCGACGATGTTAGGTCCCATGTAATACGGGGCGAGTCTATTGCCTTATACCGGGCAATTCCAGACTGCGGACTCATACTGGGAATTTTTCGTTAGAAAAACTACATTTGTCCGACCTAGGATTTGAACCCAGGACCTCGTGATCACAAAGCGATGCGCTTTGCCACCAGACCAACGAGGCAGTCATTTTAAATATCCGTGAGGTATTATTGTCTTAACTAAAAACTGAACGCTAAGCACGAAAAGATTCACGTTACAGAGACGCTAGCGAGTAAGCGTACTATCACGTTCATGTTTATGTAGTGATTTTGTAGTATGACAAGAATGGCGTATCAACTCGCTAGTATTACGCTAATGTGAATCTTTTCGTGCTAAACCCTCTAATTTATTTTCAGACGCTCGTAGTGCTGTTTTATAGTATAACTAGGTTTGCACGCTGAACAGTTGATCCCGGTTACCACTTCTTAATGTTGTAGTTAGCGAGTTACGTCATTTGAAGTAAGGGACATAAAGTGTTGTAATCTTTACGTAAGTTAAAATTTCCACCTTCAATAAATAATATAAGCCCTGTTAAGAAACTGTCTGAGACGGTTTAGGCCATAGTCCAGCACGCTGGCCCAGTGCGGGTTGGCGAACTTCACACACCTTCAAGAAACTCTTAGGCATGCAGGTTTCCTCACGATGTTTTCCTTTACCGTTAAAGCGAGTAATCATTAATTTTTAATACGGTGCATGCCTGTGTTTGAACCCGAGACCTCTGACTTTGCAGTCCAACAGTCTAACCATTAGGCTACCACTGCTCACCATCAATACGATTCCAAAATAAATATAAATGATATTGTAGTTACCATACAAAATGGTGGGAACAGTCCCGTCATTAGAGTAAATAACTTCCCTGCAGTGGAATTAAACAACTTTTATAAAAACGTAGCCACACTAGGTTTTATTACTGTGTCAGGGGTGCGTTTACAAACATGAAAATTCACATTCACAAATAACCAGACCGAACAAATAATTGTGGGTTACACAAAGATTTGTCCTGTGCGGGAATCAAACCTGCGAGTATTAGACACAGTGGCCTGAGCGGCTTAAGCTCTTAACCACTGCGCTAAATCGTCTGTCACGATTCTAAAATCAATATTAATTGTATCGTAGTTATCATACAATATGGTGGGAACAGTCCCGTCATTTTTCCTGCAGTGGAATTAAACATGTAAACACGATTATTATAATTCCCGTTATGTACATGGGTTCAGGAGAAATAATACGATAAAGATTAATTACTACACTTCAATGAACGTTTTTCTCAAACATTGAATTTACGAACGCAATACTTAACTTACTTTATATACCTATGTATGTTTGGTAATTTTACTACCACGGCCATAAATATTAAGTAAATAATAATCTTACCTGATAAATTAATCTAAATTCGCGTTGACTTTTAGCACTTGAAGTAAATACCTAATAGATCTATTTATCTATATCATCACGCAATATCCCTTGCGGGGTAGGCAGAGTCCAGAGTTAATTAGTAAATTTTATTAAAATAAACAGTGATAGCCTAGTGGTTAGACCGTTGGACTGCAAAGTCAGAGGTCTCGGGTTCAAACCCGGGCACGCACCTCTGTCCTTTAGAAGGCATGTGCGTATTAGAAATGAATATTTCATTTAGTTTCACTTGCTTTAACGGTGAAGGAAAACATCGCGAGGAAACCTGCATGCCTAAGAGTTTCGGAGGTGTGTGAAGTTCGCCAACCCGCACTGAGCCATCGTGGTGGACTATGGCCAAAACCCTCTTAGTTTGAGAGGAGTCCCGTGCCCAACGGTGGGACAGTTTCTACACAGGGCTAATATTATTAGTATTAAAATGATACTTTTTATTTCTCTGCATAGGTAGGAAAGGTTTCCTTTCCATTCAGTAATATTATCATATATTTCAATATTAGTTTATGAATGTTACAATGAAAAGTTTTAACATTTAAACTATGTTGAGGCTTTTATTCATCAATTACCGTACCGTAGTAGTCATTTAAAATTAACTGAATAACAATAAGCAGTTTTGGCTTCAATTTAACCTTTGATCTCGTTTCCATACTTAGCTGTACCAAAATAATATTATCATCATCATGATCATCTCAGCCTATACTTGTCCACTGCTGAACATAGGCCTCCCCAATCGCTTTCCAGCGTAACCGGTCTGATGCCACCTGCATCCAACGACTATACCTACTTAAAACTAAACTAAACCATAACCTAAAGGACCAATTACAATTCAACGAATACTCTCCGCCTTAAACTTTCGCTTCAAATTTTCCCTTTCTGCGCCAATTCGTTGACGGAATTTATGAAATACTATTATTTAGCACTTACAGCGATAGAACATATTGCGAAGCAATCGTGAGTTACATAATCGCAATTATTGTGAAGTAATTGTCGACTTGCTTGCGGCATCATTTCGTATCTGGGCCTAATGTTTAAAAATAGAATAGAAACGCAATGGAGCCAATAATTTTCTGTAGTCAAAGAATGTATTAGTAAACGTATGTTAACTAAATCGTCGTTTAATTTACAGGAATAAGTGGCTTCAAGTTATTATGTAGGAAGTATAATTAGCGACTGTGTAATTTTTAATAATTTTGACTTATTTGTCAATACATATTATTCGATCAGGACTCATCAGAATGAAGCACATCGATACATGTTTAGTTTAGGTTACGCTTTATTTCTTTGGTTGCTCAGCACCCTTCGGACAGAACATCCCGCTAGTATGTTTATTGAATAATTAAAGATATCCAACCTAAATTGATGAAATGCATTTCAATAAAAACACTAGGAATAGAATTCATTGGTCTCCTGCACCTTAAAATAATATAACTAACCTGGCTAACTAACTATTTTTTTTTTTTTACGGGGGGAAATGCCTAGCGCATACCCCCGGGCCGAGGGCACGGCCCGGGTGGTTATGTGGGGCTCGCACCCACTAAAACCCCCCGGCGTCCTACTGCCCTTTTGCCGGGCCACAGGAATCGTCACTGGCATGACCTCTGTGGCACCGGCGGGCTCGGTCCGCAGATAGGCGCGGACCTCGACAAATGTAGGGGGGAGTTCGGTCTCCCCCTACCGCCTGTTGGAGGCTGCGTGGACGCAGCGCTTTTCCGACGATGCGGGCCTGCTAAGTGCTAGGGCGCCGGGGTGCCCTCCCCGACGCCTGCAGGCCGAGATTACGGTGGGCGAAGGTCGTTCCGGGCGTAGTCCCTGCGCCTTCGCCCAACGCGCCGTCTGCGAGCGGGATTGGAGGACGTCTCCTCCCTCACCCACTCTGCCTCCTCCTTCGCGGACATGACGGCCTCGCAAAAGGCCGCCATTGCCGCCCAGGCGCTCTCGCTCCCAACCATGGATGATATCACGGTCGGGAGCGACAGCGCCTGTCCCCCTGCACCGAACCTAACTAACTAACTAACCTAACCTAACCTAACATTTCATTTAACAAAACCAAAATGTTAATTAAAACCACATGAGCATGAATGGTTATTTTAAGAAGTAACTTTTGATTAATGGAATAAATTCTTTCTGTATTAACATAGTTATATTTCGATGCTGTTGCTCAACAAAATTCCTTTAAAATATTAAGAAAAATATACCTATATACAAAAAAATAAAATAAGACACGTACCAGTATGTACATTCCGAAAGGTCCCGACATGTCGCTCCGAGTCAGGAGGCCAGGAGGTTCGGCAGCGTGACAGGGGTCGACATGCTCACTTCATTAATTCTTGAGCCGCGCTGATCAATGACTACTCAATGGAAGTCTTGTGCGTGTTCCGTGACGTAATTGTTTTAGCTGTACTGTCACGTGTCACATGAGAAAGAGCCTATATCTTATAAACCTATTTTTTTTTAAAGAGATACTAATGAAATGCCTCTTTCAGATTTATCTGAACTGAGAAAGTTATTGAAATTCTGGTATGTTATGGTTAAGTGACAGTCAGAGCTTACTGGGATAGTTAATTTGATTAATAGCGTTTTAAAATATTGACTCGTGTCTTATGTTCTCCAAGTCATGGCTTTGAAGGCGCTTAAACCCGTTTAAGATTCTATCAGTGTACGCACAGTTGATAGCAACTCTTTAGGTCATTTAGAAGCCTGAAGGAAACCAGAGTTATAGAAACGACAACTTATAGATATAATGTCATTCATATAACACTACTAACTGGCTTAATGTGCCGGTTAGGTTTTTCTATCGAGATGCCATGGTCCCATGTGGTGAAGCCCTAAAGTGATGTAAATGATATCAAAATAATTGCCATAACACGAATGCCTTCCGTTAAGATAGCGTATCTATATTATAACCCTAGATCCCTTGCGGGGTAGGAAGAGAGTACAGAATTCCAACAGGTTCTTTCCTTATACACCTCTCTCGCTTTCTCCACTCTCATAGTTCGTCTAATACACGCTCGACGGTTACGGAGACTCTTGACTTATCCTTCAGATAAGACTCGGTATATTTGGTCATGGTAAAATAGTCTAGTTCTTCCCCGATACCTACATCCTTCCACTTTTACATTGTTTATTTGTTTTGTCATATGCCCGAACCAACGGAGCATACCCTTTCTCATCTTACATCATACATACACTGATACTATCTTTCGTACCTACTTGCTTTCTTACTACGCTGTTGCGAATACGGTCGGTCAGCCTCTTTCCTAGAGCTCGCATTTCGACAGTATTTATCCTACTTTCATTCTTCTTCTTATATACCCAGCTCTTGCTGCCATATAACAGCGTTGGGACAATCACTCCGTTATGTATGGCCAGCTGCGCCTTTTGACTAAAGTGCCGGCTACCAACTAGCTTTCCCATTGCACCATTTACTCTTTTTCCTGCACTCACTCTTCCCTAAATGTCAGCGGTAAATTTCCCATCCTTACTGAAGGCGCATCCAAAATATACAAACTCATTCACTTGCTCCAGCACATCGTTACCAACCACAATCCTTCCTCAATATAGCGTAGATACCTAAAATGTCTTATACTTAATTCCAGATCATCTAAAACTCAGATCTAGCCACCGAATTATACCCCGAATATATTATTGTAATAAAAGTAGTTCATACAAAAACAGAATCGACATAGCAATTGTTAGTCAGACGTCTACACTACCCCAACCGCACAGTGGGGCGAGCTTCGTCCGCCGAGGAAACAAAACCGACAGTTATTAATGGTTTTATGGAAAAAATATTGTGTTGCGTTCTCGTTTCCCCGGCTTTTAAAGCGCAATAAACAGTATACAATTAAAACGCCAATAGCAGATTGATGGCTTGATTAATTGAAGAAACACGAATTTTTGGTACTTTTTTGGGAAAACTTTTGGAGTAAATGACAAAGTTCACTGTTGGTGTTTTCCATTTTATATAGATTCTTTTTTGTTATTGGCATCGGCGAACGAATTGTTACGGAAGAACACTTACCGCCCTATAAAAGCCTCTGAGACTGGCGATCTTGAAAAATATATAGATCGTTTCATATTATTTTTTGCGAGCTAGGCAAAAAATAAAACGATCTATGTATATGACAGCCTCGTTGGTCTGGTGGCAAAGCGCATTGCTTTGTGATCACGAGGTCCTGGGTTCTAATCCTAGGTCGGACAAATGTAGTTTTTCTAACGAAAAATTCTCAGTATGAGTCCGAAGTCTGGAATTGTGCCCGGTATACGGCAATAGGCTCGCCCCCTATTACATGGGACCTAACATCGTCGGCGAAACGTGGGTATACTCAGTACACCTCTTCCACCCCCTCTGAGGAATATAGGCGTGACAGTGTTTTTTTTTCTTTTATCTATCTCTCTATCCCTATCTACAAACTCCACCCAAATTCTTTAAAATAAAGAATTTGTGTGTCGTGTGTAAGAAATTATCTTCTATTGTAACTGAGAAACGAGCTATCATAGCTCTCTTTGATGCTGTGTTATAGAAAATCATTCAGTACATTTTATTTTAAGTGTTTCAAATATTATTGTCTTCTGAAGAAACTATTTTTACTCCATTAGTAGCATTTTTCGCATATTCACTGAAATAAATTTAATTTAAAAAGTTCTTTTTAAAAACAAGCTTTTGTAGCAAAGTACAAGGAGATAACTTGCTAGTTGAAGATATCAGGACACCAATTAAGATATCTTGCTAGTTGAGGAGATCAGGACACCATTTAAGATATCTTGCTAGTTGAGGAGATCAGGACACCATTTAAGATATCTTGCTAGTTGAGGAGATCAGGACATCATTTAAGATATCTTGCTAGTTGAGGAGATCAGGACACCATTTAAGATATCTTGCTAGTTGAGGAGATCAGGACACCATTTAAGATATCTTGCTAGTTGAGGAGATCAGGCCACCATTTAAGATATCTTGCTAGTTGAGGAGATCAGGACACCATTTAAGATATCTTGCTAGTTGAGGAGATCAGGACACCATTTAAGATATCTTGCTAGTTGAGGAGATCAGGACACCATTTAAGATATCTTGCTAGTTGAGGAGATCAGGACATCATTTAAGATATCTTGCTAGTTGAGGAGATCAGGACACCATTTAAGATATCTTGCTAGTTGAGGAGATCAGGACACCATTTAAGATATATTGCTAGTTGAGGAGATCAGGACACCATTTAAGATATCTTGCTAGTTGAGGAGATCAGGACATCATTTAAGATATCTTGCTAGTTGAGGAGATCAGGACACCATTTAAGATATCTTGCTAGTTGAGGAGATCAGGACACCATTTAAGATATCTTGCTAGTTGAGGAGATCAGGCCACCATTTAAGATATCTTGCTAGTTGAGGAGATCAGGACACCATTTAAGATATCTTGCTAGTTGAGGAGATCAGGACACCATTTAAGATATCTTGCTAGTTGAGGAGATCAGGACACCAATTAAGATATCTTGCTAGTTGAGGAGAACAGGACAACATTTAAGATATCTTGCTAGTTGAGGAGATCAGGCCACCATTTAAGATATCTTGCTAGTTGAGGAGATCAGGACACCATTTAAGATATCTTGCTAGTTGAGGAGATCAGGACACCATTTAAGATATCTTGCTAGTTGAGGAGATCAGGACACCAATTAAGATATCTTGCTAGTTGAGGAGAACAGGACACCATTTAAGATATCTTGCTAGTTGAGGAGATCAGGACACCATTTAAGATATCTTGCTAGTTGAGGAGATCAGGACACCATTTAAGATATCTTGCTAGTTGAGGGGATCAGGACACCATTTAAGATATCTTGCTAGTTGAGGAGATCAGGACACCATTTAAGATATCTTGCTAGTTGAGGGGATCAGGACACCAATTAAGATATCTTGCTAGTTGAGGAGATCAGGACACCATTTAAGTCCATAGTACTTGTCAAGACAAATCCAACGAGCCCAAACACGACTGATTTATGTTAAGTAGTTCCGTTGGTCACCTTCCAGACCCTAAATACCATCCAGGTCTACAGTATTTGTCAAGACAAAACCAACGAGCCAAACAGGGCGGGCTTATGTTGAGAAGTTAAGTGGTTCCGTTGGCTATCGTTTAACCCTGAACAGTATTCCGTTTTCTAGTAATTGTCAATACAAATCAAATGTGCCAATGGCACTGGCAATGGCAATCTTCTGAAGTCGATATGTTCCTATCCTACCTACCTTCCGATTCCATCATTAGACCAGCTCCATGGTACCATATTATTCCATTGTCACCGAACTTACATACGTATGCCTAATTACAGCTCAATCGGACACCCGCAAGTGTTTGAAAAATAGATCACAAAATTTGATCCGGAAAACCATATAGAGAGACGAACAGTGCAAGTTTAATAAAAGCTTATAAAAAGAAGAGCTCTTAGTCAGTTCTGGATCGAGATGAAAGCCATTGCATGTATATTCCCTCTAATCGCATCTATATAAGTAGTGATGGCGGCAGAGTAGTATGTACCAACCCCCATTTCGTGGATGCTTTTACGTGTTAATGTAATACGAGACGAGCTTTTAATTACAGACTTTGGACTACTAGTGAGAGATTTTTTATAAAAAAAAACTTAGTTTATAACTACACTTTTATAATAAAAATACTCATCACCAAAAATAACAAGAAAATACTACCCAATAAAAATAAACATCGATTCCAAGTTACCAGGACAACATAACGCCCACGCAACTTACACGCGAATAAAATCCGTTCGGAAGCCTACCCTGTAGATTTATGAACTAATGCATAGTGAATCGCGAACCAATTAAAATGGCGGCGATGGCTTGTCATTCCGTAATTGGTTAATTATTATCAGCGGGACTGGGCGTGGTCAGTGCACGTGCATTCGTACCAATGCAATCACAGTGGGGTGAATATTCTAGACCTAAATATAGGCAGGTATGGTTCGAGGATGGAATGTTGATCAGTATTAAGCTTAAAAGGCTCGTGGTCAGTTGTAGGACAAACGTAGAAGGTACATTATTGTACAATAATATTTAGTCGGTTTATGTATTGTTTCGTTTAAGACTCAACTGAGTTTGAATATTTCATGTGTACTATTAGGTACTATATTATGTACTTTGATGTCTTACGTCTGTATCATTGGTCTTGTTGGGAATAATACGCGAAGCGATCACCAAGTCTTGGGTTTGAATCTTAAGTTGGAAAAATGTAATTTTAGGTCAAACAAATTTTCAGTTTAGGTGTCCGGAGGTAGGTAACTGTTTCATTGTTATACTCCCATATATATGGGCAATTATTATGTTATATATATCTCCACCAAAACTATTCCAAAAAGGACAATAAAACTATCGTCACGGACACGCTTTAGTTTCATTACTCGGAGGTCCAACCACGTCATTAGGTATATGATAAATGTGGTCTACCCACGGCCCAGGGGAGTCTAGGCGTCAATGTTAATGTTCATTCGATTCATAATTACGCTTTTTATATGAAACGTAATAGAGCTAAACACCCTTCGTCAGCTGTTCTGAGGGGAAAATGAAGTGTGAATTTATTTGAATAAATTCATTATTCAATGTTAAAATTACCTTATAATATTAAATTGAATAGGTAAAATATCAAATCATAGTCATGTGTTGCCATGAAATACATTAATGAAAAAAATAATTAAAAAAGAATCAATTTATACAGGTTATAGTGCAATTTAAAACGCCCAAACAATATTTCGTGTCTTTACTGTTGACCGTTAAGGAGTTCCTTCTTCTGGAGCCAAGTCTGGGTATATAATTAGGTCATGCTTACAATAAAATACATTGGCATTTTAACTTAACCTACATGTTAAATCTAAAATCCGTAGTATAAGAGAAAGTGGTTCAAATTCATCTTGCAAGATTTGAACTAAACCAACTTACAAACATAGCAAATGAAATAAACAATAATATAAGCCCTGTTAAGAAACCGTCCCACCGTTGGGCACTCTCAAACTAAGAGGGCTTAGGCCATAGTCCACCACGCTGGCCCAGTGCAGGTTGGCGAACTTCACACACCTTCGAGAAACTCTTAGGCATGCAGGTTTCCTCACAATGTTTTCCTTCACCGTTAAAGCAAGTGATAGTTAATTTTTTATACGCACATTTTTCCGCTATGACAGAAGTGCGAGCCTCTCTGGTTCAAACCCAACCTCTGACTTTGCAGTCCGACTGTCTAACAACAAGGCTATCACTGCTTATCAAATTAAATAAACGCTTGTAAAAATGTACAGTTATTTATCAGATAGGCATTATATGTGTAAAGTAGTAGTTAGGTAGGTGTAGGTGCCGGGGAAGACCTAGACTATCTTACCATGACCAAATAGACCGTGTTTTAGCTGAAGGGCAAGTCAAGAGTCTCCGTAACCGGCGAGTGTGTATGAGACGAACTATGAGAGTGGAGGAAGCCAGAGAGGTATGTAAGGAAAGATCCTGTTGGAACTCTGTACTCTCTGCCTACCCCGCGAGGGAGCTGGCGTGATGATATAGATAGATAGATAGATAGTAGTTATTTTTGTAACAATAACGAGTACACTATTTATATAAAAATGAGACAAACTATCTCTGCCTACCCCGCGAGGGAGCTGGCGTGATGATATAGATAGATAGATAGATAGACAAACTATCTAACTAAAAAAAGAAAAAAATATATATTTGTCATTTTAATCCACATGAAACGACCCACTGTACAGACAGATTTTTCGTAAACAAAACAGAACACTCACATCAAAATGAGAACGCGAACGCTCAACGGAAAATGTTCATAATTAAATTTAATACGCACCGTGGTTTAATCATCGATTTAACCAGTCAAAATATGTACAAACAATATCAAGATGCCGTGAAGAACACGCGTCCGACTACTGACGTTGAACTCCGAAGAGAGATAGGTTTGTTTTGAAATGTCTTGAGCGACGATACGTACCCACTCGTTTCATGTCTCGATTTATACGTGAGTTTACGTGTATTTTACTCAATTATCAGACTTTGAATGTGCAATCCTTACTAATATTATAAATGCGAAAGTAACTCTGTCTGTCTGTCGCGGTTTCACGCCCAAACTACTGAACCGATTTAAATGAAATTTGGTACACACATAGTCTAGAGCCTGAGAAAGGATATAGGTATACATTTTAATGCGAAAAAAGGGTTGTAACGGATTGAAAGGGGGGGGTAAAAAGTTGTATGAAAGTATCGTAATTTTTAGAGCTAGAAGCTGGAAACAAAGACACTATTCCACGCGGACGAAGTCGCGAGCACAGCTAGTTTAAAATAATTGTAAGATAGCTTTATTTTATGCGGCATGTTGGAGTATTTTTTTGTCCTTATGAATGTACTCAACACCTCATGCACTTGAAAAAAACTGAATCTGCTATATTTTCTGATTTTAGTTATGTATGTCTGATAAAAAAAATAGATGAGACATAGCACTTTATACTCTTAATTACTATTTTTAGTCTCTTTTGAGTCATAATAATGATAATAATATCAGCCTATACTGTCCTAGTGCTAAGCAAAGCCATCTTACAAATGGAAATGAAAGAGATAGTTTAATTTACTAATAAGTACATTAAGATGACATATACTGCCATGACACGCCTAACATAACACACACAACTGCCTCGTTGGTCTGACTGTCTCGTTTGTCTAGTGGCAAAGCGCATCGCTTTGTGATCACGAGGTCCTGGGTTCAAATCCCAGGTCGGACAAGTGTAGTTTTTCTAATGAAAACTTCCCAGTACGAGTCCGGAATTGTGCCCGGTATATGGCAGTAGGCTCGCCCCCTAATACATGGAACCTAACATCGTCGGCGAAACGTGGGTGTATTGAGTACACCTTTGCCACAACCGCTTTTTGAATATAGGCGTGACGGTGTTTTAAGATGATATATTATAAAGGCCCGTAAAAAAATACAAATGTTAAAAAATAAATATCAAAATATCACGAAAGCTATTTCAATATAAAGTAAACTTTAACACATCATATGCCTACTGTCCCGCTCCGTGAAGAGAGACGCGCGTGCGCACTGCGCTGTCACTCGGCGACATGCGCCCGCGCCGACGTTCTACGCAGAAACGCGGATTAAATAAATCCACCTGCTAAGATCAAAATCCCGTATAAACTGGACGATATCCACTGGTATTACGACTTAAACGACGTTTCATGTGAAGATGTTTTGTCATAATTGCTATTTGCTACTAAAGTACTTGCTAGTAAATTAAAATCGTTTAAGGATTATTGGCTTAATATGATTGAGTGTTGGTGCGATTAAAAATTACAGTAATTAAGAGTATTTTTAAATTATGAATAATAGGTAAAAACTGTACCATACTATACGAATGAAATACTAATGATAATGCAAGAAGTAATGAAATTGCTTAACTTGCGAACATCGTTGTTTTATCATCATTATTCTATCAATTAATGCTTTTTTATTTAGCTTCAAGTGACTATAGCATAGGTTTTCATTCCAATTATTTGAAATAGGAACAAAATATTACTTGATTGTTAATATCAAATAAAAGTGGCGGTAATTTAGTATCATTTCCACTTCCTACTGATAGCCTAGAAATGGACTAAAGAAAAAAAATCGTTTAATAAAGTAATAACCTTACCCCCTATTAAGTAGGCTGTTGAAATTGTTTTGGAGAAATGCGGTTTTTAGATACGTATGTTAATTGTTGGATAGGCCCACATACGCCTTCACGACTATCATCAAAATTATATATCACTGCTGGCTAACCCGCTAACGTCAAAGTTAATAATATAGTTATACAAACAATCTCTTTCCCCGCAGTTGGTTCATCAGTCGACCAACAAATTAGTCGGTGTCACTACAATAATATACATACATTAAGGTATGCACAGTGGTACGCACGCCGCGGCCCGTCGCATAAATCCCTCAACACTACCGAGTAATGTTTTGTATGGAGATTTCTTTCGACAATACGCCGCTAGCCGTGTGGCCTTTATCTAGCCTTAGATTAATGTTTGAAATTGATAAACGCTGCTCCTTTCTTTAATCGCTCATGTACTGTGAATTTTCACCCGTTGTTTGAGCACGTAACGCCGCGTCCACTCGCTAATTCGTTTTGTTATAAAACAGCATAAACAATATACTTATTTTCAAATATAGTACGATTTATTGAGCTATGAATATTTTTGTAAAAGATGCAGACTTGTCTGTAACGTTTTACATTGTGCCCACATTTTAATAGTAGTTTAATTTTATAAGTCACCTGTTGTAGCGAACCATCGAGTGTGAAATTATAATTTGTACCATTAACTTGGCCAACTATTACCTCGAGACAAAATCTCGATGAGAATTAGATCTTGATGGGAAAGAGAAAGAGCAGTTAGTTCATTATTTAACCCGGAATTTTGTACGATTAAAAAGGGTGGCTACATAACATTTTTACTAAAACGAAATATCAATACGTCGCGTATTATATCCTTTTCTGACAACCTTACATTGTGCTATTCAACGTTGCTAGACAATTTAAGCAAGATGTATTACGCTTCAAATCATTGCTTAGTTAGTACTCAACCTAAAGCTTTAGTACTCGCTGATCTATTATTTGATCTCGTTAGAATACAAGCTAGCCTTGCTTCTTTTATAAGACATATGTCGTAACGTTATCATTGTCCTATTTGACGATCCAATCCGACGCTATTGATAGGATCACAGCCAAATTGCTTACTAGATATTATGATATCATGATCTATTCCTGGCTTCGTGTAGCGAACATTTCCATCTGCGCTAACCTCGAGGTCTTTATACTCTGTATACGTCATCTTTGTAGATGTTGCAGATACAATACGAACGGCCGGGTACTTAATACATTCATTATGTTTTCCTTAGTCTGCTAATGTCCTTACGATTCTTTTAAATGTTTATAATAAATACACCGCAAGTGGTCTACCAAGTTTAAAACAACTTTATATTACAATAGGCTCTTTTTTGGACCAAATAAATCAAGTTTCTGTGCAAAATTGCCGAAACTTTGCGAATGCTAGCGTGCATCCCACAAGGTCAAATCGCATTCAAAATTGTAACATTTTTTCTGCGTTTCGCACCATTGTGCGTGCAAAGAAAGTCCGAAAGTCTTTCTTTTGGGAATGTCTTGGTAATTATTCTACTAATGTGTCTATTGATCTCTGGCCATTATACTTTTACTTTCTTTTAAAAGCGTGTGATGATTATTGTTTCAAGAAAAAAAAAACCTTTTGAAAATTTGCATCGCAGACCACCACGGGCAGGTAGTGTCCTCTAATCGGACGATTTGTCTTATTGTCGGAGATGTCGTGTGTTTGTGTGCATCGCCCGCGACTGCGCACGAGATAAAAGTAATAAATTAAGTGAAACAGAAGGTGTTTGTAATGGCCGCCGTAGGTGTGGCACCGAACATTAGGCTTTGACTAATTCAAACAAAAAACTTTAACATTTTCAATATTTGTGTCGACAATAAATTGATGATCGTTTAAATCTATTAATGTTTTACAATTGCCGGTCGAAGTTAAGTTATAAATAAAAGCTGTGTCCGAAGACTGGTTCGACCAGATTTATTATAAAATTAATATTCAATTAGCTTTCCGCACATGATGCCTTTACGTTGGGCATACGTATTATTAAATTTAATTTATGGCATCATTTACGGGAGATATTTTTTAAATTATTGCCGGTTCCATGGCGGCGGTAATTGCATGGAGATCAAATTATGAGGCGATCCAATCGAAAGTTCTCTAGTTTTATTTTTTTTATTTTGTATATTCAATTTCAGCATCTGTTTGATGTTACGCGGTCGGATACTTGTTTCAAGATATTTATCTAGCCGATTAGCAATTTGTGTAGTTTCTATCGGTGTGTTGTTAATTGCACGCGAATAAAAATAATTACATTTTACATCTAGTAGATAACTATTTATCTGTTCGTTAGCAATATATAAGTTTTTGTTGTGAGCAAATTGCGCAAGTGAAGGTAAAGTACTTAATGATTTTTTCGTTGGCAATAAAAGTGAAATATTGTTATTGATGTAACATAAACTTTTAATAATTATGGTCTTTCGTTAATACTAAGAACATTTGGCATATTTTAACCTGTCATTCCTTTACAGCAATTTTAAATTGCTAAAAGAAAAAGAAACAAAAAGTCTAGAATTAATGTTTTATGGTATATACTACATTAAAATTTTGGAATGACAAAACAGATATACAATGCGAAAGTGGAAGGATGTAGGTGCCGGGGAAGACCTAGACTATCTTACCATGACCAAATAGACCGTGTCTTAGCTGAAGGGCAAGTCAAGAGTCTCCGTAACCGGCGAGTGTGTATGAGACGAACTATGAGAGTGGAGGAAGCCAGAGAGGTATGTAAGGAAAGAACCTGTTGGAACTCTGTACTCTCTGCCTACCCCGCGAGGGAGCTGGCGTGATGATATAGATAGATAGATAGAAAATTTTGGTCGGTGGGTCGTACTTCGTAGCGTACAATTGGATAAGTTTATGTATAGCACTGGACTTCTGATGACGTCATCAATACATTGTCGTGATTAGTATACTCCCATTATTACTCGTAGAAGCACAACTGTCCACTATGCGTCACAAAAAAAAATTATTAAAAAAAAAGACCGAAATCAGTAAAGCAGTTCTTATCTCGATCTGTAATTTAATAAATGTAGAGAAGGCTACGAGACAATAAATCACAATAAAATCATACATAGCGTTCACCATCCAAGGTTTTATACTTAACTTCCTATAAATAACCAGCGGAGTTACCGGTTATGGTACTAAGTAGTCGATAGATAGACGATTAGTCTTTTAGATAACCGATCTGTAGCACAACCATGAGTTCTTGTTGTCTTAGAATCAGTCCAACTTAGGTAGCGACATGCTCATTTACTCACTGCTAATTAAATATCATCCTTAAGCAATTGGAATAGAGTTCTTATTAATTGTAAATACGCAAACGTTACTGTGTCCTATAAAATATATCTATTTGAAACTAATTACGACTTTATTCGAAATAAATAAGGATGATATTAACTATAACAGCCGAGCAGAGGAGTTCTCTATCGTATTTGCGCTGACCCTTATACCTACACTTTTAGTACCTATTAAATGATGGACGATTTAGCGCAGTGGTTGAAAGTCAAAGTCAAAAATCATTTATTTGTATAGGCCAATACATAAGCATTTACAAACGTCAAATTTATTACATTTTTTACATCTACCACCGGATCGGAACGCGGCCTCCACTGAGAAGATCCGGCGAGAAACTCAGCGGGCTAGTCTTTTAATTTAATTTGTTTGGCCTTTCTGATAACCATTTTTTTTAAATTATAATATACATCATTGATAAATGTTACTGATTGAGGAGCTGCTCAAACCCAATCTGGTTTATCGTCAAGATAATCCGAAATTTTGTAATACACTTTCTTACAGAGTCTAGTTTTAATTGCCTTTTTAAACTTATTGATAGGCATGTTTCGGATATGTATGGGTAATTTGTTGTAGAAGCGTATAAATTGCCCCATGAAAGAATTACTAATTCTGTGGAGACGAGTGGAATGTACAATAAGATCATCTTTGTTCCGTGTATTTACACTATGAATGCCGCTGTATTTTTCATAATACTGATTTTTTTTAACATATAGAAGATTTTCATATATAAATTGTGATGCAATAGTTAGAATATTTATCTCTCCAAACTTTTCCTTAAGAGAAGCTCTCGGGACCAAATTGTAAATTGCTCGAACATCCCTTTTCTGGAGAACAAAGATGGTAAAATGGTTAAGAGCTTGAGCCGCTCCGCCCACTGTGTCTAATAGTCGCGGGTTCGATTCCCGCACGGGACAAATCTTTGTGTTATCTACAATAATTTTTCTGGTCTGGGTATTTATGTATGTGAATCTTCATGTTTGTAAATGCACCCACGATACAGGAATAAATCCGAGTATGGGGCTACGTTAAAAAAAATACTACCTCGTGTATTCAGTAGGTTTGGTTTCGCATTTTTCATATAGATATTAAATAAGCAGGGTATTCAAAATTGCTTTAAGTTCATGGTAAACTCATGGTAGAACTACTGGGCTTAAAGTACATAATATAACGGATAAAACACTCCTTATATAAATAGCAGATGATGAAAGTCTTAGTGCAACGGAATAAGGTACTGATTCCGTTGCACTAAGTGCGCACGATTATTTTCTTCTTTATTTATTTATCTTAATCTACATTTAAATTATGGGAAATTAATTATAAAGGGATATATCAGTGAACACTAAGTATTACTGTAGTAATTAATGGTATGAATATACAATTAAATTACCGTATAGTACAGGTTTATTTAGTAACTAGAAGTCGTTATATTAAACGTTTAATATATCTTGGCGAGTGTAACGTTCAATCAAATATTTTAGGTTTGCCTCTGCATTTCCCTCTATGAGAAAGGCAGAGGTGTACTATATACAACCATAGCATCACAGGCAATGTTAGGTGCCAATGCAATAGGAAGCGGATTCGGACTAGTTACTGATAAATTTTCCTTAAAAAAGTCCCTGTAAAGGTTATACGGATTCTAGGATTCGAACCTAGGATCTCCTAATCGCCAGCGGCCCCATGCACCATCTGAGCAACAAAGCAGTGATCAATTTATAAAGATGGCCGAAATGTCATACATATAACATACAAATTAGTTGTTTACAACAAAATAGTACCAATGTAACATAGTAACAACTTAAAAGAACAACATTAACACCACTAGTCTCGGAACCACACTCGAGACTAATCGCGTATATTAAGTACACCAGCTACTTTGTTACCACTAATAATAGAATCGCAAACAATGCGGAAGGATTATTGAGACACTTGTAAAAGAACAATCTTCAACGCAATACTCACTGCTTCGAAATAGACCATCAAAAAAGCTCCAATAAGAATTTATCAACGGCGCCGTCTGCAACGCGCCCGCGCACATACAGATTTATTGCGTGTTATGTAAATGTGTACAAGATATTAGTGTCCTTAATATTTCTCCGTCGTGATTAGTGCTCACCACAAACGTGAGAAATCAGCTCTTAATGCGGTCAGCTTCGTGCAGGCTCGGGACCCAATCGGGCGATCTTCGGGTTCTCTTTTATGGACCGACAATGCCCTCACGCCGGTACGCCCGATTTTATTTGTTTCATAATTCTTGATTACAAATCTTGACCATGTTCATCTTTTGAGGGTTTTATATAATTTAAGTATATATATGAGACGAACTATGAGAGTGGAGGAAGCCAGAGAGGTATGTATGGAAAGAACCTGTTGGAATTTTGTACTCTCTGCCTACCCCGCTGGGGATCTGGCGTGATGATATAGATAGTTAGATAGATACTCTATAATTATATCTTCTTTTATTGTCCCACTGCTGGGCAAAGAGTTCCTATACTCTCAAAAATCGAGGTGAGAGAGATTAGGTGATACTCTACCACGCGGACTCAGTAAGGATTGGTGGAGGAAGGTTTGTGGCCACCTGCTATTGGGTTTTATCAATCCGCCTGTAAAGTTTCTAACTTGGCTTTCTCCTCCTCTATTTCTGAGGGTCGTGACCTCCACATCCCAGGAGTCTTGCTCTTGTGATGGTTTGCCATTTTACCCTGTCCTCGGCGACATGCAGCGCCTTGTAGACTGTAGTGTCTAGAGTGGTGCGAATCAGACCAACGTGTTGGGCTGTGGTCTCGAGGTCTTTGTCCATCGGCCTTCCTAGTAACCATTACCTTCTCCAAGCTTTAACCGGGATCAACGTCTTAACGTGCCTTTCAATGCACGATTCATTATGAAAATGCTACTAACGGTCACCCATCTCATACCGATCGAGCCGAACACTGCTTAACCTTGATAATCGATAAGAATACCGCGGTCACACAGTGCTACGAGCGCTTCACTCTAAACGTTAAACTTAATAATTGCGGGGCAACGAGCCAAAGAATAACCAATGTGGACCAAGCCAGTGACATTTGGAGTAACATAACACGATCTAGCGGGTTGGCTGATGACATAATTTGAAACATGCGTGCGTGCGCACATCATCGCTATAATTCATTACGTTTGAAACACCACCATGCGTCCCAGTCGTGTGTGGCATCTTCATAAATGTAGATTAAATAATAGCGCACAGTGATCTACCCGCCGTATATCAAAACTAATGGCGGATTAAAATAAATTTTAGGAACGTTATGACACGCAAAATATCTCGTACTCCTATGCGAACTTCACAGTACATTAACAGATAAATAAGAGAAGAGCGCTAAAATCTCCAATCATTAATAAAAAAAACGAATATTCTCGACGGGAAAAACCTAACGCAAAGGGATTCCATTAAGAAATAAAAAGCAGAACTCGTTGGTTAACTAAATCAAAAGTTTCGTAAAAGTGGCACCGCGGGACAGACTGACACATTACGGCGATAGCTGGCCAGAGATACAGCGGAGAAAAAAAAACTATGGTATCTTCAAATAAAACTTTGAAACACGAAGCTCGGGTAGCGCTTAAAAAGCAAGCATTCGCGATAGGTAGAAGACATGTACAAATAATTACCAACCCGATGCAGGCTTTCGTGCGAGCGAAATTAAACCTTGCATTAAATAAGCGTTTATTTTAATCTCTCGTTTTGTATTCTGTTTGTACTTGTGATGTTACTACACGGTTTTAGGCACCTTTAATAGGTATATTTCTAAGAGGGATATATTTTTATTAGCTAAAAAAAGTAAAAACCTAATAATAGAATTGGTGCATCCTACTTAGCTTAAGTAACTATCGATACTTAATTATGTAACTTATTCTATTCTAGCCGAAAGATGAATAACTTTTGGAAAAAAGTATTTACATATTTTCCTCGGAAACTTTTGATTCAAAGTTAGACTTGCCTTATGAAGCCAGCTTTAATAATATACATGCTAGACTCAGCTTAATATTTCCTTTAACTTTAACACAAGTAAGCGCTGCAGATTTTATACAAAGATTCATAATAATCTCGGATCTACCATAGTAGAATCGAGAAACGCCACCCGAAATATTAAAAATTAAAATAATATTTTCTTTTAATAAAGTTCAACCAAATCGCACCTTGTCCAGAAAAATATCTTCGTTATGCATTGCCAAAAATACTTTTCATGTATGCAAATCAACGTCGTATGATAAATCTGAAATGAATGACATTACGACACGACTAATTCATCAAAATATTGAAAGATATATAATGTGTGTTTTGTAAAATGATATATTGCTTTTAAAATGCGGTAAAATGTTTGTGTGCATGTTTTGTACACCGCAAATGTAAATTTGTGAATTGGATAGGAACAGGAAGGTTCTGTGTTCCCGTTTTGAGGCCACCTTGCATATGTCAGTCACATTTCAAAATGTTTAGACGTGTGCAAGCGACGACGCGCGAGTCGCTTTTGTTCTGGGCAAGCGCAGGTGAATTTGCCCTCGTTATGACACTGAGACTAAATTAATATGCTAGACAGGATCATTTGTTATTTAAATTGTCATAGTCTAAAAAAATACTGCCTATTTGTTTGTCAAGCAACATGCAGATAAAGCTGATTTTAGACTGTTGATCGAAGTATATGAGCATTTAAATAATTGGACTTTTTCAATAGTTTGAGTAGTTAAATTTAAGCTATGTTAAATATATTTCAATTATATCAATAAAGACACTAATAGCTTCCTGATTATTGATGGAATTTTTATAGTTTAGAATTATTCCGATTTGGTCCCAAAGTGGAAGGATGTATGTACTGGGGAATACCTAGACCATTTTACCATGACTAAATGACCGTGTTTTATCCAAAGAGTCTCCGTAACTGGCGAGCGTGTATGAGACGCACTATGAGAGTGAAGGAAGCCAGAGAGTTCTGTAAAGAAAGAACCTGTTGGATCCGTACTCTCTGTCTACCCCGCAAAGGATCTGGCGTAATGATATAATAAATAGATAGAGGTTATATTGGTTCAATTATCCATTAATTGATACCATGGTTCGAATTTATATTATCAGTTAACTAACTTGTAATTTGTATTTATGACGTATAAAATGGGTAATTGATTAGATGGAATAGGAACTTTTATATTATTTATTCATTGTTAAATTATTGATTGAACAAAGTTTTAACAATGGCCATAGCTTCATAAAAACACCCAAGTCATTGGATATTGTCAATATATTTGACAATATAGGTACCTATATTGTCAAATATATTGACAATATCCAATGAATTATATTTTAATAATCTGCATCTTGAATTGGATGCATGTATCAGCTGCTTTTTACTATTTAGAATCATAGACAGGAACTAGCCAGTACAAATATTTCGATTAATGTAATTAATGGTTACGTTTGTTTAAAGTGGATATAATTTAAAATTCGTTTTATAGAAACAAGAATATACCTGCTTATTATAAAGCCGGAAGTTTGTGAGGATAGATGTACGGATTTTTGTTACTCTTTCACGCAATACTACTGAGAGGCATTTAATTAAACTTTACAGTAATATTGCTTATACATCAGAATATCATGTAGACTAATATCATCATCATCATCACTTCCATCATCACCACTCATTGTTGGCATAAGCCCTCCCTTTTACGCCAATGAGCCAATCTTAGCCAGATCCTATCACACACTTAACGGTTATTTATACACATAATGTTTATTAATAGACCGGGTCTTACCTGAAGGACAAGTCAGGAGTCTCCGTAACCGGCGAGCGTGTATGAGACGAACTATGAGAGTAGAGGAAGCCAAAGAGGTATGTAAGGAAAGAGCCTGTTAGAACTCTGTACTCTCTGCCTACCCCGTAAGGGACCTGGCGTGATGATATAGATAGATAAGTGAGCGAATTCGAATTAAATGTATTTAGGTACGCCCGTGGTCTGTGAACAATTCGTAAAAATACCTAAAAGCACTTTACAAGGTAAAAATACCTTTAGACTGCCTCGTTCGTCTGGTGGCAAAGCACATCGCTTTGTGATCACGAGGTCCTGGGTTCAAATCCTAGGTCGAACAAATGTAGTTTTTCTAACGAAAAATTCCCAGTATGAGTCCGGGGTCTGGAAATTGCCCGGTATACGGCAATAGGCTCGTCCCGTATTACATGGGACCTAACATCGTCGGCGTAACGTTGGTGTACTTAGTACACCTCTGCCACCCCCTGTTGGGGAATATAGGCGTGACGGTGTATGTATACCTTTAGGTATATCATTTGTACCCGTTTTAGTAAATTTATTTCAATCGTAAAATTAACAAATTAAGCAGTAGCGATACTTATTTCTGACCGGGGTGGTGTGGTTTGGGAATATAGGCAGAAATAATGTTTGTGCTTAAAACATAATGTTAAAACTTAATATTAAGACATATTTTATTTATTAAGATATACAATGTAAAAGTGGAAGGATGCAGGTACCGGGGAAGACCTAGACTGTCTTACCACGACCAAATAAACCGAGTCTTATCTGATGGAAAAGTCAAGAGTCTCCGTAACCGGCGAGCGTGTATGAGACGAACTATGAGAGTCGAGGAAGCCAGAGAGGTATGTAAGGAAAGAACCTGTTGGAACTCTGTACTCTCTGCCTACCCCGCAAGGGATCTGGCGTGAGGTTATAGATAGATAGATAGATTATTTATTTATTTAGCATCATCAACATACAATGATAACAATATTTAAAAAACTTAATCTTATTGTTGTCATATTTATAAGTAACCATGGGATGCAAGTATTTCACTTCCTATAAAGTAAAACAGTACGATGATATTTCTTATTCGTATTTATCTTCATTTATCGTCAGAGAACCAAGGTTACCGACATAGCTCAGCGAATTAGCAAGCTGAAGTGGCAGTGGGAAGGTCACATATTCCGCAGAACCGATGGCCGTTGCGGCCGACTGGTTCTTGAGTGGAAACCGCGTGTCGGCAAACGTAGTGTAGGGCGCCCTGTAGCTAGGTGGGGCGACGATATTCGTAAGGCAGCGAGCAGGGATTGGAGAAGGAGAGCTGAAGATCGAGCTCAGTGGCGTGCCATGGAAGAGGCCTACGTCCAGCAGTGGACTGACTTGTGTTTCTATTCAAGTTACATAATTACGTCATAGGAAATCTAACGTCATAGCCTACTCGAAAATCAAATCTAGAATTCTAGATCGAAATTCAAAACACTAGTCTGGTTTACAAATTTAAAAATTCACCCGCTATTCATGATTAATGTGTCTGCTACTGTGTATGGAATATTATAGGATGACCTGCTTGCCGATGCACCGACTACCCATAATGGGCAGATGTTATTCATTCACATCAGCCTAGACACCATGGCAACTGATTTAATTGTCTGCTCATACTATTTTGGTATTGTAAGTTTTATGGATCGTCCGGCATTGGTTTCCGGTGCAGTCGCATAATTACAAAAAATAATTTAATATTTTTTAAATTCGTTTATCGTTAATCCTGTTCACGATAAAGGGGTTACGGCGAAAAAAAGGGTTTTTGTACTTCATGCACTTCGACATGGATGCAGTATTTCGAAATATGGATTTTGACTGTATATTTAAGAATCTGGTAAAAGGAATACACGACAAAACGAAATTTTCTCGATAGAAAAAAAATCTGAAATCATCTCTATCGCCTTACATTTTCTTATTCCAACGCGAAGTGCTTAAGAACTTATGAATAGAATTTACATTAAAACATAGGAAATAAGTATTTCCTCTGTTTTAATGTTAATACATAACAAAGTTCTTGTAAATCAGTTTTTTATTTCAAAGTGTGGTTTTAAAAAGAAAATTGTTTTGAACTAACGACGTTTACTCCCGAGCGCGCGCTCAATATATCCGTCCCTTATCATTCTTAAAGTGATTCGTAAAGTGATTGCATCACTGTCACTCTCGCGGTCAATAAATAGTCGGTCACGGTAGGCCCTTATACTTAAATTATTCAAAATCCTAATATTTTTTCATCATTGTATCTTCAGCCGAAAAATGTCCACTGCTGGACAGAGACCTCTCCCAAAGACCTAACCTACTCTCTCTCACCTAACCTACCATCCGTCCATGGATCTTCATTCACTCTATTTTGTTTCAAATGCAAAGCCAACATACAAAGATGTCTTATATACAGTTTTTTCCCAATGTTAAAAAACAAATTTCGTTTGACCGTGTGTTATCCGAAGGGCAAGTCAAGAGTCTCCGGCTGGTCCGGTGAAGCTGTAAAGGCTCCGCGGCCAACAGCGTAGATCATTCATACACACGAGAGTCTCCGTAACCAGCGAGCATGTATGAGACGATCTATGAGAGTGGAGGAAGCCAGGGAGGTGTGTAAGGAAATAACCTATTGGGACTCTGTACTCTCTGCCTACCCCACAACGGATGTGGCGTGATGATATAGATAAAGATAGATAGAAATTTCTTTATGGATTACTATGAAATTTAACTTACAGCAGTCCTGGCTGGTATTTGCTGTATATAATACTTAAAACACAACCAAAAAAAAAACATTTTTAAATAATTGCTCTTCTTTTTTATACTTCTTCTGTTGACTACCTATTAAAAAAAACACCTGACTAAATGTAGTCAAACTCTATAGAAAACCTACAAAAACACCAAACGTGGTTGCGACTGATATTAATGATATTATTGAAGCTGGAAGGTCACGTAATAAACAAAATCACCTGAAGAAATAAAAAAGAGACTTATTGAATCGATATATTTATACGGTGTCGGAATAATACAAACATTTTTCAACGTAAATATAAGCTCTATAGAGCTAGATTAATAAGGTGACGAGAAATTTAGTGTTTCAGTTGTCAAAATATTAGAATTCCAACACTATTTAAGCATTTTCGTAGGTATTTATTTATAAGATATGTATATAATTTTTACTGAAGTGCTTAAGTGTGAGGTGTTTTGAGGTGCTCAAATAAGGGAATAAGGGAAGTACGGTTAAAGGAAATCAATTCATGACTTAGAGAATTTTCGGTTTTGGAAGCACCGTTAACTCATAAAAATACTTTACTTGATATGATGATATGATCGGTATTTTTAACGAAACCCACTTAAGATTATTAATGCAGCGTTTTCCTAACTGCTTATTTAATATTACCCGGGTGGCCTCTACATAGTTTGTTGATTTTGGGCTACTGGAGATTAAAGTCTACTTTTTGCTTTGTCCATAGAATTTTTCATAAACTGGTATTTGAAAAACCTCAAAGCTTTTTTAGTTCAGTAAAAAGAAAACGAGTAGCTAAGTTTGGATACAAGAACAGCTGGAAATAAAATAAAGTCTTGTGTAGAAGGTTTTAACAGTGTGTCGGTGTCGGGTTGAAACAGAATGCGACACGCAAGAACATTCATTCCCTCAGCAAAAATTAGTCGTAGAGTAGACATATTTTAGAGAAAATAGAAATATTTTTCTTACTGTTAAATATTTTTTTCTCCACTCTCATACAAGCATTGCAGTAATCCAAATTCAACAAAAAAGATCTTGAAAATATAACAACAACAAAAACTAATTCATAAAATGATATAATCAACAATTAAACGGCCTATATACATCACAAATAAAACCTCGTATGTGACACTTTTATTACAGATAAGCATTCCGTTTTCATCTAGATATCATTAGTCACTCTCTTTGATCTTTTATCTCCCACATTTTTTGTTGAAGAATAAAGTAACATAGAATAAAATGTTCAAAATAGTTATTGCTTGTTACTTCTCGTGTCTGGTTTATTTTACACAGTAATAAAACATACAGAAAATATTTTGTATTAAAAAACGATCCCCTCTTTTGATATGTCAGATGCTTGAACAAATTTAAAACAGGGGTGACGCCTTGTCAATGTATTGAACTAAAATACATTTTTAAATACAAGCTTTTATACAGACTGGTAATTTAAAATGGCTAATCAAAATTAGATGTTTACACAAAATTTAGTATCTATGCTGTAGTCCGTTGAGGAATTCCTCCATCTGGAGGCAAACCTGGTGTGTATAATCAGGTCATGCTTACCATTAAAAATGCATAGTTTTTAAACCCGAACTAGGTATATTAATTTAGCATGCTCTATCAAGATTATATGCAGACTTTATACAGATTGAAATATCTCTCTTTTTTAATAGCCTATTCTGTAACCCACTGCTGGGAATAGGTCACGGTATGGACTCCTGAGGACGGTCAGATACGCCGTGGTCGGCCGAGACAAAGATAGGGTGACGACTTAGACACTTATGCGGGAAAGACATGGATACTACAGGCTCGATCGATTTGTGTGGATACGTAAAGGAATAAATATCTCTTACTAAAGAATCATAAGCAGCGATAGCCTAGTGGTTAGACAGATGGACTGCAAAGTCAGAGGTCTCGGGTTCAAACCCAGGCACGCACCTCTGTCTTTTCGAAAGCATGTGCGTATTAAAAATTAACTATCATTTTCTTTAACGAGGAAGGAAAAAATTGTGAGGAAACGTGCATGCCTAAGAGTTTTTCGAAGGTAAAGTTCGCTAACCTGCACTGGGCCAGCGTGGTGGACTATGGCCTGAACCCTCTCAGTTTGAGAGGAGGCCCGTGCCCAACAGTGGGACAGTTTCTTAACAGGGCTAATATTATTACTAAAGTATAAACTAATTGTATCCCTGAAACGTCTGAGTTCTACTCGAAAACATAACTAACTTACCCAAGATGTGAAAAGACCTTTTCTTTCCTTCCTATTTCTTAAATTAGTTTTACGTTAATAAACATTCTCGAAAATTGCCCCAGAACCAACAAACATTTGACCCATGCCATCATTATTTATCTATTTTATTAAAATAATGGGAAATATCTGTATCTAACGGACAATTTGCAATCTAAAACGAATTTTGCAATGTATTGTAAGTGCTTATATCGAAGTCGCTGACATTTTTTCTGTCAACACACACAATATAACCTCATATGTATTAATGGCTACTGAATTATAACCTCAAAATCTAATACTTTTGGTACAATATTGCGATTCCCTCGCTAGTCCGTTTAATAATAAATGCCTTAAGAGAATTTATGGGTGATTTGAAAACATACAAGTATTTTTTCATCGCTGTTGGTTCTGGGGAAAATCATGTATAAGCGCAGAACAATGCCATTTCTAGTCTAATGAGTTGCTCTTGAAGCTCTTACATAAGTTGTAGTGATTGGAGAACAGCATCCAGCTTTTTTTAATAATATGCAAGGTTTTCTAGTGTTATAACAAGCTATCTCTCGTATTTTCTAGAGATGCACATTATTGAGTTACCTTAGTTTGTCTCATGGACTTTTTCGCATTTATCCTTAAACCTTACATCGTAATACAGTGTAGTTTTTGCTCTCACAAATGACCCTACAGATAACAATGGTCTTACAGAAATATATTAAGCTTAGCTACTTTCGGTTCCTTTTCCTATAATCAACTAAATGAAATTTTTGATTGCTAAACATCCCGATTCCTTCAACAAACTTTGCGGATAAGATATGTCAGACCTATCCTCTTAGGTTACGAAGAGGATACACTTTTCAATACGTTTTAGCGAACTAATAAATTGTGAAGCTCATTATCGACGCTCCGTCTAGTAAACTTTACTACAGTTCTCTTACAAACAAAGACACCACCCACAAGTCAATCTTAATATAAAAATGACAACAGAAAAGCCATCACGGCCATATTCCCCATGCGCGGGTGGCAGATATGTACTATGTACCCCCCTTTTCGCCGACAATGTTAGATCCCATGTAATAGGGGGCGTTCCTATTGCCATTATACCAGGCACAATGCGAAAGTGGAAGCATGTACATATCAGGGAAGACCTAGACTATCTTACCATGACCAAATAGACTGAGTCTTATCTGAAGGACAAGTTAAAAGTCTCCATAACCGGAGAGTGTGTATGAGACGAACTATGAGAGTGGAGGAAGCTAGAAAGGTATGTAAAAAAGGAACCTGTTGGAACTCTGCACTCTCTGCCTACCCTGCAAGGGATCTGGCGTGATGATATAGATAGATAGATAGAAAATGCCGGACCCCGAACTGATACTGGATTTTTTTCTATTGAAAAATCACATTACATTATTCGCTACTAGACCAACAAAACACTCAACGACTGCAATTCTGAATAAGCACCATAGGACCGATGCCTACATTATAAAAATCAAGTTTTATCAAAAACCGTATCCAGACATCGTCTATTTTAGATTTCAAATTTTCAATTCTCGTCCATTGCGATGTCATTCATTTAAAATTCGGCCATGCAATATGTCTAGACTGTGGCAGACGGAATATCAATCGTCGGTGACCTAGAATTATCTAGTTTAGATAAAAAGGAGACTACCGTTGCTGTATAAATGTTACTTCAAGTACCTGATATAGGAGATGATTTTTGTAACACTAGTACCTACTATTTTTTTAAGCTGAAGCCGCTTCACCAAATGGATCGAACAGTCGCGGGTTCGATTCCCCCACGGGACAAATATTTGTCTGACCCGCAAATATTTGTTTTGGTCTGGATGTTTGTGTATGTGGACTTCATGTCTGTAAATGCACCCACGACATAGGAATAATTCCTAGCGTGGGGCTAAGTTTTTATAAAGATAAGTAAGATATCCTCACGCCAGATCTCTTGTAAGGTAGGCAGAGAGCACAAAGTTTCAACAAGGTCTGTCCTCTCAAACCTCTGGCTTCCTGCATTCTCATAGTTCGTCTCATACACGCTCGCCCATTTCGGAGACGTTTGACTATTTTTTGTTACTATTAGTTGACGTGAGATTGGAACGAAATTAATATGATAACATGTGCTTTTACAAATTTACAATTAAAATTTTATGATATTTAATCTTCATAAAAAATCTAATTTGTTATCTTCGGACGCTCAGTAATTTTTTATTTGCTCGGGTTTTTCCGTGGTGACTGTTATAGATTCTGAAAGAACTAGAACTGCAGTGATTATGTACAAGTAATTTGAAATAGTGAAGCAATCATCTGGAACTGAAAAGCCTCTCGGAAGCTTAAGGAACTCATTCAGCCCCAGACGAAATTAATTTTCTTGCGAATGGCACAAACATTACATATTAAAATTACATTAAATTAAGTATAAAATTTCACGTGAAATACTGAAAGAAGGAAACAGATCCGTTCACAAGAAACTAATTTTATTATTTCTTCTTGTGCATGCGCGAGCGAAGCCTCGGAAAAAAGCTATCTATTTATCTTTCTTCAACCCATAGTCGTCCAATACTGGACAAAGTTCTAACCCGAAGCTATATTTGAGTTAAAATATAATTCCTTAAATTAGCAGTAAGAAACATGTTTTTGTAAAACATGAACCAAATTATAGGCATGCACACGCAACACCAAGAACATTCGTCGGTAAGCAGCCGAATCTTAAATGTAACATTGACTCCAGAATCTGAATATTTCTTCACGAGTCACTTAGACAAAAACAAGATCAAAGATGAACTATGAATAATTTCAGTGCCAGATAACTTAAATGCTAGCGAAGTGTGAAATGCTTTTAAGTTATATGACAAAATATTGGATTTAAAGATATTTTAAAAAATATTTCTCTTAGAATATTATAATTTACTAATAAATAAGAGAGAACAAAGTGTTACTTACATTTCCTGTTCTTAAAACTATGAAAGACACAACAAATGTGATCTCATTTTATACAAATATTTTATTGCGCAGTAAATTATTGAAGAAATTTCTAATTCAGTTGACAAATTTTGCAGAATATTTTTCCAATTGCATCCAATTGACTATTGTACAAATTTCAATGTACACTGCTTCTCATTTATTATATAGCCACATTTAAATTATAATCTCGATGTGGCCGCTTAATCAACCTGAATGTATTCGTGTATTCATATTGAAATTCAAATGCCTTCATATTGTATCCATTCGTTTCGTACAAGGATTATGTTAAAATAATGCTGTCTGTCTGTTGTTTGTGCATCGGACTGTCACTAACATTTCAATCTCTTTGAGTTTTTGCTGCGCCTCCACTACGCCTTTTTTAAGTCATACAAAATCGAATATTTATACTCTTTTAAACATCTTTATTGACGCGGGTCTGACATCTTCGATGGAATAAGGGAAAGTATTGGACGCTTGTACTGACCACTTTTTTTGTTCGAGCAATTGTGTCTGTTAATGCTTCGAATGTTTTTAGAATTCATTTTTCATAGTCATGCATAATGTTTGTTTGATTCAATAGCACAATAATGTTAGTGAGGCCAACTCATTAGAGGACGAATCTCCTTAAAGAAATATAATAAATTGCTCAGTTTAATTTGGTAGACACACCCGAGACGGGACGCGTATCTATCACAGGAGTACTGGCGGGCGTCCAAGCCGGACCAAGTGGTGGGCCGTGCCGCCGACATGCCGTGACAGGTGCGGCATGCAACCCATGACTCGCATGCCGTACCGCTCACTCCCTTTGATATACGTTTACTAACTGCGCCTCATACCTAAAGTGTTTTCTAAATAAACATTCCGCGGTTACATCTCAGTAATAACGAAAATAAATACCATCCCATTGCAAATAACACGTGTAAATTTCACGATATTGTACATCAAGTAATGACCCGGCTGGAGGTTTATCTTGGCTGAGTTTGCACTCATAAAGAGGAACAAGCATGTGCCAAAACAATCATTAGAAGAGGTGTCGTTGTCGCGAACTAGATATAAATTAAGAAAAATGTGACAGCTACAAAATATAAATTAAAGTTAATTGCGCGATATTGTTTATATTTTCTGAATAGAAATCCCGTTGATAGTTGAACGAGTCGCCTCGAGCGGTACATCACAATCGAGCAAGCGTGGCAAGCCACGAAGTCGATCGAGCCAACTATTCATTGGCGCTCGAACGGACATTCAGTTCTAAATATTAACGTGCTCCACGTTTTGTAACCAGAATAATACTTAACAAACTAATACAATGAACGTGCAGTAAATCATCGTGTCATTTGAAAATCTCTAACGTTTTAATTAAATGTTTTCAGGTACGGTGAATGCGAACGGCGAGACGAAGCGCCAGAGGACGTCGTACACGCGGTACCAGACCCTGGAGCTGGAGAAGGAGTTCCACTTCAACCGGTACCTGACGCGGAGGAGACGGATCGAGATCGCGCATGCGCTCTGCCTCACCGAGCGCCAGATCAAGATCTGGTTCCAGAACCGTCGCATGAAATGGAAGAAGGAGCACAAGATGGCCTCGATGAACATAGTGCCGTACCATATGAACCCGTACGGCCACCCCTACCAGTTCGACCTCCACCCGAGCCAGTTCGCGCACCTCTCCGCATAGGATCAGTGGAATTTTTCGAACAGCGGATAACTGATTTACTAATCTAAACAGTCGTCCGTGTCGACGGGGTTGCTTGTAACATTTTGGTGAACATTGATGTTACAGCAACCAGACTGGGTCAGTTATTCGCTGCTTGAAAAATTTAAATAGTGTAGCTTAATTTTGTTATTGTTATTGACGGTTAGAGTGACTATACAGTGTCTGTGCAAGTTACAGTGGATAAGAACTGAAGTGACGATCAAGATGATTGTGAAGAACACGCAACGTGAACTTTATTCCAGTTTTCCATAATTGTACTAACTCGTGAAATATGTGTTAATCTACGGTAGAAAGATTCGATTATCGATTTGTCGTTTGTGCTATTTTTGCTATTAATGCTTACCAAAAAGTGTTAGCAAAAGTGACCTAAATGACGATCGATATTAGGCTCTAGTTGACGATCGATATTTACCGCAAAATGGCACAAAAGCATCGAAGTTTCTCGTCACAAAAATCATATATTGTAAACATTAAACTACAACGGTGTTAAAATTTAAAGTAGAAAGAACCTTTTACCTAGTCATAAGTTGAATCGATTTGCATTATTCGTAAAAATGTAAGATAAAATCAACCGAATACCGATATTATGTACATTGTGATGAATATAAATAAACCCTACAACGGAACCACGAGAACAGAATACTAATTCAGTTTTGCATTTCAATGTCTTTTTGCAGCTGTAGTATTTATAAATTGCCTTTGAAATAATTCAATGGACAGGACGCCAAACTTGATGTACTAAGTTCCGTGGTTTCGGGGTAAAAGAGTAATATAATTAAGATAGAATCGTAGCCAACATGCAGTAGTCATCGCTGAGAACAAATTCGGAATTGTACAGGGATAGCGTAATGGAGAACGATCGACATACTTAAAGACAAAAAAATTGTATCAGAAAATAATTATTATTATATTTAGGACATCACATTATCTAGGAACGAATGTTAGAGAGGGCTTGTAAAAGCGCTGTGAATTACCGATGTAAGCTCATTAACTTGTGAATAGGTGATTCCTTCCTATTATTGTACATAACTTCTCACGTAGTTGATACGGTGAAGAAATTAATATATTTCAGTATATCTCCCGAACTGTTTTATGTTCCTGTCCTTAGTTTGTAAATAACAAAGTATTTATCGTACTATAAATACCTACGTAATTAACTTTAGTAAGTATAATAATTGATAGTGTTTTTTTAAAAGTTTCCACAAAAGAAACCATTTTGAAAATTCATATGGCTCTATTGCATACTTTAAAATCTTTAATGTCGTATATGTAAAATGTACTTAAAGTAATACTAGCGATTAATAAAAATCTTTCCTTTCCGTTAATATTTTCAGTTGTTTTTAAATTATATCATTTATACGATTGTCATAAACCATTTGGATAATCGACAACCTTTCAAGGTTATCGACTGCTACAAATAAGTTTACCCAAAGGCGTATTTTTGTTAAATTATTATTTAATAGTTAACAAAATGACACGGAAGTAGCCCATGTCTAATTGTTCCTTAGGATTCAATTGATTGACAAAGAGTGGCTATGAAATGTTTGATTGATTCCTTGGATATCACATGTGGTTTAGACATGGTGCTAGGATATGCGAACTACACACACGAGTAACTCGGGCCAACGTTGCATCATATACGTCAGCAATGAAATTACGCGCTTATGTAAATGCTCGTCTACATGATGCGAATAACTTGTACGAAAGGTTTAACTCGCACTAGTTACTCACACAGTGTACAAGCGTCATTATGCAGCAGACGCGGTACAAAATTTTGTCGGCCTTGTACGTAAGTCAAAATCGTCTTGTCTATAGACATTGTGATTTTGAATTATGTACAAGGCCGACGTATACGTCAATACGATACAGTTCTTGAAGCGTGTCAATCTTTTGTCACGGCACGCCCTGTTAGAACGTAGACAAAAGGGTTATGTTATGCCTAAGGCGACAAAATCTTTTCAGAAGAAGGGCTAGCATGAACGGCAAGACTTTTCTTGCGAAGGAAAAAGCTTTGACGGCCCGTGATTCGAGTCTTATACGCAAGTAAAATTGTTTTGTATCCATACAGTTCAATTCTTGGAACGAGTTTTCTTATGTCAAACTTTTGTCACCGCGCGCCATGCTGGCGAAACGTAGCGTTAGAAAAAACGATTATCTCACGCCTAGGGTGAAAAAATTCGTGACTTGTCGGGCCGCCTGTCCTAGCTCTGATGGAGTTTTAAGACAGTTTTGTTAGTAATATTGGGGTCCTATAGCTTTTGCACTATGAATGTATTATTGTAACTGTAGCGTAACCTTGTTAGAACGTCAACTAAATTGGTTTAAATTCACCTTTTATATAATTTTACGAATCGTCGCATTAATATTTGTTGTCACAATTCTTTTTTATTATAAAACGTCGTGGTCAACTGTGATATTTTTTTAAATTTTAATTCTTAGGTGAAACAATGCGATTTGAGTTCGTCTAGTTGATTTATCTCACGAATTGTTTACTTCAGAGCTTTCTTTCTTACCGGTTGGTATACTTGTTGTTTTATTTATTATTTGTAAATATTAGGTAACTTAGAATAAACTATAAAAAAATGTTCAAATAACTGTATAACTTGACTTGTTTCCCTTGAAAATGTCTGTGCAATAGGATGTGGCCTAATTTCCTTCTTCTTTCGTTTTGTAATATATTTTTCCGCTCTTAAGTTTAATTACGTTATTTCTTTATTATCTAATAAAATAACTTTTATCGTTCATTCCAGTTAAATGAGGACTAGTAAAGTATGCTACTTGATCATTTAAATTATTGTATTGTATTAATAAAGTGTATTAAATTTGAAAAATTGGTGAAGATGATAAAATAAAATTATGATGATATAAGTGCGTTTCATTATAGTATTTAGAACAAAAAACATCTAAAGAATTTAGATCAATTAGAATTATTGTATGCTTTTGACTATATTGTAAACACCTCCGTCGTTTTGTATCTCTATTGTTATATTTCATGGTACCCTTCGCATAGCTACAATAGTGTAATGGGTTAAATGCTCTTGATCAATATCTCTGAACGGTTTTTGAACGGGAAGGAACCGGAACGAATGCAAGGATTGTGGTTGGTAACGATGTGCTGGAGCAAGTGAATGAGTTTGTATATCTTGAATGCGCCTTCAGTAAGGATGGGAAATACACCGCTGACATATAGAGAAGATTTAGTGCGGAGAACACAGTGAATGGTGCGATGGGAAAGCTACTTGGGAGCCGGCACTTGAGCCAAAAGGCGCAGCTGGCCATACATAATGGAGTTCTTGTCCCAACGCTGTTATATGGTAGCGAGAGGTGAGTATGTGAAAAGGAGAATGAAAGTAGGATAAATGCAGTAGAAATGCGAGCTCTGCGGAAGATGTGCGGAGTGAAGCTGACCGAATTCATTCGCAACAGCGTAGTAAGAAAGCGAGTAGGTATGAAAGATAGTATCGGTGTAAAGATGAGAAAGGGCATGCTCCGTTGGTTCGGGCATATAGAAAGAATGTCAGAAGAAAGAATAACAAAACAGATATATAATGTGAAAGTGGAAGCATGTCGGAAGACGTAGACTATTTTACCACGACCAAATAGACCGAGTCTTATCTGAAGGAAAAGTCAAGAGTCTCCGTAACCGGCGAGCGTGTATAAGACGAACTATGAGAGTGGAGGAAGCCAAAGAGGTATATCAGGAAAGAACCTGTTGGAACTCTGTACTATCTGCCTACCCCACAAGAAATCTGGCGTGATGATATAGATAGATAGATAGATCAATATCCCTATTTTAGAGTTCAGTTATAAAGTAAACTGTTGGATTATTAAGATATATAAGAACGTAAGTATCATAGTTATGCGAACCAATTTTAGTAGTGTCTAAATAATCTTCCAGAAGAGTTTGGATTGGTTTGCCACTTACTTATTAAGCAAATTATCTTGGACAATTTATGTATGTGTTTACACTATCTGGAGCCCGCAAAATGCAAAGCTGATCAGATTTAATAGAACTAAACTATCATCAATGTATTCTTAGGTAAAATTCAACACAAATATGTAGTTTAATACTACATACCCTTCCTTCCTTCTGAATTCACTAATACCTTGATCGGACGACATCCTGAGCAAGATTCGAATTTTGCGCCCCCTAAAACTTATTTTGTAGGAAGAAGGTATTGAATTTTGAAGGCTTCAAGTCTTTAAGTGTTCCTTTTGAAATTTGCGCTTCTGACGATTACGACCAGCCCCTAACAAGGACGCTGTCAGTGCTAATAATAAGAAACCAGAGTTAATTAGCCTAGGGATCATTAATACACCTAGTTCTGATCTATACCTGTAGATTTATTTCTACAGTTGGCAATTTAAGCAGCGCCATCGCGACGCCTCTGCCGGTAGTAGTCAGCTATGATAAACGACCCTCAGCAATGACATGACAGCCGAACCTGCGCGATGCGCCGATCACCACGAAGTCTTACATTGGACTGCAACATAATACGAAGCCATCAATACATCTAGATTACGCATGTACAGATCCATACTTCAATACCTATAGCTACCAATTTCCTCAATTCTCGATGCTCTAAGCGGCGCCAAAATTTCATGTGATCTACAAACGTTTGTTCCGGTCTAGGTGTATATGTATAAGAACTTTATATTTGTAAACTTTCTAAATTATTGGCGACGAGTTTCAAAGGAAGAAATACCTAGTTGTCAATTTACCTATTGCTCGATCCTATAACCAGCGCCATCCCGACGACTCTACCGGCAGCATTGAGCTATGATAAACGACCCAAAGCAATGACATGACAGCCGAACCTGCGAGGCGCCCGATCACCACGTGCTCTAACAATGGAGTGCCGAAAAATGCGAAGCCAGCCTCAGTTTGTAGGTCGAGTTCGGAGGCTAGACCTATAAATCATTGTGACGTCATATTTCGCTTTATACCTTGTTTTGATATAGATCCATTGGGGTGGGTGTATGGAAACGGTTAACAGTTTTGGAATGGAAAAATGAAACAAGCAGTAAATGCCTGTTTCGCAGCCAAGTTGACTTTTAGTGTCGTTACACTTGATAGATTTAAAAATTATATTAAAAATTCACAAATGAGTGAAGGATATTATAAATGATTTTTAAGTGGCTTTACTCAAATTGCCTGATGTTTACAAGAATATGATGTCAATTGCCCTGCCTAGCGAGCATTCAAATTGATATTAAATATCATTTTCTAACGAAGTCGATGGGGTCTTGGATTGGCCATGCTCACTAAAATGTCTTTGCTTGGGGCGGCACTGTGAAGCGGGTCACTCACTTCCCTCCAATGGGTGAGGAAAGTGATGGCTGCTTCTGAAATCATACTCATGAACGGGTGCTGCTCGTGGAGACTGGTCCGTCCTTTATCCTTTGACTGATTAAACCTGTACCGTAAGACTCTTGAATTTTGGCCCGTTTGGCATCACACTGGAGCTATAACCTAGTATTTTGTTCGCACTCGCTATATATTTTATAGTAAGCAGTTTTATTTTATTATTATTATTGTCACATTTTTTTATTATATTCCATTACAAAGTCTCAAATTTTGTAAATGAGAGGACTGAGAGACTGATTGATACCATGAGTGTAAGTATACATTTACGTTTAATGTATACTAAGCCCATCTATTTTAGTCGTCTGCATTGTTCTCCCATACCCCATGAACGCAATGTATACAAAAAGGATTGTAAAACTCATTTTAAAAAGAGTGGAGTTCCTTGCCCTTCTTCTCCAAAGGAATGACATTCCGAACGGGTGGTAAAGTCTTAAGTAATCACTAACTTTTTCTTTCTCAACTATTCATAAGTACTTCTTGGTCTACATGAATTAAAAACTTTTTACAACTACAATTTGAAAAAGGAGGCTTTGGCTGAAAACCAGTGTCGGGGGAGACTTTGTCCCCCTCCAACACATGCTGAGCCCAATGCCTTTCGGCACAGCTCACATCGAGGCAAACGTCACAAGAAGCAGTAGCAGTTTATTTGTCTTTCTTCGTTTGTGACTGTTCAGACTGAGGTTCATATGTGTGCTGTGCTGAATAAACATTTTTTCTTACTTCTTTATTTCTTTCTCCTTTTCTTACAATTAACGTGGTCAGAATATGGTGCTTACGATTGCGGAAATACATAATACAACATTTTACCTTAACTCCTTTGTTTGTGTACCCAAGTGGACTTCTTACAGTCGTTAATAGTAATAGGTAGAAAACTGAAAAATGTATGGGATTACATTGATATATTTTACAACGAAAACTCACGTGTTCAGAACAAGGTCCTATATCTAACGGAAGAGGTATATATACAAAATACTTACAACTTAATTTCAAAACTTAAATCAGACAAAGTAATATTGGGAATGTTCTATAAAAATGAAATAAGAAGCTCCGGAATCTCGAATTGAGTCTAATGTAATAGTAATAGGGTCGCCCCCTAGTTATTAGCTAGACCAACCGAGCTTTAGAATACAAACTATCCTGCACACCTTATTAAAATAGTGCTAACTCCATTATGTATTTGACATCGCACAAAGGTCGACAAATCTAGAACATTGAGGCATCTGGTCTTAAGTCGAGCGCTTAACAAATGGGTACCATTATCTACAAACAGAATTCCACTCCTCATCAGCCGAAATACGTCGACTGCAGAACAAAGGCCTCCCCCAAAGATCGCTACAACGACCGGCTTTGTGGTGTCGCATCCAGCTTCTACCTGCGACCTTCACCAGGTCATCGCTCCACCTTGTGGGGGGCCTGCCCACTCCACGTCTTCCGGTACGAGGTCGCCACTCGAGAACCTTTCTGTCCCAACGGCCGTCAGTTCTACGAGCGATGTGCTCCGCCCACTGCCACTTAAATTTGGCAATTCTAAGAGCTATATCGGTGTATTTGGTTCTCCTGCAAATCTCCTCATTTCTCATTCGATCACGCAGAGAAACTCCGAGCATAGCTCTTTCCATTGCTCTTTAGGTGACCTTGAGCCTTCTTGTGAGGCCCATCGTGAGTGACCACAGTTAAATAGAATTCCACCAAAATCACCATTTCATATACTAATAGAATACGAATACATTGCTAGACGGCAGCTAAGATATGGTTTTAGCGGATTTTTTGGTAGAGGTGAGACCCTGAGCAGCTTAGTTATACCAGTTAAAATTAATGGTTACGCTTTAAGTTAACTTTATCTATGGTAAGTGTTATTAGAACTCGATTTCCATTATGTTTACCGTCTATTTGAGGCTAACATTAAATGGTGTTACTAAACCTAAAAGAGTAAATAACATCGAAACCGTTCACGACACTAAAAGTACCACGAAAGATGTGTATCTACATTCTCGTGTTACAATGACTAATATTATTAATGTGCCACTGTCCCGCGGACGCTCAACACAACCTTACATTAAGGTGTGTCCACCTCGCGAATCATTTTTCAATCCGCCACAGCGATGCCTGTATGACACACTGTTTTGACATCAATGATAAGATTGCGCCGTTTGAGTTATTGTTGAGGAAGTTGAGCTTTGGAAATCAGCTGTTTATAGTTCCGTGGGAATGGAAGGGTGAGGGTCAGTTGCCTTTCAATTTTGGTATCTACTTACAATGAGGTAGGTCCGAATATGAATGTAGTGAAAAACTTTACTTTCAGGTTACTTATAAGCAAACATCAAACTTTTATAAAGCAACGTCTCCTTTACCTCTTGGCCTCAGTTATATTAGCTTTTTGATGCCATTATTATAAAATTAGCGATTATAAATGCAAATGTGGAAGGATGTAGGTAGGGGAAGACCTAGACTATCTTACCACGACCAAATAGACCGAGTTTTATTTGAAGTACAAGTCAAGAGTGGAGGAAGCCAGAGGTATGTAAGGAAAAACCTGTTGGAACTCTGTACTCTCTGCCTACCCCGCAAGGGATCTGGATGATGATATAAATAGAAAGCTTTTCAAAAAACAAGGAAATCGATTTCATAAGCACAAAAGTAACACAGTCTGTCGGTGCGGACGGTTACTTGGCGCCGACTTCAAATATTTAATTTTTGCCCTTTAGTTAACTCACGTAGTCGTATACTTTTGCCCTTTTTTAAGTCGTTTTCCCTTTTTTTATGATGTTTAAGCAGAATTACAGCTAAATTAGATAACGTGGAGCAAAATGGAATAGTGATACAATTTACAAATAAAAATTTTTTGAGAGGTGTCATTAATACATTCAGACGTGCATATCATCTTTTTTATCTACACTAACATAATGTAGGTACCTACTATAAGTACTAACTAAAAAATAACAAAATAAGACCGATACAAACAAATTTGCTCTAAACCAACGAAGAAAATAATATTTTATCGGAACCGTATTGAATACAATCGCGCGCGGGATAAATTCATCAATCATTCCTTTACTTGTACTTATTGAATTAAACGCGTAATATTCTACTCGTTTAACCGGGATATATTGATATTATTATGAACTTAAAATATTGAGAAGACGCAAAGCAACATCTTGCAGAAGATAACACTAAATGTGGAAACTAGTAAGGAATTAAAACAGTAATTATAAAAACTTAAATTTGTAATTGCGACATCTTTACAACACGTTTTGAAGCTCAAAATAAAATAGTAGTCTCAAAAGTGCTAGTGCCTGCCATCTAGCGCACTAAACTTAACATACCAACATTATCAAAGTACGCGAAATAATGTTTAAATTTTCCGCAGATGGCGCTAGAGGCATTCATTACACAAAATCGTATTAGAACGATTCTCGGGTCCTTCGTTTTCTAGCTAGAAAAATGTCGCAATTTGTTTTTACCTTGTATTCCAGCTTTATAAATTCAAATTTCAATATCTTGTGTGATAAATTTAAGGCAGACAAGGAGACAACTTTATTTATTGTTATTTGTGGAAACCAACCTTTCCGCATAGAACGACCATCATAAAAGGTAAGATTTTTATTTATTACGAGCTTACTTTATCGCTTGAAATACATTTCTTTTAATGCTATTAGTCTCAAATTATGGTGATATAATCTTATCTCATTATTATTGTATTCTAATAAATATTTGCATGAAATCAATGTTTTCTTATTAGGTTGGGCTTCATTTGCATATCGTTTATTCTATTCCCTACTAGGTGGCGCTGTGGAAAATGTTCTTATGGTAAAGCAGTGTCCCAGTAATTTCAAGCTTGCCGGCGAGCTTTTATTCAAAAGCTTTCCGAATAGCGTACAGGCGAAAGCATATACCTTAATTCAGTTGTTTTGTTTAACTTATAGATATTTTTTTTTACTTTTCAAATGAAAACTGATTCAAGATATCTTACTGGTAAGTTATATTTTATTAATTTACCTAAACCCTTTTTTTGTGTGTGGATTTTTGACGAAATAGCCGGATAAATTATTTGGGTTGCCTCTAAATAAAAAAGAAGTTTAACATATAAATATGAAAAAACTTTTTATTTTCAAAATATTTTTAATGCAACTATTATAATTCCTGTCATACTTTTTAGTAACCACCTATATTTTTTTTAGTATTCAGTGAGTGGCTAGTGACTACTGAGTTTTTAAATGCTAATATTTTTATTTACTCCATATTACTAAAAATACCTTAATTTTTAGTTAAATCTGACGTATTTTAGGCATGTAGGCGCTACCTACATTTAATGTTTCTTTACAGTTTTCACTTTTTAAATTCAATGTAGTCAGCCTTACAGTAATATTGAATCTAATTGACAATAACAATATATTCTACGTATTCATGCTTATAAAGGTATTTTTGTTGATATCTAAAGCACTTATGTATTTACATACTTATTTACATACTTATTTACAGCATATTAGTATTTTCATAATTAACTTAACTTACCTTTTTTATTTTATCTCTACTTACCTAGGTAATTTACATTGAAAGATAAATAAAATTCCTCGGCTAAAGCTTTATTTCTGCTATATTATACATAAATATATTTAATCCAATAAAGTAAACCAAACAAACTTATTGTTTACTAAATCAAAATCGAAAATAAATCCGTCTAATCCTATACAACCGAGGGAGGACGGTTGCGTTCGAAATTCAAACAAAAACCCATTTTTGTACCTGGCTTCTATGAATGGCGTTATTTTCGTTCGGTTCCGAAAAAGGGGCAATAAATATGGCCGCTACAAAGGCACCTTCTGCGCCTGCGCCGATGTCAGACTTGCGCATTTAGGTTACGGCGAGGGGAGGCCGGTACTGCTGGTTCTCGAATTAGACCCGTTTTCGATTTTCGAGTATCGTGTTTGTTTTAGCCGTCAAAGTAATGTATTAATTTAAAAGGTTTTTTTTAAACGAAATAATAATGGCATTGCATCACGTAGTGTGTATATTTTGTGAAGCTTAAATAAAATGTACCAATTTGATGATCATAGATACATACGTTGTTTCTTTCGGAGATATTTTCTAGACGTCTTTTTTAAAACTCCTATATTTTGCGAATACTTGAAAGTTTTATAAAAGTATTTATTTGTTTACGTAAATTGATTGCTATAGAAATCTGGTAAGTTAAACAATTTGCACCTTTAACTACGGCAGTTAGTTTAATTAACGTAGTATAATATATGTAATTAATAGACCATTACGCACTCAATACTAAAACATTCTGTGTAACAAAATATGTAGTACCGCGTTTGTAAAAAATGGTTTATTTGGAATGGCACCGCGCATTTTTAATAAACTGCTAGATTCCATAAAAAACATGCAAATAGTCAAATTTAAGAAAACTCTATAAATTATATTAATTGACAAATGTTACTATTCAATTGATACATTTCTTGATGATAATATTTTATGACTGAATTATGTTTATTTTAACTTATTATTTTAATTTGTATTTTTTCCTTCTTTTCCCTGTATTGAATTATTACTGTCATTAGTATTTGCACATGTTTAATCATAATATGACATATTCGAATAATAATTTGTATGCCGCAGGCAAAACATAGTGTTACTTTGTAACAAACTGTTTTAAGACCAGTTATTTGTTATATGTTTAACAAATAAAAAATCATTAATTAATTCATTAATTAATTCAAAAAATATGCACTTACACTAAATTATTTCTTACTTACATGTTCCCATTGTTACGGATGTAGGTATGGACATAAATTGTAATACATGACTTAATTTATAAAGTAGGTATTAAACATTGATATGAATCTGCCTTTATTAATGTTTCAACAATTAATCTGAATGACATTTAGCATATTGGCATCCTTACACCTTACGCGTGGCTCTACCAAGAGTCAATCATATTTGTAAAGTACTTATGAAATATCTTATAGTTTCATAAGTAATGAAATATTTTCACGCTGAATTAGAATAATTAGTAAGCATTTCTAAGTAATTAAAAAGTTATGGCTTACCATTGCTATTATGGAGTCCACCCGTGAATAAGTATTTTTAAATAACGTTTTCACTCCCCTCATTTCTCTTACCCAATACAAATGTATTACTGGTTTTCCCTATGAAAATATTCAATGGATCGATATATTTTCGAGTAACAAAGGTAGTCCCCATTTTTAACGAATCCCATTACCTACGACTGGGTTTCGTTGCGTTAATATTTTATTTAATGGGAGCAAGAATTTGCTCTTTTTTATTAAAATGGAAATAAGGGGGAACACGGCGTAGCGGAAAAGTTGTTAGATATTTTTGTTTTGTTTTACGGAAAGGTAGAATTAAAATATACTAGAAATGTCTTACTCGAGACCAGAGCTTTTAATTTAGGTACGTTAAGTTTTATTTCAGCAACTATCAGGCTATTTTATCAGTAAAAAGTTAGACTGAAATGTTGCCCGCGTATGGTATTGTAAATCTTAACCCAACATAATAATAACCACTATTTTACTCCCTCCAGCTAGGGTCTTAAGAGGAGATAGAAAGGGCTAATATCTAAAATCTTTATACTTGAGTTAACATTGTCGCTATTGATTACAAATAAGAAACCCTATCATAACGGTAAAAAGATACAATCTCGATCGCTTCTGACAAAGTAGCAACAGTTTTGACGTGATGACTCATGCGCCATTATAAAAATATCTTTAATCGCGCACCGATGTTTAGACACTGCACGTATCAGTCGGTACGCGATCAATCGAAAGAATTTAGGTGAAATTTGCTTATACGAGGTGTCTTGTATCTGTGCCATTTCATGTTAAATGTGTCTAAATTTACTTATGGAACTATAAATTGCGAATACTTCCTATATAAAATGTACGAACATTATTGAAAGAGTGTAGAAAAACAGGGAACAGAGTGAATAGTCCGATGGGAAAGCTACTTGGAAGCCGGCACTTAAGCCAAAAGGCGCAGCTGGCCATACATAACGGAGTGCTTGTCCCAACGCTGTTATATGGCAGCGAGAGCTGTGTATGTAAGGAGAATGAAAGTAGGATAAATGCAGTGGAAATGCGAGCTCTGCGGAAGATGTGCGGAGTGAAGTTTACCGACCGTATTCGCAACAGCGTAGTAAGAAAGCGAGTAGGCATGAAAGATAGTATCGGTGTAAAGATGAGAAAGGGTATGCTCCGTTGGTTCGGGCGTATAGAAAGAATGTCTGAAGAAAGAATGACAAAACAGATATACAATATGAAAGTGGAAGGATGTAAGACCTAGACTATCTTACCATGACCAAATAGCCGGGTCTTATCTGAAGGACAAGTCAAGAGTCTCCGTAACCGGCGAGCGTGTATGAGACGAACTATGAGAGTGGAGGAAGCCAGAGAGGTATGTAAGGAAAGAACCTGTTGGAACTCTGTACTCTCTGCCTACCCCGCAAGCGATCTGGCGTGACAATACAGATAGAGATAGATAGATGTAGAAAAAAAAGATAATACTTACCATGCTGTCAAATATATTCCTAGTGAACAGGATTACATTTAATTTTTAATAAATGGTAAATTTATTCATTCGATATTTATTAATTTTTAAGGCTGGACTGTTTAAGTTTTTTTTTTTTAAATTTCCAAATCTGATTAAAGAGTTATTGATGTATCCAGATAGCTGCTAAAAATAATAATGTAACAGAATGCCATGCCAACGTTACATCATATTTTAAAAAAGGAACAAAAACTAGGTATCAAAAAACGAATAGTCAATAATCCGTTTCAAAACGGGCACTCGGCAAAACGCCGCCTGTCGCTGTATTCGAGGGGAGAGGATTAAATTGAAATTCCTTTTTTAAATTCACCAATAGGGGGAGGGTTGACGTCGGATTGGCTGCGAGCGTCCGAGCGAAATAATCCTCCGATTGATTGACAGGGGGCACTGCATTTTATTGCAATTTTATAAATATTGTAACGGTTTTAGGATCATCGTATGTTTTGTTGATTTTATACGTTGTTATGCTTTGACTATAATTTAAACTATCATCATCTTCTACCAACACCATTAGCCAACTCGAAAAAAAAAACTAAGTAGGTACCTACTTAAAATTTTTATTTCGTTAAGTCCCATTTATAAATCGAACACTAATTATTATTTAAATTCAAAATACTTTTTTTCCTCTGAAAACCTCTGAATATATAACATGAAGATTTTTTTTTTATTTGATAAATAGGCCAAGTATACCAGTTTCTTCGACCACATATTGGTAGATTCTCATTAGCGCTACTAAAAGTACTCCAAATATTCCACCTTGTTATGTTGTTAGTCCTATTATCACTATCAACGTTCTCACGACTACCACAATGGGTACAATTTATGGGCGTTACACGACGGTTTTTTACAGAAAAATTAATAATACTTATGCATTATTACCTATAATAATATTCCGGGAAAACCTTAACTATCTCACCATAACCAAATAGCCCATGTTTTATCTGATGTGCATGTCTTCGTAACCGGAAAGCATGCATGTGACGAACGATGAGACCTGAGTATGCGAAAGAGGTCTGTAATGAAGGAATCTATTGGAACTCTGTGCAGTCTATAAATATTTGTTTAAGTCTGGTGGAAAATTGTGTATGTGAATTTCATATATGTAAACGTATCCGCGACACTGAAACAATTCCTAGAGTGGGACTCAGTTTCCTTAAAAAAATAAAGGTAAATAAAAACTGATTGAGGGTACTTATTCCTAACAAATGTTCTAACCGTTCGAAACACAAAAATAATAATACTCGTACATTCATAAATATTGCAACGCACGACGTCGACCATATCCACAGGGATCCGCGCGGCCTTCTCTCAGAACATAAAACTACGTGGTCATCTTCCAAACTCATACAACCGTCTAAAATAAACGGTGTGATTCGGTGTCGTAACGTAAATATAAAAATTAAGGGCACACTATACTCATATGCAATAAATCCAACCCGCAGTTACCTAATCACAATGATATAAATTCGTACATAGCGCACGCTCCATCGAGCTACATACGAACTATTGAGTCATCGGTCCGTGAAAGACGCCATATGGCATCTCTAGTTGGACCGGACATGTCACGATTATAAAGCGGCGGTTACTTTGATGACGCGTTTAGGTGCGACTATTTTGTCGCAATTACAATTGAAATTACAATTTTTCAATTATTATTTTATAAATTCGCACATAGCTTCCTTTCAGTGCCATGAAGATGCTTACCAAGCCGTTAGTCATCGGTTTGTAAAAGACGCTTTAGGCATATCTAGTTGGACATAGGTACCGGACAGAAATGTCGAGATTGTTAAGCGGCGGTTATTTGGTGAATAGTTTAGGTGCGACTATTTTGTCGCAAGCGAAATCACAATTTTATAAATTCGCACGCATAGAGTTGCAAACTAAGCGCTTTTCAGTGCCACGGAGTTGCATACGAAATGCCGAGTCATCGGCCCGTGAACACTGAGACCCGATATGGCATCTCTAGTTTGATATCGGTACCGGATACGATTGTTAAGTGGTGTTGGTAACGAGTTCTGACGGACTATAATGTCTCAATAATTCGTAATTACAGTTTTACAAATTTGCCATAGACTCCATTCGAACCGCCTTTTAGTTCCATAGAGTTGCATACAAAGTGCTAAATCATCCGCCCGTGGACACTAAGATGCGCTATGACATTTCTAGTTGGACATAGGTACCGAACAGACGTCACGGTGGCGGTTCTGTGGCGATGAGTTCTGTTGCGATTATTATGTCGCGATAATTCATAATCAGAATTTTATAAACTCGCACATAATTCATGCTCTATCAACTCCTTGGAGCTATATACAAATGCTAAATTATCTACCCGTGATGTCTAAGGCGCCATACAGCAACTCTAGTTAGACATAAGAACCGGATACATATGTCACGATTGTAAGGCGGTGTTTATTTGGCGGTCTTTCACAATAATTCGCACTAATTACATTTTTAAAATTCGTTCAACGTGCTTAGTCCTACAATTCTAGAATTGAATCGTTGATCTATGAGCACTGAGATACCATATGTATAACATTGCGCTATTTTGCTTTGCATTGCTTGCGCTATACCTACATAGGCGCCGGACGATATTTACGCCGTACTTAAGACTTTAGGCCTTTTTATTTTGAGTGCAATTCCTATAACATTAAAATTTGTATATAGTGCATACCCCCACTGGCTTTGAAATGTTTGCTTTTACTCATTTAATAACATTTTACGGACAAATATATAAACATATTTATTATGCTAATCAAATTGAATTTTTCCCAAATACCTACGTCTTAACGTGGTTTGTCGTCTTTGCCCAATTTATCCTTAATAAAAAACAATTAGGTACTATGTGTCTAAACACTGTCATAAGTTTTCGTATCATGACTAAAAGTGCGCTTTATAACGAGCGTTTTTGAAGCACTGCAAACGTATATTGAAATCGTATATCGTTTATACCAACGCTTTATTTGCGAGTCTTGAAAAGGTTAATCTCTCGTTCGCACGAGCGCCTTTTCATCGCGCAAAGCGCTGGAATTAATTAAATGGCTTACTATATTTTTTTAAAGCGCTTGAACTCCGCCCGTAGAAAAAGCGCCCGTGCAAGATTTGGTTAATATAGGGCCCATGTGAACGCGCCTTGAACAAGCAGGCTTCGGTTACGTCACTCCACGCGCCCGTTAACGGTTTCACTGTCAATAGGTAAGCACGTATTTTACTTTTGTTTGTACGCCTTTGTACATGCTTACACACGTCTGTATTACGTAATTTTCCATCACATTTTGGTTAAGTTTTACATGCAAATTGAAAACTTTTTATAATAGCTAGCTTAGTTTTAGTAAAAATGTTCATAGTGCGCTTATCATAGACGCACTTCAAGATTTTTTAATAATTTATATGACTGGAGTATTTATTATTTTTTCTTATTTTTATATTGTCACTGTTCCAAAGTATATTGCAATGACCATATGATTTTGGTAGTACTACTACAACATATGATAAAGCAATTTGTTTCACATGTAGAGCCAAACCTCTAGAGTGTTCTTTCTTTATTATTTATGAACAATGCTTAATATTCGCGTTGTCCTATATTTTTATTGGGTTATAGTAAAATAAATTGTGAAAGGCAATTGTATTTACAGCCTAATAAAGGGTAATTAATAGATATTATTAGATCTAGAGCCTGTTAAATGTGGTAGCGAGGGGTTGTGTAGACAAATCTGTGAGGAGCTGAGGAGTGGGGCGAGGGTGGAGTGCGGGAGGGGTGACGTAGTAGGCTTGCCGCCGGTCGCACTTCGCAGCGCGCAGCCGCTCAAGCCTCTATGGTAAGTTTGAATTTCGAATATTTTTTCCTTGGCATCCTCGGGATATCGCCGCAAAATTATTATTTTATTGTAATGAATATCAATTACGTGGCTGTTTGATTTAATTCCATTGCGTGTTTCATTCGCATAAAATTTGAATTTGAAATTGAAAATACCACGAATTTATTATTGACGTTTACGTAATATTTTTATTTGAAACTATTATAATTATATAATTTTATTCCATTCCTTCTATTTTATTTCATAACAAAATAATGACTTGAATGAACAAAGGGCAAAAAGTAAAAGTCTAGTTTGGAGAGAAAAAAGTTGTCCAAATGACATTTCAACCCGTTTATTGTAGCGGCCGGTCAAATAACCCAACACATTTGGCCCGAAACGCGTGGAACAAATTGACCCTAAAATATATTGTGAATACTTACCTTAAAATATAAATACTTTTACGAACTATATAACGACAATAACTGATGAATGATTCAGGTATCACTAGCGTAAAGTATGATTTTTCTGAGCAAAACATATTTTTCCGGATACATTTAACTTGCTATCTGGGTAAAATTACACCTTAATTTCCTAATATTCTCAGCTATTAAGTGTTAGTATAGCTGTATGAATAGATACTCGTACATAGGCACTAGCACCTACATAGGTTCAAAGCTTGCATTGTTCATATGTAACTTAAATATTATTAGACCTTTATAACAAAAATACTATGTCTCTATTCTCATCTAATTACCATTCGTGACGTCATTGGAAATGCATCGTTATACTTTATCATAACAGCTTACACTTCAATCTTACCTTTTCATGGCTAACAAAACTAAATCTACTAAAATCTTGATATTTATTCATTTTCTCTACAAGATTAACCCGCGTGCTCATAAAATTTGTATTGAAACAACAAAATTGAGGGTTGGATCGTAACAACACAACAGGCTGATTCCGCATAGTGATGCAAAAGCTATTTTAGTCTTTATGTCTTTCTTATAAGACTGATTTTGTACCACTCGGTAGCTATAAGACCGTTGCTATCTTGTTATTCGTATATGAATGTTATAATTTGAGTTTTAACTAGTAAAGAGGTTTATTCCATGTATTTAGAATGCTTTACTGACTACCTGATTTCTTTCTTAAAATACTCAAGTAAGTCAAGTCAAGTATAATCATATATAAGTAATAATTTATTATTATAGCGTACTTTTGGATCTGCCCGTGTCTTAAGATTCATAACAAGACTGAAAGTCATTTTAAAATGACTAGTTTAATAAGGACTTCAATATTTGATACCAAGATCCAAGTTTCAAGGATGCGTCGTTCTGACTATCATCAAAAGAAGCCTCCAAAATCCTATCAGTTACTTTACGATTACTAATAAAACGTCCATCCTAGCCTCGATTTATAATTAATCTGAAAAGTTTAATAAGGACTTGAATTTTTGATATCACGGATCAATAAGTTTTAAGTCTAAGATGCATCCTTTCGGCAATCATCGAAATAAATCTCCGAAATCTTATTTCCAAGACTCGTCTCTCGCAACACTACGCCCAACCTACGAGAATACATACAAATCGAGTGGGATTGTATTATTTTTATTGTATTATTTACGTTATTGGGCTCGGAGTCTGCGCGGGACGCCGCCGCCCGTCGATATCGACACAGTTTCTACGCATGTGCGGAACTTCCCTGTCGCTCTGATAATATTCTGATTTCTCCTTTTATGCATGTTAATGTGTGATATCAAAAATGGTCTGACCTTTCTCCTGTACGGCCATTTTTAAAAGTTTGATAAATATCGGATGCTCTGTTGGCTTGGCTTTACAATTTTATTCCTGACATCCTTTCAATCAGTATATATCTATTGATTTTTATTTTGATACGTTTTGTTACATTTATCTACTACATAATATTAATCAAGTCAAGCTATTTGTATTTAGTATAACATCAATTCACCATTTATTCCTATCACTAGCCTCTTTAAACCAACTTTCTAAACCAGCTTCACAATTTCGTCACTTATCTATGGACTGTTGCCTCTTTGTATGCCATATCTGTTGGTCCAATATTCCTTCTCACAGTCTCATAATACGTTATCTTTTATCTCCATTTTAACATCCTAATTTAAGATACTATTTGATTTTGAATACCACATTTACAACAAACGAATTCCATTACTATTTCTACCTTTTCTCGATTACGAGTATCACATACCTTGAAATCACCAATATCTTTCACCTAATGTCCACATCCATACAACAATATCTTCATAATCAAGTAAATAGATCACACAAAGAAATGTACCTCTCGAAACAGGAAACGTTAAACCAACTTGCGAAAAATTTCCCCAAGAGAAACCGGGAAAGGGAAGATTGCTTAAGTAATCACCATTACAGACACGAGTACATGCCCCAGTTTGTTTTCTGCAACAAAAATGTAATACAATCCTCAGAGACTTAATAACTAAGGTCGAAGTATTCTTGCTTTGAACAGAGTTTAATTCTGTACTAAGACAATCATTTTTTGCTAAGTATATTGTCATTAGGACTAAAAATATCATTATTTCGATTGTCAATTTCTTCTTCTCATTTAAGATACTTTTGTTGCTTAGATTCTTCAACTTTTTCTTGATCGGAGTTCAGTTTTATTGGTTTCCTCTTTTTATCTGTCCTATCTTCTGTCTTCACTTTTGACTGATCTATATAATACGAGTATCTTCATTAAGTCAAACTTCGTCACAGTGAGATAATTGTCCAAGAAACCCGAGCCAGACTTCACATATCCTCAACCTAAGACCTTACCTTGCGCCTTATCTTGAGAACTGATGGACCTGTGGGGCGTTTTGTTCTCCGGTAGGAATCGATACCGCATTGTTCTGATCACGTAACTTACTGTTAAAATATAGTTTTTTTGTAAATTTTTTATTTTACTTCCGGTTTGAAAGATTATCGATAATCGTAGATTTCTACGATCGTACGAGAAAAACTCCGAATTAAATACAAGCCAAAATTAAAGACCATATATTTTATATTATTCTCTCTATCAAAACAAAGTTAATATTCCAACAAGAGCGAGCCGTGAAAACGGTACTAAATTTAAATTGTGCTGTATATTTCCTGTTCTCATGAATTATTATGCGATTATTAAATACGCCGCGTGGTTCCCGGCTTAGAATAGGACCAACCCATCTCATCCCATCGGGTGTCGTACAAGGCGACTAAGGGAAAACTAGGGAATGGGCAGCAGCGTTCCCTTAACACTTTTACAACCAAAAACTGCGCTCGCCAACCCGCCTGCCAAGCGTGGCGAGTATGGCAAACACCCCCAACCAATATGGAAGAAAGCAAGAAAACCAGGCCCCTAGTCCCCGGCGGTCCTGTTCGTCCTGGCCACGGTAGCAGCCATGGTAACGACAGGACAAGGGGTGCTAAGAATCTCCGGCAGAGATTCGGCTACCACCAAAACCGAAAATTGGCCCTGGTGACATACAACGCACGCACATTGAGGACAGATGAGAAGCTAGTTGAGCTGGAAGAAGAGTTAAACAAGTTGCGGTGGAGTATTGTTGGTTTATCGGAGGTCCGAAGAGAGGGCGAGGACACGATAACCTTAAAATCCGGCAACTTGTTTTACTACCGGGAGGGCGAACAGCAGTCCCAAGGTGGTGTCGGATTTATCGTCCACAAGTCACTCATAAACAACGTTGTGTCCATCACTAGTGTGTCGAGCAGGGTAGCGTACCTGATACTCAGAATATCCAAAAGATATTCGCTGAAGGTCATACAGGTCTACGCACCGACCTCGGCATACTCAGATGATGAGGTCGAAGTTATGTATGAGGACATTAGTAGAGCCATACATACTTCCAAAGCACACTTTACAGTAATTATGGGTGACTTCAATGCGCGACTGGGCAAACGGGGCGATGATGAGTTGAGAGTGGGGCAATTTGGATATGGGCAGCGCAACCCCAGGGGTCAGAGGCTGGCCGAATTTCTGGAGAAGGAGGGACTCTTTATGATGAACTCTTTCTTCCAGAAGCCGTCTCATAGGAAATGGACCTGGATGAGCCCTGATGGTTTCACAAAAAATGAGATAGACTTCATCATGAGCACCAAGCGACAAATATTTAATGATGTCTCCGTGATTCACAGGGTAAAAACCGGCAGTGATCACCGAATGGTCAGAGGCACATTAAATATTAATGTCAAAATGGAAAGATCGCGTCTGATGAAGTCTACGCTCCGACCTTCTATTACACATATCCAAAACCCCGAGAACTTTCAACTCGAATTGTCAAACCGCTTCGAATTGCTAGACAGCAGCGCATCAGTGGACGAAATCAACAATAGGTTGGTAGAGACTGTCCATACGGTCGGGTCTAAGCATTTTAAGCCCCACCGTAAAAATAGGCCTCAAAAGCTATCCGACTACACCCGAAACCTTATGGCTGAGCGACGTACCATGAGACTCCAAACCTCCGATGATGCTAAGTCCTATAGGCAGCTCAATGGACAGATATTGAAGTCCTTGCGACACGATCTACGGTCCTTCAACACAAGACGTATTGAGGAGACCATAAAGCAGAACAAGGGCTCCAAAGTGTTCGCAAGAGCCGCGTCGATTGGGCAAAGCCAGTTGACGAAGCTGAAGACGGAGGACGGAAACGTAACGTCGAATAGGTCAGAGGTGCTCAGGGAGATAGAGAGGTTCTATGGACAGTTGTATACCTCAGTAGCTGAACCTATTGTTGACTTGGTAAAAGACCCAAGAGCCAAGCTAACCCGACACTACACTGAAGATATCCCGGACATCAGCCTGTACGGGATTAGGATGGCTCTCAACCAACTTAAAAACAACAAAGCGCCGGGTGAAGACGGAATTACTGCAGAGCTTCTGAAAGCGGGCGGATCGCCGGTACTTAAAGTCCTTCAGAGGCTGTTTAATTCCGTCTTGCTCGAAGGAAAAGCGCCGGAAGCATGGAACAGGGGTGTGGTGGTACTCTTTTTCAAGAAAGGTGATAACACTTTATTAAAGAACTATAGGCCCATCACACTGCTGAGCCATGTTTACAAGTTGTTTTCGAGAGTCATCACGAATCGTCTCGAACGCAGGCTTGATGATTTCCAGCCTCCCGAACAAGCCGGTTTCCGGAAAGGCTTTAGTACCATAGACCACATACATACGCTGCGGCAGATTATACAGAAGACCGAGGAGTATAATCGGCCACTATGCTTGGCGTTTGTGGACTATGAGAAAGCCTTCGATTCGATCGAGACTTGGGCGGTTCTTAGATCTCTCCAGCGATGCCGCATTGACTATCGGTACATCGAAGTGTTGAAGTGCTTGTATAATAACGCCACCATGTCAGTCCGAGTACAAGGGCAGTGCACGAAGGCGATCTCCATAAAAAGAGGAGTAAGACAGGGAGACGTCATTTCTCCGAAACTGTTTACGACCACCATAGAGGACGCCTTCAAGCTCTTGGAATGGCGAGGACTTGGCATCAACATCAATGGCGAATACATCACTCACCTTCGATTTGCCGACGACATTGTGGTCATGGCGGAGTCGCTGGAAGATCTAGGACGAATGCTCGGCGACCTCAACAGAGTATCTCAACAAGTGGGTCTTAAAATGAACATGGACAAAACGAAAATAATGTGTAACGTCCATGTCGTACCCACCGCACTCACCGTTGGGAACTCTACTCTTGAAGTTGTCGACGAATACATTTACCTGGGACAGGTAGTCCGGTTAGGTAGGTCCAACTTTGAGAGAGAGGTCAATCGGCGAATCCAACTCGGCTGGGCAGCGTTCGGGAAACTGCGCAACATCTTCTCATCCAAAATACCTCAGTGCCTAAAGACTAAAGTTTTTAGTCAATGTGTGTTACCAGTGATGATATATGGATCAGAGACGTGGTCTCTTACAATAGGTCTCATAAAAAAGCTCAGAGTTGCTCAGCGAGCTATGGAGAGAGCTATGCTCGGCGTTTCTCTACGTGATCGAATCAGGAATGAAGAGATTCGTAGAAGAACCAAGGTCACCGACATAGCCGTTAAGATTAGCAAGCTGAAGTGGCAATGGGCGGGCCACATAGCGCGAAGATCGGACGGGCGTTGGGGCAGAAAGATTCTAGAGTGGAGACCACGTATTGGCAAGCGCAGCGTGGGACGACCACCTGCCAGATGGACCGACGATCTTGTGAAAATCGCAGGAAGTCGTTGGATGCAGGTGGCATCGGACCGGTTACGCTGGAAAGCGATTGGGGAGGCCTATGTTCAGCAGTGGACAAGTATAGGCTGAGATGATGATGATGATGATGATATTAAATACGTAGTACTTTTGCGTGTGGAATATAACAGGTAAAAATTAGCCCTTGTTTCTTTTCTGAGGGATAGTAGGGATTTTTCTTTGATGTTTTTATCTCATAGTTATAAAGTGTAGTTCGACTTTTGATATACTTTTTTAAATTCATTTACAAATTGTGAAGGTTGGTTGGAATAATAAATAAAATTATACTGATTTCAACCTCATAGAAATCTTAATGATTTTTGTCTATTTTTAAAAGATAGATATAATTATGAGCAAATTTTTCTGTTATCAATTTCGGTTTAGTTGTTGTTGGCATTAATTATTGGTCTTAGCCATTAATAGTGATGATATTTTTTGTATATTTATAAGAACATACAGGTACTTATAGTTCACAGATATGACGTATTCATTCCGGAAGTAGACAATAATAGGATAGATATCTATTTTAATATAATGTTTTCATTTTACGAACACGCAATTAAAAATTCAATCGTTCACACTCGAAACTACGTGACTGGAATAATACGGTTTTTATTGCCGGGTGCCATGAAAGTTAGTATCTTTTTTTATATAAACACGGTATAAAGGACAACTATGATATATATCTATGAGGACAACTAAGTCAAAAACAATTTAAACTAATGATAACAGCAAAGAGAATATCTATCTATCTATCTATAACCTCACGCCAGATCCCTTGCGGGGTAGACAGAGAGTACAGAGTTCCAACAGGTTCTTTCCTTACATACCTCTCTGGCTTCCTCGACTCTCATAGTTCGTCTCATACACGCTCGCCGGTTACGGAGACTCTTAACTTTTCCATCAGATTAGACTCGGTTTATTTGGTCGTGGTAAGATAGTCTAGGTCTTCCCCGGTACCTGCATCCTTCCACTTTCACATTGTATATCTGTTTTGTCATTCTTTCCTCTGGCATTCTTTCTATATGCCCGAACCATCGGAGCATGCCCTTTCTCATATTTACACCGATACTATCTTTCATACCTACTCGCTGTCTTACTACGCTGTTGCTAATGCGGTCGGTCAGCTTCACTCCGCACATCTTTCGCAGAGCTCGCATTTCCACCGCATTTATCCTACTTTCATTCTCCTTCTTACATACCCAGCTCTCGCTACCATATAACAGCGTTGGGACAAGAACTCCGTTATGTATGGCCAGCTGCGCCTTATGGCTTAAGTGCCGGCTCCCAAGTACCTTTCCCATCGCTCCATTCACTCTGTTCCCTGCACTCACTCTTCTCTCTATGTCAGCGGTGTATTTCCCATATTTATTGAAGGCGCATCCAAGATATACAAACTCATTCACTTGCTCCAGCACATCGTTACCAACCACAATCCTTACATTCGTTCTGGTTTCTTCCCTTTCAAAAACCATAATCTTGGTTTTCTTCACATTCAAAGAGAATATAATCACTAGATAACACGACCAATGACATAGGTCCTATAACATTCTAAGATTTTCAAATCGCTTGGCCATTTTTGTTTCGTATGAAATCTATTATTTTCGTTGATCTAAATATCTTTGAAGGTGTTGCTAATAATTTGGTTTTGACAATGTTCACCAATTTTTGTAATAATGTTAGGTGACTTTCGTGACTTACTGTACTTATGAACTTCTACTTTGGTGACATTGATCGGAAATAACAATAATTTCATAAAAAAATAAACACCGTCACGTCTATATTTTCCAAGTGGGTGTGGCAGAGGTGTGCTATGTACCCCAATATATTATCGTCAACGATGTCAGGTTCTGATGTAACAGGGGACAAGCCTATTGCAATTATGTCGGGCACATAATTCCGGACCGCTATTTTTAGATCAAAAAACATGTTTTCTCTAACCTAGTATTAAAACTCAGTACTTTGTGACCATCACCTGCTCTATACCATGATCTGACGACAACAAAAAAGAATTATAATCAAAAAGGCCAGTCCAATAAAACTATTAAGTTAAAAGAGTAGGCCGCTGAGGTTCTCGCCAGATCTTCGCAGTGTGAGGCCGCGTTCGGATACGGTGGTAGTTGTGAAAGATGTAATATTTTTTAACGTTTGAAACCGCTCTTGTTGTCCTATGAAATAAAAATTTGACTTTGACAACGAAGCAACCATAAAAAAATGTTTTCCAAAAAATACTAGACCATATTTAAAAGCATAAGACTTTTAAGTTCACAAACGCTATGGTGTAGACTTTACAAGAAAGTACTTCTACCGTTCCTATGCGTGGTACCCTTGGGAAAAGTCGCGTGACAAACTTATATAAGAATTAATGTATTTTTATTGCGGCCATAATTTATTTTCATTGTCATTTAAACTTTCCGAGTTCATAAACAGCCCTGTAAATACTTAAATAATATGTTCTCGAGGATCGCGTGTTTTCGGTGACAATTTTTTGCTTGAGTTATCATAGCACCGAGTTTTACGATCCGTTTAAAATATTTTAAAATGTCTATTTATTAATACAACCGTGACCTTTATTGTTATCAATAAAACAATAATTATTCGATTTTCATAATGCCAGTACTTTTTTCTGCGGTTGTGAAGGTAATTTGTTTTTTAATCATTCATAATTTCAAAATAGTTACCTAATCACGTATCGTGTGCAAAGGGCTAAGTACGAAAAGGTTGATGTAAGCGTGACGCTACCGACATAATATGCCATCCTTGTTACACTACAAATTTACTAAATCAACATGAACGGGACAGCACGCTTAAACGCTAGCGCCACGTTAACGTTAATCTTTTCGTGCTAAGCCCTCTGTATTGCAGTGGTGATGTGTGTAGTAGTAGATGTTATTCTTTTTTGTTTTTATTTTTTTAAAACCTTTTACTATATTATTCTTTTTTAATGCACACCGTCACGCCTATATTCCCCAAGCGGGATGAGAGAGGTGTACTGTGTACACCCACTTTTCGCCGACGATGTTAGGGTCCATGCCATTGGGGGCGAGCCTATTGCCACATACCGGGCACAATTCCAGACTCCGGAATGACATTGGGAGTTTTTCGATAGAAAAACTACATTTGTCCGACCTAGGATTTGAACCCAGGATCTCGTGATCGCAGAGCACATCATTCGCCACTAGATCAATGAGGCAGTTCTTTCTTGATAATTTGCAATATTCTAAGATTATTAAGTGCTCTTAGCGTTAAGTTGCCGCTTCGTAGTTGAGTGGTCTTCTTACTATCACCAAGGATAAGGCTACAACAGCGTTCAGCTTGTTCAGTCTGATGAAGTGTGACTGCTTGTGCCATTTTCAAATATTATTTCAGTACCGTAGCAAAGGTACGGAGCTTTGGTCTTGAGCCTTGGGTCTTCCACTAAATAGACGTTAAGTCAAGTTGAAAGGAACCTGAGGAGGACGGCTCCGCGTTGTGATCCACGTCGTCCTGAGCACCGCGTTCGTACGGGGTAGGGGGGGGGGGGGAGCGTGTCATCAAATCTCCCCGGTTCCACTAGATAGGCGTTAAGTCAAGTTGAAAGGAACCCGAGGAGGACGGCGGCGCGGTGTGACCCACGTCGCCGTGAGCACCGCGTTCGTGCGGGGGGAGCGTGTCATCAAATCTCCCCCCGATGGCGGGCTCTTCAGAGCGTGGCACAAGAGGGGCACCGGTGCATTTCATATGGAGCCCTTCCAAAATGCTGATGTCGGCCACCCTGGGATTTTTAGACTCGCGGCTCGAGGCTCGCGGAAGTCCTATGCAGAATTCTCCCCAGGAAAAAAAAGTTGAAAAGAAAGGTTTATGGGTGGTTTCATAAGTTCAAACATCAATCCGCACTGGGTCCGCTGAAGTATGACCTTTTCTCTCAAACCTCTATGTTAAAAAAAAGCTTTGGCGTGTATTGGGACAGTATCTGATTTATAATATTATAATGCGGTAAAAGAAATTTGGGGAAAAAAAAAATCTCACTTAACATCGAAGAATCGATTGCCTCAATTAAAGGGCCTGTATCGGAATAGCTAATTATATACTTTTAGGTCATGAATTGAAGTCGAGACGCATATTATACTACTAATATTCTTAAGGAACAGATTCCAACAACAACTAGGGTGTAAATAGTTACCTGCCACAAAGAGGTATTTCTTCTGTGCAGTATGTGTAATAAATATAATATTCGGTTTTTGCCGTAAAGGCAACAAGAAGCCAATTTTTATAATTCTATCCTATCCCATATCACGCCACATCCCTTGCGGCGTAGGCAGAGAGTACAGAGTTTTAACAGGTTCTTTCCTTACATACCTCTCTGCCTTCCTCCTCGTCCATAGTTCGTCTTACACGCTCGAAGGTTACGGAGACTCAATTTTTATAATTTATTGTTATATTCTATTATTACTTGACATTGGCGAAATACACTGTTAAAGTGTGGGGCCATTTATTAAGAGAAGAAGAATATAATATCCGGTCTTTTTTTCATTGTTATTATAATGATTTTTTTTAAACCTTCCCCCATAAATTGTGTTGTATGCGACGATTTTTATTGCAAAGCTTTTTACTAGTACTTTGATCTTCAGAAGTCATCTTTTACAATTCTCATTGCTAAAATACATCAAACATTTCATTTTAGTAATATTTATTAATCAAATGTACACAAAAAAAAACATTCTTATGCTCCTATACTTTACATTTTTTTTTTAATAATCACTAATACATCGTGAGAAGATTAAATATATAATAGACTAGACGAATGATGCACAGAAAAAATAACATATTTTATTGACATTTTTGCTATCTGTACTGACATTTAGAAATGACTGGTACAGAGGAAAATTTCATTTATCTATTGATATTATCGGACTGGTTTCGATGTTCGGAAGTCGTTGTTGGCAAAATATGCCTCTTTTTGCCGACTTTACACGCTGATGGCAGAAATACATGTCGTTTAAGATGGTATTTAAGGTACAACTGTATCGATAACATCAATATAATTGTTTTGTATTTTGAATTTGAAATTATTGTTTTAGGCATTTCATTTAGGAAACATTTAAATAAATTATATAACGGTATCGTTAATAGTTCTTCTCATAGCGGCGAGCGTCTGTAGCAGAGAAGTGGCAGAGAAGTCTGTAAGCTAAAAACCTGTTGGAACTCTGTAGCCTAGCCTGCAAATGATCTGGAGTGATATAGATGGATAGTAAACTAAATATTTTTGATTTATTTTATTTTTGTTATTAGAGTGAAACCTACATTGGCTAGCAATAAATGTCTTAAATAATATGACAGTCAAATATTGACAACAATTCTTCTTCTTCAAGTTCCACTCCTATCAAGGGGCAACAACAGGGCAATTTTAACTTTTGAGGCTGCCGCTCTGAAGAGCGAGGCAGTGCTGCAGCCAAACTACTCCCTCAAGGTTTTCAACCACGAGTGCCGCCTCCGGCCAACACTTCTTTAAGTCATAAAAATACATTACAAGAATAGGGAATGCCTTCGAGAAATCAACCGTTGAGTATAATTTCGATGTGGATGTATCAATGCACAGTAAAAGGCAAAACTCGGGATAGAGTATAAACTGTTTTGCCTTACTCTACGTAGATTGGCACAAGACCAGGAATGCCCCAAAAGGAGTAGGTTTATGTCATACGGTAGTTTATAGAATGCTGATTACGATGATGCTAATGCTCCATTCTGATCTCGGTCTCGAACCTATTCGCAACTTTATTAAAAAGGCGACAACCCTTTATTTCGCGAACGCGTCCAATAATAGGAATCCGCTAATCGTAGTCGCCGCCGACTACAAACTTAACTCCCCTGTTATCAGCCGCTACCGCCGTCCGCGGCATGATCTTATCGACCCTCTCGATGCGCTTACATCCCTTCTTTCGGATACAGGTACCGCACACAGGATCAGACACCGACCTCGTCGGGGAGGTCGAGGAATCCCTTGCCCGCCGGCTAGCGCAGAGCACCACGGCGAGACACCTAGTATACCTCCTCCCCCATAGCGACTGCCCAAGACGAAGCCGTTCCTTCTTTAGGCGCCCTTGAGCTAGTAGCCCCATTGCTGGAGCGTAGTGGTTGCACGCCCTCTTATCCGGTGAAGCTGTAAAGGCCCCGCGGAACACACACACACACGATGCTAATGAAACGATCGACCAACTTGACTCCTATATCTTATCTAACTAGTCATTATGTATCTTAGCTAAATAAAAATTTATCAGCTACCTACGTTTAGATGACAAACTATACAACCCTAATCTCTCTTGATACCTATAATATAAGGTGAGAGCAAACACACAAGCGGCAGCTTCCGTCGCGTTAATCTCTTATCTCGTATTAACTTTAACAAACCAGGTTAACATAATAATCGGTAATCTTATCTTTGTAAGAAGCGAGGCGACGAAAATTTTATGAAGAATGTCGTAGATATAATTAGAAGTGGATGCAATTTTATGTTCTTAGTAGTAAGCCTAAGCAGTGATAGCCTAGTGGCTAGCCCATTGGACTGCAAAGTCAGAGGTCTTGGGTTCGAACCTAGGCATCCACCTCTGTCTTTTAAAAAGCATGTGCGTTTTAAAAATGTACTAGCACTTACTTTAACGGTGAAGGAAAATATCATGAGGAATCCTGCATGCCTAAGAGTTTCTCGAAGGTATGTGAAGTTCGCCAACCCGCACTGGGCCAGCGTTGACTATGGCCTAAACCCTCTTGAGAGGAGGCCCGTGCGGGTACGGTGGGACAGTTTCTTAACAGGGCTAATATTATTATTATTAGTAAGCCTAAGTAGAATTTAATGTGTTTCCAACTCCTCTTGTTTTCTTTTCGTTTCAATTTTTTTTTAGGGTTCCAAGACTATTCAAACGCAAGCGACACCCCGAGGTTCAAACCTTAGTGTCATTTAAGGAGACCATTGCAGATCCTGGCTTGCCGGAGTCATAGTGGTAGGAACATTGCGGGCTTTGTTTCATATAAAAGAAATTAACTAGCCTAATTTACTGACCCACTCCTGGCAAAGGTCTCCCCTTTACACTTCCACAACTGTCGATCTATTGCTATTTCGGGCTTAGCAAAAAAAAATATAGTAAGGCCGGTTGCAGGTTAAGTCCGCCATTCATTTTCACTTTTGTAAATCTAAACTATGATTCACAGTCGTCTTTGTTGAAGTCATAAGACCGAGTTTTGTAAGCTGTCATTTCATGGACTCTATAGCATACTATTTGTATATTTATTTTAATTAGTACTAACACGTTAATGCGTAAGCCAAAAATATTAAGTAACTATTAAAAAAAAGACTTAATTTCTACTGACAAAATATCCCTTTTTTTATTTTTTTTTTAAATAACCGGAGCCGTACACTAGGATTCATTTCAGTATTGTGAAAATTTAAACACACAAATACCCAGACCGAAACAAAAAATATGGGGTCACACAAAGAGTTGTCCTGTACGGGAACCGATCCCGCGACTACACGACCCAGTGGGTGGAGCGGTTTAAACTCTTAAACACTGCGCCAAATCGTCCATCAATCGTAATTTATTTTTAAAAGGACTTTCTGATAATAGATTTTCAAAGAAACGTCTTGTCTATTTTTAAAAGGACTCATTTTCTTGTTTTAAAAAGAAGATTCTCAACTGAAATAAAGTCGCTAGAGGATCTTGAAGTTTATATTCCAGACAGTGAAACATAACATCCAGTCAGAGTGTAGTTCTCGGAACAACTATAGAAAAAAAATCAACGCTGTCTGTAAACGTAGTTTCTTTTTAATGATTTCTTAAAATTAGGCGTCGTTTGAAACCAGCAATTTTTTGCAACAGTATAGTTTATCAGACTATTCTAATACTGAGATTATTATGATAAACTATATTTTGGTTTACACAGTGGTTTTAGTACTAATAATAAAAAAAATTACAAAAAAAAATTAAACGAGTTTAATAAACAGAATTAGCACATACAAGAATTATGTCCTACTTTGTATTTGTATGCAATTCATACTAGTGAATAAATTTAGAAAAAGTATTTCATGACATTTATATGATTTATAAAATTCACTAAATTTATTTAGATTCAGATATTCAGTAGATATCAAACAGATCATCTTATCAGACTTGTTATTTTACTGTTTTTAATAGCCAATGTTGCCAGTAAAATATGATTTAAATAAGCATATTAATCGATATCTCAAGACCAACCTTATCTCTTAGGTCATTACTGATTTTAAGGAGGCATGAATGCCACTAAAATATGATTTAAATAAACTTATTAATCTATATCTAAAGACCTACCTTAGGATACATACACCATTATGAAACCACGCAATGATTTACAGAATAATGTATCTAAAACACTCATGTTACTTCAATTGACAGGACGCGTACTATAATCTGTTTGGCAGTATTATAGTAATCTTACTTTGTCGTGAGAAAGAGTTATTAAATATACCAACCTAGATTTTTTTAAGGCAAACTATTGCAAATATACTGCTGAATTGAATTAAGACTCGCATACAAATAATACATATTTATTTATATCACATTATTAGTACACGATAAAGCCATAAACACTAATATGTCATGCTAAAAATATCGGGAGTCAAATTAAACTATCATAATAATTATCTCAGGTAATAGTTACAAATAGAGTCATTCGTCAAAATACTTCGCGTTAAAAATAATTAACCTGCAATACCAACAGTTGGCAATACATGGAATGGAATGAATGAATGGATATGATACTTACCTGTTTTGGTGTTTCGGTGACATTCTAGCAAATTATTAATCGGACTGAATAGATTCTAACGATTTCAAATTTTAAATAGGCTTTTAGTGGTAGAGCAAGATAAATAGCAATGCATAATTTCGAAATATCTTACCGTCTAAATCCATATATCAAACATTAATACATTTAAAACCAAAAGAAGCGCGAATTTGGCATAGGTATTGGAAACGCCTGTTTATGTTATAGATGGGTGAAATCTTTATATGTGTAAATATTTTTAAAGCAACCTAATCTGTACACGGAATTTATAATATGATTTTCTTATTATATTATAGCAGTGATTGGTTGGACTACAAAGTGGTTGGATACGCCTAGTGGTTGGACTACAAAGTCAGAGGTCTCGAGTTCAAACCCAGGCACGCACCTCTGTTTTCTCGACAATATGTGCGTATTAAAAATTAACTATCACTTGCTTTAACGGTGAAGGAAAACATCGTAAGGAAACCTGCATGCCTAAGAGTTTCTCGATGGTGTGTGAAGTTCGCCAACCCGCTCTGGGCCAGCGTGGCGTACTATAGCCTAATCCTTCTCAGTTTGAGAGGAGGCCCGTGCCCAACGGTCGGACACTTTCTTAACAGGGCTAAGATTAGACCGAAATTAAGTAAATACTGTAATTAACATGCTTTAATATCGTTTTTAAATCTTATAAGTCAAAGCCATTTTTTTCTATAACCTCTTCATTAAAATTTCTGTCATTTATTTAAGTATCATGTCATGCGTATTTTAGGGGCTCGATGCAGGGTTTTATGATGACGTGATGAACAAAGTGATGTGACCAAAAAATTCAAAATGAAATACGTAAAAGATCATAAAGGTGATATTTCAAACAACTCATAGGATGAACCGCTCGAAATAGGACCACAAATGGTTGTATGAATAAATAAAAAGCGGAAGACATATTTGGCTAGCGAACTCGTGTTTAGGAAAAAATATGAAGTTGATTAAACCGGCAGGAAGCTAACAATAAATCCTGAGTCAGTGACCCCGTGACTTGATTACGTCTAATTCTTTACGAAACTTGTTTTATTAAACAAATACAGCATGCAAAATATTAAAATTAGCATGGAAATAATAAGACCAATAGACTAATAAAAAAACTTCTATATCTATTTTTATCTATCCTATGTTCAACGGAGTATCATAGGAGTAGGAATAGCATTATATAGGGAATGCAAATATAAGTATATATCAAATACACAATATTAATACAGTTTCTGTTCATTCCCGAAAGGACGGACGGCTCTGCAGCAATGTGGCAAAAATGTCGTTCAATTTATGCCCAAATTTTAGTCCCGACTGGTCCCTTTTTGTTACCATCTGCGCGTCTCGTCGACCCGAAAGTCCAGACAGCTCCACCCTAAAAACCGTTTAGATGAGATTCTTATCCTTTCGCACGCCTGTCAAATCGCATAACGTTATCTCACTCTAAAAGTTCGAACAGCCAGGACTTGTCGCCCGTCTCTTTTTTGCACACGCGCACAGATTGTTCTATCCTTTCTGGCTCGTAATAATTCGTGTATTTCCGCTTCCCACACGAGCGGCAGCCATGTTTGGCGGGACTGTCAAGTCAACGCCAGTTTGGCGCGTATCAAGCAGGATGAACAAGGTCGGTTTTCCCATCAGTGGAAGCTTTTTGTAATGCCTGCTACATTAAATTATGATGCAGTGCTTTCATCTCTTGACATGATATTTATTAATAAATATTAATGGTTTATGTGAAATTCATTTCAGATGGCGCCACAATTGTAGAGCTCTGAGAAAAAAATGTTAAGTAAGTACTAATTATAAAATTTTAATAATATTTAGTGCTGATTAGATCTGGTATACTGCTTCGTGTTTTGTTTAAGTATCGCAGACGTTATGGCATCGTGCCAAAGGACATGTTTAACTAACTATACGTTTTATGAGCAATTGTCTGCTTCCGTTATTAGATTGTGGTGGAAAACATGATTTGCAGTTGTAGAATTGGAATTACTATTCTATGTGTCCTAACCCATATCGATTTACAGCACCAGTGTTTCGAAACATGGCCATTAAGACAGAATTGATTTTAGGAGAAAATCTTTAAGGTGTGCTAATGTACAAATCTGATGAGCAATCCTTTTTAAGATTAGATCGATTCCTCCCACAATGCTTCTTGAACAGTGTATTGCTTTTAAAATTGATGTTGTATTGATATAAATAGAGGTATCGGCCGTACCTACGACATTTCGAATTTCATTTAATCTGGGGAAAATTTCAATACATTGGTCTTTCCGGGATTTATTTATCAGGAAATATGGCATTATGAAAATAAGTTCTTTTAGTAGACACGCTTCTGACATTTCCTAATTTTTATTCAATTGTCTTCAGGTAATCCAAATATTTACCCGTTTTCTCTATCTGTTGTGCTTAAATTGTTATCTTCTTAAGTCAATTGACTACATTTCCTGTCGTTTGATGTTTTGCCTTCTAGATAGACAAACGGAGATGTTTTGCAATAAAAGGCTATTAAAGGTAAAGCATTTCTAAACAATAGCTTCAATGTGTTCAGTCTTAGAAGTAGTAACAAAGCATTGCCGTTAATTGTTCGTGCCCGAACAAACTTTCTGGGTCGGTATTTATTAGCGCCGCAAGTATGAAGGTTTCTGCATTAGTCATTGCCTCTGGTATTTTTGGGGCACAATGTTGTAAAACGTTCTTAGAATTTCCTGCTTGAGATTTTTTTTATTTGCCTGATTCTGTTATGAAATTTAGCTTTGTTCCAAAACACAATGTGTTGCATTTAAAACGCCTATGTATAGTATCTAATTCATATTATACAGTTTATGAGTAGTTGACATAGATTAGTTCATATCCTAATTATTAAGAAAAAGTTGACATCAAGCATAATATATGAATAAGAGAGCAACAGCACGATGCAAAAACTACAGTTTTAATTATATTATGCACCACGTTAGATTCACAAATGCCTTTATGAAACTATTACATGCTTAATTTAAATGCTACCAATCGTTTTTGTCTGTCACCGCGTAACAACTGTTCAAACACCATTGTAAATGATCTAACTGATTCTATTGTCTAGTCATAAGCATATTTAGAAGCAGAAATGCAAATGACACCTCTGTTGCCGGTCACCTACATGTATGAACTTGTATTAGTATGTAGTATTCATATTTTAACCATTAATATGCTGGAACCATAGTTCATAGCATCTTCGAGGTTTTAGATGTCGTAAAATAAATCATAAAACTAACGTACCCACAATGTTAAAGGAGGTCGGCTGGATTGATTTCAATGATATCTTTGATACTTATCGTTCTTAGAATTGAATAGAAACCAACAAACATATAGCATACATTATTATAGCTATGATCATCATCACCCGAAAGACTTCCACTGCATAGGTCTTCCCCAAAAACGCCACGAAGATCAGTTTAAAACTAGAATATACATTAATATTCCATTGATAATTAGTCATAACCATACCAACTTTTACTGTCCTAATAATTGTTCTAATTTGCCTATTAGCACTTCCATCTCCAAACGTACTGTTGAAATTATTTCTAATTTTTTCACTCCCGGTACATTCGTATCATCTCCCGTGTAAACAGGCAACAATTATGCAGAGCGGACTAACGAAATGTGTAAATGGGCCAATTACCGCCGCCTATGTAGGCTGCTGTACAATTAGTGGGTTACTAATAGTTTTCATCACCGATAGTTTCAAGCGATATCTTGTGTGAGAACACATCATACCGAGATCGTCACTCGTTCTGTTCGGATCGTGTTTTTGTTGTGCATTCATCTCCATCATCACTTATAAAATTCAAAGCTAATTTTAACACGGCATCATTAATTTGAATATTATACATTTTCGGAATATCGTGTTTGAAGGTGAGATTGTTTTTTTTTTGCTATCGGGTATCTAGATTATTCCTTTTATTAACTTAAGTTTGTGGCTCAAAGGCTGTGATTGTATATTTATTTGGCGGATCTAGGTCAACGGGTGCAAGTTCCTAGGGTAGAAAAGCATTATATAGTTTCGCAGTTAGTGTTCAAGAAATTTATGTTAACGACTGCAGAATGTAGTTGAATCCGTTTTATAAATCTCTGCTTTATTCCCCTTTTTATTATGTTTCACCGACGTCCTTTCCAGTTGTTCTTTGTAACATTTTTTATTTCTCTTATTCGTTCAGTTTTTATTTCTTGTTACATTAAATATAAGTTGAATTTATGTTGCTGTAGTCTGGTGGTTTTAAATTTGTGTGTTTTCGAATTAAATTTTACATTACCACGTTCTGAAGAGTTTATTATCGTTCTTTTTATATTACAATGAATACACTACCACCATGAATATTCAAAGGACATCATGTACTCAATTATCCAAATTCGGAAACAATATCGGTGAAAGATCAAGACATGTCCAAATTTGTGTGTGTGTGAATGATCTACACTGTTGGCCGCGGGGCCTTTACAGCTTCACTGGTCAGGACATGCCTAAATATCAACTCTAGTTTCTATCTAAGTCCGATTTTAATATGTCATTGTGATTAAAATTGATGACTTTAAATTTCCTATGCAAACCTTAGTGGCAAAATATGATAAATAACTATCTACTTAATTTACATATTGGATTTAAAAATGTAGGTATTTGTTTCATACACAGTTGTAGAATAAAGTCGAAAATAAAGCACATACACTTAACTTACAAATATAAGTATGGCACCTTCATAAATCATTGTTATGCTGATAGGTATGACACAGAAGAAGATTGTTTTGTTCATACTTTTATATGATTATTGGAAATGAAAAGGAAAATTGGTAAAAAAATGTAACTGTAAATATCTTTTAGTATGTTATTTCCCTTTGTTATTATAGGTATACATCATGCAGTATTCTAAGCAGCAACTGATACCTACTATATGTATTTTCGTAAATATAATAATTTTTAGTTTTACATACTTTGAATTTCAACTCTATGTACTCATATCATGATATCCTATTATGTAAATAGCAATCTCTACACACATTTACATATTTATATATGTGTATAATTTAGATTGTGAAAAGTTAGCATGTTCAACTTCTATATCCTATACAACATCTTAAGAAGACTGTGTACCTACTTCGTGTTACTTTTGCGCTGTGTGCACAAAACTATCAATAACCTTTACTGAATTGATTTTATCTTCTTCTATTGAATCTCTAAGTACTGAATTATTAAACATGAGTTAAGCATCAAACTTAACCTTTCACGTTTTTCAGTAGGCGTCGTATTGTGAAGTAGCCGTAATGAAATAAGCACAGACAATAGACGAAATCAAACATCCTAAGATTCGCTTAGCAACTAGTGGGCTGAGCGCTCAACAGATTTGTTCAACAGCTGCTTACCATCCGCGATAGAGCTCTCCCAGCCTTTGAGCATCCCCAAATCATCCTATTGACGTAAATAGGGTTCTAGCTAGGGGAGGTCTAGATATGTTGGTTTGTGGGCATAAAGTGGGGGGTCCGGGCCATTCATTCGGGGCTAGGGCGGGGGCGGTGCTCATTGGTCGTGTCCGGAGTGCGCATGCGCGTTCCCTGACCCACTTGCCAGCGCCGCGCCGCCGCCTAGCGGATGGCGACCTCGTTATGCCAAGGTTGGCGAATCAACCGACGAATTCGCGGCCTGCACAGACGTAGTGACGCGCCAATTACTTAAAGTTCGATGAACAGTGATTAAATATAGAATCGATGTTGATGTCGACGCTAACGTTCCGAATCCGTGATTGTAAAAATCGAAATTGGGATTGTAATAAAAATTGTTTCTCATGCGTGTAAGTAAGACCTACGTTCTAATATTTGAGGCTACCATTGGAAACTAAAAAAACCGAAACCTAATTAGATTACTCTATCTCTATAATAGCCATTTTCCTCGAAAACAGTAAGAAATACAAGCTTGATTTTTTTGATTCTGACTTAACATTGGTTTTTACTAACAAATCCTCTTTATAAGTAAAGTTCCATCCATTAAACTTATACCTTCCATTCAATGAATCATAACATCTGATACAAGTATTTATGAGTCAGCGTGATGCAACATTTGCGAAACGATATTACGTATGCGTAAAAACAAACGTAGGTATCTCCTTTTTATCGATTAGCGTGTTATATCTAAACGTGTTTAATATGCTATTGATTTCCTTCCGGCAAAAAATTTGATTTTTACGTTAACTTTCCCTCGCTAGCCTTGTTAACGGGATCAGCGTTATTGATTTGTAGACATAATGTTGAGGCCGTACCAACACGGGTGTCCTTACCTGTCACGATGTTTATTTTAGTCTCGTCTATGGATAAACAGCCTCAATTACGATGATCGATTACGACAGTCGGCTACTGTTACACACCTATTATACTGTCCGATTGTGGAGGTGGCGCCAGTATCATACGGTGATTTTACCATAATCGATAAAATGATCAATCGCGCGTTGACAACACTATTCATGTTGATCGATTGGTGTTTTAGATTTTGTGTTAGAATATAATTTTATATATATCAATTTTGTTATGATCGCTTGGAAATATATGAATGTTATTTTTCTCAATTTCAGATGCAGACGTGTGGCACGTATCAGCATGTCGGGAGATTATTCAGAGAAGTTTAATTTTATTTATTATGACTATTATTAATATTTTAAGCACCTTTTATAGAATATAATTCAGAATTTACCGTCTCTCTTTTAGACTTTTGAGCAGCAAAGCTATGTTAGAATAGAATACTTGAATTTTTTTGATCACCTCTTGCATAGAACTATAGAAAGAGGAGTAAGGGCCTCTTTTACAATCCTGTCATGGGTCATGACAACTACTTGTTAATCCTATCCCACATAGAAAACTATTGAACGGAACTAAAATAAATTTTTATTTATAACATACGAGTAGCACACATATATTTTTTTTATTGTTTAATATTAGTAAGATTGTAAAACATTTTCTACTCCTCTGTTAAATACTTATTACTGTTTTTTTATGAATGTTTTTGTTATTTATCTATCTATATCATCTGTAGGCAGAGAGTGCAGAGTTCCAACAAGTTCTTTCCTGACATACCTCTCTGGCTTCCTCCACTGACATGGTTCGTCTCATACACGCTCGCCGGTTACGGAGAATCTTGACTTGTCCTTCAGATAAGACTCGGTCTATTTGTTCATGGTAAGATAGTCTAGGTCTCTCCCGGTACCTACATCCTTCCACTTTCGCATTGTATATCTGTTTTGTCATTCTTTCTTCTGACATTCTTTCAATATACCCGAACCAACGGAGCATACCCTTTCTCATCTTTACACCGATACTATCTTTTATTCCTACTCCTAAGATTCAGGGGCATTTATTATTGCCCATTTAATTAAAACATATACATTTATATAAATTTTTAACTTTACTTATGACAGGTAGTCATGAGAGATATTTATTAATGTGAAGGAGGTTTAATGCCGTAATACCAACCTTCTTAGCAATTATATGGACAGCTTGGACCAGTGGTTAAGAGCTAAAGCCGTTCCATCTACTCGATCGTGTAGTCGTAGATACGATCCCCGCACGGGACAAATCTTTGTGTGACCCACAAATATTTGTTTTGTTTGAATGTTTGTGTGTGTGAATTTTAACGCACCTACCATACATAAAGAATTCTTATTGTACGGCTTATATTGATTTCTATAAATATTTTTTTTTATATATAATTGCTCGACTTAAACACCAGAGATAGATGAAGAACTTATAATTAAACTCCAGTCATTTAGATTATTTTTTCTTTTAAACGTACCTAGGATTTATTCCCGTGTAAAATGTAAAATTTACATATACAAATACCAAAATCTCACACAAAGATATGTCCCGTGCGGGAATCGAATTCGCGACTATTAGGCATAGTGGGCGGAGCGGTACGCTAAATCGTTCGTTAGATATATATATATATATATATATATATATATATATATATTTATTTATAAACATATTTATGTATATACAAGGTGTAACATAATAAACGCAAGACCTGAAAGTAGTTTGTTCTAAATCGATAACTGAATTGATTCCAACTATTTTGTTCAAATTTGCAAAAAAAAAATGCTGTTACTCAATTAGTGCGCTATAATAAAATAAATTTATTCTTAATTCAAAGCAATACGGAGATTTTAAATGCATTCCTAAAACGTTTGCCTCAATTTGCACACATACACGTACAAGTTTCATTGTTAATTGGGGTATAAAAGTGCGTAAAAAAGAGGTTAAAAATTATCGTATGGAATTTGTGAAGCAATTATCTAATTGGGGTGTCTGAGGTCTTGCGTTATATATGTTACACCTTGTATATTTATATACGCTCTCTAACATTAGTACACTGCATGTATTGTTTCCAAGATAATTAAATATTAAGCATTTCCACAAAACGCATTTCCCGTACGTACATACCATCCAAACATTTATCGCTGATTTGAGCCTCCGATATATGACACACGCACACACACACACCGTCACGCCTATATTCCCCAACCGGGGTTGGCAGAGGTGTACGACGATGTTAGGTCCTATGTTATAGGGGGCGAGCCGACTTCTAACGCTGGACCTCGTGATCACAAAGCGATGCGCTTTGCCTCTAGACCAACGAGGCAGACGATATATGCACATATTTAACAACTTTCTGTCTGCCTTCATTAATGCGCTTGACAAAAACAGAATCAAACGTATGGCTTGAGTAGCAAACTGGGATAAATAGATCGGCGGGGTTGGGCTCTCGAGGTTTCCCGGGAGTGTTTTAAATTATAACCCGCAATAAATGTAATTAATAATAATAATATCAACCTATACTGTCCTACTATGAGGCAAAGGCCTTTTCTCCCAAATCGAGGTGAGAGAGATTAGGTCATATTCCACCACGCAGATCCAGTGCGGATTGGTGGAGGCAGGCTTGTGGCCACCTGCTGTTGGAACTTACCAAGCCACCTATATGACATCCAAATTGACTTAACGACTACCGCATTAAGTGGTAACCGGGACCAAAGGCCTAACATGCCTTCCGAAGACGGAGAAGCTTGAATATGAAAATGCCAAAAGTGGCCACATCTTAGGTAGACCGAGTTGAACGCTGCTAAACCTTGGTGATAGGTAAGAACAACGTGGTCGCACAGCGCTACGAACACCTCTTAAATGTTATTAATAAAAGCAAAAAATAATAAGTATAGTATAAAAAAAAATCACTTCCCTACTAGGAAAAACGAAACCAGTGGACTAATTTAACGGAGTTTGTTTCTAAGTCTGTAGAGAAATCCGTATTACAGAACGAAAATCAACCGTGGATCTAGTTTTAAAAATAACGTTTTTATACAAAAATCAGTTTTTAAAACTAGATCACGACTGATATGTGTTCTGTAATACGAGCCTTAAAGCTTAATACGGACAGATTGTCGTTAACTTTACATTATCAGATTAATACGGCATCATTTTCACGATACAAATTTACTGAATCAACAAGCTAACATGATTCCCCGACAACATTACGATAAACGCAAATAGTTTGTGCTGACGCTCTAATTTCATATGTTCAATAGATGCTACTCTAACAATACTTAAACGACGCTTATCTTAAATCCTCACAGCTAAGTGGACTTCATAACTAATGCGAATAGAAAACGAAAACAATATACGGGAATGACATTTTTCAACAAAAAGTCACGTGGTCAGAAAAAACCGTTACTTCAAAGCCTTGTCGATGGCAAGAGAATAGATACAAACCCCTTGCCACTTCGCTAGGCCCTTAAATCAGAAACCGTCTTGATAGTAGCTTAACTTACCATCAATAATCCCAAATCGCTCAAAAATAACCCAGACTCCTTCATAGTAACGATATTCTCATTTCAGATCCTGTGCAAATTGAAGAAATGAAGAGACCAAAGTTGGTGCCCATCGGGCATCAATATTAGTGCCCTACATCTACCCTGTAGATCCGAATTTGTTTGAAGTGAGGCGACAAATTCGGTTCTAGAGAGGTTTGTGTGGTGCATGCACTGCGACTATCAAGACCTTTGAAGACACGATATCATCTGGAGGGTCAAACGACCACTACATCTGATGTTCCTGTTGTTAGATTTCTTTCATTTGTTGTTATGCGGAGAAGTACTATTTCCCTAGGTTCTGTAGTTTTCAATCTGCTGGATAATTTTTTTAATGGGATACTATGGTATCAATATTATTGTGATCTGTTTCTTTTATTTGTGTGCTGACTAGATCGGTATTTTTGTGTACCGTTTCCTTTATTCGTATATTGACTAAAATATGAAATTTAGGAGGCAAGTCTTTGAAATAGAAAATAAATAGATGTAAGTTTTGAGCTCAGCTTCCAACTGTATAAATAACTTCATTCCTGACTTGATATTAGTTAAATCAAATCAATGTTATGGATGTTAAAATTACATTGGTCGTACGCCATATTCTGCCTTTAGGCATGCAAATATCATTCGGAATAATCCAAGAACTTAAAGTACCTAGCAATTAAGAGAACAATAATTGTATAGGACGTTTTTATAAAATAATAGTTCGAATATTACTGTGAAAAACTAATCAATGAAAAGCTGGAATGTTGTAATAATGTAAATTATGTGAATGTGTCAAGACCAGGTAAGCAGTTTCGTCTTACACGCAGTGCAAGTATATCGGAATCAGCATCATCTTCCTTCTACTTGCAAACTCGTGTGATTGGATCGTTAACGACGACCGAAACTGTTTATTTTGTTTAGAAAGAGTTTCGTCTGTTTAAAAGGGGATATACCCACTCTAACAAACTTCACAACAATTAAAATACCTTATATTACTTGCCTGCTACTTGTATCAGCTAGTACATTATTGAGGACCTTTGATTGAAACAGAAGAAATGGGCCTTTCATCCCTGAGGAACTAAGAACTTTTAATTAAAAGCATATGAGAATTTGGGGTTGTAAGTAAAAAATCTTTCAAAGATTACAATCTGGCAAAATCTCCTTTTTTGAGCAGCCCCTTCTCATTTAGTGTTTGGTAAATGTTATTAAGATTGATTTCTCAATACTTTCCTATAATTTAAAATCCGGGATACTATTCAACTTCCTCTTGAAAGTGTGCAGAGAAGTGGGCCTCAAATTGTACAGCGTGAATATGTAAGCCGCGCGGTTGGGAAGTAAAGTTTACATACCCATTCTGTAAATTTTCATATCTATTTCTCTGCTCACTATCGTGTTTTATCACGCTGGCCAGTTCCATGTCCACTATACCGTACACTGAAGTGCGAGTGAGTCGTATTTAGTGAGTATGTAGTGTAGTAACATACAGTTACATATTCATGAAAAGGTACCTACATCTCTTCGACAGTGTTGTATAAAAGCCGTATCGTTACTATTTTACTAAAATTATATTATTATTATTAGCTTACGACTTCAAAAAGCTTATTATCTTAAAGAAAAACTGCCACATTATAATTCATGTGTGTGTGTATACCATGTACAACTTTAATATGACGAATGTACATTAGTAATATTAAAGTATACTTATATAATTTAGTAGTAGTTAATGCTATGATGTTAAATGAAAATTATAACAGTCAAAATTGTCATGTTTAACAAAATATTATGTTTACCCCGCAAGGGAGCTGGCGTGATAATATAGATAGGTAGAAGTAATCATTTCTCCTATTGTTTCTTAGTTTCTTTAACTTATAATTGACAATACACTTACCATACAAATAAAGAGATTTCACAAAATATGACTAATTTATTTACCTATAGTAATTATATTAACTGTCGTGTAAGGACGCAAGTAGTGGAGGATGTCAAAGTACGCAGACAAGGGAATCTTAAAAATCTGAATATCCTCAAGTTTCGAGTTCATACGAAAATTCTCTCAGGTAGACTATACAGATAAGCTTCTGTGCACTTGATCCTGTGGGATTTTACACAATCCCTATCTTAAGAACTAAGAAGTTGATAATTATCGTACACTTAAAAGGAAAAAGCTCTATTTTCAGAAAGCTAATTCATAATTACTAGGTATATATTTATATATTTTAATTGCCGTGTCTACAAAGTTCTATAGTACATTACAATCTGCACATCACATAATTAGGTACCTACATTATATATAAGAAATACTTGAAAATTACCGAATTCCAAGTATGTAGGGGTAAAATAAATCAATTTAATAAATTAATGAATAAGAACAATCCTGTTTCATCTTTTTTTATAAAGAACTTATTCATTAAACGCATTGAAATTAAATTGCCAAGCAATAAATTAAATTATAAGGAGGGTGCTGTCGGAATTTGAAAAATCAATACCCGCCCTGAAAGAGGTTGTACTTGGGTTGTACACACAATATTCAGCTATTGATTAACAGATGGCGCTAACAGACCTGAAGCCATCGTGAAGCAGTAACTTCTGTGGCTAGGCCTTGGTCGTCAATTACTACTCAGCGACAGATGGCGCTAGATTCGGTACATTATAAAAATAAGCTATATAACAGAAATTTTATGAAAAAATAAAATAAATATATCTAAGCTAAATTATTAGAATAACATAGATTGATATTCCATATAATAGGTGTCATAGACAAGTGAATATGATTTTACTATCTCTCTCTCTAGCTATGGTCGAAGAGGTCTTCCATCGACCATCTCTATTTACCCGACTGCCTCCGAAGGAGGGCGATCAGTAGTTCGTGAGGGCGATTTTTTTTAGGTATAATGAACTTTTGAATACCCTCTCAGTTTGAGAGGAGGCCCGTGCCCAACAGTGGGACAGTTTTATTACAGAGCTAAAATTATTGTTATTATAATGAACTTTGCGCATCTATTCCTTGGAATGAGATGGCCTTATAAGTTGTTTCCGCTCACTAAATTATAAATACTAAGTTCAAGTACGAAGTTATCTAGAACAATCCATTTTTAACGAAACACGTATCTCACTGTAGGTATGGAAATAGAGTTATACATTTCATAATTGTTTTTATAAGATCTGTAAAATAAAAAAAGATCATGAATTGAAATTCTATGTGCAGCTCCAAAGCGATCGCATATCTATTTGTAGTTAAATATAGAAAGATATTAAAAATTTATAGTCATATATTTTTCCCCTAAGGGCCTATCGCTATCGCCCGGGGAGTGAGTGATGCCATTACTTTAGAAAAGAATAATAAGGGACGGATATATTGATATATATTCGGTGAAACGTGGGTGTACACAGTACACCTCTGCTTCCCCTGTTTGTTTGATATATTGAGCTCGCGCTCAGAAATAAACGACGCATGTACAAAAATAAACTATGACATAAAAAAGACAAGAACTTTGCTACAGTTATCTGCTACGTTTTTGAGTAAATTCTATTGACTAGTCCTTAAGCATTTCGCGTTGGAATCAGAAAATGTGAAGCACTAGAGATGACTTTTTTTTCTATCGAGTAATTTTTGTTTAGTCGTGTATACCTTTTACCAGATTTTAAAATATACAGTCAAAAAGAGTACAATTGAGTTGACGTAACACAAATAAAATCAGCTGTTTCTCCTTTCTGTCACTACCTATCCATGTCATCACACCACATCCCTTGCGGGGAGAGTAGGCTGCTCCCTAGGCTGATAGTAGAATTTTCACTTTTCAAACATTAAAATGTTCGAAAAGTTTTTAAGCAAAATCTAATTTCAAATATAAAAATATCTATTTATGAAGTCCAGAACAATTTCATAGCGCAGTACCGGGGTAGGTACCAGGAATGTATAAGGAGCGAGAAGATTAATGACGACCGTAGACGGCAGACAACCGCGGCGGCGTTTGACAAGCGCAGGTGCGCTATTTTCATAATTGGCCCGACCCTCGCCCTTTCAGCTTTCGGGAAAGTAGTGAGTGTGGTCATGTGAGTGAGTTGGAGGTTTTCTGGAAGAAAGAACCTGTTGGAACTCTGTAGTCTCTGCCTATCACCGCGGTTTTGGCGTGATGATATAGATAGATAGATAGAAATAGGATGTTTGGATTCAATATTTTGACTTCCAGTTCAACATTTTTTCCTCCCAATCACTGTAAATATAATTTTGGTCATAAAATATGTCAAAAACATTTAGTTGAAGAGTTGTTTATGCTTATGTTCAAAATATAGAAAACAATTACCTTAGATGTAGAATAATTACTTTTATAAAAACAAAAAAAAACACCGAGTACACACACGTTTCGCTGACGATGTTAGGTCCCATGTAATAGGGGGCGAGCCTATTGCCATATACCGGGCACAATTCCAGACTCCGGACTCGTACTGGGAATTTTTCGTTAGAAAAACTACATTTGTCCGACCTAGGATTTGAACCCAGGACCTCGTGATCACAAAGCGATGCGCTTTGCCACCAGACCAACGAGGTAGTTATACTACTTATTACTAGGTTTAACTAGCCATCTAGTTCATTTACAAAGGCTGTAATAATCAGAGCACATACATTTTAAAGAATATTTGGTAATCTGTTTTTACTGAACCATTTTAATGTTTCGACGTCATCAGTTGGAAAAAAAATAATAACTGAGGGACTACTTGTGACAGGAAAGAGGCCAAAGGGAAGAATGCAGCAGAAGATGATCAAATCAGGTCCGAACAACTAAAGATAGCAGTCATCGTGCAAGTGATTACAATAAATAGAGAAGAAAACTCTAGCGACGAGGTCATGATCATCAACACTGAATGCATGAAAATAGAGATCCTGTTCAATAAATTTTCCCCAACTCTACCTACATACATGTACAAAATCAAAACGAAAAAAGTTATTGATTACTTATAAGACTCTACCACCCGTTCGAAACGTCATTCCTGTGGAGAAGAAGGATAAGAAACTTCACGGTTACATAGCGTTTATAGGGTATGGGAGAACAGTGCAGAACGCGCTAAATAGATGTGCTTAAATATAGATTAAACATAAATTTACTAAGATAAATGGTATCAATCAGTGCCTACATAGTCCTCTCATTTACAAAATAGAGACTATGAAAAGATACGTCATAAAAAATATAATAATAATAGTAAGAGAGAAAAAAATGGTTGCTATTAATTATGTAATGTGCGTACAAAATACTTGGTTATAGCTCCAGCGTGATGCCGAACGAGAAAAAATTTAACAATATTACGGTACAGCTTTGATCAGTCAAAGGATAGAGGACGGACTAGTCCCTACCAGCAGCACCCGACCACGAGTATGACTTGAAAAGGAGTCATCACTCTCCTCGACCACATTAAAGGGAAGAAGACCCGCTCCACAGAGGAACTACAGAAAACGGAACTATATCTATAATTTTTTAATTGCTTAACCCCGCACCAGGAAATATTCCTGTGTCGTGGGTGCGTTTACAAACGTGATATTCACACACACAAACACCCAGACCGAAACATACATTTGTGGGTCACACAAATATTTGCGGGAATGGAACCCCTACACTTGGTGAAGCCACCGAAAATAATTATGGTTTAAACCACTCTAGAGCAAGCCGCCGTCAACCTTAATTGTAAGTATGTATTTTTTGAAGCGTCGCCCCACACTAGGAACTATTTCGGCATCGCAGGTACGTTTACACACATGAAATCCACACACATTAAGACCCAGACTGAAACTGACTGAGATGAATATGTGGTTCACAAAAAGATTTGTCTCGTACGGCTATGGAAACCCTGGCTATAATCCAGTCACCGAAGAATCTTACGGTCTTAACCGCCCTAGAACAAGCCGAAGCCAATGTATATATGTGTTTCTTCTTTAAACGTAGTCCCAGTGTGTTAAGGGTGCGTTTACAACCATGACATTCACATATGAAACAGACATTTACAGGCTACACAATTTGTAGCGTTTGGGGATTAATATTACGACGTCTCGATTCCAGTCCGACTGGACCAGAGAGTCTTCTGTCTAAACCGCTCAAACTCAAACTCTAATGATTTAGTTTGTATAAGCCCTGCGGGTACTTATAAATAGTCATATTTACATTACTTTTCTTGAACTTAATAATCTACCACCGGATCGGAACGCGGCCTCCACTGAGAAGATCTGGCGGAAAACTCGACGGGCTAGTCTTTTTTGTTTAATTCTCTATTCATTTTTTTTATCAATTTCTGTATAGATACATACATTTTTATATTATACAAAGTTAAGTATGCGATCCAGCTTCAGAGTGATGCCTTACGACTTAGTATAAGATTAATAATAATATTTTTAAAGAATGATAAACTAAAAGAATGTCGGTGGATCAGTCTCCAAAATCAGCACCCGTCCACGAGTATGATGACATGAGTAGCCATCACCGTCCTCGACCAATCCCAGACCCCAGAGAGCAGTCAGAAAATGTCTACTAAAGGAACAATACTTCGAGCCACTATAGTTACGTGTATTTAATCGTCAATAAAATAAATAGACACTCTCGCGGAGAAGGGCAAGAAACTCCAGGACCACACCCTTCAATACCAAGCCGTCGTCAACCATATATCTATGGGGATGGACCCCGCATCTACTCAATTCAGTCATCGGAGAGACGTATGGACTAACCCGCTTTAGACCGAGCTGTTCTTTACCACAGTATAATATACTAAATGTAGGTATAGGTTATACATTATTATTCATAAGTAAATAATGGATATTCTATTATGTACCTAGTAATATTTATAGAGAGTGAAATTAAATTCTTATCAGGTAGGCACTGCTCTTTCGGCCGCCATGGTAACTGAGTTTCGCAACCAGTTGCGAAAGAGGATTTTATAATCTTTCTTGGCAACTGGTTTCGATAGAAGAGTGTTTTTTTTAATATGTAACTTGGATACCAGCAAAGAATTTCTCAAAGAGTGTAGTTATGATATACAAGTATATTTTTCCTTATACGCAACTAGTTACCAAAATTCAAGTAACCGGAATAGAAACTGTATTGTAAAGAAATGTATCTAAAATGAATAGGTCCTACTCTTTTATACGGTCTTGAATTTAAAAGATGAAAATTGTGTCATTTGATAGCTAGCTTTCTATTTAACCATTATTTAAAAAATTACTCTGTACTCTCTGCCTACCCCGCAAGGGATCTGGCGTGATGATATAGATAGATAGATTTAAATAATCTATTATTTAAATAGTTATTTTGTTTGTTCACAGGAAGAGTTATAAATGATATTTAGTAATAGTCAGTTTATTTTGTAAGTAAACAACCTTTAGATACTTTATTATAGGACTTTAGTAATATACTCTTATGTTTATTAAATTGTTTAAATAAAAGGATGTTAAGAAACTATTTATAACTATTGAAGAGCAATTGGGGAGGCATATGTTCAGCAGTGGACGAGTGTAGGCGATGATGATATGATATATATCAAAAAATATCCAGAGTAGCTAAACACCTGTACTGTTTGTTAGGATAATCTGGTACATACTTCGAATAGAGATTTCGTACAAATTTACCCATCTATCGTTTTTGATTATATCGGACATCTCCTAGTCTGTTATGGAGTACCTAGTACCTAGACGAAAACTTTTAATATCACAAAAATATGATGTAGATAATGGTTAGTTAGATTGAAAAGAAAAATCTCTATGAAAGAAAAGAAGGATATAAATAATAATAAAAAATTTATCCTCTTTCGCAACTGGTTGCGCAACTCAGTTGCCTGGCGACCGAAGGGGACACAGCTTAGTTACCTATATACAATGCGCGCTAGTGTCAACCCTATATGTGTATATCTATTTCATACCTGTAGTCGTATATATATATAGTTTACAACCCTAATCCCAAGCACTAAACGGACAAGGGTGTCACGTGTGTGAACACGAAAATCTGACTGTATCAAGGGGCTCACCTTTACATATAATGAGCACTATTAATCACACGGACCCCGCACCTTGTACAGTTAAGCTTAAGCACTACTTGACGTGAGCTGGAGCCCTGCATCTGTGCCAAAACTAATGACTTGATGGACTTGAAAAAATGTTAAGATGTGCGCTTATTGTGTAGTCACTCGACTTCTTTAAAGCAATCTTTATGAATGCTCGATAATATTAAAAAATGTGTTAAATTTGATATTATGATAATTTGTCACCGTCACGCCTATATTCCCCAAGCGGGGGTGGCAGAGGTGTACTGAGTACACCCACGTTTCGCCGACGATGTTAGGTCCCATGTAACAGGGGGCGAGACTCCGGACTCATACTAGGAATTTTTCGTTAGAAAAACTACATTTGTCCGACCTAAGATTTGGATCCAGGACCTCGTGATCACAAAGCGATGTGCTTTTCCACCAGACCAGCGAGGCAGTCATAATTTATATCCTTATTTTTTACATGTGAAATGATAGATTTAAACTTAATTTGATCTTTGCCTTGCTTTGCCTTGCAGTAGGTACACTGGCAAAAGGAAATCAATACTTAGTGTTCTTTTAAATGTGAGGCATGCCTTTTAAGTTTTGTCGTTTGAAAAAAAAAACACAACTAGAACCTTATAGTACTTTTTGTTGTTTTTCAAAGTATTCACCACGTAGCTTAATACACTTTTCCATTCGCTCAAACCAGTTAATATAACATTTATTCCACTCTAAAGTGGGGGTGTTCAAAATGGCTGAATTGAAAGCGTCGACTGCTTCTTCACCGGACTGGAACCTTTGACCACGAAGACTTTTCTTAATTTTAGGAAATGTAAAGAAATCGTTAGGGCTTAGGTCAGGACTGTATGGAGGATGGTCAAAAATTTCTACTTTTTCCTGCTTCAAATACTTAATCGTTTGACGAGCGCTGTGTGAGCTTGCGTTGTCGTGGTGCAGGATGATGCGTCGCTTTGAGTTAGATTTTCAAAGTTCGGCGATGACTTGTGGTAAACAAACTGTGGTATACCACTCTGCGTTAACCGTTCTACGATCTTCAAGTGCAATAGTCGCAACATGGCCGGTTTTTCCAACGAACGTGGCCACCATCTTCCTTGAAGTGCTTCGAGAACGAACAACTTTAGTCAGCTTTGGCTCGTCTTGAATGACCCAGATTGTAGATTGTTGTTTGGAATCAGGATCGTAGGTATAGATCCAAGATTCGTCACCACTGATGATGTCGTAGACGTGATTTGACTCTCCTCGGTTGAACCTTTGCAGAGTTTTTTTCTCTGAATGGTTGTCCCTGAGATGCCTAATAGAGCCTCTATTCCTCGATACGTCACATGACGATCTTCGAGAATTAGTTGTCTCACAGCAATGATGTTATCTTCAGTGAAAGCGGATTTTGGGCGTCCTTCGCGAGATTTGTGACTAACACTAGTATGTCCACGCTGGAATTCTAAATACCAGCGTTCGACAGTCCGCAGACATGGGGCTTTATCACTGAACACAGATGTTAGCTCTTCAAAACACTGAAGCCGTGTCAGGCCTCTTCTAAAGTTGTAGAAAATTATTGGACGAACATTTTCCTTAGAAAGATTCATTTTCATACGTAACCTGACAGATTCCAATCGACGCTGTGACTAAACAATAGCATTAAACCCTAATATTTTCAACTGTTTTGAGATTCAAAATTTAAACACATTCGAATATAGAACAGTACCAAATTCAAAATTGCCGGGAAATATGAAAACGACAGAACTTAAAAGGCCTGCCAGGTAAACCGCTAAACAGCTTTTGATAATATGAAGGATACTTGTCCTTCCCTGGGATGCAATCTAAGCCAAATTTTATCCTTTGGTCTCAATAAAACTTAAGTGTGTGAAATATGTAATAAAAAATATTTTTTTTTTATAAAATAACCCTACACTTGGATTGATTCCTGTGTCATGGGTGCGATTACAAACATGAAAATTCCTATGCACAAATACCCAGATCGAAACAAATAATTGTGGATCACACAAATATTTGTCCCGTGCTAGAATCGAACCCGGCTTAAGCTCAGAAATAGGAGATTTGGTGTGTGAAAAAGGTTTGTATGGAGAAGCCATAATTTCTCAAATTAAAAATATGAAAATTCATATTAAGTTTTTAGTAAGAAATAGGGATTTACATGTTTCGTGGTTTCAGTCCCATCGTCTACTAAATACATGCCTGAAAATCACACGAACTAAGGCATGAGTACCTACAAGCTAGTAAGACAAAATTTATCTATCTATCTACAACCTCACGCCAGATCCCTTGCGGGGTAGGCAGAGAGTACAGAGTTCCAACAGGTTCTTTCCTTACATACCTCTCTGGCTTCCTCGACTCTCATAGTCTCATGTCGTCTCATACACGCTCGCCGGTTACGGCGCCTTTTCAATCAGCCTTTTCAATCAGATAAGACTCGGTTTATTTGGTCGTGGTAAGATAGTCTAGGTCTTCCCCGGTACCTGCATCCTTCCACTTTCACATTGTATATCTGTTTTGTCATTCTTTCCTCTGGCATTCTTTCTATATGCCCGAACCAACGGAGCATGCCCTTTCTCATCTTTACACCGATACTATCTTTTATACCACACACACAGCGAGTACGCTGTCTTACTATGCTGTTGCTAATGCGGTCGGTCAGCTTCACTCCGCACATCTTCCGCAGAGCTCGCATTTCTACCGCATTAATCCTACTTTCATTCTCCTTCTTACATACCCAGCTCTCGCTACCATATAACAGCGTTGGGACAAGAACTCAGTTATGTATGGCCAGCTGCGCCTTAGGGCTTAAGTGCCGGCTCCCGAGTAGCTTTCCCATCGCACCATTCACTCTGTTCCCTGCACTCACTCTTCTCTCTATGTCAGCGGTGTATTTCCCATCCTTACTGAAGGCGCATCCAAGATATACAAACTCATTCACTTGCTCCAGCACATCGTTACCAACCACAATCCTTACAAAATTTAAAACCGGAAATAAGACAAGGTGACAACCACCTCAGAGGCAATACTGCGACGGCTGTATATTTTGTGTGCAAAATCATATTATGATAGACCAAGAGAAAAAAACCTTTCCCAATACCGTAACGTAACCACCATATTGTACTGCGCAACTTAATCCTTGAAACTGGGAGTGCGAATCTCTTAAGAGTAAATTATTCATCGCAAATATCGAATACTCTAAAAATAAGCCCCTGTTCGAAAAATTGTGTAACTGAACGAAAGCATTGAAAGCAGGAAGGGCCACGTCAAAAATTACTATTATACCCCCGACACATTATTAATGAACTGCTTATTCAAATACATTTAAAACTATTATTCATGCCGTTTACGTTTGAAATGTTCCGACCATTTCTTTGAAAGGACTCCTTTATGTTATTAATTAAAAAATGTTACCTTATGCGATTTTTAAATGTTACAAGGCGTAACGAATTGTAAGGATAAATATTTTTTATTGAGAATAGTTCGTTATTGCATTATAATTAAAGTACTTAATGATCTTGCGCGATTATGGACCTTTGCGTACTTAAAAGCGTTTTTTACTCCTAATAACTTTTGGCTATTTAATTTTCTTTCTCAGCCGTTGTTGCCACCATATTAAGTATAGTGTTTTAGCGATCATCGAGGATAAGGGCCTACCGCGATCGACTAATTATCAACCGGGAGAGTGACCGAGATGTAATTCCTTTACAAAATATTAATAAGGGACGGATATATTGAGCGCGAGCTCGGAAATAAACGACGTATGTGCAAAACCACACATCATTTTCTAAAGAAATTACACTATGACATAAGAAATAACAGTGGCACTCCGGGAGTGCCGACAGAAGTGAAAACTTGAACAATTACGTGTGTATTTCTTTAACGTCAGGAAATATTTTTAGAATCGTCAAGAAATATTTTATTGTGCAGGAAATACTTTTAAATGAAGTGTTATTTTTTAATTCATTATTATAAACAACTACTACCAAAATAATATTACAATTTTCATTTAAAACGCTATTTTACATGAAAAATAATGCATATTATTTTACATACAAAAATTGCAATCTATTGCTTAAAACGTAAATTTACAAATACATGAAAAGATTATTAGATTAGATTCATTGCATGTGTGCATTAAACAGCATATACAGAGGTGTCGGTAACAGTGTCGCGAGTTCAATTGTTTTTTCCCATCTCAAATCTCAAAAGTTTTCACTTCAAAAACTGCTTTACAAGAACTTTTCTACAATTATTTTAAGTAAATTCTATTGATTATTTCTTAATCATTTCTCGTTGGCATCAGAAAATTTAAGCAATGTCTTTATTTATTTTTGTCTAGTAAATTTCGTTTAATCGTGTATTCCTTTTACCAGATTCTACGAAATTTTAGGTCTCTAATCCACACTTCTTGAAGTGCATGAAGTACGAAAACAAGATTTTGTCGCGGTAGCCCTTTAAGTGAAAAAGCGTGTGAATTGGTCAGGCTAAGATGGGCTAACTGTTGGTGACATTAACATATGTAAGCATTTTTGTTTTAGAAACCATACTGAGCTGTTGATTTCAGCTACCATTAAATGTTATAGTCGTAAATTTTGCGTGTGTGAATGATCTACACTGTTGTTCGCGGGGCCATTACAGCTTCACCAGACAAGAGGATGAACGGGAAACTACTACACTCGACCCAGAAGGGGTAGGGGGCAACTAGCGCAAGGGCGCCTCAAGGAGGACGGCCTCGGCTTGGGCAGTCGCTATGGGGGATGGCATATACTAGATGTCTCGCCGTGGTGCTCTGCAACGGCGGGCCGGCAAACGATTCTTCGACCTCACCGGTGTCTGATCCTGTGTGCGGTATCTGTATCCAAAAGAAGGGATGTAAGAACATCATGAGGCTCGGTGAAAACATGCCGCGGACGGCGATGGCAGCTGACTGGAATGGAGTTAGTTTCGTAATCGGCGGCGGCTACGATTAGCCGATCCCTATGATAAGACGCGTTCGCGAAATATCGTGTTGTCACGAGTAGTCGTTAAGCCAAGTTGCAAGCTTTATGAGCAGCTCGATAAACTTTAGCAGCAGCTAAGCTGCCTCTCCTCTCCACATTGGGTCTAAGTGTTGTAGCACAATTCTTATTAGTCTTACCGTGAATTGTGAAAGAAGGTCTTTGACCACGAGTGCCAGTGGTTGGATAATATGTTAAAACACACACACGCGCATACCGTCACGCCTATATTCCCCAAGCGGGGGTAGCAGAGGTGAACTGAGTACACCCACTTTTTGCCGACGATGTTAGTTCCCGTGTAATAGGGGGCGAGCCTATTGCCATATACCGGGCACAATTCCAGACTCCGGACTCATACTGGGAATCTTACATTAGAAAAACTACATTTGTCTGACCTAGGATTTGAACCCAGGACCTCGTGATCACAAAGCGATGCGCTTTGCTACTTAGTTAATCATTTTTAATTAGCTAAAGTTCGCACATTTTGTTGTTATATAATTGATTACGTTCAATAGAAAGGTTAATTACTATAAGCCAAACTATAGTCGTTTTCTCACAATACTCAATGATGTACCGATAAAGTCTATTGAGAATAATGTTACTCTAAATACTAAGAATGACAATCCAATAAAGGTTTTTGTAAAATTATCGAGGATTGTTGCCATCCTGCTTATTTAACATATCTCTATAATACGGTAAAAAGCAACAACACGCTTTATTACAGGTTTCTTGAATTAGTATGTTAACACTTATCCATGATACTGGTTATGGCTTCTGAATTATATTAATCTAATAGGTTAGTTATGAATATAAACGTATTAAATCCTGGTTTTGACTAAATAGACTTAAGCGAAATTAAGAAAGACGTATCGAAATAAGAAAAGCTCAAATCATAACGAGCTTAATCAAATAACGATATAATACACATCTCTAACAAACCGTCACGGAAAAGAGAAAAAAAAACAAGAAAATGTTTTTAGCAAAAATGGAGTTCGCTTGATACGAATAACTAACCGAATTGTCAAGACCTCCCCCATTCCCCTTATGTTATACACAATAAGGAAAACGACGAAAAGTGACGGTGTTTGGAAGGGTCAAGATGTGTTGGTCGGATAAGATTTCCCGGATGCTTATTTTTTCCTTTTGATATTTTTTCGCCATTTGTCGGTTTTCGTCTTGCTCATTATTATTACGGGCAAATCCAGTCGCTGTGACTGGTGTGTTTCTCTCATTCGTCGGTTTTGCGTTCAGTCTTAACGGCGATTTTCAATTGGCCATTGTTTACATTTATATTGAGTTCAATGTTTTTCGAGTAAGTGGCATATTTTTAATTGCGAATATTGTGTAGCCATAGATTACACAAATGCTTAAAATAATAGTAGAAGAATCCGATTACAAGGCGCGTACAGCAATTTCTTTAACAAAGCTTGTACAATCTTGATTTGGTGTAAGATATGCATTTTATAGCTCAGTCTCTTTTTCACAGTAACATTAGAATAGTTTTGCTAAAGAGAAGAATTTTATAAATCAAATTAATAGGACACGAAAGGACATTACCCAAAACCGGGCTAAAGATGCGTTACCATATACAGACACTATTTATATACCAATCATTTAAATTGAATTATAAGTCCCTGCTGGCAATGTATAGCCCTATTAATAATTAAGTTTAAAAACAAAGCATAATTACTCATGATCAGTATTATAATAACTATCGAAATAAATCATATCGGAGTTGTATAAAATAATACAACAGTATTTTGTACATTAATATCTTATTGAAACCCAATGTTTATTAATATATTTGAAACGCACACGATTCAATAATATATCATGGTAAAATATGCTTACGATTCAGATCAACTATATTGTAATCTTTGATTCAGATTACTCACCATACCGAATAATTATTTTGATAAATAAGTTGATGGGTAATTGCCAAAATTACTCTTTAACAAAACCATAAGGACAGGTTTGCCATTAAGTTAACCTTCGTTTCTGCGAATATAGGAGTTTGATAAGTGTTTCTGTACCTACTAGATATTTTCTTGATAAGTGCAAGAGAATCTTGTGTACATACTAATAACGATTTCATCAAGATTAAATTATAGTCACATACCGCGGCGGTGAAGTAACTTTTCGTTGGATGAATTAACCAAATTCTATGCTAAACGTTTTGTCTTCCTGGATTGCACCTGATTCAGTAAGTAATAATAATAATATATAAGCCCGCAGGGCAGCTTGTGGCGAGCTGTTGGTGAGTAACGACACCACGGACCTGAGTGGTTCAGAGAGTCGGTCAGGGCCCCCAACTCGGCGTGTATTCGACGGTCGAGTGGAAACCGAAGGGTGCCCGCAGGACTCTCGGCTCTGCCTAGCCTTAATTGGCCGTCCAGAGAGGAGCCGTGAGAGCTATATCGACGTAGGAAGATAATGCGTTCCTTCGTCGATGTACTCCAGGGGTGGAAGTGTTAAAGGGCATAATGCCGCGAGTAACTTCGGAGAAAGCGCAGCACACCTCTCTACACCCCTGAGCCGCTCACACCGGTGTTGCCCTCAGTTGTCCTAGGACGACCGTTTGAGGGCCCATCTAGTAAGCGGCGAGTCACCGCCGGCCACGGGTAATTAGGTATCACTAATTATGGCTGGTGTCCGTCCCCTTTAAAATAGTCCAGCTTTTGTCCATCAAACCTCATTTACATAGCCCTTGTTTTCTTTCCATAATTTACAATAGTCTTTGCACCTGCCGGGGTCAGTTCGCTGGTTATGTTTCTTCATTTTCAGCAAGTGATCTCAGCAGGTGGCTTACATAACATTAACTTCTCGCAAAGGGCCTCTACGTGTTGGACCCATGCCCCCATGCCAGCCTTTCAAAGGTCCGGGTAAAGCCCGTGAATCTCAGCGAGATACATCTTCTTATCTTATCTTGTGTTGTCATTGGCTTATCGGACCGAGGAGACCTCAGGCGCACTTCGACCCGTTGGGATCTTTTGTACTGTCCTTGCCCTAACGCTCTTACATACCTGTAGAATCGAATACTCCCTGTACCAGGCTGCAGATTCCAGCAGGGGGGAAGAGCCGAAATTCCTCTGGGTTTGGATAGGCCACTCCCAGTAGCTTCATTCGCCGCGCCGCCAGAGCGTCGTAGTGGCATAAAACGTGCTTCATGGTTTCAGCTTCTGTCCCACAGTTCCTGCATGCCACGTCGCTGCAGAGGTTCATCTTATGTAGATGTTCTTTTGTGCCATAGTGGCCAGTATAAGCTCCGATTGGTTGCCTTAATTGTAGTCTGCTATATTTTAGCAGTCTCTCGCTGTCGCTGTCACACCATGTGGAAAGGCAATCCTTGGAGTGTCTCAGCCCTGTTACATAATAATACATAATAATAATAATGTTTATTTATTTCTCAAAAACATGTGTTTTATATCTCATAATAATATTTTGTTATGCATTATCATGTTCTAATTTAGTCGTAGCAAAATTTTACACCTATAGTTAGTTGATTTCAGATTGAGCCCACACAAACAATATTAATTTTAAAATACACATGGGTATTTTTTCTCCATCAAGGAGCTTCCTATAATGAAGTTTAATATAAACTTAAAAACGTTTTTGGAAAAACGTGATTATTCAAATATCCCATATCCTAGGTACATTAGCCGAACTTCCATAGGATTTTGGGCATTGTCCTTTCTACTTGCCAAAAATCAACACACTCCTTACAATAACAGGTTAAGTATTAAATAAATCAAGATCACTGGATACCAATTATGGTACATAAGTATAATTGAAATAGTCAATATTTCTATCACGTCTATAGAACTATTCTGTCTATCGTCAATTCCTATATGATTACGAAATAGTGTGATATCGGTTAAGCATAACCACATTAATAACTTATTCATCAAAGTAGTCATGCTACTTACATGTTATTACTTCAGAGCGTAGATCTGTCAATATAACCTATTCAATTAATAAACAGTGCTTTAGTCAATGTTAAAAAATAAATATTTGAAGTCGGTGCTGGTTGGTGCAGTCGGTTACTTGGCACCGACTTCAAATATTTATTTTTTTTCTTTTTGAAGTCGGTTTACCTTTTTTTATAAAAGATTTTTATTTTACAATTTTAAGTGACCAGGGAATTATTCTATAGTAGGGTACCTATAGGATTGACGTAATACCCATAATATCTCAATTTACACATGCCTATTGTTTGTCGTTAAGGAGTTCCCTGGTGTATCTTCTAAGTCCAAGGTCCAATGTCAATAAAATTAATATGGGACACCCTTGGAGATATACTGAACCCAATGCAAAAAAAATTATCAAAGTCGATCCACAATTGACGGAAATATCGCTGAACATACATAAAAAAAAGCATACATACAACCGAACATAGAACCTCCTCCTTTTTGAAGTCGGTTAACAAACCAACTTGATTCAGTCAATCTTAACTTTCATGAACGTGATTTGTATTCCACAAAATAAATTATTTTTCCCGTCTCGAGACCAATATTGCAGTTTCCATATCGAAATCCCATTGCACAGCGAACTTTTAATCAAGTCTCGGAGAAACGATTTACTATGAACATAGAGTAGAATAAAATGTGCAGACTAGACGGACACATTTTATGTCACTACTATTTAAATTAAATAATAGTACAATGCCTGGAGATATTTTTTTTTTTTAAACGTAGCCCCACACGAGGATTTATTCCTGTGTCGTGGGTGCGTTTACAAACATGAAAATTCACAAACACAAATACCCAGACCGGAACAAATAATTGTGGATCACATAAATATTTGTCCCGTGCGGGAATCGAACCCGCGACTATTAGACAGTGGGCGGAGCAGCTCAAGCTCTTAACCACTGCGCTAAATAATACGAAATTATAGCACCTCGACCTTAAAAAGATTTTATTTTTTAATTTTGATAACTCATTCGTACAAGGTGTAACATAAGACCTGAAAGTAGTTTGTTCTAAATCAGTAAATAAATCGCATCCAATTATTTTTAAAGTTAGTTAATTTTGGTTTTAAATTTTCAAAATATGCTGTTACTCGATCTGTTCGCTGTATTAAACAAAATTTAATACTTATTTACAGCATTACTATTTTAAACGTATTTCTACTACACACACCTCATAACGCATACAAAAGTTAATTAATTATTAAATTTTATGGTTAATTTGGGGACTCAAGAACTTTAAAAAAATGGTAGAAAACTCCTCAAAATTGGAAGTTTGATTTTCGTATCGTATTCGTAAAGCAATTATCTAATTGGGATGTCTGAGTTCTTGCGTTATTTATGTTCCACCTTGTATATAAAAGGTCTTTAGCATATCAAGTGTTGATTAAATTTTATAAAGCAAATTTTTTTTTTCTTTTAAAAAAACGTAGCCCCACACTAGGATTTATTCCTGTGTCGTGGGTGCGTTTACAAACATGAAAATTCACATACACAAATACCCAGACCGGAACAAATAATTGTGGATCACACAAAGATTTGTCCCGTGCGGGACTCGAACCCGCGAATATTAGACGCAGTGGGCAGAGCGGCTTAAGCTCTTAACCACTGCGCTAAATCGTCCGTCAAAATCAAAGCAAATGTAGTGGTAAAGGATTCGGGTGATAGAGTGGCAAAACGGCTCGCTAAATTTAAAGTTATTTATAGTGTTTTGTACTTATACGGACGGATTTCAATAGTAATACGATTGTAATGGGCAAAAAAGGTTGTCTAAATCATTCTAGTCTATTAAAGCAAGAAGAATACCCTAGCTAAAGCATCAAAATACTTCCTGTTAATTATTAATTATCATTTCACTTCACCATTAACCCATTTAATCCACATTTTACGTAGATTTTGTCCTTATCATCATACACTGTAAGTCTCTTTTATATAATATAACTATCAACAACATGAACATGAAGGAAACAGATATACATAATCACATAAAACTTGAACCATATTAATAACAAATGAATATCAAATGACACCGAGTTTAAGACAGCTTTGTATGACAAAGCTGAGACTTATGTCACAAATCAAAGTATAGTACTAGGCGTAACTCGTTTGCGTAATACGGGAAACGATTAATGATTAATTCATCCGTTGCCTAGTCAGTTCGCTTAAATTTGCTTTTTTTAGCATTTATAACACCATCTCGACTGCGATCTTTATTTACATTCAACTCACTAAAGTAGTAGTGCGTAGCAAAATGGAAAATAATCAAGTTTTTATAACCGATACCTATATTGTTATGTTCACTTTTCTACTTACTGCCACGGTTTATGTCTTAGCATTGATCAGTTCCTTAGCAATTATAACTGAATATTATATTATGCACTAAATATTAAGAGGTTAGATAAAAAATAGTAAATAAAACAAATATACCCTCTGTGACTTATCTAGTCTATGCGCCTCGTGGCCGCAGTCGTCGGGCGGCGCCCGCCGCGGGCAGCTCCCCATTAATCACTAGTTTTAGCTGCACGTTAAGCGCACACCGCACTGCAATGTACATGCCTAGGTACTGCACATTGTGGCTCTCTGTTTGTATATAGAAAATGGGATTATAATATTTCACAGTCGTTTCGATTTTCAACGGTTTCAACCTCAAGTTTGTGGAAACACGCGACATCGCCAAAGCGGCCAAGAGGTTAAGCTTATATTTGTTTGGATTGAAATTGTGAGGTTGCCCAATTCCTAATATCATCGTGACCATCACTTTCAGCTCATTCTACCTACTACAAGAAATAAACCTGCTCCCTCTTACGTCATATATCCTTATCCTGAGGCAATCTTAGCCAGGGCTTACGTACACAACCACGTCATCAACCCATCTTTGTATTAGCCTTCCTTAATTATAATATCACTTTTGTGGCCACCATTCAGTCAAAACTATTCCACATCTTGCGACGGGTCCTGCCCATTCTCAATATACATATATCTTATTATTACAAATTTTTCGAAGAGTTCCTTTTCAAAAACATAGCATTTGTCTGGAATTTGTAGTTCAAATATGTCAGATTGTTCCAAAGACTCAGGTTTGTTTCTAAGCAAGCACTTCTCTACTCTACAACGAGAAAACCAACTGCCAATGATCTAGCATATCAATATCAGAATTATTCGATATCTTACAACGGATCGGCATGTGTGTTCGTCCACCGTAACATTGTTACACGGTTGCTGAGTCATGTCGTTATCGAACAGTAGTTAGCTCTGATCAGGCGCCATATGGGGCTCATTGTACAAACGAATTGGTTATGCTGTTAGCTGGAGACACTCGGGACGAGGGTGTAAATATTACATTATTTTATTACCTAATAGGCAATGAAGAATTAGAGAAACTAAGGCTTGATAGTGCCAGTTAGCTTCAAATTAGCGTCATAATATAAATTCCAATATATTTTGTCATAGACCTCTGTCTTTGGCAAGAGATATCGGTCAAATAGTCAACTGTAATGCAACTATTAACCTTAATTAGGTTAGGACAGAATGAATGTAAAATAAAATGCTTGTAAAATACAATTGATGGAAACCAGAATATTTCATTCTTAACTGAAACTGGGGCATGGTCCTTCCCATGTCCATGGGTGCTGCAAAGCACTCGAAACGTCGGGAACTTAAAAATCAAAAATAAACCGCGATAAAATCCGAAAAATAGTTTTATTTCATGTGTAATATCGCGTAAATCTAAAAACTCAGTAACTGGGCTGAAATTTAATTATATATCAAACAAAACTTCATTAGATGACGAACTTTTCCAGCTTTTTAATAATAGTGTTTTGCCACTCAGGTGTGTCATGTTATTTAAATCTGAGTTCGTTTATACAAACTTATTAATAACAGGAATTTATGAAATAATAGCTAAAGGCTGCCACAACTTTGGAAGAGGTCTTTGTCATGTAGTGGACATCTTTCGGTAGATGATGATGACGATAACATAGAAAAAAACGAAATTGGATTACTCTTTTAAAACGGGCATGCTTACTTCGAATAATTTTGCATATAGCGAAATCGCAGTAGCACCAAAATGATATATTACACCAATAAAACGTTTTATTGTCCGTATTCCTAACAATAACAACCCTTTCTTGCGAAATTTCGCCAACTACCGTTTGTTACTGTTACAATTTTCTGTCTGTAAGTAATTTATGGTGGTGTATAGGTGGTCGATACAATGGTGGGAGTTTTTGCAAGTCACAATCCTTTGTAGGTCAGTTACTGGATGCTCCCCTATGCCGGTAGAGTAATGGTGAATTCAGCGTTACTCAAAATAGTTGCATTGGTATCGTAAATTGCTAGAAAGGATTTGATGTATGTTTCCGACAATGCAGTTAGTGTGATCGCCTTTTGGGCCACATCCATATGTTGTAAATCTGTATTTGATGTTTGATTGACGCTAGTTGTATTTACTAAAATGTTGTAAATCTTTCCACATATCGGAGCCTTAACTTACAGAGCCGTGACGACGCGTGCCAGTATAGTCCATATGTCTTTATGGATTGTCTGTGACCTTTTTTACCCGTTATACTGATTAAAGTATCATTAATTCACTGAACTACAATAGTTTATTATCGTAAGAAACAATGTTATTACTTTTAACATCATCAACAGTATCCCCGCACATCTCACAACTAAGCCTATTGCGCAATTTTTTGCAGCACCTAAGTCCTTTTAGCCGCCCACATACACACACCTATTAGCGCTACTTGTATACATAAAATATGGTACCATTTAATCGAATTCAATAACCCGACAGATAATAGAAATTAACCTAAAAGAACACGAGCGCACAATGTAGTTTGAGAACCGCCGGCTCGGCGTTCAATAGCTTGCTAATGATCATCTTAACATTCAAATACGCCCACACGGGCTCCATTGTCTCCAAAACTCTACAGTTTTTCATTCGCAACAACTATTTTACAAGCAGCACGATACTAAAAATTGCCATGAAATGATTGAGGGATGTGGGTCAGCGGGTTACGGCTGAATGTTCGCTTATTCTTGCGACACCAGCTTTTAAAAAGAGGTGATCGGTTCAGGGGCGTCTGTCTCTTGTTTTGCCACTGTCTGCTAATTAACTGGTGGATTGACGCAAAATGTAGCCTGTACTACCGTTCCTGCTATGATGAAGATTGTTATTTTAAATGTATGGCCCAATGTTTTTTTAACTAATGCTATGTCCTTATTTAAAACATTAATTAAGTTGATTAGCAAGGTTTTTAATATTGTTAGTACTGTATTGTGACTTGAGAAAATATGATGACTTCTTGTTTTTACAACATATACAATTTCATCATTAGCTTTTTTTCTTCATTGGACATAGGCCTCCTTTCTTTTTTTTTACTAGTGGAAATGCCTAACGCATACCCCCGGGCCTAGGGCACGGCCCGGGTGATTATGTGGGGCTCGCACCCACTAAAACCCCTCGGCGTCCCACTGCCCTTTTGCCGGCCCACAGGAATCGTCACCAGCATGACCTCTGTGGCACCGGCGGGCTCGGTCCGCAGTTTGGCGCGGTTCTCGACACGTGTAGGAGAGTTCGGTCTTCCCCTACCACCTTTTGAAGGCTGCGCGGACGCAGCGCTTTTCCGGCGCGGGCTTGCTAAGTGCTAGGGCGCCGGGGTGCCCTCCCCGACGCCTGCAGGCCGAGATTACGGTGGGCGAAGGTCGTTTCGGGCGTAGTCCCTGCGCCTTCGCCCAACGCGCCGTCTGCGAGCGGGATTGAAGGACGTCTCCTCCCTCACCCGCTCTGCCTCCTCCTTTGCGGACATGACGGCCTCGCAAAAGGCCGCCATTGCCGCCCAGGCGCTCTCGCTCCCAACCATGGATGATATCACAGTCGGGAGCGATAGCGCCTGTCCCCTTGCACCGAACGCTCCGGCGAGCCGGCGCCGCTCATCATTCCATGCCGGGCACACCAGCAAAGTGTACGCCGCCGTGTCTTCCGGGGCTGCACAATAGTGGCAGCGCTCCACCTCCTCACGCCCGATCCGCCACAGATACCGCCCGAAGCAACCATGCCCGGACAGTACCTGCGTCAGACGGTACGTGAGGACGCCGTGTCGTCGCCCCAGCCACTCCCAGAAAACGCGCAGCGATGACGGCGTGACCGGCAGTAGGGACATAGGCCTTCTACGTTAATGTTCTTGGATTACCTTAACTTTTTCACCTTTCTACGAAGACTTTGGTGTTTAAAAATATGTTTTGAAAGTATCTAGGAATCATTTAATGTTCCTTTATTAGGACTGAGTCAGAAATCACAAATTTGGAGTAGTTTGTTAATACCGCAAAATTTTTACTACTATTTTAGATTACATATCCTCATAAAAAAGAGGGGTTTCAGGTCTGGAAGAGGATGTTCGGATCAAGTCTTCGCACTCCGCAACATCGTAGAGAAGCATCTGGCAGTGGGCCTTTTCTGCGGTTTTGTAGATCTGGAGAAGGCATTTGACAGAGTTGTGCGAAAGAGACTTTGGGACATTTTGCCAGAGTATGGTATAGATGGCACTCTGTTGCAAGCCGTCCAGTCCACTTATGTGGACTGCAAGGCATGCGTACGGGTGGGTGGTAACAGGTCACCCTGGTTTGACGTTAAAATCGGCGTCAAGCAGGGTTGCGTGTTGTCCGCTAGACTGTTTATAATATATCTGGACAAAAGTCTTCAAAGACTGAAAGCGATGAATGAAGGTGTACAAATGGGTGACTTAGTGGTAAACCATCTACTTTATGCAGATGACGCGGTTTTAATAGTGCCAACAGCCACTGATCTGCAAACACTAGTCACAGTTATGAAAGACGACTGCATGATCAATGGCTTACACTTGAATGTGAAGAAAACCAAGATTATGGTTTTTGAAAGGGAAGAAACCAGAACGAATGTAAGGATTGTGGTTGGTAACGATGTGCTGGAGCAAGTGAATGAGTTTGTATATCTTGGATGCGCCTTCAGTAAGGATGGGAAATACACCGCTGACATAGAGAGAAGAGTGAGTGCAGGGAACAGAGTGAATGGTGCGATGGGAAAGCTACTCGGGAGCCGGCACTTAAGCCATAAGGCGCAGCTGGCCATACATAACGGAGTTCTTGTCCCAACGCTGTTATATGGTAGCGAGAGCTGGGTATGTAAGAAGGAGAATGAAAGTAGGATAAATGCGGTAGAAATGCGAGCTCTGCGGAAGATGTGCGGAGTGAAGCTGACCGACCGCATTAGCAACAGCATAGTAAGACAGCGAGTAGGTATGAAAGATAGTATCGGTGTAAAGATGAGAAAGGGCATGCTCCGTTGGTTCGGGCATATAGAAAGAATGCCAGAGGAAAGAATGACAAAACAGATATACAATGTGAAAGTGGAAGGATGCAGGTACTGGGGAAGACCTAGACTATCTTACCACGACCAAATAAACCGAGTCTTATCTGATGGAAAAGTCAAGAGTCTCCGTAACCGGCGAGCGTGTATGAGACGAACTATGAGAGTCGAGGAAGCCAGAGAGGTATGTAAGGAAAGAACCTGTTGGAACTCTGTACTCTCTGCCTACCCCGCAAGGGATCTGGCGTGAGGTTATAGATAGATAGATAGATAAAAAAGAGTCTATTACCCGTCAACTATACAGACCGTGTAAAGCTTCAACGGACAACTATTTAACACTTCTACCATGGTAGAAGCATTGAAACCAATAGTACCAAAAAATCTAATTACGATACATATTTTATCGCCTTGGAATTCAATATGGGTAAGGCACAAATATATATTATGTTATGGCTATTCGAGCCATATTGATTTTACGACTATTGATTTCCATGGCGACGATTTATTTCTTTTATACGTATCGAACTATGAGAGTGGAGGACGTCAGATGTTTGTAAGGAAAGAACCTGTTGGAACTCTGTGCTCTCTGCCTACCCTGCAAGGCATCTGACGGGATGATATAGATTGATAGATAGTATTAAAGTATCTTAAGTCGTGAAATAATAATAGCGCAAGGGATCTGACGTAATTATATACATAAATAGGTAGGTATCGTCTGGCTGAGAGCGCTAAAATTATCTTAATTAGTTTTATAACTCATTTTAATGCTACTGCACTGATGTTAACCATTAGTTAAAGGAGGAGTAGGAAAAAAATAGGAGAAGTTATTTTTTTTCTCAATACTCCTGTTTTCATTTCGTCTATATTTTTGTGGCTTTCAAGACACATAAAGTACACCCTAGAGGTTTTAGCTTCAATATCATCGATAGAAGCCGTGGATCCAGGCATGCAGTAGTGGGAATGTGTGACGAATTTAGACCCAAAAAAATACCTATTCAGAAAAAGATTCTAAAACATTCCTTTGAACTTATTCACATCTCAAGCAGTTTCCGTGTGTATCTTGAAATAATAAGCAATGCGTGCTGAGGATGTGCGTGACGTCAGTGCCATGTGACATTGCCAACTATTAATCATCAGCAAATCCGCTTCGTGGTTGAAGCAGGGATGTGGAACGTCCAAATTTTGGTGTCGATGTTATTTTGTGTCGATGCTTCTAATTTTATTTTTACATGTAGGTATAATTGAGAGTGAAGTAAGCCAGAGAGGTATGTAAGGAAAAGAATCTACTTGAACTCTGTAGTCAACGCTTACCCCGCTCAGGGTCTGGCGTGCTATTATATAGATTATTGTTGCAACTTACAAAAATTAATTTAATCTGAGACTAACCTACAAAAATTTATCATATGCTGATATCGAGCCCACGACCAATGAATCCAGTACCCTGGCGGAGTGACCAACATCTGATCACTAGAGCGTTTTCACTTACGTATGTGGCAAAAAAAATATGAAAATTAGATGAAGCTGAGCTGGTATTATGTAAATTATGGACTATCAATAAAAAATAATTAATATAATTAAGCCAATTAAAATAGGCTCTGTTTTTTTTGCTTCTTTTAGGGCATGTACAGCGGTTGAATAAAATGTTTGGATTAATTATATCATGAAAATTAATAGGCTTCTAAAGTCAAGACAGTTGAAGACATTTGTGAAAAAAATCAGACTCATCATTTCCCATTATTTGTTAAACGATTAGTGCATATCAGAAATATTCTTTTAATATAATCTCTATCTATATATCTCATCACGCCCGATTCTTTGCAGGTTAGGCGGGTTATTAATATAATCGATATTAATAAAAATAAAATTAGTTACATCCCTAGCTCCTATCTCTAAAACTAAAATAACGACAGTTGTATTACAGTATGTAAGTTTTAGTTCAGTTCATTAACAAAGCGTTTTGTTTACGCTTCTCTAAAAATACATTTTCTTGGTATTTATATTTTTACGAACGAACTTTCGAACGAAAAATACTTTTACAAGAATCGCGTAACGCGTTAGGTTGTAAAATGTTTTTTTCTGAAACTTTCGTTTACAGATGTGATAACATGATTTTTAAAATTAAATATTTATTGTAGTCTTTGATTTGAACTGTTACATATAAGATTACCCGTTCAAGTACTTGTTTTATTATTATATAATATTTTTTCTATAAAATGTACCTACATATAACCGAGGTGCTAACTGTTTTTATACGGAGTTTCAACATTACTTGAGAGTCTGGTTTATTTTTTTTGTAGGTATATACTTTAAAAGGATTTCAATTACATATCCTGCTAGGTCTTTCACGAGGAATGTAGAGAGAACAGACTGCCAATATAGAGATTTCTTCCTACTAATATTATAAACGCAAAAATTTATAAGGCTGGATTTATGGATGTTTGTTACTCATTCACTCAAAAAGTACGAATGGATTTTGATGAAACTTTACAGTAGTATAATATCACATTAATACATAGGCTACAATTTATAAAGGTATTATATAGTACACGCACGAGCAATCTCGGGGAACGGCTAGTGATTTATACACAGCAAAAAAGAGGCATATATTGCACGGAAAAACGATTAAATATCCAGCTAAAGAATGCAACTATTGTAAAAAAGAACTTTAAAAAACCTATGCAATAATTTTGACGTATTCCTATTATAAGAGCAAAAATCGTGAGGTATTCTCACGTCAACGGTATCATTAACAACAAACGTCTAAACCGAATTGTAATGTCGCCGTGAAAATGGGAAAACCTTCGGTCCGTGTGCAGGAATCCATACAATGCAACAATTTCACGCGTCATAAAACACCTCTACAGGATTCGTATACGATGCGAGATGAAAACGAATCGAGTGGCGTCCGTATCGAATAAAATAAATCGATTTATTTTCAAAAACGATTTCGTTAAATCTTGACGTGGGATTGAGGGGCGCCAATGACAGCTCTTATATATTTTTACTAAAAAATATCCGAGATCGATGATCGCGGGTTGTTTTCAACAGTTGTGCCGCTTTTTGGCAGAGTATTCTGTGAACGGTTGTGGTTATTTTCTAGATACATATACGTAATAACATGTGTCTTGAATCATGACAAAATATTCGTATGGTTACGTAATTACTGCTATGTTATCGTTTGGGCTCAGACCGTACCATATCTTGTTATGAGGATACGTAACCAGAGGACTTAACCAGATTCAATGTTAAAAGACTTTCGTTAAGACGTAATAACATTGAATTACTATACATCTACAAAATTATTCACTCCCGCATTGATTTCCCTGAATTACTTATCGTTAATAAACTTAACAGATACAAGATTCCCAATCCAAACATCTTCGTATTGTAAATTTATGAGAACAATACCCCAAGCTACTCCGGTCATAAGAATGTGTCGTTCGTTTAATGACCTGGCAATTAAACGAATGTTCAAAGGGTCTAAGGTAATTAATATTCAAATCAAACACATAACCAATTTAGCATGCCTATTTAACTTGGTAATATAAATACAGTACAATACAAAACAGAGATAAAACCTGGAATGGGGCTACGTTTAAAAAAATGTACGGAAATGATACCTTTTAACGAAAAGTTACATGGTTGAAACAATGCGTTATCCATTTTAGTAAGATAATAGAAACAAAATGCCACTTGGCTAGGCCTACTTTTGTATCACTTTTCCTACTCTTTCGCATTCTTTGTATTTCAATATTACGTAATAGTAAAAAAAATATTATAATACAATGACGAAATACCGGATGAATCAACAGCAAAAAACTTGCCAATAATTTCCTCTCCCACAAAGTAATCCCAAAATCTCCTCTTTCGCCAGTGTTAATTCAACAATTCCCGAATGGCGAGTGGTCATCTCGCTGCCCCTCGGTAATCCAGTGGAGCTGTGCCAATCACCACTCCTCCAAGGGACGTGTGGCCCTAAGGGACTCATGCACGTGTTTGAAGGGAGGGACCCGAAATGGACTGTGAGGGGTCCGAGGGAGCGATGAGGGAGCGCGTTTTAAAACCACTCTCTTGTAAAGGAAAAATTTGTTGAAGTGTAAATTTGTCGTTCTGTAAGTAGCAGCAATTCTACCGAGTTTTATTTATTTAGAATTGGAACATGGTATTGATTTAGTAGGAATTTCCATACGTACACATTTGTTGCGGAATTTGCTTTCTATGCTTGGTGTATGATAAGTATTGTCACATCAAAAAAAAAGAATTTTCTAATGTAGGTACTGATCCTTTCCCTCCCATCTAGGTTAAGTACTTTAATTAATTTATATATGTTAGGTGCACGTTGAAGCGCTGTGGACGCTTTTTTAAATAAGGTACTATAAGCTGTTTGTTTCATTTCAGCGCTTTAATAACGCGCGTTGCGAAAGCGCCAGTGCAAACGACGGATAAGAACTTTTTTTCTGATAAACCTTTCTTTACTTTACGGATTAAGTCCCTTTCGGGATGAAAGGGCCTGCCCTGATCGAATCAGGAATGAGGAGATTCGTAGAAGAACCAAGATCACCAACGTAGCAGCATAGGATTAGTAAGCTGAAGTGGCAAGGGGCGGGACAATATAGCGCGAAGATCGAACGGGCGCTGGGGCAGAAAGATTCTAGAGTGGAGATCCCGTATTGGCAAGCGCAGCGTGGGACGGCCGCCTACCAGATAGACCGACAGATTACAATCTTGTGAGGATCGCAGAAAGTTGTTGGATGCAGGTGGCATCGGACGGGATATGCAGGAGAGCGATGGGGGAGGCCAATGTTCAGCAATAGACAAGTATAGGCTGAGATGATAATGAATCTATTCTTGGTGTTACTGGTGTCAAACCTTATCTTTATCCTTATATACTAGGTAGCAGTCTGGGCACCTTATTCAAATTATATATTATTTCGATAACTTTATAAATAAGCACATAAAACTTCGGTCACCGGCAACTTTGCTTTTACTCCAACTTTTGACTATAACCAAGCAATAACGGCCCACCTATCCACCCCTTCAAAGGTGCTAATTAATTGTGAAAGTGCCCAGAGACTATCCAACATAGTCCATTAAGTATAAAACCCAAGCTTAACTGTAGCTGTTGTTTTTCCATGACCCTCCGAGCGAAATCCCCAAAGTCCAGTGTTGAGACCAGATAAAATGACCTTCCCTGCCCCTTAGTCACACCTAAAATTATGATAAAATAGGTGTGACATAGAGCAGATTAGGGGTCTGGAGTACATGGTTGGTGCTGACCACAACTTTTGTTTTATTCATCGCGGCTTACCTGCTGAGAGGTGGCCTTTAATTGGATTAAAGATTGTTGATAAAGGGCTTTTAATGTAAGCGCCGAGGCGGTCGGTAGCCGTTGACATTTCATTAAGGGATGGCTATTGATTTTCAACGTCTCGCACGCTATTGGTCGGTCGGCGTGAGGCTTTTATGGATGAAGAAAAAATCAAATATTTTTGTGGGTGTTGACTGTCTTTTATATCACGACCTTGCTGTAGTACTAGGTAGGTGGAGGTATTGATTTTTGTGTAGGGTTCCTATAAAAGTTTCGATAAAGATGTCGATTGATTTTTAAATTATTATTTAGTTATTAGAGTTTGAGAAACTAAAATAATGCTGCCATTAAGCGAGTTATACACGCAGACAATTATATATCCAGGATACAATTACTACGAAGGGCTTAACGGGGACAGATTTAAATATAAAACTATTGACTACAACTCTACTAAATGAAGATGGACGTAACATTTTTTCAACAATGTTCCTATGATACCAAATTGTTTGTACTAAACCCTCTTCTTAGCAAATTCTATGTGTTTTTATTTAGCCACATAAATTTTAAAGATTGAATGAAGTTATCTTATTTTTATTAAACCGTTATTGCAGTTATTATATCACTGACTTAACGATAATAGCAGCTCAAATTCTTGATAATTTATTAAAAAAACTACTTTCTTACTCTCAATCAGTAAACTCCATACTCCTTTCGCATCACTCCAGAGCGTGCCCTTTTAAGTAAAGTCAAAACACCGATCATTAATCTGAAATAAAATTGAAATCATCTCATACCCATATTAGTGGACACTAAAGTGCGCAGAACAAATTACTTGCATGTAATTGATTTATATATGATGATTATTTATTTGGATCATGAGTCTGTACATCCGCTCCCTTGATTTGATTTTGTTTCAAGAATTAATGGGTGTTAACAAAGGTCACGCCTTTCACACCTTATACGGAACTGGATTAAATGCAGGGACAAAAAGAAATAATATATTAATTGAAATAAATACTATATAATAACTATGTTTCTGAAAGTTAGACTTTATGACATCTATCATAAGCTTAAATTAGATTAAGGTACTTTCTCTTTATGAATGACACGTTTTTGCTCTTTGAAATTATTGCGTATTATGTTTGTTGGGTTCACTTTCAGGAAATCATGAATTTGTGCATCATTACAAAACTTCCTACAGTTGGAGTAAAAGTAACTAGTGTAAATGCGTTTGTTATTCAAAACTTTACATCTAGGTTAGTCTTATATAACCTCACATACTTATAACAACTATTATTTTTCGATGTTAAAAATATAAAATATTTTATTTCTTTATCAGCGTCATTTAGAATTCTACACCGTCACGCCTAAATTCTTCGAGTGGGGATGGCTATGATGTAAAAAATCAAAATCAATTTTGGCTTATTAATGTATTCTCAAAAGCACTTATGAATAGTCAAAAAGAGAAAATTATTAATTACTTAAGATTCTACCCCCTGTTCGGAAAGTCATTCCAGTGGAGAAGAAGGTCAAGAGACTTCACGGCTACTCTTTTTAAAAATGAAAGTTTTACAAATCTTTTTGTATACATTGCATTCATGGAGTATGGGAGAACAGTGCAGTTAACGAGCTAAATAGATTAAACATAAGGGTACTTAGATTCATGGTATCAATCAGTGTCTACATAGTCCTCTCATTTACAAAATAGAGACTGTAAAGGTATATAATAAAAAGTATTATAATAATAGTAACAGAAAAATAGGGTTACTATAAAATATGTAGAGAATGCGTATATAATACACACCGTCACGCCTATATTCCCCAGAGGGGGTGGCAGAGGTGTACTGAGTACACCCACGATTCGCCGACGATGTTAGGTCCCATGTAATAGGGGGCGAGCCTATTGCCATTAGTATATAATAATTGTTTATAACTCCGATGTGATGCCGAACCAGACAAAATGTAACATTGCTACGGTACATGTTGAATCAGTCGAAGGATAGAGGATGGACCAGTCCCCACCAGCAGCACCCGTTCAGGAGTATGAATAGAGTGACCCGCACCACAGACTGTACTTTATACCTACATATTGTCGACGATGTTAGGTTCCCATGTAGTGTGGGGGCCACCCCACACTGCCCCTCAGCTTTTTCCTTAGAAAAACCTTAAAATGACGTCTCCCGATCTTTCGAGCTAATCCCTTGTGATCCTCAGCCACAAAATGCTCTACAAGAGAGCAAAGTGGTACTCGTTTAAATTCTAGTGTAAAAAATTGTACATAAGCCCCAATTTCCTATATACTTTCTAGTCTCTACAGGCACTTAAATATCGTTAGCTATTAACCATATGAGCTTCTAGAACTCTGCACCGCATTTATAACAGCCAGAACTTAATTGCTTTAGCCGAAGCAAACCCGCAGCAAAAAGCTACCACAGTTTTAAATTAGAAACGGAAATCACATGCCAGTGTATTGTGCGGCTATTTCGAAATAGACTTCGTGGAATCTGTCTGTCAGTCAATATTATTAGATATCGTTGACGTACGTCCAACGCTTTCGCTACCTGATATGAATGGGGATGTGTGGACCACGATTCAGACTTGATTGGTTGATGAGTTGGTCAAAACTAGTACGAATAGATTCACGTTAGTGTTATCGAGTTTTAATGTCATCCTTTTCATATTTCGAATAAATTAAATCAAGATTAACTCAAGATCAACCCGCAAGGGATCTGGCGTGATGATATAGATAGATAGATCGATCGATAGATAGAAGATAAACTTCACACACACTTCAGCGCGCTTACTCACTAGCGTCCCGCTAACGTCTATCTTTTCGTACTAAGTCGTTTCGTTCGTCTGATATGAATGGTGATGTGTAGACCGGGATCTAGACTGGATTGGTGGACGAGCTGGTCAAAGCTAACACGAACAGATTAATGTTAATTTAACGCTATTAAGTTCCTATGCCATCTTTTTCATACTACAAATGTATTAGATCGAGATGAACATGACAGTATGCATTCTCGCCAAACTTAGGATAACGTCAATCTGTTCGTACTAAGCCCTTCAGGTATTTTGTAATTAACTATATAAATGATTGTAGGAATTCGTACATGCATAATTGTAATGCGATGTTTTTTCTTGGGACTTGTTAATTATTTTCTTGAGACCATAGTGTTTTTTTACCAGACTGCATATTTTTGCAGACTGAGTAGTTACTGAGCCTACTGTGTTGTTTGGGTTAGAACGCTCGAAAATTTTAATTTATTTTATACAAAAAAAATGAATGAATTACGTATTCTGAATTCTCCACGACTTTAATACTATTTCTTACCTGCTTACCTACACCAATAAAAATAGTATACCTTGGATTATAATGAGCCTATTCGTAAGGTAGTTAATAGAGAAATGGGTATAAATCCGGGTAGCGAGAACGTAAACCGTGACAGTGAGCAGTAAATTGGACAATAGATTAAGCGGTATGTAAATTTCTACCGCACTATGTCTATGAGCTATTTCCCTACACACTACTGCGAAAATACTTCAATTAAATTGCCAGTAATATTTCTATCAATTAATTATCGAAATGCTTCAACATGCGTCAAACACTGAAGCCATATATTCCATCCAATCCGCGTTCATTGGTTACTGAAGTTATTTATTTAAATACAGTTTACCTTTAACATACCTACACGAAATCGGAAATAAGCCAGCACGATACATCAGGCTCGCGGGGCGGCGGGCGGGCGGAAGGCGGCATGTCAAACAGCAGGAGATCACCGGTCAAATTGAAAAACAATCTCCCACCATTTTCGCTCGCCGAACGTAATAAATCTATGTACAAAAATTCTACGCGTTATTTATGAAATCTATCGGGCGGCGCGTCGATCTATACGTTTGTAGTGCGAGCCAGTGTAAAGGGTAAACCGTTCGGATACAGTTTTTGAATGTCATTTTTCATCCGAATTTTGAATTCAGAATTGGGATCGTATAATATTTAAATATTGTAGAAGGTTTACTTTTATACTTTTTTATTCATATAGTAGAAATAATGCCTATTAGCATCCCATACCTACATTTTATTTGTGCGTAAAACATGGCTGAGCACTTACTGGTGATTGACCAACTATGTTACCCATATTCCATGTGTAAATTATTGATTTGATTTGATCCTTTTGAATTCAATTGTGAACGTTGTTGCGACAAAATGATGAGACCAGGTGTGCGGTGTTTGAGCCTAAACTGTAGTTTCAACTAATAACCTATTTTTTTTTGGAAATTATTTATTATTATTGTACAAAAATTGCTTCTTAATAATTAGACTTTATTTTAGTATATCTTATCCAATATTAATAAGAAACAAAATACGAAAATTTTAAAAGATAAATTGCTATTTTAAGTATTCCATATTAAGTATTGAATAATCTGCTCTGAGATAAATGGTTAACTGAATTTTTTACAGTACTCGTGAAAAATTAATTATTAAAACTAAATGTGTTATACAATGAAATGGCCGCCAGTGTATTCTACGATAGCCATTGTGGGATTAATTGCATTAATCATGGCCAGTGACAGCTATTACATTTTTGGTGCTCGACTTTTGGTTCGAATATGAAAGGCACAACACGACAGACCAAAGTTTCACTATGAAACAATACAACAATGTACCATTTTCATTTGAAATAATAACAATTGTTACTATTATGAATAAGAGGTCGAGATATATATGAAATTGATTAATATTTTAGGACAACATATAACGAGCCTCTGGTCCAAAACCATTAGGTATTTCCACACTAATATTAAATTTATAATATAATGCTAATTCAACTGTATTTAAAAATTGAAAAATTTTGACTTATTAAATATTTCTTTGTTATGTTTTCTTTTGATTCATCATCATCATCATCAGCCTATAGCAGTCCACTGCTGGGCATAGGCCTCTCCAAGTGCACGCCACTGGATACGATCCTTGGCTACTCGCATCCAGTTTCTGCCAGCCGCCCTACGAAGGTCATCGCTCCACCTAGCCTTAGGGCGTCCTGTATTACGTTTGCCGTGGTCTCCACTCAAGAACTCGTTTGTCCCAGCGGTCATCGGTTGTTCGGCTGTGATCGGCCCATTGCCACTTCTTCTTTCTTTTGATTGGAACAGTAAAAATGAATCAGTTTTTTTTTATAAGGCGATAAAAACTATAATTTCAGGTGTGTAGTGAAATTTTTGAATGACCATACAATTTTTTAACATACGCTCCTCACGAAACCTATGGATAACCCTAGGGTTATTGAAGAGTATACTTATAAAGGTGCGAAGTAGTGGGACTATAACATGGAATCAAACTGCCTGCCCCAGCATTATAAAAATCATTTATACAGTACATTTTTGTTAACCATATCCTAGAAGTTCGTGATCAAAAATGTTTACATTTCAGCAGTATCGTGTCTTAAGTTTTAGTATAGAATTCAAATAAAATTTTGTCTTGTTTCATGTGTCAACCCGCTCAATTTTTAACCGCAAACAGCGTGGTACTCGAAACTAATTTTAACTGCCTAGAAATAGAATACAATTTACGGTAGTACGTTTAGTGGTTAGTTGCAAAACTGCATCAATTAAGGTGTGGCAAAATAGTGTAGTAGCATCAACTTGCTTCAAACTCTACTGGAATGGTCTGCAAATACTCGTAAGTCAAAGCTAGATTTTACATAAAGAGGTCGAACCCAATTTGGCTGGGCAGCGTTTGGGAACCTACGTAATATCTTCTCGTCCCAAATATCGCAGTGTCTCAAGACAAAAGTCTTTGACCAGTGGGTGTTGCTAGTGAGGACTTACGGCACCGAGACATAGTCACTTACGATCGGCCTCATAAGAAGCTTCAAGGTCACCCAAAGGGCAATGAAAAGAGCTATGCTCGGAGTTTCTGTGCGAGATCGAATCAGAAATGAGGAGATTCGCAGGAGAACCGAAGTCTCCGATATAGCTCTCAAAATTGACAAACTTAAGAGGCAGTGGGCGGGGCACATCGCTCGTAGGCGCATCGCTCAACTGACGGCCGTTGGGGCAGAAAGGTTATCTAGTGGCGACAGGTAAAGGTCGCAGGTAGAAGCTGGATGCATACAGCACAAAGCCGGTCGTTTTGGCGATCTTTGGGGCAGGCATTTGTCCTGCAGTGGACGTCTTTCAGCTGATGATAATAATGAGATTTTATCGGTTGAAATAAAATCTCATCACAGCTCGATTTCCTAATAGTAGATATTCGGGTAAGTACTAAGATGAGGACAAGCCATCTGGCTTTTAAACTGGGGGTTCTCCACGACCTTTTAAGCAGTATTATAATAATCCTATTATGCTGTGAGAAACTGCGTGTGCTGAGAGCTCTTTTTCTGCCATAAAGGTTTTAGTTACCACCGTAGGCAATATATTATTATATAAATGAAACCAACCTCAATACCCTTCAATGAGGTTAAAGCATCTACTAAAATCTCCGCCGCATGTGTAAAATGTAAAAATCACTAACAGCTCACCTGTTACGCCGCTTCTTACGACTAAGCACCATAATTTAAAATTGCAACACGGTTCAAAAACACGAAGATCGATTAAGTTTTAAGAGCTTTTGTCCATTAGTCTGATGGTGGCGGATGTAATGACTTCATTACCGCGATTTTCCATAGCTTAATCGTCGAGACGCTTTAAGAGGTGATTGAAAATTCAGTACGGAGGCGCTAGTACAAATAGATTGACGCTATCGAGTTGATATGCTATCCTTTTTACACTAAAATGCACGCGACTGCATGCTCCCTTGACAACGTTACGTCAACTTTATTCTGTTTGTGGGCTTAGCATGAACAGATTATCGATATCGGTCACACTACGAATTGATATAATAAAGAAAAATGTGAGAGCATGCTGTCTTGACAGCGTGACTATACGTCAAACTGTTCTTGCTAAGCCCTCAGTTATGCAATAATGTTTCAATGATATAGCCGGTGTTTTAGAGAACCTGAGCTTTATCTGTAGTTGTTTAAGCTCAATTTCTTTTAAAAACGATCTTTATTTATGAAAGTTAACTTTTCTTAATTAATATACCTTATGTATAACTGTATATACTTTATGTAATTAAGGTGTAATTACAGTAATGCTGGTAATGTGCAATGATTGTATCCTTATAGGTACGAGAGTTCCATAATTATTTTGTTAGTATATGGTAACTCAATAATGATAAACTACTGTTTAAGATTGGTAACTGAGTGTTTTTTGTCAATTAATTTGGAAGCATATTATAATGCACATATATGTAGTTATTATAATAAATATGATGTTTTTCATTCAGTTGTACTGAATATGGAAAAAGATCGTGTCTTTAAACGAAAACCTTGCATATTAAAAAGAGATAGATAAAATGTTGGCGTAAAATAAGAAGATTAAATTTTCTATATTTATGACATTTATTTTCATACTTAAATTACGTCATCGTACTAAATTAGTGTTAATAATAAAATACCTATCTATCATATTAAGCTCAATCTCATACCATATAATAGATTACATTATTAGAGACATTATTCGTCAATGTTATATAAATAATTAAGAAAAACAGTCACAAGGACATACATATGTATACGTGGAGAAGGAATGAACAAAAAAGTATGATAGATCTGATCCTGGTTGATAACCGTCTCCGAAGCAAACTACAAGATACGCGTGCGTATAGAGGCCCCACTCTGGAATCAGACCACTATCTCGTAGTTGCGCGGTTTAGTGGTCTGTTCAGGAAATGGAGGCACTGGCGAGAGCGTATCCCCTTCGGAGACCTTGAAAGATTAAAGGTTGAAAAGTTGCAAGATGAGAGCGTGAGGAGAATGTATGAAGACAGAGTCCGGGACAAGCTTTTGACAGCAGGCTCTTCGGACTCAAATGTAGATGAAAGCTGGAATAGCCTAAAAGAGAGTTTGGTGGAATCCGCGAAAGAAGTATGTGGTTGCTCAAAGAAGCATATTAGAGCAAAAGGTGATGCATGGTGGGATGCGGAGTTGCAAAGCTCCGTAGAAAGTAAGAAGAAAGCGTGGCAGGACTATGTATCTTCTTTGAACCTGAATGCCAGTAGGACAGAGATGAGGAAAGAAATATACCGGCAATGCAAGAATGCCACTAAAACTTTAGTGAAAGAAAAGCGTGAAAGAGCCAGTATGATTGAGGAGGAGAGGCTGGCGAAGAACTTCGAGAACAACACCAAACTCTTTTGGAGCAAGGTGAGAAAGGCTCGAGGTGATTCGTCAGGCTCCAGAATGGAAAGGATAAAATCTAAAGATGGTGACATTCTTGCAGACACACAAGCTGTGCTAAACCGGTGGAGTGAATATTTTGGAGAAATGTATGGAGATGACCCGGATGCTGATGCCGCAGACGTGTCTAAAGGCGAGATTGCGGCACCAGAATCAACGGAGGACATCACTATGGAAGAAGTTGAATGGGCGATAGGAAGTATGAAAAACGGTAAAGCTGCGGGAGTAGACATGATATCTGCCGAGATGATCAAATATGGTGGAACTTGCGTCCGGGACGCTTTCCGGGCCCTTGCAAACCTTTGCTGGAGGACCGGTAGAGTCCCTACAGATTGGCGCCGCGCAGTCATAGTACCCTTGTATGAAGGCAAGGGTTCACAATATGACTGCGCCAATTACAGAGCCATCAGTTTGATCAGCTTGGCAGCCAAGGTGTACGGTAAAATTATTGAACGGAGAATGCGCGTGAAGTCCGATGGAATGTTGTGCGAGGCACAAGGGGGTTTCAGGTCTGAAAGAGGATGTTCGGATCAAGTCTTCTCACTCCGCAACATCGTAGAGAAGCATCTGGCAGTGGGCCGGAAGGTTTTCTGCGGTTTTGTAGATCTGGAGAAGGCATTTGACAGAGTTGTGCGAAAGAGACTTTGGGACATTTTGCCAGAGTATGGTATAGATGGCACTCTGTTGCGAGCCGTCCAGTCCACTTATGTGGACTGCAAGGCATGCGTACGGGTGGGTGGTAACAGGTCACCCTGGTTTAACGTTAAAATCGGCGTCAAGCAGGGTTGCGTGTTGTCCGCTAGACTGTTTATAATATATCTGGACAAAAGTCTTCAAAGACTGAAAGCGATGAATGAAGGTGTACAAATGGGTGACTTAGTGGTAAACCATCTACTTTATGCAGATGACGCGGTTTTAATAGCGCCAACAGCCACTGATCTGCAAACACTAGTCACAGTTATGAAAGACGACTGCATGATCAATGGCTTACACTTGAATGTAAAGAAAACCAAGATTATGGTTTTTGAAAGGGAAGAAAACAGAACGATTGTAAGGATTGTGGTTGGTAACGATGTGCTGGAGCAAGTGAATGAGTTTGTATATCTTGGATGCGCCTTCAGTAAGGATGGGAAATACACCGCTGACATAGAGAGAAGAGTGAGTGCAGGGAACAGAGTGAATGGTGCGATGGGAAAGCTACTCGGGAGCCGGCACTTAAGCCATAAGGCGCAGCTGGCCATACATAACGGAGTTCTTGTCCCAACGCTGTTATATGGTAGCGAGAGCTGGGTATGTAAGAAGGAGAAGGAAAGTAGGATAAATGCGGTAGAAATGCGAGCTCTGCGGAAGATGTGCGGAGTGAAGCTGACCGACCGCATTAGCAACAGCATATTAAGACAGCGAGTAGGTATGAAAGATAGTATCGGTGTAAAGATGAGAAAGGGCATGCTCCGTTGGTTCGGGCATATAGAAAGAATGCCAGAGGAAAGAATGACAAAACAGATATACAATGTGAAAGTGGAAGGATGCAGGTACCGGGGAAGACCTAGACTATCTTACCACGACCAAATAAACCGAGTCTTATCTGATGGAAAAGTCAAGAGTCTCCGTAACCGGCGAGCGTGTATGAGACAAACTATCAGAGTCGAGGAAGCCAGAGAGGTATGTAAGGGAAGAACCTGTTGGAACTCTGTACTCTCTGCCTACCCCGCAAGGGATCTGGCGTCAGGTTATAGATAGATAGATGGAAGAAAAACAGTCTAGGACGTATTAAAAACGAAATAAAACAATTTTTCGGTTTTTATCGCGTTTTTTTTTTATTTTTAAGTTCCCGACGATTCGAGTGCTTTACGCCCATGGTCACGGGAAGGGCTGAGGTGTTAGACGTCCAGAAGGCATAGTCATTCCGGGGTACCCTCAAATTTATTTATTATTTTTATTGGTCCGATCTACGCAGAATGAGCTCACAGTGTCTGGAGGTGAGGTCTTGCAGTGTTCTGCTTGGTTTTGGATGTAATTATAATAATTACCGGATCCCAAGTCGATGGAAGTTATTGAAATTAGTGTAGCTATCTTAATATAACTGAGAGTCAACTTAATAAACTTGAGCGACTTCAAAATTTCTGTATAAGATTCGCAGGAAAGGAATTCGCGGAAATATGATCATGTGTCTGAAATTCGTGCTAAACTCAAGTGGCTACCAATTCGCTTTCGCCGGAATGCTCATATACTATCGCTTCTATACAGCATTTTGATCCTAATACTCCTTTATACCTCAAAAAACGATTCGAGTTCCTCCGTGAGTCACATTCAAGGTTCTTAGGGTCGTCGGAAAATCTCAGACTGGAAACACTTATGCATTCCAAGATATTTCTTGATAAATCCTTCTCAGTCCAAGCTGTTCGTCTATGGAATGATTGCCTGTATCAGTAAGACGCGCAGAGTAATTGGCCATTTTTAAAAGATTGGCTAAGGACCACTTTGTTTCGACTATTTTCTAATAAGTCACCTACTATCATGCCGTTTCTTTATACCTATCTTTATTATATTTATATATTGTTATGTATCATATATATTTATAAGTATATGAACCTGTACCTATTAAAATAAAAGTAACTAATAAATGTATGCCACCTACTGCCGTATAGTTTTTTTATATTTTTTTTTCTTTTAGTTTTGGTTGTCTGGTAGAGATCGCTATTAAGACCAGCTAAGACCGCCAATTGTACCTACTTTGTTTAATTTTTTAATTTAATTCTATGTAAATATATTGGTGTATAATAAAGAGTAATCAATCTATTTATCTATCTAAATTAATTAGTAGATAGATACATATGAACAACGTTATACTATAATTTAGCACCTATTAACTATTCTAAAAGCGCTCGTAGCGCTTTACGATCGCGGTGTTCTTACCAATCTCTAAGGTTAAGCAGATTCGACCTGAGATGGGTGACCGTTTGTGGCATTTTCATATTCGAGCGTCTCCGTGCTTCGGAAGGCACGTTAAGCCGTTGGTCCCGGCTAGTTTCTTGAAAGGAAATAACGCTGGGAATGGCAGATGCTCCGGCGCAAATAAGGCCCTTATTCGCTATGGCCAATTAAACATGTAACGTGGCACGTTACGATAACTTTGTGAAATGACCGTTTAATGATCTTCCACAAAAATCCAATAATTAGACACTAGTAGAGCTATAGCCGCTTTTATTTTAAAAAGACAAAGTCCTTAAGAATGGCTGTTGTGGTTGCGTTTACAAACACGAAATTTACATACACAAACACCCAGATCGAAGCTTATATTTGTGATTACACAAAGATTTGTCCCGTGTGCGGATCGAATCCGTGACTACTTGATCCAGTGGGTGGAGCGGCCTTAACCGTTGGACCAAGCTGTCCGTCAACGACCTGTCTCAACACATGTGATAAAATTATGACAAATGCTTCAAAACTGCGTGGACATATATGAGACAATGGCTAAAATTACTACCAAAGTCTTACAAAACTTGGAACTGTACTTAAAATGTAATTCATTAGTCAAGTGTATCCATAACCAGCGAGCGTGTATGAGACGAACTATGAAAGTGGAGGAAGCCAGAGGGTTTTGTAAGGAAAGAACCTGTTGGAACTCTGTACTCTCTGCCTACCCTGCAAGGGATATGGCGTGATGATATAGATATATAGATAAATAAATAATAGAAAAATATTTTTTACAGCAATAATGTGAGCCTGTGTCTACTTTTGCATTATACCTGTATGGCAAAGCGGCTAAAGTGGTTTTGAACAAAATCGTGCATTAATTTACTTCCAGTGTTTTATTACTATAATCTGTGACATATACCAATTCACGATCATTTCACGAAATTACTCGGCGCGTTTTGTCATAGCGAGTAAGGCTCCGGCGCGAGTGCGCGCACGCACACGATTGGCTTCGCTTTGTATGGAGTTGGCGCACAATCATCAATTACCGCCGATTGTAACGTAGATCAAAGCGCCGGCCAATCACGCGCAGCCAGAATGTAAATTACGATACGTTGCTTAGATCGCCTGAAAATTAAGAGAAATATGTCAGATGTATCACTGAGACCTATGGAATGGCAACGACGAATACATCTATTTCGAATTAAAAGTTAGATCGGTAGATGCCTTGTTGGTATATATCGAACACAGGATCAGATACCGACGTCGCCAGCGAGGTCAAAGAATCACTTGCCCACCGGCCGGGACACCTAGTATGCCCTCCTCCATAGCGGCTGCCCAAGCCTAGGCCGTTCCTCCTTGAGACGCCCTTAAGCTAGTTGCCCCCTTGCCTTTCTGTCTCGAGCGTAGTGGTTGCACGCTCACCCTCTTATCCGGTGAAACTATAAAGACCCCGCGGCCAACAGCGTAGATCATTTATACACACACGGTATATATCGAATAATGTGCTTTGTGATCACGAGGTCCTGGGTACAAGCCGAGGTTCTCAGACAAATTTAGGTTTTATCAGTCTGGAATTGTGCTCGATATATGGCAATAGACTCGCCCCCTATTACATGGGACCTAATATCGTCGAAAACCGAGTGTACACAGTACACGTCTACTACCCCCAATTGGGGAAAATAGAGTGTTTATTTTTATTTCTTTTAGGTCGATAGAATGTTCTTTATCGTACACCAATACATTTACATTAAGGAATAAAAACAATGGAAAGTGGAGGGCCGTGTCTTATCTGAGCAAGAGTCTCCGTAACTGGCGAGCATGTATGAGACGAACTATGAGAGAGGAGCAAGCCAGAGAGGTATGTAAGGAAAGAATCTGGTGGAACTCTGTACTCTCTGCCTACCCTGTATGGGATTTGGCGTGATGATATATATAGAGATAGAATAAAAAAAAATTATAACATAAAATACAGAGGTACAATTAGCGGTGTTACCGCGAATAGCGATCTCTTCCAGACAACCAAAACTGAAAGAACTACAAAAATAGTTATTTAACTTGCCAAACACAGGTACATGTAGTGACTACGTAATAAGGTGATTTCCAGCTTGGGAAAAGTGTTATTCAGTAAGGCTAACACGGGCGGCAAAACTTTTCTCGCGCATGGCAAAATTTTCCGGCCCATGATTCGAGTCTTGTACGCAAGTCAAAATGTGTAAACTCACATGTGAAACTTTTGTCAGGGCACTCCATACTAGCACGTAAGATAAAACGGATGTCTTACGCGTAGGGCAATAAAATTCGTGATATATGTCTCTAATATCTATTTTTATTTATTTATTCTTTATTGTACACGTATATACACAATTAACCATTGCATATGATTTTTCATGTACAAAGGTGTGCTTAACTCAAAATTGTGTTTTCTTACAGCCAACCTGAGCGATAGAGAGAGAGATGAAAAGTAGAGAGGACAGTAACAAATGTACGATGGAATAAAACTATACATAAATACACAACACATTACATACACATATAAATCAACAAAATAATATAAATTAACATACCTATTTATATCAATTGATATCTAATATCGTTGGCGAAATGTAAATATTTAATGTACTCAATGTCTTATATAATGTATAATCCAACAGAGTCCATGACTGCGTCGCACAGAGTGCATCGCTTTTTCCAAAAAATATTACAAGGGAAATTCAAGCATTTTTACTGTATCTTAATAAACAATATCAGGTCTGTTAAGAAACTGTCCCCCGTTGGACACGAGTTTCCTCTCAAACTGAGAGGATTTAGGCTATAGGCCACCACGCTGGCCCAGTGCGGGTTGGCGAACTTTCCACAGCTTCGAGAAACTCTTAGGCATGCAAGTTTCCTCACGATGTTTTCCTTCACCGTTGTATTATTACCAATATTTTAATATATCAACATAAAATATCACATATATATTATAACATTATTAATCGTAACGTTCCTAATTGTCACTTTATAAATTGCTTCATAATTTTTTAAACGGTTTTATTTATGAAATACAATTGATAACTGGGTTAACAGATATGAAATCATTCTTATGTGTATGAACAAAACAAAAGGTACATGATTCGATCGTGAGGCACCAAGCTGATTTGATATATTCTGTGCCGCGGAATCGTGCGCACGAGTGCGTACATTGATTTATTATCTATCGATGCACAGCGCGCGCACACAAACGCAGTTCCATCTACATTCTATTTTCAAATATCTATTTATAAATACCTATTAACGGATTTTTTCAAAAAAATTGAATTTATACCTAAAATTGATTGGTCGTGTTTCCATAATGACAGGTAATAAATTCTTTATTTTGAATACATCATGTGTATAAATGATTGATTACGTTTTTTTCGTCGAATAACTGTCCAGAGTTGCGCTTCTGTCGAGAGTTAAACTGTTTTTAATATTTATTTTTAATCCGGTGTATGTAAGGGTTAAAGGTGAGGTTAGGATAGGACATTGGTATTTTGCAAATTAATTAATATAAAGTTAACCTACGTCTATGGAATTAATCACTTCATTTCTTATTTGATTAATTCTCAGTTACATACATATACTCGTATGTATGTCCAAAACAATCAATTCAAAATTTCGTATCATAAATTGCTTTTTTAAGGACTTGTGTAAAAGTAAATTATATTTCATAAGTTTTTGGCTTCATCTTTATTTTTCTTTTCTTTAAGGTTCGCAAACTTATTTTGAACCATTTCTTTCAACTTACTAAATTGTACACTATTGATGACATTCATTTAACGTCAGTTTAGCCTAGAGAGGACTTAGTGAACACTAAACCAATCCCATGAAATTTTTTACTTGCTTATATTATTAGGTTAGCTCAACTTTTCAGTTTCAGTACATTACAGATGGGCAGACAACAAATGGAAAATATCTCTAGATGAGTACCTAAGATACACCTATATTAAATAAACAATGTTGAAATAAGATAACTAATCCCCAAAAATACTTCTTCCATCATCATATTCTGCACTAGTAATTTTTACTCTGCTCGCAACTTTTACTCTCCAACACAATGCAGGTTATTACCCAAAACTTACGTTTTGCCTTTATCCGTTAACCGACCGACTTTCTTCCTTTATGGGCAGTGGGAAATAAGACACACAAATGTTTAGAGGATGTAACTCTCGAGTTTGTAGCATAATACACTTAAATATGCAAGAAGCATCCTATCCTCAGATCAACGTCAGTAGCCCGACGTGTCTGTCCCGGGGTTTTTTTATAATCATCGGAAAGATAACTGGAATGCCCTCATGTATCGTCATGATGATACTTACTATGATACAATATAATCTGAATTATCCGGGCTTAAATTGGGATCAAAAATTGTTAGGGACGGCAGGTACGCGGAAAATGGAAACCGTATCGCCATTAACATGTTTCTTTAAAATTGTCAACTCAACGAGGTTCCTCTGCAGCGACACTACTTTCAGGGGACTTTTATCACACTACCTTCGAAGAGGCTGTCAAAGAAACATAAAGAGATGAGTTTAGCCGAAGATTCAGTAACGTTCAATTGCAGAGACCTACGCCCACCTGTGAACTGCTATAGGTTAATTAAATGATAATAATCGTAATCAGATGAATGAAATTTATAGACACATGTGTCACAGCATACTTAAACACTTCAGAAACTGTAGCAGATACTTTGTACCTACAAGCGATATTGCATAAATTATGTAGATGCCATAAGAATAGGTAGCCCAGTTACCTTTACGGACAGGCACGTTACTGCCTTAATCTTAGTTACCTTTGAAAATTCTAAGTACCACCCTGGAGGCATGCATATTGTACTCGCGAAAAAATTAACGACTCATTATTTTTTTTATGATTCACGCAATTACACGAGATGATCCGTGTCAAACGTATGAATGGAGGCTATGTTTACAAACATCCTAACCTAGGCTAATGATGAACGACAGGGCGTGCACGAGGTAATCACCGGGCCGTTGACCCCTGATAATGACTGCCCGATGACGTTGCACGAACCCAAGCACGTGCTTTAAACGTTACGACAATGTGGATTGAGACAGATGCGTGGCTTTTTTGTAACGATAAGTAGTGATTTGGGTTTTAATAATTGTTGTTTTTAGGTGTAGAATCGCGGTTACACTACAGTTGGTAACGAGATTCAAAGACACGTAGCTTCTGATGTAACCAATTTATTTGTTTTTTATTAGAGCAGCCAGTAATTGCTACATCGTAAACTAAAATATTTGCTATAACCTGTATAAAAATAAAGCTATATGTACACTTTTTAAGAAGTCACAGGATGCAGTAATTATATTCGCCAAATAAACCGAGTCTTATCTGATGGAAAAGTCAAGAGTCTCCGTAACCGGCGAGCGTGTACGAGACGAACTATGAGAGTCGAGGAAGCCGGAGAGGTATGTAAGGAAAGAACCTGTTGGAACTCTGTACTCTCTGCCTACCCCGCAAGGGATCTGGCGTGAGGTTATAGATAGATAGATAGATATTCCCCAAGCGCGGGTGGCAGAAGTGCACTGTGTACACCCACTTTTCGCCGACGATGTTAGGTCCCATGTAATAGGGGGCGAGTCTATTGCCATATATCGGGCACAATTCCAGACTCCGGACGGACACTGGCAATTTTCCGTTCGATAAACTACACTTGTCCGACCTAGGATTTGAACCCAGGAGCTCCTGATCGCAAAGCACATTATTCGCCACTAGACCAACAATGCAGAGAAGAAAATGCATCATAATATTTAATAATATACGCTGCTTTAAGCTGCTAAATTAATTTATAAGATAGACTATGTTACTTATAAGAAATATGATAATCCGTTGACACTTAATTTTTACAATAAATATTACCAGGAACTTGTAGTACACACTATCAGCCTATACTGCTGGAAAAAGGCCTTCTCTCCCAAATCGAGGTAAGAGAGATCAGGTCATACACCACCACGTGGACCCAGTGCGGATTGGTGGAGGCAGGTTTGTAGCCACCTCCTGTTGGAATTTATCAAGCCGCCTATAGGCTTCCAACTTGGCTTAACGACTACCACATAAACTGGTAGCTGAGACCAACGGCTTAATGTGCCTTCCGAAGCACGGAGACGTTCGGATATGAAAATGCCACAACGGTCACCCATCTCAGGCCGACCAAGTCGAACGCTGCTTAACCTTAGTGATCGGTAAGAACACCGCGGTCGTACAGCGCTACGAGCGCCTCCTTCTAGTATAATTACGTATAATATTTCTTCACAAGAAGAAGCCATCATTGTTTACCGACCCATATATTAAACACATCAAATACAAACATTTTGATCAGCTTCAACGGATTAGCATGACTTGAAAATATTCAGCAATTTGTCACAATGAAACTGACAGAGTGCTTGTACTACTGTTTTTTATCATCTCCAATTTACACCATTGTCTCATTGGCTGAGTGTGTCAATTCCGACAGATTTCTGGGGTCTACACCACCATCTACCATTGAGCCGTCAGTGGAATGAAGACGAATAAGTTGAGGCGTGACTTTCAAAAAGAAAGTGTTATGCGCAAATTGAATAAAGTGCAGCCAAAGATAAGGTTGGGTCGGATGGGTATGCCGGTTTGATATGGTATAATTTTGGGAAGTCGGCCCTAATATTTATGGAGTTATGTGTTAAATACATTGTTCGAATAGTCTTGCATTTGGAACGTCTACAGAAGATATGAAAATAATTTTGTCACTTTGGATTATTTTAAGCTAAGATTTTAAGGCCTTTTTTAAACACCGTGTGTTCTTAGTTATCACTAAAGTTAAGCAACTTTCGGCTCTACTAATTCGCACTGAGACCATGTAGTGAAGAATGACCTATTCTCGATTCATAGATCGATTGATTAATCTCTCGCCCTCTCCTCGATTTATAAGAAAAGGCGTTTACCTAACAGTGAGACAATAAAGGCTGGCTTATTTAAATATGATAGATGTTTGAATGGGTTGATTATAATGAAAAATGTTTTAATTAGTGCCGAAGTTTTTACAAAATAATATATTATGAAAAATTCGCTCAGCTAAAGCATCGGCCCAGAAGAGTATACCAACACAACCAAATATTTTTGTAATTTACTCTTGTTTGTTTCCATGTAGGTGTGCGTGTATTTAAATACACATTACGAAAACAACAAAATAAGTAGGTATAGGAATAAAATAATGTTTGAGTAATATCTAAAACTCGCTGACTGGCACACACTAAACACTTAAACCAGTGATTCTAGAATCATGAAATTTTTTACAGGAGTTCCTTATATAACAGAGATGATCAATAAGAAAGGATTTTTGTAAAATCATCCCCTAAAGGGGTTACAAATTACCTATGGGATGATGACCATTTGGTACACGGCTCGTTACCAATATGCTTTTAATTATTTTACTTTTTTAACTATATATTTTTCTCCATCTATTGCCCTTCAAATGTTACCTACTGCACAGTAAATGCCTCTACAAGCCATTGTTGCTAGCTGATGTCCGCCATTATCACTCTTGTGGTTATTGGCTCAAATTGATATGTCCGTCTTCATAACGGAAGCCGACGGATTACGTTTAGTCTGGCGCGATATCAAATAGCTGTGTCCTATAGCTACATTACAGTTCTGAAGATATTGCAGGATATTCTAGAAATATTGTTGCCTTCTTTTAATATTAATTAATTGCATACATTATAGTCTATTCTAAACAAAGAACGTTGTTCTGCGCCCATACATGATTTGCCCCAGAACCAGCAGCAGTATTTTTTCAAAATACTTGGATGTTTTCAAATCACCCATAAATTCTTTTAAGGCATTTATTATTAAACGGACAAGCGAGGGTATTGCAATATTGCACAATAAGTATTAGATTTTGAGGTTATAATTCAGTAGACAATAATACATAAGAGGTTATATTGTGTGTGTTGATATTCAGTAAAGATGTCGGCGACTTCGATATAAGTACTTACAATACTTTTAAATATTCGTTTTTGATTGCGAATTGTCCGTTAGAAACGGATATCTGCTATTATTTTAATAAAATAGATAAATAATGATGGCATGGATCAAATGTTTGTTGGTTCTGGGGCAATTTCGACCTTGTCCTTCAATACTTGGTGAAAAAACCATCACCATATTCAGATGTTTCAGTTGTGATTGCAATCTATAACAGGTGTAATATGAAGGTGACAGTATTTCCGAAGACATTGAAATGAAAATCTTGTTAGCAAGAAATCGACGTTTTTATATTGAGTAAAAAAGGATTGGAAATTTTTAAAGTTTGATTGGAATAGATTATACATACTAATTAGTGGCTATGTTTAAAACGAATTTGTTTCGTTATAGAATTCAATATTATTCCTTTTCCTCACATTTTGCTGTGCCCGACAGTATTTATAATAGTAGAATTTTTCTATTTAATATCTTTACGATGTAAAAATTGTAACTTGCAATAAATAATTGTGTATTGAGTATTCTTTGCAGGAATACTCCATTTCTAAAAATATAGAGATTATCTGGAATAAATTCTGAGTTACAACAACATTACAAGAATTTATAATATTCACACTTTATCAAAATGTTCTCAAACATATTCGAATAAATTAAAAAAAAAACACTTTCATCACTATATGGTAGAGGTGTTCTATGTTCACCCTCATATCACCGACGATAGGAGGCGAGCCTATTGCCATAAAACTGAGCAAAGTACCAGACTCCAGAATGATATTCAGAAATTTTATATAGCAAACTCCACATTGTACTAGGCATGCCTTTTAAGTTCTGTCGTTTCCATATTTTCCGGCAATTTTGAATTTGGAACCGTTCTATATTTGAATGTGTTTAAATTTTGAATCTCAAAACAGTTGAAAGTATTAGGATTAATGCTATTGTTTAGTCACAGCGTCGATTGGAATCTGTCAGGTTACGTACGAAAATGAATCTTTCTGTTGAATGAGGAAAATGTTCGTACAATAATTTTCTACAACTTTAGAAGAGGCCTGACACGGCTTCAGTGTTTTGAAGAGCTAACATCTGTGTTCAGTGATGAAGCCCCATGTCTGCGGACTGTCAAACGCTGGTATTTAGAATTCCAGAGTGTAAGAAAACTCTGCAAAGGTTAAACCGAGGAGAGTCAAATCACGTCTACGACATCATCAGTGGTGACGAATCTTGGATCTATGCCTACGATCCTGATTCCAAACAACAATCTACAATTTGGGTCTTTCAAGACGAGCCAAAGCTGACTAAAGTTGTTCGTTCTCGAAGCACTTCAAAGAAGATGGTGGCCACGTTCGTTGGAAAAACCGGCCATGTTGCGACTATTGCACTTAAAGATCGTAGAACGGTTAACGCAGAGTGGTATACCACAGTTTGTTTACCACAAGTCATCGCCGAACTTCGAAAATCTAACTCAAAGCCACGCATCATCCTGCACCACGACAACGCAAGCTCACACAGCGCTCGTCAAACGATTGAGTATTTAAAGCAGGAAACAGTAGAAATTCTTGACCATTCTCCATACAGTCCTGACCTAAGCCCTAACGATTTCTTTACATTTCCTAAAATTAAGAAACGTCTTCGTGGTCAAAGGTTCCAGTCCGGTGAAGAAGCAGTCGACGCTTTCAAGTCAGCCATTTTGAACACCCCCACTTTAGAGTGGAATAAATGTTATAATAACTGGTTTGAGCGAATGGAAAAGTGTATTTAGCTACGTGGTGAATACTTTGAAAAACAATAAAAAGTACTATAAGGTTCTAGTTGTGTTTTTTTCTTCAAACGACAAAACTTAAAAGGCATGCCTCGTACGACCTAGGATTCACACCTAGAACCACGTGAGCGCTAGCTGCAATATGCACTATTAGATAAACGAGACAATCGAGCCAGAGAGGTATGTAAGGAAAGAACCTGTTGGAACTCTGTACTCTCTGCCTACCCGCAAGGGATCTGGCGTGACGATATAGATAGATAGAGAGACGATCTCAGTTGGGTACATGTATGGTATGATTTTTAAACTCTATATGTAGTCTCTACAATAAACAACGTATGTCTCAAGATAAATTTCAATCACTCATTCTCACCCACGATACATTTTTTTGCTTACCATCCTATTTTGTCACTATAATACCACCGAAATCCGAATTACCATAATCGTATTTTTATAGATACGAGGATGACTAGCGTAGTACGAACAATCGGATATCAAGCGGCGCGACTGACATGTAAATCGTGATCGACCGGGACTCGAACCAGCTACCACGGACTACCGGTGCCACCGGGCTGACTCAGCAATTTTAAACCACCTGCCTTCATAATCTACAAATAAACATCACAATGAAAACAGAACTTAGTTTTTAAATTTGTAGAGTTCAATTTCCATCGGTTGATTTTGGTATGTTCTAAGCAAGATTTTAGCGGTCGATATTGCATTTTTATTAATTGTGGCATCTATTTAGGTATGTAACGAATGTAGACGATGATTTCCTTGTTGAAGGTGTGTTATTGAGTAATATTTTCCCAGGCAGTTAAAACAAGGTGCAATCGTTTTGAGTTAAAATCAATTTAGTGAGGCGCTCGTAGCGCTGTACGACCGCGGTGTTCTTACCGCTCACCAAGGTTAAGCAGCGTTCGACTCGGTCGACCTGAGATGGGTGACCGTTGGTGGCATTTTCATATTCGAGCGTCTCCTTGCTTCGGAAGGCACGTTAAGCCGTTGGTGGTTAAGCCGAATGAAGAATTTGTATGAAACTTCTGTATTTTTTTATTTATTTTTGTGTTATGTTTTGTGTTACCATGCTAAAAGTTGTTACTATATAATAATTGGAATGAAAAACTTCTCATGGAACTGTGTAAAATACTTACAGTAGGACTAAGCTCTAGATCTCACATTTCAGTGCTATAATTTTTTATCATATTTACTTTATATTATAGGTTCACACATTCCCTCCATGGTAACTGCTGTAAGCCAGGATCCACAATGGTGTCTCGGGGAACACTTTAATTGTCTTGGAACCCGCAACAAAATTAATTAGAAAGAAAACACGAGGAGTAGGATAAAATAATATACCACTTCCGTCCTTTGCAAAGCGGGAATAGAATAGGAGACTACAATTCTGACACTGTATGTTATTGATTAAAACTGATTAAGCATCGAGTATTTGAATCAGAATCTAACCCCGCTTAAAGGCAGATGCAGATATCCTTATACCTGCACAAGGATATTATATACCGAAATAAACAATACATAACCAAAGTTTCCCACAGACAGTTTCGACCTTCGTCAAAACTTTATCTAACGCCTTATAATCATACGCCTCCGGCGTTTTTTTTCTAAAAAGGAAAAATATAATTCCTTGATCCTCTTAATGCTAAAAAAAGTAAGGATGATGTTTTTAATCTAACGTTTGAAAGATTGACAGGTCGGTTCGTTCCCGCCGCGCGGGGCACAATCAGGTAACAAGTTTGATTAAAAATATTTCAGCGAAAGCTCGCGGCCGATGTTATCGGCCGGTTATCTTTTTTATCCTCGTATTTTTAAAGGAAATAATATTTCGGCACAGCTGGCATGTTAGTATATGTCTTTTTTTTTGGAATCTTGCCATTTTTTAAGGAAATTGTATATTTTTGTTTTGTAATGTTACTTTTTAATTATAAAGTTATTTAGATGTTTTGGGCATATTGTTTTACCTACATATTTTAATACTAAAAATACATTATTTTTCCAGTATTTAAAAAGTTTATTTAATAATAAATATTAGCCCTATTAAAAAAACTGTCCTACCGTTGGTCACGGGTCTCCTCTTAAACTGAGAGGGTTAACATGGTGAGTTTAATAAATATGATTAGTATAAATATTACAAGATTATTAGTGATTATACAAGAAGTTATACATTTATTTTTTATTTTTGCTACTTAAATATTTCAATAATTCAAAATCGCATTTACGCAATAACTCTGACAAAAGAAAACGGTTTTACACAAAAACAAGAGTTTAACTAAAAATGTTTTTAATTTACAAAGTGACTTTTTAAATAAAAAATAATATTTTTAGTAAATTGAAGTAAATACCTGCTTACAATAATTCTTACTTACAATAATACTTCTACAAAACGATTCCATAAAACATACTGGAAATTAAAAACATACCAAGTACCCTTTGAATTTATCCATATAGAGATGTCATTATACTATAATTCTATACGAAGTTCAAATGTGCGTAAAAATATCTATCATGGTGCTGCAAACATCTCAACCTTCAAATGCACCCCACACTGTCGGCCATTTCTCAAATTGAACGCGTAGGGGACCTTTAGTAAAAAAATATCGAACTAAAACCAACCCCTAAAATTATTTTAGTGAAAAGAAAGGAACTTAATACAGTCCCCACCGCCTCCCGGGCGCACCCCTATGTTGTGCAAGTGTGTGTGTGCTTGTGTTTGTTCTTGAGTGTGTGGGTGCCCTCGGAATGAAGCGGCTGACAGCTGGGTATGGAGAGAAGAAAGTACTAGTTAATAGTAATTTAGGAGTTTTATAAATATCGACTAAGATTCGATATTTTATGACTTCTTTTTGAGCATTAATGATAAGAATTGTAATTTACAATCAAGTCTGCCCTTAAATTTTTCTTTTTAACTATGTACCATTCAAATTATATGAACAAGTATTTTTAAACAATAAATTTATATTTTCTCCAGTAAGAAAGTATATTATTGAAATCTAAGAACTATTTTGCTGTATGAAGCTTAATTTAGTTGTGAAGATTATAGATCTTTTCATTTTTAGTACTACACAATATTAAATATAAAGAACTGTAGAGATTATTGTCGAGATACTAGCACCTAATTTTTAATATAGATATGATTTGATATTAAAAATGTTTTTAAATTTCATGTTACTTAAGAAAAAATGTGTGCATTGATAATATGTAAAAACAAAATTACATCTTGTAACGAGTAAAAAGTACTAGATGTGCATAAATAGGTATGAATAAATATACAAAACATTATTTCACATACACATTTTTTATGTGTACACACTTACATAATATAGACTAATATAAAGTCTAGTATTTGTTAAAATAAAATCCCGTACTTTCTGTCCTCCATACCACATAGAACCGAGCCGAGCGGGCGCGGCGTCGCCGGTCGGGAAATCAACACACACACAAAAACACACACGCGCGTACACACACACGTGCGTAGCCCCACAGAAGGGCACAAAAGCTTGGCCGACTGACTACCGACGGAGATATGTGGCACATAACTACCTACAGCTGTGATATATGGGTATGTATCGGAGACAATGTATAGAGTTGGAATCTAGACGGTTGAGATTGAAAGCTAAAGGATATCCAGAATTTGCTGTCTATAATTTAAATTGTACTATACTGTAAGCAATTCATGGCCGGCTTTAATATTAATACTATAGATAGGTTTTTTAAGATGTGAAAATTCTACTGGTAATAGGGAAATCTATCTTTATTCGTTATCCTTTATTGTACACAGCGGGAAGAAAAAAGTTAACAATTAACAACTATACAAAATGGCGACCTTAATTCAAATATGAGTTATCTTTCTGCGAACCTTGAGTTAATTATAAGAACCGGTCATTACTGATGATAATGACAATTTTAAAGTAGGTGTTTTTTATAAACGGTTATAAGCGAGTAAAGTCTGAAGTAGACTAATCTACAGTTAATGTAGCAAGTAAGTCTTTGTACTCTGAGTAGGCCTATCCGACGGTTAAAATAATAAATTATAATTGTCGAGTAGCGCTAAACGGGAAGTAACAAACCAGCAGTTTACTCCAGGGAAAGGCCCTAGGGCCTTAAAGGCAGAAACCCTAAATTATCTATAAAACATTAAGATAATTTCAAAGTTGATGTTTTTGCTTAAATTAGGTCAGGTTGGATGCAGGTGACATCGGATCGGTTGCGCTGGAGGCCGATTGAGGAGGCCTATGTTCAACGGTGGACAATTATAGGCTGAGATGATGATGATGAGGTTAGGTTACTTGACTACATCGTTGATCTAGTGGTCAAAATAATGCGCGTAGCAATCACGAAGTCTTGGGTTGAAATCCTAGGTCGGACAAATGTAGTTTTGCTATCGATAAATTCCCAGTGGCAGTCTGGAGTATGGAATTGTCCCGGTATGTAGCAATAGGCTCGCATCCTATTACATGGGACTGAACTGGAGAAGGGCAAGCGGAATCATGGCGGTCCCCTCCTCCGGTACAAGAATATCCAAAAGCGATACATGAAGAGATGCAACATAGAGCCCTCTCGTTGGGAACGTTTGGCAGCACAGCGGCCAGAATGGTGCAAGATGGTATAGCCAAGTACGCGAGTTCGAGGTTCAGCGTTAAGCTGACCTTGATGCCAAACGCGATCAGTTAAAGGCTCGCCCACCTGCTGCCATAACATACAATTATGAGAACGGCGTACTCACGTGCCCTCAGTGTGCACGGAATTTCGCCGCGAAGATAGGCTACATAAGCCATCTTCGAGCGCATCAGCGCCATTACTCCGACTAGGAGTCAAAGAGGTCCCCATGGCCGAAATCGGTCGGATCAACAATTTTTGTTGTGTCTATCCATAGAATGAAAAAACTTTCAGCGTTGAGGAGACCAAAAAAGTCTATAAGGACCATACATAATAACTCAATGATAAGGACAGAATGTTTTTCAACTAATTTTCTTAGCCCAAAGTGTACCAAGGTATTAACAGGGTCACTGGTAAGTACCTGAATACAGCTGTGCATTTTCCCGTTCTATGATTGGGGACTAGGGTAACCATGGTTGAAGGGATTCAAAAATGTATCACTATTGTTGCCTCTTGCCGATAACAGTATGTTAGACAGGGATACATAAAAAATTAAGAAACTTGTAATATTAAACTACATAAAGTTCTAAAAGAATCTGTTGGAACTCTGTACTCTCTGCTAACCTTGCAAGAGATTTGGCGGTATTATATACATAGACATAAAGTTCTATAGTTCTTAAAAGCCCGTATAATGGATATGTTAGTTAGAATTTATTTTTACATATTTATTTGAATGCATTGTCATGATAGCTATCAACAAGACTCGCTATGATCCTATAGCGAGTCGACTCCTAACATAACTGCTCGAATAATGATGTCCATACAGCCTGTTGCAATTCCCTCAATTCACATAGCCATAAGAATAAAAAGGGAAAACAAAATTTATTCTATTTAATCAAGCCCCAATCCAAACATGAAACTCCAATAACCAGCGCTTGCCGCCCCCGCCCTGCATATGTCGACTTCTCACGTACGTTTGCAGCTCTCATATCGACTGGAGTATGGATTACATATAGCCGACGACTTGAGCCACCCTAACGGCTATGATATACAGTATTAAGTCATAAAAGACAGCGGTCATGATTTAAAGATTGAAATTTTCAATTTCTAGATGATCGCGCTTGGTCCCAGGCTTCTCTTACGGTCAAGAAAGGAGGCTGGTAATTCGCAAAATTTCTAGTCTTCTTATCTTCAGTCCATAGCACCCTTGGTCTAGTTAAAATAGTTTAGTTACCGTTTTGACCAACTTCAAAATTCCATATTTGGATGAAGGCAAGGACGCTGGCTATGCTATAGGCCTGCATAAATACTACTCCTTCTTCAGATCCGCCTTCCAAGAAGCAGTGGGATCGCCCGAACTGCGAACACGACTCAAAATCGGGACCAAAACCGGATCATCTTTAAGTATTTCACAACTCTACAGATTTTTCAAGCAATTACAATAACAAAGTACCTAAACTTATTCTTATGATCTTATTCTATTAAGTTGTAAAACTATACAATGTCATAAATATGTGGCTAGCGCTAACTTCTTAAAATCGATTTAGGTATTAACTAAATTAATGCGCATCATTATATGAATATTACTTATGTAATTGTAAAACAGTGCTGTTCGTATGGCAGTGCTATGTTACTGCGATTTTGCAGATGCATCTTTGTGCTTTAAAAGGCACATTAAGCCGTTGGTTTCCTTAATTTCTTAATGTGGTCGTCGTGGCTTAATAAGTACCAATAGAACACTTTCTGTTGCCACGAACTTACCCTCACCAATTTGCAATGATTCCGCGTTTTGGAATATGGCCTAATGTCTCACCTCTATTTGGGAACGAAGGCCTTATCCCAGCAATGAGTTAAGTTATCTTAGCAATATAATAAACACACCGTCACGCCTATATTCTTACATCCTATTACTTTCATTTACCTACCATGTTGCTGAATTGGAGCTTCACTCACTACGATACAGGAAACATTTTTAGAGTAGAGCAACGTCTTTTAAAAAGAATGTTTTATGTCCTACTTGCAAACCAAAGTCATTCTTTTTATTTTTCCCGATATGAAACTAAAAAACGTATCCCCACACTAGGAATTATTCTTATACCGTGAGTGCCTTTACAAACAGCAAATTTACATACACAAACAACTAGATCGAAATAAATATTTGTAGGTCACACATAGATACTCGATGTCGATGCGAGGATCGAATCTGTGACTACACGATTTGGTAGGCGAGCTACTTGATTTTCTGTCAAACTTGATTTTCTATTAGTTTAAATACAATATTAATATCATCTTACCTCCCTTCTCTTGCACCACACTCAAACCATCGGCCATATTTACGCAGGGTGCTCACCCTACGCAACTCGTCTCAGACGATGTATTGAAATTTGTCGCGTCGCGTCTCGCCGCGCCTTCAGCGTTTCAGACCTTATTTGCTTTAACCAAACGCAGCGCGTTATGATAACTTCCTGAAATGAATATGTAATGTATTCTGCATACTACTGGAGCAATCGATCATTTCACGAAGTTACCGTAACGCGTCGTGTTACGTGTTTAATTGGTCATAGCGAATAAGGGCCTAGCCCCTATGGCGGCTCACTTCTCATCAATAAACTTGCTGACTGTTGCAAATACATATTATGTACATTGTATATGTAGCTTTCACTGGAAACTCTTGATGTGTACTTGTGGTAACTAATTTTATATGAAATTCTGGTCTTACTTGCATTCCTTACTTTTCCATCACATATTTTACCTCTAATAGCGTTGATTGTAAGTATCTATATCAGCCGACGATGTTCCATCTATCTATCTATCTATATCATCACGCCAGCTCCCTCGCGGGGTAGGCAGAGAGTACAGAGTTCCAACAGGTTCTTTCCTTACATACCTCTCTGGCTTCCTCCACTCTCATAGTTCGTCTCATACACACTCGCCGGTTACGGAGACTCTTGACTTGCCCTTCAGCTAAGACTCGGTCTATTTGGTCATGGCAAGATAGTCGATCCCGGCACCTACATCCTTCCACTTTCGCATTGTATATCTGTACGATGTTCCATCTCGATACAAATAATAATAAGTAAAAAATTCATTAATAATTTTCTATTTATATACTACATTTCTGTTTTCCCAGTGTGTGTGTGTGTGTGTGTGTGAATGATGTACGCTGTTGGCCGCGAGGCCTTTACAGCTTCACCGGACTAAAAGGCGAGCGTGCAACCACTACGCTCTAGCCAGCCAGAAGGGCAGGAGGCGACATACTCGAGGGCGCCTCGAAGAGGTGCCCTCGGTTGGGACAGTCGCTGTAGGGGGACGGGTGCACTACTAAGTGCACCGGTCAACCGCCGGCTATGGGAGGGGATCTACTACTACGTCGTCGTCGTCGCCCGTATTCTGAGCGGAAAGAAGGGATGACAAAGCATCGGGAGGGTCGGTGAGAACATGTCGTGGCCGGCGGTGGCGGCAGGGGTCGGGGGGGAGATCGTAGTCGGCGGTGGCTACGATTAACGGATTCGCATGGGTAGATGCGTTCGCGAAGTGACGTGTTGACGCCTTTTTAATAAAGGCGCGAATAGGTTCGAGACCTAGATCGGAGTGGAGGTCGACGTTCCGTACGAACCAGGGGGCTCCTACGGCTTTACGGAGGAAGCGGTTTTGAACCACTTGGAGTTTATCGATGTGAGAGGGGGCCGAATGCCCGAACACAACACACGCATAAGTCATGATGGGTCGAACGCAAGTTTTGTAAAGTGTCACCTTATTTCTAAGGGACATTTTACTCCGCTTGCAGATTAACGAATGGAGACGACCGAGCACAAATGATGCTCGGTGACGGACCCGCTTGATGTGCGGGCCGAAGGACATGGTACTGTTTAGGGTGACCCCTAGATATTTGACCTCTTTGACCCAGGGAATGGGTCGGTCGAACATGGTCACTTGGCCGAGATTACTTCTAGGGCGGCGCAGGGAGTGGCGCGGGGTGGCACCTCTGGAAAAGAACACCGCAGCGCTCTTGTCCGGGTTCACCTCAATACGCCACTTCCTGAACCGATTCCCTAGGGAATTGGCGGATGCCTGAAGGTGTCTGGTAATGAAACCCTTATTCCTATGCGAGACGTAGAGAGCGGTGTCATCCGCGAATAGGGCTAGATGCGCCTTACTCGAACGAGGAATGTCGTTCGTGTAAAGGCTAAACAGGAGCGGAGAGAGAACTGAGCCCTGTGGGACTCCAGCACTGATGGAGTGGGAAGTGGAGCGCGTCATTTCGACGCGATAACGGAAGGCGCGATTCGACAAGAAGTCTCGTAAGATGAGCACGAGTCTGTCCGGCACACCCAATTGGTAGAGCTTGTAGATCAAGCCGTTGTGCCAGACTTTGTCGAATGCCTTCGCGACATCTAGGAAGAGGGCGCCCGTGTAGATGGGTTTGGGTCTATTGAGACCGGAGAGGATGTGCTCCGTGATGCGGTGCACTTGGTGGACGCAAGAGTGTTTGGCACGAAAGCCAAACTGCTCGTCGATAAGGATACCCCTGGACGTTACGAAGTCTTTGAGCCTCGCCAGAAGTAGGCGCTCGTATATCTTGGCCAGGGAGTTGAGGAGACTGATAGGGCGGTAGCTCGCGGGGAGATTGCGAGGTTTGCCGGGCTTGGGAATGCCTATGACGTCCGCCTCCTTCCACTTAGCGGGGAAGGTGCAGTTCGTCATGGCGGCGTTCAAAATGGCCACCAAGAGGCAGATGAGCTGGGCGGGCAGGCATTTCAGAACGCGATTCGAAATGCCGTCAGGGCCGGGGGCTTTTTTAGTTTTAAGACCCATAATCAGATCTTCGACCTCCGTTTGCGTGATAGGAGGCAAGGAATCGACGGGGGGGAGGGATGCCCTGCGCTCGACTTCCCTGTCTACCGCGTCGACGTAGGACTGGTCAACGGACTGAGAGCTGGGGGCGCACTGGCTCTCGAGGGAGTCAGCGAGAAGCTCGGCCTTTTCGTCGTCGTCGAAGGCTGGGGGTGCTGCGCCTGAAGGGCGGGACAGCGGGGGCATGTCAGTCGTGGAGTCGGATTTGAGGCTACGCGCCAGCTGCCAGTAGGCCAGATGCGACGGCGCGATGCCCTCTAGGAGGACACCCCACCGTTCCTCCCGGACCTCCGCGACACGACGCTTTACCTCTCGTTGTAAAGCGCGCATCCGGGCCCGATTGGCTTCGGTGGGGTAGGAGTCGTACGCTCGGATGGAAGCATTCTTGGAACGAATGAGATCCCTAACATCGTCCGGCAGTCGAAAGCGGTTGAGGTAGCGATCTTCCGCCTCGACTTGCTTGGACGATCGACTGACAGCCGATCGGATGTGCTCGGTGAAGGCATCTACGGCCTGATCGGTGTCCTGAGGGGACGGGATGGAGTCCGAGCTGAGAGGCAGGGGGGAAGGGTCGGCATCCGCCAAGGCCGTGCTTAGCGCATGCCAATCCACCACCGTCTTTTGGGTCGCTGAGGGGCGGAAGGGGGGGAACCGAGTCTCATGACTACAGGTCGATGGTCAGAGTCGAGTTCCTGGACTACTTCCAAGGAGTGCAGCCGTAGGGTGACACCCTTCAGAAGCGCCATGTCCAGGACGTCGGGTCGGTGATTGGGATTGTTAGGATAGTGGGTAGGGTGCATGGGTGCGATGACGTCAAAGTCGAGAACGTCGACCAGGGCGTCAAGGCTCCTACCGTTAGGGGAAGTGGTGAGACCGTTCCAGGCCACGTGCTTGCTGTTGAAGTCGCCCGCCAGAATGACGGCGCTTCCCAGATTGAGGAGTGCTTCAAAGTCACTCCTGAGAACGGATTTAGTGGGGGAAAGGTAAACGGAGGCGATCACGATGGGCTGGTGCCCCGTGAGAGAGACGCGACAGACCGAGGCTTCGATGTTGGTGAGCGCGGGGGGATCGAGAGGGATACAGTGAAGGGACCTCCTGTAGTAAATGAGAGTACCGCCTCCGCGGGAGCCGATTCTGTCATTGCGCACGAGGTTATAGTTTGCGATCCTAGGATCGCGTTGTGCGGGCTTCAGGAAGGTTTCCTGCACGAGGAGGATATCAAGTTGGTGATCTCGGAGGAAATCAGCAACCTGATCTCGCTGGGAGCGAAGACCATCGGCGTTAAAGAACGCCAGGGATAGGTTGTGGGGCTTACGGCGGGGAGATCGTAGATCCATTATTGGGTGCGGGGGGGTTGGGTTCTAAGGGACGCCAGGACGTCATAAACGTCCCTGTATTCCGCGGCCAGGAGAACCTGGTCCGCCAAGTTGGTGGCGGCGCGGAGTCGAAGTGCGAGTTCGCGGACTCTGGGGAAAAGTGCGGGGCTTATCACCGCCGAGACGCTCATTATGAGGTCGACGTCCTGACTGACGTTAGTGGGCGGAGGGGGACAAGCCGCCACCGGCTGGATCGCCGGCGCGCGCTTCGGGGGGCGGGCAGGGCCCATTGACGCAGGGTGGGAGGCCGCGATGTAGGGCAGCGGCTTCACCCACGCGTTGGCGCCGAGGGACGGCCCAAGCGGCGGGGGAGGGGGGGTCAGCTTCAGAGGCGCGGGAGCGCGGGGAGCCGTGGTCACTGGCGCAGAAGGCACCGGACGAGGGTGCGCTGGCGCGGGGGGGTGTTGCGCTGAGGGCGCAGAGGGGGGGGGGCAACCGCGCGGGGGCGGCGGCGGCCGCCGCGCCTCGCCCGGCCGCGCTTCCCCTTCGGGGCCTTGGGGCAACCGCGATAGTTCGCGGTGTGCCCCTTGGTGCCGCAGAGGACGCAGCTGGGGGGCTCGGTCGCCGTCTCCTTCGAGCGGGCGCATTGGGACGTCGCGTGATCCCCGATGCACTTAACGCATCGAGGGCGCGCGTGACAGTTACGGGCAGAGTGCCCGTACAGCTGGCAGTTGTGACACTGCCCGGGCGTGCCACGTTTGTGGGGGGCCTCCACGGAGAGGCCAGAAATGTGGCACACGGCCTTCAGGTCGAAGACCCTACGGCCGGACTCGGTGCGGTCGAGGACGACCAGCACCATGTCGTACGCCTCCTTGGAGCGCCCATTGACCATTCTGTGCACCTGGCGCACAGGAAGGTCCTGGGACTGGAGGTCGGCCTTGATGACGGCGGTGTCCAGCACCCTAGGGACACCGCGGATTACCACCCTGAGCTCCCTTTCCTCCTCCAGGGTGTATGTGTGATAAGCGATCTTGTTTGATCGCAGGAACGCGGATAGCCGTCGGTGGTCGTCCGAGGACGCCACCTTGACGGCTATGCCTTGCGCGGTGGAACGCGCGTGCGTGTAGTTGATTTGGCGATTATAAATCGCCTTGGAGATGCGCTCCCAGGCGCTCTTGTCCTGAATGACAAGCGGCGGGGGAGTGATGTTCGGACGTGCGGGGCGCGCGAGGGGGGAGGCCCTCGCGGCCGCGTCGGGAGACGGAGACGGCCGGGGGCCGGAGGGGCCGGGAGAAACGGAAACGCTTCCGGCCTTTTGGATCTTGGGAGGCGGCGAGTCGCGCGGTTTGCGCGCGCGCTTCCCATTCGCTATGGGAACGAAGTCGTCCTCCGACGAGAGCGACGGGGACGGGGACCGGGCGGGGGCGGCGCGTCGCGCGGACGCGCGCTCGACCTCCATATCCGAGTCCGAGAGAGGCTCGGACCCGCATGGCGAGACGGGGCGGTCGGCGGGGGTCTGGGGCGGCGCGATCAAATCAGTTCGCGGCGCGGCGAACGGAGTCGCGGGGCGCGCAGAAGGCGCGGGGTGCGCGGGGCCGGGGGCCGACGCGCGCGCGGGCGACGCGTCGGGCGAGGCGGGCGAGTACGTCACCCTGAATTCCCGGACTATGTCCGGGAAATGCCGGACGATGTACCGCGTTAGGTCCCGGACAAACTCCGGAGGGAAATCTTCGGCCATTTCCAGAGGGGAAATGGCAGGGCGAGTGAACTAAAATAGGGCCCTAAGACCCGGGCGTGAGCGATGCCCTGATCCCCCCACCGGGTGGCGGCGAGGGGGGTGGCACTACCGGGGAGACGCGGTGTGCCCCTTCGCCTTAGGGGCGAACGGGCGGCACCAAACCCTAACTGCTCCGGGGCGAAGAGAACCGCCGCACGGAGAATAGGATAGCGGGATGGGTTAAGGTAGGGTCCTGGAGAAATCAAGAGCCCTGACTAGGGAAGCCCCCAAGGCCAGAGCTCAAGCCCTTCCGAGTTGGCCGCCCTCTGAAGGAGGGAGGCGAGCGCTCGGGTCCCGCTCAAGCCGGCTTACGACGCCCTAGGCGTCCACCGGACTTACCACGAACGGACAAAAGACGTGGATTTACAATAAACACTAATATCGAAAACAGTTATGCAACTAACCGTTGAAAAAACAAAAACCGCGGGAGGGCCGGCCGCGCCGTTAGCCGACGCGGCTGCCTAGCAACCCACGTGATTGGTCACACCGGGCGATACGCGAACCGTACCTACACGAGACGCAAAAGCATACGCACAGCGAATGCAATTACGTAAACACGCAAGCACAAAACACGTAAGCACAGCCGCGACAAACCACGTAGGTCACAAAAACGACCGTTACTAAAAACGCGGGAAGGCCGACCGCCGTCAGAACGGCGCGTCTACCTAACGGCTCGCCTTGTTGCTACGCGCGAGCCAGACGCGGAGAAGTAACGTCGCAAGCCCGTATATGTGTACGTATACACGTATATAAGCCAACCAGATCACCACTCCACGCAAGCGCAGGCGTTTCCAACAGAGTAAGTTAAAATCGAATACGTACGTAATTACGAAAATAGCGAGCGGGCGGGCAGCGCAGCGACACGACCGAACGCGCGCAAGGCACAGCCAGAACTGTTTTCCCAGTCTTTCTTTGTTGCAGAAGTTAAATTTCGTTAAAAGATCTTAATCTCAATTTTGCTATTTCAAGCGGAAAGCAGTAACAAATACGCGTCATTTTTAAAGTAAAACTTAATAGTAAAACCATTACCCTTAACCTAACCTTAATCCATTCAGAAAAATTATACTGAACAAATGGTAAAAGAAAGTTCTGCCGCCGGTTTTTACTTGAAGTCCCTCGCTTTTTAACCGACTTCAAAAAGGAGGAGGTTCTATGTTCAGTTGTATGTATGCTTTTTTTTTTTTTTTTTTTTTATGTATGTTCAGCGATGTTTCCGTCAATTGTGGACCGATTATGATGATTTTTTTTGCATTGGGTTCAGTATAGCTCCGCGGTGGTCCCATTTTAATTTCATTGGCATTGGACCTTGGACTTAGAAGATACACCAGGGAACTCCTTAACGACAAACAATAGGCATGTGTAAATTGAGATATTATGGGTATTACGTCAATCCTATAGGTACCCTACTATAGAACCAAGCAGTATATTAGCCAACTTCAAAAAAGGAGGTTCATAATTCGTCCTTTTTTTATAACTCCTTTGCTTATGAACCGATTTTGATGATTCTTTTTGCATTTGGTTCAGTATAGTTTTGAGGTGGTCCTATTTTATTGTTATTGGTATTGGACCTTGGACTTTGAAGATACAAGAGGGAACTCCTTAACGGCGAACAGCACGAATGTATAGATTCCGTTATTATAGTCATTATATTAATCCTGTAGGTACCTTACTTTACAACTTAGCAAAATAATATAATATCGGTATATAAATATTACTAAATAATTCACTCGTCACTTAAAATTGTAAAATAAAAATCTTTTAACAAAAAAGGTAAACCGACTTCAAAAAGCAAAAAATAAATATTTGAAGTCGGTGCCAAGTAACCGACTGCACCAACCAGCACCGACTTCAAATATTTATTTTTTGCTTTTTGAAGTCGGTTTACCTTTTTTGTTAAAAGATTTTTATTACCTACAGAATTATTCTGAGATGTCAAGTGTCTCTTCAATGACAACAAGTTTTTAATAAGTAATTCTGTAACACTTAACATATTACACTATTTTTATTTTAGTCAATGTATCTTTATTAACTAGTTCATCATTAAACTTGTCTTCCGCCTCATGTCGCAACGTTGCACAGAAATACTTCAAGCCATTTCTTACGGCTGGTTTCAATATTTGCTTACTATCTGTAGAATTTGGACAGATTTTCCTTGCAAAATATGTCAAAATTCTATTCGTCGTAGCCTAATCTATCCTTGAGTTAATTATCGAAACCAGTAATAAATCATCTACATCCAAAATTGCAGCCAAACGTAGTGGACAGCCAACTTATTAATAACAACTAAAATAGTTATTATCTATCTATCTATCTATAACCTTACGCCAGATCCCTTGCGGGGTAGGCAGAGAGGTCGTATTAACTATCTGAATTTGACAAATAATCTTTTTCCAATAAAAAGTAGTCCAACTTTCTCCTTATAACAGCTCAGCTATCTGCCAGTGAAAATTCTGTTAATATTGGTCTAGCTGTTTCGAAAATTAGCCGCAACAAACAAACAGACAGACAAAAATTTAAAAATATCTGTTTTGAAATACCGTTTCCAGTTTCATACACATTTAGTAAAAGGCTGTTATTATGACAATACAAACAGACAATTCAATTTTATTTATTTGTATAGATAAGTCCTATTACCTATTCGCATACCTAAGAAACAATAAAAAAACCCTATTTCTTGCAAAATATCGGAATAAGAAATTTCATCGCCAACTTTCTTACCCAAAAACTAAAACAAGTTACTAAAAGTCCGGCGAGTCACTGACTCGGCACTTTCTTACCATTCCCTCGGGAGGCGGCGGGACTCACCTGCCGAATAGCTGGTAGATTGGAGACCTTTTACTTTACCGCCTTTTGTTTCCGAAATGTTACCGGCCTTTGAAGATATTGCTAAATAATGCACATTCCCTGTGGAATGGTTTGTGAAGATGTTGCAAAGCATTTCGTGAAGCCTCTATTGATTGGGACTATCAACATCTAAACATCCAGTAACTTTAAAGAATAATTTTGTTCAATAATTACTAAGAATAATGTTGTTAAAAATGTATACAAATAAGCACACTTTGATAGTGGAAACTGGAATAATGCGAATTTGATACCTGCCAAATAACATACAGTGGATAAACATACATACATCCACCGTGCGTAAGTGTAGTCGATGTTGAATATAAAATTACAGATCAAAGTCAATTTTTGGATTCGAAGGAAACAATACAAATGACTAGACATTTTTTTTGTGACAATGTTTCTAAAAATCTAAGTAGTCCCGAAAACGGCTACCGTTTAGTTGACAAAAGAGCCTCGAGGGAAATAAGAAACAGCAAACAATTTACAAGCAGCTAACAACAGTAATTCCTTTAAAATGCGACGGTAGCGTAATCTTGTTATTTGCATACAAATCTTAACAACAAAACATCTTTTGTCTAGTCATCGCTAAAATCTGCAAAAATGTCAACCCTTTGACGCACCGTGCAAAAAAGGGTCATTGTAATAATAGTCCGATTCTTTAACAGACGTCTTTAGTCGTCTTTAGATTATTTTAACTGCTTTGAAGGTAGCAAAAATTTTTGATTCATGCTTAATAAGTTTGGATTTGATGTCTTCTATCAATTTCGTTATGAGATATATAATAAATGATATGTACTTAGATCAATTTTCACTTTTATATTATTACTTTTATAGTATATTGTAATATACTTACCAAGTACTTACTCATAATGATTTAGAGGTTGATATTTTTAGAACAACGGCACGCGATCATTTTTTGTCTCTCGATAATTTAGTGAATGGCCACAAATGTACTATAATGATGTCTACAAATATAAATGATCGTATGATCGATAGAGACATGACTTTTTATTAGAAGTGCTTTGATATTATTAACTTCAAACAATCACTCGAGTAAAGCAGATGATATTATTAATAAAACAGTTTGGATTGTTGAAAGACGTCTAAAGAAGCCAAGTAACTTTACTAAAAACATGATTTCTGAAATGACTGTAGTTTGTGATTTTTAATATTGCCTTAATAGCATAGTTACTATTACTGACGTACGAATGATAAACAATATCCAAAAAACTTGCACTAATAGTTAACGCAATTATAATTTTAATGTTGTTCCCACTAGTACACAAAAATTATTATTAATATAACTGGTTGGTGGTGTGGATGGAATTGCTTATAGCAATAAGATCTTCAATTGTACATACTTGTCTTTAATAAGGATTGTGTTTATTAATTGTAGAGTACTAGTTTTTTAACTGTACTAGTACACTATCACGCCTATATCTATTTATTTAGGCGGGGGTTGCAGAGGGGCTCTGAGTACACCCACTTTTCGCCGACGATGTTAGGCCCCATGTAATAGGGGGCGAGCCTATTGCCATATATAGGGCACAATTCCAGACCCCCGGACTCATACTGAGAATACCTCGTGATCACAAAGCGATGCGCTTTGCCACTAAACCAACAAGGCAGTCTAGTACTAGTAAAAAGTACTATATCTATCTAATAAAAATCCAAAAGCTTCAAAGTGTTAAAACCTAAGTTGCTCCTAAAACAAAATAACAACACTCAGCTACACTGGCTTTATATCGGGCTTATGATAAAACTGTAGTCGTCACTGGCGGAGTCGGAGATGTTGCGTGCCGGCCACACAATGAGCCGGCGACGTTGATTGATGGCCTTACATTCAACGAATACATTACGATTTTTGCTTTCATTTCGTTCGATACGAATGTCACAAGGTTATGATATCGATGCGATGGCTACGAATGATCGGTGCGCGTAGGCGAGCATCAATACTTTTAGTGTGGATCCACCACGCTTGGCTGCAATTTTGGATGCAGATGATTAAGAGATACATCGAAATTGTATTTTTGGACAACGTTGCGGCATGTGGCGGATAACAAGTTTGATGATGAACTAGTTAATTAAAATATATTAACTAAAATAAAAATCTATGTAGTAGAAAATGGGAATGAATATATTTTACTGATATTATAACAGATAAGAAACGAACATGTTGGAACTCTACCTATCCCGCAAGGGATCTGGCGAGTATAGCGAGTGCATTGAATGTGTGAAGTGTAATCGTATTTTCTGCAATGTTTATTTATCCAACATTATTTCAGTTGTACTTTGTAATGTTTGTGTGTGTTACCTAATGGACCAGAGGATTCAAAATAAAATAAAGAAGACAATGTTTCATTACTATATTTATTGGTTTTTGTATTCACATTTCTCCTATTTTAGTTACAAAACAATTTTCTCGTTTAAAATTAAAATCCACATTTGTACCTAAGCCTAAGTCATTGTCTACATCACATAAGTCTTGCTTATGAACGACACTTGTATCATAGATGATTATAATATGAAAACGTACAATAGAACATCTACCTATCTGTGAGTTCATTATGTTGTAAACATTTATAATAGGAACATCAGGAACATCTTTTAATAATTGCTAGAATTGCGTTAAAACATAGGTGAAGCACAGTTATGTAACAAATTGGAGATTAAGGAAGAATATAATCATTATAATTTGTAATTTTACTTTCAAAAATACCTACATATCTCCAAATATTCTCCTTTACCGGTGTTTCATTTCATTATCTATTTGATAAACTTAAGTAATTAAAAAAAACATAGGTTTCTAGAAAAAATATAAACAGATCGGTAGATGTTACAGTTAACAAATAAAAATGCAAGAATTACTAGAAGAATCAGAAAATGGTAACTCAGAGTAATTAAACTGAAAAGGATGAGAATAGTGATATTTTTACTGTACAAAATATTTTATTGAACATCGCATTTAACGACAATGACTTAAAATAAAAATTTACAAATCCGACACTCAGAAGATGTTACCTACCCTAAAATAATAATAATCACACTTTTGACATTGTAAAGTTTTCCACCTAACTATCCAAACATCCGATTATGACTGGTTATTCTAAAATACTTACACAACTTAAAACAAATCTTAAATTAATCACTTTATTACACCTTAGACACAAAGGAATGGTAAGAATTACAGTTCCATAATGAAAAATATAGTTTTCTTTTTACACATCTAAAGATTATAAGGCGGTTAGACCGTAGTCTGACTTGATTACTGGTTGGTTGGTTGGGTTGATGCCGGAGCCGCAGCCGGCGGTTCCGACGGGCGAGCCGTGGGTCGATAAATTGGCAACCATGGCCGGGTCCATACCAGCGTGCATTCCCATCATGTGTAAGTGATGCGGCGTCATCGGGTGGCCAGCGTTCAGTTGACTGCCTGGATGCGACATTGGACTAATTGCGGGATCGTGTGACAGATTCTGTGCTCCTACACAGTGCAAGTCATTCATTATGTTATCCGTAACATTTTCTATACTATCTGGCCGTCCGTTATTGTTTGATTTCTTCTTATCATTGTTATTCGTATTCTTATTCGATCTACTCTTTGGTGTGGCTCCTTTAGTCGTGGTTGTGGTGACCCCGGCTGGATTGGTTTTTCTTCTAACGTTTTTGGTGTTCGGCAGTTTATTATCCTTCTTCCACTTCATCCGTCTATTTTGAAACCAGATTTTGATCTGTCTCTCTGACAAGACTAGAGTGTGCGCTATCTCAATTCTTCTTCTTCTTGTTAGGTACCTGTTGTAGTGAAATTCTTTCTCGAGTTCTAATATTTGGTGTCTTGTGTAGGCAGTCCGTTGACGCTTCGGTTCCATTCCAGGTTGATAAGATCCGTTTGCTGTAAAAAAAAGAAATGTGATTATATATCTAACGGAATCTGAGAGGGGGCGAGATTCAAGTAGTTATCGCAAAGTAGCTCTCATATTTAATTACAATTTAGTCTTCCTAATAAAGGCGGCTGTTATATTTATTTATTTATTTATTTATTTATTTATATAGATACACCAACGACATACTACAAAAAATTCTTACAATAAATAAAAGTAACAATAATTCTTAAATTCCGTGTAGAATGACTTTACAGGTGTATACAGCACTCATAAAGACGTAGAATACAATAAGTTACAATAAATGTTATAATGTAGAAGAAAATGTCGATTTATAAAAAAAAAAAAAATAGAACAAAATGAACAATAAGAACAGAAAGGATTTATAATAATTTTAGTATTGTGGACTATATAAAATAAGATTATTAGTACAATTGGACAGAATTAAATTGTAAGATTGTAAGATTGAATTATTATTGAGTTATGTCAGATGTTTTTTTAAATTGGAAATAAATGTCGTTAATATTATATCATTGAAAATGTCAATGTCACCTTTTGCGCAAATATCGTTATAAGTTAACATAAATCTATTAAGAGGAGATGTCATTCCCAAGTTAGTTCTTGAGCTACATGGACTGAAAGTGTTTGTGACTGGGTATCGCGGCAAAGTACGCGGGACCGTTATATTAAGACGCAAGAGAGATTCGCTAGAAATCATAGCCCCATGAATAATTTTGTGCAGCGTTGTCAAGTCACCAATTTTTCGTCTCTTCCCAAGAGAAAGCATTTTAAAGTGATCCATTCTTGTATTATAATCAGCTCTATATGGACAGTTTTTATCTTTGAAGGCAAGGAAACGGGTAAAATTCCTCTGTATTCGTTCTATACGATCGCAATGCACTTTGTATTGTGGGTTCCAAATGGGAGATGCGTATTCTAGAATGCTGCGGATCAAGGCGTTGTACAAGATTAATATCGCAGCAGGATCTTTAAAATCTCTGCAAGTGCGTTTAACAAAGCCGACCATTCTCCACGATCTTGATATAATGTTGTCAATATGCTCTACAAAGCTCAACTTTTTATCAATTCGGATACCAAGATCACGGACCGAATCTGATTCTATCAATTGGACATTTTCTATGAAATATTTGGAAGGAATAACCTGTTTATTTCGCGTAAATTTGATGTGCGTGCATTTTGATGCATTGAGATTCATTCCGTTATATAACATTAGGAGCGATGTTATTAGTGAACTGAATATATTAATAAGACCTGAACCGACAACAATCTAGCTTAACAGGCCGAATACAAGAATTCGACCAATTTAAACTCTGATACTATTATTAATTAATACACTATTACTTATCCTAATTAAAGTGTACCTAATAACAAAATATAAATAAGAGGCGTTGTCGCTGGTCGTCAGTAGCGCATTGCGTGTCCGTCCACGAACTGAATAATTTATGTACCAACCATGCCCCATACTTAATTAATGTGCATAATAATTACACATGCACGCGCGTAAGCTTCCTTTTGTGTTTTGATTAATTACTTCTAGTAAATTAGTTACAGATAATGTAGAAACTGATACGGCTAGATACTGAACTGTATATGGTTGAGGTAATTTGAGCACGAGTAAGGAGCTATATTTAGTTTGTAAAAATTTATGAGTGGATTTTAAAAATATTGTATTGGCTAGTAAGAAGCGCCCTGTATTTTCCTAGATTACTAAATTTTTTTTTTTTTGTAATGGTTGAGGCTATAGATCTATAGAATATAGAATAAATTTCATATCCTACTTTAGCATTTAACGAGAATAATTTATAGAAGCTATTTCTATCTATCTATATCATCACGCCAGATCACTTCCGGGGTAGGCAGAGAGTACAGAGCTCTAACAGGTTTTTTCCTTACATATCTCTAAGAACCTATTTATTTTTTAAATTTCCAATTACCGCAAAATAATTCATTGGTTTGTCTTTGCGCTATTGTATTATAAATAATTTATTATCTAGGTACTAAAAGTCGTCCAATACATTTAATGTAGCATTATTTTCTCTATCATATTTTAGTCTATTGTTATATCTATGACCTGTCTGACCTTCTTAAGCCTATTTCTTCTACAATATTTTCTTGGTTGTAAGCTAATTTCTTAAAGGCTTTGAATGCTAAAATATTGAAGGCGTAGACAGTACGTCAAGGTTGAAGACCTCAAAGGCTCAGTGCTAAGCCTTTAGTGTTATTTGAACGATCAATAGGGCTAATAGTTGCCTTAGAATAGTTCCATTGTTGGCTGAGTCCTAGTAATTTCGTAATTTCCTTTAAGGGAAATTGCTTTTATGTTCAGTGTCAAAGGAGCTCAAGGAATTGACGTGACGTCTTATTAACATTGTATATTTTGTTTTGTAAGTTAAATTTGTAATTCCTTAGAATTCTAAAGAAAACTTTATTCTACAAGATTGATATGCATATATTGAAATTAAAAGAAAGGTACTTCAAGAAAAGACTTAACTAAAGAGAATATTTTAGAGTTAAGTTATAGCATCTATAAGTAAGTTGTTATCATATGTGGTTAAGGTATATAGATAACAATATCTTTCAGATTAAAAGCCCTAGATCATTCACAATGATAATTTATGAAATCGGAGACACAAGTGGAGCTATTTTGATAAGTAACTATTTTGGTTTTTGCAGAGAACGTCTAACTTTAAGACTTACAATGTTTTAAGCTCTAACTATATTTAATATTTTAAAATAAACGAGTTTCGACTTAGAAAGGATCAGTGCGGAAACTTTTTTGAACCCAAAATTACCTATCTTCATTTCTTTAATAGGCGTTCTTGCAGCTTCGCCTTATTATAACGTATCCCTTCTATCCCTAACAACGCTATTCCGAAAGTACTAATTATCACTTACACATACATATCTACATCATCAAAAAAGAAGGTTCTCCGAATATCGAACACTGATAATACAATAGAGCCTTAGTCAGAAAGAGACAATACTATTTCAGTGGGTTTCGAGGCATTTCTTTGAGAATCTCCGCTGTGGTATGTGCGGTCGGTACCCGGTCGAGATTTCCAGTGGCCACAGTGACACTGCCACATTGATCCGGGTTTAGGGGCGGACGAAATAAATAACCGGGTGTAGTTGGTTATGTATTGGGTGGGATGATACCTACTTGGCAGACCATCTTATACAATGAAAGCTGTTTCCAGTATTTATACAGTGGTCACAGTGACACTGCCACATTATCCGGATCTAGGGGTAGGTGAAATCAATAACCGGGTGTAGTTCGAAATGTATTGTGTTGGACAACAACTACTTGGCAGACAATTTAAACCGTTATTTTATTATAGAACTAGCTGTTTCCCGCGGCTTCGCACGCGTTTATTTTGTAATTTGACGTAGATAGGTAGGACGTTTTGGAATAATAATTTTCCAAGACTTAAGAGACACATCCATATTAAGTTTCTTTTAAATCCGTTGAGCCGTGTTAATATGGAGAAATAAAAACAACTATCCATTTCCCAAGGTAAAAAGTAGTCAACAGTCTCTGAGAAATCCTACATTTTCCAATGATAGTGTATTTAAAATCGGTTCCACCGTTCTGGATATTAACACGGACAAACTTTTTTTTTATTGTGCCTGTATGTGCATAAAATATCTTCTTTATTTCAAAATCACAAATCCCAAATCAATATTCCCGTGTGCTGTGCGGGGCTCGTACCTGCGACTATTTGACAAAGTAAGTAAGGCGGTCTACGTTTTATCGCTTAAACCAAGTCGTCTTTGTTTTCCAAAAGTATTTATAAAGTCGACTTAATTATAAGAAAATTTTCGCTGTATTACAATTTCAGCAGGTCCCCAGGCTTCCATTCGCCGATGAAGAGAAAGAGGGAAATCTTCGGATTGCCAGGCTTTTCTTTCGACAAAATAAAATTTATATCTTTGGGCCTTCATGCAGGCTGGTTAAAACCCACCAAATGTATATAATAGTAAACAAAGTTACATATTTCATATTATTATTTCACGACTTAAGATACTTTAATACTATTTACTGATCTATATCACCACGTCAGATCCCTTGCGGAGTAGGCAGAGTGTACAGAGTTCCAACAGGTTCTTTCCTTACAGACCTTTCTGGCTTTCTCCACTCTCATAGACCGTCTTATATACGCTCGCCGGTTGCGGAATCTCTTGACTTGCCCTTCTGATAATACTCGTTCTATTTGGTTATGGTAAGACAGTCTAGGTCTTCCTTAATATCAACGTTCTTCAACTTGCTCATTTTATATCTTTGGGTTTCTTTCATATTAAGTTTCTTTATAATCAGCCATTTTAATATGAAGAAATAATAGATATTCCGAAGAATCATGCTATTGTATATTTTGCTATGTTATATATTTTTCGTAATAAAAAGTGTCTAGTTTTATTTTACAGTGTAAGACACCTCATATAAAGTTTAATTGAAAGTGTAAGACACTTTCAATTAAATTCATTTAGCCAGCTATGTCGCAAGAACCGTGATTCTCCCGGGATAAAAAGTATCTCGAATATTATTTCGAGACCTAAAACACCTAGAAAGTGTTAGTAAGATCCATTCTGCCATATTAGTATGAAGAAATAACGGCTATCTCGGAAGAACTGTGTGTGAATATATTGTATGTTTTGTCAACTTTCACCATACTTATTTCTGTATCAACGATCTCTATCACCGGGTTCAGTCTAAGCCCCGCACAGGTGGTCTGTGTAAATTATAAACTAAACTATAGCGCGATCTTATTCAACACACACCACTAACGCCGTCTCAAAAAGTGTTAGTCTTTTCGTAAGATATTAATCGTCGTTAAAGTTTCGTACCCGGCCCATTCATCGTTAGAGTTCTCTCCGGAAGAAACAATCCTGAATGCAACGTCGGTTTATGCACGAAATCATGTTTGAGTGTTTAAATCAAACTTATATGAACAATTTCCAGTGAGTGCTTTTAACTACTGCATAGTTTTTCGTGAGGAGACGAACCTGAGTCCAATATCAATTCGTGGAGGGGTTCATGTGTAGGCAAAATAACATAGTTTACGTCGTAACATTGCAGTTCGGGACAAACAGTAATAAAGTTTTGCGGAATATCCCGCGACAATCTAGTAACTTAAGTTGTTTTGGAACAATGAATGATTTATCAAAATCGACCCCTTTTTTCTTTCCGCAGAAACTGTTACATTCCTCGAAAATATAAGTACTAATACAGAGTTGTGATCCTTACTACAGGCTACAACTATCCCAAATGTCATTGAGATTCATCAAACAGGTATGGGGTACAATGTCTTTTTAGAAATTCCATGTTTCGCTTATTATTATATTTTCTGAAAAAAACCTTTTGATTTTCCGGTATAAGTACTATTCAATATGTTATCCAACATTTTAAGATATCCGCGTGCAAAGTTTCGTTAAAATCCCACTGGTAGTTTTTGTGTTATGATAGACAGATAGACAACCAAACACGAAAGCCAAAAAATGTAGAATTGGCTTCTACATCAATAGAATGATATCCGTAGATTGCTATTTCCAAAAAAATTACACAGACATGACTTCCTTAAAGTTTTATTATATGTAGTATGTAGAGATATAGATGCTCCACTTTTCCCTACAAACTGTTAGATTTTCTGAAAACGTAAATATTAACTATCTTGTCTGTCATATGAAATATCTCCATGCTAAGTTTCACTGACATCTGAAAAGTCGTTCTGGAACAATGAATGATAAATCAAAATCGATTTTTTTTTCTTTCCTCAAAAACTGTTAAGTTTTTCGAAAATATAAGTACACAGAGTTATGACCTTTTGTACAGGTTACAATTACACAAAATTTCATTGAAATCCATCAAACAGATTTGGAGTAAAATGTCTTTTTAGAAATACAATATTTGTCTTATTTTCGTCTTTTCTGGAAAAAACTTTTGATTTTCTGAGATAAATACTATACAATATGTTAGCCAACATTTTAAGGTATCCGCATGGAAAGTTTTATCAAAATCCGCCCAGTAGTTTTTGCGTGATGACGGTTCATACCCTCCGACAGACCGACAGACAGACAAACAGACACGAAAACCAAAAATTGTAGAATTGGCTTCTACGTCGATAGAAGGATACCCCTGGGTTGTTATTTCCTAAAAATTTTGCATGTACAGACACGACTTCCTTACAGTTTCATTATATGTATATGTATGTATAGAGTATAGATGAAGGCAAGTAGATACTAGTTCTGTGTAGGTTACGAATTCTTTTTGTGACATTAAGTCAGAGAGAGAGCAATTTATATACATATATATATATATATATATATATATATATATATATACTTATTTGAAACTGCAAAGAAATGAGCCTACTCTCATAATGAACATTGGTTGGAAGATTGAAAGTCAATTTCATTCTCATTTCTGACGTTAAGTTTTATATTCTATTGTAACCCAAGCTAGTAGTTTTATCTAACTAGTAGACTAGTAGATCTTAGTATTTATTTTCTAGCTATGGCTTGGCTATAGTCCAATCTCTATAGTAGTGGCGGTTTTGATTACTACTTACACAGCGCACAGCGCCACTAAATATCTCTGGACTATGAAATGTACGTGAAATATTTATAACAGCATCTTATTTAAATTCTTAAGCTACATTTCTAGCTATTGTGTACTCGTATGTACCGATTAAACAACAAATGCTCGGTGGTATTACTTCGTTCTTAAGTACAGACTTAAAAACAGCTTCATGATCATCATTAATAGCCCATGTCAGTCCACTACTGGACGTAGGCATCTCCCATGGCACGCCACTGAGCTCGATCTTCAGCTCTCCTCTTCTAATCCCTACCCGCTGCCTTACAAAACAGCTTATAAAAGTAAAATCCATGTTAGAGATTCTATTTAAAGCAGTTAGTTCACCCATTTTAGTAAGCTGGTTACATCATTTCTACGTTCTCTGATCACCTTTTTGATGTCAGAATTGTGGAACTGTAAGCTGTTTGTAATAGTCTCTTAAGCAAAATATTTATTTTTGTCATCATCATCATCAACCGTAAACATTTACTGAAAGACACAAGGCACCCAAACAGATTATCATGACGATTCGTGCTTACACATCCAGCTTTAACCCGAAGCCTTTACTATCTTATAATAATAGGTAAGTTTATCTAACTAAATTTTACTTCTTGTATTAACAGTAAAGATACGGCCAAACCAACGCGTTCAGCCGCGTCCGCTATGGCGTCCGCGGCGGTAGCGATCTTCATTAATATCTCACTATGATTGCGCGTGCAAGGCCAAGACGCTTTGGTGTGAACATTTCTATACAAATATTACTGCAGGAGCTGATCGCCACTGTGCACGCCATCGCCAACGCGGCTGGACTTGTACCCGTAGTTCTCCAAATAACTGGCACCTACATTCAAAACAACCCATAATTAATTACAAGTATATTATTCAAACGTCTAAAACGACAAAGTGTACGACTCTGCTGAGTGATTGTTGGCAAGTACGTAGTTGGTAATACGGATGCATTTTTTGTTACATTATCTTGATGCTAATTGTGATTAATTAGTTCAGTAGTAGATACTATAGACAATGTATTGACATATTGAGAAGATTTGCCTGTGCCATAATTGTGGAATTATCTTAATCCTTAGCTTCTGCTAGTGTGTCAGTTCCATTGTTCCCTTAGGGGTCCCTAATTTTTACAAGTTTTTATTCAACTTGCAATGTTCGTATATTTGTGTCTGTCTGGTTGTCTTTCCAAAAAAAAATTCAAACAGTTGCACTTATCCGATTGAGCTGTAATTAGGACTATTGAACAGGTCTGATGATGGAGTGGGAAGGTAGCCGAAGGAACATGTGAACTATACAATATCACCCTCTCGTGTTTAAGCTTGTTAAATAGGTATTGAGAAGTATTGTTCAGATAGTGTTCAGGGTCTAATGATGATGCCGGAAGGAAGCCATTACATATTCGTTGTGTTTTTTGCTATAAAAGATTGCTTTTAAAAAAACCTTTTTAAACTAAAATTATTTTATATCTGCTAGTGTATTATTAGTTATATCGTTTCCTTAGCTTAGCTACCCCTATTATACCCGTAAATATGTAAGGGCGTATCGATAAAAATTACACACTAGCCCACAGAACAAAGAAAATATACTTTCCTTATTTCGTGCATTAGCACGGTATTATAGTATAATGGCCATTATGGTCTAATGACCATTATACTACTTGACTTATTAGTTATTAAACTTGCACAAAATGGGCTAATCGATACCTTTAAATACTAACATTTTTTAGTAGTCAATTCGCATAGAGACAAATATTTACAGGCGAATCGTCATCTCTGAATTGTACGCCATTAGGTTCTCCTAAAGGGCAAAGAGAAGGCGCCAGCGACTTATAGTCAATACGTAAGTATTTTGATGAGTACATTGAGAGTATAAAAAAAACGTTTTTTAACGAAAATATGAGAAACCTAAAAAAAAACAAGAAATCTATGTAAGCCAGGGTTATTTTGATGCATTGCGAAGATACCAGACCGGCCTATATCGTGTTCTGAAGCTTTAGCGTGACCATTTTTTAACGTAACGTTGTCGAGAATGCGTGCTATAACCTTCATCTTTATTTAATACATTTTTAAAGTGAAAAGGACGGCATATCGACTCATAGCATCATAACTCATCGACCCATAACTCATCGACGGCATAGCGTTACTCTAACGTCAATCTATTTACAAAAAAAAATTGTTTGCACATCAACCAACACATGGCACTTTGCACAAAGCCGTATTAATGAATTAATTGTTACAATCTAAAATTTGCCGAATTTTTATTTTGTGCAATGATATAATGATGGATTAGCCATTAATCCCAACTTTAAAATTCAAAGAACATCAGTAAGTAGACAAGTACGTATTTTAAATTTATTTTACATAAATACATCTGATTTTACTAGATTTCTCGCCTGAGTGAGTTGAGGTATTTATCTGAGCCTTGTGATTACTTACTTTTTGTAGTTATTTTACTTTTTAACGATATTGTGTGTGTCGAAATTACAATTTGGTTCAGCCAATATATAGTTGCATATTGAATTAAATCTAGTTATTTGAAGATATAGATATTAGGATACTTAGTCTATTTAAAATCCAGTCGCATAGCGATATATTCATATCAACCACCTAAACATATCGATACATGGACAAAAAGATACTATGGACCCTTATCTACCTTTCAGCTAACTTGTTAGTACATTTACAGACAGACAGATACAAACTTTCTGTCTAGTTTGGAACTTCCTAATAAATGTATTATCTTTAGTTATTTGAACAATAAATTTATTCTAAAGTTTCGAAACCTGCACCTATCGCATCTGCCCTTTCTGTCCTACCACTAAAAGAGAAGAGTCAGGTCTTCCCTTGTAGTGGTGGGGCCGAACTCAGGCGCGGCTACAAATGACGCAATTAAGCTGGGCACTCACTTTGCGTGACAAGCGACACAACAAGAAAAAGAAGACCAGTGCCCTAACTCTCCCAAATAATTATTCCAATCATCATCTACGGTAACCCGTTACGCCGCTACCGGCCGCTCCATCTTCGCTTCGTTAGCCACCGCTATCACGTCATCAACACGATGACAATCTCAATTGAATTACGAGCTACCTGCGACGAACGTGTGGTCCCGTGAGCGATCTGTTAATCTCGAGTCGATCTCGCGACGCATGCGCTATCAGACCAGCTCGGTGGTCCCGCCTCATTACGTCGAACATACTATCTGAACCTTTTGTTCCACTATTGTGTCCAATGAAAAATGTTGGACCAATGACAGGTGTCGATAAGCGAACGCACTCTCGCGTTTTTGAATTCAGAATAAAAGTTTTGGCGCGAATGTGATACTAGCGATTTCTTTGCCGATCAATCAAGTGGACGGGTTCATTACTGAGGATGGATGTGGATTCCGTTGATGCTTGTCGCTTTGATCGAAGCATTAAGTTATAACGTAGGCAAAACCCTGTGTTGACTTGTCTGCGGTTTTATGTTTAGGGTCCCGTGAAGTTTAGTCCTCTTAATAATATAAGCCCTGTTAAGAAACTGTCCCACTGTTGGGCACGGGCCTCCTCTCAAACTAAGAGGGTTTAGGCCATAGTCCACCACGCTGGCCCAGTGCGGGTTGGCGAACTTCACACACCTTCGAGAAACTCTTAGGCATGCAGGTTTCCTCACGATGTTTTCCTTCACCGTTAAAGCAAGTGATAATTAATTTTTAATACGCACATGCTTTCGAAAAGACAGAGGTGCGTGCCTGGGTTTGAACCCGAGACCTTTGACTTTGCAGTCCAACGGTCTAACCACTAGGCTATCACTCCTTTAGTCCTCTTACGACGTACCTTTACTTACCTACCTTACTTTTCCTCGTTGATTTGATGGCGCTTTATGACATTCTGATCCCTATGACAGACAAATGTGTATTTTCTATCTAAAAATTCTCAATAGCAACCTGAAATCTGTAATTTTGCCCAGTATAATGGAAGTAGGTGCCTTTAATTGAAACCTTAAATAGTCGATTATATATTGAGCCAGTTATTGATACTGTAAAGAAACTGAAATGCGTAATAGTCTCATTAGTTCAAAGGAAGATTTGTGTCTACTCTATGTGAAATATACATTTGCGTCGGAATCATACTCAGCGCAAACTCTTCTTCTTGTCAATAGTCTGCTCAGAATCCGGTATTCATATCTGTTTCACCAAATTAGTAGCCACTATAACTGCACTATTTTTAGTAGTAGCACTACCTATAACTCTCACTCAAAGAACTTTCTCAAGATATAATTGCACTAGCATATGTACGAATACACATTTTCATACGGACCAAAGAGCCTTAATAAATTATTAAATAAAATCGAAGGAACCCGCATACCACACACAATGCACACGTATCTGACATTTTACACTACACTGAATACAATATACATAATTTAACACTATTGTTTGTTGAGAAACCTGTCAACAGTAAAATACTTGATATTCCTGAGACAAACATAAGAAGTCGCCACATGTTAATAACGACACTGTATCGAATGTGTAAATGGGCATTATTTTGCATATAAAAAGCTTAAAATAAATGATATAACCCAATTTCAACTTTGAAAGCCTGTAATAGAGCTCAATTTTTATAAATACATTTGAATGTTTGATATTTAGTTCCAAAATGATGTATATTAACGATTAATTATGTGAGCATTCTGCGATTTCTACAAGTAAATAATGTAATTATTGACACGCCATAGTGTGTGAACCAAGTGTGGACAGTTTAGTGTCATTAGCCGCTGTTAGGTCTCTATAGATAGAAATTGAGTGTTGATTGATAGTTTTCATGTAGGTTATAATATAGATATTGCCTGAGGTTTGGATATAAGGTGTATGTAAAATAGTAATAATTTAATAATTTATTTAGTACCAGTGATAAGGGATAACAATACAAAGATTCCTAGTGGCTAAATACAGATTGGTTATTAATGGCATACATTTTAGTAACGAATGACAAAACAGATATACAATGCGAAAGTGGAAGGATGTAGGTGCCGGGGAAGACCTAGACTATCTTACCATGACCAAATAGACCGTGTCTTAGCTGAAGGGCAAGTCAAGAGTCTCCGTAACCGGCGAGTGTGTATGAGACGAACTATGAGAGTGGAGGAAGCCAGAGAGGTATGTAAGGAAAGATCCTGTTGGAACTCTGTACTCTCTGCCTACCCCGCGAGGGAGCTGGAGTGATGATATAGATAGATAGATAGATTTTAATAACCTCTATCTTCCAAACTAGGTAACAACCTGTGGTTTGGGAGTCAGTGTTCCTTCACAGGTTACATAACATTAATTAAAGTTACGGTAAGGAATCCTTTTTTTATTTGATGTGTGTATGTTATGTTACGTGTGTGAGATATGTGTATTGTGTTAAGTGTGTTAAATGTGGGTTTATGTAAATGTGTGTTTGTTTTGTAGGTTAATATAGGAGTGCAATTTTTTACATAATCATATGTGTTTAAAGCATACTGTTAAGCAGCATTTCGGTATGACTATATTTTAGAGTTTCCAGCCATTTTGTAACCTTGCATTTAACTTCCCTATAATTTCATAAGTAAATATCCAAAGAAGAACAATTTTACAGAGAGCTCTTATACAAACCATAAACAAAATTATCTACTAAAACAATAACATCGACTATTTAACGTTTCCATCAGTATAATTTGTATGATTTTGCTCCCAAAATTATTCACGAATGCATTGAAGGATATTTTGAAGATGCTGGACTGGAAAGGCCGTGGTATAAACATACATATTCTCTTCATAACATAATTCGTATAAAATAAAATAAAAGTTCTAGGATTTAAAACAGATGCTGACCTGCCTAGCTGATTCTTCCGAACGCATAGGTCTCTATATGAACTTGGACATGAACCAGTTGCAATACATGGCGCCTCGACGTTGTTAATAAAAGTGACTTAGGACGCCCTCAGGCTTGGTGCAGCGATGATCTTCGTAGAAATTGGATGAGAGGAGCCGAGAACTGTACTCAGTGGCATGCAATTAGAGAGGCCTACTTCAGCCCAGAAGGAGGACTGCTGTAGGCTGATAATACATTATCAGAAAAAAAAAATTGACAATTTGTAAGTTTTGTGCAAAACAGCCGCATTCATATCAGCTGTAGCCCCTGAATTACGTATAAACCACTCTTGCGGTAGCGAGTATAATCCTTAACTTTTTCCTGGTGTTTTCTTTTTTGGCTGTTTTAGCAGGGGTCAAAGGCCTTACAGTTCTTACTTAGTCCGTGTTGCCTGTTTAGAAACCTTTTTGCAATTATGGGGAAAATATTTTTGGAAAAACTTGAGATTGAAAATCCAAAGAAGTATCAATATGATATATAAAATTTATTTAAGGATTCCGCATCAAAAATCATGAGAAAGCTATATGATTTTAGGGAAAAAATAATTTGATGTGGCGAGTTTTCGCAAACATAGAGAAGTATCAATGTAATGCTTGAAGTAAGAAGTGAGTATTTGAACAGTCGATGCTCTCACAGCATTGCTCAATGCGCTATGAAAGAAGTAGCGGCAGTGCCTTTTAAATCGGGTATAAGGTTTGATAATAGCAGCTGACTCATCAAGGTTTGGTATGTCAGTAGACTTGCTGGTGGATGAGCCTATTGCCGGATGATACTAAAGATGATGTTTCAATAAAAAAACACCAATAACACTTTGTCCGACCTAACATTTAAACCCAGGACCGTGATTATCAGCCAGACCCAGTACTCTTGATCTAGATAGTCAGAAAAATACGTTAATACGCATTCCTCTAGGCAGCAGGAAATACACAAGTACTTAATTAAAATAAATCTTGTGATTTTTATTTTCTGTAGTGTCATCAAAAGTAATGAAGAAGAAAGCTGAAATCGCAAGTCAATCCATATGATAGTAAAGTGTATAATTGTAAAGTATATGTAACTGCGAATTCTATGCTCAATAATATCATTCAAACGATCATATAAGCATAAGTATGTCGTACCAACACATGCTTTATACTGACGCTTTTGAAAAAAAAGCAATCTCTCTGCATAAAACACTGTAATAAAATAATATAACTTCATCCACAAATTTATGTAGAATACGAGAACATATTATCAAACCCTTTTTATATTTAAAAAGAAAATTTATTTAAATGTATTATTATGTTTATTTAAACTAAATAGTTATAATTGTATTCAGAGTATCCCGATTATAACTGATAATAAAAGTAGTATCTTTGGCATCTACTAAAATTTTAAATTAAAAAAAAAAGTACCTTCATATACTTAAACAAAATTATTCCAAGCCAAGGCATAAAAAATTAAAACCCCCAACAAATTAAAAACGACAAAAGAGAAGAAAGTTAACTTGAAGAATCCTTCTCAAAAAAACACTAGATATTTATAATCTCATTCGCAAATGTACAACCACAAACAGCTATTTAAACGCTATAAAAATAAATGACACTCATTAACATGAATGCTGTGCCTATTGTGCATCACAAACACCATGGAGTCCTGTAGGACCTCTTTAATGACACCACATTAGTAACCTGTCAAAACATCTCAAAGACACACTTCCTTTAAGTATTCGAAAACGTTCCGAGTGATATTAATCGGTGCCAATTTGTTAATTCTTTCATGGGACGCACCGCATTTGATGTCTTTTAAAACTTTTTGCATTGATTGTGCAGAGTCAAAATCAGTTTTAATGTGACCATATTAGTCATGTGAAGAACTGTTAATTTTATATTCATTTCAAATTTGTATGCAGTTCAAACTTTTTTTGGATGGCCCAACGGATATTTTAATCCTAATTTTGTGCTTTTGTTAAGTTTGTGTACGTATGAGTACCCATACAAAACTTTTTTACCCATTATATACCCAAGATAACGTTTAATTAGATACAAAGAGTGCAATCATATTTGCCTAAATATATACATCAATGCCTTGTTATTTTATTGGTTTTGCAGTATTAGCATTTTAATAATAAATGCATTGTTTCGTTTTTAGGGTAACTTTTTGATAATTATATATTTCTTTTACTTTCAAACTTAAATTATCCCACTTACTTTCAAACTTAAATTATCTTCGCAATTATATTAAATCCTAATTAAAATAGGTATGTTATCTATATAAAAACGAAGAGAGCAATAGAAGGTTAAAGAAGCATAACGCTTAATGACTCTCTGCTAGCTGTGCAAAAGACAAAGCTTGAGTTAAGTCAAACAAAGCAACTTTTGAGAAAATAGATTTTTAATTAATTTAAAAGTCTCCGCAGCCGGTGAGCGTGTATGAGACGAACTATGAGTGTGGAGGAAGCCGGGGAGGTCTGTAAGGAAGCCTGTTGGGACTTTGTACTCTCTGCCTACCCCGCAAGGGAACAAGCGTGATGATATAGATAGATAGAATTTAAAAATTATCGCTTTACGATCAATACTATTTCGATTACATCGGGACCTCTGCCACCCTTGCTTGGGGAATATTGGCGTGACGGTGTTTATTTACATACTATTGTATGTAATTTTTAATATCCGATCCTGATTTGAAAAATAATAAAAAAAAATTATGTAAGGGTCTACAAAATATTCTAACGAACGAAATTTTTGAATTAAGACACTTTCTTAAAGAAGGGGAATATCACCCGATATTTAACTTTGCTTGCATTTCCATTGGTTCACAAATGTTCTAGTTATTTATTTAATTGCCTTTCATGTACGCTCTTCATGGTCTGACGATTAAGATGTTATCAGTAATAGAATTAGCAACTTATCGTTATCCACTCCTATTGTTTTGGCTCGCAGTTCAGGTTTTATAATTATAGCATAATAGTTGGTGTGAGCAGATTGCGTATTATACCGTAGCATGCCTTGTTTTGGGATAGATATAGTGTCACTTTAACATTGAGAGATTATAAGTGTAAGAATGATTTCTATTTTGAGAATTCATAGAATAACGTCAAATCAGCCTGTTTGTGTTATCCTCTTATTCTATTTTGTCTTGTAGTTCATATTATGAATAATATTTGACTCTTATACTGAGATTAAACATAGTTATTCTGAACAAGAGAGGTCTGTAAGCAAGGATCCTGCTGCAACGCTGTACTTTCTGGGTATCCGCGTAAGGGTTCTGACGTGATATAGATTGTTTTTCAGAATTGCATACCTTATAAGCGTCGTGTACCACAACTGTTCAAAGGTTGTTTAAGCTAGGTTATAATACTAAATAGATAACTTCAACAAACTAATATAGTACCAAAACCATTTTTGGAGTTTTCTGATTCAATGTAGTCGATAATTTTTGTAGGTTGAACTATAAATCTTTCTAACAATTCTTTCCAAATTCGCCCTTTCGTGAGGAAACTGTATGTAAGTACACAATGTACCTACATAAAACACGTAAAAATTTGCTCATACATTGTTTTTTCCTTTATGGTGTTGATTTTTGCAGCCATGAGTGCATACCTACAATATTGAGAGCATTTTCAAAATTTGCCAAAAAGCAGTGATAGTCTAGTGTTTAGACTGTTAGACTGCAAAGTCAGAGATCTCGGGTTTAAGCCCGGGCACGCACCTCTGTCTTTTCAAAAAGCATGTGCGTTTTTAAAATTAACTATCATTTGCTTTAACGGTGAAGGAAAACATCGTGAGGAAACCGGCATGCCTAAGAGTTCCTCGAAGGTGTTAGAAGTTTGCCAACCCGCACTGGGCCAACTATGGCCCAGTGCGTGGACTATGGTGGACTATGGCCTAAACCCTCTCAGTTTGAGAGGAGGCCCGTGCCCAACGGTGGGACAGTTTCTTAACAGGGCTAATATTATTATTCCAAAATTGTACGTAGTCAGCATCATCATCGTCATAAGACGTCCACTGCAGGATCCTACCCTAAAGATCACCACGACGATCGGCTACTACCAAACATAATTAAAAATCTAAGTACATTATACTTACACGCCCCAGCAACATGTATCTTCTTCATCCAAGGATAAATAACCCTGTCAGTATTGTCTGAACATATAGAGGAATCATCGTCTTCTACCGGCGGGCTTTCAAGTAGCAACCTCTCATCATCCATCTCGGAAGCCGGAGAACCTTCTCTACCCAACGCATGAAGTTTCCTCCCAGCTGGAGCCGCTTCTTCAATGTGTCTTTCTAGCCTTAATCCCAATTCAGCGAGGCCTGGAGCGCTTTCTGCACTATGAGGCGGATAACCATGATCCGCATCTGAAGGATGCGATGGTTCAGGCGGTCTTGGAGGTGGCGCGACTGGAGGATGCTGTGGCAACGGATGGTAGTATCCTCCATACCCATAACCTGTCCCAATTTGGACAGGAGCATACTGATGTTGGTAACCATACTGCAAATGTTGGTGTTGGTAGTATTCCCCTGGTGGGATGTAGTCCGCTTGGCTGTACTCCTCCGAGGGCGGGAACTTGGGATCCGGCTGGGGTTGGTACCCGCCGTTCATGAGGAAAGAACTCATGGTGGGCGTGGTTCGATTCGCGCATCACCTTGCACACAACACGCCTGCTAATATGGCCGCCATTCAGATTAGTGCCATAGTTTTAGTACCTCTGTTTCTTTATTTATTGCTGGTAAATCTTGAAGGTATAATCATAACATGAATTGCCAAAAATATAGATGTGGTAAGACTATTCCAGTTTGAATAATGTTATTTATCCACTTCGAGGTATAAATAAATGCTTTACAATGGAGGATAAATCAATCAGCGTTCATATGATTTAAGAAATGCAGTTACAATAAATTTCAATTGATGCAAAAATATTCTGTGATACAGAACTTTAGAATGATTTGGCTCCAGTCAACAAATCAAAAGGAGGCTTTAACATAATAACATTTTCGCACAGATTATAATGTAATGTATTATCAATGATATATGATCTTCAAGTTCAGTCTCTGTAATAAATAATTTATCAATCTCACAGCGTCCACCAACCTCAAATATTGTCACAAAATCACCGCAAGCTTATGTTACTATGTTATGATTATCACTTTTGACAAAAACCACAATCTCCACTTACTCGTCCACTTTATAATCACTGACACATTACAACGAATTAAGTCCACAGTTTTACTGTCAAAGTTTTAGAAGAGCATTATTGCAGAGTCATTTGATTTATCACTTTTTGATAATAAACAATGGTGCTGGAGGCGCGCTATCCTGCAACGACATTTTGAGACAATATACACTGCCCAACACGCCAACACTCTCTGTCACTTTAAGGACTCCTATACATGTTCATCAATTTTTACATACCACCTTCCATTTTTAAGGCGGAGCTGTTCTTCTGGCTTCATACTAAAAAACGTACACTCAACTTCAAACTTTATGTACCAATAATACGATTCATTTCATTTCGAAACGGTATTCTAAAGCAATAAGCAGCAAACATGGTTTTCCCCCTTCCACATGGACGCAATCCAATGCGTGCGAATGAAATAGAAACATCTATCATTTTTCGTGGTAAGGACTGTTTTCAGATAGCTGTCTCATTCTGCCATGTGAGATTTTTCGTAACAACAAACGAGAAAGAAGTTCAACACGGGCTTTTGCATAGTAGAGATTAAGAAACTGTTTAATAATAATACAGAACGAACATGGTCTCTGCTCGTAGCGACACGGCCCGTTTTAAATATTTAACATGCAATTTCCTTTATTTTTCATTATTATACTGTTCATTATTATAATGGACGACAAGTGAGATATAATTATGTAGAAATTAATAGTTTGATACGAACTGTGTAAGGCCATCATACGGTCATTTGCATTTTAGTAGACGTCACTCATAGTCGAGGTAGAATTAACGATGGAATAACATTTTGTGTAGTGCCCTAAAACTTTAGCTACTTAAATAACATGAAAACAAAAGATAAGATACTGTTCTTTATTTTAACCATGGTACAACCATTTTATTCTGAAAAACTGTAACAATGGTTTTTTGTTTCAATCTAGCTTTGTATTGACAATAAAAAATATTTTTATATTAAGGGCTAATAAAAATATAATGGTTAACTTGAACCATGTTCGACTATCAACTACTGTAGACATATATGACAGCATAATTTATAAGTAATTTGATAAATCTTTAACATCGATCTTAGTACTGATAAATAATTATTTATTCATAATTATTAGCCCCAATTAACCATTATGGTATTCTTTTAAAAATGATCCTATTGAGATGGACGAACTTGCAAAAATTTCACAAAATAATTTAATAAAATCACAAAGTGAAACATGCAGTAAAGTGATGTTGTACGTGTAAAATTACCCAAGAATCCCTAATCTCTTACAAACCAGACAATGACATAAATTTTCCCAAAGTTCTACGGTAACTAAGTAGATCATACAAATGATACACAACAAAGGCGATCATGACTGTAATCCGAATGACAACTTACTGCAGCCTAACTAACCAATAAAAACAAAGCATCCACCAGTCACGGTACACACTATCATACAAACTAAGCCGCTAATGCTACACTAAGAACCGACAAGGGAGCCGACTTGGACTAGAGGTGAGATATTTTAGTAGTATCGATTTTGTTTAGCACTGATACTGAATTGATATAATCGACGTTAATATTTGTTATCTGAGTCTTTGTATTCAGTCTTCCAAAAATTTTTCAAAGGATTAATTTTTCTTTGATAAGTATTCTCTTTCATTATTTTTTTAAGAAGACAATTTGGTGACATTAACAATAGATTCAGTAGTATAATAATTTAATTGGAGGAAGCCAGAGTCTGGTACAGGTCTGTAAGGAAAGAATCTATTGTAACTCTGTACCCTTTGCCTACCCCGGAAGGGAACTGACGTGATGATATAGATGGAGAGATGGAATAATTTAATTTATTCATTTAATTGTATCATTCATTTGGAAGTTATTATCATATTTTCTTAAATATTTATTTATTATTATACTTTATGCACCAATGGTACACAGGCAGAGTTATTGCCTAAGGCATTTTAATTGTAATATTCATTTGTACCTGTACAATTCAGTGAACGTTATAATCATAACGTTTCATTACCTATTTATAATCTATCTTATATAACCTAATGACTAATGTAAGGTTATCTCTTTAAATCGTATCGACTTCATCAATAAATATCGATACAAGACTATCGATTTCATCTCCCCAGCATCGATGTTCCGTGCTACTAATAATCTCTACCGTGGAAACAAAAATGTCCGGTGATTTTATTGAATTAGATGATCACAATGGGGCACGGTGATGCAGATCTGCTGAGTCATGGCAGCGGCTCCCAACCGGCACCACAAAAGGTGGTAACACCCGATCAATGGATGTTTGATCAATAAATAGATGTGTATCTGGACTGGTTTAGATTTCTCGATACTGATTTTGGACTTTTATTTGCAGGATTTATAAGTCATTTTTTTGGACAAACACGGGGGAATTGCTTATTTTCACATTATTTTTAAAGATACAGCATCAGTAACAAAGTTTAGTTTGAAGGAGAAATTTTTATATGTCAATATCATGGGTAGAATGTTAGTCAGAACAACATTAAATATGTTGTTCTGACTAACATTCTCATCATGAGTACATGTTTCAAAATGCAAAATAATAATTAGGTTTTAATCATCCTCCTCGCTGCTGCTTAATACTTTGCTATACATAATGTTAAATGTACACAGGATTGGTGTACAACAAGAGTCATTGCATATTATTGCTTATGATTTTAATGGAATCATCACATTTGGATAGTAATAGATGGAGATACAGCAGTCTTAAAATGTAGTTGGATTCAAGAGATCAAACTCATTCAAAGTAACATTGAAGTTTTTAGTTGAATTACATATTTATCTCCAGTGTCAGCATTTATTAAAATTTAATTAAACACTTGTGCTGTTTCCAAATTATTCATTTCAGCAAGTAATTGTCTCCCAATAAAGATATTCTAATCGGCAGAAAACTTTCTTAAACAAAGTTGCTTACTCTCGCTATGTTTTTCTTGTGCCGCTAACTGGCTGCCAGCTTGTTCTATCCAGCGCAAACTTAATCCAAGTTTAATGAACAATACGACAGGCCCTTAATCAAACTTTGGATTTCCTAACTTATTTGCTACGCAATTGTGCACTTTCAAGTATATAGTTACGATCTGAATTCAATTGTTGCATAGATTCTATATCGGACTTTCAGGTTTTATCCTCCTCAGCTGGAGAAAAACCTATTTAGCTGACTTTGATCGTATTATTTGTTTCTTGTTTTGCTTAAAGATAGTCCGTAATAAAGGCAAGTTATTTAAACTGGATTGTATTGAGATTTCAACTATAGTAATTAAATTTGTATCAGCTGAAGTATTTTTACTACGGTTTTGTTATCGCGTGCTTAAAATTGTACGGTATCATTAAATTTAGGAGCAAAAAATACAATTTAAAATTTCGCAGTCCTGTTTCCAATCGCGTGTTGTGAAGGGGATCGTATAGCTAATTTTCTGTAATGGCGGGTTGCGTTTCCTATCTTTGTTGCGCCGAGTGCCGACGTTTTTTGCAATGCCTCGCCCCTCCCATGCCGAGGGCTGGCTTCGATGAAATTTATGGGGTACATATGTATGTGTCTAGATACTTTTATTTTTTGTTCCATATTCTTATGTTTTCGTCTCCTCTCTTTCAAGTTGTGGACTTTCATTTACTTGCATATGTCCTATGGAAAAACTAGCCATTGCGTACGTATAAAAGACATATCTTATAGGACATGTATTAGGATACCCCATAGGTATCTTTATATGATATTTAGGTACTTAGACGCAGTAGTAGAATAGTGACACTTTTAGTACCTGTAGATGTCATCACCATAAGCCGAAATACACTCCACTACAAGACATAGACCACCACAAAGATTGACATGGTTTGTACTGTACGTACCTAGCTTTTACACGCTATTTGCACTTGGTCTTTGGTCCACATACGCTGTCCACACTTCCATGCTTCTGCCAAGTCTGCTATGGTCATTAATCAAGAACCTTTCTGCCCCAACGATGTATGATTTCGTCATGAGGTCTACTGTGATTTCGTGCGACCATCTACATTTCTTCTACAAGTATTCGATTAGATCACAACTAGAATTCGGAGTCCCAATTTGGAATCCTTTTTATGCTAAATATAGCGAGAGACCAGAATTAGATCATAAGAAATTTATGAAATGCCCGGTACTATGACATACTCCTAAAGAAGGTACAACATCCTGAGCCTAGAATCTAGACGCTCGCTTCTTGTTGCAATGATGCTTTACAGCCTTTGTAACAGCAAATTTGATTGCATTGATCTGACAAATAAACTGTGTTATATTACTCAGGAGTGTGCATGCCTCGGTTGTTTCACATTCAAAAATGCAGAACCAATTCCGGTGCGCGGATACCTCTATGTCATCTCGTAGAAGCTTATAACGCCCACTTCAGTGACAGACATTTTTGCCTTACCCATACAACAATTTAAACGTAACGCAAGTGAATTATTATTCATTGCAAATTATTAATCTTAGAGCATAGTTTAGCAGCCATGCATGTCTCCTTCTTTCTTTCATTCTGTATAACTTCTTTATTAATTCGGGGACAATGTTGTGGGTTACATATTATAAAACTGATTTTTATCCCTAATAAAATAAAAAAATAAAAAGATTATTTTACTAGATATGCATTAAAAAAAAAACATCATTCGAGCAATTTGTGTTCTGACTGAAATCTGACTTTATATGCGTTTAATATAATTTTGTTATAATTTGGATGTTTGAAATTTTAAAGTGTTCCAAACGCCTAAGATCACCCCTGGCATAGAATCCGTGATAGTATAATATTATGTCTGCGAAATGGGAGAGTCACCGTATGAAATATTTCGCTAGCCTAATCCGACAATGACACAACTCAAAAATTTATTTATTTGAATATCCACTCTAATTTAATGAACTAAAAGCTCGATTTCTCTTGTTATTGATTTTTAGTTGTGCCTGTATTATATTGGTCCAACGATTTAGTGTATACGTTTTAGCTCGTAGCGAGCTTCTCGAAGCCACGCATAAGTTTCTGACGCGGGTACGTCATCGTATGTCAGACGTTTGACAGCCGACACCGCTCTCGCCTCCTCACTCCCTCCCACATCTTCCCTCCCCGGGTGACGTCACCCGACCGCGGGAATTATTCAAGTTGTAATATTGCAATCTTGCTAGTGTTCTAAAATCAACCACTTGAGATTGTAAGACAGGCGCTGTAGATATTCAAGAAAATTTTATAAAGGAGTGCATTATCCGAAATCAGTAGTAAAGTCTTTAGATGAAAATGTTCTTTTGTGGGTTGGTCCTGGGTAATTTTACGCTATACTTGATCCAAATGTCCTCATTTCCAGATTATCACAAACAGCCCAAGTTTTAGGAGTTGACCTCATTATAGCAAATAGACCTCTTGATCAATGTTAATTGGTTTTTACTGCTCGAGTCAACTTTTACAATACCTTCCGAAAGTAGAAGCTAAGATTTCTAAGCTCCTACTTTCGGTTACCACCCTGGTAGCTTCAAATTCCTGATTAACTTAACTAATTCAGTGAGAAATATTATTCCTTCAGAAAATGAAATATCTTCGAAAAATATTTATATCCATTTAATAGTAAAAATATATTTCTATATCTCAACTTTCCGTTTAAGTGTTTTCCTTCTACCCAGATTGCTGTAGGTAACATATTTCGAGAGCCACCAAAGTTCATATTTTGCCATTTTATGTGTATGTATGTCTCACAAAAACGTCAAATGTAACAGTGTTGAGGGGGAACGCTCGGTATTTCTGAATACACTGCTACAAACAACCTTATCGTCATACTCTCGGGATTATGCTCTCAACCTTGTTGATAGACGGGTAAGGTTGAATACGGTATAAAGTTTTAAGTTGTGATAAGGTTGTTTCCAGTTGAATGAGTCAGGTTTCCATTAATCAGCGCACAGTCGCGACAGTGCAGCGGAGCTGGCGTCGCGGCTCAATTTTTTTCCTCTTGCGCCCTTAGATTGGATATTGGACACGATTTCCTGGGAAACTTCGCAGAGACTGGGTGGTCGGTAATCAATAGAGCTAGCTTACATATATATGACACTCACACTTGTATTATACAATTTATGCGCATGCTTGGAATTGTGGCAAAATATATTAGTTAGTGAAAAAGAAAAAAACTTATTTGGTTGAGGTATCTCTTCTCTTTATAGATATATCTATCTATCTAGCTATAACCTCACGCCAGATCCCTTGCGGGGTAGGCAGAGAGTACAGAGTTATATATATATCATATCGAAATATTGTGTGATCGCTACCCACTTAGTACTCTTACACTGTTTTGGAGCAATCTTAGAGAGAAAATCATAACTTTCTTTTTTTTCCATGCTAGCGTATCGGAGGTGTACTGTGTACACTCACAATTCGCTGACGACTATAGGTTCAAGTTTAATTGAGAGCGAGCTTTACCACTAAAGCGCGTCCAATTTCAGCCTCCCGACTTATACTAAAAATTTGCGATTAAGAAACTGAACTTAAATAAATTTTAATACAGTGGAAGTATTCTACTATCTTAACAAATACTCGAAACCATTATAGATCCCACCTATACCTTCTCCTTATAAAAGCACTTCATTAAATTCTATAAAACTAAATAAATTCGCTTCACTAACTACATCTCAGAGAATCTCGAATCCCATCCATACAACTAAACATAAAACCCGCCAACGCAGATACCTAACAGAAATCTTTTAACCCTCTTCAACTTTATCTAAAAGCAAAAGCAATTTGCATTTCAATGCATAAATTTATCCAACACACGAGTTCAGATATCCCTGAAGAAGTATGGCTGTTATCTCCCCTCAGTCACTCTGCACTCTATGCGAATTATCCCTCGGCGAATAGGAAGGGGCGCATTTTATTGTTGCATTTTTAATGTATTCTTATCTGTTGTTTAAACGTAGGGTTGAAATGATGAGACAATATATAAAGAAGTATAGATGCTCATTTGGGGCTGCTTCGTTCGCTTCTAGTGGTGTATAGTGTGAATCGTAAGTCGACAAAACTGTGTTTTCTGTATTGTAAAAACCGTATCTATTTTTTAAAGTCTGGCACTGTGTTTAGTATAAGAGAAATATACCGACCCCTATTGGCGCAATGTTAACTCAGACACCTCTCCATCCTCGCTTGGGGAATACGGACAGGATGGTGTTTTTTTATTTAGGTTAGTAAAATTCAGAAAAAAAGGAATATTTTTATTTATATAGACCAAAAACTGCTTATACATATAATCCAGAAAGAATATGATAGTAATAACTTAAGACTCTACCGCAACTCTGCTTTACTTAAGTAATTTCAATAAAAATTAAGCGTAAGAGACACCACATTTACTCTTGTCGAAACTGAGAATATCTATTTTACAGAAATAACAGTACATTAGGTACAATTACCCTCATTTAATGCTTTTTTTACTTCTATGATGTATGATATCGTGTATCTATGAGTTTGCATAAGTGCACGATATCATACTCTTTTCTTTGCACGATATTTACGCCTTACGTCTGCGCATTGGATGTGCCCTTAAACATCGTTGTAGTGAGTTACAAGATTGCAAAAACATTCAATTATAATTGTTTGTGTATTAAAGTCTAAAGGGATCATGTAACCTATTTGTAGTTATTTTTCTCCTTCTTTCTGCCCTTTTCTATTATTGAAGGTTTCGAAGTCATGATAGTCATCTATCTATCTATCTATAACCTCACGCCAGATCCCTTGCGGGGTAGGCAGAGAGTACAGAGTTCCAACAGGTTCTTTCCTTACATACCTCTCTGGCTTCCTCGACTCTCATAGTTCGTCTCATACACACTCGCCGGTTACGGAGACTCTTGACTTTTCCATCAGATAAGACTCGGTTTATTTGGTCGTGGTAAGATAGTCTAGGTCTTCCCCGGTACCTGCATCCTTCCACTTTCACATTGTATATCTGTTTTGTCATTCTTTCCTCTGGCATTCTTTCTATATGCCCGAACCAACGGAGCATGCCCTTTCTCATCTTTACACCGATACTATCTTTCATACCTACTCGCTGTCTTACTACGCTATTGCTAATGCGGTCGGTCAGCTTCACTCCGCACTTCATGATAGTCATGAAGCTTGATATTAGATTTTACAAGATTCCATAATTCCAAATCATCATTTTGTTTGTCTAAATCCATTGTCGTTTCTTGAGTATTCATAAATAAGTAGTAATCATACACTGATCAGTAGACAAAATATCTCTGTAAACTAGAATTAACGATTTAGGTTATGCCTTAATTTTTACCTAGTCAGTCTTTTTCCATTTGCATAATACAAATTTAATTTATCATAAAAGAAATCAGACCAACTCTAGTTGGTCTGATTTCTTTTATGATCTAACCGTAGACATCAAAACCGCATTTGTGAAACACGAAATCACATAGCAATTTTAGTCAAATCATGTTCGCCAGACGACATTTTTAAAGCGCAATATAAAAACTAATCCGCGCATATTTAAGCCGATCGATCAAACTCTGACTGATACATTATACTTAAATAAACAACAATTTCACGCGTGCACAATACGTCTTACTTTCTAACTCGGAATCTGATCGATTGTCCGGAAAATCATATCGATTCAACGTAAATATTTTGACGCGAAGAATCGTATAACGAAACAATCGCTTTCGAATGGGGGGGGGTGTTAGAAAACTTAATATTTCTTGGACATTTGATAAATCGGTCTCGTGGGTATTCGGCAGTGCGAACGGTAGCGATTTGGTTGTGATTCAAACAATTGTGCGATTTAGAAATGACAAGCATTGGGAACTGAAAGAATGACAGTGCAGGGTTTATAGTTTTACGATTATCTAGTTAGTAAAAATGACATTAGACATCGTTTTTTATATCAGTTTAAAGAGTATTTATTGGTTTATTGGTACCCAAATAGTAACGGAGTGATGGTGATGATGTATTTTTCCAAATAGGTATTTCCTAATATGCGACAGTGAGATTCGAAGCTATGATTCGGCAGCCCAAAAACTTAAAGTTCCTGAAAAGTTGACTAAAAATTAACGTATTCAGACCTAAAATTTCAACAAGCTTTTATATATTATTCCCAGATAGAAATAAGTTAAAAATAAAATTGGCAATACACATCTGAGTCGTTGCATCAGTAGAGAGCGCACAAAAAGCGCTTCTCTTCACCCCGACTCCAGAATGACTAATGATGGCTGAACGCTGGATTTCGAAAAATACCTCGTCGTCGCGCGCAGTAGACAATGACGATTGGAATAAGTATAATTTGGTAAAACCTTTTGAAAGGCACCGACGTTTTGGTGAAATTTTCGAAATAGTTCTTATAGTATGTTTCACAAAAATGTACCTGTTATTTTACATCTCATCCCTGTAATAAATACATGAATAGGCATGTACTATTCCGAAAATGAGGAGATCATTGAAGATGGCGACATGGCTTGATTAATTTATATTAAAATAAGGATTATTGAGGGCTTCACACGTAAATGTTTTTGTAAGCGTGACGCTAGCGAGTAAGCGTGCTGTCACGTTCATGTATATTTAATAAATTGTAGTATGGTAAGGATGGCATCTCAACTCGCTAGTGTTACGCTTATCTCAAAATTGTCGTGCCAAGCTTTTTGGTCTCTGGTAAAACTGACATTTGATTGTTTTACCAACAACTGGGTAATTATAATATCAAGCTTCTTCCGTTCTCGGGGCCCACAACTTGGATACAATTCGAGTAGATTATTCGTATGGTCTTATTTGAAAACCGGGTTTGAAAGAAGATTTTTTTTATTCTTATTTTACATGAGTTACGAAACATGTTTCAAAAACAGCAGTAACTCTTTTACATTAAGATATCACAACTACCACAAGAGAAGGACACTTAAACACTTGGCGCCAATCTTTGGATGATGCTAGATATCTATTGGTCAGTGCAATCTTTTTAAAACAATATATCGTTTACTTTAGTTAAAGTTGATCAGTCTTGAAATCGCTCCAGTCAACATAAATCTAAGAATAGTCTTACAATTTTTTCTGCATTTATTACGAAAAATATCCAACTCTAAACCCACAGTTCCGCACCAAGTTACATAATGAAAAATATTTCCAGTTTTCAATTCGACTTGAGAACGCGACAAAGACGTACGTAGGTATAAACCGATCCTTTGCACCAGCCGAGAAAAATAGTAGGAAATCCATTAATAACTGTCACAGCGGCTCCTTGTTAAATGCATACAATACTTGAAGCTTTTTAAAAGGCACACAATGGGAACTTGGCTAAATTAAAAGTTTTTCGATACAGCGCGCTCGCGACATTGCACGGAACTGGAGGACGGTAATTATTGTGCGCTACTTGTACCGATAGCAGAGAAAAAATCAGAACGTTTTTTAATAACCTATTTCTATCTATCTATATCATCACGCCAGATCCCTTGCGGGGTAGGCAGAGTTCCAACAGGTTCTTTCCTTAGATACCTCTCTGGCTTCCTCCACTCTCATAGTTCGTCAAATAACAATAAGCTATTCGTTAAAGTTAAAGAGAGAATTGACCTAACCCATTAAGCTAGTGACTGGTGCAAAGTTAGAAGTTTCTGTTTCAAACCCAGGCACGCACCTCTGACTTTTCGAACACGGTTCAACAACGAACAACGGTTCGTCTGAGCCTCGCCTGGTAGCGCGACGATTTGGGCACCTTTGCGGCTACTTTGCGGCCCGAAATAGCAATGGATTGACAGTTGTGAAAGTATGAAGGGCAGGGCCTTTGAATAGGAGTGGAACAGTCGAACAGGCTAGGATAAAAAAACATATGTAGTTCCACTGATGGCCAAAAGTCTCTCTCAGGACTCTCTAGCTTTTTAATAATAATAATAATAATAATACACTTTATTGTACACCAAAAAACAATACAAGAAACAATTTAAATACAAAAACAGTACAAATGGCGGTCTTATCGCTTAAAGCAATTTCTTCCAGACAACCGTTGGAAGGAAAAAAAATAAGAATAAAAAGGGCAGTTGGTGGTGTACACTATTGATAATAATTTACAATACACATATATATAATATAAACCTAGTCATATATATACAGACATTACAATATACACTATTACATACCACACACATATTATAGCTAACAGATAAAGATAAATAGCAAATAATCATATTATTGACAGATAGTGACTCTTAACCATGTTTTTGAACGAAACCAACGACTTTGCACGTCTAACTGACACTGGCAATGCATTCCACAGACGGACGGCTTGAATGGTAAAGGATTTATCGAAGAAATTTGTGGAATGCATCGGCATTTTCAGTTTTAAATTTTCCGATGATCTCAGGAACTTCGAGTGTGGCTCATGAAGAAACTCAAATCGATCTTTGAGGTAAGAGGGAGTTATCGGATTATACAGGACACTGTACAGAAGCGATAGTATATGAGCATTCCGGCGAAGGCGAATTGGCAGCCACTTGAGCTTTGTACGAAATTCAGAGACATGGTCATATTTACGCAGGCCAAATATGAACCTTATACAAAAGTTTTGAAGTCGCTCGAGTTTATTAAGTTGCTGCTCTGTGAGGTCAAGATAGCTGGCGCGCTTTAGCTATTACCGACCATTCTTTTTCATAGGTGTCCAAGTCATCGCGCTATTTTTAGGTCTAGGTCTGCCCAGGCGTTGGTGTCAGTATGGTCTCCACTGAGTGGTGATTTATGGCCACCTATCGGCAAATGCTCAAAATACCCGCCCATACCCACTTGAGCTAGGCAGTTTTATTGTCCAGTTATGGTAGAATAATTATGTGCAAAATATGACATTGTAAAAAATAGTTCAAAATATATAAAGTACGTGACCGATTTACATTAAAAACAAAAGTGATTTAGGATCAAAAAAAAACTATGAGTTGCTAAAAAATTTGTAGGAAAAATCGCAGAATAATCTATATCAATTACATACATTTTGTTATTTCCACATTTGGCTGGTTTAAAAATTAATGTAATTATAAATTAATATTATAGTATTGTAACTAAACTTAGGTTAATATTGGTTTCTACTTACTTATTAGCCATCAATTTTTATGATTCATCAATCGATCAGTGCGGATTGATTCATTCAATATCGCTACAGAGCTATTAAGTAATCAATTCTAAGATGTGAATAACCATTACATATTCTTCGTAACTGTGTTTTCCTTGTATGAAAAGTAAATCATACTGGGTACTTACAAAGCCCAACTAAATACGAACGTGGTGAATTACGATAACTTTGTGAAATGATCGTTTAATTCAGGTCTGTCCAAACCAGATACGATCCCGGGCCAATATAAATTTCTAAATAGATACGAGGGCCGCAGAAACAAATACTGTAACTTAAAAATAAAATATATATAACTTTAAAAAAAACTAAAGTGGACTGTATAAGCCCAATAGAGTCTAACATCGACTATCAGATCGTGATCGGACCAATCACGTGAAGAGCTGGCACAGTCTACGTCACATTTCGTCTGACAGAAAAGTTGCTGCCATGAATGCTGAATAAATATTTCATTCGATTATTTGATAATTATTTAGGATACCATAAATATACAATAATGTTTTACGAAATAAATTTTGTGAAAGAAGTATTTTCGTTATTTCGATATATCAGAAATATTTCGCGGGCAACACAAGCGGTTTGAGTACTTTGGATAGCGGTACTTCGAACAGCCCTGGCTTAATAATACTCCAGTGGTTTGCAGAGAGGTCTGAGCATGTTCCCGGTAGCATCCTCAGCTGCTGCTTCGGAGCCCGGAGTCCACTTTCTTGCTTCTTCTTTTCCACTTCGCGCGGTCTTCGGCATCCTTTGTGGCAAGGCCATTGGCACGAATGTCATCCCTGATGACGTCAAGCCAGCATTTCTTGTGTCTACCCCTTCTTCCGGGACCCGGTGGAGGCTGCATGGCCAGGCACTTGTTGCCCACGTAATTTGCCAGTTTTCGTAAGACGTGGCCGTACCATCGTAGGCGGCTTTCCTGCAGTTTATCTGCTATGTCACGAACATGAAGGCTGCCGCGGATGCGGGAGTTCCTAATGTGGTCTTTCCGCGATACTCCACATATCCAGCGCAGCATCTTCATTTCCGTGATACGCAGCTCTTGCTTGTGCTATTCAAGCACTGGCCATGTTTCGCTGCCATTTAAAAGGACAGGCTTAGTCATCACTAAGCCTGTCCTTTTAAATGGCAGCGTAAAAATACATAAATCCATCGATTTATAGACCTATCCGTTAAGCTTAACCGGCATTTTGGGGTCACAAATAATACCAGCCACCTCACGCCACTTTGGCCAAGCTGCTGCAATGCAAGCCTTGACGTCGTAACCGATGTCCCCAGTCGCGTGGAGTACAGATCTCAAGTATTTAAAGTGATCCGTTCGTTCGACTGGTAGGGGATTTTTAGTATTACAGGCCATGTACTCACTCTTCGCTACATTTAGATTAAGATCAATATTCTCAAGCGACTCCTTCCACGCATTCACACGTCGCATCAGTCTCCCCCCGTCCCCATCTACCAGCGCGATATCGTCAGCATACATGAGTAGCTACGGAGGCAGCACATGTGCATTTCTGATGCTATTCGTGACTTCATTTAATATCGCGCTGAACATATAAAGACTGAGAACCGAGCCTTGGTTGACCCCGACTGTGATGGGACTGTGATGTGACTCTAGTGGTATGTAGAATATCATTACATAATTATTTCACAAAGTTATCGTAACTCGCCGCCTTTGGTCATAGCAAATAAAAACCCTGGTAGGTTATTGAAATGCGAATAATCTATTTATAGTCGATTAGTTCCTGAATAAAAATAGGTACTAAATACAATGTTGAAGTAATTTAAATGATAATTCATTAATCCGTTTGTTATGTAAATTATTTCTGGGCTATTATCGAACATACTTTATGGGTATAGCTACTGAGAGTGAATACCTACTTAAACCATTTTATTACGCAAATATCTTTCTTGGATTTTTTTTATCAAATATCTTACTAATATTATAGACGTGAAAGTTCATGACAATGGATTAATGGAGGTTTATTACTTTTTTATGTAAGAAGTACTGAACGAATGATAATGAAACTTTACAGTAATGTAGTTTATACAAATAAAGCGCTTCCCGGGATACCCCAAGGTTCAAATCTTGCTGTCATCTAAGTAGACCATTGTGGATCCTGGCTTACAGCAACTTTACGTACTTGAATGTGTGGCGGGCTTAGTCCCAAAAAAGGCTATAATTTGTAAAGATATACGTGGACGAAGTCACAGGCGGCCGCTAGTCGGGCATAATTCCATACTCTGGACTGCGATTAAGAGTTTTATAGAACACGAATAAAAGCACATTTTCCATTCGTGTCACGAACTCGGTACTTCGTCATCAATACTCGTACTAGCACTAATAAACTAAATGTCCTATTAAAAAAAAATCAAAGTGTTAAATGCGGGTCTGCATCTGCGGACGGTACAATAGGTTAGTACGTCGACTGACACTGGTTTGTAAAGACACATTTAAGCGGAAAAAAATCAAAATTAATGATATCGGTGGCAGCCAGTAGGGCACAGTTGAATACACTCTTTCATAGTTCTAACACAGCACTATGCTTTTTGTGATTTTCCACGACGTAGCCATTTTTGTTAAGACAAAATACGTAATATACAAAAAAATTGTACATAAATACCTATTGTTCAATACAAATGTTGGTAGATATGAAGTAGTGTACCGAGATCTGTAACGTACCTACGTCCATAGACGCCTGAGTTTACGACTTCAAGTTACTTATCTCTTCACAGGTTCCATCGGTTTTTTAGTAGGTGTGTGTGTGTGAATGATCTACGCTGTTGGCCGCGGGGCCTTTACAGCTTCACCGGACAAGAGGGTGAGCGTGGCATGTCTTTTAGAAAGCTCACGGGGATATGTTTCCAACATGTAGACAGGCCATTGAAGATAATTTGATGTCGACTGCCGAGATCAACTGCTCAAAATTTAGGTACATCGACAACAAACTGATCCCAGTAGTTAAAATAGCTAGGATTTATTATTATAGCTTTTAATTTTCTACTGGGCATAGATCTCCTTCCCTATTTCCATACGCTATATTCGAACGGGGCTTATTATCAATCCTTCTAGGAACTCCAAGTTTATCATACTACGTTGTTTTCTGGCGGTTTTAACATAAAGGTCTTAATTGTTGATATTGTGTTTTAATATTAAGATGTTCATTCGTATTTACGCAATTTTTCTGTGACTTTCTTTTGTTTTTTTTTAATCAGTTTAGTCTTTTATTTAGTATCATATTTACCGATCTTTCTGATATTCATTGTGTATAAATAGAAGGAATTTATGGCTATATAAAATAAACAATTTCCCCAAGTTGGATAGAAATATACAGATAAGAATTTGATCTTAGATCAGAATTTGATAAAAAAAAGACCTTAAATATTACTTTATCCGATGGCCAGTATAAAAATATCATCAATCAATGTTTTATCTCGCAATCTGATTTCAGTAGTAGCAATTCGAAATTTAATAATATTTGTAACTAGTGTATTTAGCAAATGTAAAAGGAGCTTGAATATTTATTAGCTTCCAGGTTGTTTCCATTTATATTCAGAGTTGTTGTTTCTCAACACAACAGAAAATAAAATTAAAATAAATTCACTTAAATTATTTTCACTGCAGTTGCCTACTTTAGTTGTTTACGAGCAAAAATATGTTTATATCCGCCAGGTCACCTTCATTACTCGCTTACAATGCACAAACAACCGAACGTCCCATATCACACGACCTGGATAGCACCTTGATTGACTTATCATTTAGATCTGCTCACTACAACATTGCCACTCCACTCAAAATCTTCACCTCCTATTTAGTATACATTGCAGCGTGATAACCATATACTTTTGATAGCATTCGCATCAAAGCAGTAATGGATACTAAAGTATAGGAAAGTATCGTATATATGTTGAGGTCGTGGTAGGTTAGTTCCAGCAAGTTTACGCGGGGGCGCTGCCTCCGCATCACCAGCTGATAACATCTCTGAGTGGTGTGACGTTGGACCTGATCTCCCGTCAATGTTTTGACGTGGGCTTTTGTGTATATCTTTACGTGCATTCTTGTAATTGGATGGGTAGCCATACTGGTTATGTTCTTAATTTTTTATTATACATATTTGTTTTGTGTTATTTTCAGGATATACAGTAGATTGTGGTTTGTAATGTCCTTGTATAATAGCAAGCAATGGTGTAACAAATATGGCAGAAACATATACTAAAGATATTTTACATTTGTCTCTTACTCCTTAAAAATAGTAGTTCCCATAGATATAATAGTAGTTCCCTTAAAAATCTCTAAGAATGATTTATTTGTTATTGTTTTCTTGATATCCTATTCTTGTAAACTATTTAGTCGTACTCTGATTTCTGACAATTGCACATTTAAAAATGGTGGACGAGATGCCTAATATTACTAATATGCCTAAGTAATTTTTCAATCAACCTGATCAAGATTATACGTAGTAATCATTTCTTGGACTTAAGAAAAGCTCAATACACCTATAAAGACATCGATAGAAGTCACAATTTCGACTAGATTACTCATAAACAATTTTCTTCAAATCCGTGAAAACAATCTTACCATTACACCCTTAAACTTGCCTAACCATCTCCATCTCAACAAACAAACAAAACTCCCCCATTCAAAGCAATCGGAATCGATCTTCAAATTTTAATTACTCAAACGTCGAGCAATCAAGGAGAGAGAGACCCTGTGACCCATTTTAAAAGTTTTATACGCAAGATGGCAACGAGGGGAATGATAAATGAACAACATCAATCAGAGGAATAAGTGTTGCAAATTTTCACCCGGCATCGAGTTATCGTGGAGTCAGTCCGGTTTTGTTTTAAATGATAAAAATGATCGAGTAAGGTCGGATGAACAGTGAACCTTGATGAATCGGATGCGAGGATGCCCTTTGAAGCAAGTTCGCATGTGTTTTAAGTGGCAAAGTTACGAAATCGTTGTTTTACACTTTAGCATGTAGGTATGTATAAAAATGAGATTTCGTTCGCATCTACTGTGTGGACAAATTTTATATAGTCTTTTTGACGAGACATGGGTACGGTGACGTTTGATCATATTTCAAATCACGCAGATTGTATTTAAAAATATTAAAAATATAGAATCCAAAAAGTAAACAGTAATATAAAAATACATCAAAAATCTACTTTACTTTTCATTTACTGTTTATAAATTTGCGTAATTATTAAAAAAAAACTTAAATCTTAATAAAACTCTATTACTCAATTATTTAAATTGTAACGATTTGCGATTTAGGGACTAACACAATCAAATCGTTATAATCGATATGTTGCTTTTTAAAACGCACAAAATCGTTTGCCACTTTTTTACGAATATATTATGCTATGGATATAAATTAATAAATAAACGTGGATGCGCTATCTTGTCATATTAAAACAGAGAGTTTTATAGATTTTTTTTTATAATAATACACGTAAGCATCAAATCAAGCGAGTTGTCAGACGATTTCTGACCAATGGCTGGGCTCGTAAATAAATATTGAAATAATTTTATTTTGTTATCTGTTTGTTCCTAAATTATTTTTATTAATATCGATTCATTCTTCGTTATAAATTTTCGCGATGCGATATTCAATCGATTCTATTTCACACTCGCCACTTTTCTAGAAACGTCAAATTCTAAATGCCAGCGTACCCATGACTGGTGAAAAGGACTATAAAAGAAAGTAGATATGTGAACACATTGTATCTAAAAGTGATGGTGAGAAAGTTTTCAAAGGTCCACCTTCCACCCAAACTCAAAGAGAAAAATTAGCATAACACAAGTAACAGTTATTAATTGTCGCCATGCTTGACATGAGACTAATAAAAAGAAAGTATAGTTATTCTGATATTGTAACCTTGCAGTCTGGACCTACCGTCAAATTTCTTACAACTCAAATGAAACCTAAGACGCTAGGTTTGTCCCAAGCAAGCAATATCTAATATACTCTTAGATAAAAACAGAAGAGGTATAATTTACATCAAAAAAAGTAAACTTACACGGGCTAATTTGACCTTAAAGTGAAACGACGACTCCCTTTGTAGTCATCAAATTAGACTTTAGACTCAATGATTTAGGCCCGTGCTCAAAACTTATTCATTGGAAGGCAATGGATGAGACTTATCCAGCAGTGGGAAGCTATGAATTAAGAAAAAGCAACAATTAGTATCCTAATCCTAATCCGTGTGAGGACGGATCAAGAATACATTCTCCCCACCGCATGCTGGACTGTTAGTCCAGGTCGTAAGAGGCGACCAAATCCAGCAACAAATACCGCAAGCGGTAGTTCAAGCGAGGCAGTACTCTGGTGCCACACCGGAAGAGGGCTCGCTTGGGCTGAGTGACGCCGGAAGCAGGGCACCACTCTCTGGAATGGCGATCGCCAACCCGCCTGCCAAGCGTGGCGATTATGGCATCGTCCCCCTTATGATTTCTACAAATATCAAACGGCCCCCAGTCCCCGGCGGCCCCGCTAGTCCTGGCCACGGTAGCAGCCCCGGTAACAGCGGGGTGCTAAGAATCCCCGGAAGAGGCATGGTTACCGACAACGACGACCATTGGCCCTGGCAACTTTTAACACGCGCACACTGCGAACTGACGAAAAGATCGACGAGTTAGAGGAAGAATTGAGTAAGTTACACTGGGATATCATAGGATTATCTAAAGTCCGGAGAGAGGGTGAGGACTCGATAACACTTAAATCCGGTAACTTGCTCTATTTTCGGGAGGGCGACCATCAGTCTCAGGGTGGTGTTGGGTTTATAGTCCACAGGTCCCTCGTGAACAACGTTATCAAGATCGAGAGTGTGTCGACCAGGGTAGCGTACCTGATACTCAAAATGACCGAAAGGTATTCACTGAAAATTATACAGTTATGTGCACCGACTTCGACACACCCCAACTATGAGGTAGAGGTTATGTATGAGGATATATCCAGAGCCATACATACCTCTAAAACTCACTACACCGTTGTCATGAGGGACTTTAACGCGAAACTGGGCAGACGAGGCGACGATGAGCTGAGTGTGGGAACCTTTGGTACTGGACAACGGAATCCTCGGGGCCAAATGCTGGCTGACTTCATGGAGAAGGAGGGACTCTTCATGATGAACTCCTTTTTCCAGAAGCGGGAACACCGTAAATGAACCTGGGTAAGCCCCGACGGTGCTACAAGAAACGAGATAGACTTCATCATGTTGACGAGGCGGCACATATTCAATGATGTCTCTGTGATCAACGCAGTTAAAACTGGAAGTGATCACCGACTAGTAAAAGGCACATTGAATATCAATTTCAAGCTTGAAAGGTCTAGACTGATGGAGTCCATACTCCGTCCAGCACCTGTCCAGATACAGGAGCCCGATAGCTTTCAGCTCGAACTGCAGAATCGCTTCGAAAGGCTAGATAAGTGCATAAACGTGGACGATTGTTGCAACAGGGTAGTGGAAACTGTCCATACGGTTGGGCACAAGTTCTTTAAAACCCACCGTATAAAAAGAACCAACAAGCTCTTAGGCGTCACCCTCAAGCTTATGGAGGAAAGACGCAAGATGATCCTGCAATCTCCAGGAGAAGTTTCCGAATTCCAGCGGCTTAATAGGCAGATCTCCAAGTCTTTGACGCGCGATGTACGCGAGTACAATACTTACAAAATAAGAGAGACTATCGAGCGCAACAAAGGCCCAAAAGTATTCGCAAGAGATCTGTCTATCGGACAGAGCCGGTTGAGTAAGCTGAAAACAGGAGACGGCAGGATTGTATACTCTACACCGGAAATCTTGAGCGAAGTCGAGAAGTTCTATGGCCAGCTATACACATCAGTGCAACCAACTGTCTGCAATCCGGCCAAAGACCCAAGAGCCAAATAGACCCGACACGATACCGAAGATATCCCGGACATCAGTCTGTACGAGATTAGTATGGCTCTCAAACAGCTCAAGAACAACAAGATGCCAGGCGATGACGGTATGACAGCCGAGCTTATCAAGGCTAGTGGAAAGCCAATATTGAGGGCTCTCCAGAAGCTGTTCAATACCGTCATCCTCGAGGGCAAAACGCCACAGTCATGGCGCGGAAGTGTGGTGGTTTTTTTCTTCAAAAAGGGTGATAAAACCCTCTTGAAGAATTACCCATCTCACTTCTGAGCCACGTCTATAAACTGTTTTCGAGATTCATCACAAATCGTCTCGCGCGCTGACTCTTTGACTTCCAGCCTCCCGAACAAGCCGGTTTCCGAAAAGGCTTCAGCACCATAGACTACATACATACGCTGCGACAGGTCATACAGAAGACTGAAGAGTATAACCTGCCACTATTATTAGCGTTTGTAGATTATGAGAAGGCCTTCGATTCGATCGAGACTTGGGCTGTACTACAGTCTCTCCAGCAGTGCCAAGTAGACTACCGGTATATCGAAGTGCTGAAGAGTTTGTACGAAAACGCTACCATGTCAGTCCGCCTTCAGGACCGGAGCTCGAAACCTATTCAACTGTAGCGTGGGAGGGAGACATCATATCTCCGAAACTATTCTCCGCCGCACTGGAAGATGTCTTCAAGCTTCTGGACTGGAGAGGACTAGGTATTAACATCAACGGCGAGTACATCTCTCACCTTCGATTTGCCGATGATATCGTGCTCATGGCTGATACCCTGGAAGACCTCAGTACCATGCTCGACGACCTCAGTAGAGTCTCTCAACAAGTGGGTATTAAAATGAACATGGACAAGACGAAGATCATGTCAAACATCCATGTAATGCTTACTTCTGTAAAGGTTGGAGACTCTACGCTTGAAGTTGTTGACGATTATATATACCTGGGACAAATAATCCAATTAGGTAGGTCCAACTTCGAGAAAGAGGTCAATCGTCGAATCCAGCTCGGCTGGGCGGCGTTTGGGAAGTTACGTAACATCTTCTCCTCAAAAATTCCGCAGTGTCTCAAGACAAAAGTCTTTGACTAGTGTGTGTTGCCAGTGATGACTTACGGCACTGAGACATGGTCGCTTACGATGGACCTCATAAGAAGGCTCACGGTTACCCAAAGGGCGATGGAGAGAGCTATGCTCGGAGTTACCCTGCGGGATCGAATCAGAAACGAGGAGATCCGCAGGAGGACCAAAGTCACAGATATAGCACTCAGAATTGCAAAACTTAAGTGGCAGTGGGGGGGGCACATTACTCGTAGAACTGACGGCCATTGGGGCAGAAAGGTTCTCGAGTGGCGACCATGTACCGGAATACGTGGCGTGGGCAGGCCCCCTACAAGATGGACCGATGACTTGGTGAAGGTCGCGGCTAGAAGTTGGATGCGTACAGCACAAAGCCGGTCGTAGTGGCGGTCTTTAGGGGAGGCCTTTGTCCTGCAGTGGACGTCTTTCGGCTGAAGAAGAAGAAGAAGAACAATTACTACAATTTGTCAGTATTGCACCTTTAAACAAGTCAGTCCAAAAAGGATGACTTAAGTTTGCTTGTAGTGTATACCTACTATTGTACGTACTTTTTTGGGAATGTAACTTACTGTATACGTACCGTATGCTTCATATTGGTTTATTTTATTTTGTTAGTACCTTACCACTGTTGTTTGATCTTAATTCGTGACGCTAATTGTTAGAAAAAGATTACAATATATGAATGGTTGGGTTAAGTTCTGTCGGAAATGCGTCTGTCCTTTAACTTTATCTCTTTTAAGAAGTGACAGGTAAATTACAACCTAGTGCTATAATTATGATCGTTTTAACTAAAGATTAAACATTGACAGACTTGATAATACGAATTAACGGCAGATACGTGTTTGTTCGTCTGTAACAAGGAAACGAAACACCAGCCCATCAATAACGTGCTATCAGCGCTGTCGTCTGCGATCGGCTACTGTGGGACATTTCCGATGGACACACACCCGCCAATCCGTACAGCTTTTTTTATTTATAATAAACACAACACTGTATTACGCAGTGATATGATATAGATGATATTTGGGAATAACAACTCTATTATTACTTTGGTTAGGCTGTATTTTCTTTAATACTTTCTGCATTATTTGTTGGGACCTTCTTGGAATAAATATAAGCAGTAAAGTCATTGTGGAAAATTAAATAATAGAATGATATTGGTATTAGTTAATTACTTTAACTTTCAAGTGGGTGCTACTTAAAAACGCGCCAAACTACAAAATCAATCTACAGCAGAATCCTCTACGTAAAGGGGGGGTAAAAGTGACTAAAACATTATTTCAAATTAATGTATTCCGTATACATCTGAGGTAAGGTGGGGGAGGTATAATTATAATCAAATTCTAATACAGCTTCTATTTTTCAAACGATTGTCTAATTTTGTTGGTTGAAAATAACCTATGCAGTAGACAATTTTCTTCCTACAAAATTATCTATGATGTTTTCTTGCGAGGCACCCTGATAAATCTGATCGTCTGGTTCATCTGTTAATCTAAGATATTAGCAGATATCCTGAGCAACTATGTGTACTCTCCAACAATCGGTACTGGGTTCTCGTGGTCTCTACCACCGATACTGTCATACTTCGATTTGTGGAAAAAGGTTTCCACAAATCGAAGTATGATTCCTACTCCAGATCCCTTTCGGGGTAGGCAGAGAGTAAAGAGTTCCAACAGGTTCTTTCCTTAGAGATCTCTCTGGCTTCCTCACTCTCAGTATAGAAAGTACAGACAGACAGAACAGTACAGACACATTTAATATACTTGCAGGATAATTTTAAAACAATGAAGACAGCTTGGCTTCCAAAAAACAAATCCCAAAAATGTCATTACCGTCTGTAGATACAATATCAAACGTCCCATCGGCTCCAACGTCCCATCGTGACTGCGTGGGTCTAGATCGGAGACAGTTTTAGGCAACTATTAAAAAATAGCCCTGTCATAAGCTATTTATCAATGTTCGATAACGCAGTTCAAAATGGGCGGGCTGTGTTGTAACGTGATTTATAAGTCCGAATGCGATTGAAAGACTAAAACTACCAGAATAATATGGCCCTCCAGGGACTCCTATTTTCCTCTTTCAACATCTATTTTTTATATGATGGAAGGAGGTGCGGAAGGTCATTGTTAACTGGTCATGTTATATTGGCGATGGCCGATAGTGGATGTGATATCGACAACGTCGTATGGACAATGGGCAATACATTTATCGGGGCATCACGTGATTTTCTATAGCATTTAAGAGTATGTACTTACAATACCTCGGGTTGATCTGCTTGGTCTAATGGTTTAAGCGAAAGCCGTTAGAATTATTTTGCGGGTTCTGTCCCCGAACTGGACAAATTTTTGTGTGATCCATAATTATTTGCTTCGGTCTGGGTGTTTGTGCATATTTTGGTTTCAGTCTGTTCAAAATATTGATCTCATTAATAGTATCTACCCTAAGATACAAAATATGAAATGCCGCCACTCCGTTCATTTCTATCTAATTTTACCTAAAATCTTCAGGTGTCTGATCTTAGGTACTTAATAGTTATATATATGTTTGTCTGTTGCTTTGAAAATGAAATAGCACTCCTCACTTAGGCAACTATAGGAAACCTACACCCAGTAGGTATCACACACTATTTTCATCCTAGTCTATCTATTTATATCATCACGCCAATCCCTTGTTGGGTAGCCAGAGAGTACAGAGTTTTAACAGGTTCTTTCTCTACAGACATCTATGGCTTTTTCCTCTCTCTCTATGAGAGAGAGAAGAGGAAGCCATCGTCTCATAAACTCTCGCCGGTTACAGACCCTTGACTCTCCATCCTAGTATTATCACGTTTTTAGTGACACAACTGCCTTCGAAAACATACTCAACACGGGCCTTAGTTGAATTTCTCAATCATGGAAAGGACATTTATCACAGCTAGAGATTTCAGGAGTTCACAACCTATAGTCGTAGGCTATATATATTGTACCACTTCCTAAGTGTCAGTATGTAAATGCCGTAAAAGAATATTATTAATTTTTGAAATAACTTTATTCATTTACACAATCGCAACATGAAGGCATTAAATTCAGAATATGCCGCCCTTAGGATGGAGCCGATGGTATTATGTAAGTATTGCGAATATTAATCAGTGCATTAATTAGGAAACTATCAATCCGATTCGAGGTTAATTTTAATTTGATAATGACAAACATAGGGTGGTCTGCTGATAAATTATTCTGAAAAGGTCGATCATAATGAAAAATCAATTTAGACTAGAACACAAGTCATTTAACTGTAATTTGGACCGTAAATGCAGTTTATTTATTTCACATTTAAATTTCATCTCATTGAATATAGATTTGTATGAGTGACAATACAAAAAAGCTTATTTATTTTGAAGTAGATATGGTACGCCATCTAGTGATTCAAAATAAATATTTTGAAAGGCATAGTATCAATGGTTACCTAAGCAGTTTGTTTTATAAGAAAATGTAATGCTCAGTAATGCCATCTATTATGGAATAGCACTACTTTACAGTAACTGTGTTCGAAATCGTTCATAAAACCCACAGGCTTGAAATAAGATAAAACCCATGCCTTCTTTTCTACAAATTTAAAGAGAATATTGTGTCATATGCCTGAATATCTGAAACGGTCGTATGTAGCTAATAAACTTTGTAAACTATGCAAGTAACTCGTGCAGGTTTGAGACATTTACTACGTTGACAACGTGAAATTTGGCCTCTGAAACGAGATTCCACCACTTATCACAGTTCTGCGCAATTCCGTGCCAGTCTTCGGCTTGAAGCTCACGCAGATTCGCCTCAACCTTATTATACTAGCAATACCTGGAGCGGCCATCCGGTCAGCAGCCGACTGGTCGGCACAGGTATGGACTTCTTTGCACTACGAGTGCAAAGAAAGCGTACGATTCTCTGAATGAGACGACACAAACGCATAGGTATGGAACTAGCCCATTCGCTCAAGTACTTTGCATGTCTACTGACACCGTAAACAAGCCTTCACGTAAATGCAGCGTTCAGTAGTAACATATTATTAACTTTCTAGTTTTAAAATTAGTTATTACAATCTAACTTGGTTAGTATTCCAAACTTCTGTACCATATGTATCTGTATTTTTGTTAAATAAACTATTATTGACTGCCTCGTTGGTCTGGTAGCAAAGCGCATCGCTTTGTGATCACGAGGTCCTGGGTTCAAATCCTAGGTCGGACAAATGTAGTTTTTCTAACAAAAATTCCCAGTATGAGTCCGGATTCTGGAATTGTGCCCGGTATATGGCAATAGGCTCGTCCCCTATTACATGGGACCTAACATCGTCGGCGAAACGTGGGTGTACTAAGTTCACCTCTGCCACCCCCTCTGGGGAATATAGGCCTGACGGTGTTTGTTTTTTGTTTTTTTTTTAACTATTATTATTATTAAAGTTGTCTCTACTCGTCTACTAGGTACTATTGTTACTTAGTTAAACCTTCTATCCCCTGAGAGCAACGCCAATTACACTTAGGCCTTAGTTATTCTCACTAGTAGAACTAAGTATTACTTTAATTGCAGCTACCCATCAAGGCTAAGCATTAGCCCCTCATTAGTCGGAATCATCAGAATACGTTATATAATTTACTGTGTATAATCACAAAGTGCCAAAAAACCGTTACCAGCCCAGCGCAAAGGGAGCAAAAATTTTTTGAGGAAGAGGTATGCTCTCTTATTGGTCGAGTTTAGTCTTGAGTCTCCCTTTCTATCTCTCTCTCTCTTGTATCTATTAGAAATAAAGAATTTGAAAAACGAATTTCTCCAAAATATGTGAATGAAATTATTAATTCCCTTTCGAATAAAATTGTGAAATTGTAAACTTTTATGCAGGTAACTACTTACATAATTTAATTACCTGCTATTTGTGTGATTTGTGATTTTTTCAATATATAGGTAGGCCTTTACAATATCTGAACTTATTTTTTAATTGATTTTTTTTCTTATCTTTTATTTGGAATAAGCGATCCTAGGTGCGCATCCTAGGTAAACATGAAATTCACTATAATTTACCTCGTGCGGGGATCGAACCTGCAACAACTCAATACAGTGATACGAGTAGTTTATATTCCACTATACCAAATCGTCGTTAATTTAAAAAGAAATTATGTATTCTGTTTTTCCTCCTTTAAATCCATACCTATTATCCATAAGGTGTACATCAGTACTAAATAAGGGGTGATAATAAAATAACATATTAATTCTCTTAGTATTTATTAAGTAGATATCCTGGCAGCTTTATTTAAAACATTCCCTTTCGCAGTGTATTTCTGAAACATATAAAACACAATACGAAATTTGGATGTAAAATTACTTTAAAAAAAAGGGAAAGCGACTTCAAAAAGCAAAAAATAAATATTTGATGTCGGTGCCAGTCAGTACAGTCGGTTAATTGGCACCGACTTAAAATATTTATTTTTTGTCGGTTCGGTTCAAGTAAAGTCGGTTCCCTGTTTTTTTTTAAGTTATTGATTTTAGAGTTTTAGTGATGAGTGAATTAATGATTAATATTTACAAACCTATATTATATTATTTTGCTTAGTTCTACAAGAAGGTACCTACAGGATGGATATATAACCCATAATAACGGAATCTAAACATTCGTGCTGTTTGCCGTAAGGAGTTCCCTGATGTATCTTCAAAGTCAAAGGTTCAACATCAATGAAATTAAAATGGCGAAGTTATACTAACCCAACACAAGAAGAATCATCAAAATCAGTTCATAAATAAAGATGTTATTTAAAAAAACGACGAATTGTAAACCTCCTCCTTTTTTGAAGTCGGTTAATATTCTAATTAGTTCTATGGTAGGGTACCTTGAGGATTAACACAATACTCGTAATAACTCAACCTACAGAATTGCATTATTTGTCGTTAAGAAGATCCCTGGTGTACCTTTAAAACCCAAGGTCCATACCTATGAAATTAAAATAGGACCACCTTGAAGCTATACTGAGCCTAATGCAAAAAGATTCATTCAGAATTGACGGAAATATCGGTGAACATAGATCCTCCTTTTTGAAGTCGTTTAAAAATGAAGTCACTAGAATCCTAATTTTTAATCTTATTTTCTTTAATAATATCATTCCGACTATAGGCAGGTAGGTAATATGACAGATCCATTACCATAAAAACTAAAGTGCATCAAGGATATTTTGGATGACATTGACAAGGATGACGAGATTTGGCTGGGAGTCGAAGAGAGATGTTGTCAATTAGTCTTAATTTCTAAAACTTGTGTTATTTCGAATAATAATGTGTAATGTTGGTGGAATATTAAACATTATGTATTCTTATATGTGCTTGAGTAAAGGTAATTGTGACAAAGTGATAAAATGAGCCTTGTCGATTTCCCTCAAAACGGCCGTCGCAATTGGTATGTAAATTATCCACCACTTTACTATCCAGGGTGGGGTATTTCATCAATTTCGTTATCATCGTTGTCATCAAGTTCATTGGGGAGTTGAATTAATTTAAAAACACAATTATTGCATCTCACTGGACACTGGCAAAATACACTTAAAAATAGTGTGAAGCCATAATTTAAAGAAGAAGAAGACAAGGATGACGTTGTTAGTGTTAAATAAGGGGTTAACATTTAGTGAAATTTTCCAACTTCCAGGAAAATATTTGCATAGCAATCGGCAACTCTACGACTATCATGAAGTTACATTAAACTTGATGACAGCGGTAGTACCGATTTTGGCCACGGCCCAAAATATCCTTGGATGACTGTAAATAATACATGAATGGTACTAAATAAAATATTATTAACCTCTACGTAGGCTAACTTTCACTAAATATTCAGGTTTTACTTGTAGCTAAAATAAAAAAGACAGTATTATTAAATTAATAAATAAATAGAACAAACACATTAATCCACAAAAGTTTCAAACGAAGATAAATATATAGGTACTATATCACCTTCCCGATGCCCTTACATCCCTTCTTTCGGATACAGATACCGCACACAGGATCAGACACCGACCTCGCGGCGAGGTCGAAGGATCCCTTGCCCGCCGGCCGGTGCAGAGCACCACGGCGAGACACCTAGTATCCCCCATAGCGACTGCCCAAGCCGAGGCCGTTCCTCCTTGAGGCACCCTTGAGCTAGTTGCCCCCTTGCCTTTCTGGCTCGAGCGTAGTGGTTGCACGATCGCCCTCTTGTCCGGTGAAGCTGTAAAGGCCCCGCGGCCAACAGCGTAGATAATTTACACACACACAAAAGGTACTATATCCTTATGCAGCAAAATATTTGAGACTAGGCCTTATGTAAAATGATTTATTACAATCTTAGAAGTCTATCAGATTTTCACAAATGTATGATGTAAGAGATGATTTAAAAGTGTAAGACTATCCTCTGCTGCCCAAATTGTCCCACAAGAGGGTCCCGTTTATGGTGGTTAACCTAAAGTTCTAATACTCTGCAGTATTTATTCATTCTTGCTTTATTCTTAACTTGCGACCCGCTTTGGCTTCGCACGAGTGAGTTATACCCTTAAACCTTCGTCTTGAAACAGTCCATCCATTGGTCAAAACCGTAAGAAAATCCGTTCATTAGTTATTGAGTTTATCGCGTTCATACAGACAGACGCGGCGGAGGGACTTTGTTTTCTAATATGTAGTGAAACATTTATAATGCAAATATTACAATATAAAAGTAGGACATAGGTACCAGGCAAAACCTAACCCTACCTTGACCAAATATATGTTGGATAAACCAAGGGTCTTTGTAACCGGCAAGCGTATATAAGACGAACGAAGAAAAGAGAACCGAACCTTGTTTATTTATAGACAGATACATGATTTATAGATTTTAACTGAAGTGAAGAATACTGACTATTGACTGCCTCGTTGGTCTAGTGGCAAAGCGCATCGCTTTGTGATCCCGAAGCCCTGGGTTCAAATCCTAGATCGGAACAATTGTAGTTTTTCTAACGAAAACTTCCCAGTACGAGTCCGGAGTCTGAAATTGTACCCGGTATATGGCAATAGGCTCGCCCCCTATTACATAGGACCTAACATCGTCGGCGAAACGGCGGTGTACTCAGTACACCTCTGCCACCCTCGCTTGGGGAAAATAGGTGTGACGGTGGGAAGAATACCCTGCCACAAGGTAGATACATATTATTATGTAGATAGTATACCCATACGTATTGTTCGTCGACCCAACTGCACTAGCACGACACCACACATGTGGACAATCATAATCATCATTATCATCTCAGCCTATACTTGTGCACTGCTGAACATAGCCACCCCCCCCCCCCCCCCCAATCGCTCTCCAGCGCAGCCGGTCCGATGTTACCTGCATCCAACGACTTCCTGCGATCTTCACAAGATCGTCGGTCCATCTGGTAGGTGACCATCCCACGCCGGCACGTGGTCTCCACTCTAGAATCTTACTGCCCATGTGGACAATAGACACGACTTTTCTTGCCATGTAATTATAGTTGCTTAATTTTTTTATGGATTCGTATTCACCAGTAGATATACTTCTGTAAATTCCGCGAGGAGACATAACACCAGTATGTATAGAAAGATATATCTAACATACCAAAAGTAACGATAAAATAGTACCTCAAGTTATAACAAAGTAAAATGAAACACAATTGCAACGAATACCTATCAACTACACGGTATCTACACGTCTCCAAAGCACTATAAATTTAACGATATCCCGTTAACGGTTTATTGCAGTAATACAAAGAGCCATAAAGCCTGTCAGACTGCATCGGATACATATTGTTTCTTATTTATCTTATTATAGGCGATCATAACGCGGTTATGTTTGTCGTGAGACGATTGCCGAATAGAATACTTAAGTGATAGAAGTGGATTGGAGGACGAAGAGCACTTAAATAAATATAGGTAATAAGATTAATGTTTGAAGAGTCTCCGGAACCGGCGAGCGTGTATGAGACGAACTATGAGAATGGAGGAAGCCAGAGAGGTCTGGAAGGACCTGTTGGAACTCCGTACTCTCTGCCTATCCCGCAAGGGAACTGGCGTGATGATATAGATAGATATATTTCTTTTACTTTTCTTTAGATTAAAGTATCAGCTCAGTTTGAGGAAACCCCTTTTCATAGCAAATAGATCGAAGTATACTAAGATAAAAGAATTCTGTCTATATTTTTTCCCATCGATTACATTAAATCTACAAGAAGTAAATATGATGGGCAGTTGGTGATTTAAAAAAATTGGGAATAGGGCCGGTTTAACATTTTTGTAGATATCTGTATCATATTTTTGTATTCTTAATCGAAGCTTAAGTGATATCGGAACTTTAAATCTACTATCGACAATTTTTTGAACAGTAGTCTACTGTAAGACGAAGTTGCAACTTCGACTTACAATAGACTGCGTAAAGCTTTTCTGGTTTCTACCAAAAAAAATGTAAATTTAGATACAACCGAAGAACAAGTGGTGTTTTCCCAGTAACGAGTGTTTCTCTGCAACATACAAATCAAAGCACAATGTTTTCTAACTTATGACAGAAATCAGTAAATTAATACACAAGTATAGTACAGTACATAAATCATACCCAAGATACCGAGTCAAATGCACCTAAATCGCGACATAAACAATAGCTAATGACATTTTATATATTTATAATTTTTCATAGCCCAGACATAAGATGATACCTATTCAAATAGACGTTTTTGTATGTTACTTCAGTAAGAAAAGGGAGATGAAATTTTCTACGCAAATTACTAAACAAATGGAAATCGTGTCTTATCTGAAGGGAAAGTCAAAAGTCTCCATAACCAACAAGGATGTATGAAACAAAATATGTGAGTGGAGATAGCTAGAGACGTCTGTAAGAAAATAACCTATTGGAACTCTGTACCCTATGTCTACCCCGTAAGAGATCTGGAACAAAAGGAATTTTAAGAACATTAGAATTTATACCAAACCATTACTAAATAATAGGCCTATCTTATATAAAAGGCAAGTTAGGAGTCTCCGTAATCGACGGGCGTATATAAGACAAAATATGTGAGTGGAGGAAGCTAAAGACGTTTGTAAGAAAAGAACCTGTTAGAACTCTGTACTTGTCTGCCTGTGTCTGCCTACTCTGTCTGCCTACCCTGAAAGATTCGGCGTGATGATATAGAGAAAAGTGTAGCTGTGAGACCGCAGTATTCTTATTAATCACTAAGATTAAGCAGCGTTCGACTCGGTCGGGCTGTGACCGAACGTGGCATTTTCATAATAGAGCGTCTTCGTGCTTTGGAAGGCACGCTAAGCCATTGGTCTCGGTTACCACCTAATGTGGTTGTCGTTTAGCCGAGTTGGAAGCCTTATAGGCGGCTTGATAAGTTCCAACAGTTGATGGCAACAAACCTGCCTCTGCTAATCCGCACTGGGTCCGCGTGACGGGGTATGACCTAACATCTCTCATCTCGATTTGTGATAGAAGGCTTTGTCCAGCAGTGGGCTGATATTGGTAGTCTCTTTAGTTGCAATTTTACTCGGTATCTTTGGCCAACAACTCATACAGTTTTACCATCATCCATACCACCGGCTCTCGAATCTTCAAACTCGAATAGACGACAAAGTAGCGAGGTCTTCCAGCCGTGAGATACCTGTAGAGACGAGCTTCTGATGCGACAGTAAACTACAAAAGCCCGGATCTACAGGGTAGATCACGAATGTGCCATTAATAGGTTTTCGCCCTTCGAGTTTTTGTGGTTGTGGATTGAAGTGTGCAGGTACAGGTGTTGAGATTTCTCGCAGTTATGTCCTGAAAATTTGAAAGAATTTTCGTTATTGAAACTTGTTCTATATTTTATATTTCTTTTAGTTTTTTTCTTATCAAGTCAGAGATTTTAAGTTGTTCGAAAATAAACTTCATACGTCTCAGGAACATAAACTCAGAAATAGTCGTAAAAATAGAAAGATATGTGCAGCTCTTTTAGATTTGTTTCGAATTCAAAAAAACCTAGCCCTACTCTAGGATTTATTCCTGTGTCGTGGGTGCGTTTATAAACATGAAAATTTGCATACACAAATACCCAGACCTAAACAAATAATTGTAGATGAAACAAAGATTTGTTCCATGCGGGAATCGAACCCGCGGCTATTAGAGTGGGTGAAGGGGCTTAAGCTCTTAACGCTAAATTGTCCGTCCGGTTTTATTTTTCCTGGAACGGTTATAGTGAGTTGTTTAAAATGAAAAAGGCCTAAGAAGGCAGGTTAAATGCAATACCTATGGCTACGTGCATAACCGCGAAGCAAATCGCTTCTAGGTTTCGCTCGACTAAAGATAGGAGTAACAAGATCTCTGAGCAAGACTTCTAAATTATCTACATAGTTTTCATAACTGTACCCCAAAATGAAATTACACCCCAACATTACACGAACAATAATGACCAGAAAATTTTAATATCATGCTAAGATCCCATATATTGCTTCACAAAGCACCTCGGTACATGGTAAAAGCGTAATTAACACGACACCCACCGACACCCGTTTAATATGGAAATCTCGTTAGCGACACACACATGTAATCTATCATTTATAACCCGGGACGTGGACCTTTGTGCGGTTTTCTGATGTGAATATCTTGGTGAAGGATGTCGAAATAAGAAGTAAGAAAATGGCGCTAAACGACTGGGCTGAAAAATAGACGGAAGAGGAGTTCATGATCATCTGATCATCCCAGCCTATACTTGTCTTCTGATGAACATAGGCCTCCCCAATCGCTTTACAGCGTAATTGGTCCGATGCCACCTGCATCCAACAACTTTCTGCGATTTTCTCAAGATCGTCGGTCCATCTGGCAGGCGGCCGTCCTACGCTGCGCTTGCCAATTCGTGGTCTCCACTCTAGAATCTTTCTGCCCCAACGCCTGTCCGATCTTCGCTTTCAAAGAGGAATTAGTCATCACGGAATAGCAATCTAAAAAGTCCAAAAATAATCGGTTATCTGCAAGCTAAATGGAGCGATGACTTCAAAAATGCCAGAAAGAATTGGAAGCAAAGTAATACATAAAGACTTATTAGCAGTCGGTATGGACTGTGGATAATAATGTTGTATATAATATCATATTGTTCTATGTGAATAGCTCCAGTAAAAGCGTAACGATTAAAAAAACGACTAGGGACAAGAGAAGTAGATATGTAGCAAATAATAGCAGTTGTGGACACTAATCGTTTTTTTTGTTACTGCAGACCAATCCTACTTAGATGTGCATCTAACTATCTAATAATTATAAAGACACTGCTCCAGTAAAGCGTACAAACACGCTTCGCACGTGTACTAAATTTGCTTCGCTTCATATGAAGATATAGATACAAAAATATAGGTTACCTAGCGCAATACAGGAATACGCCGTGCATATATAGTCACGCGCGTTGCCTCGGACGTGCGTTTTCTACACCTTTCCTGAAGCTAGGTACACATGATGCCATGTACTGCACGTTTTTACAGTATTCAATAAACGTAGAAACAGCGAGACGTTCACTTGATACATTTTCATTCGTAGAAAAGGCGAGCAGTCTCTTACGGCAGCTCCTATTCGTGAAATAAAACGTGAGGCATTGTGCCGTGTGAAAGAATCGGTGTTGGAACTTTTTACTCTCTGCCTACCCTGCAAGATATCGTGGTGATATAGATAGATACGTCTTTAGCGGTGTACGATTTATTGCAGTACAAAGGCTGTGTGAACGGTTCTATGAACAATGCATGCGTTACTTATTCGATAAGACGTATACTGCAAAAAACCGCTCAGTACGATACCGTATGAACCTGACCTAAATATACAAGTTCTATACAGAATACATGGGACCTAACATCTTTGACAAAAAGTTGGTGTACGCAGTACACCTCTGTCACCCTCGGTTGGGGAGTATAGGCGTGACGGTGTGATACAGAACATATTCAAAGTATATTCTAGGCCACATCTTAATTTATTTAAACTCTGTTGTAGAAACAATACGGTCAAAAGATGTTATGTTGACCTAACTCCAAAAATCTCCGAAGTGGCTGAGTCAGACAAAGGTTTCAGACAGAGACTTAATCTTGTCGGTTTAGTTCGTAGGTTCATTTAGTTAAAATTCCCGCTGGAGTGATAAATAAACATTATAAAACCTTTTTTATTTGAGTTTTTGTACACATCGCGTCTATCTAACTTTGAAATAACAATATAAGAATATATCGTAAATATACCAATGTCCTTATCGCCATATTTGTGGTTTGAGATATGCCAAGTTTCAGCCGCATAATCAATAAATTTACTGTATCAATTTTCTTCAGTGATATCCAAGAAAGGACATAGTAATATTTTAAGTTCTGACTCAACTTAAAATAACATAGGATAATTGAACCTGAATAACATAGGAATAAGCTACAGCTAAACTGTTCATTTCCATTTTATTGAGGCATTATTAATCGTATCAAAATAAATGTGATATGGATAGAAAATAGATTTTGTGTTCGCATCACCACCAAATCATCACCGCAGTTTTCCTCACAGATCTCCAAACCCACTTCAACTCGAAATTCAATTTACACGTAACAATAGAATGTTTTTTCTCTCAACCCCGATAGCATGACGAAGGACCACAAATCAGTGGAAACAGCGAGCCCCGCGAGATCCCGCAGAAAAAAAAACTCAAGCAATTTCCGCAATTCATTGCGACTATTGTACACCCGATAATGTAGTGGGAGAGAGGCCTCTAACAAAAAGGTTCGGTTAATTGCGCGAGGGAAGAACTGAAAGGAGGCCGGCCATTGTTTCCCCGCAAGGCCTTTGTGGAAGCGCACCCGATATCCTGACTCATCAATTTCCTTAGATTGACGGAGTTAGAACGATTGAGACTTACCCTTGGATGCTCTTAGCTCATTCCCACCGTAATATGTAAAGAAGTAGGCATGTTAATGAGCAACGCGATTATATAAACCCAATTATTAAGCGCGGTTCAAGTACATATTCGCTACTTTGCTTACTACTGCGGTTTAGTTGGCCAGTTTCGAATCCACTTATCTGCTTACTGTCAGACAACAGAGCTGAATGTAATTCAGTTTGAATATTATATTGTTGTTATGCAATGGACAGTGCTGGTATTTAACAAATAATTTTTTTTTACGAATAATTTATACGGTTATCTTGACATCAAACTAGTGTTGTGCGGTAAGCTTGTCGATAAAAATATCGAAAGCTGCTCGTTGCTATTGAGAAATATTTATTTCCTAAATGTAAATGGAAAAGTCTATTAAAGGCGACTATTAAGTTTTAACACCGGCAGAAAATAAGAAAATAATTTTCATTTAAAAATATTAAAAAAAAACTCTGGTGTCATTTCTCAGTTTAATATAAAATAATAGCACACATATGTTAAACAGCGCCAACAGATGAAAAACACGTTACAAAATATAAATTAACGAAAACACTGTTTTAAAGCACACTAAGCCTTAATTGCAAGCAATTTATAAATTAAACTAGAATCTGTCATTGCATCTCGCGTAAATATCTACAAGTAATTAGTCCAAATAGAACTAGCGTATTACACGGCACTGTCGGGGGGATTCGACGAAAATCCCCGACACGGTACATACCTCCCAGCCTCCCCCGAGCTCTGTATAGTGTCCTCCTGCCATCATTAATCTTATACGCTACGCAAACAGAGTCCTCTCTCCGAGCGCCAGTTTATTGCTGCGCCATGTCGATAATGTAAGTAAACTATCGATATGAACGATAACCGCCTTGAGGCCGCCTTAACGATGCCTAATTAATTGAGTTTCGGAATTAAGTGCGAATTTCGACGCTCAACAGAATTGAATGGCACTTAATTTTAATCTGTATGAAGAGAAGTATTCTATTTTAATATTGTCGAGATGTTCGTATAAAATTGAATAATTTTAATTTATCGTTTTAAATCTTTGTAGGTCGACTTTTGTTATTACTTACTACTATTACTATATCAATATTGGAAACTGTATGTATCTCATAATGTTTACTTCACCTAAATAAAGAAATAAAATCATAAATCACCTCGTATTAAATTTTTGATAAAATTGTACTACATTTGCATAACAAAGACTAAATAAAAAGGGAATTTAGAGTGTGGAAATAAGAACATTTCCATATTTATCCAACTGATAATGCCCAAAATTATCGATATAAATACGCCAACTAATGGAATCCTTATCTACAGCTTGGCGGATTTCATGAAAATATACAGAGGGAAGATTTCACCGAAGATCCCCGTCAGACCGTATTGAAGGCGATTTTCTTTTATCTATTGAGCCAGAGTGGATGTTTGAGACGTTAATACCTGCTTTTAGATATACGTCTTGTGTTTTGAAATAGATAAATGACGGATTAAGTGTATATTACGTTGATTTATTGATGGTTTGTCTTGTGGTACATAGTATGGAAGGGACTACTTGTAGATATACTAGTACATGTTTTTTTAATAATTATGTATAGGTAATGTATCTTGAAATATATAATCCCACATATGCGTTACAAATGTAAGCTACAATTCGAACCTACTTTCCGATTTATACAAAACGCCAACCAACTTGAACTGTGACGGTTTTAAACTCCTTGAAGGGTTTAAACAAAATTTTAACACATACATGCGAAAGTGGAAGGATGTAGGTGCCGGGGAAGACCTAGACTATCTTACCATGACCAAATAGACCGTGTCTTAGCTGAAGGGCAAGTCAAGAGTCTCCGTAACCGGCGAGTGTGTATGAGACGAACTATGAGAGTGGAGGAAGCCAGAGAGGTATGTAAGGAAAGAACCTGTTGGAACTCTGTACTCTCTGCCTACCCCGCGAGGGAGCTGGCGTGATGATATAGATAGATAGATAGATTAACACATACGTACAATCATAACCCGATAAAATACAGAAACACATATATCAAGTTATTCTTCCTGATTGTTACTAAGTTCCTTGAAGAATTCAAACAATTTCAGAAATTTTTAACCCATACAATCTTAAGTCGACAAAATACAGAAGCGCACATACAAAGTTTATAATACCTGATTGTTACTAACTCAGTAGAAAGGTTTTAACAATTTCCGAAATTTTCAACCCCAACACTACAATTATAAGCAGATGTAATACAAAAGCGTATAAAGTTAGTCTTTTCCGATTGATACAAAATTCCTTTAAATCAAAAATTCTGGAAATTTTCAACCCATGCAATCACAGCCCAATGAAATACAGCAGCGCACAAATAAAATTAATCTTTCCTGAATGTTAGTTAATACCTTGAAGGATATCCACAATTTCCGAATATTTTCAATCCAAACACCGCTTTCATGACCTAATGCCCCATGCAATTATAAGCTTATGAAATACAGAAGCATCCATACCAAGTTAATCTTTCCTGATAGTTATTAAAATCTTCGAAGGGTTTCAACCATTTCCGTAATTTTCAACCCAAACAATGCAATCCAACTCCAAGCAGATGAAATACAGGAGCGTACAAACAAAGTTAATCATACCTGATAGTCCGCTCAGTCCTCATACCATGTTCTCTCCCCTGGGTCATCTGAAACATCCACCAAATGTTACATTTCAATATGCTGACTAAAACAAACGAAACTTTTACTTTACCCTTTCGTATTTTATATGAAGGCAATATGTCTCCGTGAGTCTCGGGCGTATAATTTCATTTCTGGGCGGAGCTTTTTCGGATGTTTTTTGTGGTGAATATATGTTTGTTTCAAATTATAAAAAATGTATGTAATGTACATGGAAGTTATGGAATATGCTATGAAATGTGGATAGGGTGACTCTAAATTTCTTTTGAGGCATAACTAAAATAAATGTTTAAAAATTTCCTAAACCTACATTTAAAAAAAGAAGAATATTGTTATTTCATATTTATCAACATTACTTCTTTAATTAAACAGGTGATCGTTACACTGACGACTGTGTCTGCCTCGTTGGTCTGGTGGCAAATCGCATCGCTTTGTGATCACGAGGTCCTGGGTTCAAATCCTAGGTGGGACAAATGTAGTTTTTCTAAAGAACAATTCCCAGTATGAGTCCGGAGTCTGGAATTGTGCCCGGTATATGGTAATAGGCTCGCCCCTTATAACATGGGACCTAACATCGTCGGCGAAACGTGGGTGTACTCAGTATACCTCTGCCACCCCCTCTGGGGAATATAGGCGTGACGGTGTGATCGTTACACCATCTAAGCACAGCTTTAGTACAATTCTGTGCAATTCGTACACAATGGCCTGCCGGCCACTTCACAGACATTTCTTTACTGCGACAAGAAGCTTTACATAGAGGTTATATCTTTGATTTAACCCCTAGATTGCAAAAACATGCGAAATCACCCCAAAACACCATGACAAAACGGGTCTGAAGTTTATTTACAGCTAATTTCATGAAGGTTCTTTAAGCAAAATGGCTTGCTTCCTACACCACTTAAGCAAAATTAGATATTCCTATACTTTTGCCATTTCCATAATAACAAACAATAAGATTAAACGACACAACCCATACAGTTAGAACCTACCAGGGGTACTAACAATCACAACCGAAATACATTGGAACAAACAATACACGCCCCGTGTACCCGCGGCTCCTACGCACATTAAGCTCGTGCCCTTTGCGCAAAAACTTTGCTCTTAATATTTAGACTAACGAGTTAACTTCAGATGTACGCCCTTTGGAGATTAACTATTTAAATGTGGCGTGCTTAAAACATCGCTTGGATATATTTAAAGTAAAATTTGGAGTGATGATATAGATAGATAAAAGATCAGAGGGCCTTGACAAGTTGTAAGCGTTTTGTTTCTATTCTCTTGTCGCAATCGATAGCGCATTGTTTTGATCACGTGACTTTTCGTCGCAAAATGTTATTCCCATACATTTTTCCGCTTTCTATTAGCGTTAACGACTGTAGATTGTCAACTTGGCTATAGGCGCTGGATTTAAAAGGAATACTTAATGGATTTTATCGCGGTTTATTTTTTGATTTTTAGTTCCCGACGTTTCGAGTGCTTGGCAGCACCCATGGTCACGGGAGGGACTGAGGTGTTAGACATCCAAAAGGCATAGTTGTTCCGGGGTACCCTCAAACTTCTTAATTATTTTTGTTGGTCCGATCTACGCAGAATGAGCTCACGGTGTCTTGAGGTCTGTGTTATGCTTGGTTTTGGATTTGATTATATTAATTACCGGATCGCAAGTCGATGGAAGCACCCAGCCATCTTCTCTATTGAAATTAGGATGTTTTTTAATTTCAATAGCCTCGCGAACCATCCTTGGTGGGTATCGGTGTTCTTTCACGAGAATTTGTGGTCTATCAAATCTGATGTTATGGCGGGTGCGGTCAAGGGCATGTTCACAGACTGCAGACTTCTTTGAGCGACGGTGTTTTAGGTCAGCTACGTGTTCTCATCATTTATCAAACGTTATTAACATAGAGAAAAAAACAGAAAAGTAGAAAGAATTAACAGGAAACATCTTTTAGTGTAATTCATTTGTAGTTAAGTATCGAAGTGGTTCTTGATAAATGAGACCGTTAAAAGGGTTCATATTTATTACACTGTACAGAAGCCAAATAACCGAACTCCTATGTAATTACCGAATAGTTAAATCAAAGCATAGAGCAGAGGGCGACCGACCGGCTGGCAACCCGCCAGAGACCACAGAAGATTTATGTTGCCAACATATTTTCATATAACATCAGTCGATATGCCGCTATTTCAGCCATTCAAACCAATATTTAAATAACCCCAAGTATTGGATATAGATTCACCTCGATATGTAAGAAAAGGCAGTGAGAAGATATAGGGTGCTAGTTCAATCAGGACGCATACCACAATCTCCTTAAAAAGCTATTATAATCTAATTGTACTGTACTGTAGCCAGGACTTTCTGTAATCGGCGACCGTGTATGAGACGAACTATGAGAGTGTAGAAAGCCAGAGAGGTCTGTAAGGCAAGAACCCGTTGGAACTCTCTGCCTACCCCGCGAGGGATCTGGCGTGATGATATAGATACATAGAGATTTTACTGTAAGAAAAAGCTAAAGATATATCAAAGATCTTCTCATCTCTAGAATATATTTTAAAGAGGAAAGTAAAATTATAATAGTTTTGCTAAAGTTGTGGTAACCCCTCAGAGCCCTTATTTGCTTTTTGTAGGCAAACCTAACCTAACCTAACTAAAGGCTAACCTAACACGACCCGTGAAATTATCATTCTATGTTAGTCTAATAGCTACAGAATAACATTACACGATCATTTCACGAAGTTATCGTAACGCGCCGCGTTTGGTCATAGAATAAGGCCCCTGTCTGTTTTATCGTAGTGATTTAGTAGAAGCGAGAATATTGGCAATGCGTCTAGATAGTTTTTTGATACTGCAATATAAATCTGACTGAATAAACTCGTCCAATAAATTCGTTTCGTTCCAAACTAAAATAAAATGTATGTTATACAAGGTGTATTGTATATAACGCAAGACCTCAGACACCCCGATTAGATAATTGCTTTACAAATTCAATAGGAAAACCAAACTTTCAAATTTAAAGATTTTTACCTCCTTTTTAAGTACTTTTATACCCCAATTAACAATGAAACTTGTACGTGTATGTGTGCGTATTGAGAAATTTGTTTTAGAAATACATTTGAAATGTCCGTATTGCTTTAAATCAAGAGTAAATTTAGTTTCTTATAGCACACTAAAGGAGTAACATCATATTTCGCAAAGTAAAAAAAAGTTAAATACATTAAAAATTGATTGATTCCAAAAACAATTCAGTTACTCATTAAGAACAAACTGCTTTCAGGATTGTATTAATTATGTTACAGCTTGTATAAACCCGGCAGGACAACTTACAAATGGCGGTATGCTCCGTTGGTTCGGGCATATAAAAAGAATGTCAGAAGAAAGTATGACAAAACAGATATCGCCGACGATGTTGGGGGACTCGTGATCTCAAAGCGATGCGCTTTGCCACTAGACTAACAAGGTAAATATTATTAATCCTAATAAAAAGTCATATGAAAGATAGTATCGGTGTAAAGATGAGAAAGGGCATGCTCCGTTGGTTTGGGCATATAGAAAGAATGCCAGAGGAAAGAATGACAAAACAGATATACAATGTGAAAGTGGAAGGATGTAGGTACCGGGGAAGACCTAGACTATCTTACCACGACCAAATAACCGAGTCTTATCTGATGGAATAGTCAAGAGTCTCCGTAACCGGCGAGCGTGTATGAGACGAACTATGAGAGTCGAGGAAGCCAGAGAGGTATGTAAGGAAAGAACCTGTTGGAACTCTGTACTCTCTGCCTACCCCGCAAGGGATCTGGCGTGAGGTTATAGATAGATAGATAGATAGAAAAAGTCATAAATACAATGTATAGCGCGTATCTTAATCTTGCTTTTCGTGGATGTTTTATACATAATAGCTCAGTCGTTGAAGAGACAATTTATATTCAAAAAGTTCTTGTTAGATTTCTTTATTCGAATACATTAAATTAAATTTTATTCGATGCATTATGTTTACAATTACCTTTTATTTATTATCATAATACTTTTTATTAGTTCACCATTGGTATATCCTTAAGTTAGTAAGGTTCCAGTGGTAGTAATAATTAAAAATTTAATTGTTTTTGTCAAAAGATTACATAATCGTGCTTGTTTTCAGTGTGAACGCCTTGTTCGTGCTAAATGCATTCTGTTTGTAATTTGTTCATACCCGCGGTCATAATAGTTTGTTCGCACTCTATAGTTTTTACTGTACCTTCCATCACCAGGTTGCCATTTTGCGCGGTACCAGACTAAAATAATATTGAACGTTGTGTGCGGAACTGTTTGTGCCTATTTGTAAGTAGATTATAGCAGTAGCAGGAAGTTATAGCATCGGATTATCATGTGTCCCAAAATGCTATGAGGATTATTAGGTGGGAATCACTGTATGAATTATGAGGTAAAATGCATTAATTCAGCACATAAATTCATTAGGTGTCGTAAATGATGACAATTTAGTGCGGACCACGAAGTACGGAATGTGCGTACTTAAACGAGATGGGCATAAAGGTATATTCATGACTTGATAATTTTCGTATAAATTTATAGTAATAAAATTAGGTTAGGTAATATTTTTTACTAGTGGGACTTTATTTTTATCAAAAATTTATCAGATGCCACGGTTACAATTCAGTTACTCATTTAAACAAACTGCTTTCAGGTCTTGCATTCATTATGTTACAGCTTGTATAAACCCAGGACACTTACAAATGGGGGTATGCTCCGTTGGTTCAGGCATATAGAAAGAATGTCAGAAGAAAGAATATCAAAACAGACATACAATGAGAAAGTGGAAGGATATAGGTACCGGGGAAGACCTAGACTATCTTACCATGACCAAATAGACCGTGTCTTATCTGAAGGTCAAGTCAAGAGTCTCTGTAACCGGCGATCTTGTATGAGACGTACTTGAGAGTGGAGGAAGACAGAGAGTTATTTTTTATTATTTTTATTAACTTAGTTTACACGCTTTTATTAACTTCGTGATCTACCACCGCATCAGTTTCCACTGAGAAGATCTAGTGAAAATCTCAGCGGGCTTTGTTCTATAACTATCAAAAGAGATTTTTGGAATAATTAAATATATTCAAGTCTGATAAATGGTAAACAACAAGTGATCACAGGGTTTCTCCTAAAGGATTTCCCTTGTCATTTCAATTCGGCATTTTAACCGACTTCACATAAAAGGAGGAGGTTCTTAATACGACTGTACTTTTTTTTAAGTTTGTTATCTCATAACTCCGTCATTTATTAACCGATTTGAAAAACTATTCCAGTTTGGTTTCATTTAAATTTGAAGTAGTAATACCACTCTAAGGGTGGAAAAATGGGGAATGCAATTTTTATGGGCTCGAATTTTATTGTGTAGTTGAGTTATTATGAATTTAATCTTAATCTTCTACTCACTTTACTGTAGAAATAAGAAAAACAATATAATATAGGTATATAAATAATTAATTCACTCATCACTCAACATTGTAAGATAAATAAATTTTCAAAAAGAAGGCCAACCGACTTCATAACTAAATAAAAAGCAAAAAATAAATATTTGAAGTCAGTGCTAAGAAACGAACCGACTAGTTATTTATTTCTGACAAAAAGAAACTTAAGTAAATTAAAAAAATGTATATTCGAACAGTCCAAGTCAACTAGACCAACATAAAACATATTTAACATGGCGGCTATACTTATTAAAGCAACGAAGAGCAAAATTCAATCCAAAAAAATACTGTCACGGACAACGAGAACTTTTTAAATTGTTTTTCTTTAAAGTAAGCAAACAAAAGGAAAGTCCGGAGCTGAGGAAATTAAACGTGGCATCCAACAAAACAAATAAAAGTACACAGTAATGGTGATTTTTTTGCCGGAAAGCGTTATTTAAAGTTGAGACATCTCTAATTTGACAGAGAAAATGTTACAATGAAAGGATTATGAATTGAAGCTTGGTCAGTAAAATGGCTGATGATGAAAATAAAATTATCGTCACCGGTTTCTCGGTTATGATTTAACATATAAAGGTGCTAAACAGGTAATGTAGATACCAGGAAAGAACTAGACAATCTTACCATGACCAAATATCTTATCTGAAAGGCAAGTCAAGTGTCTCTGTAACCAGCGAGCGTGAATGAGAGGAGTAAGCCAGAGGTCCGTAACCTGTTGAAACTCCATACTCTGTGCCTACCCCACAAGAGATCTGGCGTGATGATATAGATAGATATGGGTATATAGTTAATTGGAAAACTATTACATAGGAGACAGTACCTAAAGAAATTAAATAAACTGATGCTTATAATAATACAACGTTTTCTATAAATAATTGAGGCAAATCTGGAAGCGATTGGATTTGTTTTGAAATTTTACGCAAACTGAAACATTATTCTAATATCTAGACAGATGCTGAAATTACTCAGAACACATAACACCTCACTTTCCGGTACAATAATACACATTTTAATAACTCACTAAAGAACACACACAAAATATTTGCACACAATTAAACTACACCACCGAAATTGCATTAAAGTAAACCGTGCTTAAACGATACAAAGCCGAATATAACTCAAGCCATAACTTACTAAGCAATCTCCCAATATAACTACACATGTACACGAACAATTGTTGGGAATGGAACTGAAACTTAATTTAGTTCCAAACTGCAACCGGGTTATCTGCATAACGGAACTCGGTTAAGCTCTCTACACGTTTGCAACTATAAACTTGGTTGTACCAGCCTAAAATGTTTGTACCATTTGGGCTGCGTGTTAGTAGCCTATCTAAAATGTTATTGCGATAGGTATTCGAGGATTAAATTGCTAACGAGAACAATTATACACGCTATATACTCAAAAAACAATTTCTAAAATGCATAGGTGTCATTAAGAAGATTACTTAAGCGAATGCTTTAATTCTCGTTTGCAGATTTTTTATTTAAAAAAAAATCATATAATTACATATTAAAAAAAAACATCGTCGCGCCTATATTCTCTAAGAAGGGGTGGCGTGTACTGATTATACCCACTTTTTGCCGACGATGTTAGGTCCCATGTATTATGCGGCGAGCCTATTGCCATATACCGAGCACAATTCCAGACTCCGGACTTATACTGGTGTGTTTTGGTTAGAAATACTACATTTATCCGACCTAGGATTTGAACTCAGGATCTCAAAGCAATGCCCTTTGCCACTAGACTAACGAGGTAAATATTATTAATCCGAATAAAAAGTCATAAATGCAATGTATAGCACGTATCTTAAGCTTGCTTTTCGTGATGGATACATATAAGCTCAGCCATTGAAGAGACAACTTATATTCAAAAAGCGCTTGTTAGAATTTTTTTATTCAAAAATTCGAATACATTAAATTAAATTTTATTCAATGCATTATGTTTACAATATTCTTATTTATTATCATAATACTTTTTATCAGTTCACCGTTGTTATAGCCTTAACTTAGTAAGGTTCCAGTGTTCATATTAATTAAAAATTTATTTGTTTTTACCGAAAGATTACATGATCGTGCTTGTTTTCAGTGTGAACGCCTTGTTCGCGCTAAACGCACGTTGTTTGTAATTTGTTCATACCCGCAGTCATACTTTTTTGCTCGCACTTTATGGTTTTTACAGTAAGTTACCTTCTATTACCAGGTACCCATTTGGCGCTGTATTGGTACCCGACTAAAATAATATTGAACATTGTGTGCGGAACTGTTCGTGCCTATTTGTGAGTAGATTATAGCAGTAGCAGGAAGTTATAGCATCGGATTATCATGTATCCCAAAATGTTATGAGGATTATTAGGCGGGAATCACCGTATGAATTACGAGGTAAAATGCATTAATTCAGCACATAAATTCATTAGGTGTCTAATTAAGTCGTAAATGATGCCAATTTGGTGCGGACCACGAAGTACGGAATGTGCGTACCTAAACGAGATGGGGTATATTCATTACTTGATAATTTTCGTGGTAATTTATAGCAATAAAATTTAGTTCGTGTAATAATAATAGATAATATTTTCTACTAGTAGGACTTTATTTCTATCAAAAATTTATCACATGTCACGGTACCATTAGAATTTAAGTGTAATACTTGAAATGGTGTTTTTTTGTAGTTTATTTAGGATTTTAAACAGATGTCATGAATAAACTTTTGGCGAAATTAAATATAGTTTTTATATTTTTGGGAGTCTAAGCTGCTAGATATATAGCTAAACACATTTTATAATAAAAGTCGGGAACAACCACAAAGAAAGATGAGTTTTGCGATGTTTTTTTCTCTACCGCCTGCCTAAATGTGGACATTTGTTGAAAAAAATGTATTAAAATAGGGTGAGGTCATTATTATTATTATATTAGCCCTGTTAAGAAACTGTCCCACCGTTGGGCACGGGCCTCCTCTCAAACTGAGAGGGTTTAGGCCATAGTCCACCACACTGGCCCAATGCGGGTTGGTGAACTTCACACACCTTCGAGAAACTCTCAAGCATGGAGGTTTCCTCACGATGTTTTCCTTCACCGTTAAAGCAAGTGATGAGTTAATTTTTAATACGCACACGCTTTTGAAAAGACAGAGGTGCGTGCCTGGGTTTGAACCCGAGACCTCTGCCTTTGCTGTCCAACGGTCTAACCACTAGGCTATCACTGCTCTCATACGGATATAATAATGACCTCACCCACTTTAAATTTTTTCTTTCTATTATTAAAATAAAGTACGTGTATCTAAAATATTTACGTACAATTAAAATCTACACATTCTAAATATACAAAAATATTCTAGAGACTTGAGCACTGGCTATTTGTTCTATAATAATATATACTTGAGCGACGATAAAACTTGAGCACTGTCTATTTATTATAGACAGTGCCCAAGTTTTATCGTATAGTGTCTAGACCGAACTATCTGCCAGCCAAAAGCCAACATACCCCACTGAACCCCAGCTTAACTGGGAGCACTGGAGAGCTGTTAGCTCAAATTACATTTGCATAACGCAGGCTCCTTTGTGTCGTATCGCAGTAACTCGAGAATGGGGAAGCATTAAAACTATTTTATTTGAGAGTATTACAAGAAATGCATTTTCCTTTTTTCTATTTTATTTTTTAGCGTATAATATAAATACTGGAACTTATCTTTACGTAGCGTAGGTAGAAGAACACAGAAGAAAAAACAGCCACGCGTTTACTCCCAAACCGAGAGTGGCAAAGGTGTACTAGTTGCACTCACTTTTTGACCACGATGTTCGGTCTAATGTAATAGGGGGTGAGCCTAGAGTACAGAGTACTTATAATTATTTAATTTTCTACTTATGCAAATAGTAATGTTAACACGATAGATAGTAGAGTAGGCGTTTCTGATATAGACACCAAACTCTCATACTACATACTATATTTTGATCAAAAGTCTATGATAATATTCAGATTCATAAAAGTCATATAAGCTTGGATATTTAATTCAAACTTTCTCAGAAGTTCCACATCCCGTGTGAAACAAATACAGAGTAATATACACCGTAAGCTAAGTTGTGAAAGTCGTTATTTGTATTTATGCAAGTTCCTGAGCGCTGGCTTTTAAATGAAATTAATGTTAGGCGACGAATATGGTAAACTTGAAATGATGTTGGTGTTGGACTAATAATTTACTATTGCCTTGTTGTAAATATGGGGTGTTGGGAAAGCTTGTTAATTTTTTACTTTTGCATTTTATATTTTTATTTAAGTAAAGCTCGCGTTTGTGATCACCAAGCCAATAACTTAAAGGATAAATAGAGACGTAATTACACTTTATATTATGTACCTAATGGTGATGTTAATTTATAAAAGCGAAGTGCATAATATAAATTATACTATATCTTTAGTATCCAATTTTTCTAAACAAGTCATAGAAATTATTTAGGTATTCGAAATAAACGACCCTTAAACCAACCCTTATTCTTTTTTAATAACTCACATATAACAAGAAAATCAATAAAAATAACCAAATGGTCAATCACCATAGTCAGATTTGCCTAGCAGTGGGACAGCATTATTATTAGGCAATTCTAGTCGTAGTTATTAGCACATTAGGCATTATTCAATGATTTTTTTTTATTATAGGATCAATCAATTGAAATTATAATTGCAATTACATTTCTCCTAAGCTACTCCGGAATAACATCAAAGCTTTAACGTCAAACGTCTCAGCCCCTCTCGTGATCATGGGTGCTGTTGGGGACTTGAAAAACCCATAAATAAACCGCGACAAAATCTGAAATATTTTAATTATCATTATTTATTATTATATGCTATTTGTGTCTCACTGCTGGGCAAAGGCTTCCCTCCACTTTTTCCACTCCTCTCTGTTTGTTTCCATGTCCAGTCTTTCAAAAAGTTGTCCAGTTCGTCCCGCGATCTCTGCCTGGATCTACCGCGTTGTCTTTTAGTATTTCGTGGGGACCAGTCATTTATTATTTTGGCCCATTGGTTATTTTTCATGCGGCAGATATGTCCGGCCCAACCCCATTTAAGCTTGGCGGCTTTTTGACATGCGTCGCCAATTAGCGTTATGGAGCGTAGTGTGGTGTTTATAACATGGTCGGTAAGTTCAATATTAAGAATACTACGCTTCATAGAACGCTGAGAATATTTTGATTGTAATTTAATTTTTTTACGATTTATTCTATATATCTGGCTATAAGCAAGTATGAACTATAAATAATCCATTTCATTGCGCAAACCTTACTATTCTAAATTCAAGGAAATCATTCATATCAGTACATCCCTCCTTTATCTCAGTACATCCCAACTTTAAATACTCTTTCACGGCACGCATCTTATTAAACGAAGTCTCTGACCAGCATAAAAGATTCAGGGCAGAAGCCCTTCATAGCCCCTTAGAGCCTCAACCCTGCCGTCGAATGTCAAGGTAAGGGAAACATGAATAATGTACATTGTACCTTCTAATCTAGGGTTAACACGAAGTGAAAAAAGAAAAAGGGTTGTGTTTATTAAAGAACGCTTCTCAGTTGGCAAGTCGTCGGCAATATGTAGATGTAGATAGTACAGTATATAGTACACCTCTGCAGCTCCCGCTTGAGGAATACAGGAGAGACGAGTGTTAGTATTATTTTTGTTGGCAGTTTTTGGGTACAGCCGGTCGTCATGGCGATCTATGAGGAGGCCTTCGTCTTGAAATATACATTTTTTTGTCTGATGATAAATATGATGAAAAGGTAAAGAACGATCGGAAAGTTCTCCGTGTAGTTCCCGAACCAGTAGTCCCATGGTAGGTACTGGAACAGTATATAATTCCATTCCCACTTTAAATAGATGTATTAAAGTCCTAAAAGAGTAAAAATATCATTGATATCGATTGAGCTGCCTCCCAATACTAATTCAGATTTTTTGGTAACTTATGTACATTTAGAACACTTATTTCAAAGCTCTACATTTTCTCAGCCGCAGCTCTACGGGAACACAGTGGTCTAGCAATTATCAAAATTGCTTATTCTTTGGACTCAGTCGGTCGTTGAGTTAGCGTTTTTAGTATTGCCATTTTCGATCGTCTCTTTTTTGAAAAGAATATGGATTACCATTGATACTGGCCACTATAAATAGTGGTAGCAAAGTTGAAAGCCTAAAAGGTGAGAACACATCACTTGAAAAGCAAATAGGAAGGTAACTTCTGCTAAGTCAGTTATAATAAAATCGTCACAGATCTACAAAAGTATACAAATACACCTAAATTTGAAATAATCAATTTTTTTATATTATATCGTAATAGTGGTTCTTTTAGATGCCAGTTATCTTCTAAAAAGATCTTTCAAACGTAAATTTATCGTAAATTTTCGTGTCGGGAAGATATCGACCACCGTCACAGATCAAGACGAGAGAGTCATCTTATAGGGCTTTCGTTTCCCATTTCGAAGTACAAATATCTATATTGGATTAAGATAAAAGCCATTTTAAAAGGCAATAACTGTTAAGATACAGATATAACTACATAAGCTTATCCCCCTCCCCCTTTTATAGAGTACATTTTCTTAAACAATAGTCCTTATCTAAACCGAACAAATAAAACAATAGCACAAAATAAAGTTTAATTGAATTGATTCTAAGCAAACGACCGCTAATTAAGACAAAAGAAAAAAATAAAAATATTTTAAAATCAGAACGGGTGGAAAATGAACGAAATTTAATCTTATGTCTGTTTCTGAATGCAACATGCCACTTAAAAAGGACATTAGCACTCTAGTGTTGGTGTTTTACTGCATTTTAATTGTAGGTGCGAGTCGAATCAAATGCCAAGATGGCCGCCGGCGGTCGACGCTACGACGGGAGTGGGGAGGTCGTAATTTCGCGCCCCGGGCGACATCTATAATTCCAGAGAGCTATAATAAATTAGCATACGTATTAGATTGCGCGAGCCGCGGGCAAGGACAAATTCTGTGCACGATTTTATATAAACACGAAACCGGGGTGATCCGGTAAATGAAAACGTTGTTAAGAAAATGCTTTAGATTTTCATTACATTTCCGACTTTTCTCCATCGTGATGAGGAGTTGGCATGTTTTGTGTCCGTTATGTTCTTCCTCTACATGCTTTTACGTTAATATTAAGGCATACTTTAAAAATGCTCTTTAAAGATAGCGGAAAAAAGTAGTACGATGCCGCATCTGAAGTAACGGTTTAAACATTAGCTAGTGCCATGGCACATTTTTGTAATGCATTTGTTAGCGTGTTAATTAAAGCATTACCAAGGAGCAAGAGCAGAGCAGTCCTAGGCAAAAATAATTGACATATGTGTCTCGCTGATCTTTATTTATTATAATAATATTAGACTTATAGCGAGAGAGGAATGGCATATCAACTCAATAATATTGGCAAGTCAAATTATTCATACTTGGGCTTCTTAAATAAATTAGTCTTGGCACGTAAAATTATAGACTTTAATTATTAATTCCTGGGGAAAATAGTGGAAAGGTAATATAATTCCTATTAGGTACCGTTAATTTATCAGCATCGTTAAGTAGCCTAGCGCGTTCTAAATTGAAAATCCCTGAACCGTTAGGGTATTCTCACATATAACGCCGCGAAATCGGCTGGGTCGGGAAACCTTCATGTCTACGATATAAGGGTGGCCGACGACGCTCGGCTTGGTTCGGACGCGACGAGAAGGTGGCCGAAGGAAATTGTTCCCAATATACTCGTAAGATACTAGTATGTACGAGTGTCGTACATATATACTCGTATTTACAATACTTGCTACAGTTTATAGGACGCAACTACATCGTCGGACTACTGACTTGCTGGACAATAGGGCAACCGCAGTTCGACAGCCTTCAGGACGGCCAATCTGTTTTAAAGGTAAGTAGTTCGGTGACGGCACTCCGCTCAAGCCGATTCTGCGTTAATAAATTTGGAGAGACTCTTATTGTTATGCTAATCCTTGCTTTTAAGACTAATAACTCTAACTATTGATAGATAGACTTCATATTACTTTTAGATTTCCTTGATAACTTCAAGTTTCTCAAAACTAGGTATGTGTTTTTGGGAGCCGTAATCGTTGCTACATCCCAAGGTATTGGAAGACGTTTGAGGCATTCCGAAGTCTCTTGAAATCCGTAATTAAGGGGATTAATTGAAGGCAATTAGCGGAGGTTGCAGACGACAGGTAGCAATCGGAGCAGATTTGTTTTTACGTGTCATTTGTTCCAAATACCTTCGGATTTAAGGTTCACTGGATTATTTAAAGCTAATTTTTCAGTAATCAGATAAAAGTTATTCATCGACTAAATTGAACGAGAAACTGCCTCAGGCATTATGTCCGCATAATGTGGTGTGCATAAAGAATAAAATAAATAGGTAAATAAATAAATCACAACTTGATGGAATATAAAAGTGAAACAATTGCACTAATTTATTGATACAATTTTTAATTGGTTTATTTTGTATTGTATGATGTCAGAAGGAAGGAAAGAGGAGTAGAGTATGATCTACAACCAGATGGTCAGACGTCATCAGAGAGACCACGAGCACCAGTATTCCAGATGCCATCAAACAGGCTGAATGCCGGGAAGCCTGGAGAGCGCTTGTGCAAAACCTTGACTATGGTGGTCACGACCCTCAGTCATGAGGAACCGCCAAAGAAGAAGATTATGTCATAAAGGTAGTACGTGGCGAACTTTAGCCTCTGTCTATCCTAATGGGATTAGGGAGTGGGTGTTTGCATATATTTATTTTATCATATGATAGTTATTCATATGAATAACTTGTATATTAATTAATAGTATACTCTATAACATATTAATTGATTAATAGGATTAATACGACGGACGATTTGGCGCCGTGGTTAAGAGCTTCCGCCCACTGGGTCGAATAGTTTCGGGTTCGATTCCCGCACGTGACAAATCTTTTTGTGACCCACAATTATTTGTTCCGGTCTGGGTATTTGTTTATGTGAATTTTCATGTTTGTAAACGCACCCACGATCTTGGAATAAATAGTGTGGGGCTAAAGTTTAAAAATTATAGAATAAAGACTGCCACGTTGTTCTCGCTAGAGGTGTATAGCGCAGGGGGCGATCACGATGTCTTTGGTTTGAATCCTAGGACAAACAAAGCATGCTTTTTCTGTCGAATAATTCTCGGACTATTAAAAAATATCAGTCGCTGTTTAATCCAGAATTATGGCCGGCATATTAGCAAAAGGCTCATTCCCTATTAAATGGAATTGTACATACTACAAAACTCTCACCCCCTTTTGGGAAATAAAGCCGGGCGGACGATTTAGCGCAGTGGTTAAGAGCTTAAGCCACTCTACCCACTGTGCCTAATAGTCGCGGGTTCGATTCCCGCACGGAACAAATCTTTGTGTGATCCACAATTATTTGTATCGGTCTGGGTATTTGTGTATGTGAATTGTCATGCTTGTAAACGCTTCCATGACTCAGGAATAAAACCTAGTGTAGGGCTTCGTTTAAAATGCCGTGACGGTGTTTTGATTTCTTATTGAATCAATTAGGTAACTAGCATAAAGTTTTGTGTTTACGTTGTTTTCTGTTAATCGTATTTTAATAAACAGGTTCACTTTATATGTCAAGCTTTTTATTAATATTTAATTATTTTTGTAATAGGTTTCGATGTTAGCGAGCTATTTAAAACAATTGTATTTTATGTATATTTATAGGTACGATAAATAAATAAAGCCAACGTGACAGGAAGACTCACCAAGACGCTTGGCCAGCGTAGTGTTTTATGACTAAAAACCCCTCTACAATATGGAACACGCCAAAAAAGTACGGCCCTCAGTCCCTGGCAGCTCCACTATTCCGGACTACAGCAGCGGTCCTGGTTCCGGCGGAGCAGAGGGTGCTAAGAATCCCCGGAAGAGATCTGGCTGCCAAACGATGACCCTCGCTACGTAAAGATGGAGCGATGACATCGTAAGAGTGGCTGGCAAATGGTGGAATAGATTAGCACAGGATCTGAACGAATGGCATGATAGAGGAGAGGCCTATACTCCGCAGTGGGTAGATACAGGCTGATTGATGATGATGAAATAAATGAAAAACAATCTTAACGATGAACCTTAAATTCCAATTTGGATCGCTACCAAGATTAACATCATTTGGCAATCAAGTTTCAAGGTATAACCTCAGTGGTATAAAATTACAAAACTTTAACAAAGGGATAGTTTGCGACAATCTAATGAAACTTCAATAACTTTCACTAAAATACCTACTTTAGTAGGTATGAGGGAACAGCTCCAGTGGAATAGTTTAGATTATTATCTACAACCTAAATACTTTAACGGGATTAACAAGCATTTAATAATAAAGTTTAATTTGATCCAAAAATTATAAGGCATCTAATTGAATAAACTCCAGAGATTAAATAAGAGACGTTAAAACTTTCTATGCTAACATCTGTGGATCTCCATGAGGGCAATTCACGTTAGTTTAATGGATCTCGGTCAAAATTAATATTTAAATTTTGTAATAAAAAGGGCGAATTCATTCGGACTTCCACAGATTAAAATAAAAGTCCCAAAACGTATCTGAATGGGAGGAAGGGCAAGATAAAATGAATTTACGCTGGTCTGATAATAAAGGATCCCTTTCTAAGACTTGTTGAGTATACTCATTAGTTATTCATTTTCATCTTCTTAGTTATGGGTGTAATTTTACTTGGCACGTTTTATGTCTGTTGGTATACTAAAATTTTAGTATAATAATAAAGATAGCATGCGAACTACTCAGGAGCAGCTGATCTTGCTTTCAGGAAATGGATTAATATAAGCTTAGGTAGCTACCGTAAAATCCATTGGAAAGTTATTATGTGAGTTAAAATCATAGTGATAAAGGAAACCAAAGTGTGTAAACTTTTTTTTTTATAAAGAAGCCCCACGCTAGGTTTAATTCCTGTGTCGCGGATGCGCTTACATACATGAAAATTGACATACACAAATACCCAGACCGAAACAAATAATTGTGGGTCACACAAAGATTTGTCCCGTGCGGGAATCGAACCCGCGATTATTAGACACAGTGGGCGGAGCGACTTAAGCTCTTAACCACTGCGCTTAATCGTCGTCTAAAACTGATAATATAATGATATTTAACTCTTATGCACCAATTAAAAAGGCAATATGAAATGAATTTTATTTGCTCGTATTTCGCCGTCGAATGGGATGAAAGAAAATAACTTTAATTTAAAAAGACATTTTTAAAAACAAGCTTTTATAGCGAAATCACAACGAAGATATTAGTCGCTTAGTTTAGGAAATCCTATCGCTTTTTTCGCGCTGCCGCGTGGTTCCCGGCTTAGAATAGGACCAACCCATCTCATCCCATCGGGTGTCGTACAAGGCGACTAAGGGAAATCTAGGGAATGGGCAGCAGCGTTCCCTTAACACTTCTACCATCAAAAACTGCGCTCGCCAACACGCCTGTCAAGCGTGGCGAGTATGGCAAACCCCCCCAATTTATTAAAATGGAAGAAAAGGATAAAACCAGGCCCCTAGTCCCCGGCGGTTCTGTTCGTCCTGGCCACGGTAGCAGCTATGGTAACGACAGGACAAGGGGTGCTAAGAATCTCCGGCAGAGATTCGGCTACCACCAACTACGAAAATTGGCCCTGGTGACATACAACGCACGCACGTTAAGGACAGATGAAAGCTTGTTGAGCTGGAAGAAGAGATAAACAAGTTGCGGTGGAATATTGTTGGTTTATCGGAGGTCCGAAGAAAGGGCGAGGACACGATAACCTTAAAATCCGGCAACTTGTTTTACTACCGGGAGGGCGAACAGCAGTCCCAAGGTGGTGTCGGATTTATCGTCCACAAGTCACTCATAGACAACGTTGTGTCCATCACTAGTGTGTCAAGCAGGGTAGCGTACCTGATACTCAGAATATCCAAAAGATATTCGCTGAAGGTCATACAGGTCTACGCACCGACCTCGGCATACTCAGATGATGACGTCGAAGTAATGTATGAGGACATTAGTAGAGCCATACATACTTCCAAAGCACACTTTACAGTGGTTATGGGTGACTTCAATGCGCGGCTGGGCAAACAGGGCGATGATGGGTTGAGAGTGGGGCAATTTGGATATGGGCAACGCAACCCCAGGGGTCAGAGGCTGGCCGAATATCTGGAGAAGGAGGGACTCTGTATGATAAACTCTTTCTTCCGGAAGCCGCCTCATAGGAAATGGACCTGGATGAGCCCTGATGGTTCCACAAAAAATGAGATAGACTTCAGCATAAGCACCAAGCGACAAATATTTAATGATGTCTCCGTGATTCACAGGGTAAAAACCGGCAGTGATCACCGAATGGTCAGAGGCACATTAAATATTAATGTCAAAATGGAAAGATCGCGTCTGATGAAGTCTACGCTCCGACCTTCTAATGCACATATCCAAAACCCCGAGAACTTTCAACTCGAATTGTCAAACCGCTTCGAATTGCTAGACAGCAGCGCATCAGTGGACGAAATCAACAATAGGTTGGTAGAGACTGTCCATACGGTCGGGTCCAAGTATTTTAAGTCCCACCGTAAAAATAGACTTCAAAAGCTATCTCACTACACCCGAAACCTTATGGCTGAGCGACGTACCATGACACTCCAAACCTCCGATGATGCTAATTCCTATAGGCAGCTCAATGGACAGATATTGAAGTCCTTGCGACACGATTTACGGTCCTTCAATACAAGACGTATTGAGGAGACCGTATAGAGCAGAACAAGGGCTCTAAAGTGTTTGTAAGAGACGCGTCTATTAGGCAAAGCCAGTTGACGAAGCTGAAGACGGAGGACGGAAACGTAACGTCGAATAGGTCAGAGGTGCTCAGGGCGATAGAGAGGTTCTATGGGCAGTTGTATACCTCAGTAGCTGAACCTGTTGTTGACTTGGTAAAAGACCCAAGAGCCAAGCTAACCCGACACTACACTGAAGATATCCCGGACATCAGCCTGTACGAGATTAGGATGGCTCTCAAACAACTCAAAAATAACAAAGCGCCAGGCGAAGACGGAATTACCGCAGAGCTTCTGAAAGCGGGCGAAACGCCGGTACTTAAAGTCCTTCGGAGGCTGTTTAATTCCGTCTTGCTCGAAGAGAAAACGCCGGAAGCATGGAACAGGGGTGTGGTGGTACTGTTTTTCAAGAAAGGTGATAACACTTTACTGAAGAATTATAGGCCCATCACACTGCTGAGCCATGTTTATAAGTTGTTTTCGAGAGTCATCACGAATCGTCTCGAATGCAGGCTTGATGACTTCCAGCCTCCCGAACAAGCCGGTTTCCGGAAAGGCTTTAGTACCATAGACCACATACATACGCTGCGGCAGATTATACAGAAGACCGAGGAGTATAATCGGCCACTATGCTTGGCGTTTGTGGACTATGAGAAAGCCTTCGATTCGATCGAGACTTGGGCGGTTCTTAGATCTCTCCAGCAATGCCGCATTGACTATCGGTACATTGAAGTGTTGAAGTGCTTGTATAATAACGCCACCATGTCAGTCCGAGTACAGGGGCAGTGCACGAAGGCGATCCCCATAAAAAGAGGAGTATGGCAGGGAGACGTCATTTCTCCGAAACTGTTTACGGCCACCTTAGAGGACGCCTTCAAGCTCTTGGAATGGCAAGGACTTGACATCAACATCAATGGCGAATACATCACTCACCTTCGATTTGTCGACGACATTGTGGTCGTGGCGGAGTCGCTGGAAGATCTAGGACGAATGCTCGGTGACCTCAACAGAGTATCTCAACAAGTGGGTCTTAAAATGAACATGGACAAAACGAAAATAATGTCTAACGTCCATGTCGTACCCACCGCACTCACCGTTGGGAACTCTACTCTTGAAGTTGTCGACGAATACATTTACCTGGGACAGGTAGTCCGGTTAGGTAGGTCCAACTTTGAGAGAGAGGTCAATCGACGAATCCAACTCGGCTGGGCAGCGTTCGGGAAACTGCGCAACATCTTCTCATCCAAAATACCTCAGTGCCTTAAGACTAAAGTTTTTAGTCAATGTGTGTTACCAGTGATGATATATGGATCAGAGACGTGGTCTCTTACAATAGGTCTCATAAAAAAGCTCAGACTTGCTCAGCGAGCTATGGAGAGAGCTATGCTCGGCGTTTCTCTACGCGATCGAATCAGGAATGAGGAGATTCGTAGAAGAACCAAGGTCACCGACATAGCCGTTAAGATAAGCAAGCTGAAGTGGCAACGGGCGGGCGCGTAGATCGGACGGGCGTTGGGGCAGAAAGATTCTAGAGTGGAGACCACGTATTGGCAAGCGCAGCGTGGGACGACCGCCTGCCAGATGGACCGACGATCTTGTGAAAATCGCAGGAAGTCGATGGATGCAGGTGGCATCGGACCGGTTACGCTGGAAAGCGATTGGGGAGGCCTATGTTCAGCAGTGGACAAGTATAGGCTGAGATGATGATGATGATCGCTTTTTTTGGCTCTATCATCAGACGCTGGACACCACCCGTGTCTAAGGTAGGGACTCGTCGAGACAACTCCAACGAGCCCAAAGACGTCGGGGTTATATTGAGTAATATGGTGGTTCCATTGGCCACCTTTCGGCTTCATCATCAGACCCTGAACACAATCTCGTCGTATAGTACTTGTCAATACCAATCTAAAAAGCTTAAACACGAGGGGGTTACGTTATACATTTTACATGTGCCTATGACCACCTTCCGACTCCATCATCAAACCAGCTCCATGCTACCATATTATTGCATTGTCACTGAATTTACATACGTATGCCAAATTTCAGCTCAATCGGATAACCGCAAGCGCTTAAAAAAGGGGATCACAAGATTTGAACCCGAAAGACACAGACATATGAACATTGCAAGTCAAATAAAAGCTTGTAAAAATGAGAAGAGATTTTGAAACCGAATTTTGGAATCCATATTTTCGAATAATACATGAGATTTCTAAGGAAGTCGAAAGATGTAGGTTCCGGTGAAGACCTAGACTATCTTATCACGACCAAATAGACCGAGTTTTATCTGAAGGACAAGTCAAGAGTCTCCGTAACCGGCGAGCGTGCATGAGACGAACTATGAGATTGGAGGAAGCCAGAGAGGTATGTAAGGAAAGAATCTGTTGGAACTCTGTACTCTCTGCCTACCCCGCAAGGGATCTGGCGTGATGATATAAATAGATAGATAGAGGGGACTGGTTATAAAATCTTATACAAAAAAATAATACAAAGATTGATGACGACAAAAATTAATATTGACTTTGGAAGTTTAGTTGAGAAGGAGGATTATCTATAATAAAGAGACCTGAGAGATTAAGACCTGCCTCCATGAATCAAATTTTAAATCGTCATGTTTGGAATCATCACACTTAAATAGTCCAATATTGCTACAGCAATACTATTTTTTTATTTTAAACTATGACTTTACATTACAACTATAATCTCATTGGAAAACTACGTAGCATAAAATTTTTTAACGTAACAAATACCTATACCTATTCCTTTATGAAAACAGTTGTTTTAAACTATTCTACTAATGTAACAGTGAGATACATCAAATAATTCTTCTCTAAACCTCCTAAGTATCGCCAAGAGAAACACAGACGCTCATTATTTGTTAGCTCATCCTTTTCACGGTAAATAAAAGGGATCCACAAGAGTCTTACAATCAGCTGCCCGTACACCAAATTGTTTCGACTATAAAGATACCCACTAGAGAATTTATTAGAGTTATATCACTGGTTTTCTGGGATAGGTACGTTTTAAGTAAGGACCGGGTTTTGTTACGCTGGTTTTGCATGCGCAGATATGCTTTGGAAGTTTCTTCTTGCATTGTAAAATTTGTCGACACAAAAAATTTGTTATAATGCAAGACATCCCATATTAGGGTAACTGAGATTGGGTTAATAAAAGAGTAGCAAAAATGAGTTTAATTAATTAATTATAGAAGTTTATACGAAATGCAAGACGTGTGTCAATTTGGATAACAAATCAGGCCGGTCTAGATTATCAAGTACGTTTATATATCAGTGTATTAACCGTCCACAGATATATTTTTTGTAGTTTTTAGAATCACATTTGCTTTTTGTACTCTAAATAAAACCTCGAAGATAGATAGATATGTTATATGAATAAGATTGGTAACAGTTGATAATCTGACTTAATAGAATAGAATAGAAAACTCTTTATTGTACACCAAATTATAAATAAACAATAATGTAAGGTACAAAACAATATAGGGTACAATTGGCGGCCTTATAGCAATTCCTTCCAGGCAACCAATATACCGATTATTCTGCTTATCTTGAGGAAATTATATTTCATTGAAAATTATACAATTTCATATGTAATCCTTATAGTCGGTGGGTAAATTTAGTTACAGTATATACAGTATATAGTACAACTAATCGTATTAAAACCACTAAAATTCACTTTGTACAGGATCTTCAAGTGTGAAATTGTTTTTATTTGCATTGTAAAATGAGTGTTGGTTTGGAAACGGGCATTTGTGTAAAGTACAATAAAAAACAAATTTTGAAAAAAAAAAAGATATCTTGCTTTTAGTGTCATTATAATTATGTAGTAAAATTAACTTTGGTTATGGAACTGTGTTAAAATGTATACCTTTTTAACGAACAAGGTATACATTTTAAAGTGTGTGTGTGTTATATATATTAAACGATTGATATTCCGTATGGTTAGGTATGGTTTCAATATATATGGTTTGTTTTCGCACGTTACCTCACTTATGGTAGCTTTCGTAGCTCGAAATAGCAATATGATTGATAGCTATGAAAGTATAGAAGGGAGTCCTTTTGCTGAGGAGTATAACATATTAATCCAAAAACCGAACATGCGATATTCTGTTAACCGTAACTGATTAATGAATTTTTTCGTCATAAAATGATAGATTTCTAGCCCGTTATATTGAATGTTCTGGGCGTGTAAGCGAGATAGATGTAAGGACACAGTATTAATATCGATGGATTCCCTACGGAGCACTGTAATGAATGGTTCAGACGATCGCTACCAAACAGCCTCTTTGAATATGAAGATGAAAACGATTTGTCATGAAATGTATCATTAGCTTTGTATAACGTATAGTATCTGTAAAGACTAAATTGATTCTTGGCTATCTTTCAAAGATAATTAAGTGAAGGTAGTTATCAAAATATAAAGAATAAGAAAGAGAAGAAGTAAGAGTATATTATGAACATCCCTTTTATTAAAATGATGAGCCTATTGCCGTTATGTGTTGCTAAATAAAATTAGTTAGTTTTGCTTTAATTTAAAATCTGCTGCCCATGTTATAAGACCTGTAGATATGGGTAAGTTAAATCTACCTCGAAATAATGGACGAGTGGCATCTTTTCTTGAAAAAAAAATATCCAATCCGATCTCGGTCTCAAGGGCTATTCGCGCCTATATTAAAAAGGCGACAACCCGCGTCCAATTAGAACCCCCTAATCGTAGCTGCCGCCGACTACGCATCTGGCTCCCTTCCTATCAGCCGCTACTTCCACAGGCGGCATATTCTCACCGACCCTCCCGATGCCCTTACTAATCTTCTTTCGAATACAGATACCGCACACTGGACAGACACCGATCTCACCGCCGAGGTCGAAGAATCCCTTGCCCGCCGGCCGGTGCAGAGCACCACGGCGAGACACCTAGTATATGCCCTCAACCATAGTGACTGCACAAGCCGAGGCCGTTCCTCCTTGAGGCGCCCTTGAGCTAGTTCCCCCTTGCCCTTCTGGCTTCAGCATAGTGGTTGCACGCTGGCCCTCTTATTCGGTGAAGTAAAGGCCCCGCGGCCAACAGCATAGACCACTCACACACACAAAAAAAAAATTTAAGACTTGTAAAAATGTATACACCTAAATTTCATAACCAATATCTTACAATTTTAGCGCAGTGGTTAAAAGGTTAAGCCGCTTCGCCCACTGTGCCTTATAGTCGCTGGTTCGTTTCCCGCACGGGACAAATCTTTGTGTGATCCACAATAATTTTTTCGATCTGGGTAATTGTGTATGTGAATTTTCATGTTTGTAAACGCACCCACGACACAGGAGTAAATCCTAATGTGGGTAGCCCCACACTTTTTTATAAAAAATAAACGAGATTAGTTACTACGTTATAAAACATATCAATTACACTGGAACCTATTACCTACATAAATAAAAAAAGTAAGGGACGACGGGAGCCATTTCTATAAAAAAAGTTGTAGGTGGACCATCGCTTTAAAGAAGCTGTATAAATTCACCTATAATCTAAAAATAACGAACATGTCTTTAAAACAGTCGTACAAGCTTTATCTACCTCTTCGACATAAAGAACGTGGGACACCTATTTTAAGAAAAGTCGTATAATCTTTAACGACCTCTTTAAAGAAACGGACGTGGTGCTTCTCTTCTAAATAAGTCACATAACCTGACATAGAACATTTTAAAGAAGAAAATCAAAACTCGTAACACCTTTTTTTACGAAGAGAAAAACTAACCCAATATGAACTTAAACCCGTAAACTGAAGTTGGCTACCTTATAATACGTTTAGTGCCGTTATTTGATATGAACAATAAAATGCGTGACGCGGTGTGTTACGATAACTTCGTGAAACAACACCGTCGCGCCTATATTCCTCAATCGGAAGTACCGACGATTTAAGGTCCCATGTAATACGGGGCGAGCCAGATGTCAGACCCAGGACTGATTGAATATCGGGACTTTCATGGACTGAAACGTCGGGAACTTAAAAACCAAATATAAACCGCGATAAAATATTGTAAATGTGAAAGTTTGTACGTTTATACCCAATCACATAGTTTTGAATTTTGGCACACAGATAGCCTATTACCTAGATTAATACATAGCACTTTTTATCCCGGAAGAATGTTAAATTCCTGTATAAAGTCAACGCGGAATACGTCACGCGCAAAAGCTAATCCGTCCATTCCGATCTCGGTCTTGAACCTATTCGCGCCGTTATTAAAAAGGCGATAACCCGATATTTCGCGAACGCGTCCAATCATAGAAATCCGCTAATCGTAGCCGCCGCCGACTACGAACCTAATTCCCCTCCTAACCGCCGCTACCGCCGGCCGCGGCATATTCTCACCGACCCTCCCGATGCCCTTACATCCCTTCTTTCGGATACAGATACCGCACATAGGACCGGAAACCGACCTCGCCGGCGAGGTCAAAGAATCCCTTGCTCGCCGGCCGGTGCAGAGCACCACGGCGAGACACCTAGTTTAGGCCCGCCCCCATAGACTCCGACTGCCCCAGCCGAGGCCGTGCCTCCTTGAGGCGCCTTCCTTGAGTTCGAGCGTAGTGGTTGTACGCTCACCCTCTTGTCCGGCGAAGCTGTAAAGGCCCTGCGACCAACAGTGTAGATCATTCTCTCTCTCTCACACACACACACACACACACACACCCACAAAAAAGCTAATCCGAAATATTTTAATTGCAATATAATTTTTGCCCAACTCAACCAGTGGCATACAGATTACTATTTCACAATCATTCCACAAAGTTATCGTAACGCGCCGCGTTCCGTCTTGGCGAATAGGGGCCCAATGTGTATCGTGCGGAGTGGCAAAATCCTTATTTGCTTTTGTTATTACATTACGGTGCGTACATAAATACGGCTCTCTTGGGGTCGTTTGGGACCCGCCATGGATGATATGGCAACGGAGAGGGAATAAATATTTAAGCTCGTGTATATTTTGTATCTCGCTGTTTTATCATTTGAATGGAGGGATCGAGATTGTGATTGGTGATACTGGAGTAGGTACTGAGTTTGATTAAATGAAATACCCATGAAATTTAATTTTTTTTTGCATATCGTTGTGAAAACCCTGTATATCTTTTTTTAGTCAAAATAGGATGTTTTTTTTATATAGGCCATCTATGTTTTTTTTTCGGCGAAGAGTGGTGTCAATTTGTTGTTATTTTCAAAATTTGTGTTATTTCGAATAATAATGTCTAATGTTGGTGGAATATTAACCATTATGTATTCTTATGTGTGCACGTGTGAAGGTAATTGTAACAAAGCGATAAAACGTGCGTTTTTGGTTTCCCTCAAAACGGCCGTCGCAATTGGTATGTAAAGTATGAATCGGTTTACTATCCACGGTGGGGTACTTCATCAATTCCATTATCACCGTTCTCATCAAGTTCATCGGGGAGCTGAATTAATTTAGAAAAATACGATTATGTATCTTACGGGGCATTGGAAAAATACACTAAAAATAGTGTGAAGCCATAATTTTAAAGAAGAAGAAACAAAATTAAAGAAAAAGAAATGTAAAATTAAAAGATTGCCATTTTGAAATGGCCTCGTAGAAAAAAAACCTCGTAAAATTAAAAGTGTGCCATTTTTTAATGAGAAACTCGGTAAGACTGTCGGCGTGTGCCTTTAGTTTTAGACATTAGTGAAGTCCTCGTAGGTTTTCACTCGTTGCCGATGATATAGAGAAAGAGTTTCAGTTCTTTTGATATGTGGTATAGTTCCTTTGTTCTTTTTTTAAACATAGCCCCGTACAAGGATTTATTCCTGAATCGTGGGTGCGTTTACAAACATGAAAATTCACATACACAAATACCCAGACCGAAACAAATAATTGTGGATCACACAAAGTTTTGTCCCAGTGGGTGGAGCAGCTTAAGGTCTTAACCACTACGCTAAATCGTCCGTGACAAAAAAAAGCAAACAGTATTTTTCGTTCGTTTAAAAGAATTTTCTTATTAATATTTGGTTTATTATACATAATTCTAACAAAATTAAAATAACAATAAAGGCATTGGTATGCTAAACAATCATTTTGAGCCGTTGTATGCCATTCGGATCAGTGATTCAAGAAGTCGTGGGTTTGATGGTTCGATTTCGTTTGTCTAGCGCGGTTTCAATTTAGAACCCAAGGATAGATTTGCCTACTACAGATAGAATTTTGACATTTTTTGTATAGAAAATCTATCAAAATTCTACTCAGTAAGCAAATCTATTCATAAGTTAAATTTTGAAACCGGCAATTATAAGCAGATAGTAAAGAGCAGATGAGGATGAATTAAGTCAGAGCCTTTTATTTACATAATTTAAAACTTCTTAATTATTTCTTGAATTCTTAGACTTTTGCTAATATTACATTAAATAAAAGTATATTCTGGATTTTATCGCGATTCATTTTTAACTTAAATTCCGGAAAATAATAATTCCAAAAATAGTACTTCATTTATTTATTCTTGCTTATAAACGTTTAGTCATAATTAACTATAAAATGGAAAAGTTTTTGTACAAAGGCGCAACCTCCAAGCGAGCTTAAGTCAAATTTGAGTTTATGATCATTATTCTTTATGTGTTTCGTTTATTATAAAATATGCTAAAATTTATAAAATCAAAGTACATATATAGATAAAATACGTTAAGGTAGACTGGCAGAAAATACCTCAGGCATTATGTCCGCCTATATACATAAGTGCATAAAGAATAGATAAATAAACACCGTCACGCCTATATTTCCCAAGCGGGGGTGCATAGGTGTACTGAGTACACCCACGTTTCACCGACGATGTTAGGTCCCATGTAATTGGGGGCGAGCCTGTCGCTATATACCGGGCACGATTCCAGACTCCGGACTCGTACTGGGAAGTTTTCGTTAGAAAAACTCCACTTGTCCGACCTAGGATTTGAACCCGGCACCTCGTGATCACAAAGCGATGCGCTTTGCCACTAGACCAACGAAGCAGATAAAAAATAGGTAACGACGTGAGTATGTAGGATTCGACTGTACCAACACCATGTCGTCTCATAGATCTTAATATTATTGAAATTTCCTTTAATTTTCAGCTCATTGTTAACCGCTTAATAATTTGTAAATGGTATAAAAATTCTCAAAAGTATTGAATTATTAAAATTAGTAAGATACGTACTTTCTAGTTTGCAAGTGCTTGTTTAATTTTTTTTTTATTAATATCAACTCTAAATTCCCTGTCAATAATTGCCAGTCAGTGCGTTCGCTTGTTTTATTGGCCTATACAAATGAATGATTTTTGACTTTGACTTTATGCTCTTGTGTTATGGAAAGAAATGTAAATGTCGTTCAACTTAGGTATAGACAGACCAATCTAATGATCCAGACATTTGTCTAGACAGTAGACGGCAGGATGGCGGGGGATCAATTCCGTTAGCGATCGGCGGTCACACTCATACTGTTATCATAGATTAGTTTCCAGAAAAAGATATAAAATATTTTCATATAAACGTTTGGTTCTATTTAAGAAGCAAAAATACGAATAAAATAGAATATTATTTTAATAAAATTTCGGAGATTGAGAAGATGATTTAATTCTAAAAGTTGATATTTTTAAAACGAAAATAAGACTGATGTTATGGATCTTATCGCGACTTATTATTAGGTTCTTGACGTTTCGTGAGTTTTAGTACATTATAAAATATTATATTATACTTACTCATAAGCAAATTGTTCATGTTGGAAAAATATTAATTGAAATTAATTTATTCAGATTTTTTTTACTAAAAGCCGGATTTTGAAAGTGTTAATTGATTGCTTAATTTAAAATATAACCCAGAAAAGGGTTCCGTAGCGACTCCATCATTTTAAAACAAATAATTAAATTTGAAATACAAGAAGCATGAAAAGTAATTTTTTAAATAGTTGGGAAATAAAAAATAAGCATGTTTAATTAACAAAAACAGCAACAAAATCAATTAAATTCAATACCGTCCAAATGAATATCAGAAACAAATCAAATAATATTAAAAAATATCATAAGGACAAATTAAATTTGTAAATAGAACAAAAAAATAAAAATAATACTTTACCTATTCCGTCGCCAGGACACCGAGCCGGAGCCGAGATCTGAAAAACAAAACAGATAATCTCACATAAACCGCACTAAACAAAAGACGAAGAAAGTTAGAACGGAAAGGTGTAGATAAGTGCCAGTTAGCCAAGTCAAAACAAAATAGAAACAACAAATCAACAACACTTGTGCGCATCGCCACGTCGCCACTCACGGGGGAAACGGCGAGGGACGTCACATTCACGGGAAATAAAACACAAATACGTACCTTAAATTCTTCATTTTCTAAGATTTTTTGAATATAAAATTGTGAATTCTAAACTGAATGTTACATGAAGTGTCGTTATCGGCAGGAGCCCAGTTGCGTCTAACTTTGCGGCGAGCCGCGCCCCTACACGCTACTTGTACTGAATCTCTACCCCTATTCCGGGCTTCGGGAGGCGAACACGCTGAAATCGTTAAGAGCGTAACTCCGTAATTACTTGCCATGCAAGAATCAACTTTAATTTTAAGACATATGACTCAAATTAGGGCGAACTTTGTTGGCGTTACAACGTTTCGGAGTCTGCGGACTGCATTTGGATACCCGGGGATGCTGCGCAAAATAGGAACACGAAATATGAACGAGACTGCGAGGCGCTTGCGGGTGGGGAGGGGTGGGAACAGACAGGGGATATTTGAATAGACCTCGCTCTTTCCCGCGGCCGACTGCCGGGGTTGAGGCGAGAGACGCGGGGGTAGAGGCGGCTGTTGTGTCGGAACCACGCTCAGCGGTACAAATCGGCAATGTATAGTGAACAACGAATGTGCAGTCCCATCAGTTTTTGCCAAGGTTTGCCGAGAAAAAACAAAAGAGACTCGTGTAATTGAATTCGCCCTCATTACATTATCTGCGAAGCCAGAACGTTTGTAAGCGAAAGTCCAAGTACTTTCTAGATGTGAATGCTTGGAGCTCTTGTTCATACAAGTATAAGAAGCTCCTGCCAATAAACATGCGAATTGCATGCATGAACTACTGACGCCAGTAACCCACGCGAGTTACATTATACGTGACCACTTGATGTTTGGATATTTGTTACTAAATCACGTCTAAAAGGGTAAACGGATTCAGATTAAATTTGGTAGATGGGCGTATTAAAAACTGGAATAATATATAGGTTATATAAATTTGTCCGTATAGTAAGTATCGTTAGTACGGTCTGGCATATACATATAGTCTGGAAATTATATGGGTGTTATTTAAGTAATCGATTTTCAGTATTTGTTACGAATATAACCTATATTTCAAAACTTAAAAAGCTGGACAAGAACATCGCTTAAGCTTAACTATGGGCAAGCACTACTGCTAAATAATAAATTAACTAATTTAAAAATATGCGGCGCGAAATAGTCTTAAACTCTCTCAGTAAACTGTTACCTGCTCATTTCCTCCCAACTAAAACTAATTAGAGAAACTACTATTCTTTTATACGTAACACACAACATCGTCGAGGAACGAGAACCAATAACATTATTATAAAAATAGTTGCTTTTTTCTTAGGATTAATTATTCAAATAATAATTGGAAGACTAAGTTTAAAAAATACCAATAAGAATTCAAATTCAAATCAAATTCCAATCAATTTATTGAATTGATTGTCCTTCTATTCAAGGAATATTATATTCTTTTACTCCTTGTTGGCTTTAACTGACTAATCTTTAGATGAGTGCGACATTTCGATGTGTTGTAATCTTTATCTGCACATTTTATTCTGGACTTCCTGAGATCCTATCATCGATTAATCGATGGTCCCTACAGATAAAAACTGCAAATTTTCGACATCAAAATAAATCAACCTGTAGTCTATTTCTCTAGAAATCTTAAATTTGGTGAATGACAGGCGCAGGGCTTATACCTATTGACTTTTTTTATACCTGTATCTAGATAATCAAAAAAGGAAAAAAAATAACATACAATTGCAACCTCTTCCTTCTACACAAGATATTCATGTATTTAACCGACTTCAAAAGGGAGGAGGTTTTATGTTCGTCTGTATGTCTGCTTTTTTTATTTATGTTCACCGATATTTTCGTCAATTGTAGACCGATTTTAATGATTCTTTTTGCATTGGTTTCAATATAGCTCCAAGGGGGTTCCATTTTATTTTTATAGGACCTTGGATTTTGAGGATACACCAGGGAACTCCTTAACGACAAACAATACGGATGTGTAGATGGAGACATTATGGCTATTACGTCAATCCTATAGGTACCCTACTCTAGAACTAAGCAGAATATTAACCATGTTCAAATAAGGAAGTGGTTCAAATTCGTTTTTTGTTTTTTTATGGCTTATTTGCATTTTAATTTTATCGTTATTGGACTCTGGACTTTGAACGGGACACGGGACTCCTTGACGGCAAACAGCACGAATGTGTAAATTCAGTTATTATGAGTATTATATCAATCCTGTAGGTACCTTACTATAGAACTAAGTAAAATAATATAATGTAGGTACATAAATATTAATCATTAATTCACTCATCACCTAAAATTGTAAAATAATAACTTAAAAAAAAAAAACAATTTATCTTCTTAAACCAAAAAATAAATATTTGAAGTCGGTGCCAAGTAACCAACTGCACTAACCGGCACCGACTTCAAATATTTATTTTTTGCTTTTTTAAATCGGTTTCCCTTTTTTTTAAGTTCTTTATTAGAAGTCACATAGGGAAGTAAAGCCTCAGAGAAAAGCCAGTAATTAATTTTTACAGAAAACGGTTACGATGTAGCAGGGACCCAAGCATGCAATATTCTGGCCAAAGTAAATCCCGGTACAGCCAGAACGGGACCGGTCGTGCGGAATCTGAAGATAGCTCTCAACTAGAGGCGGGAGCTTTTAATTTGGAATGTTATCCAATTTTACTTGAGATATATTGAATTATTATTGGTATACTTGTTTGTGGCTGAAATAAAATGGATATATTTATTCAACGCCGTAGACATAATGAAACAATACAACTTAGACAAAAACAAAAAGATAAGCTACAATGAGCAAGATTAACTTCAGTATTTACCAGTTTTCAGTGCCGAAATGTATAGATGAAGCATTAAGATATGGATGCTATCTAAGTAAACGGATAGTGGCAAACGTAAATTAACTAAAATAAAAATTTGGACTTAAAGTTAATATATGCGAAAAGATTTGAAAATCGACCTGTGTTAAATAGGACGATGGAGAGAGCTATACTCGGAGTTACACTGCGGGATCGAATCAGAAACGAGGAGATCCGCAGGAGGACCAAAGTCACTTCCACTTTCCAAGTGACATAGCACTTAGAATTGCTAAACTTAAGTGGCAGTGGGGGGGGGGAGGAAGCACATCGCTTGTAGAACTGATGGCCGTTGGGGCAGCAAGGTTCTCGAGTGGCGACCACGTACCCGAAAACGTGGAGAGGACATGGGTAGAAGTTGGATGAGTATAGCACAACGCCGGTCTTTAAGGGAGGCCTTTGTCCTGCAGTGGACGTCAAGGACGTCTTTCGGCTGAAGAAGAAATAGGCTGCTATGAATTTTAAGATGAATTCTACAAATATGCAAGAATACATCTTTGTATAACCATATATGCATTTGTAATATATTACAATTCATCAATACAAGAATCGATCAACGCTGGTGATCACGCCACCTAGTTTGTATAAAGTAAAGTATTTGACATTATACTATACATATACAGAAATAACATAATTATTTTTCTGCATTGATACGTATCCATCCGCAATACCTCATCTCTACTTAACACCTTACCGAAGCAACGTAGTGCTCTGGGTAGATGCCAATAGACGAAGGTAAGCAAGCACACCTAAATGTTTGTTTTATGTTAATCCTATCTTAGAATTTCGTGATAAATTCTCTTATAGACTTACAGTATATTACATATTCATATTATTATGATCCGATACTTCATGGTTTTCTTGTTTTTGCATGTGAATTTACTTCGTGGAATTATTAATCTAGGTTTGTAAATAAGGTAGGTATATGACGTTGCAAGCGAATAGCTGAAGTTTTTAGTTTCAGAATCAGAATATTTTTGATGTGTAACATCTTTTGCTGTCGCTTTTTTTGTGGGAGTGATTTTGGAAAAGGAACGGAAATGTGTTACAGGAAACCGGGGAAGCGCGCGCTATTTGATTTGACCAATGAGCGCGGGCGGTGAGACCGGGGAAGCGCGCGCTATTTGATTTGACCAATGAGCGCGGGCGGTGGAACCGGGGAAGCGCGCGCTATTTGATTTGACCAATGAGCGCGCGCTATTTGATTTGACCAATGAGCGCGCGCTATATGATTTGACCAATGAGTCAACTCAATTTCATAGTAGGATAACATGTCAGACGTTACACATCATATGCGACTACTGTAAGGCTCGTTATTATTTTTTTATTCATGTAAACCATTATAGTATTAATGAATCGTCAGAAAAGTAACAAAGACACTACCACCACTTCGGAATGTCATTCCTATAGAGAAGAAGGGCAAGAAACTCCACAGTTACTCTTTTAATTTTTTTCCATATTTTCCATCTATATTGTGGTGTTAGAGAATAATGTAGGCGGGTCTATCAGGTGGGTCTAAATTAAAATAACCAATTTAAATGGCCACATGGTTCCCTCATTTACAAAGAAAGAAATGAGAAACAAAAGATGATCAATTTTTTCTAGAATCGTAATCCAAACGATAGGAAGGGAAATAAGATTAATCGTTGATGATTAACTTTGCTAATATTATAAACGCGAAAGTTTGTGAGAGTGGATGTATGAATGTTTGTTACTCTTTCACGCTAAAGTTACAAATCAGATTTTGATGAAAATGTACAGTAATATAGCTTATACATCACAATAACACATAGGCTATAATTTATAAGGATGATAAATATAACCCGTGAACAGCCTAGAGTAACAGCTAGTATAATAATCCTTGGAAAATATGATGAGAAACATATTGTCCTTTAGAATGTTTAGTAAGTTCGAGTATAATTGTACACCACTGAGCTGCTTACACAATTCGCAATAATTTTAAAAGTATTAATGCTGGAATCTATTGGCACAGAAACATTACAGACGAACACAAACAAAGACTAAGACGAACCCAAATAAGCTGCATTTGAAACGCGAGCTCCTCGTAAAGGCCCATTAATTGAACACAAATGCGATGCTTACTTGGATTTCAGCCAATTTAATGTAAGGCCTTCACTGATTGTTGCAGATACCTTAACACGATCCGATGTTTATTCAGACGCAATCCTGTTCCGATGATGGTTTTCTTTGTTCTCGTTTGCTACACTATTAATCAAGGCAATGGTAAAATATTGTGGGCTAAACAACTAGTTTCTGTCTTGCCATGATTTACTTGTATCCGACAAGTTTACATACATTTGAGTCCAAAACACCATAAATTTATTCTCCTAATCTAAATCAATTTAACCTGCGTAATTTTTTTGTAGTCATCAAAGACCTATTTATCACAACATATTTTCAAAATATGTATGATGCCTTTTTTCATTGATGGCAGTTATCCCAGTTTTCCCTGTCCAAAATACATATTTACTTAATACTGAAATACCTTTCAGATTATATCTCATTCACTAACAGACATACACTGCTCTATTAGATTTTTCAAATACCTTATAAGAGTTACAATGTATTAATCAATCAAAGCGAGAAGCCGCAGATACTTATTTCTGACCTTATTCTCGTGTAAAGGAGATGAAAATTTTATCGTCTAGTCTTAGTAAGTACCCGTATTGTTTGGCATAAATACGCTTTGTAATCCAATGTTGAATAGAAATTATGGTCGGACTGTGTAGCAATGTATTAGAAGTTGTAACCTAGCCGTGCGCAAGCGAACACAATAAACATGATTGAAATGGCCTTCTGTTTATGGAGAAGCTAGAAGCTTCCGATTCTCTTAGAGTTTAAAAATCAAACGATTAATTTCGTATAAAGCCTGCGGGACACCTATGAAGTGTCAATATCATTTTTTAATCTAATTTACCATCAGACCGGACTGTGGCTTCCACTTAAAGGGTCCAGCTAGAATCTTAACGAGCTTGTCTTTTTTAGTTTGTTTCCCTCTCTATCTTACCTTAATATACAGATAAAATGGTAAGATTGTAAATAATATGTATACGACCAAACTCCAGTACGGATTTTACGACCGAGACATGACTATACGCAAAATATTTTCGAAGAGTAAAAATCTAAAGAATTAGAGGTAGAACAGTCTCCACAAGCAGCGTCCCTTCAAGAGAATGACTACTAAAGCAGCTATTGGTCCCCTGCGCCGTAATGAAAGAAGAAAGTAACCCAAAACAATTAAACACCGCAAGCAGCCACTTTCCAGTGAACATGACCAATATAAGACCTCAGATTTGTTTAATGCGTGATATTAATCCACGACTACTCAAGCCAGTAATCTTACGTTCAAACCTTGTTCAAACCACTAGAGAAAGTAGTCGACCAAAACCAACACTAAATTCCCGTTTTCAAAGAGTTTCATAAATTATATACCTTCTAACGTGAATAGAAGCACTTATCGGTTTTACATCCAATACGAGCACATGCCAGTAAAAGGTAGGTACTGCTGTATAAAAAGGGAGTACAATAAAATCAGGCTCGCCACAGACAAGACGATAAATTTTATGTTATTAGCTTATAAAGCAACATTCTTACACTTCTGTTGATACTTGAAAGGTCGTAAATTGCGATAGCCAGCTGCCCTCACCGAACTACCCTTTTACCACAACACTGAAATGTCGAATCTAATCAATAAAGATTGAGGTGTAATGTATAAGAAAACACTTGATGTAATTGTATATATGCAAATTTTGTAATTTCAAATTCAATTAAGACCGTGAGCTTTAATCTAGGGTCCAATTTCTAGCTCACACCTTTTGCTTATTCAATACATATGCGTGAATCCACTTTGTATATAGTGATGGGCCTGCTAATAAGGAAACTTCCAGGTCCGAGGTAATCTAACATTTTATAAGTCTGTCTTTTACGATGATTTTTCAGGAATATTTACATATTTGCCAATTATAAATCGAAACAAGAATTTGTTTTCAAGCAATGACTCTAAAAACAACGTGCATTGTTTGTTAGAACGTACTCACCACAAGAACGTACGTAACGTGTTCGCATTTGCATGCGTCCAAATTCTAAACCGAAAACTGTAAAGAGCATATACCTACATACATATAAGCCAAATCCTTAAACGCGCGTAATGGCTGTAAAGTTATATGAAATAATGTAAAAGTGTTAAGTCTGCGAAAGGATGGTGACGAGCACCACCACAATAAAACCGGACAGAACTAATATCTAGCCCTATAGGAACAACGTGTATGCTATTTTGAAACATCAAATTAACGAATTAAACAAATAAATTCACTCTACAATTATTTTTAACAAACTAAAAAGAATACGCTAATATTCTAGAACTGTTTCATTACTATAGCAATCTACTGGCTGGTAGCAAAATCGTGTAGAACGAACCAGACTAGACGAAAAATAAAAAGAACAACACCAGTTAGTTTTATTACTAACATGTTAATTGGACCCAAAGGAGCTTGGTGCGCGTCCAAATGGCAGCGGGGCGGACGTATTCTATGATGTGCGAAAGATCCAGTTAAGATAAGCGAGTCTAATATCAATAAAACTCTGTGGTTTTCCGTTGGGAATGTAATAGTTGAGAAGTTTTAGGGAACCCTGAAAGATTTGACGAAGTAGATAGCTCTACATTTATGTGTCGATTACTTGTCATTCGCCCGAGCACTTTTTTAACGTGCATTAAAGCGCTGAAATAAAACAAATGGCTAACGGTACATTATAATAAAGCGCTTACAGCGATTCAAAAACGCGCCTTGAATAAGTGATTTTACGAAAAAGAACTCACTATAATTTTTATTTATCATGTGAAATATACTCGTGAGTACACTAAACGAAAACTGGTAAGTCCAGCTTTGGAAGACTAATCTCTGGTTATCTGAAAATACGGTTTTTATCAATCAGACTGCCAATTGTAGACTCGAAAACTGTTTCATAAACAGTTCAAAGTTATTTAATAAATAATTTTGTGAGCGAAATAGGGTAACGCGTAACGTCCAAATGAGGTCGCTCCAGCGTCAATGGAAGTCGGAACGAGGCGCACAAATGCCCTAATTTTACATAACGCTAGTTAGCACACGCTTGCTACGAACAGATAATAGTTATCAGAATACTTAAAATGGACGCTACGATTTATATTATGAAGGTTATTGTAGAGAAATTATTGATGTATCAATGGATTGAATGGTATTAGTCGACCTACCTCGTGTCACGAAATATACCAAATCCTTGCAAGGCTTACGTGGGCCTACCATAATTAACCTTATCATACTTTCAACCAGTTTTATTATTATTGTTATTTATTCCTGCGTCACCTAGGTCCACATCCTGGGTCAGATAAGGTGTATTTTTACAAGCTTTTATTTAATATGCGATATTCGTATGTCTGTCCGTCTATCTTTCCGTTTTAAATCTTGTGATCCATTTTTCAAGCACTTAGGTATCTGATTAAGCTGAAATTTGGAATACTTATGTAAGTTTGGTGACAATGCATGTGCATGGGACCATGGAGCCGGTTTGATGATGGAGTCAGAAGGTGGCCAGGAACATGTGAACTATACAACGTAAACCCTTCGTGTTTAGGCTTGTTAGATTGGTATTGACAAGTACTTTACAACCAGATGGTGTTAAAGCATCAGACTTTTACCAAAGAAGCCGAAAGGTGGCCAATGGAACCACCAAACTACTCAATATAACACTGCCGAGTTTGGGCTCGTTGGATTTGTCTTGTCTTTGTTGAGTCGATCGAAGACGATCTAAAGTAGATCCGGGTGGTACCCAGGGTCTGATGATGGAGCCAGAAAGAAGCCACAGGAACTTCTCAAGTACTCAATTTGACGGACGATTTAGCGGAGTGGTTAAGAGCTTAAGCCGCTTCCCCCACTATGTCTAATAGTCGCAGGTTCGATTCCCGCACGAAACAAATCTTTGTGTGATCCACAATTATTTGTTCCGGTCTGGGTATTTCTGTATGTGAATTTTCATGTTTGTACATGCACCCACGACACAGGAATAAATCCTAGTGTGGGGCTATGTTTTTTAAGAAAGAAAAATGAAACATGATATCTTTGCTGTATTTTTGCTATAAAAGCTAGTTTTTAAAAAGGTATTTTTAAGTTAATATTTTACACTCCGTCTGTATTATTTCTTAGAAAAATTCCCTGTACCAATTCGTATGTAATGCCTCTCGCCCCCTATTACATTTTGACTTAACATCGTCAGCGAAAAATGAGTGTACATCCACCACACTCTCCCGCTTGAGGAATATAGGTATGACGATGCTTGTTTATTTTTTTTTTTTTTTTTTTTTACTACCAGTCGTTTACTAAAATAATAACATCTATCTACGTGACCATACGCAACACACCCTTCTTTCCAGGATAAAGAAATTATACGAATACATACACGAATTTTGAACTTACACATACAAAGGTACAAACTAACACTTAATACATAGGGGGTATTGAACGTTTGGAAACACGGAACAAGTTTTCTCTCATAACCCGTAACGAGGTTATGGAAGCGATTGCGGTTTCTTCTCATAATAAGTTGGTAAGAGTCGCCGGGAGTTGGTAACAGCCTAACTTACGAAGTAATACAACCGTTGCACTTTTGCCTTCGACTGTTTAATACGAAACATGCTTACTGTATATAGCTGTATTTGAACGTTGGTCAGCTCCGTAGAGATTTTACCGTTTACTTTTGGAATACAGAGTAGATTTTGAGCACGTTTTAAAGGTACATATTTTGCTGGATAGGTAAGTGAGGTGAATTTTACCAAGCTTTCTTATCTGTATGGTTGTGTATTAAGTAAAAATTTTGTAATCGATTTCAAATTATGATGATAATTATCTCGAAGAGCTAACGAATGAATATGAAATAATAATATTTAATAATGAAAGTCCATAAATATTTAATTCTTAATTGTACAAACAGAAAATTTTACAAAAAAATACATAAAATAAAAAAAAATGTACAAAGTCGAGCTTAACTCAAAATTGAGTTCTCTGACAGAGACGGAGAGACAAAACATTAAAATAAGGATAGAAATGAGTGCACAACACGAAGGGAATAGTTTTAGATAATAAAATGATAGAATACATACATCCCTATAAATATACTACACACTATACGATAACATAAAATATACTACATGATATAATACATACATACATACAACTTACATAGATAGGAAATGTTCTTTAATTCTTTTCTTGAAAATCTGTGGAGTGAGGCTATCACGTAAGGAGTGTGGAAGAGAATTCCACAAGCGCACAGCTCGTATAGTGAATGAGCCATGATACTTGCTCGATGTGTGTCGAGGAGTACTAAGAAGAAGAGAAGATAAACAGCGACAGGGTTTTTCTCTGGGAACTAAATACTCAAAGTGTTCCCGAAGATATATAGGGGAGTTCGGATTGTGAAGCACAGAGAAAAGCAAAGAAAGAAATATTATATTTTCGTATACATTTTTAATTACTTACAAAGTAATACAATGGATAGCTGTAGCTCAGTATGAACACTGGTCAGCTCCGTAGAGATTTTTGCCGTTTGCTCTTGGAATACAAAGTAGATTCTTAACACCTTTTGAAGGTATTATTTTGTTGGATAGGTGCTATCTAAATGAGGTGTGTTTTTACCTGTTTTTAAGTTAGAACGTTTTACCTAGTTTTTCACACTCCGTCTGTATTAAGAAGGTTTCCTGTCTGATTGATTGTTTGTCTGTTAAATACAAATTCGGGACCGTTTTAAACTATAATGATGACTGTTTATAACTATCCCAATAAGCTAGAGATATGAAAGTTTAATGATAGCTCAGTGACAGTGACCACACACACTTTACTAAAAAGCGAAAAAAAAAACAATGTGTTAGATTCTTGTGTGACGCATCTAATGCACTTTTGAGTCCGTTTTAAAAACATAGTATATAAAAAAATATGCGATGGTTATAAATTTTAAAAAAATCACACCACGCAAAAGTTCGTAAGTTCTACGTTAAGTTTCGTAGCCATGTGTTCGCAGCTGTGTCTCCGTGGAGATAGTTCCACATATTTCACGAGCAAATCTCACTATTACCCAAACTATTAGGGACATGCTCAGAAATTTCACGTTTAGTCAACGCGAAATATGCGAGTTGTTCTTGTATGCAAATATATCTTCACAGTACTTGCGAATTTAATATTCGTGAAATTATTTTTATATTCTACTATGATTTTATTAAAAGTGTCATGTTATTCTGAGATAACATAACGTAGATTTAAGAGTTGATATAGAAATGCTATAGTTTGGACCTTAACGTCGTAAATTATCAAACATTTCACGAAATTTTTGTAACGCATTGCGTTACGAGTTTAATAGCAAACAAGATTTTAGTAGTATTATGATAAATACATATTATAAAACAAAGTCCCTTCTGTCTGTCTGTCTGAACGCGATAAACTAAATAACCACTGAAGGAATTTTCATACGGTTTTTACCAAAAAGAGGAAGGTTTATGTGTATAATTCACCTGTGCAAAGTCGGAGCGGGTTACTAGTATAATATTAAAATGATGAAAGATAAAATATACTGTCCTGCGTAATTTAAAAATACAGGTCTGGGGTTGTTGCTAAAACAATCACATTCCTAAAATTGCATTGAAATTATAATTAAAATCAAGAAAATAAACTATTTTTATAGCCTCTAATTATGTGTAAAGAATTCCAATAGTCTCTAACAACAGAAAATACTCCAGGCACGTATTTTTAAAATCAATTTTTACTTTAAAAGTCTGATCCAAAGTTTCAAAGCAATTGGCACAGCTGCATTCATATTACGCTGGCTGGCGGCGATATGGAAATTCTTTGCCAAATATTGATGCAACTGGCTGGCTGGGATTTATGGTAAGCGTAATGACAAATTCGAAATTTAAATCCCGAATGCGTTCGGATATTTTGGTTGTTGTTGTTGCGTTGTTTTGGTTAAAACATATGATTAAATTCGTCCTCGATTTTAGTTATAACTGTTTTTTTTAATTCAAATCAAATTTATTCGTCATCTTAAAAATAGAAAACATAGTTTACTTGTGGTCTCAAACTAGGCTACTAGGGCCTGTCAATAAGCCTAGGAGAGGGAAAAATGAAAATGTTAATTACAAAAACATTAAAATAACTAAATTTAATTGTTTCGCCTCAAAGCCGTCGCAGCTCAACGGGAGCGCGGCGGAGGCGCGGCTGTAATGTACTGAAATGTACGGGAGACGCCACACGGCGCAGCCCCGCTCGGCGCGACGGCAAACGTCACAACCGAACGCAGCCGAGCTTTTCCGACGCGCTCCGTCGGCTATTTGACCAAACCTTAAGAATATTTGCCACATTGTAATTTCATATATGGGGTATATAGACCCTGCAAGGGATCTGGCGTGATGATATAGATATAATTACATATTGAAATTATACCTGTTGAAACTCTACTCTGTCTATCCCGCAAAGTATCTAAAACGGGATAATTAAACCCATGGGGTAGATAATTTGTAGTGTACGCACGCACACGCACGCACACAAAGACAGATTTATTGAAAATTAGTTCAAAAATTTTCAATAAATCAAATTTACATAACGCAAATTTTTGTTAGCAATTCTCCATCTCGACAAGTCTTAGTCTTTGAACTAGTCTTTAGACATTTTAGTTCCATTTTTAAAAAGGAATAATTACGACGTTCTTGCATAATCTCATCTGGATTTCCTGTTTTCTTTTTTGAAGAAGCTAATTAATTGGATACTAACCTTTTGTTCCCAATAACATAGCCAATTCAAACGAATTCTTCAATTCAATATACTCCACCTCATCCACGACAGCTGACCACATTCCCGACCTGATAACAAATTTCAATATCATCAAAACGTCTTACAAACATCTAAACGCAATAGCTATAACCCAATTATGATGCTCATAATTAAGGGTGTGATGCGGAAGGAGCTCATAATGTTACCGTTTATATTCTGCTAACGGTACCTCGGCTATAAATCAGTGCGATAATAATTATACGGCGTCCATTTGTAGCCTTAACGGCGGACAAACATCGGAGCCTGATAATATTCGACGCACCCACAGCAATGGATAGCGAAATAACATTTTATATCGTCATCAGTAACAAACAAGATGTTAATCCGATTAAACTTGGGCGGTGGTGATTTTATTTGTGGGGGTTTGACAGATGTGAATGGATTATATTTAAATAAATTCTTAATCTTATAAGTCGCTAAAATATGCATAATCGCATCAGAGTCGATAAGACATTCATAGTTCTCATTAAAAGTACTAAAGAAATGTTTAGTAGACACAGCAAAAAATATGCACAATACAATAGGTTCCTATAAATTCTTCCTTCATATTAAAAAGGGAACGACGATATTGACGGCAATTTTGTAATGTAAATTTAAAATATCGTAGAAAATAATTAATAAGGACAGACAGACTCACTGTATGAGATCAGATTAAGTACGAGCAGGCATGGATTCGATTCCCGCATGAGATAGATCACTTGTGACCCACAAATATTAGTTTTGGTGTAGGCACAGGTGTGTGATGCATATAAAATTCAAGCTTTTGATGCAATCATCTCAGAGAAATAATTTCCAAGGTGTATTGCTTTTTATTTAGTATAAATTCTATCTACAACATCACACGAGGTCCCTTGCAGGACAGGCTAATAGTAAACATTTACAACGAGTCCTTTCCTCACAAGTCTCTCTCGCTGCCTACACCCTCTTTCGTCTCATAAACGCTTGTCATTTCCTCTGGTCCGCTAACGCTTGACTTGCCCATCAGCTAGACTGATTGAAAGACAGTGTTAATCTTTACCGGTTCCTTTTACTTTTGCACCAACATTCACAAAAAAAAATATACTTGTCACTTTCACACGTGCTAATTAAAACGAGGATAAATGAAACTATTAGACACTTGCTTTCGCAGTAGGATAGGGTGTGACGTCACAGTAGTGGGCTGATCACGGCCAGAACCCTTCTCCAGGAGATTACACGTATCATGGGCGAGTGGGGTAAATAGCCCAGCCACCCTCCTTACATTTATCGGAATACGCATGTAAATAACACTGGGATCGGGGTTTGTGTCCTTTCATATTCCCGGCTATTGAAGTATGAAACTTATCTATCTATCTATCTATCTATCTATAACCTCACGCCAGATCCCTTGCGGGGTAGGCAGAGAGTACAGAGTTCCAACAGGTTCTTTCCTTACATACCTCTCTGGCTTCCTCGACTCTCATAGTTCGTCTCATACACGCTCGCCGGTTACGGAGACTCTTGACTTTTCCATCAGATAAGACTCGGTTTATTTGGTCGTGGTAAGATAGTCTAGGTCTTCCCCGGTACCTGCATCCTTCCACTTCCACATTGTATATCTGTTATGTCATTCTTTCCTCTGGCATTCTTTCTATATGCCCGAACCAACGGAGCATGCCCTTTCTCATCTTTACACCGATACTATCTTTCATACCTACTCGCTGTCTTACTATGCTGTTGCTAATGCGGTCGGTCAGCTTCACTCCGCACATCTTCCGCAGAGCTCGCATTTCTACCGCATTTATCCTACTTTCATTCTCCTTCTTACATACCCAGCTCTCGCTACCATATAACAGCGTTGGGACAAGAACTCCGTTATGTATGGCCAGCTGCGCCTTATGGCTTAAGTGCCGGCTCCCGAGTAGCTTTCCCATCGCACCATTCACTCTGTTCCCTGCACTCACTCTTCTCTCTATGTCAGCGGTGTATTTCCCATCCTTACTGAAGGCGCATCCAAGATATACAAACTCATTCACTTGCTCCAGCACATCGTTACCAACCACAATCCTTACAATCCTTATCATATTGTAAATAATTCAACGTTTTCTATAGCTTATTGGTGTTTCCGAATGAATTTGCTTTTCTGTGTATGGATTGGTGAAGGATTATTTTTTTAAATTTTGGGTTTGGTATCTGATTCTAGAATATAGTAAATAATTCAATGTGTTTAGATCGTTGGTGTTTTGAATGAACTTGCTTGCTTGCTTGTATATAGACATGAAGTTAAAAGTATGTGTGTGGTGAATTTGTTTATGAAGTGTGTGCATAAATGTTAAGAGTAATATTATTGTAAGAGTTAATATATTGTCTGTAGTAATTTAAACGTTCAATTCTTTTGATTAGAGGCAATAGTAAGTAGATAAAATGTTATAGATTGAAGGATACCATATTTATATAGTAGGAATTATTCCTGTGTCGTGGGTGGGTTTACAATTATGAATTTCACATGCACAAACACCCAGACCGAAACAAATATCTGTGGGTCGTACAAAGATTTGACCCGTCGAACCCGCGACTACTTAATCCAGTAGGCGGAGCCACTCAAGCTCTTAACTATTGGACCAACGTCTGTCATTTAAATGTTTTTGAGTATAATGAGAAGTCTTGTGGTATACGTTTTAAAAGTTGAGAACGTACACACGCCCTCAACTTGTACTCAATTTGTAGGTACCTTCAAATTTTGTAATGTGTGGTAAACGATGTTAGTGTCAAATTTATTTGTACGTATGATAAAATTGACTGCCTCGTTGGTCTGGTGGCAAAGCGCATCGCTTTGTGATCACGAGGTCCTGGGTTCAAATCCTAGGTCGGACAAATGTAGTTTTTCTAACGAAAAATTCCCAGTATGAGTCCCGAGTCTGAAATTGTGCCCGATATATGGCAATAGGCTCGCCCCCTATTACATGGGACCTAACATCGTCGGCGAACCGCGGGTGTACTCAGTACACCTCTGTCACCCCCTCTGGGGAATATAGGCGTGACGAATTTTGATAAGGTTGGTAATAAGAATTTGTTATCTGCACATTATTACTTTCGCGCATTGACTGTTGGTATATGTATGTCATACATACAGTTTATAGTATTTTTCACAAAGGATGGGTAGTGCCAGTTCCAATTGCCAAACGAAATTATACTTTATTCAATGGCAATAAGAGACTTGACCCGTTTCTATACTTATGGTTTTATGCCTTAACACTACTGAATTAAATATCTTGAGTACTTACATTAGCCACGTATATCTGTAATTTATAACAATTTCTTCGTCGGTATATCTTTCAAACTTCCTAGATACCATGTGCATTTTTTCTCCTGCATTCTTCGCAGAATATTTCTTGCATAATCTGGAATAAAATGAACAAAAGTTAGAACTGCGTTTATCTGTAATTTTTCTTTTCAAATGAGACGAACTATGAGAGTGGAGGAGGCCAGAGAGGTATGTAAAGAAAGAACCTGTTGGGACTCTGTACTCTCCACCTACCCCGCAAGGGATCTGGCGCAATGATTGATAGATAGATAGATTTTCTTTACTAATCTTAATACATATTCTAAAATCCTAAGGTAAATTGTAAAATACAATTTTCTGTAAACAGGCTACGCTTCCAACAAACACTATAAATCAGAAAGATGGCTCGTAACTATTCGGCTAATTAGTTTTACGTTATTATACTTGTTATGGTTAAAATCTGGAGGCTCTTGCAGTCTGAATTTAATTGAGAATTTATGACGTCATTAAATAGATGCAGAAATAGTGCAGCAGCAAACATCAAGTACGGTTCACAAAAATGTATGCTTTATAATTACATATAGAAAGGATGTCGGATGAGAGAATGACAAAACAGATATACAATGCGAAAGAGGAAAGATGTAGATATCGGGGAAGACCTAGACTTATCTGATGGCAAGTCAAGAGTCTCTGTAACCGGCGAGAGTGTATGAGACGAACTATGAGAGTGGAGGAAGCCAGAGAGGTATATAAGGAAAGAACTTGTTGGAACTCTCTGATACATATTGAAATTATACCTGTTAAAACTCTACTCTGTCTATCCCGCAAAGTATCTAATGATATAGATAAATAGTGATCTTGAATGGTGCTTGTTTCCCAAAAAAAGTGAGAACTTAAAACACGTCATTGTCTCTGTGTGACTGTTCATATACACATTCCCATTTGTAGACTTCTGTAGACAATGTCTACAGAAGCTAAGTAAGCTGCCTACTATCATACATAACGTATTGTAAAATATACCTAATACAGCAGTTTTTTTAATTACCGTATTGTTATGGATCTCTTTGACACTGCAACTAGTCCTTCGACAAATTATTTGTCTAGATAAATTATTGGGCACTCGCAAACGGGATAATGAAACCCATAGGGTAGATAATTTGTAGTATACACACGCACACGCACGCACACAAAGACAGATTTTTTGAAAATTTGTTCAAAAATTTTCAAATAATCAAATTTACATAACGCAAATTTTTGTTAGCAATGCTCCTTCTAGACAAGTCTTAGTCTCTAAAACTAGTTCAGTTTTAGACATTTTAGTTCCATTGTTAAAAATGAATAATTACGATTTTCGTGCATAATCTCATCTGGATTTCCTCTGTTTTCTTTTGAAGAAGCTAATTAATTGGATACTGACCTTTTGTTCCCAATAACATAACCAATTCTAACAAATTCCTCAATTCAATATACTCCACCTCATCCACGACAGCTGACTACATTCCCGACCTGATAACAAATTTTAAAATCATCAAAATATCTTACACAAACACCTAAACGCAATAGCTATAACCCAATTATGATGCTCATAATTAAGGGTGTGATGCGGAAGGAGCTCATAATGTTACCGTTTATATTCTGCTAACGGTACCTCGGCTATAAATCAGTGCGATAATAATTATACGGCGTCCATTTGTAGCCATAAGGGCGGACAAACATAGGAGCCTGATAATATTCGACGCACCCACAGCAATGGATAGCGAAATAACATTTTATATCGTCATCAGTAACAAACAAGATGTTAATCCGATTAAACTTGGGCGGTGGTGATTTTATTTGTGGGGGTTTGACAGATGTGAATGGATTATATTTAAATAAAGTCTTAATCTTATAAGTCGCTAAAATATGCATAATCGCATCAGAACGTCGTCACTAAGAGGTATGAATGTCCTCTCCTTAAGACATTCATAGTTCTCATTAAAAGTACTAAAGAAATGTTTAGTAGACACAGCAAAAAATATACACAATACAATAGGTACTTCCTATAAATTCTTCCTTCATATTAAAAAGGGAACGACGATATTGACGGCAATTTTGTAACCTAAATTTAAAATATCGTAGGAAATAATTAATAAGGACAGACAGACTCACTGTACGAGATCAGATAAAGTACGAGCAGGCATGGATTCGATTCCCGCATGAGATAGATCACTTGTGACCCACAAATATTAGTTTTGGTGTAGGCACAGGTGTGTGATGCATATAAAATTCAAGCTTTTGATGCAATCATCTCAGAGGAATAATTTTCAAGGTGTATTGCTTTTTATTTAGAATAAATTCTATCTACAACATCACACGAGGTCCCTTGCAGGACAGGCTAATAGTAAACATTTACAACGAGTCCTTTCCTCACAAATCTCTCTCGCTGCCTCCACCCTCTTTCGTCTCATAAACGCTTGTCATTTCCTCTGGTCCGCTAACGCTTGACTTGCCCATCAGCTAGACTGATTGAAAGACAGTGTTAATCTTTACCGGTTCCTTTTACTTTTGCACCAACATTCACAAAAAAAATATACTTGTCACTTTCACACGTGCTAATTAAAACGAGGATAAATGAAACTATTAGACACTTGCTTTCGCAGTAGGATAGGGTGTGACGTCACAGTAGTGGGCTGATCACGGCCAGAACCCTTTTCCAGGAGATTACACGTATCATGGGCGAGTGGGGTAAATAGCCCAGCCACCCTCCTAACATTTATCGGAATACGCATGTAAATAACACTGGGATCGGGGTTTGTGTCCTTTCATATTCCCGGCTATTGAAGTATGGAACTTATCATATTGTAAATAATTCAACGTTTTCTATAGCTTATTGGTGTTTCCGAATGAATTTGCTTTTCTGTGTATGGATTGGTGAAGGATTATTTTTTTAAATTTTGGGTTTGGTATCTGATTCTAGAATATAGTAAATAATTCAATGTGTTTAAATCGTTGGTGTTTTGAATGAACTTGCTTGCTTGCTTGTATATAGACATGAAGTTAAAAGTATGTGTGTGGTGAATTTGTTTATGAAGTGTGTGCATAAATGTTAAGAGTAATATTATTGTAAGAGTTAATATATTGTCTGTAGTAATTTAAACGTTCAATTCTTTTGGTTAGAGGCAATAGTAAGTAGATAAAATGTTATAGATTGAAGGATACCATATTTATATAGTAGGAATTATTCCTGTGTCGTGGGTGGGTTTACAATTATGAATTTCACAGGCACAAACACCCAGACCGAAACAAATATGTGGGGTCGTACAAAGATTTGACCCGTCGAACCCGCGACTACTTAATCCAGTAGGCGGAGCGACTCAAGCTCTTAACTATTGGACCAACGTCTGTCATTTAAATGTTTTTGAGTATAATGAGAAGTCTTGTGGTATACGTTTTAAAAGTTGAGAACGTACACACGCCCTCAACTTGTACTCAATTTGTAGGTACCTACAAATTTTGTAATGTGTGATAAACGATGTTAGTGTCAAATTTATTTGTACATATGATAAAATCGACTGCCTCGTTGGTCTGGTGGCAAAGCGCATCGCTTTGTGATCACGAGGTCCTGGGTTCAAATCCTAGGTCGGACAAATGTAGTTTTTCTAACGAAAAATTCCCAGTATGAGTCCCGAGTCTGGAATTGTGCCCGATATATGGCAATAGGCTCGCCCCCTATTACATGGGACCTAACATCGTCGGCGAAACGTGGGTGTACTTAGTACACCTCTGTCACCCCTCTGGGGAATATAGGCGTGACGAATTTTGATAAAGGTTGGTAGTAAGAATTTGTTATCTGCACATTATTACTTTCGCGCATTGACTGTTGGTATATGTATGTCATACATACAGTTTATAGTATTTTTCACAAAGGATGGGTAGTGGCAGTTCCAATTGCCAAACGAAATTATACTTTATTCAATGGCAATAAGAGGCATGACCCGTTTCTATAATTATGGTTTTATGCCTTAACACTATTGAATTAAATATCTTGAGTACTTACATTAGCCACGTATATCTGTAATTTATAACAATTTCTTCGTCGGTATATCTTTCAAACTTCCTAGATACCACGTGCATTTTTCCTCCTGCATTCTTCGCAGAATATTTCTTGCATAATCTGGAATAAAATGAACAAAAGTTAGAACTGCGTTTATCTGTAATTTTTCTTTTCAAATGAGACGAACTATGAGAGTGGAGGAGGCCAGAGAGGTATGTAAAGAAAGAACCTATTGGGACTCTGTACTCTCTACCTACCCCGCAAGGGATCTGGCGTAATATTAGATAGATAGGTAGATTTTCTTTACTAATCTTAATACATATTCTAAAATCCTAAGGTAAATTGTAAAATACAAATTCCTGTAAAGAGGCTACGCTTCCAACAAACACTATAAATCAGAAAGATAGCTCGTAACTATTCGGCTAATTAGTTTTACGTTATTATACTTGTTATGGTTTAAATCTGGAGGCGCGTGCAGTCTGAATTTAATTGAGAATTTATGACGTCATTAAATTGATGCAGAAATAGTGCTGCAGCAAACATCAAGTACGGTTCACAAAAATGTATGCTTTATAATTACATATAGAAAGGATGTCGGATGAGAGAATGACAAAACAGATATACAATGCGAAAGTGGAAAGATGTAGATATCGGGGAAGACCTAGACTTATCTGAAGGACAAGTCAAGAGTCTCTGTAACCGGCGAGAGTGTATGAGACGAACTATGAGAGTGGAGGAAGCCAGAGAGGTATGTAAGGAAAGAACTTGTTGGAACTCTCTGATACATATTGAAATCATACCTGTTGAAACTCTACTCTGTCTATCCCGCAAAGAATCTAATGATATAGATAAATAGTGATCTTGAATGGTGCCTGTTTCCCAAAAAAAGTGAGAACTTAAAGCACGTCATTATCTCTGCGTGACTATTCATATACACATTCCCATTTGTAGACTTCTGTAGACAATGTCTACAGAAGCTAAGTAAGCTGCCTACTGCCATACATAACGTATTGTAAAATATACCTAATACAGCAGTTTTTTTAATTACCGTATTGTTATGGATCTCTTTGACACTGCAACTAGTCCTTCGACAAATTATTTGTCTAGATAAATTATTGGGCACTCGAAAACGGGATAATGAAACCCATAGGGTAGATAATTTGTAGTGTACACACGCACACGCACGCACACAAAGACAGATTTATTGAAAATTTGTTCAAAAATTTTCAAATAATCAAATTTACATAACGCAAAATTTTTGTTAGCAATGCTCCGTCTAGACAAGTCTTAGTCTCTAAAACTAGTTTAATTTTAGACATTTTAGTTCCATTGTTAAAAATGAATAATTACGATTTTCGTGCATAATCTCATCTGGATTTCCCCTGTTTTTTTTAAGAAGCTAATTAATTGGATACTGACCTTTTGTTCCCAATAACAAAGCCAATTCTAACAAATTCCTCAATTCAATATACTCCACCTCATCCACGACAGCTGACTACATTCTTTTCTTTTCTTTTTTTTCTTTTTTTTATTCCAGACCTGATAACACATTTCAAAATCATCAAAACGTCTTACACAAACACCTAAACGCAATAGCTATAACCCAATTATGATGCTCATAATTAAGGGTGTGATGCGGAAGGAGCTCATAATGTTACCGTTTATATTCTGCTAACGGTACCTCGGCTATAAATCAGTGCGATAATAATTATACGGCGTCCATTTGTAGCCATAAGGGCGGACAAACATCGGAGCCTGATAATATTCGACGCACCCGCAGCAATGGATAGCGAAATAACATTTTATATCGTCATCAGTAACAAACAAGATGTTAATCCGATTAAACTTGGGCGGTGGTGATTTTATTTGTGGGGGTTTGACAGATGTGAATGGATTATATTTAAATAAAGTCTTAATCTTATAAGTCGCTCAAATATGCATAATCGCATTAGAACGCCGTCACTAAGAGGTATGAATGTCCTCTCCTTAAGACATTCATAGTTCTCATTAAAAGTACTAAAGAAATGTTTAGTAGACACAGCAAAAAATATACACAATACAATAGGTAATTCCTATAAATTCTTCCTTCATATTAAAAAGGGAACGACGATATTGACGGCAATTTTGTAACCTAAATTTAAAATATCGTAGAAAATAATTAACAAGGACAGACAGACTCACTTTACGAGATCAGATAAAGTACGAGCAGGCATGGATTCGATTCCCGCATGAGATAGATCACTTGTGACCCACAAATATTAGTTTTGGTGTAGGCACAGGTGTGTGATGCATATAAAATTCAAGCTTTTGATGCAATCATCTCAGAGGAATAATTTCCAAGGTGTATTGCTTTTTATTTAGAATAAATTATATCTACAACATCACACGAGGTCCCTTGCAGGACAGGCTAATAGTAAACATTTACAACGAGTCCTTTCCTCACAAATCTCTCTCGCTGCCTCCACCCTCTCTCGTCTCATAAACGCTTGTCATTTCCTCTGGTCCGCTAACGCTTGACTTGCCTATCAGCTAGACTGATTGAAAGACAGTGTTAATCTTTACCGGTTCCTTTCACTTTTGCACCAATATTCACAATAAAAATATACTTGTCACTTTCACACGTGCCAATTAAAACGAGGATAAATGAAACTATTAGACACTTGCTTAAGAACCAAAGTTACCGACATAGCTCGCAGACTCAGTAAGCTAAAGTGGCAATGGGCTGGTCACATCTGCAGAAGGACCGACGGCCGATGGAGCAAGCGTGTCCTAGAGTGGAGACCGCGACTTGGTAAGCGTAAGGTAGGACGGCCCCCAGCTAGATGGACCGACGACCTCAAAAAGGTCGCTGGGACAGACTGGATGCGGAAGGCGGAGGACCGTGTGCAATGGCGCGTGTTAGGAGAGGCCTATGTCCAGCAGTGGACTACGATAGGCTGATTGATTGATTGATTGAGACACTTGCTTTCGCAGTAGGATAGGGTGTGACGTCACAGTAGTGGGCTGATCACGGCCAGAACCCTTTTCCAGGAGATTACACGTATCATGGGCGAGTGGGGTAAATATCCCAGCCACCCTTCTAACATTTATCGGAATACGCATGTAAATAACACTGGGATCGGGGTTTGTGTCCTTTCATATTCCCGGCTATTGAAGCATGAAACTTATCATATTGTAAATAATTCAACGTTTTCTATAGCTTATTGGTGTTTCCGAATGAATTTGCTTTTCTGTGTATGGATTGGTAAAGGATTATTTTTTTAAATTTTGGGTTTGGGATCTGATTTTAGAATATTGTAAATAATTCAATGGGTTTAGATCGTTGGTGTTTTGAATGAACTTGCTTTTTATAGTCTATTCTAAACTATATAATCTAGTAAAATAATCTAGTAAAAAATTTAGAAACACTGGACGAAGATTAGATACTTATTTAGTAGCTTTCCAAAATTTATACTCATAAATAATATTTTCTACTACTCATCTTTCTTTCAAAATTGATTTTCTACTCCTCCGATAATTTTCCTCCGTTTCGTAATGACTCTGCCATTTTTTACAGCGGACGGCATAACTTGTTAAGAAACAAAAAATAATACACTTAAAGCTCATAGATAACAATGTCAAACAATCAATAGTATCACAACCCTTGAACGTATCTACATTCTTGGACAACTTAGCACACATTTCTTACACAATACAACAGTCTAAATATAAACCCTCATTTTAAAAATCGCGTAAGGGCAAGGCCAGTGACGCGGCACCGTGCCCGGCATTATGGCCCACTCTAAAAACACCCTTTTTATCAGGAGCCCACCGACCCTCACAAAGTTTCTACGGAATCATCGCTTCAATCCCACCCTTTAATATTGTTACATAATATTTTGATGATAAACCGATATCAACGCGATTTATGGATATTTGGATGTTGCATTATCTCTGCTATGATTGCCATGATTATTGAGAGCCTATAATAATGCCAATTAGAAAACTTTTCTGGTGTGACCAGAGGGCTTAGCACAAAAAGATTGATGTTAGCTTGTAAAGATGCTGTCATGTTCATGTTTATTTAATAAATTGTAGTATGACAAGGATGGCACATCAACTCGCTAGCGTCCGATAACGTCAAACTTTTCGCGCTAAGATCGCTGTTATTGCTGAAATCCATTCCTTCTTGCATATAATTTTCGGTAATTACAATATGCCGGAACGGCATTCCTATTTCTATTTGAATCTCATAGTACCTCATGGCAGTGAACAAACGAAATTGATGTGTGTAGGCAATGTGGGCATATAAAGTTAAGATACACTAGTTACTGTCTACGTTCCTACAAACTGCTACGGGATCCAGGGATATGGAGGACTAAGGATTAGGATAACTAAGGATGCTGTCCATATAAGTTTTAGTTTTGACAAGCATTTCTCCTCTTATATTCATTGAAGTTGCATACCAATTTCATCAGACTAGACCTCAATTTTGTATAGAGACCATTATGTAGCCATTTTGTAACAACTATCGCCTATCTAATAAATATCTTCCCAATATATTGACGATGCTTGAGCGAATATACACGTTTTGCGTCACAATAATATATCTATCTATCTATCTATCTATAACCTCACGCCAGATCCCTTGTAAATATAGTAATATAGTATAGTAATATTATTAATAATATTATTAATCACAATAATATAGTACTACTTATTATGGAAGTTTTTAAAATGCCAAGCCAAACTAAACTGAAAGACAGTCATATAATTTTTGAAAAAAGAACATGAAACGAAATAATATAATCCCAATTCACGTGATATGCAATCAAAAAATTTCTCATATCAAGGTTCGAAAGCATGTATTGGAAAAACTGTTCTTAAAATATTTATTGAGTCTTCAAGAATTCAACGAATATAAATCAGACCTTCGCCAATACGCAATTTATTTCTTACGAAAAAAGTTTAAGAGGTTCTCTATTCTAAAATATGTTAATCCTTTATAAAAAAATTTGAAAACTTTTTTACGGAATAAAATATACATCGTTCTGAGTTATCACTGGCGATATAAACTCGTGTCTCCACGACATGTCACCAAATTCCTTCTTGCAAATGGAGTATTTCATAGCGATGTGTGTCGCATCGACCAAATAGGAAATTGTTGCCACTCCCGACTCGTGGCATGTCGCACGATATGTACGCGAATTATTCAGTTTTTTACCTCCTCAGGGGATGATCGCTGTCACCGATCGTGTGACGTAACTATCACACCCTATACCATTGAAAAAACAACCCTAACTCTGAACAGGAAAGCGTGAATTTGCGAGTTGATGAGGCGGATGATACGTTTGACAGGCGACGACATGAGATTCCTTGTTTTTACTCTTGTGGAGGGATTCGAAGAGATTTTGTTAAGTGTTCAGCCTGTTCAAAATGACTGAGTGGAAAAAATCCAGGCTGCGTCTTAGAGAAAAGAAAAATCGTTTTATTTTTTACATTTTAAACGGAGAATTTGCAGATTAAAAATAGTAAACATTTTTTTTTGTATAAAAAAATATCTATCTGGAGCCTGGCATTGTGCCCCGTAAATTGGTAATATACTCGCCCTTTATTACATGTGACTTAATATCATCGAATTAAAGTAGATGTACACAGTATACCTCTGGCATACTGTGGCATATCCCGCTTGTGGTAAGGTTCTTTATTTGAAGAAGGGAACTCCAAAACGGACATCAGAATCGATGAGAGCCGGCAATAAATCCGGGCGGCTCCATGCCCACACTAACTCTTCGATCACAAGCGACCCGCGAAAGCGCCGTAATGTTAATCTTTAATGAAGATATAAAATTAATAAGTTTTACTAACCGGACTGGACTTGGACACAAACAAAATAATAATATAATAATATTAAAAGATATTTACGTACAACTTTATATGTAAGTATACTTTTGCATGAAATCACTCAAATCCTTATTACGTGGAAGATTTTATTACACCGTATATACTTTTCCTAGTTTTCGCTGGCAGAGGTGTACTGATTATACCCACTTTTCGCCGACGATGTTAGGTCCCACGTAATAGGGGGCGAGCCTATTGCCATATACCGGGCACAAATCCAGACTCCGGACACATACTGGGAATTTTTCGTTAGAAAAACTACATTTGTCCAACCTAGGATTTGAACCCAGGACCTCGTGATCACAAAGCGATGCGCTCTGCCACCAGACCAACGAGGCAGTCAAGTACTTAAACGTATTTATAACCACATAAATAAATACCCTAAGGTTGGAACAATTTAGTTTTTCGTAAAGATTGACGTTAGCGTGACGCTAGCGAATAAACGTGCTGTCACGTTCATATTTATTTAATGAACTAGTTTCTCCTCGCGACTTCATCCGTGTTTACTTTAGAACACCTTACCGTTTTCTAGGATAAAAAATATCCAGGTAATTAACTATGTGTGCAAAATTTCAACAAATCCTGTTCAGCCGTTTTTGCGTGATTGAGTAACAAACATCCAAAATCTAAACATACAAACTTTCACATTTATAATATTAGTTGGATTGTAAGTATGTGGCATAGTAGCTAGGGTTACTCTTACGTCAACTTTTTTATGCTAATCCCTCTGAAGATTCTCCACGATGACAGACAAAATAATTTCAAACGAAAAAAAATACGCATGTAACTTACGATTGTAAACTTTACACAAAAAAACTGGCCCAAGAGGTTTGAATTCCAAACAACACATCTCAAATAGCTCACATAAGTAATAGAGAGTTAAAATCCTTATTCGCTGGTTTATGATAATTTCGTAAAATGATCGAAGAATGGTATTCCGTATGCCAAGGAGACTGAAGTGCCATTAAAAGATCATTTCACAGAGTTATCGTAACGTGCCGCGTTACGTGTTTAATTATTATATGTGTGTTATTGTCACAAGAGGTTGCTACAAACTTTAACATACATAGGTACATGCTAAACCTGCGTTCGGGTGTTGATTTGAACATTATGTACGCAGGTTCTGTGGGCAGAAATTATTCCCGAAACTTTTTCCACGAGAAAATACAACCTACACCGAATTGCCTAAAAAAACCGACACAACACTAGCTTAATAATATTGGATTTCAATCAAATTTTTCCCAGAGCCTATGCAACGCATTTTTATATGAGCTGCGCCCAAACCACATTTAAAAACCTACAATCTAGAACATTTTTCTACAACCAGCGCTGCTTTAGAAGGATAAACAGAAACGAGTTCTCCTTTAAATTTTAAAAGCTCCTTTTAAATGTACTCCGTTATTTTAATTCCGGTACCAGAAGTTCAATTAACGGAATTGCCAATTAAATGTTTACACTCGGTAAAATAATTTTGAGCACACCGAATTTTCATAATAAAGCATTATCTGTAGGCCCGACGTAATGGCATTCACCTCAAGTTGCTAATCGCTTTACAAACATAACACAGTTATCCAGAACTCTAAAAGGTTCATATGTTTAGGGTGGCTGATAAAATTCGCAACTAAAATCTGTGACGCCATACGACATATCGAAACTGTGACTGAACACTCCGCGAGAGAGAGATGGACGTATAAAAGCAACAAGTGCAAAAGAGACACACTCACCTTTTGGTAGGTCATATTGATCTTTCACCCGCCATTTTAGACCGTGCCATTTTCGCTTCGGGCGTCACATGTATACCAGGGCTTGGCGCGCTGAAAAAAAGAGGAAACCTTTTATTCGCTTGTCATTACGTGTTTTAATGAAATATTCTGCCTAAACGAGGATGAAGGTGGAATTTGATGTACAAAAATTAGCATTTTTGATACTGTGAAAATGAAGCTTTGGGTTTGGGTGCGATAAAAGTAATACACTTCCTGGCGGATAATGGAGTTGTTGATTTGATGGTGAAATAATAATTCTCAAATTATGACAACTGTCTAATCTAGACTAACTAGACTGTCTAGTCCGACTAGTCTAAATACCCACATATCACGAAAACATTATCAAACACTTAAGTCTCATCAAACGCCTATTACTGCAACAGACTACTTATGACATGAAAGTGGCGCTATTTTACAACCCGGTAACCTTCATAACATTGCATTATGGACAGCTTGCGGACTTAGGTTTTTAACCATACCTACAAACAATCTAAGCCCATTGTTGAAAAAATGATATTGTAGATCAATAAAGAACTAGAACTGATCACCCTTTAATGTCTTAAATCAATGAGTTATACAAACTAATATTGAACAAGGCCAAATATACTGGGGCTAATAAAAAATAATGCCAATATGAAACTGGCAACTCGCATCGCATCCCACGGGAGAGCTCCAACACGGCGCGGATATAACCAATTTTATACTTCTAAACACGAAAAATGTACGTTTCTGTTTTAAAAATTTAAATTCCGAACATTTATATTGTTTGCTTTTTTTTCATAAATAACATTAACATAAATCTTCACAATCGAATTGGTAAATACATCGTCTGTAGTTCGTTATTTGTTATCTGTAGAAACGTTTCCAATTTTTAGTATCTATGATTTATTTTAAAAAGAGGACAATCTGCATTGGTTTACAATTTGTGTAGCATATTAAAACTTTATTCCGAACGTTTTGTTAGATTTGGAGCGTTTATTTTCGGATCATTAGCACAAAGTTGGTGAATTTTCTGTTCTTCTCCATATTTCGACATAATTTAGCTTTATTCTTGCGGCTTGTTGGAAACACTCGGAAATATTCTAATATTTATCTTTTGAGAGGGTTATTAAGCGGGATTTCGTTGAGTCTAAGAGCAATTATAATAATACAGTATGCACTGAAAATAATATATAACATGCGATATTGCATTTTAAGCCAATGTAATAAGATCTCTTCTGAAGGGCAAGTCAAGAGTCTCAGTAACCGGCGAGCGTGTATGAGACGAACTATGAGGGTGGAGGAAGCCACAGAGTCTGTAAGGAACCTGAACTCTGTTCTCTCTACCTATCCCGCAAGTCAACTGGCGTGATGATATAGGTAGATAGATAGGTAATAAGATATTTATTTTCTAGTTACAGAAATGATCTAAGTGGCTGAATCTAATTCAGGTGTTATTGTTAATGCAAACAAGTGAAAAATGCAGTTGATAATTAACCTACCTCGAATTCGGATATTGTACTTGTTAATTCTATTGTTAAGGCTAGCGAAACCTTTTGTGTCTATTAGGACTTATATCAAAGCCGCGCTTGCACATCTATTTACTTAAATAAATCCCAATACTGGACGAACAGTAGTCAAATGTTGCTATAAGAATTATCGAAACTGTCACGCTAATCGCGCTTCCTTGCTTTCTGTGTCTTCAGAAATCTTTATTATACAGTCCATAATCTTTACAAATTTACTAAAATTATAACTAATACTGGTTACTGTACTACTACTGTAATACTGTTAGCAAAACATTCACAAAAACCCTACGCATATTTTAACTAGGCGAGACGACAGAAAAACTCCGATCACACAGTGCCATCCGAAATTGAAACTTACCATCTCCCATTTAAAATTTAAACCGCAAAAACAGCCCCCGATTTAACATGCCATCGGAAAGTGTTAAAACTGTTACTGGTATTATAAACACTCGATCGGGGTTCCCAATTTGTAGCGGGCCATTACAACAGGCTGCGACAATTAGGCTTGATTTAGCGGCACTAATAAACATAACACCAATTCACAGCAATTCAATACGTGACGCAAATGGGAAGCACCCGATTTTACCCAATACGCCTGCAGCGGGAGAGCTTCCATAATTTAGTTATATAGCTGCATTTTGGATAAAAGCACTGTTTAATATATACGACAAATGCCAACCAGTTCCATCTTTAGTAGTCTTTTTTGCCTTTTCTTCTGCCACTTACTGGATATTTATACAAACCTTATTGTTTGTTATACATCAATCTGAACCACTTTCTTCTAACATAAACTTCGTGAATGCCGAATCATAACCGCCATTGAATAATATATTCGTATTCTAGTAGTACGTACGTGATATACAGATAGATAGTACGTATATGAAAACAGCCAAACGCTGTTAATCAACTGCATTGAGTTTCAGTAAGAGTTTTTAAGAATTGGAGCCCTGCCCTGCACCGCTTAATTGTGTGGTGTAACATATTTTGTGGCAATGAATACATGTACTATATACAATCAATCACAGTCAATGAGTATATCTACAATATACTCTTTTTATTGCATACAGTTCTCGCCAATCTTTATGGCCGCTCTGAATGTAGGTGCTGCAGCCAATTTCTGCGCATCGGTATGCGCAGAATACAACGTTAGATTATCTTTACGTTACGCACCAGCATGCGTCAGAGCGATCATGAAGTTTAGCGTAAGCTGTACTCGTGTCTCGCTTATGGATGCAAGACGGGCATGCAAGACAACACTACACTCTTATTTGGTGGGATACCTCATTATTGTCAAGTAAAACATAGTATATCGTTCGTGGAATGAAATAGTGACGCAACTAAGAAATTAGAATAGAAGATTTATTCAACTCTTCATCTCTCAAAACTCAAAGGGGTTATTTTTTTATTTAGTCTTCCCACTGTATGCAATAAAGAATAACGAAAAAATAAAGAAGAAATCAAGCATTTTAGTTAAGAAATTAGAGTGTTAACTCATGTAGCCAAACTTGTGAGTAGTGTAATTAATGAATGAACGAATTATAAATTAACCACCTTTACCCAACAACGGCGCATACCGTTGTTAATAATCTTATTTTATTATAACCTAAAACACAGCTAAACTGCCGTGTTGGTCTAGTGGCGAATAGTGCGCTTTGCGATCCGAGGTCCTGGGTTTAAATTCTGGGTCGGACAAAGTAATATTTCTATCGAAAATTCCCAGTTTGGGTCCGGAGTCTGGAATTGTGAATATGACATTAAGCTTGTCCCCTTTTACATGGGACCTAACATCGTCGGCGAATAGTGGGTCAACTCAGTACACCTCTGCCACTCCGCTTGGGGAATCTAGGCGTGACGGTGTGTAAAATCTCGCAAAGCACACTTAAAGCTATAACTTCTGTTATGAGCCCGGAAAACATTCTCGTAATTGGTGTGGACGAATAACACAACGAAACTAATGTTATTTGTTTAAGTTCAGTTTCAGCCCGTTGAGTTTAAAACACTAAAAACGGTATAAAGGTATGATTAACATCATTTGAGTCAGACAACCAGTTAAATAGACCTCCAAAACTCCACTCTGCTTCCGTTGGTACTTGGTAAGTTATTCTATAGGGGTGGGAAGGGGAGGTCAAGTTGTAGCGGTTAGGTAGATTCCACATAGGGATGAACCCCTCGGATAATTGCTGCCGACAATGGGAACAATGACCCGAAAATATTAAAGTAAGGGTATTGATACACCTCGTGTGATGGCCGACCATGCCGCTTCGTTTATACTAACACATTACCGAAGTACATTATTTTGTATAAAAAGGACTAGGAATTATTCCTGTATCGTGGGTGCGTTTACAAATATGAAATTTAGACACATAAACGGGTGTTTCTGTCTGGGTAGACAGAAACAAATATTTGTGGGTAACACAAAGCGATCACTCGATCAAGAAGGCGGAGGGACTAATTCGTCCGTCAAGAAAATCCCCACAGACTGTTTTTAAAAGCAACATCATGCTATTACCATATTCGGAACGAAGTCATTGGGATTTGGACGTTACCAAGTAAACAGGCGTGTGCCTAACATGATTCCGAATCCGTTTTTTTTTGTATTAAGGACTCCTTAGCGTTGGACCTATGTACCTGATTTCGTCTGGTGTGTATTTCATCAGTGACGATGGAGCCGAAGATGTAGCTCGCTGGCTCAGTAATAATATATACACTCAAAATTAAAAGATATCCAAGTCACACCTCTTCGGAAACACAAACGACCTATGAAACACTTTTGGGTGAGGAATCCTAAAAATCATTTCTTAGTTTTCATCACCGGATAAACCGGATACGTGAAAGTCGGGGTTTGATTCGCAAATAGTATATGTTAGCGCCAACACAGGCGCGCGCGACTGAGGTGTGGGGGGACGCATGTAGCCGCCTCCCACGCCGCGCCGATCAGCTGACGACGGGACAGACCGCAACCAACAGCCCAGCGTACTAGTTGTTTCTTTACATTATTTTGTTATACGCCTCGATTATACAAGTATATCATTAAAATTACAGTCCACACAGTTATTCTTTAATATCCTCCAAGTATCCCTAAGAAGCTTGCATTAGGGCACCATCATATGGTCCTTCGAGCCGGATCCCCCCACACCTCAGTCGCGCGCGCCTGTATTGGCGCTAACAGTATATGAGTTTATTTATTTCTCATATTTATTAAAGCTGTTTTATTGGCATGGTTCTTTAGAACATGTTTTTAATCATCCCTTCTAGTTTCGAAGGTCTTCTTCTCCGTATCCTCAGTTATACAACTGCTAGCATAACCGTTTGATGTTTTACACCCGGTCTAGGAAGAAATTACTGCACGGGCCAGATTTTCTTGCCAGGTATTGTATGATTTTATTGCCATTGTACCATATTTTATATTTGAGGCACATAATACCTATGAAATGTATTAACAACATGTGATTACTGTATTGACATTATGTATGAACATTGTATTGATATGGCCTCCAGGGCTGCAATAAAGAATATTATTATTATTATTATTATTATTATTACTCGTATTACCTACCTAATTTGTCACCTCGATTTGTCTTTCCCCAACAGTGGGATAGTATGAGCTGATTTCCTATATAATTATTATAACTCTGCACTCGTAGCCAATCCCGTAAGGGATGTGGCGTGATGATATAAATAGATATCTATCTATCTAGATTATTAATTACTAACGTAAGATGTATAAAAGAATTTAAATAGTTGGTCTAGTGGCAAAGCGCATCGCTTTGTGATCACCAAGTCCTGGGTTCAAATCCTAGGTCGGACAAGTGTAGTTATTTTAACGAAAACTTCCCAAACTTCCAAGTACCAGTCCGGAGTCGGGAATCGTGGCCGGCATATGGCAATAGGCTCGCCCCCTATTACATGGGGCCTGTTTATATAACCCTATTATATAGGCGTAACGGTGTTTTTTAAAAATATACAATGTTATAAGCAGTTACACTGCTAATTAAAACCAATGCGTCATCTGTGGTCATCTGCCCGTTGATACGCAACTGGCAGGAGTTCAGAAAGCTTAGCAGGAACAGATTGACGTTAACGTGGCGCTGTCGAGGTGATGCTATCCTTTTCACACTATAAGTTAGGTAAATAAAGATAAACGTGCTTTGGACAACGTAACGAGTAATGATTTAACGATGTGATTGGTGCTTAGCCCTCAGAAGAGAGGGCTCAGCACAATCCAATTGATGTTACAGTGAAGACGTCGAGAAATCGTCCCGTCACGTTCATCATTAGTTAGTAAATTTGTGGCGTGACAACGTGGCGTGTCAACTCGACAGCGTCACACTAACGTCCACCTCTTCATGCTAAGCTCTCTGTAGGGTTAACGGGAACATTTGCAGCATCTGTCTGCGAGGCGTTTTAATATAACGCCTTCGGTGTGTACATATAACACACGATACTAATGAAAAAGTGATCCTATAAGAAAAATATGAACTAGAGAAATTAGAGCCTAAGTTGTTATTAACTAACATTAGAGTGCTTATTCAAATGCTAATTTTTTATATGTGATATTCATTTATTTAGGGAAATTACATCATTCAGTTAACAAAAATAATGAATAGGTTGAAAGTTAGTAATAATATACATGAGTTTATTATATCCTGTCTCTAATAATAGTGGCATAAGGTTGCGATCATAATCCTGTATTTGGATGTTAGATCGAATAGTGTTCTAGGAGTTTTTCTCTGGATTTATGCCCGGTTAAATGGCAATCACATTCGGACCAAACATTGTCGCAGAATGTAGGTACACGTACTAACGTAATGTTGTTTTTTTATTGCTACTGGTGTAGATGAATAGTGAAAGAAATATCAGTATACAAAGTATAACAACATACGGCATAATAGATATTGTTTCTAAAGATATAAAGAAACATTCATGTTTAATATCGCCCTAATACTAATAAATAAGGCGTACGTTAAAATTAACAACTGTTCATGAAAAAACTTTGTGATTTCATAGCAGCCTGAGTAAATATGTATTACCTATTTCAAGCATTCTATCTGTTTACTTACTAATATTGAAAAGTACAAAAAAAGTTTGATCGCTGTATCATATATTTCACTATAAGCAACATTTTTCAAGCAATAACCCAAATTAAGCGTCGAGCCACACCAACTCGTGCCACTACAAACTCTAACCAGAAACTAAGCAAAACTTTCCAGAACTTTCACATAGTAAATTTGTTTCAACGAAATTAATTCAGCCCGTAGCGGTTTTATTCACAACACTTGAAAATTTCTTATGCGATTTATGAGTCGCGGGTGTCGCACGACAACTTGTGCAATTACCCGTACATTTTACGCTGCAACGATGTAGAAATAAATAACTTCGTTTTGAAGATTGAAGTTATTTCAGAACTGAGAGGTTTAGTCCAGGAATGGCAAACCAAAGCCATAAACGCCATTGATGGCACGCGTTAGAATAAAATGAGCACTACTAAAAATAACTTTTGTTACGCATTTTATTTAAAGAAAATAGTTAATAATATATAGATCCTAAAAAATAGTTAGAATATCTAGTAATACTGATGATGCCGATGTAAGTATTGATGTATGAATATACTTAAATATTTCTTATGCGATTTATGAGTAGCGGGTGTCGCACAACAACTTGCGCAATTAGCCTGCCAACTCGCAAATTCACGCTGCAATGATATAGAAATAAAGAACTTTATTTTGAATATTGAGATTATTTGAGAACTAAGAGGTCTAGTCCAGGAATGGCAAACCAAAGCCATGAATAGCATTGTTGGCACGCGCCAGAAAAAAAATGGCCACTGCTAAAAAAGGACTTCCATTACGCATTTTTTAAAGAAAATACTTGGCAATTGGTAGTACCATAATTTTCTTATAAAAATATTTATCGGTTATTGCAAAAAGGGCTGATTTAAGTATTGATGAATGAGTCTCCTTAAAATTTCTTATGCGATTTATGAGTAGCGGGTGTCGCACGACAACTTGCGTAAACAGACATAAAATTGACATTTTGAATATTATATTTGTTGAAGGACTAAGTGATTTAGTTCTATATACATAAGCTGTGTAGCTTACGTATATAGCACTACATAGCTACAGCATAATGCAGCATATCTATATAGCACTACAGCTACCTAGGACAATAATAATATAATATTAGCCCTGTTAAGAAACTGTCCCACTGTTGGGCACGGGCCTCCTCTCAAACTGAGAGAGTTTAGGCCATAGTCCAACACGCTAGCGCGGGTTGGCAAACTTCATATACCTTCGATAAACTCTTAGGCATGCAGGTTGATTGATGCAGGCCTCACGATGTTTTCCTTAAAGCAAGTGATAATTAATTTTTAATACGCACATGCTTACGTAAAGACAGAGGTGCGTGCCTATGTTTGAACCCGAGACCTCTGACTTTGCAGTCCAACGGTCTAACCAGGCTATCACTGTTACCTAGGACAAATGAATTAATAAATAATAACAACAAATCAGCCTATATTGTTTTATTGCTCGGCAAAGGCCTCTCACAAATCGAGATGAGAAAGATTAGGTCACTCCACCACGCGGACCCAGTGCATATGGAGGTTAATGTCTAGCTCCCTGTGTTTATTGGAACGACGTAGGTACGTATCCGGGACCTCGTGACTGCTAGCCGCGCTATTTATCACTTGACCTGGCATTTATACATATTTTACCCAGACCGAAACAAACATTTTGAGTCACACAAAGATTTATCCCACACGTGGATCAAACCTGCAACTACTCAGATAAGTAGCAGCTAACTGCATATATAGCAGATCAGCCTACGCTTTAATCATTTGTCCGAACCGTCATCACATTTGTCTTTTCAGTTTTCCAATTCAACATTGCGAGGTGTACCAAAATTGCCTAGCTATCGTACGAGACTAAATTTCGATGGGCACAATATTATGTAACTATTCAGCCTAATATCCACTGCAATAAGGCTAACAGCCAGCCCTTTGCCAAAGAGTTGGGTGCCAAACCAATTGCCAACATCCATGACCTCACACTACGCCGAATTGGGACAGAAATAAACTGGAATATGTAGCACCCACTTTGACTTACTGATGTTATGTAAGAGCTATGTGGCGACTAATTCCTTTGTGAATGTTCCTATAAAACAACACTTAGTAAAACCTTTGCACGTACTGTAATATGTAACGACATCAATATCTGTACAAAGTACTCTTAAATCTGTTACACCAAAAGATAATGGAGTATTGCAGTTGTTTGTTGAAATTAAATGACAAATACCAATAATTACATTCAATACTAGCATTTTTTTTATATTTATATACGACCTTTGTATTTGTCTGACGTCAAAAAAAAATCAATGCATTTATGTTTGATGCTAATATAATTTAGTGATATCTGAACAAAAAACTAAATTTACTAGACTTTTAAGTTCATCTTATCAAGATATCTAATGAAATGATCCGCGTCTTCTGCACCACCATTTAATCCGAGAACAAGATAATAGCACGAGAACATTACTTTAAGAAGATTACTATCGTATATGACCTTAAAAATCTTTATTTGAAAATTTACTTTTCTTGCCGATCTTGACAAGAGTGACAGGTGTACCCGTAAGACCTAAGCGCTGTTGTTTTTCTTCAAATATTTCAGATATAATTAACCCAAATGTAAATATTTAATTCATTTTTAGCGCATATTTTATGTGTGTGTGTGTGAATGATGTACGCTGTTGGCCGCGAGGCCTTTATAGCTTCACCGGACTTAAAGGCGAGCGTGCAACCACTACGCTCTAGCCAGCCAGAAGGGCAAGAGGCGACATACTCGAGTGTCCCAACCGAGGGCGCCTCCAAGAGGCGCCCTCGGTTGGGACAGTCGCTGTAGGGGGACGGGTGCACTACTAAGTGCACCGGTCAACCGCCGGCTATGGGAGGGGATCTACTACTACGTCGTCGTCGTCGCCCGTATTCTGAGCGGAAAGAAGGGATGACAAAGCATCGGGGGGGTCGGTGAGAACATGTCGCGGTCGGCGGTGGCGGCAGGGGTCGGGGGGGGAGATCGTAGTCGGCGGTGGCTACGATTAGCGGATTCGCATGGGTAGATGCGTTCGCGAAGTGACGTGTTGACACCTTTTTAATAAAGGCGCGAATAGGTTCGAAACCTAGATCGGAGTGGAAAAAGATACCTTTAGTAGTGGGTACGAACTCGCATCGAATTCTATAGCAAGTGCGACATTAATTATTGCGCCATTATACACACCCGCTCAGCCATTGAATAGAATATTATACAAACATTCAAGAAAGAGTTATTTAGTAGATATATTTTGAAATTTGAATATACATAAAATAAATGTTTTCTTCACGATCTTTTTATCTTTATTATGATGTAAACTTCTTATAAAAAATACGCAACAGATTCTCATCATTTGTAAATCGGGCCTGTTTTTGGGAGTATGCCGTTGTTACAGCCCTAAGTACATCGTAGCTATCTGATGAAACGATCTGTATCGTCTGCGCCACCACTTAATCCTTTTATATGAAAGCATAAGGTTAAGTAAATGCAACTTACCGAGCGTTGAACCCTCGCTCGGTAATGAAACGAAAATGCCTTTACATTTCCGTTCGTCGTCGGGAATTCCTGAAACCTTGTAACCATACTTCCATACTTATATTATAAATTTAAAAGTAACTCTGGCTATCTACCTGGGGCTTAACTCAGCTATTGCTATTTTGAATAAAATGTACAACATTGACATTAAAGTTGTTGATTTTTGATAACATCGTCGGCCATACGCGGGTGTACTCAGTACACCTCTGCCACCCCCTCTGGGGAATATAAGCGTGACGGTGTGTGTGTGTGATTTTTGATAGAATTGGTAATCCTTTAACTAAATGGTGTTACTATGAATCTGGTATACAATAACAATGAAATTGTTTGTTTATTCGGTAATGTATTGTTATTTTAATGGTTTTTTGCAACAACAACTTAAATGCAATGAATAGTCTTTATCACACAATCGTATAATTATACTATTGATAATGTAATAGAGTACCAACTCTTGGTACTATATAAATTGAATGGCTATGTAATGACAAATTACTTAAAACAACAGTTGAGACCCCGTATGTTGGTCAGTTATCTTTTCACGCTAAACCGATTTTTATCAAATTTGGCAACGGAGTCGATTTTCGGAGGGTGAACATAGGCCGCCTTTTGCCTAAAAAACGTGCACTGAAATACAAACCTGAAAATCCCACAGATGAAATCGCAGGCACAGCTAGCTATATTTTAAACAGGATTTAGGTTGTACAATCCTTTTTAACAAAACTATTTTAGACAAGTCTCCGTAACCGGCGAGCATGTATGTGACGAACTATGAGAATAAGGAAATCAGAGGTCTTAAGAAAAGAACGTGTTACACCTCTGTATTCTCTGGCTACCACGCAAGGGATTTAGCGTGCTGATATAAAACACACCGTCACGCCTATATTCCCCAAGCAGAAGTGACAGCGGTGTACTATACAAGCTGTAACATAATAAACGCAAGACCGAAGAAAGTAGTTTGTTCTAAATCGATAACTGAATTGATTCCAACTATTTTTAATGTACGTTACAATTTTTTATAAATTTGCAATATATGCTTTTACTCCTTCAGTGCGCTATAAAAAACTAAACTTATTCTTGATTCATAGCAATAAGGAGATTACAAATGCATTCCTAACCCGTATTTCTCTAAATGCACACATACACGTACAAGTTTCATTGTTAATTGGGGTATAAAAGTGCTTAAAAAAGGGATGAAAACCTATAAATTTGGAAATTTGGTTTTCGTTTTGAATTTATGAAGCAATTCTCTAATTGGGGTGTCTGAGGTCTTGCGTTTATTATGTTACGCCTTGTATATACCCACTTATAAATATTTTAATATTACTTAAAAAAAAAACGCTGTCACGCCTATATTCCCCAGAGGGGGTGGCAGAGGTGTACTGAGTACACCCACGTTTCGCCGACGATGTTAGGTCCCATGTAATAGGGGGCGAGCCTATTGCCGGACACAATTCCAGACTCCGGACTCGTACTGGGAATTTTTCGTTAGAAAAACTACATTTGTCCGACCTTGGATTTAAACCCAGGGCCTCGTGATCACAAAGCGATGCGCTTTGCCACCAGACTAACGAGGCAGTTAATATTACTTGCATGCGAAAAAGGAACAAAAAATAAACTGTCCAAAAAATCCACATCTATTTCTTACGCTGTAATGTAACATTATAGTACGTCTATTAAAGAGACTGTAGTAGTCACCCTAACACTATATCTTCCATTTTAGAATAGGATAGAACTTACACTACCTAGTTATTTTTTCTGCCATATTGTTATTTGGCATTTTGTAAGCAGTGATAGCCTAGTGGTTAGACCGTTGGACTGCAAAGCCAAAGGTCTCAGGCTCAAACCCAGGCAAGCACCTCTGTGTTTTCGAAAGGATGTACGTATTAAAAAAAATAATTATCACTTGCTCTAACGGTGAAGGAAAACATCGAGAGGAAACCTGCATGCCTAAGAGTTTCTCGAAGGTGTGTGAAGTTCGCCAACCCGCACTGGGCCAGCGTGGTGGACTATGGCTTAAACCCTCGCAGTTTGAGAGGAGGCCCGTGCCCAACGGTGGGACAGTTTCTTAACAGGGCTAATATTATATTATTTTATTGTTATGTTATGTTATTTCAGTTTTAATTATTTTAGCAAGATCACGCTTGTATTAATAAATATTAAATAAAAAAAAACTTACAATTTGTTACATAGTCCAGTCATCATTTAGAAAAGTACAAACTTTGGTACCCATGATAAGATTTAACTTGTGTTATGGGTACCAGGGCTCTCTCATAAAATTATGTACTTAAGCAGACTAAGATATAAGAATTGTTTGTTACTTTATTGCTGTACCCTAATACCACTGCCATTTGTTTTTAATTTAATTTAATTGTAACTTATTAAATCAATGAATGAAACAAGCGGGATTGCCTGGCAAAATAAGGCGTATGGTTTGATTATTTTAGATTTAGTGAAAATATATATTGATGATTTAAATCAGAACTACAGAAGTAAGAATGTTCGTATAAATTTTGAGAACATGAATCTTCACCGAACGTGCATTATCGAGTACAAAACTTCATCATATCGCCAGAAGATGGCGCCTAGAAAATGACAATAAATGAACTACTAAAGTATTTTTGTCAAAAAATAATATAAATAATAACAGAAGGAGCATAGACAATAATTAAAAATAACTTTTAAAACATCACATAAATTTCATATTCCATTAACATTCACAACCAACGCCATCTGCTAAAACCAGTCGAAGATACCTCGAGAGCCTTAAAGTACAGCCTCCAATAACAGAACCTTAACTCTTTCCTAAACTCTTACTAAATCTCAAAAAATCTTAAAGGTGGCATTATTCTTTTAAAACTTAAGTAAATAAAGAAAAATTTTACTTGCCTTACTACAAATCCATCAATTTTTCATAGGTGAGGAACAGTCAACATTACCTATATCTATTAAGTTTCATGGCACGATACAATACAACTATGAAATTCTTAGCTGCACATGTTATTGACACAACACATTAAAATATCCCATATCAAGTATGAAGCCACAGCAAACATCACCACCAGAGACCCAAAGCAAACTGTTGATGATCCACACCAGCTCAGCTTGAATCACTGTCCTCTTTGGCGGGAACAGGCACACATCTTGCATCTCTTTCACACTTGCTAAACCAACTATCTCCGTCCCTCACCGGTGTCGATTAAAGTAAAACCATTACTGCGAGAACAAAAAAGGGTCCCCTTTGAGCAAATTGTAATATATCATCGCTTTGACGTTATGAGCCTGGGGTCTTCGGCCGTGCCACTCGGCTTTGTCCAGGAGCAGTAAATTTTATTGAAGTTAACGGTCTCAATGGTGCAACAAGCGATTTTTAACACACTTTGTAAATTTCGTTAAAAGTCATCGTAATGAGACAGCATATCTTTGGCAACTAAAGAGATTATAGAAATATGTTGCAAGGATTTCTGGTTAATATACTAGTGACTTGCATTTGATTTTGGAATTCCGTCGAAGAAGGGAATCATTTTAAGCCGCCTGTCAAATATTAAGATTATATCTTTCTGAAAAAATAGCCCTAACACAAGCCCTAAGTTTCGTTACTTTTTTCTGGTTTCACACAAAATGTAAAAGATATCAAACTGATGAGGGCGTAACATCAGCATTAACAGTTAAACATTAATTGCACTCTGCACCTAAAATTTGTTATATCCACAGTTACATTAATTTTAACTACATACATATATCTTACCTAAAAATACTGCTTATATTTTTATCAAGTATTTAGTATTTTACGCTCCATATACAAAAGACAGGACTATAAAATTTATAAGTTCATAATCCCTCAATACTGTTCCAGTCTGGAACGGGACGTAAGCTCCACAAGCCCCTAACCCTCACGGCTGGTAGGCCATCCATCAAACGGTAACAATGCCCAGGTTCGTCGGTTCAATGTCGGCAGAGCAGCTGATTTTATGTCGCTACTCGGCTCTTTATATCTACTAATATCACCATTGTGATATAGGTCATAAACTAGAATTTGGAACATTATTCTCAAACGTCAATTGTTAAAATAAAAGCGTGTAGTCTTTGTGGAAATAGAATTTTTATTGATCGTTTTGAAGATATAATATGTATTTGAGTTAGTAAATTGTGTAAGAAAATAAACATTTCAACCGTTATTTCCCAATTTATATATGAAAATTTGTTATATACGAGAATATTGACAAATTCGAAAAATTTAGTGATATCCACACTGTAAATACTCAGAGTAAAAATAATCTTGCTGTACATGTCACGCGTCTCCACAGAATTAGCAACTCGTTCAGGGGCCAGTGTATACGCCTTTATAACAAACTTCCCCAGGATATTCGAGATTTACCAATTAATAAATTAAAAACCATAATCAAGGCTAAATTATGTAAGAAAGCTTATTACAAAATCTCGGATTACATAGTAGATAAGACCACGTGGGATTTAAGTGCAATGTTATTAATAGTAATGCTGTGTATTGCTCTCTTATAATTACGGCAATGTTAAAGCGTAGCGTGTTATGCTTAAAGAGCTTGGGGTATTGCTGCTTTGTAGACACAATGTGGCCACCGTCTTTGGGGTTCTGGTTTGTTCATGCTCACTATAATGTCTTTGCTTGCGGTGGCTGTCTGGCGCGGATCACTCCCTTCCCTCCAATATGGTTGAGGGGAGTGATGGCTGTTCCGGCTGTCATACTCGTAAACGGGTGCTGCTTGTGGGGAGTGGTCCATCTGGAATCCTTTAGACGATCTTTACAGATAACATCATTAGATTCATATCTCGACCGTAAGGCATCACACTGGAGCTAGGTCGTAAACTATTTAATTGTAACCTAAACATTGTATCCACACAATATAATTGAAAAAAAGTAAAAGAAAAAAGAGAACAAGAAGTTAATAAAAAGACAAGCCCGCTGAGTAGCTTCGCCGGATCTTCTCAAAGGAGGCCGCGTTCGGTTTCGGTGGTAGATTAATAGTTAAATTAGATTTAAAAAAAAATGTAAATTTACTATTTGTAGCGCCCCCAAATATAAAAAATAAATTATTTTAGTTTGAGTTTACTAGACTCTGTAGATAAGAACTGAAGGTGAAGACTGCCTCGTTGGTCTGGTGGCAAAGCGCATCGCTTTGTGATCACGAGGTCCTGGGTTCAAATCCTAGGTCGGACAAATATAGTTTTTCTAACGAAAAATTCCCAGTATGAGTCCGGAGTCTGGAATTGTGCCCGGTATATGGCAATACGCTCGCCCCCTATTACATGGGGCCTAACATCGTCGGCGAAAGGTGGGTGTACTCAGTACACCTCTGCCATCCCCTCTGGGGAATATAGGCGTGACGGTGTGTGTGTGTGTGTCTGTGTATTTATGTAGGTATGAAAAAAGTTTCCCAAAATATGTTTTTTTTTAATAATGTGTTCTGATAGGGTTAAGGTTATAGGTTTTGCACTGAATTCATTTTATATTAATACTAACACTAAAACTTTAAGAGTCTCCGTAACCGATGAGCGTGTATGAGACGAAATATGAGAGTGAGGGAAGCCGGTCACGAACCCGTTCGCCCCGTATGTTTCGCTCCTGATACTCAACTGAACCCGTTCTTAAAATGATACCGTTCGCGTCTTCTGTAATATATGTCAACAGTTTTGGAAAACCTTTTAAAACCTTTTCAACTCAAAACAAAATTGTAGTCACAGTGAAATAAAATTCAGATTACAATATACATTTATTTTGAAAAATAATGTTTTATATTGAACCAGGGACGAAAGGTTACTTCATAAATATTAAATATAAGGTCACCCCGTGCTGAGGACAAAAGACGCTTTTTAATTACAGGGAGTGAAAACAGGAGGCGAACAGGTGCGAGACCGGGGAGCCAGAGAGGTGTGTAAGGAAAGAACCTGTTGGAGCTCTGTACAGTGTCTGTAGACAGGGACGCCTACCCCGCAAGGGATCTGGCGTGATGATATAGATGGACAGGTTGACAAACACACCATTACTCATAGCACTCGTATTTAAACACTAAGATTAGGGATTGGGGTGGATTTTTTGTGCATTCATGACTATCTCGCCGAGTTGTACTCGTACATATCATTATAATTATAGACTTTGTTATGTAAAGTATGTTTAAATAGCACTAATACGATGATTTTCGTTAAGTTCAAAGCTTCAAGGTTAAACTGGTTTGACTACCAGTAGATTAAAAACAAAAGACCAGAAAAATCATTTAACACGTGCGGAATCGATCAGTTCGAAGTATCCAATACACACACAATTGGCTTCTTATGGTCTTTCAATTATATTGCTCAACACGTTATGGTAATTGTTATGACCATTACAATCTATTTTAATTACAAAATTACTTTATAAATTAGCCAAATTCACACCCTTACGTTACGTCACATACTAAACAACATAATATTTCGTCCTTCTTAAATCATATTCTACATAGATACGTGTATGGGTACAATTCGCCTCTATCTTAATGAGTTTTTATCAGTCGGTAGGTAGAGACCTACATTACCTACGTACGAGTTTGTGGTTTAGAACATCTGTCATTATGTTTACTGGAAATGCTCAATTGTGAGAATTGGATTTTTCCAATGCACGCTAATCATTTTGTCTTAGCTACTACGCTCAAGATTCCTTTGTCATGTCTTAGCGGTACTTCTGCTTTTCCCAACAGCAGACTCAGTCTTTATGACACTGGCTAAAATAATAGGTTATACCCTATGGGCAAGTTCGAAGCCACCTGCAGTTCAAATTTATCACAGTACCCATGAGGCCTGTAACTTGGCTTAGCGACTGCTATGTTCCAGGATCGATGGCTTAACGTACCTTCCGAAACAAAACGACGCTTCAAATTACCACAAACTCTCACTCATCTCAAAAACACCCCAGTCACAGCACTGCGAGTGGCTTATTTTTATCTTCCATTGAATCATAGGTCTATCTCTTCTTCTTCTTCTTTAAGTCGTGGCTTCACACTAATTTAAAGTGTATTTTGCCTGTGTCCAGTGAGATATGTAATCGTCTATCTATCTATCTATCTATAACCTCACGCCAGATCCCTTGCGGGGTAGGCAGAGAGTACAGAGTTCCAACAGGTTGTTTCCTTACATACCTCTCTGGCTTCCTCGACTCTCATAGTTCGTCTCAATATGTAATCGTGTTTGTTTAAATTAATTCGACTCCCCGATGAACTTGATGATAACGATGATAATGAAATTATTGAAGTACCACCACCCTGGACAGTAAAGCAGTGGATACTTTACATAACAATTGCGACGACCGTTTTGAGGGAAGTCGAAAAGGCACGTTTTATCACTTTATTACAATTACCTTCACTTATGCACATATAAGAACATATAATGGTTAATATTCCACCAACATTACATATTATTAGTCGAAATAACACAAGTTTTGGAAATTAAAACAAATTGACAACTTCACTCTTCGACTTCCCGCCAAAACTCCCCTAGGTCTATCTCATTCCATGGATAAAATACTAAAGAGGCGTATCTCAAAAGAGTTTCAATTGTTTGATCTCTACGCAGTTTCGCAGATAGCAACGGATCACGTCGACTTAAACTTAAAAAAAAAAATAACGAGGTTGTCCTTTCTCGTAATTGTGCTCTTTATTTTTAAAATACGATGGCTCTTTAGGATAAATACTTGTGACAGACATGTTAGCTACCGAAACAGATTTTTGAACTATTATCTATCGACTGCTTACTATCAGAGACCCGGTATGTCCGTCTTATCGGCCGCACACAGTCATGAGCCCTTAAAAACTATGCACACAAACGAACAAAGTCATTACCAAATTAATGACATCCAGGTGACGAAAAAGCATTTTGTAAACAATTCTCCATCTGTACGGTCGTCTAGGTGCTTAGTGACTTAACAGTTATATGTGTCTATATTAATTACATGCATAAGTCATTAACTTTTCAGTGTATGGTGCAAGTTAATTATGTCTACATCAACCCCATCACCACCGAGCCCGCATTCTGACCACAATGACTCCAGGGATACAACATCAACAGAATTTTCGCATTCGGATTTGCCAAAGTACGACGTGTTTGAAGAACCTAAAAAAATAAATTGTAAATCAAGTGTGGTAACTTCACATGGTGTCGAAGATATACTATCAGATGGTGTCAATTATAACGTCCATGATAACGTTTTCCAGGATTGCAAACCAGAAGTTCTTTCATCTATTGCACAAGATTATAATTCAAGAGATTCCACCGGATTTAGCATCCAAGACATTCTTGGTTTGCATCAATCTTATAATCCTGCGAACGCTCAAGATATAGAGCCCAGATATGACTACCAGATTACAAACTACGATAATATAAGTAACAGTTCCAATAATTATGTATCAGGAGCAGAAGAAGTGATTGCAGAAAATTGCATTGATAAAAGTAACAACATTTTTAGTCCAAACACAACACAGGTTGGAAATCAAATTCTATACACAAGAAATTATGTTGCTAACGAACTTGTCCGGTACCATGATAGAGACGATCTAAGCAGCGATGTTGCCAAAGATTCTGCAAGAGAAATCGATAACTTAAACGAATCAAGTTTTCCTGGTCAGGTGAGTGCTACTGCAAAATGGACTTTATATATGTGATCATAAAAAAGAAACTACTTTACAGAAAAAAGAAAAACACAATTAGACAGTGACGTAGGTAACTTACCGCAGAATAACCGGATATATAACGACAATTTAATATTGTTGTAGATAGTAGCAATTAAGAATTAGGTCCAACTCACCTTATTGTATCACAGTACTCGATCAAATTAAGACGTATAACAATCCATTTAAAACTTACTTTTTCTTTTATATTTCAGAACCCTACATGGAGTAATAAACCCTGTTCAGACACTCCCATACGAGCATCATCTACATTATCAGGAAACGGTAAAACAATTGATGAATCTTATAAAACTTTTCTATAAATTGTGCAATTAACCTTGAATTTTATTACTGTTCATTTTTAGAAATATACTTTTGTATTTTCAGAAATGTCAGATTCGGCATCTTATCAAAAAGGTTTTACCAAGAGAGCTCGAACAGCGTACACCAGCTCCCAACTTGTCGAATTGGAAAATGAATTTCATCAAAACCGTTATCTCTGCAGACCAAGACGTATCGAACTCGCCAATTATTTACAATTATCGGAGCGGCAAATTAAAATCTGGTTCCAGAACAGAAGAATGAAATATAAGAAAGATAACAAACATAATAAGCCATCTTCATCTGTTGATGACAGTAGCCCTTCATGTTCTAAGGAATTATCACCTAGTCAAGATCATAAAATGAGTCACGCTAGAAGCTGCGGAGGTCACGACCGACATAGACCCCTTTTGACCGACAATCATTCGTCTCATCACAAGATCTATATTTCTCCAACCGATAATATCTCAAGACCACAGGAATACTCCTCAATCAGCCCGTTAAAATCTGTGATAACAGGACCCCAAGCTACAATAGAACTGCCGGCATACACTCCGAATTTGTCTTATTCATCGTACTACACTGCAGGCGCAAGTAGGTCTGCTTACTCACCGATGCCTGAGGTTTATCGGTACAGTAACGATGAGTCACTGCCATCAAATTCTAACGCTGTGTCTTCGTTAGCATCAGATAGCTACGTGCCGAATGGAGTAAACATAAAGTTAAACGATGATTTAGTGAGATTTAGTGCTGGTTCAACATATTATAACACTCTTTCGAGTGGTGTAGTTTTGCATCCACCTGTGTCTGACGGGTATGGATTTACTATGCCGTCGATAGCTGGACCCACATATGAAGAAAGCAGTCTCCATACGAAAACATCAACTTTGCCGCTATCACAGGATTCATACTATCCTTATTTAATGCCTTCAGAGTCTTCCAATCAACATTCTGCTAGTTTAACTAGCAATTATTCGTCTTACATATCGTTATAACACAAACTTGGTGTTACAGTTGCATGATTGTATTTTTGTGTATTTTGGTTCTCAAACTATTCATGTAACTTTACTATAATTTAAAAAAAAATTCTACGGCGAAAGTGTTTGTTTTTTATACGCAAACATTTTTATGACATAAATATTACTATAATAATTAATAAATAATTCTTATAATAATAAATATCACATTTTGTTTTATTGCTTTTATGAAACACCAAACTATATAAAAAATAAAACTCCCTATTCAATAATAACCATTTAAACTTAGAAATAAACATGTTTACCAAAAATATACTGCAAAGGTGTTTGGCATGTTTTTAAAGTATAACAATGGGTAGACACCCATTGTTATACTAATCACCCCTTATTGCGGGATTAACAACCAATGCCAAAATACCTCACCTATGGAAGGGGTAGCTAATTAGAAATTACCCCAGGTAACACTTATAAATAGGAAAACGTAACTAAATACACATCATTCAATCCCAGTACTTACTCTCATTACCATGTACTCTCACCAAAGTAGCTTCAATTGTAGCAACCTCAATATGGATGGCTACTGCAGAGATTTTGACAGCGGAACTTGGAATTATAGACAGGTATCAATCCATTAAGTTATCACATATATATTTTATATCATTTTTAATGCTTAACACTAATGTTTTAAACAGGATTTTTTTTAATGAATTCTCTTTTTCAGCTTTCCTCTGAAAATTCACACTACGTTGATGGATCAGTTCAAGACGTTGCTGCACCAGGAACAACAAACTATTTGACTCCTTACCAGGTATATTGATATAACATGTTTTTGTTTTTGTCTGTACTCTCTGCCTACCCCGCAAGGGATCTGGCGTGAGGTTATAGATAGATAGCTAGATGTTTTTGAATTATTAAATATATTATATATTCCTTTAATTAAAGAGTAGATACCAATGGTTTGGTTTTCTTTACAGGATCAGCAATGCATTTTGTGTTGCAGTGTTTCCCAGCCTTCAGCTATGCCACCACCTGTAGAAATTTAAAGCAATCTTAACAACGTTTACCTTCCAGCAAATCGAAATGTTCCCCTCTAGGTAATTGAACTATATAAATTAAAAAAAAAAACAAAACAAATAATTCATTATCAATATATAGAACGTTAGCCATATTGATTCAGATAATTTTATTTTCAGTGTCCTTCGACGTATCTGAAGCCAGTGTGTATCCTAATTTCAGTTTTTCTTCAAAATGTATCCTAATTTCAGATTTTTTTCTATGTTACAGTCGTGCTGTCATCAATCGGGTCCTTAAAAGCAATTGCCAAACGCAAACGTACTGTGTTCACTACAGAACGAGATCTTTAGTACTAAGCCTTACATCAGCCGTGAAGACAGACAGATTTTAGTCGAAATATTGCAAATCAATGATAAAGCAATTAAAATATGGTTTCAAAATCGCCGAATGAAGGGGAAAAGAATACCTGAAGAAGAAGTAGAAGCTACTAAAGAAAAATAATCGATAGCAGGAGAAAGAGTCAGTCCCGACATTTCTCGTATGGGTTATATACAGTCACAGATAATACTAAATACAGATGAATTTGGATACGTTAATCTTAATGACAGAGTTATGGGAGATTTAGTTGAAGTTATAGACAATTTTATAACTGCTGACAGTAAAAGAAATATTCCATGTAAATAAATTAAGGAAAACCATTTCTCCAGCAAGCGATTCTCATGATACTTCTGAAGATTATTCAGATTGGAAGCCAAGTGAACCTAATAAATCATTGCAAAGATTGTTTGATTTACAAACCATACTGAGATCATAGGATATAAGTCAACTAGTTTTAAACATAATTTCTATTACTATAAGGCTAAATTAAATTATTATGTACGTACGTACATACACATTTTATGTGTATGCATGTGACTTTCTAAGTTTCTAAATAAATTATTACTAAATTATTTACTTCAAAACTATCATTTCTCCTTATGAACCAACCTAGCGGCATTTTGTATGTTATGACTTTTGCATCCGTTTTCAAAATAATAGGGATGTTAAAATATTTGAATCTTAATAGGTATATAAAATCCCTGTTAGTGTTATTATTCTCTTTCTAAACGGAATGACTGATCTAGATGTTTTTTATACTTATGAGTAGTATTGTAAAAATGTGCGCTGAACGTTTAGCGTTTAGCTAACAGGCAACGCTTTCTATCGTTAAAGCACGTTAGAAACTAGAGCGTTTAAGCGCTGACTCGAAAGTTTTTACAACACTACTTATGATGTCACCTAAATGATTCTTAACTAAAGTTGAACCCGGTAGGTGTCGCTGTTGTCGATCATAACATGCACCCGTGCCGACAACTGCTAGGATACGATAAAACGTAATATCATATTATGAGGGTAGATTAAGAGGTAAAATAAAGAAAATCCTTACGACATTGTAACTTACAGTAAGAAGCGATCGCGTGCTTGACAAACCTTTGATATTCAGTTATATGATATATAAGTAAACAAAATGATACAAAACGTTCTGATGACCACATTGACGCCGTTAAGTAATACAAATGAGGTAGGTGACTTAAGATTCCCTGAAACATAATCCAAACTGTAAGATCCAAAACTATATCCGACATGGTCGATGTCTGATCATCTTCCTTTACCATGAGATTGTCCTTTGTTTTTATTAAGCAGGTTTTATATTTCAAGATAGATTTTTAAAATAATTTTGATAATTGCTCTTTTTTATTAAATATTTGCGATAGAACCCTCTCTAAGCACGAATTTATTAACAGAAACACAATTAGAAAGAAGGTGCTGCTTTAAACCTGTTTTTTTTTTCAATTTTATCTATCTATCTATAACCTCACGCCAGATCCCTTGCGGGGTAGGCAGAGAGTACAGAGTTCCAACAGGTTCTTTCCTTACATACCTCTCTGGCTTCCTCCACTCTCATAGTTCGTCTCATACACGCTCGCCGGTTACGGAGACTCTTGACTTTTCCATCAGATAAGACTCGGTTTATTTGGTCGTGGTAAGATAGTCTAGGTCTTCCCCGGTACCTGCATCCTTCCACTTTCACATTGTATATCTGTTTTGTCATTCTTTCCTCTGGCATTCTTTCTATATGCCCGAACCAACGGAGCATGCCCTTTCTCATCTTTACACCGATACTATCTTTCATACCTACTCGCTGTCTTACTATGCTGTTGCTAATGCTCAGCTTCACTCCGCACATCTTCCGCAGAGCTCGCATTTTATCACCAACATAAATAATAAATTAATTAAATAAATAATTAAGGAGATAAATAAGGACACCATGATACTTTTTAAATCTCTTTAAGTACCTATCAACATTCAGGAATACGAATAATCTTATAAAAAATACGAAATGGCTACTTCGAACCTCTGTTCCATAGCATCACATTCACTTCATATTATTTCTAATACAGATCACCTGTTGGGAAAACCGCCCTTTCACAACAGTCTGTCCTGAAAACTTGCAACAAAGAAACAAAGGTATGTCATAGGATATTATCATCATCAGCCGAAAGACGTCCACTGCAGAACAAAGGCCGCCCCCAAAGATCGCCACAATGACCGGCTGTGTGCTGTACGCATCCAGCTTCTTCCTGCGACCTACACCAGGTCATCGCTAATGTCATGTCATAGGATATAAATAAATATTATTTTACTACCAGTTGCCCCCGCGGATACATTCACCTGTAAATAATAGCCTAACACTCCCATACCCAGTTTTCAGGCTTATTTTGAAAAATCCTTTTTTAACAAATATGTAGAAACATAAGACGCTCGTAGCTTTTCTTTTTAATTGATTTCAAGTTGATAGACTTCAGAGTTATAGAAAATGATATATTGTGATAGGTATATATTTGCCGTTTGGTTAGATAGAAGATATATTACTGGGATATCAATCATAGAAATATTTCAGGCGTAACGAGATCAATAAAAAAGAAACCTACACGTGCTCGTACAGTTTTCTCAACAGACCAACTAAGAGCATTGGAGAAAACATTTTCCCGCTCCAAATACATAGATTCTAAACACCGTAGAGAACTGGCCAGGTCCCTAAACATCGGCGACAAATGCATCAAAATATGGTTTCAGAACAGGAGAATGAAAGAGAAGAGAGAATCGACTGACACAAGCGGTGAGTCTTCTAGTGAATTTTTGGTACAGTAACACCTAACTCTAAATCACCTTTACCCGAACTTCAAAGAGAGCAACCAACAACAAATCACACAAGCCAATTAGTTAAAAATCATGATTTTGTCTATCCTTTCCAACTTCCGACTTATCATTACCTATCAAATGAAGTTGTACCAAATATGTATGAAGGTGTCCAGAGAACGAATGTCTCCGCTTTTATTACGATAATAACGTATATCCGACTCAGTACTATTCAAATGAAAATGGCTATTTTGTAAATGAAGGCAATGGTAATTATCTTCAATGAAGTGCATAATTCTTAGATAACTATTAATTTTTAAACTTTTAAGACTATTTTTGCGTGTATTTAAGATATAAGGTCAGCTTCGTGTCAATTTAATTTAGTGAAGAACTTTTTATTCAACTTGGACTTATTAAAAATGAAAATATAAACTCTATACATTCATTTTGTCTACATGTTACCGTTTTTATGCTTAAAATTAATTTTAAAAGTTGCACTGTACTTAGTTTATAACAATCACCTTCTATTTAATTAATAAAATATTTAAAAAATATATAGCACTTATTTCCACAACTTGTATTTATTTTTCTATATCAAACCCACATATCTATAGGTTATATAAAACCTTTATTTCTATCAGAATCTGCTAAGAACGTGTGTTTTGTAAAGATTTTTTCAGTCTAAAATACCTATTTAAAATGTTTTCTATTTTATGTAATAAAGTTTAAAGTAAATATTATATCAAATAGTTTGATTTTTTTTCTAAACCAACAGAAGTACCGTACATCACACACCAACCACCAACAAACTGAATTACGTCCGGTCTTTATAGGGAACAGAAAATGAATTTTCGAAAGTTTACAGCTAACGTTTCTGATAGCTCTTCTATATATCTATGTCATCACGCCAGGTCCAGGAGGAACAGCTCTTCATTAACAAGCAAAGCAAGTCTGAGCTGGCACATAATCGTAGTTACGCTATAGGTATTCTAAACAAGTTCATCCTATGATGCCAAATGCCCTGGTTTTCATGAAACATCAAAGTATATAAAAAAAGACTCCCTATTTAATAATAACTATTTTACTTAGAAATAAACCTGTTTACCATAAATATACCGCAAAGGTGTTTTTACAGTATAACAATGGTTGTCTAATCACCCCTAATTAAGGGATTAATAACCAATGCTAAAATATCTTACCTATGAAAGGGATAGGTAGTTAGAAATTACCCCAGGTAACACTTATAAATAGGAAATCGTAACTAAATACATATCATTCAATCCCAGTACTTACTCTCATTACCATGTCCTCTCACCAAAGTAGCTTCAATTGTAGCAACCTCAATATGGATGGCTACTGCAGAGATTTTCACAGCGGAACTTGGAATTATAGACAGGTATCAATCGATTAAGTTATCTAATAAATATTTTATATCATTTTTAATGCTTAACACTGATGTTTTAAACAGAATTTTTAATTTAATGATTCTCTTTTTCAGCTTTCCTCTGAAAATTCACACTACGCTAATGGATCAGTTCAAGATGTTGCTGCACCAGGAACATCAAATTATTTGACTCCTTACCAGGTATATTGATATAAAATGTTTTTAAATCATTAAATATATTAGTTCCTTTAATTAAAGAGTAGATACCAATGGATTTTTTTCTTTACAGGATCAGCAATGTATGTCGTCTTGCAGTGTTTCCCAGCCTTCAGCTATGCCACCACCTGTACAACTTCAAAGCAATCTTAACAGCGTTTACCTTCCAGCAAATGGAAATGTTCCCCTCCAGGTAATTGAACTATATAAATAAAAAAAAACATATATTTCATTATCAAAATATGAAACGTTAGCCATATTGATCAAATAATTTCATTTTCAGTGTCCTTCGACGAATTTGGAGCCAGTATTGAAACCAGATCTACAAGTACCGAAACCATATCACAGTAATAATATAATGGCGAAGAAACATCGTGCACAGATTACTCGTGAGTTGACATTTATTACTAATTTTCCATTTCAAACTCCTCATATATCTCTTGATTTAGATGTACAACCAGTTCACCTATCAATAATTGCCTAATACTAGTTTCCCTACCAAAAGTAAGTAAGTAAACTGTAAGCGTAACCTAAACCGTAAACTATAAGTAAACGCGTTTAATGCAATTTTATTATCTATTATCTCGTCAATAATTATTTAAATTTCTATCAAAGTATTGAAGTAAGCAAAATGTATCCTAATTTCAGAAATTGTTCTATGTTACAGTCGTGCCCTCATCAAGCGGATCCTTCAAAGCAATTGTTAAATGCAAACGAAAACGTACTGTGTTCACGACAGAACAAGTTGCCGCACTTGAAGAGATCTTTAGTACTAAGCCTTACATCAGCCGTGAAGACAGACAGATTTTAGTCGAAAAATTGCAAATCAATGATAAGGCAATTAAAATATGGTTTCAAAATCGACGATTGAAGGGGAAAAGAATAACTCAAGAAGAAGTGGAAGCAACTGAAGAAAAGGAATCGACAGCAGGAGAAAGAGTCAGTCCCGACATTTCTCGTTTGGATTATATACAGTCACAGATAACACAAAATACAGATGAATTTGGATACGTTACTCTTGATGACAGAGTTATGGGAGATTTAGTTGATGTTATAGACAATTTTTTAACTGCTGACAGTAAAAGAAATATTCCATGTGAAGAAATTAAGGAAAACACAAGCAATCCTATATATGAGCCAGTTTCTCCAGCAAGCGATTGTCATGATACTTCTGAAGATTATTCACATTGGAAGCCAAGTGACCCCAATGAATCTTTGAAAATATTGTTTGATTTACAAACCCTACTAAGATCATAGGATATAAGTCCACTAGTTTTAAACATAATTTCTATTACTATAAGGCTAAATTAAATTATTATGTACGTACATACATACAAATTGTATGTAAATGCGTGTGACTTTCTAAGATTCTGAATAAATTATTGATAAATTATTTACATAAAGACTATCATTTTTCCTTATGAACCAACTTAGCGACTTTTGTATGTTATGACTTTTACATCATTTTCAAAATAAAAGGGAAGATAAAATATATGAATCTTTATAGGTATATAAAATCCCTGTGTGTGTAATTCTTCTATTCCTAAACGGAATGACCGATCCAGATGTTTTTTTATACTTGTGAGTAGTGTTGTAAAATGTGCGCTGAACGTTTAGCGTTTAGCACTGAGGCAACGCTTACGATCGTTGAAGCACGTTAGAAAATAGAGCGTTTAAGCGCTGACTCGAACGTTTTACAACATTACTTATGATACTTAGCTAAAGTTGAACCCGGAAAGGGACTATAAATAAACGTAATATCATATTATGAGGGTAGATTAAGAGGTAAAATAAAGAAAATCCTTACGACATTGTAACTTACAGTAAGAAGCGATCGCGTGCTTGACAAACCTTTGATATTCAGTTATATGATATATAAGTAAACAAAATGATACAAAACGTTCTGATGACCACATTGACGCCGTTAAGTAATACAAATGAGGTAGGTGACTTAAGATTCCCTGAAACATAATCCAAACTGTAAGATCCAAAACTATATCCGACATGGTCGATGTCTGATCATCTTCCTTTACCATGAAATTGTCCTTTGTTTTTATTAAGCAGGTTTTATATTTCAAGATAGATTTTTAAAATAATTTTGATAATTGCTCTTTTTTATTAAATATTTGCGATAGAACCCTCTCTAAGCACGAATTTATTAACAGAAACACAATTAGAAAGAAGGTGCTGCTTTAAACCTGTTTTTTTTTTCAATTTTATCTATCTATCTATAACCTCACGCCAGATCCCTTGCGGGGTAGGCAGAGAGTACAGAGTTCCAACAGGTTCTTTCCTTACATACCTCTCTGGCTTCCTCCACTCTCATAGTTCGTCTCATACACGCGCGCCGGTTACGGAGACTCTTGACTTTTCCATCAGATAAGACTCGGTTTATTTGGTCGTGGTAAGATAGTCTAGGTCTTCCCCGGTACCTGCATCCTTCCACTTTCACATTGTATATCTGTTTTGTCATTCTTTCCTCTGGCATTCTTTCTATATGCCCGAACCAACGGAGCATGCCCTTTCTCATCTTTACACCGATACTATCTTTCATACCTACTCGCTGTCTTACTATGCTGTTGCTAATGCTCAGCTTCACTCCGCACATCTTCCGCAGAGCTCGCATTTTATCACCAACATAAATAATAAATTAATTAAATAAATAATTTAGGAGATAAATAAGGACACCATGATACTTTTTAAATCTCTTTAAGTACCTATCAACATTCAGGAATACGAATAATCTTATAAAAAATACGAAATGGCTACTTCGAACCTCTGTTCCATAGCATTACATTCACTTCATATTATTTCTAATACAGATCACCTGTTGGGAAAACCGCCCTTTCACAACAGTCTGTCCTGAAAACTTGCAACAAAGAAACAAAGGTATGTCATAGGATATTATCATCATCAGCCGAAAGACGTCCACTGCAGAACAAAGGCCGCCCCCAAAGATCACCACAATGACCGGCTGTGTGCTGTACGCATCCAGCTTCTTCCTGCGACCTACACCAGGTCATCGCTAATGTCATGTCATAGGATATAAATAAATATTATTTTACTACCAGTTGCCCCCGCGGATACATTCACCTGTAAATAATAGCCTAACACTCCCATACCCAGTTTTCAGGCTTATTTTGAAAAATCCTTTTTTAACAAATATGTAGAAACATAAGACGCTCGTAGCTTTTCTTTTTAATTGATTTCAAGTTGATAGACTTCAGAGTTATAGAAAATGATATATTGTGATAGGTATATATTTGCCGTTTGGTTAGATAGAAGATATATTACTGGGATATCAATCATAGAAATATTTCAGGCGTAACGAGATCAATAAAAAAGAAACCTACACGTGCTCGTACAGTTTTCTCAACAGACCAACTAAGAGCATTGGAGAAAACATTTTCCCGCTCCAAATACATAGATTCTAAACACCGTAGAGAACTGGCCAGGTCCCTAAACATCGGCGACAAATGCATCAAAATATGGTTTCAGAACAGGAGAATGAAAGAGAAGAGAGAATCGACTGACACAAGCGGTGAGTCTTCTAGTGAATTTTTGGTACAGTAACACCTAACTCTAAATCACCTTTACCCGAACTTCAAAGAGAGCAACCAACAACAAATCACACAAGCCAATTAGTTAAAAATCATGATTTTGTCTATCCTTTCCAACTTCCGACTTATCATTACCTATCAAATGAAGTTGTACCAAATATGTATGAAGGTGTCCAGAGAACGAATGTCTCCGCTTTTATTACGATAATAACGTATATCCGACTCAGTACTATTCAAATGAAAATGGCTATTTTGTAAATGAAGGCAATGGTAATTATCTTCAATGAAGTGCATAATTCTTAGATAACTATTAATTTTTAAACTTTTAAGACTATTTTTGCGTGTATTTAAGATATAAGGTCAGCTTCGTGTCAATTTAATTTAGTGAAGAACTTTTTATTCATCTATAACCTCACGCCACATCCCTTGCGGGGTAGGCAGAGAGTACAGAGTTCCAACAGGTTCTTTCCTTACATACCTCTCTGGCTTCCTCGACTCTCATAGTTCGTCTCATACACGCTCGCCGGTTACGGAGACTCTTGACTTTTCCATCAGATAAGACTCGGTTTATTTGGTCGTGGTAAGATAGTCTAGGTCTTCCCCGGTACCTGCATCCTTCCACTTTCACATTGTATATCTGTTTTGTCATTCTTTCCTCTGGCATTCTTTCTATATGCCCGAACCAACGGAGCATGCCCTTTCTCATCTTTACACCGATACTATCTTTCATACCTACTCGCTGTCTTACCATGCTGTTGCTAATGCTCAGCTTCACTCCGCACATCTTCCGCAGAGCTCGCATTTCTACCGCATTTATCCTACTTTCATTCTCCTTCTTACATACCCAGCTCTCGCTACCATATAACAGCGTTGGGACAAGAACTCCGTTATGTATGGCCAGCTGCGCCTTATGGCTTAAGTGCCGGCTCCCGAGTAGCTTTCCCATCGCACTATTCACTCTGTTCCCTGCACTCACTCTTCTCTCTATGTCAGCGGTGTATTTCCCATCCCACCCTAACTACATTCCCGACCTGATAACAAATTTCAAAATCATCAAAACGTCTTACACAAACATCTAAACGCAATAGCTATAACCCAATTATGATGCTCATAATTAAGGGTGTGATGCGGAAGGAGCTCATAATGTTACCGTTTATATTCTGCTGACGGTACCTCGGCTATAAATCAGTGCGATAATAATTATACGGCGTCCATTTGTAGCCATAAGGGCGGACAAACATAGGAGCCTGATAATATTCGACGCACCCACAACAATAGATAGCGAAATAACATTTTATATCGTCATCAGTAACAAACAAGATGTTAATCCGATTAAACTTGGGCGGTGGTGATTTTATTTGTGAGGGTTTGACAGATGTCAATGGATTATATTTAAATAAAGTCTTAATCTTATAAGTCGCTAAAATATGCATAATCGCATCAGAACGCCGTCACTAAGAGGTATGAATGTCCTCTCCTTAAGACATTCATAGTTCTCATTAAAAGTACTAAAGAAATGTTTAGTAGACATAGCAAAAAATATACACAATACAATAGGTACTTCTAAAAATTCTTCCTTCATATTAAAAAGGGAACGACGATATTGACGGCAATTTTGTAACCTAAACTTAAAATATCGTAGAAAATAATTAATAAGGACAGACAGACTCACTGTACGAGATCAGATAAAGTACGAGCAGGCATGGATTCGATTCCCGCATGACATAGATCACTTGTGACCCACAAATATTAGTTTTGGTGTAGGCACAGGTGTGTGATGCAAATAAAATTCAAGCTTTTGATGCAATCATCTCAGAGGAATAATTTCTAAGGTGTATTGCTTTTTATTTAGAATAAATTTTATCTACAACATCACACGAGGTCCCTTGCAGGACAGGCTAATAGTAAACATTTACAACGAGTCCTTTCCTCACAAATCTCTTTCGCTGCCTCCACCCTCTTTCGTCTCATAAACGCTTGTCATTTCCTCTGGTCCGCTAACGCTTGACTTGCCCATCAGCTAGACTGATTGAAAGACAGTGTTAATCTTTACCGGTTCCTTTTACTTTTGCACCAACATTCACAAAAAAAAATATACTTGTCACTTTCACACGTGCTAATTAAAACGAGGATAAATGAAACTATTAGACACTTGCTTTCGCAGTAGGATAGGGTGTGACGTCACAGTAGTGGGTTGATCACGGCCAGAACCCTTTTCCAGGAGATTACACGTATCATGGGCGAGTGGGGTAAATAGCCCAGCCACCCTCCTAACATTTATCGGAATACGCATGTAAATAACACTGGGATCGGGGTTTGTGTCCTTTCATATTCCCGGCTATTGAAGCATGAAACTTATCATATTGTAAATAATTCAACGTTTTCTATAGCTTATTGGTGTTTCCGAATGAATTTGCTTTTCTGTGTATGGATTGGTGAAGGATAATTTTTTAAAATTTTGGGTTTGGTATCTGATTCTAGAATATAGTAAATAATTCAATGTGTTTAGATCGTTGGTGTTTTGAATGAACTTGCTTTTTTATAGTCTATTCTAAACCATATAATCTAGTAAAAAATTTAGAAACACTGGACGAAGATTAGATACTTATTTAGTAGCTTTCCAAAATTCATACTCATAAATAATATTTTTACTATACTCATCTTTCTTCCAAAATTGATTTTCTACTCCTCCGATAATTTTCCTCCGTTTCGTAATTACTCTGCCATTTCTTACAGCGGACGGCATAACTTGTTAAGAAACAAAAAATAATACACTTAAAGCTCATAGATTACAATGTCAAACAATCAATAGTATCACAACCCTTGAACGTATCTACATTCTTGGACAACTTAGCACACATTACTTACACAATACAACAGTCTAAATATAAACCCTCATTTTAAAAATCGCGTATAGGGCAAGGCCAGTGACGCGGCACCGTGCCCGGCATTATGGCCCACTCTAAAAATACCCTTTTTATCAGGAGCCCACCGACCCTCACAAAGTTTCTCAGGAATCATCGCTTCAATCCCACCCTTTAATATTGTTACATAATATTTTGATGATAAACCGATATCAACGCGATTTATGGATATTTGGATGTTGCATTATCTCTGCTATGATTGCCATGATTATTGGGAGCCTATAATAATGCCAATTAGAAAACTCTTCTGGTGTGACCAGAGGGCTTAGCACAAAAAGATTGATGTTAGCTCGTAAAGATGCTGTCATGTTCATGTTTATTTAATAAATTGTAGTATGACAAGGATGGCACATCAACTCGCTAGCGTCCGATAACGTCAAACTTTTCGTGCTAAGACCGCTGTTATTGCTGAAATCCATTCCTTCTTGCATATAATTTTAGGTAATTACAATATGGCGGAACGGCATTCCTATTCCTATTTGAATCTCATAGTACCTCATGGCAGTGAACACACGAAATTGATGTGTGTAGGCAATGTGGGCATATAAAGTTAAGATACACTAGTTACTGTCGACGTTCCTACAAACTGCTACGGGATCCAGGGATATGGAGGACTAAGGATTAGGATAACTAAGGATGTTGTCCATATAAGTTTTAGTTTTGACAAGCATTTCTCCTCTTATATTCATTGAAGTTGCATACCAATTTCATCAGACTAGACCTAAATTTTGTATAGACACCATTATGTAGCCATTTTGTAACAACTATCGCCTATCTAATAAATATCTTCCCAATATATTGACGATGCTTGAGCGAATATACACGTTTTGCGTCACAATAATATAGTACTACTTATTATGGAAGTTTTTAAAATGCCAAGCCAAGAGCAACCAACAACAAATCACACAAGCCAATTAGTTAAAAATCATGATTTTGTCTATCCTTTCCAACTTCCGACTTATCATTACCTATCAAATGAAGTTGTACCAAATATGTATGAAGGTGTCCAGAGAACGAATGTCGCCGCTTTTATTACGATAATAACGTATATCCGACTCAGTACTATTCAAATGAAAATGGCTATTTTGTAAATGAAGGCAATGGTAATTATCTTCAATGAAGTGCATAATTCTTAGATAACTATTAATTTTTAAACTTTTAAGACTATTTTTGCGTGTATTTAAGATATAGGGTCAGCTTCGTGTCAATTTAATTTAGTGAAGAACTTTTTATTCAACTTGGACTTATTAAAAATGAAAATATAAACTCTATACATTCATTTTGTCTACATGTTACCGTTTTTATGCTTAAAATTAATTTTAAAAGTTGCACTGTACTTAGTTTATAACAATCACCTTCTATTTAATTAATAAAATATTTAAAAAATATATAGCACTTATTTCCACAACTTGTATTTATTTTTCTATATCAAACCCACATATCTATAGGTTATATAAAACCTTTATTTCTATCAGAATCTGCTAAGAACGTGTGTTTTGTAAAGATTTTTTCAGTCTAAAATACCTATTTAAAATGTTTTCTATTTTATGTCATAAAGTTTAAAGTAAATATTATATCAAATAGTTTGATTTTTTTTCTAAACCAACAGAAGTACCGTACATCACACACCAACCACCAATAAACTGAATTACGTCCGGTCTTTATAGGGAACAGAAAATGAATTTTCGAAAGTTTACAGCTAACGTTTCTGATAGCTCTTCTATATATCTATGTCATCACGCCAGGTCCAGGAGGAACAGCTCTATTTATTAACAAGCAAAGCAAGTCTGAGCTGGCACATAATCGTAGTTACGCTATAGGTATTCTAAACAAGTTCATCCTATGATGCCAAATGCCCTGGTTTTCATGAAACATCAAAGTATATAAAAAAAGACTCCCTATTTAATAATAACTATTTTACTTAGAAATAAACCTGTTTACCATAAATATACCGCAAAGGTGTTTTTACAGTATAACAATGGTTGTCTAATCACCCCTAATTAAGGGATTAATAACCAATGCTAAAATATCTTACCTATGAAAGGGATAGGTAGTTAGAAATTACCCCAGGTAACACTTATAAATAGGAAATCGTAACTAAATACATATCATTCAATCCCAGTACTTACTCTCATTACCATGTCCTCTCACCAAAGTAGCTTCAATTGTAGCAACCTCAATATGGATGGCTACTGCAGAGATTTTCACAGCGGAACTTGGAATTATAGACAGGTATCAATCGATTAAGTTATCTAATAAATATTTTATATCATTTTTAATGCTTAACACTGATGTTTTAAACAGAATTTTTAATTTAATGATTCTCTTTTTCAGCTTTCCTCTGAAAATTCACACTACGCTAATGGATCAGTTCAAGATGTTGCTGCACCAGGAACATCAAATTATTTGACTCCTTACCAGGTATATTGATATAAAATGTTTTTAAATCATTAAATATATTAGTTCCTTTAATTAAAGAGTAGATACCAATGGATTTTTTTCTTTACAGGATCAGCAATGTATGTCGTCTTGCAGTGTTTCCCAGCCTTCAGCTATGCCACCACCTGTACAACTTCAAAGCAATCTTAACAGCGTTTACCTTCCAGCAAATGGAAATGTTCCCCTCCAGGTAATTGAACTATATAAATAAAAAAAAACATATATTTCATTATCAAAATATGAAACGTTAGCCATATTGATCAAATAATTTCATTTTCAGTGTCCTTCGACGAATTTGGAGCCAGTATTGAAACCAGATCTACAAGTACCGAAACCATATCACAGTAATAATATAATGGCGAAGAAACATCGTGCACAGATTACTCGTGAGTTGACATTTATTACTAATTTTCCATTTCAAACTCCTCATATATCTCTTGATTTAGATGTACAACCAGTTCACCTATCAATAATTGCCTAATACTAGTTTCCCTACCAAAAGTAAGTAAGTAAACTGTAAGCGTAACCTAAACCGTAAACTATAAGTAAACGCGTTTAATGCAAATTTATTATCTATTATCTCGTCAATAATTATTTAAATTTCTATCAAAGTATTGAAGTAAGCAAAATGTATCCTAATTTCAGAAATTGTTCTATGTTACAGTCGTGCCCTCATCAAGCGGATCCTTCAAAGCAATTGTTAAATGCAAACGAAAACGTACTGTGTTCACGACAGAACAAGTTGCCGCACTTGAAGAGATCTTTAGTACTAAGCCTTACATCAGCCGTGAAGACAGACAGATTTTAGTCGAAAAATTGCAAATCAATGATAAGGCAATTAAAATATGGTTTCAAAATCGACGATTGAAGGGGAAAAGAATAACTCAAGAAGAAGTGGAAGCAACTGAAGAAAAGGAATCGACAGCAGGAGAAAGAGTCAGTCCCGACATTTCTCGTTTGGATTATATACAGTCACAGATAACACAAAATACAGATGAATTTGGATACGTTACTCTTGATGACAGAGTTATGGGAGATTTAGTTGATGTTATAGACAATTTTTTAACTGCTGACAGTAAAAGAAATATTCCATGTGAAGAAATTAAGGAAAACACAAGCAATCCTATATATGAGCCAGTTTCTCCAGCAAGCGATTGTCATGATACTTCTGAAGATTATTCACATTGGAAGCCAAGTGACCCCAATGAATCTTTGAAAATATTGTTTGATTTACAAACCCTACTAAGATCATAGGATATAAGTCCACTAGTTTTAAACATAATTTCTATTACTATAAGGCTAAATTAAATTATTATGTACGTACATACATACAAATTGTATGTAAATGCGTGTGACTTTCTAAGATTCTGAATAAATTATTGATAAATTATTTACATAAAGACTATCATTTTTCCTTATGAACCAACTTAGCGACTTTTGTATGTTATGACTTTTACATCATTTTCAAAATAAAAGGGAAGATAAAATATATGAATCTTTATAGGTATATAAAATCCCTGTGTGTGTAATTCTTCTATTCCTAAACGGAATGACCGATCCAGATGTTTTTTTATACTTGTGAGTAGTGTTGTAAAATGTGCGCTGAACGTTTAGCGTTTAGCACTGAGGCAACGCTTACGATCGTTGAAGCACGTTAGAAACTAGAGCGTTTAAGCGCTGACTCGAACGTTTTACAACATTACTTATGATACTTAGCTAAAGTTGAACCCGGAAAGGGACTATAAATAAACGTAATATCATATTATGAGGGTAGATTAAGAGGTAAAATAAAGAAAATCCTTACGACATTGTAACTTACAGTAAGAAGCGATCGCGTGCTTGACAAACCTTTGATATTCAGTTATATGATATATAAGTAAACAAAATGATACAAAACGTTCTGATGACCACATTGACGCCGTTAAGTAATACAAATGAGGTAGGTGACTTAAGATTCCCTGAAACATAATCCAAACTGTAAGATCCAAAACTATATCCGACATGGTCGATGTCTGATCATCTTCCTTTACCATGAAATTGTCCTTTGTTTTTATTAAGCAGGTTTTATATTTCAAGATAGATTTTTAAAATAATTTTGATAATTGCTCTTTTTTATTAAATATTTGCGATAGAACCCTCTCTAAGCACGAATTTATTAACAGAAACACAATTAGAAAGAAGGTGCTGCTTTAAACCTGTTTTTTTTTTCAATTTTATCTATCTATCTATAACCTCACGCCAGATCCCTTGCGGGGTAGGCAGAGAGTACAGAGTTCCAACAGGTTCTTTCCTTACATACCTCTCTGGCTTCCTCCACTCTCATAGTTCGTCTCATACACGCGCGCCGGTTACGGAGACTCTTGACTTTTCCATCAGATAAGACTCGGTTTATTTGGTCGTGGTAAGATAGTCTAGGTCTTCCCCGGTACCTGCATCCTTCCACTTTCACATTGTATATCTGTTTTGTCATTCTTTCCTCTGGCATTCTTTCTATATGCCCGAACCAACGGAGCATGCCCTTTCTCATCTTTACACCGATACTATCTTTCATACCTACTCGCTGTCTTACTATGCTGTTGCTAATGCTCAGCTTCACTCCGCACATCTTCCGCAGAGCTCGCATTTTATCACCAACATAAATAATAAATTAATTAAATAAATAATTTAGGAGATAAATAAGGACACCATGATACTTTTTAAATCTCTTTAAGTACCTATCAACATTCAGGAATACGAATAATCTTATAAAAAATACGAAATGGCTACTTCGAACCTCTGTTCCATAGCATTACATTCACTTCATATTATTTCTAATACAGATCACCTGTTGGGAAAACCGCCCTTTCACAACAGTCTGTCCTGAAAACTTGCAACAAAGAAACAAAGGTATGTCATAGGATATTATCATCATCAGCCGAAAGACGTCCACTGCAGAACAAAGGCCGCCCCCAAAGATCACCACAATGACCGGCTGTGTGCTGTACGCATCCAGCTTCTTCCTGCGACCTACACCAGGTCATCGCTAATGTCATGTCATAGGATATAAATAAATATTATTTTACTACCAGTTGCCCCCGCGGATACATTCACCTGTAAATAATAGCCTAACACTCCCATACCCAGTTTTCAGGCTTATTTTGAAAAATCCTTTTTTAACAAATATGTAGAAACATAAGACGCTCGTAGCTTTTCTTTTTAATTGATTTCAAGTTGATAGACTTCAGAGTTATAGAAAATGATATATTGTGATAGGTATATATTTGCCGTTTGGTTAGATAGAAGATATATTACTGGGATATCAATCATAGAAATATTTCAGGCGTAACGAGATCAATAAAAAAGAAACCTACACGTGCTCGTACAGTTTTCTCAACAGACCAACTAAGAGCATTGGAGAAAACATTTTCCCGCTCCAAATACATAGATTCTAAACACCGTAGAGAACTGGCCAGGTCCCTAAACATCGGCGACAAATGCATCAAAATATGGTTTCAGAACAGGAGAATGAAAGAGAAGAGAGAATCGACTGACACAAGCGGTGAGTCTTCTAGTGAATTTTTGGTACAGTAACACCTAACTCTAAATCACCTTTACCCGAACTTCAAAGAGAGCAACCAACAACAAATCACACAAGCCAATTAGTTAAAAATCATGATTTTGTCTATCCTTTCCAACTTCCGACTTATCATTACCTATCAAATGAAGTTGTACCAAATATGTATGAAGGTGTCCAGAGAACGAATGTCTCCGCTTTTATTACGATAATAACGTATATCCGACTCAGTACTATTCAAATGAAAATGGCTATTTTGTAAATGAAGGCAATGGTAATTATCTTCAATGAAGTGCATAATTCTTAGATAACTATTAATTTTTAAACTTTTAAGACTATTTTTGCGTGTATTTAAGATATAAGGTCAGCTTCGTGTCAATTTAATTTAGTGAAGAACTTTTTATTCATCTATAACCTCACGCCACATCCCTTGCGGGGTAGGCAGAGAGTACAGAGTTCCAACAGGTTCTTTCCTTACATACCTCTCTGGCTTCCTCGACTCTCATAGTTCGTCTCATACACGCTCGCCGGTTACGGAGACTCTTGACTTTTCCATCAGATAAGACTCGGTTTATTTGGTCGTGGTAAGATAGTCTAGGTCTTCCCCGGTACCTGCATCCTTCCACTTTCACATTGTATATCTGTTTTGTCATTCTTTCCTCTGGCATTCTTTCTATATGCCCGAACCAACGGAGCATGCCCTTTCTCATCTTTACACCGATACTATCTTTCATACCTACTCGCTGTCTTACCATGCTGTTGCTAATGCTCAGCTTCACTCCGCACATCTTCCGCAGAGCTCGCATTTCTACCGCATTTATCCTACTTTCATTCTCCTTCTTACATACCCAGCTCTCGCTACCATATAACAGCGTTGGGACAAGAACTCCGTTATGTATGGCCAGCTGCGCCTTATGGCTTAAGTGCCGGCTCCCGAGTAGCTTTCCCATCGCACTATTCACTCTGTTCCCTGCACTCACTCTTCTCTCTATGTCAGCGGTGTATTTCCCATCCCACCCTAACTACATTCCCGACCTGATAACAAATTTCAAAATCATCAAAACGTCTTACACAAACATCTAAACGCAATAGCTATAACCCAATTATGATGCTCATAATTAAGGGTGTGATGCGGAAGGAGCTCATAATGTTACCGTTTATATTCTGCTGACGGTACCTCGGCTATAAATCAGTGCGATAATAATTATACGGCGTCCATTTGTAGCCATAAGGGCGGACAAACATAGGAGCCTGATAATATTCGACGCACCCACAACAATAGATAGCGAAATAACATTTTATATCGTCATCAGTAACAAACAAGATGTTAATCCGATTAAACTTGGGCGGTGGTGATTTTATTTGTGAGGGTTTGACAGATGTCAATGGATTATATTTAAATAAAGTCTTAATCTTATAAGTCGCTAAAATATGCATAATCGCATCAGAACGCCGTCACTAAGAGGTATGAATGTCCTCTCCTTAAGACATTCATAGTTCTCATTAAAAGTACTAAAGAAATGTTTAGTAGACATAGCAAAAAATATACACAATACAATAGGTACTTCTAAAAATTCTTCCTTCATATTAAAAAGGGAACGACGATATTGACGGCAATTTTGTAACCTAAACTTAAAATATCGTAGAAAATAATTAATAAGGACAGACAGACTCACTGTACGAGATCAGATAAAGTACGAGCAGGCATGGATTCGATTCCCGCATGACATAGATCACTTGTGACCCACAAATATTAGTTTTGGTGTAGGCACAGGTGTGTGATGCAAATAAAATTCAAGCTTTTGATGCAATCATCTCAGAGGAATAATTTCTAAGGTGTATTGCTTTTTATTTAGAATAAATTTTATCTACAACATCACACGAGGTCCCTTGCAGGACAGGCTAATAGTAAACATTTACAACGAGTCCTTTCCTCACAAATCTCTTTCGCTGCCTCCACCCTCTTTCGTCTCATAAACGCTTGTCATTTCCTCTGGTCCGCTAACGCTTGACTTGCCCATCAGCTAGACTGATTGAAAGACAGTGTTAATCTTTACCGGTTCCTTTTACTTTTGCACCAACATTCACAAAAAAAAATATACTTGTCACTTTCACACGTGCTAATTAAAACGAGGATAAATGAAACTATTAGACACTTGCTTTCGCAGTAGGATAGGGTGTGACGTCACAGTAGTGGGTTGATCACGGCCAGAACCCTTTTCCAGGAGATTACACGTATCATGGGCGAGTGGGGTAAATAGCCCAGCCACCCTCCTAACATTTATCGGAATACGCATGTAAATAACACTGGGATCGGGGTTTGTGTCCTTTCATATTCCCGGCTATTGAAGCATGAAACTTATCATATTGTAAATAATTCAACGTTTTCTATAGCTTATTGGTGTTTCCGAATGAATTTGCTTTTCTGTGTATGGATTGGTGAAGGATAATTTTTTAAAATTTTGGGTTTGGTATCTGATTCTAGAATATAGTAAATAATTCAATGTGTTTAGATCGTTGGTGTTTTGAATGAACTTGCTTTTTTATAGTCTATTCTAAACCATATAATCTAGTAAAAAATTTAGAAACACTGGACGAAGATTAGATACTTATTTAGTAGCTTTCCAAAATTCATACTCATAAATAATATTTTTACTATACTCATCTTTCTTCCAAAATTGATTTTCTACTCCTCCGATAATTTTCCTCCGTTTCGTAATTACTCTGCCATTTCTTACAGCGGACGGCATAACTTGTTAAGAAACAAAAAATAATACACTTAAAGCTCATAGATTACAATGTCAAACAATCAATAGTATCACAACCCTTGAACGTATCTACATTCTTGGACAACTTAGCACACATTACTTACACAATACAACAGTCTAAATATAAACCCTCATTTTAAAAATCGCGTATAGGGCAAGGCCAGTGACGCGGCACCGTGCCCGGCATTATGGCCCACTCTAAAAATACCCTTTTTATCAGGAGCCCACCGACCCTCACAAAGTTTCTCAGGAATCATCGCTTCAATCCCACCCTTTAATATTGTTACATAATATTTTGATGATAAACCGATATCAACGCGATTTATGGATATTTGGATGTTGCATTATCTCTGCTATGATTGCCATGATTATTGGGAGCCTATAATAATGCCAATTAGAAAACTCTTCTGGTGTGACCAGAGGGCTTAGCACAAAAAGATTGATGTTAGCTCGTAAAGATGCTGTCATGTTCATGTTTATTTAATAAATTGTAGTATGACAAGGATGGCACATCAACTCGCTAGCGTCCGATAACGTCAAACTTTTCGTGCTAAGACCGCTGTTATTGCTGAAATCCATTCCTTCTTGCATATAATTTTAGGTAATTACAATATGGCGGAACGGCATTCCTATTCCTATTTGAATCTCATAGTACCTCATGGCAGTGAACACACGAAATTGATGTGTGTAGGCAATGTGGGCATATAAAGTTAAGATACACTAGTTACTGTCGACGTTCCTACAAACTGCTACGGGATCCAGGGATATGGAGGACTAAGGATTAGGATAACTAAGGATGTTGTCCATATAAGTTTTAGTTTTGACAAGCATTTCTCCTCTTATATTCATTGAAGTTGCATACCAATTTCATCAGACTAGACCTAAATTTTGTATAGACACCATTATGTAGCCATTTTGTAACAACTATCGCCTATCTAATAAATATCTTCCCAATATATTGACGATGCTTGAGCGAATATACACGTTTTGCGTCACAATAATATAGTACTACTTATTATGGAAGTTTTTAAAATGCCAAGCCAAGAGCAACCAACAACAAATCACACAAGCCAATTAGTTAAAAATCATGATTTTGTCTATCCTTTCCAACTTCCGACTTATCATTACCTATCAAATGAAGTTGTACCAAATATGTATGAAGGTGTCCAGAGAACGAATGTCGCCGCTTTTATTACGATAATAACGTATATCCGACTCAGTACTATTCAAATGAAAATGGCTATTTTGTAAATGAAGGCAATGGTAATTATCTTCAATGAAGTGCATAATTCTTAGATAACTATTAATTTTTAAACTTTTAAGACTATTTTTGCGTGTATTTAAGATATAGGGTCAGCTTCGTGTCAATTTAATTTAGTGAAGAACTTTTTATTCAACTTGGACTTATTAAAAATGAAAATATAAACTCTATACATTCATTTTGTCTACATGTTACCGTTTTTATGCTTAAAATTAATTTTAAAAGTTGCACTGTACTTAGTTTATAACAATCACCTTCTATTTAATTAATAAAATATTTAAAAAATATATAGCACTTATTTCCACAACTTGTATTTATTTTTCTATATCTATAGGTTATATAAAACCTTTATTTCTATCAGAATCTGCTAAGAACGTGTGTTTTGTAAAGATTTTTTCAGTCTAAAATACCTATTTAAAATGTTTTCTATTTTATGTCATAAAGTTTAAAGTAAATATTATATCAAATAGTTTGATTTTTTTTCTAAACCAACAGAAGTACCGTACATCACACACCAACCACCAATAAACTGAATTACGTCCGGTCTTTATAGGGAACAGAAAATGAATTTTCGAAAGTTTACAGCTAACGTTTCTGATAGCTCTTCTATATATCTATGTCATCACGCCAGGTCCAGGAGGAACAGCTCTATTTATTAACAAGCAAAGCAAGTCTGAGCTGGCACATAATCGTAGTTACGCTATAGGTATTCTAAACAAGTTCATCCTATGATGCCAAATGCCCTGGTTTTCATGAAACATCAAAGTATATAAAAAAAGACTCCCTATTTAATAATAACTATTTTACTTAGAAATAAAACTGTTTACCATAAATATACCGCAAAGGTGTTTTTACAGTATAACAATGGTTGTCTAATCACCCCTAATTAAGGGATTAATAACCAATGCTAAAATATCTTACCTATGAAAGGGATAGGTAGTTAGAAATTACCCCAGGTAACACTTATAAATAGGAAATCGTAACTAAATACATATCATTCAATCCCAGTACTTACTCTCATTACCATGTCCTCTCACCAAAGTAGCTTCAATTGTAGCAACCTCAATATGGATGGCTACTGCAGAGATTTTCACAGCGGAACTTGGAATTATAGACAGGTATCAATCGATTAAGTTATCTAATAAATATTTTATATCATTTTTAATGCTTAACACTGATGTTTTAAACAGAATTTTTAATTTAATGATTCTCTTTTTCAGCTTTCCTCTGAAAATTCACACTACGCTAATGGATCAGTTCAAGATGTTGCTGCACCAGGAACATCAAATTATTTGACTCCTTACCAGGTATATTGATATAAAATGTTTTTAAATCATTAAATATATCAGTTCCTTTAATTAAAGAGTAGATACCAATGGATTTTTTTCTTTACAGGATCAGCAATGTATGTCGTCTTGCAGTGTTTCCCAGCCTTCAGCTATGCCACCACCTGTACAACTTCAAAGCAATCTTAACAGCGTTTACCTTCCAGCAAATGGAAATGTTCCCCTCCAGGTAATTGAACTATATAAATAAAAAAAAACATATATTTCATTATCAAAATATGAAACGTTAGCCATATTGATCAAATAATTTCATTTTCAGTGTCCTTCGACGAATTTGGAGCCAGTATTGAAACCAGATCTACAAGTACCGAAACCATATCACAGTAATAATATAATGGCGAAGAAACATCGTGCACAGATTACTCGTGAGTTGACATTTATTACTAATTTTCCATTTCAAACTCCTCATATATCTCTTGATTTAGATGTACAACCAGTTCACCTATCAATAATTGCCTAATACTAGTTTCCCTACCAAAAGTAAGTAAGTAAACTGTAAGCGTAACCTAAACCGTAAACTATAAGTAAACGCGTTTAATGCAAATTTATTATCTATTATCTCGTCAATAATTATTTAAATTTCTATCAAAGTATTGAAGTAAGCAAAATGTATCCTAATTTCAGAAATTGTTCTATGTTACAGTCGTGCCCTCATCAAGCGGATCCTTCAAAGCAATTGTTAAATGCAAACGAAAACGTACTGTGTTCACGACAGAACAAGTTGCCGCACTTGAAGAGATCTTTAGTACTAAGCCTTACATCAGCCGTGAAGACAGACAGATTTTAGTCGAAAAATTGCAAATCAATGATAAGGCAATTAAAATATGGTTTCAAAATCGACGATTGAAGGGGAAAAAAATAACTCAAGAAGAAGTGGAAGCAACTGAAGAAAAGAAATCGACAGCAGGAGAAAGAGTCAGTCCCGACATTTCTCGTTTGGATTATATACAGTCACAGATAACACAAAATACAGATGAATTTGGATACGTTACTCTTGATGACAGAGTTATGGGAGATTTAGTTGATGTTATAGACAATTTTTTAACTGCTGACAGTAAAAGAAATATTCCATGTGAAGAAATTAAGGAAAACACAAGCAATCCTATATATGAGCCAGTTTCTCCAGCAAGCGATTGTCATGATACTTCTGAAGATTATTCACATTGGAAGCCAAGTGACCCCAATGAATCTTTGAAAATATTGTTTGATTTACAAACCCTACTAAGATCATAGGATATAAGTCCACTAGTTTTAAACATAATTTCTATTACTATAAGGCTAAATTAAATTATTATGTACGTACATACATACAAATTGTATGTAAATGCGTGTGACTTTCTAAGATTCTGAATAAATTATTGATAAATTATTTACATAAAGACTATCATTTTTCCTTATGAACCAACTTAGCGACTTTTGTATGTTATGACTTTTACATCATTTTCAAAATAAAAGGGAAGATAAAATATATGAATCTTTATAGGTATATAAAATCCCTGTGTGTGTAATTCTTCTATTCCTAAACGGAATGACCGATCCAGATGTTTTTTTATACTTGTGAGTAGTGTTGTAAAATGTGCGCTGAACGTTTAGCGTTTAGCACTGAGGCAACGCTTACGATCGTTGAAGCACGTTAGAAACTAGAGCGTTTAAGCGCTGACTCGAACGTTTTACAACATTACTTATGATACTTAGCTAAAGTTGAACCCGGAAAGGGACTATAAATAAACGTAATATCATATTATGAGGGTAGACTAAGAGGTAAACTAAAGAAAATCCTTACGACATTGTAACTTACAGTAAGAAGCGATCGCGTGCTTGACAAACCTTTGATATTCAGTTATATGATATATAAGTAAACAAAATGATACAAAACGTTCTGATGACCACATTGACGCCGTTAAGTAATACAAATGAGGTAGGTGACTTAAGATTCCCTGAAACATAATCCAAACTGTAAGATCCAAAACTATATCCGACATGGTCGATGTCTGATCATCTTCCTTTACCATGAAATTGTCCTTTGTTTTTATTAAGCAGGTTTTATATTTCAAGATAGATTTTTAAAATAATTTTGATAATTGCTCTTTTTTATTAAATATTTGCGATAGAACCCTCTCTAAGCACGAATTTATGAACAGAAACATAATTAGAAAGAAGGTGCTGCTTTAAACCTGTTTTTTTTTCAATTTTATCTATCTATCTATAACCTCACGCCAGATCCCTTGCGGGGTAGGCAGAGAGTACAGAGTTCCAACAGGTTCTTTCCTTACATACCTCTCTGGCTTCCTCCACTCTTATAGTTCGTCTCATACACGCGCGCCGGTTACGGAGACTCTTGACTTTTCCATCAGATAAGACTCGGTTTATTTGGTCGTGGTAAGATAGTCTAGGTCTTCCCCGGTACCTGCATCCTTCCACTTTCACATTGTATATCTGTTTTGTCATTCTTTCCTCTGGCATTCTTTCTATATGCCCGAACCAACGGAGCATGCCCTTTCTCATCTTTACACCGATACTATCTTTCATACCTACTCGCTGTCTTACTATGCTGTTGCTAATGCTCAGCTTCACTCCGCACATCTTCCGCAGAGCTCGCATTTTATCACCAACATAAATAATAAATTAATTAAATAAATAATTTAGGAGATAAATAAGGACACCATGATACTTTTTAAATCTCTTTAAGTACCTATCAACATTCAGGAATACGAATAATCTTATAAAAAATACGAAATGGCTACTTCGAACCTCTGTTCCATAGCATTACATTCACTTCATATTATTTCTAATACAGATCACCTGTTGGGAAAGCCGCCCTTTCACAACAGTCTGTCCTGAAAACTTGCAACAAAGAAACAAAGGTATGTCATAGGATATTATCATCATCAGCCGAAAGACGTCCACTGCAGAACAAAGGCCGCCCCCAAAGATCGCCACAATGACCGGCTGTGTGCTGTACGCATCCAGCTTCTTCCTGCGACCTACACCAGGTCATCGCTAATGTCATGTCATAGGATATAAATAAATATTATTTTACTACCAGTTGCCCCCGCGGATACATTCACCTGTAAATAATAGCCTAACACTCCCATACCCAGTTTTCAGGCTTATTTTGAAAAATCCTTTTTTAACAAATATGTAGAAACATAAGACGCTCGTAGCTTTTCTTTTTAATTGATTTCAAGTTGATAGACTTCAGAGTTATAGAAAATGATATATTGTGATAGGTATATATTTGCCGTTTGGTTAGATAGAAGATATATTACTGGGATATCAATCATAGAAATATTTCAGGCGTAACGAGATCAATAAAAAAGAAACCTACACGTGCTCGTACAGTTTTCTCAACAGACCAACTAAGAGCATTGGAGAAAACATTTTCCCGCTCCAAATACATAGATTCTAAACACCGTAGAGAACTGGCCAGGTCCCTAAACATCGGCGACAAATGCATCAAAATATGGTTTCAGAACAGGAGAATGAAAGAGAAGAGAGAATCGACTGACACAAGCGGTGAGTCTTCTAATGAATTTTTGGTACAGTAACACCTAACTCTAAATCACCTTTACCCGAACTTCAAAGAGAGCAACCAACAACAAATCACACAAGCCAATTAGTTAAAAATCATGATTTTGTCTATCCTTTCCAACTTCCGACTTATCATTACCTATCAAATGAAGTTGTACCAAATATGTATGAAGGTGTCCAGAGAACGAATGTCTCCGCTTTTATTACGATAATAACGTATATCCGACTCAGTACTATTCAAATGAAAATGGCTATTTTGTAAATGAAGGCAATGGTAATTATCTTCAATGAAGTGCATAATTCTTAGATAACTATTAATTTTTAAACTTTTAAGACTATTTTTGCGTGTATTTAAGATATAAGGTCAGCTTCGTGTCAATTTAATTTAGTGAAGAACTTTTTATTCAACTTGGACTTATTAAAAATGAAAATATAAACTCTATATTTCATTCATTTTGTCTACATGTTACCGTTTTTATGCTTAAAATTAATTTTAAAAGTTGCACTGTACTTAGTTTATAACAATCACCTTCTATTTAATTAATAAAATATTTAAAAAATATATAGCACTTATTTCCACAACTTGTATTTATTTTTCTATATCAAACCCACATATCTATAGGTTATATAAAACCTTTATTTCTATCAGAATCTGCTAAGAACGTGTGTTTTGTAAAGATTTTTTCAGTCTAAAATACCTATTTAAAATGTTTTCTATTTTATGTCATAAAGTTTAAAGTAAATATTATATCAAATAGTTTGATTTTTTTTCTAAACCAACAGAAGTACCGTACATCACACACCAACCACCAACAAACTGAATTACGTCCGGTCTTTATAGGGAACAGAAAATGAATTTTCGAAAGTTTACAGCTAACGTTTCTGATAGCTCTTCTATATATCTATGTCATCACGCCAGGTCCAGGAGGAACAGCTCTTCATTAACAAGCAAAGCAAGTCTGAGCTGGCACATAATCGTAGTTACGCTATAGGTATTCTAAACAATTTCATCCTATGATGCCAAATGCCCTGGTTTTTATGAAACATCAAAGTATATATAAAAAGACTCCCTATTTAATAATAACTATTTTACTTAGAAATAAACCTGTTTACCATAAATATACCGCAAAGGTGTTTTTACAGTATAACAATGGTTGTCTAATCACCCCTAATTAAGGGATTAATAACCAATGCTAAAATATCTTACCTATGAAAGGGATAGGTAGTTAGAAATTACCCCAGGTAACACTTATAAATAGGAAATCGTAACTAAATACATATCATTCAATCCCAGTACTTACTCTCATTACCATGTCCTCTCACCAAAGTAGCTTCAATTGTAGCAACCTCAATATGGATGGCTACTGCAGAGATTTTCACAGCGGAACTTGGAATTATAGACAGGTATCAATCGATTAAGTTATCTAATAAATATTTTATATCATTTTTAATGCTTAACACTGATGTTTTAAACAGAATTTTTAATTTAATGATTCTCTTTTTCAGCTTTCCTCTGAAAATTCACACTACGCTAATGGATCAGTTCAAGATGTTGCTGCACCAGGAACATCAAATTATTTGACTCCTTACCAGGTATATTGATATAAAATGTTTTTAAATCATTAAATATATTAGTTCCTTTAATTAAAGAGTAGATACCAATGGATTTTTTTCTTTACAGGATCAGCAATGTATGTCGTCTTGCAGTGTTTCCCAGCCTTCAGCTATGCCACCACCTGTACAACTTCAAAGCAATCTTAACAGCGTTTACCTTCCAGCAAATGGAAATGTTCCCCTCCAGGTAATTGAACTATATAAATAAAAAAAAAACATATATTTCATTATCAAAATATGAAACGTTAGCCATATTGATCAAATAATTTCATTTTCAGTGTCCTTCGACGAATTTGGAGCCAGTATTGAAACCAGATCTACAAGTACCGAAACCATATCACAGTAATAATATAATGGCGAAGAAACATCGTGCACAGATTACTCGTGAGTTGACATTTATTACAAATTTTTCATTTCAAACTCCTCATATATCTCTTGATTTAGATGTACAACCAGTTCACCTATCAATAATTGCCTAATACTAGTTTCCCTACCAAAAGTAAGTAAGTAAACTGTAAGCGTAACCTAAACCGTAAACTATAAGTAAACGCGTTTAATGCAAATTTATTATCTATTATCTCGTCAATAATTATTTAAATTTCTATCAAAGTATTGAAGTAAGCAAAATGTATCCTAATTTCAGAAATTGTTCTATGTTACAGTCGTGCCCTCATCAAGCGGATCCTTCAAAGCAATTGTTAAATGCAAACGAAAACGTACTGTGTTCACGACAGAACAAGTTGCCGCACTTGAAGAGATCTTTAGTACTAAGCCTTACATCAGCCGTGAAGACAGACAGATTTTAGTCGAAAAATTGCAAATCAATGATAAGGCAATTAAAATATGGTTTCAAAATCGACGATTGAAGGGGAAAAAAATAACTCAAGAAGAAGTGGAAGCAACTGAAGAAAAGAAATCGACAGCAGGAGAAAGAGTCAGTCCCGACATTTCTCGTTTGGATTATATACAGTCACAGATAACACAAAATACAGATGAATTTGGATACGTTACTCTTGATGACAGAGTTATGGGAGATTTAGTTGATGTTATAGACAATTTTTTAACTGCTGACAGTAAAAGAAATATTCCATGTGAAGAAATTAAGGAAAACACAAGCAATCCTATATATGAGCCAGTTTCTCCAGCAAGCGATTGTCATGATACTTCTGAAGATTATTCACATTGGAAGCCAAGTGACCCCAATGAATCTTTGAAAATATTGTTTGATTTACAAACCCTACTAAGATCATAGGATATAAGTCCACTAGTTTTAAACATAATTTCTATTACTATAAGGCTAAATTAAATTATTATGTACGTACATACATACAAATTGTATGTAAATGCGTGTGACTTTCTAAGATTCTGAATAAATTATTGATAAATTATTTACATAAAGACTATCATTTTTCCTTATGAACCAACTTAGCGACTTTTGTATGTTATGACTTTTACATCATTTTCAAAATAAAAGGGAAGATAAAATATATGAATCTTTATAGGTATATAAAATCCCTGTGTGTGTAATTCTTCTATTCCTAAACGGAATGACCGATCCAGATGTTTTTTTATACTTGTGAGTAGTGTTGTAAAATGTGCGCTGAACGTTTAGCGTTTAGCACTGAGGCAACGCTTACGATCGTTGAAGCACGTTAGAAACTAGATAGAAACTACATACAAATTGTATGTGTATGCATGTGACTTTCTAAGTTTCTAAATAAATTATTACTAAATTATTTACTTCAAAACTATCATTTCTCCTTATGAACCAACCTAGCGGCATTTTGTATGTTATGACTTTTGCATCCGTTTTCAAAATAATAGGGATGTTAAAATATTTGAATCTTAATAGGTATATAAAATCCCTGTTAGTGTTATTATTCTCTTTCTAAACGGAATGACTGATCTAGATGTTTTTTATACTTATGAGTAGTATTGTAAAAATGTGCGCTGAACGTTTAGCGTTTAGCTAACAGGCAACGCTTTCTATCGTTAAAGCACGTTAGAAACTAGAGCGTTTAAGCGCTGACTCGAAAGTTTTTACAACACTACTTATGATGTCACCTAAATGATTCTTAACTAAAGTTGAACCCGGTAGGTGTCGCTGTTGTCGATCATAAAATGCACCCGTGCCGACAACTGCTAGGATACGATAAAACGTAATATCATATTATGAGGGTAGATTAAGAGGTAAAATAAAGAAAATCCTTACGACATTGTAACTTACATTAAGAAGCGATCGCGTGCTTGACAAACCTTTGATATTCAGTTATATGATATATAAGTAAACAAAATGATACAAAACGTTCTGATGACCACATTGACGCCGTTAAGTAATACAAATGAGGTAGGTGACTTAAGATTCCCTGAAACATAATCCAAACTGTAAGATCCAAAACTATATCCGACATGGTCGATGTCTGATCATCTTCCTTTACCATGAAATTGTCCTTTGTTTTTATTAAGCAGGTTTTATATTTCAAGATAGATTTTTAAAATAATTTTGATAATTGCTCTTTTTTATTAAATATTTGCGATAGAACCCTCTCTAAGCACGAATTTATTAACAGAAACATAATTAGAAAGAAGGTGCTGCTTTAAACCTGTTTTTTTTTCAATTTTATCTATCTATCTATAACCTCACGCCAGATCCCTTGCGGGGTAGGCAGAGAGTACAGAGTTCCAACAGGTTCTTTCCTTACATACCTCTCTGGCTTCCTCCACTCTTATAGTTCGTCTCATACACGCGCGCCGGTTACGGAGACTCTTGACTTTTCCATCAGATAAGACTCGGTTTATTTGGTCGTGGTAAGATAGTCTAGGTCTTCCCCGGTACCTGCATCCTTCCACTTTCACATTGTATATCTGTTTTGTCATTCTTTCCTCTGGCATTCTTTATATATGCCCGAACCAACGGAGCATGCCCTTTCTCATCTTTACACCGATACTATCTTTCATACCTACTCGCTGTCTTACTATGCTGTTGCTAATGCTCAGCTTCACTCCGCACATCTTCCGCAGAGCTCGCATTTTATCACCAACATAAATAATAAATTAATTAAATAAATAATTTAGGAGATAAATAAGGACACCATGATACTTTTTAAATCTCTTTAAGTACCTATCAACATTCAGGAATACGAATAATCTTATAAAAAATACGAAATGGCTACTTCGAACCTCTGTTCCATAGCATTACATTCACTTCATATTATTTCTAATACAGATCACCTGTTGGGAAAACCGCCCTTTCACAACAGTCTGTCCTGAAAACTTGCAACAAAGAAACAAAGGTATGTCATAGGATATTATCATCATCAGCCGAAAGACGTCCACTGCAGAACAAAGGCCGCCCCCAAAGATCGCCACAATGACCGGCTGTGTGCTGTACGCATCCAGCTTCTTCCTGCGACCTACACCAGGTCATCGCTAATGTCATGTCATAGGATATAAATAAATATTATTTTACTACCAGTTGCCCCCGCGGATACATTCACCTGTAAATAATAGCCTAACACTCCCATACCCAGTTTTCAGGCTTATTTTGAAAAATCCTTTTTTAACAAATATGTAGAAACATAAGACGCTCGTAGCTTTTCTTTTTAATTGATTTCAAGTTGATAGACTTCAGAGTTATAGAAAATGATATATTGTGATAGGTATATATTTGCCGTTTAGTTAGATAGAAGATATATTACTGGGATATCAATCATAGAAATATTTCAGGCGTAACGAGATCAATAAAAAAGAAACCTACACGTGCTCGTACAGTTTTCTCAACAGACCAACTAAGAGCATTGGAGAAAACATTTTCCCGCTCCAAATACATAGATTCTAAACACCGTAGAGAACTGGCCAGGTCCCTAAACATCGGCGACAAATGCATCAAAATATGGTTTCAGAACAGGAGAATGAAAGAGAAGAGAGAATCGACTGACACAAGCGGTGAGTCTTCTAGTGAATTTTTGGTACAGTAACACCTAACTCTAAATCACCTTTACCCGAACTTCAAAGAGAGCAACCAACAACAAATCACACAAGCCAATTAGTTAAAAATCATGATTTTGTCTATCCTTTCCAACTTCCGACTTATCATTACCTATCAAATGAAGTTGTACCAAATATGTATGAAGGTGTCCAGAGAACGAATGTCTCCGCTTTTATTACGATAATAACGTATATCCGACTCAGTACTATTCAAATGAAAATGGCTATTTTGTAAATGAAGGCAATGGTAATTATCTTCAATGAAGTGCATAATTCTTAGATAACTATTAATTTTTAAACTTTTAAGACTATTTTTGCGTGTATTTAAGATATAAGGTCAGCTTCGTGTCAATTTAATTTAGTGAAGAACTTTTTATTCATCTATAACCTCACGCCACATCCCTTGCGGGGTAGGCAGAGAGTACAGAGTTCCAACAGGTTCTTTCCTTACATACCTCTCTGGCTTCCTCGACTCTCATAGTTCGTCTCATACACGCTCGCCGGTTACGGAGACTCTTGACTTTTCCATCAGATAAGACTCGGTTTATTTGGTCGTGGTAAGATAGTCTAGGTCTTCCCCGGTACCTGCATCCTTCCACTTTCACATTGTATATCTGTTTTGTCATTCTTTCCTCTGGCATTCTTTCTATATGCCCGAACCAACGGAGCATGCCCTTTCTCATCTTTACACCGATACTATCTTTCATACCTACTCGCTGTCTTACCATGCTGTTGCTAATGCTCAGCTTCACTCCGCACATCTTCCGCAGAGCTCGCATTTCTACCGCATTTATCCTACTTTCATTCTCCTTCTTACATACCCAGCTCTCGCTACCATATAACAGCGTTGGGACAAGAACTCCGTTATGTATGGCCAGCTGCGCCTTATGGCTTAAGTGCCGGCTCCCGAGTAGCTTTCCCATCGCACTATTCACTCTGTTCCCTGCACTCACTCTTCTCTCTATGTCAGCGGTGTATTTCCCATCCCACCCTAACTACATTCCCGACCTGATAACAAATTTCAAAATCATCAAAACGTCTTACACAAACATCTAAACGCAATAGCTATAACCCAATTATGATGCTCATAATTAAGGGTGTGATGCGGAAGGAGCTCATAATGTTACCGTTTATATTCTGCTGACGGTACCTCGGCTATAAATCAGTGCGATAATAATTATACGGCGTCCATTTGTAGCCATAAGGGCGGACAAACATAGGAGCCTGATAATATTCGACGCACCCACAACAATAGATAGCGAAATAACATTTTATATCGTCATCAGTAACAAACAAGATGTTAATCCGATTAAACTTGGGCGGTGGTGATTTTATTTGTGAGGGTTTGACAGATGTCAATGGATTATATTTAAATAAAGTCTTAATCTTATAAGTCGCTAAAATATGCATAATCGCATCAGAACGCCGTCACTAAGAGGTATGAATGTCCTCTCCTTAAGACATTCATAGTTCTCATTAAAAGTACTAAAGAAATGTTTAGTAGACATAGCAAAAAATATACACAATACAATAGGTACTTCTAAAAATTCTTCCTTCATATTAAAAAGGGAACGACGATATTGACGGCAATTTTGTAACCTAAACTTAAAATATCGTAGAAAATAATTAATAAGGACAGACAGACTCACTGTACGAGATCAGATAAAGTACGAGCAGGCATGGATTCGATTCCCGCATGACATAGATCACTTGTGACCCACAAATATTAGTTTTGGTGTAGGCACAGGTGTGTGATGCAAATAAAATTCAAGCTTTTGATGCAATCATCTCAGAGGAATAATTTCTAAGGTGTATTGCTTTTTATTTAGAATAAATTTTATCTACAACATCACACGAGGTCCCTTGCAGGACAGGCTAATAGTAAACATTTACAACGAGTCCTTTCCTCACAAATCTCTTTCGCTGCCTCCACCCTCTTTCGTCTCATAAACGCTTGTCATTTCCTCTGGTCCGCTAACGCTTGACTTGCCCATCAGCTAGACTGATTGAAAGACAGTGTTAATCTTTACCGGTTCCTTTTACTTTTGCACCAACATTCACAAAAAAAAATATACTTGTCACTTTCACACGTGCTAATTAAAACGAGGATAAATGAAACTATTAGACACTTGCTTTCGCAGTAGGATAGGGTGTGACGTCACAGTAGTGGGCTGATCACGGCCAGAACCCTTTTCCAGGAGATTACACGTATCATGGGCGAGTGGGGTAAATAGCCCAGCCACCCTCCTAACATTTATCGGAATACGCATGTAAATAACACTGGGATCGGGGTTTGTGTCCTTTCATATTCCCGGCTATTGAAGCATGAAACTTATCATATTGTAAATAATTCAACGTTTTCTATAGCTTATTGGTGTTTCCGAATGAATTTGCTTTTCTGTGTATGGATTGGTGAAGGATAATTTTTTAAAATTTTGGGTTTGGTATCTGATTCTAGAATATAGTAAATAATTCAATGTGTTTAGATCGTTGGTGTTTTGAATGAACTTGCTTTTTTATAGTCTATTCTAAACCATATAATCTAGTAAAAAATTTAGAAACACTGGACGAAGATTAGATACTTATTTAGTAGCTTTCCAAAATTCATACTCATAAATAATATTTTTACTATACTCATCTTTCTTCCAAAATTGATTTTCTACTCCTCCGATAATTTTCCTCCGTTTCGTAATTACTCTGCCATTTCTTACAGCGGACGGCATAACTTGTTAAGAAACAAAAAATAATACACTTAAAGCTCATAGATTACAATGTCAAACAATCAATAGTATCACAACCCTTGAACGTATCTACATTCTTGGACAACTTAGCACTTACACAATACAACAGTCTAAATATAAACCCTCATTTTAAAAATCGCGTATAGGGCAAGGCCAGTGACGCGGCACCGTGCCCGGCATTATGGCCCACTCTAAAAATACCCTTTTTATCAGGAGCCCACCGACCCTCACAAAGTTTCTCAGGAATCATCGCTTCAATCCCACCCTTTAATATTGTTACATAATATTTTGATGATAAACCGATATCAACGCGATTTATGGATATTTGGATGTTGCATTATCTCTGCTATGATTGCCATGATTATTGGGAGCCTATAATAATGCCAATTAGAAAACTCTTCTGGTGTGACCAGAGGGCTTAGCACAAAAAGATTGATGTTAGCTCGTAAAGATGCTGTCATGTTCATGTTTATTTAATAAATTGTAGTATGACAAGGATGGCACATCAACTCGCTAGCGTCCGATAACGTCAAACTTTTCGTGCTAAGACCGCTGTTATTGCTGAAATCCATTCCTTCTTGCATATAATTTTAGGTAATTACAATATGGCGGAACGGCATTCCTATTCCTATTTGAATCTCATAGTACCTCATGGCAGTGAACACACGAAATTGATGTGTGTAGGCAATGTGGGCATATAAAGTTAAGATACACTAGTTACTGTCGACGTTCCTACAAACTGCTACGGGATCCAGGGATATGGAGGACTAAGGATTAGGATAACTAAGGATGTTGTCCATATAAGTTTTAGTTTTGACAAGCATTTCTCCTCTTATATTCATTGAAGTTGCATACCAATTTCATCAGACTAGACCTAAATTTTGTATAGACACCATTATGTAGCCATTTTGTAACAACTATCGCCTATCTAATAAATATCTTCCCAATATATTGACGATGCTTGAGCGAATATACACGTTTTGCGTCACAATAATATAGTACTACTTATTATGGAAGTTTTTAAAATGCCAAGCCAAGAGCAACCAACAACAAATCACACAAGCCAATTAGTTAAAAATCATGATTTTGTCTATCCTTTCCAACTTCCGACTTATCATTACCTATCAAATGAAGTTGTACCAAATATGTATGAAGGTGTCCAGAGAACGAATGTCGCCGCTTTTATTACGATAATAACGTATATCCGACTCAGTACTATTCAAATGAAAATGGCTATTTTGTAAATGAAGGCAATGGTAATTATCTTCAATGAAGTGCATAATTCTTAGATAACTATTAATTTTTAAACTTTTAAGACTATTTTTGCGTGTATTTAAGATATAGGGTCAGCTTCGTGTCAATTTAATTTAGTGAAGAACTTTTTATTCAACTTGGACTTATTAAAAATGAAAATATAAACTCTATACATTCATTTTGTCTACATGTTACCGTTTTTATGCTTAAAATTAATTTTAAAAGTTGCACTGTACTTAGTTTATAACAATCACCTTCTATTTAATTAATAAAATATTTAAAAAATATATAGCACTTATTTCCACAACTTGTATTTATTTTTCTATATCAAACCCACATATCTATAGGTTATATAAAACCTTTATTTCTATCAGAATCTGCTAAGAACGTGTGTTTTGTAAAGATTTTTTCAGTCTAAAATACCTATTTAAAATGTTTTCTATTTTATGTCATAAAGTTTAAAGTAAATATTATATCAAATAGTTTGATTTTTTTTCTAAACCAACAGAAGTACCGTACATCACACACCAACCACCAATAAACTGAATTACGTCCGGTCTTTATAGGGAACAGAAAATGAATTTTCGAAAGTTTACAGCTAACGTTTCTGATAGCTCTTCTATATATCTATGTCATCACGCCAGGTCCAGGAGGAACAGCTCTATTTATTAACAAGCAAAGCAAGTCTGAGCTGGCACATAATCGTAGTTACGCTATAGGTATTCTAAACAAGTTCATCCTATGATGCCAAATGCCCTGGTTTTCATGAAACATCAAAGTATATAAAAAAAGACTCCCTATTTAATAATAACTATTTTACTTAGAAATAAACCTGTTTACCATAAATATACCGCAAAGGTGTTTTTACAGTATAACAATGGTTGTCTAATCACCCCTAATTAAGGGATTAATAACCAATGCTAAAATATCTTACCTATGAAAGGGATAGGTAGTTAGAAATTACCCCAGGTAACACTTATAAATAGGAAATCGTAACTAAATACATATCATTCAATCCCAGTACTTACTCTCATTACCATGTCCTCTCACCAAAGTAGCTTCAATTGTAGCAACCTCAATATGGATGGCTACTGCAGAGATTTTCACAGCGGAACTTGGAATTATAGACAGGTATCAATCGATTAAGTTATCTAATAAATATTTTATATCATTTTTAATGCTTAACACTGATGTTTTAAACAGAATTTTTAATTTAATGATTCTCTTTTTCAGCTTTCCTCTGAAAATTCACACTACGCTAATGGATCAGTTCAAGATGTTGCTGCACCAGGAACATCAAATTATTTGACTCCTTACCAGGTATATTGATATAAAATGTTTTTAAATCATTAAATATATCAGTTCCTTTAATTAAAGAGTAGATACCAATGGATTTTTTTCTTTACAGGATCAGCATTGTATGTCGTCTTGCAGTGTTTCCCAGCCTTCAGCTATGCCACCACCTGTACAACTTCAAAGCAATCTTAACAGCGTTTATCTTCCAGCAAATGGAAATGTTCCCCTCCAGGTAATTGAACTATATAAATAAAAAAAAACATATATTTCATTATCAAAATATGAAACGTTAGCCATATTGATCAAATAATTTCATTTTCAGTGTCCTTCGACGAATTTGGAGCCAGTATTGAAACCAGATCTACAAGTACCGAAACCATATCACAGTAATAATATAATGGCGAAGAAACATCGTGCACAGATTACTCGTGAGTTGACATTTATTACTAATTTTCCATTTCAAACTCCTCATATATCTCTTGATTTAGATGTACAACCAGTTCACCTATCAATAATTGCCTAATACTAGTTTCCCTACCAAAAGTAAGTAAGTAAACTGTAAGCGTAACCTAAACCGTACACTATAAGTAAACGCGTTTAATGCAAATTTATTATCTATTATCTCGTCAATAATTATTTAAATTTCTATCAAAGTATTGAAGTAAGCAAAATGTATCCTAATTTCAGAAATTGTTCTATGTTACAGTCGTGCCCTCATCAAGCGGATCCTTCAAAGCAATTGTTAAATGCAAACGAAAACGTACTGTGTTCACGACAGAACAAGTTGCCGCACTTGAAGAGATCTTTAGTACTAAGCCTTACATCAGCCGTGAAGACAGACAGATTTTAGTCGAAAAATTGCAAATCAATGATAAGGCAATTAAAATATGGTTTCAAAATCGACGATTGAAGGGGAAAAAAATAACTCAAGAAGAAGTGGAAGCAACTGAAGAAAAGAAATCGACAGCAGGAGAAAGAGTCAGTCCCGACATTTCTCGTTTGGATTATATACAGTCACAGATAACACAAAATACAGATGAATTTGGATACGTTACTCTTGATGACAGAGTTATGGGAGATTTAGTTGATGTTATAGACAATTTTTTAACTGCTGACAGTAAAAGAAATATTCCATGTGAAGAAATTAAGGAAAACACAAGCAATCCTATATATGAGCCAGTTTCTCCAGCAAGCGATTGTCATGATACTTCTGAAGATTATTCACATTGGAAGCCAAGTGACCCCAATGAATCTTTGAAAATATTGTTTGATTTACAAACCCTACTAAGATCATAGGATATAAGTCCACTAGTTTTAAACATAATTTCTATTACTATAAGGCTAAATTAAATTATTATGTACGTACATACATACAAATTGTATGTAAATGCGTGTGACTTTCTAAGATTCTGAATAAATTATTGATAAATTATTTACATAAAGACTATCATTTTTCCTTATGAACCAACTTAGCGACTTTTGTATGTTATGACTTTTACATCATTTTCAAAATAAAAGGGAAGATAAAATATATGAATCTTTATAGGTATATAAAATCCCTGTGTGTGTAATTCTTCTATTCCTAAACGGAATGATAGATCCAGATGTTTTTTTATACTTGTGAGTAGTGTTGTAAAATGTGCGCTGAACGTTTAGCGTTTAGCACTGAGGCAACGCTTACGATCGTTGAAGCACGTTAGAAACTAGAGCGTTTAAGCGCTGACTCGAACGTTTTACAACATTACTTATGATACTTAGCTAAAGTTGAACCCGGAAAGGGACTATAAATAAACGTAATATCATATTATGAGGGTAGACTAAGAGGTAAACTAAAGAAAATCCTTACGACATTGTAACTTACAGTAAGAAGCGATCGCGTGCTTGACAAACCTTTGATATTCAGTTATATGATATATAAGTAAACAAAATGATACAAAACGTTCTGATGACCACATTGACGCCGTTAAGTAATACAAATGAGGTAGGTGACTTAAGATTCCCTGAAACATAATCCAAACTGTAAGATCCAAAACTATATCCGACATGGTCGATGTCTGATCATCTTCCTTTACCATGAAATTGTCCTTTGTTTTTATTAAGCAGGTTTTATATTTCAAGATAGATTTTTAAAATAATTTTGATAATTGCTCTTTTTTATTAAATATTTGCGATAGAACCCTCTCTAAGCACGAATTTATTAACAGAAACATAATTAGAAAGAAGGTGCTGCTTTAAACCTGTTTTTTTTTCAATTTTATCTATCTATCTATAACCTCACGCCAGATCCCTTGCGGGGTAGGCAGAGAGTACAGAGTTCCAACAGGTTCTTTCCTTACATACCTCTCTGGCTTCCTCCACTCTTATAGTTCGTCTCATACACGCGCGCCGGTTACGGAGACTCTTGACTTTTCCATCAGATAAGACTCGGTTTATTTGGTCGTGGTAAGATAGTCTAGGTCTTCCCCGGTACCTGCATCCTTCCACTTTCACATTGTATATCTGTTTTGTCATTCTTTCCTCTGGCATTCTTTATATATGCCCGAACCAACGGAGCATGCCCTTTCTCATCTTTACACCGATACTATCTTTCATACCTACTCGCTGTCTTACTATGCTGTTGCTAATGCTCAGCTTCACTCCGCACATCTTCCGCAGAGCTCGCATTTTATCACCAACATAAATAATAAATTAATTAAATAAATAATTTAGGAGATAAATAAGGACACCATGATACTTTTTAAATCTCTTTAAGTACCTATCAACATTCAGGAATACGAATAATCTTATAAAAAATACGAAATGGCTACTTCGAACCTCTGTTCCATAGCATTACATTCACTTCATATTATTTCTAATACAGATCACCGTTTGGGAAAACCGCCCTTTCACAACAGTCTGTCCTGAAAACTTGCAACAAAGAAACAAAGGTATGTCATAGGATATTATCATCATCAGCCGAAAGACGTCCACTGCAGAACAAAGGCCACCCCCAAAGATCGCCACAATGACCGGCTGTGTGCTGTACGCATCCAGCTTCTTCCTGCGACCTACACCAGGTCATCGCTAATGTCATGTCATAGGATATAAATAAATATTATTTTACTACCAGTTGCCCCCGCGGATACATTCACCTGTAAATAATAGCCTAACACTCCCATACCCAGTTTTCAGGCTTATTTTGAAAAATCCTTTTTTAACAAATATGTAGAAACATAAGACGCTCGTAGCTTTTCTTTTTAATTGATTTCAAGTTGATAGACTTCAGAGTTATAGAAAATGATATATTGTGATAGGTATATATTTGCCGTTTGGTTAGATAGAAGATATAGTACTGGGATATCAATCATAGAAATATTTCAGGCGTAACGAGATCAATAAAAAAGAAACCTACACGTGCTCGTATAGTTTTCTCAACAGACCAACTAAGAGCATTGGAGAAAACATTTTTTCCGCTCCAAATACATAGATTCTAAACACCGTAGAGAACTGGCCAGGTCCCTAAACATCGGCGACAAATGCATCAAAATATGGTTTCAGAACAGGAGAATGAAAGAGAAGAGAGAATCGACTGACACAAGCGGTGAGTCTTCTAGTGAATTTTTGGTACAGTAACACCTAACTCTAAATCACCTTTACCCGAACTTCAAAGAGAGCAACCAACAACAAATCACACAAGCCAATTAGTTAAAAATCATGATTTTGTCTATCCTTTCCAACTTCCGACTTATCATTACCTATCAAATGAAGTTGTACCAAATATGTATGAAGGTGTCCAGAGAACGAATGTCTCCGCTTTTATTACGATAATAACGTATATCCGACTCAGTACTATTCAAATGAAAATGGCTATTTTGTAAATGAAGGCAATGGTAATTATTTTCAATGAAGTGCATAATTCTTAGATAACTATTAATTTTTAAACTTTTAAGACTATTTTTGCGTGTATTTAAGATATAAGGTCACCTTCGTGTCAATTTAATTTAGTGAAGAACTTTTTATTCAACTTGGACTTATTAAAAATGAAAATATAAACTCTATACATTCATTTTGTCTACATGTTACCGTTTTTATGCTTAAAATTAATTTTAAAAGTTGCACTGTACTTAGTTTATAACAATCACCTTCTATTTAATTAATAAAATATTTAAAAAATATATAGCACTTATTTCCACAACTTGTATTTATTTTTCTATATCAAACCCACATATCTATAGGTTATATAAAACCTTTATTTCTACCAGAATCTGCTAAGAACGTGTGTTTTGTAAAGATTTTTTCAGTCTAAAATACCTATTTAAAATGTTTTCTATTTTATGTAATAAAGTTTAACGTAAATATTATATCAAATAGTTTGATTTTTTTTCTAAACCAACAGAAGTACCGTACATCACACACCAACCACCAACAAACTGAATTACGTCCGGTCTTTATAGGGAACAGAAAATGAATTTTCGAAAGTTTACAGCTAACGTTTCTGATAGCTCTTCTATATATCTATGTCATCACGCCAGGTCCAGGAGGAACAGCTCTTCATTAACAAGCAAAGCAAGTCTGAGCTGGCACATAATCGTAGTTACGCTATAGGTATTCTAAACAATTTCATCCTATGATGCCAAATGCCCTGGTTTTTATGAAACATCAAAGTATATAAAAAAAGACTCCCTATCTAATAATAGCTATTTTACTTAGAAATAAACCTGTTTACCATAAATATACCGCAAAGGTGTTTTTACAGTATAACAATGGTTGCCTAATCACCCCTAATTAAGGGATTAATAACCAATGCTAAAATATCTTACCTATGAAAGGGATAGGTAGTTAGAAATTACCCCAGGTAACACTTATAAATAGGAAATCGTAACTAAATACATATCATTCAATCCCAGTACTTACTCTCGTTACCATGTACTCTCACCAAAGTAGATTCAATTGTAGCAACCTCAATATGGATGGCTACTGCAGAGATTTTGACAGCGGAGCTTGGAATTATAGACAGGTATCAATCGATTAAGTTATCTAATAAATATTTTATATCATTTTTAATGCTTAACACTGATGTTTTAAACAGAATTTTCAATTTAATGATTCTCTTTTTCAGCTTTCCTCTGAAAATTCACACTACGCTAATGGATCAGTTCAAGATGTTGCTGCACCAGGAACATCAAATTATTTGACTCCTTACCAGGTATATTGATATAAAATGTTTTTAAATCATTAAATATATCAGTTCCTTTAATTAAAGAGTAGATACCAATGGATTTTTTTCGTTACAGGATCAGCAATGTATGTCGTCTTGCAGTGTTTCCCAGCCTTCAGCTATGCCACCACCTGTACAACTTCAAAGCAATCTTAACAGCGTTTACCTTCCAGCAAATGGAAATGTTCCCCTCCAGGTAATTGAACTATATAAATAAAAAAAAAACATATATTTCATTATCAAAATATGAAACGTTAGCCATATTGATCAAATAATTTCATTTTCAGTGTCCTTCGACGTATTTGGAGCCAGTATTGAAACCAGATCTACAAGTACCGAAACCATATCACAGTAATAATATAATGGCGAAGAAACATCGTGCACAGATTACTCGTGAGTTGACATTTATTACTAATTTTCCATTTCAAACTCCTCATATATCTCTTGATTTAGATGTACAACCAGTTCACCTATCAATAATTGCCTAATACTAGTTTCCCTACCAAAAGTAAGTAAGTAAACTGTAAGCGTAACCTAAACCGTAAACTATAAGTAAACGCGTTTAATGCAAATTTATTATCTATTATCTCGTCAATAATTATTTAAATTTCTATCAAAGTATTGAAGTAAGCAAAATGTATCCTAATTTCAGAAATTGTTCTATGTTACAGTCGTGCCCTCATCAAGCGGATCCTTCAAAGCAATTGTTAAATGCAAACGAAAACGTACTGTGTTCACTACAGAACAAGTTGCCGCACTTGAAGAGATCTTTAGTACTAAGCCTTACATCAGCCGTGAAGACAGACAGATTTTAGTCGAAAAATTGCAAATTAATGATAAGGCAATTAAAATATGGTTTCAAAATCGACGATTGAAGGGGAAAAGAATAACTCAAAAAGAAGTGGAAGCAACTGAAGAAAAGGAATCGACAGCAGGAGAAAGAGTCAGTCCCGACATTTCTCGTTTGGATTATATACAGTCACAGATAACACAAAATACAGATGAATTTGGATACGTTACTCTTGATGACAGAGTTATGGGAGATTTAGTTGATGTTATAGACAATTTTTTAACTGCTGACAGTAAAAGAAATATTGCATGTGAAGAAATTAAGGAAAACACAAGCAATCCTATATATGAGCCAGTTTCTCCAGCAAGCGATTGTCATGATACTTCTGAAGATTTTTCACATTGGAAGCCAAGTGACCCCAATGAATCTTTGAAAATATTGTTTGATTTACAAACCCTACTAAGATCATAGGATATAAGTCCACTAGTTTTAAACATAATTTCTATTACTATAAGGCTAAATTAAATTATTATGTACGTACATACATACAAATTGTATGTAAATGCGTGTGACTTTCTAAGATTCTGAATAAATTATTGATAAATTATTTACATAAAAACTATCATTTTTCCTTATGAACCAACTTAGCGACTTTTGTATGTTATGACTTTTACATCATTTTCAAAATAAAAGGGAAGATAAAATATATGAATCTTTATAGGTATATAAAATCCCTGTGTGTGTAATTCTTCTATTCCTAAACGGAATGACCGATCCAGATGTTTTTTTATACTTGTGAGTAGTGTTGTAAAATGTGCGCTGAACGTTTAGCGTTTAGCACTGAGGCAACGCTTACGATCGTTGAAGCACGTTAGAAACTAGAGCGTTTAAGCGCTGACTCGAACGTTTTACAACATTACTTATGATACTTAGCTAAAGTTGAACCCGGAAAGGGACTATAAATAAACGTAATATCATATTATGAGGGTAGACTAAGAGGTAAACTAAAGAAAATCCTTACGACATTGTAACTTACAGTAAGAAGCGATCGCGTGCTTGACAAACCTTTGATATTCAGTTATATGATATATAAGTAAACAAAATGATACAAAACGTTCTGATGACCACATTGACGCCGTTAAGTAATACAAATGAGGTAGGTGACTTAAGATTCCCTGAAACATAATCCAAACTGTAAGATCCAAAACTATATCCGACATGGTCGATGTCTGATCATCTTCCTTTACCATGAAATTGTCCTTTGTTTTTATTAAGCAGGTTTTATATTTCAAGATAGATTTTTAAAATAATTTTGATAATTGCTCTTTTTTATTAAATATTTGCGATAGAACCCTCTCTAAGCACGAATTTATTAACAGAAACATAATTAGAAAGAAGGTGCTGCTTTAAACCTGTTTTTTTTTCAATTTTATCTATCTATCTATAACCTCACGCCAGATCCCTTGCGGGGTAGGCAGAGAGTACAGAGTTCCAACAGGTTCTTTCCTTACATACCTCTCTGGCTTCCTCCACTCTTATAGTTCGTCTCATACACGCGCGCCGGTTACGGAGACTCTTGACTTTTCCATCAGATAAGACTCGGTTTATTTGGTCGTGGTAAGATAGTCTAGGTCTTCCCCGGTACCTGCATCCTTCCACTTTCACATTGTATATCTGTTTTGTCATTCTTTCCTCTGGCATTCTTTCTATATGCCCGAACCAACGGAGCATGCCCTTTCTCATCTTTACACCGATACTATCTTTCATACCTACTCGCTGTCTTACTATGCTGTTGCTAATGCTCAGCTTCACTCCGCACATCTTCCGCAGAGCTCGCATTTTATCACCAACATAAATAATAAATTAATTAAATAAATAATTTAGGAGATAAATAAGGACACCATGATACTTTTTAAATCTCTTTAAGTACCTATCAACATTCAGGAATACGAATAATCTTATAAAAAATACGAAATGGCTACTTCGAACCTCTGTTCCATAGCATTACATTCACTTCATATTATTTCTAATACAGATCACCTGTTGGGAAAGCCGCCCTTTCACAACAGTCTGTCCTGAAAACTTGCAACAAAGAAACAAAGGTATGTCATAGGATATTATCATCATCAGCCGAAAGACGTCCACTGCAGAACAAAGGCCGCCCCCAAAGATCGCCACAATGACCGGCTGTGTGCTGTACGCATCCAGCTTCTTCCTGCGACCTACACCAGGTCATCGCTAATGTCATGTCATAGGATATAAATAAATATTATTTTACTACCAGTTGCCCCCGCGGATACATTCACCTGTAAATAATAGCCTAACACTCCCATACCCAGTTTTCAGGCTTATTTTGAAAAATCCTTTTTTAACAAATATGTAGAAACATAAGACGCTCGTAGCTTTTCTTTTTAATTGATTTCAAGTTGATAGACTTCAGAGTTATAGAAAATGATATATTGTGATAGGTATATATTTGCCGTTTGGTTAGATAGAAGATATATTACTGGGATATCAATCATAGAAATATTTCAGGCGTAACGAGATCAATAAAAAAGAAACCTACACGTGCTCGTATAGTTTTCTCAACAGACCAACTAAGAGCATTGGAGAAAACATTTTCCCGCTCCAAATACATAGATTCTAAACACCGTAGAGAACTGGCCAGGTCCCTAAACATCGGCGACAAATGCATCAAAATATGGTTTCAGAACAGGAGAATGAAAGAGAAGAGAGAATCGACTGACACAAGCGGTGAGTCTTCTAGTGAATTTTTGGTACAGTAACACCTAACTCTAAATCACCTTTACCCGAACTTCAAAGAGAGCAACCAACAACAAATCACACAAGCCAATTAGTTAAAAATCATGATTTTGTCTATCCTTTCCAACTTCCGACTTATCATTACCTATCAAATGAAGTTGTACCAAATATGTATGAAGGTGTCCAGAGAACGAATGTCTCCGCTTTTATTACGATAATAACGTATATCCGACTCAGTACTATTCAAATAAAAATGGCTATTTTGTAAATGAAGGCAATGGTAATTATCTTCAATGAAGTGCATAATTCTTAGATAACTATTAATTTTTAAACTTTTAAGACTATTTTTGCGTGTATTTAAGATATAAGGTCAGCTTCGTGTCAATTTAATTTAGTGAAGAACTTTTTATTCAACTTGGACTTATTAAAAATGAAAATATAAACTCTATACATTCATTTTGTCTACATGTTACCGTTTTTATGCTTAAAATTAATTTTAAAAGTTGCACTGTACTTAGTTTATAACAATCACCTTCTATTTAATTAATAAAATATTTAAAAAATATATAGCACTTATTTCCACAACTTGTATTTATTTTTCTATATCAAACCCACATATCTATAGGTTATATAAAACCTTTATTTCTATCAGAATCTGCTAAGAACGTGTGTTTTGTAAAGATTTTTTCAGTCTAAAATACCTATTTAAAATTTTTTCTATTTTATGTAATAAAGTTTAAAGTAAATATTATATCAAATAGTTTGATTTTTTTTCTAAACCAACAGAAGTACCGTACATCACACACCAACCACCAATAAACTGAATTACGTCCGGTCTTTATAGGGAACAGAAAATGAATTTTCGAAAGTTTACAGCTAACGTTTCTGATAGCTCTTCTATATATCTATGTCATCACGCCAGGTCCAGGAGGAACAGCTCTATTTATTAACAAGCAAAGCAAGTCTGAGCTGGCACATAATCGTAGTTACGCTATAGGTATTCTAAACAAGTTCATCCTATGATGCCAAATGCCCTGGTTTTCATGAAACATCAAAGTATATAAAAAAAGACTCCCTATTTAATAATAACTATTTTACTTAGAAATAAACCTGTTTACCATAAATATACCGCAAAGGTGTTTTTACAGTATAACAATGGTTGTCTAATCACCCCTAATTAAGGGATTAATAACCAATGCTAAAATATCTTACCTATGAAAGGGATAGGTAGTTAGAAATTACCCCAGGTAACACTTATAAATAGGAAATCGTAACTAAATACATATCATTCAATCCCAGTACTTACTCTCATTACCATGTCCTCTCACCAAAGTAGCTTCAATTGTAGCAACCTCAATATGGATGGCTACTGCAGAGATTTTGACAGCGGAACTCGGAATTATAGACAGGTATCAATCGATTAAGTTATCTAATAAATATTTTATATCATTTTTAATGCTTAACACTGATGTTTTAAACAGAATTTTTAATTTAATGATTCTCTTTTTCAGCTTTCCTCTGAAAATTCACACTACGCTAATGGATCAGTTCAAGATGTTGCTGCACCAGGAACATCAAATTATTTGACTCCTTACCAGGTATATTGATATAAAATGTTTTTAAATCATTAAATATATCAGTTCCTTTAATTAAAGAGTAGATACCAATGGATTTTTTTCGTTACAGGATCAGCAATGTATGTCGTCTTGCAGTGTTTCCCAGCCTTCAGCTATGCCACCACCTGTACAACTTCAAAGCAATCTTAACAGCGTTTACCTTCCAGCAAATGGAAATGTTCCCCTCCAGGTAATTGAACTATATAAATAAAAAAAAAACATATATTTCATTATCAAAATATGAAACGTTAGCCATATTGATCAAATAATTTCATTTTCAGTGTCCTTCGACGTATTTGGAGCCAGTATTGAAACCAGATCTACAAGTACCGAAACCATATCACAGTAATAATATAATGGCGAAGAAACATCGTGCACAGATTACTCGTGAGTTGACATTTATTACTAATTTTCCATTTCAAACTCCTCATATATCTCTTGATTTAGATGTACAACCAGTTCACCTATCAATAATTGCCTAATACTAGTTTCCCTACCAAAAGTAAGTAAGTAAACTGTAAGCGTAACGTAAACCGTAAACTATAAGTAAACGCGTTTAATGCAAATTTATTATCTATTATCTCGTCAATAATTATTTAAATTTCTATCAAAGTATTGAAGTAAGCAAAATGTATCCTAATTTCAGAAATTGTTCTATGTTACAGTCGTGCCCTCATCAAGCGGATCCTTCAAAGCAATTGTTAAATGCAAACGAAAACGTACTGTGTTCACTACAGAACAAGTTGCCGCACTTGAAGAGATCTTTAGTACTAAGCCTTACATCAGCCGTGAAGACAGACAGATTTTAGTCGAAAAATTGCAAATCAATGATAAGGCAATTAAAATATGGTTTCAAAATCGACGATTGAAGGGGAAAAGAATAACTCAAGAAGAAGTGGAAGCAACTGAAGAAAAGGAATCGACAGCAGGAGAAAGAGTCAGTTCCGACATTTCTCGTTTGGATTATATACAGTCACAGATAACACAAAATACAGATGAATTTGGATACGTTACTCTTGATGACAGAGTTATGGGAGATTTAGTTGATGTTATAGACAATTTTTTAACTGCTGACAGTAAAAGAAATATTCCATGTGAAGAAATTAAGGAAAACACAAGCAATCCTATATATGAGCCAGTTTCTCCAGCAAGCGATTGTCATGATACTTCTGAAGATTATTCACATTGGAAGCCAAGTGACCCCAATGAATCTTTGAAAATATTGTTTGATTTACAAACCCTACTAAGATCATAGGATATAAGTCCACTAGTTTTAAACATAATTTCTATTACTATAAGGCTAAATTAAATTATTATGTACGTACATACATACAAATTGTATGTAAATGCGTGTGACTTTCTAAGATTCTGAATAAATTATTTACATAAAGACTATCATTTTTCCTTATGAACCAACTTAGCGACTTTTGTATGTTATGACTTTTACATCATTTTCAAAATAAAAGGGAAGATAAAATATATGAATCTTTATAGGTATATAAAATCCCTGTGTGTGTAATTCTTCTATTCCTAAACGGAATGACCGATCCAGATGTTTTTTTATACTTGTGAGTAGTGTTGTAAAATGTGCGCTGAACGTTTAGCGTTTAGCACTGAGGCAACGCTTACGATCGTTGAAGCACGTTAGAAACTAGAGCGTTTAAGCGCTGACTCGAACGTTTTACAACATTACTTATGATACTTAGCTAAAGTTGAACCCGGAAAGGGACTATAAATAAACGTAATATCATATTATGAGGGTAGATTAAGAGGTAAAATAAAGAAAATCCTTACGACATTGTAACTTACAGTAAGAAGCGATCGCGTGCTTGACAAACCTTTGATATTCAGTTATATGATATATAAGTAAACAAAATGATACAAAACGTTCTGATGACCACATTGACGCCGTTAAGTAATACAAATGAGGTAGGTGACTTAAGATTCCCTGAAACATAATCCAAACTGTAAGATCCAAAACTATATCCGACATGGTCGATGTCTGATCATCTTCCTTTACCATGAAATTGTCCTTTGTTTTTATTAAGCAGGTTTTATATTTCAAGATGAATTTTTATAATAATTTTGATAATTGCTCTTTTTTATTAAATATTTGCGATAGAACCCTCTCTAAGCACGAATTTATTAACAGAAACATAATTAGAAAGAAGGTGCTGCTTTAAACCTGTTTTTTTTTTCAATTTTATCTATCTATCTATAACCTCACGCCAGATCCCTTGCGGGGTAGGCAGAGAGTACAGAGTTCCAACAGGTTCTTTCCTTACATACCTCTCTGGCTTCCTCCACTCTCATAGTTCGTCTCATACACGCTCGCCGGTTACGGAGACTCTTGACTTTTCCATCAGATAAGACTCGGTTTATTTGGTCGTGGTAAGATAGTCTAGGTCTTCCCCGGTACCTGCATCCTTCCACTTTCACATTGTATATCTGTTTTGTCATTCTTTCCTCTGGCATTCTTTCTATATGCCCGAACCAACGGAGCATGCCCTTTCTCGTCTTTACACCGATACTATCTTTCATACCTACTCGCTGTCTTACTATGCTGTTGCTAATGCTCAGCTTCACTCCGCACATGTTCCGCAGAGCTCGCATTTTATCACCAACATAAATAATAAATTAATTAAATAAATAATTTAGGAGATAAATAAGGACACCATGATACTTTTTAAATCTCTTTAAGTACCTATCAACATTCAGGAATACGAATAATCTTATAAAAAATACGAAATGGCTACTTCGAACCTCTGTTCCATAGCATTACATTCACTTCATATTATTTCTAATACAGATCACCTGTTGGGAAAACCGCCCTTTCACAACAGTCTGTCCTGAATACTTGCAACAAAGAAACAAAGGTATGTCATAGGATATTATCATCATCAGCCGAAAGACGTCCACTGCAGAACAAAGGCCGCCCCCAAAGATCGCCACAATGACCGGCTGTGTGCTGTACGCATCCAGCTTCTTCCTGCGACCTACACCAGGTCATCGCTAATGTCATGTCATAGGATATAAATAAATATTATTTTACTACCAGTTGCCCCCGCGGATACATTCACCTGTAAATAATAGCCTAACACTCCCATACCCAGTTTTCAGGCTTATTTTGAAAAATCATTTTTTAACAAATATGTAGAAACATAAGACGCTCGTAGCTTTTCTTTTTAATTGATTTCAAGTTGATAGACTTCAGAGTTATAGAAAATGATATATTTATTTATTTATTTATTTAATTCTTCTTGCACTATTGGTACAAAGGCGGACTTAATGCCTAAGGCATTATCTACCAGTCTACCTTAGGGTGATGCAGAAACGAGTGAAGTAGGTGCAGAACCATAAAACCAAAAAAATGTAGAGGAAAATATGTAACAAATATATAATTAGTAGAATAAATATTATATCGAACTGATATATAACGATATAATATATATACAGATAAATACACATATAATGTATACATATAATAATATAAATAATAAGTACACATATACATAAACTAAATTAATATTGAGATGATTCCGCCAAAGTTTTGTGCAGATAATCCTGTACTTTGCTTTTGAAAGATAAGCGATTTGTGGCCATCCTGATATCCAGAGGTAGTGAGTTCCATAGTAAGATGGATTGGACAAAGAAAGAAGAGTGAATAAAATTAGAAGATATATTACTGGGATATCAATCATAGAAATATTTCAGGCGTAACGAGATCAATAAAAAAGAAACCTACACGTGCTCGTACAGTTTTCTCAACAGACCAACTAAGAGCATTGGAGAAAACATTTTCCCGCTCCAAATACATAGATTCTAAACACCGTAGAGAACTGGCCAGGTCCCTAAACATCGGCGACAAATGCATCAAAATATGGTTTCAGAACAGGAGAATGAAAGAGAAGAGAGAATCGACTGACACAAGCGGTGAGTCTTCTAGTGAATTTTTGGTACAGTAACACCTAACTCTAAATCACCTTTACCCGAACTTCAAAGAGAGCAACCAACAACAAATCACACAAGCCAATTAGTTAAAAATCATGATTTTGTCTATCCTTTCCAACTTCCGACTTATCATTACCTATCAAATGAAGTTGTACCAAATATGTATGAAGGTGTCCAGAGAACGAATGTCTCCGCTTTTATTACGATAATAACGTATATCCGACTCAGTACTATTCAAATGAAAATGGCTATTTTGTAAATGAAGGCAATGGTAATTATTTTCAATGAAGTGCATAATTCTTAGATAACTATTAATTTTTAAACTTTTAAGACTATTTTTGCGTGTATTTAAGATATAAGGTCAGCTTCGTGTCAATTTAATTTAGTGAAGAACTTTTTATTCAACTTGGACTTATTAAAAATGAAAATATAAACTCTATACATTCATTTTGTCTACATGTTACCGTTTTTATGCTTAAAATTAATTTTAAAAGTTGCACTGTACTTAGTTTATAACAATCACCTTCTATTTAATTAATAAAATATTTAAAAAATATATAGCACTTATTTCCACAACTTGTATTTATTTTTCTATATCAAACCCACATATCTATAGGTTATATAAAACCTTTATTTCTATCAGAATCTGCTAAGAACGTGTGTTTTGTAAAGATTTTTTCAGTCTAAAATACCTATTTAAAATGTTTTCTATTTTATGTCATAAAGTTTAAAGTAAATATTATATCAAATAGTTTGATTTTTTTTCTAAACCAACAGAAGTACCGTACATCACACACCAACCACCAATAAACTGAATTACGTCCGGTCTTTATAGGGAACAGAAAATGAATTTTCGAAAGTTTACAGCTAACGTTTCTGATAGCTCTTCTATATATCTATGTCATCACGCCAGGTCCAGGAGGAACAGCTCTTCATTAACAAGCAAAGCAAGTCTGAGCTGGCACATAATCGTAGTTACGCTATAGGTATTCTAAACAATTTCATCCTATGATGCCAAATGCCCTGGTTTTTATGAAACATCAAAGTATATAAAAAAAGACTCCCTATTTAATAATAACTATTTTACTTAGAAATAAACCTGTTTACCATAAATATACCGCAAAGGTATTTTAACAGTATAACAATGGTTGTCTAATCACCCCTAATTAAGGGATTAATAACCAATGCTAAAATATCTTACCTATGAAAGGGATAGGTAGTTAGAAATTACCCCAGGTAACACTTATAAATAGGAAATCGTAACTAAATACATATCATTCAATCCCAGTACTTACTCTCATTACCATGTACTCCCACCAAAGTAGCTTCAATTGTAGCAACCTCAATATGGATGGCTACTGCAGAGATTTTGACAGCGGAACTCGGAATTATAGACAGGTATCAATCGATTAAGTTATCTAATAAATATTTTATATCATTTTTAATGCTTAACACTGATATTTTAAACAGAATTTTTAATTTAATGATTCTCTTTTTCAGCTTTCCTCTGAAAATTCACACTACGCTAATGGATCAGTTCAAGATGCTGCTGCACCAGGAACATCAAATTATTTGACTCCTTACCAGGTATATTGATATAAAATGTTTTTAAATCATTAAATATATTAGTTCCTTTAATTAAAGAGTAGATACCAATGGATTTTTTTCTTTACAGGATCAGCAATGTATGTCGTCTTGCAGTGTTTCCCAGCCTTCAGCTATGCCACCACCTGTACAACTTCAAAGCAATCTTAACAGCGTTTACCTTCCAGCAAATGGAAATGTTCCCCTCCAGGTAATTGAACTATATAAATAAAAAAAAAACATATATTTCATTATCAAAATATGAAACGTTAGCCATATTGATCAAATAATTTCATTTTCAGTGTCCTTTGACGTATTTGGAGCCAGTATTGAAACCAGATCTACAAGTACCGAAACCATATCACAGTAATAATATAATGGCGAAGAAACATCGTGCACAGATTACTCGTGAGTTGACATTTATTACTAATTTTCCATTTCAAACTCCTCATATATCTCTTGATTTAGATGTACAACCAGTTCACCTATCAATAATTGCCTAATACTAGTTTCCCTACCAAAAGTAAGTAAGTAAACTGTAAGCGTAACGTAAACCGTAAACTATAAGTAAACGCGTTTAATGCAAATTTATTATCTATTATCTCGTCAATAATTATTTAAATTTCTATCAAAGTATTGAAGTAAGCAAAATGTATCCTAATTTCAGAAATTGTTCTATGTTACAGTCGTGCCCTCATCAAGCGGATCCTTCAAAGCAATTGTTAAATGCAAACGAAAACGTACTGTGTTCACTACAGAACAAGTTGCCGCACTTGAAGAGATCTTTAGTACTAAGCCTTACATCAGCCGTGAAGACAGACAGATTTTAGTCGAAAAATTGCAAATCAATGATAAGGCAATTAAAATATGGTTTCAAAATCGACGATTGAAGGGGAAAAGAATAACTCAAGAAGAAGTGGAAGCAACTGAAGAAAAGGAATCGACAGCAGGAGAAAGAGTCAGTCCCGACATTTCTCGTTTGGATTATATACAGTCACAGATAACACAAAATACAGATGAATTTGGATACGTTACTCTTGATGACAGAGTTATGGGAGATTTAGTTGATGTTATAGACAATTTTTTAACTGCTGACAGTAAAAGAAATATTCCATGTGAAGAAATTAAGGAAAACACAAGCAATCCTATATATGAGCCAGTTTCTCCAGCAAGCGATTGTCATGATACTTCTGAAGATTATTCACATTGGAAGCCAAGTGACCCCAATGAATCTTTGAAAATATTGTTTGATTTACAAACCCTACTAAGATCATAGGATATAAGTCCACTAGTTTTAAACATAATTTCTATTACTATAAGGCTAAATTAAATTATTATGTACGTACATACATACAAATTGTATGTAAATGCGTGTGACTTTCTAAGATTCTGAATAAATTATTTACATAAAGACTATCATTTTTCCTTATGAACCAACTTAGCGACTTTTGTATGTTATGACTTTTACATCATTTTCAAACTAAAAGGGAAGATAAAATATATGAATCTTTATAGGTATATAAAATCCCTGTGTGTGTAATTCTTCTATTCCTAAACGGAATGACCGATCCAGATGTTTTTTTATACTTGTGAGTAGTGTTGTAAAATGTGCGCTGAACGTTTAGCGTTTAGCACTGAGGCAACGCTTACGATCGTTGAAGCACGTTAGAAACTAGAGCGTTTAAGCGCTGACTCGAACGTTTTACAACATTACTTATGATACTTAGCTAAAGTTGAACCCGGAAAGGGACTATAAATAAACGTAATATCATATTATGAGGGTAGATAAAGAGGTAAAAATAAAAAAAAATGCTTACGCCTTTGTAACTTATAGCGAAAAGCGATCGCGTGCTTGACAGACCGTTGATATCCAGTTATATGAGATATTAGTAAACAAAATGATACAAAACGTTCTGATGACCACATTGACGCCGTTAAGTAATACAAATGAAGTAGGTGACTTAAGATTCCCTAAAATATAATCCAAATTATAAGATCCAAGGCTACATCTGACATAATGGATGCCTGGTCATCTTCCTTTACCATGAAATGGTAATATGTATTTATTTTTCTAGTTTTGAATATCCTTTGTTTGTATTAAACAGATTTTAGTATATCAAGATAGATAAAAAAAATTATATCGATAATTGCTCTTTGATAGTTAATATTTACGATGGTAGGCTCTCTAAGCACAAATTTATTAATAGAAACATTATTAGGAAGAAGGTGCTGCTTCACACCTGTTTGTTTTTATTTTATTACCAAAATATGTAATCTAGGAGATAAATACGGACAAAATGATACTTTTTAACAATATTCAGAAATGTGATTAATCTTATAACTCACAAAAATACGAAACGACAACTCCAAAACTCTGTTCCATAGGTTTCCAATCATTTCATATTATTATTATTTCTAATACAGAAATCTAATACAGAAATTACCTGTTGGGAAAACCGGCCTTTTACCACAGTCTGGCCTGAAAACTTGCAACAAAGAAAAAAAGGTGGCACATGATATAAATAAATATTATTTTACTACCAGTTGCCTTCACGGATATATCTACCCCTAACTAATAGCCTAACACTTCCGTAACCAGTTTTCAGCCTTATTTTATAAAATCCTTCCTTAACGAATATGTTTCGCAGCGCTCATTCTTAAGCAGTGATAGCCTAGAGGTTAGACCGTTGGACTGCAAAGTCAGAGGTCTCGGGTTCAAACCCAGGCAAACCCAGGCTCTGTATTTCGAAGGCATGTGCGTCTTAAAAATTAACTATCACTTGCTTTGACGGTGAAGGAAAACATCGTGAGGAAACCTAAATTTCTCTTAGGTCTAAGTTTCGCCAACCCGCACTGGGCCTGCGTGGTGGACTATGGCCTAAACCCTCTTAGTTTGAGAGGAGGTCCGTGCCCAACGGTAGGACAGTTTCTTAACAGGGCTAATATTATATAACGAAATTATATGGAGAAACTAAGACGCTCATAGCTTCTTTATTTAAATTGGTTTCAAGTCTGAAGACTTAAGAGCTACAGAAAAGGACAAACTGTGCTAAGTATATATTTGCCGGTTGGTTAGATAGAAGACATATTTATTACTAGGATATTAATCATAGAAATATTACAGGCGTAACCAGATCTTAAAAAAGAAGAAAGAGAAGAGAGATTAGTCTGACACAAGCGGTGATTCTTCTAGTGAATTTCTGGTACAGAAACACCTAATACTGGATCACCTTTACCCGAACTTCAAAGAGAGCAACCAACAACAAATCACACAAACCAATTAGTTAAAAATAATGATTTTGTCTATCCTTACCGACCTCCGACTTATCATTACCCTCCTCCTTGCGTCGGTTTTCTCATTACTGAGGGTCGTGGACATATCTTAGATAGCAGTTTTCTGCGGATGATGAGTCGCCATCCACTCCTATTTGCAGCCGAGTGAAGAGCATCGTGAACCGTGGTATCAAGAGCTGTGCGAATCTGATCCGTCTAGTGTGTTGGGCTCCTTCCTGGTGGTCGCTTGCCTTCAATCTTACCGGTGACCATTATTACCCACCAAATGAACTTGTACCAAATATGTATGAAGGTGTCCAGAGAACGAATGTATCCGCTTTTTATTACGATAATAACGTAAAACCCAATCAGTACTATCCAAGTGAAAATGGCTATTATGTTAATGAAGGCAATGGGCATTATCTTTGATACGGTAATTAAGTGCATAATTCTTAGACACCTATTAAGAACCTATTATGTCTTTTATTATTTCCCAGAATAATTTATAATATTTTTATAAATTCGTTTAATGGTAACTTAAGCACTATAGCTTTTATATTTTATTTTTTAAACGTGACTGTGTTTCTTTTTCGATTTATAATAATAATGTTAGCCCTGTTATGAAACTGTCCCACCGTTGGGCACGGGCCTCCTCTCAAACTGCGGCCATAGTCCACCACGCTGGCCCAGTGCGGCTTTGCGAACTTCACACACCTTCGAGAAACTCTTAGGCATGCAGGTTTCCTCACGATGTTTTTCTTCACCGTTAAAGCAATTGATCATTAATTTTTAATACGCACATGCTTTCGAATAGGCAGAGCTGCGTGCCTTGGTTTGAACCCGAGACCTCTGACTGCAGTCCACGGTCTAACCACTAGGCTATCACTGCTTGTTCGAATTTAGATTTATTTGTATATTATATATGTTTTATATTTATATTCAAAGGAATTTATTGATTTTTAAGCTTTTAATACTAATTTTGCGTATATTTAAGATATAAGGTAAGCTTAGGGCTAATTTAATTTAGTGAAGAACTTTTTATTCAACTTAGACTTGGAAAAATGAAAATATAAGCTCTATACATTCGTTTTGTCTACAGTTTACCGTTTTTAAAAATTGCACTTTACTTAGTTTATATAAGTTACCTTCTATTCAATTAATAAAATATTTAAAAATTATATGCTAACACAATTTTTCTATGTCAAATCTAAATATCTATACGTTATATAAAACCTTTATTTCTATCAGAATCTGCTAACAACGTGTGTTTACATAAAAGTTTTTGTAACGATTTTTTAAGTCTAAAATACCTATTTAAATTGCTTTCTATTTTATGTAATAAAGTTTTAAGTAAATATAATATCAAATAATTTGATTTTTTTCTAAACCAACAGAAGTACCGTACATCACACACCAACAAACTGAATTACGTCCGGTCTTTATAATGAATTTTCGAAAGTTTACAGCTTACGTGTTTGTTAGCTCTTCTATATATCTATGTCATCACGCCAGGTCCAGGGAGAATAGCTCTTCATTAACAAGCATAGCAAGTCTGGGCTGGCACAAAATCGTAGTTACGCTATAGGTATTTTAAACAATTTCATCCGATGATGCCAAATACCCTTGTTTTTATGCAACATCAAATTATATAAAAAATAAGACTCCCTATTTAATAAAAACTATTTTAACTTAGAAATAAACATGTTTACCAAAAATATACGGCAAACGTGTTTTTGCAATATAACAATGGTTGTCTAATCACCCCTAATTACGGAATTAATAACCCATGCTAAAATATCTTACCTATGAAAGGGGTAGCTAATTAGAAATTACCCCAGGTAACACTTATAAATAGGAAAACGTAACTAAATACACATCATTTAATTCCAGTCCTTACTCTCATTACCATGTACTCTCACCAAAATACCAGTAGCTTCAATTGTAGCAACCTTAATATGGATGGCTACTGCAGATATTTTGACAGCGGAACTTGGAATTATAGACAGGTATCAATCCATGATTAAGTTATCTAATAAATATTTTATATAATTTTCAATGTTTAACACTGAGGTTTTGAACAGGATTTTAATTTAATGAATTCTCTTTTTCAGCTTTTCTCTGAAAATTCACACTACGCTGATGGATCAGTTCAAGATGTTGCTGCACCAGGAACATCAAATTATTTGACTCCTTACCAGGTATATTGATAGAAATGTTTTAAAATCATTACATATATTAGTTCCTTTAATTAAAGAGTAAATACCAATGGATTTTTTTTCTTTACAGGATCAGCAATGTATGTCGTCTTGCAGTATTTCCCAGCCTTCAGCTATGCCACGACCTGTACAACTTCAAAGCCATATTAACAACGTTTACCTTCCGGCAAATAGAAATGTTCCCCTCCAGGTAGTTGAATTATATAAATCTAAAAAATAACAATTATTTCAATATCAAAATATGGAACGTTAGCAATATTAATTCAAATAATTTCATTTTCAGTATTCTTCGATGTATCCGGAGCCAGTATTGAAACCAGATCTACAAGTACCGAAACCATATCACAGTAATAATATAATGGCGAAGAAACATCGTGCACAGATTACTCGTGAGTTGACATTTATTACTAATTTTCCATTTCAAACTCCTCATATATCTCTTGATTTAGATGTACAACCAGTGCACCTATCAATAATTGCCTAATACTAGTTTCCCTACCAAAAGTAAGTAAGTAAACTGTAAGCGTAACCTAAACAGTAAACTATAAGTAAACGCGTTTAATGCAAATTTATTATCTATTATCTCGTCAATAATTATTTAAATGTCTATTAAAGTATTGAAGTAAGCAAAGTGTATCCTAATTTCAGAAATTGTTCTATGTTACAGTCGTGCCCTCATCAAGCGGATCCTTCAAAGCAATTGTTAAATGCAAACGAAAACGTACTGTGTTCACGACAGAACAAGTTGCCGCACTTGAAGAGATCTTTAGTACTAAGCCTTACATCAGCCGTGAAGACAGACAGATTTTAGTCGAAAAATTGCAAATCAATGATAAGGCAATTAAAATATGGTTTCAAAATCGACGATTGAAGGGGAAAAGAATAACTCAAGAAGAACTGGAAGCAACTGAAGAAAAGGAATCGACAGCAGGAGAAAGAGTCAGTCCCGACATTTCTCGTTTGGATTATATACAGTCACAGATAACACAAAATACAGATGAATTTGGATACGTTACTCTTGATGACAGAGTTATGGGAGATTTAGTTGATGTTATAGACAATGTTTTAACTGCTGAGAGTAAAAGAAATATTCCATGTGAAGAAATTAAGGAAAACAGAAGCAATCCTATATATGAGCCAAGTTCTCCAGCAAGCGATTCTCATGATACTTCTGAAGATTATTCACATTGGAAGCCAAGTGACCCCAATGAATCTTTGAAAATATTGTTTGATTTACAAACCCTACTAAGATCATAGGATATAAGTCAACTAGTTTTAAACATAATTTCTATTACTATAAGGCTAAATTAAATTATTATCTACGTACGTACATACAAATTGTATGTGTATGCGTGTGACTTTCTAAAATTCTGAATAAATTATTGATAAATTATTTACTTCAAGACTATCATTTTTCCTCATAAACTAACTTAGCGGCATTTTGTATGTTATGACTTTTGCATCAGTTTTCAAAATAAAAGGGAAGATAACATATATGAATCTTTATATAAAATCCCTGTGTGTGTAATTATTCTCTTTCTAAACGGAATGACTGATCTAGATGTTTTTTATAATTATGAGTAGTATTGTAAAAATGTGCGCTGAACGTTTAGCGTTTAGCTAACAGGCAACGCTTTCGATCGTTGAAGCACGTTAGAAATTACAGCGTTTAAGCGCCGACTCGAAAGTTTTTACAACTCAACTTATGATGTCACCAAAATGATTTTCAACTAAAGTTGAACCCGGTAAGTGTCGCTGTTGTCGACCATAAAATGCACCCGTGCCGACAACTACTAGGATACGATAAAACGTAATATCATATTATAAGGGTAGATAAAGAGGTAAAATAAAGAAAATCCTACATTGTAACTAACAGTGAGAAGCGATCGGGTGCTTGACAAACCTTTGATATTCAGTTATATGATATATAAGTAAACAAAATGATACAAAACGTTCTAAAGACCACTTTGACGCCGTTAAGTAATACAAATGAGGTAGGTGACTTAAGATTCTCTAAAATATAATCCAAATTGTAAGATCCAAAACTATATCTGACATGGTGGATGTCTGATCATCCTCCTTAACCATGAAATTATAATATGAATTTATTTTTCTTATTTTGAATATCCTTTGTTTTTATTAAGCAGATTCTATATATCAAGATAGATTTTAAAAATAATTTGGATATTGCTCTTTACTATTAAATATTTGCGATAGTACCCTCTCTACCCACGAATTCATTAAAAGGAACATAATTAGGAAGAAGGTGCTGTTTCAAACCTGTTTTATTTTCAATTTTATCACCAACATAAATAATTAATTAATTTAATAAATAATTTAGGAGATAAATACGGACACCATGATACTTTTTAAATCTCTTTAGGTACCTAACAATATTCAGGAATACGAATAATCTTATAAAAATTACGAAACGGCTACTTCGAATCTCTGTTCCATAGCATTACATTCACTTCATATTATTATTATTTCTAATACAGATCACCTGTTGGGAAAACCGCCCTTTCACAACAGTCTGGCCTGAAAACTTGCAACAAAGAAACAAAGGTATGTCATAGGATATTATCATCATCAGCCGAAAGACGTTCACTGCAGGACAAAGGCCGCCCCCAAAGATCGCCACAATGACCGGCTGCGTGCTGTACGCATCCAGCTTCTTCCTGCGACCTACACCAGGTCATCGCTAATGTCATGTCATAGGATATAAATAAATATTATTTTACTACCAGTTGCCTCCGCGGATACATTCACCTGTAACTAATAGCCTAACACTCCCTTACCCAGTTTTCAGGCTTATTTTGAAAAATCCTTTTTTAACAAATATGTAGCAACAAAGACGCTCGTAGCTTTTCTTTCTAATTGATTTCAAGTTGAAAGACTTAAGAGTTATAGAAAATGATATATTGTGATAGGTATATATTTGCCGTTTGGTTAGATAGAAGATATATTACTGGGATATCAATCATAGAAATATTTCAGGCGTAACGAGATCAATAAAAATGAAACCTAAACGTGCTCGTACAGCTTTCTCAACAGACCAACTAAGAGCATTGGAGAAAACATTTTCCCGCTCCAAATACATAGATTCTGAACGCCGTAGAGAACTGACCAGGTCCCTAAACACCGGCGACAAATGCATCAAAATATGGTTCCAGAACAGGAGAATGAAAGAGAAGAGAGAATCGACTGACACAAGCGGTGAGTCTTCTAGTGATTTTTTGGTACAGAAACACCTAACTCTAAATCACCTTTACCCGAACTTCAAAGAGAGCAACCAACAACAAATCACACAAGCCAATTAGTAAAAAATCATAATTTTGTCTATCCTTACCAACTTCCGACTTATCATTACCAATCAAATCAAGTTGTACCAAATATGTATGAAGGTCTCCAGAGAACGAATGTCTCCGCTTTTATTACGATAATAACGTATATCCGACTCAGTACTATCCAAATGAAAATGGCTATTTTGTTAATGAAGGCAATGGTAATTATCTTCAATGAAGTGCATAATGCTTAGATAACTATTTATTTTTAAACTTTTAAGACTTTTATTTTTGCGTGTATTTAAGATATAAGGTAAGCTTCGTGTTAATTTAATTTAGCGAAGAACTTTTTTGGGTAACTTAGTGGTAAACCATCTACTTTATGCCGATGACGCGGTTTTAATAGCGCCAACAGCCACTGATTTGCAAACACTAGTCACAGTTATGAAAGACGACTGCATGATCAATGGCTTACACTTGAATGTGAAGAAAACCAAGATTATGGTTTTTGAAAGGGAAGAAACCAGAACGAATGTAAGGATTGTGGTTGGTAACGATGTGCTGGAGCAAGTGAATGAGTTTGTATATCTTGGATGCGCCTTTAGTAAGGATGGGAAATACACCGCTGACATAGAGAGAAGAGTGAGTGCAGGAAACAGAGTGAATGGTGCGATGGGAAAGCTACTCGGGAGCCGGCACTTAAGCCATAAGGTGCAGCTGGCCATACATAACGGAGTTCTTATCCCAACGCTGTTATATGGTAGCGAGAGCTGGGTATGTAAGAAGGAGAATGAAAGTAGGATAAATGCGGTAGAAATGCGAGCTCTGCGGAAGATGTGCGGAGTGAAGCTGAGCATTAGCAACAGCATGGTAAGACAGCGAGTAGGTATGAAAGATAGTATCGGTGTAAAGATGAGAAAGGGCATGCTCCGTTGGTTCGGGCATATAGAAAGAATGCCAGAGGAAAGAATGACAAAACAGATATACAATGTGAATGTGGAAGGACGCAGGTATCGGGGAAGACCACGACCAAATAAACCGAGTCTTATCTGATGGAAAAGTCAAGAGTCTCCGTAACCGGCGAGCGTGTATGAGACGAACTATGAGAGTCGAGGAAGCCAGAGAGGTATGTAACGAAAGAACCTGTTGGAACTCTGTACTCTCTGCCTACCCCGCAAGGGATCTGGCGTGAGGTTAAAGATAGAAAGATAGATAGAACTTTTTATTCAACTTGGACTTATTAAAAATGAAAATATAAACTCTATACATTCGTTTTGTCTACATGTTACCGTTTTTATGCTAAAAATTAATTTTAATAGTTGCACTTTACTTAGTTTATAACAGTCACCTTCTATTTAATTAATAAAATATTTAAAAAATATATGCTAGCACTTATTTCCACAACTTGTATTTATTTTTCTATATTAAACCCACTTACTAATCTATACGTTATATAAAACCTTTATTTCTACCAGAATCTGCTAACAACGTGTGTTTAGATAAAAAAGTTTTGTAAAGATTTTTTCAGTCTAAAATACTTATTTAAAATGTTTTCTATTTTATGTAATAAAGTTTAAAGTAAATATTAAGTACAGTATTAAGTACAGTAGTAGAAGTACTGTACATCACAAACCAACAAACTGAATTACATCCGGTCTTTATAGGGAACAGAAAATGAATGTTCGAAAGTTTACAGCTAACGTTTCTGATAGTTCTTCTATATATCTATGTCATCACGCCAGGTCCAGGAGGAATAGCTCTTCATTAACAAGCAAAGCAAGTCTGAGCTGGCACATAATCGTAGTTACGCTATAGGTATTCTAAACAATTTCATCCTATGATGCCAAATGGCCTTGTTTTTATGAATCATCAAAGTATATAAAAAAAGACTCCCTATTTAATAATAACTATTTTACTTAGAAAAAAAACATGTTTACCATAAATATACCGCAAAGGTGTTTTACAGTATAACAATGGTTGTCTAATCACCCCTAATTAAGGGGTTAATAACCAATGCTAAAATATCTTACCTATGAAAGGGATAGCTAATTAGAAATTACCCCAGGTAACACTTATAAATAGGAAAACGTAACTAAATACACATCATTTAATCCCAGTACATACTTTCATAACCATGTACTCGCACCAAAATACCAGTAGCTTCAATTGTAGCAACCTCAATATGGATGGCTACTGCAGATATTTTGACAGCGGAACTTGGAATTATAGACAGGTATCAATCGATTAAGTTATCTAATAAATATTTTATATCATTTTTAATGCTAAACACTGATGTTTTAAACAGGATTTTAATTTAATGATTCTCTTTTTCAGTTTTCCTCTGAAAATTCACACTACGCTAATGGATCAGTTCAAGATGTTGCTGCACCAGGAACATCAAATTATTTGACTCCTTACCAGGTATATTGATATAAAATGTTTTTAAATTATTAAATTAGTTCCTTTAATTAAAGAGTAGATACCAATGGATTTTTTTTCTTTACAGGATCAGAAATGTATGTCGTCTTGCAGTGTTTCCCAGCCTTCAGCTATGCCACCACCTGTACAACTTCAAAGCAATCTTAACAGCGTTTACCTTCCAGCAAATGGAAATGTTCCCCTCCAGGTAATTGAACTATATAAATAAAAAAAAACATATATTTCATTATCAAAATATGAAACGTTAGCCATATTGATCAAATAATTTCATTTTCAGTGTCCTTCGACGTATTTGGAGCCAGTATTGAAACCAGATCTTCAAGTACCGAAACCATATCACTGTAATAATATAATGGCGAAGAAACATCGTGCACAGATTTCTCGTGAGTTGACACTTATTTCCAATTATCCATTTCAAACTCCTCATATCTCTGATTTAGATGTACAACCAGTTCGCCTTTCAATAATTGCCTAATACTAGTTTCCGTACTAAAAGTAAATAAGTAAACTGTAACCGTAACCTAAACCGTAAACTATAAGTAAACGCGTTTAATGCAAATTTATTATCTATTATCTCGTCAATAATTATTTAAATTTCTATCAAAGTATTAAAGTAAGCAAAAGTATCCTAATTTCAGAAATTGTTCTATGTTACAGTCGTGCTGTCATCAAGCGGATCCTTCAAAGCAATTGTTAAATGCAAACGAAAACGTACTGTGTTTACTACAGAACAAGTTGCCGCACTTGAAGAGATCTTTAGTGCTAAGCCTTACATCAGCCGTGAAGACAGTCAGATTTTAGTCGAAAAATTGCAAATCAATGATAAGGCAATTAAAATATGGTTTCAAAATCGACGATTGAAGGGGAAAAGAATGACTGAAGAAAAAGTGGAAGCTACTGAAGAAAAGGAATCGATAGCAGGAGAAAGAGTCAGTCCCGACATTTCTCGTTTGGATTTTATACAGTCACAGATAACACAAAATACAGATGAATTTGGATACGTTACTCTTGATGACAGAGTTATGGGAGATTTAGTTGATGTTATAGACAATTTTTTAACTGCTGACAGTAAAAGAAATATTGCATGTGAAGAAATTAAGGAAAACACAAGCAATCCTATATATGAGCCAGTTTCTCCAGCAAGCGATTGTCATGATACTTCTGAAGATTATTCACATTGGAAACCAAGTGACCCCAATGAATCTTTGCAAATATTGTTTGATTTACAAACCCTACTTAGATCATAGGATATAAGTTCACTAGTTTTAAACATAATTTCTATTACTATAAGGCTAAATTAAATTATTATGTACGTGCATAAATACAAATTGTATGTGAATGCGTGTGACTTTCTAAGATTCTGAATAAATTATTGATAAATTATTTACATAAAGACTATCATTTTTCCTTATGAACCAACTTAGCGACTTTTGTATGTTATGACTTTTACATCATTTTCAAAATAAAAGGGAAGATAAAATATATAAATCTTTATAGGTATATAAAATCCCTGTGTGTGTAATTATTCTCTTTCTAAACGGAATGACCGATCCAGATGTTTTTTTATACTTGTGAGTAGTGTTGTAAAATGTGCGCTGAACGTTTAGCGTTTAGCACTGAGGCAACGCTTACGATCGTTGAAGCACGTTAGAAACTAGAGCGTTTAAGCGCTGACTCGAACGTTTTTACAACATTACTTATGATACTTAGCTAAAGTTGAACCCGGAAAGGGACTATAAATAAACGTAATATCATATTATGAGGGTAGATAAAGAGGTAAAAATAAAAAAATCCTTACGCCTTTGTAACTCATAGCGAAAAGCGATCGCGTGCTTGACAGACCGTTGATATCCAGTTATATGAGATATTAGTAAACAAAATGATACAAAACGTTCTGATGACCACATTGACGCCGTTAAGTAATACAAATGAAGTAGGTGACTTAAGATTCCCTAAAATATAATCCAAATTATAAGATCCAAGGCTACATCTGACATGATGGATGCCTGGTCATCTTCCTTTACCATGAAATGGTAATATGTATTTATTTTTCTAGTTTTGAATATCCTTTGTTTGTATTAAACAGATTTTAGTATATCAAGATAGATAAAAAAAATTATATCGATAATTGCTCTTTGATAGTTAATATTTACGATGGTAGGCTCTCTAAGCACAAATTTATTAATAGAAACATTATTAGGAAGAAGGTGCTGCTTCACACCTGTTTGTTTTTATTTTATCACCAAAATATGTAATCTAGGAGATAAATACGGACAAAATGATACTTTTTAACAATATTCAGAAATATGATCAATCTTATAACTCACAAAAATACGAAACGACAACTCCAAAACTCTGTTCCATAGGTTTCCAATCATTTCATATTACTATTATTTCTAATACAGAAATCTAATACAGAAATTACCTGTTGGGAAAACCGGCCTTTTACCACAGTCTGGCCTGAAAACTTGCAACAAAGAAAAAAAGGTGGCACATGATACAAATAAATATTATTTTACTACCAGTTGCCTTCACGGATATATCTACCCCTAACTTATAGCCTAACACTTCCGTAACCAGTTTTCAGCCTTATTTTGAAAAATCCTTCCTTAACGAATATGTTTCGCAGCGCTCATTCTTAAGCAGTGATAGCCTAGAGGTTAGACCGTTGGACTGCAAAGTCAGAGGTCTCGGGTTCAACCCCAGGCAAACCCAGGCTCTGTATTTCGAAGTCATGTGCGTCTTAAAAATTAACTATCACTTGCTTTGACGGTGAAGGAAAACATCGTGAGGAAACCTAAATTTCTCTTAGGTCTAAGTTTCGCCAACCCGCACCGGGCCTGCGTGGTGGACTATGGCCTAAACCCTTTTAGTTTGAGAGGAGGTCCGTGCCCAACAGTAGGACAGTTTCTTAACAGGTCTAACATTATATAACGAAATTATATGGAGAAACTCAGACGCTCATAGCTTCTTTATTTAAATTGGTTTCAAGTTTGAAGACTTAAGAGCTACAGAAACGGACAAACTGTGATAAGTATATATTTGCCGGTTGGTTAGATAGAAGATATATTTATTACTAGGATATTAATCATAGAAATATTTCAGGCGTAACCAGATCAATAAAAAAAAAAGAAAGAGAAGAGAGATTAGTCTGACACAAGCGGTGATTCTTCTAGTGAATTTCTGGTACAGAAACACCTAATACTGGATCACCTTTACCCGAACTTCAAAGAGAGCAACCAACAACAAATCACACAAACCAATTAGTTAAAAATAATGATTTTGTCTATCCTTACCGACTTCCGACTTATCATTACCCTCCTCCTTGCGTCGGTTTTCTCATTACTGAGGGTCGTGGACATATCTTAGATAGCAGTTTTCTGCGGATGATGAGTCGCCATCCACTCCTATCTGCAGCCGAGTGAAGAGCATCGTGAACCGTGGTATCAAGAGCTGTGCGAATCTGATCCGTCTAGTGTGTTGGGCTCCTTCCTGGTGGTCGCTTGCCTTCAATCTTACCGGTGACCATTATTACCCACCAAATGAACTTGTACCAAATATGTATGAAGGTGTCCAGAGAACGAATGTCTCCGCTTTTTATTACGATAATAACGTATAACCCAATCAGTACTATCCAAGTGAAAATGGCTATCTTGTTATTGAAGGCAATGGTCATTATCTTCGATACGGTAATTAAGTGCATAATTCTTAGACACCTATTAAGAACCTATTATGTCTTTTATTATTTCCCAGTATAATTTATAATATTTTTTATAAATTCATTTAATGGTAACTTAAGCACTATAGCTTTTATATTTTATTTTTTAAACGTGACTGTGTTTCTTTTTCGATTTATAATAATAATGTTAGCCCTGTTATGAAACTGTCCCACCGTTGGGCACGGGCCTCCTCTCAAACTGCGGCCATAGTCCACCACGCTGTCCCAGTGCGGCTTGGCGAACTTCACACACCTTCGAGAAACTCTTAGGCATGCAGGTTTCCTCACGATGTTTTCCTTCACCGTTAAATAAATTGATCATTAATTTTTAATACGCACATGCTTTCGAAAAGGCAGAGGTGCGTGCCTTGGTTTGAACCTGAGACCTCTGACTGCAGTCCAACGGTCTAACCACTAGGCTATCACTGCTTGTTCGAATTTAGATTTAATTATATATTATATATGTTTTATATTTATATTCAAAGGAATTTATTGATTTTTAAGCTTTTAATACTAATTTTGCGTATATTTAAGATATAAGGTAAGCTTAGGGCTAATTTAATTTAGTGAAGAACTTTATATTCAACTTAGACTTGGAAAAATGAAAATATAAGCTCTATACATTCGTTTTGTCTACAGTTTACCGTTTTTAAAAGTTGCACTGTACTTAGTTTATATAAGTTACCTTCTATTCAATTAATAAAATATTTAAAAATTATATGCTAACACTTATTTCCACAACTTGTATTTATTTTTCTATGTCAAATCTAAATATCTATACGTTATATAAAACCTTTATTTCTATCAGAATCTGCTAACAACGTGTGTTTACATAAAAGTTTTTGTAAAGATTTTGTAAGTCTAAAATACCTATTTAAATTGTTTTCTATTTTATGTAATATTTTTTTCTAAACCAACAGAAGTACCGTCCATCACACACCAACAAACTGAAATACGTCCGGTCTTTATAGGGAACAGAAAATTAATTTTCGAAAGTTTACAGCTAACGTGTTTGTTAGCTCTTCTATATATCTATGTCATCACGCCAGGTCCAGGGAGAATAGCTCTTCATTAACAAGCATAGCAAGTCTTGGCTGGCACAAAATCGTAGTTACGCTATAGGTATTTTAAACAATTTCATCCGATGATGCCAAATACCCTTGTTTTTATGCAACATCAAAGTATATAAAAAATAAGACTCCCTATTTAATAAAAACTATTTTAACTTAGAATTAAACATGTTTACCAAAAATATACGGCAAACGTGTTTTTGCAGTATAACAAAGGTTGTCTAATCACCCCTAATTACGGAATTAATAACCCAAGCTAAAATATCTTACCTATGAAAGGGGTAGCTAATTAGAAATTACCCCAGGTAACACTTATAAATAGGAAAACGTAACTAAATACACATCATTTAATTCCAGTCCTTACTCTCATTACCATGTACTCTCACCAAAATACCAGTAGCTTCAATTGTAGCAACCTTAATATGGATGGCTACTGCAGATATTTTGACAGCGGAACTTGGAATTATAGACAGGTATCAATCCATCATTAAGTTATCTAATAAATATTTTATATCATTTTCAATGTTTAACACTGAGGTTTTGAACAGGATTTTAAATTAATGAATTCTCTTTTTCAGCTTTCCTCTTTAAATTCACACTACGCTGATAGATCAGTTCAAGATGACGCTGCACCAGGAACAACAAATTATTTGACTCCTTACCAGGTATATTGATATAACATGTTTTTGAATCATTAAATATATTAGTTCCTTTAATTAAAGAGTATACTAATGGATTTTTTTTCTTTACAGGTTTAGCAATGTATGTCGTCTTGCAGTGTTTCCCAGCCTTCAGCTATGCCACGACCTGCAGAAATTCAAAGCCATATTAACAACGTTTACCTTCCGGCAAATAGAAATGTCCCCCTCCAGGTAATTGAATTATATAAATCTAAAAAATAACAATTATTTCAATATCAAAATATGGAACGTTAGCCATATTAATTCAAATAATTTCATTTTCAGTATTCTTCGATGTATCCGGAGCCAGTATTGAAACCAGATCTACAAGTACCGAAACCATATCACTGTAATAATATAATGGCGAAGAAACATCGTGCACAGATTTCTCGTGAGTTGACACTTATTTCCAATTATCCATTTCAAACTCCTCATATCTCTGATTTAGATGTACAACCAGTTCGCCTTTCAATAATTGCCTAATACTAGTTTCCGTACTAAAAGTAAATAAGTAAACTGTAACCGTAACCTAAACCGTAAACTATAAGTAAACGCGTTTAATGCAAATTTATTATCTATTATCTCGTCAATAATTATTTTAATTTCTATCAAAGTATTGAATTAAGCAAAATGTAGCCTAATTTCAGATTTTTTTTCTATGTTACAGTCGTGCCGTCATCAACCGGGTCCTTCAAAGCAATTGTCAAACGCAAACGCAAACGTACTGTGTTCACTACAGAACAAGTTGCCGCACTTGAAGAGATCTTTAGTACTAAGCCTTACATCAGCCGTGAAGACAGACAGATTTTAGTTGAAAAATTGCAAATCAATGATAAGGCAATCAAAATATGGTTTCAAAATCGACGATTGAAGGGGAAAAGAATGACTGAAGAAGAAGTGGAAGCTACTGAAGAAAAAGAATCGATAGCAGGAGAAATAGTCAGTCCTGACATTTCTCGTTTGGATTATATACAGTCACAGATAACACAAAATACAGATGAATTTGGATACGTTACTCTTGATGATCGAGTTATGGGAGATTTAGTTGATGTTATAGACAATTTTTTAACTGCTGACAGTAAAAGAAAATTTCCATGTGAAGAAATTAGGGAAAACAGAAGCAATCCTATATATGAGCCAATTTCTCCAGCAAGCGATTCTCATGATACTTCTGAAGATTATTCACATTGGAAGCCAAGTGACCCCAATGAATCTTTGAAAATATTGTTTGGTTTACAAACCCTATAAGATCATAGGATATAAGTCAACTAGTTTTAAACATAATTTCTATTATTATAAGGCTAAATTAAATTATTATGTACGTACGTACATACAAATTGTATGTGTATGCGTGTGAATTTCTAAAATTCTGAATAAATTATTGATAAATTATTTACTTCAAGACTATCATTTCTCCTCATGAACCAACCTAGCGGCGTTTTATATGTTATGACTTTTGCATCAGTTTTCAAAATAAAAGGGAAGATAACATTTATGAATCTTTATAGGTATATAAAATCCCTGTGTGTGTAATTCTTCTCTTCCTAAACGGAATGACCGATCCAGATGTTTTTTTTATACTTGTGAGTAGTGTTGTAAAAATGTGCGCTGAACATTTATTTAGCGTTTAGCACTGAGGCGACGCTTACGATCGTTGAAGCACGTTAGAAACTAGAGCATTTAAGCGCCGACTCGAACGTTTTTACAACACTACTTATGATGACACCTAAATGATTCTTAACTAAAGTTGAACCCGGTAGGTGTCGCTGTTGTCGACCATAAAATGCACCCGTGCCGACAACTGCTAGGATACGATAAAACGTAATATCATATTATGGGGGTAGATAAAGAGGTAAAAATAAAAATTAATCTTTACGCCATTGTAACTCACAGTAAGAAGCGATCGCGTGCTTGACAGGCCTTTGATATCCAGTAATATGAGATATCAGTAAACAAAATGATACAAAACGTTCTGATGACCACATTGACGCCATTAAGTAATACAAATGAGGTAGGTAACTTAAGATTCCCTAAAATATAATCCAAATTATAAGATTCAAAGCTATATCTGACATGGTGGATGTCGGATTATCTTCCTTCACCATAAAATTTTAATATGAATTTATTTTTCTAATTTTGAAACGCCTTTGTTTTTATTTAATATACCAAGATAGATTTTAAAAATGATATCGATAATTGCTTTTTGATAATTAATATTTACTATCGTATACCCTCTCTAAGTACAAATTTATTAATAAATATAATATTATTATGTTCTACTTATTCGATATTATCAAAATTTAGATTAATGTAAATCGCATGTCAGTTGTAATGCCTCCTCAACTTAGATTTTATGCTTTGTAAAATAGTAAATGATGTACTCACCTGTTATTAGTGTACATATCGTAATGTGTTTTGTTTGAATACTAATTTTTATCAATGTATTAATATGTACTCTGTTCGTGTTTCTCAATAAAATAATAATAATAATAGAAACATAAGTAGGAAGAAGGTGCTGCTTCATATCTGTTTTTTTTATTTTATCACCAAAATATGTAACCGGAGAGATAAATACGGACAAAATGACACTTTTTAAATACCTAAACAACATTCAGGAATATGATTATTCTTATAACCCTAAAAAAATACGAAACGACAACTTCGAAACTCTGTTCCATAGCTTCACATTCATTTCATATTATTATTATTTCTAATACAGATCACCTGTTGGGAAAACCGCCCTTTTACCACAGTCTGGCCTGAAAACTTGCAAGAAAGAAAAAAAGGTATGTCATATGATATAAATAAATATTATTTTAATACCAGTTGCCTCCACGCATATATCCATCCCTGACTAACACTTCCGTACCCAGTTTTCAGCTTAATTTTGATAAATTCTTTCTGAACGAATATGTTTTGCAGCGCTCATTCTTAAGCAGTGATAGCCTATTGGTTAGACCGTTGGACTGCAAAGTCAGAGGTCTCGGGTTCAAACCCAGGCACGTACCTCTGCTTTTCGAAGGCACATGCGTATTAAAATTAACTATCACTTCCTTTAACGGTAACGGAAAACATTATGAGGAAACCTGCATGCCTAAGAGTATCCCGAAGGTGTGTGAAGTTCGCCAACCCGCACTGGGCCTGCGTGGTGAAATACGGCCTAAACCCTCTCAGTTTGAGAGGAGGCCCGTGCCCAACGGTAGGATAGTTTCTTAACAGGGCTAATATTATATTACGAAATTACATGTAGAAACAAAGACGCTCATAGCTTCTTTTTTTTAATTAGTTTCAAGTTTGAAGACTTACAGTTAAAGAAAAAGATATAGTGTGATAGGTATATATTTGCCGGTTGGTTAGATAGAAGATATATTACTGGACATTATGGATGTTATTTACTAATCATAGAAATATTTCAGGTGTCACCAGATCAATAAAAAAGAAACCTAAACGTGCTCGCACAGCCTTCTCAACAGACCAACTAAGAGCATTGGAGAAAACATTTTCCCGCTGCAAATACATAGATTCTGAACACCGTAGAGAACTGGCCAGGTCCCTAAACATCGGCGACAAATGCATCAAAACATGGTTTCAGAACAGGAGAATGAAAGAGAAGAGAGAATCGTCTGACACAAGTGGTGATTCTTCTAGTGAATATTTCGGTACAGAAACACTTAACACTGAATCATCTTTACCCGAACTTCAAAGAGAGCAACCGACAACAAATCATACAAGTCATTTAGTTAAAAATAATGACTTTGTCTATCCTTACCAACTTCCGACTGACCCATCAAATGAAGTTGTACCTAATATATATGAAGGTGTCCAAAGAACGAATGTCTCCGCTTTTTATGACGGTAACAACGTATATCCGACTCAGTACTATCCAAATGAAAATGGCTATTTTGTTAATGAAGGAAATAGTAATTATCTTCAATATGATAATGAAGTTCATAATTCGTGGACACCACATAGCTCTTATTATTTCCCAGTATAATTTATAATATTTTTATGAATTCGTTTAACTGTAAAGATTATAAAATTGTTAATAAATAAAAACTTTATTAATGCATAAGATGTTAAGCACTATAGCTTTTATATTTTATTGTTTTTAAATGTGACTGTTGTTTTGTTTCAGATTTAGTATTTATTTATTTTTAGATTTAGAGACTAATTTTGCGTATATTTAAGTTAGGCTTAGTATTAATTTAATTTAGTGAAGAACTTTTTATTCAACTTAGACTTAGTAAAAATGATAATATAAACTCTATACATTCGTTTTTTTAAATTATTTTTAAAATTGCACTGTACGTAGTTTATAAAAGTTACCTTTTATTCAGTTAATATTTCTTTATTCAGTTAAATATTTAAAAAATATATGCTAATACTTATTTCCAAAACTTGTATTAATTTTTCTATATCTAATCTTAATATCTATACGTTATATAAAACCTTTATTTCTATCAGAATCTGCTAACAACGTGTGTTTATATAAAAAGTTTTTGTGAAGTTTTTTTCATAGTCTAAAATACCTATTTAACATGTTTTCTATTTAATTTAATAAATAATAAATTTTTAAGTAAATATGATATCCATTAATTTGATTATTTTTCTACATCACAAACCAACAAACTTTATTACTTTGGGACTTCATAGAGCACAGAAAATTAATTTTCGAAAGTTTACAGCTGACGTTTTTGATAGCTCTTCTATATATCTGTCATCACGTCAAATCCCGTGATAGCTCTTTAATAACAAGCAAAGTAAGCCTGGTCAAAGTAAGTCAGATCAGCCGGACGGAATGCAGAGATGAAATGATGTATTTCGCTTCATAATTAATAGCCGATTATGTAATATTTCGATTTTAATTTATGTTCAATTTATGATATAAATGTTAGCAACACTAATTTTAAAATTGTATAAATTACGAATAACGGATTCTTTGAGCTCTTCTTGGCTGGAACACCGAATAAACAGCACCTGGAATCAGCGTGTCTACTCCATCACTGTACTCAACGCTCCGCAGCTGCTCTGCTAAAAGCCACGAGGAAATAACCCCATACGTGATGGGGGTATTAGGTATTGAAATAATTTCATCCTATGCTGTGTATGATACATGCCAAATGTAGATATCAATCCCAATCGAAATGGTGAAGAGGCAACAAAATTATTTTTGCCGTTTGTACAGAAAGGTTTCACTAGTGCTGATCACGTAACGGATGACGTGGAAGTAGGCCTCCTGTACGGTGAACCAACGACAAGGACGCAGGTAAGAGCTAAAAGATTACCACAATATCTTTAACAAAACCATTATATTACTATGCCGTAAGAATGAGATGTGGATATAGGTACCCAAGGTACGTAATTTACAGCTCATACACAGCAAAATCAAATTAAAATAATTTTGCGACAGAGGTTATGGTAACCCACCTATTGGAGATGCCTTTTTTCGGCATTGGACATGTTTCAGCTGATAATGATCAATAATGTACAAAAACCAAACGAAAACAACAAACAATCTTTATTACATAACATAAACAAACCTTCATAAAACTCAATCACTCTTAGGTTCAAACTTGGCACTGGGATTTTGAAATGGGAGTGTAGTAATTATATACTCTGGATTTGGAGAATTATGATTCATAGTATCAGGTGACTTAATATGACAATTGCAGTTGCAATTTCTTTTAGAAACAGTCGAGAGACCTGGTATTTTCTTTACTTGATCATTCAGTATAGGCGACGGTAATGATCCTGTAGGTGCAACTGGCATCACGCCTATAGGTTTCCAAAATACACCACCAGGTAACATATATGGTTGTGCATACAGTGATGAAATTGTAGGTATAACCGAATAGTATCCTTGATTATTCGTGACCCTCCTTGAAGGTTCTGAAAACGTATTTTGTGATGATGGCGATGATGCAAATGTTTTTCTAGAAGACGATAAATCTTCGGGCAGGAGCTGCTCATCACTTGAATTTTGGTTAATAGGCTTTTGTTCAATAACTTTATGTAAATGTTCAGTATATTCCTTGGGTTCAGTTTTTTGTTTCTTGCAAAGATTGATAGAGAATTCAGCAGATGATTCATAGATTGATGGCGATAAATTAATTTTTGCAAAATTCGCAAGACCAATATCCTGATTTTTGCTTCCGTTGTACTTGCACTTAACTTTGATAGGATGTCTTATAGTTATATTACATGGTGAATCATTTGTCAAAACATTTTTGGCAGCTTCAGGCTTTTTGATATCTGTTAGCATTGCTAATGTATATTGCCGTTGGTCATTAGCTGATGGCTCGCTCACATTATTTAATTGATCTTTAGCAAATTCCACCGACTTTCGATTAGTTTGTTCATCATTAAATTCCTTGCTACTGGTTTCTTTCTTTTCCTTCATTCTGCGGTTTTGGAACCATATCTTGACGGCCCTCTCAGGTATGTTCAAAGCTATCGCTACTTCTTTTCGGTGAGCGTTACCGATGTACGGAAATTTTTTGAACTGCTTTTCCAAATAATGGACTTGATCTGTTGTAAAAGCGCTTCTGAACCTCTTCACTTTTTTTGTTGAACTGTACTTCTGATTTTCATTCAGCTGTAACAAGTTATGACCAAACATTATAACCCAGATTTGTTAATCAACTAGCATTTGCCTGCGGCTTCTCTTACATAAAAACTCCTGGGTAACAATCTGCAAGCAAGAACCCTAAAAATCCAGATTGTACTCCTGTGTACACCTGCTTTATACTATAATGAAAAGAATTAAAAAAAGCTCGATGGTTAATCTATCTCTTGCGGGGTCAATAGATAATTTACAAATTATTATTTATGTACCATTTAAATACAATACAATACTTAAAAGTATTGACTTAATGAGATAGTCTTTAATTCAAACATTCAAAAAATTAAATATTTTCGTGCCAAACTAAACTAACACCTGGACAGACATTTTGGAAACGTGATTCCCGTTTAAATACATTTTTGACAAGGCCGTAGGATGGACCTCTTATTCACAAAACATCATCTAATTTTCTAAATTTACAACTAGATAATAAAAATAAATCACTATGACTTTTTTTCTTGGTATAACATAATTAAAATAACGCAGAAACTATACAACATAAATACTACGATGACCAGTATTCATATTATTTAAGATTATGATGGATTATACTGTGGAGCATACAAATGATAAAAACGGGAATCGCCAAAAATAAAAAGCAAATTTATACATACCGTTGTCATGTAATCTGGCCCACTACCCGAATTCGGATGCAAACATAAATTCTCAACACCGTTATGATTCAACAGTAAGTAGCTCATTTTCAATTAAATAATTATACATATTAATACGACTAAGAATGTCGCCACAATAACAATACGACTAAGAATTTCGTACCGATTAACTCGTATATATACTTGTCATCGAAAAATCATTAATTATACAATATTACCTAAACATACACATTTAACTAATTTGTTACCAAGTCCACGGGCAATTATCATAATATGACTAATTCATTGTTGAAGTACTTAATGTGGAAGGAATAAATATGCGTCTGGACAGTACGGTAGAGTAACCTTCCCTTGAATTTTAATTATCGTTTTATTAGCTGTTTCATTGACTACTGTTTACCTTCATAGAAATAAAATCGATCCTAATGCGATCATAAAGGATAATACAACTGTATAATACTGACAAAAAGTTTTAATTTACTGACTGCATGTCTTAAAAAAATCATCGCTCCAGACATAAAAGGCATATAAAATTAATTAATACTTGTGTACTTGTAAAGTTAAAAATAAATTAATCTGTTACACAGATTACCTAAACGATTTCCGACGTTTACTTTTTTAAAACGTTCCGACGTTTACGTTTTGTTTTATTTTAAACTGTGCCAAATAACTGTGTAAACCTTTGCACATCATATTTACTAAATCTATAGCTACAGGTACATTTCCTGATAAATGGAAGGAGACCAGAATCGTACCAATTCACAAGAGTGGTAAAAAAGATTTGATCACTAATTATCGACCTATATCCATACTGTCAACACTCGCTAAAGTCTTTGAGTCATAAGTGTATCCGTATATTTATAACCACGTTAGAAATAAATTATCTTCTTCTCAGCATGGTTTCATGACACAGAGGTCCACTAATTCAAATCTTTTTCAGTATATTGACGATATTGCACTTGCTGTTGGCAAAGGTGGACAAATAGATACAATTTATACAGATTTTTCTAAAGCATTCGACAAAGTGAATCATCGTATACTAATAAATAAACTGAAAAAGATTGGGATTGTTGGTCAACTACTGGATTGGTCTTGATCTGATTATTATTGGTCTGGATCTTACTTAAGTAAAAGATCTTCTAGGGTGGTCATGGGCGGGCACAGCTCTAATCCTTTTACGCCTACTTCCGGGGTGTTGCAGGGGTTAAACTTGGGCCCACTTTTCTTTAATATTTTCATTGATGATATAATTGTTATCTATTTGCTGATGATCTCAAAATAATGCGTTCTATAAATAATATCAATGATGCCGAGCTTTTACAGCGTGATATCAATAGACTCTCTTCAAGGTGCATAAATAAGAAAATGTTTTAAGCCCCTCTTAATGTGTTCATATAAAGTTTACACTAAAACACAACAAATTAAACACAAACTATAACTTATCTGGGGAGTTTATAAAAGAACTATGTGATCTCCGTGACCTGGGAGTTGTAGTTGATACAAAACTTAAATTTTCTTTACACATCGACAGAATCTTGAATAGTGCTTACAAATCACTAGGCTTTATTTTACGGAATGGCAGAGAATTCAAAAACATATTCACCACATTATTGTTATGTAACAGCTATGTCAGGATTAAACTAGATTATTGCTGCGATGTTTGTTCACCTGTCTATGATGTCCATATTAATAGAATAGAAAAAGTCCAAAAAAGTTACTAAAAAACATGGCCTACCGTTTCACAACACCGAGAAACATAAAATCGTATGAAGATAGGGTCAAGCATTTCAAAATGCAAACATTAAGGGATAGACGTGATTTGTTAAACATGTCATTTCTTTATAAAATTATTAATGGCGTCATTGACTCCCCTCCTCTTCTCAGTAAGTTTTTTATTAACGTGCCTGCGCGGCTGCCCCGAAAACCCCGTCCCTTGTTCCACATCCGATCATGTAGAACTAATGTTGGTAAACATTCACCTGTTCGTCGACTGTCTTGTCTCTACAATAGACTTATACCTAAAAATGAGAATATTGATATATTTAATAACTCACAATCAAAATTCAAAAAAGAAATATTAATGAGTTGTTGTTGAACCTAAAGCATTATTATTCTTCTTTTATTTAAACTTTCTAATTATAAAATATATTGTGGTACATGCTGTGATTACCTATTATCAGAGTTGTAATTAGAATAATGTTTTATATATATAATGAATAATTGTAATTTAATATTGTAAACTCAGTTGGTAGTCCTTAAATAAATAAATAAATAAAAAAGGATGATCATGTTTGATTTGATTCTAGTTGTTATACTATGGAGTAGGTCTGATGATGGAGTAAGAAGGCGGCTGTAGCAACATAACTCCCTCTTGTTAGATTGATACTGACAAGTACAAAAAAAAAACATACAGTCGAATTGAAAACCTCCTCCTTTTTAGAAGTCGGTTAAAAATTACAAATTCGAGGAAAATTATTCGGCCATTTTATTTGAATGTTTTTTTTTAATTGGATGAAGATTTTTTTCTGAAAAAATTCTTCTCTTTTTTATTATGTTACGCGATCATTCCGCCAATTATGAATCGATTTTTATGATTCATTTTGGATTGGGTTCAGTATAGCTCCAAGGTGGTCCCATTTTAATTTCATTGGTATCGGACCTTGGACTTTGAAGAGTTTGGAAGATACACCAGGGAACTCCTTAACGACAAACAATACGAATGCGTAAATTGTGATGTTATGGGTATTACGTCAACCCTATAGGTACCCTGCCATAGAACTAATCAGAATATTAACCGACTTCAAAAAAGGAGGAGGTTGACAATTCGTCTGTGTTTTTTTATGACGTCTTTATTTTTGTGTTGGGTTTAGTATAGTTTCTAGGAGGTCCCATTTTAATGAAATCGGTATTGAACTTTGGACTTTGAAGATACATCAGGGGACTCCTTAACGGAGAACAGCACGAATGTATAGATTCCGTTATTATGGTTATTATATCAATCCTGTAGGTACCTTTCTGTACAACTCAGCAATATAATATATTATAGGTATATAAATATTAGTAAACAATTCACTTGTCACTTAAAATGGTAAAATAAAAATCTTTAAAAAAAAACCGACCTCAAAAAGCAAAATATAAATATTTGAAGTCGGTGCCAAGTAACCGACTGCACTAACTGGTACCGACTTCAAATATTTATTTTTTGCTTTTTGAAGTCGGTTTACCTTTTTTAAAAAGATTTTGTAGTGTAGATAATCGTGAACCTTCACGATTATATTTACGTTTATCAGAATATTTCAGCACGATTTAAAGGAGGCTTGATAGTAGGTATAACTTTCTTTAAAATAATCTCATCTGTAACGTTTTTTATTTCATTAATTGTTGTTCCTCTACACATCTTTGATATTCTTCAACTTATTTCGGAGAATACCGGAGAATAATACGTGGAAGCCAATTAAGACAATATACTTTGTCAATTATGGCATGGTACAAACCTCAATGGTTTAAAATGCTATTTTAAACAACTGTCTTTTATGTAAACGATAAAAAATTGAGAAAAAAAGAAAAAAAAAGTAAAGGTCTGCTAAATCTGAGTTTTAGAGCGTTTTTCAATTCCCAAGTTCAAGACAAATATCAATAGGTCCCCGATTAAATTCATTTTTAGTACATGTACCTGGCTTTAAGCTGACCTAGACACCTGCAATAAAACTATTTTTCGGATTTTATCGCGGTTTATTATTGATTTTTAGTTCCAACAAAAATAATTAAGAAGTTTGAGGGTACCCCGGAACAACTATGCCTTTTGAACGTCTAACACCTCAGTCCCTCCCGTGACCATGGGTGTTGCAAAGCACTCGAAACGTTGGGAACTAAAAATCAAAAATAAACCGCGATAAAATCCGAAGAATAGTTTTATTTCATGTGTAATATTCGCGTAAATCAAAGAACTCAGTATGATCTAGACACCTTTAGGCTCCGCTATAAGGCACATCCATCGTGCCGTTGGCCTGCCTATTCACCTTTTGTTGATACTGAACAACTTATTCTTTGATTTGTAACTATAAAATTATTTAATGATACTCGTATGTAGCTTTTCTTAACTTCCATTTTTCTTATTTTTTTTTCTAACAAAACTATTTATTTGATATACCTAATGTATGTATCCAACTATCGTCATTTTTGTAATTTCTAGATATCATGCCATGGCAGCAATTGTATTTATTTGACCTACAGGAAATAATTATAAATATTAAAGTGATCATTGACGCAATAACACTTAAGTCGTTGTTACCTCATTAAGCGTTACTCATGCAAATATTATTTAGAACATGCAATTGTTGAAATTTAATTTTATGTAGTATCTAGGTACAAAGTTTATTTCTTTAACATATTTACAAGCTTAAGTTATACATTTAACATTTTATATAATACGTTTAATTAATATTCATCTACAGTTTGAATGCTTTTGAGCCACGATAGATCCCAATTCCTATCGTCAATGTCATTTGATGCGTTGGTAGTAGAGGTCTCTGGTTGAGGTACTGCTTCTGGTGTTAATCCCTGGATGGCACAATTGTAAGGTGGAGGATATTGCTGGACTTGAAGATGTCCTTGTTGGTACTGTGCTTGGCATTGCTCTATTGCCGTGTACACTGGATATACATTTGTTCCTGGATTATGAACTTGTGCAACGGATGTTTCTAAACTGACTATTGGCATCATGACTTGCTGGGATGAGGTAGAATACTGCTCAACGTACACACCTCCACCGTTGTACACCTCATTTGGTATACTTTGGTACTGCTCGTGAATCAACATTGGCATTTGAACGCTACTGCCAAGTTCGGGAGACGACTCATTTGTATTCGCTTCCTCAGAATCTTCTAAACTCTCCGCTCTATCTTTCTTTTCCTTCATACGTCGATTCTGGAACCATATTTTAATTGTTCGCTCGTGCAATCTGAGTATATCTGCGAGTTCTATACGTCGAGCTCGGTCTAAGTAACGGTTTCTTGTGTATTCTTGTTCTAGTTCCATCATCTGTTGGCTGGTGAATGCTGTTCTGATCCGCTTCTGTTTCTTCACTCCTCCAGAGGTTTTGTTCGAAGACGTCCATCCAGGTGTTTGAGGGATGAATCTACCGAGTGAAGTCCGATTTGACCAGTTGGCACCGCTAATAATTGGTCCATTTTGTGTGCGAATCATATTTGCTCCATTTGGGATTGGTGTATTGAATTTACTTGGATGCAATGTGGTATAGCCATTGGGGACAGGGCTTTGGTAAGGGCTTTGGTAAGGGATGTTGATGTAGTTTGGCGGGTTGAACGTAATTTGATGGTTATTTAAGTTATTTACATTGTTGATCTCATTGTTCGTATTGTAGTCATTGGAGACGCTGCCAGAACTTGTCATTGGCATGACAACGTTGTGATTTTGAAGCTCATTCCATTCCATATTCTGTAAAAGAAAATATGTCATTAGCATCGTTAATATGATGACGAATATTTGCAGACTGACCCTAGGGTCGGTCTGCAAATATATTTAAATAATAGAATTTAGGTAATCGTTTTGAAATTGTGTTATTACAGCTAAAGCCTGTTTCAAAATTAAAAGATCATCAAGATCAAGATTACACAACAACAACAATATCAGCCTATACTGACCAAATCTGGGCACACAAATCGAGGTGAAAGAGATCAGGTCATAGTCCACCACGCGGACCCAGTGCGAATTGGTGGAGGCAGGTTTGTGGCCACCTGCTGTTGGAACTTATCAAGCCGCCTATAAGGCTTCCAACTCGGCTTAACGATTACCACATTAAGTGGTAACCGGGACCAACGACTTAACGTGCCTTCCGAAGCACGAAGATGCTCGCATAGGAAAATGCCACAACGGTCACCCATCTCAGGCCGACCGAGTCGAAAGCTGCCTTACCTTGGTAATCGGTAAGAACACCACGGTTAGAACGAGCTACGAGCGCATTGATTAAGCACCTTGAAAGTATTTGCAATAAATCTATGTAAATAAAATGGAGTTTCTAAAAAAATATTTACCGTTCCGTTCTGGATAACACTATTTGGATTAACGATTTGATTCCACTGACTGTCACTAGTATTATTGGTTCCGCTGTATGTCGCAGAAGTCGAAGCTTGGTTGGAACTTGGCTCCAGCATTTCGAAATAAGAAAGTAACGTTCACTACGAAAGCAGAAATGATTTAAATGACCTGCCCATATCGTTCCCGATTTTATATGATTACGCTGGTTCTATAAGTCGATGGTAATTAGCAAACTAGTTAAAAACACCCCTCTCTTGATTAGGTGATTAGTGCGTACTATTATTCACACTTTCACACATTATTCACACAATTGTTATTGATAGATAAGAGTCGAGGTTCAAGATAAGATTGTTTTCATTATTTTAGGGATTAAAGTAAAACTGCTGACATTACCTCAATATTTTTTTTTATTTCAAATATCTATAAAAGAAAATCAGTAGGACAATTACACAGTAGTTACAGAAATTTAGAATGGTCTTTGTACATTAAAGTTTACCTAAAAAGTAAAACAATTTCAGCTTTGTTGTGTGAAACCCCACCCACAATTTATTGTGATATCTTTTATCATAGTTATTATTTCCATGACACTCGCTCGTAGCTGCTCTAAATCTCATTAATTTTCCTTATTTAATTCGCACCGCGCAGCTGTAAAAGAAATGATCTGCTATGAAAAGTAATATTAAAGATGTATAGGTACCTAAACATTACTTATTTTATTTGAGTATAAAGAATAGAAAAATATCAGTAGAATTCAAATTGGGTCCTCAGCTTAACTAAAGCTGAATATTTATTATTCATGGATTTGTCATACAAAATCTATGAGAAATCCGAATACAATAATCACGCATTTTGGATAACTGAAGAATTAAGGGATTCCATTCAATCACTCAATAAATAGACGTAAATATACAAATCATTCAAAGTCTACTAAGTCCTGCGCCAGGAAGAAAACTAAATAAAATTTTCTGTTACACAAAATTTTATACTAGATATAATCACTCATCTAATGAATAATTAAATGTAATAAGTTTATTTGGTGCAGTATTAACTACACAAGCTTAATAGTGTCATTCGTTTATCGTATATTTTTACCACTTACATTGGTTCTTTTTATTTAGTAACATTTTTTAGCTATAAATTTAGTTTTTAATATAATTCCCATTGGCATGTTTCCTATATTCACCTTTACACTGTTAAATTGGAATTATTGATCTATTCTCACACATTATGTATTTAAGATAAGTTCTTATATCTGTAGTAAAAGTAAGTATTTACTCACTAACTCTTATCTAAAGAAAATGTAAATCTATATTGATATATCGGCGATATCAATAACTACTCATTATAAAAAAATAAACTAGGATGTTTATCAAAGTGTCGTTGGTATTTATACTAAATTAAATACAATTAAGTACTCATTAGTTACTACACACATTACCTCTAATGATTATTTATCTAAAGTCAAAACAAAATCTTGATCATCTAAAAACAGTAATAAGATAATAACTTTTGTATTTCATAACAACAACTTCGTTATGCGCCATCTAGTGACACAGTAATAGAACTAAATAAGGCTTTACTCGTAGCGTTGAAAATAACCTTTTGACATCGGCCAATATGCGTGAAGCGCTCTCGTTGATATCCCCCAGTCATAATAAAATTTAACTACAATTTAACTAAAATTTACACACTATATAACGATAACCAAGCTTCTAATAGTTTCTAAGAAATTTAAAGAGAGCACTAAAAAGGTTTAGTGTGAAAGTAAAAAACTGAAAAGTTGGGCGGAGGATTATTCACACGAGAAACACAGTTTAAGAACCCCACTGGTGACATGTTAACGTTCATACGTAAATGCAGATGGCGTAACAAGTTTTATATTAGAATATCCCAGTAGTTTTTCGTGAAAAAGCTACAATTAACAGGTTTTAAATGAAAATACTGAAATTTTATTTATATAAAACATCAAGTTGCTCAATACGTTTTTCACACATTCATTTTTCTAGATATTGTCTCAATTCAAGATTAGTTTATCAAGTCGATTTAAGTATTGTTTTGCCGTATAATAACGAATATTATGTATTTTTATTATAACATTAATAATTTAATTAATCAAGAGTCTCCGTAACCGGCGAGTGTGTATGAGACGAACTATGAGAGTGGAGGAAGCCAGAGAGGTATGTAAGGAAAGAACCTGTTGGAACTCTGTACTCTCTGCCTACCCCGCGAGGGAGCTGGCGTGATATATAGATCGATAGATAGAATTATTTAATAAGGTTACCTAGACACAATAAGCAGTGATAGCCTAGTGGTTAGACCGTTGGACTGCAAAGTCAGAGATCTCGGGTTCAAACCCAGGCACGCACCTCTGTCTTTTCGAAAGCATGTGCGTATTAAAAAAATAACTATCACTTGCTTTAACCGTGAAGGAAAACATCGTGAGAAAACCTGCATGCCTAAGAGTTTCTCGAAGGTGTGTGAAGTTCGCCAACCCATACTGGGCCAGCGTGGTGGACTATGGCGTAAACTATTATTATTACTATATTATTATTACTAATATTATTATTATTTTTACCTATAGCACATACACATAACTATATTATGTAATGTATTTTTATCCCACCTACGTGTAAACTTCTACAATAAGTAAATAGCAATAACGACGGACGATTTGGCGTAGTGGTTAAGAGCTTAAGCCGCTCCGCCCAGGGTCGAATAGTCGCGGGTTCGATTCCCGCACGGGGCAAATCTTTGTGTGACCCACAATTATTTGTTTCGGTCTGAGTATTTGTGTGTGTGAATTTTCATGTTCGTAAACTCACCCATAACACAAGAATAAATCCTATTGTGGGACTACGTTTCTTAAAACAAAGAAAGAAAAGAATAACGCTTTTAGGCTTAATTCTTAAACGAAATTAAGATCTGATGATTACTAAATATCACATAACAGTCAAGAAGCGAATTACCACGCAAGAGATCTGGCGTGATGATATAGATAGATTGTTGATTATTGTTCTGGAAAAAACTTATAAATCTAGAAAATAAATAGGCGTGAAACTTTATATGATACACCACCGTTGCGACTTCGCTCGCTCGCAATATAACAAAAAACCCTTCTCCTAAATAAAAGTAACCTAAATTACTTCTTATAATATCAGCTATCTGCCAGGGAATGTCCCGTCAAAACTGGTCCAGCCGTTTCGGAGATTAGCCAGAACAAGCAGACACAGACAAAAAAAATTTAAAATTTGTTTTTGTTATAAGTACCGTATATACTTTTATAAGCATTCAGAAAAAAGATATTATTTTGACGTTACAAACAGACCCTTCGATTTTATTTATTTTTATAGATATGTATTTTGATTTGTACAAAACAAAATAAATTAAAAACCATAACATCTACTCCGACTGGAATAATTAAAACAGTACCGTAAATATTTAAACACCCATTTATCATCGAATACCTATGTACCAACACTATGTAGTACAAAAACATAGGTAAGGGCCTACTTAGATACTTACACCAAAATCTCGGAGACGGTAACATTTGACGAATGTAGAATATTTCGGCAAAGTACTTTTACTGTGCCCTATGTCTGAGTTTGCTTATATTGAATAAACGTGAGTTGAATAGGGAACTAGGGTTGTCACAAACACCAGAAACAATATTGTTCTAGATTTGTTACAAAAAATCTGCCATCACCATCATCGTCTATGGCAGTAAACAAAAAAAAAAAAAATCCGTAAAGTATTTTTATTTCATAATCGACGGCATTTAGACGGCAAGAATATGTTTTTCTATATAAATTTAGATACTCGTTTTCTTCATTGCGATCTATAACTTAGATAATATTAGTTGCCAATGAAATAAATGTTCTTCTACGTGGCTCAGGATAGCAGAAGCAGGTTCGGAAAGGATACACTTCAAGAAGAACGAAATAATAATACATATGATATATTGTTTATGTGAAATAGGTGTGTAGTTAGTTTTTTGATATTTTACATTGATTTAATGAAAATACATATACCAACTGTAACATAATTAACGAAAGACCTGAAAGTAGTTTGTTCTAAATCGGCAACTGAATCGATTCCAACTAATTTTAAAGTATGTTATTTTTTTTTAATTTTCAAAACATTCTGTTGCTCGTTCTGTTCGCTGTATTTACCATAATTTAATAACTATTCAAAGTATTACGGCTATTTTAAATGTATTTCTATTATACATATCTCAATACGCAAACAAAAGTTAATTCTGTATTAAATTTTATGGTTAATTTGGGTACCAAAGAGTTTAAAAAAATGGTAGAAAGCTCCTTAAAATTGGAAGTTTCATTTTTGTATTGAATTCGTAAAGCAATAATCTAATCGGGGTGTCTGAGGTCTTTCGTTATTTACGATACACCTTGTAATTTTATAATATTATCTATATTAATGGCAAAACATATGTACACAAAACAAACAGAAAATATTTAGAACACATACCTCATAAGATCAACTAATAATAGTTCTGGGCGGGGGGATATTTGGCGAGGTTATTCGGCTTCTTTTTCAATCATTTTGTGGAACCTATGTGGAAACATAATTTATTATTCTTAATCATATGTATAGGCTTCAACAAATACAAGCATGTGATAATAGTATTCATTATCCAATAACATTCCAACTTTGTAATAATACCAAATATGTCCAGAAAGTGTACTTGTGAATTTGAATAAAAGAAACGAGCGAGGCAGATATATCAACTGCCAATCACCAACAAAGGGGATTATCCGTCTATTGTGGAGTACTTGTTTATGTATCTCTGTGTACCAATGTGCACAGTTATCTTAATACATAACAATAGACGGTAATCACTTTGTTTACGAAATTTCGGTACTTTTCTTAATTTGTTTGTGTTAGATAAAAGTTCATTAGTTTTATTATTGTACCTGGTGTTGACTTCAGTTATCACAAATAATAGTTGTTGATTTAAAAAATTATATGCGTCTTTCGAGATACGCTATATATTCCCATGTTTTAGAATTACAGTAGGTTTGCCTAGGCCGTTCAAAGCGTTGCAAGTAATATAGGAATACTGAGACTTTGCACAGAATAGCGAATCGTCGTGTCGTGTCTTTGAGAGAGTTTCTCAAGTTTAAACTCTTTTAAAAGAAGATAAATTATTACAGCTTAACTTACCTGATAAATGTGTATGTAGTACACATTTGAGTAATTTAAGTAATCACATAAAACGGAATCCTAATTCCTTCATAATGCATGTTTAACCAGAATCGATTTACACATTAAATATTTAATTATTTAAAACTACAAAGTTATAAAGCAAATTAGACAGTGACTTCTGCACTACATACTGGACTTGTATCGAATAAAACTTAGAATTTATCATTTTTGCGTGTGTGTAAATCGACGGTCCTATAGAACAAAGTTACATATGCCAAACAAATTGAATGGCATTTTCAACTTTCGATAAGGTTATTCATCCCAAATATAAATACGGGATTAGAGGACTCTGTTTGCTGGACACGTCGCAATGATCTACGCTGTTAGCCGCAGGGGCTGCACAGCTTCACCGTACAGGATTGCCAGCCAGCGTGCAAACATCCCAAGAATTTATTAGCGTACATTCACAACTATGGCATAAAAGTACTCCAAATCATGTCCAAATCTCAAAAAATATTGGCAATAAATATTTAAGTAAATATTTTTAGTTATCGGACAGCCCTACCTCACAGCCGCCGCGGAAGATCATCAATCATGGCGGGCAAGACAATCACAACCGATGGCACATCTGCCGCTCGTCGCCGCACCGCGACGCGTCGCGCCGAATCGCGCCGCGACGCATACCCTTGGCGACGACGCGGTGTCAATGATGAGGTTATACTACGCATTTTGATGATTTTTGATTACACATTTTGTCTTTTATAGACCGTGTCTTTTCTGAAGGGCGAGTCAAGAGTCTCCGTAACCGGCGAGCGTGTATTAGACGAGCTATGAGAGTGAAGGAAGCCAGAGAGGTCTGTTAAGAAAGAACTTGTCGCGACTCTGTACTTCCTGCCTACCTCGCAAGGGACCTGAAGTGATGATAAAAATAGATAGGTAGATATTTTATTTTCTGTAATGTCGCGACTTCCATTTGCTCAGCCTATTTCAGAGTGATATCTACGGTCCAATTGTCACTTTCCATCAAATGAGATAGGCGTCAATCGTTGACCAGCCCCCAATAAAACCTGCTTATTCATATAATTTTCTTTTTCCAGTATTTATATACATTTAAGGCGTTGTCAAACACAGAGGCGTTTTCATTTTGTAATGCACGGTGTCCTGTGAATGTGATCATATAGAAAGGCTAAATCAAACCGTTTTACAGAATAAAGAGGCTTTGCCACGCATTCGGTTCGCTTTGTGGTGGACCATGTCTTAAAGCAACTTTTGCCAGTCTAAGTAAAAAGTATATTTTGATAGCAAAGTACCATTGGCCACCTTTCGGCTTCATGGTCAGACCCTGAACACCAGCTGGTTTTTTTTTAATTAAAACGTTGCCCCACGCTTGGATTTATTCCTATGTCGTGGGTGCGTTTACAAACATGAAAAATCACATACACAAATACTCAGACCGAAACAAATAATTGTGGATCACACAAAGATTTGTCCCGTGCGGGAATCGAACTCGCGACTATTAGACCCAGTGGGCGGAGCGGCTTAAGCTCTTAACCACTGCGCTAAATCGTCCGTCTGGTTGTATAGAACTTGTCAATACCAATCCAACAAGCCTAAACACGAGGGGGTTATGTTGTATAGTTCACATGTTTCTATGGGCACCTGTCGACTCCATTATGAGACCAGCTACATGGCACCATATTATTACATTGTCACCAAACTTACGTAAGGATGACAAATTACAGCTCAATCAGATAACCTTGAAGTTAGTTCTTGAAAAATAGATCACAAGATTTGAACCGGAAAGACGGACAGACATACGAACAGGTCAAGTTAAAAAAAATTATGAAAATAGTAACTTTAAAACTACACTTTAAGGCGTTATTAGGTAAGTAATTAATCCAATAATTATCATTTAGGTCAAACAGTGTCTAAATGTAATTGTGGAGGTACAAATTATATTTGCAAATTATTTGGAACCTCGACTTCAAACTAATTTTATAATTCAAGGCAAAATGTGGATTTGCCAATTGTTATGTAAGTAAATACAACTACAAATTAATTATAACTTATCTATAATTGAGCAGTCATGATATCGCCACCTAAAAGGTTGGTACCTATCTGTCTACTATTGAAATTTTCAATGCTGCGTAATTATTAAAACACCGTCACACCTATATACTCCAAACGGGTGGCAGAAGTGTACTGCGTAAACTCGCATTTCGTCGACGATGTTAGGTCCTATGTAATAGGGGGCGAGCCTATTGCCATATGCCGGGCACATTTTCAGACTCCGGACTGACACTGGAAATTTTGAATAGAACTACATTTGTCCGACGTTGGATTTGAACCCAAGAGCACGTGATCGCTACGCGCACTATTCGCCACTAGATCACCGAGGCAGATAAAAATAATATATGCCTTAATACCATCGATATCTTATTCGTACTAGATTAAAAAAACGTAGCCCCACACCAGAAATTAACACAGTGTTGCGAGTGCGATTAAAAAAAACACCATCACGCCTATATTCCCCAAGCGGGGGTGGCAGAGGTGTACTGAGTACACCCACGTTTCGCCGATGATGTTAGGTCCCATGGAATTGGGGGCGAGCCTGTTGCCATATACGCAGGATTCCAGACTCCAGACTCGTACTGGGAAGTTTTCGTTAGAAAAACTCCACTTGTCCGACCTAGGATTGGAACCCGGGACCTCGTGATAACAAAGCGATGCGCTTTGCCACTAGACGAACGAGGCAGTCAGAGCAGTGCGTTTACAAACATAAAATTCACATGCGCAAACACCCAGACCTAAACAAATATTTATGGGTCACACAAAGATTTGTTCCGTGTGTGAATCGAACCCGCGAATACTTAATCTAGTGGACGAAGCGACTCAAGCTTTTAACCAATAGTGACCGTTTTAAAATTTAACTTATGGATTGATTTGCTTACTGTCAGTAGAATTTTGACAGATTTTGCATACATGGACACTCGTAGCGCTGTGCGACCGCGGTGTTCTTACCGATTACCAAGGTTAAGCAGCATTCGACTCGGTTGGCCCGAGAGGGGTGACCGTTTATGGCATTTTCATATTCGAGCGTCTCCTTGCTTCGGAAAGCACGCTAAGCCGTTGGTCCCGGCTACCACTTAATGTGGTAGTCGTGAAGCCGAGTTGAAAGCATTAAAGGCGACTTGATAAGTTCCAACAACAGGTGGCCACATACCTCCCTCCACCAATCCGCACTGGGTCCGCGTTGTGGAGTATGACCTAATCTCTCTCACCTCGATTAGTGAGAGAAGGCCTTTGTCCTTCAGTGGGCAATATAGGCTGATATTATTAGTTTTTGCATACAAAATATGTCAAAATTATATCCTTAGTAGACAAATCTATCCTTGAGTTAAATATTGAAACCGGCCTTAGACGAAGCTATCCGCCAGATTACGGATCACAAACAAAATGACAGCCAAGCGTTTAGATATATACTCGTAGCTATCTATCTATCTCTATTTATATCATCACGCCAGCTCCCTCGAGGGGTAGGCAGAGAGTACAGAGTTCTAACAAGTTCTTTCATTACATACCTCTCTGGCTTCCTCCACTCTCATAGTTCGTCTCATACACGCTCGTCGGTTACGGAGACTCTTGACTTGCCCTTCAGATAAGTCACGGTCTATTTGGTCATAGTAAGATAGTCTAGGTCTCCCCCGGTACCTACATCCTTCCACTTTCGCATTGTATATCTGTTAGCTAACAACTGTAAAAACTAGTTTCAAATTATTAATGACCTCAGATCATGTTTTATGGTAGTTTTCAGTCGCAAACTAGCATTTTAACGCGTCCACTCCTTGGATATGATTAAAATAATGATATAAGCCCTATTAAGACACTGTTCCACCGTTAGGCACGGGCCTCCTCTCAAACTGAGAGGGTTTAGGCCGTAGTTCGACACGCTAGCCCAGTGCGGGTTGGCGAACTTCATACACCTTCGAGAAACTCTTAGGCTCTTACTAACTCTTTCCTCACGATGTTTTCCAAACAAGTGATAGTTAATTTTTTAAAACGCACGTGCTTTCGATATGACAGAGGTGCGTGCCTGAGTTTGAGCCCGAGACCTCTGACTTTGCAGTTCAACGGTCTAGCCACTAGGCTATCACTGCTTTTTAGACACGCATACTTGTGCTCTTATTCCTCGGGCCGTTAATATAATATATCGATACTTAATACAAAAGCTGGTCTTAGCTGACACCAACCATCTACAATCTACATAATACGTATATCCTTATTCAGAAACATAAATGCAGATGACATAAATTTAATTTAATAAAAAAAAATTACCAAGGGAACTCATCAAAGAAATCTCCCACGAGTAGGTATTAATAAGCCGCCCGATGCCGACTCAACCCTCTCCGCTTTTAATCTCGGCATACGCACCTTGTTATTTCCTCGTAAAAAATCGCTTTCCATATTTCACTAGTGGAAAATTGTAATATCGCGGCGTCCGCCTGCCGTCTTAATAAACATTTTTTTTCGTCATATGAAAATGACATTCGGGCGTCACGTGTGACATTGATGAAAAAATATAAAAGATATGACGGGATCGGCGCCGCCCTGGGCCCGGTGCGTTGCTTATTCCTTGTCTTTATGGGACACCCTTTGTTCAACTACTTTACGGATGTTCTAACTTCCATATCTTATAATCCCCACTCTCAAAGTTCGTCTCATACACGCTCGCCGGTTACGGAGACTCTTGACTTGTCCTTTAGATAAGACTCGGTCTATTTGGTCGTGGCAAGATAGTCTAGGTCTTCCCTGGTACCTAAATCTTTCCACATTCGCATTGTATATTTGTTTTGTCTTTACTTCTTCTGACATTCTTTCTATATGCCCGAACCAACGGAGCATACTCTTTCTCATCTTACCTAAGCTGCTACACCCATTAAATCGAATAGTTGCGGATTCGAGCACTGCTCGAGAAAAGTCTTTGGGTTACCCACGTGTTTATGACACAAGAATAATTCTCCTAGACTATCTTACCATGACCAAATAGACCGGGTCTTATCTGAAGGACAAGTAAGGAGTCTCTATAACCGGCGAGCGTGTATGAGACGAACTATGAGAGTAGAGGAAGCCAGAGAGGTATGTAAGGAAAGAACCTGTTGGAACTCTGTACTCTCTGCCTACCCCGTAGGGGATCTGGCGTGATGATATAGATAGATAGAATAATTCCCAACGTGGGGCTACGTTTTTTTTTTTAATAATGATGACTGGACTGTCTCGTTGGTTGAGTGGCGAATAGATTTTGATTTAGATGGCGATTTTTTCTAAAACAATTTGTACAACACAGGATTCGAACCCAAGATCTTTACAACGTACACAACGTGTAAAGTTAAAAAAACTAGACGTTAGCAACACGAACAAACATACTTAAACGAAAAATCCACCAAACCTAACTGTATAAATCCAACAAAACATCACTTATCAAAGCCTCCTCACAACCGCCGAAATATTGTTATATTCCCCACATTCCAGTACATTTGGGATCACAATAAAGAGCGTCGTTTTCTTCGATGTACCCCGATTGCGTTTGACAAATGAGTATCATTATTTGACAGACGCGAGATCGGCCCGCGAGTGTGTCGACATGTTGTCTTTTGTTTTATTAAACTCGCCCCCACTGGGGGATGATGCTGTGTTATACTTACTACAATTTTGTTCGTCGTTATTAGGTAACAATATTATTAGGTAAATGTTTAATTAAGTACACATAAACAATGCGAAATTGGAAGGATGTAGGTATCGGGGAAGACCTAGACTATCTTACCATGACAAAATTGATCGAGTCTTATCTGAAGGACAAGTCGAATGTTTCCGTAACCGGCGAGCGTGTATGAGACGAACTATGAGAGTGAGAGGAAGCCAGAGAGGTATATAAGGAAAGAACATGTTGGAACTCTGTACTCTCTACCTACGTCGCAAGGGATCTGGCATAATGATATAGAGAGATAGATAGATATTATTAGGTAAATATATTATACACACATACTATATACATAGGTAAATAAAGCAGCACTGAACATAGCTACCGTCAAATTGATTCCAGCTATGAATCTTAATTACTTAAATTAGCTAAGAGGTAATGTGACCCATTCTAATTAATATTTACTCTACTGTATTACGCAAATTCTAACTGAAATTAAAAGAATTACGGCAATTACAAATACAATTCCAAGACATATTCGTTGGGGAACTTCGTAGATAATTTGGTTATCATATTCGTTGGTGAGCTACCAACGAATATGATAACCAAATTATAATTTTTAAACGACTTCTAAAAAGCAGGAGGTTCTCAATTTGACTGTATGTTTTTTTTTCTATGTATGTTACGCGATCATTCCGCCAATTATGAATAGATTTTGATGATTATTTTAGCATTGGGTTCAGTAGCTCCAAGGTGGTCCCATTTTAATTTCATCGGTATTGGATCTTGGACTTGGAAGAGTTTTGAAGATACACCAGGGAACTCCTTAACGTCAAACAATACGAATGTGTAGATTGAGATATTATGGGTATTACGTCAATCCTATAGGTACCCTGCCATACAACTAATCAGACATTAACTGACTTCAAAATAGGAGGAGGTCGACAATTCATCTGTGTTTTTTATAACGTCTTTATTTACTCCTTAACGGCGAACAGCACGAATGTATAGATTCCGTTATTGTGGTTATTATATCAATCCTGTAGGTACCTTGTAATACAACTCAGCAAAATAATATAATATAGTTATATAAATATTAGTAAATAATTCACTTGTCACTTAAAATTGTAAAACAAATTATTTAAAAAAAAGTAAAACCGTCTCCAAAAAGCAAGAAATAAATATTAGAAGTCGGTGCTAAGTAACCGACTGCACTAACCGGTACCGACATCAAATATGTATTTCTTGCTTTTTGAAGTCGATTTTATTATTTTTTTAAAAAGATTTTTATAATAAAATGACAATTAATTCCTTGAAACTGGAAGTTTGGTTTAGGCACTATGACACCTTAATGAAACTATATTCATTGGGGTGACTGAAGACACCTATTTTAACGGCATCTTTTCTACGCCCAAATGGAACCAGATAGACGCGACAACACGTCAAACATCATTTATAAATTACTTATAATGTAAATCCTTTGCAGTTCTTAAAACCATTTAACATTTCCGAACATCATAATCATTAGCTAATCAGTACATTAAACATTTTAATTAACGGCACGAAACACCTACCGTAACAGACGAGGGACGCAACAAGAATTCATTATAAAATCGAATCATCGGCTGTCTATTTCTCTCATAGGGTTGTCACCACAGAAATCGTAATAAAAAAAACTGGAAGTGAAATAGCGCACGATTTTTTTCGAAACCACTGTCGGCGCTTTGCCATACATGCACAGTTTGAAAAAAAATAGACACAGACCCACATGAACGCAATGTATATAAAATAAATTGTACAACTCTCATTTTTGCAAAAGTAACTGTGGAGATTCTTACCCTTCTTCTCCACTATTTCTGTGAAGAAGCATTCCGAACGGATGGTAGAATCTTAAGTAATCATTACCTTTTCTTTTATTTTGAATATTCATAAACACCAAAGTAGACCAAAAAGGGTTTATAAGAACAAAAATAAATATTTTGATTTTATAAGTACAGTTACAAGTTGCGAAATACCAAATTTAGCATCTACACTAGCTGGTACCCACGGCTACGCACGCTTTTATTTTATAATTTGACATAGGTAGACCGGACTTTCCAGGGTGGCACTGATCCTGTCCTGATCTAAGACACCTCCATTCTAAGTATCCCTAAAATCAGTTCAGTCGTGATAATATGGAGAACTAAAAACTATCCCGCAAGAATCGTGCATTTTTTCCTTAAACAAACGAATATGCAAAGTTTCGTGTCCGAGTTATTCATCGTTAAAGAGTTCACTACCGAAGAGACGATCGAATTGACTGCATCATCGATTATCTAAATCCAATGTGTCTAAACAATATCGAAAGCGTGCTATCAACCACTGAAAAATTTCTTCATGAGGAGACGAACTCGGGTCCATTATCGGTTCATAAAGGAATTCACGTGTAGTGTCAAAATAATAGTGTCAAAATAATAGGGTTTATCCCGCGATAATCCGGGATAATGCTTAATTTTTTCGAGATTATAACTATTTAATATTTTATGTTAGGGTATAAGTTATTACCACACCAAATTTCATTGAAATCCGTTGAGTAGTTTTTGCGTAATTCAAATACAAAGAAACAGACAGACAGACAATATTTCCAAAAAAAATCGATAAGGATGTGTGTCCCAACTAAAATTTTCAGTAAATATTCTATGTACAAATTTGGCTATCCTACAGTTTTGTTACATGTATATACAAGGTGTAACATAATAAACGCAAGACCTGAAAGTAATTTTGTCTAAATCGGTTACTGAATTGATTCCAACAATTTTTAAAGTAATTAACATTTTTTTTTTAATTTTCTAAAAATCCTTTTACTTCTTCAGTGCGCTATAAAGAAATAAATGCATTCTTGATTCATAGCAATAAGGCGATTTCAAATGCATTCCTAAAACGTTTTTTCTCAAAACGGACACATACACATACAAGTTTCATTGTTAATTGGGGTACAAAAGTGCTTAAAAAAAGGGTAAAAACCTTTAAATTTGGAAATTTGGCTATTGTTTTGAATTTATGAAGCAATTCTCTAATCGGGGGTCTGAGATCTTGCGTTTATTATGTTACACCTTGTATACTAGATTAGTCCACGCATTACTGAAGCATTTTGTAATAATTTTCTTATATGTGTGGCGGCCAATTCTCACGGCTATACGACTTCTAGTGTTTTATTATTATGGTTTCTATGGTTTCCACAAAGCCGGGTAGCGCGACAAAAGGAAACGGGAGCCCGAGGCGAAATCTCGCGGGCCATAAATCATGGGACGCCGCGGAAGCAACCCTGCCGCGATTCAAACGCTCTAAGGGGTTTATTTGAATGGTCTATAATATTTATCTATTTTTTTTTTTGTGTATTAGGTTTGTGGAACGCACAAAATTCTACTAATAATAATCCCGCTAATAAGCGTGAAAGTTAAGAAGATGGATCTATTTGCTTCTCTTTCAGGCTAAAACAACAGAACGGATTTTGATGAAATTTCTCACTATATAGCTTATACATTAGCATATAATTTATAAAGATATTAAAAAAAATAGGTACGTGCGTGCAGCCGTGGGTAAGAGTGAGTTATATTTATAAATTTCTTTTTTTTTCTTTTGAGATATTCTTTGTGTGTGTGTGTGTGTGTGTGTGTGTGTGTGTGTGTGTGTGTGTGTGTGTGTGTGTGTGTGTGTGTGTGAAAAATCTACGCTGTTGGCCGCGGGGCCTTTACAGCTTCACCGGACAAGGTTGAGATAGTCTTCGACGCACGCTTTCATGAATATAAATTTACATTAAATATATTATTGTAAAACTAAAGCCTACCTAGCATTAAAATACGAAAAGCAAATTATTTACATATGAATAATATCAGATGATTAGATAGATGTACCTATTTCCCGAACAAGCCATTATTGGCACCATCGAGTTCAAATATCGATATTTTTTACAACATTTTTTGCTAAATCGTATTCGCCTTATCAATCAGTAGATGACGAACAATTACAGTAATTGCCCCATTAGCATCTAATATTAGCAATAATCGTAATGTGACTATAATTAAGTAATTATTGGGTGATTATAAAAAAAAATGGCATGACTAATATCAGCTAGTACGTCGACATTTCGTGATACTTAATCTCGTAATTAGTTAATTGAGTTGGAGAAGTCATTTGTATAATAATTTAAGTAGGCAATCGTAATTGATTTATTTCAAGAACACATAAGGAAATCACGCTTAATTATATGGGGAATTTTAAGTGATTTCTTAGATATACTTGAATATTACACATAAAGTAAAGAAAGCACCGTCACGCCTATATTACCCAAGTGGGGGCGGCAGAGGTGTACTGAGTACACATAGTTTACGACAACGATGTTAGGTCCCATGTAATAGAGGCCGAGCCTATTGCTATATACCGGGCACAATTCCAGACTCCGGGCTCATGCTAAGAAGTTTCCGTTAGAAAAACATCATTTGTCCGACCTAGGATTTGAACCCAGGACCTCGTGATCACCAAGCGATGCGCTTTGCCACGAGACTAACGAGGCAGTCATTACACATAAAGTATATCTATTTTCTTTTATCGACGCTATATGAAATGTCTGAAGTATAAAATGAAAATAAACTGCGATAACATCCGAAAAATAAGTTTTATTACAAAGGAAACGCTTATTTCAGTAATCATGTTTATATTATTACTTCAGGTATCTATCTATTTATATCATCATGCCAGACCCCTTGCGGAGTAGGCAGAGAATACAGAGTTCCGACAGGTTCTTTCCTTACATGCCTCTCTGGCTTCCTCCACTCTCATAGTTCGTCTCATACACGCTCGCCGGTTACGGAGACTCTTGACTTGTCTTTCAAATAAGACACGGTATATTTGGTCATGGTAAGATAGTGTAGGTCTTCCCTGGTACCTACATTCTTCCACTTTCGCAATGTATATCATCTAACTTCTATATTATGGTACGTTTCCTTCGAATAGTCCTTAGAAACAGCGTCATCTATTGTATCATAACATTCAATACTTCGTATATCATAACAATTTATACGCAATCAAGTTCCTGAAACAAACGATCTTAGCGCGGATTGTAGGATATTTCAAATATCCCATGAGTGGGCATTATTATGACAATAGTCATACAAGGATCTTTAAGCCCGCGGCCAAAATCGGAACAAACGCTATCGTGATTTGTCACTAAGTAAGTAAGTGAAAAGAGCGAGCTATGGAAAGAGCTATGCTCGGCGTTTCTCTACGTGAGCGAATCAGGAATGAGGAGATTCGTAGAAGAACCAAGGTCACCGACATAGCCCTTAAGATTAGCAAGCTGAAGTGGCAATGGGCGGACCACATAGCGCGTAGATCGGACGGGCGTTGGTGCAGAAAGATTCTAGAATGGAGACCACGTATTGGCAAGCACAGCGTGGGATGACCGCCTGCCAGATGGACCGACGATCTTGTGAAAATCGCAGAAAGTCGTTGGATGCAGCTTGCATCGGACCGGTTACGCTGGAAAGCGATTGGGGAGGCCTATGGTCAGCAGTGGGCAAGTATAGGCTGAGATGATGATGATGATGAAGTAAGTGAAATGTCACTTCATTACAGTCGGAGAGTTGCTGTTTGCTATGAAATTTACGCAAGCCTTTTTCTCATTAGAAACTGTGCGGACCCACCTCTTACAATATTTTTCGAGAAGTAGGAAAATTTTACTAAAATAACCCTAATTTCACACCAACGCCCCCTTGTCATTGTCATCCACAGGCCAAAATATGCTTATACCACTGACAGTCTTGTTATTATACAAAAAACTCCACAGCAAATTAACTAAGGTTGCTAACATGATTATAAATCAGAACGATCAAACCAAAGATATAAATGCGAACATTAGTTTTATTGTCTTTGTTACGAACATTAAACTCAATAAATATAAAGTACTTGTGCCGTTACGTTTATAAATAGAAATATTTTCATAGCTTTCGAAATAGTTTTCGTATTTTCTTTGACCTTAAAGTACCTGAAGTCATGTCTATAAAAGTTCGATAAAATTAAACTGAGATATCAAACAGAGCAGATAGTAACACATTAATAATATTTTGTTTCGGTAAATTATTTGCAATAAATCTGCATTTATCATCAATTCAGACATTTAGAAAATTAGCGGTATCGATTCTCAATACAAAAGTATTTCACCCACTTAGCAGTTTTATTTTCAAAAATCCTTTTTTGTGCTTGCCTCTACTAAAAATCTTTTCAAAAAAAGGTAAACCGACCGATCATTTGAAGTCGGTGCCAAGTAACCGACTGCACTACCCGGCATTTAAATTAAGATTTTTATTTTACAATTTTAAGTGACAATTGAATTATTAACTAATATTTATATACCGATATTATATTATTTTCCTGAGTTGTACAGTAAGGTACCTACAGGGTTGATATAATAACGGAATCTATACAATCGTGCTGTTCGCCGTTAAGGAGTTCCGTGGTGTATCTTCAAAGTCCAAGGTACAAAACCAATAACATAAATATTTTAATGTTATTGGTATTGTACCTTAGGACCACCTCAAAACTATACTTAACCCAATGCAAAATGAATCATCAAAATCGGTTCATAAGCAAAGGAGTTATAAAAAAACAGACTAATTATGAACCTCCTCCTTTTTTGAAGTCGGTTAACATACTGCTTAGTTCTATAGTGGGGTACCTATAGGATTGACGTAATACCCATAATTTCTCAATTTACACATTCCTATTGTTTGTCGTTAAGGAGTTCCCTGGTGTATCTTCTAAGTTCAAAATCCAACGCCAATGAAATTAAAATGGGACCACCTTGGCGCTATACTGAACCCAAAGAAAAAGAATCATCAAAATCGGTGCACAATTGACGGAAATATCGCTGAACATACATAAAAATAATTGGACAAGTGCAAATAGGACACGCGCTCTGAGGGTTTCGTACCGGGTTCAGTTTCGCCAAATTGTAGTTTCCTTGGGTCTAGAGAACTCGTCAAGAAAAATCCAACAAGCTCAAACCCGGTGGGGGTATGTTTAGTATTTGGGTAGTTCCGTTGGTCATCTTGCCACTCCATCATCAGACCCTAAACATCATCTGGTTGTATAGTACTTGTCAATACCAATCTAACAAGCCTAAACACGAGGTGGTTATGTTGTGTAGTTGACATGTTACCATGTCCACCTTTCGACCCCATCAGAAGACTGTTCTGGAGCTGGGTCCATGGTATGTACTATATTATTGCATTGTCACCGAACTTACATACGGTCACTCAGTCGGATACATGCTTTCTATTGTCAAACGCTATTGGATATCTTAATCTATCTATCTATATCATCACGCCAGCTCCCTCGCGGGGTAGGCAGAGAGTACAGAGTTCCAACAGGTTCTTTACTTACATACCTCTCTGGCTTCCTCCACTCTCATAGTTCGTCTCATACACACTCGCCGGTTACGGAGACTCTTGACTTGCCCTTCAGCTAAGACACGGTCTATTTGGTCATGGTAAGATAGTCTAGGTCTTCCCCGGCACCTACATCCTTCCACTTTCGCATTGTATATCTGTTTTCTCATTCTTTCTTCTGGCATCCTTTCTATATGCCCGAACCAACGGAGCATACCCTTTCTCATCTTTACACCGATACTATCTTTCATACCTACTCGCTTTCTTACTACGCTGTTGCGAATACGGACGGTCAGCGTGACTCCGCACATCTTCCGCAGAGATCGCATTTCGACCGCATTTAAAAATCTATATTAATAAAATAAAATAAAACTAATAAATAAAATACCCGAAGTGCTTGAAACCGGATTACAAGATTTGAAGCAGAAAGACATACGAACACAAAAGCTAAGCGCAGTGGTTAAGAGCTTAAGCCGCTCTGCCCACTGCGTCATATAGTCGCGGGTTTGAGTCCCGCACGGGACAAATCTTTGTGTGATCCACAATTATTTGTTCCGGTCTGGGTATTTGTGTATGTGAATTTTCATGTTTGTAAACGCACCCACGACACAGGAATAAATCCTAGTGTGGGGCTACGTTTTATAAAAAAAAAAAATATATATATATATACCTCGTTAGTCTATTGGCCAGCCAATGTATTGGCTATTGCTATTATGCCGTGTACAACTTCGGACACCGGACTGATACTGGAAATTTTCTATAGAAAAACTACATTTTGCTCGCCCTACAATTTGTGTAAGATCCTCCGCTATCTCTAAACGCATTATACGGTACCTACTTGTTCAACGAGGCAGTCCAAAAAATACCTTTAAAAAAAATGCTCTTTCTTAAATATAAATATAATAAAATTTTGCCGTTATTAAATTAATAACATTTAATTTTCATTCAACTATAAAAAAATAAAAGAATATATCGACAATTTGATCTAATTTACGACCTATACCGTACACAGATGGCGCCACAGATCTAAGAGATCAGTGGCGCCATCTCTGTGTGTGTGTGAGAATAAATATTTATTCACCACAAATCAAAATAGTTCCACAAAATGTCACTGATAGCACATAGACAAAGAAGTATTGATGTAGTGTGTAAAGTAGTCACTAGACAGCGCTATTTTAATTTTTCATCAGATTTGTGGGAAGATAATTATTTTTTTATATGTTATAGGTATAAATTATCAACTATCGGTTTTCTTCCTTTACTTGTACTTTAAAACCTTGCTTCTTGCCAAATTCCACGATTCTAGGTCAACGGGAAGTGCTATATAATTTCTAATGAGTGACTTTAAATGGTCATAGTTTTTGTTTGGGTTTACTTAGAACCTTCATTTTTTTAAAGTAGTAGAGGACTGTGACCTTCGTATTTGGTATAAATTTCAACTTAATACCTTTAGCCGTTCTTGAGAAAAAAAAAAACCTAAAAAAGGTAATAACCATCGGACAGACGGACAACGAAGTGATCCTATAAGGGTATCATTTTAGGTAGGAAACTCTAAAAAAAGAAAAAAAGCATACATACAACTGAACATAGAACCTCCTCCTTTTTGAAGATCAGTCAATTTTTACCATCTGACCAGTGTCACATCCCTCTACAAGATGCAGGAGTTTACAAGCTTGATGTTGGTCTCTCTTATATAGGACAAACAAAAAGACCGGTAAAAATTCGGGTTAAAGAACACATAGCTGACCTAAAACACCGTCGCTCAAAGGAGTCTGCAGTCTGTGAACATGCCCTTGGCCGCACCCGCCATATCATCAGATTTGATATACCACAAATCCTCGTGAAAGAACACCAATTCCTACCAAGGATGGTTCGCGAGGCTATTGAAATTAAAAAAACATCCTAATTTCAATAGAGAAGATGGCTGGGTGCTTCCATCGACTTGGGATTCGGTATTAAATATAATCAAATCCAAAACTAAGCATAACACTGCAAGACCTCAAGACACCGTGAGCTCATTCTGCGTAGACCGGACCAACAAAAATAATTAAGAAGTTTGAGGGTACCCCGGAACAACTATGCCTTTTGGACGTCTAACACCTCAGTCTCTCCCGTGACCATGGGTGCTGCAAAGCACTCGAAATGTCGGAAACATAAAAATCAAAAAAAAACCGCTATAATATCCGTAAAATAGTTCTATTTTATATACTTGAACTATTAAGGTTTGTTGTAATTTAATGCAAGGAAAATGTATTTTCCTCATGTTAACTAACTATTAAAACCGTGATGTAGTAAAGTTAACTATATTAATACCATTTAATATTAGAATTTATAAAGTCCTCAGCAAATAAAAGTAGGGAAAAATTAAATTGTTATACTAGCAACACTAACAAAATGGACGTATCTCATTGACGCGGCTTTTACTCATAAAATATCAATATCTATCAATCAATAATCTAAAAGTCGCGGGTGCGCATCGAGTTGAAGCAACAATTAGTACCTGCAAGGCAAGTAGTCACACGTTTACACGATTAGACACTCGGCGACCGTCGCGCGAAACAGCCTGCTCTACGCGTGTCAAATAAAATTTAATTATGGCGTCCTGTGGCGTTCCTACCTGTAACAATTCCGTCAAGCTCAAAAAGAAACAGGCTGGGACTACATTCCATGCGTAAGTAGCGCAATCTGACATCGTATTATTTAAATATTGAATTAAATGTTTCGTTCATAATTATCACCGAAAATGATGCGTCAATTTTATCTGTGTTGCCAATACCGCAGTGTAATTTTTCCCTCCTTTTTTACTATGGACCTTAGTTATTATAGTACTAACTTTTATTAATTTAGTTACTTATTACATAATGATTTATCTACTTAGTTAAGATGACGAAAGTACTTTTCCCACTTTTAATTACTGAAAGCTGTATGGAATGACGCTTTTATATTTATGACGCAGTAGTAGATAGTTAAAGTCGGGACATAATTTTATTCCTAGTAGTATAATGATAAGCCGGATAAATCATAAACCTAAATTTTGCCGACGATGTTAGATACTATACACCTATTTCATCAAGTGTCGGTGGCAGAGGTCTACCGCGTGCACCCACATTTCAAGCAATATTTAAAAAAATATTCAACCAAAGGGATATTAAAAATAATATTACACTTTTTCCGTCCTATGAATCGATTCTAGAACCTCGTAATTGTTTCTTTATTTTTTCAAACATAGCCCACTCTAGGATTTATTTCTGTGTCCATACACAAATACCCAGACAGAAACAAATAATTGTGGTTCAAACAAAGATCTGTCCCGTGCAGGAATCGAACCCGCGACTATTAGATACAGTGAGCGGAGCAGCTAAAGCTCTTAACCACTGCGCTAAATCCTCCATAAGATTGTAACGCAACGACACAAATAAAAAAAAAACCATTTACTCATAAAAAAATAAACATTATTAACTTACTGCTAATGGAATCGCGTTTTATTTTAAGAACCTGCGTAATTACGTCTATTTCTTTTGTTAATATGTATAAAGATACATGTTACCGCTAGAAATAATAATGATTTTATAATCTCTTACCGAACATTTACCCCAAAAAGTGGTAAATCATTTTTAACTAGCAACATTATGCGGTTGGGAAGTGCGGTGAGTGCGGGACGTTTGTTGATTTTTTGGCTTCACCGCGCGGCGCAGTTATGACTGAACGCGGCTTCTGGATCATTGTTATTCTATGCTTTTACTATGACAATTGAGATTTGAAAAAAAAAATATAAATTTTTTTACGTAAATCAAAACTTTATCATAAATTATAATAATAGTCGATGCAAAAAACTCTTAAAAATTTTGTTTTTAATCTATTATAAACAATTTTAAATTGAAAACAATTTGAAAAGAATCACGTGACTAAGAGTGCGCCACGATTGGTCGCCATTTTGTGCCGTCCTAATGTAAAGGAATTTCTCGATAGCACAGTGTCAACGGTCAAAAATTTTATTTAGTCAAGTGTGATAAAGGATTTATAATATAGGTACAATTTTAATATATTGACGATAATAAGATGATTTAATTGATTTAAAGTCAAAACACTGTATCAGCTGTGTGCTACGATGAGTAGAAATTAACATTGACGTCACACTCGCTCGGGTTTGTTTGGGAACTGTCGGCGTGTTTTCGGTACTGAGTTCAAAAATTTATTTTAATTTAATATATTGTTTTTATCTAATTAAAAAAAAACAAAAAATAATTTTGTTTTATAAGGTATATGTAATCTTTCTATTTGTTACAAAAAAAAATTATTTAAAAACCCAATTACAGACGGATTCGTCGTCAAAGAAATAATTCGATATTTAAATAATACGGCACCTGAATGCGCTAGTTACATATGAAATGTGATCCTATCATGTTTGTTTTTTGGGCGCAACAGCACGTTTATAGGCAGGAACGACACAAGACGGCATAATTCAATTTAATTTGACACGCGCAGAGCGCGTTATTTCGCACAACGGTTACAAAGTGACTACTCGTGTGACTACTTGCTTTGCAGGTAGTAATTGTTGCTTCAATCTGACGTGCGTCCGCGGCTTCTAGATTATATTTATTCTAAGTAGCCGGGAGTGGATGGATTGAGCACTCTGCGAAAAACACGTGATGACAGGGATACTCACTTAGAGCCCTACGTCTCTTTCTAAGTAGGGTGATCAAACATTGGTACGATTATGGACTTGTTGACATATAATAAATGTATAATTCTCGGGCACTGTTTATTGCCATAATTCTTTCTTTCTACGCATATGCCTCACCTTAAATGGGTAGTAGTCAAAGTTTTTGATTAAACTGTCCTTTTTCTGGCTGACTGTACATTTTTTTTTCAGAATCAGTAAATTCAGCCCTAAATATCGCAAAAATTAAGAATCCTCCTAAGGCCGTTTTCCTGTCCCTACAACGGTTAAGATAGCTGCCCTAATTACCCCATCTTAATTCATCCTGTATATAAACACGAATTGAGAATCTTGTACGTTTTGAACTCGGTAATAAATGGTTTACAGCGTATTTAAACCATATCATAAATAGGTATAGTCCGTATTAGTTTTACCTTATGGGCACCGTACTGCATTGTAATGGGTGCGAGCGTGACACGGGGCTAAATGTTGTTGCTCTCACTCATTATGGTTTCTCGATTTTTTTAAATCATAGAAAATTCAATGTTGTTGTGTACGAGTAAGAGTTTAAATTCCTTTAGCAATATTTTGACAGTACTCAATCCATTGTAATATATCCATGCCGGGAGTTCATTACGTAGCGTAAAGTAGCCCTAAGAACGGATTTTTAAAAAATCATCGTCTCAGGAGGTTAAAGTTGGGACTGAATAAACAGCGGATTAAAAATCGCTAAAGGGAAATCTTGTTGGACACACATAGTCATACCATAAGCTGTTAATGGCATAGTCTAAACACCTCCATAAAGTTTAAGTATCGATGATTAGTATCGTTGTAAGCCGTCGGGAGCGGCGAGCTCTTGATAAATAGTCGAACGCTGGCGATAGGCCAGCCTCGCGGAATAATCAAATTTCGCGCCCAACGCTCGCTCCTACAACCACCGCTGGCTTTATGGATTTTATTCACCCTAACAAGATGCTTGAGGGTACTCTGCGGTTGCTTGAATTAAATTGTCGTTGATAAACCTCTTATGCGTTTGCCATTTTTTTTTTAAATAAGTGCCATTTTATCGGCCATTTTGAAAGCAGATTTGGAAAAGTTTTATTTTCGGACAGTATTTAAGAAAGCTGAACATAAAATGGTTAAGACTAAATTAAAAATATAACTATCACCGATACTTTAAGTTAATTAAAATCTTTACGCAAACGCTATTAGTTTAACCTTCCTTAATTAGATAAGAAATTCGTAGATGTTTTTGTATTTACTATATAAACATTCACAAATTTATGTTATAGACTTCTTGTATCAGAACTTTATGTGATCTCACTTAGATCACATAAATACCTTATTAGAGTTTGGATAATTAGAATTAACTCCATAATCTACGTAGTACTCCATATCTAAACCAGTGAGAAGCATCTCGTCCCAATAGGACGGTCCCGTAAATCCAATAAGAACATATTGACATGCATACAGAGATCAATAGGAACGACGTGTTTATTTTCCAACAGCAGTTCACTGGGCCCGTTCGGCTAACAATCTTTATAAATAAAGCGAGCCCATTGCCTATTCATGACCGGGCAGAATTCGACCCCCCTCCCCGCTGTCAGCTCACCCCCGTATCAAACAAGCCCCTTCATGTCAAATACTCCGCGCCCCGCGTCTGTCAAACTCTTCGCCAGCGTTTGACAGGGATCCTCCCTCGCCCGCGGGTAGGTGGAGGGCCACCGTTTGCGTGACGATTCTTAGCCAAAACCAACCATATTTATTACATGTAAAAGTTGATTTTCGGTTGTGTTTTGGTCTTCCACCCGAGCTGTCATGAGTCTAGGTGCAGGCGCCACGTCGAATGATGGATGACGTCAGGGAAGGTCGGCAGCATCACGCGTCATTCATGTGTACACAGGCGTAAGGGATACGTTTTTCGCGTGACGATATAATATTGGTGATATGCAAATTTGCTGTCGGGCTCGTGTCGATCTGATGCTGGCGATTGTACGCACTATACTTGGACATACGAACGGGTTTATTTAAGGTTTATACTTTTCCATACATTAATCAGTAAAGAATAAGAATATTTGTCTAAGACACAGCATAGGTATTTGTTTCGAAAATAAATATGGTGAATAAAATATTATATTTATTTGATAAATATCTGACTGTTGGTTTTAATACCACTTGGTACTCTTCACTGTTGTATTAATTACTTTATTCTAAACTTAAAAATTGTCTTAAATCAATTTATTAAAAAACTTAACTTACATATTTGCCCCGCTAATACGATGATATGCATTTTTATAGTCATTCTTTGTGAAGTGTACATTCGAAACACTTAGAACCTCTGCTGTTTACATTTCCCCATTTCGTCCATTTTGGACTCAAAGCTGAGCTCACTATTGAGCTCTCGTTCTTATAAGCTACTTAAGCATTGTTTTCTTATTGGATTTTCACTAAAGAAAGAGTTATCAATATTTTCGCATTCTACTCTAATTTTAACTAGTTATTCAGTATTTTATTCTAAAGCCTGCTTGCATTAAAAATACAGTCAAGAGATAAAATCTCTCTTTAAAATTATTTATTTCAAGCTTTTTACATAGATGGCGTTAGCTTTATTACAATGTGAGAAGGCAAATTAATTTTGAGTTTCAATACCAAGAAAGTAATACCTTGCAATTTAAGTTACTCAACTTTTTCGGAACGAAATGCAATGTTTTTAATTTTTCATCAGTATAATTTTGTTGTTGCAAGATATCTATCGATTACCATTTTATTTGATAGGTACGAAAATTTCTAATTAATAATTCCTATAAGAACTTTCTAACTTTAAGGTTTTGTGTTTCAATCGCCACGTACCTACTCGAGTCCCCCTCGTGCCGACTTGGTCCTCTAATGTATACTTTATGAAAATTAAATATTTCACTGCGAGGCGTCGTCGAGGTGCGCCGCCCACAAGGATTACAACAAATTTGCATTATTTAATGGATAGCGCGCGTGAGGATTTGTACACCGCCACTTGTTCGCAACGAGGTGTCTCTTCATTTTGTACGTTGTTGAGTGATTTATTTCGTGTTGTTCTTAGATCAAAGGAAAATGGAACGATTCGTAACTACGTACTTATGCTGTGTGGACCTACAGAGTAGATATAACTAAATTGGCGGACGATTTGGCGCAGTGGTTAAGAGCTTAAGTCGCTCCACCCACTGGGTTGAATAGACGAGGGTTTGATTCCCGCACGAGACAAATCTTTGTGAGACAAAAAAATATTTGTTTTGGTCTGGGTATTTGTGTATTTGAATTTTCATGTTTGTAAACGCACCCACGACACAGGAATAAATCCTAGTGGGGGCTATGTTTAAAAAAAACGAGTACTTATTTGTGACACCGAGTATCCCGGATTTGCTACGAATTTACTCATACATTCTTTTGGCTGATAAGATTTGCGTAAATATAACTTATTTTATTCCTTTATTTTATTTTTAATGATGACATGTAAGTTTTATTACATAGACGACATTTCTGTAATCTCCAACTATTATATATATATTGTATAACATTGACATTGCTTAATCAGGCCAAATAGATATAAGTACCTACCTATAATGTAACACCTTACCTGCTCTATTTAGTGTGAATAAAGAATTGAATGAAATAAAACTATTTTTACTGGATTTATTGTGGGATATTTTATGTTCTCATTCTTTAAATTCCGTAGAACATTTTTATTCCATTAATACTCGTTTATTAATATTACGGTTTGAACGGCACATTTCAAGTCCATTTTCTATGACGTAACATATTAAATTATTTTTTATATTGATTCTAATAAAGTTAATTTTAAGTGAAATATTGTGGTGCTCTAATCTATGACCAAATAGATCGAGTCTTATTTGAAGGACAAGTCAAGATGCTCAAGTAACCGGCGAGCGTGTATGAGACGAACTATGAGAGTAGAGGAAGCCAGAGAGGTATGTAAGGAAAGAACCTGTTGGAACTCTGTACTCTCTGCCTACGCCGCAAGGGATCTGGCGTGTGATATAGATAGATACATAGTCAAATTAAATTTACTATTACTAACTTATATGAGGAAGTAAATTAATTACGAATGTGAATAAGTTTTCTAATGAATGAAGAAGAATGAACCAGGATTACTAATCATAATATCTAGATTTCTGTTACTTTTAGCGAGATTATTGTATAGTCGAAACCTACGGGTCACAGGATTGTAAAAGGATGTATTGTTTTTACATAACTGAAGCGCAAATATGTTGGCATGTCGAGATCTATATCGTGTATTGAAACTTATTAGGGAAAGCAATTCAGTTGAATAAATATTAGAATGCAGTCATTCTAATATTTACTGGCGCAGGTAAACTCAATCCATTATATTTATGGTATGGTTTCTTTGACCTCGCCAGCGAGCTCAATGTCTGGTTCAATATCTAGTTATGAACTGAATATCTAGTTTATATACAATATAGCATGTAAAATTGTATAACTACTCTAGCGAATACCTATTCGTACCTACATATTTTGTTACATATGTACCTACATATGTAACAAAATATGTAGGTACGTTTTGAGATTGGCCGACCACTGTAGATTCCAGTAGGTAAAAAAATGTAAGTTGAGCTTAAGACCCGATACTCGTCGTGCCCGTGAAGTTGAAAAGGCCCTGCGGCCAACAGCGTAGATCAAAAAAACACACACAAAACAAATTACCAATTGCTTTAACTCTGCGCTAGTCAGTAGGAACACATATTGATATAAGTGTAGCGCTTCTTTTTATCGTTTCGATGGCAAACACGTTTTGTCGTATTTATATGGAAGTGGCACACAATGTAGCCCCTTTGATTGTGCAGGAGGCAGCCATTAAGTCCTGTTGCGTGCAGGCATTAGAGCACCACACAAACACCTCAGATTAGCATTATCTGTGAGTCTCCATCGGAACATGCTGTAGTCAGTGTACTCCTCCTACTTTGGTTTAAAGTAAAAGTATCTTGCCACCTACCATATTTGCTTTATGTATTATGCTAAAAAAATGCTATTGTCACAGATTAAACATTGTGTATGTTACGCTAAAAGACCGAAAACGCTCATTGAGCGAAAGAACAGCTCACAACGCGTTGTGGTCACTTTAAAACATCCACTTAGCGAAATTCGTGTTATGGCTCTTATGAAAATGCTCACGGCGCGTTGTAGCAATCATAGAAACGCCACATAGCGAAATTCGTATCGTGACTATCATGCTATACGATTACAACGCGTTGTGGTAATGAAGAAAAACCATGACGCGTATCGAACCATTTTACAATACAACGCTCAGTGATTTGCGATATGGGTCCTACAGTCCTACCAATCCAGAAACTCTTTGGTTAATATCCTTGGGAATGGTTTGTGTCCTGTAATAATGTCCTTAATGCTCTTTCTGCTGCTATCACGGACGGACGATTTAGCGCAGTGGTTAAGAGCTTAAGCCACTCCGCCCACTGTGTCTAATAGTCGCGGGTTCGATTCCCGCACGGGACAAATCTTTGTGTGATCCACAATTATTTGTTCCGGTCTGGGTATTTGTGTATGTGAATTTTCATGTTTGTAAACGCACCCACGACACAGGAATAAATCCTAGAGTGGGGCTACGTCTATATAAAAAAAAAAAAGAATATCAATAAAAAGGAGAAACCTTAAAATTAAAGTTTTGATCCACTGTGCAGCTCTAACAAAAGTATAATTTCTGGTAAACCTACCTCTGGTCCGTTCGTGCCCGACGCTAGTATGTGCTTTGTCCAGAATATCAAACAGTTCATCTATTTTCAGGAGTAACAGATTTTTGAACTTGTACTGTGTACTAGTCAAATTTTCAGTGTCACTAATTTTTAGGACATATCGTTTATACGACGATACAGCTTTTAAGATAGAGACTGGTTGTTCTTCTTCTTCTTTAAGTTATGGCTTCACACTAATTTTAAGTATATTTTGCCAGTGTCCAGTGAGATACGTAATCGTGTTTGTTTAAATTAATTCGACTGCCCGATGAGCTTGATAATAACGATAATAATAAAGTTAATAAAGTACCCCACCCTGGATAGTAAAGCGGTGGACACTTTACATACCAATTGCGACGGCCGTTTTGAGGGAAGTGGGAAAGGCACGTTTTATCACTTTGTTACAATTGCCTTCACTCATGCACATATAAGAACACATAATGGTTAATATTCCACCAACATTACACATTATTAGTCGAAATAACATAAGTTTTGGAAATTAAAACAAATTGACAACATCACTCTTCAACTTTCCGTCAAAACTCTCGACTGGTTGTTTTTTAAGAAGCTGAGACTGTTTTGTTTCTTAAAGTGACATTTCATATTTTTTGTACCTTTGATAAAACTGCGATCAGTGGATGTACGTTGATTCTCAGAAATAGACCAGAAATTAATAAACAACTCTACTGATGTTTTAACCACTAGGCTATCAAGCATTGATAGCCTAGTGGTTAGGTTAGGTTAGCACCTGTGTTGTGTGCCCGGCATGGGATTGTGTGCCCGGCATGGGATGACGAGCGGCGCCGGCTCGCCGGAGCGCTCGGTGCAGGGGAACAGGAGCTATCGCTCCCGACCATGATATCATCTATGGTTGGGAGCGAGGGCGCCTGGGCGGCAATGGCGGCCTTTTGCGAGGCCGTCATGTCCGCGAAAGAGGAGGCAGAGCGGGTGAGGGAGGAGACATCCTCCAATCCCGCTCAAAGACGGTGCGTTGGGCGAAGGCGCAGGGAACGACCTTCGCCCACCGTAATCTGAGCCTGCAGGCGTCGGGGAGGACACCCCGGCACCCTAGCACTTAGCAGGCCCGCGCCGGAAAAGCGCTGCGTCCGCGCAGCCTCCAAAAGGCAATAGGGGGGAGACCGAACTCCCCTTACATGTGTCGAGGTCCGCGCCAAACTGCGGACCGAGCCCGCCGGTGCCACAGAGGTCATGCTGGTGACGATTCCTGTGGCCCGGCAAAAGGGCAGTGTCGCCTAGGGACGCCGAGGGGTTTTAGTGGGTGCAAGCCCCACATAACCACCCGGACCGTGCCATCGGCCCGGGGGTATGCGTTACGCATTTCCCCTCGAAAAAAAAAAAATTATAAAAAAAAAAAAAACAAAAAAAAAAAAGGTTAGCACCTGTGTATTTTTGACAGCATGTGCATATTAAAAATTAACTATCACTTGCTTTAACGGTGAACGAAAACATCGTGAGGGAACCTACATGCCTAAGAGTGTCTTGAGGGTGTGTGAAGACCGCCAGCGTGATGGCCTAAAACCCTCTCGGTTTGAGAGGAGGTCCGTGCCTAACGGTGAGTTTCCTAACAGGACTAATATTATATTATACTAATGTTTTAATACATACAACAACCTCTCCGTAGTGATATGGTTGCACCAACTAGTGCTTAGAACGCGTTGTAGTCTTGTTCTTGTCTTTATTGCCACAACGCGTTGTAGTCTTATAGCATGATAGCCACGACACTAATTTCGCCTTGTGTCGCGAATTTTGTGGTCTTAATGCTCTGGGGCACCAACGCGTCGCAAGCGTTTTCATTAGAGCCATAAACACGAACTTCGCGATGTGAATGTTTCACAGTGACCACAACGCGTTGTGAGCAGTTTTTTTTCACAATGAGCGTTTCCAGTCTTTGAGCGTAACATATCTATATCATCACCATCAAGAAGACTTGATCCGAACATCCTCTTCCAGACCTGAAACCCCCTTGTTGTGCGAGGCACAAGGGGGTTTCAGGTCTGGAAGAGGATGTTCGGATCAAGTCTTCTCACTCCGCAACATCGTAGAGAAGCATCTGGCAGTGGGCCGGAAGGTTTTCTGCGGTTTTGTAGATCTGGAGAAGGCATTTGACAGAGTTGTGCGAAAGAGACTTTGGGACATTTTGCCAGAGTATGGTATAGATGGCACTCTGTTGCGAGCCGTCCAGTCCACTTATGTGGACTGCAAGGCATGCGTACGGGTGGGTGGTAACAGGTCACCCTGGTTTGACGTTAAAATCGGCGTCAAGCAGGGTTGCGTGTTGTCCGCTAGACTGTTTATAACATATCTGGACAAAAGTCTTCAAAGACTGAAAGCGATGAATGAAGGTGTACAAATGGGTGACTTAGTGGTAAACCATCTACTTTATGCAGATGACGCGGTTTTAATAGCGCCAACAGCCACTGATCTGCAAACACTAGTCACAGTTATGAAAAACGACTGCATGATCAATGGCTTACACTTGAATGTGAAGAAAACCAAGATTATGGTTTTTGAAAGGGAAGAAACCAGAACGAATGTAAGGATTGTGGTTGGTAACGATGTGCTGGAGCAAGTGAATGAGTTTGTATATCTTGGATGCGCCTTCAGTAAGGATGGGAAATACACCGCTGACATAGAGAGAAGAGTGAATGCAGGGAACAGAGTGAATGGTGCGATGGGAAAGCTACTCGGGAGCCGGCACTTAAGCCATAAGGCGCAGCTGGCCATACATAACGGAGTTCTTGTCCCAACGCTGTTATATGGTAGCGAGAGCTGGGTATGTAAGAAGGAGAATGAAAGTAGGATAAATGCGGTAGAAATGCGAGCTCTGCGGAAGATGTGCGGAGTGAAGCTGACCGACCGCATTAGCAACAGCATAGTAAGACAGCGAGTAGGTATGAAAGATAGTATCGGTGTAAAGATGAGAAAGGGCATGCTCCGTTGGTTCGGGCATATAGAAAGAATGCCAGAGGAAAGAATGACAAAACAGATATACAATGTGAAAGTGGAAGGATGCAGGTACCGGGGAAGACCTAGACTATCTTACCACGACCAAATAAACCGAGTCTTATCTGATGGAAAAGTCAAGAGTCTCCGTAACCGGCGAGCGTGTATGAGACGAACTATGAGAGTCGAGGAAGCCAGAGAGGTATGTAAGGAAAGAACCTGTTGGAACTCTGTACTCTCTGCCTACCCCGCAAGGGATCTGGCGTGAGGTTATAGATAGATAGATAGATCACCATTTAAGTTAGTTCCCATGTAATAGGGGGTGAGCCTATTGTCATATACCGGGCACAATTCCAGACTCCGGACTCATACTGGGAATTTTTCGTTAGAAAATCTACATTAGACTGCCTCGTTGTTCTAGTGGTAAGGCGCATCGCTTTGTGATCACGAGGTCCGGAGTTATTCTCATAAGTTACATTCATAGCGTCACTATGTTTTGCTTCCCTTTCACTCTTTAATTATTTCACTCAATATTTTTTAATAAAAACTATTAAACTTTCCACTACCAAACCTTCCTTTTTTAACTCGAAACAAACTTTCGTGGTACACAAACGGGCCGGCATTCGGCATTTTTCCCTTCTTTATTTTTTCATGAATAAAACAACAGATCTCTACTTCCTCCGGGTAACTTCTCCCTACCACCTTCGATTTATTCGGCGGATAAAGAAAACTTCTTTTAAAAATGTAGGTAAACTTCCCTTTAATATTTTCCGTCTGTTAGCTATCCTGTGGCGTGGCGTTCAGATTATGTATGTGCATTTAAAGTTGTGTTTTTATTTTCAATGTTACAGAGAAAATTTGTGGTAGTTTGAATTATAGTATCAGTACTACAGCAATAGAGCTGAAACCGTTATTACAGGATAGAAGAATACATAATAAACTGCAGATCACACTGGCATCAATTTTGATACTTAAATACGTTTGAATCACAGTAAATATTTATTCTATTTTTATCTTCTACATAATAAATATCTCACACTCACTTGCTGATTGATATTTTGCACAAAATTTGTATAATTTTTATCTTACATGTTTACTGCACCATCACTAACAGTATCTCCATTTTTTTCTATAGGAACCATGTTTAACCTGGTGAGCAAGCCAAGAGTCTACCCAACCGGCAAGAGCGAACGAACTCAGTAAGGGATCTGGCGAGATTATATAGATAGCTAGATTCTATAAAGGATTATGTCACACGATACAATCGACAATCTATCACTCTCGCGACATGAGTGACACTTGTTAGATAGAGCGCGCTATAATTTAAATTTAAATCCTAGGAAATCCCACCCTCCCCTAAATAAATGGATACACCTTGGAGCAATAATAACATCGATTTTTTTATAATATTTTCACTTGCACTTCTGGAACAATAATGACAGGATCATATTTTGAGTTTTATTTATTAATAATCTGAGTAATTTATGGAGCCTCTATACTCCTCATTTGTTTTACTATTTTTATTTTTAAACACACCGTCAATACTAAATTCCCCAAGTGGGGGTGGCAGAGGCTTACTGTACATGTAATAGAGGCCGAGCCTATTGCTATATACCGGGCACAATTCCAGACTCCGGGCTCATGCTAAGAAGTTTCCGTTAGAAAAACATCATTTGTCCGACCTAGGATTTGAACCCAGGACCTCGTGATCGCAAAGCACATTATTCGCTACTAGACCAACGAGGCAGTAAATATTTTTAAACATAAATCAAAAACTATTATTCTAAATAAGACACCTCTTAATGGTAATTTTATATCGTATTACACAAGGTGTAACATAATGAACGCAATACCTAACAGTAGCTTGTTCTAAATCAATAAATGAATTGATTCCAACAATTTTTAATGTATCTTATTACTCCTGCTGCTGTTACTCCTTTAGTGCGCCATAATAAATTAAAGGATATTTTCGAAAATTGCCCCAGAACCAACAAGCAGTTGACCTATGCCATCATTATTTATCTATTTTATTAAAATAGTGGCAAATATCGTAGTCGCCGACATCTTTACTAAATGTCAACACACACAGAATAACCTCATATGTATTAATGGATACTGAATTATAACCTAAAAATCGAATACTTTTTGTGCAATATTCCCCCACTTGTCCGTTTAATAAAAAATGCCTTTAGAGAATTAACAGGAGATTTAAAATCATACAAGTATTTTTTCGTTGCTGTTGGTTCTGGGGCAAATCATGTATGGACGCAGAACAATGTCTTTATTTCTGATTCAAAACAATACGGAGATTTAAATGCATTTCTAAAACGTATTACTCAATTCGCACACACACGTACAAATTACATCGTTAATTGGGGTACAAAAGTGCTTAAAAAGGGGTTAAAAATTTTAAATTTTGAATATTGGTATTCGTATTAAATTTGTGAAGCAATTATCTAATCGGGATGTCTGATGTCTTGTGATATTTACGGAAGTTTAAAAAAAATATGGTCCTTAAAGTTACATACTTCAATTCACACTCCTAAAATATAGCGCTTAAATGTAGTACACAGAGTACCTAAGTTTGTGTTCTTTTAAGCCGCTCTTTACGGCTACTTTATTGTTCCATAAGCATACTAGTAAACTGTTATTTGCAATGTACACAAAAATACACCAGTAACGACAAATTGAATCACCTACGATCACAAAAAATACATAATATATTTTTGGAGCACACTAGCGGATCACGTTTATAAATATTCATGGTGCGGCATTAGCATGCGGGAGGACGTGGTAAAACCCGGGTCCTTATTCGCTATCGCAAAACTTGCAACGTTACGATAATATCGTGACAAGGTCGTGTTATGCTATTTATATATTTAATAGGATCTTTCTAAAAACAAGCTTTTATAGCAAAAACATAACGAAGATATCTTGCTTGGTTGAGGAGATCCTATGGCTTCCTTCCGGCTCCATCATGCCCCCATCTAAGGTACTCAAGGTCAAAACAAATCCATCCAGCCCAAACACGGCGGGGTTATATTGAATGGTTCAATGGCCACCTTTCGGCTTCATCATCAGACTCTGAACACTATCTGGTTGTATAATACTTGTCAATACCAATCTAACAAGCTTAAACGGGGGGGTTAACGTTGTATAGTGTGGCCATCTTTCGACTCCATCATGAGACCAGCTCCATGGTACCATAGTATTGCATTGTCACCGCCTTTATGTACGTATGCATATACAGCTCAATCGAATAAATAGAAGATTTGAACCGGAAAGCCTGACCGACAGACATACGAGCATTGTTTGTTAAATAAAAAATTGTAAAAAAAAACAAGCTTTTATAATAGGCCAAGTTAAGGAGTACCAAACCTTGGTTGATTAGACCTGATTCTATATCAGGTCATGATTACCATAAAAATGCAATATTTTTATTTTATTTTATTTTGACACACAACACAGATTACAATCAAACATAACACTTAATTCTAAGTAATACAATAGATCTGGATTGCAATCCAAAATATGTGCGTTCAGCTAAATAAAATTAAGCAACTAACGAAACACAAAAAAAATAAGAGAAGTAAACACATTATCGAAGAAGAAACACAGAACCAGGTCCACATCTAATTATATAAAAACACAATATTTATAAGGATGGGTAACATAATATTACACAGCACGACATTATGTAGCATAAATGATATCTTTGACAATTTTATTAAACTTTGCCAATGAAATTTCAAATATATCAATTTCATCGAAACTGAATCAACATGTCAAATTTAAACTGCGTAGTATAAGAGAAAGTGGTTCAGCTTGGATGATTTGACCTAAAAAAACATTTCAAGTTAGATAAAAGCTTATAATTAAACGATCGTTTCACGAAGTTATCGTACCGAGGCGTGTTACGAGATTAGTTGGTCGTAGCGAATAACGGCTTCGGCATTCGTCCTCCTGTCATTATTTAGCCATTTGACCGCAAAAACAACGCGCACCTTTACCGCTCGCCGCCGCGCCACCCGCCTTCGGTTCGCAATCCGACTGCGTTCTAAGGACTTAGCACGAATAGATAGACGCTAGTATAACGCTATTGAATTAATATGCTATCCTTTTCATACTAGAACTTTCAACGTGACAACGCACTTTCTTGACAACATAACTATTCCTTTAAATAGGTAGTTATTGTTCAAAAGAGTTACAATTAAGTTAACCACGATTCCTGTAATAAGCTCATGGCTTAAATAGGAAGGATCAGGCAATTTGAAAATATTCCGTCATTATGTTCATGCTAAACTCTTTGGCCGTCTTTTTATTCGTGCTAAGCCAAGCCCGAATAAAAAGACGGTAGCATAACGCTATTTAGTTTATATGCCATTCTATTAACACTACAAATACACTAAATAAAGATGAGTGCATGCTTTCTCGACAACGTTACGATTACGTCAAATGGGTTGAGCTTACCTATTGAGGGCTTAGTACGAAGGGACTGATGGTGCAGTTTCGTTGTCCAGAAATCGTATAATCGCATTCATGTTAAATTTGTTGTGTGAAAAGGATGGCACAACAACTCGATAACGTTACGCCATTGTCAATCTGTTTGTGCTAAGTCCTCGTTTACTGTGAACTGTGTTTATCAATATTATACTGTTTTGATTTTTTTTGTATTATTTTTAAATAACGCAACGCAATTGGTTTTTAAAGGCCAAGGCAATCGTTTATGTACTTCAGTTTCATAAAAACTGTTTAGCTACCTATATCAATCTTTATTTATTATATACAGTAAGCAGTACTTGGCCTAATTATACGTAATTTCGTGACGCTTTACTTAACCGTTAAATTAAAAAGTCCAAACATTTTTTTTGTTCGAAATCCGAGGGATTCGGTAAAAATCTTTAAACAACACCCTAACTGAATGAATTAGGGATCCCCGCCTAAGCAGAGTAAAAGAAATTATAATCCTTTCTTTTAAAATGCAATGAGGTGGTTGTTTAAAACGTTTGCGGGAATATTTAAAACGTTGGTCCCTGGCAATTAGTGATCCGAGTGAAATTAAAACAATGAGAGGGACGGGCACGCAACTAGGGGAAGAATGAATGGACAGAGCAATGCTGCTTTCTTTTCGAATTATTGCACCGTATTGTCTTTTATTTTATTATTTTAATTTATGACAATCGGTGGAGGTTGTTGTAGATAAGCACATAACAATTGAAGCCTCAGGGAATTTTGAATTATATGTATCGATGTGGTTGGTTAGTGTTAATCATTACTAGATTAAACCTGCTTACGGTACTAAACACTAGCATTTACGTGGTACCACAAGTATACTCTTTTTATACAATTATTCTCTTGTTATAAATTTAAATAAAAGTAAAAGAATCAATCAATCAATCAATCAATCAATCAGCCTATCGCAGTCCACTGCTGGACATAGGCCTCTCCTAACACGCGCCATTGCACACGGTCCTCCGCCTTCCGCATCCAGTCTGTACCAGCGACCTTTTTGAGGTCGTCGGTCCATCTAGCTGGGGGCCGTCCTACCTTACGCTTATCAAGTCGCGGTCTCCACTCTAGGACACGCTTGCTCCATCGGCCGTCGGTCCTTCTGCAGATGTGACCAGCCCATTGCCACTTTAACTTACTGAGTCTGCGAGTTCCCTATATTACCTAATAATATAAAAATATTATTAGCCCTATTAAGAAACTGTGCCACCGTTGGGCACGGGCCTCCTCTCAAACTGAGAGGATTTAGGCCATAGTCCACCACGCTGGCCCAGTGCGGGTTGGGGAACTTCACACACCTTCGAGAAACTCTTAGGCATGCAGGTTTCCTCACGATGTTTTCCTTCAACGTTAAAGCATGCGATAGTTAACTTTTTATATACACATGCTTTCGAAAAGACAGAGGTGCGTGCCTGGGTTTGAACCCGAAACCCCTGACGTTGCAGTCCAACAGTTTAACCACTAGGCTATCACTGCTAATTTTACCTATTTTTACAAAAAACTGTACAAGTTAACTAGATTTTTGAGAGTGGAGAAAGCAGGCCCCTCATACGTGAACTAATGACCTAGTGAAGATCGCGAGTAAAAAGTGGATACATATAACACAAAGCCGGTTGTTGTGACGATCTTTGGGGAAGCTTTGTCCAACAGTGGACGTCTTTTTTCATCTCCCAAAAGACAAACGAACGAACGACGTTCATTGCAGTATATAGGCCTCCCACGACCATTATTATACACACACACCGTTACGCCTATATTCCCCAAGAGGGAGTGGCAGAGGTGTACGGAATACACCCACTTTTCGCCGACTATAAGGTCCCATGTAATAGGGGGCGAGCCCATTGCCATATTCCGGGCACAATTCCAGACTCCAGACTCACACTAGGAAGTTTTCGTTAGAAAAACTACATTTGTCCAACTAGGATTTGAACCCAGGACCTCGTGATCACAAAGCGACGCGCTTTGCCACTAGACCAACGATAATTATATTTAACAGTATTTCATCTATTTGAAACACAAACACGGCCTGTCATTTTAAAGTTTCCTATTAAAATTACCAGCTTCAAAATACGTCAGAAAAACTTTATCGAAGTTAGGAACATTTAACTATATTATCTAGGTAGCTGGTAGAACCTAAACTCTGATATCAGATGATATAACACAGGCAGTACCTACGGCGGCGCACTTCCTGCGATTGGCCGAGGTGCGCGGCGGAAGCTACGTCACGCGCGCTATCGCCGCCGCTGATTGCTCGTAAACCCGCCGCCGGCGCAGATAACACAACTTTGAGAAAAGACCCTTATAAGTAAAGCCATAGTATTATATAGTATATTCTGTGGCCATAGTAAACCGATTTCCAAACTTTGCTAAATAACTGCGACTAAACATAGGTAAATGTTGCCAATTTAACCAATAACATAACATTAAACACCACAATCTATGTGTGCGCGATATGTAGCTGAAGTCGGTCTGGGTATTTGTGTATGTGAATTTTCATGTTTGTAAACGCACCCTCGACACAAGAATAAATACCAGTGTGGGTAGCCCCACAAAAAAAATCTTATTATGGGGCGACACCAGTATGCGACTGATTTAGCGGTCATTACATATCTCATTTTCTTAAATGATCTGAGAACACAAGGCATTCTAAGTCTCTAATCAATAGGAGGCTTCCACACTTTGAGACATCAACCTATATGGTGCCTTAAATATCTATCTATCGCCAAATCCCTTGCGGGGTAGACAGAGAGTTCCAACAGGCCGTAAATACAAGGTGTAACATAATAAACGCAAGACCTGAGACACCCCGATTAGAGAAATACTTCATAAATTAAAAACGAAAACCAAATTTCCAAAATTTAAAGGTTTACACCCTTTCTTATGCACTTTTCTACCCGAATTAACAGTGAAACTTGTACGTATATGTGTGCGTTTTAAGAAATACCTATTAGGAATGCATTTGAAATCTCCTTATTGCTATGAATCAAGAATAAATTTAGTTTTTATAGCGCACTGAAGGAGTAAAAGCATTTTATGCAAGTTTCAAAAAATGTAAGATACATTAATAATTGGAATCAATTCTGTTACCGATTTAGAACAAACTTATTTCATTTTTATTTGTCTTTCGTTTATTATGTTACACCTTGTATATTCTATAAATACCCCATTTCACACACCCAGTGGATGATAAGGACATCTAAAACAATTTCCACAAGATACTCGCAAATTCCGCCGCGTCATCTTGTCGTCGGGAAATATTTTGAGGTGCTCATAAATTTCCCGTACACAAATCTGGGACTCGTTATCTCTGTATTGTTGATACCAGGCAGGTTTACACAACTACTTCAGCAGTATTAATATAATCTTACTTTGCCGTTCGAAAAAGACAGAGCCCGTAAGATTAATAGAGCTAGTGTGAATAACGCTCAGAGATGTCATCATCTCGCTGTCCATTTTAATTGAGGCTATTTTATGTGTTTGTCCTTCTTGACTGTCCCGAAGTTCTAGTAGCGTAAGGTGTGAATGGTCCTCACCAAGTCCTGGATTCGAATCCTGGATTGGACAAAGTGAATCTATCTAGAAACAACAATAAAGGCGTGACGATTTTTATTTTTTTTATAATAATATTAGCCCTGTTAAGAAACTTCCCCACCGTTGGGCACGAGCCTCCTCTCAAACTGATTGGGTTTAGGCCATAGTCCACCACGCTGGCCCAGTGCGGGTTGGCGAACTTCACACACCTTCGAGAAACTCTTAGGCGTGCAGGTTTCCTTACGTTGTTTTCCTTCACCGTTAAAATAAGTGATAGTTAATTTTTGCGCACATGCTTTTGAAAAGACAGAGGTGCGTGTTGTGAATGTTGTGATTCATTTTTCTTGCGCTTGTCCAATGCAATAATATGTTCCATGATACCATGAAACTGGTCTTTAAGATCTTTTAAATTAAAATTATTTATTATCATAAATATCGAAGTAAAGTCGCCTTAGTGAAGCCCCCAATATGATGACTGATGACTTGAAAAAGATCGCGGGCAATCTGCAGTGGATGTCATGATGTCGACTGAAGATGAAGATTGGCATGAAATATCAAATGTTACTGGTGCAATGACTTCGATGGACATCACTAACGCATAGTTCAATATACAAGGTGTATCGTATCGCAAAACCTCCGACACCCAGTTTAGATAATTGCTTCACAAATTCTGCACGAAAACTAAATTTCCAAATTTAAAGGTAATTTCCACTTTTTTAAGTAGTTTTACACCCCAATTACCAATGAAACTTGTACGTGTATATGTACGTGTTAATAAATAAGCTTTAGATATGCATTTGAAATCTCCGTATTGCTTTGAATCAAGAATAAATTTAGTATGTTATAGCGCACTGAAGGATTAACAGCATATTTTGCAAATTTAAAAAAAAATTGAATCTTTAAAAATTGTTGAAATTAATTTAGTTACCGATACAAAAGAAACTACTTTCAAAACTTGCGTTAGATATGTTACACCTTGTATACGATTGTCTACAATATCTACAATAATAAAAATGAAAGTTCGTCATGATTATTATCTCAGGCTGTACTTGTCCACTGCTGATAATCGCCCGTGTTAAAGTTACATTAAAGTTCTCGGCTCAAAAATTCAAAAGTTGCCGTACTTTCGGGCCATACACATTTTATTTCTGAGCACCAAAAAACCCAGCCTCAGCAAATCTTCGTGCGTTTTAATTTTGTCCCCATTGAACTTTCTCATAAATATATTAATCTACGAACACAAATATTCACATCGTCGCACAACCTCGATTATCTTCATTACGTACTTAGACACATGATTGTAGATAAAATATTTTCGCATTTATCTCCCGGCGCATCTCTGCGCATATGAAGTTATTTTTAAATCCGGCCATTTTGGTTAATGTTTTACGGCTCACATCACATCATGAAAACAACCACATACTTATTGTAATAAAGACATTGAGATAATTGTTTTAATGGTGCACTATTACATAAATTATTATGATATCTTCTTTTATTTAAAATAACATTACGCGTGTATAGCGGGCTCCGGTTCCTCGATTGTTATTCGAGATTTTTATCGCAAAAGCACTGTATCATTGTTAGATAATAATGGCGGATGACAACGTATTATTCGAGGTTATTCATTCCCACGGCCGGTTCGATTCAGCCAATCTCAGCGGGACTCCGAAAATTTTCCCGAAAGGGATTCGGGTACAATTGGATTTTTGGTTAGGAAACCGGAATAATACAATCGGGTATCGTCCTGAAATCTCTGATTTGAATCGTTTCAACGAGGCTTTGGTGTGAATTGGGGCCGGGAAGGTGTTATTTTCCGCGGGTTTCGCCGCGTCACGCCGCCCCCGTCCCGCGCGGCCCTCGCCTCTCGCACGAGCCGTGTGAATAAGATATCTTCTGGAGGTGAAGCGGTGGTAAAACCAACGTTTGCTAATGCTTACTCGCTAACGTCACTCATGAGCTTCACGTCAATATATTTTCACGATGAAATAATTCACACACAGTCAGTGAATATCTCTATTTTTCAAATCGGTAGTATCACTGATTTTTATTTTACAAAGTTGGTGAACGTTGTCAAAATCAAATAAACAACATGTTCAGCGGAAAAAAATTGACTTTGACTTTCGCTTTGACTTACCTGTGATGTTCACCAGGTCATCGGTCCATCTTGTGCCTAAGGGACTTGCAAATGAATTGATAATTTGAATGAGGGATAAAAAAATATTTGAGTATTATTTATTTAGAACAAGAATAATGCATTTAATACAAGAAGGATGTTAAAAGGCTTACGTTGCTCTACATTCTCAAATTTCCATATCGCTCGCTGACTCTACCTTATGTAAAATTATTTGATTTGATTCAAATACATATAATTTTCGTGACATTGTTTTTCTTTACCTAAATTCTCGTGACCTGGGCAGTTACCAGTGTAGAAAACGCTATGCTTTTCTGTGTATATTCGGAATATAGGTGGACTTTGACATACAGTGTTAATTGTCCCTTCGGAGATTTTATATTCATGATGTAGGTTACTTGAAAATAAATATAAATACATTGTATAGTCATATTAGAATGTGAATTTGATACTTTAGCTTAATTTTGGCTCATATTTTTTCTAACAACTAATAAAATAAGCATTCTACTTCTATATCATCTCGACAAATCCCTTGCGGGATAGGCATAGAGTACGGAATTCCTACAGGTTCTTTCCTTATGGACCCCTCTGGCTTTCTATACTCTCATAGTTCGTCTCATACACGCTCTCCGGTTACTGAGACTCTTGACTTGCCCTTCAGATAAGACACGGTCTATTTGGCCATGATAAGATAGTCTAAGCATAGCATTGTAGCGATATTTTACAAACTGACTGCCTGCCTCGTTAGTCTAGTAAAGTATAATTCGCACGAGGTCTTGGGTTCAAATTGGTCCGACAAAATGTTGTTTATAATAATAATAGATAATAATAGTAGTCTTTACTGTCCCTCTGCAAGGCAAAGGCCTTCTCTCACGAATCGATGTGAGAGAGATTTGGTCATGTTCCGCCACCCGGACCCAGTGTGGATTGGCGGAGACAGGTTTGTGGCCACCCGTTGTTGGAACTTATCAAGCCGTCTATAAGCCTTCCAACTCGGCTTAACGACTTCTACATTGCGTGGGAACCGGGACCAACGGCTTAAACTGCCTTCCGAAGCATGCAAACGCTCGAATATGAAAATGCAACAAACGGTCACCTATTTCAGGACATCCGAGTGGAACGCTGCTTAAACTAGATGATTGCTAAGAATACTGCGGTCGCACAGCGCTAGAAGCGCCTGTAAACAACTCTATTTACAGGCGGTCGAAGCGCTGTACAACGTTTTATCTAACGAAAAAATCCCGTATAAGCCCGTCCCATTATCAGTCCAGAGTCTTGATTTCTGCCCGTTATAATGGCAATTGACTAAATACTCTAAAATGGGAACTAACATCGTCGGCGAAAAGTGGTTACACAATTGTGTGTATGTAAATGCCCCCGTTTGGGGAATAAAGACGTGACTGTGTTTTTTTTATATTCAACAGATATATAGATAGTATAGCATTTTACAGATATCCCTATCTCCATTTCCACCTAGTTATGTTATAGATAGCATTCACAGTACCTAAGAGCTCGTGTATCGCTCTGAGCCCATTACATTTATCTGTCGCCGGCGCGCACAAAGGCAGCGCTCAAGTGGGATAACGCTGGCTTTGTGATGCTCCGCAGTACTTGATTCTGGGCCCGAATCCGTACGCTTACGTTGGATTACTATACTTTAAATGTTTCGGTATTTAAAAGTTGATATAGTATGTTAGAAGAATTAAAGGAGATATTGAGTTCTTTGATTTACACGAATATTTAACTTAGAAGGAGTGGTGGACAAATCCAGAGAGGTATGTGAGGAAAGAACCTGTTGGAACTCTCTCAAACTCTCAGCCTACCCTGCAAGGGATCTGGCGTGATAATATAGAGATAGACAGTAGAAATAAAAACATTTTTCGGATTTATCGCGGCTTATTTTTTAGTTCGACGTTTCAAGTGCTTTGCAGAAACCAAGGACACGGGACGAATAAAAGAAAGATCTACACTGCTAAGAAGACTAGTATGTAGTGACGTAGTATTAAGAAATGCCTTGCATTTTTATGTAATTCAGTCAATAGAAAAAAATACATTGATATTTTTTTTTTAATACTTAAAATTCACAAATACCCAGACCGAAGTTCTTTTGGATAGGTATATTATGATTTTACTTAAGGGTTTTCTTTAGATTGATTTTATCACTGTTAGGATAAACTGTAAACAAAATTTTGGGCATAATCTGCCTGAAATCCGTTGGACCCACATCCCGTAAGCGCTATGTAGCGCTCGTACATCATATAAGTGACAACTGCAGGTTGAGGCACTAGCGGAGGTTAATTCCATCGTCTTAGGCCCACATGCACCAAGGTTAGCGTACCTATTGACTAATTGGAGGTAGTAACGTTAAGTTCAAGGCAATTCAACGTTATAACCGTGCAAATGGGCTTATAGTATTTTTCATGAAGAAAGGCTACTTTGACAGTTGTAAGTGTCAAAGAAAATTATACTTTATTCAATGGCATTAAGAGGCATGACCTGTTTCTATACTTATGGGGTTATGCCTTAACACCATTGAAATAAATATTAATTTCGTTTGGCACTTAGAACTGTCACTACCTATCTTATGTGAAAAATATACTATCGACCGTGTAAAATGAGCAAGTCCCGTTCTTAAACATGTAACGCAAAATTGCCCGCACCACTAGCCCACGTAGTTCGCCCATCTACTACCAATCTGTATGAGCACCGTCACTTCAAAACATTTCTTTTTTCTTTCTTTTCTTTTATAAAAAAACGTAGCCCCACACTAGGATTTATTCCTGTGTCGTGGGTGCGTTTACAAACATGAAAATTCACATACACAAATACCCAGACCGGAACAAATAATTGTGGATCACACAAAGATTTGTCCCGTGCGGGACTCGAAATATTCGTAAATTTCGTAGAATATCTTACGAGAATATAGGTAACTTTTTTCCCAAATCATGCACAGCTGTCAGCAAAGTTTCCCTTAGCCAATACACAATCATATCTCGCTCAAACCAGTCAAGTAGGTAACTTCCCATACTTATATGTACAATTTTTAGAAAGTATTGCTTATAAAGAACGTCGTGTGACCAGAAGGGCATCGGATGAAATATTGCATAGAACCTCAATACCGTTAAACGTATTCCATTATTCTCGCGAGTTAGATGCGTGGTTCATAAGTATAGGCACCAAATATGCTTGGATTTTCCGGATAAAATATTTATTTATCCGGACTGCCTCTTTGGTCTAGTGGCTAAGCGCATCGCTTTGTGATCACGGGGTCCTAGGTTCAAATCCTAGGTCGGACAAATGTAGTTTTTCTAACGAAAAATTCCCAGTATGAGTCCGGAGTCTGGAATTGTGCTCGGTAAATGGCAATAGGCTCGCTATAGAGAGCGCTCTTACATGGGACCTAACATCGTCGGCAAAAAGTGGGTGTACTTAGTATACCTCTGCCACCCCCGCATGGGGAATATAGGCGTGACGGTGTTTTTAATTATTTATATTTGAGTTATTTAATTTTACCAGTTGTTTTATTCATTGTTTTAGTACGCGCATGGTGTAATGGGTGATCGAAGATATCCTGAGTTTGAATCATAGGTATTCTATTGAGGTGTTTCTATATATAAATTCTAATTCTTGTGACTAGAACTGTGCCTGGTATATTGATTATAGGGTCGCCCTCTATCACATTAAGACCTAGTACTATACACCTTGGTAAATATAGGCGTGTCAATTTTCAGCTTATCCTCTCATGCAAAACAATTTTACTTTATACCAGAATTTATTGAAGCGATATTAGAAAACCACGCCTGAGAACTTACAAAAAGAATATATTCAAATGATATTGAACAGTTTTAGATTTCACTCTGTCATTTAATAATACTAATTTCATCGAAGTACCTACGACTCAGGTCTACTTGCTAAAAGAAAAGTAAATACCACTGTTACAAGAGAGTTCGAGTCATTCTTAAGGTTAGTATGAGCCAGTTCTCATACACCACAGAACATGCACCTTATACCAGGACACATTTACACAATACACCCAATGTCCGGAATTTCATCCATGCAGATGTTGTCAACCTGTCTATGAGTAATGTTGAGCGGCGATGCCGACGATAGTCAAAGTGAGGCGTGACCTCAGAGGCGTGAGAACGGACCGGTACCGCCCGCGTTGGATGCACGGAGCCTGTATCCCCCCTCCCCCTCACACTCCTCTACTGACCTCTCCCATACGCCGGACATACCGGACACAACCTCTGTTTGAATAAAATCTCCAAAGGTTACCAACACATGCACGAGTGTGTTGAAATTTTGATATCTTGATCGTGCCTCTGGTTGATCATGTGAAATTGGCAAAGGGAAACCTCCTCAAAGTGTGGTCATCATGATTTTATTTACTGTGAATTTTCTCGTTTCAATAAACATTAGTGAGTCGCACAAGGATTTTTTCCCGTACCGCGACTTTTCGATTCGGGCTTAGCACTGACAGACTAACGTTATTGTAACGTCGAAAAAGTGCGCCGTCACATTCATCTGTTTTGCAACTTGTAGTGTTAAAATATGGCATATCATATGTAAGGAAAGAACCTGTTGGAACTCTGTACTCTCTGCCTACCCCGCGAGGGAGCTGGCGTGATGATATAGATAGATAGATAGATAGATATTGATAGCGTTACGCTGACCACATCGTTCTGTGGGTGCTAAGCCTACTAAATAATGATATTAACATAGGTAGAATTAGTATATTCATAATTACTGAATATTATAATGGTTAAATGCCTCGTTTGTCTGGTGGCAAAGCGCATCTCTTTGTGATCACGAGGTCCTGGGTTCAAATCCTATGTCGGACAAATGTAGTTTTTCTAACGAAAAATTCCCAGTATGAGTCCGGAGTCTGGAATTGTGCCCGGTATATGGCAATAGGCTCGCCCCCTATTACATGGGACCTAACATCGTCGGCGAAACGTGGGTGTGCTCAGTACACCTCTGCCACCCCCTCTGGGGAATATAGGCGTGACGGTGTGTTGTTAAATGCAATTGTATTTTCAACCAAATTTTAACATAGTAGATCCACTTGCGTACAGTTATACCAAACTTTAAAGAGGTTTTTATTAGTAGATATCGATACCTCCTACCTACAATAATAAAAAGATCTAAGATCTATAATAATAATAATGTTAGCCCTGTTATGAAACTGTCCCACTGTTGGGCACGGGCCTCCTCTCAAACTGAGAGGATTTAGGCCATAGTCCACCACGCTGGCCCAGTGCGGGTTGGCGATCTTCACACACCTTCGAGAAACTCTTAGGCAAGCAAGGTTCCTCACGATGTTTTCCTTCACCGTTAAAGCAAGTGATAATTAATTTTTAATACGCACATGCTTTCGAAAAGACAGAGGTGCGTGCCTGGGTTTGAACCCGAGACCTTAGACTTTGCAGTTCAACGGTCTAACCACTAGGCTATCACTGCTTCATCACTGCTATCTATAATAATATGAAACGAATGTCTACACTTTCTAGTTAGTAGATAAAGTTTTAGGCTGTTATAAAAAAAAAGTAATCTGAACTGAATAATATATCGATGTTTATGTGTGTGTGAATGATCCACGCTGTTGGCCAGGGCCTTTACAGCTTCACCGGACAACTGCTAAGCAAGCCTTTAACACACAAAGATAGATGTTAGCGTGACGCTAACGAGTAATCATCCTGTCACGTTCAATTTTATTCAGTAACATTTTTGTGTGACAAGAATGGCATATTAACTTAAAAGCATCATGCTAACGTCAAGCTTTTCATGCTAAGCCGCTTGAACCGCGAATTCCATCGCGAGGCATCACAAATGACAGCACGCAACACTATTTTAACCCTTCGGCCGCGCGGCGTGGAAGCGTTTAATTCTATTAAACGCTGTCGGAGCTCATTAGGCGCGGGTTAATGCTCGCCGAGACCGACACGTATTGATGACCGCCATACGTCATCGCATCACCCTCTGAACCAGTATGTTGGATGAACTCCACTCATATGGGATAAAAGACTGTCTCAAAGCCTTACCAGTTAGAAGTAAAAAGTAGTACGATAAATCACGGATCAAAGTCAAAGATGTTCTGACTGCAAGATCACTGAATTTTTGTTCTAAACCCTCTGAATCAGTATTTTCATTAAGTATAGCTACTTTAATGTATTTTGTAGCTACATTTCTTGCCTGTAGCTTCCAGGGAAGAAGAACATCTTATTAAAAAAAAAACAGACAAAACAATACGGGAATTCTGTTAACACAACACAATTACTAGCTGCCATTTACACTTTTAACTTTAGCTAATGTTAACTGAATGTTACATATTCAGTAAACATGAGCTAAATTTAAAAGTAAGCCTTTCAGAACAGGTTGCTAACTAGACGTGTCAATGAATTTATTCAGCCACAAACCTGCCGCCACCAATCCGAACCGGATCTTCTTCAATTACCATGACCGGTCTGGAAGTCTTTAAATAGACTTTGGATTCAGGTTGCCCGGAGCAAGTAAAACATGTTCAGGTAGAGATTCACACACAGTTCCAATCTGTAGTGTTTGTGCGGTATAACGATGATAACACTTTATATCTTGCTCCACGTGCTCTTAAATCTGCAGTAGGACATGGTGACTGTCTCCGACAATGCATCTCATATGATTATGCCATGTTTGCCGCTTGATCGCTCACTTTTCTATCACTCTTTTAATCATTCATCAGTTTTCTATAGGTGAAGTAAAACTTATTATCTCATACCTAGATTAACCATAGACATTTCTACCCAACGTGGGTAGATTAATCAAAGAACTTAGTGATTAATAAACTATAATGAGCAAAAACATTTTAAGACACAAAACCACTGACACCCATTATCACACACACCGACATTATTTGTTACTTACATGGGGTGGTTCTTCTTCTTTACTTACACCTGACCCAATTATAACAGCAATCCATCGCACAGAAAATGAGAGAGCTTTATCAAAAGATAATTTGCCATTCTTGCATCACCTGGCACTTTTTGTCCACAGGAAGACGGTGCAAAAACTTGGCCTTTTTTGTATATTAATGTTCCAGTACATGTTACTTGTCAATTATGTGTAAATAAGTCGTTGTGTACGTGTAGTGTAAGTAAATATTAATCTTAAATGAAGCGTGCGGGTTATATGACGTTTTAATTATTTTTATGTGAGAAGGAATAAATAAAATACATATCATTAGGTCGAAATAATTTAGACTTTTATATTTTGTAAATACTAAAGTTTAAATATATTACTCAAGAGTTATTTTAACTTTAGCTCGTAGTTCAACAACAATCGTTCAGGACCTTCATAAGAAAGATGAATCAGGTTTTGAAAAGCATTAAGATTTTTTAATAATCAATTTTCTATCACACTGCCAGAAAATATTTAAATTTCTCATAAGCTAAGAAATGTTACATGCACATGTTTTACAATATAACACAACATTGTATGACATAAAACATTTCTTAAATGTAGAATTTTTTACTTGTTGGGTTCCAATTTTTATTTAACGTGCTTACATAATTTATCTTTAGTAAAATCATATTAATGCAAGTCAAGAGTCTCCGTAACCTGCGAGTGTGTATGAGACGAACTATGAGAGTGGAGGAAGCCAGAGAGGTATGTAAGGAAAGAACCTGTTGGAACTCTGTACTCTTTGCCTACCCCGCGAGGGAGCTGGCGTGATGATATAGATAGATAGATAGAAAATCATATTTTCAGCTAACTGCGACTAAAAATACACTTGTTATTTTTAGGATCATCCCAAAAAACATATTTTGTAAATTATTTTATTCCTGTAATTTATTTTATTATCAAAGAATAAAGAAAGACAACAACAATAAAATATTTTACACATTATAAAATAAATGTATCCACACCAAAAAAAAATTGTAAGGAATTTACGCTTATTAATAGCTACACCCGCGTCAGTGATTAAAAAAAAACTTATTGAGTTCCGTAGTGTTTTCTTATTAGATTCCCAATATGTCACACAGGTGTGTAGGTCACTCAGATTTTCGACGGACGATTTAGCGCAGTAGTTAAGAGCTTAAGCCACTCCGCCCACTGTGTCTAATAGTCGCAGGTTCGATTCCCGCACGGGACAAATCTTTTTGTGACCCACAATTATTTGTTTCGGTCTGGGTATTTGTGTATGTGAATTTTCATATTCATTTCATACAGGAATAAATCCTAGTGTGGGGCTACGTTTCCTTAAAAAGAAAAAAAACAATCAGAATTTATGTATTTTCTATTATTTTTTTTTTGTCTGTTCACATATTCATGTATAAGGCGTATACAGTTATCCAGTAACCGCAATACTTTTTAAAAGGAACCCTAAAGAGCCACGGTACAATTAAAATTAGTGCCGCTCCACACGAGTGCCACGACAGTCCATCTTTTTACTACAAAACAATTTAATTCGTGTTTTATTACATACACTCGTCCAGTCCCACTCGTGTCAATATTTTGTCACGAATGCCATTTGTGGTGACGTGTACTAATGAGGTCATTAATATGTTTCTAACGAAATTAACAGAGCGGTGCTTTGATGTCCTTTAACCGGCCGTTGCGGGTATTAGCTGCGAGGTACCACGTTAAAACAATCATTTTGTTGTTAACGTGTGAAGCGGAACGTATTCGTGCCCGGTTTTGTTTATTGTGAGTTCATGAATAATATCATAATATAATATGCACTAGTGGAAGGATGCAGGTACCGGGGAAGACCTAGACTATCTTACCACGACCAAATAAACCGAGTCTTATATGATGGAAAAGTCAAGAGTCTCCGTAACCGGCGAGCGTGTATGAGACGAACTATGAGAGTCGAGGAAGCCAAAGAGGTATGTAAGGAAAGAACCTGTTGGAACTCTGTACTCTCCGCCTACCCCGCAAGGGATCTGGCGTGAGGTTATAGATAGATAGATATGCACTAGTTTCAGGCGTTGACTCCGTTTATTCCACTTTGATTACCTGGGAGATAAAAAGCGACTAATTGGTGTCCAATCATCGCCCAGTGGCAAATCACTCAGGTGATCATATCAACCTTGGAGTTCAAAGGGCGTAAAGGACATTTTGGAGAAAAAAATCATTAAAAAAAAAAAACGACTTCAACAAGCAAAAAATAAATATTTAAAGTCGGTGCCGGTTAGTGCAGTCGGTTACTTGGCACCGGCTTCAAATATTTATTTTTTGCCTGTTGAAGTCGGTTTGTTTTTTAAAGATTTTTATTTTACTATTTTAAGTAACAAGTGAATTTACTAATATTTAAATACCTATATTATATTATTTTTATTACCTAGACTATCTTACCATGACCCAATAGACCGGGTCTTATCTGAAGGACAAGTCAGGAGTCTCCATAACCGGCGAGTGTGTATGAGACGAACTATGAGAGTAGAGGAAGCCAGAGAGGTATGTAAGGAAAGAGCCTGTTGGAACTCTGTACTCTCTGCCTACCCCGTAAGGGATCTGGCGAGATGATATAGATAGATAGATATTATTTTGCTGAGTTGTACAGCAACCATAATAACGGAATCTATACATTCGTGCTGTTCGCCGTCAAGGAGTCCCTAACGTATCTTCAAAGTTCAATACCGATATCATTAAAATGGGACCACCTCGAAACTATACTAAACCCAACGCAAAAAGAATCATCAAATTAATTCATAACTTAAGACGTTATAAAAAACACAGACAAATTGTCGACCTCCTCCTTTTTTGAAGTCGTTTAAAATATTAAACGACTTCAAAAAAGGAGGAGGTATAAGAGAGAGAAGAGAGAATACTGATTAGTTCTATGGCGGGGTACCTATAGAACTAGCATAATACCCACAATATCTCAATCTACGCATTCGTATTGTTTGTCGTTAAGGAGTTCCCTGGTGTATCTTCCAAGTCTAAGGTCCACTACCGATGAAATTAAAATGGGATCACCTTGGAGCTATACTGAACCCAATGCAAAAAGAATCATCAAAATCGATTCATCCTTCTAGTGGGACGTTTAAGGTTTTAAAAAAATATTGTGTGTTATACGTAGTCTAAAATTGACAAACAACAGTCACTATGGTTCAATATCCCACTTAAGGCGAACATGCGCATTTTAAGCAACAACTAATATTTTGACTTGCTCTCTCCTCCTTTTGCTCTGAATCTGAATTCCAAATTTAAAAAAAATTGAATCAGATTCAGATCCGACTTATTACAATTGTAAGCTAATCTTACATCAAATTTAAGTAAAGAAATGTGTGTTAAAGGTTTAATAGATATAAACCATTTCATCATTTATATTGTTACGTTTGCGGGGTAAATAAATGCCGAATAACGTGCGAAGTACTTTATTAGGCGCTGTACACACAAAACAGTACGTCAAATGAAGTACACACATGTTCCAAACACACACTAGTACTGGTCTTGTTAGTACCCCAAATACTGCTTCTAATTCACTGAGTCATTCGTAGCATCCGCTAAGATCACCGGTGTATTCCACTTACATCGCTTGTTCACCGAATTGATCGCTGTCGCTTTCGAAAAGACACTGTCCGTCACCGCGTTGAATGTTCCTTTTATACTCGTATTAAAGTTCTAGAACGGACGCGAACCCTCTAAGTATATCGATAGAAAAGTACATCGAACAATAGCCGGCGCGGCTGAAAAGGCGGTCTTATTATTACATACCTATTTGTACGTGACCGAGTAGGTACTTGTTTGTTGTTACTTCTTTACCGCGACCGCGCGCCGTCGATAATTAAAGGGGAGGAACCTTCTAGACGTTTTAGCACTTAAGCGCGGATTCTAGATCCTAAGGATGTGTTATGCGTTTTAAAATTAACAACTCTCGACAAAGGGTTCACGAGATATCAGGGTGTATTAAAGTCGTAACAATATCATAAAAAAATATTTTTCCGTCAAACTGATAACAATTTTTTCCTTAGGTAATTTTAGCTTGCAATAATCATCGTTCCACATCAACCATACCTACATCTTTGTAAGTAAATAATGTTTACACATCTATAGCACAAAACAAAACTTATATACCCAAGTCTATTTACGAACAAAGAATTCTGATCGAATTTCGGATAGGTCGGTCGGAGCGGGCGAGCACCGAACAATGTTTTAATTGTAATCGCACGCCCCGCCCCGCGGTCACGCGAGATCGCGTTCGGTACCGCTGACACGGACGAAAGAAAATTAGAGGACTGATCAAGATACCAACTAGCATTCCACAGAGTCTAGAATATAAATTGTGACCAATAAAAAATGAATTAACTATTTCTTTATTACCTCCTACTTCATTTGAACTTGTATTGTAGGCTGAAAGTTTAGTATTTAAAGTAGCACTTACACACCTACGGCTGGCCACGACCGCGGTGTTCTTACCGATTACCAAGGTTAAGCAAAGGTCGACTCGGTCGGCCCGAGATGGGCGACCGTTTGTGGCATCTTCATATTCGACCGTCCCGTGCTTCGGAAGGCACGTTAAGCCGTCCCTACCAATTAATGTGGTAGTCGTTAAGCCGAGTTGGAAACATTTAAGGCGACTTGATAAGTTCCAACAGCAGGTGGCCAGAAACTTGCCTCCATCAATCCGCACTGGGTCCGCGTGGTGTAGTATGACCTAATCTCTCTCATCTCGATTTGTGAGAGAAGGCCTTTGCCCAGCAGTGGGCAGTAGAGGATGATATTATTACACACCTATCGTTTCGTTTAGCATTTTTAACTGAAAAGGATTTAATTAAACTACTCGTAACTAACTAATGTACTAGGTACCATCTACATCTGGTGCTTGTCAGTTAGGTCGGAGTCCTTAATGGCCGCTCTCAAACCAATCCTACTCAAATAAAAGGTATAAAATGTGAGTTTTATAATATTTTCACGCATCTTGAAATTTTCAATTCAACGCGACATCTATACGACGTACATATGCATTTTTTTCTTAAAGATTTTACCTCACTAAAATTAGATCTGTTCCTGCACCTACTTAAATCATGGTGATACGGTGTCCTTCACTGGAAATCTTTCCGGTATCGTGGGTACGTTTAAAAATATTAATAAAATATGCGCAGACGCTAAGAATAAATCGAGTATTTGTTTCTAGCTGGGATCCAACTTCCAACCTACTCGAATCAGTAAGCTGCATTCAAATTACTAGACGTCAGATTAAAGGTACCAACGATAGCCTTTTCATACACACACACCGTCACGCCTATATCCCCAAGCGGGGGTGGCAGAGGTGTACTGAGTACACCCACGTTTCGCCGACGATGTAAGGTCCCATGTAATAGGGGGCGAGCCTGTTGCTATACACCGGGCACAATTCCAGACTCCGGACTCGTACTGGGAAGTTTCCCGTTGGAAAAACTATACTTGTCCGACCTAGGATTTTAACCCAGGACCTCGTGATCACAAAGCGATGCGCATTGCCACTAGACCTTTTCATATAAAAAAAAATTTCTCTTATTTTTATAACTGGTGTTCCTCAGAGTCTAACAACAAAAGTCGTGTTATTAAACGACTAGTTCCTGCCCGCGACTTCGTCCGCATTGACTTTAGACAGGAACTTCAATTTTTTTCTGGGATAAAAAGTATCCTATATGAGAATCCAGGTAATAAACTATCTGTGTGCCTTATGTCATTCAAAACCGTTCAGCCGTTTTTGCGTGATTTAGTAACAAACATCCAAACACACAATTTCACATTTATAATAAATACTATTAGGATTTAAATAAATTTTAAAACTAATCCTCGTTGTAATTCGGTACTATTATTAATTTAATTTAAATTCCTTGTATTTTATTCGTCCGTATTATATACCTTATCGAAACAACATTCCTTATAAAATAACCACTGCTAACAAAAACCTGCTCAACCTTATAAACTAGTTTCCACTCGAATCTACACACGATTAAAAACAATAGTTCGTATCGGACAATATAATCGATTTATGTATCGATCTATAACCTCATTGGCCTTGGATCGACCAATCATAGGGATCGATACTGGATCTCGATCGATATCTTACATAATTACTACATTCCACCTGCTATAAATTTTATTTGGGACACAAAAAAGTATTGTAATTTCCTTACGGCCAATAGGAAAAAGTTTATTAAGGTTGTTTAAAAAAAGTAGTAAAAAACGACACAGCCGCTTGCGCTGGGGGCGGATCGGACATACCGCAGCTTGGTATCAAACCGTGGTATTAACTATAAACCGGTTTTTGTTTCAAATACGAATGAATAACTAACATAGATGTAAGTAAAATAAAACTATACACCTTGAAAGCAGCGTTTGTGAGACGAACTCTGTACTCTCTACCTCTAGAAATCTGGCGTGATGATCACAACGTACTGGGGTAAAATTAGTGTTGTAAAAATGAGCGCGAAGTCGCGCGTCGAAGTTTACGAGCGTTAAACCACGTAGAAGACGCAAGCGTTTTAAGCGCCGAGTCGAGCGTTTTTACAACACTAGTTAAAATCCTGGGTGGGACAAAGCTGTACCTTTTCAATTGAGAAATATCCAGCATCAGTCCGAAGTCCCAACATTGTCGGCAAAAAGTGAGTATATACAACAACGCTTAAAATTTCAGTGGGAACATTTGTTTAAGTCCTGGAGCGAAAGCCCAGAAATGAAAAGCACACTACACTAAGTAACATCTAACTTATCCGAATACCATAGCGTGGGTGAAAATTCGGAACACCGAAGCTACCCACCGGCCAGGTAAAGAACCGCGCCGCCCCTCAATGTCATTTGAGCTAGGTATAGGTTTTTAATGCATTATATTAATATTTAATTAGATATTAAATGCGAAAGTGGAAGGATGTAGATACCGGGGTAGACCTAGACTATCTCACTATGACCAAATGTACCGAGTCTTAACTGCATAAGTCAAGAGTTTCCGTAACCGGCGAGCATGTATGAGACGAACTATGAGAGTGGAGGAAGCCAGAGAGGTATGTAAGGAAAGAACCTGTTGGAACTCTGTACTCTCTGCCTACCCCGCAAGGGATCTGGCGTGATGATATAGATAGATAGATATTAAATTAGTGTTTTTATGAAGTTGAATATAAATGTACACTATATACTTGTAGCGAGAAGCTGTAAAGGCTCCACAGCCAACAGCGTAGATCATTCACACACACAATGAACACTATTTGCGATACCTCGTTTATTACCTACATGACTAATTTATCATACATATTTTAGTAGAAATGAAACTTACGCTCTTTAGTATGATGTATACTTAGTTTTTTTTATAACTTTTTTCTTAAGCATTCCAAAGACATGGCGGCGTGGAAGTGGGATCTCCTCGGGGGCTATACATAATTTACCAATTAGATCGATAACCGGACGAGCGATTACCAGTAGGGCTGGCTGCAGTCTAGCCCACTCCGGGTAAAGACTGATGGTACAAAATTACAGATAATTGACCGATTACCGCGGGACGGTAAAGGTGCTGTTGCATTGTGACGTACGAGTATAGACAAGGACTTCGTTGCACAGAACACAAGTAATCCTGTTTTATTCTTTACCTTTTCGGTATTTAAAATAAATAAACACTGTCACATCTGTATACCCCAAACGGGGGTGGCAGAGGTGTACTGTGTATACCCATTTTGTTGGTAACGATGTAAGGTTCCATGTAATAGGGGGCGAACCTATTGAAATTATACAGGACACAATGCCAGACTACGGGTTGACCACTGATAGTGGTTTATTTTCTCTATAAAAATTAGATCTATCCTAGGATTTAAATCTTAGGTTTATTGCGTATTTTGTTAATGCCACTAAAAAACAAACTATGGCATTGATATTCTACATCGTTGATTTGTCAAATGGACATCGTTATGCTTCGCTCTATCTGCGTTAACGCCTCTTAAACAAGGCTAGTTTATATAGCTTTTAAATAAGGCGGTAAAAATATCGCAATAAAATTAGCTACAACTGAGTAATGTTTAAGCATTACGACCATGAAAATTAAAATAAAACTTGTTTAGTCCCATAGCTCCGATCACTATGACAGAATTCGAAGGTAGCACTATTCTTTTGCGGTCTTTACACACACAAGGTTACACCGCAGTTGCTAACCACCTCTAAGCCCACGATGGCTTCGAATCATGTTCTGATTATAAATGGGACCAGACACGTAATAGCATCGATTTCGATTCGGCAATGCTTATTATATTAAGTGAGGGACCGAAGACGCCGGTGACGGGGTAATGGTTGGTAATCACGGTGTCGAGTTGGCAAGCTCGGCGAGGCCCGCTCGGCTCACCTGTCATTTGGTAAATGGACGATCCAATGTTATATGGTATTTATTATGGGTTATATTGAAATAATTGTGTGTATTTTTATCTTGGTTGTAATACGTGGAGTAATCTTAGTGTTCTTGGGAAAATTACTTATTTAGTTGTTGAGTAGGTTTTACGTTAATAACTGAACTAAGGAATGCTTAGATGCGCTATTCATCATCAATCGACAGACGTCCATTACATAACAAAGGAACATACATATACAAGCGAATATGGATCGAATATCCTACTATCTCTATCTATCTATCGACATCATTACGCCAGATTGCATGCGGGTAGGCAGAGAGTACAGAGTTCCAACAGGTTCTTTCCTTACATACCTCTCTGGCTTCCTCCACTCTTATAGTTCTTCTCGTACATACTCGCCCGTTACGGAGACTTGACTTGTCATTCAGATAAGACTCGGTCTATTTGGTCGTGGTAAGATAGTCTAGGTCTTCCCCGATACCTACATCCTTCCACTTTCGAATTGTATATCTGTTTTGTCATTCTTTCTTCTGACATTTTTTCTATTTGCCCGAATCAAAGAAGCATACCATTTCTCATCTTTACACCCATACTATCTTTCATACCTACTCGCTCTCTTACTACGCTGTTGCGAATACGGTTGGTCAGCTTCACTCCGCACATCTTCCGCAGAGCTCGCATTTCCACCGCATTTATCCAACTTTTATTCTCCTTATTACATACTCAGCACTCGCTACCATATAACAGCGTTGGGACAAGAACTCCGTTATGCATGGCCATCTGCGCCTTTTGGCTTAAGTGCCGGCTTCTGAGTAGCTTTTCCATCGCAGAATTTACTCTCGCTCATCCCTACACTCGCTCTTCTCTCTGTGTCAGCGATGCATTTCCCATCCTTTCTGAAGGCGCATCCAAGATATACAAATTCGCACATCGTTACCAACCACAATCCTTACATTCCTACTAATATTATAAATGTAAAAGTTTGTATGTATCTATCTATCTATCTATCTATCTATAACCTCACGCCAGATCCCTTGCGGGGTAAGCAGAGAGTACAGAGTTCCAACAGGTTCATTCCTTACATACCTCTCTGGCTTCCTCCACTCTTATAGTTCTTCTCGTACATGCTCGCCCGTTACGGAGACTTGACTTGTCCTTCCGTATGTATAGATGTTTCTTACTCAATCACGCAAAAACACCTGAACGGGTTTGGATGAAATTTGGCACACAAATAGTCTATTATCAAATATTCTATTATAACACATCATCATCATCATCATTTCAGCCTATACTTGTCCACTGCTGAACATAGGCCTCCCCAATCGCTATCCAGCGTAACCGGTCCGATGCCACCTGCATCCAACGATTTCCTGCGATTTTCACAAGATCGTCGGTCCATCTGGCAGGCGGTCGTCCTACGCTGCGCTTGCCAATACGTGGTCTCCACTCTAGAATCTTTCTGCCCCAACGCCCGTCCGATCTTTGTGCTATGTGGCCAGCCCATTGCCACTTCAGCATGCTAATCCTGAGGGCTATGTCGGTGACCTTGGTTCTTCTACGAATCTCCTCATTCCTGATTCGATCACGTAGAGAAACGCCGAGCATAGCTCTTTCCATAGCTCGCTGAGCAACTTTGAGCTTTTTTATGTAAGTTTAAATGTGTTTTGTAAGAGACCACGTCTCTGATCCATATGTCATCACTGGTAACACACATTGACTAAAAACTTTAGTCTTTAGGCACTGAGGTATTTTGGATGAGAAGATGTTGCGCAGTTTCCCGAACGCTGCCCAGCCGAGTTGGATTCGTCGATTGACCTCTCTCTCAAACTTGGACCTACCTAACCGGACTGCCTGTCCCAGGTAAATGTATTCGTCGACAACTTCAAGAGTAGAGTTCCCAACGGTGAGTGCGGTGGGTACGACATGGACATTAAACATTATTTTTGTTTTGTCCATATTCATTTTAAGACCCACTTGTTGGGATACTCTATTGAGGTCACCGAGCATTCGTCCTAGATCTTCCAGCGACTCCGCCATGACCACAATGTCGTCGGCAAATCGAAGGTGAGTGATGTATTCGCCATTGATGTTGATGCCAAGTCCTTGCCATTCCAAGAGCTTGAAGGCGTCCTCTAAGGTGGCCGTAAACAGTTTCGGAGAAATGACGTCTCCCTGTCTTACTCCTCTTTTTATGGGGATCACCTTCGTGCACTGCCCCTGTACTCGGACTGACATGGTGGCGTTATTATACAAGCACTTCAACACTTCGATGTACCTATAGTCAATGCGGCATCGCTGGAGAGATCTAAGAACCGCCCAAGTCTCGATCGAATCAAAGGCTTTCTCATAGTCCACAAACGCCAAGCATAGTGGCCGATTATACTCCTCAGTCTTCTGTATAACCTGCCGCAGCGTATGTATGTGGTCTATGGTACTAAAACCTTTCCGGAAACCGGCTTGTTCGGGAGGCTGGAAGTCATCAAGCCTTCGTTCGAGACGATTCGTAATGACTCTCGAAAACAACTTATAAACATGGCTCAGCAGTGTGATGGGCCTATAGTTCTTCAATAAAGAATTATCACCTTTCTTGAAAAACAGCACCACCACACCCCTGTTCCATGCTTCCGGCGTTTTCCCTTCAAGCAAGACGGAATTAAATAGCCTCTGAAGGACTTTAAGTACCGGCGATCCGCCCGCCTTCAGAAGTTCTGCAGTAATTCCGTCTTCACCCGGCGCTTTGTTGTTTTTTAGTTGTTTGAGAGCCATCCTAATTTCGCACAGGCTGATGTCCGGGATATCTTCAGTGCAGTGTCGGGTTAGCTTGGCTCTTGGGTCTTTTACCAAGTCAACAACAGGTTTAGCTACTGAGGTATATAACTGTCCATAGAACCTCTCTATCTCCCTGAGCACCTCTGACCTATTTGACGTTACGTTTCCGTCCTCCGTCTTCAGCTTCGTCAACTGGCTCTGCCCAATAGACGCGTCTCTTGCGAACACTTTAGAGCCCTTGTTCTGCTCTATGGTCTCCTCAATACGGCTTGCATTGAAGGACCGTAAGTCGTGTCGCAAGGACTTCAATATCTGTCCATTAAGCTGCCTATAGGACTTAGCATCATCGGAGGTTTGAAGCGTCATGGAACGTCGATCAGCCATGAGGTTTCGGGTGTAGTCAGATAGTTTTTGAGGCCTATTTTTACGGTGGGTCTTAAAATACTTGGACCCGACCGTATGAACAGTCTCTACCAGCCTGTTGTTGATTTCGTCCACTGATGCGCTGCTGTCTAGCAATTCGAAGCGGTTTGACAATTCGAGTTGAAAGTTCTCGGGGTTTTGGATATATGCATGAGTAGGTCGGAGCGTAGACTTCATCAGACGCGATCTTTCCATTTTGACAATAATATTTAATGTGCCTCTGACCATTCGGTGATCACTGCCGGTTTTTACCCTATGAATCACGGAGACATCACTAAATATTTGTCGCTTGGTGCTCATGATGAAGTCTATCTCATTTTTTGTGGAACCATCAGGGCTCATCCAGGTCCATTTCCTATGAGGCGGCTTCTGGAAGAAAGAGTTCATCATAAAGAGTCCCTCTTTCTCCAGAAATTCGGCCAGCCTCTGACCCCTGGGGTTGCGCTGCCCATATCCAAATTGCCCCACTCTCAGCTCATCATCGCCCCGTTGGCCCAGCTGCGCATTGAAGTCACCCATAACTACTGTTATAACACATAGAATACTATTTATCCCGAAAAAATGTTAGCTTCCTGTCTCAATTCAATGCGGATGAAGTCGCGCGCAGAAAATAGTATGAACTAAATTCTAAGAAGTAAAAAGAAAAAAAAAAACACCGTCACGCCTATATTCCCCAGAGGGGGGGTGTACTGAGTACACCCACGTTTCGCCGACGATGTTAGGTCCCATGTAATAGGGGGCGAGCCTATCGCCATATACCGGGCACAATTCCAGACTCCGGACTCATACTGAACTATCATCATCATCATCATTTCAGCCTATACTTGTCCACTGCTGAACATAGGCCTCCCCAATCGCTTTCCAGCGTAACCGGTCCGATGCCACCTGCATCCAACGATTTCCTGCGATTTTCACAAGATCGTCGGTCTATACTGAACTATACTCATATCAAAATAACAGAATTCAAAAACATGATACATACTAGAAAACTGTAGGAAAAAAATATCACTCAGTTTACCTATTATCTAAGGTCTAACTCATTGGTCCAGTAGTGTGTAAAGCGCGTAATGATCATGAGGTCCTGGATTCGAATCCTAGGTCGGATGAAGGATAGTTTTTCTATTAATAATTGTAATTGTGCCAGGTAAAATGGCAATAAACTCGCTCCCTATTCTATAAAAATAATTATATAAGCCGTGTTTAGAAACTGTCCTACTGTTGGTACGGGCCTCCTCTCAAACTGAAAGGGTTTAGGCCATAGTTTACCACGCTGGCCCAGTGCGGGTTGGCAAACTTTACACACCTTTGAGAAACTCTTAGGCATGCAGGTTTCCTCACGATGTTTTCCTTTACCGTTAAAGCAAGTGATACTTATTTTTTTCGAAAAGACAGAGGTACGCCTGGGTTTGAACCCGAGACCTCTGACGTTGTAGTCTAACCACTAGGCTATCACGGCTGCCTATTATACGGGACTTAACATAGCCGTCCAAAAGTGTGTCTACAAGAACACCTCTGCAACCCCCGTTTGAGAAATATAAACGTGTTGGCGTATCTAAAGTCATTAACATCACCAACTTCATAATAAAACCCTATCTCATCAAAAACTATTCCCAAAAACTCACACAATAAATCACTTAACAAGAAAGTTAACAAACATGATACACGTCTAAAGAAACTGCCTTAAAAGCTTCTCTAATATAGTTGAGATAGCCTAACCGGGCCTTCGTCCCCTAAGGGTCATCCCTTTATTTCTGCAACAATCGCTGGGAAATTGATATTGATGTGGAAAGGGCAGGTTTTCCATAAAAATAGGGTTTATTTGAATAAAGGATGGGCGGGTGGAACGGGCCGTGACGTGTGATAGCCGGGTACTTTATAAGATGTCTGGTGAGATCCCTCGGCCCGTGCGCGGGTGATGCATGGCCAGCGACTACAAATATCGAAGATGACGGGACCGTAACCTATCTTCAATCATATGAACTGTAGAATATTCGTGATAAAATTATAGTCAGCAACGTACCTGACGGCTTAGCACGAAAATATTGACGTTAGCGTTACGCTAGCGAGTTGATATGCCATCCTTGTTACACTACAAATTTACTAGACAAAACATGATAACTGCATCCTTACTCGCTAGCGTCATTTTAACGTCAAATTTTTCGTGCTAAACCCCTTTGATATTAGCAATATTTTCGAAATAGGAAAAATAATGGATTTAAGATAAAACGATCTGAAAAACTGAAAATTTCGAGTGACTTATTTCGTTGACACGTTTCGTTTACTACAGCTACGGCTGTGAGTTAATTTTTAACCGATTTTAACAAAAGAGTAGGTTGTCAATTCGGCTGTATTTTTTTATGTTTGTTACCACAGAACTTCGTCATTTACGAACCGACTTAGAAAATTATTTTATTTTTGGTACCAATCCTAAAGTATACCCTACTTTTCGTTAGGCCCATTTAAACTTGAAGAAAAAATACCTAAGGGTGGAAAAATTGAGGATGAATTTTTTTATGGGCTCGAATTTTGTATATAATTTAGTAACGTACGTTTAGTAAGGTACTTTACTATAGAACAAAGCAGAACAATATAATCTAGGTATATAAATATTAATAATTAATACACTCATCACTTAAAATTGTAGAAATAAATAACTTTTCAAATCAAGGGAAACCGACTTCAAAACGCGCAAAAGTAATATACCTAAGTTTACAAAATAGGAAAATATTAATATTTGAAACCGACTGCACCGATCGCCTGGCACCGACATCCTATATTTTGAATTGAAAGGTGTTTTTATGAAAAATTGAAATAACAATCGCATACGTAACAATTCATAGAAAAATTACGTTTTATTTTTGAGACATTCCTACTCAGTCAATATTAAAGCGTTTTGATGTTTTGTAATCGTAAATCGATAATTTTAATGAATCCTTAATGAATCAATTGTCACTTTTGTGACATTAGACAAATTTTGACAATGGAATTTTTAAATGAATCTGTCAAGTCTGTCAATGAGTCTGTCTGTCAAGTCAAGAGTCTCCTTAACCGGCAAGCGTGTATAAGACGAACTATGAGAGTGGAGGAAGTCAAAAAGGTATGTAAGAAATGAACCTGTTGGGACTCTGTACTCTCTGCATACCCCGCAAGGGATCTGGCGTGATGATATAGATAGATAGATAAATTTTTAAAGACATCAAATTTTTTTTTATTTTAGCTCTATTATTAACTAGCTTACAGATATGACTGAGATAGGCCTAATTCGATACTATACCTAATGCTATACTTGCGTTTCACAGTGTACTTTTATACAAATCATTTGAATCCGTCTACAACGAAGCTCAAATAAGAAACACAAACATCCACAAAGGGACATAATGAACTCCCAAATGGACAGAAATCCACGAAAATGAAAATATTGACGTGGTCGGAAGATATATCGGCGAATAATAGGCGTGACATTAAAGCAGCGCCGGCCCCCCCGGGAATCGAACCCGGGCCCGACACATGGCTACCACTGACCGTACAGAAAATTAGTTTTACCCTATTTCACGGAAGTTTTGTTATGGACCAAGGTTAGTTTCCTGCTCTTTTAACAAATTCATTTGATTAATATTATTCGTTGTGCTCGGAAATTCTAAAATTAAACTCCCACAAAATATGAAGCTTTTATATTAAGTTTTTATAAAAAAAAGTATAATAAAGACCATCACGTCTATATTCCTCAATGGGGTAGAGGTGTACTGTGTACACCCACTTTTCGCCGACGATGTTAGGTCCCAATGTAAAAGGGGGTCTATTGAAATGATACCGGGCACAATTCCTGACTCCAGACTGATACTAGAAATATTTCGAAAGATAATCTACATTTTGTCCGACTTAGGATTTGATTCCAAGACCTCGTGATCAAAGATAAACGACACAAGACCAATCTCCACATTAGGTACACACCGTCACGCCTATATTCCTTAAGCGGGAGTGGCAGAGGTGTACTAACTACACCCACTTTTCGTTGCCGATGTTAGGTCCCATGTGGGTCAATAGATGGCGAGCCTATTACCGAGCCTATACCGGGCACAATTCCAGACTCCTGATTCAAACTTGGAATTTTTCGTTTGAAAAACTACATTTGTCCGACCTAGGATTTGAATCCAGGACCTCGTGATTACAAAACGATGCGCTTTGCCACTAGACCAACAAGGCAGTCACATTAGGTACTTAGATTTAAATATCCATCATTGGTTTGACAATTCCCAACCGTAATTATGTGACCACTAAAATCTAAACCAACGCTCACCCTGCTTCATTGAATAAAATTTTGTACCAAGAAGCCTTAGAAGCTATTTATGAAGCGCTTTTTAAATGATCACAATAACATCGCCCTCTCACAGGCTATTTACACAATATATCTAGTGAATATTGTAAAGTTTGGTGCGACCGAATTTAGACGGCTTTGTGTATAGCAATGGCGCCGGTTATGAAAAGGATGTGCGTGTCAGCGCCGTGTTTGTCAATGCTAACTTGGGGCAGAAAGATTCCAGAAGGTTAACTCATTCCATCGGTTAACTTCACTTCTTGATTAAATCAAATAGCGGTGCTGGCTGGAAATAGCCTTTACAGTTTTACTATATGAATAGTTTTCATAGAAATTGTAAGGAAGCCAGGAGGGTCAACAGCAAAACACTTGATAGTTGTGATTTTTCCTTTTTTTTATATTGGTTCGATATAGCACTCTTTATCACAATTAACAACACATCCACTTTAAACACAATATCGCTTCTTCAACCGTCTTTCCTGCCTGCCGTTCACCAAACAAAATCCCCGTCCAACCGTCAGTCTTTCATTTTTATGTCCTTCTACCAAAACCTTACAAAATAATGATATTTGTAAATCATCATCATCATCATCATCTCAGCCTATACTTGTCCACTGCTGAACATAGGCCTCCCCAATCGCTTTCCAGCGTAACCGGTCCGATGCCACCTGCATCCAACGACTTCCTGCGATTTTCACAAGATCGTCGGTCCATCTGGCAGGCGGTCGTCCCACGCTGCGCTTGCCAATACGTGGTCTCCACTCTAGAATCTTTCTGCCCCAACGCCCGTCCGATCTATATTTGTAAATAGTGTTACAAAATTATTTTGGTTATTGTCCTTGTCTGTCTAAATAAAATCTCACCACGCCGAATTTCTTGACCCTGCAAAAGGAAATAGTTGTTGGACTGGGAAGGATCGATTAGACAACATTTTTTAATAATATATTTCAAAATTTTTACCACAGGTAATTGAAAAAGATCAGACTAGATCAAGCGTGACGATATAGGTAGATTTTATATATATTCTGTCGATATCGTTACGACAGTTCTAAATTGATCTCAACTGTCATACTGCAAAAGTCAATCGATTCCTTCCTGACGATTCTAACTAGTAGGTAGGTAATAAAGTTACCGTTAACACAATATAACTGGCGACGAATATCCTATACAATATTATTTTAATTAGTGGTCGCCCATAGGTATATTCGACCTGCTCTTTCATCGTTTGCTGGTTATGTTTGAAATAAAATTAAAGACAAACATCAATTTGACGTGTATTGTGTCAAATACATGGTGTGTGTAACACAATAGTGTGTGTAATGTTTTTTTATTAATTTAATGTATGTTTTATGCATAATTTTAAAAAAGATTTAGCATTTTGCACTCCTTCTCTATATAAACTATAAGTGTGGGAAAGTTCATACTCCTCCGTCCGCGCAATTTTCGTAAAAATGTGTACAAAGTTTTTGCTTCACGTATTAATATATAGATTAATATAATAATTCACACGTACATTACTTTAATTAATAAAACTTCTCTTCTTTGCCTGTATGGTGGCGGCAAAGCAAACAAAATGCGTGTTTACAGGGGACCGCTATTGACGACCGCTGATCGCTCAATCCTGTCTTAATACAAATAAAACCTGTAAATATATTTAATTACATATGTCTGAATTTACTCCAACTAATGACCTAAGTTTCAGAGTTTCAAGGTTTTCATAGCGCATTGTATAATGGATTGACATTGAAACAATACGGAGGACTAAATTAGGGTTAGTATTTATATGTAAAACTAGTTTTGATGATTTCATGTAATATTTTTAAATAAGGTATTATCTAGACTAGATAATGCCTTATAAGGTATATACAGTATTTACGCACTATTTATCTTAAACTTACAAAAAGAACATTCAATATCCTACTAATATTATAAATACGAAGGTTTGTATGTTTGCTATCTACCTATATCATCACGCCAGATCCCTTGCGGGGTAGGCAGAAAGTACAGAGTTCCAACAGGTTCTTCCTTACATACCTTTCTGGCTTCCTCTACTCTCATAGTGCGTCTCATACACGCTCGCCGGTTACGGAGACTCGTGACTCTTGACTCAATCACGCAAAAACGTTTGAAGGGATTAGGATGAAATTTGGCATAGAGTTTATTGCCTGGACCCTGGACCTTAACACATACGATAATTTTTATCCCGGAAAAATGTTAGGTTCCTGTCTAAAGTCAACGCGGACGATCGCGGCCACAAGCTAGCAACTAATAAAGACATAGATTTTTTTAATTTTTTAGTACAAATACCTAATGATATTTCCAAGAACATATACTTATCCTTTGATCTAACTGTGCCTATTAAATACAAATTAATTCGCCAGGTGTGAATCGAACTCGCGTGATGGAGGTTCTATATTAAAACATTTTGATATTTTTTGTTTCCCTCCTTGTCTGGCTGTCACAGCTATTTTCCTTAGAATCGGAAGCATACAGAAGCTATCGGCATCTAGCACTATCCAGCACTATTGAAAGTTTCTAGCTTCAACGACTTACTGTTTCCGAAAAAATGTATATGGCAGACAGAAAAACACACGAGTGGCATTATAAGAAGTTTTCCGGTAGGTACGGAACCCTAAAAAGCTAGGAGTCAGAAAATATAACACGTAAAAGCATCCAATAAATGAACCATTACATTTCCTCTTCCAAAATCAGTAAGTATTCCAGGAAGTTAATAGGTCCCGAGCACTTATGCAAAACGGAACAAAGTATGCCCCTCATATCATTAACATCGTTCTAACTTTATTGCTCCCCTCCCATTCCAAAACCAACCTAGCCATGTTCATATAAAGTTTAAATTAGAAGTATTCTGGCTGGTTTCAGAAGCAAAGAATTGACATGTACACCGCAGTTCAATTAGGGTAATGGTGTAGGGCTCAAAGGGATTAAATTAATTAGTAAGAAAGTTTCGCTCCATTTCGCGACGCCGCCTTTGTTTGCCGTCGTGTCTTGGATTTTTGTTTTCTGTGCTAAGCAAAGTAGACACATCGGTGTTCTAAGTAAAATGAAAGAGTTGACTCATGAAATATATGCGTACATACCTACTTGTTCGGCTTAGGTTCGCTTACGAGGCGTAAGAAAGTTTGTTCCCTCATTAAGATAAAATTCAGCTTATATTGTAGTATGAGCAATAAAATAATATTTCTTACATTATTCTTATACGTGTGTAAAGTGAGAGAGACTTAAAAAATAGTGTTCACTATGGACGTAGTCTTTCCATGTCTATTAGTAAACTGCAGTATCAAAAGGTATAAAATCAGGTCTAAATGAACTCTGCAGTCTTTTTTAATATTAACAAACCTAAGACTTTATAAACAAAAAAAAATTTTCTATTTTTTTTAATATGAATTTCTAAGCACGTTCCTATTAGATCTGTGTATATTTGCACCCGAAATTCACTCGAACATTAACCAAAACACAAAACGGTCTAAACGAGCGTGGCACACTCGTAAAAGCTGGTAACACCTAATTAACGATATTAAAATACGTCCGCAGCCGCAAAGGAGCGTCACAAACATAGCGTTCGCACATTGTAAGCCATAAAACGCAAACGCTGCCCCTCCTTATTTATACGAATGAGAATTTTAAATTAACTGAGTAAAGCATCCCTGCGGACGCCATGAGAGAGGCGGCGGGCCACCGACCCGAGGTATTTTGTGCTGCTCCACTTGTCACCAACAATTTAATTTATTTATTTATTTTTTATTATACAATACAGAAGTTTTTGTAATATTCACAATTTCTAGTTCTTAAATATTTACTCACTGATGAAAATGATGATAACGATGATAATGAAGTTGGTGACCCGAATTGTTATCCGGGTCACCAACTTCATTATCATCGTAAAATATTACAGACCAATAATTGCAACAGGCGCCTAGGAATATGACAAATTTTCCATTAATTTCATTTATGCATATATTATAAGAATATGTACCCGCAACATCTTAAATTGTTACTTTCCAACAAAAACCCACTTTTACTTAAGTAAGGAATTATTCCGAATAGCTTTCAGTCTTTCCCAAGTTGAACAACCTTTAAACTAACCATAGAAAATTAATAGTAACCATCGACGGATGATTCAAATATTAATTTATTAAAGAAGTCCGATGGAGTGTTGTGTGAGGCACAGGGAGGTTTCAGGTCTGGAAGAGGATGTTCGGATCAAGTTTTCTCCCTCCGCAACATCGTAGAAAAGCATCTGGCAGTAGGCCGGAAGGTTTTCTGCGGTTTTGTGGACTTGGAGAAGGCGTTTGATAGAGTCGTGCGAAAGAGACTTCGGGACATTTTGCCAGAGTATGGTATAAACGGCACCCTGTTGCGAGCCGTCCAGTCCACCTACGTGGACAGCAAGGCATGCGTACGGGTGGGTGGTAACATGTCACCTTGGTTTGACGTTAAAATCGGCGTCAAGCAGGGTTGCGTGTTGTCCGCTAGACTGTTTATAGTGTATCTGGATAAAAGTCTTCAAAGACTGAATGCGACGACTGAAGGGGTAAAAATGTGTGATCTAGTGATAAACCACCTATTGTATGCAGATGACGCGGTTTTGATAGCGCCAACAGCCACTGATCTGCAAACACTAGTCACAGTTATGAGAGACGACTGCATGAACAATGGCTTACATTTGAATGTGAAGAAAACCAAAATTATGGTTTTTGAACGGGAAGAAACCAGAACGAATGCAAGGATTGTGGTTGGTAACGATGTGCTGGAGCAAGTGAATGAGTTTGTATATCTTGGATGCGCCTTCAGTAAGGATGGGAAATACACCGCTGATATAGAGAGAAGAGTGAATGCAGGTAATAGAGTGAATGGTGCGATGGGAAGGCTACTTGGGAGCCGGCACTTAAGCCAAAAGGCGCAGCTGGCCATGCATAACGGAGTGCTTGTCCCAACGCTGTTATATGGCAGTGAGAGTTGGGTATGTAAGAAGGAGAACGAAAGCAGGATAAATGCGGTCGAAATGCGATCTCTGCGGAAGATGTGCGGAGTCACGCTGACCGACCGTATTCGCAACAGCGTAGTAAGAAAGCGAGTAGGTATGAAAGATAGTATCGGTGTAAAGATGAGAAAGGGTATGCTCCGTTGGTTCGGGCATATAGAAAGAATGCCAGAAGAAAGAATGACAAAACAGATATACAATGCGAAAGTGGAAGGATGTAGGTACCGGGGAAGACCTAGACTATCTTACCATGACCAAATAGACCGTGTCTTAGCTGAAGGGCAAGTCAAGAGTCTCCGTAACCGGCGAGTGTGTATGAGACGAACTATGAGAGTGGAGGAAGCCAGAGAGGTATGTAAGGAAAGAACCTGTTGGAACTCTGTACTCTCTGCCTACCCCGCGAGGGAGCTGGCGTGATGATATAGAGAGAGAGAATTTATTAAATAAATACCTTCATAATGAACGTCCTGATGATCCTATAATGAAAGTTCCATAAAGAGCAATCCAGTATTTTACACCGGCGGCCATTACGTCGTGTTCTTGTAAACAAGTCCGGGGCACTTGCCGCTGATATATCTTGGCGCGGTCAGTTCGCACATTAAACCTTTTCTGAACCCTGCACCCTCCGTTATTGTGTACTGCCAACCCGCCCGGCTCCGTACGGACACCATTATGGTTTTTGATAATTACATATTATATAAATATATTCGAATTCTAAATCGGACAAAATGTGACTCTTGAACTAAAAATTTTCGGTATTAGCCTAAAGTCTGTACTTCTGGTCCCTATTTCATTCAGAACTTACATCATCCATGGTATGGTATGTCGGTGCAAACTGTACAACAACTGCTATCCCCGGTTGGGGATTTTTAGTAGTGTTTCTTATTCTTTCTTACATATACAAGGTGTATCGTAATTAACGCAAGACTTCAGACACCCCGATTAGCTAATTGCTTTACAAATTCAATACGAAAACCGAATTTGCAAATTTATACGTGTACATGTGCATATTGAGAAATACATTTTAGAAATGCATAACAAATCTCCATATTACTTTGAATAAATCATAAATTTAGTTTGTTATAGCGTACTGAAGGAGTAACAGCATTTTGTTTTAAATTTTGAAAAAGTATAAAACATTGAAAATATTTGGAATAATTTCAGTCACCGATTTAGAACAAACTACTTTAAACTCCTGCGATCATTTTGTTACATCTTGTATAAATTGAAAATTCAAAAATTCTCATCTAAGAATTATATCAAGATGGAATCTATAATCACTCGTAAACTGCGTTTACAACTTATTTATTAAAATACAATCACAAAAATAAAATTTCATAAAATTTTAAAATTTACAATATTTCTGATTACGGTACGTTTCATTATAATAAGAGGTTATTGCCATTATACCAAAGGTAAAGATTATGGTTACTTGTCCTTGAGTCAACTACCAGAGTCCAGACTGGAACAGAATTTTTTTCTATGGAAAAATCTTCAATAGCTCTTTCTCTGTCCGGTTTAGGATTCAAACCCCTCGTAGCCGTCAACCAGACAACACGCTACTACGCAACTACGCACAACGAGCAGCCTTGTGCCTTAACAGATTCTGTTATCCTGTGATACTTCCTGAAATGAATTTAACATCCAAAAAAATTATGGTTTTGCTAAAACTCTACACACAAACTCAATCTCTTTGCGTATTACAAGAACATTTTACAATACCGGTTCCGAAAATATTTTACACGTTACACGAATTATCGTGAACGCAAATCATCTATAAATAAGTACATAATTGCACGATATCTGTAACAGTATGATAAATGTGTACAGTGCTTATTTATTGTAAGTTTACATAAGTGCATAATAATATGTTTGCAGTAAATAATAATGCTTTAATAATAATAATGCTTTATTAACTCACCACAGAGATAACAGGTAGTAACATTAGTTTTACATTAAAGTTGTGGGAGTCTGGTGCCTAAACTAGGTGAGAACCTGTATTTCAGGCCACCAGGCCGCCACCCCTCGAACAGTGTCACACTAAAGAAAGTAGAAAATAAAACACCAAACAAACATAAGAACAAAAACAGGCAAAAACAGAAAACTAAACTAAAAATAAAAAAAAAAAACAATCAGCCTGTAATGGGGTAACAATAACATAGCTGACATGTTATGTATATTAATATGTATGGGTGTGTGTGTGTGTGTGGGTGTGTGTGTGTGTGGGTGTGTGTGTGTGCGTGTGTGGATGTGTGTGAGTGTGTATGTATGTGTGTGTGTGTGTGTGTTTGTGTTTGCGTATATTTGTGTGAGAAGTTACACTTCCGCAATAATCAGTTTTTCGGTTTGTTCGTAGTTCAATGTCTGTAGCCATGCAGTCAGAGTCTTTTTACAACAATATCGAGTGAGAGGGAAAACGGCTAGTATTCTATTTATATTATTGTAAATATAACTCCCGAGATAACAGAAGAACCTAGTGGAAAACTTGGTCGAGAGTCTAATATTACGAAGTTCGACAGGGTTATACCTCCTTTTGTTAACAGTCAATGATGGGGAATACTCTAACAGTGAGTGTTGTCTTAGTACTGTGTGTAGTATGAAAAGTTGCCTGACCGTTAGTACTCTGGTTTTTTGGTATAGTAGTGTAGTGGGATACCGAAAGGGTAAGAAAAATGAGACCTTAAGAATAGCTCTCTGTGTCCGTTCCAACTCAAGAAGATTTGTCTTATTTGCAAATAAGTGTGTGTAGGAACTATTACTTTATTTAGTTGTATAAAACAGTATTTACTCTTTTTCATCTGGTTTATCATTTAAACAAGATACTTAATCGTCACTTAAGTATCATTTAAATAGGTATAATTGTTCGAGACGACGTCTTCATCTTATATATAAATAAGCATTTTAAAAGATTAAGTTTAGAATAAGAAGGAAGATGTGCAGAGTGAAGCTGACCGACCGCATTAGCAACAGCATAGTAAGACAGCGAGTAGGTATGAAAGATAGTATCGGTGTAAAGATGAGAAAGGGCATGCTCCGTTGGTTCGGGCATATAGAAAGAATGCTAGAGGAAAGAATGACAAAACAGATATACAATGTGAAAGTGGAAGGATGCAGGTACCGGGGAAGACCTAGACTATCTTACCACGACCAAATAAACCGAGTCTTATCTGATGGAAAAGTCAAGAGTCTCCGTAACCGGCGAGCGTGTATGAGACAAACTATGAGAGTCGAGGAAGCCAGAGAGGTATGTAAGGAAAGAACCTGTTGGAATTCTGTACTCTCTGCCTACCCCGCAAGAGATCTGGCGTGAGGTTATAGATAGATAGATAGATAGAAGTTTAGAATAGATATTGTAATAGATTAAGTTATAGCACCTAAGCAATAGTGAGTAAATCCATGTAAAAGGTAAATACATAGAATTAGAAGAGTGTAACCCTAGAAAGTAATAGATAAGAAAGAAGAGTAAAACCCTAGATAGGGACAGCTGATTGTACGCTCTGATTTGTTTATTAGAACAATAAAGATCGTTGCGAAGCACTAGTTGTGACCCTATAAAATTGTACTTAAGCGCGCGCGACATCGCGCCGCATGCGTTCGAGCGACCCATATTTTTGAGAAGAAACTCTGCGCGTGTGTCTGAAGAGGGTGGTCTGGAGGGTGTCACAACTGGTGGGTGGAGCACTGTTTCAAGAATTGTTTGGCTTTTCACTTGAATCTTCACTCGTGACGCACATTGGCCAGAACCAACAGGGCGCACGCCGTATCATATTCGTCCTGTTCAATAATAATTGTTTGGAATTATTTAACAGGTTGATACTAGTAATTTTTAACTTAAGATTCTCAAATCAGAAACCGACTCTGCTTAAATCATACTTGGCATGGTCTTATTTTAGAGCTAGATTTATTTCTTAGAGCGACTCTACATTTTTAAACACCTAATCGCATAATAATATTTTTTGTGGGATATTATTCTTGATAAAATTAGCATATACGTTCATATTATTCGCAAGACAAAGGATACATAAATATTACAAATGTAAATAATATCTGATATAACAAAATATAGCGGTAAGTCACAAATTTATTTTTTGTAAATAGTACTACTACTAATTTGTTTTATACCTAGATTTTAAGTTGTAAATAATTGTTTTTAAGTTTCCTTTTTTATTGTTTAAAAATCTTATCATCTTGTAAATAAATTTTCATATACAAAACATGAGATAATAATATTTTATTTATCCATTACTTTTCAAAACTTACCTACCTCTGTAACTAAGTCCTTTACAATATCTGGTTTTCTAAAGAAGAGTAGATGCCATACTGCATTCTTACGATAAGACATTTAAAAAACAAATAAACACTAAGCATATACAAGGTGTAACATAATAAACGCAAGACCTGAAAGTAGTTTGTTCTAAATCAGTAACTGAATTGATTCCAACTATTTTCAATGTATCTTACATTTCTTTTTAAATCTGCATAAAATGCTTGTACTCCATCATTGCGCTATATAAAACGAAATTTATTCTTGATTCATAGCAATAAGGAGATTAAAAATGCATTCCTAACCCGTATTTCTCAAAATGCACACATTCACATACAAGTTTCATTGTTAATTGGGGTATAAAAGTACTAAAAAAAGGGGTAAAAACCTTTAAATTTGGAAATTTGGTTTTCGTTTTGAATTTACAAAGCAATTCTCTAATGGGGGTGTCTTAGGTCTTGCGTTTATGTTACATCTTGTATACCTCATGGGAAGGTGGTATATGTGTACTGTGTACATCGACATATCGCCGACGATGTTAGATACCGAGTACAGTTACTAGTCTCCGTACTGTTTAGAATTTTCGATAAAGAAAACACACTTTGTCCGACTTAGAATTCCAGACAAATCAGGCTGTATAACGGACATATATATATATATATATATCAGGCTGTATATTCGCAGTGATAGCCTAGTGGTTAGACCGTTGGACTGCAAAGTCAAAGGTCTCGGGTTCAAACCCAGGCACGCACCTCTGACTTTTCGAAAAGCATGTGCGTATTAAAATTAATTATCACTTGCTTTAACGGTGAAGGAAAAACATCGTGAGGAAACCTGCATGCCTAAGAATTTCTCGAAGGTGTGTGAAGTTCGCCAACCCGCACTAGGCCAGCGTGGTGGACTATGGCCTAAACCGTCTCAGTTTGAGAGGAGGCCCGTGCCCAACAGTGGGACAGTTTCTTAACAGGGCTAATATTATTATTATTATTTATAACGGACATATGATAACATGATTTAAGCTTACGTTGTAAGTATACAGAGAGCAAATGAACCAGTTTATATATAAAAAAACTACATACAACCCTTTCGAATATCACTCTTATATCACAAAACTCTGTTCTTATTCAGCCGTCAAACGTATGTATTGGGTACGGAACCAATGATCCATTTTATTGAGTAGCAAGAGTTATGCAGGCAGAGGGCGCGCTCCTATCAATCATTGAAGGCTTTTTTTGAATTTAATAAAATAAAATTTGTATTTTGTCATCGGCGCGAGGGAGCGTATTGAGACAGGGGTGTATTTTAATGTTAAGATGTTGCATCTTTTTTTTATTTCATTTTATTTGTACACATCTTCGAAAAAATTCTTAAATTCACAAATCCCGTACTTCTTTACAAGGTTGGTGAGTACTTTATTATTTGTTTTATTAAATTTACGTATTAATATTTTTTTTTTATTTGAAGTCATTTCTTTATTTAAGTTCGTAGAACTTTATGATAAGCTTATATAGTACAAAATTCAATGTGCGGTATTGAAAACGTCTACAAGCTTTTATAAATTCTCTTCTGTGTTTCTAAATTAACTAACATTCTCTAATAATATGTATTGTGCAGTATATGATAAATTGATATTATTAACGTAGTTGTATTCCATCTCACGTATCATATTTACACTTACGGACTATCCAACTTTTATTGTAGGTTGATGACCTATATACTTAAACACAAATTTACAAAACTGTTGCTTTAATAAAAAATTAAATATGTCACAAAACTGTCATGCCTGTTTTCCCCAAGCGTATACACCTACATTTCGCCGATAATGTTAGGTCTCAATATTCGTCTATTAGGTACGCGAATTCTTATGCCCTTCATCCGCCTGCGTTATTGTTAATATACCGCCTGTGGCATAATGCACTTTAAACTATATGTTAAAATGAATAATAGGATCGGTGTAAAGATAAGAAAGGGTATGCTCCGCTGGTTCGGGCATATAGAAATAATGTCAGAAGAAAGAATGACAAAACAGATGTACAATGCGAAAGTGGAAGGATATAGGTACCGAGGAAGACCTAGACTATCTTACTATGAACAAATACACCGAGTCTTATCTGAACATTATAAAGACTCATTGGAGAACTAGTCTGACAACTTACGCAACGAAACATTCGTAGTCATAGTTGCATAATACTAAAACTATACATGAATGCGTCCCTGTGTGACGGCAGGAGTTGGCGCGATGGCAATGCAGCGCATCTGTTACCGCGCCGCGCGACCCCCTCGCCCCTCTCGCACCAGACTCACTAGCATAAGGCCTTTATTTGCTACAAGCAATAAACACGTAACGCGGCGCGTTACGATAACGTCGTGAAATGATCGTCTAACGGTACTCCAGTATATAGAAATCGTAATATTAAGACACTAAAAGTCGTATACTCGCGTGAACGTGCCACCACATATGTGAGAAAATTATCTCAAAATGTTGCAGGAATCTGTAGACCATTTTTTTAACGGCGGAAATGCCTAGCTCTTGATGCCACATCGCGGTCTTTGGTGATGTAGCAATTATGTGGGGCTCGCAACCGGTAAAACCCTCCGGCGTCCGTCTCTTGCCTGCGTGGCCTGCCGCAGGAATCGCCAGCGGCATAACATCTGCGGCGCTGGCTGGCCTGGTCTGCACACAGACCTCGCCTTTATCCCGTGTTCTTCTTTATGGGCGCGCAGAACGCAACCGTCACATGGAATCAGTAGACCCATGAATGTAATACAGTGGCTAAAGTCGTAACTGTACTTATAAGGTAATACAATTCATCGGAAAATATATTTTAATAATAATATAAATAAATTCTTTATTTGCCAATACATACAAATGAGGTTACCGTCGGTCCCAAAATAGGCTAAGCCTGTATCTTAGGTACCGTGAAACGATAACGTTACTTATTGGTTACGGAGATATTGTGAGAATCATTTATCATTATCATTTTTAAAAAACGTAGCCCCACACTAGGATTTTTTCCTGTGTCGTGGGTGCGTTTACAAACATGAAAATTCACAAACAAATACCCAGACCGGAACAAATAATTGTGGATCACACAAAGATTTGTCCCGTGCGGGAATCGAACCCGCGACTATTCGACACAGTGGGCGGAGCAGCTCAAGCTCTTAACCACTGTGCTAAATCGTCCGTCAAGAATGTATCTACATTTCAAACTTTTATAAAACGATTAACGGTTATAAACAAAACCGTGGACTTTTCCACTTCTAGTGTTATTATTACGATATCTGTGCTCCAATGGCATACGGAATACGATAACATGATCATTTCACGAAGATATCGTAAAACACCGCGTTTAGTCACATAGAATAGGGGCTCAGTAAGTACGTACCATATTCCTTGTCTCAAATTCACCTGGAACTTGACAGAATAACATTTTATTATACCTATTTATAGTCGAGTGGAGTCGCTGGAGTAGGGTAGGTATTGTATTGTTGAGTGCGGAGAAGTTTAAGAAAAGTTTCAGCTATGAGACACTTAAGAATATGTCACATAAAATACATACTCGTATAATTGAGAGAAAATTTATATAAAAAACTTGTTAGCTTATACTATAAGTTATCAAATTAACAGTTTGTATCTAACGCCAATGTTTAAGACAGTTTGGTATGTTGATTAGAGCGTAGTCTGCTCCGCTGGATGAATAGAATCGCAGGTTCCATATAAGTCCCATAGGAGCCGAGTAAACAGAAAAAAAAATCGAAAAGAACGCTAAGCGAAAACGATATCAAGTAATAGCGCCGGCGAGCGATGTGTGTAGTGGTTGCATGCTCGCCCTCTTGTCTGGTGAAGCTGTAAAGGCCCCGCGACCAACAGCGTAGATAACTCAAACACCAAACAAAAAAAGCGTCGCGACTGTATTAGCTTTGTGGTAAGCAGCGGGTAAAACCGCGGCGCACAGCTAGTATTATTATATAGTAGATACATATCTGAGATGAAGAACTAAATGACTGCATTCGAAGTGAAACGTGTTCGTTTTAAATTATACAGAACAAAAAGCTCGATTTAATCGGGCATCTGTGGCTTGAAATCATTCCAGCTACTATAGAGATAACACTTTTATTACACCAAAGATACAGGATATACAAGATTGTAATACTGAAGGAGTAATACTAATAGTGCTAGTCATGGTACTGTTGGAACTCTGTACTCTCTGGTCACCCCGCACGGGAGCTGGCGTGATGATATAGATAGATAATACTGTAATTATATATTTAGATTAAATACTTGCATAGCAAGGTGTTAAACTGTTAAATCTTTTCATTTGGTTATTCAAGCAGCTTCAAAACCTCCGTTTTGACTTATGACTGGTTTCAATATTTAACTAATAGGTACATTCACCTACTGTCAGTAATATTTTGACACCGTCACGCCTATATTCCCCAGAGGGGGTGGCAGAGGTGTACTGAGTACACCCACGTTTCGCCGACGATGTTAGGTCCCATGTAATAGGGGGCGAACCTATTGCCATATATCGGGCACAATTCCAGACTCCGGACTCATACTAGGAATCTTTCGTTAGAAAAACTACATTTGTCCGACCTAGGATTTGAACCCAGGACCTCGTGATCACAAAGCGATGCGCTTTGCCACCAGACCAACGAGGCAGTCAAATATAATATTTTGACAGATTTCCCAAATAATATGCTGGAAGTTAGCAAATTTATTCTTGACTTAAATATTGGAACAGCTCAAAAATGATTACAGTCTAAAGACAACTGCCGGGACCAACGACGTAACTTATCCTCCATCTTGGTCCAGTCGTACTAGTAGTGGATAGTCCGTTTGGTAAGAGCGAAGGCTCAATGAATTGAACAATCGCGATTTATAATTTTTGGAGAGTACAAACATTTGTTCACATATGTTTATTCCACAACAGAAACAATTCCCAATGTGGAGTGTGTGTAAATATATGTTTCTTTCCCCTCCTATCAGCCGATACCGCCGTCCGCGGCATGTTTTCACCGGCCCTACCGATGACCTTACATCCCTTCTTTCGGATACAGATACCGCACACAGGATCAGACACCGACCTCGCTGGCGAGGTCGAAGAATCCCTTGCCCGCCGGCCGGTGCAGAGCACCACGGCGAGACACTTGGTATACGCCCTCCCCCATAGCGACTGCCCAAGCCGAGGCCGTTCCTCCTTATGGCGCCCTTGAGCTAGTTACCCCCTTGCCCTTCTGCGTTGCACGTCCACCCTCTTTTCCGGTGAAAATGTAAAGGCCCCGCGGCCAACAGCGTAGATCATTTACACACACAACATATATTTTTCTTATGTCTACATCTTTATATACGTATAGCGGCAAGGCAACATCAGCGATGCTATCACATACGCATGTTAATGGCTAGTATTTATATTGCACTTATAATACAGATAATGTAGAGCATGCATTTATTATGATTTTGCTATGCCGTCATGCGTCAAGTTAATCAGAATGTCAGCATCAAAAACAGCTACCCGAACATCCCAACCGTTACAATATCATTTCCCTGCAGCTATTTGACTGTCAAAAGTTTTTGACACTGGAGATATTTTTCATACAAACTAGAGGCAAACCAGTGCGTTCACATACATAACACCTAGACCGAAATAAACACTTATGGGTCATACAAACGTTTGTCCTGTGCGGGGATCGTCAACGCGACTACTCAATCCAGTGGGCAAACCGGCTTAAGCTCTTTACCACTGAACCAAGCTGTTGTGAATCTTTCCCGACTCGAACTTGATAAGTTTTTAAATTTACATATTATAAAATTAAAATCTGTATTTTTACAATAACATCAACAATATACCTATACGCTGACAAACAATTTAAACACTATTGTGTGCGGCATGCGATCGCCACGCTATACGTTCAACATTATTGCAACTGACTTACTTAAAACACAAAAAGGGTTATTTTCTTAAATTGTGGAGCATACGCCGATCCTGCGCTGGGCCGAAATAATGATTAATGATGGCAAATAAGCGGGTGAGCCGGTGACCGTGCCTCCAGACGAAACAAAAACCGATGGCCATGCACTCGAGGTGCAATGAACGACTGAACAGCCCCGGGATTGCTGGCTGTTGATACTTTGTAAAGAATTCAAAAGGATTATTTTTAAAATTTAAAAATGGAGTATGTTAAGGAAAAATTACATGGAATAGTGTAACTGGAATTGGTAACTGAAGGGAAAAGATTGCATAAATCTACATTCTATCTATCTATCTATCTATAACCTCACGCCAGATCCCTTGCGGGGTAGGCAGAGAGTACAGAGTTCCAACAGGTTCTTTCCTTACATACCTCTCTGGCTTCCTCGACTCTCATAGTTCGTCTCATACACGCTCGCCGGTTACGGAGACTCTTGACTTTTCCATCAGATAAGACTCGGTTTATTTGGTCGTGGTAAGATAGTCTAGGTCTTCCCCGGTACCTGCATCCTTCCACTTTCACATTGTATATCTGTTTTGTCATTCTTTCACTACATTCTAAACTTTTTAAAACAGAGGATGATAATATTTAATGAGGTTATAGTTACATTGTAATAATATTATATAATGTATATGGATGTATACAGTACACATCTGTCACCTCCGCTTGGACAATACAGGCGTGACGATGTATGATAATATTCACGTTGTTTTGTCCGTGTTTGTCCGTAATGTCTGTGACATTGTACTATTCGCAGATGATACTTCCTTGATTTTCAAAGTTGACAGATCTAAGCTTAATTTTGACGATGTGAATGGTGCTCTTTCAAAGATATCAAATACATCGAAATAAACAATCTATTGCTTAATTCACTTAAGACAAACTGTATTAAATTTACTATACCTAATCTAAAAGATATTGATATGAATATTCTTATTAATGGCAGAAAGCTGGACCTCGTGAAATCCACTGTCTTTCTAGGCATTACCCTAGACTCCAAACTCCAATGGGGAGCCCATATCTCATCACTTGTGGGTAAACTTAGCTCCGCTGCTTATGCAGTGTGGAAAGTACGGCAACTTACGGATGTGGATACAGCGTCTAGTTTATTTTAGTTACTTCCATAGCATTATGTCTTACAGTATCCTACTGTGGAGTAACGCTGCTGACGTGGAAAATGTATTCATACTGCAAAACAGAGCTATCCGTGTCATTTATAATCTTGGTACTAGGGCTTCCCTCAGAGAACTTTTTAAGGAGATCAACATTCTCCCGGTCCCTTCACAGTATATATGCCAATATACTGGACATACGTAAGAATATCCATTTATTTGATAAAGTGACGTTGACGTTCATAAACTAAACTTTTGAAATAAACATAAACTTGTATTACCAATGTTTAGGCTTAAAAAAGTATTTAGTTCTATCGTGGGAGTCGGTATTCGCTGCTACAATAAGATATCGAAGCCCATATGAGATTTGCCACTTGACAGATTTAAAAGTTACATTAAATCTTCACTAATGAGTAAAGGATATTATACTATAATAATAATTAATAATAATTCTTTATTGGCATAAAATATCATGGTACAGTTTAAAGTTAGGCCCTGACCCCAGAGCTAGGTATACAATACCTGTGTTTCAGGGGTCAGTGTCGTCTTCCTTATTAGATGAATCTAAAATTTTATGCGTATTGTATAGTTAAATGCAGCAGAAAACAAAAAAAAAAATTAAATAAATAAAATTATAACAATCATTGATTAAAATGATTTTTTTAATGATAAAAATGCCTTTGCCCAAATTACCTGAAGTTCACAAGAATATAATGTTAAGTGCAGCGTGTCCTGCCTAGCGAGCGTTCATTGTTTTTAAATATTATTCTCGAACGATGTTGACAGGGTCATGGATTGGTCATACTCACTAAAATGTCTTTGCTAGTGGCGGCTCTGTGGAGCGGGTCACTCTTTTTCCTCCAATATGGTTGAGGAGAGTGCTGGCTGCTTCTCAAGTCATGCTCGTGAACGGGTGCTGCTGGTGGGGACTGGTCCGTCCTCTATCCTTTGACTCTATAAACATTTACTGTTGTACTGTTGAATTTTGTCTCGTTCGGCATCACACTGGAGCTATAATCAATTATTTTGTACGCACTCCTTACATATTTGGTAGTAACCTTTATTTATTTTTTTCTCGTATTATACTTTTTATTATATATCTTTACAAAGTCTCTATTTTGTAAATGAGAGGACTATGTAAACACTGACCGATACCATGAATCTAAGTACACTTATGATTCATCTGTACTTAAGCACATCTATTTTGCTCGTTCTGCACTGTTCTCCCATACCCCATGAATGCAATGTATACAAAAAGTAATGTAAAACTCTCATTTTTAAAAAGAGTAACCGTGGAGTTTCTTGCCCTTCTTCTCCACAGGAATTACTTTTCGAACGGGTGGTAGAGTCTTAAGTAATCAATATTTTTTCCTTTTGACTATTCATAAGTGCCTTTTGGTCTACATGAATAAAAAACTTTTGATTTTGATTTCACTATACTTTTTTCTACTAGTGTAAGTTACAAAAGAGTGTATATGTAACCACTCCATAAATAAAGATACGTGTTTTTTACATTAATTAAGCAGTATTCCTTTTCTGTACTATTCTTAGAGATGAGCTTACGCTCATTCTTAGGATTTGTGATACAACGTGGACTGTTTTAAATATTTTATTTCATTGAAGTGTGGATATTAATTGGGGAGAGATGGTTCCGAACGTATTTGAACTAAATAGAGTTTGTTCGTAAATGTGTATGTATTTTTTTTATATTTTAATAGACATTAAACGCGCAAGACTAAACAAAAATAAACAGTAGCTATAATTTAATTTAAACCAGGTTAATTTTCCATTTCCATAAATCATTGCAGCTCACCGTTCGCACAGCAAAAACCCGCGAAATAATTTCTTCCCATAATTAAGTTTCGGCCAGATCTTCGCTGAGGTATTAATCAATTCGTGTAATTAATTTGAGTGGCGAGGCGAGGCGAGGCGGCGATAGGTACGTCAGAGGCAGGTATGTCTACCGACAGGTGGGCGCAAATCTACAGGAAACCGAGCTTAATTAGACCGAGCCTTCCGTCCGACGCAGTCCACGGTACACCGGATTTAAAAATGCAGCAAATGTACCGTTATTTTCTTTAAACTTTTTTTTATAACTTACTTTTTCACTTTCTAGTTTAACTTTTTGTAAGTCTGTGGCATAGTGACACGGTATTTATTAAAATTTATAATGAAATATCCATAATTCCTTTTTTTGCACATTTATTTAGAACTAGAGCTTTCATTTTACTTAATGTATTAGGTAGAGGTCGACCAAATACATTTGAACTTAAATCTACATGATTTTAAGTAGCTCATTAATCCTGATAGTATATAATTATCATCTACATACTTGTCAAATAGCCGGTCACTTAATTAAAAGTTACTGATATCGGTCTACATGAAAACTGCTGAACTGTTTCCTAAGTAGGTACATATTCGAAAACCAATGAAAACTAATTGAAGTATGCCTTAAAATATATACAATTATTTTTATATTTCTTGACTTGATCAATCGTCTGCTTTAAGGAGGAAATTAACTATTTGTTTACTTTTTTATATTTTATTAATTATGCTGCTGCTTTGTCGGGTCCCACTACTGTTTTGCAGAAAACGACTAAACAGAAGGAAAAACAATTTAATGAGTCCCAAACACAACATTTGTCTATAGGTTTGACAATGAAAAGTCATTTAAAAAACAGAAAAAAAAATACTCAGCAACCAAATCGCCACGCAATGCTCCAGCAACCAAAGAAGATACCTTTATTACCGATTACGATGTCAACACATACGATCACCTTTTCTCCAGAACAAGCTGGAACCCGTTGAATGCAGCCTTGTCATCCGCGTGACACGCGGTCGCGGCCCGCCAACATCTGACACTAATGACAGCTACCCTCTCGGTGCACATGTCGCGTAATAAGAGACCAAATTATACCTTATCGCCTCGCGCCCATGTCACTGATGCCGTTGTTTTTGTAAGGGTTAACTTGAAAAACGTAGGTCTAAAATTGTTTATGGGGATGTGTGGGAATGATAACGTGTCATTTTATATTTTTAGGAAAGTGTTGGTACATATTATAGAAGCTTAATACATATATATCACAGTCGTTAGGTATATCAAACGAATGGTTTTGAAAACTTGGACAAAAATATTGCTGTTTGATGTAACAAATAATTACAATTCTTAATTATTTACACTGAATAAGAAGTAATACACTGGAGAACGGGGTACCTACTCAGAAAACAATGCCTATTTATGCAACACTAAAAATCTTTTCCGCTAGTAAAATAATGCTATCCACTGCTTACCTTGAAAATTAAATTTGATAGATAGATTTTTAATGAAATGATGTTTCAATTATTATTCACTATAAACAAAACTAATGTTTTAACCGCACGGACCATTGTTAAAGGACAAGCAATTTAATTGTATTCGTAATTTACGTCTCTACATAGCATCTATTTAACGCTTAGCTAAATTATTCGAGTGTGTAGTCTTACCTTCTCTCGGCTCGCCACGAACCTACCTCCGTTATGGCTTATTAGGAATAAGTTCCTTATATTTGGAGAAGTTGTTGAAGTTACGAATTATTAAAACATTTAAGAAAGCTGGAGAATTATTTGCCTGCAACTCCATTGTCAACTGAATTTCAAGGTAATAGATTAACAAATAGCTTAAATACCCTATATTCTGAGCCGATTCTAATAACATATAATAATAATTATATCAGCTGTATATACTGTTTCACTGCTAGGCAAAGGCCTTTTCTCACAAATCCAGGAGAGAAAGATTAAGGCCCATATTACAGAACGAAAATCGTGAATCTAGTTTCAAACTAACATTTCATACAATAATCAGTTTTTAAAACTGATTATATAGTTTGTAATACGGACTTAAGTCCTACTCTACCACGCGGACCTAGCGTGGATTGGTGGAGACGTGAGATAAAGAGATAGGAGTGGAGAGTTGAAACTTATCAAGCCGCCAATAAGGCTTCCAATTTGGCTTAACGATTACGTGCCTTCGGACGCACGAAGACGCTCGAACATGAAAATGCCATCTCAGACCGACCGTGCCGAACGCAGTATAACCTAAACGATAAGAACACCGCGGTCGCACAAAACTACCATTAACATAATTCCCCTGAAACCAAATTTAACCATCACCAATCTTTTTGTATTCTAGAAGTGTACGAAAACAGCCTTTGATCAGGAGCATTTTAGCGGAATTTCGGCACTAAAATTAGCGCTCTGATTAACTACATAATGATTTACATTAATCAAATCCTAATAGTAACTCATTAATTTTCTGGCAACTGAAATTTTACAAAAATAATTTTGTTCAACTTACAGGCCAATAGAATATATATATTACAGAGTAGCATACATACATTATATACAAAACTTATAAACTAAGTAACATGTACTCTGCAGGGGTGACTCTCAGTCTCCCACGAAAGCTTCTGAATACGACACCCTTCGGCCAGAACTCCTCGCTCATGAAGGTCTCCATCTTCGTGGGGGGAACTCGCACAACAAAGGAATTGAATGCCGCATTGTTTTGCGAGTTCAGCTTCTCGACCCTCAGAGTGTAGAAAGTCTTCTTACGGGCGTACTCAACAATGTCCTCGGCTTTAGTGGTGTAGTAAAACTATAACCGTACAACAGTGTTTGTTGGTACTTAAGCGCAGTTAATAAATACGGTTAGTAAGGTAAAGTGTAAACCGATCGGACAATACCGAGTGACCTGCGCTTACAAGCTGCCTTTCGAGTGGATCCGAAAAAATGACACTTGACTGGTTGTATGTAAACGGTTTGACGGGCGATTTGGTCCAGTGGTTAAGAGCTTAAACCGCTCCATCTACTGGATCGAATAGTCGCGGGTTCGATCCCCGCACGAGAAACATCTATATAATATCATAATACCAGCCCTGTTCAGAAACTTTCCCACCGTTGGCCACGGGCCTCCTCTCTGACTGATAGGGTTTAGGCCATAGTCCACCACGCTGGCTCAGTGCGGGTTGGCGAACTTAACACACCTTCGTGAAACACTTAGGCATGTTCACAATGTTTTCCTTCACCGTTAAAGCAAATGACAGTTAATTTTTTAATACGCACATTCTTTTGAAAAGACAGAAGTGCGTGCCTGGATTTGAACCCGAGACGTCTGACTTTGCAGTCCAACAGTCTAACCACTAGGCTATCACTGCTCAAATCTATGCGACCCACAATAAATTTGTTTCGGTCTGAATGTTTGTGTACATATATAGATTTCATATTTGTAAATTACACCTACACACTACACAGAAATTATACCGTAGGCTACGTTTTTATATAAAAAGTCATGTCCAGACCTTTCAAGTGGTAAGTACTTGCACTTGTCGCTAAAGGCATGACCGGCGTGAATCAGGCGTAGGGTCTAAATATGAAGAGGGGTATAAGTTGGTCAAAAAAGTATTTGCCATAATGATGTTCACGGAGCCGTGTTGCAAGAAAAGATCGCAATTTCCACGTGAGCTCACTATCTCACATTAGAACAATAATTACTATGTATTACCGTTTGATACGCGTTAATTAACAGCGTATCGCAATACGAACATTAATCATTGACACAGCACTATTATATTCAAACACTAAGTTACAATTACTTTAAATGCTTTGGTAAATTAATGCCTTTTATAAGGAAGGCTCTGTAGAAGAAATTTGAGCGCGGTGCTTTTCGTTAAAAAAGGAGTAGGTGTGTACGTACCGATTATTTATGCGGGTTCGTTGAACTCGCATACTTAGTTATCATTAAAGCTAAAAACTATTAACAAATAATAAATACAATAATGAGACAGTATTAAACACTACTAGAAGTTGTAGAGTTACTACAAACAGAACACAAAAAAAAAATACCTTTTGGAACACTGTACTCTTTGCCCCGTTAGGGATCTGCCGTGATGATATAGATAGGAGAAGAAAGAAGTAATCTATCTATCTATATCAATACACCAGATACCTTGCGGGAAAGACAAAAAGTATAGTTTGTCAAATTCCTAACAGAACCCTCTGAAGAATTCCTATTATCTCTCTCAGAGAAGAAATACTATATATACGAAATAATTCTTGTGCAACTGGCCTAAAATACTGGAAGAATCTACCCAAACCCATGATAAGATTGATCATGCATGACCAATCACATCGAGTCGAACTAGATTCTTCAAAACTGACAAATAGGCGGAAATAGGAGAAGTATGAAATTAGAAGTAGCAAGAAGAATGCAATTATTTCTATACTCTATACCTACCTATTCTTTATCTGCTCTATATGGAACCTGATGGGCTAAAAATATGCTAGATGCCTTTTTCTTAGCTCAGCAGGTTCCATGTAATATATTAATCATCATCATCATCTCAGCCCATACTTGTCCACTGTTGAACATAGGCCTCCCCAATCGCTTTCCAGCGTAACCGGTCCGATGCCACCTGCATCCAACGACTTCCTGCGATTTTCACAAGATCGTCGGTCCATCTGGCAGGCGGTCATCCCACGCTGCGCTTGCCAATACGTGGTCTCCACTCTAGAATCTTTCTGCCCCAACGCCCATCCGATCTACGCGCTATGTGGCCCGCCCATTGCCACTTCATCTTGCTAATCTTAAGGGCTATGTCGGTAACCTTGGTTCTTCTACGAATCTCCTCATTCCTGATTCGATCACGTAGAGAAACGCCGAGCATAGCTCTCTCCATAGCTCGCTGAGCAACTCTGAGCTTTTTTATGAGACCTATTGTAAGAGACCACGTCTCTGATCCATATATCATCACTGGTAACACACATTGACTGAAAACTTTAGTCTTAAGGCACTGAGGTATTTTGGATGAGAAGATATTGCGCAGTTTCCCGAACGCTGCCCAGCCGAGTTGGATTCGTCATATTCGTCCGATATATTAATAAGTAAGAAAAAAAAACATTAAACCTGCAACAAAGTAAAGCCTATGAAATTTTGGCGGGAAGTCGAAGATTGATGTTGTCAATTTGTTTTAATTTCCAAAACTTGTATTATTTCGACTAATAATGTGCAATTTTGGTGGAATATTAACCATAATTTGTTCTTATATGTGCATGAGTGAAGGTAATTGTAACAAAGTGATAAACGCCTTTTCGACTTCCCTCAAAACGGCCGTCGCAATTGGTATGTAAAGTTTCCACCGCTTTACTATCCAGGATGGGGTACTTCATTAATTTCATTATCATCGTTGTCATCAAATTCATTGGGGAGTCGAATTAATTTAAACAAACGAATATATATCTCACTGGACACCGGCAAAATACACTTATAATTAATGTGAAGCCATAACTAGAAGAAGAAGAAAAAGTAAAGCCTATGGCAATAAAAAATTATATGACCATAGCTAAGAGTAATTTAAGGCCTATGTACAAACACTGCGAATATGCGTACGTAACTAATGAGTAAAACAGGTTTTGAATAGTTGATGGCCAGTTCGACGCTCCGTGGAATACTTAAATAAGTTTTTAACGTCATTTAATTATTCCTTTTAAGTCGCCTCTTGAATATTCAACGGTGGAGAGCCAGTAGCCGAAGGTTATAATATTAATTTTATATGGAATGCATGACCATAAAAATACGCCGGCAATTTAAACGTGAATATAAGAATAAACTCATCTGAGCAATTTAATGGTTGGTATAAACAATTATACACAAGGTGTAATATAATTAAGGCAAGACCTAAAAGTGATTTGTTCTACATCGGTAACTGAATTGAATCCAACCTTTTTTAATGTAAATACATTTCTATTTATTTGCAAAATATGCTGTTTCTCCTTGAATTTGCTATCCTACTTAATAATGTAAATGTGAAAGTCTGAATGTTTGGATGTTTGTTACTCAATCATGCAAAAACGGCTCAACTGATTTTCATGAAATTTGGCACACAGATACTTTTTATTCCGGAAAAATATTATGTGCCTATCTAAAGTCCACGTAAATGAAACCGCGGGCAGAAGCTAATATTAAACTAAATTAATTCTTGATCCAAACAATACGGCAATTTAAAATACACTAGAAGTCGCCCATTGGTCGAAATTCGACCATATTTAATTTAAATTATAAGTTTGAACATTATTAAGGTTCTACTGTCAAAGACTATACTTCTATAATCACACATTTTGCCAAGGGTACACTGTTAATTTGCCTTTTTTTTTCAACCAAATTGTATGATTTTAAATTAAAAAACATGAGTTAAATAAAGAATACCTTATTTTTAATTTTTTGTATTAAAACAAAGAATCAAAAAAGAAAATGCTGTCCATTGAACTTGACATACATATTTCGATAATTTAATTGATGATACAAAACTTCTCTGTATACGATGTTTTTTGTAAACACTCTTACATCGTTTGCTGGTTATGTTTGACATTCAGTAAGACTATAGACGAATAATATTAAAGACAAACAACATTAATCTATTCTCAATTTGAAGTGTATTGTGTTAAATACATAGTGGTGTGTGTAATGTTTTTTTTATTGATTTAATGTATTTTTTCTGCATTTTTAAAAAAAAAAATATTGTCATTCTGCACTCCTTCTCTGTATAAACTATAAGTGTGGGAAATTTCATACTCCTCCGTCCGCCCAATTTTCGTAAAAAGGGGTACAACGTTTTTGCTACACGTAATAATATAATGATTATTCCTAAAACATATTCTTTTATACACACACATACGTCCAAGTTTTGTACGTAAGGGGTACAAAAGTGCTTAAAAGGGGCAAATAAATTCAAATTTGCACTAAAAGCAAACTTGCATAAGTTTGCTTTTAGTGCTGAATTTCTTAAGCAATAATCTAATTGAGGTGTCCCGAGTTCTTGCATCATTTACGTTACACCATCTATATATAAAAAAAACATCTTGAAAATGAAATGAAAGAATTTCTATGAATAAAATTATGTTGCTAAAGGAATGCAATACTGAAAGATCTTCATTTGAGTCATAATAACCAATATCTAGCAAATGTTCTTTAATAGGTTTTTTTTTATTGTTTTTTCTCTCTTTAGAACTATCACCGATGGACCAACAATCTCTCTCTTCAATCGTTCCCTCATGATTGAGGATCGTGACTCCGTTGCTGGACTATTTTAATAATTTCTCTCCATCTGCTGCGATCACTTATCAGGTGGAGCGCCGTGCTGACTGGTAGCTGGGACTAACAATAATGTAGGTATTTTCATACCGTCACGCCTATATTCCCCAGGGGGGGTGGCAGAGGTGTACTGAGTACACCCACGTTTCGCTGACGACGTTAGGTTCAATGTAATAGGGGGCGAGCCTATTGCCATATAACGGGCACAATTCCAGACTCCGGACTCATACTGGGAATTTTTTGTTAGAAAAACTACATTTGTCCGAAATAGTATTTGAACCCAGGACCTCGTGATCACAAAGCGATGCTCCACCAGACTAACGAGGCAGTCGGTACTGTTTAGGTATTTTGCAACGATGAAAATAACCTCTGCTCTTTACTAGAAATGTCTACATCTCTGTACAAAAGCATGCTGCTAAGCAGACATCTGCAGAACACTGCGGAACATATTGAATCCCTATCTCACCTACCTGTTCTCTTCTCCGACTACCTAGAAAAACGCTTTGAGCTCCATTAAATCGAACTAAATTTTTTTCATCAATAAATTACACACATGATCTGACTATTTAATAGTAGGCACCTACATTCTTCTAGAATTAAATCTTTGGCACCGCGTGGCGGTGGCAGGTCTACTATCTACACCCACATATGGATGTGCCAATGTGATAGGAAGTGCCCACATGGGCACTATGCAAGATTTCAAACTCCGAACTGTTATTGAGAATCTATCTATCTATCTATAACCTCACGCCAGATCCCTTGCGGGGTAGGCAGAGAGTACAGAGTTCCAACAGGTTCTCCCCCCACATACCCCTCTGGCTTCCTCGACTCTCATAGTTCGTCCCATACACGCTCGCCGGTTACGGAGACTCTTGACTTTTCCATCAGATAAGACTCGGTTCATTTGGTCGTGGTAAGATAGTCTAGGTCTTCCCCGGTACCTGCATCCTTCCACTTTCACATTGTATATCTGTTTTGTCATCATTGTATTGTTATTGAAAAGTTTTCTATATATAATATTAGCCCTGTTAAGAAACTGTCCCACCGTTGGGCACTGGCCTCCTCCGCCACGCTGGCCCAGTGCGGGTTGGCGAACTTCACACACCTTCGAGAAACTTATAGGGCGTGCAGGTTTCCTCACCTGTTTTCCTTCACCGTTAAAGCAAATAATAGTTAATTATTAACACGTACATGTTTTCGAAAAGACAGAGGTGCGTGCCTGAGTTTGAACCCGAGACCTCTGACTTTGCAGCTCAACTTGCTCTATAGCTAACCCAAAAACGTAATAAAATTTTTTGCGATCTGCGATTGGAACCACGGACTTTGAAATCGGCAGCTTTAGATATCCTTTCAACATCCAACGAAGTATCTAGAAACTACATTATAACAGAAGAGAAAACAGTGTGATCCTGTGGTATGAATTTGGTACAAAGCATAAGTAGGTACCCTATTGGAAATATTAATTTTAAAACTCTGACCAAAAATTAAACAGAATAATCCGTAGATTACAACATCAACTAAATATCTTAGCCCTTTCCCATAGCTACACGCCACAAAAATCCAAAACGGGTCATCGCACTTAAAACAGCTAAAAAAATCTTGATAGTCACACATCTAGCCATAAGAATGTATCCTCGAGCACAATACACGAGAAAGAAGTCCTAAATCGGCGCAGGGTGTAATTAAGCCGGCCACCCACCGCAGCGACCTCGAGGCCTTGACCGACACCCGTAATGAGTTCACCCGGCTCGGAGACGCAGCTCAGACGATCCTCTTCATCCGATCCAACCACAACTGATGCGCACAGACCTTTAAATATTCCAAAATAAAAATCTTTAGTAAAGAATAAAGTTCCAAATATAAATTTGTACCGTTCGCATAAGAAATAGGACACAGGATATAGAATAGTCCGCATCAATCTTTCACAAAGCTCAATAATCCATGAAAATTGCAAAGCTACGTACGGTAAAGATGAATTCGACGCCATATTGTTGCATTGCATTTCTCATGCAATGTCCCGTTCACAAAACAAAAATCAAACAAAAGGAAAATACCGACAAGCCGGTTACTAAACTTTTTTTACTTTATTTCACCGGGACTAGCTCCAGGCGAGTCGCCCGACGCAAAAGGTAATATGTCGGCACCACTGCTGAACTTAAAACTACCTTACATAAAAGGCTTAAGTTTCTTGAAACGGGTTTTCGTTAAAGACATTTTGTTTTTCAATATAAAAGCTCCAACACGAGAGCTCCGCCTACACTTGATTTAAAATTAGAACTCTTGCGTGACAAACGCCGGTAACTCGGAATTAAATGGTAAAAAGTTAAACTTTATTCACAAGCGATAGAGCACAATATTCCGCTGTAGTTTATACGCCGTAAGGTGGGTTGCTCCGTAAACGCTATTGGCCCAATGGCGCGACGTGAAACAAACAAGAAATATGTGAGCAAATGAGATGGAGCTAGTCGGCCGGCGACCGATCCGTTGCTAGAATAACTTTTGCTCTCAACGAATCCCATATCCTTGTACTAAATTCTTAAATGTAAGAAATTATTTTAATTAAAAAATAGATATTCCGTCAACAATTACGTTTCAAAGTTATTTATTTTAATAAAAACAATGAACTAATTCATAACTAATATTTCAAATATCGAATGAGCGAGACAGAATATAGTTGTGTGCGCTTGAGAGAACAGTACAGAAAATTTATTTTATATCGACGCAACTAGTTTAAAATGACGTAAGAGGCATAAAATTACCTAAGTATTTACAGTCTTTGGCCATGGTAATACGGAAAGATATTGTTTGTTGTATTTTTGAGTGAGGTTGTTTCTTTGTAGAGATCTGTGTAGAAGTGGGCATGGCGACAAGCGAGCAGCGACGATTCGTTTAGTAGACAGTTGACAGTCTCCACGCCACACTGACATTCCGATAGTAACACTGATAACAATTTTCAACATCTTTTTTGCTGACTCTATGTATCTATAGTGTGTGTGCGGACGGAACGAACTGTGTTAGCTGGGCTTGTGATAATAATTGTATGAAACTTCGCAAGGTTGAAGTGCAGTGAAGTGATTTTAGTGTGTAATTCGATAATGACTATTTTTTGTGTTGACTGTACCCGGTGACGTGACTTTGTTTTGATGTGTAAGTTTACTTTTTCATGAATATTTTTTTTTATCATAAACATTTACATAACTAATGAAAGTTAAGAATGTAACGTATTTCATTTACACTAAGTTGGATATAAAAAATAATTCACGGATGAATTATGTATACAGAAATCAGTACTTATAGAATACTTATTAGAAAAAATATTATGTAGCGACACAGAGTATACATATTCGTGGACACGTTAATTTACGTAACAAAAATAAATGGGTTAATAACATAGTGTAAACGATATTCATATATGAAATTATTTAGTACTGTTTAATTTTTAATTAAATAGTAGTATTTAATATTTCATACGTAAATATACACCTACCTGCCTCACTCAATATCTTTTTTATTGAGGGACTTATTTACGAGATTATTATATCTACATGGTATCGCAATGTTCTATCAGTAAGATTTACAATCAAAATTTAATGCCAGAGTGGAGGAGGCCATTGTTTAGCCTCCTGTATATGAAGATACCTATGAATGATCCATATCCAAATTGAAGTAAGAGTCATATCACCTCGTGTCCCTTATGTCAACTGAGATTTTCATCTATAATGTAATATAACTTGTTATACTTACGTATACCTCTTAATTCACGTAACCTATAATACCAAGAAGCCTAATATTATTGTTTTCTATGTAAATATAAAATATATCGGACAATTACTAGAAGTTTTAAATATAATAAGTATACTACAAAACGGGCATAATGTAAAATGATGAATGAATGAAATTAGGTACATTATTAATTCAATCTTTAGCCAAATACAACGGGTATCTTTCTACGATAAAAACACGACTTTTAAATAAGATACTTCAGAAATCCTTTCGACTTTCGACTTCTAAATCATGATTGCACTTAGGGCCTTACACATAATAAACACCGTCACGCCTATATTCCCCAATGGGGGTGGCAGAGGTGTACTGAGTACGCCCATTTTTCGCCGACGCTATTAGGTCCCATATACTAGAGGTCGAGTTTATTCATATACCCGGCACAATTCCAGACTCCGGACTCACACTGGAAAGTTTTCGTTATAAAAACTACATTTGTCCGACCTAGGATTCGATTGCAAGACCTCATGATCACAAAGCCTTGGGCTTTGCCGCTAGAGCAACGAGGCTGTAATACACATAATTCTTTAATTAATTCATTTCTCATACATAACTATTGCCAGTCATGACTATATAATGGTACGAGTTATTTAAGAAAGTATTTAATAGTTTTATGACCACGTTTTTGAGCATAGTATTTCTTGTAAATGAATTAATTAAAGGAAACCCTTATATTAATTCATCTCCATCGCGCGACAATTAACAGATAAATGGACATGAAACAGGGCAGCGTGAAAGAATAAACCGCGGCAGTGAAAAGGGAGAGCATGTCAAATTCAGATACTCGCGCTGCTCAATTTTATATATACTTCCCTGCCCACAACTGCGTGTTTGAGAAAGTCGAAGAGTGTAGGTACCGGGAAAAACCTACACTATCTTCCCATGACCAAATATACCGTGTCTTATCTGAAGGACAAATCAGGAGTCTCCGTAACCGACGCGAACTATGAGAGTGGAGGAAGCCAGAGAGGTCTGTAAGGAAAGAACCTGTTGGAACTTTGTACTATCTGCCTACCCCATAAAAACTGGCGTGATAATATATATAGATAGATAGAACTTAGTAATAAAACTATTAAGCACCTCGTTTGTTCAAATTCTTAGACTTACGAAAGATTCAACAACAACCTAGAGTTTAGAATCGTGCTCGCTATAGGCAATAGAATTTAACATGATCAGTGGAATAAATGTGGGTGTACACAACACGTCTATGTCACCCTCGCCTAAAGAAGTAACAGTGTTTATTTATATTTCTATCAAATATCTTTCTGAAATAACTATTTCCATTAGCGTATAAGGCTCTAGATACTATCACGATTTAAAAGTAAAATGTTGCGTAATATGAAATTTAATTTAATGTAGGACAGGATCAGATTTGACTTTTTATTTTGTTGGATTGAATTATGCTGTCATAATGAATGAAAAACCGGTATCGATCTTAGTTTAACTTAGTCTGTTCAGCGGAGAAACGCAGCCAGCATTCTTGCCACCGGAAGCGGACGCCGTTTTTATGGTAAGGTATTTTAAATAGGTTTATTGGAACTGTCTATCCATCTATATCATCACGCCACGGTAGACAGAGTTGCAACAGGTTCTTTCCTTACAGACCCCTCTGGCTTCCTCCACTCTCATAATTCGTCTCATACACGCTCGCTGATTACAGAGACTCTTGACTTGCCCTATTATCTCAATCTATCTATCTTTCTATCTATAACCTCACGCCAGATCCCTTGCGGGGTAGGCAGAGAGTACAGAGTTCCAACAGGTTCTTTCCTTACATACCTCTCTGGCTTCCTCGACTCTCATAGTTCGTCTCATACACGTTCGCCGGTTACGGAGACTCTTGACTTTTCCATCAGATAAGACTCGGTTTATTTGGTCGTGGTAAGATAGTCTAGGTCTTCCCCGGTACCTGCATCCTTCCACTTTCACATTGTATATCTGTTTTGTCATTCTTTCCTCTGGCATTCTTTCTATATGCCCGAACCAACGGAGCATGCCCTTTCTCATCTTTTCTCAATATCAATTATCTCAATATTTTTAAACTAGTACCATATAAAGTGCTAGGTATCAAGATATCGCAAGTTTTGTTATCAATGGCTAGGTGTCGGGTAGGGCGGGCCGGCGGCGCTGGGCGGTCGCTCGCAGGCACGCCTACCGCCGGTTCCCGCCAACATACAGCCTTATATCGCGGACAACCTACGTGGGAATCTGTACTGTGCCTTACATGTGTATTGTGAACTAAATAATGTGAATATAGTGGACATGGATATAGATTTTACGTGTACGTATTTAAGAAACATTTTGCCCATTCGGTATTCTTTGAGAAACGTGACAGGAAAATCTTAATTTTTGGCATAAATATAATAATAATATTAGCCCAGTTAAGAAACTGTCCCACGGTTGGGCACGGGCCTCCTCTTAAACTGAGAGGGTTTTAGGCCATAGTTTACCACGCTGGCCCAGTGCGGTTTTGGTAACTACACACGTCTTCAAAAAACTCTTAGGCATGCAGGTATTCTCACGATGTTTTTTTTTTCACCGTGAAAGCTTTTCGATAAAGACAGAGGTACGTGCCTGGGTTTGAACCCGAGACCTCTGACTTTGCAGTCCAACGGTCTAACCACCAGGGTAACACTGTTTATGCTTACGGAATCAATATCATTAACACTCATTGCAGGCGTAAACCTCCTCCCTCTTATGCCACATGTCCCAATCCTGAGCCATTTTTGGCCAGATCTTTCCTACGTACCTAAGCACATCGTCGACCCATCTCTGTACTAGCCTTTCACGATTATAATATCTTTTCCGTTGGCACCATTCGGTCAGAGACCTACTCCACCAGCCTTCCTCCTGCCATCTCCACTAGAATAGAAAATACGAAATATGTTAATATTATTAGCACTTTATCTATCTATCTATATTATCACGCCAGATTATTGTGAAGTAGGCAGAGAGTACAAATTTCCAACAAGTTCTTTCCTTAAGATCTCTCTGATTCCTTCACTTTCACATTTCGTTTCAAACACGCGCGTCTGTTTCCGAGGGCTCTTGACTAGCTCTTCAGTTAAGACACGATCAATTTGGTCATAACAAAAGAGTCTAGATATTCCCCCGTACCTACATTCTTCCAATTTTGTTTATCTGTTATTATTACTACCGTCTATGAAATTCAAGTACTCCTTGTGCCCATAAAATAGAAGGTGGGTATACAAGCCTTATCGTAAATAACGCATGACCTCAGACACCCCGATAAAACTAAATTTGAAAATTTAATATTTTTTTACTCATTATTTAAGCACTTTTTTACCAAAATTAACAATGAAACTTGTACGTGTTTATGTGCGTATTGCAAAATACATTTTAGAAATGTATTTGATATCTCCATATTGATATGAATCAAGTATAAATTTAGTTTATTATAGCACACTAAAGGAGTAACAACAATTTTGGCAAATTAAAAAAAAATAGAATCAATTCAACTCTCGATTTAGAACCTACTTTTAGGTCTTGCGTTTATTATGTTACACCTTGTATAATCTTTTAAGCGTCTAATGAATGTCATAATTTTTACCTATCTGCTCTTTGTAAGAATGTGAAAAAGACAAAAAAAAATTCTATAAATGTACAGTCTATAAGTTTAATATATTTACTACTACTACTACTATATCATCACGCCAGATCCCTTACGGGGTAGGCAGAGAGTACAGAGTTCCAACAGGCTCTTTCCTTACATACCTCTCTGGCTTCCTCCACTCTCATAGTCCGTCTCATACACGCTCGCCGGTTACGGAGACTGCTGACTTGTCCATCAGATATGACCCGGTCTATTTGGTCATGGTAAGATAGTCTAGGTCTTCCCCGGTACCTACATCCTTCCACTTTCGCATTGTATATCTGTTTTGTCATTCTTTCTTCGGATATTCTTTAATATATTTACGGTTTGTAATATTTTCACTCTTCGTGAGTCCAAAGTATTTGAATTCTTGAGCAATACCCCCCTAGTAATCCTACTAATATTAGTAAGATTACATAATACATAATATTATAACTGTAAAAGTTCGTATATTTAGATGTTTGTTACTCATCATCATCATCAGCCCTTGTCAGTCCACTGCTGGACATAGGCCTCTCCCATGGCACGCCACTAAGCTCGATCTTCAGCTCTCCTCTTCCAATCCCTGCCCGCTGCCTTACGAATATCGTCGCCCCACCTAGCTACAGGGCGCCCTACACTACGTTTGCCGACACGCGGTCTCCACTCAAAAACCAGTCTGCCCCAACGGACATTGGTTCTGCGGTATATGTGACCTGCCCACTGCACTTCAGCTTGCTAATTCGCTGAGCTATGTCGGTAACCTTGGTTCTCTGACGAATGACTTCGTTCCGGATTCGATCCCTAAGAGAAACTCCGAGCATAGCTCTTTCCATAGCTCGTTGAGCGACCTTGAACTGGTGGACAAGCCACACAGCGAGTGGCTACGCGTCTTGAACATATCCTCCAGTACATTGGTGAACAGTTTTGGTGATATTACATCATTTTGGCGCACTCCGCGACGCAGGTGGATATGTTCAGTCCGCTGGTTCTTTACTTGGACGGTCATCGTTGCGGCTTCAAAAAGGCATCTCACCACCTCAATCTATCGCCAATCGACTTGACATCGTTGCAAGGAGTCCAGAACTGACCAGGTCTCGACAGTGTCAAAGGTCTTCTCATAGTCCATGAAGGCTAGACACTAGGGCAGATTATACTCTGCAGTCTGCTGTATAATTTGCCGCACTGTGTGGATGTGGTCTATGGTGCCGTAACCACTTCGAAACCCGGCCTGCTCCAGTTGTTGAAACTCGTCGAGTCTTTGCGCAAGACGGTTCGTGATGACCCTTGACAACAGCTTGCATTCATGGCTTAGAAGCGATATGGGTCGATAGTTTTTCAAAAGGGTTTTGTCACCTTTCTTGAAAAACAGGACGACCACGCTTCTGTTCCATGCCTGCGGAGTTCTCCCAGTATAGAAGACAGTGTTAAATAACTTCCGAAGCTCCTTTAGTACTGGGGTACCTCCTGCCTTCAGAAGCTCAGTCGTGACGCCGTTCTCACACAAGGCTTTTCCATTTTTAAGCTGTTTAAGGGCCAACTTGATCTCACCCAGGCTGATCTCGGGCAAGTCTTCTGTGAAGTGGGGTGTAAGGGTCGCTCTGGGATCTCCTCTAAGAAATTCAGGTCGAGATGCGTGTGAGGCGTAGAGCTGGCTATAAAATTTTTTGACTTCCGAGAGGATTGGTTGTTACTCAATCACGCAAAAACGGCTGACCGGATTTTAATGAAATGAAGCACACAGTTAATTTATTACCTGGATTAATACATAGGAGACTTTTTATCCCGAAAAAATGTAAGGTTCCTGTCTAACTTCAATGCAAACGAAGTCGCGGGCAGAAACTAGTAATTAATATTCGATACCTCTAATCCAATATAGAAGTTGAACGCGCTCAAGTATAAAACATAAGTAGTGACACAAAGGTTTTGATAAAGGTAGAAGTTTCAAGCCGGGATTTGAACCTGGATCGATTATAATGCACACATTACTGAAGGCTGTCGTCTTCAGGAGAATTCCTGGGAGACTGCGAGGTGCACCTGCACAGCGCTACATGTCGCCGAAATTACATGTTATTTGGGTTATAAGGTTAATATGTGATATGTATGTTAGTCTGTAAGATAATTATTATAAGGACCTGTAAAATGAACAATTTCTGATGCCTGAAATAAATAAATTATATTATTATTATAATTATAAGCCTTACCAACTAGGCTATCATGATTCTATATTCAATAAAAAAATGTATTTATGTTATTATAAAACACACACCCTTATGCTCACTATCAATATACCCCTACCCATTTGAGTAACATGTTTTCGTACAAGCTTTAACGTGCTCTGAATTTATGCCCCACAAAAACATACTAGAAAGATTAAGTTAATTCGTTTTCTTGAAGAAACCGCCCGTTTTGCATTTCCGAGAAGCAACATTTAGTAAAACTATTTTTCTATTTTGTTTATTTTTAAATTTTAAGTTCCCGATGTAACGAGTGCTTTGCAGCACCCATGGTCGCGGGAGGGACTGAGGTGTCAGACGCCAAAAGGCATAGTTGTTCCGGGGTACCCTCAAACTTCTTAATTATTTTTGTTGGTCCGATATATGCAGAATGCTCACGGTGTCTTGAGGTCTTGCAGTGTTATGCTTGGTTTTGGATTTGATTATATTAATTACCGGATCCCAAGTCGATGAAAGCACCCAGCCATCAACTCTATTGAAATTAGGATGTTTTTAAATTTAATAGCCACGCCAAACATCCTTATTAGGGATTGGTGTTATTTCACAAGGATTTGAGGTCTATCAAATCTGATTTTATGGCGGGTGCGGTCAAGGACATGTTTACAGGCTGCAGACTTCTTTTAACGACGGTATGTGTGCGTGACGGAAGCTGTGTTTTTTAACCCGAGTTTTTACCGGTCTTTTTGAACCTCCTATATAAGTCCTATATAAACAAACAAAAACAAACAAAAAATATGACCTACATATGTATCCTACCTATATGTGCTATATATGTATATACAAGATGCAGGAGTATACAAGCTTGATTCTGAATGTAGTCTCTCTTATATAGACTTATATAGGCTATTTCCTTTCATTTATAATATCCAATGCCAACATCATAAGATTAATTGTGAAATAATTTAAAAAAAATAAAAATTCTGATTACGTATACCTTATTCTAAATATTAAAACTTAAACGGTCTTGTTTTTATATTTTTATTCTATTAAACTCTAGTTAAATTAATTGCAATTACTAATTTGACCAATCCTTTCACGAAATGTAGCCAGATCTAAAACTCATTCAGAGTACCGATGTGCCGAGGTGTAGTGTACCGAGGTGTAGGCTTTATTGGCATATTATATGAGTATTTATAGCAGTATTTACTTTTTACTAGGTAAGTATACTTGAGGTTCTCCGCAGTGCACGCAAGAACCTCGAATTATAACTGGTTCTGTCATTGCCAGTTCACTCTACTTACCTCATCCACTATTATTTACAGCCATCAATTATTAACTACTGTAATATCTTCCATCCTTCCAGTCTGGAAGGTTATGGGGGAGACCTTTGCCGAGAGTGGAACAAATAGAATAAGAACAAATATACCTTAAGTAAAAATAGTCCCTATAGGGATGTAACGATGTCGGTATTACCATTTTTAAAGTTTGATAAAGAATAGTTTAAATTTAATAAAACAATATAATATTACGCAAAATCATCAGAACAACTTAAACAATCCAAAAACTTAAAAAAAAACATAATTTGATCAAAATAAATTGAAACTCAATAAAGTTTTGAACTTTAATAATTAAACGTTGATTAACATGTTGTCTAATAAATTATAGGAAATCAACCAATATTTATTGCGTATTGTGGCTAGTAATTTAATCATTTTATTTTGAAAAAATAAAAAAATATATTCTTCTTATTTTTTTACGTATCGATAGGTACCATAATAGTCTTTACGATACTATATTTTGTTTGAATCTTTCCCGTTCAATATTATCACACGAAATACAGTCGATGTAACGAAGCTTCTCTGGTAATGAGCAAGGGATGAAAGTGCACACACCCCTTTTGTGATCCATCACCGACTTCAATCAGAGTTCGCTATACTCCTGACAACTCTAACTTAGAATAATTACGCTACTAATAGAAAAGTTTTAGATAACTTTAATATTCAAGTAAATTATATATATGCAAGAAATAAAAAAACAGTGATAGCCTAGTGGTTAGACCGTTAGACTACAAAGTCAGAGGTCTCGGGTTCAAACCCAGGCACGCACCTCTGTCTTTTCGAAAGCATGTGCGTATTAAAAATTAATTATCACTTGCTTTAACTGTGAAGGAAAACATCATGAGGAAACCTGCATGCCTAAGATTTTCTTGAAAGTGTGTGAAGTTCGCCAACCCGCACTGGGCCAGCGTGGTGGACTATGGCCTAAGCCCTCTCAGTTTGCGAGGAGGCCCGTGCCCAACAGTGGGACGGTTTCTGAACGGGGCTAATATTATTATGATAATTTAATAAGCTTACTATACAATAGTTCTGTGCTAATAGTTGTAACAAGATTAGATTAACAATTATGTCCTAAAAATATGTTACTCAGAAACTAATTATTTTAATACCACCTTACTTATTAATGTAGGTATCCTAATAGTGCGGTGATAAATATTTTAACTAAATACATTAAAAATTAGTAAATTTAATCCATTTTATATCATTTATATGCTATGCAAAAAAAATTAAATTTGAGTCTGAATGTATGCATCCTAAAAGGTACAAGTAATATGGTTTTAGGCATAATAAATTGTCCCAAGACACATTTCCATCTTACAGACGTTTCTAAATTTTCTCGGATCCTCAATGCAAAATTCAATTCATTGTCTGGCCTTGAGAATTTCGACCAAAACTGACTTCTCAATAGGTATCACAATTAAATTTAAAAGAATATATTTTTATATCATCTGAATTTATTTGACGAGTTCCTTCAGCTCCCAATATCTCAGTACATTTTCAACACACAATCCTCTGCCAATATCAGTATTAGTGTCAAAATCCGCAGGTTAAGCGGCAACCCCGGCGATCCATCACGAATCCCAGCCTCCGCCGGCGAGGCTCATGTACCGCGGACATTTACGACCGGAATTATGACGTATGCCTTCCGCCACGCGGGTACCCTGCGACAGTTTGTCGAACAAGCCGATATATGCCTTGTACACTTTATTTATTGCTTTTAATATCAACAAGTAATAGATATATTTCTTTCTTCTTTCTCTTCTTCATTTTCTTTTTCTTAATCGTAGCCCAGACGAAGAATTATTCCTGTGTCGTAAATGTGTGTACAAACATGTCAACAAAAAACATTTGTGGGTCACAATAAGATTTGTCCCGTGCAGGGCCGTGGGCAAAGCGGCCTATGTTTAAACTACTCGTTGTTTTATTTGTATATGATTATACAAATAAAACGAGTAGAGAGTCAAGAGTCAAGTCAAGAGTCTCCGTAACCGGCGAGCGTGTATGAGACGAACTATGAGAGTCGAGGAAGCCAGAGAGGTATGTAAGGAAAGAATCTGTTGGAACTCTGTACTCTCTGCCTACCCCGCAAGGGATATGGCGTGAGGTTATAGATAGATAGATAGATTATACACAGTTTTTGGTATAAAGTGGGAACGTTTTATAACTTCACATTTCACAATGCTACGTATTTTATTCTAGTGTAAATTAAATAAACAATTTTATATAAGATTCTACGCGATAACTCCGCAGAATATCTGACTGTCTTATAAGTATATGTTTCGTTACTTTGTATAAACATATTCCTATCAGTATAATAAATGTAATCTTCTAGATAACTCAATAACGCCTGAAATCCATTAGATGAACATTTTAGATGTATTTCGCTACATATTAACAGTAATTGTTGGTATTATCAAGTAAATATGGTGGGCCCTATTAAATTATTTTGCGGGTTCTTAATCTTTTTGAATATCTAAATGATACTCATTTTAAAATTCTTACCGGACAACAAGAATTCTTATGAAATCGATATGAGTCATGAAAAAAAACATGACTCAGTCATAGCCGCAGGCAAAAGCTAGTTTAATACGAATTTGTACAAAGAACCATTTATCTCAAAAGCTAGATAACTCAGACTGAAACTTACTTTTTAATTCGCTATCATATTATTGCCATTAACCTATGAACAATCCAGGTTATTGACTAATGAGGTAATAAAAAGGTTTCACTTTCGTTACATTAAATACCTCATATTGTGTTTCCCAATTTACTATTGCGTTAAAATAAACGTCAGAAATGACAAGCTTGATAAAAGTAAAAAATATAGTTTAAACAAAACTAAAAAGACTCACTTTAATAACTTGCTATTAAACTGTGTTTGTTTAGTTTTTTTCCAACTAAATGATTTTATTGTGAAAACCGTGGAGTACATTTTTTTTCTCTATATTATTTCTACTCATCTCCATAGAATTAGCAAATCTTTCATGGCGCAATGTATACGCTTCTACAACAAATTACCCATAGCTCTCCCAAATATGCCTATTAATAACTTTAAAAAGGCTAATAAAACTAGACTATATACGAGTAGTAAAGGATATTATAACATTTCCGAATATATCCACGATAAAACTGATCGGCAACTCCTCATTCGGCAACAAAGATAAATAGAAAGGCCAGTCCAATTAATTTAAAAGACTAGCTCGCTGAGTTTCTCACCGGATCTTCTCAGTGTGAGGCCGCGTTCCGATCCGGTGGTAATTCTAAAAAATGTCATAATTTTTGACGTTTGTAAGCGCTCCTGTATGGCCTATACAAATAAAATGTTTTGACTTTGACTTTTTTATTATTAATATTTTCTGTAAGGAAAGAACCTCTTGGAACTTTGTACTCTCTGCTCCGCAAGGGCTCTGGCGTGAAGTTAAATGTATAGATAGTAAATTTTAATAATTATTAATAATACGATTACAAATTGATCACCCTTTGATTTTCTTCCACGTTCATGAAAATGAAGTTATGTGGTACAAAATAAAACTGGAAGAAAACTAATCATATTCCATTGCGAGGACCCAGCCAGTATGTATGGAACATTTATGGCTACATGCTATTGGATCGTATTAACCCATCTATCATCTAACTCGGCTTAACGACTATCGCTTTAAGTGGTACCTGGAACCAATGGCTCAGAGCGCCTTTCAAGGCACGGAGATGCTTGAAATTAACCGACCGGTTACCTATTCCAGACTTATCGAGCCGAATCATGAATTATTGTTAACTATCTAGCCGTTAACTAGCCCGCCATCTTAGATCAGCTTGGTGAGACTGACTATCGTTGAGGCAAACGACCCCCTATGGTTAAATTGTGTGACAGCCAAGAACACATCTTTTCCGTAGACCTATGAACGTCTTTTGATTCCGCCAGTTTGAAATTATATAAAGTACACCGGTATATATCGGTCTTTTTAGACAATAGATTGACCAGGGTGCAATCTGCCTCCTTGCCAAAATTCATGAATATCTCTAATCATTATCATATCTTTGCGAAATATGGTTACCTATTACATAAGATCTACCACGGTTAGAAGTTTTTCAACAAATTTAACTCCATGTCATATTTGCATGCCAAAAAGAGTTACCTATTGGAACTCTGTACTCTCTGCCTACCCCGCAAGGAATCTGGCGTGATGATATATATAGAAAGAAAACAGTTTATTATATTCCATTAGGTTCCTTCCAAGAGGTTTCATTGAGAAATAATCTCAGATCTCGTCAGTGCATTATTTCAGATCAAAGTCCACTTACACGAACAAATATCACTGGGTTTTCAACTTGCACTCCCACGAGAACATAACCAGTATAATTTGCTGTTGATACACAAAAAATAATTATTCCCCTGCCTATTAGACATGGCGAGGTTAGATGGAAGTAGAAAGTTAATTCCATATCAAATAGGCAAATTTCTAATGGAGGCACAACTTTTAGATTTCTTGTGTGAAGTTTCTCCAAGTCGTGTTTATACTGCAATGGGGTTTTGCAATATCTAACATTAACCTATTAATAGTGATTAGTAGATAGTATCAGTATAAAGATGAGATAGGGTATGCTCCGTTGGTTCGGGTATAGAAAGAATGTCAGAAGACAGAATGACAAAACAGATATATAATGCGAAAGTGGAAAGGATGTAGGTACCGGGGAAGACCTAGTACTATCTTACCATGACCAAATAGACCGAGTCTTATCTGAAGGACAAGTCAAGAGTCTCCGTAACCGGCGAGCATGTATGCGACGAACTATGAGAGTGGAGGAAGCCAGAGAGGTATGTAAGGTAGGAACCTGTTGGAACTCTGTACTCTCTGCCTACCCCCCAAGGGATCTGGTGGAATGATATAGATAGATATAACCTATTAGTGGGATGGGAAAGTCTAAGGTACTACTACAAGATAAACATTTGGTCTTGTGTGTTCTGTTCATTTTTTGGAAATTCTGGTTAGTTAAGTCTGAGTTCAGCCTATATTGTTTTGCTAGGCCATTTCCAGTAAAGCTTTGTTAGAGAAAGCTCCTACAGCTTTCTCATATAAAGCGAGGTCCCAGGGGTTAAATAAGGCATACTCGACCAGGGAGACGGTGGAGACAATTGTAACCGAAATTAAAAACTTAACGTTTCTGTTTTGCTGTGTTTTGTTGGTTTAGTAGCAAAGCGCATCGCTTTGTGATCACAAGGTCCTGGGTTAATATCCAAAAAATAAATGTACAAAAGTGAGCTTAACTCAAAATTGAGTTATCTGACAACAAACCTTTGAGTGACAGAGAGACAAAACATTAAAATAAGTATAGAAATAAGTGTACAACACGAAGGGTATAAGGGTTTTGGATCATAAATTGATAGAATGCATATATACCTATAAATATACTACACACTATACGATAACATAAAATATACTACATTATATAATACATACATACATACATACATATAATTTACATAGATAGGAAATGGTCTTTAATGCTTTTCTTGAAAATCTGTGGAGTAGGGCTATCAAGTAAGGAGTGTGGAAAAGAATTCCACAAGCGGCCATCACGTACAGTGAATGAGCCAATGTACCGGCTCGATGCGTGTCAAGGAGTACTAAGAAGAATAGAAGATAAAGAGCGACAGGGTTTTTCTCTGGGAATTAAATACTCAAAGCGTTCCCGTAGATATATAGGGGAGTTCGGATTGTGAAGCACAGAGAAAAGCAAAGAAAGAATGTGAGTATCCCTACGCTGCCGAATAGGGAGCCACCTCAATTTAGTCCGAAAATCTGACACATGATCATATTTTCGAAGGCCAAAAATGAAGCGGATACAGAAGTTCTGCAGACGCTCAAGTTTACTGAGAAGTTCTTCAGTTGCATCAAGAAAACTAACATGGGCATAGTCGAGTAGTGGTAAAAGAAGAGATTGGGCAAGAGTTACTTTAGTTTTAAATAGTAGGAACTTCTGGAGCCGTTTGAGAGATTGGAATGAGTAATAAACCCTCATGCTTACTTCTGCAATGTGTACATTCCAAGACAGATTGCAGTCTATGTAGACATCCAAGTTTTTGGCGCTACTCGAAAACGGTATCGGAATAGAGTCATAGAAAACTTGTAGAAAAGACAGGTGATCTAAAACATTGTAAAAGTATCTGCCACTAATAATGAGAGCTTGTTATTTTGCTGGGTTCACCAGGAGACCAAAAGTTTTTGCCCAATGATTGATTTTTTGAAGATCGTTATTGATGGCAACAATAGCAGCACAGTAATCATCAACTTCGAAAAGACGATAAAGTTGCAAATAGTCTGCATAGAGATGATAATGTGAAGATATAACAGTAGTGAGTGTGTTGATAAAAACCGAAAAAAGAAAAGGAGAGAGTGGCAAGGTAGCGACCTTGCGGGACACCCGCAGTCAGATTACACCACTCAGAGGAGAACTCATCGAATCGAACCGACTGCGAGCGACCGCGAAGATATGAGTTGAACCAAGCAGTTACAGAAGAAGAGACGATTAGAGAGGAAAGAATTCCCTAGAAAATGTCAAAATCAACAGAACTAAAGGCACTGCTAAAAACTAACAAAACTAATACAGTAATAAGTATATTCTCCATGGCTAGACGTATGTCGTCAGTTATTCTAACTAACGCTGTTACAGTGCTATGGCAAGGACGAAATCCTGATTGGTAGGGACTTAGCAGACCATTAGTGAGATAGTTGATTTTGAACAACCCCTCTCAAAAACCTTAGACAGAATTGGGAGTATAGATATAGGACGAAAATGGGAAACAGAAGATGGATTCGAAACTTTGGGAAGCGGTAAGACATGAGCCTTCTTCCAGGCTGAGTGAGAGGTGCAAGATTGCAGAGAAAATTTAATAATGTGGTGTACCACAGGAATAGGATCATCTAAGATGGAACGAACGATGGAATTTGAAGACCGTCATCACCCACCGCTTTTGTGGAAATAAAAATGACTTATTTTTTTAATCTCTCTTTCTGTTACCTGGTGAAAAGAGAATGAAGTACATGCTGGCAACGAAAGATTAGGTGGGCTGTTAACAGTAGCAGATTTAATGTTGTCATCCAGAGTGACCGGTTACTTGGAGAAATACGAATTAATTGTGTTAAGGTCTATATCGGGTGTACCATCACAAGATGCATTTCCGATACCAAGAGACTTAAGAAGTGTCATTGAGTCATGAATATGGCGTCTCTTAGCATCTCTACACAAACGGTTGCAACGATTCCGCAGCTTTTTATATAGAGACCAGTTCTCTTTTAGGATTTTTTTTGTAACGTCTCTTAACTTTGTCTCTTTTTGACATTTCTCTTTTAATATTATCTGATACCCAGGGTGCAGGGAGGTGCTTCATTTTTACTTTATTCTAATGAGCATGTTTATTATATAAATCAAGAAGTATAAGTAAGAATAAGTGTTTATTATATAATTCAATCTTGTTGAAGTGTATTTTTTCTAACGGTACATGACAATAGGCTGGCCCCTATTACATGGGACCTAACATTGTCGGCAAAACGTGGGTGTACTTAGTACACCTCTGCCACCCCCGCTTGGGGAATATAAGCGTGACGGTGTGTGTGTGTTTCTGTTTTCAAGGGTTTTAGCGTGATAATATAGATACATAGATTTTCAGTTATCTATTATCATTTAATGGAACTCTATCTATAAGGTATCGAGTTGATTATACTGGGTAAAATTCTAAACTTCAGACTGTGGATTTTTTGATATAAAAACCCCCTTTGACCACGTGGTCACTCCAATGACAATAGGTCAACCTATTCTAAATGTATACCCCAGAACCTAGTAATCATCAGCCACACCATCATCATTATCATAAATCAGCCAGTATGTATCCACTGCCGAGTGTAGGCCTCTCCTCTATCACACCACTCGTTCCGAGTCCCCCCTAGTCTATTTCACGATTTGCCAGCCACCTTCACGATGCCATCACTCGCATACATCAACCAATATATTTATATTTTCATTTACATCCCAGAACCGATAAAATTTATTTCATTTGTCTAAAATTGTAGGCATATTTGCTACTACAAGTATTTGTTTAATCAACGTTCTTGTACCATATCAGTTGGTACCTACATAAGTTCATACAGTAGTCATTGTTTGTGACCGCGTGACGTTATAATTATAAAGCTTCCGTTTGTAAATTGCATTTTTTTTTGGTTTATTAGCAAGCTAGTGTATTGTTTGCGTGAGACAGTTTTTGCTCCTAGATCATGACTAAGTTTGTAATGAGTTTTTACTACCCAAAATATAATTTGTCATTTAAAAAAATCGAAACACGAAGTTTTACGAGCATCCTGTAATATAAGAATAGTTATAAATTATGGTAAGATAATGTAAATCAGGCAAGGTATTCTGCCAAAAAGTCGAATATTTTGCAAATAATATTTGGCTTATTTTCTTAACCTGTATAGTTCCACTGCTGGTCAAAGGTCTCACTCATAATTTGGAAAGTGATGGCATGTTTGTAGAAAAAAATTACCGTATTTCATATTTTTTCTTCGTCACATTTAACATCAAGTTATAAAAAACTGTTAAAATATTTCTTTTAAATTTTACTTGAAACTCCGAACAAACGTTATAAATGTTTAATCTACTCTAAGACCCAGCTTTCTAGGTGATGCATTATATTTTGTATTATATACACGGTGTAATTTTAGTCGTCCTGGAACGAAAGCCCAGGTGACGTATCCAATGCCCACTGTTTACTGATACTAAAAAATACGAAAAAAGAACACTTCAAGTAGTAATATATCCATAAATAATAATATTAGCCCTATTAAGAAACTGTCCCACCGTTGGGCACGGGCCTCCTTTCAAACTGAGAGGGTTAAGGCGCCACCACTAGTGTTGTAAAAATGAGCGCTGAAGATAGCGTTTAGCGCTGAGTCGACGCTCACGAGCTTTGAAACACGTAGAAGAAAAAGAAAGAAAGGAAAAATATTTATTCAGCACAGCACACATAGAAAATATATGAAAGGTAACAAAAGAAAATAAAATACGAAGAAAGACAAATAAACTACTGCTGCTTCTTGTGACGTATGCCTCGGTGTGAGCTGTGCCGAAAGGCATTGGGCTCAGCATGTGTTGGAGGGGACAAAGTCTCCCCCAACGCTGGTTTTCAGCCAAAGCCTCCTCAGCTACTATTTATTGTACATAAATTTTTTTACCCTTAATGCTGACGCAGTCGCCTAAACTGCGTAATACAAATACAGTAAATACATAATTATGTAATATAATGTGTAAATAAAGGACATAAATATTGTATACATATATAATGAAAGAAAAGACGCGAGCGTTTTAAACGCTGACTCGAGCGTTTTTACAACACTAGCCACCACGCTGGCCCAGTGCTGGTTGGCGAACTTCACAGTAACTTTGCAGTCCAACAGTCTAACCACTAGGCTATCACTGCTTATATCCATACCAATACTAATTTAGTGTATTAATAAACACTTATACCAAGCTCAAAACGGCATTGAGGGAAGGCACAGCTCATCAGCTGACCGATAGATCCGTAGTACCTTTGGTGTTCCGTATTTTCACCATCGCTATGATATTCGGATAAGCCAGTGGGTAGATTATAGTAGTTTTCTTTGTAATATTTTTTTATTACCAGTAGGCTTTCGCTCCAGGACAACAAATATACACCGTGTATACCAACGTTGGCTACTTTGTTGCTATTGTAAAACTGAGCCTTCTAGGTGATATATTATATACCAACATAGTTTGTCTACGATTCGACCTCGCAATAAACATTACAGTTGTCGCCGCTACGGAGATTGACAAATAAACAAGCAAGCAGACAGTCAATTGCTCAGCTGATGAATGCGTGTGCGTGCTCGCGTGAGAATGGATTAAATAATGAGGAGTAACGGCCATCCGACGAACCGATCGTATCAGAGCCGTGTAAGTGCCGAAAATACTCGTACGCTCTTCCACTCCGATCTCGGTCTCGAATATATTAGCGCCTATATTAAAAAGGCGACAACTCGACACTTCGCGAACGCATCTTCCAATGCGAATCCGCTAAGAGTGGCCACCGCCGACTACGAACCCGACCTCTGCCGCTACCGCCGGCCGCGACATGTTCTCACCGATCCCCCCGATGCTTTGACATCGCTTCTTTCCGCTCCGGATAAGGACGACGACGACGAAGTCGTAGATCCCCTAGCCCGCCGACCGGTGCACTAATTACACCCCCTCCCCCCGTAGCGACTGTCCAAACCAAGGCCGTTCCTCCTTGGGGCGCTCTCGAGTATGTCGTCCCTTGCCCTTCTGGCTCGAGCGTGGTGGTTGTACGCTCGCCCTGAAGTCCGGTGAAGCTGTAAAGGCCTCACGGCCAACAGCGTATATTACTCAAACACACACTCGTACGCTCTCTATTCAGCGTACGTATGAAGATAGTTATATATTTTCTTTTGCTGATATTTTAGATATGCATTTTCTTTATGGAAGAGAAGAGAAACGAGTTTACAGGTTGCTTGATAGTAGACAATCACTGCTGTCAATTAGCAACTTCAGTCACCGATGGGGACCTTTTAGTACCCTGGGGGTTAGTTTTCCAGATCTCTAAGTCACCAATGAAACGCAGTAACAATGTTACGGCTTCACACCGGTTTCTGTGAGAAGGTGGTGGTGCCCGGTCGAGCCAGTCCAAATACAAGCTGCAACTCAGTATAAGCATAGGAAACATATATCTTTATACTGTCGTACAGATGTCCGCTAGGCTTCAAAAATTCTCTGATATATGTAAATCTTGAGTATTTTATTCAAATCAGGTTTTAGTGGGATTGCCTCGTCTTTCTAGTGGCGCATGGTCCAGCTTGCGATTACGAAGTCTTGGCTTCGAGTCCTAGTTTAAACAAACATTGACAAATAAGCAGACAGTCAATTGCACAGCGGATGAGTACATGTGCGTTCACGAGAATACGAGAGAACAACACACTCTTAAATATTTTATTAAGATTAAACTTGTATTTTATTCAGATTTAACTCGTTGGTCTGGTGGCAAAGCGCATCGCTTTGTGATCACGAGGTCCTGGGTTCAAATCCTAGGTCGGACAAGTGTAGTTTTTTGTAACGAAAACTTCCCAGTACATTCCGGAGTCTAGTGTCCGGTATATGACAATAGGCTCGGCCCCTATTACATGGGACCTAATATCGTCGGCGAAACGTGGGTGTACTCAGTACACCTCTGCTACCCCTGCTTGTGGAATATAGGCGTGACGGTGTATTAAGATTAGGTATTACCGCCTGAGTTGCCTAGCCCGCAAGGGGTCTGGCGTGATGATATAGATAAATAAATATATATTGAGGTTTAGTAAGGCTGCCTTGTTGGTGTACTAGCGTATGGTGCAGCTAACGATTGCGAGGTCTTGGAGTTAAATTTTAGTTCCTAAAAACGAGGGTATTCCGGTCGAAAAATTCTCAGTTGAAGTTGTCTAGTCCTTGTCTTTCATTACCACTAAACTATGAAAAAAAAAAGAAAACACCGTCACGCCTATATTTCCCAGAGGGGGTGGCAGAGGTGTACACGACCACGTTTCGCTGACAATGTTTGGTCCCATGTAATAGGGGGCGAGCCTATTGCCATATACCGGGCACAATTTCAGGCTCCGGACTCATACTAGGAATTTTTCGTTAGAAAAACTACAAAAACTACATCTGTCCGACCTAGGATTTGAACCCAGGACCTCGTGATCACAAAGCGATGCGCTTTGCCACCAGACCAACGAGGCAGTCAAAAGTCAAAGTCAAATGAAAAACAAGGAGTACTATAAGTAGTACTACTACTATAGTACTATAAGTACTCCTTGTCTTTCATTTGAATATCATGTACGATGGAATATTATACTTTTTTTAAAAGGGCTTGCTTGTATTTATAAAATACCTGCCATAATCCACGTTAACTCCAACCTCACAAATAGGACCACTCCTCGGATTCAGTATATTGAACCAAACACACGAACTTTCGTGCAACAGTCCTGCCCTCTATACCTACATGTATATACGTGCGGTTGTGGGCGGCATCCGGACGCACGCCATTCGATTCCCCGAAGAGGAAATCGTTACGGCCGGCAAATTGGGCCCTAACCACTACTTTGGACCCGGGACCTGCACGCAGACGTTCACTTATATACTCTTGGTATACCTTGTAAATAACAAAATTGAAGGTAATGAGCACTTATCCTTGGCCGCCATTACGTGAAGATTGGGCTCGCGAGTTTTTATAAGAATTTGAATATGGAAGCGCATAATACTGGCCAGAAAAACGTTGGCAACTTTTTGTTTATGGTCTCGTGGTTTTTATTTTTTCTTGTTTGCCGTCGAATATTTTGATAAAAAAATTATTAAATTTTACGTAAAAAAGATCATATATAAACACAAATACTTTGATCAATGGGTTTGGGTTGAGTAAGGGTTGAGTCTAGTTCTACGTTTCCTTGCTTTTTTTTCTATAAAACTACTCGTATCAATAAAGATTAAACAAGATAAAATTAGCTACGTATATTGTTATTTTGTAAGCCCCGAGATTCTGAAGTCAAAACGTCTTCTGAAATGGGGCCATAAACAAATTCATAAGTAGGCTCTACTCGCATTTTTATGCGTTTTTAAGGGCGCCCCCTTAGGGTGCTACGGCAAAGTGAAACGCGGCGTAAAACCTGCGGAACCCTGCTGAGATACAAGAGGGAAAGCCGTGCCGTGAAAACGCTTCAAATTTTATTTTCCGTTCAAATATCGTAATTTTACTTGGGTCCCGGAACTACTTAGTCCCGGATTGTTGATAACCTTAATCTGAATGACTATTTTTAAACTTATCAAAAGCAGTTAGACCGTTGGACTGCAAAGTCAGAGTTCTTGGGTTCAAACCCAGGCACGTACCTCTGTCTTTTCGAAAGCATGTACGTATATAAAATTAACTATCCCGAGCCCAACGGAGGGACAGTTTCTTAACGGGGCTAATATAAAAAAAAGTTGCTCTAACGACTCCTAACATTTACGTAGCTATGTATAATTATTTTGTCTCTTGTGTACTTAAATTTTCTACTTACGGTTTTGAATAATAATTGCATTAGTGTGTAAAATAATAAAATGCGACCAAGTCTCAGAAACTACGGTAACTTTAATGCATCTACATTCTTAATTTCCTATGCATGTACGTACTGATAAAAACACTCTTCGAAAGGAAATTACATTTCGTTGTCCATCCGCCGCTCACACGACACACACAGAAAATTTTTAATTCAAAACACAGAATAACCCATACGCATTAAAATAGGTTTACCGCCAGCCGTTCCATTTTCAAAATAAAAAAAAATATATAAAACAAAAGGCGCGTTCCCGCCATTTCTGCGGGCCGCGCCGCAAATTCCAGCGGAAAAAATCGTATTTCGAACGCGGTTTGAATTTTAATTGACGGCCAACAACGGCATCGGCGCGATGTGAATATTTTCGACTTTACATCTGGATCTGTTGGGGTGTGTTTCAGTTTAGTTCACCAGTTGCGGGCTATAAAAGTGACGGCACACGTCCGCAACCTCGACCGCCCTTCTGGAGGGTTCTCAGTACGTGTCAAATGTAAAGTACCTTTATCAGACGGTAACTTTACGGTTAAAAAATATTAACATGGCCAAGTCGATAGTTTCCCAGATCTATGGATAGATGGAAATAAAACAAAACACTCTGAGGGTCGAGAAGCTGAACTCGCAAAACAATGCGGCATTCAATTCCTTTGTTGTGCGAGTTCCCACCACCAAGCTGGAGACCTTTGAGGAGTTCTGGCCGAAGGTTGTCGTATTAAGAAGCTTTCGTAGGAGACTGAGAGATACCCCTGCAGAGCACAACGCCGTAAGAAACATGTATCGTCGGCTATACATGTTACTTACGGCCGGTTTCAGTATTTAACTCAAGGAAAGATATGTAGATGTAGTAGGCAAACTACGGTTAGAATTTTAACATATTTTGTATCATATAAATCTGTCAAAATTCTACAGCCGGCCATTAGTTTTTATATTTTGTATGTATGTTAGTCTGTAAGGTATATATTCTATGTGCCTGAAAGGTGAACAAAATTATTTTTGTAAAATTTCAGTTGCCTGAAAATAAATTAGTCATTATTATTAGAATAAAAAATGGTTTTAGCGGAAGCTAGAAACCCTGAATTGATTAGTTGAACCGTTCAATCACTGAATCCTCAAGTGATCCACAAAAACAACAATTGACATTCTGTACCCTCTGCTCATCCCGCGAAAAAAATTGCATGCAGCCAAATACTTTTTAATTTTTTTTAATACTCTACCAATCTTACAGAATGAATGAAAAACCGTTAGGAAGATTTATTAATTATGTTCCGAAGGCATCATCATTTCTACCAAGTTGCAAAATTGTGCACCACACCTACAGTATTGAAATATCTCTTAATGGGTATTACTAAATTAATAAATGCCAAGGTTGAAGTTAATATTACGTCATTTGAATTTTATCTCTGTCTACGCATTTTTAACGTTTTCAGTTATGTTAATGAAAAAAAAATTAATAGCTTTATTGTTGTCAGTCACGTCCAGTACAGTCCATGAATACCGCTAAATTACAATAAACAATTTGGCGCTTTCATTATTTGCGAGTTCATCAGGACGTTAGCCGTGACAATTACGCGACAAAGCCTCGGTAATGTCGGCCGTCCGCGAATAATTGCGACATAACCACGAGACAACCTTCTCCCGTTACATTTAATTCGGCGCCTCTCTATTTGTTCCAAATTGACGTAGATTAAATGCTGCTTCGGTTTATACTGCGGTATTTATTAATTTATGTTCTTGACTGTACCTGTCTTATTTCTTATTTTATTTCTTATTTTTTAAACGTAGCCCCACACTAGGATTTATTCCTGTGTCGTGGGTGCGTTTACAAACATGAAAATTTACATACACAAATATCCAGACCGGAACAAATAATTGTGGATCACACAAAGATTTGTCCCGTGCGGGACTCGAACCCACGACTATTAGACGCAGTGGGCAGAGCGGCTTAAGCTCTTAACCACTGCGCTAAATCGTCTGTCATGTCACATGGTTCCCCACTCTACCCGTTTACCTCACTGTTAGATAAACATACACATGTTGATCTTATGTTTATGTAAAATCTAAAGTCATATAACAATAGTAGGTCCACGGAGAAAGCAGTAATTGTTTTAAGCATAAATATATCGAAACAATTTCAAAAGCTTTTATTTAAAATACCTAGAACTTTTTAGATCTAGGAATCTGCTTCCAAAGCATACCTTGGATTAAATGAAAGAATCATTGCATATCGCCATATGCCGCCGCTTGTCACGACTTCAAAAGAATCCTAAAATTAATTATTTAAAAAATACAGTTTCAAAACATTTTTGTTTCAGATAATAAGAAGCAGCCGCGACCGAATATAACAACCGCAGCGTCTCTTCTCTACAAGTAAACTTTAAAAAGATGACGCATGCAGCAAAACGAAAGACCAACACGTCACGTGAATGAGCACGCTCCACACAGCGGCGTGGCACACCGGCAGCGATGCAAGAGATTTGCAACACCGCAGCCCTGCCGCTCGACACTAACCCGCTGGTCCGCAAGATAAAATGCGAAGAGTTCCCCGCCATCAGAGGGAAGCAACACACGAGAGTTGGCATGGGGGTGCGCGATGAAATGGAAGAGGATTTCGCCGTGAAGACGAGGAACACGCCGCCGATGGGGCCGGCGCCAGGACAAGAGCATCCGCGCATGGAGCACGGAGGCAATGGCTTCTGGCTCGCAGCCGTCACCACAGCGGGAGCACCGCACCCGATGCTCGAAACATGCACCGAAACCGGCTTCATCAACAGCCAACCTTCAATGGCGGAATTTATGACTGCGCTGCCCCAGTTAGGAGGCGGAGAACTAAGTCCCCAACACACTCCGCCGGGATACCCCCCGGACTTGCCATCACCGGGCGGCGGACTAAACGTACCAGAGTACCCATGGATGAAAGAGAAAAAAACAACAAGAAAAAACAGCCAACAAGGTGAGTGGGATTTTATAAATAAGTAGGTTGTACGTGCGACAATCGCTTTCGACCGCCAATAGCGGTCAGAAACACTATCAACCGCCGCCATCGCGCCGCGGGCTCCAATAAGAAAACGGCTCCACCATCAAACGCGAACATTTTCGTTTCGTAAGTGCGCCTAACTGCCGCGTGAATAACTACTTCGGAATTATTATTGTGCCTTTCAACGGCAGCAACAAATGGCCATTCAACCATTGTGTTCTGGTTCACGGTCCCAGAGTTTCTTTAATGAACATCAAATTACTCCGAAATATATTGAATTGTGTGCCGCGACGACGTTTTGTGTTCGTAACTGTTGTTCGGGTGTGGGAGTGGTATCGAAACGTCGGCGGAGGTATTATCCGAGCCACCGACCCAATGCCAACATGGCGTGTAACGGAACGGAATACCCGACATGCACTATAACCACAAATTATAAGTGAGAACATTTTAAAACATAATTTTTATATGCTGACAAGCCTTGTAGGTGAATGTATTGAAGATTATAGAGCCGGGTCTTCATCAGGCTTTGTTCTATTTTAATATATTCTGCTACTGTTTGCCTATGTATTTATTACTGTATTATTCATCCAATACATTATTAATTATACCTACGGGTAACCTAATGATCTTGAATAACGTACTTGCTGCTACACTTATCAAGGTCGGATTAAACAACTAGCATAATATCCAAAGCACGAATTCCTAAATACTTTTTTAAGATCTCGACAAAAAAATAAACATCGCATTTTTTTGCACAATCAAACGCTATTACAGCGGATTAAAAGGCCAAATGACCCCAAATTTGTCGGCGGGACAATACGTCTCTTGGCCAGAACAATGAGGGTTGGATGATCCATCACCATCCGTCGGCTCGCCTGTGGGAACGGGGCCTCACCTGGTACTGCACCGATACATCATGCTCTGAGATCTGCTACAAATTACGACATAAACATCCTAGTTGGGAACCTTGGGAACATTATGATATCAATATCTATGAGTTCTTGTCTACAACTATTTCACAGAGATGCATATATTCTTGTTCTTGTTTCTTGTTTTTTATAAAAACTTTGCCCCACACTAGGATTAATTCCTGTGTCGTGGGTGCGTTTACAAACATGAAAATTCACATACACAAATACCCAGACCGGAACAAATAATTGTGGATCACACAAAGATTTGTCCCGTGCGGGAATCGAACCCGCGACTATTAGACACAGTGGGCGGGGCGGACTAAGCCCTTAACCACTGCGCTAAATCGTCCGTTGCCTGAATGGTGGTAGAGATGTTCTGTACATCCACATTTCGCCGACGACTTTTGGTGCCAATGGCGAGGCTTTTGCCATTACCGCACAAATTCCTGACTCTGGACTGTTACTAAAAATATATGATAATAAACCTAAATAGAGACTTATACCTAGCATTAGGACTAGTAGTATTGAGTAAAAACCTTATAATTTATTCCAACCACTAATACATGTTGATAGTGAATATCGTTAAATATATCTAATTGTTGGGACAATTATTCATACTAGTGGTCACCCATAGGTCGATATTCGACCTACTCTTTATGTTTGACAATCAGTAAGACTATAGACAAATAATATTAAAGATAAACAATATTAATCTATTCTCAATTTGACGTGTATTGTGTCAAATACGTGGTAGTGTGTGCAATGTTTTTTTTATTGCTTTAATGTATTTTTTATGCATAATTTTTAAAAAATATTAGCATTCCCCACTTCCTCTCTATATAAACTATAAGTGTGGGAAATTTCATACTCCTCCGTCCGCGCAATTTTCGTAAAATGGAGTACATAGTTTTTGCTTCACGTATTAATATAATGATTATTCTATAATAATTATTAAGTTTTCTTAATAATCGAATCGATGAACTCCTAATTTATATATTTTTATTTATACGCTGTTTAGTTGTTTAATATTTCATTTTTCTTTCCTTATTCAAAGTAAATATATATTTTTTAGATTTGAACTAATTATTCTTAGCAGACACGGATCGCCAAACTTTTATGTATTTTTTTATCCCATGAACGGTTTCGATATAAACCAGTGCCAGACTTTTCTATAAATCACACGAGACCAATCAGACGCGATGATTTTACAGTTTTTTATTTCGGCCGTTCACATTTGCGACCTTCCAATATCTCCGGTCGCGACCCGAGAGCACCGAGGAAAAGTTTTTTACTGTTTTATGGCGCGTAATAGATAATATTTTCATATTATAGGCGATTAACGCTTGTTGGAGCACGGGAGCGGACTCCCGCGGGGCGCGCCGGGAGGTCGTGTCGACAAAACGCACGCGTTAACAGGACCTTATGGTCGCAAGCGCATATTGTTCATACATTTGTTTAAGATTGAATGTATTGCGAGAATTGCTTGAGAACTTAATATATAAATAAAACTACATATACAACTACAACAAGAAAATAATACATTTCCTGGTAAATAAACTATTATTTTTTAACTGGAAAAAGGAAATTAATCTTCTTACGTCAAATGGTTTAAGTTGTCTTCAGATAAACTGGAAAAAAACTGATCCAAAGTTTTAGTTCTAGTTGACATAAGTTGACATAATTATATTAAAAGTTTAAACTAAGTTAATCTAAAAAGAGCTAAAGATGATAACCCACTGGTGTCTACATAATAATATATTCAAGACTCACAACCTTATCGTCGACTAATACTATAGTAATTTTCATAAACATGCTCACGATTCGACACGAGTCAGCAATTTCGCTCAAAGTAACTACTGAATCTAAGTTTACCTATAGTAATACACTGAACTCTTATTGTTAAACAAATTACCTATAGACTGTAAACAAACCACACCTATCCATCATATTATGACTATTATCAAAACAACATTTACGCAGTAATCAAATCAAGTTACCAAATGATATTATCGGTTACACTGAGCGGTGCTTATATTTATTTAAAACAAACTTCTACTTATAGGCACTCTGATGATACCTCTAGAAATATAAGTTTGCACAAACATTTAGGGCTGCCTACCTTTCTAACTTAAACGTTTTAAAGCTAAATTTTAAATGTTAATTTTAAAAACAAAACATACCTATTCTCAAAAGAATTTTTTAGACACTCTGTCACTTAAGTAATATCATGGAGCATAGTATATTTGGTGCGTTCCTCAAAAATTAAGGTGTGCCAGTTATATTATGGCCTTCCCTTATACCCATTCTCAATATTACGAGATTTCAAAGAGAGTATGGTAACAGATGGTAACAGATATGTTTTTTTGCCATCAATGTCATGGAGAGTGGCAAGGTTATCTTACATAATTGTGGCAATAATCCTTAACAACAATCCAACATTGCTAGATTTTCGTTATTCAAATAGATGCGTTCCTATTTAGTCGTCCATTATTTCGAACAAAAATCTAAACACATCAAAGACATATCTTGACAGCGAATATATCTTGTCCAGTGAAGCTATAAAGGCCCCGCGGCCAACAGTGGAGATCATTCACATACACACGCGAATATATCTTAAAAGATACCGCTTCCCGAATCTCAGCAAACACAATGCCAATAAAAAAATACAAATGTATCAAAAATGTTAGTTGCAAACCCTACGAGAGTAGATCCGTCCGTGAACCGGCGCTACCGGGGTAATCCGTCACTGTCACCGCTATCGAGCGATGCACGCCCGCCGCGTCTCGCGTCGCACCGCGCCGGCATGCACTGCGCCGAGCCGCGAGTCGCTTTTGTGCGCCTAAACTTAGGTATTGCCTTCACTTGGTGTTTTGGAAATGGAAATACGTCAAGCTGCAATTTCGCAAGTTTTATTTACGTCTTTAGGTGGATGAATATTTAGTGAAATTGATCAATGTTCAAAATAGGGCATTATATGAACGAAATTAGTAATTATCGTTATATACATCTCATACACTAATTAAAGGTTTGATAATAATTAGATGAGAAAGGGTATGCTCCGTTGGTTCGGGCATATAGAAAGAAAGTCAGAAGAAAGAATGGCAAAACAGATATACAATGCTAAAGTGTAAAGATGTAAGTACCGGGGAAGACCTAGACTATCTTACCATGACCAAATAGACCAAGTCTTATATGAAGAACAAGTCAAGAGTCTCCGTAACTGGCGAGCGTGTATAAGACGAACTATAAGAGTGGAAGAAGCCAGAATGGTATGTACGGAAAGGACCTGTTGGAATTCTGTACTCTCTGCCTACCCCGCAAGGGATCTGGCGTGCTGATATAGATATACACACTAATTAAAATTTTGACCTAATCATTATATGATCTTAGAGCCCACCAGGACAAAAAGATAATTTTCCAACAATTCTGCGTGGCTACGAAAAAAATAAGACACGAAAAAATAATTGAAATAAGTTAGATGTAAACCTCGCATTATAGACAGTAATTCCGAAATTTGTTTGTTTCGCCTTTTCAACGTCCACTCAAACACATCCGCTTCACAATTTCGATGCATTTTAAATGCTCTAAGCCAACTCTGTCGCACGCTACTCGCTGGCGTTACAGACGCGTCTTCCAATCCGCAGTTCGCGCCTCGAGACGATTTTATGCGCCTAAACTTAGATATTGCCTTCACCAAGTTTGACTGATCCCCTAAGTGGCGGGGCACCGCGTTCTATTTTCAAATATTTCTATGCATATCCGGATTGTTTTTACGTAGCATTTCCTCCCGCCGCTGATTCATTAGTGAAGATATTCGAACAACTTTATGTCACATCGTTTAAGCTTTTATTATTGAGGAAAAGTTTTCTGGTTGTTGAGCAAAAGTTTTCTGGTTGCGTTTACAAACATAAAAATTCACATACACAAGTACCCTGACCGGAACAAATAATTGTTGATCACACAAAGATTTGTGCCGTGCGGGAATCGATTCGCGACTATTAGACACAGGGACGAAGCGGCTTAAGTTCTTAACCACTGCGCTAAATCCTGAAACTTACTATGTCGTATTTCGCATACACAGACACCCACATCGCCACAAAAGTTTATAGATTATTTAAATAGTTTAGTTTATAGATAATTTAGATTATTTATTTTTATTACACAAGTATTTGTCCTGTGCAGAAATCGAATACATGATCAATCGACCACCAGACCAAGGTATCCCCAGCCAACGGCATCCTCAATTTGAAACAAAACCACCAAAATGTAACGGAAATCTCAAAACTTCCAGACGATCGTTCTTTCCGATAGACAAGGCAATATATGCACTTATACGATAGGGACATGAAACAAATTGTTCGCCAACCACGCCTCCGGCCGTATCTCCGAGATCGAAATTAAAATGAACGCCCTGACACGATCGATCATTCCGATTCTTTAATACAATGCTCTTATTTTTGCACTGTCTCAATTTGTTCGGCGTGACTGACGTCTGATACGCACTCGCAATTTTACCTTCTTTGTCGAATGGAATTACTTTTGTGGTAATAAATTGTTTCTTTTTTTTAAATCCAGACACTAAATTGTAAGACAAAAAATAACTTATATTATCGTCTAATCACGGATGTATTACGTAGTGATTATATTCTCTTTGTATCTGTACTGCATAGTTGCGGAGTCAAAATAAACAATTGATAAATAAACAGTTTTCCAAAAAGGAAGTAGTTCCAAATTTTTAATGACACACATGTGACACACAATTTGATCTTATTTTTTATTATTTATAACTTGTCAATTTGCTAACGCTTAAGAAGTCTTAGCATGAAAAAGTGGCGTGAAGCGTGACGCTAGCGAGTAATCGTGCTATCACGTTCATGTTTATTTAGTAAATTTGTAGTGTGATAAGGATAGCATGGTAGCGTCATACTAACAATAGGACAATATGATTAAAAAAAATAGGAAGTAAAAAAGAGAAAGAGAATTAAATAAAAAAAGACAAGGTCGCTGAGATTCTTCGCCGGATCTTCTCAGTGGAGGCCGCGTTCCGATCCGGTGGTAGATTAGTAGTTAAATTAGATTTTAAAAAATGAAAATTGACTATTTGTAAGCGCCCCCGTAGGGCTTATACAAAATACATTATTTGAGTTTGAGTTTGAACGTCAATCTTTTCGTGCTAAGATCTCTGAAGGCTTCACAAACCATTCAACATTACAATAACGTTATCGTGATCGTGCTGCCACATTCATTTATTCAATTAATGTGAGTAGGATGGAATATCAACTCGATAACATTTCGATAACGTCAATATGTGCTAAGCTCTGTGTATGTATACAACCAGACCCAAGTCAAAATTAAAAAAGTTAAAAATGTGTATAAAGCATATAATAAGTAGTATTTCATCAATTAGTTGCTTAAAAATATATACCTTAGCCAGTTTTCACGTCCACCGGAATACTAAAATGAGACCTAAATAATATTTTATATGACGGATGATTTAGCGCAGTGGTTAAGAGCTTAAACCGCTCCGCCCACTGTGTCTAATAGTCGCGGGTTCGATTCCTGCACGGGACCAATCTTTGTGTGATCCACAATTATTAATTTAGGTCTGGGTACATAAATATGTGTATGTGAATTTTCATGTTTGTAAACGCACCCACGACATATGAATAAATCATAGTGTGGTTTTTTTAAATAAAGAATATCACCTACTAAAATCTGTGAGGCCTAAAAGATAGGAGGTACAATGGGGCGGAATCGCGTGCGACATATCGCGTTCTGTAAATAACCGACTGAAATATTCACCGCGATACGAACCTATTACACCTAATGATGATGGCATGGGAACTTTGTCATTTTGCGCTCTTGCCGACCAAACTTTTTCCGTCATCGAAACAGTCGTTTTTGTTTTCTTAGAATTTCTCTATGGCAACATACAATAAAATTTTGGCAAAGTAAATATCGGTACTCAGTATGCGTGAGTAGAGAGTGGAAAGTAAATAGTATAAAATAAAAATATTTTATTGCCGTTTACCTTTTATTTTTAGTTTGAATATATTTTATATGACGGACGATTTAGCGCAGTGATTAAGAGCTTAAGCCGCTCCGTCCACTGTGTCTAAAAGTCGCGGGTTCGATTCCCGCACGGGACAAATCTTTGTATGATCCACAATTATTTGTTTCGGTCTGGGTATTTGTGTCTGTGAATTTTCATGTTTGTAAACGCACCCACGACACAGGAATAAATCCTAGTGTGGGGCTACGTTATGTAAAAAAATAAATAAAAAAAAATTAAGTTCCTAACGTTTCGAGTGCTTTCCAGCATCCATGGTCACGGGAGGGACTGAGGTACTTGACATCCAAAAGTTATAGTTACTCCGGGATACTTTTAAACTTCTTAATTATTTTTGTTGATCTGATCTGCGCAGAACGAGCTTACAATGGGGCGAGCACGATATGGGACGAGCCACTGAACCTAGCCGTCTTGAGGTATTAAGGTGATAAAATCCAAAAAATTTTTTTATGATTTGTAGATAATATTCCCTGATGGCTTACGGGGCCGAGACGTGGCCACTCACAGTGGGACTAGTCCACAAATTTAAAGTCGCACAGCGGGCTATGGAGCGAGCTATGCTCGGCGTCTCTTTGAAGGTAAAATTCGTAACGAGGTAATCCGACCAAGAACCAAAGTTACCGACATAGCTCGCAGACTCAGTAAGCTAAAGTGGCAATGGGCTGATCACATCTGCAGAAGGACCGACGGCCGATGGAGCAAACGTGTCCTAGAGTGGAGACCGCGACTTGGTAAGCGTAAGGTAGGACGGCCCCCAGCTAGATGGACCGACGACCTCAAAAAGGTCGTTGGGACAGACTAGATGTGTTAGGTTAGGAGAGGCCTATGTCCAGCAGTGGACTGCGATAGGCTGATTAATTGATTGATGAGATAATATTCCCTAAATTTTAGTAAATAAGTGTAAGGTAAGGTAAGTGTTATACAAAAAAAAATTATAGTTACTATTAGGGTCACTGCGAATTCCTTAATATATCTTTATTAGATCTTGCTCCTGAAAATTGCCAATAACTTCAATTCTTAAACAATAAATGTGCTACCTGGGCTATCACATATTTTGAACCTACTATAATAAGTGGTTTAATAAAAAATCTATTCAAACTAAAGCACAATATAAACATTATTACATAATGTTTATAGAAAGCCAATAATCGAAAGTGGCAGAAGTCCCATTCTTTACTTATAATGCATTTAACCATGAATAGTTACACTTTCAGTTTCGTTTGAAAACAAAAGTAAGTCATAAATTGTAAAATTCGTCATGGTTTGATCACAAACGGTACGGCTCAGGTAGGCTTGTCTTCGGACACACTTGACCACATCCCGCAAATATAGCAATAAATCTTTGAGTCGGCGATCTTTGATTTATGTGAAAAATGATCGTAAATTTTAGGTTGCTGCGATAACCGGAGGGCGGGTTCTAGCAGGGCTTAAGGGCACCACTCACCTATTATGTTTTATGAACTCCGAATTATTTATACTTAAGAATGAGTTTTAAATATAGTACCTCATATATTACTAACATTGCTACAAATAATTATTAACATATCTTTAAAAAAAAAATTAAGTTGCTTGTAGGTCAGTCCATTAAACCAAGACACAAAACGACAATTTATTACGTCTAGACGGCTTAGAACGAACAGATAGACGTAAGCGTGACGCCATCGAGTTCATATGCCATCCTTTTCACACTAAAAAGTTCCATAATAAAAATGAACGTGACAGCGCGCCTTCTTGACAAAGTTATTATAACGACAAAAGGTTTGTGCTCTCTGATCTTTCTCTTAACCATACAATGGGGTATACTCAAACTCAAATAATTTATTTTGTATAAGCCCTGCGGGGGCGCTTACAAATTGTCAATTTACATTTTTTTTTAATCTAATTAAACTACTAATCTACCACCGTATCGGAACGTGGCCTCCACTGAGAAGATCCGGCGAAGAAACTCAGCGGGCTTGTCTTTTTTATTTACTTCTCTTTCTTTCCTTTTTTTTAATCATAGGTATTGTGTGGATACAATGTTTAGGTTACAATTAAATAGTTTATGACCTAGCTCCAGTGTGCCTTACGATCGAGATATGAATCTAATAATTTCTGTAAAGAGCGTCTAAAGGATTCCAGATGGGCCAGTCCCCACAAGCAGCACCCGTTCACGAGTATGACTGCTGGAACAGCCATCATTCCCATCGACCATATTGGAGGGAAGGGAGTGACCCGCGCCAGACAGCCACCGCAAGCAAAGACATTATAATGACGGTAGCCACATTGTGTCTACAAAGCAGCAATACCCCAAGCTCGTCAGGCAGGACACGCTACACTTCATAAAAAAATTGCAAGTCACAATCTACAATTACACCTAATTAAAATCTGACACAAAACATGAATCAGATCCATCCACAATAAGCCTTATTGAATACAAGCAACTAATACTTAAACTTTAGTAATATCAGTTTTTTATCCGTCTGAACTGTTACACGTATATTTTTTATTCGACTATCATTCAGTACGTATGAATACAGTAGCAAGTGCTAATAACAATAACACACAATAAGTTTGGGCTATACAGCTGGATTCATTAGCTGTCAATATATTATATGATGTACGCCCGGCACTTTCGATGTAGGAATAAAAAATCTATAGGTTATCCTACTATAATATTAAAAATGTGAAAGTTTGTATGTTTGTTACTCAATCACGCAAAAACGGCTGATCGGATTTCGATCAAATTTGCCACAAATATAGATTATTATCTGGATTAACACATGGGATACGTTTTATCCCGGAAAATGTATGATTCATGACTGAATGAATTTGATAAATGACGAACACTTAGTAATTGGTATTTGCAATTTATTATTACACAGAATTTTAATTCATATAACATTTACTGCTGGCTCAATGAAATAGCGACCTAGCTAAAATGCCAAAAACAGTAGAAATTAAGCTTTTTAGTTTTGAAATTAGAGTGCTAACTTAAGTAACCCACCGGACTCATATTGGGAAGTTTTTTGTTAGAAAAACTTCATTTGTCTGACCTAGGATTTGAACCCAGGACCTCGTGATCACGAAGCGATACGCTTTGCTACTAGACTAACGGGGCAATCAAGTACATTATTCTATATTTGAAATTACGGGCTACCTAAGTAAGTCAGTTCCCGCGTTACATACGAACAATTGATGACGGCTAGATCAAATAGTTAGAGCAACTATCCCAGCACGCACGGAACAAATGTTTGTGTAACTAAAAAAATGGTTAGAGTGTTAGTGTAGTGATATTTGTGTTTGTAAACGCACCCACCACACTGGAATAAGTCCTAGTATGGTGTAATATTTCTTTTTATACGTTTTTATGTTTTCGCCACACATTACAAGCAACAATGAGCAAAGCTAACAAGTGCCTAAAATGATTATTTGTTTTCAAAATCACTAACGCCTTAATATCCTTTTAAAGCTCAATTTTGATGCTATCGTAATCGTCACATTTTCACACAAAGGCCAAATAAATATTGACAATATAATAACTGTCAATACATAGTCGGTTATGATTTACGCAGTGGCAACACTTTCGCTGCGACCGCAGCTGACCATAGCACGAACTACATAAATCAATGGGCCGGCCCTTCGCACCTTCAAAATCGATTTCAAATAATAGACTTTACATGGTAGGTAACACTTGAAGCGTTAAATGTGTAGGGTATAGGTGTATTTATATAGATATATTTTAGATATAATAAAACTGTTACCGAGCCAAATCTGTAAATTGAATGTTTAAAAAAAATTTGATTGGGTTACATTTTCTTATCGATATAGAATTTAATTTAATCGATATACAATTTTGTTTGGAATTATTGTCTGTCTATCAGTCTGTCTCTTTGTGTTCCAATCACGCAAAAACTACCGAACGTATTTCAATAAAATTTGGTGCAGTAATAAATTATACCCTAACTTAAAATAATAACTACTTTTTATTCTGGAAACAAGAACCAATCCGGGATAATTGCAACATAGACCATAAAACTTTTTTTTTGTTTATTATTGTTAGTCTCGAGTTGCAATGTTACATTAAAGTATGTTATTTCGCCTATACATGAATTCCTCCATGAACTGATATTAGACTCAGGTTCGTTTTCTCATGAAAAACTTTTCACTGGGTAAAAACGCTCACCTGAAATTGATTTCGTGCATGAAGCGATGATGCATTCAGGATTGTCTTTTCTGGAGAGAACTCTTTAACGATGAATGGCCTGGGCACGAAACTTTGTATATGCATTAGTTTAAGATATGTAAATATGATTTTGATCATGAAAATGAACTGTATATTCTTGCAAGAAGAGTGACACGAAATGTACTGACAAAACTTTCTTGCATACTTAGCTCGCAATGTAGGTACCTTTTTTAAATATTATTACTTCAGATTAAGATCTTTGGCATTATAGGTAGAAAAGGTTTAAATCAGCCATTTTACCAATAATATTATGATAAATAGATAAACTGGTGACCTTTCACAAAAAGAAAGTACCCAGGTATTGTAATGTTTTTTATGGGACGGCTTTAGCGTTGAATGAGATCGCGCTATAGATTCGTTTATATTCTACTAAGGTCACCTGTACAGGCTAAGAGTGTACCTGATGATAGGGATTGTTGATAGAAATGGATATATAGAATGAATCAGGTAGAAGTTGATAAAATATATTTGATGAATATGAAAGTTATCGCTACACGGTTCTTACGGGATAGCTGTTATTCATACTAAAATGGCTAAGCAGATTTAAATAAAACTTTATATGAAGGTATCTTACATCCTTCTGGCTGGCTAGAGCGTAGTGGTTGCACGCTCGCCTTTAAGTCCGGTGAAGCTGTAAAGGCCTCGCGGCCAACAGCGTACATCATTCACACACACACACACACGGTATCTTACATCGTAAAACTGAACACTTTATATCCCGAAAACTAGCACAGCTCTTGCGGAATAGCTATTATTTCTTCATACTAAAACAGCCGAACGGATTTTAAAGAAACTTAGCATAAAAGTATCTTACGTCGTGAAATAATAATACAAGACAGGTTCTTTATTTACACACTAGATCAAGCCAATATTACCCGTATAAGTGATAGATAAAATCACAACAATATGTATTTAATTTTTCTTACCGGCCTGCATGAGGGCTCAAAGATATCAGTGTTATTTTGGCTAATAAAAGCCCGAGTCCGAGTTTATATTCGATATGGCGGAACCAATTTTAAATGGACTACCTCTGAAAAATGAAGGAATTTATCAGTGATTATTTAAAGCTACTTTTTATCCAGAAAATGCAAGATTCCCGCGGGATAGTTTTAACACGAATGAATAGATTTTAAAGAAACTTAGGCTTAGGTCTTGGAGTAATGTTATCTTGAAAAGACCTACATGTCTATGTCAAATTACAAAATAAAAGCGTGCGCAGCCGCAGGTAACAGGTAGTCACTAAAAAATTAATTGTTATTTTTTTCAAATTTACTACTTCTTATGGACGTTTTTACCAAGTAGATTAATTAATAAGTAGAGTTCAGAATTTTAATTTGTAGGTTCATATAAACCTACTATTTAATAAAATATAGTAAAAATAACAAGATATAATACACTAATTACAATTGTGCCAAATCGCTGACATTCGGAAGGGTGTCCAGGAGACTAGCAGCGTTCCCGTAAGGTTAATAAATAATAACAAATACCTAAGGCCTTTTTTAAATTGTAAAATTTAGTAGGGAATGAAACAATATTATTTATAAAATTTAGAGTAGATAAGTCCATCAGATTACCGCTTCGTTGACTATTCAAGAGGCTTATATTATTGTAATTTTACGCAGCCACAGAAATCTTCATAATAGACTGTGTATGCAACTTATTACTCCATCTCTATTGTATGACAAAATAAGATTACAATAATACTGCAAAGGAGGTTATGGTAATCGCCTGATCTTAGTCAGTCAGATTATCAGACGAAGTGGCATGACTTGGTCATGTATAGAAAACATATGTGACCCTTTCTGAACCTTCCCCGACACAAACTTCATATCACTATTACAAAGGTAGCGTCACGGAAAGAGAACTAAAAAAAATCCAACACACATCAAACGGAACGGGAGCCGCTCACCTGCCAACAAACAAACAAACAAAACATAATCCCGCTAAGCCGACTAAGAACGCCAATCAATAAATCACTCTCACTAAGGGCGGGCGCGCACTGGGCGCCGGCCTTTGTTGCGTCTCCGTCGGCGCCGATTTTTACAGCAATTAGAAACACTTACCTGTTACGGTCCACTGTAATCCTATTAGGCGATTGGTGAGTGCGAGTGAACTATTCGACAGGGTTACCAACTAAAAAGTAAAGGAGAGCAAGATCGCTGCAAGTTTTGGCATCAAACTTCAAAAGATTGCTTCTACGAATCTGTAATTTTTTTTGCAGTCGAGTATAATCATCTAAGTTCTGGGTTATATAGATTTTCTGCCTAAAAGAAATAAAGGTTTTATTCGTATTTAGATGCTAGCTATTTTTAGTATTGAATCATTGAGTTATATATGTACTAAATACATTTTTTCGGGTCACCCTGTCTCCTTTTCATATATTTTTCTTTTTATTTGTATTTAAAAGCTATTAATATTATACAACTACAAATACTATCTACTATCACTAAAAATTTATGTCGCCCCACAATTCTTCCACTTATCTCAAGGGGTCTAGTAATTGCTAGATATAAGTTTACTTTATGTTTCATTTGATGTATATAGTGTAGGTAATATTATATTGTAATTAATATTATGTATTACATACAAGTGAAGCTACTTCAAACAAAAAATTTCGCATAACTTGATGACCGCGGGGTTAAGGAGGATCTTTGTGTTCGTAGATAAAAACTCTTATGTTCCTCAAGTTATTTAGCAATATCTCTGCACATAAAGGGACCTCTCTCTTCTTGGCAATTATTATTCCCATCTGATGGTGGGGTCTGCCTTCCTAATTTTCTTCTTCCACTTCGCTCGGTCGGGCGTGTCGTGTTCGGAGGCATTGATACACAGGTCCTTCTGGATCACATCTGCCCATCTTGTTTTTGGCCGCCGTCTGGGTCTGGGGATGTTTAGATTGGCCGTTATATTACCCATATAATCGGGAGGTCTTCTCTTTATGTTGCCGTACCAACGGAACATAAATCTGCACATAAAGGCGTATTTTTTAAATAAAAGCTTAGCACTCGAATATGTCACGTTGTGGCAAGCACCTGGAAAAAACTTATCCTAGAAAAATTTAGTTGAGTTGTCTTCTATAGTAGGTACGTTCATAATAACTCAATGTTTTTTAGAACTATTTATATATGCTTTTAGGAAATTTCCTACTAGTTGGTAGCCCTCATGCCAGCTTATCTGCGTGGGCGGCCACGTGTATGACCGTGGATCAGGTCTCTTTGGAGCTGCCGCAGTTTTGTTGAATGGACTCGCGATGATATTGTTGTTTACCAACCGGTTCCTCGTGTTATATTAATGTGTATTTCTCACAATCAAAATGGACTTTGATTTCTCTTGTGTGAGAATTATAAGGAACTTTGAACATCCTTTTAGCTGTGTTTCCATTGTATTGTGATTCATTTTTAAGATTTATTTTTATTTTACAAGAACGTAGCCATACACTAGGAATTATTTCTGTGACGTGGGTACGCTTACAAACTCAAAATTCATATGCAAGATCGAAACAAACAATTGTCAAACGAATCCGCGGCTGGATCTAGTTAACGAAGATGCCGACCTAGTCTTATACACTAGAATAGACCCTAAAGTCACCAATTAATAATTAAAGACAGTGATGTACATTTAAGCAATAGTTTCACTACTTCACTCAACTTAGATCCCAGGTATAAATAGGAAAAGAAAACAAGTAACTTGCAGAGTTCAAATATACGATTAAGCGCCAAGAATATACACAAGAAACAATATTTTTATATCGTAGAGAAGATACTAACATTACGCGATCTCCCTAAATTAAAAAATAAATATTGTCAATATTTTTGAATCCTAATAGTATCTTGAACGCTGCAAACTCATCAGAAACATGCTCGTGCAGTGTAACAATTTGGTATTCGATTTTGACTTCAATGAGTTGCAAAGTATTTCACAAACTTTTATTTAACTTGCAATGTTCGTATGTCTGGCTGTCTGTCTTTCAGGTTCCAATCTTGTGATTCCTTTATCAAGCGCTTGTGAAGACGCAAGCAAGACTCTAAATTAGTTTGTTCTAAATCTGTAACTAAATTGATTCAAACAATTTTTAATGTATCTTACAATGTTTTTAATTTGGCAAAACTGTCACTCCTTCAGAGCGTTATAACAAACTCTTGATTCAAAGCAATACAGAGGTTTTAAATGCATTTCTAAACCGTTTTTCTCAGTACGCAAAGATACACGTACATATTTCATTTTTAATTGGGGTATAAAAGTGCGAAAAGCGAAAAAATCTTTAAATTTCGACATTAAATTCGTAAACTAATTATCTAATCGAGGTGTCTGAGGTTTTGCGTTATTTAGGATATACCTTGTCTAAGTTCGGTGACAATGCAATAATATGATACTACGGAACTGGTCTGATGATGGAGTCGGAATAAATATACAACGTGTTTGCGGTTGTAGATTTGTGTTGACACGGACTATACAACCAGACAGTGTTCAGGGTTTGATGATAAACCGAAAGACACCCAACTACTCAACATAACCCCACCATGCTAAGCCAGAAAAAAGCCATAACTCCTCAATTAAGCAAGATAGTTCGTTGTGTTTTTGCTATAAAAGCTTGTACAAAAAAAAGGTCTTTTTGAATTCTCTATCTATATTTTCACGTTAGATCCAGAGAAGAGTACAGAGCTCCAACAGGTTCTTTCCTTACCTTTCCTTATACCTCTCTGGCTTCCTCCACTCTCATAGTTCGTCTCATACACGATCGCCGGTTACGGAGATTCTTGACTTGTCCTTCAGATAACACTCGGTCTATTTGGTCATGGTAAGTTAGTCTAGGTCTTCCCCGGTACCTACATCCTTCCACTTTCGCATTGTATATCTGTTGTGTCATTCTTTCTTCTGACATTCTTTCCATATGCCCGAACCAATGGCGCATAGCCTTTCTCATCTTTACACCGATCTTTCATACTTACTCGCTCTCTTACTTCGCTGTTGCGAATATAGTCGGTCAGCTTCACTCCGCACATCTTCCGCAGAGCTCACATTTCCACTGCATTTGTCCTACTTTCATTCTCCTTCTTACATACCCAGCTCTCGCTACTATATACAGTACTCCCAAGTAGCTTTCCCATCGCACGATTTACTCTTTTCCCTCCACTCACACTTCTCTCTATGTCAGCGGTGTATTTCCCATCCTTACTGAAGGCGCATCCAAGATATAAAAACGCATTACCTTGCTCCAGCACATCGTTGAATTAAAAAAATTAAATGAAGTAAGTAGACCCACTTATAATGTAGATAGATACGATTCATAAATTTACAAAATAAATCCATCCACTTCCACATTCAACAATACCGCAACATAAACAATTCTGAATAATCAATTTGCTCATTTAACACAAGATTGTTTAACATTTCGCACCCCTCTTACGAGCCTCGAGTGAGCTGTTTGGTGGCTCTAAACTGATTTATCATATCAGCGAGAGTTCACAAACAAGCATCATCTTACACGCATAAACCCCCATATCGCGTCCCGCAACTATTGTCGACCCTCAACAATACATTCTCAACAATATGCACTAAAACTTGAAGCACATATTTGAGTAACGCTTTGAGATCATCTTTACTACATCCTGGTATATAAAATGTGGTAACAACAGTTGTTAGGGTAAAGAAATTTACACTTTGCAATGATGAGTTAGAGTTGAAATTACTGTGTGTTCAGTTTAGTGCTGTATCGTTAGCTGTGGAGTTGTCGACAAGTAGCATGTCTGAGACGAGGGTGCGACGCTCGACATATCGTGTTGTCCGGTTTCCGGACACGAGTTTGGCTGGCCGCGAATAATTAACTAAGTTTCTGTGCTCAGACTATACGCTTGTTGATAAAATTGAAACAGGCGCAAGTTTCCCTTATGTTAAAATTACATCACTAAAAAACAATTTGTTATATAGAAAGCGAGTGCAGTTTGACTCTTAATTTATGAGTATTATACAAGAAATATATAGCAATATATTCTATAATCGCGTCGCTAGACAGTATTTATAAGTTACCTGTCATGTTACGACACATGCCCGAACAAAGCCTCAACTCCGCATATTAAGCTCTAACGTATAAATCAAAGGCGAAGATCTTAAAGCTAAGCCGCGAAATCCGTTTAATCATCTCGCACGTTATTAATAACGCCTTTGAAATTAAACAATAAATTTAGCGGGGCTAATCGCGCGAGGCGACCGCAAGCCAGCCGCTCGCTGAGTCAACATTTATAAAGACAAATTGTTGCACCACTAACACGGCCTCTACGATGTATTAATCTTGAGCCGTAGCTCGTAGCAAGGGAACACCCCACTGTAGCAGGGCTAGCAAAAACGGCAAGACACTTCTCATGCGGGACAAAACTTTGCCATCCCGTGATTCGAGTCTTGTACGCATGTCAAATTAGTCCTTTCTATATGTCAATACTCTTTGGTCCCATATTCGTAACTGGGTTTTCATTCCGAACAGACGATTTTATTTCGTCATTTAGTAACTGGTTACCAATCTAGAATATATTTTTATTATTCATAACTATGTTTTGTAACTAGCTACGATTGTGGAACCTTAATTTCATGTTTTCGTAACTAATTATGCAGTCCAATTCTTGAAACGAGTTTTCTTGTGACAAATGTTTGTCATGGCACGTTATACTTGTATGTTACGAATATTATGGACACCATGTCTGAAATAAATTATTTGAATTTCAAAACGGTCATCTCACGTTTAGGTTGACAAAATCTGTGGCATGGCTTCTCGCGCCGCCTGTGCTAACCCTGCGGGTTTACACAACGACACTTTATTAAACACCGCGAGGCAACAATGTCCTATCTCCTTTTTGCTATATTTCTCCTCTACACAATCCATCTAGTATGAACGCTCACGAAAGTACTTTTTTTATGCTAATGCTAATGTGACCGCTGACTTGTTTAGACCCGAATGTCATTTATATGATGCGTGTCGTTATTTTAATGTTGTTCGTGTTTAATACTTTATTGCATCAATTTTGTTTACTACTGTTGTTTCGGCGACGTGAAGATGTAGTTGGTATTCATCCAGCACGATTGCTATTTACTCCGCAAAAAATGAGTGTTATGTTTTCAGGGTACACGTACGAATGTGTGGGCGTTTCTTTTTTATTATGTAATGAAGTAATAGAATATTTAGAACAGAACAAAGGGCATAGCACGAAAAGATTGAGGTGAACGTGATGGTAGAGAGTAAGCGTACCGTCACGTGTATTTAGTAAATTTGTGGTGTATCAAGGATGGCATATCAATTTGCTATCATTACGATAACGTTACTTTTTTCGTGCTAAACTCTCCGATGTCTTTCTGACCGGGTACTGGCATATAGATAGAATGTCATACCTATATTCCCCAAGTGAGGGTGGCAGAGGTGTACTTAGTACGCCCACTTTTCACCGACGATGTTAGATCTTATGAAATCGGGCGTGAGCCGATTGCCCTATACCGGGCACAATTCCAGACTCCGGACTCATACTGGGGAGATTGCGTTGCAAAAACTACATTTGTCCGACCTAGGATTTCAACCCAGGACCTCATGATTATAAAGCGATGCGCTTTGCCACTAGACCAACGAGGCAGTATAGATATATAATATAATATATAGCCCGTAAATTATCTTATTGTACATTTACTAAAAACGTTTCCGAAATAAATATTAGTCAATTTAGTACCTTTCTGCCTTACATCACATCGCTAACCTAAAAAATCCGCACACATTCAAACAATGATCGAACATGGAATTCGGAAAAATGGCGTCTCCGATAAAATAACTGTCCGGACAAACGATTCTTGACCTTATCACGTCCGAGGGTGATAGCACCGTTTTCCCCCCATTACCCTCGCATGATATATGGCGAGAGGAGCGTCGGGCGAATGCGACACAACTATTAGTGCATCCGTCATTAGTCACCGTCAGGCCACCGTTTAGCCACCGGGGTCTTGCTGCATAAACAACTACATCGCGTCTCGGGGGAATCTTGGTCGACGTCTTTGTTGATAGAAAATTATTAGATCATAATATACAAGATTAGGCCCCTTTGCAATACAAAAATTTTTGCACATATCCAGAAAAGAATTAAAGTCGAGCAAGTCCCAAAAATCCAAAATTTTGAACCTATTACTTTTCACAATGCAGAATGCCTTTAGCCCACTTTTAGTATAGGTTACCGCTATTGACAAAAAATCCACAATAGCAGTGAACATCATTTATGACCTAAATACATACTACTTTGGTATGAGTAACAATAATTTGATGAAGCGTTTTTGTATGATTTTTTATTTTTATTTTTATGTTCAAATGTATTTTATTATACAGATTACATAGCCCAGTTTCATATTTCATTTGTGCATACACTGCTCGAACTATTTTCATATTAAAACCATAATCTGAGTAAGGCAATTAAAACACATCTAATTAATGGTATAGTAGAGATGGTAGAGACCATCTCCACAATACCATTAAGGATGGCGTCATCGTAAGGGCACCTATAAGTGGGCATGAGTCCGTACATGCTCCAGGGCTCGTTCGTCTCGTCACAAGGGTGTTAATTTGCTAACACCCCGTGCTAATGAAACCCGCAACTTAACTGACGTCTCTCCGATCCCCGCCACGATAACTGCGCGCAAGAATCCCGCAGGAAATTGGCGTTTTGAACCAACTGAAACTTGCGAACTAGCGATACCATCTTTACTATTAGATCTTAAGTTTTCCTTTACGTGGAGAGATTAAAATTGTCCGTCAAAATATTGTAGGCGAAGTGATCATTGATACATTATTTTTTAGAATTTGATACTTGAAGCGAAGTGTTTCTATCTTCAGCCGAATGACAACCTCTGCAGGACAAAGCCAAAGACCGACCGACCGACAACGACCACTTTGTGCCCCGACAAAGCATTTAGAGTAAAATATTTTGGTCCACATTTTGTTTTTTAAACTTTACTCCAGATTATGATTTATTCCCGTACCATGGGTGCATTTACTGACACAAATTTTACATATACAAATAATCAGACCGAAATAAATATCTGTGAGTTACACAAAGATTTTTTTTTCGTAGCGAATAAAACCTTCGCCTCTTCGATCTAAAGAAGAAGAAGACCAGACCAAGCTTCAAATAGAAATTGTTTAAGTTTTATAAGATATTCATCACATCTGTTTACCTAGAGCGCTAAGAATCATCAAGCTAAACGTCCAATATCTTCTGTGGTTACTTTCACAATTTGTCAAGACCTTATTTTTATACTAACACTAACAATTTCCAGCTGCTTCATACCTAGTCGACAATAGCACCACCTACTGGGTCCAAGTATAGCTAAGAACCATCCAAATGACCTCATAAGTACAAAAATACAAAATTCATAAAACCAATCAAGCCGTTTAGGAGAAATATTACATGTATACCGGAATTTTATATATAAACTCGGCACGAAATATTGACGTTTGCGTGACACTAGTCGATATGCCATGCTTGTCACACTACAAATTCACTAATGGCCGGTTTCAATATATAACACAAGGATTTGCTTACTATCAGTAGAATTTTGACAGGTTTTTCATCCAAATTATGTCAAAATTTTATCCGTAGTAGGCAAATCAATCCTAAGTTGAATGTTAAAACCGGCCATAAATAAACCTAAACGTGACGTCACGCTAACGTCAATCTTTTCGTGCTAAGCCCTCTAATTTCTGAAACAAAAACTTTTTCTTATATTTTTTTTATATTAATAATAACTGTAATATAAAAATCAATATAATATAAAACCTACGCACTTAAATACGAAAATGTTTAATTAAGACATGCATACGTATTCAAATAAGCCGCCTCCCTCTATCCCGTAATATTGAGAGTGGGCGATCGATTGGCGCGGGAATCACTCCTCTTTGGAACTAATTTGATTTTAGCATATTAAGGGGGGGTGTAACATCTAGATATAAGGAGCGCGTCTTGTGGCGCCCCCTCGCCGGGTAATAACGCAAATGATGTAAGGTGTGCCCTTAATATCCATCACACGCGGCCCCGTATTTGCTTATCTATGGAAACACGGAAGTGTAAAAATCGTCGTGAAAACCCTACACGAGGGTTTCGAATGTAACGCTCAACACAATACACTTAAGATTATTAGATTTATGGACGGTTTTATTTTTTTATTTGCTTTTTTTTTTAATTGTGGGTACGTTAGGTTTTTTTAAGCCATGGTAGAGCTGGTAGAGAGTGGTTTTTTGGACAATAAGCAAACTTTTTCTTTTTATTATTGTCTTGAAATGTAATGAAACATATGATGAAGAAGATATAGATGTATGCCATAGTCTATCATTATCATTACGAAAACAGAAAATTAAAAATCCCTACTTTTAATTTCCTTCTAAACGCAATTGCGGTAATTTCCCACCGTTTTCCTTTTCCAGTAACAGGCATATAATATCAAAATATTTCTATCTATCTAAATAATAGATACTTCGTAAATAAACATTTAAAGTAAGCGGGGCGTATCGACGATTTTTATCTGATCCAGCAACAAAGGCCCGATTACTCGGTGCCAACAAACTCATTTAACTTTTCGGCTTCCCGCTCAAAAATACCTCCTTAAATATTTCTCTGTTTCGATTTTATTGTTCCCTGCGTCCTTCGTTTACGATACATTTGTTTTATTTATTAATCTTGGGATTAAAGATGGTGGTAAGAGGACTAAAGAGATCGCAGCTAAGGGCGTATTGTAGTCACAACTTAAGTATATATGCAATTTGACAAGTTATAAAATTATTTTATGTTACGTAAGTGATGCGCTCGTAGCGCTGTGCGACCGCGGTGTTCTTACCGATCACCAAGGTTAAACAGCGTTCGACTCGGTCGGCCTGCGATGGGTAACCGTCTGTGGCATTTTCATATTCGAGCGTCTCCGTGCTTCGGAAGGCACGTTAAGCCGTTGGTCCCGGTTACCACTTAATGTGGTAGTCGTTAAGCCGAGTTGGAAGCCTTAAAAGCGGCTTGATAAGTTCCAACAGCAGGTGGCCACAAACCTGCCTCGACCAATCCGCACTGGGTCCGCGTGGTGGAGTATGACCTAATCTCTCTCACCTCGATTTGTTAGAGAAGGCCTTTGCCCAGCAGTGGGCAGTATAGGCTGATATTATTAAGTGTCGCTAATAATTATAGCTAGATAGTGGCTTCTTTGCGATGTTGTGCGTTGTGCGAGGCACAAGGGGGTTTCAGGTCTGGAAGAGGATGTTCGGATCAAGTCTTCTCACTCCGCAACATCGTAGAGAAGCATCTAGCAGTGGGCCGGAAGGTTTTCTGCGGTTTTGTAGATCTGGAGAAGGCATTTGACAGAGTTGTGCGAAAGAGACTTTGGGACATTTTGCCAGAGTATGGTATAGATGGCACTCTGTTGCGAGCCGTCCAGTCCACTTATGTGGACTGCAAGGCATGCGTACGGGTGGGTGGTAACAGGTCACCCTGGTTTGACGTTAAAATCGGCGTCAAGCAGGGTTGCGTGTTGTCCGCTAGACTGTTTATAATATATCTGGACAAAAGTCTTCAAAGACTGAAAGCGATGAATGAAGGTGTACAAATGGGTGACTTAGTGGTAAACCATCTACTTTATGCAGATGACGCGGTTTTAATAGCGCCAACAGCCACTGATCTGCAAACACTAGTCACAGTTATGAAAAATGACTGCATGATCAATGGCTTACACTTGAATGTGAAGAAAACCAAGATTATGGTTTTTGAAAGGGAAGAAACCAGAACGAATGTAAGGATTGTGGTTGGTAACGATGTGCTGGAGCAAGTGAATGAGTTTGTATATCTTGGATGCGCCTTCAGTAAGGATGGGAAATACACCGCTGACATAGAGAGAAGAGTGAGTGCAGGGAACAGAGTGAATGGTGCGATGGGAAAGCTACTCGGGAGCCGGCACTTAAGCCCTAAGGCGCAGCTGGCCATACATAACGGAGTTCTTGTCCCAACGCTGTTATATGGTAGCGAGAGCTGGGTATGTAAAAAGGAGAATGAAAGTAGGATAAATGCGGTAGAAATGCGAGCTCTGCGGAAGATGTGCGGAGTGAAGCTGACCGACCGCATTAGCAACAGCATAGTAAGACAGCGAGTAGGTATGAAAGATAGTATCGGTGTAAAGATGAGAAAGGGCATGCTCCGTTGGTTCGGGCATATAGAAAGAATGCCAGAGGAAAGAATGACAAAACAGATATACAATGTGAAAGTGGAAGGATGCAGGTACCGGGGAAGACCTAGACTATCTTACCACGACCAAATAAACCGAGTCTTATCTGATGGAAAAGTCAAGAGTCTCCGTAACCGGCGAGCGTGTATGAGACGAACTATGAGAGTCGAGGAAGCCAGAGAGGTATGTAAGGAAAGAACCTGTTGGAACTCTGTACTCTCTGCCTACCCCGCAAGGGATCTGGCGTGAGGTTATAGATAGATAGATAGATAGATAGTGGCTTCTTTTAATTATTCTAACAACTGACAAGTCTGGTCTCCTATGCCCCATGGATTACACTGTATACAAAAAATGTAACACCTTTTTTTGACCAGTCCATGGATTTTCTCGTATTTCACCACAAGAATGACATTTCGTACGAGTGGTAGAGTCTTATGTAACCACTATCATTTCCATTCTTGATTATTCATTAATACCTTGTTGAACAACACGAATACATAACTCTTTAATTTGAAAACACGATAGGTTCATACTGAATTCAAGGTTAGACGTCATTGACGGACGATTTAGCGCAGTGGTTAAGAGCTTAAGCCGCTCCGCCCACTGTGTCTAATAGTCGCGGGTTAGATTCCCGCACGGGACGAATCTTTGTGTGATCCACAATTATTTGTTCCGGTCTGGGTATTTGTGTGTATTAATTTTCATGTTTGTAAACGCACCCACGACACAGGAATAAATCCTAAAGTGGGCTATGTTTGAAAAAAAAGAAACAATTACGAAGTTCTAGAATCTATTCTTAGGACGAAAAAAAAGTAATATTATTTTTAATAACTCTTTCGTTGAATTTTTTTTAAATATTGCTTGAAATGTAGGTGCACGCGGTAGACCTCTGCCACCGCCACTTGGTGAAATAGGTGTATAGTATCTAACAACGTCGGAAAAAAGCTATGTTTAAAAAAAAAACTTAATGCGTATCTTTTTTTATACCAATAGATTTTACACCAAATTCTACACATCGCTGAAAAGTCACAAATTATTTAGTAAAGATGCCATAAGACTTAGGTAGTAGCCATAGTAGTCTTCCTTTGCAGTAGTTGTGTTTTTTTCTCAGAAACAGGTAATAGTGGTATTATATTATCCCGATAGCTACAAAAGTTCCAGCAAAGACATAGGCAACATGCTACTTCTGAATAGAGTGGTATTAAGAAGGAGCATGTTGCCTATTTTCTCAGTCCCTTGTCAATCAGTAGGTGAATACTCGTACAATCCCAGAAATAGCAAAAAAAACCACGACCTAAATGTAAGAAAGGTGTACAGAATCTGTAGGAAGTTCAAAGGAAATAAATGTAGGGCCGGAGCGGAGGGTAGATAAGTGTTCGCCGGCCTCAGTTGGAGCTCTCAATCGGATGCTGGTCTACATAAATAACGAGTGGATGAAGGTGCACCTTATCTGAACAGTTTTGTCGTCTCACTTCTTACATTCGAATACGGTTGTAAGCGGGTTGTGCGGTTCTGAACGTTTCCTGGGACTTGCTTTATGTGATAGTTCAGGATAGGTCTGTACTTTTTTGTTGAATGGATACATAGTGTTAGTTTGGGCTATGAAAGAGGATTCTGATGTGCGGTCGGCGAATTAGTGGATTGGAATATTTAAGGCAATATCGCTATCTATAACCTCACGCCAGATCCCTTGCGGGGTAGGCAGAGAGTACAGAGTTCCAACAGGTTCTTTCCTTACATACCTCTCTGGCTTCCTCGACTCTCATAGTTCGTCTCATACACGCTCGCCGGTTACGGAGACTCTTGACTTTTCCATCAGATAAGACTCGGTTTATTTGGTCGTGGTAAGATAGTCTAGGTCTTCCCCGGTACCTGCATCCTTCCACTTTCACATTGTATATCTGTTTTGTCATTCTTTCCTCTGGCATTCTTTCTATATGCCCCAACCAACGGAGCATGCCCTTTCTCATCTTTACACCGATACTATCTTTCATACCTACTCGCTGTCTTACTATGCTGTTGCTAATGCGGTCGGTCAGCTTATCTTTCGCTATATGTAGTAATGAAAGATAATATCGCTTATCTTTCATTACTAAATTAATCCTAAAAGGTAGTGTATTATTCATATTAAGTACTAATTTCGTAAATTATCTGATAGCATAACCTATATAAATTCTTAAGGTTGGTTTTACAATACATTAGAATTAATGAAAATCATAATAAACACCGTCACGCCTATATTCCCCAAGCGGGGGTGGCAGAGGTACTAAGTACACCCACTTTTCGCCGACGATGTCAGGTTCCATGTAATTGTGAGCCTATTGCCATATATCGGGACAATTCCAGACTCCGGACTTATACTGGGAATTTTTCGCTAGAAAAACTACATTTGTCCGACCTAGGATTTGAACCCAGGACTTCGTGATCTCAAAGCGATGCCCTTTGCCACTAGACCAACGAGGCAGTCTCAAAACAATAAATATGTGAAAAATATAAAACGTTTTTAAACAAAAACTTATTGTTCTACATTTATAATAAATTATAGCTGCCATAGCATCATTCGAACAAAGGGCGACAAAAGCTCGTTTCTTGAAGTTATCTTTTTGGCTTAGTACCACCAAAGCTTCAAAACTTTCAAAAAAGGGTGTATCTAATACCTTATAACCAACATTGTTTCTCGAATTGTAGAATGTATACACATAAGATGAACATTTAATTGATTGACTAGCTCTTTACTGCACATTTTATTTAAAAAAAAAAATTGTAGTTACCACAATCTAATCAAATACAAGTATAATACTTACTGATTCAATCTAATTTACAGTTTCATAAAAATATTCTATCAACATAAAAGTATAACCAGAAAGTGGAACATAAACCAATTCATCTAAAACGTTGGCTTCCTCCGGTGGGCTGTTTATTGAACCGCAAAGCATTTGTAATCGTTTAATACCCTCAATTCTTTATCAGCGCAGAGGGAGTATCAGCACACTGGGCCCGCTCGCCCCCACCTCCTAATGTATAGCCCGCCGACAACCGCCTGATTATCTCGTCCAATACAACATTAAATTTAATTAAAATCATACAAATTTACAACAAAAAGTAACACTTTAAATTTTATTTGTTAACCAATAATGAGATATTTTATTAGCCAAAGGCGGCTCTTTTCGCGAAAATAAAATCGATCCCGAACGATACAAACTAAGGCCGATTCAATAATGACGTCATTTGCTTATCAGCTGACCATTACCGAAAATCGAATGCTACATTAGGCCCGCACAGTCCGAAACCTAACTGTCCCCAAATCTAATAAAAACTCCTTATCGAAGCTTCGCCATTGTAAACTGCCATCGATTGCAATATTTACTTTTAAAGTCGAACATAAATTCGTTCCATTTAAAAAAATAAAAACATTTCGGCTCTTATCGTGTTCGATTTTTAAATAACGGTGTGCCATTGGTAGCTAAGTTGAGGACAAGGTTTTTGTCCCCGGTTCCCCTTTTTTCCTGGGGAGGAATTTCTTTTCGGCAATTTAGAGGCGAGGAGATAATAAAAGGGCTCTAACTGTCCCGATCGCACCCTAATGAAAACTGGGAAACTCCTCATTCCAGTATCGATAACTTTTCTATTGAAATAGATACACGCAAGGTATATTACGGGCAAAATGTAAAAAATTACTTTCCAACCTACTTTTAGACGCATACAATAATAAACCAGCCTATGTATTCGCCCAGTAGTGGGACACCAATGCTGGGCAAATGTCTTCGCCCTCAAATCAAGATAAAAGAGATCAGGTCATACTTCACGGTCATACACACGCAGATCCAGTGCGGATTGGTGGAGGCAGGCTTGTAACTATCAGCTGTTCCGTGCCTGCCGAAGCAAGAAGACGCTCGAATATGAAAATAATGTATTTTTAGACAGAATAATATTGGATTATATGATAATAGTTATGTAATCAAAGTTTTGTCTCAAATAATAATAATGAATGAATTTACTTCACAATTTGCTATTTTTATAAAATAATGTCATACAATTTTTCATTACATGCTCGTGCATTAAGTGAGTATCGATCTTATACAATTTAAACAAGTTGTAAATTGTACGAAAACCATATATGCTCCAAGAAATAGTGGCGTGTGGATATTTTCGAATTTATGTATTACAACTCTATTTTAAATGGATAACGGCGATGTTTAAGAGAGAACATGCTTAAGCAGTTTTTGGCCTCCGACCAATTGGTAGAAATTTAGACATTTATTATTCCTTTGCATGTGACCCAATATCAATAATTAAGTAGAATCCACTTTTTTTGTAACTTAGTTTTTATATAATTTTATCGTTTCTTAATATAAGAGCAGATACAATCATTAAAGTATTTTAAGCCCTTAACATTTTCTAACAAATTGGGTTATAATAAAATTAATTGATAACTTTTAAGTTCTCTGTATTATTTTGTTTAACATAATGTGTACATGTGGAGACGAAGTATAGGAACTATTCTTTCAAAATATTCAAAACATCAGCTATCTATTATAAAAATCTTAATGATTTCTAAAGCCATCTTTTCTTAAGAAATGTTTGAGGGCAATAATACAACTATAAATTATTTTAAAATAACTATCGATTTACGTAATGGCGCAATAGAAGCTGTCAAGAAGTAGGTTTTTTTTTAGTTGATGATAACCATCAACTATATAGTTGATGATTATCATCGGCCGACGTACGCAAAATATTCATGTATTATATATATCTAAACTTTATCCTCAATCAGTCTATGTATCTATCAAGTCTCAATAGTCAAGAGTCTCCGCAACCGGCGTGTATGAGATGACGCTAGAGAGGTCTGTCAGAAAAGAACCTGTTGGAACTTTGTACTCTCTGCCTACCCCGCAAGGGATCGGGCTTGAAGAGATAGATAGAGTGTCTATTGAATGAAACCGATATTAGCTAGTACGCGACTTGTTATAGTATAGATCCACTGTACAGATACTGGTTAAAATGATATCTCCAGCTAATAATATATTCAAAGGCTATATAAACTTTGTACATGATCAGATGAGATTGGTCCTTGTAGCCCAGCACTTGACCCACTTCGGGTGCACCGCGCGTAAATCGAAAATCGATGTGCCAACGACCCTCGGCCCGTTGCCGTCGCGCCGTCGACTCCCGCGCTCATCCCGCTTTCTTGCCTGATGCTTTGATTTTTATTTTTAATATGGTATATATATATTTTTAAGTGGTATCGTATTTTTAATATTTAAGACTGCCTTGTTGGTCCAGTGGCAAAGCGCATCGCTTTGTGTGTGTGTGTGTGAATGATCGCTGTTGGCCGCGGGGCCTTTACAGCTTTACCGGACAAGACATCGCTTTGTGATCACGAGGTCCTGGGTTTAAATCCCAGGTCGGAGAAGTGTAGTTTTTCTAGCGAAGACTTCCCAGTACGAATCCGGAGTCTGGAATTGTACCTGATATATGGCAATAGGCTCGCCCCCTATTACATGGGACCTAAGATCGTCGGCGAAACATGGGTGTACTCAGTACACCTCTGCGACCCCCGCGTGGGGAATATAGGCGTGACGGTGTGTATGTAATATGGTATCGAAAACTTTTTGCTATGTAATACAAATAAATTTTGCTTTAATTATAAATAAATAACATTTACCTTTTACATAAATAAATTTAAGTCGCCCGCCCCGAGTCCCTTCTATGTATGCACGTTCAAATCTCAAATACAGTCATACAAGGATATTTTGGCCCGCGGCCAAGTTCGAAACTAACGCTGACATCAAGTGAAATGACACTTCATGACAGTCACAGAGTTGCCGTTTGCTATGAAGTTTACCCCATTTCATTTTTTAATCAGTAACCGTGCGGACCCACTAGTCGAAATATTTCGCTGGAAGAAGAAAAATTTTACTAAATGATAACTCACTTATTTCACACCAACGCCCCTGTCAATGTTATCCACGGGCCGAAATATCCTTGTCATAAAGAAAAAGGTGCACGCCCGCATTAATTTACTACAACGCCTGACAACTACTAAGTGGGGCGCCTTACCGCAAGTAATGCGGGCATCAGGCCTGACGCTAGCATTCTCCGCAGGCTGTGTTGAGTCAGTCCGCCCATGCAAAGCTAGTGGATATAGCACTGAATTAAACTTACCGGATCATTACGGGTTGTTTCAAACCGACTCCGATAAAACTGCTGTACCCACTGGCTGGTATAGCGCCTCCAGATATCCGCAGGGCTGTGGCGAGCTCCGCAGGGCTGTGGCGAGCTCCGCAGAGACATCAAATATAGGCAACGACACACGCCACCCTATACATGGCCCCGCACTAGTGCAGCAAAGGCTGAAGAGTCGCAAAAGCTTCATAAAATGTGTCGACCCATTAACCCTGGAGCCTACAAAAGCGAGGTGCAATCTTTGGAGGAAAGAAGCATCGCTACCTAATCCTTTTGTCTCACCTGCTGAGGGCCTTTTACCTGGATATAAATTACCATGGCCGGTCTGGAAGTCCTTAAATAGTCTTCGGACCCAGGTCGGTTGGAGCAAGGAAAACATGCTAAGGTGGAAACTCACTGACAGAACGAATCTGGAGTGTTTGTGTGGTGCAACCCAAACGATGTCTCACCTTATATCTTGTCATGCGTGCCGTAACTCCTGCACGCAGGAGACTTGATGTCTGCTTACGAAAATGCAGTTAATTTGGCTGCTTTCTGGGCCGCATCCTTATAATTGTATCATGTTTGCCGTCGAAACGCTAAGAAGAAGAATATCCTTCTCGGACTATACTACACGAGTCTTCATTCGGGTATCACCAATAGATAGACCCATTCACAAAGAAGGTTCAAATGTATGATTAACGTATATTTTGTGTAAATTTGCCGACTACAATGATTCATTATTATCCGTGCCACCCGTACGAAATGAAGGGGGTCGCTAGTTACAAATAATCCTAGGGCCTATACTGTTTCGGTCGCCATCATTTTGCCGCTGCCACAAGTAAAAATGAAGTAAAGATACTACTAACATAACTGTCTCGTTGGTTTGATAAATGGTTAGGCTGGCGACCAAGAGATCCTGACTGAATTAATTATTAGGGTTATTCAATCGAAAAATTCTTAGTGGTTATTTGGAGTCTGATCACAAAAAATTAGCGTACATAATACATCTCTACCTACCCCGCATGGGGTATATGCGTAACGGAGTTTATGTTGTTTTACGTAATAATACCTACCGCACCTATATTATTAACTTATACCGTACCAAATAACGGTGAATTAAAAGCTCTACTGTTTCTAGAGAGTCTCCAAAACCAGTTCAATATAAAAACACCAATTAAGGCGATTAACATTAGGTTCTAAGGAGAAGTACCTAGCGTGACTACACTATACTTCAAATTGATATTCTTTGTATACCTACCTATTATTACTATAATTATCATGTATGTACGATTGTTCTCTACAGTACAAAGACTATAATCTAGTACAGAACAATTTGGTCGGCTATCGGTGGGTTTTTTTCTGCCCTCGCTCCCCTGGACACGTGGTCGCTAATTGCTCAGCTGGGACACCCCGGCCTAACGAATGTTTCCCACTTAAATAAGTACATAATATTATATTTAATGTTAATTAACATATATCTACTTAGATATTGATTTGTTGTCTATATTGTGGGAGTTCAAAAAATTACGAAATTAGTCGTGCCTGGTTTTTTTTTTTAAGTAATTACGTGAGACCTACTTGAAACTACTTGAGAGACGCGTAGTAAGAATTTTAGTCAGTGTTTACCTAATGAGTACCAATAAATATTTTAGGTCTGTACTTGTTTTAGATATAAATTAGTTTTCAAGTAGCAGAAAGATTCTTAACATTAACTTTTTCAATGCTGATTGACTTTTTATAAATAAAAGTCGTACTGCCGTGTACCTTATACATACAAAAATGAAGGAACATTATTTGTCAACACAGATTACATCGTTAAAAAGTATGTTCCCAGAAACCCTTCCACAAGTCTGCATCAAACAGCGAGCGAGCGAATTAACGCACACCCCGCCATATTGAGATTGTTGAAACTTGGTATTATGTACAACCGCCACATGTCCTTTCTCGGAACCCGGGAACTTCACGCGTATTCGAATTCCTGTATGGAGTAGAAATACGGCTTTATAGGAGTAAAATCATACTTTCTCCTGGCGGGCGCGGGGGGTGCGCGGTACTAATGACCGCGCGGGGGGAGGCCACCCATACCTCTATACCTACACATCTACGACAACCACACTTTATATTGCGTTTAGCAGCAGCCTACCCACACTCCTCACACACACAGAGCCAACGTTTGTTTTTTTTTAGTTATTATTCCGACGTGCACTATTTTCTTTTTTGACCGCAGTTCTTCGGTCGCAAGTTTACTTCGGACGGGTCGGTTCCGCCAAATGTACGCTATAAGAGGGGATGTACGAAGAACAGTTACTTTCCTAATTAGAATGATTTTATTAGAGTACCTAATGTTTTAGGGAACGAGGTTTTATTTTCACTTTTACGGCTTAGGTTTTTTAGAATGGAAACCATTTAGAACCTTTTGTTTTACTTCATAATTGGGTTATTTTGAAACGCGATGAGAATGTAATTTTGTTTATGGAACACAATGGCTGTAGGGCTTGAGTAAATATATGCATGAAATTTGTAAAATAAATGTAATATATAGGTAAGGAAGTAGAGATATGAATAATGTTCACAAGTGCATTAATAATAATGACGAAGTACAATGCCTAGATCTTATATTTAACTTTTATTGCTACTTGGACTACTGTTTTTGATTGCAAGTAATTCGTATAAAGTGTTAGGAGGCGCTCATAGGCGTGGCCACTATGTTCATAGTGATAAGGTTTTATAACCAAACCAGCATTCGGTTCGTTCAGTTGGCATTTCCGTATCCGAAAGCCAAGCTGAGGTATTGAAAAGCCTGTAGGAAACTTTATTTAAAAAAAATAACGTACCCTCACACTATGATGTATAACTGGTAGGTGCGTTTATAAACATGAAAATTCACATACGAACAAATAGACCGGGTCTTATCTGAAGGACAAGTCAGGAGTCTCCGTAACCGGCGAGCGTGTATGAGTATGTAAAGAAAAATCCTGTTGGAACTCTGTACTCTCTGCCTACCCCGCAAGGGATCTGGCGTGATGAAATAGCTAGATAGAGAAAATTCACATACAAAAATACCCAGACCGAAACAAATAATTGTGAATCACACAAACATTTGTCCCGTGCGGGAATCGAACCCGCAACTATTAGACACAGTGGGCGGGGCGGCTTAAGCTCTTAACCACTGCGCTAAATCGTCCGTCATTTCAACAACAAGTATTACACGTGGTAAAGTATAATATCCTATAACCTATAATATCTTAAATTTATTTGTGTGAGATAACCTTTGCCTAGCAGAAACACAATAGAATAACCGTTAGATTATCTAGAACACATTTTCGGCGATAGAACTACTTAGTCATAAAACAAATCACGACATTTCTCTAAAAAAAACGATTCCAGTTCGATACTACATATTGTTGGGCATCGCATGATGAATTGAGCCGTCAAACAGTAGCATTGAATTGTCTAAGTTACGAGCAATTAAAAAATGCCCGTCACAGTTTCCAGCAAGTCACGTTGTGCCTGCATGTGTTGGTGCGGCACAAGTTGGAGCGGAGTGCCGACTCATCGACCCTGTGTCAAATCTCAATAGACAGTCATCCCGATGTTAAGCACATGTGCTGAATTTTTGAAAATCCAGAAATTATTTCGCTTCATATTCGTTTGGAAGATACTATTAGCAATATAAAGACAGCAACATTGAAAACTACCATGTGAATAAGAAAGTCAAAAGCTTTCTTATTCATCTATCTATATTATCACGCCTGATCCTTGCGGGGCAGCGAGTACAGAGATTCTTATTCGTATATAAATTATGATAACATGTGATCACCTGGTTTCTCGGTAATAATATAAAATTTTCTCGTCAATGATCTTCTCTCAGACTTAGGTTTAGAATCCTAGAAATAGATAACAGAAAAATTCGTAATTTTGTTCTTATTTTCTCGTGTTACTTTTGAACCATTGATCTCAAACTGAGAGAGTTTAAGGCCAGGCAAGTCCACCACGCTGGCCCAGTGCGGGTTGGCGAACTTCACACACCTTCGAGAAACTTTTAGGCATGCAGGTTTTCTTACGATGTTTTCCTTCGCCGTTAAAGCAAGTGATAATTAATTAAAATATACATTATTAAAATTATATTGTATTATATATTTTAATAAAAAAATAAATACCATCACGCCTATAATTTCCATTTGCGGGTGCCAAAAGTGTACCGTGTCCACTCTCATATTACTGACGATTTTAGGCCCTATAGTATTTTTCACCAGACATGGGTACGGTGACGTTTTAACGAATTGCATTTCACGCATTTTTATTGTGGAATATTTAAAATAGGGAATCCAGAAAATAAAAAAAATAAAGATAAACCAAAAATCTATTTTAATTTGCATTTAAAACATATACTGTTTATAAATTTGCGCAATTACTGAAAAATCTTATAACTTTTTATAACTCTTAATTATGTAAATTGACACGGTTTGCGTTTTAGGGACTGACAAAATGAAATCGTTATAATCATTCAAAATCATACAAAATCGTTTACCGATTCCTTTATGAATATTATTACATGTATCCGATTAAAATAGCGAGCATGAGCATACCATGGCTCAAAGTCAAGAAATTAATAAATAATGTGGATGCGCCGCGCCGTCTTGACACAGACAGTTTCATAGATTTTTTTAATTTTAATTCACGTGCACGACGTATAAAACGATTTCACTGATGATTTTTCAGACAAATCGATTGAATAATGAAATTTTGTATTTAGTTTTTGTTCCTAAATTATTGTTATTAAAATCGATTACATTGATACATACATCGATTAATCGAAACAAATTATCTCGATACCATTTTTAAATTGATTCGAGTTCGTTCAATTTTACCATTATCACATTTCTAGAAACGTCAAATCCCAAACGTCATCCTACCCATGCTCGTGAAAAAGACTATAATGAATTATTATATTACATTCGCATGAGACCCTATTATCTAAGAAAAATAAATGAACACTTTTCAGCGGCTTAAAAGTAGTTCTTTCAAATAACGAAAAAAATAGGTACCAACTAAACCGTCTTGAAAATTCTAAAACATGTCTTGAATTCTTACTATTGGAATTCACATACTAATATACCTATGCGTCACCCAGATCCATTAGTATTTCAAATTCCAGATTTATATGTCTTCCCTTTTCTAAACATAAATAGACAGTAACACAAATGATCTTATAAAGGTTACTTCCCAATACGAATCTCTAGAACGAAGAAATTCTCCACGCACAAATTCATACTGAAAGAAGTTAGTAAGATAGTTCAGTTAGTGGTTTCTGTGTGATAGCTATAAAATAGCCGTTCGCACGATGAAGCGATGACACTATTACGAACAATTGCAGTACTTGATTACTGTACATGCATAGAAGCCACTGAACATATGAACCTAAGATATGAACATAAATAAGCAAGAATATATCAACCACGTTTAATATGACGTTTTAATAAACTTCAATAGTATAGCAACAAAAATTGTCTGTTTCAATTGCATATTGTTTATGTATTATACATTGTTGCTTATTTGTGACTATATAAATAGTGAAGATCAACAATTTGAGTATCCGAATTGAGATCAATATAATTTATACCAGGAGGACGAAAGGGTACGCAAACCCCGATAGAAGTTATAATATTTATCAATTAGAAAAGTTGATATAAATGCATAAGAATTAATAGACACTATCATCTGTTTTAGGTTTTAGACTCCTTTGTCTTAAATCCGTATGATTTAATTGGACAAACTATAAAAAAATACAGGAAACATTTCAACGTATACGTGCTATATAAAAATACTAGAATATATTTGGTGAATGATTTATAGTTATAACTATGAAGCTAATTTGAAACACTGAAGGAACACTCTCATATAGAGCACATTACTGGCTTTCAAAAATTCAACATACGATATCCAAATTGTTATTGGAATAACGCATCATGCATCAGACATTGCGCGCGTCAGTGGGGTGAACGTAACCTCGCGGACAAAAGAGACAGAGATATAAATTTATGCAGCGCAGGAAAGGAAAGGTTGAATTTTTAGAATTTGCATAATCTGCTCGGGTACTTTGTCATAGAACCACGTGGCAGTGACTAGTGCAGTCGCAGATTACGCGGGTCCGGATTAAATCGGCACTTCTCCCGTCTCCGGAGCGAGGTCGTTTGAGTCACGCGTCTGCTGCCAATGACGATTTACGAAACAAATTTAAAAGAAAAAATACATTCACATTTATAAATTAAATGATCCGAACGAAACCACACACGATTACGAACAACACTGTTCGATTCAAAGCCCAGTGGCCGAAATCAAAGTAAGAACACAATTGGATATCCAACGTTTTATTCGAAATGATAAATATCACACCGCCAGCCACGGCCGTCCAAAAAACGCTTAACTTGTCCCGCTACAAAAGGAAAAAGCCAGCGTCTTCCGTTCGGCCGGAGCCAAAGAAAAAAATCTTCGCGAGGGATCCGAGCCTTCCATTTATCATATTCCATATTCATTTATTCGTCAAGTTCTGGATTCATTTATTCGTCATGTCTTGATTTCGTCTCATTTATTATTAAAAATGAACTGTCCAGAGCAGAACGTGAATACGACATCGGCCGGGGGCCACTTTCAATCTTAGTATAATTTCATGCTGAATTAGGTCAGTGCAGGCGAAGACTGAAATGGGCGGTTTTTATTACGCACATTCGGTATAAAAACGAGATGCGATGGATCTTATAATTCATTTCATAATCTGTGTAGGAGCTATTTCCAAAATCACACGTAGTCAGGCTTATACGATCAATAAACAAAATAGTTGTATGTATTTGTATGTACACAAAGAATAGGAATAGAATGTTCCACTCACCAAACCTTATTCCTTACCTGGACCCATACAAAATTATAATATGGATTCAGTCCCACAAATTCTCTAACATGTACATCAGACCATATTTTCTTTTTATTTACTTCTTTTAAGGTGCATTTCTTCTAGACTTGAGAAGAACGAATCGAGCAATGCAGGGTTAAAAAATCATTGAGTAATAGAATTGCACAAAGTTCAGGTGACTTGATAATTGAGCATTTTTATTGATTAATGTAAGCCTCTAGTAGAGAGAAAACCTTGAATTTAATCCGTAACAATCATTTATACGTGGGTCTAGAGTGGAGAAGAACGTATCGGAGCAATGCGGGACTAGAAAATTATTGGCCAAGTAGAAAATTATTGTTCAAGTGACGTGATCGTGGAGATAAAAACCCCACAGATTGAACTCATACAACCATATAAGTGGGACCGAACAAAACCACAAATTCATTTTGAACGAGTGGCGCTACACTTCTACCGCGGTAATACAAAATATGACTACATACGAGAGTATCCTATAACTCATTTTGGAGTTTTCCTTGACCTCTATGCGTAATAAACGACCGACCTTGTTGATGGAGGGCGATCATGGGGTCAGTGGGAGAGTGCCCATATCTCAGGATCTGGGCCGGATCGCTGAGCTGGGACTTCCTGAGAGATGATATACGGCAGGGATGGGTGATACTGTGGCTAATGTACGCTGTAAAATCGTCTATTATGTCAACTTTTAACATTTTAGAAGAATATTTTGTGGAGCTCGACTTAACTTTGAAGTGTTCCTGAGAGAAGGTTCATTGTTATGCAAATATAATCTGAGTTTGCCTCTATGTGTGAATGTGCATCACAAACTTAAGTTAAATATTATTTGTTAATAATTAAGATAAATAGAAATATTTGTTATATTCTTTGGTAATAGCATTCATGAGAACTAACGCGAGATAGTAAACAAATAAAAAAAAATAAAAACACCGTCACGCCATTATTCCCCAGAGGGGGTGGCAGAGGTGTACTGAGTACACCCACGTTTCGCCGACGATGTTAGGTCCCATGTAATAGGGGGCGAGCCTATTGCCATATACCGGGCACAATTCCAGACTCCAGACTCATACTGGGAATTTTTCGTTAGACAAACTACATTTGTCCGACCTAAGATTTGAACCCAGGACCTCGTGATCACAAAGCGATGCGCTTTGCCACCAGACCAACGAGGCAGTTAAATTAAATGAACATGTTAACAGCGCTTACATTTCCACGCTGCTCAGTTTCATCCTAACTTCTCTTCTCACTCTCCCGCAAGTGAGTTTAATGTAACTCAAACTGATAAAAACTCTTCGCATACAATATTGATCTCATAAAATATAGGATCCATTTGTAGGCAATATCAACAATAAAATGTTGTAAGTCTTTGTGTAGGCCGTCTTAGGGTCCGTAACGGCCATTTCGCGAACATAACAAATGAGGACATTACGTAGGTCCACACCACAAGCATGTGAGGAAGTGAGGAATTATGATAATATGATTTATTAGATGTGACGTGAAACATGTTTTGTTGGTTTATCTTTGATGGACTCGTAGTGAGCAGTGACCTTTGGAGATTTCGAAGGGCATTGTAGATTGTGGATGCGATGTGTGGGTACTGAATTATGGAATGCGCATTTTTAAGCAATCAGCAGATAAAAACAATAAAGGTAGTTACAGTTTTGAAACCTTATGATAGAGACCGGAATTTAGAATAGAGACTTTTAGAGAGGGTCTGTCCAAGAGCGTGCTCCTCGCGACCCCTGCCAGTCATTATGGCTGCAATCTTGGACCGAAGACGTACCGCAGTGCGGGCTAGGGCGTCCCCCCGAGGCGACGCGTACCGGCCCGCCCCCGTCGGTACGAATATAGGTGGAAGCGGCGATGGGGGCCGCCACCCATCACGCCGGGCCCGAACTGGCGAGTCGTGGGGTGCAGAGTGCCGAATAGGCACTTGGAATGTAAGAGGTGGTATGGAAGATAAGATGCATGAGGTGATTGATGTAATGAAAGAGAGACGCCTGGATGCTCTGTGTGTAACAGAGACTAAGCGGAGGGGCAGTGAAACCTGTGATCTGCCTGATGGAGCGATGGCTCTGTGGTCTGGTGTACCGCAGAGCAGTCGTGCCAGCATGGGGGTGGGTATCTTGCTGTCCCGTCGCCTGGCCTCTGGAGTGAGAGATTATGGCCTGTGCGATGCGAGACTTCTCTGGGTCCGTTTAAAACTGGGTGTCACTAGAGTATTTTTGGTCGCAGCGTATGCTCCCGTAAGCTCGTCGACACCCCAGGACCTTGAGAAGTTTTGGGATAATGTCAGGGAAGTTCTGGATTTGGCTGAGGCTAACGAAAAGGTGATTCTGTGTGGCGATCTGAACGGATGGGTAGGAACCAGGCGGCAAACTTGCGACGCTGCTCTGGGTCCTTATGGTGATAAGAGAGTGAACGATGCAGGTAAGCTCATTGTAGATGTTTGTTTGGAAAGGGGTCTCCTTGTGTCTAATACGATATTCCAGCATAAGGACATACATATGTATACGTGGAGAAGGAATGAACAAAAAAGCATGATAGATCTGATCCTGGTTGATAACCGTCTCCGAAGCAAACTACAAGATACGCGTGCGTATAGAGGCCCCACTCTGGAATCAGACCACTATCTCGTAGTTGCGCGGTTTAGTGGTCTGTTCAGGAAGTGGAGGCACTGGCGAGAGCGTATCCCCTTCGGAGACCTTGAAAGATTAAAGGTTGAAAAGTTGCAAGATGAGAGCGTGGGGAGAATGTATGAAGACAGAGTCCGGGACAAGCTTTTGACAGCAGGCTCTTCGGACTCAAATGTAGATGAATGCTGGAATAGCCTGAAAGAGAGTTTGGTGGAATCCGCGAAAGAAGTATGTGGTTGCTCAAAGAAGCATATTACAGCAAAAGGTGATGCATGGTGGGATGCGGAGTTGCAAAGCTCCGTAGAAAGTAAGAAGAAAGCGTGGCAGGACTATGTATCTTCTTTGAACCTGAATGCCAGTATGACAGAGATGAGGAAAGAAATATACCGGCAATGCAAGAATGCCACTAAAACTTTAGTGAAAGAAAAGCGTGAAAGAGCCAGTATGATTGAGGAGGAGAGGCTGGCGAAGAACTTCGAGAACAACACCAAACTCTTTTGGAGCAAGGTGAGAAAGGCTCGAGGTGATTCGTCAGGCTCCAGAATGGAAAGGATAAAATCTAAAGATGGTGACATTCTTGCAGACACACAAGCTGTGCTAAACCGGTGGAGTGAATATTTTGGAGAAATGTATGGAGATGACCCGGATGCTGATGCCGCAGACGTGCCTAAAGGCGAGATTGCGGCACCAGAATCAACGGAGGACATCACTATGGAAGAAGTTGAATGGGCGATAGGAAGTATGAAAAACGGTAAAGCTGCGGGAGTAGACATGATATCAGCCGAGATGATCAAATATGGTGGAACTTGCGTCCGGGACGCTTTCCGGGCCCTTGCAAACCTTTGCTGGAGGACCGGTAGAGTCCCTACAGATTGGCGCCGCGCAGTCATAGTACCCTTGTATAAAGGCAAGGGTTCACAATATGACTGCGCCAATTACAGAGCCATCAGTTTGATCAGCTTGGCAGCCAAGGTGTACGGTAAAATTATTGAACGGAGAATGCGCGTGAAGTCCGATGGAATGTTGTGCGAGGCACAAGGGGGTTTCAGGTCTGGAAGAGGATGTTCGGATCAAGTCTTCTCACTCCGCAACATCGTAGAGAAGCATCTGGCAGTGGACCGGAAGGTTTTCTGCGGTTTTGTAGATCTGGAGAAGGCATTTGACAGAGTTGTGCGAAAGAGACTTTGGGACATTTTGCCAGAGTATGGTATAGATGGCACTCTGTTGCGAGCCGTCCAGTCCACTTATGTGGACTGCAAGGCATGCGTACGGGTGGGTGGTAACAGGTCACCCTGGTTTGACGTTAAAATCGGCGTCAAGCAGGGTTGCGTGTTGTCCGCTAGACTGTTTATAATATATCTGGACAAAAGTCTTCAAAGACTGAAAGCGATGAATGAAGGTGTACAAATGGGTGACATAGTGGTAAACCATCTACTTTATGCAGATGACGCGGTTTTAATAGCGCCAACAGCCACTGATCTGCAAACACTAGTCACAGTTATGAAAGACGACTGCATGATCAATGGCTTATACTTGAATGTGAAGAAAACCAAGATTATGGTTTTTGAAAGGGAAGAAACCAGAACGAATGTAAGGATTGTGGTTGGTAACGATGTGCTGGAGCAAGTGAATGAGTTTGTATATCTTGGATGCGCCTTCAGTAAGGATGGGAAATACACCGCTGACATAGAGAGAAGAGTGAGTGCAGGGAACAGAGTGAATGGTGCGATGGGAAAGCTACTCGGGAGCCGGCACTTAAGCCATAAGGCGCAGCTGGCCATACATAACGGAGTTCTTGTCCCAACGCTGTTATATGGTAGCGAGAGCTGGGTATGTAAGGAGGAGAATGAAAGTAGGATAAATGCGGTAGAAATGCGAGCTCTGCGGAAGATGTGCGGAGTGAAGCTGACCGACCGCATTAGCAACAGCATAGTAAGACAGCGAGTAGGTATGAAAGATAGTATCGGTGTAAAGATGAGAAAGGGCATGCTCCGTTGGTTCGGGCATATAGAAAGAATGCCAGAGGAAAGAATGACAAAACAGATATACAATGTGAAAGTGGAAGGATGCAGGTACCGGGGAAGACCTAGACTATCTTACCACGACCAAATAAACCGAGTGTTATGTGATGGAAAAGTCAAGAGTCTCCGTAACCGGCGAGCGTGTATGAGACGAACTATGAGAGTCGAGGAAGCCAGAGAGGTATGTAAGGAAAGAACCTGTTGGAACTCTGTACTCTCTGCCTGCCCCGCAAGGGATCTGGCGTGAGGTTATAGATAGATAGATAGACTTTTAGAGAGAAATCTTTGGAAAAGATCCAATTGGACGATACCAGGTGTCTATACACATAACAAAGAAATTGAACACATTTAATTAGTGACTCCTACAATGTAGAAGATATTGTATTAGACTTTAAATTATTCTCTACTGCGTGCGACGTCGTTACGTCTAATTATGTAAGGTCACGAAATGATATCAAAAATTCAAACTAGAACTATTCTAGTTCAGAGTCCTCATCTTAACCGATGGTCAATGTCTCCGAGGCATCACACCATTACCCCTAAAAAACTAGTGGCGGCTGGCTTGACGGTCCCAGTTCGAGCCCGGGTCCGCCCCGGGCGCCGCCGCAGCCCGCCACCGCGACAAGAACAAATGACTCGAACACATCATAATAAATAAAACAATTTGTTCTTAATTAGATTTCGTGAATTTAATTTTCATGCCAGTAATTGGTCGGTGGCCACAAAGAAGGCCTCTATCGGTGATGGATGATCGAAAGGCGCCTGCTTACTATTTACCTTCGTTCGCTCGCCGGTAATTAGGGGGTTCCGAAGTTTACTTTCATTATTGCTTATGAACCTATTACTGTTTCTAATATAGATTTCATTTGATCGTTGGTTTATTTTTGGTGGGAGTGTGAGAGCCGATTTCGACGTCCGCCCTACAGAAACCTAAAAATTATATAACTACTCGTAAACTAGTTATTTTCTCAAGATGATTTTACGCCACGTCTGTAAAATAAATGCAATGAAAGAAATAAATAAAAGGAGGAAAACAAAAGACAAATCGGAAAACGGTCTCTTTTTATATACATAGTCGCTACAAAACGGCGCCCCGCGTAAAGTTTAAAAAATAAACGCCGAAAAAATCTTGAAAAGTCACGGATGCTTAACTTTCTTCCCCTGTTTTATTTTTCGTTCCCTCTTGTGCACTCTCCCATCTCTCTCTTGCCAGTGTTACGTATAGCTCTGTCCCTTTCACCTTAACTGATAAGTTACATTTTTAAATTGCAGGAAAATCGAAGTCGTTCGCTGGGCGAAATTAAAAGCTGGCACTCGCAGACATAAGTCATAAAAAGAAAATATGGAGAACGTTAATCTAGTGATTTACTTGCAAATTTATTCGGTTCCAAAATTAGTTTGTAAAAAAAAATACCAACATTTGTGCAAATAATATAAAATCGATGATTACAAATACAGATAATGATTTGAAAAATGTATATTTGATAGCACCTGCCGAAACATTTCACTGTAACATAAAATAAATACTGACAAGTAAGGCCACGTTTTGATTTTTATTTGCAAAGAGAAACAAACATTAGAGTGAGTTGGGGTCAAATGTGCACAATCACGGCGACCGAGTAAAGATAGCAAAAGAAATAAATCGTACAACAAATATGCTTTTTGCAGTACTTACCTACTTGACTTGTCAGTGTCAATAAAAGAAGCATAACTGAGTACTGTTCATCAGTACGGGCTCCCATGTACATGACTCATATTGATCGAATAGTGGCAGTTCAGAGAGGGTTTGTTCGAGCACTACTAAGTTTGGTATACACCAAATACCTGATTATGACAGTCAACTTCGTAAAATTTAAGCCTAGAGAGGAGTAGATGGATAAGCGACATGTGCAACCTGCACAAAATTGCAAATGGTTCACTTGTTAGTCAACTTGTTTGTCTGTTAAACTTTAAAATACCGATGCGATCCGTACATACTCCATAACTATTTTAGCCCCACACTAGAATTTATTCCTGTGTCGTGGGTGCGTTTACAAACATGAAAATTCACATACACAAATACCCAGACCGGAACAAATAATTGTGGATCACACAAAGATTTGTCCCGTGCGGGAATCGAACCCGCGACTATTAGACGCAGTGGGCAGAGCGGCTTAAGCTCTTAACCACTGCGCTAAATCGTCCGTAAATAATGTATAAATAATGTAATTAATTAAATAATGTATAAAGTAAGCCTTCAAATTTTACATCTGTTCATATTCATTTTCTGCATACTACTGTCACTGTACCTACTCACAGTAGCTATATGACAACTGAATGCTGCGTGTAGTTATAATTGGACTCTAGATTTAAGTATGATAATATCGGTAAACATAATTTTGTATGTCTTGGTTTGGGGTCTGTTACCGTACCTATTAAATAAAAATAGAATATAAAACAACGAGTACCTCGAAATATTCACCACTTTATTAACGAGGTATATAAAATAAATTTACAACAATGCTTAAATTTTTTTCTATCCTTACCGTCAATGATGCAATGCAAATATAACGGGGATGCTCCGTCACCACAATCGTGCGTCTTTCGTCAGAACGGGAAAACTTACAACAACCAGTAGTGCAGTCTTCCCCACATCCCCCTCTCCCATTACGACGTACAGATGACAGGGGGAAACACAAAAAATGTTCAAAGGTGTACCAGTAGTCGTGTTCCATTTGTATGCCTCGACAGTGCTCTACTAATATCGAGTGCGCGGTAAAACACGGTACAAAACTTCATTACGAGTATTTAAATGGAAATGGACTGATAGATAAAGTTTGATAAAAAGATTTTATGCTTTTTTATATGGATGTTAAATGATTAAAAGCCTTGCAGTCTTTATTAAAGGTGGACACAAAACTGAAACAGTAGGGTCAGCTATGCACCGTTACATACTTTTTTTGTAATAGTAGTTATTAAAAATTAAACAAATGCTATTGTACTTCCTTGGTCTAGTGGGGCTTGGTACGACTGAAGTATATGAAGTTAGAGTTCTAAGTCGGACAAAATGTAATTGGGTTCCTATGGAAAAGTTCTCAATAGCATTCCGAAATCTGGGATTGTGCCCGATATAATAGCAATAGGTTCACCCCCTATTACATTAGAGCATAACATTGTTAATAAAATATGGTTTTCCCAGTGCACACACGTCACACTTGAGGGATGTAGGCGTGCCTCTTCTAAATAAAATCAGAGAAAATTATATAGTCTAACTATCTACCCTTTTCCATAATCCCGAAAACATCACGTTGTACCGATAATTCCCTTATCATAGTATAAACTCGTAAGTTACGCAAAAAGTGCTGAAACAAAACGCGCAGGATGCCCTCGGGGCACGCGGCCCGCCTGATATTGATATGAGTGACTTGCACTTACCTCCCTTTGTCGGAGCCCCGATGTTATGGACAACTACCGCCGAGTTCGCTCCCCACGAACACTGTTTGCTTAACAAATATTGTCATTACAAACACAATGCTTACGTCGTAATCTTACTTAAGTGTTAGGGTAATGTGTTATTTATCGATAGTCTATCCATATCATCACTCCCGAAGAGTTATCAAAATCTCTTCAGCCAAAACAATACAGCGTTAGTATTGTCTTGAGATAGAAAGAGGCTATATACGTAGCAGGGCTTAATGCCTAAAGCCTGGAGGGCGCTAGAGCAAAAACTTGACCGTGAGGTTTACGATACTCATTCATGAGGAACCCATTGAAAACTAGATTTTAGTATGCGCCTAGATCCTTGCGAAGCAGAAAATACACAGTTCGATGGAACAGGTCTTTTCTCTAAAGGCTAATAGTTCGTCCCATACACACTCTCCGGTTACGCAGACTTTTTACTTGTCCCTCAAATAAGACACGGTCTGCTTTATCATTGCAAGATAATTTAGGTCTTCCCCGGTATGCGGCATCTATTATCCTTCGACCATCGTGTTGTATATCGAAGAATATGAAATTAGTTATATTGGTTGGGCGTTTTGTGTTCGGTCCAACATAATTGAATATAACGGCGCTTATTCGTTGACGATAACTGAATAAGACATTGGACATAAGGGTGAAATTTTCCCTGAGCATAGAACATATAGAATTCCGAATATTGAGCTGTGCCTATCACCCTGATAGCATTTGAAAAGTACGCTAAGTACGCTATATTATTATATATTTTTTTTACATTGTATTTCTTTACATTTGTGTCCTCAAATTTTTCTCGCTAATTAAACTAACAGCACTGATCAATTAAGGAAAATCAATTGAGCTAGTGCTCCGTGCTGGTGAAAATATTCAACACTACAAAGCGTCTAAAATCTAAATCTTATCAGACGACACTTAACTGGACATTCGCACAAACTTCAACCCACAAAACCGAGGGTCGAAATTGCCGGCGACGTCCATAAACAAGTAAAGGCCGCGCGAGGAATATTCAAGAGGAAAGTTGCCCAGTTAGCCCCAGTCCACTCAATGCGGCGACACTTGCATGGAACGGGCCGAGTTCGGACATACGTCACGCGGCATGCATTGTCCCCTTAATGAAGCCCGACCTAAGTTTGGTATACTAACTTATTGCGATCTAAGCGCGCTTTGATGGCCACTTAAATGTTGTGACTCCACTTAATAGTTGCCTAACTTTCGCCATTATAAACTGTGCAGATTTTGCGAGATAACGCGCCAACTTTGTGCAATATTTATTTAGATTTGATAGATAATGAGCAGGAAGTTTGCGAACCTGCTTTTAATTGCAAGCGTGAAGGCTTGTCTTAAAGTAAAGGTAACATGTGCGCGTAACTGAAAGTTAGAATCAAGTTCCATGCGCTTACCATAAGTAACTACCAAATTTTATCTAAGTCCTTTTTTATCAACATTTTTTCGTTATGTAACAGATATGTATCGCTTATATCATAACGAATACACCCAGAACATTTTATCTACAAAGGATATAAGTAAGGAACAAAACACGCCAACGATTCGGCGACAAAAGTTCGTCACATTACTACACAATGTTGGCAACTTTCCGTGACTATATCGGGCGGCGGCCGCGCGGCGAAGTTCGAAAACTACCCAACTGCGAATATGAATCCTATTATTTGCTACAATAAAAAAGTTTCCTTAACACTTCGGGGTGGGAACTATCACTATATGAATGCTGTAGGTATATAATACAATACGCGAATAGAATAAAATAGCAGTAGAATACTTTAAATTCAGCTTTATGTTATAAATACAGCTTTGGTCTAACCGCCAAGGTGATTTAGGAGCGCATGCTGCGGCTGATGGTTAAAAGTTACCACGTTCGAATCCTAAGTTGGACAAAATGTTGTTTCAGGTTTTTCTATCAAAAATCTCTCAGAGTCTAGAGTTTAGATGGGCTATAATGGATTCTATTATAGCCGACACATTCCAGTATTCTTCTGCATTTTATTTTATTCTATTAACGTATAAATATATCTACTTTCAGCATTCATATAGTAAGAGTTCCCACCCCAAAGTGTTAAGGAAACTTTTTGTTAGGGGGATTATTGAGTCTCGTGTCTCATTTCATTGGAATCAAACATTGTCGGCGATACGTGTATATACAAAACACTACTATGACACCCTCACCAGGGAATTATAGGCGTGACTGTGTAAGCCACTAACACATACATGAATAAAGACAATGAAAAGCCCTGTCTCACCTACCTATAAATATCTACAAGCTAATATTGTCTGTTACTCAGAATTCTCCCAGACTTTTGAAAAGTAAAAAAATCAACCAATCGTTAAAAGAATGCGCAAAAGACATACTGGAATATAGTCATACTTCACAGTACCTAACTGTCAACGCTCTTTGCTATAATGAAAATAACGACACATGTCCATCATTTTTGTTGCAAAGCGTCAAACTAGTGTCATATTTTTAAACGATTGTAATAACATTAAATTATTTTCCTCTTCAAAAGATGAACTCTTGGATACATTCTTAAGCGAACAAAGAGGTGGTTCTTGTCATTTGTAATGGATCCAAAATATGACGTCCACTCCAGAAACTCTAATTAAATAATAAAAACTGTAACGCCTATAGGTATGCCTCAAGCGAGAGTAGCAGAGGTGTAAGCTAACGTCGCTTGGGGCATATAGGCGTGATGTATCATACCACATAGCAGTAGCAAGTAAGCCTATTGCAATAACACCGAGTACAATTTCAAACTTGCGCCTGCAAATGAGAATTATTCTATAGAGAAGACACTTTGCCCAATCTAGAATTCGAATCCTCGTGATTGACATTCGTACTATACGGCAATAGACCAAAGATTACTTATTTGCAATAAATAATCACACTCACACTAAAGTCAATAGACGTGTTTTGGAATGCAACTCGATAGCTATTGTTTCGACGTAAAATAACCCCAAAATAACTTTATTGACGCTTAACATAAAATTGAAAAAAGAATACGTCATTATTTTTTTCTGATTTTCGAATAACATTTCGAATTCGTCTGTATTGTTTTGTCGCGCATGACAGGAGGACGCGTTCGCCCGCGCGTCATTCGTCGCCACGTCCGACGCCTCGGTCGCGTTGGCAGACATGTCTCTATGTCGCATGTCGTGCCCTATGTTTTTAGCCCTGCGTTCGCATCTAAACAAATAAAAATATGTCACCGCGATGATAGCTGCGATATCATTGTTCAATACATATGCGAACAATATGGTCCGTGTAATCGGTATTCTATATTTACAAAAAAAATGAGAACATGAGACTGTTTTTTTTTCATTTTATTGGTAGACGAAGCTGTTTAAGGTTTATTTGATAAGAGCTTTGAGCAGTAGTTCAATATTTTGAAAAAGTTTCTATGCTTTGATCATTTTCAAATAGAGTATTATCCGTCAAGAGTATCCGCAACCAACGAGCATGCTTGAGACGAATGCTGAGAATTTACTATAGTGGATAACTGATAAAACTAGAGAGGTATATAAGGATATAACCTGTTAGAATTCTCTCTGTACTGCTCTACTCTCCCTAGGGATTTACCCGACAAGGTATCTAACCTTAATGAAGCATTATATGAAACTAGACACAGCCTAATATTAACATGAACTCGATTAAAAAGAGGGTGGCCCACTGTATCTAGTATGGGAAAACTCATGTTTCAAAATAAATTTATGCCTATTATTACACTCTATCGCTACTACTAAAATATCTACAAATACTCATAATCTTGTTACTATGCTAGTGAACTCTGTACAAACATGACGTCCGGAAAGTCCTCACTGACACATCTATCGTCACCTCCCGTAAACTGTCACACGAAAATAGTTTTTCCGTCTACAAAATAACAAAAGATCGTATATAGTTCACTTGTGTGACGATTTTCGAAATCATATTCATTTTTGTTTCGTGTTATTTTCGTATTCGACGTCTGTGTTATTCTATTGTCTTTGGCATCTACATACATGATGACTTGTTAGTGATGAAAAATGAAAAAAAAAATGAAAATGCCAATATAGCTATAAAGTCTCCAAATGCACGAGTCCGTCCCTGTGTTTTATTTTTCATATTGACAATACCTATCGTCTCTATTTTTAATAAGTATAAGATTGATTGGGTTCGTTTGGGAACTTACGTAAAAGTCACGGTGTCCTCAGAAGAAAAATTAAGAGCTTTAAGATTAAGATAGAGTTGACTTGAGTGTCACTTTTTTAGAACTAAAAAATCGCCAAGCAACTAAGAACAACTAACACGCCAATCGCCAAGTTGCAATAAAAGTCCTTCATAAAGGTAACATAACATACGAGTAGACTCAGGGCGATCCCTGAAATTACCAAATCACAGAAGACCATTGCTAAATCTAGCCATTCATAGAAATCAATCTTGTGACCACCGGAATCTATAACCTGTGCAGCCCCCACTTACACCACAATCACGCAGTCCCGAAAATTCCCTATTACATCTTATTATGCTCCACAAAATTGCGAAAGGACCCATTGCTCGTCCGCCTGTCAAACATGACGATTATACATCCAGAATTTTCAGACATTTAAGATTGTTTTTGTCGCTTAAGACGAGGGCTCAAAGGCAAATTTATGTAAACTATTCCAATTTCAGACAAACAAATCACGGGTTTAATTTTTACGTCCTACAATTAAATACAATCTAATCAATAACATTGTTTCCAAATTACCTACGGTATTCAAAACATAATTCTTGGCCGCCGCAAAAATCATTAATAACAATTTGCCGTTCCGAACAATTTCTAATCCTACAAAGGAAAATAATAGATAAAACGTAAACGCCGACGTATGTCTTCCATTGCTTAGACTTCCGTTCCGTTGTCTGGAGACAGTGGTCGGACTGTTTCTTTTAATCTCTGCTGTGAATGAAGCTAATGACGGCGGCTGGTCGATGCAGGCGCATGTAACGGTTGCGCTCATTCATCAGCGCTGTCAGCGACATCTATTGACAGTTTGGCTTCTGTGTCACGCTGGTTAAAATGTATTGTTTTCTTTATAAAGAAATTATTTAATTAACTTCGCTTACCGTTTTAGGGATAGGAATTCCAATGAGAATTGTATCTCTAATGATTAATTGCAGATGTTGTATTTAATATACAGTTTATGCAGCATGTTAGTGACGTGATCTAATTCTTTTGCAGCACTTTCCTCATTGCCATTAAATAGATCTGCACTGTTCCCTTTTATCTCATTTCTTCCACTTTTGACATCACTGATTGATATTTTAACAGCAGTGTCTGTTGAACACGAAGTCTAAGCCAAGAGTTGGTGGTGTATTTTTTTAACTGTCAGCTCCTAATAAACAAGGAATGTTTAATTAAGACTTCAGGTGCCATCGTGATCATTTCTTATAGGTTTTCACACCATAAACACTAATAAAAACCAATTGCAACACAAATGATAAACTCTGCGATTCAAACCTATAAATACCAACATTCAAATTCTAAAAACGAACGTCCTTTATACGCAACTCAACGCCGCCTACCAACTACAATAGTTAGTGATAAGAATGTTAAAGAAAAATAAACCATTAAAATATCATCAGTCATCGCTGCGACCCCCGCGGTGGGCAGGTCAGCGGCCAAGAAAAAAACCTCACAATTCTGAGCCGAAATGAAGAATGATTCATTTATGAAAATGAAATGACAGATTGAATGAATGCGGAGAGCCGTACAAAGAGACGGCGGCTACTGGCCGCAGCTTTGTAGTTATTGTGACACGTGCTCCCACGCATTGGGAACCTCTGGGGGATTGTAAAGGATATAGGCTGTTCCTAAATCTTGGAAAGGAGTACCGAAGATACTCGATTACTACATTCATACTACTACGGACTAATAAGGAAGCATTAAGACTTGTAGAAGCTGGCCATACATAACGGAGTTTTTATCCCAACTCTGTTATATGGCAGCGAAACCTGGGTATGTAAGAAGGAGAATGAAAGTAGGATAAATGCGGTGGAAATGCGAGCTCTGCGGAAGATGTGCGGAGTAAAGCCGACCGACCGTATTCGCAATAGCGTAGTAAGAAAGCGAGTAGGTATGAAAGATCGTATCGGTGTAAAGATGAGAAAGGGTTATTCTCCGTTGGTTAGGGCATACAGAAAGAATGTCAGAAGAAAGAATGACAAAACAGATATACAAAGCGAAAGTGGAAGGATGTAGGTACCGGAGAAGACCTAGACTATCTTACCACGACCAAATTGACCGAGTCGTATCTGAAGGACAAGTCAAGAGTCTTTGTAACCGGGGAGCGTGTATGAGACGAACTATGAGAGTGGCGGAAGCCAGAGAGGTATGTAAGGAAAGAACCGGTTGGAACTCTGTACTCTCTGCCTACCCCGCAAGGGATCAGGCGTGATAATATAGATAGATAGAATACTCTTGAAGATCATAACAGACTATCAAGGATACTCGATAACAACATAGATGGAGTAATAATAGATGCATATAGATTTTAAGATAACCTCTATGTTACTCATGTCTAGCGCTGTCAAGTATTGCTTGAGTCTTTAATGAACGTGGCTAACTTTTTCTGGGCAATTTATACACATTTAAAGAGCTTTTGCTGTTTGATTTATCTTCAAAACAGTAACATTCCTTGATGATATAAATACTTATTTAATAGATCTACAGAAAGGGAAAAAATAATGGCTGTCAAAAGATTCTTAGTTCCATTTCGAAGTCTGAAACTGTGCCTGTAATAAGTGCAATGGGCTCGAACCTATCACATGTCATCGAAACTCCATCACTTCCACTTATTGATCAGTGCTCTGCGGCAACATTAAAATCTTCATAAATCAGCGTGTCTAATTTTGGACTTAATTTATAGGGTCAGACGCCAAAACCTACCAGATATTTTAAGAGTTTTAGTTAACTTGATAATTTTTTCGCTAAGATTATTTTTAAGCAGCAACTTGAAGTTTTGAAATATATACTCTCTTTTAATTCAAGAAGTGCCTGGGTCAATCGTGAATTAAACATTATAATTATGCCTACAAGTTGTGTCACGGAGAACAAACGAACTGGTCTACGGTTATTGGTATTTGACAAAAAAAGGGTTTCTATAATAGTCAAATTATTGAGATACATAAGAATTTTTAGCTAACGTGTTCCAATAACTAATCTTATCCGTTGGAATTAGACTCGTGTTTCTGTTAGGACGATATAAAATGAGTGGAGCATTTTACTTTTTAATTTTTAATTTTGAAATGAAACCAATCCCGAGTTATATCAAAACACAGTTTGTAACATGCATAGATATACCTATTTTCTAAAAGATTACCAATATCAAAATAACTTTGTCGGTCGATTTGGAGCAGTGGTTAAGAGCATAAGCAGCTCCGCCCACTGGGTCGAATAGTCGCGGGTTCGATTCCTGCACGGGCAAATCGTTGTGTAACCTACAATCATTTGTTTCGGTCTAGGTATTTGTGTATGTGAATATTCATGTTTATAAACGCAACCACAACCTACAACAAATCTTAGTGTGAGGCTATGTTTATTTAAAACAAAAAAATACTTATTTTACTATCGACTGGCAATTGCACCTACTAAAATTTAAAAGCTAAAAATAAACGCGAATGTACAACGTAAATAAACCATAAAATGTTTGACATTCAAAGTTGTGACCTTATCTCGTAAAAATGGCAATTACTCGTCTACCCTTGCAATCTGCGCGACCAAGAGTTAGTGAACTCCAACAAACACTAAGAAAGAAGGAATGGGCAATGAAATTAAAAATATGTCTTAAGGGCAATTAGCTTTAACTTTTAAAGTAAGTGCCCTATCTCGGGGCACCCTCGCGTTTTTCAATTGTGGGGAAACCGGCCAGCTTTCGGTTAGAGTGAATTTTATAGAGTCGAAAGAGTTGTGACTTTTGAACGAGTTCGTATACTCCGGCCGCGATTAACTCATTTACGTTGTTAAAGTTACATAGAAAGATAATGGAATTAGTTAATTAAGTATTTTTGACGTCATAATTTTTCCTCTGGGTGAAATTGGGTGTTTAATCTACGAGTATATGTCACTCATGACGATTATACATCCAGAATTTTCAGACATTTAAAATTGTATTTGTCGCTAAAGACGAGGGCTCAAAGGCAAATTTATGTAACCTATTCCAGTTTCAGACAAACAAATCACGGGTTTAATTTTTCACGTCCTACAATTAAATACAATCTAATCACTAACATTGATTCCAAATTACCTACGGTATTCCACTGGATGAAATTGGGTGTTTAATCTACGAGTATATAAAAAAGCAGCCTAGTGGTTAGACCGTTGGACTGCAAAGTCAGAGGTCTCGGGTTCAAACCCAGGCACGCACCTGTCTTTTAGAAAATATGTGCGTTTTAAAAATAAAAAAGTATCACTTGCTTTGACGGTGAAGAAAAAAAACGTTAGGAAACCTGCATGCCTGAGAGTTTATCGAAGGCGTGTAAAGTTTGCCGACCCGCACTGGGCCAGCGTGGTGGACTATGGCCTAAACCCTTTCAGTTTGAAATGAGGCCCGTGCCCAACGGTAGGACAGTTTCTTGACAGGGCTAATATTATTGTATTATTATAATCTATATAAATTTGATAGATTCCTAACCTTAGGAATATTATTTCTTGAAATGGTTATGAAGACGCTAGTAGTACTTTTTGTGAGATCTTGAAACATCTCCATACACATAAACATTTAACGCCCATTTGGTGTTCTGAAATAAACCCTTCTGAAATACTATAACGTAAATAGTTAGTTTCGACGACACAACGACAAAGTTCTGTATGACTCTATAATAATTCCATTATTGTAAGAATAGGAACTATCATTGTAAATAATATAAACTATTGACCAATGTTGGAAACATGTTATTTTCAATTTCTGTCAAACTATCAATAAATTATTACCCAATCAGTAAGTTCATCAAACCTTCGATTCAGAGGGCTACTCCAATTCCAATTCCATTTATAATCTATGGCTCCATCGTTAACCGATGATTCTGCCAATGTCAGATTTAACAAGTTTAAAAAAAAAAGTGACAAATAATCGGTTTAAGTATGTATTGCGCAATAAATTAATCTAAATACCTCAAAACATCAAAGAGGGCTACTCGTAAGCAAGAAGAATTTGACGTTATAATAAAAATGTCAAAAATCGTGCTTCACGTTCATCTTTGTTATTAAATTAAATATGTAGTATAAAAAGGACAGCTTATCATCTCGATACCGTTATGCTAACGTCAATCTGTTCATACTAAGTCCTTTCATACTTCTTATTTATACGTTAACCAAATTTATAATCCGAAGTACTTAGAATGCCTGCATTACAAGCAAAGTTTTCTTTATCATCAGCAAATACGATAACAATAGGGCGAACCAAGGCCGAAACTAGGTAACAATTCTTAAGCCCGCCTCTTCGGCGGCCAGACGAAGTGTTTAACAATAAATTTCCATTTAAAAAGCCGCAAGACGGCCGCGGGGTGGGGTAGCAAGCCGCGGGGAGGGGGCCGCAGCTTCCGCCGCTTTTTTCCTTCATTTCCTCGAGCGGGCTAGGGCGCCTCCCTAACTACCGGCAGAATTAAAATTCGAACGAATGTTTTTTGTTTTGTTTTTGTAATTACATTCAATATTTATTTTTATAATTTTAATATGCTTGTCTTTCAGCTGGTTTTGAGTTAATTTTTTTCTTTATTTTTTTGTTTATTAAATAATTATTACAGCCACATTATGAGTGGGCACATTTAAATTAAAATGAAATTAGCGTTCATATTTTTATTTTAAATATTACCCTTATCATTGTTAAAAGAAGAAGAAATTTACTAGTTATCTTTACGATACTTAAGTTAAAACTCAACTGTAGGTACTTTTATAAACTGCCTTGTTGGCGTAATGGTACATTTACGGTTGGTATCACTTCATCCTAGCTTCTATTGTAGGTGAGAATAGCATTATATAAAAGTTTTTCTAGCTATATATAGCTATATGCTCACCCTCTATTTCCTTGGAACCTAACATTGTCGGTAAATGACGGACGATTTAGCGCAGTGGTTAAGAGCTTAAGCCGCTCCGCCCACTGTGCTTAATAGTCACGGGTTCAATTCCCGCACGGGACAAATCTTTGTGATCCACAATTATTTGTTTTGCAAACGCACCCACGACACAGGAATAAATGATAGTGTGGAACCAGGTTTTAAAACAAAAATGTGTTTACGTAACGGTCTGTAATATTCAAGAAATTCACACCAACGGCAATTATCGTACTCTCAAAGGGTTATAAAACTAACTTTAAGGACCCCTAAAAAGCCCGTCCTACGCACAATTCACAAGTATAAGAGGAGGCATAGTGTAGGACGCATAAAATATCGGCGGGATAATAATTAAAAGAAGCGATAATGTCCTTTGCGCTGTGAAAAACGAGCGCGCCATCCTTTTTATTTGATAAATAAAATTTATACCCCGACGCCATGCCTTCCCCAATTCTTTGTGGGTTTTAACTTCCTATAAACCGCGGGCTTTGTTTCGAAGCTGTTTTTAAAAACATAAATATGATTTTTTTAACGAGTAAGGACGCCTACCAAAATTTGTTGATTTTCCCAATGTTTGAAAGCATCATATAGAATTAATTTTATGAAATTAAATTAGTTATTCCCATGCACACACGTTACGTAACATGAGACCCCGTGTTAAAATTGGGATTTAAATAATGCCACTCATTATATGGTGGATGTTGAAATTACATCAAAGTATCGTCAAATCCGCACCAGTTCGGCCGAGCGTGACTTATTTCTTCATCCACACTTTTAACCGAGGTAGAAGACGTTTCCCCAGTAGTGGCACATTGTATAGATTAATTTATATTGTATTTTCCCTAATTATGTATTTACTGCCTCGTTGGTCTGATGGCAAAGCGCATCGCTTTGTGATCACGAGGTCCTGGGTTCAAATCCTAGGTCGGACAAATGTAGTTTTTCTAACGAAAAATTCCCAGTATGAGTCCGGAGTCTGGAATTGTGCCCGGTATATGGCAATAGGCTCGCCCCTTATTACATGGGACCTAATATCGTCGGCGAAACGTGGGTGTACTCAGTACACCTCTGCCACCCCCTCTGGGGAATATAGGCGTGACGGTGTACCATGTAAAAGAAATCAACATTAGACCCATCTTGAACATAAAATTATTCAAAAGGTTGGTAAAAAACTCAAATGTTTATACGGATTAAAGGCATGTAATATCGGAGAAATAATAAATTAAACGCAACAAAAATAAAAACATAGCTTGATCCAAAGTTAAGCCACAAGTTCTAACCATCTAACATGATTAAGAATCAAATTATTAATCAAAGAACAAGAAACCAATTCACCTTGGCTCACAATTAACAAGGCGATCAACGAAGTCTCTCAAATCAGGTATCTTAATGATCTATAAAGTCAATGCATCACGTTGCATCTCGACTCTCCGGCAACCCCTCAACTATAAACCCTCCCGCGCCATCCCCGGGATCGCAATCGCTCGTTTACTGCGCACTAAATATTCTCCAAGCGACAATTGCGATTATGAAAAGTGCATGGTTATTTATACCCCACCAACCATTTATTTTTTGTCGCCCCCTTTCAAGGGCAATTAAATACCGAGTCTTAAAACGCTTTGCATATTCCGAGCGGACTTTATTATCGAACAGCTAATAAAGATAGTAAATGTCGCGTTAAAGTTCGGGTGGAAAATATAGCGCGGTTTTTAAAAGTCGACCGGCGACAGTTTGGGGTTATTTATTTTATTTTATTCTTTATTGTATACAGTACAGAGTTAATTGTCATTTTTACAAGCCATATACAAAGGCGAGCTTAATTCAAAATATGAGTTCTCTTCCAGCGAACATTTGAGTGTTGAGAGATGAGACAGTAAATATTTATATAGGTTATAGTTGTTGTTGTGATTTAGTTGATGTGAATAACTTACTATTGGATTATTACCGCTCAAAGGCGGTTCTTATGGCCTTCTTTGGAGGAAGCCTATAGTCTGAGTAGACGTCTTCCGCTTACGTTGGATGCTTGAATGTAAAAAATAAATGTATAATAGTTTCACTAAACGGCAAATATACTAATTACACGTCTTCTATTTAATTTTTTTTAAAAGAACTTAGCGCTGCTCTAGGAATTATTCCCGTGTCGTGGATGCGTAAAATACAGAAACATCCCGACCGAAATAAAAATTTCTGCGTCACACGAAGGTTTGTCCAGGGCCCCAAGTCTGCTATTTTTACCGTGCTTTGTAATTATAACATACTATAACATTCGTTCAACTACAATTACGTCTAAGTCAGTAATCTACTATGGTCTTATTAACAAATACCGCCAAATCTTTTAAGAGGTACGCCTACGGAAAAGGATAAGGACACCATTGAATTAATATCAAAATTGCCAAAACCAACAATTATGAAGACAATGAACGAAAATTTTACTAAAACTGCAATAGCAGACTTGGAGCCCTAACGGGAATCGAACGAGTGACTACTCGATTACTGGAATCGAAGCGGCCTACGCTCTTAAACAATGCACCACACGTAGTCTCATATAAAAACCTGATGTCTTCAGATAATTCATGTACCTACATACATCGGATAAGATAGGTACCTATTAAAAATAGATTATAAATAACATAAAGTTAAGAATTATATATACAAGTACAAAATAGGTATATTTGTTCAAAATCGTAACGCAGCTCCTAAAACTTCATTTAACCATTAGTAAAATACAACTTCTTAATAAGAGGATTAATGAGATTTCCCATTCGCCGGAATCGAACCGTGGCCCCCGGGGACAAGCTGTCAAACTCGCAACTCGCGCGTCTGTGCGACAACTTTTAATAACAACCTCCTGTATCAGCTAAATGGGTTTGGGACCGAACACGAACCCACACATTTTGATCAAACTTAATGTGAAAACGAAGGATGGGGTGAGGCATCTGATGGCACACTTAGAAAAGCTTTTATTAATAACTATCTATCTATCTATATTATCACTCCAGATCTCTTGTGGGGAAGGCAGAGAGTACACAGTTCCTACAGGTTCTTTCCTTACAAACCTTTCTGACTTCCTCCACTCTCATAGTTCGTCTGATCCACTCTTGCCGGTTAAGGAGACTCTAGACTTGCCCTTCAGATAACATTAATAATTATTAATAGGGAATATGCGTGTAATTCAAATAAGGGTCAAATATTTTTTTTACAAACTTTATCGCATTAGAATAATGTCTATACCAATATTTTTTTAATAACATTACTTTTTTATTAAGAAAAAAATTATTGAAAGTACAAAAAATGAGTGGGAAATTCAAAGTAGCGGGAACGCCACGCTATTGGTCAGATCGAATATGACGTCAAAGGCTACAATACAAATGTCAACAAGTGCATATTTGTTGGATGTTTGCTATTGAATTATTTTTATTGTTATTTTTTGTTGTCGATTTACACAAAGACAAAATTTTAGTTTAAATTATTTAAGTTAATTCGATATGATATGATCTTCGCAGCAATATAAACAAGTTGATGGAGATACCATGTATCTTTTTCTGATTTTACACCACATTCTCCTTATGTCCGCACCTTTCGGGTGCATTTCTTATTGTATTTTTACACCTAGGCACAACACAGTGTTGTTCCATTGTATAATAGTCGCAAAATACAAAATAAAAATAAATTACACAATAAAATACTTCTACAGCTGTTCACTAATTGGTTGTTATTAGACTTTGACGTCACGCCAAGCGCGCCAAAATGGCGGGCGTTTAAAATGCTCTTATCTGTTTGCTATCTTCAAAAATTTTTTTTTGCCCTTTACATTTTGTTTTTGACGCTTACATTTTTATGTAGTTATATATTGATGTAATCTATCGTATAAAAAAATACACGCATATTCCCTATTAGTGTTTAGAAACTAAGTAACTCACGAATAACCTATCCACCAATATTTACGTATTGCATGTATTTACTGAATTTGTGACACAAGAACTTGGCAAAGGATATCAAACCTTAGGAATATTCCTTGACCTAGCCAAAGCATTCGATACCGTTTCTATTCCTTTGCTCTTGGAAAAACTAGAGGCTCTAGGCATTAGGGGCACGCAGTTAAAACTGTTTGCAGACTACCTAGACGAACGGTACCAATGTGTTAAAATAGATAATATTACTAGCGATTACCAAAGAAACACAGGCTTTGGGGTCCCTCAAGGTAGTATACTTGCCTCTACATTGTTCCTGATCTACATTAATGACCTGTGTGATCTAAATATTGGACACGGCAAAATAATATCCTACGCCGATGACACCGCATTAATTTTTAGCGCCAAAACCACTAACGAGCTGTACGAGTATGCACAGCTTGGATTTAATTTAGTAAATAATTGGCTTCATAACAACTTATTAACATTAAATGCTAACAAAACTAAATATGTTCACTTCGTTATGCGCAAGCCATACCCCACTGTAACTAACCCTCATCTATATGCACACCATTGTAAAAACCCCACAGTTAACACCTGCAACTGTCCTACTATCCAGAACACCAACCATATGAAATACCTCGGAGTTATTATCGACAATACACTCTCCTTCAACCAACACATTGAATGTTTAGTCAGAAGAGTCCGTAAATTAATATATGTATTTAAAATACTCAGAAAAATTGCTAATTCAAAACTAGTGACACAAGTATACTTAACCCTATGTCAGTCCATAATCCAGTACTGTATTACCTCATGGGGAGGAGCCCTAAAAACTGTTTTACTGCCCCTCGAACGTGCCCAAAGAGCAGTTCTAAAAGTTGCCAATTTCCATTCTTTTCGCTTTCCCACTATCCTGTTGTATAAGTCCTGCAAGGTGTTAACAGTCCGCCAACTCTTTATAATGCACTTACTATTAAAACAACATAAAACACTCGCTTATACAGCTGACATGACTATTAATAAGAGACGGAAAGATATAGTCTGCCTTTCAAATTCATCTTCAAAACATATATATACTAATAGATTTTTCACTTTTCTAGGACCTTTTCTGTACAATAGAATAAATAAAGCACTAAATATATACAAATTAAATTATTTTAGCTGCAAACAAATGCTATATAACTATTTACAAAGAATGTCCTACGAACAGCCGGAACAATTACTAGCAATTTGTAGATAACATATTTTCTCATAACTTTAATTTTATTATAAAAGTAGAATAAAACATATGTTATTAGTTAAGCCACTTTCTAATCAAATAAGCTATATTATTGTAATTAAAATTATTAGATTTACGATGCTTTAGCACTAATCATGCCTGAAACACAGGTCTCGACCTAGTTCAGGCAAACCGGTAAATATACCTACTTAAATATAAGTTCGAATAAGATTGTATCATGTACTGATCTTAAATGAATAAATTTATTATTATTATTATTATTATTTAATGCTCCTACCACACCTGTGTCGAAATGGGATAATTAAAACCCTAACAATGACATTACGTAGATTTAGGCAATGCTTAAAGCGACATATGAAATGCGCCTTGCATGACTTATTTAAAACGCATTTTCACTAAGGCGTTAACTCAAACTCAAATTTAAATAATTTATTTTGTATAAGCCCTGCAAGGGTACTTACACATGATCATATTTACATTTTTTTTTACCTTACTAATGTACCACCGGATCGGAACGCAGGCTGAGAAGATCCGGCGAGAAACTCAGCGGGCTTGTGTTTTTGTCTAATTCTCCATTCTTTTTTTCTCATCATTTTCTGTATAGATACATACATTTTAATATTATACAATAAATTATTCGATCCAGCTCCAATGTGATGCCTTACGACTAAGATATAAGACTCTGGGTGGACCAGTCTCCACAAGCAGCACCCGTTCACGAGTATTGCACAGCACATGAGCTGCCATCACCTCCCTCTAACTCCAACCTTTACTCAGGTAGAGCATGTCAGATACTATACATTTTTAATCATCGATAGATTACATACCTATAATAGGTTTCTACTATGTTTTCGAACAAAAATTTCATTCTTAACTAGCGAGTAGCTACGAAAACACCAGAAGTCCAAATCACAAACGGAACTTTCTTTAACGTGCATAATGGGGAACATCAGGCCTTCATCAAGCCCTGATAAGGCAATCTCGAGCCACTTCCTGATATCGCCCCTCGCGAAACCGTGCGATTCCCGCGCCCCGCACCTAAACGAAATTGAACCGTCTTAGATCTGTCTCCTGGTAATCCACGCTTATAATTGATGCGACAATGTCAAACAGGGCTCCGATACAGCCGAGCTAATCGGAAAAATACAAATCCACAACATGATCGATTGTTGCTACCACGTTGAACAACAAATTGATAGGCGACCCAATTGCTTTCAGATTTATTTTGACTGGCAAACTTTCAGTTACGGCAAATGTGCCATCATCATTTGAATGAAAAATATATTCTCATATCGCTAAACGACATTGTTACACGAATAAATTGCTAAAAATTTAGCTCATTTTTTCCTGCTTTTGAAATATTGAATTTTTACATTTATGCCTTTCACACCTCATAACGTAATATTTCTCGGTGGAAACCCCTCGTGTAACTTTTCCGTTGCAGCGGCAACATTCAAAATAAATGTTTGGCACTTTATCATCTCGAAGTCAGTGTGTGGCACACGCAGACGCGTAAACACTAGCTTTATTGTCGAAGTTATACCAACTTAGCTGTAATGTATAAATAGTCGCACTCGGGAAAACATTATTAAAAAGAGTTACAGACACTAAAAAAATGGTCTGCTCTGATTCCTTTTTTTTGTCTTAGTGTAGGTAGGTATATCTAGGTGCTAATTCTCAACGATAAATAACCAATCAATACTTTTGCTGGATTTACGATTGTTTGTTCATTTGATAATGATTTCTTTTATTTTATTCTTTATAGAAAACTTACAACTTTGTGAATTTATAGTAAGAATTATTTGACAGATTTAAATAGGCCCAAACATCCATGAAAAAATCTGGAAATAATTCACAGTGTAATTATATTCAGAGCTATAAGTAGGAGCAGCATAATGGTACTGAGTAAGCGTTACGATATCCTTTAACAAGCCTAATAAATGTTAAACAAAACACAAGCCACGAGAGACAAATAAATCTGCTCTCATTTGAATATGTGCCTTCACATTCACATGTTAAGAAAACCAATTAAACATCACGGAGCAACCCTCGCGCCGCCATATGTCCGTGGCGAGCACAAATAACGCGGCCACACCATTTAGTCTCCTCTCCCTTACAACCGTCGAACGATCTCTAATGGCATCCAACCGCCAACTGGCCACCGCTTAATCCTTTACCGGCTCTTGATTAATTATTTAAAGTTGCCCGAGGGATGTGGAGCGCACTCTACAAATTGTTTGCGATGCCTGCCTGTTACGTTTACAGCATCAACTACTTGCTAGTTTCTTAAAGGGGGTAGATCCTAATTCGATTTCTAATACCTACTAATCTTTAGTTCTTACTAAAGACTGAATGCCGACAATAATTGGAGTAAAATAAAAATTAATTCTCTCATTTCTTCATTTGCCTTTGACAAGGTCTAGTGAAATTATTCGAAACACCAGCTAAACATTAATTTACCTGTCTATATACCTACAAATAGATTACACGTCTTATCAGATGAAACATTAACACCATAAAAGTAATGTTGTATTAATATTAAATAGCTATGTACTTTGATAAATAAGGTGACATTGAAGTATACCTATCTTTCTATCTATATCATTACGCCAGATCTCTTGCGGGGTAGGCAGAGAGTATACCTGTAAATATTTACTTGAAATTTTCTACCTCGGTACATGGATAATAAGCCGACTATCCCTATCTTGATCATCACCCCAGATCTCTTGAAGTTAGCTCAGCTCAACTATAGATGTCATAATTATACATAGTTTGCTAATTTGTTTAACTTTATTAAAAAAAATGTTTTAATTTTTTTTTTTTATTAACGTTTACCTTGGCCCTAGACTTACGTAATCACTACTAGTTCTAATGCGATTAAGGCACCGAGTAGTATGGATGGGTTGGACACTTACTTTTCGTTGGAATCCTTGTTAAAATTCACCAAACATCTAACAAGAATAGGAAGTATTTCAATTTAAACACGGAACACAGTGATATTATCAAATTAAGTGCGGACAGCCGGACTCTTGACTTGACCGATGTAGTGACCCCTAATCCGCAGTAAATCTTCGGTGTCCCACACTCCGCGAACACCGGGAGGGTTAAACGACCTACATCGCTATCATTTATTACCTACACCGTGTAGAACAAGACAGGGGATCGTAATAAAGTAATATTTACATTCCTTCATAATTTAACACCGTTTATATTGCTTTGTATAGGAGGAAAGGTACGAACATAAGAAAATTAAATTGATAAGGTGCAGTCGACTTGCCTACGTCATGGTCGTATTTTATTTACCTCATACTACTTACCACTATAATACTTGCAAGCGTAGTCAGAGGTACCTGTGTCTATAGTTCTTCACACTCACACCCACTTTCCGTTGTTGTTTTGATTCCAAAGGATAAAATTCAATAAATCCCTATCTAATATGTCAGTTTATTGGCCTTCTTTATTATTCATTATTCTTCATATTACCTGAGCATTAAAATAACTTGCGTAGGTTTGTTTGTTCCACTGTTATCAAATTTTGAGAACTTAGAGGTTTAGAAAGAGAAGTCAAGGAATTTGAACCAAGGATTTGGTGCTTGTTGCCTTTAAACCATGGGCTATACTAACCACAGGCAACTACAGATCCCTCTCCTCTTAAAACAGTCGCCGTCGCCCTCAATATGTTCTTACCAATCCTTCTGATACTCTCACTTACCTCCTATTGCATACAAATACTGCATATAGTAGCGTACACTTGTGCTTGCCGGTTGATGCAGAGCACTATGGCAAAACAGTTTATAGCCTCCTATAGCGACTACCCAAATCGAACCTCTCCTTCCTTAAGGCAACCTTAAGCTGAACAGCTCCTTCGCCAATCTGGCTGCAGCGCAGTTTGTCATCTTGTCCTGTGAAGCTATTAAGCTGTCTCCGCATCCAATAGCTTACTCATTCACACTAAGACACAACACGGTGTTAAAGGGTTTTTCAGTTATATCAACTTTCTTTCTTCTTTATCGCTTGGTTATGAGGCAACTTCAGTCAGTGTCAAAAGCCAGAACCAACGGTTTACCTAAACGGCCTCATAAGGGCGGAAAACTAATCATATTAGCAGCAAGAACCCATCTTAGGTGCAGTGGCACCTAACATTGATTAACTAGACTAACCAATTTCAATAAAAAATACCCCGCTATATAATACTGAATAGCATCAGTAACTGGATATCAAGGGAAGTTTGGGCACCATCAAAAAGCGTTGCTCAGTGGTTCGGAAGCGTGTACATCGTGATAATGCGAACATTATACGCGGCGCCTCTCCAGCCCGCATAATCGCGTCTATTATACGAGCAAAAACTTACCAACTTGCATCTTTCTGAGTCCACGCAAGGTACCTACTAGTGTGGAGACGGTGGAATATGTTATGGCCCGAATGTTATGACGCCACAAGCCAAAAATTTAATTAAATAGTTACCTACATAAAACTATTTTTAAGTCCGACGTTTCGAGTGCTTTACAGATGGTGAGATACATACGGTCATTGATATTCCGGCGTAGATATCTTCAATTTCTTAATTATCTTAATGGGTCTAATCTAAGTAGAATGAGCTGAGGGTGTCTGAAGGTTTTGCAGTGTTATGCATGGTTTTAAATTTAATTTGATAATTTAGTGTCAAGTCGTTGGAAACACCCAGTCAGGGAAGCATCAGCATAGGGTAAGATCCCTATTGATATTAAGGTGATTTTATTTTATTTCACTAGCCTCGATAGCCATGCTTAGTAGGAATCAATGTTCTTAATATAGAAAATATTGAATCTGATATCATGTCGGGTACCTACGATCATGAATATGGAATAACATATTCACAGACTGTACACCTCTTAGAGTGGCGACAATAACACAAGTTCATTTAACACCAGTTTTTCACATCGCTTTTTCTGCTATCAAGGTGGTAATCCCTATAATAAATTAAATAAAATATTATCAATTTATCCACTTTCCACAAAAAAATGTAAGTCCATCCTTAAAGAATGGATACAAAAACTGGATTATACTGGGACAGAAAACCTGCTACACTTATCGGAAATATAATGCATCAAATCACATAATACATATAAACACACACACACACACGCAAATTATGAACTGACACATTATCTCCTACCATTAGCTACAATTAACATATTATAACTTGACATAAAAACTTGTAATATCCCATTCCGTTGGGTGAGGACCTGATGATCTGTAATACAGGGCTATCCTACCTCAGACATCAGCTCCTTACATTTAGTATAGACTAGTAAACAAGTGTTATGTGTAAGCATTACAATGTACGAACATACACATTTTTAAGGTCTGCTTTTTGTGAGGAGAAATAAACTATTGTATTATTATTATTAAAATAACTTATTTTTTTTTGGTATTTCGTACATGGTTTCGTACCTACTATCTTTTAAATTAACACTCTTGTTACCCCCTCTATATGAAGGTACCCACTTGAGTTCTTCGTTCCTATGATAATTCTACTAACTGTGCGGCTGACCAAGGGCTATCGAGTTTCGGGTCCGCTTAACTCATAATTTACTGTTGTTTAAGTGTCCTAACTTATGTATGCAAGTTATGTGAATTAATTATTACCACAATAGGAAACTTTACAGTAGATACTGTGATAGATATGCGAAAATCTAGAGTCATTGAAAATTATAGCTATCATCGTTTTGACTCAAAATGCCTACTTACATATAAAATAAAACTTCTCTATTTCATTCATTCTTAAAAATTTCCACGGATTTCTATTTATCAAACAAATAGGCACCTCTACTTAAATTTCTTATATGAGTAGGTACGTCTACATTAGTTTAATAGATGTCTAGGTACCTACTTGTAGATAAGTCTTTAAACAAGAAAGCAATGGTAATCTGTAAATAAAAATCTTTTTAAAAAAAGGTACACCGACTTCAATAAGCAAAAAATAAATATTTGAAGTCGGTGCCAAGTAACCGACTGCACCAACCAGCACCGACTTCAAATATTTATTTTTTTGCTTTTTGAAGTCGGTTTACCTTTTTTTTTTAAAGATTTTTATTTAACAATTTTAAGTGAGGAGTGAATTATTTAGTAATATTTATATACCGATATTATATTATTTTGCTGTGTTGTATAGTAAGGTACCTACAGGATTAATATAATAACGGAATCTATACATTCGTGCTCTTCGCCGTTAAGGAGTTCCCTCTTATATCTTCAAAGTCCAATACCAATAATATTAAAATAGGCCCACCTCAAAACTATACTGAACACAATGCAAAAAGAATTATCAAAATCGGTTCATAAGCAAAGGAGTTATAAAAGAAGGACGAATTATGAACCTCCTTTTTTGAAGTTGGCTAATATACTGCTTAGTTTGATAGTAGGGTACCTATAGGAGTGACGTAATACCCATAATATCTCAATTTACAGATGCCTATTGTTTGTCGTTAAGGAGTTCCCTGGTGTATCTTCTAAGTCCAAGGTCCAATGCCAATGAAATTAAAATGGGACCACCTTGGAGCTATACTGAACCCAATGCAAAAAAAGTCATCAAAATCGGTCCACAATTGACGGAAATATCGCTGAACATACATAAAAAAAAGAAAAAAAAAGCATACATACAACGAACATAGAACCTCCTCCTTTTTGAAGTCGGGTAATAAGGTCAATGTGCACGACCGAAGTATTATAGTTTATTTTTTACAAAATTGTTCAAATGTTTTGATTAATTCCAATGTTTTTTATTTTTTAAATTAACCTGAGTAGATAGTCATATACATTCCCACTACACACTTACTCTACTCCATTTGTTGAAATGAAACCAACAAATTATACTGTAATGCAGCCATGCACAACCAAGGGACGCGTTAGCATTTGATTGACAGCTGCCCTTGCCCAATAGGGAATGCGAGAACTGACGAATACGTCAATCAAACAAACCCCACCATAACTACAAATGGAACATTAGAAAATAAATCTTATTTTCGGTGATATAAGAACTATAACCAAGTACCTACTATACTTTATAGATGACATAGCGAACACGCGAACGCGATCGCCCCATTATTTACCGCCCTTTGTAATTTGAATTTCGAATTCCAATTCGTATTTTGTGGTAAAATAAAAAGAACAGCGTTTCGACACAATGGCGTCAAGGGCGGTGCTCTGACATGCGATCAAGTTATTACATTAAAGGAAAGCGCACCCGCGGACCCGCCTCGCCACAATATTGAAAGCTTCCAGGAATAGCATTTTATAACATTAAAATGCGGCACGTTCATTTTATAGGACATGCTTTAAACAACGATCGTTAATTATGTAGGTATTTAGTACCCACCTACTTTTATTTTAGATAGAGTTGACATGTAAATTTCTTTTGTTTCAGAAAACGGATTGCCGAGAAGATTACGTACAGCGTACACGAACACACAGCTATTAGAATTGGAAAAGGAATTCCACTTCAACAAGTACCTGTGTCGACCTAGAAGAATTGAAATCGCCGCTTCATTAGACCTAACTGAGAGACAGGTGAATACCCCAAAATAAACACACGTTATTTCTTGTCAAGGATCCAGGCCCAACATTATACAAAATCCGATAGAACTTAGCAAATTTAAGACGATAGATTTAAAAAAGAAAACTATTCCTTTTTATTTCAGGTGAAGGTCTGGTTCCAAAACCGTCGTATGAAGCACAAGAGACAAACGCTCAGCAAAACGGAAGACGGCGATGACAAAGATTCGACGACGTCTGAAGGTGGTAAAAGCTCAAAGACTGGACTCGAAAAATTCTTGGACGACGATGGTCCGTTATCTGGCAAGAAGAGTTGCCAGGGTTGTGAGCTACCGCCGGGCGCCCTTTGTTCCCCAGCAGAAGACCTACCAGAGCTCGCTTCTCGAACACGAAACAATAATACCCCTAGCGCAACAAACAATAATAGCTTTGCAAGTGATGGAGCTTCTAGCGTCGCCTCGTCTTCCTCTCTCGACAAATTAGCAGAAGACGACTCACGAGACGGTCACCCCCAAACTACAGCAATTGCTTCTGCCCCTAGAAACTTATCAAAACGAATCAAGCAGGAGTTAAGGAAGCGTTCTCCGTCGCTCGATGCCATAGCCTGTAAGGTGTCCCCGTCTTCTTCGAAAGACGGACTCGGACCGCTAACTGGTCTACCGGACGGTGCTAAATTCTCTTCAGTAAATCTGACGCCATCGTCGACGCCGGGTACTCCTTCGAGTATGCACCCGAGCCCGCTGGGCCACTACCCCAGGCCGTCACCGCCGAATGCACCGCCAGGACCGCCTCACCCTCAAGCCGTGCCTAACGCTATGCCTCCGTATGTCATAAGAGGCAATGCCCCTCCCGGGCAGTTCGTTCCACACCCTGACTTCCGCATGGATTCTAAACAATTCATTGGAAAATTAGCTCAATATCCGCAAAGTAACAGAAACTATGAGGCGTACGGACCTGGGTTGCAAACTGCAGAACAACACGCTTACTCACGAAATCAGCAGCATGCGAGACAAGAAGGGTCTCCTTCGACGAGACCTGCTAACGGTATAGGGTCGAGACAAGCGTATCCACATGAAATGTACCAAAACTATGGCTACCCCGCATACGGGAAAGATCAAGTGGCGTACGGACATCCCGGGTACGACCAATCACAGAATTACAGCGGAGAGCATATGGCGTACCCGAACAGCCACTACGGTTATCATTACCATGAGGGAGCGCAGCACGATCACGCACATGGGTACTACTCGGGCGAAGGGCAGAAGAACGCACATGGGAATGATTACGCGAAGAATTATTACGACGGAAACGCGTATGGACAGCAAACAGGGTATGGTCCCAGTGGCACACAAACAGCCACGACCGGAGAGGCTTACAGCGGAGGGGAGTGTGGGGACGGCTACGGCTCGTTCCAGCAGTTCTACGAAGCGACACACGCCGCCCCTGCCGGTGACAACTCCAACTCGTCTTCAGACTTCCACTTCCTCAGCAATCTAGCTAACGACTTCGCACCAGAATATTACACCATTTGAGATAAGGATCTCGCCGAGCAGGCGAGCGATCTGTTCGTGTAAACTTATGTGTTATAAAGATTTAAATTTAATAAGGGTTACGGTGTTGACAGTGCTCGCCCAAGGCGATGGAGTCGTTGATATTCATGGCTAAGTTTGTGAGCGTATGGTGTAACGCAGACGCTAGCCCACAGAGTTAGGTGCAGAGCAGAATTTGTAATTTATTAAAAATCACAGATCACAGATTTTGTCGATATTTTAATCTCCTCTGCCCGAAATATGTTTTAGGGGCTTAATAGTTGCCCGTAACTATGTCGGCAATGTCACCAGCATCTCAACCTAATCCTAATCCGATCTAAGTTTGTTATACTTTAGTGATAATTACTATAATAAACAATAATGTATTAAAATGTAAATACTTCTTAATTTCTATAGGTAAATTTAATATTTTTACTCTGAAGTATTACACGATAAGAACTTACTTGCTGAAATGGTTTCAATAAATACCTTAACGAAAATAATCGTATTGAAAATATGAATAAGCATTTTCTTCCAGTTTGACAGTGTATCGTTTGCTAATACGCGCATAATCAAATAATTACTGTTTAAAATGTTCGTATAATTTGTAATTAATAAAAAACTGGTATCAATGTAAATTTCTAACTAAATATTTAAAGTTTATCTTGTATTGAAACACCTATTAACGTGTTCATGATAAGAGATATTTAAATAAAATCGAAATTTCGTTTTTCGACACTTACTAATAGAAATTGTTGACAAAACTAAGGAATAGTCGTTGCCTTATTTAGTTTATATTGTTTTGTGACTCTAAGACATATTGTAGATACATTATAAAATAGTTATATTATAAGTCATTATTATTGTAGATATCATCAGCGCTATCATTTTGGCCTATTAAAAAAATAAATCATTTGGTGTCACATGTTTCCTGTATTTTAAATTTTTAGTCAGACCAACCCCTATGTCCTTGTTTCCAACATTGTTTCTGATTAAATCCCCTGTATGGTAGTCAGGATAGACCATATAGACTGCGGTCAATATGGATTTGTCATATAATTTCACACATTCCCCAAAATATAGTCCCACAAGGATATTTCGTTCCGCGGCCAAAATCGGAACTAACGCTGTCATCCAGTGAAATGACAGTCATAGAGTTACTATGAAATTTACCCCAAGTTCTTTGTTTAATTAGTAACCGCGGGGACCAACCTGTTGAAATTTCCCTAGATGTAGAAAAAATGTACTAAATGATAACCCTAATTTCACACAAAAGACCATGTCAATGTCATCCACGGATCAAAATATCCTAGTCGCACTATATCTATAACAACCAAGATGTGTGACTTATAGTTGGCGATAAACTCATTCGGTGTTTCACAAGTAAAATAAAATCAACATTAAATACTGATATTAATTTATTAAGTATTCAAACTAGATAATTCGCAGTAGAGATTAACAAACTTGTGATCTTTAAGTAAAATGAAGTTAGACACAACTTTATAAATTTACCTTTTGTGAACAGAAATGCATACCGCAATAATAAAATGATGTGCTAACATTACAATCTAGTTTATTCGATAGTTAGATGACACTCCAAGAATGCACGTTTTATTGTAAATCTTGCCTTAACATGAAAATGCATCAAGGTGTCATGACAATGTCAATGTCACATCAAACCTAATGCCCAAACGATTTGGATACAATTCATATTACCCCAGCACAATCTTATTAGGTAATTAACATAGTCAGATACAGTATTTGGATATTTTAGTTCTCTTATAAGTAGGAGTACAATAATGATGTTATTAATAAACACTGAGTATCATTGAGATGTCATGTCATATGTATGACCGATATCAAAATAATGATAAAGTTAAAAACTTCGCCAAAATCTCCCTTATATCGATATCGTACCGTACGACCCCGCAGATATCAATATCAGAGTTTCATACCGGGTGTCAGTAATAATTGTTTATAAATTACACCTCAAAAATATAATCTGTTATACCTAGATTTTCCTGTCACAATGAATTAACTCTGATGTATTTGCACTTGCATCCTTTTTTTCTTTACTTGAATGCTGGATACAAAATATTTGACTACTATAATTTTCTCCAAAAAGAAATATGCCAAGCAAACAAAAATAACAAAACGCTGACTGGAAAATTTCGGGATTAATGCTAAATATCAACTGAAGCATATAAACAAATCAGTAATTCCATATAAAAATTCCAAGTGAATTGAAAACTATTGCCCTGCTTCAATAACTTTTCCGTTCTAGAATCCAGTGCAATATTGCATCGCAAGTATATGATTAAGTATTAAAGTTTAAAGCAAGATGTTTTACTTATTAGAATATTCATTATTGTTATGAAGCACCCGCCTTCGACGCCTGCATCTGGGCTTGTAGTTTCATCTCAATCATCTTGCAGATAGCTTTGTGAACTTTAGATTTTTCCACTCCCAACATTTTAATTTTCTCCATCTGTTCCGTTACGAATTGCACTTTCCTTTTGAAGTAGTCTTTAGCTCCGGCAATATCCTGGAATTAAATAGGAAATGTGCACTTTACCAGATGACTAATCTGACTGATCTAACATACATACACTTACAACATTATCACCCAGCAGAGTTAGGCAAAAAATAATTGTGAAAAATCACATCGCTTTATGATCACGAGGTCCTGGTATTAAATCTTAGGTCGGACAAGTGTAATTTTTCTAAGGAAAACTTCCCAGTACAAGTCCGGAGTCTGGAATTGTGCCCGGTATATGGCAATAAGCTCGCCCCCCTATTACATGGGACCAAACAACGTCGGCGAAACGTGGTTGTACTTAGTATACCTCTGCCACCCCCGCTCGGGAATATAGGCGTGACGGTGTTTTTTTTAATATATTTCCGATTTTATCAATTGATTTTATTATCGATTTTATTGTGGATTATTTTTGGTTTCAAGTTCCCGATGTTTCGAGTACTCTACAGCACACACATGGTCACAGGGGGGACTAAGTCGTTTGACGTCCAAAAGCCATTGTTATTGTGGAGTAATTAAGTAACTTACGGAGATTAATTTAATTGCTGTTGAAATTTCAATTGATTGATCCTACAATTAAAAAATTGATTGAATAATGCCTAACACTGTCATTCAGAGGTAAGCAGACTACAGCTTTCCACATTCTATGATTCTGAGACACCTCTTTTGCATCTCCATTCACACATCTCGTCATGCACTTGAATCACGCTGGAGCTAGATCGTAAACTATTTAGTTGTAACCTAAACATTCTACACACACAATATAATTAAAAAAAAAAAAGACAAGCTAAACAAGCTGAGTACATCAGATCTTCTCAGTGGAGGTCACATTCAGATTTAGTAAATCAGTAGTTTGATTAGACTAGCTGTTACCCGCGGCTACGCACGCGTTACTTTGTAATTGGACAAAGGTAGGTCGGTTTTGGAATAACACAGATACTGTATATTATTCCAAGACCTAAGACACCTCCATACTAAGTTGCTTTAATAACCGTTCAGTCTTATGTGTATGGAGAAATAAAAACTATTCTGCTGGAATGCATGGATAAAAAGTAACTTAAAATAATATCTGAAATGTCCTCTATCTTCCAGTAACATTTCCGCCAAAAATTTGTACGGACAAACAGACGAAAAAAAATTATTAATACACGTGTTTTGGTTCTATTAATGTACAAATAGCCATATAAACTCAAAAAATAAATATTTGAAGTCGGTGCCAAGTAACCGACTGCACCAACCAGCACCGACTTCAAATATTTATTTCTTGCTTTTTGAAGTCTGTTTACCTTTTTTTTAAAAGATTTTTTTACAGAGGGCCATCATAACATCAATCAATTAATTATTTATTATTATATCAATGAACTATCAATTATTTATATATTATTTTATTTATTGCAATTATACTGGGCACAATTCCAGGCTCTGGGCTGCTAATAACAAGTTTGAGAAAAACATCCCACATTGTCTGACCTAGGGTCAGACCTTCGGACTGCTGGCATGCTCAAAAAACAAACATTGTTATCAATACTTACTTTCTGTGCATAATAACCAGTTCCAATATCAATAACAACATTATCCGTGTCCGCTATTGCACCGGGGACATACATAGACCCAGTAAGTGGGACCAGGATGGTCTTGCCTTTTGACTCTGGAGTTACTTTCTCAACACATTCACCAGATTCCATAAACTTCCCTTGAGCTATCTTCAATGTGTGTAAAGAGTCTTGAAATACGGTCATCTCCTGCAAAATAAACCGGCATGTACAATCTTTGCCTTTTTTGTCTTTGTAGTCTTAGAATGGGGAATGGGCCAATAAATATAATGTACAAGATAGACGGAATAACCGCCAGACTAAAGAAAACTGAATTTGATAATGTGATCTAATTTATTTTTAACTTACTTGATCCAATTGCTGTTTAAGTTGGGCCAACTGCTGTAAATTCAGCTTAGATAAGTCGATTTGATGCATTCCCGGGGCGGGAGCCGTTGATACGGAAGCCATTATTATACAAAGTAATTAATTCACTGCTGTAACTATATGAAAAGAATTTAGATTATAAATAAAATGCAAGATTTTTTAGCATAATTCGTAAGAGGTAACCTCAAAACCACAGCCCCTGAACCCTGAGCAAAGACAATAGATGAATGACATTGACATAATTGACACTGACAATTCAATATTAGAGTGATCAGTAACTAAATAAAGTTAATTGATTAGTTGATGTTGAAGGTATGTATGTTATTCATAAAAGACTAAATTTCTTGAATTTTGAAAATATAAATAAAATGACGTAACGAATACGTTTTAGCCAAATAAAATTGAGCCGATTCGAAATGTAATAAAAAATTATTAACAAATACTTTTGAGGTTTAAGCATTCAGTATGTAAAGACCGAGTGAAAATATTACATTTCCTTTGTAAATGAATTTCTCAACGCTGGCGCTCATGCGTTTATTAATAAGATAATTAAATTATTTGTATCAGTACATAGCTACATTAGTCGAATCATTAGATTAGTTTTAACACAATCGACAATCTATCGGCTACTCTACACTAAACCTATTCAATCGAAGCAGCGGGGTTTTGATTTTCACAAAACGAAAAATACACCGAAAAATACCGCATACAGCGTAAAACTTAGTGTGTAAAAAGTGTGCAAATATATTACTCAAAATTGTTTTTATAGAATACACCGCTTTACAAAGTTTTTACAAGTGTATCTTAACCTATTCTTGACCTCGACATGTCGGTCACCAATTTGGAAACAATTGAAAACTTTGAGACTTTTATAAGGTAGGTAAGGAAAGAATAAAGATTATGTACGTGATAAACAATTTACAGAAAATTTAAAATATTAGACAACTATACTGTACTGCAGTAATAAATATTTGCTAATAATTACTTCTACTTCCACAATTTGTAAATTATAACTTACACATATACATATTTTTATATGTACAATATATAAAGCCAATCGGTTTTGCACAGTTTCCATAGAATTCTGGAATGCCTAACAAATTTGTAGAAATAACTCATTATCTAAAACCTATAAACCCTCGTCATGAATAAATCTCGCATAATTGTTTTTAACGATTTACCAAGTGAGGGTCATAATTAAGGTCAGCACTGATAACATAAAATACCATCACTTTATACCATATATTTGCTTGTTACTAATAAAATAGCTATGATACCGGTTTAATGCAGAAGAAAGTACAAAAAAAAACAAAGTCTAAAGAGAGAAAAGAATCAGTGTCCACTAACAATTTTTTTTTGTGTATTCCCTGTCAATTACAAAGTAAATGATTTTTTTTTAAATAGATTCATAAGAAAGACTATTCTTATGGTAGATTCTTATCATATCATCAGACAATTTTAATATAAATTGGACATATGATTATTATCTTGTCTTAATTTTTAATTTTAATTATGACATGTAAGTTTAAATATAAAGACCACATTTCTGTAATTCTCCAACTATTATATATATTGTATAACATTCACATGCCTTAATCGGGCCAAATAGATATACATATATCTACCTACCTATAAATGAAACACCTTACCTTCTCCATTTAGTGTGAATAAAGAATTGAATTGAATCCATTTTCAATACCCTATTATACAAGTGATTAATTTCTCATTCCAGGGCTCCAACACTAACAGTAGTCCATTTTTCTGCCGATTGGGCAGAACAATGCAAACAAGTTACGGAAGTACTAAAGGAATTGCTAAAGCTACCGGCGATACAATCCAGTGGCACAAAAATAAGTGTTTGTGATGCCGAAAAACTATCTGAAATCTCATTGCAGTATAAGGTAATATATAATTAAATTAAATATAATTACTAAAGGCTTGATGTGGAATATATTGGTTTTCAATTTTCATCTATCATTAAAACGAAATAATTGGGTTTTCTTTGAGTGAAAAATTACAACTTGGTTCATGATTGAACAGGTGTGTCAGTTTGTATTTATGCAAATTGCTTTTGTTCTACAAACCTATTGTATAATTTAAGTGAAATTCTATTAATAATGAATAATATTCCTGGGCAAACGGGGCGATGATGAATTGAGAGTGGGGCAATTTGGATATGGGCAACGCAACCCCAGGGGTCAGAGGCTGGCCGAATATCTGGAGAAGGAGGGACTCTTTATGATGAACTCTTTCTTCCGGAAGCCGCCTCATAGGAAATGGACCTGGATGAGCCCTGATGGTTCCACAAAAAATGAGATAGACTTCATCATGAGCACCAAGCGACAAATATTTAATGATGTCTCCGTGATTCACAGGGTAAAAACCGGCAGTGATCACCGAATGGTCAGAGGCACATTAAATATTAATGTCAAAATGGAAAGATCGCGTCTGATGAAGTCTACGCTCCGACCTTGTAATGCACATATCCAAAACCCCGAGAACTTTCAACTCGAATTGTCAAACCGCTTCGAATTGCTAGACAGCAGCGCATCAGTGGACGAAATCAACAATAGGTTGCTAGAGACTGTCCATACGGTCGGGTCCAAGCATTTTAAGCCCCACCGTAAAAATAGGCCTCAAAAGCTATCTGACTACACCCGAAACCTTATGGCTGAGCGACGTACCATGACACTCCAAACCTCCGATGATGCTAAGTCCTATAGGCAGCTCAATGGACAGATATTGAAGTCCTTGCGACACGATTTACGGTCCTTCAATACAAGACGTATTGAGGAGACCATAGAGCAGAACAAGGGCTCCAAAGTGTTTGCAAGAGACGCGTCTATTGGGCAAAGCCAGTTGACGAAGCTGAAGACGGAGGACGGAAACGTAACGTCGAATAGGTCAGAGGTGCTCAGGGAGATAGAGAGGTTCTATGGGCAGTTGTATACCTCAGTAGCTGAACCTGATGTTGACTTGGTAAAAGACCCAAGAGCCAAGCTAACCCGACACTACACTGAAGATATCCCGGACATCAGCCTGTGCGAGATTGGGATGGCTCTCAAACACCTTAAAAACAACAAAGCGCCGGGTGAAGACGGAATTACCGCAGAGCTTCTGAAAGCGGGCGGATCGCCGGTACTTAAAGTCCTTCAGAGGCTGTTTAATTCCGTCTTGCTCGAAGGAAAAACGCCGGAAGCGTGGAACAGGGGTGTGGTGGTACTCTTTTTCAAGAAAGGTGATAACACTTTACTGAAGAACTATAGGCCCATCACACTGCTGAGCCATGTTTATAAGTTGTTTTCGAGAGTCATCACGAATCGTCTCGAACGCAGGCTTGATGACTTCCAGCCTCCCGAACAAGCCGGTTTCCGGAAAGGCTTTAGTACCATAGACCACATACATACGCTGCGGCAGATTATACAGAAGACCGAGGAGTATAATCGGCCACTATGCTTGGCGTTTGTGGACTATGAGAAAGCCTTCGATTCGATCGAGACTTGGGCGGTTCTTAGATCTCTCCAGCGATGCCGCATTGACTATCGGTACATTGAAGTGTTGAAGTGCTTGTATAATAACGCCACCATGTCAGTCCGAGTACAGGGGCAGTGCACGAAGGCGATCCCCATAAAAAGATGAGTAAGGCAGGGAGACGTCATTTCTCCGAAACTGTTTACGGCCACCTTAGAGGACGCCTTCAAGCTCTTGGAATGGCAAGGACTTGGCATCAACATCAATGGCGAATACATCACTCACCTTCGATTTGCCGACGACATTGTGGTCGTGGCGGAGTCGCTGGAAGATCTAGGACGAATGCTCGGTGACCTCAACAGAGTATCTCAACAAGTGGGTCTTAAAATGAACATGGACAAAACGAAAATAATGTCTAAAGTCCATGTCGTACCCACCGCACTCACCGTTGGGAACTCTACTCTTGAAGTTGTCGACGAATACATTTACCTGGGACAGGTAGTCCGGTTAGGTAGGTCCAACTTTGAGAGAGAGGTCAATCGACGAATCCAACTCGGCTGGGCAGCGTTCGGGAAACTGCGCAACATCTTCTCATCCAAAATACCTCAGTGCCTTAAGACTAAAGTTTTTAGTCAATGTGTGTTACCAGTGATGATATATGGATCAGAGACGTGGTCTCTTACAATAGGTCTCATAAAAAAGCTCAGTTTGCTCAGCGAGCTATGGAGAGAGCTATGCTCGGCGTTTCTCTACGCGATCGAATCAGGAATGAGGAGATTCGTAGAAGAACCAAGGTCACCGACATAGCCGTTAAGATTAGCAAGCTGAAGTGGCAATGGGCGGGCCACATAGCGCGTAGATCGGACGGGCGTTGGGGCAGAAAGATTCTAGAGTGGAGACCACGTATTGGCAAGCGCAGCGTGGGACGACCGCCTGCCAGATGGACCGACGATCTTGTGCAAATCGCAGGAAGTCGTTGGATGCAGGTGGCATCGGACCGGTTACGCTGGAAAGCGATTGGGGAGGCCTATGTTCAGCAGTGGACAAGTATAGGCTGAGATGATGATGATGATGATGAATATTCCTGTAAAATTGCTTGCTATAATTACCAGTATAAGATAAGATGAAATTAAAATGGAAAGCTTTATGACATAGGTTTCACATATTCCAACATTTATATTCATAGTCATCACCATCTCAGTCTATACTCGTCCACTGCTGAACATAGGCCTCCCTAATAGCTCTCCAGCGCATCCAGTCCGATGCCACATGCATCCAACTACTTCCTGTGAATATTTATGTGGGATACTTAGAATTTTGTGATTACCGATTCACCATAAAATATATTTTCACAAAATAATCCTGTTTTGACTTAGAACTTTTCACCTCCAAGACAGCCCAATGGTAATGAAGCACATAAATTAAAAATACTTAAAAACATTGACTGCCTTGTAGGTCTAGTAGCAAATAGAATTCAAATCCTAGGTCAGACGAAGTGTAATTCTTCAGAAAAATTCCGAGTATCAGTCCAGAGTCTAGATCGGTGCCCAGTATTATAGCAATTGACTCGTCCCACATTATATTGTGACCTAACATCATTGGAGGGGTGTATACATAGTACACTCTCTGTCATCCCAGATTGGGAAACATCAGTGTGACAGTGTTTTTACTTAAAAACATTAAAGTGGTATTTCAATTCTTTCTACAGGTTGATTCTGTACCAACAGTAATACTGTTTAAGAATGGTACACAAGTAGACAGAGTTGATGGTGCTGATGCCTCTCAAATCTCATCCAAAGTGAAGACTCATAGCTTAAATACGACTGGTGGTGGGGATGGTAACCCCCAAACCTTGGAAGATAGACTGAAAGCATTGATTAATAGGCATGATGTTATGGTGTTTATGAAAGGCAATAGAGATGCTCCCAGATGTGGATTCAGCAGGACTTTAATTCAAATCCTGAATGGAACAGGGTAAGAAATATCAAAGTACATATTATAGAAATGATATAATAATTTTAGTAATCACAAGGTCCTGGGTTCAAAACATAGGTTGGAATTTCCCAATAGAATAATTTCCAGTATCAGTGGAGAGTCTGGCATTGTGTCTGGTACAAATAGGCCATAGGCTTGCCCCTAATACATGGGACTAAACATCGTCGGTGAAAGGAGGGTGTACACAGTACACTACTACCACTCCCACTTGGGGAATATATGTGTGATGATGTCTACTTTTTTACTTTCATTGAGTATGGACTAAGTATATATATTTGGTTTTATGTAAGAAAATTATTATCTGTAAAGAATCTTATATTAACACTGAAATTACATTTCAGAGTCCAGTATGATACTTTTGACATATTGACTGATGAAGATGTACGTCAGGGTCTAAAGGAGTACTCTGATTGGCCCACTTACCCTCAATTATATGTCAAAGGAGAATTAGTTGGAGGGCTGGATATTATAAAGGAGCTACAGGCGAATGGAGAACTAGATTCTACTCTCAATCCTTAATTGCATTTTGATATGTTTGTAGGTATTTTAATTTATTGCAATAAATGATGTGGTTTATTAATTTTGTAATTTTATAGCATCACCTTTTGAAGACATATAGAATTTACGTATTAATGACAGGATTTTCTTTGTATGTGTGTGTGTGTGTGTGAATGGTCTACGCTGTTGGCCGCGGGGCCTTTACAGCTTTACTGGACAAAAGGGCGAGCGTGCAACTACTACGCTCGAGCCAGAAAGGCAAAGGGGGCAACTAGCTCAAGGAGGAACGGCGGCGGCTTGGGCAGTCGCTATGGGGGAGGGCGTATACTAGGTGTCTCGCCGTGGTGCTCTGCACTGGCCGGCGGGCAAGGGATTCTTCGACCTCGCCGGCGAATTCGGTGCCTAATCCTATGTGCGGTATCTGTATCCGAAAAAAGGGATGTAAGCGCATCGGGAGGGTCAGTGATAACATGCCGCGGACGGCGGTAGCGGCTGATAGGAGGGGAGTTGGGTTCGTAGTCGGCGGCGGCTACGATTAGCGGATTTCTATGATTGGACACGTTCGCGAAATATCGGGCTGTCGCCTTTTTAATAAAGGCGCGAATAGGTTCGAGACCGAGATCGGAATGGAGAAACAGGATTATTTACACTGCACAAACCATTATATAATACTTGTAATTGATTCGTATTTTCTATAGCGCTAAGAAATCCGCAACTTGATTTTCCCTCATAGGTCCATTGGATTTATGGATTTGATTTTATTTACTAATGTAAATATCATCATACCGCCAACATTTCGCTGTTTTATTGAGCTCTTGTATTCAAAGTAAATGCTAACCACAATATTGGCTATATGAAGCTATGTCGTTGCTAAGCAAAAAAAATATAATTGACATTTATGAGATGACAGTCGTGACTTGACATCAATTACTTCATTGGTTGACATTAAAACTGATTAAAACTCAGGGCATGTCTATTTAATCTGGAAAAAAATTATATATCGATTGAACTTTGATTAAATCAGTCGAAGTTGACTTGAATTTGCCAATTGAGTGTAAAGATATATTTTTCAAACCCTTTTACTTGCGCCATTTCTAGGTAAATTCAGTTTATAGAATACCAAAAAGACAATAAACTTTCAAAATCTTAAAAGAATAAGATAATTTGAATCGATATAACAGATTACTAATCGATTTTAAATTCTAGTTGTCAAGCTAAGAATTTGTAGTCGGTGCTTGCCTATTTTTACTTTGGCAGAAGTTATTATAATTAAGATTTTTTTTGAGATGCCTGCTGGAATAAGAATATTTCTTTAGAATTGTAACTATCTTTTGATTTTATTAGCTAGAATACAGTAATTTTAGTTGCGTGTTTCGAGTACCGCTGTCACAGCCAATATGGAGAAACTTTCTCCCTTCCACCCAAGTATGTATACCTATTCTCACATTTGATTGCAGTCGTGTACACTAATGATTGGTTTTTTGATTCATTGATTCTAATAATTATTTATAGAAATAATGAGTAAAACGAGAACCGCGGGCGATGGAATGGAATCCGACGAAAGTGCCTCGGAAACGCAGTCAGTAGACCGAAAAACAACAACAAACAGAAAGGAAAGCCTGTTGCCAGGGCGCCTTATTCAAGTGTACCCTACTAACACGCTAAAGTCAGAGAAACGGAGTTCAATAAGCTTAAAAACCCCCAAGTTTGTGCCTTACGAGCCCTATGCAGCTGCTGTGAAGCCTATGACACCACAAGCAGTGCCGAAAGGTGCGAAAAAATCGAGAAATAACATGGACATTAATACGCTAATAAACCAAATGTCACAGATGAACACAAATTTGAATGAGTTCAAACCAAGGCCGAAGTTGAATTCAACAAGTGACAAGTCAGCTATAGACAGTGATAAACAGAGCACGGAAAAGGTGGAGATGAAGAAAAAGATTGATGAATTATTAATTGAAAATGAGTCGCTGAATGAGCAGTTGAAGCAACAAGTTCAGGTATGTTTAATGTAATTTTATCAATAACAGAAGTAAACTCTGTGGATGTGTATTAGGTGATAATAATCTAACAAGATTAACACCACATCAAGCAATATAAATGTAATCTGAATAATATTATAAAATGGTTCTGTGGTAATTCTTGAATACAAATTAATTGAAGAATTTACTTCATTTTTTCTTACTTTAACTTCCTACTTTAAACAATTATTTAACAGTTCAGAGACCACCTATTTAAAAAAGTAAAAGGTATGAAGCTCCATTCAACTGTATCAGCCTAAAATACCATCAGCCTATTGATCAGATGGTAATTGGGCTGATAATAAATTTTAAGAATTACAACAGTATGCCGAAAGTCCATTTTTACCTAAAAATTATTTCAAAGGTGTAAATGAAGGAAGTGAAGGAAAACATCGTGAGGAAACCTGCATGCCTAAGAGTTTCTCGAAGGTGTGTGAAGTTCGCCAACCCGCACTGGACCAGCGTGGTGGACTATGGCCTAAACCCTCTTAGTTTGAGAGGAGGCCCGTGCCCAACAGTGGGACAGTTTCTTAACAGGGCTATTATTATTATTTATTATTATTATAAATGACTATCAAATTAATGATAAAAATAATGTTCTGATTAATGTTGATAATTTAAAAAAAAAATCATTGCTGCCTAATTGAGCAAGTGTTCCAATATACATTATCATTTGAATTATCATTTTTTTGTACTTTCATAGTAGTAATATCATGTCCAATCCATATGTCGTAGGTGACAACTGAAAGCCTTGTAAGTTCCGGAACGAAATGTACACCCCAACAGTCTTGCAGAGTTTCTCATTTCAAAATGGCAGACTTCATAGATACATTTACGATTCACGACAGTCATAGATGGCCTAGTAAACTATTATAGTAAATTTGGGTGCGTACAAGTTATGCAATGAGCACTTTTCTATTTATCTATTTATCATCATACCAGCTCCCTCGTGGGGTAGGCAGAAATTACAGAGTTCCAACAGGTTCTTTCCTTAGAGACCTCTCTGGCTACCTCCACTCTCATAGTTCGTCTCATACATGCTCACCAGTTACGAAGACTCTCGACTTGCCGTTCAGATAAGACATGGTCTATTTCGTCATGGTAAGATAGTCTAGGTCTTCCCCGGTACCTACATCCTTCCACTTTCGCATTGTATATCTGTTTTGTCATTCTTTCTTCTGACATTCTTTTTATATGGCCGAACCAACGGAGCATACACTTTCTCATCTTTACACCGAAACTATCTTTCATACCTGCTCGCTTTCTTACTACGCTGTTGCGAATACGGTCGGTCAGTGTGACTCCGCACATCTTACGCAGAGCTTGCATTTCGACCGCATTCATCCTGCTTTTTAAAATATATAAAATAATCCTGTTACGGTAAAAATGTTGTTTTACGAAGTTTTCACGTGTCGCCGACGATATACTTACTGTGTGTAATATATGAATTCAGTTCATGTTATTAAATCTACAGGCCTTGATCAATCTATGATTGCACGAACTGTTTAAGCAATATTTCCACATACCCACATTTTGCTGCAGTGCAAATTATTCAGAACTATTTAAGTTTGCTTTACTTGAATAAATTAACCGTGGCTTACTGTCTTCGCTTGTTTTACTACAACCTAAATGTTTAGATTTATGAATCTAGTATTGACTTTTATTATTTAATTAATTATATTGTTAGTTATTATAAGTACATGACAGAAAACACTTATATCTAATGTGAATTCGAAACTTATTGGAGCATTGTACTGTATTCATACTCTGCAAGGGATCTGGTGTGAACCAGATCCCTTGCAGTATGAATACTGATATTTAGATAAATAGATATATTCTTAATGTATTAATTATGCTATTGAATATCAAAAATGTTAAACACAAATCCCTTACATTTTAATATGACATCACATATCTACAAATTTTTTATCATCACAATGCAGACATTCATGAAGTATTTTTAATTATCTTTCCACCTTTATTTGCAATGATAAACATATATTATCTTAGTTTTATTATTCTTGAATTGTGCTTAGGAATCCTTTTGAAATTGTATCAAATGTAAATAATTATGTCCAATGTCATTGCAAGAATAGTTATTGATAATGATGCCCACTGATATAGGTATATTATTTTAGATGGTAAATTGTTTGGCGACGGCTTGTTTAAGCCGCCTGACGCTTAAGCGACTCTATCTACTGGATAGTCTCCGATTGGATCTCTGCATTGTACAAATCTTTCTGTGACCCAAAAATATTTGTTTTGGTCTGGATGTTTGTGTATGTGAATTTTATATTTACAAATGCACCAACACCAAAATTATTACTATAATTAGATATAATGGTGTAGATCCCAGAAATGTGGAACTATCTTAGTCATTGTGCTATATAAGACCGAATTTATGTTAGGCGATACGCACACGCGTACACAAACACACACACACACCCTTCTCAAACAAAATGTATCTGAGTTTTCGTCACTTAGGTTGAGAAAGTTTTATGTACTTAACCAATGTTATGCATATATTATGTAGTAATTTTTTTGACGACGACTTAGTCTGTAGCGATGTATACAGGTCGACACTGGGGGAGATTGGCAGGCCCCGCCAGACACACCACCCGTCTGGCTGGGAGATCTTCCCTTTGACAAATCCTGCCACAACGTTCCTGCCATATTGGTGACCACCGACGTGATCATCGAGCAAGCCTTCTGCAGAGTCATCGTCATCGTACATCCCTCCACAACAGGTCGTTCAGATTCAACAGCAGCAGTCACACAGCAAGCCACTCGTCATTCTCAACGGACCATTGGCAGCTTACTCACAGGCGACATGGTTCGGCGACTCATGACACGCAACCGACTCCGTGGACTACAGTCATCATATGGACTTCGCCACCAACAGTCGATACTTCAAGCTCAGTCTCGACTCACTGAAGACTTCGAGCATCTGCGCACACAGTCTCGACTCACCGCAGACTACGCGCAACTCGGCACTTGCAAGCTCATCACTACGAGCACGACGCAGCGACTTCAAAAAGAATCACGACCTCCGGTCTCGGAGGGGAGCCATGTAGCGACCTGTATACATCGCTACATAGTTGCGACTACCTACCAATAGATGGTGCTAACGATTCGCCATACATGTCTAGAACGCGATATTAGAGTGCGCACGACGCGTAACATATATACAAGCCCCCGACAACAACTCTTGGGGGAGAGTGGCAGGCCCCGCCAGACATATCACCCGTCTGGCTGGAAGATCTTCCCTTTGACAAATCCTGCCACAACGTTCCTGCCACAAGTCTTTTCTTAGTATTCTCTTTAGGGTATGCTGATTGGCTCTCTAGATTGAGTAGTCGCGAGTTCTCTCCCCGCAAAAGATAAATCTTTGCGTGACCACTGATGTTTGTTTCGGTTAGATGTGTATGACATAAGTGTCTGAGCACACCAGAGATAAAAGAATATTTATAAAACAAGTATGATGCAATCTATATTTTAAATTTAACATATAATCTGGTAAATATTATCGGCAGGTCAATAAAGAACTCAAAACAATGCTGGTGGCGTCAATGGGTGAAGATCTCGAGACACAAGTGCAGTCTCTGAATGAAGATAAGAAGCACTTAGCCAATGCGCTCCTCAACTCGGCACAACACTTATCTACGCATCAGGTATGTCGTTTGTAAATATCACTTGTTATTGTTTATATACGTAACTAGTCAACAGCAATTGTATGAATGACAAATCTCTAAGATATGAACTTCTAGTGCTTCTTCGTTTTTAGACAGTAAAATATGAAGGCTTATATTTTAACTGTACTCTGAGTGAATTCACAAGGGTTACAACATATATATTGTGTTACAAATAAAACGTATAATAAAATAAGATGTCGACACTACTGTATTAGGGTAATATCCTGTAAAAGTAGCGGTAAGAGTGGAAAATAAATAAATAAATTTATACACACACCGTCACGCCTATATTCCCCAAGCAGGGGTGGCAGAAACGTGGGTGTACTGAGTACACCCACGTTTCGCCGACGATGTTAGGTCCCATGTAATAGGGGGCGGGCCTATTGCCATAGACCGGGCACATATATTTATATGCCAGTAAAACAGATTAAAATATAATTACGATAGAATTAAGTAGTTTGAAATGATCAGTTGGATGTTTAAGATTTCCAAAGTAGGGATTGTTTACATCTATGGAGTGATAATCTATACTATTATTGTAAAGAGGAAAGATTTGTATATTTGTAACGAATAAACTCATAAAAAACTGGACCGATTTCTAAAATTGTTTCATCATTAGAAAGCTACCTTATCCAAAAGTATCATAGGCTATATAACATAGAGCCGGTGCCGCTGTTGTCAACCGGGTAAGAAGTCGCTGGAAAGTTCTAGTATAAAATAAAAATATGTTTTATGAACTAAGTCAAGTATTGAAAATGTTTACCTACTGATGTATGAAGCAATTAACTAGTATTATTAGGTAAATAAAGCTCTTTGACCAAGACTTACCTACTAACTTTAAATATACCTACTAATGAGAGAACACAATGACGCGTGCGAAAAACTAAGAATTACCCACTCCGATCTCGGTCTCGAACCTATTCGCGCCTATATTAAAAAGGCGACAACTCGACACTTCGCGAACGCAGCTACCCATGCGAATCTATTAATCGTAGCCGCCATCGACTACGATCCCCTGACCCCTGCCGCCCCCGCCACCGCCGGCCGCGACATGTTCTCACCGATCCCCCCCGATGCTTTGTCATCCCTTCTTTCCGTTCCGAATACGGGCGACGACGACGACGACGAAGTCGTAGATCCCCTCCCCTAGCCGGCGGTTGACCGGTGCACTTAGTAGTGCACCCCCTCACCCCGCAGCGACTGTCCCAACCGAAGCCGCCTCTTCAAGGCGCCCTCGAGTATGTCGCCTCTTGCCCTTCTGGCTCGAGCGTAGTGGTTGCACGCTCGCCCTTAAGTCCGGTGAAGCTATAAAGGCTTCGCGGCCAACAGCGTACATCACTCACACACACACACACACAGCTAAGTATTTCACTCTTGGGTTATTACCTCAATACCTATAAAAATAGAGAGCCAACAGAGTTATAATACTTAAAAATTTCTCTGTTATAATTTGTTTTAAAATTTTTAGGAACAAACTGAATGGTTAGCCGGCCAATGCGAAGTATGGAGAAGCAAATTTTTAGCAAGCAGGTAAGTACACATACCTCCTATGCTGAAGAAGTTTAATCTGTGTCTAATAGGTTATAAAAAGTTAAATTCTTTCTTTCAGTTTGATGGTAGAGGAATTGGCACAATGTAAAAAACTGCTAAACGAAAAGACTGACAATTTACAACAAGCTATAAAGCAATTGTTAGACGAACGATGCCGTGCAAGAGACATGATGCTTTGCACGTACAAAAACTTATACAGCCTGCACGAGAAATGGCTCGAAAATATCGCCATATCTGAATATAATAGTAGTAAAATTTATAACAGACCTATAGGAAACCTGAACTTCAATGCAACAATACCGCATTCCACGAATATCTTAGATATGTCGTCAGTCAACTTGAAGTTATCAGAGAATATTAGCAGTGCGGTGGAAAAGCAAGACATTAGTCATTTGAATAGTTTGCCGACAATAACTGATGGTGAGAAGAATGCTGAAAATGTGAGTAACCAGACTAGTTTTCTTCAAAACTTTGGTTGAGTGATAAGCTTACTGGATCAAGTGGTTGCTGGTATAATTCCCTTAGAGGAAAAAAATTGAGGGTCAGCCTCGGATTCTTATAGAACCTTTTTTCGGCGTGATGCTTAGGTCTCTTAAGGAACGATTCAATTTCCTTCACTTTTCCAACTCGTATTCTTTAAGGTCATCAGAAAACTTGGCTCTCGTAATGCCTCTACACTCTAGCACCTTTTATGATAACTCTTTTACGGTCAAAGCCGTACGACTGTGGAACTCACTACCTGTTTCTATAAGGAGTGCTCCATCTATTCATATATTCAGAGGTCAAGTGAATAAGTTCTACATCACCGATTAATTAAATTAAATTTGCTGGATGTTTTCTATATGCTGTTGCTAGTTGCTTAATATTATAGACTTATCTTTGACGCGTGTATATTATTTTTACTTGTGTATATATAGGTATATTATTTAAGTTGTTTATGATAGATTTATTTGTGTATTGTTATGTTCTGTTAGCTAAGTACACCCCTAAATCTTGTGTTTTCTTTAGATCCTCTCCATCCAAAGGTTGCCTGGAAGGGATCACTAATAGTGATAAGGCCGCCCATTGTTACACTATCTTTCAATTGAAATATTGCATCTTTTTATTTCCTTCTTGTATTTCTGGTGGAACAATAAAGTATTATCTATCTATCTATCTCTTCTTCAGATTTAAAGATCTGTTTTCATTCTTCATAATAATTTGTCAATATCATCGAAAGACAAAACGATTCATTAGACAAATTTCAGACTTAACTCTGGTCTGCTATGATGTCCTCTGAGTCACTTTATATTTAACTTAACAACTTTAGTCATGAGGATAATGCACTTATTTATTTTATATTTCAAGAATGACCACCAACACAAATATTGGCACATTTACTTAATTATTGACAGCATTAATCACGCAGTTTGATACATTCTTTACCTACATCCTTCTGTTTACTTGCTAGTAAATACTGTATAACAACTCTACGGATTTCTTTAATAGCTAATTAGTAGTGTCCGACCGAAGCACCGAAGCCGAAGCTACCAGCAAGCACCGAAGCTAAACGATCTGTTACCATTTACGACTTATGAATGCTTTTAAGTAAATAAATATTATAAATACTATTATTTCAGTGTTGTTATTTTTAGCCAGTTGTAGGTAATTTTAATCATCTCGTTAAGGTAATACAGACAACATAACTTTTTAAAAATGTAGCCAATCATGAACCAAAATTCTTAGTGTTATTAAACGTTTGGTTTCGGCTACGGCCGAAGGTTTTAGCGATTGCCTAATAATCGGCTTCGGCCGAAAATCGACCTTCGTTCGGACTCTACTCGTTAGTGAAGTATGTAAATTAAACAACTTATTAAGGATTTTTGTGACTCGTCACTCTTTACTTAAGTCTACTTGTGTGCTCAATTACATTTTTCATCAGCAGTCTGTCTCAACAAAGGCTCGACTGACTATTTACAATGGTGTATTGGTACCGACGCTTATGTATGCCAGTAAATGTTGGGTATGGCAAAAGTAGAGTGAATGCTGTGGAAATGCGCTCTTTACGGAGTATATGTATATATGTCACCCTTGCGACCGAATCAAAAATAGTGTGATTAGTAACCGATGTAAGTTGAAGGATGACTAGGATTGAAAGAGGTATGTTGAATTGGTATGGGCATGTGGAGAGGATGTGGTGACAGGCGGCTAACGAAAGGAATATATCGTGCAAATGTGAGTGCAAGCGTCGGAAGAGGTCGCCCAAGGAAACGTATCATGACCAAATTAATAGTCTCTTGAAAAAGGGTCAAGTGCGTAGCTCTCTAAATTGACGCAAAAGTATGAAGAGATAGATGTATTAACGTAGATGAAGCGAAATTGGTGTGTCAGAATCGTAGTATGTGGCAAACTGTAGTCTGCCTACCCCAGTAGGATAAAAGCGTGACTGTATGTATGTAATTTTTAACCTAATTTTCAAACATCCTGAATTAGTGCTCTTGTTGCATAGCAACTTCTATACCAAATTTCATTCGTGTCGTCTGTCAGTCAGTGAGTTGTTTTATTACGTAAATAATAGATAAACGTGAGAAAATGAAATCTTAAGTATTTTCTTATCCCGTTAACGTTACATTAAACGTTAATTGAGATCTCACTTACAGTAAGAACAAATTGGACTATAGAATTTATAATCTGTATGTATGTCATCAAATCATAATTGAAGTCTTGAGTTGAAGAATCAAATTTAGTCATAATTCAGCTTACTAGTATTTTATTTTCCTTCTACGTCTAAAGCACGTAACGAGATGTTAATTCTTATGTTTCAATTCCACACTTAATGTATTCTATTTTGGTACCTACATTTTCTTGTTCTCTTCGTATCTCACAAAATTCCCTTCACATCATCTCCAGGTCTAATTCACGCTTATATTTCCAACAGATAATGGCAATGCCTCTGGACGTGAAGAAAGTGAACGAGGAACCCGTAAACGCGTTGGTCCACCACGCCTACAGCAGCAGCGGGAATACCGTTCGGCCGGTTGCATCATGCGTCCATTGCCACGGAAGAGTCCAATTACTGTAATTTCAGCTAGCTTCTATGAGGCTCGCCAGCTGTCCTTGTTAATGAGATCAGTCTCACTGAACCCTCTTGAAACCGGCCTGGTCCTCTAAGTAAAAAGTGATTGGGGCGGGGCTTTGAGTTCAGTCTTCGACTGACACACTTAACACATTAAAGGTCGACTGTTGATCTCTAGTACTCTGTACTCGACCTCCGTCAACAGTGTATTTAGGACCTATTATGTGAGATGTTTCTTGTGGAGTATTGCTGACTGTCTGTCCTGAAGAAAGTGAACGAGGAAACTGTAAACGAGTTGGTCTACGCCTAGTAGCATTGGGAATAGAGTGCGGCCGGTGGAATCATGCGTACATTGCCACGAAAGAGTCCAATCGCTGTAATTTCAGCCATCTATCTATCTATCTCATCCCGCCAGATCTCTTGCGGGGTAGGCAGAGAGTACAGAGTTCCAACAGGTTATTTCCTTACATACCTCTCTGGCTTCCTCCACTCTCATAGTACGTCTTACACAGGCTCGCCGGTTACGGAGACTCTTGATTTGACCTTCAGATAAGACTGTCTATTTGGTCATGGTAAGATCAGCTAGCTTCTGTAAATCTCGCTAATTGTTCCTGTTAATGAGGTCAGCCTCACTGAACTCTCCTGTAAATGATTGGGCGCTAGTGCTTCTGGTACATTTTTCACATGTGTTAAAGGTCGACTGTTGATCGTGTACTCGACCTTCGTCAACAGCGTATTCAGGACTTATTCTGTAGGATGTCTAGTGGGTGTTTCTGACAGTCCTGTCTGTCGTGAAGAAAATTAAGTAGGAACCAGTAAACGCGTTGATCCACGCCTGTAGCAGCAGTGGCAATTCAGTATGGCTGGTGGCGTCATGAGTACATTGCCACGGAAGAGTCCAATTACCTTCGCACATTTTAAAGCATAATCAAGTTTTTTTGGTTGTTTTTAAACAGGGTTGTGTCTTTGTAATTGATGGTATTGTGTAATGTAGGTAGCTTGTTTATATTTATCGATAATAAGGGAGAGGAGGTCTTCGCTTTGCAGTGGGACAGTATAGTCTTGTAGAAGTTTTAGTGCTTAATAATTATGATACATATCCTAAGATGGCGATTTGTACGGATAAGTAAGTACCTCTACCGATATACATGTTGACTTTAATAATGTGAGTCACTATCTTTATTTTCACATATGAAGCTAGATTCACTACAGACTATCAAATAATAAGGTTCATCAAAAATAATGTATTATCATCATCATCATAATAATTAAATTTTTTATAAGGTCCAGTTTAAACGCACATTGGATTCGTATTTTAAAATTCAGTCTGCAAAGTTCTGGAACATTATGCTCCAAAGGAGAACAATTAAATCTTAAAAATAGTTTGTACTAAAAACTTGACATTGGGGTTACAATAAGTTCAAATCAAGTTCCTTCATTTCAATTCAATGTCAACCTCGTATATACTAGTGGCGGAAATACCTATCATTTATTTATTTCCATAACAGGAAGCGTAGGTATGTAAACCAGGAAAATAAATACATTATTCTCGCCTTGTAACGATAGCTATAAAGTTTTCCTAACAGTATTTTTAACGGGTTACTTTATTGTGTTTATAGTTGAATAATATGTTAATATTCTGATTGAATTTCAAATGTGAACTAAATATAATATAACTGTTTCGTTCGTGTCATGGCGCGATCATAAAGTTGGGTTCGAAATGTGTCAGTCTGCTCTAAAATTGTGGATCTAACATTGTCGGCGAATTTTGATGCACACTTGTTTTGAATTTATTTACCTCAGGGTCCTTAATAATCACGCACTCATGAATTTACTCGACGGCAGCCGCCTGGTGACAGTGAAGATGTTCTACGATTGAACTGCTCATTTTGAACTTGAAAAACATAATTATATGCGCACTATTAACAGAGTCGGTCAACGGGGATTTAAAAAAAAGATATTTAACTGGGAAAGGGTGTTAATATACCCTTTCCCAATAAAATATCTTGTTTCTAATGAAATAGAAACAATAAAATGAATTTGAACCGACCCGTTTGGAGTTTCGTAACAGATTGACCCATTGCTGGCCTGCGCTCCTATGCTCAGTGTTCCGACCACCCCGAGATGCTGACATAGCAGATCGGGGTTGGTGGTCAACATTTCTCTGAATTATTATAGGGTATAAAACAGCACAATAGACGCACAAACCCGAAGGAATTGTAACCACCCTGTGAATAATATAAAATGTGTGTATAATTACCACAATAAAAGATTTCTTTCCTAAACGAATTCTTCCAGTATATATTTGTATGATAATGTAAAATTGTATAAACTTTAACTATGCCTTAAAAATGTAAATACCAGTTTGAATTTTCATTCCAACATTGGCATTTTTGTCTTGTAAAATATGTACATACATAATAAAACTATTTATTGTTACAGTATTATTTATTCTCCTTATTTTATGAAACATACAAAAATGAACAAAATATCGACATTAAAAATATCTAATCGCTAATTTTATAGGAAAATAACAATCGCATATTGATAACAAAAAAAAACCGTTGGGTATTTTAAAACAATATCTCGTTTTCCTCCTAACTTATAATTAGATTTCTGTACCTATTTATTTAAGAAACACTTGTTCTTTGTACAAGTTGATTGTGATATTCTAACATTTCCGTCCCAGTGTAGTTGTAGGCGAGATAATCTCTAACTGGAATATACTTGGCACCACCAAACCAGTCAATCATGGCTATCTGGGCGATCTTCAATTTCGCTACGAACCAGTCGTGATCTGTAAAATCATTAGTTAATAAGAAACACAAGAACAAATGCAGCAATTTTCTATCATAGCTTGTCCATATTTCCCAAGGTAGTCTATATTCGTTAACTCAAAAACTATGAAATTTTATTTCGCTAATAAGTCTGATTCACGAGCAACGCTTAGGTTATAAAGTAAATGGATTTTTCTTAGAAATTTTTCGACCCTTAATGATATTTGTCGATTAAGGGCCGCGATCACACAAGATATGTGTGTCAAACTTTCTCCTATTACTGACTTACACATCCAGCCAACTTGCTGAACAGTGAACAGAGCAAACGACAATAAACTGTCTGCAGAGCTCGAGTTATGTAGTTACAAGTCAAGTGTTAAAATTATCGCGCAAATTGTCATGTCTATTTACCTGCTCATTGCTGTGCAATTTGGTGCATTAGCTCATTCTAACTAAAAGAAGTTAGGTACTTTTTATACAAGTTCCGCAATCTCACAAATCGAGGTAAAAACGCAAACCCATTACGGATTAATAGAGGCAGAAAGCTGCCTCTGCTAAGCTCGGACAGCTGCCGGCTAAAAAACTTGCAACTCGATTCAACGACTAATAAATTAAGGGCTTACCGCGATCGACCATTTATCGACCGGGAGAGTGACAATGATGCATATAATTTACAAAAAGGGACGGATATATTAATATTAAGCACGCTCGGAAACAAACAACGTACGTGCAAAAAGAAATTCAATTTAAAAAAAAATACAAATAAAATCTCTAAAACGTGTCTCTCTCAAAAATGTTTTTTCGCGGTGACCATTTAAGTCGGAAAAAGTCATCCCCCTGAGAACATGCATAGCATGCGCTGCGTAAATCGATCAGGTTATGTAGAAAAAATGTATAGTGGAATTGCTCCCATTAAACAGTTCTGAAAAAGTTTGCTGTGGATTTTAAGTACTAACCGGCATGGATCGCTAGTTCACATATAGGTATTTACAATACAAAAAGGAATATTCGGCACTACCCCTAAATAATAATAATCTGTTAACTTAATAACTTGACTGCCTCGTTGATGTAGTGGCAATGCGCATCGCTTTGTGATCACGAGGTCTTGGGTTCAAATCATAGGTCGGACAAATGTTTTTCTTACGGAAACTTCCCAGTATTAGTCCGGAGTCAGGTATTGAGCCCGGTATATGCAATAGGCTAACATCGTCGGTGAAAAGTGGGTGTACTCAGTACACCTCTGCCGCCCACGCTTGCGGAATATAGGCGTGACGGTGTTAATTTTATTTATCTATTAACAAGAGGGCGAGTACCGTAGTGGTTATATTTCTTTACGCGAGTACTAGATACTTAGCATAAGATGACAAGGTATTATGCTTTTTATTATTTTGATAATAAAAAGCATAATACCCCACCGAGATCACGTATCTACTTCATGAGATAAAAGAACTAATGACTTTTGAACATATTTGGTAATAAATAGGCATCAAAATATCTTACCATTGTGAATGTACAAGCTATGATTGTTGTGGAAAGCGTACTTGGCAAACATCTCGAAATACGATTAGATGCATGAATAAATTAATTTCGAGTCGTCTCACTCTTAACGTCTAGGTACCTACTACAAAGATACCTGAAGGTGACACACCGGTCGGGTCAGCTTCAGCATCAGGTAAAATACAATAAGGCATTACTTTAGCAACTTTTCTTTAATATGATGTGTCATCAATGGTATTATGGTAAACAAGCTGTAGATACATACCTGCTGGGAAGTTAGCCATCGCAGGGTGCCTTTCGAAAAGCGCCGCCTTCGCAAATGTATACTCTGGAGTATTATCTTTAAGCTAGAAATAATAAAATTTGTTTATACTAAATTACAAGAAGCTTAAGGTCAAGCCAGAGAGGTCTGTAATCCATTCCGATCTCGGTCTCGAACCTATTCCCGCATTTATTAAAAAAGCGACAACCCGATATTTCGCGAACGCGTCCAATCATAGAAATCCTCTAATCGTAGCCGCCCCCGACTACGAACCTAACTCCCCTTCTATCAGCCGCTATCGCCGTCCACGGCATGTTCTCACCGACCCTCCCGATGCCCTTACATTACATCCCTTCTTTCGGATACAGATACCGCACACAGGATCAGACACCGACCTCACCGGCGAGATGGAAGAATCCCTTGCCCGCCGGCCGGTGCAAAGCACCACGGCGAGACACCTAGTATACGCCCTCCCCCATAGCGACTGCCCAAGCCGAGACCGTTCCTCCTTGAGGCGCCCTTGAGCTAGTTGCCCCCTTGCTCTTCTGGCTCGAGCGTAGTGGTAGCACGCTCGCCCTCTTGTCCGGTAAAGCTGTAAAGGCCCCGTGGCCAACAGCGTTGATCATTCACACACACACATAAAAAAGAGGTCTAGAGGTAAGGTAAGAATTTGCTAGTGTACTCTCTGCCTATCCCGAAAGGGATCTGACATGATGATAAAGATAGATGACATTACTCACAGGTTTTAACGTTGTACATAAAGAAAAAAAATCTCATCGGTTCAGCTACCTGTTAGCTCATTCGCCTCAGAATGGTAGATTATGCGAGTTTGATTCCTACCCGAAGCGATGAATTTCTCTAAGCATTTAGAATAAGCTTTCTTTAAGCTTAAAACAATAGTGTTGTATTCTTAAAATACAACAAATGTTATTTACATGTTACTACGATATCTACGTTCAAAAACAGAAATTAAGTCTGCTGTTTAATGGCCGTAATTTAATTTATGGATAGATTTGCTTACTGTCAATAGAGTTTTGACATTTTTTTCATACCAAATATGTCAAAATTCTATCCGTAGTAGGCAAATCTATCTATTAATTAAATAATGAAACCCGGCCGTAAGTGTTATTATAGTGCATTGGCAAATTATATTTGACATATGCAACCATACAGATAGGGCAGAGTCGTAACACAGCGGGTACCTAAAGAAGCGTGCAGGAAAATGGCGAGAAGCCCTGGATGCAGAGGCAGATTAAATGTCAAGGTCTAGCGGTCATAAATTATAAATGGTCACTTGTAGTAGTAAACATTGTTGACTGTAGTTAGCGGTACTACATGTGTGGTAGAGGTTACTCCAAGTTGGGAGTTGGCATTTCTTTACTCCAACTTGTAGTATCCTGACCTACAGCTGCTGTTGTAGCAACCACATTTTCCGTGTATACATACACTATGCTCAATCTTTGAGCGTATCAGAAAAGTATTTTGTTTTGACGAAAGTTGTCTGAACCTTTATATATTAAAAAAATGAGACCGAAAATGTAACTACCAACTTTTATGCAAATACATAAATAAAATAAATATACAATAATTTTATAGCATTCAATTTTTGCAATTACGTGATAGAACCTAGATGTTTGAAACACGTAACACAGTGAGTGAGTGAATATGATTTTGGAAGTTAAGCTATGAGTCGAATTCAACCCCAATTTCTTTTCAGATTTTATCTTCATATACTAAACGAATAATCAGCGTTTATATTTTGATTAAAGCCATTCAGTGCATTATCAAAAATATAATAAAAGGTTTCGTTATTATATTCCACTTGACTAGGTCAGTTATATCTCGCAAACTTCTATTATGACATCAAAAAAGCGGAGCGCGCTCCGTAAGCTTTACATTTCTATAGGACTAAAGAATCTTTTATGCTTAAACTCAAATAATTTATTTTGTATAAACCCTGCCCTGCCCTGATGCCGTAGTGGCTTAATTTCTTTAGGAGTGTCTTATGATGTACGCAATAAAACGCCTTAGATAAATCACATAATATAGCAAGAGCATCCTGTGTCTCTTCTCAGGAATTAAATATGTACTTTAACAATTCTACTCCTGCATCTACTTTTGAACGGTTTCTTGTAAAACGGAATTGGTTGTTATGGAGTAAAATAAATGTTTTTTCAATTGTGTTAGTAGGTGCATACTGACTTACACAATTAATCTTCCATCTATATCATCACGCCAGATCCCTTGCGGGTTAGACAGAGAGTACAGCATAAACAATTAATTTTATGTTAATTATTTTTTCGTTGTTAAAATCTTACACGCGCGCGCCCCTTTGCAACCTCGCGCCCTGAGGCAGGCACGTGCGGGCTTGGGGCGCGAGGTTGCAAAGGGGTTGCCTTAAGGATAATCCGCCTCTGCCTGGATGTGTTACGGTTTGGTCATAGAGTTTAATAAAAAGCTATGGGAAGACCGCTATCCAGCAGTCGTATAGTATAGGTTTAAGGTTATAGGGAGGTGTTCCCGATTTATTTTAAAAGGTCAAGGCCATATCTTTGGACACACGGGCGAAGCAGCAGGAATAATTTAGTTACTTTTTTTTGTTAAAAAAACGTAGTCTCGCACCAGGATTTATTCCTGTGTCGTGGGTGCGTTTACAAACATGAAAATTCGCTTACACAAATACCCAGACCGAAAGCAAATAATTGTGGGTCATACAAAGATTTGTCCCGTGCGGGAGCCGAAGCCGCGACTATTCAACCTAGTGGACGGTGAGGCTTAGCCTCTTAACCTGTTTGCCAAAACGTCGTCAAATAATGCATAACATAACGATTAGACAAAGAAATGCATTATAGACGAACACGAGCTCATCTACAATGCATGTCTTTGTCCAAAGAATATATTATTATCTGTATCTCAAATAAAATAAAATAGTCTGATAAGATAATGCAAAACCACTTCTGTTGTACCGTAAAATCGAATTTCAATAATTTATGCACAAAATACATCTGTTTTGATATCTATGCCTTTAGGAGTTCGTTAACCTCAAATACAGATATGTTTTCTTCTCATCTGAAATCCCGGATATCCTAAAGTTTAAGCAGATAAGTGGAAATAAATAAAACTGGCAAGCGCGTAAACGTAGTGCAAACCACTACATGGAACAGTTTAATGGACCTGAAATGAACAGACAGACACTTATTCGCTATGACCAAACCCGGCGTGTGTGTGAATGATCTACGGCGTAGATTCTACGCTGCTGGCCGCGGGGCCTTTACAGCTTTGCCGGACAAGACAAACCTGTGTTACGATAACTTCGTGAAATAATCGTGTAATCTTTACAGTCGCATACAGAATACTGAATACCAATACGAAACGATAATTTCTCGAAGTGACGATAACTTTACGCATTACGAAAATGCGCCGCATTCAATTGACCATAGGGAATAAGCCTTCGTTCGCACAGGCGCTTTTTAACGCTTCGTGCTGAAGCGATGTAAGTTCTTTTCAAAAAATATACTGTTTGTAAATTTTACATTGACCACTGCCCATTTTTACGTCCACTTTTCTCCTTGCCGCGCGAGCGGACTGAATTTCAAGTGGGCACCTAATAGGTAAGTACAGTAAGTAGGGATGGTATGACGTAGTGAAGCGCCAACTTACTTTTCTCATTTTCCCCGACAGCATCAACCTGGTGCATCTGGGATCTTCAGGGTCAAGTTTAGACTTCTCGCAGTATCTCGTCTCTTCAAGCGATACAAGGACAGTGGCGCGGCTATTTTTCTATCCAAAAACAATATCATCATTCAACCTTTTGCCTAAGTATCTCATAACTAAAAAACAAAAGAATCACATAACCATATCTCGCATGCGGCAGAGACATTATTTTTGTCCTGAAATATGACACAATGCTGGTGAATTAGAAGTAACGGACAATCTTGGAACCGCTGTGACTTGGTTTCCGTCAGCCATCACAAATATGTACCTTACCTATATTCATATCTGTAAGTTCGATCAATTAAATAATCTATTGTAAAGCTTTACCGGAATGACTTGAGCACACACAAAAAAAATACACGCTTGTCGAAAGGACATAAAATAATTGCTTACATCACAAAACATACTTACAGACAAATCCTTTGCACTGAAGTCCAAAGGCGACATATAAAAATATGGAATACCAGTGGAATTAGCGAGGGACCCGTCGGCAATCGATTTTACATTGGAAAAGGGGAATCCTTCGATTGCTGGCAACACTGATATCGTTGCTAAGGACGCCCAATCTACGAAAAAAGAAAGGGCGGCATTAAAATTTCTTTGAAATAGCACCGACTCACGGTACTGGCGAAGCCAATGGGGTAGGCACAATTTAGCCTCGACTAGCCACGGATTTTTGTGGACAGAGTTTGTTTTCTGATAGCAGGTACATTATCCAATTAAAAAACTTTTTTGCGGCTCCCGTGCTCCCCTACGACCAATGCCGATTTGGTCTGGATGGCCTTTTACTCGGTCGTAATAAACAATTTTTATCAAGATTTTGCAATTTAATCTAAAATAGGCACGGAACCCTTATTTAACATTCCGCACTTGACGGATATCTTTTGATCTTTACCTTAATTGTAGGAATTTATTACAACAATCTTGGACTAATAATTCATCTAAGATAACAATATACCTATGTGCCATGGAAAATACATTTTTTGTAGACGAACACTTGATAAATACCTGTACAAATTATTGTCCCCGTCCCTACCGACATGCATATTAATTAATACAAAAGTACCTACCTGCTTATTTAACGACACGACAATGGACGCTATAGTAGAACCGTGGATCTTAGAACACCGCCACCGTTATTGCAGGTTTTCGTACTTTTAAGACGAATACAGAAGAATACCTTATCTTAGTTATATGCTCCATTTGAGATCATTTCTTAAATTCCTAAAAAGGAGGAAGTCAATATCTCGAATGTCTCTAACGGCCCTCTAATATGGTCGTTAAGATACAGCTACTATGTACAGTCCCGAGCAATAGTGTTTGTTATGGTAACATCTGTATTAACAATGCAGGTCTTAAACACTATCTTCCTGTGATAGTACTAAAATGCTTGTACCAATAAATATAACACTAACTTACCAGCATTATGTAAAACGTATCTTGCCATTGCTATCAGTTTGGTATGGTCTGGTGGATCGGGCATGGTCCTCCTGTAGGTACTCCTCGGAGAAATCTCATTATCCTGCCATGGCTTCCGTTCGTGTTTCCACTTGCACTCTGCGTAGAAGTTTAAACAACACAAAGACACTAACAACACCGCCCTCCACTTCATTTTACCTAAAATATTTTTTTATATAAAACAAAACAACACAAATAAAAAAAACACAACAAAAAGAATAAATAATTTTCAACAGAAATTATAAAAGAAAACTTTCAAAAGGCAACTCTTAGATTGAATTGAATCTAAATTCACGTACGATACCAATTCGTTGCCAAAAATGCTATGTCATAGCAATACGTGAAGTTTATTTATAATGTAAGATAATAAATGCGCAAAACACTAACAAAAGGCACGTACGTGTATTCTCGCTCGTTAATCAACAATAACTGCACAGAACAATAATATCCTCAGTCTGAATGAATTTGCAGAATGATGTAGGTACCAATATTATAATAGGTATGTAATGTATATACCTAGTTACAAACAACTAAACAGACATTTTAATTGCAAATGTAAAAATATCTAATAAGTAGAGCGACTATAATTATAAGAGTACCTACTTAGGTACAAGTATAATTAACTAAATTATAAACACTGAATATTATTTAGGTGTGTTCATTCGTGTCATAAATGCTTACATGTCATTCAAAGGTGCATTTGAACTAGTTTGACATTTCCTATTCTTCTTACACTTCAAGGTACGAAAACGGGACGATTTGCTAATGATTTTACGATCTTAACCTGTGAAATAAGAAGTCTGGCTCCAAGGAAAGAAGTAACTTTTGCATGGTCTGATGTATACCACGAACGCTGTTACGAATGTTTTGGACTTTCATACCTAACTGGTATGATATCAGATATGATAAAAAGGAGACCTATTAGTCGTTCATTATTATTTTTAATATAGGTTAACGACATTGACTAGATAGATTGTAGAAAAATTATATGACTAATTTAAGGTTCATAAACGATTACAAATTAAATTTTCTAATAAAATTATAATTTTAAATCTTACCTGCTCTTCGACTGCTGCTGAGAAAATGACATTGCTAGTTAAGGAGCGGACATCATTATCTACACAAATGTTTTATTTGCACGCCTACTATGATAAAGTCATCACGTACGCGATAAAGTGATCGATTTGACCCACAAATCTGTAGATAATGTATGTTATCTTAATTTAATAGCTCAATTTGCAATAGATAGGGTTTGTTATAAAAGATTTTTGGAGGGTGAGGTCTGGTTCAGAGATCATGCTCTTGTCAGTTGCAAAACTTTGACCTTGAAAAATAATACAATACTAATACTACAGATTCGACAATAGGTACAATTGATTGCAGGCAATACTATCGATGGTATCGAACAATACTGTCGACGGTATTGTCTGCAAGTATTGACCGAACTGGACTGTCGATAGTATTTATTTTTAATACTGTAGATAGTATTGTCTACAATCAATAGTATTGACCGATAAGTACTATAGATAGTATCGAAGCTATTTGGTATTAATACTACCGATACTGTTTATAATATAGACTACAATTGATAGTATTAAACGATCTGTACTGTTAATAGTATCGATACTATTTCGCATTAATACTATTCTACAATCAACGAACAAGTTCGTTTTTTAATAAGTGAATGTGTTAAAATATTTCCTTGGAAGTAGGAAAATTTTACTACATATTTACCCTAATTTCACACCAACAATGTCCCTGTCAATGTCAATGTCATCTATGGGCCAAAAGATCCTTGTTACAATATATGCTATTTCGTATCAATAATATCGATACTGCTGATAGCATTGTATATAATCAATGGAATTGATCAATCTGCACTATCGAGTTTCGCTATTGCTATACAACTCTAATTGGTAATTCTAATGTCCGCTGCCTACACCAAACCTGCTTCGTCGTGATGCTATGTCGTTCATCGTTATTAACGGAAACTTGAGTGGTGACGCCGTCGGCACTGTACTAGAGTTGCCACTGTATTTTAAGGGAAACATGAAGTTTACCTTATTCTTCTTCTTTAAGTTATGGCTTCACACTAATTTTAAGTGTATTTTGCCAGTGTCCATAGAGATATATAATCGTGTTTGTTTAAATAAATTAAACTCCCCGATGAACTTTATGACAACGATGATAAGAAATTATGAAGTACCCCACCCTGGATAGTAAAGCGGTGGATACTTTACATACCAATTGCGACGGCCGTTTTGAGGGATCTCAAAAAGGCACGTTCTATCAAGTGTGTGTGTGTGAGTGATGTACGCTGTTGGCCGCGAGCCCTTTACGGCAAGGGCGAGCGTGCAACCACTACGCTCGAGCCAGAAGGACAAGGCGCGACATACTCGAGCGCATACGCCTTTCTGAGCGGCAAGAATGGATGACAAAGCATCGGGGGGATCGGAGAGAACATGTCGAAACTACTGATTTTAATCATTCTTTCACCATTACAAAAGTTACATTATCCAGAAGTAACATAGACCCGGTAGGTGGCGCTGTTATCGACCGGGTACAAAGTCGCGGGAAACTACTAGTGTTATTATAATCAAAGTCCGCACGATTTAGTTTGAATTGAAGTTAGATAGTTTCTTCGCGCGCATAGTCGCTAAGAAAATGTTTTATTATAATTAAAGAGGCAAATAATAATCAATATACATTTTATAATACGTACTTTATTGGATTTATATAAATCACAATATTATACTTACAGCTAAGCCAAACATTACCAAGGTTGTTTTACATACACGTTGAAAGTTATCTATGAAGATTTTAATGAAATTTATAGAATACATAAAGGTATATTAACGCTGTGTGCTCTTGGCGATTTGCTCTTTCAGCATGAGGATGCTGGCTCGTTGTTCTGGCGGCAGCAACGAGATCTGTTCGTCGGAAAGCTGCAGTACTTGCATTATCAACGCCGCCTAAAAAATAAGGCAATTATTTACCAGCTATTTATGCAACCGTTACGTAATGAGGAGCATACGAGTACTATTTTTTCATACGAGACGAAGCCGACTAAAAATAGATAAATTAAGGCCTTCAATCCCTTTCGAGACCGCGCGCATAGCTTAAGTTACGAACCTTTCATATAGTATTCGTTCATGACCGCGTAAGTATATGAACATGGTTTCAATTTTAAGTGCGATATATTGTTTCGTCAACATCCATATTGATAGATGGATGTCATATTAACCATAGTATAAAATGATATGACCGTACCTTTTCTTGATCCGATGCACCAGACGGTATGCCTTGGATAGTTCTAGCCTGCGCCGCGCTTGGCATGCCTGGCGGCATTTGCTCTGCATATACAAAAGCTAAGTTAAGTGTACAGAGCAAAAAACTAAATTTTACCTATTGTTACCGAGATGGGTTCAGTACTAAATAGGTATACAATTTAACAGTATGAATATTATCCTTTATATTGATAAAAGTAATTTTTGTATAACATACGCTGTTGCATTTTCTGTTGGTTGCGCGGATCGTTGGAGCGCACGCGAGGATCCGAGTTGAACGGCTGCGACTGCATATTCGCCAGACGAGGGTCCCGAGGGAAGCCACTGTGTAAACAGAAGTTAATTATACAGGATGCACAAGATATAAAAGTGTGTCAAATTTTCTCCTATACCTGGCTTACACATCTAGCCAACTTGCTGAACAATGAACAGAGCAATCGACCAGAAACTGTCTGCAGAGCTCAAGTAATGTAGTTAGTTACAAGTCAAATGTTAAAATTATAGAGCACATTTTCATGTCTATTTATCTGCTCATTGCTGTGCAATTTGGTGCATTTGCTCATTCTAATTAAAATTAGGTATTTCTACAAGATCCACAATCTCACAAATCAAGCTAAAAGAGATAAGATCATACTCGACCACGCAAACTCATTACGGATTAGCAGAGGCAGAATTCTAAAAACTTCCAACTCAATTCAACGACTAATACATTAAGGGCCTACCGCGATCAACCATTTATCGTGCGGGAGTGAGAAAGTGATGCAATTACTTTACAAATGAATAATAAGGGACGGATATATTGAGTGCGCGGTCGGAACTAAACAACGTGTGCAAAAAAAAAATATCATAAATAAAACTACACTATAAAATAAAATAAAAACTGCTTTACAACAACTTTGCTATTCTCTGTTTTCAAATAAATTCTATTGAGTAGTTCTTGAATTTTTCGCGTTGAAAACAGAAAATAGAGATTACTTTCGTTATTTCGTTTAATCGTGTATACTTTTTACCAGATCCTAAAGTATAGATTCGAAAATCATATTTTATTATTATTAAGTCTCTAATCCATATACTTGAGCGGCATGAAGTACAAAAACAACTGTTTATCGTGGTAGCCTCTTGGCGTGACAGTGTTTAGTTTCCTTTAAAACATCCGTTGCGGGCTAGGCAGAGAGTACATAGTTCCAACATGTTCTTTACTTACAGACCTCTCTGGCTTACTCCACTCTCATAGTTCGTCTCATACACGCTCGTTAGTTACAGAGAGTCTTGACTTGCCCTTCAGATAAGACAGTCTATTTGGTCATGGTAAAGTAGCAGACGGATCCAACAGCAGAACGCATCTTTTAAAGCTTGGAGACTCGATAGCCTTAAATATTAACGAGTTAATAACACGAAATTAGTGCATCTTATCATATTTTCTTCTATTTTATTTCGAATCTAATAAATGAAAAATAATGATAATAACAAGAGATATTATCGTATTACTTACATATCTAGTACCTCCGCAGGGGGAGTAGTACTTGAAGAAAAATTATATAATCAGCAATGGACTCAAAAAGTGAACATTTTAAATACAAAATGTGTATGGATGTTGATGAACAATGTAATAATTGGCAAGTTGTTGAACACTTCCCAAACACGCACAATTTACTGTTTATTTTAGTTGTCTATCTCGCAAGTCAAGCCTGTCCTGATGGACCAGTCAATGATCCCATTTGGCACTTTATTCATTTGCATGGCATTGTAAAATTTGTCAGTTTTTGAAATACTTGTGCCTAAAAGGGCCGCCTGGGCATGGCCTCACCATAGGTGTCTGAATTTTGTTTAGCTACATTTTGTTAATACTTTCATTGTTTTAAATTTATAATGTTACCAAAAATTCTTATTTTTCTTTTATAAATAATATTACAAGCTGTAAAAATCTGTACTGGTTAGTGTAATCTATAAATATTGTGTATCTGTACGTTTGTAAAAGTACAAATAAATGCACATGATATACAAGGTGTAAACTAATAAATGCAAGACCTCATCCACCTCGATTAGAGAATAACTACATAAATTCAAAACGAAAACCAAATTTAAAAGTTTTAACCCTTTTTTATGCACTTTTATACCCCAATTAACAACGAAACTTGTACATGTATGTGTGCGTTTTCAGACATACGTTTTAGAAATGCATTTTGAATCTCCATATTGCTTTGAATCAAAAATAAATTTAGTTTGTTATAGCGCACTGAAAGAGTAAAAGCATTTTTTGGCAAATTTAAAAAAAAAGTAAGATACATTTAAAATTGTTGGAATCAATTCAGTTACCGATTTAGAACAAAATACATTCAGGTCTTGAGTTTATTATGTTACAGCTTGTATATGCATAATAATGTAGAGTGAGACAAGCGCCGGCCCTGGGGCCGAGCGAGAGAAGCAGTCGCTATACGCCCCAGGTGTCAAGGGGCGCTAAAAGTAAAAAACAATATCCAGCGAAAAATAAAATTTGCTGTGTTACCAGATCTGATTTTTAAAAATCAGAAGGGTGACGTTAAAAAATTCGTATATTTTCATAGATTGCTTCTAGATAAATCCGTAGACGTACACTTTTTTATAAGCTAAATCCGAATGGAGCGGCTAGACTAACCATGATTCTAGTCCATAAACAGCATTTCTTGTAAAATTGTATGGGTGACAGCTTAGCAACAAGTTTATTTTTGGAAATTTGAAAATTATTCTAAAATGATTGATTTAACATGAAACCTAAGTAAAATTTATGTGAAGTGAAAGCGTCAACCAAAGGGCGCTAAAAGACAATCTCGCTCTACCCTGATCAAGGGCTAGGGCCGGCGCTGTGTGTGACAATAATGTAATAAGTTCTATGAAAAAGAGAAAGGTTCATACGTGTCTTGCGCATGGTGCTGAGGCGGCGGGGGTGGGACGGGGTGCGGAGGGTGTGCGGGCGGCAGGCTGCGCATGTCTTGGTCTAGTAGCGCAGGCGGAGGCCCAGCCGAGGCCCGAGCGCTGCGCAGGTCCACGTCGCCCATCGCTGGGCGTGCTGCTGAATGTACCAACGACGTCAAGTTATGTCCGGGTTCAATATTTGATATATATATATATATATGCGTAGTTATTGATTTGTATATATTTATTTTTTTGCAATTTCTCTTTTTTTTTTTCTCTTCAGCTTGTGGATTTTGCACTTACTTGACACAATTTATTTTTTAGTAGGAATGTTTTAAAAGATGTTTTTTTTTATTTTGTTTTATAAAGGTATGGCGCGCACGTCACACTACCATCCCTTTCGCACGCGTATTGGCGTCTCGCTCCCGCCGAGCTCTTTTGTAAGCATCCTGGGCGCGACGACGGCGGGTCGTGACGTTTGCCGTCGCGCCGAGCGGGGCTGCGCTGTGTGACGTCTCCCGTACATTTCAATACATTACAACTCCTCAGGTCTCCCCTGCTATCAGCCGCTACCGCCGTCCGCGGCATGTTCTGACCCACCCTCCCGATGCTCTTACATCCCTTCTATCGGATACAGGTACCGCACACGGGATCAGACACCGACCTCGCCGGCGACGTCGAAGAATCCCTTGCCCGCCGGCCGGTGCAGAGTACCACGGCGACACACCTAGTATACCCCCCCTTCCCAATAGCGACTACCCAAGCTAAGGCCGTTCCTCCTTGAGGCGCCCTTGAACTAGTTGCCCCTGGCCTTCTGGCGCGAGCGTTGCGCGCTCGCCCACTTATCCGGTGAAGCTGTAAAGACTCCGCGGCCAATAGCGTAGACCATTCAAACACACACACACACATACGACTCCTCAGGTTGCGCTACCGTCGCGCTCCCATCGCGCAGCGTCGGCTATGTGGCGAAACCTTAATTCAATTTGGTTTACTCCTTTTTTAAATGGTGCAGCGTGATTAAGTTCGTTGTGCAACGGCGCCAACTCTCGAGTTAGTTACACCGTGCGGACCCATATGTTAAATTATTCCTCTAGAAATAAGAGATCGTGCATTAAACACGGGAGGCTCGAAAGAGGGGAGGGGCTTCGAAAAAAAATCACAAAATATCACAATATTGTGTAGTGAGATATGTCGTGTTTTTATTTTTGCGGTAAACGCGCGATTTCGGAACCAAAAAGCGGCGCGTGATCTTGACTCGCCTTGAAAACTTTCAGAATAATAATAATAATATCAGCCTATACGGGGAGTATAGGCAAAGGGAGACTACTGGGCAAAGGCCTTCTCTCACAAATCGAGGTGAGAGAGATTAGGTCATACTCCACCACGCGGACCCAGTGCGGATTGGCGGGAGGCAGGTTTGTGGCCACCTGCTGCTGGAACTTATCAAGCCGCCTTTAAGGCTTCCAACTCGGCTTAACCAAGGCCAAGTTTAGCCCATAATCTACCACGCTGGCCCAGTGCGGGTTGGCGAACTTCACACACCTTCGAGAAACTCTTAGGCATGCAGGTTTCCTCACGTTGTTTTCCTTAACCGTTAAAGCAAGTGATATATTACTTATTACTGTGAATTATTACATTGCAGTTCAAGCTAAGTACTGGCTTAGGGAAAGGTTATCTTATTATTATGCCAGTTTGTCTAGTTTCGTTTATTTCATACTTACGCGTATATTGATTTGGTGGTGGAACAGGATTACTGAGTAACGGCATAGGTGGCTGTGGAGCTACAAAAATAAAAAACAAAATAACATTAATAATATGACTTCAAAAATTGTAAAAAGTTGCTCTTTTCTAAATATATAAATATTTATCTATAAATTAATACGTGAAGCAAAAACTTTGTACATATTTTTACGAAAATTGCGCGGACGGAGGAGTATGAAATTTCCCGCACTTATAGTTTATATAGAGAAGGAGTGCAGAATGCTAATTTTTTTTTTAATTATGCATAAAACATACATTAAATCAATGAAAACAACATTACACACACTACCATGTATTTGACACAATACACGTCAAATTGATGTTAGTCTTTAATATTATTTGTCTATAGTCGTACTGAATGTCAAACATAACCAGCAAATGATGAAAGAGTAGGTCGAAATATCGACCTATAGGCGACCACTAGTTTATTTAATTAAACATAAAGATTACATCATATGAAAATACGAGTATGCTATAAAGGTCTGACATAAACTCATTCAAGTTTTAACTCACACCAGTGTTGCAATCTAATAAATAAAAGCTATCTTACGGTACAGAAGCATATTGCAATTAAATATAACATTTTCTATATTAACTTAAAAAATATATAACAATTTGCCGATATGAGAACTTGTTTATAACGACTTCAAATCATTCTACAGCATGTTTTTTTCCCTTTCATCAGAACTATACAATTTTTTGTATAATTTCTTATATAGAAATAATAACAAAACAGAGTGCCGAATAGGCACCTGGAATGTAAGAGGTGGTATGGAAGATAAGATGCATGAGGTGATAGATGTATGAGAGTGGAGGAAGCCAGAGAGGTATGTAAGCAAAGAACCTGTTGGAACTCTGTACTCTCTGCCTACCCCGCGAGGGAGCTGGCGTGATGACATAGATAGATAGATAGAATAACAAAAATAAAAAAGAGTTTAGATTAGTGTGCACTTAATTCATGTTGGTCGATTGTAAGGTGTAAAAAGTATTATTTAAATTTATATTAAATGTTTATTAATTATTATTAAAAAGTTGGCTCCTGTTGGAGCTCTGTACTCTCTGCCTACCCCGCAAGGGATCCGGCGTGATGATATAGATAGATTATTGAAAAGACTATAAGAAATAAAGAGCTTATGCTCGATAATGATACGTCAAATTCGTGCTCATAAAGTTTCGGTTAGGTTACGCTATTGTGAAAAAATATGAGAAAACAAAAATAAACCATAGTAAAATTCCCATGTTGTGAGCAGAGATGGGCAAAACGTAATCAAATTAAAGATTACAATTGCATTTTGTAATAATCAATCATGATGCCTGCCTCGTTGGTCTGGTGGCAAAGCGCATCGCTTTGTGATCACGAGGTCCTGGGTTCAAATCCTAGGTCGGACAAATGTAGTTTTTCTAACGAAAAATTCCCAGTATGAGTCCGGAGTCTGCTAGCAATAAGCTCGCCCCCTATTACATGGGACCTAACATCGTCGGCGAAACGTGGGTGTACTCAGTACACCTCTGCCACCCCCTCTGGGGAATATAGGCGTGACGGTGTTTCAATCATGATTCAAGATTAAAAATGTAAACGGAATCGTTCAAGATTACAAAATGTAATTGTAATCGTTAAAGACGGACGATTTAGCGCAGTGGTTAAGAGCTTGAGCCGCTCCGCCCACTGTGTCTAATAGTCGCGGGTTCGATTCCCGCACTGGACAAATCTTTGTGTGATCCACAATTATTTGTTCCGGTCTGGGTATTTGTGTATGTGAAATTTCATGTTTGTAAACGCACCCACGACACAGGAATAAATACTAGTGAGGGGCTACGTTTAAAAAAAAAAAAACATTAATTCACCGTCACGCCTATATTCCCCAAATGAGAATGGTTCATAATTAATCTGATTACATTTAGCCAATCACTGGTTGTGAGTATATTTAGAAACACACAGAATTTCACATACACAAACGTACAGATTGACAAATATTTGTGGGGCAAACAAAAATTAGTTCCATTTAGGGATTGCACTGTGGCCTGTCAGTCTAGTACGTCAGATTAAGCCATCATCATTACATAATCCCCGATGCTCTGACATCGCTTCTTTCCGCTCCGGATACGGACGACGACGACGAAGTCGTAGATCCCTAGCCTAGCCCGCCGACCGGTGCACTTAGTACACCCCCTTCCCCCGTAGCGACTGTCCAAACCGAGGCCGTTCCTCTTTGAGGCGCCCTCGCGTAAGTCGCCCCCTTGCCCTTCTGGCTCGAGCGTAGTGGTTGCACGCTCGCCCTTAAGTCCGGTGAAGCTGTAAGGGCCTCGCGGCCAACAGCGTATATCACTTAAACACACACACATTACATAATAAGACATAGGATAAAACTTACGTGGTTGCGGATTGCTCGGAACGTATGCGCTGGGTGGCGGTGGCTTGTCTCCGGGCTGCAGTGCCGGTGGTAGAGGGTTGCTTGGATGTAACATGCCCTGAAATTTTATTGATTACTTTAACGATTTTAAATAACTGATGTATTGACGAAGTGACGACAGACCAGGCGTTATCCAACTAATATCTTCGTGCCCATACCATCATATTTATCTAATTATTTTTTTTATATTAAATTCCACTTTCCATTCAGGTATGTGCTTATTATACTAACACAGCTAATATAATAGAGCTAAAAACTTAAAAAAAAAGGGAAACCGACTTCAACAAGCAAAAAATAAACATTTGAAGTCGGTGCTGGTTGGTGCAGTCGGTTACTTGGCACCGACTTCACCAACGTCCAGTACCAATGAAATTAAAATAGAACTCCCTTGGAGCTATTCTGAACCCAATGCAAAAAGAATCATCAAAATCGGTCCACAACTGACGGAAATATTGGTGAAGCATACATACAACCGAACATAGAACCTCCTGCTTTTTGAAGTCAGTTAACAATATCCAACACCATTAACAATACATTACCTCACATTCGCACGAGTGCTTTTTTATTGCGCGTTAATCAAGCGCTGGAATTAAAGCACTGACATTACCCGACTACAACTCCGACTTAGGGCGTTTACAAACATCGATGTATCAATATAATTATTTTTCAATCTCCCTATTTCTCTATTTTTAACCGACTTCAAAAAGGCGGAGGTTCTTTGTTCTGTTGTAAGTATGCTTTTTTTTTATGTATGTTCAGCGATATTTCCGTCAATTGTGGACCAATTTTGATATTTTTTTGCATTGGGTTCAGTATAGCTCCGCGGTGGTCCCATTTTAATTTCATTGGTATTGGACATTGGACTTAGAAGATACACCAGGGAACTCCTTAACGACAAACAATAGGCATGTGTAAATTGAGATATTATGGGTATTACGTCTATCCTATAGGTACCCTACTATAGAACTAAGCAGTATATTAGCCAACTTCAAAAAAGGAGGTTCATAATTCATCCTTTTTTTATAACTCCTTTGCTTATGTACCGATTTTGATGATCCTTTTTGCATTTGGTTCAGTATAGTTTTGAGGTGGTCGTATTTTATTGTTATTGGTATTGGACCTTGGACTTTCAAGATACAAGAGGGAACACCTTAACGGCGAACAGCACGAATGTATAGATTCCGTTATTATAGTCAATTAATCCTGTAGGTACCTTACTTTGCAACTTAGCAAAATAATATAATATCGGTATATAAATATTACTAAATAATTCACTCGTCACTTAAAATTGTAAAATAAAAATCTTTTAAAAAAAAAGGTAAACCGACTTCAAAAACCAAAAAAAATAAATATTTGAAGTCGGTGCCAAGTAACCGACTGCACCAACCAGCACCGACTTCAAATATTTATTTTTTTGGGTTTTGAAGTCGGTTTACCTTTTTTTTTTTAAAAGATTTTTTATGCGGACCAGAAAGACTGAGAGACATAGGAATAAAGAAAGCTTAATAAAAGATTGATGTTAGGATACACCATTGATATACATAATGATGTATTTACCTCAATGCGATACACCATCAATTATTTTCATTTTCTCATCATTTTTTACACAACACCAATATCATATGAATCGATACATTGATGTTAATTATAACGAAGACTGCATCACTAAACGCCCTAAGTCGGAGTCGGGGTCGGGTAATATAAACAGTGCTTTAAACAAACGCCTAACAGTGCATCTTTTTGAAAAATCTTATAGCGCTTCAGTACAACGCGTTGAAACAGCGCTCGTGAGAACACTGGATTAGAATGGATTGTCATAGTCAAAAATAATGATGTTGTATGTGTTTGCTGAAATATGAAGCGGTTGATGATATTGCAACAGATATAAAGATAATGTGGTTACACCGTCACGCCTATATTCCCCAAAACGGTGGCAGAGGTGTACTGTGCACACCCACTTTTCACCGACTATGTGATGAGTATAACCAAAAATACTAAGATGTTTTCAAATACTTACAACAGCAGTGGCAGGGTCCACAATTCTCATTATGACTTGTGCCTGCAGAAGGGCATATGCCAGCTGAGGATTCTGTAGCAGCATGTTCCTAGCCTCATTAGGATTATTCTGGGAAATAACGAGTAACCATTTAATTAGACGTTTTGAGATGTGCGCCTTACTTGTACTCCCCTACATTATCATGAATTCTACTTATCTACAATATCATGAATTCTACTTTATGAATACTCTAAATAACATTTAACTGAAAGATAAGTTATCCGAAATTTGGGAAATCGAAGCATATGGAATCCCACTCCCACAATAGCCAACTTCAGTTAACTAATGGCAGTCTGTTTGCTTAATATTATTTATTTTATTTAATATGGAAGACTTACAAGGCACAAAGTCAGAAGGAAATTTACGAATCTTATTATTGTCTTCCTTACATTTTATATACATCTCTAAGATGATCTACTAACCACATTGTTTCCAATAGTTCAACATACAGTAGAATCCGCTTATAATGACATTGAAGGAAAATGAAAATTATGCCATACTAAGCAACCAATATACAAAGCTTATAATGGTCATTAAAATTTAGATCATGAAAAACTTTTATTTTTGGTTAGTAATAGAGAAAAAATGACAACAAATGTATGTATCTATTAAACTTGTAACATTTTTTAACTTAGCCAAATCCAGGAACCTGGTAAAACAAAATAAAATTATTGTAATATACTCATCCTTTTTTCATAAGAAATAAATACTATTTCTTAAAAATAGGTCATAATAAGGGATATATTAATAAGCCAAGTCATTATATCCCAACTTTGTTGCATAGAAGTTTATATGGAACCAAACTTCACACTGGAATGTCATATTAGGCAGTTGGTCAATATAGTCGGAGTCACATTAAACAGATTCTACTGTATCAGAAATATTTTTCCAAAAACTAATTTAACTATTCCTATATTACCTGAATACAAAGCTTCATCTGTTTCATCAGCTCGAACATCTGTTCTGGAGGAAGTGTTGCTACTGCTTTGCTAATCGCCTCTGGAGCCTTCTCTGGTTCACATGGTTCTCCATAAGGATTTTCAACCTGAATATGGAAATGATATTATATAGGACTTGTTGATGAAAATAAAAACATACTCTATTTGAAGAACTTATAAAAGCATTATCATTGTTGTTAAAGTAACTAACAACAGATTAAGAAGCATATTAAAGCTCATGACTTTGAAGTTAAAAAAATATAACTTCGTAAATATAACGTCTTATACTTTGTCTTTGCAAATAAACAATTTGTAAGTGGCTTGCAGAATTTATGCTACTAATCCTACTGATATTATAAATATGAAAGTTTGTATGTTTGTTAATCAATCGCACAAAAACGGTAGATCGGATTTGAATGAAATTTAGCACACAGATAGTGTATTACCTGAATTAACACATAGGATACTTTTTATCCTGGATAAATGTTCCTGTCTAAAGCCCATGTGAACGAAGTTGTGGGCAGAAACTAGGCCAAAATATATTATTTAAGTTCAGATTTAACAATCATATGGTAATGATATCAGTGTGGAAGACACCATACTCTGGTATCACTAAGATTAAGGCAATTTTCCAAGTTGAGAAATTTTAGAAACTTTGCAATGTTTACCTGAGGCCCCTGCATCAGGGCTTGCATTTCCATTCTAGATTTTTCCGTACATGCATTATCTACTCTCAGTGAACGTCCACCGATTTCGTAGCCATTGAGGTTCCGCATAGCGCTGAGGGCAGTCTCCTGGTCCTTATATTCACAAAACCCGTAGCCTTTGGGTTTGCCAGTTTCACGATCAAAAACCAATTTGAAAGATAACACTGGGCCGACTTCACTGAATATATCTTTCAGCTTCTCCTCTGTAGCTTCGTAAGGTATATTACCCACTAAAATAGAAGACAGTGTGGATCATTTTCTGTTTATCAAGTTTGTAGGACGCATAAATTCTTCTTTGGATATAAATTGTTGAACTTACCGAAGACAGATCTCATGGACTTATCCATGATACTCTGTTCTTCTTTTTCTTTAGTTTTATCCATCTTTAATATCCTTTCTTCCACTGGTTTAATAAACAAATTGTAAATTTCTTTGAAAACAAACAGAATAACCTCTTCTTCTACAATGAATGAATGATTTGAACTGAAATTCATCAAACCATAGACGACTAGAGCCAAGCAGAAGTATTCGAAATATTCATGCGCTATGCGCTGTACATGGATATAAAACAAAGGATTGAGTACTGTCAAAAAATTGCCAAAGAAAATTAAACTCTTACTTACAGACACAACAGTGGATTTTCAATGATTTAAACAACTCGAGAAACCATGATGAGTGAGATTTATAGCCCAGAGCCCGGTGTCTCGTTCGCACCCATTACGATGCAGTACGGTGACCATAAGGTAAAACTAATCCGGACTATACCTATTTATGATGTAGTTTAATTACGCTGTAAATCATTTATAACCGAGTCCTAAGCGAACACGGTTCTCAATTCGTTTGTATATACAGTATGGATTTTTAGATGGGACAGTAAGGGCAGCTATCTCAACCGTTGTAGCTATAAAAAAACGGCCTCAGGAGACTATCCTTAATTTTTGAGACATTTTGAGCTGAATTTAGATTAAAAGTAAATGTACAGACAGCAAGAAATTGGGCAATTTACTCAAAAACTTTTTTGTTGCCAATCCATTCTGTTTCTTACAAGGATCAAAAACTACTGGATCAACCGAGATTGGAGTACTGAAAAAAACAGAAATCGCAAAAAACTTTTCTCGTAGATAGGGTAGTTTTCTAAGACCGATTTCCTAATGCTACAATGGCTGCCCTTACTGCCCCCTCTCAAAATTCTATCCTGTATATATTTTATATTCAGACATAAAATAACTTCTTCATTTATGAACCGATTTGGATGATTCTTTTTGCATTGACTTTCGTATAGCTACGAGATGATCTCATTTTAATTTCATTGCTATGGATAATATTATGATCATTCCGCGTCAATACATATATAATATAATATAAAAATACTAGCTGTTACCTGCAGCCAAGCACGCGTTTATTTTGTTATTTGACATAGGTAGGCAGATCTCTAATACGCGATTTTATTCAACGTTAACACCGTCTCATAAAAAAAATCATATACAATACCAGACCTTATACCTCATATACATTATCAGACCCTTAACACTATCTGGCTGTATAGTACTTCTAAATACCAATCTAACAAGCTTTATTACAAGGGGGTTACGTTGTATAGTTCACATGTTCCTATGGCCACCTTCCGACTCTATCATCAGACCATCTCCTTAGTATCATATTAGTCATCGGACTTAAATACGTATGCCAAATTTCAGCTTAATCGGATACCTGCAAGTGCTTGAAAAATGTATCACATGATTCAAACTAGAAAGAAAGACACATATACGAACATTGCAAGTTAAAAAAAATCTTGTAAAAATGCCTAATTTTTATCTGAATTTCAATCTTACATTAATCATACTAAGGCGCTAATCTTACAGAACAAACAAAATATTTTATAGTTCATTCTAATCTAAATCTCGATCTTACATTCTCTTAACTTACAATCTCACATAATGAACGAATATGCGACACGAGACGTAGGGCTCTTAGTGAGTATCCTTGTTATCACGTTTTTTTCACAGGGTGCGCAATCCTTTGTATTAAATGGCGCTGTACAATAACCATAAACAATCATTGCTACTAGGCATGCCTTTTAAGTTCTGTCGTTTCCATATTTGCCGGCAATTTTGAATTTGGAACAGTTCTATATTGGAATGTGTTTAAATTTTGAATCTCAAAACAGTTGAAAGTATTAGGATTAATACTATTGTTTAGTCACAGCGTCGATTGGAATCTGTCAGGTTACGTACGAAAATGAATCTTTCTAAGTAAAATGTTCGTGCAATAAATTTCTATAACTTTAGAAGAGGCCTGACACGGCTTCAGTGTTTTGAAGAGCTAACATCAGTGTTCTGTGATGAAGCCCCTTGTCTGCAGACTGTCGAACGCTGGTATTTAGAATTCCAGGGTGGACTTACTAGTGTTAGTGACAAATCTCGCGAAGGACGCCCAAAATCCGCCTTCACTGAAGATAATATCATTGCTGTGAGACAACTAATTCTCGAAGATCGTCATGTGACGTATCGAGAGATAGAGGCTCTATTAGGCATCTCAGGAACAACCATTCAGAAGATCTTCCATGAAGCGCTTGGTGTGAGAAAGCTAGTTTGCCGTTGGATACCGCATCTGCTTTCCGACGATCACAAGGCGGCCTGCGTCAGATGGTGTAAGAAAACTCTGCAAAGGTTCAACCGAGGAGAGTCAAATCACGTCTTCGACATCATCAGTGGTGACGAATCTTGGATCTATGCCTACGATTCTGATTCCAAACAACAATCTACAATCTGGGTCTTTCAAGACGAGCCAAAGCCGACTAAAATTGTTCGTTCTCGAAGCACTTCAAAGAAGATGGTGGCCACGTTCGTTGGAAAAACCGGCCATGTTGCGACAATTGCACTTGAAAATCGTAGAACGGTTAACGAAAAGTGGTATACCACAGTTTGTTTACCACAAGTCATCGCCGAACTTCGAAAATCTAATTCAAAGCGACGCATCATCCTGCACCACGACAACGCAAGCTCACACAGCGCTCGTCAAACGATTGAGTATTTGAAGCAGGAAAAAGTAGAAATTCTTGACCATCCTCCATACAGTCCTGACCTAAGCCCTAACGATTTCTTTACATTTCCTAAAATTAAGAAAAGTCTTCGTGGTCAAAGGTTCCAGTCCGGTGAAGAAGCAGTCGACGCTTTCAAGTCAACCATTTTGAACACTCCCACTTTAGAGTGGAATAATTGTTATAATAACTGGTTTGAGCGAATGGAAAAGTGTATTAAGCTACGTGGTGAATACTAGGTTCTAGTTGTGTTTTTTTCTTCAAACTATAAAACTTAAAAGGCATGCCTCGTAGGGATCAACAAAGATAATATAATCACTACGTGATCAACACACTCGACTAAAGATATCATATAATCGAAAAATGCTATTACTAAAACTTTGTCTGTCTTATCCCGCAACCCTAAAATACGTGCTGAATGAATTTCGACGACAAAGACGACTTGATTGAACTCCATTCAATTTCATTCCATCCATTGCATTTTTCTGAAGAAACTGTTTTTTGTAAAAATCATTATTTTTTGTAGTCTAGTGTGTATCAGTGCGAAAATATTATCGGAATCATTACAAAATGAGTTAGGTACACACTCAAGCCAATTTTACGAATCTATTTCATACCTTTTTAAGAGTATTCAGGAAGTCGATCATTTTATATCACTGAAATTGGTATTGATTTGTTTCTAATGCCATGAGATGACAAAACCGTGTCAAGTGTATTTTAGTAAATAGTGTATGAGATAGAAGATTATCGCCGACGGTATCAGTGATTATCAATACGGAATGAATCTCGATAATTCATCGAGAGAAAATTCTGAAGCCCTGGATTCTATTGGAACAGTAAGTCCGAGAGAGAAATATCACAGTATGAGGGAAAAGAAGTTGTCGACTGCCTCCCTAACGAATACCGAAGGTGCGAGGCCCAAAGTGGTGACAGTGAAACATCCTGAATCCAACAAGCCGAAACCGACTGCAAAAAAGAACAAGCCGATTCAAGCTGACTTAGACGTTATCAAAGAATTCGTGAGGTGTCGCGACGAAGGCGTTAAACGATTGGACCTCAGCAAATCTTCCATAACTTCTCTTCCGCCAAACGTTAGGGATTTAACACACCTTGTAGAGTTTTATTTGTATGGAAATAAGTTGGCGGCGTTGCCAGCTGAATTTGGATGTTTGACGAACCTGCAAACATTAGCGCTCAATGAAAATTCGTTGACGAGTTTACCAGACTCGCTCGCCAATTTACGATGCTTGAAAGTATTGGATTTGCGCCACAACAAGCTCAGTGACATACCAGAAGTGGTTTATACATTGACATCTTTGACCACATTGTTTCTGAGATTCAACCGGATCAGGGTAGTTGGTGATGGTATAGCCAATCTTACAAATTTGACAATGTTAAGCTTGAGAGAGAATAAAATCAAGGAACTTTCTTCTGGGATCGGCCAACTGGTTAACTTGGTGACATTTGATGTTTCACACAATCACTTGGAACACTTACCACAGGAGATTGGTAATTGTGTTAATTTATCAACACTAGACTTGCAGCATAATGACCTTCTTGACATACCAGAAACAATTGGGAATCTTCAGGTGCTGACAAGATTAGGCCTTAGATACAACAGGTTGACTGCTATCCCACCAACATTGAGCAACTGTAAACATATGGATGAATTTAATGTGGAAGGCAACTCAATATCCCAATTACCTGATGGGCTTCTTGCTAGTTTGAATGAGCTGACCAGCATCACACTCTCTCGGAACTCATTCATGAGCTATCCATCTGGTGGACCAGCACAGTTCACAAATGTATTCTCGATTAATCTAGAACATAACCAGATTGATAAGATCCCATATGGAATATTTTCAAGGGCAAAGAATTTAACCAAGTTGAATATGAAAGAGAATTTACTAACATCACTACCACTTGATATTGGAACTTGGTTGAACATGGTGGAGCTCAATTTAGGAACAAATCAATTGACCAAGTTGCCTGATGATATACAATGTCTACAAAACCTGGAAGTGCTTATTTTATCAAACAACTTATTGAAGCGTATACCTCCAAGTATTGGAAGTTTGAGGAAACTTAGGGTTTTGGATCTGGAGGAAAATAAATTAGAAGTTTTGCCAAATGAAATAGGGTTTTTACATGATCTTCAGAAACTGATTGTGCAATCAAATCAGTTGACTTCACTGCCTCGATCTATTGGCCATCTGACTAATCTCACTTATCTGAGTGTGGGAGAGAACAACTTACAGTATTTGCCTGAAGAAATAGGCACATTGGAAAATTTGGAATCACTGTATTTGAATGACAATCTCAACTTATGCAATCTGCCATTTGAGCTAGCTCTGTGTGTAAGTTTACAAATTATGAGTATTGAAAATTGCCCCTTGACGGCGATTCCACCTGAAGTAGTTTCATCAGGCCCATCACTAGTTATCCAATATTTGAAATCTCAAGGACCATACAGAGCTATGTGATATCAGGAAGATGACTACTTACCAGGCAGTGAAGGCACTTAAGTTTTATAAATGCTTGAAAGTGCAAGCTTTCTCTGATAAAAATGTATACTCAAAAATTTCTGTTGTTAAACTAAAAAAATCTATACCCCCTTTAATGTGCTACAAGTATTTTTAATGTAAGATTTTTCCTGATTGTGGATTGTACTGATTCCACCTAAAATTATTGTTTCATGTCTTCTTATGTAAACTATCATAGTAACTTTATAATCTGTAACTTCCAGCTATTAAATGTTTTCATTGTTTAGATATATAATAATCAATTGTTTTATCTGTATAATACAAAATATAAAAATGAAAAAAATACTACCAATTAGTGTTAGTAGATGAACTGTATAATGCTGTATATAATGTAAATGCACAGTAACCATATTTACCAGTGTTTTGCATCTAATGACACATATACAATTTTCAAATGATGAACCATCCAAGTTAGGAGAGATGTTCTTTGTTGAGCTTAGCATTATTAGGATATTAATATCTGGTATATTGATTTGTTTTGTGAACTATGTGCTAAAAGAAAAGATTATTTGAATTGTTTGGACAATATCTAGAGATAAAAATGTGATGATAAATATTTGGTCATTAATATAAAAGAAATGAATGTATGTTATCAGTATTTCATGTTTAACATTAAGATTTACATTTTAAAGGCTTTATTATATTGAAAGTTGCAATCTTGTGTTTTTTTTACACACAGTCTAATCAGGGTTATGGTTTACAAAATCACACACTAAACTCATAACTTTGATTACAGATAGATTTCAAAATGTGACAATTTTAAATAATTATTATTTTAGGTTTCCTATTGTGTTGCATTTAATTATTGTTTAATTTATCATAAGCGTAATTTTAGCGATTAGTTTGTAATAAACGTGTTATTTTAAACCATACTTGTATGCTGTATGGTATAGTTTTAGTTTTGTGTGATGTAATGCGCACATAGTTATATTACAATCTATAAAAAAATCTTTACAATTTTTACATTTCTAGCTCTAAAAATCGATGTTAATATTTTATACTATAAAACATAGTTTTCTAGTCACAAACAAAATTGTTTTCTAAAAGTCTTTGAATAGCAATTACGAGAAATCCATGACAACAGTATAATATGTTAAATGTGACTTTAATCTTAAAGAGATTGCTGTTTTGCAACTTGTGCTAAGCGCTCTGTGCTAGGCGGGAATACCTATCCTAATATTTTAATGTTGATCCGTGTGTAGGTATTTGTTTATAATCAGTGTTTCAATGACATGTAAACGTGTTATATGAAATAAATTAATTGTATAAAGATGTTGTTTCATTTATTAGATAGCTGTAATTAAGTTTATTGTTTATATTTATCAAAAGCGTAATTTTAGCGATTAAATTGTAAAAATGAAAAATTTATGCAGTCTTAGTTTTCATTGGTCCCCGTACTAGGCGAGTTTATACGTATCGTGGGTGACGTAGGTAGTTAACAATTTGATTAAATAGTTATGAGTATACAGCATCAATTAATACAATTACCACAATTTAGGGAAGTAGAGTTAGGCATGTGACGTATAGGCAGCTTGATCGGCTATCCATCTACTGGATGAGTAGGCGCGGTTTAGATTCCCACACGCACGGGACAAACTTTGTGGGAGCCACAAATTAATATTTATTGATGCCCAAATATATTTGTTTCGGCCTGGGTGTACGTGACTGTGGAATTAATGTTTGTATCGTATCCGAGACACTAAAAAAATAATATAACCGGCGCGGCACTGCTTACCACGGCAGCTGGTGGAGATAACTTTACTCTGAGGGACCTACAGAATCGTCGAATCGTGCGGTCACCGCCTCTACTCCACCGGTTCCGAGACAAGACTAGATTATAATGAACGCCGCTGTGATAGCCGTCATCAAAAATGCACAGCGCAAAGCTGCGAAGCCGCATATGTGAAATAACTTCAGAACTCCTTGCCGTATGCCAGACTCGACGAAATATCTACAGAGCGGTACAGGATTTTGAACCGTTCAACCGCGTGTCTATTCTTAATATACCTATATTTATTTTTTTATTATAAAACGTAAGATTTATTCCTGTATCGTGATTGCACTTATAAACATGAAAATTCACATACACAAATACCCAGACCGAAACAAATATTTGTGGGTCACAGAAAGATTTGTCGCGTGCGGGAATCGAACCCGCGACTATTAGACAGTGGGCGCAGCGGCTAAAGCTCTTAACCACTGCGCTAAATTGTCTTTCTTTAAAAATGTATTCTTTGCGCGTGGTATACGCCCAGAGAACATATTATATGTCTTACCCACCTTACCTATATTAAACAACAAAGTCGTAGGAAGCAAGTTAACTAACTTGCTTCTTACGATTTGGTTGTTCTCTATGAAGTTTATGGATTGTTGTGTTGTTTCCGTGGTGTGTAGAATCCTTTATAGCTATGTTGTGGTTGTGTAGCCTTATCTGCCAGTCTGGTAGTGAATAAAAATACATTTTGTACACCACATTGTAGGTACATAGTATTAAGTAATAATCATGTAAACAAGCTGAAATCCATAGTCGTCAGAGGCTAAATAAAATTATATGTGTATATAGAGAAGGCAGCAATAAAAATACGAAAATAAAGTTCAATAATTTATGAAGTGCATAATACACAAGTTCATTTTAGCTCTTACATAAATAGGTATATACACGAATTATTTTGAAGCTTTACATGTAAATCAAAGCAGTCTACAAATAATATCAATAATCGATGGTGCATAATTATCAACACGCATTTAAATTCATCTTTGCGTTGCGCAAAATACTTGAGGTTTTCGCAAAAGTCACACTCCTACGCATTAGCTCCCTCTCGTGGAATAATCGCGTGAGACACTATACAAGATGTTGTCCTATCTTTTCGTTGCGGAATTAGTAGTTTAAATGCATTATCCTTAAATCTAAGATTTTCACATACAAAAATATTTGCCCTAATAAATCACTATAAACACACTTTGTCTAATCACAAACATTATTCAAAATAAAAATTATTAAATTACCATTATAGAAAATGGAACAAAAACTGTAAACAAACGCCAATAAAATAAATGACCATCACTAAAGCTTACAACAGTCGTCTCCTCAAGTCAGCTGCCGATTATATTTGTCTGTATAAAATTATAAGTTAAACATTTCTCTATAAAAATGTACGAGTCGTAATTAAGTTATTGCCCTTACAAATTGTTAGCTTATGAGAAATTAGCGTCAATAATTTACACTTTATTCAAGGGGAATAAAGAACAAACCCTACATGTAATAAGCATGGATATATAATATCTAAATAAAATACCGCTTAACGAAACGTCATTCACTTGATAATAAATGCTTATATTCTGCAACAAATTCGAGTTTAAATCGAGTATTTTAGACACTAGCATCTACGGTCAGTCATTATTCACAAGTTGCATAAGAATATAATATTTCAAAACTTCGAATATTGAGGTCCAGTTGCATATACAAAAATAACATTATAGTCATTTTACATAACAGTAACAATTTGTTTCTAACCACGGACATTGATTTATAAAATAAAAGAAAATATTAAATTATATATTGAGTCTTACATCTATTCATAAAATCTTTGGCATTTTCATATGCTTAAATATAAGCAGAAAATATAACTAAAATAGTTGTGTGATGATCCAGATATAATTTATACATAACAAATTATTGAGTCATGTACCACAAACTGAAGATGACACTGCACCTCATTCATTAAAGTAATTTAATTACTTTGCTGATGCTTGCTATTTTACATCGAATGTAACAATATCGGTCGTTGTAAATGCTGCTTATAGGACACAACAGATAGTACAGTCGTACAAGGTTCTTTTGTCTTGCGGCCAATATCAGAACTAACGCTGTCATCAAGTGAAATGTAATATTATGACAGTCGTAGAGTTCCCGTTTGCTATGAGATTTGCCTTAGTTCTGTTTTTAATTAGTAACCGCGCGGACCCAACTGTGAAATATCTCCTTGGAGGTATAAAAATTTTAATAAACCCTAATTTCACACCAACGCTTCCCTACCTGTCATCCATGGGCCAAAAAATCCTTGTCGCACTATAACACAAATTACAGGGAATATTGCCTCACGTCTATTAGTCAGACTGGCCGAGTGACTTTGGGGGTGTCCATTAATTACGTGCGAAAAAATAGTATTTATTTATTCAAATGATTTACTAAAATATGGCCAAATCATATTCAATAATACTGAACGAGATTTTTCGAACGCTGCAAAGTTGCACAGTAGCCCGTCGATTGTTTACGCGCATATTGCGCTATGTCCGACTCTCAGAGATTCTCACAAGACGAGCTTCTGAATTGCTGTGCGCAAGCGCTAACGGCTTAGAGTGGCTAAATCAGAACAAGGTTAAAGGAGCAGATGATTTTACTGAAAATCATGTGGACATGTTGGTTCCAATAGTCACTCTCGAGACTGCACGAATCTCCCTGGACTGAATTAGAATGAATATTCTTTTATGAATCTTAGTAGTATTACTACTAAATTAAATATTTATATCGTTAAACGATTTAAGTATTTTAATGTATACTTTTCACGAGATACATGCATTTTGAAAAATCTCACGTAAGATGGGGGCGTGGGGAGACGGGGGTTGAGCCAAATCTCACGAAATCTTACCAGTGGGGGAGGGGAGGTCAAAAAATCTCTAAAATCACGTCACGTAATTAATGGACGCCCCCTTAAGGCATTACAATACCACAACCTTGCTGCCTGGGGCTTTTTCTTACCCCGATGACACCGAATACGAACGCCTCGACATCAAGTACATTCCTTCGCAATGACAAAAACTGGTCAGGCCCTCCTCGCGATTATTTGTCGAGTAGAGGGTTGAGACGTCATCGTGCAGGCATTTAGGTTAGGGAACCCTGAGAGATCTCGAAGGGGATGAAGATGCGAGTTGCTTTATGCCGCAAAGAGCATTGTCAGGGCGGCGGAATGAAGTTTGATTCACCAAGATGTTCTCAATCGAGAAGTTTTAAACCGTTTCAAAGGACGCGACTTTGGGGGTTTTTGGCCGGGGTAGAGGATTGAGAAGCTTAACCGCGAAATTTATGGCAAATGTTAATGAAATAGTAGGAACGCGCCTGTAGGGCCTTAGATGGCCGTGTAGTTAGGTAGAGAATGAGAAAAGACAATTCGCGCGGTAGTAAGCTAGGAAGTGAACATGAAATTGAACAGCGCAGAAGTAGGGCCATGGCTACCACCTACACGCAGTACTTATTGAATCAGAATATTTTTTATTTATGTAAACCATTACAGTATTTATGAATCGTCGTCGTCGTCGTCTTAATTAGCTTAACCACAGAAAACATGAACTGTGGTGTCCACATATTATTTTGTTATTAGGACGCTTTGCTAAGGTGCTCTCTGGATACGAAAGCGTCCTCACCAGCTGCACTAAATGCGTGACCCTGGTAAGACTACCTCATTTTATCCGTTGACTGCAGAAACAAGGGAAATCGCGTCCAATCGCCATGAATCAGTGAATGAAAGAATCGCCATCGCATTTCAGAGGTCAGTGTCAACTTTTGTTTGGGGTACATTTTAATATGGTAGAACATTTACTTCAATATAAGTATTTCTGTAGTAGTAGGAGTATGGCACTTATCTGATTGCAATTACTGTAATTACGGACAAGATAGTCATTACGGAATACAATGCTATATATTGTATGGTATAGAAACACATTATTACTGTTTTCGAGAGATTCCTGCCTGTATAATTTGTCAAATTTGTCATGGAGTATATTTACATAATTAAACACTTCCGCTGATGTCTCTTTTGTGGTTCAGGTCTTAATACGGCACGCACAGCTTCGTCAAATACCTGTAACGATGATAAAATAATGATAATGAAATAATTGTGTGGTGCAAAAACATTTGTATTGGTTGAAATGTGGAATGAAGCAAGCCGATTTCTGAGTAGGTACAGTTAAAGGTCCCTGGGTAAATTTTAATAGTGTTAGGCGAGGTGGAATCTATTTCACAGTTCAAATGTTGCAACACATTGTGCCGGCCGCGAGACATGTCCAACGCGCTAGACATAAACGGTGCGCTCGCAGTCACCATTGATAATGGCAGTCGCCATTGACAATGGCAGTCACCATTAAGCGCAGTATTGGCATTTAAAGTGACGACAACCAACGCTCTGGCCGTTAAAAACACGAAATAAAGAAGTACTTTCTCTGTTCTATGGTGAAAAACTACCGCACGACTTGAGCTTCACACCTCTCTGAGAGCTTCCTTCGGTTCCGAGCGACTTCTCGCTAACATACCCTTTTTAAAGCAACATTGGTGGAGAAATCGCCAAAACCGTCGCGCCGCCTATGTGCTTTTTTGAAAATTCAATGAACGCTGTCTCGAATAGGCGAGCGAGGCGTGTAGGTTTGCACCGGTTCTTACGGATCGTTCTGCTCACTCGACGGCGTTTCGAGTGTGATTTTATTTCGTTATACTAATTTCAAAAGTACGTCAAAGCGAACTTGTCTTTAAATTATTATCGAAATTGTTGCTTCGCCAACGCTTTTTCGGTAAGCGCTAACCCTTTCATAGAAGCGCTGTTGAACAGCGCTGATCAACCACGCGTCCTTAAATAAAAAGTCAGCCAATGCTGCAAAGTCAGTTAAGGATTTACCGGGCGATTCCACAGGGTGATAATGAAATTACTGTATTAGCTCCATACATGTCTAACGGCGCCCGTTTCAATTACGTGTTTATAAAAACGAGCCTAATTTATTTGACATGTCGACAAAGTAACCTGGCAAAAGTCAAGCCGTCGGCTGTTGCAGCCCTTACGATTTCCAAATTATATACATAGAGCTGCAAAAAACAGACAATTTCGAAACAACTGTACAATAATTTCATAGACCTTTACAGAGGCGGCAAACTAGGCAAGTGGCTAGGGGTGCGAGGTTACAAAGGGGCGCGCGCGTGGATGTTTTTAAATAAAGAAATAATATTAATATAAAATTAATTGTGTAATTAATTATGCACCTACTTACACAATATAAAAGATTCTTTAATTCTACAGAGATGTAGAGCTTCCTAAGCGTGCTCCGCTTACTTGATTATTCCTACATCGTTTGATTTCATAATAGAAGTTGGCAAGATACAACTGAAATGTTGCGCGTTCGTCGCGTCGATCGCATTCATCGGCCGTGATACAAGCCCTGGGGTTTGTACTCCTATATATTATTATAATTTTTGGGTTTAATTCTACAGAGATGTAGAGCTTCCGAAGCGTGCTCCGCTTTCTTGATTATTCCTACATTGTCTGCTTTAATAATAGAAGTTGGCAAGATACAACTGAAATGTTACGCGTTCGTCGCGTCGATCGCATTCATCGGTCGTGATACAAGCCCTGAGGTTTGTACTCCTATATATTATTATAATCTTTGGGTTTGTATCACGTAATTGCAAAAAATTTACCAACATGAATGTAATAAAATTATTGTATACCTCTCTGATACGCTCGAAGATTGAGGCTAGTGCGTGTTTACACGGAAAAGATATTTTGGTTGCTACAACAGCAGCTGTAGTTGAGGTAACTACAAGTTGGAGTAAAGAAATGCCAAATGCCTCCCACTTGGGGTTACCTCTACCACACATGTAGTAACGTCAACTACAGCCATCACTGTTTACTACTGCCACTACTAGTTAACTACTAATAATAATAATAACGTTATTTATTTACCAAAAAGTACATAGTGTAACATATTATTTGTAGCCTTAATACTAGGCGCAGCCTGTATCGTGAAGACCGTAATTTATCCGATTTACTTATATATAGGTATTGGCAGTACAGTGAGACTTAGAGTAGGAATACAAATATTATTATAAAATGAAGTACCTATTTGTACTATCGTGTGTGTGTCTATGTTTGATTGTGTGTGTGTGCGTATATGTGTGTGTGTGCGCGCTTGTGCGTGTGTCTGTATGTGCCTCGGAAGATGTATATGCGTGTATGGATTCGTGTGCTAAAATCATAGTATTTATACATATATTGTGACTTGCGACAAGAGCTGTCTATATATTAATCATTACGTAACAATATATAATACATTTTCGTTTTCCTGCGTATGATTGTTGTAGAAGCCAGTGTTTCAATTTTAACTTGGCTTCTTTAACTAAATTCTTTTTGATGTCACATTTTAGAACTATATTGTTATATGTGTATGGGGCTAAAAAGTGTAAATGATGCTGAGCGAATGCAGAATTCACTACGGGTGTAGGGACACTAAATGTTTTTTTGTTTAATAGTTGCAGGTAAACGTTAAGAGTTTAAAGTATTTTTATGCTGTAAAAGGACTACTTTATAAATGTAAAGTTTTCTTACTCCTAAAACTTGAGCATCGTTATATAGAGTATGTGTATGATATCTGCGAGGTTTTTTAAGTAAAACTTTCAAAACCGATCTTTGTGCTCTCTCTAAATCCATCGTAGTAGTCACGCCAACACCATCCCAAATTGTGATGCAGTAAGAGATAATGGACTCACAAAGCGATGTATATACTAAATTCAAAATATAGGGGTCAGCGACCCCACGAAGCCGACACATGACATGTGTAAGTTTGCGGACACTAGTTGCCAAGGCAGATATATGATCCTTAAAAGAGAGCTTTTCATCCACTGTCACGCCCAGATATTTTATGTTAAATGCTCTAGTTATGGATTCACAATTGCAATGTGTCAGGTTGTTACAGGCTACGTGTACTTGAATATGCTTGATTGCTACAGGGTCAGTTACTTTAGTTTTATGGAAACATAGAAATTTGGTTTTTAGAGTATTAAAGGTCAGCAAATTGTTATCTGACCAAGAAACTATTTTAGTCATACCTTTTTCAACATTTTGTATAGTTTCAGACCACGACTTGCCGTGATAAATTAGTACTGTGTCATCGGCATAACATATAATATTCGAGCTAGAGTCATTGAGGATTTTGTAAATATCATTGATGTAGATTAGAAGGAGTGTTGGACCAACAAAGCTACCCTGTGGACGCCATAATTCTGAACATGAATGAACACAAACAGGAAATTCTGAATTCAAGAAATCATTAACTTTTACGCATTGTTTTCTGTTAGTCAAATAACTTTTAAACCATTGAAGTGGAAGGCCTCGTATGCCTATGCTTTCTAGTTTTTTTAAGAACAATTAAAATTGATACTGTTTCAAAGGCCTTAGCCAGGTCGAGAAAGATACCAATACAATTATTCTAATCATCAAGATGTTTAGTTATGTCTACTAGGTTCGATACAGTATTTTCAGTAGAAATGCCACGTCGGAACCCATATTGATGTTTGGAGAGAATATTATGAGTTTCTATGAAGTCTGTTAATCGTGTGTTAAATTTTTTTTTTCAGAATTTTAGAGAAGATTGCGAGGAGAGAAATATGTCTGTAATTTTCAGGTAGTGATTTGGTTCCGTTTTTATGTATAGGTGTTACCTTAGCCAGTTTCCACGCATATGGAAAGACTCCTCAGGACAAACTGAGATTAAAAATATGGGTCAGTGGTTTAATTATGTAGGGTTTAATGATCTTAATCATATTCATTTTAATTTCGTCAATACCAGGTGCGCTATCATTTTTAAGTTGACTAATTATTAAATCTACTTCGCATATATCTGTTGGGCTTAAAAAGAATAAATACGGGCAACTTTCTAAACTACAGTTTTCCGCCAGTTTAAGTTCCGTTTTACCTGATTTATTTAAAAAGTTTTTACCAACTTTTGAGAAGTAGTCGTTGCAAATGTGAAGAGAAGTAGTTTTATCAGACGCAACTTTGAGGAGTTCGCTAGAGTCAGAGATTTTGGTGTTGAGAGCACAAACTTCTGTAATTGCTTTCCACAGTCCTTTAGGGTTATTCTTGTTACGTTCAATTTCCTGATTTTGATAGGTATTTTTAACTTTACGTAATAGAGCATTAAAAAATTTCGGTATCGTTTGTATGTTATTTGTCTAGAATTGGGTCATCGGGGTGTTTTTTAGGTCAAGACGCAAACGATCTCTATGTCTCATAAATCGTATTAAACCCGGAGTTATCCAGGGTTTAAAAGTGAAATGGGATCTGCTTTTACGTTGGCTAGTGGTATGTTTATTTGTGATAGTATAATAATGGTATTGAATTCGCTGACCGCAACATCAACTTCAGTGGCTATTATAACTTTATTCTAAACGATGTCTTTCAAGATCCGTAATTGCAGAATAATCTATTTTTTTGACAATACGCGTTTGCGTATTCGGTATAGCAAACTTGTATTGGATATTCCGAGCATAATCATTTTGTGGTCTGTGATATCTGTTTCACATACAACTTCAATTTTTTTATATTTCTTTGATTTAACAAGAATGTGGTCTAAACAGGAAGAAGGCTCTTGTCCGCTTATCAATGGCTGGAATAAAGTTATGTTCTGCCATTAGGCAAAGGAATGACTTGTGTGTATCTAATATATTAATATTCATATCCCCTGTTATAATTATAATTATATTATCGTTACTCTTGAAGGATCCTATTTGATTATGAAGAGAAGTGAATGAAAGTATGATTTTTTCTGGATTTTTGAATGACAGAGACCTGTATATACAAAGTAAAGTTACGTTGGGAAGTTTTACTGCAAGGCAATCTGCATCATCGATTTGTGGTTCAAAAACACTGGTATTCCAGTGTTCTTTAACGAATACTACTACTCCCCCATTCTGATTATTAGTTTTTGTTGTAAAATATGTACAATAACCAGAAACTACATCCATATTCGTGTCATTTGTGAGCCAGCATTCAGTTAATATTATCACGTCAAATTTAATATTAAGCCGATTTAAGGCAATTAAGAAAAAATTAAAGTTATGACGAATACTACGAATATTAAAAGTTAAAATTTTAAAATTATATATAGTAATACCAGTTAACATTTTTAATATGTAACCGCTAGAGGGGCGCCGATAAAATGCTTGCCTAGGACGCTCTTGACATTTAATCTGTATCTGGACCTTTATATTCCTCAAGTGAAGTCTCCAAAGAACCTACACAATAAGAAATGTTAACCTACCTGCTTTAAACCACGTTGAGTCAATGCAGAGCATTCCATATACTTTACAGCTCTAATTTTATTAGCAAGTTTTTGTCCTTGTTCTCTCTTCAATGGAGACATGCCTTGTTCAGAAAGCAGACTTAAAGTTTCACGATCATCCCTCAAATCAATCTTTGTGCCTGAAATTTATTATCATGAAAAATTTATGAAGTATATCCATATATTACGCTCAAATATCGAAAACGCTCATTGAGCGAAAAAAACAGCTCACAACGCGTTGTGGTCACTGTAAAACATCCACTTCGCGAAATTCGTGTTATGGCTCTTATGAAAACGCCCACAACGTGTTATGGCAATGAAGAAAAACTATGACGCGCTCTGAGCACTAGTTGATGCAACCATATAAAGTAAATTGTAATTAGTTTACCAATGATTAATAATTTGTGTTCAATAATTAATTACTTAATAAGTTGATATTTTAAATATAAGGTGATCCCAATAAATAACAAATGCCCTTTTATTTTAATGACTCGATTTCTTTATATTCTGTTTAATAATGACAAATACGTCATGCCTTTGCTTGCAATTTTAGCAGCAGTAAGAGCATTAAAGACATTGTCTGTCTGGTACTTATTACAGGACAAAAATATTTCTCTATTCTCAAAACGTTTCAAGACAAGTAGGACCATGGGACCTATATCCCTAATCACTGTGCGTCGTATTCTAATATGGTTCCATACGCGTCATGGCTTCATTAACACAATTCGTTGTGGTAATATAGCATGATAGCTACGACATGAATGTTGCTATGGGGGTCTTTCTGCGATTTCTGCGATTGCTATTATGCGTCATGGGCGTTTTTAAAAGAACCATAACACGAATTTCGCGATGTGAATGTTTTACAGTAACCATGGGGCGTTGTGAGCTGTTTTTTTCGCTCAATGAGGGTTTTCGGTCTTTGAGCGTAACATATATAATATGTTTAAAGAGGCATGTAAGGAAAGAACCTGTTGGAACTCTGTACTCTCTGCCTATAATATTGTAAATATCATTTTTAAAGGAGTTCAAAACTAATGAGGTTCTCAATTGGTCTGTATTTTTTTAGGGTTCAATACCTTTTTTAACTATCTCTATATCATCACGTTGGATCCCTAGCGGGGAGGGCAGAGAGTACGGTGTTCCAATATTACTATAAATGTAACTCTTATAGGATTATTTTGTATAATTTCTGTAAATATATGTGATGTTATATAAAAAGATTACACAATAATATAAAAACATGTTTTTTTTTTCATTTTTCAAGCATAATTATCCTATAAAACGTAATGGATTTTTTTAAGGTTTTTTTTTACTTACCAACCAATATAATAGGTGCATCTGGGCAATGATGCTTTATTTCGGGGTACCACTTTGAAGTCACATTCTCATAAGATGATGGGCTGAAACATTTACCAATTATTAGCACTATTTAGGGCAGTTACAAATTTATGTACCATCAACAGCTAGGTTGCACAACAGTTTTTTAAACTAATTTTCGAACACTCATTCTAGAACTAGTGCTAGTCTATATTGAAAAAATGTTAAAACTATAGTATTCAGATTCATATTTAAATAAATATTTTAAGTTCAGTTCAACTTCTTGACTCATCTCTTTTAAAAAAATCATTAAATTAAAGACTACTGTAATTAAACACATTAACATGAGATCAAGTAGAGGGTTTTAAGAAATTCAAGTACAGAAAGTATATAGATTATTATTATTCAAAGCTCAAACTCTTTTACATTTTTTTTGTGTTATTTGGTTAAACAAACAGTTATAATTTTATCACAATTAACATGGTTTAGATATACTTAAGTATGATTAAAGGACATTGTCGAAAATTGCCCCAGAACCAACAAACCTTTGACCCTTGCCATCATTATTTATCTATTTTATTAAAATAATGGCCTATTTCCATATCTAACAGACAATTAGGAATCTAAAACGAATATTTCAAAGTATTGTAAGTACTTATATCGAAGTCGCCGACATCTTTACTAAATGTCAATACACACAATATAACTTCATATGTATTACTGGCAACTGAATTCCTAACCATTCCTACCTCAAAATCTCATAATTTTTGTGCAATATTGTCATTCCCCCGCTTGTCCGTTTAATAATAAATGCCTTAGGAGAATTTATGGGTGATTCGAAATCATACAAGTATTTTTTATTGCTGTCGGTTCTGCACACTCAGTGCAGAACAATATCCTTTACTACCAACATTATTTAACACAGCTATTAAATAGGTAATACAACAGAAATCATAGTGGATGCAGTCTTTTTTGATTTATATTAATGATTTATATTTAGTTTATACCTTGTCACACTGAAGCATATAAGGAAGACATCTGTTTGTGGATAACTTAAGGGTCTAAGTCTGTCATAGTCCTCCTGGCCAGCAGTATCCCAGAGTCCCAGGGACACCGCCACCCCATCCACAACCATTGGTGCAGAGTAGTTGTCGAACCTAGAAATAGCACATGGAAATAGAATATTTTTGTAACATTATTATTTATTAAAAGAAACAACTGGTTCTGATATTAAAATTGTCTGACATTTATAAAAATATCTATGGATCTATATTTTCATATCAGGTGTGGTGTAAGCAAAGAGTACAGAGTTTCATAATGGTTTCCTTAAAGATCTCTCTCACTTTCTCACTGTCATAGTTTCTCACATATGCAAACCTTCACCTTTAGATATATTCATATTTCGTTTAATAAAAGTTGTAAGGAATACAGTACAATTATTATGAAAAGACAATAACCCACTCGACAAATTGCAATTAAAAATAAAAGCAATATGTTTGATGACAGCTTGGTTTAATGGAACAATTCAAATTTTATAACTAAAAACCTAAACACAGTATAACAGATAGACTTTTAATGTTAAACATTATGTAAACAATTGGTTATTAACCATTTCATATTATTTATGTAGCCACTGGACACCGATCTAGCACACCACACAACTTATTAAAAACCGCAACTATACATCAAGTATATCATTTTTACATGATAAAATCATCGTACACATATAGTAACTCTGACTATTGCTCTTCATAAATAGATAACTGTATTTAGAAACCAATATGCAATGTTAAAACAGTGGTCTTTATAGCAAAAATGGCCCATGGCTTACAGTCTTCCAGTTTCACAAAAAGGTTTCATAGATCAATTTTATCTACCAAATTAGTATTTTAACAACATAAAACATATTATACTAATGAACTCATATATTATAATAATGAACTCATACTTACACTGTAGGCACATATTCGCCTGGAAAGCTATCTGTGGTGTATGATATTAACATACAAGTTTTTCCAACAGTGCCGTCACCAACAACCACGCATTTAATCGGCCTTCCTGATGACATCTAAGGAAGAGAATAATATTGATAAATAAAGGCAAACCTATGACTCATTGTAAAACCGAAACGTATGTTAAAAACAAACTATTTTTACTACCTTACAAAATGTTACTAGAACTTCTTTTGAATTATAAACACTTTTATAATAGTTAGGAAATAAAACACCGTCAAAATATTCAAGGAAGAAGCAAATTTTTCAGAATTTTACTTCAAATTGGAATAGGAAACGCATTGAAAGATGGATGGGGACATTACATTACGGAAGGAATACAGATAAAACATAGGTACATAAATATGTAGGAGTTGACGGATGGATGTTGAGGGCGCGTTCAAAATAATAAATCAAATGCCCCTTCAATGAGGAAGCTTGTCTATTTTATATAGTCACATAATGAGGGAAAAAATAATAAACACACGGTGTTAATTGTAAATGAATTCGAAGATGTACGTATATTATCATACTTTTCATATTAAAACGCTTATCGATTGTTCGATAAAAAGGTAAAGTTGATGACATGAAGGTGCTATAATATCGACATACTCTCATAATAATATTCCACATAGAAATAATAATTCTTTTAAAAAATAATTCTCTGTAGGTCAAGTAAATTCTGGCATTTAATTAATGGCTAAGCGGTGTACAATGTTTGGCGCAACTATCTGTCAATTGCGATATTAGCAAATCATTTCTCAGTGTTTACTTTTTAATTATGGCTTGGTCCTGGTAATCAAGTAATCGCGGGTTCAGTTCACACACGAGACAAATCATTATATGACCTACAAATGTTTGTCTTGGTCAGGTTTCTATGTATGTGAATTTAATTTTTGTAGCTGCTACCCCTAGTGGTGCTACGTTTGTGTATTAATAAGAGAGAAAAAAAAACAAAGATAAAGTTCTCTTTGTTTTTTTTACAGACAGACTTTATCATAACCAGTAAAGCAATCTTATCGATACTCGAACGAAAGCCCTCTCTCTATCGCAAACGCTTCTGATTCGCTGATTGTTGTCTGACGCCGTTATACGTCAAGTTACGTCATTTAATTTTATCTGTGAATCAACAGGACAGTGCCTTCAGTATTTATCTCGTTTCCTTTACAAAATTTGCAAGTTATCTTTTACAAGACTGGAATTAGCACAATAGGAATAGTGCGCCCTTTGTACCCTATAGTGCTTGCACAGGCAACGCCAAGGTAAAATTATAATAGTGTTATTTACATTCTGTTGTTTGTTTTGGTTCTCAAAATCCTTTTGTTATGTATCATCAAGTAATATGATGGTAATATCTCTTCCAGATGATAGGTGGGTCGTGCGTGGAGACTCCAGAAGCACCGGCTTGGTTATCCAAGCTGGAAAGTCAAAGGGAAAAATTAAGTAAAGCTCGTTTAGGTCATGATAGCGGTGCCGGCGCTCCTTGCAATTCATGCGGTAATATAGACTAAGTACTAGTGTCCGATCGAAGTTCGATTTTTGGCCGAAGCCGATTAATAGGCCATCGCCAAAACGTTCGGCCGAAGCCGAAGCCAAAATAACTGTAAGAAATTTGGTTCATGATTGGCTAAATTATTAAAAATGTATGTTGATTGTATTAATTTAACGAGATGATTAAAATGAAATAATAACACTGAAATAATATTATTTATTTACTTAAAAGTATAACTCATTCATCATAATAGATTGGTCAATTTCAGTGCTTGCTGGAAACCTTCTGCTTTGGACAATATGTTGGCCTATTTTGGCCGAAGCCAAAACTTTGGTCGGACACTATTAAGTACCTATTCTTCTCCCAATGCATGCTATTTATAAAATCCATAGTACCTTCTTAGTTTTTGAGTTGGTTATATGACGTCATTTGTATGTCATTTGAACATTATCAATTCAATTATTCATATTAGTATTCTTATGCAGCATATCAATTTGCTATGAGTCATAATCTTTATAAAATTTGTTTCCTGTACATGTGACTATTTTGTTCTTAGAATAATACTATATCAATTGTATATTAATATAAATAAGTCTATTGCACATTTATTCATCATAAATTACTGTACATTTCATGGAAGCTGTTTTTTATATTAATTTTCCCAGCTGAATCATAACAATTTAGTAATTTGAGCAAAATAATATATCATTAATCATAATTATTTGCCTACTAATTCCATACAGAAGTCTCTGTCACTCACAATGGCATTTATTGGGTGTTTGGAATATTTATTTTCAAATATAAAGGTAGTTATAGACATGTGGCAAAAATTAATAACACATTTCTTATGTTTTTAATTATCTACTTACATATAGATGGACAAAGCAAATACATACTGTGTTCATCTTCACTTGTGATGACAACTTTCAAAATAGAAATATAGGATAGTTTTACTGCAATTGCATAAATTGCATTAACATAAATTCCACAGAATAAATGCATAGACACGAATGAAATCAAGTTGATGTAAAGTTTTGGCTGCTGATTATATAATATTTTTGAACTTAGATGATTAATACATGACAGTAAACTTTAATTGATATTGAGCTTATTTGTTTAGGTCAATAAGAAAAAATTATACTCTTGTCTATAGGTCCTACATGCCCAGGATTAGACTTGCACTTCTGGCGGAAGGTGTGCCGAGCTTGCCATTGCAGCAAAGATGTTCATGATGTACAAGATGATGATTTGTCAGGATGGGCCCAGTTTGAGCTTCTTGGCACAGCTAAGCCGAAGAAGGGCACATGTAAGTACATACATAATCACAACCCTGAAGGTTTTTTTTAAACATAGCCTTACACTATTTCATTCCGGGGTCTTCATTTCTGTGTCGTGGGTGTGTTTACAAACATGAAAATTCACATACACAAAGACCCAGTGGGCAGAGCGGCTTAAGCTCTTAACCAGTGCGCCAAATTGTCCGTCAATTTGTTGACGATTATGACGAGTTGATTAGAATATTTGTATGTCCAAAAAAAATCCTAGTGCAGTCTGCATCTGTGAATGTGAATTATAATAATTACAAGTGTGGGGCTACATATTGCTTATAAAATAAAATGTCTGTATTATGCTGTCTGTGTAATGCTAAAACAATTTCTATAGTATAAAAGACAACTTGATTGAGTGCTTAACTATCTAGTTATCTTCAGCCGAAGAGTTTCACTGCATAATAAAGGCCTCTCCCATCACCCAGGATCAAACACCGACCTCGCCGGCGAGTTCGAAGAATCCCTTGCACGCTGGCCGGTGCAGTGCACCACGGCGAGACACCTAGTATATGTCCTCCCCCATAGCGACTGCGCAAGCCTAGGTCGTTTATCCTTGAGGCGCCCTTGAGCTAGTTGCCGTTTTGGCTCGAGCGTAGTGGTTGAACGCTCGCCCTCTTGTCCGGTGAAGCTGTAAAGGCCCGTAAACAGCGTAGATCATTCACACATACACGGCTCTTCCAAATACCACCACACTTGTTAAAAGGCTTACAAAAATTTTCCTTTGTTTTAGTGCAGTAGTTATAATGTCTTGTTTTCTTTTCCAGTACCCTTAATTAAAATTCGTGGTGTAACAGACAAGCCAGTGAAACTTGATTGGGTCCCTCCAAATGCATCAACAGAGTTGGTAAGCAGCATTGACCCTCTAATATTATTTAAACAATCAATAATTTTATATATATTTTTTGTATTGATCATTCCTATAATAGCAGTGTTGATAAGATAAAATATTATTATCTCCAATGTGTTTCATAACAAGTCCAAGCATAGTGATGATTATATCTTGATATAATATAGTTTAGGTTTAGGGTTTTAAAATGCTAGATATATTAAAAGAACTTAGATTCAATTTTATATATACCATATGCTTCAAAACAATATTGGATTTTTGTCATCATTTTCTACCCTTAGCTACCTGAGTGTAGCTACCTAGTCTCTTTCATGGCACTTATTTCTTTTTAGTCTCACAAAACCGAAAGGAAATGAGTGCAAAAAATTGTGTAAAAAAATTAGATACAAGAACACATTCTTGTATCTAATTTCTTCCGACCACTTTCGCCAGATCATCAGTCCGTCTTTCGGGTTATCTTCGTATATTACGATGGCCCGTTTAGGTTTTCCACTCGAGCACCTTTTGCCGTGCTCATCTCCATGTATTTGGATTTACCAGAGCTGATTTAAAAAAAATACATCCCGATTTTATGTATAGACATGATGGTGGAAAATGTTCAATAGAATATGGGATCTGGGTATAGGACGTATGATGAATGTAGTTTTAGGGTTATCGCTTCAGGAAGTTACTCCGGTACTGAGCTATAATGCTTCGGTATAATAATAGAAATACTATCAAATTCAGTTCAGGATGTATCAAAGAGATAACTTTGTTCTCCAATCTGTTGAATTTATAATACGCTAGTTACTTCGCCCTACCTACCCGCGTTGACTTAGACGTTAACTTAACAGTTTTCCGGGATAAAATCCTATGTGTTAATCCAGATAATAAACTATCTGTGTGCCAAATTTCATCCTAATCTATTTAGTAGTTTTCGCGTGATAGAGTAACGAGCATATGAACATACAAACTTTCACATTTATAATATTAGTAGGATTAATATGCCTAAGTAAGGTTTGTTGTAGTAATGATAATCATTAGTGAACTTATCTTTACAATTAGGTTAATTTAATTATTCTGTTCTTATACTATTCTGTACGAAATTTATTCATTATGTCAACCTGTAGTCACCCACTGTTGTGTGTAGGTCTCCTCATTAGCACGCCATTCTTGTCTGTTGGTAGCTTTCCTTATCCAGTGCTTTCCTATCGCTTTGACGAAATCATCGGACCATCTGGCAGGCTGGCGGCCCACGTTTCTGCGTCCTGTTCTCGGTCTCCAGTCCAAAACCTTTCCGACTCCATCTGCCGTCCGTTTTCGAATGGCGTGTTCCGCCCATTGCCATTTCTGTTGCGCAATTACATGATATCGGTCAGTTGAGTGATCCCTAATATTACTCGCTCAATCTTCCGCTGCGCAACCTGTAGCTTCTGTATGCTCTGTCTGGTAAGAGTTCATGTCTCTGACCAGTATACCATGAGAGGCATTACGCATTGCTTCGAAAGCATGGCGTTTGAGGGCTAGAGGCATGTTGCTCCTGAATATGGCATTGAACTTACTGCATGCAGCCCAGCTAAGTTGGATACGACGGTCTATTTCTAGAGCTTGTCCGTTTTTCTCCATGGAGAGTCGGAGGCCAAGATATGTGTACTCATTTACTCGTTCTATCTTCTTGCCGTCCACGAAATTAAAATGTGTAACAACTTAAGTATGTATGTAGTCTTATGACGATGCAATAGGTTGGGATTATGATAAGAAATATAATTATTGCCTCATTTGTTATTCTGTGATAAATAAAACTAATTAATTAATGGTGTATGCATTGCGTATGGCGGGATTTCACGTATGGAACAGTACCATATTTACTAGTTGTCAAGCTAAGGCCATGTCCTTAATATGTTAAAAAAAATACAAAAATATTTGAACCTGTTAATTATTGATTGAAATATGCGACATCGTTTTATGTTCTAGTCACTAGTCATTGCAATGTGAATAGGAAATCTATCTATAAAGTATTTTAACCATCTTTTCCTTAGTACGACGACTGATATTATACTTATTATTAATATCTGGTATTTTATTGAAGTGGTTTAATTTCTAGGTCAAATAAAGTGTCATTGGTGTTTTCGTATCGAAAAATACATAAGCGATCTGTAGTCTGGATCTGCATAATCGCCATAGGCTCGCATATTGGCGTACACTCCCTGCCATCCCCGCTACGGGATTTTTTTATTGAAGGATCACACCGGGGAAATGCTCGCGTAATTACATTTTTGTTGTTTAATTTTGGGAAATTTTAATATCGATCACCAAAGTTACCAGATATACAATGCGAAAGTGGAAGGATGTAGATACCGGGGAAGACCTAGATTATTTTACCATGACCAAATAGACCGTGTCTTATCTGAAGTCAAGAGTCTCTGTAACCGGCAAGCGTGAAAAGACGAACTATGAGAGTGGAGGAAGCCAGAGATGTATGTAAGGAAAGAACCTGTTGGAAGACTGTACTCTATGGCTACCCCGCAAGGGATCTGGTGTGATGATATATCATTATATATATGATCACCAAAGTTACCAGTACCAAACTTTTTTGGGAGAAGTGGTGGCTTTCTTTGTTAGTCAAGCCAAATTAGCAAAGTCATGCCACCAAGCGACCCAGTTGTATTCGGCATGTTGCAACGAGTCAGAAGGAGCCAGATCTAGCCTGGTCTAGTGACATACCGATCGGAATTGTCTTCCTTATCGTCATCTTATTTCACAGAGAGTAGGCTATTACTGAGTCAGTTAGCCAGATGTTTAGCCCCATCGTCACTTTATACTAGAGATAGGGTCAATCGTGGACCAGTCTTTAATTAAAAGAAAGGGGCTAAGAGAGTGATATTGCCCGGCAGGTGTCGGAGTATATGTCATGCCTGGGCTCGCTGGCACCAGTATCTGGTTCGGCGGCAGCACGCAAGCGCCGCGCTCAACTGCGCACGCAGCTACCGCCGCACGATGTAGCCCCCGCAGTACGCCAGCACGCCACCGACCATGAGAAATCCGAGCATACTGTGAGTACCATTTCATATTCTATTTCTGTCCATGTTCTTAACAGGACCAAAGACCTTTATTCGCTAATAGCAGTTTTCCGCCGCTTCCTATGTTACTTCTGGATAATATGGGTTTCTAACGGTAAAAGGATTATTAAAATGGGTTTAGTGGTTTAGATTACAAAAAAAAAACAACTCTTTCTGCTTTGTGATATTAGTATAGGTGGTCAAAGCAGCGCGTTATGATTACTCTGTGAAATGACAGTGTAATGATATGCTGTATGACACTGGAGTACAATTAAATTATCATTCCACGAAGTAACTGTAACACGCCGCGTTACGCGTTTAATTGGGCTTAGCAAATAAGGGCCTAGGGAGTAATTAAAATACAACATCTATCAAGCAGCTGGCTGTTCTTGGCAATTACGTTTTAGCTTGAGTTTTAATTAATCATATTGGGTTTGAGAGCTTATTTATAAAATGTAGACATTCATAATACACTTTTGTGGATAGTCTAAGATCTTTGTCTGGAATATTGTTATCTATAAAGAATTTCGACTAATTCTTATTTTTATCATCAGGAATACATCACCCGCATCAAAGACCATGTTGTCGGTATGGGTAACGTCGTCAGAGTGGGTCCTCTACAAAACGGAGACGTATATTCCGTGGAGAGCAACAAATCACACACTGCTCCTAAATCTTACGCTCTACCGTTAAAAATATCCAACATATCCAGAGGAGTCAAATACAATATCGTGCCGAAGAATGCTTCCGATAAGAAACTGGTGTTAGATACACAAGGCAACATTGTAAGCAGTGCCGCAAACTTGCCAGATTACAAATCCAGCCCAATTTTAAGCCGCATCGTAAAGGATAAACTTCACGTTATGCGCATAGAATCCGACAGAATCAAAAGCGCCATCGAACATGGTCCTGTTTACGATAAACTCTTGAAAAATCTGGATGACTTGAATATGCCTGTTGCTAATGATGTTTATCTTCAACCAATCAAACTCTTTAGAGAAGAGTACAACACTAACCCTCAATTCAGGGATGAAACTAACGAGTTCTCAAGCAAAGCTCTTGGGGCTCAAATCATGCCTGATATATGGTCAACCAGCAATAATAACGTGATGGGTACTGCTAAAATTATGGATAGCAGAATTCAAAAGGGAACGATTTTTGCTCCAAATGGAGAGATTTGGAGTTGGAAACATGAACCAGTGACTCCTGAGCATAGTGGTACTCTTTGCTCTACAAAGATTAATCCACAATATTCGACTACTACAAAACCGATTAATCAAGTCGAACCGCAACAGACTGCACCTCTAAGGGAATATCTCAGAAGCCACTCTGAAGATGAACTCCCTCCGCCGCCTTTGCCTAACTACAGCACATACCCCGGTGCGATTCCTCCGCCAAGTGGTGATTGGAATAACCAAACCGTTGACAATCCGCCACTCCACTCTGCTGATAATTCTGGATATCTGGCTCCACTGCAAAGCTATGGAGAAAATACTGATCAAATTCTTGATCAATTTGCTGACATGTCTCTAAATCCTGCAGAATTAGAGTTTAACAGGAAACTCTATAATGAAGGAGTGCCTTGCCAACGCTGTAAGAAATCTATGTTCGCTGGCGAAGTAGCTGTCAAGGCAGAAAGGGCGGGCCAAGAAGCAATTTGGCACCCACAATGCTTCACTTGCAGCAAATGTGGAGAACTGCTGGCAGATCTTGTGTATTTCTTCTACAAAGGCGAAATTTACTGTGCCAGAGATTTAGCTAACGTGTTGGAGATACCGCGTTGTGCTGGATGCGATGAGTTGATATTTACACGTCCGTACACTGCTGCAGAAGGCAGAGCATTCCATGTGCAACATTTCTGTTGCTACCATTGTGACGCGCCTTTGGGTGGTCAGAAATATGTTCCTGATGATAAGACTGGTCTTCCGATATGTTTGTCTTGCTATGATCAGTTCCACGCTGAGAGATGCCGCGCCTGTGGCGGTATAATTGGGCCAGAGCAGCAAGGAGTTTCTTGGAGCACTATGCATTGGCATGCTGATTGCTTCATATGCTCTGGCCGAATGTGCGGTAAGAGTTTACTTAGCGGCCGCTTTGTTGTTAAACAAGAGATGCCATTTTGTAGCGTGCCATGTGTTCAGAGCAAAATTAAGTAATCAGATGAAATAATACTAATGATTCTTATGGTAGTATGGTGTGCAGAGAATACTTTATTTCCATAGTTTAAATAATGTTATGGTATATTTTGTATTATATTTTGTGTATTAGATAATGATCTATTTGATATATAAATATTGATGATATTTTTGGAATAGCATACACTATGTTAAGTAATATGACTAATTAATTAAAGACTGGATATAGTCACAATGTGATTCGCCATGACTTCTTATGACTAAATGTGGTGTTCCACTTATCAAATATCTTGTTCGTTCCATCAAATTTATTTGACATGTAGCCCTATTTAAGATTTGAATAAACTCTTTCATTCAATTTCTTCGATCAAACCCACAAAGGTATTTGACAAGTAAAATACCACCCTAAGGGACTGTGAATATTAAAGTAATTTAATAAACTCAGATTATATTTATGTATCTGTTATATGGTGGCTGGATAACATAAATTATTAGCGACTGCTCAAGCCGATGCCGTCCCATTTTGAAGCGTCCTTGAGCTAATTGCCCCCTTGCACTTCTAGCTCGAGAGTAGTGGTTGCACGCTCGCCCTCTTTCCTGCTAGTAAAGCTGTAAAGGCCCCGCGGCCAACAGCGTATATTGAGCCAAAATAAATTATATGTTCTCATTTTACAAATAATCCGATCCTGTATAATTTAAAAATAATGATACACCTAAAAGTATTTTTAAATACCTTACATTCCATTTTTACAAAAGAATTCTATTCCAACAAAATTGAGAAGTATTTTTACTAGCATGTAAGTTGTAACAGTTAAGTTAGTCTAAAAATGTGATATTGTAACAACGATAATGGCGCTACATATACTCTTTTATTGAGAGGGGTCACAGATGTTATAACACTTTTATATCTTAAAGTTTCGTGACATAGTATATATTATAATTATATACATTTTCAAGTGCCATTGGTATTATGTATTTTAGAGAGTAAATTATATATAAATAGTAAAAAAATATGTTTTTCTTAACCCTATTAGTGTAGACAAAACAATCAATCACTGATTTTATTTGCAGCGAGGGACCGCCAAGTTTATATCTATTACCTACAGAATAAAGAAGTATTTACACAAATATACATGTGCCTAAGTACTGGAATATAAGAATTCTTTGTATGAAGATAATGATTAACCCCTCAATTTTGAATTATTTCATAAATGGCAAATACAAATCATTATTTTCAATACTATAAGAAGTCCTAATGTATTGTTTTTGTTCGGCATTCTATCTCTATTATTTAAACTGTTTTCTATAGCATATAGCTGCTTAAACAATAAATCAAAGTACACAGGAAAAAATATATTAAATTAAGACAAATTAGGAAGGGGAAATACGTGCATGAAAACCGAAGCCGATTAACAGGCCATCGCCAAAACTATGTAATACCCTAAGAAATCGGTTCATTAATGGCCAAATTCATAAAAAGTAATGTTGACCGTATTAACTTAACGAGATTATTAAAATAACCTACAATTGGTTAAAAATAATAACACAAATATTTTTTTTTATAATATTTATTTACTTAAAAGTATTCGTAAGTCGTAATAGATCTTTTAATTTTGGTGCTTGCTATAAACCTTCGGTAGTATTTTTGGCTGAAGGTAGCCGAAGCCTCTGTCGGACACTAATGAAATCATCTATCTATCTATCTATATCATCACGCCAGCTCCCTCGCGGGGTAGGCAGAGAGTACAGAGTTCCAACAGGTTCTTTCCTTACATACCTCATTAATGAAATCATTTGCCAGATAAATCTGCAGTTAACTATCAATGAGGAAGTGCTCAAGCAGTTCTCTGTCTAATCTTCACTGACACAAGTTGTGCAGTTATAGATCAAACAATAATCGAGGTTTATCGACCTTAGCTTTTATATCTGTACTTTTTGTAGTATACGACTGTTTGGTAAGTGCAGATCATGAAGATACAGTGCCACTAGGATATTTTGGCGTCTCCACTCCGATCTAGGTCTCGAACCTAGATGCGCCTATATTAAAAAGGCGACAACACGACACTTCGCGAACGCATCTACCCATGCGAATCCGTTAATCGTAGCCGCCGCCGACTACGATCCCCCCCCCGACCCCCGACCCCTGCCGCCACCGCCGGCCGCGACATGTTCTCTCCGATCCCCCCGATGCTTTGTCATCCATTCTTTCCGCTCAGAATACGGGCGACGACGACGTAGTCGTAGATTCCTTCCCATAGCCGGCGGTTGACCGGTGCACTTAGTAGTGCACCCCGTCCCCCCACAGCGACTGTCCCAACCGAGGGCGCCTCTTCAAGGCGCCCTCGAGTATGTCGCCCCTTGCCCTTCTGGCTCGAGTGTAGTGGTTGCACGCTCGCCCTTAAGTCCGGTGAAGCTGTAAAGGCCTCGCGGCCAACAGCGTACATCACTCACACACACACACACACACGCATGTTTTGGCTTATGGATGACATCGGCGTGAAATGAGCATTACCATTTAATAAAAAATTTCTACATCCAAGAAGATATTGCAACAATGTGGGACTGATTCGTAACTGTGACGAATTAAAAAAAGGACTGGTAATTTTCAAAGCAAAAGGCAATTCTGTGACTGTCGTATAGTGACATTCCACTTGATCACAGTGTTAGTTCTGATTTTGGCCATGGGCAAAAAGATGGTTGTTGGACTTTATGTACTACATTAAAGTTTTGCACAAAACTTATGGCAAAATCAATGGCAACATTCTAAGGTTGCCTGGAACAGATTGCTCATTAGCGATGGGGCCACCCTTTGTGATACTTGCAATGTTGTTTATGTCCAATTACTATTTGTTACATTATTGGTGCACAATTATGTAACAAATAGTAATTGGACATAACACAAGTCGAGAGTCTCCATAACCGGCGAGCATGTATGAGACGAACTATGACAGTGGAGGGAGCCAGAAAAGTATGTGAGGAAAGAACCTGTTGGAACTCTGTACTCTCTGCCTACCCCACAAGGGATGTGGCGTGATGGTGTAGATTGGTGCAAAATATAGAATTTATCTATCTATTCTCCCCACTGATGGGATTAAAATACCTTGCTGAAATTAAAGGGTGTATAACTATGACATTTTTAAAATCATAGAGTTACTATGTGGGTTACACGTACTATATGTACACATTTGACACCTATATGAATAGAAGGTAAACAAAATAAACATGATAATAAGCAAAGTAAGAAAACGAGTAGGTATGAAAGATAGTATCGGTGTAAAGATGAGAAAATGTAGGCTCTGTAGGTTCAGGCATATAGAAAGAATGTCAGAAGAAAGAATGACAAAACATATACAACACGAGAGTGGAAAGATGTAGGTGCTGGGGAAGACCTAGACTATCTTACCATGACCAAATAGACCGAGTCTTATCTCAAGGATAAGTCAACAGTCTCTGTAACCGGCGAGCCTGTATGAGACAAGCTATGACAGTGGAGAAGAACCTGTTGAAACTCTGTACTTTCTGCCTACCCCACAAGGGATCTGGCCTGATGATAGAGATAGATAGAAAATAAACACAGTTATGAATATAATTAGTATATTTAATAGTAAGTAGACACTGCAAAAGTAATATTATTAATAGAACTAAGCATAGGGTACACAGGAGCATGTTTATTCATTTCTGATTAGGCTTTTATTTTGAGTTTGTTCATATCATTCTTAAGCTTGTTCAGGTTCTCTTGGAGAGCTTCTTGTTTGTTTTCTAAGGCTGATATGTGGTCGTCGGATCTTTTGATTTCCTTACTAATGTATTCCATTCGTTTTGCGACATTCTGTGTTGCTTCTTCTAAGTCTTGTTTTACTAATACGGGTCCAATCAGTTTATATACCTCGGCGTTACTCTTTAATAGAGCTAACTCCTCTTTAACAGCCTTATTTTCATTTAATTGACTGTCTAATTGCTGTTTCTGGGCTACGGCCTTACGGTATTCTTTTTGGATACCGCTTAAAACTTCAAGTTCCTTCTGCATCTTCTTTTGAATTTCCTCACTCATTTTGACGAAAAGTTTATTTCAATATATTTATCCTAACAATAAATTACTTTGTTGGTTTGAAATTAATACTTTTTCAAATTGCGAATCACGATCTGTTATTATTTTTTAAGGTTATGTTTTTGACAACTTCATAGACAATGACAACTTTTGTCATGACCGCGTTTTGTTACTGCATCATCTACTACCGTAAAACTATAATCGCTAAATACATTCTCTGGAGCAATCGCATTTAAACAAAAGCATATAGTAAATTGTAATATAAATATATAGTACGGTAGATGCGGTAATAAAATAATTGCTGAGTCCCAATTTAGTCCAATATTACTATACTCTTTGATAAGCGCGAACTCATAGGACAGTAAGCAGAGAATTCGAATCTCTGTTTTGTCAAATTTCGCGCTACCTCTATAAATACGGTGTCTGTGGATAGGGTGCGACGAGGGCTATACGCTGGTAAAATTTGGCAAAATTTAGCTTTCAAAGAGAATAAAAGTCGGAAACTTTTGAGTTTAAAGTTCCAAAAACGTGTCTATGTAAGGAACATTTATAAATTTACTTAGGAAAATTGTCCCAAAATCTAGGGTTCTATTTATCGAGTTTAAATATATAGGGGTTGGGTGTACTAAGATCAAAGTAAAGTGGTAAAATTTAATGAAAACCAAATTTAAGGCACTTAGCAGTACACCTCGGATGTACATGCAATTAACCAGCAGCATGCGAATATATTAACTAAGGCGTTGAGTAGGGAAGTTGGCCATGAAAGTTAGCATAGGAGTAATGTAAACTTTTAATACCCGCACTGCTCATTTCATATTTAAATAAGTAATACCTTTTTCTATCTATCTTTATTAACACGTTTCACCCCTTGCAGTGCAGGCAGGGGTACAGAGTTCCAACGGGTTCTTTCCTTAGAGATCTCTTTCGCTAAAGTTCCTTTATGGAAATATTTTTAACCCTTTAAAATCATCAAGCTTTTTTCTTGGCGTGTTTATTTTACTTTAAGTTTTTTCTTTACTTACCTTTGGTACCAGTCAAAATTTTAAGAACAAAAATATTTTCGCTGGTCTAAAGTGGCTGTTTGTTTGTCTTGGAAAGTCAGTGATATCTCATTGTTCCAGCAAAACGGGTAAATTTAACAAGGTTATCGGATTAGCCTTTGGAATTATGTGAGTCCGATTCGCCCTTGAAGATTTTGGTCACTTATTGCGGAGGGAGTACAGGTTTTTTTATTTTATTAGCGATTTTCATACATCATTCACAAAATAATGTACTCTGTTGCTCGTATAGTGTGAGATTGTCATGTTTTCATACAAATGAACCAACATCTCATTCGTAGTCCGGAGTCTGGAGTTGTGCCCGTTATAAAGTCAACAGACTTGCCCCTATTATGGGAGACCTAACATTGTCAACGATATATGGGTGTACACTGTCTGCCAACCCCGCTGGAGATAATTATATATTTTCGTATTATATATAAAACAGTCATTTATGGTACCTACTACGTCAATGCATTCATTCAAAATTTTTTACACACCATTTAGCCGGAAGCAGGATAGATACTTGTAGTTTAAATTGCAAAAATGAATTAAATACATACTATTAAGATAGCCAATCATCATTTATTAAATTAATTTCGACTATTTACAATTTATAAATTAATGTTATCATGTATAAAAATATCTCATTTACACTATTCGCCATTTACCATTTAATTCTATATTCTGAGTCATTTTCTTAACACCAATTTACTGCCGTTCAGTAGGGCTATCAGCCTATAAAATATTTATCCTTATTATAAAACATTAAAATAATCTTACGCTAAATAAACCAATGCTTTGGCCAAAATTTCGATTCTAGAATGATCTACAAGTTCTCTCCGTATTCTAGGGTCCACATGTATCCAGCGTTTGGATCACCACTCTTTTCAGCTTGTTTTTCAATTTCTGCCGTTTTGTTTAGAATGTTTTGTATCGTTTGATAAAGTTTAGGGTTAAGGGGCGTTGCCGCGCTGTCATCTCGCAACTGTTCAGACCTTTTCTCAAACGTTCCCTGCTTTCCAAATCTCTCTCGAACGAATTTTTCATACAAGTCTTCTTCTTCTTCGTCAGCCTCGTCCTTTGTGTCCTTCTTTTGGGCCTGACTTTTTTCGGTGTCCTCGTAGTACGGACCATAATAAGCGTGCTCATTTTCATCCTGGGCTTCATCCTCTTCACCGCTCTTCTTATCCTTAGTATCACGTTCTTTTTGTCTGTATTCACTTTTATAGTGATCATCGATGCTTTTAGCCCTACGATTGTCTTTACTATCCTCATCATCAGCGTTGTAATGATAGAAGGGTTTTTTGATAGGTTCTTCGTCTTCCTCATTCAATTCGTCTTTGAAAGGCGAGTTTTCTCGTGCGTACGCTAATATATCATCGGGCAATTTAATTTCAGGTAATCTCACAGTAACATCATCAAACTTAATATTTAGGTTTTCATCGTATTGAACATTATCTGGTGCGAATACATCAATTGTACCATCATTCTTAGGGAAATCTGTATTTATTTCTTTTGGAGCTTCGTTTATTATCGTTTCTTTATTCTGCTTTTGGTTGTTATCATTGTCATGATTATAATTTAATGGAATTCTTTCAAATTGTTGTTTGACATCTCCGCTATCATTATCTTTTGGTGCTTTAATTTTATCATTGTGATAAGCCTCTTCATTTTCTTTTGAACTTAAAATCGATTCTTGGCTTTTGTTTTCGTTATCAGTTTTGAACGATTCTTTACTGTTTTCTTCACTGCTATCACTTTCAGTACTGAGTTCTACTACAGGTTTAATTGCTCCATCGTTAATTTTTGCGGGTTCACTGCTGTATTTATTGCTTTCGATATTTGGCGCAGAAGCATCATTGTTATTTGTTTGGAATCCATCATGCTTTTTTAATTCAATATCAGGTTTATGAGTAGAGGATGGTAAAAGTTCCACTGAGGAGTTAAGATCGGCACTTTCCAAGTTTTCTTTCGACGGAACTACAGCGCCATTTTCACCTACTTGTATTGTTTCATAACTAAAGTCACCCAAATCTACATCCAGAATCGGACCCGGGGAACTTGAATTAACAATGTTTGCAGGATCATTTTTATAATTTTCTTGGAAGTTTAATCGTGGTTTGTGATTTTCACTGCTCTCCCTACTATTTTCATTTAGAGAATCTGGACGTGGGTAGTTTCTTTCATTATTCTCTAACGATCTGTCTTCAGAATGGGGCTCAAAAGGCCTAGATTGATGTCTATAGTGTTCCTTTTTATTACTGTCCTGCCTGCTATCGCGAGGGTTGAAGTTTTCTTCTGAGTAATAATCTTTCGAATGGAGGCCCCCAGTCTCTTTACTTTCGGCACTGTTAGAGTAAGGCTTATTATTTTCATCACTTTCACGGCTCTCTTCACGATGACGTCGGTCTGGTGGCGAGGAGTACTTACTATTATTGTTAAAGATACGGTCTTCGTTTTCACGACTGATCTCTCTTTCCCTACCTGCCGGGTAATCTATATTTTGTCGTTCTTTATTCAGAAGATAATCTTTATTTTCCCTTTCTTTATTTACCGGACTATCTCTATTTTCTTTTTCCCTATTGATTGGATAGTCTCTGTTCTCTCTTTCCCTATTGGCTGGATATTCTATATTCTCCTTTCCTCTATTAACCGGATAATCAGTATTCTCTCTTTCGTTAGTAATTGGATAATCTCTATTATCTCTTTCTCTATTCACCGGATATCCAATACTCTCCCTTTCCCTATGAATTGGATAATCTCTATTCTCCCTTTCCCTATTTACTGGGTATTCTATATTTTCCCTTTCTCTACTCACCGGAGAATCTCTATTCTCTTTTCCATTACTCACTGAATGATCTCTGTTATCTTTCTCTGCTTCTCTATTCACCGGATAATCTATGTCTTCCTTTTCTCTATAGCTTTCTCGTTCATTATTTTCGTTACTTTCTCTGTTCTTTTTCCTGTCGTTTCTATCATCTTTATATTCCTTTTGTTCGCTATTATGATCATTAAGATGATCGGCTTCAGTTGCGTGTTTACCAGTAGTGCCGAGCAAATCATGATCTTTTTTTAAACTTTCGTGAAGTGTTTCGATGTTAAAGTCGGCTAAATCAGACCCTCTAATAATATTTGGGTTTTCACGTGTTGATAACCAAGTTATTCTTCCTCTAGGGCTATGCGCAGTTTCGTAGTCTACAAGCAAAGGTGAGTTTTTAAATGAACTGGGACTACTTACTACATCCTCGTTTTCATCACTCGAAGAACTTTCTATTTCATCTCCTTCATCATTGGAGGCACGCTTACGTCTTATCAGGCTATTTTTAACATGACCTTTAGTTTTGTCATTTGATTCTGATTTTTCATTTTTCTTATAAACGTATTTCAGGACAGTGTCACTATCAGGAATTTCATTGGTTTTGATATCATGTGCATCATGGCTTGTAGCATTATGGAAGTTGCAGTTTTTGTGTAAGGAAGTAGCATTTTGAGCGTTAATGTTGAAGCAGTTGGTAATATTAATAGAGTCACAATCCTTTAGGCCGCCACAGCTATTGTTTAGTTCAACTCCAAGAGTAGCATTTTGCTTGTCCTCAACTGTAGTATCTTTTTCTTCATTGGTGTCTTCTTTAGGTTCCTCAGTAATTGTTTCATTATTTTCAGTAATCATAGCCTCGGTTATCTGTAAAATTATTGGAGGTTTCTATATCGTATGTAAAAAATTAAATAATAAAGAAGCTAAGCCCGACGCAGTACTTGAGACTTATTGCTGAACTCTCTTCAATAAGAAATTAAGGGGATGAATTGAATTGAATTTGGTTTCTTAATTTGATAAGATTTAATGGTCTCATTGCACGTGATCTTTTCGCCTTCGAGATATAAAAAGCTAAAGATAAAAAATTACTTACCCTTAATATAATGTTCGTATATTTTCTAACTAGGTGTAAACAATAAAACCATTGCTGTATACTAATATTTATTACATCGTACTTCTATTTACACTTTCTACTACAACTTATTCATGCAATTATGTAACAAATTATATTTGGACTACTGAAATAAATAAAAGTAACAAAATTACGTGCTGTGGCGCCGGCTTTGATGAAGATAGCTTATGTGGTTTTGGAGTACAAGCTTAATATTGATGTAGGATAATATATATTTAAAGCTTTTATGCAGTTATATCTTCATGAAAGCAAGTTGCAAATTTGAGACTAAATAAAATTATGTCCATCATTTTTAAGTGTGCGGTAGTTAATATAATGCAATGGCTTCAGCGGTAGGATTATTTGTAAGTATAAAATAGTTTTTCTTAATTATAAATTTATAAAAAATCTACGAAACTATGTATTTGTTTACTTAATAATGAACATAAAAATCTGACTCAAAGCTACAATACGTACAAAATATTCAAGAATATCACTTACACGCTTGCTTATTCACTTTATGATATTATAATAACATTGGGGTCAATACATTTTGCACGTCTGCATTCTAGAATTTCTCCAAATATGTAGTATTATGTTTTATACAATTAAATATATAACTATGTCTAAGCAAAAAGTTATTTATTCTGTTAGTGTTATATGCAGTGCTGCAAATTATGTATCAAGTCCAATTTCATTCAAAAATCTTTATTTAACCCTGTTTTCGACTACTGGAATAATATATTTATATCAAAACTATGCCGAGTACTTACCGCTTATATTTGCCAAACAAAAGTAGAATAAGCTATGTAAATATGGCAATTAAGCATTCTGGCATCGAACCATCTTAAACTACGTGAATTTTGTACAAAATTTCTTATACTATTTATAAATATTCGCTCTTAAATCTACTATGGATTGATTCAATTCTATTCCGTCATACTGACTCTCATGTTGAAATTTAGTTGGGCCGTAGTCCATCGTGTCTCGTTCGCGGCCGAATAGAATTGTACCATTATCATTATAATGTTGACTTGACACTACTTAATTACGTTAACAACTTTTATTAGATAGCTCTACTTAAAGTTTGATTTTGACTATTGATTGTACTTTTTCGTCATCATAGCTCCGTTCCGGGAAATATGTTTTAATATGTAAAGTATTGGAATACTTCTTAAAGTGACTATGAACTAGGTATATCCGCCTTACCTTAACGATCATATGATCCGTTACATAGTCCATAATAAGATCATAAATGAGTGCCACACTCATACAAATAAAGACATATAATAAAAGTTGTACTTATCTAATTCTACATTATGTGTATGTACACTATTGCTAGATTTACAATAAGTCGTTAACATAGACCTCAAAAACTCGGATTTTAAACAATCGAGATTACGAGGTCAATGTTAGAATTCAAGCAAAATACATCTTCAAGAGTTATAAAATTTGGCGTAACAAAACTATCAAATATAATAGCCCGGTGTATTTTGCTTGACGAATTTACAGTTACACTGTTGACTATAACATTAAAGTTTATGCAAATACTATGTGCTGTAACTACTTCTTGCCCAAATACGGATTGTAGGAGAAGCTACTCACGAATTGTTTGGCTGCGCCTTGGAATGGCACGGACTCAGCCCATTTGCTGAAGTCCATTGATGGGATGATACCACTTCTGCATGGTACACGGGGATTTCTGAAATAAAATGATTTATAAATAAATCCTTACAACAGACCAAAAATTGTAATATCCAGACGGTATAACGGTATTTAAATTTCGGATTAAGAACAATTCCTGTTACATCTAAATCAACGTAAATTACAAATGAACTATCCCCAATCATCCAAAGCAAAACGACTAGTAACCTACAAAATCCCCAAATGATCCAATCATCATATATCTAAAGTTAGCATAATATATCTAAAGAAAAACAAAGTTTGTCAGGAAGATACTTACAATTCATGGTCAGGCAAGACCATAGGGTACAGTTGAACAGTATCAATAATATCCGTGTTATCACAAATAATACGTGCTAAACGCGCCTTTTTAAGTTCAGTAATCTGTTCAGGCGTGAATGATGAGGGCTGGTTAGGCAACTCGAACCTGTAGAAAGCGAGAATAAGATTAAAACAGAATATCAAATGAAACAGGGGCAATGAATTGTGGAGTGATTCATGTCAGTACATACCAAAATCTGTCACCGCGACGAGCGTAAGAGAATTGTGTGGCAATAATGCAAGCAAAAGTCGGCCCCAACATTGAACCAGGGAGAGGACGTTCAGAGACACCACCAGACCACAAGTCGACGTCAATGGGGTGTTCGAAGATCGATTCGTATTTACGGACAGTGTGATTGGTCATAGAACCGAACAAATCCTGGAAGGTTTCGGCACCGGGCAGTCCGCAGAACTTCCTGAACTCCATGTATCCGGGAAGACCGAACTCACGTCCTCTTTGCATGTTGAACGACACCAAGTCCATTCCGAAGCGAGCGCCGACTTTTTTGAAGAGGTGGTTGGTTACTTCTTGGGTGATTGAGTCGTCCATAGCTTGAGCAACTTGGTTCATAAGACCCATCACGTATTCGTCTAGGACACCCGCTCTGTATAAGTCATATGGTCTTCGAATGAGGTCCGACAACCTTTTAGACGCTGAAAAAATTAAAGTATATTATAGAAGTATTCTGAATGTCATCTAGGTTCTAAACAGGTTGCCCCTTGAAGGCGTTACATTTAGCACTTTCACACACACTACATATGAAGGTTCGCCAATTAGGTCTAAATATTAGCATAACAAGTTTGTTGGCTTACCGATAAATTTGTGTGCTTTGGACCACCTTTCTACAGCTGTTGGCAATAGCGAGTGACCGAAACGGTATGCGGCAGCGGCGAACGAAGCTAGTACGTCTGGGTTTACTTCAGGGTCGTAACCCTCCCAGTAACCCTGAAATAACAGTGATAAATAAATAACTACTTAAGGTTTTCATTGTTATTACTTAAATTCTGTTATCTTGAATCTATATCAGTGCAGCTAGGGCCTAGAGAAGTTGTAAGCATTTTGTATGTTATTTCAGTACATTTTTCAAGTTTCTATAGCAATAAATACTGTCAGCTTGGTTATAGAACTAGGTATTTAATTATCGAGGGGTTGATTGCAAAATTCGATTGTTTTCAAATTATGACACAAATTCGTAAGTAATATTTTTCAATCCGCATAACATAGTCAAGTCCTACAATTATAGGCAATTGTAGGACTATATCATGTTACGACCCTATCTTCAGGTCCTACAATTATAGGCAATTGTAGGACTATATCATGTTACGACCCTATCTTCAGGTCGAACTGTTTCATTCTGTGAAGAATTCTTACCTCTTTCTCCAGAACTAAACCGAACTTCTCCATAACATCTTTACCAAGCAATATAGGCAGGAACTCGTTATAAGTGATATGTTGTATTTCAGCAATGTTGATGCGTCTGGCTTCTTGGAACAGGGTTTCGTCGTCCCAGTGAGGATTCACTTCAGCCAAAGCATTTGCAACTCGGTTGTGTTCACGGGCCATTAGTGTGTGCATTACCGTAAGTACCAGCTGTTCATTTACACGAATTTCACCTGAAAGGTAACACATGCGATTATAAGGGCCAAAACCTGTATAATATATGAACCTATATTGTCCTACTGCTGGGAAAAGACCTTATCTCATAAATCTCGGGGAGATAGGGAAGAGGTACAAGGTATGTTTACCACGCAGACCTAAAATAATGCTTATTCTAATTCTTTTAATTGTAACACGTCAATTACTGTGTGATTGAATCTCAGTCACATTTTCAAATGAAATCAAGGCATCGTTTTTGACTTTTATTACCATAACTATATTAAATAGGTACCTAAGTCACTATGCTTATTTTTTTATAGCAGTTGCTGTTCGAAATAAAGCGCATAAGTTCAGTAAAACCATTTGGCCTTATAAGGCGTTAGCTTTTTTGGTTTAAACATGAGGCCAAACAAATACCAACCAGCTTCAAAACAGTACATATTTTTGTTAGGGCGCGTGCATCCTTCATCAGGGATATCGAGTTTAAGAGGTAGTAAGTCTTTTAGTCCATATTCCTTGAACACTGGGTTCATACGCAATAGACCGCCGAAACCTGTACGTAGTTTCCTGTAATAAAAAATAATAGGAATGAAATTACATGGTGCAATTCCGCTGTGTCGGTTAAAATAAATCATACCCAGTTACAATTACAGTAGGGTTTTTTTTTTGCGAAATTTTTTTATATTAAAAGGACATAAGACTGAATTATGGCACAAATAATATCACACGTTTCGTAATTATATTGTGGTATGGTTTTTATTTATTTACGATCGCATTCAGTAATTAAACAATCAAGGACCAATATTATGTATTACAACGATTAAAATATAACATTTAAGAACTCATTGCAAAATATATTACGACACCCAACGTTATCTGAACATAAAAATAACATACCTGGCAAATTTCTCAGTGACACCGTATACAGTATTTCCATCTATAACTCCAGTTAATGTATTGAATGGTACCCTTGATCCTAAAATACAAACATTACATTGATAAATACAACCATTAAGAATAATGTTACATGACATACCTACCAATTATGTTATTGCACTTGCTATATTGTAATAGCTAAATCTTAAAGCTATGTTATTACGTAGGTAGCTACATTAATGTTATTAAATGCCAGTCAATTAGTCGTTAAATCAATTAGACTGTAATATGTTATGAAGTTTGAATACAAAATTAAGTACATGTTTCATCAGTCTACATTAAATTAGAGATACTTAAATAAAAGAAGAGCGAGCTGATGATGTTTAAGGCAAACACCAACGTGCCTGAAGTCTCGATCTGTGATAACCCATTAAATTTTGCAACCTATGTTGGGTTACAAGATTCAAGTATTTGGGCCATTGGGCCACGGACGACCTTAGGGACGACACAGATGTCGAGAGGGAGCGTAGGTCGTTGCCTGTGCGATGTAACATACTGGCTCGAACGTTTGCCCGATGCAGTGTTCGGAACTTGAAGTGGATTGACTATCGTACCAGGGGCGTAAAATTATCGTATTTTTCTTTCTTTCTTCTTTAAATTATCGTATTTTTTAGGATAATGTCTATTATAGATAAATAAATCATATAAATTGTAATATTGATATGCATGCAAGTACTCTATAGTTTATCTTTTTTAAACCACCGCTGTCAAATCAACAGAACACTGAAACCCAAATGTTTTACACGTGGTACAGACCTGAACTGATTCCCTTTCCACTTTAAGTTCAATAAACGCGCCAAGCTTAAAATTCACTCAGACAAAATTTCACTGTTCCCATGCAAGTTGGGTATGAAACACGCCAAAATTTTGTATTTATAAAGAAGAAATGGATATGAATGGGTAGTGAAATAAAAAATGAAAGAATTTCTTTTATATATCAATATACACTTATATTCATAAAAACAGAAAATATAATTTTTATATTTTAATATAGTTTTTAAAAAATAATTTAATATAATTAAGGTATTCATAAAGATTAATTATTTGTGTTATCACTTAGATTCTTTCTTCACTTAATTTGAATAATTCCTTTTGTCAGAGCGAATACAGACATATAATCATAATAATATAACGAAATGACTGCCAACTTTTCTACACAAAATATACGATACATATGAAGTGTGAACATAATCGAAATATCGAACTTATATTCTCTTGTTCGCATTGGCAGATGCTATACTAACCAATAAGAAAGCGTGTACAGCAGGCGCTGGATAAAGTTACAGTATCGGCAGTGGTGAAACTTAGCAGAGCGGATCGTAAGAACCAATAGGAATAGAGAACTTGTATTTCCCGGTATTTTCCCAAGATTTTATTGGACAAAATAAAATCATGCTACTGTGATTTAGACTATCAGCGCATGAGTGAAATAATATAAATTCTCCAATTTTGCATCATGATAGAAATTATCGTACAATCTGCGTACGATAATAATATGCTATCGTACATCGTACGTAGGCACAAAATTATCGTATGTGTACGATAATTATCGTACGGTTCCGAACGCTGGCCCGATGTACGAAGCCCGTAAAAATTACAGCTTTATTAAGCATTAAAATTACAGTTCAGCCTTTGGAAATGCAGCGGGCATACAACGACCTACGCGTCGATGGGACTGGCGTGGCGTTGTAGTGCATCTGGGATGTCCGCGGAGGCGCACATGGATGACTTTTACGCCATAATGAGAAAAATTGCGCTTCCTTATTGTACCGGCTTCGCACAAGTACTAACGGTCTCTGAGTGTATTTAATGATCGGAGGGATTCCCTACTGCGCATAATTGGGTGATAGTCCACACCAGATCCACGCTTATTTAATGTGCCCAAGCATTGTGTCTACATATGTACTAACTCTAGCAGTAAGTATAATTGTTACTAACACTATGGACACCCTGTCTGAAATAAATCGTTTGATTTTGAATATAATACAAGAAACATGGCTATTGCGCTTCCCTATCAGTAGTTAACATTCTCCTTATAGGGACAGTAAACCATTAAGATACATCTTTCTTGTCACTGTGTACATTACATTTTAAATGATGGCATATTCTGTAAATGACAGAGTCGCCGTGTCTTTTGAAATTTGTTTCCTAACATCTTGTTTGTATGCGGACGATGATCATTTTTCAAATAACTAAATGTGCTTTGAAACTAATTGGCCAACATTAAACTGCTTGTGACAACATAATTTCTGTTTGTCTTTTTGTTGTGAAAGGTCACGCCTCGTGTATATAACAAGTAGTTCATTGATTCTGTATTGTTCTAATGATTAACTGCCTGACTAACATTAAGCTAGGGTTAATAATTTTCTTAGGATGAAAGATGATTAATTTAGATTGCTAAAACATTATACCTACTATTGTAATCTATTTGCACTTTTATAAAAATAGCCGACAGTAAAAGTATTATAACTGTAAAACAGGGTTTTGTTACATACAATATCTTCATTGCTCATTTGCGAAGTTAACAAAATTTAAGTGTGCTTTTAGTATATACCTATTATCGTAGCTATATATTGCAAACATTCAACTCAAGGACTATTTCACCACCCTCAACAAAAGTCTGCAGTGGACTTATCGATGGTTAAAGTTGAAACCTTATCCGAAGGTTAAACTAGCAATTTTTAATTGCTAAGTAACGCTAATCAATAAGTACCTAACCAACACTTTACTCGTGAATGGCGAAATAGGCCTTTAGCGAACAATCATAATTATGAATCAAATTTACTTTCGTATACACAATTTAATGTATCTACGCCAAAATAAGTGCATCACTAAAATAAGCAACATCTGGCTATATAATCCTGCCTCCTATTCAGAAAGCAAATCTAGTTTTAAATCCTCGATAGTGATAGTAAAGAGAGAGGGGGTCACACGCATGCCAGGCGTATCGATCTTAATGCTGTTTTGCACTAGATGACGCAATGTGAGAAGCTCGCAAGAAACACTTTCGCCCGTCACGTGGGCGACGATGCTTCTTTTGATAACCATCTTCAACCTAACAATGGTCACAGGTCACGCGGTGTTCGGTTCTCAATACGGCAGTATTGAGTTAAAACTGTCCGTTTTAAAGACCGTTTGTGATATCCGGATTACGTCTTTGACTAATATTAGTATCGATATTTGTGTGCGGATTTGTATACGAGGTGATTTTATGTCATGTCATGTTTTTAAAATAGCTCTCTTTTACACACTAATAATAAAAATGTTGATGGCGCTAATTGGTTTTGATAAGTTTACGAATCTCGACAACTCTAAAAGTCCATCATTGTATTGATTCAATCTTTTCGGAAGCTACTTTGATTATAGTTCTGTTTCAACAACTAGCTTTTTAACTTTTTAGGCAATAATTTTTATTTAGATGTAATGAAAAATTAGTTACCACGCCCCAATAAATAAAATCACGACCAATCGTAATATAAGATCCGTGTTTCACGTATCAATAGATCTTATGAACGCTAGAAATGTCGCAATTCGACCGCAAAATGGCCGAGGGCGGTTGCTCAACTTACAACATATTGTACATACATATGCCTACAGAACCTACATACTCTGGAGAGTAGCGACCCTGGACATTTATTATTTGGTTAGGTTTATGGGAACATTAAACTACATAATGATCTTGAATGTGAGAATCTTCTTAAGTTCGACTGCTTTATAATGTAAACAATTTACAAGTGGATTTAAGTGTAGTTTTTGTACGATAAAATCAGTGTGAACGAAGATTTTACAATTGAGGGAAGTGCTCAATTTGGGGGAGGACGTTATATAGTTCCAAAGATCTTCTTGCATCTATTTGCTGAGCACTGGATTTGTAAAAATAGTTTTTAGATTTGTTGAACAAGTTTCTTACCCAGACGGCAGCCGGGTCTTGGCGACGGGAAACCACGGACGAAGTCGATGCACTTGACACCAAAGAGACGGTAGAAGTAATCATCGTCAGGAATACGGATTTCGTTGCAGTAGGGATGTTTCAGATGCTGTGGCCGTTTACAGCACTCCTCTGGGTCGTTGCGGTTGATAGGGTCTGTGGGACAAACATACTTGTAATCGTGTAAAGACTTTTGAAGCGCTATTAGTACGGATTAAAGTGTTGCTCTGATAAGTACCTATGCTTTGTCAAGGACGCTTATTCAGAAAGATTTCTAGGTCACCCCCCAAATACGTGACTACCTATAACTTTTTAATGACGGTTTGCAAATGCAATTTACGTGACCAATTTTTGTTTGACCCACAGTATATTTGTTTCGATCTGAGAATTCCTGCATGTAAAATTGATGTCTGTAAATATATCTACAATATCTACAGGAAGTTATGGGGGGCATTTTTTATATGTAAAATGTATATCTATAAACAACACACGACCCTAATTATTCCTAGAACAACGGGGAAACATTTTTTAAAGAAATATAAATAAAAGCTTACCAAGAGGTGTAGCAGTGAGCGTATAATCGTGGTCCATGAACTGACCCCACGCTATAACCATGACTGTTCCAGCGTGGTCATGGAAGCCGTCGTCAGGATGCATTGTGCGGGAGACAACTCGAGAAAGTGGTAGGTCGCGACCAGTGTGTGAGATACGAGGCGAGTTAATTCCGTCGGAGAACAGTGGGCCTATTAATCTGAAAAAGAGGAAACAACTCAATATACAAGGTGTACCATAATAAACGCTAGACCTGAAAGTAGTTTGTTCTAAATCGGTAACTGAATTGATCCCAACAATTCCTAATGTACCTTGCATTTTTTTTAAATTTGCAAAAAATGCTTTTACTCCTTCAGTATGCTATAAAAAAACTAAATTTATTGTTGATTTATAGTAGATAATAAGGAGATTTCAAATGCATTCCTAAAACGTATTTATCAAAACGCACACGTACACGTACAAGTTTCATTGTTAATTGGGGTATAAAAGTGCTTAAAAAGGGTAAAAACCTTTAAATTTGGAAATTTGGTTTTCGTTTTGAATTTATGAAACAATTCTTTAATCGGGATGTCTGAGGTCCTGCGTTTATTATTTATTTATTTATTTATTTATTTATTTATTTATTTATTTATTTATTTATTTTAATTATGTTACACCTTGTATAGAAGTAGCACGTGGTGTTATGTTTTATTAGAATCCAGAAACAATGCGAACGACTTAAATGTTGGTACAGTCAGTGGCGTTAGTGGTCGAACGTCGAAGATTTATTCCATCTAGTCCTATCAGTGGTAGATCTATAAAATGTGGGTGTACATTATACGCCTTTGCCGCTATTTGGGGAATAGTGTGACGAGTTTTTTACGTTATTCTACATAGGCGAACTGATATTTGTGAATATTATCCTTTTAACTACTTTATATTACATCTGCTGCCGTGCTCCTGGCACCCGCGTCATAATGTGTCTACACTTCTAATTATGACAAGTTATTGTAATGTTTTAACCATATTTCTTGGATATTTTCTGTCCTTATTAACTGTTTCACAATAAAACATAGCCGAATAAACGAGAAAAACATAAAATTTGTACGAAAATACTTCAATACGACTGCGGCGGTACGGGCACGATAACATTCATCGGATAAATCCGACTGGGGTGTTTAAAGATTTAATCGAAACTTACCTCTGGAAGGGAGCCATAGTTGCACCCCAGGTTGGATGCTGCAGATTGTTGCATAGGCCGTCGAATCGCCTGTACTTGCCGGCGCGACATTCCACATGGGAGAACACAGGTGGGCAAACTTCGCGGATGAGCGTGCGTGACGTGTCGATGAGCGGGAGAGCCTTCTCGATCTCTTCGTAGGTTAGACCGTATCTGGAGATGAGGAGGTGCTTTAGAATTCTCATAGAAATGCCGTGTAGATGTGCTTATATGTCTAGGAAAAAGATGTAGACCCAAGCTTGCAAAGTTTATTGCTAAATGTAAAAAAGACGTTGGTAAATGGCTTTCATTTTAATGATTTAAGGGCGATGTAAGTTAGTTGTAACAGTAGCGGATTAACACATGTGTTGTCAGTAGGCTATGAAATTTTTGACGCCCCTACTAACGTAGTTTACAATCATATAAATAACATTTTCTTTGTCAATGAAATTTTATGATTTGTGCTCTATCGTCATTAGTACATCAGCTTTTCCCTTTATTAGTATGATTGTAAACTAAGAATCGTTGTGTCAGTTCCTAGATTATTCTCACAACTCACGATTTAGTGAAGTTTACACAGGAAATAGTCTTTGGGTATATTTTTAAGCTAAGAAAAGCTCAATCATGTCCTACTTATGAGATGGGGTAAGGTATGGCCTAAAACTACTTACACGTGTATATTATAATGTTTTTTTTTTATCCAGTCTACTCAGCTTGCTGGTAAATACGCCACTGAGTTGCAAAAGTGTTTTCGATAATTACTAGTTATACTGAGATAGATTTAATCTTTCTGTTTAGTTTTTAAGTAAGGATGAGCTGACTCTTCCATTCGTTTCTTTCAAATGTTAGCGTAGTTACAAATCGCAAGCTCTGTGTCTAAACTGCATCGATAATATACCAATCGCTTTCAATGCCTCAATGCTTTACTTTAGATTAGGTACGCTACGCTATGGCTACATGTCGAAATACCGATCGAGCCTCAGTAAAACTATTTCATTATGTAGGGCAATTTCCTTAAACTTTCATCAATTCGTAACTGGTAAAGGCTAGTCCATAGTTTATTGCTAACTGTAGGAAGCAATAAGTGTTTATAAACACTTGCGTATAATTGATTGATACACTCCACAACATTTTGCTGCAAGCAATTCGGTAACGGATATATCAAATGCCAAGGTTTATTGCACATAACGAGAGGCTTTTTAAAGAGCAATTAGTTTGGGTCGGGCGGTAATTAACGCTTTGAGAATGAGATCACTGGATATCCGTTAGATTGTGTATTTATATAATTTATGTAGTACGTTTTTATTTAATTACATTATAACTCCTCACGCCAGTTTTTGAAGGAGCAGGCAGCAAGAACATGTGTACCCTACTTACTTATACTTACGCTTCGCTAAGGTATTTATTATCCCAACGTGACTAGGGTGAGGTTGTCACAATCTTTCGGGAACGTTTTTACCATTACAAATTTTTGTGCGATCCTCAAATAATTATTTTTAGATGGTGGGAAATGCATCATTATCAGACCCTAAACATCATCTGGTTGTATAGTACTTGTCAAAAACAATCCAACTAGCCTAAACACGAGCCTGTCTAGTGTAGTTAAAATGTTTCTATGACCACCTGCCGACGTCATCATCAGACCAGCTTCATGGTACTATATGGTTACATTGTTCAAATGTTCAGCTAAATATATCCACAATTTCATGAAAAATGGATCACAAAATTTGAATCGAAAAGACAAACAGACACGAACTAAAAGTGCAAGTTTAATAAAAGCTTGCAAAAAAGAAAATAAAAATATATCTGTATACCAAAACATGACAGGATCGGGATGGCAAAAGGCGCCATGTCACAGCTGGATAAGATATGGAAAGACAGAAACATCTCTACCAACACCAAGAGCAACTTAGTCTGAGCATTGGTGTTCTCCATATTTATGTACGGTGCCGAGACATGGACTCTCAAGAAGGCTGACCGCGACCGCATTGATGCCTTTGAGATGTGGTGCTGGAGAAGGATGCTAAGTATACCATGGACAGCACACCGCACTAATGTGTCAATCCTAGCTGAACTCAAGATCCAAACTCGACTGTCCACTACTTGCCTGCGCAGGGTTCTAGAGTATTTTGGTCACATTGCTAGAAAAGACAGTGACAACCTCGAAAAACTGATGGTCACCGGTAAAATTGAAGGCAAGCGACCACCAGGAAGGAGCCCAACACGCTGGACGGATCAGATTCGCACAGCTCTTGATACCACGTTTCACGATGCTCTGCACTCGGCTGCAGATAGGAGTGGATGGCGACTCATCATCCGCAGAAAACTGCTCTCTAACATATGACCACGACCCTCAGTAATGAGGAAACCGACGCAAGGAGGAGGACCAAAACATAAGTATATACAAATATACAAATGCATTCTGATGGCAGCTACATATGTACATAATGTGTACGTATGTGTACACTTCATGTAAGAGGTCGAAGACAAACTGAATTTAGTTCAAGGCGCCCATGTAATTGAATTTAATGTTAGACAATATATTCTAGGTCGACATAGTATATTACCAATATGTTGGGCGTGCACGGAGATTCTTATTAATCTTTATAATTGAGTAACCATACACATATTATGCGGAGTGGGCAGGCCTCCCACAAGATGGACGGATGACCTGGTGAAGGCCGGGACTTAGGCTTGTCGACGAATAATGGGTGGATCCACAACCTCGTGCTTTTTACGCTTGGGGAATATAGGCGTGACGGTGTTTATAATTTTTTATTTTAGTTAATACCAAGCAGTGATAGCCTAGTGGTTAGATCGTTGGACTGCAAAGTCAGAGGTCTCGGGTTCAAACCCAGGCACGCACCTCTGTATTTTGGAAAGCATGTGGGTATTAAAAAAATACTATCACTTGCTGTAACGGTGAAAGAAAACATCGTGAGGAAACCTGCATGCCTAAGAGTTTCTCGAAGGCGTGTGAAGTTCGCCAACCCGCACTGGGCCAGCGTGGTGGACTATGGCCTAAACCCTCTTAATTTAAGGGGAGGCCCGTGCCCAACGGTGGGACAGTTTCTTAACAGATGAAGTTGGGTTAGTGAAACCCCCCAAGATGGACCGATAACGAAGTCTGTCGTTATAGCGATTTTTGGGGAGGCATTTTCTATAGTAAACGTCTTTCGGCTGATGACGAATACAGGTGTACTCAAAATACCAATGACCGAGGATGGATGTGGCTTCTTCTACAGGCTGTAATTAAGCTGGCTTTACGGGTCCATTCAACGATATATCATAACAAGATACACAGTTCCGTTCAAAAGTTACACAAAAAACGTCCCCAAATGTGAATTTGGGGACGTGGGCAAGTTATAGTTATAATATAAACATAAATTGGGATATATTGTACCTTACTCGTTTCACTTAAAGTTCTATTTGCAAAAAAGCGGAAGTCTGTTATTTTTTTAGTACCGTCCACTTTTGCCGGACTTTTGGTGGTGCCATTTTTCGTGTGGCGAGCGTGAATGTACCAATATTTGATCGATGGGTCCATCGGTCGAGTGGAGCATACTCCACCACGCCAAAGCTTATTAGGTCATAACCTATTCCCACTCATTTCGATTTTAGAAATCAACCTAGCAGTGGGACTGATTTATTGACGTTGGTATATTAAAGTTGGCTTTGCACATTAGTCGGGCTTAGCGATATTGCACTTAGAACATGACGATTGGGTATTGCGGCATGAAAGGACTTAGAAAGTGTATTGAATGCCCTTTTATAGACAAATCCTGTAGGTAGCAACGTACGCAATAGCGGTACTGTTGGCTACATAACAGCTTTTAAATACCTACTTATAGACTAATTTCTTCTAAAATTTGTACGTTTTATATGGTTAAAATATGATGTAAGTAGCTAATGTTTTCAAGAGAAGAAAATATCAATAGTGATTAAACAAATATTGCAAACATTGTTTTAAAAATAAGTTAGTGCAGTCACGGGCAATAATATGTTAGCATATTAGTACTTTGGCATAGTAACACCTGTATTGAAAACGCAGGTCTTTATATATACAACGTAACATATATAACATAGTACCATCTAAAATGCTTACTAACCTCGTGACTGCCCATATAAAATAATGCCCATATAAAATCAATAAACGCAACGTTGTTATGCTAATCTAATATTGTAATGGAATTATTTTGTTACGTAAAGTACGTTAGAAAGTTTTGTCGCATCACAATAAAACTAGATTCACTGTCAGTTACGCAATTAACCGTTGTTTTCTCTCATCTCTCATCTCGTTTTTATTGTATCAATATGCATAGAGTAACATTATATTATGAAAAGGAAACGCGAGATTTCCGACATTCCACATTTATTGGTCCGCAAGCCCATCTTCTCCAAGCGGGGGGGTGGCAGAGATTTTTTGTGTAAACCCACATAGGGATGGTCCATTAATCAAGTGAGGCTCGAAAGGGGGGAGGGAGTTATGAAAAAATCAAGAAATATCACAATGGGGAAGGGGTGTGTTGTGAGATATCATATGATTTTTTTTTTGTTAAAAGCGCGATTTCTAAACCGAAAAGCGGCGCATGACCTTGACTCGCCTTGAAATTTTTTAAGGTACTTTGTACCAAAAAATACACGATTTTGAGAAGGGGGGGGGGGGGGGGACCCCATATCGCCGAGGTTGTAAGCGCGGTGGCCATTATCCCGGCTGGGGGTGATTCTAGACTCCGGATGCTAGATTTCGAACCTAGGATTCGAATCCAGGATCTGGTTATCTAAATCTGTGTATATTCTTAATTTTTAATTGTAATATTTCCGAAATTAAGCCTGCACAGGATTGAACCTGTGTCCGCTGATCTTTCGCCGATTTCGATAACTGTGACATATTTATTTGGGCGGAATCATACGAGTGAAGATCGCAGGTAGTCGATGGATGCAGGTGGCATCGGACTGGTTACGCTGGAAAGCGATTGGGGAGGCCTATGTTCAGCAGTGGACAAGTATAGGCTGAGATAATTATGATACGAGCAACATTTTTTATTTGTTATAATTATAGACGACCTCATTGATCTAGAGATGTGGTTGGCGATTACGAGTTCTTAATTCGAAAACAGGTTCAGTTTCAGTCTGGAGTCTGGAATTGTGCCCGGTATAATAGCAATCATACCGTTCTCTATTGCATTGGCCTCGGCGACATCACAGTAAAGATGCGTACCAGTATAGCATCTCAAGCTACCCAAGAAGCCGCGTAGAGAACTTGTCTGTATGCGTGATTGCTATTCGGACCGCTAGCATCTGGTTACTCTAGTGCTTATAATACATGTTTAATAAGGCAATATATCATAGGCATGACGGTGTTTATTTTATTATAGATACCTAATAATATCGTCAGCATGATAGGTATATACAATTACTCAGATTACTTACTGTACTGTTATATAAAAGACAGTTAACATTCTCCGAGTGAGTCAAGATCTTGTTACATTATTGTTATTAAAACGAGTTATAAAACACAATAGAAAACTTGTTTTGTGTTTTTATGATGTGGTTATACGCTTTTTACAATTTTTGTAGTGAATGGTAGAATGATGTTTTGTGTTTTTTCTGTGTTAAATACAATTCTATGCTTCTTTTTGTTTGATATGTTTATATTTTCCCAATGTTGAGTAATTTTTAGTAACTTTCTGTAGCCCCATACTAGGATATATTCCGGTGTCGTGGGTGCGATTACAAACATTAAAATTCACATACACAAATACTCAGACAGAAACAAATAATTGTGGGTCACACAAAGATTTGTCCCGTGCGGGAATCGAACCAGCGACTATTCGACCCAGTGAGCGGAGCAGCTTAAACTTTTGACCACTACTCCAATTCGTCCGTCATGAAATTCTAAGATTATTTATTATCATAGAATTAGGATAACGAAAATGTATATAATACCTTTAACGCATTCAGTAAGACCCTCTTAATATTGTTACAAAATAAAGGATACTTTTTTATTGATGGTCACAATGTACCTAATATCACAGTACCTATTACACTGTGTTAATGCCGTGTCTGATACAATCCCTATGTGCACTATAATTATAACTAACAAAATATTAAAATATGAAGAGCGATTAACATTTAAATATCAATATCATTTTATTTATCAGTCAATTAAATTCGTATCTCTAGTCAGAAGCTGCGTGACAAGTTACATTTGAAACAATGCAAGTATCGAGTGTCGTGGCCTAGATCTGTCACTCAGACGGACAGACAGACAGATGTGAAATTAAATTCTGTGTGCGTCGACCTTCGAGATGATACGCAACGATAAACGTAGGAAATGCTAAATTAGTTATGATTTTAACTTGATAGTGTTTTTATATGGACTTTATTTAATTTATTATAGAGCAAGGCATCTGTTTGTCGATAATATGCCCATTACGACATAAATTAATTGTAAAAATATTACCTACTGGCGGAATTTAATAATGACACAACTCACATACTTGGTGAAATGATTTAGAACTTTAATTTGGTAACCAAGAAGATTGATTTCTTCTATTCTTGCTTTTGTTACCTTTGTCTGTCATCCACTGTGTTCTTGTTAATAACTCCGCTTTCAATTGTTTTAGTTAGCGCTAATTTTTGTATATCGAATATCACCTTCTATTTAAGCCATATGTTAAACAGCTGGAAAATACTTATAGAATCTGAATGGAATTCTTGTCAGATAACAAGAATTTAGATTCTGAAAATATGGAAATAAATTTTATATCTATTTTTTTATATATATTTGTTCAGGTTTTACCATAAGGTATCAGGAAAATAGTTTAAAATCAAAGATATTTGAAGAAAGTTCTTTTTGATTTCTGTGTTTAAAGTATACTAAACATATTTTTCTCTTTCGAAAATACTGTAGGTCATTCTCGCACTAACCCGTTATTGTTGATAAAGAAGAAGATCCAGGTTAACATTTAAAGAACTTACATTAACATAGTTTTATAAGTGATAATGAAGTGTTTTAAATGTATATTCAGGTCGTTACATGTGCGTATTTTTAAAGTCAAACGTAATCGTTAAAAGCTTCCACCGATAAGAATTTAATAAAATTAAACGATGTAACAGAACTAAGTGATGCTTAAAGATTAACATTAAGGCATTACAGTGTAATTATAGTTTTACGCATTAATAAAAACACATGTCTAAATTAAAAGTTTCAAAAATATTTAATATACTTTTATAGTTAACGCAATATCTATTTCTAATTTCAATTACTATCCGTGAAGACTTGGGAGGTCACTACCATCGTTCAGCTATAGATAGATACACGCTCGCCGCACGAAAAGTAGCACCACTTGAAGGCAGATAAAAGTAGGCGTTACTAAAAAACTAGCAGTATTACGATTTTAGTCGCTTGTTGATCGCGCGGCGAACATGTGGAAATAGGCAATTAAAAACTGTAAGAATTATACAAAGAAGTAACAAAAAATGTTGCGGACTCTCTTGGGTGCCACTCTCGTAAAGTTTTATTCCTTTTTGTTCATTGCTTTGCCAATACAACTATAAGTGATACGAGTAAAGTACAATATGCCCTAATTTATGTTTAAATCTATAACTACTCACATCCATTTGGGGACGTTTTTTGGTGCAACTTTTAAACGGGATTGTGTATATTGTTATAATATATAACGATTACGGCCTCGTTGGTCTAGTGGCAAAGCGCATCGATTTGTGATCACGAGGCTTTGTGAACCCAGGAGGGTTCAAATCCTAGGTCGGACAAGCGTAGTTTTTCTAACGAAAACTTCCCAGTACGAGTGCGGAGTCTGGAATTATGCCTGGTATATGGCAATAGGCTCTCCCCTTATTACCTGGGACCTAACATCGTCGGCGAAACGTGGGTGTACTCAGTACATCTCTGCCACCCCCGCTTGCGGAATATAGGCGTGACGGAGTGTTTATATATGTCAATATAACCATCGGGTTACCACAGTCTTTTTTGCCGTGAATAAGAGACAGACCTAAAAACTGCGTATACCTACATCTCTTTCTTACTTTAAAATAAGAATATAATATCTTTGTTAAAGATATTGTCCTACGCGCTTTGTTTAATAAGCTTTCATTTCTCACTTATACAATATTATATTAGTTCTAGATTTTCCATTAAATAAATAAATAAAATTTAGACGTTACTAACATTAATTAATTTCCAATCCCAATTCCATTTATAATCTATGGCTCCATCATTAACCGATGATTCTGCCAATGTCAAGTTTGACAAGTTTAAAGAAAAAGTGACGAACAATCGGTTAAAGCATCAATTGAGCGGTAAATTTATGGAAAACACCAGAACAAAGGTAGGTAAGAAAAACTGTTTTAATGAATTGCGGCAGAGTCAAAATAAGTCAAAGTAAAAGTAGAAAATAGGGAATGAAAGAAACGCTTATGAAGCATATTATGAAAATAAATATTAGCTATAGCCTGATATGATTTACACTTATAAACTTGTATAAAATATTAATTAACGGTGAATGCGCCAAAGACAGCATATATGGGATGTTTACCGGACGAGGGATATTGGCTGGTAACAGATCATATAAATGGGTTCTAAGTATTAATTAATATTTATAATGCAAAATACCTGTCTTAAGATTGACGTTTCATTTATTTATATTGTCTGTTCATTTATTATACGGGAATTGATGCGAAGACTTGCAAATATTAGTTAAAACGTCTTTACACATCTAACCTTGAAGTGATGCAACTATTTTAACACGCAATCGTATGTAGTAATGTAATTAACAAATGTAATAAAACTTTTAAAACTTTTGAACGAATTTGAACTAATGAACTGCTTCTAAAATAATTACACAGAAATATTTGCAAAAAAAACCTTCTTAGTAGAATTCATTTGAATAGAAAATTAAATATTAATTCAAATGGTTATACGAAAGCGAGAGGTTAATCAAATAAATATAAAATATGCTAAGTTGAATCGAGTAGGTCTACAATACGTGACATTTTTTACATTCGGTGTTCAAAAAGTTGTTCAATTTTGATTCTTATGTATAGGAGTTGAGGGTTCAATTATCTAATGGTGTAGTGATTTGACTTAAATTTCCTACGTCCGATTTAATACGCGTTATATTGAATAGTCAATGTTTCTATGAGAAATTTTATCCATTGCTTTCACTATGATTGATTTACTAAATAAAACATCAAATTAACTGTATTTCTAATTGCCTCAAGTGGCGTATGATGAGGTTGCTGATCACTAAGTACTAGGTTCAAAACCTAGGTCGAACAGAGTGTCATCGATATTTTCTCCATATAATTCTCAGTAGCAATTCAGAGTGTAGAATTGTGCCTGATATAATGGTAACAGACTCCCTCCCTACTACCTTAGGACCTAACAAAGTCAGTTAAATAAATGTGTACACAAAGCAACTTTAGCATCACCGATTGGGTGTGTGTGTGTGTGTGTTTGAGTGATATACGCTGTTGGCCGTGAGGCCTATATAGCTTCACCGGACTTAAGGGCGAGCGTGCAATCACTACGCTCGAGCCAGAAGGGCAAGGGGTCGCCCCTTGCCCTTATATTCGAGGGCGCCTCAAGTCGCGGCCGGCGGTAGCGACAAGGGTCGGGTTCGTAGTCGGCGGCGGCTACGATTAACGGATTCGCATGGGAAGATGCGTTCGCGAAGTGTCGAGTTGTCGCCTATGGCGCTAATAGATTTGAGACCGAGATCGGAGTGGAGGTCGACATTTCGTTCGAACCACGGGGCTCCTACAGCTTTGCGGAGAAAGCGGGACTGAACCGCTTGAAGTTTATCGATGTGAGAGTGGGCTGCATGCCCGAACACCTCACATGCGTACGTCATGATGAGCCACCGATTGGGGAATATAGGCGCGTCGGTGATAATTTATTTTAATCTATATTTATACACGACTACCTATTTAAGTATTTATTGACTGAATTTAGCGCTGTGATGTAAAAACCACCGTTATACACACCACTTTCATGGACTCCTAATATTCCCATGCTTATCTTATCAATACCGGATTTCCAAGCGTCTGTATTAGATTCATAATTGTAGTCGATTATCTTCAGAGACAAGGAAGTGAACGGCCATCGGTATCGATGCAAGGGACCGCACTAAAGGCATGCTTCCGTAGTGACGCATGCGCGGCTGAATCAGCGATGTGTATCGCTCCGGTTACCGCTAATGAGACCAACGAGATGACATTTACACTCGCATTCACTGCAAAGGTTATTTGTAGGCGACAATTGGGTAAGATCAAGGACCAGTTGCAATTTGCCATCGTGTTACGTAACTGGTAAAATATAGGTGACTTTGACCATTTCTTAGACATCTGTGATATTTATATAATGTCAGCCTATACTGCCCACTGCTGGGCAAAGGCCTTCTCTCCCAAATCGAGGTGAGAGAGATTAGGTCATACTCCACCACGCAGACCTCGTGGGGATTGGTGGAGGCAGGTTTGTGGTCACCTGCTGTTCCAACTCGGCTTAACGACTACCACATTAAGTGGTAACTGGAACCAACGGCTTAACGTGCCTTCTGAAGCATGCCACAAACGGTCTCCTATCTCAGGCCAACTGATTCGAACGCTGCTTAAACTTGGTGATCGGTAAGAACACCGCGGTCGCACAGCGCTTCGAGCGCCTCAACGCCTGCTGTGATACATCGACTTAAAGTTATTATTAAAAACTAGAGTAGAGCTCGACTTATTCGTATCATCATCGACGGAATGATGCCCACCCACTGTAGTACAAAGGCCACCCCCCAAGTTCGCCATAATGACTGACCTTATGCTCCACGCTTTCAGGTTTTACCCGCGATCTTATTTATTTAGGCAAGTTTCTAGTAGTAGTCTTATTTATATAGAAATATCTGCTTGTCTACGCAAATAAAAATGTATTCTTGACAAGGAATTTTTTACAGATATCTAATTTTTTTTTACCGTCAACACTCCAGATATTTAGTGGACTGACACTGAGTAATTTGAGCTCTAGACATATTGTAATTTAAGTATAGTAAGTACATCTTATACTATCATTTTCGTCATCTGATACAAACACTACATATTCTCAGAAATGAAAATAATATTCCACAAAATTTAATATATAAGTCGAAAGTTGGATCTTAAACCGATATGTTGCTTAAGTAACCGTAATTGGGAAATTCCCTAATATAATAAGAGGATATTCACTTCCATTATCTTGCATCTATATAATTCAAGGAATGCTCAATAAATGCACCGTAAAATTGCACACCAGTTAGAACCGCCACGGGTGCGGCGTGCAGCAAAGCTAAGACATTTCGCTGGAATGCAAAAGCGACACAACTAAAAAAGCAAGAACAAGCTTTATGGTTTTGAAATAAGAGTGCTAACTTAAATAATCATATTTTAGAGTTGTAGCACTTTTAGATTCGGCCAACGATATTGTGGTTTTAAATTGAACGTTCATTTTACAGCCAGTCCGAACATTATTGTGCGGTCGAGTAACCACAGTTTGACAAGACCGGATCGAATCCATGACAGAACAAATGTTGCGATAGCGATATATTTGAACAACACCACAATACATCGCTTTGATACCTTTCCGCATCGTGAGTGGACCACGGTCACACACACAAAATACCCCATTTGAAAGAAGATCAGCCTTGTAAATTTTATTGTTTTTAATTAAATACTCTTGTAAGATACTCGGAAGGTTACGAGTTCAGTGGGTGAATGTCGAACGAAAGTTTACTGAAGAATTAATTGTTAATGTCATGGCAGGAATCGGAACAACGCTTACCAATTATGCCAAATTTGACCAGTATTGAAAAAAATGTTGGAGCACGGCCCTTATTTGCTGTAAATCGTGTTCGTGAAATGATCGTTTAATGGTACTTTTGTGGTATACAGAATATCATTACTCGATTATTTCACAAATTTGTCGTAACGCACCGCGTTTGATCATAGAGAATAAAGGTCAAAAGAATAAAATAGTTCGGATCACAGGTATGATTTGTTGGGGTTGGTCCCTGTACGAGAGAAATAAGCACGATCAGCTACTTTTTTGTACTGGGCCGAGTGTTTATGACTAAGAAATTACTGCTTTAAGTCGTACGACACAGGCATGACTCCTATCGAATAACAAGTTTATTAAAACAGACTTTGTCTTCGCCATCATCGACTTATACGCCTTCGTTGTTAGCAGTGTGCACCTAGTTTATGTATCATGGTTTTACTTATCTCTCTATCGAATGGATGCTTCGAGAACTATTTAGTAAGTGCATGTAACTCACCTTCGTGCCAAGTTGATGGATATATCAAGTATCAGTTCACCGACACTGCCGAAGTCTTCTGCCTTCCAATCGCCCTTCGGGTGAGATACCACTAAGGAGAAAGGAGAAGGTTGTTCATTTTCCCAAAAAATCATTAGGTACTTTACAACAAAAATGGTGTAAGGTCTAATAATCATCGTTAAGTGTAACTGAGAAAAACATGAATATACATCATCATCATCATAACCTTTCTATAGTCCGACTTCGGACATAAGCCTCTTCCAAAACCTTCCAAGTCACTGTCCTGAGCCATTTGCATCCAATTTGGACCTGCGTGTTGTCGGATATCATTAACCCATCTTTCAGGTGGCCGGCCTCTGCCTCGCGTGGTGTCTCTTGGTCACTATTCTAGAGCCTTTCTAGTCCACCGTCTTTGGTCCATTCGTGCAATCTGTTCTGCCCATCTCCGTTTGCGACTTTCGATTGTGGTTACCGTGCTACTTGTTCCGTTTTCGGTCTTGAAGCGTGGAGACCACAACTCTCACAAAAAGTCGGCCGAAAAACGAAGCGTTGTGCTAAGCTATGGACAAAGCAATGCCCGCGACAAATATACTATTGATACGAAAAAGAATTTGGTGTAGAGCAGTGGTAAATGTGTTTTTGACTTATGTTGTAAGTAAGTTTGTATGTATATGCTCCATATGTTTGTAAGAGCTTTTGTATTGGCCCAAACAAATAAATTCTTTTTGACTTTGACTATGCTAACTTCTATTAGTATTACATAATTCTAAATGCATATTTTCACCCAAATAAAAAAAATCCTTACAAAGGTAAGACGCGAATGTTATAATGATACTAGTGAAAATTTCGATAAATTGAGTTAGAACTCTAATTACAAAATAAAAAACCTTGATTTCTGTTCTTGTTTTATCTGGTTGAATCATTTAGTTCAGCCAGCGATGTAGAGAATGTTGCGTATTATTATAAAATGTTTCTGTACCACAGAAAGTGGTCAGTGCGGTATAAAAATGTTATAATAACGTAATGAGTGCAGATTTCTTCCGCTTCTCGGATCTGATGACATCGCTAAGCCGTGATTTGCATGTTACACGTACTTATTTTAAATTTTGGGTCAACATTTAAAGAGGCTTGGCAACATTGATTATTTAAAAAATAAGTTCCTTTTGAATTTGTAACAGCAACATGTTCCCGAGATGAAAATAGGTTTTTGTTATTGCAATACTGACAGATAATTTTGATGAAAAAAATGCACTTAGATATTTTTAATTAGTGAAAGTAAAACGCATATCTCACTGGTCACACTTGCACAATTATCATTTTTTAATTTTAATTGTAGAATAATGTATTCAGATAGAGTAATTTCGAAACGATTGTTACGAAAGAAACACAAAAAGATCTAATATAATTCTGCTTCCAAAATTCAGTGACCGCTCAGTAATTAAACTGAATACAAATGGTGTACTTCCAAACCACAAATGTTAAAAAGCTTACAACGTGATATACTTACAGATTCTGTTTCTGGCCTCTAGATAAGCTTGATTAACTGCATCGTATGTGATGCAACCTCTTTGACCCTCGTAGCCGCTGAAACAAAAAATATGTAAATTAGCATCAGTGAGTTAATTTTATTTAAAGTATCAATAAGGCTTCGAATTTCCTGTAGAGACCAGTGACACCTTTACCAAAAAATGTGATATGTAATATGTATCTAGACTTTAGTGGGTTGTCCTCAGACTTCCAAAACCGCTGGTTCTCGAAAAAATAATCTTTCATATATTAATTCCTGTGACTTCTATAAAAATATTTTTTATTTCCCATTACATCCATGAATAAATTTTAAGGTAAAAAAAAATATTTTATGTAGTCAACGTAGGAGACAAAGTAGGAGAAAAAATTTATTTTATTTATAATCAATCAAGTTTATGTGTATTTATTAAAACAACCACGAATCCAAGAAAGAACTAAATTTTAACGATAATATTTTTTTACGTAAAATTCACGGGTTCTATTGACGATTAATAAAGAGATGAATTACGGAAAGCATAAAAAATGGCTACCAATACCAATAATCCATATATACCCAATAATTTCTATCTAGTTACCGACAACGCACCTTCTCTCCCTGTTCATGTTGACTGTACAATATATTTCTTGGAAGTCGTGGGAAATAAAAATAAACATCATGAAAGGAGTGGAAATTAATTTTTAGAAGTCTGGGAATAACCTACTTTAGTGTACGTAGGGTGAACACAGTACACCTCTACCAGCCCCGCTTTTGGAATAGGTGTGAGTGTTTTTAATGGTGCTCATAAAGCTTTTACGTGTCAAATTAGCAGGCACGCATAGAAAATAAAGAAAGTGATGTTTTGGGAATAAGCGATACAAAATGGCCGGGCAAGGGTAAACATTTGACACCAGATGGCAAGGTGTTGAATCACTCTGCAAGTAGTTGTTGGAATCCTGCTTCCCAGTAATGTTTCGAATGCGGTGACTAGCTTTGTGCCTCTGTCTAATCGCGTAATTATGATTAAGCTGGACGCTAAACCGTGCTGTATTAATATCATACAAGTATATGCACCTACCATGCAGCGACCACAAGTAGAGCTGGATGAGTTTTATGCCGAAATTCAAACTCTTATGAAAAGCATAAAGAAACACGAGTCATGGTCATGGGGGATATGAACGCCAAGGTGGGTTCGAATGTAGTCCCGGGCGTGACAGGCGCTTACGGACTCGGTGTGCGGAATGAGAGAGGAGATACCCTAATTGAATTTAGACAGGAGCATGATCTTGTATTACAAACTGATCGAACTGAATGAACTGATCTTGTATCATAAACACATTATTTAAACTACCGGCACGTAGACTTTATACGTGGACCTCGCCAATGCATACTTTAGACCATATTGTGCGAAATCAAATAGACTTTATCATGGTGAACAGGAGATACCGGAATTGTGTGTTAAGTGCTCAAACGTACCCAGGCGCAGATATACGATCTGATCATAACCCCGTTGTTGTAAACAAGCGATGCAAACTAAAACGCGTGTTCAAAAAGAAAAGCACCAAGAGACCAAATGTAAGAAAACTTACAGATGAGGACATAAGAGCTCAGGTTGCAGATGAAATACAAGTGGGCATCTAGTTCTACCACACTGACACAAATTGACGAGATCTGGGATGGGTTAAAGTCGAAAGTAATCGATATCTGTCACAGTTTTCTTAAACCATCACCCTCTGACTCCACCTTAAAATTGATGGAAAAACGGAGACTGTGCAAAAATACGAATGAAGACCGATACAAGCAGTTACACCAGCTAATCTGCGAGGAGATAAGCTAAGTGCAAGTGCCCGTGTAGCATTTCTCACAAATAAATGTGAACTTATCGAAGAACTGAACCGGAAACGATGATAGCTTCAATTAGCAAGCACAAGCACCTTAAGGAAAAGGTGGGGTGGAACCGCAGGTCTATAACTGCCTTGGGTGATGCCGGAGGGAACCTTCTTTTGGATGTTGAAAGCAAGAAAAATGTCTGGAGCAAGTACATCACAAATATGTTCGCAGATACATCGAGAAACCTTACTGCGCTCGCAGTTGATGATACTGGGCCCTTTATTTTAAAATCAGATGTTTTACGAGCATTGAGAATAGCAAAGAAAGGGAAGACGCCTGGACCCAATAACATCCCAATCATTTTAATTTAATGACCCATTTTTTCAATAAAATCTATGAAACCGGAGTATTCCCTAAAGATTGGCTGAAATCAACTTTCATTACTCTACCAAAAAAAGCAGAATGCAAAGATGTGCAAAGAGTTTCGAACGATTAGCCTGATGAGCCATGTATTAAAATTCTTATCGATCGTGCAGGATAGGATCCGACCAATTTTTTTTTTTTTTTTTTTTATTCCTGTGTCGTGGGTGCGTTTACAAACATGAAAATTCACAAACAAATACCCAGACCGGAACAAATAATTGTGGATCACACAAAGATTTGTCCCGTGCGGGAATCGAACCCGCGACTATTCGACACAGTGGGCGGAGCAGCTCAAGCTCTTAACCACTGCGCTAAATCGTCGTCTTTGCATTAAATGTTCTTGTACAGAAATGTCGTGACATGCAGACTGATGTTTTATTGTCTTTTATCGACTACGAAAAAGCATTTGACTGCGCCAAACACGAATTGCTAATAAAGCACTTGATGAATATTGGTTTGGATGGCAAGGACATCACAATAATATAAACAATTTGTATAAGAACCAAAAGGCTACTGTGTAAGTGGAGTACGAACATACAGAGGAGGTTAATATATGCCGTGGTATTCGTCAAGGCTGTATTTTGTCCCCCCAATATTTATTCCAAGGCTATTATGTCTGAGGCTCTAGATGGAGTTGATTGGGGATAAGGGTTATTGGACGGGTCATTAACAACCTGCGCTATACTGACGACACTGTTCTCATCACCTCATCTGAGAGAGATATGCAGAGGCTTCTAGACAGAGTCCATGAGAGTAGCAAAAAAGCCGGTCTGTCCATTAACATTTTGAAAACCAAATATATGGTAGTATTCTGCGATCCCGCATTACAACCAAAGATATAGGTAGGAACTAAAGATCTTGAGCGAGTCCGACATTCAAAATATCTTGGTGCTTGAGTTAATGAAGTATGGGACTCTGATCAAGAGATAAAGACCCGGATAGAAATTGCTCGAGCATCATTTAACAAAATGAGGAAAATTCTGTGTTGTCGGCAAATTAACCTTAAGCTCAGAAGTCGCATTCTCTTATGCTATATTTGGCCACGTACGGCTGTGAAGCCTGGACTCTTAAGGAGGATACCAAGAAGCGCCTTGAAGCATTTAAAATGTGGTGCTACCGACGCATGCTCCGTATAAGCTGGACACGGAAGGTCAGCAATGATAGAGTGCTCCAGCGTATTGGTTGACCCGAATATTGATGCAAACCATCAAAAAGCGAATAATTGGATATCTCGGACACGTGCTGCGTCACGATAGATATCATCTGCTTCAATTGATTATGATGGACAAAATTGAGGGCAAAAGACGCGTTGGACGACGGAAAATATCATGGCTGCGAAACATTAGAGAGTGTACCGGAATTGCCAGCGTTCAGCAGTTGTTCCATATGGCTCAAGAAAGAAGCACATACGTAGAGCTCCGGCTAACCTCCAGTAATGGAGAGGCACTTGAAGAGAAGAAGAGAGATAGAAAGTCCAGATTTACAAGAACCTAGCACAAAATGTATAAAATATTAACGTCACGTCACAGTAATTATACTGTGACTGTGACTGCTTCGTTGGTCTAGTGGTAAAGCACATCGATGGTGAATCCTAGGTCAGACAAATGAAGTTTTTCTAACGAAAAAAACTTCCCAGTATGAGTCCGGAGTCTGGAATTGTGCCCGGTATATGTCAATAGGCTCGCCCCCTATTACATGGGACCTAACATCGTCGGCGAAACGTGGGTGTACTCAGTATACCTCTGACACCCCCACTTAGGGAATATAAGCGTGATGGTGAATTAATTACGTGAGTCACGTAACTAGTAATTCGGTTAAAAATAATATGATACACAATATTTATTTTAACCGTAAAACTCGACCTCGTGGCCCACAATCTAAACGAACGTATCTAAGGCTAAATTACTTAATACGATAGAGATCGTTTTCTAACATAGTTTTAAGTGTTTTCACGGGATTCTGCAATTTAGCAACATCTGATGTTGTCGAGATAACAGTCATTACCTTTCTAGAAATAAATGGTGAGTTACGTGAATAGGAGAATGTCGAAAACCTCTATAGCAGTATTATTATCATTTTACTTTTCTGTGAGGAAGAGACGGGCCTATGTATTTCGTATAACCAAGTCTCTTTGTTAAGGCAAGATCAGCGTATACTGTTAGAAAGATGTAGAACACGTTCAAGTTAGCAATAAGTGTTAATTACATGTCAGCTTCATAACATTTCTCCAATGCTAAGTATGCCTTATGTCAATGTACGTACATATAATTCTAAACTACGCCGTCACAATGACTTTTTATTTTTTTTCGCGTACTGTTAGATTTGTTTCTATAGTTATGTATGATTTTTTTTCACTTGAATCACCTGGGTGTTAACTGGCGACTAATTTGTGTCTAATAATCACTGAGCGGCAAATCACCCAGGTTTTTTTTCTGTTGTTTTATGAGTAAATATTGCAAAAAATTGCAATATTTACTCATAAAACAACAAGCTACGATTCTTTGACTAATTTTGGTTGAACATTGAATTTCTACAAAAGCGGGCCACACTGAAATGTTATCTTTTAATGTCAGTGAACCCGTAATCTTCAATGCAATTTGTCTTCTTTAGGTAACGGCATTTATTGGTTTCTTTGGCATTTGGAGACTGACTAAGAGCCATGAAAGATCTATTTTTTGAGAGTTAAAGTTACAGTTTGAAAAGTAGTACGCACATTGCCTCTATAAGTTTATAGCTTTGTAAAGAGCCTTGTTCAGGTACATTACGAAAATACAGAATTCTAAGAGTACATCCTTTTGCTGAATGATACAGTTCCGATCTGACTTTTATTATTATATTATTCAAATATTGTGCTATTTATCACATGCGTAAATAATATAATGTCCATTGCAACCACCATACTATCAGAATTGATGGACCACAAGTCCTCGTAAAAACACTGATTTCCACCATGGTCTACTAGACTTTTAAAATAACGCCCTAAGTTCAAGCATAATCTCAATTCTCATAACATTACAAGAACTTAAGTCACTCTGAAGTCATGTTGTGAAGACTGGACCAACAAAGGAAGGTATGTACCACGTAATAACGAAAACATTTTTTTTTATTTTTTTTGGACATTAAGCACCTTCCCGTGACATGAGTGCTGGTAAGCACTCGAAACGTCGGGAACTACAAATTACTCGCGACAAAATCTATAAAAGTAACTAGTTTAATTTCATGACGTGTATTGTATTCGTCTAAATCTAAGAAGTCGATGCATATTTTTTGAAGTTAATACATATAGATCTGATTGATTGATTAATTGATCCGACCGATTTCGGCCATGGCGACCACTTTGACCCCTAGTCGGAGTAATGCCGCTGATGCGCTCGAAGATGGCTTATGTAGCCTATCTTCGCGGCGAAACTCCGTGCACACTGAGGGCACGTGAGTACGCCGTTCTCATAGTTGTATGATATGGCAGCAGGTGGGCGGGCCTTTAACTGATTGCGTTTGGCGTCAAGATCAGCTTTACGCTGAACCTCGAACTCGTGTACTTGGCAGTAGATACTACTACTAGATATACTTGTATAGATCTACTCATATGCAGAACCATACAACCAAATCGTGATACATCAAAACCGTATTATTTACAAACATTAAAGATTTGTTCCGGTTCTTCGTCAAATGTTTGCAGTGGACTGACACTTTACATAAATACGCTATAACCATTACACGACACTAATTTGTTCTGTGTATTAACTTTCCTTGCTAATAAAGTCTACTATGTATAACGGTATTTTAACAAATAAATAGGAATCGTAGTGTGGGACGATACCTCATTCTTTCGTATGTAAATCTCATTTTTGTACAAATAAAAATACGTTCTAAAGAGCTGAGACCGTAAGTACTAGTTACGAAGAATCTAAAACAGGTGATAGTAGCCATCCTTCTAAATTATATACTATAACTATGACGACCCTACGTGAAAATAAAAAAAAACAAGCGGTTTTATATGAAATGTTGATACTTATTCCGCCAAATGTATATAAAACTACTCTTTTTTCCGGTTAGTGTCGCCGTAGTAAAAGTTGTTTGTATCGATAAGTACCTACTATCCTGTTTCAGGTTTTGCGCGCCCGTCCCTTACATCGCATACTAACATACTATACTAATTACGAGTATATAGGTACTATTAGCTGCCACCCATCTATCTGACTGCGCCTTTGCTACTCAATCGGTTCAGTGATCAAATTGATTGTGTATTTTTTATGGAAACCGTGATCTGTATGATCTCGCTTTTTATATAGAAGTTATTAACATCAGTATTAGCCACTGTGCTGGACCATTCATGTTATTAAAGTTTGAGTTAAACTTATAAATGTGCCTTTATGTCGATTAATTATAACGATCTCCCACATAAATTCGTAAATATCACCATGTAAACATCTTTATTACCGCATTGTAGAAGTCGGTAGGCGGCGTAACAAACTGCTGTTAGCTGATGCAATAACACTTTACGGGAAAAAGTTAATCGTGTGAATCGAAGACGCCTCTCCTTATCCGCTGTAGACGTGAGAACTGAGAACGGGATGTTTGGTAACTGACCTGACTACCTGTTGGTGCTTTATATAATTTTAATAGCTAGGCATTCCAACATAGGTCTTTGACTTTAAAAGAATACTGTATACCTAATACTTAAGACATCTTGGAGTTTGTTTTTATATACAATAAAACTTTCCGCCGCGTGGTTCCCGGCTTAGAATAGGACCAACCCATCTCATCCCATCAGGTGTCGTACAAGGCGACTAAGGGAAAACTAGGGAATGGGCAGCAGCGTTCTCTTAACACTTCTGCGATCAAAAACTGCGCTCGCCAACCCGCCTGCCAAGCGTGGCGAGTATGGCAAATCCCCCCAATCACTATTATGGAAGAAAAGAAGAAAACCAGGCCCCTAGTCCCCGGCAGTCCTGATCGTCCTGGCCACGGTAGCAGCCATGGTAACGACAGGACAAGGGGTGCTAAGAATCTCCGGCAGAGATTCGGCTACCACCAAAAACGAAAATTGGCCCTGGTGACATACAACGCACGCACTTTGAGGACAGATGAGAAGCTTGTTGAGCTGGAAGAAGAGATAAACAAGTTGCGGTGGAATATTGTTGGTTTATCGGAGGTGCGAAGAAAGGGCGAGGACACGATAACCTTAAAATCCGGCAACTTGTTTTACTACCGGGAGGGCGAACAGCAGTCCCAAGGTGGTGTCGGATTTATCGTTCATAAGTCACTCATAGACAACGTTGTGTCCATCACTAGTGTGTCGAGCAGGGTAGCGTACCTGATACTCAGAATATCCAAAAGATATTCGCTGAAGGTCATACAGATCTACGCACCGACCTCGACATACTCAGATGATGATGTCGAAGTTATGTATGAGGACATTAGTAGAGCCATACATACTTCCAAAACACACTTTACAGTGGTTATGGGTGACTTCAATGCGCGGCTGGGCAAACGGGGCGATGATGAGTTGAGAGTGGGGCAATTTGGATATGGGCAGCGCAACCCCAGGGGTCAGAGGCTGGCCGAATTCCTGGAGAAGGAGGGACTCTTTATGATGAACTCTTTCTTCCAGAAGCCGCCTCATAGGAAATGGACCTGGATGAGCCCTGATGGTTCCACCAAAAACGAAATAGACTTCATAATGAGCACCAAGCGACAAATATTTAATGATGTCTCCGTGATCCACAGGGTAAAAACCGGCAGTGATCACCGAATGGTCAGAGGCACATTAAATATTAATGTCAAAATGGAAAGATCGCGTCTGATGAAGTCTACGCTCCGACCTTGTAATGCACATATCCAAAACCCCGAGAACTTTCAACTCGAATTGGCAAACCGCTTCGAATTGCTAGACAGCAGCGCATCAGTGGACGAAATCAACAACAGGCTGGTAGAGACTGTCCATACGGTCGGGTCCAAGTATTTTAAGCCCCACCGTAAAAATAGACCTCAAAAACTATCCAACTACACCCGAAACCTCATGGCTGAGCGACGTTCCATGACGCTCCAAACCTCAGATGATGCTAAGTCCTATAGGCAGCTCAATGGACAGATATTGAAGTCCTTGCGACAAGACTTACGGTCCTTCAATACAAGGCGTATTGAGGAGACCATAGCACAGAACAAGGGCTCTAAAGTGTTCGCAAGAGACGCGTCTATTGGGCAAAGCCAGTTGACGAAGCTGAAGATGGAGGACGGAAACGTAACGTCGAATAGGTTGGAGGTGCTCAGGGAGATAGAGAGGTTCTATGGGCAGTTGTATACCTCAGTAGCTGAACCTGTTGTTGACTTGGTAAAAGACCCTAGAGCCAAGCTAACCCGACACTACACTGAAGATATCCCGGACATCAGCCTGTACGAGATTAGGATGGCTCTCAAACAACTCAAAAATAACAAAGCGCCGGGCGAAGACGGAATTACCGTAGAGCTTCTGAAAGCGGGCAGAACGCCAGTACTTAAAGTCCTTCAGAGGCTGTTTAATTCCGTCTTGCTTGAAGGAAAAACGCCGGAAGCGTGGAACAGGGGTGTGGTGGTACTCTTTTTCAAGAAAGGTGATAACACTTTACTGAAGAATTATAGGCCCATCACACTGCTGAACCATGTTTATAAGTTGTTTTCGAGAGTCATTACGAATCGTCTCGAACGCAGGTTTGATGACTTCCAGCCTCCCGAACAAGCCGGTTTCCGGAAAGGCTTTAGTACCATAGACCACATACATACGCTGCGGCAGATTATACAGAAGACCGAGGAGTATAATCGGCCACTATGCTTGGCGTTTGTGGACTATGAGAAAGCCTTCGATTCGATCGAGACTTGGGCGGTTCTTAGATCTCTCCAGCGATGCCGCATTGACTATCGGTACATCGAAGTGTTGAAGTGCTTGTATAATAACGCCACCATGTCAGTCCGAGTACAGGGGCAGTGCACGAAGGCAATCCCCATAAAAAGAGGAGTAAGACAGGGAGACGTCATTTCTCCGAAACTGTTTACGGCCACCTTAGAGGACGCCTTCAAGCTCTTGGAATGGCAAGGACTTGGCATCAACATCAATGGCGAATACATCACTCACCTTCGATTTGCCGACGACATTGTGGTCGTGGCGGAGTCGCTGGAAGATCTAGGACGAATGCTCGGTGACCTCAACAGAGTATCTCAACAAGTGGGTCTTAAAATGAACATGGACAAAACCAAAATAATGTCTAACGTCCATGTCGTACCCACCGCACTCACCGTTGGGAACTCTACTCTTGAAGTTGTCGACGAATACATTTACCTGGGACAGGTAGTCCGGTTAGGTAGGTCCAACTTTGAGAGAGAGGTCAATCGACGAATCCAACTCGGCTGGGCAGCGTTCGGGAAACTGCGCAATATCTTCTCATCCAAAATACCTCAGTGCCTTAAGACTAAAGTTTTCAGTCAATGTGTGTTACCAGTGATGATATATGGATCAGAGACGTGGTCTCTTACAATAGGTCTCATAAAAAAGCTCAGAGTTGCTCAGCGAGCTATGGAGAGAGCTATGCTCGGCGTTTCTCTACGCGATCGAATCAGGAATGAGGAGATTCGTAGAAGAACCAAGGTTACCGACATAGCCCTTAAGATTAGCAAGCTGAAGTGGCAATGGGCGGGCCACATAGCGCGTAGATCGGACGGGCGTTGGGGCAGAAAGATTCTAGAGTGGCGACCACGTATTGGCAAGCGCAGCGTGGGACGACCGCCTGCCAGATGGACCGACGATCTTGTGAAAATCGCAGGAAGTCGTTGGATGCAGGTGGCATCAGACCGGTTACGCTGGAAAGCGATTGGGGAGGCCTATGTTCAACAGTGGACAAGTATGGGCTGAGATGATGATGATGATGAAAACATTCCTGTAGATAGACTTGCATTGTAGACTTTTATCTTCAGTCGTTATAAAGAATAAGAATAAGTCGTTATAAAGAATACGTTAAAAAGAATCCTGCAACGCACGCACGGGCTCCATCTACCGATCTACTATATCATTATGCCACTCCACCACTCCGGGATGTCATTCCTATGGAAAATAATATGTATTAAATGCTCTAAATTACATAATTAAATTACATAATTAATATTTGTATTTTGGAGATTTTGACGGACCCATTATAGGATAAAAATATTGCATAAGTAAATCATTCTAGTCATATCTCTCTGCTTGTCACAAGCCTTCTCATACAAATCGAGGTTAGCCAGAGGACGTCACACCGAAAAACGTATACCGAAAATTAAAATGATTTATTTAGTTATTTATATTAAAGGTTTGTTGATATACATAACATAATTTATGTCAAATTTATGCAAGATAATAATTAATCGCATACCTATGTAGATAACATGGAGGCGTGAATACTCGTATGAAAAGTATGACCCGTAAAGAATCAGTATAGAATTATTTAGACCATACATTATTCGATATAATAAATATGTATATCAGGAAGATAACATTTGGTTGGCCTCTGGCAATTTAATGTGTCTAAATGAGACGTATTAATTGCTTTAGCAAAAATCTTTTATAAAAAAAAGGTAAACCGCCTTCAAAAAGCAAAAAAATAAATATTTGAAGTCGGTGCTGGTTGGTGCAGTCGGTTACTTGGCACCGACTTCAACTATTTATTTTTTTGCTTTTTTAAAGTCGGTTTACCTTTTTTTTATAAAAGATTTTTATTTTACAATTTCAAGTGACCAGTGAATTATTCTATAGTAGGGTACCTATAGGATTGACGTAATACCCATAATATCTCAAGTTACACATGCCTATTGTTTGTCGTTAAGGAGTTACGTGGTGTATCTTCTAAGTCCAAGATCCAATGTCAATAAAATTAATATGGGACCACCTTGGAGATATACTGCACCCAATGCAAAAAAAAAATTCAAAATCGGTCCACAATTGACGGAAATATCGCTGAAGATACATGTATATAAAAAAAAAAAAGCATACATGCAACCGAACATAGAACCTCATCCTTTTTGAAGTCGGTTAAAAAGACAGTTAACAGTTTTGCTCCCTTCGGTCACATGGATGTCTAAAAAAAAGTTCGGATGCACGTAAATATAACAACGAGAAGTTGGATTTTTATTTGAGAGTTAAAATAAAAGTTGCATATGAGTTGATTGATTAGAAGTTGCGCCGATGCTACATAGAAAAATACTTTATCTACGAACATAAATTTAGTTTTTACACTATTTAATGATCTGACTTTCATAGAGACAAAAATATTAAGATGATAATATATTCTCTTCAAGGATTATAATAGATACATAAATAACATTGTCATCGCTTATAACACAAATGCCATTTTTGCGCTTTCTCTTGGCAAATCCATCATAATTCGAAAACTGTGAATCCACACCAAAAACTTCTGACATACATTTACAAACCGTGAAGTTGTCTCAGAAACTTGGTCTTTTATTATAAATTCTCACTTGATAAATGCCTTACAACGTGTCGATAAAATTTAGATGCTAATGCGTTAATAAACGCCTCAGTCGTATTGCAAACATTGTTCGAAGAGTCGATTATGTCCGTCGTTTACCGCTTTACCTCAATATATGGGAGTCGTGTCTCGACAAATACTTGACGAACCATGAGAGAAGGTCTGTAGGTCCAGCGGGAACTGGCCGCACCGTTATACGGAGGTAGTGCTAATGCATGTTTGTCATTCATTGGCTGACATGTGATGATGTTTAGATTGATCGAGCATATAGTAAGGCTTAATATTGCATATTATAGAAACAGAGCGGCTATTCTGCTAAGAAACTGGCCCATATCTACTAACAATTTCAACTAAAAGCTGAATCTTTACCGCCGCCGAATAATGTCTAAAAATAGTTAAACGCCGTTGAGGTTGCTATAATCGACAATAATTGATGTTTACTCTTCGAGCCTCCTATTAGAAGCCTAAACTGACTACACCAATTATCTGTACTTATAATATGACTAGCTAACAGTGAAGAAAACATCAAAAACAAAAAGACGGTTTTTGAGATTCTTTTGTATATGGAATTTTAATCTAAATGTTATAGAAAGAGGCATTTGAAATGATCTGCGTGAATAATGGTAATAGGCTCGCCTTTGTTACATTAAACCAAACATACCTCGGCGAAATATATTCAATTAATCAATGGGTACACCTTTGCCTACTCTTACGGCGAATGCGTGAGAGGTAATTATATTTATATAGAGTACAAGAATGTAAACACGATATATCTTTTTTAAAGGAAACATTGCTTATGCAGGGTCGACACGTCCTGTCAGCCTTGTTTGTCAGCCATTCTTCACTCGCAGTCAGACCGTAGCGTATCGATTTTGCGTTAACAAACGAAGATGTATTACAGACATGATTGTACTAAAAGTACTATAAATTAAGCGAAAGGATTTTGAAAGTGAACGTTCGTTGGCTAACACGTCTAGGAGATGAAAGCAATAGACCTACTGTTACGAAATCTAATTGAAAGGTCATCACGGAGTGAGCGGGAAACATGATGGATGAAACAATACCATTTTGATATAATAATTAAGCGCTAGGAAGCACGCATTCTGCAACGTAGGTCATAGTTAGACTATAGATATATGTATCTAGATGTATGTATCTCGCTCAGATTCACGGGCTTTAACCAGACCTTTAAGAGGGTTACATGGGGACATCTATCTTATCATGACCAAATAGACCGGGTCTTATTTGAAGGACAAGTCAGGAGTCTCCGTAACCGGCGAGCGTGTATGAGACGAACTATGAGAGTAGAGGAAGCCAGAGAGGTATGTAAGGAAAGAGCCTGTTGAAACTCTGTACTCTCTGCCTACCCCGTAAGGGATCTGGCGTGATGATATAGAATAGAATAGATAGAACATGGGGACATGGGTCCAACACGTAAAGGTCCTATGCGAGAATTTAATGTTATGTTAATCACCTGCTGAGATCAATTGTTGAAAATAAAGAAACACAAACATTAAACTGACTCCGGCAGGTGTAAGGACTATTGTAAATTATGGAAAGAAAACAATGTGAATGAGGTTTGATGGATAAAAACTAGATTATTTCAAAGGGGTAGGACACCGGCCGTAAATAGTGATACCTACCTATCCGTGGCTGGCCGTTATACTTATTATTAATATCCTTGCAAACAGCAAATGTTTTCGTCGAAGATTGCCTTTTTCATAACAAAATGTCACAGATTTTTTTGTTACTACGAATGATTGCCTAGTTAAAGCCGAAAATGACAAGAAGAGAACACCACATCATTTTTTTTGGCTTCACGTATATTTTCAGTTTCATGATAATAGCTGTTAGAAGCGATATACCACGACAATTTTTTTTTGGAAGATCATTTTAAAAATGATGAAAATATTTTTTTTTTAAATATCGATTCAAAAGCGCTAAATATACACCACCAAACTTTATACCTTCACTGCTTAACAATATACCTTACTAAAGATTAGAATAGATCGTTTTGGCGTAGAACCCCCATTACGTTAATACGATTACCTACCACTCATTCATTTTTATTTTTTAATTTCACATACCGGTCATTGGCATCTAGTTATAGGTATATTTTTTATACAAAAAGTTGGTTTGCATACCATTTAACAGGGCAGGTGTAAAGAAAGATCGATGCGAGTGTAAGCGTGTCGCGGAAGTGTGTCAAGTTTGCGCGCGCCGTGACGCAACGGTGTCACTGCGCATGGCGGTGGTCGACGCACTCCCGCGCACATGACATTGATGATGAGAATAGGGATACTATATTATATCTTTTGTATTGTAGCTTAGCATTTACTTCTCTCTTAAGTGTTTAGGATAGAGGTGAGCTTTTATTTTATTTTTATTATTATGTGGTCAACAAAACAGATTGCAATCAATTCCTTAACTAATTAAAAGAGCCAGAAAGGAATTTAGCCTAGACTATAAACCTACATAATAATTAATAGAAGGGAAGAGAGCGAGAGTAATAAAAATGGGAAAATTTAGAAGTAATAACACTTTCGATTTAATATATTAACTTTGCGGATATTATTCTCTGAATGGTCAAAGATATTAACTAGATCATATCCCGGCAAATCGCAAATATCGATGCCCATTCAAAATAAACCGGTGTTAAATATTGAGTACAACGACTTCTGCGACGAGTAAATTTCGCAGTAATAACCGTTAAAAGATGGTCACAGACATTCAACACACGATAAATTACGAGTGTCTGATAAATTTGGATTATTTCCGTGTAATATATTAAATTTGACGGACGATTTAGCGCAGTGGTTAAGAGCTTAAGCCGCTCCGCCCACTGCGTCTAATAGTCGCGGGTTCGATTCCCGCACGGGACAAATCTTTGTGTGATCCACAGTTATTTGTTCCGGTCTGGGTATTTGTTTATGTGAATTTTCATGTTTGTAAACGCACCCACGACACAGGAATAAATCCTAGTGTGGGGCTACGTTTTTAAAAAAAAAAAAAAACATCTTTACAAAGATAGAATACTTAGTCAATGCACAAACAGGTTCTTAACAGTAAGGCTTATGTGAGCTTTCAACAAGTATTCGAGAGTGCTTGCATTTAAGCAATAATTATATACAGGAACATTTATAAGATTGTGTTCACATTTCGTTTTGATGGAATTGCACTTCAACGTTAACCTTTCTAGAAACACGTTTTGCCTCTAAAGTTTATACTGATGGCATGATGATCGCATAACACTTTTTCGGGGCAGTGCAGCATTGTTTGCCAGGTGCGGATTCAATAGAGTCTCAATCAGTGTTTTTCCCATTACTCGTGCTCTCCGCGTCTTAACGAGACGGGATGGTCACTGGCGTATTTTATAATATATTATAATCGTTGACACACCTCTAAAGGTTACAAGTATTTTTTTTTTGGATTTTGTCCTGAATATTTTTATTGTGATCAACACTAATAGAGTAGCTACTCTGAAATACTCTTTTTACGCCATAAATTTTTTAGCGTACTTTATAGTTCACTAGTGGTCACACACAAAAAGATATCTTTTTCTTTTTTTATCAGACTACATAAATTCCTGGTTTAAATATTTAAATGGATAGCATCCTTTTATATAAATAAATATTGGTTGGTATAGCACGAACAGACTGCCGTTAGTGCCACGCTACCTAATTTATATGCAATCCTCTTCACGCTACAAATTAACTAAATAAACGTGAACGCGTATGCCAACATGACCGTTTCGTGGCTATCATTTTATTCATGATCCGTAATCTAGTAAGAATGATACATCGATGATTGCTTCTAAAGACGATGGTAACGTTATTTACAAAGATCATTAAAGCATATAATACTTACAAGTTTCCTTTAAGCAGGTTGATAGTGTAGTCGAAAGCGGAGCTGCGGCCGGGGCCAGTGATGTGTAGCGCGCAGTCGCCGTCGTCGCCGGCGGTGAGCGGCGCCAGCGCAGCGGCGCATGCGCACCACAGCGCTACTAACAGCGCCCTAAGAAGAAAAAAACCTTTTTAACAACACAGGAACTTTATATTGTAGTGTTAAAGTTCTGTTCGTATATCCGCAATCCTCTGCATGTCTCTTACGCGCATTTATCTTTCAACCGCCCCTTACTCCCTTTTGTGTTTTAAGCATCAAGATAATAAATCGGGTTATACTGACCCACTACAGGGCAAAGGCCTTCTCTCAAATCATGATGATAGAGACTACCACGCGAACCTAGTGCGGATCTTATTTATTATTATTATATAGCCGTTAAGTCCCACTGCTGGGCGTCTACCATCCTTTTGATTCTACTGTATTTGGGGGTCTTGAGGCTATTGGGGCTATCCTTACATATTATAAAACTGTGCTCTTAGCGGCGTCTGTCCATTCGGGTCGATGTCAGAAAGATTTAAAAGATTTTGATTAATTCGTTAATACTTTTATTGCTATTATGGAAAAAAAGGTAACTAGCTACTTTTTGTTTCCTTACTCTTTGCCTGAAATATAACCATACAGGGTTTTTAGGAATAACATTGATATACTTAAGTCTTACATAAGTCCTAATTTAGTTATATATCTAACTATCAGTTTCCCGCGACTTCGTATCCGGTCGACAACAGCGCCACCTACCGGGTCTATGTTATATAGCCTATGTTACTTCTGGATAAAGTAGCTTTTCAATGGTGAAAGAATCATTAAAATCGGATTACCCCGATTATCCAAACTCACAAATTTACCTCTTTTTTATATATTTTAAAAACTTAGCCCCCACACTAGGATTTATTCCTGTATTGTGGGTGCGTTTATAAATATGAAAATTCACAGACACAAATAATATTAGTCTTCATAATATTAGTATAGATTTTAACTACAATTACAATTACCGAGTATTCACAAATACAAAACCCGATAACAATATAACGAAAGATATGATTAAACCACAGTTCAAGTTCAATAATATTCATTAGAAGCGTAGAAAACTGCCTTTAACTGATTATTTACGGGTATCGAGCTCAGTCACCTGTAACTAGGTCAATCTGACCATCTCTGCGACGTTTTCATAAATCGCACCTTCATTTATTAACACCTAATAAGCTTACATAATTTATATATTAGGTGTTTAATAAATCAGTCTATACAGACCTACTGTTAGGCAAAAGCCTTCTTTCATAAATTAAGCTGAAAGAGAATTGGTCATACTCCAACACGCCGAAAAGAGTGCGGATTGGTGGAGGTAGGCCAGTGCCCACCCGCTGTTGGAATTTGGATTAACAATTGTAATATAATAATATTAGCCCTTTTAAAAAACTGAGAGGGCTTAGGCCATAGTCCACCACGCTGGCCTAGAGCGGGTTGGCGAACTTCACACACCTTCGAGAAACTCTTAGGCATGCAGGTTTCCTCACGATGTTTTCCTTGACCGTAAAAGCAATTGATAGTTAACTTTTAATACGCACATGCTTTTAAAAAGACAGAGGTGCGTGCCTAGGTTTGAACCCGAGAACTCTGACTTTGCAGTCCAAGGGTCTAACCACTAGGCTATCACTGCATATATGGCTTAACAATAACCACATTATATATTATACATACCACATTTTTTATGTACTTTTTTTGTAAATGATCTATCTATGTAACCATTTTCATAAATCTGTAATCCGTCCGACCACCTGATGATCAACTTACATTGTTCTCCCATACACCACAACAAAATGTAGATTAAAAAGGCTTGTAAAATTTTATTTTAAAAGAGTAACCGTGGAGCATCTTGCTCTTCTTCTCCACAGTAATGACATTCCGAAGTGGTGGTAGAGTCTTTGAGAGCTATGCTCGGAGTTACCCTGCGGGATCGAATCAGAAACGAGGAGATCCGCAGGAGGACGAAAGTCACTGACATAGCACTCAGAATTGCTAAACTTAAGTGGCAGTGGGCGGGCACATCGCTCGTAGAACTGACGGCCGTTGGGGCAGAAAGGTTCTCGAATGGCGACCACGTACCGGAAGACGTGGAGTGGGTAGGCCCCCTACAAGATGGACCGATGACCTGGTGAAGGTCGCGGGTAGAAGTTGGATGCGTACAGCACAAAGCCGGTCGTTGTGGCGGTCTTTAGGGGAGGCCTTTGTCCTGCAGTGGACGACTTTCGGCTGAAGAAGAAGAAGAAGAAGGTAGAGTCTTTGTTACTTTTCTGATGATTCATAAATACTATAATGGTTTACATGAATCCTACTAGACTACTCTTGGAATCATACTAGACTCTTGCCTGGGCTTTCATCCGCACATTGATGCACTAACCTCAAGGATTCGCAAATTAATCTACATCTTCAAGCACCTGCAACATGTTGCGGATGAGTCTGCGTAGGACGGTCTACTATGCACTCTGCCAGTCTTTACTTTTATACTGCATATCTTCCTGGGGCGGTTCAGCCAAGTCGAGTATCATCAAAGTGGAGCGGGCACAACAAGCTATATTGAAGGTGATATTCTTTAGGCCCTACCGATACCCTACAACAATGCTGTACGAGGAGAGCAAGGTCCTGTCGGTACGTCAGCTGTTCATACTCCACACTATTTTAAGGCAACACACACTGCTGACTTACCGCCGAGCTGCGGTCCTTAGTAAAAGACGCTTTGATCCAGTTGAACGTGCCTTTGATGGATTTAGTACTCGCTTCGCAAGTCAATACTTTTGCTTTCTCGGTTGCTATCTTTACAACAAAATAAATAAGATACTTCCAATATAATCTACAACAACCAACAAAACAAATGTGCAAAATAGAAACCACAAAATGGATTATGTCATTGAACTTTGACCGCACAGAGTCTCTTCTCGACGCGCCTCAGTAATTAAAAGACCCGTAGACAAACACACACACACACAATCGCACGTACATACGCGCACACACCCACACACTCACACACAAGTGACATGCAACTAAAAATGTCGAACTATGTTGTTCTAGAATAATAGCTGAATAACAAACATGTGAAGGATCTGGTGACCTGAAATACAGGTTTTACCTAGCTTGGGCACCAGTCTCCTGCAATAATCTGTGTTATGTTTCTAGACAATGTAATTAATTCAATATTGTGGTGAGAAATAAAGATTATTATTATTATTATGAATAAAAAATATTCTGATTCTGATTCCACAAGAAATGGTAGCCGGGATCAGCGCCTTATGGAACTTTCCAAAGGCCAGAATGGTCAAAAATGATAATGCCACAAACGTCCATCTTCGATTGACCCAGCGCAACGCGCAGTCATCACAAACAATATTATGATAAAAAAAAACATAATATCGTTGAATACACGAACGGCTTCGTCTAGTGGTCTAGAGCTTCCTGAATCGAAAAGTCGTGGGTTCGATCTCCGCTCGGGAAAAATCTTTGTGTGATTCACAAGTATTATATTCTTGTATGTGAATTTCAAGTTCGTAAACGCACTCAGCAGTGATAGCCTAGTGGTTAGGCCGTTAGACAGCAAAGTCAAAGGTCTCGGGTTCAAATCCAGGCACGCACCTCTGTCTTTTCGAAAGCATGTGCGCATTAAAAATGAATTATTACTTGCTTTAACGGTGAAGGAAAACATCGTGAGGAAACCTGCATGCCTAAGAGTTTCTCGAAGGTGTGTGAAGTTTACCAACTCGCACTGGGCCAGCGTGGTGGACTAAGGCCTAAACCCTCTCAGTTTGAGAGGAGGCCCGGGCCCAACAGTGGGACAGTTTCTTAACAGGAATAATATTTAAACGCACTCACGACACATGATTAATACTGTGGGGCTAGGTTTTTTAAATACGTGTGTTTAAAAGAATTCTTAACACAACGCGGCACAGAAATATTTATTTATTATTATATTTTCTTTTTTATGTATCTCGTTGAGATTCACGGCCTTTACCCGGACCTTTGAAAGGCTTGCATGCGGACATGGGTCCAACACGTAGAGGCCCTTTACGAGAAGTTAATGTTATGTAAGCCACCTGCTGAGATCACCTGCTAAAAATGAAGAAACATAACCAGCGAACTGACCCCGGCAGGTGCAAGGACTATTGTGTATTATGGAAAGAAAACAAGGTCTATGTAAAAGAGGTTTGATGGAAAAAAACTGGACTATTTCAACGGAGACGGACACCGGCCATAATTAGTGATACCTAATTACCCGTGGCCGGCGGTGACTCGCCGCTTACTAGATGGGCCCTCAAACGGTCGTCCTAGGACAACTGAGGGCAACACCGGTGTGAGCGGCTCAGGGGTGTAGAGAGGTGTGCTGCGCTTACTTATTCCACGAAAATAATTTCATTTGAATTTAGCTAGTTTCTAGTGTAAAATATCGATAAACATTCTTATATTAATATATACGAATCGTGCATTCATTATGTTATGAAACTTGCATTTGTAGGCAGTATGTGTCCTTGTACCTTTTATATTTCAACATCGCATTAATGTGTTAAATGATTAAATAAGGTAGTTAGTTATTTGATATTATGTTGTAATAACCTTATGGAGGTAATTTGGATTTGGTAAAAATGTTAATTTTCAAATAAATTTAAATATGAAGTATTTTAAAAATAAATATTTTAATTGTTGTTACTAATAATGCAATAAATAATAGTTGTGTTTCAAAAAGATATAGTGATATGTACATACTACCATTTCAATGAAGGGCTGATCAGAGACACATATAATATGATATTATGACAGTCCAATTTACACGGAACGCGCCCATGTAATTTTGTCAATTTTTGATAAGGCACGTGAAAATTGGTTTATAATTTCGAGATAATAACTACGTGTCAAAATAAATGTTCGTAGCCTAGATTATATATATGGTCCTTTTCTTAAAGAAGTTTAATTAAAAATTGGTTAAAGCTTTTGTAATTGAAAGAATCTTTATTTTATAAAAAGTTGCATTTATGTAATAGTGCAATTTCACGCGATGCAATTATAGGTAAGTAGGTAAGTAAGTATTGTTAAAAACTGAATAAATGCAGCTGAATTTCAAAATTTGAATTCTAATTTGGCAATGAAACAAGCAAGCGGAGCATTGTCCAGATCCCAAGTAAAGTTACAAAATATCCTTTACACAATTTTCATAAAAATAATTGCAATATTTTTATTATTCAATCAAATGTACCTAATGTTTTTCCACGCGGATGTAGTCTTTACGAATAAGATTTTTAATTTTAAGGCTTTAATTTCATTACAATTTTCAACTATTACAATTTTCTTAAAATGTACCACCGGATCGGATCGCGGCTTAGAAGATCCGGCGTAGAAACACAGCGGGCTTGCCTTTTTTTACTTTTCTTTCTCTTTTATTGTTTCCTTTTTTTTAACATATTGTGTGGATACAATGTTTAGGTTACAATTAAATAGTTCACGATTTAGCTCCAGTGTGATGAATTACGATCGATATATGAATCTAATAATGTTTTCTGTAAAAAGGGTCTAAAGGATTCCAGATGTACCAATCACCAAAAGCAGCACCCGTTCAAGAGTATGACTGCTGGAACAGCCATCACTCCTCTCAACCATTTTAGAGGGAAGGGAGTGACCCGCGCCAGACAGCCACCGCAAGCTAAGATATTTAATGAGCATGACCAAAGTCTGGAAATGTGCCCGGTATATGGCAATAAGCTCGCCCCCTACTTCGTGGACCTCAGCGAAAAGTGGGTGTACTCAGTACACCTCTACCACCCCCGCTTGGGGATTATAAGAATGACGGTGTTTAACGAAATAACGTGATGTGTAGATTTGAAATAAAATGGTTATTTCTAAAACGCCCGTACTTTTGTAGTCACAATCTCTGCTAAATAACGAGAATATATTTTAACATATCGCATACATACATGTATCTTTTGTATTGTTTTCAGATCCTTAATTATACTCTGAAACACTTGGGAATTTATCTCAAATGGGAAAATTACGAGTATTAGAAAAATGCAATATTCATGCAATTCCGTCGTTTAAGAGTGCTACGCCTAAAAGTTTATAATTAATGCAATTTTACGATTAATATTCAATAATTCAGTATAAAAAGAAATATTTGCGCACAACTAAATGTTCAGTGATTTACGACACTATATCTACCGGATGTTATTGACACAGTTAATAATTATGAGATTCGAACATTCTAGAGTGCTAGTAATTATAAGTACCTACTGGTTTTTCTGGTCAGGTGCCATATCAGCTCTAAATAAAATCATTAAACTGGTGTACTTTAAAATATATGAAAACTGTACTGAGGGCTTAGCACGAAAAGATTAATGTTAGCGTGACGCTAACGAGTTGATATGCCATCCTTGTCACATGAAAATGACAGCACGCTTACTCGTTAATGTCGGTCTTTTCATGCTGAGCCCTCAGATCAAAACATTTGATGGTTAAGAAGTCAAATCACGGAGATTTGATGCTGGAAGCAAAAGCAATTATTAAAGAATCAGATTGAGAATGACGCGTTAGGTGTATTGACTATAGTGCAGAGAGCTTAGCTTACGAGTAAATTGGCGTTAGCATAATGTTACTGAGAAATCATGTTATCACGTTCAACTTTATCTAGTAAATTTGTAGTGTGAAAATGATGGCATATCAACTCGATAGCCTTACGCTAATGTCTACCTGTTCACGATAAGAGTTCAACTAGTATAGTGCAACGTTTCAGACCTTATTTCCTCTTTTACAGGAGAAAAATCTTTCGAGAGATTCTCGATTATCTGCCAACGCCAAGACAAAGCAAAGAGATCTTTTCAACTATCTTTATAAAAACCAGTATCATTCTATGAGAGTGGAGAGAGGCAGAGATCAGTAAGTAAAGAACCTGTTGAAACTCTGTGCTCTCTGTGTACTACGTAGGGGATCTGGCGTGATGACATAGAAAGATAGACTATCATTCTTTGTATGGACTATTTCGTAATAAAATATAAAATCATAGCTTAAAAATTGGTTAATCGTATGAGTACATTGATAACGGCCCCAATTAAAATTCTAGCGTTTATTATTTAAAATATCTATCTACCATTTTGATCTAAAGATTCCTGCAGATCACTAGAAAAGTGAACCAATAGATTGTACGTTACAAAAAGCTTTAAATATAATAGAGTTTAACTTGTATTAAATAATTGGGTTCGTCCATTTACAGATCTTGCCTCATGTAAAGGGTTTTAGTATGTTGTAATAGAAGTAAATAGCGTTGCATCAGTTTTAGAAATGTTCATTAGTTCATGTTTCAATTAGATAAAGATATTAAATGTAAGTATTTCTATTAGGAAACAAGTTACACATAAATTGACGATGGCTTGGTAGTAGATTGCCGTAGATAGCTTGGCTCACGGGGTCTAATAGACACGGATTTGATCTCTACGACTGTACTAATATTAGAACACAGGAATGACTTGTTTGTTTGAAATCGATAACTTTGAAGCTACTGAACCGTACGAACGTATCAAAAAGTTACATAGACCCGGTAGCTGGCGCGGTTGGCAACCGAGTGCGAAATCGCGGAAAACTGCTCGTAGAGTATAAAACTATAGACCGCGAACAAACGAATAAAAAGTGTATGATCTGTCGGCATGAACATTTATATTCTTAAGAATAACTTATTTCAAACACTAATATCGGGACCTTATTAATTATCCTTAATCGCGATCAAAATTACAAATTTATTTTTGGGGTACCTGCTCACTCCTACAGATTAAATGTTCAGGTTAGTAATCTAGTCTTTTAAATCGTTGGGTTACCCACTAATATTTGTGGTGCATCTGAAATTTCTTTTCGTTCTTCTTTGCTTATGTGACGCTTGAGTGCATAATTTTTTGATGTTTTATCTTGTTATAAAGTCCAATATTAAACATTCGGCATGTTAATTGAATAAATATTGATTACGATATGTAAATGTCCAATTATCAATAAGGAAACGGTGATTGTATTAATCGATTTTCGTGTTCTCAAGAAACTTTCTGCCTGCAAGCGATACATGTTCTTTTCTATGTTAATGTTTGTTTAAGAAATTGTTAAGTAACTAAATTAAGCGCTTCATATATTTATGTTAATTATGTATGTAAAATTACAGTTAAGATATTTATTATATAACTTTTTACTTGCCACTACTATGCTTGCCTAATTTTGAAGCGTCATTTCTATTTCCATCTCCTGGTTAAATTTAAAAAAAACCTATTTTACTGAGCATTGATAATAAAGATTTTGTAGGTACTTCGTCACGAGTAAAAGGAATTTGTTTTTTTTTTATGGAACTAAATATAAATGAATAACACTCACGCCCACTATTACCTTTCTTATAGGCGGAGGTGTAAGTGAACTCACATTTAAACGGGTGTTTTAGTGCTGGCTGTCACTTAATGTGGTAGTCATGAAGCTAAGTTGGATACCTTATAGGGGGCTTGATAGGTTCCACCAATCCGCACTGGGTCTCTTTCACCTTAATTTGTGAGGAGACTTCGTTGGACAGTACAGGTTGATTTATTATCATTAGTAGTATGGTAGAAGTAGTACAGTATGGTATTCATAGTAATACCTGCAAAATGAGAGAGCTATACCTGTTATTTGCAAAGCCTTAGTAGTTACATAAGAATGCTGCGTTCTCATTTATAAACTACGTCAATAACAATGTCTGCATAGTCTAGGGTGCAGCAGACCAGGCCACTTGCAGTGGACAGGTGATACGTAAAAAGCGACCGTTTCCGTTTCCAAGGCGTGACTGTGGACTCGGCGGCCTCGCTTCGATAAATACCATCATTTAGTTTTGATCCTCTCACTGGAATATCTTGACTGGTCATAAGGACGATATCCTTGGTTTTAAGATACTCCTTAATTGATCTGACTCGCGTTTTGTGATTAAAACTACTTAAATGTTTACGGAAAATACAGAAGTTAAAAGGATGTTAATAATAATTGTTCTTGTTATAATAAATATATAATTTATTTTATGTAAAAAATAAGATCTTAAGTGGTAAATATCTGTTGTTGATCATAAAATTTAACTTATAAATAGTCCAATTTAAAATAAGCTTTATTTCAAAAATCAGTGATAAACCTCTCATTATGTATTGTCCAATAAAACTGTGAAAGACCAGCTCCCGATGATACCTTACTCACTTCTTACATTACAAAATTACATTAAACATTTTCATAACAGATTGCGTACAGAATTCCTTTCCACATTCCATACGCGATGGTTGTTCTATTTTTAAAAGAAGAGTTAAGGAGTATACTTACTCATTATTTGTACTTTTAATAATTATTTTCTTAATATAAAGTAATGTTATTAAAAAATATTGGTATAGCTATTATTCTAATGCGAAAAACTTTGTTACAAAAATATTTGACCCTTACTTGAATTACACGCATATTCCCTATTATGCTGTTTCCATAAACGGATTAATGAACTGTTTATACTCCCTGCTACTAAACCAAGCGATAATCAATGAAATATAATATAAATTTCACATCTGTGATCTAAAAATACGGCATATTTATATGCTTTGTAAAGTATTACATTTTATGCTTTCCTTTTTAAGATATCAAATAATGTGTTACGTAATCTGTGAATGGCGTTACGATGCCTCAGTGACCGGCCTAGGCGCCGCGTCGGACGGCCGGCGCCAGCGCATCTTGCGTGACTGACATGATAAGTTTTATGAACATTTATTGACTTAACGAATATTGACTGCCTCGTTGAGCAAGTGGTTTATATTGCGGCTGACGATCACAAGTCCCTGTTTCGAAAACTAGGTCGGACAAAGGGAGGGTTTCTTTCGAAAATTTCGTTATAGCAGTCCGGTATCTGAATTTGAGCAATAGGAGTCGACCCCTACTGGCCTAATATTTTCGGCAATATGTGTTTCATACTGTGTGTGTAACACCACTGTCTTGGGGAATGTAAGCGGAATGGTGGTTGTATTATTTTTATTTACTTACCTTGTTTTGGTGATGTACATTGAAATTGTAAAATATCTCATTGTAATTTTATCTGAAGAGATAATTCTCTCACTACTGCTTTTCTCAATGCCAATACATTGTCCCTTTGCAGACAATAATCATGAGAGGTATTGAATTAATATATAATGGCACTTTATCGCATTGTGTCAGTTTTCTGAGGTGGTGAGTTTGGTGTCCATGCAGGCTAAGTCCTAAAATTTCCCTTTTAAAATTCTAGGTTCTGATGTAGGTGTTATGGAAATAACCTTCAGTTAATTGCATGGTAACGACAATTGTTGCTTGGTTTGACGCCTTACAATTCAAATTATTTTCTAACGCTCTTTCTTACTAATATTTTCAAGTATGAAGAATGTTTTTTTAGTGCGGTTAATATTTTCTAATCATTATCAATAAAAATAAACAGTGATAGCCTAGTGGAATAAGCAGTGATAGCCTAGAGGTTAGACCGTTGGACTGCAAAGTCAGAGGTCTCGGGTTCAAACCCAGGCACGCACCTCTGTACTTTTGAAAACATGTGCGTATTACAAATTAACTATCACTTGCTTTAACGGTTTAGGAAAACATCGTGAGGAAACCTGCATGTCTAAGAGTTTCTCGAAGGTGTGTGAAGTTCGCCAACCCGCACTGGGCCAGCGTGGTGGACTATGGCCTAAGCCCTCTGAGTTTGAGAGGAGGCCCGTGCCCAACGGTGCGACAGTTTCTTAACAGGGCTAATATTATATTATTACATTATCAATAAAACTAATACAATTATACTTTTTGAACATAAATCTTATTCACAGCTTGAATAATCCAAGATTGTGTAACATATAAACAAGATTGTTTTTACTTTTCGCGTTAGATGTGCGGGTTCAGCTTATTACTGCGTTACATAACACGTATGCGGTAAAGAAGAATATAAATCGCGTACTTTTCTTCAAGTCGTGATACAGTACGGTATTGCGCAAGCGGTCATCTTGAGATGCGCGTTACGTCATCGACCCCTCACCCTTCACTAGAGACAGACGCACTCGATTTTCGAGAACTACAAGCTTGACATGTGTTAAATTGATAATAATTATTTCCTGTTTACTTGCTGGAGTTCGTTTGGTACTCCTTTTGAATGTTAAATCGTTAAAGTATCTAAGGCTTGAAAATATCAGCAAGTGGGCAAAGTCGTCTGGTCTTTTAGTCAATCCGGCTAAGTCTCAAGCTATCATCATTGGTGGCAGATACTATATGAATGCACAAGATATGAATCTACAGGCTCTCTCTCCAGTTCTATTTGATTCTGTATGTATACCCTACTCTAGAACAATTAAAAATCTAGGTGTTTTTATGGACTCCAACCTCACATGGAGCACCCACATTTTAGAGGTAAGCAAAAAGGTCTACGGCTCCTTCCAGTCTCTCAAACGCCTTCAAAAGTTCTTGCCCTTCCAAACTAAAATAAGCCTTGCTCAGTCTCTTCTCCTACCACTTCTAGACTATGGTGATGTCTGTTTTCTTGATGCCACTGAAGAGCTAGTTAATAAGCTAGAACGTTTGCAGAATCTGTGTATCCGCTTCATTTTCGGTCTCCGTAAATATGATCATGTATCAGAGTTCCGAAGAAAATTGAAGTGGCTGCCTATTCGGCAACGCCGGGACTCACATATCCTTTCTCTTTTCTTTTCCGTCCTTCATAACTCCAAAGCTCCTATTTATCTACGTGAGCGTTTTGACTTTCTTGTCCCCAAGGATAGGGCCTGTCGTTCTGCTACTTCTCTCCTTCTTCGTGCTCCTCTTCATTCTTCCAGTTGCTATGATAGGTCTTTTACTGTTCGTGGAGTGCGTCTCTGGAACTCACTCCCACGCGCTATACGCGCAAGCTCCTCTCTGGACATCTTCAGGAGAAGAATCAGGGCACATTTCCTATCTGATTGTTGATACACATTTGTAATATAATATACTATGTGTATTTTTATGTATGTTTATTTTATAAATTATATATATTTAGTTTTGTATAGTATGTATTTTATTTATATTTATGTTTATTTTATTGTATGTTTTAATGTGTAATTGTATAACTACCCTCTTATTAACATTCTCATCTCTCAACACTTAAAGGTTCGCTGGAAGAGAACTCATATTTTGAGTTAAGCTCGCCTTTGTATATCACCTGTAAAATTACAACTGTAAATGTACTGTATACAATAAAGGATTAAATAAATAAATAAATAAATAAGGATCATACAATATCCAGGTCACAGACCTGAGCATTTTAATATAATTAAATAATTTAAAACTAGCAACTCGCCCCGGCTTTGCACGAGTAAATTATACACTTACACCTTTCTCTTGAATCACTCCGTCCATTGGTGAAAACCGTATGAAAATCCGATGGGTAGTTATTGAGTTTATTGCGTTCATACAGACAGACAAACGCGGCGCCCTCCCCCCGCATGCGGCGTGATATTAGGAAGGTAAATTGATAATATTTCCCATTTACTTGAAGTCTTTTTAGTTAATGGCAACCATACAATTCTTATCCGGAAATAAGCTTATGTTTTCGACGAGCAGTTTTAACCAGGATCAGAAAGACTAATTCTCTTGATGTTGAAACTGTATATTGACTTTTAAAACGAATGTCTTGCCCCGTAGAAGCCACTTTCTATCGTGGATCATAGTAGTAAAGCTATGCACGTACAAAATCATTAAAAATTAATCAAATCACTAAAAACCCTCTTGTGTTAGATTATTATTATAGACTATCACCTATTACCCACTATATGAAAGCGCGAGCGTCTCTAGGCATTTAAATGAAGTCTAATATTATTATCGAATGCCGCAGGTGATCGAGGAAAAAGATGCTTAAAAGTACAGTTATGTAGAAAGTAGTGAATATGCGACTCAAAATCCGGTTATAATTTAGTTGATGAAACACTATAAACTTTGCGCTTTTACTTAATTTTACAAATATTTCTCTATTTTCACATCGTTAGTAATCCGATGTGGAGCTCCATACGAACTGCATTTATATGTTTCATGGCTTTATAATTATCTTTTAGAGAAATAATTTATAAATTAAGATAACGCTTGTCATCAATGTTTTTATCAATTATTTTATTTTAATGTATGTCCCGAGGCTTCCACTTAAACGCCGCTTTGCTGAATTACGAGGGTTTGTTTTCAAGTCGAAGCCATATTTGTCTTTCTATTTAAAATCACGACTATATTTGCTCATGCGACATGTATTCAAATAAAATAATTCGAGACATTGTACGCAATATGTTTAGTTTTCGCAATTTGTAAACATATTTGTTAAGTCGTGGTAATGGTTGGAATTAAGCAATCAAGTAAATATTTGTTTCATAGGCCTTTAGTTTGTGCTTCTGTTTCTTAAGCACCTTTACCACAGTAAATACATATGTATATAACTTGAGTTTAGTAATATGACGCGTTCAATTCTTTAAAATATTAGTAATAGAATATTTTATAATGTAATTTGTAGTATTCATTAAAATTATTAAATTTCGGTACTCTTTGTAACTTCTGCAAATTAAACATAGTATTTCATAGCACATGCAATAAGGTACTCGTTTTACATATTCTTTAAAATACTAGTTGTGTTACTCTTTACGGCACTATTGATCAGTTTTAATTTAATAGAAAGCTTATACCAAAATAAACAACGAAGACATGGAGTCTTTGCCCCTGTTTTATTAATAGAAACAGATTTCTCGACTAGACTATCATATTACCTAAAAAATCTTTTATAAAAAAAGGTAAACCGACTTCAAAAAGCAAAAAAATAAATATTTGAAGTCGGTGCTGGTTGCTGCACTTCAAATATTTATTTTTTTGCTTTTTGAAGTCGGTTTACCTTTTTTTATAAAAGATTTTTATTTTACAATTTTAAGTGACCAGTGAATTCTATAGTAGGGTACCTATAGGATTGACGTAATACCCATAATATCGCAATTTACACATGCCTATTGTTTGTCGTTAAGGAGTTCCCTGGTGTATCTTCTAAGTCCAAGGTCCAATGTCAATAAAATTAATATGGGACCACCTTGGAGATATACTGAACCCAATGCAAAAAAAATTATCAAAATCGGTCCACAATTGACGGAAATATCGCTGAACATACATAAAAAAAAAAAAAAAAAAAAAAAAGCATACATACAACCGAACATAGAACCTCCTCCTTTTTGAAGTCGGTTAAAAAGTGTAACTTGTTACAGTTGACTGAGTGTTTAGATTTGTTGAGGCTCTTGGGCAATGGGCAATTCTCCCTCACTTCTTTTAAGGTACTTGTACACGTGCGGGCTAAATGCGCGAAATATCTATTAGCGCGGTTACCGATGCAGGTTGAGGCACTTGCGTAGGTTAATTGTACCGCATAAACGACCACGTAACTAAATACGCGAGTACAGAGGGCAGAGAGTAATGAAACGCAATATTGCCGGCATGGGCCACCCGCGCCTATAGTCCGCGCATGTAATTCTCACTTTTATTAGCATCGTGTACAAGCACTGCAATGTCCCCACGACTCGATCGGGTATTTGTAATACCTAGACATATGTAGATTGTAGTACCACCATTAGATAATAATTATATAAATTAGATCATTAGTAGAAGGGCAGTTTGTATTGGGAAGTAAGTGAAACATCGTATCAAGTATCTTGTCTTTGATTTAACTGTTTACAAGATTACACATATCTTTCCATCAAGAACTAAGTCGTAAGAATAGAGTTCCAACGCATGTTATGTTATGATATAGCCATGAATTAGAAAATGTCAGTATTGCCCCTGTTCAAAAGTTTGAACGCCATTGAGTAACATCCATCTAAGCACACTTCCATTAGTGCGATGTTTTGCTTATATGGCATAATAAATGAGTACATGACTTTCGGCCATTATTACTCATACCTCATACTGTACGCCGACATAACTGGAATATTGTAATCTATCAAAATCATTCGGAACGTCGGGCTTTCGCTTTCAATAGAGGTATGCTACTTTGAATTATAAACAAGAATTTTTTTTCATTTGTGCGGGAGCAAATACTATCTGTTCTGTACTACACGAATTTTTATTCGGTTTTCAAGAATAAATGGGCTGATTAACGTAGAAAGTTTAGATATATAGAATTTGGAACCTAACTATTTAAAAACAAAACTCCAACGTTTCTTCGATGTAATAGAATATCCTTCAAGATTTCTAACCCCCTAAAGCTTCCAACAAGAATTAGCACAAAAACAACGTTTCAATCCCTTGAAATTGAAAATAAAATGTTTTTATTTTAGATTGACTGAGTCACACGCTGCGTAATCTTAATTATCGCAAACAACACAACGCAATTACTAAATAAAAATGAAAATAATGGTGTTAATATTGATCAAATGAATTGATAATAAAACAAAAAAACTCGTATATTAACGTAACGGTAATATTTTAATCTATCAAAATCATCTTGTGTTGAGCTTTCGCTTTCGATAAAGCAACTTAGTACGTCGACGAGTACGCTGACGTCACTCCAGCACTCGACCATTATAAACATAGAGTAAGGATTATAGTTATAAATGTTGCAGGTGCCATGATGACAAATTGGGAGATTCTTTTAAGAGCTGGTTTTGCATTCATATGGCACTTGGATTAATTTAGATGAATTAGCTTTTATTTTATGAAGAATAATGAACATTGTAAGATTAATGGAGTAGTACCTGTCTCGGAGAGTGCTTTAGATAGACGATAAAAATGTTTTTTACAAAATAAATTGTGCATTATTTTATTACTACGTTAAACTCTGCCACTTTGGTAAGCTTTTGTATTTAATTATTTTAAATAGCAATAACACTGCTCAAATAGCAGGACCACTAATTTCAAAATATGGTTTTGAGTACTTTGAAAAAGTGAAAGCAAGTTGTTTATTTTACTTGTTTATGTAGAAACAGGTGCATTATTCGAGTACACCCTATTGTATGTTCATAAAAGAAACGAGAAAACTAAATCTTGAATAAATAAAAGAGTTAAGTACTCCATAAATCACGTAATCCGAGTTAAGTAATCCGATAAGTCTTCCATAAGACACGAGCCACATCGACTGCGTACAAAGACTCATTCACACTAAGATCAGAATTCCAAAAGTGATAGTGACCTGACAAAGCGTGGAGCATAAACCTCAATGATATATTATGAAAAGATACTTCTTTAGAAAATAATAATTATAAATAAATATCAGGGACATATGTTTTTGATACAAGCCTCGACAATACTTTTTGTCCAACTTACGGTTCGATCTCAAGACGGTATAATCACTAGCCGATGAATACTAGTTCGGACAAAAGGTGTGTTCACAGTCCGAAGTCCCAAATTGTGTCAGGTAGGTATAATGGCAACAGGCGTACCCCTATTACATTGGATCCTAACATCGGTGGCGAAATGTGCTTTTCTCTGCCACCCACAATCAAAACAATAACAACTTTTTTGCATATCAAAAATGTTGTTGTATTTATTGACGTGTCCGACGAACAAGGTCCATATATACGTAATGGCATAAATAACCTTGTAGAGGGGCACGAAAGTTGCAAATGTCATTTATTTTGTTTGGCTTATGTACCTTTGTTCTATAGGACCGTCGATATAAATGTTACCATGGCTTCTGAATTAGGATACTCTGTGCGTTAGAAGCTAGTCTCTTTCGTTTAAAAAAATAGTGTAATGTTTTTACTTCACAAGTGCTGTATATATGTGCGCACGCCTTAGTGCAGACTAGCCCGTGCGGTAACGGTACATGATCGATGTTTATTTTTATTCGGCCTGCTGGACGCGGGCCCAAGCGGCGTGTGCGCCAGTTTCACTCGTTCTCGACTATTTTTAGAACTCACTTTGTCACATTCGATGATACTGGACCTCAGTTGCATAATTTAAAGCTTCCTCAAGTTTTACAATGCTTTTGTTTTCTTTTTACTTCTTTTTGTGTTATTGTTCGGGATATTTTATATAAACTGAGTCTTGGACAAATTGTAGTTAGCGATTTGGAAATAATAATATGTATCTTATTAATTTTACTTTGTGATGCATATGATTTCTTCGATGATGCGTTTATAATACATTATTTTATTGAAATTGATAACTTTTTGTTTTTTTTTATTTTATTTTTAAAAACGTTACCCCTCACTAGTATTAATTCCTGTGTCGTGAATGCGTTTACAAACATGAAAATTCACATACACAAATACCCAGACCGGAACAAATAATTGTGGATCACACAAAGATTTGTTCCGTGCGGGAATCGAACCCGCGACTATTAGACACAGTGGGCGGGGCGGGTTAAGCCTTTAACCACTGCGCTAAATCGTCCGTCAAATACAAAAATGTGCTGGTTGTATTAATAAGTTAAAGTCAAACAAAACCCTGTGACCGAAAGTCATGAATATATATTGGATCTGGCCAACTTTTAAAATTTATATAGATAGATAAATTTTAAAAGTTGGCGTAAAAATAAAATAAACATCGACTTTATCCGAAGATCAGAATCCTATCCTACTAATATGATAAACGTGAAAGTTTAAATGTTTGTTACTCGATCACGCAAAAACGGCTGAACGGCTTTATATGAAATTTGGTGCACAGATAGTTTATTACCTGTTTTGACATATAGATAGATAAATTTTAAAAGTTGGCGTAAAAATAAAATAAACATCGACTTTATCCGAAGATCAGAATCCTATCCTACTAATATGATAAACGTGAAAGTTTAAATGTTTGTTACTCGATCACGCAAAAACGGCTGAACGGCTTTATATGAAATTTGGTGCACAGATAGTTTATTACCTGTTTTGACATATAGAATACTTTTTATTTCGGAAAAATGTAAGTTTCCTGTCTAAAGTTAACGCGGACGAAGTCGCGAGGAGCAACTAGTAAGTAATAAAGATGGAGGATTTCCAATCCCTCGGTATTTTTACACGTACTCGACCCGCATCGAGTGAAAACGAAAAAAGTGATCTTACGTGATATATTCCTATCCTTTCAAATGATACGCATTAAAATTTTATTCTTAATATATTCTAATGAGGCGCCTCGATTTATGAATGATAATCCAAGATTTAAATACCTGAAGCTTAAATCAAGCTGAAAAGACTCAATTATAATTAATTGATGTTAATAAATACGACCCAACGCGTATACAAGCTTGTTTATGCAGATGTATGTTAATTTATATTATTAAATAACCAAGACATTTGATATTTTTAAAATTATACTACTGGATTAACGGACGTTCGAGTTAAGTTTACGTTGTTTTCACTTTTGTCCATATTCAATAAAATAAGATAAGTAGGTTGTCTTAAAAACAAAAGAACGCTAGTCGTGAAACAAATGAATGTACTTTCTATAAAGTTTAATTTATATAAAATTGTTTAAACTATAGAAAAAAAAATACAGACACATTGAGTACCTCGTTTTGAACTCGGTAAAAAAGTGTATGTTTTTATTCCGTAGTGTAAACTATAAAGTATTTTGTTAGAGAAAAAACCTCTGTAAGTCGCCATTAACGTAACGTTAATAGTGAATCTATCAAAATCATCTAGTGTTGAGCTTTCGCTTTCAATAAACAAAAGGACGTTAGTCGTGAAACAAATGAATGTACTTGCTGTAAAGTTTAATTTATATAAAATTGTTTAAACCATAGAAAAAAAATACAGACGAATTGAGAACCTCATTCGTTTTGAACTCGGTAAAAAGGGTACTTATTTATTCCGTGGTGTAAACTATAAAGTATTTTGTTAGAGCGAAATGACGTTTAATTAAATGCTTATAATATAAAATTGTGGCATCAATGAAAAATGCGCGCATAATAAACATATCGCATGTTAAAAACCTTTATTTGCGTACGCTACGGTCGTTATCGTAGCAGCGTGACTACGGACGGGGCCGCTACACTGTTCAAAAGACTTCAACGAAATGTGAATATAATTGAAATAATGCGTCAGCTTGTTTCTGTAATATTTGAATTATGTTCTAGATTTATATATTAGAAGGTAAAATTTTGGACATAACATAATTGATTGCAGGCATTAAAGTTCAACCAAAATTAACCCCAAAAACAATAAATAAAAATTAAACAAAAAGTCACAGTTACCTTTTTTAAAAATTAAATAAAACAAGACTTACCTTTTTATCATCTTAACAAAACTCCTCACTGTCCAATAATAATGTCCGAACACTTCCACACTTATACCATGGGCACAAAAGGCGAACACAGAACCAGCTCAGTTAACCGAGGTTAAATTCATAACTGTTGGTATAGTGTTAGACGCGTGCTTACGGTGGTGCGCCTTTGACAGCACTGGAGTGGTGCTCCGGCGCCGGTGAGTTGAAACCTGCGCGATGAAAGTGCGCAGTGACGCGCCCTCCGAGCGTCCGGCGGGCGGTACGGGCAGAAGGACAGATCTTAACGATCACTATCTAGTGTTGAGCAAAATGTATCACTGAACCAAAATGACGGACTGCTCGCTCGGTCGAGTCGTTAAGAGCTTAACTTACTCCACCCACTGAGTCTAGTAGTCGTGGGTTCGATCCCCGCACGGGACAAATCTTTGGGTGACCCACAAATATTTGTTTCGGTCTGGCTCTTTGTGCATATGAATTTAATATTTGTAAACGCATCCACAACACAGGAATTATTCCTGTGGGTCTATATTTTTTTTAAATGGGCCTATATTTTGCTTAACACTAGATACCGTTACCGTTATCTAAAGTTGAGCAAAATGTATCATTGAAAAAAGATGTACAGGTTACTTACTGCATTGTAGTTTCGCTGAATTTGTAGAATGCGTGATATAGTGGACAATCTAGAGACGGTCATTGCGGGTATCGGAAATCTACCCACTCTACCACAATCTACCATTACATCGATGAATCGCTCGATCGAAATCCTCGTTTGTGTAGTGGTGGATTGTGCGGGTCGATCACGAGGTCTCGAGTTCAAATCAACGATAAGAAAAGGTGTAATTTTCGATATGTTGTATTGTAGTCTCGCGGAATGTATGAAATAGATGACAGCTTTGTTAGGAATTTTCTATCCTAAAAGACCTTAGAAGCGATCCAGAGTCTGTAATTGTGCCTAGTGCAATGGCAATAGACTCGTCCCTGGTACATGGGGAGTTAATCTTAATGTGGCTGTACACACTAGTGCAACGAAGCAGTATCAAATATAATAGCTATGAGATAAATACTGACCTCATTGGTCTAGTGGCAAAGCGCATCGCTTTGCGCATGGACAAATGTAGTTTTTCTATCGAAAATTTCCCAGCATGAGTCTGGAGTTTGGAATTGTGACTGGTATAAGCTGGCCCATAATGGGCCAACTTATAGTCTTAAACATGGGACCTAACATTGTCGGCGAAAAGCGGATGTACTCAGTACACCTTTGCCACCCTCGCTTGGGGAATAAAGACGTAACGGTGTGTGTGTGTGAGATAAATACGTCTACGATAATACATCTTAAAGGATTCATGCCCGTTACCACGCCAGACGTATCATCGCAGACGCAGGTAGCGCGACTAATTAAAAAATCTAACAAATCTGCATACCTGAAAATATTTCAAACAAAAAAGTAACTTATAAAAGTGAAATATGAAAAAAAACATTTTCAAGGATGAAAGATGTGTCATCCCTCAAGAGTTCGAATGACTGTCGAGTCTTTCAATTCAATGATGCACCTAGCGTGCATCTATTTATTATTTGTACTGGACTACGATTAGATCAAGAATAAAATGACAGCCAATAACAGCGTGTTAAATAATTTTATTCGTCAAGATCGTTTTATAAACAAGCTTTATAGCAAAAAAACATCGAGGAAATCTTAGTTAGATGAGGAGTTCCTTGTTCGACTGTACAAATAATATATCGATACTAGCGTCTAATTCATAAGAATTGATTTAGTATGTGACTAGCGTGAAGTATTTACGTTTTTTTAAGCGTAGCTCCACTCTAAGTTTTATTCCTATATCGTAGGTGCGTTTACAAACATGAAAATTCACATACACAAATACTCAATCCGAAACAAATAATTGTGGGTCGCACAAAGATTTGTCCCATGCGGGGATCAAACCCGCTACCGTTTGATCCAGTAGGCGGAGAGACGTAAGCTCTTAACCACTGCGCCAAATCGTCCTTCAAAAATATTGAAAGTGAAATTAATCGGTTAAGGGAAGTCAGAGACTATATTATAAGTAATTAAAATGCATACATTTCACCAAACTAATTTGTTTGTTACCGTTTGACAACTTTATTACCATAGTGACGTGTTGTTTGAGTTATGTTCCGCTGATTATAATCATTAATAGACTTTTACGTTCATCAACAGAAAGTTAGTGCGGCAGTAATATATTAATCCGCCATTCGCGTATAACTTAATATTAATACAGTAAAGTTCTCGAGTGGTCTGAACTGCCTCGTTGTTCTGATTCCAAAGCGCATTGCTTTGTGATCACGAGGTCTTGGGTTCAAATCCTAGGTCGGACAAATGGCGTTTTCTAACGAAAACTTCCCAGTGTGAGTCCGGAGTCTGGAATTGTGTCCGGTATATGGCTAGGCCTGTTACATGGGACCTAACATCGTCGGCGAAATGTGGGTATACTCAGTTACGCTTCACCACCCCGCTTGGGGAATATAGGTATTTTATTTTTTTACTTGTTTTTGTCCGCGACTTCGTCCAGGTTCACTTTAGACAGGAACTTATTTTTTTCCGGGACAAAAAGTATCCTATGTCTCAAAACAGGTAATTAACTGTTGTGTGCTAAATTTCATCTAAATCCGTCCGGCCGTTTTTGTGTGATTGAGTAACGAATATCCAAACATCTAAACATGCAAACTGTCACATTTATGATATTAGTAGGATACTCAAGTGGCGACTAAGTAGGTACCGGCAGAGGTGGAGTTTGAGGCCTTCCATAAGTTGGATGGATGACCTGATGAAGGTCGCGTTTAAAAGGTGGATATTTATAGCACAAAGCCGGGTCTTGTGTCGATCTGTCGATCTTCATTGTCTGCAGTAGATGCCCTTCAGCTGATGATTATGAAGAGGAAACTAAATTCCAAAACTGCACAAGTGAATATTTTTTATGTTTGAATGTTTGTTACTCAATCACGCAAAAATGGCTGAATGGATTTAGATGAAATTTGGCATACAGATAGTTTATTACCTGTTTTGAGATATAGGATACTTTTTATCCCGGAGAAATGTAAGGTTCCCGTGCTAAGCAACGCGGACGAAGTTGCGGGCAGAAAGTAGTCCTACTTCCTACTAATATTATAAATGTGAACGTTTGTATGATGGAGTGTTTGGATGTTTGTTACTTAATCATGCAAAAACTGTTGAACGGATTCGGATAAAATGTGGCATGCAAATAGTTTATTACCTGGATTAACATATATCCCGGAAAAATGTGAGGTTCTGGTCTGAAGTCCATGCCGACGAAGACGCGGGCAGAAACTAGTAATATTATAAAATTGAGAGTTTGTATGTTGGGATGTTTGTTACTCAATCATGCAAAAACGGCTGTACGGATTTTGATGAAATTTGGCATACTAATAGTTTATTACCTGATACTTTTTATCCCGGAAAAATGTTAGGTTCCGGTCTAAAGTCCACGTTGTGTGTTACAAACCTGAAAATTCACATACACAAATACCTAGACCGAACCAAATAATTGTGGATCACACAAGGATTTGTCCCGTGCGCGAATCGAACCCGCGACTATTAGACACAGTGGGCGGCTTAATCCCTTAACCACTGCACCAAATCGTCTGCCATATTTTTCGTACCTACTTATCGTTTACAGAATCTAATGCAGACCAAAAGAATATCGAATACCTATCTATATAACTATGTTAAGTAATCATTTTCCAACAGTTACAACAGTCGCGTTGCAACAAATACATTGAGTAAATATCAAAAGTAATTTAAAAAAGGAAATGTAGTTGCTTCAAAATCGGCGTCAGGGGTGTGTCTGCTACTTGTGCAAGATCATGCGAGCCAAAATCTACCGTAATTAGTAGCGTTGGCTCATCGATCATGTTAACCTTCTTAAAATGTTACGAGACGAGAATTCCAAACTGTTTCCTAAACGCAAATTACCTACTTATTAGATTTATTAATTTAATAAATTAAAAATATTTTTAAAAAAGGTAAAACGACTTCAAAAAGCAAAAAATAAATATTTGAAGTCGGTGCGGGTTAGTGTAGTCGGTAACTTTGCACCGACTTCAAATATTTATTTTTTGCTTATTGAAGTCGGTTTACCTTTTTTAAAAACATTTTTATTTTACAATTTTAAGTGACGAGTGAATTATTTACTAATATTTATATATCGATATTATATTATTTTGCTGAGTTGTACATTAAGGTACCAACAGGATTGGTATAAATAACCATAATAACGGAATCTATACATTCGTGCTGTTCGCCGTTAAGGAGTTCCCTGGTGTATCTTTAAAGTCCAAGCTCCAATACCGACGCCAATACGCGTTTGCGCCGCGCTGCCGACCGCCGACCGAGCGTAGCCGAGCGTTTCCGTCGCACTCACGTCGCGCTCCGTCGGCTATATGACCAAACCTTTATTGTCAATTATTGGTTATAAATCACGTCTTCTACGTAAACAAAAATATGGAATCGTAGCGTGTTGTGCCAAACGAGCTCGAAGTACTGTTCCTTTTATAGAGTTTCTGATTGCTCTCCGGGGTCTGGGATTACTCATCCTCACTAAAAAGTCTATGATTGCAGTGGCTATTTGCTGCGAGCCACTTCCTTCACTTTAATATGGTCGATGAACAGGTGCTGCTTGTGGAGACTGGTCCACCCAAAATCCTTTAGCCTACCATTCTTTAAAAATATTATTACTATATCTCAGTCGTAAGACACAAGACACTGGAGCTGGATCACTTAATTTTAAATAATATAGAAATGTATGTACACAAAATAATAAAAAAAAACAATTTAATAAAAAAAATGAAATTCGGTAGAAAAGACAAGCCTGCTGAGTTTCTCGACAGATCTTCTTAGTGGAGGTTGTCTTCCGATCTGGTGGCAGATTAGTAAGTTAAATAGTGAAAATATGACCATTTGTAAATTCCCTCGCAGGGTTTATACAAAAAAAATAGTATTTCAGTTCTATAAATTGTGCTGCTGCCGAAAATAAAATACTTATAATTACAGTCGAATACAAAAAAATATAAAAAACCCACACAAAGGATATAAAGATTTAGAGTTACATAGAATTTGTTGTATTAAATTAAGTGGCTGCCGTGAATAAAGTGTTTTTGTACTCCATGCACTTCAAAAAGTATATGGATTAGAGACCCACTATTTAGAAATATGATTTTTAGTAAATATTTTAAAATCTGGTAAAAAAATACACGATTAAACGAAATTTCTCGATAGAAAAAAACTAAAGACATCTCTATCGCTTCAAATTTTCTGATTCCAACACGAAATGCTCAAAAACTAATCAATAGATTTAAATAAAAAACATAGCAAATATTGGAGGCAAAGTTCCTGCAAAGCAGTTTTATTAATTCCATAGTGTAGTTTTACAAAAAAATGTTTTTGCATATATTGCGTTTAATACCGAGCGCGCGCTCTATATATCAGTCCCTTTTTATTCTTTTGTGAAGCAATTGTATTACTGTCACTCACCCGGACGATAAATGGTCGATCGCGGTAGTCCCTTAAGGTATTGCAAATTATTTGTTTAATTAGACAGTGGCTTAGTGTAGTGGTAAGAGCACAGGCCGCCTGACTTACTAGTTTGAGTAGTTGCTGGTTTAATCCTCGCATGGGACAAGTATTTGTGACTTGTGACCTGTAATTATTTGTTTCGGTCCGGGTGATTGTCCATATAAAATCATATTTGTAAATGCACTTACGCAACATTGTTAAAAACGATAGGAAATGATGACTTCATTATTGGTGAATATTAAATGTCGGTCTGTTGTACATATATATAATAAAACTATACATACATATAATAAAACTGTACATACATATAATAAAACTGTAAGAAAGTCGTTTCTGTACATGGAATATTTTTACGAAATAACAACCCAGGGGTATCATACTATCGATGTAGAAGCCAATTCTACAATTCTTGCATATCTCTTTGTCTGTCTGTCGAAGGGTATAAACCATCATCACGCAAAAACTACCAGGCGAATTTTAATCAAACTTTGCATGCGGATACCTTAAAATGTTGGCTAACATATTGTATAGTATTTATCCCTGAAAATTAAAAGGTTTTTCTAGAAAATACGAAAATAACAGATATATTGAATTATTTTAAAACAGAAATATTTTCTTAAAATACACTTTACTCCGAACCTGTTTCATTAAACAGGTTTGGAAATTTTGTGTGATTGTAGCTTGTATAAAAGAGCTTAACTTTGTATACTTATATTTTCGAAAAATCTAACAGTTTCTGAGAAAAGAAAAAGTCGATTTTGATAAATCATTCATTGTTCCAAAACTACTCTTCAGATGTAAGTAAACCTTAGCACGGAGATATTTCATATAACAAACAGCAGGTTCAGCAGGTAGTGCTGCCGCTTATAATTAAATAAAAATAGAATAATGATGTTACGTAATCACACTGAATTTGTAACGATGTAAATATACAGAATGAAAAAGTTACCATTTTAACTAACATACAAAAATTTAATATATTTTAATTCATTTATTTAATTGATACCGCTTTTTTATAGAAATATACACCAAGTCTTCAGATTCCACATAGCGCCACTCATTGTTTATATCTGTAAACATAAGTTTGCGTGACAAAAAAGAGAAAAACGCATAGTACTAGAAGTTCTAGTATCATAAATGTATATTATTAACATTAAGAATGAAAGGTATCGATAACATGACTATACATCACTATTGTTTTTAATATTTCTATCTTAACCGCAAGAACTATAATTGCTGTATATGAATGTAAAGTTAATCGTAGTTTTGGAATAGAAACATACTTACCGATCTTTATCCAGTGGAAATTTAGGCAAAAATATTATTTTCTGGTCACCTATCTGACTTGTTTTTACTTGGCATATTTCGAATTAAATTTTGTTCATTTTGGAATATGCAACGCTACAGAGAATACACCTTCTAAAGGGATATTAAATTAACATTTGTTGTAAATTAACAATAGTAATTTTATATGTATTATATATACAATAATTCAATTTGACGGACGATTTAGCGCAGTGGTTAAGGGCTTAGCTCGCCCCGCCCACTGTGTCTAATAGTCGCGGGTTCGATTCCCGTACGGGACAAATCTTTGTGTGATCCACAATTATTTGTTCTGGTCTGGGTATTTGTGTATGTGAATTTTCATGTTTGTAGTTTGTAAACGCACCCACGACACGGGAATTAATCCTAGTGTGGGGCAACTTTTTTTTATAAAAAAAAAAAAATTGTCAACTCGAAATGATAATTTGAATTAACGTATCAGATTAAATATCGCAAAACAGTATAATGAACCTAAATTGAAAATCAGACAGTTATATGTAGCACGTATTGAGGATACACGGCTTTTGATTTCAACGGGTTTAAAAAGACAGAAAATCCAATATAAATCGTTATGTCTATAAATATTTTGTATACTGATGTATAATTTACATCTAAAACTAGAAACATATTTTATTTCATGAAAATAAAATACGATTATACGATACAATTTTTATTTAATGAACAAATATTAAAGAGATTTTGTAAAGTTATTTTGGCGTAACCGAAGCCTTATAGCATTTATAAAATACAGATGCCAAATAAGATTTAGTACGGTTTTTAGTACCAATTATTTTACGGCGTATCGCCTTAAGAATTATTTCGTCGAAAATCATGGTTGTAGTATTACAGTTACTCAAGTGGAACTGACGGGTATGCCTACAGAAAAAAGTAAATAATGGTTCTTAGAATTAAATTTCATAATATTGCTTGTTAAAATCCCATTCATAAAACGCAATGCGATGCAAAAAATATTGTTACTTTTTTCCATCAACTGAATGGTATAAATCCGGTTTTTCTTCACCCTAATTGCATTATAAATGACCAGTAACGATTTAAGTGATCCAGGGCAATATAAGCAAATCAATAAATATTGCTTTGTGATTAAAAATATCACCATACCAATTTGTATTAAAACTCTTCATATATGAATTTATTCTAAACCGAAATGTCTTTGTTTTCATTCTAGTTTCATCATGTACTATCTGATTCTTTTATCAAATAGGTACTTTATCGTTTTGCATCACGAGTGCACCACTATGCGAATAGTAATTTACATTATGTTTGTGTTAAACACGAATACAACAATTGTTTGTAAAAAGTTAGTGTCAAAGTTTGTTTAGATTTTAGGTTTTCTATATGTAGGTGAGACTTGGCCCTGATAAGAGGTAATAAAAATAAAATCATTTGATAATGAGTCAGCTAAAAGCTAACATTTTATTGTACAAATGCGAAATATTTTTTGCATGATTTTTTAGTCGTAAAAAAGAAATCTTAGTAAATATAAAGACCGTTTGGCAGTTCTTTCTGTCTGTAACTTGTTGAGGAAAACCTAAACAGAATCTATGTACCTATTTAAACAGTCTATAAATACAGCTATCTATCTAGCAAGTCTAATTTAACGCTCATCACGAACTAATACAACATTTTTGATTTTATTTATTTTGTAAGTATTTTAAAACATCGTCACGGATCAAAGAATTCAATTTCGCAACACATCCATAATCTCATTAGAACGTAGGTAACAATAAACCGATAGTTATGCGAGCGGATCGAATAATTCGTCGCTTGCCATAGAATCGATTACGAAAGTATCGAATCGGTGGCTCGATTTATTTATACAACGAGAGTCGAACATGCAATGCCTGTTTTCGTAACAGCAGATGCAACTTTGTTCAAACAGTTTTTTATTCCGCTCGAGTCCTAAATGTTGCATGAAATAAATCGGTAAGCTGTTATCTGTGTCAATTACGAAACGGTGTTCATCTGAGAACTGATTTGTGGAGGGATATAATTGAATCGAGCACAATTTGGAATATCGGTATCGATTGAGGATCGTTTGGTTTTAATGATAATAAATTGGTTTCCGTTTGTAATATTAGCTATAATGTTAAATGATTATGGGCTTGAGATTCGTAGATCACGCGCGTGAATGAGCACGTCTCGTTGGTGGCTTATTCTTAAAAAAAAAAAATTAGTAACGTAAAGGGAATTGGAATATACAGATAAGAATTATTTTTTTTTATTACAAATGACGAAGCACATATGTTATATACATTTTAATACCTATTAATTATATAACAACAACATCAACCTATCATCATCACGCCAGATCCTTTGCGGGGTACAGAGTACAGAGTTCCAACAGATTCTTTCCTTACATACCTCTCTACCTTCCTCCACTCTCAAAGTTAATTATATTATAATATGATATTAAATTGTATAAATGATTGACGTTGATACAATTCGACATCCTCAATCCTCTCAACTACTGAGACTTATTTTGGTTCTTTGAATACGTTTATCACTTAGATCAGAGCAAAAGGTAAATATTATTTTATCTTAGTGTACACCATCCAAAACATCGATCACCCTAATAAATATATCTCTTAATTCTTTATAACTCAAGCCATTAGACTAATATTCTAGAGATTGAATAAAAAAAAATAAAAAAAAATGTTAGTCTTTATATATTAAATTCCGGTGTGAGTGTATTCGTAATACTTCTCCTCCTAAAAGGCTTGATTGGTTTTAATGATTATTTTGCTCTTATGGGGGTGACACACGTAATTGCATGGTTTTTACCTGTAGTTGGACTCGGTAGATAGTGCTATTGTTGACTAGGTGCGAAGCCGCAGGAAAGCGCTAGTAGTTCTATGAATCTTTCTACATATGGTAGAGATTTGATTGCCCTTCTGGCTCGGGCGCAGTGGTTGCAAGCTCGCATTCTTGTCCGGTGGAGCTGTAAAAACCCCGCAGGTAACAGCGTAGATCACTTATAAAAAAGCTTATTCAGGTCGCTACTGCATCGAGTCATCAACGTAAAAAGGGGTCTCCAGTTCCCATAACATCTCATCTAAGGCGTTAAGCCGTTTTACCAATTGTGTGTTCCGTGTTATTGTATATTTTCAATATTTTTTTTGTTTCGAATTGAATAATAACCTATTACCATCACGTCTATACTCCCCAAGCGGGGGTAGCAGAAGTGTAATGTGTATTACACTTCTGCTACCCCCTCTGGGGAATATAGGCGTGACGGTGACGGGATACTTTTTATTTAGGTTCCTGTCTAAAGTCAACGCGGACGAACTTGCGGCCAGAAGCTCGTTAATAATAAATCAAATATCTCGAGGGGGTCGCCCCCTATTACACGTAGGGTGGATATAGTACGCCTTTGCCACCCCTTTTTAGGGAATATATTTAAACCTCTGTTTTATTTTTAAAAACGTAGCCCCACACTAGGATGTGTCGTGAGTGCGTTTACAAACATGAAATTTTACATACACTAATACCCAGATCAAAACAAATAATTGTGGTTCACCCAAAGATTTGTCCCGTGCAGGAATCAAACCCGCGACTATTCGACCCAGTGGGCGGAACGGCTTAAGCTCCTAACCAGTGCGCCAACGCGTCCGTAATTTTGAATAGGATTAATTTGTTTTTTAAACCAATTATATTTACACCTATTTCATAAGACAGCAAATGCTTTATTCTTCTTCTTCAGTTGAAAGACGTCCACTGCAAGACTAAGGCCTCCCCTTAAGATCGCCACAACGACCAGCTTTGTGCTGTACGCATCCAACTTCTACCCGCGACCTTCACCAGGTCATCGGTCCATCTTTTAGGGGACCTGCCCACTCCACGTTTTCGGGTACGTGGTCGTCAAGAACCTTTCTGCCCCAATGGCCGTCATTTCTACTACAGCAAATGCTCATCGTCGAGAAAAAAGGTTTCTAACCAGCCCATACTATTCTATAACGACTCACTCAAATATGCTTTTAAGTAAACGCCCAAAGCGCCTAAATATAACAGTACCAATCAACGGGTTGATAGAAAAATTTGAATTTTAAGGCGCAGGTATCATTAATATGTAAGCATCGAAGATTTCACTGTTATGTATGAGATTTGCCACTTTCACGAAGATCACGTGCTTTGCTATACGCCCCCTCTAACCGCTAATTTTGTATATGCATTTTTTGAATAGATTGCCTTATTGGTGTAGTGGCATATAGTGTGGCTGGCTATCACGAGGATAGGGCTTTATGAATAGTGAAATTAATTAATGAAAAACCTGTTATTGTGGTTTTTCTTTAAAAAAAACAATCTCAATCGTGCTCTGCATAAAGCCTCTCCCTTCTTTGGGATATAACATCGTTGGCAAAATGTGGCCCACATACGCTTTGGAATTGTTTTTAATAAGTAATTTTTTTAGTGATAGTTTAATTACACCACGCCCTATTCCTGTAAGCGTCGCAAAAAGGGACTATACGTCTAAAAATACTACCTATAAATATCGATGATGTAGCCTGGTTTAATATTATTTTAGTTAAATGCGGACACTTAGACTACGTTAATGATCATCTCTGCCTCTAGGGTATGGTCGCAATAATGTGATAAGATCTCATATCTCTGCAATATATTCATGTTTATATTGAAGGCGAAAGCGATTGCTATACTTAGGTACCCATACATGCTGGTTGAATGAGTTTACAAACTTTTCGGTCGACTTAAACTATCTCTTCGAAGCCATGAGGAAAAATTCGAGTTATGGAATTTTCCACATTACAAAATGAAGAAGAATCCTTTGCAATATCATTATCATTATAATTACATCATTGTTTAATTGGAAATCTCCAAGTACTTTATTTATAAGAAGATAAAATTGTTACACAACAGAAATTAAATTTACGAACGATTATTTACAACTTTAAAGCTAAATATAAAGAAAATAAAGCTAAAATCCACATATGTACATAGTAATTACAAAATTAAATTTGTGCAAAAATTGGAAATAGTATATAAGTACACGATCAATTTGGATATTAAACAATTTCATCACAACCGAATAGTCTGCTGCAACGAGGGAGAATTCTTGTTATTTAATTAGTTATGTAATAAATATGTGTTGTTATGTGTTCTTGTCTCTAGGTATTTTATATATGAACATCGAACCGAATTTGCCAACATTCCATATTGCCAAAATGAGCTCCGATCAAATATAGGGATAGCCTCCGTTTATATATCGTTTTTATACGAGATAACAATATTATTGGATCACTCTTAACAAACATAGAAAGGAAAATAACAAAATATAATTAAAATTATTTTCTTTGCGCAATATTAGTTATGCACATATAATATACTGACTATTTTTTAATAATTTGTATAAATTATTTGGTTTGTTTTACACCATTATTTTGTATTATTAGTATTTAAGGAATACGAAACCGAGACCACAAATTGGAATTGCAAAAAAAGACGATAATCTAAATTAAAAAAGTTATCTCTAAAGTTAAACTGACAGTCTTTAATGTTTTAAAATAAACATTTTGAGAAGTATTATTTTAGTTGCTATTATTGTACACAGTTTTGGAGTCAAATGGTGGCATTTTTTGAGATATAACAATTTCTTGAACGTAATTTAAGCAACCTAAACAATAATGAAGAATAAATGAGAGCTACAAATAACTGCAAGTTTTGAGGCTAAAGTTATTTAAATGATCAGAAAATTAACTGTGTATGAATATTGTAATCGGCGTTTATACATGCGGTTACGTGAGTTACTGTAAGCGGATGTTTCTCTCGTTTTAGCTATTAAGTTTAGATTGTTGACTCGGTAGTCACATGACTCGACGTAACAGATGTCTTTATTCATCATCATCATCATTTCAGCCTATACTTGTCCACTGCTGAACATAGGCCTCCCCAATCGCTTTCCAGCGTAACCGGTCCGATGCCACCTGCATCCAACGATTTCCTGCGATTTTCACAAGATCGTCGGTCCATCTGGCAGGCGGTCGTCCTACGCTGCGCTTGCCAATACGTGGTCTCCACTCTAGAATCTTTCTGCCCCAACGCCCGATGTCTTTATTATGCACTGACAAATCCAACCAATTTGAATATTTCGAACAAAAACGATAAAATTATAATGTAGAAATCATTTTTATGAGTTATGTCATGATCAAACTACAATATCTATTGATATGCCAATTGCTGTTTTATATTAGTCTTATAAGTCATTAGAAATGAGATTCGTAAATCGTTTTGAAATCTAGTTTAGAATAGATATATATATATATATATATATATATAGAAAGATATAAAGAAATCTTTTTTTGGTAAGCCAAGAGTTTCCGTAATCGGCGAGCGTGTATGAAATAATGAAGGTGTAGGGAGCAACAGAGGTCTGTATGGAAAGAATCTGTTGGAATATGTACGCTCCGCCTACCCCGCAATAGATCAGGTGTTATGATATAGATAAAATAATTATTAATTTTTTTTAAATCGAATACAGTGAATTTAATACGATTCTAAAACGAATACAGTGAAAAGGAAAATTAGAAAAAAGGGTACGAGAATTAAATGAAGTAACTGGACAAGTGCAAGTAGGACTCGCGCTCTGAGGGTTTCGTACCGGGTTCAGTTGCGGCTAGTTTCAGCGCCAAATTGTAGTTTCGTCGGGTCTAGAGAACTCGTCATGGCAAATCCAACGAGCCCAAACACGGCGGGGCTATGTTAAGTAGTTGGTAGTTCCGTTGGCGACCTCCTGGCTCCATCATCAGACCCTGGACAACGTCCGGATTTATAAAACTCGTCAAGGCAAATCCAACGAGCCCAAACACTGCAGGATTATGTTCAGTAATTGAGAAGTTCTATTGGCTAACCTCCAGCTCCATTATCAGACCCTCGACATCAGCCGGGTCTATAGAACTCGTCAAGACAAATCCAACGAACTCAAACACGGTGGGATTATGTTGAGTAGTTGTGTAGTTCCGTTGGCCACTCTTCGGTTCCACATTTACATTCTGGACACCATCGGGGTCTACCCGGCGGGGGTATGTTTAGTATTTGGGTAGTTCCGTTAGTCACCTTATCACTTCATCATCAGACCCTAAACATCATCAGGTTGTATACGTACTTGTCACACGAGGTGGTTATGTTTTGTAGATGACATGTTGCCATGGCCACATTTTGACCCCATCAAAAGACTTTTCTAGAGTTGGGTCCATGGTATGTATTATATTATTGCATTGCCACCGAATTTACACACGTATGCTGAATTTCAACTCAGTCGGATACATGCTTTCTATTGTCAAACGCTATTGGATATCTTAATAAAATAAAATAAAACTAATAATATATAAAATACCCGAAGTGCTTGAAAATGGATTATACGATTTGAACCAGAAAGACAGATAGACATACGAACACAAAAGCTTCTAAAAAGTTACCTATACCTCGTTAGTCTATTGGCGAATAATGCGCGTAGCGATCACGGGGTCCTGAGTTCGAATCCCAGGTCAGAACAAATGTAATTTTTCGATAGAAATATTTCCAGTGTCAACTGGCATTGTGCCCGATATAATGACATTAGATTTGCATTAGATTGCATGAGTCCTAACACCCGACCTTGGGGAATACAGGTGTGACGATGTTCATTTTTATATATTATACAATTTAAATGGACACCGTTGATATTCAATTATTTCCGTATAAAAATTCACATACACCGGGACGCCTACATTCCCCAAGCGGGAGTGGCTAAGAGGTGTTCTATGTGCGCACTCCAACTTATTGCTGAGAATGTAAGGTGCGAGGCTATTGCTATTCTACCAGGCACAACTTCGGACTCCGGATTGATACTGGGAAATTTTCTATAGAAAAACTACATTTAGCTCGCCCTACAATTTGTACGAGATCCTCCGCGATCTCTAAACGCATTATACGGTACCTACTTGTTCAACGAGGTAGTCCATAAAAATACCTTTTAAAAAAGTGCTCTTTCTTTATACAATTTTGCTGTAATTAAATTAATAACATTTAATTTTCATTCAAACTATATAAAAATAAAAGAATAAATCGACATTCTGATCCAATTCACGTCCTATACCGTACACAGATGGCGCCACAGATCTGAGAGGTCTGTAGCGCTGTGTGCTGTAATCTCTGTGTATGTGTGAATAAATATTTATTCACTACAAATCAAAATAGTTCCACAAAATGTCACTGATAGCACATAGACAAAGAAGTATTGTTGTAGTGTGTTAGGTAGTGACTAGACAGTGCACTAGATTTTAATTTTTCATCAGATTTGAAGGAAAATAATATTTTTTTTATATTTTATAGTCATAAATTGACAAATATCGAATTTGTTCCTTTATTTATACTTTTAAACCTTGCTTCTTGCCAAATTCCACGATTCTAGGTCAACGGGAAGTGCTATATAACTTTTAATGAGTGACTTTAAATGGCCATATCTTTTTTTGGGTTTACTTAGAATCTTCATTTTTTAACACTAGTAGGGGACCGTAGACTTTCGTATTTGGTATAAATATCAACTTAATACCTCTAGCCGTTGCTGAGAAAGAAAACCCTAAAAAAGGTGATAGCCGTCGGACAGACGGACAACGAAGTGATCCTATAAGGGTTTCGTACTAAACCCTAAAAAGACAAGACCGCTGAGATTCTCACCGGATATTCTCAGTAGAGGCCGTTTTCCGATCCAGTGATAGCTTAATAGTTAGATTAGTTATAAAACGGAAATTGACAATTCGAAATTACCGCTGCAGGGTTCATACTAAATAAAATGTTTGAGTTTTAAATACGAACATCGGAAAACAAAGTGGGTAAAAATTTAAGTTCCCAAATAAAAAGCCAACTTATAAATGTGTAGCACTGAGAGTTTATAGACACTATTGCAGAATGTAATAATAGAATTATTATTGCACAATATTATTACTGTCCTATATTGTGAATAATTATCTCGATCCGTATAGGTTAGTTACAGCGGCAATCGTTCTGTAACACGTGTATATCTAAAGGCGATAAACCTTAGCCCGGCCACAAACATCATGGAACGAAATAAGGCATAAGCCTTTAAAAGCGCGATTGGAGATGATGTTAATGTCTCCAAGGACTTAAACCTTGAATGTTCGAATCATCAAACTTCACTTGAGCAACAATATATCTACATGATTTTCAATAACTAACATTTCGTCAACAATCCTGCGCATGGGGGAAAAAAAACTCAGAAATTCTCTCTAAATAAACTGTTAAAAGCTGAAAATTTATTATGCATTTCGGCGTCGACAATTGAAGTCTTCTTTGACATTTTTTTGTGTCACTGGTTCATATTTGCTACGTTAAGTATTTTAATTGCGCTATCGGTGGCCGCGTTTTGTTCTTTGCTTGTGGAGGGGGTAGGGCACAACAGACATCGGATGTTTGACATCGTTTGTGAGATCACACCACAATCGTATCAATGGAGCTATCTAATGGATCCGAGTAGACTCCACGCGCATATTGTTAAATTTGAATATATGAACGTATCTACCTATCGGAGTGCGAAGCTAACTGAATGATGTTACTACTGATTACGGTAGTTGAAGTTTTAGGCTTTAATTAATTATGTAAAATATACTCTCTTTTTCTGTAGTTGATGGAAATGAAACATTTGATTTTAGTGGTATCAGTTTATTTCATGCATCGTGGTGCAGAGCGAAGATTTGACATGCAAAATATTCGCGTATTCATCATATGACGTCGATATAAAGTCCTGCAGCAAATACCTATCATGGGAAAAGGTAATATGCTGTACAGAGCATCTGACTTTGTAAGAGTTCTAGTAGAGATAAGGTACGATAAACCACCCACTGACATTTTTCATCTATTGTAACCGGACTTAGACCCTATACTTCAATTTGCCTACAGGCGACAAATCCTAACATTCGACAATCACAAAACTCCACCTTAAAATCAGTCATGTCACAGATAAAATCGGCAACTATTACTCCGTTGAGTGCAACACAGCTAGATTTAATTGCCATGTATTATGCACGTGGTCGTTCTGCATATGTTAGAACATTGTCTCTCATTAGGGGGCATGTATGTGGGTTAATCACCGTTCGTTTGTTATGCAAATAATACCATGATGATAATTCTGATGAATGACTATGGAATGGAAGTTCGAACTTATACGCATTCATATAAATAATTTATCAGTTTTTGGAAGAAGAAATGAAAAATATTTGTTCATGAGTGGACTGCTATAGGCTGATGATGATGATGAAGTATGGGTACAAAAATCCAATGCTAAAAAATCATTTTGATGTGCCCGTACCAGAAACCCGTGCTTTTTCTTTTTCTTGCAAATTTAAATCTAAAATAAACTAATTAACAATACAATAAAGATAAATAACAAATGTGTTTGTATTTTAAAGCTTTATGAGTGGGAAAATATGTGTGCTTCCGTGTGTATGTTTGCGTGTGTGAGTGCGCGCGTGCTTGCGTGTGCGTGCGCGTGTGTGTGTGTGTGTGTGTTTAGCTACGTGTAGTAATGCTTCGTCTTCACTATGGTTTAATTTATAAAGTAATAGATTTTATTATAGTGTTTTAAAAATTAAACGGATTTCAATATACAATTATAGTAAGACACCGTAACAATGTTTAATTTTTAATGTATAAAACTTTATAATGTTTTTAATGGAACCGAATACATGTTTATGGTGTGTGGTCTACATTTATAGGGCTTTATGTAAGCCGTAGCAATTTTCACTATTAATTAATGCGTAATTTGAATAAATTAACATATTCTATCTATCTATTTATATCATCACGCCAGCTCCCTCGCGGGGTAGGCAGAGAGTACAGAGTTCCAACAGGTTCTTATTAACATATTAATTAATTATAATAAATTGTTATATTATATAGCCGTAATTAATTGTGTGGGTTATTTTTATAGATGCCTGTCATAAAAGAACCGTTACTTTAAATATTTACATCATATTATATTAACAAATAACTCGTGGATACAATATAACAACTTATTAAACTTTTCGTTACGTATAGTTCTACACCGTCACGCCTATATTCCCCAAGCGGGGGTGGCAGAGGTACACTATGTACACCCACTTTTCGCCGGCGATATTAGGTCCCATGTAATAGGAGGCGAGCCATATAATGGACACAATTCCAGCATCCAGACTGACACTAGGAATTCTTCTTTAGATAAACTACATTTGGCCGACCTAGGATTTGAACCCAGGACCTCGTGATCGCAACGCACATTATTCGCCAATAGACCAACGGAGCAGACAATTTAGTTTATCGTATCTTATATAGTAACTTTTATTATATAACGTCCTATTTTGTTATAACCTAATATTCAATTCCTATTTAATTTTATTTCCGTTCTAGAGAATAAAATAATCTTGTCTATACTCATCATCATCGTATGGCGTTGTACTTTAATAATGCGACATACATTTAAAATTTTATGTCGGAGTGAAGGATCCATTGTTTAGCCTCTGGTGTCAGCTGGTGCAGCCCCTCGAATCCTCCGCGAAATTTCCTCGAAGGGCAGTCCTCCGCGATGTGCTGGATAGTTTGTACTGAGTCTCCACAGTCACAGTAAGGTATATTTGTCTATACTATTAGATTGTGTATACGAAAAAACACGTAGAACCTTAATATGAATACGACTTCGATCGTAAGTTGTACTAATATTTCTTAGTATGTAACGGTACTATATTAAAATTGTGTACATATTAAAATTTTGTGTAATTGAATATATTATACGAACTGGTACTGTAGAATTTTTTATCCATTTTGTGTTCTTTTGTAAGAAGTAAAGTTTGAAACATTAAAAAGCTACATTACCTAGATGTTACATAACCCCGGTAGATGTACGTAGCTGTTGTCGACCAGCGCAAAGCCGCGGGAAAACTGCTAGTTTCTTATATGTTACTTGAATATTAGACCTTAAAATAAAAATTAAACCGGTATAAAATCCGTTGAATAGTTTTATTTCATGAGTTCAAACTTACTTCGGGAAATGTTTGTTAAGACAAAACCTTTCACGCGTACTTTTCCCGAAGGGTAAAAGGCGCATTAGTTACGATTAGGCGCAGTCGTCAAGAGTTAAAGCTGCTTCGCCCACTGGGTCGAATAGACGCGGTTTCGATTCCCGCACGAGACAAATCTTTGTGAAGCACAATTGTTTGTTTTGGTCTGGGTATTTGGGTATGTGAAATTTTATGTTTGTGAACGCACCCACGACACATAAATAAATCCTAGTGCGAGGCTACGTTTTCTTAAGAAAAAAAAGGTGTATCCAGTAAAAGCCCACGAGCGATAATCTGTAATAGTGATCTTAAGTCTAGTGTCTTGCGTATTTATGTTATTATTGTTACGTGCTAAAAACCGGTTACGTTTCACTTGAGAGTCTTCAGTTGGTTTGCGGTTGCGCAAGTCACATTGTTTCGTCTGGATGTTCTGGCTCACTGTTGTATTAATAACAATAGCCTGATAGCATCTGCCGGTGGATTAAGGAAATGTGGAGAAACTTAAATCTTTAGGTTTAGAAACACATACAGTATTTAAACAATGGGTTGAAAAGATCATTTAGGAGCTTAGCTGATATTCGAGGAATAAAAAACTGTATAATATAGTACGATCATCATCGCCTTAGAGGGAAAATCTCGAAAACGCAATATCATTTTATTTTGGTGGTGTGACTATCTATTTATGTCATCACGCCAGATCCTTTGCGGTGTACTCAGAATGCTGAATTCCAACTAGTTCCTTCCTTACAGATCTCTCTCGCTTTCTCCACTCTCATGGCTCGTATCATACATGCTCACCGGTTTTGGAGACTTCATCCGACATCCATTATATAGGACATGCAGTGACCGCGAGCTGAAGCGGTTATAGCGTGAAGAACTGTCCTCGCTTCCCGCGCGAGCTGTTAGACTGTCAATCTGATATGTTGATGATAACAATTGAGTCTAATGCACTCTATTGTAAGTGCTTACTTAGCAAGGGATACGGTGTGAAGACAATTTTATAAGCGATGGCATATTAATTGAGGTCATTGCCCTTTAAAATCTTCAACATTGAGTGGAGGCTGCTCAAAGCTTATCATCATTAATATAAGATTATCTCAATATATGTAGCCCTATATCAAAACTCGCGATTGAGAGCTCAATGTACTGCCTATTATGGGGGATTATGCTAATTGTCTTGACAGCCAACTAACTCGACAGTCTGGTATGAAATCTTGCTTATTACGACATCCGCAAGAACGGTCATAGAATTTAATTGACACATATGCCATGTGATATACCGAGGTTTGCGCAATATCAAAAAAGCCTCAAACTTGACCCTTGGAGCTGGCAGATAAAAGTATTTTTTTATCTATACCTTAAACTATTTTTGGTTTAAAGGTCAGTCATCTTAGATTTAATAGAAGAGAAATTGAATATTTGTCTCTGAATTAATTATTGTTATGTCTACCTTGGGTTCTTTATAATCGAAACTACTATCTACTGACTTTTAATTGGTACAAAATATATCAACTTCCAGAAAACAAAATATCGAGGCATAGAATTAGGTACCTTTTAATCTCTATCTATTTATCGTACAGAGTTCCAACAGGTTCTTTCCTTACGTATCTCTCTGGCTTCCTCCACTCTCATAGTTCGTCTTCTTCACTGTGTTGCAACTAATATGCTTATTAATTTGAAGACGCATTAAACAAATTATTTTGTCTTTAAAAAATGAATGTGCCTAATTGCCTTTTAATGACTAAGTTTATAATGCAGGTATAACTATATATATTTTCAAGAAAACAAAGCAGTTGCTTGCGTAAATCTGTCTCCATCCTAAGTGTTCGTGCAGAATCAACAATTTGCTTTGAATAACCGGACAAAGAGTAGTTTCCGACAACGTCTAACCCAAACGAGTTCTCCTCCGATGTGACATAAGGGTGCTATAGCGCGACAAGGATATTTTGGCACTTGAATGCCAGTGTCAGGGTGGCGATGGTGTGTAATCATCTGGTATGGATTATCTGGAAATGGTAACCCTCATCATCATCATCAGCCGAAAGACATCCACTGCAGGATAAAGGCCTCCCGAAATATCACCACAACGACCGGCTTTGTGCTGTACGCATCCAACTTCTACCTGCGATCTTCACCAGGTCATCGCTCCACCTTGTGGGGGGCCCGCCCACTCCACGTCTTCCGGTACGAGATCGCCACTTGATCGCCACGAGAACCTTTCTGCCCTATGTTAACCCTACCATTTAGTAAAATTTTCTTACTTGTGGACTTACTTAATGGATCCGCGCAATGTAACTAACTTGAGAGAGTTGACCCGCTTGCTCAACAAACTTAATCAAGCACCATGTGGACGCAGTAAACCAAATCGAATTATAGAAGAAAATAGAAAAAATAATGTCTTTTAAAACATTTCTACTGATTAAAAAAAGAAGTTAAGTATTTTTTTATGCAAATGGCAAGTTAACGAACATAAAGTAACATTCGCCGTTAGTGCGTCGCACTATACTTCGCTTAAATTTTCGTTTTTTGTTGCTGAATCTATTTGATAAAGTTACTTAACTTAACTAAGTTAACTTAGAGGCTCTCGTAGCGGTGTACAACCGCGGTGTTCTCACCGATTACCAAGGTTAAGCAGCGTTCGACTTGTTCGGCCCGAGATGGGTGACAGTTTGTGGCATTTTCATATTCGAGCGCCTTTGTGCTTCGGAAGGCACGTTAAGCCGTTGGTCCCGGCTACTACTTAATGTGGTAGTCGTTAAGCCGACTTGGAAGCTTTAAAGGCGGCTTGATAAGTTCCAACAGCAGGTGGCCACAAACCTGCCTCCATCAATCCGCACTGGCTCCGCGTGGTGGAGTATGACCTAATCTCTCTCACCTCGATTTGTGAGAGAAGGCCTTTGTCCAGCAGTGGGCAGTATAGGTTGATATTATTAACTTAACAAGGGGCAAGAAAACCGCTCCGTGCACCGTTTAAAAGGTTCATGATGAGAGTGTCAATTACTAAACGTTACCAAATGCATACAAAATAAATGTCATTAATAGTTAGTGTCCAACCGAATCTCGATTTTTGGTCGAAGCCGAAGATAAAGCCGATTAATAGGCCATCGCCAAACCTAATAACCCTAAGAAATTTGATTCACGATTGGCTAAATTATTAAAAAGTTATGTAGACTGTATAAACTTAACGAGATTATTAAAATTACCTATAACACACCGTCTCGCCTATATTCCCCATGCGGGGGTGGCAGAGGTGTTCTAAGTAAACCCACGTTTCCCCGACGATGTTAGGTCCCATGTAATAGGAGGCGAGCCTATACCGGGCACAATTCCAGACGCCGGACTCGTACTGGGAAGTTTTCGTTAGAAAAACAACACTTGTTCGACCTAGGATTTGAACCCAGGACCTCATGATCACAAAGCGATGCGCTTTGCCACTAGACCAACTAGGCAGTCATACCTACAACTAGCTAAAATAATAACACTGAAATAATATTATTTATAATATTTATTTACTTAAAAGCATTCGTAAGTCGTAAATCGTAATAGATCGTTCAATTTCGGTGATTGCTGGAAACCTCCGGCTTCGGCCAAAAATTCGGCCTATTTTGGCCAAAGCCAAAGGAGCGGCCCAAGGTGGTATTTCAGCCGGAGTTAGCCGAAGCTAAACCTTTGGTCGGACACTATTAAAAGCACAAACAGAAGGAGGCAGAAATTTAAAAAAAAAATGTCATTTTCAAAAGATAACATTCCCGAGTTATCACTCTAAAACGATGACTATGAAACGATATCCAACTAGCAGGACTAGATGGAACTCACGGAACTACTATCTGTCGTGCACTTGACATTCTGCAAATTAAAATTATAGTATTTTTCACATGGGATGAGTAGTGACAGTTCTTATTGCCAAACGAAATAACACTTTATTCAATGGCAATAAGAGGCATGACCCGTTTCTATACTTATGGTTTTATGCCTTAACACTATTGAATTAAATATTAATTTCATTTGGCAATTAGAACTATCACTACCCTTCATATGTGCAAAATACTATAATCAACATCAAGTTGGTAATTAATTTTAACTCATTTATCTATGTCAATAACTACGGATTTCGTAGTACGTACGTATTCGACGAAATTTTGACTTTGTGAATTCAGAAATTCAGGGAACAACAAAATTATATGATACTTTGAATGTGGATCTGTCTTCAACTGCTTGGGACTATTGTATCGCAAACAAATAGAGTTTAAATTATTTCAGTGATAGGTACTAAATTAATAATGAAGTCTTGATCTTTCTATTACATGTTGTTCTTTATGTTACGACATTTATCTATTATATTTTTGTTATTATTAACATTTAAAAATAAAATAAAGACTAGTTTAAAAGTCTAAATGAAGTAGATCCGTAGGCAGAATTAATTCTGAAATTCTACATAAGCGGCGTTTACATTAAGGTATGTCTACAAATTATTTTTATTTAAAATAATTAGTGTAATTTTTAGTCTAAAGCATTTAAAGCTTTGCAAAATCGCATCTACCCACGCATTAAAACAACCATTTATATGCAAAGCTCGATAATTCATTAATAGAGTAATTCTCAGTGACTTTACTGATTAATGATACCGGAGACTTTGCCCAGTGTCCCGGGGCGGGTTACGACACTTACCGATAATAAGAAATCGACCTCGAACTACATTATATCGGGTCGTGTGCAACCCATTACTCGAGCTTTCAATGAAGGCTGCTTCAAATCGCGGATGCGCGCACCTTGCTAGTGTAAATTCGTGATCAGGTGCGGTATTATTCGATTTCAATATCGATATACATCGTTTCGTAATTGAATAAGGATATACAATCCATTTGTGGTGGGTTTATTTGTGTACTAAGAAATTATTATCTGTGTATTTTTTACTATTAATTCTGAACTTTCTAATTAAAAGTGCAGTATCTGTAGTGAGTTAGGCAGTAGTTAACGGATTCTATCCTAACTGAGCTATCTAACGTCCTACACTGTCAAACTTGGACACTTGGACGCTCTCAATAACATCGCAAGAAATTAAGTTTTATCTGCGGCAGGGTAGTGCGGTATTTTATTGGAAAACTACACTCAGTCTCACAAACATTCACCGGAGTCGGAAACATAGCTCCTTTTAGTAAAATCCTTATAATTTGACCAGTATAAGTGTTCTTTAGGCCACGTGGCCACGGGCAACCAATCAATACAGATAACGCAAAAAAAGACAAAGTTCACTGTAATTGAAATCAATAAAAAATTTCACAATATCTTTATTAAAGATTGATGGGTGCGGCTTCAACATCGGCACTGCAAGTGTGATCAATTTCTTGCTGACATTGGCCTTCTTAAGTCAACTAAACCAATTAGTACCCACTTCATTGCAAACCGACCGTGTCCTAATCAACTCTAAATTTAATAGCCTGGTATATATTTGTCATAAGTCCTTTGAAATGTATACGACCCGAATATCAAATGCGAATTACACCAAATATGGCTCTTTGTGAATATGGTGAATTTGTTGATATTAGTCACTTAATGAGGTGTGCTGTTGCATCAATTATTTTTTTTATAAATGTACTTATTAAAGTTTAATCTGCGAGTTGTTCACTGCAGCGCAATAACGGTGTTATATACATTAAAATATAGAAAAGTATAAAGGGTTACAGGTTTTCAAAGACTACAATGCATTATGTTTGGCGTATTTTGACTCAAAGATACTTTCAAATAAGAAAATCTTTGGGAATGAATTCTATCATTTGCCCAAAAAACGCAAATTGTTTTATTGTGGAATTTATGCATAGTGTGTAAATGTTGTGTTACTATTAAAATTATTGTGTTTTTTATCATTAAAAGTTGCTAGTAGTAAGCTTTTGGATTTCAAAGTCCTTTCATGTATTTTGCTTCACCTACTTGTAAATGTACGACATGGTTGTTTAAACCAATCCATATTATGTCTTTACCACACTCTATCCAGATGGGTCGTCTGTATAAGAATAATCTTAGAACTATTTTTAAACTATCTATCTATCTATTATCACGCCAGCTCCCTCGCGGGGTAGGCAGAGAGTACAGAGTTCCAACAGGTTCTTTCCTTACATACCTCTCTGGCTTCCTCCACTCTCATAGTTCGTCTCATACATACTCGCCGGTTACGGAGACTCCTGACGTGCCCTTCAGATAAGACACGGTCTATTTAGTCATGGTAAGATAGTCTAGGTCTTCCCCGGTACCTACATCCTTCCACTTACGCATAGTATATCTGTTTCGTCATTCTTTCTTCTGGCATTCTTTCTATATGCCCGAACCAACGGAACATACCCTTTCTCATCTTTACACCGATACTATCTTTCATACCTACTCGCTTTCTTACTACGCTGTTGCGAATACGGTCGGTCAGCTTGACTCCGCACATCTTCCGCAGAGATCGCATTTCGACCGCATTTATCCTGCTTTCGTTCTCCTTCTATTAACATTAGTACAAAAACCTTAATTACAAACAGCAGAAAAAAATAACACTCGTAAAATAATAATTAATAACTTCTACTTTGAAGGTAAACACAGAATTAACATACTAAATATTTTCCAAAGTCAATTTGTGTTATTACGAGAATTGCGTAATTTGGTCAGCCTGATACTGCTCAAACGCGTTTAATTATGTTTATCTGCAAACCAATTACGATTGTCGCTATGTGTGTCATGTTGTTTGATTGGTGTGGCAATACATCGTCCATAATAGGTGCAGCTTGCAAATGCTAATAATTTGCATCAATAATCCCACTAATATTATAAATACGAAAGTTGAGTTGAGTATAAAACTTTACAGTAATATAGCTTATAGTTTCTGCCTGTGACTTCGTCGGAATTGACTTTAGCCAGGAACCTTACATTTTTTCGGGACAAATTTCATACGAATCCGTTCAGCCGTGTTGCGTGCGCATCCATACAAACTTTTACATTTATAATATAAGTGGGATATATCAGAATAACACATAGGCAAAAATTTTTAAACATTACATAATTAACTACAAAATGCGTGCGCATCACGGGTAACAGCTAATGGGGTATAAAATAAAATTATTTCTTAGGAAATCTAAACATCATATTGTATCTCTTAGCTTTTAGATTAAAGAAACCCAAGCTTCATAGTTCGCGTTTGTTTAATTGTGTTTAAAAACTCAGGAAAACTGAAAAGCACTTTTGTCAGGCAAAATCTCAAGATGAATAAACGCCAATTATAAAGTATGCGATTCGTTAACCTAAAAACTTGCAGTAAGGATGCTGGGTTCAAGTGTGTCACACTCGTGGTTTTCCAAATCTTAAGATTACTTAAGACTCTACCACCCGTTCGGAAAGTCATTCCTGTGGAGAAGAAGGGCAAGAAACTCCACGGTTACTCTTTTTAAAAATGAGAGTTTTACAATTCTTTTTGTATACATTGCATTCATGGAGTATGGAAGAACAATGCAGAACGAGCTAAATAGATATGCTTAAGTATAGATTAATCATAAGTGTACTTAGATTCATGGTATCGGTCAGTGTCTACATAGTCCTCTCATTTACAAAATAGAGATGTTGTAGAGGTATATAATAAAAAGTTTAATAATAATAGTAAGAGAAAGGGTTACAATAAAATATGTAAAGAGTGCGTACAAAACAAATGATTATAGCTCCAGTGTGATGCCGAACGAGACAAAATTCAACAGCACTACGGTACACGTTCGATCAGTCAAAGGACAGAGGACGGACCAGTCCCCACCAGCAGCACCCGTTCACGTGTATGACCTGAGAAGCAGCCATCACTTTCCTCGACCATATTAGAGAGAAAAGAGTGACCCGCTACACAGAGCCGCCACTAGCAAAGGCATTTTAGTGAGTATAACCAATCCACGACTCTGTCCACATCCTTCGAAAATAATATTTAAAATCAATGAACGCTCGCTAGGCAGGACACGCTGCACTTAACATTATATTCTTTTGAAATTAAGGTAATTTGTGTAAAGCAATTTTTATCATTTAAAAAGTATAACGTATATCAAAGTTATTCGTCAGAGAACCAAGGTTACCGACATAGCTCAGCGAATTAGCAAGCTGAAGTGGCAGTGGGCAGGTCACATATGCCGCAGAACCGATGGCCGTTGGGGCTAACTGGTTCTTGAGTGGAGACCGCGTGTCGGCAAACGTAGTGTAGGGCGCCCTGTAGCTAGGTGGGGCGACGATATTCGTAAGGCAGCGGGCAGGGATTGGAGAGGGAAAGCTGAAGATCGACCTCAGTGGCGTGCCATGGGAGAGGCCTACGTCCAGCAGTGGACTGACACGGGCTGATGATGATGATATCAAAGTTTATATGATTATAGACAGATAACTACATATAATCACATTTATGAATCCCAATTAAGACTCAAGTGGTTACCAATTCGCCTTTGCCGGAATGCTCACATATGATCTCTTATTTATGATATCTTATTTAATCAGACATCTCCCTTTTACCTCAAAGAACGATTTGAATTCTTTCACGAAATTTCTAAAGTCAGCGGAGAATCTAAAGCTGAAAACACCAATGCATTCTACTCGTACCAACTAATTCGATAAATCCTTTTCTAATCAAGCCGTTCGCTTGTGGCATGCATTGCCTTTAACAGCCCGCCGTGCACAGTCGCTGGCGTCCTTTAAAAATTGGTTTATCACGACATTCTTCATTTATAAACTTTGTACTGCACACTATGTAAGATATATTTATATATTTGCATAGAATTATATGTGTATAAAATATTGAAATATAACTAGGATATGTATGTTTTATCTATGTTTATAGTGTTCGCCACCAAAACTGCCCTATTCCTTATGTTGCTACTTCCAGTGCATTGGTTGTCTGGAAGAAATTGCTTTTAGGAATAAGACCGCCAATGGTACCTAGCTGTTATTAATATTTTTGTAGGTAATGAATTGTAATATCACTGGTGTACAATAAAGAGTGCTCTATCTATCTATCTATGATGATAATTACATAGATATCTAAATAACAATCAAAGTAACTAAACATTACACAAAGGGCGGCCTTATCGCTAAAAGCAATCTCTTCTAGGGAACCTTTATCGTCGATTATAGGATGGTAACAGTAAGTATTAACCAGGGGCCTACGTTAATTCGTATTACTGTAACTCATTTTTTATAGGAGCCCTATACTGAAATGTTATGCGAGGCATAACGTACAATTTTTAGGCAAAAATATTTGAAGTAGTAGTCTTAATTTTTAACAGAAATTCATTGTTTATCACAAAAACTATAATATATTGCTAACTTAACTTAAACCATACTTAAATTATATAACTGCCTCGTTCATCTAGTGGCAAAGTGAATCGCTTTGTGATCACGAGGTCCTGGGTTCAAATCCTAGGTCAGAAAAATGTGGTTTTTCTAACTAAAAAATAATTCCTAGTATGAGTCCGGAGTCTGAAATTGTGCCCGGTAAATCGCAATAGGCTCGCCCCTTAAAACATGGGTTCTAACATCTTCGGTGAAAAGTGAGTGTACTCATTACATCTCTGTCACACCCGCTTGGGCACTGTAGGCGTGACGGTGTTTATTTGTTTATTTTGTTTATATTAATTTTGTTCAAACCCTTTTAAGAAATCATGATTTTAATTTGATGTATCTACGTTAGTAGATATGTATAAACTTCGGTTACTTCTATTGCCTTCTAAAATAGACGTTACTTTATTTAGAGCTGTTGATATATTTGTGAAGCAATATATAACAAGAATATTCAAACGAATATATTGCAGTCGATAATAGCACCGCTCTACATATAAACCGTAGTTTACGATTCGATAATTATAGCTTATTATCGATATCTCAATTATCGCTTTAGAAAAATCATGTCAATAGTTTATTGCGGGACGTATTGCTGTACATTTATCGGACACATTATCTTATAAGTGTATATATTCGATAAATTATTCAAAGGCCATTGACGCAGCCAATCTAGAAAGTGCACACCGCCGTAATGCTATCAATATTTATCTCGTATGCCAATTTATTTGTTGGCTGCAACCGGATGAGAATCCGTACCCACGCTTGTTGCATAACAAATAACAATAAGAATACTTTAGCTTCTTATAGAAAGTAAGAAATGTGAAAAAGCGGGTCACTAATCTATACTAATGTTATAAAGATGAAAGATTTGTTTTTTTGTAAGCGAAAAACTCTGAAACTACTGAGCAGATTTAAATAATTATTTCGCCATTAGAAAGGTTCATTATCCAGAAGCAATAGGCCCGGTAGGTGGCGCTGTTATCGACCGATTGCGAAGCCATGGGTAACTGCTAGTTTACTATATTTATTAAGCCCTTTATTAATATTTTCAGCTAACATGAACAGATTGACGTCAACATGTCATTGCCGAGAAAGGGTGCTATCACGTTCATCTTTATTTGGTAAGTTTGTATTGTGAGAAGGATGGCATAGCAATTCGATAACGTTTCTCTAACGTCAATCCGTTCATGATAAGCTTTCTGGTTGCTCGGTAGCAGTGTAATTTATCTAGAGTAGAATAACCATGGATATATTACAAATGGATTGAGCAGTCTGCGAAAAAACGGGATGACAAGGATACTCACTGAGAGCCCTACGTCTCTTTCTAAGTAGAGTGACCAAACATTGGTACGATTATGGCCTTGTTGACACATCATTAACGTATAATTCTCGGGCACTGTTTTATGCCGTAATTTTTTCTTTCTACGCATATGTATATATTTTAAATGAGTAATAGTCAAAGTTTTTGATTAAATTGCTCATTTTCTTGCTGACTGTACATTTTTTTTTCAGAATCTGTCAATTGAGCTCCTAGTATCGCAAAAATTAAGGATAGTCTCCTAGGGCAGTTTTTCTGTATCTACAACGGTTGAGCAAGCTGCCCTTAATGTCCCATCTTATATACAGGTATAAAAGACGAATTGAGAACATTGTTCGTTTTGAACTTGTTTACAGCGTATTTAAACCATACCATAAATAGGTATAATCCGTATTACTTCTACCTTATGGTCACCGTACTGCATCGTAATGGGTGCGAGCGTAACACCGGGCTCCCGGTTATTGCTCTCACTCATCATGGTTTCTCGAGTTGTTTAAATAATATAAAATTTAATGTTGTGTCTGTGGGTAAGAGTTTAATTTTCTTTAGCAATATTTTGACAGTACAGTAATCCGTTTAGGGTTATAAATTCATGAAAATAACATAGCTCATTTTTTTAATGGTGTTATTGGTAAAATGCGTCTAAAGAGTAAAGTCGTCTTATCTCAATCAATATACAATACAAACAATACATATATTACTCTCGACATCTTCAGGAATACGGTCCAGATATAGACAAATAATAATATAAACAAATTATGAATAGGTCACTTACCAACGGGCTTGACGGACGATTTGGTGCAGATGTTAAGAGTTGCAGTCGCTCCGCCTACTAGATGGAATATTCGTGGGTTCGATTCCCGTACGGGACAAATCTTAGTGTGACCCACAAATATTTCTTTCGTTCTGGGTATTTGTGTATGTAAATTTTCATGTTTGGAAACGCCCCCACGACCTAGTGTGGGACTACGTTTTATTTAAAAAACAAAACAACGTACTGTTTTCCGTTTTGAATCACTTTACTGAGCTATTTTCTGCAATCATTTCATGTAAAGCAAGTCACAGTTGTGAAATATACTATACAAATAGCCAGTGAAACTGACTGATTTATGCAAGATGATCCAAACAGGTGGCGCCGCACGACCTACTTTGCAACCACCCTTTGTTTACTACTTTTTCTTATTTTAATTCTTCATTCTTCTTATTTTAATGAATGGCCCCACACTTTAACAGTGTATTTCGCCAATGTCAAGCAATAACAGAATATAACAGTAAATTATAAAAATCGGCTTGTCGCCATTAGAAATTGTTATATGTATTAGGTTACGGGTCACGAAAAAAATGACAGCCAAAAAACGAGCTATACTTACTTATTTACCTTACTGACGCATCTATACTTACACGTAGCAAACAACTGCGGACATTAGTTTCAAATTATAAATAATCCCTAATCTTTTATTATGGTAAGTTTAGCAAACTGTAGCATTTAATCGCGTCCTCAAGTTACCTAGGGTTGCATCCTATTAATCCAAACTAATATTTTAAATCGATAGCAACTCTGCCTGTCTGTCTGTTTGTCTGTAACCTTTCCACGCCCAAACCGCTGAACAGGTTGTGATCAAATTCGGCAAGGAAATAGACTTTATTCAGGGGAAGAACATAGGCTACCTTTTGTCCTAAAAAAAAGTTTCAGGGTGTGAAATACACGCCAGAAAATAACGCGAGCTAAGTTGCGAGTACAGCTAGTTCGAAATAAGACCACACCTATAGTTGTGTATGTCAATGACTCCAAATGATTCAGAATTAATGTCCACTACAAATTCAAATCAAAATCACAGACCGTTTTGGAAGATACTCGTATTTCATTGCTAGTAATTCGAACGAAAACTTTTGTAGGCACATACTTGACCAAATTGTGGGCATTTCGTGAGCAGCATATGCTTATGGATTACCGAAACAACTTGTTCGTACTGTCATTAACATCCGGTTCGGAAACATTATGCCGCGACATACGACCTTCGTACGAGATCACTTACTTCGTAAATATAACGAAGATTCGTTACGTAAGCCTCAATAAATTTGAGTCTACTTAAAATAATTTTATTGGGTAGATATTTCGAAATGTGGTTTTAATTTTTTTGTTGCAAACTAGATTTAGATTAGACAAGATTCAATTTCATTTTTAGCAATACATACGACGGTCGCGATCATGTAACTGCGATTAACCATTTTAGTTAGAGATGACACGTATTTGATAACGATATGACCAACGATAGCGGGAGTCGAGGGGCAAAAAAACGTAATGCTGGTATTTACAATAAACTATAATTAACCGGGTTATATCATTGACGAATTTTAAGTCTCGTATTTTCTTCTTTTGGAGCTAGCAGGAAAACCTGCCACAATTTTGATAAAAGACTGACTTTGTCAAATAGCCGTCTGTAGCATGTATTTAAGAGGTATAGTGAGACAAGGATATTTTGCCCGTGGATGACATTAACATAAGGGTTATCATTTGGTAAAATTTTTCTAAATTCAGGGAACTATTTCAAAAGGTGGCTCCGCATTGTTACTAAAAAAAAAAGAAATAAGGTAAATTTCATAGAAAATGGCAACTTACGACGGACAATTTAGCGCAGTGGTTTAAGGGCTTAGCCCGCCCCGCCCACTCTGTCTAATAGTCGCGGGTTCGATTCCCGCACGGGACAAATCTTTGTGTGATCCACAATTATTTGTACCGGTCTGGGTATTTGTGTATGTGAATTTTCATGTTTGTAAACGCACCCACGACACAGGAATTAATCGTAGTGTGGGGCAACGTTTTTTAAAGAAAAAAAAAACTTTGCACCTGTCATGAAGTGACATTTTACTTGATGACAGCTTTTGTTCCGATTTTGGAGGCGGGCCAAAAGATCCTTGTGGGACTGTGTGTAAATAGAGTAAACACGTCATGTATCAAGACAATATGTAATATCACATCACTTTACCTGCCTGCCTGGCTGCGTCGTTGGTCTGGTGGCAAAGCTCATCGCTTTGTCATCACGAGGTCCTGGGTGCAAATCCTAGGTCCGACAAATGCAGTTTTTCTAACGAAAAATTCCCAGTATGAGTCCGGAGTCTGGAATTGTGCCCGATATATGGCAATAGGCTCGCCCCCTATTACATGGGACCTAACATCGTCGGCGAAACGTAGGTGTACTCAGTACACCTCTGCCACCCCCGCTTTGGGTATATAGGCGTAACGGTGACATCACTTTACGTGGTAACGTACAAACTTAAGAAACTAAACTTCCTTACAACACTTTAGGTTTCGATTAAAGCTTGAAGCTAAAGTATTTTTCGTTTTTTTCCCACTGTGTCTGGAAGTGCGCACAAAATTGGCGCGGTACTTATATAACGTTCGTCGCATGTAATGGTCGTGTTGCCCAGGCAAGTTTTTAGCTTCTCCCATTTACAGGGTGTTGAAACAGGTAGGTAAAACTTAACGTAATTGATAATACGATACCATAAACCATGACGACACTTACCGGAATTAAAAAAGGAGTAAGTATTACACAAAATGTTGATTCCTATTTCTGCTCTGTCAAGACCACTTGTTCACAAGTTATACATTTTGGTCATCTTTTATGCCGACTCTAATACGCTGTATCCTATACTTAGAATAATATTTGTCTAGACAGAGCATTGCTAATAAAATGGCGGCTAAACGGCCTCAGTTAGGCACTATGCGTGCGTGGTGCCAGTGTTCGATTTTTTGGAAATTTGTTTAAAAGCTGTCGCTGTATGTGGTACGCACACGCACGCGTGCGTGTGCGTACCACAATTCACGTACGACGCATGGAGCTAGACAATTAATTCATCTAACATTCCATTCGAGTATGAAAACTATACCTGATGGAGTGAGAACAAAACCTAGAGGCGATTTTTTTTACAAAGGCCACGATCAGCGATTGACGCCTATCTCACCTGATGGAAAGAGACGATGGAACCAAAAGTATGGTGCGCTGGCACAGTAATAGCCTATTCACTCAGAATTTAACGGCACCTACCCAAGTTATACCTCTCTAGAAACACATTCAGTGGGAGCGAATTCCATTCTTTAGTCGTAGGTATGACCTTAACACCTCATGAGAAGTAGTTTTGACTTGAACAGTTGCATAAACCCATGTCTGTATGCCTTGAATATTACCAATTATTTAACAACCTTTGTTACACCCGTCATGTGACTGTCTTATATTTAAAAAAACTCTTAGCCCATAAAATTAGCCGGTAAAATTATTGAACGGAGAATGCGCGTGAAGTCCGATGGAATGTTGTGCGAGCCACAAGGGGGTTTCAGGTCTGGAAGAGGATGTTCGGATCAAGTCTTCTCACTCCGCTACATCGTAGAGAAGCATCTGGCAGTGGGCCGGAAGGTTTTCTGCGGTTTTGTAGATCTGGAGAAGGCATTTGACAGAGTTGTGCGAAAGAGACTTTGGGACATTTTGCCAGAGTATGGTATAGATGGCACTCTGTTGCGAGTCGTCCAGTCCACTTATGTGGACTGCAAGGCATGCGTACGGGTGGGTGGTAACAGGTCACCCTGGTTTGACGTTAAAATCGGCGTCAAGCAGGGTTGCGTGTTGTCCGCTAGACTGTTTATAATATATCTGGACAAAAGTCTCCAAAGACTGAAAGCGATGAATGAAGGTGTACAAATGGGTGACTTAGTGGTAAACCATCTACTTTATGCAGATGACGCGGTTTTAATAGCGCCAACAGCCACTGATCTGCAAACACTAGTCACAGTTATGAAAGACGACTGCATGATCAATGGCTTACACTTGAATGTGAAGAAAACCAAGATTATGGTTTTTGAAAGGGAAGAAACCAGAACGAATGTAAGGATTGTGGTTGGTAACGATGTGCTGGAGCAAGTGAATGAGTTTGTATATCTTGGATGCGCCTTCAGTAAGGATGGGAAATACACCGCTGACATAGAGAGAAGAGTGAGTGCAGGGAACAGAGTGAATGGTGCGATGGGAAAGCTACTCGGGAGCCGGCACTTAAGCCATAAGGCGCAGCTGGCCATACATAACGGAGTTCTTGTCCCAACGCTGTTATATGGTAGCGAGAGCTGGGTATGGAAGAAGGAGAATGAAAGTAGGATAAATGCGGTAGAAATGCGAGCTCTGCGGAAGATGTGCGGAGTGAAGCTGACCGACCGCATTAGCAACAGCATAGTAAGACAGCGAGTAGGTATGAAAGATAGTATCGGTGTAAAGATGAGAAAGGGCATGCTCCGTTGGTTCGGGCATATAGAAAGAATGCCAGAGGAAAGAATGACAAAACAGATATACAATGTGAAAGTGGAAGGATGCAGGTACCGGGGAAGACCTAGACTATCTTACCACGACCAAATAAACCGAGTCTTATCTGATGGAAAAGTCAAGAGTCTCCGTAACCGGCGAGCGTGTATGAGACAAACTATGAGAGTCGAGGAAGCCAGAGAGGTATGTAAGGAAAGAACCTGTTGGAACTCTGTACTCTCTGCCTACCCCGCAAGGGATCTGGCGTGAGGTTATAGATAGATAGATCTTAGCCCATCACTAGGAATTATTCCTGAATTGTGTTTAATAAAATAAATATATCGTGGGGAAACATGAAATTCACAGGCATAAACACCCAGACCGAAAGAAATATTTATCAGTCACACAAATTTTTGTCCCGTGCAAGGATTGAACCGGGGACTATACGATTCAGTAGGCACAGCTACTCAAGCTCTTAACTAATGGACCAAGGCGTCCGTCAAAACCGTAATTGAACATCCATCAAACTGTTTTCCTAATCAAACGCAGGAAACACAAAATCTCATTTCAGCGTACAAAATAGTACATCAAATTCGCAAATACACGTTCAGTTGCAAACATTTTACGATATTCATTTTGTGTAATGCTTAACGTGTTGCATCTATAATGAAAAGTTGACACTCGTGAAATGAGTCGGTAACCATTTGCTATTGTTGCTGGCAACATGTCTTTGCATTCTCCTCCGCGCTTCCAATTTCGTGTTTTTCAATAAGAGTTTTCGTCATAACGTTAGATTGTACGAAAAGTTATTGATTGTCGCAACGATGTCTCGGTATCGCCAAGCGGAACGGCGATGTGAACTGTGTCCGATTGCGCTTGATGTCGATATATTTTAAGGGCTGTTTGTAATGATGATGAAAGTCGTTTCTTCACCTGAGATTTCAATTTCATGCTGTGCGTTTCTTACAGGGTATTCCTTAAAATCTACTTTATAAAAACGTTAACACTGTCTTTCGCTATGACCAAAGGTAGTGCGTTAATATTTAATATTAATATTTTGGTGTAGTAATGGCGTAGTAATATTTTGGTGACGACGACGACGACGATAACTTCTGTATTCTACTGGACCAAGTTAGGCACAAATTATTTTTATTAATTTATTTACAAATTACAATAATCTTTACAGGTTGTTTCCTAATACGATAGTGTAGTCAACTTATCTAAATACTATTTCATTACATTAGTTCGTCCATTATATTATAAACATGAACTTATTTATTATTTAATAAATTGTGTACCGCATTAGCAACAGCATAGTAAGACAGCGAGTAGGTATGAAAGATAGTATCGGTGTAAAGATGAGAAAGGGCCTGCTCCGTTGGTTCGGGCATATAGAAAGAATGCCAGAGGAAAGAATGACAAAACAGATATACAATGTGAAAGTGGAAGGATGCAGGTACCGGGGAAGACCTAGACTATCTTACCACGACCAAATAAACCGAGTCTTATCTGATGGAAAAGTCAAGAGTCTCTGTAACCGGCGAGCGTGTATGAGACGAACTATGAGAGTCGAGGAAGCCAGAGAGGTATGTAAGGAAAGAACCTGTTGGAACTCTGTACTCTCTGCCTACCCCGCAAGGGGTCTGGCGTGAGGTTATAGATAGATAGATAGATAATAAATTGTACATAATATTTAATTATTTTTGAATTATATATTAAATTAAATTATATTATAGTATAATACTTATAAAGTAGCTTTCTTAAATTCGCCTATAGAACAGATAAATAAGTCAGTTCTCTCGGCAACTTTATTGTGTGTGCAAAGCACGAGCCAGAGAGAGTTGTGAACAAATTAAGTTGCAATTGAAATTTTTCGGATTTGGTCGCGGCTTATTGGTGGTTTTAAAGTGCCCGATGTTTCGAAAGCTCTAGAGCATGCATAATCACGGAAGGTGTTGAGGCGTTTGACATCCAAAAGTCAATGTTATTCCAGATTACCCCAGGGGGATTAATTTAATAGCAAACGAAATTTAAATTGTTTGATCCTACAATTAAAAAATGCCCAACACTGCTACTGGAGTATCCTTAAACACATAAAAATTTCACAAAATTATTGTAACGAGCCGCGTTATGTGTTTAATTAGTAAAAGCGAATAAGGGCCCTGTGCGTTTTCTTACAGACAGCGTTAATATTTTTTTTATGTAGATTTGAAGGTCCGTTTGTCAAAATCATTGGTGATATGCGGACCTACACAACGTCTCTATTGCCCTCGCTTCAGGCATATGTGGAAGACCGTGACGTTATTGTATAAGTATATAACTACACACTTCAATTACAATATTTAAGTAAAAGTATAGTAAATACAAGTAAGTATAAGAAGTAAGCAAGTATAAGAGTAGTGTCCATTTTTAATGTCACACGAACTTGTCAGAGTACGGGGAGTGTTAACTGGCGTGTGTGGAATTCCGATCGGGTCGACTGGGTGGAGCTAGCAGATATTGATTTACTGTTCTTGTTATACCAGTGTACGTAGGAATGTGTGAAAGTTGCTATTAAATTGGTTATAATTTACGCATTAGGGCTTTTCGTATAAGTACAAATAGATATTTTAATTTATTTCCTTTCGAAGTTGAATATCTATATCATCACGCCAGATCCCTTGTACAGTACAGAGTTCCAACAGGGTTTTTCCTTACATACTTCTCTGGCTTCCTCCACTCTCAGTTTTAATTAACAATTTTTTTTTAAACTACGTACTTTTATTTCATGTTAATTACAACATATTTGTAATGTGTGTGTGTGTGTTTGAGTGATATACGCTGTTGGCCGTGAGGCCTTTACAGCTTCACCGGACATAAGGGCGAGCGTGCAACCACTACGCTCGAGCCAGAAGGGCAAGGGGGCGACATACTCGAGGGCGCCTCAAAGAGGAACGCCTCGGTTTTAATGAATGTTGACCTATGAGACAATTTTACATTAATGATAGGAAAACTTTAACTTATATTGAAATTAGCACCATTTTTACAAGTTGCCTTAATGCAAACAAAACAAACCGCATCTTCAACAATTATTTTGCAGGTTGATAGAATTGCGTAATACATAATTTATAATGGAATGCTATGCGTATTATTCATATGGCTACATGACGAAATCTCTTTGAAAACGAATAACCTAATAACATACCTACACATATATTCAAACATTGTAAAGATATACATTTAGCGAGCCCTCACTTAAACTTTACTCCAGTCAAATTAATGTATATACAAGGTCTTAATTCGGAAATAAGAGGCGCTCGTAGCGCTATGCGACCGCGGTGTTCTTACCGATCACCATGGTTAAGCAGCGTTCGACTCGGTCGGCCTGAGATGGGTGACCGTATGTGGCATTTTCATATTCGAGCGTCTCCGTGCTTCGGAAGGCACGTTAAGCCGTTGGTCCCGGCTACCACTTAATGTGGTAGTCGTTAAGCCGAGTTGGAAGCCTTAGAGGCGGCTTGATAAGTTCCAACAGCAGGTGGCCACAAACCTGCCTCCACCAATCCGCACTGGGTCCGCGTGGTGGAGTATGACCTAATCTCTCTCACCTCGATTAGTGAGAAGGCCTTTGCCCAGCAGTGGGCAGTATAGGCTGATATTAATTGAATACATTTTTGTTACTTCAATCTAGGCCTGGGAACATACGTAGTCACTATGTCGGAATTTTTTGTTAATTGTATTCAAGCTTTCATACCACCACCATACGCGGAACTAACCAAATATGGTTGAAAGTTAAACATTAATGTTTTCTGCAATTCACTTTTGTTATGTAAGGCATAAAAGACACTGCATACGATAGCTTCGGCAGGTGTATTTCCTCGTTTCCTTCAAGTTAGAAGGATTCGATAACAAACAGAATCTGAATGTCCCTTGCTGCATTTTACCCACTCCGCTGTCATTGACGTACTTGATCCCGGTGCAGTTGGTAAGCCATTAAAACGATAAATTTATATTCCGAAAGTCCAGATTGCCAATATACATACATACAATAAAATATAACTGAGCCGAATCTATGCATTGAATATTTTGTGATAATTTTAATTGGGGTACACATCCTCATCGATATAGAGACCGCAATAATTATTTTTGGGATTATTATCAGTCTGTCTGTCCGTCTGTCTGTCTCTTTGTGTTTCAATCACGCACAAACTACCAAACGGGTTTCAATGAAATTTGGTATAGTAATAACTTATACCCTAAATTAATATAATAAATACTTTTTATCCCGGAAACAAGAACCAATCCAGTATAATCCCAGGATAAACCATAAAACTTTATTAATTTAATTATTGTTAGTGTCATGTGTAATTTTGCCTATACATGAATTCCTCTATACTCTGATATTGGAGTCAGGTTCGTCTTCTCACGAGAAACTCTGTGGTTATTAAAAGCACCCAGCTGAAATTGGGACATACACGGTTGATTTAAACACTCAAACATGATTTAGTGCATGAACCGATGATGCATTAAGGATAGTCTCTTCTAGAGAGGACTCTTTAAGGATGAATGGCCTGGACACGAAAAATATCTAAACATGATTATGATCATAAACATGAACTGTATATTCTTGCGAGAAGACTGACACGAAATGTACTTGTACAAGCGTCTTTTTATTTTGTTTTTTTTTTATTTATGTTATTTTTTGTCCGCGCTAATTGCCGCGCGACTGGCTCGCTAGAGAAGCAAGGCTTCATGCACGCACGTCACTTGGGGTACCACTAAAAATCAGCGCTGTGTTCTGGTTACACTGCAACACAGCTTTACACTGAGTGTTACCCCATTAGTGCGGCTAATAGTATAAGTACATTATATTAAATTTTTTGTAATATCCTTTTATTTAATTTTTGTGGTGTACTTGTTAGCTGGCTAATAAAATATCTTTACTTTCTTTCTTTACTTACAAAACTTTGTTACATACTTAGCTCGCAATGTACTTTTTTAAATATTATTACGCCAGAATATGGTCTTAGGTAGGGTAGGTAGAAAAGGTTTAAATCAGCCATTTTTCCAATAATTTTATAACAAATAAATAAACTGGTAATTCCACTCAGAAAAACAGTACCCAGGAATTGCATACGTTTTTTTTATGAGACGGCGTTAGCGTTGAATAAGATCGCGCTTTAGAGACCTACCTACAAGTATCAAATTACAAAATAAACGCGTGCGCAGCTGCAGGTAACAGTAATAAAATAATTTCCCTTACTATATCAACCAAAAAAGTACGATACTAGAAAGGGCGTTTCCCAAAGTCAATGTGCTCCCCGCATTCAGGTTTTTCACCTTTATCCATCTTGTGGAGGGCTTGCTATATTCATATCTACCGGTACATGATCGCCACTCGAAAATCGTCTGTGTGTGGTGAAATAACTACATTCAATTCTGTGGTCAGCGCTTCCGGCCTTTCTAAGCAGACCTCATCCCACGGAACTGATACGTAGTTTTAAACCAATAAAACACACGATCGACAAATAGTTCCACTATCAAAATATAAAAAAAAAACACCATCCTGCCTATATTACCCCAGCGGAGGTGTACCGTGTACATTTCGTTGACGCTGTTATGACCTCCAATAGTTAAAGTAGTTCTATTATCTTTAGCCATTCATTCATTACATAAAAAACACACCGTCACGCCTATACTCCCAATTGGGGGCGGCAAAACGGCCACGTTTCGCCGACGATGTTAGGTCCTATGTAATAGGGGGCGAGCCTATTGCCATATACCGGGCACAATTCAAGACTCCGGACTCGTACTAAGAATGTTTCGTTAGAAAAACTACATTTGTCCGACTTAGGATTTGAACCCAGGACCTCGTGACCACAAAGCGATGTGCTTTGCCACCAGACCAACGAGGCAGACATTACATAAAAAATCTGTCCAAATCTCTACGCAGTTCATTTTCTTTTGTTTCAATTTAAATAATTACAAATTAAATTCGTAATTAGGTCAAGAAAATAAAATGAAGTGCAGAGCACACGACCGCAAAATGGAAAGTAAACGGTTGTGCAAATTTATTACAGTGATATAATATTTGAAAACCTCACGGACTATTGCGAATTGTTTGTATAACGAGTTTTGATTTGATTTGAACAAAACACTTATAAATTGTACATTTTTAGTTCGGTTAATAGGTGAATGAGCATGAAATTAGAATTGAGACTACTAAAAGTTACCTAAGAAAATGGTGTTGCTATATAGATACTGAAACGTGGATAATGCAATGAACTTGGAATCCTAAAATTAGTATCCATATCAAGTCATGTCACATACTTCAAGGAAATGATGAATTATAGGTTTAATAGTCACCGGGCAATAGGCTACAATGGTTAAAAGGAAACTAAAACGACTACATCAAAATCCAAACAAAATGGGTCATTCCATTTTGTTTGGTATTTTTGACCAAAGCAAAGTATCTATGAAACAGTTACCAAAAGTATTTATGAAATAGTTGTTTTTTAAAAAAAAAACGTGGACACTAGGATTAATTCCTGTGTGGTGGGTGCGTTTACAAACATGAAAATTCACACACACAAATACCCAGACCGAAACAAATAATTGTGGGTCACACAAAGATTTGTCCCGTGCGGGAATTGTACCCGAGACTATTAGACACAGGGGGCGAAGCGGCTTAAACCCTTAACCACTGCGCTAAATCGTCCGTCCTTTAGTTGATTGTTCCGTGATTTATTAAAGTTTACACTTTAATAAATCACGGAGTATTTTTGATTACCATCAAGTATGTTACAACTGGCCATTGTTGATATAAGTTCAGTTTGCATATCATTCAAACCCACACTCTCCCCTGACATTTATAGAACAGAGACTTGTTGAACAAAGTAATTTATTGTAAATATCAATTGGTCTCGTGACCGAAACTTGTAAGTACAAAGTATTACATAAACTCGACTAAAAGTTTAACTTACACCCACATTTTGATTTATTAATAAAAACTACTTGAGCTCCATTAAAAGTTATAGACGCCCAGAAGTATTAGACCGGTGTCTACCGGTCTAATACTTCTGGATTTTACTATGCAGATTCGCGCGGGTTGCGCGGCCTGGCCCTGCCAGCCATGTAAAGTTTTCACTCTCTCACACTCCTGCCTCACATGCGTTTACGTTAGAGTTAACGCCTGCATTAGAATACGCGTCAAACAAGGCGATGAAGTCCATTGCCGCATCTTAATTAACGCATTAAACATTAGCTACATATACGTCATCTCGCTGTTAGCGTAGTAATTAACGCATTACGGCTCAAGTGGAGGAGCAACCTTAGTGGGAGATAAAGGAACAACCCCAATTTGGTCAATGTTACCAGTTTACGATACCAATGTTGTGGAAGAAAATATATTTTTGAGGAAAGCTTGTACATAAGATCGTCAAGAAACATCAAAAGAAGAATAGGAAAACTTGCATAAAAAGGGGATTTAATCATTTGAGGTGAGAATTTAACATACAAGGTGTAACATAAATAACGCAAGACCTCAGACACCCTGATTAGATTATTGCTTTAAGAATCCAATACAAAAATCATACTTTCAATTTTAAGGATCTTTCTACCATTTTTTTAAGCTTAGGTACCAAAGCCCGAATTAACCATAAAATTTAATAATTAATTAATTTTTGTATGAGTATCGAGGTGTATGCAATAGAAATACATTTAAAGAGGCCGTAATGCTTGGAATAATTATTAATTTTTGTTTTATGCAGCGAACAGAACGAGAAACAGCATTTTTTGAATGTTTAAAAAAAATTTAACTTACATAAAAATAGTTGGAATCGTATTGAGTTCTTAGATTTACGCGAATATTACACATGAAATAAAACTATTTTACGGATTTTACCGCGGTTTATTTTTTATTTGTAGACTTTGGAGTGGTTTGCAGCACCCATGGTCACGGGAGGGACTGTTATAGATAGTTGGAATCGATTCAGTTGCCGATTTAGAACAAACTACTTTCAGGTATTGCGTTAATTACGTTACACCTTGTATAAACATAATGAGAGACACGTAACTGCCCGAAGTTCTGAGTCTACTATACAAATACAAAGTAAGTAGTGTAAAAAGTAAGAAGTGAAAAAGTCGACGTTATTCTATGTTCAAGGCGGGAAGTGGTGGCAGTTAAAAGTACGATACGATCAACATTACGTTTTTTAGAATACCTAAACAGATTACTATTTGGTAAAATTATTAAATTCTGTATTTCGAATTTATATATCACTTCTTCAGATTCGTAGGAAGAAATGAAGTTTAAGGACATTATTTTCTTCCATATTTATATTGTTACTTTTGACTGCAATCTAACCATTCAGTCAAATCTTCAAATCGTAATGTTGTCTAAGTGCCCGAGATAACCATCATGAATATACTTGCAAGAACTAGTTAATAAGAAATAAAGGCACTACTTAAAATAATATCTTGACCTATAGACATACATATTTAAAAAAATGGCAGCTATTAAATTAATGAACTTAAGTTATAGGAAATTAAATGTCAAGTTCTTTATATTTAATTCACACGGTTTTTTGCTGGGCGGGCTTTATTAGTTCTGCATTTTAATGTACCAATGAAATAATGGATTTGGTCACGAGGTATTCGGTAGATTCGGTTTGACGACTCCTAAATGAGCTAATCATTACTAAAATAGTGTTCAATCGATTTATAGCGAGTAGTAGTTGTTTGTAAAAAAAACAGTCTGAGATAGATTTCACTTTAGCTATTTTGATAATAGTAGATAATTTATTTATTTATTATTCACATACACAACTAACATTACAGGAATTTCTTAATGCATTAGTGTGACCTTATGACATATAACATCCTACATAAAAACAAGTTTCAGCGAATTCATTCAGAGAGCATAAAAAAATGTCTATTTTGTCAGCAACTTGATTCAGTGTTCGCAAAGCGCGCGTCATTGGCGCTTTGCTGAGCCAGTTGGTTCTGCCGCGCGGCACCGCCAGCAGCTGCGGCCGCCGCCGCCGCCACACATACTCGTCCGGCACGCACAGACCAATTGTTTGCAAAACCCTTGGATTTGAACATTTTCCGCGTAGTAGCTTGAAAAGATAGGACACCAGCGCGTAATCTCTTCTACTTTCCAAATTGTTGTACCCAACCATGCCTAGAACAAACAAGGTTGGGTACATCAACGGATAAAAAGGATACATTCCATATAGTCTTATGTAAAGAAATCTAGTGAATTTGTTTTGTATGCGCTCAAGCATTAACTTATATTTTGTTTCATGTGGAGCCCATATTGCATTCCAACTGACTTCTTATGAGCGCATTGTATGGTGTTCTTATAGCTACAATGCTCGTAAAGCCTTCTGACCGTCGGAGTACAAACCCTAGACTCTGGTAGGATTTTTTACACACATTCACTATGTGATCACGGAAGTTCGTTAGTTCAGTGTTCAGGCAAACCGCTAAATCATGAACCGCTACTTCCCTATTCATTTTTTTACGATCCAATCTGTACTCGTAGTGCAATGGTGTTTTGCGACTGAAAGTTATCGTCAAGCATTTAGATACATTAAACTGTAGTCTGTTTTTCCTGCTCCACTCAAGCACTCTATCAATGTCTCGCTGTAAACGTTCACAGTCTTCTGCATTTTTTACTGCTAAGAATACTTTTAAATCATCAGCGAATAGCAGACAGCTGGCATCCCTGACGACATCAGGTAAGTAGTTTATCATAATGTTAAACAGCAACGGGCCCAAATTACTTCCCTGGCTCACACCTGACCTATAGTAGTAAGGCTCTGACCTACATCCAGCGTATTCCACAAACTGCTGTCTATCCTGCATATAACTAGCAAAAAATTTGCAATTCAGGAGTACACTCGACTGTTGCTAGCTTGGTAAGCATTATATCTTTGTCGACCAGATCGAATGCTTTCTTGAAGTCGAAATAAGCGGCGTCAATTTGTACTCCAGCATCGGCATACGCAATCACATAAGTCGTCAAATTAAGCAAATTTGTGGTACTGTGGGCCGGTCTGAACCCGTGCTGAGCGTCTGTAAGCTGTGTGGATACTTGTTCTAGTACCGCTCGCTGCACAATCATCTCAAAGACCTTAGCTGACGTCGACAGAATCGCCACCGGTCTATAACTATTCACGTCCGATGCTGATACAACCTTGGGCACTGGGACTACCCGTGTGGTTTTCCAACGTTCGGGAAAATAAGATGATTCTATGCACAGCTTGAATATGTGTAAGAGTGGTTTCGCTAACACGAAAATCTCTAAACACGAAAGCTGGAATTCCATCCGGGCCCGCAGAACGTTTAGGCTTCAACCGCGTCAGCGCATCCCTGACCTGGGGTTCTGTTCGCCGCCTAATGTGAACACGCGCACTATTGCTATCACAGGCTTTAACCGCTTCTTCTATGCTAAGCCGTGGCGATTCTGAACTATAACGGATTGAAAAAATTGTGCGAACTCCTTTGAACATTCCCAATCCATCAAAATTTTGCCCATAATTGCTATCTCCATACCAATCATAATTTCAAAACGCATGGGGTTAACAAAAAAAACGAATTAACTTGATTTCTCCTGCATAAATACCTACAACCGCGGCGACCGACCGCAAAAAGATGGCCATTTACATCACCGAACGTTCCATTTCATAACAGTTTAAAAAAAAACTCGATGACGTTTACGGTTAACAAATAATTAAAAGGCAAAACATTGAAGCATTTCTTTCATATTTATGTTGTTGGAAAGACTAGTTGTGAGAGAGAACTCCTTGAGGGGCAATATTGCGTAGTACTGTGTATGAAAAGTGGATCAATGCACGAAGCTCAAGTCATGTGACTGTGAAGGTCGCAGGCGCATCACGAGGGGCTTAGAGAATCGAGGGGGGATTGCATTGCTAGCAAGTCTGATGCCTCTCATTCTCGATACTATTTCTAGTAATGAGCGCCGCATACTTTAACGACTCATCACTAATTAAATTCAACGTAGTAAATCTTTTAAATGATTATGTACTTTATATCGTGGCTCTAGCAGTATTTTTTTGCTAAAAAATAAAGCAGTTGTTGACGCTTTACAGTGCTTGCGCGTTCCTTAATTTTGAAATTTAATTTTACGTAGCACTATAATATGTTTATATTTTAATGATTTACTTTCAGTTTGTAGAGTAGTAGAGATATTTGGCAGGCAATCTTTATAGCTCGGCAGTGTGTTTATGAAAATATTACTGGCTGCATGTACAATCGAAATTTGAATTTAGATTTACCGCAAGAATTGTAAAATAAAGATTTTACAATTAAGATTTTTTTTGTGTCTTTTTATTTTACAAAATTAGGAATTGATAATTTATCTTTGATAACTAAAGAATCGAATTTATAGTTAAAGCTGGAAAATAACTTCGTAGGATTAGCACATCGGAATAGAAAATATAATCTGCAATAGTCTCTGAGGTAATTGTCATTGCTTTCTATTGAAAAAATAGTGCCAGCTTTTATCTGTTGCGTTATGTATTCTATTTTTAAAGTTATATTATTAATATTAGTAGTAGTTTACTAATTTAAAAAAGAATTTGTAATAATTATTGCTCCTTTATTTCGCATTTTCGAATATCTACAGGAAGTAGAAAAAAATAATACCTAATTATTATTACTTAGTAAGTAAGAATGATATTATATTACATCGGTGCAATTGGATTATTTTGCAATTACGTGCCTTAACCATCATCCAATTAAGTAGATACATATGTACGATATCATCAGTAACCTTGTACCGCTGATTTGGTTCCTTGACGTTAGACGTAATAAAAACACGTCAAGACACAAGGTAAGGCTCCACTGCAAGCAATTCTGCGCACGTATGTATTGGCGAGCGGTAGTGTTGCACTTCGTTGTTTCCATGTTGTTTCGCACGACGGACAGTTAGCACTGGAATTGGCTAAGTATTTTTTTATCTTTTTCAACTATGAAAAAAGGTTCTTTACAACTGTGGTGTCATTTTTTTTAATATTTCATCGAGTTGGAACGTAGTGCCAAACACTGCCATACTCTTCTTCTTCTTCTTCAAGTTATGGCTTCACACTAATTATAAGTGTATTTTGCCAGTGTCCAGTGAGATATATAATCGTGTTTGTTTGAATTAATTCGACTCCCCATTGAATTTGATGACAACGACGATAATGAAATTATTGAAATACCCCACCCTGGATAGTAAAGCGGTGGATACTTTACATGCCAATTGCAACAGCCGTTTTGAGGGAAGTCGAAAAGGCACGTTTTATCACTTTGTTACAATTATCTTCACTCACGCACATAAAATAACACATAATGGTTAATATTCCACCAACATTACACATTAGTAGTCGAAATAACACAAGTTTTGGAAATTAAAACAAATTGTAACAATAATTAAAACTCTGTACTCTCTGCCTACCCCGCAAGGGATCTGGCGTGAGGTTATAGATAGATAGAAAACAAATTGACAACATCACTCTTCGACTTCCCGCCAAAAACCTCCCCCTACTATACTCTTTTAGCATTTTACGGGCAAAGCATACGTTCTAGTTGTGTCAACGGTCATCGTCCGTTTAAACGTACTGGAGGAACCAAAGGAGGTTCGTAGTCACGTTTAAATTACGCTTCGCTAAGTTCAGAATACCCTCTGCTCGAATTTGCAAAGCCGAAAAATTACGCGCGAATTCACAAAGTGAAGGTGCAGCTTCTATCTAGGTCGAAACATTGAAGTTTCCCGGGTCGCTTACATCGTATTAATTAGTCTGATGTAAGTCAAACTGGAGGTATTTGTATAATTACACGAATAACTGTATTTTTCTATTAGGACTGGTCAACGATTGACCCCTATTCACCTGACGGAAAGTAACGATAGAGCTGAATATATGGCTCGTCGACTTAGTAATTGCCAGTTCCCTTTGAAATTGGTCGGAGAGACTGACGTTAGACCGAGTTCCGAATCGGTATGGTCGAGCTATATTCGCCTTCGTAGGACTTAGTGCCAAGACTTTGCTGGGAGGGTGGTGTCCAACCACGGTCCAGGGCCCAGGGATCTCGGGAATCGAGAATAAATCCTAAGGACACGAGTAGCTTCGGCTCTTAAAATTCACTTCTCCCGCTCAAAACTTTACCGAAATACTTGAACCGGGCAAGGTTATACTTGTTTCAATTAATTTCGAGAAAATCTGGTTCTTGGACGTCATTGTCAATGTCAATAACGCGATTATATCGTTTAATTTTTCCGTAAATTGGATGTTACGGCACCAAATCATATGTCGCTGTTAATGTGGTAAGTAATTTCATAAGCCCTTTGAAGTGTAGTATTTACTTTGATCATGGATATATTACAATGGAATGAGTATTGTCAAAATATTACTGAAGAAAATTAAACTCTCACTCACAGACACAACATTGAATTTTCTATGATTTAAACAACTCGAGAAACCATGATGAGTGAGAGCAATAACCTGGAGGTAGGTGTCACGCTCGCACCCATTACGATGCAGTAAGGTGATCATAAGATAGAACTAATACGGACTATACCTATCTATGATATAGTTTAAATAAGCTGTGAACCATTTATTACCGAGATCAAAACGAACAAGGTTCTCAATTCGTCTTTATATACAGAATGGATTAAGATAGGACAGTAAGGGCAGCTATCTCAATCGTTGTAGATACAGAAAAATGGCCCTAGGAGATTATCCTTAATTTTTGCGATATTTGGAGCTGAATTTAGATTCTGATAAAAATGTACAGTCAGCAAGAAAATGGACAATGTAATCAAAAACTTTAACTACTACTCATTTAAGATGTGGCATATGCGTAGAACGAAAGATTTACGGCAATAAAGAGTGCCCGAGAATTATACGTTAATTATATATATCAACAAGTCCATAATCGTACCAATGTTTGGACACCCTACTTAGAAAGAGACGTAGGGCTCTAAGTGACTATTCTTGTCATCACGTTTTTTTCGCAGAGTGCTAAATCCATTGTAATATATCCATGACTTTGACATATGATTCTGACTGACAGGTCAGGGTCTACAATATGTATGGGAGCTACTTATGAGACAATAATTATTTTATTTGGACCTTCACCTGTTCACAAGGATAAATAATACTACTGCGAATAACATATATGGCTATTACTTAGCATGTCACGTCATGCTATCGTGATATGCCGTTACCAGGTTCACAATCTTTCCGAATAAACATAAAAAATCAGCCTAAACTTTCCAAATGCTGGGCATAGGTCGTCTCTCACGAATCGCGGAGAGAGAATAGAATGTCATAATACCCCAGCACCATCACGCGAATCAGTGGTTGTGAAGACAGATTTGTAACTTCTTATTGTTGGAACTTATCAAGCCATGTTCAAGGTTTTCAACTAGGCTACAAGTATCACATGAAGTGGTGACTAACGGCTGCACATGCTTTCCTAAGCAGAGAGATGTTCGAATTCGCAATAAAAATGCTTCGATTATTCTTATCATTATGTGTTTGTCTGTATCCCTCATATTAGAATAACATCCAAAGAAGGTTATAATTCCTTGTAGAAAAAAACATTACGGCGAACTTTACAAAATTACCTCCCGAGTACTTTAGTGTTTAGTTTTCGCTTTACACTTTATTTTTTAGACATTTCACTTACACATTAACTTTCCTTGACACCTTAACTTTCTTTAAACATTTTAATAGTACCCATTTGTTAGTACAGCCTACACAACGCACAAACCATTAGTACACGTACCACACATGCTCCGTATTAGTTACTTACCGATAGGTACTGTAGCGGTGGGCCGCGATAAGTTTCGCAAGCTCCGGTCACGAGCGACTCCGGAGCGCGAACCAAGGCTCAAAGCCCAGACTAATTGCCTAATAAGCTAATATTCGTATTATTAATGACCGTAACTACAATAGCAGAGTGGCAACTGCCGTGAAAAATTGCTAAAGCGTGCTGTGCCTTATCTTTGCATTCAAATGTGTTGATTTATTACTGTGTTGGGTGCGTAGTACTGAGAATATAGGTGATAACTTATCAAGGCCCATGGCGGAAGAATTACCTATTTTTGTTTCTTGATTGTCTAGTTTTACTTCAGACTTTCTTTTCACGTGTATGTTAAAAATAACTATATTGATTTATATATTCTATTCTTAAATATACAAATTTTGCCAGCTATAGAAAACGTTGATTGTCACCTAATTACTTGATAATAATTTTATAGAAACGAATCAAATAAGACATATCTACTTTATATATTTTTTTTGTTTAATTATTGGAGGCAAATAACATAAATTTCATGCCAGTCTGTAGCTAGAGACAGCTAGATTAGCGGTGCGAATTGCATTAGTAAATTTATGTTCCAATCACATCATCTGTTAATAATATACGTGTAGATAAGAATATGTGTATTTTTCAGATGAGGATGGGTGCGTGTTATTTGTATATTAAACATTTTACTATATAGATAACTAATTTCTGCCCGCGACTTCGTCCGCGTTGACTTTAGACAGGACCCTTAAATTTTTCCGGGATAAAAAGTATTCTATATGTTAATCCAAATAATAAACTAGGTAATAATCTGGGTGATCAAATTTAATCCAAATCCGTTCAACAGTTTTCGCGTGGTTGAGTAACAAACATCATAAATCAATTATTCAGTGTGATTTTTGGTTATACAATATGATCTTGGTTTCACATTTAAGTTTCTCAAAAATCTACCCATTGGGCGTACACTGTTTAGGTAGTTAAAATACATGCAATTACATTATTACTGTTATCAACATTACATAATATTATTATTTCTTGTGTGTAAGAGATTTGTCAAAAAGGAATTCGTCAACTGTATAATAAGCATTTGTCCAATAAAAATATATTTAATTTCTGTTTAAATTGTGTCAAGTTTAAGTCTTTGATGTCATTCGGGATTTTATTGAAAATTTTTGGGGCCATGCATAGTATGCTCTTGTGCAGAAATGCAGTTTTGGAAGGTCTCAAACATAATTCATGCCGATATTTCTGTCTCACTCTTCTAGATCGCTTTTCGGCTTTATTTATAAAAAGATCACAATTTTTTTCACAAACAGTGCGGTCTCATATATGTAATGACATGGCAATGGTAATATTTTAAGAAAAGTGAAATGAGGTTTGCAACTATCAATTGGTTTCAAGTTACATATTGCATCTTTTCTGCGCTTTGAAAATGGATGATTTTTCGCAGGAATATCCCCAAAATACAACTCCGTATCGCAAAATGGACTCGACATAACCATAATAGGCAGTGACGACAGCTGCCTGGTTAACAACTTTTTTAAGTTTGTACAGAGCAAATGAGAACTTACTCAGTTTTTTAATTAGGATAGATGCACATTCTTTCCACGTCAGTTTATAGTCAATTGTTAAACCTAAAAATTTGGTATAATGAACTTCTTCAATTCTTTCATTATTGATAATTAGATTAATGTCCGGTGCAATAGTTCTTTGTCGAAAAGTAATAATTTTAGTTTTATTTATATTTAAGATTAAATTATTTTGTTCCAACCATTCAATAGACTGGCAACACATTTGAACTCACTTTCTTTATCGTGTCTTACTATTATTGTGCTATCATCAGCAAATAGCACCATAGGGAAACTTACATGTTTTGGAAAGTCATTAATATAAGCTAAAAATAAGAGTGGTCCCAATACGCTGCCCTGTGGGAGCTAAGCACAAGCTATTTCAAGTTCTTCTGAAACGTATTTGAGTTCTCTTTTAGCTTTTTTTACATATTCGACTTATTTCCGTACACTGCGTTCTGTTAGTAAGGTAGGATTTTATAAGAGAAAGTTGGTTCCCTCTTATTCCATAATTATAAAGTTTATTTAGCAATACATTATAATCTATAAGGTCAAATGCTTTGGTCATATCCATAAATATAGCACTAATTGGGACTCCTTGGTTCATATCTGTCATAACGATATCAAGAAAGTCATATATGGCCATGTTTATGGATTAATTTTTTTGAAAACCTTTTTGTTCCTTCGCTAAAATATTATTTTTGGTAAAATAGGAGTACATTTCATGATAGATGACTTTTTCAAATATTTTAGACATTACCGAAATAAGTGCAATAGGTCTATAATTTTGTATGTTGGTCTAATCATCTTACTTGTGCAATGGTTTTATGATGGTTGTTTTTTTAGGATAAATGCCAGAGCATATATAGAGGTTTATGATGTAGCTAATTGGACTTGATATTACATCCGAAACAAACTTTAGTACTCTTGTCGAGATGCCGTCATATCCTACGCTTGATTTATTTTTTCTATCTATCTATCTATCTACAACCTCACGCCAGATCCCTTGCGGGGTAGGCAGAGAGTACAGAGTTCCAACAGGTTCTTTCCTTACATACCTCATTTATTTTTTAATTCTTGTATAGTTCTATTTACTTCAGTAAAAGTAGTTGGCCCTAGAAACATTGATTGTCTACAATTATTTAGAGTTCCATAATTTTTTGAACCTGCAGATTTTGAACTTTCCGATAGTAATTTAGCTTGATTTATAAAGTGTTCATTGAATGCATTTACTGTTTACATTTACATACCCTTACGGTTATTTATTGTTATTCCATTGTAATATATTTCTTTAATGTAATCGCGTGGTAGAACACTTTTATTATGATTTATTATTTTTCATGTGTCTTTGGACTTATTTTATGATGTGATAATTTTATGGTTATTTTTTGCTTTTTGTGTCAATTTTGTAATTTGTTTTAGTCTTAATTAATAGTTTTTAAGTTTGATTAGGTTTTTTTTTTATAATTAGACTGCGGGCCCGGTTTGTCCCGCACCTATTTTTGTTTAATTTATGTGTTGTTAGTAGTTGCTTTTATATGCACTCGTATGGTACATGCCGCTTATTTTTTTTTTTTTGGTTTTATTGTTACAGTGCTTGGTATTTGTTTGTTGCGGTAGGAAATATCAAAGTTTGATTAGGTTGTGTGCGGTTGGTTTCTTTCTGAGTTGCCAAAGAAGCTGTCTTTTATTTTTGCTACAGCGCGTTATACCGGGCGTTAACCAATTTGGATTTCTTCTTAGCTTTATCTTTTTATTAATCTAAGGAAAAGACAAATCATAGAATAACTGAAATATTTCTATAAAGGTATCGTATGCCATTTTAGGGTCTTCAGCTTTATGGGCATTCCAAAATGATAAAGAAGTTATGCATGATCTAAACTTAGTAAGATTTTCACAGCTATAATCACGCACTGAGACATTCCAGCTGTTTAGCACACAGGTCTTTTTAACCGGAATCTCTAATGTTTGAGCCGTATGGTCTGACATGTTGAGGTCAATTACTTAAAAATTAAATTAGATTTAGTTTGGAATAAAGAGTGTCTAGATTACGTGGATTCGGTGTTCTATAGACACATAATATTATTATGTTATGTTGTATCAATTCAATTGCACAACATTCGAAGTGCCCCTGACTAGAATAATACCTAAACAAGTTCTCTAAATTGATGGTTATTTTTTATTAAAATACACGCTCCTCCTCTTTTAATGTCTCTGGAGTAGCAGGCTGCTAATTTATAATTTGGTATGGTAAGAAGATCTTCGCATCCGCTTTCCATGAAGTGTTCTGTAACACAGATAATATCTATACTATTTTTAAGTTCAGTTTTAGCAAAAATCATAATAAGCCGCAAAAGAGTCTTCAATAATGCTGCAAAGGTTATTTCTGTTGTTATCGCTTATTAAGCATAGTTTATTTTTTGCTTTATCTATCGGTTGAGCTTTATTAATAGAATTCTCAATGATTGGCTGTATTTTTACATATTTATCGCATTGGGTAGATTTGTCAGCTGTCTGAGGTGTTGGTGGAAGTTTTGGTTTTAATTTTTTGTTTGCTAGTTTAGGAGTATTGCTAAGATCTATTGTAGGTATTCGTGGGGCAGATTTCTTCTTTGGAGTGTCAGTTACTATGCCAGTCGCAATCTTTTTATATGTATTATTCATCTTTGTTAGATGGTCGATTGTTTTTCTTAAATCCGTATTATCGATATTCAGGTTTTCTATTTCTTGGTGCGCCGCCGCTAGTTGAAACACTAATTCCTTTATATTGTTTTTTAGTTGGCTGGTTTCTTCACAGTCCTCGTCATCTGACATAATTGGTAAACAATTGTTACCATTTGTGCTACCAGTAGTGCCATGTAACTCGTTTGTTGTCAAGTTGAACTCCTCACTTTTTGTTTCAGAGTGATTTCGAGGGCGACGGTGTGTGATATTTCCAAAGAAGTTCATTTTTATTACAATAATGATAAATTAGATGGATTCAAAAAGTAACACCGTGTATGAGACGCGAACCTCCAAATATCTAAATATCCTAAAATCTAATTATACATTTTTACATTTATATTATTAATAGGATGATATTTGGCCTTAACCTAACACACACTAGTACTAGTACTCTATTATTTGCATTTGCCTCATGAAAAAATAAAAAAGTACGTATCGGGGCTGGAAGTCTATAGGATATATCAAAGTTAGGGTGTATATTTTTACCTTAAACTAATAAATAGGAAAGGTTTCATATTAAAATTTAATGTTATAAGCGATTAAAATACGATACACTTTCAATTTTTCTTTTTTCAATAAAAACTTAAATGAAATTTAACGCGTAGAAATGGAGTTGCAAGCAAAAACAAGTTCACAAATATATCTTTACGCACTCGCAATTAAATCTGAACCAAAGTCCTAACATTTTAGGTCACGCTGAGCTTGCCTACCGGTCGATTGGCCAACCCGTATCTAGACTAGTGCATGTATTGTGAGGTCTGATTGATAGAAGTGCATTGCGTGAAATGCATGCCGTCCGTTACAAATATCTTGAAGCAATTTCGCTAAGAGACAGTGTCGTTAATAACTGCATTCATGGCATTTTAAATAGTCTCTCCCTGGAGCCGAAAATCAAATCGGTTTAAACGAAAAAAAGTAATATTCTCTATTTTATCATACTAGGAGATTTTATTATCTTCCTTCAAAGATATGATGTCTGTATCTTTCTTTGATTATAAGGCCATCCAAGTATAATGCATAACACATATTAGCGATATTTAATCTATACTTCTGGCCCTTATTGATTGATACCATAAACTATTAAGTTTTTTACATTTAAATAGTTTTTTAATATTTATAGTACTTTACCTGCAGTGCTTATGTCACTCTCCTCTTATTATACGGCCTTGTGAAACGTGGCAAATATTGAACGATTATTTCTGCTATTAAGAATCGAATATACCTAACATCACTTAATGTTTAGTACGTTTAAAAACGAACGGTGCATAGATATTGTTGCATATTTTAACATACTGGTCTATCTTTATCATCACACCAGATCCCTTACGGGGTAGGCAGAGAGTACAGAGTCCCAACGGGTTCTTTCCTTACATACCTCTCTGACTTCCTCTACTCCAACATACTCGTAGTTTCTTAATAAGAGGAGCCTAAAGTTACCTACTGTAAGCACATTTTTCCAAACATCTCCATCGGTCTTAGGTCAGTTCTTGAGCGCATAACTTCCTGGTGCCCTCTGAATGAAGCTAATTCCACCTGAAAATAACGTCTAAAATAACGAATTCGTAATAATTATTACATGAAATTCCAAGTATACTAAAAGGGGAAAAACACCGGTACATACTCCAAAAGTACATAGTTACTTCGTAATAGATTTTATCCCTTAGGCAATGGTGTGAACGTGAATTTATCAAATCAACGTATCGACACGCTCCGCGCGGCCCTGGCACCGCCACAGTTTGACAGATGCGATTATAAACCAGTCATGTGTCGATCGTATCATTGACGTATCTTAACTTAAACTGAATTTATGATTACTATTAAAATATGAACGCTATGAGGTACTTAATAAATAAATAAATACTTACGTAGCTTTTTGTTTATACACAATAAAAGCAAAGAGGCTCTTCAAAAATACTCTATCTAACTATCACGCCAGATCCAGATCACGACAAAGAATGCAATCAATTTATATCATTGACTAGCAGTTTTCTGCGGATTCGCACCCAAATGGCAACTGCGCCACTTACCGGGTCCAAATATAACTGAGAACCACCCGGGTGCAAGGAAAAAACAATAATATCGGTGATGCCTTTTAGGAACAGAAGAATTCCGAACACACTCACACCGAAATTTTACGAGTATCTATCTATCTATCTATCTATAACCTCACGCCAGATCCCTTGCGGGGTAGGCAGAGAGTACAGAGTTCCAACAGGTTCTTTCCTTACATACCTCTCTGGCTTCCTCGACTCTCATAGTTCGTCTCATACACGCTCGCCGGTTACGGAGACTCTAAAAGAAAAATATATAAAGAAAAATATTGTTAACGGATTGTCAAAAAGAAAAATGAAAAAAAATATGCCGTCCCTATATCCATCTATCTATCTATAGGATAGGACTCGGTCTATCCGTATACAAAGTTGCAATCAGCTATTTGTCCAAAAGTACAGAGAAGACATTTTATTTTTCAGTAGGTATTGACGCTTTCAAGGCTGACCCCTATAACTGATAAAATCAGAACATTGTTTATTCATGTAAGCCATAAACGCATTTATAAATCGTCAGAAAATGAATAAATACTACCACTACTTCGGAATGATTACTGTGGAGATGAAAGGCAACAAAATGTAGATGGAAATCCATTTTATCATGGTGGTTCATCATGGTTTTTCCATATACATTTTGTTGCGGGGTATAAATATATGATTGATGTCTTCTAGGTTTTCTGTTGAAAAACAACTTAATTTTTATTTCAAATAATTGCAACAACAACTTTGTAATCAGGAGAATTTAAAATCCAGCTGGTATATTCGGATTGTTGTAGGGTTGGAACCCTACAACAATCCTAAGAAAATGTAGATGAAATGGCTGCCACGAAAATGTAGGAAATCCTGATAGAAAACGAGTGCCTTCAAGACTTATCAGATGTGCCGAAAGAATGGCAGAACCTCGCCACCTCGAACACTATAGTGAAATGTGGGTGCTTTATGCACATCTATTATACCAATAAAATCATGAGATCATCATTATTAGGTCGGACAAATGTAGATTTTCTATCGAAAAAATCCCAGTAACAGTCCGGAGACTTGAATTGGCCCGGTATATGGCAATAGGCTCACCCCCTATTAAATCGTCGGCGAAAAGCGGGTGTACTACACATAACACCGTTGCCACCCCCGCTTGGGGAATTTATATTCCCCAAGCGGGGGTGGCAACGGCAATAAGCGTGACGTTGTGTTCTATAATTTTTAGCCAACACGAATTTTCTACCTTTTTCAAATTACGCTTATAAAAAATTTAATTTTTTATTTATTTATTAAAAAGGCACACCATTTTACACATATTATTACATTTATAATAAGTTGTTACAAAATAAATTCAAAGTCCTGATAAGTGTACCAATGACAGATGTACACATCATTGATAAATTAGCTTGCGAATGTCATTTTACTTAATTCTAATATAATGCCAATATGTTAAAAAAATGTCAGTGAATTAGTCCGATAATCATTTAATTATAGTACGACAGTTTGGTCTAGTGTTGATCGAGTAGTCACGGGTTCTAATTCCCACACGGGACAAATCTTTGTGTGGCCCGCAAATGTTTGTCTCGGCTGTGTTTGTGTATGTTCTTTTAATGTTGTAAACGAACCTACGACTCAGGAATAATTTCTAGTGTAGGGGTACGTTTTTAAAAACAAATATATTCCATGACCAAATAGACCGGGTCTTATCTGAAGGACAAGTCAGGAGTCTCCGTAACCGGCGAGCGTGTATGAGACGAACTATGAGAGTAGAGGAAGCCAGAGAGGTATGTAAGGAAAGAGCCTGTTGGAACTCTGTACTCTCTGCCTACCCCGTAAGGGATCTGGCGTGATGATATAGATAGATAGATAGAAATATATTCTATCTATATCATCACGCCAGATCCCTCGCGGGGTAGATAGAGAGTACAGAATTCGAATAGGTTCTTTCCTTATATACCTCTCAGGCTTCCTCCACTCTCATAGTTCGTCTCATACACACTTGCCGGTTACGGAGACTCTTGACTTGTCCTTCAGATAAGACTCGGTCTATTTGGTCGTGGTAAGATAGTCTAGGTCTTCCCCGGTACCTACATATAACAACAAAACATATACATAAAAACATATTTCATACACATACACACCGTCACGCCTATATTCCCCAGCGGGGGTGGCAGAGGTGTACTTAGTACACCCACGTTTCGCCGACGATGTTAGGCGAGCCTATTGCCATATACCGGGCACAATTCCAGACTCCGGATTCATACTGGTAATTTTTCGTTAGAAAAACTACATTTGTCCGACCTAGGATTTGTACCCAGGACCTCGTGATCACAAAGCGATGCGCTTTGCCACCAGACCAACGAGGCAGTCTTTTTATATGTATAGTCCTATTTTCTAAGTTAAACGTCAATTTTAAAACTGCGATAACATTAAACGGAAGAAGAACGTACCTAATGCACTTCCTATGCCGAACAATAAGAAATCAATTTAAGATAACATAATGGTCCATAAATACCAATTTTGAATATTAATAGCAAACATTAGTGTAGTGTAGTGAGATTTTAGTGCCGATTGAAATAGTTGTAAATTGTTTGGGCCATTCAGGGCTGCTCGTAGATAGAGCTCTTATTTTGTAGCACTTAGTCCCTGAAATTATACTAAACCAGTAGTTAGGATCTTAATCAGCGACACGGAAAAAATGTCGATACTTTTTGGTAGTGAGTACTTTTTCTTTCGGTACCGATACTTTTGTACTTGATACATTTTATTTAATACTTTTCTGGTATTAGTATTTTAGGCAGAATCGCATCAAAACATATGGGTGATTTGATTTATGATAAGTATTTCATTTTATGGAATCACACTACCGTATTCGCAACAGCCTAGTGTGTGTGAATGATCTACGGTGTTGGCCGCGGGGACTTTACAGCTTCACCGGAAAAGAGGGCGAGCGTGCAACCACTACCCTCGAGCCAGAAGGGCAAGGGGGCAACTAGCTCAAGGGCGCCACAAGGAGGAACGGCCTCGGCTTGGGCAGTCGCTATGGGGGAGGGCGTATACCAGGTGTCTCGCCGTGGTGCTCTGCACCGGCCAGCGGACAAGGGATTCTTCGACCTCGCCGGCGAGGTCGGTGCGGTATCTGTGCCCGAAAGAAGGGATGTAAGGGCATCGGGAGGGTCGGTGAGAACATGCCGCTCATGGCAGTTGCGGCTGATAGGAGGGACGGAGGGAGGTGGAGTTAGGTTCGTAGTCAGCAGCGGCTACGATTAGCGGATTTCTATGATTGGACGCATTCGCGAAATATCGAGTTGTTGCCTTTTTAATAAAGGCGCAAATAGGTTCGAGTGCGAGATCGGAATCGCATCGGATCGCAACAGCGTAGTAAGAAAGCGAGTAAGTATGAAAGATAGTATCGGTGTAAAGATGAGAAAGGGTATACTCCGTTAGTTCGGGCATATAGAAAAAATGGCAGAAGAAAGAATGACAAAACAGATATACAATGCGAAATTGGAAGGATGTAGGTACTGGCGAAGACCTAGACTATCTTACCAGGACCAAATAGACCGAGTCTTATCTGAAGGACAAGTCTCCGTAACCAGCGAGCGTGTATGAGACGAACTATAAGAGTTGAGGAAGCCAGAGAGGTTTGTAAGGAAAGAACCTGTTGGAACTCTCTGCCTACCCCGCAAGGGATCTGGCGTGATGATATAGATAGATAGATAGATAGATAATCACACTAAATAAAAAAGTCAACCATTTAATCAATAAAAAAATATAAACACCGTCAAGCCTATATTCACCAAGCGGGGATGGCAGAGGTGTACCGTGTACACCAAGTTTTGCCGAAGATGTTAAGTCCCATTTAGGTAATAGGGGGGCGAGCGTATTGCCATACTACTCTGGACCAACACCGGATTTCTTAATAGAAAAATTACATTTTGTCTGATATGGGGTTTCAACCCAAGACCTCGTGATCGCTACGCGTATTATTCTGCACTAGACCACCGAGGCAATAATTAATAAAAAAGATGATTAATCCATTTTATTCCGTCTGTGAGTAAAGAAAATATTACGTGAGAAAAAAGTATTAATACTTTTGATCCGATACTTTTTTGAATACGATACTTATTATGCGATACTACTCATGAGTATAATATCGACACTTTTGATTCCATACCGTGTCCCTAATCTTAACCCGATTCGACGATCGAGTAATCGCTGGTTCGACCCCGCCATGGGATGCCCACAAATATTAGCTTCAGTTGAGGTATTTTTACGTGTATTTCATGTCGAGTGTCGTAGTAGTCGTGCCCTTTGCCCAGCAGTGGGACAATATAAGTTTTGAAAAAAAAAGTAATGTTCATAAACGCACCCACAAAACAAGGATAATTTTTGATATGGGACTACGATTTATAAAATAAAAACAAAATTCTAAAGAGCAAAGAAAGAAATCTCACGTCCGGCACTATCTTAGTAAAGGGCTAAACAGTGTTTTATATTACTGTGCTAATCTGCATTTTTGTCTTTATTTTGTATTTTTTCAATACTATACGAACAGGATACATAATATTCCAATTCATAAAGATTTCGTATATAAATATACAATCTGGCAGCCCTGGCGCCATTATTTAGAAGTTGAATGGGGTACCTATGTAATTTTTACGACTTGTTCGATGTGGGTTAGCGTGCTGTGCAATGTAGGTTTGCAATGTATTGCAAATATTCAGACACCATAATATTTAATGATACTGACAGCTGTATTGCAATAGGCTAGTATTTTAGAGAGGTACCAAAGTCTGCGGGATAGTTACTAGTTAAGTAACTTCAATAGTAGGGTACCATGCACGAATCAAATACGAAGGTACCATGTTTACCAGTACTACTGTACATTTCCTTCGATATGTATAGTTTATAGTAGTGTAGAATTAAAGGTTTAATTTTTGATTCCTTTGAGTTGTTAACATTAGGTACATATGTACTGTCCAGTCAATATTAGATTCTAGAATCGTTCATATTTCTTTCATTTAGTTAGTAACAAAATGCTTAAGTGTTCAAGAATTTTAAGCCTAGTATGACTAGAAACTCCAAACAAAAAGTGAACTTGAATTTCATATTCAATCGAAGCATACATTTTTTTCCCAAATAATAATGATTCGTAATTGAACAATAGAAATGTTTTCATTATCTATTTTAAAAGGTGAGGTAAAATACAGGAGATTAAGTCCACTTTTCTATAAATTTGAATTAAAACAGGTTTTACGTATTCATGGGCACCTACAAAATAGTTACAGCAATCGTTAATCTGCTTGACCAATCTGACACGACCTTCATATCTAGAGCCTAAATTACAATACTAAAAGCTTAATTAAAACTGTTCGCACATTGACCAGTCCTGTCAGTAGAACTGATCTACCAGTTTGAAAAGATTCGCGAGTTTCGCTATCAAACATAATCTTAACGAGATTATATCACGTGTCAGTCACGTATTACAATATGTAATGTCATGACTTACATCGCAATCGATTTATTTTAAGCACGGCATCCGCTAAGCTGGTATAACGATTACTAAACTTATCGATTTCTCATGATTGGTACCGGTTTTCAAGATTTCAAATATAATTTTTTTTTGATGCCCTTTATTAGGACTATTTATAATTATAATTCTTAAGTCTTGATTGATCTTGATGATAAAGTTTACAACAAATATTATGTGGCACCGAAAGACATTATAATTGATACGGTTGAGACAAAGAACAAGGGTTGGGAAATCAATGAATAATATAAATGAATTATGAACACATCAATTTTATTGTCTTTTAGTTATCTCGCAATATTTGTTTATTTTGCCACTTAAGAAAAAACAGACGATAGTTTTCGGAGGATCCGTGACTAAGAGCTGCAAGGATATTGATGAATGCAATGGAATAACTAAGGCTGTATGATAGAATAGCTAAAATAAATAAATAAAATAAACATAGCATAACTATTTACAAAGAAATAATATTAATTAAGGAATTAAATACAACACCCAAAAAGAAAGTGACAGTGTTGCAACAATAAAAGTTTTGCCAACTTGGCGGCGGAAAGTTGCGTTCATAACTCAACTAAGACGGCTATATGACCTGTTTGATCCAGGGAATAGGTAAGTCGAATATGGCCACTTGACCGAGATTACTTCTAGGGTGGCGCAGGGAGGGGCGAGGGGTGGCACCTCTGGAGAAAATCACAGCAGCGCTCTTGTCCGGGTTCAGTAGCGTTCATAACTCAACAGAATAAAACAGGACTGAGTAACAACAAAATTGACTAAATATCAAAAACAAACTTTAGATATACTGGAACTAGATCAGATCCGTATTACTAGTACATTACAATAGCGACTGTACCTCTTAATAGGTGTAATTTAGCGTTATCCTTGACTTTTATAGGCCATATTCACAGACGACAATCAGTGAACAAAGCAACCAGAGCAATGAATGGTAACTATTGCCTTAACTACGAGACAAATACTATATGTGACTATTAATCGCCACGCTAGATCCCTTGCACCATGCAAGCTTAATTAAAGCGAGTAGTTTTTTCCTTACAGACCTCTCTGGCTTCCTCTACCCTCATAGATCGTCTCATACACGCTCGCCGGTTACGGAGACTCTTGACTTGCCCTACAGATGAGACACGGTCTATTTGTGAGTGTTAACGTAACGGCTTAAATCAGTTCCCGTATCATGGTAGGCTTAAATCGGTATAATAAATAGTCTTATCCTCATGTTATTTAATGCACATCCCTCAAAACCATGGTCATTGGTCTAAACATGACTGAACTAAATTGCGTGTGTTTTTCATTTGATTTTCATCTACCACAATGATGTTTTATTCAAACAATCTACCCCCTAAGTTATGTTACGATCGTTAAGAAGGAATAAAGCCTATATTAACCGAACCTGGCAGAGGTGTAGACTCATATATCGCTGACGAGGTTAAGTCCCAAAGTGACGTCCCAGCTAACGATGTCCCATTATAATAAGGTGCATCTTAGACTTCGGACTTTCATTCAGGATTTTTAATAGAAAAAACTGCACTTATTCCGAACTAGCATTAGAACCCAGGACCTCGTGTATGCTACCCGCATTAGTACCACCAGACCGATGAAGCAGTCCAAAAATTGTTAGCAACTAAAATATAACTAAACACGTAACTTTCCACCTAATAGACGAAACATGTATCGTGAAGGAAGTCATGAGCAAGTCATGGGGCTCGTATCACAAGTCACGATCGGCGTATCTCTGCGCACCACTTATACAATGTGTACTACAAACGCTAATTAATCATTACTACGAGGAATACAAAGGTAAATTACTGCTCAAACGGAGTTTACAACCGGAATACAGGACAGTCCGTTTCAAAAATAGTGAAACACTAAAAGTACTTTATATTTTTTTTAAACCATATGAATTTTCATTGACGTCGTAATAGCAATATATTCAATCGCCAGATGTCACGAATTGATTTTTTAAGTCTCGACCATCACTACTTTTTATTAACGTAACGTTTTCCGCGAAACTTGAGTCACTCTAAAAAATATTACATTGTTAACAGTAGGTTTAGTATGCTTTTGTAATAACCATGTGTGAAATAAAGATTCTTATCTCTTCTTATATCGCGTAACGTTTTCTAGTTGCAATAGTAGACGCTAACAGTGAGGTCGGGAGATAAACTAATCAAAGTCAAAATCAAAAATTATTTATTTGTTTAGGCCAATACAAAAGCACTTACAAACGTCAAAATTATTACATCTTTTACATCTACCACTGGATCGGAACGCAGCCTCCACTAAGAAGATCCGGCGAGAAAATCAGCGGGCTAGTCTTTTAATTTAATTTGTTGGCCTTTCTGATAACCTTTTTTTTTTAAATTGTATTATACAGCATTGTTTACTTTAATGTTGCTAATCGAGGAGCTGCTCAAACCTAATCTGTTTTATCGTCAAGATTGTTATTAAAATTGTTAATCTAGTAAACACATGAAAATAAATGAAAAACAATATCTGTTACTTATTTATTAACAAAAAAGTGAAATGCCTGTAATACACGGCATGGGTACTGATGTTTTTTATTCAACAACACCAAAATGTAAACATATCATAAATAAACTCACACAGTAAGGTACTATCTACGATTATATATAGCTATCTGTAGCTAACTGTACAAGTTTTATCTCAAACCGTCTGATGTAACATTACGTGGTTTATGTATCATGTACAGACGTACAAAGAGGCCTTACTTTTCATTTCATTTGCATTGATATTGTGAGTCTAATCGTTGATCAAGATGGATTTTATTTAGTTTGGCGTATCTAGGACCACGTAGGCAATAAAAACGAGGATAATATTCTTAACATTTCGTCTATATTTGGGTACTTTTTACTAGTTACTACAATATAGGTATGTATGATAAACGATATAAATTGCATAAGCAATATAAGTAAGTCGATAGATAGGTTATTTTTCTTTCAAATAACGTAGCCCCACACTAGGAATTATTATTTCCGTATCGTGGGTGCATTTTTAAACACAAAATAACCGGGCTGAAACAAATATTTGTGATACAAAAACCATTGTCCCGTACGGGGACCTAACCGGCGACTACTTGATCCAGTGGGCGGAGCGGCTTAAGCTCTTAACTACTGGACTAAGTTCAAATGGTTTATTCGTTAAATATGAAAATCTAGGTACTTTATTACATATATCGCCATGATTCTTTTCTACGGCTAATCAAATGTTTGGATAATTTTCAAGACTAATGATTTTATTTTAAAAATACTTTGTAAGTTTTATGCCGCTAGATAAGGGTGTATTTTAAAACGAACAATCAATATTAAATGTGTATACAAAATTTCGTGTCTATGCTGTTGTCCATTGAGATTCCTCAACGAAGGAATTCTCCTTCGAATGTAGTCAATTTTGGGTGGCCAATTAGGGCATGCTTAACATAAAAATTCATTGTCATTGGAACTGAAGCAACATGTCAACTCCGAAAGATAAGACGAAGTGGTTCTAATTCAGCTTGAAAGATCTGACCTACACCAACAAGCTAACAAATATTGCAAGCTTAATAAATGCTTGTAAATATAGAAACCACCCTTTTACCTGTAATTTCCCTCTACAGCTGTATCGTAAATAACGCAAGACTTCAGACACCCCGATTAGATAATTGCTGCACATATTCTACCTGTACTAAAACCAAAATCCAAATTTCAAATTTTTTAAGCACTTTTATAGGTACCCCAATTAACAATGAAACTTGTACGTATGTGTGTGTTGAGAAATACGTTTTAGTAATGCATTTGAAATCTCCGTATTGATATGAATCAAGAATAAATTTAGTCTATTATAGCGCACTAAAGGAGTAACAAACAGCATTATTTTCAAATTAAAAAAAAAATTTAAGATGCAATAAAAAATGTTGGAATCAATTCAGCTGTCGATTTAGAACAAACTACTTTTAGGTCTTGCATTTATTATGTTACACCTTCCATAAAGCCTAGCGTATTTTTTTATTATACGTAGCACAATAACTACAAACATAATGACAGTTATAATTTGCATTGATAATAACCGGAGCATACCCACCCGCCAACACGTGTGTCGCAAAACTAGAGTACAGATCGTAAATGGTGATAGGCAGAAATCGTGAATGGATTGCGCATATACCTCTGGGCTGGGCTAGCGTGATCGATGGTCACATTCCTGAGTAGATCGACACATTATGAAAGTCGACGGATATTGTCAACCAATGAATTAAGTTTATAAATACACCAACACTCGATACATACGAGGCATGCCTTTTAAGTTTTGACGTTTGAAGAAAAAAACACGACTAGAACCTTATAGTGCTTTTTATTGTTTTTCAAAGTATTCACCACGTAGCTTAATACACTTTTCCATTCGCTCAAACCAGTTATTATAACATTTATTCCACTCTAAAGTGGAGGTGTTCAAAATGGCTGACTTGAAAGCGTCGACTGCTTCTTCACCGGACTAGAACCTTTGACCACGAAAATTTTGCTTAATTTTAGGAAATGTAAAGAATTCGTTCGGGCTTAGGTCAGGAGTGTATGGAGGATGGTCAAGAATTTCTAGTTTTCCTGCTTCAAATACTCAATCGTTTGACGAGCGCTGTGTGAGCTTGCGTTGTCGTGGTGCAGGATGATGCGTCGCTTTGAGTTAGATTTTCGAAGTTCGGCGATGACTTGTGGTAAACAAACTGTGGTATACCACTCTGCGTTAACCGTTCTACAATCTTCAAGTGCAATAGCCGCAACATGGCCGGTTTTTACAACGAACGTGACCACCATCTTCTTTGAAGTGATTTGAGAACGAACAACTTTAGTCGGCTTTGGCTCGTCTTGAAAGACCCAGATTGTAGATTGTCGTTTGGAATCAGGATCGTAGGCATAGATCCAAGATTCGTCACCACTGATGATGTCGTAGACGTGATTTGACTCTCCTCGGTTGAACTTTTGCAGAGTTTTCTTACACCATCTGACGCGGGCCGCCTTGTGATCGTCGGAAAGCAGATGCGGTATCCAACGGCAAACTAGCTTTCTCACACCAAGCGCTTCATGCAAGATCTTCTGAATGGTTGTCCCTGAGATGCCTAATAGAGCCTCTATCTCTCGATACGTCACATGACGATCTTCGAGAATTAGTTGTCTCACAGAAATGATGTTATCTTCAGTGAAGGCGGATTTCGGGCGTCCTTCGCGAGATTTGTCACTAACACTAGTATGTCCACGCTGGAATTCTAAATACCAGCGTTCGACAGTCCGCAGACATGTGGCTTCATCACTGAACACAGATGTTAGCTCTTCAAAACACTGAAGCCGTGTCAGGCCTCTTCTAAAGTTGTAGAAAATTATTGCACTAACATTTTCCTTAGAAAGATTCATTTTCGTACGTAACCTGACAGATTCCAATCGACGGTGTGACTAAACAATAGCATTAATCCTAATACTTTCGACTGTTTTCAAAATTTAAACACATTCGAATATAGAACAGTTCCAAATTCAAAATTGCTGGGAAATATGGAAACGACAGAACTTAAAAGGCATGCCTCGTACATGCTTAGTGAGGGAATGTAAATAGATATGTGTTGATCTTTACTGATACAATACAGTGACATGAAACATGAACGAGAACGACAAGATTCGAAACAGTTGTACTAAAAAAAACCTAATTTGAATCTGAATCTCGATCTTACATTTATCAGTCAATGTACAACAGCTCTAATCGAACGGAACGAACCAAATGCTTCATAGTTTCTTCCAATCTGAATCTCGATCGCACGGAACGGACTAATACGCAACGATGTATTATTTAAAATCATTGATATAATGTTTCCAAATGAGGCAAATTGAGATACGAATCTTTGCACTGTTTCAGATACAAATGACCGAATCTAAATTTACTTTTTTTTTAAAATGTAGAACTAACCTGGTGAAGGACGCACGTAAAAGCTGGACCTATAGCACATGGCGTCGTCGTGGCGATTTTTTGGAGAAGCCTTAGTCCTGCAGTTGACGGCGTTTGGTTGATGATGATAATTGTGTTTCCGCCTTTTAAGTTTGTGTTTTAAGAATTTTTTTCTTTTCGTTCTATCTATATCAGAACGCTAGGTCCTTTGCGAGGTAGGCAGAGAGTACAGAGTTCCAACAGGTTCTTTTCTTACATACCTCTCTGGCTTCCGCCACTCTCAGAGTTCATTTCATACACGTTCGCCGGTTACGGAGACTCTGATTTTTTTATTCTTTTTCAAATAGAGGCAGTCTCGTAAGCGGCGATTAATTTATTAATATTTTATCAATTAATCAATCGTTCGTTCGTGACAAAGACATTTTGCGTAAAAGCAGTGGTTAAAAACATTTTAGTATTTCTATAAGCTCCTATCAAAAAGTCGTATCGACAGATTAAGATCAATCTGATTTATTGCCTTCGTGTGTAGTCTTTAATATTTGTAAGCTTATTTAATTGACTTTTATTAATTGATTTATACTAAAGACGCCGGTCCCGATTGCTCGGATGCTTTATTGGACGAATATAATACACACGGAACATGCCAAATATAGTATTCTACGATAAAAATATAACATACTCTTATATAAAATTGTATGGTATCAGTGGCAATTCCTAAGTGAAAGATATAGGGAGGTACATATTTATTCCTAAGTGTTGCTTCAACCTGTTGCCTTGAGGCCGCAGCCCAACACGTTGGTCTGACCAGATTCGCACCACTCTGGACACTACAGTCTACAACGCACTGCAAGTCGCCGAGGACAGGAAAAAATGGCAAAACATCACAAAAGCAAGTGAGGTCACAACCCTCAGACATGAGGAATACGACTCGAGGAAGAGAAGGTTACTTTATTCACAAGTAAGTATCTACTCATAGATAATTCATAGATTTCGTACCTAATCATATTGTCTGTTACGTGCAAGTACTTTAAAACGTTCCAGACAATGTCTTGTCTTCTTTATAGGCTCCTGGTAAATTTAAGTTACAACTTATAGCCAGTAACATAAAACTAGTAAATAAAAAGTTCACTGATTCTGGTAGACATACTGGTAGAGTCTTCAAGAGCATAATTCTATTATAAAACATATACACTACTACTGCACTAAATTATTGTTATTAAAATCGATTCATTCTTCCTTATAAATTATCTCGATCTGATATTCAATCGATTCTGTTTCATTTCATTTTATTATCACTACATTTCTAGAAACTTCAAATTCCAAACGACACCGTACCCATGGCTTGTGAAAAAGACTATAATATTATCATACACAATTTTTTTTTTTTTTTATTATTTATAATTAGACACTGCGGGTTTGTCCCGCACCTTTTTTGTGTAATTTATGTGTTGTTAATAGTTGCTTTTATATGCACTTGTATGGTACATGCCGCTTATTTTTTATTTATTTTTTTGGTTTTGTTGTTACAGTGCTTGGTATTTGTTTGTAGCGGTACTTCAGTAGAGGTTTATTTTCCTATAATTTTTTTTTTCTTTTTTTTTTTAATTTATATTAATGATTTTGTAAGTAATGAGGCTTTCTGTTTTGGCTTGCCTTTGAGCGAGAATGCCTCAGTTGTGTAGGTGTTTGGCTGCTTGTGAGGGTTTCCTTTAGGCCTCCGCCTCCAGCAGCTTTTTAACAACTACCATGTCTCGACTGCGAATAGTCATCTTTATGTTGTATTCTTTCATTTTTTTGGTCGCAGCTGCCCTCGCCCTGCTTATTAGTGTAGCCGTTGCGTCCCCTTCACAGCTGTCTGTGTAGTAGACGCAACTTCCAGTGTGGCGAGATATAGCTACGACCGCGTGTGGATAGCTTCCGTGGAGCTTCAGTCTCTTGGGGACCGCTCGCACTATCACCACGTTTTCACTCGTTAGTCCCTGAGACTCATGCACGGTGAGGATGCTCGACCCGTTTCCCGACGCATAGCCCTGGCCGAGGAGGATTTCCTTCTCGGCCTGGGTGTGCACCAGAAACAGGGTGTTCTCCTGGTGTTTCGGAATTTGCGCTCCCGTGTACTTACTGAGGCTCAAGGACCTCACGAGGGATTTGGACGAGTATATGCCCCCATATATCTCGTTGAGGGCATACGCTACGTCCATTGGATTTCTGTGAGTGCAGAGCAGCTCCCTGTTGACACGCGCCACGGAGTCTGGGCGGTTGTAACGCAGTCGAAACAAGTTCTCCCTATCAATGAACGGCAGTTGGTTGCAGTCGCCGACGAGAAGAGCCTCTCTCGCGCCAGTTATCTTGATGGCCATCACTACGGCTCCAAAGTGGTTCATGAGTGCCTCGTCGATGATAATACGTGTGCACTCTTCACCTTCTTTCAATCCGTTGACCAGCATTGAAGCCGTGCGGACCCTCCTCTTGGTGTTGGTTTTAACTTTTTGCGCGAGTCTCTCCCTTAAGTCATTCGCTGCCTCGGTTGTAGATGTTATTAGGATATCGCTTTCAATGTTGTAATTTGCGATTATCCATGTTGTTTTTCCGCATCCAGGAACCCCGTTGACCCATGTTATTTTGGGTACGGTCCAGTGCTCGATTGCAGGCCCCCGACCCCGGCCACTTGAGACAGTTTCTGCCATCTCAAGTATCCGGTCGTCGAGCACCACCCTCGTGCACTTCGCCGCAACCACTATTGGGTCGTTAGGGAGGGTTCTGAACTTGTGTTTGCCGGTCCGCCGGGACCCCTCCTCATCGTATTCGACGAAACCGCTGGTTCCACTATAGGCCGCCATGTACTTCCCCGACATTTCTCCTCTTAACGTGGTGGAGTTGTCGTTGTCGTACACCGCCGCTTCTGCCTCCTCGAGCTTCACCTCTAGCAATCCTTCATTGCCCAGGTGATAGGTTTGCAGGATGGATCTACAGGTCTCACTATTGACCCTTCTTGTTGCTTTGGTGATTGCTTTGAACTCGAGGAACGCGTTTTTTGTGTGTTGCAGCGGCTCCGTCGCCTCGCTGAGCTCCGGCGGATCGACAAGCCCCATCTGGGCTCTTGTTCGAGCCTTTTCCGGCTGCTTATGACTTTTGGGAGGGGGCTCAAGAACGCTTCGGCGGCGACTGCCACCCCCTCCGCCCGTTGGTTCCCCCTGATTTTTTCCCCAGCACACTTGGTATGCCGAGGACCGCCTTCCCGAGCGCCGTTGTGAAAGACGCGAGTTTTTTGGCACCTGTAGTGTCCTTTGGCTTCTGCTTCGCTGTGCTCTCCTCGAGAGCTGCCCTCATTTGTAGGCGTTCAGACCCGCTGAGCCCGTCTTGAGTCGCTGTGGGGTGTCCCCAGATGTCAGTTGGGGTTTTTGTGGTGAGGTTTTCTGGCTGTCGTGGCCGTAGGAAGTCGAGGTTTTGTCCTCTATCCTCATAGGCCACTACCTCGTGGTGTTTTGAGGCTTCTACTATCCCGATGTGGTCGGCGGCCTCACCTTCCTCAAATTCCACCACCATAGCGTCTACGCTTACTTTTGTTGGCTTGTCACCCTTCCCCGCTAGGCTGATCAGAAAACTGCATGCTTCATACACAATTTACCTAATATACATTTTTGTCGCATCAAGGCCAATGGGTATCGCCGTCTGCGTTCTTTAAATCTTACGACACGTGTGACAGGTCGACCGGACACACGCAGGCGGGCCACACCTCACCGTTTCTCGCTTATGAGCTCCTGTAGGGTCAGTACGAGGGACAAGATTTTTGTCGATCCGTGATTCGATTTTTGTATGCAAGTCGAAATAGCCTCGTCTATAGAATAAATACACTTCGTGAACCCATTTTTGTATTGTGTCAATTATTTATAACAAAATCCTAACCCTTCACTTCGAGTTATATCTGTGTCATTGGTACGTTTACAAACATGAAATTCGCAAACAAAAACATTCAGTCTGAAGAAAATATTTGTGGGGCACGCATAGATTTGTCCCATGTGGAGATCGAACCTGCGACTACTTGATCCAGTAGGTGTCGCGGCTTAAGCCCTTAACCACTGGACTAAGCCGTCGTTAACGTAATACCTACACAAAACGATTTTTGAAACAAGTTTTCTCATTTCACACTTTTATTTCAAAGAAAAACTAGCCCCATTACGGGAATTATTCCTGTGTCGCGGCTGCGTTTACTAACATGAAATTTGGAAGCACAAACACCCACACCGAAACAAATATTTATGGGTCGCTCTAAGATTTGTACTGTGCCGATATCGGACCCATAACTACTCGATCCAATAGGCGGAGCCATGAACCAAGCGGTCCGTCAAGATTTTGTTATGGCACGCCATACCTCTAGGTAAGACAAATGTTATATCACGCCTAAGACGACAATATCCGTGACATATCTTGTCGCACCGCCTGTGGTAGCCCTGCTGGGTACTTCGCGAGTATAGCCAGCCAGCCAGCAATAAATTATTAACACGTACTGCATTCATTAAAACTCAAGTTAACTTTATTAAGTTGTTTTTACATCCGTTTACCTCTTAGTTAGTTTCTGATATTGTATTGAATTGATATGAGTTTATTTTAGATTAATAATACACAATCAAGTTGGAGGGCTTCAGTCAAAACTGACAACTCTAGATCAGACCACTTCTCGAAAGTAAATATGAAAACTTAAAGACTACTCACACTTTTAAGTTTAATGTCCATGTCGCACACCTTTCAATCGCTTGCATACCTGCTTTAATTTATATCAATCTAGCTATCTATATCATCACGCAAGATCCGTTTTGAGATAGGCAAAGAGTACAGAGTTCCAACAGGTTCTGCCCTTACATATAAATTACACTTACTTTTTATCTAAATAATAAATTAATTATAATAATATTTCACCAATTTATTTAAGTATCAAAATCTTGGTGTCATTTTTGGCAATAAACTCCTTTTTGATAAGCATACCGATTACATCGTCAATAAGGCCTTAAAAGCTCTCGGTTTTATTTAACGGGTTTCGGCCTGCTTTCGATCTCTAAAACCCATTAAGATATTATACTGCTCCTACGTACGTACTTTGAGTATGCCTTAAGCCCCAAATGAGGAATCCACATTACCAAAATTATAAATCTCGTATTGAAAATATACAGAAAAAGTTTCTACGGTACCTGGATTTCAAAGCTCAATGCCAATCTATTGATCATTATTATCGGTGTAAACGATATCATTTTCTGCCACTGCAACACAGGCGCACCATCAATGACATTTGTTTTCTAGTAGACATCGTAAACGGTTCAGTAGATTGCTCCGAACTTACCGCTAATCTAGTACTTCGTACTAATCAATTAGCTTTTAGACGGAGTCCCAAGGGACTAGTTAAATGTACACTCGTTCTCAACAAATTATAGACGAAATGCAAATTTCTTCCGTAGCGCAGCCAGCTTTAATTCTCTGTCGTTACAATTGAGGTTAGACGTCTTTTGTACCAGCTCGAGCTCCAACAGAAAACGTATGAGTAGTGAGTTTTTTGTGGATAGCGACCAGAGTTAGCTCTGAGTTCAACCTATCTAGTTGCCCTGGTTATGTTCTTTTTCGTGAATCTTCTTTCTTGATGACAAGAAAGAATATAATTTTGTGTCTGTAAATAAAAAGAATATTGTTTATTATTAAACCTTTTCTCGTATTTAATTCTTATTAAGTTTCAATGTGTATTACCAGTGATGATATATGGATCAGAGACGTGGTCTCTTACAATAGGTCTCATAGAAAAGCTCAGAGTTGCTCAGCGAGCTATGGAGAGAGCTATGCTCGGCGTTTCTCTACGCGATCGATTTAGGGATGAGGAGATTCGTAGAAGAACCAAGGTCACCGACATAGCCCTTAAGATTAGCAAGGTGAAGTGGCAATGGGCGGTCCACATAGCGCGTAGATCGGACGGGCGTTGGGGCAGAAAGATTCTAGAGTGGCCACCACGTATTGGCAAGCGCAGCGTGGGACGACCGCCTGCCAGATGGACCGACGATCTTGTGAAAATTGCAGGAAGTCGTTGGATGCAGGTGGCATCGGACCGGTTACGCTGGAAAGCGATTGGGGAGGCCTATGTTCAACAGTGGACAAGTATAGGCTGAGATGATAATGATGAAATTTCGGCCTGGTTTGTTTGTAATTGCGATTAAATTATGTAGATGCTAAATGTGAAAGCTTGTTGTTAGCAATTTGTAATATGTTTACATTTCTATCTCATTTGTATCATTAGTCTGTAAGCTTTCCTAAATTTTAATAAATAAACATTACTACTGATTCAAAATATTGAGAAGATTTAGTAACATTTGTCGATGACCGTCGTCTAGATAGCAAGAACTTAAATGTAAACCCACCTTAAAGAAATTAAAAACTTTCTATTTAATTAAATTAAAAAAATCAAATCTGTAGTACCTAAACGAAACTAACATAAGGAACACAAGGTTATTGCTTCAAATTCGGATGAACTATTGAAACAAAATAATTTTTATTATATCTGTAAATATTCCATTGCCTATTAGGTAAATCAAATGGTAACTACAATACTACAATTAAAAACACGAACTGTACAATCTTGCAATTTATCTTTCGAATCAAACTGACCTCTGTGAACTTAAATAAAAGCAAATGAGATCTGAGCAAATAAGCACAATAGGCATTTAATAAATCAAATGTTATTATACAATAGTAAGCATAAGCAGGTGCTGAAATCATATCAAAATTTACATATCAGTCGTCTTAATCAACTATATAGGAGTCAGAGAGGGTCATCCAATTCGATTTGGTTAGTGCTTTATGAACAGGATAGCATGACTACGTAACCGGCGAGTGTGTATCAGACGAACTATATGAGTGGAAGCAGCCAGAGGTGTGAAAGGATAGAACCTGTAGGAACTCTGTACCTTCTGCCTATCCTGCAAGAGATCTGGCGTAATGATATAGTAATAGTAGTAGCAGATAGCATGACTATAGGAGTAGAATTATGGACTACCTCCTGCCTGCCTGCCCTGCATGCGTGTCAATCACAGGGTCCTGAGTCAAATTCTAGATCGGACAAAGCGTATTTTTCTATATAAAAGTCCCCAGTGTCAGTCATTGTTACATTGAGTGCTAATATCGCCGGTGATAAGCAGTTTAGACCTTTGCCACCTTCGTTTGAAGAATATAGTCGTAACTGTTTATTTATTTTTATTACGATTCAGTTCGAATGCCAGTCTTGTTGATTAATGTGAAGGTCAAACCAATTCCTGCTGAGATTCTGCTCTGCTGGTACCATTCAGGTACGTTATTTGTTTTGTTATGCTTTTAAACATACCTAATCAAGGTAACGTATCAAACAGAAAGCCAGCGTTAGAACTCTGTATTCTTTGCCTAATTATACTACAAAAGATCTAGGGGCATGATATACCTACATAGATCTATCTACGTATCAAACACAATCATTGGTATTGAAAAATTGATGGAATTTATATTAAAAAGGAACCCTTATAAATTATAATTAAAAACACGCTTTAATAGAGAGCCGAACTCAAAAAATTATTTCGTTATTATTTTCTTATGAGAACGAGTGGTGTGCTTGACATTAAATATTATAAATAGTATTAGTATTATAAGTGATCAAACGAACTTACCTGAAGTGAAGTTCGATCATTATTATACGAAGTCCTTCGTTCGAAGATATAAACTATATTAGCAGCTCTCTCGAGTCGCTTGGCAACCGCGCGTCATTTAGAAACTTCAAAAGCCTCTATGGTATCTGTGGGCATAACCTCTGCAAGCATTCCTTTTAGAAGTAGTACATTTCAACTTTACCAACGGGCAGGGCGGGTTGGGTACTTATATCTTCGAACGAAGGACTTCGTATAATAATGATCGAACTTCACTTTAGGTAAGTTCGTTTGATCACTTATTATACTGTGTCCTTCGTTCTCGATATAAACTATATTAGCAGCTGTTTAGAGCTATAAGGGTAAAGTTGAAGTATACCACATAAAGGTTTTTTTTTTTTTTTAAGCGTGACCTCTAAAAAATAACATATCATTAGTATATTTGTACTATAACACATTCCCGTTCTTTGTTTTGCCATACAACACAAACACAACAAATATATACACATATATTGTTTCTTACAACCAGTCTAACTTATTTAAAATAAATTTATATAATCAAATTCTATAACATATAATGTTATGTAGTGTAGATCCATCCCAACAAAACCTTTAAAGTACCTGTTATATACCTTTATACCACCTGTTGTCCAAAATTCATTAATACCGGGTAATATTAATCAATCATTACTTATCAGATATCAGTGCAGTCTCTATCTGTTATGTCTTCTATAGAGATCTTTCTTCTATAGATATCTTCTATATAACAAGAGTTGAGGAATTGCCCATGTGGAGATCGAACCTGCGACTACTTGATCCAGTAGGTGTCGCGGCTTAAGCCCTTAACCACTGGACTAAGCCGTCGTTAACGTAATACCTACACAAAACGATTTTTGAAACAAGTTTTCTCATTTCACACTTTTATTTCAAAGAAAAACTAGCCCCATTACGGGAATTATTCCTGTGTCGCGGCTGCGTTTACTAACATGAAATTTGGAAGCACAAACACCCACACCGAAACAAATATTTATGGGTCGCTCTAAGATTTGTACTGTGCCGATATCGGACCCATAACTACTCGATCCAATAGGCGGAGCCATGAACCAAGCGGTCCGTCAAGATTTTGTTATGGCACGCCATACCTCTAGGTAAGACAAATGTTATATCACGCCTAAGACGACAATATCCGTGACATATCTTGTCGCACCGCCTGTGGTAGCCCTGCTGGGTACTTCGCGAGTATAGCCAGCCAGCCAGCAATAAATTATTAACACGTACTGCATTCATTAAAACTCAAGTTAACTTTATTAAGTTGTTTTCACATCCGTTTACCTCTTAGTTAGTTTCTGATATTGTATTGAATTGATATGAGTTTATTTTAGATTAATAATACACAAGCACAGTGCTTTATGAACAGGATAGCATGACTACGTAACCGGCGAGTGTGTATCAGACGAACTATATGAGTGGAAGCAGCCAGAGGTGTGAAAGGATAGAACCTGTAGGAACTCTGTACCTTCTGCCTATCCTGCAAGAGATCTGGCGTAATGATATAGTAATAGTAGTAGCAGATAGCATGACTATAGGAGTAGAATTATGGACTACCTCCTGCCTGCCTGCCCTGCATGCGTGTCAATCACAGGGTCCTGAGTCAAATTCTAGATCGGACAAAGCGTATTTTTCTATATAAAAGTCCCCAGTGTCAGTCATTGTTACATTGAGTGCTAATATCGCCGGTGATAAGCAGTTTAGACCTTTGCCACCTTCGTTTGAAGAATATAGTCGTAACTGTTTATTTATTTTTATTACGATTCAGTTCGAATGCCAGTCTTGTTGATTAATGTGAAGGTCAAACCAATTCCTGCTGAGATTCTGCTCTGCTGGTACCATTCAGGTACGTTATTTGTTTTGTTATGCTTTTAAACATACCTAATCAAGGTAACGTATCAAACAGAAAGCCAGCGTTAGAACTCTGTATTCTTTGCCTAATTATACTACAAAAGATCTAGGGGCATGATATACCTACATAGATCTATCTACGTATCAAACACAATCATTGGTATTGAAAAATTGATGGAATTTATATTAAAAAGGAACCCTTATAAATTATAATTAAAAACACGCTTTAATAGAGAGCCGAACTCAAAAAATTATTTCGTTATTATTTTCTTATGAGAACGAGTGGTGTGCTTGACATTAAATATTATAAATAGTATTAGTATTATAAGTGATCAAACGAACTTACCTGAAGTGAAGTTCGATCATTATTATACGAAGTCCTTCGTTCGAAGATATAAACTATATTAGCAGCTCTCTCGAGTCGCTTGGCAACCGCGCGTCATTTAGAAACTTCAAAAGCCTCTATGGTATCTGTGGGCATAACCTCTGCAAGCATTCCTTTTAGAAGTAGTACATTTCAACTTTACCAACGGGCAGGGCGGGTTGGGTACTTATATCTTCGAACGAAGGACTTCGTATAATAATGATCGAACTTCACTTCAGGTAAGTTCGTTTGATCACTTATTATACTGTGTCCTTCGTTCTCGATATAAACTATATTAGCAGCTGTTTAGAGCTATAAGGGTAAAGTTGAAGTATACCACATAAAGGTTTTTTTTTTTTTTTAAGCGTGACCTCTAAAAAATAACATATCATTAGTATATTTGTACTATAACACATTCCCGTTCTTTGTTTTGCCATACAACACAAACACAACAAATATATACACATATATTGTTTCTTACAACCAGTCTAACTTATTTAAAATAAATTTATATAATCAAATTCTATAACATATAATGTTATGTAGTGTAGATCCATCCCAACAAAACCTTTAAAGTACCTGTTATATACCTTTATACCACCTGTTGTCCAAAATTCATTAATACCGGGTAATATTAATCAATCATTACTTATCAGATATCAGTGCAGTCTCTATCTGTTATGTCTTCTATAGAGATCTTTCTTCTATAGATATCTTCTATATAACAAGAGTTGAGGAATTGCCCATCTAGAGTTTTGTTTATATAAAATTAAATCCTTTATAATAATTCTTGTATCATTGACAACCATTATGAGACGAACTATGAGAGTGAAGAAAGCCAGGCAGGCATGCAAGGAAAGAACCTGTCGGAACCTTGCACTCTCTGCCCACCCCGCAAGAGATCTGGCGTCATAATATGGATACAGATAGCTAGAAACCCTTACTGTGTACTAGACCTGAAAACAAAGTCTGTTAGTACCCAATCTATAACAATATGATACAAATATAACAGGGAAACCTATTTCCCCACTAATGTGTCTTCCAACTGCCATGTTTTTTTTTTTGTCAAATGATCTCCTTTTGAGTACGGTACCAAATGAAGGCTACGAATTAACTTGGTGATTATAAGAATGGTTTTGCTATCATTACATACTTAATGTATGATTTTTTATTTAATTTTTTTTTTTTTTTTTAATATTAACATTCGGCTATATTTAATGTTAGTTATATTTTTAATCTTTAAAGATGTACATATATCAAAATTTAACATTTTTTTTTTTTTACTAGAGGCCTTTGTACTAATGAACTTATATGGAATTAAGTCCGGTGAAGCTGTAAAGGCCTCGCGGCCATCAGCGTACATCACTCACACACACACCTTATCTGGAGATATTCCTCACATAAGGCTATGTGCTTTACTTATATAATCTCGCCCCCCCCCCCCCCCCCCAATTTTAGAGTCTGGAACGAAGGGCAGTACTAATGCGTGGTAAACAAACATAACCTACCCCAGTGTTATTACTATACCACTATTATTAATTCAATTTAAATTTCGAAACTATCCCGGAATCATTTCCATGTTCTGAGTGTGCGCCGACAAATAAATCCTTGGCTACATAAATATTTATGTATTACTTAACGATTCGTTCTTGCGCAATAACGCCCGCGAACGTTCGTTTTGGCAATACGATTGGACCACTCCTGAACCAATTACATTACTGATACTAAAAATACTAAAAAATACACTCCTTAATTTAGTAATAACTTAAGAAGCGAATAAGTTACAGTCGACTAAACCGAACCATGGGTTACAACTGTATCATATTGGGAATCCTATTCATAACTGAATTATTTCATACCATGAAATTTTCATTTCATACCACACTTCCTTTGCTTCTTTGTATGTGACTGTATTTATAAGTAAAAACAAACATTGCAATGGGTAACTTTCTAGTTAGTTCTAGATGTCCAACCGTGAGAATTGAGTGTTACTCAACTTATTATTATGTATCCCCCATTAATAATAAATAAATAATATCAAGTTCCTTAGGACTTAGATTATTGCTGATACTACATAATATTTATCATACCTGTGATAAGAATAAACTTTTGATTATTCTTGTTTAAGATAATCCATACTTTCAAATACTGTAACTCAATATTTCATCCACCGTAGCTTGTCAACATAAAATCATTAAATTTTCAAATGGATATTATTATCAAGTCATTTGCATGACTTTATTTTCTTTTTATATATAGATACCTATTTATAAGATACATGTAACATGTGGATGTAATAATTTAAATATAACAATACCAAAATTGCAAATTTTTGTATATCTCAATCCAATATTTTTTACTGAAACACCTTTAAATAAATTACAACATATATAGTGCTCTAAAACCAACTTGTTACTTTAATGGTAGCAGTTTGTGCTTGTGTTATCATAACTATACCAGAAAACATCACTGGTGTTCAAAATAACTGTACACATTCCAAACTAATTACAAAACTATTTTTTATAGTTATTAATTTCTTGAATAATCTTATTTAATTACATATTATTTATTGATTATCATATGATCAAACAAAAATACAGTAAAAACATCTAATTCTCCAAATGGTGAATTGATGTATAGCTTTCCATTGTGTGTGCCTCAAATTTCTAATATTATTAAGTACACTATAATTGATGCAGGAAATAATCAAGAACCCAAAACCATTGAACTCATTACATGATAGAAAACTGAATATGTACTAATAAATCTTCTATTAGTATATTTATTATGACTGTAAGGTCTAGCGTGTTAGCATAATTTTTTTTTTTTTTTTTTTTTTATAATAAAAAAAAATATAATAAAATATATAATTTCAAATTATTAAACAATAGTGTTTCTAATAATAATGTTTCTATACATAATGTTAAACATATGTAGGACAAGATTCACTTGTCTGAAGTGCAAGTACTTGCACAAAACCAATAAAATTATGTTTGTCGTTGAAGGCATTATTAGTGTCATAGATACATACCACAGTCAGTGAATACCTTTAGCCTCCAATATTATGAATATTATGGTTTCTTTGTAAAACCCATGTTGTATTCCAGATTGTTTACTGAATTTTTCAGCAACTTAAAAACCAAGTCCTTGTGTAAAATGCCTATCATGCTTTTTGTACCTCACTTTCTTTGGTAGGAGATTTCCAATGTCCAACGTGTTGTTGTTTTTGGTGAACTGATAGGTACACTGTGACTTAATATTTTCACACCCAGGATGAGGATTGTTGTTCTATATTGGTTACAACGGTGGTCGTTTCATGGAATTTTAACTACTGGCTATGACTAGCTAGTTAATAATTCCATATTGATAATCCACTATATTAACACTCCTTTTATGCAAAATATATACTGCTGACCTTAAAGGTTCTTATCTCAATAAAGGTTTCATCATGACTGTATTGTTAGGATTAATCTTTTCTGGCTACCCTGCAAGGAGTCTAGGTTGATAATATTGATAGATAATTATTAGTTCTATGTTAACTGGATAGACCAGGTATTTTATATTATCTTTTAAGTATCTTTGTGCATAACACAAATTATCCCACAACCTGCCTGCCGCAGCATCGGTAGGATAAGATATTATATTTGGAATGTATCTACAGTCCTGTTGCTTGTCAGTTACAACAGGCATTGCCATTAGTATATTACTTTGGCTTATTTGGTTATAAACCCTGTTCAGGAATAAGTATTGCTGGATTTAACTTTTGTAATACAAGTACTCATAATTTTGCACAATTCTTTGTGTAATAAGCTCCAGTTTGGGCTATTTCAGTATTATTATACAAGTATGTCTAATAATGAAATCAATAAAAACACTATGTTTCTGCAAAGGAGTGACTTTTGTTATTAATAATGTATTGTTATACATAAACAATGTCACTTTAATTACCCTTTCAGTAAGTCTCCTTTTGGAGATATAATAAGTGATCAAACGAACTTACCTGAAGTGAAGTTCGATCATTATTATACGAAGTCCTTCGTTCGAAGATATAAACATGCAGCTCTCTCTACTCGCTTGGCAAGCCGCTAAATTTTTTAGAAACGTCAACGCCTCCTCTATGGTATCTGTGGACATAACCTCTGCGACCATTCCTTTTAGAAGTAGTACATTTCAACTTTACCAACGGGCAGGGCGGGTTGGGTACTTATATCTTCGAACGAAGGACTTCGTATAATAATGATCGAACTTCACTTCAGGTAAGTTCGTTTGATCACTTATTATACTGTGTCCTTCGTTCTCGATATAAACATGCAGCTGTTTAGAGCTATAAGGGTAAAGTTGAAGTATACCACATGAATGTCATTTTTAAGCGTGAGCTCTAAAACATAATATGTCATGAGTACATTTGTATAACACATTCCCGTTGTTTGCATTGCTATACAACACAAATACAACATATATATATATATATATACAGACGAGTATATATACACCTATATTGTTTCTTACAACCAGTCTGTCTAACTTATTCAAAATAAATTTATTTAATCAAATTCTATAACATGTTATGTTATATAGCGTAGATCCATCCCAACAAAATTCTTTAAAGCACCTGTTATAGCACACCTGTTGTCCTTAACTCTTTACTACCGGGTAATAATAATCAATCATTACTTATCAAGATATCAGTGCATTCTCCATCTGTTATGTCTTCTATATAAAGATTTTTTTTTTTTTTTTTTATAGATGTCCCTTTATATAACGAGAGTTGAGGAATTACCGATCCAGAACTTTGTTTATATGAAATTAATCCCTTTATAATAATTCTTGTATCATAGAAAACCCTTCCGAAACGAACTATGAGAGTGGAGGAAGCCAGTAAGTAAAGAACCTGTTGGAACCCCGCACCCCCCCGCCTACCCCGCAAGGGGTCTGGCGTGACGATATAGATAGAGATCGATAGAAAACTCTTACTGTGTACTAGATCTAGAAACAAACTATATTAGTACCCAATCTATAACAATATAAGACAAATAAGACAGGGAAACCTGTTTCCCCACTAACGTGTCTTCCAAGTGGCATGTGGGGCTTTATGTTTTTTTTTTTTTTTTTTTTTGTCAAATGTTCTCTTTTGTGAGTACAGTACCAGACAAAGGCTACCAATTCTATTGGTGATTATAAGGATGCTTTGCTATAATTACTTATTTAATTTATGATAAAGTATTTTCCTTTATGTCAAAGTTCGGTTATATTTAATGTTAGTTATATTTATAATCTTTAAAGATGCACATATACCAAAATTTAACATTTTTGTACTAGAGGCCTTTGTACTAATGTCCTTATCTAGAGCTATTCCTCACATAAGGCTATGTACCTTAACTATATGATCTCGCCCCCCCCCCCCTCCCCCATTTTTGGGTTTGGAACGAAGGGCAGTGCTGATGTGTGGTAACCTAATTTAACCTGCCCCACTGTTAAACTATACTACTATTATTATTATATATTCCGAAACTATCCCGGATATCATTTTTATGTCCACCTAAATATTTATGTATCACTTAACAATTCGTTCTTGCGCAATAACGCCCGCGAACATTCATTTTTGGCAATACGATCGGGCCACCCCTGACCCGTTATATTGCTGATGAAAATTACACTCAAATTTACTAATTTAGTAATGACTTAAGTAGCGAATAAGTCACAGGCAACTAGACCAAACCACGGACTATAACTTTATGATATTGGGAATCCTATTCATAACTTAACTTTTTCATACCCTTAAATGCCACACTTCCTCTGCTTCTTTGTATGTGGTTGTTTTTTATAAGTAGCAACTGTAGTGAGTAACTTTTTAGTTAGTTCTAGATTTCCAACCGTGAGGATTGAGTGTCACTTAACTTATACATGTAGTACCTACGTATCATTCATATTTCATTTAATATCATAATAATATGTTTTGCGCCCTCGCCTACCCACTTGGGATCTGGCGTGGTCTTATAATTATTAATAAATAAATAATATCAAGTTCCCTAAGACTAAGGTTATTGCTGATACTACCTAATATTTATCATACCTGTGATAAAAATATACTTTTGATTATTCTTGTTTAAGATAATCTATACTTTTAAATATTGTAACTCAATATTTCATCAACTTCATCAACAATTTTTAAATAGGTATTATTATTAAGTCATTTGCATGACTTTATTTTCTTTTTATATATAGATACATTAATAAGATACATGTAACATGTGGATGTAATAATTTAAATGTAACAATATGAAAAATGCAAATTTTTTGTATGACATTTCCAATTCAATACTTTTACACTGAACCACCTTTAAATAAATTACAGCATGTATAGTACTCTAAAACCACCTGTTTCCATAATAGTAGCAGGTTGTGTTTGTGTCATATCTCCGATATCCTAACTGCACCAGAAACATCACTGGTGCTCAATATAAATGTGCACATTCAAAACTAAACACAAACCTATTTTTTATAGTTATTAATTACTTGAATAATTTTATTTGATTATATATTATTAATTGATTAAAATATTATCAAACAAAAGTACAATAAAACCATCTAATTCTTCAATTCATGAATTGATGTATAATCTTTCCTCTGTGTGTCTCAAATTTCTAATGTATTAATTACACTATAAATGATGCAGGACGCAACCAAAAACCAAAACTATTGGACTCATTACCCAATAGAAAGCTGAATAGCTCCTAATAAATTTTTTATTAGTATATTTAATATGACTCTAATGTCTATTATTAGCATTGAGTTTCTTTGTGGGATAAGGATTATAGCACAGTTGTGATCATCCATCTTTAATTAAATTCTAATGAGAATGGCTATAAATTGTATATCAATTATTAAAAATTATGTTTCTAATAATAATGTTTCTATACATAATGTTAAATATATGTAGGACCAGATTTATTTAACCTTCACTTGTCTGGATTACTTGCAGTATTTGCACAAAACCCATAAAGTTATGTTTGCCGTTGAAGGCAGACAGACACACATTTTTATTAGTGTCATAGATACATTGTTACATACCAAAGTCAGTGAATACCTTTAGCCTCCAATATTATGGTTTATTTGTAACAGCCATGTTGTATTCCTGAATGTTTAACTGATTTTTTCAGTAACATAAAAAAAAACAAAACAAGCCTTTATGTAAAAAGCCTAGCAAGATTTCTTACCTCACATTCTCTGGTAGGAGACTTCCAATGTCCATTGTGATTTGTTTTTGGTGGGCTGATAGGTACACTGTAGGTACATTTATACATACATTTGTGGATAGATGTACATTTTTACACACCGGATGAGGATTGTTGTTCCATATTGGTTACAACACTGGTGGTTTCTTGAAATTTAAACTACTGCTTATGAATAGCTAGTTATAATTCCATCTTGGTACTCCACTATATTAACCTTATTTAATACAAAATATATACTGCTGACCACAAAGGTTCTTATCCCAATCAATGTTTCATGACTGTATTGTTAGGACTCATCTTCCCTGGCTACCCTGCAAGGGGTCTGGGCTGATAATATTGATAATTATTAGTTTTATGTTAACTGGATAGACCAGGTATTTTATATTATATTTTAAGGATTTATGTGTGTAACACAAATTATTGTACAACTTGCCTGTCTCAGCATCGGTAGACTGTGATATTATATTTGGAATATTTCCACAATTCTGTTGCTTGTCAGTTATAACAGGCATTGTTATAAGTAGAGACTACTTTGGCTCATCTGTTTATAAACCCTGTTCAGGGATAAATATTGCAAGGTTTACCTTTTTAATACAAGTGCTCATAATATTGCACAATTCTTTGTGTAATAAGCTCCACTTTGGGCTATTTTAGGATTATTATACAAGTATGTCTAATAATGAAATCAATGCAAAACATTATGTTTCTGCAAAGGGGTGGCTTATGTTATTAATAATGTATTGTTATTCATAAATTCATAAACAATGTCCCTTTAGTTACCCTTTCAGAAAGTCTCCTTTAGGAGATATAATAAGTGATCAAACGAACTTACCTGAAGTGAAGTTCGATCATTATTATACGAAGTCCTTCGTTCGAAGATATAAACATGCAGCTCTCTCTACTCGCTTGGCAAGCCGCTAAATTTTTCAGAAACGTCAACGCCTCCTCTATGGTATCTGTGGACATAACCTCTGCGACCATTCCTTTTAGAAGTAGTACATTTCAACTTTACCAACGGGCAGGGCGGGTTGGGTACTTATATCTTCGAACGAAGGACTTCGTATAATAATGATCGAACTTCACTTCAGGTAAGTTCGTTTGATCACTTATTATACTGTGTCCTTCGTTCTCGATATAAACATGCAGCTGTTTAGAGCTATAAGGGTAAAGTTGAAGTATACCACATGAATGTCATTTTTAAGCGTGAGCTCTAAAACATAATATGTCATGAGTACATTTGTATAACACATTCCCGTTGTTTGCATTGCTATACAACACAAATACAACATATATATATATATATATATATATATATATATATATATACAGACGAGTATATATACACCTATATTGTTTCTTACAACCAGTCTGTCTAACTTATTCAAAATAAATTTATTTAATCAAATTCTATAACATGTTATGTTATATAGCGTAGATCCATCCCAACAAAATTCTTTAAAGCACCTGTTATAGCACACCTGTTGTCCTTAACTCATTACTACCGGGTAATAATAATCAATCATTACTTATCAAGATATCAGTATCAGTGCATTCTCCATCTGTTATGTCTTCTATATAAAGATTTTTTTTTTTTTTTTTTTATAGATGTCCCTTTATATAACGAGAGTTGAGGAATTACCGATCCAGAACTTTGTTTATATGAAATTAATCCCTTTATAATAATTCTTGTATCATAGAAAATCCTTCCGAAACGAACTACGAGAGTGGAGGAAGCCAGTAAGTAAAGAACCTGTTGGAACCCCGCACCCCCCCGCCTACCCCGCAAGGGGTCTGGCGTGACGATATAGATAGAGATCGATAGAAAACTCTTACTGTGTACTAGATCTAGAAACAAACTATATTAGTACCCAATCTATAACAATATAAGACAAATAAGACAGGGAAACCTGTTTCCCCACTAACGTGTCTTCCAAGTGGCATGTGGGGCTTTATGTTTTTTTTTTTTTTTTTTTTTTTTTTTGTCAAATGTTCTCTTTTGTGAGTACAGTACCAGACAAAGGCTACCAATTCTATTGGTGATTATAAGGATGCTTTGCTATAATTACTTATTTAATTTATGATAAAGTATTTTCCTTTATGTCAAAGTTCGGTTATATTTAATGTTAGTTATATTTATAATCTTTAAAGATGCACATATACCAAAATTTAACATTTTTGTACTAGAGGCCTTTGTACTAATGTCCTTATCTAGAGCTATTCCTCACATAAGGCTATGTACCTTAACTATATGATCTCGCCCCCCCCCCCCCCTCCCCCATTTTTGGGTTTGGAACGAAGGGCAGTGCTGATGTGTGGTAACCTAATTTAACCTGCCCCACTGTTAAACTATACTACTATTATTATTATATATTCCGAAACTATCCCGGATATCATTTTTATGTCCACCTAAATATTTATGTATCACTTAACAATTCGTTCTTGCGCAATAACGCCCGCGAACATTCATTTATGGCAATACGATCGGGCCACCCCTGACCCGTTATATTGCTGATGAAAATTACACTCAAATTTACTAATTTAGTAATGACTTAAGTAGCGAATAAGTCACAGGCAACTAGACCAAACCACGGACTATAACTTTATGATATTGGGAATCCTATTCATAACTTAACTTTTTCATACCCTTAAATGCCACACTTCCTCTGCTTCTTTGTATGTGGTTGTTTTTTATAAGTAGCAACTGTAGTGAGTAACTTTTTTAGTTAGTTCTAGATTTCCAACCGTGAGGATTGAGTGTCACTTAACTTATACATGTAGTACCTACGTATCATTCATATTTCATTTAATATCATAATAATATGTTTTGCGCCCTCGCCTACCCACTTGGGATCTGGCGTGGTCTTATAATTATTAATAAATAAATAATATCAAGTTCCCTAAGACTAAGGTTATTGCTGATACTACCTAATATTTATCATACCTGTGATAAAAATATACTTTTGATTATTCTTGTTTAAGATAATCTATACTTTTAAATATTGTAACTCAATATTTCATCAACTTCATCAACAATTTTTAAATAGGTATTATTATTAAGTCATTTGCATGACTTTATTTTCTTTTTATATATAGATACATTAATAAGATACATGTAACATGTGGATGTAATAATTTAAATGTAACAATATGAAAAATGCAAATTTTTTGTATGACATTTCCAATTCAATACTTTTACACTGAACCACCTTTAAATAAATTACAGCATGTATAGTGCTCTAAAACCACCTGTTTCCATAATAGTAGCAGGTTGTGTTTGTGTCATATCTCCGATATCCTAACTGTACCAGAAACATCACTGGTGCTCAATATAAATGTGCACATTCAAAACTAAACACAAACCTATTTTTTATAGTTATTAATTACTTGAATAATTTTATTTGATTATATATTATTAATTGATTAAAATATTATCAAACAAAAGTACAATAAAAACATCTAATTCTTCAATTCATGAATTGATGTATAATCTTTCCTCTGTGTGTCTCAAATTTCTAATGTATTAATTACACTATAAATGATGCAGGACGCAACCAAAAACCAAAACTATTGGACTCATTACCCAATAGAAAGCTGAATAGCTCCTAATAAATTTTTTATTAGTATATCTAATATGACTCTAATGTCTGTTATTAGCATTGAGTTTCTTTGTGGGATAAGGATTATAGCACAGTTGTGATCATCCATCTTTAATTAAATTCTAATGAGAATGGCTATAAATTGTATATCAATTATTAAAAATTATGTTTCTAATAATAATGTTTCTATACATAATGTTAAATATATGTAGGACCAGATTTATTTAACCTTCACTTGTCTGGATTACTTGCAGTATTTGCACAAAACCCATAAAGTTATGTTTGCCGTTGAAGGCAGACAGACACACATTTTTATTAGTGTCATAGATACATTGTTACATACCAAAGTCAGTGAATACCTTTAGCCTCCAATATTATGGTTTATTTGTAACAGCCATGTTGTATTCCTGAATGTTTAACTGATTTTTTCAGTAACATAAAAAAAAAAAAAACAAGCCTTTATGTAAAAAGCCTAGCAAGCTTTTCTTACCTCACATTCTCTGGTAGGAGACTTCCAATGTCCATTGTGATTTGTTTTTGGTGGGCTGATAGGTACACTGTAGGTACATTTATACATACATTTGTGGATAGATGTACATTTTTACACACCGGATGAGGATTGTTGTTCCATATTGGTTACAACACTGGTGGTTTCTTGAAATTTAAACTACTGCTTATGAATAGCTAGTTATAATTCCATCTTGGTACTCCACTATATTAACCTTATTTAATACAAAATATATACTGCTGACCACAAAGGTTCTTATCCCAATCAATGTTTCATGACTGTATTGTTAGGACTCATCTTCCCTGGCTACCCTGCAAGGGGTCTGGGCTGATAATATTGATAATTATTAGTTTTATGTTAACTGGATAGACCAGGTATTTTATATTATATTTTAAGGATGTATGTGTGTAACACAAATTATTGTACAACTTGCCTGTCTCAGCATCAGTAGACTGTGATATTATATTTGGAATATTTCCACAATTCTGTTGCTTGTCAGTTATAACAGGCATTGTTATAAGTAGAGACTACTTTGGCTCATCTGTTTATAAACCCTGTTCAGGGATAAATATTGCAAGGTTTACCTTTTTAATACAAGTGCTCATAATATTGCACAATTCTTTGTGTAATAAGCTCCACTTTGGGCTATTTTAGGATTATTATACAAGTATGTCTAATAATGAAATCAATGCAAAACATTATGTTTCTGCAAAGGGGTGGCTTATGTTATTAATAATGTATTGTTATTCATAAATTCATAAACAATGTCCCTTTAGTTACCCTTTCAGAAAGTCTCCTTTAGGAGATATAATATCACAAATTGCTTATAGTTTATAGCAATAGTCTTTGTATTTACTGTTTAAGGTATGTATGTTGGGTAACATTTTAGTTTCTTACCATTGTAGAAATGTGAACTGCACAGGAGCACCTCATGGGTGAAACCTATGAGTAGTATGACCTTCAGCACATATCTCGTATGGGCCCCAAGTCTTGCGGATCACGCCGATGCATCTCGTACACCGCTAGTGTCCTTGAATTACCGTTAAGTCTTGCGGACCACGTCGATGCATCTCGTACATCGCCCGTGTCCTTAAATTGGCATCGATCCTTAACAATCATTATTGATTAATGTCCCCGCTAATTTCTCTCATTAGAGGTTTTTCCTTGCCAATTTATAGACGGTTAATAATTGTTTGCAGGTATATTGCGTGTTAAACTGTTTTTACACGAAGAGGGACATGAGACTTCGTAAGTTTACTTTTCGAGTGAAGACTTTACTTTATAATAAAACTCACGTCTCCAAATATTCGATATTATTATACATAAACATGTTAAGCTGAAAACGCCACAATTAAACAACTATCAGTTGATCTTTTTGGAATGTACTTTTTTGTCAAGACGTAAATTATTTCTGAATTTGCCTATACGATGTTTTAAATTTATTTCACAACATCACTTGAGTATATAAAAACCTTTTGTTATATAATTTCACTGCTACGATTATTTGATTAAATTAAATGTCGACCAAAACTTTATTACAAGGCATCGGCTGCCACGCTAAAAGAAAGAATGGTCGCAGAGGTTATGTCCACAGATACCATAGAGGAGGCGTTGACGTTTCTGAAAAATTTAGCGGCTTGCCAAGCGAGTAGAGAGAGCTGCATGTTTATATCGAGAACGAAGGACACAGTATAATATCACAAATTGCTTATAGTTTATAGCAATAGTCTTTGTATTTACTGTTTAAGGTATGTATGTTGGGTAACATTTTAGTTTCTTACCATTGTAGAAATGTGAACTGCACAGGAGCACCTCATGGGTGAAACCTATGAGTAGTATGACCTTCAGCACATATCTCGTATGGGCCCCAAGTCTTGCGGATCACGCCGATGCATCTCGTACACCGCTCGTGTCCTTGAATTACCGTTAAGTCTTGCGGACCACGTCGATGCATCTCGTACATCGCCCGTGTCCTTAAATTGGCATCGATCCTTAACAATCATTATTGATTAATGTCCCCGCTAATTTCTCTCATTAGAGGTTTTACCTTGCCAATTTATAGACGGTTAATAATTGTTTGCAGGTATATTGCGTGTTAAACTGTTTTTACACGAAGAGGGACATGAGACTTCGTAAGTTTACTTTTCGAGTTGAAGACTTTACTTTATAATAAAACTCACGTCTCCAAATATTCGATATTATTATACATAAACATGTTAAGCTGAAAACGCCACAATTAAACAACTATCAGTTGATCTTTTTGGAATGTACTTTTTTGTCAAGACGTAAATTATTTCTGAATTTGCCTATACGATGTTTTAAATTTATTTCACAACATCACTTGAGTATATAAAAACCTTTTGTTATATAATTTCACTGCTACGATTATTTGATTAAATTAAATGTCGACCAAAACTTTATTACAAGGCATCGGCTGCCACGCTAAAAGAAAGAATGGTCGCAGAGGTTATGTCCACAGATACCATAGAGGAGGCGTTGACGTTTCTAAAAAATTTAGCGGCTTGCCAAGCGAGTAGAGAGAGCTGCATGTTTATATCGAGAACGAAGGACACAGTATAATATGACAAATTGCTTATAGTTTATAGCAATAGTCTTTGTATTTACTGTTTTAGGCATGTTTAAGGTATGTATGTTAGGTAATATTTTTGATTCTTACCTTTGTAGAAATGTGAACTGCACAGGAACACCTCATGGATGAAACCTATGAGTAGTATGACCTTCAGCACATATCTCGTATGGGCCCCAAGTCTTGCGGATCACGCCGATGTATCTCGTACACCACTCGTGTCCTTGAATTATCGTCAAGTCTTGCGGACCACGTCGATGTATCTCGTACATCACCCGTGTCCTTAAAATACCATCGATCCTGAACAATCATCATAATTGATGAACGTCCCCCTAATTTCTCTTATTGGAGGTATAACATTGCCAATTTATAGACGGTTAATAATCGTTTTCAGGTATATTTCGTGTTAAACTGTTTGTACACGAATAGGGACATAGTTAGTAACTTCATAAGTTTACTTTTCGGACGACGAAGCTTTCCCAAATTTTAATATGACGAAACTCACGTCTCCAAATATTAGATATTATATAAATAAACAAGTTAAGCTGAAAAACACCACACATAAACAACTATCGGTTGATCTTTTTAGAATGTACTTCTTTGCCAGGACTTAAACTTTTCTAAATTTGCCTATACGATGTTTTAAATTTATTTCACAAGGTCACTTGAGTATATTACAACCTTTTTGTTATATCATTTAAGTGCCATAACAAGGTTATTAAAGGAGGTTTTGGCGGGAAGTCGAAGAGGGATGTTGTCAATTTGTTTTAATTTCCAAAACTTGTGTTATTTCGACTAATAATGTGTAATGTTGGTGGAATATTAACCATTATGTGTTCTTATATGTGCATGAGTGAAGGTAATTGTAACAAAGTGATAAAACGTACCTTTTTGATTTCCCTCAAAACTGCCGTCGCAATTGGTATGTAAAGTGTCCACCGCTTTACGATCCAGGGTGGGGTGTTTCATTAAATTCATTATCATCGTTGTCATCAAGTTCATCGGGGAGTTGAATTAATTTAAACAAACACGATTATATATCTCACTGGACACTGGCAAAATACACTTAAAATTAGTGTGAAGCCATAACTTAAAGAAGAAGAAGAAGAAGAAGAAGGTTATTAAATTAAATGTCGACCAAAAACTTTATTACAAAGCGTCGGCTGCCGCGCTTTCAAAAGAATGCTTGCAGAGGTTATGTCCACAGATACCATAGAGGCTTTTGAAGTTTCTAAATGACGCGCGGTTGCCAAGCGACTCGAGAGAGCTGCTAATATAGTTTATATCGAGAACGAAGGACACAGTATAATTAGACATTAAATATTATTCGTAGCTATTTGTAATAGTAGAGTTATTATAAATATAAACAAAAAATACCCCATGCTTTTTTACAATAAAATTATTTTGTTATTATTTTCTCTTTTTTAGTTCGGCTTGGTATTAAAGCGCGTTTTTAAGATATTTTTATTTTCTTATTATTTTGTCCCAAAAAAAATAATTAAAGTAGCTAGTATAATTTCTATTTCAAAAGATCTTTTTAAAAACAAGGTTTTATAGCGAAACACAACGATCATATCTTGCTGGAGTTCCTATGGCTTCCTTTCGGTTCCACCACCAGATCTTGGATACCATCCGGGTCTACAGTACTCGTCAAGACAAATCCAACGAGCCCAAACACGGCGGATTTATGTTGAGTAGTTGTGTATTTCCGTTGGCCCTCCATCTCCATATCAGACTCTGGACATCATTCATGTCTATAGAACTCATCAAAACATATCCAACGAGCCCAAATACGGCAGGGTTTTGTTGAGTAACTGAGTAGGTCATCCTCCGGCTCTATCTTCAGAACCTGGACATAATCCGGGTTTACATAAAACATCAAGACAAATCAAACGAACCTAAACACGGCGGGGTTTTGTTGAGTGGGTGATTCCCTTGGTGACCTTTCCGCTTCATCATCAGACCAGCTCCATGGTACCGTATCATTGCATTGTTACCGAACTTACATATTATTAGATATTAGGGCAAAGTTTTAAAATTATTGTATTTTCATCGGTCCTTGATACGTGTGCCAATTTTCAAGTTAATCGGACGCCTTGAAGTTGGTGAAAATCACGTTGAAAGATTCCGTTACCTACATAGTACATATATTTACAGGTCAAGCTAATAAAACCGTGTTAAACAGAATGCGTAAACAAAAAACACGTAGGTTAAAGGTTCAAATAGCATTCACTTTTTTCGAACTAAACCGCTACTAGTCTAAGAATATCATGGGAAGTTGTAAAACCGGAACGTCCTGGTTAAAACAGTAAAGTTGGACACAGTACTATTACGTCATTTTAATCACATATTTAATTAAATCGCTAAGTAACTAACACCATAATATCCACTCAATACGTTGGAATATGCTGGAACCGGTTCAAATAACCCCTTTCTAAATGTACCGCGCACGGTATTGGTAATTGATCCAGCCATTAGCTAAAGCTCAGACGACTACGTTATGTGGTCAAAGTGAATGAGGGCACCAGTTATATTGTCTGCAAAAATTCATTCTCTTTCTAGAGTTTCTAGCATCAACAGATCAGATTAGGAAGAGAATGTGAACCACTAATTTACATATAAACAAAGAAGTTACACATAATTTTACCTTATCATTGAGATGTCTCAGGATCATGCAACAGCAAATTTGAATTGCGTTGTCCGAAACTATGCGAATTGTTATGACGAAAGTGATTATGAAATAGCCCCATTAATTATAGTGGGCCGGCCGTGGTTCCGCCTACTTGGCCGGATCAAATGCGAATTTTACAGTGTTATCTGCAGATACAGTGAGCGCAATAGTGTTGACTAATTTATATCTACTAGTTCCTATGTTAAATCTTTCCCATCACAATTATGTAGACAGCAATTTGTAACAAGTAATTGATTTAAAGTAAGTTTATTAGCCCAAAATGGCTAGACGAATGTGATAACCTGCTATGCGGGTATTTGTTTAGCGCATAATTCTGTCTAGTCTAAAAAGCGATAAGATTTTTAGAATTAGCAACTTAAAATGTAACTTAGCCATAAGGCGTAAAGAAGATTGATATAAAATATGGTATGCAATTGTACAGACGAGTATCGTCAGTATTGATTGAGCTGCTTACTTTATTAGTTACAATAATTTACGGTGACTTTATCTCAACAAACGTAACCGGATTATGTGCAAATCCTAATTAGGCAATAAAGTGTAGGCTTGCTGTCCCACTTGATATAATGACCGTAATTTATGATCGTATCAAATATATCCATACTGATTATATTTAAGGAATACAAGTGATTGACAGTTGAAAATTTCACTCACGTTACAGTGGTGAATCTTCGGGATTAGCAAAAGAGCACTTATTTAAGCTTTTTCCTTACAAACTCTTATTTTACTTGATTTGTAGGCATGTATGTAGGCGCTCGTTGTGTTGTGATACCGCAATGTTCCTCGTGATAACCAAGATTAAGCATATTGCGGCACGGTCAGACTGAGTTGAGTATCGGTTAGTGTCATTTCGATTTTCGACCATTTCCATGGCTTGGCGTTGCATTTTAAGCTGTTGGTTCCGGTTAACAACAAAAAAATCCGTATTGAATTCGTTGGGTGACCAATTGCTTATTTTTTCTCGTTACTACCTTACGTTACACATTACACTTTAAATAAATCAACCATTTCTGTTCCGTTGCGGTGCAAAGGCTTCACGAGCAAGCCGTTGCATGTGGTATGGAAACCCTTGAAAATGTTAATGCCACAAACGGTCACCCATTTTAAGACGACCGAGCTGAAAGCTGCTAACATTATTGACCGATAAGAAGACCGCGACAAGCGCTATGAACGCCTTATAAAAACTTAAGTAACCTCTAAAACAAGTAAATCGACACCGTCTCGCCGTTATCACCAACAACAATGCAGTGAATTGATTCGCAGTCATCCGTGGACTGCCGTTTTGTAACCAATTGACATATGCACAGTTATTTCTTTATTAACCGATTTCTAAAAAGGAGGAGGTTCTCAATTCGACTGTATGTTTTTTTTTTGTATGTATTATACGCGATCATTCCACCAATTACGAATCGATTTTGAAAATTCTTTTAGCATTGGGTTCAGTATAGCTCCAATGTGGTCCTTTTTTACTTTTATCGGTATTGGACCTTGGATTTGGAAGATACACCAGGGAACTCCTTAACGTCAAACAATACAAATGCGTAAATTGAGATATTATGGGTATTACGTCAATCCTATAGGTACCCTGCCATAGAACTAATCAGAATATTAACCGACTTCAAAAAAGAAGGAGGTCAACAATTCGTCTGTGTTTTTTATAACGTCTTTATTTATGAACTAATTTTGATGATTCTTTTTGCGTTGGGTTTAGTATAGTTTCGAGGTGGGCCCATTTTATTGAAATCGGTATTGAACTTTGGACTTTGAAGATTCACCAGGGGACTCCTTAACGGCGAACAGCACGAATGTATACATTCCGTTATTATGGTTATTATATCAATCCTGTAGGTATCTGGCAGTACAACTTAGCAAAATAATATAATATAGGTATATAAATAATAGTAACCTCACATGGAGCACCCACATTTTAGAGGTAAGCAAAAGGGTTTACGGCTCCTTCCAGTCGCTCAAACGCCTTCAAAAGTTCTTGCCCTTCCAAACTAAAATAAGCCTTGCTCAGTCTCTTCTCCTACCACTTCTAGACTATGGTGATATCTGTTTTCTTGATGCCACTGAAGAGCTAGTTAATAAGCTAGAACGTTTGCAGAATCTGTGTATCCGCTTCATTTTCGGTCTCCTTAAATATGATCATGTATCAGAGTTCCGAAGAAAATTGAAGTGGCTGCCTATTCGGCAACGCCGGGACTCACATATCCTTTCTCTTCTCTTTTCCGTCCTTCATAACCCCAAAGCTCCTATTTATCTACGTGAGCGTTTTGACTTTCTTGTCCCCAAGGATAGGGCCTGTCGTACTGCTACTTCTCTCTTTCTTCGTGCACCTCTTCATTCTTCCAGTTGCTATGATAGGTCTTTTACTGTTCGTGGAGTGCGTCTTTGGAACTCACTCTCACACGCTATACGCGCAAGCTCCTCTCTGGACATCTTCAGGAGAAGAATCAGGGAACATTTCCTATCTGATTGTTGATACACATTTGTAATATAATATACTATGTGTATTTTTATGTATGTTTATTTTATAAATTAGTTATATTTAGTTTTGTATAGTATGTATTTTATTTATATTTATGTTTATTTTATTGTATGTTTTAATGTGTAATTGTATAACTACCCTCTTATTAACATTCTCATCTCTCAACACTTAAAGGTTCGCTGGAAGAGAACTCATATTTTGAGTTAAGCTCGCCTTTGTATATTACCTGTGAAATTACAACTGTAAATGTACTGTATACAATAAAGGATTCAATAAAATAAATAAATAAAATAGTAAATAATTCATTTGTCACAAAATTTGTAAAATAAAAATCTTTTGCAGAAAAAAAACGACTTCAAAAAGCAAGAAATAAATATTTGAAGTTGGTGCCAAGTAACCGACTGCACTAACTGGTACCGACTTCAAATATTTATTTCTTGCTTTTTGAAGTCCTTTTTGTTTAAAAAAAGATTTTTATAATCTTTTCAATTCTCCTTTCTATTACAACGCCTGCGTAACATTTACAATTTCTAACTTATATATTAATAACTTATACGCTGATTGAATTGGATTTTTGTAGAAACAACATGTAGACGGAGAAATCGTTGTCGAGTAGCAGTTCTCTTCTGCGTAGTCGTAGTTTCGATTCCCACATGGAACAAATATTTGTGCAGTCAAGTCGCGTAACCGGTCCTATTAAATTGACTCTACACAGAGATATGACCAAATAACCTTATCACAATTTGAAGACTTGCGAAGTTTCAACGACTCAACGACTGTGATGTATTTTGATACTTAGGTAGGTAATTCAACGAAACCGAAAGCATTTCGGAAATAGTATTTCCGTAATTTGTCCTAGTTTTAGTGTTACGGAAATCGCTCTAGTCCATTATAGGTATATAATTATATCATCTGAGACGCATTTAAATATCAATTAATGTAATAATATATATGGTACATAGACTTACCTCAAAAGAATTCGACTAGAACTGAATTAAACGATAAACACGGACACTGGTGCGAAGGACCGAGCAATAAATAAGTACATTTTCGCAAGCATGTCGAAACTGCGACACGCGTTGTTAATTGAACTCCATATGTCCACGAAAACCTGTACTTGCACAATACCAATAGTACATAAATAAAATACACCTTTGGTCTCTTTGTACAGTACCCGGGCTGTCTGTATTTAAAATCGTTCGTGGCTATCTATAGGTACGGCAGCTCTGCTGTTGAGTATGTTATTTAAAAGATAAAAATTAAAAGTTAGTCCGATAACCTGATTATATGGCTTGGTAGGAACGGATGCAGAGAGCGTAGAACCAATAGTTGAATGGGAGAGACTTAACATTTGGTGACTTAGCAACTGTTATTACGATGACAGCATTTACAAAATATCTATGTGAATTTCTAGCAGTTAGAAACAAATATCGAACCTTCTGAAATAGAGTCTTACCCCTAAAAGGCTTTTATCGTCAGCCGGAAGAGATCCACTGGAGTGTTACTGTGATACTAATGAACTATGGGCTCAGTCCCTAGCATGCGAAAATACTTAGTTAAATTTGCATATCCAACATTCAATTCAACTTTTGGGATACGTTATACTCGTATTCGTTGAATCTTGGTTACTTTTTTGCAGCCGGAATGAATCTTTATATGTAAGTGTTATATTGACTGCTTGAAAATGTTTCTAAACCCCAAATAACATCTGTTTAGACACGCCTTAGTAAGGCACATAAGCGCTATATATGGGAAGTAAGCGCGAACTAAATCCGCGAGTGGAATTTCTTCCATACCGTAACCACTAAATCCTAATACGGCATATCAAATAAAGTTACCGAGTTTACGCATTAAATTAGATCTTTTGACACCAGTGCCTCCCATTACATTATCAATTCGATTCAGTTTGAAAATTTTAATAAAAACACAAAGATTCTAAAACAGAAAAAAGAGTTGAGATGTTTTTTGTCGAGTTAAACCAACGGTCGACTGAACGAGGTAACTATGTGAAAAAATAACACAACTAGAGCACAAATGAGGAAAATAACGAAAGCGACAGTCATACCCAACACCGGAAGTCATGCACGTCTTTGTAGATGCTATGACAAAATATGGCTGTAACGATTCATCAATGCAGCATCGTCTACTTGGGCAACCGTCCGTTGGCCTGTTCGTCACCGTGAAATTAGTTCACTCTTTCATTGGGTTACCAATTGCTTGCCAATTATCCATTCAAAACGAACCCGAAATTGATTTTTTTTCTTTGTAAAAAGTTCACTTCCACGTTTGGATGGTTCGTCAAGTTTTGTAATGACTCCGCGGGGAGTCAATGGGTCATACGGACTGTCCGGCGGGGTTTAGAATTTTGTCAATAAAAAGAAGTGTTTTAATTTAAATATTTTCTCTGTGACATCGTATCTCATGAATTGGTAAACGGATTTCCATGTAATCTAATCACTAACGAAGAATATTGAGCTACATACATGTTATAGCAATTAGATTAGGGGTTTAAAATTTGCCGGTGTAACGGAAAATATGTCAATATGTCCCGAGTTAATAATTTATTGTAAAGAATATTTATCTTTACTAATATTATAAAGAGGAAAGATTTGTATTAGTGTATGTTTGTAACGAATAAACTCAAAAACTACTAGACCGATTTCAAAAATTCTTTCTCCATTAGAAAGCTACCTTATCCAAAAGTAATATAGGCTACATATAGCATATATATATATATATATATATATATATATATATATATATATATATATATATATATATATATATACAGCATAGGCCCGGTAGGTGGCGCTGTTGTGGACCGGGTACGAACCCGGGGGAAACTGCTAGTCGTTTATATTTTGACAACATTATATCGCTTATTTTCGTACTTCTTACCCCTGTTTGGCAATTAATTTATACATGGCCGTATATGTATCGATAAGCATAGAGCTGCGAACCGGCCCACTAGGAATTATTCCTGTGTCGTGGGTGCGTTTACAAACATGAAATTCACATACACAAACAGCCAGACCGAAACAAATATATGTGGGTCACAAGATTTATCTCGTGCGGGAATCGAACCCGCGACTATTCGATCTAGTGGGCGGAGTGACTCAAGCTCTTAACCACTGGATCAAGCCGACCGTTAAAAGTTTAAGCTGATATTTGTGTGAGCCAGACTATCAAGTCCTTCAAGCTTAATGTTTTCCAAGATCTCCAACGATCTTTAAGCCGGCTTCGTATTCAGGCAGATAAGTGCAGATGGAATTTTTGTAATAGATGTGCGATTGCGGCAAGACTCCGCAAACTATGTCTGATTTTGACGGACGAGTTAGCGCGGTGGATAAGAGCTTAAGCCCTTCCACCCACTGCGTCTAATAGTCACGGTTCGATTCCCTCACGAGACAAATCTTTGTGTGACCCACAATTACTGGGTATTTGTGTATGTGAATTTTCATGTTTGTAAACGCACCCACCACACAGAAACAGAGGCGGTGTAAGGCGTGCGCGACGTGGGCCATCGCTATAATATTGACATACCAAATTTAAAAGTTCTACTGTTATGGATTTTATATATATATATATATAAAATTCTTTAAGAAATACCATGAGTCAAGAAAGACATTCAGCTTTAGGAGTTTTATCTATTGAAGCAGATATAGCATCTAAGTTGAATTACAACACAATTATTTATGAGTTCAGTAAAGGTATCTAAATATCTGTTTCTTTAATTTCATTTTAATTTTCGCATTTTTATGTTTGCATTTCATTAGGCATATTTAAGCACATGCCCATTTATTTTGTTATACATGTTTAAGCTTAATATTTGTATAATAGTGTCTTTGCCTTTCTTTTATAATCACTTCATTCTGACTTATTATTCTGTTTTAAATTGGATTGTTTATCTCTCGTTTGTTTACGTCTAATTTTAAGTATGCTTGTGTATATGCAGTAGCAGGATATAAAATCATATCTATATCATCATCAGCAGAAAGACGTCCACTGCGGAACAAAGGCCTCACCCAAAGATCGCCACAACGACCGGCTTTGTGCTGTCGCACGCATCCAGCTTCTACCTGCGACCTTCACCAGGTCATCGCTCCATCTTGTGGGGGGCCTGCCCACTCCACATCTTCCGGTACGGCCACTGGAGAACCTTTCTGTCCCAACGGCCGTCAGTTTTACGAGCGATGTGCCCCGCCCACTGCCACTTAAGTTTGGCAATTCTGAGAGCTATATTGGTAACTTTGGGTCTTCTGCGAATCTCCTTATTTTTGATTCGATCTCGCAAAGAAACTCCAAGCATATTTCTTTCCATTGCCCTTTGGGTGACCTTGAGCCTTCTTATGAGGCCCATCGTGAGTGACCATGTCTCGGTGCCATCACCGGTGCATAAGTCATCACTAGCAACATACACTGGTCAAAGAATTTTGTCTTGAGACACTGCGGTATTTGGGACGAGAAAATATTACGTAGCTTTCCGGACGCTGCCCAGTCGAGTTGGATTCGACGATTGACCTCTTTTTAGAAGTTGGACCTACCTAATTGGACAGTTTGTCCCAGGTTTACATAATGGTCTACAACTTCGAATGTAGTCTCCAACCTTCACAGGAGTGGGTACGACATGGGTGTTTGACATGATTTTTATCTTGTCCGTATTCATTTTAAGACCCTCTAGTTGAGAGACTCTGCTGAGGTCATCGAGCATAGTGCCGAGGTCTTCCAGGGTTTCAGCCATGACCACGATATCGTCGGCAAATCGAAGGTGAGAGATGTACTCGCCGTTGATATTGATGCCATGTCCTCTCCATTCCAGAAGCTTAAAAACGTCTCCCGGCGCGGCGGAGAACAGTTTCGGAGATATAACGCTCACGTCTCGCTGCTGTTGGATGGGGCTTGAGACATAGTGGCGTTTTCACACAAACTCTTCAACACTTCGATATAACGGTGATCTACTTGGCACCGCTGGAGGGACAGTAGCACAGCCCATGTTTCAATCGAATCAAAGGCTTTTTCATAATTCACAAACGCTAAACATAGTGGCCGGTTATACTGCTCTGTCTTCTGTATAACCTGCCGTAGTGTATGTATATGGTCTATGGTGCTAAAGCCATTTCGGAAACCAGCATGTTCGGGGGGCTGGAAGTCATTGAGTCTGTGTGTGAGACGATTCGTAATGACTCTCAAAAACAGCTTATAGATATGGCTCAGAAGTGATACGGGTCTATAGTTCTTCAATAGGGTTTAGTCACCCTTTTTGAAGAATGCATATTGAGTCCCTCCTTCTCCATGAAGTCCGTCAGCATTGGCCCCTGGGAGTTCCGTTGTCCATTACCAAATGTCCCTACTCTCAGCTCATAATCGCCTCGTATGCCCAGCTGCCATTTTCAGTGAATACCTTTCGGTCATTTTGAGTGTCAGGTACGCCACCCTGGTCGACACACTCTCGATCTTAAGGACGTTGTTCACTAGGGACTTGTGGACGATAAACTGACACCGCCCTTGGACTGATGGTCGCCCTCCCGGAAATAGAGCAAGTTAACTGATTTGAGTGTTATCGAGTCCTCGCCCTCCCTTCGGACTTCAGATAGCCCTACAAAATCCCAGTGTAACTTGCTCAGTTCTTGTTCCAGTTCGTCGATCTTCTCGTCGGTCCGCAGTGTGTGCGTGTTGTAGGTTGCCAGGGCCAATGGCCATCGTTTGTGGTAGCCAGGTCTCTGCGGGAATTTGTTAGCACCCCCTGCCCCGCCGTTACCATGACCGCTACCTTGGCCAGGACTAGCAGGGCCGCCGGGGACTGGGGGCCGTTTAATATTAGTGGAGTTCATTAGGGGGATTTGGCTTACTCGCCACGCTTGGCAGGCGAGTTGGCGAGCGCAGTTCAGTGGTTGTGGAAGTATCTAGGAGAACGCTGATGCCCATTCCCTAGTTCTCCCTTAGTCGCCTTGTCCGACACCCGATGGGATGATATGGGTTGGTCCAATTATAAGCCGGAAACCACACGGCGCATTCTAAGCCGGGAACCACACGGCGCGTCTATATATCTAATCAAAATTAAGCTGTTTCAATACATTTTTATTATTTTAGGAAAATCGTCGTCGTGCGCCAGTAGAGGGCCTCGCGAAATATAATTTGCCCACATCAAATTTAGCTCTTGCGCCGCCACTGCACAGGAATAAATCCAAGTGTGGGGCCTACGATTTAAAAAAGAAAAAAGATAGATATTTACCTATTAAGGTATATATTCTATAGGCCTGTAAGTCGCACATCATTTTTCTTTTTTTTTAATCGTGGCCCCACACTAGTATTTATTTCTGTGTCGTGGGTGCGTTTACAAACATGAAAATTCACATATACAAATACCCAGACCGAAACAAATATTTGTGGATCACACAAAGATTTATCCCGTGCGGAAATCGAACTCCCGACTATTAGACACAGTGGCCGGAGCGGCTTAAGCTCTGCGCTAAATCGTCCGTCAATTGTTTTTGTGAAACTTCAGTTACCTAAAATTAATGATTTATTATTATTATGTATCTCGCTGAGATTCACGGGCTTTACCCGGACCTTTGAAAGGCTTGCATGGGGGCATGGGTCCAACACGTAGAGGCCCTTTGCGAGAAATTAATGTTATGTAAGCCACCTGCTGAGATCTCTTGCTGAAAATGAATAAACATAACCAGCGAACTGACCCCGGCAGGTGCAAGGACTATTGTAAATTATGGAAAGAAAACAAGGGCTATGTAAATAAGGTTTGATGGACAAAAACTGGACTATTTCAAAGGGCGACCTAGGACAACTGAGGGCAACACCGGTGTGAGCGGCTCAGGGGTGTAGAGGTGTGCTGCGCTTTTTCCGAAGTTACTCGCGGCGTTATGCCCTTTACACACCCCTGGAGTACATCGACGTAGGACCGCATTATCTTCCTACGTCGATATAGCTCTCACGGCTCCTCTCTGGACGGTCAATTAAGGCTAGGCAGAGCCGAGAGTCCTGCGGGCACCCTTCGGTTTCCACTTGACCGACGAAGACACGCCGAGTTGGGGGCCCTGACCGACTCTCTGAAGCACTCGGGTCCGTGGTGTCGTTACTCACCAACAGCTCGCCACAAGCTGCCCTGCGGGCTCGACTTATTATTATTAGTCTACTCCGTAGGTATACGGGCGAGATCAAATCAGAACAAAAGTTTTTATTCATGTAGACCAGAAAGTGCTTATGCACAGTCTAAAAGAGAAAATTATTGATTACTCAAGACTCGAACACCCGTTTGGAAAGTCATTCCTGTATAGAAGAAGGGGAAGAAACTCCACGGTTACTCTTTTTACCTAGACTAGTAGAGATGAGAAAATCATAGATAGGGACATAAAGGAGGGTCCATTAAAAGATCATCCTCTACATACGATGCAATGAGCTAACCGTACCTACTCGGTAAGTCACCGGGTAGGTACGGAAACTGCATTACACTATGTGGTGAATCGCGCAGAGATTGCTCTGCAGCAAAAGGAAATCTGTGCTGCAGCTTTTCTGGACATCGAGGGTGAATTTGATCGCACAACATTCTCATCCATTGAATTAGCTGCTATAGGGCATGGGATAGAACCAACTCTAATCAGATGGATCAAAAACATGCTAAAGAACAGGATATTCCAGTCTTCTTTATTAGGAGAAGAGGTATCCGTAAAAACGACTAAAGGATGCTCGCAAGGAAGTGTCTTGTCGCCGACTCTATTGAGCCTGGTAGTTCACTCTATCTTGAAGATAATCAACAAAGGTCTGTTCTACGGAGTAGGATATGCGGACGATATAGTGATAGCAATCAATGAGAAGTCTCCAAACACAGTATCGACACTGATGCAGAAAGCTCTAGATAAAGTAATAAATTGGTGCACGACAATTAGCCTCTCGGTCAACCCAAAGAAGACTAATGTCATCCTATTCACACGGAAAAAGGTACTAAAAGGCCTACAAGACCTTCATATGTACAATAATAAAATTAAATGGGCCACTGAAGTTAAATATCTGAGAGCGACTCTAGACAAGCAACTACGGTGGCATGCACATGTTGACCAAACCAGTGAGAGTGCTCAATATGAGTAGGTCAACATATAGAAAGACATGGGGACTACAGCCCAAAATAATGCATTGGGTATATACAATTATGGTAAAACCGATAGAGCTAAAAGACAAACCTGCAGGGACGCCCTAAAAAAACTTCAGAGGACAGCCTGCCTGGCCATCATAGGTGCATTCAAAACAACACCGACGGCAGCTATGGAGTGGTTACTCAATCTCACTTCATTACATATCGTCATTGAGACTGAGGCGAGGAAGACACTCTATAGGCTAGAGAAAACTGGACTTTGGAGCATAACAGCGCCAAGCCTTGAACACACCAAGCTAGAGCCAGACAAGAAACTAGATGGCATAAGGGGCATAAGAAGTGACAAGACCTTGACCACGTACATGTTCAACAAAAGATTTAGCACCCACATCCCTACTAGGGAACAATAGAAAAGTGGTATAAATAAACAAGGCAAGGAACTAACGATATGGTACACTCACGAATCCAAAACCAAGTCTGGAACGGGAGCCGGTGTATACACGGAAGGATACAGGGATACAGCCCGAGTCAAAGCATGGGCAGATTTGCATCAATATTCCAAGCAAAGACCTATGCGATAAATATTTGTGCAAAAGAGATATTGGACAAACGAATTACAGGCAAGAGAATCTACATCTGTAGTGAAAGTCAGGCTGCCCTTAAAGCCATCAGCTCCTATGAGCTAAACTCAGCACTGGCTGCGGTGTGCATACCTTCTTGACACATGTGGAGCGCGCAACACGGTCAGGTTAGTCTGGGTCCCTGGGCGCACGGGGGTTGATGGCAATGAGCGCGCGGATGACTTAACCAGAAGCGGAGCAATGGAGAAACCTGTTGGTCCAGAACCGTTCATAGGCATACCAGATGCCTACAGAGGCGCGCTCTACAAATATACCCAAGAACAACACAGGAAAGAGTGGGAAACAAATACAGGGCTGAGACACTCCAAGGAATTTCTCTCCGCATGGTGTGACAGCGACAGCAAGAGACTACTAAAAGACAGTAAACTAAAGCAACTAATTGGAGCATTCACAGGCCACTATGGCACAGAAGAACATCTACACAAGATAAACCTATGCAGCGACGTGGTATGCAGGAACTGTGGTACAGAGACTGAAACCATGAAGCACGTCCTCTGCCACTGCGACGCTCTGGCTGCGCGTCGAATGAAGCTACTGGGAGTGGCCTATCTGAACCCAGAGGAACAACGGCTCTGCCCCCCTGCTGGAATCTACAGCCTGACACAGGGAGTATTCGATCCTTCAGGTACGTAAGTGCATCATTTAAAAAAAATAAATATTATCAGGGTAAGGACTACACAAAAGATCCCATCGGGGCGAAGTGCGCCTGAGGTCTCCTCGGTCCGACAAGCCAAAAGTAAGATAAGATAAGACAGACTAGTATACCTCGTGACCTGTTGAAGAAATGATCTAAATCCGGCCACAGACCGTGCAGTTGAGGTGACTACGCGCTTATCGGGACAAAAAAAAGAAAAAAATGTATTTATTTCCTGTAAATCCAAGAATAGGGGAAAAAAAACTAAAGTATTAACAATAGTTGACCAAATAAAATAATATATTTTCAAAGGCACATAAAGGAACATGTTTATAGTAGCATACTAAACAAATCTACTTTTACCGTTATTTATGAAATAAATAAACAGCGCCTCTTATAATACTTTCGATCATAATAATATAAAAAATTTATGCTTACTTGAAGAGCAGCTTCTACTTCGAGAATTACGATATAAGCGCCGGGCAATTTTATAAAAGAACTAGCTGTGCCCCGCAGTTTACCACGAAGCTAATACGATCGCGTTCTTTCGGACTTTTTGTGATTTTGATGATCGTGATCTTCAATTGCTTATAACCTTCCTCAAGAATTATCTAGCAGATGCAAGAAGAATTTTTCAAATCCGACTGCTAGTTCCAGAAAGCGCGCGCCCAAAAAAAAAATAGCAATTTTGGCTTTATTATATTAATAAAGACAAGGATAAGCCCACCTCATATTCTAACATTGTATATCCCCCATGACACAGAAGTTTAATCCTCGCGGGGGCTCAAGGGGCTTTTAATCAGTAATTAAAAAATATTTGAGTTGAAAAAAATTAATTCCATTTCGCTCCTTTGCGAAGCAGAAGACAGATCAAAAAAATGCAGATCAATCATAAAGCAGGAGGCTATACAACTGGTCAGCATAAGCTCAGGTGGCCATTAGAATAATGGATGCGACAAAACCTGAACTGTGCCCATTGCGAGCATTATATTTTATTCCAGTAATAGGTATGGCAAATACTAAAAGTATTAGCCCTGTTAAGAAACTGTCCCATCATTGGGCACGGGCCTCCTCTCAGACTGAGAGGGTTTAGGCCATAGTCCACCACGCTGGCCCAATGCGGGTTGGCGAACTTCACACACCTTCGAGAAACTCTCCTTTACCGTTAAAGCATGTGATAGTTAATTTTTAAGACGCACATGCTTTCTAAAAAAGAGAGACGCGTACCTGGGTTCGAATCAGATACCTCTGACTTTGCAGTCCAACGGTACAACCACTAGGCTATCTACTAATTTACTTCACAGACGCGTTAACGCCCGGAAATTTTCGCAAGTTCTCTCGAAGTCAGCGTAGTGCACAGAACAAAGAAAATAGTAGATACTTCTTTATTCCGTGGTTATTACCTAAGTCTTTAGTTGCAACGCTCTTACTAACAGTCGTTAGTAGCACACACGAATTTGCCAGGACTATAATTAGGCCTTGCTTATCAAGTAATTCTCAAATTAGAAATTGCCTATATTACAGATTTTTGGCAACATTGTAAATCAACTTAAAATTATAACTATTTCAAAAATAACATTTAAACTTGAACACTTTTAAAATAATACGGTACTTAAAATTACGTGTTAATCAAAAATAATGTTTAAATTAATTATTTCGAGTAAAATAAAGTGCAATATTTTCATAGCCACGTTTTTAGTAAACTTAGATAGATGTACCACAAATAACTTGTATTTAATTCCTTTATTTTATAATAATAATAATAGCCCTATTAAGAAACTGTCCCACTGTTGGGCACGGGCCTCCTCTCAAACTGAGAGGGTTTAGGCCATAGTCCACCACGCTGGCCTAGTGCAGGTTGGCAAACTTCACACACCTTCGAGAAACTCTTAGGCATGCAGGTTTCCTCACGATGTTTTCCTTCACCGTTAAAGCAAGTGATAATTAATTTTTAATACGCACATGCTTTCGAAAAGACAGAGGTGCGTGCCTGGGTTTGAACCCGAGACCTTTGACTTTGCAGTCCAACGGTCTAACCACTAGGCTATCACTGACATATTTAATTTTATATTTATTTTTTATTTATTTTACTATTTATTTATTTTATAAAATAAATTAAATTTATATATTACCTATCGTTTATACATATGGTATGATAAATAGTACTGCTTGATACCTTTCATTATTCGAAGAGGTTGTACCAACAATAACCTTCCGTATGACATTCGAATAAAACCCTGTCATCAGACCCGTAAAGTATTATGCATGATAACATTTTAAATTAAGCTAAAACTTAAAAATATACTTATATGTACGTATGTAATATAAGTAAATTGCACCTGTAATCATATTAAAAAAAAACATTGTATTAGCCAACTTCCAACATTTCAATATTTGTTATTCCCAAGCACCCATCTTAAATAGTCTGTGATATATCAAAATGATGATGCACCCTCATAATTATGTGCTATTTCGATCTTATAAATCTTATTAGAGTCTGAAAACTAACCACATATACCCAGGGGTCGTAAGCGCTTTTTAAAAAACGGTTCAAAACTTTCGAAACCCAGTTGAAAATTCCATTATTTTATTAATCGGTTAATAAACAAACCTTTTCGAATTGATCGAAATGAATTTCGATTACCGGTTATTATAAAGAACATATTTTTTTTTAGTTCATAATATCGAAATTAACCGGTTAAACTCAGACGCGGTGAAATTCGAGATGGCGGACGCAATTTTTGGAGTAAAATCAATATGGGACTCATTTTTGGGGTTTTAGGGGATACTGATTACGAATATGATGATAATTTCTAGATCCAAGATAGCGGACACGACTTTTGAAGTAAAATCAATATGGGTGTCACTTTTTAGGGGTTTTAGGGGGTGTTGATTACGAATATAAAGTTAATTCAGCATTCCCTAAAATCCCAAGTGATAACCATGTTGATGATTAATTTTACTTCAAAAGTCGCGTCCACCATCTCGGATTCCAAAATTAACGTTGTATTCTTTATCAGCATCCCTGAAAACTCAAAGTTTCTCCCATATTAATTATATTTCAAAAGTCACGTCCACCATCTTGAATTCAGAAATTAACGCTATATTCGTAATCAGCATTTCCTGAAACCCCAAAAGTGACACCCATATTGATTTTATTTCAAAGTCACGTCCGCCATTTGGGATGTTTTCATAAAAAAAAATATTGCGTTTGAAATTTCAATTGTTTGATCCTACACTTGAAAAATTTAATCGATTAATGCCCATCATTGATATTTATATACGATCGTGACCTTGAGTAATTTAATGAGCGATAGCAATCTCAAATTAACCGGTTAATTTAAGTTTAAATATCGGTTAGATTCTAAAAAACCGATACTGAAAGTCGAACCGGTGCCCTAAATTTTTCAGGTTTTGAACGATAACCTTTAACCAGAAAGGAAAAGGTTTCAGAATCAGAATATTTTTTATTCATGTAAACCATTACAGTATTTATGAATCGTCAGAAAAGTAACAAAGACTCTACCACCACTTCGGAATGTCATTCCTGTGGAGAAGGGCAAGAAACTCCACGGTTACTCTTTTAAAATAGAATTTTTACATTTTCTTTTCCATCTACATTTTGTTGTGGGATATGGGAGAACGATGTAGGATTGTCTATCAGGTAGGTCTAAGTTAAATTATACAAATTATACTATTCATGTGAATGGCTACATGGTTCCCTCATTTACAGAGAAAGAAATGAGAAAAATAAGAAACATTTTACTAAATTAATAGAAGGAAGAGAGGGAATATTATATAATAATAGCTAAACAGGTTGTCCATATTCATACTGAGTTCTTAGATTTACGCGAATATTACACATGAAATAAAACTAATTTTTCGGATTTTATCGCGGTTTAATTTTTATTTTTAAGTTCCCGACGTTTCGAGTGCTTTGCAGCACCCATGGTCACGGGAGGGACTGAGGTGTTAGACGTCCAAAAGGCATAGTTGTTCCGGGGTACCCTCAAACTTCTTAATTATTTTTGTTGGTCCGATCTACGCATAATGAGCTCACGGTGTCTTGAGGTCTTGCAGTGTTATGCTTGGTTTTAGATTTGATTATATTAATTACCGGATCCCAAGTCGATGGAAGCACCCAGTCATCTTCTCTATTAAAATTAGGATGTTTTTTAATTTCAATAGCCTCGCGAACCATCCTTGGTAGGAATCTTTTACGAGGATTTGTGGTCTATCAAATCTGATGTTATGGCGGGTGCAGTCAAAGACATGTTCACAGACTGCAGACTTCTTTGTCCATATTCAATCAATGATCATGATGATTTGGGGTCAATGACCGAAACCGGTTTGAAAAATTATCCGGTTTCCGACCCCTGCATATGATAAATAATATTGATAGGAAAGTATCTATCTATCTATCTATAACATCACGCCAGATCCCTTGCGGGGTAGGCAGAGAGTACAGAGTTCCAACAGTAAATAAGAAAAAGTAAATACAGACGAAAGTAAAAGATATTGTTTTTAAATCAAGAACACTATAGATTTTTACTCTACCTAGTTTCCCGAAATCCCAAGCTCAAATGCTTTGCAGCACCCATTGTTACGTGTTTTCAATATCGATCAAATTCGTAAAAAAGATAATTTCAATTTGTACTATGTATACATTATACTGTACTATGTCACTAACTGCTAACTGCCTTTGCGCACGCGTTTATTTTGTGATATCTTTATAAATGACAGCCTATTAGTTATTCTTATGTATAAGCTATATTACTGTAAAGTTTCATCAAAATCCATTCAGTAGTTTTTGCGAAAGAAGTAACAAACGTACTCACATTCTCACAATCTTTCGCGTTTATAATATTATAGGATTATCAATAGCTTCATGGGAAAGATGGCTATCACACATTGCAAATAGCCTGGTAAGCCTCAAGATGGCTGCCGTCTGCCGGCGTGAGGGTCAACTGTCGACTGGCTTTGAGGAAGATTGCGACTCCTGGCCTGGCCTGGATGGGCTCTGTATCGCAAGCCTCGCCTGTGCCTGAAGTGATGATGATGAAGCTTGGACTTGGACGAATCAGCGTGTTGTAAGGATCACCGCTTTCCACCTGTTGAATACCATCATGCTTATTATCAAAGATCAGAATGGTGGTGAGGGACGCTTAGAATTGCATACCTACTAGAAACCAAGTGCGTAAGAATCCTAGCCCAAATTGCAAACCTTATTTTATAAAATACAAATTATTAAAACTCCCCTATCTATACTATATGTTGACGACATATACCTTTTCGTTTTTATTTATTTATTTCAGACACAAAACAGAATACAATCGTTACAAATTCAATATAAAGACTAAAACCTAATCAACTAGATTATATTCCAAAGCATGTGTCCACGTCTATGTCCATCGTTAATATATATAAAGATACATCTTACTACCAGAAATAAACAATAATGATTATATAATTTCTTACTGAACATTAACCCCAAAAAGTGGTAAACAATTTTTAACTAGCAACATTATGCAGGTGGGAAGTGCGGTGAATGCGGGACGTTTGTTGATTTTTTGGCTTCACCGCGTTTTTTGGCGTGCAATTGCAACTGAACGCGGCTTCTAGATTATTATTATTCTATGAATCTAACGTGCAAACTGGTAATATTGATAGATTACCTAATGTTGGTAATCTTTACATAATATAAGATCGGCATGAGTTTTAAAGAGAAAAGATGAAACAAAATACAGTAGTAGGCAAGTCAAGTCAAGTCAAGAGGCAAGTCTCTCTCTCTCTCTCTCCTTGGCAATTATTATTCCCATCTGATGGTGGGGTCTGCCTTCTTAATTTTCTTCTTCCACTTCGCTCTGTCGGACGTGTCGTGTTCGGAGGCATTGCAGCCCATCTTGTTTTTGGTCGTCCTCTGGGTCTGGGCCCTGATAGGTTTAGATTGGCCGTAATATTACCCACATAATCGGGAGGTCTTCTGTTTATGTGGCCATACCAACGGAGTCTACTTTCTTGTAGCTTATCAGTGATGTCGCGAACACCGAGACCCCCGCGAACGTACTCGTTGCGAATTTTATCAAGTCTCGTCAACCCGCACATCCACCGAAGCATCTTCATTTCAGCGACTTGAATCGCATGGACTTGGCGCTGAGTAGTAGGCAAGTCACAAAGAAGAATTAAATAGCTTAAATTATAATAAACCTTTCGCTCGGCAGGTAAAGGTGATATAGACGAAAAAATTAAAAGCTACTTAACCTATTTATAGCGCCGAGTCAAATAGGCATGCTAAATTGGTTAGGTATTCGATTTGATTATTAATTTCCTTAGACCCTTTGAAAATGATTCAAATTTGCCATTCATCCAGTCATTAAATGAACGACACATTCTTATGAGCGGAAAACATAAAAAATATTTCAAACTTTTCCAAAATAAGCGTCACGAAAATAGGTTATACCTTCCACAATCACGCATTAAAATGCTTAACGAAAGCCCACACTATATGGCCGTAAAAATATTCGACAAACTACCGCAATACATCAAAACCGAAACGAAACTAACATCCTTCAATAGGCGACTTAAATATTACTTAATTCAAAACTGTTTCTATTCACTATCTATATTTAGAGGTGCCACAATAACATTAGAACAGCGTACAATTACATAGAATTAGCTACTTATATTAATATTACTATGACGATCGCAATAAGCTGTGAACCTTTATTGAATTTATAATCTACTGTAGTAACTTAATTATATTACTTACACCGTCACGCCTATATGCCCCAAGCGGGGGTGGCAGAGGTGTACTGATTACACCCACTTTTACCCGATGATGTTAGGTCCCATGTAATTGGGGGCGAGCCTATTGCCATATACCGGGCACAATTCCAGACTCTGGACTCATACGGGGAAGTTTTCGTTAGAAAAACTATATTTGTCCGACCAAGGATTTGAACCCAGGACCTCGCGATCACAAAGCGATGCGCTTTGCCACTAGACCAACGAGGCAGAGGAATTATATTATTCCATTTAATTTATGTTATATCTACTAAACACTTTTATTACAACTGTATTTGCAATGCCCGTAAACGGACACTAAATTATAAACACTTTATAATATTAAGATCTCATATTATTGTACACTTAGTCCGCAAATAAATATGTGAATTTGAACCTCCACATTACATCAAACTAATCTCAAACAGCAATTCATCATCATCATCACTTTCAGCTCATTCTATAAATGGTGTAACATATATTGGAAATGCATTTAAAGTTGCCATATTGCTGTAAATCATGATTAAATTTTGTTTATCCCTTCTCTGCTCCACCCGCGACGAAAGACGTTATACCAGTATGCTCATTAAAGGTCGCGGCCGCGCGGTCAGAAATTTTCCGAGGTTTATAAAAACGACGATAATTCAAAAACTACCTAATGTTTTGACTTGAAATAAAAAGTATTTTTATCTATGATGTTACTGTGTCTTATTTGTATATACATTTATTTGATTCATCACCCTAAACAATTACATTTTCAGACTAATAAATTCATACGAGAAAAAATAATGAGTGTTTACGAAAATATTTTTTTTAGAAAATATTACGCTACTTTGGAATAACAAGTTATGCTTTCTGTAATCTAGGATAAGTATCTAAAAAATCTGCATATATAGTTTTATGTCTTCTGAACTAAATAATCGCCCAGAACGCCGTAGAGAAGAAAGGCCTTTTCCGATGGTAAGATGGCAAGATACCTTTTGTACTATCAAATAATTTATGATCTTGAAAGTTATAGATAAAAACATTAGATAAGTTTGAAGGAAATATACTTATCTTATTGTAACATACATTGAAATAGATAAATAATCAACAGAGAAAGATAAATGAGGTAAAATGTGAAAGTCATCTAGTTTGCACCTAGTTTCTTTTTCGTCTCCTAAACTCATACGGGGGTGGTGTTTAGGTGAAATAAAACAAGATATTATATGGTGGAATACTGATATATTGCTCTGAAATATTTAGTATTATGCATTTCAATTAAATAATCAAACAAAACAATGTTCAAAGTAAGTACAAATTTATGAAAAAATGGCGGTCATACCTATCGCGCATTTACAAATAAAAGCACATATTTACAAAAATGTGTGGTTTTCAATCTAAAATATAGGCAAAAATATAAAGAAGGATATTATTTTACCATTACAATGCCACTCATATCACAAAGAAATGTTTATTTACGTAAAAATATACCCGGCAAAACACTGAACGCAAAAAAACCCGTTACCATTACAATTAAAATGAAAAAAAACTAATAAATTATTGCACATTCTATTCAAATTAAATGAAATAACTTACCTGAACGTCCAATACATATTTATATAATACAGGTATTACATAATTCACTCACCTTCTAATCGAAAAAAAAAATTGTAGTTTTTCGTAAAAACTGTTGACGCGCGTCTTTTCTAACGAGTTTTGAAAAATGAATGGTCGACGCTCACAGAAGATTTATGACAAGTATTATACACCAAAATAAAGAACGTAAACTCCGCCATCTTTCGTCCGAACAAACCGTATGTCTACAATATCACGTGTTCATACTAGAATGGACTTTTTAAACCAGCAGTATTTGGGGACAAATTTGTAACTTAGTGAGTATAAGGTCTATGACTTTGGCGGGGACAAATTTGTACCTTAGTGAGCATAGAGGTTAATAAAGTGGAATCAATGAGTAATATTAATTTTTGTTAAAGTGCAACATGCTATAAAAATAGTTGTAATCAAATCAGTTGCCGATTAAGAACAAATTACTTTCAGGCTTGAGTTAATTATGTGTTATTATTATTCTCATCCCCACTCTGGGGGACTCTGGTCTGAAGAGTAAGTTAAAATGTATTCTATTTCTATTATTATTTTGTATCATTATTAATTATTACTTGACAATTTCTTAATTTTCTGTTTTTGTGCAAATATTTACTGTATATTGTCTGAAATATAATAACAATAATATTAATCCGGTTAAGAAACTGTCCCACCGTTGGACACGGGCCTCCTCTCAAACTACTATTATTAATTTATTTTATATTTTTATTTATTACGTTACATGTTGTAGGGGGATATGTATGTGGCGTAAGAGAGAGGACGCGAAAGCTTCTCTCTTACGCCACATATATCTATTCGAAACCAATCTTGCGCAGGTCTCACCTACGCACTTAACCACATCGTCGACCCGTCTTTGTACTGGCCTGCGACGATTGCGATATCCCTTACAAACAGCGCTTGATCAGTGTTATAGTCTTTTTCACGAGCGATGGGTACGGTGACCTCCGCATGTGATCTGGCCTGATGATATCAACGGTCGCATAAAACAAAGTTACATATGCCAAACATAATAAATGGCATTTGCAACTTTCATGCCCGTCAATAAGGTTGTTTATGGCAGAAATAAATACTGGATTATAGTACTTTGTTCGTTTGACACGTCGATGTATAGATAGAATGTGATAATTACCCTAATTTTCACGACCGCAAAATCAGGTACAGGCGGTCGCCAGATGCAGCTGTTGCAGTCTTCAAACTGCGGGTTGAAGAGCAGCTGGTCTTGTGCGTAGCTGCTGTAGTCCAGCATCTCCACCAGGGTCGGCACATCGATGTGTTTGGGTGTGAGCCCCGCGCGAACCACGTTGTCCGAGCACGCCATACATTCGACACAATCTGTGGTAAAATAAAAGTGTAAATAGTTATTATTATTATTGACAGACGACTTAGCGCAGTGGTTAAGAGCTTAAGCCGCTCCGCCCACTGTGTCGAATCGTCGCGAGTTCGATTCCCGCACGGGGCAAATCTTTTTGTGACCCACAATCATTTGTTTCGGTCTGGGTATTCGTGTATGTGAATTTTCATGTTTGTAAACGCATCCACGTCACAGGAATAAATCCTAGTGTGGGGCTAAGTTTAAAAAACAAAAGCTCTTATTGTCCCACTGCCGTCCAAAGGCACCTTTTCCACTCTCCCCTGGTATTTGACATCTCAGGTCAGTTTTAAAAAATGGAACCAGTTCATCCCGCTATCTCCGTCTGGGCCTTCCGCGTTACCTTTCCCTGTTATGTGGGGACCAGTCAGTACTTATTTTGGCCCATTGGTCGCTTTCGGCAGATATGTCCGGCCCAGTCTCACTCAAGCTTGCCGGATTTTTGCCCTGCGTTGCCAATTTACGTCATGTAGCTTAGTGTGTTTCTAATGTGGTTGCTAAGTTTAAAATTAAGGATACTACGCTACATAGAACGCTGAAAAACTACAAGCGCGGACCTCTGATGTTTGTTCAAAGACCAAGTGTGTACGCCGTAGGTAAGGATGGGGAGAATGCATATATCCATGAGTCTACACTCAAATTTTATTGAGAGGTCGCCTTTCAGCAGCTCTTTCATTGACCAAAAGCTTCTCCAGACATTTTCGATACGGCGTGCAATTTCTACTTCTTGCCTTGCCTAGATTAAAACTATTTGGCTCAGGTACACATATTCACGGTCATATTCAATCTTCACATACTCCAATCTAAAGCCGCTCCGCCACTGTGTGTAATAGTCGCGGGTTCGATTCCCGCAGGGGACAAATCTTTGTGTGACCCAAAATTATTTGTTTGGGTCTGGGTATTGATGTATGTAAATTTTCATGTTTGTAAACGCATCCACGACTATAGGAATAAATCCTGGTGTGGAAGCCCCGTTTTTCAAGAGTCAAATCTCAGATATTTTGTTGAACATATTAATTGTTGTTACGTTAGTCTTAGACATATTTATCCTAAGTCTGACCGAGCGGCTTGCCAACTCGCAACACATCTTTTCTAGGTCTGAGGCTGATAAGGAGAAAATGACAAAGTCATCGGCGAAACACAGATTGAGCAGACTCTTCTCTCCGACAACATTGCCCTTTTCACTCCAGCCAGACGCGAGCGTTCTAAACACTTATTCCAAGGCCGCGTTAGAAGGTATAGGGGACAGCTGTCTCCTATCCCCTAAAATTAAAAATAAAGTAGAATGTTTTTTTTTAACACAAACAAAATGCGAACCCTCATATTAATTTAAACCCTTAGTTTTCTGTGGTTTAACTAACAGTTTTTAGTTAAATTACAAAACGGTATTAACTATGCCATTAGCAGAAAAGGCCTGAACTATCTTTTACAGAAATCCAAGCAGCAATTTAAAAAAAAATTACATATATAATGAGTATAAGTATCTCGTAAACACCGTCACACCTATATTCCCCAAGTAGGCCCAGCCCTTTTCGCAGACGATGTTAGGTCCCATGTAATAGTGGGCGAGCCTATTGCCATATACCGGGCACAATTCCAGACTCCGGACTGATACCGGAAATCTTTCGATAAAAAGACTACATTTGCCCAACCTAGAATTTAAACCCAGTATCTCGTACAAATGTTACATTACCGGCGCTATAATAGAAATATTTAAAATGAAAGTTTTAGAAAGAAATATTGTTTAATGTCCACTTAATAATAATAATAATATTAGCCCTGTTAAGAAACTGTCCCACTGCTGGGCACGGGCCTCCTCTCAAACTGAGAGGGTTTAGGCCATAGTCCACCACGCTGGCCCAGTGCGGGTTGGCGAACTTCACACACCTTCGAGAAACTCTTAGGCATGCAGGTTTCCTCACGATGTTTTCCTTCACCGATAAAGCAAGTGATAATTAATTTTAGATACGCACATGCTTTCGAAAAGACAGTGGTGCGTGCCTGGGTTTGAACCCGAGACCTCTGACTTTGCAGTCCAACGGTCTGACCACTAGGCTATCACTGCTTGTGTCAATGTCCACTTAAGAGTATAAAATAATTAGCATACCTCCGCTCAAATACGCGTGAGGCAGGTTAGGCTTCAAGAAGATGGCTTGTCCTGGCCTCAGTTCCATGTAGTTCATGAAGTACGGGGCAAAGCAACCCACATCCCCCGGGAAATCAGCATGCAACCGCCGGAGCAACGGGTATAGAAGTGATGCCTGTGTTTTTGCATCTAGCAAAAAAGTTTTTTAACTATATTAAAGCACTTGTGGCTACAATACGAGTGCTTTAATATTCTGATCCGTGAGTGTGATAATAATAATTAAGTTTAAGCATTTGGTTAGTCTGAGACGGGTGACCAACACACCGTCACGTCTATATTCCCCAAGCGGGGGTGGCAGAGGTGTACTGAGTGCACCCACGTTTCGCCGACGATGTTAGGTCCCATGTAATAGGGGGCGAGCCTATTGCCATATACCGTGCACAATTCCAGACTCCGGACTCATACTGGGAAGTTTTTTCGTTAGAAAAACCTTAATTGTCCGACCTAGGATTTGAACCCAGGACCTCGTGATCTCCTAGCGATGCGCTTTGCCACTAGACCAACGAGGCAGTCATGGGTGACTATATCCGGCAATTACGTTTCCGAGAGTCTCTATGCTTCTGATGGCACTTTAATATGTTGGACATTACCGCCACTTATTGTAGTTGTTGCATCACTATATATTACAAGACAAAGTCCCCCCGCCACGTATGTCCGTCTGTCTAACGCGATAAACTCAATAACTAGTATGACGGACGATTTAGCGCAGTGGTTAAGAGCTTAAGCCGCTCCGCCCACTGTGTCTAATAGTCGCTGGTTCGAGTCCCGCACGGGACAAATCTTTGTGTGATCCACAATTATTTGTTCCGGTCTGGGTATTTGTGTATGTGAATTTCGATGTTTGTAAACGCACCCACAACACAGGACTTAATCCTAGTGTAGGGCTACGTTTTTTTTAAAAAAAAAAAACAAGCAAGAACTACCAAACGGATTTTGATATGGTTTTCACCATTAAATGGAGTGATTCAAGAGGACGGGTCATGTGTATTATTCATCCGTGCGAAGCCGCGGCGGGTCCCTAGTCATCAATATAATAGTAACTACAAAACAGCCTATACTCCTAGGTAAAGACCTTATCTCACAAATGGAGGTGTAATCGTAATTATTAAAACAAGTTTGATTGATACCTTACACCCATAATTTGATGAATTTCAACAAGGAGTAGCCACGAACCTATATCTGTACACGGCTCTTGTGGTTTTACACATACATTTTTACTAATTGACTAATATTATAAATCTGTTAGTTTGCATGTTTGTTACTCAATCACGCAAAAACGGCTGAACGGATTTGGATGAAATTTGACACACAGATAATCTATTATCTCGATTAACCCATAGGATACTTTTTATCCCGGAAAAATGTAAGGTTCCTGTCTAAAATCAACGCAGATGAAGTCGCGGAGAGTAACTAGTATTTTGAAAACTATTGTCTCAGCAAGGTTGCTTATAGATGACTGGTAAGTTGAATAAGACTTCAAACTGCATATTTACAACACAAAGTATCCACAATCACCTCATGTAATCTATTCTGAGACCTTTACAAACACCGTCGCACCTATATTCCTCAAGCGGGGGTAGGAGAGGAGTACTGTGTACACCCACTTTTAGCCGACGATGTTAGATCCCATGTAATAGGGGGCGAGCCTATTGCCATATACCGGGCACAATTCCAGACTCCGGACTCATAACGGGATTTTTTTGTTAGAAAATCTACATTTATCCGACCTAGGGTTTGAAACCAAGACCTCGTGATCACAAAGCGATGCGCTTTGCCACTAGACCAAAGAGGCAACACGCAATAATATAAAGGATTTTTTTATTTTTTTTAAACGTAGCCCCACACTAGGATTTATTCCTGTGTCGTGAGTGCGTTTACAAACATGAAAGTTCACACACACAAATACCCAGACCGAAACAAATAATTGTGGATCACACTAAGATTTGTCCCGTGCGGGAATCGAACCCGCGACTATTAGACACAGTGGGCGGAGCGGCTTAAGCTCTTAACCACTGCGCAAATCGTCGTAATAGATAAAATGATAAATAAAATAAAAAACAATAGTTAATTACCTTCTTTTTCTAGCCTCTGAAGCAAGCTGGTCAAGCTGCCAGCCACAACTGTCTTATCACAAGTCATTAGTGACTGAAATACTGGTTTGACGACAGTCCCACTGTCACCCTGTTCTTCTTGACCTAAGAGACAATTCAAATTGTCCTGAGGCAAGATCTGGGCAAGTTCTGGTAATTCTGAAAATAATGAGAATTAAAATTTTATGAAGTATACATTTCTATTATTTATATCATGGCACCAGATCCATCGCAGAATTAAAAGAGAGTATAGAGTACAAACAGGTTTTTACCTTGCATATCTCTCTGGGTTCGTCCTCTCTCATAGTTCTGTTACATACACACTCGCCGATTACTGATATTCTTGATTTGCCTTTCAGATAAGACACAGGCTATTTGATAATGGTAATTTATTATCAATCTATACTATATTTCATGAAATATAAGTATGTAATGTAATACATATTAATGTAGGTAGGCACAAATCTCAGAAACTATTACACGGATTTTTGGGGTAAGGTATTTTTTTAGACTAACATCCCTAGCTGTCCAACATTTAAATACTTAATCTTAAGAATTTAAGCTAAGCTAAGAAAACTAGCTTTTGACATTTCTTACTTTTGACAGTTTCTCCACTATAGAATAGAACATGGTGTACTAAGTAAACACCTAAGTAAAAGTAACTACTTAGACATGTACTGAGTTCCTAGATATTACACATGAAATGTTTTTTTTAAAAAAACCGACTTCAAAAAGCAAGAAATAAATATTTGAAGTCGGTACCGGTTAGTGCAGTCGGTTACTTGTCACCGACTTCAAATATTTATTTCTTGCTTTTTGAAGTCGGTTTTTTTTAAAGATTTTTAATTTACAGTTTTAAGTGACAAGTAAGTTATTTACTAATATTTATATACCTATATTATATTATTTTGTTGAGTTGTACTGCAAGGTACCTACAGGATTGATATAATAACGGAATCTATACATTCGTGCTGTTCGCCGTTAAGGAGTCCCCTGGTGTATCTTCAAAGACCAAAGTTCAATACCGATTTCATTAAAATGGAACCACTTCGAAACTATACTAAACCCAACGCAAAAAGAATCATAAAAATCGTAAATAAAGACGTTATAAAAAAACACAGTCGAATTGTAGACCTCCTCCTTTTTTGAAGTCGGTTAATATTCTGATTAGTTCTATGGCAGGGTACCTATGGGATTGACGTAATACCCATAATATCTCAATCTACGCATTCGTATTGTTTGTCGTTAAGGAGTTCCCTGGAGTACCTTCCAAATCCAAGGTCCAATACCGACAAAATTGGCCTATAGCCATTTCGGAGCTATACTGAACCAAAAGCAAAAAGAATTTTCAAAATCGGTTCATAATTGGCGGAATGATCGCGTTACATAAATACAAAAAAAAACATACAGTCGAATTGAGAACCGCCTCCTTTTTAGAAGTCGGTTAATAAAACTATTTTTCAGATTTTATAGCGGTTTATTTTTGATTTTTAAGTTCCCGACGTTTCGAGTACTTTGCAGCACCCATGGTCACGAGAAGGACTGAGGTGTTAGATGTCCAAAAGGTCGTCGTCGGAAACTTAAAAATCAAGAATAAACCGCGATAAAATCCGAAAAATAGTTATATATCAGACTTACACATGTATATAGACTGAGGATAGCTATCAAAAAGCGCACCAAAAGCGGCCACAGTTTTGCATTATGTGTGCGTGATGCCAGTGTTCGAAGCTGTCAATGTACGAGTGCGTGTGTGTACTACAATTTATCTAATAGTATCCAAGCGAAGCTTCGGCTCCGGCTTCGGCCACCAAAAAATACCACCTTCGGCAAATCCTTCGGCTTCGGCTAAAATGGGCGGAAGTTTTGGCCGAAGCCGAAGGATTCCAACAAGCACCGAAACTTAACGATCTATTAGGATTTACGACTTACGAATGCTTTTAAGTAATTAAATATTATTCTACACAAACAAAACAACAAAATGACAAAACAGTCGTCCAACCAAAACTTCAACTTCGGCCACCAAAAATACCACCTTCGGTCAATCCTTCGGATTTGGACAAAATGGGCCGAAGTTTTGGCCGAAGTCGAAGGATTCCAGCAAGCACCGAAACTGAACGATCTATTAGGATTCACGACTTACGAATGCTTTTAAGTAATTAAATATTATAAATAATATTATTCTACACAAACAAAACAACAAAATGACAAAACGGTCGTCCAACCAAAGCTTCAGCTTCGGCCACCAAAAATACCACCTTCGGCCAATCGTTCGTATGTGGCCAAAATGGGCCGAAGTTTTGGCCGAAGCCGAAGGATTCCAGCAAGCACCGAAACTTAACGATCTATTAGGATTTACGACCTACGAATGTTTTTAAGTAATTAAATATTATAAATAAACGACACAAACAAAACGACAACATAAACAGAACAAAATTTTTTAGGAGTATTAAAGCTTCGGCTTCGACCGGAGGTTTCGGCGTTGGCGTATTAATCGGTTTCGGCCAAAAAATACCTTCGGTCGCTGGCCCAGTGCGGGTTGGCGAACTTCACACACCTTCGATAAACTCTTAGGCATGCAGGTTTCCTCACGATGTTTTCCTTCACCGTTAAATTAAGTGATTAATTTTTAATACGCACATGCTTTCGAAAAGACAGAGGTGTGTGGTTTGAATCCGAAACCTCAGACTTTGCAGTCCAACGGTCAAAGCACTAGGCTATCACTGCTATATCTACCCTATGGGTATATCAATTATATGCTGTTTCAGCGCGCGAGATGCTCCATCTAGATAAGTAATTCATCTAAGGATATTTTTTAAGCATAATTGCACCAGTAAAAGTTAAAGGTTGCGGTTGAAGTTAACTGTATCTATATCAAGAGTTATTAAGACCTTGTTGTATTGACAGACAATTAACTGGTGCAGCTCAGCCATAAAGTATCTGGGTTAACTAACCAGCCTTTTTTGTTAAGCATGCAATTCAAGATTACGGTTATCATCTGAAACTTGGAATTTTAATTTATCATTGTTTGGCTAATGAGATGATATTACTTCATCCGTTCAACTTTATCTATGCATACAAGTATTGGATTAATATTATTTCCTATTCTGCTTATTGCTTAATGATTATTATTCTGGGTTAAGGCCAAAGACATACAATAATCAATTCAAACTAAAATACTTAGTAATAATCGCAGGGTAATTTCCCGCATGAGACAAATATTTGGTCCACAAATATTTAAATTTAAATGTTTATCTATATAATCTTTCTTGTTACTAGTATTGTACTATATTTGTGTTTTTGTATGTTTGTAAGGAATAAACTCTAAAACTACAGGACCGATTTTAATGATTCTTTCACCATTAAAAAGCTACACTGTCCAAAACTAACATAGGCTATAAAACATAGACCCGGTAGGTGAAGTTGCTGTCGAGCGGGGTACGAAGTCGCGGAAAACTGCTAGTATCTAATATTTGAAAAATCATCAGTCGACAAACGATTTGGCGCAGTGGTTAAGAGCTTAAGATTCGATTTCTGCATATCTTTGTGTGACCTATAAATATTTGTTTCAGTCTGCGTATTTAGGTAAGTAGATTTTCATATTCGTAAACGCACCCATGTCACAAGAATAAATCCTAGTGTGGGACTATGTTACTGACAAGACAAGACAAAGACATATATAAATAAAATCTTACTTTTAATAAATTCCTGTATTTGAACTAAAGGCCGGAACCCACACAAAGCTTCAAACGGTGTTAATGCAATGGCCAGTTCTGGCTTATGGTTTGGATCCTTGTACATATCTGGGAAGCTGTTGTGGAGCACTTCAGCATGTTCCTGAAACCATAGATTTTTCTATTAATTTTTTTTAGAAATTAACTACAACTTGCTTTAATGGTGAAGGAAAACATCCTGAGGAAACCTGCATGCCTAAGTTTCTCGCAGGTGTGTGAAGTAGAGAACAGTTTTCCATTCAGTCACCATCCACTCCTATCTGCAGCCGTGTGAAGAGCAGCGTGAACCGTGGTATTAAGAGCTGTGCGAATCTGATCCGTCCAGCGTGTCGGGCTCTTTCCTCGTGGTAGCTTGCCTTTAATTTTACCGGTGACCATCAGTTTTTTGAGGTTGTCACTGTCTTTCCTAGCAATGTGAACAAAATACTCAAGAGCCCTGCACAGGCAAGTAGTGGACAGTCGAGTTTGGATCTTAAATTCAGCTAAGATTGACACATTGGTGCAGTGTGCTGTCCATGATATACCTAGCATCCTTCTCCTAGCACCACATCTCAACGGTCAATATGGTCGCGGTCAGCCTTCTTGAGGATCCATGTCTCGGCAATGGAGAACACCAATGCTCGGACTGAGTCGCTCTTGGTGTTGGTAGAGATGTTTCTGTCTTTCCATATCTTATCCAGACACATGGCGCCTGGTCATCCCGATCCTTCTGCGAATTTCAGTCTCACAAGACCTATTGTTGCTTATGTTTGAGCCCAGATATACAAAGTTGTTTGTAATTTTTAAATTGAGTGTCCCACTGAGCTTCAGCTTGCCTGAGCGCTCAACGATTATGAGCTTGGTCTTAGATCTGTTAATTGCGAGTCCAAGCTCTCCACTAGTGCGCTCTATTCTGTCCAACAAAAGTTCCATCCCGGCTTCGCTTGCTGCAAGAAAAGTGGTGTCGTCGGCGTATCGCACATTCGAAATCTTACGTCCTCCAAATAGTGATGCCACCATTCCAGCCGTCGCATGCTTTCCTCACGATGTATTCCCCGTATATGTTGAACAGGATGGGTGATAGCATATACCCTTGTCGGACACCCTTTTGGAAGCTGAACAGATCGGATGTAATCTTGTCAACTCTCACAAATCCCTGGCTGTTGTAATATAGGTATATTGTAGCAGTGCAGTAAGATGTTGAGGCACCCCCAATTCTATTAAGTGCAGCGTGTCCAAGCGAGCGTTCATAGATTTTAAATATTATTTTCGAATGATGTCGACAGGGTCAACAGGGATTGGTCATGCTCACTAAAATGTCTTTGCTAGTGGCGGTTCTGTGGAGCGGGTCACTCTCTTCCCTCTGTTATGGTCGAGGAGAGTGATGGCTGCTTCTCAAGTCATACTTATGAACGGATGCTGCTGGTGGAGACTGGTCCGTCCTCTATCCTTTGACTGATTAAACATGTACTGTAGTACTGTTGAATTTTGTCTCGTTTGGCATCACACTGTATCTATAACCAATTATTTTGTACGCACACTTTACATATTTTATAGTAACTCTTTCTCTTACTATTATTAAAAATAAAAAGAATTGTAAAACTCTCATTTTTAAAAAGAGTAACCGTGGTGTTTCTTGCCCTTCTTCTCCACAGGAATGACTTTCCGAACGGGTGGTAGAGTCTTAAGTAATCAATAATTTTCTAATTTTGACTACTCATAAGTGCCTTTTGATCTAAATGAATAAAAAACTTTTGATTTTGATTGTATAAAATATCCCACAAGCAGTTCCAGTCGACACAGTCAAAAGCCAGTCAGTTACTATAGTCGACGAAACACATGATGCACCAGTCATCATATCAAACTCGTAACATTTCTCTACAATTTGCCTGACGTTTAGTATTTGCTTCCTGGTTCCTTTGGCCCTCATAAAACCCGCTTGCTCTTGAGGGATTTGCCAATCAAGGTAATGACCAATCCTGCTGTTTATCAAGTAAAGAAGAATTTTGCTGGCGTGAGAGATGAGGGCAAGTGGGCGGTAATTGTCGCATTTTTTAGTTGATCCTTTCTTGTACAATGAGATAATCACAGATTGCTGACAGTAGCCACGCCAGCATTCTGCAATTTTGTCAAGTTCGTGCAAAGGTTTTCCCTCAGTATTTTCAATGACCCAAGACTTGAGCTTAAATTTTTTGCTCAGCAGGCGGGCTTTCTTGAAAAAGGTCTGAAGTTTGCAGCTTCAATGCGTGGGACTCTACCTCGCCACATATACCCATGATGAAGTGGTTATTATCCCTGCGGCATTCCCTCTTTATCGTTTTGCACAGCTTTGAGTATTACTTAATTACGGTGGGATCCTGAAGACCTTTGGATTTAATATCTTTCCTGCTCTAAACTAGGCTCCACATCTCTTCGATTATTCATGTCGATCTTTTCTGGTCTTTTTCTTTTTTTAGAGACAACATTGTCAAGAGCCTCATTTATTTTGGTTTCGAAGTGCTCCCTCAAGGAATCTGCATCGGCTGTCGATGGTGGGTGAGAATCAGTGAGCTTTGTTATCAGATTCATAGATCCGAGTTTGGGTTGCGAACCTTGCTGGACAGCTTTCAGTCAGACAGAGAAGAATGCAACAAGCAGTAAGTGGTCTGAACGACATTCAGCTCGAGGGAAGGTCTTCAGATTTTTGATAGAGGATCTCCAGCATTTGTATACTAGTATATAGTCTACCTGATTTCTAAAACGGTAACCAGGAGACTTCCATGTGTAGAGTCATCTCTTGTGATGTTGAAAGATAGTGTAAGTAACGGTTAGACCTCTTCCTGTACAGAACTCAGCACTGTTTACTCAATTCTGTCTAAAGTCTGGAATTGTGGCTGGCTAGCCCCTTATTACATTAAGTCCTAACATTTTCAGTGAAATATGGTTATAAATGGTACACCTCTACTCTTGAAATATAGATGTGATAGTTTTTGTTTATACATATGACTAGCAGTTTCCTGCGACTTTATACCCGGACCATAACAATGCCACCTACTGTGTCTATGTTATATAGCCTATGTTACTTCTGGATAAGGAAGCTTTCTAATGGTGAAAGAATTTTTTAAATCAGTCCAGTGGGTTTGAGTTTATTTAAAATACAAATCTTTCCTCTTTAAAATATTAGTAAAGATATAGATTCCCCATAAAACAAAAATTAAAAATTACCTTTGTAGGGTGGGCTTGTATCGACAAAGCCTTCCTTATAGACAATATCTTCAACAGAAAAGGTACATTCACACCAAATTTCTTCCTGACAGCTGGACCAAGTGCATCAAGGTTGTCCTTGAGGTATTCAGACAAAAGGATGCCTCTCTCAATGATTAGTGTGGGGCCATTTGGATGGGTTCCCATCCATAGTTCTGCATAGGGCTTAGATGAGTCTATGGAGATGTTGGGGTCAGCACTAGATAATAACTTAGCAACTGTACTTTCAGAGCCCAGTTTTCCCCACTCATAGTTTTGTACTTTGCACTGTAACTCCATTTTGCAAACCTAAAAAAGTATCATGTTTTATAAATTTTAGCTGCATTGATTAAACTATTACAAATTGCTGGCAGAATGAGAGAGCACCACTGGGTTCAAATCCTAGGTTAGTCAAGTGTAGTTTTTCTAACGAAAAGTTCCCAGTACTAGTCCAGTCTGGAATTGTGCCCGCTATATGGCAATAGGCTCGCCCCGTGGATGTTCTCAGTACACCCCTGCCACCCCCCCTTGGGGAATATAGGTGTGATGTTTATGTATTTTTATTATTATATACACACTTATTTATTTATTTATTGTTTATATTAGAATTATCATATTCATAACTAAACGCAAGAGCAGGAGAAAATAAACTGTATAGCTTTAAAATTAGACTGCTGTCTTAAATAATATAATTATTCTTCGAGTTGTCCCACTATTACATTCAGACTTCGAAATAAGAATTAAGAAATATGAAGATTACTTAAAGCGACACAGATTAAAATCAACAAATAATATACACAATTTAAGATACAGCTTAAAATATTTTTTGTTCATAAAACATTTTTGGTAATTTCGTACTTACGTTTTAAATCTGATGTTATTTATTGGCCGTGGAAGCTAGCCGTTTGAAGTGTAATTGCTAATTTAATATGTACACCACATATAATAGTTAGTGTACACAAGAAGCAATTGTAAAGTGAAAAATACGTGTTTCTTTGTACATCAATTACAATACCAACTGTACACGTTACCGGCCTCAATTCGCCAGTGCGGTAGCACTAAGAGTCGCCTATATTATGTGACCACATGAAAATATAATGGCTTAATTATATTCGGCGAACGAGTCGTACACCGATTTAAACGAATATATTTTTATCTTTGAACATTCTTTGAAATTAACTTAACTTTTTTGCCCGCTCGACTAAATTTAGTTTCCTGTGACAGTAGTAGGGATGTAGATTTAATATCGAGTTTTAGTTAATAAATCCATTTAAATTGATCTGAAACACTTCGATTCAGTGAATAAATTCCAAAAGAGTTCCAATCGATTGATTTACTTTGAAATAATAAAAATAATACTAATCAATAATATTATTTATTCAAATTGTGCACATCAAAAAATTAAATAATCATCACACACATATATTATTAAAAATACTAGGTGCCAGAAATATGACTTTTTAAATGCGTTTTCTTTTTGATAATCTCTTAATTAAACATATCTAGAAATGGTAACTCAAAGACGGGTTCAAAAAAATATTTTCATTCATTAGTCACATTCATTAAAATCGACTACGAATCGATTAATCAAGGATCGAATTTCTTTATACTCAATCAACATGCCTAGAAAGAACCCAATATAAATGGACTTCAAATTTATTACGATTGATTTGACATGATCAATTTTCAAAAGATGTGCCACGACTAACACGCTTAATAGACATTTCATACATCAAATTTCCGAAAAAAATTCAAAAGCTATTATATTTACATTATAGACAAAACGCACTGGACAGTGTGCAATAGGATATCAGCGTTAATTAAGTTATTGATTATAGAAATTTCGAAGTACGCTAAAATGTTTTACTGCTCATTTAGTCTATAAAGTATGTTTTAACTAGGAAAATTATATACAATCCTACTACCACATTTAAGAAATAATGTATTTACAACACAAGTCAATAATTTTAGCTTCATGGACTAGAACTATGACTAGAACAATAGGTGGTAAAAAATCACTATGAGCTTTCATTAGGCAGACTCGCTGACGGAGCCAAACTGCGCCAAAATTTGGGTACATTAATTGATTACGTAGCCACGAACATGGACGGTGGTTCTCAAGTGGATGTGGTCTATACTGATTTTGAGAAAGCTTTTGATCGTGTAGACCACATCATACTATTACGTAAGCTACATGAACTGGGCATACGAGGTAATCTGTTGAGGTGGATGGAATCATATCTACAAAAACGGTCTCAAGCAGTAGTTGTGGGAGGATTTTGTTCTAACTTTGTGGAAATTACCTCTGGAGTCCTTGGCCTTGGCCCCCTTCTGTACGCGTGTTACTTATATGACGTAAAAAAGTGTTTTCTTTTCATCATGCTAGGTTCCTAATGTACGCTGATGACACCAAAATTTTTATGAAAATCAAGGTTCACTCTGACTGTAGAAAACTTCAGGCCGATCTTAATAGGCTTGGAAATTATTACATAGATAATCGTATAGGAATTAATGTTAGTAAATGTCATTATATCTCTTTCACGAGAAAGATGCAACCGATTAAATTTGAATATCAAATAAATCAATTTAATATAAATAAAGAAAAGCTAGTAAAAGATCTAGGAATCCTACTCGATGTTAAATTAACATTCTCTGACCATATCGATGCTATAACGCGCTCAGCCTACAAAAGCCTTGGTTTTATCTTGCGTGTTAGTAAACCTTCCTCTGATATTAACTGCATTAAACTACTTTATTAATTCAACATAAGTTTTTAAAATACTTAAACTTTAAAAAGTTCAGAAATTCCAAAGACTACGAAGCATCATGTAGGTATCACAATCTCGCTGGAGAACCGCCGTACATTACTGGATATGGTTTTCTTACATGGATTGTGTAATGGGCACATTGATTGTGCAGAGTTGATTGATAGAGTCCTCTGTTTCTGTGCTCCTAAAACTCGAACTAGGCACACAAGTTTGTTTGCTGTTGCTAGATCATCAACACATTATGCACATAATTCTGTAATTAACCGCTTACAGAAAGTCTATAATAAGAAATTTCACTTCACTGATATATTTCACAGTAATAAGAGTGAATTTAAAGGAGATATTATGCAGTTTTTAAAGCGGAAGGGCAAATAATAACGATACATATATACGCGACCAATACACACACACACACACGCACACACAACCACGCACACACGCACACACAACCACGCGCACACGCACACACACACACGCACACGCACACACACACGCGCAGACACACACACACACGCGCACACACACATGCACACACACACACACACACATATGTATTTTTTTCTTATAGTATTTAATATTCGTTCACAAAGATATTTTCTTATATAGTTTATAATGTTTTGTATTACTCTGCTGGCTGTCCAATTATGAAAAAAAATAAAAGTTAAAAAATATAAATCCTTTCTTGGCTGTAAGCTTAGAGCATAAGTTGTGGTTGTAATATATTTAAGAGCTGTGGATTTTGTATCAATAAAAAATAAAAAAGAAAATAAAAAAATAGATGAGACAAGTCAGTGGGGATTTTTGGAATAACCCACTGACACCTATCCAACCGACTATGATGATCCCACATTATTCCCATGCACAAAATTTACACTTGCATTGTATTTTTATTTTATATTCTTTATTGTAAACAGTAGAGGTAATTGTAATTTTCATAAGTCATATACAAAGGCGAGCTTAACTCAAAATAGGAGTTCTCTTCCAGCGAACCTTTGAGTGTTGAGAGATGAGGCAGAAAAATAAGAGGGCAGTTATACAATCACAATTTCAAGAAAAAAAGAAATTAATATAAAATACATAAATATAAATAATATACATACACTACACAAATACTAAATACATATAATTAATATAATATACCTACATATATAAACATAAATAGTACAAAAAGTTATATGTATGTATCACTCAGCAAACAGATAGGAAATGCTCCTTAACTCTTCTCTTAAAAACATCCAGAGATGAGCTCGCACGTAGGGCGTGTGGAAGTGAGTTCGAAAGATGGACACCACGAACAGTAAAAGACTTATCATATCGACTGGAAGAATGAAGAGGAGTACGAAGAAGGAGAGAAGTAGCAATACGACAGGGCCTATCTGTAGGGACAAGAAAGTCAAAACGCTTACGTAAGTAGATAGGAGCTTTGGGACTATGAAGGATGGAGTAGAAAAGAGAAAGAACATGTGAGTCTCGACGCTGCCGAATAGGTAGCCACTTCAATTTTCCCCGGAACTCTGATACGTGATCATATTTACGCAAACCGAAAATGAAGCGGATGCACAGATTTTGCAAACGTTCGAGCTTGTTCACTAGCTCTTCAATGGCATCAATGAAAGAGACATTTCCATAGTCTAGAAGTGGTAGGAGAAGAGACTGTTGATTGTACCTACCTAGATCTACCCACCTATATTATGCTTTTCAATACACTAATATTCACATCGGCGGAGCCGTAGGTATAGACTTTAAATATTTAAGAATTGATACCTAAGGCAATTTAAGAGAAAATAGCAATAAAATAAACCAAGGAAACTATTTTTATTCATAACCTAAGTTTTTATACAGCACTTTTCCACAAAACACTAACCTTCATATCACTGGCAATTTACGCTGAATTGCGTTATTGCATAAGGAAAAACCATTAGGTGGTTAGATAATCTTCTAAGACAACATGTAAAACGAAGTTAAATATTTAGTAATAGCTAATTTAGATTTTAGAGTAGCAAATCTAGAAGCGTAAGTAGGTAGAGCATAAAGTTGATCATCATGACGGACTTTGTTAGACTTTGTCATGCAGGGGACGCCCTTTATGCAGCATTACTTGTTATAGATACGAGATAATAAAATTATTCAGCAGTATTTAGCACTCGACTGATATTTATTTCGTTTTTTATCCAAATAACCCTACGACATCAGGCTTAGTCAGTTTCACAGATTTTAATCCGCCGCTATCCAGTTCCTTAGCATTAGTCAGTTTTAGTTTATTTTCCATAACATTCGAGACCTTTGAGATTTTTGCAGGTATTGCGAACCCTGTGAGACCTCTGTTGATGATTTCGACGTTCGGACCGTCTTCCAAAGGCTCGCAAATACCAGGATCGCCAGCTGAATCTGATCCACCATTAAACTTTACACTTTGCCGAGGATTTTTGCCGTGTGAAGGACTAAATTTCAACTCCAAGTCTTTAAGATCTAGATACGGATATTTTTTCATAATAACCAGCTGTTCGTATTGCCGAAAATCTGCTTCGCTTAGTGAGTTTTTCCCAGCTGAATGTTTGACTGTCTTCGCGAGATGCGATTGAAACCTTGAATCTTTGGTCATGTTCTTTAATTTACTTTTTGCGTCTTCAATGTTTAGTATCATTTTCTTTGCACGTTCAACGATGTTTATATGTGATCGGGTTCCATCGCACATCTGTGTATCTAAAACGAAAAATGAAACACGAATGTTAACTGTCGAATTATAATTTTATGTATTTAATTCCGTGTGATTAACGGGATTTATGTACCTAGTGATACAGATAAATAATAGAGCCACTTCTTCATAATATGTATATCCATACCTGCCTAATATTTAAGAGAGGATTTTTGCAGTGATAACATCTTACATCCTTCTAACTGCTTATAAGATATGTCGGTAATACCTCCTAGTCTGAAGGCCAATTCTCGAAATTAAAAGTGTTCAAAATGCAGTCTCGATCTAATCTCATTGTCATAAATCTCACAAATGGTATTCTCGTAAAATATCGACATCGAGATCGGACCGAAAGTTGAACAAAATGTCAACGCTATTCCGATAAAATTTACAACAAAATAATCACAAATATACAAAACAACGTCAAAATGAAGATTTCAGTTAGATATTTTTTATTTAGACTGTTGCAGCTGAGGTTTACATGTAATTACCAAATGATTAACAATATATTTCAAATTAAACATATTGATGTTATATCGGAATCAGACTGAGATGATACTGAAATGGGATCGATGCTTTAGTGAAGCAGAATACCAAATGTAAGTCAATTCATAATTAAATCTCAATTCAGTCAAGATTCAGTCTCAGTGTCAATTAAATACGAGAATTAGCCTTCTGAGCTTCCGACTGATATTGTTCTCTTTATAACATTGGGATCAAAAATACCTTCGCGAAACATGAGTGCAAGGAGATATCTTTACCCTTTTTTCTTTTTGTAAATAAAATCTGCATATCGGTCTACTCTTTAGGGGAAAAACGGACACAACTAAATCCTTAAACTTACGATTATGATAAGCGATCGGAGACCACCTCGTGCTCACTTTGTGCAATGGAAACGTGTAGTTGAAAGTAAGGCATAACACCAAACACGCGACTGTTATCACAGCTGCATTTGTCTGCATTATAGCGCAACTCAATAGATATTTGAACATTAAATTCAAAGAAAATACAAATTATGGATGTTTTCCAGTTCTGTCATGAAAAAGGAAATAAACGATAAAAAAGGTCGAACGGTAAAGTTCGGAATCTTCAATTTAAAAATCTCTAACACAGACAACACTTTCACACAAAGTTTGGGAACGAAATAACGGACTTTACGTCTCACTTTAAAACCCGCCTTTGGGTCGGAATCCTCTAGAACCGAGCGCTTTCATTGGCCGAAATCTACCCTTTCCCCTATACTTTGCCACGCGCCAAAAGGGAGTAACCGCAAGGGGCGGAACACAGTTCCTTGGGGATGTTGCATGCACCTGACACTCAATCAACTTGAATCCCGTGATCGGATAACACGTTTGTTACACACGATGAGTGATGAAGTGGAAGAGAATAGTAAGACGGACGCTTGCACGTCCGTTCAAACTCCGCGGCCGTCTTCTCCGCGAAAATTCTTCGCACGTTTATACGGTCACCTTGAGGAGCCGAAGAGCACAAGTGTGGAGAAAGTGTCAGGTTTCGAGAGCGAATCATCTTCGGATGTGGAGGTCGAGAGTGATGGGAGCGTTGAGCCGTGTTTGGCGGAGAGGAGAGGCCCTCCGGTGTGGCCCCCGCCGCCACCGCTACCGCTGTGCCCGAGGCCCATGCTGCTCCCTCATCAGCAGTTGGCTTTTGGAGCTGGTCTCGCTGCTTTCCGTGAGTCAATTTATAATTCAAATATATCTACTTTCACCTTCGCCCATTGGTCGAAATTCGTCATTATTAATTTAAATTTGAACATTATTAAGGTTCTATTGTCAAAGACTATAATCACAGATTTCGCCGAGGGTACACTGGTAATTTGCCTATTTTTTTGGAACAAATTATATGAAATTTAAATTAAAAAAAAAAACTAAAAATGATAAAATAAAGAACACCTTTTATTTATTTATTTTTATTGTAACAAAAATCCATGCGATAAGGAAAATGCTGTCCATTGAACTTTACATACATATTTCGATAATTTAATTAATGATTCAAAACTTCTTTGTAAGCGATGTTTTTTGTAAAAACTCTTTCATCGTTTGCTGGTTATGTTTGATATTCTGTAAGACTATAGACAAATAATATTAAAGATGAGACAAACAATATAAAGCTATTCTCAATTTGAAGTGTATTGTGTCAAATACGTGGTGTGTGTAATGTTTTTTTTATTGATTTAGTATTTTTATGCATAATTTAAAAAAGATATTGGCATTCTGCACTCCTTCTCGATATAAACTATAACTGTGGGAACTTACATACTCCTCCGTCCACGCAATTTTCGTAAAAAGGGGTACAAAGTTTTTGCTTCACGTATTAATATAATGATTATGCGACAACTAAATAAATATACCTAAGAAGGTGCCAAAATTATTTTTAGTCGGTAAATATTCTGGTTTATGAATTTTGACAATAGTCCTGAAATTATAGATAGGTGAAACTGTAGGAAAGATATTTATGTCGACTGTACTAGGAATTAATTATAATAATAATAGGAATTAAAATGAACAAAGATCCAATAGGTACGGCTAGCAACATAAGTTGCTTAACATTCACCGTTTTTCAAACCGCTTGCACACTTTTGTTTTAAATCAAATCCATTATTTTATCTTAATATATTTGAAAATGTTGTAAATAATTTGGTTTTGACAATGTTCACCAAAGTTTGTAAAATAAAGATTATTACGGATTTAAAAAAACATTCTTATGTTAAGCGACTTAAGTTGCTGACTGTACGACGAAACCTTATGAGAGAATTTAAAGCTACCTAAATCCCCTTCCGAGATCAACAGATGAAAATAAAGAAAAGAAAGGCAAATCGAATCATACAGTTTAGTTAAAAGACTAGCCCGCTAAGTTTCTCGCCGAATCTTCTCAGTGCAAGCCCCGTTTCGATCCAGTGCGACCTGGTAGATGTAAAAAACAATATAATTTTTAATGTTTACAAGTGCTTTTTTATTGGCTATATACACCGTCACGCCTATATTCCCCAGAGGGGGTGGCAGAGGTGTATTGGCTATATATCTACGAATAAACGATTTTTTAAATTTGAAAAAAAAACACCGTCACGCCTTTATTCCCCAAGTGGGGGTTGCAGAGTTGTACTGAGTACACCCACGTTTCACCGACGATGTTAGGTCCCATGTAATAGGGGGCGAGCCTATTGTCATATACCGGGCACAATTCCAGACTCCCGACTCGTACTGGGAAGTTTTCGTTAGAAAAACTACACTTGTCCGACCTAGGATTTGAACCCAGGGCCTCGTGATCAAAAAGCGATGCGCTTTGCCACTAGACCAACGAGGTAGTTTTAAAAGAGTGTATACGTATCGAGAGGTATGCGACACTTTTTTTATGTGTGGGATGTCGAAAAGTGTGCTGCTCTTATTTAAAGATATAATAATAGAACAAAAGCAATTTAAGAATACTGCTCGTAAGACTTCGGTCTAGAGAGTTAATTAGATGAGGTAAGCTAGAGCCTAGAGACTTCAGTTTCTATGAAGACACGTCGAGGAGGAGGCCTTAAACGTCTTTATAGTGCACTCAAGCCCGTTGTATGTCGTCAATCGTCACCAAAAGCTCCCCAAAAGCTGCCCTGGAGGATTATTATTATTTATACGTATATATGATAAGGTCTCTTCTTAATGCAAAACACTCGTCTACGCATCTTAAAATAATACAAAACGAAAAAATATATACAACTTAGCTTACTTACCTGGGGAAAATCCTGCATAGGACTTTCGGGAGCCTCGGGGGAAGCTCGCGGGGCATGTCCGATTTCTATCGACTAAACCCCCAGGGTGGCCGACAACAGCACTTTGGAGGGGCTCCAGGATCTCCATATGGAACGCACCGGTGCCCCTCTTGTGCAGGCAGCGCTCTGAAGAGCCCGCCATCGGGGGAGACTTGATAACAAGCTCCCGACGCACCGACGGCGACGTGGGCTGTGGCCGTGGTGTGCCACGCCGTCGTCGTTCACGGGGTCACTCGTGGAGGACGCTCAGAGACCCCACCCCTCACGTCCGCAACCCCAAAGGTCCCTCTGCTGATGTTGGTGTAGGGGGTCCCCCGCCAGATATTACCGCGGGGGAGGTTAGTTATCCCGTATTCTAAGCCCCAGGTTATTGGGCTGGGGAGCCTGGGTGGGGTGTGCCTCCGCCCCGGCGCTGTCGCCTTCGAGCAGAATCGGCCCTCTCTCGATCCTGCTCGCCGATCCCGATCAAACTGTATGTACCTACTGTAACCCATTCAGATCTCAGTCTCGAACCTATTCGCGCCTATATTAAAAAGGCTACGAATTTCGCGAACGCGTCCAATCATTCGAACCCCCTAATCGTAGCCGCCGCCGACTACGCACTTGACCCCCTCCTATCAGCCTTCCGTGGCATATTCTCACCGACCTTACCGATGCCCTTATTTCCCTTCTTTCGGATATAGATACCGCACACAGGAACAGACACCGGAGAAGAGGAAGAGGAGAAGAATCCCTTGCCCGCTGACCAGTGCAGAGGACCACGGCGAGACTGACGTCGTATACCTCTCTACGCCCTCCTCCACAGCGAAAGCCCAGGACAAGCCCGTTCCTTCTTGAGGCGCTCTTGACCTAGTTACCTCCTTGTCCTGGGTCTGATCGCCCTCCTGTCCAGTGAAGCTGTTACATCACTCACACACCGCCAAAAAAGTGCCTTTCAAACAGACCTAAAGCAGTGCGAATTTTAATCAAAGTCTCATATTATATTAAAACGTACTAGAATAAGTAGGTACCACCACCTACCACTTCATCCCGGTGTGAATAAGCGGTCTACCCACTACCTACTTCTACTTAATAAAAATAAACACAGAAAAACGTCTTTTTCAATAGACGGTACGATGCAAAGAAATACAAAGATCAAAGATGGATATCGTGTCCACGGCTTACTCGTATAAATAAAATATCACTAGAAAAATATTTGAATATAATAGGGGGTGTCCACAGATAAGCTCTGTGAAGTAGGTATCGCCTCCCCTAATCTTTTCACAACTCTTTTACCGGACAACGCTTTATGTATTCAGTGGGATCAATTCAGTACAAAACACGTTCCTTTTACTTGAAAAACTGATATAATTATCTGGGGAAAATATCGTAGTGGAAGATTTTGTTCGTAGAATTTTACTGATTCTCGAAATGATTCCGGTTTCATGAGTGCGTTTTCTAACAGGAATATCACCTACACTAAAACCAATATTTGTGATAGGCACGCACGCACTATGACTTCTTCCACAGCGGTGTAGAGATGGAGCCCGTGACTATCGATCCAGTGACCACAGCTTACGCTCTAACTACTAAACCAAGCAGTCGCCGCACTTTATATAAAACAGTAAGCCAGAATAAAGGACATAGGTATTTACTGATACTTAGATACCTACATTTTCTAATAAGTAATACCTACCAAAAACTTAATAAACTACTTAAAAAGACAAAGTCTGATACAACAAGATACTTTATTCTTTTGATTAGAAACATAAAATTATCGTTCTACTTATAGTTCTAAATAACTTAAATATTCAAACTCATAAGTAAGCATCATTAATCAATAAAGTAGGCACCTACCCACCTATCATCTTGAATTATGAAGCGTATCATGATGATAAGCTTCATAAGCTAAGATGATAGGGAGGTACCTACGCCTACCATCATTTCACATCTTTTATTTAACTTGCAATATGTAATCCATTTTTCAAGCACTCGCGGATATCCGATTGAGCTGAAATTTGCTACACGTATGTAATTTCGGTGACAATACAATAATATAGTACCACGGAGCTGGTCTGATGATAGAGTCGGAAGCTTGCTATAGAAACATGTGAACTAACGTAACCCATTCGGGTTTAGGCTTGTTAGATTGGTATTTACGAGTACTATACAAACAGATAGTGTTCAGGGTCTGATGATGAAGTCAAAGGTGGTTAATGGAACCACCCAACTACCTACTTAATATAACCTCGGCGTGTTTGAGCTCGTTGGATGTGTCTTGACGAGTACTTTAGACTCGGATGGTCAGATCTTGGATCTGATAATGGAGCCGGAAGGAGGCCACAGGAACTCGTCAACTAAGCAGGATATCTTCATTGTATTTTTGCTATAAAAGTGTGTTTTAAAAAAGTCTTTTTACATTTAAATTATTATAAAGAAAAAGCTCCACATACTTCAGTTTCCTTATTTATAATAACACGTTAATATAATTAAAATCTCCGTGTCGCTCAACAATTTAAGCTTATTATCACGAAAATGTTTGTAAGCGGCCTTATTGCCATGAAAATAGAATCATAATGGTTTGTCGCGTCGTTGAAAAAGCTTCGTCGGAAGGCGGGACGAGCGAGTGAGCCGATGTTTGAATCGCTCGCTGGATGGCGCGAGCGAGTCGTGATGCGATTACCACACCACGAATCGCTACGTCACAATAGAGACGTCCCGAGACCCATTCGGAACCGCTCTCGTGGTAAAATTGTCGGCAGTGTTCCGCTACGCCACAATATCCATCCATTGTTCAACTCTAATAACTATTACGAAATAACAGTCCATGAAACTGATTATGAATATTACATTATATTGTGTTTCAAATTCGGATATTGTTTTAAAAGTTGAGTTTTAGAAGAAAAGTTCTTTCGTGTTTTAGTAGTAGGTACTGTCTTGTGGGGTACCTACTGTCATTATCATGTTTAATGCGAATAAACTGAAACAGGCTTGTTGAGAAACGAATATTTAAAAAATACCTACCTAAACATTTGCGGCCCTACAATAGGCACCTAAACTATTTTGTAAGTCGCAATACATAAGCAGCAATCAGAAAGAAAACAGAACATTCCGAAGTTCGCTAATGTTCGGTTGAATATTCCCGCTGCCCGACTTCTCACAGCTAATTCGTTATGCGCAAACGCACGCGATGGGGAGATAACATGGACATAACTTACTTGTACTAAACTACCTGCTTTGGTTTGTATCAGGTAGTGACTATAGGTAACTTGGTTAACATGTCCTAACAAAACTATTTTACGGATTTTATCGCGGTTTATTTTTTAAATCTCAGAACTCAGTATCTAACTATCTAACCTAACCTAACAACATTATTGTATGTGTTAACGTCAGATCATATACTAATATAAGACCTGAAGTTAACACATACAATAAGTGTCCATCTTAATGACCATAAAAAGAAGCAATAGTCACTTTTAACAAACAATACTTAAAAGCTCTAATAAAAGCAAAAAATAATATAAATTTTATCAGATATCAATTCTTGAAAATAAATTCATATTGCGTTGCGAATTTGTGGGCATATTGTCTGGCGTGGGAGTCCACACGTGTGGCTCGGTGTCCACCCGTCTGGAAACATAACATTTCGATTTACATTAGTCGCAATTTGTATCGTCCTCGTTTCACATCGCATTTGGTCGAGCCGCGATTGAGCGATCCGTACGTGTTTTACTTACTATAGGTAAAGAGACTGGACCCACACACGCAACGGGTTTAATGTATTATGACAATCTGGATTTTAACCGCACTTAGCAATATATTGCCCACGATAAGAAAGGTTTTCAGTTTTATAAAACGCACATACGTGAGATCAATCATGACGAACGGGATTAAAGTATTGGCCCATGTAGCCCGCACTCACAACGATAGTCTCCAGGTTATCCAAATGCGATTCTTCTGCAAAGCCATGCTGCTCCGTAAAAGGTATTACATAATGTAGACCTCTACTCCGATCCCAGCCAAAGTGATCTAGGCCTCGTACCTACCCGATGATTTATCAAAAAAGTGTCGGATACACACACCAAACCTACCCTATAGTAGCCGCCGCCGAATACTTGTTGCAAGCCCGTCCTCCTGTATAGTGAAGCTGTAAAGATCCCTTTGTCCTACAGCATACTCATTCACAGACGCATACAAAAATGTGTTTCGAGATATAAGCATTTATTTCAGTTCTACATTCGATTAGTTGTATTCCTAATACATATGTGCTTTATTTCTACTTCTATTCCACGTTCTACATCTCTTCGTTTATTCCCAGAGACTGTCCACAATCTTTTTTCACCGAACCCTTCAATACTTTGGTCACATAGCTCGAAGAAATAATAACCTAGAGAGATTATTGCTGATAGGTAAAGAAGAGCGAAAGAGTTATCTTTCGTGATGAGTGACTCGAAGATCACTCATCACGAAAGTCGAGATCATCCTCGATAGTCGAGATAATGACCTGCGTATAATGATAGCAACTTATTCAATCACGTAGACCCGCGTGAAGGGTAGCTTACGCATCTGCCTTCCTTATATTGAAATTTCAACACGAAACCAAAACATCCAAGAAAAGTCAGATGGCAAATATGAAGAAAACCTCTGCAATATTTCTATATTGCGTTCAATTGAAACGCTGTGAAGCGTTCGGTTCGCAATATCAATATCCCCGCGAAAGGCATTGAAAACAAAACACAAATGCAAGCAAGTCAGGTGTGGCACTCATCTCGAAATTGTAATCACAGAACGGTCGAATGGAGCTGTAATTAGGGGATCTTTGCTAATGAATATTATGGGGTCCCAACCCCTAATACTCGTGTACCCTATTGTCAGTATCGTTGATTAAACACAATCATCTTTTTTAATCGTAGACAACAATAGTAATACTTTATGGCTATCTAAAGTAGGTAGACTATAGTTTTTTGATTAATGATATCTGAATTTGAACATCAAAAAAAAAAATATGAAGATGTAATGGGGTTATTACGACAACCACGCAAGGTATCTGGCGTGATGATAAAGATAGATTATGATTGCGAACATTTTAGAAATATGGAATAAGATTTGCTTGACTTTAGTAGGTTTTTTGTGTGTGAATGATGTGAGCTGTTGGCCGCGAGGCCTTTACAATTTCACCGGACATGGGGGCGAGCGTGCAACCACTACGCTTCAGCCAGCAGGGCAAGGGGGCAACTAGCTCAAGGGCGCCTGAAGGAGGAATGGCCTCGGCTTGGGTTGTAACTTTAGTAGGTACATAGGAAATGTATTTTGGTGGAACGTGAACGTTTACGAAATCTATTATTACAGTTATACTTACAGCTCAAAATTTAAAAAAAAATTATACATACATACACTCACGCCTTTATCCCACTGGGGTAGGCAGAGACTACAGTTTGCCACATACTACGATTCTGACAAAAAAATTATGTCCTATTTAATGAGTATTTCACTCACTACTTAATCCTCACTCAAATCTCCTCAAAGTAACACTCACTTTCGACTCGATTAAGCGCATGACAATCTAATGTGACAACACTCACTCAGATAATACCCCATTGTGGTCCAATTACATACGTACTTACCGGAGGGAACCCACAGCTGACGGCCGTGTCAACCCCTTTTAATGTTCCAAGCTCATTGTTGAATTAAACTAATGTTATCTCTGACAGATTGTCTACACTTGATTTCGAGGTTATTAGCATTAGCATGTGCGAATAGATCATAGAATAGTTTATTTTCTTTGTAAGTGGATAAATTTGGAGTAAGAATAATTAAATTTAAAAAGTATACTATAAGCGGATTCCTATCTATACGGTGCCTAGATACAGAAGAGATCCGCCTACAGTATTTTTTGTGTTTTACACCTAGTATTTTGAGAATTCATTACCCTATAATACCCTATCTTACGATAGGGTATTATAGGGTAATGGTAAAATACTAAATAGCAGTGACAGTAATAAATAGTTAGACCGTTGGACTGCAAAGTCAGAGGTCTCGGGTGCAAACCCAGGCACGCACCTCTGTCTTATCGAAAGCATGTGCGTAATAAAAATTAATTATCACGTGCTTTAACGGTGAAGGAAAACCTTGTGAGGAAACCTGCATGCCTAAGAGTTTCTCGAAGATGTGTGAAGATTGCCAACCCGCTTTGGACCAGCGTGGTGGACTATGGCCTAAGCCCTCTCAGTTTGAGGGGAGGCCCGTGCCTTACGGTGAGACAGTTTCTTGACAGGGCTAATATTATTATTTATATACTAAAGGTGATAGGTTCGCCTCCTATTACATGGGACATAACATCGTCGTCGCAAGTGGGTGTACTCAGTACCACGTCTGCCACCCCCGCTTGGGGAATATAGACATGAGGGTAAGATACTATGTCTTAACCTTCGATTAGGTACATTCAGCTCCCACAAACAGAGACGAGCACGAGAAGTGGACACGAAACTGACCATATTGTTCTACCTGTGGATCCTTATTGTATAATGTGCATTCTAGTGAACAGAAAGATCGCGATATTGCAAACTTCTGTATTGAGCAGGAAACTGGACTGAAACCACCGAAATAATAAGACACTATTATTACGATTAAATAAAACTGACCTATGTAGGCATGTGAACTTTACATACTGGCCCTACTCATTATTATGTCTACTCCTTTGCGTACTGTCACGCACTGTCTGTAGTCTACTTGTATATTTATCTTTACACAATTGCCAAGATTTCTTTGAAAGGTCAAAGATGGCTTCGGTGTAGCTAAGCAATACATGTGCCTACGTAAATGTTCATTTTGAAACTTTAGCTTTAAACCGTGACTGGCAGAACGAATAGTGATCTTATATAGAATTCGTTTATCTTTTGAAGCACGGACCTCTAAAATTCACAATTAATAATTAATTTAGCAACCAACCAACAGGCGACAATTACCGTTTGAAGTATTTTCTTTACGGTGATCTGATGTGTAAACTAAGTACAAAATACTTTTTTGTGGTTTTTCAATGTAAAACAAATATTTAAACTATTAGGCACTTATCCTTACTTATGAGATCATCGTAAAGAAAATTCTTATTTTTTTCATGTCTGTATTACCCTCCATTGTTCTTGGTCATAAGGATATAAAACAACGTTCCCTCATAAGATAGATCTCTACCAACAATAGTGATACTGATAGTGGAAACAAACAAAATGAGAGCAATCTGGCACGCACCCATCTCCCGGCTAACGATACGAAACATGCGAACTGTTAAGAACCACTCTATTATCTCTTCCTTCGTGAAATAATGTTTTGTTAACAAAAATTGTGAGTTAGGTACTCACCACTTAATAGGTGGTTGGTTATAAGGGCAACTTCAATCCGTACAATAATACTTCAATACGTAACATTAAATCTGTACCTTCAGTGAAAGGTGATACAAGACGAAAATCATCGTTTTGAGAAAATCGACTAAAAGATTTAAAAAATCATCTCACATTTTCTACGGCTAGTAATTGAATGATGATGACGGTTATCGATAAACATTTACTTAAAGATTAATTTACTCAGACTAAAGAAATTATATTAAGTAGTTTAAAAAGTGTTAACTATAATGTACCCAGGACCAAAAGACCAACCCGATCGAGCTGCATCGAGGGGTAAGACAGGGGGATGTAATATCCCCCAAGCTCTTCACCAATGCACTCGAAGACGTCTTCAAGACGCTGGACTGGACTGGGCGGGCCATTAACATCAACGGCGAATACATCTCACACCTTCGGTTTGCCGATGATATCGTCATCGTGGCAGAGTCACTGGAACAGTTAAGCGAAATGCTGCATAGCCTAAATGGAGCCTCTCGAGGTGTCGGTCTCGGCATGAACTTGGATAAAAACAAGATCATGTTTAATGAGCATGTCACGCCGGGACCGATCTACGTCGATGGTTCGATGCTCGAAGTTGTTCGGGAGTATGTCTACCTTGGACAAGTTGTCCAATTTGGTAGGAACAACTTCGAGAAAGAATTCAACCGCAGGATCCAATTTGGTTGGGCAGCATTTGGCAAACTACGTCACGTTTTCGCTTCGCCTATACCGCAATGCCTGAAGACTAAAGTCTTTAACCAATGCGTTCTACCTGTTATGACTTACGGGGCCGAGACGTGGACACTCACAGTGGTACTAGTCCACAAATTCAAAGTCGCACAGCGGGCTATGGAGCCAGCTATGCTCGGCGTCTCTTTGAAGGATAAAATTCGTAACGAGGTAATCCGACAAAGAACCAAAGTTACCGACATAGCTCGCAGACTCAGTAAGCTAAAGTGGCAATGGGCTGGTCACATCTGCAGAAGGCCCGACGGCCGATGGAGCAAGCGTGTCCTAGAGTGGAGACCGCGACTTGGTAAGCGTAAGGTAGGACGGCCCCCAGCTAGATGGACCGACGACCTCAAAAAGGTCGCTGGGACAGACTGGATGCGGAAGGCGGAGGACCGTGTGCAATGGCGCGTGTTAGGAGAGGCCTATGTCCAGCAGTGGACTACGATAGGCAGATTGATTGATTGATTGATTGATAATGTACACTTACTATTGTTTGACACTGGTTTGTTTTCATACGTTTTTGTGTAAATTACTTAATTTACTTGATTCATTACACACTTGGTTTCGGTTTAGTGTTGAAGTGATGTCGAAATATATAAAGTACAAGCAGTTTCCCGCAACTTCGTACCCTGTCGACAGCAGCGCCATCTACCAGGTCCATGTTATATAGCCTATGTTACTTCTGGATAAGGTAGCTTTATAATGGTGAAAGAATTTTTTAAATCAGTCCAGTACTTTTTGAGTTTATTTGTTGCAAAAGTACAAAGCTTTTCTCTTTACAATATTAGTATAGATTTGAAATAAAAATGGGTTCATCCATTGAATAGTGGTTGGTGATACTAATAGGTACATGTATAATTATATAACAATGTACACCATTTTTAATCTGTTCCTGTTGATCATGTAAAAGAGGTTATATCAAGTTGAATTAGTAATGCAAAAAAATGGAATAATGGTTCAATTTGTGACAATTAGAAATATATCATCTTACACATTGTTCATTCTAAAAAATGCTTAGTTATATTAATATACTCTAAATAAACTTCCTCATTTAAAGCCTCAACAAACAACAAGTAACATGAGGATTAGATTAAATTTTGGCGGTTTTTTCCTGATGCATCATGTTTAAAAATATTAAACCTGCTATAATTCGAGTTGTATTACCTTTCAGTGATGGTACAAAACTAATTGTCTTGGAATTTATGACTAGTTGACACATACTACTTAGTTGTCATCTTGCAGGGGCTAGGTTAGGTTCCGTGTAAGTATGTATCTCCGCTCCGTGTAAGAAATTATCTACGAATATCATTACGCCAGTTCCTTTGCCGGGTAGACAGAGAATACGGTTGCATCCAACCGATTCTTTCTTTATAAATATCTGAAGGAAGCGACCACTCCCGTAGTTCTATCTAGATTTAAACAAGTTACATTCAAAAAGAGTACCTGAGTACAAGATCATAAGGACATAGTAGATTGACACTTCACACAGATAGATATGATGACGACTTTTTATTACCTACCATATGTATCGATTTAAAAGTACTTATCACTTCATACATTTTTAGGTTAATATCTAAAGAGAGATGAGTCTGGTCTATTCCGACTTTCAAAAAGCTAGAGATAATCACAAGAATTAAAACCCTATAACAACACATTTGCAAATCACAGGTCACGGAAGGGAGTCGCGGTGGGCAGCGGACCGTGAATCATTCACTAATTGACCGGACATCATTGTAACAGATACCGCTTCCATGCACCATATGTCGCGGGTGTCATGATTCAATCTCTATGAATATAGAGATTGTCGTCGATATTTAATAACAATATCATTACCCCGGAAGTACTTACGGCTATTATATGGTGACAGGTACGAAATATTCACATGCACACACACATCATAAATTCTATTTGTAGATCTCCACAGTTCACCAGTTGCATTAAATCAAGCTACTTAAGTAACATATTAAGACATTCGCTGGTCGCCATTTTGGCACCGATAACAGAACGAATGTACACTATTTACTGAATCCCCTGTGGATTCATCCTTCGTTAGGTATGTTTATTTTTGTTTGTTTAGTTGATCTAGTGACTGCCTCGTTGGTCCATTGACTGCCTACTTGGTCTAGTGGCAGCCTCGTTGGTCCAGTGACTGCCTCGTTGGTCCAGTGACTCCCTTGTTGGTCTAGCGGCAAAGCGCATCGCTTTATGATTATGAGGTCCGGGGTTCAAATCCCAGTTCGGACACATGTAGTTTTTCAAACGAAAACTTCCCAATATGAGTCCGGAGTCTGGAATTGTGCCTGGTATATGACAATAGGCTCGCCCCCTATTACATGGGGCCTAACATCGTCGGCGAAACGTGGGTGTACTCAGTACACCTCCGCCACCCCCGCTTGGGGAATACAGGCGTGACGGTGTGTTATTTTTGTTTATTACGTAAGAACAACAGAGCAAAGGGTAACACAAAAGAACTTATTGGGTCGGTGCGCTTGAGACATCTCACCGCAGTAACAGCCAATAAGATAAATAGCTAGTATAGGTAAGATAATCTAGGTCTTCCCCGGTACCTACATCCTTCGACTTTCATATTGTATATCTGTTTTGTCATTCATTGTTATCTTGCGAATATGTCTTATATCTCTTGGATTGTTACCTTCATTGTAACAAAGCTTAAAGGTGTGCACGGTGCGTGCGAGTAAACATGCGATCTACATGTGCGTGCAAGTGTGTGAGTGAATGATCTACGCTGTTGGCCGCGGGGCCTTTACAGCTTCACCGGACAAGAGGGCGAGCGTGCAACCAATACGCTCAAGCCAGAAGGGCAAGGGGGCAACTAGTTTAAGGGCGCCTCAAGGAGGAACGGCCTCGGCTTGGGCAGTCACTATGGGGGAGGGCGTATACTAGGTGTCTCGCCGTGGTGCGCTGCACCGGCCGGCGGGCAAGGGATTCTTCGACCTCGCCGGCGATGTCAGTGTCTGATCCTGTGTGCGGAATCTGTATCCAAAAGAACCGATATAAGGGCATCGGGATGATCGATGAAAACATGCCGCGGACGGCGGTAGCGGCTGATAGGAGGGGAGTTAGGTTCGTAGTCGGCGGTGGCTACGATTAGCGGATTTCTATGATTGGACGCGTTCGCGAAATTTCGGGTTGTCGCCTTTTTAATAAAGGCGCGAATGTGTCGAGACCGAGATCGGAATGGAGATCGACATTCCGTATGAACCACGGGGCTCCGACGGCTTTGCGGAGGAATTGCGGGATTGAACCGTTTGGAGTCTATAGATGTAACAGCGGGCGGCGTCCCCGACCACCTCACAACCGTAAGTCATGATGGGCCGTATACAAGTTTTGTAAAGTATCACCTTATTCCTAAGGGACATTTTACTCCGCTTGCAGATCATCGGGTAAAGACCACCGAGCACAAAGGCAGCTCGGTTACGGACTCGGTTGAGGTGCAGTCCGAAGGACATGGTATTCTTTAGGGTGACCCCTAGATATTTGACCTGTTGGGCCCAGGGAATAGGTAGGCCAAACATGGTCACTTGACCGAGATTACTACTGGGGTGGCGCAGGAAGGGACGCGGGGTGGTAGCTCCGGAGAAGAACACCGCAGCGCTCTTGTCTGGGTTCACCTAAATACGCCACTTCCTGAACCAATCCCCTAGGATTTTGGCGGCTGCCTGAAGGTTTCTGGTAATGAAACCCTTATTCCTATGCAAAACATAGAGAGCGGTATCGTCCGCGAATAGGGCTAGATGCACCTTACTCGAACGAGGAATATCGTGTAAAGGCGGAATAGGAGGGGGATGTACGTTACAAGGTTACAGCACCTGCGTGTGATCTCACCAATCGGTGTGATTCCCCTTTTTTACCACCCCCTGAGCTAGAGCCAGAAATGTATAGGTGGTCAAATCACTCTTCTAATATTTTAAACCTGATAACGAACATTTCCTTGCATTATGATGCCTATACTTTATCTGTCTAGTTAAAAAAAAACATATAAATGAATTATGATTAAAAAATACACAATTTAATTTTTCAGTAATAACATAATATTTTTGTTACAATTTAATAATAATATAGTTAGGTATACAAAAGAAAACCTATAGCAAAAAACCTAAGCCGCGTGACCACTGGAATTGCACGCTTAGGCTCACTTGCAAAACCAGGGGTAGCGTTACCTATTGACTAACTCAAAGTTATAACGTTAAATTGACTTCAACGTAACGTCGAGTTAGTCAATAGGTAGCGCTAACCCTGGTTCGGCAAGTGGGGCTTAGTATTAACGAGATTAACCCGCGCTAGTGCCTCAACCCGTACCCGTAATTCATATTGTGTACAAGCGTCAACAATTGTTTTACTATAGTAGGTAAAGACGGAGTACCACTATCTTTGGTAGTAGGTAGGTAAAATAGATATTAAATTTCGGTTAAGTATAACAGCAATGCAATAAACACTCTAACTATCAGTAAAACCTAATACCCACCTACTTAATTTCTAAACGGTGTCGAGTGGCAAAATCATAAAATGATTATATTATCGTGATTCACTAGCTTCCGTCGGCGTGCACAAGGTTTCACTGACAGCGCGGTGTCATGGCGTCGCTTCCGGAACAGTATGGCGCGGGATCGGAGCTCTTACAAGAACAATTTTCTCATGGGTCCGAAACTTGCCGAGACAGGAATTGAAATGAAACCTTACTTATTTTTCGTCATGGGTTTATAAGATTTCGCAAAAGGAATCTTTAGTTATACTATGAATGGCAGTGTTGGGGATTTTTCAATTGTAGGATCAATCAATTGAAATTCCAATTGCAAATAAATTTATCCCCCTAAGGTACTCCGGAATAACGATGAGTTTTGGACGTCAAATACTTCAGTTCCTCCATGGGACCATAGGTACTGTTGAGCATTCGAAACGTCGCGAACTTAAAAAAAATAACTTTAAAAAAGGAAACAAAGTAACCGACTGTACCAACCAGCACCTACTTCAAATATTTATTTTTTGCTTTTAGAAGTCGGTTTCCTTCTTTTTAAAGTTTTTTATTTCACAATTTTAAGTGATGAGGAATTAATTATGTATATTTATATACCTATATTATATTATTGTACAGTAAGGTACTTAAAGGATATAATGCTCATAGTACCTAACTGATTTTACACATTCGTGCTCGGTCAAGGAGTACCGTGGTGTATTTTTAAAGTCCAAGGTCCAATACCGATACAATTAAAATGCTGCCCCGGAGCTATACTGAATCCAGTGCAAAAATAATCATCAAAATCGAGACGAACATAGAACCTCCTACTTTTTGAAGTGAACCAAAAATAAGTCGCGAAGAAATACGAAATATTTTAATTGTAACTTATTTTTTAAGGTCAATAATGACTACTCTCTGCCTACCCCGCGAGGGAGCTGGCGTGATGATATAGATAGATAGATAGATAATGACTAATTGTAACCTTTTTAGTTGAAAACAATGAAGTGTTATTTATTTATTTATTTAAACACAAAACAGATTACAATCATGACATGATAGAACTTATGATTATTGGTGCTGAATACAATTATAATCCAACAACTTGTGTTACGGAAAGCGTTATGAATATGTACGAGAAAAGTTACATGCCCAAAATATTGTTAACTATAATCTAAAACATTAAAGTAAGGATTAACCAAATTACCTCGGTTTAATAACTGAGTGAGAGAAACGAATCAAATGCAAGTTACGCATCTTTGAGAATTTTGTGGATTTGTCTCTTGTAAGTATAAAAATTATTAGTTCCAAATAAATCTAAAGCAACGGAAGGATTATCAATCCTAAATACATTGTATTGCCGACACATACGAACAATGGGGTTAAAATAAGATATGTTATTTCGATATACGTTGAGGGTAAAAACGTTTGGTTTGCGGCATCTGTAGTTGGTATTAATATATAAGTGAGATAACAATGTACATAGATCCTTAATATGCAACATTTATATTTTAATGTAAGATAGGCTCAGGGATACGTGGCATACGAGAGAGGAGGCTGAAGCCCTGCAGTGGGTTGAACACGTTGGAATGATCTGGAAGTGATTATGATGATGACTACTTACATATGACAACATTAGGAAGGACTTTGGTGTAATTAACTATTCGGTGATATGAATAAATTAAATAAAAAAATTTATGTTTGCGAATTAGGTAATTTACAAAAGAAAATGTTTTAATTGTATTCCTATTATCATCATCATCATCTCAGCCAATACTTGTCCACTGCTGAACATAGGCCTCCCCAATCGCTTTCCAGCGTAACCGGTCCGATGCCACCTGCATCCAACGACTTCCTGCGATTTTCACAAGATCGTCGGTCCATCTGGCAGGTGGTCGTCCCACGCTGCGCTTGCCAATACGTGGTCTCCACTCTAGAAGCTTTCTGCCCCAACGCCCGTCCGATCTTCGCGCTATGTGGCCCGCCCATTGCCACTTTAGCTTGCTAATCTTAAGGGGGATATGTCGGTGACCTTGGTTCTTCTACCAATCTCCTCATTCCTGATTCGATAACGTAGAGAAACGCCGAGCATAGCTCTCTCCATAGCTCGCTGAGCAACTCTGAGCTTTTTTATGAGACCTATAGTAAGAGACCACGTCTCTGATCCATATATCATCACTGGTAACACACATTGACTAAAAACTTTAGTCTTTAGGAACTGAGGTATTTTGGATGAGAAGATGTTGCGCAGTTTCCCGAACGCTGCCCAGCCGTGTTGGATTCGTCGATTGACCTCGCTCTCAAAGTTGGACCTATCTAACCGGACTACCTGTCCCAGGTAGATGTATTCGTCGACAACTTCAAGAGTAGAGTTCCCAACGGTCAGTGCGGTGGGTACGACATGGACGTTAAACATTATTTTCGTTTTGTCCATGTTCATTTTAAGACCTACTTGTTGAGATACTCTGTTGAGGTCACCGAGCATTCGTCCTAGATCTTCCAGCGACTCCGCCATGACCACAATGTCGTCGGCAAATCGAAGGTGAGTGATGTATTCGCCATTGATGTTGATGCCAAGTCCTCGCCATTCCAAGAGCTTGAAGGCGTCCTCTAAGGTGGCCGTAAACAGTTTCGGAGAAATGACGTCTCCCTGTCTTACTCCTCTTTTTATGGAGATCGCCTTCGTGCACTGCCCCTGTACTCGGACTGACATGGTGGCGTTATTATACAAGCACTTCAACACTTCGATGTACCGATAGTCAATGCGGCATCGCTGGAGAGATCTAAGAACCGCCCAAGTCTCGATCGAATCGAAGGCTTTCTCATAGTCCACAAACGCCAAGCATAGTGGCCGATTATACTCCTCGGTCTTCTGTATAATCTGCCGCAGCGTATGTATGTGGTCTATGGTACTAAAGCCTTTCCGGAAACCGGCTTGTTCGGGAGGCTGGAAGTCATCAAGCCTGCGTTCGAGACTATTCGTGATGACTCTCGAAAACAACTTATAAACATGGCTCAGCAGTGTGATGGGCCTATAGTTCTTCAATATAGTGTTATCACCTTTCTTGAAAAACAGCACCACCACACCTCTGTGCTATGCTTCTGGCGTTTTCGCTTCTAGCAAGACGGAATTAAACAGCCTCTGAAGGACTTTAAGTACCGGCGATCCGCCCGCTTTCAGAAGCTCTGCAGTAATTCCGTCTTCACCTGGCGCTTTGTTGTTTTTAATTTGTTTGAGAGCCATCCTAATCTCTTACAGGCTGATGTCCGGGATATCTTCAGTGTAGTGTTGGGTTAGCTTGGCTCTTTTACCAAGTCAACAACAGGTTTAGCTACTGAGGTATACAACTGCCCATAGAACCTCTCTATCTCCCTGAGCACCTCTGACCTATTCGACGTTACGTTTCCGTCCTCCGTCTTCAGCTTCGTTAACTGGCTTTGCCCAATAGACGCGTCTCTTGCGAACACTTTGGAGCCCTTGTTCTGCTCTATGGTCTCCTCAATAGGTCTTGTATTGAAGGACCGTAAATCGTGTCGCAAGGACTTCAATATCTGTCCATTAAGCTGCCTATAGGACTTAGCATCATCGGAGGTTTGGATTGTCATGGTACGTCGCTTAGCCATGAGGTTTCGGGTGTAGTCAAATAGCTTCTGAGGCCTATTTTTACGGTGGGGCTTAAAATACTTGGAACCGACCGTATGGACAGTCTCTACCAGCCTGTTGTTGATTTCGTCCACTGATGCGCTACTGTCTAGCAATTCGAAGCGGTTTAACCATTCGAGTTAAAAGTTCTCGGGGTTTGGGATATGTGCATAAGGTAGCGTAGACTTCATCAGACGCGATCTTTCTATTTTGACATTAATATTTAATGTGCCTCTGACCATTCGGTGATCACTGCCGGTTTTTACCCTGTGAATCACGGACAGACATCATTAAATATTTGTCGCTTGGTGCTCATGATGAAGTCTATCTCATTTTTTGTGAAACCATCAGGGCTCATCCAGGTCCATTTCCTATGAGGCGGCTTGTGGAAGAAAGAGTTCATCATAAAGAGTCCCTCCTTCTCCAGAAATTCGGCCATCCTCTGACCCCTGGGGTTGCGCTGCCCATATCCAAATTGCCCCACTCTCAACTCATCATCGCCCCGTTTGCCCAGTCGCACATTGAAGTCACCCATAACCACTGTAAAGTGTGCTTTGGAAGTATGTATGGCTCTACTAATGTCCTCATACATAGCTTCGACCTCATCATCTGAGTATGCCGAGGTCGGTGCGTAGACCTGTATGACCTTCAGCGAATATCTTTTGGATATTCTGAGTATCAGGTACGCTACCCTGCTCGACACACTAGTGATAGACACAACGTTGTCTATGAGTGATTTGTGGACGATAAATCCGACACCACCTTGGGACTGCTGTTCGCCCTCCCGGTAGTAAAACAAGTTGCCAGATTTTAAGGTTATCGTGTCCTCGCCCTCTCTTCGGACCTCCGATAAACCAACAATACTCCACCGCAACTTGTTTAACTCTTCTTGCAGCTCAACTAGCTTCTCATCTGTCCTCAATGTGCGTGCGTTGTATGTCACCAGGGCCAATTTTCGTTGTTGGTGGTAGCCGAATCTCTGCCGGAGATTCTTCGCACCCCTTGTCCTGTCGTTACCATGGCTGCTACCGTGGCCAGGACGAACAGGACCGCTGGGGACTCGGGGCCTGGTTTTCTTACTTTCTTCCATATTGATTGGGAGGGGGTTAGCCATACTCGCCACGCTTGGCAGGCGGGTTGGCGAGCGCAGTTTTTGGTCGTAGAAGTGTTAAGGGAACGCTGCTGCCCATTCCCTAGTTTTCCCTTAGCCGCCTTGTACGACACCCGATGGGATGAGATGGGTTGGTCCTATTCTAAGTCGGGAACCACGCGGCAAATTTCCTATTATACCAATATTAAAGTATTGAGATTGTAATATTTACCTACTTTCTCTACATTATTGCATTCCATTCAACGCTCGACTTACCTGCAAATGTCTTGTTAGCATCATAACCTTATTGACACACCTCATAAACTCACTGTAGGTATAACTTTCTCTTCTGTTTTTTCCAGTAGCCCGCAGAAGGCGCAAAGAGAGTCGGCCTCGACGGCAGCGGACCACATTTTCGGCGCACCAAACATTACGCCTGGAACTTGAATACGCCAGAGGCGAATATGTTGCTAGAGCTAGAAGGTAGGCGGAACTTGTTTATATTTGGAACAACGGAATTTTCTTCACATATCGCTAGCTGAATGGAACCAATGCACAACTCAAAAAAACAGAATAATATAATTGCTTGTGTGTGAATGATCTACGCTGTTGGGCGCGGGGCCTTTACACCTTCACCAGACAAGACGGCGAGCGTGGAACCACTAGGTTCGGTACTTGAGCCAGAAGGTCAAGAAGGCAATTAGCTCAAGGGCGCCTCAAGTGGAAACGACCTCGGCTTGGGCAGTCGCTATGGGGGAGGGCATATACTAGGTGTCTCGTCGTGGTGCTCTGCACGGCCGGCGGGCGAGGGATTCTTCGATCTTGCTGGCGAGATCGGTGTCTGATCCTGTGTGCGGTATCTGTATCCGAAAGAAGGGATGAAAGGGCATCAAGAGGGTCGGTGAGAACAGCCCGCGAACCGCGGTAACAGCTGATAATATAAATATCAATCTTTACGGTTTCAAAATAAGAGTCCTAATTCAACTAACCATATTCACTGCACTGTACTAACATGTAGGGTGTCTCAAATGACGGACGATTTAACGCAGTGGTTAAGAGCTTAAGCCGCTCTGCCCACTGCGTCTAATAGTCGCGGGTTCGAGTCCCGCACGGGCCAAATCTTTGAGTGATCCACAATTATTTGTTCCGGTCTGGGTATTTGTGTATGTGAATTTTCATGTTTGTAAATGCACCCACGACACAGGAATAAATCCTAGTGTGGGGCTACGTTTTTATAAAAAAAAACCCAAAGAATCGATCTTTTTAGTTACATCCTCCATCCGTTACAACTTTATTCTAGATGCCATCAAGTAATAGAAGCTACACTGAACAATAGTCGCAACATTAAGATTTAAACTAAATTTGACATGAAAAGTAGAATTATCTATGTAGATTGTAAGTAAATACAACGATTATTCTAAAAACACAAAGATATGTATATCACCACGTAGAACCCTCGCGGAAAAGGCGAGGGATAAAAACATTGATATTTAATTAATCTCATTTGAGTACATATTGACTTTTATACCAATTACACACACGAGGGGTTTCAGAGGCATTCGGATAACTAATTACCGTCAATTATTTTCTTAGGTGTGAACTAGCATCTGCCTTGTCACTGAGTGAGACACAAGTAAAAATATGGTTTCAAAACCGAAGAGCCAAAGACAAAAGGATTGAAAAGGCTCATCTTGACCAACAATACAGGTAAACATTAAAGTAAAAATCCAAATAAAACCTTTTTCTTTAAAAAAAGGGAAACCGACTTCAAAAAGTAAAAAATAAATATTTGAAGTTGGTGCTGGTTGATGCAGTCGGTGACTTGGCACCAACTTCAAATATTTATTTCTTTGCTTTTTAAAGTCGGTTTCCCTTTTCGAAAAAGTTTTTTATTTTACAATTATAAGTGATGAGTGATGATACCTCCTTTATATTATTCAACTTATTTATACAGTGAGGTACCTACAAGATTGATATAAAACTCATAATAACTGAATTTTCACATTCACGCCGCTTGCCGTCAAGGAGACCCCTGGCGTTTCTTCAAAGCCTAATGTCCAATAAAATATAAATTCGATCATCACGGAGCTATGTGCTGAACTTAATACAAAAAGCATCATCAAAATCAGTTTATAACCAAAGAAATTACAAAAAAAAACCGATGAATTATGTACCTCCTCCTTTTTTGAAGTCGGTTAACATTGTGCTTAGTTCTATAGTAGGGTAACTATAGGATTGACGTAATACCCATATTGTCTTAATTTGCACATTCCTATTGTTTGTCGTTAAGGAGTTCCCTGGTGTATCTTCAAAGTCCAAGGTCCAATACCAATGAAATTAAAATGGGATAACCTTAGAGCTATACTGAACCCAATGCAAAAAGAATCATCAAAATCGGTCCACAACTGATATCGGTGAACATACATAAAAAAGAAAAAAAGCAAACAGTAGAACATAGAACCTCCTCCTTGTTGAAGTCGGTTAAATACATCAAAGCCAAAGAGAGTCCGAGGTGAAAAGTTTATAATGGTCAATACTGACAATGTTACAACCTATCTAGTACCTGCTAAGAATCGAGTTAAGTTGCCTCGAGTTTAAATAAAAGTTTAGTAAAGAGCCTCTTAGAGATCGCTGTTCCGTTGTCGCCTTAATAGGATATACGTACGAGTACATGTAAAAAATAAAGAATTTAGTAAATTTGTGTGTTTTGACAGACATCTAGCGGCAGCGTCTGGACTATTTCCATCGGTGTTGCCTCCTCCATATTGCACGCCGCCCACCTGCCCATGCCTACCCGTGCAACATACATCGAACATTAACGATAAGTAAACTTAAGATTACATCACTACGGAGACATGATTTTCAAGTTAGTTTGGTACCTATGTTGTACACCTAAAGTTCTCACTATTGTCGCATTGGTAACAATTTGGACTTTAGGCAGGTACGTGAAGAATTTAAATCAGCCTTTAATCGCACGAGCGCTTTTTAAAACGCTTTCTTAACAAATGCACCGTTGGCAATTTGTTTAATTCCAGGGCTTTTTGACGCTCGTTAAAAAGCGCTCGTTCAGATGATGGCTACTCTGTGTAGTGTGACGCGATGTATGATATAATGTAAATTGAATCCACATACTGAATGGATTTCCCCTATCGACGCGATGCGAAATATCGTGCTGGAATAATACTTACGATTATACTTGTACCTATTTATTTAGTAGTAAACTGGAAGCAGTCCCAAATTGTCATTTGTTTGCTGATGAATGGAAGAAAATATTGTCGGTATGTGTAGAATACTGTGAGAAGACTGTATAATTGATATGTCCTTATGGCCGTTCTAATTAAGTTAATAAATAAATGAAAACTAATATACGGTCGGCGACTAGTATCTGAACCAAAATCCTTTATTTTTCGATCTAAATATTATTCATATATGTTGCTATTTAATTTCGACAATTCTACGTTTGTAAAATAAAGAATGTTACAGATTTGAACAACTGATCCTTATATGTAGGTACAGTCAGCGACATAATTCACTAAACATTTTCAATTATTCAAATCGGTATCAATATTATGTAATGTATGTAAAATCAACGGAGCAGTCTCCGTAAGTAATTTTTTTAATGAGTGGGATATAATGGAATAAAAATGAACACTTAATTATGAAATAATTTATTCCATATGATCGTAACTATTATAATTTTGTCTCACTATGTGTAAGTATGTAAAATAATGTAAATACGTTTAAATTACATTTAAGTAGAGTAATGTTGAAATAAAACATCAGACTATTGTTTCAATAGTTTTATTTGGATAAAGTCAACTTACCATGGCCTATTCCACGGAGGAAGGCTCGACCACGTGTGAAGAGTCCATGGAAAACAGTATTTTATTTAATGTTATGCACACCCAAAATTAAAAAACATATTTCTTTATATTTAAAAGCCTTGGTGGATATACGCAGAACTTGTATAGACGGCAGACGGGCGCAGAAAGTGTTGTAATTTAATAATAATAATATAATAAGGACAACTTGCATGAACCAGGGTTACCGTTACCGACGACTATAGTCTGTAGGTAACGGTCACGTTATATTTTAACTTAACGTTAAGTAAAAGGCAATATAACGATATAACCTCGAGTTACTCAACAACTCTGCGATATACGCTAACCCTGGTTCGTGCAAGTGGGCCTAATAATATCAGTCTATACTATTCCACTGCTAAGCAAAGGCGTTCTCTCAGAAATCGAGGTGATTTACCTAATGATAATCTCATTTGGCAAATGTTAAGACCAGAGATGGGCAAAATGAATTAGATTTATGATTAACCACCCCCGCTTAAAAAAGTCGCGTGTATAGGCGTGATAGTGTATTAATGATTAACGATTACAATACATTTTGAAATCTTCAACGGTTACGATTACATTTTTAATCTTGAATCATGATTAAATATTACGAAATACAATTGTAATCATTAATTTAATTACATTTTGCCCATCTCTGGTAAAGACCATATGTTGCTCAAAACTATATCTTACGGCAAAAAATATGGTATCGCTAATATCGCAGCAGACTACAGAAAAGAAAGAATTGAATGCCATTGTGGGTGTTGTAAGACTGAAAAATCACAGTGGACAGACTGTATGTAAGAACGAATCTCCTTGAATCCTGCTCAGGATGTGGATGGAGGATTAAAAGTGAGGCCTTCGACTAAGACAGGTAAACTGCTTAGGAAAAAACGTTTTAGTATAGCACAGACTCTCTTTCTCGCGATTTATGAGAAAAGGGCCTTGGGGCAGCAATATATTATTATTGCACAAAACGCAAAAAGTAATCCAGTGAAAAATAGTTTTAGTTTTTGCTTATGGCTTTAGAAGAGAAAATAGTCTTAATAAGTATAATAAAGATATAAGATATGATTATGAAAGATATAAGATTGTTATTGCGTCACATACATCCAAAAGCCTTGGGGTTGTGTGTGAATGATCTACGCTGTTGGCCGCGGGGCCTTTACAGCTTCACCGGACAAGAGGGCGAGCGTGCAACCACTACGCTCGAGCCAGAAGGGCAAGGGGGCAACTAGCTCAAGGGCGCCTCAAGGAGGAACGGCCCCGGCTTGGGCAGTCGCTATGGGGGAGGGCGTATACTAGGTGTCGCCGTGGTGCTCTGTACCGGCCGGCGGGCAAGGAACAGCGTTGGACTAAATATACATTGCTATCATTATAGTAATCGTTATTTTCTCACTAATCCTATTAGATACGTTCCATTTGAGGGCCTTGTTAGTAAACAACACACTACAACAAATTCTGCGTACATGCGACCAGGCTTAACAACTTAACAATAAGACAAATTATAATCAAAACATGAATTACGAATAATAATATAAATCTTATTTAGTTAATTCATACACTTGAATTAGATAGAATACCTATAATAAACTCGCAATGTGAATCGTTTCATTTTGTCTAAAGACTTGCTACAATGTTTGGACAGAATCATAAAAAATATTTCTTAAATTCTTTGAAAATTGAATATCGTGTCCTATTTCTAACATCAAGATATTTAAAATTGTAATATACTTTATTGATATATGGTGTTCTAATAATATACACACAGACAGGGAAATCAGTTATATCGTAGCGCCATCGTTATGGGTAATTTAATATATTTGGAATGTTATAGCTATATCTATCTAATCATGAACGAAACATTGTAATAATAATTTACAATATATTATTAAAATTATTAACAGAAACCATATAATATCTCCTCACTTAAATACTAAAAACGCAAATAGTTCTCTTATAACACAGCTTTTACAGTATCATTGGAATTGGAAAAAGTTAATACCTTATTATTTTGCAAAACCTGACTAACTCAATAGCCGTGCGAAAGTAATGAGTGACAATTAAAATGTAAAAACTGTGAGTGAGTGCTAAACGTCTAATAAAATAGATAAAAATGAATCTAGTGCCTACACAGTACCTTATTGTGGACAAACCTGAATTGAAGGAGTAAAATAAATGGTAAAATGACTATGTAATGCAGTTGCTTCACTAAGTCCGCTTGTCCCTCACTAGCTAGCTGACCGGTGGCCTACCTTCCGTCACTACTATATCGTCTGCCTGCCTAGCTTCAACTAAGCGCAACTTGAGACCTACGCATTAAAAAATACCTTCGTAAGTACACACCATACACATATAAATCGATAAACCACAATTTCTTGCTGATATTTTAGGGGGATCATTTAATTGGAATGTTCATAGAGTAAGTTGGTAAGTGTGCATATGTATAAACAGCTTTTGAATTACATTTTTCAATCAAAGGAAATTTTGGTTGTCACATAAACACGTCTCAGTCAAACAATAAGACTGGCTTTCCACCTGGTATGTTCTAGGAAGCGAGGCAAGAATAAAAAATCTAATGGGTTTTTTGCTTCATGGAAATGGTAATAATAGTAATTTGAAGTCGTTTAACGGTGTGAACTTGTCGGGAAACATGTGAGAATTTGTTTTCTTTTTTTATAAAAACTTAGCCCTACACTAGGATTTATTCCTGTGTCTTGGGTGCGTTTAGAAACATGAAATTTCACATACACAAATAATTGTGGATCACACAAAGATTTGTCCCGTGTGGAAATCGAACCCCCGACTATTAGACACGGTGGGCGGAGCGTCTTAAGCTCTTAACCACTGCTCTTAATCATCCGTCAAATTAAAATTATTTACGACCAATGTATGAGATACAGTGGTTGAAGTTGGTAATAAAATCTTCCAAAATTTGTTACCGTACTTTTAAGGTACAATTCATAGGAAAATATTTGACAGCAATGATGTTAGTGTATGTGAGTATGTATCTCTTGTGTCAATCTATTGTTTCAAACATGTAAGGGAATGTAGCGACAGTGGTTAACAGAAAATCGTGAAATATTCAACTTCTAGGGTCTTATTACAACGATTTATGTCCAAAGCTATACTTAAACGCAAACATGAAACGATTCTATGGGCGTGTTTTACACACATCCTTCGCTACACATGTATTAAGTACAAGTTTAATGAGTAAGTTATTTTCATACTGTAGGTACAGAACGCTGATAAACACAATGAAATTGTGTTCTTTACTGTCATATAAATAGAGCTTACTCTTAACACGTTCTAATTTGTTAGTTACAAATTGTACTATAATCATCACGCATGGTTTGCTCGTGACTTGTGTAGAATTTATTTTCGCTTAGTGTCGAAACAAAGTTATAAAACATCACCTTTATTCTAAGTAGGGCTAAAATCAATAGGGACCATGTAGGTTGAATGAATTTATGACACAATTAAAAGACATATGAAGTTTATTTGATAACATTAGTGTAATATTTTTTTGAGTTATGTCAGTTCCGGCTAACGATGTGTTTACGTGTGGCCAGGTGTGGCTTATGAAATACTTAGTTCCTATAAGCCTGATAAGCGGTGTAAAGTGACGTTGAAATTATGGCCAAATAGTAGTAATTCAAAAGCTAAACAGTCCACCCACATAAAGGATTAGCTACGAGCGTAGTGTTTTGTAAATATAATATCGTTACTAGCTGTTACCCGCGGCGTCGCCCGATTGTGTAATGTCCGTCCTCTGTCCGTTGGATTTCAGAATGGATGTCAAATTAATATGCAGAAGTAAGTCTATCTACTCCTGTGGATATCTCTATTTATAACATTAATACATTGCCTAAGCCTAGTGAGGCACTAAGGCAGTGATAGCCTAGTGTTTAAACCCTTAGGACGGCAAAGTCAGAGGTCTCGAACCTCTGTCTTTTCGAAAGCATGTGCGTATTAAAAATGAATTATCATTTGCTTTAACGGTGAAGGAAAACAACGCGAGGAAACCTACAAGCCAGAGAGTTTCTCGAAGGTGTGTGAAGTTTGCCAACCCGCACTGGGCCAGCGTGGTGGACTATGGCCTAAACCCTCTCAGTGTGAAAGGAGCCCGTGCCCAACAGTGGGGGCAGTTTCTTAACGGGGCTATTATTATTATTACTATAACATTAAGATAACACAGCACCTGTTCGCTTAATACTGCAACTATTTTTTATTGCGCATTAGTAGTCAATTTATAGAAAATCCAATATCATTCATTTTTATTCATTAAATATAAGCTCCGAACATACAGACAGACGCCGCGGTTTTATAATATGTAAGGATAAGGATGTTATGAATAATTATTAAATTTACGATACGGGTTTATGTGCGTGTGTATGTATAATATCTATTATTTCAGTACAAAAAAAATATTATTTATGTATATGTATTTGTATAAATAATATTGTCAAAATAATTGTGGCTCAGTGATTACCGGGGCAGAAGAATAGATAAAACTATCAGTCGCTGTATAATTGATAATATTTACATAATATGCTACACTTAAAAGAATACACAATATTTGTATTTCTTTAACCTTTGTATAAAATATAATAAGAGGGACCCCGTGATATCCCCATGACATTATTTGGAGAGTCTCCTCCAAGGGAAATTCATCTCATTTATTCAATACAGACACTATGCCTCTGCGTAACGCACAGTCTTATGTGGCTGGACTTAAATTACGGGTTCTCACTCCTCACATATATTTAAAGCGAATAATGATGTTTCCCTCTCTACTCAAACACATGATCAAAACAGGGAGATAAAGTTTATAGATCGTTAAATCCACAAAAACACGAGTCATTCATTCTACTAAACGTTACAAGTATGCAAAGCTCCACTGGTGTAGTCCCTTACCGCGAAATAACGTGTTTTTTTACTGTGCACTTCAAGAAGTATATGGACTAGAGACTTAATATTTCGCAATATGATTTTTAACTGTACATTTTAGAACCTGGTAAAAGGAATACACGATTAAACAAAATTTTCTCGATAGAAAAAAAATCTAGAGTCATCTCTATTGCTTTACATTCTCTGGTTCCAACGCGAAATGCTTAAGAACTAATCAATAGAATTTACTTAAAAACAGCAAACAATTGTAACAAATTCTTTGTAAAGCAGTTTTTTTAACCGACTTCAAAAAGGAGGAGCTTCTATGTTCGCTTGTATGTATGCTTTTTTTTATGTATGTTCAGCGATATTTCCGTCAATTGTAGACCAATTTTGATGTTTTTTTTTTGCATTGGGTTCAGTATAGCTCCAAGGTGGTCCCATTTTAATTTCATTGCCAAGTAACCGACTGCACCAACCAGCACCGACTTCAAATATTTATTTTTTGCTTTTTGAAGTCGCTTTACCTTTACTTTTTAAAAGATTTTTATTTATTTCAGTGTAGTTTTTTTTTACAAAATGATAAAATTTGTTTTTGCACTTATGTCGTTTATTTCCGAGCGCGCGCACAATATATGCGTCCCTTATTTTTTTATTGCATGACGTTTGTCACTCTCCCGGTCGAATAATGGCCGATCGCGGTAGGCCCTTAATTCAGTTGGTACACATACATAGTTGGTCATTACATGTGTGTACTGGTAAAGTCAAGTCAAGTAAGCGCATTAACGAAACATTGCATACTTTCACTGTAACACTTAGAAGAAAGAGGGGGTCGTATTTTTGTGGATTTATCTATATCGTCACGCCAAATCCCTTAGGTAGCTAGTGTTGTAAAAGCGCGCTGAAGTCGAGCGTTTAGCGCTGAGTCGACGCTCACGAGCGTTGAAACACGTAGTAGACGCGAGCGTTTTAAGCGCAGACTTGAGCGTTTTTACAACACTAGGGGTAGGCAGATACGAATTAATGATCTATAATAAGATTATACATGACCGTGGCCCTTTGTTAACATTTCGTGTACAGCCAGACATCATAGAAGATTCTTAGTTTTTTCAGATCTCTTACTGGGTATATAATAAACTAAATTTCACAAAAATTAGTGAAGGTCGTGAAAACCCAAATATTAGCAACATACTAGCTAATCGTCTCCGTAAACGGCGAGCGTGTATGAGACGAACTATGAGAGTGGAGGAAGCCAGAGAGGTATGTAAGGAAAGAACCTGTTGGACCTCTGTACTCTCGGCCTATGCCTATCTGGCATCATGAGATAGATAAATAAAGATATAATACAGATGAAAATAAATAAATGTGATGCAAGATAAGTGTGGAAGTGATTTAAAACTAAGAATGTTTACGGGCTTATGTCCTGACTGTACATGAGATATAGGCATTGGAGTTTTTGTTTTGTGTGTGATGTGTGAATGATCTACGCTATTGGCCGCGGGGCCTTTATAGCTACACCGGATAAGAGGGCGAGCGTGCAACCAGCTCGAGTCAGAAAGGCAATGGGGTAGAAAGGTGTAGGTTAATACTCACAAGAGGAGCAGTGGTTCAGTAGCGGCGTTGGTTGGCGACTTGCTGCGAGTTGTCCGCGCTGTACTCCGCTCCCCCACTGGTGTAGCCGCCACCGCCGCCTGCATTACATAATTCCCTCTTCAGCCTATAAAGCCAGCCCCACGTCAGTGAAACATTGCCTTGCGTCTAACCGAGTTTTTATTAGAGTCCGAACGAAGGCGATTTTAGGCCGAAGCCGAAGGTTTAATCTATACTAATAATATAGATACATAATAATAAAGAGGAAAGAATTGTATTTTTGTATGTATGTAACGAATCAACTCAAAAACTACTGGACCGATTTCAAAAATTATTTCACCATTAGAATGCTACATTATCCCTGAGTAACATAGGCTACATTTATTAATAGAAAAAATTAGGGATCCCTATTAAAACTTCAATAACCCAAGGTGGTAACATAAGGTGTAAAAAAATTAGCCATAAAATGTCTTTCATCGCATGCGCTGCGGAAACTATTGATGATAGAACAAAAAAAATTGTACAATATTTAAGAACATATCAATATCTACAAAAAAACTTCGCGATACCATTTGTCCAACTATTGCGGTTACGTCACAATAACTACTTTTTACATTTTAAAAGTTGATAGAAATGCCGATTAAAATCAGACCATGTTATCCATACCTTTGTATTAATCCTTATCTAAATAAATCATATCGTATTCAAGACCGTTTCAATACCTGTAGATTACTTTTTGAATTATTCAAATCGGACATCCCATTCAAAAGATATTACAAATTTAAAAATGTCCATCTAAACAAAATACTAATAGAAAAATAAACGCCACCGCGCCGTGGACGGTGTGGCCCCGCGCAGCGCAGCGCGCAACGCAGCGAGGGAGGGGGGGGGGGGGCGAAGTGCGTGCACATCTATGAAATAGGTAGCCGCGCGTTTCTACGCAGCGGAAGCAATATCCACCCGTGCGAAACCGGGACGGGCCGCTAGTATAATACATATAATAACCCTAAGAAATTTGGGTCATGATTGGCTAAATTTTTAAGATAGATAGATATAAAGTTTATTTGTAACAAAAGGACACACAGTAGTAACCTTGCAGTACAATTTAAATTATAATATTATTGTAGTAAGTGTGTCACAGTGGTACAAAAGGGCCACAGCTCAGCGCGGCATTGCAACGGCAACGCTGATTTTCAGCTGCAACCACGATAATACGCGAGAAACTCGTGCAGCGTTACAGACATGATCCCAAAAATTGTTAATAAAATATATATACATAAAAAGAAGAAGAATACATATAATATTATTTATTCGTGGCAAAAATAAATATATATATATATATTGAGTTTATGTTAGGACTATACGAGCACCGACGACAACTGAAGAACGCTACCACGACGATCAAAGCGTAAACCTAGTTTTTGAGTTTCCAAAATTGCTGATTTTAAGCTTTTTTAAAAGTAACCCCTGTAGTAACATTTGTTATAGGAGGTGGTATATTGTTCCAACACTTAGTCGCCTGGTAGCGAAAACTGCCATTAAATGCTACTATTCTGTGCGTGTGAGTCGAAGACGGTGGCCGCGCTGACCTGGCCCCATCTGACCCGTAGCGATTGTGGAAAGCGGAAAATTTAGGTTAACAAGTTATGTTGACTGTATAAACTTAATGAGATGATTAAAGTTACCTACAACTTGTTAAAAATAATAACACTTAAATTATTTTATTAATAACTAGCAGTTACCCGTTCGTACCTGGTCGACAACAGCGCCACCTACAGAGTCTATGTTTAATAGCCTAAGTTACGTCTGGATAATGTCTGGATAATGATATGATCACACTGGAGCTATGACCAGTTGTTTTGTACGCGCTCTTTACATATTTTATAGTAACACTTTCTCTTACTATTATTATTATGCTTTTTATTATATACCTCTACAACATCTCTATTTTGTAAATGAGAGGACTATGTAGACACTGACCAATATCATGAATCTAAGTACACTTATGATTAATCTATACTTAAGCACATCTATTTAGCTCGTTCTGCATTGTTCTCCCATACTCCATAAATGCAATGTATACAAAAAGAATTGTAAACCTCATTTTTAAAAAAGAGTAACCGTGGAGTTTCTTGCCCTTCTTCTCCACAGGAATGACTTTCCGAACGGGTGGTAGAGTCTTAAGTAATTAATAATTTTCTCTTTTTGACTATTCATAAGTGCCTTTTGGTCTACATGAATAAAAAACTTTTGATTTTGATTTTGTAGCTTTATAATGGTGAAAAAATAATAAAAAGCTCCAGTAGTTTTTGAGTTTATTTGTTACAAACATACAATCTTTCCTATTTATATACCTACTAGCTCGACTGCCTCGTTGGTCTGGTGGCATAGCGCATCGCTTTGTGATCACGAGGTCCTGGATTCAAATCCTAGGTCGGACAAATGTAGTTTTTCTAACGAAAAATTCCCAGTATGAGTCCGGAGTCTGGAATTGTGCCCGGTATATGGCAATAGGCTCGCCCCCTATTACATGGGACCTAACATCGTCGGCGAAACGTGGGTGTACTCAGTATACCTCTGCCACCCCCTCTGGGGAATATAGGCGTGACGGTGTTTAGCTGTGCCCGCAACTTCGTCCGCGTGGAAAAGTGTCTTTGGCTAATTATTTTACAAGTAATACACATACGTATAAATACTTTAATGAGCTATTTGCACTGCAAATAGCTTATTAAAATTATAAACCTTACATATTTCCATACAAACTTTCATCCCCTATTCCCAATTGTTATTTTACATCCTTGAGGGTAAAACTTTTACAAACTTTGAATGTCATATTTATTTTCAAGCTTCTAGCCATACAACTTTTTATCCCCCCCCCCCCCCCCCCCTTCAACCCGTTACAACCATATTTTCGCATTAAAAAGTAGCCTATGTCCTTTCTCAGGCTCTAGACTATCTGTGTACCAAAAATTCATTTAAATCGGTTCAGTAGTTTTGGCGTGAAAGCGAGACAGACAGACAAGAATTACATTCGCATTTATAATATTAGTAAGGATTACCAAAGGGTCAATTACAAAATACCAGTATTACTTAAATATCGAGATAAATAATTTAGCAGCCAAGTAAAAGTGTATAGACCACAACTCCTTTACAAATTCATATAATACTAGCGGACCCAGTGGACAACAGCGCCCCTACCGGGTTCAACTATAGCTCAGAAACATACCGCTGACCCAATAAGTACAAAAAAAAAATTAAAAATACTCGCATACTGGTTAGGGAAGATAGTTAATGATGATGTTATTAGTACTTGCCTGAATTATTATATGGTTGAGATCTCGAAGTGTTGTAGTTGGGCCGCATTGGGCCTGCACTGTAATCCTGTTGATATCCACTGCCAAAATTGTTGCCGGGCTGTCCCCAGCCGCCTTGGTCCCCGTAACCTTGGTTACCCCAGTTCCCTCCAGCATTGTTGGAGTCCCAGGGATTTTGGTTGCCCCATCCACCACCTTGATTGTAGCCAGAATTGTAACCACCGTCTGTTGGATAATGATTATGTTTCAAGTTTTTGATAGAGCATTTACACCACAAGTGTAAAAATACCAAAAGTATATTGGACAGATATACAATGCGAAAGTGGAAGGATGTAAGTACCGCGGAAGACCTAGACCTGGAATTCCAAAAGTGGTCGATATCGACCCCTTGGGGTCAATATCGGTTTCCCAGGGGTCGACATAAACGAAAACTGATTTTGGAGGTCGACGAGGTCTAAAAATCGACCCCTATTAATTAACATAAGTTCTTATTTAAAACTTTCAAGATACAGTATAAGTTGTGTTACGTATACCAACTTGTTATAAGAATGACTAATATTTTAGTAAGAAGTATCATTGTTGTACTTTTAAGCGTGCACAAGTTCGTACAAGATGAAAAACTCGGCAAGTCAATAAGCGTGGACAAGTTCGTGCAAGATAATGTGATCGAGTGTCCAAGTCTTTTAGGCACGTTTTGACTTGCTTTGTATTTGACGCATATACGCGATTTAACACGAACGAAATCATGATCAAGTTCAAGTTCAAACATGCTCCTGATATTTTACTATATAACAAGCTTGCACTTAGGTTAAAAGCTTATTTTCGTTTTGAAATTCGTTGGAGCTTGAATGATAATATACTATCTATCTATAACCTCACGCCAGATCCCTTGCGGGGTAGGCAGAGAGTACAGAGTTTATAATATACTCATCTACTAATTTATTTCAAGAGATTACAAAGTGATTACATAGCTAAATAAAGTAAATTAAAATAAAGTGACCGAAAAAAATTTACAAAATGCTTAGTTACCTGCGCGCGTTAATAGCGTAACCATACATTTCAGAAATTTATGAAAAAGTAAAAATGATGTCAAGTTTACTCAACCAATTGCAAAGTTTTTAAATTGACAAGTAATTTGTATCAATAGGAAGAAAAATAGAGATAGGATTTCTAAAGTAATTCGGATATGGGGGGGTCTGAGGTATCAGTTTATATTGGAAAAGGGGGTCTCTTGCCCAAAATAGTTTGGGAATCCCTGACCTACACTCTCTTACCATGACCAAATAGACCGTGACTTATCCGAAGGGCAAGTCAAAAGAACCCAGCGAGGTCTGTAAAGAACTCCCTACTCTTTGCCTACCCCGCAAGGGATATAGCATAATTCATATCACCACAATACTGTCGCGTTTATATTTCTCAAATGGGTATCACCGATGAAAGTTCCAACGCAAAAGGGGCGAGCCTCCTACCATTATACCAGGCATGTTCCTGAGTCCAGATAACTACTGAGATTTTTTTAGGAATAACTAAAGTAACACTGTTGAATCGAGGATTCGAACCCAGACTCATTACATCAACACAATGCGCTATTTGACTAATTAGGTTGTTCACGAAAATCGGCATCAGTTTCCTGAATTAAATACAATTTGATGAGCACGGTAGAAACTCGACATAAAAGTTTTCAAAAGACAAAAGTTACTATGAACAGAGAAGCAAGTAAATATATAAGCGTGATACCCGAGTTCCCCCAGTCCTGGGTCTGCCGGTTGCCCCAGCCGCCGCCTCCGCCGCCGCCGCTACCGCCACCCCCGCGTCCACCCCCGCGTCGTCCGCCCCCGCCACCGCCACCTCCGCCGCCACCACCGCCTGCCGCCATCTCAGACTTCGATAGCGCCTTCTTTACGTCGAGCCGATAACCCTTCACTTTATGAGTCGGTTGTACTGTGTGAAAATAAAATATAATTATGACGGACGATTTGGCATAGTGGTTAAGAGCCTAAGCCGGAGCGGCGCACTGGGTCAAATACTCGCGGGTTCGATTCCTGCTTGGGACAAATCTTTGTGTGACCCAAAATTATTTTTGTTTCGGTTTGGGTATTTGTGAATGTGAATTTTCATGTTTGTAAACGCACCACGACACAGGAATAAATACCAGTGGGGCTACGGTTTAAAAGAAAAAAACAAAAACTAAGTAACATTTTGAATGAGCCCCAAACATGATGAAATGCCGGTATCTTAAGGCTCAATAGTGTTAATCTATAAGGCAACTAAAAATTACTTATGTGGGATAAAAAATCATCTAGTTTTTTCTATTACAATCCCAAAATTCAATGGTTACAAGTTATAATCTACGCTTCATCAATCTTGTTGTCATGTTTTGACTGAACATTGACAATCTGGATATTTCAGTCTTGAATGCCTAAAAAATCTACTCTTTGGTGATATATTAAAGAACTTGTTACCACCTTTAAACATAAGCATGTATTAAAAACAGACAAAAGGTGGACCATTTTTTAAAATATAGGTTCTTGTAGAATGACATAACCAGATCAGCTGCATCCTAAGAGAATAAAGTAAAGAATATACTACTCACAGCATACTTGATCAACGGGATCATAGTCATCAAACTCAACAAATCCAAAGCCCCTCTTTTTGCCTGTGTCCTTCTCAGTCACTAAGCTCACAGAAACAATGCTTCCATATGAGCTGAAGTATTCCCTCAAGTCTTCTTCCTCTATATCCTGTTTCAACCCTCCTACAAAAAGTTTTTTCACTGTCGCTGCAGCATCTGGCCTTTTGATTTCTTCCCTGGGTACAGCCCTTTTGGGTTCAACAATCCTGAAATTATACATTATTTATATGTAAGTTAGACTTATTAGAGTAATTTAGCTTCAAAAATGCATTTTAACATTTTATTTTAATAATCAGAGTTAATACCATTCAGGATACTTATTTATTAATATTAATAGGCATAACAACAATAGAATCTCACTTTACTGTTAGAAAGCCGTGTTGTGATGTGTGAAATTATTTTAATCTGATTTTACATATGTCATAGTAAGATTGAAATAGTTGGTAAGGAGGTTGTGATAACCCCACAGATCTGCTGGCGAGGTCAAAGAATTACTTGCCCGCTGGCCGCTGCAGAGCACCATGGCGAGACACCTAGTATATGCCCTCCCCATACCGACTGCCCAAGCCAAGGCTGTTCCTCCTTGAGGCGCCCTTGAGCTTGTTGCCCCCTTGCTCCTCTGGCTCGAGCGTAGTGGTATGCTCACCCTCTTGTCCGAGGCTGTAAGGGCCTTGTGGCCAACAGCATACACAGCCAGAAACTCAGATCTGCTGATTATGTGTAAAGTTATGGCCCATTATATGATACCATATAGTAGTTAATTTTTTTTTAAGAAAGGATATATTTGTGATGTGTGTGTGTGAATGACCTATGCTGTTGGCCTCGAGGCCTCTACAGCTTCACCGGATTTTAAAGGCGAGCGTGCAACCACTACACTCGAGCCAGAAGGGCAAGGGGCGACATACTCGAGGGCGCCTTGAAGAGGCGCGCTCGGTTGGGACAGTCGCTGTAGGGGGACGGGTGCACTACTAAGCGCACCGGTCAACCGCCGGCTATGGGAGGGGATCTACTACTACGTCTACGTCTACGTCGTCGTCGCCCGTATTCTGAGCGGAAAGAAGGGATGACAAAGCATCGGGGGGGTCGGTGAGAACATGTCGCGGCCGGCGGTGGCGGCAGGGGTCGGGAGGGAGATCGTAGTCGGCGGTGGCTACGATTAACGGATTCGCATGGGTAGATGCGTTCGCGAAGTGACGTGTTGACGCCTTTTTAATAAAGGCGCGAATAGATTCGAGACCTAGATCGGAGTGGAGGTCGACGTTCCGTACGAACCATGGGGCTCCTACGGCTTTACGGAGAAAGCGGTTTTGAACCGCTTGAAGTCTATCGATGTGAGAGGGGGCCGAATGCCCGAACACAGCACACGCATAAGTCATGATGGGACGAACGCAAGTTTTGTAAAGCGTCACCTTATTTCTAAGGGACATTTTACTCCTCTTGCAGATTAACGGATGGAGACGACCAAGCACGAAGGATGCTCGGTGACGGACCCGCTTGATGTGATGTGCGGGTATATTTGTGATGATAAATGACTTAGCATTTATTGCCATGTCTCTTCAAGATTATTAGGGAGGGTATAATTTCAAATAAGGTCATGTCATAAAATAATTAGACAATAGCTTGGTCCTATGGTAAGCTCTTAGCTTAAACCACTCCGTTAGTTGTGGTCAGAATGTTTGTAGATGCACCCACAAAACTGAAATAATTTCTAGTGTGGATCTACTTTTTTGTAGTTTGGGTGTATTATCATACACCAATAACACCAAATTGCGAAACTAAATGTTGTTTATACCCCACAAAAAAGAATTGACCATAAACAATTCTTTTGTGTGTGTGTGTGTGTGTGTGTGTGTGTGTGTGTGTGTGTGAATGATCTATACTGTTGGCCATGGGGGCCTTTACAGCTTCATCGGATAAGACGGCGGGTGTGCAACCACTATGCTCGAGCCAAAAGGATTTCTGGTTAATTTGTATTAAACACACTTACCTCTTGAAAGTCTATGACCTTTAAGGGATGGAAAAAGAGAGTGCATGCAATAAATAAGGAGTGTGTTATTACCTGCCATCTATTTTATGTGGCCTATTTTTTTGAGCGTCATCTACCATGTGCGCCCGGGAGTAAGTGATAAAGCCAAACCCCCGAGACCTTTTGGTTTGAGGATCCTTCATGACAACTACATCTACTATTTCGCCCCATTGTTCATAGAACTCTTTCAGTGATGCATCATTTGTCCTGTAGTCGAGCCCGCCAATAAATAGTTTCCTCAAATGTTCTGGTTCCTCCTGGAAATATATAACAGACTGCTCTTACCTGTGACTGTGCATGCGTTTATTTTGTAATTTGACACAGGTAGGTAGAACTCTAATGCGCCATCTTATTCAACACTAAATTCCGTCTCATAAAAAAAATATATATACAATATAGGATAAGGAAATGTGCCCCAATTAAAATTTTCAAAAAACATACAATGTACAGATTTCGCTCAGTCACAGTTTTATTATATGTATAGATAAACAATTATTGGAAACAATGATAATGTTGGGTATGGAAAAAATACTCATAATAACAGTACTCAAATGTTACACTCTCTTAAAGACCAGGATAATATAATAGTAGCTTTAATATAGCTAGGATCAAAGACGGGCAAAATGTAATCAGATTAATGATTAACTACAACCCCTCTCCCCCCCCCCCCCTGGGAGAAATATACGCGTGATGGTGTATTAATGATTAACGATTACAATAACATTTCGGAATCTTTAACTATTATGATTAGTTTTAAATTTGAATCATAATTGAATATTACAAAATGCAATTATAATCATTAATCTGATTACATTTTTCCCATCTCTGGCTAGGATTAGCATTCATAAATGCCTGGCAAGTCCATCACTGAGTGGATGATGAAGACAAAACATAAGTACTAAAACAGAAGAAAATATTCAGATGTTTTTTTGTGTTAGCTTAGGGAATACTTCCAATCTTATATGAATTACAACTCTTAATCTAAACATCCAATATTTCGTTGTCTAACAGACAGACTGAACAAATAAATACAAAACAGTAATAGATATGATATAAAAAGAAAATCGCATACGTAGTCGTCACCACCTCCGCTAGGTTTCATCTTGTCTTCTGCCACAATCGAAATGTTTCACAGCAAATTTAACGAACGCAAGTCAGTAATGACAACATATAAAACTATTTCCTTTCGATAAACATACGTTGTAAGGTAAATTCAGAGATTTTAAATGCCGCAAAATTGGCTACGTAAGTAGATTTTCTCCCTAATCCTAAACAAAATTAAACTAAGTAGAAGTTTGATTGATTGAACTGAAAAAGTAAAGAACGAATGAGTACAGTGCATGGATATATTACAACGGATCGAGTACTATCAAAATATTTTTCTTCTTCAAGTTATGGCTTCACACTTATTATAAGTGTATTTTGCCAGTATCCAGTGAGATATATAATCGTGTTTGTTTAAATTAATCCGACTCCCCGATGAATTTGATGACAACGCCGATAAAGAAATTAATGAAATACCCCACCCTGGATAGTAAAGCGGTAGATACTTTACATACCAATTGCAACGGCCGTTTTGAGGGAAGTCGAAAAGGCACGTCTTATCACTTTGTTACAATTACCTTCACTCATGCACATATAAGAACACATAATGGTTAATATTCCACCAAAATTACACATTATTAGTCGAAATAACACAAGTTTTGGAAATTAAAACAAATTGACAACACCACTCTTCGACTTCCCGCCAAAACTCCTCTGTCAAAATTAAAATTTTAGGGGCCGTTCGCACGAGCGCTTTTTTGCAGCGCTAGAATAAACTGTCGAGATGAAACAAATGGAAAACAGTACATGCGTTCACACGTGAACGCTTTTTTATCGCGACCATCATGAAGCTAAAATTACCTGGAGGGAGTCCTACGACGTTGCCGCTCCGCCGGTCATCGCTTAACACATTGTCTTTTTTCTCTCTCAATGAATAATAATAAGAGGCAATAAATACATACGTGTGAAATGATAATTCAGGATTTTTCACTCCTCCTTTGGTTGTCCTTGATTGACAAAATACAGCACAACACGACATAATTTCACTGTACGAGGCATACCTTTTAAGTTATGTCGTTTGAAGAAAAAAACACAACTAGAACCTTATAGTACTTTTTATTGTTTTTCAAAGTATTCACCACGTAGCTTAATAGACTTTTCCATTCGCTCAAACCAGTTATTATAACATTTATTCCACTCTAAAGTGGAGGTGTTCAAAATGGCTGATTTGAAAGCGTCGACTGCTTCTTCACCGGACTAGAACCTTTGACCACGAAAACTTTGCTTAATTTTAGGAAATGTAAAGAATTCGTTCGGGCTTATCTTTTATTGGGCCTTTTTTATTCATTTGTCTCTCCATCTTTCCTGTCCGGATAAATAGAGAAATAGGTAATCTACCTATTTCAAACAACTATTTTTTTGACAAATAATTATTTTAGATCAGTCAGCGTGCGTGCTTCTTCATAGAGGGACGTGTGGCGTGCAGCGACATGGATTTCAGCACTAAGGGTGAAAACGATATATCGGTGTTATAATAGGCAACACATCGACATTTTAAATTGCGAGTTATTTATGTTTCGATTTCGCTTTAGGTTAGTACAATGCAGTAAACAGATGTAGTGTTGGCATACATACCTCTAAGGAACTATATTATTGCATTGTCACCGAATTTATATTCGTATGCTAAATTTCAACTCATTTCGTGTTTGAAAAATGGATCACAACTTTTGAACCAGATGACAAACAAACATCAGAAAAAAAAGTGCATAAAAAATTTGTAAAATATCGATTTATCGATATTTTTAAAGCGATGTTTTTTTACAAAACCTCCAATCATACATCGACAATAAAGAAAGTTTAATAAAAGATTGATGTTTTGAAATATCACCGATCACTTTCATTTTATCATCATTGAAGATATCGATCATTAAGAATAGAGGGTATTGTTTAACCGACTTCTAAAAAGGAGGAGGTGCTGAATTCGACTGTATGTTTTTTTTATATACATGTCACTCGAACATTCCTCCAATTATGAATCGATTTTGATGATGGTGGACGCGGCTTTTTGTGTAATATCAATATGGGTATCATTTGTGATGCTGATTAAGAATATGGGGTTAATTTTGAAATCCAAGATGTTGTGTATTTAATTACTAACGAGAAAAGTACTAGTGTGTGTTTAGTGCTTGTGTGTACTAGTGTTTGACAAAACAAGTCGTTGTTTTGTGCGTACAGCGCCTAATAAAGTACTTCGATCGTTAGTCGGCATTTAATTAAACACGTAACAGTATAAACTACTCCATTATATTTACTGATTCTCTTAGCTGCTTGCAATCTCTGCATGCTAATCCATTTAGCAAACATATGAATCCGGTAAAACATTATGTTGGCCTGGATTCCTGGATATTCGGGTATCCAGAGCAATGAAACTCTGGATGGTCCAGCAAAACTAGCAAGCCCCCAAGGCCGTTTAGATAGTACTATTTATTGTAATGACATTCTATTACTTCCACATATACAGGTATTTGAAAATTGGAATCGTGATTATGTGAAAGTAAATTTATACAAGGCCAAATTTGATTGGACAATTTAATCCGTATTCCAAACCAACCCTGGTTCTCCAAATTAAAATTGACTAAGAAAACGAGTTCTATCCTTTTCAATCTTAGATGTAATCATTGTTACAATGCTACAAAGCTTTTCATCCTTACACCATTTTCTTATTGAATGTGAAGCTCCTCTTGCTTATAATTTATCAACTATTCTGTCATAATCTAACAATTGATATATTTAAGCTATTGTAAACTTTATTGTACAGCATAATTGTTGAAGCAAAGTGGTTTGCAATCAGGTTTTAGTTTTTTATAATCTCACTACTGGCGCACATGACAGATGTTGTAAATTTGAATTTAAATATTTTCACAGAATGATTTAGTAAATTTTTGATTGGCAAAAATTTTGTTAGAACTTAAAGAGCTGTGGTGTCAGTCAAAGCAAACAGTATAATAATAATTTTGTACAATTATACCATCATGAACGTTTTGTAAAAACTTATATACCTATACTGTATAAACGGATTATTAATGTGTATACCGTGAAGTGTTCCAGTCTTTTATTTCAAGGTTCCCTTAAAAAGGATTTCTCTTACACTGCGCATTAGAGTGAGCAGAGAAACTGATCCTAATAAACAATAAGGATCTACGGATCTCTGCTGTTGGCCCCTCACAATAATAATATCTATATTTAATTTTATAATATGTCTATAATTGTTTTTCAAGTTATCTTATTCAAATTATGTTTATATTGCCCACTTCTCTCAAATCCTTACCTATCCGCGAAACCTTACAACTTCGTCAAACCAATCCTATTTATATGAAGTCGATCATCTCTAATTATTGTTCAACGGAGAGTTGAATTCTTTTAGAAATCTTACAATCACGATTAAGAATTTTACTAAACATTGGCAAAATACACTTAAAATTAGTGTGAAGCCATAACATTTTCAAGTGATTTTGTAACGCTCGTTTGATTACTTATTTTGCAAGCGATTAAATATCGCCTACGGCGTTTTATTCCAGCGCTGCAAAAAAAAAACGCTCGTGCGAACGCCCCCTTACTCACAGACAACACTGAATTTTCTATGATTAATACAATTCGAGAATCCATGATGACTGAGAGGAATAACCTGGAGCCCGGTGTCTCGCTCGCACCCATTACTATGCAGTACGGTGACCATAAGGTAGAATTAATACGGACTATACCCTATACCTCTTTATGATATGGTTTAACTAAACAGTGAACCATTTATTGCCGAATTTAAAACGAATAAGGTTCTCAATTCATCAGGATGGCTTAAGATAGGACAATAAGGGCAGCTAACTCAACCGTTGCAGATACAGAAAAACGGCCCAAGAATACTATCCTTAATTTTTGCGATATTTAGAGCTGAATTTACAGATTCTGAAAAAAATGTAGTAGTAGTCAGTAAGAAAGTAGGCAATTTAATCTGTTAATTTAAGATGTGGCAGATATATATATATATATATATATATATAGAAAGAAAGAATTACGGCAATAAACAGTGCCCGAGAATTATACGTTAATTATACGTCAACAAGTCCATAATCGTACCAAAGTTTGGTCACCCTAATAGAAAGAGACGTAGGGCTCTAAGTGAGTATCCTTGTCATCACGTTTTTTTTCGCAGAGTACTCACTCCATTGTAATATATTCATGGTACAGTGCAAAGTCATTGATAGCTATTGAGCTATGAGCTACAAGGAATTATTATTTAAATTATTTTTCTCTGTTTCTGATCAAGGAACTTATGGTTCGTTTTTAAGTTCCTAACCGAGCTGCACTATTTGTACGCTATAAATCAATTGAATTAAAGAATAAAATATAAAATGTCTTAATAAACATTCCAACTAATTGAAAAAGAACTTGGTTAAATTTCATAGCAATCGGCAACTCCAGCGACCTGTTATGACATGACATTTTACCATGGATATAAAGCAAAGGATCGAGTACTGTCAAAAAATTGCCAAAGAAAATTAATCTCTTACTCACAGACACAACACTGAATTTTCTATGATTTAAACAAGTCTCGTTTGCACCCATTACGATGCACTACGGTGACCATAAGGTAGAACTAATACGGACTATACCTATTTATGATGTAGTTTAAATACGCTGTAAACTATTTATAACCGAGTTCTAAGCGAAAGCGAGTTCTATATAAAGGATGGATTTTTAGATAGGACAGTAAGGGCAGCTATCTCAACCGTTGCAGCTACCAAAAAACGGACTCAGGAAACTATCCTTAATTTTTGCGACATTTTGAGCTGAACATAGATAAAAAAAAAATAATGTACAGACAGCAAGAAATTAGGCAATTTACTCAAAAACTTTTTTGTTGCCAATCGATCAACTGAGATTGGAGATTGGATTTGACTGCCTCGTTGGTCTGGTGGCAAAGCGCATCGCTTTGTGTTCACGAGGTCCTGGGTTCAAATCCTAGTTCGGACAAATGTAGTTTTTCTAAAAAACAATTCCCAGTATGAGTCCGGAATCTGGAATTGTGCCCGGTATATGGCAATAGGCTCGCCCCCTATTACATGGGACCTAACATCGTCGGCGAAACGTGGGTGTACCTAGTACACTTCTGCCACCCCCTCTGGGGAATATAGGCGTGACGGTGTTTTTTTTTTTTTGCAATGGTTGAGGCCCTTACTGCCCCCTCTCAAAATTTTATCTTGTATATATTTTATATTCAGATATAACATAACTTTTTAATTTATGAACCGATTTTAATAATTCTTTTTGCATTGACTTTCGTATTGCTACTAGATGATCTTTATTTTAATTTCATTGCTATGGTATAATATTATGACCATTCTGCGTCAATACATATATAAAAATACTAGCTGTTACCTGCGGCCGCGCACGCGTTTATTTTGTAATTTGACATTTTATTCAACGCTAACATCGTCTCATGAAAAACAATGTTATACAATACCAGACTTTATACCTCATATACATTATTAAACCCTAAACACTATCTGACTATATAGTACTTCTAAATACCAATCTAACTAGCCTAATCGCAAGGGGGTTACGTTGTATAGTTCACATGTTCCTATGGCCACCTTCCGACTCTATCATCAGACCAACTCCTTGGTACCATATTAGTCATCGGACTTACATACGTATGCCAAATTTCAGCTCAATCGGATACCCGCAAGTGCTTGAAAAATGTATCACATGATTCAAACTAGAAAGAAAGACCCAAATACGAACATTGTAAGTTAAATAAAATCTTGTAAAAATGCCTAATTTTTATCTGAATCTCAATCTTACATTCATCGCTAATCTTACAGAACAAACAAAATACTTTATAGTTCATTCCAGTCTGAATCTCGATCTTACATTTACTAAACTTACAATCTCACATAACGAATATGCAACACGATTATAGTCGGTGGGCCGACTGTGCTTGAATGTACCCGATTCAAATGAGTCATATTGGGATTCCAATCTTTACACTGTTTCAGATACAAATAATCGAATCAAAACAGTGAGGCATTGTTGCTATGTCTACTTGACACTTTAATATTTGCGATTTGCATACATGTGAGTACATTCAGATAAATATGCAAATATGGCAGTACTAATAAGATTACTATTAAGAGGTAAGGTTTTTAGTTACGTACAAGGAGTAAAGTATAATAAATGTTGTTTTTGTTAATTTTTTTATATTAAATGTTTTAATTAATAACCCATATATCTACTTTTTTTCATTTGGAAGCCGTACAGCTAGCGTAAAAAAGTTAATGGCAAATAGAAACGAATTGATATTTACCAACCTCCACTATATATCGGCGCTTAGGTTTTCTGGATGGCCGTCTCAATGCTGGTAACGGTGAAATGTGGATTTATCTTCGCTTTCATAGTTGTCCGCGGCAGAAGCAATCATATGTTGTAGTAAAGATATTACAGTAGGTCATTGAAGATGTGGCATATGCGTGGAAAGAAAGAATTACGGCGATAAACAGGGTCCGAGAATTATACAGTAGTTATATGTCAACAAGTCCATAATCGTACCAATGTTTGGTCACCCTACTTAGAAAGAGACGTAGGGTTCTTAGTGAGTATCCTTGTCATCACGTTATTTTCGCAGAGTGCGCAATCCTTTGTATTAAATCCATGCAGTTTACTCTATAACAGCGTGTCGCGAGTCCTTGTTTCAAACTGTTTTAGCGTGTCCTAATTTTGACCTCGTGCCAAAAGAACGTTGTTGGACTAATGAGATATGCATGGATTTGTGGTACAGCCCCCATTGACTTCTATTTATAATATAACACCAACGACATTAAACGGAATTCACATCTGTGGTTCACGTAATATCGGCAACATTGCTAAAAAGACTCGTATTTGAAACATAAAAAATGCCTCGTCATCACTTCACTTGATTTCATTCATTCATTCTCTTCCTTCAACCAAAATCGAAGTTTCTTTCTCCTTCTTTTCGGCGTGGCTTCGGTCGAGAGTGGTTGTTCGTGTAAAGTCCCGAATAGTGAAGGAAGCGTCCAAAAAGTTACAATTTACACTGTTGTTACCGTGTTTCATTGGTACATTGCATTCATAAAATAAATCACAGAAACTATCAAAATGAGGCCGCAGCAGAATGGTGATGATGGCTTTGTAAGTACCTTTTAAACATTTTTTTAAATCATTATTGTATTAGACGAGTGCATGAGTCATTCAGAGATTATGAAAGTTGTAGCATTTCTAGTTATTAGCTTCTTTTGAATGGAAGATTTGTCTAAATGAGATGTAACGTCGGCAACGTGACGCATCACGCTACGCGTCCGCCATTTTGTTAAACAAACGTGTCCTACTTTCAGGATGAGCCCGAGGTTCACAGGAAAATCTTCATCGGTGGACTTAACTACAGAACAACAGATGAGTCACTGAAATCACATTTTGAAAAATGGGGGGAAATCGTTGATGTTGTTGTCATGAAGGACCCCAAAACGAAGCGGTCCCGTGGCTTCGGTTTTATAACATACTCGAAGGCGCACATGGTTGATGATGCGCAAAACAACAGGCCGCATCGTATTGACGGACGGTGAGTTTTATCCTTGATTTTTTCATTACTAGTACTGCAGTCCAGCTATATGAAAGCTTTTCCGTCGCTTTCATATCGTTTTATGCTGCAGATAGCAAAGACACTGCTTGGTGAATGTCTCGTGGATTTGTACACATGGCGTTTTCTGTGGGGTCGACATTCACAATGACTCATAACATGGAATTTTTATAACTATGAGTAAGATAATCAATATAGCTATTTTTTTTGACAGTGTTGTGGAAACTAAACGAGCAGTAGCCAGACAAGACATCAAAAACCCAGAGGCCGGTGCGACAGTAAAGAAGCTGTTCATTGGCGGCATCAAGGATGACCATGATGAGGAGCAACTTAGGGAATACTTCTCAAACTATGGGAATGTACAGAATGTCAGCATTGTCACTGACAAGGGCACTGGCAAGAAGCGAGGGTTTGGGTTTGTTGAGTTCGATGACTATGACCCTGTGGACAAAGTTTGCTGTAAGTATCTTGTCTACCAACTAAACATTTTGGATTCCACAGCTTTGCCCCAGAATGGAACATCCTGTGTCTAGATCTGGCTTCCTCTGACTGTGGATATTAAACTATTGATTTTAAGCTATACCTGACTACCTTTATAATGGGAGATTCTGGTACGCAAGTCAACAGACAAGCATGTATAATCCCGAAGTTTACATTGTAATTTGAGTCTAGACAATGTTATAAGAAATTTTCTTTTGACAGTGAATGGACCACACAAAATCGGTGGAAAACAATTGGATGTTAAAAAAGCACTTCCTAAGGATGGTGCTGAACAGAGAGGGGGCAGACAAGGCCAAGGCAGAAATGACAGCTGGGGTAATGGTGGTATGTATTATATCTTTTTAATAAGATTTTTCTGTAGAATTTTGAATTGAAAACTAATTAAGTTTGCTTTTTTATAGGTGGATATGGTAACAGTCAAGGAGGGTGGAATAACTCTAACCCCTGGGACAACAACCAAGGGGGTTGGGGAGGTAGCCAGGGTAGCGGTTACGGGGGGGGCGGTAACGGTAGAGGGGGATGGGGCAACCAAGACTTTGGTAATTACAACCAACAAGGTTACAGTGGGGGTCCTACTAGGAACCAACAGTATAGTAACAACCGCACCACGCCATACAACATGAACCAGGGTGGTGGCGGCGGCGGCGGTGGTGGCTACGGCAGTGGCAACTATGGCGGAGGCCAGGGGAGAGGGGGCCGTTTCTAAACCTACGTAAGTGTAATTCCCTACCATCCCATTCACTCATTTCACACCACAAGAATTCATAAACTATTCTTAGTAACATCCCCATTACCAATAGGAAGTTGTGTGGATTAGTCATTGAATTCTCTTTAAATTAGGTTGTCTGAGCACTACATAGCATTAATTGAGCTTAGGAAGATAGTTACAGATACCGTAATGAAGTTAGTTCCCGATATTAATGCTATGAAGGCTGTTATGATAGTATTGTTTATCTTGTACGTGTCTCATTAAAGGTTTTTTCAATCTCTAGGTTTCGTGCTAAGTACACTAGTAAAGCAGTGTTAACCGTGCTAGTGTAGGCAGTACGCTCCGGAGCACTAGATACACCTCATGGTCCACACGCGAGACCACCTAGGAGAAGGCGTCAGGACACACATAGAATGTAGCTGGAACTTAAACTCTTTGTCTTTTAGAAGAATATGATTAGAATACTTGATATGTGTACTGATTTGTAAGATGGTCTTCTATTTATTCTAGTACTTAGGTACTTATCGTGACATACTTATAAGGATACAGTTATGTAAAATGAGAATTAGTTACGTTTTTTTACGAATTAAGTACAATTTAGGATAATTCTGTAAGAATCCCTCATATAGACGCTAGGTGAACGATATCGAGTTTAGTTGACATAGATTATAAAGTGAATCATGATTATTTTATTTTTCCTGACCTTACTCAGTATTAAGTTCTCAAATAGCTGTTATATGAAGATATAGGAATAGATTTATGGAGTTGTAGGTTAATATGATGTAAAAATAAACTTTAATACAACATGTAGGGTTGTTTCTTTAGATATGTAAATATTCCTTGTATTAATTTCTGTCAGCAACATCCAGTTAGTGTGAAAGCTTTGGATTGAGATAATACTCAAAGCGTTATTGCTGGCACTCTTAAGGTAATAATGTAGTTATGATAAAATAAATAATTGTTTTTTCATTCTCTTTGATGTAATTTACTGTCTGTAGTTTTTTTTGGTCCTTTGACATTTGGTAACAATATTTTTCTTGTAAAGCCTGGGCTAATAGCTTTGGGTTGAATATCGTACTTTTGGCATTATATACTCCTTACCTGCTGATGTTAGTAACGGCTTTTTATTGTGCCCGTTAGACAACGGTAATATTATATTCAAAATACTTTGTCAGACCTTTCACCATCGTTTGTCACAGTTGGACTTGTATTGTTACCAGAACCGATTATGTAAAAAGTTAATCCCTAAGGTAGGCGAGTAGTTGTATGCGAGATCAAGACACAGTAAAGGTATGTAGTAGGTATTTATTTCATTCTCCTGAATATTATGTAGTTACAGTAACTTGCTAGATTAGCAAACATTGGATTACAGTAATCTCCCAAAGAACATTTCATTGAAAGATAAATTACTTGCATGACTTAGTAAAATATACTACGTATTTAGATTCGGCTTCTTGCTATAAAATACCTGTAATTTTTAGAAGAGTTAATTAAAACTTTTTCGAATCCAGACGTCCAGTTGAAAGACTTAACTAATTACATGAATATGAAAGAATAATCATTGCAACAAAAAATTGGACGACATTGTGAGCCATTCGTTGAGAAACTGCAAGTGAAATAAGTCTTGCCAAGGTTTAGATGAGACACCAAAATAGATTATCTACCATTAGTTCTAACATGGATAGCACTAGATTAGTCAGGTGATGGCAACTGCATGCATAACGGCAATCTAACATGGATAACAGATAGTCTGCTCATGCCTCACTCATAGACGCTGTTTTCTTCCTTACGTATTTCGATACGTTCAACTTTACCTCGTACGTGGAACTTCAACGCTCCCTGCGATAATTCTCGTGCCCTAGATTTTGCAGTTTATTCTGTAGTCTTCTCCACTGATTAGAACAGGTTTTCCGAAGTTAAACTTTCATACTTAACACGATTAGGACCAGTTTTTGAATAAATGCCGGCTTAGGACCAATTAAAGAATTAGATGCCGCAATTGTTTATCTTACAGGTTATTTTATAGTACAATCAATTATAATAACGAGTTATCTTTAGGACTCCAGTTACAGAACTTTCTGGACAACTAAATAATATAGTTTTAATAACCTGTCAAGTCTTGATATTTTTAGGAGAAATCATCGTTAATCGAATGAATGGTTTGACCGCGTTATTCTAGACCAGAAGTTCCCAGATTTTTTTTTCTCATAGACCACTTTCAAAATTTAGCTGGTTCCGGTGGACCCGGTGCTGCTACATTTCTACCATATTCCCAAAACTCGACAAAAAAAATGTGAAGATTAAATCTAACTATTGAAATTGCGTTGCGGCCGAGTTCCAACCACGAATTAAGGTTTCGAAAAAAGTGAGAATTGATAGGTTAATTGATTGTGCTGTGACTGGATGTCAATAAAGTAAAGTTGGCCAATCAAAAAAGTGATTCCATCCAACTACTTTTTTGACATTACTCACAGAACAAGGAACCAATCAATTCTCATTTATTTCATTTAAAAAACTCCCCATTCGGAGTGGTAAAAATAAAAAGTAAAATAGTATATTTTTTGGGTTGTATTTATTCAAATATGTAATTATTACACTATTAATTATTATTGCTATATTATTACATTATATAATTAAACATTAATTACGTAACGTAACTTCTACAATGACGATAACAAAACAGTCGTAATTTTAATGGGAAGGATGTACTTGATGGATTGACAGCAATAATTAATATTTGGCTTCAGTTTTGTAAGGAATAACCGCAAATCCGCAAAATAAAATATTATCTTCCTACATTGATAGGTGAAGTCAAGCCAACATTTTACTTCTTCACTATCGAAAGGAAATAAATTTTTGTGGCCCTCGCTTACGAATCGTGATTTTTTTTGTGTCAACTAAAATGTTGGCTAGACTTCACCTATCAATGTAGGCAGATAATATTTTATGAAGCTCTGCGAATGTTACTTGTAAAAATTGCATATCCCATATTCAGTACAACGAGTCGAGACTTGCAAAGCAAAAGTAAAATTGCAAAAATAAAGTTGGATGGAATCACTTTTTTGACATCCACTCACAGCACAATCAATTAATTAATCAATTCTAAATTGGAACTCGGCCGCAACGCAAATTTCGATAGTTAAATCTTCACATTTTTGTCGAGTTTTGGGAATATGGTAGAAATGTAACTGCAGGTGTCCACCGGAACCAGCTCAATTTTGAAAGTGGTATATGAGAAAAAAAAGTCTGGGAACCTCTGTTCTAGACTATCCGTTGACGAAGATAAAGAAGCTACGGTAAATAAATGTCTTAAGATACCAAAAGTTTGAGTTGTGTTTCCATAGGCTAGAGTTAGGTGAAATACCGGCGAGTCTTAATTATTCTTACAACAGATAGGTACGTAGTTTCATGTTTACAGATAATTAATTTTTGTCGTATATTAACGCCTTACCTAATCGCGGTTTCATGCGCGAGCTGATAGCTTATTTTAAGTAGCAAATAGTTTGTTCAATTTGTTTTGTACATGAGCTAAAAGGGAATACCTACATAAAATTGCGAACGACAGAAACTGCTAAGTTAACACACTTTCCTCAATTTCTGTTGATACTTGGCTAGGTATGAAATCTATAACTTATTCTTCTTAGATGAATGTCTACGTCTGTTTATGTGGTAGGTGGGACCTGGTTAATACAGAGTTGATATACATTCCAAAAAAGGGCAAAGACTGATCCGTTCCAAATAAGTATGTAGTCTTTTTTATGATTGTTCATAATGATTAACATATAATTCGAGTAGCACTCATTACAACCAGAATATCGTTTGCAGATCAAGATATTTCGATGTATCGATGATTTCGGTGACCTTTTACAGGGTTTATTTATACTTTTTGGATACCAGGCTACCTGTTTATGTATTGATGGCATAACGTTTGTTACTCTTGTCATTATTAGTTTAGTAACTGACCTGACTTCAGGTTATCACAACAATAGTAATAACTATACAAAAATATTTGGGTTTGTTTACTTTTAATTTTTAATCTGTTGATTTTATTTCCATGGCGTACTTCGGGGACAACGGGGTCTAAACCTATACGATCTTCGAAGGTCCTTTGGCTTCAGGTAAGTAAGTGTGTAATAAATTATTAATCCTAAATATTTATGATTGAATTTATACGTTAATAAAGGTTTACCCGCTACTTTGTGTTTTATTATCAAGTTATTAATATGAAAAAATATGCAGCAGATAATCCAGAGTAAGCTACTACTAAGTTTCTAACGGTTGTTGCGATGTAGATTAGAGCAGCAAGCTAGAGAAGTCTACCAGATGATTGCAAATTAGTTTTAGGACCTGAATGGAAAACACCTGTCTTCATTCCGACCAATTGAATGGCAATGCATATATGCAAGCTATAGCGATCGATTGAGAAAACAGAAAAGAAGTGATACGTACGGTGCCCGTTAGGTGCGCCATTAATTTCCCCAAATTGACTTGTTCATGCCCGTACCGACCGGTGATATTCATTTCTGCCCCACTGGTGCTAAAAAGTCTCATTTCATAAATAGTACCTCTAGAGTAAGGGCTAAGAATAGTATCATGACCTGGTAATCCGGTGTGGAACATTGCGTCTATCCAGTCAAGTTGCTGTCGACTACATATATTAACGAGTAGGTAGTGCATGTGCGTACAGTTATATTTTACCTGAAGTGCCTAGGTAGATAGGTACTCGGCAAAATGATGATGTCTTGCTATTTTCGTTTCTACAGGCGCAAGAGTCTGGAACAGCTTATGAACATTGTGTTACTTTATTACACCAAATGGATCAATGGAATTATTGACACTGCATATTGAATCGTAACATAACACCCGCTCGTCACCCGCCATTCCGATGCTTCATCATTTGCTTCAGGTCCAAAACGTTGAATTTGCAAAATTAATTTCCATTATGTTGAATTCCCAATATGTTGAATTTTAGAAATGTTGAATTGCTGTAATGTTGAGATTCTCATTGTTGAATTCTCATTATATATAATCTGATGGGCTGCTCTCATAATATTTTTTCCGTGTGGTTCCGTACTTAGAATATATTAACCCGTAATATCCCGTGGGTGCCCTACAAGGCGAAATAGAGAATACCTAAACCAGAAATTAGCAGCACCGCAATGATGAGAATAAATATAACTTAGAAATGAAGGGAAACTGACTTCTAAAAGCAAAAAATAAATATTTGAAGTCTGTGCCGCTTAGTGCAGTCGGTTACTTTGCACTTCGGGTGGTGGTGGTGGTTTGCACTTTGCACGTCGGGCTTATGCTTTTTTAAGTCCCGGTTTCCTTTTAATATTTTACAATTTTAAGTGATGTGTGAATTATAATATTTTGCTTAGTTCTACAATAAGGTACATACAGAATTTATGTAATACCCATAATAACGAAATCTATACATTCGTCCTGATTGCCGTTCCTTATACCTTCAAAGTCCAAGGTTAATACCGATTTCATTAAAATGGGTCCTCATCGAAGCTATATTAAAGCAAAAAGAATTATCGAAGTCGGTTCATATATAGACTTTATAAAAAAACAGGACGAAAGAATGACAAAACTGATATACAACGCGAAAGTGGAAGGATGTAGGTACCGGGGAAGACCTAGACTATCTTACCATGACCAAATAGACCGGGTCTTATCTGAAGGACAAGTCAGGAGTCTCCGTAACCGGCGAGCGTGTATGAGACGAATTATGAGAGTAGAGGAAGCCGGAGAGGTATGTAAGGAAATAGCCTGTTGGAACTCTGTACTCTCTGCCTACCCCGTAAGGGATCTGGCGTGATGATATAGATAGATAGAAAAAAAACATACGAATTGTAAACCTTATTTTTTGTCTTAATATTCTGGTTCTATAGTATGGTACCTATAGGATTACCAGAATACTTATGAAGATCCATCTAGGTACAGATTTAAGTTACTTGTCGGTAAGGGTTCCCTGGTGTATCTTGAAAGTCCAAGATCCAATACCGATGATTAAAATGGTTGATAGGATTAACATTAAATTAAAATGGAACCACATTGAAGCTATACTGGACCCAATGCAAAAGAATCATCAAAATCGGTCCACAATTGAAGGAAATATTGGCGAACATACATAAAAAAGCATACATACGGACGAACATAGAACCTCCTCATTTTTGAAGTCAGTTTTAAAGCATTACGATTGACGTTCTTGTAGTCAACATAACAAATATGAATTCATCATTTTGGGACTCGACATTTTGATATTAAACATTTTGATAAGTTCAACATTGTGAGAATTGTTTGTTCAACATAATGAGAATTCAACGTTTTTGGACTCAACATTTTGAGAATTCAACATTTTGATTTTCAACATATTGGGAATTCAACATAATAAAAACTCAACATTTTGCAAATTCAACTTTTTGGACCTGAAGGATCATCTCGGCTATACCCGTCCACCACTAAACGTAGGCCACCCCAATCCCGATGCCTACCGCTTGTCAATACAAGTGAGTAGATCCAATGTAATGAAATATTTCTTTTTGTGTGTATGATCTACCTTGGCCAAGGGGCCTACAGCTACAGCTTCTCTAGACAAAAAAGGCAAGCGTGTAATAAATACACTTATAGTGAAATATATGAAATGAAAGCCTAGGTATGTACTTGCTTTACGATGTTTTTTTGTTCTGCCTACGTAGCGTCTAATACTTCCTTCAAAGATTCACACGTTAGTTTTTTTCTTTTTTTATTGCATTTACGTCAGAAGCTTTTAGGTTTCAGTGCAGGGGTAAGAACACAGTAGGTCTACCATGAAAGTTTCAATCCGAAACTTCGGAGCCGAACGATCCACGAACGAATTACGATCCGTGTACCCACCATGAAGTTGTATCGGATTTATTTCGTTTTCGTTAGGGTACCATAGACTGTTTGTGAATGAATGACAGATAGAACTTGATAGAAGTATGTTTCATGTTTGTAAGTATGTTTAGAAAACATAGAGGGATTATAAACGAAGTTCAGGCGTACACTTTTTCTGGACACTTGGTACCATTTAGGTAACCAATTTAAAAATCTGAGTTTCTACATGGTTCGAACTTCTTTTTTATTCAAAATTTATGACGTTATTTTGACGTAGGCTTTACGCAAATTTATCGGTTAATATTTGTTTGTCTAGTGATTGTGTTCTCGGAGACTTTTAATTTGTTTTCAATCAATAAAAAGATATATAATTAAAATGTTTGTGAAAACATTGTGCCAAATATCGTGCTTTATATTGGAATTCAAATCTTATTAGTCTAGAAAAGCAGATCAAGCTAAATTATGTAAGCTTCGGCCGGTGACTTGGTTTTACTGTATAATGGTAAAGATAAAATGTATTTTCTAAAAAAGATGTAACGAGTCTAAAGATACATAATAACTACACCAGATTGACTGTTTTCCTTTAGCATGAATGATTAGATTTAGATAGAATCTTAATAATCGTATTCCCAGAGATTAGTCATAATGATGGGAAAATTTACATCGATATAATTGTTAACGCATGTTTTTTTTGTTTTAGTATGCCTACAGATATTGCAGCCTAAATGAATATTGTTTTTATGTAATACTAAGAGTGAACTCAGTATAGTTGCATATTTAAAAAAAAATATTCAAAAAGTGTGCTTCGATGTTGGACTCAAACAGCGAAGATTACAACCAGTAGCAGTTTTAATGTAAAATTAACTTCAATTTGTTCTCTTTTAATTAAATGGTATCTTTTGCAATAGTTTTTTTCTTATATAATTTGTTCGCGCTTATTGAAATAAATAAAAACATCATGAAAGGTTCAATTTTATTTTTACAAGCTTTTATTTAACTTACAATGTTCGTATGTCTGTCTTTCTGTTTCAAATCTTGTGATCCATTTTTCAAGCACGTGCGGGTATCCGATTGAGCTAAAATTTGGCATACGTATGTAAGTCCGATGACATGGAGCTGGTCTGATAAGAGTCTGAAAGTGAGTATAGGAACATGTGAACTATACAACATAAGCCCCTCATATTTAGGTTGATTAGATTGGTATTGAGAAATACTACACCGTCACGCCTATATTCCCCAAGCGGAGGTGGCAGAGGTGTACTGAGTACACCCACGTTTCGCCGACGATTTTAGGTCCCATGTAATAGGGGGCGAGCCTATTGCCATATACCGGGCTCAATTCCAGACTCCGGACTCGTACTGGGAAGTCTTCGTTAGAAAAACTACACTTGTCCGACCAAGGATTTGAACCCAGGACCTCGTGATCACAGAGCGATGCGCTTTGCAACTAGACCAACGAGGCAGTCTATTTTTTAATACAATTTCCTAAGATTGCACTAACTGTCTCAGTTTGCTTTACTAAAGTAAATTATAGTATATAATTATAATAGGCAATTATAGTATATAGCATCCGGAGTAATATTCCTCAATACGTAAACATGTACATGTAGGTACTGGTTCATGTTTTGTAGTTAATTTAGATATCAAAATTAACACTAAGCCTGCCACAAGACCAACGAGACAGTCGGAGATAGGAGAAATACTATATAATCAGATAAGTGTTCAGGGTCTGAGAAGCACACAAGTACTCAATATTACCCTGCCGTGTTTGGGCTGGTTGAATTATCTTGACAAGTACTTTACACCCGGATAGTGTCCAGGGTATGATGATGGAGGGTGGCCAATGAAACCATCCAACTTCTTAACATATAACGAATGTCAAGATTCTTTATACAAGGTGTAACATAATAAACGCAAGACCTCAGACACCCCGATTAGAGAATTGCTTCATAAAGTCAAAACGAAAACCAAATTTTCAAATTTAAAGGTTTTTACCCTTTTTTAAAGCACTTTTATACCCCAATTAACAATGATACTTGTACGTGTATGTGTGCATTTTGAGAAATACGTTTTAGGAATGCGTTTAGAATCTTCTTGCTATGAATCAAGGATAAATTTAATTTTTTTATAGCGCACTGAGGAAGTTAAAGCATTTTTTGCAAATTTAAAAAAAATGCAAAATACATTAAAAATTGTTGGAATCGATTTAGTTACCGATTCAGAACAAACTACTTTAAGGTCTTGCGTTTATTATGTTACAGCTTGTATACAATTATAATTATTAATTACTACAAAACTTAAATAAGTTACGCATCTATAATTGGCAATATGAGATAGTGATATTTTTCATTGAAAAAAAATTTAATATTCGACATATATACAAAATGATTTCATCGCTAAAGCTTTCGCAGTTATATGGGAAAGTATCAATACTACACTTATAGGAAAATATATGAAATGAAAGCCTAGGTATGTACTTGCTTTACGATGTTTTTTTGTTCTGCCTACGTAGCGTCTAATACTTCCTTCAAAGATTCACACGTTAGTTTTTTTCTTTTTTTATTGCATTTACGTCAGAAGCTTTTAGGTTTCAGTGCAGGGGTAAGAACACAGTAGTATAGTCTATGTCATTAATGTCAAAAGAAATGTACAAGTGTGTAACTGGTGATGACGAATTTGTCCCCTTATCACTGACATGACATAAGTGTAAGCAGTGCAAATATATAATCTTGTACATGCTCCCTCTATGTTTTTAATCCTATCTCTATGTTTATTACCTAATAAAAAGTGCATTCGTTTCTTATCAGACACATGGTCACTTAGGAACATTCCAAGTTAGTCGTGTAAAATTATTAAATGTCAATCTGTCATAATGACATAAAGGCGCGAACTATGAATACAATGTTTCAAAATTTCGCAAGCAATAATTAAACTGGAATGGCGCATTCAATATTAATATATTAATACGTGAAGCAAAACCTTTGTACCCCTTTTTACGAAAATTCCGTGGACGGAGGAGTATGAAATTTCCGACACTTATAGTTTATATAGATTACTCTATATATTATTTACTATTTTTTTTATTTAAAAAAAATTATATAATAAAATATTTTTTTTTTGAAATTATGTATAAAGAATACATTAAAACAATAAAAAAAACATTACACACACTACCATGTAATTGACACACACACGCATATATACTTGTTTATTATTAAAAAGTCTGTAGTCAAATTGAGAATAGATTTATATTGTTTGTATTTTATATTATTTGTCTATAGTCTTACTGAATGTCAAACATAACCAGTAAACGATGAAAGATATAGGTCGAATTTCGACCAATGGGCGACCACTAATATTAATAAACTGACAAAAGAAATCGACGTGAGTTCGAACCCACAAGTATTGTTATTTACCTTATTGTGTTTTTACAATTATTATATTTTGTTATTTTATGTATGGGAACGGCAACAAAGGTTTAGTTAAAATTCGGTTATTTAAGAAAAGCAACTCGTCAAGATTTATTATGAGAAACGAACCGCAACCTAGTCGGATGCCCTTTTGTTTTCGATCTTTACAGGATTCTTACAAAATTCGTGCTATATCGTATGCGTGTGCTCTATATTAGAAATAGCAATATTAATAATTTAAAAACACCAAATAATTCCAGTTTGAACGCATTTATTTCTTTTAGATATTAACAAAATCACCACTAAACCACTCGTGTTTAAATTAAAACACCCGGAATTATAAAATTCATACTTACGAAAGTAAAAAGTTACCTCTTTATAAAATATCAGCTTATACTGCCCACTGCTGGGCAAAGGCCTTCTCTCACAAATCGAGGTGAGAGAGATTAGGTCGTACTCCACCACGCGGACCCAGTGCGGATTGGTGGAGGCAGGTTTGTGGCCACCCGCTGCTGGACTTATCAAGCCGCCTTTAAGGCTTCCAACTCGGCTTAACGACTACCACATTAAGTGGTAACCGGGACCAACGGCTTAGCGTGCCTTCCGAAGCACGGAGACGCTCGGATATGAAAATGCCACAAACGGTCACCCATCTCAGGCCGACCGAGTCAAGCGCTGCTTAACCTTGGTGATCGGTAAGAACACCGCGGTCGCACAGCGCTACGAGCGCCTCCTCTTTAGTGTTCGTATAATTTAGGTTAAAATCGCGAAAGAAGTGCTGTCAAAATTCCGAAACTTCGTTTGTTCGGATCACTTCATGGTAGCGTTTTACGATGGGAGAACGTCACAAGCTAGGTGACTTCTACTTCGTGGTAGGAATTGCACGAAATTTTGATCCGAAACTTTGGAATTACGTTTCATGGTAGACCTACAGTCCCCACTTCGTTGCACTTTTTGAATGTTATAGAAACATTTTTATGTTAATATGATAATGCCATTAGGATGAAATGAGAACATTTGGTAGTTACGAAAGGCGAAAGGCTATTACGGATAAACTTTTCATAGTCGAACGGTGTGGGATCATTTGTATGGATCAAGCATGAGTGATTCGGTTTTTGGTAGGTAGCGTGGCAGATTGAAGGTCTATTCTGGTTTTCAGCAGACTTATTTGTGAATTAGAACTCTACTATCATAGGTTTCAAAAGTTCTTTGTAGGACAGTTTTTTTTATAGTTAAAATTAAGTCCCTTTTTCCCCGTTAGAGAATATTTAGATTCGAATGCTACTTTATATATTGTTTCTGTTTTCTGCTCTAACTATAGTCCTAAGTTATGACGTCGTCGTAGCAATCGTAGACAATTTCGAGGCTATAAAATGTTTCTATTTACTACAGGTATTAGAGTAATTGTTTCTTGGGTCATTATTAAGAGGATTCCATGTAATTAAATTAAAACAACTACTAAAGTATAAGCACTTGTATTTAGGCGCCTAGAACAAGGAGCTACAACACACAATGACAAGTGACTGCTGTCATAGTGATGTCCCATCTCCCAACAGGTATAATACTATCAGGTCACGATATGTTAATGTGACTTGTGTTATTTCTACTACTCGTATGAGTAGGAAAAATCCGTAGAATCCAAATGCAAGTAGATTATGAGAAAGTTCACGATGTTCCTCCAGGGGTGTTCCAATGTACATTACAACGTCACGATTACGTATCGGTAGAAGGGAAGGCACGCCGAGCGCGGAAGCGGAGTTGATTTCACTTTCATTTTATCAGTGTGGAAAATCCAGTGTTATCCGCGGTTGGTTCCCACGCATGTTCTTTTTTGTTTAAGTAATTATGTTTAATGTCGCCCTTTATAGCTTTAATTGGATCGTTTTAAATTATCTTTTTTCAATTCGAAATAGTAGGTACAGACTACGACGGCGTAATTTAAAGGTCAGGTTAAAGGCTGCCCACTACCGCGGCCACTACACCACTAGCGGAATAAAGTCATGGGTTCGATCTAGGGTCGGTACAAATATTTGTTTTGATCTGGATGTTTGTGCATGTAAAATTTCTGTTTGGAAATGGACATCACTTTTCAACAAAAATATACAAATAGGGTAGGTACCTACCCAAATCTTTTACTATAACTTTATATACTATAACTTTTTCCCACAAAGTAGGTTTCAGCGCTTCAAATACATTATCCTATCCATGCTAATTATTAGGTTAATATTTTAATCACCACACGTTCATTATTAAATATTTGTCCGGTAAATCAAAATGGGTTTACGATTAGGTAAGTTACTGAAGTAGTTAAAAGTTATCTCAGTCTGTAACACATTAATATTACCGAGTTATTATAACGTAAGTATCAGATACATAATTATCGAAATGTTTCTTCCTGTTAATTAATTGCTCGTCAATTCAACGCGATGTTGTCGAATGGCGTTAAACGTATGATCGCACCGCCAGGGACGCTAGTGGGGGCTGGATCTGCAATGTTTTGGCGTGGAGAGAAAGTACGTTTGGTGGTGGCCGAAGACCTCAGCTCGGCGGCACACGGCGGACTCGGCGCGCCCGCGGCCGACACTCGGCCGGTGTCTCATGGGCGGGTCGTTTGCGAAATAATGCCATTGAATAGCCGCCGAATTTGCCAGTAAACGCGCTGAGCGCGGATATGCCGCGCAAATAAATAGTGGTGCGCACAAATGGTAACTTCGCGCTCTCGATCAAAATGTGTCAATGGAGTGTTGTGACCATCATTCACGTGATCCTTGTAGCGAGCTCGTTCGCGAGGGAGATAAGTTCGCCGGACGCCACCCTTGACAATCACGTGAGTATAGGTGTGCAGCGATATCGGTCAGGACATCGTGTCGGGTGCATTGACTCGCGTGCGTGCACTTTTACTTTCGACGGCTTTGTTCGCTTGCATTTCTTGTTCGCTGTGGTGTTAATGATGATGTTAACGATGTAGGTAGCAGCTTGGGAAAATCTTGTTTTGTAATATTATTATCTATAGCTGCTTTTATGTAATAATAGATTTATTTATAAACAACGTAATGCACAATGTTAAATCATAACCCCACAAAACTGTGCTTCCAGTTTGGTCAGTTGAGTCACATACTAGATACAAACTTAATATTATGATAATATTATTAAATATGCACATACTTAGGTAATGATCTTTGTTTCCTTTCAAAAACGTTTATATAATTCTTGCTACTCATAGCCGCCGGTACACTATTCAAATTTTATTAACGTATTTCCTGAGACAGCACCACAGTGGCAAAAGTGACAATAAATTGATTACTTAGCTTATATAGGGATATTGGTTAGTCGCATTTTCGCGGAACATAAAATGTATGCAATGTATAATTATATTTATATCCTGTGCCTATTATTTTAACGTTTACAAGCGTGCATTTATTTATTGATCTACATTGAAATGTATGTAAAAATATATTTTAGTATCGGCAAAATGCATTATTTAATTAAATAATTGTGCTATGATACCAAGATAGGGCACAATATATTTATATAGAGAATATTAAAATGTGATAAACGTCTATCTATCTATCTATATAATCACGCCAGATCCCTTGCGGGGTAGGAAGAGAGTACAGAGTTCCAACATGTTCTCTACTTACAGATCTCTGGCTTCCTCCACTCTCATAGTTCATATCATACACGCTCTCCAGTTACCGAGTCGCTTGACTTGCCTTTCAGATAAGACGGTCTATTTGGTCATGGTAAGTCTAGGTCTTCCCCGGTACCTCGGTACCCGGTATCCTTCCATATTCGCATTGTATATCTGTTTTGTCATTCTTTCTTCCGACATTTTTACTGTATGCCCGAACCAATGAAGCATATCCTTTCTCATCTTTACACCGATACTATGTTTCATACTTACACGCTCTTTTTCCTACGCTGTTGTGAATAGGTTCGGTCAGCTTATATCCGTACATCTTCCGCAGACTCGCATTTCGACCGCATTTATCCTGCTTTCATTCTCCTTCCTACATATTAACATGCGTACGTTAATAAAATTAAGTATTGCAATTAGTAAACAAAAAGACTTTTGTTGAAAGTAGGCACATTACTTGACATCAGAAGAATCGCACATACGTTTGGTAACATTCACGTGTAGTTAAAAAAATAATTGAATAATTATCAAGTGCGTATTAGGTTCTGTATTCTTATTATTAGGTTTTGTATCTTTTTTTTTTTTTTTTTTACGGGGTGAAATGCCTAGCGCATACCCCCGGGCCGAGGGCACGGCCCGGGTGGTTATGTGGGGCTCGCACCCACTAAAACGCCCCGGCGTCCTACTGCCCTTTTGCCGGGCCACAGGAATCGTCACTGGCATGACCTCTGTGGCACCGGCGGGCTCGGTCCGCAGTTGGGCGCGGACCTCGACAAATGTAGGGGGGAGTTCGGTCTCCCCCTACCGCCTGTTGGAGGCTGCGTGGACGCAGCGCTATGACGACGCGGGCCTGCTATGTGCTGGGGTGCCGGGGTGCCCCCCCCGACGCCTGCAGGCCGAGATTACGGTGGGCGAAGGTCGTTCCGGGCGTAGTCCCTGCGCCTTCGCCCAACGCGCCGTCTGCGAGCGGGATTGGAGGACGTCTCCTCCCTCAACCGCTCTGCCTCCTCCTTCGCGGACATGACGGCCTCGCAAAAGGCCGCCATTGCCGCCCAGGCGATTAGGTTTTGTACCTACTCCAAGTTTCAAACGCAATATTTTTTCGCATCACTATTTATTTGGTAAAATATTGGACGTTAGGTATATAGTGGATGGTCTTAATAGGACTACAGAGATTTCCTACATTGAGTTTTTGATATTCCAAAGTTTAGAGCTAAGTAATTTCGTCAATCTGCCTTTTATCTAACCGCTGTTAAGTGTAAGCCCCTGTTTTAGGTTTGCTAGGATGTCTCTCCAATTAATTCTGATCCAGTTAGTTTCAAATTGCCGCTGATATTCTGCCCCTCAGTTCTCGTTATTTTCTTAGATCAGCCTATATAAGATAAACCATTTTGAAATGATTAGGAACATACTTATCTATTCATATACCTTTTACCCTTATAAGGTATATGAATAGATAAGTATACTTACCTACCTACGTATAAATTGTACATGCTCTTATAGGTACTTTAAACAAGATATGTACTTTGATACGGGTTCTTATTCAGCTGAAAGACGGACATATGCCTCCCCCAAAAATCGTTACGATCGTAACAGCTTTTTGCTGTATGCAGTGATGAGGGTTATGTAAAACAAACTTAATAATTTATACAAAGCGGATATCCCCTACTTTCGCTTGAATGTAGGACATTAAAATTACGAAATATTCATATGTCAAATAATATACAAAGGTGCATTTAGAAATCACGAATCAGACTAATACAAATGTTTGTGGAACTAATAATATGTGACCATTTTTATGCTAATTTATTAACTCTTATCAAGAAAAATGGGGTGTTCCAATTTTGCCTTTATGATGTTTAATATACTAATCTTGGGTGTTTTCTGTAAATAAACCTAATTGTATACTATATGTATACTTGGATACTAAAGATTAAAGTATATTTTTAATAATGGATTTTTTTGTTTATCTATCTCTATCATCACGCCAGATCCCTTGCGGTAGGCAGAGAGTACAGAGTTCCAACAGGTGTTTTCCTTACAGACCTCTCTGGCTTACTCCACTCTCATAGTTCGTCTCATACACGCTCGCCGGTTACGGAGACTCTTAACTTGTCCTTCAGATAAGACTTGTTTTTCGTTTATGCTTAAGTAAATTTAATATTACCGTAGTGGTGATCACTAAAGTTCGGCAGCAGCAGTGTTCGGTTTCGTCAGTCTGGGATGGATGACCGTTTGTGGCAGTTCTATTTTATGAGCGTATCCGAGCTTCGGACGGTACGTTAGGCAGTTGGTGTCAGCTGCCACTGAATATGGTGGTCGACACAAATTGAAAGACTTACGGGCTTGATAATTCGCAATAGCAGGCAACAAACATACCTCGTCAATCCGTATTAAAAGCGTTATACCTAGGGGCTGATTGCGGGGGTGGCCGCCAGGGGCATAAACTTGATAAACTTTAAGAGTGTTGCACTCGTAGGCCCTACACCGTCAAAATACAATACTTTCTTAATCAGATTAATTAAATTATAAAGTCAGTTTTGGGGCCGCATTATTAAAATCTGGCCCTTGACGCTTATGACTTTAGCTACAACCCTTTGCATTGGGTCCGCGCGGTAGAGTATGACCGTTTCTTACCAGGAATTGTTCAGTTATTTAAATAAATAAATAAACACCGTCACGCCTATATTCCCCAAGCGGGGGTGGCAGAGGTGTACTGAGTACACCCACTTTTCGCCGACGATGTTACGTCCCATGTAATAGGGGGCGAGCCTATTGCCATATACTGGGCACAATTCCAGGCTCCAGACTCATACTGGGAATGTTTCGTTAGAAAAACTATATTTGTCCGACTTAGGATTGGAACCCAGGACCTTGTGATCACAAAGCCGCAATGCGCTTTACCACCAGACCAACGATTTAGTCAGTTCAGTTATTTAACTGCAATGATTTTCTAGTTAGTACTTACCTATTTAAATGTAAATGAGCAAAGCTTACAATCAGCTTGCTTGGTTTATTATCATTGAGGTTGTTATGCCATCTAGATAGGTACATTATTTTGCAATGAATTTCTGTTATTGATATGATTGATTTAATCAAGTGAAAGTACCTCTACTATATCTAATTGAGAAAATAAAATCTCAAAATTATATTTATTATTATCTAGCCGTTGGTGCTCTACTGCTGGGTAAAGGCTACATCTACCGTTTCCAATATATTCTATTTAAGGCTATTAAGGGCCAATCGTTAAAAAAGGTGTCCAGTTCGTCCCGCCATCACCTAGGTCTGCCGTGATGCCGTTTAATATTGGGAGGGACCCAGTTGGTGATTATTTTAGCCCACGATATGTCCGGCACGTGTCAGACACGTCAGACATGATCAGCCCAATATCATTTTAGCTTGGTGGCTTTTTCACCAACATCAGCTATTTGTGTTAATCTTCATAAATGTTTCAAAATCATGTAAGAAACAATGCCAATCGACTCGCAATTTTCACGTAAAAACCCAAAAGCGAAGTTAAACTATTTTGTTTACTTTGCATAAGCAAAATTGCATAAATTTCGGTCACAAATGACTAATTCTAATAAATCCTACGAATATTTACATATGTTAAAACCCAGAATATACTGACTGAGGCGCACAATGTTACGTAAGATGACCTTTTAGAGTCATCATAGCTGTTATGTACTAATATGGAATGCAATAATGTGGTATATCTGCCATAAATGACCCAACCGGGTGAAGCCAAGGTAGATTTAGTAATCCAAATAGCTATTCTTTGAAAAGGAATTCACCGCGAAAATTCTCGGTTAGTGTAGTTAATTGGTAGGTAGGTTTAGGAGTCATTTTCTTAAATCCGTATTTTTTTAATAAATATTTATCGAATACACGTGGTATTTTAATTTACCTTTGTTTTTGCCAAAGTGAGGTGTAAGACATTATTAGAATTCGACATTACGTTTCTCAAATTATAATATAGCTATATTTTCCTCTCTTTTCGTCTCTTCTCTCCTTCCGGCTATATTTTCCTCTGTAAAACGTTTTCTGTACATTTCCTCTTCCGCGTCGTGATCTACCCTATAACATCACACATCTATCTTCGGATTTCTGTCAGAATATTACACCATATCAACTTTTTTAGGAATTGTTTATTTGCTACCACCGATGTTAGCTCTCTTGAGCTCTTTAGCTCTCTTGTTAGATCACTATATGATTTAATTATTGTTATGTAGGTAAAATTAAATATTTATATCTACATGTTCTTATGTTTTGATAGGTATTATGTAAAACGAACTTGTCAATTTATACAAAGCAGATAATATGCTATGAGAGTAAAGAAAGCCAGAGGGTCTGTAAGGAAAGAACCTGTTGGATTTCTGTACTCCCCGCCTACCCCGCAAGGGATCTAGCGTGATGGTATAGATACTTTCGCCTATCTATGACATTACTTGCTGTTTTTAAAAACAACCATCTTGCTAGGTTTCAAGGTCGTTACGCCAACGATAGGTAAGTTTACCTATTCAGTATAAACTCGGATAATTTCCTACAGAGAAACCCTTCTAACATAATATTGTTATCATTTGATGAATTTCAGCCTCCGTTGTGCTTGACTATGTTTAGAAGTCTCGCACAAGTACTCATTTAACCAAACTTTGAAAACTTCTAACAAAGTCTACACGCAATCATTGAAGTGCTATTAGATACACACGCCAACTGCTATTAAGTACTCTGATATAAATCCTTGTTATACCCTACCGACATTGCTTTCTTACGTTTGATAAATGGCAGCGGATAACAAAATCGAGAGCAGAGCAACAATTACCTCGTGAAAGGCGCCAGTAACGTTTTGGAAAGTAGTTTACTTGCTGACCTTACGAATTCGCAGGCATAACACACAATAAAAGCGTTGCCGGTGAAAATGAACGCAATCGGCCGTAACTGGTAAAATCCGATTTCTTCGGACGTTTCAAGGAATCGTTTTGGGGTTGACAATGTTGTTTACAAGTTTGCAGGTAGTATTTAATGTTAGAGAGATGATATTGAATGTTTGTTTGGTTAGAAATGTTGTTTTTTAACTTTCATGTATACATGATACCGAAAAGTGACGTTCCGGTTTCTTGCTAATTTATAAACATTATTTGTATTTTTTTATTAGATTCCTATTCCTAATAAACCGACTTCAAAAACCCAAAAAATAAATATTTGAAGTCGGTTTACCTTTTTTTTTAAAAGATTTTTATTATACAATTTTAAGTGACGAGTGAATTATTTAGTAATATTTATATACCGATATTATATTATTTTGCTAAGTTGCAAAGTAAGGTACCTACAGGATTAATATAATGACTAAAATAACGGAATCTATACATTCGTGCTGTTCGCCGTTAAGGTGTTCCCTCTTGTATCTTGAAAGTCCAAGGTCCAATACCAATAACAATAAAATACGACCACCTCAAAACTATACTGAACCAAATGCAAAAAGAATCATCAAAATCGGTTCATAAGCAAAGGAGTTATAAAAAAAGGATGAATTATGAACCTCCTTTTTTGAAGTTGGCTAATATACTGCTTAGTTCTATAGTAGGGTACCTATAGGATAGACGTAATACCCATAATATCTCAATTTACACATGCCTATTGTTTGTCGTTAAGGAGTTCCCTGGTGTATCTTCTAAGTCCAAGGTCCAATAACAATGAAATTAAAATGGGACCACCGCGGAGCTATACTGAACCCAATGCACAAAAAATTATCAAAATCGGTCCACAATTGACGGAAATATCGCTGAACATACATAAAAAAAAAGCATACATACAACCGAACATAGAACCTTCTCCTTTTTGAAGTCGGTTAAAAACGAATGTGATACAGATTACACACGCATAATATTGACTGTTTGTCCTATTAAGGCACGCGATCGCTGGCGAATTAGATTCTCTTGCTGTCCGCATCTTCTATTTATTCATAACGTCAGGGTGAGGAAGAGTTCGTTGAGGTCAGATGAACACGAAGAGCATAAAACCGGTCGTTATGGCGATCTTTGGAGAGGTTAACTTCCTGCAATGGATGACTTTCGGCTGATATGGTAGTAGCAGATAAATATTTCTATAAAGCATACAATTAGTAGAAAAACCATGTTACCGATATAGCATTAAGGATTAGTAAGCTAAGTGGCAATGGGCCACATAGCGCGAACAGGCTTTGGGGCAGAAAAAATCTAGAGTTGAGCGTGATGGAAAGTGCACCGTAGGACGGCCGCCTGCCAGATGGACCGACGATCTTGTGAAAATCTCAGGAAGTCGTTGGATGCTGGTGGCATCGGACCGGTTACGCTGGAAAGCAATTGGGGATTGGCAAATTTTGAGATAATGATGATACAATTAGTATTTCTAGGTTATTAAGTACTCTGCTTAAGTAGTATGTTGTCGTTCCATGTCAGAAACGTGCGTTACACACTTGACTATAATAACAAGAATAAAGAGCGTGAAATAACTCGTCACCGGTCTTCATAGCCACCACGTTAGGCAACCATTGTGCTGCCCGACCCTGGTCGCCGACATTGAACTTCAGACTAAATCGGTAGCAAAGTAGTTAGCTTTTGCTCGACGAATAGATAGGTGTCGAAATAGTTTCGACACCCATTCGTCACTAAGCAGGTCACGGTAGTTTTTCAGAATAAGACTTGTATGATTTCTAGATTTTTACTCGTTTTTCAATAGCCCTGACTTTGTTTAATTAGATGAAAAAGTGTGCAAATTGATTTAATTGTTAAGGCTGACTCATTCATAGTAGTGAATTGTTAATTATTTTTTTTGGGTCATTTGTTGCAACTTAAGGAATACTATTGTATAAATAATAACAATACTATCTTTATCGGTTTACGTTTCATCTCGCCGGCGAGGTCGAACAATCCCTTGCCCGCCGGCCGATGCAGAGCATCATGGCGAGACACCTAGTATACGCCCTCCCCCATTGCGACTCCCAAGCCGAGGCCATTCCTCCTTGAGGCGCCCTTGAGCTAGTTGCCCCCTTGCCGCTGTCCGGTGAAGCTGTAAAGGCCCCGCGGCCAACAGCGTAGATCATTTACACACACACGTCATGACCAGGGTTAAGCAGCGTGTGGTTCGATCAGTCTGAGTTGGGCGTACGTTTGTGAAATTTCTGTATACGTGTCTCAGAAAACATTGTGCTTCAAAAGAAATAACAGTAGTTGATTCCAATTGCTACTTTATATAATTCTTGTTAAGCTAGGGTGACTGATAAGTTCCAACAGGTGGCTACAATCCTGCCTCCACTTATCTGTACTGGGGTCACATAGTGGAGAATCACTTTTTCCCCTCGAATGACAGAAGGCTTTTGCAGTGTGACAGTATAGTCTTGATCGTTAGCTCGGCTCTTACAACTATCCGATTGACTCCTTTAAATAAATTTATCAAAAAGCACAAGTATGCAATCTAAGTGGTTGCTTTTAATCAAGTTGAGGATCCTAGATAAAGAATTTCCTCACTCGTTTAATATTCATTCTCTACTTGACACCGTTGACCTTATAAGCGCACACAGTGGCAACCTTAGCCTCATTAGTTATTATTATGTCACCATACTTTGTTAGCTAACACGGTGCTACTTTCGTCACAGCGGTTACATGACTAGGTCACATGAGGGAAAGCAAATGTCACTGCGCATTCATTTTCGCTTGTCATGTCTTCGCGCGCTTTGGACAGTCCTGCTTCGTTAATTAATTATGTCTAGACGGGATTTCCTTTCACGATTTACGATTCATTTTGTATTTTGAAATGAAATTTTGGTTAATTATACTATTTGTAGCAGCCATGTATGTATGAGAGTAGAGGAAGCCAGAGAGGTATGTAAGGAAAGAGCCTGTTGGAACTCTGTACTCTCTGCCTACCCCGTAAGGGATCTGGCGTGATGATATAGTTAGATAGATAGATTGTAGCAGCTGAAACTGTTTTACTAGAAGAATCTTTATAATAATTTTTAAGTAACGGTCGATATATTTTTGGGTGTTTTAGGACAGCGACGTGTTGTAAATTGACCATGTATGTAACGAAGCCTATAATAAAAATCTAGACTTCACTTTAGGCGTTCGGTCTGGAAAAAAAACCGTGTTTCGGCGTTAACAATATTTAGCTTGGTATCGAAAACCTTAGCATTTTTATTCTTTTTTATTATACGTATTATATTTTAGTTACGAAAGGCTAATTGTATTACGGAAGTAACTATAACAAATGGATTGCAAATTACCCACCATGAGTAAGTATTGAGCTTCGTGAAAGTGAGACGCTGTAATTAAGATGGAATGAAAAAGGATAATAATGCCGGAACACGGCTGTTGAGATTGTGAAAGCAACATTGACATTAGTCGCCAATTAACATCGGCCATTGCGCAACCATGGCGCTGGCGTGCGCGCGCACCGCGAAAGTAAACCGCGCTAACATTAATATGGTAAACAAAACTTATGTAAGTACATTTCCGACGGAACCATCGAATTCGAGTTCTGTATGATGTAACGCTTGGGTTAGCACGCCGATTTTTGATGGTTACGAAATGTAGTTTACCTACTTCCTGACTATGATTATGGAAAGGTTTTGTAAAATGATTAAAAAACTCAGTTCAGTTAGTACCTACTTATGTCTTAGTAGCAGTACGGAGCATGGAATTGCACCGAGTCGCAACAGGCCTATTATATTGAGGCGTTGTCAAAAATGGATGATAGGCACAGTATGCCTTTCCCATCCCGTTTGAGAAATATGAAAGCGCGATGGTGTTGATTTTTTTAACTAATAAAACTGACGTAGGTAAACCACGTCTCAAAGATTGACGATAGAGTAACAGGAGCAAGTAATTGTGCATCCACGTGGATATTTATTTAGTAAGTTTGTAGTGTAATAAAGATTGCCATGTTTATTAACTTCTTCTTTATTATAAGCATCAAGCAAACGCCAATCTTTTTGTGCTAACTTCTCAGCAATGACTGATAGCATTAATCTATACATATAATAAAACCGTAACCGAGCCAAATCTGTACAATAAATATAAAGAAAAAAAAATTTAATTGGCGTATATTAAAAAAGTATAAAATTGTTTCGGCCTCTATATAAATAAGGAAGCTTATTGATACAGAGGCCGAAACATTTTTTTTTAGGGTTTCGTACGAAACCCTTATCATTTCGTTGTCCGTCTGTCCAACGGATATCGACTTTTTTAGGTTTTTTTTTTCTCAGGAACGGCTAGAGGTATGAAGTTGAAATTTATACCAAATACGAATGGCCCTCTACTAGTGTAAAAATGGAGGTTCTAAGAGTCTCTCCAAGATGCAGGAGTATACAAGCTTGATTGTGAATGTGGTCTCTCTTATATGGGACAAACAAAAAGACCGGTAAAAACTCGGGTTAAAGAACACATAGCTGACCTAAAACACCGTCGCTCAAAGAAGTCTGCAGTCTGTGAACATGTCCTTGACCGCACCCACCATAACATCAGCTTTGATAGACCACAAATTCTCGTGAAAGAACACCGATTCCTACCAAGGATGGTTCGCGAGGCTATTGAAATTTAAAAACACCCTAATTTCAATAGAGAAGATGGCTGGGTGCTTCCATCGACTTGGGATCCGGTAATTAATATAATCAAATCCAAAACCAAGCATAACACTGCAAGACCTCAAGACACCGTGAGCTCATTCTGCGTAGATCGGACCAACAAAAATAATTAAGAAGTTTGAGGGTACCCCGGAACAACTATGCCTTTTGGACGTCTAACACCTCAGTCCCTCCCGTGACCATGGGTGCTGCAAAGCACTCGAAACGTCGGGAACTTAAAAATAAAAATTAAACCGCGATAAAATCCGAAAAAATAGTTTTATTTCATGTGTAATATTCGCGTAAATCTAAGAACTCAGTATGATAACCCTGCCGTATTTGGGCTCATTGGATTTGTCTTGCGAGTTCTCTAGACCCGACGAAACTACAATTTGGCGTTGAAACTAGCCGAAACTGAACCCCGTACGAAACCCTCAGTGCGTGAGTCCTACTTGCACTTGTCCAGTTATTTTGGAATTATTCTGTCTGTATTTCTCTTTGTGTTTTAATCACGCAAAAATTGCCAAACGGATTTCAATGAAATTTTGTATAGTATGTATTTCAATGAAATAACTTAGACCCTAACTTAAGAAAAATCAAGCAATTCGGGATTATCCCGGGATAAACTATAAAATGTTACGGTAAAATGTGTAATTTTGCCTACATATGAATTCCTCCATGAACTGATATTGTATTCGGCTTCGTTTCCTCACGAAGATGATGATACAGTCAGGATTGTCTTCTCGGGAGTGAATTCTTAAACGGGCACGGAACTTTGCATGTTCGTTTGTTTGAGATACCTTTACATGATTTTGATAGTCATGACTATTAACTGTGTATTTTCACAAGAAGACACATGAAATGTACTGACAAAAATATACTTAACTCTCATACAAATAAAAAGAACTCATCGGTGCGCGATAGTGACTCTTACGGTACCTTTTTTTAAATATTATTTACCGCAGATCTTACGCAGGTTAGACAGAGAAGGTTTTAATCAAAGCGATTTTCCAATAATTAAGATAATAAATAGATAACCTGATAATCTTTTTTAGAAAGAAAGTATTGTGTAAAAAGTATGTGTTTTTCTGTGAGATAGCGTTGACTAAGATGGCGCTCTAGTTTAGTCATATCATATTTTACAAAAACTACCTGTACAGACGTTACCTATTAATAGAGATTATTGATAGATTTTATTTTTTGAACAGGAAGAAACCAGACCGAATGTAGGGATTGTTGTTGGTAACGATGTGCTGGAGCAAGTGAATGAGTTTGTATATCTTGATGCGCCTTCAGTAAGGATGGGAAATACACCGCTGACATAGAGAGAAGAGTGAGTGCAGGGAACAGAGTAAATGGTGCGATGGGAAAGCTACTTGGGAGCCGGCACTTAAGCCAAAAGGCACAGCTGGTCATACATAATAATAGTGCGAAAGTGGAAGGATGTAGGTACCGGGTTATACCTAGACTATCTTACAAGGACCAAATAGACCGAGTCTTATCTAAAGGACAAATCAAGAGTCTCCGTAATCGGCGAGCGTGTAGGAGACGAACTATGAGAGTGGAAGAAGCCAGAGAGGTATGTAAGGAAATAACCTGTTGGAACTCTACTCTCTGCCTACTCCCGGATCTGGCGTGATGATATTGATACATAGGTTGATGGATTCATGATAGTCTGGTGGAAGTTTGATAAATATAAAAGTTATCACTGCATGCATTGCGACTACACGAGTGTATGTAGCCTTCAAAATCAAAAATCAATCAAAATCAAAAGCTTTTTATTCATGTTGACCAAAAGGCACTTATGAATAGTCAAAAAGAGAAAATTATTAATTACTTAAGACTCTACCACCCGTTCGGAAAGTCATTCCTGTGGAGAAGAAGGGCAAGAAACTCCACGGTTACTCTTTTTTAAAAATGAGGTTTACAATTCTTTTTGTATACATTGTATTTATGGAGTATGGGAGAACAATGCAGAACGAGCTAAATAGATGTGCTTAAGTATAGATTAATCATAAGTGTACTTAGATTCATGATATTGGTCAGTGTCTACATAGTCCTCTCATTTACAAAATAGAGATGTTGTAGAGGTATATAATAAAAAGCATAATAATAATAGTAAGAGAAAGTGTTACTATAAAATATGTAAAGAGCGCGTACAAAACAACTGGTCATAGCTCCAGTGTGATGCCGAACGAGACAAAATTCAACAACATTATGGTACACGTTCAGTCAGACAAAGGGCAGGGGACGGACCAGTCCCCACCAGCAGCACCCGTTCACGAGTATGACCTGAGAAGCAGCCATCACTCTCCTCAACCATTTTAGAGGGAAAAGAATGACCCGCTCCACAGAGCCGCCACTAGCAAAGACATTTTAGTGAGCATGACCAATCCACGACCCTGTCGACATCGTTCGAGAATAATATTTAAAATCAATGAACGCTCGCTAGGCAGGACACGCTGCACTTAACATTATATTCTTCTAGATTTCAGTTAATTTGTGTAAAGGCATTTTTATCATTTAAAAAATCATTTAGTGTATAATATCCTTTACTCATTAGCGAAGATTTAATATACTTTTTAAATCTGTCAAGTGGCAACTCTAACATGGGCTTTGGTATCTTATTGAAGCAGCGAATACCGACTCCTACGAAGGAAGTAAATACTTTTTTAAGCCTAACAATTGGTAATACCAGTTTATGTTTATTTCTAGTATTTAATTTATGAACGTCACTCACTTTATTAAATAAATGGATATTCCTACGTATGTACACTATGTTGTCGTATATATACTGTGAAGCGACCGTGAGAATGTTGATCTCTTTAAAAAGTTCTCTGAGGGAAGCCCTAGGTCCAAGATTATAAATGGCACGGATAGCTCTTTTTTGCAGTATGAATACATTTTCCACGTCAGCAGCGTTACCCCACAGTAGGATACCATAAGACATAATGCTATGGAAGTAACTAAAATAAACTAGACGTGCTGTATCCACATCCGTAAGTTGCCGTACTTTCCACACTGCATAAGCAGCGGAGCTAAGTTTACCCGCAAGTGATAAGATATGGGCCACCCATTGGAGTTTGGAGTCTAGGGTAATGCCTAGAAAGACAGTGGAGTTCACGAGGTCCAGCTTTGTGCCATTAATAAGAATATTCGTAGCATTAACTTTTACATTTTACATCAACAACTTTTATTATTATTATTATTGTTTATTTCGAACCAATTTGATATCCGTGAAAGAGCACCATTCACATCGTCAAAATTAAGCTTAGCTCTGTCAACTTTGAAGATCAATGAGGTATCATCTGCGAATAGTACAATGTCACAGACATCACGGACAAAGTTCGGCAGGTCATTAATATATACTAAAAAAAGAAAGGGTCCTAAGATGGAGCCCTGTGGAACACCAATTGAAATATTAACTTCCTGAGACTTGACCCCGTTAATCTCAACACATTGAGACCTTTCACCTAAGTATGAAGCTAATAAATTAAGGGCAGTGTTTTTAATACCGTAATGCCTTAGCTTTTTAATAAGGGTTGCATGCTCAACACAGTCGAATGCCTTAGAGAGATCACAGAATACACCAATTGCATTCTGCGATGCCTCCCAGGCACCGTAAATTTGCTGAAGCAGACCTACTCCCGCGTCTGTGGTTGAACGTCCCTTAGTAAAACCATATTGATCACCGTGTAACAGCTTATTCTCATTAAAGTGGTTAAGCAATTGATTGAGTAGGATCTTTTCATAAATTTTACTCAAGGCCGGCAAGATGGAAATCGGTCTAAAATTGGAAGGCTCGCTTTTTATCCCTGATTTAAAAATCGGTACAACTTTACTAAGTTTCATTAAGTCGGGGAACCTACCCTTCTCTACACATTTATTAAATATCGTCGCCAGCGCAGGTGCTATAGCCATTACTATGCTATCTAGTATTTTTAATGATATACCCCAGAAGTCGACAGTGTTTTTAATGTTTAACGACTTAAAGGTTAAGATTATGTCTGTCGGGGTCACATATTTAAATTCAAACAAGACATTGCATTCTTTTACACTGCTTTTTAATATTAGTTCAGCTTTTCGGGAAGAGGAGTTCAAAGAGCCAGTAGTATGAACTGGAATTTCACTAAAAAATTTATTAAAAGCCTGCGCAATATCGAAATCATCTGTTAAGATGTTATCATTAATAACAAGTTCAATAAGATCATCGCGTGGTTGAGTTCTCCCAGATACACTGTTAATTATACCCCATGTGGTTTTGATCTTATTTGATGACCTTTTGATCATATTGCTATAATATAAAGACTTTGCTGCAGTACACACCTTCCTAAAAGTCTTCGAGTAGTTTTTAACATATTCCAAGAAAGCTGGGTTTTGATTATATGTTTTCGTATCATACAGTTCATACATCTTAGCTCTACTTTTATGAATTCCTACAGTAGCCCAATCACTAAACTTTGCTTTCTTGGCCGTTGAAAATGATTTTATTTTAAATATATTATCGAATTCTGATTTCATGGTATCAAAAAGGTTTTGATATAGGTAATTGGGATCATTATGTAACCAATCCATATTAGATATGCGATTGTAAACTTTATCCCTAAAACAGTTTATACGTCGATCTGATATCGGCCTACAAGTAACTTTACATAACTTAGGTATAAGGTGGCTGGGTACTGACACCAACAAACCACTATGATCTGAGGGCAAAGCGTTTATAATTAATTTATCAAACACTTCACAGTCGCAAAACACATTATCTAAACAGGTAGCAGACGTAGCAGTGATTCTAGTCGGTTCATTAAACAAGCATACTAGATTAAAAGATTTAAAAAGATTAATTAGTCTACAGCTAATGGATGACTTTTCGATTAGATTGACATTGAAGTCACCACATATAATGCTTTGCTTTTTAATACCAGAAATTTTTTTTAACACCTCTTCCATAACGTTTTCAAATGTATTAAAATCACCTGAGGGCGGTCGGTAAACGCATGCTACAACATAACTATCCAGTTCGATACAAGATATCTCAACAATGCGTTCAATAGAAAGACCCATAATGTCCTTGCGCTCTTTACACTTGATGTCGTTGGCGACTAATATTAGAGACCCTCCGCGTATGGCTGTTTTTCTTGTGAACGCACTCAACACTGTGTACTGACTTTGATATTTGATTATTTCATGAGATTTCAGCCAATGTTCAGTAACACAGAATAAATGGACGTTGTATTTCCTAAGAAATAATTCTATCTCGAGATCTTTGCCAGCTAAACCTTGCATATTCTGATGAAAAATATTTAATTCTATTGACTTAGCTGTTGTCGCATTTACTAGTTTAAACTATGGTCACACAACCTAATGTTGCTGCCAGTATCAATCATTTTATTTTGGTTTATATTGCATATAACCGCGTCATTTTTTTGTATATTAAATGCTAACAATGTAGCCAACTGTCGTTTAGTTGTCAAGGGCAGATACATAGTATCTTCTGTCAGCCTAAACTTGCTAATGAATTTATTTATATCAAAATAAAAAATGGCGTCAATATGACGGTGTGTTATGTTGTAAATATATAAATTCATGTCATAAATGTGCCTGTTTTGCTGAATGGTTAAGTTACTGGCATATGGCAAGGCACAGAATACAAATTTACAATTTAATTTAGAATGCAGCTCTAATAATTTTTCAATACCCCTAGTCAGGTCCTTCCTCTTAACTGATAAACTATCACCATAAAATATAACAGTGGTTGTGTCCTTGTCTAAATTAGCTTGACTAATATTATCAATCAAGTGATTTAAACTGGCCCCAGGTGAACAGAAATTAGTTACTTTCTGATCTAAATGACTAGATAATAAGGAACCGAAGTCTTGGCCTATTTTATCTGAATAAACAATTACAGACTTTTGTGGATATGTAGGTTTTTTGCATGTTTTTGTGGCCGGTTGGCTAACAGGGTTATTTAGGTAAGAGGTAGCACTATTATTTACTTGCATTACATTAATAGAGCAATCAGATAATAATGTGTCCAATGAGGGGGTATCGATTGGGGTGGGTGGGATAGCACAGCTTGCTGTAAGAGATTCAAACCGCTCAAGGTTGTATGTCCCCATTTTTAGGATCTCATCAGTAGCTCTGATATGCTCTTTGATCTGCTTTTGAGCATCTTCATACCTTGAGGTCATTTTCCTAAGTTCAGACTGCAGATGAAAGATTTCAGTCTGCAATTCATTTACCTCAGTGTCATACACACAGTGACTATGAGCAAGCTCAGAGTCTAATGCCTTAAGGTTACCTAGGATATTCACTCTATCTTTTCTAAAAACATTGAGTTTTTGGCAAGAATTTTGTACCTTTAAAAGCCTTTTAGTTTTCTTTATTATATTGCTTAATTTTAAGTATTTTTTTATTTTTCTACGACTGCTCAGTTTTATATGGTTTATTTTATAATTATTTTCAGATGTCAAGTCAATAACAGTACAACTCTCACTATTGGGCTGAGTTTTACAACCTAATAATTCATTGAAAAGACTCTGAGTGGAAAGGGCCTCGTGAGACTCTTTTAGTTGTTCTAAGTTATTTATTGATTTCTGAGCCTCACAGAGGCTACTTTCCAGCTCAGAAATGCGATTCAGAGCCCTTACATGGGTGTAGGTACATTCATTAAAACTAGAAACAACAGTTTGTAGTTGATCCCGTTGGTCAAGCACATCCATGTACTGAATATGAAGTTCAGATAGCTCGCTTTTTAATTGTGAGTTTTTGGTAACGATTTTTTGAATTTCAATTTTACTCTCGTCGCGTTCCCTTAACAGTTGATCGCAGAAGTCCTTTGACGACTTCAATTCCTCCAGAGCCATCCTCAGTTTACTTTCAACATCTTTGGCAACAGCTCTGCGGGTCAGCATGTTGTCGGTGAAAGTTCTCTGGAAAAGTGATATAAAGTGAATAAATACAACTGTAGCAGGAAAAAAAGGCACACAAGAGAATTAATAATGCTTTGTATTATGTAAACTAATAATAGGTAACTTCTGAAATAAGAATTTTTATCTTTTTATCAAAAAAATTGATTCGTGGGGTAGATTAAAATAAAATAAAATTATCCAAAATTGATATGAGTAAAAATTTGATTCAATCTGTTATTTTCTGTACCTACTAGTCTATGTAATGTACTTGATTTCCTTAATAAGCAGTGATCATTTGTGTAATCATACTTTACTAGTAAAGGAAAAGAAAAAAATAAAAAAATATTAAGAATGCTAATTTTCTTATATCAATTTTACAGTAAATAACAAGTAAGGAGGTTGTAAAATAGGTCTGATATGGCCAGTTACAATGGCTTAGGTGTAAATTAGGATTAATTATAAAAGAATACGATACTCCCCGGTAAAATTGAGAAATCCAAACAGCTCGACCGTTGACAGACACCAGTTCCTTCAATATTTGTTATTTGTTTGGACGAATCTCTCACAAACACTTGTAATGGATATTTACATTAAGTAGAAACGTTTACACTACTTTTAATAATAAGTTTACGTAGTTAATTAATTATTTTACAAATTCAAACTTTAACATCTTCATATTCATAATAAAATAGCAGAACCGATTTAATTGAAACTTAATATGGAAGGTAGGGTACCTTCCATACTAAGTTTCTTAGGTACTTCGTAAAATAATAGAACTTTTCCCGCACAATTGCACGGCTCCTGCGAGATAGAGAGAGCTATTATTTCTTAATACTAAAACGGCTGAACGAATTTTAATTTAACATAATATGAAAGTATCTTCGGTCGTTAAAGAATAATACAAGATACTTTGTTAATGTACTACCTGTATAAGTGATGCATTTGATTTTACGAGTATATCGGCCTGCGTGAAGGCCCTAAGATATCAATGTTGTTTTGGCTGAATAAAAGTCCTGAATAAAAATCCTCCGAAGTCGCGCTTTCCACACCGGTGGGTGGTGGTCTGGGGAGCGTTTTTTAAATTTTCGTATAACGAAAAGTTACTATTTTTAAAGTTGACTTCTCAAATACGTACTTTTGCAAAACGATATTGGCTTAGTTTTTGCGTTAAAACGTAGACAACAAAACTTGCTTTATGTACAAATAGTCGCTAGTACGTTCCCTGCACGGAAATACTTATAAACAAGATGCATATGTCGATCTGCGATTTTGAAACAAAGAATTTTTCTTAAGCTATGGCTATTTGCATCACACTCAAACCTAAACATGTGTTCTTTTGTATTTCGTGTCTTTGTCTGTTTGTTTGTCCGTGCTAATTTCCGGAACCGGGGAACTGATTTTAAATGGACTGCTACTTTTATCCCGGAAAAATGCACATCCCCAACGGGATAGTTTTTTTTCTCCATACGAACGCAGCTAAACGGATTTTAAAGAAACTTAGTAGTGTTTTAGGTGTTGTTATATTATTCATATAGTCAAAGTCAAAAAATATTTTTTTGTTTAGGCCAATACAACTTACAAACGTTAAAATTATTACATTTTACATCTACCACCGGATCGGAACGCGGCCTCCACTGAGAAGATGCGGCGAGAAACTCAGCGGGCTAGTCTTTTTACTTAATTTGTTTGGCCTTTCTGATAACCATTGTTTTTATTTTCAAAATTGTGTTATACAGAATTGTTTAATTTAGCTGATTGAGGAGTTGCTCAAACCCAATCTGTTTTATCGTCAAGATTACCTGAAATTTTGTAATACCCTTTCTTACACATACTAGTTTTGATTGCTTTTTTGAACTTATTGATAGGCATGTTTCAGATATCTATGGATAATTTGTTGTAGAAGCGTATACATTGCTCCATGAAAGAATTACTAATTCAGCGGAGACGAGTATAATGTTCAATAAGATCATCTTATCTTATCTGTTCCGTGTATTAAAATGATGAATGTCGCTATATTTTTCAAAGTTACTGATACTCTTTTTAACATATAGAAGATTTTCGTATATAAATTGTGAGGCAACAGATAGAAAATTTATTTCTCTACATTTTTCCTTAATGGAAGCTCTCGGGGCCAAGTTGTAAATTGCTCGAACAGCTCTTTTCTGTAGAACGATGATGGTGTTTAGTTCTGCAGAGCATCCCCATAGCAGTGCACCATATGACATAATACTATGAAAATAAGCGAAATAAATAAGTCTAGCTGTTTCAATATCAGTTAATAATCTAATTTTCTTTACGGCATATGCCACTGAGCTTAACCTATCAGACAATTGTTCAATATGTGGGCCCCATTGAAATCTGGCATCAATGGTGATACCTAACAATACAGTTGACTCTACAAGGTCTAAATCCACGCCATTTATTTGTACATTGGTTGCTACCTGTCTTACATTAGGCATTGTGAATTTAATACATTTTGTTTTCTTCTCATTAAGGGGAAGGTTATTAATCTTAAATCATTGAACAACCTTAGACCTTGCTTTGTTCACATCGTCATAATTAAGCAGCTGGCTCTTAATTTTGAATAAAAGAGATGTACGTATCATCCGCGAACAGTACAATGTCCTGATTATCCCCTACATCGTAGGGTGAGTCATTTATATATATGAGGAAAAGGAATGGACCGAGAATCGAACCCTGGGGCACGCCCATTATCACATTAGAATCGGGAGAATGTTTCCCATTAACATCGACCTTTTGAATTCTATCACTCAGATATGAAGTCAAGAGGGTGAGAGCCCTGTTCCTAATTGCGTAATGGTATAATTTCCAGTGAAGAGTTTTATGATGCACACAGTCAAAAGCCTTAGACAAATCGCAGAATATACATAAAGCATCCTGCGAGTTCTCCCAGGCCTCAAAAATATTCCTCATTAATTCAACACCTGCATCAGTAGATGAGCGATTCTTACTGATGCCAAACTGGTTTTTATAAAGTAGTTTATGACTACTAAAGTGGTTTATCACCTGATTCAAGTTATTTTTATTAAATACTTTGGCTAACGCGGGCATCACAGAAATAGGCAGAAAGTTATTTGGATTATTATTCGGATGTGATACCCGATTTGAACAAAGGAATCATTCGACTAAGTTTCATAAGATCGGAAATACACTACGAGTAACACAACCGTTGAATACAAATGCCAAGTGGGAGCAATAATATGGATTACAGAACTAATTGTCTTTACAGACAACCCCAATATGTCGGCCGTGTTTTTAATATTAAGATTATTAAAAGTGTTTATCATATCTTTTCCAATGACATCCGAAAATTCAAAGGATAAGCCGCATTCAAATATACTTTGTTTAAGAACCGACTCAGCCGAAGTACATACAAGATCTGTGTGCTATTCCGGAAAGACCGACCTACCTATGTCAAAATACAAAATAAACGCTTGCGTAACCGCGGGTAACAGTTAGTGTTACATTTATTTACGTAATATTCTTACACATTTAATTAATGTATTTGGTTCACAAATGTAGAGTCGGATTTACGATTAGGCCCTTACAGTTCTGACCTATGAATATAAACCTATTTTCTAGTAGTGTGCTTAGCGATAATGAGGCCTAAGGATCCAATTCTAGGTCAAATAAAGTGTACTTTTTTATCGAAAAATTTTCTGGTACAAGTCCAGAATCTGGTATAATTGTGACCGGTATAATGGAATACTCTCGCCTTTTATTAAACTGGGCACCAAGATCGTCCTCATGATCGAAATATGCTATGTTGTTCACCTCTGCCGCCCACGCTTGGGGAATATAGGCGGGACGGAATATTATAAGCCCACGGTATCGCAAATTGGCTTTGTAAGATGTCATGATAAAGCTACAGCTGCATGTCTTTGTTTCTAGGTATTACCAGGCAACAGAACGCAGCGGTTCCTATTCGATGCCATCTTTGGTCTAGAAGTGCCTATTCTTGATGAGCAGAGCGTCGAAGATGATGATGAGGATAGCCCGGTCAAGACCTGCTTCTGTGGTACGTTAAATTACTCGTTATGTTTTAGCCACTACTGTTCTGTTTAAATCGCTGCCAACAATTACCAATCTATACTAATATTATAAACAGGTAAAGTTTGTGAGTTTGGATATTCGGGGTAATCTCCGGCACAACTGATCTGATTTTAATGATTTTTTCACCATTGGAAAGCTACCTTATCCAGAAGTAACGTAGGCTATATAACATAGACCCGGGAGGTGGCGCTGTTGTCGACCGGGTACGAAGTCGCAGGAAACTGCTAGTTTGAAAATAAAGTTATTGTATTTAGTAATATGATGTTACTATTATATCTTTTTATTTAAACCTAGCCCCTCTATAGGCATCATTTGTGTTTCGCGGGTGCATTTACAGACATGAAATTCATATAAACACTCAGACCGGAATAAACGTTTTGTAGGTCACACAGTGGTTTGTTTCGTGCGGGATTCGAATCCGCGACTACTCGATGTGAGTGACAGTGAGTGGAGCGGCCTATGCTTTGAAGTACTTGACCAAACTGTCCTGCTTTGTAACAAGAACTTGTATAGATGCTTATTTAATCACATAAATAAATATCACTGTATAAATCTATCTAGGTATCTATATCATCACGCTAGATCCCTTGCGGCGTAGGCATAGAGTACAGAGTTTCAACAGGTTCTTTTTCTCACATACCTCACTGGCTTTCTCCACTCTCATAGTTCGTCTCATACACACTCGCCGGTTATGGAGACTCTTGACTTGTCCTTCAGATAAGACACAGTCTATTTGGTCGTGGTAAGGTAGTCTAGGTCTTCCCCGGTACCTGCACCCTTTCACTTTCCACTGCATAAAAATCTCACTAATAGGTAAGTTTTCCCGATCTATTCAAATATTTTTATATCCACCTAGATAAGCACCAACCTCACCTTAAAAAGCCGTATAAATAATTTAGAACACCATCCTTGATATTAAAAAATTCCATTATTTCTGTATCTACTGCACATTTACATATCGCAATTACTATTAGCTTATAATTTCCTTATTCTAATGACTTTCATTCACGTTCACATTATAGAGTGCGGCAGGGCAAACCCACTCCCTAGAAAGATGGGTAAGTTTCACAATTTAATGTACAGCACTTGATTTGTAGCCACTTGTAAATAGACTAAAATGTTGGCTTAGTTATGTTGTACATAGTAAATAGCTAACGATTTTGTAGAATTACCTAATGCACTAACTACCCATCCAGGCCCCAAGTCCGTTATTGCAATTTTAATTAAATTGTTTATCATAATTGTTAGTTTTGACAGTTCTCAATCTACTAATTCAAGCTTTCCAATTCTTATGGTACTTATCAATAATTCATATGCTTTTCCATAGTTGTAGGTACCAATTCGAACAATTGCCGACTTTCGGCACAATTGTAATTAAACAATTTTTGTAGCATGTCATAATTATAAAACAAGTAAAAAATAGCAGACTTGGGGCACAGCTTGCGATAGTGATTCGCAGGAGTGATGTCAATGCAACTGCCAAATGATGATTTATTGAATATAGTTCTATAGTAGTGGATTTAGGTAACTGTATAACAATTGCTAGGTTGGACTGCCTCGTTGGTCTAGTGGCGAATAATGTGCTTTGCGATCACGAGGTCCTGGGTTCAAATCCTAGGTCGGACAAATGTAGTTTTTCTATCGAAAACCTCCCAGTATCAGTCCGGAGTCTGGAATTGTGCCCGGTATATGCCAATAAGCTCGCCCCTTATGGCATGGGACCTAACATCGTCGGCGAAAAGTGGGTGTACACAGTACACCTCTGCTCCTCACCTGCTCTACTTCGTTGCTTGGAGAATGTAGGCGTGACGGTTTGTGTAAATTTGGGAGATGCATTGCACCTAAGCTTCTCGTTCCGCCTTAATAACCAACTTGCCGGGTGGCAAGTTCATATGGTGAAAATGATGAAAGTAGATCTCGCTTTGTAGACCCTATAAAATATAGCTTATAATATGTACCTACATATATGCAGATATCGTATTGGTTTTGGTATTTAAACAAAAATTTTGAATTGTTGTAGTATATTCCCAGTAGGTATGTAGTTTCTTTCCAAACGTATACGAGTATCTAACACCTTTTAGGAATAAGACTAATATATCTTATTATGGAATTATTTTTGACTTTCAAAGTTACGGAATTATACCAACCTAGATACATCCTGAAATAACTTAACTTAGAATATTTGGTTAAAAAAATACGACTACGCATTATTGTTGTTGCGAACGCAAACATGGTCTCACATTTGTCTTTGGAACTTTATGGTCCCGACCATTAAACGTTCTATGCATGTCCTATGTTTAACTATATTTTTGTATTTGATTTTTTTATAGACACGACTAGCGCTCTTAAGGACGACTATAAAACTATCTGTTAAATATATGAGCCATCTGTTCAATATTCTTAGAGCTGGATTAGTTGTTTGATCCTCAGGTGTAACAGGAATCAGAAAATAGGGCGCTAGTTCTTGAACAGGTTTATATTTACGTCGTGTTTATAAAAAATATTCAAATTCAAAAAATTGTTAAACATAGGACGTTTAGTTTGGTTAGGACTTTATGGTCGGGACCATAAAGTTCCAAAGACAAATGTAAGACCATGGTTAAGTTCGCAACAGTGTCGTCTTAAAATTTCGCTCGCCATATTCAAGTTTGCGGTGTTTGACGATTTTGAAAATATTAATTTATTACCTTTGACGGCACAGCAGGTATTTCGATACTAGTTCCGCTATCGGTCCCTGCTGTTCTCGAAATAATTTCTGCCGGGATATTGAATTGTCATTATTGTATAAGGCGCCAATCGATCGTGTCCAAACAAAACAAGAAAATTCACTTCCATTATGCGTTCGCGCATGCAATTGATGCGCTGTTGGTACAGTCATTGACAGCGATGCTGTGCATCGAACTTCGCGTCCAATCACAGTGAAAGTAAAGTGGATCTTGGACGTGCAACCGACTCCAAACGCCTGGCAACCGCCTATTAGGTATGTAGAGGCTATAATTCTGTGATGACGCTTCGCAATTTCCCGTTCCTGGCTGGCTACAGGCGAGAGCAAAAGTGTGTTTAGTGGGTGGGTGCGGTACATGTCAGCTGTTCAACGTGTTTAGTTTTTGTTCGTTCCTGCTAAGGTATAGACAAGAAGAAAAGCATTTCCATGTTTGAACTACGCAATGTTCAAAATGTGTACTGTTATACGCCGTTTTCTCTTTGGTTGCTTTATAGTTGATATCACAATACATTAACATAACATAATAATGTTAGGAATTAATTGTTTTTGAGCTTAAAACGGCAAAATAACATAGAAAGAACCTTACTTTTGATTTGTTTATCTCATCTCAAGTAAAATGTTAACACATCTGTACTTAATGAATGATGTAGCATGGTGTAAATTATCTACCTACTATTGCGCTTATTGTACATATTGGCATTAATATAATATTGTATATATGTGTTTATAATGTAATAGACGTAAAGGCCATTGCCAAACTAAATCCAGACCTGTAGGGCTACCGATGTATTTATACCCAATCAGCTAGTGAAGTAGGAAACTGTTAAGGTTCAATAAACTAAGAGCAAACGTTCGCTTTCTAGAGTACGGCAGTTCGAACCTAGAATAAACTGGTACCCGTATTTGACTGGGTCGCAATAATACCTTCGTGCTTGTGGTGGTTATAGCATTAATAGTATAGTGATGAACCAAATACTACAATAAGCAATAATAGATTCATTGGTATGTAAAAATCAGGATTGAATATCTCTTAAACCTTTTTTAACGTTATACGAAGGTATTGAAAAATGGAATCATTTACCTATGGATGCCTTATTTGCCTATATTGATATTCTACCCTAAGGCATCTTTGTTTTTTTTTTTCAAACGTTGCCCCACACTAGGATTAATTCCTGTGTCGTGGGTGCGTTTACAAACATGAAAATTCACAAACACAAATACCCAGACCGGTACAAATAATTGTGGATCACACAAGGATTTGTCCCGTGTGGGAATCGAACCCGCGACTATTAGACACAGTGGGCGGAGCGACTTAAGCTCTTAACCACTGCGCTAAATCGTCCTGCAACTCTGAATCTATTGGAAAATGGTATACTACCCTAATGCATCTATTGGTATTCCCCAATAGATGGTGGTTCCAATGTGTTGGTTGGTTGGTTCCATTTTCTATCCAATATCTTCGTCTAGCGATAAAAAAGGTTCAAGAAATTTTCTATCCTGATTTTTTCATAGATCGTAAATACTAGATCTTTAGGATAACTGCCGAGCCATAGGGTGATCCCTAATGCTACGGCCAATCCAACGCGTTCAGCCGCGTCCACGGTGGCGATCAGTATCTTCTTATGACTCCGCCCAGATAGCGCGTGCAGGACGCAGGATGCGTTGATGTGAACATTTCCATACAAATATTACTGCAGGAGCTGATCGCCACCGTGCATGCCATCGCGGACGCGGCTGGATGCGTTGGTTTGGCCATATCTTTAGGCTCGGCGGTTATACTAAAGGTCTAGTGCTTTTATATCTGTTGAGGTAATAGCCATCATTGTTTGTTGTTGTTACTATTGTTGAAATGTTAACTGTTGATTTATTTTTGTTAAATGCGTAGACATCTAAATTCTGTTACGACTTTATTGTCACACTAAATGTAAGTCAAGCGAGGGCGGCAGAAATGTACTGTATACACCTACTTTTCGCCGACGATGTCAGATCCCATGTAATAGGGGGCGAGCCTATTGTCATATACCGGACACAACTCCCGACTGATAATGGGAGTTTTTCGATTAAAAGACTACATTTGTCCGACCTAGGATTGGGACCCAGTACCTCGTGATATAATGTTTATAGATTTAGTTAAATGTACTCTAATATAGAATATAATTTAGTGAAATTGTTAGTTGCACAGTTTCTTTACGCTAGTCAAATAGCAAACGTCCAGTGTAGTTCGTACAATATTAAAGGAAATCCGTAAGGTTAATATGGATGGTTAATAAAACTCTACAACCAACTAACATAGTAAATTCACTTTCTAGAGTGTGGCGGATCGAACCAGGAGAACCGTATAGTGGGCGGAATGCCTGCAGGCGTCAACCGATACCCATGGATGGCGAGGCTCGTGTACGATGGCCAGTTCCATTGCGGAGCCTCTCTGCTTACCAAGGAGTACGTGCTTACTGCAGCTCATTGTGTCAGGAAGTAAGTCTTCTTTATATCCTTATGCGCTCGTAGCGTTGTGCGACCGCGGTGTTCTTATCGATTACCAAGGTTAAGCTACGTTCGACTCGGTCGGCCCGAGATGTGTGACCGTTTGTGGCATTGTCATATTCGGGCGTCGCCGTGCTTAGGAAGGCACGTTAAGCCGTTGGTCTCGGCTACCACTTAATGTGGTAGTCGTTAGGCCGAGTTGGAAGCCTTAAAGGCGGCTTGATAAGGTTCAACAGCTGGTGGCTACAAACCTGCCTCCATCAATCCGCACTGGGTCCGCGTGGTGGAGTATGACGTATCTCTCTCATCTGGATTTGTGAGAGAAGGCCTTTGCTCAGCAGTGGGCAGTATAGGCTGATATTATATATATCCTTATGAATATGCCAAGTAGAGTAGCACGCTAAAACATGTTATATAGTAGTGTTCGTCCGAAGGTCGATTTTTGGCCGAAGCCGAAGACGAAGGTTTAATAACACTAAGAAATTTATTTATTTTGGCTAAATTTTGAAAAAGTCATGTTGACTGTTTTTACTTAACGAGATGACTAAAATTACTTACAACTGGTTAAAAATAATAATACTAAAAATAATATTATTATTTATAATATTTATTTACAGCCTGCCTCGTTGGTCTAAGGGCAAAGCGCATCGCTTTGTGATCACGAGGTCCTGGGTACAAACCCTAGGTCGGACAAGTGTGGTTTTTCTAACAAAAGCTTTCCCATACCAGTCCGGAGTCTGGAATTGTGCCCGGTATATGGCAATAGGCTCGCCCCCTATTACATGGGACCTAACATCGTCGATGAAACGTGGGTGTACTCAGTACATCTCTGCCACCCCCGCTTGGGGAATATAGGCGTGACGGTTTTTTTTTTTATTATCAGCATTCGTACTTCATAAATCGTATTAGTACGTTCAATTTTGGTGCTTGAGCCTTCGGCTTGAGCTAAAACTTCGGGCCATTTTAGCTGAAGCCGAAGGATTGGTCGAAGGTGGTATTTTAGGCCGGGTGGCGAAGCATAGGCATGGCATAGGTCGGATACTATTATCTAGTCAGGTCTTGGGTGGCAAGGAGAATCAGAACTATTATGCTTACAAAAACAGTTTTTTTCTTTATGCGTTCTTTCTTTTTACTATTGTTAAAATATCCTCTTTCGGCATTTCCGCTTTGCAAATTTGTAAAGGCTCGCCCCATAGCATATAGTAATTTACAATCGTTTTTGTTCTAGTTATTTTATAATAAATTTTCGGCTTCGCCTATGCCAGTATTGACTCAGCTCGATAACTATGACATGTAACGATGTAAAGTTGACTCTCGTTACATATTATAAAAAGTCTCCCCACTGCGTCCGTACCGAACGGATTTTCGTACGGTTTTTACCTATGGATCGAGGGTTTTTTTTTTTTTTTTTTTTTTTAAAACGTAGCCCTATGGTTTATTCCTGTATCGTGGGTGCGTTTACAAACATGAAAATTCACATAAACAAATACCCAGACCAGCACAAATAATTGTGGATCACACAAAGTTTTGCCTCGTGCGGGACTCGAACCCGCGACTTTTAGACACAGTGAGCGGAGCGGCTTAAGCTCTTAACCACTGCGCTAAATCGTCGGTCTATTCTATTCCTTATACGGTTACTTTTATTAAAGCGCGTGAATAAAGCGCTAGAATGAACAAGTGGCTAACACATGTTTTAAAAGAAGAAGAACCGCTGACAGGTCTAAAAAAACGCAAGTTGTAAGAAAGCGTTTGTGCAAATGTGGGATTAATGTTAATTATTGCTGCGCCGTAGGTTTGTTTATAAACATGAAATGTACATTTATAAACCCACACCTAAACAAATAGATAATTGTCCGTAACACAAGGATCTGTCCTGTGCGAGAATCCAATTCGCGACTATATCATCCCCTGGGTGGAGCGTTTAAGCCGCCAGTCAGATACATAAACTTTCCTTTTAACTTGATGATTATTGGTATATGCACACAATATATAATTAAATACATCAATAAATCTATATATTAAATATGTATTCATGTGTGTATATATATATGTGTTTAATACGTGTGTAGAGTTTTTACAAAAACATCGTTTACAGTTCTCTGTAAACGATGTTTTTTGTAAAAACTCTTTCATCGTTTGCTGGCTATTTTTGACATTCAGTAAGACTATACACAAATAATATTAAAAACAAACAATATTAATCTATGCTCAATTTGAAGTGTATTGTAGCAAATACATAGTAGTGTGTGTAAAGATAGAAGTTTGTATCATTAATTAAATTATCGAAATATGTATGTCAAGTTCAATGGACAGCATTTTCTTTTTGGTTTTTTGTTTCAATAAAAAAAAAAATTAAAAAAAGGTATTCTTCATTTTAATCATTTTTTTTAAATTTAAATTTCATATAATTTGTTCGAAAAAATAGGCAAATTAATAGTGTAACCTTGGCGGAATCTGCGATTATAGAAGTATAGTCTTTGACAAAAGAACCTTAATAAAGTTCAAACTTATAATTTAAATTAGTTATGGTCGAATTTCGACCAATGGGCGACCACTAGTTATATTGGATACTTCTTTATTGAATTGGATTGGATTACCCTGTTAATTACCGCATCAGGACGCAAGGTGGAGTAGGAGCATAAAAGGAAATTGTCAAGTCAAGGGTAACTAAACACAGAGTTATATAACGTTTAGAAGTGCGTGGATGTGCGTGCGCGCAAATCGCGGTCAACACGCGATGTTGCATTGCGATAATACATTGTATTACACCGATTTGCTATTCAAATAAGAAAGCCTTAATTTCCTGTTGATTTTTACTTTATTCATGTTTGGATAGTCACAATCAACTTTTTTTGCCACTATTCTACAAGTGCGATGTATGTTTTGATGCAACATAATTTATGATACAACGAGAGACATAACAAGACATGGTATTTTTTTTTTACGTAGCTCCGCGCTAGGATTTCTTCCATTGTCGTGGGTGCGTTTAAAATTCGCATACACAAATACCCAGACCGAAACAAATAATTTTGGATCACACAAAGATTTGTCCCGTGCGGGAATCGAACCCGCGATTCTTATACACAGTGGGCGGAGCGGCTTATGCTCTTAACCACTGTGATATTTTTTTTGTCTAGACATTACATGTTGACATGACAGTTTATGTTTTGATGCAACATAATTTATGATACAACGAGAGACATAACAAGACATGGTATTTTTTTTTACGTAGCTCCGCGCTAGGATTTCTTCCATTGTCGTGGGTGCGTTTAAAATTCGCATACACAAATACCCAGAACGAAACAAATAATTGTGGATCACACAAAGATTTGTCCCGTGCGGGAATCGAACCCGCGATTCTTATACACAGTGGGCGGAGCGGCTTATGCTCTTAACCACTGTGATATTTTTTTTGTCTAGACATTACATGTTGACATGACAGTTTACAAAACTGAGGGTTTTCCTGCCAATCGGGTCGTCATTAAAAGTTCAGATGTCTTAAATATAGTCATGTATCCATCATGTTACTTAATACATACATACTTCTATGTAGATCGTATCTTATCTGATGGAGAAGTCATCTGTATGTAGACCATTTTTATCCGATGGGCAAGTCAAGAGTCTCCATAGCCGACGAGCGTGGAGGAGTCGAGAGAGTTGTGTTTCTGCCTAACCCGCAAGTTCTGGCCTGTTAATATAAACAGATAAATGTATTTTAATTTTATTTAGCTCAAATCATGTTCTTGTGGAGAATTAAGTGTCAGTGCTTAGAGAGATAGCTTATATAGATAGCTTAATTAGAGCTAGCGAATGCAATATTACCCCGCTAAGTAGGAATTGCATATATTATTGAATTAATATATGTAATGTGTAAACATTCTCAAATATCTCACAGAATCCAAAAATTCGTAGCTAAAAATCGGTAGTAAAGAATACTCTTCAAGTTTTCTTAATCTACAACAGCAGAAAGATGTTAATAAATAAATCTTATGTTTCAGATTAAAGCGATCGAAAATCCGCGTGATCTTAGGCGACCACGATCAGACTATAACCACGGAGAGTCAGGCTATCATGCGGGCCGTTACCGCCATCGTAAGGCACCGCAGCTTCGACCCTGAGAACTACAACAACGACATCGCTCTGCTTAAACTACGGAAGCCGGTCAACTTTTCTAGAATCATCAAGCCGATATGTCTTCCGCCTGCCAGTAAGTGAGAAAATATGAGAAAGCTTTTTTCGAAAATCAAAAGTTAAAACTACAAAATGTTATTTATTTGGGATAAGGCAAGGCATCCGTTATAGCCTGGTTATTCGAACATCCGCAAGAAATCTACGGTTCAAATATCTTTTGAGTCTTAAGGAGTCTATTAGCGATTGTCACTTATTAAACGCTTACAGTTTTCGTGTTTGAGAGAATCTACCAAGATTTTTATAGTTTGTAAAATTACGAGACCAAAGAATAGCGAACTCACTCTGACACATTAGGCTCAAACTACTTCCGTGGACTGTGAGTCTACAATGTTTTTCTCTGCCAAAGTGTCGTATTCAATGGCGCGTGGTCTGTTGGCGTGCTCTTCAAATAATTGACGACCTCTGGTTGCAGCATTTGGCCTAGTCTAGGATAAGGCTAAGGTTATTCCTGTTGTTTGTCGCTAATACTTAGCCAGCTTATAGTTGCCATCTTGTCGATTTCCAGGCTTAGATCCCTCAGGTAAAGAGGGAGTGGTGGTGGGCTGGGGGCGGACCTCAGAAGGTGGGGAGGTGCCGGCTGTTGTTCAGGAGGTTCGCGTGCCCATACTCTCCCTCACGCAGTGCAGGGGCATGAAGTATAGGGCGTCAAGGATTACTAACAATATGGTGAGTGTAATATAACCATTAGGGGCCAAGATAAAAAAATGGATTCTGTATTTATTCGTTCTTGATTATGTGAATTTGTGTTTTAGAATGACATAATATAATGTCCTAATGTGGGGTGACAATCTACATGATGCTGTGAATATTCAGAGTGGGCCATGATCCTTTACGTTCAATTCTATACTGATATTATAAATACGAAAGATTTGTTTGCAATCGATGAACCATTAGAAAACTACAATATCGAAGAGTAACATTAACCCGGTAGGTGGATCTGTTGTCGACCGGGTGTGAAGCCCCGAAAACTGCTAGTGTTTAATTAAAGTAGAAAAGAATAAATTGTTATTCAATTTTTGGTAACTAAGAATGTTATTTTGACTTCAATTCCTATTTTAAAATACGGCGTTAGGATGTGCGTGATATTCTTAATTCAACCGAACGTTTGCGCGTCCTCAAGCTTGGTTCTCTTTTTTTTGAACAGAAGCGGAAACTCGCTATACGTTCTCATATTTTTTTCAACTGGTTTGCTTGTCCGTTGTCAAACATTTCTTTAAAGTTTTTCTTCCAATTTTTAATTCAAACGCAGCTTGGACACAGATTCAAGTCATCCACGTGAAACAAGCGCCTAGCAAGAGGTGATTAGTGTGACATTGTTTGTTTATATAAATATTGCTTTACGCAAAATGCGCGCTGCGACTCTACTTTGATGACCAAAGTTATATGTAATAAGCTTGGGGCTAGTGCCACAGCTAGTGCCCTCTGCGACCCCTCCGTGCTTGAGTTGGCCGGGAAAATTAAAATTAAAACTAAACAATTTCATGGCCCACTCACCCTGTATTACAATACAATAGTACCCTGCCTAGCAAGAAATTCTGACTAGGTACCTTTAACGCCATCTGTTAAATCATTATATTATGACTATGAGTTTTGTATAACCATCCGTTGGGTAGGTGGCGCTACTGTATGTGATTAATTGCAAGTAATAAGCATGGATTTTGAGAATATTGTAGTCCTTAGTTCAATATCTCTAGTATACTATTATAATATTTGGTTCCGCATTCGTTATGAGTATTTATTTTCCTCGTATGATACTTTCCAGATTTGCGCTGGCAGGGCGTCTACAGACTCATGCCAGGGCGACAGCGGTGGTCCATTGCTATTACAACATGGGGACAAGTTCCAAATAGTAGGTAAGTATTTTTTTTAATAGATGATCCGGTAATGTGCGGTTTAGTTTTCAGTCTGCTCTCTTAGAAACTTTCATTTTACTAGCACTGTTCGTATGTCTGTTTTCAAATTTTGTGATCCATTTTTCAATAGCTTGCAGCTGAATTTTGGTATTCGTATGTAAGTTCGGTGATAATGCACTGATATGGTATAATGGAGCTGGTCTGATGATGGAGTCGGAAGGTGGCCATAGGAACATGTCAGCATAACCCCCTCGTGTTTAGGCTCGTTGGATCGGTATTGACTTATATTATATAACCAGAGAGGGTGTTCAGGGTTTGATGATGAATCTGGAAGGGGTCCATGGGAACTGCTCAACTAAGTAAGATATCACCGTTGAGATTTTTTTATTGAAGCAAGATTTAAAAAAAATCTTTTTTAATCAAAATTCTACAGAGTGGATTTTTGAGAATGAGCAGTAACGGGAGCTACTTCAACCGTTGGCGATACAGGAAAACGGACTCAAGAGACTATCCTAAACGTTTGCCACATTATAAGCTGCATTTATAGATTTGAAAAAATTACAGTCAGAAACAAAATGGGCAATTTACACAAAAACTTTCTTTGACGCCAATCGATCCTGTTTGTTATAAGGATCGAAAATTTTTATTGGAACAATTAAGGTTTCGCCACATAGCCGACGCAGCGCGACGGAAGCGCGACGGTGGCGCGGCTTGGGGTGTTGTATTGTACTGAAATATACGGGAGACGCCACACAGCGCAGCCCCGCTCGGTGCGACGGCAAACATTACGACCGAACGTAGCCGAGCGCTTCTGTCACGCTCCCGTCGCGCTCCGTCGGCTATTTGACCAAATCTAAGGTTAGAGTACAAGAAAAGTTAAAAGTTGCAAAAATTTCTCATCGCAAAAATCCATCCTGTATCGCTAGTTATTTAGTCCATTCTGTATAGTCCAATATATTGGATATTGGACAGTTAGTTGTTTGATTTAATGTCTATAATAAATGTACTTTGTGGTTTAACTTGACAGCTGTTAGAGCAAAAGTTCGTTATGTGGTTGGAAACGTAAAAAAAAAACTATGAGATTAGTAGAATATAGGTAACTTTAGTATTTTTACAGGAATAGTATCATGGGGTGTAGGATGCGGAAGACCTGGGTATCCCGGCGTCTACACGAGGATCACAAGATATTTGCCCTGGCTACGGGCTAATTTAAGAGACTCGTGTCTCTGTGTTAAGTAAACTAAATTCCTAAATGTAACATATTAATATATTATTAAATGTGATGTATTAATCAGTCTGACAGGATAATACAAATTTTGTTATATGTAAATAATCAAGAGTTTTATGTAAAAACGTCTGTTTAAACCTTTAAAATATATTTTATGTTATGTACACAGACCATTACACCTTAAGACGTCGCTTTGTTCCAACATGCATATGAATAACTTGGTTATCTTTAAGTTCCGAGTGAATGGGCTATTACTGAGTCAGCGAGTGATATCTTCAGTGACTCATCGTCACTTTTCATCAGATGAAATAGGGGTCAATCTCTGACCTGTCTCAATAAATAAAAAGTTATACAGAATTGGTCGTTGACGACAGCATGATCCAATAGGTAAGAGGGCATGCCGTTCCGATCACTGGATCCAACAGTCACGGGCTCGTTTCCGTGACGGAAGAAATATTTGTTTCAGTCTGGGTGTTTGTTTATGTGAATTTCATGTTTATGTACCCAAGTCAGGAATAATACCTAGAATGAGGCTTAGTTTACGAAATAAAACACACACACTTGGCAAAATTGTTGGGGTCCGAGCACCGATTAGACCGCCCTTTGTTTGTTGATTTTTGGTTCTCAAAACTTATCAAATTGACAAGGGTAGGTTATAGCAATTTTGTTTGTTTCATAAATTGATACGTTTACAGGACACTGCATAAACTAGACATTGGGAGGGTTCTCAGCAATGCGACGTCTAGGAGTAAGTGGTCTGTAGCTTTGTGTTTATCTGCTGGTTTTCAGCTGTCATCGAAACGAAAATAATCGATTCTGTGTACGTTATATATATATGTAGACGATAGTGTTATTTATGATTTGACGATCTATATTAGGTAAAATCAAAATAACAAAACAACTGAGAGATGCTAACGTGTGTAAGTTCTATGCAGCCATTATTTATATTTTCGTAAGGGTACGGCCAAACTAACGCGTTCAGCCGCGGCCGCGGTGGCGTGCACGGCGGCGATCGGCTCCTGAAGTGATATTTGTATGGAAATGTTCACACCAATGCGTCCTGCGTCCTGCACGGGCTATCTGGGCGGCGTTTGCATGCGCAATCAGATGGGACGGGAGATACTGATCGCCATCGTGATCGCCGTCGGGGACGCCACCGCGGGCGCGGCTAATTGGTTTGGCCTTACCTTCATACTATGTAAAGTGTTGTAAATATTATTTAGCACAAGTAATAATTTTAGTGCCAAGTAAAGATATGTTCAAAAATTGTAGTTACACACAAGGTGACTAACGATTTCATACATTTTTTAGTTCCCAGAACCTAATCTAAAACAATACTCGTAGTTTGATGATTAGGTAGATTTAGATTAATTATATTTGGCATGACATTTTAATAAAATAAATTTGGTATGTTGATATTTTGTAACGCGAAAAACAAGTCGTAATTTAGTTTTATTTTTTTAAGTAACAAATTTGAGGTCATTTCTTGTAAACTTAAATGGCGCTTAAATGTCACTTAGATTGCCATAATTAAAAAAACAAGAAATGGATGGATGTCAAATAAATGAAAATGATTGTTTAAAGTATTGCTCGTTTATGATTTTTTAAATCGGACTAACATATTGGCCGGGTGAAATACAACCCAATAAGAGTTTATACGAATATTGCTCTACGCTCGAAGTTTCAGGGCAAATAAGTTAGCGTCGGTGGAGTTTTAAAAGTGCAAAGGTCGGTATAGTGTGACAAGGTTCTTTTGGCTCATTGATGAAATTGTTGATGTGACCTGGGGGTCACTATTAAAATTTTCTTACTTAGGCTTAACTATGAGGGCGCAGTAAACCAAACTGAATTATAACTTGGCTAAATTTCATAGCAAACAGCACCTCAGCGAACTGTCTTCCAGTGACCTTATTCACTTGATGACAGCATTAGTTCCGATTTTGGCCGCGGGCCAAAAGATCCTTGACGGACTGTAGAGGGGATACGAAAGGACTTCTATTCAAATGAATAATTTATTTTTTATTGACCAGTCACATTTTTATTGGCTAATAAAACGGTGCCATAATTCTGCATCATCTGACATTCAAATGGCAAAACCCGTAAAAATACTTTCGCACTGTTAAAACTTTAATGACGTTATATGCAATAGTTATTAAGAATTATGAAGAAGTCTCTTTAAACGAAGCAAGTAAATACAGGCATTATAGAAATATTATCATTAAGACATAACATTAACTTTCTTATTTTTAATTGTTATTTCTTTTTACTTTTTAATAAGTTAATTTAATTTCAGACAGGCCGGTGGTGCAGATTACCATTAGAATTAAGCTATTATGGACTACCCCAGTGTTCAATTAATATTATTGTACATATTAGTAACTTATTAGTAATGCTTGTTAATTTTAAATGATTAAATTCTATTTTGTAACTCTCTCGTTGGTCTACTGGCAGACTGCCTCGGTGGTCTAGTGGCAAAGCGCATTGCTTTGTGATCACGAGGTCCTGGGTTCACATCCTAGGTCGGACAAATGTAGCTTTTGTAACGAAAACTTCCCAGTATGAGTCCGGAGTCTGGAATTGTGCCCGGTATATGGCAATATGCTCGCCCCCTATTACATGGGACCTAACGTCGTCGGCGAAAAGTGGGTGTACTCAGTACACCTCTGCCACCCCCGCTTGGGGAATATATGCGTCACGGTGTTTTTTTTTGTAACTAATCTTATTCGCTTTGGTTCAACCTACGCGCGTAGATACATTTTATTTTGTTTGTTATTCGCATATATATCTACGGTTATTCGAGTCGAATATAGTGTCAAATTGAGACGTAGAAATGCGTGGAATATGTTAATTTATACAGTGAAAGGATCAAATTGAATACAAAAAATGCGAGGATTTTATAATGTTGGCGTCAGTAGCGTAGGCTCTACGCCTTAGGGGATTGAGGGCCCCGCTCCCTTCGAAGAATTGACAATACCCCCATTGAGTCATTACATACTATGTACTAGAAAAGAAACCTCAAGTATTTTTTTTGTAGAAAAAGTTGCCCTCTGCATACACTCTAGTTCCTTTTGTTCCAGTTGCCGTCCCGTAAGACTGTCGAGTGTTAAGTTTGTTTTTTTTATGCCGTAATGTGTACTGAAATACTGTTTAAACAACTAACCCCGCGATCATCAAGAGGCGTTTACGTTGAAGTCGTTAAGTTACTACTCTCTCTACTACTAGTCACGAGGTCCTGGGTTCAAATCCTAGGTCGTACAAGTGTAGTTTTTCTAACGAAAACTTCCCAGTACAAGTCCAGAGTCTGGAATGTGCCCAGTATACGGCAATAGGCTCGCCCCCTATTACATGGGACCTAACATCGTCGGCGAAACGTGGGTGTACTCAGTACACCTCTGCCACCCCCGCTTGGGGAATATAGGCGTGACGGTGTGTGTGTGACGTTAAGTTATATTAGTGTTTGTCTGTTGAAGGGTCACACGGGGCTCTATTCCAGCTGTAATACGTCACTACTTTTTGCTGTATGCGATCTGGCATTTGGCTTCGCGCCAAACTTGTTTTGTCAATAATCTTAATTCTTTTTGGTCCTCAATCCTCATGTAACTCTGGCTTTAGACATTTTAAAGTTCGGAATAACTTTAATAATAAATTATTGCGATTGGTTCGTAATAACATATTTTATGTATATTGCCACGTTTTCTTATATTATGAGTTTCAAATTACTTAAGAGTTGAGAATATAGCCATCTATTTTACAAATTCAGAATCAAAATAAAATATTTTCATTCTCTTTTTAGAACTTAATGTAGATGTTGCGTAATTCCAGTTTTTTTTAAATAAGCTTTACATGAGCAAGCCTTAAAAATATAAAAAAAATGGTAGCTCCCTACTCAATCTATAACTAAGCAGCGTCTATTTTGTAATTCTCAATTTAGATACCAATAGTTTAGACTTAATTTTAGTAATAAGAACCAATGCTCTTTAGGCTACAACTGTGATCGTTTTCACGATAAAATTGTTAGTTTTATTAATCGTTACTAATTTATTTTACTAGATTTTATTGAGAACCTCTAGATATATATTAGATTAAGCTGTCATAAATACGTATTGTAAAAAAAATACATTATTCTCGTTACATGTTTCACATTATTGATATTGTTACGTCCCATAATATAGAGATGCTCCTATACATTAAATTGTTTTAAAAAACTAAATATTTTACGGCTTTATTTTTATTGTGACCCCCAAAAATTACGGTCTAAAGGTTTTATTACTCAGTTTCGTTTAAATCGATGCCAACCATTAAGTTATAAAAGGTGAATTAAGGAAAACCGCAGGCTTGTTTGTTTGGAAATTAGTACCTAAGGAACAGGCTTTTAGGGGATCAGGTTAGTGTTCCAAACGATTTCTGAATCATCAGAATCGCGTTTCAATGTTTCTTGGAAATAATTAATGGAACTTGTTGCTAAAATAATGTTTAGGGTCAAAGACTGATCATTTACTTTTGGTTAACAGGGTATGTACTAAGATCAAGGTGTCTTAACATTTAATATATTACCAGCATTGATTTAAATTATTTATTAATTTAATTTACGCAAAAAATATCTACTTAATTCATTAAAATCTTATTATTATGTTTGAGCAAATTGCGTGTACTAACTTATGGGTACTTGATCAGCCGTGTTACAAGTTAAGCAAATTGGGAGAGGCAAAACATGATTGTAAGGATAGAATGCTTTGTGATCTGCCTACTCCTCGAGGGATTTAGCGGGATGATATGATGGGTGGACATTCGCAGGAAAATGGCTTAAATCCATTAACTTGGAATTAAAAAAAAACCCTTCATCTGGCTTAATGATATAGAAAGGTAGGAAAAAAAAAATAGAGAAAAAATAAGTAATAACCGTATACCAAGAACAATTCTATGATCGTCTCCGAAGTGTCTTTTTGATAAAAAAATCCAATAACGTACTTAAAACCTGATCTAGGATTGGAACAGAGAACTTTGTGATCGCCAGCTAAATTATTCGCTACCTGACCCACGGAGCAATCCATTAGATCCGAGCGGACGGAGCGAACGTGGCAGCCTAATATCTTATCACAAGTTGATTTCAAGGAGGCAAAGATGTACGCAGTGTAATAATGTTTTCTCCTTTTTTATGTAAATGTAACCTCACACTAGGAATTATTCCTGAGTTGTGGGTGCGTTTTCAAATTTGAAATTCACATATGTGCACAAACACCCACACCGAAACAAATATTGGTGGGTCACACATAGAATTGTCCTGTGCGTGGATCGAATCCGCAATGTCTCTGTCCAGTGGGCAGAGCGGCTTAAGCTCTTAACCATTAGACCAACGCGTACGCCAATGACTTACGTAGAAAGAAAATAAAAAGTGCTAAAAATAGTTTGTTGTAATTATACGAGGCACATTTCTAGGATTGTCTCCAGAGTATCTTTCTGATAAGAAAAAAATAATAACTCGCTACAAACCGACCTATAGTGCGACAAGGATCTTTCGGCTCGTGGAGGACACGGACAGGTGTGAAGTTAGTGTTGCCATTTAGTAAATTGTGCTACTTCGAAGAAGAAATTTCAACAGGTGGGTCGTCACGGTTACTAAGTAAAAATGAATTTGGGTAAATTTCATAGCAAGGCAAACGGCAACTCTGCAACTAACATGAAGTGACATTTCACTTGATGACAGCGTTTAGTTCCGATTTTGGCCGCGGGCTAAAAGATCCTTGTGGTACTGTAGGATTAAAACAATAGTCTACGTGATCGCCAGCTACATTATTTGCTACCTGCCCAACGGAGCCATTTAATAGATCCAAGTAGATGAATCGAACCCTATCACAAGATGATTTCAAGCAGGCAAAGATGTGCGCAGTATAATAAAGTTCTCTACCATAATTAATGTTCTTTGGATGCGTTACGACTCGCGGGTGAATGTGCAAAAAGACTGCGACATTGTGACGCGTTCGAAAGTGTCACTTTCCCCGCGTCGACCGGTCGCCGAAACACCTGCGCGATCACTCTGAGCCTTCTTTGGCCGCGGTAGGAACCTTTGAAATAGATTTAGGGTCAAATTTGAACAAATGTTTAAACTCCCAAAATGTCGCACGCTGCGTCTTCTCTATAGGTACATGTACATTGATCCCGATATTCTCGGAATTTTTTTACCACTTATGAACTTACTTATGAATATGATGATATTTATCCTTGCGAAGCCAAGGCAGGTCCTTAATAAGTTTTTTGCAGTCGGCTGTTCGAAAGGTATTTATTGTACAAACGCTGCCGCGCAGCGTTATTATTAAAATGTTATTATTGAAGTATGTATATACCCACGGAGTAAGGAAGGTTTTCTTTTTTCTCTGTATATACCTATTCCTATGAAATCAAATCATAACCTACTAGTTTCTCCTGCGACTTCGCCCGCGTTGACTTTAGACAGGAACCTAACATTTTCCTGAGATAAAAGGTATCCTATGTGTTAATCCAGGTAATAAACTGTGTGCCAAATTTCATCTAAATCCGTTCAGCCGTTGTTGCGAGATTGTGTAACAAACATCCAAACATAAAATCTTTTACATTTATGATGTTACTAGTTGCTGCCCGGGACTTCGTCCTCGTGAACTTTAGACGGGAACCTTACATTTTTCCGGGATAAAATATATCCTTTGTGTTAATCCAGATAATAAACTATCTGTGAGCCAAATTTCATTCAAATCCGTTCAGCCATTTTTGCGTGATTGGGTAACAAACATCCAAAATACAAACTTTCACATTTATAATATTATTAGGATGGTAGGATATAGAGTAAAACTATGTAAAATATACTATATAATTAGTAATATTCAAATTCTAGTCAAAACAAAATGTACTTTTTGGATAATAAAATTTCCAGTATCAGTCTTGTATTCGGAGTCTGCAATGCGTACAACACAAAAAGCCGGCCATGGCGGTCTTCTTCATTGTTGACGAATAGTGTGTGTCCATAGTATACCTTTACCACTCCTGCTTGACGAATATAGGCATGACGGTGTTTTATGAAGGCTGTGGGTCTGCAAGTGCACCACCGTTTGCGCCCCTGGAGGCCGACCCTGCGACCAGCTCTAAGTAACTGTATGCGCATGTTTAACTGCAGATAGTAAAACAAGCTCTAGTTTTTTACGTCGTGGCGCCGAGGTATACATTAGTGATTCCATTTCCGCTATCTATCGCCTAAATCAGACAAAAAAGTTGCTCCAATAACAGCGTTTTGATACCGTTATCTGTCTACGAATCCGTAATGGGTTGGTTACTTGAATTCATTTATAGAATATTAATTTGCGCATTATTGCGCAGTACGATATTTTTTTTGTTAGATCTCATGCCGTCGAAGCTTTTGCTGGTTTCAGAGCTCTTGCTCTATATCACTCACCATGAGGATTTCGCTTTTTAATAATAATAATATCAGCCTTTACTACCCACTGCTGGGCAAAGGTCTTCTCTCACAAAGCGAGGTGAGTTAGGTCATACTCCACCACGCGGACCCAGTGCGGATTGGTGGAGGCAGGTTTGTGGCCACCTGCTGTTGGAACTTAACAAGCCGCCTTTAAGGCTTCCAACTCGGCTTACCGACTACCACATTAAGTGGTAACTGGGACCAACGGCTTAACGTGCCTTCTGAAGCGCGGAGACGCTCGAATATGAAAATGCCACAAATGGTCACCCATCTCAGGCCGACCGAGTCGAACGCTGCTTAACCTTTGTGATCTGTAAGAACACCGCGGTCACACAGCGCTACGAGCGCCTCAAATATTCGATAAAGTCATTTGGTTTTTGAGCAAAATAACAGGTAAAGAGGAGCACCAAATTCGGATAAGTAATATTGCTATCACCGCCATTTCTGAATTCTCATGACATGACTTCAAGCTAGCTTTCATCAAGCAATGGGAAGATAATATAAGTAGGTAATTGGGTTACTTTATACGAAAGTATTATAGAAGCTCCTCGCTACTTCATTTACCAAGGTGCCTATTAGGATCAATGTCAGATTAAAATTGCGGCTTTTAACTACACATCCCGTTAAAAAAGCATGCGGTGATTGGTCTTGTGGTGTAGTATCATTAATTTCTTTGATCGATGTCGTTCCTGACAGACTACAAATGCACGTTCATAAACAAAACGCACCAACAAGAAATTTGCTCGGAACCTAGTTATCAATGAGAATTATTAATCAATATCAGAATACTTCATCTTACCATTATAATCATGTATAAACGAAAATATGATATAAGTATTGCGACTTAAATAATCTTAAAATTGAAATGATGTAAAATATACTATACTATAGTACGCGTAGTGTAGTACTACCTATTTATAGTTAGTAGTAAATTGGACATTGATTTAGATTGATGGCTTTACTAGCTTTGAGATGCTCAGTTCAGCCTTGTTCTAATCATTCCTATTATTATATTTATATATTTAATAGTATTAGCCCTGTTAAGAAACTGCCCCACCGTTGGGCACGGGCCTCCTCTCAAACTATAAGGGTTTAGGCCATAGTCCACCACGCTGGCCCAGTGCGGTTTGGCATTTTTATATTTACTAGATAAGAATAGACATTTGAGATACAGGAGAAGCCTTGTTCACTTATTGGGCGAAAATAAGAGTAGGCAAATGGAAGCAACGGTATAGTACACTGACCTCGGATAACAGGGATTAGTAGAGGATAATAATTTTTTTAAGGCTCATTGTTCAAAGAAGCATAGTTTTAAATATGCCTTTATCTCAAACCACAAGCCCCAACGATATGTTTCACGTGATTGACTAGGAGTAAATCTTCTGTCTCCTTTCCAGATCACTGTACTACCCCTGGCTCTTAGGACGTTGTGGTAAGAGAGTGACATGTTAAACTCCCGTTTTTTTTTGATTATTACACAAAATACAATTCACTGACACAAAAACATGAGTTCAGTAGCTAATTTGCTCTATATACGCCATTTCTATTCCGATGATCTCGTAAATTTTCCTAAAATGTCCTACATGGGTTATACTTCTTAATCGGTCGTAAAGAAAATTATCGTTTTGAGATACTTGGAAGTCTATTTCCTATCATAAGAGATAACATTAAGATGCTATCGGATAAGTGGGGTAGCACATTGACGTATCCAAAACACGTCCGTTGTTTGAAAACGTTGGTGAAGTCAACGCATCTCAGTGTGTGTCCGTCGTTTGTGAGCGCGCGCGACGAGTTCGACGGAGGACGATGCGCTTGCCAAGCGCCAAATTTTGAATTAGTTATTCTAATTTTTATTTTTCATCTTGTTTATTTTCTAAACCAGTATCAGAATGTGGAAGTGTTTATTTATTTTTGTGACTGTGACTCTGACTTTCACTTGCTCCGAGGTTGGTGGCTTATTTACTTTCATTTACTTACTTAATTAATTTTACGGTATCCAATATAATTTCGATGTTTAACAGACTGTGTAATTAAGTAGATCGCTGAATCGATTTATTTGCCACAAAATATGATGCTATTAAATCTTTTTGGAGCAAGGGAAATTAATCGAATATGGTTCTTATTTTGCATGCAACATTAAGCGACGACGCGACGTGCAATTATTGAGCACATTTTTGTGTTTTGTACGAGACTGTCATATCTTTTTATGGTAAATAAATGTAAAAAATGTCTCAGAAAATTTAAGACTTTACACAAAACAGCTTTGTATGTATGCTAAATATAGGTGGTTGTTTTTATAGTACATATAAATTGATCAAATAATAAGATTCTTGTATGATTTCATGACGCATGATCGCAGGTTGTTGAAGAATAGTCCGTTATTTTAAGGATTGGCCTCGAAAATATGTAGGTAGATATGACGTTTCAGTTAACTGTACTATTTTTTTAGAGAGTACAAGGTGTTTAATGGGTTATTTATTTATCTGTTTGAGCACACTCTTTCCGAAACCTAATTTATGAAGATCTATTATATAAGCAATCAAGGAATATTTTAGCTAAATTGCAAAAATATAAATAAAATAAGTTCTTATGAAATATGGTTAAGCCTTAAATTGGCTAAGTGAATAGGGAACCTAGTCCCAGGTTCGATGTTTATATAGGACATGCGTGTTCGTCGTTCACAAGCATATCTGTTGTAACCGTTTATGTAGTGCTTATAAAACACGATTTTGTATCTTGATCAAATGAAAATTAAAATTATCTAGAAAACGGTTACACCAAAATGAACAATTAAAAATATAAATCTTATAGATTCTGACACGGCCGTGCCCATGTACCCCAAGCTGTATGGTAGACATGTTTTGTGTACATGTCTTGCCGGTGATGTTAGATCTCAATGTAATAGGGCAAGAATATTGCCATCATACCAGTCGTAATTCCAGGCTCTTAGAATTTTTGATAAATAAACCATAATAAAAGAGAAAGAAAAGATATTTATTAGCTAGACTGACAGTCAAATACACCACAAAAAGAATGTTAATACAAAAATAACATGCACTAACTATTTAGTAAGTAAAGTATAGCTGTGTTGCAGCGTGAAACACAACATAGCGATGGTTTTCAGTGGTACCCTAAATGACGTTCGCGCAGGAAGCACACTGCGTCCTATCTAGGATTTGAACCCAAGACCTCATAATCGCAAGCTATACACTCACAATGAGGCACTATAACATAGTAGACCTGGCAATATATTATGTAGTATAATATTCTTCTTACAGGAAGATGAAGGCCAAGATACAAGAGGGGTATTTACCAAGAACTTCTTCGGCGGAGTATGGGGCAATCGGCCACCGCTACTGGAAGCTAACCTGGCGAGGACTTCGTGTTCCTGCAGTTAGTATTGTGATTATGCTGTTAAGATATATTTTGGGTTCTCATCTGTTCGTTCTTTTCGGTTAGTTTACTACATAAACCTTTTAGTACCAAATTTGGGAAAAATTCCGTGAGTTCATGCGTTTTTGCCACATCTTATTAACTATTACCAATTAAACACTTAACGCGGCACGTTACAATAACTTTGTGAAATGATACGAGTAGTTTAATGGTACTCCAGTCCAGTGACATATAGTATACCATTACACGTTCATATCTCGAAATTATAGTAACGTGCTGCGTTTGATCATCACGAATAAAATCCCTGTAAGTAGAATCAAAGAGGGCTTTCAAGTAGGCCGCGTTAAGCTTTTGTCGTATCCATGGTGCTTTACAGCAGCAGGACAAGTTCAGGAGGCGTGACAAGATGTAATACGGTATTTGTTGATAACCGATTTGTCTTACGTGCTAGTATGACGCGCCTTGACAAAGGTTTGACACAATAAAACTCGTTTTAAGAATTGTATTGTATTGACAAGACTATTTTGACTTGCTTACAAAACTTGAATCACGGGGCAACAAAAATTTTGTTCAGCGCGAGAAAAGACGAGCTACATGTGCTCCTGGACTTGTCCTAGTTATTTTCTCCATCTCGCGGTTGATTTGCTAATTTTCCGTGTCCAATCTCCAGCTTTGTAAGGGAGGGAAGTGGAATTTATGTTTTTCCTACTCTTCCTGTTTTCTTCTTTTCCTAGTTTAATTTATAGCGGGTTCTCTGAGACTCCCGACGCTTAAACTTCGCCTCGGTGTCATCGATGATGACTATTTTGCTCCTGGCGTACAGGAGGCATACGGGATTAGTCCTATTAAAAAAAACTTTAAAAAAGGAGGAGGTTCATATTTCGTCTGTATTCTTTTATAATATTGATTGAGATATTATGGGTATTATGTCAATCCTATAGGTACTCTACCATAGAACTAAGCAGAATGTTAACCGACTTCAAAAAAGGAGGAGTTTCATATTTCGCCTGTATTCTTTTATAATTTCTTTGTTTGTAAACTGATTTTGATGATTCTTTTTGCATTAGGTTCAGTATAGCTCCGTGATGGTCGAATTTCGTAATAGGATTGACGTAATACCCATAATATCTCAATCTACGCATTCGTATTGTTTGTCGTTAAGGAGTTCCCTGGTGTATCTTCAAAGTACAAGGTCCAATACTGATGAAATTAAAATAGGACCACCTTGAAACTATATTGAATCCAGCGGAGAAAGAATCATCCAATTCGGTTTATAAGCAAATAAGTTATAAAAAAAACACAGACGAATTATGGACCTTCTCCTTTTTTGAAGTCGGTTAACATTGTGCTTAGTTTTATAGTAAGGCACCTATAGGATTGACTTAACACTCATATTGTCTCAATTTGCACATTCCTATTGGTTGTCGTTAAGGAGTTCCGTGGTGTATCTTCAAAGTCCAAGGTCCAATACAAATGAAAATTTAAATAGGACCATCTTGGAGCTATACTGAACCCAATGCAAAAAGAATCATCAAAATCGGTCCACAACTGACGGTAATATCGGTGAACATACATAAAAAAAAACGAAAAAAGAAGCATACATACAACCGAACATTAAACCTTCTCCTTTTTGAAGTCGGTTAAAAATAGTGCATGCCAAATTAGAATATGACTACCAATGGCCATTTAGTTTGTTGCCATTGTTTAAGTAACAACAAAGTAACAAGAGCGAGTCGTAAGCACAAACTCAATTTACAGTAGTCAATCCATATGTATGCCGTATGTATAAAGGAAAGGTCTGTAGTATAACAACCAAAGAGTAAATAAAAACAATGGTATCAATAGAGGATATGTTGTTGCGGTCTTGGCTGCGGTGCTGCGCGGCGGGCTGTTTAAATTTAAATGCGGTCTCGAACAGGTTCTTGTAATTTACACGTAACAGAAAAGTTCCTACTAACGTTCTTACTAAGTGTAAGTGCGTCATCATAATATTATTATGGTACAGACTTTTTAAAAAAATGAGTAAATACAATGTAAGCACGACGTCAAAGAAACAGAAAGCGGAAATGCCTTCTTATAAATTTACCTGCTCAGATTTTATAAAGACCTCCGAAATTAACGAAAGAAAGCCGGTCAGATGAATAACAGATATTATTGAAGTTAATACTCAAATATTAGCCTTATTAAGACTTTCTTTATGCACTCCGTAAGTAGGTCTCTTGTCGGTAACTTCTTAAAGTTTTTTATGTTTTGTTTTTTAAAAACGTAGCCCCACACTAGGATTTATTCTTGTGTCGTGGGTGCATTTACAAACATGAAAATTTACATCCACAAATACCCAGACCGAAACAAATTATTGTGGATCACACAAAGTATTTTCTCGTGCGGGAATCGAACCCTCGACTATTAGACGCAATGGGCGGAACGGGTTAAGGTCTTAACCACTGCGCTAAATCGTCCGTCAAGTTATAAGGACTAGCTGTGTTGGACTATCTTGCATTATTATACATAATCAAAAAGAAAACGGACGTACCCAAGTAGGTAGGTACCACGATATGTTTATTTAGGACTAGCGATAGGAAGGTCGATTTAATGCTGCGCAGAAGTTGATCGCGTATTTACATTGGTAACGTGTAGCTTTATTTATGTATATTTTACCTACTTACATAATTTAGCACGCTGTGCACACCTGTAATAGATTGATACACTATGAATGTATTGGCCTAAGTTTTATATGTTTGTATATTGTGTAATCGATTGTTGGTGAGCCTATAAACTAAAATAAAAAGAAAAATAAAAAAAATCTCGAGTATTATAATAGCCTATACTGCCCACTGCTGGACAAAGGCCTTCTCTTACAAATCGAGGTGGGAGAGATTAGGTCATACTCCACCACGCGGACCCAGTGCGGATTGATGGAGGCAGGTTTTGTGGCCACCTGCTGTTGGAACTTATCAAGCCGCCTTTAAGGCTTCCAACTCGGCTTGACGACTACCACATTAAGTGGCAGCCGGGACCAACGGCTTAACGTGTCTTCCAGAGCACGGAGACGCTCGAATATGAAAATGCCACGAACGATCACCCATCTCTGGCCGACCGAGTCGAACTGCTTAACCTTGGAAATCGGTAAGGACACCGCGGTCGCACAGCGCTACGAGCGCCTGTCGAGTACCGTAATTCAATACTGACGTGTTTAAAGTCCTGAGGGTTTTGCACGAATAGATTGACGTTAGTGTAGCATCTTGTTGTCATATCTATGTTAGTAAATTTGAAGTGTGAAAAGAATAAAATATGAACTTGATAGCGTTACTCTTATGCAAATCTATCTATAATACAAATATAATATATTCGCTGAGCAAGAAATTTGCTAACCCGCCAGCGTGAGTAGCTTCTTTACATGACTACACTGTCTCCGCTTTCGGCACGAGGTGGCAAAATATAAATCAGGTCTAAGGTAACGGTTGCGTATTTGTAATTGTACAGTAAATTATATTTTTCTAATGGTATCAATTTATTACTAATTTCAGAATGCGGCGAAAGGAACGAGGTGTCCCGTATAGTAGGAGGCGACGAAGCTGGAATCAACGAGTTTCCCTGGATGGCAAGGCTTACATACTTCAATAGGTTCTATTGTGGAGGGATGACGATTAACGACAGATATGTGCTCACTGCCGCACATTGTGTAAAAGGGTAAGGGTTGTTTTAATTTTTTATATCTTAAAAAATGGTTCTGCGCCGCTGCCAGTTGGCAGTGTGCCTAGACCGCTAACAGCATCATTTATGTGTTAACCAAAACATTTGCCAGCGTTCTGGTCGCCAATCGAAATTTCTCGGAATATTAGGTGAGCTCCCGGCCTCCATGGACCCAATGTCTCTATCCCAAATGCCTCAAATATGGACCCTGAAACAAGGGAATTATTTTTGCGGGTCTTGAGGTATTCTGCTCTCAATTCAGCGTTGCCTCGTCGGACGATGCTGGAAGATAAGAGGGAGCGAGTATCTTGATGCCATTACTATAGGTATGGGGATGTTTCCAATCCGTCAACGAGTACGAATAGCGCGCTCCCGCCTAGCTACATCATCAACGTCATCATCATCAACTTACAGCCGTCTACTGCTAGGCGTAGGCCTGCTGCTATTGCCCGCCACCGAGTAAGATCCCCAGCTACTCTTATCCAACTTGATGCGGGAGTGCGTTGTTCCTAGCCATCGCGACCAGTCTACATCTTTCTACATTTTTTTTGTAAGAGTAACTGAGTCTAACTAGGCCTCATACGAAGGCTTAAGGTCATCCAATGGGCAATGGAGAGAGCTATGCTCGGAGTCTGCCTGCGAATAAAATATGACGAGAGTCACAAGAGAAATAAAATTACCGACCTAGCCTTCAGAACTGCCAAGCTTAAGGGTTAATGGGCCGGGTACGTCGCTTGCAGAACTTAGCCGTTGGGGTAGCAAGGTTCTCGAGTGACGACCACGTACTAGAAGACGTAGAGTGGGCAAGCTCTCCATAAGATGCACCGATGACCTGGTGAAGGTCACAGGTAATGCCGGTTGTCGTGGCGATTTATGGGGAGCCCTTTGCTTTTGCAGTTCTTGTATGTTTGCAGCAGTTTGCAGCAGAGATTCTTCAAAGAAAGCGGTTTTTGATATGGGCTCAAATCAATATAGCGTTTAAGTAAAATAGAATAATTACTTCTTCTGTCTATTACGTATTCCCTATATTTTGCGTCGGTTGCCGTGGTAATGTATCTTCTCCAGGATTCCTAAAATAGTAGTGGGCAGATAAATATAGCAATTTTACATTTTAGCAACTTTATTGCTAAAGAAATTTTTTGTTAAGTAAACTATATATCTAATGTGGAATGGAAAGCTTTTGCTCTAAGATTTATATTGCCTGAATTTACATTTATCTATTATTCAAATCGGGTATCGGTGTTGGCGGATTTATTTCTATAATTTACAAATTTAAACTTGTTCTATCTAATATGTATATATTCCCCGAGGGAGGGTGCCAGAGGTGTCCTGTGTATAACCAATTAGGTCCCAATGTAATAGGTGGCGAGCCTGTTCTTATCAATTAGGCTCTGGAAATCTCCTGAGAGATTTTTGACAGAAAAACCCCAATATAACTTTGTCCGGCCATTCCAAACCCAAACCTCGTGATTACCAGCCACAATAGACTCTACTAGTCTGACGAGACATTCAAAATAAAAATATTGAACTATGGAAAGATACGTAATCATTGAAAATGTGGGAAAAAACAACTTTTGCACCATGGCCAAATAGACCGACAAAGAGAAGGACAATTGTTGGCTTGAAACAGATATACAATGCGAAAGTGTAGGGATACAAGTACCGGGGAAGACCTAGAATATCTTACCATGACCAAGTAGACTGTGTCTTATATGAAAGACCAATCAACGGTCTTCGATGCCAGCAAGCGTGTATGAGACAAGCTATGAGAGTGGAGGAAGCCATAGAAGTCTGTAAGTATAGAACCTGTTGGAACTCTGTACCCTCTTTCCACCCCAAAAGCAAGAAAACATTCAAATGTTACAAAACCTCATCGTTATTGTTTCTCAAGAAATTTTTGGTGATGTTTATGTATTTGGTATTCATATTTTTTTAGAGATAATTTTTATTATAGCGTAGGCGCACAATATGTTTTTTCTACAAGTCTTTTTACTAGATATATCAGATGTTTTATTCCTTTCGGTTCAGAAGCGAGGAACGTGTTTACACGAGGTTCATAATGTTTGCGATGCGCAAACCGCGAAACTCTCGAAAGAATATTGACTTGTACTGTGTAAACTATGACCAGTGTCTTCTATTACATTATTGTACAACTAAGTCTTCTGTATTTAAGCGAACGCACAGGGAGACCATAGGTTGCCATAGGCGACATCCTAAATATTGATCTATCTATCTATTTATGTATATCATCACGCCAGTTCCCTTTTGGGGTAGGCAAAGAGTACTGAGTTCCAATAGGTTCTTTCCTTGATGTACTCGCAAAGTCGCTAATTACCGGTGTTATAAATGGAAAAAGAAATTCCACATCATAAGAGAGCCACATTATTATGAAACTACATACATTTTAATAACAAAGTCTTTAGCTTAGCCGTGGTAGATTTAATAAATAGGTTACTAACCGTCGATATTAGCTATATAAACTTTACTATGAAATACAAAGCCAATTATTTTATTACTTGTATTGAAAACTGTACAGCGATCTTAGCGAATACTTGAACTAAAATCTACAACTGCTATAGATTTCGGAAGGACCAAAACATGCTTAAAGCAACACATGGTAGAGCTACTTAAGTTAGTAAAGTTAGACAACCAACTATCCTGGCTTGTGACTGTGAAAGTGAACCTTCTACTAGTGCTAAACGAATTTCCATGACTTGCCCAAAATCTTAACTTAGTAATTAATTTCGTGCGAATTCTTGCTTAAAGTGTGTCATTGGTTCACCATCAAATGATTCATTAGTCATGTAAGTGTAACATATAGATGGCACGGATTACAATTTTCTACACTAAACACCTTTGAAGATGCCTACTTTGAAATTCAATAGCCCTTTCCCTAGTGGTAATGAACCTAAACAAGCATAATTAAGGTTAATAGAAGCAAGGTGATGACATAAACCATTCAGTTTCTAACAAAAGAATTAGTTAACTTGATGACACATATGCAAGTAGGTTAATGACGAATTGACGAAGGTTATTGATTAATAGTTGTAATATTCTGTCGCATTGTTTGTCAAATTGGGGTTATTTCTTTTTTAACGACGTATTCGGGACCATCATACACTTAAATTTTTCGGAAATACACATAGCATACAATGCGTATAACATTATTGGAGTTATTAAGTTCTAAGATTTATGCGAATATTACACATGAAATAAAACAATTTTTCAGATTTTATCTTAGTTTGCTTCTGATTTTTAATTTCCTGTTAATTTGATTTAACATTAAATTTGATTTTTTTTATTCAATCTGCAAAGAACCCTCCAGCTTTTTTGCCATTGTTCGTTATAACTTAAACACAAGAGGAATATATCAGCCCAATATTTTTCCCATTTCTGCAAGCGGAATCAAAAACGTAGCAACGATCTTAGCCTTTGGCTCCAACCACTAGACAAATTTAAGCAGCAAGTAAATTATGACTAATATAGTTTAATATGAAAGTGCAGATGACATCGTAAATCATCGATAGACGAGTCCAATAACCTAAGAATTAGTAAACAAGTCCAAAATTAATTCACAGTCGGAATTGTGAATTCCAGTCAATATCGATAAGTACGTTCACCTTGAAACCGGCCCAAAAGCGAGCTCCGAACTTAAAGTTCATTATCCTCGACAAATGACCATTTTAGGCGTCTTTGTTATGACTTTTAGGTCGACAGCTTAATGATCAGGTAAACAAAGTTTGCTTTTAAACAAAGCGAGGGTCAAGAAGTTCAAAGGGTTAGGAATGTATTTCGATTTGTATATTGAAATACGATTTGTTGATAAATAAGTTGTGTTAAAAATGAGGTTCTATATTCGAAAATGGTATTATAATATTATTATCAGCCACCTGCACCATTGTACTGGGTAAAAACCATCTTCCATTAGTCAAAGTGAGTGAGAATAGATCATTACTTAACTACGGGTATCTAGTGAGGATTTTTCCGGCATTTAAATCAATTAAGCAATGAAATCCGGCAGGTTTATGGCCATTTGCTGTTGGAACTAATCAAGCGGCCTACAAGGCTTCTAACTTGATTTGACGATGGTAATCCACATTAAGTGGCAGCTAAAATCAAAGGTGTAACGTGCCATTCAAAATGCGAAGAAGCTCAAAAATGGAAATGCCACAAACAGTCACTCGGCTCAGATGCTCCGAAATCTTGGCAATTGCTAAAAAAAACACGATATCATAGAGCTGCGAGCTCCTTGTAATAGGTAGTTTTCATTTGCGGCATAATGTGGCTGTAACGATGAAGGACGAAACATCTGGACGAAAACTGGACTATTATAAAAATATTCAGCAACCTGCTGAATAACACAAAATAATACCCATAACTAGCATTCAAGTAAATCTTTGATCTTCCATGACTCCCTGTTTACTGGGGCACCGACCGACTTTCCAGACCACTAAGACCCGTGGTATGGTCACTCACCAGCAGTTCACCAAGAGCCATCTGCAAGAAAATGCAAATTTAGTTACTATTACAATATTTGATCCAAAAGATCTTTTCCGTGATCTAAGCCATTTGGAAATCAAACCCAGCAGCGTAACTCAAAGGACTCCGTTATTTAATAGATGTGTTGTTAAACAATAACAAGGTAACAAACGCACACGAGTGAAAGCGTGGATGAGGAGACATTAATAGTATTCATGACCGTGGTCCTCTAAACCGTCGTGTGTAACTTTCGCTCGAACTTGACTCGGAAATGATTGAAGCGAAACATGACGGTCTGTTATACAATAGATCGTCACGGAGTCCGAATTTTATGTTTGTCACGCTAATTAATCGATTTTAATAGTAGAATTTCTATGAATTCGATTCGAAAGCCACTGGAGTTCAACTTGATAAATTATGATCTACGTTTTCAAATAAGTTTTTTTAAACTTTTCCTGCTTTCTTTAATCATTGGAAACTTTTAGGCGCATCTCGAACCTCTGCGCCGCACAAAATAATTTGTGATTTTGTTTTTATTATTTTGTATTAGTATATAGCAGTAATAATGCGCATGACCTCATTGATCTCTATATATAAAAATGGAGCATATCAAACCTGGTTTTATACCCTTGCAAGGAGACGACGCAAAATGTCTCGTCTATTTTTATTAAAACAAGTTTCTTGACATGTTATGGTGTTCCGAAATATAATTGGATGCGTCAGCTATGTTTTTAGATTGTAAGATTATAACCATTTAACTTAAAAACGAATTTATGTGTTTGTTTATGTGACTCGCAAGCGCAAAATCTAGACTTAGGAGCTTATAGATTAATTGTAGTTTTATGTTGTCAGTAGAAGCTTTCAAGTCATTAGTCACGATTATTAAACTAACTACTCAGTTGTTTTACAAGCAAACATCTATATAATCATGCTATTATATAGATGTTTGCCCTGTGTACTCTCTGCCAACTCTGCAAGGGTTCAGGCATGATGTTATATTAGTAAAAGTATTCCCTCATCTCATTGTCTGTAGTTTTTAAAATGAAGAGCTAAGAGTAATATTATAACTCTTGGTCACATTCCTAAAAAACGTCGAAAAATTCAATCTGTGCTACTCTCACAACCACAGAACCTATTAAGTCAAAACAAGTAGATAGTTGATTAAAATATGCATTTATATTACTTTTAGGTTCATGTGGTTCATGATCAAAGTGACGTTTGGCGAGCACAACCGCTGCAATGCAACGCAGCGGCCGGAGACCAGATTCGTGCTTCGAGCCATAGCGAACAAGTTCACGCTCACCAACTTCGACAACGACATAGCCCTACTGCGGCTTAACGAGCCAGTCCCTATTTCTGAGGTCATCAAGCCTATATGCTTGCCTACCAGTGCTTGTAAGTTTCTGTTTCTTCCTCCCGACGCAAAAAGAGAGGTGTTGTAAGTTTAATTGTCGGTGGCAACGCATCTCCTAAACGGATGAACTGATTTTTTTAACGGTGACTTGATCGAGAATATTCTTAGATATGATTCATTGGAGTCAAGGGTATTTTATTTTTTGTTTCACTTGCCTGTAGACATTTTTTTGCAATAAACTCCAAGATTTGGACTCATTAAGAGTCTTCATGTTATGAATAATTTTATCAATTGCTTTTCAACAATCATAACGAGTCACTGGAATAATATTGTTTATTCTTCTTCTCAATGCTTCACTCTTGACAGAGTCAAGATGTGATGCAGTTACTGGAGGCTGATGTTGCCTGCTTTACGGTAGTTTATAAAGTTCCTTTTATTGCTTGATAAGTAAACCAAAAACTTCAACAAATATGGAAACAATTGGGCAATTGTTTCCATATTTGTTGAAGTTTTTGGTTGAACTAATAAAGAATATCCTTAAATAGGTAATAGAAATTTATTGTGCTCATTATAATGACTCTTTGTAACCGGATATTTCTTTTCTTATAGCTGAACTTTACATCGGTGTGAAGGCCGTAGCATCAGGCTGGGGGACGCTCTCTGAAGAAGGCAAAGTTTCATGCACGTTGCAGGAAGTAGAAGTGCCAGTTATAAGCAACCAGGAGTGTAGGAATACCAAGTATACGGCTTCAATGATTACTGACAACATGCTGTGTGCGGGATATCCGAAGGTTGGCCAAAAGGATTCCTGTCAGGTAATACTCCACTTTTTATATTCGACTTTTGGCTAATGATTATTGCTGCAATGTGAAAGTGGAAGGATGCAGGTACCGGGGAAGACCTAGATTATCTTACCACGACCAAATAAACCGAGTCTTATCTGATGGAAAAGTCAAGAGTCTCCGTAACCGGCGAGCGTGTATGAGACGAACTATGAGAGTCGAGGAAGCCAGAGAGGTATGTAAGGAAAGAACCTGTTGGAACTCTGTACTCTCTGCCTACCCCGCAAGGGATCTGGCGTGAGGTTATAGATAGATAGATAGATAGATTATTGCTGCGTTTGGTGACGATGTGCTGAAGCTAGTGAATGAGTCTGTATATCCTTAAAGCGCACTCAGTAAGTACGGAAATACACCGCTGACATAATGAGAAGAGTAAATGCAGGGAATAGAGTGAATGGTGTGATGGGAAAGCTACTTGGGTACCGGCACTTAAGCCAAAAGGCTCAGCTGGCGCAACGAAGTGACTGACCCAACGTTGTTCCACGTTGCCATATGGCAGTGACAGTTGGGTATGTAAAAAAGAGAATGTAAGCAGGATAAATGCGGTTTAAATGCGAGTTCTGTGGAAGATGTGCGGAATAAACCTGACCGACCGTATTTGCAACAGCAGATTAGTAAGAGCGTGCAGGTACGGAAGATAGTATCGATGTAAAGATGAAAAAGCGTATGCTCAGGTGGTTCGGGCAAATAGAAAGAAGTATGGAGTAAAAATTAAAAACCAGATTTGCAATGCGAAACTGGAAGAATGTAGGTACCAGGGAAGATCTAGGTTATCTTACCATGACCAAATAGACCGTGTCTTATATGAAGGGCAAATCAAGAGTCTCCATAACCGTCGAGCGTGTATGAGATAAACTATGAGAGTGCAGGAAGCCAGAGGAAAGAACCTGTTGGAACTCTGTACTCTCTGCCTACCCGGCAAGGGATCTGGCATGATGTAATAGTTAGATAGACTTTTACTAATGCTTCTGTACATCTAAAGTATGCAAGAGATGTTTCAGGAAAAAAAAGACCAAGAGGTGAATTTTGCCCGACGAACTTTTTATTACAAGCTTTTATTTAACTTGCACTGTTCGTATGTCTGTCTGTCTTTCCGGTCCAAACTTGTGATCCATTTTTCAAGCGGTGATCCGAACAAGCTGAAATTAGACATACGTATGTAGGTTTGATCACAATACAATAAAATGGTCTCTGGTATGGTTATAGATAGATAAAGTTAGAAGGTGGCCATAAGAACATGTCAATTACACAACATAACCCCCTCGTGTTTAAGCTTATTGGATTGGCATTGACGAGTACTGTAGACCCAGATGGTGCCCAGGTACTGATGATGGAGCCCGAAAGAGGCCATAGGGACTCTTCAACTAAGAAAGAAAACTATCTACGTTGTATTTTGGCTTTAAAAGCTTATATTTAAAAAGATATTTTTAAATTAAAATTTTGCAACTGTACTGAGTATAATACATGTCTTTATCTATGAACATACTAGACTTTTTGAGTTATTTGTGCATTATACTGAGTTCTTAGATTTACGCGAATATTACACATAAAATAAACCTATTTTACGGATTTTATCGCGGTTTATTTTTGATTTTTAGTATCCGAGGTTTTCGACTTTCTAGTGCTTTGCAGCACCCAAGGTCACGGGAGGGACTGAGGTGTTAGACGTCTTCTAACCGGCGTATTTTATTTGCAATTTCCAGTCCGTACTGGTTCACATACTGAGTTCTGCGAACTATTTTACGTTGTATGTTGTTGTAATTAATATAGTTTTATTTCATGTGTAATATTCGCGTAAATATAAGGCTACATGGATGTAAGATTACAATGAAGATTGCAAGCCTCTTGATCTTGATCTCTCTTGATCTGAGTTGTTTAGGCCCACTCGTACGAACCAGGGTTCGCGTTACCTAACCTAAGTATGTTTAAACACAACTGTCATGTTTCGAGATGAGCTGTCAAGTAAAATAAATAATGACTACAAACTACCTAGATTTGTGTCGAGAAGCGCTACGTTTGTATGATTGCGTCCGCTTAATCCAATGAGATGCACTAACTTGTATATACGATAGCCTAAAGCTATAACTCAATGACTAGAATTACCTGCCACTTAATAATTATATTTCAGGGTCAAGTGTTTAACCATGCACCTGTGTCATGTTTCAGGGTGACAGCGGCGGTCCACTTATCGCGGAGAGAAAGTACGACAAGCGCTATGAACTGATCGGTAATGGATACAGATAAATTTAAATGCATGCCAAATATTTTGTCTTCCAGTACAGGCACTTTTGCATGGTGACGTAATAACTTTCACGCGATCTTCGTTTAACCTGGTTTGACTTGAATGGTATTGTTCATTCTTGCTTGAATTCGAAAAGCTGCAGAGTTAGGTACCTATGTAGATTTTCCGTGTGAAAGATTGTAGAAGAAAATGGCTTCGTTACTCTAGTGGTGAATAGTGCTGCTGGTAACCAAAATGCTGGTCGAAAAAATATTGCAACTTTTCTATCGAATAATTCTATTTTAAGAGACTGAAATTGTACCCGTGTAATTGGGATCTAACGTAGTCAGCAAATTGGCGGTGCACATAGTAGGTCTCTGCTGCTTTTGCTTGCGGGATGTAGGCGTGACGGACTTTTTTTAACTACTGTTGTTTCATATTGAAGATGAATCTTGTTCCATAGTGCTATATGTCTTATCCTTCTATTTCTTATGTCCCCATCTTATTGTTTATCCGCTATCCACATTTTACCACTTTCATATAAAATCGGGCTGCAATGTCCCACTGCTAGGCAAAGGCCTTTCCTAATAAATTGTGGTGAAAAAAATTCTCCACAACGCTGGCCTAGAGCGAATTTGTGGAGGCCGGTTTGTCTCCATCTGCTGTTGGAACTTATCAAGCTGCTTGTTAGGCATAACGACGGCTTAACGAATTAACGACTACCCTATAACTACGGCTTAACGACTACCACATTATGTGGCAGCCGGGACCAACAGCCTAACGTGTCTTCGGAAGCACAGAGACTCTTGAAAATGAAAGCACCGCAAAACGGTCACCAATCTCAGACCGACCGAGTCGGCTGCTTAAGCTTGGTGATCGCCGCTAGAACACCGCAGTCTCGCTGGGCTGCGAGCGCCTTTATTTCCATCTTGTTATATGCATTAAAGGAGAATAGGAGTAAGATTTTCACATAATGCTATACCTTCAGGAAAGGAATTCGAGTTATATAGCACATTTGATATTTACAGCACATTTGATATTTTTACAGATTATGCATCAGAAAAAAATCCGCTATTTGTCAGCATGATCCCCGTGGTCATAAGGCTTAAAATGAGAAAGTTTTTTTTATTGTGCATATTAATATAACTAAGCACTTTTTAGAATTAGCAATGTATAAGATGATATGTTTCCAAATGTCACAAAGTAAACTAAAATAATTATTCCAATTTTTTGCATTACTGATTCAACTTGAAATAATCCCTTTTAAACGATCAGCAGGAATAAATAAAATAACTGGATAAGTAGGACTCGCGCTCTGAGGGGTTCATACCGGGTTCAGTTTCGGCCAGTTTCAGCGCCAAATTATAGTTTCGTCGAGTCTAGAGAACTCGTCAAGACAAATGCAATGAGCCCAAACACGGCGGGGTTATGTTGAGTAGTTGGGTAGTTCCTTTGGCCACCCTCCGGTTCCATCATCAGATCCTGAATATCATCAGAGTCTATAGAACTGGCCAAGGCAAATCCAACGAGCCCAAACACGGCGGGCTATGTTAAGTAGTTGGGTAGTTCCGTTGGCCACCTTCCGGCTCCATCATCAGACCCTGGACAGCGCCCGGATTTATAAAACTCGTCAAAACAAATCTAACGAGCCGAAACACTGCAGGATTATGTTCAGTAATTGAGAACTTTTATTGGCTGCCCTCCAGCTTCATTATCAGAGCCTCGACATCATCCGGGTCTACAGAACTCGTCAAGATAAATCCAACGAATCCAAACACCGTGGGATTATGTTAAGTAGTTCCATTGGCCACTCTTCGGTTCCATCATCAGATCCTGGACACCATCAGGGTCTACAGATCTCGTGTAGACAAATGCAACGAGCTCTAACCCGGCGGGGGTATGGCTTAGTATTTGGGTAGTTCCGTTGGTCACCTTGCCACTTCATCATCAGACCCTAAACATTATCTGGTTGTATAGTACTTGTCAATACCAATCTAACAAGCCTAAACACGAGGTGGTTATGTTGTGTAGTTGACATGTTCCCATGGCCACCTTTCAACCCCATCAAAAGACGGTTCTGGAGCTGGGTTCATGGTATGTACTATATTATTGCATTGTCACCGAACTTACATACGTATGCTAAATACATATCAGCTCAGTCGGATACATGCTTACTATTGTCAAACGCTATTGGATATCTTAATAAATTAAAATAAAACTAATAAATAAAATACTCGACGTGCTTGAAAATGGATTATAAGATTTGAACCAGAAAGACAGACATACGAACACAAAAGCTTCTAAAAAGTTACCTATACCTTGTTTGTCTATTGGCGAATAATTCGCGTAGCGATTCCGAGGTCCTGAGTTGGAGTCCCAGGTCAGAACACATGTAATTTTTCGATAGAAATATTTCAAGTGTCAACTGGCATTGTGCCCGCTATAATGGCATTAGGCTTGCCCCCTATTGCATAAGACCTAACATCCTACCTTGGGGAATACAGGTGTGACGATGTTTATTTTTATATATTTTACAATTTAAATGAACAACGTCGATATTCAATTATTTCCGTATAAAAAAATCACACACACCGGGACGCTTACATTCTCCAAGCGGGAGTGGCTAAGAGCGCCCACCAACTTATTGCTGAGAATGTAAGGTGTCGATGTAATAGGGGTGAGGCAATTATACCGGGCACAACTTCGGACTCCGGACTGATACTGGGAAATTTTTCATAGAAAAACTACATTTTGCTCGCCCTATAAGTTGTACGAAATCGTCCGTGATCTCTAAACGTATTATACATTACCTACTTGTTCAACGAGGGAGTCCATAAAAATACCTTTTAAAAAAGTGCTCTTCCTTTATAAAATTTTGCCGTAATTAAATTAATAACATTTAATTTTCATTCAAACTATATAAAAATAAAAGAATAAATCGACTATCCAATTTACGTTCTATACCGTACACAGATGGCGCCACAGATCTGAGAGATCTGTGGCGCCATGTCCCTGTGTGTGAATAAATATTTATTTACCACAAATCAAAATAGTTCCACAAAATATCACTGATAGCACATAGACAAAGAAGTATTGTTGTAGTGTGTAAGGTAGTCACTAGACAGCGCTATTTTAATTTTTCATCAGATTTGAGGGAAAATAATTATTTTTTTATATGTTATAGTTATAAATTGACAAATATCGGATTTCTTTCTTTACTTGTACTTTAAAACATTGCTTCTTGCCCAATTCCTCGATTCTAGGTCAACGGGAAGTGCTATATAATTTCTAATGAGTGACTTTAAATGGCCATATCTTTTGTTTTGGTTTACTTATAACTTTAATTTTTTTACTCTAGTAGGGGACCATAGACCTTCGTAATTGGTATAAATTTCAACGTAATACCTTTAGCCGTTCCTGAGAAAAAAAAGCCTAAAAAGGTGATAACCATCGGACAGATGGACAACGAAGTGATCCTATAAGGGTTTCGTTTTAGGTACGAACCCCTAAAAATGGTGCAAATTGAATATTCACAAATCTATCGGTGTACACCAATGTTATTTAATAGAAAGAGGAACCCATTTTTACATGTCAAATACTTACATATATCATTTGACATCAAATCGATACTAAACGAAAATCATGTGTACAATGATTCATATAAACTAACATCAATTTACACAAAAAAGTATAAAAAAAGTCATTTTGTCAAACAGTATAAGTGGACATTTTAGTTAATATTAAGAAAACTAATTAAAATAATTTATTGAGTCTTTGTGTAAAATCATCTCTAAGTGTTAATCAATATTGGTAATCAACATTCAATTAAGTACAATAGATAAAAAGTGAGAGAATTTTTTAAAACTTTAAAGTCGATTTTCGCAAAACTATTATTTTCGATTTGTGTTACCTTTCACTGAAGGTATAGAATTTTGGGTTGATCTTTGACATTACATTACGTAATAATTTACTTGAAATGCAATGATACGGAATATTTAACGACAAGATATACTTACAAATTTGATGTAAATCATCTTTTTTTTGCAGGCGTTGTATCCTGGGGTAACGGGTGCGCAAGAGCTGGTTACCCAGGCGTCTACACACGTGTTACCAACTATTTAGAATGGATCAAGGAGAATACCCGAGATGCCTGTTATTGTAGCGACTAGAAATAGAACATTTTATACTAAATATTGTAGTCCATATATACCATGATTTAGCTTAGTTTATAGAATAACGCCATCTATGTACAGAAACCTTGTTTACGTTTGATAGCGATAGATGGCGGGTGAGTTATCAATTAATTAAAGTAATTTTAGTTGAATGAATAGTAATTTTAGTAATTTATGACCAAATATTTGGAAGGAAATTACGTGATGTTTGTTATACTTTGCCTCATATTTAATTATTTATTAAAAAGAAAATAAATATTATTCTTAATTAATTTATTTACTCAAAATTAAAATATCAGCATTGTACAAAAAGCGTATTTATTACCAAGTGATAGGTTCAAATTTTTTTGTGCCTGGCTATTTGCCTAGGCAAGTCATGGGAATTTTTTCCACACATATTGCCATAAATTATACTTTAAGAATACATTACTTAGTTCTAAATTATTTTGTAATAATTTTGTACGAATTTTGAACCAATAAAGTACCTCAAATTACGTTATGAGTTTTTAATAAAAAAAGTACGTGCGGGCCATTTTTTATTTAGAAATGCTAACCGTGGCTATGACGTACCAATAAATAATCTTAGTGATTACTAAGAAAAATGTCAACACTTAATTATTTTGTTTTAGATTAATAGGACAATACTTTTTATTTGCATCTAGCTCTGTAATAATATTTTGGTCTCGCACCCGTTCGACCCCTGTTTACGCCCCCTGTAAAAGGGTTTTTCGCCCCTTTTTACGGTACCCGTACGTAGTTCGCCCCTCAGCATGGGGCAAACTTATTTTTTAATATTTATCAACATCAATAAAACATTATTTTTTTCGAAATAAATGTATATTGTAATCTAAATTTAATTCCACTGTGACTACAATTTATTATGAGTTGATGGCTGCAAAAGTTTTTCCAAAATTGTATGTTAACAGGGAGGGGCGAACGGGACCATTTTAACCTTTAAGGGGCCTACGGGTGTGTGTGTGTGTGTGTTTGAGTGATATACGCTGTTAGCCGTGAGGCCTTTACAGCTTCACCGGACATAAGGGCGAGCGTGTAACCACTACGCTCGAGCCAGAAGGGCAAGGGGGGGACATACTCGAGGGCGCCTCAAAGGGTCTACGGGTTCAGTTAGGCTATCAGGGGCGAAATATACGGGGCGAACGGGTGCGAGATCGATTTTTGTTATTATGTCCTCATCGTATTCGTTATTTAAAACATATTTCGATCGCGTGGGCTGACCGTGTTGTGGGCTAGTGTGCTCATTTACGAGTACCACCTATTTTCTGAGAACAGGTACCTGAATTCCTTAATTATGCAGTGCCGTGCTTATTTTTTCCTGTCTGTTTTCAATTAGCACACCATTGTCACCCCATCCTTGGCATTTTAATATCACTTTAATGAAATGTGAACGGTGGAATATTTCTGATTAATATTTCTATCTATCTGTATCATCACGCCAGATCCCTTGATCTAGATTAATATCTCAGCATATAAAAATGATACGTGTAAATAATTTTTATACATTGACGGACGTTTCACGCAGTGGCCGCTCCGCCCACTGTGTCTAATAGTCGTGGGTTCCATTCCCGTACGGTACAAATCTTTGTGTGGTCAACAATTATTTGTTTCCGTCTGTGTATTTGTGTATGTGAATTTTCATGTATTTAAACGCACTCACGACTCAGGAATGAACCGTAGTACAGGGCTACGTTTAAAAAAAATCAAATCCAGGTTAGGGTAAATGGTTTAGTTATTTTAGTCTTAAGTTCATGGCGGTTCAAGGGGGACACCTCCAAGAGTGTGCTCGTCGCGACCCCTGCCAGTCATTATGGCTGCAATTCTGGACCAAAGAGGTACCGCAGTGCGGGCGTCCCCCCGAGGCGACGCGTACCGTCCCGCCCCCTTCGGTACGAATATAGGTGGAAGCGGCGATGGGATCTGCCACCCATCACGCCGGGCTCGAACTGGCGAGTCGTAGGGTGCAGAATGCCGAATAGGCACTTGGAATGTGAGGGCTGGTATGGAAGATAAGATGCATAAGGTGATTGACATAATGAAAGAGAGACGCCTGGATGCTCTGTGTGTAACAGAGACTAAGCGAAGGGGCAGTGAAACCTGTGATCTTCCTGATGGCACGACGGCTCTGTGGTCTGGGGTACCGCAGAGCAGTCGTGCCAGCATGGACGTGGGAATCTTGCTGTCCCGTCGCCTGGCTTCTGGAGTGAGAGATTATAGCCTGTATGATGCGAGACTTCTCTGGGTCTGTTTTAAACTGGGTGTCACTAGAGTATTTTTGGTCGCAGCATATGCTCCCGTAAGCTCGTCGACACCTCAGGACCTTGAGAGCTTTTGGGATAATGTCAGAGAAGTTCTGGATCTGGCTGAGGCTAGCGAAAAGGTGATTTTCGTGTGGAGACCTGTACGGATGGGTGGGAACCAGGCGGCAAACTTGCGACGCTGCTCTGGGTCCTTATGGTGATAAGAGAGTGAACGATGCAGGTAAGCTAATTGTAGATGTATGCTTGGAAAGGGGCCTCCTTATGTCTAATACGATATATCAACATAAGGACATTCATATGTACACGTGGAGAAAGAATGAACAAAAAAGCATGATAGATTTGATCCTGGTAGATAACCGTCTCCGAAACAAACTCCAAGATACGCGAGCATATAGAGGCCCCACTCTAGAATCAGACCACTATCTCGTAATTGCGCGGTTTAGTGGTTTGTTCAGGAAGTGGAGGCACTGGCGAGAGCGTATCCCCTTCGGAGACCTAGAAAGAATAAAGGTTGAAAAGTTGCAAGATGAGAGCGTGAGGAGAATGTATGCAGACAGAGTCCGGGACAAGCTTTTGACAGCAGGTTCTTCGGACTCAAATATAGATGAATGCTGGAATAGCCTAAAAGAGAGTTTGGTAGAATCCGCGAAATAAGTATGTGGTTGCTCAAAGAAGCATAGTACAGTAAAAGGTGTTGCATGGTGGGATGCGGAGTTACAAAGCTCCGTAGAAAGCAAGAAGAAAGCGTAGCAATACTATGTTTCTTCGTTGAACCTGAATGCCAGTATGACAGTGATGAAGAAAAAAATATACCGGCAATGCAAGAATGCCATTAAAACTTTAGTGAAAGAAAAGCGTGAAAGAGCTAGTGCGATCATCTGGCAGTGGGCCGGAAGGTTTTCTGCGGTTTTGTGGATCTGGAGAAGGCGTTTGCTAGAGTTGTGCGAAAGAGACTTTGGGACGTTTTACCTGAGTATGGTATAAATGACACTCTGTTACGAGCCGTCCAGTCCACTTACGTGGACAGCAAGGTATGCGTACGGGTGGGTGGTAACATGTCACCCTGGTTTGACGTTGAAATTGGCGTCAAGCAGGGTTGCGTGTTGTCCGCTAGACTGTTTATAATATATTTGGATAAAAGTCTTCAAAGACTGAAAGCGATGAATCAAGGTGTACAAATGAGTGATCTAGTGGTAAATCATCTACTATATGCAGATGACGCAGTTTTAATAGCGCCAACTGCAACTGATCTGTAAACACTGGTCACAGTTATGAAAGACGACTGCATGTAAAATGGCTTACATTTGAATGTAAAGAAAACCAAGATTATGGTTTTTGAACGGGATAAAACAAGAACGAATGCAAGGATTGTGGTTGGTAACGATGTGCTCGAGCAAGTGAATGAGTTTGTATATCTTGGATGCGCATTCAGTAAGGATGGAAAATACACCGCTGACATAGAGAGAAGAGTGAGTGCAGGGAACAGAGTGAATGGTGCGATGGGAAAACTACTTGGAAGACGGCACATAAGCCAAAAGGCGCAGCTGGCCATACATAACGGAGTGCTTGTCCCAACATGGTTATATAGGAGCGAGACCTGGGTATGTAAGAAGGAGAATGAAAGTAGGATAATTGAAAAAAGCTTTTTTTCACAGATGGAGGTGAGAAAGAATAGGTGAAGGTAGGTTTATGGCCACCGACTTGTGGAACTTATTACGCACCCATAACGCCGGGAAGCTACGTAATATCTTCTCGTCCCAAATACCGCAGTGTGTCAAGAGAAAAGTCTTTGACCAGAGTGTGTTGCGAGTGATGACTTACGGCACCGAGATATGGTCACTCACGATGGGCGTCATAAGTAGGCTCAAGGTCACCCAAAGGGCAATGGAAAGAGCTATGCTCGGAGTTTCTCTGCGAAATCGAATCAGAAACGAGGAGATGCGCAGGAGAACCAAAGTCACCGATGTAGGTCTCAGAATCGATGTGGTGTCAAATGAGAAAGGTTCTCAAGTGGCAACTTCGTACCTGAACACGGGGAGTGGGCAGGCCCCCCACAAGGTGGAGCGATGACCTGGTGAAGGTCGCAGGTAATAGCTGGATGCGTACAGTACAAAGCCGGTCGTTGGGGCGATCTTTGGGGGATGCCTTTGCCCTGCAGTGGACGTCTTTCGGCTGATGATGATGATGACCCATAAGCCTTCCAGATTGGCTTAATGACTACTACATGAAGCGGTTATTGGGACTAATCGCTTAAGGTGTCATCTAGAGTACGGAAACTCTCGGAAATGGAAATGCCACAAAGGTCACTCACTTCACGCTGACGGAACCACGTAGTTTGCGTCGATGGAACGCTGGTAAAATTTGGTGATCCCTACAAACATACCGCTATGAACGCTTTGTATTCATAATGTTATGTACTGAATAATTCCGGTCGGTTAGAATATTAACTTAGCTTTGTAATTGGATTATTCATTGCCAAAATTATCTGAGGTTAACAAATTAACATTGACGTAACTAAGTCGTGACTGCCTCGTTGGTCTAGTGGCAAAGCACATCGCTTTGTGATCACGAAGTCCTGGGTTCAAATCCTAGGTCGGACAAATGTAGTTTTTCTAACGAAAAATTTTCGGTATGAGTCGGGAGTCTGGAACTGTGACTGGTATATGGCAATAGGCTCGTGCCCTATTACATGGGACCTAACATCGTCGGCGAAACGTGGGTGTACTCAGTACACCTCTGCCACCCCCGCTTGGGGAATATAGGCGTGACGGTGGTTTTTTTTTAAGGCTTTAGAATTAATTATGTGAATGCACTACTTGGCAGATACGGGGATTGAACGACTAAAAACTATTTAAAATAGATTAAGAAGCTTACTATCAAGGTAATAATAGTTATCTACTATTTAAAAACTATTTAAAATAGATTAAGAAGCTTGCTATCAAGGTAATAATAGTTATCTACTCAGTCTGTATTATGAGGTAAGTACATAACATAATCGAATTAATGACTCCTACTACTACTAAGATAGATGCTCAATCAATCATCAAAGACGATTGATTGAGCATCTATCTAATGATGTTAATAATGTATTTCTTTTATTTCCCTGTGAAATTGGGTCAAGGCGCAGATACACGGCATGGATATGGATTGTAAAAGTAAAAGAACATATAGTACGAAGTAATACAGGAATTACCTTAACAGCATTGCTTTCGCCATGAACCTACTATATGTACGTCGAGCCAAACAAACATTATTATGTTAATATATGCGTACCCAGCACAACATGTTCCAGATTTCAGAACTACCTAATTAAGTATTATAATTTATTCTGCTGCGGTCATTTCGTTTCGACGTTATAATTAAAAACTCTGCACTCACTTAAAAACAGACATAATTGCATGCAATAACTTCGATACAAGGGTTGCATCCCGAAATATATTAGTCATTATTTCGCCGTGATTGCATATAATTAATGTATATGAAAATTCAAACGTATTGAAGATGAGTTAAGGTTCAAAATGATTACGTCTGCGAATACGGGAGCGAATCGGGGTGAATGTACGCGGAGGTCATTGCCAAATATCGCGCTCACTCGCACAGCCTCCGGAATCCTAAAATGCTGCTTTCGTTTTTAAATATACTGGCTGTTGGCGCTGGTTCGGTCGAATCACGCCGGGTTTTCGTTTGCAATTGATGAATCCTAACTGCGTACGGAATTTGTTAATTAATTGTTTTTGTTTTTTTGACCCAATAGACCGTGTCTTATCTGAAGGGCAAGTCAAGAGTCTCCGTAACCGGCGAGTGTGTATTAGACGAACAATGAGAGTGGAGGAAGCCAGAGAGGTATGTGAGGAAAGAACCTGTTGGAACTCTGTACTCTGCCTACCCTGCGAGGGAGCTGGCGTGATGATATAGATAGATAGATAGAATTGTTTTTGTTAAAATCTTTTAAATATTTCTTACGGCTCAGAAAATAGTCAAACGAATCTGGTTTAAATTTTAATAGTTTTTATAAAATTATTTATAATACACAATATAATATCATGTATCAGATCAATATTTCTATGTAATCAATTTAAATATTAATACGGTGAGGCACACGTGTCCTTCGTCGCGTTTGTTTCTAAATCTAGTCAAATCATTAGTAAAATTATTTAAGCTGCTAACTATTTGTAGCAGATTATGTCTTCCATCCAAAATGATACGGCAAGTGATTGAGTTTTCAACACGCACAGTTTTCATATATACATACCAACAGATACACACCATTTCATACGTAATACAAGGATCATTGGAAATAACATTCCTATGTCTGTATCATCGCCATTTCTACAGCAAGATTGCTACTTCGACGTTGTTAGCGATTCGCAACGGACAACATTTCTGAATACGTCTTTCAAATTAGTGTATTCATTTTTGGCGGATCATCCTCGCAACATTTTAACGTTCTTTTACCCATAAAGTGCGTCGAGATCGAAGACATGACTTAGTGTATCAAAAACATTGAACCTTAAACACATGCAACTTTCTAAAGAGAGTTAAAGTGAGGAAATTTAGAAAAATATTAATTTTGATTATTTTGTTTCAATTAGTGCTATTATGTGGTGGTGTTTACTAATTTTTTTTCTGTGCGTGTGCGCAACTATCGAGCCGCACAGTTTAAATAAGGTTGGTAACTAACTGTATTGAATAATTTGCTTTATCTGCGTCACGTTCGACGCAAAAAATACCTTCTTTATCGTATAATAAGATATTTAAAGTTTGGACATGTAATTCGCAGCATGTTAAGTAGATGAGAGTTTTGTAGGTTCCTTGTTTGTTTTTTATTAGAAGTTTGTTACTCGCTTTATTTTATTCAAGTTTTTATTTATTATTTCTTATTTTAATAGTACTATAGCAGGCCTAAATCAATAGTCTCTACCAAATAATGTGAATGTGACGGACGATTTAGCGCAATGGTTAAGAGCTTAAGCTGCTCCACCCACGGTGTCTAATAGTCGCTGGTTCGATTCCCGCACGGGACAAATCTTTGTGTGATCCACAATTATTTGTTTCGGTCTGGGTATTTGTTTATGTGAATTTTCATGTTTGTAAACGCACCCACAAAGTTCTTGTGGCAAATGCAATGTGATTTTTTTATTTTACTTCTACAGCAGCTTAATATATATGGTTATACCACCTATGTTCAATGGAATGCTATACAGAACCCTAACATTGTTCTATTTACTTGTCGTTACAATTTGTCAATCTGCCAGAACTCGTGTAACGGTGAACAGTATCAGATGAATACAAAACGGACTGACCTATTTATTATACTATAAGTTTTAGTCACGGGCCTTACAATATGCGAGCGAAGTCCGCTGTATAACAATGTGCCTATTTTATGTACTAAACAGCGTTCTTTTAAAAAGCGGCATTTTGAAAGGCATAGTGAGTATTAAAGAATACGGTAGCGCGGGAATTGTAAATTTATACTATTACTAGCACTTTCCCGCGACTTCGTACTCGGTCGACCACAGCGCCACCTACCGGGTCTATGTTGTATGCCTATGTTACTTCTGGGTAAGGTAGCTTTCTCGTGGTGACAGAATTTTTGAAATCGGTCTAGTAGTTTTTGAGTTTATTCGTTACAAACATACACAAATACAAATAAAAAAAATCCCATCACTCCTACATTCCCCAGCGGGGGTGGCAGAGGTGTACTGAGTACACCCACGTTTTGCCAACGATGTTAGGTCCCATGTAATAGGGGGCGAGGCTATTGCCATATACCGGACACAATTCCAGACTCCGGACTCATACTGGGAATTTTTTCGTTAGAAAAACTACATTTATCCGACCTAGGATTTGAACCCAGGACCTCGTGATCACAAAGCGATGCGCTTTGCCATCAGACCAACGAGGCAGAATACAAATCTTTCCTCTTTATAAAATTAGTATAGATTAGCGACCTTTCCCGACTGCGCCCGGGTGATTTGTACACAAACCTTACTCTTGCATCACTCCGTCCTTTGGTGTAAGCCGTATGAAAATCCATTCGGTAGTTATTGAGTATATTGTGTTCAGACAGACAGACAGACGCGGCGGGTGGATTTGGTTTTATAATATATAGTGATTACAAAGAGGAAAGATTTGTTCGTTTGTAATCTATAAACTCTGAAACTACTGAACCTATGTATATCTATATCATCACGCCAGATCCCTTGCGGGGTAGGCAAAGAGCACAGAGTTCCAACAGGTTCTTTCCTTACATACCTATCTGGCTTCCTCCACTCTCATAGTTCGTCTCATACACGCTCTGCGGTTACGGAGACTCTTGACTTGTCCTTCAGATAAGACTCGGTCTATTTGGTTATGGTAAGATAGTCTAGGTCTTCCCCGGTACCTACATCCTTCAACTTTCGCATTGTATATCTGTTTTGTTATTCTTTCTTCTGACATTCTTCCTATATGCCCGAACCAACGGAGCATACCCTTTCTCATCGTCAACTACTAAACCGATTTTGATGATTCGTTCACTATTAGGAAGCTACATTATCCAAAAGTAACATAGTCCCGGTATGTGGCGCTGTCGTCGGTTGCAAAGCCGCAGAAAACCGCTGTACATATAAACCAATAATATTTTTCACATAGGATGGGTAGTGACAGTTCTAATTGCTAAACGAAATTATACTTTATTCAATAGCAATACGAGGCATGACCCGTTTCTATACTTATGGTTTTATGCCTTAACACCATTGAATTAAATATAAATTTCGTTTGGCAATTAGAACTGTCACTACCGATCCTATGTGGAAAATGCTATAGTGTTATCCAACTAAGTCAATATATCTAAAGGCCATTGTCGAAAATTGCCCCAGAACTATGAAACGTTTGACCCATGCCATCATTATTTATCTATTTTATCAAAATAATGGCAAATATCCGTATCTAACGGCCAATTTGCAATCTAAAATGAATATTTCAAAGTGTTGCGAGTACTTATATCGTAGGCGCCGACATCTTTACTGAATGTCAATACACAATATAAACTCATATGTACTGAATTATAACGTCAAAATCTAATATTTTTGTGCAATATTGCGATTCCCCCGCTTGTCCGTTTAATAATAAATGCCTTAAGAGAATTTATGGGTGATTTGAAATTATACAATCATTTTTTCATTGCTGTTGGTTCTGGGGCAAATCATGTATGTGTGCAGAACAATATTCTTTAGCCATGTATCCAATATTATAGAGCTTAAATAAGTTCAGGTTAAAATGACGAACCTGACAAATTGAGTATATGTTTTAACGAAGGAGCAAAGTGTATTAAATATGAAATTTGTTTTTATAGGATGGTCTACACATATCTGAAGATGCATTCCTGACACGATCACCTTATGTCAAGAGAGCATTACCAGCTTGCCAAGACTGCGGTAAGTTCATAAATCATGAACATGAACTTCATTAAATTTTAATATTAGATGTATGTAATCTATACATACATATGATAAAATTGTAACCGAGCCAAATCTGTACATTGAATATTTTGTGAAAATTTTAATTGTGGCACATTTATCGACATAGAAGCAGAAACATTTTTTTGTGGAATTATTGTCTGTCTGTCTGACTGTCTTTTTGTGTTTCTATCACGCAAAAACTACCAAACGGATTTTAATGAAATTTGGTACAGTAATAATTTGTACCCTAAATTAAAATAATAAATACTTTTTATCTCGGAAACATGAATCAATCCGGGATAGTTGCAGGATAAACCATAAAACTTTATTATTTTTATTATTGTTAGTCTCGAGCTGTAATGTTACGTTAAAATGTGTGACTTTGCTTACACATGAATTCTTCCATAAAATGATATTGTATTCAGGTTCGTCTCTTCACGAGAAACACTTCGGTGGTTAAAAGCACTCATCTGAAATTGTGCATACACGTTTGATTTAAACACCTAAACATAATTTTGTGCATGCACCGATGATGCATGTGGAGTCTCTCTTCTGGAAAGAACTCTTACCGATGAATAGTCTGGACACAGAACTTTATATATACATTTATTTAAGATATCTAAACATGATTTTTATGATGAAAATGAACTGTATATTCTTGCGAGAAGACTGACACGAAATGTAAACCTTTGTTACATACTTAGTTCACAATATACATTTTTAAATATCATTTGTTAATTACGCCAGATTTCGATCTTTGGCGGAGTAGGTAGGCAAGGTTTAAATCAATCATTTCACCAAAAAAATTGGTAATTATTTAAAAAAACTGGTAATTATTTACAAAAAGAAAGTACCCAGGTATTGTTTTTTTTTATGAGACGGATTTAGCGTTGAATAATATCGCGCTATAGATTTAGAGAATTGAATAACTTGATGATCTCACTTTAGAGACTTACCTACCTATGCCAAAATAATATTGCAAAATAAACGCGTGCATAGCCGCGGGTAACAGCTAGTTATTGTAATAAAAACAAACAGCTGTAAGTTGATGTAACTGAAACATGTGCAGCAGTAGTCAAAATCAAATCCACTTTTTATATTCATAATTTATATGATTAATTGTTTAGTTACTTAACGAATGTGAGACATGACCGGTTTCTATATTTAACTAATAGATAGATTTACTTATTGTCACTACTAATTTGATAGACTTTACATATTTGTCAAAATTTTACTGGTAGTAGGCAAATCTATCCTTGAGTTTAATCAAACTCAAACTCGAATAATTTATTTTGAATAAGCCCTGCGGGGGCGCTTACAAATAGTCAATTTACATTTTTTTAAATCTAATTTAACAAACCTACCACCGGATTGGAACGCGGCCTCCACTGAAAAGATCCGGCGAAGAAACTCAGCGGGCTTGACTTTTTTTTATTTAATTCTCTTTATCTTTTTTCCTTTCAATTTTTTTTATCATATTGTCATGGTGGATACAATGTTTAGGTAACAATTAAATAGCTTACAATCTAGCTCCAGTGTGATGCCGTACGACCGAGATATGAGACTAATGAAGTTATTTATAAATAGTGTCTGAACGATTCCAGATGGACCAGCCCCCACAAGCAGCACCCATTCACGAGTATGACTAATATGATATTGAAACCGACCATTAATTGTTACTCTAACTGATTCTGAAGCGCCGTTTAAAATATATTATTATTATATTTTATATACTGTTGGTATTACTCGTAAGCTTTTAAATTTGCAAACTTCTTTGAATTTTTCGTAAGATCGAAAAAATGTTATGTATCGCTTATCTCACTGATTGGCCGTGTTTGGTCTTGAAGATAGCATGCCCACGCAACGTTTTAGCAATAAAACGGCCACGGCTTAAAATGTAAATATACATTGCCTACTTATTGTCTTGATTCGTCTTTATTTTTAGCAGCTTTTTAACATTTAGAAGGTTTTACTAAAAGGATGTTCTATGGGTTTTAAAAGTGCCCCTTAGGGGTTTTATTATTATGAGTTTGAATTCAAGCAGTTGTAACATCTTTAGAACTTACGAAAATAAGTATTGCGGTAATAAATAGCATAGAATGTATCAATAGTGCCGGAACACACACGTAGTCGAAATTTATATTGAAGGTGATGAAGGTAGATTTCATTGAAAAACAAACGTATATTTCAAGATTAAAAAGAAACGTGGACCAAAAATATATCTCACCTCTTACCATGGTTACCTCTCACCGGGACAAATTAGTCAAAAGCATAGCTGTCTCGCGTCCTGCATACTCTTTACTTTGTTAAGCAATAAATTTTAACATTATCCTAATGATCAATATATCTCAGGCGGTTGACGTGTATAACGTGTTCTTTGACATGAAGGAGGTCAAATGTCATTAAGCGGTCATTGACGCTACACTGACTAAATACATACTTAGTGGTTCTAGTGTTTAGAGTCTAGCTTTTCGATTATCGTAGTCTTGTAGTTGGGGACGACACGAAAAAAAATGTACTGTTTGTTAATTATCATGTTTGTTTTCTGTGAAGAAGGTATCAAAATGTTAACTTCTCACGATTTTTCTCGTGTTTACCATATACACACATGTACGGATATCCTTGATTAACAGAATAAAAATGTAGAGTGTCTCCATCGCAAACCGGACTAACTGTGAGTCATAAGAGGCTACTAAATCCAGCAGCAAATATCGCAGACAGCTATAGTTTAAGCAAGGCAGTACTTTGATGTCATATGCGAGCTCGTTTGGCCTTGCTGCTATCTAAGATACGACAAAACTGCTTAGGATGGCGGTATGGCATCCACAGCTTTAGCCGGTATAGTTATTGCTAAGTCCCGAAAAAGTTTACGTTCAGCGTAACAATGATACCAAATTCAAAACCCATATGGCACCAGCCCCAGATAATAGGAATAAGTGTGGAATATGATGATAATTAAATTGTTGGTACCCAAATTGACTCTTGTGCTTTACTTAAGGATGTGGAGAACGCAACGAAGAACCTCGTGTAGTGGGTGGAACGGACTCCAAAGTGAACGCATTCCCTTGGCTCGCGCGGCTTATCTACCAGAAGTCGTTCGGCTGTGGAGCATCGCTCATCAATGACAGATTTGTTATCTCCGCTGCGCATTGCATGAAAGGGTGAGATATTTGACCTAAATATTTTGGTAACAGTCATAATGGATGTCTTTAATACGCGACGCAAATAAAAGAATATATTTTTAGTCTTTAGTTTGAAGTCAGGTATGGCAAGCATCCTTTCCTTTTTTCAAATTGAATTTTGAAACAATGTAGATTCCATTAAGGATGAACTTATTGAGTGAGATGCGAAGAAGGTTCTAAAGTAGACCTTACAAAGGCAGTCCTTTATTAAGAACACTTCATAATCTTTCAGTTTCATGTGGTTTATGTTCCGTGTGAAGTTTGGCGAGCACGACCGATGCGACCAGACCCAGAGTCCAGAGACGCGTTATCTCGTGAAAATAATCGCCCACAATTTCACGCTGTCGGATCTCAGCAATGACATCGCTTTGCTGATGCTGAACGAGCCTGTGGTCTACTCACATGCCGTGAGACCCGTCTGCATACCTAAGGTTAAAGGTGAGTGGTTATGTTTTGTAGTTGTTAATTTGGTTCAAAGGATCGGGACCGTTATCTAATGAATTTTAATAGGGAACACTGGCATCGAGTCCTTGGTTAGGTACTTATAATTTGCAAGAAGAGATTACTTGTATTAGATTAAAAGTGATAGTCCGAAACACAGCCCGAAAAATAAGAGAAAAGCTCGATCCAGCCATCCAACGTGAGGACGCGTAAAAATACCAAACTTTGCTAAAATTACCATTATAAAAACGATCTGAGGTCGGTAATAATTTACAACAATATATGTAAAATATTATGTATTCTAAAAAAGCCCTGTTTAGTTCATCCTTTTACCTGCGTTCCCCATGTTAAATTACATTAGAATTAATTCAAAAGGGCATGGTTCCCAAAAAAGAAGATAACCCTGATAATCGCCAGATATGTCTTTTTCGTACCTAACCAGTTATGTCTGTCTTTATAAATCTTAAGGGTCAGAATTTATTCCTCAGAGAAGTTTTTATTGCAAATGTGAGCCTCAAAACTGGCTTATACGTTTATTGCTTAATACTGTGTCTGTAAAATTGATATGGAATCAATTTATTTATTTTCTCGAAAGGTTCGATCATTTTTCTTTAAATGTTTTATTTCTGCCGCCATAATCCTTTTTATTGCATCGTACGAGTATATCGTACGTATATCTGTATACAATTTATGAAGTTCTTTTGAAGTCTGTCAAGTTATAAAACTAATTGGCACGATATAATGAGAGGATTGACGATTTGGATAGTTTTGGAATTCAAGAACCGCTATTCTGGCCTGTTCTATGCGTCAACTGATTTATAACCCAAAATAAAATTTACTTTCAAGCAGAGAAGTAGACATGAAACCGGTCAAAGAGTAAATGTGGATGATGGCAGTGAATCGGGGGAATATGATGTTTACAAACACAGTCTGAAAGTGGTTGACTAGTGGTTACTTTGACGTAATTTTAGTGAACAAAGCATAAAGCTAACCGGTCATGGAGTAAATGGGAATGGTGGCAGTGACTCGTCGGATTAAAATGTTTAAATACACTATCTGAATATGGTTATTTTGACGTCATTTGAGTGCACAAAGTAGAAAGCTCGCTCACTTCCAATTCTGGAAATTAACTCAATAAAAAAAATTCTTATACCTATTTGTGCTCTTTTCAGATAAACTATACACGGGCACAAACGCGGTAGTGGCGGGGTGGGGAGCCACAGGAGAGACAGGAAAATGGTCCTGTACCTTATTAGAGGCAGAAATACCTGTACTCAGCAACGAGGCCTGCACGAATACAAATTATAACACGTCAAAGATTAAGGAAGTCATGATGTGTGCCGGGTTCCCTGAAACAGCCCATAAGGATGCGTGCACTGTAAGTTTTGGATCCCTTTAAATGAACACTACTATAGCCCAAATAAGAGACGCTTTGGCTCGGGCACGGGCCTCCTCTCAGTTTAAGAGGAGGCCCGTGCCCAACGGTGGGACAGTTTCTTAACAAGGCTAATATTTTTAAAGCTCAAATGGTGTCATAGGTTAATCAAAGCAACTTTCGAAAAAACGTATTAAATTTATTCCAATCTATATCTTTAGATATTCGGGTCCCAACTCTAGAACGTGAAATATTGAGTAAATATTGTGTAGATATTCAAGTAAATAGCCCAGTTTTTTGAAATTCCTCCAATGGCATGTTAAGAAGCCTGAATTTATCTTGTCCGGTGAAGCTGTAAAGGCCCCGCTCCCAAATAGATTATTCACACACACTAGCTTGGCTTTATGATAAAAAATCAGTCAGTGATACTTTTTGAATCAGGAAGCTATATGTAGGTAGATATAAATGCAATCTCAAAATTGGATATGTAAGGATATTGACCTCATAACAGAGCAATTCCGTGGTATTTTTGATTGCCATTGTCTTCCAAGTGTTTATTAATTACTTTGATTTATTACTTAATAATTAAAAATAAAATTAACACCCTCACCTTTACGTTCACCAAGCGGGAGTAGTAGATACCTACTGTGTACTCCACATTACACCAACGGTCTTAGCCCCCATAAAATAGGGGGCGAACCTATTGCCATTATATGGGGCGCAATTTCAGACTCCTTGGCACCAAGTCTGCTATTGCAGTTTTAGTAAAATTGTCGTTCATTGACTTCATAATCGTTGATTTTGACAGTTTTGATAATAATCTATAATTCAATGGTGTCCTTAAGGTTTTCCATAGGCGTAACATTTATCGGTGGTTGTTAATACGACCATAAAGAATTTAGTAGGAATTGTAATTGAACGCATGTTATAGCATGTCATAATTATAAATCACGTAAAAATAGCAGACTTGGGACAGACTGCTATTGAGATTTTTTCTATAGAAGTGAATAAATAAGTTGTCTTTTTTCTATTGCTCAAAATAGCGGACCTAACTAGTGAATATTCATACTTCTAAGTAATCATTAAAGCAAAAAACGCGGTAGGTACGATTAAGGTATTAAATTTAAATGATCAGCCAGCGAAAGATATATAAGGAAAATTGCCAACAGATCATCAGGAATATATAAATAAAATATTTAACTTATGAGGGATTCTTAATAAAAAGATTTTAATTCTGTTAAAACTGCTACAAATGAAAGCCAAGTTTGATGATACCCTACAAAATATTTTAATACTTATTATTATTTCCTTATATAATTCTGATGACGAACGTAATTAATTTCTAGCTTTGATTTCTTGTTGATATGTATTCTGATCAAGAGATGGGTATTCATTGTCGGGAATGTTATATAATTAATGATTGGCAAATAAGATGGCCACTTATTTTGGCGGGATAAATATGAATTCTTGACACAATAAGAAAATTTACAAGATAACATCATTCTATTCTGATTTTTCAGGGAGACAGCGGAGGACCTCTGGTTGCCGAAAATGATGAGCACGCATATGAATTAATAGGTACATTTAGAATTATGTTATTTTATTATAAACACAAAAACGTTTATACTCCTGGAAACATGTAGGTATAAGTTAGATGCCAATTTCATCTATAATCTTCTTCACTATGAGGCGGTGTTCGCTAGTATGTGATCATCTAGAATAGGGTTCTGGGTCCAATACGTAGAGGCCTAGAGGAGTTTTGCGAGAAATTAATATTTCGTAAGTCACCTGCTGAGACTGATTGCTGAATATGAATAAACATAAAATGCAAACTGATACCAGTAGGTACCATATTTATTGCAAGATCTAATACAGCCAATGCAGGCAAATTAGAGCCGAGAGTTCTGCGGGCCCCCTTCAGCTTCTTGACTGACGAAATCACAGGTGGGAAAAAACGACTCTCTATGCTCCACACTCAGTGTTCGTGATGTCGTTATTCACCAACAGCTCGGTGCTAGCTACCCTGCGAGCTATATATATTATTATTATGAAAGTCCTTGTTCTAATAAAAGTCGAATAATGAATGGCAGTATTTCGGTATCGTTTGCTTCAGAAGTTTTAGCAAACGCAATATTCATAATATTTGAATTTTATATTTGTTTGGCAGGTATCGTTTCTTGGGGATACGGCTGTGCAAGAAAAGGCTACCCAGGAGTCTACACGAGGGTCACCAAATATTTGGACTGGATCCGTGATAACACCCAAGAAGGATGTTACTGCAAATACTGAAATTGTGATCCTAATTTTATATTATGAATACTATAAGCCTCACTTATGCTGTCATATTGAAACTTGCGTGACGGGTAACAGAAATAAACGTGAAATTTGTGAATTTATTTTATTTTTACACTGATTTAAATGGTTGACGATGTTTTATAGAACAGTTATGTTTAAGTTTTGCTGCTTGATTCATGTTTTGTTTTTTCTTAATTCGTGGAGCTTCATTTAAATGTATTATTCAAGTTTGGATGAATTATTAATTAGTTTGAAAACAGATCGGCATATACATTTTATATACATAGATATAATTACGAACCTATCTCTAGAGGGCTGGATTCTAAATTTTATGTGGCAAAATATCTATATATGAAAAATAAAGTTAGTTGTGAAGATTTTGTATGTATATTATATCAAATTGAAAACAATATATAAAGAATAATATTCTTTAAATACAAAAACACGTTCACACCTTTATTTATAAACATTAAGTAGGTATTATGATCTTGAAATATCTTAACTCTAGCTCATAATAACCGCTTAGGTGCTCTTAAACTTATTTTTAAAACCATTGCCTCTCCAGAACCTAAGTTTCCTATGAATATACCTGGAATCTGCGTAATGTATAATGAAATGATATTTACTTTACCTTCTAGATATTTTCTACTACTGGACAAGGATCCGGTTCAAGTTTACGCCATTTCTATAGAGTGCAACGTCCCCATTCCTATCCTCGGTTTCCCGTTGCGATACTTGCACGTCTGCACTACCTAGCGAACCTTCCAATAAACTATTAGTTTCTAGGGTGGCTTGTGGGACAACTCGCTATCTTTGATTAGGATTATAACTTCATAAATAAAACGTCATTTGTTTCTACTAGCTTTGCAACAAAATTGATTTTATTTTAGGTTTGTGATGGTTGATTTTTCAATAACCAGATAAAAGTGATTCATTAAATAAAATACGACAAATTCAAAATTTCAGTTGTGTGAACAAAATTTTTCAATTGATTATCCTTTATGTTCAGTCAGGTTATAATTTAGTTGATAGATAATTTTTATCGGGTGACTGAAAAATCAGCCCTTAAATGTTTAGTGTTAATTGTAATTAGCGAATCGTGGTGTAGATTCCTCTTATTAGTGAAACTGAGGTGTGAAGGGTACGTGATGTGGAACTCTTGGAAGCTAGTGATAGTGGTTAGTGTATGTTTAATAGGGTATATGGTAAGTTTTGTGCGATCATATCATTATTAAGCATGCAAAACGTAAGATGTTATTGTCTAAAACATTGATCATAATTTTTCCTCGATATAAACCATATACAAGTAAGTAATTTTTCTTAAGTAAAGTAAAGTTGATCACAAAACAGGTTATATAGAAATGCGTTTATTTGATCACTTTATTCGGTCTTTTTTCCATGAAGTTGTTTTATAAAAGATATTTATCTTACAGACACCGTCACGCCTATATTCCCCAAGCGGGGGTGGCAGAGGGGTACTGAGTACACCCACGTTTCGCAGACGATGTTTGGTCCCATGTAATAGGGGGCGAGCCTATTGACATATACCGGGCACAATTCCAGACTCCGGATTCCGGACTCATACTGGGAAGCTTTTTTTTCGTTAGAAAAACTTCATTTGTCCGACCTAGGATTTAGTACCCTGGACGATTTAGCGCAGTGGTTAAGAACTTAAGCCGCTCCGCCCACTTTGTCTAATAGTCGCGGGTTCGATTCCCGCACGGGACAAATCTTTGTGTGAACCACAATTATTTGTTCTGGTCTGGGTATTTGTGTATGTTCATTTTCATGTTTGTAAACGCACCCACGACGCTATGTTATTAAAAAAAAAGAAAGAAAAATGAAAAGGACCTAGACCTAGGATAGGATATATATCTTAATTTGTACTAAAGTAGAAATTAATATTTTTAATAACATTGCCTCTTATCAAAAAATATCCCAGTATCGTACAAAAATCACATCGTACAAAATTCACATACACCCACACCACACACCCACATAGAAATTGTCCCGTACGGGAATCGAACCCGCAACTACTCGATTCAGTCAAACGAACAGCCCTCAGTGAAATCACTCAAGCAAACCGTTGCCAACTTACATCATTATAATATCATATAATAGAACGGAAAATCTTACACATTATAACGTGTATATAACTATTTAAGGTCAAAGCTGAAAATGATACAGAAACGGAGCCAAATTCTGAGCCGATTATTGATGAAGACGAATATGGGAGTAAATGTATTTGCCGTAAGTTGATAAAAATGTCTTATAAAACCAATAAAAAAATTATGATCTGTTCTATTGATTACACTCTTCTTTTACTTCACAAGAAATACATATTTGACTTTTTATGCACTTCTTTATCTATTTACTTAAATAATAATTATATTAGCCCTGTTAAGAAACTGTCCCACCGTTGGGCGCGGGCCTCCAATCAAACTGAGAGGGTTTAGGCCATAGTCCACCACGCTGGCCCAGTGCGGCTTGGCGAACTTCAATTTTTAATACGCACATGCTTTCGAAAAGACAAAGGTGCCTGGGTTTGAACCCGAGACCTCTGACTTTGCAGTAGAACGGTCTAGCCACTAGGCTATCACTGCTTTTTTTTCATATATTTACTTATATAATAATAATAATATCAGCCTATACTGCCCACTGCTGGGCAAAGGCCTTCTCTCACAAATCGAGGTGAGAGAGATTAGGTCATACTCCACCACGCGGACCCAGTGCGGATTGGTGGAGGCAGGTTTGTGACCACCTGCTGTTAGAACTTAGCACGCCGCCTTTAAGGCTTCCAACTCGGCTTAACGACTACCACATTAAGTGGTAACCGGGACCAAAGACTTAACGTGCCTTCCGAAGCATGCATATTTACTTACTTTAGTTATTTTTATTAATAATGCTCGTTCTTCGCCTGCATCGTAATGCGTTAACTAACACGCTAACCAATACGCAAATGTATCTATCTCCATCTATCTATATCATCACGCCAGATCCCTTGCGGGGAAGGCAGAGAGTACAGAGTTCCAACAGGTTCTTCCCTTACATGTAGGTATGTTAGGGATAACGTCTGGCTTCCTCCACTCTCATAGTTCGTCTCATACACGCTCACCGGTTACGGAGACTCTTGACTTGCCCTTCTGGTACGCCGATGTAGCCGATGTTTAATGCCTTAATTGAAATGCGACTACGTATAATTCTTAGCGTCTTGTTTAAATTAATTCAAGTGGAGCAGGAGCATCATGGTTAGGTATAAAACTTTATTACTGATAATAGTTGTAGTAACTAGAATAATATAATAATTTCTTTGCGTTTTATTTTTCGTTCAATATATGGATTTTGGTTGTAGGATGTGGAGAACGCAACGAAGCTTCACGTATCGTGGGTGGTGTGGAAACGGCCGTGAATGAATTTCCCTGGGTGACAAGGCTGTCTTATTTTAACAAATTCTACTGCGGTGGCTCCCTCATCAACGATAGATATGTGCTAACCGCTGCACATTGTACTAAATCGTATGTATAAATAACCTCTACATACAGACATACCCATTCTAAAAATATTTGCAAACAATCTGTATACATAAGATTAACAAAGTAAATACTCAAAAGCGATATAAAAATATCAAACTTATATGAAAAGCGCCTTCATATAGTATATTTTTTTATAATAAAAAAATAATGATGTGTAAAAGTTTTAGCTCTCGCGCTTTGAATTTTTGCCCTTTGCGGAATTCATCAAAATCCATTTAACCGTCTTGACGTGATTCGATAACGAGTCTTAGACCGTCGATGTAAATGTCGAATTATAAACTCATGTTCTATTTCAATAAACAATTCATAACTTTGACGTATGATTAAAAGGTTTATTTTCTTAAAGCTGACAATGTCGACGTTCATTGTTTGTATTTTGAACTTGCGCTAATATCACACTAAAATTTAAAACACGTTACGGTATTCCTGAGCCGACCTCTGCTCACCGGCAGACACGTTCTTTAAATTTTAAAATAATATTAATAGCTAATCTCTCTTTAAACCCTTAACGGCCGGTTTCAATATTTAACTCAAGGATAGATTTGCCTACTACGGATAAAACTTTGTCATATTTTGTAGGGAAAATCTGTCAAAATTCTACTGCCAGTGAGCAAATGTATCCATAAGTTAAATATTAAAACCGGCCAAAACCCATATAGCATTAAAATTAGCGATGAATGTCATTTTTAAATTTAAATAACCTGTCAAACCAAGTTGTCACACCCGTGTAGCCAGGAATGTATTTATTTACCCATATACTTGCATCTTACAAATCTATACAAAACTTTCTGACTTATTGGAAACGCACAACTACGAATATCTTATCTCTTTAGTTTATCACCTTATTCCTTCTGGCTTAGAGTATAATTTTCCATGTTCCCAACCACTAACTTTGTGTTACCAGGTTTATGTGGTTCATGATTAAAGTGACCCTCGGGGAACACAACCGATGCAACAACACCCACCGACCCGTCACCCGGTTCATCGTTCAGATCATTGCCCACAATTTTACATTCTCCACGTTTGCTGACGATGTTGCACTGTTAAAACTGAACGACAGAGTCACCGTAACGGATACAGTGAAACCAGTTTGCTTGCCACATAACGATGGTAAGTTGTTCCTTGGAATCTTAATGCACTGCTTTTATGAACTAATTTGACTAATGTGTTGGAAATTGAGGATAATTTGCATGCAATTGGAAATCGATGCCACATTTACTCTTCGTATGATGAATTCTTGGATCGTATTTGTAAAGTGCACCAAAGATTTTATGCTAAAATTGTTTTAAATCTGTTCTTATTTTATATGGATATTGAAACCTATTTCAATAACAAATAAATATAAACTGTCACGACATTATTCCCCAAACTGGAGAGTGTTACAGAGGTGTACACAAGTAACACGCATTCAACCCAGTTTTTAAGGTCCAAGTATAACACGGAACCGAGACTACTGTCATTAAACCGAATACAATTCAAGACCCCGGACTGCTATTGATAATTATTTCATAAAAAAAACAATAACGCTCTCCGATACAGGATTGAAATCCAGAACCTCGTGATTACCAGCCACGCCATACGCTACTAAATCGAAGAGGCAGGATCGAAATTGATTCTAGAAATTTTTATTTAATTTGCATTATTTCTGTGAAAATATCTACTCAAATAAGTAATTTATTCTAAGTGTAGTGTGTCCGTTAGTTTTGTTCTTAAATTATTTATACTTATCGGTATTATGACACCAAAACCGTTGCTAATTTCTTTCTTTTGAAACTCGTCAGAGTTTTATAAAGTCATTGACATTTTCATTGTGATTCGTTATAATATTTATGTTTTGCTTTTAGAGAGTATGCGCGAATTGCCTTGATACATGTATCCAAGCGCTAACACTTTAATCAGTAGTTATCTATCATGATGCGTCTTTGTAGATTGAGTTAGCTAGTGTTAATTAAATAAAACATTTCGAATCTATAGTGAGTATTATTTTCTTTTAAGCTTCTTCTTCCTTTTTTCTTAACATATATTGTCCCACTTCTGGATAAGGTCTGGAAGGTTATGGGGGACCTTTCAGACCGATTATGTTCTCAGTCAAATCAAGTTGTCACGCCAACGTTTCTTGGGGCTGTCCCGACGTGTGTGTGTGTGTGTGTGAATGATCTACGCTGTTGGCCTCGAGGCCTCTACAGCTTCACCGGATTTTAAAGGCGAGCGTGCAACCACTACGCTCCAGCCAGCCAGAAGGGCAAGAGGCGACATACTCGAGGGCGCCTCGGAGAGGCGCCCTCGGTTGGGACAGTCGCTGTAGGGGGACGGGTGCACTACTAAGCGCACCGGTCGACCGCCGGCTATGGGAGGGGATCTACTACTGCGTCTGCGTCTACGGCGTCGCTCGTATTCTGAGCGGAAAGAAGGGATGACAAAGCATCGGGGGGGTCGGTGAGAACATGTCTCGGCCGGCGGTAGCGGCAGGGGTCGCGAGGGAGGTCGTAGTCGGCGGTGGCTACGATTAACGGATTCGCATGGGAAGACGTCGATGTCCGTCTCTTACGGCAGCGCAGACACCCTTTGCGTGACGACTTTAGCCCATTTCTTAGGTCATATTCGACAAACATCGTCAGACTCGCCCACTCAGTGACCATATCTGAGTACCTTAGGTTAGGATGGGCAGGAGACATATCGAAGAGTCTTCACTTAGGGTATATTGGAAGATCACCTATCATTAGTCTTATCATGGACTAGTAGTTCTTCTAGGCGATATCGACACACCTCTTGATGTTGCTGTCTTGCCTGTTTGTTTACGTAAGAAACTAACTGGTCCTAATAAACCTATTCATAGACATAATGTATGTCCTGCCTATTTACCTCATGCCTATTTTTTTTGTTTCATGCTATTGGTCATAGCGTTTGTCTTTGTCCAACTTCAACACTTGCTGTGCTCATCTCATGTAGCATCTATTGTCATTCCAGGGGGATGGTGCAAGAAGGAGAATGACGTCAGCAAAACAAAGATTGGCAAGTGTTGCAGACGGCAATGCCCTTCGTGGACTATCTGTCTGTTAACTTTTTAAAAATCTTTTCTAAAGCTCCGGTGAATAGTTTTGGAGAGAGAGAGTTGCCCCTATAGAAACATAACAAATATGTTATTATAATCTATTTTAATCAGTATAACTGTGACTAATCTATGAAAGTGAGTTTAATGTAAATAATCGTCAAAAGTTACTTTTAACGAAGAACAGAAAGGTATAGGTTTTTATGATGCCCACCATTTGAGATAACGGTGCGCTAATGAAAAAGAAGCATATAAACATTAAAAATAAACAGTATTTACAGAGGATCCATATCTCTTCGGTTGGCGGGGTACCTTAAACGTTAGCAGCAATACTAGGAAAATAATAATGCATACATATTATTTTTTTTATTATTTATTCTTTATTGTACACATATGTTATGTTAACAAAAAACAATTTTACGGAAAGTTTATGTGCAAAGGCGAGCTTAACTCAATATTGAGTTTTCTTCCAGCAAACCTTAAAGCGATAGAGAGATGAAAATAGAGTAGAGGATAGCAAGTGTACCTACAGTAGAAATTAATAGAATATCCTAAACTAACAATATATATTATACAAAATATTACACTAACATAGAAATCTAACTAAATAGTACTAAATATACATACATACATAAATATAATAAAATATAACTAAATATATGCATATATAAATAAATATATACAAATACATATATGTTAATATTATATACTGATAAATATAATTCATGACGACAGGAAATTTTCTTTAGTTCTCTTCTTGAACATATAATGTGTTGATTAATATAGTTGATAGCGTTCGGGTTCCACCAGGCACTTGGAAATATTCCGTGCGCTTCCAGCCTTTACTGACCAATGTATCTACTTCAAACGCCTTAAATATTTACCCTAAGAGAATATATTACCTTTTTCACATTAACAACGATGTATTCCTAATTCTTTCAGAAAAGTCATATGAGGGTGTAAAAGCAACTGCCACCGGTTGGGGCTCTATATCCGAGAATAAGAACCAGTCCTGTTACTTAAGGGAGGTAGAATTGCCCGTAATAAGCAACGAAGCATGCAAAAACACCAAGTACGAGGTCTCTATGATAGGAGACAAGATGCTGTGTGCTGGGTATCCGGACGAGGGCATGAAGGATACTTGTCAGGTGACTTGTTGTGGCATTTTGTTGATTTACTTCCACCCATTTTTTTTCCTCATGCACGTATGCGCATCGGCCGACTTAATCTGTTCTATCTATTCTAATAAAATATTTAAGAACTCACTTTAAATTTTTTACTAGTCTATATTGTAATCTCTTTTTAATTGAACTTCTATTTGGGCAGATTCTACTATGGCATTTGTATGATACACATGAGTTCCATTCATTTTCTGTTCCAGGGTGACAGTGGTGGACCGTTGTCTGCAGAAAGGAATGATAAGCGACACGAGCTTTTAGGTCAGAATTAGTAACATGTTTGTGTGGGTTTGTTTTAGGCTGTCACTAGTTTTAGATGCGACGGTATCGCATCGTAGTGCCAATAGCGCTGCGGGAACGTAGCGATTATTTGGGCAGTCCGAGATGGGTGACCGTTTGTATTATTTTTATATTCAAACGCCTCCCTGCATCAGAAGGAACCTGGTCCTGGCATTTAATGTTGTGGTTGCGAAGATTAGTTAAAAGCGTTACCGGTGGATTGGTAATTTCAAACAGCTGGCACTGGATCCGCATGGTAAAGTATGCCTTTTCTCTATTTGATTTTTGCATTTTTGTCAGCGAGAGAGTATACTCTGATTTATTATGTACTAACGCATCAGTATAAGGTATGTTTAGTGCAATAAAAAGTATATCAGTTTTACTAATAGTACCTTAAATAAGGAGATGGTTGAGGCATTATCATTTTTGGATGTATCGTTGCATCCTCTAATTATATGAGAGACTTTTGCCCACAGTGTGACAATATAGGTTAAGAAAAAAGTTACATACTTTATTCTTATATTTCCAGGTGTGGTGTCCTGGGGTATAGGATGTGCACGTGCCGGATACCCAGGAGTCTATACCAGGGTCACCAAGTATTTGTACTGGATCCGACACAACGCGCGCGCTGGCTGCTTTTGCGTTGATTAACCACATATTATTCAATCTAGTACCGTAATTGCATGTATTTCTCTCAAAATTTGTTTCTCGTAACATTGTTACTCCGTTATTGATATTTAACTGCCGCGTTGAGCTGAAGCCACATTTACGATTATTTATGTTACGTTTGCGTGGTAAATAAATGCCGAAGAACGTGCGAAGTACTTTATTAGGCGCTGTACACACAAAACAGAACGTCAAATGCAAGTACGTGAAGCCGCTGCCCTACACCGCGTCCTCCCACCCTGCGTCAGTGGGCCCTGCCCGCCCCCCGAAGCGCGCGCCGGCGATCCCGCCGGTGGCGGCTTGTCCCCCTCCGCTCACTAACGTCAGTCAGGACGTCGACCTCATCATGAGCGTCTCGGCGGTGATAAGCCCCGCACTTTTCCCCAGAGTCCGCGAACTCGCCCTTCGACTCCGCGCCGCCACCAACTTGGCGGACCAGGTTCTCCTGGCCGCGGAATACAGGGACGTATATGACGTCCTGGCGTCCCTCAGAACCCAACCCCCCCGCACCCAATAATGGATCTACGATCTCCCCGCCATAAGCCCCACAACCTATCCCTGGCGTTCTTTAACGCCGATGGCCTTCGCTCCCAGCGAGATCAGGTTGCTGATTTCCTCCGAGATCACCAACTTGATATCCTCCTCGTGCAGGAAACCTTCCTGAAGCCCGCACAACGCGATCCTAGGATTGCAAACTATAACCTCGTGCGTAATGACAGAATCGGCTCCCGCGGAGGCGGTACTCTCATTTATTACAGGAGGTCCCTTCACTGCATTCCTCTCGATCCCCCCGCGCTCACCAACATCGAAGCCTCGGTCTGTCGCGTCTCTCTCACGGGGCACCAGCCCATCGTGATCGCCTCCGTATACCTTTCCCCCACTAAATCCGTTCTCAGGAGTGACTTTAAAGCACTTCTCAATCTGGGAAGCGCCGTCATTCTGGCGGGCGATTTCAACAGTAAGCACGTGGCCTGGAACGGTCTCACCACTTCCCCTAACGGTAGGAGCCTTGACGCCCTGGTCGACGTTCTCGACTTTGACGTCATCGCACCTATGCACGCTACCCACTATCCTATCAATACCAACCACCGACCCGACGTCCTGGACATGGCGCTTCTGAAGGGTGTCACCCTACGGCTGCACTCCTTGGAAGTAGTCGAGGAACTCGACTCTGACCATCGACCTGTAGTCATGAGACCCGGTTCCCCCCCTTCCGCCCCTCAGCGACCCAAAAAGACGGTGGTGGATTGGCATGCGCTAAGCACGGCCTTGGCGGATGCCGACCCTCCCCCCCTCCCTCTCAGCTCGGACTCCATCCCGTCCCCTCAGGACACCGATCAGGCCGTAGATGCCTTCACTGAGCACATCCGATCGGCTGTCAGTCAATCGTCCAAGCAGGTCATCATTCGTTCCAAGAATGCTTCTATCCGAGCGTACGACTCCTACCCCACCGAACCCAATCGGGCCCGGATGCGCGCTTTACAACGAGAGGTAAAGCGTCGGGTCGCGGAGGTCCGGGAGGAACGGTGGGGTGACTTCCTAGAGGGCATCGCGCCATCGCATCTGGCCTACTGGCAGCTGGCGCGTAGCCTCAAATCCGACTCCACGACTGACATGCCCCCGCTGTCCCGCCCTTCAGGCGCACCCCCAGCCTTCGACGACGACAAAAAGGCCGAGCTTCTCGCCGACTCCCTCGAGAGCCAGTGCACCCCCAGCTCTCAGTCCGTCGACCAGTCCCACGTCGACGCGGTCGACAGGGAAGTCGAGCGCAGGGCATCCCTCCCCCCCGTCGATTCCTTACCTCCTATCACCCAAACGGAGGTCGAAGATCTAATTATGGGTCTCAAAACTAAAAAAGCCCTCGGCTCTGACGGCATTTCGAATCGCGTTCTGAAATGCCTGCCCGCCCAACTCATCTGCCTCTTAGTGGCCATATTGAACGCCGCCATGGCGAACTGCACCTTCCCCGCTAAGTGGAAGGAGGCGGACGTCATAGGCATTCCCAAGCCCGGCAAACCTCGCAATCTCCCCGCGAGCTACCGCCCTATCAGTCTCCTCAACTCCCTGGCCAAGGTATACGAGCGCCTACTTCTGGCGAGGCTCAAAGACTTCGTAACGTCCAGGGGTATCCTTATCGACGAGCAGTTTGGCTTTCGAGCCAAACACTCTTGCGTCCACCAAGTGCACCGCATCACGGAGCACATCCTCTCCGGTCTCAATAGACCCAAACCCATCTACACGGGCGCCCTCTTCCTAGATGTCGCGAAGGCATTCGACAAAGTCTGGCACAACGGCTTGATCTACAAGCTCTACCAATTGGGTGTGCCGGACAGACTCGTGCTCATCTTACGAGACTTCTTGTCGAATCGCGCCTTCCGTTATCGTGTCGAAATGACGCGCTCCACTTCCCACTCCATCAGTGCTGGAGTCCCACAGGGCTCAGTTCTCTCTCCGCTCCTGTTCAGCCTTTACACGATTGACATTCCTCGTTCGAGTAAGGCGCATCTAGCCCTATTCGCGGATGATACCGCTCTCTACGTCTCGCATAGGAATAAGGGTTTCATTACCAGACACCTTCAGGCATCCGCCAATTCCCTAGGGAATTGGTTCAGGAAGTGGCGTATTGAGGTGAATCCGGACAAGAGCGCTGCGGTGTTCTTCTCCAGAGGTGCCACCCCGCGCCACTCCCTGCACCGCCCTAGAAGTAATCTCGGCCAAGTGACCATGTTCGACCGACCCATTCCCTGGGTCAAAGAGGTCAAATATCTAGGGGTCACCCTAAACAGCACCATGTCCTTCGGCCCGCACATCAAGCGGGTCCGTCACCGAGCATCATTTGTGCTCGGTCGTCTCCATTCGTTAATCTGCAAGCGGAGTAAAATGTCCCTTAGAAATAAGGTGACACTTTACAAAACTTGCGTTCGACCCATCATGACTTATGCGTGTGTTGTGTTCGGGCATTCGGCCCCCTCTCACATCGATAAACTCCAAGTGGTTCAAAACCGCTTCCTCCGTAAAGCCGTAGGAGCCCCCTGGTTCGTACGGAACGTCGACCTCCACTCCGATCTAGGTCTCGAACCTATTCGCGCCTTTATTAAAAAGGCGTCAACACGTCACTTCGCGAACGCATCTACCCATGCGAATCCGTTAATCGTAGCCACCGCCGACTACGATCTCCCCCCCGACCCCTGCCGCCACCGCCGGCCGCGACATGTTCTCACCGACCCCCCCGATGCTTTGTCATCCCTTCTTTCCGCTCAGAATACGGGCGACGACGACGACGTAGTAGTAGATCCCCTCCCATAGCCGGCGGTTGACCGGTGCACTTAGTAGTGCACCCGTCCCCCTACAGCGACTGTCCCAACCGAGGGCGCCTCTTCGAGGCGCCCTCGAGTATGTCGCCTCTTGCCCTTCTGGCTGGCTAGAGCGTAGTGGTTGCACGCTCGCCTTTAAGTCCGGTGAAGCTGTAAAGGCCTCGCGGCCAACAGCGTACATCATTCACACACACACAATGCAAGTACACACGAGTACTAAACACACTAGTACTACTATTGCTAGTACCCAATTACTGCTTCCAAGTTGCTGAGTCACTCGTAGTATCCGTATATCGTTGTTAAAGTCGCTGGTGTATTCCACTTAGATCGCTTGTTCTGGATTTGATCGCTGTCGCTTCCTAAGAGAGATTGTCTGTTGGTGTGTGTGTGTGTGTTTGAGTGATATACGCTGTTGGCCGTGAGGCCTTTACAGCTTCACCGGACTAGAGGGCGAGCGTGCAACCACTACGCTCGAGCCAGAGGGGCAAGGGGGCAACTAGCTCAAGGGCGCCTCAAGGAGGAACTGCCTCGGCTTGGACAGTTGCTATTGGGGCGGGCGTATACTAAGTGTCTCGCCGTGGTGCTCGGCACCGGTCGGCGGGCAAGGGATTCTACGAGATCGCCGGCGAGGTGGGTTTATGATTCTGTGTGTGGTGTCTGTATCCGAAACCGAAAGAAGGGATGTAAGAGCATCGGGAGGTTAGGTTCGTAGTCGGCGGCGGCTACGATTAGCGGATTGCTGTGGTTGGATGCGTTTGCGAAATATCGAGTTATCGCCTTTTTAATATAGGCGAGAATAGGTTCGAGACCGAGATCGGAGTGGAGGTCGACATTCCGTAAAAACACGGAGCTCCTACGGCTCTGCGGAGGAAACGGGATTAAACCGTTTGGGTTCTATCTATATGAGAGTGGGTTGCGTGCCCGAACACCTCACACGCGTACGTCATGATGGACGTGTGTGATGTGATTGTCCGTTGGTGCGCTGAGTGTTTCTTTTAGATTCGTATTAAAGTTCTAAAACGGACGTGAACCCTCCAAGTACATTGATAGAAAAGTCCAGGTACATCGAACAATAGCCGGCGCATTCCACATAGCGGTCTTATTATTATGTGCCTACTTAGATCTACTTGTTTACCGCGACCGCGCGCCGGTGATAATAAAAGAGGAGCAACCTTCTAGACGTTTTTGCATTCGAACGCGGATTATAGATTTTTCTTGACGTATTGATAGGGGACCTAAGAGTGTGTAATGCGATTTAAAATTAACATCCCCCGATAAAGGGTTCACGAGATATCGGGGTGGATTGCAGTCGTAAGATTTATCTATTTATACTACAAGATCTTTTACAAGGAAGAACATTATTGATAGTTTCATCCATATATTTTGTTATCATTCTCTAGAGTTTTGATTTTAGCTTACAACTATAATATTTTTCACATAGGATGGATAGTGACAGTTCTAATTGCCAAACGAAATTAATATTTTAGTCAATGGTGTTAAGGCATAAAACCATTAGTATAGAAAAGGGTCATGCCTCTTGTTTCCATTGAATAAAGTATAATATTCTTTGACATTTACAACAGTCATAGTACCCACCTTACATGAAAAATACTATAATAGCAACACTTCCCAATGCATGAGGACATTTTGTCGACAAGCGCGGCGGGGTATAAATAATTTATTATAAACGGAAGTGCGTTTGGAGTCTGTATAATCGTAATAATTTATATGTACGTCATAAATGTAAGATTTTATGTTTTTATTTCAATGCAAATATTATACAGTTTTTATAAATTGCTATGATTTTTATTTAAGTGTGTTCTGGGTAGATAGTTACTTAATATTTTTCAAACGTAGAATTATTCCTGTCTCATGGGTGCTTTCACAAATATGACATTGAAGTATCATTTTCTATTATTCTTTTGTCTTAGCAAAGCCGACACGAATGTAAATTAGAACCATTATCAGAATTATTCTTCATACATATATATTTTTATATATTTTTTTCTTTAAAAAAACAGACATATAGAATTTTGAAACCTTTAAGGTTTATGTTAATGTCAAATACATCGAGCCAACATGTTTGTGAATAAAACATAGGCAACAAGAGTAAGACTTCTTTATTCCGTGAGTAACGCTCTATTAAATGTCTATTTCTAACACTCTAAGTATGTAAGTGGATGACTGCTGAGATTTGTACAAGTGTGACAAAATTTTAATAGGTAATTTTAAAATCAAAAATCAAAATCGAAGCCAGTGATTACGGCGCCTACCGGGCCTACCGCTGTCGACCATTTATCGACCAGAAGAGTGACAGTGATGCTAATACTTTATATAAGAATAATTAGGGACGGATATATTGAACTCGCGCTTGGAAAAAATCGTCATATGTGTAAAATTAGGGGCAAAACAAAGTTTTATCATTTTCTAAAAAACTAAAACATGAAATAAAAAAACTGCTTTTCAAGAAATTTGCTACAATTACTTGCTATGTTTTTAGGGGTTCGTACCTAAAACGAAACCCTTATAGGATCACTTTTTTGTCCCGATGGTCCGACGGTTATCACCTTTTTAGGGTTTTTTTTTCTCAGGAACGGCTAGCGATATTTAGTTTACGAAGTTACCAAATACGAAGGTTTACGGTTCCCTACTAGTGTAAAAAAATGAAGGTTCTAACTAAACCTAAACAAAAGATATGGCCATTTAATTCACTCATTAAAAATTATATAGCACTTCCCGTTGACTTAGAATCGTGGAATTTGGCAAGAAGCAAGGTTTTAAAGTACAAGTAAATGCAGAAATCAGATATCTGTCAATTTGTAACTATAACATATAAAAAATAATTATTTTTCCTCAAATCTGATGAAAAATTAAAATAGCGCTGTCTAGTGCCTACTTTACACACTGCAACAATACTTCTTTGTCTATGTTCTATCAGTGTCATTTTGTGGACCTATTTTGATTTATGGTGAATAAATATTTATTCACACACACAGAGATGGTGCCACAGATCTAAGAGATCTGTGTACGGTATAGGACGTAAATTGGATCAGATTGTCGATTTATATTATATTATTTTATTTTATATTCTTTTATTTTTATATAGTTTGAATAAAAATTAAATGTAATTATTTTTTTTACGTCAAATGCCATTTATGTTTATGCCATGACCTTCCCAGTCTAGCATCTTAAACATATCCTCCAATGCATTTGTGAACAATTTGGGGGAAATAACGTCCCCTTGTCTCACTCCTCGATGCATTGGGATAGGGTTGGCCTGCTGGTTTTGTATCTGGATGGTCATAGTCGCGGCGTTATAGAGACTTTTTAACACATGGATGTATCGCCAGTCGACTTGGCATCGTTGCAAGGATTTCAAAACTGACCAGGTCTCGATCAAGTCAAAGGTCCATGAATGCTTAGCACAGGGGCCGATTATACTCTTCGGTCTTCTGTATAATCTGCCGTATAGTGTGGATTTGGTCTACGGTTCCATACCCTCTTCGAAACCCGGCCTGTTCCGGGGGTTGAAATTCGTCGAGTCTTCGCGCAAGATGATTCGTGATAACTCTTGAAAACAGCTTATAAATGTGGCTCAGGAGCGAAATAGGGCGGTAGTTCTTCAGTTGGGTCTTACACCCTTTTTGAAAAACAATACGACTACGCTCCTACCCCAAGCTTCTGGAGTTCTCCCGTTAAAGAGGACAGAGCTAAAGATATTTTGGAGCTCCTTTAGCACCGGTTTACGTCCGGCTTTTAATAGTTCAGTTGTAACTCCGTCCTCTCCAGGGGCTTTTCCATTCCTTAGCTGCTCAAGGCTTTGGACAACTTCGTCAGATGACTCCTCCCTAAAGACTGGACAAACACTTTCGACCCCCGATTTTGCTCGATTTTCCTTTTTCAATAGCGCGTGTATTCGTATGTGCGCCTCGGAGGTCATGTCGTACCAGTTTGGTAATTCCCGAGTTAAATTTTTTTGAGTGCCCGTTGCTCTAACGAAATGTTGGGTGGGTTTACACGTCGTTTTTTCATAAGCCGCAGTGTTCCCTCCGAAAGCTTCGTTTTCTTACTTATACGTCGCATTTCACAAAATCTCGTACCTTCCTCCCTGAGGATTTTAACCACAATTGTGAGGGCCTGGTCTACGTTATTTGTGGTTTCCATGGTAAGTCTGTGATCGCTTCCGGGATTAAACCTGTTGATCACTGAGACATCTCTGAATATGTGCTTCTTGTCCGTTATGATGAAGTCAATCTCATAACGGACAAGCTGTGCGACCGCGGTGTTCTTACTGATCACTAAGGTTATGCAGCGTTCGACTCGGTCGGCCTGAGATGGGTGAATTGCCACATTTTCATATTTGAGCGTCTCCGTGCTTCAAAAGGCACGTTAAACCGTTGGTCCCGGTTACCACTTAATGTGGTAGTCGTTAAGCCGAGTTGGAAGCTTTTAAGGCGGCTTGATAAGTTCCAACAGCAGTTGGCCACAAACCTGCCTCCACCAATCCGCACTTGGTCCGCGTGGTGGAGTAAGACCTAATCTCTCTCACCTCGATTTGTAAGAGAAGACTTTTTGCCCAGCAATGGGCAGTATAGGCTGATATTATTATTATTATACTATAAAATTTTATAAAAAGAGACCCCTTTTTAAAAAGGTATTTTTATGGACTGCCTCGTTGAACAAGTAGGTACCGTATAATGCGTTAAGAGATCGCGGAGGATCTCGTACAAATTGTAGGGCGAGCAAAGTGTAGTTTTTATATATAAACTTTTCCAGTATCAGTCCGGAGTCCGAAGTTGAGCCCGGTAGACTCGCCCCTATTACATTGGCACCTTACATTCTCAGCAATAAGTTGGTGTGCGCACATTGTACACCTCTTAGCCACTCCCACTTGGAGAATGTAGGCGTCCCGGTGTGTTTTTTATACGGAAATAATTGAATTACGTTGTTCATTTAAATTGTAAAATATATAAAAATAAAAATCGTCACACCTGTATTTACCATGGTCAGGGGGCAAGCCTAATGCCATTATATCGGGCACAATGCCAGTTGATACTGGAAATATTTCTATCGAAAAATTACGTTTGTTCTGACCTGGGATTCAAACTCAGGACCTCGTGTTCGCTACGCGCATTATTCGCCAATAGACTAATGACTAACGAGGTATAGGTAACTTTATAGAAGCATTTGTGTTTTAGAAGTCTTTCTGGTTCGAATCTTGTAATCCATTTTCAAGCACTTCGGATATTTTATTTATTAGTTTTATTTTATTAAGATAGCGTTTGACAATATAAATCATGTATCCGACTGAGCTAAAATTTAGCATACGTATGTAAGTTCAGTGACAATGCAATAATATAGTACATACCATGGACCCAGCTCCAGAACAGTCTTCTGATGGGCTCAAAGGGTAGCTATGGGAACATGTCAACTACACAACATAACCACCTCGTGTTTAAGCTTGTTAGGTTGGTATTGAAAAGTACTATACAACCAGATGATGTTTAGGGTCTGATGATGAAGTGGCAAGGTGAAGTGGCAACAGAACTATCCAAATACTAAACATACCCCCGCTGGGTTTTAAGCTCGTTGGATTTGTCTTCACGAGTTCTGTAGACCCTGATGGTGTCCAGGATCTGATGATGGAACCGAAGAGTAGCCAACGGAATTACCCAACTACTCAACATAATCCCACTGTATTTGGGTTCGTTGGATTTGTCTTGACGAGTTCTGTAGACCCGGATGATGTCGATGGTCTGATAATGGAGCTGGAGGGTAGCCAATAGAACTTCTCAATTACTGAACATAATCCTGCCGTGGTTGGGCTTGCTGAATTTGTCTTGACGAGTTCTATAAATCCAGACGCTGCCCAGGGTCTGATGATGGAACCGGAAGGTTGCCAACGGAATTACCCAACTACATAAAATAGCCCTGCCGTGTTTGAGCTCATTGGATTTGCCTTGACGAGTTCTATAGACTCTGATGATATTTAGGATCTGATGATGGAACCGGAGGGTGGCTAAGGGAACTACCCAACTACTCAACATAACCCCGCCGTAATGGGTATAGTACTACATTTCCTCGACGATGTAATAGGGGGTGAGCGTATACACCGGAAACGCAGACTCTGATCTGCTACTAAGAGTTTTTGGAAAAAACCGATAACATTGTTTTTGACCCAGGATTTTAATACAGGACCTTGTGATCGCTGGGACCACTAGACCAACGAAAACATGTGTAAAACAATTCCCGCCAACTTAGTTCAATGCGCCGGATGTGTTAACTCACTTCTTCAAAATGTATTGGCGCACAGCGCAGGACCGGGAAATTCGAAAGATGTTGAGTTACCCGCAGCATACATTAAAATGTATTAAACACAAAACTATGTTCGTTTCGCTGCTCACTCGGCGCGTTCCATTTCGTTGCGCCATGTCGCAAATTTGAGTTAACGAAATGAGTCGGCGCAGTAAACTGGGCCTGAGTTACTGAGTTAATGCAAGGAATTTCGCTGAGTTACCCATGTCTAGAACAACAAGACGGAGAAATCCTATTCCTTCAGCTTCATTATCAGACCCTCGACATCATCCGGGTCTATAGAACTCGTCAAGACAAATCCATCGAAATCAAACACGGTAGGATTATGTTGAGTATTTAGGTAGTTCCGTTAGCCACTCTTTGGTTCCATCATCAGATTCTGGACACCATCAGGGTCTACAGAACTCGTGAAGACAATTCCAACGAGCTCAAACCCGGCGAGGCTGTGTTAAGTATTTGGGTAGTTCCGTTGGTCACCTTGCCACTTTATCATCAGATCCTAAACATCATCTGGTTATATAGTACTTGTCAATACCAATCTAACAAGCCTAAACACGAGGTGGTTATGTTTTGTAGTTGACATGTTACCATGGCCACATTTCGAGCCCATCAAAAGACTATTCTCGAGCTGGGTCCATGGTATGTAATATATTATTGCATTGTCACCAAACTTATATACGTATGCAAAATTTCGGCTCAGTCACCAAACTTACATACGTATGCAAAATTTCGGCTCAGTCGGATACATGCTTTCTATTGTCAAACGCCATTGGATACCTCAATAAAATAAAACTAATAAATAAAATACCCGAAGTGCTTGAACATGGATTACAATATTTGAACCTGAAAGACAGATAGACATACCAACACAAAAGCTAAAAAGTTACCTATACCGCGTTAATCTATTGGCGAATAATGCGCGAAGCGATCACGAGATCCCGAGTTCAAATCCCAGGTAAGATAAATGTAATTTTTCGAAAAAGAAAAAATACATTTTGCTCGCCCTACAATTTGTGCGAGATTCTCCGCGATCGAATGAGGATCGATCCATAAAAATACATTTTTAACCGACTTCAAAAGGAGGAGGTTCTATGTTCGGTTGTATGTATGCTTTTTTTTTTTTTTTTTTTTTTTTTTATGTATGTTCAGCGATATTTCCGTCAATTGTGGACCGATTTTGATGATTTTTTTTGCATTGGGTTCAGTATTGGACCTTGGACTTAGAAGATACACCAGGGAACTCCTTAACGACAAACAATAGGCATGTGTAAATTGAGATATTATGGGTATTACGTCAATCCTATAGGTACCCTACTATAGAACCAAGCAGTATATTAGCCAACTTCAAAAAAGGAGGTTCATAATTCGTCCTTTTTTTATAACTTCTTTGCTTATGAACCGATTTTGATGATTCTTTTTGCATTTGGTTCAGTATAGTTTTGAGGTGGTCCTATTTCATTGTTATTGGTATTGAACCTTGGACTTTGAAGATACAAGAGGGAACTCCTTAACGGCGAACAGCACGAATGTATAGATTCCGTTATTATAGTCATTATATTAATCCTGTAGGTACCTTACTTTACAACTTAGCAAAATAATATAATATCGGTATATAAATATTACTAAATAATTCACTCGTCACTTAAAATTGTAAAATAAAAATCTTTTAACAAAAAAGGTAAACCGACTTCAAAAAGCAAGAAATAAATATTTGAAGTCGGTGCCAAGTAACCGACTGCACCAACCAGCACCGACTTCAAATATTTATTTCTTGCTTTTTGAAGTCGGTTTACCTTTTTTGTTAAAAGATTTTTATAAAAAGAGTTCTTTCTTTATAAAACTTTGCCGTAATTAAATTAATAAAATTTAATTTTCATTCAAACTATATAAAAATAAAAGAATTAATCCACAATCTGATTCAATTTACGTCCTATATCCGTACACAGATGGCACCACAGATCTGAGAGATCTGTGGCGCCATCTCTCTGTGTGTGTGAATAAATATTTATTCACCACAAATCAAAATAGTTCCACAAAATGTCACTGATAGCACATAGAGAAAGAAGTATTGTTGTAGTGTGTAACGTAGTCACTAGACAGCGCTATTTTAATCTTTCATCAGATTTGAGGGAAAATAATATTTATTTTATACGTTATAGTTATAAATTGACAAATATCGGATTTTTACCTTTAAGTGTACTTTTAAACCTTGCTTCTTGCCAAATTCCACGATTCTAGGTCAACGGGAAGTACTATATAATTTCTAATGAGTGACTTTAAATGAATATCCGTATCTTTTATTTGGATTAGTTAGAACCTTCATTTTTTTTACACACGATGGACGATTTAGCGTAGTAGTTAAGAGCTTAAGCCGCTTAAACCACTAGTAGGGGACCGTACACCTTGACCTATTTGGTATAAATTTCAACTTAATACCTCAAGCCGTTCCTAAGAAAAAAAACCTAAAAAGGTGATAATCGTCGGACAGACGGACAACGAAGTGATCCTATAAGGGTTTCGAACGAAACCCTAAAAAACAAATAAAAAAATCATTTCATAAGTAACATCTACCTACTGACATATTCAAATGTCATATCTAGGGTGAAAATCCGCTGCTGCCAAGCTGACGAGCCGCGCCAACCTTCAATGACATTATGCGTTTAGTATAGGTGTTTTTTCATTAACTAAATTAGTGTTATTATGAAGATGTTACTTATTGTAGTGCTTTTTTTAATTTTTTTAGTACCAGTGAATAGCAGGCAGCGTATACATCACCTGGCCTTTCGCTTCAGGACGACTAAAATAACACCGTCTTTATGCGACGGTGTTATTTATTTACTTTTGCTATTTTCCTCATATCTACATCATGGTTTAATCGTCGTTAAGTGCTTCATTATTTAAAACAATATATATTTTATCATGTACCTATTTCCTAATTACTCGTGTTGTATAGAACCCGCATAGCTATAAATAAGGGATCGTGTGGCGTTTGTGAGGTTTTCGCTATTAAAGTGAATAGATATAGTATGTTTTCACCCATTATCGGAGTTGAAGGTTTGACACTATGTGGTCCGTTTTTCTGTTTCTCTGTATCGGGACACAATTTTTGGTAAGTAATATTTTGTGTTATTAATCACAAAATTATCTTTGAAGGTGTCAAAGATGAAAGCATGGGGACATTTATACGTCATGCATTGGAACATATCGGTAATATTGTCCAAGAGATAAGTTTAATTTAATAGTTTAATTCTAATCACAATACCATTGTTTCAGTTTGCTTTTCAAACATCAGGAATACTTGGATTTATTTATCCATTTCCAAGATTCTGCTTGTGTCGTGAGTACATTATATCTTCATCTATATATAGTACATCAAAAACTATTGGTTTAATGATTCCTGAGTCATCTGTGGTATACCGCCAACAACAACACTAGGTTACCCCAATAGACTGGCTCGTTCCCTCTCTATCTTTCTTATATCTTAATAATGTGATAGAACGAGACGCTATGAGATTAGATGTTGTGACTGTCAATTTCTTTATAACCACTCGTGCGCTAGTCAGCAAAGAAATAGACATGAATCTTGCCAGTGCGAGAATGTAAACCGCCACAGTGCATAGAAAAATGTATATGAAAACTTGTAGGGTGGTGTAAATTTTCATGCCCATTGTCACTTTCTAGCAGGCAACTTATTCGCTATGACTAATTGAACAGGCTCCGCGTTACGGTAGCTTTATGATATGATCGTTTAATGGTAGTCCAGAGGTATACAGAACACGAAGTTATCGTAACGCGTCGTGTTTGGTCATAGCGAATAAGGACCCAGATGAGACATGGGTCAATCGGTGACCTATTCTCAATAAAATAACTGGAGAAGTGCAAGTAGGACTCGCGCTCTGAAGGTTTCGTACCGGGTTCAGTTTCGACCAGTTTCAGCGCCAAATTGTAGTTTCGTTGGGTCTAGAGAACTCGTCAAGACAAATCCAATGACCCAAATACGGCGGGATTATGTTGAGTAGTTGGGTAATACTGTTGGCCACTTTTCGGTAATATCATCAGATCCTGGACACCATCAGGGTCAACAGAACTCATGAAGACGAATCCAACGAGCTCAAATCCGGCGGGGGTATGTTTAGTATTTGGGTTGTTCCGTTGGTCACCTTGCCACTTCATCGTCAGACTCTAATCATCATCTAGTTGTATAGTACTTGTCAATACCAATTTAACAATCCTAAATACGAGGTGTTTATGTTGTGTAGTTGGCCACCTTTCAACCCATCAAAAAAATTGTTCTAGAGCTGGGTCCATGGTATGTACTATATTATTGCATTGTCACCGAACTTTCATACGTATGGCAAATTTCAGCTCAGTCGGCTACATGCTTTTTATTGTCAAACGCTATTGGATATCTTAATAAAATAAAATAAAAGTAATAAATAAAATACCCGAAGTGCTTGAAAATGGATTACAAGATTTGAACCAGAAAGACAGATAAACATACGAACACAAAAGATTCTAAAAAATTACCTTTACCTCGTTAGTATAATTCGCGTAGCGATCACGAGGTCCTGAGTTTGAATCCCGGGTTAGAACAAATATAATTTTTCGGTAGAAATATTTCCAGTGTCAACTGGCATTGTGTCCGATAAGATGGCATTAGGCTTGCCCCCTATTGAATGAGACCTAACATCCGACCTTGGGGAATACAGGTGTTCCCAGACTTTTTTTCTCATAGATCACTTTCAAAATTTAGCTGGTTCCGGTGGGCCCCCTGCAGCTACATTTCTACCATATTCCCAAAACTCGACAAAAAATGTGAAGATTAGATCTTACTACGGAAATTCGCGTTGCGGCTGAGTTCCAACTACGAATTAATAGTTTTCGAAAAAAACGTGATGATTGATTAGGTAATTCATTAATTGATTGTGCTGTGAGTGGATGTCAAAAAAGTAAAGTTGGCCAATCAAATAAGTGATTCCATCCAACTTTACTTTTTTGACATCTACTCACAGCATCAAGAGCCAATCAATTCTCACTTATTTCATTTAGAAAACTATTCGGAGTGGTAAAAATAAAAACAAAAATTGTATATTTTTTGTGTTGTATTTATTCAAATATGTAATTATTACACTATTAATTATTATTATATAATAATATAAATTATTATTATATAATAATACACCGTCACGCTTATATTCCCCAGAGGGGGTGGCAGAGGTGTACTGAGTACACCCACGTTTCGCCGACGATGTTAGGTCCCATGTAATAGGGGGCGAGCCTATTGCCATATAGCGGGCACAATTCCAGACTCCGGACTCATACTGGGAATTTTTCGTTAGAAAAACTACATTTGACCGACGATTTAGCGCAGTGGTTAAGAGCTTGAGCTGCTCCGCCCACTGTGCCGAATAGTCGCGGGTTCGATTCCCGCACGGGACAAATCTTTGTGTGATCCACAATTATTTGTTCCGGTCTGGGTATTTGTTTGTGAATTTTCATGTTTGTAAACGCACCCACGACACAGGAATAAATCCTAGTGTGGGGCTAGGAGGGATGTACTTGATGGATTGATAGCAAATTATTAATATTTGGCAAATCTCCCCGTTCCGTGATATTCAATATGCTCCTTTTTTTTTGTTAAAAGGTTTGTAACGACACTAAATCTTTTTTCGACAAGATATTACGAGGGAAACGATATCAAAAGCTTTCTCGCAATTCCCCACAGTTCAGGATATTTTTTTGGGTATTTTTTCCTGCAGCCAAAATGTTTGATACCCTCTTTTAAAATTTCACCTTCAGCTCCTCATTAGTGCTAAGCTCGAGTAGCTCCTCTTGTAATATCACATTCTCCACTTCCATTTCATCAAATGTATTTATGATCCATGGTGTCATTTCCATGGTCAGAATATCTTCAAATCTGATTTTGACGTCCTCATGCGGGGCAATTAAATGTTAAACGTATGTCTGAATATCCTCATCAAGGCATTCTACCTGTGACAAACTGTGAAAATTCGCGCCAACTAATATTTTGCTTCATAAAAATTTAATTTTCCAAGAAAAGCTGAAATAACACTCTTTGTTTTTATCGTGGAACCCCGCTTACGAATTGTGAACCCCCATTTTTTTGTCACGCCAACGTAGACCCCCGTCGAGTCTCCCGTGGACCCCTGGGGGTCCACTTTGGGAACTACGGATTTAAATGAACAACGTTGCTATTCAATTATTTCCGTATAAAAAATTCACACACACCGGGATGCCTACATTCCCCAAGCGGGAGTGGCTAAGAGGTGTACTATGTGCGCACACCAACTTATTGCTGAGAATGTAAGGTGCCAATGTAATAGGGGTGAGGCTATTGCTATTAGATGCTGGGAAATTTTCTATAAAAAAACTACATTTTGCTCGCCCTACAATTTGTACGAGATCCTCCGCGGTTTTTAATCGCATTATACGGTAAAAAAGTTCTCTTTCTTTATAAAATTTTGCCGTAATTAAATTAATAACATTTAATTTTTATTCAAACTATATAAAAATAAAACAATAAATCGGCTATACCATACACAGATCTCTCTGTGTGTATGTGTGAGTTAATATTTATTCACCACAAATGAAAATAGTTCCACAAAATGTCACTGATAGCACATAGACAAAGAAGTATTGTAGTGTGTGAGGTAGTCACTAGACAGCGCTATTTTAATTTTTCATCGGATTTGAGGGATAGTAATATTTTTTTGTATGTTATAGTTATAAATTGACAAAATAGGATTTTTTCCTTTACTTGTACTTTAAAAAAATCATGCTAAATTCCACGATTCTAGGTCAACGGGAAGTGCTATATAATTTCTAATTAGTGACTTTAAATGACCATGTATTTTGTTGCAATAGTAGGGGACCGTAGACCTTCGTATTTGGTATAAATTTCAACTTAATACCGTTAGCCGTTCCTGAGAAAAAAAAATACCCTAAAAAAGGTGATAACCGTCGGACAGACGGACAACGAAGTGATCCTATAAGGGTTTCGTTTAAGGTATGAAACCCTAACAAAAATGAAATGCACTTCTTCTTTTTTTTGCCTTTGGTCTTTTGAAGGATGCGGAGTTTCACGGGTATATGCAGGCAGTTGGAGAACCGGCCGTGTTATGGGCGGGGAGACAGTTACTCCTCACGAGTTCCCCTGGCTGGCAGCAGTGAACATCGGTACTCAAGTCGTAGTCGTAGGGTCTTTAATATCTGATAGACACGTTCTAACTGCTGCATCTAGTTTGGTTGGGTAAGTGTATCTAAACATTTAAACTTTCGCATTTTATAAACTTGTAGAAGTGATATGATGTTGGGTACTCATCTTTTGTTATGAGAGGATTTGAATCTAATTTCAAAAAATCGTTTTACAATTAGCTACAATTTTAAGTATTTACACATCTTGGATCACATTTTAAGTCTTCTAAATAGCAAAATCGCCACTCGAAAAAGGTCATCATTCTATAAAGTTCCTATGTCGTAGTTGTTACAATCCTAAAGTACTTGAGTAGTTACTGCTATACAGGTTGGGTTTTCGAGATGGGGCATTAAGGATAGCTACCTCAACCGTTGTAGGTACCGGAAAACGGTCTTAGGAGACTATCCTTAACTCTGTGCGACATTTTGAGCTGCATTTACAGATATTTCCATTTCCATTTGATCGATTGTCAACAAAAAAAACTTTTTTTGTTGTCAATCGATCAAAAACTTTTATTTGCCACCGTAATACAGAATGTATGGGAAAAGTTTATTGCGATGTTTGGCGTTTCTGGTTCTCCAATCTCAGTTGATTTGTAGCGACCCCTATACATCGCTACATAGTTGCGATTACCTACCAAAAGATGGTGCTGACAATTTGCCATACAAGTCTATAACGCGATATTAGAGTGCGCACGACGTGTAACATATATACAAGCCCCCGACAACAACTCTTGGGGAGAGTGGCAGGCCCCGCCAGACACAACACCCGTTTGGCTGGAAGATCTTCCCTATGATAAATCCTGCCACTTAGTTCAATAAAAGTTTTTGATTCTTATAAGAAACAAAATCGATTAGCATCAAAAAAAGTTTTGTGTGAATTGCCCGTTTTTTGCTGACAGTACTTGTTTTTTTTTTAAATCTGTAAATGCAGTCCAGAATATCGCACAAAATTAAGGATACTTTTCTAAGATCGTAGATACAACGGTTGAGGTCGCTGCCCTTACTTCCCTATCCTAAAAATCAACGCTGTATAAAGATCGGAGTGTAAGTAATACTCGGTATTACTCATACTAATCGATTATTTATATCACTGTAATTTTAAGATAACATTCTTTAACATTTATTTCAGTGTATCAGCCTCCAACGTAACAGTGACCCTTGGTGCTCATGACCGCTGCACAGGATCAGCATTAAACATCAGTGTGGCTTCTATAACACTGCACCCTGGGTTTTCTTCTGTTTACATGGACAATAACATCGCTTTAATTAGGTTGAGGCACTCGATCGCTTTCAATGACTACATTACACCAATATGTATGCCATTCTTTGGTAAGTTTGCTGTCAATTGTGTACTTAGTGTTAAAATCCATTAGTACTGGGGTTTGATGGGTGAAATTGATTTTATTTGCTAGCAGACCAGATTTTTGACCAGATTTAGGCGTATCTCCACAGTATGCAACTTGAACCCAATATATCTACATTATCGAATTGTAGATAATACCTTACCAAAGTTATTAGGTATTATAAGAAAGTTATAAACAAAAACACTCAAATTTGTAGTATCAGATAATATAAATTTTATTTGTCCTACACTAAATCTGCACATTTTTGTTACCAGAATAGTTGGAATAACCTCCAGTAGAATTTCACTCTGAATTTGCTTAAACTGGTTGAAAAACCTGTAGTAAATACAACCCCACTTCTGATGTTTATGTTAAAATATATTTCACATATCGATGTTTACATCTGTAAGGAAAAAACCTGTTGCAACTCTCTCTCTGCCTAGCCCGCAAGGGATCTGACATGATGATATAGATAGATAGATGTTCACATTTACCCCTATCGCAACATCTAGGCTCATTAACTGTTGGGTTGTTTGTGACTGTTTTTCGGATGTGAGTGATTTCAATACACTACTGTTCCAAATATCAGATCATACGGAATTTTTGGTCTGGTAGACAAACGTATAATTTTTCAGGTGTTGGAAGTTATGAGCGAGTTGCATGGATACCAACATGGAGTCGCAATAACTCAGTATGTCTTCCACGAGTAGTCACTCTCCCTACGTTGTCAGATATTTCTTGCCTCAAAAGTGCAGCGGACAGCAAGCTGCTAACTCCGGATAAAGGATGTCTTGGAGTAATGGATGCTAAAAGTGTTATTTGTAAGGTACGTTTGGTTTCTATATGATAGTCTGTACATAAAATAGTAGGTAAGTTAATAGTGTAAACTAGCAAGTCCTTTGATTATTGCAGAACATTTATGTATTCTTAGTGTAACTTATTTTACTACATATGCTTGATTTAGATAGTGTAATTTAGGCTAGGATTCGAATATTACTGTTACGATCAATTAGTGAACATGTGATAATTAAAATATCCCTACACCAGAGTCCAATTACAGCTAGTACTAATTATCTAATTAGAAGCATCAATACTATGCACCAGGCATTACTTTGAGTTATCAGACCTGTCATGTCAGCCAAAAACGACTGCTTAGTGCGAGAAACCGTACGTTTAGCCTGAACTGAAGGAGTAATACGGCATGAGGTTTTTTAAACGTAGCCCCACACTAGGATTTATTCCTGTGTAGTGGGTGCGTTTACAAGCATGAAAATTCACATACACAAATACCCAGACCGAAACAAATAATTATGGATTGAAGATTTGTCCCGTGCGGGAATCGAACCCGCGACTACTGGACACAGTAGGCGGAGCTGTTTAAGCTCTTAACCACTGCGCTATATCGTCCGTCAATTTCGTCCGTTGAATTCTCCTTTCAAAAATTTAACAAATTCTACTAAGTAGGCCTATCAATAATTTAATACTTTAAACATAGACAATGTAGTAATCATTAAGCGATTTCACAGGATGAAGTAGGAGCTCCAGTAATGACTCGTTGGTCACCGGCATCGCCATACAGACTACACGGCGTGATTTCGACGTCAATTTGTAATGACACAGCTGCAGCATTATACACCAGAACCGATCACCACGCTGCTTGGATAAATGATCATATTCGATATGATTGTCAGTGTCTTTAATCTAAATTTGAATAAAATGCATGAGTTAATAATTAAATTACTTTTATTTAAAATCTGAGCAAGGTGAGGCTTTCTCTGGTAAACGACGTTACGCCGCACTGACGCAAAAATTATGTTGCAATTGTCAGATGAAACAGAGAGTAAGGCTTTGGCTGAACTAAAACACCTATTTTAGTGCTACCAATATTCCAAAAATTAAGTAAAATTTTATGCCTAGTATTCTGTAACATGCAAAATGCATTCTAAATGAATGTAAGGGCTTGTAATTTATTCTTTAAGTTACTACAGTACAGGTGCACATAAACCATATTTAGAATCACGACCAACCAGCCATTTTTCTACGCACCTGAACAAGTTCCTGTACGTACACCTATTGTGTTTAAGTTTAAAAAAAAATTCTAAAGGTCTTCAGGTTTAAAGATCGCCTCTGGAGATTTCAGTGTGCTGTTGAAGGTAGGATTTAATGCATGCAAGAAACCAACTGCAGTTTCTACTTTCTAAGCTTCCAAATTACCCAGTTCATAGGGCGTGCCACTCCTGTCCTGATAATCCTGTTTGTAAAATTAAATTAAATTTAAGGAAAACGTGCCCACCAGTTCCATATCTGATACGCTTATATCGAATTGAAGCTTATTATAAATGTGATAGGATTTTGAAAAGCGACCTAGAAAACTATACACAAGTGCTAGATTATTGTAAGACAAATGTTAGGCTGGCGGTTGCTTAAATTTGCATAGTTAAAAAAAGCTATTTATTGACTGCAAGCATTCGCATGCACACCATTTTTAGGTCACAATTATTAAATATAGCATTTAATAATACTACATAGAGTCGGTGTGACGCATTTTGCTATTGAGTTGATTTAAAAGAAAAGCATGGTTACTAGTACCTAAAAATAGAAACACAGCAGCCAGTAATAGAAATATTGAATAAATAGCAATACACCATTTGTAAAATAAAAGCCGATAAACATAATAATTCAATAATAAGGAGAAAATACACAATACGGGTACCATCTTCGGTGAAGCTGACTTCATAGGCTAGCCCGATCTTCCCAAGAAACCTTAAGCTTAGAACCTCAAAGTCTTAGTTAAGACTACAGTTCCATTATATTCTGGTTACCTAATTAATGCTCCATAAACGCTTACTCTAGTTTTTATGGTCATTAAGATTTGTATCAATCTATGTAAGTATGAACTTTCATTTCTGACTAATTTATGTAATTACTGTCATACCTTATATTTGATTTGCTTTACCGACCAGACTGTCAGTTCACATTAAGTAAGATATTCAAATCATACTCACTATTCATAAGGCCTAATGCCATAAAGACGAGCTAGGCTATTGACAATCCAAGTTCCATGTAGCTGCAAAACATAACGAGTACAATAGGAAATGATGATCGCATCCCCGCATGTTTCTTCAAAGAAATATACCGGAACCCACACTGGTATTAGTACAGCAAAGACGAAATCCAACGGTAAGTAATATCTGAAAAATGAAATTAAATCCGTTTATTATGACATTTAGAGCGAATTTATCATTATCTATGAAATTTCACTCCTCATATTAATTTTTCATTAATCATTTGTTTGCCACTACAAGTTCGGGAACGCAGCTAATGTTGCCTCAGCTTGTAAAAACTGAGAGTGTGGTGTACCAGATATAACATGGATATAAAGTTCTACTTCTACTTCTAGGTATCAACCCTAAAATATTAACACAGTTAATAAGTTTTAGAAACATGGCATTTGCGGTAAGATAATTTGCGTTGAAAACGTGAGGATGAAGCCAGATTAGACAAACCACGTAATTATTAAAATAGCTTTCTTAGTCGTCCAAGGTGCTTTTCGTAAAGACTTTTAGACTAAAGACAAAAAACAAGCTATTAAATCTTAACTCAGAAACTTGTATAATACTGCTTTATCCAAAATCAAGTCTGGAACGGGAGCCGGTGTATACACGGAAGGATACAGCCTTAGCCAAAGCATGGGCAGCTTTGCATCAATATTCCAAGCAGATACCTATGCGATAAATACTTGTGCAAAAGAGATATTGGACAAACTAATTTCAGGCAAGAGAATCTACATCTGTAGTAAAAGTCAAGCTGCCCTCAAAGCCATGAGCTCCTATGAGCTAAACTCAGCACTGGTTGCGGAGTGCGCATACCTTCTCGACAGATGTGGAGCGCGCAACACGGTCAGGTTAGTCTGGGTCCCTGGGCACACGGGGGTTGATGGCAATGAGCGTGCGGAGCTTAGCCAGAAAGGGAGCAATAGAGAAACCTGTTGGTCCAGAACCGTTTATAGGCATACCAGACGGTGCCTACAGAGGCGCGCTCTACAAATATGCCTAAGAACAACACAGGAAAGAATGGAAAACAAATACAGGGCTGAGACACTCCAAGGAATTTCTCTCCGCATGGTGTGAGAGCGACAGTAAGAGACTACTAAAACACAGTAGACTACAAGGCAAACTACTAAGGCAACTAACTGGCGTATTCAAGGGCCACTATGGCACGAAAGAACATCTACACAAGATGAACCTATGCAGCGACGTGGTATGCGCGGCGAATGAGGCTACTGGGAGTGGCCTATCCAAACCCAGAGGAACTACGGCTCTGCCCTCCTACTGGAATCTACAGCCTGATACAGGGAGTACTTGATCCTTCAGGTACGTAAGAGCATTAGGGCAAGGACAGCACAAAAGATCCCAACGAGTCGAAAGCGCCTGAGGTCTCCTCGGTCCGATAAGCCAATAATAAGATAAGATAATACTGCTATATTATATTTTTTTTGTGTTGGATTCAGGTGTGTTGATTTCAGGAATTTCTTTTTACATTTAGCTAGCAGCCTGAGATTTCAATCTGCTTATAACTTTCATCGCTCACGTCTTTTGAGTTAAAGTAAGTAGTCAAACGTATTTTTAAAGCGATGTCGTCCTTGTGGTCTTCTTTTTTCTTCAAAAAAACGTAGCTCTACACTAGGATATTATATGCCTGTGTCGTGAGTACGTGGACAAACTTGAAATCCACATGCACAAACACCCAGGCCGAAACAAATATTTGTGGGTCACACAAAGATTTGTTCCATACAGGCATCGCACCCGCGATTATTCGATCTAGTAGGCGAAACGGCTTAACCTCTTAATCAATGCACCAAATCGTCCGTCATTTTATTGGATGAATACACATTAATGAGACCTAAGTACTTTATTGTTAATATTGAAAATGAGTATAGCGTCTGTTGGAGATTCAAATAAATAAAGAAACCGTAGCTTCACTGTTGAGCTTGCTGGATCTTGCTCTCTACTTTATCTCTAGTTATCTACAATATCTAGATAACTATAGGTATTTAAGAAACTATACAGTAGACTATCTTACCATGACCAAATAGACCGAGTCTTATCTGAAGGGCTCCGTAACCGGCGAGCGTGTATGTGACGAACTATGAGAGTGGAGGAAGCCAGAGAGGTACGTAAGGAAATAACCTGTTGGAACTCTGTACTCTGTCTACTCCGTAAGGAATCTGGTGTGATGACATAGATAGCTACAATTGAAATATAAATTGTATGTAAATTATGTTCATTTATTACAATTAACAAACAAAATGAGATCATAAAAGTCAAAAGCGTATTTGCATAGGTCAATTGTCAATTAATACTTTACTTAATTTGTGAATCGACATCCCTTTTCCATATGACCTATTTTTTGGTAATTTATTCTTTGAATTGATGCTCTCAATTATTATGAAAAAAAAACTTAATTTAGCTGAGAACAAGAAATATTATTCCTCTATTACGTTCTCCAACTTATGTTCCCTACGGGAAGAAAAAATACATATTTTCTACCTACTTTAATAATTCAGCGGAATACTGTTCATCGAATTATTATTCATCCCATGTGGTAATGGTATTTATTATTGTGATATTTTCCTTCTTCGAAAGGATAGTTTGAGGAGATCACGATTTTAAAAATGTGTATTGTTTGAATCAGTAGGTGGCCACAAACTTGTTCCCACCTATCCCCACTGGGTCCGCGTGGTGAAATATAATCTAATCTCTCTCACCTCGTTGTGTTAGAGAAGGTCTTTGCCCAGTACGGGGACAGTATAGGTGATTTATTATTATTATTTGAATAATTACTTTTTTGAAACATCACCATCTAATTAGCTTGCAGATCACCCATGTCTATCATTCTCCCAAGTTCAAGTCATGCAGCAGCCCATATGGCAAAAGAAAAAGTGTCGCTATGAGTTGTGGAGCCTGCACCTGTATCCGAATAGCGGTGGTGCAGGCGATGGTCTCTGGTCCAAGTGAACAATGAATTCTGTAAATACGTCATTAAGATTTCCATCAGAATTACTATTAGTAAACACCGTCACGCCTATATTCCCCAGAGGGGGTGGCAGAGGTGTACTGAGTACACCCACGTTTCGCCGACGATGTTAGGTTCCATGTAATAGGGGGCGAGCCTATTGCCATATACCGGGTACAATTCCAGACTCCGGACTCATACTGGGAATTTTTCGTTAGAAAAACTACATTTGTCCGACCTAGGATTAGTACAACACATAAAATTTACATACAAAACAGATATACATAAAATGCCTAGATTATCCTACCATGACCAAATATACCGTGTCTCATTTGAAGGCCAAGTCAAGAGTCACTGTGACCGGCGAGCGTGTATGCGACGAATTATGAGAGTAGAGGAAGCCAGAGAGGTTTGTAAGGAAAGAACCTGTTCGAACTTTGTACTCTCTGCCTACCCCGCAAGGGATCTGGCGTAATAATATAGTCATCATCATATTCATTTGAACAAAAGTAGTCAGGATTTAATTTAAGTAATATTGCTGGTCAAGTTACTTGCCCTGAAATAGTCTGCAAAAGTATGAATACTGCTCTAAACAGCGGTTTAGCATTGAACGATTTGTGCATGTAGTATCGATGTGTTCCAATTGTGATGCCTTGTGCAACCGTTATCCAGATAAAAGAAAAAATTACAATGTTTTCTTGTAGTCCATCATTTTAGAGAAGCAGTGGTATTAACATACTTAATAGTTCCTGTCTTACTTTAATCCCTAGAGTGTCAGCGATTTTAATTTTCTTGCGCGGCAACTGGGTTTTGCATAGGTCATAAAAAATTGTATTTCGAGGTTATAATAAGATTATTATCTCATAAAATGTGTATCATTGTCATCATCATAAAATTTCTGATCACATAAACTATATATCATGAAATACTTATATTGACGCGAAACGATGAGAAATATGTCAAGGTGTCAAAAAGGAAACGAAAATGGCCGATGTGGATCACAAACTTGCATGGTTAATATTTTTAAGACTCGTTTCGCTTCAAAAGCACTGTCAATGTGACCAAATTATTTTTAATGGTATAGTCCGACAAGGATCTTCTGACCCGTGAATATTATTGCCAGGGTGTGAAATTAAGGTTAACGTTTAGTAAATTTTTCATACTTCCAAGAAAATATTTCAACAGGCGGGCCCGCACGGTTATTAATTAAAGAAGAACTTGGGTGAACTTCATATCAAACGATAACTCTGCGACTGCTATGTCGTGACATTTTACTTGAAGAATTAGTTCCGATTTTGGCCGCGGGCCAAAAGATCCTTGTAGGACAGTACTGTACTTATAATGAATGTCGCTAGTGTTAAATCGGAGAAAGACCTTTACCAACACCAGCGCATTGCTTATGTACACCCGGGTTAATGCTCGACACGTCGCGCCCGAGATATTTCTGCACACCCGTGTATGCATGCGACACTCTAGAGGGTAATCAACTATTTACAACCAACAATACACAATTTTCTATGTCAGAAAATTGTGTATTGTTGGTTGTGAATCTTGTCGTAAAACGTTTTTGGCTCAGAATAATCAATATCACAGAACAATCAGGTCATCATAGTCATCCTAGTGAGACATGAAGTGGCGCAATTAAAACCATTCGAAATTGCGAGTATCACGGTTCACCAACTTTTCCACTTCCTCCAAAATAACATAAATAGATGAACTTTCGTTTTTTCGAACGAACGGTTATCGACATGTGCATGCGACCGAAATTATATGCCCAGGTGTTCGGTCAGACACCGCTGCTATGTCCAGTGCTCTGGTTTGAGTTAGGTTACAACTTTACAAGACTCTGGAATCACAAAGTCTAATACTTAAGTTTTCGCCCATGTCCAAACAAATGTGGCGCCACCAAACCACCCTGTAGAAAAATCTTTGAAGGCTGTTTAGCCGGGTTATGAGCGATTTGCCTAAAAAGAAAAGTTTTCAAAAAGACAAAATACCTAAATGCAATACATATAAAGGAAAATACCTGGCCAGTTGAATGGCCGCGAATCAAATAGCTTAAATAGTGAAATAGCCTACAAAACGCACTGCCTAAGTAGCTAAATGATTGTGAAATAAATTGCCTGCATAGAAGAATGCCTAATATTATCAGGAAAATGCCTAAGATGCGATCGATTAAAAAGCATAATTGCAAAGTGGTAGAACTGAATTATGTTATAATAACGTCACGTAACGTAATGTTATTCAAATAAATGCTGTTTCTTTTTATGAAATGGCATATTTTGATATCCTATCCATAAAGTTACCTAGGCATACCTTACTTACCTACCTTTAAGCATCTTTCTTCTTAGTCATGCATTAAAGGTATCCTGCTTCATAGCCATAATGCACCTTGGGTATCCTGGTAGCCATGTTGTGTTTTAGGTATTGCGTCTGTTTAGGTTATCAGCAAATGTATAACCCCTACACATTTCTTACGCTACTCTTATGATATAAAGCTATTTATATCATTACTCGATCGTGCACGAATCTAATAATTGGAAAGTTATATGTACAATGTACTTACCCCATACAAACATTCTGCTGAAAATGGTTATGGTGCAAGTAAATATATTTCCCAAACAGCGAATAAATGAACTATCAAAAATACCATAACATTAATCCATACATATTTGTGTTTGAAAGAATAATCAGTACCAATATGGTACCAATGATTCGAGGTACTGCAACGATTTTGACAAAATCCTTTGACTCTAGATTATTTTCTCCATCTTAATTATTTGTATCGACGATATTGTCCGGTTTATTATATATATATATATATATATATATATATATATATATATATATATATATATATATATATATATATATATGTATGTTTTGGAATAACCTGTTGGAACTCTACTCTCTGCCTACCCCGCAAGGTATCTGGCTTGATGATATAGATAGATATATATAATCAATCTTTGTACGTGTCATTTTGATAGCAGGAGCTACTGTACAATTGACATGTAAGAAGTAAAAATGTCTATTAAAAATAATTTAACTTGGGTTTCCTATATAAACGACAACATATGAACTTTAAAATTCTAGAAGTTATGCGGCACGATGTTTCTGAATTGACATCCATTAATTCTAGGTTTTGATTGTTTTTAATGCACTTAATTAAACCATCTAGAAATTATCTACTACTATTACCAATTCAACCAATAGATTTTAAGATATTTCGCCTACATCCTACGCAAAACTACTCACTCCTAGTGGGCGTTTACTTCTTCATGTTTAAATTTTTTTCTGTCCCTCTCATAATGCCAATATTTCGGTGGCAAAACGACAAGGTTGCAAAACGACAAGAGATGAGGTAGCAAAATGACAAGGTCGCAAAATGACAAGGTCGAAAAATGACAAGTTCGCAAAACGACAAGGTCGCAAAGTGACAAAGCCGCAAAATGACGAGGTTGTAAAATAACAACGGCGCGAAGTTACAAGCAGTACAAGTAGAAGTAGGTCTGTCTGTCCTTCTGGTTAAAATTTTGTGGTCCATTTTTCATGCACTTGCACGGCATCCGATTGAGCTGAAATTTGGCATACGTATGTTAGATCGGTGACAATCCAATATTATGGTATCTTGGAGCTGGTCTGATGATGGTCCGGTACCATATGACCTTTTCAACTAAGCATCTCTGTCGTGTCTTCGCGATAAAAACTTGTTTTTATAATCTTTTTTTTTTTATTAAATTTTGTAGATGCATTTTTCTATTTTATTCTTGGCCTTTACCTCGCAAACAAATAAAAATACATGAATATTTTAAATTACATTTCGATGTTGCATCTTCAAGATAGTATGTAGCGTAGTGTGTTACCACTTTGGTTAGACATTTAGAATGAAAAGTATAGCAGGTCACAGAGACAAACAAACTGTCAAAAACTCCAAACCGGTCCCCAAAAAGGGACAAGGTTCATCGCGCACACAAGGCCCTTTGGGGCTTAATGTAAGGTCTAGGATCTGACGATAAGATCTCAATGAGATCTTATCTTCCGATCACAATTATATATGTTTCCAGTATGGGACGGAAACCCATGAAGGCGAAACCCAAGGAACACCGATTGGGCCACTTATAAAAGAGACCTTAAGGCTGAGCTAGGGAAAGTCCGAGGCAGGCTCAACTCCGTATTAGATATAGTGTTTGAGGCGAATAGCATAACTCGGGCAGTAAAAACCGCCTGGACTAACAACTGTCCGGAGAGAAAAGTTCTAGCGAAACGTGAACCATAGTGGACACCAGATTTGGCGCTGTTAAGACAAAAAACTCGTCGGGAATTCAATGGCTGCGAAAGCAACTAAGAACTTCAGTGAATATCCCACGATACTCACGATGCGGAAACCATAAAGAAGAGCTTGGAAAAGACACTGCCAAAGCATATGCAGCCTCCCTAAGGGTATGAGGCTAGCCAAGGTAATAAGGACAGTAAGGAATAAGAAAGGAGAACTCACAAGCAACGGGAAAGCGACTTTGAAAACTATGTTTAACGTGCATTTCCCGGGTTCGGTAGTAATACATTTCTTCTCTTTTGAAGATAATCAACAAAGGTCCGTTCTACGCAGTAGGAAATGCGAACGATATAGTGATAGCAATCAATGGAAAGTTTCCAAACACAGCATCGACACTGATGCAGGAAGCTCTAGATAAAGCAACGAATTGGTGCACGACAAGCAGCCTCTCGGTTAACCCGAAGAAGACTAATGTGATCCTATTCTCACTGAAAAAGGTACTAACCAGCCTACAAGACCTCATATGTACGGTAACAAAATTAAATGGGCCACTGAAGTTAATATCTGAGAGTAATACTAGACAAGCAACTACGGTGGCATGCGCATGTTGAGGAAACCATTGCAAAGCATTGAGGGTACTGAATATGTGTAGGTCAACATATGGAAAAACATGGGGCCTACAGCCCAAAATAATGCATTGGATTTACAAAATTATGGTAAAACCGATATTAACGAATGGATGCATCGTGTGGTGGCCCAGAACTAAAACACAAACCTGCAGGGACGCTTTAATGCAACTATAAAGGACATGGCTGCCTGCCTGGCCATTACATGTGCATTCAAAACAACACCGACGGCAGCTATGGAATGGTTATTCAATCTCACTCCATTACATATCGTCATTGAGACTGAGGCGAGGAAGGAAATCTATAGGCTAGATAAAACTGGACTATGGAGCATAACAGCGCCAAGCATTGAACACACCAAGCTAGCGCCAGACAAGGAACTAGATTACCTAAGGGACATGAGATGTGACAAGATCTTGACCACGCACATGTTCAACAAAAGATTTAGCACCCACATCCCTACCATGGAACAATAGAAAAGTGGTCTAAATAAGCAAGGTAAGGAACAAATGATATGGTATACTGATAGATCCAAAACCAAATCTGGAACAGGAGCCGGTGTATAGTCAGGCTGCCCTCAAAGCCATCAGTTCCTATGAGCTAAACTCGGCACTGGCCGTGGAGTGTGCTTCTGAGTGACCTTCTTCATAGATGTGGAGCGCGCAACACGATCAGATTAGTCTGAGTCCCTGGGCACACGGGGGTTGATGGCAATGAGCGTGCGGATGACTTAGCCAGAAAGGGAGCAATGGAGAAACTTGTTGGACCAGAACCGTTCATAGGCAAACCAGATGATGCCTACAGAAGCGCGCTCTACAAATAAGCCCAAGAACAACACAGGAAAGAGTGGGAAACACATACAGGGCTGAGACACTGTCTCTGAATTTCTCTCCACATGGTGTGACAGCGACAGCAAGAGACTACTAAAACACAGTGGACTGCAACTAAGGCAACTAATTGGAGCATATACAGGTAACTATGACACAAAAGAACATCTACACAAGACGAACCTCTGCAGCGACTTGGTATGCAGGAACTGTGGTACAGAAACTGAAACCATGAAGCACGTCCTCTGCAACTGCGGCGCTCTGGCGGCGCGGCGAATGAAGCTACTGGGAGTGGCCTATCCAAATCCAGAGAAACTTCGGCTCTTCCCCTCCTGCTGGAATCTACGGCCTGGTTCAGGAAATATTTGGTTCTTCAGGTACGTAGGAGCATCAGGGCAAGGATAGCACAAAAGATTCCATCGGGTCGAAGTGCGCTTGAGGTCTCCTCGGTCCGATAAGCCAACAACAAGATAAGATACCACTTTGGTTCTCACACTTATAGAATTAAAAAGATTAAAAATGTATATCAGTGGTTATGCAAATCAGTCCAACGTTTTATTGGTTAAATCATTTAAATTGACTACAAGAGGGGTGAACAGGACTTTTCTAACTTTTAAGGGGCGAACGGGTTTAGTTAGGCTACCAGGGGCGAAACATACGGGGTGAACGGGAGCGAGACCAAATTTTCGTGTACGGGTCTTCAACACGTCATTCCAGACCTCATATAGGGGAAAGGTAGGCAAAACGGACCACTTAAGTGAAAACAGTCGTAGAATAAAACACAAGCGTTATTTAATTGTTATAAAATAAAAGCATAATTTTGTACTCTATGAAACTCATCAATAAAATTTTTTTTTATATTTTCCTTTGTCGTGGGTGCGTTTACAAATATGTAAATTCACATACACAAATACCCAGACAGAAACAATTAATTGTAGATCACACAAAGATTTGTCCCGTGCGGGAATCGAACCCGCGACTAATAGACACAGTGGGCAGTTCGGCTTAAGCTACCACTGTGCTAAATCATCCGTCGAAAACATCTTTGATAAAGTCAAAGATGTCCCTTCAAGAAGTATATGGATTAGAGGCTTAATATTCCGAAATATGTTTTTTGACTATTTATTTTAGAATCTGGTAAAAGGAATTCACGACTTCCTCGTTGGTCTAGTGGCAAAGGGCATCGCTTTGTGATTACGAGGTCCTGGGTGCAAATCGTAGGTCGGACAAATGTAGTTTTTCTAACGAAATCTTCCCAGTATGGCTCCAGGCTCGTCCATAATTACAAGAGACTTAACATCGTCGGCGATAAGTGGACCTGCCACCACGCCTATATTCCAATCGGGGGTGGCAGACCCCCGATTGGAATATAGGCGTGACGGTGAAAATATATGAATTTCAAAAACAATAGTGTTAGACTGTTTTACCTTCATAGTGAGGCACAACGAAACACATATGACGGCAAAATGGACTAAAACAGTCTAAATATAAGTTACAAACGAATACTGCATCATAGTCGTCATCTATATCAGCGCAGTGACAACTAGGACACTTACGCGGTACTAGCAACTTGGTATCTACCATTCGTTTGTTTTTGATGTGTGATCTTGAAAACAGATTAGAGCAGTGAAACACTCAATATTGTTGACGATGGATAAAAATTTAATATTTCTTCCTTTAATGTAGCCAACATTAATTTTCCTTCCTGTTTTACCGTTCTTTGGTAATCTTGAATTAACACCATAGGCAGATGTTCCATGAATTCTGGTCTGTTTTGCCTAGGTTCGTTTTTCCTTTGGCGTACTCTTGTTGTTACAAGTAGTCCTAGGGCTACTCGTAACAAAAAAAAAATCAGAGTTTTGAAGCGGAACTGTGAAGAGACTAGCCTCTTATTAGCTTTATATCATAAATTATATATTACATCAATCGTAAGACAATTTACATATATGCACCGCAAGTATACATTTTATTAAAACCATCGCAAAGGGTAGGTTAATTGAAAATCATTAATTTTATATCAACACACCTAAAAACTAACTTTACTAAAAAACCGTGCGTAACTTTAGGGTAGTATTGGGGGCACTGGCCGAGAGCGGGTACATGATGAACTATTGTTTGACGTAAACGATTTAATAAGATTGTTCTTAGTATTTAAATTATTAAGGTAGGCCCCTGCAAGTACAAATACCTGCAGGGCCCGTTTGGCGCTCCTTTCCCCTAATGCGTAATTCTTTCAAACTTTTAATTGTATCAGATATAAGTAAAAGAGATTAAATTGTTGAAAATAGGTAAAAGACGTAGCCGTGATGAGAAGAAAATATTAGCAGAAAAAATCGTCGTTTGAAAAAACGTCTTTGTCGTCTTCAGAGTTGGAGAATGATAATTTAGCGAATCTTAATTATTCTTCTGCCATTGTTTGGTAAGTTTGCTGACAATAGTTTAATTACTAATTACAATAGGTTTTTTAGTACTGGGGGTTGATCATGGTAGGTCATAATTTTATTTCCCGTATGAGGTATCGGGTTCAAACGCAGGCACGCACTGTCTTTTCGAAAGCATGTGCGTATTAAAAAAATAATTATCACTTGCATGCCTAAGAGTTTCTCGAAGGTGTGTGAAGTTCGCCAACCCGCACTGGGCCAGCGTGGTGGACTATGGCCTAAACCCTCTCAGTTTGAGAGGAGGTCCGTGCCCAACTTTTCAAAGCCCAACAAAATTCACATACCTTCGAGAAACTCTCAGGCATGCAGGTTTCCTCACGATGTTTTCCTTCACCGTTAAAGCAAGTGATAATTAATTTTTAATACGCACATGCTTTCGAAGAGACAGAGGTGCGTGCCTGGGTTTGAACCCGATACCTCTGACTTTGCAGTCCAACGGTTTTACCACTAGGCTATCACTGCTTTAGATAGATCAAACATTAATTTTACTATCCAGTTGAATAACACCCATACACATTGTTACCCATAAACATTGTTTCTTAAATAAAACAAATTTTATATCAAACAGTTTTATTTGAAAATGTCATTCTCATGAAACAGTGGAAGGCCTTCGGGCTTGAGGATCGTCTCTGGAGCTTTCAGTGTGCTGTTGAAAGTAGGGTTCAATGGATGCAAGAAACCAACTGCAGTTACCACTTTCCAAGCGTCCAGGTGACCTAGTTTATAGTGCGTGCCATCGCCTGTCTTGATTATCCTGTTGGCGACCTGTATGTTAAAATAAAATAAATTTAAGTAAAATGTGCGGCCCAACTAAATTTCTGACAGGTTACTCTGTGTAAGGTTTACTATTAAAATAATAATATTCATATATTTCAGACATTGACATTCTATAGAGCCATCAATAGTATTACAATTATATAATACTAATATCAACCAAATCTCTGTGCTGTCTACCTGTTAGAACTCTGTACTCTCTGCCTACCCCGCAAGGGATCTGGCGTGATGATATAGATAGATCAACTAAAAAATAATATATTTTTATTATTAGTATAATAACATTGAATATGAATAATGATTACAGATAAAAATAAAAAAATTAGTAATAAGTTACTAATGTAGAGCGAGCGAGCGAGCGTGTATGAGAAGAACTATGAGAGTGGAAGAACTTTGAGAGGTCTGTAAGGAAAGAACCTGTTGGAACTCTGTACTCTCAGCCTACTCCGCAAGAGATCTGGCGTGATGATTTATATAGAAGTTAATAATTATGGAAATAATAATTTTACTTTCTATTTGACTGTATGTAGTCGTGACCAATGCTGTAGAAACGGAGTCCCACCTGTCCGCCAACAAGCATTGCGCATTTCTTGCGCATTAGATACCTATAGCTGAGAAGCTATCTACGTTAGCGTCGGCGAACATGCCGGACGGTAATATGGAAAGTGACCCAGAATACATATATCTTACCTATGTAAGATAGGCATTATTTACATGTAAAGCTTGTATTAACCGCAAGCATTTACATATCATCTTCGGTTTGAAGGTTCAAATCATAAAAAAGTTGAACATAAGATGAAAATATGGTAAATTTTTTCCAGAATTATCGATACCATTTAATGATATAATACCTACAGAGGCAGTGTGACGCAAGTAGCTGACGAGTTAGTATGAAAGAAGGGCGAGATTACGAGTACAAATAGCATTACTATATATACATAAATAGCTACATATAGAGCGACAAGGATCTTTTGGCACGTGGCATATTCACAGGGCGTTGGTGTGAAATTAGGTTTACCATTTAGTAACCATTTCCAACTAGGGAAATTAGGTAACTAACTGAGAGAGTTAACGTACTTCACCAAACTTAATCGAGGTGCACTATGTGGACGCAGAAAACAAAATTAAAAAAGAACTTAGCATAATTTAATAGCAAATGGCAACTCCAGCGAACTGCCATGCAGTGACATTTCACTTGATGACAGCGTTAGTTCCGATTTTGGCCCTTGCCAAAAGATTCTTGTCGGACTACACTTTTAGTAACAGGTGAGTGTAAGGACTCGCGCCCTTAGAGTTCCGTACAAGTTCCAGTAGATGTCACCATTTTAAAAATTATCAATGATCAGTACCATTTACAAAGAAATGTTATTGGTATTCGCTCTCCGTAAAGAAAACACAATATATGGATACCATCTCCGGTGAAACTGTCTTCAAGTCATAGGCTAGGCCGATCTTCTCAAAAAACCTGATGACTGCAGCTGACAGGTTTAAGTGCATCGACAATTCCGCGGCTTTGTAGTCCCAGGGGAACGCGTGGTGGTAGTTGTGCCAACCCTCGCCCAGGCTTATCAAGGACACGAACCACGACTCCACTGGTTGCAGATTTCTGTTGACGAAATTTGTTACAAATGTAATACGATAATGTTATTTGAGACATTAAACATGAGAGAAAAGATTTATCGCCCCTTACAGAATTAGTGTGGCTTTGTTCGAATTATTCAGAAACCTTTAATTAAGGGCCTACCGCGATCAACCATTTACTGATCCGATGAGTGACAGCGATGCAATTACTTTAGAAAAGAACGGACGGATATATTGTGCGTGCGGTCAGAAATAAACGACATATATATATGTGCAAAAACATTTTTTTTTTTTTTATGTTATTTTTAAAAAACGTTGCCCCACACTAGGATTAATTCCTGTGTCGTGGGTGCGTTTACAAACATGAAAATTCACATACACAAATACCCAGACCGGAACAAATAATTGTGGATCACACAAAGATTTGTCCCGTGCGGGAATCGAACCCGCGACTATTAGACACAGTGGGCGGGGCGGGATAAGCCCTTAACCACTGCGCTAAGTCGTCCGTCTCTATTCTATCATTCTTAAAAAAAACACACACCGTCACGCCTATATTCCCCAGAGGGGTTGGCAGAGGTGTACTGAGTACACCCACGTTTCGCCGACGATGTTAGGTCCCATGTAATAGGGGGCGAGCCTATTGCCATATACCGGGCACAATTCCAGACTCCGGACTCGTACTGGGAATTTTTCGTTAGAAAAACTACATTTGTCCGACCTAGGATTTGAACCCAGGACCTCGTGATCACAAAGCGATGCGCTTTGCCACCAGACCAACGAGGCAGTCGTGAATTCCTTTTACCAGATTCTAAAATAAATAGTCAAAAAACATATTTCGGAATATTAAGCCTCTAATCCATATACTTCTTGAAGGGTATGGAGTATAAAAACACATGTTTTCGCGGTAGCCCCTTAAATTTTTAACCGATTTCAAAAAGGAGAAGGTTCTACTTTTGTCTGTATGTATGCTTTTTTTATGTATGTTCACCGATATTTCCGTCAGTTGTTGCACGAATTTCGTTGATTCTTTTTGCATTGGATTCAGTATAGCTGCCAGACAAGGTGTTTGAAGATACACCAGTGAACTCCTTAACGATAAACAGTAGGAATGTGAAAATTGAGATACTATGGGTATTACATCAATACTATAGGTACCCTACTGTATAACTAAGCAGAATGTTAACCGAACGAAGGAGGAGGTTCCTAATTCGTCTGTTTTTTTTTAATTTCTTGCTTATAAACTGATTTGTATTATTCTTTTTCTTCTTTTTTTTAGGGTCAGCATAGCTTCGTGATGGTCCCATTTAAATTTTATCAGTATTGGGCTTTGAAGATACACCAGGGTACTACATGACGGCAAACACCATGAATGTGGAAATTCAGCTATTTAGAGTTATATATCAATCTTGTAGGTACCTTACTGTAAAACTAAATTAGAATAGTATAATAGAGGTATATAAATAATAATAATGAATTCACACATCACTTAAAATTGTAAAATAAAAAACTTTTAAAAAAAGGGAAACCGACTTCAAAATGCAAAAAACAAATATTTGAAGTGCCAAGTAACGACTGCACCAACCGGCGGCGACTTCAAGTATTCATTTTTTGCTTTTTGTAGTCGGTTTCCCTTTTTTTTTAGTTTTTCTATCTATCTATATCAGCACGTCAGCTCCCTCGCGGGGTAGGCAGAGAGTACAGAGTTCCAACAGGTTCTTTCCTTACATACCTCTCTGGTTTCCTCCACTCTCATAGTTCGTCTCATATACACTCGCCGGTTACGGAGACTCTTGGCTTGCCCTTCAGATAAGACACGGTCTATTGGTCATGGTAAGATAGTTTAGTTTTTTATATTTAAAATTTACAGAAGTTACAAAAGAGAGAGTATGTGGCATAAAAGATAACCCTTGGCAATGTAATGTGTCTCAGTTTAGATTAGATTCGAGTTAGACTGGACTATAAATAGGTGCATCTCATTCTGGTTACCTAATGAATGTTCTATTAAATTACATAGTTTCTAAGTACAGTAAGATCTTTGTATACAAGGTGTAATATAAACAACGCAAAACGTCAGATAGCCCAATTAGATTATGGCTTTATTAATTCAATACAAACAATAAAAATCCAATTTTAATCATTTATATACCATGTTTTAAGCACTTTGATGTGCAAATTGACTATAATATATAAAACATCAGTGTGCGTATCGAAGAATATGATTTAGAAACGTAATAGCGATATTGCATTTCTTTGAATTATGGTTTAATTTTGTTTAATACAGCGGACTGAAAGAGTAACAGCAAAAGTTACAAAAAATTTAACAGATATTTAAATAGTACACCGTCACGCCTATATTCCCCAAGCGGGGGTAGCAGAGGTGTACTGAGTCCACCCACGTTTCGCCGACGATGTTAGGTCCCATGTAATAGGGGGCGAGCCTATTGCCATATACCGGGCACAATTCCAGACTCCGGACTCGTACTGGGAAGTTTTTCGTAAGAGAAACTACACATGTCCGACCTAGGATTTGAACCCAGGACCTCCTGATCACAAAGCGATGCGCTTGCCACTAGACCAACGAGGCAGTCATTAAAATAGTTGGAATCGATTAGTCGCCGATTTAGAACAAACTCGTATCAGTTCGTGCGTTACTTATGTTACACCTTGTATAGCTATGTAAATATAGTGCTACAAGGCTCTTTTGGCACATAGATTATATTGACAGGGGGCGTTGGTGTGGTGTCCTTCTTCCAAGGAAATACATCAAGAGTTGGATCTGCACGGTTACTAATTATGAAAAGAACTTGGGTAAATTTCATAGCAAACGCCAGCTCTGCGACTGGCATGCAGTGACATTACACTTGAGGACAGCGTTAGTCCCTATTTTGGCCGCGGGCCAAATTATTCTTGTATGGCTGTATTTGTGTCCTTTCCTGTTTGTTGTTGTCCTTCATATCTTATTTTTAACGGTTAAGATTTGGGAAGATATTGAAATAATCGATGGATACTTACTGGTCATAAGGCCTAGTGCCGTAAAGGTGAGCTAAGCTATTGACGATCCAAGTTCCATGCAGCTGCAATACGTAGCGAGCGAAGTAGCAAACGAGTATGGAATCCCACCATGTTTCGTTAAAGAAATATACCGGAACCCACACTGGTATTACCATAGCAACCACGAAATACAACGGTAAGAAATATCTGAAAACAAAAAAAATCCATTTCTTATGACACTCCCCGTAAATTTACATGACGAATTTATATGAAATTTCACGCCACGTATTAATTTCTCCTTTATCAGGTACCTACTAGTAAAATAATTGTAATTTTTTAATAACTTGTCCTTCCCTACAAAGTTCGAGAACAAAGATAATGTTGTCTTAGCTAATGTTAGGCTTAAAAATATTTCACACAGTGTAAATAAGTTTTAAAAACATGACTTTCGCGGTGGAATAATTTTTGTTGAAAACGTAACGATTAACGAACTAACGAACCAAGCTTTTGTAGCAAAAATACAACGGAGATATCTTGCTTCGTTGTGGAGTTTCTATGGCATCCTACAGGCTTCATCATCCGCCCCTGCCCAGCGTCTAGGTCTGTGGTACTTATCAAAACAAATCCAACGAACCCAAACACGACAGGGTTATATTGTGTAGTTACCGTGTTGCTGTTGCCTCCTACTGGGCTCCTTCATCAGACTTTGGACACTAATAGGGTCTCAGAGCTCGTCAAGATACATCTAGTGAGCCCAAACACGACCGAGTTATGTTGAATAGTTCCATTGGCCACCTTCTGGCTCCAACACCAGACCCTGGATACTATCTGGTACCATAGTGCCTGTCAAGATGACTCCAATGCGCCCAAATACGCCGAGGCTATGTTAGGAAGTTCAGTAATTCCGTTGGTCACCTTCCGGCTCTATCGTCAAACCCTGAACCCAATCTGGGTCCTTGTAACGACAAATCTAAAGAGCCCAATCAGGCACCACCGTTCAGGAGCACCATCTGGTTATATAGTTCTTGTCAGTACGAATCCAATAAGTCTAAAGATGAGGGGGTTATGTTGTGTAGTTGGTATGTTCCTAAGGCCACGTTACAATTTTATCATCAGACCATCATGGTACCATATAATTACATTCATTGCAGTTCGATGAACTTACATACGTATGCCAAATTTTAGCTCAATTGGATATCCGCAAGAGCTTGAAAAATAGATCATAAACCTTTATTATTAGAACCAGAAAGATAGGCAGACATACGAACAGTGCAAATAAAATAAAAGCTTGTTAAAATAAAATCATTGTTTGCAAATTATGTTGATTCATTACAGCAACAACTGAACAAAGTGAATTCATACGAGCCAAAAGTTCATTTATTTACATACCTAGGTCAATTTGTACATGATTTCTTTAGCAAAAATGTTCATCGAAATCTCTTTTCCCTTACCTACTGCTACTTGGACGTAATTAAAATTCTTTAAGCTGCATTAATTACTATCGAGAACTAAACTCAACTGAGAATAATTTGAACTAAAAAGATATTTAAAAAAAACTAGTCCAAAAATACAACGGAGATCGGCATCTCGCTTAGTTAAAGAGTTCCTATAGCCTCCTTCTGGCTCCATCATCAGACCCTAGATACCATCTGCGTCTACAGTATTCTTCAAGACAAACCCAACGAGCCCAAACATGACATGGTTATGTTTAGTAGTTGAGTGGTTCCATTTGCCATCCATCATCAACACCATCTGGTTGTACTACTTGGCATTACCAATCCAACAAGCCTAAACACGAGGGGGCTATGTTGTGTAGATGACATGTTCCTATGGCCACCTTCCGTTATGGCATTGTCATCGAACTTAAATACGTATGCCGAATTTCAGGTCAATCGGATAACCGCAAGTGTTTGAAAAATTGATCATAACGTTTAAACCGGAAAGATAGACAGACGAACAGTTTAAGTTAAACAAAAGCTTCTAAAAAGAAAATTGGTACCTCTATTACCTACCCCTCACAACTTTTTATCCCATTTTAAAAATATATCCAAGTCAGAGTCTTTGTCTCCGTTACCTGCGAGCCTGTATGAGACGGACTATTAGATTGGAGGAAGACAACATATTGAAATCCTGCACTCTGCCTACCCTGCATAGGATTTGGCGTGATGATATAAATAAATTTTTTGAATTATTACTTTTTTTGGAACATCACCATCCAATCAGCTTGCAGATCACTCATGTCGATCCTTTTGCCAAGTTCGATGACGTATGGGTGCTTCTTGGCCATGAGCCAGCCCATATGGCTAAAGAAAAATCCGCGCTTTGAGTTGTGGGGATCTGCATCTGTATCCGAATAGCGGTGGTGCAGGCGATGGTCTCGGCTCCATGTAAACACTGAATTCTGTAAATAGAGTACCTTCATAATTCACTGTACATTAAAATCTGCATAACAAGCTAGTTAATGTGAAACACTTTACACTAACTTTTTGAGCAAGTCGGAAGAAATGCAACACAAAAATGAAGACGTATACTTTTATTGACGGTATACTTTTATTTAAATTAACTGACGTCAATACAGAATTGCTTAATAGTACTTATGGTTTGTAAGTAGATATATGAGCGAGCGTGTATGAGACAAACTATGAGAGTCGAGGAAGCCAGAGAGGTATGTAACCAAAAGAACCTGTTGGAACTCTGTACTCTCTGCCTACCCCGCAAGGGATCTGGCGTGAGGTTATACATAGATAGATAGATAGAAGTAGATATAATATTTCTTTATTGTGTGTCAATGCTACATAAATTTTCTGCAATTGGTATTGGTGCTGTTATTCATTTTTTAATGGGATTATAATCGGATGTATTAACACCCATTGATCACTATACATTTAACAACCTAATTGCTTAGCTAATTACAGATCAGCAATTACAGATAAAGACCATTACGCAAAATAAATTTGAATTTGAAAGTAATCAACTAAAAAAATATATGAGTGGAAACTTAAAAAGAGTAAGAGGACCTCTTTTGATTAAATTTTGCTTATGCAAATGGATAAAAGCGGGTCAGGGTATTGGAAAAATTTAGTAATATTACTGATATACTGAATTTTATTGATATACTGTCTTATTAAATGAAAATTAAAATTAGTATATTATTATGGTAAAATACCGAAAGATAGATAGCACTTTATTGTTCCGCCGATGACACACAAAAAGGAATTTACAAGATAGTGTAGCAATTGCCTTATCACTAATAAACACTAATAGAGAGACTTGAACGTTTGGAAGAGATCACTAATGTGATTTCTTCCAAACTACGTTTGGATGGAGGAAATCTTACGAAATTGGAAGATAACACCTTCTTTAAAACTATTAATAATAATTAGCCTTTACTGTTCCATTGCTAAGATGAGAGATAATGGAGTCATATTCCACCACGCAGTAGACCCACTTCGAAGTGGTGGAGGCAGGTTTGTTGCCTGCAGGCACCTGCTATTGAAACTTATCAAGCCGTCCTTAAGGCTTCTTACTTGGCTTAACGATTACCACAAGGAGCGGTAACCGGGACCAATGTTCAACGTAGCTTCGAAGCACGGACACTCACGAAAACCTTAATTTTTAGAACTAAATATTTCAAAAATTTATTCATTTAAGTTACCTGTCCTGAAATAGTCTGTGAAAGTACGAGCAGTGCTCTAAGCAGCGGTGTAGCTTTGAAAGATTTATGCGTGTAGTATCGATGTGCTCCCATCGTGGTACCTTCTGTACCAATCATTGCCACAAAATATGCTAAAATGGAAAGAATTAATAGCATTTCCTTTAACTTTTTGTGGTGGAATTGATATTTGCATGCAGACATGAATATATTATGTGCGAAAAATAAGAGGACAATTACGCGAACGGTCTTGTTTCGAATTAGTTCGATCCAGCCATAGCCAAAGTGAGGACGCGTCAAAATGCTATAGTTTGTAACAACAACAACTAACAACTGCCATAATAAAAATAAACATAAATTATTTAATATTATTACAATTAATTTTAAACTATTTTTCACAGTTGCTAGCAACGAGTACATACATATGCGTACGCGGCCGTTCCTTGCTGTAGTTTTATTCTTGATCCGAGTCTATTACGAATAATACCGATGTATTGCATGACCAACATCTTAGAATAGCAGAACTAATATCTGTAAAGTATCCATTTCCTCACTGTTTGAGGTGGGATACTTTATCAATATTATAATCGTTGTTATCGTAATTTTCATCGGGATGTCAAAGTAATTTAGAATTCAGAACTTTAGAAGTGCTGAGTCACATGTATACCAGACTCGACACTTCCCAATGTCGTGCAGCCAATTACTATTATCAAAAAAGATGAAGAAAAACGGTAGCTTTATCATAAAATGTATAATTTTCGCAAAGAATACACATTATCAGAGGGCAGTCAAGTCAGTAAAATATAATTTATGCACATGTGCATTACCACGATGACGCAATTTAATACATGCGACACTATCGTGATTCACGATCTCCTTCTTTTATTTTCAGAATAGAATTGATATAGCCGGATGAATGCTCACTGGAGGTAGTTTGTGTGACCTGACCATAAGAAAGATAAGATACTGTACGCTAAGGTGCTTAGTCATACGACCAACATTCACCTTGGCACTAGAACGAGAGATGGATGTTGCAAAAGGGACCTGCCACACATGTGGATTTCAAAACTCGAATATGTTATGATAATTTGTGGAAAAACTTTAAAAGTAAAATGCCTGAGATCGTCCTCCAACCTATAAGCTACCACGCGAGTGAGCTACAAGTTTGTAGATTTCCGGTTGGAGCGTAGTTCTAGCACGCTCGCCCACTTTCCCAGTGAAGCTGTAAAAGCCTCACGGCCAACCGCGTAGATAATTTACGCGTACAAAAAACGTTTGTAGATTACCCTTACGTTTTTTTTTTCATTAGCTTTTTATCATTCATCGATCAAACAAAAATCAATAGCGAAATCATTGGAAAGTAATATGATATACTATAAACTTACCCCATGCAAACATCCTGCTCAGAATGGCTCCTGTTGCAAGTAAATATATTCCCCAAAAAGCGAAGAAATGTATTATCAAAAAGAACATGACATTATTCCATAGATATTTGTGTTGGTACGTATAATCTGTGCCGATCATGCGAGGGAATGCAACATTTTCGACAAAATCTTTTGACTTCAGATGGTTTTCTTCACTTAAATTTTTCATATCGCCGTTTTCCGGTTTATCATTAATCTTAGTATGCGTCATTTTGATGGCAAGAGCTACTGGACAACTGACATGTAAGAGCTACAATGTTCTTTTAAATATAATTTCACTTGCGTTTTTTAGTGACGACAATATCTTTGATACCAATTCACGGGGTACGTGTTCGTATGCGACACGATAGTAATGAATTTACATACATTAATTTACTTTAAGGGACTTATTGTTTTAATGTACTCAATTATAACATGGTGACCTATGCTGTTGCAGTCAATAAAATGATTCAGATCATTTTATGCTGCATCACGCATAATTACTCTCTATTTGAAAACCTCTTTAGGTTCTTCAAGTCTTAAATTATTTGAGATCGAATAAAAAAGGTTTAATCGCAGTTTAAGTTTCTTTTTTATTAGCCGCCGTTTCAAGTGGTTTAAAGCACCTATCGTCACGATAACGAACTGAGATTTTTGATATCTGTATGCCATTGTTATTCCGCATTACCATGCAGTACTCCGTGCGCAGTACCTTCAAACTCCTTAATTTGTTTTGTTTGTCCGAACTACCAAGAATTAACTCACGATGTTTTAGTTTTTGTAGTGCTATGCTTGATTTTGGATTTAATTGTATCAATTACAGGTTACCATGACGAAGATATTTGAGACAATATAATATCGAACTGTTACTTCAAATAAAGACCTATGGTTGGTAATGAACGCGTGGTGGTAGTTGGTTCTGCTCTCGCCCAGGCTTATGAACGATACGAACCATGACTCCATTGGTTGAAGTTTTCTGTTGCCAGTATCCCAAGTTCAGTACCAAAATATTGCAAATAAAAATGTGAATGTATAAGACGGTGCGCTTATATTGGAGACCTTATAGATAGGAAAGAGGCTGTGTTTATATTTGACAGATTTCTAAAAGTCTCAAAATAATTTTTATAGTGTAAGTTATGTGTGTATGTGAATTTTCATGTTTGTAAATGCACTCACAACACAGGAATCAATCCTAGTGTGGACCTACGTTTTTTATAAAAAAAAAGTGTTTGGGAGAAGAAAAGTAATTATTAACACTTACTGATAATAAGATCGTGTACCGTAGAGATAAGCTAGGCTACTCGTATTGATGAAACAAGCACCGTTCATTTGCAGCATGTATCAAGTGAAATAGCAGTCAGCAGCAAGTCAGCACCGAATCCAGATACGACGTGTTGAAAAAACCGGTACAGGTGTACAGGTATACCCATACCGATATTAACACAGCAAATATAAAATAGAGCAGATATCTGAAAAGGGATAGTGACTTTTTGTATCATAACTCCATGCAAAGGTAGTTCGGTAAATACATACATTAGAGATGCTCGTAGCTATGATGTTCTTAGTAATAACTAATAATTAAGGTAATGTTCGGCTCGGTCAGTCTAAGGATAGTGACTATTTGTAGCATTCCCATTTTCAAGTCTGTCTGTGCTTCGGAAAAAGTTAAGCAGTTGGACCCAGCTGTTACTTATTGTGGTCGTCATTAAGTCCAGATCAAACCCGTGTATACCATAATACTGTATTTAAAATTCTGAACTTTGTGCATAACCTCTCATCTCAATTTGTGAGAGAAGGCTTTTGCCGGCAGTGGAACATACATAAATCAAGCTATACTAGCTCGATTTATTCAATGCTTAATAGTGTCAATGTGTTTATAATGAATGAAAGGACTGCGGTTTACTTTTCCTAGAACATCACCGTCTAATCAGCTTGCAGATTACTCATATCAATTTTTTTTCCGAGTATGATGACGTAAGGCTGTTTCTAGGTTCCCGATCTGACAGAAAAAGACGCCGCGTTTCAAGTTGTGAGGATCAGTGTCCGTATCAAAATAGCGATGGTGAAGACGATGGTCTTGAACCCATATGAATATGAAATTTAATAAAAAACTACAAAACAAGTATTCATTAATCTGCCTTAATTATTTGTCTCTCAGCTTAGAAGTGTCAACATGAGCTGAAAATAATAAGGCAAATTGCCAATAATTTTAAAACCTTGCATAATATTGTTTCTTTTAGGCTTTAGCTGTGTTTTAGCGGATATGATTACTATTTATGTTGAAGTTACCTGTCCTGCAACGGTCTGAATATAATATCCCTCTAAATATGAGTACTGCTTTGAAACCTTGTGTTCCGAAGCCAACTTTGCGATGAAATAACCTGAAACATAAATATAGATTAAAAATGGGGTTCGTATTATAATGCCAAGATCTCAGAATGACAAGATTGCAGGATGAGATAATTTCGGAATGACAAGAACTCAAATTAAATTTTATTTCTTCACCGAAGTTAAATATATATGCCCAATTTCAGGTCACTCGGACGTCGTGCAAGGGCTTTAGAAATGGATCACAAAATTTGAACCGGAAGGAGTGATAAACAAACCTAAGAACCCCGCGCAATCGTGATTTGTAATCTTGTCACTTCGCGATGTTGTCATTTTGCGATCTTGTCATTTCGCGACCGTATCGTTTTACCACCTAGATGTTGGCATTATGAGACGGTCAGATAAATGCTCGAAACGAAATTGTACATTCATTAACGCATCGTCACGATAATAAGGGGTATGTGGAAAATTATTGAAATGTATTCCGGTCGTCCAAGTTTCATTATAATTTGAACTTTGAACTTCCCACTAAATAGAAGATGCAGCTATTTCAAGAGATACTAGGTTCTAATGAGATATTCATTTCTTCTCCTTTAGTTGCCTATTACGACCCTAGACGTAGGCATGTATGTATATACCGAACTTAAAAGTGGCGCTAATCTAGTACCAGCAAAATTTATAGGTTTCAGCACTATATGGCAAATAATAATATTTTTATTAACTACTAAGTCCACATAAATATCCTATTGAAAAAGGCACCTATTAGAATTATAAATATTGTCCCCATAAGCGAAAATATCAAAAATCCGGTAACTTTCCACCAGACAAATTAGTGTTTGTGTGTGTAATCTGTCCCAATAATTTTTTAACCTCAATACATTTTATTGAATCAGCTTTCTTCTTTCGACAAGTGTCATTGTTACTTGAAGTATCCATATTGGTATTCTCTGATTAAGAATAGAGCTTAGCACAAGTTGTTCTGATGACAGCAGCTATAGCACTACTGACACTGTTAAATTTAGACGTGTGTTCGTTGCATTTATATTCACTTATCTATACTTAGGCCTATTTCGTTCTGAATTGTTCTCCCATACCCCATGATTGCAACGTATACAAAAATAATTATAAAACTCTGATTTTTAAAGGAGTAGTGGGGAAGATTATCCACAGGAATGACATACCGAACAGCTGGTAGAGTGTTTAGTAATTACTAGCCTATTTTCTTGATTATTTATAAGTACTTTTAGTCTACTACATAAAAATATATTTTGATTTTGAATTGTCTACATTTCAATAGGTGGACCTGTGTAGGAGGTAATATAACAGATCTGATTCTAAAATTTTTTCACTGTCAGAAAGCTACACTATGAGCTCCTTTAGGCGAGAAATAGGGACACAGACTTTTCTGGGATTATAACTGTCACTGAAATTTTCGATATGTTTTTTGTACTCGACACTGGGTACTGGTACAGGTATTCAATATAAAACCTTGTAATAGTTAAATAGCGATTTTTAATTAATATGTTCTGTGAAAGTCGAGGTTCAGCTGTAACCCCTATCAGAGTATGAAATAAACGCGTGCGAGACAGCGTACTAGTCCCATAGAGATGCGCCGTACTATTTACCAACCACCATGTGCCATGTAATTGTATAATATAGCGGCAGAAGTTACACACTAGGAGCAAATTCCATCAGCTTTCTCCAAAGTACAACATATACGTGGCAACACAATATAGCGCGAAGAAAGTTTAGTGAATATTTATATCTGAAACTTAATAAAGTATTTACGCATAATGATCTATTGGGTATAAAGCCAGAGTTTTTGGCAAATACTCTTAATAAATTACACTATAACTTCATTTAAGTTCTGGACATTTAATCTTACATTTTTCTTGTAGGCATTTTTAGACATGCCGCCATGCTAGTTATATTAAATGTCCACAGATAAGATGGAATTATAATACTCGTTACCGGCTAGTGGTGAAAATACATTAAATAGTTAGGAATCATGAGGTATTTATAACTTTGAGGCTTCTAAAACACTCAGCGGTAACCATAAGAAATTATAATAGTACCCATTTAACTTAATGCAGCCTTACTTACATTTCGTGTTTTGAGGTTATATCAATATGAACTTAATTAGCTCTTATAGTTAGCATTGGGTCATTGCGGATTTGTATTTAGGAATCTTCTAAAAAGGGGTAACTTGCAACCATTAGAGATCATAATAGTAGGCACTACGTTCAAGTATCTACTTACTTTTATATGAAGTATGAAAATGTGGTAGACTATCTATATATCAACCCGATTTGTGGGACATTTGTCCAGCAGTGGGACAGAATTAGTGAGATTCATTATTTTTGTTATATCCTAGTTACCTACCACCCGTACACTGCAGCATTTAGAGGTACAATAAAAATAGTTATCAAAATTTATAAATATTTATTTTTCATCGCGATAGCTAAAAGTCTAGTTGTAGAGCTTGCTCTTGTGTTTTGATCACAGACTTATTTCGCTGAAGATAATTGACGCCAATATAACATTTGGAGGCACGTAATGTGTGTAGGCCTGTCACATCTTTCCGCCTCTGAGCGAAGCATACCCACACAATTTCTTGAGGTACGATCGGAGTCCGTTTAGAGAAAGAAATTATCAGTTTCCTACGATAAAATCGAGTAACTACAAGGCTTAAAACTCAAAACAAATCAAACAACCAAGAAGAAAAACAAATACCGTAAACTATTTTGGTAACTTAAAGTTGTCAATAAAATTTCAACACAATGTTATCGTTACCAAGTACTCGTATCGCCATTACGTTTCTTATCAATCAATTCCATAAACTATTTGAAATATGCAAAATATGTTGTCTATATATTTTTTATAATTTTAAGTTTTTAAAACTTATTTTAAGTATCACAAAGTAAAACACTTCGACAGTTTTGTAATCTATAATTAAACATTTATTTACTAATGTTTATTAGTTTCTACTATTAACATTTTTTTTTAATGGGGCAATTATGGCGAGTCAAATAAAATGGATTAATATGAATTTTATCAAATAAAGTATTTTAATTGAGAAAATATTATTCTGCGCTAAACGCACATACGAAATTAAATTTTTTTAAAACCGACCTAATTATGTCACTAATATTTGCACACGTCGTATTTGTGTACACTTAAAACACTCAGGTAGAATGTCGGCATTGTTCATTACAAAGTAATACTAGTACTTGATTCGAGTATAATGTTTCTTTGTGCATTCTAAATCTCTCTATTGGTAAAAAATCCAGCATTTCGCTTATTTTTCTCGACACAATACAACAATTCTCCAGCTGATTAAACCATCGCCTTCTTGTTCGTTGGCTACAGGGTCGTAAAAAACGACTTGGCTACGGTTTTGTATGAGGAAGTCGTTCGTCATCTGACATTTCGTATTAACGAATATTATTATTAACACTCGGCTACCGATTTCAAGTTCGGATCGCTAGATCAAATTACTTATCGTAATCTTATGTCAATCCCATACATCTGAGATTCTATACATCTAGAGTGTTTGCCACTTGTCTAGGCATACAGATCTATCGGTAACTCGATTGAAACATAAACAAATTTTACCCACCTTAATTGGCCTTAGATCACTACAAAAGAAGTTGTGTGATCTAAATCACTGTTCCAATCAAAAATACTGTTGATGTAAAATCGACGTGACACTGAGCTATATATGTTACCGGCAATGTATATAATCCGTCATATACATCATCTAAGAAATGTTCAAAATGCCCAAAATCGCCAGGAGATGCATGAAATTAATTTTATAATACACATTTCCTGGGAATTCTATACATTTCTTTAACAGCAATCGGAAATGTGTTAAATTCAAGATGGCGGTAGATTACAGCAGGCCAAAGGAATGTCGAGGGGTATGCTAACCTAGTTTTTCTGTAGTGTAGCTGTTGTAATTATTGAGGTGTATCAAAATATATCTACGAGAGACATCTAAGCTATAGTTTGTAAGCTAAACGTTTGTTATGAGGCTGTGTGAAAATAAATTTAGTCTGTACTGAATAACTAGTGTGTTTGCACCTCGGACCTAGTGCTCGCCGGCCCCTGCCTCGCTTCACTCGCTCCTCTTGCGCGTTTTGGTCATAGTTCTAACCTAACAAACACATTCTATATTTTATGGCAATTATAGTAGTGGCTCAAATGTAGTATGGGTTAGGTTAGGTTGGAACTGTGACCAAAACAGTCCGAAGAGTCCGCGGTTTTGTTTAGATGATTATCATAAGTCTAGTCTAACCCAATCCCCCCATTCATTATTAACTAAGCTTATTTCACAAAGGTTCTACGTGGCTGGTGCCGTTGTGGGAGGAACGTTGTGGCAAGATTTGTCGAAGGGAAGATTTTCCAGCCTTGTGTCTGGCGGGTCCTGCCGCTCTCCCCCAAGAGGTGTTTTTGTGTGTTTGAATGATCTACGCTGTTGGCCACAGGGCCTTTACAGCCTGACCGGATAAGACCAAGAGTTGTTGTCGGGGGATTGTATATATGTTACATGTCGTATGCACTCTAATATCGTATTCTAGATATATAGTTGCGACTACCTCGCAACTATGTAGCGACATATAGGTTTGCTACATGGCTCTCCTGAGCTGGTCTCAGGGGGAGCAGTCATGATCTTGAAGTCGCTGCGTCGTGTTCGTAGTGAAGAGCTTGCAAGTGCCAGGTTGCGCGTACTCTTTGGTGTGTTAAGACAGTGTGCGCTGGTCCCCGAAGTCTACGCTGACTTGAGGCTGAGCTTGGAGTGTCGACTGTTGGTGGCAAAGTCTATGTGACGACTGTGGTCCACTAGGTCGATTAAATGTCATGATGAGTCACCGAACCATGTCGCCCGTGAGTAAGCTGCCAATGGTCCGTTAAGAATGACGAGCGGCTTGTTGTGTGAATGCTGCTCTTGAATCTAAAAGACCTGTTAAGGAGTTGTTTGTTGATGATGTTGCTGATTCTGCAGAAGTTTGCTCGATGTCCATTCCAGGGGTTACTAATGTGCCAGGAACGTTGTGGATGTGACAAAGGGAAGATCTTCCAGCCAGGCGGGTGTTGTCTCTGCCGGGGCCTGCCACTACCCCAAGAGTTGTTGTCAGGGGTTTATATCCAGACATGTATGGCGGGTTGTCACCGCCATCTATTGGTAGGTAGTCGCAACTATGTGGCGATGTATACGGTCGCTACAACCTTTTCGAAGATTATTAATACATTTCCTACTACCGTTTTGAAATCTTTTACAGTGCCTAGGATATATATATACACTTTCTAGGCAAAGTATGAATTTCTGAACCTTTATTTTTTTCATTTTTTAAATAGGCACGGCATTGTTTTAATCTCCTAGGAATATACAACGATAGGTGTCGAATACGCGGAAAAAAAAGAGACGTAATGATTGTGCCTTGGTTTCCCTTTTATCCTAGATCGGGCAGTTTCTGATCGACTAGGAAATAAAGCATGCCTTATCAAGTAATTTCATACACTTAATCACTCAACTCCATAATGCATCATCAGCCGAAAGACAACTACTGCAGAACAAAGACTTCCCCCAAAGGTCGCTTTTTTCTACATGACCTTACAGATATTAAATGAAAGTCATAAATATTTATATAAAAAGTTAATTTATTAATGAATACTAATTTATAAAACAAAAGCAGCTATTTTGCATATATATCTACATACGTAATGAAATTCCTGTAATTGAATATAATAAGTACAGTGTGACAAAATCTCAGTCCTAATTGTAAATAAACAACACAAACTAACTTCTAGACTCTCCTTTAAATGATTAAATTATTACAAACTCTCGGAATCTGCTTGGCGTTCCCATAAATTTTTATAACTTAGTAAGTTTTATAACTTAATTCATTTGTACCATATGAAATTGATAATCGTCGAATTTGATATAGCTCTTTTGTAAATTTTATATTGCCTCTATATAATTTTAACCAGCTATGTAATCTCTTCCTGAAGTCTTAACATCTAAGGTATCGTTCTCGTGGAAGAGTGGAAGTCCTTCTGGTTTGAGGATAGCGTCTGGAGCTTTTAGTGTGGTATTATAGGTAGGGTTCAAAGGGTGTAAGAGTCCAAATGCGGTTGTTGCTGCCTGTGCTTCCAAGTTGCCAAGCTTATAGTGGCTGCCATCTCCTGTTCTGATTATTCTGTTGGCTACCTAATTATCAGAAAAAAATAAAATAAAGCTGATTGCTTATTCAGTCGATAATATTAAGGATAAATACGTTGGTTTTCATATTTCACGTTGATCTAGTGGCATTGGTTTGAGATCACGAGTTCCTAGTTCTGATCCTGGGTTCAAATCCTAGGTAGACAAATTTTGTTTTTCTAATGAAAAATTTCAAGAGTCTCCGTAACCGGCGAGCGTGTATGAGACGAACTATGAGGGTGGAGGGAGCCAGAGAGGTATGTAAAGAAAGAACTTGTTGGGACTCTGTACTCTCTGCCCCGCAAGGGATCCGGCGTAATGATATAGATAAATAGATAAAAAATAATCCAGTATGAGTCCGGATACAGGAATTGTGCCCGGTATATGGCAATAGCCTTACCTCCTATTATGTGGGACCTAACATTATCGGCTAAAAGTGGGTGTACTCAGTACCCCTTTGGCAAACCCGCATGGGGAATATAGGCGTGAAGGTGGCAGTGTTTATTGATGATTAAACATCGTAATGCCTATATCTAATAATTATAAAGGTGTACTGTGTACACCCACATATGACCGACGATGTTATGGTGATGGTGGTCCTAACATTACATCGGACACAATCCCAAATTCCGGACAATTACTGTAAAATTTTTAATAGAAAAATCACGTTTTGTTCGACCTAGGATTCGAACCCACGACCTCGTGATCACCAGCGGAACTATGTGCCACTAGACCAACGAGACAAACATTACTGTTAATACGGTACTTATGACAAAAATAATAATTTTGAAAATTTTTGTCTGTCTGTTTGTTCCGTCTAATCTCGGAAACAGCTGGCCCAAATTTGACGGGGCTTTCACTGGAAAATATCTGATGTTATACGGAGTAGCCTAGCCTACTTTTATTAAAAAATATATTTTTTGTTAAATTCCAAGCGGACGAAGTTGCGGGTAACAGCTAGCGGTTAATAAATGTAATTTATATTGTTAGCAATAATGATTGCAATATGTGTACAGTTCGCGCCAATCTTTATGGTCGCTCTGAATGTAGCTGATGCAGCGGCGTACCGCATGCGCAGAAAGGAAAGTTCTAAATCTTTACGTTTGTACGCAGCTACATTCAGCGCGGCCGTAATGATTGGTGTAACCTGTAACTTATATTATTTTCCAGAATCTTGCAGCGGACATTATAATGAGCAATTCCAAATTTAGTCAGTTACCACTTCATCTGGTAGTTCTTAGGTCAAGTTGGAAGCTATATGGGCGGCTTGATAAGTTTCAACAGCAGGTGGCCACAAACTTGGCTCTGCCAGTTCGCAATGCGTTGTGAGGGAAGGCCAGTATAAGTTGATTTAATGTTAAAGCCGATGCGGCCCACCCACCAAATTAAACGATGTTGTGTGTACATACCATCTCGGGTGCAGCTGTCTTCAAATCAGAAGCCAGTCCAATCTTCTCGAAGAATCTGATAAGGGCCGCAGACTGATTGAAGTACATTGACAGTTCCGCGGCTTTGTAATCCCAGGGGAACGCGTGATGGTAGTTGTGCCAGCCCTCGCCTAGGGTTATGAACGATACAAACCACGACTCCACTGGTTGTAGTTTTCTGTTGACAGTATATATAGAATTACAGAACAAATGTTATTACATTTGTTCTATATTAATTTGTAACACTTATGTGGAAGATCGTCCAGAGTGGCCACATTAGCAGGGCTAGCATAGGCGGCGTAACAAGACATATGCCACGGATTTTACGGAGATATCCAATTCGTCTTACTTGCTAGCATGGAGTGCCTTGACAAAAGTAGGATACGAGAAAACTCGTATCAAAAATAGTATTGCATTGACATATACTAGGAGGGATCAAAAAGAAGTGAGAACGACATACTCCTAGGTAAAAAAAATACTGGCAGGTATAGCTCAGATACATATTTATAATATTAATAAAAAAAAACTTCCATTCTCTTTTGTTTTTTTCTGAATGTAGTCATTTGTTTGCTTCGTGTCGGAACGTGTTCTCTAAAATGGAGAAAAACGAAGTGCGAGCCGTTATTAAATACCTCTGTTTAAAAAAGTTAACGACGCAAGAGATTCATTGCGATTTGGAGGCAACATTAGGAGAGTCTGCTCCGCCGTATTCCACTGTCGCAAGGTGGGCTTCTCAATTTCGAGTAGGGAGAACGAGCACGGAGGACGAACATCGTTGCGGCCGTCCATCGACGTCAGTCACCCAAGAAAATGTTGCGAATGTCGAGAAAATTGTATTGAGCGATCGAAGAGTTACCATCATACCATACAACGGGCATTTCATATGGAAGTATTCAATCCATATTGAAACAATCTTTGAATATGAGACACGTCTCCGCAAGATGGGTGCCGAGAATGTTAACCGACAGTCAGAAACAAAATCAACTTGACATTTCGAAGATATTGTTGGACAAGTTTCAAGAAGATTCTGAAAACTTTTTGTCTCGTTTCGTAACAATGGACGAAACATGGGTCCATCATTTTGATCTCATTCTCACTACTTTTTGATCCCTCCTCGTACATATAAAAGATAGAATTTTTAATTAACACTTACCGATCATAAGGTCGTGTACCGTAGAGATGAGCGAGGCTATTGACACACCAAGCTCCGTTCAACATCAGTACATATCGAGTAAAGTAGCAAATAAGCACCGAATCCAGCCATGAATCATTGAAAAAATGTACAGGTACCCATACGGGTATTAACACAGCAAATATAAAATAGAGCACGTAGTAATATCTGAAAAGGTACAGTAAGTTTTCGTATCATAACTCCACGCAAAGGCTGTTCAGTTTGCCAGGATATCAGATCTGTATAATCACATATGAGGCAACCGTACCGCTATGTCCCGGTGTTATTAGTAATTGCCAAAATTAAGTAGCTAAGTAGCGTTCGGCCCGATCAGTCTGAGTTATATGACTACTTGTAGAATCCCCATTTTAAGCCTGTGTATGATTCGGGAAAAGTGAAGCGGTTGGCTGCTTTCACTCAGTATGGTAGTCGTCGTCGTCCAGTTCCGAACCCTTATAGTCTACAAACTTGTACCTATAATTTTTCTTTTTTTTTTAATCGTAGCCCCACACTAGGATGTATTCCTGTGTCAAACAAATAGCCGGACCGAAACAAATAATTGTGGGTTACGGGAATCGAATCCGCGACTATTTGACCCAGTGTATGGAGCGGCTTAAGCTCTTTACTACTGCGCTAAATCGTCCGCTGCGCTAAATTGCGGAATTAGTCTGCATGGTGGGTCGCAACCTAATATCAAATAAGATCTCTCATCTTGATTTGTGAGAGAAGACCTTTGCTCGGCAGTGGGACAATATGGCTTGATTTACTTATGTTGCTAGTGATATGCATGCTACTACCAAAGTGTCTTATAATTATAATTAATAAAACGAACTACAGTTTACTTTTTCTGAAACATCACCATCCAATCAGCTTGCAGATCACTCATATCAATTTTTCTTCCGAGTTTGATGACGTACGGGTGTTTCTTGGTCATAAGCCAACCGATGTGGCAGAAAAAGAAGCCGCGTTTCGAGTTGTGGGGATCAGCGTCCGTATCAGAATAGCGATGGTGAAGACGATGGTCTCGAACCCATATGAACATGGAATTCTATAAAAAAAATAACAAGAAAATAAATACGAGTATTGATTAATCTGACTCAATTAAAATGTCTACTTTGGAATGCCAAAAGTGGCAATCCTTACTAACTGCCAATAATTTTAGTGCCTGTTGTAGTAAAGAAGCCGTTCTAATTCAAAGGTTTTAGCAAAAATTTACGTAATGATAAAAATTGATATTTCTGTTGAAGTTACCTGGCCTGCAAGAGTCTGAAAAATTATGAATATCGCTCGAAGTATTGGTGATGCTTTGAAAGACTTGTGCGTGTAGTACCGATGTGCACCAATTGTAACACCTTCCGTTGCCAAAAATTCGAGGAAAAGAGCTAAAACATTAATAAAAAAATTAAAGCACAAATTACAGCTACTTAACTTTAGAGCTTTCTTAATCTCACTAGTAACATATACCAAAACTGCGAAGAATTAGTAATAGGCCAAAATCAAATAGACACAGTCTATCTATCTATCTATCTATCTATAACCTCACGCCAGATCCCTTGCGGGGTAGGCAGAGAGTACAGAGTTCCAACAGGTTCTTTCCTTACATACCTCTCTGGCTTCCTCGACTCTCATAGTTCGTCTCATACACGCTCGCCGGTTACGGAGACTCTTGACTTTTCCATCAGATAAGACTCGATTTATTTGGTCGTGGTAACATAGTCTAGGTCTTCCCCGGTACCTGCATCCTTCCACTTTCACATTGTATATCTGTTTTGTCATTCTTTCCTCTGGCATTCTTTCTATATGCCCGAACCAACGGAGCATGCCCTTTCTCATCTTTACACCGATACTATCTTTCATACCTACTCGCTGTCTTACTAGACACAGTCCATCTATCTATCTATATCATCCAACAGGTTCTTTCCTTACAGACCTCTCTGGCTTCCTTCACTCTCATAATTCGTCTCATACATGCTTGCTGGTAAAACGTATCCAGGTAAATCCTGTAATGATTTCTGTACTACATGGCAAATAATAATTTATTTCAGTTCTTACTCCAAATAAATATCCTCCTTAAAAAGGCTCCTGTTAGTAGTAAATATATTCCCCATAAAGCAAGGCAATGCATTATGAAAAATCCGATAGCATTCTCCCAAACAATTTTGTGTTTGTATGTGTAATCTGTCCCAATAATTTTGGGTATTTCAACACTTTCAATTGAATCCACTTTTTTCTGCTGAGTAGTTTCCTTGTCACTTGAAGTATTCATATCGGGATTTTTTGACTTAGAATGGAGCTTAGCACTTGTTATTCTGATAATCTGCCACACAAATGATACTGTGAAAAGTGGACGAGTTCTTATAAATGTATATTAGACGCATTGTTTTGTGAATCATGTATTGTTTTATTTCAATGATGAAACTCAGTAAACTTGAACTTTTGTAGACAGATATCGTAAGTATTTGTATGTAAATTCTTGCATTAGTAGTGCTTCATATAATAATTTGAATATCTTTGACATTGAGATTTTTCCCAATTAGATATGTAGATTTTATAGAGATATGATACAAACCGGTATTTGATGAAAACTTTAAAGGAGAATATTAATTCCTCAGATAAGTTAAAATGAAACTTAATCACTTATTCCTTTAGCGACTGATTTAAGTGAAAATGAATTAACAAGTCAAAATTTAAATATATTACTATGTTACTGGCCAAACCTGATTTCAGGCTAAACTAGTTTATTCTAGGCCAAATCGATTTTAGGCCCACGAGTTTGATAAACTTGGATAACAATTTGTGTATGGTATAAAACTCAGTACAAAGATCATGGGAGCGAGCGCACTAATCTATTACAGCCATGTCAAAGCGCCATAAACCCACCCTAAAATTTAATTTTTGTCAATTAAGTAAATTAGTTTAGGGATTTGACTAAATTAATTCATTTCTTTAGGGAAATGGCAAATTGATCGTCATTCATTTGACGGACAATTTGGCGCAGTAGTTAGATTCCTGCCCGGGACAAATCTTTGTGTGACGCATATTGATATGGCCCACAACTATTTGTTTCGGTCAGGGTATTTACGTATGTAACGTTCGTTTCGGTTTATTTCGGTATTGTTCGACGGAGGATTTAGCGCAGTGGTTAAGAGTTTAAGCTGCTTCGCCCGCTGTGTCGAATAGTCGCGGGTTCGATTCCCGCACGGGACAAATCTTTGTGTGATCCACAATTATTTGTTCCGGTCTGGGTATTTGTTTGTGAATTTTCATGTTTATAAACGCACCCACGACACAGGAATAAATCCTAGTGTGGGGCTACGTTTTCAAAAAAAAAAAATTTAAGTTTTCATGATTGTAAATTTATTGCATTTACAAGAATAAATACTAGTGTAGGGCTACCTTAAAAAAAAAAAAAAACAAAATAAAAACAAACATTTTAACAACTTCAGTTAATTGATCATCTCTCTTTTAAACTTTTTAAAGACGTGATTTTTATCATATTCCTGCGACATATAATACCAACTTAAAATCGATCATTAGGGTTCCGTACTCCAATTGGTAAAACGGAACCCTTATAGGATCACTTCTTTGTCCGTCTGTCTGTCCAACGGTTGTCACCTTTTTTCTCAGGAACAGCAAGAGGTTATTTAGTTGAAATTTATATCAAACACGAAGGTCTACGGTACCCTGCTTGTGTAAATGAAGGTTCTAAGTAAAGCCAAACAAAAGATATGGGCATTTATTACACTGGGCATTAATATAGAGCACTTCCCGTTGACCTTGAACCATGAAATTTGGCAAGAAGCATGGTTTTAAAGTACAAGTAAAGGAAAAAATCCGCAAGTTGTTAATTTATAATTATATTATATTAAAAATAATTATCATCCCTCAATTCCGATAAAAAATAAAGTTAGCGCTGTCTAGTGACATAATATGGGACTATGCTCCTTTGTTTAACTCCGCAAGGGATCTGGCGTGATGATATATAGAGAGAAAAATACGAACATTGTTCATTTATAATTTTATCATTCAGAAAATAATTATTTTCCGTTTATGCCGATGAAACCTTAAAATAGTGCTATCTAATGACATTTTGTGGAACTATTTTGATTTGTGGCGAATAAAAAGTTTTTACCGGGACTGGCGCCATTTGCATTTAAGCGGTCGAGTGTCGGACGTAAATCGATAAGGTTGTCGATTTTTTTTTAATGTTGATATGTCGGTTAGAATGAAACTTGAATGTAGTTTATTTAATCACAGCTAAACTTTAAATTTAGTGCGCCCATAGTATACCTCTGCCACTCCTGCTTGGGGAATGTAGGCATCCCGGTGTGTGTGAATTTTTTTTAAGGAAATAATTTCGACAGAGGATTTAGCGCAGTAGTTAAGAGCTTAAGCCGCTCTGCCCACTGTGTCTAATAGTCAATAGTCGCGGGTTCGATTCCCGCACGGGGCAAATCTTTGTGTGATTCAATTATTTGTTTCGGTCTGGGTATTTGTGTATGTGAATTTTCATGTTTGTAAACGCACCTATGACATAGAAATAAATGCTAGTGTGGGGCTACGTTGTCTTAAAAAAACAGAAAAACAAAATTGAATGTCAACGTTGTTCATTAGTAAAGTGATTTTTTTATGAGACGGCGTTAGCGTTGAATAAGATCGCGCGTTATAGATCTCCCTTCGTATGTCAAATTACGAAATAAACGCGTGTGCAGCCGCGGGTAACAGCTAGTATATTTATATATGTACTGTCGTGGAATGGTCATAATATTATAACATGTCAATACTAATGAAATTAAAATAAGATCATCTTGCAGCTATATGAAATTCAATGCAGAAAGTATCATCAAAATCGGTTCATAAATTAAGAAGTTATGTCTGAACATAAAATATATACAGGATAGAATTTTGAGATCGGGCAGTATGGACAGCTACCTCAACCGCTGTAGCTATAGGAAATCTGTCTTAGAAAACTATCCTATCTATGGGAAAAGCTTTTTGTGATTTCTGATTTTTCCAGTACTCCAAGCTCGGTTAATTCAATAGAAGTTTTGATCCTTTTAAGAAACTGGCTAGATTGGCAACAAAAAAGATTTTTTGAAATCTATAAATTCATATCCAAGTGTCGCCGAATTAAGGATAGTCTGACCTCCTAAGGCTGTTTTTCTGTAGTTGTAGCTACAGAAAAACGGCCTTAGGATACTGAGATAGCTGCCCTCACTGTCCCATTTAAAAATCCACCTGTATATACAGACGAATTGAGAACCATGTTCGTTTAGAACTTGGTTATAAATGGTTTACAGCATATTTAAACTATACCATAAATAGGTACAGTCTGTATTAGTTCTACCTTATGGTCACCGTACTGCATCGTAATGGGTACCGGGCTTTAGACTATAGCTCTCATTCATCATGGTTTCTCAAGTTGTTTAAAACATAGGAAATTCAGTGTTGTGTCTGTGAGTAAATTTAATTTTTTTAGCAATACTTTGACAGTACTCAATCCGTTTAGGGTTATAAATTCACGTGTGAAACAAATACATAGCTTTATTATAACAATAAGCCCTAACCATCTTATTTTATTTTATTTCAAAACAAGGTCTACTTAGTGGTATAAGTCTGCATTGTTACGGTAACATCAAGTATAGGTAACAGGGCTTAAAATTTTCTTTATAACAATATGATGACCTATCTAGAACTATTTAGCCCCACCTTTAATTGTAGCATTAACTTCACAGATTATATATAAATTGTTTGAAATTGTACATTCCATACGACGTCATTTCGTTCGCAACATTCCGTTTATTTTTAACGATGTATATTTTTTTATTGTATTTTACATTTAAATAAGTGTATTAGCGAGATGAAAAATATTAAAAATTATATTTTCGATCCATACGACTTGATTTTCCACTACATAACATTTTTTTTTTCATTTAAAATTAAATATTTTTGCGGGCGGTTCTGGCGAGTAACGAAACAATTCCTTTACATTGTTTGGCGCGCAACCAAAAATTATTATTCATGAGAACAAAATGAATATAATATAATACTCATTATAAATTACTGTATTTATTTTATGTACTAATCATGACCTTATTTCATTTATTTGAGACAAATTTTATAAATAACGTAGAGGTCTCGAGATCACATAATTTATTGCTTTAATCTTTTACGATCATCCACAAGACTAAAAGAACTAGCGCTATTCTTCTATTCCATCACAACACAGGCTGGCAACTAATACCAGGCAATATAAAAAAAGGAAATATTAGTAGTAATAACTGAATAACATTCATAACACATACATAGGAAGGAAATAACAAATGATTTTCACAATGTCACAGGTTGGCGATTTCATATTCTACATAAATAGCAATGAATCCTAGCAACTTGAGGGCAGATTTCTTATTATTGCACATTTTTTTGTCACATTTCTTAAAAAAAAAACATTTTTTAGCAAAATATGCATCACAACACTCTCTCATTTAAAGTATTTTTTTTTGTTAAATGACCGGAGCATCATTCTCTAACGACTGCATAATATTGTAAATGTTACCTTAAAAACTAGGATATAAATCATAATAATATCTGTATTTTCTATGAATTTTGTTTATAATCACTATGTCCGACACAAAACTGAGTTATGAACTTCAATTAGAGAATTGGACGCCTACGCGTTAGATATCTGCTAGAGATAGTACTAAAGTTAAACTCATGTTAAACTAGGGGTCGCAGTGATCTATCTTTTGGACGAAGTTACATCTGTCAACGTTAATTCTCGTTTTGCAATAAAAAATTTCTTAGGATCTGGATTGGTCAGTGATTTAATACTAGAACTATTGAACGTCCGCGATTTGGAATAAAACGGTATAGGTTGTGATTATATTATATCATCGTAATAAACAGCAATACAGAGGGTAACTTATTTAATAATGTTGCCCTACAGCTTTAAGTTAAGCTCTTCATGAAATAGAACTATTGTTGCGGAATTTATCAAAGTATATTGCAGTTTTATGTTCCCGTCATTTCGAGTGCTTTACAGGCCCCGTATTCACGATTTAAATATATTTGTTGATCCGATTTACGCAGTGAGCTTATGGTGCTTTCAAGTCTTTTAACATTAAGCCTAATTTTGGCTTTGATTATATAGATATGAAGATAGAAGGCGTTCCAAGAAACTCTTCAATTACTCAACATAATCTCGTCGTGTAAAAGCTCGTTGGATTTGTCGTGAATAGTACTATAGCCCCAGGTAGTGTCCAGTCAGAGTATGTTAACGAAGCTGGGAGGTCGCCATAGGAATTCAACAATATAGTATCGTCGTGTTTGGTGTTGGATTTGCCTTGACAACTATTATCGACTCAAATGGTGTCTAGAGCCTGATTATTGGGCCAAAAGAAGGTCATAGCAACACGTCAAGTACACAACATAACCCTGCCGTGTTTGGGATCGTTAGATTTTGATAAGATTCATCTTGACTACCGCTAGGTGGTATTCTTGGTCTGACGACAGAGCCAAAAAGTGGCCATAGTAACACGTCAACTACACAATATAACTCTATCATGTTTGGGCTCGTTGGACTTTTTTAGACCTAGGTTTGGGCTGGAGCTGGAACGTGGTCATAGGAACTAAACAAGATATGTAGCTACGTCAGACGTGTTTTCGCTTTAACAGCTTATTTTTAAAGAGATTTTTAAATAATATTTGTTTCCCAGAACCTTGCAGATGTTTAATAAAAAGCATGAATATTTAGGGAAAAATTATTTTATTACTGAATATTACCAAGGTAGTAGTAGTAGTAGCTATTTAAATATACCTACCTAATAAAATCCCAGTAATTGAATATAATTAGTTCAGTGTAACAGGAAATCGTTTCTAATGGCAACTTATAACAAATAACTTCTTTTATCTTTTGAGAATTCAGTACAAGTAACAAAGCTAATACAAAAACTTAAAATCATTTGTTATGATTTATTATTTAAACTTTATATTGAATCTAAGAATATTTTTGATTGGTTTATCTCCTTTCATTTATTTTTAGTAGATTGAACCCAACTTTGGTATACATTATAAGAAACTCTCTCAAAGTTCTTGACGCTTACATAAACTTGCAAATATTATATCGCCTAAGAACTGAAGGACCTGTGCGAAAATTATATTGGATGTAAGTTATCTCCTTTAAGTTATTTTTAGTAGATTGGATCCAACTTTGGTTTGATTATAAGAAACTCTCTCAAAGTTTTTGACGTTTACATAAACTTGCAAATATTATATCGCCTAGGAACTGAATGTCCTGTGCAAAAATTATATTGGATGTAAGTTATCTCCTTTAAGTTATTTTTAGTAGATTGGATCTAACTTCGGTATAAATTATAAGAAACTCTCTCAAGGTTCTTGACGTTTACATAAACTTGCAAATATTATATTGCCTAAGAACTGAAGGACCAGTGCAAAAATTATATTGGATGTAAGTTATCTCCTTTAAGTTATTTTTAGTAGATTGGATCCGACTTTGGTATAAGTTATAAGAAACTCTCTCAAAGTTCTTGACGTTTACATAAACTTGAAAATATTATATCGCCTACAAACTGAAGGTCCTGTGCAAAAATTAACCAGCAGTGGAATCGCTTCTTGGAGGCTTAACATCAAAAGTATCGTTCTCGTTGAAGAGTGGAAGTCCTTCTGGTTTCAGGATTGCGTCAGGAGCTTTCAGTGTACTATTAAAGGTTGGGTTCAGAGGATGCAAGGGTCCAAATGCGGTTATTTCCGCCTGGGTCTCCAGGTTACCAAGCTTATAGTGACTGCCGTCTCCTGTCCTGACTATCCTGTTGGCTACCTATTTGTAAAATAAAAATGATTATGAGAAAACTGAAAATACAGAGCAGGTTTTAAATATTTTACCGAGGTTTTTGCAATTTAATAAATAATAAATCAGTCGAGGCGAAAGGGAATAGGTCATTCTTTAACTAACCCAGTGTCAAAGCAGGTATGTAGCCACCTGCTGTTGGAACTTATCGAACAGCCTATAACATTTCCAACTTGGCTCAACGAGTACCACATTAAGTGGTAGCCAGGACTAACGACTTTAACGTGCCTTTCAAATCACGTAGACGCTCGTATATGAAGATGCAACAAAAGGAACATCTCAGACCGACCGAGAAGCACGCTGCTTAAATTTGTAAATCGCTTAAAACACCGCGGTCGCATAGCGTTACGAGAGCCTCAATCGTCCTTGATTGAATCGTTGAACGTTGGCTTGAATCGTCCTTGAAGATTAATTTGTGTAAATGATGTACATATAACAGAATCTTCCTGTATTTAGATCACAGCCTTATTTAAGGCTTAAATAAGGGTCTACGTACCATCTCCGGTGAAGCTGACTTCAAGTCAGAAGCCAGTCCAATCTTCTCAAAAAACCTGATAATGCTTGCTGACTGGTTAAACGGCATCGACCATTCCGCGGCTTTGTAGTCCCAGGGGAACGCGTGGTGGTAGTTGTGCCATCCCTCACCCAGGCTTATCATGGATACGAACCACGACTCCACTGGTTGAAGTTTTCTGTTGACAATATGCATATTTAGTCTAGCAGCAAATCATTGTTAAAAATGGGAATTTATGAAACAGAGCGCGTATCTTGCAGACCCTACGGATAGGGAATAGCCGTATTACAACCAACTATAACAGATAATTTGCTTGACAGATTTTTACAAATCTTAAGGTTTTTTGTAGTGTAATTTTTGAGTGAATGAAGCATAGCTTCTTATTAATACTTACTGATCATAAGGTCGAGTACCGTAGAGATGAGCGAGGCTATTGACGCACCAAGCTCCGTTCAAGTGTAGTGTATATCGAGTAAAGTAGGAAATTATCAGCGAATCCAGCCATGACTCGTTGAAGAAATATACAGGTACCCATACCGGTATTAACACAGCAAATATAAAATAGAGCACGTAGTAATATCTGAAAAGGGATCATGAGTTTTTGTATCATAACCTTGGTGTAATGAAAGGCTATTCATTACACCAAGCAGAGATGGGCAAAGTGTAATCAGATTAATGAATAACCAACCCCGCTTAGAGAATAAAGGAATGATGGTGTATTAATGATTAACGATTACAATTAAAGGACCTGTTCGAAGGCAAGGGATCTGACGTGATGATATAGATAGAGATAGATAGATTACAATTACATTTTGTAATCTTAAATGATTACGATTACACTTTTAATCTTGAATCATGATTGAATATTACAAAATGTAATTGTAATCATTAATCGGATTACATTGTGCCCATCTCTGGCACCAGGATACCATATTTGAAATTTAGTTGAACACATTTAAGACGTTCGTAGCGTTGTGCCCTGGTCTTTTCAGTGATTATCAAAATGTGGGTGTATATTCGTGTTTTTTTTTCATTTTGGAACCTCTTTATGCTTCAGCAAGTAAGTTGACATACATAACTAACCTACGGAAGCGCGGCCGACAGATTATTGGCCCGGATTCTATTTATTAGGGAAGTCGTTAAGTGAAATTAGGAGTCTTATTAGGCCACTTATTTAAGACCTATTCTTTCTCATCTTAGTTTGTAAGGCCTTTGTACAGTAGTGGGAAAATATAACCTAAATAATTTTGTATATTATTTTACTTATGATATCCGTGCCAGTGTTGGTAACTAATAATCAATAAGAGAACCGCAATTTACTTTTTCTGAAACATCACCATCCAGTCAGCTTGCAGATCACTCATATCAATTTTTCTTCCCAGTTTGATGACGTATGGGTGTTTTTTTGACATAAGCCAACCGATGTGGCAGAAGAAGAATCCGCGTTTCGAGTTGTGGGGATCAGCGTCCGTATCAGAATAGCGATGATGAAGACGATGGTCTCGAACCCATATGAACACGGAATTCTGTAAAAAACACCAAAAGAATGAAGTGAAAAGTAATTTAAGTGTCTATTGCAATATTTGTAATATTCATTTTGTTCGGGTTTCAGCGTATATTTGCATGCGCAAATAAGATAAGGTAAATAAATAATTTAGCTGTTGAAGTTACCTGTCCCGCAATAGTCTGAAACAATATAAATATCGCTCTAAGAATTGGTGACGCTTTGAAAGACTTGTGCGTGTAGTATCGATGTGCACCAATTGTTACACCTTCCGTACCTAACAGTGTGACAAAAAAAGCTGAAACATCAAAAAAGGTTAACAAATATAATTGAATAAAGACTTAGACAAAAAAGATAAGCCCACTGGGTTTCTCCCCAGATTTTTTCAGTAGAGGCTGCGTTCCGATCCGATAGTAGATTTAAAAAAAAGTAAATGTATTTAAAAAAATACAAAGTAAATCATTTGAGTTTGAGTTACTTTACACACCTTTAGTTGCCTATTCCGACCCATACACGTTGGTAGGGCAAACATATACAGGACGATAAATACACAGGTTTCAGTACCTCGTGGCAAATAACAATTTTAGTATTAGCTACTTACTCCACAAAAACATCATCCTGAATAAGGCTCCTGTTAGTAATATATATAATCCCCATAAAGTGAGTATATGCATTATCAAAAATCCGATGGCATTCTTCCAAACTATTTCGTGTTTATAAGTGTAATCTGTTCCTAAAATTTTGGGTATTTCAACACTCTCTTTTGAATCAGCATTCTTCTTTGGAGTGGGGTCCTTGATGCTTATAGCATTCATATCGGATTTCTCTGATTTGAAATAGAGCTTAGCACTAGTTACTTTAATGATAGAAGCTATAGCACTACTGATACTGTAACAAATAAAAGCGTTCTTTTAAACGTTTACAACTTACATTAACAAAAAAGTGGAACTGTGTGGTAGGTAATATCTATCAGTAATAGGTCTCATAAAATAGCTCAGATTCGCTCAGGAAGCTATGGAAAGATATGGAAAGAGTTCCTCTACGTGATGAGGAGATTCGTAGAAGAACCAAGGTAAGTGAGATAAGCCATATGATTAATAAGCTGAAGTGGCAAAGGGCGGGCCACTTAACGGGAAAATCGGACGGCTGTTGGGGCAGAAAGATTTTAGAGTGGAGACCACGTATTAACAAGTTTCCTGCCAGATAGACCGAAGATCTTGTGAAGGTCGTAGGAAGTCGTTGGATGCACGTGGTATCGGACCGGCTGCTCTAGAGAGTGATCGGGGATGTCTATGTATGTGACACTAGGTAGCTTAGTAAAAAAATGGCCCAAGCTTGAAAATGGAATAGAAAATTTCTGTCAAATTCTAAAATAAATGCATGTGAAACATCTGGTAATATAAAGTCCAATTATAACTTACTTTTCGTAAGGTCTAGTTCCGTATAGATGCGCCGCACTGTTGACCGACCACGATGTGCCATGTAGTTGTATAACACAGCGGCAGAAGTAACAAACTAGGAGCGAATTCCACCAGCTTTCTCCAAAGTAGAACACCGGTATATACGTGGGAACAAATATGGCGAGAAGAAAGTATAGCTGGTAGTAATATCTGTAATGTAATGGACGTATTACGGATATAACGCCAGTTTATTGATAATACTCTTAATTAATCACACTATGACTTCCTTGCAGTTTTGTACTAATTTAGCTTCTTTCTGTAGAAATTTTAAGAAATCCATCCGTGCGTCCTGGATAACAAAAGTCCATAAATAAGATAAACCTATGATACCCGCTACTAGCTGATGTTGCATTAATAGTAATCAACTTCGTTTCAACTATCTTTCATACAAGGTGTAACCAACTAAACGCAAGACCTGATAGTAGTTTGTTCTAAATCGATAACCGAATTGATTTCAACAATTCAAAAATGTTTTTATTATATCTTACATGTTTTTTAATTTTGCAAAAATGGTTTTACTCCATCAGGGCGATATAAAAAACTAAATTTATTCTTGATTCATAAGACGAATTTCTTAAAACGCACACATGCACGTACGAGTTTCATTGTTAATTGGGGTATAAAAGTGCTTAAAAAAAAGGTAAAAAACCTTTTAATTTGGAAATTTTGTTTCTGTTTTGAAGCAATTCTCTAATCGGGGTATCAGAGGTTTTGCGTTTATTATGTTACATCCTGTATATGTTGAGTATATCTCATCGTTTTCATATTATCATTTTAGTAGTCTCTACCAATTCCTAGCACAATGCAGAAATTTTCTACAACTCAATAGGTATCTAAGTCGACAAAGGGCTGATTTTTCTGTGGCTTTAGTCAGGAATTTATACCGCCTTTTGTCTTGCATGCAACTGTTTCTTACCAGATTTAATGAATATCAGTATCGCGTGTTTATTTTGTTATTTCACTAATCATTCCGCAAAAAATATAATTTTCTTCCGCACATTGCCAGGATTCGACAATTGCATTTCGTGGTCTGTAATTTTAGCAAAGATGCAACTTACTTTTTCTGAAACATGACCATCCAATCAGCTTCTAAATCGTTCATATCTATTTCTCTTCCGAGCTCGATGACATAAGGGTGCTTCTTGGCCATCCGCCAGCCGATATGGGAGAAGAAAATACCTCTCTTTGCGTTGTGAGGGTCACCGTCAGTGTCTGAATAGCGATGGTGCTGTCGATGGTTGCGACACCATATAAACATTGAGTTCTGGAAAATTTTCGTTTTTATTTTAATTTTGTCTCTTGTAGCACCGGGCCCTCTGTAGTAACCGGCGTTACTGCATACCATAACATAACATAGCTATAGAATAACTTCAAAAGTCTCAACACCGTATGACATACATGGGGACTTTATATGTACGGGGATTTAAATATTAAAGTATTCTTTATACGGAACAAACGCACCTGTCCTGTGAGAGTCTGTCCAAATATTAAGATGGCCCTTAAAAAAGGAGTGGCCTTGAAAGATCTATGGGAGTAGTATTTGTGCGCCCCTATGGTAATACCCTTCGATCCAAAGTACGTAAGAAAATAGCCTGGAACATAATCATGATTATTAATAAATCAATCACCCCAATACTGCCCCTCTGCTAGGCAGATGACTTGCCTGTAGTATGATGTAGAGATTCAGCCACTTCAGTACATGGACCCAATTCGGATTAGTAGATGCAGGCTAGTAGCCTGCTGTTGGGACTTACCAAGTCTTGGGTTAACAATACCGCCTGAAGTATAACCGAGACCGAGCTTTAGATGCCTTTCGACGCACGACACTCAAAAATGAAAATGCCACAGCCGGGTAACTTTTTAAGAATGACCAAGCCGAACATTGTTTGACCTTGAGAATCTCTAACCACATTGCGGACTCGGAGCGCTTCAAGCGTCTTTTATGTGCCGAAAATGATTATATGATATGAAATTATTTAATGAAGATACGAAAAATCCTAGCTGGCAAAACACTCGCTTGGTTTTTTTTACATTTAAACCTATGGGAAGCTTGAACCGTTAAATTTTTCGAAACCTAATGCTGAAAAAAAGAGAACCTAGACAATTTTTCAAGGATACTGAACATTTTTTTTGTGATCCACAATTATTTGTTCCGGTCTGGGTATTTGTGTATGTAAATTTTCATGTTTGTAAACGCACCCACGAAACAGGAATAAATCCTAGTGTGGGGCTACAATTTTAAAACAATAAATTTCTGGCATTTTTTGCTTGACCAATGCGTTAATCTAGCTGATTTAACAACTATTCAAGATAAAGATAATCTGGGAAAAAGTACATTTGTAAAGGTAAAGTACAGTAATTACTTACCCCATAACACAGTCTGAAGTGAAACGCCTCCGGTGCACAATATAATGAACCCCCATAAGCCGAAAAAATGTAATGTAAAAAAACCTATAGCCTTTCTCCAAATTATGTGATGTTTGTATGAATAATCAGTTCCTATGACTTTTACATCAGAGGTCTGGCAATTCTCTACACTCGCGGTGTCTTCATATTCCATTTTACTAGTTATTTATATTTATTTGGTTATTATTATTGATCGTATGCACTACTCTACAGAAGAAATTTGTACTTACTGATGAATTTTTAATGTGGATGCTTTTTATAAGCGAGAAAAGTGCCTAAATAATGAGCAGTTATTGTTCCATTGTATGCGTTGACATTGTTTTAAGTGACATCTTGAGCGAGACCTTTCTTAATAACAATAATTTATTTCCAACCTTTTCAGGTTGGAAATTTAAAGGTAGGGAAAGGTATTTCTACTGTGCCTTCACGTTTTTATATATTGCGTATTTTGTAACGTTTTTTTCCCTGGGGAAAATCTTGCATAGTACTTCCACGTATAGTACTTTAATAATGTAGTTTTACTCGCAAATAATTGTAGACTTAGACTAAAAGTGTATCTAACTGTAAAAAAAGTTCATTATTGGTATTAGTAGTAGTAATACGAAAAATCACTGAAGTATCTGGTGTATATGTTACCAGAAATGTTTAAAATTTAGGAAATGTATACAATGTTGGGCCAATTTAGGAAATATATGAAATAATTTATCAAAGGTTTTTCAATTCGTACATTTCCTAGGGGAATGTATGTATTTTTTAGGGATGTATACAATTTCTAAATGGTACTAGGAAATGTATAAATAACCAATAGAAATGAGTTAATTTATATACCAAGCTTTTAACAAAAGTAAAATTATAGAAATAGTGGGTTTGGTTGTCTTCGGTACACGACACAAAGCATCGCGGAAGGTTTATTCAGGATATTTCCGAGGAAAAAAATAAAAATACAACAAGACAAAACCCAACACCCTTAAAGAATACTCAGCATATGAGTCCGAATGATGGATCTGGTGATAGGACAGGATCTCTCCCTGTCAGCGGTACTATCAGCTACGCTGGCACACCAATGGCCCAACCGGTGTCATAAGCGGTAGCACCCTTATGCGAGACTGCGGTGTTCTAGATGGTTGCGGCCAAACGCGACGGGGAGAGAACCGATTCCACTTAGCGGAGGCGATGGTACAAGCCAAGGCCTCGCAGCTGTACTGGGCTACTACCCGAATCCTAAAAATATGGGTTGACACGTCTCTCTTACCGTATCAGTTGGCGGGAGACCCCACTCACGTTAAAACAAAATCGCAGGGTACCCATCCGGGATTACGGGCCGCGAGCGTTGAGAGACCCCGAACTTCCATCAGACGTAACTCCGAAGACGACAGCAGGATGGAGAGGCCTACGCCGCCTTAAGCTCAGATTGGTCGTGCTTGGGGGAAGCAAAATTAGTTTCCCCCAGAAGGCGGGCACTTCAGAGCGTGGCACAGAGGTGGAGTGATGTGTTCTTCGTGTTATTTCGGAGCCCTTTTGCCGAGTTAGCCACACAGGTGTTTTTAGTGTTTAAGAGTCCGCACACGTGTCGCCAGATCCTCCTATGTAAGATTTTCGCCAGGTGAAATAAAAAATATTTTAATGGTAAATCATAATAACAACATAGGTCATGTGGTAAGATTGCAACAGAAGCGGAAGTAAAAAAAGCATCTTAGGACACTCCGTCCACATACACTTACTCCGCTGTAACGTACCAACATAACGCTGTAACGTAACAATTTAGCACATATCCGATTGCTGTTTAGGAAATAATAAAATTTATTTCACACATTTTCTGGAAATTTTAGGAATTATATACATTTCCTAGGCATTGTATATTATGATGAATTACGTCTATTACCGATACATACATGTATAATAATATGTGGGATATATGAACTGTGTGGTTTATTTTCGGATGAACACTTTATGCGTGATTATTTATTTGAAGTTGTAAAAATATTCAAACATACCGTATTCAAACATAACGTACCATCAGCCTGAAGAATTAGTTAGTAACACTATGGTTCGCATGCTTTTAATTTAGGATTTCAAAAAAATATCATTTCTGTATCTTAATTATATTTAAATTTTTCTGCCATTTTTAAGCAGTTCTGTGATTTTGTCGAACTTCATTCGTGAGAAAATGAGTAACTATTTGTGTTATGATATAATAAAAAAATAGTTAATTTGCAATTTAATAGAAATTAGAGTTACAGAAAGGTCTCTGATTACTTAGAATATTCAGTGAAAAAGATATTTGACGCTATCGCATAATTTAACATGCGATATCGGACATGGTTCCTAGAGAAAAGTTCGGGCAAAGGAAACCACGACTCGTGAAGATACGCTTATGATTCATTTGGTTTAAGCGGATCCTTTTAAAGGCTCGAATGTAATTATAAAGTAAGTTTTTTCTCGAGAAGATTTACGAAACATAACCGCAAGACGAGTCCGCAGACGATTAGTTCAAGCTACTTTGTTTGAAAGGTTAGCTAGAAGGTACCACTTGTTATCAGGCATTACAGAGAAAAGTATTTAACCTTTGCTAGAAATTTATTATAGTTAGTCATTTGTGTTTCATAGTTAGTCATATTCATTTGTGTAGTGTTTTGATTTTCTATCGAAATTAAACTTAATTTGATAGATTACGATCGCAATCGATATGTGCGTCGCCCAATTAACATTCATGATAAGTATACAGAAAAGACTGGTAAGCAGGGTAGAGAAATAAATAGTTCTTCGAAAAAGATTGTGGAGCTTTTGGAGATGTTCTAATATAAAAGTATATAAGGCGAGACAATGATTTCATGTTCTGACCACAATTTACCAGTTACTAGGTTTTTTAGCATTACATCGATCCAAACAGTGTCAAAGTATTTCTAATAGACCCATAAATGGATGTGTTAGAGTTGCCAGCAAATAGTCCGGATTTATATTTTACCGATAATGTGTGGTTTCTATATCATGAAGAAAACATTTTCGTATAAACATAATTGAATAAAGCATTTGTGGAGATCTGAAGAAATGTAATACATGAAAGAATCAAAGCCACGTCATTTGTTATCAATAGCCGAGGCTTCAGTACTGCTGTATGTGATATTGTGGCTAAAATAGTATTATGCAGCAAATCTAACTGCGGAAAGACTTTCAAAAGTTGTAACTATAATTATAAGGTTACCTATCACAATTCATTGGTATGTTTACCGCAATACTGTGTGTGTGTGAATCTGTGTCTTTTTGTCTCAAACTCTGTCATCACGTGTATAATGACAGTCGTTTCGAACGAAATCGTGTACCATGACTTTTCTAGTATCTTATTAGTGCGATTTCTGCGAGAGGCACAATAATATTATCTGCATAGCCAATATTGTTTACACTCGTTCCTTCATTATGAGACTCGACTTTAGTAAAACAAAAAGTAGTTATTAGAATGGTCAGTCAAATAAAGAAATTAAGTTAAAACACTAGCCTGCTGAGTTTCTCGCCAGAACTTCTTAGACACTGCGTTCCGATCCGTGGTAGTTGTAAAAAATGTAATAATTTTGATGTTTGTAAGTGCTTTTTATTGGCCTTTACAAATAAATATATAAGCTCAAATAAATAAATAGCTCTGCGGAAGATGTGCGGAGTGAAGCTGACCGACCGCATTAGCAACAGCATAGTAAGACAGCGAGTAGGTATGAAAGATAGTATCGGTGTAAAGATGAGAAAGGGCATGCTCCGTTGGTTCGGGCATATAGAAAGAATGCCAGAGGAAAGAATGACAAAACAGATATACAATGTGAAAGTGGAAGGATGCAGGAAGACCTAGACTATCTTACCACGACCAAATAAACCGAGTCTTATCTGATGGAAAAGTCAAGAGTCTCCGTAACCGGCGAGCGTGTATGAGACGAACTATGAGAGTCAAGGAAGCCAGAGAAGTATGTAAGGAAAGAACCTGTTGGAACTCTGTACTCTCTGCCTACCCCGCAAGGGATCTGGCGTGAGGTTATAGATAGATAGATAGATAGACAAATAAATTATTTTTGATTATGAATTTGACTGTGTACTCTCTGCCTACCCCGCAAGGGATCTGGCGTGATGATATAGATAGATAGAATTTGACTACCGCTGCCTTTATCGGCGCATTCACGTCCAGGTTGAAAAGGTTGGGTGAGCTATGTCAGTCTTTGCTCCTGACCACCATATGAAATGGACTTAATCTATAATATAAAGACGTTACCAATAACTGGGCGCAGTTTTAATTATTGTATGTAGTTTGTGCCACAAAATGTCAAGGTCAAATGCTTGTAATGTCTTACAGTGAACGTCTATTATCGGATAATGATGCAGTATTAACAATTTGTTGTAAGTCAGAGGTTCCTCTCTTAAACTAAACTGATTGTGATGCAAGCTTAGATAATATGTACTAGACTTGTATGTGTATATTGCAGTGTAAGTTACATCATTGATTTAAATAATGTTTCATGAACCATGAACGGAAAGCTGAGGCTTATAAGAAGTTTAGGGGAATAATTAAGCAAGTAGGGTGTTAAATAAGTACAGGGCTTAAACCAGTAATTTTTTTATTTTACAACAAATTAACCTCCCAATCAAACAAAATTGCAATTAATGATATGCAATGAGATATCACATAATGTGACGGTATTTTTTCTTATTTGTATTTACGTATGTATGTTTTGTGGAACCAGGCAATAAAGCAGTACCTACTTCTTTGTTCTATTGTGGCAAAGAGGGTATAAGGCCGCTTCTTCATTTGTCTGTACGACAACGACGTAAAACCTGCCTAGTCGATGTCTTATGGTACCTTTACCGATATCGATTCAGATAACTTCGGGGTGTGACTTTTTATCATACTTACGATGTCGTCGTTAAATGAAAATGATACTGCTATTTTGTAGCGTTGCGTACTTCAATTAAAGCATAACTACTTAGAGATGGAATGCGGTCTGCGCTCCATCTTGCCACCATTTTACGCGAATTTTACGCGGGTATATGATTTGTATTCTTTATATAATTTTTAATTAATCATGTTGCTTTAAGAAAATAAACATGACATGTATGAATTTTATAATAATATAACAGACTGCCCCGTTGACATTTATTTAAACGTTTCTTTCGGGCTAGTCATGAGAGCTGCAAGGCAATCTGAACTACAGAATACGTCATAACAGACGCATTATAACCCGTAAACCTAATTTATTTAATAATTCCTTAAAATTATAGGTATTCAATAAGTCACTTTAAGCGTGATTGCTAATTCTTTGTGTGATGTCTTCATTGAGTGTTTCCTTCTCGTGGTACGGAAGTTGTCCTTCTGGCTTGAGGACAGTGTCTGGTGCTTTCAAAGTGCTATTGTTGGTTGGATTAAGGGGATGCATTTGTCCTTCAGCAGTCATTGCTGCTTGTGCCTCTGGGTTCCTAAGCTTGTAGTGACTGCCGTCGCCTGACCTTATTATCCTGTTTGTCACCTGGATTTGGAAACATTAAAAGATTATATGAGCGTCTAAAATGTTATTTACCTATCGCATAGTTTAATCGCTATGGTTAGGTGTGATATGATGATAATCACCAGTTTTGGTAGGTTTGCATTGTATTGTATGATGTAAATATTATTAACACGGTTTTTTTGCCAATTCAATTGTTCGTTTTTGCTGGTATTTGTTTGTGTCTACATCGTTTTAAGGTATATCGTAGAAATTTATTGAGGTATTTATGTCTGTGTTTTAAATAAACAAAATAAAAAAATGTCTTGTTGGTGCAGCTAGCAATCATGAGGTCATGAGTTCGAAAACTAGACCTTAGAAAGTGTTGTTAATGAGTTTTTTTTATCGAAAAGATATTAGTTGCATATCAGACTCCAGGATTGTGCCCGGTATAATACCAATAAGCAAAATGTGGATGTATTTGTATACAGTACACCTGTGCCACCAAACTAGACGTTTAAAAATTGTTTCACGGGCTTTTTAACCGACTTCAAAAAGGAGGACTTTCTGTATTCGCCTGTATGTTGTTTTAGTTATGTTCACCGATATTTCCGTCAATTGAAGACCAATGTTAATGATTCTTTTTGCATTGGGTTCAGTATAGCTAGATCATAATATAATTAAAAGATTTGTTGTAACAGGGCTAATGAGTTGTAAGTGCTTAAAAATGAATTTCATAACGCTTTAATTAAGTCCATTTAAATCACAAGACAATCAACTTAAAGTATTCTAAGCGTTTGCCTGTTTGAGTTTATTACTCACTATATCTGGTGATGCAGATTTTAAATCATACGCAAGACCGATTCTCTCTAAGAATCTAATAACAGTAGCTGAATGATTTAAGTGAATGGACGTTTCCGCAGCTTTGTAATCCCAGGGGAACGCGTGGTGGTAATTGTGCCAGCCCTCGCCTAAGGTTAGGAATGACACCAACCCCGACTCCACTGGTTGCAGGTTCCTGTTGACATAGAATCATTAAAGCTCATTCCTATAAAGTGGCATGAGTTAAGATCATTTTTGTGAAATGTGAACATTGGGTTAATCCGTGGGATTAACCCAATGTTCAACTCAGCGTTCTATAGGTCTCGAACAACTTTCTCATAACAGAACAACTATTAGTTCCGTGCTTCTCAGCAACAAATCTATCATACATATGCTCTTAAGACATAGGTATTTAATCAATCTTCTATCTTTTACGAGGCTTGCCTTTTAAGTTCTGTCGTTTCCATATTTCCCGGCAATTTTGAATTTGGAACTGTTCTATATTCGAGTATGTTTAAATTTTGAATCTCAAAACAGTTCAAAGTATTAGGATTAATGCTATTGTTTAGTCACAGCGTCGATTGGAATCTGTCAGGTTACGTACGAAAATTAATCTTTCTAAGGGAAATGTTCGTGCAATAATTTTCTACAACTTTAGAAAAGGCCTGCAACGGCTTCAGTGTTTTGAAGAGCTAACATGTGTGTTCAGTGATGAAGCCCCATGTCTGCGGACTGTCGAACGCTGGTATTTAGAATTCCAGCGTAGACATACTAGTGTTAGTGACAAATCTCGCGATGGACGCCCAAAATCCGCCTTCACTGAAGATAACATCATTGCTGTGAGACAACTAATTCTCGAAGATCGTCATGTGACGTATCGAGAGATAGAGGCTCTATTAGGCATCTCAGGGACAACCATTTAGAAGATCTTGCATGAAGCGCTTGGTGTGAGAAAGCTAGTTTGCCGTTGGATACCGCATCTGCTTTCCGACGATCACAAGGCGGCCCGCGTCAGATGGTGTAAGAAAACTCTGCAAAGTTTCAACCGAGGAGAGTCAAATCACGTCTACGACATCATCAGTGGTGACGAATCTTGGATCTATGCCTACGATCCTGATTCCAAACAACAATCTACAATCTGGGTCTTTCAAGACGAGCCAAAGCCGACTAAAGTTGTTTGTTCTCGAAGCACATCAAAGAAGATGGTGGCCACGTTCGTTGGAAAAACCGGCCATGTTGCGACTATTGCACTTGAAGATCGTAGAACGGTTAACGCAGAGTGGTATACCACACTTTGTTTACCACAAATCATCGCCGAACTTCGAAAATCTAACTCAAAGCGACGCATCATCCTGCACCACGACAACGCAAGCTCACACAGCGCTCGTCAAACGATTGAGTCTTTGAAGCAGGAAAAAGTAGAAATTCTTAACCTTCCTTCGTACAGTTCGTAAAATTAAGAAAAGTCTTCGTGGTAAAAGGTTCCAGTCCGGTGAAGAAGCAGTCGACGCTTTCAAGTCAGCCATTTTGAACACCCCCACTTTAGAGTGGAATAAATGTTATAATAACTGGTTTGAGCGAATGGAAAAGTGTATTAAGCTACGTGGTGAATACTTTGAAACACAATAAAAAGTACTATAAGGTTCTAGTTGTGTTTTTTTCTTCAAACGACAAAACTTAAAAGGCATGCCTCGTATATATTCTATAAATATCTAAAATACTTGGTCCTGACTTATTGATTCAATACCACAGAGATTAAGCCGTTTACGCTAGATCTTTTTTTAAACATTAGTTTACAAGATTTCTTTGTCTTTTATTTGAAGAATACATTTAAATTTATTTTTATACTTTAACCATCTACTAAGAAAAGATTTTTACTGTTACTTACTATTAACTTATGAAATAAATTCGCAGGAAGCTACTCGTAGTCCTATACTAGTATTATAAATGTGAAATAAACTATGTGTCCATGTTACTTTTCTCCCTTAGCTTAATAAAAGTTGGGAATTTTGTAATCAAATAAGAGGTAACACTGCCATACTGTTATAATAGCGAGAAGCTTAAATCCGACCACGATGGGTGGCGCTAGTGTCGAATTAGATCGCGATATGGTTTCTTTTGCTCAATAAATTCGAACAAAAATCTCAATATGTACGTTATTTACTTATTAATACACGCCAGACGTAGTGATGATGTTCTCACAATAAGATAATCAATTTATAATATAGTGAAAAAATCTGACATAGGTATAGAATTCGTATACTTTTAAACCTCACCACGAAATATTTGATCGATAAAAGCTACGAATTGAGGAATTAGATCTCAAAAATACTTAGTAATTTATAAAATACTTAAAATTCTTTCCAAAATTAAGGACATTTGGTTGTGATGCAATAACATAAAGTTTGGTACAAAGCGCCATACATTAGACGGCATTGTCCTTTTGGCAAAATTTGATAAAGGCTGCCTTTGGCTTCAGAAAAAAACTAAAGGGGGTGAAATAAGGTATACAAGTTTGTATAGAGAATAAATAATTTCTCAAGTTAGATATATGAAAACACATATTTTTTGAGGAATTAGATCTCAAAAATACTAGTAATTTATAAAATACATGAAATTCTTTCCAAAATAAAGGACATTTGGTTTTGATGCAATAACTTAAAGTTTGGTACGAAGCGTCATTCATTAGACAGCATTGTCCTTTTTGGGCAAAATTTGATAAAGACTGCGTTTGGCTTCAAAAAAAAACTAAAGGGGGTGAAATAAGGTATACAAGTTTGTATGGGGAACAAATCATTTCTCAAGTTAGATATATGAAAACATATATTTTGGCTTTTGGTAAGAAAAAAAACCGTGGTTAAACTTATTAAAGCGACGTCGTCCACAAATGCATGTCTTAATTCACGCGAATGAAGTCGTAGTTACAGCTAGTATTATATAAGTCCAAATATTACTTACTTGTCATAAGGTCTAGTCCCATATAGATGCGCCGCACTGTTGACCGACCACGTCCCATTCAATATTATACAATAACGGCAGAAGTAACAAACTAGGAGTGAATTCCACCAACTTTCTCCAAAGTACAACACAGGTATGTACGTAGGAATAAATACAGCGAGAAGAATATATAGCTGGTAGTAATATCTGAAACGTAATAACGTATTCATTACAGAGATCTCTGTTGCATATACCTAATGGCAGAGGTTTTGAAAAAGGTTCTCAAAGATTTCCACTATGACTTTGTTTCGGTTCTGGGAAATTTTTTTTTGGATTTTCCTAGTAGAAGTTTCAAGGCATCTTTCCGGGCGTCCAAGTTTTATTATATGTCCACATATAAGATAGGAACATAAAACTCGTTACTAGGTTAGCATGGTAATAGCATGTCCTCACTAGCATTTCAGATATTTTTTATAGACTTTCTTCTTAAGATTTCAGTCATCTCTACTAATTGTTAGCACCATCCCGAACTTTCCTACAACTTAAAATGTTAATTTGTCGACAAAAGTTTTCTGTGGCGCCTTCCTTGTCTTTAGGGCCATTATTAGTCAGTGTTCTCTACCGCCTTTTGACTTGCATGTCATTGTTTCTCACCTGACTTACACTATCTTGTGCTTATTTTATTTTTCTACTATAAATATTTTACTTATAAACCTTTATTCTTATGCATCGCCGGGCACTCCTGTTCTTTTTTATGTATTAAAAATTATAAACATCCCTATCAATTAACCAATTAAAACTTTAAACTTACGATCTTCTACAACACCCTGCCTAGTTTTAATTCAAACGTATAAAGCTTGTATGGGCACTTACAAATTGTCTATGTTACATCCCTTTTTTAACTTACCAATCTACCACAGAATTGTTGCGTTTCTATGTAATGAGTGAATAAAGTGGTAGTTGTTCGTGATTTTAATAAAGATGTCACTTACTTTTTCTGGAACATTACCATCCAATCAGCTTGCAAATCGCTTAAATCGATGTTTTTTCTTTGTTCCAAGACGTATGGGTGCTTCTTGCTCATCAGCCAGCCCACGTGTGAGAAGAAGAAACCTCTTTTTGAGTTGTGAGGGTCTGCGTCAGTGTCTGAATAGCGATGGTGCAGTCGATGGTCGCGACACCATGTAAACATTGAGTTCTAGAAAATTAACGTATTTTCGCTCGTGTTGCACTGGGGCTTCTGTAGGTACTAGCATTACCGCTAACCATACGTTAACATAGCTATAACACAAGTTCAGGAGCCTCAACACAGCATGGAACAAAATATATGAGGACTTAAAGTAAATGTTTAAAATATTTTTATACCAAACATATATACCTCTCCAGCTAGTGTCTGTCCAAATATTAAGATGGCCCTTAAAAGAGGCGTAGCCTTGAATGACCTGTGCGTGTAGTACCTGTGCGCCCCTACCGTTACGCCCAAATTTGCCAAGTACGTGACGAAGTACCCTAGAATGTTATTATAATTTTAAATTAATGAATCATCCTGTACTGCCCCACTACTGGCCTTTTCCCACAAATAGAGGTAAAACATAAAAAAAGTTGTAACAGTACACGAACCCAGTGTGGACTGGTAAGAGCAGGTAGGTGCCTCTCAAAATTGATAATACCTCAAGGGGTCACCCTTTTTGACTGATCCAGTCGAATGCTGCTTAACTTTGGTAATCGTTAAGAACACTGCGGTCCCGCAGCACTAAGAGCGAGTCTCTTATGCTCAAATAATCTTTATAAGCTAGCTGTCTTAGAGACTGATCAAGATAATCTTGGGAAAAATGTAAAATTACTTACCCCATACCGCAGTCTTAAGAGAAACTCCTCCGGTACATAGTATTATCAACCCCCATAAGCCGAATAAATGTAAGATTAAAAAGCCTACAGCGTTTCTCCAAACTATCTGATGTTTGTAAGAATAATCAGTTTCTATGTACTGCTTCACGTTAGGAGACGTGCCGGTCTTTATACCCGACTTTTTATATTCCATTTTCCTGGTAGTAAATATTTTTAGGAATATTTCGTATGATGACTAATGCACCATTCTGTAGTAAGTATTTATGTTTACTGATAAATGTTGATGTAAATGAGCCTTTTTAAATGAGGAGAGGTTAAGGCACCTCTCCGCAGCATGATAAGTAGGCATTGTTCCATTGTACTCGTATGATTGACAGGATTTTCAACTACAATCTAGGGTCAATCACAACCCTATCCCTACAATCTAATCCTTTCTTAATATTTATAGTGAAAATTTGATTCCGTTGTGAAAAACCACGCCATCCCTTTTTGTATATAACGTAGCGTCGGCCTAATTATGTTAATCTGGTCAAAGCCAATTGTCACCGGTATCTTATTCGGACTAAAAAATAACGGTAATATTCGGATTGAAGACGTCTTAAAATGCATATGGACTTAAAAGAATACTGTTTAAATTTTTACAAGCTTTTATTTAACTTGCAATGTTCTTGTGATCCATTTTTCAAGTACTTTATCCTTATATTTTACATTAGGCATAGTATATTTAATACACTTTGTCTTGAGTGAATTAAGCGAGATTCCCATCGTCAAAATTAAACTAACCTCGGTCAACTTGGAAAATCAAAGATGTATCATCTGCGAATAATGGAACCACCCAACTACTCAATATAACCCCGCCGTGTTTGGGTTGGTGTGGTGATATAGGCGTAAGGAAGCTATAGGAACTCCTTAACTAAGCAAGATATCTTTGTTGTGTTTTTGCTATAAAAGCTTGTTTTTTAAAAAGGTATTTTTAAATTGAAATTGAATTGATTGAAAATGAAAGGGACTCGTTATTTATTTATTACTAGCTGTTACCCGCGGCTTCGCACGCGTTTCTTTTGTGAGTTGAAATAGATAATAATTTTCCAAGGCTTAAGAGACACCTCCATATTAAATTTCATTTCTCTACGTTTTATCGCTTAAACCAAGTCGTCTTTGTTTTCCAAAAGTATTTATAAAGTCGTCTTAAATATGAGTAAATTTTCGCTGTAGAACAATTTCAGCAGGCCCCAGGCTTCCAGTCACCGATGAAAAGAAAGAGGGAAATCGACAGATTGCCATGCTTTTCTTTCGACAAAATAAGATTAATATCTTTGGACCTTCATGCAGGCCGGTTAAAACCCACCAGATGCATATAATGCAGGATAATATCTGCGTGATCTAGCGTGTAAACAAAGTTACATATTTCATATTATTATTTCACGACTTAAGATACTTTAATACTTTCTAACAATCTATATCACCACGTCAGATCATTTGCGGAGTAGGCAGAGTGTACAGAGTTCAAACAGGTTCTCTCCTTACAGACCTTTCTGGTTTTCTCCACTCTCATAATTCGTCTTATACACGCTCGCCGGTTACGGAGACTCTTGACTTGCTCTTCGGATAAGACATGGTCTATTTAGTCATGGTAAGATAGTCTAGGTCTTCCCCGATATCTGCGTCTTGTTCTAGGTACACTACCAACTGACAGCGACGTGGAACCATTTGACAACCACTTTGTAAATACGTATATTTCTTTTTTTACTACAGTTTTTATTGATATTTCTTTGCTGCTTTTTTATGTAATTGTACATATTGTATATAATTTGTGAAACTATAAATGGTTGTTGTTCTACGTCCTTTCATTTTTGAATTTGTATATCTCTGGATTATTTACATATTAAGTTTCTTTATAATCCGTTCAGCCATTTTAGTATGAAGAAATAATAGATATTCCGCAGAGGTCATGCTATTGTTTATTTTGCTATGTTATATACTTTTCGTAACAAAAAGTGTTTTGTTTTATTTTACAGTGTAAGACACCTTCATATAAAGTTTCAATTAAATTCATTTAGCCAGCTATGTCGCAAGAACCGTGATTCTTTCCGGGATAAAAAGTATCTCGAATATTACTCGAATATTATTTCGAGACCTAAAACACCTAGAAAGTGTTAGTACTCGTAATATACATTCTGCCATATTAGTATGAAGAAATAACGGCTATCCCGGAAGAACCGTATGTGAATATATTGTATGTTTTGTCAACTTCCACCAGACTTATTTCTGTATCAACTATCTCTATCACCGGGTTCAATCTTAGCCCTACTTAGCCCGCACAGGTGGTCTTTGTAAAATATAAACTAAACTATAGCGCAATCTTATTCAACACACACCACTTACGACGTCTCAATAAGCGTTAGTCTTCTCGTAAGATATTAATCGTCGTTAAAGTTTCGTATCCGGCTAATTCATCGTTAGAGTTCTCTCCGGAAGAAACAATCCTGAATGTATCGTTGGTTAATGCACGAAATCAAGTTTGAGTGTTTAAATCAAACGTGTATGAACAATTTTCAGTGAGTGCTTTTAACTACTGCATAGTTTTTCGTGAGGAGACGAACTTGAATATCAACTCATGGAGGAATTCATGTGTAGGCAAAATCACATAGTTTACGTCGTAACATTGCAGTTCGGGACAAACAGTAATAAAGTTTTGCGGAATATCCCGGATCATGTAGTAGCTTAAGTTGTTTTGGAACAATGAATGATTTATCAAAATCGACTCTTTTTTTCTTTCCTCAGAAACTGTTACATTTCTCGAAAATATAAGTATACAGAGTTGTGATCCTTAGTAAAAGTTACACGATCCCAAATTTCATTGAAATTCATTAAACAGAAAATTCAATGTTTCGCTTATTTTTGTATTTTTTGAAAAACCTTATGATTTTCCGGTATAAATACTATTCAATATGTTATCCAACATTTTAAGGTATCCGTAAAGTTTCATCAAAATCCGCCTGGTAGTTTTTGCGTTATGATGGTTTATACCCTTGGACGGATAGACAAACAGACACAAAAGCCAAAAAAATTATAATTGGCTTCTATATCAATAGAAGAATATCCGTGGCTTGTTATTTCCAAAAAATATACACTAACATGACTTCCTTACGGTTTTATTATATGTAGTATGTAGAGATATAGACGCTTTACGTTTGCCTACAAACTGTTAGATTTCCTGAAAACTAAATTATTAACTATGTCGTCTGTCATATGAAATATCTCCTATGCTAAGTTTCACTGACATCTAAAAAATAGTTTTAGAACAATGAATGATAATCAAAATCGACTTTTTTCACTTTCTTAAAAAACTGTTAAGATTTTTTTACACAGTGTTGTGGCCTTTTGTATAGGTTACAATTACACCAAATTTCATTGAAATCCATCAAACAGGTTTGGAGTAAAGTGACTTTTTAGAAATACAATATTTCGCTTAATTTCGTCTTTTCTGGAAAAACCTTTTGATTTTCCGAGATAAATAGTATACAATATGTTAGCCAAAATTTTAAGGTATCCGCATGGAAAGTGTTTATCAAAATCCGCCCAGTAGTTTTTGCGTGATGATGGTTCATACCCTCCGACAGACCTACCGACAGACAGCCAAACAGACAAGAAAACCAAAAATTGTGGAATTGGCTTCTACGTCGATAGAAAAATACCCCTGGGTTGTTATCTCCTAAAAATATTCCATATACAGACACGACTTCCTTACAGTGTTATTATATGTATGTATAGATATCACAAAAACTACCTTGTTTTCATTTATTAAAGTGTTTATTTTGGACTAATTATGAGAGCTGCATTTTAAACTACGATATATAACCTGTAAAATTAATTTAATAATTTCTTAAATGTATATACATAAGTCACTTTATGCATGACTGCTAATTCTCTGAGCGATGTCTTCGTTGAGTGTATCCTTTTCGTAGTAAAGAGGTAGTCCTTCAGGCTTGAGTATAGCGTCTGGAGCTTTCAAAGTGCTGTTGTAGGTTGGGTTAAGCGGATGCATTGGTCCTCGAGCAGTCACTGCTGCTTGTGCCTCTGGATTCCCAAGCTTGTAGTGACTGCCATCTCCTGATCTTGTTATCCTGTTTGTTACCTGAATTTAGAAACGTAATTGATTGTCTAAAGCCTTGCTTATTAAATAATTTTTGGCCACAAGTATGATTATACTGCCATTTTTTCTCAATAATTAATTTCAAGTGTTAGTGATCTGTAAGTTTAAGTTAGTAACGTGATAACATGTTTTATATAACTAATGTCAATATAGATATGTTGTATATTTTGTATGATCTGGATTTCAATTGCCATTTCAATTTATTATATGTTGCCTCGTGTAGATACGTTATACTGCATCATCATAAGTTAGACAGATAGAGAATGCATTACTTAAACTACCCAGAACTTATGATCACTAGGTAAGATTTGTGAAAGCTAATAATTGTTAAAAATGTATGTGTTTCAAAAAGGTAAAGGTAAACCATAGTCACGCCTATATTCCCCAAGCGGACATGAATCAGAATCAGAATATTTTTTATTCATGTGAACCATTACATTATTTATGAATCGTCAAAATGGTAACAAAGACTCTACCACCACTTCGGAATGTCATTCCTGTGGAGAAGAAGGCCAAGAAACTCCACGGTTACTCTTTTAAAATAGTATTTTTACTTTTTTTCCATCTACATTTTGTTGTGGGGTATGGGAGAACAATGCAGTATCAGGTGAGTCTAAATTAAATTAACCAAGTTAAACTATTCATGTGAATGGCTACATGGTTCTCTCATTTACAGATAAAGAAATGCGGAAGAAAAATGATAAATTTTATTTAACTACTAGAAGGACGAGAGGGAATAATAAATAATTATAGCTGAACATGTTATCCACATTCTGGTGGAGCTGGAACAACACCTATCCAAGCATTTTTATCTTTCAAATAATTATTAAGAGTATAGTAAGCTCGCTTGCAGAGCGTACGTTTAATACAGGCTTTGAATTTATGTTCACTAAGTTGAGTGACGTCAAGTGGAATTTTATTATAAAATCTAACACAGTACCCCATGAAAGACGTGTGAATTTTAGACAGACGAAATTGCGGTTGATCCAATTTATTTCTATGTCGCGTGTTATAGCAATGCCTATCACCTAGCTGATTAAATAGATCTAAATTTTTCCGTGTGTACATTATGTTTTCATAAATATACTGACATGGGACCGTCATAATATTGGCTTCTTTAAACAATTCTCTCAAAGAGTCGCGACTACCTAAGTTATAGATGGCCCTAATAGCCCTTTATTGTAAGATAAAAATAGAGTCAATGTCAGCGGCCCTACCCCACAATAATATACCGTAAGACATGACACTATGAAAGTAACTGAAGTAGACCAACCGCGCGGTGTCCACATCAGTAAGCTGTCTGATTTTTCTTACGGCATAGGCAGCGGAACTGAGTCGTTTACCTAAAGTCTTAATATGAGGGCCCTATTGCAACTTAGAGTCAAGCGTAATCCCTAAGAAAGCTGTATCATTTATAAACTCAAGTTTCTCGTTATTTGGTATAATATCACATGCAGTACTTTTCACATTCGGTAAAGAAAACCGTATACATTTAGTTTTCTTGTTATTAAGCACTAAATTGTTGCATGTGAACCAATTATGTACTTGAAGAATATCGTCATTTACCTCGTCTAAGTTATTTACATGTCTACCTACTTTAAAGATCAAAGAGGTATCATCAGCAAACAACACTACCTTCGCCCGCCCCTCAACTGCTCGAGGCAGGTCATTTATATATACCAAAAATAGAAACGGACCCAGTATCGATCCCTGAGGAACGCCCATTTTAACTAAAGCTCCTAGAGATTTCATTTCATTTATTTGAACACACTGTTGTCTATTTCCTCCTAAGTAAGATTTTAGTAGATTTAGTGCTTTACCTCGGATTCCATAATGCTCTAGTTTAAGCAACAGCGTTTCATGTTCAACACAATCAAATGCCTTCGACAGGTCGCAAAAGATGCCAATGGCGTCCTGAGAGTTCTCCCAAGCATCAAAGATATGCTTTATTAAGGTCACACCGGCGTCGGTAGTACAACGTCCTTTGGTGAAGCCATATTGTTGGTCATGAAGGATGTTATTAACGTTGAAGTGATCTAACATTTGAATAAGCATTATCTTTTCAAACACTTTGCTGAGCACTGGCAAAACAGATACAGGCCTATAGTTGTTAGAATCATTACTATTGCCGGATTTAAACAGTGGTATTACTTTACTAAACTTCATTAAATCCGGGAACACTCCCTGATCTACACACATATTAAAAATTAAAGCTAAGTGAGGCGCGATTGTATGAATAATTGATTTACATACTTTAACAGACATGCCCCATAGGTCTTCTGTTATTTTTATTTTCAGATTATTGTAGACTTTAATAACAGACTGTGGACTAGTATATTTAAACCTAAACTCTACAGGACAAGCACCAATGTTTTTTTTAACAAATGAAACCGCAAGGCTTGAAGGTGATTTTAAATATTTAATCGTCTCTATTGGCAAATTATTAAAAAATCTTTCAAATTCGAAAGCTACTACTCTGTCTGTGATAAAGAGATCGCGCGGAGTCACAAGGGTGAAGTCTGTACTGCGTCGTTTAGACCTCCCGGTTTCATTATTAATAATTTTCCAGGTGGTCTTTATTTTATAATCTGCAGATTTAATTTTTTACTTATGTGAAGCGCTTATCTGCCTTACACACTCTTCTAAACGTTTTGGAATAATTTGTAATGTACCTTGCAAAGTTTTCATTATGATTTTGGGATTTGAGATCATATAATTCAAAGAGTCTTTCCCTACTTCTACGAATTCCCGTGGTAGCCCAATCACTGAAGATAAACTTGGGCTTAATATAGTTCATTTTAACAGGAAAGTTACTAGTAAATTCCTTTTGTATAATCGAAAAGAAGTCAGCATAGGATCTACTAGGATCTTTTGGAATATACTTGAAAACACCTAATTTATTACCTAAAACGCTATTAAATTTATGCAGATTCTTAGGTGTTATATGTCTACATTTAGAGTTAATACCCTTTTGTGGTGTAATATAAGGATGTGAATGTAAGGATTTTGGTTGGTAACGATGTGCTGGAGCAAGTGAATGAGTTTGTATATCTTGGATGCGCTTTCAGTAAGGATGGGAAATACACCGCTGACATAGAGAGAAGAGTGAGTGCAGGGAACAGAGTGAATGGTGCGATGGGAAAGATACTCGGGAGCCGGTACTTAAGCCATAAGGCGCAGCTGGCCATACATAACGGAGTTCTTGTCCCAACGCTGTTATATGGTAGCGAGAGCTGGGTAAGTAGGATAAATGAAAGTAGGATAAATGCGGTAGAAATGCGAGCTCTGCGGAAGATGTGCAGAGTGAAGCTGACCGACCGCATTAGCAACAGCATAGTAAGACAGCGAGTAGGTATGAAAGATAGTATCGGTGTAAAGATGAGAAAGGGCATGCTCCGTTGGTTCGGGCATATAGAAAGAATGCCAGAGGAAGGAATGACAAAACAGATATACAATGTGAAAGTGGAAGGATGCAGGTACCGGGGAAGACCTAGACTATCTTACCACGACCAAATAAACCGAGTCTTGTCTCATGGAAAAGTCAAGAGTCTCCGTAACCGGCGAGCGTGTATGAGACGAACTATGAGAGTCGAGGAAGCCAGAGAGGTATGTAAGGAAAGAACCTGTTGGAACTCTGTACTCTCTGCCTACCCCGCAAGGGATCTGGCGTGAGGTTATAGATAGATAGATAGATAGATGGTGTAATATTATTAAAGGTAACTGATTGTCCTGTGTGCTCTGATGGGAGATAGTTAACTACTGCTTGATCTATGTAATTACAATTACAAAAAATATTATCGATGCATGTAGCAGAAGTTGCTGTTATTCGAGTCGGTTCGAAAAAAACGGTAATTAATTTAAAAGAATTAAATAAACTTAAGAGTCTGTCACAGTGCCAGGTTTGTTCTAAAATATTTATGTTTAGGTCACCGCAAACTACAACAGATTTGTTACTCATGAAAGTTGTTTATCCAGCTCAACACAAGAAATTTCAACACACTGTTCAACTGACAGCCCAACTACTTATATCACTACGTTCTCTGGACTTCAAATTTTATTTTACCAAAATTAATGTACCCACATGAAGCCTGGATTTACGACTATAGCAACTTACGACCAAATAATTTTCATAATTGACTAATATTTTATATGATTTAAGCCAATGCTCACAAATACAAAAACATCATATTTTGTCTTTTTCAAAAATAACTCAATCTCTAATGATTTTGAAGAGAATCCTTGTATATTCTGATGGAATAGTTTCAAACTACCAGGCCTCTCTTCCTCCCTATTCAAAGTATGCGAATTTCTAGAGGTACTCCAATGTACTTCTGTTGTCAACCTCTGTCGTTTAAACAGTTTATCACAGTATTTTTAGAAAAACTATATAATACTGGCTCGTCTCTTATCCTAGATATTGTTATATTACTTATAATAGAGTTAATATTAATTAATAATAGAGTTAATATTAATTATGTAAGCTAACAAATTAGCAATTTTTAATTTACATTTCTTAGGAAGGAACATCGCTTCCTGAGTCAATTTAAGCCCACTAACAAACTTGTTAGTGTCAAAAAATAAAACATTGTCATTATAACTTGACAACATGTACATAAAGTTATTCAAATAATGAATAAATTTATTTTGTTTTTCTGACAAGTAGTCAGAGTACGGAAAAGCACATAAAATTAATTTCCCTAATTTCAATTGCAATAAGGTGTTAATACCATCAACAATATGCTTTTTTTGTATACCTAGGCTGTTTCCTAATAACAAAACAACTGTAGTTGTACTATCCATTTTTGTCTGTGAAATCCTATCTATTAATGAATTATAGGGTAAATTATTATAACAACATGACAGAGGTGTACTGTGTACACCCTCTTTTTGCCGACGATGTTAGGCGCCATGTAATAGGGGGCGAGCCTATTGCCGTATACCGGGCACGAATTCAGACTCTGGACTAAAGCTACATTTGCCCGACCTAGGATTAAAACCCAGGACCTCGTGATCCTAAAGCCACGCATTCGCTACTAGACTAATGACGCAGCAAAGGTAAATATTTATTTTCTTTTAATGACTTTTCAAAAAAAGGAACCCAATAAAAGATTTATTCCTGTCTCGTGGGTGCGTTTACAAACATGCAATTCACATACACAAATACCCTGACCGAAACAAATATTTGTGGGTCACTAAAAGATTTATCCCGTGCGAGAAACGAACCCGGACTCCTCGATCCACAGCATCAAATTGTCCGTCAAATAGGCATTCTAATCCACCACTATCACGCTTATACTCCCCGAGCGCATATAGCAGAAGGGGGCTGTGTAAACCCATTTTTCGCTTTCGATGTTAGGTCTCTATGTAATAATCGGGCAAGCCCAGTGTCATTTCAGCCTACACTTGTCCACTGCTGAACATAGGCCTCCCCAATCGCTCACTAGCGCAGCCAGACCGATGCCACCTGCACTCAACGACTTCCTTGGTATCCTTACAAAATCGTTGGTCCATCTGGTAGGCGGCCGTCCAACGCTGCGCTTGCCAATACGTGGTCTCCACTTTATAATCTTCCTGCCCCAACGCCCGTCCGATATTCGCGCTATGTGACCAGCCTATTGCTACTTCAGTACTAATCCTATGGGCTATGTCGGTGACCTTGGTTCTGCTACGATTCTCCTCATTCCTGATTCGGTCACGTAGAGAAACGCCGAGCATAGCTCGTTCCATAGCTCGCTGAACAACTCTGATTTTTTTATGAGACGTATTTTAAGAGTTTAGTGTAATAGGGAGGTATTCTAAACGTTTGTTATTATTGTAGACTCACCATGTCAGGGGATACAGATTTTAAATCGTACGCAAGACCGATTCTCTCAAAGAATCTTATAATAGTGGCTGTCTGATTAAAGTGCATGGATATTTCTGCAGCCTTGTAGTCCCAGGGGAACGCGTGGTGGTAGTTGTGCCAGCCCTCGCCTAGGCTTATAAACGACACGAACCACGACTCCACTGGTTGTAGTTTTCTGTTGACATAGTATGGATTTATGGGTGAAAATATGATAAAAAAACCTTCAATGCCTATTTTTCTATCACGAGGATTTTTCTCTTAGCGAAAATAGTGTAGTTTCTTGCAAAGGTACCAGGATCCTCCTATCACACAGCTTGAGTTGGGATTATTATTAATGAAATGTGAACATTAGGTGTCATTATCTCGGCATTATTAATGTCTTTTAATAATAATATTCTTAAATTTTTATACAAGTATCACATTCCTGGTTCTGATTAACCAACCATTAGGAAAAAAAATTAGGAGACACGAATATTAAGGAAGTCTTAAATAAAAATATGAAGAGTCGGAAATACGTGTTTTGTTTTTTTATTTTTTAAAAACATGCCTTAAAGAACTGAAATATAGCAAAGCATTTTGTTTTACGATTTTGTTCGACGAGTGATTTAGCATTACGGTGTTAATAATCTCTAAGCAGGGATGGCAGAGATGCACAGTGTACACCAACTTTTCACCCACGATGTTAGGCCCCATGTAATAATGGGCGACCCTATTGCCGTATACCGGGCACAATTCCAGACTCCGGACTGACACTTTAGGAATTTTTCTGACCGAGTATTTAAGCCAAGGACCTCGTGAAAGCACATTACTCGCCAATAGACCAACGAGGCAGTCGTGATTTAGCGTTATTAGAAACTGTATCCCTAGGGGCGCGAAATAGGTATACGCTTTTTCGAAACTCATTTCGCGATGACAATGATGATGTAACTTACTTGTCGTAAGGTCTAGTTCCATATAAATGCGCCGCACTGTTGACCAACCATGTTCCATTTAATTGTAAAATATAACGGCAGAAGTAACACACAAGTAGCGAATTCCACCAGCTTTCTCCAAAGTACAGTACAGGTATGTACGTAGGAATAAATATAGCGAGAAGAAAGTAGAGCACGTAGTAATATCTGAAACGGAATCATATATTCATTGCTCACACGTCTGTTGTATGTAACTAAAATTTTAGGAAATACACAAAGAATGACCTTGACCTCGTTTTAGATATGCAGCAACATTTTTGCATTATTACTAAAATTTTGATGATTTTTGCATTATTGCTGAAATTAGATGTTCTGTCTAGCGTGATAAGATGGAATACTTATTACTAGGGTAATAGATCTATAGGTCAACGTTCCAGCTATCATCTTTTACAAGACTTTTTTTATCATTTGAATCATCCTTTATAACTACTAACATCAACCATGTCATTTTTACTTCTTAATAATGTATTTGAATCGGCAGAAGGCTGTTTTTCCTGTGGCTCTTTTCCCATCTTTAAGCCATTATTTAGGCACTGCTCCATACCTACTCGTAGTTTTATGATTTGAACTAGCTTGTGTTTACTTTTTAGTCCATTCATTATCAGTATTTTAGTCAAAGATCATTAATCCTATATCCCACATCGCTGTTTAAAACATGTCAGTTTATTGAACCAATTAAAAATGATCGTGTTCCTTCGCATTCCGCCAAGTTTTGGTAGTTGAATTCCTATGTAATGTTTAAATAACGTGTATCCTTGTCATAATAATAATAATTATATCAGCCTATAACGTCCCACTGCTGGGCAAAGGCCTTCTCTCACAAATCGAGGTAAGAGAGGTTAGGTCATACTCCACCACGCGGACCCAGTGCGGACTGGCGGAAGCAGGTTTGTTTCCACCTGTCGCCTATAAGGCTTTCAATTTGGCTTAACGACTACCACATTACGTGCAAACCAGGACCAACGGCTTATCGTGTCTTCCGAACCACGGAGACACTCGAATATGAGGATTGTTGTGGAATCCTTGTCATACTAAAATTTATTTAATAAATATGAACGTGAGTACACGCTCACTCGCTAGCGTCATGCTACCGTCAATATTTTCATGATAAGCTAGTCTGTGATTTTAATAGATGCCACTTACTTTTTTTGAAACATGACCATCCAATCAGCTTGCAAATCGCTCAAATCGATCTTTCTTCCGAGCTCAATGACGTATGGGTGCTTTTTCGTCATTAGCCACCCAATGTGGGAAAAGAAGAAACCTCTCTTCGCGTTGTGAGGGTCTCCGTCGGTGTCTGAATAGCGATGGTGCAGTCGATGGTCACGACACCATATAAACATTGAGTTCTGGAAAATGTATGCACTTATTATTATTTTAGTGCTCTCCTAGTGCTGGGACCATAGATCCCTTAATAATATAACACTAAAAATCGTTTTTTCGTTCGTTATTCGTTAAAATTTTCGCTACACATATACGAAAATTATTACAAAATGCTTCAGGACTGCGTCGACCAATGTATTATGTTATACAGTAGCTAAAGTTGATATGTTAGTCTTCCAAAACTTGTAACTGTACTTATAAGGTAATGCATTAATGGGAAAATACTTTTTATAAGTGTATTTTAGTCAGTGTCTATTTTTTTAAAGTGTGCATGTATGGTAAAGCTGCAACAGTGCGCAACAAAATCGTGCACTATTGCACTTGAGGTGTTTTCTTACAATTTCTGAGGCTACCACCTTATAACAGCGGTACTCCATGCTTTAACATAACTACAAAGGTTTGGCACCGCATGGAGAAATGTTATGGGATCTAAAAGTTAAAGCTAATAATAGTTTTTATACAAAACTTACCTGTCCAGCTAGTGTCTGCGCAAGTACTAAGATTGCTCTTAAAAGAGGCGTGGCTTTGAACGATTTGTGAGTGTAGTATCTGTGCGCTCCTATCGTTACACCCTCCGACCCGACATGACACAGTACGCTGGAATACAGTAAATAGTTATTTTAAATAAATTAATCGACGTATAAAAGGTCAATGCTGGGCAAAGGCCTTTAATCAAAAATCGATTACTTTATCTGCTTAAGCTGTACTTTTCGTCGTTAGCGATACCAACGCGTTGCTGTCGCGCTTCTACATCGATGTAACCGCGGGTGTTAGCGGTACTAACGCAATGCTCAATTCAAGAACAAGTGTATAGGTACGCAGATTATCGTTGCGATTGAAGCAAGTTTTGGTTATGTATTAGGTTATTAAGCGTATCCAGAGCGCGTGAAAAAATCATGCATAGCCCCTTAAAATTTTTCGATTGACTTAGTGTACCGGAAGAACGGCAAAAGATTCGCTCCCTGTCCCATTAGGACTAAAAGAAGTCCAAAATTATGCACACCCCTGCCTAATCATCGAGAAATATAGCCGTGAGATTTATTTATGATTCAAACCAACGACTCACAGGTATGTACCTCCAATTCATGTTCGACCGACGTATATCGACGTTGTCTGACCCTTAGGAATAAGGTTACTTTATAAAAAAACGACGTGGTGATTTTTAGGGGAGGCGTTTGTCCGAAAAAGGATACAAAACTTGTAATTATAGACTTCACACTCTTATTGACATACTTCAGGATGTCCAATCCCGATTACTCCGTGAAGCTGTCGGTGTTCCGTGGTACATGCGGAACGGTAAATGTCCATTCCGGCATCAGTCTTGAAACTATTCGCGCCTATATCAAAAAAGCGTCGATCCGCTTTTACGCGATCCCCGTCAACCATGGGGTTAGTGAACCCCATTATCTTAACTGCCGTGGACTACTTATATGGTTGCCCTCCAATCAGCCCTCGGCTCACATATAAAAGGTTCTGGCGTGATCATATAGATAGATAAAGTTTATTGCCATGCAGAGATTGAAGTCACAACTACTCGATCCTGAGCGGAGCGCCCTATGCTCTATTTTATGTTATCTCATTTTATTTTATTTTATTTGGATCACCAATAAGTGAGACACATGTAACTTAAAACACGAAGCAATTACGATGTAGAGATGGTCTAAGCTAACAAGCCTTTGGAATCGCTAAAAGCTTTGACGTCGTCGTGGTGGGCGTGGCTTAGCTCAGTTTGTCATCGGTACTAGCTCCATTACCACGTTCGCTCGAGTTCGCATAGCTATTAAATATCATCTATTTTTACTAAAGAAACCCTACCCTTGAAATGAAGTGATGTATCTTAAATAATAATAATAATTTTAGTCGCTGGCCCAGTGCGGGTTGGCGAACTTCACACACCTTCGGGAAACTTTGAGGCATGCAGGTTTCCTCACGATGTTTTCCTTCACCGTTGTGAACGCACACGCTTTCAAAAAGACACGGGTGCGTGAAGAAAACCGTCTAACTACTAGGCTGTCACTGCTTAATTTTACAATTTTTTTTGTAATTTATTAGAATACTTCTATTTAAAAAATTTCACCTACCGTAATATAATTGAACTTTCCTTGTAAGTGACATTGACGAACCGTTTAGTTTTTATCATTCTCCGCCAGAGGGCAAATACAAATGGGGGTTGGGCGTAACATCCCTCTCGCTCTGTGCCACCCCGCGCAGTGCCACGCTTAAATTGTATAGTAACATCTTATTACGCTAATGGCGTAATAAGATGCTCTCTCTGCTTCGTATTTGCTTGGTGCTTTAAAAACTAACGCATGAAAAACATGCTTCGTGCACACTTAATTAAAGGTCTATCTATCTATCTATCTATAACCTCACGCCAGATCCCTTGCGGGGTAGGCAGAGAGTACAGAGTTCCAACAGGTTCTTTCCTTACATACCTCTCTGGCTTCCTCGACTCTCATAGTTCGTCTCATACACGCTCGCCGGTTACGGAGACTCTTGACTTTTCCATCAGATAAGACTCGGTTTATTTGGTCGTGGTAAGATAGTCTAGGTCTTCCCCGGTACCTGCATCCTTCCACTTTCACATTGTATATCTGTTTTGTCATTCTTTCCTCTGGCATTCTTTCTATATGCCCGAACCAACGGAGCATGCCCTTTCTCATCTTTACACCGATACTATCTTTCATACCTACTCGCTGTCTTACTATGCTGTTGCTAATGCGGTCGGTCAGCTTCACTCCGCACATCTTCCGCAGAGCTCGCATTTCTACCGCATTTATCCTACTTTCATTCTCCTTCTTACATACCCAGCTCTCGCTACCATATAACAGCGTTGGGACAAGAACTCCGTTATGTATGGCCAGCTGCGCCTTATGGCTTAAGTGCCGGCTCCCGAGTAGCTTTCCCATCGCACCATTCACTCTGTTCCCTGCACTCACTTTTCTCTCTATGTCAGCGGTGTATTTCCCATCCTTACTGAAGGCGCATCCAAGATATACAAACTCATTCACTTGCTCCAGCACATCGTTACGTACCACAATCCTTACATTCTTTCTGGTTTCTTCCCTTTCAAAAACCATAATCTTGGTTTTCTTCACATTCAAGTGTAAGCCATTGATCATGCAGTCGTTTTTCATAACTGGGACTAGTGTTTGCAGATCAGTGGCTGTTGGCGCTATTAAAACCGCGTCATCTGCATAAAGTAGATGGTTTACCACTAAGTCACCCATTTGTACACCTTCATTCATCGCTTTCAGTCTTTGAAGACTTTTGTCCAGATATATTATAAACAGTCTAGCGGACAACACGCAACCCTGCTTGACGCCGATTTTAACGTCAAACCAGGGTGACCTGTTACCACCCACCCGTACGCATGCCTTGCAGTCCACATAAGTGGACTGGACGGCTCGCAACAGAGTGCCATCTATACCATACTCTGGCAAAATGTCCCAAAGTCTCTTTCACACAACTCTGTCAAATGCCTTCTCCAGATCTACAAAACCGCAGAAAACCTTCCGGCCCACTGCCAGATGCTTCTCTACGATGTTGCGGAGTGAGAAGACTTGATCCGAACATCCTCTTCCAGAACTGAAACCCCTCGCGGTTTCAGGTAATTAAAGGTAATCACATCTAAACATGTAGGTTTTATACCGTTCCATAAAATTAGAATGTAAAACAATTACATAAAAGTAAAACTATAGGAAAAAGAAGAACAATAACAGTCGTTCAATAAAACCTATAGATAACTACTTAAAATAATAAAGGACATAGTCGAAAATTGTCCCAGAACCAACAAACATTTGATCCATATCAACATTATTTATCTATTTTATTAAAATAATAGCTAATATCCGTATTTAATGGACAATTTGCAATCTTAAACGTATATTTCAAAGTATTGTAAGTACTTATATCAAATTGACCCTATAAAAAGTAGTAGGCGTACCTATGAGCTATCTCGATTGCTTGTCTTGTTAGACTATATACTTATATAGACAGTTCCTTAGTGTGTCAATAGGCATCTATAAAAATATAATCAATCTTTAAATCCACTCAATATATTTTTGAGTACACAATCTAATTTCATATGCATTAATGGCTACTAAATTATAACCTCAAAATTAATAGTTTTCGTGCAATATTGCGATACCCCCCCCGCTTGTCCGTTTAATAAAAAATACCTTAAGATAATTTATAGGTGATTTGAAATCATACAAGTATTTTTTCATTGTTGTTAGATCTGGGGCAAATCACGTAAGGGGCGCAGAACAATGTCCTTTAAAACAACAAACCTAACTTAACCACTGGGTAAGCTATCGACACTTGTTTGACTGAGCTAATAAAACAATTTTAACGATTAATCAAGATAATTTTGAGGAAAGATTATAAAATTACTTACCCCATATCGCAGTCTTAAGGAAAACTCCTCCTGTACATAAAATGATCAACCCCCACAAACCGAGAAGATGTAAGATAAAAAAACCTATAGCGTTTCTCCAAACTATCTGATGTTTGTATGAATAATCAGTTCCTATATATTTCATGTCAGTGCTTAAGCTAGTCTTCATACTCGTAGTCTCTTTATATTCCATATCTCTAGTAGTTAATATTTTTTGAATTATTTTTAATGTTTGTCTAATGTTCCACTCGACAATAGGAAGTTATATCTACTGATGAATTAAAATATTGATAGGACTATATAAGCGGCATGAGGTGCGTTAGTATGATAAGTAGTCATTGTTCAATTGCACGAGTTAGGTAATGTTGAACCTTAAAGAACTAATACTTGTTTCTGACCCGAATCTGTACGTATTTTTTTATGCACACATGTTTACCAATATTTTCGTCAATTGTTGACCAATTTTGACTTATTCCGCTGGGTTCAGTATAGTTCCAAGGTGGTCTCATTTTAATTCTAACTTTGTTGACCTTAGACTTTGAGTATACATCAGGGAACTCCTTAACGACAAAAAATACGAATGTGTATATTGAGTTATTATGGGCATAACCCATGTGAATAATATAGTTATATAAATTTTAATAATATAGGTGTCTTAAATTAATTTGTAAATAATTAACTTTTTAAAAAAAGTTAACCGACTTCATTATAATTAATTAAAAAACGAAAAAAATAATGTTTGAAGTCGTTGTTAGCCAAGTAACCGACTGCAAAGGAACATGTGTTCATCACGGACTTCAAACATTAAAAAAGAAATATTATTGTACATTACGTCTATTGTCTTCTGTTTTAAGGTAGTTTTGACGAGAAAATTATTGCAAACTAAAGCCCATATTACAGAACGTAAAAGTCGTGAATCTAGTTTTCAAAACTGATTTTTGTACTAAAATGTAAAGTTTAAAAAGTAGATTCACAACTTATTTTCGTTCTTTAATATGGGCCTAAGAATTATTTAACCTAACTGTTAAAAATTTGCTTCAGATTTTGCTAAAACTGCATCTTTATCAAAAAGTACTGTATAAATCATTAAGAAGACAAATGGTTAAGTGTTGTCATTGACCTTGTAAATTATTGTATAATAGATTTAGCAGTTTAGCATATACATACATACACTCACGCTTTTATTCCACTGGGGTAGGCAGACACTACTGTTTGCCACATACTACGATTCTAACACACCTCATTCGCTTCATCTACGTTCATACATCTCTTCATACATTTCCGTCGAGTAAGAGTGCTACGCACTTGACCCTTTTCCAAGAGACTATTAATTTGGTCGTGAGTCGAGTTTTCCTTGGGCGACCTCTTCCGATGCATCATCTAACATTTGCTCGGTATATCTCTTTCGTTAACCGCCTGACACCCATCCTCTCCACATGCCCATACCAATTCAACATACCTCTTTCAATCCTAGTCACCACGTCATCCTTTAACTTATTCTTAACTTTATTCGGTCAGCAAGGGTGACTACACATATACTCCGTAAAGAGCGCATTTTCACAGCATTTACTCTATTTTCGTGCTTCTTTTGCCATACCCAACATTCACTGGCATACATAAGCGTAGGTATCAACACACCTTTGTTAATAGTCAGTCGAGCCTTTGCTGAGACAGATTGACTACTCACTACGGCGCGCAAAGCACCATTCGCTTTGTTGCCCGTGATCACTCTCCTTTCAATATCGCCATCACATTTTCCATTTCTTATAAGCATAAGATTGTTCCACTCTTGCGCCTTCTACATTAATATCTACACTCTGTCACATCTTCCTCTCTTTCAATCACCATAACTTTAGTCTTACTTACATTTATTTACATTCCTTTCTTCTTAAATGCCTCATTCACTACATTCACCATGTCTTGTAACTCTGCCACCGATGACGAAAGTAACACTTGGTCGTCAGCGTACAAAAGACACTTGACACATAAATCATCTATACTTAAACCACATTCCATCTCGGATGGGCACTATTTTTATACTTATATATGTTACCGAAAATGTATGTAATCCGTCAATTCCTAAAAAATGTGTAAAATGCCAAAAAGTTCCAGGAAATGTATGAAATATTTTCTAAACAACATCTAGTAATGTGTTAATATCCTGATATTAGTAGATTACAGCGGGGTAAGAGTAGAGGTAGAGTCCGGACAGGGTGAGTTAACCCATTATTAAGCGACTTCTTCAAAAAGCAGAAGGTTCTATGTTCGTCTGTATGTATGCTTTTTTTCTTCTATGTATGTTTACCGATATTTACATCAATCGTGGACCGATTTTGATAATTCTTTTTGCATTGTATTCAGTACAGCATTGAGGTAGTTCCATTTATGTAATTTTATTGGTATTGGACCTTGGACTTTGGAGATACACGAGGGAACTCCTCAACGACAAATATTACGAATTATTACGAATCTGTAGATTGACTTATTATAATTATTGTATTAATCCTATAGGTATCCTACCATAGAACTAATCAGAATATTAACCGACTTCAAAAAAGGAGGAGGTTTACAATTTGTCTGTGTTTATTTATAACGTCTTTATTTATGAACTGATTTTGATGGTTATTTTAACATTGGACTTGGTATAGCTTTGAGGTGGTCCCATTTTAATGAAATTGCTATTGGACCTTGGACTTTGAAAATACTTCTAAACTTCAAAAAGCAAAACCTCGCACTTACGTGGTCACAGTGGCGTCGGCCACTTGACACAGTGAAGGTCAGGACCTCCCGCCCCTTGCTCCGCGCAATCTTTATGGACCTCTTGTGGTTCTGGTACAGGGGGTCTTTCGTCAGCTAGAGCGACGAGCAAGAGTCTTTTGATGGACTCCTAGCCTAATAAGGCCTAGGTGCCTGGGCGGACTGTGCCTTTGCACTGAACGGGATCAATTCTTTTTCTCTTTAATTACGCTCGGTACTTCCTTCTCGGATATCACAAATTTGCACAAGGAGGCTACCGTCCTTTATGCTGATTTACCTATTAGCATAGTCAATATCACTAACAGAGGAGTCGTCCGGTCCAATTCTTTCAATCCTGATCCGCCACTGTCTTAGGCAGAATTCTGATTTCTCACGACGCAGAATATTTGTGGTTGCCTCCCGTCCATTTTTTTCTGACTCTATTGTTCTACTTATGACTTAACTAACGTATTCTTTTACACGTCTACCTCTGTTATAAACTTTTACCGTAAGTTATGCTGGTTGATGGTGTTCAGAGCCTGATGATGGAGCCAGAAGGTGCCAAGCCAATGGAATTACTCAACATAGCCTCGTCGTATTTGAGTTTGTTGGATTTGCTTTGATAAGTACCATCGACCTAGATGGTGAGCAGGGCGCGATGATGGAGCCGAAAGGAGGCCATAGGAATTTCTCAACTGAGCAAGAAATCTGCAGTTTCGCTGTAAAAGATTGTTTTTGAAAAGGCCTTTTTAAATTATAATTATTCAATGTTACCCCTATGTTCCTAAGGCTTAAAATGAGTAAGTTTTTTATTTATATTAAAATAACTACACACTTTTTGAGAAATTTTTAAATCTGTTTGTCCAAAAGTATGATTTTGAAGTTGTAACCTTTCACTGAGGGTACGGAATTATATATGAAATAAATTATACATACTATACGCATTTCCTAGATATTCAATATAATTTCTAAACAGCAATCGGAAATGTGTTAAATTCGGGATGTCGGAATGTTACGGCGGGATAAACGGAGTGTGGGCGGGGTGTCTTGTACTATAATTCCTATAATTTCAGCTCCGTCACAAACTTGCTATGTGACTCAATAAATGTTGTTTGTCCTGATTATCACGAGTTTTTTTTTCACCTGAGGAATTCCTGCATAGCACTTCCACAAAAGGTCTGTGGACTCTTACTAATTGAAAAACCCATAGCGGCTCGCAACAATCATTTCAAACGACTCCGGAATTTTCACGAGGTACGCACTGTGGTGCCCTTCGAAGTAATATCCTTCTGGGCAAAAACTAGTCATGCTTTCTTCTTGCACCAACGCAGTGCTCATGGCGACGTGGGTCACTCTACTTTGCCATCCTCTTTGAGATCCCGTGTGAATGATGCTCAGGGTATGAAAAATTAAAGAAGGTACGCACCTCGCGAGATCTACAATATGATAAAATATTGGTAGATATATATTAATATAAATGCATATTTATAAATATTCGAGAATTGTCAATCGTCAAGCTTCACCTTTCAGTTCGGGTGAGAGTCGTCCAACAACCTCGTAGCGGTCATTCTCCTGTGACCTGTGGCTTCTAATTGCCGGGAATACATACCTACAGACGTAATATGCCTTCTTGGCGAACTTGGACTCATTTTTGACATTATTGGGGACAGATTAAGTTGATCTAAACGTTTTGGCGGCAAAATTTTTAACATACAGATAGAACAATTTTGTCTCCTAAAATCTCGATGGGTTAGGTTAGTTTTTCATATATAAATTTCGCTCACGCTTAACTTTTAACTATAAAATCTCGAAAGGTTTTTTGTGGCCATACGTTTTCCGACAATCTTGTGAATAAAAATACAAGAGAAAAAATTAATTGAATTTCATGCATAATCTACGCACGATTTGCTTCCGATATCCACACGGGAATTTAATTAAATTCTTATGTACTCGTATTACGATTTATTGGCAACGAAATTATTCCAGCGATGCTGATGATGATGGAATTTTTTTCGACTGTTTACCTTTTATTAAGTACACCCATAAAATGACAAAGATTTGGACGATACTTTGCCTTGTAATTGGATTGGTGAGTTCCCCGGTTAATCAATAATTGTCTCTATTATTTCGAAAATATTGTTTACTATCAAATATTTTATAGGGGTTTCTAATATTGTGAAAATATATCTATAATCTGGAGATACGTACAAGTTTGCTCCAGCCTTAGTGTGTGCAGCCTGCATAAACCCTTCAAATTTATGTGCCAAATTTCTCGAACAATAGCCCACGCCACTGATATCAGATTGAGTAACTCATTGTTGGGTACCCTTGTAGGTACCCTTGCTCTATTAATAAATTACAATGAGGGTCATGAATAATGTCCACAAACGAATCATTTTAAGAATATGAATTCTGATGATATTAAATGCATTCGTGCTTTCAGGCAAATGCAGAACTTATTAACAGCTCATGTGGTAAGTATTAAAATAACTGTTATATTACCATCATTAAACATTAGTTTTTGGTTCTAACTGCCTAAAAAGTCAACATTATTTAAGTAAAATTCATAAAAGTCCGACACAAATTACCAAGTATGATCAGGAATATCATTGGTGATATGAACCTATATTGTGCAATATCCGGACGTAATCAGAGTTCCTGAATAATGTGAATGAATAATTAATTAGAATTCCTAATTAATGTGAACGAATACTTTGAGGAACAAAACATTAAATTTTCCATGATGTTACATTACCACACTTTCGGTATACCATGTTGTCCCCAAGCAAACGCATGACTTAAATTCGATGCGAGATTACAACCAATAAAAAAGGAATGAGGGCTAAAAGGTACCCTAACACAATACCAAACAATAACCTATTGAGTTATTATGTACCTTCTAAGTACACGAGAAGACACCTCAATTGATTTCATTTTTTTTGTAGCATACATTACAATACATTCACTCTAGCTCACTTTGTACAAGGTGCTTGCAGGAACATGACATGTTCGAGCTAAATTTTATTTTATAAATGCGCACTGAACTATAAATTAACAACTCGACACAACAGAAGATTTTATTATCTATAAAAACACAAACATTTCTGCTAACCCCGCGGCCATCAAGACGTGCGCCAATTTTTTTTTGAAATAGTTTTTCTGTTACTTAGTATATACAATAACGCAATGCAACAACCACATTATTACAAGCTATTATTTATCTTGTAATCTCTCTGGTCTTCCTTTCCGGTCCAATAATAATATGGCACCATGAAGTTGGTCTGATGCTGGAGTCGGAAGGTGGTCACAGGAACATGTAAATTATACAAAGTAACTCCCTCATGTTTAGGCTTGCTAGATCGATATGGACAAGTACTATACAACCAGATAGTGTTCAGGGTCTGATGATTAAGCCAGAAGGAAGTCATAGGAACGCCTCAACTAAGCAAGATACCTATTTTCGTAGTGTTTATGTTATAAAAGCTTGTTTTTAAAAAGGTCTTTTTAAATTAAAATTATTAAACTGTGCAATAACCCTTTATTCCAGAGTGTGGTATCGCTGGCACTAACCGACGAATTGTTGGTGGTACAACAGTCCAGCCACATGAATACCCATGGCTAGTGTCTTTGATGCTGGGCCCCAAACTGCATTGTGGCGGAGCCATCATCACCGACCGACATATACTTACAGCAGGCCATTGCATCACATTTGGGTTAGTTTTCTTCTACATATAGGTTGACGCTTCAATTTGGCTTGTTCACATTGCTTATGCGGCGTGAGCATGGCGTGATCTCGGGAGTAGTAATGTAATGAAATATACGAAAACGCCACACAGCTCCACTATGCTCGATGCTGTGACCCGCCGACGTACACGCCATGCTGCCATCCGCTGGCCGAGCGCCGCCTCCGTCGGCTATGAATCGGTATACAAAATCCTATCCAAATAAAATAAAAACACTCTCAACATTGAATCAAAATTTTTTAATAAATTATCGTAATTCTTTTTGATATTAAAGGATTAATTGTAATTTTTAATAACGTTGTCTAGAAAGAGTACCGTCGCGTTAATCTTTATAAAGTACATGTTTACTGTAAAAAGGATGACTTATCAACTTAAGAGCGTTATGCTAACGTTAATCTGTTCGTGCTAAGACCTCAGGTCTGATGATCTCAAATCGGGGCCCTGAGTGCAACACACGCAATGTAGGTAATTTGAACGCCTGTTGCATTCGGGTTAATTTACTGCGTCTCCAGTAGTTAATATGCTTATCAACATGATTGATATTTTTTTGACTTTCTTGTCTTGTGCTTTGGTACGTGTTTATAAAAAAATTTGTTAGTTTTTATTGAGTATATAAATCGCTCGAAGTTTGAAGAAAAAACGATCAGAGAGCTAAGCATGAAGACGTTAACGTTAGCGTTACGTTATCTCAAAAGGAATTGGTCTGAGATGATTCTTATTAGCCCTTAGGTTACAAAAAACAGTCGAAATCATCTGAAAACAACGTAAAAAGTAGCCAAGGGATTAAAAAAGTAAGCTGTCAACTATATTCCAAACTTACAAACTTTTTAATTTTTTTTCACTCAACATTAAACGTTGATTTCTTGCTAGTAGCATTTTCATTTTGATGTCTTCGGAAATACTGTCGCCTTCATATTACACTTATCATAGATTGTAATCACGACTAACGACGGTTTCAATATTTAACTCAAGGATAGATTTGTCTACTACGGTCTATTCGTAGTAGACAAATCTATCCTTGAGTTAAATATTGAATCTGACCATTAAACATTAAAACTGGTGATGGTTTATTCACAAAGTTGTAAAGTTTGATTGGAATAGATTATAGAAATTAATTTGAGCGATATTAGTTTAGGATTTGGACCACTGCTTGCCATAAGAGGCTCAACAAGAAGAAGCACTTAACCACTCTTTAGTACGTATAGATGTACATAACAGAGGTCTATGCACTATGGTTCACACAGTTATGCGTTGCGATACGCTTGAATACACTACAATGGTTGACGTAGGCGGAACAAATCGACTACTTATTACAAGCTTTAATTTAACTTGCGCTGTTCATATGTACGTATGTCTGTCTTTCCGGTTCAAAGTCAAAAGCCTAGCTTCCACTGCAAAAGGGGCAAGCGGGAAATAGTCGAGAGAAACGAAGTAAAACTAGTTAAAATATGGTTTACCTTCCACTTAGAAAGAGTTTTTCTATCTATATCCTCACGCCAGCTCCCTCGCGGGGTAGGCAGAGAGTACAGAATTCCAACAGATTCTTTCCTTACATACCTCTCTGGCTTCCTCTACTCTCATAGTTCGTCTCATACACACTCGCCGGTTACGGAGACTCTTGACTTGCCCTTCAGATAAGACACGGCCTATTTGGTCATGGTAAGATAGTCTAGGTCTTCCCCGGTACCTACATCCTTCCACTTTCGCATTGTATATCTGTTTTGTCATTTCTTCTGGCATTCTTTCTATATGCCCGAACCAACGGAGCATACCCTTTCTCATCTTTACACCGATACTATCTTTCATACCTACTCGCTTTCTTACTACGCTATTGCGAATACGGTCAGTCAGCGTGACTCCGCCCATCTTCCGCAGAGATCGCATTTCGACCGCATTTATCCTGCTTTCGTTCTCCTTCTTACATACCCAACTCTCACTGCCATATAACAGCGTTGGGACAAGCACTCCGTTATGCATGGCCAGCTGCGCCTTTTGGCTTAAGTGCCGGCATCGCACCATTCACTCTATTACCTGCATTCACTCTTCTCTCTATATCAGCGGTGTATTTCCCATCCTTACTGAAGGCGCATCCAAGATATACAAAATCATTCACTTGCTCCAGCACATCGTTACCATCAATCCTTGCATTCGTTCTGGTTTCTTCCCGTTCAAAAACCATAATTTTGGTTTTCTTCACATTCAAATGTAAGCCATTGTTCATGCAAGAGTTTTAACTATTTATATTATTATTCCTCCACTGCAAATGGGAAATGAAAGCGAGAAATAAGCAAAGGGCTTTAGACTTCCATTGCAAGCGAGTTGCAATGGTCGCGACAGTGTTAGGTATATATCAATTGTTAAGACAATTGACTAATTATTAATCGTTTTATGCATATAATCGTAAGATTAACAAACAACAAATACAGAAAATTCCTTTGGCATTTACATCATCGTTGGCAAAATGTGGGTGTACTGTGTACACTTCTGTCTGGTGTTTTGAGGCTTGAATTGGGTGGCGTTAATTTCTGGATCCAAGATGGCGAACGGGACTTTTGAAGTAGAATATGACGTTAATTTCTACCTGTCTTACATTTTCGACCCAATTGCAGAATATACCCAAACATATTCCTTATTTATTTGACGCTCAGTTGAGTGATTCTAAGTGAAATACTTTACGACTAAAGTGGCTTATCATCCGATTTAAGATATATATTTTTAAAATATTTTTCTTAACGTCCGCAACACAGAAATATGCCGAAAGTTATTTGGATCTGATTTGCTACCCGATTTGAGCAGAAGAAACCCTCTAATAAGTTTTATAAGATCAGAAAATACACCACGAGCAACACAATCGTTGAACACAGATGCCGAGTAGGTGGCAATAATATGGATATATAATATGAATAATATGGATGTCTTAACAGACGGTCCACATTTGTCCTTGCCCACATAAGTTTCTATTTCGCACTGTTGTCCTACCGGTTCCACTATTTATGACATTCCAAGTCATTGTAATTATATTACCGGGTTGTTCAATTTTATTTCTTAAGTAGTTAAATAAGTTTAGCACAGGAGCAGGTTCTTTTAAAAATGTTAGAATAATTATTTGCATATTCTATAAATTCTGGTTTATAGAATATGCAAATAATTATAAAAATCTTATAGATTTTTCAAAGAAAAGTTCATATAACCTCGGTCTACTTTTATAGATACCACCAGGTTACCCATTCACTTGAATTCAAATCTTGTAATCCATCTAACTAAGCAATATATCTCCATTGTTTTTTTTGCTTTAAAAGCTTGTGATTCAAAAGATATTTTTAGATTAAAATTATTAGAACACTGTTATGCTAAGAGTTGGTTGAGTGGCTACCAGATCAGGTTCTAGTACCCGGTCTTTAAAAGAAGAGTCCCCTGAGGAATTACAGATCTCTGGGGTAGCCCAAAGAGAATGGAAATGTGAGTGGTTCAATACCGGCGTAAGCGTCGGGGTCAAGAGGGTGCGTGCGAAGAGATTTTGTGGCTCCCAAGACATCGTCAATCTTGCGAGGAAAAAGAGACCCCATGTACTGGTGCGAACGATTTTAAAATTCTGAAACCTATGCAGAAGGGCGCGAGCCGGTTTTGACATGACAAAAGTCCCAAATACCGTAATCCTCGGCACAGAGCACTGAGAATATTCTCAAGATTATTCCCCTGCGACACCAAAAACCACCACCACCACTGAGCTCTTAAAACCAGGCGGGACTCCATTTCTAAAAAAGCTAGCGAGCCTCTTTAATTCCGTCATCCACCAGGGCTTAACAACTTAAGCGTGGAGCGGGAGTGCGGTGATTATGTTCTTCAAAAAAGGTGACAAAACCTTGCTGAAGAACTACAGACCCATCTCACTCCTGAGCCACGTCTACAAGTTGTTCTCGACAGTACTCACAAACCGCCTCGCCAGAAGACTCGACGAGTTCCAGCCACCGGAACAAGCCGGGTTTCGAAAAGGCTACAGCACCGTAGACCACATCCATACCGTTCGACAGATTGTACAGAAGACCGAAGAGTACAATCAGCCGCTGTGTATGGTTTTCGTGGACTACGAGAAAGCCTTCGACTCCATCGAAACCTGGGCGGTTTTGGATGCTCTGCAGCGATGTTGCATCGTTTGGCGCTATATCGAGGTGTTGAGATGTCTGTATTATACCGCCACAATGACCGTCCAGCTCCAGGACCAAAAGACCAACCCGATCGAGCTGCGTCAAGGGGTAAGACGGGGCGATGTAATATCCCCCAAGCTCTTCACCAATGCACTCGAAGACGTCTTCTAGACGCTGGGCTGGACTGGGCGGGGCATTAACATCAACGGCGAATACATCTCACACCTTCGGTTTGCCGATGATATCGTCATCGTGGCAGAGTCACTGGAACAGTTAAGCGAAATGCTGCATAGCCTAAATGGAGCTCCTCGAGGTGTCGGTCTCGGCATGAACTTGGATAAAACCAAGACGTTTAATGAACATGTCACGCCGGGACCGATCTACTTCGATAGTTCGATTCTCGAAGTTGTTCGGTAGTATGTCTACCTTGGACAAGTTGTCCAATTTGGTAGAAACAACTTCAAGAAAGAAACCAACCGCAGGATCCAATTGTACGAGGCATGCCTTTTAAGTTTTGTCGTTTGAAGAAAAAAACAACTAGAACCTTATAGTACTTTTTATTGTTTTTCAAAGTATTTACCACGTAGCTTAATACACTTTTCCATTCGCTCAAACCAGTTATTATAACATTTATTCCACTCTAAAGTGGGGGTGTTCAAAATGGCTGACTTGAAAGCGTCGACTGCTTCTTCACCGGACTGGAACCTTTGACCACGAAGACTTTTCTTAATTTTAGGAAATGTAAAGAAATCGTTAGGGCTTAGGTCAGGACTGTATGGAGGATGGTCAAGAATTTCTACTTTTTCCTGCTTCAAAAACTCAATCGTTTGACGAGCGCTGTGTGGGCTTGCGTTGTCGTGGTGCAGTATGATGCGTCGCTTTGAGTAAGATTTTCGAAGTTCGGCGATGACTTGTGGTAAAAAAACTGCGGTATACCACTCTGCGTTAACCGTTCTACGATCTTCAAGTGCAATAGTCGCAACATGGCCGGTTTTTCCAACGAACGTGGCCACCATCTTCTTTGAAGTGCATCGAGAACGAACAACTTTAGTCGGCTTTGGCTCGTCTTGAAAGACCCAGATTGTAGATTGTTGTTTGGAATCAGGATTGTAGGCATACATCCAAAATTCGTCACCACTGATGATGTCGTAGACGTGATTTGACTCTCCTCGGTTGAACCTTTGCAGAGTTTTCTTACACCATCTGACGCGGGCCGCCTTGTGATCGTCGGAAAGCAGATGCGGTATCCAACGGCAAACTAGCTTTCTCACACCAAGCGCTTCATGCAAGATCTTCTGAATGGTTGTCCCTGAGATGCCTAATAGAGCCTCTATCTCTCAATACGTCACATGACGATCTTCGAGAATTAGTTTTCTCACAGCAATGATGTTATCTTCAGTGAAGGCGGATTTTGGGCGTCCTTCGCGAGATTTATCACTAACACTAGTATGTCCACGCTGGAATTCTAAATCCGCAGACATGGGGCTTCATCACTGAACACAGATGTTAGCTCTTCAAAACACTGAAGCCGTGTCAGGCCTCTTCTAAAGTTGTAGAACATTTTTGCACGAACATTTTCCTTAGAAAGATTAATTTTCGTACGTAACCTGACAGATTCCAATCGACGCTGTGACTAAACAATAGCATTAATCCTAATACTTTCAACTGTTTTGAGATTAAAAATTTAAACACATTCGAATTCGAATCGAAAGTTCCAAATTGAAAATTGCCGGGAAATATGGAAACGACAGAACTTAAAAGGCATGCCTAGTATTGGGCAGCATTTGGCATACTACGTCACGTTTTCTCTTCGCCTATACCGCGATGCCTGAAGACTAAAGTCTATAACCAATGCGTACTTACGGGGCCGAGACGTGGCCGCTCACAGTGGGACTAGTTCACAAATTCAAAATCGCACAGCGGGCTATGGAGCGAGCGTGTCCTAGAGTGAAGACCGCGACTTGGTAATCGTAAGGTAGGACAGCTAGATGGACCGACGACCTCAAAAAGGTCGCTGGGACAGACTGGATGCGGAATGCGGAGGACCGTGTGCAATGGCGCGTATTAGGAGAGGCCTGTGTCCAGCAGTGGACTGCGATAGGCTGATTGATTGATTGACACCAAAAAAGTAGTGGAATGCGCATCTGTTCATTAGAGAGAAGAGGATGCGATGTGAATGCACACATTTCATAATGTTTTTACTTTATACATCGTATAATTTACCGCCGCGTGGTTCCCGGCTTAGAATAGGACCAACCCATCTCATCCCATCGGGTGTCGTACAAGGCGACTAAGGGAAAACTAGGGAATGGGCAGCAGCGTTCTCTTAACACTTCTGCGATCAAAAACTGCGCTCGCCAACCCGCCTGCCAAGCGTGGCGAGTATGGCAAATCCCCCAATCAATATTATGGAAGAAAAGAAGAAAACCAGGCCCCTAGTCCCCGGCGGTCCTGTTCGTCCTGGCCACGGTAGCAGCCATGGTAACGACAGGACAAGGGGTGCTAAGAATCTCCGGCAGAGATTCGGCTACCACCAAAAACGAAAATTGGCCCTGGTGACATACAACGCACGCACTTTGAGGACAGATGAGAAGCTTGTTGAGCTGGAAGAAGAGATAAACAAGTTGCGGTGGAATATTGTTGGTTTATCGGAGGTCCGAAGAAAGGGCGAGGACACGATAACCTTAAAATCCGGCAACTTGTTTTACTACCGGGAGGGCGAACAGCAGTCCCAAGGTGGTGTCGGATTTATCGTCCACAAGTCACTCATAGACAACGTTGTGTCCATCACTAGTGTGTCGAGCAGGGTAGCGTACCTGATACTCAGAATATCCAAAAGATCCAAAAGATATTTGCTGAAGGTCATACAGGTCTACGCACCGACCTCGGCATACTCAGATGATGACGTCGAAGTTATGTATGAGGACATTAGTAGAGCCATACATACTTCCAAAACACACTTTACAGTGGTTATGGGTGACTTCAATGCGCGGCTGGGCAAACGGGGCGATGATGAGTTGAGAGTGGGGCAATTTGGATATGGGCAGCGCAACCCCAGGGGTCAGAGGCTGGCCGAATTCCTGGAGCAGGAGGGACTCTTTATGATGAACTCTTTCTTCCAGAAGCCGCCTCATAGGAAATGGACCTGGATGAGCCCTGATGGTTCTACCAAAAATGAAATAGACTTCATAATGAGCACCAAGCGACAAATATTTAATGATGTCTCCGTGATCCACAGGGTAAAAACCGGCAGTGATCACCGAATGGTCAGAGGCACATTAAATATTAATGTCAAAATGGAAAGATCGCGCCTGATGAAGTCTACGCTCCGACCTTGTAATGCTAATATTCAAAATCCCGAGGACTTTCAACTCGAATTGGCAAACCACTTCGAATTGCTAGACAGCAGCGCATCAGTGGACGAAATCACCAACAGGCTGGTAGAGACTGTCCATACGGTCGGGTCCAAGTATTATAAGCCCCACCGTAAAAATAGACCTCAAAAACTATCCAACTACACCCGAAACCTCATGGCTGAGCGACGTTCCATGACGCTCCAAACCTCCGATGATGCTAAGTCCTATAGGCAGCTCAATGGACAGATATTGAAGTCCTTGCGACACGATTTACGGTCCTTCAATACAAGGCGTATTGAGGAGACCATAGCACAAAACAAGGGCTCTAAAGTGTTCGCAAGAGACGCGTCTATTGGGCAAAGCCAGTTGACGAAGCTGAAGACGGAGGACGGAAACGTAACGTCGAATAGGTCGGAGGTGCTCAGGGAGATAGAGAGGTTCTATGGGCAGTTGTATACCTCAGTAGCTGAACCTGTTGTTGACTTGGTAAAAGACCCAAGAGCCAAGCTAACCCGACACTACACTGAAGATATCCCGGACATCAGCCTGTACGAGATTAGGATGGCTCTCAAGCAACTCAAAAATAACAAAGCGCCGGGCGAAGACGGAATTACCGTAGAGCTTCTGAAAGCGGGCGGAACGCCGGTACTTAAAGTCCTTCAGAGGCTGTTTAATTCCGTCTTGCTCGAAGAGAAAACGCCGGAAGCATGGAACAGGGGTGTGGTGGTACTGTTTTTCAAGAAAGGTGATAACACTTTACTGAAGATTTATAGGCCCATCACACTGCTGAGCCATGTTTATAAGTTGTTTTCGAGAGTCATTACGAATCGTCTCGAACGCAGGTTTGATGACTTCCAGCCTCCCGAACAAGCTGGTTTCCGGAAAGGCTTTAGACCCATAGACCACATACATACGCTGCGGCAGATTATACAGAAGACCGAGGAGTATAATCGGCCACTATGCTTGGCGTTTGTGGACTATGAGAAAGCCTTCGATTCGATCGAGACTTGGGCGGTTCTTAGTTCTCTCCAGCGATGCCGCATTGACTATCGGTACATCGAAGTGTTGAAGTGCTTGTATAATAACGCCACCATGTCAGTCCGAGTACAGGGGCAGTGCACGAAGGCAATCCCCATAAAAAAAGGAGTAAGACAGGGAGACGTCATTTCTCCGAAACTGTTTACGGCCACCTTAGAGGACGCCTTCAAGCTCTTGGAATGGCAAGGACTTGGCATCAACATCAATGGCGAATACATCACTCACCTTCGATTTGCCGACGACATTGTGGTCGTGGCGGAGTCGCTGGAAGATCTAGGACGAATGCTCGGTGACCTCAACAGAGTATCTCAACAAGTGGGTCTTAAAATGAACATGGACAAAACCAAAATAATGTCTAACGTCCATGTCGTACCCACCGCACTCACCGTTGGGAACTCTACTCTTGAAGTTGTCGACGAATACATTTACCTGGGACAGGTAGTCCGGTTAGGTAGGTCCAACTTTGAGAGAGAGGTCAATCGACGAATCCAACTCGGCTGGGCAGCGTTCGGGAAACTGCGCAATATCTTCTCATCCAAAATACCTCAGTGCCTTAAGACTAAAGTTTTCAGTCAATGATTGTTACCAGTGATGATATATGGATCAGAGACGTGGTCTCTTACAATAGGTCTCATAAAAAAGCTCAGAGTTGCTCAGCGAGCTATGGAGAGAGCTATGCTCGGCGTTTCTCTACGCGATCGAATCAGGAATGAGGAGATTCGTAGAAGAACCAAGGTTACCGACATAGCCCTTAAGATTAGCAAGCTGAAGTGGCAATGGGCGGGCCACATAGCGCGTAGATCGGACGGGCGTTGGAGCAGAAAGATTCTAGAGTGGCGACCACGTATTGGCAAGCGCAGCGTGGGACGACCACCTGCCAGATGGACCGACGATCTTGTGAAAATCGCAGGAAGTCGTTGGATGCAGGTGGCATCGGACCGGTTACGCTGGAAAGCGATTGGGGAGGCCTATGTTCAACAGTGGACAAGTATGGGCTGAGATGATGATGATGATGATGATAATTTAAATAACCTCGTTCACCATAATCAGATAAACGCTTCATATTTTCAATAAGATTTTCAAATTTCAGTTTTAAGCAGTTACCATTTCCTTAAGAACTTTGATATCCAAATTAACTACGAAATCGAATATTGAGAAATGATATTGCAGTGAAATTGAAATCGCTATAATCTATATCGTTTAATTTATTTAATAAAGCGGGATAACGATTAAATAGAATGAGAGTCAGTAATTTTAACTAACAATTTTAGAATAAATATGTATATTACGAGTATAAATAGAATCAATTCAATTGCCGGTTTAAAATAAACTACTTTTAGGTCTTGCGTTTATAAGTCTCAAATTGGATACCCATTTTCATTTATCTATGCATGTTTTTCGCTTGATTTAACCTTTCTGTCAATGCTACAGTAAAAATAATTACAAGGAATAATGAGATCGTGCAAAGATCCTTTTTTAGCTACGTGTCTGTAATATTGAAAAAAAAAGAATTTTTGCAAAGAAAGTAATATTTACTTTTTGGGTACAATTAGTGTACATGCCTTGTAGGTTTATACTCATAGAGTACTACATTATACTCAAGTTGTCTATGAGTATAGACGAAGTTCTCGTTCAGTAACATAATTTTCAGAGCTTTACTTTAACTTAGCTGGCAGAATAAGAATCATTAATTGACGTACGATTTGGCGCAGTGGTTGAGCTTAAGCCGCTTCGCCCACTAAGTCGAATAGTCGCGGGTTCGATTCCCGCACGTGACAAATCTTTGTGTGACCTACAATTATTTTTTTCGGTCTGGGTATTTGTGTATGTTAATTTTTATGTTTGTAAACGCACGCACGACACAGGAAGAAATGGTAGAGTGGGGCTACTTTATTAAAAATAAAATTTAAGTATTAATTATATTGATAATGTTCCTAAGTTATGTTTTCTTTAACTCGTTAACTGATTGCCTCGTTGGTATAGTGGCGTGTGGTGTGGCAGGCCATTACGAGGTCCTAGGTTCGATAACTTTGGGGTATTTCTATCAAAAAACGCTTAATAGCAGCCCAGAGTTTGGAATTGGTCACAGTATGATGGTACCTAATTGAACAGGACGAATAATACGTCGTGCGCCCTGTTGCTGCTGTGGCCAGTATGCGTCGTGAAGAAGGATTCAAATAAAAGCCGAATACTCTTGAAACAGTGCTCCACCCACCAGTTGTGACCCTCTTCGCGCAGAGTTTCTTCCTATATTCTTGTTGCCCAGTCGCTCGAACGTATGTGGCGCGATGTTTCGCGCTCCTAAATACTATTTTGTTGGGTCACAACTAGTGGGCTTTGCATCGAGTTTATTAATCAAACAAACCAATTATGATACAACTATTCCTGTCCCTTTCAGGGTTACACTCTTCTAATTATTCCTATCCCTTTCAGGGTTACACTCTTCTAACTGTATACTAGTGTTTATGTGCTACAATTCTATTACAATTCCCTTTTCTAACTTAAACTATTACATAATCTATTTATACAAATCATGCAGACGTCGTCCTGTACACTAATAACGGCCTGATGCCGTCGATTTTAGGTCCCAATATAATAGAAGGCAGGTCTATTGCCTTCATATCGGTCACAATTCGAGAAATTTTTAAAAAAAATGGATCTCGATCGCCAGCCGTACTATGCGCCCGTAGAACAAGGAGGCATTTCTATAGTTCTTTTAGAATAATTCCAAATAAAAATTAAGATTGACTGCCTCGTTGGTCTAATGGCAAAGCGCATTGCTTTGATCCTATTAATTAAATCCTAGGTCGGACAAATGTAATAATCTAACGATAACTTCCCAGTATTTGTCTGGAGTCTGGAACAGTGCCCGATATATGGCAATAGGCTCGCCCCCTATTTCATGGGACCTAACATCGTCAACAAAAAGTGGGTGTACTTAGTTCACTTCTGCCACCCTCGCTTGGAGAACATAGGCGTGACGGTGTTTAAAAATTAAGGTAATATGAGCCTTAATGTTTTGCTTGCAGGGTCCATTATCGCGATTTGACCGTGTATGTAGGCATGCACGACCGTCTAGACACTGCCTATACTACTCTACACATCGCAAATGGAATCAAACACCCGCACTTCACCTCTAATGCCGTTCGGGACATCAACGACATTGCCGTGTTGACATTGGACAAGAAACTCAAGTTTACAGATAAAGTCCGTCCGATATGCTTGCCTGATGAAAGTAAGTGACTTTTCTACGGTTTAAAAACAATCACTCATAGTATATATGTGTATATAAATGTATTAAACCACCTTTGATCAACGGTGTTTAGCGATTTTCGTATTCTAGTTGAATACGAATTCCGATCGAACGCGGTTAGAATCCGGTTTTTTGCTCGGATAATATTCGATGATAATAATTATCAATAAGTATACACGGTGTAATTTTCATCGTCCTTGAGCAAAAGCCCAGGTGATGTACCTATCCAAAGCCATATTTTAATCAGTGCTTATAAAATTAAAAAATAATACTCCAGTACTTATACATATAATAAAAATTTAACCGAGCCGAATCTATATATTGAAATTAAAAAAATAATTGTGGTACACTTCCTTATCGATATAGAGGCCGAATCATTTTTTTAAAGTATCGTTTATCTGTCTGTCTTTTGTGTATCAATCATGCAAAAACTACCAAACAGATTTCAATGCAATTTGGTATAACTATATAAAATTTTGGATACTTTTTATCCCGAAAAATGAGCGATCCGGAATTATCGCGGGATTAACCATTTCTTTTTTCAAACTCAAATAGTCTATTTTGTATAAGCCCTGTGGGGTCGCTTATAAATAGTCCATTTTAATTTTTTTAATCTAATTTAACTACTAACATACCAATCTACCACCGGATCGGAACTCATACTGAACATGTTTAAATGTCTGAAATTAGAGGATCCGCACTAGAATAGCTTAAATAGTAAATAGGCGCTTTAAACTAGCTTAAAACTTAAAGCAAAACTATGAGTAGTATGAACCCTAATGATAAACAAGAATTAACAGCTTTCAGATCTTTACATAAGAATAATAATATTTGTGTGGCTAAAAGTAGCGACAATTAAATAAAAGTAGCGACAAATTTCAACATTTCATTTCGACATTCCAACTGAAGAAGACTTTTTCTTAAAAAAATCTGTAACAACGAAATGAATAATTATTTATGTCACGCCTTGCTAAACTAATAGAAATTACAACCAGAAAGATCGTGCTCTTTTCTGTATAAAATTTTTTTCGTGAGTTATATACGAACTAGTATACTCATATGGCCAAGAGGTAACATTTGCATATGTTCAGACTTTCATAATTTGATTATCATTCATAATTCTGATTCACAACAAAGTCAATCAGATTCCTGCTTTCATTCCTCACCAAAGTATACCTATGAATCTTCTTATTGTCAAATAGAGTATTTGTTACCGCGAGTTTCTGTTCCACACATACTTCCAACAGGTTAATTTCATTCTCATTTATCATCATTCACTTTATCATCCTATATTTTTCCCAAATACTTACAAAACCATCTCTTTTCACTTCGACCTAACCGTTAAAGTCTCCTAACATAATGATGATTTTATTCACTTTACAAGTATTGATCTCTAACAGTCTAACACTAACACGATATCTCTAACACTTTCCCAAAACTCCTCCCTCTCTGAGGCTGGGTAACTCATGTCTGGAGCGTAAACAGCCAAGACAAATATGCGTTTAAGCCCAATTTTTAAGCGAATCCAGAGAAGTCTGGGACTCACACACACATACCCATTCATACATTGTGTCAGGCGATCGGATAGGATAACCCAATACCCTGGCACGATCGCTCAGTTTCCAGAACTCCGGACCACACTGCCGTGTACGTACTATGATAGGACATTTCACTCCCCTTTTGTTTGGTCTCGCTTACTCCTAACATCTCAATACGTCTTTCGGTCATCACCTGACATATTTCATCGATCTTATCTTTCATACCTCCCTGAACATTCAAAGTAGCAATGCGGAACTCCGCAGCCCACTTTTCGCCCCGTGAGATACTCCGAGTTTTTTCTGGATTAGTAATGGAACTGAGGTGTCCACCCCTGCAGAGCCCCGCATACAGGGGTAAGGTTATATATTATCTGGGATATCCTGGTCCTAGATAGTCGGCTTGCTAGCAACTAGGCTCGCCCCTAGTCATGCATCTTTTGGCACGGCAGACCAATACATTGGCGGGAGGAAACAGGATTGGAACATTAAGATAGGAAAAAATATGGTGTGGTTAGAAAAATAGGTTACAAGGATACAAAACTGTCATGAATGAATGGGGATCTGCTGGACAAAGGCCTGATTAGGTCTACTCCACCACGCGGACCCAGTGCGGATTAGTGGAGGCAGGTTAGTGGCCACCTGCTGCTGAAACTTATCAAGCCGCTTTTAAAGCTTCTAACTCGGCTTAACTACCACATCAAGTGGTAGCCGGATCAACGGTTTAACGTACCTTCCGAAGCACGGAGACGCTCGAATATGAAAATGCCACAAACGGTCACCCAACTCAGGCCGACCGAGTCAAACGCTGCTTAACCTAGGTAATCGGTAAGAACACCGCACTTGCAGAGTGCTACGAGCACCATATAATAACTTAAACTTAAACGTAAAATTGAGAAAAACTTATTTCTATATTAAAATACACAGATTACTTAACGTCACAATTCAGATTTTGACGAAGTCTCGTTAAGAGCAGAGATAATATATTTTTTGTATATTATGTTGAAAAGCATTTTTTTTAAATACCTGTATAATATCAAAATCTTTTATTTTGAAGCGTTAATTTAACGATATTGGTCCGCCGTAGTTGACTACGAACCTAGTTCCCTTCCTATTAGCCGCTACCGCCGTCCGCGGCATGTTCTCACCGACCCTCCCGATGCCCTTACTTCCTTTCTTTCGAATTCATGCCGCACGCAGGCTTCGACCAGAAGAATCGAATAGGATAGAAGAATCTCTTGCCCGCCGGCCGGTGCAGAGCACCACGGCGAGACACCTAGTATATGCCCTTCCACATAGCGACTGCCCAAGCCAAGGCCGTTCCTCCTTGAGGCGCCCTTGAGTTAGTTGCCCGCTTGCCCTTCTGGCTTGAGCGTAGTGGTTGCACTCTCGCCCTTTTGTCCGGTAAAGCTGTAAAGGCCCCGCGGCCAACAGCGTAGATCATTCACACAAACACACACACACACACACGATATTGGTGGAAGTCACGTTATGTGCTTCCGTACGTGTGTCTTTTGTTCATGTTAAGGGTCACTTGTAAATACCTTCTTAAATAAATAAATGTCATTTCAGCGTGTATAATTTTTTACCCATATCACCTATGTGTGTATATTTTTAAAATATCTTAAGTGCCTACATAGTTAAAATTAATGTTAGATAATATTATTCCCCTCTCCCCCCTCTTTGTGGCGTGTATCCCCAGATCACTACGTTGTCTTGTCTCTCAAATAAATTGTATTTACTCCACAATTTTTCTTTTATTACCCATTTCGCTCAGGGCCCATATTCGCTATGACTAAACTCGACGCGTTATGATAACTTAGAGGAATGATCATGTAATGGTATTTTCTATGCCAGTGGAGTAACATTATATAATGTACGGAGTCGCAAGGTGCTGTACAGGTAGGATATCACTGAATACTTTTACTGTGACTGTGGAGACTCAGTGCAGACTATCCAGTACATCGCAAAAGACTGGCCAACTAGGAAACTCAGCAGATGATTCGAGGGGCTGCACCAGCTGACACCAGAGGCTAAATAATAGAACCTCAGCTCTGACATAAAATTTAGATCATACGTCGCATCAATAAAAGTACATCGCCATATGATGATGATGATAATGACAAATAAACAATCATTTCACCAAGTTATTGTAAGGCTTCGCGTTACGTGTTTAATTTGTTGTAGCGATTAAGGGATCAGGAGCATTTCTTTATTGATAATGCCAGATCACAAGTGCACGTAATTTTTTTCAGGTTTGGATTTTAAAAATATATCGCTCACTGTCGCTGGATGGGGCAAAACGAGACAGGGAGCACTGACATCATCAAGATATTTGCTGGAAACGAAAGTTCAAATAGTCGACAGCGACAGATGTAGGAAATCAGCAATTTATAAAGACAATCTTGTCAGTGAGACTATGATGTGTGCGTACAGCCTTGGGAAAGACGCATGTCAGGTAAATATCTGGTATTTTCCTCCCCTACCATGAGTTATTGTTGTACTTTACATTCAATTCTGTAATTCATGTTGAAACTCTGTTATCAAGTGATATATATATATATATATATATATATATATATATATATATATATATATATATATATATATATATATATATATATATATATATATATATATATATGTATATATATATATATCTAGACAGATAGGGACTTTTTTTGTGTTGTTGTTTAATCACTATTATAAAAATAAACTAATAAAAATTAACCTCTATCTGTCACTACTTAGCTTGAATGTAACACATGGTAGAGCTGCTCTAGCAATTGTGATGGAAGTTAACAGTTGATTGAATTATTCGAATACGCTTAAACTATTAGCAAATTGAACATGTTATAAGTATAACATGTTTAATACTTTAGTTGTAGCAAAACTGTTTTTGTGGTAGGAGAGAGAATACGTTTGATTCATCAATGCAATTTGAATCAGGTGACTTACCTAAGCCTAAGGGTTATATGATAAATTCTTAAATGGTATTCTCAAATAATCTCAAGGGCGCCTCAAGGAGGACGGGCGTCGAGTTAGGCAGACGTTATGGGGGTGGACATATGTTAGTCCCGCCGTGGTGTCGCCATGGCGCCGTGTCGTCGGCATGGGATTCTTCGGCCTCGCCGGCGATGTCGGCGTCTGATCCTAGTGTATAAACAGGCATTGTATAATCAAGTATACTGTCAGTATTTACTTTTAGCATGTTTTATTTACGCACAATACCTAAAGTAGTTAGCTAATCTAAATACATTTTTCTTGTTTCTTATGTTCTCGATATGGGCGTCGTTTAAATTTTTGCTGGTTTTTTAATGGCTGCCCCAAAAAGAGGATCTAAGTTCTAAACAGCCTGTTTTAATCTTGATTGTGAGAGAAACATGGGAGTATATTTTTTAAATATTATAGCATCTGCGGATCAAATAGTGGGAATAGTTTGCATTAGGTATTTTTTTATAATTTAAAATACTAATAATAATTGTCAAAGTTATAAAGGGTCTGAATGAGGCTGAGAGTATAGCTACAGTTATCACAATACAATATGGAGGACACATTTTTTGAAACATAGTGCGATTTCTTTTATTATCTTATGATTGGTTACAGGGAGACAGCGGTGGGCCACTATTTTCTACTCACCGAAAAACACACAACAAAAAATGGTATCAAGTCGGTAAGTTGTCAAATGTAAATTTCGAAAAAATAGTGCGACAAGGAACTTTTGGCCCATGGATGTCATTGACATGGGCCGTTCGTGTGAAATTAGGGTTTTTAGTAAAATTTTCCTTCTTCCAAGGAGATATTTTAATAGATTTGACTAATACATTTGACAGAGTTGTGCGAAAGAGACTTTGGGACATTTTGCCAGAGTATGGTATAGATGGCACTCTGTTGCGAGCCGTCCAGTCCACATATGTGGACTGCAAGGCATGCGTACGGGTGGGTGGTAACATGTCACCCTGGTTTGACGTTAAAATCGGCGTCAAGCAGGGTTGCGTGTTGTCCGCTAGACTGTTTATAATATATCTGGACAAAAGTCTTCAAAGACTGAAAGCGATGAATGAAGGTGTACAAATGGGTGACTTAGTGGTAAACCATCTACTTTATGCAGATGACGCGGTTTTAATAGCGCCAACAGCCACTGATCTGCAAACACTAGTCACAGTTATGAAAGACGACTGCATGATCAATGGCTTACACTTGAATGTGAAGAAAACCAAGATTATGGTTTTTGAAAGGGAAGAAACCAGAACGAATGTAAGGATTGTGGTTGGTAACGATGTGCTGGAGCAAGTGAATGAGTTTGTATATCTTGGATGCGCCTTCAGTAAGGATGGGAAATACACCGCTGACATAGAGAGAAGAGTGAGTGCAGGGAACAGAGTGAATGGTGCGATGGGAAAGCTACTCGGGAGCCGGCACTTAAGCCATAAGGCGCAGCTGGCCATACATAACGGAGTTCTTGTCCCAACGCTGTTATATGGTAGCGAGAGCTGGGTATGTAAGAAGGAGAATGAAAGTAGGATAAATGCGGTAGAAATGCGAGCTCTGCGGAAGATGTGCGGAGTGAAGCTGACCGACCGCATTAGCAACAGCATAGTAAGACAGCGAGTAGGTATGAAAGATAGTATCGGTGTAAAGATGAGAAAGGGCATGCTCCGTTGGTTCGGGCATATAGAAAGAATGCCAGAGGAAAGAATGACAAAACAGATATACAATGTGAAAGTGGAAGGATGCAGGTACCGGGGAAGACCTAGACTATCTTACCACGACCAAATAAACCGAGTCTTATCTGATGGAAAAGTCAAGAGTCTCCGTAACCGGCGAGCGTGTATGAGACGAACTATGAGAGTCGAGGAAGCCAGAGAGGTATGTAGGGAAAGAACCTGTTGGAACTCTGTACTCTCTGCCTACCCCGCAAGGGATCTGGCGTGAGGTTATAGATAGATAGATAGATAGATATTTTAATAGGTGGGTCCACGGTTATTAATTAAATAACAAATTTGGGTAAATTTCATAGCAAACGGCAACTCTGCGACTGTCATGTAGTGATATTTCAGTTGATGCCAGCTCTAGTTCCGATTTTGCCCGCGGGCCAAAAGATCCTTATGGGAGAAGAAACTTCTCCATCAGTGTGGGTCGAATATAACGTCAAACCTTAGCTTGAATCATACAAATACCCGGTAAGATTCAGTTCCGATTTCATCATTCGTATCTGAAACACTGCAAAGATCCAAATCACAGTATGCCTTATTTGAAATATTTGAATCACTGAATGATATCAACCGTCGGCTGAATTGGGCACAGTCGGCTCACCGACTGAATTCGGACTCCGTATTCGTTGCTTCTGTAATACGGTAAGTTTAGTGACTGTAAGATCAATGATCAGATGAAGATTTAGATTGAGATTGAAATAAACCATTTTGTTTCAATCTTTGATTTGAATATTAGGTAAACTAACATACTGCCTGATTGAGATTCAGATACGAATAAGGCATTTCTTTTGGTACGACTGTTTGGTATCGAGTAGTTCACGTTCATGTTTCATATCACTGAATCTATGCATATATCTTCCTCTGACATTAACGCTACAATTAAAGGCACAATCGTATGGCTTGCCATGAATAATTTGAAGGTCAGTGTGTCAAAAATAAAAATGGCACAATTCAGTTCATATTATGGTAAAATAAGCTAAAATATGAATATTAATTATGAGGGAAAAAACGGACCGAAGTAGATGAAACCAAATTTTTAGGCATTATGATTGATTAACACTTTAACTGGAAATCCCATGTTAACCTGAAATGCACTCAACTAAATAAATTTGTATATGTTCTATCGCCTCCGTAAAACAGCGAATCAGCACACTGTCCAAACCCTATACCATGGGTACGTAGGAGCAATATTAAGTTACGGTCTAATACTGTAGGGCAACTCTCTCTCTCTCCGAAGAATAAATAGCGTTTGTTGTACAGAAGAAATGTGTCAGAGCCATAGCTGATAATAGGCCCTGGAAGTCATGTAAGCCCATATTTCTAACGCCCAGCATGTATATGTTTGAAGCAGCCAAGTTTTGTTAAAGAACATAAACACCTGTTTACTTAGACACATCGTAGGTTTCCTAGAAGCAGCAGAAATCGTGCAAATATTGTTTTGTCTAAAATACCTAGAATTATTTTATATCAGAAGAAATGTTATGCAATGTGCGGTCGAATTTATAATAAAATTCCTAGTGATTTTAAAGAACTTCCGACTGTATTGTTTACCCAAAAAACTTAAATCGTGGTTATTATACAAATGCTTCTATTCTGTATCTGACTTGCTAACATAGTTTTTTTTTGTTTTAAATTTTACCTTTGACATTTATATTCCCTACAAATGGCCGGTTTCAATATTTAACTAAAGGATAGATTTGCCTACTACATATAGAAATTTGACATATTTTGTATGGAATATCTGTCACAATTCTACTGACTGTAAGCAAATCTATCCTTGAGTTGAATATTGGAACGGCCCATTACTTGACTTAATATTGTTAGATGATTACTGAATTGAGAATCTTATTAAGACGAACAGAATTGAATTTTATTATAATTTTAGTCATAATAAGTATCTTAGCAAGTAAGACGAATATTTTGCATGTCAACATGTTTTGACTAAAGTTGTTTGAACCTTTTTATATTAAAATAAGATCGAAAATGTAACTACCAACTTTTATGCAATAATAATTTAAAATAAAAAACTCTCTAACCGCTCAGTATCGTCGCTACAGACGATAGTAGCGAATATCATTTATATTTAGACTTTGAACTGGTATTGTCTATACGTATTCAGAAATAAAAGACAAATGGGTGTACAAAAATAGGTACCTACACAAAAAAATTAATATTTACGATTACGTAAGTACATCCATTGTTATATAAATCAACCTATATTAATAAATTAGCATATACTGTCCCACTACTGGTCAAAGTACTTTTTTCACAAATTAAATAAATAATTAATTGAGGTTATATCAATGACATTATAACCAACTTGAATAAGGATGCACGCGGCCAAAATCGGAACTAGCGTCCCCATCAAGTGAAATGTCACTATATGGCTGTCGCACTTGCCGTTTGCTATGAAATTTACCCAAGTTCTTTTTTTAATTAGCAACCGTGCAGATTTACCTGGTGAAATAACCCCTCCGAAGTAGGAAATTTTTGTGTATATGGTAACACTAATTTCGAGCCAAAAGATCCTTTTCGTACCATAGGTACTTCTTATGCTTATTGTCTATAATATTTTTTATTTTATTTTATAGGTATCGTATCCTGGGGAATAGATTGTGCAATGCCAGATTATCCAGGTAAAAGAGTTTGTAATATTTCTTCAGTCTATATTGGCTTGATTACCTGGCCCTAACTTTATGATCGTAATTCTTCTGCAAATACTGCGTACACTTCATTAAAATAATACGTTATATAACTATAGTCGTTTTCAAATTTCCACGGACAAATTGACGTTTACAGTGTAGTAAGATTTTGACACTTTTTAAATAGTCATGTACCACAGCGTACTCTTTTTTCGATACTAGAAATAAAATAAAAATTAACATGTTCACGGACACAAAATCAATCTCAATAATTTGTGATATGACACAAAAACTTTCCATACAAAGTGGCATCACGTCTGGGGACGGATTGGCACATTATTGGGTTTTAAAAGTATGTGTTGCGAAGTGAAGTCTAAACCGTGTGTTACGGCACTAACGGCACGCGACAACGGACGAATGTATACACATTCGACCGACCGTGTCGTGTGCGTCAATCTTCCGGCCACAGACGTAGTGTCACAACACGTGTTCTTTCAGTGTGTGCGTGACAGAGGTAACTTGTGTGCACGCGCAGTAGTGTTTGCTGTGGCACTAGCGGTCTGTATTATAGCCTAAAACAGCACAGAGTCATATCCTTCCTATAAATGCTATTAGAAATAGTCGGCCGTAGATGGAGTTCTACTTTTGGTGTATTTTAAATCGCCGCCTACAGCCGTAGTGCCATATTATGAAGGTCATAACTTACGTCTCTCGACGTACTGTCCGTGAACGTGTTAATCTTATACAACTAATTTTATTTTTCCTAGCCTGTTTGACTGACTCACTCAGGACTGGGACAGTCAAACAGGCTAGGGGAGGTCTTTGCTCAGGAGCAAAGGCCTCCCCTTTACACAGCTGTCGATCCATTGCTATTTCGGGCCACGAAGAACGCGCAAAGGTGTCCAAATCGTCATGCCACCTTTTTCTACGTTAACCTCGTCGTCTGCGACCTCCACTTGGTATCCAATTGGTGATGGCGTTTGCCCACCTCTGCGAGTCCATGTGTGCTACGTGGCCAGCCCACTCCCACTTCAGCTTTGCAGATTTTATACCTAAGTCTGTAATGCGGGTAATGGAACGCAAAGTGGTGTTTCTGATGTGGTCAATCCGTTTGAAACCTAACATACTGCGTTCCATAGCTCTCTGGCAAATCTTGAGTTTGGACTTCTGTTGCTCGGTTAATGACCACGTTTGAGCACCGTAGGTTAATTTTAAACTACGGTGCTCAAACGTAGTCATTAGGTTATTTATTTAGTTTTGCATATTAATGGTTTGGTCAAATAGCCGATGGAGCGCGACGGGAGCGTAACAGAGGCGCACGTCTAAGTTCGGTCGTGACGTTTGCCGTCGCGCCGAGCGGGGCTGCGCTGTATGGCGTCTCCCATACATTTCAGTAAATTACAACTCCCCAAGCTGCGCCGCCCCATGTTCGACCGACCCATTCCCTGGGTCAAAGAGGTCAAATATCTAGCGGTCACCCTAAACAATACCATGTCCTTCGGCCCGCACATCAAGCGAGTTCGTCACCGAGGATCCTTTGTGCTCGGCCGTCTCCATCCACTAATATGCAAGCGGAGTAAAATGTCCTTAGAAATAAGGTGACACTTTACAAAACTTGCGTGAGACCCATCATGACGTACGCGTGTGAGGTGTTCGGGCACGCAGCCCACTCTCACATCGGTAGACTTCAAGCGGTTCAGTCCCGCTTCCTCCGCAAAGCTGTAGGAGCCCCGTGGTTCGTACGTAATGTCGACCTCCACTTCGATCTCGGTCTCGAATCCTATATTATCCTCGCGCCTATATTAAAAAGGCGACAACTCGATACTTTGCGAAAGCATCTTCCCATGCGAATCCGCTAATCGTAGCCGCCGCCGACTACGAACCTAACGCCTGCCGCTGCCGCCGGCCGCGACATGTTCTCACCGATCCCCCTGATGCTTTGACATCGCTTCTTACCGTTCCGGTATATGGACGATGACGACGACGAAGTCGTAGATCGTACACCCCCCTTCCCCTGTAGCGACTTTCCAAACCGAGGCGTTCCTCTTTGAGGCGCCCTCGAGTATGTCGCCCCCTTGCCCTTCTGGCTCGAGCGTAGTGGTTGCACGCTCGCCCTTATGTCCGGTGAAGCTGTAAAGGCCTCACGGCCAACAGTGTATATCACTCAAACACACACACGCTGCGCCACCGCCACGCTCCCTTTGCGCTGCATTGGGTGTGTTGTGAAACCTTAAGACAGATCTAAAACAGACGCCGATGATATTTTATTCACAATTTGTATTGCTTATAAACGTAACTTAAGTAAAATCGGTATTTACTATATCCACAATAAATTCATGAACAATACAATTTATTGTTTAAATACACACTGAGTTAAATTCGACCTTAATCCGCTTGGCTCGACTGTTAGGAGAATTTTTTTCGCCTTCATTTACAAAAAAAAATATAATTACAAACTATAGCGAATTTTCACTTGAAATAAAATAAACGACTTTATGATAATGACGTGTTTTATTTACGCACTATTAATAGCTATAACCATAATTATTTAAAAAATAAATTTACGGAAAATCTCAAAAAAATACTCTGTTTTCACATAAACAAATATTTTTAGGAAAATTATCATAAAACTGAGACAAATGATTTATTGCACTTTCTAATCATAAATAACTAATAAATATGCATGAATTTCTAAGTTTAGGACATCTATACGAATAAACAGCTAAAAAAACCTCTTAAGCTACCAAAAAAACTTGCCTGGATTTCATGATTTGATGGGCCGAACCTAGGCAAAAGTTTTTACAATAATATAAAGGTTTGCGACCTAACTTTTTGGCAAAAATTTAAAGAATAAAAAATTTTTTAAAAAAATAATAATAAGAATACATCTTATTTTACCGCGAAAAACATAAATAGACACAAATAAACGTTTATTTTACGTAATTATAACCTAAATTCAGACAAAGGTGACTCACGAATAAGGTTACTCTTTCCGTTGAGAATCTCAAACAAAAACTTTTTCACGGGCTTGTAACATTTTATACACAAAACTATTACGCACAAGTTCTAGTAATCTATCTATCTATCTATAACCTCACGCCAGATCCCTTGCGGGGTAGGCAGAGAGTACAGAGTTCCAACAGGTTCTTTCCTTACATACCTCTCTGGCTTCCTCGACTCTCATAGTTCGTCTCATACACGCTCGCCGGTTCTAGTAATGATTCTAATAAGATTTATTCATCAATTAGAATGGCTAATTTGTTTATTTACACGCGCGACACTTGAGACGCCACTTAGCGGGAACGCGCGTCAACCGGATGTTTACGTTATCCGTTTACGAAATCACAAACACAGACTACCAACTATTATACATCAACAGAACGTAAATTTTATCCTTTACATTTCGTTAAAACATTGTCTGTGGCTACAATGTAGTGTTGGCCCACAATAAACCCATAACGCAATCGACTACCGCAATGTACAAATCTGTACTTTGCCCGAGTCAAGGGGTAAATACAATTAATATTAATTTTAAATAAATCGGTAATTTATGGATTGATTTAGTTGTTAGTTATACACTAGTATATATATCTGAAGCTGGTATTTTGTTTTTGTTTTGACGTTGGCACCTGTCAAATTGTCCGTGGATTGGTGAACAAGATTATACCCATTATGTTTATTGTAGACCCACATTTTGCCGGCGATGATGTTAGGTACTAATGACCATCTTGAAATTATACCGGCCATATATCTCAGACTTCTTACGGCTAATAACACATTGTCTGACCTGAGCTTTGAACCCAAGACCACGTCAACCGCAACATGTGTGTGTGTGTGAATGATCTACGCGGTTGACCGCGGGGCCTTTACAGCTTCACCGGACAAGAGGGCGAGCATGCAACCACTACGCTCGAGGCAGGGGGCAACTAGCTCAAGGGCGCCTCAAGGAGGAACGGCCTCGGCTTGAGCAGTCGCTATGGGAAGGGCGTATACTAGTTGTTTTGCCGTGGTGCACTGCACCGGCCGGCGAGCAAGGGATTCTTCGACAATGGCGTCGAGGTCGGTATCTGTATCAGAAAGAAGGGATGTAAGGGTATCGGGACGGTCGGTGAGAACATGCCGCGGACGGCGGTAGTGGCTGATAGGAGGGGAGTTAGGTTCGTAGTCGGCGGCGGCTACGATTAGCGTATTTCTATGATTGGACGCGTTCCCGAAATATCGGGTTGTCGTCTTAATAAATCGTTTCGTGTAAATTATCGTTTTAATAAATAGGTTCGCGCGAATAGGTTCGAGACCGAACTCGGAATAAAGATCGACATTTCGTGTGAACCACGGGGCTCCGACGGCTTTGCGGAGGAAACGGGATTGAACCGTTTGGAGTCTATCGATGTGAGAGCGGGCGGCGCGCCCGAACACCTCACAGAGTTTTGGCACATTGCTAAACCATCGTCCTCAACGTTTAGTCAATGTACATATCTGGATTCACTTCAGTGTTTTATCGTCTCTGTTTAATGATATAAAAATATACATCAACAGGTGTCTACACGGTCGTGGCAAAATACACACAGTGGATCAAGCAACAGACTAAAGAAGGAATGTATTGTAAATAACCTTTAGAAATAAAAGTTTATAACTCTAATTTTTGTGGAAAATTGTAGTACATATAATTACATTGTGAAAAAATGCCTTGTCTTATTTATTTTAAATAAAATCTATAACAGTTTAATACGTCGAAATCTACATAAAAGTATACACATATAAATATAAGCCTTTGAACATTTTATGCGCTAACATAACACACAAGGAAAAGTAATAACATTTCCGATAAGAAAATTGGTAAGTTGATTGCACAAAAGTATTAGTTATAACGATAATGCGACTACGCCTATAAAATATATCATTCCGTGCACGTTGAATACAAACTTGATTTTATGATATGTTCAGTAGTATGGAACTGTGTGACGAAGTAAATACATCGCTACGTGATAGAACCTAAGAAGTTTTAATTCATTTAATAATGACAGTCGGAAATAATAGTTCCAACGTCCAAGACAAAATTTATAACTATCAGCGTGGTAAATTTACAAGGACATTATTGCGTGAATAATTTGATCGTTTTAAATCCGTGTGGAGCGTAAATAAGCAAGCATCGGTAGCCGTAAACAGTGCTGTAATGTGCGGCTATGAGCGTGTCCGGTGCAACATACACGCTCAAATGTTGATTTTTCTAGTGGTTTACTCGCTAGCTAGCCTCGTGCAGGTCTGTATAACGAAATATCCTAATAATGTTGCTCTACACGTGAAATGACCAGTGCTAAATGTTCTAGGTGGTGCCGGTGCGCGGAATGAATTGTCGTAAGTCACTTGACAGTTCATAAATCATAAAAAAAAATTAAACAAAACAAATTCAATTGTTTTTTTACTTTATACTATGTAGGGTCGAGGTGAGGTAATAAAATATTGAAATGTTCGATTTTCGATTATCTGCTCAATTTGAACTAGTGTTTTAATGTTCGGTCGTTCGGTGGCACACGTGTAGCTATAATGCTATTGGTAATGATTTGAAAGATAAGTAATATTTGATTCATTCAAGAAAATTTGTCGATTTTAGGATTAACGATTTTCAAATTGGCTGTCGTTAGCTCTGTTGGAGATCCAGATTTAAAACGACATTTGTATGTACCATTTAGGCTTTTTGGAATATTTAGGTAAAAGCATTGCTTAATATAGTTAGGTATATAGGTAATTTTTCTTCCTATGGTCTATCAATAGACTAATTACCGTTGAGTTACAGAAGATAAACGAGAGACGCGCTTAATTAATTGATAACGTATTTTACACCGTTTCATTAGTTGGGTCATTGTCTTAATTTTCTAATAAGTAGGTAGCTGATACATATATGTGTGTATAAACGGTTATTATTAATTGGAATAAGATAACCGAACCAGCACAGATTTGTTGCATAAGTACCAAATTTTACCAAAATGCTAGAATTTCTTGTTTGAAAGCAAGTATTGTTAACCCTAGATAGATAACCTACGTTGAATCGACGTATTCAATTTTCAAAAATCGTGATATTTCGCTCGTGAATGTAAATACCGCGTTCGCCGTCCTAACCAACTCTGTCTACCCACAGTGTTTGCATAGCATTATGAAACTGCTGTGGTAAGTACAGTACTTTCGTAAATACACACCTACTATACGTCGAAGCGGTGTATGGTTATATTTTACGTTCGTTACTTTTGTAATAGCCGTGATATGATTTTTGTAATTTTTGTTATTTTTGGATCTTTTGAAATGTAATATCAATGGTATTACTTTCATTTGTTTACAGGCATCGTATGATATATCGATATTTACAGGAAAATATTAATATACATAATGACGACACAAAACGCATAAATTGCCCGATTATTTACTGAAACGAGTGATGACAACATAAATAGATTTTATATCATCACGCGAGATCCCTTGCGGGGTAGGCAGAGAGTACACAGTTCCAACAGGTTCTTTCCTTACATTCCTTACATAATTCTCTCTGGCTTCCACTCTCATAGTTCTAATAGTTCCAGTAGTCTCATACACGCTCGCAGGTTACGGAGACTATTGACTTGTCCTTTAGATAAGACACGGTCTATAAATAGATTAGTTAGTGAAATTTATGATATCCAATTTGAAGTTGACCTTCGTGATGTTGAAGATTATGAGTTAAGTCGACCATGCGATGAAAGCCTTTGATTATTCTTAATGTGTTTGAGAATTTTACTGAAAGCTGATCCAATGTGTTCCTTGATGTCTCGTGTCGCCGCAAAATGTATAGCCGCCCCATGGTTATGTTTTATGACATATTGAACACGGAATTCAAAAAACGTATATCATATATTGTCATAATATCATTTCTAAACAAGAAACATCTCTAGGTTGTCATAATTTCATGAAAAATTTAAGCAATCACTTGATGACATTATGAATTTCGAGGAGACAAAAAATGGCTACTTTAACTTCAAAAACTAATATATGTAATGTAGTCCCAAAAAGACTCGCAAAATCTTTTGCTAAAACATATGATATACCTACGTTAATAATACTAGAAGTAATAATATCTTATTTTATTTAAAAATTAGAATAATGGCAAAATCTTTGTTTGTAGAGAACGTAAGTTGAGCGTAGGGCCTAAGTACGTTTCAAGCTAAAATACTTTTAAAATTTTAATAATTATTATTATTTAGGATTATCAAAGGCCGATTTTATAAAGTTCATAAAAATAATGTAAAATACTGACGTTATTATTTTACTCCAGTCCACTGCGGACTAAGAAATTTCAAATATTGTTCATTTTTTTTTTCTATGAAAAGTACGAATCAATTATAATATTTTTATTTTATTTATAACACGAAGTCAAACTATTATATACACAATCCAAAATATGCAGATGGAAACATACATACATCGAAGCAATGGTTACCTTTAAAATTCTAAAAAATATGGTTATCTTTCTAGGGTTAGTCCAATTTCTAGCGCGTATAACCTGTAATGTTTTACCATCGAAAAATCATGCTGTTATTTTTATTCTTAAATATCCTAAAATAATAGCTTAAGCAGGATAGCATATTAACTCTATATCCCAACATACATAAATTGTTTCGTGCTTTAGAAGGCACGAAACAAATCACTGAGTAGCCTCAGTGATAGGTATCATTATTTCTCTGAATTATTTTATTTTTCTAAACGTGGACTATTTGTGACTGCCCAGAATGTGGTAAGCCGTCAGATACTATACTATCCATGAGGATAGTCGGAGGACGAAGGGCGGAGCCGCATTCGTACCCATGGACCGTCGCCATATTGAAAAACGACCGCATGCACTGTGGAGGAGCCATCATAACGAACAAGCATGTACTTAGCGCCGGACATTGTTTTAAATGGTAATATATGAGAAAAGTTATACAATAATCTCTTGACAATATAATTGATATTCTGAACAAATCGAGTAATGACATGAATCAAAAACATTCTTGTCTAAAGGTCACGGTACGTCGAGAAATGCTCGAACATTTTTTCACTGAAATTAAAATAAATTCACAAATACAGGCCATTATCCAAACTGCTGGCCAAAGACATTCTCTTATAAAGAATTGGGTAATATTCCTCCACGCGGACGAAGCATGGAGACAATGGGAAATGGAAATGCCTGATGCGGGTACCGATCTTGGATTGACCGATCCGAACGCTGTTTTACTTTGGCGATCTTTATGGAAAGTACTTTATGCACCAATGCTATTAAAGTAAACATCTCTTACATGACGAAGAAATGTATTTTGAAATTGATAAGGATAATTTTCAATATTAGTTGGAAAATGCTCAAGTGATTCTCTGCGTAATCTAACGCTGACATTTATCTGAAATGACAGGTAATCATTTGTAAGAGAATGCAACCGCAATTCCATCTGGCTTCAGATTAGGAAACACCTAAATAGAGATGATTAGGGTACCTACTTTGTTGGTCGCAGTCGCAATAGGGCACCAAAATAGGTAAATAAAGCCGACGAATACTAACCACATACATAGTTATAGATGCTTAGTAAAGCTGAAGAAGTGGCTAAGTGGCATGAGTGCATTACCTAATCTCTCTCAACTCGATTTTTGAGATAAGGCCCTATCTCAGAATTGATACAGTATAGGCCTATTTATTAAGAACCAAACTGTGTATGATGTTAACACAAATATCGGCTGGAAAGAACGACAAAAAAATATCGTATGTGTCCAAACTGACGTTCTTCAAAATGACCAGTCTTGAAAAACGTAAGGAAATTTTAGATCTAAAATTTATTCACAAATTATTTTCAAATAAATTTGATTGTCCCCACCTTCTAAATAAATGTAACCTGAGAGTCCCTCTTAAACCTCCACGAAACCCTATCACACCGTTGGTTCCACCACTTCGACGAACAAAATTTGGCGCCAATTCCCCGATTCCACGTCTATGCAGGCTAGTAAACGAGCGCAGCGACCTGAGCGACATTCATGCAGACAGCTTAGCTACTTTCTCAAAGTACTGATGCCACACTGTGTGTTATTATAGATGGGATTACTATATTCTATATTTTTCCCAAATTTTATTTGTTATGTTAAGTTGTCCTTATAATTTGTTGTGTATTAGCTTCTAGTTATTTTTTTTTTATATCTTGTCCGTTTGTAAAAGTTATTACTGCGTAAGTAGTGTTTGCCTATAATTGGTTGTGCAGTATTGCTATTATACGTATATAATAGTGCACAATTACGTATGATTGTTATAAATTTACCATACATCACTGTAACAACTGTTGGCAGACCTAAATAAATAAATAAATAAGTATAACGTGGTATTCTGGATTTATATCTCATTTACTTATTTCTAGGGACAATTTCAAAATGATGGAAGTACTAATAGGGATGGATAACATAGAGGATTTATTGAACGTAGAGAAGCGGAATATATCAGAAGTGGTGATCCACGACGAATTTACATCGACTGCTGTGAGGGATGAGAACGACATTGCTATTGCAACCCTCAACCAACCCGTGGACTTTAGTGAGACTATCGTGCCGATATGTCTTCCTGAACCAGGTAAACTAAATATAGAATAACAATGCTTAACTAAAAATAAACTACTTCGAGTGGGAATCGAAGCGATAACTTATCTTTCTATTTATAATCACTATAATAAACAAGTTTGATATGCATTAAAATGAAATGAGTAAAACGCTCGTAGTGCTGTGCGACACCGGTGACCACACCATGATTAAGCGATGATCGGCTCGGTTGGTCTGACATAGATGACTATTAGTGGCATTTTTTATTTTTGAGGTCTCCGTGTTTCGGAACGATAAGCCAATTGGTCCCGGTTACCACAAAGCCATTGAGCCAAGTTGGATGTCTCATAGGCGGCTTGAAAAGTTCCAATAGTAGGTGGCCACAAACCTGCCTCCTTCAATCCGTACTGGTTCCGCGTAGTTGAGTATGACCTAATCTCTCTCATCTCGATTTGTAAGAGAAAACCTCTGTCCAGCAGTAAAACCTTAATAGCTAATATATTATTAGCTAATATAGTATATTATGTAGTCAAGATATCTAGTCACAAAAGTCTTCAATTTTATACTAAGTGCGAACCCTACATTTACCCTTCCCTTAATTTCGTAAAAACTCTTACGAAATTAAGTGTAGGGTCGTATTATATTTACATACTGTTCTGGAGTCTTCAAATTATGGCAAGGAAAACTATTATTAAAAATCACTTATGGATATCTGCAATGCTTTGAAGACTTACCTAATTTATTTTTAATATTGCTTCAAAGATAACCGATCGATGCCGATGATGACTAGGAGTACGTGTTTTCGGATACCTAGCTCTTATTTTTATAATATTTGAGGATCGTTATCAAAGTAATATTATATTGATTGAACTTATAAATTAACTCAATTCAACATGAAGTCAATTACACATGAAGCATTACTTTAGCGATAGTCAACATGGTTTTATAGGCTCCAGATCTACTAGCACCAATTTAGTCACTTTTACGGAATACTTGGTGGAGGCTATTGACTCCAACAGACAGGTTGACGTACTGTATACTGATTTCAGCAAAGCTTTCGATCGTGTGCCACATGACATCCTATTACATAAGCTACCCGCTTACGGCGTCACTGGTTCTCTTTTAGATTGGTTAAAATCGTACCTTGAAAATCGCAGCTTTTTTGTTGTAGCCAATGGTCATCATTCCGAATATTATAAAATCACCTCAGGTGTTCCTCAGGGTTTCCACATTGGTCCCGTTCTATTTAACATCGTCATCAATGACATCACGAATGCTTTTAGCTTTTCCAAATGTTTTATGTATGCAGATGATTTAAAATTTTGCAGGGTAATAGAATCTGCTAATGACTTCTATCTTCTTCAACAAGATATTAATAAGCTCGAGGAGTGGTGTGAAGCTAATCTCATGAGTATAAATGTAAATAAATGCTACCACGTAAAATTCTCACGCAAACAAAGTTTACTTCCTACAACATACCACATAGCCTCCAATGTAGTACTAGAAAAGGACCAAATCAAAGATCTAGGTGTCATATTCGATAGAAAGCTGACCTTCTTACCCCACCAAGATAATATTATAAAAAGGGCATCTCGTATGTTGGGATTTGTCATAAGGACTATCAAACCTTTCCGCGGCAACAGGGCCAAAATATTGATTTTTGGCAGTCTTGTGCCTAGTATTCTAGAATATGCAAGTGTTGTATGGAGGCACACGCCGATTACGCAGTACACACCCGAGGATAGAACGTATTCAGAAAAGGTTTCTCTGGCACTTAGCCTTTTCTTCGGGTATTGCGAATGCGATACGTTCATATGAGTCACGATTATGTCACTTCAATTTACCCTCATTGGAGAAACGCAGGTGTGTAGCTGATTGCCTCTTTTTATTTAAAATATGACGTCAGAAAATAGATTGCCCTCAGTTACTATATAAAATTTCATTCCGGGTACCATCTAGAATGCCTCGCGCTGCCATAACTCCTCTACATCCTCCGTTCCGAAGGACCGTCCTGGGCACAAACTCTCCTATACCTCGTATGTGTAAGCTTCTGAACAGTTGCAGTGATATCGTAGATGTGCATACCCACTCTTACGTCCATTTCAAGCTGTTGGTGTCTAATGTAAATGAAACATCGCTGTGACGATGGCACTACTGCCACTTTATTACATTAATTGCCTCAGTCTTTTTATTTTAAATTTTTTATTCCGTGCCTTCAATTTTTGTTATTTTTAATTATGTAACGCAAATGCACGCGGTGCTTACTTTTAAGTGATTGTTACATTTAGCAAATAATTACGCTGGTTGTGTTATACTTGAACTGATGTAAACAGTCGTTAGTAAGCCAATAAACAAAAAAAAAACTGTCCTTTTTTCTTTAATTTTATTGATACTCAGCTACAAACTTCACAATTAAGTGGAAGCACAAAAATTGTAATGATAATGTTTATATTATAATGATTTCTGTGGAGGCAATCATTGAGACCCATTGCAACCATAATCTGATGACGAAAAGGAACGTTAAATGAACTTACTACCACTGATAACTACCTATCGTTTTACAAACCGCTAACAATCTTTGTAAATTTCCAGGGGAAGATTTCGCAAGCAGAGTAGGCACGATAGTAGGATGGGGACGGGTTGGTGTTGAGAAGTCCTCATCAAATGTGCTACTTAAGGCTAGCTTACGGATACTCTCAGACGAGGACTGTATGAATTCACAGCTGGCACAGCATCTCAAACCAACTATGATGTGCGCTTTCTCTAAAGGAAAGGACGGTTGTCAGGTAATTTGGTCCGCCTGGTGTAGAACACCACGGTAAGACCCCTAGAATTTTTTCCCTTTCCCATAGCGACAGCCGACACCGTTCCTCGTTCAGCGCCCTTGAGCTAGTTGCTCCCTTGCCCGTCCGGCTGGAGCGCAGTTGTGTACAAGAACTCGTTCTCAAGTCAAGCTCGCAGTCTTGCCCAGTGAAGCTCTAAAGGCCCCTTGTCTAACAGCGTAGATCATTCACACACACATAAAGTAATTTGAATAGGTGATAGAATCTTTTGTTTAGATTATTTATAAATAGTGAGTTTATGTTACAGACGTATTTTAAAATTACAGCGTTATTACAGCGTCACTAACAATCCGCAAGAATTCCGGTGGAATGATAAAGAATTGATCAACTACTATATTATTATCTCTGTCTATCTATATCGTAATGATCCCTTGCGTGGTAGACAGAAAATAGAGTTCCCAGAGGTTCTTTCTTTACAGACCTCTCTAGCTTCCTCCATTCTCATAGTGCGTCTCATACACGCTCGCCAGTTACGGAAACTCTTGATTTCACTTATATCATTATATCGCAGGAAATTTTTGTGTATATTCCTATTTCAAAAAGACAAAATGTATGAAATACCTACTATAAAATAAGGGTTCTACTGGGAAAAACAAGGAATAATGAAAAGCAGAAATTTGTTTTTTTTTAAAAAAGAATTATTAAAATCGGTTAAACAAACAAACAAAAAAGTCTTTCTTTTTTTTATATTAGTATAGATAAGTGAAGGGGCGCCCATCGGATAAGACCTCCACTGTTCTCCAGCTTATCGGTGTAGCTTAATCGGGTTACTTATTTTGAGCTGTTAATATTGAAGTGATGGTCAAATTTTCTTAAAATGTAAATAATGTGCCAATCGTTGGTTTAACTTAAGTATCTAACTTAAGTTTGGCTTCTGTGGCTCTCGTCAGAAAGCCTTTTCTATGTCTGGTGAGATCCTTGGTTATAAATAATGATGCCAATATATTGTTTCAGGGTGATAGCGGTGGACCTTTATTAGTGTTTCAGCCTGATGGAAGATATGTGCAAGCAGGTAATAAGGTTGTTTGACGTCTATCTTTAATACCTATATTATGTTTGTGTTAATACATAATGCGAGCTCTGCGGAAGATGTGCGGAGTTAAGCTGACCGATCGTATCCGCAACAACGTAGTAAGGAAGTAGGTATGAAAGATACTCGTAGTATCAATTTAAAGATAAGAAAGAGTATGCTCCGTCGGGTCGGGCACATAGAAATAATGTGGAAGAAAGAAAGACAAAACAGATATACAATGCGAAAGTGGAAGGATGCCGGTACCGGGGAAGACCTAGACTATCTTACCATGACCATATTAAGCAAGTCAAGAGTCTCCATAACCGGCGAGCATCTATAAGACGAGCTATGACCGTGGAGGAAGCCAGAGAGGTCAGTAAGGAAAGAACCTGTTGGAAATCTGTACTCTCTGTCTACCCCGCAAGGGATCTGGTGTGATAATATAGATAGATAGACAATAATAGACATCAGACTGAGGTTGGGATGCATATTCTTCAATCTCATTTATCTTCTTCTTGTTTGCCTCTCCAATTAAGGAGCCACCGCAAAAAAAAACATGTTTTTGTACTCCGTGCACTTCAAGAAGTATACGGATTAGAGATATAAGTATATTTTGAAATATAATTTTGACTGTATATTTTAGAATCTGGTAAAAGGAATACACGATTAAACGAAATGATCTCGATAATAAAGACATCTAAAGCAATCTCTATTGCTTTACATTTTCTGATTCCAACGCGAAATGTTAAGGAAATAATCGTTACAATTTATTTAAAACATATCAATTAATTGTAGCAAAGTACTTGTACAGTTTTATTTATTTCATAAGTTAGTTTTTTTTAGAAAATGATAAAATTTGTTTTTGCACATACGTCGTTTATTTCCGAGCGCGCCTAATATATTTGTTCCTTATTATTCTTTTGTAAAGTAATTGCATCACTGTCACTCTCCCGGTCGATAAATGGCCGATGGTGACAGGCCTTTAATGAGGGTTACATGTCAGCTTGGAAGTCCGTAAAAGTAAAAAAGTTAACAGCTATTTTTTGCGCATATTTTGTACCTATCAAAAGCGATATGAATGTCTGTAGGTGTAGAAATGTTAACGTATCTGCACAAGGGGCTGTGCCATTGATAGACAAAAAAAAAATTAAAACGCTCACGGTAGCTAACTTAACTCTTGAGAAAGTTACAAACCTTCTTTTAAAAAACCAGTACTTTATAATTAGGTTTTTCAATTAAGATCTTTATTTCGAATCCAATTTTAAAATCCGGCGATTTCCGGCTGTATTAACTTGACTTGATTTTATGCGTTTTACTGTAGCAAAAATTAAAATAACGCAATCTGAATTGCGCGTTCACAACATCGAGCTTCCTAAAAACGATTATCCTTTCGATAACCGATTGTGTGTGTTCTGACTCTTAACAATACGAAAATATTTATAAGGAAAAAACAAACGAACAATTTTTACAAAGTTATATGTATAAGGGATCTGGCGTGAGGTTATAAATAGATAGATAGATATATGTATAAACAGTATTATCTAGTTAGCTAATTCATTTGTTTTTAATAATGATTGAAATGATTTTTTTTTTATTCTCAGGAGTTGTGTCGTGGGGCATAGGTTGTGCGGATCCCAGATATCCTGGTAAGTAGACCTAGCTTATAAAATAAAAAAATGGCATTAAGTCAAAAATTTACCTACCACAGAAAGTATTCAAATCGGAGTTTTGGCGGGAAGTCGAAAAGTGATGTTGTCAATTTGTTTTAATTTCCAAAACTTACGATTTTACGACTAATAATGTGTAATGTTGGTGGAATATTAACCATTATGTGTTCTTATATGTGCATGAGTGAAGGTATTTGTAACAAAGTGATAAAACGTGCCTTTTCGACTTCCCTCAAAACGGCCGTCGCAATTGGTATGTAAAGTATCCACTGCTTTACTATCCAAGGTATCAAGTTATCAAGTTTATCGGGGAGTCGAATTAATTTAAACAAACACGATTCCATATCTCACTGGACACTGGCAAAATACACTTAAAATTAGTGAAGCCATAACTTAAAGAAGAAGAAGAAGTATTTAAATAAAAATACGTGTTGTGGGTAAAATGGCATGCATTGTTTTATGACGACGTTCTTGTGTCTGTGCTAAATAATAAAGATCAGGCGCTCTGAATAAAATTTTAAATTAGTAATGGATTAACTATAGGCATTAACTACGGACAAGTCAAGAGTCTCCGTAACCGGCGAGCGTGTATGATATGAACTATGGGAGTGGAGGAGGCCAGAGAGCTATGTAAGGTAAGAGCCTATTGGAACTCTGTACTCTCTGTCTACCCCGCAAGGGATCTGGCGAGATGATATAGATTAGCTAACTTCGCATTTCGGATACGACTTATGGTTCTTCTTTTTTTGATATTCTTAATATTTACGTAGATACTTATACACGCTTATAGGTAGGCAACTGTGGGGAAAGATCACATTTATTTGCTAGGTATCCATAAAGTTGCTGAGCTACGTAGTTTTGTTAGCCCACTAAAATAGACGCATCGATATGATATTATTATTATTTAGTATTCATTAAATACAAATACACTTTCGTCTTTACCCTCCAAAAGATGATTTGGGATTGGATATTAAGTAGGCAGGCTACTCTCAACTAGCGATTGGCATTTGTTACGAAAAAAACTGTCGAATGAATCGACAATTGTAGTTACACACATTCGATTGTCGATTCATTCGTCCTCAAAAAAAAAGTCCGAATAACAATCGATGATCGAATGAAAATCAACGGTGCGTCGCCAACGCGCCGAGTTCAATCGATAGGGGGGAAAGTTTCGATTGTTAGCAATAATTTTTTGTTGATCAGTAATTTCTGTCAGTGAAGGTCAATGTCAATAAAGAGCTTAAGTTATGTTTGAAATATCGACTGCCAACCCACCCTGCAGGAGATCGGGCGTGATGGTAGCTTATCACAAATTTCAAATTCCAAAGTATTTTATGAATTATATTTATTTACTAATTGTCTATATAATAGTTTATGTACATAAGTAATTATACTTATGTACATACATTATTATATAGAAATTTAAAATAAAACAAGCCCCGATTCAAATCTATTAAACGATGCTAAAACAATCGACGGTGCAATCGTTTCGTCTGTCGATATATTCGTTACTAACGTTACGCGCGGAGGACTTATTGGCGGGAAATCGAAGAGTGATGTTGTCAATTTGTTTTAATTTCCAAAACTTGTGTTATTTCGAATTATAATGTGTAATGTTGGTGGAATATTAACCATTATGTGTTCCTATATGTGCATGAGTGAAGGTAATTGTAACAAAGTGATAAAACGTGCCTTTTCGATTTCCCTCAAAACGGCCGTCGCAATTGGTAAGTAAAGTATCCGTCACTTTACTATCCAGGGTGGGGCACTTCATCAATTTCATTATCATCTTCGTCATCAAGTTCATTGGGTAGTTGAATTAATTTAGAAATGAATATTCGTAAACTTTGTACAATGGCATAATGTAAACGCAATTGCCACAAAAAAAACGAAACGCTTAGCAACCATCTAACAATCGAGGAACTGCGATTGTCATTCGAATAAACGGAACAATCGAACGATTCGATTGTTTTTAGTAATAATCGCCTATCGCTGCTCTAAACTGTATCTGCAATAGCAAACATATTTTTTAAAAATGAGTCTATTAGGGTTCAGAATATGAACTCTGCAGTATTAAAATATTAAAATACATTAATATTTTTGTATTTTACAACGTCTTTGTGTCGGATGAGTAATCGAAAAGGGAATATCCCTAATAACTACCTATACCAATCTCAAAGTTACGTGATACCTAGCTTTTGTGAACTTGTACCTACCTGGATATACAAGGAAATTTGCCTAACCTTCCATGGCCACATTTTTATCTGAATCGTAGACTTATTATTTTTCTTTTTTATTTAAGGTGTATATACTAAAGTCAGCCACTACATCGACTGGATAAATAAGCACGTAGAAGACGGAAGCAGATGCGCAAACAGTGTAGATAATAAAAGTACATAAATTATACCTATTGTTTTTGTGTTTTATTGTGTCTTGATAAACATTTATATTAATGAACAACGACTGGACTGACTGTGTGGTAGATAGTCCCAATTATTATTAGGACAATGATATTTATTACAAACTTATAAGCTTCATTATAGTATCTGCCAACCTGTACCTATTCTAAAATTAAACAATTCGAATCGAAAAAAAGCGAATTACATGAGTTGTAATTAAACTCAGCAATTAAATTACCTATAAAGAGTATTTTTAGTGATGTAGGTAGGTGCTTAAAAAATACGTCAATGTTACTAGACATGGGTTACTCAGCGAAATTACTTGCGTTAACTAAGTAACTCAGGCGCAGTTTATTGCGCCGGCTCATTTCGTTAACTCAAAATTCCGCCATGACGCAACCAAATGAAGCGCGCGAAGTGAGTAGCGAAGCGAACATGCCACAAGTGTTCAATACATTTAAAAATGCATTCTGCGAGCATTGCAACACCTATCAAATTTCTTGGTTCTGCGCTGTGCGCCAACACATTTTGAAGAAGTGAGTTAACACAACCGGTGTAGTGAACTAAGTTGGCGCAATTGCGCTGCGCAGCGCAGTGTTACACTTGTTTAAATGTCTACAAACATTCTATATAATAGCTATGTATGCAATAAAGTGGTTTTGTTTAAATTTGATCTGATTTTAACATGCAAATATAATATGAAACAAAATACGATCTGAATAAAATTTACTGTCCGAAAACGTTCCGTTTATTTAAACATCAGGATTGTATAGCTTACAATAAGTATCCGAACGGGGTTTTTGGCGGGAAGTCGAAGAGTGATGTTGTCAATTTGTTTTAATTTCCAAAACTTGTGTTATTTCGACTAATAATGTGTAATGTTGGTGGAATATTAACCATTATGTGTTCTTATATGTGCATGAGTGAAGGTAATTGTAACAAAGTGATAAAACGTGCCTTTTCGACTGCCCTCAAAATGGCCGTTGCAATTGGTATGTAAAGTATCCACCGCTTTACTATCCAGGGTGGGGTACTTCATTAATTTCATTATCATCGTTGTCATCAAATTCATCGGGGAGTCGAATTAATTTAAACAAACACGATTATATATCTCACTGGACACTGGCAAAATACACTTATAATTAGTGTGAAGCCATAACTTGAAGAAGAAGAAGAAGAAGTATCCGAACGTCTAGGCAATGGTACTATCCCACAAAATTAAAAATACGCATTAACTGTCAATATTAAGTTTTGTCACTTTCTATTATACTGCGTGTCTGATTGCTTGACGTTTGCCACATACTGTTACTAAATTCTGTGGTGTCTTTCAAATTTAGTCGTTTACTATTTCCTTTCTTTCTTTTGTTTGACGGTCGTTCACTCCATTCGCTCTCGTTGATTTGGCCAGCATTTGGCCTACATACTAGTAAGAATTATTAGATTTTAGTTAACATTTTCGTAAATGTAGTACACTCCTTCAGTTGTTTCTGTAATTAAGTGACATGGTTAAGTGATATTAACAACAAAATGCCTAGCATTAGAAAGTACAGACGCGACACCAGCGAAGTCAGCTGTTGTCTAAAATATGTTATTTTTGGTGTAAATGTTTTGTTCTGGGTAAGTGGTCGTTTTTCATAAATTTACATATTGAATGAGAAGAATGACATTGTGGTTGTTCTTTGCCCTTTAACTAAACACAGTCAAGGTTAATGGATTGTCAAAAAATCTTATAGATGTTATAAGTTTATATTATGTGGCCCATGGTAATATGAACTCTTGTTACCGACAGACGTTGCTTTCATCTCACCTGAGCAAAATATTCAATGAATTGAGGTCAGCCTATGCTCGATTGGTTGTTATTCAGTATAATTACTATAACAGTAAATTTAACAGCCCACATCCTGCTTAATGAGGTTAAGAAACAATTATAAAAGGCTGTGTTATTTTGGCCTTGAATTAATAATTATGTGCAAAAAAATATATATATGTATAGCATTATTATAAAAAAAAAATGAAATAAACACTGTCATGTTTACTTTAAAATACAATGAACTGGTTTTTACACACTTCTTCTGATTTTTTTTTAGACAAATGGTAGCCTATATCCTTGTCCAGGCAGTCTGTCTCCTTACCAAATTTTATGATAATCTGTCCTTAACAGATTTGTTCAGATGTGAAATACATTTAAATACAAATAAGGGACAACCTATCACCACATTCAATGTTAATTTGAATTAACACTCCAAAATTATAATAACAGAATTCAATTTTTAATAATATGCTTTTAAAGTATGACACATTAACGATATCTGCATCCATTTATAATCTCGCTATCTATGTCATCATGCCAGATCCCTAGTGGGGCAGGCATAGAGTATAGTTACGCTTATATTTCTCAAGTAGACTTACATTCTGAACACTTAATACCCTAGACATCAAGATGGTCTAGCTATGTGGCAAGCATCTTCTTTCTACTATTAATGATGATAGACATTCCAAATCGCTACAGACACAGTTCAGTAATATGATTTGATACAACATACATAATTATTGTAGATTAATCATAATCATACATATCTTAATTAATTAAAAATTGCCTGCCTATTATGATAACATATATTTTCCTCTATACTTCGTAATGATTGTTATAATATTGTCCAGTTCCTTTTTCCTCCATGTGTTAAAGAATGTAGATAACATATGTACATTCATGCATACATACCATTTATGTATACATACTTTCATTCCTAGGGCAAACAGAAGTAAGAGCTAGTATTATACATTGATATACATAACACTAGATTAGCAGTAACGGCGTAAATGTATGTGGGCTAAGAATAAGCCCACAGCCAAGTTTCAAGCTTTTGTCATTCATTGGCCTGCCTGACATTTCTCGAGTAACACATATTAATAAAAAATCACAAAATAGGTATATGCGTGGTGTAACTACGCAAGCGGATACATAATTTTTACTACTTTCCAAACATAAGTTTATTGGTTTTTCTTATATTGACTAGTAAATAAAATAAAAAACCGATTTCAAGTTACAAAAAGAGAACGACGAGAACACCATTTGGTGTTCTCGTCTTTATTGGAAAATGTTGGATAATTGCTTCACCTATAATTATGTACTATACGAATATCTATTTTATTAATTTTTTTGGATCCCAAAGGGTGCAATTTCCGCCAGATCCCTTGCGGGGTAGACAGAAAGTATAGAGTTCCAAAAATTTCATTAGAATATTATGAAAATAAATAAGCTATTTACTCAAAGCGAATATTGTACACATTTCTTTGTTACATAATTGCCTAATGGATCCGGTAAAAAATAGCTTCACCCCATTTGTTCTCACGTGTTACGTAGAAAGCAATTGGGGAATTAACCAAGACTTTTTCTATCGTTTTTTTATTTTAAAAAGCTCCCCCTGGTAATTATTCAATGTCGTGGGTGATGATGATAAATGATACACTTGATATTGTAAAAAGGTTTATTGATAATCCAAATTATCACTATTCTATGATTTAATGATAAATGAGAATTAATGTATGATATGATATATGTGAGCACGCGCGCGATTCTCTTGCTAACCAATTGCGAACTGATGATCGTAATTAATATAATGTGCATGTGTACGTTTACAAACATGAAAATTACACAAACAAATAGCCAGACCTAAGCAAAATGTGTGAGTCACACAAAGATTTGTACTATGTGGGAATCGAACCCGCGACTATTCAGTCTAGTAACTGGAGCGGCCTACCAGTAGGAAATAGGCAACAACGTTTTACTGAGTTTGTTGAAGAGATACGTATTTTGTAAATTTGTATTTATTTTACCCGCTCTAAATAGACTGCAACCATCAACCTGCATATTTTGAATCTATCTATCTATATCATCACGCCAGCTCCCTCGCGGGGTAGGCAGAGAGTACAGAGTTCCAACAGGTTCTTTCCTTACATACCTCTCTGGCTTCCTCCACTCTCATAGTTCGTCTCATACACACTTGCCGGTTACGGAGACGCTTGACTTGCCCTTCAGCTAAGACACGGTCTACTTGGTCATGGTAAGATAGTCTAGGTCTTCCCCGGCACCTACATTCTTCCACTTTCGCATTGTATATCTGTTTTGTCATTCTTTCTTCTGGCATTCTTTCTATATGCCCAAACCAACGGAGCATACCCTTTCTCATCTTTACACCGATACTATCTTTCATACCCACTCGCTTTCTTACTACGCTGTTGCGAATAGGGTCGGTCAGCGTGACTTCGCACATCTTCCGCAGAGATCGAATTTCGACCGCATTTATCCTGCTTTCGTTCTTCTTCTTACATACCCAACTCTCACTGCCATATAACAGCGTTGGGACAAGGACTCCGTTATGCATGGCCAGCTGCGCCTTTTGGCTTAAGTGCCGGCTCCCAAGTAGCCTTCCCATCGCACCATTCAATCTATTACCTGCATTCACTCTTCTCTATACCAGCGGTGTATTTCCCATCCTTACTGAAGGTGCATCCAAGATATACAAACTCATTCACTTGCTCCAACACATCGTTACCAACAACAATCCTTGCATTCGTTCTGGTTTCTTCCCGTTCAAAAACCATAATTTTGGTTTTCTTCACATTCAAATATTTTGAAAATAATGCAATAGATAACATTAGGTGTGTTTGTTTATTACTCATTCAATAATATTTTCATAGTTTGACCACATACCCTAATGGACACTATTAACTAATATCTAAATAATCTGTGTAACAATTCTAATTTCATATAGAATAAAATGAATTAGGTACTATAATAACTTATTTTATTAATTCATGTATTGGATTCTATCTAAAATGTAAAGACGTTAATTAAAAAAATATATAATAAAAAATTATATTCATAATATCATATCATTAAAAATTTATACTCATTGTGCATTTAAATTGTGGGAAATAATCATATAGTAAGCAACACTGAGCCTCCTACTACTAGTAATATTGCTACCTCTATCATCATCATCATCATCTCAGCCTATACTTGTCCACTGCTGAACATAGGCCTCCCCAATCGCTTTCCAGCGTAACCGGTCCGATGCCACCTGCATCCAACGACTTCCTGCGATTTTCACAAGATCGTCGGTCCATCTGGCAGGCGGTCGTCCCACGCTGCGCTTGCCAATACGTGGTCTCCACTCTAGAATCTTTCTGCCCCAACGCCCGTCCGATCTACGCGCTATGTGGCCCGCCCATTGCCACTTCAGCTTGCTAATCTTAACGGCTATGTCGGTGACCTTGGTTCTTCTACGAATCTCCTCATTCCTGATTCGATCGCGTAGAGAAACGCCGAGCATAGCTCTCTCCATAGCTCGCTGAGCAACTCTGAGCTTTTTTATGAGACCTATTGTAAGAGACCACGTCTCTGATCCATATATCATCACTGGTAACACACATTGACTAAAAACTTTAGTCTTAAGGCACTGAGGTATTTTGGATGAGAAGATGTTGCGCAGTTTCCCGAACGCTGCCCAGCTGAGTTGGATTCGTCGATTGACTTCTCTCTCAAAGTTGGACCTACCTAACCGGACTACCTGTCCCAGGTAAATGTATTCATCGACAACTTCAAGAGTAGAGTTCCCAACGGTGAGTGCGGTGGGTACGACATGGACGTTAGACATTATTTTCGTTTTGTCCATGTTCATTTTAAGACCCACTTGTTGAGATACTCTGTTGAGGTCACCGAGCATTCGTCCTAGATCTTCCAGCGACTCCGCCACGACCACAATGTCGTCGGCAAATCGAAGGTGAGTGATGTATTCGCCATTGATGTTGATGCCAAGTCCTTGCCATTCCAAGAGCTTGAAGGCGTCCTCTAAGGTGGCCGTAAACAGTTTCGGAGAAATGACGTCTCCCTGCCTTACTCCTCTTTTTATGGGGATCGCCTTCGTGCACTGCCCCTGTACTCGGACTGACATGGTGGCGTTATTATACAAGCACTTCAACACTTCGATGTACCGATAGTCAATGCGGCATCGCTGGAGAGATCTAAGAACCGCCCAAGTCTCGATCGAATCGAAGGCTTTCTCATAGTCCACAAACGCCAAGCATAGTGGCCGATTATACTCCTCGGTCTTCTGTATAATCTGCCGCAGCGTATGTATGTGGTCTATGGTACTAAAGCCTTCCCGGAAACCGGCTTGTTCGGGAGGCTGGAAGTCATCAAGCCTGCGTTCGAGACGATTCGTGATGACTCTCGAAAACAACTTATAAACATGGCTCAGCAGTGTGATGGGCCTATAATTCTTCAGTAAAGTGTTATCACTTTTTTGAAAAATAGTACCACCACACCCCTGTTCCACGCTTCCGGCGTTTTTCCTTCGAGCAAGACGGAATTAAACAGCCTCTGAAGGACTTTAAGTACCGGCGATCCGCCCGCTTTCAGAAGCTTTGCGGTAATTCCGTCTTCACCCGGCGCTTTGTTGTTTTTAAGTTGTTTGAGAGCCATCCTAATCTCGTACAGGCTGATGTCCGGGATATCTTCAGTGTAGTATCGGGTTAGCTTGGCTCTTGGGTCTTTTACCAAGTCAACAACAGGTTCAGCTACTGAGGTATACAACTGTCCATAGAACCTCTCTATCTCCCTGAGCACCTCTGACCTATTCGACGTTACATTTCCGTCCTCCGTCTTCAGCTTCGTCAACTGGCTTTGCCCAATAGACGCGTCTCTTGCAAACACTTTGGAGCCCCTGTTCTGCTCTATGGTCTCCTCAATACGTCTTGTATTGAAGGACCGTAAATCGTGTCGCAAGGACTTCAATATCTGTCCATTAAGCTGCCTATAGGACTTAGCATCATCGGAGGTTTGGAGTGTCATGGTACGTCGCTCAGCCATAAGGTTTCGGGTGTAGTCAGATAGCTTTTGAGGCCTATTTTTACGGTGGGGCTTAAAATGCTTGGACCCGACCGTATGGACAGTCCTTACCAGCCTGTTGTTGATTTCGTCCACTGATGCGCTGCTGTCTAGCAATTCGAAGCGGTTTGACAATTCGAGTTGAAAGTTCTCGGGGTTTTGGATATGTGCATTAGAAGGTCGGAGCGTAGACTTCATCAGACGCGATCTTTCCATTTTGACATTAATATTTAATGTGCCTCTGACCATTCGGTGATCACTGCCGGTTTTTACCCTGTGAATCACGGAGACATCATTAAATATTTGTCGCTTGGTGCTCATGATGAAGTCTATCTCATTTATTGTGAAACCATCAGGGCTCATCCAGGTCCATTTCCTATGAGACGGCTTCTGGAAGAAAGAGTTCATCATAAAGAGTCCCTCCTTCTCCAGAAATTCGGCCAGCCTCTGACCCCCTGGGGTTGCGCTGCCCATATCCAAATTGCCCCACTCTCAATTCATCATCGCCCCGTTTGCCCAGTCGCGCATTGAAGTCACCCATAACTACTGTAAAGTGTGCTTTGGAAGTATGTATGGCTCTACTAATGTCCTCATACATAACTTCGACCTCATCATCTGAGTATGCCGAGGTTGGTGCGTAGACCTGTATGACCTTCAGCGAATATCTTTTGGATATTCTGAGTATCAGGTACGCTACCCTGCTCGACACACTAGTGATGGACACAACGTTGTTTATGAGTGACTTGTGGACGATAAATCCGACACCACCTTGGGACTGCTGTTCGCCCTCCCGGTAGTAAAACAAGTTGCCGGATTTTAAGGTTATCGTGTCCTCGCCCTCTCTTCGGACCTCCGATAAACCAACAATATTCCACCGCAACTTGTTTATCTCTTCTTCCAGCTCAACAAGCTTCTCATCTGTCCTTAACGTGCGTGCGTTGTATGTCACCAGGGCCAATTTTCGTAGTTGGTGGTAGCCTAATCTCTGCCGGAGATTCTTAGCACCCCTTGTCCTGTCGTTACCATAGCTGCTACCGTGGCCAGGACGAACAGGACCGCCGGGGACTAGGGGCCTGGTTTTATCATTTTCTTCCATTTTAATAAATTGGGGGGGTTTGCCATACTCGCCACGCTTGGCAGGCGGGTTGGCGAGCGCAGTGTTTGATGGTAGAAGTGTTAAGGGAACGCTGCTGCCCATTCCCTAGTTTTCCCTTAGTCGCCTTGTACGACACCCGATGGGATGAGATGGGTTGGTCCTATTCTAAGCCGGGAACCACGCGGCCGACTTCTATCGGATCGACGTAATGTCGATATGGTGGGGAACAAGAGTAAAAGAGATGGTTATATGTTTACTCTAAATGATGTATTGGATTTAAAGCTATGTCGGCATACTTTTAAGTCGTTACACTTTTTTCGACGCGCCGAAGTGACGTTTGCTTCTCTATGTATTTACCTCAATGGTATTATATAAGTATGAAATAAAACAATTTTTCTGACTTTATTGCAGTTTATTTTAGGGTTTACGTACCTGCCATTTTAAATGCTTTATATCACAGAAAGGGTCATAGGAAGCACTAAGGTACTTGACATCTGAAAGTCATTGTTATTCTTAAAAACTTTAAATAAACCGCTGAAAAATGGGAAGAAATAATTTTAATCTATGTAATATTTGCATCAATCTAAGAAGTCATTATTATAATTTACATTTATTCCTTTTAAAGATGGGATATTGAAATATACAATATCTTGAGTGTTTACAAATGTCTATTCAATTCTTACATATCAATGCGTCCGAAGAACAAAGTCCTATAATCCAGTATTAATATTTGGCATAAATAACTTAATTGAAAAGCATGAAAGTTAGCATATGTAATTTTGTTCTATAGAAATGTCAATATACATATGAACTAAACATGTAGAAGTGCTCATAGATACAGAATCTAGCAGAAGTAGTCTGAGTGTGTATTGTGGTTAGTTAATTGGTGTGTTTGTGTTGAGTTAAAACAGGCTATGTGAAGTTTTAGAAGTCATTTAATATTACTAGGCATGCCTTTTAAGTTCTGTCGTTTCCATACTTCCCGGTAATTTTGAATTTGGAACTGTTCTATATATGAATGTGTTTAAATTTTGAATCTCAAAACAGTTGAAAGTATTAGGATTAATGCTGTTGTTTAGTCACAGCGTCGATTGGAATCTGTCAGGTTACGTACGAAAATGAATCTTTCTAAGGAAAATGTTCGTGCAATAATTTTCCACAACTTTAGAAGAGGCCTGACACGGCTTCATTGTTTTGAAGAGTTAACATCTGTGTTCAGTGATGAAGCCCCATGTCTGCGGACTGTCGAACGCTGGTATTTAGAATTCCAGCGTGGACGTACTAGTGTTAGTGACAAATATCGCGAAGGACGCCCAAAATCCGCCTTCACTGAAGATAACATCATTGCTGTGAGACAACTAATTCTCGAAGATCGTCATGTGACGTATCGAGAGATAGTGGCTCTATTAGGCATCTCAGGGACAACCATTCAGAAGATCTTGCATGAAGCGCTTGGTGTGAGAAAGCTAGTTTGCCGGTGAATACCGCATCTGCTTTCCGACGAACACAAGGCGGCCCGCGTCCGATGGTGTAAGAAAACTGCAAAGGTTCAACCGAGGAGAGTCAAATCACGTCTACGACATCATCAGTGGTGACGAATCTTGGATCTATGCCTACGATCCTGATTCCAAACAACAATCTACAATCTGGGTCTTTCAAGACGAGCCAAAGTCGACTAAAGTTGTTCGTTGCGACTATTGCACTTGAGGATCGTAGAGCGGTTAACGCAGAGTGGTATACCACAGTTTGTTTACCACAAGTCATCGCCGAACTTCGAAAATCTAACTCAAAGCGACGCATCATCCTGCACCACGACAACGCAAGCTCACACAGCGCTCGTCAAACGATTGAGTATTTGAAGCAGGAAAAAGTAGAAATTTTTGACCATCCTCCATACAGTCCTGAACTAAGCCCTAACGATTTCTTTACATTTCCTAAAATTAAGAAAAGTCTTCGTGGTCAAAGGTTCCAGTTCGGTGAAGAAGCAGTCGACGCTTTCAAGTCAGTCATTTTGCACACCCCCACTTTAGAGTGGAATAAATGTTATAATAACTGGTTTGAGCGAATGGAAAAGTGTATTAAGCTACGTGGTGAATACTTTGAAAAACAATAAAAAGTACTATAAGGTTCTAGTTGTGTTTTTTTCTTCAAACGACAAAAACTTAAAAGGCCTGCCTTGTATTTAATTGCATTCTTCAACAAAGTGTATGGGGGAGAACAATGTAAACTGGACAAGGTTCCCTTAAGAAAAATTACACAATAAACCTATGTCATTACAGCTACATGGTACTTGCATTAAAATAACAAAGGCAGTGTAGTAATATGTATGTATGTAATGTGATTATAATCTATTTTGTAGTTTACCCAAGTTTATAGTGTAACTGCCTTCTATCATTGTTTATGTTGGTTCTTTTGCAATAAGACCATCAATTGTACATACCTGTCTTTAATAAGTGTTGTTATTATTAATTGCAATTTCACTAGTGTACAATAAAAAGTACTTTATCAACTTTTATCACAAGTACCCAAAACTGCTATCCATATTGCTAACTTGTTTTTACACAAATCAATATCAATATCTTCTATTTATATCTGGTACACACTGGTATACCAGTGTTTCCCATTTAGTGGTACGCGTAACCCTGGGGGTACGTGAAGTCACTTAAAGAGGTATGTGCGGTAATATCTTGAATAATTAATTAAATCAGAAAAAAAAACAATTACGCAAACAACAATCGCCAAAATATATTTTGAGTGGATTTATAGGTAAACCGTCATAAACTTGATCCTCCTGATAGTAGCGGGACATGAGGCGAGGGAGCGCTCGACTAATCAACTCATCTCCTGACCGTCCGTTAGTTAGTATAGTTCGGGGATTATGGGGTACGCGAGTTAGAGTTATTTTTGAAGGGGAGCGCAAAAACAAAAATTGGGAACCACTGCTCTATACTCATATATAAATGGAAGTCACTCGCCATGTCTTTCTTATGTATGTGATATCTATCTATCTATCTATAACCTCACGCCAGATCCCTTGCGGGGTAGGCAGAGAGTACAGAGTTGTATGTGATATGTACGCGTTTATATCAGTATTATTCACGGATTAGTAGTAGATGACTTTGTACTCTGCCTACCCGGCAAAGGATTTGGCGTGATGATATACATACATACATTAATAATCAGACTAATTCGCGAAGATTTAGGTGTAATAAGTTATAGCCCATTGAGTTTCTCGCCGGGTCAGTGGAGGCCGCGTTCTCAACCGGTGGTAGATTAGTAAGATAAAAAGAATATATACTACAGATAGGCCTATTTGTAAGTGCACCTGCAGGATTTATAAAAAAAACAAATTTATTGAGTTTGACACGGTTTTCTGCCAATTGGCCGAAATATGTTAATATTTGTCCATGCTACCGTGTAAAGCTGGTGCAGATCGCTACATTTGTTACAGAGAACCTTTTGTTACCTCGCTATGATTAGTTGATTAGATAAACTATAATAATGTTGTTTTAACAATTCCAGTTCCTGGGCCTGATTGTGTTAGCTGTGGGCGTGTGGGCTTGGAGCGAGAAGGACACATTCAACAACTTGTCAAGGCTCACCAACATTGCATTGGACCCGGCATTCATACTAATATGTGTGGGTAAGTATCATAATGGCTGCTACATAATATAAGATATGGTTACCCGTCAGTGTTAGTCAAACATGTACCATAGTACTGTTGAATTGTTTCTCGTTCCACATTACACTGGAGCTATAACCAATTGTTTTGTACGCACTCTTACATATTTTATAGTAACCCTTTTTTTCTCTTACCATTATTATTTTATTATGTACCTTTACAATGTCTTTATTTTGTAAATGAGAGGACTATGTAGACACTGATTGATACCATGAATGCAATGTATACCTAAAAATCTTTTTAAAAAATGGTAAACCGACTTCAAAAAGCAAGAAATAAATATATTATTTTTTACTCTTTGAAGTAAACTGACTTCAGAAACCTTTTTTTTTTAAAGATTTTTATTTTACAATTTTAAGTGAGGAGTGAATTATTTACTAATATTTATATACCTATATTATATTATTTTGCTAAGTTGTACAGAAAGGTACCTACAGGATTGATGTAATAACCATAATAACGGAATCTATACATTCGGGCTGTTCGCCGTTAAGGAGTCCCCTGGTGTATCTTCCAAGTCCAAAGTTCAATACCGATTTCAATAAAATGGGACCACCTTGAAACTATACTAAACCCAACGCAAAAAGAATCATCAAAATCAGTTCATAGATAAAGACGTTATAAAAAACAGACGAATTGTCAACCTCCTTAATTTAATTCTTTAATTCTTTATTGTACACACAGAAAATGTTACAAACTAAAAATAATAATAAAATAAAATGTACAAAGGCGAGCTTAACTCAAAATTGAGTTCTCTGACAGCAAACCTTTGAGTGACAAAGAGACAAAACATTAAAACAATTTCCTCCTTTTTTGATGTCGGTTAATATTCTAATTATTTCTATGGCACCTATAGGAACTATAGGATTTACTTAATACTCATAATATCTCAATCTACGCTGTATCTCAATCTGTATCTTTAAAGTTCAAGGTCGAATATCGATGAAATTAAAATGGGACCACCTTGGAGCTATACTGAACCCAATGCAAAAAGAATTACCGATTCATTGATTCTTTTTGCATTGGGTTCAGTATAGCTCCGGGGCAGTCCCATTTTAATTGTATTGGTATTGGACCTTGGACTTGAAAGATACACCACGGGACTTCTTGACTACAAACAGCACGAATGTACAAAATTATTTACTATAAGCATTCTATAAATCCTGTAAGTACCTTACTGTATTATAATATAATATCGGTATATAAATATATATAATTATTTCCTCATCAATCAAAATTGAAAAATAAAAAACTTTAAAAAAAGGGAAACCGATTTCAAAAAGCAAAAAGTCGCACTGACTTCAAATATTTAGACCCACAAGTAACCGATTGCACTAACCAGCACCGACTCCAAATATATATTTTTGGTTTTAGAATACGGTTTCCCTTTTTTTAAAAAAGTTTTTTATGTTCATTTATAAAAAAATCGTAATATATCGTTATAAAAAAACTTTTTATTTTGATTTGTCTGTCAAGTGTATTGAATGCCTTTCTTGGAGTTGTCCGTAAGGGCGCCCCGGGGGCCTGACTTGTAACAGTCATATATATTATTAGTCTGCCTTCAGCAAAATAATCTCTTCAAGCAGCTTACATAATAGGGGATGAAAATTTTACTACACAAGGAATATGTGTATCGTTCTCGTGGGAAAAGCATTTGTAGTGTGGTAGTGACATTAGAAGAAGTCATTCGTAATATTACTACAACGCCCCAGTCCCTCCCGTGACCATAAGTTTACTTACAGTACTCGAAGCACTCGAAGTGACGGGAACATAAAAAAATCATTAAACTAGTTTTATTTCCTGTCTGATATTTACATCACGTAAATTCTTTTGGCGTAAACCGCATAATAAGATGCAACTAAATAGTAAAACCATTAAGCAGCCAGTCATGGCATTATATTGGATTTTTGGAGATCATTCTGAAATGACAAAAGATGAATGTGTGACTTTGACCACCCCTTCCGGGATAAAAATCGATAAAACGCCATCCAAAGCAGAATCAAAGTAGTTTCCTGAGTCATTGGTTTCACAATATGACTAAATTATGAATCAGAATTATTTTAACAGTCCTTTTATCGTGATACTTTTTATATTTCATTTCATTAGTCATCACCATCACTTCCAGCTCATTCCACCCACTGCAGGGCATAACCCTCTTATGCCACATATCCCTATCTTGAGCCAATCTTGGCCAGGTCTTACCTATGCACTTAACAACATCATCGACCCATCCTTGTACTGGCCTTCCATGATTGCGATATCCCTTTTTATATTTACTTTAAAGGATACAGTTATATTAGACTTGATGAAAAGACCTCGATGACAGATTAATTTGACCTAGAGAGACTAAATTGCAGCCAAAGCTCTTTTTCTCGAAGAGATGAGTAGGCAAATGTGTGGGCCGATGACCGACTTAAAGCGAACGATTAAAAGGAATTAATCACTAGTGTACATTTATATACGATGGGTAATCAATATTATCTCAGAGCATTTGTTCATTGTCAGTGTTCTTATAAGATCTGGCACTGATCATGGCGTACCTATTTGTATAAATATTTTTTTCATTTGGCAAAGAAAAATAAACCGTGTTCTGGTTTATACAGGGTTATTTTTTGCTTGTTTAGGCCTATTTCATATATTGTCTAAATTGTGTGATTACAGGCACAATCACGTTCATAATAGGCTTTACCGGCTGCGTGGGCGCACTGCGTGAGAACACGTGCTTGTTGGCCTGTGTAAGTGCTATTGTTACTTCAGTTTATTGATATTTATCGAGATCTTGCGCTATAAATGTTCCCTGACTGGGGTTTTTATGTAACAGTATAAATTCTCATGCTAGAGTAAAGGTCATTGAGAATTAATTGATTGTGTTGATCTTGGGCGTTAATTCTACTATCAAATATCCGCAAAACTGAATCTTATCCGCCGCCAGTCAACGGTATATTGCTGATTTCGTATTCTACTAAAATTTCGCTAAACAGAATTCCGCAAAACAATCTAACCGTCGTCGATTAACGGCGTGCAGCTGGTTTCGTATTTTACTAAAGTTTCGCTAAATAGAATTACACAAGATCTAATTTTAAATGACGCTAATTAATGGGGATTCGCTGTTGTCATATTCTACTAACATTTCAGTAAACCAAATTCCGCAAAACGGAATTTTAGCCGCCGCTGACCTTGATATAGCTCTTTCGTATTATATTAAAATTTCGCAAAACTGAATCTTTACCGCCGACGATCGACGGCGTTTAGCTGTTGTCGTATTCGAATGATCTTTGCACACCGAATCCTGCAAACTGAATCTTAACCGCCGCTAATTTCGTATTCTACTAAAATTTCGCTAAACCGAATTCCTCAAAACCGTATCGTAACCGTCGCCGATCTATGGCGTTAGCTGTTTTCGTACTCTTTGCGGAATTTTGTTAGCAAAATTGACGCGCATTGGTATTTGCAAAGGTATCAAGGTTTTTGATAAACTTCTTTTTTGTTCAGTATGCCGTCTTCCTTGCCCTTCTGCTATTGGCCGAGATGACTACCGGGATATTGTTCTTCGTGTTCAAGGATTGGGTAATTAATTTATCAATATTTTTCCTTAATTTAAGTCCATTTTAAATTCAAAGCAAATAGTATACATAGGTTGATGCTCATTAGGTTGGAATTTAGCTATTTGCTTTTTCCTCGTTTTTATAGGTATCTCATAGCAGGTTCATGTACATATAAATTATAGTTTTGACTGTAACTTTTATGTATAATGTGCAATAAATAAATAGATCTTGTGGTGCGGAGATAGAATGAGCGCAATTTCTTTAATGAATTAGCAGTATTAGCGACTAATAGAGTCAAAACGATTTAACATACATTAATCAACTTGTCTTTTCATCAGTGGGCTCGCTCCTTATTGCATTAACTATGTGAAATAGGATTGTTAGCTATGTGAAACATGTTGCTCCAAAACTGTTTGGCCATTCGAGGATATGACTGAAGGATGATATTTCCTGGTTTGCAGATAAAACAGCAAGCAACAACTGGCTTCCAAACGTTCATCACACATTACAGGGAAGATCCTGACCAGCAGAACTTGATAGACTGGATACAGGAAGACTGGGTGAGTAATTCAGATTTTGAAATGTTCTGTAATTTTACAATATTGATTTCTTAAACGATATAACTGACACTGCAGTAAGTTTATTCTTACAACTATGTAAGTATAAGGTAACTACATTAGGCTTGTTTTATAGATATTTTCTAGTTCCGCAAATAGACGCACTAATCGATCTAAACAATGAAATGATGCTACTTAACGGCCTTCATAATTGCCAATAGCAATTTTGGAGCCTAAGAAAGCGTAGGTATATCTTATAGATATTATTGTAAAAATATTTTTTAGTATTTGCGTATGCGTTACGACCCTTCCATCCAGATAAAAACTATATACTCAAAAGAAGACGCCAACTAACTTTAAATACTGTTTTGTTGTTACTTTTATTAGCGATTTTTAAATTATTTAAATCTGGGGTCCTGGGATTGTTTAAGTTCACTAAAAAGTCTATGCTTGCAGTAGCTATTTGGTGCGGGTTATTTCCATCCCTCTAATATGGTCGAAGACGGTGATGGTTGCTCAAGTCGTGACTGGTCCTCCTAGAATCCTTTATGATTCTTTAAAAATATTATTAGTAATATATCTCAGTCGTAAGGCATAACACTGGAGCTAAATTGAATGCTTTATTTTTGTGAAGCTAAGTTTATTGTTTTAATATTTAGTAAATGTAAATGTCTATACAGATAATCATAAAAAAATGAATTACACAAAAGAAACAAGCCTGCTGAGATTCTCTCTGGATCTTCTTAGTAAAGGTCGCGTTTCGATCCGGTGGTAGATTAGTAAGTTAAAAAAAAATGTTTCACAGGGAGGTTTCTGGTCTGGAAGAGGATGTTCGGATCAAGTTTTCTTCCTCCGTAACATCGTAAAGTAGCATCTGGCAGTAGGCCGAAAGGTTTTCTGCGGTTTTGTGGATCCGGAGAAGGCGTTTGATAGAGTCGTGCGAAGGAGACTTTTGAGACATTTTACCAGAGTATGGTATAAACGGCACTCTGTTGCGAGTCGTCCAATCCACGTATGGGTACAGCAAGGCATGCGTACGGGTGGGTGGTAACACGTCACCCTGGTTTGACGTTAAAATCAGCATCAAGCATGGTTGCGTGTTGTCCGCCAGATTGTTTATAATATATCTGGATAAAAGTCTTCAAAGTCTGATTGCGATGAATGAAGGGGTAAAAATGGGTGATCTAGTGGTAAACAACTTATTATATGCAGATGACGTGGTTTGAATAGCGCCAACAGCCACTGATCTGCAAACACTAGTCACAGTTATGAAAGACGACTGCATGAACAATGGCTTACATTTGAATATAAAGAAAACCAAAATTATGGTTTTTGAACGGGATCAAATCAGAACGAATGCAAGAATTATGGTTGGTAACGATGTGCTGGAGCAAGTGAATGTGTTTGTATAATATGGATTCGCCTTTAGTAAGGATGGGAAATACATCGTTGATATAGAGAGAAGAGTGAATGCAGGGAATAGAGTGAATGGTGCGATGGGAAAGCTACTTGGGAGCCGGCACTTAAGCCAAAAGGCGGAGCTGGCCATGCATAACAGCGTGCTTGCGGCGGTGACAACTGGGTATGTAAGAAGGAGAACGCAAGCAGGATAAATGCGTTCGGAAGGCGAGCTCTGCGGAAGATATGCGGAGTCAAGCAAGACCGACCGTATTTGCAATTGCGTAATAAGAAAGCGTGTAAGTATGAAAGATAGTATCGTTGTAAAGATGAGGAAGAGTATGCTTCGTTGGTTCGGGCATATAGAAATAATGTCAGAAGAAAGAATGACAAAACAGATATACAATGCGAAAGTGGAAGGATGTAGGTACCGGAGAAGACCTAGACTATCTTATCATGATTAAATAGACCGTGTCAAGAGTCTCCGTAACCGGCGAGCGTGTGTGAGAGTGGAGGAAGCCAGAGAGGTATGTAAGGAAAGAACTTGTTGGAACTCTGTACTGTCTGCCTACCCCGCAAGGGAACTGGCGTGATGATTGGAGTTAGAGTTCTAAATAAAGTTTTGAAAAAAATATAGCAGAACATGTACATACAGTCGGCTGCGATTTGATAAAACCCCTTTTCAAAGTATAAAATGTGATAAAATTATATTAATATTGCACATAAACGATTAATGTAATAATAAGAATACTTGATTTGTTCAACTTTGAAGTATTCATTACTATTTATTGCAACAGTTTTCACCTTGTTGCAGCTGATTGTGCATGCCCTGCACTGCATAGCTACAAGTTATAGATGAAGATAATAAAAATTTAAATATATGACTAATGATTTCTTGTGTGCGTGAATGATGTACGCTGTAGATCGCGGGGCCTTTACAGCTTCACCGGAAAAGGACTAATGATTTCTTTTCTGATAGCTACAATGCTGCGGCGTCGAAGGGCCTCGCGATTGGGATCGGAATGCGTACTTTAATTGTTCGAGCGGTGCAGTCGGCTCGCGGGAAGCCTGCGGGGTGCCATTCAGCTGCTGTCGAAACAAACCACAGGACATCATCAGGAACAAGCAATGCGGCTATGACGTCAGGAAACCGACTTATGTAAGTATTGTCTTAGCAATATTTATAGGTAGAGAATCGAGGAAACAAGAGAAGTGGAAGGGATGAACATGGATTGCAGCTGTTTTTGTCTGGTGTCCTGGAAATTATAATTAAAAAAAATAGTTTTGTCAAAGAGGTGGTGGTAGCACCACCTCTTCGACAAAACTATTTAAATTTTTGGGTAGCTGTGAAAAAGCAACAAAGCTATAAACTGCGTATATCCACATCTCTTTCTAATAGTTAATATATATAATAGCTTTGTTAAAAAGGTCGTGGTATGTTCCCTGATCTGTCCTGTTTCCTGTGTACAACAATAAATCTATATACAGAATAGGTTTATGGACATAACTTCCTTATTTTGTGACTCTATATGCCCAAAAAATCTAAATTGAACCACAAGTAAAAAAGAAACGATTTTTCCTACAACTTTTGTCAGATATTGTATACATGATTAGAATAAATATGTAATAGATGATACTTCATACCGTTAGAGGTTCATATCACTGGCACTTCAAGCCACTGGCATTTAAGGTCTTATTGGCAATGACTTTAGCAAGTGAGCGAGCGAGTGATCCACGAGCGCGGCTGCTTAGCGGCCGCTGAAGATTGGCTTCAACGGCACTTCATGCAGATCGCCGCCGTTATGCTCGCGCCACTGGCACTCAAGGTTTAATTGCCATTTGATGACGTCACTTACGTTGCTAGAATCTTGTTTCTACGTAGTTATATCATGGGAAAATGTGAATGGAAAATTCTTTGTTCGAAATTTGAAAAACTTTGTCTATGTTTTAGCCTTCATTTGCAGGAACGCTTTTTTCGACGTAAGTTTTTGAGGCGCTGTAAGCGCTTTGGAGAATTTGCGTTTGCCATTTATTTATTTCAGCGCTTTATAAACGCGCGTTGAAAAAGCGTTTTTGCGAATGAGGGGTGATACTCGTAGTTTCATTTATAACCGCGCAAATAATAAGAATGTTTTTTGAAGTTTGTTTTTAATTGAAGCATATGGAATTGTGAATAAGACGCGGTTAACCTGGACAGAACTTATACTGAACTTCTTCTGGGCTTTATTATTTCCCCCACATTTTTCCATAAAGCTATTGTGTGTAAGCTACGATAGTTGCACTTGGTCTATTTTTGTATTATCTTAGTACTTTCGCATAATTTTGTTGATATGTAGGCATTAGCCGGCACGAGCCGTGAACTAACTTCTAGGCCATCTGACTGAAGGAGAGGAGTGGCAGACATTCTTTCACTGGATTGCTCCATTTAAGTCGAACGTAGCCATCTGTTGAAGTCTGTAGATGCAGTGTACATTCGCTCGTAAATAAAACACATGACGGACGATTTAGCTCAGTGCTTAGAGCTTAAGCCGCTCCGCCCACTGTATCTTATAGTCGCGGGTTCAATTCCCGCACGGGGCAAATCTTTGTGTGATCCACAGTTATTTGTTCCCATCTGGGTATTTCTGTATGTGAAGTTTGTGAACGCACCCACGACTCAGGAATAAGTACAAGTGTGCTGATACGTTATTTTTTTTTAAAAAACAAGACATTTTAGCTTATCATTTTAGCTAAAGTGCGAAGTGACGGACGATTTAGCGCAGTGGTTAAGGGCTTAGCCCGCCCCGCCCACTGTGTCTAATAGTCGCGGGTTCGATTCCCGCACGGGACAAATCTTTGTGTGATCCACAATTATTTGTTCCGGTCTGGGTATTTGTGTACGTGAATTTTCATGTTTGTAAACGCACCCACGACACAGGAATTAATCCTAGTGTGGGGCAACGTTTTTTTTTTTAAAAGAAAGAAAAGAAAAAAGAAAGAAAATGTTATTGTTCGTGACTGTACACATGTTATTAGTGATAATGACTTGTGCCGGCAATTGTACTTATATTATTTTGTAGATACTTAGTAGCTAGCATGTAGTTAGCGTTTTTGTTCACACTTTTCGTTTCATTTTGTTCTAGAATTTTGATATATCAAAGATAATATATGACAAGGGGTGTTTAAGCGCCGCCGAAGAGTGGTTCGACCACAATCTGTTGATTGTTGCGACCTCCGCTGTTTGTACTGCTTTTGCACAAGTAAGTTTTGTTTGTAGATGCACTTTTTGTATGTGGCTCATTCGATTAGCGGCTCTGTTATGTGTCTCAAAGTTGTGCTTTGATGACGTCACAGTACGTGACGTCAGGTCACGTCCCCTACTCGAAAAACTGTACTATTGTATTTGTCAAACTTTATTATAAATTTTAAAGAGCCAGATATACATAGTAGGCCCGCAGTTCATTTTTATTTCAGCACTTTTAAGCATGAATTATATAAATTGTTAGGTATGCTATTAATTTGTAGTAATGCGTTAACCACATACCATCTGATATTAGATTAATAACTTTAATTACATAGTTAAAATATAAAGATTATGGTTGGTAAATATGTGCTGGAGCAAGTGATCTGCAAACACTAGTCACAGTTATGAAAGACGACTGCATGAACAATGGCTTACATTTGAATATAAAGAAAACCAAAATTATGGCTTTTGAACGGGATCAAATCAGAACGAATGCAAGAATTATGGTTGGTAACGATGTGCTGGAGCAAGTGAATGTGTTTGTATATCTTGGATGCGCCTTCAGTAAGGATGGGAAATACACCGCTGATATAGAGAGAAGCGTGAATGCAGGGAATAGAGTGAATTGTGCGATGGGAAAGCTAATTAGGAGCCATCACTTAAGCCAAAAGGCACAGCTGGCCATGTATAACGGAGTGCTTGTCCTAATGCTGTTATATGGCAGTGAGAGTTGGGTATGTAAGAAGGAGAACCAAAGCAGGATAAATGCGGTCGAAATGCGAGCTCTGCGGAAGATGTGCGGAGTCACGCTGACCGACCATATTCGCAACAGCGTAGTAAGAAAGCGAGAAGGTATGAAAGATAGTATCGGTGTGAAGATGAGAAATGCTCCGTTGGTTCGGGCATATAGAAAGAATGCCAGAAGAAAAAATGACAAAACAGAAGTGCAAAAGTGGAAGGATGTAAGTACCGGGAAAGAACTGGACTATCTTACCATGACCAAATAGACCGTGTCTTATCTGAAGGGCAAGTCAAGAGTCTCCGTAACCGGCGAGCATGTATGAGACGAACTATGAGAGTAGAGGAAGTCAGAGAGGTCTGTAAGGAAAGAACCTGTTGGAACTTTGTACTCTTTGCCTACCCCGCGAGGGAGCTGGCGTGATGATATAGATAGTTAGATTAAAAATATTAAATTTGCTTAAAAATATCTAATACCAATTAGTTCTGTAATTATTGTATGAATAATAATGCGTGGTATTTAAAATAGAAGTTGTTTTAGATGATTAGTTCTTGCGCATACGTAGATAGGTCACGAGAGGTAATGCGCATACGCAGGTGAGGCATGTGATTGGCTGTAAAGATCTAATAATAACGTGATTTTTTTCTAAATCTTTTTCTGTTTTAAATATGTAATAACTACTTGAAAAAAACATTGGAGGTCTGACTCATCTTAACTTTTCCTTTATGAATATTATTTTTACCGTTTTGTTATGTAATGTAATATCCATTGTACATTGGTTAACGCATTACTCGGTTATTTAAAATCATCATCACATTACGTTACATATTTACCTCTTCATACAGATCCTCGGCATCTGCTTCGCGCAGAACCTACGCGCCGACATATTCGCGCAGAAGGCAAAATGGCACTGACAGTCCGCCTCTCCTGCGGCCGTGTGACGCGCGCGTCTCACCCGCGGCCAATACACTGCGCTCTACGATGTACTGACGTGAGATCATGTGAAACTGATCCAAACAAAATAAAATCAACTCTACAATGAGACCGCAACAAAATGCTTCGTATATTGCTGGGGGTTGATGTGTGTAATTACGTTTTAGAAGGCGGACTGATTTGGTTCCTTTACTGCGGACTAATTTGCTAACTTATGCATGCATGAGATATTTGTATCCTATGCATGCAAGGCGCTCGTAGCGCTGTGCGACCGTGGTGTTCTCACCGATTACCAAGGTTAAGCAGCGTTCGACTCGGTTGGCCCGAGATGGGGACCGTTTGTGGCATATTCATATTCGAGCGTCTCCGTGCTTCGGAAGGCACGTCAAGCTGTTGGTCCCGGCTACCACTTAATGTGGTAGTCGTTAAGCCGAGTTGGAAGCTTTAAAGGCGGCTCGATAAGTTCCAACAGCAGGTGGCCACAAACCTGTTTCCACCAATACGCACTGGGTCCGCGTGGTGGAGTATGACCTAATCTCTCTCACCTCAATTAGTGAGAGAAGGCCTTTGTCCAGTAGTGGGCAATATAGGCTAATATAATTTTTTTATGCATGCATAAATTAGCAAATGTATGGATACTAAACTTATGCATGCATGCATGAGTTATTTATATCTTATGCATGCATGCATAAGTGTTGCTAAACTCCGTCTGAGTCCGAGTATTAGCTTGAATTTGTCAAACATTTTATCTATGACAAACCTAAGTTTAATGGTATTTGTCATACATTTTATGAAAGTCCTCCTCTTTGTTAGTCCATAGAGTTTTAAGTGATTGACTACATTATGACAATATCCATTATGACTCGAAATTGGTTTCATTGTAAAAATAATTTACTTAAATTTCACACATCAACTCGAACATTGGAACATGCATTTATTTACTACTTGTTAAACAATTTGTGTCGTGCAGATTAATTATTGTACTTACACCGCAAGTGCTATGAACTCATCTCATCTTACTATCCCTATGGCTTATCACTTCATGGGGCCATAAAAAATATTCTTAAAAAAAGTCGATCGATTTATGGAGCGTAGAGTCACCAACACAAGTAATCACACATTCTTAGTTTTTCACACTCTTTATTTTGTTTCACCAAAGTTTGTGAACGTTGTCAAAACGCAAAAACATATTGCTAATGTTGCCAAATACTTTTAAGAATAAAAAAAATATATATATTTGGTACAAAATAAAAGTGTGGCAGCGATTTTAAAATTGAGAATTTTCAGTGACTTACCTCTCGGACCTTACCATAAAACCAGAAATCATGTTCGTTATTAAATGTTATCGTGAATGCACGCCGTTCTGCTCACACTAGAGATTAATTAAATAGCGACGAAAGAGACAATCTCAAGACGAAAATATGACTACTGTTCGTGTATCGCGTCATCTCGTTCCTACATCGGTATTTAGTATGGCCCCATTTCTTCACAGTTCTCTTTCTATCTCCGCGTTCGCTCTTACGTTCTAAATATCTCAAATTCCAAACTTGACTACTGTTCGTGTATCGCGTCATCTCGTTCCTACATCGGTATTTAGTATGGCCCCATTTCTTCACAGTTCTCTTTCTATCTCCGCGTTCGCTCTGGCGTTCTAAATGTCTCAAATTCCATACATGCACTGTCCAAATCCTACTTTGTGTACATAACATGTTAATGTTGTTGATAGAATTATCCAATGTGTAAATGTCCTTATGGAGTGAAGTTAGTTTCGGAATATTAATTAAGAATAATACTTAATAGGTTAAATGACATGACATCCATGAAGTACATGCAAAAGTGAACTTTGTGTCTTTAGGGTCAGTGTTCATTTTGGGCTCCGACTAATTTAATACCTTATTCAAGCTATGGATTGATAATTTTGATGTGAAGTTAGAGAACAGTCAGATCTGAATGCATATTTAAAAATTGGGAATTTTTAAAACCAAGATAAAGTTAATCTGTGTGTAATTTTGAAAAAACAAAAGACCGATATTTTATATAAATTATTTAATTTTTAATCATAATTATGACTATGACTACTTGCTTCTCTATCAATATAAGTCAATGAAATTTTGGAGATCCCTTTCATGACATACAAATTATGAACTAAGAAAAAAATGTATTGCCTGAATAGTTGTTCTTTACCGGTTGTTCAACTGATCTCAATTTCTGTATAATTCTGTTTAAAATATTTTCGAAGCTAACTCAACTCTAAAGCGATGTGTTCAATTGGCCAATTAGCCTTAACGGGAGCTGTGAGATGAATTTAGTATTGGAATAAGTATTTACGACTAAAACACTTGAAGCTTGTTCAAGATAACCTATAATTATTACGCGGGACTGCCATTTTAAAATCGCAATATTTTATTACTCGCAATAAATATATTTTTTGTTACAAAACTGGTGTTGCCAGAAAAAAAAATACGTCGGTAACGTTGGAAAGCGCTGAATGGTCGTGTGTTGTGCAGCAGGAGAATAATGGTGACAATTTTGGGGGTTGCAAATCAAGCTCAATCTTATACTTGGTACAATTTTTAGTATGTCTTTATATCTTTAGTCGAAAGACGTCATCTAAAGGAAAAAGGCCTGCCCCAAAAACCGCCACGACGACCAGCATTGTCCTATACGCATCCAACTTCTACCCGCGACATTAACCAGGTCATCGGTCTTTCTTAGGGCCTGTCCACTTCATTTATGTATGGCTTAGTATGTCTTAGCACCTATTTTATTATTATTTTTATAAGCCTATTCTGCCCCACTGCAAAGCGAATGCCTCCCCTACCTTTTTCCACCTATCCTGGTGCAGTGCAAGCTGATGCTAGTCCTTATCATAGGAGTCCAGCTCGTCTCGCTACCTCTTTCTGGGCCTAGTACCTATACACGGTGTTATATTGGTCGTTCTGGAGCAAAAACCTAGAAGATGTCTCCAATGCTTACTGTTCACTGTTTTTAAAAAAATAAAAAGAGAACACTACAATAAGTAACATCTCCGTAATAATACTAATTTTGTTCATTACAAAATACCAAGCGAAAAATGACATTGAAGGCTGGCATGGCTTGTCAGCTGACCGGTAGATACCGTGCTATACTAGCTATGATATTCTGATAGGTCAGTAGATTTCATTTATTGAAATGTTCTTTTTATTCAATTTTTTTATTACCAGTGAACAGTAGGCAGTAGGGTACATCACCTGGGCTTTAGCTCCACGACTAATAAAACCGTGTATATTGTTCGTGGAATTGATGGCCGTTGAGGCAGTATAGTAAAGTGGGGCGTAATAAGCATGCCCGCTAGAAAATGGACCGATGACTTAGTGAAAGCCGCCGGTATAAACTTGATGTGTCCAACTACGAGGCAAATACGAAGGGGCCTAAAGAGATTTGTATATGGAATGAAATGCGTCATTGCGCGGGGGTGGCACTGGGGGAGAAGGACGTTACGCCCAACCCACATTTGCATGCGTCATCTGGCGGAGACTGGTAAACACTAAACGGTTCGTCTATGCCAATCTTACTTGTAAGTTCAATTATAGTACGGTAGATGGCATTTTTAAGAAACAATTATTCTAATAGATTACGAAAAAAATACTTACAAGTGAAATGTGATATTATTTACGTGATCAGAATGTTAATGCAGGTAATTTTTGCATGTTAAGATACATCACTTCGTTTAAGGGTTTTAAGCCATGCCCACCGCGATGACGTCAAGGTATTTAGGCAATCAAAAGGCTCGTTAGCTAAGGTCACCTCCTCTTCGTATTTGCTTCGTGTGTACAACGGTTGTTGTGTCGATCTTTGGGGAGACCTTGGTCATGCGGGTGTACGTTTTTTGGGTGATGATTGATATTTTTTTCTACTGATGCAAATGCAGTGTATTAATAAGTACAGTATTTTTGTTATGGGACTTAAAACTTTCTCATAATATAAGTTTTTTTAATTTAGTCAACAGCTTGTTTTGCAGTCCTTACTCAGATCTGTTTTAATAATAATAATTATTATAAACTCATTAATGATAAGTAATACTCATAAATATGAAAAAAATGTTATATTCATTGCCAGATGGTTTTAACTTAACAAAAAAGTATTGGTAGAATAGAAAATTTATGTAAAATTGTAAAAAATGTAATCGTTAACGTATTTGTTGGTATTATTAGGTGCAAATTATATTCGAAAGTATTCATCAAAAGTCTGTATTTACATTTTTATAGTTTGCTAAGTTATGTATTAATTATAGTCTTTTTCACGAATCATGGGTACGGTGACGTTTAATCAAATTCCAATTTACGCATATTGCATTTAAGAATATTAAAAATAAGGAATCCAAAACTAAACAAGAGTATAAAAATTAAAATCTACTTTAATTTTTATTTATACCATATACTGTTTAAAAAATTGCGTAATTATTTAAGAAAAAATTAAAACTTACTCAATTATGTAAATTGTAACGGTTCGCGTTTTAGGGACTGCCACAATGAAATCGTTATAATCGATACATTGTTTTTGAAAATGTACAAAATCGATTACCGAGTTATTCCGAATATATTATTCTATGTATCCGATTGAGAGACATATTATACTCATGGTCAATAAATTAGTAAAAAAACGTGGATGCGTTTTAACTAAAACGGACAGATTCATAGATTTTCAAATAGTAATTCACGTGACGAATTAAGCGATTGTTCTGACCAATTACTTTTTTCGTAAATAAATAATGAAATTACAAGTATTTTGCTTTCTTTATGTGCTTAAATTATTTTTATTAATATCGATTTTTTATTCGCTATAAATGATCTCAAAATAATTTTCAATCGATTCTATTTCATTCAATTTTATTATCACCACATTTCTAGAAACGTCAAATTCCAAACGTCACCGTACCTATGTCTCGTAAAGGCTATACATATTCTTATGTTTAGTATTTTTTTAATATATACAGATTATAAAAGGTTTTTAATGGAAGAATCTCTGGCAGAATCCCATTACATTCCCAACAATAACTTGTTCACGTGCCTCTTAAAAAGCTTAAAGTGATTTGATCTAAATTATATCTAAGTATTACATAAGTTCTAATAACTGTCACTGCCTAGTTGACTGGAAACATTGGTTCGAATATTTTTTTTAATAAGAATCGTGACGAATGCTACAAGTTTTACATGTATTTTTTAATTTTTATGGGTAAATGTAAAAGATTTTATTTAACGTATGTGTTGTGTCGTGAACAGGTGGTAAAAAAATTCTAATTTGGCGCAGTTATAAACGGACGATTTGGCGCAGTGATTAGGAGCTTAAGCCACTCCACCCACTGGGTCAAATTCGCGGGTTCGATTCCCGCACGGGACAAATCTTTGTGTGACCCATATTATTTGTTTCGGTCTGGGTATTTGTGTGTGTGACTTTTCATGTTTGTAAACGCACCCACGACGTAGGAATTAATCCTAGTGTAGGGCTACGTTTTAATAAAAAATAGAGAGTAATAGGTAATAATAAATCAATCTATAGGTACTGTCTGTCTGGCAAAAGCTTCTCACAAATGTAGGTGAGAAAGAATACTCCACCACGCGAACCCAATCTGGTTTGGTGGAAGCAAGAAGATTGAAGAATATTAGGTAATATGTGCCAGAATTTTCCCTCATATGTTCGACCTTCCATGTCGTCCTACGATACTAATATCGCCCTACGCTAATAACAATGTCGGATATCTAATAAAGCTCTTTTACATTAATAGAGTAGGGCGATATATCCTTCTTAAGCACGCTCCACACCTCCCTTTCTCCTGGCTCGAGCTAGATCACTCACACACAATATTAAAGTTGAGACGATTTTTAGGACGGTTGACATCCTATCGTCCTTGTCTTAAGGCCAAAGTTGGAAAGTGTTAGAGAGAGAGAGAGAGAGAGAGAACGCTCCGTGAATTGGGTGTCCTACAAAAAGTAAGGAAAGGAAGGTGTGGCTCGTGTTTTACACAATGCAGCTATGCTTTAGATTTATCTTTTTTATCATCGTAATGTCGGTTACTTGAGGACAGACACGACTCTTTTACCTTAATAGGGTAGGGCGTTTTAGCCTTCTTACACAATGCAGCTATGCTTTTAGACTTTTTCTATCATCACAATGTCGGATATTTGATGACAGACTAAAATAAGGCTCCTTTACCTTGATGGGGTAGGGCGTTATAGCCTTCTTACAGAATGCAGCTATGCTTTAAGAGTTCTCTTTTTCTATCATCCAATGTCGGATATTTTATGACAGGCAAAAATAAGGCTCTTTTACCTTAATGGGGTAGGGCGTTATATCCTTCTTACACAATGCAGCTATGCTTTTAGACTTCTCTTTTTCTATCATCGCAATGTCGGATATTTGATGACAGGCAAAAATAAGGATCTTTTACCTTAATAGTGTAGGGAGTCATATCCTTCTTACACAATGCAGCTATGCTTCAGACTTATTTATCTTTTCCTAACATGCAATGTCGGATATTTGATGACAGACAAAAATAAGGCTTTTTTTATCTTGATAGGGTAGGGCGATATATCATTCTTACACAATGCAGCTATGTTTTAGGCTTATTTATCTTTTTCTATTATCGATATATTATTCGACCAGATTATGTATCACGAACAAAATTACAGCTAAAACTAGGTCGTATTCAGATATACTTACGCATCTTTACCTAAATGTCGCAAGCAAGTGTAGAACTTAATTTTAAATTATTAATGACCATGTTGGAAGAACTAAGGGTTTGTCCGTTGTCCACGTGATATTCTTTAGAAACTTTTTAAATACACGTGTTATATCACTACAACCCTCTCTCCCCTTGTGATATTTTGTGATTTTTTCCGAACCTCTTCCCTCCTTTCGAGCCCCACGTGATTATTGGACTATCCCTAATAGGAAATATGACAACACCCAGAGTAACAAGCGTAAAGTGTGCTCTTATTTTACGGGATATTTTTCAGACTGTCAGTACTAATATATTAATATCGATGTTTTTTAAGTTCATATTACTGTGATTCCAAAATTGATAGCTATTAATGTGGAACTTGGAGCGTTCGTTGTAAATTTGACATTGATATAGACTAGTTTTTGGGTGCATTAAACTAACTGCTTTTAGGTATTTAGATAATTATGTTAGACTAAGATGACCATAGTACCTTTTCTAATTTCTTTTTGGATTTTATATCAAGTATTTCGTATACCTACCCTAATTATAGTTTTTTTATGTTTTGTTAAAATTTAAGAAACAATGAGATTTCTAGAATTGATATTAAACCTATAGGTAGCACTAGTCTTTTATAATAAAAAGTATTTGAAACAAAAATTTTATTAATGTTATGGCTAATTTTGGGTTTAATTTTATTACATCTATTAGCCGTCATAGACTAATTTTGGGTGTGGTAACTGTTCAGTCAAAAAATCTATCTATCCATCTATATCATCACGCCAGATCCCTTGCGGGGTAGGCAGAGAGTAGAGTTCCAACAGGTTCTTTCCTTACAAATCTCTCTGGCTTTCTCTAATCTCATAGTTCGTCAAATAATTCTGTGAAAAATTTAATGCGATATCGGTCGCGATTTCAAATCCTCGAATAAAAACTAGCCATATCACTTGTATTACGCATATTTAAATAATGAAATCAAATTGACTGCCTCGTTGGTCCAGTGGCAAAGCGCATCGCTTGGTGATCACGCAATTGAAGTTTTTCTAACGAAAACTTCCCAGTATGGGTCCGGAGTTTGGAATTGTGCCCGGTATATGGTAATAGGCTTGCCCCCTATTACATGGGATCTAACATCGTCGGAGAAAAGCGGGTGTACTCAATACACCTCTGCCACTCCCGCTTGGGGAATACAGGCGTGACGGTGTTTTCTTAAATCAAATTGATAATTTTTAACGACGGTCTTGATATGTTGTACACTATAGTTTACCGCGGTTCTAAAATTAGATAGCTAAATCTGACTATTGTGGGTTTAATGATAAAATATTATGGTGATAGACTTTTCACTTTGCACTCAATAAAGTAAACTAATGCGGCAAACTTAGGTAAGAACTCAAAATTAGCCGCAATAAATTGAATTATCAGAAAAAATACCTATTTTAAAAAAAAAAATTTATTGATCTTTTTTTACCTGCATAAATTATGTATTTATTAGAATTTGGTGTTCATATTACGATAAAATTATTTCAGAATAATCTATGAATTTACAATGTAGTATCGTTTTATGTAATTTTGAAATAACTTAAATTGATATTTTGTATGGAAATATAAATAAGTATGTACAAAAGATGTTGTTTTATTTAACCTGATAACTACTTAATTTACATAGAAAATTGTTAGCCTTATGTAACTTATTTTTAAAATAACATTCTTGTGTCATAGATGCATTTGCAAACGAGAATTTTAATTTATTAATTTTCTTACATACCCAGCTCTCGCTGCCATATGACAGCGTTGGAAAAACCACTCCGTTATGTGATAAATGTTTAATCAAAATCGGTTGGATAGTGCCAGAAGTACAGTCGTACCAATAATTTTGTGGCTCGTGGCCAAAATTGGAACTAACGCTGTCAAGTGAAATGTCACTTCATTATAGTCGCACAGTTGCCGTTTGCTATGAAATTTACCCAAGTTCATTTCTTAATTAGGTTCGCACGGATAGTGCTGACTCACCTGTTGAAATATTACCCTGGAAGTAGGAATTTACTGAATGATAACCCTAATTTCACACCAACACCCAACCCCCCCCCCCTGTCATCTACGGGCCAAAATATCCTTGTAGCACTATAGGTACAATTTGATAGACGTCAAATTAGATCCAAAAGCCTCGTCCACTTATTAAGTTTATGTGGGATTCTGTCATTGACAAGGGTTGCTAACGGTTGTTCTTTTGACGTGTGCCAAATTTAATTTAATTTTTTTCCATTTTAACTTGTGGCTTTAAATTTTTGATATTGTGTTTGTTAAGGATTAGACGAGGTATTTTTCGAATCTTTCTATTTTAACCTCTCTATCCCTTAGCGGAATGAGTGTAGATGAACCTCCTGATGGGGGCGGAGGTTCTTCTCCGGTCGTAACTACTAGTACTAGACCCTCTTTAAAGCGCTCAGCTGGTCCTGAGGTTTCCAATGAAGGGAAAAAAATCTAGATCCCCAGCAGAATCTATCCAGTCGGTCTACATTAAACCGGGCTTCGAGAGCGGCTCTATCCAGCGATACAATGATTGGGACAAGGGTCCATTCGTGGTTTATGTCTCTCGCTCGGAGAGTGATCCCTACTCTGGTTCTCCCATAAAATTATTAAAATTTGCTCAATTTCTGCACAAGATTAAAGTATCTGGTATTTTGGAGGGCGGCATCAAATCGGTTGGCAGAAATAAAATATCGATTGAATTTAGTTGTGCTGAATCTGCCAACAAATTTGTATCCAGTGATGTTTATGAGGGGTTCTCAGCCTACATACCAAAATTTTTAATATCCCGTATGGGCGTGATTCGGGACATCCCGACTGAATGGTCATTAGAAGATCTGGTGGCTGGGATTGTGAAGCCTGCTAATTATGGCAAGGTAGTTAAAGCGAGGCGCCTTAACATAAAATCAAAGAAAGGTGACACAGTACAATGGATTCCATCAAGCACAGTGATGTTGACGTTCACTGGACAGACCCTCCCTGAGAGGGTTTATTGCTATAACACATCTTTACCTGTTTCTGTCTATCATTTGCCTACCATAATTTGCTATAACTGTTGCAGATTTGGCCACACTAAAACCCAATGTAGATCTCAACCACGTTGTTTTCGGTGTGCTCAGCCGCATCCAGGTGACAGCTGTTCCGTGTCGGATGCAGATGTCACCTGTTTGCTTTGCCGGGGTGGTAGCTACAAGGCTACGGATTCTAAATGTCCAGAGCATTCCAGGCAAAAATCTATTAAAATTGTTATGTCCCAGGAAAACGTCAGTTACAGGGAAGCATCAGCTAGATTCCCTTCTATTCTTAGAGTATCCTATTCGGATGCTGTCGCCAACCACAGCCAGTCAAGTTCGCTCCAAAGCTCGCAATGTTTATCCCCTTCTTCGTTGCCAGACTCTCCTTCCTTACCACTTACTAGCTCTTATAGAAAGACTGTTTTCCTCTCCCCAAAACCACGAACGCAGCCTGGTAAGTCGTATGACTTAGCGGCTCACCAATCTGTTACTAGGTCACCTAAATCTGCCCAGCCCAATGGCTGCGCGTTTCGTGAGAATGTTGTCCTCTCTCCTTCTTCTCCATCTGATATAGTCGAATTATTGGCGTGTAGCTTAATTAAGCTCCTATCCAATTCTTCGGATGATCTACCGAACAATGTTGTGATATTAGTTAAACAGCTCCTTCAATCGTTGATTGACAAAAAAGGCTCGAGCAATCCTGCAATGAAACTCTAGGAGTATCCGGCAAAAAAACATGAGATTTTATATTTAATAAATCGCCTAAATCCTGTGGTTTTTGCCATCTCGGAGACTTGGCTCAGACCGGGCTCTCGCTTTAGGGTGTCTGGCTTCTCTTGCCTGCGGGATGACAAAAATGACGGCAGGGCGGGATGTGCTTTACTAGTAAGTCGTTCAATTATATATTCTCAAATTTTTATTCCTATCCATGATCCTGGCTTACATATTGTAGCTGTTAAGGCCTTAGGCTTTTCTTTTATTTCCGTGTATATTCCTCACCCTAATCAATCTATTCTCAGAGAGTTTAGATCAATCTTAGGTTCTATTGCTGTTTCTGTAATAGTACTTGGTGATTTTAATTGTCGCCATTCTTTATGGGGATCGCATACTAACGACCCTTGTTCTTCCTTATTATTAGATATATTGGATGATATAAATCTGTGTGTACTGAATGACGGTTCTCCTACTCGTAGAGTTTAACCTTCCCAAAATGCAAGCGCTCCTGACCTGTCATTAGTCTCCCCTTCTCTAGTTTCTATCTTATCTTGGTCTGTTCTGTCTAGTACTCATGGTAGTGATCACTTCCCCATTTTAATTAGGTTTTCCAATTCTACTCCTTCCTTACCCGCTGCGAATCCTCTTTTGAAATACCGATTATCTCAAGCAGACTGGGACAGATACTCTTTGGTTTTGGATCAGGAAATTAAAGCTATTCCTCCTGGCAACTCGGATTTTATTTGGCAGTATGAACAATTTATGTTATGTGTTCTTCGCGCCGCCGTCAGACGATTCCTGTTAAAAACTCTTTAGGAATCAAGTTTCCTCTCCTCCCTGGTGGGATGCGGATTGCTTTCAAAGTGTTCGTCTGCGTAAAGCAGCAGAGCGAAGGTTTGCTGCTGATTTAAGCGTTGAAAATATTTAAACTTGAAGCATACTTCTGCTCGAACTAAAAGGCTTCTTGCAGGGAAAAACGTTCAGGTTGGCATCAATTTTGCGACTCTCTGTCTCCTCGATCTCCACCTCTTTTATATGGAAGAAGATAAAGATGTATCGCCGTTCATATGTTGATTCTAACGCTTCCTCTAATGATCCCAGCCCTTGGCTGGAGATTTATGAACAAGTTAGCCCCTCCATTTGTTCCTTTCTTTGATTGCTTTCCATCCTTGGACTCCTCTTCCACCGCCTCTTCAAACGATCCCATGAATGATCTGTTTTCTTTTGCTGAACTTCATTGTGCCCTCGATCATCTACGGGATTCTACCCCTGGCATCGACGGTATTCCTTACTCATTTATCTCAAAGTCTTCCCGTTCAAGCCAGCTTTTCCTCCTAAGTATATTTAATTCTATTCTTGATTCCGCTCGGATTCCGGATGCGTGGAAATCCCAGATTGTTATTCCAATTTTGAAACCTGGAAAAGATCCAAAGGTGGCGTCTTCTTATAGGCCAATTGCTTTACCCTCGGTTTTAGCTAAAATTATGGAAACTCTTATAAAACATCGTCTGGAATGGATTTTGGAGAATAAGAGTTTATTACCCAAAAGCCAGTTTGGCTTTAGAAGGGGTGTTGGTACTCTAGACAGTCTTAGTATCCTCGTCTCTGAAATACGGTTAGCTTTCTCTGACAATAATAATGTGGTAGGTATTTTCTTGGATGTGTCTTCCGCATATGATAATGTTCTTCTTCCTGTTCTCAGAGAAAAATTGTTTCGGCTAAGTATCCCAGTGAGGTTGATAAATTTCATTTGCAACCTCCTTATGATGCGCTTTATTTTAGTTCGTCATCAAAATAGTCTGCTTCCCTCTCGACTGGTTTGGAGAGGTCTTCCTCAGGGTTCGGTTTTAAGTCCTCTTCTGTACAATATTTACACTTCTGATTTGGATTTATGTGTCAATTCCTTTTGTTGTATTTTACAATATGCTGATGATATTGCTCTTTATGTTAAATCACCCTCTTTTGTGGATGCTTCTTCTCGGCTGAATTCTGCTTTACGTTATCTCGACCTTTAGTTAACGGATCATGGGTTGAGTCTTTAGGTGGAAAAGTGTAGTGCTGTGGTCTTCTCTCGCAAGCGCAATATCCCTTCTCTAGATTTGTCCGTAAATGGGGAGCCAATTGTAGTACACGACCGGGTAAAATTTTTAGGTATGATCTTAGACTCCAAGTTATCTGGTTTACACCATTTAAACCATGTGATTAAAAAATGTGAAGCTAGTGTTAATGTCATGAGGGCGCTTTCTGGTGTTCGTTGGGGCTCTCATCCTATGACTCAAAGGATTCTGTATAATGCTATTATCCGTAGTCACTTCGATTATGGCTGCTTTCTCTTTGAACCTTGTAATAAACTTGCTCTAGCGAAATTGGACAAAATCCAGTCAATATGCCTGCGTATCATTACTGGAGCTATGAAGTGCTCTCCTATAAATGCTCTTCAGGTTGAGTGTGTTGAACCTCCGTTATGTTTGCGAAGACAATATTTGTCTGATAGGTTTTTTTTATAATCTTATTCAGACTAGATGTCATCCTCTTTTATCTGTTCTTAATCTTCTTTATCAGGCCATGGTTTCTTCAAGTTATTGGACTCATAAAGATTCTCCTCGTCTTGTAAACAGCTTCAATAAGTTTAAAAATTTATCTTCTTCTGTTTTTCAACTGAATAAACATCCCTTGTTTGAGGTAGATTTTGCTTCTTTAGACTTTAAGCCAGAAGTTATTGTAAATTTTGGTATAAGTAAACATTGCCCTGAGACTAACAAATGCTTTAACAATATAATTTTTTCGGAGTGGTCCGACTGGCTTACAATTTTTACAGATGCTTCTAAGCTTTCAGAGGTTGATAGCGTTGGAGCAGTCGTCTGGATTCCAAAGTTCAACATCATCTTAAGCTTTAAGTGTCCTTCAGTCTGCTCGGTTTTCCCTGGAGAAGCATTAGCTATTCTTGAGGCAATTCTTTATGCAGAGTCGCACAAGTTAAATAGAACCATCATTTTTTCTGATAGTTTAAGCTGCGTTCAGGACATATCCAAAGTCCCGTTTCGTTCCCGGGATAAATTTATCATTACCCTCAAAATCAAAGAAGCTTTACTGAGGTGTAACCGTTACAATATTCTCGTTTGTTTAGCATGGATCCCTGGGCACGCAGGCATTTCGGGTAACGAAACAGTGGATGCATGTGCTAAAGCTGCATCTCATACTGGATGTGACACCTATTTTAACTGTTTTTCCCGAGATCTCCGGTCTCTTGTCAAGCCCTCGCTTTTCAAATCTTGGCTCAATTTGTGGCAAAAATCTCAAGCCATCAAGGGAAAATATTATGGCAGTATTCAGCCTACTATCCCAACAAGACTATGGTTTTTTAAACATAACGTTAATAAGTTAGCAACTTCTGTGATAATTAGACTACGATTAGGCTTTGTTTGCACCCCGGTATTTTTGGAGAAAATTCGAGTGAGGGATCATTCTCTGTGCGAGTGTGGACTGGCGGAGGGCTCCTTAGAGCACCTGTTCTTTTTCTGCCCTCGACTTAGAACCCATTTATATGATCTGTTACCAGCCAATATACCTCGTCCGGTAAACATTCCATATATGCTGTCTTTGGCGCATTCACCGTTAATTAATACTTTGTACAAGTTTATCAGTGTAAATCATATTAGGTTATAGCTTATATTTGTTTTCATATTATGCTTCATAAGCGTTTCTTTCATCCTCTTTTTTTACTTATTTTGACTTTGCCGCAGTTCATTAAAAAAAAACAGTTTTTCGTACCTGCTTTACCAAGTTTTCTTTATTGCCCAAGTTAATTTGATGTTCTGGTTTTATCGTTAAGTTTACCGCTCATACATACTTAAACCGATTGTTCGTCACTTTTTTTTTTTTTTAGACTTTGCAAACTTGACTTTGGCAGAATCATCGGTTAACGATGGAGCTATAGATTATAAATTGGATTGGATTGGAAGTTTATGTGGGCGGGGAAATAAATAAAGCAAGAACATAACCTTCCTTTTGGGGCAGTCAGATAAAGAAAAATAGCCATACTTTCTTAATGTAGGTCTGAAAGTGTTATTGATGTTTTTCTATTAAAACACTATAATAGTCTCGCCCCTATTACTTTGGGATTTAACGTCGTTTGCGAAAATGTGAATTGACACGAAAACAAAGACAAAGATGCTATCTTCATTAAAGGAATATAACTATAACGGTTTTTTAATAATACCTCTCCCGCATGTTGTCTTCTTAGGAGTAGGCTGAGCTGTACTTAGTACACTTATGTTCGCGGAGGATTTTTTTGCGGGCGGATTCATAAACAAGATTTCGTACTTTATAGAACCAATATAATCATCAGCACGTACTCTGAAACTAAGTCACAATTCGTTCCGTCGCCAGTCCATTTGGGTCGGGCCCTAACTGTAACTAATGCACCATATATGTCCTGGCTTATTAAACTTTACGCCGCGAGCGTGGACCGCGTGTCGAAGAACTAACAATGTTGTGTATCGCAGGCAAAGAGGTTAAACTTAATGTCACGGTAAATCTTAGTTAGGTGTCGCATTTGTACCTATTTTATTATAGCAGCTGTATAGTTTCTCGAGAGTCTATATTAGTCTTTTGTGACCTAGAAGTTTCCTTAAAGGCCACATGAACAAAAGATATAATTCCTTACCAACTGAGATAGTGAAGGAATTATTCTAAATCAACTTATTTATGAGTACTGTTCCACTGCTCGGCAATAAAGTTCTCTTCCCTCGTTATGGCTTAAAACTTATCAAGCCACCCATAAGGCTTCTTGCCATAATTACAACAACACGAAGTGATTGGGATCAATAACGTAACGTACCTTCCGAAGCTCGTAACACTCGTAAATGGAAACGCTATAAATGGTCACAAATCCCTGAATGACCGAGCCAAATGCAGCTTAACTATGGTGTTAAGTATAGAGCTAACTACCGTAGTGCCCCAAACTTTTAATTATCAAATGTTAAAAAGGTTTTGGCTGAGCAGAATTTAAAAATTGTATGAAACAAGTAATTTTTACGAAACTTCGCTTATAGAATTAAATAAGTAGGTACCTACTGTCTACCAGTCTTCAATATTTACTTGTGTAACTAATCAAAAGTTCAGTACGAGTTTTTTATCTTAAGTGGGGATGGGCGGGTCATTTGAGCAGATTGAGCCCCGATAGGTGGGCCAAAATCAACACAGAATGGAGACCAGATGGACATAGACGCAGAGGGAGACCCAGAAAAATATGGCACGATAACTTGGACGCTTATGAAAAGTAATGGCTGGAAGTAGCCAAAGATCGGGCTAAGTAGAGTGATGAGAGACACCTTTGCCCAGCAGTGGGACGAAATAGGTTATAAAAAAGTACACAAGTATATTTCAAGTATTATTTGTTATTTAGAAAACAGTATTTCAATCTGTGTATTTCTTTTTAATGCAGTACGTAGCTACGTACTAAGTAAAACATTAGGTAGCTACCTACCTAACGTTTTTCGTATCGTAAGTAACAAGTACTAAATACTATATCTATGGTAATTTACTTCGATAACTTGTGGTTTACGACTGTCGGCATCGGTACTAACGCATTCCTACTAATGAAAGATGCAAATCCTAGAATTGAAATGGAATTTTTGCAGCTCATAATGTAATATTAAAACCATTCCATAAGAAATAGTTTAATTTTCCTTGGAAACTGATTGATCTCATCTTTCTTCGAAAATCCGCATCGATTTTGCACCCGGACGCTCTATCTGGGTACTTTATTGGACGTCGCCCGATCTAATAATCTTTTTTATTAGATTTCATAAAAGCAATCCATCTTGTTTATTAATCCATCTTGCGTCCGTAATAACGGGAATTTCAATGTCTGCTGTGATTATTGTACTTCAATCTTGCGTTACGAAAATGGCGTGTTTTTGTTCTTCAACTTACTAAAGACTTAACTATCTATCTATCTATCTATATCATCACGCCAGCTCCCTTGCGGGGTAGGCAGAGAGTACAGAGTTCCAGCAGGTTCTTTCCTTACATACCTCTCTGGCTTCCTCCACTCTCATAGTTCGTCTCATACACACTCGCCGGTTACGGAGACTCTTGACTTGCCCTTCAGCTAAGACACGGTCTATTTGGTCATGGTAGGATAGTCTAGGTCTTCCCCGGCACCTACATCCTTCCACTTTCGCATTGTATATCTGTTTTGTCATTCTTTCTTCTGGCATTCTTTCTATATGCCCGAACCAACGGAGCATACCCTTTCTCATCTTTACACCGATACTATCTTTCATACCTACTCGCTTTCTTACTACGCTGTTGCGAATACGGTCGGTCAGCGTGACTTCGCACATCTTCCGCAGAGATCGCATTTCGACCGCATTTATCCTGCTTTCGTTCTCCTTCTTACATACCCAACTCTCACTGCCATATAACAGCGTTGGGACGAGCACTCCGTTATGCATGGCCAGCTGCGCCTTTTGGCTTAAGTGCCGGCTCCCAAGTAGCCTTCCCATCGCTCTCTATATCAGCGGTGTATTTCCCATAAAGACTTAATATTTCGAAATATGATTTTGGACTCATATATTTTAGAATCTGGTAAAAGGAATACAGGATTAAACGAAATTTTCTCGATAGAAAAAAATCTTAAGACATGTGTCTATTGTTTTACATTTTCTGATTCCAACGCGAAATGATTAAGAACTAATCAATAGAATTTACTTAAAAACATAGTTAATAAATGAAGAAAAGTAGTTTTTTTATTTCATAGTGTAGTTTTTTTAGAAAATTATATTTTTTTTACACATACGTCGTTTATTTCCAAGCGCGCGCTCAACATATCGGTCCCTTATCATTCTTTTGTAATGTAATTGCATCACTATCACTCTCCTGGTCGATAGATGGTCCATCGCGGTAGGCCCTTAACAGGACCATATCACATTTTAAATTGGTGCCGTGGAAAACACGGAAAACACTAGTTTTGAAAACGTCTAATAAGTTTTTCAAGGATAGGACGAAACTTGTTTGTGTATTTATTATGTTGCCAAATAAAATACATTTGAATCAAAGCTAGATAGGTATGCAAACGATCACTTTCATCTTGTTTATATTATGTACGTATTGATGTTATTTATGAGATAATTACGTTTGTACGAAACCACTTACGGGGCATTACCTATTCAAAGATTCTAGTAATTTAGGTTCATGTGTGTTGGTACATGAAACAGTAGGTAGTTTTGTAGTAGATAGTTATCTCGCTGCTTAGTCTGTTAACAGTAGGTGTATAACTACATGTATACGTAAGTAATTATCTATCTACAATAAAAATTACCAACTATAATAATCTTATTTCGTCTTAAACTTATTTAAAAGAAGAGTGGAGGATGCCAGAGAAGTCCATAAGGAAAGAACCTGTTGTAACTTTGTCCTCTCCGACTATCCCGCAAGGGATCTGGTGTGATGACACAGTCCGATAGTGTAGTGATAGCCTAGTGGTTAGACCGTTGGACTGCAAAGTCAAAGGTCTCGGGTTCAAACCCAGGCACGCACCTCCGCCTTTTCGAAAGCATGTGCGTATTAAAAATAATTATCACTTGCTTTAACGGTGAAGGAAAATATCGTGAGGAAACCTGCATGCCTTAGAGTTTCTCGAAGGTGTGTGAAGTTCGGCAACCCGCACTGGACCAGCGTGGTGGACTATGGCCTAAACCCTCTCAGTTTGAGAGGAGGCCCGTGCCCAACGGTGGGACAGTTTCTTAACAGGGCTTATATTATATTATTATTATTTTACCTATAAGCAATTTTATAAAGCAACCCGGCATGAATATTTTGAATAGCATCACAGGAGGCATAATTAAAAAGCTTGCTGAGCCACAACATTCCCGCATATCTTCCTATGGGTAAGACAGGCACTATAAAATATCCCAATAAATCCCACACAGAATTCGATTACGCACGTGTCGTATCAGATTCGCGTGACGTCATCCCCGCCTGTCACTGTTGTTGCTTCCAATATGTCACGTCACGTCGCCTGCTTCATTTGTCGGTTCGACTACGCCGTTGTTGGTGCGTGAATATTGCATAATAAGTATTGAAAGACCAGAACATGAAGGCGGAAAACATATTTGAGCTTTGAATTTGGTCATAATGGCCTCCGCAAATGGGTCGTTCGTGGTCATTTGCGTATTGCAACACTTTTCATACGTTTGTAAGGACTCCCCATCGTGGACTCACCACGTACCACATACATGTAGCTGGTCACTTCAAAGTGTACCTACGAGAAGGGTTGAAAAGTGATTCTCGCTCATTAGTGGCAGTCGCCAATGGTTCATTTGCGGGAGTCATAGTATTAGCGCAACGTTAAAGAGTTGCAGCTCAATCAAGTAGTCAAAGTGGAGTTGAAAGGTCTTCTACAGGATGGACCGACCTAGTGAAGGTCGCAGGTAATAGTTGGATGCGTACAACAAATTTACGTCGGATGCGTAAAGCCGGTCGTCGTAGTAATCTTTGAGAGAGACGTTTGCATTAGATTTTTTCCGCTCAAAACAGATATGTTGCAAAGAAGTTAGGTAATTAAATAATCATTGAAAGTCAACTTTACTCACTTTGACATACCGTCTCTCTATAGCGCTTCATACCAATCCGACTAACTGTAGTAAAAACGCTAACGTCAATCTTTTTATGCTAAGCCCTCAGATGGAGGTTAGTGTGACGCTGCTGAATTGATATGCTAATCTTGTGACAGCACACTTTCTACAAAACGTTACGATAACGTCATATGAAATGAAAAGATAGCATCTAAATTGAAGGTCTAATAAAATGGAAGTCTGGTGCAAACACGACGTATCCCATCCAACTCTCGATATCTCAGTCCCTGTCAGCTTATAAATCAACGTTAGGTCATAGAATTTACTGTGCTCAAGTCATGTCGCGTACAACGCGTCATTGGTCACTGTGACTTCGATGTGGTACATATGCTAATGTATTCAAACCCGTGACATTACACCTATCTACAAATATAAATATCATACAGTTGACTCATCAATCCAATCTATTAAGATAACAGACTTACTCCACTTCTATTAAAGAAGACTGCTTGAAATAATTTTGCAGAAAAGTGGTCTTTTAAAACGATTACCTAAAATAACATTATGTGTGAATATTTCAACGGCAAATTTTACATGTCCCCGTTGAGAATCAATGTGTAATGTATGATTGGATGTTTCTGATATTTTTATAGTTAACTACGGAGCATGGGACAACTGTGGCAACTTACATACTTTTATAAATATGAATATATAATTAGAAAAAAATATTTCTCCTTAAAATTCCATTTGAATGGGTTGTCCCAACTCCGTTTTTTTTGTATTATTTTATTTGCCAAAATAACAATTAAAGGTAATTAGAAAAATAAATAATTATTTTAATACAACCATTAGTTAAGCTATCGGAAACCGTTAAAACATATAAGAAAACTTAATTTAAGACCAAAGGACAGTCAATCGAAGGTTTAACCAAGCAAATTTCAAAATTTTGGTGGTGTAAGTTAAAGTTACTATAATATTGAGCATGTGCGTTTCTGGCCTCACGTGTTTTATTATTTAGAGTTTTTCAGTCACACACTAGCGTTTTCGTGTAACAGTGGTGGAATAAGTGGTGCGACATTCCGCTAAAATTTAAAAATATTATCTTGGGTGGCGCGGGGTACAAGAATTGTTAAATTTTATTGGAACGATTTAAAGTTGATACTAGAGTGGTTGTAAGAATTACTACATGCTAAAACTAATGGTTAGGGTTATGTATAGATCAGTTATATTAATTAAATGGTAACTTAAAACCCCTCTATTTAATTGCGTTTTATAAGCCTGGATTTAATTTTGGGGCTCAATAAATGAATATAGGGCAAATAAATGAATGTGAATACCACAAACTGCCACCCATCTCAGGCCAACCAAGCCGAACGCTGCTTAACTTTGGTGATCTCTAAGAACACCGTGGTCGCACAGCGCTAGCACCTCGGATATAACTAATGACGATAACGTTAGCCTACTCATACAAGAGCGCAACAAAAATTGCCATTGAAAAAAAATCACAAAGGCTTATTGATCATCTATAAATAGCTCTTTTTAAGTGAAAGTTGGGACACAAATGAGTGACATGGCGTCGTCAAAGGGTACAATGCCGGAGACAGATGACTGGAGCGCCGGACATAAATCACTCTCGATAGCAGGGTTGCCAGAGTTCACGCATATTTTATTTTGGATAAATAAAATACCTAGGCACGAAATATTTGAGCAGTTTTTTTAACTCGGTACTAGAAGCTAGCAACGTCTTATCTCTTATATAATATGAAAATAAGCACTTACCATATCTTCGCTTCGTTTATCTTCTGCTTAGCCGGTTTGATGTGAAAAGGTTACAGACAAACAGAGTTACTTTTAAATTTATAGTGTAAGTATGGTAGTATAATTGAATATATTAATACAAAGTTTTTACGCACTCGAGCAAAAGTAAAGCAAATCGAAGCATACGTTAACTATGTATATTATCACTCCAAGTCCCTTAAGACGTAGGCAGAGTTCCAATTCCAAGAAATCTGATGGCTTTATTATCGTGGTATTTTTCTCGTTCCATGCATTTAACATTATGGTGACAATCTGCATTGCGGTAGCACTGCTTCTTCAAGAGATTTAAGCGTAGTGGTTGCACGTTCGCCTTCTTATCCGGTGACGCTGTAAAGGCACCGTTGTCAACAGCGTAGATCATTCACACACCACACTAAATCTTTAAGAATAAGACCAAAAAATTTCTCCTTTTTTATCATCAGTTTGGTTTACAACAAAATCACCAACCCTGCCAGCCGGGGAATAGAATGACGCCGACGACTAACGATCTATTAAACGTCGTTATTATCTTGATTCAATTAATTTATTGTTTAGTGCATAACCTTTTTTAATTTTGGACTGTGAAAGGTCATGGCGATTTTTATCGTCTTGTCATGCAGTGGACGATTTTCGAGTGATGAAAGCACTGTCACGCCTATATTCTCCAAGCGGGGGTGGCTGAGGTATACTCTGTTGTTTCGAGGGACTTAAACGAAATAAATACGATAATAAATAAATAGGTATAAAGAAGGGAAGGTGAGATAAAATATTGAAAATAATCTAAAAAAAGTAGTTACTTTGTTGATTTGGTTGATAATACATTACTACACACACATACATACAGTTGAATGTAACATAGTCAACGCAGGACCTGAAAGTAGTTTGTTTTAAATCGGTAACTGAATTGTATCCAACTATTTTTAATGTATCTTATATTTTTTTTCTAATTTTCCAAAAATGCTGTTACTCCTTCAGTGCGCTATAACAAACTAAATTGATTCTTGATTCAAATCAATATGGAGATTTTAAATGCATTTTTAAAACATACTTCTCAATACGCACACATTCACATACAAGTTTCATTGTTTGTTAGGGTATAAAAGTGCTTAATAAAAAATCTTTAAAAAAAAGGAAACCGACTTTAAAAAGCAAATTATAAATATTTTTTTTTCTTTTTTTCTTTCTTTTAAAAGACTTATTTTTCAATTTTAAGTGATGAGGAGTTAATTATGTATATATATTATTATACTTACGTACTTACAGGATTGATATAATGCTCATAGTAACTGATTTTACATATTCGTGCTGTTTGCGATCAAGGAGTCCCGTGGGGTATCTTTAAAGTCCAAGGTCCAATACCGATACATATAAAATGGGACTACTCCGGAGCTATACAGAACCCAATGCTTGGAGCTATACTGAATTTAATGCAAAAAGAATCATCAACATCGATTAATAATTAGCGGAATGATCACGTAACATACACACAAAAAAAACTAACGGCACTTCGGGAGTGCAAGTGAAAACTTGAACAATTACGTGTGTATTTTTTGAATCATCAGGAAATATTTTTTGAATATTTTTTATATACAGAGATGTCGGTAACGTTAACAGTGTCGCGAGTTCAATTGTTTTTTCCCATCTCATAAACTGACCAACGCGCCTAAATAAGTTTTCACTTCAAAAAAACATACAGTTGAATTGGTAACCTCCTCCTGTTTTGAAGTCGGTTAAAAAGGGTAAAAAAGATTTTCGTATTCAACTTAGAAGCAATCTCATTGGGTTGGTGGTCAAGTCTTGCGTTATTTATGATACACCTTTTACAATAAATTATGTATTTCAAATTATTTATTGATCTAATAACGTAAATATCACAGAAAAATTCTAAACATCATGATCAACTGAAAGTTAAATTATAAGTACAGTAGTCTAAAGATTTACTCTTAAAACATTCTTGTTTAACACACAGTTTCATATTCACATAACGGTAGTCGGTACGCTATTCTTAAATTCAACATTGTACTATATAATAACGTACAAAAGTAAGCATTCGCTTAACCACATTTAAACTCTGGAAGCCAGAAATAAAGAAAAAACGCGCAGAGACTTCGTGTGCAGAATTAAAAGAAAACTACAAATAGGTAGGTACAATTACAGGCTACAGTGGCTTCAGCAGAAATGTGCAACGAAACACCGAGGATTTTACCATAACCGACCAATTTGAATAGAGCCGTGGCCTTAGCTTGTTGACTCTTTTTAAGTTTGTACCGACGGCGAGAAAGTACTGTTATATTTTAGAATACATATTTTTGCATAGATTAAAGATAACTCATGCCGTATTATGGAAATGCTTAAAATGTCTTGTGTGTGTGAATGATCTACGCTGTTGGCCGCAGGCCTTTACAGCTTCACCGGACAAGAGAGTGAGCGTGCAACCACTACGCTCGAGCCAGAAGGGCAAGGGGGCAACTAGCTCAAGGGCGCCTCAAGGAGGAACGGCCTCGGCTTGGGCAGTCGCTATGGGAGAGGGTATATACTAGGTGTTTCGGCTGAAGGGCAAGGGATTCTTCGACCTCGCTGACGAGATCGGTGTCTAATCCTGTGGGCGGTATCCGTATCCGAAAGAAGGGATGTAAGGACATCGGGAGGGTCGGTAAAATCATGCCGTGGACGGCGGTAGCGGCTGATAGGAGGAGAAGCTGGAATGTCAATTAGTCGTTTTGATGAAATTAAGTTGTCAATAATACTGAAACTTTTCCATGGTCATTTACAGTCATCTTACGATAGGTAACATTCGGTGGACTAAGGTCGATCTTATTAGCGGCCAAAGCAGCGAAAAAACAAACGGAGAAAATGGTAAGACGACTAAAAACTTACATGAATGGAGATAGCACATGGATTACACTAAGTGGTAACTAGGACCAACGGAACACACGTTAGTGTGTTCCGAAGTACTGAGACGCTTTAATATGAAAATGTCATAAAAGACCTAGCCGATTACTGCTTAATCTTGATGATAAAGAACACTACACACTTCGCTACGCCTTCGTCTCTGCCATAACAGCTAACAACAAAAAAGTTACGAAGCTATGCTCTACCATTTAGTTCACAGATGTTTGTAGAACGTGGGGTCAAGTAAGGCTGGTCGCCTAAGACCCGGGGGTGCGAGAAGGGCTCCTTTGTCAGCATCGCGCTAGGCGGTCTCTCATTTGCTGAAAGCCTCCGCCTGAAGTGTCGTCAGAAACCCGGCCATTTTCGTTACGTTGCGCATTTTTAAATGAGACTAACACGTCTAACTACCGAATATTTGTCTTGAAAAGTGTCACGCATATATTACCCAAGTGGGGGTGGCAGAGGTGTACTGTGCACACCCAATAGTTGAAGACGTTTGATATGTGTAGGTATGTTTAGGGCGATCTTATTGCCTCCATACCGACCACAATGCCAGACTCCAAATGAAAGTGGATTTTTTTCTGTCCAATTACATTTTGTTGACCTAGAATTTGAACCTCTTGATCGCTACGCGCATTATTGACTAGGCCTCTAGACCTTTATCTGATAAGGTGATTAAATGAAATATTTTAATTAAGATAAAATTATGGTTAAGGATCACTTTCTGTGTGCTCGATAATACATTACAGCAGTACAGTGCTAATTTGTATATTTGTGTGTATAATATAGCAGTTACATTAAATAATATATAAACATTTAGAGTATGCCACTAACTACCTATATTATTCTATCTGTTGCTTCTTTTAACGCACTGGTTGTCTGGTAGAAATTGCCTTCAGCAATAAGATCACCGGTGATGATGATGATGACGCTGGTGCACAATACAAAGTACTCTATCTATTTACCTAAGATTTGCAAGAAGCAAGCAAAAACATATCCATAATTCTATATATTAGATAAAATTATCAGTATCCAGACTTAATACAAAATAATTCGATAATCCAACTACTATCGTGCAAGAGATTATAAGAATCCCATTAGACCAGCAACTCTACCGAAGTTTCTAAGTCTATCAATCTGATTGGTAAAGTCTGGGTCACCTAGGATTTAGTCGACATTATCCAATTTGCTAGTTATCGGGGGGGACACTAAACTTGTAGTTTCAAAACAAGTTGACGCCACTTCAACAAGTTAATCGGTGATTTAATTACAAAATGTAATACAATTTAATAGATCACTTTATTGAGTGAAGTTGTTAATCTGAACAGTAAACTTACAATCTTAGATGATTTTTTTCTATCGATAACTTCCCAGTATGCGTCCGGAGTGTGGAATTGTTCCCAGTATATGGCAAAAGGCTCGCTCCCTATTACATGGGGCCTAATATAGTCGGAGAAAAGTAGGTGTACTCAGTACATCTCCCCCCGCTTGTGGAATACAGGCGTGACGGTGTATTATATTGCATATTATTGTAGGCTGATTCAAATTACCTGTTGCAACTCTGTACTCGCTGCCTACACCGCAAGAGATCTGGCGTGATAATATAGATAGAAAGATATTCAAATCAAAGTTAAAACTGGAATGTCTATATATATCATCACGCCAGATCCCTTGTGGGGTAGGTAGTGAGTACAGAATTCCAACAAGTTCACGGTTCAACATGGTCTCGTTCACGTTCCCCGGTACCTACATCCTTCCACTTTCGCATTGTATATCTGTTTTGTCATTCTTTCTTCGGACATTTTTTCTATATGTCCGAACCAACGGAGCATACCCTTTCTCATCTTTACACCGACACTTTCTTTCATACCTACACGATTTCTTACTACGCTGTTGCGAATACGGTCGGTCAGCATGACTCCGCACATCTTACGCAGAGCTCGCATTTCGACCGCATTTATCATGTTTTCATTCTCCTTCTTACATACCCAACTCACACTGCGCATGGCATGGCCAGCTGCGCCTTCTGGCTTAAGTTGATAATTTAGATAGACAGATATTTAAATGAAGGTGCAAACTGGAATGTGACATACAAATTGCTTAGTATAAGATTAATTTATAATGTGTTTTTTTTTTTTTGTCTTTTTACAAGCTTTTATTTAACTTGTAATGTTCGTATGTCTGACTCTCTTCTGTGATGTCTGTTCTCTCTCTTCTATGTCTCTGTTCTTTTCTGACGTCATTCCGGTTCAAATCTTGTAAATGGATTACAAGAACTTGCGGTTATCCAATTGAGCTGAAATTTGGCATACGTATGTAAGTTCGGAGTCAATGCAATAATATGTTACCATGGAGCTAGTCTGATGCCGGAGTCGGCAGGTTCTCATAGGAAATTGTGAATCATACGACGTAACCCCCACGTATTTAGGCTTGTTATATAGGTATGGACAAGTACTTTACTAGCAGATAGTGTTCAGGGTCTGATTGTGTAGCCAAAAGGTAGCTAATGGATTTACCCAACTTTTTAATATAAACCCGCCGTGTTTTGGATCGCTGGATTTGTCTTGACGTATTTTAGACTTGGACGGTGTCCAAGGTCTGATGATGCAACCGGAAGGAACCCATAGCAACACTTCAACTAATTAAGATATCTTCGTAGTGATTATGCTATAAAAGTTTGATTTCAAAAAGGTCTTTTTAAATTAATTGTATATTATGTACAGACTAATAAATGGACATTGCGCATGCAGATTCCGCCCAGATAGCGCGTGCATGACGCAGGACGCGTTGGTGAGAACATTTTCATACAAATATTACTGCAGAAGCTGATGGCCACCGTGCACGCCACCGCGGCCACGACGGAACGTGTTGGTATGGCCGTACCTTAACACTTGTCACAAAATATTATATTGGATTACGCTATAGTTTTTGGATAACTCTATTTCGCTTATATTTGTCTTACGATAATATTATGTAGAATATGAATGTGAAAAAAAGAGAATGGATGCATTGTACTTATCAAAAATTGACATGATAATGGCAGCGGCGTGCATTGCATATATTCAATTAAGCACTGTCACATTATAATATACTGAATGTAGGTATATGCTATGAATTACTATACTTAAGTAAGTAGACGAGTAATATTATTTCATTTATGTAGTAATAATCAAAAGTAAAGTAATTGCATTCTTATGAGGTAGGTACTGCCTAATTGCCTATATACAATGCACGCCACCAGATAAGGGCAGGAGCAGGTAAATGTCAATATGACAAACACAGAAAGGAATGGAAGCATAAAGCATACACATTGCGCGATACCAAGAGCATCAAATCACTACATGCAATTCTAGAAAATAGAAAGTAAGATTATAGAAGTACCTGTCTATCATATTCCTTACCATTTCGTAGTATAAGTTCTCTATATAATATTGGTTAGTAGCAGTTTTTATTTCTTGGTAGTGAATATCATCATTACTGTATCCTAATATTCGCTCTATTTTGTTCGGAGCATCAGCTTACAAGATCATATTATACGCAACGTTGAAATACGTCGACGTACAAAGGTGGAAGTCGCTGGAGGCTTAGAAAGGCTTAACTAAAACTGGGTTGGGCTGCTCAGAATAGAAGCAGATGGATTAAATACACTGAAGTCCACGTAATATAGTAGTGTTGTCCAATGCTTTTACTAATAATTGTTTGTATTTATAACCGACATCAAAAATGGAATCTATCGACGTACTTCCATCTTGATTCTAGTGCATATTTATATTACTTTATCTTTTAGACGGATCTTCGTAATTTATTGATCGATTCAGATAAATAAATTCTGTCAACGTAAAAATGGCGTACTATGTGCACTCACATATCGCCAAAGATGGTATGATCCGATACGACAGGAGCCGAGGTTGTTGCTATAAAACCCAGCAAAATTCCTAACTCCACAAAAATTTTCGTGAGAAAATTTACATTTTGGCCGGCCTGTATAATGGCTGTAAGCGCGCCCCCAATTACAAGGACCTAACATCCTTAGCGAATGTGAGAGGCGTGCACAGTACGCCCTTGCCATCTCTACTTGGGCAATACAAACGTAAGTACTAAGTTTTGATCAGCTTATGTTTATCGGTTTCTCTAATTCCCTAACCGAACAATAAACTTTATCGGATTGCCTGTTCACGTAATAACGTTTCGGTATATTTTATGGCGAAAATAACTATAATAATATTATTCGTTGGTACTTCTCGTATTTTCTAGAAAATTCGTCTCCGGCTCGCGTACGACCAGCGCAGCTTTATGGTAATGACGATAAATGCTGGCGTTTGGGACACGAGCAATTTTCAACTGTGGCCGCGATTTACCGGTTATATCCGCTTATTTCTGGTTAGCGGTATTGCAGTTGTATTATTTTATTGTTTAGGGGATACTGTTAAAAGCGTACAGAGGGTAAGTCCTCTGTACGCACAAACAGATTGCGTTAACGAAACGTTGTCGGGAAAGCGTGCTGTCACCTTTTATTTTATTTAGATAGTTTGTAGTGTGATAGAGATGGCATGTCAACTCGATAGCGTTGCGTTAGCGTCAAATGGGCTGTGCTTAGCTCTCGGGTTTTTAAAATGTTAGTAAAAGTTTTACTAGCTGAACCCAGTTGAGTTCCGGAATGTTGCACGGAGTTGCCTTACGAGGAGTCGACTTTAGCCGATCATTCAAATTCGGAATTCGGTTTAACTTCTGTCTTTTCAGACTATTTCAAAATGAATAGGCTATTACTGAGTCAACGCCATAATTTTAGGACTACAGTCACTTTCCATCAGGTAATAGATAGATAGATAACTCTTTATTGTGCACCAATAAGATACATCTCAAAATAACAAACAGAACTAAAAGTAACACAAAGGGCGGCCTTATCGCTAAAAAGCAATCTCTTCCAGGCAACCTGACATAGAGGTCAATTGCTTACTTGATCATTTAGGTAGTTTTACATCAATGAAATCCGGAACATTGCCTTAACATCGTAATATGATACCTCTTATTTTTTATCTATTCCTTTTTCAGCTGAATTTAACTATAATATCCCATTTTTCATTTCAGAGTTCCAACAAGTTCTGTCCTTACATACCTCTCTGGCTTCCTCCACTCTCATAGTTCATCTCATACACGCTCGCTGGTTACGGAGACTCTGGACTTCACTTGACTTTGTACTCTCTGCCTACCCCGCAAGGGATCTGGTGTGATGATATGGATAGATAGATTTTCATTTCATATTTATAAACGCATCCTTTACGTAAATAAACCCCTGATGCCCTTTCACTCGCAGAGGGCTCCATTAGAATCGCAACAATCATCTTTATATAAAAATATCTTCGTTCTGTCTCGGCCGCCATTTCCATAAGATTGCTTCAACAGCGGACGCCCCGTCGCGCTGTCGTCTCGGGACCTCGGAGTAGTGATGGGCGGAATTTATAAAATGCGGGATCGGGATTCCCAATCCCGTTTTATAAACCAATTATATAATTAGTTATAAAAACTTTTTAGTATATACTCAACTGAGATTAGATATAACATTTTTAAAAAGTAGTTAATTAAAGATGGATGTTTTTGTTTACTAATCTAATAATCTCTGGGCCTCCTTACCTGTACCGATAACTATGTGCAATATTTTAATTTCTTTTTGTCATTTGATCTATTGCGTGTAATAAGTAGGTATATTGTATTGCATTGTATGCCCCACTACTGAGCAAAACCTCCTCCTTCTTGCCTCCACAATACAATAAAGGCCATTCTACTCGATATGCGTAGAGGCCATCGCGCCACCACTTCTTGGGTCTGCCACAGACACGATGACCTTGTTGTGTGTGGCAGATAGAAATTACGTATGTGAAATAAATAATTAACAGTTTTATGCGTAGATACGTATTTATTTATTTATTGAAAAAGAAAAAAACCAACGGCGTTACAATAGTAATAAAAAGAAACTAAAGATAAAATTAAGTAAGGCCAATAACAGGTTTTTCTAAATTAAATTAAATATAATGTAGCTGAAAGCTTAAATCACAAATCAAACATACCCTAATACACATATGTACGTAAATATATAGAGAGAAACTTATATAACGATAAGAATTGATTAAAACCAATCTGGTTCAAAGGTGCGACATGAGACAACTATTAAATTAAATTGCGATACTTGGTGAGTTACCCTTTTGGCACAAGAATGATGACAAAAAATATTTTAACGTTTTTAATACAATATTGATATTTTGTTCGTTATTAATACAGTTAGGGAGATACTCGTTCATAAGCCTTAAATAACTTGTAGGTAAAAATGGGCTTTGGCTATGTGAACTTTTGTATATGATATGCATAAAAGGCTCTCCCGCACATGCACTGTGTGGAATTTTGAGATGCACAATTTTGTATGTTATTATATTCCAGAATTGTACATCCCGGAAAAACGTAGAAAGCTTCCAGCACTACTATGGTTACGTAATATGGCAGGGACTGGCCCTTTTTACTGCGCTTCATCGCCAGTTTTATAGTTGCCCTGCTATTCACTGGGTAGCTTCACTTCTTATTTGATTTTACGACATTGCTGAATTTGTTTCTTTCAGAAAAATGCTACATATATTTTTAACTTTACGTTTAGTTGGAGACAAGTTACCGGTATAAGAATGAAGGATTGCAGGATAAGTTTGAATGAGGTATTTTACTTTATATTGTAACTGAATAAGGGTTATTAAAATATATGCTTAAGATAGTACCTATGCAAATGTCGTCTCGTCGACGACCGGCTTTGTACTGTACGAGGACCTAAATACACCATGTTTAAACTTCTTTATACCATTGTTCATATTCAAATTTGACATAGTAGGAACGTATGGTAGGAACTTACTGAAAATATACCCTATTCTGATCTTTCACATTCAAGTATTTTTATAAGTGTCAAAATTAGTGGTCTGTTCCTTCCTATATAGTTACTGAATGACTCTTGAGTAGGTAAATTATACATATATTCCAGTTATCCGCTGAATATTAATAATAAATGATTTACGGAAACTTACAATACCTATACCTACCGATGTATATTACCGATTATAATATACCTGATATATTGTAAACAATGATTCTGAGAGGTGCAAACCATTACAAAACCAAAATTCAATTAAACAGCTTACGTAATACATACACATAATGCATAAACACAGCGTAATTAATGTTAATTGTGGTGTATGTAAAAGGACATATTTATATCCAATGTAAAAATAGAAGTAATCAACATTACACTTAAATACTAAAAGCGGATTTTTCAGAGGTGTAGGTACACACATCCACATTTCTCATGTTAGTTCCCAAACTAGGACCATGTTAGGTCCCAAACTGTGACCATGTTAGGAACCAAACTATGAAACTGTTAAGTCCCAAAACTGGAATCATTTTAGGTCCCAATTGAAACCTAAAGAGAACGGCGAATTCGTGTCTCCCAATGCAATAGGAGGAATGCTTATTTGCCACCAAACCGGGCGCATCTCTGGACTCTGTACTGTTATTGCAATTATTACACCCCAATAACAATTTCAACCTAGGATTCGAATTTAGGAGCTCTTAATTCACCATGCCCCACTAAATCGTCGAGGCAAATTGACTACTTAACCATGTCTATTTTTATGCAGAAAAACTGTATGACGCAGAATCGAACTAGCTTCATCTGACATCCCACGCAAATCCTCCGCTTCCACGCATATTCATCGAATAGAAATTATAAAAAGGGGAATCTCGGCCCATCGCAGCAGTGCAGCCCTCGCCGGCGATAAATCCACCCAACCGGTATCCGTGCTATGCCCATCTGTTAGCTCATTATTCTTAATAAACCCAACCAAAATGCGAGAGGCATTTATATCAATTCTTGCGGTTCTCGCAGCCGTGGCCCCTTCGAGAAGCTCAGACGTCGGGAAAGACGGCTTCAATTTCTATAAAGGTAGATTTTTGGTTATTAGTCTCATTTCCGTTAGTGTTTTTCCTCCCTGGTGGTTATAATTTAATAGAGTTCGGCGGTTACGCGGCGCGATTTTTTCTTGGTGATTTTGCTGCTGTATTTTGTGCGTATTTTAGGCTTACAATATTAGGATAATGTTTTTGTAATGAAGGTTGCGTTGCGTAGGTAACTTTTTAGGGTTGGGAAATGTATCTGCTCTCTTAGAAGTTGCTTAATTTTAAGTTGAGACCAAAACGAATATAATCTCTCCTTTTTTATTATCTTCCATAGGCGAAAAATGGGTGTACGTGCACAGTACACAGTACAGGGAAATTTCTTATTCTTATTGGTCTAGTGTAACTAAGTACAAAAGTATCTTTTTTTTTTATAAAGTATTCGTGTTAGTTTTAAGTAGTTCGGCGCGTTTATTTAACGATATTTAACTTTATATTATATACGTATTTTATGACTCGCTAACTTTATTCTTCTAAATCAGTTTTCTTTTTTCAAATGTATAAACGAAAACCTCCCAAAATATTTGATATCAAAGCAAATACCATCATTTTTCATACACAGCTGATGTTGTTTCGCCATGTAGGTTAATTTTAATTGCTGGCCGTAGATCCATTCATACATCGCTTTACAGTTTGAAGGCGAAAATAAAAGATGGAGACGGTTTATTATATTTTCAAAGAAAGCTTTTCAGCGCTGTAATATAAATTCAATTCGAAATAAAAAAACAACAAAATATTTTATGAATATTTAATATCTTCATTCCCGCGCAGCGAGATGGTGCGAAAAGGCTTTTTTAAGAACGACGACGTAATTAGTTTTAGTAATTGATTTAGACGTTGTATTATTGAAATCTATGTGGATATAGATAATTTGGGTTTGATAATTTTAAGAATTATATCATAATAGGAATGTGGAATGTATAAGAATAAGTTCAAAAACTAGCTTCCTAATGAGCTGAGATTTAAATTAGACGTGTAAGATCAGAGGGTTCAGCACGAAAAGATTGCCATTAGCGTAAAGCTAGCGAGTAAGCGTGCTGGCATATTAACTCGCTAGCGTCACTTTTTCGTGCTTAGCTCTCTCTTTTACTTTTATAGGTTTGAAAAATAATATCAGTATCACTATGAAATTTAGTTTATTTAGTATTCTTTTGTTTATTTATGAATGAAATCTTGATTTTTTTCGTGGGATCTCATTTGTAGATCCTATTTTTTGTGCCATTGTATGTCGTTCACTCTTTCAGGGACTATATGCGTTAGGCCTTTCGTTTAACAAACGCTTAAGGATTTACATGCTTTGTAGCCGTTGAAATGTAGGCGTGATGGTATTTTTTTTTTTTACCGGAATATTTATATTTTTCTAAGCATGTGTTAATTACTATTTCAGACTATTTACGGTCTCGCTCCGATGACGGCATGGCAGAGGGACCGGCGTCCGGTGATCGTATGCTATGTAAGTATTTTATTTAATTATGACTGGTCAGTGATTGACTCCCATCTCACCTGATGGGAAGTGATGGGGACGAAGATATAGCTCGCTGACTCAGTAATAGACCAGGACTCAGTAATAGACTCACTCTGAAATAGGCTAAGGAGACGAAAGACAGACCGAGTTAAGAATCGGTTTGATCGGGTTAGACCCGCCTCCTCGTAAGGCAACTCCGGGCAACATGCCGGAATCTGGGTCGCTTTGTGGCATAACTTTGCAGGAAGGGTGGTGACCAGCTACAGCCGTAACGTACCGGTGAAGTTGCTGCTCGTTTAGCACTACCCAGGGTCCACGTGTAGGGAATCTAGATAAATTCTCCGTCGGCGAACAACTTCGGTCTCCAAGTGTATCTACCTCTCAAGTCCTTTTCCACCGAACGGGCAGGCAGTCGGTGTTGAGCCGATAAAGAAAGCGATGGCTATAACTTTGTCTGTTTTTGGGAAATATCTCTCTCGATAGACCGTGTCTTATAAGAAGGGCAAGTCAAGAGGCTCCGTAAACGGCGAGCGTGTATGAGACGGAATTATTAGAGTGGTGGAAGCCAGAGAGGTCTGTAAGGTATCCCTCAAGGGATATGGCTATAGATAGGTGAAGTATCATGGGAATAAAATACCCATGCCTACATTTTGATGGCCGAATGAAAAACACGTTATCTTGGGGATATACATATGTATTTGTGTTTAAATGTTATGTTTGCTGCAAAGTAAACAATTATTTAGAAAATCCCAATAGAGTAATTTACATTGGATGAACTTATATACATTTGTCAAACATTTTGTTAGTCTATGTATATATTATAATTTCAGTGGGGATATGCTATGTTGCGATGTTTCGTTGTTGCGTAGTTTATGTATGAAACTAACCATTGGGATTGCTGTTTGAGCTTAATTTGAGCAACTGCCTTGTTGGTCTACTGGTACATATTGCGGCTGAAGACCATGAGATTTTCGGTTGAAAGCCTATGTCAAACAATTTGTGATTATGGTTATTAAGGGTTTTCTATGGAAAATTTCTCATTAGGAGTCCAGAGCCTGGAATTATGCTCGGTATTATATAAGCTCGTCTTCCATTACGTTGGAAGCTCACATCATCGGCAAAATGTGGGATGCACCCACAAGACCTGAATGTTTCCTATTGCAACGATTCGTTAATAATAAAGAAAAAATAACAAATTGCTATATAATATATTACTTTACGGTGTGGGTACCTACAGAAAGTGTTAAAAGCTTTCTCAGTGGTCTCACACGTACGGATGTGTACTTAGGTTACGATCTTTACTCTGTGGTACTAATTTGCCACAGAATACAGGACACAGACCGCAGACGCGCGACTGCTTTCGCAAAATGCACTCCGGGTTGTTGTCATTGTTCAGAGGGAATTCACTGTTGCATCAAATCCGATACCGATAAGAATATTGGAACATCTTATTGAACCGGTATTAAAATAACTATGTGTTTTATATGATAAAATTAAAGCGCAGAGTGGTTAGCATTAAAATGTTGATGTAAGCGAAACTTGTTAATTATTTATCGCGTAACCTACTACGGGATCCTTATGTTAATATATAAAAAGATATCATCATCAATCAGCCTGTATTTACCCACTGCTTAGTGTAGGCCTTTCGTTCCACGGCTCTATTACGCCATTCGTTCCGGTTCTGTGCTATTCTATTCCACAATTTCCCGGCCACCTTCACGATGTCATCACTCCATCTGGCTGATGGTCTGCCTCTAGGCCGCCCCTTTTTGGGTCACCACTCTGTCACGGCCTTGGCCCACCTGCTGTCATCCCGCCTCAGCAAGTGTCCTGCCCATCTCCACTTTAACCTCGTGAAAGATATGCCTAGTAACAAATGAATGACTGAATTGTAACTAAAACTTAATTTTCCTTCCTTTCTTTTTACTGCAGAACCGATACTGATAAAGTACTTTACTTAACAGATTTTTACCGCACTCCTTTGCCGCTGTATCCAGGATTGCTGCCTGCCGTCGAACAAGAGTACAGGAAGAGAACTGGAAATGCCTTTAAGAGTAAGGCAATATAAGAATTATAATGATGATAGCCTTAAGCGAGGATAGCCCTATTCAAATGAATAGGGCTATCCTCGCTTAAGGCTAGGCACTGCGGGACCGTAGTGTTTTTACCGATCACCAAAATTAAGTAGCGTTAGGTAGAACAACCCATAATTGTTCTCAGACATCTATGGATGTGCCCATTGTTTTCGAAAAAGTAATGTTACATGAATATTTATTTGTATAAACATCAAATGTTATTTTCTTTCTCACCACATCCGTGAATAAAAAAGTATGGTCATAGGAGTATTTTTAAAAACTATTAGTTTACTCATACATAGCAAACTCATTTAGTATACTCATTTTAATATATCCTCACTAAGTATTCCGATATTTTAGTTACGTATCATATATTATATGTTTTTATAAATACATATTAATTCCATTGAATATTTCTTTAGCTTTATAAAAATATGTGAAACATAGTGTATGTGTAGTCAAATACACAGCGTGTATATAGCTTAACCAGATAGTGTTCAGGGTCTGATGATGAAGCCAAAAGGTGGTCAATGGAACCACCCGACTTCTCAATATAACCTCACCGTGTTTGGTCTCTTTGGATTTGTCTTGACGAGTACTTTAGACCCGTAGGGGATCCAAGGTCTGATGATGGAGCCGGAAGAAAGCCATAGGAACTCCTCAACTAAGCAAGATATTTTCGTTGTGTGTTTATAAAAGCTTGTTTTTTAAAAATACTTTTGAAATTATAATTATTAATTCCCACGACATCCAAAAAATATACAATTCACTCCACATGACCAGGCAGAGGAGGTGCGTTGTCGATAACGAGATGGAAGTTACTTGGTATATTTGGATTAGGTAGCCATTTTTCTTACTATTCCTAATTCATATCTTTATGATAATCGCCAGTAAAATAAATACACATAAACTTGGTTGTTAAAAACACTGCTACTAGAAGATTGCTGCTTCATAAAAAAAAATTCTAGCTAAAATTTATTTATGGATCTCGAGGAAAAGAAAATATACTGTTGTAGAAGTCACGGGAACTAAGAACATTCTTTTGAAAACAATGGGTTTTGGAAATCCCCTTTCAAGTGTCTATGTGCATCAGTAGGCACGTCAAGCCGTTGGTCCTGATTGCCACTTCATGCGGTGAAGCCTATTTGGGAGAATTGTAGGCGGCTTGATAAATTTCAATAGGAATTTGTCTACAAACCTGTTTCAACCAATACGCACTGGGTCCGCGTGGTAGTGTGACCTAATCCCTCTCACTTCGATTTGTGAGAGAAGGCCTTAGCCCAGTAGGCTGTCTCATTAGTATTATAGACGCTGATTTATTGTCCTCAATTACAGTGAAGGAAATCATCGTGAGGAATCTTATGTACCTACCATACAATCAGTGTATCATAAAAATCTCATCATGCTGTAAACGGCTCAGTTATATTTTTAAAAATATCACTGAGCATGAATAATGTCACACGAATAGAATATAATTAAAGTTTGACCACAAAAAATATTGGTATATGTACCTATTTAGTTGTTATGCCAACAGCGATGTCGACTGTACATATTAAACGCTGTTATTTTGTATTCACTTGGAATTAATACAATATTTGCGTTCGCTCGCGACAGTCTGCGTATGTATCTTTATAATTTATAGAATAATATGTGCTAGACCGATAGTGAAGCTATCTTACTTCAATGTCTCATTAAGTTCAGTAGTTTTTGGGTCAAAGAGTAACAAATATCATAAAAAAATAGCTATATATCCACCCTCTGAAACTTTCATGTTTGTAATATTAGCATGGAACACTCCGGATTGTAGGCAGGCATTGAAAAGTTTCGTGAGGTGTGGTGCAAAGATATGTCCGTACTTTTTTAAAAACTGTAGTTAACGCTATCTCAACCACTATCTGTCTTTAAATTGAGGATGAGACGTTCTACTTCCTCTTCACACGCATCAATTAGGGCAACCGACTTAACAACGTTGCTGTTGTTTTGATGAAACGTTACAGCTATACATCAGATTAATACATAGGCTATAATTTATGAAGATACATACGCAGACAATATCGCGGGCGGCCGCTAGTACGTAATATGGCTTAACTGTAATAATGCAGCTGTTAGTGTAGAAACGTGAAATTCGCCAACGTGGTGGCTACGTTTTTATGGCCACATTAAGTCTCGACCGGGCCTTATGTTGCCGGATCATGGCTTATATCGCTAATGTATTGAAGAGCCGCCCATACCCAGTGTTACATTAAAAGGGTTGATTATTTGGCTTATTTCCACAGACCACATGTTGAGTAAGGAGCTGTGGGCGGACGGCGAGGTGCCCGGCAAGCGAGGCTCCAAGACCGCACTCTCTCTGCTCATGCAGGGAAAACATCCTTACCCGTAAGATTTTAGAGTTAATTTATGTTTATTTGATACTGCTCTGTGCCTGTAGCCAAGTCAAGTTTCTGTAGTCGTTAACGATAATAAAAGAACAAAAATACGTATGGGAATGACATTTAGCAACTAAAAGTCACGTGGCCACTCAATCACTGTCCACGGAGCTATCAATTGCGATAATAGAATAGAAAATAAATATGTAACACAAAATTTAACATTCAATCCATAATCTTTTCTACTAAGGTTCAGTTTTGGAAGAACTAAAGGTAATTCCCTACTGTAGGTTACTTGTTAAACACAAAATAATTTTATCATCTTATTTGCACGTCTATATATCTTATCAGCCTTAATACACAAATTTATGAGATACAGAGATTAATTCAGAAAACTGCGTCGAGATAGTTTACCTAGGATTAGACGTCAGAGGTATCGTTAGGCATATTATCTAGTGCTTCGTCTAGTGGTTAAGAGCTTAAGCTGCTCCGCTCACTGGATCGTGTATTTTTCGATCAAGTAGGTTTTGATCCCCGCATGGATCAAATCTTTGTATGATCATTAATGTCGGTTTCGGCCTGAGTGTTTCTGTATGTGAATTTCACGTTTGCAAAAGCACCCACTACACAGAAATAATTTCTAGTGAGGGTTTAAAAAAATATGTTAATAGTCTTAATCCCCAACGCTTCCTCAGTGGCCTCACACGCACGGATGTGTATCTAGCTTACGATCTATACTCTGTGGTACTAATTTGCCACAGAATAGAGAACACATAGAGCGGACGCGCGACTGCTTCCGCAAGATGCACTCCGGGGCGTTGTGATTGCTCAGAGGAAATTCACTGTTGCATCCAATCCGATGCCAATAAAGAAGATGTGAACATCTTATTGTACTGGTATTAAAATAACTATGTGTCTCTATGAAATAAAATTAAAGCGCAGAGGCTTAGCACAACAATTTTGACGTTAATGTGACGCTTGTCATACTACAATTTATTAAATAAACACGAACGTGACAGTATACTTACTCGCTAGCTTAACACATTAACGTCAATATTTTCGTGCTATGCCCTCAGAAAATATGGCATCAAATTATTACAAACTACCTGTTACCTGCGGCTAATCAGGCGTTTATTTTGTAATTTGGCATAGGTAGACCGGTCTTTCCGGGATGTCACAGATCCTGTACTGACTTAAAACACTTCCGTACTAAGTATCTTTGTGCCGTGATAGTATGGAGAAATAGAAACTATCCCGCAAGAATCGTGTTTTTTTCCTCAAACATCCATTCGTCTTTAAAGAGTTGTCTCCAGAAGAGACAATCCTGAATGCCTCATCGGTTCATGCACGCAATCATGTTTGACTGATCATTTATTATTTCTTTAAGGCAATTTCATGTTCAAATATTACGTGGGATGCCTTTTGAAAAACCGTTTTGAGTCATCGTAAAATTTAATTACTTACCTGGAAACATATTATAATAAATAACACTTCACTAGCGAGAATTGTTAGCTCATACATTTACCTATTGAACGTAGCCCAGTGACAATTTTAAAATAGGTATTATTTATTCATTAAGAAATTCAATGTAATTGTATAAATTACAGGGATAAGGAAAATTATTGTCGGTTTGGCAAAAGGGGAATATGGTGATTAGGTAATATCATTATTTATTTTTTATTTATATAACAATAATAAATAATTTTATACTGTCCCATTGCTGGGCAAAGAAGGCTCTTATAAATTTAGGTGAGAGAGAATGGGTTATACTCCTCCACGCGGATTCAGGCGGATTGGTGGAGGCAGGTTTGTACACATGCAGTGGAAATTTATCAAGCTGCGTATAAGGCTTCCAACTTAGCTTAATAAATATGACATTGGACAAATCGTGACCTCAGGCCTGAAGAACGATGCAGATGTGGAGAGAGAGAGCGCAGGGCGTTGTCTATAAGAGCTAACATGATCTGCCGAAGGTTTGCTCACTGTTTGAGGGGTGTTAAAATTACTATTTTTAAAGCCTTTTGTAGGTCCTTCTACAAGAGCTGTCTTTGGGCGTATTACACACAGAGGCAGTACAACGCTCTGCGCATACAATATAATGCTGCGTTTGGAGTGCTGATGGGACTGCCCCGGTTCTGCAGCGCGTCGGGAATGTTCGCCTAGGCGAGAGTTGATTGTTTTTTCGCCACTATGCGGAAACGGTGCGCATCCCTGGTGCGGAGGGTTCGGAGCAGTTCCATCAGCATCCTAAGGGCCATGGCTGATAGACTCGATTGTTGGTACATGAATTATTGCTGTATGCTTTATGTACAGACTTGATTTGTGTGACTGATTGCGTTTTGTAGTTGTTAATGTTTGTTTACTAACCGTTCTAAATGTTCTACTGACACGTGATCCACTTGGTCGAAATGAAGAATTTATTATTATTATTAGGTATGTATTTATTAAGTAGTAACCAGCACCGAGAGCTAAACTACAACACACATCCATCTCCGAATGACGGAGTAAACGCTGCTTACCTTAGGTGATCGCTACAAATACCGCGGTACCAAGTTTTATATTAAACAAAAATGAGCCCAAGCTTAGGCGTAGGGCTGTGGGACCGCTGAGTTTTTAACGATCACCAAAGTTAAGCAGCGTTCAGCTCGGTTGGCCTGAGATGGCTATTTTTGTGGCAATGGAATTGCCACAAAAATATCCACATCTCTCCCAGTTTTGAAAGGCACGTTTATCCGTTGGTCTCGCCAGCCACTTATTTTGACTCCCCCTTAGGTCTAGTGGCATGGTGCATCGCTTTGTGATCACGAGGTCCTGGGTTCAAATCCTAGGTCGAAGAAATGTAGTTTTTCTAACGGAAATTTCCCAGTATGAGTCCGGAGTCTGGATATGGCAATAGGCTAGCCCCCTATTGCATGGGACCTAACATCGTCGGCGAAAAGTGGGTGTACTTAGTACACCTCTGCCACCCCCGATTGGTGAATATAGGCGTGACGGTGTAAGTTAAAGGGCTAGTCGTTTAGCCAAACTAGAAGCTTCATTGCTGCTTTCACTTTACCGCACTGGGTCCGAGTGGTGCAGTGAGACCTAATCTCTCTTACTTCAATTTGTGAGAGAAGGGCTTTGCGCATCAGTGAGATGGTATAGGCTTACTAATTTATTTGTTTCATTTGTTTATTATAATATACTATTTTGTTAATAAATATAATTCATTTGAATGTTATGACGCACGGCTGTTTCTAAAACCCAAATACGAGGCACTTTCAAAAAACCATAAGGAATGATTTACAAACACCCCCACATCTGTGTTTTATAGTAATGTGCCGTTTTTGCGATTCTAATGATTTACTTCTACGCCGAGTTTTTATAGGTACATTAAGTTATTTAATATGTCCATCAGTTCTAAAGTCTGTTAATGTTGATGTAAAAAACGTAAAATTGTTAAACGAAGGAATTTTCCGTAACAGTCGTTTTAAAAATAATAGAGAACTAACTTTTATTCGCTACTTTGACAATGTTATTTTTTGAGACGATACGCAGCCTATGCTTTTACCCAGAAAGCTAAAAAAAAGGTTTGCTACTAGGCCAACGAGGTAATATATTGAATAAAATATATAACATTTAATACAATTTGCGGTTAGACAAGTGGAGCTACTTTTATATTTATAATATTACGCCCAAGACATTTAATCCGCCCATGTACCAATTGTGCATACACTATAAAAAAATTAAAGCATTAATAATTCCCCTTTAGAAAAACATTGTTCAATACACTTATCTATAGATTTGAGCTTCAAAAATCGAGCTTTTAGATACAATAATTATATTAGACGCTTTAATTTTTTTATTGTACCGGTCCCGTTGTACCTACATTATCTCATAGTAAAAAAATAAACGTAATTGCCCTATAAATTACCAAATAGTCACCTTAAAATTCAACTTCATTACATCTAATTAAAATTGAGATTCGATTATGACGTTGTGTTTGAATAATTACGTAATGAAACTCGTAAATTAATTTTGTTCCAGCGCCGAGAGCCCTCTGGGAGACACCGTGGACTTAGAATAAATAAAATAGTTTGAAATATTCGTTGAACGTAGTCGAATTGTAAATTAATCTCAATAAGTAAACCGACGATTATTTTGACAATGTAGTAACACCTAATATTTTCTTGTAATGTGGAAAAACAAATTATAAAAGTATATATAAAGTTGGTGTAGTTTAAGTTCATTTTCCCGAGAAGTGATCATGTCTCCTGTGTAGCGATAAGTTCTCTTTAGTCAAAAAGCACAAATAAGTATTATTTGTTCATAAGATCACTAATCCCTTGTTATCAAATTTTAACTACTGATGATTTTAATTGATTTGATTTTATCAAAAGTTTTTATTTATGTAGACCATAAAGCAAAATAAACATTAGCACGCTACCTGCACTGGAGTTCAATGTATCGATTAAGAAATGTTCCCTTCCAATACAAAAGCAATGCTTGTGCAGTCCTTGATCATTCCTAGTTTCAACGATGGTGATGTGTGTTACTTCGACCTGAATGCAGATCACCTCAATAAATTAGACCGGTTACTCAATAACTGCATTCGATTCGTCTTCGATATACGTAAATACGATCATGTGTCAGAGCACCGTTCCCTTTTAAAGTGGTTTCCTATTCGGCAACGTAGAGCTCTGAAGGTATTGATCTCTCTCTCTCTCTAACCTTCATTCTTATGTCTCGCCTGCTTATCTTACTTCCCAATTTCTGTCCCTTTGTTCTACTCATGACAAACCTCCACGTTCCTCAAGTATTCGACATTAATAAAACATAGAGGTGCTCGTAACGCTGTGCGACCGGTGTTCTAAGCGATCACCAACTTCAAGCAGCGTTCGGATCGGTCAGTCTAAGAAAGGTGACCGTTTGTCGTATTTTCATATCCGACCGCTTCCGTGTTTCAGAAGGCATGCTAAGCCGTTGATCCTGGTTACCACTTATTGAGGTAGCCGTTAAGCCATGTTGGAATCCTTACAGGCGGCTTTATAAGTTCCTACAGCAGGCGTCTACGAACCTACCGACATCAATCTGCGCTGGGTCCGTGTGGTAAAGACTGACCTAATCTCTCCTATCTTCATTTTTGATAGGCCTTTGCCCAGCAATGGGACCATATGGTCTGATTCATGTATTATCTACCTATAGAACATCCATACCTTTTCTTGATTCTTCATTCCGTGTTCAATATATTAAACAAGTACACTCGTGTTCTACAGTCCGATACAAATCGTGCACGTGGCGAATCCTGATTAGTACAATCGAGTACCGAATTCACTAGCCATTGGAAACAGCCACTATACGTAATTGGATTTACCGCTACAAAATAGTAAAATTTCAACAGGATAGCAACCACTCGGCTATTAAGACGGTATTATACTGTGTCCTTCGTTCTCGATATAAACTATATTAGCAGCTCTCTCGAGTCGCTTGGCAACCGCGCGTCATTTAGAAACTTCAAAAGCCTCTATGGTATCTGTGGACATAACCTCTGGAACCATTCTTTTGAAAGCGCGGCAGCCGACGCTTTGTAATAAAGTTTTTGGTCGACATTTAATTTAATAACTTGTTATGGCACTGACGATATAACAAAAAGGTTGTAATATACTCAAGTGACCGTGTGAAATAAATTTAATACATCGTATAGGCAAATTTAGAAAAGTTTACGTCCTGGCAAAGGAGTACATTCTAAAAAAATCAACCGATAGTTGTTTATGTGTGGTGTTTTCAGCTTAACTTGTTTATTTATATAATATCTAATATTTGGAGACGTGAGTTTCGTCATATTAAAATTTGGGAAAGCTTCGTCGCCCGAAAAGTAAACTTATGAAGTCTATGTCCCTATTCGTGTACAAACAGTTTAACACGAAATATACCTGAAAACGATTATTAACCGTCTATAAATTGGCAATGTTATACCTCCAATAAGAGAAATTACGGGGACGTTCATCAATTATGATGATTGTTAAGGATTGATGGCATTTTAAGGACACGGGTAATGTACGAGATACATTGACGTGGTCCGCAAGACTTGACGATAATTCAAGGACACGAGTGGTGTACGAGATACATCGGCGTGGTCCGCAAGACTTGGGGCCCATACGAGATATGTGCTGAAGGTCATACTACTCATAGGTTTCATCCATGAGGTGTTCCTGTGCAGTTCACATTTCTACAATGGTAAGAATCAAAAATGTTACCTAAAATACATACCTTAAACATGCCTAACACAGTAAATACAAAGACTATTGCTATAAACTATAAGCAATTTGTCATATTATATCTCCAAAAGGAGACTTACTGAAAGGGTAATTAAAGTGACATTGTTTATGTATAACAATACATTATTAATAACAAAAGTCACTCCTTTGCAGAAACATAGTGTTTTTATTGATTTCATTATTAGACATACTTGTATAATAATACTGAAATAGCCCAAACTGGAGCTTATTACACAAAGAATTGTGCAAAATTATGAGTACTTGTATTAAAAAGTTAAATCCAGCAATACTTATTCCTGAACAGGGTTTATAACCAAATAAGCCAAAGTAATATACTAATGGCAATGCCTGTTGTAACTGACAAGCAACAGGACTGTAGATACATTCCAAATATAATATCTTATCCTACGGATGCTGCGGCAGGCAGGTTGTGGGATAATTTGTGTTATGCACAAAGATACTTAAAAGATAATATAAAATACCTGGTCTATCCAGTTAACATAAAACTAATAATTATCTATCAATATTATCAACCCAGGCTCCTTGCAGGGTAGCCAGAAAAGATAAATCCTAACAATACAGTCATGAAACCTTTTTTGAGATAAGAACCTTTAAGGTCAGCAGTATATATTTTGCATAAAAGGAGTGTTAATATAGTGGATTATCAATATGGAATTATTAACTAGCTAGTCATAGCCAGTAGTTAAAATTTCATAAAACGACCACCGTTGTAACCAATATAGAACAACAATCCTCATCCTCGGTGTGAAAATATTAAGTCACAGTGTACCTATCAGTTCACCAAAAACAACTTCACGTTGGACATTGGAAATCTCCTACCAAAGAAAGTGAGGTACAAAAAGCGTGATAGGCATTTTACACAAGAACTTAGTTTTTAAGTTGCTGAAAAATTCAGAAAAACAATCAGGAATACATAATGGGTTTTACAAAGAAACCATAATATTGGAGGCTAAGGGTATTCACTGACTTTGGTATGTATCTATGACACTAATAATGCCTTCAACGACAAACATAATTTTATTGGTTTTGTGCAAGTACTTGCACTTCAGACAAGTGAATCTTGTCATACATATGTTGAACATTATGTATAGAAACATTATTGTTAGAAACACTATTGTTTAATAATTGATATATATAAAAAAAAAAAAAAAAACAATAAAACAAAATCTTAATGCTAGCAATAGACCTTACAGTCATAATAAATATACTAATAAAATATTTATTAGTACCTATTCAGTTTTCTATCATGTAATGAGTTCAATGGTTTTGGGTTTTTGATTATTTCCTGCATCAATTATAGTGTACTTAATAATATTAGAAATTTGAGGCACACACAATGGAAAGCTATACATCAATTCATTGGGAGAATTAGATGGTTTTACTGTATTTTTGTTTGATCATATGATAATCAATAAATAATATGTAATTAAATAAGATTATTCAAGAAATTAATAACTATAAAAAATAGTTTTGTAATTAGTTTGGAATGTGTACAGTTATTTTGAACACTAGTGATGTTTCTGGTATAGTTATGATAACACAAGCACAAACGGCTACCATTAAAATAACAAGTTGGTTTTAGAGCACTATATATGTTGCAATTTATTTAAAGGTGTTTCAGTAAAAAATATTGGATTGAGATATCATACAAAAATTTGCAATTTTGGTATTGTTATATTTAAATTATTACATCCACATGTTACATGTATCTTATAAATAGGTATCTATATATAAAAGAACATAAAGTCATGCAAATGACTTGATAATAATATCCATTTGAAAATTTAATGATATTATGTTGACATGCTACGGTGGATGAAATATTGAGTTACATTATTTGAAAGTATGGATTATCTTAAACAAGAATAATCAAAAGCATATGCTTATTACAGGTATGATAAATATTATGTAGTATCAGCAATAATCTAAGTCCTAAGGAACTTGATATTATTTATTTATTATTAATGGGGGATACATAATAATAAGTTGAGTAACACTCGATTCTCACGGTTGGACATCTAGAACTAACTAGAAAGTTACGCATTGCAATTTTTTTTTACTTATAAATACAGTCACATACAAAGAAGCAAAGGAAGTGTGGTATGAAATGAAAATTTCATGGTATGAAATAATTCAGTTATGAATAGGATTCCCAATATGATACAGTTGTAACCCGTGGTTCGGTTTAGCAGACTGTAACTTATTCGCTTCTCAAGTTATGACTAAATTAGGAGGGTATTTTTTCATCAGTAATGTAATTGGTTCAGGTGTGGCCCGATCGTATTGCCAAAACGAATGTTCGCGGGCGTTATTGCGCAGGAACGAATCGTTAAGTAATACATAAAGATTTATGTAGCCAAGGATTTATTTGTCGGCGCACACTCAGAACATGGAAATGATTCCGGGATAGTTTCGAAATTTAAATTGAATTAATAGTAGTGGTATAGTAATAACACTGGGGTAGGTTATGTTTGTTTACCACGCATTAATACTGCCCTTCGTTCCAGACTCTAAAATTGGGGGGGGGGGGCGAGATTATATAGGTAAAGCACATAGCCTTATGTGAGGAATATCTCCAGATAAGATGTGTGTGTGTGAGTGATGTACGCGGATGGCCGCGAGGCCTTTACAGCTTCACCGGACTTAATTCCATATAAGCTCATTAGTACAAAGGCCTCTAGTACGAAAAATGTTAAATTTTGATATATGTACATCTTTAAAGATTAAAAATATAACTGACATTAAATATAGCAGAATGTTGATATAAAAAAAAAAAAAAAAAAAAACATAAATTAAATATGTAATGATAGCAAAAACATTCTTATTATCACCAAATTAATTCGTAGCCTTTGTTTGGTACTGTACTCAAAAAGAGATAATTTGACAAAAAAAAAAAAAAAAAAAAGAACCACATGCCTGTTGGAAAACACATTAGTGGGGAAATAGGTTTCCCTGTTATATTTGTATCATATTGTTATAGATTGGGTACTAACAGACTTTGTTTTCAGGTCTAGTACACAGTAAGGGTTTCTAGCTATCTATCTATCTCTATCCATATTATGACGCCAGATTTCTTGCGGGGTGGGCAGAGAGTGCAAGGTTCCGACGGGTTTTTTTCCTTGCATGCCTGCCTGGCTTTCTTCACTCTCATAGTTCGTCTCATAATGGTTGTCAATGATACAAGAATTATTATAAAGGATTTAATTTTATATAAACAAAACTCTAGATGGGCAATTCTTCAACTCGTGTTATATAGAAGATATCTATAGAAGAAAGATCTCTATAGAAGACATAACAGATGGAGACTGCACTGATATCTGATAAGTAATTATTGATTAATATTACCCGGTATTAATGAATTTTGGACAACAGGTGTGGTATAAAGGTACATAACAGGTGCTTTAAAGGTTTTGTTGGGATGGATCTACACTACAAAACATATGTTATAGAATTTGATTATATAAATTTATTTTAAATAAGTTTATATCATAGACAGACTGGTTGTAAGAAACAATATAGGTGTATATATTTGTTGTGTTTGTGTTGTATGGCAATACAAAGAACGGGAATGTGTTATAGTACAAATATACTCATGATATGTTACTTTTTAGAGGTCACGCTCGAAAAAAAAAAAAAAAAAAGCCTTTACGTGGTATACTTCAACTTTACCCTTATAGCTCTAAACAGCTGCTAATATAGTTTATATCGAGAACGAAGGACACAGTATAATAAGTGATCAAACGAACTTACCTGAAGTGAAGTTCGATCATTATTATACGAAGTCCTTCGTTCGAAGATATAAGTACCCAACCCGCCCTGCCCGTTGGTAAAGTTGAAATGTACTACTTCTAAAAGGAATGGTTCCAGAGGTTATGTCCACAGATACCATAGAGGCTTTTGAAGTTTCTAAATGACGCGCGGTTGCGAAGCGACTCGAGAGAGCTGCTAATATAGTTTATATCTTCGAACGAAGGACTTCGTATAATAATGATCGAACTTCACTTCAGGTAAGTTCGTTTGATCACTTATTTTATTGCAGTGTTCGTGGTTTTACTTGCCTCGATTTGCTTGATTGGGGGAAATAAAGTGAATGTGTTTTAGATTGAGTTTTTGATTTTCTTGGGTATTGAATGATTTTAATTATTATTATTATTATTATTTATTTATTTCAGATGTCAAGATCCATTACATAATATTATTATTATCATTATTATTAATACAATGCATTAGTCAGTAAATGAACCATGTTGCAGTGGTTCAAGTACTGACAGTCAAACCTCTCCGCCAATGCGTTAAGGATACTGTTGGGGCTGGCCCGCACCCTGCGCAGCAAGGACGCGCACCGCTTGCGCATGGTTGCAAAAAAGCAGTCCACGTGCGCCTCGGCGAACATTCCCGAAGCGCTACAAAAGCGAGGCAGCCCCAAAAGCACCCGGAACGCATTGTTATATTGGACACGTAAGGCGCCGTACTGTCCCCGCGAATAAGCGACCCACAGACTGCTCGCGTAGAAAGAAGTGCAAAATGCCCTGAATAAGGTTATTTTGACTCCTCCCGAACAGCGAGCGAATCTGCGGGCTATCATATTCGCACGAACAGACAACGCCCTACGTTCCTTTTCAATGTCAACATCGTCTTTCAAGTCCGAGGTTAACACATGACCTAGGTATTTAAATTTGTCGACTCTATTTAGGGGACACCCTTTTAATTTGATGGTCGGTATATTACCCAGACATCTGCCTCGGGCCTGAAAGACCATACACTCGCTTTTTCTCACGTTGTACAACAAGCCGTGATCGTCAGCGTACTTTTCGCAAATGCCAAGCAGCTTCGATAATCCACTCACTGAGGCGCTCAGCAGCACCATGTCATCAGCATAACTAATATTATTAAGGCATGCTCCTCCAATATGACAACCGACATGCGTACTGCTCAGCCTCTCAATCAGCGCATTTACATAGAGGTTGAAAAGTTTAGGTGAGGTTAGCCCCCCTTGCCTCACTCCGCACTCCAACCTATATGAGGTCGAATAGGCCCCCGCCCACCGAACAACGTTGACCTGATTCATGTACCAATATTTAAAAAGACGTATTAAATCCGCTGGCATTGATGTTTGTTGTAGTTTTTGCCACAAGATGTCATAACAAACCAGGTCAAACGCCTTCGATAAGTCGAGGAAGCAAGCAAAAATAGGCGTATTCCTATCGGTATAGTATTTGACAGTTTGCTTTAAACACAATATCGCCATTTCTGTGGAGAGACCTGACTTAAAACCAAATTGATTGTCGTGTACATGTATGTGTTTTTCAAGCTGAGTGTTAAGCAAACCGTCAAGTACTTTCGAGATAATAGTGGCCAGGGAGATGGGTCTATAATTGCTCCTGTCACTAATATCGCCAGTCCTATTCTTCACGACCGGGACAACCACAGTCTTGAGCATCTGCGAAGGTAAGTACGAGTGTCCCACACATAAGGAGTAGAACATCGCCAGCACTCGGGGCAGATGAGTACCTGCATATTTAAGGTGCTCAATGCTCAAGTCGTCATGGCCCGGAGACTTACCCTTCGACATAGATTTAATGACCTCTCTTACTTCTTTTGCCGAAAATCGGGCACTAACCTCCTGGCCACTACAACCAACGCTACATGCATGCTGTGATGGTCCCAGAGGCGATGTTATAGTAAAGTGCTCTTTAAACATCTCAGCTATGCCTACCAAGTCACTAGTCCCGTTGATACTCACAGGTAAACCCGGCTTACTATTTAATTTATTAGTCGATTTCCAAAAGTTTTTGAAATCGCGGCTGGAATGTTGCGAAGCCAAGATATCCATTTTGATTTGGTCTCTATTATTTTGACACCATTTCAAACGCGATTTAAAAATCCTGCGACTCGTCTGCATGTTATTCCAAATACATCCCTCCCGCGGCCTACCATTCCAAACCCATAACTCAAACTTTTGCCGGGCCTCTCTGTGCGCATCGCTCACATACCTGTTCCACCCTATAACCGGTTTCTTACGCGTATGAACACTCTGATTGTAACTCACACAAGCTGCCTGGCATAATACATTAATAATGTCATCATACATTTTGTCAATAATATTTCTGTGGTCCAAATTATTACAAACATAATCGCTACATGCACTTAATTCCATTGGAAAGTCAATTAATTTTAAATTACTGTTACAAAATTTTGTATAAATGTCAATTTGCTCCGGTTTTCTTTCCCCCCAACGAATTTTATTATTACGTCGGGTTTTATTAGTTCCGTAAAATTTAGATTTAATATTATCTAACTGACATTGAATAACGAGGGGAAAGTGGTCGGACCACAGAACGTCATACATCACATAAGTGTTTACAATAGTTTCCATAGCTGATTTGGTCACTACGCAATGGTCGAGCCAACGTCTCGCACCATTCGCTTCACTTATGTATGTGTAAGTGTCAGAGTTTAAACCTAGTAATTGGATGTCAGCACACAATAATTCCAATTCCATACAATAACATACCAACTCATTATAAAATTGTTCATTTGGATGCGCGTTAAAGTCCCCGAGTAAATATACAGATTCAGTATTCTCATTTCTTATAATAGCACTCACCAAACCAAGGCAATCCGCGAAATCCGTAAGATTTGCATTATTATCTGTGGGCATGTAAACACTAAACACAAGGAATGATTTTAGATCCATGGTTACTTTTATGGCACACACTCGCGGATTATCACATTGTACAACCGATACATTGTTAAAAACACTTTTCCTCCACAGCAATGCAACTCCACCGTACGGCCGCCCTCTCAGCATACCGGCGGCGGTATCAACCGCTGACGTCCCGGTGCAACCGTACTCGTCATCAATATCGCTTAAGAAGTGAATATCGTCTGGCAGTAACCAAGTCTCTTGTAAAGCAATAATGTCTGATTTACGACATAATTGCCTGACACTCTCCACCGAGCGTTTCACACTTTTGCAGTTGAAACTTACTAAATTGTATATAGATTTTGTATCCATTGAATAAGTTTCATTAATGGTCATTTACAGTGCCATTATTTACACCGTTCGCGTTCGGTTTCCGTGCCTTAAACGGAACAAACCGCCTAAATATTATTCCCTCAGGCCATAATTTATTATCAAAGAATAATGACAATTTGTTTTCCTTGATAAAGAATTTGTAGGCTTTGTAGTCTCTGTCATATTTAGACTGTATGTTTTCTAGCGTAATTCTCTCTTTCGTTTTTTTTATATACGTAATCCATTATGTCTTTTTCAGTCGTATCTGTATGCACCTTGGTAATGAAGATAGGCACTTGTTTCAGCACTGCTTTGAACCTTCCATTATTATCCCGAGAAATACCGGTAGTACCTAGATAACGGTACCTCATTGGTTTCTTACGGTAGGAAACACTTTGCCATCCTTCATTATCATCTTTTCGTACCAGCTCGCGTTCAGGAACCGACAAAACTCGAGTGTTCGCAATGTCCTCAACGCCCGCCCGTCTTTTGTTATTATTGCAATCAGCTGATAGTTGCGACGCAGAGGCCTGGCCATGTGACGTCACGGTCAGCTGTCTCGAAACGGTTGGACTCGGCGCGGTGTCTGTAGCCGCAGCGCGAGGCACGAATCCACTGCCACCCATTCGCTGGCCTTAATGTTCCGTTTTTCCAAATGAAAACGAATAAATTTGCTCCAAACCAAACACCATATTCAGCTCATGACAATTATGAGCGCGTGACCAACAGTCCTTATTATACTTTACCAAATTCTAGAATTTTCGAAGAACCGTGACTCTGATACGCATAGGGACCGAAATTAATTAATGTCTTCTTCATGTTCATTGTCACTAATAGTTATTTATCATAACGCTTCTTTCATAACTAGTTTAGAATTACTTATTATGACTCAGTAACAGGATTGTCTTAATTCAACTTCAAGTAACAATATAATACGAAACCACCTAGCCACATGCTTTTTACTATTTAACAAACCTCCTGAAGAAAATGGATCTACATTTAGATATTTTGACATAAAAGAACATTAACGTTCAGTACACTCTAAACAGTACAATTCAGTTACTTAAAACATGTTCGGCTGTGCATACAGACTTTTTAGACAATGTTATGAACTTTATACAGCTCGTTAAGCACTTTCGGCGAGATAAGCGGAATGAAGGCAAGTAACTATTTGAATTTTGCCAAATTGCAAATTTTGCTCGCAATTGTATCTGCGCGAGGAATGTTTAGAAATGGAGGGCGGTATGAAAGAAAAATAATAAGTAAGTAGATAGCAAGATGTTATATAGCTATATCCAAGCTATATCGCATGTGTATACATTGCTGCTTGATATTTACCGCATATAGCATAGAACAGCGCAAGCCCAAACATATTGCTGTTATCGTCACACTATCGAGTTTATATGCCATTCTTTTTACAATACGTAAATTAAGATGAACGTGACATCACGATTTCTCGACAACTTTACTATATGGCAAAATTTCAGTTTGTGCTTAACCTTCTGTTCTGTGGCAGCTTCGACTGGTTACATACTTATAATTTGGCTTAAAGATGACTTAACTAACTGACCACGTGAAGCGGTAACCAGGACCAACGGCTTGACGTGTCTTCCAAAGCACAAAAGCGCTTGAAAAAATGAATGCCACAAAAGATCTTACATCTCAGAATTACCGAGTCGAACGCTGCTGGACTTCTGTGATCCGCAAATACTGTTGCAAATATCGCAGTACTACAGCGCTACGAGGGCCTAGTGATCTGTCTGTGACATTCACATAAAAAAAAGGAATTACTTCCAATTCCGAATCTTGGTTACATGGCGACCGTTTGACCAGCACGGTGTTCACCACTGCTATTATATTATAATATAATAATTCAAAACATTACAACCCCAAAAATCTCTAACTTCCCATCCAAAAATACAACGGAATCTCTAGTAAATAATATCTAAATTTACATCAAGGAAGCCCAGAAAATGGGATTGCAAATCGATCCTGACAAGGGCTGGGTAACATCCCCGGGGTGGAATGTCTGCGCTCCGGGGCACTCACGATATTATCCCATCTAGACTGATTATGTGCACTGTAACACGGTAAAAGCATCTATTCGGATGTAAGACTTTGTATTTTCGCTTAGTAGCAGCTATTTGAAATGGAAATTGGAGTTTTTATTTCTTCAGTTTTCATATACAAATTTTAAAGTAAGCGTTGTGAAAGAATATTATAATATTCTTTCACAGCGCTTACCTCAAAATTATACCTATAATACCTTACGCTTTTGAGTATTGTTTATTGAAAGAAAATACAATGTAGCATCCTAATATTATATTGTGACGACTTCAATGCACTGCGATATCTCGTAAACCCTTTATCGGATGTTAATTTCAAAACGCATTACACACCCTTAGGTTCCCTATCGATCCGTCAAGAAAGATCTAGAATCCGCGCTTAAGTGCTAAAACGTTTAGAAGGTTTCTCCCCTTTAATTATCGCCGGCGCGCGGTCGCGGTAAACAAGTACCTACTTGGTCACGTACAAATAGGTATGTAATAATAATACCGCTTTGTGGGCCGCGCCCGGCTATTGTTCGATGTACTTTTCTATCGGTGTACTTAGAGGGTTCGCGTCCATTCTAGAACTTTCATACGAGTATAAAAGGATCACTCAACGCGGTGACGGACACAGTCTCTTTTCGGAAGCGACAGCGATCAAATCAGGAACAAGCGATCTACGTGGAATACACCGGCGACCTTAGAACGACATACGGATACTACGAGTGACTCAGCGACTTGGAAGTAGTATTTGGGTACTACCGAGAGCAGTACTAGCGTGTTTAGTTCTTATGTGCATTCAACGTAGTGTTTTGTGCGTACAGCGCCTAATAAAGTACTTCGCACGTTATTCAACATTTATTTACCCCACAATGTAACGATATTTTTCTGTTTATGCATATATGCGTTTGCACTTAGTTTATCAATATCATTCAATCAATAATTACAGCTTGCCTCGATGGTTTAGTGGCCTATAGCGCGGTTATAGCAACAATTAGTTCAAACACCACCAACATTAATACAGGGTGAAGGCTTTTAGATGGATTTAGTCATTAAAAGAATAAAATGGCGAGTAACTAAGATGCACGTTTAATCACTTCATTAACAATAATCACCACAATTATAATAAACGGAGCTTGCAAGACAATGGCAAAAGTAATGGCAAAAGATTCGTCACCTATTTCATTGGAATCTTACATCGTCTGTGATATGTAGAAGTAGACAGTACATATCTGCCAACCCAGTTCGGTGAATATACAGACGTGGCAGATCATTTCACGAAAATCAATCTCAGCAGATTTCATTTAAAGAGAAATCTGATATGCTTAAGTTTTTAAATTTACTATTTAGGTACGTGTCCCTCTTCAAATGAGATACCGTGATTAAGATCAATCTCAATTTCTCGATATTTCACAATTTCTTACTTTAATTCCCTAATTTAAATCGTACGACAAACAACGAATTTTGATCAAAACAATTGCCTAAAATAATAAGCGTCGCTTTTGTCGAAAACAACTTCAACATTTTCCGTCGACGTCAATTCGAGAGTATAATTGAAACTTCGTTCTAACAGTTAATTTCTTGTATTTGATTCTATTCATTCGAAAATTAATAAAAGTCGTGATGTGAGTTCATATTTATGTCGGGAGACTACCGCCGTGCGGCCGTACCCAAAATGTTTCCCTTTTATTAATTATCGCGGTATAATAAGTGATCAAACGAACTTACCTGAAGTGAAGTTCGATCATTATTATACGAAGTCCTTCGTTCGAAGATATAAACATGCAGCTCTCTCTACTCGCTTGGCAAGCCGCTAAATTTTTTAGAAACGTCAACGCCTCCTCTATGGTATCTGTGGACATAACCTCTGCGACCATTCCTTTTAGAAGTAGTACATTTCAACTTTACCAACGGGCAGGGCGGGTTGGGTACTTATATCTTCGAACGAAGGACTTCGTATAATAATGATCGAACTTCACTTCAGGTAAGTTCGTTTGATCACTTATTATACTGTGTCCTTCGTTCTCGATATAAACATGCAGCTGTTTAGAGCTATAAGGGTAAAGTTGAAGTATACCACATGAATGTCATTTTTAAGCGTGAGCTCTAAAACATAATATGTCATGAGTACATTTGTATAACACATTCCCGTTGTTTGCATTGCTATACAACACAAATACAACATATATATATATATATATATATATATATACAGACGAGTATATATACACCTATATTGTTTCTTACAACCAGTCTGTCTAACTTATTCAAAATAAATTTATTTAATCAAATTCTATAACATGTTATGTTATATAGCGTAGATCCATCCCAACAAAATTCTTTAAAGCACCTGTTATAGCACACCTGTTGTCCTTAACTCATTACTACCGGGTAATAATAATCAATCATTACTTATCAAGATATCAGTGCATTCTCCATCTGTTATGTCTTCTATATAAAGTTTTTTTTTTTTTTTATAGATGTCCCTTTATATAACGAGAGTTGAGGAATTACCGATCCAGAACTTTGTTTATATGAAATTAATCCCTTTATAATAATTCTTGTATCATAGAAAACCCTTCCGAAACGAACTATGAGAGTGGAGGAAGCCAGTAAGTAAAGAACCTGTTGGAACCCCGCACCCCCCCCCCGCCTACCCCGCAAGGGGTCTGGCGTGACGATATAGATAGAGATCGATAGAAAACTCTTACTGTGTACTAGATCTAGAAACAAACTATATTAGTACCCAATCTATAACAATATAAGACAAATAAGACAGGGAAACCTGTTTCCCCACTAACGTGTCTTCCAAGTGGCATGTGGGGCTTTATGTGTTTTTTTTTTTTTTTTTTTTTTTTTTTTTTTTTTTTTTTTTTTTTTTTGTCAAATGTTCTCTTTTGTGAGTACAGTACCAGACAAAGGCTACCAATTCTATTGGTGATTATAAGGATGCTTTGCTATAATTACTTATTTAATTTATGATAAAGTATTTTCCTTTATGTCAAAGTTCGGTTATATTTAATGTTAGTTATATTTATAATCTTTAAAGATGCACATATACCAAAATTTAACATTTTTGTACTAGAGGCCTTTGTACTAATGTCCTTATCTAGAGCTATTCCTCACATAAGGCTATGTACCTTAACTATATGATCTCGCCATACTTTTAACTCTTAACTTTTTCATACCCTTAAATGCCACACTTCCTCTGCTTCTTTGTATGTGGTTGTTTTTTATAAGTAGCAACTGTAGTGAGTAACTTTTTAGTTAGTTCTAGATTTCCAACCGTGAGGATTGAGTGTTACTTAACTTATACATGTAGTACCTACGTATCATTCATATTTCATTTAATATCATAATAATATGTTTTGCGCCCTCGCCTACCCACTTGGGATCTGGCGTGGTCTTATAATTATTAATAAATAAATAATATCAAGTTCCCTAAGACTAAGGTTATTGCTGATACTACCTAATATTTATCATACCTGTGATAAAAATATACTTTTGATTATTCTTGTTTAAGATAATCTATACTTTTAAATATTGTAACTCAATATTTCATCAACTTCATCAACAATTTTTAAATAGGTTTATTATTAAGTCATTGATACATTGTTACATACCAAAGTCAGTGAATACCTTTAGCCTCCAATATTATGGTTTATTTGTAAGAGCCATGTTGTATTCCTGAATGTTTAACTGATTTTTCCAGTAACATAAAAAAAACAAAACAAGCCTTTATGTAAAAAGCCTAGCAAGCTTTTCTTACCTCACATTCTCTGGTAGGAGACTTCCAATGTCCATTGTGATTTGTTTTTGGTGGGCTGATAGGTACACTGTAGGTACATTTATACATACATTTGTGGATAGATGTACATTTTTACACACCGGATGAGGATTGTTGTTCCATATTGGTTACAACACTGGTGGTTTCTTGAAATTTAAACTACTGCTTATGAATAGATAGTTATAATTCCATCTTGGTACTCCACTATATTAACCTTATTTAATACAAAATATATACTGCTGACCACAAAGGTTCTTATCCCAATCAATGTTTCATGACTGTATTGTTAGGACTCATCTTCCCTGGCTACCCTGCAAGGGGTCTGGGCTGATAATATTGATAATTATTAGTTTTATGTTAACTGGATAGACCAGGTATTTTATATTATATTTTAAGGATGTATGTGTGTAACACAAATTATTGTACAACTTGCCTGTCTCAGCATCGGTAGACTGTGATATTATATTTGGAATATTTCCACAATTCTGTTGCTTGTCAGTTATAACAGGCATTGTTATAAGTAGAGACTACTTTGGCTCATCTGTTTATAAACCCTGTTCAGGGATAAATATTGCAAGGTTTACCTTTTTAATACAAGTGCTCATAATATTGCACAATTCTTTGTGTAATAAGCTCCACTTTGGGCTATTTTAGGATTATTATACAAGTATGTCTAATAATGAAATCAATGCAAAACATTATGTTTCTGCAAAGGGGTGGCTTATGTTATTAATAATGTATTGTTATTCATAAATTCATAAACAATGTCCCTTTAGTTACCCTTTCAGAAAGTCTCCTTTAGGAGATATAATATCACAAATTGCTTATAGTTTATAGCAATAGTCTTTGTATTTACTGTTTAAGGTATGTATGTTGGGTAACATTTTAGTTTCTTACCATTGTAGAAATGTGAACTGCACAGGAGCACCTCATGGGTGAAACCTATGAGTAGTATGACCTTCAGCACATATCTCGTATGGGCCCCAAGTCTTGCGGATCACGCCGATGCATCTCGTACACCGCTCGTGTCCTTGAATTACCGTTAAGTCTTGCGGACCACGTCGATGCATCTCGTACATCGCCCGTGTCCTTAAATTGGCATCGATCCTTAACAATCATTATTGATTAATGTCCCCGCTAATTTCTCTCATTAGAGGTTTTACCTTGCCAATTTATAGACGGTTAATAATTGTTTGCAGGTATATTGCGTGTTAAACTGTTTTTACACGAAGAGGGACATGAGACTTCGTAAGTTTACTTTTCGAGTGAAGACTTTACTTTATAATAAAACTCACGTCTCCAAATATTCGATATTATTATACATAAACATGTTAAGCTGAAAACGCCACAATTAAACAACTATCAGTTGATCTTTTTGGAATGTACTTTTTTGTCAAGACGTAAATTATTTCTGAATTTGCCTATACGATGTTTTAAATTTATTTCACAACATCACTTGAGTATATAAAAACCTTTTGTTATATAATTTCACTGCTACGATTATTTGATTAAATTAAATGTCGACCAAAACTTTATTACAAGGCATCGGCTGCCACGCTAAAAGAAAGAATAGTCGCAGAGGTTATGTCCACAGATACCATAGAGGAGGCGTTGACGTTTCTAAAAAATTTAGCGGCTTGCCAAGCGAGTAGAGAGAGCTGCATGTTTATATCGAGAACGAAGGACACAGTATAATAATTATTACGGCGTGAAACGAGAAACTTTTCTATGAAATTACAAGTCTGCAGAAATTATGTAATAATACTCCAATAAATTATCTTTAGCAAGGTTTAATTGCTTAAACTTGTGACTTAACAAAATGGTAGAAGCGATTATTTGGCACAAATATACAGATGTTGGACAAGTTTATTCCAATTATTTTTACAGTAAGTTCTTTATTTAACTGTTAGGTGCATTCATGGCCGATTTTTGGGCTTTTTGATCCATAACTGATGTAGCAAATTTTCTATTTGTATCGGCCTAACAGAAAATTTAATCACGAATATTCAACCATAACATACTTGACCGATGATCCAATGCATAAACGCATACCCGGCGCAAAATACCCAACGGATGAACTGTTATGTTGGTGAATGACTGGACCACCAACAAGGATGACCCAGTACGTATTGGTGGAGACAGGTTTGTGGCTACCTGCGGTTGGAACTTATCATGCCACTCATAAGGCTTCTAACACGGTTTAACGACTACCATATGAAGCGGTAACCAGGGCCAATGGCTTAACATGTCTACTAAAGCACGGAAACGTTTGAAAATGAAAATTCGACAACCAGTCCCCTATTTTAGTGTAACGCCAAGTCACTTGCCCCGCCAAGCTAAGCTACGCCACCCCACGCCAAGTCAAAGCCAAGCCACGCCACGCCCAGCCACGCTACCCCAAGCCACGCCACGATAGTCGATTCTCCTGTCAATCGCTATCAGTCGAGCCGAGCCGCCATGTTGACATATCCCTTGACGCCCCGTCAAAATTCCATTACCAACGTAGTGGGGATGTGTCTATATAAGCCTTAGCAAAGTCATTTGTGATGCTTTTTCAGTACCAAGTAACAGGGTAGAACGAACCTCCGCTTCGTTTTATTTCTATCATTTACATTAGACTTACCGAGTCGACCGTTACCTAACATTGGTAATGGCTACGAACAGCGCAGTACAACGGCGCTACGAACGCTTCAGTCGAATATTGCTCTTAAAATGCAACAAAAGAATAAGTTAATCTAACATTATAAGTGCAAAATTGTACAAAAAACGTCTATAACTTCGCAATAAGGTTATTTGCTCTTTTATTTTTTGGTCCTTATCTTAAACAAACCTGATCTATTATACTAAGACGTTAAAAGGCCTCAATACCGAATTAACTTCACGAGACATAGGTACAGATAACGTTTCGCCAAAGTTAACCGAAAAGTTTCGGCCTAGTCCAGTATCTTTATTAGGGAGAAATAAGGGAAAAGTACCATTCACCGACTCGGCTCACGTTCTTAGTATAATTTTCGGTTTATTGAATAATACGTGACCAACATAAGCGATCTATACACACCACTTGATAGAGGTCTCGCATAATTGCGTCAAATGACCCAATCCACTAGGGTAATTTCTAATAGAAGATATTTCGGTCAGAGGACCTTTTGAAGGTCTGGTTACGTAATCATGGCTCTCAATTACCGCACTTGATAGTTTTATTCATCGAAACAGTATTTTGTAAAGGAAACTCCAAAATATATTTTCTAAAAGTTGTGCTAAAACTCGGAAGTTATGTGGTAATGGAATAGCACCATTCATACTTCCTTTGGCAGAAACTGGATGCGAGTGGCCGAGGATCGTACCCGGTGGCGTGCACTTGGAGAGGCCTATGTCCAGCAGTGGACTGCTATAGGCTGATGACGATGATGATACTTCCTTTGGAGGTCGAGTCGTCGAGGCTGACCAAAAGTGTAATAAATAATCTCACCTTCCATAACGTATTGGTAGGATAGTGCCGCTCATTCTTCCTATTGAGGTCATCGGCCGTCAAACCGACTAACGGAGTAATAATTTTAATTTAAAAAGATTTTATTTCAATAACAAGCTGTTAAAGCCAAATTACAACGAAGATATCTTGCTTAGTTGAGAAGTTCCTACGGCTTCTTTCCGCTAGATCATCTGACCCTAGACACCATCCGGGTTGAAAGTACTTGTCAAGACAAATCCAACGAGTCTAGACACGGCGGGTTTATTTTGAGTAGTTGGGTGGTTACATTGGCCACCTTACGGCTGCATCATCAGACACTACCTGGTTATATAGTACTTATCAATACTAATATAACAAGCCTAAGTAGGAGGGGGTTACATTGTATAGTTCACATGTTCCTATTGCCACCTTTCGACTCCATCATCAGACCAGCTCTATAGTATATTAACATATTATTGCATTGTCACCGAACTTACAGATGTGTACCCTATTTTAAGTGCTTGAAAAATGGATCACCAGATTTGAACCGGAAAGACAGAGATAGTCAGATATACGAACATTGCAAGTTATATAAAAGCTTGTAAAAATAATCTCACCTTCCAGTAACGATATTAGCGCCGTTGATACTTCCTGTCGAGCTCGTAAAAAAAATAAAAAAAATCGCACTGTCAAGGGACGTGGTAGTAGGATAGTGCCGTTCATATTTTCCGTGGAGGTCGTAATAGCTGACTAAAGGAATAAAAACAATCTCACCTTCCAGTAGCGTGGTAGTAGGATAGTGCCATTCGTGTTTTCCGTGGCGGTCGTAAAAGCTGACTAAAGGCTGAAAAATTTTGGTGACATTACATGGATGATTGGATTTTATTTAATACTGAAAAAATAGTACCTAGTTAGCAGTCTAAAATCTGGAATTTTGCGCAGCATACTGACAGTAAGATCATTAGACTTAATATTGTCGATGAAATGTGTATCTTATACACTTCTGTCACCACTTTTTGGCTAAAACAGGCGTGACGGTTTGCCCACAAACGCGACAGGGTAAAAAGCTTGTTTTGTGAAAGCGTACCAAATGACAAAATATAACAACGAGAGCCCTCTGTGAGAGATGAAAAAGTAAATTGTGAAGTTGTTCACACCGGCGCCCATTTAAGGAACTTACTAAAATTCTTAACAACGTTTTTGTGTGTGTGAGTGATCTACGCTGTTGGCAAGAAGACGAGCGTGCAACCATTACGCTCGAGTCAGTCGAGCAAGGCTTTGATGACATTTGACGGCGATCGACATAGCGCCGTCTTCCTACAGCTCAAGCTCGGGCGGCAATACTTTTCTTGAGCTGGACAAAATATTGACAGCCGTGATACAAGTAGTGAAGTGCCGAGATCGTGGTCTTGTACGCAAGTCAAAAAAGTTTTGTCTATACTTCAATATAATTCTTAAAACGAGTTTTTTCGTGTCAAACGTTTGACACGGCACGACATGTTAGTACGTAAAAGAAAACGGTTATCTCACGACTAGAGTGATAAAATCCGTAAGTTATAAGTCTTGTCGCGCCCGTGCTAGCCGAGCAGAAAGCCAGAAGCCGAGAGCAGAAACTCTCCTAGCCGAGTGCCGTATATTTATAATGCTTATTAGACGATGTTTGCTAGTCCTCGCTTGCGTACCTTGACGGAACTTTTTCTAATTAGTCTTCTCGCTAATTTGTTTGTAAGCCTATTGTTCGATTTAGCACAGTGGTTAAGAGCTTAAGCCTAATGTTGAGGGTCGTGACCTCCAGGAACAACCATATCGCGAATTATGTTCCGCCAACCAGCTCGGTTCTCAGCCGTGTGTATCGCGCATCAGAAATTGTAATGCCCAGGGCGGATTACCAGATTTGTAAAAATAATTAATCAAACACATACAGTTATAGTACTTAATATTACTTAAATTAAACTAAATATTACGACCATAGTTTTTAAGACATATTAGTAACTAACAAAATGGATGTAAATTGATGCGAAATAAATCCTGCCTGCATCCCACTGCTGGCGAGGTGAGGAAGTATAGGTTAATTCAACATGCAGACCCGGTGTGGATTAATGGAGAAACATCAATTACACAATTACACTTACGGTTTTCTTATATTGATGATGATGATATGATCAAGATCGATTTCGGCCATGGCGACTGCATCAACTCGGTTATTGTGGACGATCGTGCGCTCGCATGTGGCTTATGTGGCCAATCTTCTTGGTGAAGATCCTCGCACATTGCAGGCATGTGAGCACACCGTTAGTATAGGAATAATTGATCGCCTCGGGTGATCGGGCTTTCAATTGATCATGCGATTGGTTTTTCTTATATTAATACATGTATTTAGTAGGATAGAATGTTTTACAACAAATAAACATGCGGATAATCTTATAAAAACATAATAATATCATCGGCTATTCTCACATAATACAGAAACTTACTGCTTTACATTTTAAATTACAGAACCCTTCCTAAAAACGTAGAAAAAAATAAATGTTTATATAAGTGAAAATTTATTAAATAATCTCTTACTAAAACGAGAAATAAAATAAAATTTACAAAAAATCTCCTTATAAAAATCAATAAATTATCTATCTATCTATATCATCACACCAGATCCCTTGCGGGGTAGGGAAAGAGTACAGAGTTCCAACAGGTTCTTTCCTTACACACCTCTCTGGCTTCGTCCACTCTCGCCGGTTACGGAGCCTCTTGACTCTCCCTTCAGATAAGACACGGTCTCTCAATTATGTGTGTATCAATTATGTAAAATACATCGCGACGAACGATTCAAATCTCTCAAAAACGCGGCCATATTTATCCCCAAAAATATTAGGACGTCAAAACATTTACTTAACCGTTCTTTATCACTTTCTCTCATATTCCCCTTCACTCGTTCTACGCACGGAACACGAAATGAGTGTCATCGCATAGAGTGGCTCACGTAAACTGTATCAATTTGCTGGGACGTGCCTGAGGTGGCAATAGTTACACTGGGCTCAAATTAGGATCCATTCTTTCGCCCCTCTAATGATCGCCATTAAATAAAACTAATGAGGTATCTGTTGAGGTGTTATTAATTTTGGTACGGTGATTAGAAACCACTAATGGCGGAAAAGGGCCTAATTGGCGATTTCTTGGGATATACTGGAATGATTTAAGTTTCGTTTTGGTTGTATTTATTGGATTATTGAGATTAATATATCCTGTAAGTAATTTAAATAACGCGTAGATATTTTGGACGGATGGTAAATGAATTTCAAAATATGAGGGTAAATGAGATTGATAAATAAATGACAAAAGATAAAACATAATAATTCTGGATATGGACATAACTTCTTTCAGCTGATGATGTGATAATTATAATAAAATAAAGATTGTTTTTTTACTCTGGTTACTTTTAGGCTGCCACAGAGGGAGGTTAATGTTATTTTTAGTAATTGCTAGTAAACTGGTTCTAACAAATACTCTGATTAACATTTAATACAAGCAATAATGATTGATAATTACAAAAAATTGACAGTTAGTCCCTTTAACCCAAGCTAAGCTCTAGCTTACCAACAATCAGCCAACAATTAGCTCTAGCCGATTGTTTGTGAAAACAGGTTTGCGAACTATCGTCAAAAAGTAGAAAACATGAAACGCTGGCCACATTTTTCCTATAAAAAAATCTAAGAAGCAAAAATACTAGTATAGTATTTTTCACATTTCACACAAATTATACTTTACTCAATTGCTATAAGAGGCATGATCCGTTTCTATACGTATGCCTTAACACCATTGAATTAAATATTAATTTCGTTAGGCAATTAGAACTGTCACTCCTTTGTGAAAAATACTATAACAAAAATAACCTAGCTATTACAAAAACAATAAGAACCTCCTTGAGATTACTTTTAGACGTCCTCTAATCACCTCCTTAAACCACCTTTTGTTTTTCAAGTCGTTTATAAATTTTAGCACCCAGAACCACTGTCGCATCTCTAAACAAACAAGACTTCAAATTATCTTGATTCATGTTTATAGCCGTGTCTTTGTGGCTACGGCCATTTTGTTTGAATCATAGCCTCTAAACTTTATATCGAGGACTGGAAAGTTCCTTATCTGTTCCTAGTTAGGTTTGTGCTCGTTTCAGGTTCAACTTGAGATTATTATCGACTACATCTAACTCATCTTAATTTCAGTCCTTTACAAATTCAACCGCTTTGTTTGATATTTATTGGAGTTCTTTATGATCTTCGTTCTTTGTAGGTGAATAATGATTTCTGTAAATGTTATCGAAGCTTAATTTAAATTTTATTCTCTCAGCTCTAGCTATTTAGGTTGATGCCGTCGTTGATTCTTTGTTATGTTGTAATGTAATACTGGTCTATATGACCGATAAAAATCGTAATAATAAGACAACATTATTACAATTTTATTGTCTGACCGTTTTTCGTCAAAATACCAACCATTTCATTAATTTCAAGTTTAAATTTAATTGAATACAATGCATTTTGCCATCAACACAGTTCCAAAGCTAGGTGGAGCGATAACCTTCGTAGGGTGGCTGGCAAAAACTGGATGAGAGTAGCCGAGAATCGTACCCTGTAGCGTGCATTTGGAGAGGCCTATGTCCAGCAGTGGACTGCTATAGATGATGACAGTTCCAGAAGTAATCTTTCATTAGTTTCATGGTATATTACTAGTTAATTTTGCAATTACCGAACTTTGTAAATGCTTTTTTGCCTATGCAAGTAATAGTTTCTGAATTTTGATTTCAAATTAACGGGCTTTCGTATGTAGAATAATATTCCTACTATCCACTGCATAGAAACGTTGAAAATTTATATAAACCGCTTTTTTTTTGTATAAAAGGCGTAGGAAAATATGCCTTATCATCTATTCTACCACCCCAACTCATATATATACGATACATCAAATATTACCGTACTCTGTACTCTCTGCCTACCCCGTAAGAGATGTGGCGTGCTGATATAGATAGATAGATCAAATATGAATAAATTACCAAGCTATATGCGAAACTTCCAAATTTTAATGTCGTTATTACCGCGGAATGGCGCTGCAATAACCGTCTAAATGTCAGTATTTGGCTAAAGGAGCTAGCAATTCATATTGTTTTCTGACCTTATTCGCATTAATTTAACTTAACAATACAAAGTAGGCGTTTTGCGGCTAAATGGAAGTGGGAAAGCGATTCTGAAGCCGGTGTAAGGAGTACCAACTTGTGATTAATTGTCTTACTGTGATTCTAATATAATGGGTAACCATATTGAGAAACATAATGGTGACATGAAGCCCGCTGAATCTACGTAAATTTGAAAATGATTGAGTATGCTTTCGTGTTCAAACCTTGGTTTAGTGAAATTGAATTTATAAGGGAATTTAGTGAACAGCTAAATTATTTGAGGAATCTGTCTTTATATCATTTTAGAATTGATTGTCCGATTTTATGTTCTGCATAAAATATTTTAATTTTCTTACTACGCCTTCTTACGCTTGAAACTTATCGAATGAGGACTTGTGTGGTTTCCTACTCAACAGTAAGAAATCAGTTGCCGTTAAATTTGGGAAAAATACATTAGTCTCCCATTAGATCAATCAAATACATTTACAGTGTATAAAAATCTATTTCACGCGAAATTCCTTGCGGGCAACCTCTACCTACCCTGTAAAGGAAGGCGTCCTGGAACTGGAAAATAGCCTATTGGTACTCAACTCTGGTATTGACCAGAGAGTCTATACCTATTACAACTTGTCCCGCTTTCTCAACTCTCATAGTTATATGAAAATCAACCCGTTTATTTTAATTTAATCAGAAGATAGATAACCATTTTGCCCTAACGTGGGTAGACTTTTGTTAAACTTTTCGGAAAGGCTAAGTCTTTATTAATTTTCTTCATCACAAACAGAAAAATAAAACATCTGGGTTCTGAGAATGATCGCTCAATTTACGAAAGAACCTATTAAAGGGTTTCTTGTTGGGGATGTTATTTCATATTTTTTGTGGTGGATGTGATTTTATAGTTTAGTTTGAAGTTTTTGATTTATGTTAAAAATAATGATTTTTTTGATGAATCCACACCGCTAGGACTAAAAGGCGTGCAAATATTGATGTCACTTTGTTTTTTTTTAGGATTTCTGGCCTTATATATCTTTATGACAATTCAGTTTAGATTTACAATGCCATAATAAACTTTGAGTAAAAACTAAATAAATCTAAGTAGATATATAGAATAATAGTAATCCTTTATAGAATGGTATACGGAAGTCCGTATACAATTCTATAAAGGACAATAAATATGATTGAAGTTACTTCTAACTATGAATTCCGGCGAGGGTATGTAAATGAGACGAACCATGAGTGGGAAGGAAAATAGAGAGGTCTATAAGGAAAGTACCTCTATCTGGCGTGATGTAATAGATAAATAATTGCGTCGATATCTGATCATCAACGCTTCGTAAGCGTCTGAAATGATATTTTCGGTAGCATTTTATCCATTAATCCGGTTCAAAGAGCGAACTCGTTCGAATTGAACTGTAATCAAAAATTCCATTTTAATGAGACGATGTCATCGCCTCTGAGCGGCATTTGTGAACTGTTTTAGTTTGGCAATACGGTGAACTTTGACCGCATTCTCTCTGGGTCTGGTCCATTAGGGTAAAGTTACATTGTTGCTCAGTTAATGTATACCGGTTTTCTGTAATGATCGTTAATCTGATAACATTGAGGAATAATGGATAAATTATTGAAATAATGCATTGTTGAATGCGTGTCTAATGCATGAAGGCCTTCAAGAGGGTTGTTAAATATTTATTCTCTATCTATCTATATCATCACGCCAGATCCCTAGCGGGGTAGGCAGAGAGTACAGAGTTCCAACAGGTTCTTTTCTTACATACCTCTCTGGCATCCTTCACTATCATAGTTCGTCTCGCCGGTTACGCTGACTCTTGACTTGTCCTTCATATAAGACTCGGTCTATTTGGTCATGGTAAGATAGTCTAGGTCTTCCCCGGTACTTACATCCTTCCACTTTCGTATTGTATATCTGTTTTGTCATTCTTTCTTCAGAGATTCTTTCTATATGCCCAAACCAACGGAACATGCCCTTTCTCATCTTTACACCGATACTATCTTTCATGCCTACTCGCTTTATTACTACGCTGTTGCGAATACGGTCGGTCAGCTTCACTCCGCATATCTTCCGTAGAGCTCGCATTTCTACCGCATTTATCCTACTTTCATTCTCCTTCTTATATACACAGCTCTCGCTGCTATATAACAGCGTTGGGACAAGCACTCCGTTATAGCCAGCTGCGCCTTTCGGCTTAAGTGCCGGCTTCCAAGTAGCTTTCCCATCGCACCATTCACTCTGTTCCCTGCACTTACTCATCTCTATGTCAGCGGTGTATTTTCCATCCTTACTAAATGCGCATCCAAGATATACAAACTCCTTCACCTGCTCCAGCACATCGTTACCAACCACAATCCTTGCATTTATTTATTGAATCGTTATGAGCTAAAGTCGGCCAGCCTATTAGATTGAGTAGTTGCAGATATTTAAGGGTTGCATAAATATTTATTTCCATCTGGGCAATTTGTATTTCACGTTTGTTTAACTCACAACTCAGGAATAATTAATTCCTAATGTCCTTCCTGTCAAATAAAAACGAATAAAATAGCTTACACCATATTCAGCTCATGCCAATTATAATCGCGTGACTATTTTTTGATAAAACGCGACCCTGATACGCATAGGGTCCAAAATCAATTAATTTCTTCTTCATGTTCATTGTCACTACTAGTTAGTTATCATAACGCTTCTTTTTATAACTGGTTTAGAATTATTTATTACGACTCAGTAACAGGATTGTGTCAACTCAATTTCAAGCAACACAATATAATACAAAACCACCTAGCCGCTTGCTCTTCACTATTTAACATCCTCCTGAAGAAAATCGTCCTACATTTAGATATTTTTAAAATATACAAAGTTGTGCCATAACAGAAAATTATTAATTTTCTGATTTAGATATTTTGACATAAAAGAACATTCACTTTCAGTACACTCTAAACAGTTCAACTCGGTTACTCAAAACTGTTCGGCTGTGCATACAGACTATTTAGACTATTATATTATAATATAATAATTCAGAGCCAACATTTCATTACAACCCCAAAAATCTCTAACTTCCCATCCAAAAATACAACAGAATCTCTCGTAAAAATATCTTAATTTACATTAAGGAAGCCCAGAAAATGGGATTGCATATCGATCCTGACAAGGGCTGGGTAACATCCCCGGGGTGGAATGTCTGCGCTCCGGGGCACTCACGATACTATCCCATCTAGACTGATTACGTGCACTGTAACACGATAAAAGCATCCATTCGGATGTAAGGCTTTGTATTTTCGTTTAGTAGCAGCTATTTGAAATGGAAATTGGAGTTCTTATTTCTTCAGTTATCATATACAAATTTTGAGGTAAGCGTTGTGAAAGGGTATTATAGCTTTTAAGTATTGTTTGTTGAAATAAAATACAGTGTAGCATCCTAATATTATATTGTGACGACTTCAATGCACCTCGATATCTCGTGAACCCTTTATCGGGGGATGTTAATTTCATTTCAATTCAAACGCATTACACACCCCCACACATAGTATCCCCATCGATCCATCAAGAAAGATCTAGAATCCACGCTTAAGTGCTAAAACGTCTAGAAGGTTCCTCCCCTTTAATTATCGCCGGCGCGCGGTCACGGTAAACAAGTACCTACTTGGTTACGTACAAATAGGTATGTAATAATAATATCGCTTTGTGGGCCGCGCCCGGCTATTGTTCGATGTACTTTTCCATCGGTGTACTGAGAAGGTTCGCGCCCAGACTAGAACTTTCATACGAGTATAAAAGGATCACTTAACGCGGCGACGGACACAGTCTCTTTTCGGAAGCGACAGCGATCATATCGGGAACAAGCGAAAGTGGAATACACCGGCGACCTCAGAACGATATACGGATACTACGAGTGACTCAGCGACTTGGAAGTAGTATTTGGGTACTACCGAGAGTAGTACTAGCGTGTGTTTAGTACTTCTGTGTACTTCGACGTACGACATAGTGTTTTGTGTGTACAGCGCCTAATAAAGTACTTCGCACGTTATTCAACATTTATTTACCCCGCAACGTAACAATATTTTTCTGTTTATGAATATATGCGTTTGTATAATATAGTATAGTAATATCATTCAATCAATAATTACAGCTTGCCTCGTTAGTTTAGTGGCCCATAGTGCGATTAAAGCAACAATCAGTTCAAACACCACCAGTATTAACTTATTAGTTACAGATACACAGGGTAAAGACTTGTAGATGTATTTATTCATTAAAAGAATAAAATGACTAGTAACTAAGATACATGTCTAATCACTTCATTAACAATAATCACAACAATTATAATAAACAGAGCTCGCAAGACAACCTTCCTTCTTGCTGGATCAGAACGAAATGACCGAGAATCCGTCGACAACAGACGATCACGACATGAGTTACAAGATGGCGACCTATCGCAGTGGCGATGACGAGGGTTGGAATCCTAGGACGAATAAAGTGTGGGTTTTCTATCGAAAAATCTTAAATATCAGTCTGGAGTCTAAGTCATTACTTGTGCCCGCCATGGCAAAAGTAATGGCATAAGACTCGTCCCTTATTACATTGGAACCTAACATCGTCTGTGAAATGTAGAGTACACAGTACATATCTGCCAACACAGTTCGGTGAATATATAGGCGTGGCGGATCATTTCACGAAAATCAGCCGATTTCATTTGAAGACAAATTTGACAGGCTAAAGTTTTAAATTCACTATTTAGGTATGTGCCCCTCTTCAAATGAGATTACATGATTAAGATCAATCTCAATTCCTCGATATTCCACGACTTCTTACTTTAATTCCCTAATTTAAATCGCACGACAAATAACGAATATTAATCAAGACAATTTCCTAGAATAATTGGCGTCGCTTTTGTGGAAAACAACTTCAACATTTTCCGTCGACGTCAATTCGAGAGTATAATTGCAACTTAGTTCTGACAGTTAATTTCTCGTATTTCATTAAAATTAATAAAAGACGTGATGTGATTTCAATTTTCCGTCGGCAGACTACCCCCGATTCGAGCGGGCGTACCCAAAATAATTGCCTTTTATTAATTATCGCGGTAAAATAATTATTATAGCGTGAAACGAGAAACTTTTCCATGAAATTACAAGTCTGCAGAAATTATATAATAATACTCTAATAAATTATCTTTAACAAGGTTTAATTGCTTAAACTTGTGACTTAACAAAATGATAAAAGCGATTATTTGGCACAAATTACAGATTTTGGACAAGTTTATTTCAATTCTTTTTCCAGTTAGTTCTTTATGTAACAGTTTGGTGTTACTAGAATAGATTTTTGAAAAATTATACTTTAGTTAAGGCTCCCTCCATGGCCGGTTTTTAGGCTTCGGCCGCATACTTATGACTGCAGATATATCACATTTTTTATTCGTATCGGCCTTACAGAAAACTTGATCACGAACATTCAACCATAACATACTTGACCGATGATCCACTCCACTGATGAATGATGATGAATCCACGCATATACCTATTAGCATACATGGCGCAAGATACCCAACGAAGGAACTGTTATGTTGGTGAATAGACGGACGTATACATGATGGTCGTATATAAAACAGCTTGTGCTGTCCCACTGCTGAGCAGACCTCTCACAAATCGAGGTGTAAGAGACTTAAGTCATACTCCGCCACGTGGACCCAGTACGGATTGGTGGAGGCAGGTTTGTGGTCACTTGCGCTTGGAACTTATCATGCCACTCATAAGGCTTCCAACACGGTTTAACAACTACAATATGAAGCGGTAACCAGGGCCAATGGCTTAACGTGTCCTCTAAAACACGGAAACTTTTGAAAATTGAAATTCGACAAACAGTCCCCCATCTTAGTGTAACGCTAAGTCACTTGCCCCGCCAAGCTGAGCTACGCTACGCCACGCCAAATCAAAGCCAAGCCACGCCACGCCCAGCCACGCCACGCCAAGCCACGCCACGATAGTTGAGCCGAGCCGCCATGTTGACACATCCCTTGACACCCCACCAAAATGCCATTCCCAACGTAGTGGGGATGTGTCTTTATAAGCCTTAGAAAAGTCATTTGTGATGCTTATTTTTGGTGATTACATGATACTACCAAGTAGATAAATAGATAGATAAAGTACTCTTTATTGTACACCAGTGAAATTAAAATGATTAAAAACTAATTACAGACTAATATCTACAATTGGCGGTCTTATAGCTAAAAGCTATTTCATCCAGACAACCAATACAATGGAAGCATCAACATAAATAGTAATACAGGGCAGTTGGTGGCGTACATTAAAAACTTAGATAATACATTATAATCACATACATATTACGTATATATTATATACACATTTCATACACTAATAACATATAGTAACAGATAAGTCTAATAGTAACAGTGCTCGGAAAGTTCATAAGTGTAAAAAGTGATTGCGAACCAGCTTTTTAAAGGACGCTAACGATTGCGCGCGTTGGACTGTCACATGCAAAGCATTCCACAAACGAACGGCTTGATTAGTAAAGGATTTAAGTTTGTAGAATGCATTGGTGTTTTCAGCTTCAGATTCTCCGATGACCTCAGCAACCTCAAGGTTGCTGAGGTGTGGATGGGATGAGGATGTGTTTCATGAAGGAATTTAAATCTTCCTTTGAGGTAAGAGGGAGTTGACGGATTGAACAGAATAATGTAAAGAATAGATAATATGTGAGCATGCCGGCGAAGGCGGATTGGTAACCACTTGAGCTTTACACGAAATTCAGAAACGTGATCATATTTGCGTAACCCAAATATGAATCTAATACAAAAAATTTGAAGTGGCTCATGTTTATTATATCGGTTCTCTGTAAGATCGGGATAGCTATCGTCTGCATAGTCGATTATAGGAAGGAGAAGGAATTGTGCGAGTGCAATTTTTGTGGCAGTAGGGAGAAAATTACGCAATCTTCTTAAGGACGCCGCGGAAGCAGAAATTTTGCGACTCAGTTCTTGAAGTTGCGGGCCCCAAGTAAGGTTTGTATTAATATAAATTCCCAAATTTTTAACGGTTTTTCTTATTGGTATTGTACTATCATCAAACTTAATTTGGGGAATTTGCGTCCAATCAATCCGGGAAGTCATCCGGGAACTACTAATAATAATGACTTGCGTCTTAGTCGGATTGACTTTGAGGCCAAATGTTTTACTCCAGGTACTTATTTTGGTCAGGTCACTATTAATTGTTTTAACAGCTTTCGACAACCTGGCTAACGGGGCTTGCGTGTAAATTTGAAGATCATCTGCATAAAGGTGATAAGAAGATTGTAATTGGTTGGGAATAGAGTTAATAAAAACATCAAAAAGTAAAGGAGAGAGAACGCCACCCTGTGGAACACCGGCACTAGTGTTGCACCAAGAAGAGTAGGTTTCTTCAATGCATTGCCGGTACAGGTAGTTACGAAACCAATCAATAGCCGTTGGAGATATGTTAATAGAGCGAAGAATACCGAGTAGAATGTCAAAGTCCACAGTATTAAAAGCATTACTGAAGTCGAGCAATGCAAGTATAGTGAGATTACTGTTTTCATTGCTGACCTTATATCATCTATGATCGTTCTATGACCAGGACAAGGCGCTCAAGAACTTTTGACAGGAAAGGTAATATGCATATGGGACGATAGTTAGAGAAGGATGTGGGATTGGATTTTTTGGGGAGAGAGGTTATTTGGGCTTCTTAAGACAGGAAGTGGCCGCTGGTTATGGAATGATTACAGATATGGCAAATTATAGGAAGGATTTTATCAAGGATAGGAAGGATTATATTACGGCTGATACAGTCACTGCCGACTGCATTGGATGTGATTGTTTCTATGCTCTTTTTAATATCATAAGCGGAGAATTGACTGAAGACAAAAGGAGAAAAATCGGGTGCTGGAATGGATGAAAGATAATTTAGAGTAGTTGATTTTAAGGTCTTATCAAAGTGAGACGAAGCAGAGAATGTTCATTGAGGAGATTTATATCTATGGTCTTAGACATGTTATCTTAGTGCGACTTGTCGACACCCATTGATTTAAGAAATTTCTAGACTTATGCTGGATTTCCGGTTTGTACAGAACTATGGATATGTTGGCGTTGAGCATCTCTACATATCTTATTGCAGTGATTTCTAATGGCAACATTGTTATTCCAATTAGAATCTGTGGATCTAGCTTTGAATTTGGATTTAGTTGCCACTTTTTTGGTCATCAACAATTTGATATCATCAGTCAGCTAAGGAGCAAGAAGATGTTTAACTTTAACTGGGCGAATAGGTGCATGCTGATCGAACAACCGAATTAGCGTAGATGTGAAAAAATTAACTTTATCATCCAGTGACTCAGACGCTACCAAATATTCCCAGTCATTTTTCGCAGCATCTTCTCGGAGCATCGTAAGGTTAATGCCACTAAAATTGCGCTGCAATAAAATTTTAGCTTTGGCCTTAGGTGGCCGGACTTTATAGGATAGAAATACTAAGTCGTGATACGAAAAGGCGTCAGCTGAGCACTTGCCATGCTTAGCGAGGCATAGCATGTTTGGTTAGAGAAATAAAAATAAGGTCAAGAAGTGACGGAGTTGAGTTAGGAGAATTATGGGTAGCTTGAAGTGGAAGAACGGATAGGTCACAGGGGTCAAGAATAGAATGGAGATTACGGGAGCGATAATCGTTTTTGAGCAGACAAGTGTTGAAATCACCCATGATAATGCTATGACTGTAAGAAGGGACTTATTTTTCCAACAAACTTTCAAAAGAAGTAAAATAGTCTATACGTGAGGAAGGACAGTCATATACACCAAGAAGCAGTTTAGTGTGATGAAGCTCAATCTCAATAAAAAGATGCTCACCAGCATTAGGCGGAGGGGGTTGTGGCGACAATTCAATTAAAGAAAAGGGTATATTTGATCGCAGATATATCGCCACACCTCCACCGTTACCAATTGAACGATCGTACCTAATAAGATTAAAACCCGGTAACAGAAAGAGTGTCGACGGGAGACACGGCTTCAGCCAGGATCGGAGACGAGGATAGCATGGATATTTTTACAGTCAAAGCTCGCTAGCATAGTGAAATAGTGAGCCGGAATACTCTGAGCATTGACGTGAATGGCATTAAAGTTTCTAAGGACTTCAGAGAACGACGTCGTTAGAGTGTCAGTGAGGGATGGACACTAACAAAAATTTCATCACTACTCTCCGCAGAAAAGAACGATTCTGAATCACTATTAATTAAGGTAGTAGTATTTAACTAAGGTAGACCTTGATCAGACATTTTACTCTACATAATGTTTATAATTGACTGCCTCGTTGGTCTGGAATTGTGTCCGGTATATGGCAATAGGCTCGCCCCCTATTACATGGGACCTAACATCGTCGGCGAAACATGGGTGTACTGAGTATACCGCTGCCACCCCCTCTGGGGAATATAGGCGTGACGGTGTTTAATGTTTATAAAATGTATATGTACACAAAACAATTAATGCTGTAGCAGGAACTTTGTGGCAGGATATGTCAAAGGGAATATCTTCCAGCCAGACGGGCGGGGCCTGCCACTCTCCCCCAAGAGTTGTTGTCGGGGGCTTGTATATATGTTACACGTCGTGCACACTCTAATATCGCGTTCTAGACATGTATGGCGAATCGTCAGCACCGTCTATTGGTAGGTAGTCGCAACTATGTAGCGATGTATACAGGTCGCTACATGGCACCCCTCCGAGACCGGAGGTCGTGATTCTTTGAAGTCGCTGCGTCGTGCTCGTAGTGATGAGCTTGCAAGTGCCGAGTTGCGCGTAGTCTGCGGTGAGTCGAGACAGTGTGCGCAGATGCTCGAAGTCTTCAGTGAGTCGAGACTGAGCTTTGAGTGTCGACTGTTGGTGGCGAAGTCCATGTGATGACTGTAGTCCACTGAGTCGGTTGAGTATCGAGAATCGCCGAACCATGTCGCCTGTGAGTAAGCTGCCAATGGTCCGTTGAGAATGATGAGTGGCTTGCTGTGTGACTGCTGCTGTTGAATCTGAACGACCTGTTGTGGAGGGATGTACGATGACGATGACTCTGCAGAAGGCTTGCTCGATATCACGTCGGGGTCACCAATGTGGCAGGAACGTTGTGGCAGGATATGTCAAAGGGAAGATCTTCCAGCCAGACGGGTGGTGTGTCTGGCGGGGCCTGCCACTCTCCCGCAAGAGTTGTTGTCGGGGGCTTGTATATATGTTACACGTCGTGCACACTCTAATATCGCGTTCTAGACATGTATGGCGAATCGTCAGCACCATCTATTGATAGGTAGTCGCAACTATGTAGCGATGTATACAGGTCGCTACAATGCAACTATATAATGCAAGTAATACAACTAATAATTAACTTATAATACAGCTAGCTATACGTAACTAAATAATAGCATCCACCTGCCCAAGTGTTTAATAAGAGAAAGAAATTGAAAGAACTGAAAAAAAATAATGATATCAAAAACCAAAGAGATTAAAAAAAATTACAAAAATTCCCAGATAAAAACTACAAAATCAAGTCAATGCCGCACGATAACGGAACGCAACAATATTAACTTGCAGGAAATAGGGCATTAGTAGGTACCTGGAACGCCACTGACATTGACAATAGATACTTTTGTCATTTTGACAGTTAAAGAATTGTAAACAAGACGTGACAGATAAAAACAGAAATAAAAATTTACAAAAAAGTGGGTGTATATATGTGGCCTTATAGATAAGAAATAAAGAATGAGAAGAGAATATTATCACATATAAATATAAATAGCACAATTGTTGACACAAACAAATCACTTTTTGGCGTTAGCCCGTTTATACTTTGATACTGCGCCAGTCTTTACAGCAGTCGCCTTACTGGGATCGTGCGTAATGGTATTTTAGTCCGCAAGAGACTGTACACGGTCCCATCCGAGCCGAGGACATACACCTCGCCATCTATAGACCAACTCTTACTTACGCCAAATTTCGCCCTCGCAGCAAGAAGCAAATGATGCATCTCTAGACCAACTCTTACTTATGCCAAATTTCGCCCTCGCAGCAAGAAGCCATGATTTGCTTCTTGCGTGTCTTGGTGAAAAAATTGTCACCCCCGAGCCTTTCATCTTTGTTTTGGCGAACCACACTTTACTGCGAACATTAATATTGGCAAGCTTTACTAGAATAGGCCTTGGCTTTTGAGTGGGTCGCCCCATTCTAGGGCATCGGTTTATGTTGTCGGTGTTAAACTCACCCAGACCCAAACACCCCTGGATGATGTTCGCCACAGCCTGCGATGTGTCCTCTTTGCTGACCTCGGCGACTCCGTGAATTAACAGAATTGTTCTACGGCTTCGTGTCTCCATGGCATCTATACTTTGAGCCATTATAGCTACCTGCTGCTGGAGAGTGCTGAGGGCTTCAATAACAGACGCTCTGAATGAGGAAAATTCTGCAGCCAGGCCCGTTGATGAAGTAGTTGAAGAATCCGGCAGTGCGCTTTTAAAGTCTGTCATTTTTTCATTAAACAACTCAGACATTTGTGACATGCTTGCTTGTAGTGAGTCCATTGTGACTGAATGTGGTTTTAAATAGATAGTGTGGATATTTGCTGGAGAAAACACTTACTCGGCAGGTATATAAGGTTAGTTGAGCATTATAATAATAATAATAATGTATTTTTTTTCTCATCACAATAATTGTTCATGTTGTGCTTAAAACTAACTAAATCGTTATAACTATATTGTGAGAGACTGGTGCCTGAGATAGGTATAGCAATACCTGTGTTACAGGTCACCAGGTCCCCACTCTACTGTAAGACTATGTTATTTAGCTAGCAAAGGCAATATCCGATAGCCTGATTGTTGTAGGCGAAGTGATGAAAATTATAAAATTATAAATTACCATTATATAAGAATTACTAAAGCATGTAACTATATTAAAATTTAAGCCCATGCAAAAAAATATGTAAAAAAATGAATAAGTATGTGGGATTGTGCGTGTACGTGCGTGCGTGTGTGTGTGTGTGTGTGTTTGTGTGTGTGCATTGATATCATTAGGTATTTTAATGGAGCAATATTACTATTTAATTAAATACGGAGCTATAATTTTAATGTCGTATTATTTCAACTTCATATTACCCGCAATTTACCAAGTAAAAGGAAGGACAAAGCTTTGCTTCATTTTATTTCTATCCTTTACATTAGACTGACCGAGTCGACCACTGCTTAACTTTAGTAATGGCTACGAACAGCGCAGAACCACGGCGCTACGAACGCTTCAGTCGAATCAATATTCGACTGAAGACTCTTAAAATGCAAAAAAAAATATAAGTTAATCTAACATTATAAGTGCAAAATTGTACACAAAACGTTTATGACTTCGCAATAAGGTTACCTATTTGTTCTTTTATTTTTTGGTCCTTTTCTTAAACAAACCTTGTCTCATATACTAAGATGTTAAAAGGCCCCAATACCGAATTAACTTCACGTGACATACAGATAAAGTTTCGCCAAAGTTAACCAAATAGTTTCGGCCTAGTCCAGTATCTTTATTAGGGAGAAATAACGGAAAAGTGCCTTTCACTGACTCGGCTCACGTTCTTAGTATTAATTTTGGGTTTATTGAATAATACGTGACCAACATAAGCGATCTATACACACCACTTGATAGAGGTCTCGCAAAATTGCGTCAAATGACCCAATCCACTCGGGTCATTTCTTATAGATGGTGTTTCGGTCGGAGGACCTTTTGAAGGTCTAGTTACGTAATCATTGCTCTCAATTACCGCACTAGATGGGTTTATTTATCGAAACAGTATTTTGTGAAGGAAATTCTAAAATATATTTTCGGTTTATTTTGATGTGCTCAAACTCGGAAGTTATGCGGTAATGGAATAGTGCCATTCATACTTCCCTTGGAAGTCGACTCGTCGGGGCTGACTATAAGTGTAATAAATAAGCTCACCTTCCATAATGCCGGCCGTAAAACCGATTGACGGAGTAATAATTTTAATTGCAAAGGTTTTATTTCAAAAACTATCTCTTAAAGCAAAATAGCAACGAAGATATCTTGCTTAGTTGAGGAGGTCCTATGGCTTCTTTAGGCTGCATCATCAGACCCTAGACACTATCCGGATCGAAAGTACTCGTCGAGATAAATCCAGCGAGCCCAAACACGGCGGGTTAATTTTGAGTAGTTGGGTGGTTCCATTGGCCATCTTACGGCTTCATCATTAGACATTACCTGGTTATATAGTACTTGTCAATACCAATATTAGAAGCTTAAACACAAGTAGGTTACGTTGTACTGAACTTACATATGTGTACTAACTAAATCTAGCTCAATCGGATACCCACAAGTGCTTCGAAAATGTATCACAATATTTGAGCCGAAAAGACAGAGACGTTCAGCCTACGAACATTGCAAGTTCTATAAAAGCTTGTTTAAAGAATCTCACCTTCCAGTAACGTGATATTAGCGCCGTTCATACTTCCCGTAGAGATCTTAAAAGTTAACTAAAGGAGTAAAAATAATCTCACCTTCTAGTAGCGTTGTAGTAGGATAGCGCCATTCGTATTTTCCGTGGAGGTCGTAAAAGCCGACTAAAGGCAAACAAAATTTGGTGACACAACATTGATGATTGGATTTTATTTAATACTGAAAAAATGTACCTAGTTAGCAGTTTCAAATCTGGAATTGTGCCCAGCATACTGACAGTAAGATCATTAGACCTAATATTGCCGGTGAAATATGTACATGGGATGGTGTATATTTTTATTTCATAATTATGAACAGCTGGATAATTAAAGTATTTTGGACGTCTCCAACCAAACCATTTGCAATAACTCTGATACTCAAGGAACTAAAATATGTATTGTACAAATATAGATATATAAGAACAACTACTCACAGAACTACAGAAAATAACAACAGCCCGAAGCCAACCAAAATACACATAAAACGTCGGACAATTTGGGGTAATGTGAAAAATTGGGACGAGGGCCCTCGAAGTTCGCCTGTTGTGTACTTAATGACGTTAAGCGTCCTCAAACACGACAGGGTTAAAAGCTTGTTTTGTGAAAGCAAACCAAATGACAAAATATAACAACAAGAGTCCTCTGTGAGAGATGAAAAAGTAAATTGTGAAGTTGTTCACACCGGCGCCTATTTAAGGAACTTGCTAAAACTCTTAACAACGTTTTTGTGTGTGTGAGTGATCTACGATCTGTTGGCAAGAAGACGAGCATGCAACCATTACGATCGAGTCAGTCGAGCAAGGCTTTGACGATATTTGACGGTGATCGACAAAGCGCCGCCTTCCTACATCTCAAGCTCGGACGGCAAGACTTTTAATTAATTTTGATACGATCTTTAAAAACCACTAATGGTGGTAAAGGGCCTAATCGGCGATTTGTTGTGTTTATAAGGGATATATTGGAATGATTTTTGCTTTAAGTTTCGGTTCGTTTGTATTTAACTTTGGGGTATTAGATTATTGAGATTAATTTATCCTGGAAGTAATTCAAATAACGCCTAGATATTTTGGACGGATGGTGACTGAATTTCAAAGTATGAAGATGAATGAGATTGATAAATCAATGTCGGAAAATAAAAACATAATAATTCTGGATCTGTACATAACTTCTTTCAGCTGATGAGTTATAATAAAATAAAGATTGTTTTTTTTTTACTTTAGTTTCCAGATGCTTCAGATATCTGGAAATCTTTAAGCTAGAGCCTGAGTTCTGAAATCTGTAACAGGCTAATCTAATCTTCGCTTAGCTTAGCTAACAAGCTTAGCTTAGGTTTAAGTGACGAAGTGTCAAGTTTTTGTAGTGACTCATTCGATAAAAATTGACCATTATTAATGCTTTTTCTTAAATGTTAATCAGAGTATTTGTTAGAACCATTTTACTAGCAATTACTAAAAAAAACATCATCCTCCCTCTGTGGCAGCCTCAAAGTAACTAAAGTTAAAAAAAAAAACAATCTTTATTTTATTATAACTCATCAGCTGAAAGAAGTTATGTACAGATCCAGAATTATTATGTTTTTATTTTCCGACATTGATTTATCAATCTCATTCATCTTCATATTTTGAAATTCAGTCACCATCCGTCCGAAATATCTAGGCGTTATTTGAATTACTTCCAGGATAAATTAATCTCAATAATCTAATACCCCAAAGTTAAATACAAACGAACCGAAACTTAAAGCAAAAATCATTCCAATATATCCCTTATAAACACAACAAATCGCCGATTAGGCCCTTTACCGCCATTAGTGGTTTTTAAAGACCGTATCAAAATTAATAAAAAGTCTTGCCGTCCGAGCTTGAGTTCTGAGTTTGAAAGGCCAACGATTAGCATTGCGAACCATCGTCAAAAAGTAGAAAACTTGCAGCATTTTTTTCTATAAAAAAATCTAAGACTCTTTATTACCAAAAAAACTAGTAACAAAAATAACCTAGCTATAACAAAAACAATAAGAACCCCCTTGAGTTTACTTTCTAACGTCCTCCAACCACCTCCTTAAACCACCTTTTGTTTCTCAGTCGTTTATAAATTTTACCACCCAGAACAATCGTCGCATTTCTAAACAAACAAGACTTCAAATTATCTTGATTCATGTTTATAGCCGTGTCTTTGTGGCTACGGCCGTTTTGTTTGAATCATAGCCTCTAAATTTTATATCGGGGACTGGAAAGTTCCTTATCTGTACCTAGTTAGGTTTGTGCTCGTTTCAGGTTCAACTTTAGATTATTATCGACTACATCTAACTCAAGATGACTTAGATGTAGTCGATCTTAATTTCAGCCCTTTACAAATTCAACTGCTTTGTTTGATATTTATTGGAGTTCTTTATGATCCTCGTTCTTTGTAGGTGAATAATGATTTCTGTAAATGTTATCGAAGCTTAATTTAAATTGTATATTCTCAGCTCTAGTTATTTACGTTGATGCAGTCATTGATTTTATGTTATGGAATGTAGTACTGGTCTATATGACCCATAGAAAACGTAATAATAAGACAATTTTTGTTGTATGACCATTGTTAGTCAAAGTACCACCCATTTCCGAATGTAAAGGTGTTATTTTGACTAACAATAGTTCAGGTCAAATAATTAAAAATCACACAGTTCCAGATGTAATTTTTCATTAGCTTCATTGTAAATTCCTATTAAATTTCACAATTACCGCACTTTGAAATGCTTTTTGGCCTATGCAAATAATAGTTTTTGACTTCAAATTAACGGGCTTTCGTATGTAGAATAATATTCCTACTACGCACTGCATTGAAACGTGGGCAGTTGTCTATACCGCTGTCCCTTGTATAAAAGGCGTGGGAAAATATCCCTTATTTTCTATTCTACCACCCCAACTCCATATATATAAGATACACCAAATATTAATAAATCACCAAGCTATCTTCATATGCGAAACTTTAAAATATTAATGTCGTAATTACCGCGGAATGGCGCTGTAGTAACCGCCTAAATATGAGTATTTGGCTAAAGGAGCTAGCAATTAATATTGCTTTCTGACATTATTCGCATTAATTTAACTTAACAATACAAAGTAGGCGTTTTGCGACTAAATGGAAGTGGGAAAGCGATTTTGAAGCCGGTGTAAGGAATACCAACTTGTGATTAATTGTCTTACTGTGATTCTAATGTAATGGGTAACCATATTGAGAAACATAATGGTGGCATGAAGCCCGCTGAATCTACGTAAATTTGAAAATGATTGAGTATGCTTTCGTGTTCAAACCTTGGCTTAATGAAATTAAATTTATAAGGGACTTTAGCGATTTAACAGCTTAATTATTTAAGGCATCTGTCTTTATATCATTTTATAATTGATTGTCCGATTTCTTGTTCCGCATAAAATATTTTGACCTTCTTACTACGCCTTCTTCTTAATCTTATTGAATGAGGACTTGCCTGGTTGAGTAGAAAATCTGGTGCCGTTAAAATTGGACAAAATACATTAGTCTCCTATTAGATCAACCAAATACATTTACAGTGTATAAAAACCTATTTCACGCAAAATTCCTTGCGGGGTAAGCCTCTACCTAACTTGCAAAGGATGGCGTGCTGGAACTGGAAAAGAGCCTATTAGTAATTATTACCAGAGAGTCTGTACGTTGCGGAACAAGTTGTAATAGTACAACTTGTCCCGCTTCTTCAACTCCCATAGTTATATGAAAATCAACCCGTATATATGTATTTAATCAGAAGATGGATAACCATTTCGCCCTAACGTGGGTAGACTTTCATTAAACTTTTCTAAAAGCTAAGTCTTTATTCATTTTCTTCATCACAAACAGAAAAACAAAACATCTGGGTTCTGGGAAGGATTGCTCAATTTACGAAAGAACCTATTAAAGGGTTTCTTGTTGGGGATGTTATTTCATATTTTTTGTGGTGGATGTAAATTCATAGTTTATTTTGGGGTTTTTGATTCATGTTAAAAGTAATAAATAATTTGATGAATCCACACCGCTAGGAGCAGGGGGCGTGCAAAAATTGAAGTAACTTTGATTTTTATTTTGGATTTCTGGTCTCATATATTAATATTACAATTCAGTTTAAATTTAAAATGCCATAATAAACTTTGAGTAATAACTAAATTGATCTACTTCCGTATACAATTCTATAAAGGACAATAAATATGATTTAAATTACTTCTAACTTTATGAATTCCGGTGAGCGTGTATGAATGAGACGAACCATGAAAGTGAAGGAAGCCAGAGAGGTCTATAAGGAAATAGCCTACCTCTATAAGTCGTGATGTAATAGATACATAAATTATTGCGTTGATATTTGATTACCAATGCTTCCTAAGCGTCTGAAACGAAATTTTCGGTAGCACTTTATTCATTAATCCCGTTCAAAGAGCGAACTCGTCCGAATTGAACTGAAATCAACAATTCTATTTTAATGAGACGATGTCGTCGCTTCGGAGCGGCCATTTTGTGCATTAATTAAAAATAGCGGTTTTCGTTAGTAGTTTTAGTTTAGCAATCCGGTGAACAGTTTTCTTGCACGTTTTAGTAAGAGTTTTTTTAATATATTTTGACTGTAAGTTTCAAAAACATTTGTTTTCTTCTACGTTTTTAGTAGAGAGCTTTGTATTTCAAAATGCAAAGCAGTGGGTTAACGAATAAATGAGAACTTATTGTATTATTCAAAAATAGTCGATGATATTATTATCAAGCTGCGTATTAGGCTTCCAACTTAGCTAACAACTATACTATATTAAGAGGTAATTGGGACTTACGACATAGCGTGTCATCCGATGCACTAAAATAAAAGAACCCAGGTTTTTATATTAAAAAAAAAAACCCAAGGCAAAGCGTTCGTAGTGCTGTGGAAGCGCTGAGTTTTTAACGATCCAAAGTCAAGCAGCGTTCGGCTCGGTCGGCCTGAGATGGGTAATTTTGTGACAATTTCAATTCGATTACATGTAAGTTATAGGTTAATGTGGTAGTCGTTTGCCAAGTTGTAGCTTCATAAAATAGGCGGCTTGATAGATTCTATCAGCAGGTGGCCACACATCTGCCTTCACTAATCCGCACTGGATCCGCGTGATGGAGTGCAACCTATTATCTATTACTTCAATTTGTGAGAGACGGGCTTTGCGCGGCAGTGGGATGGTATATGCTGGCTAATATGGTTATTTATTTCACAAGTTAAATCACTTTTTTTCAGAATGAGAATAATAATATAGTATAATGTTAATAAATATAAATCATTTATCACCTAAGAAGTGATAGCCTAGTGGTTAGACCGTTGGACTGCAGTCAGAGGTCTCGTGTTCAAACCCAGGCACGCACCTTTGTCTTTTCGAAAGCACGTGCGTATTAAAAATTAACTATCACTTGCTTTAACGGTGAAGGGAAACAACGTGAGGAAATCTGCGTCCCTGAGAGTTTCTCGAAAGTGTATGAAGTTCGCCAAGCCGCACTGGCCCAGCATGGTGGACTATGGCCTAAACCCTCTCAGTTTGAGAGAAGGCCCGTGCCCAACGGTGAGGTAGTTTCTTTACAGGGCTAATATTATTATTTATTATAAATATAAATCATTTAAATATAATGACACACGGCTGTTTCTAAATATGATGCACTTTCACAAAAACCATAACGGATGATGTACAAACACTCTCACATCTGTGTTTAATAGTACGAGTAATGTGCGCTTTTTGCGATTGAAATGATTCATTTCTACGCCGAGTTATGATAAGTACATTAATTATTTTAATATGCCCATTATTCTTGTTCTTATTCCTAAAGTCCGTTAATGTTGATGTAAAAAACTTAAAATTATTAAACGAAGTAATTTTCCTTAACAGTCGTTTTATAAATGATAGAGAACTAACTTATAATCGCTTCTTCGGCAGCGTTATTTTGGGACAATAGGTAGCCTATATTCTTACCCAGGAAGCTATCTATCTCATTGCCAAATTTATCATAAGTAGTAGTAAGTGCGACTAACATTTTCGCCCATGGATGACTTTGTAAGGGAGTAGGTGTGCAATTAGGGTTAACATTAAAAAACCGTCACGCCTGTTTTCCCCAAGCGGGGCTGGCAGAAATGTACCGAGTACACCCACATTTCGCCGATGATGTTTGGTCCCATGTAATAGGGGGCTAGCCTATTGCCATACATCGGGCACGATTCCAGACTCCAGACTCATATTGGGAAGTTTTCGTTAGAAAATCTTTATTTGTCCGACCTAGGATTTGAACCCAGGACTTCATGATCACCAAGCGATGCGGTTTGGCACTAGATCAACGAGGTAATCCTAACATTCAGTAAAATTTTCCTACTTCCACGGATATATTTCAATTTCACCCGATTACTTATTGAACAAGAAGAACTTGGGTAAATTTCATAGGAAACGGCAACTCTACGATTGTCATGAAGTGACAATTCACTTCATGATGCGTTAGTTCCGATTTTAGCCGCGGGCCAAAAGATCCTTGTACGACTGTAAAATCTGTTCGCCGTTGGACAAGTAGAGTTACTTCTATATTAATGATATTATGCCTAAGCCATTGAGCCCGCATATTTACCAATAGTGTATAAAGTATAAAATAAATATTAGCATGGAATTAAGGCAAACAATATTTCCCTTTTAAAAAACATTGTTCAATATTTTTCTCTATTGATTTGAGCTTCAAAAATCCAGTTTTTGCCCCCATAAATTACCAAATAGTCACCTTGAAATTCAACTTTATTACACCCAATTAAAATTGAGATTGGAATATGACATTGTTTTTGAATAATTACGTAATGAAATTCGTAAATTAATTTTGTTCCAGCGCCGAGAGCCCTCTGGGAGACACCGTGGACTATCAATAAAATAGTTTGAAATATTCGTTGAACGTAGTCGACTTGTAAATTAATCTCAATTAGTGAACCGACGATTATTTTGACACTGTATTAACACTTAATATTGTCTTGTAATGTGGAAAAACAAATGTTTGGTGGATTAAAGTATACATAAAGTTGGTGTTGTTTAAGTCCATTTTCCCAAGAAGTGATGATATCTTTTTTGTAGCGATAAGTTCTCTTTGGCCAAAAAGCACAAATGTGTATTATTTATTCATAGGACCACTAATCGCACGTTTTCTATTATAACTACTGATGATTTTAATTGGTTTTATTTTATAAAAAGATTTATAAATGAATAGTCAAGGAAAAAAAGGGTAGTAAGTAAAAAAAAGGGTACTTAAGACTCTACCACCCGTTCGGAATGTCATTCCTTCGAAGGAGAAGGGAAAAAAACTCCAACGGTTACCACTTATTGAGGTAGCCGTTAAGCCATGTTGGAATTCTTATGTTCCAACAGCAGGCGTCTACGAACCCACCAACATGACCTAATCTCTCCCACCTTGATTTATGATAGAAGGCCTTTTCCCAGCAGTGGGACCGTATGGTCTGATTCATGTATTATCTATCTATAGAACATCCATACCTTTTCTTAATTCTTTATTCCGTGTTCAATATATTAAAGAAGTACACTCGTTTGCTACAGTCCGATACAAATCGAGCACGTGGCGAATCCTGATTAGCACAATCAAGTACCGAATTCACTAGCCGTTGGAAACAGCCACTATACGTAATTGGATTTACCGCTACAAAATAGTAAAATTTCAACGGGATAGCAGAACCACTCGGCTATTAAGACGGTATTTTATTGCAGTGTTCGTGGTTTTACTTGACTCGATTTGCTTGATTAAAAGGTTAGGATCTGAATTAAAGGTTGGGGGAAATAAAGTGAATGTGTTTTAAACTGAGTTTTTGATTTTCTTGGGTATTGAAAGATTTTAATGTTCCGTTCTGCTAAATGAAAACGAATAAAATTGCTTACACCATATTGAGCTCATGACAATTATGAGCGCGTGACCACTAACCCATATTATACTTTACCTAATTCCAGAATTTTCGAAAAAACGCGACCCTGACACGCCTTGGGGACGAAAATAATAAATTTCTTCTTCATGTTCATTGTCACTAGTAGTGAATTATCATAACGCTTCTTTTTATAACTGGTTTAGAATTACTTCTTATGACTTAGTAACAGGATTGTGTCAACTCACCGTCAAGTTACACAATATAATACAAAACCACCTAGCCACTTGCTCTTCACTATTTAACAACCTTCTGAAGAAAATGGATCTACATTTAGATACTTTGCCATCATATACGAAGTTCTTAGATTTACGCGAATATTACACATGAAATAAAACTATTTTTCGGATTTTATCGCGGTTTATTTTCGATTTTTAAGTTCCCGACGTTTCGGGTGCTTTGCAGCACCCATGGCCACGGGAGGGACTGAGGTGTTAGACGTCCAAAAGGCATAGTTGTTCCGGGGTCCCCTAAAACTTCTTAATTATTTTTGTTGGTCCGATCTACGCAGAATGAGCTCACGGTGTCTTGAGGTCTTGCAGTGTTATGCTTGGTTTTGGATTTGATTACGAGTATATAAATTACCGGAACCCAAGTCGATGGAAGCACCCAACCATCTTCTCTATTGAAATTAGGATGTTTTTTAATTTCAATAGCCTCGCGAACCCTCCTTGGTAGGAATCGGTGTTCTTTCACAAGGATTTGTGATCTATCAAATTGGATGTAACCTCAACATACCGTAAGCTCATCGGACCAACAAAAATAATTAAGAAGTTTGATAACACTATCGCGTTAATATGCCATTCTTTTTACACTACGTAAATAAAGATGAACGTGACATCACGATTTCACGACAACTTAACTATAACTATATGGCAATTATCAGTTTGTGCTTAACCTTCTGTTCTGTGGCAGGTTCGACTGGTTACATACTTATAACGTGGCTTAAAGATGACTTAACTAACTGACCACGTGAAGCGGTAACCAGGACCAACGGCTTGACGTGTCTTCCAAAGCAGAAAAGCGCTTGAAACGAGAATGCCACAAAAGATCTAACATCTCAGAATTACCGAGTCGAACGCTGCTTGACTTTTGTGATCCGTAAATACTATTGCAAATACCGCATTACTACAGCGCTACGAGCGCCCCGGTACTATCGCGCTATAAGCGACTACAGCGCTACGAGGGCCTCGGCACTAGCGATCTGTGTGTGACATTCACATAAAAAAAAGGAATTACTTCCAATTCTGAATCTTGGTTACATGGCGACCGTTACACCAACACTATGTTCACCACTGCTATTATATTTTAATATAAAAATTCAGAGCCAACATTGCACTACAACCCCGAAAATCTCTAACTTCCCATCCAAAAATACAACAGAATCTCTTGTAAAAATATCTTAATTTACATCAAGGAAGCCCAGAAAATGGGATTGCAAATCGATTCTGACAAGGGCTGGGTAACATCCCCGGGGTGGAATGTCTGCGCTCCGGGGCACTCACGATATTATCCCATCTAGACTGATTATGTGCACTGTAACACGGTAAAAGCATCCATTCGGATGTAAGGCTTTGTATTTTCGTTTAGTAGCAGCTATTTGAAATGGAAATTGGAGATTTTATTTTTTCAGTTTTCATATACAAATTTTGAGGTAAGCGTTGTAAAAGAGTATTATGGCTTTTGAGTATTGTTTGTTGCAAGAAAATACAGTGTAGCATCCTAATATTATATTGTGATGACTTCAATGCACCCCGATATCTCGTGAACCCTTTATCGGGGGATGTTAATTTCAAAACGCATTATACACCCTTAGGTTCCCCATCGATTCATCAAGAAAGATCTAGAATCCACGCTTAAGTGCTAAAACGTCTAGAAGGTTCCTTCCCTTTAATTATCGCCGGCGCGCGGTCACGGTAAACAAGTACCTGGTTGGTCACGTACAAATAGGTATGTAATAATAATACCGCTTTGTGGGCCGCGCCCGGCTATTGTTCGATGTACTTTTCTATCGGTGTACTTAGAGGGTTCGAGTCTATTCTAGAACTTTCATACGAGTATAAAAGGATCACTCAACGCGGTGACGGACATAGTCTCTTTTCGGAAGCGACAGCGATCATATCGGGAACAAGCGATCTAAGTGGAATACACCGGCGACCTTAGAACGATATTCGGATACTACAAGTGACTCAGCGACATGGAAGTAGTATTTGGATACTACCGAGAGTAGTACTAGCGCGTGTTTAGTACTTGTGTGTACTTGCATTCGACGTAGTGTTTTGTGCGTACAGCGCCTAATAAAGTACTTCACACGTTGTTCAACATTTATTTACCCTGCAACGTAACAATATTTTCCTGTTTATGAATATATGCGTTTGCATGAGGCACTTAGTTTATCAATATCATTCAATCAATAATTACAGCTTGACTCGTTGGTTTAGTGGCCCATAGTGCGATTAAAGCAACAATCAAATTGAGGCAACTGGCTCGTAGGTATAGAGTCCCCCAGTCAAGCACATCGAGAACCATTTTCAGCCAAAGATTCTTTTACTTTCTTGGGAGCTTTATTTATTAAAATATCAATAAAGATTTAACCGTTGAGAGCAAAAGTAAATACGAATGTAAAAGAATTGTAACTAATTGGCTACAAAAACTACGAACAAACAGAAAATCTTCTCTATCCCTTAGTTTAAAGAAAGAAAGAAGAAAGAAAGAATACTTATTTATTTTGAAAAACCACACAGTCCAAAAACAAAGCAACAACAATAACTAGTATTAAATTCTAAATTAAATAAATATGGACACATGTCGTCATAAAAATGGGCTCCCATTTCAGCTAAAAAGCTGTAACACGGCTGTAACCGAGCTACAGCGCTGATTTTCAATGAGGGCCCCAAGTGACGTGCGAGCATTGAGTCAAACTAACACAGGTATTTCGCAGTGTTAAAATTATAACTGTATAATTCTGTATTTAACACATAATAAGTGCGAGTGATTACGCAACGTGCCCCACTCCCTCAATCTGCAGCCAGAACAGGCACCTCATTCCGTATGCACTCATATTTCCATCCCGGTCCCACACGCGCCAAGCAGCGTTGCCACCGGTCAGACAAAAAAAATATTCTGTTGCCTTTGAGCACGGCGACAGTCACCCGGCCAGCGCGTGTGCGCACACTCATAAGCAGCGAGGCAGCGAGACAAACATTAGCGGCCGAATTCATCTACATAAGATTATTAAAATAAAGTTTGTGCATAATTCGATTGAACTCGAGTACTATAGTTCGAAAGACTTACAGAGTACCAATTGTATTACAAATGCATAGATCCACGCAGATATTATCTATTAGCATATGTGAAAGAGTAAAAAATTAATTACTCTCAAAGACCGAGTGGGACAGACTCAAGATGGGTGCCGTCCACTCCGCCGGCCGGAACTCGATGTACATACCACCTTGCCTATAGATCATAAACGGTGACGTAAGTTTATTGCTCATTAATTTGTTTGTCTATGAGGTATTTTTTAAACGACTTTTAAAAGTGAACTTTGTTTTCAGGGATCTTATTGGAGGCGGTATATCATTCCAGCAACGGGTGGCGGCATATTTGAAGCATCCCCTAAACACTGCAGATCTATGATGAGGTACTGACAGCGGTTTCGTCACAGCGCGGTTGGGAAACATGGGTTGCGATCTTGTCTCCACTGCATCTTTTCGTAGAGGTATTTTGGTTGTCTTGTTTCGAACATTTCAAACAGCAAACTAGCCAAATGTAATTGCCTTCTAGCTGCCATTTTAAGTATTTTGGCTTCTTTTAAGAATGGTGGGACATGGTTACGAAAGGGAATATCGAGACAGAACCGAGCACATGCGTTATGAACACGCTGTATCGATCGATCAGTTCGTGAGGGTAAACAGGGGCCATAGACTATATCACAGTAATTAAATTTAGCTAAAACCAAACTGTCAACAAGTCTTCTTCTCAGGGGGATAGTAAAGTATCGTCTGTACTTATATAATATCTTTAATCTGTAAAAACTGTTCTGAACCGCACTTTTTATGTGCTCTTCAAAGCGCAGTTCAGGATCTACAATGAGTCCCAGGTTGCATGCTACATCCACTCGTACAATGCTTTTCCTCATTATTTTTACATCTGGTTTTGCGGAAAGAATTGTTTTGATTTGATTCTTGCTACCCGTTACAATAAATTTCGACTTAGACGGATTCAAGGCTAGGCAGTTTCGTTCAGACCAGGCAGCAATATTATTAAGGTCTTCATTAAGTTTTTCAACAGCGGAGAGCGTCTCGTCCACCTTAAAAGAAAAATAAATTTGTATGTCGTCAGTATACATGTGAAATTTGCAATTAAGAAAACACTGAGCTACATCTGCACTGTATATGATAAAAAGCAAAGGTCCCAGAATCAAGTCTTGGGGTACGCCGCGCAAAACCGTCTGGGTAATAGACGATATTGAAGATCCGTCTTCTTTTTGCACTTTAACATACTGTGATCTATTGCTTAAGTAACTATTAAACCATTTAACAGCACCCGCATCAAACCCATAATAGGTCAGCTTTGACAACAATAACGACACATCAATGGTATCAAAAGAACGCGAGAAATCTAATAAGGCTAAGATAGTCCCCTCACCACGGTCACGAGCTTCCAGAATATTCCCAACGACATCCGCCAACGCAGTGGCAATTCCTCGTCCTCGTCTAAAACCAGATTGGAGCTCAGGTAGAATATGATTCGCTTCAAGATATTTCATGACTTGTAGGTACACGACCCGCTCCAATACCTTAGATAGGCAAGGCAGTATGCTGATTGGGCGTAAATCCTTGTAATTTTGTGGATCCTTGCCTTTGGGAATAGGTCGAACATTTGCACACCGCCATAGATCGGGGAATGTGTGTGTGACGATTGAGGTATTTACAATGGCGGTAATGGCCTCTAATGTTTAAGGTAAAGAAAGATGCAGCATTTCTTTGCTGATCAGGTCTGTGCCAATAGCGCTTGTAGAAATATTCTTTACAATATTAGAGACAGTATCTTGGTCAACTTGTTTAAGTGAGAATTCGAATTCGCTGAACTTGAAAAAAAAGTAAGCTGCGATATAGAAACCTTGGAGTTTCTAGGCACATCCAAAAAGCAGCATTGATGCCATTAGGGTCGGTAAATTGGGCGGGAAGTATATCTGATTTATTCTTGATATGGACATGCTTTATTAGGTTTCTCCATAAAATCTTTGGGTCTTTAATGTTGTCATTTATTTATTTCGTAATTTAAGCCACTTTTAAATTATGTAGGGCTTTCTCCGTAAGAGTTTTTAATTGTAAATAGTATTCCTTATGCGATGGTTGCTTGGTACTACGATACCGATCATCACCATCACGAAGTCGGCACATTAATTTTATCGTGCCCGTGATCCAAGGCGTAGGAAGACTACTAACTGATTTTTGCCTTAAGGGTACGTGTAAGTCATATAGTTGTATTATGAAACAATTAAACGCAGACACCATCGCATCTACACTCTCAAGAGTACAAATAGAGTTCCAAGGAATAATTTTTAGGTCTTGCTCAAAAAGTTCAAAGACAATATTTTTCATAGGTCGATAAACAATCAGACACTTTGGAATCTTGTCTTTTTTAAACATAAATTCACATGTGATAAACGAATGATGACCCAATTCGTCATTAAAATCGACCTGCAAGCTTCTATAAGGACTATCAGTGCAGATAATATCAATGAGAGAATGACTGGAATTAACAAAATGTGTAGGCGCATTAACTAGTTGCTTAAGACCGAAGTAGTCCAAAAACTGTAAGATACGTTTTGTTTTTGAGCTTTCTTGAATCAACATATTAACATTAAGGTCGCCTAGTAAAATCACACTGTCGTATGGTGCAAGCAAGCTGACACTCTCCGTCAACGAATCCAGAAAACATTCAAGGTCCTGCCAGGGAGGGCGATATGCGGTCCCGATTAGGAGCCTCTTATTGTTTAACGTTAGAGTTGACCACAATTGCTCGATATTTGAATGGCCAGGATGAGGTCTGATTCGGGCACTGATGCCTGACTTAATGTAGAATCCCACTCCTCCCCCTCGACCCCCGCGCACATTTATCGGGCGTGGTACATGCTTCAGACGATAACCCGGTATATTAGGTGCCCGTCCTTCCTCTCCCGATCGTAACCATGTCTCATTTATAGCCATTATATCCACTGACTTGCTAATCAAAGCTGTTACAAATTCGTCTTGGTTAATGGTTAGCGAACCAGCATTAAGGAGGCCAAATTTCATAAATTTATTACTCGGCATTTATACTAAATAGAGTAAGTGCAACACAGAATATGAATTATTTTGTTTCCAAAGTGATATTAGAGAATGCCCATACATAGTCACTCACGCATAGTCATACATACGTAATCACAACACACGAACAGACACACACACACACACACACACACAAACTCACTCACATGCACTCACACTCGCAAACACACACACACGCGCACAAACACGTACGTACTCATGCACACACACACGCATACACACACACACACAGACACGCACACAGACACGCACACACACACGCAAGCACACGTACACGCACACGCTTGTGAATGTAGTTTAATGTTACATGTTACTTTATATCTTAAAGATGTTAAATTGTACTGAATCGCTACACCTGTGTCATGGAAGGATGCTAGTACTTATAGCTCAGGGTACTCCCGTTTTTAAGTACTAGCAGTACAACAAATTAAATATAGTGATTTGTTGCTAGAAACGGTGTACCTGCATTTCATGTAAATTTATGAACAATAAAACATTTTATTATTATTATTATTTACTCTTAAATTCGCCTCTCGAAATTTTAAGAAATTCGGTGATTTAATGAAGACCACGGGCCTAAACCAAGTGGAGTTCATTATGGGAATTTTGTTCGGTAGGTGTGATATCATCTTGCAAAAACTTTCGCACTATTCGGCACGTATTTAAAATAGCGGCTTTTTGCATTGTCATGAATAGATTAACGGGTAGTTCAATTTGTTGTAGATAGTGGAAGAGATGTTTCGGTATTACGCCGGTGCTAGATAGGACCAGAGGCACAATAAGCACTTTCTTCATTTTCCAGATTGTGATGATTTCTTCTTTTAATTCTGTGTATTTATGTATTTTCTCAGTTATGGTCTTTTGTAGGTTGTGTGTATTAGGTTCAGCTATATCTATTAGGTATGTACATTTATTTAGTTTATCTATAATGGTTATGTCCGGTCTATTATTATGGACTGTTTTGTTTGTTAATACTGCTCTATCAAAATACATTTTGTACCGCTGATCCTCCAGCACCGGCCTTGGGGTGTACTGATAGTATGGGACAGGCTTAGGTGGTATAAGTTTATGTTTAATGGCTAACTTTTGGTGGACTATTTGGGCTATTTGATTATGGCGGTGAGTGTAGTCAGTTTGAGCTAGAGTCGGGCAGGCACCAGTAATATGTTGTATCGTCTCAGATGCGCGATGACATTTTCTACATTTGTCATTTTGAATAGTAGGATCTTTAAGGATATATTTTTTATAATTTTTTGTATTTATAGCTTGGTCCTGTACTGCAATCATGAAACCTTCTATTTCTGGAAAAAGAGAACCTAATTTAAGCCAAGCATTCGAAGCTAAAAGATCTACATGAACTTGCTCTAAATCATGTATATGTCGACCATGAAGTTCCTTTGAACGCCATCTATTAATTTTTTCTTTTGTATGTATTTGTAATGTTTTAAATTGTATATCTTTGTAACTTAAATTTAATGGGGTGTAATTTATATCCAAATCTATTATTGCGGCATGCATAGCACTAGTTGTTGATTTGTTATAAAAGAATTCTCTAAGTTTTTGTACCTGTCCTTCCCACATTATTTTAAGATCTATAAGACCTCTTCCTCCATCTTGTCTTTTTACTGAAACTCTTTCGATAGCCGACTTAGGATGTAAATAATGATGTTTTGTTAATGTAGTTCTAGTTTTGATTTCTTAATTATTTATATCAGTGCGGGTCCATTTTACTACTCCGAAAGAATACGTCAACACAGGAATGGCATACGTATTGATTGCTTTAAAAAGATTTTTAGAATGTAACTGTTTTTTACAAATTAAATTTAATCGCCTCGTGTACTCTACAGTAAGTTTCTTTTTAATCATGATATGGTTTATAATATTAGACCGATGGATTCCAAGATATTTGTAAGATTCTTCTGGTTCCATATTTTCAAATATATCAGGTTCATTTATATTCTTATTGCCTACAATTTTTCCCTTACTAACATGAAGTACTCTACATTTGTCCAGACCAAACGTCATATTTATATTTTGGCTATATTTTTCAGTTATGTCAATCAAATTTATGAGGTCTTTATTAGTTTTTGCAAAAAGTTTAATGTCGTCCATGTACATTAGATGTGTAATAGCTGTATTGATATTTAATTTATATCCACTGGTGGTCCTATTAAGGAGATTAGACAATGGATTTAAAGCTAGGCAAAACCATAACGGACTCAAGGAATCTCCCTGAAAAATACCATTTCCGATACAGATTTCGTCAGTCGTGATTGTGTCTGTACCATTTGATAGGTATAATGTGGTTCTCCAATCCGACATAGCATTTTTCAGGAAGTTGATTAATACTGGGCTAATTTTATATATATGTAGTACTCGAATTAACCATGAATGAGGGACACTATCAAAGGCTTTCTTATAATCAATGTATGATATGTGGAGGTTTCTTTTTTGTGAATTGGCATGTTTTAAAATTGTGGAATCGATTATGAGCTGTTCTTTACATCCTTTATGATTTTGTCTGCAGCCTTTTTGTTCTTCGGATAAGATGTGATTGTAGTCTATATGTTGGGTAATATTGGGCGTGATTAAAGAGGGTATAAGTTTATAAAGAGTTGGAAGACATGTTATGGGACGGTACTGTGAGGGATTAACTGTATCGCTTCTTTTAGGCAACATGTAAGTGATGCCTTTTGTAACAAATTTTGGTAAAGTTTGGTTGCCTTTAATAATTTCAGTTATGTTTTTTGCTAGGATGTCGTGGAGGGTAACAAATTTTTTATACCAAAAATTTTGCACACTATCTATGCCTGCCGCCTTCATTCTTTTAGTTACTGACTCTATATCTAATCTAGTTAATTCCATAACTTCAATGTTTTCCATTCTTACTTCCTCTTCTCTTATCCAATGTGCATTGTCGTTGTGATCCTTCTGTTTTTTCCATAGTTTGGTCCAGTACTTTTTTGAGTTCGTCTGTTTTTGGGATTCCTGTATTCCTATTATTTTGATTGCTTTTGCAAGCTCTATAAAAACTCTTTTCACTTGTTGTAAATAGTTTGTTATCCTCTTTTTTTTTGCAATGATTTTAAATACGACTAGCTAAACGATTAGATTTCAAAGTTAATTTTTGCTTTAGTGTATCCAAATACTCTTCCGGTCTAATAATATCCCGTTCACGAGTACTATGTATTTTTGTTCTTTTAAACATGCTCTCCACAGCTGTGATTACTTTTCTAGATCTATTATTATTTATGTACTTGGTTAATCTTCCTATATCAGCTCTAAGGCTTTTAATGTTTTTTTCAATCCTAATTTGCCATGCAGGTTTTTGAGATTTCCGAGATAGCCTGACGTATGTGACTGCATTATATTTTCTGATTTTGTACCCTAAGTTTTCGCATATTACAAGTGCACTACAATATATGAGCGTGTGAATTAAAATCATGTCTGAGTCTATTGAGAAAAATCTGATTAATATTTCTTTATTAAACATGTTAATATATCCATAGAGCTGTTTATTCTCTTTAATTTTTGGTAGTCTAGGCCGAACTGTAGGATCCGTACCTGTATATTGGATTAAAGCTGATTCTAGTTGATTTATTAATTCCTGTGTTGATGTATCCGTTAGGGTTAAATTGTGATTTTGAGTGGTTTCGTTGTCCTCTGTGATAGACGTAATATTAGTTAAGATACTGGTCTGAGTGGAAGCATGGCACGGAATTACTGCAGTGGATGCTGTGATAGATGATGTATGTGTAAATGGAGTGTCTATATCAGATGGAAGCTGCAAAATATGTTCTTGTGTAGTGGGTGTGAGATCATATGATATGTGAGACTGTGCGTTTTCTTCTCTGCTAATTTGTTCCATTATTTCTTATTTTAAGTTATTAATTACCTCATCAGATAGCATTTTATTCCTAACAATGACTCTTCTTTGGTCTGCTAATCTTTGTGCTGATATTTGTAGATCTGGGTATTTTAATTGGAAATGATCGTGCAGCTTTTTGCAATACATTGTCCTATCTGTCTCTAATTTTGTAATATAAAGGTATGTACGCATGATAAATAGGTTCATTTCATCATTCCATTTCGTGCGCACTCTAGGTTTGCCAGCTTTGGTGGTCGCAGGTTGAGGGGCGAGTGCCGCCTGCGAAACATCCTCAGCTAGAGTAACTGCTCTACTATTACTACTCTTGCTGTGCTCATCATCTGTAAACTCGGCTGTAATCCCTGAGGACATTCCCCTATCCCCCGCGTCCCCGACTCCCGCCCAGCCGTCCAGCCGGGAGTCACTGGCTAGCATGCTGCCACGCCCGTGGCCAGCTACAGACGTGCCCCGACGATCGCCCTCGGGCAGTGGCCCTATACGTAATCTCTTACTTCTCGTCTCCATATTAACGGGTTACCTTTGCCTTGTTGGCCGCGTAAGTTTTCAGTACATTAGCACAGTACGCGTGTCCGCCCCCCACGTGGCTAGATGTTCAGCACGGACGTAAGGTAGGATTTTAGAGGGCTTATTATTATTATAATCAGTTCAAACACCACCAACAATAACTTATTAGTTACAGATACACAGGGTAAAGACTTGTAGATGTATTTATTCATTAAAAGAATAAAATGACTAGTAACTAAGATACATGTTTAATCACTTCATTAACAATAATCACCACAATTATAATAAACGGAGCTCGCAAGACAACCTTCTTTCTTGCTGGATCAGAACGAGAATCCGTCGACAACAGACGATCACGACATGAATTACAAGATGGCGACCTATCGCAGTGTAGCCTGTATTTAAAAATCATGACTCTGAATTTTAACGGCGACAACAGTAGCGATGACGAGGGTTGGAATCCTAGGACGAATAAAGTGTTGGTTTTCTATCGAAAAATCTTGAATACCAGTCTGGAGTCTAAGTCATTACTTGTGCCATGGCGAGAGTAATGGCACAAGACTTGTCCCTTATTACATTGGAACCTAACATCGTCTGTGATATGTAGAAGTACACAGTACATATCTGCCAACCCAGTTCGGTGAATATATAGGCGTGGCGGATCATTTCACGAAAATCAGCCGATTTCATTTGAAGACAAATTTGACATGCTATAGTTTTTAAATTCACTATTTAGGTACGTGTCCCTCTTCAAATGAGATTCCATGATTAAGATCAATCTGAATTCCTCGACATTACGCGACTTCTTACTTTAATTCCCTAATTTAAATCGCACGACAAATAACGAATATTAATCAAGACAATTTCCTAAAATAATTAGCGTCGCTTTTGTGGGAAACAACTTCAACATTTTCCGTCGACGTCAATTCGAGAGTATAATTGAAACTTAGTTCTGACAGTTAATTTCTCGTATTTGATTCTATTCCGTCGAAAATTAATAAAAGACGTGATGTGATTTCAATTTTCCGTCGGCTGACTAGCCCCGATTCGTGCGGGCGCGTACCCAAAATGATTGCCTTTTATTAATTATCGTGCTAAAATAATTCTTATATCGTGAAACGAGAAACTTTTCCATGAAATTACAAGTCTGCAGAAATTATATAATAATACTCCAATAAATTATCTTTAACAAGGTTTAATTGCTTAAACTTGTGACTGAACAAAATGGTAGAAGCGATTATTTGGCACAAAAAACAGATGTTGGACAAGTTTATTTCAATTCTTTTTAACCGACTTCAAAAAGGAGGAGGTTCTATGTTTGGTTGTATGAATGCTTTCTTTTTTTATGTATGTTCAGCGATATTTAAGTCAATTGTGGACCGATTTTGATGATTTTTTTTTGCATAGGGTTCAGTATAGCTGCAAGGTGGTCCCATTCTAATTTCATTGGCATTGGACCTTGGACTTAGAAGATACACCAGGGAACTCCTTAACGACAAACAATAGGCATGTGTAAATTGAGATATTATGGGTATTACGTCAATCCTATAGGTACCCTACTATAGAGCTAAGCAGTATATTAACCAACTTCAAAAAAGGAGGTTCATAATTCGTCCTTTTTTATAATTCCTTTGCTAATGAACCGATTTTGATGATTCTTTTTGCATTGGGTTTAGTATAGTTTTGATGTGGTCCTATTTTAATGTTATTGGTATTGGACCTTGGACTTTGAAGATACAAGAGGGAATCCCTTAACGGCGAACAGCACGAATGTATAGATTCCGTTATTATAGTCATTATATTAATCCTGTAGGTACCTTACTGTACAACTCAGCAAAATAATATGATATCGGTAAATAAATATTACTAAATAATTCAATTGTCACTTAAAACTGTAAAATAAAAATCTGTTAAAAAAAAAGGTTAACCGACTTCAAAAAGCAAAAAATAAATATTTGAAGTCGGTGCTGGTTGGTGCAGTCGGTTACTTAGCACCGCAGCAGTTAGTTCTTTATGTAACAGTTTGGTTTTTCTAGAATAGATTTTTGAAAAATTATACTTTAGTTAAGGCTCGCTCCATGGCCGGTTCTTAGGCTTGGGCCGCATACTTATGACTGCAGATATATCACATTTTCTATTCGTATCGGCCTAACAGAAAATTTGATCACGAATATTCAACCATAACATACTTGACCGATGATCCACTGCATATACCTATTAGCATACCCGGCGCAAGATACCCAACGAACGAACTGTTATGTTGGTGAGTACACGGTCGTATACATGATGGTCGTATATAAAACAGCTTGTGCTATCCCACTGCTGAGCAGACCTCTCACAAATCGAGGTGTGAGAGACTTATTTATTTATTTTTATTTTTATTTATTTTATTTTATTTGGAAAACAATACAGTAAAACATATCTTAACTAATAACAATTTAGTTCTGAGTAATACACATTTACACTGTTTTCGCATATATGTTCGAAAGCTTGTTTGATACTGAAGATATTTTTTATTTTATTTTTATTTTTTATGGTTAAAAAGAGATAATATTAAAAACTAATGAAAATAAAGAAAGGAAAAGAAACAACAAAAATGTGTCTATTAAGTTAGTTAGAGAACCATATCGAACCACTTATTTGTTAATATTTGTTTAAATGTGTTCGTATTTGAGAAAAACAAATCTAGAATGGAGATGTCAAACAATTGATTATAAGTGTTTGCTGAACGAGCAAAAAATGAGTTTTGTCTGTACTTTGTAGCGCAGTGTGGGATACATAGAGGGATGGGTTGTCTTAGGTTTCTCTTAGGAACCCGGAGCTTTATCTGAGAAAGGAGATATGGCGAATCTATTTTGGAATTCGCAATTTTCACCAACAAGGAAATGTCTGCAATTTTTCGCCTCTCTTCTAGAGGTAGTATATGATGCTTCTTACATCTCGCTGCATATACTTGTTCTTGGCCCCTACACTTATATTGTAAAAATCTAAGTAGTTTTCGTTGGATACTTTCGAGTCTATCGATGTAGACGTCATATTGCGGATTCCAAACCTGGGAGCAATACTCGAGGGTACTACGCACATAAGAGCAGTATAGAATTTTAATAACTTTTATACTGGAAAATTGAGAACATGTTCTAAATACGAAACCTAAGGCTTGGTTAGCTTTCTTGGCAATGTGATTAATGTGCTTTTCATAGGACAGTTTACAGTCGTGAATAACACCGAGATCACAAATTTCGTCGACCCGCTTAAGTGCATGTTCTTTAAGGGTATATGTGCAATTGGTTGTAATTAGTTTCCGACTAAAGGTTATACTATAGCATTTCGATACATTTAGGTCCAATTTATTCAGTTCACAGTATTCTTCAAACTTATGAAGATCTTGCTGTAGAAGACGACAATCGTTAAAACATTGTATCTTTTTGAATATTTTCATATCGTCAGCATACAGCAGAAATCCAGAATGAGAGAAACAGGAACTAATATCATTAATGAAGAGATTAAATAGTAATGGACCTAGCAATGATCCTTGTGGGACGCCTGAAGGGACGATATTCCATCGAGAGGAATAACCATTCACTGCTACAGCCTGTGATCGATTTTTTACATAGGAGGTGAACCATCTAAAAAGATTTCCATGTATTCCAGCTGATAAAAGCTTTTGCAGTAAAATTTTGTGATCTATTCGATCAAAAGCTTTACTGTAGTCAGTAAAAATAGAGTCCACCTGCCCACCAGCATCCATACCTGCTGATACATACTCAGTGAATGATAGTAGATTCGACGTGGTTGAACGATTTTTAATAAATCCGTGTTGTTCGGGAATAAAAAAGCTTGATAGGGTGCTGTAAACTTGAGTGTAAACGAGGCGTTCAAGAATTTTTGCAAATAAACATAATTTAGAAATTGGACGACAATTACTGACCTCACTTTTGTTACCAGTTTTGTATATAGGGGTGATAAAAGCGGACTTCCATAAAGTGGGAATAATACCTTCATTGATAGATCTCTGAAACAATATAGTGAGGGGCTTAGTCAAGTTTTCAGCACAGTTAAGGATAAATGTGGGATAAATAGTATCTGGCCCAGCGCCCTTAGATGCATCTATTGATTGGAGTAGATTATAAATGGAGTCTGGGTTTATTTCTATGTCACTTATGGTACGGAGGTAGTTCGAAGATGTCGCATTATCCTCAGATATTAGATTAGTGTCGCGAGCTGGATCAGAAGAAATAGATAGGTATATCGAATGAAAATAGATCGCAAAAAGCTCACAAATCTTCTCTCCAGACTCAGCCGATTCTCCTTTATAGGTTACTGTCGAGGGGAGACAATTAGTGCTATTTTTATTTGACTTTACAAATGACCAAAAGAGCTTGGGGTTTTTTACGATGGAATCTTCACACTTTAAAAGATATGATTTATAACATTGTTCCTGTAGTATTTTCGCTCTCTTTCTTAATAATGAAAAGGTATCGTAATCAGCTACATTGCCGTAGATGCGATATTTCTTAAGGAATTTATGTTTTTCTTTGAGAACTTTTTTTAAAGGAGTGTTATACCATGGCGGGAAAGATGAAGAATTTACAATTTTGGACGGAACGAATTTATCTCTAATAGCATACAGGCATTGGTAAAAATAGTTAACAGCATGTTCTAACGGATTATTGTTTAAATGAGTTTTCCAGTCAATCTCGTTTAGCGATGCATTAATTTTGTTGTAATCTCCAGATTCATAGAAGTATTTTAATCTTGGTTTGGTTTTTAAAGACATAGGCATCTCCAGGCAGAGGGAGATTTTTAAAGTTTTATGATGGACGTCCTCAGGTACCAAAGGATCATCACAAGAAGTTAAATACAACTCAAAGTTCGACAGCACTAAATCTAAAACCCTATTATTAGCGCTTTGACATGAATTAAATTGAACTAAATTGCACTCAGATAACGTATCGAAAAAATAAACTTGACACTCGCCCGCTATTCCTGATGGCTGTAGGTGGTTTCCATAATTTGACCATACAATGTTACTCAGGTTGAAGTCTCCCATAATGATAAAAGTATCTTGAGGACAAGAATTAACAATAAATGACAATTTATCGCTGAAATGTTGCAGCTGAGCACCAAAGGAATAACCATGCTTTTCATTACATAGATATAATGTACATACATGCAATCTATTAAGTTGATGGTCAGTATTTCTATATGTAATGCTGACCCATATATCCTCAGCTGTGGAAGCCCACTCCGGGCGTTCCACCGCTGTTAAATCGCGCCTCACTGCTAGAAGCACGCCCCCCCCGTATTTTTCATTGGTACGTGAATAATTTCTATCCCGGCGCCAGATGAGATACCTATCGTCAAAGAGTTCATTATTATATATACCGTCAGTCAACCACGTCTCCGTAAGCGAAATTACATCATATTTCGTCATTAGTAAGTTTTGCTTAAATATTTGCGTCTTAGTGCGCAACCCTCGAGCATTCTGGTAATACAAGATTAAGTTATTCATTATTATGAATCTTAGTTATAAATCTCGAGCGAACCAAGTTAAAACAGTACGAGAATCGACTGAAAGCATCTACTATCCAACTGTTATTTATTATACAAATTGAATTTTTAAATTTCTTTGATAAAGTAATAATAAACACACAGATCTGGTCAGTAATATATAAAATTATCCCTATAGGATTCTCTGCGAGGATTACTATTACTAGTAATCCTCGCAAACAAAAACTTACTTTTATCCAGCTGTAGATATGCAATAAACATTTTACGTGTTTAAAATGTTTAGAGTTTTCCATAACACTCACTAAGATCCGATCTATAATATACGAAATTACAAGCACAAAATTATATTCCATGATAAAAACTATCAAACAAAAACAAATAATTAACCATACAAAAAAAGATAAAAAGTGATAAATTAAAAAAAGGGTAAGAATAACAAAATAAAGAGGTGAGTTGTACAAGCGAATAAATTTAAACTCAAGTTTAGTAACAGACAATAATGACCCGTAGAACTTCAATGCTACATGTTCGATCGCGTGGAAATCAGTTGCGCTTACGCCTACCAGTAGGCTGACAAATCCATACTCGTTTAAAAAATGAACTGGTGAACAAAAGATTGCATATTTTACGACTATGGTTCTCAAACTATGTGACAATGATTGTTGTATAAAATTAAAACATATTCGAGGTGGATTAATTATGTTAATTTTAGAAGATCTTTTTCGCATTTTATGGGAATAATAGGTGAGGTATCCGACTTCCGGGCCATGATCTTGCAATGCTTGACCCAGACATATTGAAAATTCTTTTCTTTACCCAAGGTCCTCGCCCTGCTCAACAGTGATTTGTTAAATGTCGTCAAATGATCATTAATATAAAAGTTTCCAGATGTGGGGAAATCCAGTTTAGATAGGCTAAGTTGTTTATTTTTTCGAGCCATAGCGACTAGTTTTTCCTTTCTGTAACGGTTATTAAAAGCAATTACAATCGATTTTTCAGAATTTGGGACACGAGTAGGTATTCGGGCTATGTAGTTAATTTCGTCTTGTTTAAAAGTAAAATTACACAGATTCCCGATTTTATTTGCAAGACCGAATAAATTTTCATTTTTCTTTTGAGGGATTCCGCGAATCTCTACGTTATTAACTCTAGCCCACTGATCTCTGTCCTGAAGTTCACGATTGAGTCTAGCCACCTCGTTATGCAGTGTCGGAACTTCACCCATCGCCTTCTCGGTTTCGATGATTCTTGATTCCAGAGTCTGAACTTTATCAGAGAGGCTTTTGACGAGTGTGTGCGCCATTTCGATTGACTCCTTGAGACCCACGATCTCCTTTTTAATCAGCTTCACGTCTCCAGCTAGGGATGATAGGGGTGCCAGTTGAAAAGTTATCATATTAAGTTGTTCTTGTATCTTGTCAAGTTGAGTGGGCTGTGGTGAGGTCATAGCTGGTGACAGGGACGCTGCGGACTTGCAGTTAGGGCAGCGCCACGTGTTTCTTCTATTGCCCAACTTACGGTAGCCTGTTTCCGTGACCCCTGAGCATGGAAAGTCGTAGTGCTGCTTACACATGCTGCAGAATGTTCCTTCTGTGTGTTCGGAGCCACAACTCGCGCAATTATACATTTTGTTTTGTAAAAATAAAAATAAAAGTAAAAAACAAAAAGTTTGAGACACACTGGTTAATGATTGAAGCAAACAAGCGGCTGCTCAAGAACGCGTCTATGCGCTGTCTTAAGTCATACTCCGCCACGTGGACCCAGTACGGATTGGTGGAGGAAGGTTTGTGGCTACTTGCGCTTGGAACTTGTCATGCCACTCATAAGGCTTCTAACACGGTTTAACGGCTACAATATAAAGCGGTAACCAGGGCCAATGGCTTAACGTGTCTTCGAAAGCACGGAAACGTTTGAAAATGGAAATTCGCCAAAATTCCATTCCCAACGTAGTGGGGATGTGTCTATATAAGCTTTAGCTAAGTCATTTGTGATGCTTTTTTTGGTGATTACTTGGTACTACCAAGTAATCCGGTAACAAAGCTCTGCTTCATTTTATTTCTATCCTTTACATTAGACTGACCGAGTCGACCGCTGCTTAACTTTAGTAATGGCTACGAACAGCGCAGAACCACGGCTCTACGAAAGCTTCAGTCGAATCAATATTCAACTGAAACTCTTAAAATGCAAAAAAAATATAAGTTAATCTAACATTATATTAACTTCATCGAATTAACTTCACGAGACATATAAATAAAGTTTTGCCAAAGTTAACCGAATAGTTTTGGCCTAGCCCAGTATCTTTATTAGGGAGATATAACGGAAAAGTGCCATTCACTGACTCCGCTCACGTTCTTAGTATTAATTTTGGGTTTATTGAATAATACGTGACCAACATAAGCGATCTATACACACCACTTGATAGAGGTCTCGCAAAATTGCGTATAATGACCCAATCCACTCGGGTCATTTTTAATAGAAAGTGTTTCGGACGGACCTTTTGAAGGTTTAGTTACGTAATCATGGCGCTCAATTACCGCACTAGATAGTTTTATTTATCGAAACAGTATTTTGTGAAGGAAATTCTAAAATATATTTTCGGTTTCTTTTTAATGTGCTCAAACTCGGAAGTTATGCGGTAATGGAATAGTGCCATTCATTCTTCCCTTGGAAGTCGACTCGTCGTCTAAAAGGGTTATAAATAATCTCATCTTCCATAATGCCGGCCGTAAAACCGATTGACGGAATAATAATTTTAATTTACAAGATTTTATTTCAAAAACAATCTCTTAAAGCATAATAGCAACGAAGATATCTTGCTTAGTTGAGAAGTTCCTATGGCTTCTTTCCGCTGCATCATCAGACCCTAGACACTATTCGGATCGAAAGTACTCGTCAAGCCAAATCCAACGAGCCCAAACACGGCGGGTTAATTTTGAGTAGTTGGGTGGTTTCATTGGCCACCTTACGGCTGACATTACCTGGTTATATAGTACTTGTCAATACCAATATTAGAAACCTAAACACGAGTGGGTTACGTTGTACCGAACTTACATATGTGTACTAAATATTAGCTCAATCGGATACCCACAAGTGCTTCGAAAATGTATCACAAGATTTGAACCGAAAAAACAGAGACGTTCAGCCTACGAACATTGCAAGTACTATAAAAGCTTGTTTAAATAATCTCACCTTTCAGTAACGTGATATTAGCGCCGTTCATATTTCCCGTAGAGGTCGTAAAAGTTGACTAAAGGCAAACAAAATTTTGTGATATAAAATGGATGATTGGATTTTATTTAATACTGAAAAAAATTTACCTACTTAGCAGTTTCAAATCTGGAATTGTGGCCAGCATACTGACAGTAAGATCATTAGACCTAATATTATCGATGAAATATGTACATAACAGACCCCTGTCACCCCCGTTCGGGGAATACAGGCGTGATTGTGTTTTTTTTTATATCATAATTATGAACAGCTGGATAATTAAAGTATTTTGTACGGCTCCAACCAAACCATTTGCAATAACTCGGACATTCAAGGAAGTAAAATATGTACTGTACAAATATAGATATATAAGAACAAACACTCACAGAACTACAGAAAATAACAACAGCCTGGTGCCTACCAAAATATACATAAAACGTCGAAACAATTTGGGGTAATGTGAAAAATTGGGACGAGGGCCCTCGAAGTTCGCCTGTTGTGTACTTAATGACGTTAAGCGCCCTCAAACGCGACAGGGTTAAAAGCTTGTTTTGTGAAAGCCTACCAAATGACAAAATATAACAACGAGAGCCCTCTGTGAGAGACGAAAAAGTAAATTGTGAAGTTGTTAACACCGGCGCCCATTAAAGGAACTTGCTAAAACTCTTAACACCGTTTTTGTGTGTGTGAGTGATCTACGCTGTTGACAAGAAGACGAGCGTGCAACCATTACGCTCGAGTCAGTTGAGCAAGGGTTTGACGACATTTGACGGCGATCGACAAAGCGCCGCCTTCCTACAGCTCAAGCTCGGGCGGCAAGACTTTTCTTGAGCTGGACAAAATTTTAACAGCCGTGATAGAGGTAGTGAAGTGCTGAGATCGTAGTCTTGTACGCAAGTCAAAAAAGTCTTGTCTATACTTCAATACAATTCTTAAAACGAGTTTTTTCGTGTCAAACGTTTGTGACGGCACGGCATGTTAGTACGTAAGAGAAAACGGTTATCTCACGACTAGAGTGACAAAATCCGTAACATATAAGTCTTGTCGGGCCCGTGCTAGCCGAGCAGAAAGACAGAATGCGAGAGCAGAAATTCTTCTAGCCGAGGGCCGTATATTTATAATGCTAATTAGACGATGTTTGCTAGTCTTCGCTTGCGTACCCTTGAGGGAACTTTTAAATCGTTTTTTAATTAGTCTTCTCGGTAATTTGTTTGTAAGCCTATTGTATTGTAGCCTATGTATTGATGTTATGTGCTGAAATACATGTTGCGAACGATTTTAGGAGATATTTGTTTCGTTTATTAACATAGCAAAACGTGTTTAATCTATTGATTGTTTTCTACAAATGGTTACTCAAACACATACAAATGCAATACTTAATATTACTAATTAAACTAAATATTACTAACACAGTTATTAAGACAGATTGTTACTATCAAAATGGATGTAAATTGATCCGAAATAAATTATTATTGTTATGTATATATTTATTAAGTATAATTTCTTATAAAATATATATAAAAATATAAAATACAGATATTCTTATATATATTGTATAAAAAAAAATGTGCTTCACCGACAGCAAGGTCTACGACCCAAGCTACCGGTGGTCAGGGCTCCAAAGAGAGGAGCCTCCTCACAATGCGTGCCGTGTCCAACATTACTGCCTTCTGTATCAGGCCCTTCACCCAACTGCCTAGCGAGAGCTTCTCAAGATGTTTATCGAAGCTCTTCGCTATAAGGCCGTTGACTGAAACGACCATCGGAATAATGATAGTTGAATCAACATTCCACATGGCGGTAACCTCATGGGCCAGGTCCAAATATTTAGATAATTTTTCGGCGTTCACAAGGTTCTCATCATGCGGAATGGTGACATCAACTAGCATTACACGACGCATCGATCGATCTATTATCACGATATCAGGTTTATTGGCTACAATACTCCTGTCCGTGATAATAGATCGATCCCAGTAGAGCGTGATATGACCACTTTCGAGAACTGGAAGAGGCTGGTACTGGTAGTACGGTACTTCAGAATCCACAAGGTCATATTTAAGAGCAAGTGGCTGATGGATAATCCTAGCCACTTGGTTGTGTCTGTGCAAGTACTCTCCGTTAGCAAGACGAGAACAACCGGAAACAACATGTCTAATAGACTCACCGGGACGGTGGCATGCCCGACAAATGTCAACCGTGCCGTCCTTTAGGATATGCTTCCGGTAGTTGCTCGTCATGATAGCTTCGTCCATAATTGCAAAGACAAACACTTCAGTTTCCCCAAAAAGGTTGCTGAAGCGTAGCCAGGCCACGGAAGCGAGCTGGTCCACATCAGGCCCTGTAAGTGCCCTTCCATATGGCTGTGCGGTCCAACATACTTAATACCTGGGGCCTTCGCCAGTTCTCGTTTGCCAAGGAAAGCGGAGTTAGGCCTCTGTCGATTGCGGCAACATCACCACGGTTACACTCAAAAAGTACTTTCTGAGATTGCACACCTCGCGGTTGTGTAGTATCTTAGCGTTTAAAAACCCACGACCACCGCACTTCCGCGGGATGTACAACCTCATAACAGACGACCGCGGGTGATGCATACGATACGCTGTCAGCAATCGACGGAACTTTCTATCCAGGGCATCCAGTTCAGACTGAGTCCACCTTAGTATGCCAAAAGAGTATGTAAGAACAGGCATGACCCAACCATTGAAAGCTCGGACCTTGTTTCCACCAGATAGAAGGCTTTTTAACACTTTTATCAGGCGGGCAAAGAACCGATCTTTCAATGATTGTTTCATATCCTGTTCAGCTATACTTAAGGCTTGTGACATACCAAGATACTTGTAGGAATCCATTTCAGAGAGATACCTGAGGGATATATCTTCAGAGAGCTGTAGATTAAAAGAATCTTCAACTCTCCCTCTTTGTACATGGATGACCGCACACTTGTCTACTCCAAACTCCATTCCGATGTCATTGCTAAAATTGCCGGTTATTTTAAGCAACTCCATCAGGTCTGTTTTCTTCGAAGCGTACAACTTGAGGTCATCCATGTGCAGTGGATGAGATATAGGCTCACTCTCTCTCCGCAAATGGTAACCTAGCTTTGAATCCTTAAGTATAGCACTTAATGGATTCAAAGCTAAGCAGAACCACAACGGACTCAAACTATCGCCCTGAAAGATACCCCTGCTTATCTTTATCAAGTCCGACGAACCAGAAAGGCCTCCACTTCCTGGGTGACGAAGAACTGTGGTCCATTGCCCCATACCCGAAGCGAGGAAAGAGCATAGCACCGGGTGTACTCTGTACAGCTCTAGCACCCTCCCCAGCCATGTATGAGGCACCGAATCATAGGCTTTCTTATAATCAATCCAGGCCATGGAGACAGTCTTTCTGGATCGTCACACCTGTTGGCAAATGGCCATATCAATGAGGAGCAAATCTTTTGTACCCCGGGACCCCCTCTTACACCCATTCTGAGTAGGCGATAGAATATGCTGTGCCTTAAGGTGATTATTGATTTTTATTCTCAGAATGGATGTAAGGAGTTTATAGACCGTAGGTAGACATGTAATCGGTCTATAACTTTTAGGTTCCGAAGTACTGCCAGATTTGTGAATCAAGTGAGTAACACCCGATGTCATAGAGCTAGGGAGCGAACCCAATTCAAGAGCTTCTTGGAATTGGGTCGCTAGACGAGAATGTGAGCCCTGGAGCCTCTTTAGCCAGAATGCGTGCAGTCCATCCGGCCCCGGACTTTTCCAGTTCGGCGCCGCACGAACCGCACAGGCCAGATCTTCACGGCTTATGACTACGGGCTCCATTTCCTGAATGGGCCCACAGGATCGTCCAACCAGGGCGCTGATCAAATTTTACGCCAAAACTCGGCCATCACGGCCGTATTTGGCAAGTGCACGTCAGTCACTCTCTCTTGGGGGCACTCCCAAGCCTGATATACACTCCTTTGATTCGTCTGGAAGGTGCGATTCACGTGGTATCTGTCCGCTCTCGCCTTATACCTGCGAATCCTCTTCGCCCATGCATAAACTTTTTGCTTCCAGTAGTCTATGCGTTCCGCGATCCCTGCCACATAGTCCACAGGAGCCACTTCTGTGCCTGCAAAGGCTTGGGCCACGAAACGCACAACTCTCGGGCGGTTGTTTCCAGTCTAGAAGCACAACAATTTCGCTATGAGCATCCTAGCCATATTTATACGCCGCTCTATTCTGCACTACCAGAATGGTTTAGCATTTGTAGGTTGGGTGGCTCGATGTAGATTAGGAAATCTTACACCTGCCACCCGACACACCACCATCGCTCCACAGTACAAAATAGAATGGGTATCACATAAGTCCACACTGGTCTCCCAGTGTGGATTTAAAACAATGTCTAGGGCACTCACAAGCGAAATGTTACGTCTATGCATGGGCAAATGGGGTAGGCATGGTCTTAGGGAAATCGGTGCAGACTGATACTCCGCAAATGCATCCTCCAGAGCTCTCCTCACCTTCTCCTGTAGCTGGTCACTAACACTTACCTGCTCGCTATTTACCTCCTCTGATCGTGCGAAGTTATTCAAAGAGATAGGTTCTTCGACACTTCGCACGTCGGATTCAGTGCGAGCAGGAAGTACTTCGCAGCGTAGTCGCTCAAGCACTGTGTCATCCAACAACTTGCACCGCTGGATAGCACGTACTTGATCCGATAGTCATTGCGCAGTAACAGTGACTGTCGGGTGAAGCCCCTGAAACAGAGACAATAATTTCGGACGGTTATCGGTGAGGATAGTTCCTCCCTCTGTAGCACCATAGTAGGCCCGCATGACACTCAGATTTAATTCCGGGGTCCATCTCATGCGGCGCACTACACCACCGGTAGCAGGGACCGTGGGCGGAGCACAATGTCCCGCTGGTCCTAGGCGTGCCGGCAGCGGTGGGCGTCCTCTCCTTGCAAGTCTTAATAGAGGTGGAGACGCCGATATCCCAGCATCGTCGCTAGAGGCCCCAGATGTCGGCGGTGTGAAGAAGTCTTCTTCCTCCGAAGGCTGAGGCGAGGTGGGCGAGCCGTGCAAGGGTGATGGGCGTGCGCTAGGTGACCGGGCATCCCGCTGCCGACACAGCCGCACGGGGTTTCTTCGGCTGGGCTCGGCCATTTATAAATGTGTCCTGTTTTTTCTTTCAAATGTGGGTTCTCATTGTAAATTTTGCACTGAAACTGATGTTTTAATGTGTAAAAGGCTGTTTTTTTTCTCTATACAAACCGACATGTCGTTGACAGCGGTTACCATGGTTATTGTTATTATTATTATCCTAAGCAAATTAAATCAGCTTGCATCCCACTGCTGGCGAGGTGAGGAAGTATAGGTTAATTCAACATGCGGACCCGGTGTGGATTAATGGAGAAACATCAATTACACAATTACACTTAATACTATTAATAACTCTGTGATACTCGTACGCACTATTAATAATTATAATTCATTGTGCAAGTGCTGTGCATTTCTTTAAGTGACTGACACATCATGAAAAATAATGTAGGTAATAATTTAATTCTATGACTTAACTGGTGTGTGAGTGGTTGAGGTGCCCTTAAATAAATAAATAAATACACTAACGGTTTTCTTATATTGAGGATGATGATGTGATCCCGATCGATTTCGGCCACGGCGACTGCATCAACTCCGTTATTGTGGACGATCGTGCGATCGCATGTGGCTTAAGTGGCCAATCTTCTTGGATACTTACACATTGCGGGCATGTGAGCACATCGTTAGTATAGGCATAATTGATTGCCACAGGTGGTCGGGCTTTCAATTGATCATGCAATTGGCTTTTCTTATATTAATACATGTATTAAGTAGAATAGAATAGATTACAAAAAATAAACAGGCGGATAAACTTATCAAACATAATAATATCATCGGCTATTTTTACATAATACAAAAAAATCTCGTTTATTCGTTGACCCACTGCTTTACATTTTAAAATACAAAACCCTTACTAAAAACGTAGAGGAAAGTAATTGTTTATATAACTTTAACTAACAGTAAAAATATATTAAAAAATCTCATACTAAAACGTGAAAGAAAATAAAATTTACAAAAAATCTCATTACAAAAAACAATAAATAACCTAACTATCTATATTATCACGCCTGATCCCTTGCGGGGTAGGGAAAGAGTATAGAGTTCCAACAGATTGTTTCCTTGCATACCTCTCTGGCTTCCTCCACTCTCATAGTTCGTGACATACACGCTCGCCGGTTACGGACACTCTTGACTTGTACTTTAGATAAAACACGGTCTATCAATTGTGTAGGTATCAATTATGTAAAATACATAACGACGAAAGATTCAGATCTCTCAAAAAAACGCCGTCATTTTTCTCCCCAAAATTATTAGGACGTCAAAACATTTACTTAACAGTTCTTTATCACATTCTCTCAAATTCCCTTCACTCGTTTTACGTGCGGAACCCGAAATGAGTGTCATCGCATAGAGTGGCTCACGTAGTCTGTATCAATTTGCTGGGACGTGCCTGAGGTGGCAATAGTCGACACTGGGCTCAAATTAGGACCCATTCTTTCGTCCCTCTAATGATCGCCATTTAATTAAAACTAATGAGGTATCTGTAGAGGTTTTATTAATTTTGGTACGGTCTTTAGAAACCACTAATGGCGGCAAAGGGCCTAATCGGCGATTTGTTGTGTTTATAAGGGATATACTGGAGTGATTTTTGCTTTAAGTTTCGGTTCGTTTGTATTTAACTTTGGGGTATTGGAATATTAAGATTAATTTATCCTGGAAGTAATTTAAAAACCGCCTAGATATTTTGGACGTATGGTAAATGAATTTAAAAATATGAGGATAAATGAGATTGATAAATAAATGTCGCAAGATAAAAACATAATAATTCTGGATATGTGCATAACTTCTTTCTGCTGATGATGTGATAATTATCATAAAATAAAGATTGTATTTTTTTTTTACTTCGAGACCGAGATCAGAATGGACTTCAGTGGTGTAAATAACTATCATTTTGTAATACACATACTTTTTAAACGGCAGAGATAACCAAAGATGTATTATTATTAGGTTACTTAATACTTATTAAAAAAAATCACGTAATAACAATACAACAATTTAGTTTTATTTATTTATCAGACATACAAGACAAGTTACAATCAGTTATAACATGACGATGTTTCGTTAATACTCACTTTCTCATAATTTATGTAAAAATATAACTGTTGTTTATATGTTAATAATCTTGTATTTCTTTCCAAATTTACTCGTCTTCATCCATTTTAAACCTCTTTCGTCGTGACCCAAAAATCTCTCATTTTATATTAATTATCCCTCCTCTCTCTCTCACCTAGTCGTCCAACCCTTTCACTCCTAATACGTTCCGTTTCACTTCCCGCTTCATACGTTTCGTTTTACATCATGCATCATTCATACATCTTACGTTTAGTTCTTTCCAAAAACATTCCCACATTTATATAGGAACACAACCAACGCTAATACTTGGCGAATTCTGTTCATGAATAGTTCAGAATAACATTCCAGATTGATCCCATACATACTTAACATCATCAATGTTTCAGTTCCTATATAAAATTGTGTTTGTATATAATTATGACAAAGTTAGTAATAACCAATTCCCAGTATCGTTCCGGAGTCTCAGTCAACATTATCGGCGAAAAGTGGGTGTACTCCTCTGCTACCCCGATTGGAGAATATAGGCGTGACGGTGTGTAGTATTAACCTAGCTCTAGCGTTGATGGTTAGCATAAAAAAAAATTAATATATCTTAATTATTTAAAAGCGCATCTTTTACACCAACAATTAATTCCATAGTATTTTCCTCCAAGCCGTGTACCCAACTATTATATTTCGTATCGACTTAACTCTGTTATTTTTATTGTTTACTGTTGTTTTTATTAATTATTCTTCATATACTCTATTTTCCAATTTAGTATTTAATAACTACATCTGCATTTACACTGATCAATTTTTTGTATTGTTATTGCGCGCAGTTAGACTCTCAATTTGTGCTGGTTTACACGGAAGACCAGGGCATTATGCTGAGTGTATACCATTTCAGTGCTACATTTGTTTTTTTTAACTTTTATATTATTTGCCGTGTATTTGGTGTCGCTCAATAAAAGTTTTTTCTTTGTTTCTTTCTTCAAATCATGCTCACTATAATGTCTTTACTTGCAGTGGCTGTCTGGCGCGGATCACTCCCTTCCCTCCAATACGGTCTAGGGGAGGAAACGTTTCATCTCGTGAAAACTCGTGAACGAGTGCTGCTTGTGGGGACTGGTCTATCTGGAATCCTTTGGACTCTCTTTATAAATAACATCATTAGTCTCATATCACGGTCGTACGGCATCACACTAGAGCTAGATCGTAAACTATTTAATTGTAACCTAGACATTGTATCCGCACAAATTTTTTTAAAAATTAAAAAGGAAAAAAGAGGAAGAGAAGTTTCTTCGCCGGATCGTTTCAGTGGAGTTCCGACCGGGTGATAGATTAGTAGTTAAATGAGATTTAAACTAAATAATTTGATTATTTGTAAGCGAGCAAGGCATATATAAGAAAAATATTTGAGTTTGAGTCTAATTGGCCGAAGGACAACAATTTACATACATACATACATGCACTCACGCCTATATCCCACTGCGCAGGTAGACATAAAACGATTCTTACAGCTCTTTTGCTTCATCTACGTTCATACATCTCCTCATGTATTTCCGACATTTCCGTAAATTAAGAATGCTGCTACGTACTTGACCCTTTTCAAGGAGACCATTACAATTTGTTAAGCCTAATATTATAATTATTAGCGTTACAATATGTGTAATAGTTTTTACCCAATAGTCATCGTGTACGCGCATTTGCAGGTATGATTAGCAGAATTTCGCTAAGCGGAAAAATATTAAATAATATTGATTTACTAAAATAACCACATCGCACATTGCGCGGCGCATATTGCGCATGGCATGTAGAACTGTGGGGGCAGGAAAATTATTTAGTGGCGACCTTGTACCGGAAGACGTGGAGTAGGCAGGCCCCCCCACAAGTTGGTCCAATTACCTGGTGAAGGTTGCAGGTGAAAGCTGGATGCGTACAACACAAACCAGTCGTGATGGCGATCTGTGAGGAGACTTTGTCCTGCAGGAGACATCTTTTAGCTGGTGAAGACTGAAGATTTCCGGTTTTCCAACCTTCCAAGGTTCCTTAGGATCTGGACTAGGCTACCAAAATTGTCCGTCCGGCACGGAACCTAGGAAGGGAGGTCCAAAGGATGACTGAAAGTAGGCAACCTACCTAAATTGAAGTCGATCGATGTATCCTAATAATCCTACTTGCTACTAATATTAAAAAGTGAGAATTTGTATGTTTGGATGTTTGTTACTCAATAACGTAAAAACGGCTGAAGGAACGAATTTGAATGAAATTTGGCATAGTTTATCATCTGGATTAACACATAGGACTTTTTATCCCTTAAAAATATGAGGTTCCTGTCTAAAGTCAACGTGGACGAAGTCACGGACAGAAGCTAGTATTATAAATGTGAGAGTTTGTATGTTTGTTACTAAATCACGCAAAAATGGCTAAACGGATTCGGATAAAATTTAGCACACATACCTAGTTTATTATCTGAATTAACACAGAATACTTTTTACCCCGAAAAATGATAGGTTTCTGTCTAAACTCAATGCGATGTTGCGGGCAGAAACTATTAATGTTATTATTTTTTTTATTATTAACTTCTGTATTTTCTCAAACTGCATGTTTTCGCAATAAAATAATATAATTTATGCATTATCATTAGGTACTAAGTAAGTATATTTGCGTGCGCTTCGTGTTAATAAAATTATTTAAATACAAATAATATTATGTGCGCAATGTTATTTTGTTTGAAACTGTTAAGTTGGTTTATATTTTTTAATTTTGTATGCAATTATTATAGGATATTTTTCATATTGCATTTTTATCTACTTTTGAGTTATTATAAGGCTTGAAGCTTAAAATCGCTCCCCAAATCACACCAGGCACAATTCAGACGACGGACTTCCACTGAAAATTATTCGTTAGAAAAACTCAAAACCTAGCAATTTCCAACCCTGGATCCCGTGATCGCCAGCCGTACGATGCGCCACAATACCAACGAGGCAGTTCGACACCGTAAACATATATTTACCTACTAATTAAATAAATTGATTGCCTTAGGGTCCTCGGTTATTATTCTATTAATAAAATAAAGTCATTATCTTCTTGATGTAGTGGCAAATTATGTGCGTAGCGATCACGAGGTCCTTAGTTCCAATCAAAGGTTGGAAAAAATGTAATATTTTGCTAGAAAAATTTCCAGCATCGGTTCAGAATCTGGCATTGTGTCCGACATAATAGTAATAATGGAGCTGGTCTGGAGATGGAGTCGGAAGGTAGTCGTATTAAGGCTCGTTAGATTGGTTTTAAAAAGTACTATACAATCACATAGTGTTCAGCTTATGATGAAGCCGAAAGGTGGCTAACAGAAACCTACAAGTACTCAATATAACCCTGCTGTGTTTGGGCTCTTTAGATTTGTGTTGACTAGTTTTGTAGCCCCTTTTTATGTCCAGGTTCTGATGATGGAGCCGGCGGGTGGCCAAGGGAACTACCCAACTACTTAACATAACCCCAACGTGTTGGGGCTCATTGAATTTGTCTTGAATAGTTCTGTGGTTACGGATGATGTCCAGGGTCTAATGATGGAGCCGGCGGGTGGCCAACGGAACTACTCACCATAATCCCAACGTGTTGAGGCGCGATAATTTGCCTTGACAAATACTATAGTACTTGTTGGTCTCCGTTGTGTTTTGGCTAAAGACGCTTGTTTTTATAAAGATATTTTAAAATAAAAATTATTTGTAAAATTAATTCAAGACTTTAGGTACTTTATACTCTGTCTCGTCAATGCCTACGATTGTTAAGTGAACCAGAATAATAGATAATACAATTTGACTAAACATTATCAGAGACGTAATAATACCTACTAATATATAGCTGAGGGCTTAGCACGAACCGATTAACGTTGGCGTGACGGTAACGAAGTCCTTTTCACAATACATATGTACTACATAAAGATAAACGTGACAGTACGCTTTCTCGACAACGATACGATAAAGTCAATCTATTTGTATTAAGGCCACAGCTTACATGATCAGTGATTCCAACCACACGATAGTATATTATGTAATAGATACTTTAGTACACGCACTTGTAATATACGACTCGGGTAATGTTAAAGGATCTTGAACACACTGCGTCATTGAATGACACACAATGGAATTAAATATTTCATAGCGTGCCATTCTAAAACTAAATAAAGTGAAATATGACGACAGGCTTACTTGACGACGGCACGATAGCGTCATTCTAACGATTGCAATCTGTTTTGTATGCAAATAAATAAATACTGTAGGACAAAAATATTCTCAAAAATCGTTACAATTAGTGCTTCTGTACTTTGTAAAATTCTATATTCAATACTATTATATTCTCCAAAGCATCGGAATCCTTGGTCCAGTGGTTAAAGGCTTGAGTCGCTTGGCCCATTGGATCAAGCAGTCGCTGGTTCGATCCCCGCATGGGACTAACCTCTGTGTGATCCACAAATATTTGCTTTGGTCTGGGTGTTTGTGCATTTGAATTTCATGTTTGTGAACGCACCCACCACACTTGAGTAATTCCAAGTATGGGGCTACGTTTACAAAGAAATTGCGACGTCAGTTGTAGATGGGTCTTAGAAACGCAGAGTGTTCTAAAAGAAACCATGAAATGATGTTACGTGCATCTTTATTTAATTGTGTAAGTATATTGCTACTCATTCTGAATCGCAGTCAAAGATTAGAGCAGTAATCACAACCTCATTACCAAAACAATGTTAATTATTCTTTTCCGTGAAAGATAGACAGAGCTCTAGCGTATCGTGTTGCGCCTGACGAGTTTGGGGTGTTACTGCTTTGTAAACACAATCTGACCACCGTCTTTGGAGTTCTGCTTTGGTCATGCTCACTATAATGTCTTTGCTTGGGGTGGCTGTCTGGCGCGGGTCACTCTCTTCCTTCCAATATGGTCGACGAGAGTGATGGCTGTTCCATTAGTCATACCCTTGAACGGGTGCTGCTTGTGGGGGCTGGTCCATCTGGAATCCTTTAGACAGTCTTTATAAATAACATCATTTCATATCTCATCATCAGTTTCATATCTCGGTCGTAAGGCATCACACTGGAGCTAAATCGTAAACTATTTAATTGTAACCTAATCTTATCTCTTATTAATGTTGGCTTACCGGACCGAGGAGACCTCTGGCGCACTTCGACCCGATGGGATCTTTTGTGCTGTCCTTGCCCTAATGCTCTTACGTTCCTGAAGTGTCCAATATTCCCTGTATCAGGTTGTAAATTCCAGCAGGGGGGCAGAGCCGTAGTTCTTCTGGGTTTGGATAGGCCAATCCCAATAGCTTCATTTGCCGCGCAGCCAGAGCGTCGCAGTGACAGAGGGCGTGCTTCATGGTTTCATTTTCCGTACCCCAGCTCCTGCATACCACGTCGCTGCATAGGTTCATCTTGTGCAGATGTTCTTTCGTGCCATAGTGGCCTGTGAATGCTTCAGTTATTTGCCTTAGTTGTAATCTACTGTATTTTAGTAGTCTCTTGCTGTCGCTCCCACACCATGCGGAGAGAAACTCCTTGGAGTGTCTAAGCCCTGGGTGTGTTTCCCATTCTTTCCTGTGTTGTTCTAGGGCTTGAAGAGTGCGCCTCTGTAGGCACCGTCTGGTATGCCTATGAACGGTTCTGGACCAACAGGTTTTTCCCTTGCTCCCTTCCTGGCTAAGTCATCCGCACGCTCATTGCCATCAACTCCCGTGTGCCCAGGGACCCAGACTAAACTGACCGTGTTGCGTGCTCCACATCTGTCAAGAAGGTATGCGCTCTTCGCAGCCAGTGCTGAGTTTAGCTCATAGGAGCTGATGGCTTTGAGGGCAGCCTGACTGTCACTACAAATGTAGATTCGTTTGTCCAATATCTCAATAGCACAAATGTAAACCTTTGTTGTCGCATAGGTATCAGCCTGGAATATTGATGCAAATCTGCCCATGCTTTGACTAAGGTTGTATCCTTCCATGTATACACCGGCTCCCGTTCCGAACTTGGTTTTGGATCCGTCAGTGTACCATATCATTTGTTCCTTGCCTTGCTTATTTAGACCACTTTTCCATTGTTCACTGGTTGGGATGCCAGTGCTAAATCTTTTATTGAACATATATGTGGTCAAGGTCTTTTCACTTCTCATGTCCCTTATGTCATCTAGTTCCTTGACTGGTTCTAGCTTAGTGTGTTCAAGGCCTGGCGCCGTTGTGCTTCATAGTCCAGCTTTCTCTAGCCTATAGAGTGCCTTCCTTGCCTCAGTCTCAATGACGATATGTATTGGAGTCAGGTTGAATAGCCATAGCTGCCGTCGGTGTTGTTTTGAATGCGCCTGTGATGGCCAGGCAGGCTGTCCTCTGCAGTTTTTTAGGGCGTCCCTGCAGGTTTGTGTTTTAGTTCTAGGCCACCACACAATGTATCCATACGTTAATATCGGTTTTACCATATAATATATATCCAGTGCATTATTTTTGGCTGTAATCCCCATGCTTTTCCATACGCTGACCTACACATATTCAGCACTCTCGATGCTTTGGCTATGGTTTGGTCAACATGTGTATGCCACTTTAGTTGCTTGTCTAGAGTCACCCCCAGATATTTAACCTCAGTGGCCCATTTAATTTTATTTCCGTACATATGCAGGTCCTGTAGACCCGTTAGTACCTTTTTCCGTGTGAACAGGATGACATTAGTCTTCATCGGGTTGACGGAGAGGCTATTTGTCGTGCAACAATTTGTTACTTTATCTAGGGCTTCCTGCATCAGTGTCGATACTGTGTTTGAAAACTTTCCATTGATTGCTATCACTATATCATTCGCATATCCTACTCCATAGAACGGACCTTTGTTGATTATCTTCAAGAAAGAGTCCACTACCAGGCTCCACAGAGTCGGCGTTAAGACCCCTCCTTGCGGGCATCCTTTAGTTGTTCTCAGGGATAGCCCTTCTCCTAATAAAGTGGACAGGACTATCCTGTTCTTTAGCATGTTTTTGATCTATCTGATAAGAGTTGGTTCTATCCCATGCCCAATAGCAGCTAATTCTATGGATGAGAATGTTGTGCGGTCAAATGCACCCTCGATATGCAGAAAAGCTGCAGCACAAATTTCCTTTTGCTGCAGAGCCATCTCTGCGCGATTCACCACATAGTGCAGTTCTGTTTTCGTAGACTTACCGGGTAGATAAGCGCATTGCATCTTATGTAGGGGATAATCCTTTAATGGACCATCCTTTATTTATTTATTTTAATTTATTTAGCGCACCAACTGTACAATTACATAACATCATTCTATTAATTACATTATCATTATGAGATACAATGTAGTTATACAAATTATAGGTAGGCATAACATTTGTAATTATATTTTAAAAGCGACAGTAGAAGAACAAGTGGATAACATTTTACAATTTTTTGATAAACCAGTCAAGCAATAGTAAGTATATACTTTTTTTTTATGCTAAAGCAAAAAGAATAAATATTATATAGATTTTTAGCTATATAGAAAATTGAAAATTGAACATTAAATTAAAAATTTAGAACATGAAATGAAATTACATTTAATTATTATTATTTTAAAATATTAAGTAATAAAATTGAGTAATAAAATTGAGTTTTAAGGGTTTACTAAAGACTTTTTAAATTTTACAATATTTTGGGAAAAAATATCAATACAGCTGCCTGTTGTGCTGGATCTCTCATTATACAACCTTGCCATACGAGTAAGGGGGCCATTGAACGACGAGTTCAGGGTTGAGGTAGGAATATCAAATATACGTGACTGGCGTAAACCACGTTGGTTCGGCCTAAAATAGAGATGATTAATCAAAAATCCATCCATGGAGCCATTTATAATTTTGTGAAGGACTAATAGATCATTTATATTACGTCTTTGCTTCAAACCTCTGATCTTAAAATACTTGCACCTGTCACCATATTCGGAAACCGATTTACGTATACCATTCCGTATTCACAGGCATCTAACAAAACGGACTTGAACGGATTCTACAGCATCTGCGTAAGCTTTATAATGGGGGGACCATATTGTGGAGCAGTACTCGAGAATACTTCTCACCAGAGCATAGTATAGTAGAATTAAACTATTGTTATTGCGAAATGGCTTTGTACTGCGGATAATGAGTCCTAGGATTTTGTTAGGTCTAAGCACTATATCATCGATATGCTGGCGAAAGGTCAAAGATGTGTCAAAAATAACGCCTAAGTCACGAATAGCAGAAACTCTCTCTATGGGAGTGTCATTTATATGGTATGTAAAATCAATATATTTGACTTTATTAGTGAAGGTAATGTATTGACATTTCTTTACATTTAGTGTCATCATGTTATTTTTACACCATGACTGTAGCGCGTCAATGTCATTCTGTAGTTTAATGCAATCGTTAATATTTGAGATACTACAGTATATTTTAATGTCGTCGGCAATGTAACTGCTTAGCTTACTAAGCAGTTACATTTTATTAAATCCAAAAGGTCGTTTATGAAGATCAGAAATAGTAAAGGGCCTAACTTTGATCCTTGAGGAACACCCGAGGTCGGTATAAATGGTGTAGATTTGAAGCCTGCCAGGGCAATAAATTGAGAGCGATTTTTTAGATAGCTGTCGAACCACCTCAGTAGACTGCCATGAATTCCAGCAGAATTTAGTTTCGCGATAAGTAGTGAATGGTTCACGCGATCAAAAGCTTTCGCAAGGTCTGTATATATAGCATCCACCTGACCTCTATTCTCAAGGGTTTCTGTAATAAAGGTTGTGTATATTAGTAAATTGGATGCGGTAGTACGGTTAGAAACGAAACCATGCTGGCGAGGGTTAATTAAGTGTCGTGCTTGACAATACACAACATCATACACAAGACTCTCAAAAATTTTTGCAAATTGGGAGACAATGGATATTGGCCTATAATTCGTTACATCATTCCTATTACCCGATTTATGAATAGGAATCACGCGTGCGGTTTTCCATAAATCAGGAAATATTCCCTCCCTCAGCGATTTATTATATATGATATGTAGAGGTTCAAGTAGAGAATCAGAACATAAGCGTATAAAAATTGGAGGCAGTTCATCAGGACCTGCTCCTTTATTTAAATCTAAACATTTTATAACTGTTTTAATATCATTTTTAGTTATACTCGTAGAGGGAAGACAAAAATTAGATTGCGTATGTGATGCCGGAGACGCATTGATTGTTTGCTTATTAGCATAAACCGAAGCAAAGTATTCAGCGAATAACTTTACTACATCACTACCCTCCGCTACTTTATTGTCATAGATGACTTGATTGGGAACACCCACGCATGTTTTCTTTGATTTAACAAATCCCCAGAAAGACTTTGTACTTGTTTTAAGATCACATTCAAGTTTGGAAATGTATGCGCGAAAACAATTTTCCATTACTTTTCTAGATCTAGTGCGTAGGGTGTCAAAGGTATCGCAATCGCGAGGGTTATGAAATTTTTTTAAATTTTTTCCTAAACCTGTGTTTTTCTTTAAGTATCTTTACTAACGAGGGAGAGAACCATACTGGGTAACTATTCTTTGAGCTTTTTGCTTTTGGTGTATGTTTGTCAATTATAGCCCACAACACATTATAAAATTCTTTTAGGAATTCATTACAACATAGATATTGAATTTTTTCCCAATCGAACGAAGACAGCTCCGAATTACATGCTTCGTAGTCAGTTTTATTAAAGTTATATTTTACACACGAGGTACTACACATCAAGCTTGAGTGAAAAGCTTTTTTAAGTGTTAACTCTAAAGGGGGATGGTGAATGTCAATTTTACTAAGAGGGGTAGTATATGTCATAGAAGCGCAAGCATTTTCGTCAATTAAAATTAAATCAAGAATATTGTCATTCGCATTACACACGTTATTTATTTGGCGATATCCAGTAACATGTAAAAAGTCTCTTAACGCTAGTGATTTTGGTTCTGTGATTCCAACAAACGGGTTGTCACTTTTATGCCATTTAATGAGAGGAAGATTAAAATCACCAAGAATTATTGTAGTATCATTCGTATATTGTAGGCAAATCTCCTCCATTTTAATCATAAACTCTTTAAACGTATCGCAAAGTATGTAGGATGGGAGATAAGCAACACATATATTCGTAGAGGCGTTTCCAGATTTAATACGTAACCATACATCTTCAACAGAAGTTTGCCAGTCAACTCTATTTACCAAGGTAAGTCTGTTATTAACCCCTATCAATATCCCACCACCATGAGCTTTAGAATAACGTTGCTTAAAGATAGAGCTGCGATCCCGACGTACAACAGTATATCTTTGGTCAAAAAAATTCCGAGGATATAAACGATTCGTCCAACCATGTTTCTGTTAAACATATTATGTCAAACTCAGAATTGAATATTGCCATATACATTTCGGACAATTTCGTCTTCATTCCTCTTACATTCTGATAATATATTGATAAAGTAACCATGATGCTAAATTAAACAGTTATCATTGTAGCTTGTGTGACGTCCCATCTCTACAATCTACAATATCTATACAATTTTATCCAACGATTGTTGGTCTTTAATTATTATACTACCGGAATTTTCATCTTTGCGTACGAATATTTTTCCATACTTGACCCAGACGAACTTGTAGGATTTTTCTTTCGCTTTAAGACGCGCAGAAGCATGTAAGAGTTTATTTGTTGGAGAAAGATCAGATATATAAATTGGCAACTTTTCACCACTCAAGCCAACGAGATACGTGTTTAATTTATCATGCTTATGCGATTTGTTGTATCTGTTTACCGCTGAATACAACTCATCACGACATCTCGGACTGCGCAGTCTCACTACTACAGTTCGCGGACGCGATTTATCGTTACTCAAGCTTGCAACTCTGGTGATTTTCATGATATCGCCATCATTTAAAGAATATGACACAACTTTGGCTATTTTTGATAAGATATTTGGTAATGCTTCAGTTTTGTTTTCTGGCAAACCATGAATTTCTAAATTTGAGTCACGCATATTCTGATCCATAACATTTATTTGAGTATTTAATTGGGTAATAGTCTTTTGCATACTATGGTTTTGAGTGCGCAGATCCGAATTCTCCTTTCGCACATTTTCAAAGTCCGATTTTAAGTCATTTAATTCCGAGATATCAAAGGAGCCGGAGGATTTCAATTCCTCAATTTGTGTTTTGATATCCTCCATCTCAGCTCGAATCTCTCGAAATATTTGTTTTACTTCAGATTGCATCGCATTCCTTATTTCTTCCCCAATGATACGCCTAATATCCTCTTTTTTGTCTCCTTCCGAGCTTTCGTCGTATGTACTGGCCTTAAGAGGAGTGTTGACATTATTGCCTTTGGGCTGATTTGCCATACAGTTGCCTACAAGTTCGACGGACGATTTAGCGCAGTGGTTAAGAGCTTGAGCTGCTCCGCCCACTGTGTCGAATAGTCGCGGGTTCGATTCCCGCACGGTACAAATCTTTGTGTGATTCACAATTATTTGTTCCGGTCTGGGTATTTGTTTGTGAATTTTCATGTTTGTAAACGCACCCACGACACAGGAATAAATCCAAAAAAGTTAGGACATATCCAGTTTGACTTTGCGGATTTGCCGAGTTTTTTATAAGCTGTTACATTCAAATTAACACACAAGTGATGGTAATTTTTGTCGCAATTTGAACAGGCAATTTTTTCTGTAGATTTTACTGATCTTCCACATGCTTCACAGTTAGACATTCTGTTAGGCGTATATTAACCTCTGACGATACAGAAAGCGATCCAAAAAGACAACTTTTCTCGGGTGGATTTGAACCGTGGGTCGATTGGCTACGACCACATATGTAACACTAAGTGCTACGTAGTATTTACTTTCCCTAGCGAAATTGTCTATCAATTCATTGAGCAGGATAAACAAACTAATTTGACGGTAGACTTTATAATAATTCAACTTAAACGTCAATTTGATAAAAAAACACTGAGGTGTAATGTCACAGAACACAATAAGTTAGTGAATTTTTACACAATTACACTGCGATCAATCGTAAAAGTTATACAGTAAGTCTCTAGAACACTTGACTATAGGTTATTAGGCTTTAACACTTGTAAATGGGCGATTTAATATTTGTTTTCGAATAAAAACAACGGAAAAAGCTATAACGTGACTGTCCGGTTGACGTATTTTTGACATATGTCAAAAATACGTCAACCGGTTATGTGCCTATCTATCATTTTCTCTAGACATTTTAAAAAGAATGAGGACAGGCTGGTTGGTATGTAGGATTTGGCATCCTCATAATTGGATTTTCCTGGTTTGGGAATGAACGTCACTCTCACCTGCCGCCGTATGCCCAAAGGCCACGCACGCCCTGAATAGTCTGCACAGATAATGGCTGAGTACTGGTTCCCCTTCTTGTAGAAGGATGGGATAAACACCATCCGGACCAGGGGTCTTAAATGGTTGAAAACTCTTTAAGGCCCATTTGAGTTTGTTCTGTTCCACGACTTTGCCTGTCCTTTCCCAGTCAGATCTAATTGTCTTTAAGCTTTGCTCATCTATATAGACATCACACATGGTGTCCTCTCTTTGTATTGCTACCGAACCCGGAATATGTACGTTGAACATTGTTTTCAGTGTTTCTTCCCCATTGTTTGTAAGTTCTCCTACCTCATTCCTTACTGTAGTAAGTGGATTTATTTTGGCCATGGATATTACCTTGGCTAGCCTCATACCCTCAGGGTGGCTGCATATGCTTTGGCAGTGTCTTTTCCAAGCCCTTCTTTTTGCTCTCCGCGCTTCTGTATTGAACCTCGTGAGTATCGTAGAAGATTCAAAGTTCTTGGTTGCTTTCGCAGTGTTGAATGCTCGACGAGTTTCTAGTCTTAACAGCGCCAACTCTGGTGTCCACCATGGGTCACGTTTTGCTATGACTCCGCTCTCCGGACAGTTGTTAGTCCAGGCGGGTTTTACTGCCAGAGCTAAACCGCTTCAAACTCTATATCTAATACGGAGCTGAGCCTGCCTCGGACCTTTCCTAGCTCACTTTTATAAGCGGCCCAATCAGTGTTCCTTGGGTTCCGCCTTCTTGGGTTTATATTAAACGTTTCCATCTCATACTGAAAACATATGTAGTTGTGATTTGAGGATGAGATCTCATTGGAGACATGTCAGTTGCTTACCTGTCTAGTCGCTCTGTTGGAGGCAACTGTAATGCCAATAACTTCCGCCCTGCGCCTATCTACAAACGTGGGCCTATTGCCTCTATTGAGAATTTTTAAAGGAGTGCTTACCAGATAGTCCAGAAGTTTTTCCCCCTCTTTGATTAGTGTCTGAGCTGCCCCAGACGACGTGATGCGCTTTGGCGTCACATCCTATGATTAGCTCAATTTTGTTGTTGCAGGAATATTCAACCAAGTCCCGCAGATGTGTTGTAACAGGGTCCGCATATTCGTAGGGCAGATACGCAGCCGAGATGACTTCTCGGCTGCCCTTGTTACCTTCCAATTTTAACTTCACTGTGGTGAGGTCCCTATAACAGAAAATGGTCAGAGGTAAAGCGTTTATGCCATTCCTGACAAAAATGCAGGTCTTCATGTCATTAGTTATGCAATTGTGAAACAGGTTTCCCCCCGCTCCATCAAGGCCCTTTATCTGTCCCCTATAAATGTAGGGTTCTTTTATAAGTGCCAAATCAAATTTGGCCCTACGCAGCTGGCGATTTAGCATCACTGTAGCCGCCTTAGAGTGGTGCGAGTTTATTTGTACGCACCTTAAGCCAAGCCCCTTTGTTGCTTGGTTGTGTTGAGTTGGCAGTCCACGCTAGAGACTCCCTTCCTTGCAGCTCCCCTCCGGTTCGCTGCTATCTAGGGCATCATCGTCCTCCCTTAATGGGGAAGATGTGATGCCCAGATTATCGAAGCCGCAAGTCCATCCGATCCCATCGCCAGCCATGTCGATGGGACCGGACAGTCCGCGAGCAGTGCCGCGTCCTTGTAGGTTGCAGGGGTGCCTCCCCCTGCCGGTGGTCCGGTTGTGTTTCCACCGGAGTAGTGTGGGGTACGACGGCTGGTTTGTCGGACCCGCCCGCAGCCTCCTCTCTGTCCCCTGAAGTTTCGAGGACTTTGAAGTAGGACTAAGTTGCAGCATAGTCCGGCGTGCAGCGTGTACCCGGCTTCTTTGATGGCAACAGCCGAGGACTGATCCATCATGATGATGTTTCTAGCCTGTCGTCCCTCAGTCGTCGTGTTCACGACTCTCCAGCGGTTCGTGAGGATTACCTTATGGAGCCGCTGGAGCATCTGAAAGCTCTATAGACAAAGAGACCTTCTCACTTACGCGTGTCCTCTTCCTCGCCATTTTGACGGGACGGGGTAGGTCCCTGTCCCTGATCACCTTGACCTTAACACCACCGACAGTTTGACCGTCGTAGTGCCTCAGTCAGGTGATCGCCTCATTGCTGGAGCATGTTAGGCTGATGATGCCGCCCTGAACCCCCTTCCATTTAATGGTGAGGACCGGATCGCTCCACAACCTCTCCAAGATGATCTCTTTGATAGTCTCATCCTTCAGCATGGTTTTGGGATAGTCTTCCGCAATGATGACCATCCTCGTTGTGGTCAGGGCATCCTTAAAGGAGGATCCAAGGCGAACTCGCTTCAGATCCCCTGCAGTGTCCCTAGCTTCATCGCTGACCTCTCTCGCCCGTTTGGAGAGCGTCGCCTCCCGTGCGGGCGTCTGAGAGACAGCCGACGAATTGTAACCTAAACATTGAATTCACACAATATAATTTAAAAAAAGAGAATTCTCAGTGGAGGCCGCGTTCCGATCCCGTGGTAGATCGGTAGTTAAATTAGATTTAAAAAAATTTAAATTGACTATTTGTAAGCGCCCCGGCAAGGCTTTAACAAAATAAATTGTTTGAGTTTGAGCTATTAACTCCAAATACCTATCTATATTTTTTTCTTATAGCAAAATCAAAGACATTGTTGTATGCGCCCTGGGGAATTAATTCGGTCCGATCCCTAAAGCTGATCGCGTGCTGTTTGTTATATATTTTTTATTCCTGTCTAATCCATTAAATATACGGTATCACGGTATGACTCCCCGGAGCGGCCTAAAGATAACAGCGGCCTAAAAAATTAGCACAGGATGCCTGCAAAATTAATCGTCAATGTGTCACCAATTTTAGAAATTCTAACAGAGATATACCTCCACTAATGAATGTTTATTTAACGGATGTTAAACTTGGGCAGGTGTGGTGTAAATTTACTTAACACTAAGAAAATACTACTCGATTTCTCGTCAACGCGAGGGTTCAAAATGTTAAGAAAATAAAAGAAGACTTGCCCGAGATCAACCTGGATGAGATCGAGTTGGCCCTTAAACAGCTTAAAAATGGAAAAGCCCTGGGTGAGGACGGCGTAACAAACTGAGCTTCTGAGGGCAGGGGGTACCCCACTACTTAAGGAGCTTCGGAAGTTATTTAACACTGTCCTCTACACTGGGAGAACTCCGCAGGCATGGAACAGAAGCGTGGTCGTCCTGTTTTTCAAGAAGGGTGACAAAACCCTTTTAAAAACTATCGACCCATATTGCTTCTGAGCCATGTATACAAGGTGTTTTCAAGGGTCATCACGAACCGTCTTGCGCAAAGGCTCGACGAGTTTCAACCCCCGGAGCAGGCCGGGTTTCGAAGTGGTTACGGCACCATAGACCACATCCACACAGTGCAGTAGATTATATAGAAGACTGCAGAGTATAATCTGCCCCTATGTCTAGCCTTCGTGGACTATGACAAGGCCTTTGACACTGTCGAAACCTGGTCAGTTCTGAACTCCTTGCAACGATGCCAAGTTGATTGGCGATACATCGAGGTGATGAGATGCCTTTTTGAAGCCGCAACGATGACCGTCCAAGTACAGAACCAGCGGACTGAACATATCCACCTGCGCCGCGGAGTGCGCCAAGGTGATGTCATATCACCAAAACTATTCACCAATGTACTGGAGGATATGTTCAAGACGCTGGACTGGAAAGGTCGCGGCATCAATATAAATGGCGCATACATCTCTCACCTGCGATTTGCAGACGACATCGTCATCATGGCTGAAACGTTGCTAGACCTACAACAGATGCTGGACAGCCTTGCTAATTCGTCTCAGCGAATCGGTCTCCGGATGAACTTAGATAAAACTAAAGTTATGATCAACAAGCATGTTGACCCGGGATCGATCGCCGTAAACGGAGCCTCCCTCGAAGTTGTTTCTGAGTACGTATACCTAGGGCAGTTGCTCCAACTAGGTAAAAACAACTTCGACAAGGAAGTTAAGAGACGGATACAGCTGGGCTAGGCAGCATTTGGAAAACTCCGTCGAGTCTTCTTATCGCCCATACCCCAATGCCTAAAAACTAAAGTTTTTAATCAGTGCGTCCTACCTGTAATGACATACGGAGCCGAAACGTGGCCACTCACTGTGCGGCTTGTCCACCAGTTCAAGGTCGCTCAGCGAGCTATGGAAAGAGCTATGCTCGGAGTTTCTCTTAGGGATCGAATCCGGAACAAAGTTATTCGTCAGAAAACCAAGGTTACCGACATAGCCCAGCGAAGTAGAAAGCTGAAGTGGCAGTGGGCAGGTCACATATGCCGCAGAACCGATGGCCGTTGGGGCAGACTGGTTCTTGAGTGGAGACCGCGTGTCGGCAAACGTAGTATAGGGCGCCCTGTAGCTAGGTGGGGCGACGATATTCGTAAGGCAGCGGGCAGGGATTGGAGAAGGAGATCTGAAGATCGAGCTCAGTGGCGTGCCATGGGAGAGGCCTACGTCCAGCAGTGGACTGACACGGGCTGATGATGATGATGAAGTTACAGTCTTTGTTTGAACATATATTTTATGATTATACGAGTAGTTTGGTCGTAGGTAAAAGTTAGCGTACATCACAAAGACTTTATACTACAATAGCAGTAGCCTAGTGCTATAAGCAGTAGACGTCTTTTGATGGATGATGGTGACGTGCAGTGAAAGCTTTAATTAATTTGTGACTGATTAATTTGAGAATATACAATATATATTTACCTATAGGATATAGGATATTACAGTTTGTTATATATTTACATAATACTATTACAAAGCAAATCAGAAATCTTAGTCTTGTCCGCGTGAAATGGTGGCAAGAGCGCTGACTGTATTCCCGTGCTGAATCCTTCCCATTTGAGAATCTTTTAAATAATTACGTACAAAATATTTGATCAAAACGTAGCTGCAAAAAGAACAACTTTTTGTGTAACTTGCAATGTTGTAACTTGGTTTTGAAAGTTTAAAGGCAAATATGTGGCGATCTTCGGTAACTTTCTTTTATAAAAAAAGAAAGTTCCCGAAGATCGCCAATCCATTTTCTAGATTTTTCTACCAGCATTTTTGTGAAAAATATTATAGAGTATCATATGTTTTTTCGGACTTTAGATCCTATTTAATTTATAAGATGTGTATTATTTATTTATGCCATAAGTTACTGTAACATTATTTTATGACTATTCTACCATTTTTCTAGAATCATATATATATATATATATATATATATATATATATATATATATATATTTATTCTATATGCAATTTTATTATACCTGCATCGCATCTACATTCCTACTTTGCTAACCCGCAGCACATTCTTATCCTACTTTTACCCAAACAGGTTACCCTTATAGAATGGAATACACGAAAAGGTACACTAAACATGTCGTACAAAGACAATACCCGGGAAATATTCCAAAAATGTTTCAAAAACATTCAGAATATAATCTACAATTTGTAGTGTGTTGCTGCAATGCATGAAATATTTTTGCATTTCATTGAAACTTTACAGAGAATGTTTGTGAGACTGTTTTGCTTAATAAAGATGGTAGCGTATAATAAAACAAATTTAACAAAATGGATGCGAGTAATCCATGTAATGATACCCTAAAGATGGGTTCCGTAATCGCGCTGGAGCAAGCCAAGGAAGTGTAGACATGATTACTAGGATGCGTTTTGAAAATATGACTGCTGATCATAAAAATGAATGAAAAGCTATGGCGAGTTGGAAACCTCTTGGGGGACTTAATAAGTTTCAACAGCAGGTGGCTATATAATTTGCTTCCACAAACCCGCACTGGGTCCACGTGGTGAAGTTTGTGGACGTAGAGAACTGTATGGGCTGATTTGTCTAAACATTTATGTTCTTATCCAAATTTGGCTTTGCTCTATTCAATCTAGTGCTTAATGTACGCCCCATATATTTCTCAACGGTGAGGTACTCAGGTGACCAGCCTTGACAATCTCCTGAGATCAAGACTGAATCTACCCTCAAGGCACTCACAGCATACTGTGGGAATAACGTTTACGGGTTGTTCAGCAATGATGTACTAATTTGGCATAAAATTAGATCAGATTCTTAAAAAGGTGAATTTTAGCAGTGCATCGTGAGAGTAAATGTAAGCTTTGGAGGGCGAGTTAAATTTTTACTACTTGGATAAATGCAGTGCTTAAGACATATTGTAAGTTTTTGGATGGTGTTACAAGATCTAGATTACCTATTACCATAAATTTGAATTCAAAGGTGTCATCGAAAAGTAGAATCAGAGTAATACATAGCGATTAAATAGGGAAAATATATGTATTAAGTGTTATCGGCTTCTAGTGTGTAACCTCGACCTATGCGTATTAGGGAAATTTGTTTAATTAAATCAAGTTGTAATAATTGAATCCTCATTAAATGCGGACAAGTGAATAATATAGCTACTGTACCTGTATAAATTTTTCCATTACAATTTATTGTATTTTAAAACGAGACTGTCAAAGTTTGTGTTTTTGAGTATAATCGAAATTATCAGTGTCGTGTATATAGTCAGGGTATCATCACACTCCATTATATTTTGGCGTTGAATAATTTCAAGCGATAACCAACAATTATGTCTTTACCCTAGGTCGACCTTGTTAAGTTATTACCTAACATGAATATAAATAATAGTGTTATATTAGGCTTAGACGAATACAAATCGGACGGTGATCTGGCAGAGGTTAATTTGTTCCAATATAATTCAGAACCCGTGTTAGTCTTCGCTTCAGTGTGCTGTGCTATTTTAATGGTTATAGGAATCCCTGGCAATCTTATCACAATCATCGCACTCGCACGATATAAGAAGGTAATACTTTTATATGTTTTCATTACATCCTATTGTATTTGTATGGTTGTTATTTAAGGCTCCCACAAAATGAGCCCGCTACGGCCCCTACCTGTGGCCAACGATAGCCACTTTTCAACACTTTTCATATATTTTAAAGGGGCTTGCCGTAAATGTTGGACCTTATTATTTTTTTTTATATTGGCTTAAGTTTTTCTTTTACTCGTTGCTGCCGCTTCATTATTGTCTGCATTAGTATGTAAAGGAAGTGTTGACAACCACACCACTCTGGAATAACAATGATTTTTGGATGTCAAAGGCCTCAGCCCCTCCTGTGACCATGGGTTCTGTAGAGCACTCGAAACGTCGGAAACTTAAAGACGGGAATAAATCAAAAGTATTTTAATTGCTACTTAATATTTTCACAATAAAATTTTGCTTAACTCTACCGTGTAAATGTATTCTCTGATACTGATAATGTTTTCCTACTATAAATATTTACGATTCTTTTTCTTCCTTAGAGGGAATTGTTGAGTATCAATCTTTTTGTTCACCGTTATCATGGTTATGACAACTTACACTCCAATAATTGTTAACCAAATCAATACCTTATTTACTTTTCTTTCAGGTTCGAAATGCAACATTAATATTTATAATACATCTACACATCATTGACCTAATATTCTGCATGACAATACTGCCTATAGATATCGTCACTTACTTTCAAATGCATTGGATTCACGGCAAGATTATGTGCCGCCTGTTTGCTATGGTAAAATACATATTAAGTGAAGGGTCTTTACTGACTATTGTTGCCATAGCGGTTAACAGATATGTTATGTGTTGCCATCCAACTTTCTATCCGAGGTAAGTCCCCGTTTACAATGAGTATTTTAATATTTTTGCTTCCTATCGTTTAAGACAGAAGGGCCACCGTTGCAGAAACCTATCGTTATTCTCAATCAGTCCAGCCGAGTTACTCTCCAGATGACTATCGTAACCAATTATGAGCGTAAAAGTTCAAGTCCTGACTGCCTCGTTGGTCTAGAGGCAAAGTGTATCGCTTTGTAATCACGAGTTCTTGGGTTCAAATCTTAGGTCGGAAAAATGTAGTTTTTCTAACGAAAACTTCCTAGTATGAGTTTGGAGTCTGGAATTAAGCCCGGTTTATGGCAATAGGCTGGCCCCTATTACATTGGACTTAACATCGTCGGAGAAAGTGTGTGTGTACACAGTACAACTCTGAAAATCCTAATATAGGCGCGACGGTTTTTAATTTTTTATTTTAAGTTTAAGTCCATCGTGGAAACGTCAGCACAACGTTTAAGTAACTACTTAAATGAAACTGAGCGGGGCAGCGCTGTGTGGCGTTTCCCGTACATTTCAGTACATTACAATTCCCCAAGCCGCACCACCGTCGCACCGAGAGGGGCTGCGCTGTGTGGCGTGTCCCGTAGATTTCAGTACATTACAATTCCCTAAGCCGCGCCACCGCCGCGCCGAGCGGGGCTGCGCTGTGCGGCGTATCCCGTACATTTCAGTACATTACAATTCCCCAAGCCGCACCACCGTCGCACCGAGAGGGGCTGCGCTGTGTGGCGTGTCCCGTAGATTTCAGTACATTACAATTCCCTAAGCCGCGCCGCCGTTGCGCCGAGCGGGGCTGCGCTGTGTGGCGTCTCTCGTACATTTCAGTACATTATAACTCTCCAAGCTGCACAACCGTCGCACTCCCGTCGCGCTACGTCGGCTATGTAGCGAAACCTTGAGAATCGCCGACGATGTTAGTACCTCAATATAACAGTGAGCGGACCTATTGCTATTATACCAAGAACAATTTCAGACTCTGGACTGCTAATGAGATTTTTTCGTTAGGGAAAACACAGTGCCGCTAAAATTATTAAGGCTTCTCGACAAGTGCTATCTCCTACCATTGCACATATCTGTAACTTAAGTATCTCTTCTGGTATTTTTCCTAAGGTATTTAAGAAAGCCTTCACCCTGTGCATAAAGGGGGTAACAATAATAGTATCAACAATTTTAGACCTATCTCTGTCCTTCCTACTATCTCTAAGATCCTGGAGCGTATACTAAATAAAAGCCTTATTAGTTTCCTAGACTCTCATGACATTATGTCTCGCAACCAATTTGGTTTTAGGACTGAATTCAATACAGATGACGCCACGCTGACTTTAACTAGTCATATCATCAAAGCGTTAGATAAAAAACAGAAATGTTTGGGAATCTTTTTAGACTTATCGAGGGCCTTTGATACTGTTTTTGCCCCAATCCTTCTTAGCAAATGGAGCCAATGGGTATACGAGGACTCCCACTTAAGATTTTCAAAGACTATCTAACGGATCGTTCTCAGAGAGTTTAAGATGGTTCATTCGTCAGTGATGTAATACCTATTACGTACGGAGTACCTCAAGGAAGTATACTAGGCCCTACCCTATTTCTATATTAATGATCTTTGCAAACGCTCCCTACCTCACTGCAAATTGTTTCCTATGCTGACGATACTGCTCTAGTTATTGACGCCACAAACTGGTCTCAAGCATTTTGCAATGCAGAGTCTGCTTTGACGGAAGTTATGAAGTGGCTTTCAGATAACTTACTGACATTAAATATATCTAAGACAGTCTACATTCCCTTTGGTATTCGTTCTAACCCGACAGTTATTCCCTAAAAGCACATTTATATACGACTCAAATTCACTGTAACTGCCTTTCAATTAAAAGGGTTCCCAGTGCCAAATATCTCGGTATCACAATTGATCAGCATCTAAATTGGCATATGCATATAAACTTGCTCGCTTCTCGCATTCGAAAAATTATATTTAAAAAGCTTTGCAAATCAGCAGACCATAAAACACTAGAATTAGTGTGTGTCTATGCCAATCCCTTTTATCCTACTGCATACCCAACTGGGGTGTATCATGTCAAAGTCATGCTATACAAACCAAACAGGTATCCAACTACACGACTCTTGGCTGATACTAGCTTCTTGTCAGTGAGACAACTTTATGTGTTATTGTCCACTCTCCGTAAACACTCCACTCGTCCACCAGTCCAGCCCGCTGGACGAGTTAAACATGAGGTATTTCCCATTGATACTCATCGGACGGTATTTGCTGCACGCCATTACTATATACCAAGCTCTAAACTATATACCTCCTTAAACAAACTCATTAACATCTTTGCTATCTCTGATAAATTCGACCTAAAAAAGAAGTTATATCTCTATATTAAAGCACTCACCTACGATCAGACTGCGGAGCTCGTTCGAGGGATTCTAATATAATATTCTTATATAATTATCATTAATTTAGTTACTTTAATGTATAATTACAATCAATCGCAATCATACATTCACAATGACACTTACACATCTCAATTTTCATACATATGTACAGATATGGGACACTTACAAACTAAACTCACAACATCAAGGAATGTCTTTGTTCTCTTATTTAACTTTGTCATCTTATTTTATCACCACATCTTTTACCACAATTTATGTTACATAAAATACTAAGTTGTTTTTATTATACGGAGGTTAACCTGACTCCTAAGATACAGGTACTCAGGTTTTGTTCCTATATATTTTCTGTGTCCTTACCGGGCTTAATGTAATTGCAGTGTATTGTTTTTTGAAATAAATTATTATTATGTATCTCGCCCGTGAATCTCATTCACGGGCTTTACCCGGACCTTTGAAAGGCTTGCATGGGGACATGGGTCCAACACGCAGAGGCCCTTTGCGAGAAGTTAATGTTATGTAAGTCACCTGCTGAGATTACTGGCTAAAAATGAAGAAACATAACGAGCGAACTGACCCCGGCAGGTGCAAAAACTATTGCAAGCTATGGAAAGAAAACAAGGGCTATATAAATGAGGTTTGATGGACAAAAACTAACGGACGGATATTATTATTATTATTAGTGATCTTATGACGGAAGATTTAGCGCAGTACGCAAGTAAGCACGCAAATAAATCTTAGGGTAGGACTACGTATATTAAAAAAAATGACACTTCATCAGATCTAAAGTGTGACAAAGATCTTTTGGCCTGTGACTAGAATCGGAACTAACACTGTCATCAAGTGAAATGTCACTTCACGACAGTCGCAAAGTTGCCGTGTGCTATGAAATTTACCAAAGTGACTTTTTTTTATTAGTAGAAATGTCTTAAAATATATTTTTTACTTTGTGCGATAATTTAATTTGGGTTTCTGCGTCCATATGGTGCAGCTTGATTAAATTCGTTGAGCTAATGCGTCAACACTCTCAAGTTAGTTACACCGTGCCACCACCGTGCGGACTCACCTGACTGCCTCGTTGATCTAGTGGCATAGCGCATCGCTTTGTGATCACGAGGTCCTGGGTTCTAATCCTAGGTCGGACAAGTGTAATTTTTCTAACGAAAGCTTCGTACGAGTCCGGAGTCTGGAATCGTGCCCGGTATATGGCAATAGACTCGCCCCCCATTACATGGGACCTAATACCGTCGGCGAAACGTGGGTGTACTCACTACACCTCTGCCACCCCCACTTGGGGGATATAGGCGTGACGGTGTGTGTCCAATTTCACACCAATGCTGTCAATATCATCCATGCTTTAAAGATCCTTGTTGGACTAAAGTAGGATTTGAAACTAGGACTTCGTGATCATTAGACGCCATGCTATCATGGGCCAGTAAACCAACGAGAAGGGCATAAAAAGCTTATCAGCTTTATCAAAAAGATATTCAGTTTACTCGTTTTAACCTATTCCCTTTTGCGAGGACACATTAATTTAATTTAATATGAACATTTCTTTTCCAGGTTATACCGAAGAAACAACATATGTCTAATGATAACTAGCTTATGGCTTTTTGTCTTAGGTATTAAACTACCAACTTTCTTTGAGATATGGGGTCGCTTTAGCCTCCACCCTAACCTGGGTACCTGCACACTAATAGCGGACAAGTACAACCAATCGCCAAAACTAACACTTATGTTATTAGCATTTTTGATTCCGTACACAATCATAGTTATTTGCTATTTACGTATATGGTGTGTTGTTGGAAAAAATACGAGAAAATGCAGACAAAATGGTATAAAAATATCAACAGATCGATATAAACAAAAACCTTTTGAGATTATCGAAAACAGCGCGTCCAGTGAAAGATCTATTTGTAAATATGGAAGACAATCTTTAAGAAAAACAGATTTTAATAAAGAATCGCAGGGTCCCAGTAAAAAGGACAAGAGACTGCATACTATGATCGTTGTAATAATGGTAACATTTTGGATCTGTCGTCTACCTTGTTTGCTCATTAACATATTATATAAGACAGGAATGTGGTACCCGAATGCACACGTCATTAGCTACACATTTACATTTTTTATGTATTGCATGAACCCCGTCACGTATGTTTTGATGTCAAGAGAATATCGCCAGGCGTACAAAAAATTATTTCACTGTATCAAAGTATTTAAAAATACGCCAGACGCTTAACCTGCAAAAATAATAACATTGAACATATCTAAGTACGAATTTTTGTATCGGAATAAATTAATCCAGAATGCGTAATATTATTTTATTAAAACTGTTAAATTCAGATGAATTGTTTGTATCCCAAGGACCGAATACTAAAAAGAGCAAAGGAAAAATTAATTTCCATCTGGTGTAGACCACTCCTTGAAGATGCGTCACGTGCTCCAACAAAATTTGGAACTGTAATGAGAATAATAAATTTCTGGCCGAAAATAAATCATCGTAAGTATTATGAAAAAGAAAAAAATGGCGGATGGCGCGGTGTGAAATTGTTGGGTCACCGTGTTTATGAAGTATGATATTGCTACGAGAGAAAAGGTAATATTATTTACTGAAATGAGTAGAGTCCACTTGAAAATGAAATAAGACTGGCTGAACTTAATAAAATGGTCGTTATTTAAAGTTGTATTTTTATTGTTTTCTATAGTGTTTACCTAATTTAAAAGTGTACTTGGATGGTAAAGAGTCTCTGAAAGCTTACGTGCCTATTATGGATTAGACTATTATCACTATTAACGAAGGTATTTATGTGCAAAACTCCTTTATAATTGTTCCACGAATGTATTAGACTGGCCTAGTGAGTTCGGACAAGTTGAGTAAATCCATCCCTAAAAACGAAAATCTCCTTATACCAACATCCAACGCTACAACACTTCGTAACACTTTAACAAGAGTTATAAATGCTTGTTGGTGCAACACTTATCTAAATGTAGGCAAAGTGTTTATGTTGCTCGAGTTCAGTGCATCTATCTATACTTCGGAGTCGCCAAGTTTTTAAAAAGCAAAACTTTGGTCTGACTTTAGAGTAGATGCGAATTAAATTTTGCTTTGCAGTAGAATGAGAAAAAGGGTGGAAAATATTATTCTATGCATTATACTGTATGGTTAATATGTATTTAGTATAAAAATTATGTAAGCATGTAGTGATTTCGTTATTTTATATGTAATTCTTAGATCGTTGTGCAAATGCCCTCACTTCTACAAAACTGTTCTGTCTACAAAAGTTTAACTGGTGGATAACTCAAATTGAGTTAAGTTCGCATTTGTGAAGTACAAACTTAAACTCAAATAATTTATTTTGTACTCTCACGACCCGGACGTACTCCGATATCTCGAAAACTCTTTATCGAGGGATGTCAATTCTAAAACACATTACTCACCCTTAGGTCCCCCTCAGGTATCGATTCTTCAAGAAAGATCTGCAATCCACGTTTGAGTGCCAAAACGTCTAGAAAGTTCGTCCCCTTTTTATTATCGCCGGCACGCGGTCTAGGTTAACTAATTTCAACCTACGTACGAGTAGGTACGTAATAATAATACCGCTTTGTGGAATGCGCCAGCTATTGTTCGATCTACCTGGGTCTTTCTATCGGCGTACTTGGAGGACATACGCGTCCGTTCTAGAACTTTCATACAATTATAAAAGGGACACTCAGCGCGGCGATGGACACAGTCTGTTTTGGGAAGCGACAGCGATCAAATCGAGAACAAGCGATCTAAGTGGAATACACAAGCGACCTTAGCAACGATATACGGATTCAACGAGTGACTCAGCGACTTGGAAGCACTAATTGAATAATAACTAGAGTAGTACTAATGTGTGATTAGTACTTGTGTGTACTTGCATTCGACGTACTGTTTTATGCGTACAGCGCCTAATAAAGTACTTCGCATGTTATACGGCATTTATTTACCCCGCAATGTAACTGTATAAATCCAGCAGGGACACTTACAAATAGTTAATTTACATATTTTTGAAATCTATTTAACTGCTAATCTACTACTGAGAAGATCCGGCGATGAAACTCAGCGGGCTTGTCTTTTTTATTTAATTATCTTTCTTTTTTCTTTTTTTTATATTTTTTTTGCATCATATTGTGTAGATACAATGTTTAGGTTACAATTAGATAGTTAACGATCTAGCTCAAGTTATTGTGTTAATAAAGAAAAAGTAAATTATAAAATTTTGTTTTTTTTTTTTTATGAGAGGTTTGCCATAGGTATCTTACACTCACGGTTCCTCGGCGAATTTTAAATTCTACATTTTCGGAGCTATTATTTGACACGTACTCAGAACCTTAAGTTCGTTTTGCCATGAATACTTTTTTACAAAGTTTTCCTTCAAGTAAAAACCCAGATATTACCTTAGTTTTAAAAGTCTCTTGATACAGCTTACAAAAAAACGTTTTTATCTTAACAATTTCTGGAGGACACAAAACAGCCTTTCATATTCCATAAATCGACCGACTTCAACCGATCACGTTGAAAGCATTTTCATGTACCTACGTAAAAATAAACCTTTTTTGAAGGCTTAGTTTTATCAAAAGACCTAATCCAATCTTCTTTTATTGCTAGTTACGTCAGACGGCCGTTATCAATTTAGTCTAGGGTATTTGGGCCAAATGAAGAATTCGAAGGTTCTCAAGATAAGTAACTGTATTGTGTTAGGTAAGCACTGGCTCGATAAAAATAAAAGCGTTTATGTTCCCTGCTTTGATGAACTAGAGTACGGACTCAAGTGCACACGATGGTTTTATAAAACGTTCAGTCCAACCGAGCAGCCTTTGTGCTCGGTCGTCTTTTTCCGATGAACTGCAAGCTGAGTAAAATGTCCTTTAAGAATAAGGTGACACATTACAAAACTTTTGTACAGCCCATCATGACGTACGCTTGTGAGGTGTTCGGGCACGCCGCCCGCTCTCACATCGATAGACTCCAAACGGTTCAATCCCGTTTCCTCCGCAACGCCATCAGAGCCCCGTGGTTCATACCGAACGTTGATCTTTATTTCGATCTCGGTCTCGAACCTATCGCGCCTTTTTTAAAAAGGCGACAATCCGATATTTTGCGAACGCGTCCAATCATAGGAATCCGCTAATCGTGGCCGCCGCCGATTACGAACCTAACGCCCCTCCAATCAGGGGCTACCGCCGTCCGCGGCATGTTCTTACCGACCCTCCCGATGCCCTTACATTCCTTCTTTCGGATACAGATACCGCACACAGGATCAGACACCGACCTTGCCGGCAAGGTCGACGAATCCTTTGCCCGCCGGCCGGCAGCACCACGGCGAGACACCTAGTATTTGCCCTCCCCCATAGCGACTGCCCAAGCCGAGGCCGTTCCTCCTTGAGGCGCCTTTGAGCTAGTTGCCCCCGTGCCCTTCTGGCTCAAGCGTAGTGGTTGCATGCTCGCCCTCTTGTCCGGTGAAGCTGTAAAGGCCCGCGGCTAACAGCGTAGATTATTCACACACACACACACACACGTTCAGTCCAAAAAGACGTGACAGACCATTTCTCCTAATCCCTTATCCTACTGTCGCACGAGCGCTTTTTCTAACGTGTTGGTCAAGCGCTGAAATGAAACAAACGGCTAACAGTATTTTTTTTTAAAGTGCTCTCAGGTTCAGCACTAAAAGTTGAAAAAGCGTCAATGCGAATGATGGATTACAAAGTTACAACGCAAGTGTGTCACGTGTGTATGTGCGTATGCGTGTATGAACGCGCGCGCGCGTGTGTGTGTGTGTGTGGGCGTCAGAGCGGGTTTGCATGTGTGTGCGTGTACGTGTAGGTCTGTGTGTAAGTGTGCGTGCGTGCAATTTTTATGCCACATGAGTATATATACAATGGAGGCAAAGGTTTACACAAGCGCGCAGCGACAGCAACTAAAACTACCGACAAAAGCACGTCGCCCGAAGACAATGGCTATCATTGTTACACGTTTATGACAGCTTGATCCTGTCTTTGCTTTTGTTATACTTACTCGAGTTTAAAAGACTCTTGATTTAATGTTAAGTTTCTAAAGTTAATTTGGTTTCTTCTTCAGCCGAAAGACGTCCACTGCAGGACAAAGCCACAACGACCGGCTTTGTGCTGTACGCATCCAACTTCTACCCGCGACCTTCACCAGGTCATCGGTCCATCTTGTAGGGGGCCTACCCACTCCACGTCTTCCGGTACGTGGTCGCCATTCGAGAACCTTTCTGCCCCAACGGCCGTCAGTTCTACGAGCGATGTGCCCCGCCCACTGCCACTTCAGTTTAGCAATTCTGAGTGCTATGTCAGTGACTTTCGTCCTCCTGCGGATCTCCACGTTTCTGATTCGATCCCGCAGGGTAACCCCGAGCATAGCTCTCTCCATCGCCCTTTGGGTGACCTTGAGCCTTCTTATGAGGCCCATCGTAAGCGACCATGTCTCAGTGCCGTAAGTCATCACTGGCAACACACACTGGTCAAAGACTTTTGTCTTGAGACACTGCGGAATTTTGAACGAGAAGATGTTACGTAGCTTCCCGAACGCCGCCCAACCGAGCTGGATTCGACGATTGACCTCTTTCTCGAAGTTTGACCTACCTAATTGGATTCTTTGTCCCAGGTATATATAATCGTCAACAACTTCGAGCGTAGAGTCTCCAACCTTTATAGAAGTTGGTACTACATGGACGTTTGACATGATCTTCGTCTTGTCCATGTTCATTTTAAGACCTACTTGTTGAGAGACTCTACTGAGATCGTCGAGCATGGTACTGAGGTCTTCCAGGGTATCTGCCATGAGCACGATATCATCGGCAAATCGGAGGTGAGAGATGTACTCGCCGTTGATGTTGATACCTATTCCTTTCCAGTCCAGAAGCTTGAAGACATCTTCCAGCGCGGCGGAGAACAGTTTCGGGGATATAACGTCTCCCTGTCTCACACCACGCTGCAGTTGAATAGGTTTCGAGCTCCGGTCCTGAAGGCGGACTGACATAGTAGCGTTTTCGTACAAACTCTTCAGCACCTCGATATACCGGTAGTCAACTTGGCACCGCTGGAGAGACTGTAGTACAGCCCAAGTCTCGATCGAATCAAAGGCCTTCTCATAATCCACAAACGCTAAGCATAGTGGCAGGTTATACTCTTCAGTCTTCTGTATGACCTGTCGCAGCGTATGAATGTGGTCTATGGTGCTGAAGCCTTTTCGGAAACCGGCTTGTTCGGGAGGCTGGAAGTTATCTAGTCTGCGCGCGAGACGATTCGTGATGACTCTCGAAAACAGTTTATAGACGTGGCTCAGAAGTGAGATGGGTCTATAATTCTTCAAGAGGGTTATATCACCTTTTTTGAAGAAGAGAACCACCACACTTCCGCGCCATGCCCTCGAGGATGACGGTGTTGAATAGTTTCTGGAGAGCCCTCAATATCGGCTTTCCACTAGCCTTGAGAAGCTCGGCTATTATACCGTCATCGCCTGGCGCCTTGTTGTTCTTGAGCTGTTTGAGAGCCATACTAATCTCGTACAGACCGGGCGGGACATCTTCGGTATAGTGTCGGGTCAATTTGGCTCTTGGGTCTATGGCCGAATTGCAGACAGGTGGTTGTACTGATGTGTATAGCTGGCCGTAGAACTTCTCGACTTCCCTCAAGAGTTCCGGTGTAGAAGATACGATCCTGCCGTCTTCGGTCTTCAGCTTACTCAACCGGCTCTGTCCGATAGACAGATCCCTTGCAAACACTTTAGGGCCTTTGTTGCGCTCGATAGTCTCTCTTATTTTTTCAGTATTATACTCGCGTACATCGCGAGTCAGAGACTTAGAGATCTGCCTATTAAGCCGCTGGTATTCGGAAACTTCTTCTGGAGACTGCAAGATCATCCTGCGTCTTTCCTCTATAAGCTTGAGGGTAACGCCTGAGAGCTTTTTGGTTCTTTTTGTACGGTGGGTTTTAAAGAACTTGAGCCCGACCGTATGGACAGTTTCCACTACCCTGCTGTTATAATCGTCCACGTTTATGCACTCACCTAGACCTTCGAAGCGATTCTGCAGTTCGAGCTGAAAGCTATCGGGCTCCTGAATCTGGACAGGTGCTGGACGGAGTGTAGACTTCATCAGTCTGGACCTTTCAAGCTTGAAGTTGATATTCAATGTGCCTCTTACTAGTCGGTGATCACTTCCAGTTTTAACTGCGTTGATCACAGAGACATCATTGAATATGTGCCGCCTCGTCGACATTATGAAGTCTATCTCATTTCTTGTAACACCATCGGGGCTGACCCAGGTCCATTTACAGTGTTCCCGCTTCTGGAAGAAGGAGTTCATCATAAAGAGTCCCTCCTTCTCCATGAAGTCAGCCAGCATTTGGCCCCGGGGATTCCGTTGTCCAGTACCCAAGGTTCCCACTCTCAGCTCATCGTCGCCTCGTCTGCCCAGTTTCGCGTTAAAGTCCCCCATGACATCGGTGTAGTGAGTTTTAGAGGTATGTATGGCTCTAGATATATCCTCATACATAGCCTCTACCTCATCGTCGGTGCGTATACCTGTATAATTTTCAGTGAATACCTTTCAGTCATTTTGAATATCAGGTACGCTACCCTGGTCGACACACTCTCGATCTTGACAACGTTGTTCACGGGGGACCTGTGGACTATAAACCCGACACCACCCTGGGACTGCTGGTCGCCCTCCCGGAAATAGAGCAAGTTACCGGATTTAAGTGTTATCGAGTCCTCATCCTCTCTTCGGACTTCAGATAATCTTATGATATCCCAGTGTAACTTGCTCAATTCTTTCTCTAACTCGTCGATCTTTTCGTCAGTTCGCAGTGTGCGCGTGTTAAAAGTTGCCAAGGCCAATGGTCTTCGTTGTCGGTAGCCATGCCTCTTCCGGGGATTCTTAGCACCCCCTGCCCCGCCGTTACCGTGGCTGCTACCGTGGGCAGGACTAGCGGGGCCGCCGGGTACTGGGGGCCGTTTAATATTTGTGGATGTCATTAGGGGGATGATGCCATAATCGCCACGCTTGGCAGGCGGGTTGGCGATCGCAGTATAGCGTTAGTAGGTATTAAGAGGACGCTGCTGCCCATCCTCTCTTAGTTTGGTTTAGACACCTGAAACAAGTTTGGTTACATATGAATTAACGAAATAATTACAACATAGTCTTGTTCCAATGGTTAGGAACTTAAGCCGCTTCGCCCACTGGAGCGAGTAGTGGCGGGTTCCATCCCCGCACAGGACGAATTTTTGTGTGACCCACAAATATTTGTTCCGATCTGAGTGTTTGTGTATGTGAATTTCATGTTTGTAAAAGCTCCCACGATACAGGAATAATTCCTAGTGTGTGATTATGTTTTTTTTTAAATGTAAGTATTATGACAGCCCTTTCAGGAATATCGCGGTGAAGATGTGTGCCGTATACAAAATGTAATTTTAGTCGTACTAACAGGTGAAGTATCCAGTGCCTACTGTTCATTGGTACTAAAAAAACATTTCAATAAGTAACATATCCATAACTATACTAATTTACTGCATTAAAAAAACCTATACCAAGCGCCTGCCTCATTGGTCTGGTGCAACCAAAGCACGTCGCTTTGTGATCACGAGGTCCTTGGTTCAAATCCTAGGTCGGACAAATGTAGTTTTTCTAACAAAAAATTCCCAGTATGAGTCCGGACTCTGGAATTGTGCCCGGTATATGGCAATAGGCTCGCCCCCTATTACATGGGACATGGGAAACTGTGGGGGCGGCACGGCATCAGCTGACCGGTATATACCTTACCCGGAATACCTTCGGTGTTTTAGATTTTCACTCGAGCTATGATCTTCGGATAAGTCAGTACGTAGTATGTTACTTAATAAAGTGTTCTTATTATTCATTTTTTAGTACCGTCAACAATAGCATTGGATACATCACATGGGCTTTCGCTACAGGATGACTAAAATTACACCTTGTATAATGCTTTCCTTGTAACCGCCATGCCACCAAACAGGAAAAACACAAGCTCGCTGCCCTGAGTAGAATTCTTAAAAAGTTATTTTGTAAATTAAATTTTTTGCTAACATTAGTCCGAGACTTAGTGCGGGATTTCCCTCCCGCGGAACATCCCGGTACGGATTTCCCGGGATCCTTCGGGTAGTATGCATGCCACGGTTTACGCTTCCGGAATTTCATTTAGTACCTACTGCCAGTTCCACCGAGTTGTTTTAAACACGAGATTAGGTTGAGATTCTTTGGCCGTCTTCAAATAAAACCTTGTATTTTAAGTATATTTAATGAGAGGATTTTTGGGGAATTCGTAAGCTTACTTGAATAATTTGTTTGGTTGGGATTTTACAAAAAGAATTGTAGACAAGACGGCAAATAAAACCTCTACTATACGCCTCATGCGGAGATGGCAGAGGTGTACTGTGTACACTCATATTTTTCCGACGATGTTAGGTCACAATGTAATATGAGACGAGCCTATCGTTATAATACTACCTAAAACTACAATCGGTCACCAATATCAAAATGACAGAGTTGGGCTTGACCTTGGTGGTCGTAGTCTACGTGCTACGACTGTGATTTAGAGTTTGGAGTAGAGTGAAGCCATAAAATAAAAAAAAAGAATGAAAAAGTACATGGAAATTCGAGGCATATAGTTAAAATCATGTTAAAATATCTACCTACAAGAAAACGCTAACATTTGTTCTATTTCATTGTCAGAACAGAAATACACGTAGAAAAGGAAGACCATTTCATACTCTGGCTCAAGCCCCCACATTTTCAGGCAAAAAGAAATAAAACGCCAAAGGCATCTTAATAAGAAGTCCAGTAAAATATACATTTGCTGACATTAGATTTAAACTGAAATATGACTTTGAAAACGCGTCACTGAGCTCAGGTCGCCATTTTGATATCACGAACTAGAATCTCAAAGTAAACCTAATATTTCAACCATAAACATTATGACGAAATATCCAAGAGAATGTTTTATGATAGTGGGTAGAGGTGTGTTTACCTTGAAGTTCCTTTTCTGCAGATTTAATAAACGTATATTTGTAGAAATTATCATTATAAATGAAAATTGTTTTAAAAGTCTTTACATCAGACATCATGGTATTTATAATGGAGGGCTAAACACAAACCATTTAACGATATTTTAACGCTATTGTCGACGTTTTTGTCGAAAAATTTGGCTATCTTGGTCATCTTTATTTAAAGTAAATTTGTAATGTATAAAAGACGACATATCAACTCAATAGCGTTACGATAACGGCAATTTGTTTGTGCTTAGCCAGCTATTAATCCGGCTCTCTTGTCTCCTTAGGAATTTGGTAAGTTCGTATCAATATGCCAAATAATTCTAAAGGGTGCAAGATTTAATATAATATTCCAATTGAATCCGTACTTAAGCGATACTGTTTTCAGATTCTTGGTCTAAAAGGTTTACTAACTCAGACAGTCATGAATTGGGCAAAATCACTTACATTAACAGTCATAAATTGGGCTACTTTGATTTCCAAACTAACATAAAAAACGTGGATATTTTATGACATTTAGTTATGTAATAAACCAAAATTAGCAAAAATTAAATTAAACGATGAGTATCGAGAACCAATCTTATTATAACTGTAATATTAGTTTATATGAATTTTCTTCTTAACTCTCGAGATTGCTCTCAAAGTGTTCTAAGTAATTTAACTTCACTGTAACAAAATTATGCCAGCTTCATTAGTCATCTAATCCCTTTCCACCACGCAACAGAAACGTCTTTAATCTAAATTCGAAATAAGATTTCTTTGGTGTACATTACTAGCTTTGATTTAACTTGCAATGATTTTTTGTTTTGGTCAGCCCTTGCGAGCTGAATTTAAACCACTCCCCTTTATTCTGCGGAGTGAAATTTGACATGTTGGTTCAGTTCCGATAACAATGTAATTTTATGGTAAGCGTGATTGATCTGATTTTACGCCCAGGATTGGCTCCAGACAAAGAAACTCCTCAACGGCCAACAACACAGGCACGAAATTTTGTATACACTTTCATTTTAAATTGGCCGTTTTAAATTGCATTATTGCCTGGCTTTATAAAAGAAATTTGTTTTTACTATTAACTTATTTTTAGAAATAACATAGAATATAATACCTTATTCCAGTGTGGAAGCGTCCTATGGGAGCATTGTTGCTACAGTTACTTTTTCCATTTATTTCGTCCAGATTTCGTGAGGCATTAAATTGGGTTCGCGGATAGCCGCAGATGTCTTCGCGGAATATCCGGAGATGGGGCATATGGCGACCGGCGGATTTAAATAGGTTCGTGCCCTACGATCTTGCTGTCCAGTATATTTGGGTTTATTTTCATCTTGGAATATTTTGTTGTATGTGAGGATATATCAATAGTATGTGTGTTATTTGATGTTTTCAAAGCTGTTGCTGATGGTTTTATAATTATACTTCTCTATCTATATCATCACGCTAATTTCCCTGCGGGATAAGCAGAGAACACAGATATCCAACAGGTTCTTTCCTATACTATATTTTTATATGAAATATATTTTATAGATTTCTTATAACGATTTTAGTTATTATAATGTAAACCGCTGTAAAATATGGACTGCTTAGGGATTATAGGTATAGATATACTGTAGTATCGGTATAGGTGGTACAGCCATACTGTCCCACTGCTGGGCAAAGGCCTTATTGCACAATATGAGGTGAGAGAGATTAGGTCATATTCTACCAAGCGGACCCAGTGGGGATTGGAGGCAGGTTTGTGGCCACTTGCTGTTAGAATTTATCAAGCCACCCATAAGGCTTCCAACTCGGCTTAACGACTACCACATTAAGTGGCAGCCGGGGCCAAAGGCTCAACGTGCCTTTAGAAGCACGGGTCCTGTAATAATTACAATAAATAGAATGCTTTGTGGTCTTGTGAATAGTACGGGCGGTAATCAGAAGGATCTACTTTCAAATCCTAGATCAGATAAAAATATGAATTTTTGTGATTGCTACGCTCAATAATCGCCACTAGACCTACGAGACATTTCTTAATATATGAAGATACTTACGTTGTTTGGTATTGTTTAGATGTCTGTATGTTTGTGACTCGATCACGCAAAAAGGCCTCAACGGATTTGCATGAAATTTGGCACACAAATAGTTTATAACCTGGATTAATACGTAGAATACTTTCTATGCCTTAAAAATATTAGGTTCCTGTCTAAAGTCAACGCGGACGAAGTTGCGGGCAGCAGCTAGTTTATAATACTAGAAAGATGAAGTCTAGAATTTAATATCAAGTTGCAATACGACTGCTTTATAAGTGTCTCTTGACATTTCATATTCTCATTTTATTTACACACTCGTCAGCGTTGTTGCGAGAAATACTACGGGATGCATGAGGAAAGAATTTCATCCCACTTTCCATTAAAAAAGTTTAAAGTTAATGAGTTTCTTTATATGTTTATCAACCCTTTAAGTGATATTTGTATCTATCTATATCATCACGCCAGATCCCCTGCGGGGTAGGCAGAGAGTACAGAGTTCCAACAGGTTCTTTTCATACAGACCCTTTTTGGCTTCATGCACTCTCATACGCCACTCATACACGTACGCCGGTTACGGAGACTCTTGATTTGTTCTTCTGATAAGACACGGTCTATTTGGACATGGTTAGTTAGTCTAGGTCTCCCCGGTACCTACACTCGCCCACTTTCGCAGTGCGTATATCTGTTTTGACATTCTTTCTTTCGACATTCTTTCTATATGCCCGAATCAGCGGAGCATACTGTTTCTCATTTTTACACCTATACTATCTTTCATACCTCTACGCATTCTTAAAGCGATATTTTATGTTGTAAATAGAATATAAATTAAAAATGGATATTTACATTTGTTTTATATTTTTGCATGTTATTTGCGTGCAACATAAGGAGAAATTTATAAAAATGTTTATTTAACGCAGCGCTTTAAAGTTTTTGATACTATTGTATACAAATATTTTATTTAAATTAAAATAAGTTGTTTAACATACGTTTTAATTAGATTGCTTTTATTGAAACCCCTGAGCAACGAATATGCACCTATTAACCGATTGGTGTTATTTTGATGTATAAGCTATATTACTGTAAAGTTTCATCCAAATCCGTTTTTTGAGTGAAAGAGGAACAAACATCCGTCACAAACTTTCGCGTTTATATTAAGTAGTATGTGCAATATCACGAAAATGTCTTAAACAATCTATTTACAGAGCAAGATAATACTTAAAGGGTCGACAAACAAATATACGGAAACAATATGTTGAATTCTTTTGACCCGCCCCGTGGGAACGACTCCTACCGTTATATCCTTTTCTTTTGCGGCTCACGGCTTCCTCAGCCGTTGTGTATAATTAGATTGGTTATTTTGGTTATTATGTGGTTAAATTAATATTGTGATAGAAATATATTTTATGAGAAATGAAAAGATTTTTTAAGTTTAGGTATACCTGCTAAAAAAGCGTTCGTAGCGCTGTGCGACCGCGGTATTATTAGCGATCACCAAGGTTAAGCAGCGTTCGACACGGTCCGTATGAGATAGGTGACCGTTTGTGGCATTTTCATATTCGAGCATCTCTGTGGTGCGGAAGACATACCAAGCTGTTGGTCTCGGTTACCACTTAATGTGGTAGTCGTTAAGCGAAGGCGGAAGCCTTATAGGCGGCTTGATAAGTTCTAGTAGCAGGTGGCCACAAACCTGCCTCCACCAATCCGCACTGGGTCCGCGTGGTGGAGTATAACCTAATCTCTCTTACCCTGATTTGTGAGAGAAGGCCTTTGCCCAGAAGTGGGAGAGTTTAAGCTGATGTAATTATTATTATAATTTATACCTGCCTGAAAAATTTCTTGCATCGGAGTCTAGAATTGCGCCCGGTTTAATGGCATTAGGCTCGCTCCCTATTACATGGGACCTAACACGTTGGTGAAAAGTGGATGTACACAGAAAATATATGTCTACTATTCCCGTTTGAGGAACATAAGCTTGACGGTAAAAACATTTAGTTGTAAACAATAACTCTAGTAATACATATAATATTTTATATTTTAACTCCAAAGCAACCACCAGCTAATATTTTAGTCGTTTGTTACTAATTTTTCATTGTTTAAGCAAGATAAATTGGTGCCAACTTCCTGACTGGACCCTGTTTATCGCCATTGTTTCACAGTTTATGTGATTTCTTACTGTTATTAGTAAATAACAGTAAAAATTCGCATGAACTGTGAAACACGAAAATAGGTTATTTTTTTGATGAAGGAAAAGTATTGCGTTGGTACCCCATTGAATTTTACATCATTGTGGCGTGAATCCAGTAAAAGAAAAAGTGGAAAAGGCCTAGTAAAATAAAAGTTTTGTGATATTTATTGATATTGCCTACGACAGACAACTTGGGATTGCGATGTTATTTTTTTTGTCTTCAGCAAATACACAAAGTGTTATATCCTAAAATTATTGCATTTGCTTAACAATAGCTAATACCTATACAGTACACGCCATATTTTTATAACTTAACGAACTATGAGTATGGAGGAAGCCAGAGAGGTCTGTAAGGAAAGAACCTGTTAGAACTCTGTACTCTCTGCCTACCCCGCAAGGGATCTGGCATGGTGATATATAGATAGATTAAATTTCGGTTTCTAAGCTGTCTATTATCGTAATGATCAGGCTATAGCAGTCCAATCCACCGTAGACATGGCCTTAAATTGCACCCACTGGGAACGATCATCGGCTACTCTCAATTAATTCTAATCGGATATCCAAAAACAATAAACCGTTTATCAAAAGTTTAATATAAGGAACTAGTCTCTTAAAACCATAGCCGTTCAAACAATTATTTGAGTAGCACGAATGCGAGATCCAAGCAAACTTCCGGAGCCAAAATAGTTGCTTTGTGAGTTGCTGAAGTATTTGCGATTAAGTAAAACAACCGTCTAGCTTGCGTACTGGTTTATTACTGGCCGTGGCCGTTGAGCGGGCGCGTTAAATACACTGCACTCCTCCCACGTTACTTTAATACTGCCATTATCTAAACAATGTATTTATAATTATTTTACATAACTTCAAAAAAACTTCTTATAATTAACTGCCTTAATTGGTCTCCTAGATCTCCCGCACGAATTGGGTTGGTCGACATTTTCGGCAGGGCTCTTGGGCTCATTACAATCAGGTTCTATAGTCTCCGCAGCTTCCACCCATTCATCACCTTCCTCTCCCCCACCAGTATCAGAATCTATACCAGACTGCGCTATTTGGGCCGACTCTGATATTGTTGCGGCTGTACTAGGCACTAAAGCAGTATCAGAAGAGGTTGGCGAATTATATTCTATCTCAATTGGCTGTGGTGACGATTGTGCGGAAGGCTGCAAGGGTACATATACTGCTATGTCTTTTGAATTATCATTCACATTTCGTACATAATCGTTCGAAATACATTTACGTATTTGGTCTACATGTCGCAAACATGTTGTATTATAATTTCCAAAATAAATTTCATACATCCTGTTTCCTTTCTTATTAATAATTCTTCCTATCGCCCACCTAGCTTTTCGTGCCGAAAACCACTTTGCCCAAACGGTTTCGCCTACTTGGAAACATCTTGATTTATTAAGGCTTGTTTCCGATTTTACCATGGTGTGATTACTAGTCTCTGGCAAAACTAGATCCAGTCTAGATCTTAGGTCCCGGCCGAACATTAATTTTGCAGGCGTTACACCCGTAGCACAATGAATAGAATTTCTGTATTCAAATAAAAAATTTAATAATCGTTCATGGATCTGGCGGACCGAGATCTGACCTTCACTAATAATGCATTTAATCATTTTTTTGCAAATCTTGACGGAATTTTCGGCCTGACCATTGCTAGATGGATGATATATAGGAGAATTTAAATATTTAATACCGTTATTTAGACAAAACTCTTGAAATTCGGAGGAACAAATTTTAATATCATTGTCCGATACGATTACGTGCGGAACTCCAAAAACTGAAAATAAATCTTTTAATTTAGTTATCAACGCGCCAGTTGAGGTGCCGCAGTTCATAGGAATACAATCTAACCATTTGCTGTACGCATCTATAACGACGAGGTATACCGTTTGCCCTAAAGACATATAATCGATGTGAATGCGGTGCCAGGGAGCCGGCGGGCGCGGCCAGGGCGCGGGGGGCGCGCGCGGCGGCGCGCTTCGCACGGCGGCGCACGCGCTGCAGCTGCCCACCACTCGCTCGATGTCGCCGTCGATACCCGGCCACCACATTCTACTACGCGCCGTACACTTAGTTTTAACGACACCGAAATGTCCAGAATGTAATTCCTTTAGCAACTCTTCACGAAATACTGTAGGGATTACTATTCTATGTCCCCGGAATAAACAGTCCCCAATTACCTCTAAATCGGCCTTACACATAAAATAAGGCATAACAAATTTACACGTAATTTTACGCGGCCATCCATGATTCATATAACGAATCACTGTTTGCAATACCTTATCGGCTGCCGTTGCGCGCTTAATCCTCTCGTAAGAAACCGGTTCTGTCGTCGCATTCATAAACAATATGGGTATAGGCATGTCCTCGCATTCCTTATCGGTATCAGCTGATTCATTAGGGGGCAGCGGTGTCCGTGAAAAATAATCCGCAACTAAATTATTTTTGTTACTTATATACTGAATGGTATAATTATAGGCTGAAAGAATTATGGCATATCGTTGCAAACGTAGCGCGGCTGTTACTGATATGCCATCCTTTTTACCATAGATCGATAGCAGTGGCCTGTGATCGGTCCTCAAAATAAAAGGCTCCTGCCGTCCGTATAAATATTGATGGAAACGTTTGATACCGAAAATTATCGCAGTGGCCTCTTTCTGAATTTGACTGTAGTTCTTCTCGCTAGCAGTGAGCGAGCGTGACCCAAAAGCGATCGGTCGCTCTGTCCCGTCCGGGGCTAAATGTGCAAGCACTGCACCGAGGCCCGCGGGCCCTGCGTCCACGGTGAGTGCGAGCGGCACAGCGGGCTCAAAGTGCGCCAACACGCGCTCCGAGGCCAGCTCGCGGCGCACCCCGGCCAGCGCGCGGGCCTGCTGTTGTCCCCACTCCCACACCGCGCCCTCCTTCAGTAACTCATGCAGAGGACTTAACAACGAGGACGCGTTCGGAATAAAATTCCTGTAATAGTTTACTACGCCTAGAAATCTTTTTAATTCTAACGGGTTAGAAGGCGCCGGCGCTTTTAAAATAGCTTCTACTTTGCTAGAACACGTTCTCAGACCGTTCCTATCTATAGTGTAACCCAAATATGTAACACTTTCCTGGAAGAATGCACATTTGTCCTTTTGAAGTCTTAGTCCCGCATTTTGCAATCTGCACAGTAGTTCTCGAAGCCTAGCTAAGTGCAGATTCCGATTAGGAGCCGTGAGACAAATGTCATCATACCAACAAGAAACACCGTCTATTCCCGCAACTAGCGTCTCGATGGCCCTTTGGAAAATAGCTGGAGCGTTCGCGAGACCATACACGAGCCGCGTGTATTTAAATAAACCCTTTGGTGTATTAATTGTAGTTAGCTCTTGTGACGGTTTAGACAAACAGAATTGATTGTAAGCATTACTTAAATCAAGTTTTGAGTAATGTTGTCCTCCACCGATTTTGGCAAATACGTCGTCTATGTGAGGCAAAGGGTATTTATCAATTTTTAAAATTATATTTAACGTACAAGAGAAATCCCCAGCTATTTTTACCTTGCCGTTTTCTTTTAATACCGGAACAATTGGGGTGGCATGATCTGAGTACTGTACGGGAAGTAAGATTCCTAATCGGACTAACCTATCTAATTCCTCTTCTACCTTTCCTTTTAAGGCAAACGGTATAGGTCGCGGTTTGAAAAATTTTGGGACAGCACCCTCCTTTAAATGCAATTCTATTTCAAATTTATTGAAACAACCCAATTCGTCCTTCCAAACGTTAGGAAATTCATCTAAGAGCTGCTGCACCTCGACGCATTCCGATTCAACGCTTAAATTATGATTATCAGAAACAGAAACTAGCTGCATATTAAATCGTGTCATAAAATCCCGCCCCAGGAGCGGCGGCCCGCCTTCTTTGATAACATAAAATTCCATTTGTCGTTTCATATTATTGAATGAAACATCACAAAGAAAATAACCCAAGGGTGTTACTTTATGTTTGGTATAAAGACAAAATACAAGGTTGGTTTTACACAATTTTAAACATTTAAAATGCGTTGAATAAAAGTGCTCAGACATGACACTACGACCAGCGCCGCAGTCGAGTTCCATAGATAAGTCTACATCATGTACCCTCACATTCACTTTAATAGGGTCATAGTTCACATACCTTAAATTAAACAGGTCGCATTCCTTACAATCACGGCCGTCGTTTCCGTCAATTTCGATACTATTTAGCGATCGCTTCCCGACTTTAGCACTGCACACTTTCTTAAGATGGCCTTTTTTTCCACAAATAGCACATCGGTAATTCTTGAACCGACACTTATCTGCATTATGGTTCTTCATTCCGCACACTGTACACACCACAGCTGGTCCTGAAACTCCGGCATACGCGGGCACGTCCGGCGCCCTCGACCTGCGCTCAGCCACACGGTACACGTACTCCCGCTTGACAAGCTGTTCTGCTTCAGAGTAAGCACGCGCAGATCGAGCACATGCAGCTTGCTGAGCTATTTCCAAGGCTTTACTAAGCGTTAATGACTTCAAATCTTGTTCGAACAGGCGATCTTTTTCCGGCCCGGCTTCCAGCCCCAGAATAAATCTGTCACGGAGAAGAATATCCAGCTCTGAACCGAAGTCACAATATAAGGCGAGTCCCCTCAGACGCGCCGCCCAATCCTCTACGCTTTCGCTATTTGCTCTGGTGGCACCATAAAATTTTGCCCTATCAGCAAATGTCGATCTTTTCGGCTGTATGACTATTGAGTACTTCAACCAGCTCCTTCCACGGCACATCTTCTAGTTTCCGTGGATACACAAGATTCCTTACCAGACGGTATGACTCATCCGATAGATGCGTTAGCAGTACGGCACTTTGATTCTCGGGTTTAATATCATTTAATTTGATAAATTGTTGAAGTCTACCGAAGAATATCTGCCATTCTTGGCTTTTTGCATCGAAAGTATGCAAAGTTCCGATAAAATTGGACATTTTTTATTTGTTCCTTTTTTTTTTTTTTGTACGTAGGTAGTTTCGTCTTCGTCGCCAGGTGAAGTATTTGCGATTAAGTAAAACAACCGTCTAGCTTGCGTACTGGTTTATTACTGGCCGTGGCCGTTGAGCGGGCGCGTTAAATACACTGCAGTTGCCCTTCACAGACTGGCGTTAGTGCGGCTAAAGTCAAGAGATATTTGCTTACTTTGATTTATTGGGAGGTTAGCCCGCTCTACAAAGACTAATGGTATATAGAGCTACCGAATTCCAATTTGTTCTACGAATTTGTTTGACTAATAGAACATATTCTAAATAGTCATACTATGAATAGAACTATGACTGCACTCAAAGAAATTTCACAAACATTTGTGTTGAGAAAATTTTTACGGTGCATGAGTGTAGTTCACACACGAATCACCAGTTTAAACAAATTCACGCACATAATATCCGAAAACTTCTTCGAGAATAAATTAAATTTGAGTTATAATAAGGCAATCTTCTGCGTTCAAATTAGAAACAAATTGTCCACTAACCGTGAAATGGCCATTCTATTTTATCTCTAATTAAATTTTCAGTAGTCCCAAAGCGGTCGTAAGATTAGATACGACAGCGATTTATCTAACGTCACGTCATTATAGATTTTATTACGAAGATTTCAACGTTTAAAATTGGGGGAGCTGAGGGAACTGAGGGCCCAGTACGAAAAGATTGACGTAATCTTTTCATGTTAAGGGCTCTAAAATTATATCTATGGCCTCACTTATAAAACTGTCTGCCTTTAAATTTCCTGGCAGTTTTGGGTTTCAAATCAGAGGTTCAGTTTTAGGTTAAGATATCCCAATTACGATGATTCAGTTACGATTACCGTCAAACCTTATTATACTACTGAATTTTGATGTCATTTATTTTGGAAATTTAGGTTTATTTGTACCTAATTCTTACCATTGTAAACAAATATGTTGTTTTAAAAAGGAATCCGTTACAATCTTCGTACTTATTATATTTATTGCAGCCGCTATAAGAACCATTGTGTTCAAAAACTTTCATTTTTAATTTTAAATCACAGCAAGTAAAAAATATCAAAATTAATACCAAGATTATTATAACACAAGCTGTTGTCTTTTACGATGTAACTTTAGAAAAAACAAATGTACAACGTTAAAAATAACAGTTTGGTTAACAAGGCACGGCTTTAGAAAATAATTTATTAAAACAGAGGTGGTAAAAATAGGGCCAGTAGAACCGTTAACGCGAACGTTATGTTTCAGAAAGGCAGTTTTGGGTTATAACCGAAAATAAATAAAGAAGAACTAAAGCAAACTCGCACAAAACTCACTAAATCCAATTAGCGTTAAACATAATTGAATGAGGCGTTTGTAGGGCTTCGTGGCCCCTTGTTCTGGCGATCATCAATGTTAATCAGCGTTCTGCTCAGTCAGTTTGAGATGGATGATGGTTCGTTGCATTTCCGTTTTGTTCCTCTTTACATAAAACGTAACCATTCCTTGTCGTGGGTACGTTTATAAACATTACATTCATATACAAGGTGTAACATACTAAACTCAAGACCTGAAAGTAGTTCATTCTAAATCGGTAACTGAATTCATTCCAACTAATTTTAATGTATCTTATATTTTTTCAAAATTTGCAAACAATGCTATTACACCTGTAGTGTTGTATACATTTATTATTGGTTCAAAGCAATATGGAGTTTTCAAATGCATTTCTAAAACGTATTTCTCAATATGCACACATACGAGGCATGCCTTTTAAGTTTTGTCGTTTGAAGAAAAAAACACAACACAAACCTTATAGTACCTTTTATTGTTTTTCAAAGTATTCACCACGTAGCTTAATACACTTTTGCATTCGCTTAAACCAGTTATTATAACATTTATTCCACTCTAAAGTGGGGGTGTTTAAAATGGCTGACTTGAAAGCGTCGACTACTTCTTCACCGGACTGGAACCTTTGACCACGGAGACATTTCTTAATTTTAGGAAATGTAAAGAAATCGTTAGGGCTTAGGTCAGGACTGTATGGAGGATGGTCAAGAATTTCTACTTTTTCCTGCTCCAAATACTCAATCGTTTGACGAGCGCTGTGTGAGCTTGCGTTGTCGTGGTGCAGGATGATGCGTCGCTTTGAGTTAGATTTTCGAAGTTCGGCGATGACTTGTGGTAAACAAACTGTGGTATACCACTCTGCGTTAACCGTTCTACGATCTTCAAGTGCAATAGTCGCAACATGGCCGGTTTTTCCAATGAACGTGGCCACCATCTTCTTTGAAGTGCTTCGAGAACGAACAACTTTAGTCGGCTTTGGCTCGTCTTGAAAGACCCAGATTGTAGATTGTTGTTTGGAATCAGGATCGTAGGAATAGATTCAAGATTAGTCACTACTGATGATGTCGTAGACGTGATTTGACTCTCCTCGGTTGAACTTTTGCAGAGTTTTCTTACACCATCTGACGCGGGCCGCCTTGTGATCGTCGGAAAGCAGATGCGGTATCCAACGGCAAACTAGCTTTCTCACACCAAGCGCTTCATGCAAGATCTTCTGAATGGTTGTCCCTGAGATGCCTAATAGAGCCTCTATCTCTCGATACGTCACATGAAGATCTTCGAGAATTAGTTGTCTCACAGTAATGATGTTATCTCCAGTGAAGGCGGATTTTGGACGTCCTTCGCCAGATTTGTCACTAACACTAGTATGTCCACGCTGGAATTCTTAATTCCAGCGTTCGACAGTCCGCAGACATGGGGCTTCATCACTGAATACAGATGTTAGCTTTTAAAAACACTGACACCGTGTCAGGCCTCTTCTAAAGTTGTAGAAAATGATTGCACGAACATTTTCCTTAGAAAGATTCATTTTCGTACGTAACCTGACAGATTCCAATCGACGCTGTGCCTAAACAATAGCATTAATCCTAATACTTTAAACTGTTTTGAGATCCAAAATTTAAACACATTCGAATATAAAACAGTTCCAAATTCAAAATTTCCGGGAAATATGGAAACGACAGAACTTAAAAGCCATGCCTAGTACACGTACAAGTTTCGTTGTTAATTGGGGTATGAAAGTACTTTGTAAAATGGGTAAAAAACTTTAAATTTGGTTTTCGTATTGAATTTTTGAAGCAATTATCTAATCGGGGTGTCTGAGGTCTTGCGTTATTTATTAAGGTGTATCTTACACCTTGTATATAAACATCCAGACTGGAACAGATATTTGTAGGTCACACAAAAATTTGTTCCGTGCGGGGATTAACCCCGCGACTATCTGGTCCTGTGGGTTTAACGGCTTAAGCGCTTCCATAATTTTCTATTGTCTTTAAGGCAAGTTGCAACTCAACTAAACTCTTATGAATAATTTAGTCAAAACAAGATCATAATTACGTAGCATTTTCTCAATGATTTTCTAATGAATGTGATATATCTAGAGAATGTCTGTATCTTTGGGTTTGAAGAATGGACGTAAACCAAAGGGGAAGTCAACATAGTTACTTTTATTGCTTGTATTTGCTCCGTTAAGTAATGATCGAGGGCTTACTGGGTGTAATGAAAACGCAGCTTTAGGATTTATCTTATTTCGAGCTTAACACCAGATAATATAAAATCGGGTGGGGCCAAGTTAGTACCCGACGCTATTATATGACAGTGAGAGTTGCATATGCAAGGAAGAGAGTAAAAACAGGATAAATGGGGTCGAAATGCAAGCTCTGCGGAAGATGCGCGGAGTCAAGCTGACCGACCGTATTCGCAACAGCGTAGTAAGAAAGCGTGTTGGTATGAAATATAGTATCGGTGTAGAGGTGCGAAAGTATATGTTTCAGTGCTTCGGGTATGTAGATGTCGCAGGAAAGAATGATAAAACAGATATGCGAAGCGATAGTGGAAGTAGGTAGGTGCCGGGAGTCAAGAGTCTCCGTAACGGGCGAGCGTGTGTGAGACGTATTATGAGAGTGGCAAAAGATAGAGAGGTCTGTAAGAAAAGAATCTGTTAAAACTCTGTACTCTCTGCCTACTCCGCAAGAAATCTGGCCTAATGATATGGATAGATAGACCTCTCTATTTTCCAGAACTCATGAGCGACTACATGAGGCGCTATGTGCTCCTCTACGACTATATCTTGAAGTAGAGTAACGACAATAAATGTAACATGTTTATTAGGTAAATAGTTTAGGTTTATTAGGTTATTAGGTTAAAGTGGCACGTTTAAATTAGACTAATGGATCTATCATTCACCATTATTTAATCGTCACGTCGAGGAAATATTTATTTGTATTTTTTTCACGTACATTGATATTCAACCCTATATGTACAAGTTAGATATTTAACAAGAATAGTTTACTCACCCACAACGCGATTAAAGAGTTGTACCACATTTTATACACTACATTAATTCTATTTATCATTGTTTAAAAGAAAAAGATGATTAGTTAGAAATTATGTAGAAAGGCGGACATAACTCAATTTGAGTTATCTACCAGCTAATCTTTGAGTGAAGAGGGAATTATCATACAAATAATCTATTTAGCTCTTGCTTATAACAGATATCATAAGACTGACGAAGCATATTTTGTATGGGACCTCGCATTTACAGCCACCTGCCAAAGCGTATACTAGAAATAACTGATAAGAGTATTTTTAGATGTCTATGTCTCATGATAACTACCTTATGGCTATTTATCTTAGGTATTTACGTAACTACCCAGTTTCTTTGAGATATAGGGTCGCTTTAGCCTCCACGCTAACCTGGGTACCTGCACACTAATACCGGACAAGTACCACTAATCGCCAAAATTACCAGTTATGTTATTAGCATTTTGGATTCGGTACACAATCGTAGTTATTTGCTTTTTACGTAAATGGTGCGTTGTTAAAAAAATACGAGAAAATGTCAACAAAATAGTATGAAAATATCCATAGATCGATATAAACAAGAACCCTTTGAGATTGTCAAAAATAGGTCGTCCAGTGAAAGATCTATTTGTAAATATATAATATACATCAATTTATAAGAAAAAAAAGATTTTAATAAAGGATCGCAGGGTCCCTTAAAAAAGGGTAAGAGCGTACTATGATCGTTGTAATAATGGTAACATTTTGAATGTGTTGTCTACCTTATTTGCTCATTAACATAATGTATAAGACAGGAAAGTGGTATTTGAATGCACACGTCATTAACTACACATTTACCTTTTGTATGTATTGCATGAATACCGTCACGTATGTTTTGATGTCAAGAGAATATCGCCACGCGTACAAAAAATTATTTCATTGTATAAAACCATTTAAAAATACGCCAGACGCTTAGAAGACAACCTGCAAAAATAATATCATAGAAAATTGTAATTACGTATTTCTGGATCTGAATAAATTAATCCGGAATGCGTAATATTATTTTATTAAAAACTGTTAAATTCAAATGAATTGTTTTTATCCCAAGAGCCCGATACTAAAAAGAGCAAAGGAAAAATTAATTTCCATCTAGTGTAGACTACTCCTTGAAGATGCGTTACGTGCACCAACAACATTTGGAATTGTAATAAGAATAATAAATTTCTGGCCGAAAATAAATCATCGTAATTATTATGAAGAAAAAAAAATGGCGGATGGCGCGGTGTGAAATTGTTGGGTCACCGTGTTTATGAGGAATGATATTGCCACGAGAAAAAAGGTAATATTATTTACTGAAATGAGTAGAGTTCACTTGAAAATGAAATAAGACTGGCTATACTTAATAAAGTTGTCGTTGTTGAATGTTGTATTTTGTCTTATCTTTAGTAGTTACCTAACTTAGAAGTGTACATGGATAGTAAATAGTTTCGGAAAGCTTAAGTACCTATGATTGATTAGATTATTATCACTATTAACGTAGGTATTTATGTGCAAAATTCCTTTACAATCGTTTGATGAATGTCTTAGACTGGCCTAGTGAGTTCGGACAAGTTGAGTAAATCCATCCTTGAAAACGAAAATCTTATAGCAACCTCCGACGCTACTACACTTCGTAACACTTTAACTGGAGTTAGAAATGCTTGTTGGTATAAATACTTATCTAAAATGTAGGCAAAGTGCTTATGTTGCTCGAGTTCAGTGCATAAAGAGTCGCCAAGTTTTTAAAAGCCAACACTTTGGTCTGACTTTAGAGTACCACTAGATACGAATTAAATTTTGCTTTGCAGTCGAATGAGCAAACTGGGACCAAAGTATTACTATTTACATTATAATCTATGGTTAATATGTATGTAGTATTATTATGATATACCAATGGTGAACCCATCTCTCATTTTTGATTTGCCGACGACATTGTGGTCATGGCGGAGTAGCTGGAAGATCTAGGACGAATGCTTGGTGACCTCAACAGAGTATCCCAACAAGTGGGTCTTAAAATGAACATGGGCAAAACGAAAATAATGTTTAATGTCCATGTCCTACCCACCGCACTCACCGTAGGGAACTCTACTCTTGAAGTTGTCGACGAATACATTTATCTGGGACAGGCAGTCCGGTTAGGTATGTTCAACTTTGAAAGAGAGGTCAATCGACGAATCCAACTCGGCCGGGCAGCGTTCGGGAAACTGCGCAATATCTTCTGGTCGAAAATACCCCAGTGCCTCAAGACTAAAGTTTTTAGTCAATGTAACACACATTGTGATGAGTGATGACATACGGATCAGAGACGTGATCTCTTACAATCTCAGGATTAACAAGCAATGAAGTGGCAATGGGCGGGCCACATAGCGCGAAGATCGGACAGGCGTTGGGGTAGAAAGATTCTGGAGTGGAGATCACGTATTGGCAAGCGCAGCGTAGGATCACCGCCTGCCAGATGGACTGACGATCTGATGCAAATCGCAGGAAGTCGTTCGATGTAGGTGGCCTCGGACCGGTTACGCAGGAAAGCGATTGGGGAGGCCTACGTTCAGCAGTGGATAAGTATAGGCTGAGATGATGATTTCGTTATTTCATAAATAATTCTTAGATTGTTGTGCAAATGGCCTCACTTCCAATAAAGTGTTTTGTCAACACTCAAAGATTAACTGGTGGACAACTCAAATTGAGTTAAGTTCGCTTTTGCACTTCATAAACTCAAATAACTTATTTTGTACTGTTACGACCCGGACATACCCCGATATCTCGAAAACCCTTTATAGAGGGATGTCGACTTAGGTCCTCTATCAATTTGTCAAGAAAGATCTAAAATCCGCGTTTGAGTACTAAAACGTCTAGAAAGTTCGTCCCCTTTTAATTATTGCCGCCGCGATCGCGGTTACTTACGTACAAGTAGCTACGTAATAATATAACCGCTTTGTGGAATGCGCCGGCTATTGTTCGATGTACCCGGGCCTTTCTATCGACGTACTTGGAGGGTTCGCGTCCGTTCTAGAACTTTCATACAAGTATAAAAGGGACACTCAGCGCGGTGATGGACACAGTTTATTTTGGGAAGCGACAACGATCAAATCGAGAACAAGCGATCTAAGTAGAATACACCAGCGACCTTAGCAACGATGTACGGATTCAACGAGTGACTCAGCGACTTGGAAGCAGTAATTGAGTACTAACGAGAAAAGTACTAGTGTGTGTTTAGTACTTGTTTATACTTGCATTCGACGTACTGTTTTATTCGTACAGCGCCCAATTAAGTACTTCGCATGTTATTCGGCATTTATTTACCCCGTAACGTACAGTACAGACCCTGCAGAGGCATTTACATGTAGTTAATTTAAGTTTTTTTTTAAATTCTTTTTAACTGCTAATCTTCCATTAAGATGATCCGGCGAAGAAACTCAGCGGGCTTGTCTTTTTCATTTAATTCTCTTTCGTTTTAACCGACTTCTAAGAAGGAGGAGGTTCTCAATTCGACGGTGTTTTTTTTTGTATGTATGTTACGCGATCATTCGGCCAATTATGAATCGATTTTGATGATTCTTTTTGCATTGGGTTCAGTATAGCACCAAGGTGGTCCAATTTTAATTTCATCGGTATTGGACCTTGGACTTGGAAGATACACCAGGGAACTCATTAACGACACACAATACGAATGCGTAGGTTGAGATATTATGGTTATTACGTCAATCCTATAGGTACCCTGCCATAGAACTAATCAGAATATTAACCGACTTCAAAAAAGGAGGAGGTCGACAATCCATCTGTGTTTTTTATAACGTCTTTATTTATGAACTGATTTTGATGATTATTTTTGCGTTGGGTTTAGTAATCTAGTTTAATAAAATAAATAGTAATAGTAAATCGGTATTGAACTTTGGACTTTGAAGATACACCAGGGGACTGTTTTACGGCGAACATCAATCCTGTAGGTACCTTGCAGTACACCTCAGCAATATAATACAATATGGGTATGTAAATATTAGTGAATAATACACTTGTCACTCAAAATTGTAAAATAAAAATATTTAAAAAATATAATTCATTTCAATTTTTTTTTTTTCATACTTTGCAGATACAATGTTTAGGTTACAATTAAATAGTTAACAATATAGATCTCAAATCATTGTGTAAATGTGTTATTAAAGAATAAAAAATGATAATATTGGATTGAATAATCTATGGAGGCTGTCACGAGTATCAAAAGTATCAAAAGTTGCAGCAGATAAAACAATTAAATTTAATATAAATGAGTCTTCCTATTGTGCCTCAGCTCTACTTCTTATATATATTGCATAGTAGGGGCTTCGTATACGTGTGGATAGCATCCCAATACGCCAAAATCAGCTGTTTATTGCAAAACCAGCTGAGAGCCTTTGACAGGGCTCTCGTCAAACGGCCGGTTGCTAACAGGGTGCAGCACGACTTATCAAACTAATCAGCAGCCGTGATTTATGTCGGAATTTGCTGCATCACCATAGCAACGTGCAAGACTGGTCCAACCGGGCCAATTAAACTTGCAGAATGTTGCCGTCACCCCTAGCAACCTTACATCAAAGTATAAATACAGTGTATAATTTTCAGTTTTATGTTTGTGTTTTTATAGTATATGTTTCTGTTTTTCTGTTTTATAATTATTTTAACCCGGTCAATTTAGACCAAAAAATGAGAGTGAAGTTACATAAAGTCCCAACAAGCTGAATTTCAGTGAAATTGTTCAAAACATAATTATAAACAATGTCTAGAAGTTCCCCATCATCCCCGTGTATGGAAAAAAAATTATTTAAGGTCAAAGGTCAAAAAAATGAGTTTTTCGCGATTTTCAGCAAAACGGTAAGTTTTATCATAAAAGTACCTCAGACAAAAATTGTAGATCATAAAATTATCTATAAAAAATGTATCATTACTTTTTTTCTTACAAGCCACCGTTTCTGAGATATAACGATTCAAAAAGTTATAAAAGTTGTTATCGTCATAATATGCATGAGTACGCCACGTATATACATCTAGAGTTGTTATATTTTATATAATATATATATTAAATGTTTAAATATTTTTCTATCGGTAATTGTAACTTATACTCACAATATAAAATATACATAAGTTTTAACTATAAGAATATCAGGTAAAATGAAACCCAGTCCCTTAATTTTTAAGCCAGTGTAACTTCGAGACATCTGTCTTGTCTCGTTCAAGTGTGGCTTGGTTATCAGCTAGACCCTACAGACTGGGGTTGGAAGTTGGTCAACAATATATTAGAGCCAGTTCAAACTTTACTTCCACCTGCGCCGGAAAAACTGCTGAACACTATTTTTTGCAACTGCAAAAAGGGATGCAGTGCTAAATGTGGTTGCAAAAAAGTCGGACTGTTATGTTCTTTGGCATGCGCAAATTGTCAAGGCCGGTCGTGCTCTAATATTGAATCACAAACAATGGAGGATTCGTTTGACTCCGACGAAGTATCATGCGATACATCGCTATTGACGCAATTTACTTGCATCCAAAATGAAGATGAAGAAGAAGCAGGAGAAGAAGAACAAGAAGAAGACCAAGAAGAAGAACAAGAATTTGAAACTTACGAATAAGACGAATGAACTTCAACACTTTTTTTTAATTTACATCGCTTTTATCTTTTCCAATCTTTGAATATTTCCGTTATTTTGCAATAGTTTTACATTAAACAGGATCACAACTGACCCGTGGAGTAGGCCTACTGGGGAAACCACATTAAAAAAAACGCGCTAAGTACACTACCTCATAGGTGGCGTGGAAACGTGTGCATATTATGACGATAACAATTTTTATAACTTTTTGAATCGTTATATCTCAGAAACAGTGGCACGTAAAAAAAAAAGTATTGATACATTTTTATAGATAATTTTATGATCTACAATTTTTGTCTGAGGTACTTTTATGATAAAACTTACCGTTTTGCTGAAAATCGCGAAAAACTCATTTTTTTGACCTTTGACCTTGAATAAAATTTTTTCCATACACGGGAATGATGGGGAACTTCTAGACATTGTTTATACTTATGTTTTGAACAATTTCACTGAAATTCAGCTTGTTGGGACTTTATGTAACTTCGAATGTCTAAATTGACCGGGGTATTTTAGTGCTTTATTTTGTATATTATATGTCTATTCATGTTCCATCGACACGGAATGCAGTGGGGGCGAATCCATGTCAGCTGTCGTTGGATAATCTTGTCCAATGCCCCGAGTGCTCAGAGCCTCGGTATTTTAAAGGGCCAAAAGGGCTTAAGTTCCATCCAAAAAAGTACATCATACATCTTCTTACCTTCCGTCTTCCGTTCCTGTTTCTATTGAATTCAATAACAATCCATCAACTGCGTATGGAGATAATAGTAACCAGATTTCTCTCACCCCCTTCTGGCAAATATTAGGTCACCTTAAATCCACCAATTTAATAGTAAAGCGAAGGAAAGGAGGTTTAGGAATTCGCCAAATTTCAAGTTTATCACTCCCAGCCTTCTTGTCTTCAGTCCATAGCACACTTGGTCTAGTAAAAAGAATTTTGTTACCTTCTTTGATCAACTTCAAAATCCCATATTTGGATGAAGGCAAGGATGCTTGGCTATTGGCCTGTCCAAACACTACTCCTCCCACAGATCCGACTTCCCAGAAGCAGTGGGATCGCCCGATCTGCGAACTTACACGGAAAAACCTTATTGAAACGTCCCTTAGTTCTGCGGATCGCGCTCGTATCCTCGCTGCTTCTGAGTGGGAGTCGGGTCTTTGGCTACAGGCGCACCCTTCTGTCCATCTTGGGACCCTATTAGACCCCACTGCATTTCGTGTTGCATTGTGTCTTCGTTTCGGGGTTCCTTGTCTTGTTCCACACCATTGTCAGTGTGGTAGTAGAGTCAGCCAGCTCGGCCACCACGGACTCTCATGCCGCAGAAGTGCCGGACGGATTGCGCGTCATGCCAGTCTCAACGGCTTCATACGCTGTGCTCTTGCCAACGTCAACATGGCGGCCATCCTTGAACCGGCTGGTCTCCATCGAGATGATGGCAAGAGGCCCGATGGTATGACACTGGTACCCTGGAAGATGGGACGGCCGTTAGTGTGGGACGCTACATGCGTCGACACTCTCGCTCCGTCTCATCTTCCAGCGTCCTCGGTGCGGGCAGGCAACGCTGCATTGAGCGCAGAACCCCTCAAACGCCGCAAATATGATTTCCTTGGCTCGGGATACATATTTGAGGCGTTTGGGGTAGAAACATTGGGTCCGTGGGGGCCGGGAGCCCACCGGGTGTTACGAGAAATTTCGAAACGTCTGGTGGAGTGTACTGGCAACCGGAACGCTGGTATGTATTTTGGTCAGCATATAAGCATTGCTATTCAGCGCGGCAATGCTGCCAGCGTTGTAGGTACACAGCCAACAAACAGTAGCGTGGAACCATTTAGCCCAATGTAAATAGGTATTTTCCTTTTTTACACCCGTTTTTATTAATAATTATTTGTTGTTTTTTATATAATTGTACATACTGTATATAATATTCTTCATAAGGGGTTCTTTCTCATGGTTTTTGTAAGAAAACAACATCAGTGGGATAGTAAAGGCTGTTTGATTATTTAAAAATGATATAATTTTGTTTACTTTATGAGATGGTTGCCACAGGTATCTTAAACTCAGGCGGAGCGCTGCCACCATTGTGCGGCCCCGGAAGACACGGCGGCGCACACGTTGCTGGTGTGCCCGGCATGGGATGACGAACGAGACAGGGGCTATCGCTTCCAACCGTGATATCATCTATGGTTGGAAGCGAGAGCGCCTGGGCTGCAATGGCGGCTTTTTGCGAGGCCGTCATGTCCACAAAGAAGGAGGCGGAGCGGGTGAGGGAGGAGTCGTCCTCCAATCCCGCTCGCAGATGGCGCGTTGGGCGAAGGCCCAGGGACCACGCCCGAAATGACCTTCGCCCACCGTAATCTCGGCCTGCAGGCGTCGGGGAGGGCACCCCGGCACCCTAGTACGTAGCCGGCCCGCGCTGGAGAAGCGCTGCGTCCGCGCAGCCTCCAAAAGGCGGTAGGGGGAGACTGAACTCCCCTACACGTGTCGAAGTCCACGCCAAACTGCGGACCGAGCCGAGCTGACGCCGAGTAGTATTAGTGGGTGCAAGCCTCAAATAACCACCCGGGCCGTGCCCTCGGCCCGGGAGTATGCGTAAGGCGTTTCCCTAGTAAAAAAAAAAAACTACCTGCGTAAAAAATAAAACCTTTTTTGAGGGCTTAGTTTTATCAGAAGACATAATCCAATCTTCTTTCATTGCTAGTTACATCAGACGGCCGTTATCAATTTCACCTAGGGCATTTGGGCCAAATGAAGAATTTGAAGGTTCTCTAGATAAGTGACTGTATTGTGTTAGGTAAGTACTGGCTCGATAAAAATAAAAGCGTTTATGTTCACTGCTTTGATAAACTAGAGTACGGACTCGAGTGCACACGATGGTTATATAAAACGTTCAATTCAAAAATACGCGGCGGACTATTTCTCCTAATCCCATACCCTACTGTCGCAGGGGGCTTTTTCGAGAGTGTTAGTCAAGCGCTGAAATGAAACAAACGGCTGACAGTTTTTTTTTGAATGCGCTTACTGCTTCAGCACAAAGAGATAAAAAAACGCCAATGCGAACGATGGCTGCAAGGTTACAACGTATGTGTGTCACGCGTGTATGTTTATATGCGTGTATGTACGCGCGCACGTGTGTGTGTGTGTGTGTGGGCGTCAGAGCGGGTGTGCGTGTGTGTGCGTGTACGTCTGTGTGTAAGTGTGCGTTCGTGCAATTTTATGCCACATAAGTATATGTACAACGGAGACAAAGGTTTATACAAGCGCGCAGCGATAGCAACTAACACTACCGACAAAAGCACGCCGCCCGAAGACAATGGCTGTCATTGTTACACGTTTATGACTACATTACAGCTTGATCCTGTCTTTGCTTTTGTTATACTTACTTGAGTTTAAAAGACTCTTAATTTAATGATAAGTTTCTAAAACTAATTTGGCTTAGACTCCTGAAACAATTTTGGTTACATATGGATTTACGAAATAATTACAACATGGCTTGGTCCAATGTTAAGAACTTAAGCCGCTTCGCCCCGGGTTCTATCCCCGCAAGGGACGAATTTTTGCGTGACCCACAAATATTTGTTCCGATCTGGGTGTTTTTGTATGTGAATTTCATGTTTGTAAATGCTCCCACGACGCAGGAATAATTCCTAGTGTGTGGTTATGTTTTTTTAAATGTAAGTATTATGACAGCCCTTCCAGGAATATCACGGTGAAAATTTGTACCGTATAGGTGTAAAAAAAATTGTCGTCCTAATGCGAAAGCTAATTCCATATCCAGTATATCCATATCCAGTTATCCAATGCCTACTGTTCATCAGTACTAAAACATAACATTTCAGTAAGTAACATATCCATAACAATACTAATTTACTGCATTGAAAAAGACCTATACCAAGCTTAAAATGAAACTGAGGGGCGGCGCAGCATTAGCTGACCGGTATATACCTTACCCGAAATATCTTCGGTGTTTTGGATTTTCACCCTAGCTATGATATTCGGATAAGTCAGTAGGTAGGTACATGTTATTTAATAAAGTGTTTTTATTATTCATTTTTTATTACACAGATAGTTTATTATTTGGATTAATTGACACATAGGATACTTTTTGTCTCGAGAAAATATTAGGTTCCTGTCTAAAGTACATGTGTTACTTATTAAAGTGTTCTTATTATTCATCTTTTATTACCAATAAACAATAGCTAATGGATACAACAGGATGACTAAAATTACACCGTGTATAATGCTTTCCTTGTAACCGCCATGTCACCAAACAGGAAAAACACAAGCCCGCTGGCCCGAATAGATTTCTTTGAAAGTTTTTTTTATAAATTAAATTTTTCTCTAACATAAGTCCGAGACTTAGTGCGGGATTCCATCGCAATGACATCCCGGTACGGATTTCCCGTGATCCTTCGGGTAGTGTGTATGCCACGGTTTACGCTTCCGGAATTTCATTTAGTACCTACTGCCAGTTCCACCGAGTTCTTTTAAACACGAGATTATGTGGAGATTCTTTGGCCGTCTTCAAATAAAAACCTTGTATTTTAAGTATATTTAATGAGAAGAGTTTTGGGGATTTCGTAAGCTTACTTGAATAATTTGTTTGGTTGGGATTTTACAAAAAGAATAGCAGACAGGACGGTAAATAAAACCTCTACTACATAAACGTCACATAACATGCCTCATGCGGAGGGGGCAGAGGTGTACTGTGTACACTCATATTGTGCCGACAATGGAAAGTCACATTGTAATATGGAACGAGCCTATCGCTATAATACTATCTAATGCTACAATCGATCACCAATCTCAAACTGACAGAGTTGAAAGCTGCTTAACCTTGGTGGTCGCTAAAACGCCGCAGTCGTGCTGAACTAGCTACGTGCTACGACGGTGATTTAGCCGATTTTTAAGTAGTAAGTATTTTTTTAGAGTAATATAGTTACATTCATATTGAAATATTTACCTTCAAGAAAACGCTAACATTTGTTTTATTTTATTGACAGAACAGATAAATAAATGTAGAAAATAAAGACCATTTAATACTTTGACTCAAGCCCCCACATGTTCAGGCAAAATGAAATAGAACGCCAAAGGCTGTGATCTTAACATGAAGTCCAGTAAAATATACATTCGCTGACATTAGATTTAAACTGAAATAGACTTTGAAAACGCGTCACTGAGCTCAGCTCGCCAATTATAATATCACGAACTAGAATCTCAAAGTAAACTTAATATTTCAACCGTAAATATTATGATGAAATATCCAAGAGAATGTTTTATGATAGTGGGTAGAGGTGCGTTCACATTGAAGTTCCTTTTCTGCAGATTTTTTTAAACGTATAGTTGTATAAATTATCATTATAAATGACAATTGTTTATAAAGTCTTTACATCAGACATCATGGTATTTATAATAGAGGGCTAAACACAAATCATTTAACGATATTTTAACGCTATTGTCGACGTTATGGTCGAGGAATTATGCAATCATGGCATCTTTATTTAAAGTAAATTTGTAATGTATAAAAGACGGCATATCAACTCAATAGTGTTACGATAACGGCAATTTGTTCGTGCTAAGCCAGCTATTAATCCGGCTGTCTTGTCTCCTTCCCTTAGGAGTTTGGTACGTTCGTATCAATATGCCAAATAATTCTAAAGGTTGCAAGATTTAATATAATATTCCAATTGAATCCGTACTTAAGCGATACTGTTTTCAGATACTTGTTCTAAAAGATTTACTAACTCAGACAGTCATGAATTGGGCAAAATCACTTACACTAACAGTAAATTTTGGCTACTTTGAATTCCAAGCTAACATAAAAAACGTGGATATTTTATGGCACTCATTTTCGTAGTAAACCAACATTTGCAGAAATTAAATTTAACGATGGGTATCGAGAACCAATCTTATTATAACTATAATATTAGATGTATATGAATTTTGTTTTTAACTCTCAAGATTGCTCTCAAAGTGTTCTAAGTAATTTAACTTCACTGTAACAAAATCATGCCAGCTTCATTAGTCATCAGAGCCCTTTCCACCACGCAAGAGAAAGGTCTTTAATCTAAATTCGCAATGAGATTTCTTTGGTGTACATTATAATAATAATAATAATATCAGCCTGTACTGCCCACTGCTGGACAAAGGCCTTCTCTCACTAATCGAGGTGAGAGAGATGGTGTACATTACAAGCTTTCTTTTATTTAATTTACGGGGATTATTTGATTTGGTCAACTCTTGCAAGCTGAAATTAGACAGGTTCAGTTCTGATAACAATGTTATTTTAAGGTAAGCGTAATATGATCCTACACCCAGGATTAGCTCCAGACAAAGAAACTCCTCAACGGCTAACAACATAGACATGAAATATTGTATACACTTTCATTTTAAATTGGCCGTTTTAAATTGCATTATTACCGGGCTTTACTATTAACGTATTTTTAGAGATAAAACACAAAATAATACCTACTTCCAGTGTGAAAGCGTCCTAAGGGGGCATTGTTGCTGCAAAGTTACTTTTTTTATTTCGTCCAGATTTCGTGAGGCATTAAATTGGGTTCGCGGATGGCCGCAGATGTCTTCGCGGAATATCCGGAGATCGGGCATATGCCGACCCGCGGATTTAAATAGGTTCGTGCCCTACAATCTGGCTGTCCGATGTATTTGGGTTTATTTTCGTCTTGGAATATTCTGTTGTATGTGAAGATGTATTCCGTAGTATGTACTCGTATGTTACTTGATATTTTCAAAGCTGTTGTTGATGGTTTTATATATATATTTTTTTTATAAATACCTAGCCCGACACAAGGACTAATTCTTTTGTAGTGGGTGCGTTTACAAACATGAAAATTAGCACACACAAATACCCAGACCGAAACAAATAATTGTGGGTCACGCAAAGATTTGTCCCGTGCGGGAATCGAACTCGCGACTATTAGACACAGCGGGCGGAGCGGCTTAAGCTCTTAACCACTGCGCTAAATCATCCTATTTATATATCTTTAATTATATGTATTATATTATATATATTATACTATTATCGCTTATTATAAATACCTATATATCACCACGCTAATTCCCCTGGAGCTGCCTCCCCGCAGCCGCAACAAAACGGGAGCACATCGCCGAGAAAAATGCCGGAGACGGAAGTGTTAGTTGGACTCCCGGAAAGGCGAACATCGGTGGGGACGCCAGGCTTCCAGTAACCTCAAGGACTACCGGATATGCAGGAAAACGAAAGATAATTCACGTGGAAGGTTTGCGCGGAACCAAGGAGCTCATGATGCTCGGGACGAACATGACTAAGAGGGGGGTAATGTTACGACCCGAACATACCCCGATATCTTGAAAAGTCTTTTTTTTGGGGGATGTCGATTCAAAAACACATAAGCCGGAGGACCTTAGGTCCTCCGGTGATCTGACTATAAAGATCTCGAATCCGCGCTTAAGTGCTGAAACGTATATAAGGTTCCAATTAGCTCCACCTAGCCTGAATGCGTCCTGTACTACTTATGTCGACACAAAATGTTTACATGCATTCTCTTATATATAAAATTTTCCTTTTTTAGCCTGAAATCAAACAATAACGACAATCATAATAATTCGAATCGGATTTCAAACTCATAGCCGTCCAAACAGTGATTTGAGTGGCAAAACAATGCGAGATCAGAGGAAACTTCCGGAGCCAAAATAGTTACTTTGTGAGCTGCCCCTGACAGACGGGAGGTGGCGTTTGTGCGGCTAATATTAGAGATATTTATTGGGAGGTTAGCCCGCTCTACGAAGACTAATGTTATATTTGAGGTAATTTTGAAAATGAAGTACCTACATAGGGTATTTGTAAAGATATGTGAATCGAACCAAGTGTGGAAATCGTTGTTCTAATACGGTTGGATTGTTGCTGGTTTAGATAGGTGTTATTAATAGTAAAGACGACATTTTACAAAGACATCTATATGTTAGATCCTAATATAATAATAAATCATTTATTAAAGGCAATTGCACTTTCACAATAATAATGTGCAACTTACAGGCCCATAGAATACATACAGACTAACATACGTATTATATATAAAAACTTATAAACTAAGACACATGTGTTGACGGCAACATATTGCGCTGTACAGGGGCGGTTCGTAGTATTCCACGAAATCTCCTGAAGAATACACCCTCCGGCCAGAACTCCTTGCTCATGAAGGTCCCTTCTCCTAGCTTGGCGGTGGGAACTCGCACAACAAAGGAATAGAATTCCGTATTGTTTTGCGAAAGAAGGTCTTCTTACGGGCGTACTCCGCAATGTCCTCGGCTGAAGTGGTATAGTGTAGCTGAGACACGTGCAGCAGTCTTGTTGATACTACCGAAGGAAGGAGTATGCCATCTTCTACTGGTATATCATAGCTGTTAAAATTGTCGCCGTCATATCGAGTACAATGTCAGACACGAGACGAAGAATTTTGCCATAAGAAAACTCCAACAACACTTTTTCCGACCTAGTAATTGAACTCGTTCATGATTGCCAGGCGCACGATATACTACTAGACCAATGAGGCAGTCAACAGTTTTTATGGCTTAATTTCTTAATTAATCCTTTTCCCTTTAATTCCTTAATCTTTGCAGGGTCTCGTTCACCACCCTTGAGTAAAGTGTTGGTTAGTTACTTCTACTCTAGCATTACTTTACTGGTTAGTTTAATCGTTGTATAAGGCTACTAAGAGTTGGTGAAAATCATACATAGACTTACTTGCAACTTTAATTGACGGTAAGTCTACTTGAGACATTACTTGCGGGTGCTATAAGAGGCCCTTGGTTTTATTTAACTTGCACTGTTCGTATGTCTGTCTGTCTTTCCAGTACAAATCTTGTGATCCATTTTTCAAGCACTTGCGGGTATCCGATTGAGATGAAATGTGGTAGGTACGTATGTAAAGGTCACAATGCATATAGAACCATGGAGCTGGTCTGGTGATGGAGTTAAATGGTGGCTACAGGAACATGTGAATACAACGTAACCCGTGTTTAGGCTTTTTATATTGGTATCGACAAGTACTGTACAACCAGATGGGGCTCAGGGTCTGATTATGAAGTCAAAATGTAGCAGAGGAACTACCTAACTACTCAAAATAACCTCGCCGTGTTTGGACTCGTTGGATTTGTTTTGACGAGTACTTTTCGGCTGGTGTCCAGGGTCTGTTGATAGAGCCGAAAGGAAGCCATTGGAACTTCTCAACTAAGCAAGTCATCTTCGGTGTGTTTTTTTTATATTAAAATTATTTATACATACCTCAACGACTTAGGAGTAAACAAAATATAATTTGAGATTTGAGAGTTTAATTATCCAAAATAGTTTACAAATAGTGCGTACTCTAAATTGAAATATATTACTTTTGACCTAATGTAAAAATTTTGACAACGATCAATTTTACCCAAATATAGGTACCGTCTATTCCAATTTGTTCTACGAATTTGTTTAACTAATAGAACATATTCTAAATAGTCTTACTATGATTAGTCTGCACTCAAAGAAATTTCGAAAACATTTGTGTTGAGAAAATTGTTTTTACGGTGCATGAGTGTAGTTCACACACAAATCACCCGTTCAAACCAATGCACGCACATAATATCCAAAAACTTCCTTGAGATAAATTAAACTTTAGTTATAATAAGGCATTCTGCTGCGTACAAATTAGAAACAAATTGTCTACTTAACCCTGAAATGGCCATTCTATTTTATCTCAAATTAAATTTTCAGTAGTCCCATAACGGTCGTAAGATTAGATACGACGGCGATTTGTCTGACGTCACGCCATTATAGATTTATTATGGAAATGTCGACGTTTAAAATTGGGGGAGTACTGAGGGCTTAGCACGAAAAGATTGACGTTAGCATGAGGCTAGCGAATTGATATGCCATCCTTGTCACACTACGGATTTACTAAATAAACATGAACGTGATAACACGATTACTCGCTAGCATCACGCTTACGTCAATCTTTTCGTGTTAAGGGCTCTAAAATTATAACTATGGCCACCCTTATAAAACGGTCTGCCTTTAAATTTCCTGGTAGCTTAGGGTTTCAAATCAGAGGTTCAGTTTTAAGTTAAGATATCCCGATTACGATGATTCAGTTAAGATTGCCGTCAAACCTTATTATACTGTTGAATTTTGATGGCATTTATTATGGAAATTTTGGTTTATTTGTACCTAATTCTTACCATTGTAAACAAATCAAAATTTTTAAACAGAAATAACTTATAATATTCGTACTTGTAATATTTATTGCAGCCGCTATCACAACCTTGTCACACAAATTTGTCCAAAAACTTTTCATTATTTATTTAAGCAAGTAAAAAAATTAATACCAAGGTTATTATAACACAATCTGTTGACTTTCACGATGTAACTTGAAAAAAATGTACAACGGTAAAAATAATAGTTTAGTTTACAAGGCACGGCTTTAGACAATAATTTATTAAAACAGAGGTAATAAAAAGATGGCCAGTAGAAACGTTAACACGAACGTTATGTTTCATAAAAGCATTTTTGGGTTAAAACCGAAAATAAATAAAGAAAAACTAAAACAAACTCGCACAAAACTCACTAAATCTAATTAGTGTTAAACATAATTGAAAGAGGCGCGTAGCGCTTCGTGGCCACTTGTTCTGGCGATCATCAATGTTAATCAGCGTTCTGCTCAGTCAGTCTGAGATGGATGATGGTTTGTTGCATTTCCGTTTTTTTCCTCTTTACATAAAACGTAACCATTCCTTGTCGTGGGTACGTTTATAAACATTACATTCATATACAAGGTGTAACATACTAAACTCAAGACCTGAAAGTAGTTTATTCTAAATCGGTAACTGAATTCATTCCAACTAATTTTAATAATATAAATTTAATTAACCTGTAGTATATTATTGATTCAAAGCAATATGGAGTTTTCAAATGCATTTCAAAAACGTATTTATAAATATGCACACATACACGTACAAGTTTCGTTGTAAATTGGGATATGAAAGTACTTTGTAAAATGATTAAAAAACCGTAAATTTGGTTTTCGTATTGAATTTTTGAAGCAATTATCTAATCGGGGTGTCTGAGGTCTTGCGTTATTTACGATACATCTTGTATATAAACATCCAGACTGGAACAGATATTTGTGGGTCACACGAAAATTTGTTCCGTGCGGGGATTAAGCCCGCGACTATCTGGTACTGTGGGTTTAACGGCTTAAGCGCTTCCATATATCTATCTATTGTCTTTAAGGCTAGTTGGAAACTCAACTAAACTCTTATGAATAATTTATTCAAAACAAGATCATAATTACGTAGCATTTTCCCAATGATTTTCTAATTAGAGAATGTCTGTATCTTTGGGTTTGACGACTGGACGTATACCAAAGGAGAAGTCAACATATATACTTTTATTGCTTTAATTTGCTCCGTTAAGAAATTTCGATTGAGGGTAGTTGAAGTGAAAACATCTTTTATTCGTAGCTCTGTTATAATTTAAATTAAAATTGTAATTTACTCACATTTTATCTTCCTTATGTACTAAGTTTTTATATCCTCTATTACACTCACTCTCACTATCACTTTCTTCTTTTAAACTCATTTAAATCTTCATAAAATGGACCTTTTTACAAAGCTCTCCAACTGCATGGAAGATCTCTCTGCAACATTCTCTGCAAGGATGGATCATTATGAAGATGAACTGAAGGCTGCTGGCGGCGAGGCATCCCATAAATCTATAGCAAGTCTCTCCAAGGACTTCATGGATTTCAAGAGCTTGATGTGGAAGACAGTGGCATCCATTAAAACTCAGATGGAACTGTTGGTGTTGGGCTTAGATCGTCACGAGATGGCTTCCCGAAACAAGGTACTCCTTCTCCATGGTCTTCCAGAGAAGAAAGATGAGGACATCACTTCTTTGGTAGTCCAGACATTAAGAACTAAATGTGAAATTGCCAGCATCAAGGCTTCCGATATAGCGGTTTGTCACCGCCTTGGAGCCGCCGTGGGTAAGGCACGTCCCCTCCTCGTGAGGTTTCAAAGCCGCGATCGGCGTGGTGAGGTCTGGCGCAAGAAGACCGAATTAAAGGGCACTGGGCTGACGCTCTCGGAGTTTTTGACCAAACCGAGGCATAACACATATCCTCAATGCGCGTAAGCACTTTGGAGTAAGGCAGTGTTGGACTTCCGAGGGGAAGATCGTCATTCTGCTTCCAAATAAGGCCCGGCGCAAGATAGAATCTGCGGCTGAGCTGCGACATCTAATAGCTCAATTTCCGGTGGCGGCGTCGACGTCGGAGGCTGCTGCGGAATCCCAAGGTGCAGCGTCTGGCCCGAGTACAGGGTGTCCGAAGCCGGCCGATAAGAAATCGCGCAAAGCAGTGAAGTAGTCTTCGGTACTTGCAATTTACTACTTTATGCTATTTTTAAAATATTTCTCTCCTATATAAATAATTATAATCTATCTATCTATCTCTATCTATCTATAACCTCACGCCAGATCCCTTGCGGGGTAGGCAGAGAGTACAGAGTTCCAACAGGCTCTTTCCTTACATACCTCTCTGGCTTCCTCGACTCTCATAGTTCGTCTCATACACGCTCGCCGGTTACGGAGACTCTTGACTTTTCCATCAGATAAGACTCGGTTTATTTGGTCGTGGTAAGATAGTCTAGGTCTTCCCCGGTACCTGCATACTTCCACTTTCACATTGTATATCTGTTTTGTCATTCTTTCCTCTGGCATTCTTTCTATATGCCCGAACCAACGGAGCATGCCCTTTCTCATCTTTACACCGATACTATCTTTCATACCTACTCGCTGTCTTACTATGCTGTTGCTAATGCGGTCGGTCAGCTTCACTCCGCACATCTTCCGCAGAGCTCGCATTTCTACCGCATTTATCCTACTTTCATTCTCCTTCTTACATACCCAGCTCTCGCTACCATATAACAGCGTTGGGACAAGAACTCCGTTATGTATGGCCAGCTGCGCCTTATGGCTTAAGTGCCGGCTCCCGAGTAGCTTTCCCATCGCACCATTCACTCTGTTCCCTTCACTCACTCTTCTCTCTATGTCAGCGGTGTATTTCCCATCCTTACTGAAGGCGCATCCAAGATATACAAACTCATTCACTTGCTCCAGCACATCGTTACCAACCACAATCCTTACATTCGTTCTGGTTTCTTCCCTTTCAAAAACCATAATCTTGGTTTTCTTCACATTCAAGTGTAAGCCATTGATCATGCAGTCGTCTTTCATAACTGTGACTAGTGTTTGCAGATCAGTGGCTGTTGGCGCTATTAAAACCGCGTCATCTGCATAAAGTAGATGGTTTACCACTAAGTCACCCATTTGTACACCTTCATTCATCGCTTTCAGTCTTTGAAGACTTTTGTCCAGATATATTATAAACAGTCTAGCGGACAACACGCAACCCTGCTTGACGCCGATTTTAACGTCAAACCAGGGTGACCTGTTACCACCCACCCGTACGCATGCCTTGCAGTCCACATAAGTGGACTGGACGGCTCGCAACAGAGTGCCATCTATACCATACTCTGGCAAAATGTCCCAAAGTCTCTTTCGCACAACTCTGTCAAATGCCTTCTCCAGATCTACAAAACCGCAGAAAACCTTCCGGCCCACTGCCAGATGCTTCTCTACGATGTTGCGGAGTGAGAAGACTTGATCCGAACATCCTCTTCCAGACCTGAAACCCCCTTGTGCCTCGCACAACATTCCATCGGACTTCACGCGCATTCTCCGTTCAATAATTTTACCGTACACCTTGGCTGCCAAGCTGATCAAACTGATGGCTCTGTAATTGGCGCAGTCATATTGTGAACCCTTGCCTTTATACAAGGGTACTATGACTGCGCGGCGCCAATCTGTAGGGACTCTACCGGTCCTCCAGCAAAGGTTTGCAAGGGCCCGGAAAGCGTCCCGGACGCAAGTTCCACCATATTTGACCATCTCGGCAGATATCATGTCTACTCCCGCAGCTTTACCGTTTTTCATACTTCCTATCGCCCATTCAACTTCTTCCATAGTGATGTCCTCCGTTGATTCTGGTGCCGCAATCTCGCCTTTAGGCACGTCTGCGGCATCAGCATCCGGGTCATCTCCATACATTTCTCCAAAATATTCACTCCACCGGTTTAGCACAGCTTGTGTGTCTGCAAGAATGTCACCATCTTTAGATTTTATCCTTTCCATTCTGGAGCCTGACGAATCACCTCGAGCCTTTCTCACCTTGCTCCAAAAGAGTTTGGCGTTGTTCTCGAAGTTCTTCGCCAGCCTCTCCTCCTCAATCATACTGGCTCTTTCACGCTTTTCTTTCACTAAAGTTTTAGTGGCATTCTTGCATTGCCGGTATATTTCTTTCTTCATCTCTGTCATACTGGCATTCAGGTTCAAAGAAGATACATAGTCCTGCCACGCTTTCTTCTTACTTTCTACGGAGCTTTGCAACTCCGCATCCCACCATGCATCACCTTTTGCTGTAATATGCTTCTTTGAGCAACCACATACTTCTTTCGCGGATTCCACCAAACTCTCTTTCAGGCTATTCCAGCATTCATCTACATTTGAGTCCGAAGAGCCTGCTGTCAAAAGCTTGTCCCGGACTCTGTCTTCATACATTCTCCTCACGCTCTCATCTTGCAACTTTTCAACCTTTAATCTTTCAAGGTCTCCGAAGGGGATACGCTCTCGCCAGTGCCTCCACTTCCTGAACAGACCACTAAACCGCGCAACTACGAGATAGTGGTCTGATTCCAGAGTGGGGCCTCTATACGCACGCGTATCTTGTAGTTTGCTTCGGAGACGGTTATCAACCAGGATCAGATCTATCATGCTTTTTTGTTCATTCCTTCTCCACGTATACATATGTATGTCCTTATGCTGGAATATCGTATTAGACACAAGGAGACCCCTTTCCAAACAAACATCTACAATGAGCTTACCTGCATCATTCACTCTCTTATCACCATAAGGACCCAGAGCAGCGTCGCAAGTTTGCCGCCTGGTTCCTACCCATCCGTTCAGATCGCCACACAGAATCACCTTTTCGTTAGCCTCAGCCAAATCCAGAACTTCCCTGACATTATCCCAAAACTTCTCAAGGTCCTGGGGTGTCGACGAGCTTACGGGAGCATACGCTGCGACCAAAAATACTCTAGTGACACCCAGTTTTAAACGGACCCAGAGAAGTCTCGCATCGCACAGGCCATAATCTCTCACTCCAGAGGCCAGGCGACGGGACAGCAAGATACCCACCCCCATGCTGGCACGACTGCTCTGCGGTACACCAGACCACAGAGCCATCGTTCCATCAGGCAGATCACAGGTTTCACTGCCCCTCCGCTTAGTCTCTGTTACACACAGAGCATCCAGGCGTCTCTCTTTCATTACATCAATCACCTCATGCATCTTATCTTCCATACCACCTCTTACATTCCAAGTGCCTATTCGGCACTCTGCACCCCACGACTCGCCAGTTCGGGCCCGGCGTGATGGGTGGCGGCCCCCATCGCCGCTTCCACCTATATTCGTACCGACGGGGGCGGGCCGGTACGCGTCGCCTCGGGGGGACGCCCTAGCCCGCACTGCGGTACGTCTTCGGTCCAAGATTGCAGCCATAATGACTGGCAGGGGTCGCGACGAGCACGCTCTTGGACAGACCCCCTATAGATAATTATAATCTATCTTTCTAAAATTTCTTCTCTAAAATTTCTTATATAATATTAGGTACTTTCTGTTTGTTTAGTGTTTACTACAAGTTTAGCTGCGCGCGTTCGGAAATGTTGCGCCCAAGTTTCGAGTTATGTGCTATGTTCGGATAGTTCATGATATCTGGATATCAGTCCTTTATTCAATTTGTGAAAAATCGGCGAGTGTAAAGAGGAGTAGTAGTCGCTTGTTCATTTATAGTTATTAGTTATTTTATATATATTAGTTAATTCATATTATATATATTTATGTTAGATTTGCCAGATGATAGTTTAATATCTTGCTCTTCTTCTTGTGCATCGGATGATAGCTACGCATCAGCTTTTAATGATGATTCCGTTCACCTGCGCGATCAGCTGTCTTCTTATTTCTCTTCTTTCAGAAAATTCTTCAATGTAGTACATATAAATGCTCAGAGCATTCCCGCCCATCATGCTGATTTGTTATCATCTTTTGCCTCTGAACTCATACACGCTGTCCTTGTCTCCGAGACGTTCCTCAAACCCGCTGTTCCTTCCACACAATTTCCTCTGCCCGGGTACAAACTTGTGCGCAATGACAGAACGGGCAAGGGAGGTGGAGGGGTTGCAGTTTATCTCCGTGGAGACATTATTTATAAAGTTGTTGATCAGTCTCCGAGTATCTATTCAAATTTTGCAGAACACCTTTTTATTGAAATCATGATTAACCACACTAAAATTCTTTTAGGTGTTTACTATAGTCCTTCTTGTCATATTGATTATTTCCTTTCTTTTGAATCTAAACTTGAATATTTTTCATCACTATATGACAACACTATTATCCTCGGAGACTTCAACACTTGTCTGCTCAAGGGTGATACGCGCAGCCGTGAACTCCAATCTCTTGTCTCTTCTATGAACATGCATATTCTTCCACTTTATGCTACTCACCATGCCCCCCACTGTTCTCCTTCACTTCTAGACCTAATCCTAGTATCCGACCCTAGTAAGGTGGCTGTACATGGGCAACTTCCAGCCTCTTTTTCTTATCACGATCTTGTTTTCCTCTCATATAAAATTCGCACACCTAAACGCAAGTCTAAGATTCTTCTTCTTCGTAGTTTTAAAACTATTGATCTGGATCGTTTGAGAGAAGACGCGGGTAATATTGACTGGTCTTCTGTATACAACTGCGCTGACTTGGACACTAAAGTGATCGCCTTTAATAAACTGCTGTTAGACCTTATTGATGTGCATGCTCCTATAAAAAAAGTAAAAGTGAAACATTCTCCTGCACCATGGTTGTCTGACATCATCAAAAAAGAAATGTCTAAAAGAGACAAAGCTAAAAGACGGTATATGAAGTTCCCTACAGATGAGAATTGTTCTCTGTATAAAAAGTTACGAAATCGCTGCAGTCGTATGTGTAGGGATGCTAAGCGACGCCACATTAACGCTTCAGTTCAAAATTTCAATACGGCTCTGGCATGGCAATTCCTTAAGTCTCTAGGTATCGGGAAATCTACTAACGATTGCATCCTAGATATCGACCTTAATGCTATTAATGTGCACTTTTCAAAATCTCCTGTCACTTTAGACAATGATATTAAAACTTCAACACTCTGCAACCTTTCTTGCCAACCTCTGCCTGTATGTCCTCAGTTTTCTTTTCGGCAAGTCACAGAGGAAGAGGTCAAAAAATCCATCTTATCGATTTCTACCAAGGCTATCGGTGATGATGGCCTTCAAATTCAAATGTTTCGCCCCCTCGTGGATGAACTTATTTCTGCTATTTCCCACATTATCAATTATTCACTTGAATCTAGCTCCTTTCCCTCAGCGTGGAAGAAGGCCTATGTTTTACCGATTCCTAAAGTTTCAAATCCCTCTTCAGTCTCGCAATTCCGTCCAATTTCTATACTTCCCGTCCTGTCTAAAGTTCTTGAAGGTGTTGTCCAGAAACAACTATCTTACTTTCTTGCCTCTAACAGCCTGCTTAGTCCTTACCAGTCTGGATTCCGTACTGGCCATAGTACAGTAACTGCACTGGTCAAGATTACTGACGACATTCGATTGGCCATGGAAAACAAACAACTTACAGCTCTGGTTCTACTGGACTTTAGCAGTGCCTTCAATTCTGTCGATTTTGACATTCTCTTGGGAATCCTATCCTCACTTAACGTATCTTTCTCTGTAACTGCTTGGTTCAATTCATATCTTCGCGGTCGCTCGCAGATGGTCCGCTCTAACGAGGCCTCCTCAGGATGGTGTAAAGTTTCTGCGGGCGTACCGCAAGGTGGCGCACTCTCTCCTCTTCTCTTCTTGGTATTTATCGATGCGATCACTAAAGTTATAGCTTCACACTATCATCTCTACGCAGATGACTTGCAGCTGTACCGTCATTTTAAGGTCGAAGAATTGTCGGTAGCAATTACTGCCATCAATAATGATCTTAAAAACATCAATCAATGGGCTAAGGGATTTGGACTTTTAGTCAACCCAACCAAATCGCAAGCTCTCATTATTGGTGGCAGGCATTTCTACAATCTCCTGGACCATCAGTCTCTCCCCCCAATAATTTATGACTCTGTATACCTTATACCACCAGTGCGAAGAATTTAGGCGTGTATTTGGATTGCAATCTTTCCTGGAGCACTCACATTGCGGAAGTCAGCAGGAGGGTATACTTCTCGTTTCAATCTCTCAAACGTCTCCTGAAGTTCCTGCCCTTTCAAACGAGAATAATTCTTGCCCATTCCTTCCTTCTATCACTTTTAGACTATGCTGATGTTTGTTTTCTTGACGCTACAGAGGAACTTCTTAATAAACTCGAACGCCTGCAGAATTTATGTATCCGCTTCATTTTTGGTCTACGCAAGTATGATCATATCTCTGTGTATCGAATGAAACTGAAGTGGCAACCTGTTCGGCGAAGTCGGGATTTACATATTCTCACTCTTCTGTTCTCTGTTCTCTATAACCCTAACTCACCTGAATATCTTCGCGAACGCTTCGAATTTCTTATTCCTCGGGGCAAAACTTGTCGTACAGCTACCTCTCTCCTTCTCCGAACTCCCCGTCATACTTCCAGCCTTTATGATGGCTCCTTCACTGTACGTGCGGTGAAACTATGGAACTCCCTTCCACATATCATACGCGTTAACTGTTCTCTGGATGTTTTCAGGTAAAGAGTAAAAGAGCATTTCCTTTGCAATTGATATAAATTTTATTATATTATTTATATTATTAATTATTTTATATTTATATAAGTATATATCTATGTATATAAACTTATGTATATAGGTGTATTTATTTGTATAGTTTTTAATTTAGTATATGTTAGTATAATTTATGTATGCAGAGACTTCGATATTTGTTTTCATTGTTATCTTTGTTTTATTCGTTTTTTTTTTAGAGTTTACTGAATAGTTTGTTGTACAATTGCCTTCACGTATACGTTAAATATTCTCTTTGCACTCCAAGGTTAACTGGTAGACAACTCAAATTGAGTTAAGTTCGCCTTTGTACATCATGTCTGTAAATGTACTTACCAATTTATGTAATTTTGTACAATAAAGAATAAATAAATAAAATAAATAATGATCGAGGGTTTACTGGGTGTAATGAAAACGCAGGTTAAGGATTTATTGTATTTTAAGATTTACACCAGATAATATAAAATTAGGTGGGGCCAGGTTGGTACCCGACGCTATTATATGACAGTGAGAGTTGCATATGTAAGGAAGAGAGTGAAAGCAGGATAAATGGGGTCGAAATGCAAGCTATGCGGAAGATGCGCGGAGTCAAGCTGACCGACCGTATTCGCAACAGCGTAGTAAGAAAGCGTCTTGAGGTGAATATATTTCATATCGGTGTAGAGGTGAGAAAGGATATGTTTCAGTGATTCAGGCATGTAGATGTCGCAGAAAAGAATGATAAAACAGATATACAAAGCAATAGTGGAAGTAGGTAGGTGCCGGGAGTCAAGAGTCTCCGTAACGGGCGAGCGTGTATGATACGTATTATGAGAGTGGCGGAAGCCAGAAAGGTCTGTAAAAAAATAATCTGTTGAAACTCTGTACTGTCTGCCTACTCCGCAAGAAATCTGGCCTGATGATATGGATAGATAGACCTCTCTATTTTCCAGAACTCATGAGCCACTACATGAGGCGCTATGTGCTTCTCTATGACTACATATTAAAGTAGAATAACGACTATATATGTAACATGTTTATTAGGTAAATAGTAGATAAGTCATGTTATACACTCTTAAAGTGGCACGTTTAAATTAGACTAATGGGTCTATCATTCACCATTATTTAATCGTCACGTCGAGGAATTATTTATTTGTATTTTTTCCACGTACATTGATATTCAAACCTATATGTAAAATCGAGATAGTTAACAAGAATAGTTTACCCACCCTCAACGCAATTAAAGTGTTGTACCACTTTTTATACATTATATTAATTCTATTTGTCATTGTTCAAGCAAGCATATTTACACAAATTATGTAAAAAGGCGGACATAACTTAATGTAAGTTATCTACTAGCTAATCTTTGAGTGAAGAGATATCATATCATTAGACTGACGAAGCATGTTTTGTATGGGACCTCGCACTTACAACCATCTGCCAAAGCGTATACTAGAAATAACTGATAGGAGTATTTTTAAATGTCTATGTATCATGATAACTACCTTGCCTATTTATCTTAGGTATTTACGTAACTACCAAGTTTCTTTAGCCTCCACGCTTACCTGGGTACCTGCACAATAATACCGTACAAGTACCACTAATCGCCAAATAAACCAATAAATGTTATTAGCATTTTTGATTCCTTACACAATCATAGTTATTTGCTATTTAGGTATATGGTGCGTTGTTAAAAAAATATGAGAAAATGTCAACAAAATAGTATGAAAATATCCACAGACCGATATAAACAAGAACCCTTTGAGATTGTCAAAAATAGGTCGCCCAGTGAAAGATCTATTTGTAAATATGGTAAACAATTTTTAAGAAAAAAAGATTTTAATAAAGGAAGGTTCCTTTAAAAAGGATAAGAGCGTACTATGATCGTTGTAATAATGGTAACATTTTGAATGTGTCGTCTACCTTATTTGCTCATTAACATAATGTATGAGACAGGAATGTGGTATTTGAACGCACACGTCATTAACTACACATTTACCTTTTGTATGTATTGCATGAATACCGTCACGTATGTTTTGATGTCAAGAGAATATCGCCACCCGTACAAAAACATTTTCACCGTATCAAACCATTTAAAAATACGCCAGATGCTTAGAAGACAACCTGCAAAAATAATAACATAGAAAATTTGTAATTACATATTTCTGGATCTGAATAAATTAATCCGGAATGCGTAATTTATTTTTTAAAAACTGTTAAATTCAAATATATTGTTTATATCCCAAGAGCCGGATACTAAAAAGAGCAAAGGAAAAATTAATTTCCATCTAGTGTAAACTACTCCTTGAAGATGCGTCACGTGCACCAACAAAATTTGGAACTGTAATGAGAATAATACATTTTCGTAAGTATTATGAAGAAGAAAAAATGGCGGATGGCGCGGTGTGAAATTTTTGGGTTTACGTGTTTATGAAGCATATTACCACGATAAAAAAGGTAATATTATTTACTGAAATGAGTAGAGTTCACTAGAAAATAAAATAAGACTGGCTATACTCAATAAAGTTGTGGTTATTGAATGTTGTGTTTTTTCTTATCTTTAGTAGTTACCTACCTTAGAAGTGTACATGGATGGTAAAAGGTTTCGGAAAGCTTAAGTACCTATGATGGATTAGATAAGTATCACTATTAACGTAGATATTTATGTGCAAATTCCTTTACAATCGTTTGATGAATGTATTAGACTGGCCTGGTGAGTTCGGAGAAGTTGAGTAAATCCATCCTTGAAAACGAAAATCTTATAGCAGCATCCGACGCTACAACACTTCACTTTAACTGGAGTTAGAAATGCTTGTTGGTGCAATACTTATTCAAAATGTAGGCAAAGTGCTTATGTTGCTAGAGTTCAGTGCATAAAGAATACTACGGAGTCGCCAAGTTTTTAAAAGCCAACACTTTGGTCTGACTTTAGAGTATCACTAGATACGAATTAAATTTTGCTTTGCAGTAGAATGAGAAAAATGGGACGAAAGTATTACTCTATACATTATACTCTATGTTTAATATGTATGTAGTATTAATATTATACATTAATAGCGAATACATCATTCACTTTCGATTTGCCGACGACATTGTGATCATGGCGGAGTCGCTGGAAGATCTAGGACGAATGCTTGGAGACCTCAACAGAGTATTCCAACAAGTGGGTCTTAAAATGAACATGGACAAAACGAAAATAATGTTTAATGTCCATATCGCACCCACCGCCCTCACCGTAGGGAACTCTACCTTTAAAGTTGTCGACGAATACATTTATCTGAGACAGGCAGTGCGGTTAGGTAGGTCCAACTTTGAGAGAGAGGTCAATTGACGAATCCATCTCGGCCGGGCAGCGTTCGGGAAGCTGCGCAACATCTTCTCGTCGAAAATACCTCAGTGCCTCAAGACTAAAATTTTTAGTCAATGTAACACACATTGTGATGAGTGATGACATACGGATCAGAGACGTGGTCTCTTACAATAGGTCTCATAAAAAAGCTCAGGGATGCTCAGCGAGCTATGGAAAGAGCTATGCTCGGCGTTTCTCTACGTGATCGAACAGGAATGAGGAGATTCGTAGAAGAAACAAGGTCATCGACATAGCCCTCAGGATTAGCAAGCTGAAGTGGCAATGGGTAGGCCACATAGCATGAAGATCGGACAGGCGTTGAGGTAGATAAATTCCAGAGTGGAGACCACGTACTGGCAAGCGCAGCGTAGGACGACCGCCTGCCAGATGGACTGAAGATCTAGTGAAAATCGCAGTAAGTTGTTGGATGCAGGTGGCCTCGGACCGGTTACGCAGGAAAGCGATTGTGGAGGCCTATGTTCAGCAGTGGTCAAGTATAGGTTGAGATGATCTTTATCTGTAAATGAGAGAACCATGTAGCCATTCACATGAATAGTTTAACTCGGTTAATTTAATTTAGACTCACCTGATACTACATTGTTCTCCCATACCCCACAACAAAATGTAGATGGAAAGATTGTAAAAATATTATTTTAAAACAGTAACCGTGGAGTTTCTTGCCCTTCTTCTCCACAGGAATGACATTCCGAAGTGGTGGTAGAGTCTTTGTTACTATTTTGACGATTCATAAATACTGTAATGGTTTACATGAATAAAAAATATTCTGATTCTGATTCTGATGATTTATATTATGTTTGTATATGGTAATTTCGTTATTTCATAAGTAATTCTTAGATTGTTGTGCAAATGGCCTCACTTCCACAAAAGTGTTTTGTCAACACTCAAAGGTTGACTGGTGGATAGGATATCTCAAATTTCAAAATCTCGAGTTAAGTTCGCTTTTGCACTTCATAAACTCTAACTCAAATAACTTATTTTGTACTGCTACGACCCGGACATACTCCGATATCTCGAAAACCTTTTATTCAGGGATGTCGATTCTAAAACCCCCTATGTATTTGTCAAGAAAGATCTAGAATCCGCTTTTAAGTGCCAAAACGTCTAGAAAGTTCGTCCCCTTTTATTATCGCCGGCGTGCGTTCGCGGTAAACTAATATCTACTTACGTACGAGTAGGTACGTAATAATAATACCTTTGTGGAATGCGCCGGCTATTGTTCGATGTACCTGGGCATTTCTATCTACGTAGTTGGAGGGTTCGCGTCCGTTCTAGAACTTTCATACGGTATAAAACGGACATTCAGCGCGGTGATGGACACAGTCTCTTTTGGGAAGCGACAGCGATCAAATCGAGAACAAGTGATCTAAGTGGAATACACCAGCGACCTTAGCAACGATATACGGATTCAACGAGTGACTCAGCGACTTGAAAGCTGTAATTGAGTACTAACAAGAGAAGTACTAGTGTGTGTTTAGTACTTGTTTATACTTGCATTCGACGTACTGTTTTGTTCGAACAGCGCCTAATAAAGTACTTCGCATATTATTCGGCATTTATTTACCCCGTAACGTAACAGTACAGACCCTGCAGGCGGGCACTTACAAATAGTTAATTTACGTTTTTTATTTAAATCTTTTTAACTGCTAATCAGAAGATCTGCCATTGAGAAGATCTGGCGAAGAAACTCAGCGGGCTTATCTTTTTTATTTAATTCTCTTTCTTTTTAACCGACTTTTAAAAAGGAGGAGGTTCTCAATTCGAATGTATGTTTTTTTTGTATGTATGTTGCGCGATCATTCCGCCAATTATGAATCGATTTTGATAATTCTTTTTGCACTGGATTCAGTATAGCACCAAGGTGGTCCTATTTTAATTTTATCGGTATTGGACCTTGGACTTGGAGGATACACCAGGGAACTCCTTAACGACAAACAATACGAATGCATAGATTGAGATATTATGGGTATTACATCAATCCTATAGTTATCCTGCCATAGAACTAAACAGAATATTAACCGACTTTAAAAAGGAGGAGGTCAAGAATTCGTCTGTGTTTTTCAATAACGTCTTTATTTATGAACTGATTTTGATGATTCTTTTTGCGTTGGGTTTAGTAATCTAGTTTAGTAAAATAAAAGTATTAGTAAATCGGTAATGAACTTTAGACTTTGAAGATACACCAGGGGACTCCTTAACGGCGAACAGCACGAGTGTATAGATTCCGTTATTATGGTTATTATATCAATCCTGTAGGTACCTTGCAGTACGCCTCAGCAAAATAATACAATATAGGTTTATAAATATTAGTAAATAATACACTTGTCACTTAAAATTGTAAAAGAAGTCTTTTTTTTCAAATATTTCTTTTCTATTTTTTCTCTTCATACTGTGTAGATACAATGTTTAGGTTACAATTAAATATTTAAAGATCTAGCTCAAATCATTGTGTAAGTGTGTTAATAAAGAAAAAATAAATAATATAAATTTGTTTTCTTTATGACAGGGTTGCCACAGGTATCTTAAACTCACGGTTCCTCAATGAATTTTAAATTATTTATTCTCGGGCCCATTATTTCACACGTACTCAGAACGTAATGCCGAACTTTAAGTTCGTTTTACTATGAACACATTTTTACAAAGTTTTCCTTCAAGAATAAACCCAGATGTTATATTTTAGTTTTAAAAGACTCTTGAAAAATTGCAAAAAATGTTTTTATCTTAACAATTTTAGGAGCACACAAAACAACCTTTCATATTCCAATTAATCGACCGTCTTCTACTGATCACGTTGAAAGCAATAGCATTTTCATGTGCCTACGTAAAAAATAAAACCTGTTTTGAAGGCTTAGTTTTATCAGAAGACCTAATCCAATCTTCTTTCATTGCTAGTTACATCCGACGGCCATTATCAATTTAGTCTAGGGCATTTGGGCCAAATGAAGAATTCGAAGGTTCTCTAGATAAGTGACCGTATTGTGTTAGGTAAGTACTGGCTCGATAAAAATAAACTAGAGTACGGACTCAAGTACACACGATGGTTTTATAAAACGTTCAGTTCAAAAATACGCGACTGACTATTTCTCCTAATCCCTTACCCTAATGTCGCACTAGCGCTTTTTCGAGAGCGTTAGTCAAGCGCTAAAACCTTGTATGTTAAGTATATTTAATGAGAGGATTTTTGGGGAATTCGTAAGCTTACTTTATTAATCTGTTTGGTTGGGATTATACAAAAAGAATTGCAGACAAGACGGCAAATAAAACCTTTACTACATAAACGTCACATGCCTCATGCGGAGATGGCAGAGGTGTACTGTGTACACACATATTATGCCGACAATGTAAGGTCACATTGTAATATGGGACGAGCCTATCGCTATAATACTATCTAATGCTACAATCGGTCACCAATCTCAAACTGACAGAGTTAAAAGCTGCTTAACCTTGGTGGTCGCTAAAACGCCGCAGTCTAGCTACGTGCTACGACGGTGATTTAGCCGATTTTTAAGTAGTAAGTAATTTTTAAGAGTAATATAGTTACATTCATGTTTAAATATTTACCTACAAGAAAACGCTAACATTTGTTTTATTTTATTGACAGAACAGATAAATAAATGTAGAAAATAAAGACCATTTAATACTTTGACTCAAGCCCCCACATGTTCAGGCAAAATGAAATAGAACGCCAAAGGCTGTGATCTTAACATGAAGTCCAGTAAAATATACATTCGCTGACATTAGATTTAAACTGAAATAGACTTTGAAAACGCGTCACTGAGCTCAGCTCGCCAATTATAATATCACGAACTAGAATCTCAAAGTAAACTTAATATTTCAACCGTAAATATTATGATGAAATATCCAAGAGAATGTTTTATGATAGTGGGTAGAGGTGCGTTCACATTGAAGTTCCTTTTCTGCAGATTTTTTTAAACGTATAGTTGTATAAATTATCATTATAAATGACAATTGTTTTTAAAGTCTTTACATCAGACATCATGGTATTTATAATAGAGGGCTAAACACAAATCATTTAACGATATTTTAACGCTATTGTCGACGTTATGGTCGAGGAATTATGCAATCATGGCATCTTTATTTAAAGTAAATTTGTAATGTATAAAAGACGGCATATCAACTCAATAGTGTTACGATAACGGCATTTTGTTCGTGCTAAGCCAGCTATTAATCCGGCTGTCTTGTCTCCTTCCCTTAGGAGTTTGGTACGTTCGTATCAATATGCCAAATAATTCTAAAGGTTGCAAGATTTAATATAATATTCCAATTGAATCCGTACTTAAGCGATACTGTTTTCAGATACTTGTTCTAAAAGATTTACTAACTCAGACAGTCATGAATTGGGCAAAATCACTTACACTAACAGTAAATTTTGGCTACTTTGAATTCCAAGCTAACATAAAAAACGTGGATATTTTATGGCACTCATTTTCGTAGTAAACCAACATTTGCAGAAATTAAATTTAACGATGGGTATCGAGAACCAATCTTATTATAACTATAATATTAGATGTATATGAATTTTGTTTTTAACTCTCAAGATTGCTCTCAAAGTGTTCTAAGTAATTTAACTTCACTGTAACAAAATCATGCCAGCTTCATTAGTCATCAGAGCCCTTTCCACCACGCAAGAGAAAGGCCTTTAATCTAAATTCGCAATGAGATTTCTTTGGTGTACATTACAAGCTTTCTTTTATTTAACTTACGAGGATTATTTGATTTGCTCAACTCTTGCAAGCTGAAATTTGACAGGTTCAGTTCTGATAACAATGTTATTAAGATAGATAAGCGTGATCTGATTCTACACCTAGGATTGGCTCCTGACAAAAATCTCTTCAACGGCTAACAACATAGGCATGAAATATTGTATACACTTTCATTTTAAATTGGCCGTTTCAAATTGCTTTAAAATATTGCTATAAAAGAAATGTGTTTTACTATCAACGTGTTTTTAGAGATAAAACACAAAATAATACCTACTTCCAGTGTGAAAGTGTCCTATGGGAGCATTGTTGCTGCAAAGTTACTTTTCCCATTTATTTCGTCCAGATTTCGTGAGGCATTAAATTGGGTTCGCGGATGGCCGCAGATGTCTTCGCGGAATATCCGGAGATCGGGCATATGCCGACCGGCGGATTTAAATAGGTTCGTGCCCTTCAATCTGGCTGTCCGATGTATTTGGGTTTATTTCGTCTTGGAATATTTTGTTGTATGATAGGATGTATTCCGTAATATGTACTTGTATGTTATTTGCTATTTTCAAAGCTGTTGTTGATGGTTTTATAATTTTTTGTATAAACGTCGCCCGACGCTAGGATTAATTCTTGTGTTGTGGGTGCGTTTACAAACATGAAAATTAGCACACACAAATACCTAAACCGAAACGAATAATTGTGGGTCAAACAAAGATTTGTCCCGTGCGGGAATCGAACTCGCGACTATTAGACACAGCGGGCGGAGCGATTTAAGCTCTTCACCACTGCGCTAAATCGTCCTATTTATATATCTCTAATTGTACCATGTATATTATACTATTATCGCTAATTATAAATATCTATATATCACCACGCTAATTCCCCTGCGGGGAGGCAGATAGCACAGAGATCCAAGAGGTTCTTTCCTATATTTATTTTTAATTGATATATATTTAATTTGGAGAAGAAGAGCAGTAATAGCCTAGTGGTTAGACCGTTGGGCTGCAAAGTCAGAGGTCTCGGGTTCAAACTCAGGTAGGCACCTCTGTCTTTTCGAAAGCATGTGCTCATTAAAAATTAATTATAACTTGCTTTAACGGTGGAGAAAAACATCGTGAGGAAACTTGCAGGCCTAAGAGTTTTTCGAAGTTGTGTGAAGTTCGCCAACCCGCACTGGGCCAGCGTGGTGGACTATGCCCTAAACCCTCTCAGTTTGAGAAGAGGCCCGTGCCCTACGGTAGGACAGTTTCTTAACCGGGCTATTATTATTAGTATATTTAATTTATTTAACATATAAATTAAAAAAGAATACAAATAAGATTTAATTTTTAGGTATTATAACGTAAACCGTTGTAAAATATGGGCTGCTTAGGGAATATAGGTGTAGATATACTGTAGTATTGGCATACGCGTGATGGTGCTGTAATAATAATAACAGCCTATACTGTCCCATTGCTGGGCAAAGGCCTTCTCTCACAATTCGAGGTGAGAAATATTAGGTCGAGGTCGAGGTCAGTGGAGATTGGTGGAGGTAGGTTTGTGGTCATCTGCTGTTGGAACTTATCAAGCCGCCTATAAGGCTTCCAAATCAGCTTAACGACTACCATATTAGTGGTAGCTGGGACCAACGGCTTAATGTGCCTTCCGAAGCACGGGTGCTGTAATAATTACAATGAATAGAATTCTTTGTGGGTCTGGTGGTGAATAAACAATACGGTCGGTAATCGTAAGGTCCTTAATTAAAATCCTAGATCGTACAAAAATGTGATTTATTGTGATCGCAATATTCGCCACAAGACCTACTAGTTCCTATGTGTTTATTCAGGTAATAAACGATATGTGTGCCCAATTTCATTTAAATCTGTTCAGCCGGTTTTGCGTAATTAAGTAACAAACATCCAAACATTTAAACTTACAAACTTGCACATCCTACTAATCCTACTGATATTATAAATGCCAAAGTTTGTATGTTTGTAACTCAATTGGATGAAATTTGGCACACGGATAGTTTATTACTTAGAACACATAGGATATTTTTTATGTTGGAAAAAATAAGGTTCCTGTCTAAAGACAATGCGGACGAAGTCGAAGTAGTTATAATATTAGTAGGATGAAGTCTAGAATTTAATATCTTATTACAATACGACTGCTTTATAAGTGTCTCTTGACATTTCATATTCTCATTTTATTTACATACTCGTCAGCGTTGTTCGTATATATAATAAAATAAATATAATGGATCCTATCCCAGGAGATATTCTACGGGATGCACGTGGAAAGAATTTCGTCCAACTTTTCATTAAAAATGTTTACAGTTAATGAGTTTAACCCTTTAAGTGATATTTGTATGTATCGCCATATCCCTTGCGGGGTTGGCAGAGAGTACAGAGTTCCAATAGGTTCTTTCCTTAGAGACCGCTCCGGCTTCCTCCACTCTCATAACTCGTCTCATACACGCTCGCCGGTTACGGAGACTCTTGACTTGCTCTAAGACGTTTTATAAAATCGCTTTTATTCGACACCTAGGCAAAGATTAATTTGATTAGTACATTTGAAAAATTGTTCGGGGCTTTCTATATAAAATAAAAACAGTCGCAGCCCAGAGTCAGGAATTGAAAAAGGTAGCCTAGCCCAACACTAGGATTTATACCTGTATCGTGATAAATTATCTCGATACGATATTTAATCGATTCAATTTCCCACAATTTTATTATCACCACATTTCCAGATACGTCAAATCGCAAACGTCACCGTAACCATGTCTCGTGGAAAAGACTATAAAAGGTCGACAAACAAATATACAGAAACAATATGTAAACACTTGTAATGGAAAATGGAATGCGATTCCTTTATCCCGCCCTACCTCGCCTACCGTTTTATCCTTTTCCTTTGCGGCTCACGGGTCCTTCAGCTGTTGTGTATAATTAGATCGGTCATGTAGCGATATTGACAGTGTTTTGTTTATATATGTATAGGAATTTGTTTTATGAAAAATATATATTTTTTTGAATTTCTATGTTATTCTGAAAAGAAATGTTATACCTCAATAAGACTTATCCGATCTAGGATTCGAGCTTGTGGTTGGTATATAAAAGGAATAGATTGCCAAATTGCCTTGTCGGTCTAGTGACGAATAAGATGCGTGGCAATCCTGGCTTCAAATACTAGTTCGGATTAAATTAAATATTTCAATATAACAATGTACACTCTGTACTCTCTGCCTACCCTGCAAGGGATCTGGTGTGATGATATAGATAGAAAGATAGAGAACAATTTTCAGAATCAGAGTCTAGCATCTTACCTTATAATAGCAGTAGGGTAGCCTTCATCGTCAGGAAAAAGTGAGTGTACCTACAGTACATGTCTGCCACCCCCGCTGGGGAACATAGGGGTGACTGTGAATAGGTTTAGTTGTACACTATAACTCTAACACATATAATATTTTAACTCCAAAGTCACCACCGACTAATATTGTAGTCGTTTGTTAATAATTTATTATTGATTAACCAAGATAAATTGGCGCTTACTTCTCGACTGGACCCTATTTACAGTTATTGTTTCGCAGTTTATGCGAATTTTTACTGTTAAAATTCTCACTCTCTTACACAATTTTTACAACAACATTACCGAAACGCGAAAATGAGTTTATTTTTTTCGATTAAGGAATGTTTTGGGTTGGTCCTTGATAGATATTTAACGAGGAGCAGTGAAACGACCGTTAATTCGATGCACACTAAGTATATTTGACAAGTGACGTGTTATATATAATAAAATGCTACTGCTTAATTTCATACATAACATTTCCTTCCCCCCTAACTTGTCAAATACATCAAATACTACGACTAATAATAATCAATCAAAAGAACTGTCTAAAATCTGCGTGGGGTACAGACCGCTTTAATTTTTCCGTCTTTATAAATCGTTCTCCTTGTGGCTGATGCATTCCAGATGGTTGTCCTTCTGTACTATGTCGTTCACTGGAAAATCGATGCTTCATAAAATTACTCCTCTTCGGGCGTAGACTTTTCAGCAGAACATGAAGATACTTGTGGTTCTAGGTCGACAAGTTCGCTACCTTCACCTCCGACACAAGCTGACGAAATGGGGTTCGAATACAAGACTTCTCAGACATCTAAGTTTATTTTTTTTTATTAAGGAGAAGTTTCCGTCGGGTCGGTCCCCGATTGAACTTAGAATTATTTGGCGGAAATTCGGTAAAAAACGGAAAAGTTAGGCTTAATAAGATTTTTTTTTTGATATTTACTGATATGGCTAAAACAACTTCTATCAATCCTAAAATTATTGAATATCTTTATCCACAAATATAATATTTTAAGGTTTATCTCCAAAGCAACCACCGGCTATTATTTTAGTCGTTAGTCGTTTGTTCATAATTACTCATTATTTAAGCAAGATAAATTGGAACCAACTTCCCGTCTAGACCCTGTTTATACCCAGTATTTCGCAAATTTTTACTGTTATTTACTACCGGAATACGAAAATGAGTTTATTTTTTTCGATCAAGGAAATGTATTGCGTTTGTCCCCCATTGAATTTAGAATTATTGTACCGTGAATTCGGTAATAGAAAAATAAAAGTAAGGCCAAATAGGAGAAAAGGTTTTTGATATTTATTGATATTGCCGCACCAACTTGAGGCTGCGATGTTTTTTTTGTCTTCAGCAAATATACAAACTGTTATAGCCTAAAGTTATTGCATTTGCTTTCTTTTACTTAACAATAACTACAGTAGATGCAATAATATTATAACTTAACGAACAATGAGAGTGGAGGAAGCCAGAGAGGTATGTAGGGAAAGAACCTCTCGGAACTCTGTACTCTCTGCATACCCCGCAAGGGATCTGGCGTCATGATATATAGATAGATTAAATTTCGGTTTCTATGCTGTCTATTATCATAATAATCAGGCTATAGAAGTCCAATCCGCCGTTGGACATGGCCTCTTCTATTTTGTGCCACTGGGTACGATTCCCTGCTTCTCTCATCCAATTTCTGCCAGCCGCCCTACGAAAATCATAGCCCCACCCAGCCTGTCTTGTACTACTTATGTCGATCCGGAGTCTACACAGACTAGCTCCAACTGGCTATACAAAACGTTTATTTGCGTTCCCTCTAAAAATAAAGATATACTAGTATACATTTTTGTTTTTTAGCCCGAAATCATACAATAACGACAATCAAAATAATTCAAAGCAGATGTCAAACTCATAGCCGTTCAAAGCGTGATTTGAGTGGCAAAACAATGCGAGATGAGAAGAAACCTCCGGAGCCAAAATATTTGCTTTGTGAGCTGCTTCTCACAGACTGGCGTTTGTGCGGCTAAAGTTAGAGATATTTGATTACTTTTATTTATTGGGTTGTCAGCCCGCTCTACGAAGACTAATGTTATATTAGAGCAAATTAAAAAAGAAGTACGTATTTGTAAAGATATTAATCGACCCAAGTGTGGAAGTCGTTGTTTTTCTAATGTGCTTGTATTTTTGCAGCTTTAGATATGTGTTATTAAGAATAAAGACGATAATATGTCAGGATCTGAATGTTCGATCCTAATATAGAAGCCGTCGAAATTATTGCCATCATATCGAGTACAATAAACTCGAGACGAGGAATTTTGCCATAGGAAAACTCCAGTAATACTTTTGCCGACCAAGTAATCAGCGCATGATACACTACTAGACCAGCGAGGCCGTCAACAGTTTTTACGGCTTAGTTAAGATCAAGGGCCTCTTTTAACAAGCTTGAGTAAAGTGCTAGTTAGTTACTTTTCGATTAGCTTTACATTACTGGTTTATTTAACCGTCGGATAAGACTACAAAGAGTTGGTGAAGTCATACATATAACTTTAATTGTCGATTAGGCTACTTTAGACTTTACTTGAGGTTGATAAAAGAGGTCATGGCCTTTTATTTAAGTTCCAATGTTCGTATGTCCGTCTAATAGTCCTTCCGGTTCAAATCTTGTGATCCATTTTTCAAGCACTTGCGATTATCCGATTGAACTGAAATTTGGTAGGTACGTATGAAAAGTTGGTGACAATGCATATGGAACCATGGAGCTGGTCTGATGATGGAGTCAGAAGGTGGCCATAGGAACATGTGTACTATACAACGTAACCCTCTCGTGTTTAGGTATTTTAGATTAATATCGACAAGTTCTATATAACCAGATGGGTTTCAGGGTCTGATGATGTAACCAATAGGTATCCAATGAAATCGCCCAACTCCCGCCGTGTTTGGATTCGTTGGATTTATTTCGACAAGTACTTTAGACTCGAAGGTGTCCAGGGTCTGATAATGGAGCCGGAAGGAAGCCTTAGGAACTTATCAACTAAACAAGGCATTTTGCTTATGTTTTGCTATATAAGCTTGTAAAAACAAGCTTATATAGCAATACATAAGGTACTTTTAAAATTTTTTATACATATCTCGACGAGTTAGGAGTAAACAAAATATAGTTTGAGAGTTCAATTATCCAAAGAAATTTCACAAACAATTGTGTTGAGAAAACTGTTTTTACGGTGCATGCATATAGTTCACACACAAATCACAAGTACAAATAAATGCACGCACATAATATCCGAAAAGTTCTTCGAGAATTAATTAAACTTTAGTTATAATAAGGCATTCTTCTTCAAATTAGAAACAAATTGTGTACCTAACCCTGAAATAGCCATTCTATTGTATCTCAAATTAAATTTTCAGTAGTCCCAAAGCGGTCGTAAGATTAGATACGACGGCGATTTGTCTGACGTCACGTCATTATAGATTTTATTACGGAGCGTTCAACTTTTAAAATTAAGGGCAGGACTGAGGGCTTAGCACGAAAATATTGATGTTAGCGTAACGCTTGCGAGTTGATATGCCATCCTTGTCACACTACAGAATTACTAAATAAACATGAACGTGATAACAGTACAGCTACCGAGTAATCACTCGGTAGCATCACGCTAACGTCAATCTTTTCGTGTTAAGTACTCTAAAATGACATCTATGGCCTCACTTATAAAACTGTCTGCCTTTAAATTTCCTGGCAGTTTTGGGTTTCAAATCTGAGGTTCAGTTTTAGGTTAAGATATCCCGATTACGATGATGCAGATTACCGTCATACCTTATTATACTATTGAATTTTGATGTCATTTATTTTGGCAATTTTGGTTTATTTGTACATAATTCTTACCATTGTTAACAAATTAAAATCTTAAAACAGTAATCATTTATAATATTCGCAATTGTAATATTTATTTCAGCCGCTAAAACAACCAGTTTGTTCAAAGTATTCTCATTTTAAAACACAGCAAGTAAAAAATATCAAAATTAACACCAAGATTATTAAAACACAAGCTGTTTTAACTTTAAACAAAATATGCAACATTAACAATAACATTTTAGGTAACAAGGCATGGTTTTAGAAAATAATGTAATAAAACAGAGGTTGTAAAAATATGGCCAGTAGAACCGTTAACACGAATGTTATGTTTCAGAAAAATATTTTTGGGTTATAATCAAAAATAAACAAAGAAAACCTTAAGCAAACTCGCACAAAACTGATTAAATCCAATTAGCGTTAAACATAATTGAATGAGGCGTTTGTAGCGCTTAGTGGCCACTTGTTCTGGCGATCATCAATGTTAATCAGCGTTCTGCTCGGTCAGTCTGAGATGGATGATGGTTTGTTGCATTTCCGTTTTCTTCTTCTATACATAAAACGTGACAATTCTTGTGTCGAAGGTGCGTTCACAAACATTATATTCATAAACATAATATCCAGACTGGAACAGATATTTTTGGGACACATTAAAAAATTTGTTCTGCGCGGGGATCAAGCCGCGAATATCTGGTCCTGTGGGTTTAACGGCTTACGCTCTACCATATTTTTCTATTATCGTTAAGGTAAGTTGGAAACTCAACCACAATCTTATGAATAATTTATTTAAAACAAGATCTTAACTACATAGCATTTTCCCAATGATTATCTAACTAGAGAAAGTCTGTATCTTTGGGTTTGAAGACTGGACGAAAGCCAAACGGGAAGTCAACATAGTCACTTTTATTGCTTGTATTTGCTCCGACAAGCAATTATCGACGGTTTACTGGGTGTAATGAATATGCAGCTTTAAGATGTATCTTATTTAGAGATTTACAGCAGATAATATAAAATCGGGGGGGCCTCTCTGGCACCCAACGCTATTATATGGCAGTGAGAGTGAAAGCAGGATAAATGTGGTCGAAATGCAAGCTCTGCGGAAGATGCGCGGAGTCAAACTGACCCACCGTATTCGCAACAGCGTAGTAAAAAAGTTTTTAGGTATGAAATATTGTATCGGTGTAGAGATGAGAAAGTGTATGTTTTAGTGGTTCGTGCATATAGAATGTCACAGGAAAGAATGATAAAACAGATATACAATGCGAAAGTGGAAGTATGTAGGTGCCGGGAGTCAAGAGTCTCCGTAACCGGCGAGCGTGTATGAGACGTACGTATTATGAGAGTGGCGAAAGGCAGAGAGGTCTGTAATGAAAGAATCTATTGCAACTATGTACTCTCTGCCAACGCCGCAAGAAATCTGGCGTGATGATATGGATAGATAGAAAGATTTATGTTTGTATACAATAAACCGCTCGTAGCGTTGTGCGACCGCGGAGTTCTTAGTAATCACCATGGGTAAGCAGCGTTCAACTCCGTTGGCCTAAGATGGGTGGCCGTTTGTGGTATTTTATTGAAGTGTTTCCGTGCTTCGGAAGACACGCTAAGCTGTTGGTCCCGGTTATCGCGTAATGCGGTAGTCGCTAAGCTAAATTGTAAGCCGTATAAGTTCCAACAGCAGGTGCCTACAAACGTGCCTCCGCCTCTGCACTGGGTCCGTGTGGTGGAGTATGACCTGATCTCTCTCACCTCGATTTGTGAAAGAAGGCATTTGCTCAGCAGTGGGATAGAATAGGCTGATATTATTACAATCGATAAACTCTGAAACTACTGAACTGATTCTAATAATTGTATCACCATTAGAAAACTACATTATCTAGAATTAACATAGGTAGGTGGCGCTGCTTTCGGCCGGGTGCGAAGCCGCGGAAAACTGCTAGTAATAAGTAAATATTATTTGTACAACATCGTTCTGTCAATAACGTTACAATATCGTCACGCTGTCGTTATTGTAACATCCCGTTCTGTGTGGTTCCATTATCAACGCGGACACCATTATCAACGATATCGTTACGACTTTAGCTCACGATAATGTTACCAACAATGTCGAACTTGTAAGTGTCTGGGGGTCGATTCTCTAACCGCGATACTTTAAACGACTTTAACCAAACGCGGCTATTTAGATATAATGGGCACAGTTAGCGCAAAAGAATGGTAGCTGTTTATCTATGTACATGTCGGAGCGTATTATTTGAGCAATATTTGACGATCACAGTTAATGGAATGTCAAGCAATTATTGTCATTTTATTAACCTTTAATCTTGTTTGTACGTATACTCTATGCTTTTAATAATTGCTTGTGTTCGGCGTTTACCGTACACTTATGTTTGATAGTTGATAAGTAATGAAATGCTAAGATTGCAGTGATTATTATTTTATTTCAGTTTCCACAAAGTTAAATTTAATGCTAAATGATAATGATTGATTCAAATGATAGTTAATGATTTTATGATACGATTAATGATAAACGTTTGAGAGCTACGCGGTCTGATTGAACACTAATTTAAATTATAAACTATGATGATCGGGTAAAAGACTGCATTGGCGAAAATGTGCTACGCGAGTTCGGTGTTCGATGACCTCGAACATTTTCCCGGGCCACAAATGAGAAAAATGATGATGAAATGATAAAAATGAAAGCAGATGATACAAAGTGATTTAACAATTTCAACTTACAAATAAAATTATTAACAATCTTCAAGGATTGAGGTACACAATAAGCAATTTTGGATTGCTTAACGACCTTTATACCCTTGAATGTTCTACCTCGATAGGTTTGGGTTTACGCACAATTGGGGAGGTCGCGGTATCTTTTTTGCGAATGCTACTAAACACACTAGGTAACCGCTCACTGATACACTTTGATTCACTTCCACTCAGCTGACGGTCAGCTGTGCTCTGCTTTCGCGATTTCACTTCACTACACACAGACGCGGCTGCGGCCGGGGGCAGTGCCGGCGCAGGAGACTGATGCGAGTCTCGCTCCTCTCGGGAGCGGCGGCGTCGCGAACACCGGCAATGCCTCCAGATCCAAAGTCCTGCTGCTATCACTGCTAGTGTTAATAGCACGTAACATATAATGTCTGATACACTAGATTTTAATTTGCGTAACTCTTCGTTTATTAGGGTAATCGACTTATTGGCTTCCGAGTCCTCGACAAATTTTTCTATCGGAATGCTCAGGTTGACTATTTCATTAATGATATCAAACTTTGGTACAAAAATACCTGATTCTACACGCATTTGATTGGAATGGTTTTGAATAAGGTGTAGTGTAAAGTCTTTACTTTTTAAAGTACAGTTCTGTCCCGCTGTTATTATTCCAGCTCGACTAAGATATTGTTGCGAAATCTGGTCATTGCATATGATTTTGATAGGATAAGTATTGCAACAGAAATAGAAAAATCTTGATCCCGATTGTAATTCTACCCATTTGTTTGTACAATTGATTTTTGGACAATGCACATTTTTGCTATAATATCTTTTATATTTGGCTATTGATTGGCTTAGATATATAAAATTATTGATTGGCTTAGATGATGCACAAATGTAGGAATCTTCATTGTATAAACGTGTTTGTAAATCATTTCTGGTTGTTGTAAGATATGCATCATTCCTTAAATTAACTGCTATATAATATGATATAGGCACAACACTGACCATGGTATTTTGGAATTGTTGAAGTATTGCTATTAATCTGTAAATGAAATAAAACTATTTTTTCGGATTTTATCGCGTTTTATTTTGATTTTAAAATTCCCGACGTTTCGAGTGCTTTGCAGCACCCATGGTCACGGGAAGGACTGAGGTGTTAGACGTCCAAAAGGCATAGTTGTTCCGGGGTACCCTCAAACTTCTTAATTATTTTTGTTTTTGTTGGTCCGATCTACGCAGAATGAGCTCACGGTGTCTTGAGGTCTTGCAGTGTTATGCTTGGTTTTAGATTTGATTATATTAATTACTGGATCCCAAGACGATGAAAGCACCCAGCCATCTTCTCTATTGAAATTAGGATGTTTTTTAATTTCAATAGCCTCGCGAACCATCCTTGGTAGGAATCGGTGTTCTTTCACGAGGATTTGTGGTCTATCAAATCTGATGTTATGGCGGGTGCGGTCAAGGACATGTTCACAGACTGCAGACTTCTTTGAGCGACGGTGTTTTAGGTCAGCTATGTGTTCTTTAACCCGAGTTTTTACTGGTCTTTTTGTTTGTCCTATGTAAGAGAGACCACATTCACAATCAAGCTTGTATACTCCTGCATCTTGAAGAGGGATGTGACACTTGACAGATGGTAAAAACTGACTGATCTTCTTTGGCGGCTTATAAAATGTTTTAATTGAAGCACGCTTCAAGATGTAGCCAATCTTGTCTGTGACTCCTCTTATGTAAGGTAGTACAGCAGGGAGACGCTCGACTGTGGCTGGTTTCACTCGGTCACTGTGACGTTGGCGTGGGACTCGAAGCTTATTGTCGTGCAGGACTTGCTTGACATGTTGAAGCTCGGCAGCCAGATGTTTCTTGTCACAGATCCCTTGTGCTCTCTGAAACAAAGATTTACCCACAGTAGCTAACTGTGATGGATGGTGGTGAGATTCACCGTTTAAGTACCTATCAGTATGGGTCTTTTTTCTATAAACCGTATGGCTTAAGGTGTTGTTGGGGTTACGGATTACTGAAACATCTAGGAAAGCTAGGGAATTGTTTGCCTCCAACTCCATTGTAAACTGAATTTTAGGGTTAATGGAGTTAAAATGATTAAGGAATACATTAATTTTGTCAGATGGTAATATTGTGAAAGTATCATCTACGTACCGCTTGTAGAAACTTGGCTTTACAGGTGAGGTACGAAGGGCTGTCTCCTCAAAGTCTTCCATGAATATATCGGCAACAATGGGAGATACAGAGGAGCCCATCGCCACACCATCTACTTGCTTGTAGAACTGCTCCTTCCACAGTAGGTAGCCAGATGTAAGGCAGTGTCTCAATAGTTCTGAGTATTCCGCTGGCATGTTGTTCTCCGCTAGTTTCCTTTCTACAATTTCGACACAGTCTTGTACAGGTAAGCATGTGAATAGTGACTGGACATCGAAACTGACCATAGTTTCATTGTCAGTGAGATGTAGATTTTTGATCTCACTAACAAAATGGTATGAATCCTTAACATGTGCTCTTGTGTGTCCTCTGAGTGGCGAGAGCACTTTCGCTACGTGCTGAGCCAATCTGTAGGTTGGTGTGTCGATTTGGCTAACAATTGGACGTAGGGGAGCATTCGGTTTATGAATTTTTGGGAGCCCATACAACTGTGGTGGTTTTGCGCACGAAGGTATTAGTGATTTGACGTCCAGATTCAATGTTTCGGAGTGTTTCTTTATTAAATCATTAGATTGTTTTAATATACTGGTGGTTGGGTCTGTCTTGACCTTTTTGTATGTGTTTGCATCCGATAAAAGTTCTTGTATTTTGACATTGTAATCTGACGTATCCATTATGACCGTAGCATTACCTTTATCCGCGCGGAGAATAGTGATATCCTTCCTATTGCGTAAGGTTTTCAACGCTAAATATTGATTTTTAGGAAGATTTAGTTTGGGCACTGAACTTCGACGTAACATGGATGAGACATCCTGACGTATTGCCTCCGAATCTTCCCTCCCTATACTATTTTTGGATAGGACGTCTTCAACGGCGCTGATAATTTCCTCATATGGTATCCTTCGAGGTGTTACAGCATAATTTAAACCTTTAGATAGGACTTTTACGATGTTTTCATCCAATGTTTGCTTTGACAGATTGATGACTGCGCGTGATTCGTTGTCTATGGTGCACGGTTGCGTTTCGTTACACCGTAAGGATTTGTTCTTGACATTTGATTTAGTTGTTAATTTATTATATTTTATTATGTGTTTATTTTTGCATTCATTATATTTAGATGTTTCACGCTTATTTAAAGTATCAATGCATTTATTAAAATCAAATGTAGTTAACACTGTCTTTAATTCATTGGTTGAAATCTCTATATTTCTGCTGAGGTGGTGTAGATCGGAACGCGTTTGATGAATCACCGCTCGTAACAACTTTTTACTTGCCTGGTTTAGGATCTTAGCGCTTCCTCGTATGCCTTTCTTGGTGGATATCTTGACACACGTAGGAATGAGATTGTGGTCTCTGCATCTCTTCAAGAAATTTAGGGATGTTGTAAATCTTGCGCGCTTAGTCTTGAGATCTTCTAACCGGCGTATTTTATTTGCGATTTCCAGTCCGTAATGGTTCACATACTGAGTTCTTAGATTTACGTGAATATTACACATGAAATAAAACTATTTTTTCGGATTTTATCGCGTTTTATTTTGATTTTTAATTTTGATTAAAAAATTAATGTATTCCTTAATCATCTTAACTCCAGTAACCCTAAAATTCAGTTTACAATGGAGTTGGAGGCAAACAATTCCCTAGCTTTCCTAGATGTTTCAGTAATCCGTAACCCCAACAACACCTTAAGCCATACGGTTTATAGAAAAAAGACCCATACTGATATGTACTTAAACGGTGAATCTCACCACCATCCATCACAGTTAGCTACTGTGGGTAAATCTTTGTTTCAGAGAGCACAAGGGATCTGTGACAAGAAACATCTGGCTGCCGAGCTTCAACATGTCAAGCAAGTCCTGCACGACAATAAGCTTCGAGTCCCACGCCAACGTCACAGTGACCGAGTGAAACCAGCCACAGTCGAGCGTCTCCCTGCTGTACTACCTTACATAAGAGGAGTCACAGACAAGATTGGTTACATCTTGAAGCGTGCTTCAATTAAAACATTTTATAAGCCGCCAAAGAAGATCAGTCAGTTTTTACCATCTGTCAAGTGTCACATCCCTCTTCAAGATGCAGGAGTATACAAGCTTGATTGTGAATGTGGTCTCTCTTACATAGGACAAACAAAAAGACCAGTAAAAACTCGGGTTAAAGAACACATAGCTGACCTAAAACACCGTCGCTCAAAGAAGTCTGCAGTCTGTGAACATGTCCTTGACCGCACCCGCCATAACATCAGATTTGATAGACCACAAATCCTCGTGTAAGAACACCGATTCCTACCAAGGATGGTTCGCGAGGCTATTGAAATTAAAAAACATCCTAATTTCAATAGAGAAGATGGCTGGGTGCTTCCATCGTCTTGGGATCCAGTAATTAATATAATCAAATCTAAAACCAAGCATAACACTGCAAGACCTCAAGACACCGTGAGCTCATTCTGCGTAGATCGGACCAACAAAAACAAAAATAATTAAGAAGTTTGAGGGTACCCCGGAGCAACTATGCCTTTTGGACGTCTAACACCTCAGTCCTTCCCGTGACCATGGGTGCTGCAAAGCACTCGAAACGTCGGGAATTTAAAAATCAAAATAAAACGCGATAAAATCCGGAAAAAATAGTTTTATTTCATGTGTAATATTCGCGTAAATCTAAGAACTTAATCTGTAAAGCTGAAAGTCTTCTCTCCCAATGAGTGGAAAGATTACTTCGAATATGATGTACTCCGGTGTTACACGTGCATTGACTTTGAGTAGTTTAAAGATGAAACGCAAATCTGTATTAATATCTTTTATAGGTAATCTACTCCCAGTAGGCATTTGGCTGTAAATGATCTGTAATTCCTTTCGGAGTTGTTCTGGTGTGAGGAGATGCACACTGATCTGTCCATGATAATATCAGCTATTGTGTTTAATAGAGTGTCTTGTAATCTCTTTAAACTCTGTAATAAATTATTCCCTGCTATAGCCGTTATTGTAAAATCTTCTATTTGTGACATATTAAATATTTGAACTGAATTCGATACTTCTTCTAACGAATTAAGCTTTCTGTTAATAATTTTGTGTTACCTATCTACTGTTTCTTCCATTCTCTTGAGCAAATTGAACTCTGCTTTTACAACTGACGTTTGATTTCTCCACAGTTCGACAAATGCCGTTCATTGCGTTTTATCAGTTCAATGTCTCTCGTGTATTGTTCTGCGAATCGGGTATCCAATACTCCGAAAAGATCGTTTGCGATGTATCCAATTCCATTGATTAGACCTCACCGACGCTGTCTGGCGTGATTGTTATAATGCTGATTCAACAAAAGTCCATTATAATATTGTAACTCATTATATTCGTGATGTAATTGTGACGTTATCATGTTGCAATGAGTCTGCTGGTCAATTTTACTACAAATTTTATCTAAATATTTTGCTATATGCTTGTAAAGCATCTTGATAGGGCTTCAAGTCATAGTAAGTTACCAGTGTCCATTTATCTTGCACGAGTTGAATCTTTGATATAGGTTCAAAATATAGCGATTGATTACTGGCCAATTCCGCAATGTTATAGGATGCCAATGTTGGTGATAATAAGGTAATAAAGAATAACCTATTATAGTTGCAAAGTATGATCTTGTTTTTCTTTTCTTCGGTACGGCTCCTGTTCTTCTTTCTTATCCGCCAATTTCGATTTAGATAATTCATTTGGCGACGGTGTGCTTGGTTGCTCATTAACAGGCAAAACTGATAATTTTGTTATTGGGCGTTTTAAGATACCGTTCTTTGTTTTTAGTGTGACCACTCGCACTAATCCATCTGATCCCGGATGCGTTTCAAGTACGCGTCCCATAGCCCACTTTGCTGCTGGTAAATCTTCGTGAATCATAACTAAATCTCCAACTTTGATATTTTGCCGTTCTAATAACCATTTGCTGCGTGCCGAGAGTTGCATTAAATATTCCGTCTTCCAGCGTTTCCAAATATCTTGATGCAATTTTGTTATTTGATGCCATCTTGTTCTTGCATCTTGTTCTGTCTCGATAACGGTTAGTCCAGATCTCGGGACCAAAAAATGAGCAGGTGTTAAATGGTCTAGATCATCAGGGTCTTCTGATAGTGCACAGAGAGGCATCGAATTGAGATGTGCCTCCAGTTTTGATAGAAGAGTAGACCACTCCTCAAAAGTTTTGCTCACCCACGACCCTCTTAAGATGATGTTTAAGACTACGCACTGCTCGCTCCCATAGACCTCCAGCGCTTGGCCATTCAGGCGTATTAAAATGCCATTCGATGCCTAAATCTGATATTTCTTTGAAAAAACTGTCCCTAAACAAATTTTGAAGATGTTTATGTTGCTCTTGAATAATTCGGTTAGCCCCAACAAAATTTATTCCGTTATCACTAAAGGTATGCCTCAGGGCCCCTCGTCGTGCTGACATCCTGGTGAGCGCTGCTAGAAAGGCGCAACTAGTTAAATCTGATACAATTTCCAAATGTACGGCTTTGGTAACCATACATACAAATACCGCGATATATCCTTTCGTTGTTTTAATTCTACGGCCTTTGTTAGCTTTCAGGTCAACGGCTCCCGTGAAATCTACCCCTGTATGAACAAATGCACTCTCCGGGTTTATTCGATATGCTGGAAGATCTCCCATCAATTGTTGCTGCTTTATTTTTTTCTTGTTTCTTACAAATGATACATTTCCTAATATATTGTTTAGTTGCATTGCCACCTCGAATAATCCAAAAACTTTGTCGTAAATTCGATAAAGTCAACCTTGCTCCTCCGTGACAGGTCCATTCATGTGCTTGTTGAATGAGTAACGTAGTTAGCCGACTGTTAGAAGGGATAAGAATGGCATGTTTCATCTCCTGACTGATATTTCCCTTTCTTAGTCTGCCTCCAACTCGTAATATTCCCTGTTCATCAAATATCGGATTTAAATTCAAAATTTTGCTCTTACAGTGTACCCTTTGATGTTTATGTAAATAATCAATGTCATTTGCAAATTCCATTTGTTGCACTGTTTTAATAATCAGCGTTTTCGAATGACGAAGCTCCGGTTATGTGAGAAAGTGTGATTGACCTGCCTTGTTATATATAGTTAGACGTAATATCCATGCAAAATGCGAGTTATCTTGATAAATGAACTATATTTATTTAACAAGTAATTAATTATGTTTATTGCGACTGATGTATCTTTGTGCTTGGTAACAACATTCGTCTGTTTTATGGAAGCTTCCATTTCTAGAGTTGTTTCGAAAACCTCCTGATTCTGATCTTGCTTTTAAAATGATAATAGCCATGACGGCCCTTGCCACCACATCTTATGTTCTCGGAGTTGTGTTACCGTTAAACCACGACTAGCACAGTCAGCGGGATTATTATTTGTTTTGACGTAATTCCAACGATCAGCTGCTATGACGTCTGTTATTGTTCTCACTCGTTTGGCAATAAACTGTTTCCATTTAGCTGGATCTCCTTTAATCCATCCTAAGACAGCTGTTGAGTCCACCCAACCAAAAATATGTATTTTATAATTTGGTAGACACTGTTGGACCTTTTGTAGAAGTTTTGATAAAAGTTGAGCTCCCATTAATTCTAATCTCGGCATTGATATAACTTTGTTTAATCGAACTAACCTTGCTTTGGCTGCTACTAAAACTATGATTGATCCATTTGTTCTATTGATTTTAAAATAAATTACACAAGAATACGCCTTTTGAGAAGCATCACAGAATCCATGCAACTCAATTTCATCCCCTGGTTTATTTCCATACCATCGATTGATCTCTAACGTATTGATATTTTTAGATTCTTCTCTTAAACTTAGCCATTTTTTCTTGATTTCTTCTGGCAGGGTATCATCCCATTGCATTGGTGATAGTCAGACGCTTTGAAAAAGTATTTTCAAAGTAGTGCTAAATGGTGTCAACCATCCTAAGGGGTCAAAAAGTTTCGATCTATCAGAAAGTAGTGACCGCTTTGTTGGAGTTGAATTAGATTTTCCCATTTTCGATTGAAGGATGAATATATCGTTTTGAGGGTCCCATCCAAGGCCAAGAGTTTTCGTTGATTCTGCTTGCTTAAATTTATATCAATTCTTGATTAATGCTGTGATTATTATCTCCGGACAATATTTCAGGCTCATTGGAATTCCATTATCCTTAAATTGAACCCCCCTGATTTTAGCAAATTGATCATATTTGTTTTTAGTTGCTTTGCTGCTTCAATGGAGTGACTCCAAAGTCAAAGTCAAATGTTCAATGTTCTTCCAGTGCCTTTGCTGCTTCTAGGTACTTCTCTTTTTCATCCGCTTCATGCTAACTGCTTTAATGTCATCATCGCCAAGAATGGAGCGGGCTTAGTTCCATAAGTGATGGTGGTGAGCTGATATGTTTGAATGTGCTCGTCCATTGAATCTCTCCATAAATTTTTTTGATAGATTTGATTTAAAACAAAAATTATAGGACTAGCTATTTATAGGTTAACATATTTGGATATGTTGTTTTCTTACCCTTATTAAGCTTATTGTATTTTCGCACCTACCACATTTATTTCTACACCAGCCTAAACCAGAGCGGGATCAAATGCCTCAGGCATTAATTCCCTCAATATACCTATGTGTAGAAATGCATATGATACAGATTGATCAGAGCAGAGCAGGAAAGATTGACGTTAGGGTGACACTACCGAGTTGAGATATCATTCTTGTCACGCTAAAAATTTAGTAAATAAACGTGAACGTAAAATTACGATTATTTGTTAGGGTCACGCTCATGTTCAAGTTATCGTGCTAAGCCCTCTAAGCATAGTATCCGTTATGATATACTAGATAAACGCGGATAGACCACCGGTAATGATTAAAAAATATATTATTAGGGTTTGTACATATCTGTCGAACGAGCCGCAAATGTGACTGTTTGTGAAAATGTTCGTGAGCTGCACGCATCCATTACGTAGGTTCGCATGCTATACATGCACGGGCTACGTAGCCCTTTTGTTGCATGTGCGTTTTTATGGAAAACGGTAGAAATAGCTGCAATAATGAGCGAAGTATACGCTCGTGCGAGAGCGCGCATCGCACGCGCCTCCCATACCGATTATGCAAACATTCCGTGAGTTGTAAGTAAACACGTGCAGTATCATAGAAATTGTCATAATAAGAAACTAGAAGTCGTATAGCCGCGTAAACTTGTCGCCACACATACGAGAAAATTATCACAAAATGCTTCAGGACCAATGCATGGCTAAAGTTATAAAAGTCTTCCAAAACTTGTTACTCTAAAGGTAATGGAATTCATCGGAAGCGCGCGTGCCTCAGATTCGCGACTCGTTCGCCAGATGTAAAGTAGTAATTTGATAGACTGAGAGCGTATCATTATATTAGATCTGTATTTTAGATCATCATTTTTATAAATTTATTTATATGTCGAAGTTTTAATAGAAAATTCATTCAATCTTATTAGTGATAAAAAATAAAACTATTCTGTTCACAAATTGGCCCTTAAAAGCTGAATTCTGTTTTATCCGTGGCGTTTTCTAATATGAAATTCCCAATCGATGTTAGCTTTCAATTAAGATGCTTTCAGTTCGCGAACAACTACCCTAGGGGCCAGTTTATCTTTCAAAGTATGTTTTAGAAACGCATTGAAATTGATGCATTTTGTTAAAAGCGAGATGAAATTGTTTATACCACCGAATATTATTCTTTTAGAACAATTTTCAAGTCTTGTGATAGAACAGAACTAAAATATCTGTGATCTAATTAAAGCAAGCTAGGGTTTATGTAAAGATATGGAATTTTAAGAAACGAATCTGTAACTTCATATTCTTCCTTGAGGAAACACGGTGATGTAAGACGAAGTCGCGACTTTTGACGTCCATATTTGTTACGTCGGTTGCTTTATATCGGTCGAAGAGGTTCCATACATGATTCGTTTACATTGTAGCGCAACATCATCTACACTCTTAGATCTTTGTTCTCAACAAAAGCGACGCCGTGACAAGGAACAGGTCGCGCGATGCCGCTAGTCTTGTCGGACGAGGTCACCCGATATCGCTACGCGTGAAAACCTCGTAAACCTAAAATTTTGCCAGAATAGGAATAATTTTTGCTTGTTTATGCCCCTGACTTCGTTCGCGTTAAATTTAGACAAGAACCTTACATTTTCCGGGATAAAAGTATACTATGTATTAATCCAGGTAATATACGGTCTGCCCAATTTTATCGTTTAGCCGTTTTTGTGTGATTGAGTAACATCCAAACATAGAAAGTGTCACATTTATAATATTAGTAGTAAGGAGGATAAGTTGGTCTTTCGTTAAAGAATACGATTAATAAGTACATCGTTTGGAGATCCACCGAGATACATTACACCGCTCATGCTGCTACCATGGGGGATATTAAGACAATATTTTCTGCTATGCCCTTGTACACAAGGGCATATTGGTGTAGAGTTCCGCACTTCCACGCGGAGGTGGGCAATAAAATAATATTGAAATGTTAGTACCTGCCTGCCATCGTTTTCAAATGATACGTTTTACAAATCTAACAAATCAAAATCGGAACAAATCAAGGCCCAAATTTTGACGGAGGCCCATAAGAATCACAAAGACAATGGCGTCACAGACATGTAAAACTAGGACATTAAAAAAAAAAGAAAATTGAATTGATATTAAAATTATGAAAAGGCAAAAATTATATGTTTTCGTCAAATATTTGTATCGGCGATGGCCAAAATTAATTATGAAAATGTTTTATTCATATTGCGAAATCGTTTTAATTTAATAACGAACAGACCATCTGTGTTGAACTAAGGATTCTGTTTAATTTAGATAATGCTTAAAGCTAAACGATTTTTATGCATTAATTATGCATAATTCGCCACACGTCACATTTACATCAAAGTAATGAACCTCGGTATTTATATATTTAACCCCTCAAGTTAGGTGGATAAGTATTGCCGTCCTTCGAAGCCTAGCAACAGCGGAGAAGTGGGCGAATCTCCTTGCTTAGATAATCACCGGTCGTGGCTGTTTCGGTGATTATCTGAGCAAGATCGGACGCGAGGCGGCGGCGACCTGTCACCACTGTGGTGGGGACTGGGATTCCGCAGAACACACGCTCCTCGAGTGCCCAGCGTGGGCTTCCGAGTGGCCGATCCTGGTCGACCGGATCGGACCAGACCCTCCTTGCCGGCAATATTAGCGGCTGTGCTGGCAGAGGAATCGGCGTGGTGGGCCGTATCCTTCTTCTTCGAGACTGTAATGTCCTAGAAGGCCAGAAGGAGGAGGCCGAGCGGCATCGGGAGGGAGCCGATCCCGCTTGCCGAAGGTGATGGCGCCAGGGCGGAGGCACAGCCCGCCCAGGCCCCCTAGCCCAATAGTCCGGGGCTAACTTGTGTCCCCTGCCGCAACGGCTCATTTCCGACTGTGTCGCTCGCCGCGTTCGGTCGCATCACCGCCACTCTCCCCGTGACGCAGTCCGCCCTCCCGCTCGCGCGTACGTATTTACGGACGTTCGGTAGGTAAAAGAAAGAAAGAAAGAAAGAAACATTTATTAGATAGGCTAAAAGTAAAGTACACTACACAAAATGATAACTATAAAATAAAATTAAACAAGTAACATGTACATACTATGTAGCCGCACTAATGGGATACCACTCAGCATAAAGCTGTGCTGCAGCGTGAACTACAACACAGCGCTGGTTTTCAGTGGTACCCCAAGTTTCAGTGGTACCCCAAGGTACGACGCGCCGGTTTGACGGCGCCGTCGACCTTTCTTTTTTTTATTTGACGACTATTCGCAATTTGTTTTTAAAACCACGACTTTTTTTTGTTCGTGGTAAGACTGGTGGATACATAACGGTGCCAAATAAGCGAGTCTTGATCGAGACCCGAGCGCTCGCCTCCCTCCTTTAGAGGGTGGCTAATTCGAAGGGTTTAAGTTCTGGCCTTGGCCCTAGTCAGACCTTTCACAAGGACCTACCTTTTCCCTTCCCGAAATCCTCTTCTCCGTACGGCGGTTCTCTTCGCCCCAGAGCAGTTAGTGATAGGCACACACCCTTTTGCACACAAGTTTGGCGAAAGGACGCACGCAAGGCTAACGGTCGCCCTCTTGTCCGGTGAAGCTGTAAAGATACACACACCTTGCTATCATTTAAAATTGCTTAAACTTGAATAGGTATATTGTTTGAAAATCGATTCAGTTTAGCGGTAACGCTATCTCTATGTAAGTATAAAACAAACGCGCGCGAAACCGCGGGATACCGTTGGTAATTATATATAACATATGAATATTATGTCAAAAGTGGAATAATGTATTTATTTATTTATATTTCCATTGCTCGCTGCACTCACAGACTTGCCAAAACGCACAGGGAGCTATTTTATTACATAAAAGAAATTCCTAATGGTACATACAGTAGACAATATTTTTCGCTTAAGTTAAAGAACTTATACAATAATTAACAAATTGTTTTGATGTTGTTTGTATTGAATATATCAAAATTTGGATTCTGAGCAATTAAGGCATTTAGTAATGAGATCGCTGCAGATGTTGGTGCATATTGCGCTGTGTACGTGCGGACCGGCGGAGCCGCCAGCAAACGGCGCGCGCGCAGCCGCGCGTACTGTGCAGAAGCGGACAGTGAGCAGCGCGATAGTGCTGCTGAGTTCACTATCTTACCGTTAAGGAGTAAATGATAATGAAACATTACAGCGCACTTTCGCCTGAGTTCTAATGTGTTTAAGCCTACCATACCTGCAACAAACAGGGATGGATACAAGTACGGATAATATCCGTAAAGTTTTTTGTTAAGAGTACGTGCGAACTTCCGTTGAATCCTTTCTAACATTATTTTATATTTTTGTCTCATGAGGATCCCAAATAATTGAATTATACTCCAAAATGCACCGGACCAAAGTTAAGTACAATAACGTCATAGCTTTTTTATCTTGAAATGGACCTATTTATCTCATGACAAAGCCAAGTGTTTTATAAGCTCTACTGCATAAACCAGTGATATGCGAATTAAATGTCAAACCTGTATCAAGAATTACACCTAGATCACGTACTTCCGCAACCCGCTCCATCTGTGTTGCAGACACTTTGTAGTTGAACACTTTAGGCGAGCGAGACCTAGTAAACGTTATCACTTTACACTTAGAAGGATTGAATTCTAAATTGTTGTATTTACTCCACTTGACAACATTATCAATGTTGCGTTGTAGTGTACTACAATCCTCTAAATTTCCAACACCCAAGAAAAGCTTGAGGTCATCAGCAAACATAAGACACTTAGCTGACTCCACAACCGCCGGCAGGTCATTGATCATGATCAGGAAAAGCGTTGATCCTAGCGTACTTCCCTGGTTTACGCCAGAACAGGTGTCATATGACTCCGACCGAAAGCCAGAAAACTGAACATACTGAGACCGATTGGCCAAGTAGTTAGAGAATAGTTTAAGTAACTTTGGTGTAAATCCTATAGCCGAACATTTTTTCAGTAGGATATCGTTATTGACCCGGTCGAAGGCCTTCCTAAAGTCAAAGTAGGCCGCATCTATCTGCCTGTTTTTGTCCATTTCTATAACAGCATAGTCAACAAAGTTAATAAGATTAGTTGTAGTGGATTTACAGGGTCTAAATCCATGCTGACACTCACTTAATAGCGGCTGAATCTGCCTGGTTATATGTCGGTTCAGGATGGACTCGAATACCTTGGCAAATGCCGACAGAACGGCTATAGTTCTGTAGTTCTCGACCCGTAACCTGGAGCCATTCTTGGGTACAGGCGTCACACGCGATATTTTCCAAAACTCTGGATAGGTTAACAATTTGTTGTATTTTAAATTGTTCTCGTACCGCCAACAATTCTCCTCCCCAGCCAGCATCATTGGCGCGGTCTCGACGAAGCACGTTATATCCCTGCGGAAACACCTCTGCATCATGGACGCCACTCACCAAAAAGGTTTCGGTTAATGCGAATATGTCGGCTGATTCACTTAATATAGCTGGTTTTAATATATCTAATTTAGACCGTAGACCTCTTACATTCTGATAGAACAATGAATAATAATTTGGCTTGGATTGGTTATGCAGTTTGTTTGCGAAATCCACTACGCCATGGCTTGAGGTGAACATCTTCCGCCCAATGAGTAGGCAATAAATATTTATCCAAATGTTTTGTTGGTACTGACAATTTAAATGAAGCATAATCGCCCCGCGGCTTCAATGCCTTAACCAAACAGTTATAATCAGGACAAATGCTGTGCAGGTGTGCACATACTTGTTCTACCGTAGTTCCAGTCTTAACATAATACAAATGCAAATAAGATTTCCGATCCGCTACTAGCAATGTTGTAGTGTTAGGAGCGGCCGTACCACAGGTGACGTTAGCGAACGAACGTCGAGTCCGACGGCTCTTCACTTCGATCCGATTGTTCGCATTTGCATTATTGTTCGTACTTGCTGTGATCGGAGCGGGTAAATTTCCGACAACGGTGAGTTCGGGCTTCGATTTCGAGCACGGAGTAGGGGGCAGGCTCGATGACGTCGCCGCTGCCGCCGCGCTGTCAGCGTTGGTGAGTGTTGTTGTCCCCCTCCGAGTGACCGCGGAGATTGCCGATACCGCACGAAGACGGGCCTCGTGTATAGGACGTGGGGCTGGTTGTAGTTTTAGATTATCCTCAACTTCCTTACAATTAGCTTGCACTGGTAAATCACTATCAACACTAATAAGACTTTTAATGAGCTTATTATGTTCGATAATAAGCTTTTCGAGCGATAACACTTTATTCTGCAGTAAAGGAACAGTCTTAGATAATTCGCGAATAGCATTTTCGGCACTTTTCGCAGACATATCTATTATTTTGGACGGAAAATTTACGGAGCTTTGCAGATAGGTATAAGTACGTAAGTACCGAACTTCAATCAATCAAGGTATTAACATGCCCAAATATACCGTTTCTTATCAGAAGATCAAGTCAAGAAACTCTGTAACTCGCGAGCGTGTATGAGACGATCTATGAGAGTGGAGCAAGCAAGAGGTCTGTAAGGAAGGAAGCTGTTAGGATTCTGTACCCTGTGCCTGTCCCACAAGGGTAATGGCGTAATATAGATAGATAAATCATGTATAATGTATGTATGCATAAGTTATTATACTTATACTTTGTGCTAGTTTCCAACTTCAGGATAACCGCCAAGTGAATATGTGAAATCAAAGCAAATATACCGTGTTTGGCTTGTTCATAGCTTTTACTTAGGGTTTGCACGCATGGAATAAATGCCGGCATGTTTTAACTTGCCTTTTGTGACATTATGGCTAGTAGTTAGTTATTCGTAGGAACATTTTAAGGGCATCTTAAAGGTGAATCGGGACCCTAAATAATTATTGTGGTTATCTTTAACCACTGGATTCAATTACGCAGCAGTGAGTAGAGAAATGAACCTGAGAATAAGTAGGATGCAAGTACCAAGCAGAGTAGTTATATATTTTGCTTTCATGTCCACTTCCTAACTTACAGCCGCGGCTTAAAATCTCGCCTAGGCCAGTTTCATGTCCATATCCCTTAAATTTTATGGCTAATTTGTATCCACTTCCCTGCTTATAATCTTGTTCTAGCCAGTTTCATCCACTTCTCTGTTCAATATCGTGGGCTGAATGTAATCTAAGACTCCACTATCCTACTCATCAAGTGTGGTAGCCCTGTTCCCAGCGGTATTTGAACACGACGGATTTCTCACGTGGCACTCAGTACGTGCCTGTACGTTCTACAGGAACACGACTTGGGGAACGTTTTCCATCGGAACAGTGCCGCTAGCAGGAACATGAGTTATCAGTATGTTGACTCACACATGAAGTACTCGCTTTAGTTTTATTGATATGTTCAATATCGTCGGCGACGCATGAAAACGTTGTATATAGTTTTTTTTTTACAAAATAGGATTATTTTTATACAGCTCAAAAAGCTCATATCATATAACTTGAACGCATTCAAATTCAGTATAATAGTTAACAAGGATATCTCTGACTGTAAATACAAATATGGTCAAAATAAAAGTCTGCTATTTTAAAATCAGAAACTCTCAAGACCTTTGGTGTGTTTTTAGACACTTATGAGGTTTTCACTCGTCGCCAACGATATTGAAATAATGTTTCGACAACATGAGATGAATTATGAGAGTTGGGGAAGCCAGAGAACTGTGTACTCTTTACCTACCACGCAAGGGATCTGGCATGGAGAGAGAGGGAGAGAGAGAGAGATAGACGGATACAGAATAACATTACACGGTCATTTTAAAAGGTATCGTAACGCATCGTGCTTAGTCATGGCGAATAAGGACCTTGGCGTTCATAGTGCTGTAGCTGCAATGTTAATGATCGGAAAGGTTACGGTACGATCAGTCTGAGATAGGTTACTCTCCGTGCTTTGGAAGGCGCGTTGAGTAGTTCGTTGCGATTACCACTTTATGTGGCAGTCGTTAAGCCAAGTAAAAAGGCTTTTGATAAGTTCCAATAACAGGTAGCCACAAACCTGCCTCTACCGATCTACAAGCAGTCCGGGTGGTGGAGTATGACCAATTCTCTCTCACCTCAAATTCTGAGAAAAGGCCTGAGCAGTGGAATAATATAGGCTGACTAATTAAGCAACATCTATTATTATTAAAATTATATTGATTGCCTCGTTGGTTTAGTGGTAAAGCGCATCACTTTATGATAACGAGGTCTTGGGTTCAAATACTAAGTTGGACAAATGTAGATTTTATAACTAAAAATTCCCAGTATGAGTCCGGATTATGGCATTGTGTCCGGTGTATGGCTATAGGCTTGTCCCATATTAAATGGGAGATAACATCTTCTGCAAAATTAGATGTATTTAGTACATCTCTGCTACCTCCGCTTGAGGAATATCAGCGTGACAGTGTAATTAAAATTATTATCATGATCATCGTATGGCGATGTACTTTCAATTATGCGACATAAGATCAAAATTTCCTGTGCTGAATTTTCTAGAGGGGCAGCCCTCCTCGATGTGCTTGATAGTCTGCACTGAGTCTCCACAGTTGCGGTAAGGAGTTCCAGTGAAGCCCCACCTGCGCAGATGAAAACTGCATCTTGCGATTTCGGTTCTGATTCGGTTGATGGAGGACCACGCCAGCCGTTGTTCTTTAACGCCATGTACCACAGTCGAGGATTCGGCTATGGTGATGTAACCCTGGGAGGCATCCAAAGTCTCCCATTGCTTTTTACTCTGACAAGAGTTTGAGGGGGTTCTGGTTCTGTGATTAAAATTATAAGAGTGGAGGCCGAGGCCGAGGCCAGGAGGACACCAGAAACGTAGATAAGGAAATAACCTGTTGGAACTTTGTACTAAACCTACCTCGCAAATAATCTGGTGTGATGATATAGATAGATAGATTAAAATTATAATGGGGCAGTGTGTACAAAACACAATTCCAAGTTCGCCTTCCAAAAGTGCTCATCTATAACGTAGAGCAGTTGGTAAAAAGGTTACTTTGCGCAGTAGATTTTAATGCTATAGTCGAAATAAAATCTTCAATTCGTCCCTAAACGGTCGTAAGATTAGATACGACCCCGATTTCTGTAATGTCACGTCATTATGAATTTTATTACGGAGATTTTGTCGGTAGAGATCTCAGGTAGGACGACCTGGAATTATAGGTACCTTTAAATAAAAGCTGTCTTACATTTCATTGCTTTATAAGCTTAAATTTAAATAATTTATTTTGTATAAAACCGGAGGCAGATTCGAATGCAAGCGTATATTTTTTTATCCAATCTTTCTACTAATCTACCAAATCGGAAAGTGGTCTCTACTGAGTAGATCCGGCGAGAAACTAAGCGGGATTGTGTTTTTTATCTAAATCTTTTTTAATATTTAAACTATCTTGTAAATACATAAAATGTTTGGTTACAATGTGTATGTACAAAAATTTCTCGAACAAATAATAATAATATCAGCCTATACCTATTGTCCCACGTCTGGCCTTCTGTCACAAATCGAGGTGAGAGACTAGGTCACTACGAGGACCCAGTGCAGATTGGCGGAGGCTGATTTATGGTCACCTGCTATCAGAACTCGTCAAGCCGCTTATGAGGTTTACAACTTGGCTTAACGACTACCAATGACTCCTATGACAGGATAATAAAATGATAGATGAAAGAAGAATAGTCGTGTATGCAACGAACTTAGAGAGTGGAGGAGGCGTGAACTGTTTCAAATTTATTCATATTTAGTGACTGACTAAATACACAGATTTGTAGGTACATAAAACATTCTAATTACGAGGTGCCTCGCCCACTGCCACTTGAGTTTGCTAATTCTAAGTTCTATATCTGTGACTTTGGTTCTTGTGAAGACTTCCTCGTTTTAAATTATTAATCTCTATCTATCTATCTCTATCTATAACCTCACGCCAGATCCCTTGCGGGATAGGCAGAGAGTACAGAGTTCCAACAGGTTCTTTCCTTACATACCTCTCTGGCTTCCTCGACTCTCATAGTTCGTCTCATACACGCTCGCCGGTTACGGAGACTCTTGACTTTTCCATCAGATAAGACTCGGTTTATTTGGTCGTGGTAAGATAGTCTAGGTCTTCCCCGGTACCTGCATCCTTCTATTTTCACATTGTATATCTGTTTTGTCATTCTTTCCTCTGGCATTCTTTCTATATGCCCGAACCAACGGAGCATGCCCTTTCTCATCTTGACACCGATACTATCTTTCATACCTACTCGCTGTCTTACTATGCTGTTGCTAATGCAGTCGGTCAGCTTCACTTCGCACATCTTCCGCAGAGCTCGCATTTCTACCGCATTTATCCTACTTTCATTCTCCTTCTTACATACCCAGCTCTCGCTACCATATAACAGCGTTGGGACAAGAACTCCGTTATGTATGGCCAGCTGCGCCTTATGGCTTAAGTGCCGGCTCCCGAGTAGCTTTCCCATCGCACCATTCACTCTGTTCCCTGCACTCACTCTTCTCTCTATGTCAGCGGTGTATTTCCCATCCTTACTGAAGGTGCATCCAAGATATACAAACTCATTCACTTGCTCCAGCACATCGTTACCAACCACAATCCTTGCATTCGTTCTGGTTTCTTCCCTAAAAACCATAATCTTGGTTTTCTTCACATTCAAGTGTAAGCCATTGATCATGCAGTCGTCTTTCATAACTGTGACTAGTGTTTGCAGATCAGTGGCTGTTGGCGCTGTTAAAACCGCGTCATCTGCATAAAGTAGATGGTTTACCACTAAGTCACCCATTTGTACACCTTCATTCATCGCTTTCAGTCTTTGAAGACTTTTGTCCAGATATATTATAAACAGTCTAGCGGACAACACGCAACCCTGCTTGACGCCGATTTTAACGTCAAACTAGGGTGACCTGTTACCACCCACCCCTACGCATGCCTTGCAGTCCACATGAGTGGACTGGACGGCTCGCAACAGAGTGCCATCTTTACCATACTCTGGCAAAATGCCCCAAAGTCTCTTTCGCACAACTCTGTCAAATGCCTTCTCCAGATCTACAAAACCGCAGAAAACCTTCCGCCCCACTGCCAAATGCTTCTCTACGATGTTGCGGAGTGAGAAGACTTGATCCGAACATCCTCTTCCAGACCTGAAACCCCCTTGTGCCTCGCACAACATTCCATCGGACTTCACGCGCATTCTCCGTTCAATAATTTTATCGTACACCTTGGCTGCCAAGCTGATCAATTTGATGGCTCTGTAATTGGCGCATTAATATTGTGAACCCTTGCCTTTATACAAGGGTACTATGACTGCGCGGCGCCAATCTGTAGGGACTCTACCGGTCCTCCAGCAAAGGTTTGCAAGGGCCCGGAAAGCATCCCGGACGCAAGTTCCACCATATTTGATCATCTCGGCAGATATCATGTCTACTCCCGCAGCTTTACCGTTTTTCATACTTCTTATCGCCCATTCAACTTCTTCCATAGTGATGTCCTCCGTTGATTCTGGTGCCGCAATCTCGCCTTTGGGCACGTCTGCGGCATCAGCATCCGGGTCATCTCCATACATTTCTCCAAAATATTCACTCCACCGGTTTAGCACAGCTTGTGTGTCTGCAAGAATGTCACCATCTTTAGATTTTATCCTTTCCATTCTGGAGCCTGACGAATCACCTCGAGCCTTTCTCACCTTGCTCCAAAAGAGTTTGGTGTTGTTCTCGAAGTTCTTCGCCAGCCTCTCCTCCTCAATCATACTGGCTCTTTCACGCTTTTCTTTCACTAAAGTTTTAGTGGCATTCTTGCATTGCCGGTATATTTCTTTCCTCATCTCTGTCATACTGGCATTCAGGTTCAAAGACCTGCCACGCTTTCTTCTTACTTTCTACGGAGCTTTGCAACTCCGCATCCCACCATGCATCACCTTTTGCTGTAATATGCTTCTTTGAGCAACCACATACTTCTTTCGCGGATTCCACCAAACTCTCTTTCAGGCTATTCCAGCATTCATCTACATTTGAGTCCGAAGAGCCTGCTATCAAAAGCTTATCCCGGACTCTGTCTTCATACATTCTCCTCACGCTCTCATCTTGCAACTTTTCAACCTTTAATCTTTCAAAGTCTCCGAAGGGGATACGCTCTCGCCAGTGCCTCCACTTCCTGAACAGACCACTAAACCGCGCAACTACGAGATAGTGGTCTGATTCCAGAGTGGGGCCTCTATACGCACGCGCATCTTGTAGTTTGCTTCGGAGACGGTATCAACCAGGATCAGATCTATCATGCTTTTTTGTTCATTCCTTCTCCACGTATACATATGTATGTCCTTGTGCTGGAATATCGTGTTAGACACAAGGAGACGCCTTTCCAAACAAACATCTACAATGAGCTTACCTGCATCGTTCACTCTCTTATCACCATAAGGACCCAGAGCAGCGTCGCAAGTTTGCCGCCTGGTTCCTTCCCATCCGTTCAGATCTATCTATCTATCTATCTATCTATCTATCTATAACCTCACGCCAGATCCCTTGCGGGGTAGGCAGAGAGTACAGATTTCCAACAGGTTCTTTCCTTACATACCTCTCTGGCTTCCTCGACTCTCATAGTTCGTCTCATACACGCTCGCCGGTTACGGAGACTCTTGACTTTTCCATCAGACAAGACTCGGTTTATTTGGTCGTGGTAAGATAGTATAGGTCTTCCCCGGTACCTGCATCCTTCCACTTTCACATTGTATATCTATTTTGTCATTCTTTCCTCTGGCATTCTTTCTATATGCCCGAACCAAAGGAGCATGCCCTTTCTCATCTTTACACCGATACTATCTTTCATACCTACTCGCTGTCTTACTATGCTGCTGCTAATGCGGTCGGTCAGCTTCACTCCGCACATCTTCCGCAGAGCTCGCATTTCTACCGCATTTATCCTACTTTCATTCTCCTTCTTACATACCCAGCTCTCGCTACCATATAACAGCGTTGAGACAAGAACTCCGTTATGTATGGCCAGCTGCGCCTTATGGCTTAAGTGCCGGCTCCCGAGTAGCTTTCCCATCCTACCATTCACTCCGTTCCCTGCACTCACTCTTCTCTTTATGTCAGCGGTGTATTTCCCATCCTTACTGAAGGCGCATCCAAGATATACAAACTCATTCACTTGCTCCAGCACATCGTTACCAAGCACAATCCGTTCAGATCACCACACAAAATCAACTTTTCGTTAGCCTCAGCCAAATCCAGAACTTCCCTGACATTATCCCAAAACTTCTCAAGGTCCTGGGGTGTCGACGAGCTTACGGGAGCATATGCTGCGACCAAAAATACTCTAGTGACACCCAGTTTTAAACGGACCCAGAGAAGTTTCGCATCGCACAGGCCATAATCTCTCACTCCAGAGGCCAGGCGACGGGACAGCAAGATACCCACCCCCATGCTGGCACGACTGCTCTGCGGTACCCCAGAACACAGAGCCATCGTTCCATCAGGAAGATCACAGGTTTCACTGCCCCTCCGCTTAGTCTCTGTTACACACAGAGCCTCCAGGCGTCTCTCTTTCATTACATCAATCACCTCATGCATCTTATCTTCCATACCACCTCTTACATTCCAAGTGCCTATTCGGCACTCTGCACCCCACGACACCAGTTCGGGCCCGGCGTGATGGGTGGCGGCCCCCATCGCCGTTTCCACCTATATTCGTACCGACGGGGGCGGGCCGGTACGCGTCGTTCGGGGGGACGCCCTAGCCCGCACTGCGGTACGTCTTCGGTCCAAGATTGCAGCCATAATGACTGGCAGGGGTCGCGACGAGCACGCTCTTGGACAGACCCTTATTAATCTCGCAACGATCTGAGTATAGCTCTATCCATTGTCCTTTAGGTGACTTTTATTTATAACTCCATATTAAATAATTTATTTTGTATAAGTCCTGCTTACAAATAGTAATTTTTTTTAAATACACCATCACGCCTATATTCCCCAAGCGGGGGTGGCAGACGTGTACTGAGTACACGGCGAAACGTGGGTGTACTCGCGAGCCTTTTGCCATATACCGGGCACAATTTTAGACTCCGGACTGGTACTGGGAAGTTTTCGTTAGAAAAACTACCCTTGTCCGACCTAGGATTTGAACCCAGGACCTCGTGATCACAAAGCGATGTGCTTTGCCAATAGACCAACGACGCAGTCTTTTTTTAAAAACTATTTTAACTACTTATCTACCACCGTATCGGAACGCGGTCTCCACTAAGAAAATCCGGCGAAGAAACTCAGTGGGCTTGTCGTTTTAATTAACTTTGCTTTTTATTTTCTCTTTTTTCAATCATATTGTGTGGCTACAAAGTTCAGATTACAATTAAATAGTTTACGATCTAGCTCCAGTGTGATGCCTTACGATCGAGATATGAATCTAATGATGTTATCTGTAAAGAGTGTCAAAAGGATTCCAGATGGACCAGTCCCTACAAGCAGCATTCGTTCACCAGTATGACTGATGGAACAGCTATCACTCCTCTCGACCATACTGGAGGGAAGGTAGTGACCCGCGCTAGACAGCCACCGTTAGCAAAGACGTTATAGTGAGCATGACCAAACCAGAATCCCAAAGACGGTCGTCAGATTGTGTCTACCTTTGTAGCTATATAGCTTAGCCTTCTTATGAGGTCCATCGTAACCGAAATTAAGGTTTTGAAGAAGATTAGTAGTTTTAAGTACTATTATGATGAAGTAAGAGACGACAATTTGTATTAAGTAATCCAGCTAAAAGGGGTTAGATAAGTAGGTCAAATTAACGCGTAAAATATTATGCTAAAGGACGTAGCGTCTATTTAGACTAGAATAATATAGTAGGTTTAAATTAGACTTTAGCAATGTATTCACTATACATACATTGGGATTACATTGGGATATATTGGCGAAAAGCGTACATAGTCCCCTGGTACCACCGCCTGATAAATATAGGTTTGACAGTCTGTAATTTTGTTTTAACCTTTTCTTTTTCATATTTTTATTATGGTACAACAGTGAAGAATAGTGATTCTACATGTAGAGTGGTCGCTTTAGGGTGATAATTCTCGCATAGTGGATTACGTGGATATCATTTCCATCCGAAGCAATGAATTTTTCTCTTAATTTATAATCACAATTTTATATTAGGGCCTCGCCCCTTATATAAAATTGTGGTGAGTGGTCAAGTTTAAGACATTTCTCCCACTGGATCGAGTAGTTCGATTCCCACATAGGACGAATTTTTTGTGCGTCCTAAAATATTTGATTCGGTCTGGATATTTTTATTCGCGAATTTTATGTTCGTAAATGCATCTACGATAGAGGAATAATTCCGAGTGTGGAGCTAAGTTCATTATAAAAAAACGCGAAATGCGTTAAAATAAAACCAAACAATCACAAAGTGTTCACATGAGTATTTTGAAGCACAAACTCGGCGAGGAAATTTGAAAGAGCATGAACAGCTAAGTAGTTTCATTCCATTATCACATGCTTGCAGTGCGGTAACGACGTAGGAGTAGTGTTGCTATCTGTTTCTTGAAAACCAGGATATTTCTATTTTATTTTAAGATATTATTATACTACCATATCAAGATATTAGTAAACATTATGTCCACAGTGGAAATATTTCCTACCAGCGGGCCGAATAAGTATCGCGCCCACTAAACGCGCGTGTCTCTTGGTTCCTCTGCAGATTTCAGCAGGGAGTCAGACGCTACAGCACTAAGATGTTCTACTTTTTACATAATGTATACTGTCCAACTGACGAATAGTGCAGCTTACGATCACTGGGTCCTGGGTTCGTCCTAAGTCAGCCTAATTGTAGTTTATCTATTGGAAAATTCTCCATAGCAGTCCAGAGTCTGGTATTGTCTATCACATATCATCACGCCAGCTCCCTCGCGGGGTAGGCAGAGAGTACAGAGTTCCAACAGGTTCTTTCCTTACATATCTCTCTGGTTTCCTCCACTCTCATAGTTCGTGTCATACACACTCGCCGGTTACGTAGACTCTTGACTTGACCTTCAGATAAGACACGGTCTATTTGGTCATGGTAAGATAGTCTACGTCTTCCCACCTATATCTTTTCACTTTCGCATTGTATATCTGTTTTGTCATTCTTTCTTCTGGCATTCTTTCTATATGCCCGAATTTGCGAATACTTCTTTTATACTAAGGAGTTGCATCTTAGAAAAGGTTGAAATACACTGGCCTAAACTGTTTCTAAGATATCTTATTCATCTCTTTATCTCCACTCAATAATTTGCTGGAAGATAACTCATATTTTACTTAAGCTCGCCTTTTTGTATATTTTTTAATCGTTAACTTTTATTTTTCTTCCCGCTTCATACAATAAAGAACACGGTTACAGTAACATAGACAAGGATGTCCGAAAAATTTCAACTTATTTGTTGCCGATAGACTTCCTACGCTCTCATTGTCTAGGAACCAGATGAAAGATATCTTTGTATTGTTTAAGACGCCATTATTAGATCAAACTACAGTAGAGTTTTAGAGTAGATTTAATCTTCTCAAAAATCAAACATCTTAAATTTGCGAGTTTATTTGAGTAGATTTAAAGAGCTTACGAGTAATAAGCCAAGTATGTGAGAAGGAACGTCAAATTAAAGTAAGTAAGTGAAATGGTAATCACCGTTAGCAATAAATTAAGTATACGAGTATATCGGAAGAATTCTATCAACGGCAACCAAATTTTAAAATTAAGGAAACGCCTTTGCATGTAAAATATATTCAATATAGTTACACAAATATCGCCAGAAGGACATGCACGACCGCAGTACAGAACTTACTATAGAAATAAAGGAAGAAATATTATAATTTTTTGTACCTTTATTATAAAAGTTTAAGTTAAAGTCTTCAACTGCTTGTTGCTTTAGTTATCGACTATTAATCAGCGATTTTTCATAAAAGATTTACTCAATTGTGACTATCCTATTCCGCTAAAACTGAATTAACAATGACATTAGTTGTTTTTGTATAGGCACTACTAGAATAATGAGATTCGGTGGTAAGGTGGAACTTAACCATTCGGCCGCGATGTCGCTAATTTTTTTTTAAAACACTAGTTACAAAGAGTACTGCAATTTGTTTTTATAATTCACAACCAGCAAAAATCGTTGGTCTAGTGGCAAAGCGCATTGCTTTGTGATGACGAGGTCCTAGGTTCAAATTCTAGGTTGGACAAGTGTAGTTTTTCTAAAGAAAAACTTCCCAGTACAAGTCCGGAGTCTGGAATTGTGCCCGGTATATGGCAATGTAACATTGTCGGCGAAACGTGGGTGTACTAGTACACCTCTGCCACCCCCGCTTGGGGAATATAGGCGTGACGGTGTAGAACTAGGAAAATTCGCAACCATTTAAAGTCAAAGCAGCTAAATGTTATTCAGATAAGTACCCAAGCAGTCCTAGTGGGAGACTCTTCGTTAGCGTCGTTTGTTGCGCTCATTACCCGTTGTTCGCACGTTCTTGCAACGTAAATATTAGAAGGCACTTGTTTGGAAGAAAGTACTTTTAAAGGGTATGTCTAGATTTTTCTTTAATTAAAATCCAGGGTTCACCTTTACCACTTTTCAGTTATTGCCTATTGATTACTGTTTGCTCAAACAAGACGCCCAATAAGCAATTCCACTTTAGCGCAATTTAATAATTATTAAATTGCGATAAAATAAAATTGCTATAGGCAACAAACAAAGACGTTTAGTTATTTTTGTATAAGAAGTACTAGAATACAAAAACATTGACCCGCAGCGTTTAAAATTCGATTTTAGGGGTATTTCGTTGTACGACCGTGATGTCAATAATTTCTTTTGGATCCTATTAGTATGGGGTCCTTAAAATATATATAAATAATCTTTGTTATAATACAGTCATTATAATAAAGTTTTAGCTAGCTAAATTCGCAACCAGTTGTATTTGAATTAAAAGCAGCTAAAATGTTGTTCAGTTAAGTGCGCAAGCAGTTCTAGTGCGGGGCGCTTCGTTAGCATCGTTTGTTATGCTCTTTATACGCTGCTTGCACGTTCTTGCAACATAAATGTTAGCACTTGTCTCCGAAGGCTGTACCTCAATTGCAAATTAAATCTATAAACGTTTTATAAGAAGTAAGAAGATAAGAATAGGGTTTCTTTTCTATTCCACAGGGTAAAAGTTCAAGTTCAGAAGAACGTCAGCCCTCTGTAGAGAAGACTAAGCTATGTGAGACTTTAACCGCACTAAAACATCCGGTGGCTTCCTTCAAACTATAGGGCGCTCCGGGCGCTCCGGGCTCTCCAAACAGAAAGGTTTAGGTTTTTCTATGTTACTTGTTGATTTAAAATAAATTTATACTATATTACGCGATCCTAGGTTCTAATCTTGGGTCGGATTGTGTGTCATTTTTCAAAAGTTTCTCAGTAGCAGTTCGGAGCCTGTAATCATTTTCTATACATATAATAAAACTGTAAGGAAGTTGTGTCTGTACATGGAATATTTTATGGAAATAACAACCCAGGGGTATTATACTATCCATGTAGAAGCTAATTCTACAATTTTTGGCTTTCGTGGCTGTTTGTTTGTCAGCCTGTCTGTCTGTCTAAGGGTATGAACTATCATAACGCAAAAACTACCAAGCGAATTTTGATACAACTTTTCAAGCGAATACCTGTAATCATATTTATTCCGGAAAATCTAATTTTTTTTTTTCAGAAAAGACTAAAATTAGCGATACATTAAATTTCTTAAGAGACACTTTACTCCAAATCTGTTTTATAGATTTCAACGAAATTTTGTGAAATTGTAGTTTGTACAAAAGATAAAAACTCTGCATACTTATATTATCGAAAAATCTAACAGTTTCTGAGGGAAAAAAGACGATTTTGATAAATCATTCATTGTTCCAAAACAACTTAGCTACTAGATTGTTGCGGGATAAACCATCAAACTTTATTAATGTTTGACCTTAACTGCTATGTAAAATAGGTGATTATGCATATACATGAAATCCACCACGAATTGATATTTGACTCAGGTTCGTCTCCTTACGAAAAACTCTTTAGTGGTTAAAATCCCTCATTCGAAATTGTTCATACGCGTTTGATTTAAACACTCAAACATAGTTTCGTGCATGAACCGATGATGCATTCAGGACTGTTTCTTCTGGAGAACTTTAACGATAAATGGGCCGGATAAAAAGCTTTGCATATTCAATTATTTAACTAGATTTTTTTTATATTGATTATGAACATAAACTATAATATCTTACGAGAAGGCTAACACAAATTGTACTGACAAAACTTTGCTACATACTTAGCTGGCAATGTATTTTATACCCATCACGCCGGGCCCAAACTGGCGATTCGTGGGGTGCAAAGTGCCGAATAGGTACTTAGAATGTAAGGGGTGGTATGGAAGATAAGTTGCACGAGGTGAAGGTCAATTCAAGAGTCTCCGTAACCGGCGACCGTGTATGAGATGAAACTATGAGAATGGAGGAAGACAGAAAGGTATGTAAGGAAAGAACCTGTTGGAACTCTGTACTTTCAGCCTGCCCCGCAGGGGATCTGACGTGATGATATAGATAGATAGATTACAATCTTTGGAAAGGTAGGTAGAGAAGGCTTAAATCAGAAATATTTTACCAATAATTTTATAATAAATAGATAAACTAAGAATCCTTCTTAAAAAGAAAGGTATTGTATATTTATTAGACGTCGTAAGTGTTGTGTGTTGAATGAGATCGCGCTATAGATTAGATTGTATTTTTCAAAGACCCGGTGATAGGGATAATTTATAGAGAAATAAGTCTGGTTGACGTATATACAATATATTCACTACACGATTCTTGCGGGATAGCTGTTATTTCTTCATACTAAAATGGTAGAATGGATCTTACAAACACTTTCAAGGTGTTTTAGGTCTCAAAATAATATTCAAGATGCTGTTTATCCCGAAAAAAATCACAGTTCTTGCGACATAGCTGGTATTTATTCATATTAAAATGGCTAAACGAGTTTAATTGTAACTTTATATGAAGCTGTCTTACTTCGCAAAATAAAACAGAACACTTTTTATCTCGAAAAATACGAGTAGCACGACTTCCGCGGAGAATTTATTATTTCTTCAGACTAAAGCGGTTGAATGGATTATAAAGAAATTTTACATGAAAAAAACCTTATAGATATACAATGCGAAAGTAGAAGGACGTAGATATCGGGGAAGACCTAGACTAACTTACCATGACCAAATAGACCGTGTCTTATACGAATGGCAAGTCAAAAGTATCCGTAACCGGCGAGCGTGTATAAAGGACGAACTATAAGTGTAGGAAGCCAGAAAGGTCTGTGAGAAAAGAATCTGTTGGAACTTTGTACTCTCTGCCTACCCTGCAAGAGATCAAAAGTGATGATATAGATTGATAGATAGTATTAAAGTATCTTAAGTAGTTTACACATTAGATCATGCCGATATTATCCGTCTAAGTGGTAAGAAAATCACACCAATATGTATTTGGTGGGTTTTTACCGGCCTGAAGGCCCAAAGATATTAATCATATTTTGGCTAAAGAAAAGCCTGGCAATCCTTCGATTTCCCTCTTCCTATTCACAGGTGACTGGAAGCCTGAGGACCTGTTGAAATTGTTTTACAACGAAAATTTACTCATTTTTAAGTTGACTTTATAAATACTTTTGCAAAACAATGACGACTTGTTTTAAGCGATAAAACGTAGACTGCTTAACTTACTTTATTAAATAGTCGCAGGTACGATCATAGCATAGCGCACAGAAATATTGATTTGGGGTTTTTGATTTTGAAACAAAGACGATATTTTAAGCGTTAAAAAATGTTTGTTTGTCCATGTTAATATACAGAACAGCGGAATCGATTTTAAATAGACTATCACTGGAAATTGATATTAGATTAGAGATCGCTTAAGACTAATATTAATTTTTAATATTAACACGGCTGAACGGACTGAAATCATAATCATTTATTCATCTGCAAATATGGGTTTTACAATGATGACATAATGTTTACAATAGATTCTCCATATTTCGCCAAAGAGCATGCAAATATTAGATAGACCTTAATTACACTTACTGTTAAATTTAAATAACGCCATAAACTAATAATATAATTAAATGCAAACATAATGTAGGGTATTAGGTACATTTGAAATAGACATAACAAGTTCTATAAATATTAATTAATTAAATTATTGTAATACACATCAAATGTCAATCCAATGTCAATGTTAATAACTAAAATAATGTCCATAGTAATGTCAATAAAATTAAATATTTATAAGATTTTTACTCTTCAAGATATTCCCTTACACTATAATATGTTTTTTCGACTAGAATTTCTTTCAGTCTTATTTTAAATAAGTGTAAATTTTCTATTTCTACTATTTCACGGGGTAATTTATTATAAATTTTAGGTGCCATGCAAAATATACTTTTATGCATTAGAGTAGTCTTACTGGGCACATTGCTTAACTTTTAATTATGTCTGCTACTGCTCAATTTATTATATTGTTGTATATTATTTTTAACGAATATAGCTGTCTCCAAAATATAAAGATTTGCTAATGTTAAAATTTTTAGAGACTTGAAGTGAGACTTACAGCTGCCAGTGGCTTTGAGTTTGCATATAGCTCGTATGCATTTTTTCTGAGCTTTAAATACAGACTCCCATTCTGTTGAATTAGAAAAGAAACTTATTATGTGGGTGTATCTTATGTCTTAGAATAATGTTATCCCAAAAAGTCCTACCTTATTTTTTTACTTTATTTTTTTTATTTATTGACATAGGTAGGTACCTATGTCAATAAATAAAAAAAATAAACGCGTGCGACGCCGCGGGTAACAGCTAGTATCTTATATAATGGAATTAGGCTAGCTCATTATTCTTTTTGAACTGACATTTTCGGTTGCTAGTATAAAATAATTACACAGCGTCACTTCTATATTCCCTAAGCGCGGCTGGCTAGACCTACTATCCTACTAATTTTAGAAATGTGAAATTTGTATGTGTAGATGTTTAGTTGTTTGTTACTCAATCACGCAAAAAGGGCTTAACGGATTTGGATGAAATTTGTCACACAGATAGTTCCGATTCAAAGACATTTATTTCCAAAGAAATTTACATTTCACTTAAGGAAAACTTAATACTAAAACATTAATGATCGAGGCTGACTTTATTTCAATCCACATTATATTGTTCAGAAACGTGTGTTTTCAGAAGTTTTTTGTAAACATTCATAGATGCAGCATTCCTAATATTTCCAGGTAAATTACTCGTATTGAACAGTTGCACTCCCTCAAAAAAGATGTTTCTTTTGCCATATTCAGTCCTAGGAGCACGGGTTTCAATTTTATCCCTACTCCGGAGGTGATATTTAACCGTTTTCTTTTTTAAATTGATGTTTGTTACTTAGTTTATTACCTAGATTAACACAAAGGATACTTTTTATCCCGGAAAAATGTTAGGGTTCTGTATAAAGTCAACGCAGATGAAGTCGCGGGCAGAAACTAATATTAAATTTATATAAAATTTAATATAAATCCAAAGATTACTTCCGGTGTAACTGAATCTCGTTGATAACCCACTAGACCACTATGAGAACAACAAGGCAGCCAGAATGAAATAATATTTAGAAATCTGTTCTTCCCCACTTGATACAGTTACTCGCCGAAATACTAAGTCTCACAGTACTATAACCGCATTGTCTATATGTCTGTATGTATTTAGAAACAAATAGCTTCAGTCTAAGTCCAAATGTGGCATTAGTCGTTCACGGGCCAGATTAGCGGTCGCTGAGATGTCCCGGTACATTTGTGGGACAGCAATAACACTCACACCAGACACTTAGTCAAGTTAATTAAAGCTCCACTGATCTAACATTTGCCTGCAAGTATCAAGGAGTTCAAACCTGGTATACTTAGGTATGAACTGTTTCATTGATTTCATACTATGATTATTAAAGGGTTTCCAGAACGAAAACTCATATATTTTTTTCATAGGAATTATTTCTGTGTCATGGAATGCTCTACAAATATGAAATTCACATACACGAATACCTAGACCGAATTAAACATTATTATGAAACATAAATATTTGTTCCATGCGCGGATTTGAAACCTCACATAATAATAACAGCTTTGTTCTCATACAGCAAAATATCGGTAAAAGTTTTTGAAGTGAGTGCAGAGTCACTTCGATTTGTGTTAGAAGGCCTTTGCCCAGCAGTGGGTCATTATAGGCTGATATTATTATTAGTTTTTGGACTAAAGTTATTTTATCAAGGTGATGACGACGTGACTTATTAAACGAATCAAATATAGATGAATGGAATACATTTATAGGAGCTGAGGTCCCAATACAATTTGGCAGAGTGGCGTTTAAAAATGCGTGTTTTGGTGTAAATGAAGGCTTACGTTCTAACTACTGAACCGTCGCAAAAAATTAATACTTCAAGCTCAAAATTTGAATGCTATTAGATTCTTCTTTGGGAAAAAATCGGACGGCTTATCATGAACACACTGGCATAAGCGTGATGGTAGCTAGTTGATATGCCGTCCTTGTTAAACTACAAATTTATTAAATACGTCACGTTAACCTCAAGGTTTTCATGCAAACCCCTCTGAGCCTGGACGTGTAATAAAAATCAATTACCGCATCACTTCAGTGCAGTTGCACTATTCAGCTAATTCTTTTTATGTTGTGTTTGTAATTGTCAGGACAAGTTTTGTATGAAGAAAATGTTTAAAAAATTGTATGGAAAAGTAAAAGAAATGGGTTAAAAATCCCAATATAAAAAGTGAGTGAGTAAGTGAGACAGAAGACAGTAAAGAATGGTATCATTTTATTCATTAGTACACCAGTGCGTAGCAGGGGCGGGCAGCTAGTAAAAAATAAAAGCAGATCATGGCAGCGGCAGCGGAGTTTTGGCGGGAAATAGTAGAGTGATATTATATGTGGTGGTTGTGTTAGGGGATATTGTCAATTTTGTTTTCATTCCGAACAACCTTGTGTTGGTTCGAATATTAATGTGTAATGTGGGTAGAGTCTGTCTAATGGAAGCTGAGAGTGGAAAATGGCGGCAAATTTGAATAAATTAGGTCGTGCAATCCCGGATGAACTGGGAATAAATAGATTCGATACTTGAACATTTTAATTTCTAAAAATAATAGATCATGCAAATGGGTTTATAATTTTAATGAATACACAGGAGTGTGTTGCATCTAAATTATAATATTCTAACATGCTACATTCTTTTGTGTTCGTCATCGTTTATAAATCCTTGATTTTCAGCTATGGGAACCTGATGACCTATTCAGCTATTAAATGAATTTCTAGTAAGTCTTCTAATTTTTTAATTAAAATATGCATTGTATTAAGTCTTAATGTATCATCTATGCAATCCATCAATGCAATGCCACGGAATTCAATAAGATTTCAAATTCAAGGGTATTGAATTTAAATCATGCAAAATTTCATAGAATGCTAATACAACATTCAATAAATCTAGGGTGTATCAACCCAGAGCAAAACCAGTCCGTCCATGTCTATGACTCACTAGAACCTAGAACAATAGATGACATTAGAGTCAATATTGCCAGCTTATGTAAACGTTAAAAAACACTCTCAGCTTTTATAAGACAGGCTCTTGTATATTTACCATTATATGTATATTTATGTATATGCACAAGTAAAGGTAATGGTAACAAAGCGATAAAGTATGCCCTTTCAATTTTCCCCAAGACGCCTGTCGTAATTGGTATGTATCTACCGCTTTACAGTTTGAACTTAATAATTCTAAGCGTTTGAAGTACCTAAAAGTATTTTATCAGTTTTATTGTCATTATATTCACTGGGGATTTATAACATAAATAACTAATTTAGACGAAAATTAATATAAAGTTAAAGTCAAAGTCAAAAATTATAATTGTTTGTTTAGGCCATTACACAAGCACTTACAAACGTCAAAATCAGCGGGCTAGTTTTTTAACTTAATTTGTTTGGCCTCTCTGATAACCATTTTTTTTCAAAATAGTATTATACAGCATTGTTTAATTTTTCTAATTGATGAGCTGCTCAAACCCTATCTATTTTATCGTCAAGATAATCCAAAATTTTGTAATGCCCTTTCTTACACCGTCTAGTTTTGATTGCCTTTTTAAACTTATTGATAGGCATGTTTCGGATATCTATGGGTAATTTGTTGTAGAAGCGATACATTGCCCCATGAAAGAATTACTAATTCTGTGGAGATGAGTAGAATTTACAATGAGATCATCTTTGTTCCGTGTATTAACATGATGGATGTCGCTATATTTTTCAAAGTTACTGATATTCTTTTTAGCATATAGAAGATTTTCATATATAAATTGTGAGGTAAGAGTTAGAATATTTATTTCTATAAATTTTTCCTTAAGGCAATCTCCCGAGACGAAGATGGTGTTTAGTTCTGCAGAACATCCCCATAGCACTAAGCCATATGTCATAATACTATGAAAATAAGCGAAATCAACGTCTCAGTTTCGCAGTCGCTTGTCATTTTTTCAAACGAAAAAAAATTGTAACGTTTAACTAGTACTAAGAAAACTAGTCGTGTTCACATTTTCACGGACAAATTGATGTCCATAGTGCTATCAGAATTTGACATTTTTCAAATAGGTAGTCATGCACCACAATTTACTTTGTGTCGATAATAGAAATAAAATAAAAATAAATCTTAAACAATTGAAACTTATTTTTATTTAGTTTTTAATGTAAAGACAGATGTAAATAAGACATGGATAAAATGGTATTCACAATTTGTATTGTTAAGAAAATCTTAAGTATGATCGGTATTTATAAGCAAAATAAATTCATTCACTACACAATTTATTGTTTAAATGCACTCTGGGTAAAAGGTAACCTTCATTCAACCTTTTTTCCTTGGTTTTTCATAATAAGTTTTTCTTAATATAAAAAAGTTATTCATATGAATATTCATGTACCAAAATTATAATCTATGCGTTCTTTTAAAATTTTCAGAGTGATTGTGAGTTAATTTTAAGGAGTCGCGTATGAATATAATCGCGTATAAATGGTCTATTTCAATAACTTTCATAGTGTCATGTCTTACGGCATATTATTGAGGGGTAGGGCAGTCGACAATGAGTCTATTTTTATCTTAAAAAAGCGCTATAAGAGCCATCTATAATTTAGGTAGTCGCGACTTTCTATGAGAATTGTTTAAAGAATATTGGCTATATTATAACGGTCCCTTGTCAGTATATTTATGAAAACAATGTATACAAGAAAATATAGATCTTTTTAATCAGTTAGGTGATAGGCATTGCTATAATACGCGACATAGAAATAAATTAGATCAACCGTAATGTCGTCTGTCAAAAATTCACACATCTTTCATGGGGTACTGTGTTAGATTTATAATATAATTCCTCTTGACTAAACTTAGTGACAATAAATTCAAAGCTTGTATTAAACGTAAGCGAGCTTATTATACGCTAGATTATTATTTAAAAGACAAAAATACTTGAATAGGGGCTGTTACAGCTTCACTTAATTGAATATGAATAACTTATTCAGCTATTATCATTTAATATTCCCTCTCTTCCTTCTATTAATTTTGTAAAATTTATCTTTTTTTTGTTCTCAATTCTTTCTCTGTAAATGAGGGAACCGTGTAGTCATGAATAGCATAATTTGTTTTATTTAACCCATCTGACCAGACCAGCGTACATTGTTTCCCATATCTCATTCGGTCGTAACGATTGTATAAAATATTTGTATGAAGTAGCAATATTCTAGGAGAAGTAATTTTTAACAACCTAGTTTATGTGTATTTACTTAACTGACGGTTATCGTAAAGAGATGAGTAATGAATAGTAAGGAAAATAGCTACCTACTCCAAATATACCCAGTAACATCAATCCAGTTATCGAAAATGCACCTTCTCTCCTTGTTCATGTTGACTGTACTGTATATTTCTTGGAAGTCATGAGAATTAAAAATATAAGTCATGGAAGAAGTGAAAATAAAATTTTGGAAGTCTGGAAATAACACGTTCTACCGACATGCCTAGTAGTAACATACGCAATATCTTTAGTACTTTTCCATATTCCTACCGACACTGACAGGTTCCTGTATGCTTATAAAATGCAATGTCTACCAGGGTCAACTCATACTATACGACTGATTTGTAGCTTACACATGTTTAAAATGTTATAGCACAACTTTTGCACGCGAACAAGAGTAAAGATTCCTATCCGACCGCACATTCCAATTTAAGTTTGGCTCCCGGTCTTTGTTCCTTGATTCCGAGCTCTTTCGAGATAAAGAAATTAAAATTAAGCAGCTTTTAAAGCTCTTTAACATTTTGAATGGGGTATTTCGCAGAGGTTTAATGGTCCGATATTAATAAGAAGCCAAATGACGTCATAATAACTGGATTTTGAGTAAACCGTTTTGAAATTTACTTGATGATAGTACATAAGATGCTTTTGAATTGTTATATTAAAGGTATTATTAAGATAGTATTTGATGTATTTATTTTTGAAGCAAATTTATTGTTTTTAAAGTATTCTATTCATTACAAAGCAAAGTTATCAAGCCCTGAGGCGGTCCAAAGACGTTTAATCCTGTACTTAATTTTCTAAATTCAATGTTATAGACGTTCCATTATTTTTAATATAAATTGAATGGTGAATAAACTTATTTTAATTTCGACAGCATTTGCGTTAGACACCCTGACTGAGATCTGTGAACTATGAAAAGATTTTTTTTTTAATTGTATTTGTAGAACGCCCCACACTAGGATTTATTCCTGCATCGCGAATGTGTTTAAACATAAAATTTACATACTAAAACACCTGGCTATTGGTGGATCACACAAAGGATTGTCCTGTGCGAGGATCAAATCTGCGACTACTCAATTCACTGAGCGGAGCAGCCTTCGCTTTTAAGAGCTAAACCAAATCATCCTCAATTATATCCCACATTGAAATAAAATGCAATTAATGACTTTGAGGCACTCATAGCGCTGTGCTGTGTAACACCGCGGTTAAGTAGCCGAACACTGCTTAACCGCGGTGTTCTTACCGATCACCAAGGTTAAGCAGCGTTCGGCTCGGTCGGCCTAAGATGGGTGATCGTTTGTGGCATTTTCATAACCGAGCGTCTCCGTGCTTCGGAAGCCACGTTAAGCCGTTGGTCCCGGTTACCACTTAATGTGGTAGTCGTTAAGCCGAATTGGAAGCCTTAAAGGCGGCTTGATAAATTCCAACAGCAGGTGGCCACAAACCTGCCTCCACCAATCCGCACTGGGTCCCTCAATCTCTCTCACCTCGATTTGTGAGAGAAGGCCTTTGCCCAGCAGTGGGCAGTATAGGCTGATATTATTATTATATTATAATGACTTTGTAAGACAATAACTAAAAGCAAATGCTTAAACCGATAAACCGAGTAACCACAGTAGATATTCTTCTTGTAAATGGTTTAACAGTACTCAAAAACGCGTTATTGTTGAGTAGAATACCTACAAAAAATAACAGTTTTTGAGTATATATACGAGTACTCACTCGTTGTGTATCCAGAATTGTATTCGCAGGGTACTCATCAAGTACTCAGTATATACTCCTTTTATAACTGGGTTGCAGGAGAATGAAATTGTGTGGACCACACTTTCAACGTGTTTATCTGAAATATTTATTTATTTTAAAACTAGCTGACCGAATAATGATATAACCGACGACGATGATGATGATGATGATATAAGTATCTTCTTTTTCTTTTCGTGTCAATGGTTTATATCTGTCCCGCTGAGTGTCTAGCATAATCGCGCTTTCTGTGGCCGCGCTCAGCTCTTCCCTTGTACAGCACAAAGGGCAGACCAGCTCGTGCGCGTGCTCGTCGTTCGCGCCATAGTCACACAAAACCACATAGTGCACAGATTTTGCCTGCATCTACCTACCTGAGTGTAGAGCCGATTTAAACATTTACACACCGGCCATGGTAGTTTTTTTTTTTTTTTTTAGAAACGTTGCCCCACACTAGGATTAATTCCTGTGTCGTGGGTGCGTTTACAAACATGAAAATTCACATACACAAATACCCAGACCGGAACAAATAATTGTGGATCACACAAAGATTTGTCCCGTTGGTGGCTTGGCGGTAGTTGCTCCTGACATTGGACAAAGTAAGATGGTAGAGGTTTCTTTTCTCTCAATTGTCTAAGTCTGGCCGCTGTTGGGAGATATTGTACGGTCTGAGTGGACTTTCAAAAGCTTTTGCGGCTTTTGAGACTGATTTGGGGGAATTAGTGACCATTCATGAGGTGTAGTGTCACAGAATCTGGTTTCGGATTTTCTATAGAGCAGGCCAAATCTCGCCAAACTTGGCGATATGCCTGCTAGATGGTAGATCATGGCTAGTCGAGTCGGCTTTAGACATCCGGTGATAATTGACCACAACTGCTCGTCTTGTTTTTGGCCTCCCTCTGGGTCTGATATGTTCAGATTGGCCGTAACATTACCCACATAATCGGGAGGTCTCCTCTTTATGTGACCATACCAACAAAATATACTTTCTTGTAGCCTATCAGCGAACGTACGTTGCTTATTTTAGTTCAAATTTAAATTCATTTATTCATAAGTGTGATTTTTAGTATTGAAGACGTTACATTAATTGTTTGGTATCTTAAAAATCGGCCACTTGGCGTACACTCATCTAAAATATTAATTACATATTAATAATTACACATACATTAAATTGAAAAAAAAAAAAAAAAAAAAAAAAAAAAATTTTTAAACAATTGAAATGATCATCGAGTCTCGTCACCCCGCACGTCCACCGAAGCATCTTCATTACAGCGACATCAATGAAATGCAATTAGCGCTGCGTTAAGGTCCACGTTTTGCTACCATAAGCTAAGACAGGCCTGCTCATATTTTTGTACACTAAGCCCTTAAGCTTCTGTCACAGGTTATAATATTAATAATAATATTAGCCCTGTTAAGAAACTGTCCCACTGTTGGGCACGGGCCTCCTCTCAAACTGAGAGGGTTTAGGCCATAGTCCACCACGCTGGCCTAATGCGGGTTGGCGAACTTCACACACCTTCGAGAAACTCTTAGGCATGCAGGTTTCCTCACGATGTTTTCCTTCACCGTTAAAGCAAGTGATAATTAATTTTTAATACGCACATTCTTTCGAAAAGACAGAGGTGCGTGCTTGGGTTTGAACCCGAGACCTTTGACTTTGCAGTCCAACGGTCTAACCACTAGGCTATCACTGCTTATGTCACAGGTTATGCAAGTTATTTCCCGCCATTTAAGCCAGGCTGCCTATGCTGAATGTTTATATCCAAAGTTCCAGAGCAGTCTAACATAGTCCCCAAATATTTGTATTCATCACACCTAGTGAATTGCTGTCCGTCAATAATGAGAGGGTTGTTTATGGAATTTGGGTCATTACACACCATGTTTAATGACCCAAATTACTTCTTCACGGTTTTTGAAACACTAACCAATTGGCCGCCTGTCTGCAACTGGCGCTTCTACTTCACAAATTCAATACGAAAATCAAATTTCCATAAGAACTTTAAGTTCTTACTCTTTTCTATTAAGCACTTTTATAGGCCAATTAACAATTAAACTTGTATGTGAATGTATTGAACAAAATGTTTTAGAAATGCATTTGAAATTTCCGTATTGCTATGACCCAAGAATAAAATTAGTTTTTATAAAGCACTGAAGGAATCAACAGATTTTTGAAAATTAAAAAAATGTTCGAAAATAAACACCGTCACGCCTATATTCCCCAGAGGGGGTGGCAGAGGTGTACTGAGTACACCCACGTTTCGCCGACGATGTTAGGTCCCATGTAAAAGGTGGCGAGCCTATTGCCATATATCGGGCACAATTCCAGACTCCGGACTCATACTGGGAATTTTTCGTTAGAAAAACTACATTTGTCCGACCTAGAATTTGAACCCAGGTCCTCGTGATCACAAAGCGATGCACTTTGCCACCAGACCAACGAGGTAGTCAAAAAATGTAAGATACAACAAGAATTATTCGAAGCAATTCAGTTACCGACCTAAAATCAACTACTTTCAGGTCTTGCGTTGATTATTTTATATCTTTTAGATAGACTAAAAAATAAAAGTGTGCTTAAATATTTAGTATCGTGTAAGTTCGCGGTGATACTTGTTAAATGTCCTTTTTGCCAATTTTCTAGAGAAATGCCCAAATTCTTAATTAACGTGGTTTTTATTATAGAGTCACGAATAAACAATACATAAGCATTTTAGTATTATGTGGTACTAGTTCCTGCCCGCGACTTAGTCCGCATTGACTTTAGACAGGAACCTTACATTTTTCCGAGATATAAAGCATCATATATGTTTATCCAGCTAATAAACTGTGTGCCAATTTTCATGCAAATCCGTTTAGCCGTATTTATGTGATTGAGTAACAAACATCCAACTATCTAAATATACGTACTTAACATTTATAATATTAGTCGGATTAATATGTAGTAATATTTTGCCTTAGGATAATATTAGTAGGTAAATGCGGTGGAAATGCGAGCACTGCGGAAGATGTGCGGAGTGAAGCTGATCGACCGCATTCGCAATAGCGTAGTAAGAAAGCGAGTATGTATGAAAGATAGTATCGGTGTAAAGATGAGAAAGGGTATGCTATGTTGTTTCGGGCATATAGAAAGAATGTCGAGTGAGAGAATGAGAGTGGAGGAAGCCAGAGAGGTAGGTAAGAAAAGAACCTGTTGGAACTCTGTACTTTCTGCCTACCCCGCAAGGGATCTGGCGTGATGATATACATAGATAGATAGAATTTTGTCTTAATTGCGTCTGTATTAAAAACGCAGGGGCCTTTGTTAACATGAGGCTACTAGGACAAAGTACTGAAATCCTTACATATTATAGCTTGTGTAGTATAGTATATTCTTACCATAAGGTACAACTTCTATTGAAACTTTACTTTTCTTATTCGTCATCACAAATGATATTTACCGTATTCATTTATAAAAAATGAAGTTGTAAAAATTCAAAGAAATATTTAAAACAACCTAATACCTTAGTACTTGGAAAAGGCTATAAAAACCCGAAGATCATCACGGTTCACGACATTTCATATTATAGAAATAAAAATTGATTTCTTTTTAAATAAGCATGTATCCCCACACTAGGAATTATTCCTGTGTCGTGGGTACGTTTAAAATTTTTAAATTCACATACACAAACACCCAGACCGAAACAAATATTTATAGGTCGCGTGCGGGAATCGAATCCTCGACTACTCGACCCAGTGGACGGATCGACTTAAGCTCATTGGACTAAGTCGTCGTGAATAATATATTTATTCATGTGTGATTACGCAGAACGCCATGCTGAATGCTTGAATGCTCGTATGACTCTCTGCTTTTCTGGTCCAACATTTGCAATCCATTTTTCAAGTACTTGCTGTCATCCAATTGAGCTGAAAATTGGCATAGCCATGAAAATGCGGTGACAATGCTATGATATGGTACGGCGGTGATGAAGCCGAAAAGTGGCCATAGGAATTTTTAAAGAAGATAGCTCTATCCTGTTTTTAATTTTAAGGTTTTTTTTTTATTTCTTAGAATAGAAAAAGAACTAGTAGTTCTTGTACTTTCTGGGCATTTTTCACCTACTTTAAGTTTGTACTGTTTAAAAGAGGCACAAATGATACACCCATTTTACCCAAAAAATTATAAAAGGCAGGTACCCGACTTAACCCTTATTAGAATTTAAAACAAAAATTGGTTTTAATTTATTAACATGTGCGCATCATCTAGATCCATTACTAAGCCAAATTTCAAGCCTCTGTCTTGTTATTATGAAGAAAAATAACAGCCGCTCATTTAGTGTGAATTTAATTCATGTGAATCGACGAATAAGCCGGTGTGTATGATAAAAAATTAAACAAGCTTTATGGTCGTTTATATTTATAATATTAGCTACATATTATTTCTGCGTTTTATGTTTAGTTAAAATCATACCTTTGAAGTGTGATAACGTGCGAATAAGAAATGGAGAGAGTACTCAAGGATAAAATATTGGAGTTCCGAGCTGATACACTTGAGGCAGTCAGAAAAGATGTGAACTTGGATGCGAGGAGTGTAGAGGAGGCAGTCGACTTACTGCAGGATTGGTTGAAGAAGCAGACGCATTTTGTTAAGAAAGATTTTAGTAAGTTTTTTTTTTCAAAGGTATTAATAGATATATACCTTAAAAACAGCAATCGAACTTTCTCGAATCTTTGTACGACCCACAAATATTTGTTACGGTGTGGGTGTTTGTATATGTGAGTTATATGTTTGTGACGTTACAGGAATTATTCGTAGTGCAGGGCTACATTTTTACGAAAATAAGAACTTAAGAACCTTTAGATGTGAGTTTTAGGGTTCAATACACTAGAATTATTCGTGTGTCGTTTATGAACATGAAATTCGCATACAAAAATACCCAGACTAAAACAAATGTTAGTAGGTCACACAAAAATTTTTCCCGTGCAGGGACTGAACCCGTCCGTCTTACTAAATTATATTTTTGATTTAATTACATGTTTTAAAAAGAAAAATAGGTATGGCCTAGTGGTTAGACCGTTGGACTGCATAGTCAGAGGTCTCGAGTTTAAGCCCAGGCACGCACCTTTGTCTTTTCGGAAGCATGTGTGTATTAAAATTTAATTATCACTTGCTTTAATAGTGAAGAAAAACATCGTGATGAAACCTGCATGCCTAAGAGTTTTTTCGAAGGTCTGTGAAGCTCGCCAACCCGCACTGGGCCAGCGTGGTGGACGGTGGGACAGTTCAGTTTCCTATTATTATTATTATTATTTAACAACGGTTAATAGTGACAGATTGTTATGCTCTTCTCATAGCGATTGGGCAAGCTGAGGTCATACCTACCTAGAAAGGGTAGTTCAAACTGGAAGTTCAAGGGTAGGGAGGAACTAGCTCAAAGGAGCCTCTCCAGAGTGAGTTGACCCCTTGCACGTTCAGTTTGCATTTAGGTTCAGAGTGCTAGTTGCAAGTTTAAAAACAATAACACTTGATTTATGAAACTATAAGGTATTAAACGATATATACCTTAAAATAGCATTCGAACTTTCTCGAATCTTTGTACGACCCACAAATATTTGTTATGGTGTGGGTGTTTGTATATGTGAGTTATATGTTTGTGACGTTACAGGAATTATTCGTAGTGCAGGGCTACATTTTTACGAAAATAATAACTTAAGAACCTTTAGATGTGAGTTTTAGGGTTCAATAGTGATTTATAAGTTAATGTCAACGTCAAAAATTTATTTGTATAGGCCAATAAAAAAACACTCACGAACGTCAAAACACATTTCTCACATTTTTTTAGGTGACGGTAGATATTTTTTTATTTTTGCAGGTCGTCAATACCTGGAGTTCACATTGATAACGTGCAAAGGGTCAGTGGAGCGATCCAAACAGAGATTAGACAAACTGTGCACGTTCAAAACATTGATGCCGGAATTCTTTATCACAACCAAAGCGAAAGAGTTAGACTCAATTAAACAATACATGTAAGTCGTGTACAATCTAAGGAGCAAATTTTCATACAGTGTTGTCAGAATTTGGCGCCTTACACTTCGTATAACATATACACGGTGTGATTTGAGTCATCCTGGAGCGTAAGCCTAGGTGATCTATTTACTGATACTAAAAAAAAGTAAAAATAAATACATTTGTTGTTTATATTCCGGATTTTTACCCTAGCTATGATATTCGAATAGGTTAGTTGGTAGATGTTATTTATTGAAGTGTTCTTTTTATTTATTTGTCACCAGTGAACAGTACGCATAGGATACATCACCTGGGCCTTCGCTCCGGGACCACTTAAATTACACCGTGTATAACGCAAAACCTCGGACATCCCTATTAGATTATTGTCTTTATGAGTAGAATACGATAAACAAACTTCCAATTTTAATGAGTTTTCTACTTTTCGCTGGAGTACTATAAAATGATCATTCTTTGAAGTCATTGTAATACGCCACGTGACGTGTTTAATCGGTTAGCCATACTATCTATACTAATATTATAAATTCAAAAGTAACTCTGTCTGTTTGTCTGTAACGCGAACGAAATCGCGGGTTCAGCTACTAGCGAATATAATTTTTAATTAATTAAAAAAAATGGTGAACCAGCAGAGCTAGCCCAGGAGGCGTGACTAGACGTAGGTATGTCACGGATTTTGTCTTCTTAGGCGTAAAATAATCATTTCGTTTGACGTGACAGGATAGCGTGCGATGATAAAAGTTTGACACGAGAAAACTTTATCAAGAATTGAATTGTACTAACGTATGTAGACAAGTCAAAATAGTACAAAACTCCAATCACGTGCTGAAAAAAATTTGTTCTGCGCGAGAGTCTTGACACCTGTCTGCTAGTCCTGCAAATTATGATAAAATCATTATTTTTACAATAACAATTTATATTAGTACTTTTATACTATTTATATTCTATTATTACTACGACTATTCTATTATTACTACTATTTATATACTATATATATTATTTATACTCGTATTCTATGGTAAGGTCACCTTTTATTTATATAACAACTTAAACCGTCATAATGCAAATTTTCATTTACTTTGGTAATTAAAAAGAATACTACGGGATTTATCATTGCATTATATCGCAAACAGCTCCCCACGCATTTGAATGATTAAAAAACTGTAAGAAATTCCCACCATAGTTTGTGTCTTTTTAACCAACTTTTCAAAAGGAGGAGGTTCGTTCATCTGTGTGTATTTTTTAACCGACTTCAAAACGGAGGAGGTTCTATGTTCGGTTGTATGTATGCTTTTTTTTATGTATGTTCAGCGATATTTCCGTCAATTGTGGACCGATTTTGATTTTTTTTTTGCATTGGGTTCAGTATATTTCCAAGGTGGTCCCATATTAATTTTATTGACATTGGACCTTGGACTTAGAAGATACACCAGGGAACTCCTTAACGACAAACAATAGGCATGTGTAAATTGAGATATTATGGGTATTACGTCAATCCTATAGGTACTCTACTATAGAATAATTCACTGGTCACTTAAAATTGTAAAATAAAAATCTTTTATAAAAAAAGGTAAATCGACTCCAAAAAAGCAAAAAAATAAATATTTGAAGTCGGTGCCAAGTAACCGACTGCACCAACCAGCACCGACTTCAAATATTTATTTTTTTGCTTTTTGGAGTCGGTTTACCTTTTTTTATAAAAGATTTTTATGTTTGTTTACCAATATCTATGTCAATTGTGAACCAATTTTGATCATTCCTTTTGCGTTAGGTTTAAAATAATCCCAAAGTGGGCCTATTTTAATTTTATTGGCCTTTGACCTTGGCCTCTGCAGATAAACCAATGCACTTCTTCACGTTAAACAATACAAATGAGGAGATTGAGTTATTATCGATAGTATGTCAATCCTACAGGTACTCTACCATAGAACTAAGCAGAATATTCAATGACTTCACAATTAGTCTGGTGTTTTTTATGACTTTTTTGTTTATGAACCGGTTTTGATGATTCTCTTCACGTTCCAGCTAAATAGATTTTCTTAAATCATAACTAAAACACTGTCGATCAAGTCACCTTTCAACAAAAAAAAAAGACTAAATTAAAATCGGTTCATCCGTTTAGGAGCTACCATACCAGAGACAGATACACATATACATAGATATACAACTAACTATAAAGGCTAATAATACAGATCTAGACAGGTAAACCTGTGCGTCGTTACATCTTCTTTATTCACATATTTTTGTGCTTTTCCGAAACAGACTTTTACAATTTTAGAATGTGTTTAAAATGTAATGGGTGGGTTGGTGTTGTATTTTTAGATGTAAGAGCTAGTTAGTGGCTAAACAGAATCAGACACGGACCTTGCTGGCGAGGTCGAAGAATTCCTTGCCCGCCAGCCAGTGCAGAACACCACGACGAGACGCCTTGTACACGCCCTCCCCCATAGCGATAGCCAAGGCGTAGCCCTTCTTCCTTCAGGCGCTCTTGAGCTAGTTGCCCCCTTGACTTTTTGGCTAGAGCGTAGTTTTTACACGCTCGCCTTCTTGCCCGGTGAAGCTGTAAAGGCCCCTCTGCCAACAGCGTAGATCATTCACACACACTTAGTGCCAGCGCGGAATGCCTTCATCTATAGATTTATATTGTATCTATGATCTTCAAAGACTGAATGCAATAAATAAAGGGGTAAAAATGGGTGATCTAGTGGTAAACCACCTATTGTATGCTGGTGACGCGGTGTTGATAGCGCCAACAGCCACTGATCTGCAAACAGTAGTCACAGTTATGAGAGACTACTGCATAAACAATGGCTTACATTTGAATGTGAAGAAAACCAAAATTATGGTTTTGAACGGGAAGAAACCAGAACAAATGCAAGGATTGTAGTTGGGAACGATGTGCTGGAGCAAGTGAATGAGTTTGTATATTTTGGATGCGCCTTCAGTAAGGATGGGAAATACACCGCTGATATAGAGAGAAGAGTGAATGCAGGGAGTAGAGTGAATGGTGCGATGGGAAGGCTACTTGGGAGCCGGTACTTAAGCCAAAAGGCGCAGCTGGCCATGCATAACGGAGTGGGAGCGGCAGTGAGAGTTGGGTATGTAAGAAGGAGAACGAAAGCAGGATAAATGCGGTCGAAATGCGATCTCTGCGGAAGATGTGCGGTGTCACGCTGACCGACCGTATACGCAACAGCGTAGTAAGAAAGCGAGTAGGTACTAGGCATGCCTTTTAAGTTCTGTCGTTTCCATATTTCCCGGCAATTTTGAATTTGGAACTGTTCTATATTCGAATGTGTTAAAATTTTGAATCTCAAAACAGTTGAAAGTATTAGGATTAATGCTATTGTTTAGTCACAGCGTCTATTGGAATCTGTCAGGTTACGTACGAAAATGAATCTTTCTAAGGAAAATATTCGTGCAATAATTTTCTACAACTTTAGAAGAGGCCTGACACGGCTTCAGTGTTTTGAAGAGCTAACATCTGCGTTCAGTGATTAAGCCCCATGTCTGCGGACTGTCGAACGCTGGTATTTAGGATTCCAGCGTGGACATACTAGTGTTAGTGACAAATCTCGCGAAGGACGCCCAAAATCTGCCTTCACTGAAGATAACATCTTTGCTGTGAGACAACTAATTCTCGAAGATCGTCATGTGACGTATCGAGAGATAGAGGCTCTATTAGGCATCTCAGGGACAACCATTCAGAAGATCTTGCATGAAGCGCTTGGTGTGAGAAAGGTAAATTTGCCGTTGGATACCGCATCTGCTTTCCGACGATCACAAGGCGGCCTGCGTCAGATGGTGTTAGAAAGCTCTGCAAAGGTTCAACCAAGGAGAGTCAAATCACGTCTACGACATCATCAGTGGTGACGAATCTTGGATCTATGCCTAGAATCCTGATTCCAAACAATAATCTACAATCTGGGTCTTTCAAGTTGAGCCAAAGCCGACTAAAGTTGTTCGTTCTCGAAGCACTTCAAAGCAGATGGTGGCCACGTTTATTGGAAAAACCGGCTATGTTGCGACTATTGCACTTGAATATCGTAGATTTTTTTTTACAATTTTTACATTACGACAGCAATTTTACTGTGATTGGCCTTTTTGATTTTAGCTGCTTACGACGCGTGATGTCAGAAGACGCGCCAGTTTGCGCCTACACACTGTAGGAAGGTATTGGCTCGGAACGACCGACGGTGCGTATCACGCGTTGACCTCGGTCCAATCCGTACAAAGTCGGTAACTTTAAAAGCATAGCGCGAACGCACTCGTGGCGACCTGGGCGCGTGCGTGTTGAAATAACTATGCGACTTATGTCAAATACGCTGCATGGCTCGGTCTGTTATGGCACTGCGGCACAACGTCGCTAGCAGGCCAACGCAGCCCGTGAGAACTTAGCACGAACAGATTGATGTCAGCATGACGCTATCGAGTTGATTTTCGATCCCTTCCACACTACATATTTACTACGTAAAGATGATGTTACGATAACGTCAAATGGTTAGTGCTTAGTCCTCTGAGGGCTTATTAGGAAAAGATTGACGTTAGCGTATCACTATCGATTTGATATGATATCCTTCTCACGCTAAAAAAGTACTAAATAAAGATCAACGTGAGTGACGCACGCTTTCTTGTCAACATTACGATAACGTCAATATATTCGTGCTAAACCCTCAGGTAGCCTGGGCTAGTCTGGGGCGCCTGCTTGCTTGTAGAAATTGCCTCGGCGTGGGATTTGGGATGATATGCGACGTGAGTAGCCAGCTTAAAGTTGTAATGCAACATTACATTAAAACATGTTATTTTTCCATTACAGAGACGCTGCAGTATTGCCAAAATTGACAAAGGAACACTGTAGAATCGGCCTATTAAAATATAAATCAGACAATTTCGATTCTCATGAGTTGTTCAAATACCACAAATATGTAGTGTTGGTAAGTTTTAGCCGAATCTGTCCATTGTCCCTTTATACATACGTGCACGGGGTCAACTTTAGACGTTCTTGGTCCGAAGATATTCAATTGTAGTGTTGTAGATATTTAATTGTCAAATGTAGAGGATACTTAAAAAAATCGTCTATATTTTCCAAGCGGAAGTAAAAAACGTGTTATGAGTATACTTACGTTTTGCCGACGATGTTAGGTTTCTATGTAATAGAGGGAAAATCTATTGCCATCATCTCGGGCACAATCGAGCCTCTAGAGCAATTTTTCGAGAAGAAAACTTCAAGAACACGGAGCGTCCGATGCATTCCGTTAGGAGAGTTTTCACGACTTCTTCTTTAACCAAGTTGACATTTTATATTGAAAAAGGGCAAAATGGATAGGAATAACAATTTAAAAGGAAAATTCACTGGGTCAAAACATGGCGCTATCGATTGCGAAAAGAGACTATTCTCTTACGAAACGATTGTCACTTGGCTAGTCCCGCTGTAGCCCTTGAACTTTGAGACCATATAGCGGCCATGTCGGTAAAGCTATAGCTGTCAAATGTTACAAGTTATATAATATTGGACAAAACAGCATGATAAGTCAGAGTTGAACAATTAGCAATGATGCCTTTGGCCCATCAGTTGCAAATGCATCCAGTGGATTGTAATATTCTCAAAAACCGACAATTTTGCTCGTAGAAGTGACTTTCCGTCAAATCCGTAAAATTTAATGATACGCACGCATTGTTCAACACTCCTACTTTTGGTGGTGATTTGTCCAATATTCAATGCTATGACCTCCAAATTTAATAGTAGTAGCTTTACCAACATGGGCAAGATAACTATATACTGTCAGTGTTTGAGCTCTTTTTTGAGTGGTAAGTCAATGGCTCCTATGATGTGCCTACTTGATGTTTAAAGGCCTTTATTTCTCACAGAACGCTGAATATTTGAAAAGGAATGACTACTTTGCTGGTTTCGTAGTTATGCTGGATTGCTCATTTATAAATCCCTTAAATATTGCGTCCGCCCTGAATCCAATGGAGCTAAGAAAAATGTTGAATTTACTGACTGTAAGTAATTAATTTTTTTAAGGTTTAAAATAATAAGTTATTACATTCCAAGTCAAAATCTTCAATTGTAAAATCTATATACATATAATAAAACGGTTACCGAGCCGAATCTGTACATTGAATATTTAATTTTATTTAGGGTATCTTTTTTAAAGACTTTTATTTTTAATTATTGTCTGTCTGTCTGTCTCTTTATGTTTCAATCACGCAAAAATGAAACGGAATTTAGCGCAATTTGATATGGAAATAACTCGTATGAGTTATAATTATTTTAAGTTAGGGTATCCTAACTTAAAATAATAAATAATTTTTTATCCCAGAAACAAAAACCAATCCAAGATGATTGCGGGCTACACCATAAACTTTATTATTTTTATTATTGTATGTATTACGTAAAAATGTGTAATTTTGCCTACACATAAATTCCTCCATCAACTGTTATTGTACGCAGGTTCGTCTCCTCACGAGAAACTCTCTGGTAGATAAAAGCATTCACCTGAAATAGTGCATACAGGTTTGATTTAAACACTCTGATATAATTCTGTGCATGAACCGATGATGCTTTCAGGATTGTCTCTTCTGGAGTTCTCTCCACGTCTCCTACAAAGTTTCATGTCCGGAAAATTCATCATTAATGAGTTCTCTCTTTAACAATAAATGGCCCGGACACGACACTTTGTATATCCATTTATCACGGACGATTTAGCGCAGTGGTTAAAAGCTTAAGCCGCTCCGCCCACTGTGTCTAATAGCCGCGGGTTCGAGTTCCGCACTAGACAAACCTTCGTGTTCTTCTTCTTCTTCTTCAGCCGAAAGACGTCCACTGCAGGACAAAGGCCTCCCCTAAAGACCGCCACAACGACCGGCTTTGTGCTGTACGCATCCAACTTCTACCCGCGACCTTCACCAGGTCATCGGTCCATCTTGTAGGGGGGCTAGCCACTCCACGTCTTCCGGTACGTGGTCGCCATTCGAGAACCTTTCTGCCCCAACGGCCGTCAGTTCTACGAGCGATGTGCCCCGCCCACTGCCACTTAAGTTTAGCAATTCTGAGTGCTATGTCAGTGCGGATCTCCTCGTTTCTGATTCGAACTGATTTGAATTTTCATGTTTGTAAACACACCCACGACACAGGAATAAATCCAAGTGTGGGTATGTTTTTATAAAAAAAATATTTTAGATATCTAAACATGATCTTGTCCATGAACATTAACTGCATATTCTTACGAGAATACTGACACGAAATATACTGACAAAACTTTGTTACATACTTCAATGTTCCTTTTTAAATATTAGTACGCTAGATTACGATCTTTAGCAGGGAGGTTAGAAAATATTTAGCCATTTTATGAGACGGTGTTAGCGTTGAATAAGATTGCGCTATAGATTTGTTTATATTTTACAAAGACCAGCTGTACGGGCTAGACTAAACCTGTATATATATTGTAGTTAGAGATGGATATATAAAATAAATCTGGAGGAAGTTGATAAAATATATTTGATGAATATAAAAGTTATCGCTACACGGTCTTTGCGGGATAGCTGTTATTCATACTAAAATAGATAAACAGATTTAATTGAAACTCCCCCCTAAAATACAAGATAGTTATACTTTGCTTACACACTAGATCATGCCAATATTACCCGTATAAGTGATATATAATATGAATTTAAAGAAACTTAAAATGGAGGTGTCTTAGGTTTTGAAGTAATGGTATCTTGCAAAGACCTTTCTACCTACGTTAAATTACAAAATGAAGCATAAAGGCACCAAACATAAATTTTGTTAGAAATACCCTTAATAAGTAATTTATCTTGAGTTATTATTATGATCATTTCTGTTTGTGTAGCCCAGAAATTAACCTTAACTTATGAGTATTCTTTGTTTTATATTGTGTTTAATATAAAACGGTTTTTTTTTTGTTTTAAAATTTTTACGCATTAATTTGAATTTAAACTAACCGTACATGTATTTAGTCAGTAATTTATTCGGAATGGCCATTATAGTCTGTTCCCATAACTACTTAAATAATTAGGTAATGACGTAAAAGATACAAATAAATAACTTGGTTTCCTTTTCATCAGTGTTCCCATGTTTATAATTATCTTAAATAATAAACATAATACATATATAGGTATGATTAAGTGTTTATCAAGTTATGACGATTAGTTAGGTGGTACTATCGAGGTATAGATAGAGAAATCCCACTTAGTACTTTATGCATTTAAGGCTAAGCTACAAGGATTCTGGAAATATAATTATTATCGGAAGATCTTATTCGAAATTATATATAATAATAATAATGTTAGCCCTGTTAAGAAACTGTCCCTCCGTTGGGCACGGGCCTCCTCTCAAACTAAGAGGGTTTAGGCCATAGTCCACCACGCTGGCCTAGTGCGGGTTGGCGAACTTCACACACCTTCAAGAAACTCTTAGGTTTCCTCACGATGTTTTCGTTCACCGTAAAAGACGCAGACGTGCGTGCCTGGGTTTAAACCCGAGATCTCTGACTTTGCAGTTCAACGGTCTAACCACTAGGCTATCACTGCTACTTTCGAAATTATAGGTGTTATTTTAGTCGTCCTGGAGGGAAAGTCCAGATGATATATCTAATGCCTACTGTTGGATGGCAATAAGATAATGAATAAAAAACCACTTCAATTAGTAACATCTATCTTCTGACGTGTATGTGATTCTTATTTGGCCAACTCGCTCTAATACTAGAATGCTCTAGTGTTTCACACATTTTTACGGTGGTTCTATCATTACATTAGTAACATGTGTGTAATAATAGAACACACTAGCAGAACATTGGACACTCCAGTATAAGCTAGTAGGAAAAAAATGTTAATGATTATTTTTTTAATGAGATACCTCCTACGCCACTTATGCATATCACGGATTATTTTCGACTTAAACAATCCCAGTGTGTTTTTCAGGAGGGCTACGGAATGCGTCTAAAAGGCATACATTTATTGACAAGTTCAAAGTTAATAGATGCCCTGATTATGTTAATAAAGCAAATACTTAGTCCCAAACTTGCAAGCAGGATATTTGTCCACAAAACTCTGGACACTTTGTATGAGTACTTGCCTAAAGAAATTTTACCTGTCGAGTATGGTGGCGAAGAAAAATCATTAAAACAACTTCATGGTAAGTAACTGTTTTAAAGGACATTTACATAGACATACTGCCTCGTTGATCTAGAGGCGTATGAGGTCCTGAGGGCTTAGCACGGACAGATTGACGCTATCGGGCCGCTAATGAGTTGGTATGCCATCCTTTTCACGCTACAGCACGATTGCTCGACAACATTACACTAACATGGATTTGTTGTTTGCTTGCCATGCTAAGCCCTCAGAACGATGGTATAGTGATATAGAAAGAACGAATTTGACGTTAGATACTCTAACGTCAAATCTGTTCGTTCTAATCCCTCTGTTTTGAATCCTAGACACAAAAACTCCCAGTACTCAGCCCCTATAACAATTAATTTTATTTTAGAAAAAACGTAGCCCTACACTTGGATTCATTCCTATATCGTGGGTGCGTTCACTATGAACATAAAAATGTACATACACAAATACCCAGACCGAAACAAATAATTGTGGATCACACAAAGATTTGTTCCCTACGAATCGAATCCGCAACTATTAGACAGTGGGCCGAGCGGCTCACGCTCTTAACCATTGCGCTAAATCGAACTAAAATACTTGGACCAACATCATCGGTGATAAGGTGGTGTGCTACTGGGTGGGGCCAGATACGTGCGTTCACGTTACGCTTGACATAGAAACCAACGCCACCTCCACGCGAGCGCACTTCTCGTGGCCTCGGTATGTATCGCAGTCGGTATCCCAGCAATACTGGGGCCCGTCCCTCCTCACCCGCTCTGAGCCAAGTCCCATTTAATGCAACTATATCGAAGTCGTACCGAGTAACTGAAGTTATGAAGTTATCATGATTTGTTCCGAGGGAACCTGCATTATACAAACCTATTTTCAGCAGTTCATTAACCATTATACCAACTGTTATTGTACCACAGACGCTGATCAAAAGACGTGCAGACAAAGATTATATATACACCGTACATTGGGGCATTATATTGAATAACTAAAATTAAATTGAATTGAATAACTAAAAAAAAAAAAAAAAAAAAAAAAACTTGCTTTAACGGTGAAGGAAAACATCGTGAGGAAACCTGCATGCCTAAGAGTTTCTCGAAGGTGTGTGAAGTTCGCCAACCCGCACTGGGCCAGCATGGTGGACTATGGCCTAAACCCTCTCAGTTGGAGAGGAGGCCCGTGCCCAGCAGTGGGACAGTTTCCTAACAGGGCTAATATTATTATATTATAAAATTAAATATTTGAAATGTATAATTTAATGCATACTTCGAGTAAAAGTAAATATTGTAGGAAATTATTGTGTCCAATCGAATGTACAATTTATTAAATATAAGAGTATGTGTTTGCTCCCTAAAATTTAAAAAAAACTTTGCTTCCTTGCACATATAATGTTGAATATAAAACAAAATAATAAAATACAAAAACGTCTATAGCCGTCGTCTCAAACAATGTCAGTCCCAAAAATTTGTTTAAAATCGTTGTCCGAGCGTATAGAATACATGCCTTAAACTGAAGTAAGCAAAAGGATATGTTAAGGCTCACCGCCAATGAACGACACACGTATTTTTTTTACAGAAGACTGGAGTGAACTACTGGACTCTGAAGACAACGTAAAATATTTTAATGAAATGCAGACTGCAGCTACGATTGAATCTTGTAGAAAAACTGATAATTTTAACGAACATTATATCGGAATGCCAGGGTCCTTTAGGAAATTAACTGTAGATTAATATTGTTCTTTAATTATAATTTTTTTTTACAAGACTATATACTCGTAATTTGCAATGTTGATTTTAATCAAATTTTGTGAGCTGAATTGAACCTTTTTATTCTACGGAATTGAAATTTGACAAGTTGGTTCAGTTCCAATTATTTATATGTAAAGTATTTATATGGTAAGCATGCACCGATTCTTTACCCAGGATTGGCTCTAGACGAAGGTACTCTTCAATGGCCTACAACAGAAATACGAAATGTTATATACACACTCAATTATGATTGACTGTTTTAAATTGCACCATTAGCTGGCTATATTAGCTTCTTTTTAAGAATATGTTTATTATGAAATCATTTTAGTGGGAGATAAAGTCTATTGCAGATTATTATTATATAACAATCTATATATTAACTTGTAGAAAAAAACTATTTGGGAAATAAAACTATTTTTCAAAATCCATCCCGACCTTTTTTTATTTTAAGCTACCGACATTTCGAATATAAGGTTATAGATAGCGTTTTTTGTTGTATTATGTTATAAGCTGTAGTATATAATATATATTAATATACTTCATTGCTCATAAAATATTTTGACAAAATCGAACATAGTTATGATGGTACAGTAAGGCGTTCTTATCGCTTAAAGCGATTTCTTCTAGAAAATCTATAGGTAGAGGACAGAGATTTTTAAAATTAAATATGCACAAAATCTACGTTAATATCACGCTTAAATATTTCCCGGACTTATCACGTCTTATAGAGTCAGGTAAGGAGTTCCAAATATGAACACTGCAGCGAACAGTGAAGGAATTATTAAAAAAGTTAGAAGAATGGGTAGAATGAATGTGACTTATAAAATATATTAAGTTTAATGATAATAGTACCTTGGATATAAATAAATGATTATTTTGGTTCATCTATTTGTGTTTATACACTATAGTCAAGTAACGCCATAACTTGACTATAGAATAGGATTGCGACTGATATAATCCTAAACACATGACATACGGCTACTATTAAGACCAAGTAAAATATGACTTGTTTATAGAGACGGGTGTTAGACTATCTTACTTACTAACGGCTGTTCTCATTAACCTATCTATCACTGACCGTAGTTAGATATCCAAGATAAACAATAAGGTTGGATGTATTTTTACTGCCGTCTTAATATGAACATTACGTTTCGCTTACTTCAGTTTAAGGATAACGCTTCCTCTTCTTGGTTAAAAACCTCCAAAACGTTTTATTTTTGCGTCGCTTCGAAATATAATTACATTTTAAGATAAGATAATATATGTAATTTATATTATTACAGTATAACTGATACTCTATTTAACATATTAAATTTTACCAGTACAACATATCAACCATATATCAACACATATCATATATGTTGATATATGGTAGGTTGTAAAATTTTATGTGTTAAATAGGGTATGCATATTTTTTTAATATTTTTAATCGATTGTGTACCTTAGCACATAACCGAAAAAATATACATGAAATATAAAAATACCAATAGTTTGTGCTAGAATAATTATTGAAAACTGCAATCAAATTTCGCCGATTCAAACGATATTATTTTGGCGCGTTTGCTGTGACGCCATTATTCACTACTGTGTCTTATCTGAAGGCAAAATCAAGAGTCTAAATATCCGGCGAGCGTGTATAAGACGAACTATGAGAGTGGAGGAAGCCAGAGAGGTCTGTAAGGAAAGGGCCTGTTGGAACTCTGTAATCTCTGCCTACCCCGCAAGGCATCTGACATGATGATATAGAAGACATAGAGGTTTACAAGGAAAAAACCTCTCGGGAAGAGATCCAGCAGGCTTTTTCACCATCACAGAATGTAAGAATAAGCACGAATCTAACAAAAAAAATAAATAACATAGCGGGAATGTAACAAAATGGAAAATGTAACGAAATAGAAAAATAAAAGTTGTTGTTCCCACTGTTACCAAGGGTTTGAAGATATTACGTTGTATATATTTGAAGGTATGTGTATTAGCTACAGGACGAACAATAAAAAAGAAAATTAATATTTTACCTGAATAGTAACAGTCAGAATTTCAACGGACCTTTGTTTCAAGGATCGCACCTTGTATATTTGTTAGCCAGCAAGGTTGTGTTATGCAGATAAATGATACTACAGATATACCATAAACAAGTGGTTTATTGAATATTAAATTATATAGATTAGTTAAGAGTTGGGTATAAAATAGAGCGTGTCCTAGAGTGGAGACCGTGACTTGGTAAGCGTAAGCCGTCCTACGGCCCCCAGCTAGATGGACCGACGACCTCAAAAAGGTCGCTGGGACAGACTGGATGCGGAAGGCGGAGGACCGTGTGCAATGGCGCGTGTTAGGAGAGGCCTATGTCCAGCAGTGGACTGCGATAGGCTGATTGATTGATTGATTGGGTATAAAATACAAAGTATATTAAAATTATACTAGTGTGCCGCTTACACCAAGTTCTTAAATCAAATTAAGTTTTTATGTTGTCAGTGATAAAATTACAATAACCAGTTATGCAAGGTTATGCTAGATAAATAATATGTGATTATTTTGCAATTTTATAAATATCACAGACGGAGTACAAAGGTTCCTCATACCCTTCGCCTCACCAGTAGTGCGGCAACGAAGTCCAAGAAGTCACACTAGAAGATCACGTGTGGCGTGCGGAATCCTTGTCCATTAGATTGTTACGTCGGGTTACAAAAAAAAGTAAATACTGATAAAGTAAATGGCGGTAAGCAAAATTGATATTAGGGCGGTGTCAGCGGGCTAGCAGTACAGTTTTTTTTTCCTACCGACTAAAACCCCAGGGTGGCCGACATCAGCACTTTGGAGGGGCTTCGGGGCTACTCCGTATGGAAGGCACCGGTGCCCCTCTTGTGGCGCGCTCTTGAGAGCCCGCTATCGGGGGGAGACTCGACAACCCACTCCCCCCGCACCGACGCGGTGCTCACGGCGAGGGCCCCCACCCCTAGCGTCCACGACCGCGAAGGCCTCCCTACTGATGTAGGAGGGGTTTGATTACGCAATTGTGCTGGGGAGCCTGGGCGGGCTGTGCCTTCGCCCCGGCGACGTCGCCTTCGTCGACCAGGCTCGGTGCTCTCCCGATCCTGTTTGGCCTCCTCCTACTGGGGCATCACAGTCTCGCAGAAAGAGGATGTAGATTTTAGGAAAATTTTCCCCCCACGCCGATTCCCCTGCCTGCATAGTCGCTACTACTGCCAGCAGGGAGAGGGCCGGTCCGATCCATTCGACCAGGATCCGCCGCTCGGAAGCCCACGCTGGGCAATCTTCGAGTGTATGCTGGGCGGAATCCTAGTCCCCACCGCAGTGGTGACAGGTGGTCGTCGCCTCGCCTCCGATCTTTCTCAGATAATCGCCGAAGCAACCGAGACCGGTAAATATCTGAGCAAGTCTATAGGAGACTCGCCCTCTCTTCTGCTGTTGCCAGGCTTAGAAGGATGGCAGGATAGCTTGGACGTCGCTCTTGCGCGCAATGTGTTCTTGACTGGACCTCGAGCGCCACTCCTTTAGAGCGCGTCGTCGTTCCCGCCGTCTCACTTCTTGGAACGCAGGCACGCCCTCGCCTCTTAGCAGCACAGCTAGGCTAATATCGCATGCCGTTGTTGGGAAGCCGGGTTATGAGCACGTATCATGTGGACGTTACACGTGGAGGTTAAGATATTTCCCCCCACGGGAAAACCCGCTGTGTAAGAAACAAAAGCGTCTTACAAATGGTGCTTTGGCAAAACGTGCAAGTGGAGGGCACATGGCGTGGCACACTCGGAATATGCGAGAAGCTAAGGTGACAGTGACAATTAGGAAAAGCAATTTACAATTGAAGCTCACCTTTTTATGGGTTTTGTAGTTACGTACTATGACCACGCGGCTTATCCGGCACCTTACACCCGATAATCACATTTTACTAATTCAGCAGTTCAAAAGGAAAGCTACAGCACGTCTCCAGGCATTTTATACTAGAGCCGTCATCCCCACAAGGTTAAACTCGACTCAGCTGACGATTATAACATGTTGCTATTCATAATCGAATAAACACAAGTTGACAGTGGCAACAGAACTGTCAACTCAAAGGTCATAATTAGTTTATGTCAAAACATTGCAAACTCTGAAACTTATATTTAGTGAGTAATTGTGATATTAGACAAGAAATAATTGAATAAAATCAAAACTAAGGTTTGTATTATCAAAACAATAAAAGTGTTATGTAGCTACGCTACAAGAAATCCTGATTATTCCGATTTCTATGAGCGTCATGATATATATAGTTAGGATTCATTTATATCGATCTATATCATCACACCAGTTCCCTTGGGGGACAGATAGGTAAGAAGATAGCAAGCAAATAAAGCAAAGACAAAGAGCATAGATATTGAACAGGTTTTTACTTACAGACCTCCCTGACTTCCTTCACTCCCGTATTACATTAAGAAATTAAAAGTGATAAATAAGCTTATACTGTTCCACTCAAATCCAAGTCGGAGAAAGATCCAGTTACGTATGCGGGCCAAATGGCATATTACGAGTCCAAAGTGTTACTTCGACAAGGACGAATATTCTACATAGATACTTCATTTAAAATGTATAACTCAACATAATTGTATTCTAATGTTGTCGATTCGCACGCGTATAATCTTATTACAAAGAGACTTCCGCAGATACAGAACACGAAAACGTTAGCGTGATGCTATCAAGTAATCGTGCTGTTGCGTTCATGTTTATTTAGTAAATTTATAGTGACAAAGGTGGCATATCAACTCGCTAGCATCGCGCTAACGTCAATCTTTTAGTACCCATTAAAAAGTAACATGTTATAAAGAAGTTATAAGAAGCTCATTCGAGTCTGATATTAAGCTTAAAACACACATTTGAAGTTATAATGTGTCATTTAAAAAATGGAGCGAGTACTCAGGGCTAAAATATTGGAGTTCCAAGCTGATACTCTTGAAGCGGTCAGAAAAGACGTGGACCCGAGGGGTATAAATGAGGCAGTTGACTTACTGCAGGATTGGCTGAAGATACAGACGCATTTTGTTAAGAAGGATTTTAGTAAGTTTTAATTAATTTATGTATTTGTTTCTCGTATTAACCTGAAGTTGCGGAAACACGCGAATTCGTATCCAAACGCCGTGACAAAGCGGCCGAGAGTTAGATAGCAACGATTTTTTTTCATGACGTCATTGCAACTACAGTTCCTCAAGGATCTTTTGCTCCCCGGCCAAAATCGGAACTAACGCTATCATAAAGTGAAATGTCACTTTATGACAGACACAGAGTTGCCGTTTGCGATGAAATTTACCTAAGTTCCTTTTTTTAATTAGTAACCGTGCGGACCCGCCTGTTAAAATATCTCCTTGGAAGTAGGAACATTTTACTGAATGTTAGCCCTTATTTCACACCAACGGCCCCCTGTAAATGTCTTCCATGGGCCAAAAGATCCTTATCGCGTTGTAGGTAGGTATATTACCCCAAGAGGGTTTTTGGTTGGGAACAAACGTAAAAGCTCTAAATATTCCGGAAATACTTAAATTAAATAGGTAAACATTTAATTTTTGAAACATAAAAATGCATTGCCAAGGATAATAGCTAAATTTGTTAAAAAGCTATGTAGCAGCCATTAACGCCCAAAAGGCGCAGTATGTTTCACAATGTTTTTCTTTATAAATTTAAAAAACAAAAGGCAATCACCAACGTCTTTATTCCTTAAGCCAATCATCATCATCATCATCTCAGCCTATACTTGTCCACTGCTGAACATAGGCCTCCCCAATCGCTTTCCAGCGTAACTGGTCCGATGCCACCTGCATCCAACGACTCGGTCCATCTGGCAGGCGGTCGTCCCACGCTGCGCTTGCCAATACGTGGTCTCCACTCTAGAATCTTTCTGCCCCAACGCCCGTCCGATCTACGCGCTATGTGGCCCGCCCATTGCCACTTCAGCTTGCTAATCTTAACGGCTATGTCGGTGACCTTGGTTCTTCTACGAATCTCCTCATTCCTGATTCGATCGCGTAGAGAAACGCCGAGCATAGCTCTCCATAGCTCGCTGAGCAACTCTGAGCTTTTTTATGAGACCTATTGTAAGAGACCACGTCTCTGATCCATATATCATCACTGGTAACACACATTGACTAAAAACTTTAGTCATTAGGCACTGAGGTATTTTGGATGAGAAGATGTTCATTTTAAGACCCACTTGTTGAGATACTCTGTTGAGGTCACCGAGCATTCGTCCTAGATCTTTCAGCGACTCTGCCACGACCACAATGTCGTCGGCAAATCGAAGGTGAGTGATGTATTCGCCATTGATGTTGATGCCAAGTCCTTGCCATTCCAAGAGCTTGAAGGCGTCCTCTAAGGTGGCCGTAAACAGTTTCGGAGAAATGACGTCTCCCTGCCTTACTCCTCTTTTTATGGGGATCGCCTTCGTGCACTGCCCCTGTACTCGGACTGACATGGTGGCGTTATTATACAAGCACTTCAACACTTCAATGTACCGATAGTCAATGCGGCATCGCTGGAGAGATCTAAGAACCGCCCAAGTCTCGATCGAATCGAAGGCTTTCTCATAGTCCACAAACGCCAAGCATAGTGGCCGATTATACTCCTCGGTCTTCTGTATAATCTGCCGCAGCGTATGTATGTGGTCTATGGTACTAAAGCCTTTCCGGAAACCGGCTTTTTCGGGAGGCTGGAAGTCATCAAGCCTGCGTTCGAGACGATTCGTGATGACTCTCGAAAACAACTTATAAACATGGCTCAGCAGTGTGATGGGCCTATAATTCTTCAGTAAAGTGTTATCACCTTTCTTGAAAAACAGTACCACCACACCCCTGTTCCATGCTTCCGGCGTTTTCTTTTCGAGCAAGACGGAATTAAACAGCCTCTGAAGGATAAAGTACCGGCGATCCGCCCGCTTTCAGAAGCTCTGCGGTAATTCCGTCTTCACCCGGCGCTTTGTTGTTTTTAAGTTGTTTGAGAGCCATCCTAATCTCGTACAGGCTGATGTCCGGGATATCTTCAGTGTAGTGTCGGGTTAGCTTGGCTCTTGGGTCTTTTACCAAGTCAACAACAGGTTCAGCTACTGAGGTGTACATAGAACCTCTCTATCTCCCTGAGCACCTCTGACCTATTCGACGTTACGTTTCCGTCCTCCGTCTTCAGCTTCGTCAACTGGCTTTGCCCAATAGACGCGTCTCTTGCGAACACTTTGGAGCCCTTGTTCTGTGCTATGGTTTCCTCAATACGCCTTGTATTGAAGGACCGTAAATCGTGTCGCAAGGACTTCAGTATCTGTCCATTGAGCTGCCTATAGGACTTAGCATCATCGGAGGTTTGGAGCGTCATGGAACGTCGCTCAGCCATGAGGTTTCGGGTGTAGTTGGATAGTTTTTGAGGTCTATTTTTACGGTGGGGCTTAAAATACTTGGACCCGACCGTATGGACAGTCTCTACCAGCCTGTTGTTGATTTCGTCCACTGATGCGCTGCTGTCTAGCAATTCGAAGCGGTTTGCCAATTCGAGTTGAAAGTTCTCGGGGTTTTGGATATGTGCATAAGAAGGTCGGAGCGTAGACTTCATCAGACGCGATCTTTCCATTTTGACATTAATATTTAATGTGCCTCTGACCATTCGGTGATCACTGCCGGTTTTTACCCTGTGAATCACGGAGACATCATTAAATATTTGTCGCTTGGTGCTCATGATGAAGTCTATCTCATTTTTTGTGGAACCATCAGGGCTCATCCAGGTCCATTTCCTATGAGGCGGCTTCCGGAAGAAAGAGTTCATCATAAAGAGTCCCTCCTTCTCCAGATATTCGGCCAGCCTCTGACCCCTGGGGTTGCGCTGCCCATATCCAAATTGCCCCACTCTCAATTCATCATCGCCCCGTTTGCCCAGCCGCGCATTGAAGTCACCCATAACCACTGTAAAGTGTGCTTTGGAAGTATGTATGGCTCTACTAATGTCCTCATACATTACTTCGACCTTATCATCTGAGTATGCCGAGGTCGGTGCGTAGACCTGTATGACCTTCAGCGAATATCTTTTAGATATTCTGAGTATCAGGTACGCTACCCTGCTCGACACACTAGTGATGGACACAACGTTGTCTATGAGTGACTTGTGGACGATAAATCCGACACCACCTTGGGACTGCTGTTCGCCCTCCCGGTAGTAAAACAAGTTTCCGGATTTTAAGGTTATCGTGTCCTCGCTCTTTCTTCGGACCTCCGATAAACCAACAATATTCCACCGCAACTTGTTTATCTCTTCTTCCAGCTCAAGAAGCTTCTCATCTGTCCTTAACGTGCGTGCGTTGTATGTCACCAGGGCCAATTTTCGTAGTTGGTGGTAGCCGAATCTCTGCCGGAGATTCTTAGCACCCCTTGTCCTGTCGTTACCATAGCTGCTACCGTGGCCAGAACGAACAGGACCGCCGGGGACTAGGGGCCTGGTTTTATCTTTTTCTTCCATTTTAATAAATTGGGGGGGTTTGCCATACTCGCCACGCTTGGCAGGCGGGTTGGCGAGCGCAGTTTTTGATGGTAGAAGTGTTAAGGGAACGCTGCTGCCCATTCCCTAGTTTTCCCTTAGTCGCCTTGTACGACACCCGATGGGATGAGATGGGTTGGTCCTATTCTAAGCCGGGAACCACGCGGCGAATCGCTACAGATTTATTAATTAAAAACGTAGTTCCCACACAAGGAATTATTCTTGTATCGTTGGTGTGTTTACAAATATAAAATTCACATACACAAACTTCCAAACCGAATCATTTACTTGTAGGTCATACCAAGATATGTCCATGCAAGGATCGAATCCGCGACTACTTGATTCAGTGGGTGAAACAGCTAAAGTTTTTAACCGCTGGACCAATCCGACCCTCATGTCAATTGGCAATTTTAAGTTCGAAGAATCTCCTGCTATTCGGTTCGCCTATTTATCCGAAACAAAGGATGTAAGGGCATCGGGAGGGTCGGCGAGAACATGCCGCGAACAGTGGTAGTAGCTGATAGGAGGGCAGTTATGTGCGTAGTCGGTGACGAACACGACCAGCGGATTCCTATGATAGGACGCGTTCGCGAAATATCGGGTTGTCGCATTTTCAATAAAGGCTCATATAGGTACGATACCGATATTGGAATGGAGATAGATGTTCCGTATGAAACATGGAGCTCCAACAGCGTTGCGGAGGAAACGGGATTAAACCGTTTGGAGTCTCTCGATGTGAGAGCGGGCGGCGTGTCCGAACGCCGTATACAAGTTTTGTAAAGTGTCACCTTATTCCTAAGGGACATTTCACTCCGCTTGCAGATTATCGGGTAAAGACGACCGAGCACGAAGCCAGTTTGGTTAAGGACTCGCTTGATGTGCGGTCCGAAGGTCATGGTATTGCTTAGTGTGACCCCTAGATCTTCGACCTGTTTGACCCAGGGAATAGGCCGGTCGAACATGGCCACTTGACCGAGATTACTTCTGAGGTAGCGCAGGGAGGGGTGCGGGATGGCACCTCTGGAGAATCTCTCAGGGAATTTGCGGCTGCCTGAAGGTTTATAGTGATGAAACCCTTATGCCTATTCCAGACATAGAGAGCGGTATCATCCGCGAACAGGGCTAGATGCACCTTACTCTAACGTGTGTGTGTGTGTGTGTGAATGATCTACGCTGTTGGCCTCGAGGCCTCTACAGCTTCACCGGATTTTAAAGGCGAGCGTGCAACCACTACGCTCCAGCCAGCCAGAAGGGCAAGAGGCGACATACTCGAGGGCGTCTCGAAGAGGCGCCCTCGGTTGGGACAGTCGCTGTAGGGGGACGGGTGCACTACTAAGCGCACCGGTCGACCGCCGGCTATGGGAGGGGATCTACTACTACGTCTGCGTCTACTTCGTCGTCGCTCGTATTCTGAGCGGAAAGAAGGGCTGACAAAGCATCGGGGGGGTCGGTGAGAACATGTCTCGGCCGGCGGTAGCGGCAGGGGTCATGAGGGAGGTCGTAGTCGGCGGTGGCTACGATTAACGGATTCGCATGGGTAGATGCGTTCGCGAAGTGACGTGTTGACGCCTTTTTAATAAAGGCGCGAATAGGTTCGAGACCTAGATCGGAGTGGAGGTCGACGTTCCGTACGAACCATGGGGCTCCTACGGCTTTACGGAGGAAGCGGTTTTGAACCGCTTGAAGTCTGTCGATGTGAGAGGGGGCCGAATGCCCGAACACAGCACACGCATAAGTCATGATGGGACGAACGCAAGTTTTGTAAAGCGTCACCTTATTTCTAAGGGACATTTTACTCCGCTTGCAGATTAACGGATGGAGACGACCGAGCACGAAGGATGCTCGGTGACGGACCCGCTTGATGTGCGGGCCGAAGGTCATGGTACTGTTCAGGGTGACCCCTAAATATTTGACCTCTTTGACCCAGGGAATGGGTCGGTCGAACATGGTCACTTGACCTCGGTTCCTTCCGGGGTGGCGCAGAGAGCGGTGCGAAGTTGCACCTCTGGAGAAGAGCACCGCCGCGCTCTTGTCCGGGTTCACCTCGATTCGCCACTTCCTGAACCAATCCCCTAGGGTATTGGCGGCGGTCTGGAGTTTCTTCGTGATGAGGGCCTTGTTCCTATTGGAATAATAAAGAGCGGTGTCATCCGCGAATAAAGCTAGTTTAACATCACTCGAACGAGGAATGTCGTTCGTGTAGAGGCTAAACAGGAGCGGAGAGAGCACTGAGCCCTGTGGGACTCCAGCACTGATGGAGTGGGAAGCGGAGCGCGTCATTTCGACGCGATAACGAAAGGCGCGATTCGACAAGAAGTCTCGTAAGATGAGCACGAGTCTGTCCGGCACACCCAATCGGTAGAGCTTGTAGATCAAGCCGTTGTGCCAGACTTTGTCGAATGCCTTCGCGATATCCAGGAAGAGGGCGCCCGTGTAGACGGGTCTTCCGGGCCCATTGAGACCGGAGAGAATGTGCTCCGTGATGCGGTGCACCTGATGGACACAAGAGTGTTTGGCTCGAAAGCCGAACTGCTCGTCGATAAGGATACCCCTGGACGTTATGAAGTCCTTGAGCCTCGCCAGAAGGAGGCGCTCGTATATCTTGGCCAGGGAGTTGAGGAGACTGATAGGGCGGTAGCTCGCGGGGAGATTGCGAGGTTTGCCGGGCTTGGGGATGCCAATGACGTCCGCCTCCTTCCACTTAGCGGGGAAGGTGCAGTTCGTCATGGCGGCGTTCAAGATGGCCACCAAGAGGCAGATGAGTTGGGCGGGCAGGCATTTCAGAACGCGATTCGAAATGCCGTCAGGGCCGGGGGCTTTTTTAGATTTAAGACCCATTATCAGATCTTCGACCTCCGTTTGCGTGATAGGAGGCAAGGAATCGACGGGGGGGAGGGATGCCCTGCGCTCGACTTCCCTGTCTACCGCGTCGACGTGGGACTGGTCGACGGACTGAGAGCTGGGGGCGCACTGGCTCTCGAGGGAGTCGGCGAGAAGCTCGGCCTTTTCGTCGTCGTCGAAGGCTGGGGGCGCTGCGCCTGAAGGGCGGGACAGCGGGGGCATGTCAGTCGTGGAGTCGGATTTGAGGCTACGCGCCAGCTGCCAGTAGGCCAGATGCGACGGCGCGATTCCCTCTAGGAGGACACCCCACCGTTCCTCCCGGACCTCCGCGACACGACGCTTTACCTCTCGTTGTAAAGCGCGCATCCGGGCCCGATTGGCTTCGGTGGGGTAGGAGTCGTACGCTCGGATGGAAGCATTCTTGGAACGAATGAGATCCCTAACATCGTCCGCAGTCGAAAGCGGTTGGGGTAGAAATCTTCCGCTTCGACTTGCTTGGACGATCGACTGACAGCCGATCGGATGTGTTCGGTGAAGGCATCTACGGCCTGATCGGTGTCCTGAGGGGACGGGATGGAGTCCGAGCTGAGAGGCAGGGGGGGAGGGTCGGCATCCGCCAAGGCCGTGCTTAGCGCATGCCAATCCACCACCGTCTTTTTGGGTCGCTGAGGGGCGGAAGGGGGGGAACCGAGTCTCATGACTACAGGTCGATGGTCAGAGTCGAGTTCCTGGACTACTTCCAAGGAGTGCAGCCGTAGGGTGACACCCTTCAGAAGCGCCATGTCCAGGACGTCGGGTCGGTGATTGGGATTGTTAGGATAGTGGGTAGGGTGCATGGGTGCGATGACGTCAAAGTCGAGAACGTCGACCAGGGCGTCAAGGCTCCTACCGTTAGGGGAAGTGGTGAGACCGTTCCAGGCCACGTGTTTGCTGTTGAAGTCGCCCGCCAGAATGACGGCGCTTCCCAGATTGAGGAGTGCTTCAAAGTCACTCCTGAGAACGGATTTAGTGGGGGAAAGGTAAACGGAGGCGATCACGATGGGCTGGTGCCCCGTGAGAGAGACGCGACAGACCGAGGCTTCGATGTTGGTGAGCGCGGGGGGATCGAGAGGGATGCAGTGCAGGGACCTCCTGTAGTAAATGAGAGTACCGCCTCCGCGGGAGCCGATTCTGTCATTGCGCACGAGGTTGTAGTTTGCGATCCTAGGATCGCGTTGTGCGGGCTTCAGGAAGGTTTCCTGCACGAGGAGGATATCAAGTTGGTGATCTCGGAGGAAATCAGCAACCTGATCTCGCTGGGAGCGAAGGCCATCGGCGTTAAAGAACGCCAGGGATAGGTTGTGGGGCTTTTGGCGGGGAGATCGTAGATCCATTATTGGGTGCGGGGGGGTTGGGTTTTGAGGGACGCCAGGACGTCATAGACGTCCCTGTATTCCGCGGCCAGGAGAACCTGGTCCGCCAAGTTGGTGGCGGCGCGGAGACGAAGGGCGAGTTCGCGGACTCTGGGGAACAGCGCGGGGCTTATAACCGCCGAGACGCTCATAATTAGGTCGACGTCCTGACTGACGTTAGTGACCGGAGGGGGACAAGCCGCCACCGGCGGGATCGCCGGCGCACGCTTCGGGGGGCGGGCGGGGCCCACTGACGCAGGGTGGGAGGCCGCGGTGTAGGGCAGCGGCTTCACCCACGCGTTGGCGCCGAGGGACGGCCTGAGCGGTGGGGGAGGGGGGGCCAGCTTCAGTGTCGCGGGAGCGCGGGGAGCCGTGGTCGCTGGCGCAGAAGGCACCGGACGAGGGTGCGCTGAGGGCGCGGGAGGGTGTTGCGCTGAGGGCGCAGAGGGGGGGGCAACCGCGCGGGGGCGGCGGCGGCCGCCGCGCCTCGCCCGGCCGCGCTTCCCCTTCGGGGCCTTGGGGCAACCGCGATAGTTCGCGGTGTGCCCCTTGGTGCCGCAGAGGACGCAGCTGGGGGGCTCGGCCGCCGTCTCCTTCGAGCGGGCGCACTGGGACGTCGCGTGGTCCCCGATGCACTTAACGCATCGAGGGCGCGCGTGACAGTTTCGGGCAGAGTGCCCGTACAGTTGGCAATTGTGGCACTGCCCGGGCGTGCCACGTTTGTGGGGGGCCTCCACGGAGAGGCCAGATATATGGCACACGGCCTTCAGGTCGAAGACCCTGCGGCCGGACTCGGTGCGGTCGAGGACGACCAGCACCATGTCGTACGCCTCCTTGGAGCCCCCATTGGCCATTCTGTGCACCTGGCGCACAGGAAGGTCCTGGGACTGGAGGTCGGCCTTGATGACGGCGGTGTCCAGCTCCCTCGGGACACCGCGGATTACCACCCTGAGCTCCCTTTCCTCCTTACTCTAACGATGAATTCGTGTAAAGGCTGAATAGCAGGGGGGAGAAAACTGAGCCTTATGGGACGTCAGCTTGTATGGAGTGGGCACAGCCTATATATAATAAAAATAAATATTTATTTTCAATACAAGTGATAAGAGATAAGTGAGAAGTCCGATGGAATTTTGTGCGAGGCACAAGGGGGTTTCAGGTCTGGAAGAGGATGTTCGGATCAAGTCTTCTCACTCCGCAACATCGTAGAGAAGCATCTGGCAGTGGGGCGGAAGGTTTTCTGCGGTTTTGTAAATCTGGAGAAGGCATTTGACAGAGTTGTGCGAAAGAGACTTTGGGATATTTTGCCAGAGTATGGTATAAACGGCACCCTGTTGCGAGCCGTCCAGTCCACCTACGTGGACAGCAAGGCATGCGTACGGGTGGGTGGTAACATGTCACCTTGGTATGACGTTAAGGGATCCCCGTAAGGGATCTGGCGTGATGATATAGATAGATAGAGAGAGATCTATCTCTATCTATAACCTCACGCCAGATCCCTTGCGGGGTAGGCAGAGAGTACAGAGTTCCAACAGGTTCTTTCCTTACATACCTCTCTGGCTTCCTCGAATCTCATAGTTCGTCTCATACACGCTCGCCGGTTACGGAGACTCTTGACTTTTCCATCAGATAAGACTCGGTTTATTTGGTCGTGGTAAGATAGTCTAGGTCTTCCCCGGTACCTGCATCCTTCCACTTTCACATTGTATATCTGTTTTGTCATTCTTTCCTCTGGCATTCTTTCTATATGCCCGAACCAACGGAGCATGCCCTTCCTCATCTTTACACCGATACTATCTTTCATACCTACTCGCTGTCTTACTATGCTGTTGCCAATGCGGTCGGTCAGCTTCACTCCGCACATCTTCCGCAGAGCTCGCATTTCTACAGCATTTATCCTACTTTCATTCTTCTTCTTACATACCCAGCTCTCGCTACCATATAACAGCGTTGGGACAAGAACTCCGTTATGTATGGCCAGCTGCGCCTTATGGCTTAAGTGCCGGCTCCCGAGTAGCTTTCCCATCGCACCATTCACTCTGTTCCCTGCACTCACTCTTCTCTCTATGTCAGCGGTATATTTCCCATCCTTACTGAAGGCGCATCCAAGATATACAAACTCATTCACTTGCTCCAGCACATCGTTACCAACCACAATCCTTACATTCGTTCTGGTTTCTTCCCTTTCAAAAACCATAATCTTGGTTTTCTTCACATTCAAGTGTAAGCCATTGATCATGCAGTCGTCTTTCATAACTGTGACTAGTGTTTGCAGATCAGTGGCTGTTGGCGCTATTAAAACCGCGTCATCTGCATGAAGTAGATGGTTTACCACTAAGTCACCCATTTGTACACCTTCATTCATCGCTTTCAGTCTTTTGTCCAGATATATTATAAACAGTCTAGCGGACAACACGCAACCCTGCTTGACGTCGATTTTAACGTCAAACCAGGGTGACCTGTTACCACCCACCCGTACGCATGCCTTGCAGTCCACATAAGTGGACTGGACGGCTCGCAACAGAGTGCCATCTATACCATACTCTGGCAAAATGTCCCAAAGTCTCTTTCGCACAACTCTGTCAAATGCCTTCTCCAGATCTACAAAACCGCAGAAAACCTTCCGGCCCACTGCCAGATGCTTCTCTACGATGTTGCGGAGTGAGAAGACCGTTTTTTATATATAATTATATTATATACTATAATTACTTATTTAATTTATGATAAAGTATTTTCCTTTATGTCAAAGTTCGGTTATATTTAATGTTAGCTATATTTACAATCTTTAAAGATTGCCAAATGCCTTCTCCAGATCTACAAAACCGCAGAAAACCTTCCGCCCCACTGCCAGATGTTTCTCTACGATGTTGCGGAGTGAGAAGACTTGATCCGAACATCCTCTTCCAGACCTGAAACCCCCTTGTGCCTCGCACAACATTCCATCGGACTTCACGCGCATTCTCCGTTCAATAATTTTACCGTACACCTTGGCTGCCATGCTGATCAAACTGATGGCTCTGTAATTGGCGCAGTTATATTGTGAACCCTTGCCTTTATACAAGGGTACTATGACTGCGCGGCGCCAATCTGTAGGGACTCTACCGGTCCTCCAGTAAAGGTTTGCAAGGGCCCGGAAAGCGTCCCGGACGCAAGTTCCACCATATCTGATCATCTCGGCAGATATCATGTCTACTCCCGCAGCTTTACCGTTTTTAATACTTCCTATCGCCCATTCAACTTCTTCCATAGTGATGTCCTCCGTTGATTCTGGTGCCGCAATCTCGCCTTTAGGCACGTCTGCGGCATCAGCATCCGGGTCATCTCCATACATTTCTCCAAAATATTCACTCCACCGGCTTAGCACAGCTTGTGTGTCTGCAAGAATGTCACCATCTTTAGATTTTATCCTTTCCATTCTGGAGCCTGACGAATCACCTCGAGCCTTTCTCACCTTGCTCCAAAAGAGTGTGGTGTTGTTCTCGAAGTCCTTCGCCAGCCTCTCCTCCTCAATCATACTGGCTCTTTCACGCTTTTCTTTCACTAAAGTTTTAGTGGCATTCTTGCATTGCCGGTATATTTCTTTCCTCATCTCTGTCATACTGGCATTCAGGTTCAAAGAAGATACATAGTCCTGCCACGCTTTCTTCTTACTTTCTACGGAGCTTTGCAACTCCGCATCCCACCATGCATCACCTTTTGCTGTAATATGCTTCTTTGAGCAACCACATACTTCTTTCGCGGATTCCACCAAACTCTCTTTCAGGCTATTCCAGCATTCATCTACATTTGAGTCCGAAGAGCCTGCTGTCAAAAGCTTGTTCCGGACTCTGTCTTCATACATTCTCCTCACGCTCTCATCTTGCAACTTTTCAACCTTTAATCTTTCAAGGTCTCCGAAGGGGATACGCTCTCGCCAGTGCCTCCACTTCCTGAACAGACCACTAAACCGCGCAACTACGAGATAGTGGTCTGATTCCAGAGTAGGGCCTCTATACGCACGCGTATCTTGTAGTTTGCTTCGGAGACGGTTATCAACCAGGATCAGATCTATCATGCTTTTTTGTTCATTCCTTCCTTAGAGAGATTTAAATGGCATTTAGATTATTCAAAAAAAGGATTTGATAAAGTACGAAGAGGTGCAAACTATTTGAAAAACCTGAGTATGTTCAGTTAAGCCTCATACTTACGTAGAAACAGATGCCCCACAAAAGGTATCGCCAGACATCTCGTCTCGCCATCTTCTAGGTTCATATATATTTAGTCGGTTGTAACATGACCACATTCTTTTGTCCCTCAAATGAAGCGACGCGGTGACAAGGAACAAGACGAACCATGTTGCTAAAATTATCATGCGACGATCAGACAATATCATCTATGCATCTGACTTCACTTGACTTGATTTTTAGTTAAGGACTGGTCTAGGTAATTGACACCTATCTCACCTGATGAAAAGTCATGATGGGGCTGAAGATTTGGGTCGCTGTCACAGTAATAGCCTATTAGCTCTGAAATAAGCTGAGGAGACAAAAGTTAGACCGAGTTCCGAATCAGTATAATTGGGCTAGATCTTATCTCATTGTAAGAAAACTCCAGGCAACATGCCTGGCAATACACGGGTCGCTTGACGACATGACTTTGCTGGGTAGGTGGTGACCAGCTGCGGCTCATTTGGTACTGCCACTTGACATCACTAATTTTTGACATCTCTAGCGACACGAGTTCTCTAGCGAGAAGTCAATACGAGGTTAATCTTGTGTCACTGATTATACATATTTTTGCAGGTCGAGAATACCTGGAGGTGACCCTGATTTCGTGCAAAGGGTCTGTGGAGGGAACCAAACAAAGATTAGACAAACTGTGCACCCTCAAAACATTAATGCCTGAATTTTTTGACACAGCCGATGTGAAAGAGTTAGAACCATATAACCAATTCGTGTAAGTTAAACCGAGACCTTTTAGGGACTAACGATTGTGAATCAAATTATTACAAAAATATTCCTCATGCAAACTACTTGTTCTGGTGCTTTTGTCTATCGTCATTTCAAAAGTTACAAAATAACCGAATTAATTCATCTTTTGACCTTCGGTCTAGCAGGTGTATTAAATGCAGATTATTATCACAGCTCCCAAGGTTAAAGGAACCGAATTGTGAAAAATCCCACAATTTTATTGTATTATAATTACCGTCTTTTTATAAGAATACGTAGCTCATGGTCGTGATAAAATTGATGTTTAGGTATCTCGTATAAACGAATATGCATAGTTCCTTGTCCGGGTCATTGATCGTTATAGAGTTCAATCTCGAAGAGACAATGCTGACTGCATAATCGGCTCATGCAAGAAATCGTATCTGACTATCTAATAAATGTGTATAAACGATTTCGGGCGCGTGCTTTTAACTGCTGAAAAGTTTTTCTTGAGGAGACGAACCCGAGTACAATATCAGTTCATGAAGGAATTTATGTGTAGGCATAATCACACATTTTAACGTAACATTGCAGCTCGCGACTAAAAATAATCGAAATATTAAAGTGTTATTGTTTAAAAAAAACACCGTTACGCTTCTATTCCCCAGAGGGGGTGGCAGAGGTGTACTGAGTACACCCACGTTTCGCCGACGATGTTAGGTCCCATGTAATAGGGGGCGGACCTATTGCCATATACCGGGCACAATTCCAGACACGGAACTCATACTGGGAATTTTTCGTTAGAAAAACTGCATTTGTGCGATCTAGGATTTGAAACCAGGACCTCGTGATCACAAAGCGATGCGCTTTGCCACCAGACCAACGAGGCAGTCTTATTGTTTATCCTGCGATAATCACGGATTGGTGATTTTTTTTTTATAATTCCCAAACAGAGGAAGCAGAGGTGTACTGTGTACACCCACTTTTCGCCGACGGTGTTAGGTCCCAAAGTAATAGGGGGCGAGCTTATTGCCATTATACCGGATACAATGCCCGGACTGATAGTAGAAATTTTACTATCAAAGAAATAGTTTTTCCGGCCTAGGATTTGAATCCAGGAATTTGACTTTCTTATGACCGTTACACGCGTTATTCGCCACTAGATCAACGGGGCAGGCAGTTTTATTTTATGTATGTATGTAGCCTACACAGCGAGATGGATTTAACAATAGGTCGTTAGATTTGTCTTAATTGTGGGAGTAACACGTGACATGCAGTAGGTATAATATCATGTCTACGACAATGAATGCTGGCCGCCTGGGTAACTTCTGGTCACTTACAATTGTTCTTTATTTGAATTTTATATAGAATTTAAAATTTAAAACAAATAACCAAAATATATTCTTTTTTGATCCGAAAGGCGAATGACGTGTTTCTTTTTTCCGATAATAATCGCTGATATTTTATCCATATTATCGATTACCGGTATACATACATTATACATACCTAGATTGACGCAGGATTTAACATATTATTATACTGTGTCCTTCGTTCTCGATATAAACATGCAGCTCTCTCTACTCGCTTGGCAGGCCGCTAAGTTTTTTAGAAACGTCAACGCCTCCTCTATGGTATCTGTGGACATAACCTCTGCAACCATTCTTTCTTTTAGCGCGGCAGCCGATGCCTTGTAATAAAGTTTTGGTCGACATTTAATTTAATCATATAGTCGTAGCAGTGAAATTATATAACAAAAGGTTTTTATATACTCAAATGATGTTGTGAAATAAATTTAAAACATCGTATAGGCAAATTCAGAAGAATTTTACGCCTTGACAAAAAAGTACATTCTAAAAAGATCAATTGATAGTTGTTTATTTGTGGCGTTTTCAGCTTAACTTGTTTATGTATATAATATCGAATATTTGGAGACGTGAGTTTTGTCATATAAAGACTTGTACTTCGACTTGACTTCACTCGAAAAGTAAACTTACGAAGTCTCATGTCCCTCTTCGTGTTAAAACAGTTTAACACGCAATATACCTGCAAACAATTATTTACCGTCTATAAATTGGCAATGTAATACCTCTAATGAGAGAAATTAGGGGGGACATTAATCAATAATGATGATTGTTAAGGATCGATGACAATTTAAGGACACGGGCGATCTACGAGATGCATCGATGTGGTCCGCAAGACTTAACGGTAATTCAAGGACACGAGTGGTGTACGAGATGCATCGGCGTGATCCGCAAGACTTGGGGCCCATACGAGATATGTGCTGAAGGTCATACTACTCATAGGTTTCACCCATGAGGTGCTCCTGTGCAGTTCACATTTTTACAATGGTAAGAATCTAAAATGTTACCAAACATACATACCTTAAACAGTAAATACAATGACTATTGCTATAAACTATAAGCAATTTGTGATATTATATCTCCTAAAGGAGACTTTCTGCAAGGGTAACTAAAGGGACATTGTTTATGAATTTATGAATAACCATACATTATTAATAACATAAGCCACTCATTTGCAGAAACATAATGTTTTGCATTGATTTCATTATTAGACATACTTGTATAATAATCCTGAAATAGCCCAAAGTGGAGCTTATTACACAAAGAATTGTGCAATATTATCAGCGCTTGTATTAAAAAGGTAAACCTTGCAATATTTATCGCTAAACAGGGTTTATAAACAGATGAGCCAAAGTAATCTCTACTTATAACAATGCCTGTTATATCTGACAAGCAACAGAATTGTGGAAATATTCCATATATAATATCTCAGCCTACCGATGCTGAGACAGGCAAGTTGTGCAATAATTTGTGTTACACACATACATCCTTAAAATATAATATAAAATACCTGGTCTATCCAGTTAACATAAAACTAATAATTATCAATATTATCAGCCCAGACCCCTTGCAGGGTAGCCAGGGAAGATGAGTCCTAACAATACAGTCATGAAACATTGATTGGGATAAGAACCTTTGTGGTCAGCAGTATATATTTTGTATTAAATGAGTTTTAATATAGTGGAGTACCAATATGGAATTATAACTATCTATTCATAAGCAGTAGTTTAAATTTCAAGAAACCACCAGTGTTGTAACCAATATAGAACAACAATCCTCATCCGGTGTGTAAAAATATTAACCCACAGTGTACCTATCAGCCCACCAAAAACAAATCACAATGGACATTGGAAGTCTCCTACCACAGAATGTGAGGTAAGAAAAGCTTGCTAGGCTTTTTACATAAAGGCTTGTTTTGTTTTTTTTTTTATGTTACTGAAAAAATCATTTAAATATTCAGGAATACAACATGGCTGTTACAAATAAACCATAATATTGGAGGCTAAAGGTATTCACTGACTTTGGTATGTAACAATGTATCTATAACACTAATAAAAATGTGTGTCTGTCTGCCTTCAACGGCAAACATAACTTTATTGGTTTTGTGTAAATACTGCAAGTAATCCAGACAAGTGAAGGTTAAAAAATCTGGTCCTGCATATATTTAACATTATGTATAGAAAAATTATTGTTAGAAACATAATTTTTTAATAATTGATATTAAATTTATAGCCATTCTCATTAGAATTTAATTAAAGATAGATGATCACAACTGTGCTATAATCCTTATCCCACAAAGAAACTCAATGCTAATAATAGACATTAGAGTCATATTAAATATACTTATAAAAAATTTATTAGGACTATTCAGCTTTCTATTGGGTAATGAGTCCAATGGTTTTGGTTTTTGGTTACGTCCTGCATCATTTATAGTGTAATTAATACATTAGAAATTTGAGACACACAGACGAAAGATTATACATCAATTCATGAATTGAAGAATTCGATGTTTTTATTGTACTTTTGTTTGATAATATGATAATCAATAAATAATATATAATCAAATAAAATTATTCAAGTAATTAATAACTATAAAAAATAGGTTTGTGTTTAGTTTTGAATGTGTACATTTAAATTGAGCACCAGTGATGTTTCTGATACAGTTAGGATATCGGAGATATGACACAAACACAACCTGCTACTATTATGGAAACAGGTGGTTTTAGAGCACTATAAATGCTGTAATTTATTTTAAGGTGGTTCAGTGTAAAAATATTGGATTGGAGATGTCATACAAAAAATTTGCATTTTTCATATTGTTACATTTAAATTATTACATCCACATGTTACATGTATCTTATTAATGTATCTATATATAAAAAGAAAATAAAGTCATGCAAATGTCTTAATAATAATACCTATTTAAAAATTTAACGATATTAGGTTGACATGCTATAGTTGATGAAATATTGAGTTACAATATTTAAAAGTATAGATTATCTTAAACAAGAATAATCAAAAGTATATTTTTATCACAGGTATGATAAATATTATGTAGTATCAGCAATAATCTTAGTCTTAGGGAACTTGATATTATTTATTTATTATTAATTATAAGACCACGCCAGATCCCAAGTGGGTAGGCGCAAAAAATATTATTATGATCTATAACCTCACGCCAGATCCCTTGCGGGGTAGGCAGAGAGTACAGAGTTTCAACAGGTTCTTTCCTTACATACCTCTCTGGCTTCCTCGACTCTCATAGTTCGTCTCATACACGCTCGCCGGTTACGGAGACTCTTGACTTTTCCATCAGATAAGACTCGGTTTATTTGGTCGTGGTAAGGTAGTCTAGGTCTTCCCCGGTACCTGCATCCTTCCACTTTCACATTGTATATCTGTTTTGTCATTCTTTCCTCTGGCATTGTTTCTATATGCCCGAACCAACGGAGCATGCCCTTTCTCATCTTTACACCGATACTATCTTTCATACCTACTCGCTGTCTTACTATGCTGTTGCTAATGCGGTCGGTCAGCTTCACTCCGCACATCTTCCGCAGAGCTCGCATTTCTACCGCATTTATCCTACTTTCATTCTCCTTCTTACATACCCAGCTCTCGCTACCATATAACAGCGTTGGGACAAGAACTCCGTTATGTATGGCCAGCTGCGCCTTATGGCTTAAGTGCCGGCTCCCGAGTAGTTTTCCCATCGCACCATTCACTCTGTTCCCTGCACTCACTCTTCTCTCTATGTCAGCGGTGTATTTCCCATCCTTACTGAAGGCGCATCCAAGATATACAAACTCATTCACTTGCTCCAGCACATCGTTACCAACCACAATCCTTACATTCGTTCTGGTTTCTTCCCTTTCAAAAACCATAATCTTGGTTTTCTTCACATTCAAGTGTAAGCCATTGATCATGCAGTCGTCTTTCATAACTGTGACTAGTGTTTGCAGATCAGTGGCTGTTGGCGCTATTAAAACCGCGTCATCTGCATAAAGTAGATGGTTTACCACTAAGTCACCCATTTGTACACCTTCATTCATCGCTTTCAGTCTTTGAAGACTTTTGTCCAGATATATTATAAACAGTCTAGCGGACAACACGCAACCCTGCTTGACGCCGATTTTAACGTCAAACAAGGGTGACCTGTTACCACCCACCCGTACGCATGCCTTGCAGTCCACATAAGTGGACTGGACGGCTCGCAACAGAGTGCCATCTATACCATACTCTGGCAAAATGTCCCAAAGTCTCTTTCGCACAACTCTGTCAAATGCCTTCTCCAGATCTACAAAACCGCAGAAAACCTTCCGCCCCACTGCCAGATGCTTCTCTACGATGTTGCGGAGTGAGAAGACTTGATCCGAACATCCTCTTCCAGACCTGAAACGATATTAAACGAAATATGAATGATACGTAGGTACTACACGTATAAGTTAAGTGACACTCAATTCTCACGGTTGGAAATCTAGAACTAACTAGAAAGTTACTCATTACAGTTGCTACTTATAAAAAACAGCCACATACAAAGAAGCAGAGGAAGTGTGGCATTTAAGGGTATGAAAAAGTTAAGTTATGAATAAGATTCCCAATATCATAAAGTTATAGCCCGTGGTTTGGTCTAGTTGCCTGTGACTTATTCGCTACTTAAGTCATTACTAAATTAGTAAATTAGAGTGTAATTTTCATCAGTAATATAATGGGTCAGGGGTGGCCCGATCGTATTGCCAAAAATGAATGCGAGATCATATAGGTACTGTACATAGCCTTATGTGAGGAATAGCTCTAGATGAGGACATTAGTACAAAGGCCTCTAGTACAAAAATGTTAAATTTTGGTATATGTACATCTTTAAAGATTGTAAATATAGCTAACATTAAATATAACCGAACTTTGACATAAAGGAAAATACTTTATCATAAATTAAATAAGTAATTATAGTATATAATATAATTATATATAAAAAACGGTCTTCTCACTCCGCAACATCGTAGAGAAGCATCTGGCAGTGGGCCGGAAGGTTTTCTGCGGTTTTGTAGATCTGGAGAAGGCATTTGACAGAGTTGTGCGAAAGAGACTTTGGGACATTTTGCCAGAGTATGGTATAGATGGCACTCTGTTGCGAGCCGTCCAGTCCACTTATGTGGACTGCAAGGCATGCGTACGGGTGGGTGGTAACAGGTCACCCTGGTTTGACGTTAAAATCGGCGTCAAGCAGGGTTGCGTGTTGTCCGCTAGACTGTTTATAATATATCTGGACAAAAGTCTTCAAAGACTGAAAGCGATGAATGAAGGTGTACAAATGGGTGACTTAGTGGTAAACCATCTACTTTATGTAGATGACGCGGTTTTAATAGCGCCAACAGCCACTGATCTGCAAACACTAGTCACAGTTATGCAAGACGACTGCATGATCAATGGCTTACACTTGAATGTGAAGAAAACCAAGATTATGGTTTTTGAAAGGGAAGAAACCAGAACGAATGTAAGGATTGTGGTTGGTAACGATGGGCTGGAGCAAGTGAATGAGTTTGTATATCTTGGATGCGCCTTCAGTAAGGATGGGAAATACACCGCTGACATAGAGAGAAGAGTGAGTGCAGGGAACAGAGTGAATGGTGCGATGGGAAAGCTACTCGGGAGCCGGCACTTAAGCCATAAGGCGCAGCTGGCCATACATAACGGAGTTCTTGTCCCAACGCTGTTATATGGTAGCGAGAGCTGGGTATGTAAGAAGGAGAATGAAAGTAGGATAAATGCGGTAGAAATGCGAGCTCTGCGGAAGATGTGCGGAGTGAAGCTGACCGACCGCATTAGCAACAGCAGAGTAAGACAGCGAGTAGGTATGAAAGATAGTATCGGTGTAAAGATGAGAAAGGGCATGCTCCGTTGGTTCGGGCATATAGAAAGAATGCCAGAGGAAAGAATGACAAAACAGATATACAATGTGAAAGTGGAAGGATGCAGGTACCGGGGAAGACCTAGACTACCTTACCACGACCAAATAAACCGAGTCTTATCTGATGGAAAAGTCAAGAGTCTCCGTAACCGGCGAGCGTGTATGAGACGAACTATGAGAGTCGAGGAAGCCAGAGAGGTATGTAAGGAAAGAACCTGTTGAAACTCTGTACTCTCTGCCTACCCCGCAAGGGATCTGGCGTGAGGTTATAGATAGATAGATAGATAGATATATAAAAAAAAGCATCCTTATAATCACCAATATAATTTGTAGCCTTTGTCTGGTACTGTACTCAAAACAGAGATCATTTGACAAAAAAAATAAAAAAATAAAACCCGCATACCACTTGGAAGACACTTTAGTGGGGAAACAGGTTTCTCTGTCTTATATTGTTATAGATTGGGTACTAACATACTTTGTTTCCAGATCTAGTACACACTAAGAGTTTTCTATCTATCTCTATTTATATCGTCACGCCAGACCCCTTGCGGAGTAGGCGGGGGGTGCGGGGTTCCAACAGGTTCTTTACTTACTGGCTTCCTCCACTCTCATAGTTCGTTTCGAAACGGTTTTCTATGATACAAGAATTATTATAAAGGGATTAATTTCATATAAACAAAGTTCTGGATCGGTAATTCCTCAACTCTCGTTATATAGAGATATATATATAAAAAAAAAAAATTCTATATGCTATAGAAGACATAAAAGATGGAGAATGCACTGATATCTGATAAGTAAAGATTGATTATTATTACCCGGTAGAAATGAGAGGTCAATCGACGAATCCAACTCGGCTGGGCAGCGTTCGGGAAACTGCGCAACATCTTCTCATCCAAAATACCTCAGTGCCTAAAGACTAAAGTTTTTAGTCAATGTGTGTTACCAGTGATGACATATGGATCAGAGACGTGGTCTCTTACAATAGGTCTCATAAAAAAGCTCAAAGTTGCTCAGCGAGCTATGGAAAGAGCTATGCTCGGCGTTTCTCTACGTGATCGAATCAGGAATGAGGAGATTCGTAGAAGAACCAAGGTCACCGACATAGCCCTCAGGATTAGCATGCTGAAGTGGCAATGGGCTGGCCACATAGCGCGAAGATCGAACGGGCGTTGGGGCAGAAAGATTCTAGAGTGGAGACCACGTATTGGCAAGCGCAGCGTAGGACGACCGCCTGCCAGATGGACCGACGATCTTGTGAAAATCGCAGGAAATCGTTGGATGCAGGTGGCATCGGACCGGTTACGCTGGAAAGCGATTGGGGAGGCCTATGTTCAGCAGTGGAAAAGTATAGGCTGAAATGATGATGATGATGAGAAATGAGTTATGGACAACAGGTGTGCTATAACAGGTGCTTTAAAGATTTTTGTTGGGATGGATCTACGCTATATAACATAACATGTTATAGAATTTGATTAAATAAATTTATTTTGAATGTGGAATGTGTTATACAAATGTACTCATGACATATTATGATTTAGAGCTCACGCTTAAAATGACATTCATGTGGTATACTTCAACTTTACCCTTATAGCTCTAAACAGCTGCATGTTTATATCGAGAACGAAGGACACAGTATAATAAGTGATCAAACGAACATACCTGAAGTGAAGTTCGATCATTATTATACGAAGTCCTTCGTTCGAAGATATAAGTACCCAACCCGCCCTGCCCGTTGGTAAAGTTGAAATGTACTACTTCTAAAAGGAATGGTCGCAGAGGTTATGTCCACAGATACCATAGAGGAGGCGTTGACGTTTCTAAAAAACTTAGCGGCCTGCCAAGCGAGTAGAGAGAGCTGCATGTTTATATCTTCGAACGAAGGACTTCGTATAATAATCGATACTCTGTATCTGACATCCTAACATAATTATTTTTATTTTTTTACATGGTCTTAAACTTTGCCTTTGACACTTATTTTATTACTTGACATTAATATCGTTGGATTATTTTATTAATGAATTGACAATTTTAGTTAGACTAACCGAATTCAATTTCTACTTTTATTTTAGCCATATCTTAGCAAGTAAGACGAATTTTTTGCATGTCAACATGTTGTGACTAAAGTTGTATGAACCTTTTTATACTAAAATAAGACCGCAAATGTACCTACCAACTTTTATGCAAATAAATAAATAAATAAATAAATAAATGATCGAACTTCACTTCAGGTAAGTTCGTTTGATCACTTATAATATGGCTTTGCTGGTAAATAGTCAATGGCTAATAGTAACAATTGATAGAGTTATAGTTGCATAGATTGGCACAGGACCGCAAAGAATGGCACAAAAGGGAGGCTTATATCCTGCAGCGGGTTATAGAAAGCTGATGATGATGATGAATAGAATAGTATAGTTAATATAAAAAATCGTTTTTTTTTTGTTGTATAATTAATTGTGGTTTATTTATTACAGGGATGGTGTATTACTGCCGAAAATGACCAATCAACACTACAGAGTCGGCACATTAAACATGAAAACGGATAATTTTGATTCAGATTTGTTAAACAAGTACTTCAAATATCTTTTGCTGGTGTGACTCATTATTATTTGCTGAAATACATAGATGTACAAAGTAATTTAGGTGGTAAGGTGTAGTGATCCTACTAATATAATAAGTATGAAAGATTGCCTGTTTGTTACTCAATCACGCAAAAAGGGCTGAATGGATTTGAATAAAATTTGGCACACAGCTAGGTTATTACCTGCATTAATACATAGGGTATCCTATTTTCAAAATGTTATGGTCTTGTTTAAACTCAACGCGGACGCAGTCGCGCGCAGAATCTAGTCATCTATAAGGTAGACGCTGGAGTCAGTATTAAAAAACTAACAATATACCTATATCATTCCTACTTATGAGCCGCTCAAACGCTGATATCACATAAACCATTATCGAAAATAATTCTAACAGATATACAATGCGAAAGTGAAAGGATGTAGGTACCGGGGATGACCTACACTATCTTACCATGACCAAATAGACCGAGTCTTATCTGATGGGCAAGTTAAGAGTCCCCGTAGCCGGCGACCGTGTATGCGACGAAATATGAGAGTGGAGGGGGCCCGAGAGGTCTGGAAAGAACCTGTTGGAACTTTGTACTCTCTACCTACCCCGCAAGGGAACTGGCGTGATGATATAGATAAAAAATACTTACAGACCTCCTCCAAGCCAGACTTCCTCCACTCTCATAGTTCATCTCATACACGCTCACCTGTTAAGCAGACTCTTGACTTACCCTTCAGGTAAGACACTGACTATTTGGTCATGGTAAGATAGTCTAGGTCTTCCCCGGTAGCTACATCCCTCCACATCCTTCCGACATTCTTTCTCTATGCCCGAACCAACGGAGCATACCCTGGCTTAACTTTTTACCGATACTATCTATTTATCAAAAATAATTAATCAATCAGCCTGTATCTACTATATACCCATTGTTAAGGGTAAGCTTTTTCTCTGCTATGCCATCCATTCTGGTTCTGTAGTAGTCTATTCCGTGATTTGCCAGCCACCTTAACGATGTCATCCTTCATTTTTCTGATGGTCTACCTTTAGGTCTTCGCCCCTTTCTGGGCTGTCACTCTTTCAAGGCCTTGATCCGCCTGCTATAAGCCCGCCATTTTTATTTTTAGTTACATAATTTATGTCAATCTCTATGTTAGTAGGAAACAACAAAAGTAGCGGACTTTATTATAAAGGTAAATCGATATTGGACAGCAAACGGTTGCGTTCGGTGGTGAATGTTAGCGCCGATGGATGCAAGTGTTACGGGGATAATTAACGTGAATGACCTACAGAATTTTGGTTTGAAAGTGGTGCCTGATAACCTTGTCAAGAGTGAGAAATGTGCTCCAACTGCCAAAATGTAGCTTTTTTTCTAATTATTTATATATAATAAATAAAGGAAAGGAAGGAGGAAGCCAAAGAGCTCTGTAAGGAAAAACCCTGTTGGAACTCTGTACTCTCTGCCTACTCCGCAAGAGATCTGGCGTTATGATATAGACACATATTAAATAAATACAAATAAAAAAATCGTGTAGTTGAAGTATTAGATATATTGTTTTCACGAATTTGCTGAGTTAAAAATGGCTGTGACAATCATACAGATAGGCAGAGGGACACAAGTGATCCTATAACGGTGCCGTTTTCGCTTTGTAGGTAATAAAAAAAATCCTATACCTCTAGCGTTATATATGTTATCGTTTCACAGAACGCCGAATACGTAAAAAGAAATGACTACTTCGCTGGTACTGTGGTTGCGTTAGATTTTCGATATGTAAATCCCTTGAATGTGGTGTCCGTCTCGAATCCAATGGATATTAAGTAAATATTAACTTTATTGATAGTAAGTATTATAAGCATGCCCCGTGGTTCCCGGCTTAGAATAGGACCAACCCATCTCATCCCATCGGGTGTCATACAAGGCGACTAAGGGAAAACTAGGGAATGGGCAGCAGCGTTCCCTTAACAATTCTACGACCAAAAACTGCGCTCGCCAACCCGCCTGCCAAGCGTGGCGAGAATGGCAAACACCCCCAACCAATATTATGGAAGAAAGCAAGAAAACCAGGCCCCTTGTCCCCGGCGGTCCTGTTCGTTCTAGCCACGGTAGCAGCCATGGTAACGACAGGACAAGGGGTGCTAAGAATCTCCGGCAGAGATTCGGCTACCACCAAAACCGAAAATTGGCCCTGGTGACATACAACGCACGCACATTGAGGACAGATGAGAAGCTAGTTGAGCTGGAAGAAGAGTTAAACAAGTTGCGGTGGAGTATTGTTGGTTTATCCGAGGTCCGAAGAGAGGGCGAGGACACGATAAGTCAATAATAAACAACGTTGTGTCCATCACTAGTGTGTCAAGCAGGGTAGCGTACCTGATACTCAGAATATCCAAAAGATAGAAGAAGAAGATAGAAGAAGAAGTTATGTATGAGGACATTAGTAGAGCCATACATACTTCCAAAGCACACTTTACAGTGGTTATGGGTGACTTCAATGCGCGGCTGGGCAAACGGGGCGATGATGAATTGAGAGTGGGGCAATTTGGATATGGGCAACGCAACCCTAGGGGTCAGAGGCTGGCCGAATATCTGGAGAAGGAGGGACTCTTTATGATGAACTCTTTCTTCCGGAAGCCGTCTCATAGGAAATGGACCTGGATGAGCCCTGATGGTTTCACAAAAAATGAGATAGACTTCATCATGAGCACCAAGCGACAAATATTTAATGATGTCTCCGTGATTCACAGGGTAAAAACCGGCAGTGATCACCGAATGGTCAGAGGCACATTAAATATTAATGTCAAAATGGAAAGATCGCGTCTGATGAAGTCTACGCTCCGACCTTCTTATGCACATATCCAAAACCCCAAGAACTTTCAACTCGAATTAGCAAACCGCTTCGAATTGCTAGACAGCAGCGCATCAGTGGACGAAATCAACAATAGGTTGGTAGAGGCTGTCCATACGGTCGGGTCCAAGCATTTTAAGCCCCACCGTAACAATAGGCCTCAAAAGCTATCTGACTACACCCGAAACCTTATGGCTGAGCGACGTACCATGACACTCCAAACCTCCGATGATGCTAAGTCCTATAGGCAGCTCAATGGACAGATATTGAAGTCCTTGCGACACAATTTACGGTCCTTCAATACAAGACAATTGAGAAGACCATAGAGCAGAGCAAGGGCTCCAAAGGGTTTGCAAGAGACGCGTCTATTGGGCAAAGCCAGTTGACGAAGCTGAAGACGGAGAACGGAAACGTAACGTCGAATAGGTCAGAGGTGCTCAGGAAGATAGAGAGGTTCTATAGGCGGTTGTATACCTCAGTAGCTGAACCTGTTGTTGACTTGGTAAAAGAGCCAAGCTAACCCGACACTACACTGAAGATATCCCGGACATCAGCCTGTACGAGATTAGGATGGCTCTCAAACAACTTAAAAACAACAAAGCGCCGGGCGAAGACGGAATTACCGCAGAGCTTCTGAAAGCGGGCGGATCGCCGGTACTTAAAGTCCTTCAGAGGCTGTTTAATTCCGTCTTGCTCGAAGGAAAAACGCCGGAAGCATGGAACAGGGGTGTGGTGGTACTGTTTTTCAAGAAAGGTGATAACACTTTACTAAAGAACTATAGGCCCATCACACTGCTGAGCCATGTTTACAAGTTGTTTTCGAGAGTCATCACGAATCGTCTCGAACGCAGGCTTGATGATTTCCAGCCTCCCGAACAAGCCGGTTTCCGGAAAGGCTTTAGTACCATAGACCACATACATACGCTGCGGCAGATTATACAGAAGACCGAGGAGTATAATCGGCCACAATGCTTGGCGTTTGTGGACTATGAGAAAGCCTTCGATTCGATCGAGACTTGGGCGGTTCTTAGATCTCTCCAGCGATGCCGCATTGACTATCGGTACATCAAAGTGTTGAAGTGCTTGTATAATAACGCCACCATGTCAGTTCGAGTACAAGGGCAGTGCACGAAGGCGATCTCCATAAAAAGAGGAGTAGGACAGGGAGACGTCATTTCTCCGAAACTGTTTACGACCACCATAGAGGACGCCTTCAAGCTCTTGGAATGGCGAGGACTTGGCATCAACATCAATGGCGAATACATCACTCACCTTCGATTTGCCGACGACATTGTAGTCATGGCGAGTCGCTGGAAGATCTAGGACGAATGCTCGGCGACCTCAACAGAGTATCTCAACAAGTGGGTCTTAAAATGAACATAATCCGGTTTAAAAACGTAACACATTATTACACGTTTTTATTTAAATAAAAACAAACTTTAGCTGGACTGCGGTCCTTCACGTCAAGAACACCATTCCAAGATGCTAATATAGCAAATTGGGATTGGTGATCAGTATCTCAAAGATTGAGGCTAGGGTATAATACGAGTTCAAACGTGGGTACTTTGGTACGATGCTATGGCAATTAAAGTTTTTTTACAGAAGACTGGATGACGCTACTGGGCTCTGAAGACAACGTAGAATATTTCAAAGAAATGCAGACTGCAGCGACAATTGAATCTTGCAGACAAACTGATAATTTTAACGAACATTACATGGGAGTACCAGGGTCCTTTAGAAAATTAATCGTAGATTAATATTGTTGGTCATATTTGATTATTTGTAAGAGGGAGATAGTCTATTTTAGATTATGAACATGAAAATCAGCATATTAACTTAGTATTAAATTTACAAAACTACCCATTAGTGTTTATGTTGTTAAACCCTTAGTTATAATTTATTTTAAAGTTAAGTTTAATTTTTCCCTAAACTTTAAGGGCAAATTTTAAACTAAAGGATTCAATGAGTGATATTTGGAGGAAAGCATTAACAATAGTAATTAATTAGGTTATTATATCCGAATAATTTACAAATCCAACAAAAACATTTACAAACGGGGGCCAATGGTCAAGTGTCCATAATTCCTATAGCTTCAAGTACAATAAACGTAGCTCATTGCTCGACGATACAGATCTGGCGAGGAAACGCAGAGCATTGGCAGTCAGATGTAATATGTTGGCCCACAGGTATGCGCGAACAGAAGTTAAATTATCGCTATTCAAAGTTTATTGTCAAACCTTCTATACGTACTACCTGAGGGTAAATTATACAAAGTGGGCTGTTGGCAAAATTTACCACCAATTTTATGTATGTCGGTATATTTGTAAAATTTGTAATGACTACTCTGCGCCCTTTTCTCTTGCTACAGCGCTACGGTGCGAACGTGTATTTTTGTTACCTATTAATTATTCGAATTGTGGGTCTGTACTATAAAGTGGTGTTTTGCGCATTTTAAAGTTTTATTTTAGGCTCTTAATAGTACTCAATGGTCTGCGGATGCACTATAACAATGCGTTCAGGATTCTGTTGGGGCTGCCGCGATACTGCAGCGCATTAGAGCTATTTGCGGCTGCGCACGTGGAAGGCTTTTACGTATCTATTTTGCGCATCTATGATGGCTAGGGTACGAGACAGCTCTAATAGTTTTTTTTTTTTTTTAGTTTTTGTGGTACGGTTGGACGGCCTTATTATGAGGCATTGGATCACTATGCAAGGTGCTTCCGGTCGGATGCCAAATAGTGTTGATTTGATTTATTAATGTTAATAATACAATGAAGATTACAAGGAAATTGTTACTAACCCTATGGATCTGATCCGAAATAAATCTTTATTATATGTATTTCGCTGAGATTCATGGGTTTTACCCGGACCTTTGAAAGGCTTTGAAACCTTTACAAAAAATCTAATTTGAAAATGAGAGGACTATGTAGACAATGACTGATACCATGAATCTAAGTACATTTGTCATTAATCTGTACTTAAGCACATCTATTTAGCTCGTTCTGCATTGTTCTTCCATACCACATGAATGCAAAACGAATTGTAAAGCTTTCAATTTTTTAAAAGAGTAACCGTGGTGTATTTTGCCCTTCTTCTCCACAGGAATGACTTTCCTACTATTCATAAGTACCTTTTGGTCTATATGAATAAAAAAATTGATTTTGAATGATTAAGATCGGTTTAGTAGTTTCAGAGTTTCTAAACTAATATTATAAAGGCGAGGGAAGGATTTGTATTTTTGTATGTACGAGTATGTAACGAATAAACTCAAAAACTACTGGCCCGTTTTAAAAAAATCTTTCACCATTAGAATGCTACATTATCCCTGAGTAACATAGGCTATATTTCTTATTAGAAAAAAAATAGGGATCCCTACTAAAACTTCAATAATATAACCCAAGGTGTAAAAAATTAGCCATAAAATGTCTTTCATCGCATGCGCTGCGGAAACTATTGATGATAGAACAAAAAAATGTTTGACAATATTTAAGAACATATCAATATATACTAAAAACTTTGCAATACCATATGTCTAACTATTGTAATTACGTCACTATACCTATTTTTACATTTTAAAAGTTGATAGAAATGCCGATCAAAATCAGACTATTATCCATACCTTTGTATTAATCCTTATCCAAATAAATCATATCATATTCAAGACTGTTTCAATATCTGTAGATTAATTTTTGAATTATTCAAATCGGACATTCCATTCAAAAGATATTACGAATTTTAAAATGTCCATCTAAACAAAATACTAATAGAAAAATAAACGCCGCCGCGCCGTGGCCGGTGGCCCCACGCAGCGCAGTGGGCAACGCGGCGAGGGAGGGGGGACCGAAGTGCGGGAGAGGGGTGTGCACATTTATGAAATAGGTAGCCGCGCATTCCTACGCAGCGGACGCAACATCTACCGGTGTATGTTGCGTCGCGGCGACGCTAGTTACAAATAAACAAACAAATCTTTCCCTTTATTATAATATACTACAGTTTCCCGCGACTTCGTACCCGGTCGACAACAGCGCCACCTACCGGGTCTATGTTTTATAGCCTATGTTACTTCTGGATAATTTAGCATTCTAATGGTGAGAGAATTCTAATCATTCAAATCGGACCAGTAGTTTTTGAGTATATTCGTTACAAACATTCAAATCTTTCCTCTTTATAATATTATATTAGTGTAGATGTATAATCTATACATATATAGATGTATAATCTATACTATAATAAGTTTAATGATTGTTGTAAGTTGATTGAAGTTGATTAAAAAAGCAGCCTAACACTAGGATTTATTCCTGTGTTGTGGGTGCGTTTACAAACACGAAAATTCACATACACAAATACCCAGACCGAAACCAAATGAAAATAAGTAATGCATAATTATTTTGGTTTACCTGTTTGTGTGTATATTGCAATTGAAATGAGAATGACAAACCAGATACGCAATGCTAAAGTAGAAGGACCTACATCCTACTACTTCTCCGGTAAAAAGACGGGGACTATCTTATCATGGCTAATTAGGCCCTGGTTAATCTAAAGGGCAAGTCAAGAGTCTCCGTAACCAGTGAGCGTATGGGACGAACTATGAGAGTGGAGAAAGCCAGAGAGATATGTAAGGAAAGAGCCTGTTGGAACTCTGTACTCTGCCTACCCCGTAAGGTATTTGGCGTGATGATATAGATAGATTTATTCATATTTAGGAGAAGTTAATAGTGTTAAATTAGTTTATTCTGTTCCATGCAAATCCAAGTCGAAGAAAATTCTAGGTACATACGCGGGCCAATGGCATATAAAGGACAAGGAAGAATATTCTAGATATATACTTTATTTAAAAATTTATTACTCCACATCTTTGTATTATAAAGTTGTCGATTCGCATGCGTAGATACAGGGGCTTGGCACAAAAACTTTAACGCTTCCGTAATGCTCACGCTCAAGCGCTTAATCGTGCTGTCACGTTATGTTTATTTAGTAAATTTGAGTGTGATAAAGATGGCATGTTAACTCACCAGCGTCGCGCTATCATAAATATTTCAGTGCTAAGCTCTCTGATTATGTAATGCAAATTTGATTTATTATTAACCTACTGCTATTAACAACCCTAAATAACACTAAACATGAAACAAGTTATAAAGAAGTTAATAAATAGCTTATTTGAGTCGGATATTTACGTAGTTTAAATAGGACATTTTAAGTGTTCTAACGTGCTACTCGAAAATGGAGCGAGTACTCAGAGATGAAATATTGGAGTTCCGAGCTGATACTCTTGATGCGGTCAGGAAAGACGTGAACTTGGATGCGAGGAGTATAGACGAGGCAGTCGACTTATTGCAGGATTGGCTTAAGAAACAGACGCATTTCGTTAAGAAGGATTTTAGTAAGTTTATTTAAATTATATTTTTGTTACACACGCTAAATCGCATCAAAACGCCTTGACAAAGCGGCTGAGGGTTAAACAGCAATGATTTTTTTCTTGGTTTCATTACAACTAGGTATATTGCCTTAAGAGGGTTTTGGTTTGAAAAGAATTAAGTAACACTTCTGTAACTTATAAAAGCCATATTCCAGAAATACTTGTGTCAAAATATTTATTTTATAAACAAGGGCAATGTTATTTTATGACATAATCAAAAGGCCACCCACGTATTAAATTTAGTTGAATTCAGACAATAGCTGCAGTTAAAGGTTTATTGTAGGTAGTCCATTTGTTAACTTCGAGCTCGAAGAATCTCTTGCTGTTCGGGTCGGAGCATCACGGTGAGACCTATTTGTAACCTTTCCAATAACGAGTTCCTAATTTGAGGAAAGCCTCATTGGGAACCCCCTTGAAATAATTGTCTTTCTAGTTGGATTTAAATAATTGCAACATTGCAAAAGTTGCACGAAGCCGTGATAGCCTAGTGGTTAAACCATTGTGATAGCCTAGTGGTTAGACCGTTGTGATAGCCTAGTGGTTAGACCGTTGTGAGGAAACCTGCATGCCTAAGAGTTTCTCGAAGGTGTTTGAAGTTCGCCAATCTGCACTGGGCCATCGTGGTGGACTATGGCCTAAGCCCTCTCAGTTTGAGAGGAGGCCCGTGCTCAACGTGTTGGGAAACCACTTATCCCACCGTTACAACGGTGGGACAGTTTCTTAACAGGGCTAATATTATTACTATTTTATAACCATCTTGTTTGTCGAAACTTTATAATACCCTGTAGTACAGGCTTCTTTATTTCTTTGGTATTGTACTCATTTATATCGTTACTAGGCTCTGCCCGCAACTTTGTCCGCGTTGACTTTAAACAACAACCTAACATTTCTCCGGGATAAAAAACTCCTATGTGTTATTCTAGGTAATAAGATATCTGTGTGCCAAATTTCATACGAATCCGTTTAGCCGTTATTTCCTGATTACGTAACAAACATTCAAACTTTCACATTTATAATATTATTAGTAGGATAGTAGCACTAGCTGTTACTCCCGGCTGCATACGCGTTTATATTTTAATATTTTTATAAATTCCAGCATATTTTGTTTATATTTTGTAACCGTTTCTGTTTCTATGCTACTTGTAATATTATAAAGAGGAAAGATTTGTGTTTTTGTATGTATGTAACGAACTAACTAAACTCAAAAACTACTGGGCCGATTCCAAAAATTTTTTCACCATTAGAATGCTACATTATTCCTGAGTAACATAAGCTATGTTTAAAAAATCAATCAGTCGGGACGGGCCGCTAGTGTATAATAAAGAATTAATGTTCGGCAAACAGCGACATACACTATTTCACAAAATCTTTTGCATCAATAACTGGGGGAACGACTTAAGTCAAGATTTGTATGTCATGTACGAGTAATATTGACGACAAAAAAACCTTAAGGTCAAACTGGTGTTAAAAATAAATATGATAACAGGTTTATGCGTTAGATTTTAGTCAGAGTAAACTAAAAGTAAAAGGATAATTAAGGTCACCGACACAGCGCTTAGAAAATTCTAGTTGTTTATTCGCATTGCTCGTAGACTAAAAGGCTAATTCCATATTTAATTGATATTGAGACTAATTCTGACTGAAATGAGGTCTAATTATGAATTGACTCACATTTGGTATTCTGCTGCACTAAAATATCAATCCGATTTTAGTATCTCAGTCTGATTTCGATATAATGCCAAGTTATGTAATTTAGATTATAAAAGGAAATTGGTTTGATGCAGAGCAAAAGTGTTCAAGCTATTTGGAACACTGAGTATGCCGCGTATTCACAAGGAAATAAATTTCGGACGGACAAAGTCAAGCAACGTTGGGCAATGATGACCAGTCATCATACAACTTGACTTGCCATATTTTAGTCCACATTTTATTTATTCGGTTGTAGCATGTCATCTCAAGAGGTTTCATTTCATCGTTCGTCCATATTGTTGCGCAACACACGACTACACTCTGTGACTTTTGATGATATTGTTCTGGGCTTTTATGCCTCACGATTTCCTCACGCCCTTCAACTCTAACGAAGCAACGCCGTGGCCAAAACAAGTTGTCCTGTGATGTGGGGCAGTCTTTGTGCCAATTACATTGATAAAATTGTACACTAGTCAATACAGGGCTTGTGTCAGTTATCATACATATTATTTTTTATTTTTGCAGGTCGAGAATATTTAGAAATGACTTTAATAACGTGCAAAGGGTCAGTGGAGCGAACCAAACAAAGATTAGACAAACTGTGCACCTTTAAAACACTAATGCCGGAATTTTTCGACACAGCCGATGTGAAAGAGTTAAAATCATATAAACAATTCGTGTAAGTTAAGTAGACTCGTTTTAGAGATATATCATTGAGAGCCAGACCATAAAAACATTATCATTTTCATCAAAAGCTTTTATTTACCTTACAATGTTCGTATCGTCTGTCTGTCAGTCTCTCCGGTCCGAATCTTGTGATAATTTTTTCAAGCACTTGCGGGTATCCGATTGAGCTGAACTTTTGCATACGTATGTAGGTTCGATTAGTATGCAATAATATGCATATAACTATGGACCTGGTCTGATGATAGAGTTGGAACCCCCTCGTGTTTAGGCCTATTAGATTGGTACTGAGAAGTACTATACAACAAGATAGTGTTCAGAGTCTGATGATGAAACCGAAAGGTGGCCACTTGAACTACACAAGTACTCAATATAACCCCGCCGTGTTTAGGCTCGTTGGATTTGTCTCGACGAGTACTATTCATACCTACTCGTTTTCTTACTATGGTTTTGTGAATACTGTCGGTCAACTTCACTCCGCACATCTTCCGCAGAGCTCGCATTTCCACCGCATTTATTCTACTTTCATTCTCTTTCTTACAGACCCAGCACTCGCTACCATATAACAGTGTTGGGACAAGAAAACCGTTATTTATGGCCAGCTGCGCCTTTTGGCTGAAGTGCAGGCTCCCAAGTAACTTTCCCATCGCACCATTTACTCTGTCTCCTGCACTCACTCTTATCTCTGTCAGCGGTGTATTTTTCATCATTACTGAAAGCGCATCCAAGATATACGAACTCATTCACTTGCTCCAGCACATCGTTACCAACCACAATCCTTGCATTGCGTCTGCTCAACGAATCATTTAAATTAATACTTTTATTATAAGACAAGATTATATTTTTAGCGCATTGTTAATGTATGACACATTATTGCTTATTTGTGCCCAACTATAGTATGGATAACAAGCACACGTTGGCAAAACTAAGTAGTTTCATAAACTGCTTTGTTTTTTTGTTGTTTTTACTAATTTATTGTTGTTTATTTACTACAGAGATGGTGCAATGTTGCCGAAAATCACCAATGAACACTACCGAGTTGGCCTATTAAACTTGATAACGGAAACTTTTGATACCGATATGTTGCTCAAGCACTTCAAATATATTTTGCTGGTGCGTTTCAGATACAGGTTTTTACTAATTTGCCGATTTATAAAGCATGTGCTCCACATTGAGCCTAATGAACAGACAGGCACACGAGTGATCCTATAACGGATTCGTTTTTTTAATAATAATAGAAAAACGCCTTAAGGCCTTCACCACCCTCGAAGAAAGTGCTGGTTAGTTACTTCACAATCAGAGTTACTCGGCAATTAAAACTAGCATGTTTAACCAACGGATAGGGCTTCTCAGAGATGGTGAAATTCGTCAAACATTTATTTTGCAACTTTAATTATCGCTTAGTCTACTTCATACTTTACTCGATGGTGGTGTAAGAAGCCCTTATTTATGCTAATTGTATTATTTTACAGAATGCTGAATATATGAATAGAAATGACTACTTTGCTGGTCTCGTGATTGTGTTGGATTGCCGACATGTAAATCCCTTGAATATTGTGACCGCTTTGAATCCAATTGATGTTAAAAACTTGTTAATTTTATTGATTGTAAGTATAATAATAATATTTTTTTTTTAAAAAAAAAAACGTAGCCCCACACTAGGATTTCTTCCTGTGTCGTGGGTGCGTTTACAAACATGAAAATTCACAAACAAATACCCAGACCGGAACAAATAATTGTGGATCACACAAAGATTTGTCCCGTGCGGGAATCAAACCCACGACTATTAAACACAGTAGGTGGAGCGACCTAAGCTCTTAACCACTGCGCTAAATCGTCCGTCAATAAATGCGGCTTTACTGGCCCACTTCTGGTCAAGAGATCATACTCTACCTCGCGGACTCAGTGCGGTTTGGTGGAGGCAGGTTTGTTGGCCACCTGCTGTTGGAACTTATCCATTTCATTGGCCTTTCTGTTTTTCATCTTTAAGTTACTGATATTCTTCTTAACATATAAAAGATTTTCAAATATAAATTGCGAGAGAACGGTTAGAATCTGTTAGAATTTTTCTCTAGGGGAAGCTCTGGGCACTAAAGTGTAAATTGCGCGAATAATTCTTTTTTAAAAAACGATACTGGTGTTCAGTTCAGCAGAACATCCCCTAAGCAGTATGCCATATGATATTATGCTATGGAAATAAGCGAAATAAACTATTCTAGCTGTTTCAATAGCAGTCAATAACCTTATTTAACCTATGAGACTCACGTTTAAAAATGTGGGTCCCACTGTAGTCTGGCATCAATAGTGATACCTAGAAATACAGTTGACTCTACAACCAGTTGGTAACTGGGATCAAAGGCTTAACGTGCCTTCCGAAGCACGCAAACGATCGAATATGAAAATGCCACAACGGTTAAAAGACTGAAAGCGATGAATGAAGGTGTACAAATGGGTGACCTAGTGGTAAACCATCTACTATATGCAGATGTCGTGGTTTTTATAGGGCCAACCACTAAGGATCTGCAAACACTATTCACAGTTATTAAGGACGACTACATGAACAATGGCTTACATTTGAATGTAAAGAAAACCAAGATTATGGTTTTTGAACGGGAGGAAACCAGAACTAATGCAAGGATTGTAATTGGTAACGATGTGCTGGTGCAAGGGAATGGATTTGTATATCTTGGATGTGCCTTCAGTAAGGATAGGAAATACACCGTTGACATAGAGAGAAGAGTAATTGCAGGGAACAGAGTTAATGATGCGATGGGAAAGCTACTTGGGAGCCGACACTGAAACCAAAAGGCGCAGCTGGCCATACATACCAAAGTGCGAGTCCCAACGCTGTTATATTGCAGCGAGAGCTGGGTATATAAGAAGGAGAATGAAAGCAGGATAAATGTGGTGGAAATGCGAGCTCTGCGAAAGATGTGCGAAGTGAAGCTGACCAACCGTATTCGTAGCAGCATAGTAAGAAAGTGAGTAGGAATGAAAGATAGTATGGGTGTAAAGATGAGAAAGGGTATGCCGTTGGTTCGGGCATATAGAAAGAATGTCATAAGAAAAAATGACAAAGCAGATATACAATGGGAAAGTGGAAGGATGTAAGTATCGGAGTAGACCTTGACTATCTTACCACGACCAAATCTTATCCGAGAGATTGAGTCTTATCTGAAGGACAAGTCAAGAGTCTACGTAACCGGCGAGTGTGTATGAGATGAACTATGAGAGTGGAGGAAGCCAGAGAGGTATGTTAGGAAAGAACCTGTTGGAACTGTGCACTCTTTGCCTACCCCACAAGGGATCTGGCGTGATGATATAGATAGACAGCTACAAATGGTCACCTATCTAAGGCCGACTGAGCCGAACCCTGCTTAACCTTGGTGAAGGCAGATGTGCACATTAAAGTACCTACTTTTGTATTTATTAATATTTATTGTCATTATAATAATGATATTAAGATATTTTGAGCGTTGTAGTTATATTAGATAGTGATACAATAATAACGGAGTATAGATAATCTTCGACTAATACAACCTTTTTTCTTTCAGGAGGGCTACGGAATGCGCGTAAAAGGAATACATTTTCTGACAAGTTCCAAGTTGATAGATGCCCTGGTTGCGTTATTTAAGCAAATACTTAGCCGTAAAATAGCAGACAGGATATTGGTCCACAAAACTTTGGACACTCTGTATGAGTACTTGCCTAAAGAAATTTTACCTGTCGAGTATGGTGGAGAAGAAAGATCATTAAAACAACTCCATGGTGAGATTTTTATAAAATAAACACCGTCACCCCTGATTCCTAAAGCAGGGGTGGCAGAGGTGTCTTGTGGACGTATTGCCGACGCCTAATGTAAAAGGGGGCAAGCCTACAGCCATTACACTAGGCACAGAGAGAGACTAGACTGTGGTCTGTGACTGAACAATTATCGTTAGAAAAAACACAATCTCTGCCCTAGGATTTGAACCCAGGACTTGTGTTAGCTGCTCACTCCATGGGCCCCAGGACATATAGATTGGTTTTTCAAAAGATCACGTCACGTGGCTTATGCCACCTGGAAGAATGTAAGGATTTTAAAGATACTAACCACATCTAAATTGGTTTAAGCATTAAGAAGTTATGGTAAAATAAAAACATATACAAACCTAAACCCAGAATACATAACACTCCTTTAGGGGCAGTGGTGCAAAAAGTTGGCGTGATGGCAATTGCCATATCTACTTAATTTTTGATGATTTAAAAAGGGGCAGTGAAGCCATTTAAACATCGCAGTATATCTTCACTAACACAAATTTTAGCCACAATATCGCCACGTTCTGCCGTTGCACTGTTTATAGGTATACCTTTAGGGAATTGAAGGAAATAACTTTTGACAAGATTGTCTCTTAATTTTACATTATAACGTAATCACACAGTTTATAAACATGAAATCCACATATATAAATATCCAGGCCGAAACAAATAACTGTGGGTCACACAAAGAAATATCGCCTGCGGGAATCTTCGTCCTACTCAATCCAGTCAGCGAAGCACCCTAAAATCGAACTAGTAGTCTAGTTTGAAACTACACATGAGTCCGCAGATGGGTTTGAAAAATGAAAAATATCATTATGACAAATGCCTTGTGGGGAGGCAGAGAGTATATAGTTTCAACAGGTTCTTTCCTTACAGACCTCTCTGACTTCCTCCACTCTTATAGTTTGTCCCATACACGTTCGCTGGTTTCAGAGTGTCTTAACTTACCCTTTAGGTAAGACACAGTGTATTTGGTCATGGTAAGATAGTCTTGGTCTTAAGTAGCAAAAATAATCTATAACCCAGAACCACCCCATTCAGAGGGGCGTTCCGAAGGCGCCCCATTCGAAGCAGACCAACTAGAGCTGGACTGCCCTCTCTCACATTCAATCAAATCAAAACTACTACCCTAGATGCTAAGGTAGCAGGTTGGCTTTGGTATTCAATAACTCAAAGAACAACATGATTATGATTGTGATTATAAAACTGGGCAGAAAGTCGTTGTCGTCGTTGGATGCAGGCGGCATCGAACCGGTATTGCTGAAGAGCAATTGGGGAGGGCTATGTTTAGTAGTGGACAAGTATAGGCTGAGATGATGATGGGCAAAAAGATTCTCGAGTGACAACCTCGTACCGGAAGACGTAGACTAAGCAAGCCCCTCACAAGGCGGACCAACCATCTGGTGAAGGTCCAGGTAAAAGCGAAATGCTTAGACCATAAAGCCGGTCGTCGTAGTGATCTTTGGAGGAGGCCTTGTCCTGCTGAGGACGCCTTTCGGTTGATGATGATAACAATACAAGTTTAAACGCCGTAAGTACTATTGAACAATAGGATGGTCTGAAAAGTATTTTTTTACAGAAGACTGGACGGCAGTGCTGGGTTCTGAAGAAAACGTGAAATATTTTAAAGGAATGCAGACTGCAGCTACGGTTGAATCTAGCAGACAAACTAATAATTTTAACGAGCATTACATGGGATTGCCAGGTTCCTTTAGGAAATTAATCGTAGATTAATATTAAGAGAGATACATAATATTTAAGGTTATTATTAATTGACAATAGGTATGTTATGGTATCTTGGGTATAACAATATCTATTTGTATTGCAAGTCATTTAAATCCTTAGTAATAAGGTATTTTAAAATTTCCATAAAAGTAGGTTTTACACCTAGTACATGTATTTTAAGTGCAAATGAAAGGATATTGTCACGGATATTGTGAAGATAGTTTTAAAAATAAATAACTCAGCTTATACTGACCTACTCAATTTCTAATTAAAGCAAAAAATCTATAGCCATATAAGTTTTTAAGGTTTTGCAAATTGTCTAAAGTTTTATGATCTTGTGATATATTTACATATATATGATGATATTGTGCTATATTTCAAATATATTTTTAATTGATTTGTGTGGGTACTTTCTACATTTACTATTTTATTTTAAACTGTATTATTTAAGACAATGATGTGTTTAAAATATTTAGGTCTGAGTAAATATCTGAAGTGAAACTTGCATTCCATCTTTAATCTATTTATTCGCATCCCCTCGATTTTTTCTTGTTTTAAGAACCCTGTTTTGATTTATACCGAAACATTTGCAGCATGGTACATTCACATAAACAAAAGCATATATTTTATTCCATAAATTTCATTTTATTAGAAATGTTTAAAAATTGTGGTCGATTTATATTGTTACCTTTGCGGGGTCATTAAATGCCGAATAACGTGCGAAGTACTTTATTAGGCGCTGTACACACAAAACAATACGCCGTATGCAAATACACACGCAAACTAATTACACACAAGTAATACTCTCGTTAGTACCCAAATACTGCTTCCAAGTCGCTGAGTCACTTGTAGTACCCGTATTTCGATGCTAAAGTCGCCGGTGTATTCCACTTAGATCGCTGGTTCTCCGAATTTAGCACTATCGCTTCCGAGAAGAGACTGTCTCGTCCCCGCGCTCTGTATCTCCTTTTATAATTGTTTGAAAGTTCTAGATCGGACGCGAACCCTCCAAGTACATCGACAGAAGTACAACGAACAATAGCCGGCGCGGCCCACAAAGCGGTATTATTATTACATACGTACTCGTATTTGCGCGTGAACATATGGGTACTTGTATATTGATAGTAGGCTTATTAGAGAATAGTCGAAAGAAAGTGGTCATTAACCATTCTTTTAAAAGTGGCCAAAGACTCTTCGCGTCTTACTGATACAGGCAATGCATTCCATAGACGAACAGCTTGGACTGAGAAGGATTTATCAAGAAATATCTTGGTGCATGCATGAAATGCATTGGTGTTTCCAGTCTGAGATTTTCCGACGACCTTAAGAACCCTGAATGTGACTCACGGAAGAACTCGAATCGTTTTTTGAGGTATAAAGGAGTATTAGGATTAAACAGAATGCTGTATAGAAGCGATAGTATATGAGCATTCTGGCGAAAGCGAATTGGTAGCCACTTGAGCTTAGCACGAAATTCAAACACATGATCATATTTCCGCAAACCAAATATGAATCTTATACAGAAATTTTGAAGTCGCTCAAGTTTATTAAGTTGACTCTAAGTTATATTAAGATAGCTGGCGTCTGCATAATCGAGGATAAGAAGTAGAAGGGATTGTGCAAGAGCAATTTTAGTAGCAGTGGGCAGAAAATTTCGCAACGTTCTTAATGAGCCAGCGGAAGCAAAAATCTTGCGGCTAAGTTCTTGAATTTGCGGGCCCCACGTGAAATTGGTATCAATATAGATCCCCAAATTTTTCACTGTTTTATTTATAGGTATTGTGACACCGTCAAACATAATTTGGGGAAGTCGTGACCAATCTAGACGTGCAGTAAGTCTAAAGCTACCGATGATAATAGCTTGGGTCTTAGCTGGGTTGACTTTAAGACCATAGCTTTTACTCCATTCGCATATTTTTAGTAGATCGTTATTCATAGTATTGACAGCCTCTGACAGCCTGGTCAACGGTGCTTGAGTGTAAATTTGGAGATCATCTGCATAAAGGTGGTAGGAAGAAAGTAATTGGTTGGAAATCGAATTAATAAAGATAGTAACGGAGACAAAACGCCACCCTGCGGTACACCGGCAGTAGTATAGCAATAGGAAGACTAGGTTTCTTCGATGCGTATACGTTGCCGGCGACCAAACAGGTAATTACGAAACCAGTCAATTGCCGTTGGAAATATGTTAATAGATCGCAAAACTCCGAGTAGAATATCAAAATCCACGGTATTGAAAGCATTACTGAAATCAAGCAGGGTGAGTATAGTTAAGTTACTATTTTCCATACCCAATCTTATATCCTCCGTAATATTCACCAAAGCGGTAACAGTGCTGTGACCAGGACGAAAACCGGACTGAAAAGGATTAAGGAGCGAGTTATTATTAAGGAAACTACTTAATTGGTCATGGACGAGGCGCTCAAGAACTTTGGATAGGAAGGGTAATATTGAAATGGGACGATATTCAGAGAAGGACGTAGGATTCGATTTTTTAGGTAATGGTGTCACATGAGCTTCTTTCCATGAAGATGGAAACTGACCGTTGGAAATAGAGTGATTTAAAATGTGGCAAAGGATAGGTAGAATTTCATTAAGGATAGGGAGAATAATATAACGGCTGATACAATCGCTGCCGACTGCATTCGATGTAATGGATTCTACGCTTCTTTTAACATCACAAGCAGCAAATTGACTAAAGAAAAATGGAGCATGATCGGGCGTCGGAATAGACGAAAGATAGTTTAGCGTGGTTGCTTTCATAGTCTTATCAAAGTAAGAAGAAGCCGAGAAATGTTTATTAAGAAGATTAATATCAAGGTCTTTAGGGATGTTTTCTTGCCGCGGTTTACCGACCACCATTGTTTTCAGAAACTTCCAGGCTTTTGCTGGATTGCCGTTGTGAACTGAACTATGAATGTGTTGGCGTTGAGCATCTCTACACACCTTGTTGCAGTGATTCCGAATGGCTACATAACTATTCCAATTATATTCTGTGGACCTAGTTTTAAATTTGGATTTGATAGCCACTTTCTTATTTATTATCAGCTTTATGTCATCAGTTAACCAAGGTGCCGGAATATGTTTAACTTTGATAGGCCGAATAGGAGCATGCTCATCGTACAATTGAATTAACGCCGCAGTAAAAATATTAACTTTATTGTCCAATGAGTCGGACAATACCAAATTATCCCAGTTAATACTAGCAGCATCCACCCGAAGCCTCTCAAGATTAATGCCACTAAAATTGCGCTGCAAAAGAATTTTAGCTTTGGCCTTCGGTGGCCGAGCTTTGTATGATAGGAAGACTAAATCTTGATAGGTGAAAGCATCAGCTGAACACTGGCCATGTTTAGCGACATGTTGGGTAGAAGAAACAAGGATAAGGTCAAGAAGTGACGGAGTTGAGTTGGGAAAATGATGAGTAGCTTGAAGCGGAACAACGAACAGGTTACTGGATCTAACAACATTGTGGAGATTGGTAGAGCGGGAGTCATTTTTAAGCAGACATGTGTTGAAATCACCCATTATGATGCTATGACTGTAAGAAGGGAGGGGAAGTTTTCTAAGATGCATTCAAAAGAAGAAAAGAAATCTATGCGTGATGAAGGGCAGTAATAAACACCTAGAAGTATTTTAGAAGGATGAAGTTTGATTTCAATAAAGAGATACTCACCAGCATTTGGCGGCGGCAGTTGCGGCGATAAATCGACAAAAGAAAAAGGAATGTTTGATCTCAGATATATCTCAACACCACCGCCACCGCCTACTGCACGATCATTCCTAATGAGATTAAAACCCGGGAGCAAATACAGTGTGGACGGAAGACAAAGCCAGGATTCGGACACAAGAATAGCGTGAATATTTTTACAGTCAAAGCTTGCCAGCATATCAGGAAAGTGGGCCGGAATACTCTGGGCGTTGATATGAATGACATTAAAGTTCCCAGAGACATCGGAAAAATTATGCGTTTTAGAATCGACATCCCCGATAAAGACTTTTCAAGATATCGGGGTATGTTCGTGTCGTAGCAATATTTTATTAACCGACTTCAAAAAGGAGGAGGTTCTATGTTCGGTTGTTTGTATGCTTTTTTTTTTTCGTTTTTTTTTATGTATGTTTAGCGATATTTCCGTTAATTGTGGACTGATTTTGATGTTTTTTTTTGCATTGGGTTCAGTTTAGCTCCAAGGTGGTCTCATTTTAATTTCATTGGCATTGGTACCTTGGACTTAGAAGATACACCAGGGAACTCCTTAAAAACAAACAATAGGCATGTGTAAATTGAGATATTATGGGTATTACGTCACTCCTATAGGTACCCTACTATAGAACTAAGACGTGTATTAGCCAACTTCAAAAAAGGAGGTTCATAATTCGTCCTTTTTTATAACTCCTTTGCTTATGAACCGATTATGATGATTCTTTTTGCATTGGGTTCAGTATAGTTTTGAGGTGGTCCTATTTTAATGTTATTGGTATTGGACCTTGGACTTTTAAGATATAAGAGGGAACTCCTTAACGGCGAACAGCACGAATGTATAGATTCCGTTATTATAGTCATTATATTAATCCTGTAGGTACCTTACTGTACAACTCAGCAAAATAATATAATATCGGTATATAAATATTACAAAATAAACCTGACGAGTGGTTTATTTTGTAATATTTATTAAAATTGTAAAATAAAAACTTTAAAAAAAAAAGGTAAACCGACTTCAAAAAGCAAAAAATAAATATTTGAAGTCGGTGCCAAGTAAACGACTGCACCAACCAGCACCGACTTCAAATATTTATTTTTTGCTTTTTGGAGTCGGTTTACCTTTTATTTTAAAAGAATTTTTCGTACGTAACCTGACAGATTCCAATCGACGCTGTGACTAAACAATAGCATTAATCCTAATACTTTCAACTGTTTTGATATTCAAAATTTAAACACATTCGAATATAGAACAGTTCCAAAGTCAAAATTGCAGGGAAATATGGAAACGATAGAACGAGTATAACTTACGAAAACCAAGTAGGGGATAGAAGTGGAGTTAGTGCAAACCAATCAGGTCATCCCATCCCATCCATCACTCTCCTCTATCATATTGTAAAGAAGAGACCCACTTAGCAAAGCCGCCACTATGAAAGACTCTATCAACATCGTTCAAAAATAATATTAAAAGCAATCTGAACGCTGATGCAGCGTTTCTGCTTAGCAAGCGGCTATTGCCTAAAGGCATTTTCATCATTTAAAAAATATTTACAGTATAATATTCTAATTTTTTACTGTAGTTTTTAGTGACTGAAGAGCAGATTTATGTGTAGCAAGAAAGGATGTGGAGTTTGCGGACAGTAAATAAACGGATTTCGTTATAAAGTTGTATGATTTGGTATTTAGGAGACTGCTTGAGCATGGTTTCAGCATTTCAGTTTTGGCCTTCTAATATATGTTTGTGGTTTTTGCCGTGCCGCCTTAGGATGTTATATAATAATTTCAGCAAACACTAGCACTGAGCAAACCTATATGTCAGTTTAAGGGTGTCCAAAGTAGCACTGGGCTGTCTGCTAAAAAAATATCACCTTCGAACACTACTGTTTTCTTTCATTTTGTCGAAATATAAAGTTATTTTAGTGCATTAATGGAGCATTACGTATTTCTGAAGCTCGGACTGGGCTGACATTATCGGAGATTTACCCGTTAAATGCATAATAAACCGTGTGAATCATTAAGTCAGTAGGTAATCATAAAAATGGGTGGCCGTTGTATTTCAAGGTTTCTTTCAAGGCTGGCTACATTTAATTTATTATGCTTAGTATAAGTCTGAATTTTGAAGTGTTCTAACGTGCCAATCGAAAATGAAAAAAAAACTCGAAGATAGAATATTGGAATTCCGAGCTGACACTCTTGACGCAGTAAGAAAAGACGTGAACTTGGATGCGAGGAGTATTGACGAGGCAATCGACTTATTGGAGGATTGGCTCAAGAAGCAGACGCATTTCATTAAGAAGGATTTTAGTAAGTTTGTATTAATTTGCACTTTTTATTTTTATTACGAGTATCATTTTTCGATGGCATTATAATAGGCAAATGGTCTTAATAGGAACTTTATCTGGAACAAATTTAGTAAAAACTATTGATTCATAAACCAGACTAAGAATATTGTATATCAACATAAGGCTACTAATGTGTTGTTCAATAGAATTTAGCCAATTAACATCTGCAGATAGTGACTAGCTGGTATCTTGTCATCAACCTCGTCGACGAGACTGAAGAATATGTTGTCGAACACTTAATTACATATACCCACCTCAATAGCGACTACCCAAACTGAGGCTGTTCCCCAAATTCAAATTCAAACATTTATTTTACAACACACCCAACAACACTTGTCTAGCAACTAGTTCAAGGGGGCTCCCTTGAGTTGATTGCGTTATTGACCTTAAGCCGTATCGTAGAAGTTGCAACATGACGATGGTAATTAGGAGCTTAACCCACGCCGCCTCCACTGAATCGAGTAGTCGCAGGTTCTTTCCGTGCACGGGCCAAATATTTTTTAAAACAATATCGACAAATCCCCCCAATGTGTACCCCACAAATGTTTGTTTCAGTCTGAAAGTTTGTGTTATGTAAATTTCTTGTTTGTAAACTCACCCACAAACTAGCGGCAACTGTTAGTATGGAGCTACGTTTTTAAAAAATAACTGGACAAGTGCGAGTAGGACTCGCGCTCTGAGGGTTGCGTACAGAGTTCGGTTTCTGCCAGTTTCAGCGCAAAATCGTAGTTTCGGTTTCGACAGAAATCCAGTCGAAACTGGGCCGAAACCAAAACTACGATCGTGAGTTTTCGGTAGCCTTTGGGCGTTATAGGCGAGTGTGGAAATTACTGAACTATGGTCAATGCATGTCGATTTATTTAAAAAAAAAATATCTTTAAATTCATTCTAATTGATTGCACTGAAATCGATTTTCGTGTTTGAGCCTTGTAGATTCTGGATTAGTACTATAGTTGTAAGTGGTCCTACAAAGTTTTCAACTAAACATGATAGCCCCGTTATGTTTGGGCTTGTTTGATTTGTTTTGATAAGTCTGGTGGTGGAGACAAAAAGTGCCCATAGGAATACGCGTAATATATAACGTAACTCTATTTATCTCAGGTTTGTTGCAAAAAACATTTTGTTTTAATCACCGTGTTTAAAACATATTTTAAACAGTACTTTCGACTGTTTTGATATGTATTTTAAACAAAGTTTAAATTGGTTTTTTCATAGTGACGTTTTGCTAAATATAAATAATTATGATTCATCATCATCATCATCTCAGCCTATACTTGTCCACTGCTGAACATAGGCCTCCCCAATCGCTTTCCAGCGTAACCGGTCCGATGCCACCTGCATCCAACGACTTCCTGAATAATTATGATTGGCATTATTTTATTATGAGATATAAAACTATTTTCCTAAAACCATAATAATTCATTAAACAACGTTTTAAACAAAAAAAAATATATTTTATTAAAATTCAGTGTCTTTTTCAACTCTAATTTATCTAGACAAGTACCATATACAGTGGCGACAGAATCTGAGCCGGAAGGAGACTAACTTCTCAGCTTAGTCAAACATCTTCGTCGTATTGTCACAATAAAAGCAAGTTTTTAAAATATTATTTAATAACATTAAAATCGGATTATAAATGCAGAAGTTATGGTCAAACATACATAAAAAATATGTATACAGATTAATTGTAAATCTCCTTTTTTGGCGTCTGTTAATATTTTGTTTAGTTCTATAGTAATGTATCTATAGGATGATCATAAACACATAATAACTCAATCTGCATATTCGTTGTTGTTTGTCCATAAGGGGTTTCAAATCCCAAGATCCAATGAAATTAAAATGGAGCCCCGAGCTACACACTAACCCAAAGCAAAAAGAATCATCAAAATGCATAAATAATAATTTTAATTTAAAAAGTTCTTTTTGATATCAATAGCAAAAACCCTATGGCAAAAACATAAAGGAGACCTACAATAACTATGGTTTTAAGGTATTTAAGTGTATCCTGTATGATCTATTCGTCGCATACTGGACTCGTACAATTCAAAATTTAGTCACATTGATATTAATGCGAATAGTGTGTGTTTATAAAAAAGTAGTGATTAAGAAGCTGCACGAATCAAATACTGTGAGTGTACAGTGTGTGTGTTGTGAATTGGTAGCGGTGGAACGGAATAATATAGTTACAGTTATACGACTCTCAACCAGTAGGTACAAAATTTACCATACTTGTGGTAAACGATGTGGATGTCACAATTATTAAAAATGTTTATTTATGTCTTAAGTACTAAAGTTATTGTGATGTTGTTTGTTTACCCAATAAATAGAAAAAGAAAAATCTACCTAGTACTGTAGATCCCAGCTAGAGCACTAGGTAGATCCTACGGGATACACTAATGGAACTACCTGTTAGGATACCGTGATCTATATTAGATCCAGGAGCGCTATCCTTATGATCTGTGCTTACGACTTAAGCATACAAAAAATCTATCGACTATATGAACTATATAAAAAACTTAATACCGCGATTCCAAATGGCGATTATAAATCTCGTCAAGACAAATTCATCGAGCCGGGATTATGTTCCCTAGTTGGGAAGTTCTATTACCCTCCCTCCATCTCCACTATCAGACCCTGGACATCATCCAGAACGAGTTACCTGTCCCTCGTTAGTCTATTGGCAAATAATGCGCGTAGCGATCACTGGGTCCTGAGTTTGAATCCCAGGTCAGACCAAATGTAATTTTTCGGTTGGCAATGGCATTAGGGTTGCCCTCTATTGCATTAGACCTGACGACACCGACCTTGGGGAACACAGACGTGACAATTTTTATTTTTATATATTTCACAATATGAACAACGTTGATATTCAATTATATTTCATACACACTGTGAAACCTACATTCCCCAAGCGGAAGTGGCAGAGGTTTCCTGTGTGCGTACACCAACTTATTGCTGAGAATGTAAGGTGCCATTGTAATAGGGGCTACTCTATTGCCATTATACTGGGCACAATTTTGGACCCCGGACTATTACTGGGAACTTTTCTATAGAAAAACTACATTTTGTCCGCCCTACAGATTGTACGAGATCCTCCGCGATCTCTACATGCATTATACGGTACCTACTAGACCAACGAAGCAGTCCATAAAACACCTTTTAAAGCAGTCCTCTTTCTTTATAAAATTTAGATGTACTTAAATAAACTACGAGTACATTTAATTTTTATTCAATGTATATAAACATAAAAGAAGAAATTGGCAATCCGATCAAATTTACGTCCTCCACTACACAGAAGGCGCCACAGATATTTATTTACCACAAATCAAGTTTCACAAAATGTTACTAGAGAGCGCTAGTATAGCATATTAATATTCATCGGCATTGAGGCAAAATAATTATTTTTTTTATATGATATAGAAAAGAAAAGAAAGAATGAAAGAAAAATAATTTATTTTATGCTCACACAACTTAACACAAAAGAACGAAATCAGTAACAAATGTAATTAACATGACAAAGAGTAACAATAAAAAGTAGAAATGCAAAGCAGTGATTGTGTGAGACCCAAAATTGGTCCCTGCCTCAGCTAATGCCACAGCTGTATTAAGCTGCAGCTCTGATCTTCCGGCAGCGCCATATTTCGGTAACATCACGGGCGGTCTCTTTCAGATATATGTATTAAAGTCTAAATAATAAGTCTAATAAGAGTTAAATACATCTAAATGTGTGGTTTTACTAGAAAACCTAAACCTTTATTATTTAATTACAAATTGAAAGACACGCTATATCTAGAGTCAACACTATTAAGGGTCTGGGGGTGACATTTGACTCAAAACTTCTATTCGATGAACATATAAACATTATTACAAGAAAGGCATTGAAAGCTTTGGGTTACATTATTAGGTTATCAAACGAATTCAATAGCATTAAGACTTTTAAAATCCTTTATTGTACTTACGTTTGCAGTCACCTCGAATATTTCTTCTCAAGTTTGGAATCCCAATTACAAAATCTATACTATGAGAATCGAAAACATACAGAAAAGATTTATTTGCAATACCGCTCCAGCACTTATCTGCCAAATTACGTACATCGTTGCAAAAAATTTCATATGTTACCGTTGTATGAAAGAAGGCGAGCAGCGGATCTAGCTTTTCTTATAACCATTGTAAATGATTCTATTGACTGTCCCGAATTGCGAGAAAAGATCGGTTTACGCGTTCCCTCTGCATTTTTAAGCCAGACATATTAAATATTCCATACAGCATGTGCATTCACAGGCAAAACTCATTTCTCGTAAGGGCATCTAAATCATATAATGCGATAACGCAAACAATTGATATTGATTTATTTAACACTAGAGTCTCTCAGCTTAAAAATATGTTAAATCGTCTCTTTTTTCTTTAATTGTATGTGTTTTCTTTGATTGTATGTTATTTACGTTTTATTGTCACTTAATGTTCTGCCGTGCTATATTTATGTTGTAATTATTTGTGGAAACTTGTGGAAGCCATACTTGTTCTTTGTTAGCTGTTAGTTTTCCTAAAATGAAAAAATAAAACTGATATAATTATACATTAATAATTTTCGTATTTTTTCTATCTTTTTTTCAGTCTCTTTATATATCATCACGCCAGATCCCTTTCGGGGAAGACAAAGAAGCATAGTTACACAAATACACTACATAGCGCTATCTTAATATTACATCGGATTTGAGGGAAAATATTATTTTCTCATATTTTTTAATTTATAGCTATAACATATGTTATAGCTATAAATTAACAAATATCAGATTTTTTCCTTTACTTTTACTTTAAATCCTTGCTTCTTGCCAAATTCTATGGTTCTAAATCAACGGGAAGTGCCATATAATTTCTGATGAGTGATTTTAAATGACCATATCTTTTGTTTGGGTTTACTTAGAAGCTTCATTTTTACGCCAGTAGGGTACCGGACCTTCTTATTTGATATTAATTTCAACCTTATACCTCTGGCCGTTCCTGAGAAAAAGGTGATAACGATCGGACAGACGGACAACGAAGTAATCCTATAAAGGTTCCCGGAACCCTAAAAAAACATGTCAAGGTCACGTATTCCCCAGTATACTTACAATTTGTTTGTTATTAGACCCTGCAGCAGTCAGCGTCAACGACCGGCAGACTTTCGATAAGGTTAATTGTCAAATAGGTTTGATAAGGATACTTGTATTAATAAGGACGTTGATAGAAGTTCGTAGACAAAACTGGGCTTAAAAAATGTATTCATAATAAAACAAGATGTTTTTAGAAGCACACTAAAAATGATAACCAAGATAGCGCTTAGAATTGCTTAACTTAGGTAGCAGTAGCAGGTCACATGGCTTTTAGAAACATTTCAATGAGCGACGGGAGACAACTACAGTTTGATCAGAAAGGTTTTCTAGTGGCAACCACATATCGTAAGATGTGTAGTGGGCAGGCCATTTAGAAGATGGACCGAGGACTTCGCGAAATCATGAAAAATCGCGGTAAAAAACTGAATGCAAAAAACAGACAGTCTGTATAAGTAAACATTGCCAGAACCAAATGTTATACGAAACATAATAGGTACATGATAGATAATGGGTTTGATACAGAACAAAAGTGTGCAAGCAGTTCAACTGAGTAATTATATTCGGATTAATTCATTAACCATACATCTTAATTATTTTTGTAGGTCGAGAATATCTAGAGGTGACCCTGATAACGTGCAAAGGGTCAGTGGAGCGAACCAAACAAAGATTAGATAAACTGTGCACCTTCAAAACATTGATGCCGGAATTTTTTGACACGGCCCATGTGAAAGACTTAGAATCGATCAAACAATTCGTGTAAGTGAAGTTGAGTCATTTCAGGTATAAAAAATTGTAATCCAGATTATAAAAAAATCTAGTTTAATTTTGTTATAATTTTAATGGAATTTGATTATTATTTGTTTACCTTTTTATAAGCCTTTATTTTAAATTGTTTTGTTGTCTTTCCTGTTCAAGTTTTGTAAACCATTTTTCAAGCACTTGCCTTCCTTTGGTGACAATGCAATGATATGGTATTGTGTAGCTGGTCTGATGAGGAAGCCGGAAGGTGGCCATAGCAACACGTCGACAATACAAAATAAATCCGTTGTGTTTAGGCTTATTGTTTGTTGTCTGAAGATGAAGTTAGAAAGAGGCAATTTACCAAAGACTTCACGAATCATATAATTATCATGTAAAAATCTTATAATACAAGCTTTTATAGCAAAAACACAACCGAAATATCATATTAAGGTGAGAAGTTCCTATGACCACCTTTTGGCTCCCCCATTATCAGGCCAGCTTCATGGTACTATATTAGTGTTGTCAGAAGGCTCGAGCTTCCGAGCCTTAAAGTCGTTGAGAGCTCGCGCATCCATAGAAAGCTTGAGCTTCGACTCGAGCTCTCTATAAAGAGCTCGATTCGAAGCTCGAGCGCCGGCTACAAGGCTCGAGCCGCGGCTCGAACCTCGAAGCTACAAGGCTCGGAGGTTCGAGCTTTAAACGAGCTCTGTTAACAAGGTTCACGGTAGTTACTTTGAAAAAAGACTCAGCTCAGAGTTTAAAGTCGAGGGCCGTAAAGCAATAGTAAGTAATATGTATGTAGAAAGGGTCAGTCAATGTTCTCGTAATTTCTACCGATTTTAATGAGTTCGGGAATTAATAATTTCGAAAAATGTTCGAAACAAGTAAAACGAAAACTTTAGGTATTCATAAAATACCACTAACACGGTGTTATGGTGCTGGTCTAATGGACATGTCTTTTGTACAACATAGCCATGTTTGGGTTCGTTGGATTTGTCTTTACGAGTACTATAGACCGAGATGGTGTTTAAGATCACATGATGGAGCCGGAAGATGGCCTTCTGAACTACCCAACGACTCAACACAGCCCCATGGCGTGTGGGCTCGTTTGTGTTTTGGCAAGTGCTTAAGACCCAGACGATGTTCAGGGTCTGATGATGGAGCCGAAAAGTGATTAACGGAACTCCGCAACTACTCAACATAGCACCGTCGTGTTTGGAGTCGATTAACTTGTCTTGATAAGAAGTTTCGACTGAGATGATGTGCAGGGTCTGATGATGGAGCCAAAAAATAGCTAACGGAACTAAGCAACTACTCAATATAACCCCGTCGTGTTTGGGATCGTTTAACATGTCTTGATAAGAACATTCTACTGAGATGATGTCCAGGGTCTGATGATGGAGCGGAAAAGTGGCCAACGGAACTCCGCAACTACTCAACATAGCCCCGTCGTGTTTGGGGTCGTTTAAATTGTCTTGATAAGAACTTTTGACTGAGATGATTTCCAGGATCTGATGATGGAGCCGAAAAGTGGCCAACGGAACTCCGCAACTACTCAACATAGCCTTGTCGTGTTTGGGGTCGTTTAACTTGTCTTGATAAGAACTTTCAACTGAGTTGATTTCCAGGGTCTGATGATGGAGCCGAAAAGTGGCCAACGGAACTCCGCAACTACTTAACATAGCCCCGTCGTGTTTGGGGTCGTTTAACTGGTCTTGATAAAAACTTTCGACTGAGATGATTTCCAGGGTCTGATGATAGAGCCGAAAAGTGGCCAACGGAACTCCGCAACTACTCAACATAGCCTCGTCGTGTTTGGGGTCGTTTAACTTATCTTGATAAGAAGTTTCGACTGAGATGATGTCCAGGGTCTGATGATGGAGCCAAAAAATAGCTAACGGAACTGGGCAACTACTCAACATAGCCCCGTCATGTTTGGGGTCGTTTAACTTGTCTTGATAAGAACTTTCGACTGAGATGATTTCCAGGGTCTGAAGATGGAGCCGAAAAGTGGCCAACGGAACTCCGCAACTACTCAACATAGCACCGTCGTGTTTGGAGTCGATTAACTTGTCTTGATAAGAAGTTTCGACTGAGATGATGTCCAGGGTCTGATGATGGAGCCAAATAATAGCTAACGGAACTGGGCAACTACTCAACATAACCCCGTCGTGTTTGGGATCGTTTAACATGTCTTGATAAGAACATTCTACTGAGATGATGTCCAGGGTCTGATGATGGAGCCGAAAAGTGGCCAACGGAACTCCGCAACTACTCGACATAGCCCCGTCGTGTTTGGGGTCGTTTAACTTGTCTTGATAAGAACTTTCGACTGAGATGATTTCCAGGATCTGATGATGGAGCCGAAAAGTGGCCAACGGAACTCCGCAACTACTCACCATAGCCTTGTCGTGTTTGGGGTCGTTTAACTTGTCTTGATAAGAACTTTCGACTGAGATGATTTCCAGGGTCTGATGATGGAGCCGAAAAGTGGCCAACGGAACTCCGCAACTACTCAACAAAGCCTCGTCGTGTTTGGAGTCGTTTAACTTGTCTTGATAAGAAGTTTCGACTGAGATGATGTCCAGGGTCTGATGATGGAGCCGAAAAGTGGCCAACGGAACTTCGCAACTACTCGACATAGCCCCGTCGTGTTTGGGGTCATTATATTGACAAGTATTTTGGACACAAATTATGTCCAAGGTCTGATGACAAACGTCACACGAAACACCATCGTATTAGGGCATACCTTTTTTGTTTAAAATAAGAATATGAATAAATAAAATAATTATAAAATTGAATACTGAACAAAAAATACGCACAAATAAAGATATTATTATAGAATAATAATCAAAGTCTAAAACTAAAAAGTACGAAATTAAATAAACGTAAATAATCTTTTAAAAACCTTCACACATCTCTTGCGGGGTAGGCAGAGAGTACAGAATTTCAACAGGTTTTTTTCCAAATAGTCTCCTCCTATTTAGTGTTTACAATATTTAGTTAAATATTATAGTTATAGAAAAACCCCATCCTTGGTTGCTTATTAAAGTTCTTATAGCCAACTGGACTTTCCACAGTCATTAACACTAAAAGAAAACGATCATTCATCAAAATCCCTTAGTTATTACGTAAATACAAAAATCCTATTTTTTACGTAAATAATAATATTATCCCTATTAAGAAACTGTCCCACCGTTGGGCACGGGCCTCCTCTCAAACTGAGAGGGTTTAGGCCATAGTCCACCACGCTGGCCTAGTGCGGGTTGGCGAACTTCACACACCTTCGAGAAACTCTTAGGCATGCAGGTTTCCTCACGATAATTAATTTTAAGTTTTTACGTAAATACAAAAATTAATACATCCATCCTCACTGCTGTCTTTTTGTATGTTTCAAAAACCTAGATGTTTTTCGTATCCTTGCATTTGCAGTACCTAATAAGATTTTAATTATCTAATACCTCCCTATTATACTGCAATTACATAGGTAACGCATGTGAGTGTAGGTAAGTAAGTCGCTACAAAACGGAGCCGCGTGGCCGCGGCGTGCCCTTCCCTGCGCCCGCACACACTTCACCCCGCGGAATACGTCACTGGGACCACCGATATAAATTACAGAGAAACAGATTCGAAAAGCGGGCGCGCGGGTGCGCGCGGTTTGTGCTTTACAACATGCGCAGCAATGTCTGTGACAAAGCAATACGGAGATGTCAAATGCATTTCTGAAATGTATTTCTCATTACGCACACATTTATATGCAAGTTTCATTGTTAATTAAGGTATTTAAAAAAGGGTAAAAAAAAATAAATTTTGGAGTTTGGTTTTTGTATGGAATTTGTGAAGCAATTATCAAATATTGCGTTATTTACTTACAATATATACCTATAACTTGTAACTAGTTAAACATTTACTTATGTTTTCAGTAATATTTATTTCCTCGTCAAATAGCCCTTTAATAAAGCCCTTTAGTAAATATAATAGACGGCCTTAGGGAGTTGTTTCTCCGTACACTATGCTGAGGCCCCGACCAGGTTGCCGGGTGCTCTGCGCAAGGATACCTACATTCGGCAACCAGTAGTATTTTAGTTGCGCGCCAATAACAACGCTCCTCATAGCACAGACAGTAATATTTACTGATAATGATAGGGAACAAAAACGACCAAGATATTGACATCCCGGGATTACTTCCAGTGAAGAATCTTTAGTAATATCAAAGACAGCATTTAAGTTGGAAACGGGATAATTTTAAAACATCTTTTGACCAACAAGTACTTGTGTACACAAATGTAAAGAGTCGCAACACGTCGGAGTTATGTTGAGTACTTGGGTTGTGCTGTTGGCCACCTGCCAGCTGCATCATCAGACCTTGGACATCCGTGTATACAAAACTTGTCAAGACAAATCCAATGAGCCCAAACACGGTGACGTTATGTTGAATAGTTGAGTAGTTCTGTTGGCCACCTTCCGGCTCCAACATAAGAACCTGGACATAATTCGGGTCTACAGAACTCGTCAAGACAAATCTAATGAGCCCAATCACGGCGGGGCTATGTTGAGTACTTCGGTAGTTCTGTTGGTCACCCTCGGGCTCCATCATCGGACCATGGACACCATATAGGTGCAAAGTGCTCGTCAACACAAATCCAATAAGCCCAAACACAGCAGGATTATATTGAGTAGTTAAGTGGTTCCATTGGCCCCCTTTCGGCTTCATCATCAGACACTGTACACTATCTGGTTGTATAGTAGTTCTCAATACCAATCTAACGAGCCTTAACGCGAGGGGGTTATGTCATATAGTTCACATGTTCCTATGGCCACCTTCCGACTTCATCATCAGATCAGCTCCATGGTACCATATTATTGCATTGTATTGGATTTACATATGTATGTTTGGATTGGATTTACATGTATTGGATTTACATATGTATGCCAAATAACAGCTTAATCGGATACCCGCATGTCCTTGAGAAATGGATCTCAGGATTTGAACCCGAAAGACAGATTGCAAGTCAATAAAAGCTTGTAAAAAATTAACATCCCCGATAAAGGGTTTACGAGATATCGGGGTGTATTTAATTCGTAACATTAACATTCTCTGCCTACCCCGCAACGTATTTGGCGTGGTGATAGATATAGATAAAAATATTCATTTAGTACAATATTTGGCTAATCGTATCAAAAATCAAAATAGCTTGTATAATTAGTTCTTATTAGTATAGGCAAAATTGAAGGCTCAAGCTACGACTCGAACCTTTAAGAGCCGAGTCCTAACGGCTCGCGAGCCTTTAAAGCTCGAGGTTTGAAACCTCGAGCCTTAAGGGCTCCGGAGCCTTAAAGGCTCGAGCCTTGAACGCTCGCGAGCTTCGACTCGGGGTTCGAGCGCTCGACTCAGAGCTCATTTCTTACAACACTATACTATATTATTGCATTGGCACCGAAGTTACATAGGTATGTTAAATTTTTAAGCACAACGGATGCCAGCAAGTGTACGAAAAATGGACCACTAAATTTGAAATGGGAGGGCAGATAGACATATGAACAAATCAAGAAATAAAATCTTGTAAAAGGGTGAGGGTTATTAAAAAAACTTAATGGGTAGCATATAAAAGCTGGTAAATAGACGGTTGTGAGGCCCTGTTAATAATTTACGTAAAGTTAATCCCTACTAATGTTATAAATTCGATAGTAACTGTCATTTCTTTATGTTTAAGCCGAACAGATTTAGAAAAAAAAAATTATAGTGCATAAATTGCAATATCAAAAAAAACCGCACGTAAAGTCACGGGTAACTGGTACAGTATAAAGTTTAAAATCGTTAGTTTTTGTTGTTCTTTTTGTTCATATATTTTTGCTTTATTACAGAGATGCTGTATTATTGCCGAAAATGACCAATGAACACTACAGAGTAGGTCTGTTAAACGTAAAAGCAGAAAACTTCAATTCCGATGCGTTGCTCAAGTACTTCAAATATCTTATGTTGGTGGGTCTTAGACAAATCACATTATTATTTGTATTTAAACATAATTGTATATCGTGATTTAAGGTAGAAAAGGTTATACTAGGCCCAAAAACATTGGGCCCACGAAGTACGGAAAAGAAAATTAGGTCCTTTAAGTTATCAACTATAACGTAGACGATGGAGTCAGATCTATATCATCACACAAATCCCTTGCAGGGTAGGCAGAGAGTAGAGTTCCAAAAATTTCTTTTCTTACAAAACAAGCTACAAATTTCTCTTCGTGAGTAACCATGTCTCGGTGCCGTAAGTCATCACTGGCAACACAAACTGGTCAAAGACTTTTGTCTTGAGACACTGCGGTATTTGGGACGAGAAGATATTACGTAGCTTCCCGAATGCTGCCTAGCCGAGTTGGATTCGACGATTGACCTCTTTCTCGAAGTTGGACCTACCTTATTGGACTGGTTGCCCCAGGTATACATAATGGTCAACAACTTCGAGTGTAGAGTGTCCAAGTTCACAGGAGTGGGTACGACATGGGTGTTTGACAAGATTTTCGTCTTATCCATGTTAATTTTAAGACCCACTTGTTGAGAGACCCTGCTGAGGTTATCAAGCATAGTGCCGAGGTCTTCCAGGATCTCAGCCATGACCACGATATCGTCGGCAAATCGTAGGTGAGAGATGAACTCGCCGTTGATATTGATGCCATGTTCTCTCTAGTCCAGAAGCTTACAAACGTCTTCCAGCGCGGCGGAAAACAGAAATAAGAAACTAGAGAGAGGTATATTAATACCTCTTTGTTTTTTCCACAGAACACCGAATATATGAAAAGAAATGACTATTTTGCTGGTGTCGTCATCGTACTAGATTTCCGACTAGTAAATCCCTTGAATATTGTGTCCGCTCTGAATCCAATGGATGTAAAGAAAGTGTTCACTTTATTGATTGTAAGTATTATAACAGTGGACAAGTATAGGCTGAGATGATGATGATGATGATGATTATAACAATAGGCGCTCTTAGCGCTGTCCAACAGCGCCTTTGGCGTTTTAGTTTCTTATTTTTGTTATTATTTACCTCTTTTTTTTAAATTCCCATATTTTAACACCTACTACAGTTGTTTCTACACCACCTAAAGGTATATTGGGAAGGCTGAAAATGTCTCAGGCATTCAGTCCGCCTATGTAGCATAAGTGTATAAAGAATGAATAAATTAATAAGGTTAAGCGTTCGGCTCGGTCGGTCTAAGATTTGTGACTGTTTGTAGCATTTTCATATTTGAGGGTCTCCGTGCTTTGGCAGGCACGCTTTTGCCCAGCAGTGGGATAAGTAAGGACACTTAGTTTTTGAACTTAATATAAGCAGAATTTCACCATGACGGGGGCCTTATCGCCTAGCTTACCAAGTCACCTGCGGTATATCGAAGTGAAACAAATATTCTAGAATGTTTGCATCCTTTCACACAAGGTCCTCCTTATACGAGTACGTTAAGACCAAACGCGATGCATTATGATAACTTATTGAAATGATCGTGTAATGGTATGGCATTGAAGCACCATTAAACGACCATTTCACGACGTTATAGAAACGCGCCGCGTTGTGTGTTTAATTGGTCATAGCGAATAACGGCCTTGTGCGCTTGACGCCTTTCCTGTAAACAAATGTGTTTGTTTTTTGTCGAGAGCCACGACGGATAGATCGTAAAAAATACATTAATATAGTATATTAATTGCAACTGTTTTAAAAGAAAACCTGTTGGAATCCATCTAACTGATTAAGAACAATAATTATGAAACTCCACACCAGTTGATTTTGACTTATTTCTATCATTAACTCAACTTCATTGATTAGGCCGTAGTATGGTATATTTTAAAAAAAGAGCACATAAATAAATGAAACCCTAAATACCAACATACCTGTGGCGGGAAGATCTTCAAGCCAGAAGGGTTTCGTGTCTAGCGGGGCCTGCCACTTTCCTCAAGTGTGTGTGTGCGCGTGTGTGCGTGTGTTCGTGTGTGCGTGTGTGCATGTGCGCGTGTATGCTGTTAGCCGTGGGGCCTTTACAGCTTCACCGGGTAGGAGGGCGAGCGTGTAACCACTACGCTCGAGACTCCCCAAGAGTTGTTGTCGGGGGCTTATATATGTTACACGTCGCACTTGCGCACTCTAATATCGCGTTCTAGGCATGTTCGGCTAGTCGTCACACCATGTATTAATAGGTAGTCACATCTATATAGCGATGTGTAGGGGTCGCTATTTACCCTAAAGGTACAGCCAAACCGACGCGTCCTGCGTCCTGCACGCGCTTTCTAGGCAGCGTCTGCACGTAAAATCATAGGTAGATTCTGATCGCCACCATGATCACCGCTGAGCACGCCACCGCGGCCGCAGCTGAACGCATTGGTTTGGGTGTATCTTTACACGTTGGAAATGAGGGAAACTATGTCCGAGAGTTCATCCAGTCAATTCCCTCAAATATAGTCAACTTTGCTATCAGCAAATGATACAATAGTAACACATGACAGATTCATAGATAATCTTCGACAAAAACATCTTCTGTTTTCAGGAGGGCTACGGAATGCGCCTAAAAGGCATACATTTAGTAACAAGTTCCAAGTTGATAGATGCCATGGTTACGCTATTTAAGCAAATACTTAGCCCTAAACTTTCAGGCAGAATAATGGTCCACAAAACTTTGGACACTCTGTATAAGTACTTTCCTAAAGAAATTTTACCGGTCGAGTATGGTGGTTCAGAGAAATCGATAAAACAACTTCATGGTAAGACTGTTTTAATTAAAAAATAAACTCACCCACCCATATATATACATATATACCCACTTTTCGAAAACGTTAGGTCCCATGTAATATCATACCGGCACAATTCCTGACTTCGTTCATGTTTTCAGGGATTTATTCGATAGAAAAACGTGATCTTTACGGGCATTATACTCGTACAATAGACCAACGCCAATATTTTTTTAATAAAAATAAAATGCACACGGTTCCGGGCGTGACGTATTTCACCCCGCTTGTGAAATGCAAACATGCATGCTACACCCACATCAATATGTTACACTCTGACGCTGTTTGTTCCCAATATTATAGCTGGAAAGTCTATTGCCATTATACTGGGTATAACTTTTCCGTATTTCGGATTGCCACTGAGAATTTTAGTTAGAAAAATCGCAGTTATACTATTTTCGGCCTAATTTCGAACATAAGATCTCGTGATTCTCAGACAGGGGCATTATCAGGTTGGAGTTAGTGATCATAAGGCTTAGGCTCACAATTATTAAGGTCATAACAATACGAGTGTTGGCAGTCAAAGTGGTTTTTTTCTTTTACAGAAGACTGGACGGTAGTACTGGGCTCTGAAGACAACGTGAAATATTTCAAGGAAATGCAGACAGCAGGTACGATTGAATCTTACAGACAAACTAATAATTTTAATGAACATTACATCGGAATGCCCGGGTCCTTTAGAAAATTAGTTGTAGATTAAAATTGTTGTTTAGAAGTAGTTGTTGTGTTTAAGGTTATTATAAAATAATAATGGGTGAATTAACTTTGTATTAAATATTACAAAACTGCTTGTGTTTATATTTCTGATGCAACCCCAACTCCCAGTTGCAGCGACGTTCTTCTAATTTAAAGATGCGATTTATGGCTTCCTATCTTTGTAAGGTATGGATTAAGGATGAACTAGCTCTAGAAAAGATTTTGGAATTTAATAAACGTCTTCGCAACTCGGCGTTAGAAATTACGGCGAAAACAAATAAATTCTAAAGTATCCTTTTAAACGTACGTAAAATAATTTTAACCCACTGCCACTGAGGTGGAATTTTTGTATACATTCTGCTGAAGAGTAGATTGACAAACGTATAATTAAAGTACCATTTATTTTCAATGTATCGTATATTCTGTCTTGGAACTTGGTTTTATACCTATTACAATTAAAGTGTCCGGAAATACTTATTATAATAAAGTTAAAATTAAATAGATATTTAAGAAATTATAAAATAATTAGTACGATAAACACTATTAGCACAGCTGTTAAGAAAAATTTATGAAAAAATAATCTCTATCTATCTATAACCTCACGCCAGATCCCTTGCGGGGTAGGCAGAGAGTACAGAGTTCCAACAGGTTCTTTCCTTACATACCTCTCTGGCGTCCTCGACTCTCATAGTTCGTCTCATACACGCTCGCCGGTTACGGAGACTCTTGACTTTTCCATCAGATAAGACTCGGTTTATTTGGTCGTGGTAAGATAGTCTAGTTCTTCCCCGGTACCTGCATCTTTCCACTTTCACATTGTATATCTGTTTTGTCATTCTTTCCTCTGGCATTCTTTCTATATTGCCGAACCAACGGAGCATGCCCTTTCTCATCTTTACACCGATACTATCTTTCATACCTACTCGCTGTCTTACTATGCTGTTGCTAATGCGGTCGGTCAGCTTCACTCCGCACATCTTCCGCAGACCTCGCATTTCTACCGCATTTATCCTACTTTCATTCTCCTTCTTACATACCCAGCTCTCGCTACCATATAACAGCGTTGGGACAAGAACTCCGTTATGTATGGCCAGCTGCACCTTATGGCTTAAGTGCCGGCTCCCGAGTAGCTTTCCCATCGCACCATTCACTCTGATCGCTGTACTCACTCTTCTCTCTATGTCAGCGGTGTATTTCCCATCCTTACTAAAGGCGCATCCAAGATATACAAACTCATTCACTTGCTCCAGCACATCGTTACCAACCACAATTCTTACATTCGTTCTGGTTTCTTTCCTTTCAAAAACCATAATCTTGGTTTTCTTCACATTCAAGTGTAAGCCATTGATCATGCAGTCGTCTTTCATAACTGTGACTAGTGTTTGCCGATCAGTGGCTGTTGGCGCTATTAAAACCGCGTCATCTGCGTAAAGTAGATGGTTTACCACTAAGTCACCCATTTGTACACCTTCATTCATCGCTTTCAGTCTTTGAAGACTTTTGTCCATCTATGTATATCATCACGCCAGCTCCCTCGCGGGGTAGGCAGAGAGTACAGAGTTCCAACAGGTTCTTTCCTTACATACCTCTCTGGCTTCCTCCACTCTCATAGTTCGTCTCATACACACTCGCCGGTTACGGAGACTCTTGACTTGCCCTTCAGCTAAGACACGGTCTATTTGGTCATGGTAAGATAGTCTAGGTCTTCCCCGGCACCTACATCCTTCCACTTTCGCATTGTATATCTGTTTTGTCATTCTTTCTTCTGGCATCCTTTCTATATGCCCGAACCAACGGAGCATACCCTTTCTCATCTTTACACCGATACTATCTTTCATACCTACTCGCTTTCTTACTACGCTGTTGCGAATACGGTCGGTCAGCGTGACTCCGCACATCTTCCGCAGAGATCGCATTTCGACCGCATTTATCCTGCTTTCGTGCTCCTTCTTACATACCCAACTCTTACTGCCATATAACAGCGTTGGGACAAGCACTCCGTTATGCATGGCCAGCTGCGCCTTTTGGCTTAAGTGCCGGCTCCCAAGTAGCCTTCCCATCGCACCATTCACTCTATTACCTGCATTCACTCTTCTCTCTATATCAGCGGTGTATTTCCCATCCTTACTGAAGGCGCATCCAAGATATACAAACTCATTCACTTGCTCCAGCACATCGTTACCAACCACAATCCTTGCATTCGTTCTGGTTTCTTCCCGTTCAAAAACCATAATTTTGGTTTTCTTCACATTCAAATGTAAGCCATTGTTCATGCAGTCGTCTCTCATAACTGTGACTAGTGTTTGCAGATCAGTGGCTGTTGGCGCTATCAAAACCGCGTCATCTGCATACAATAGGTGGTTTATCACTAGATCACCCATTTTTACCCCTTCAGTCATCGCACACAGTCTTTGAAGACTTTTATCCAGATACACTATAAACAGTCTAGCGGACAACACGCAACCCTGCTTGACGCCGATTTTAACGTCAAACCAGGGTGACCTGTTACCACCCACCCGTACGCATGCCTTGCAGTCCACATAAGTGGACTGGACGGCTCGCAACAGAGTGCCATCTATACCATACTCTGGCAAAATGTCCCAAAGTCTCTTTCGCACAACTCTGTCAAATGCCTTCTCCAGATCTACAAAACCGCAGAAAACCTTCCGCCCCACTGCCAGATGCTTCTCTACGATGTTGCGGAGTGAGAAGACTTGATCCGAACATCCTCTTCCAGACCTGAAAGCCCCCCCTGAACCCCCCCCCCCCCCTTGTGCCTCGCACAACATTCCATCGGACTTCACGCGCATTCTCCGTTCAATAATTTTACCGTACACATCCAGTATGGGAATAAAATGATATTATTGACGACACGTCTATAGAACACATCACTTATTACTGACTTTAAGTATTACGGACAACATACAGCTGTAACATGACACGTATGTACGCCCCGGTTGCAACCAGCAAACTTTCGGGAGAGGAACGTGGACGCATGAAGGTACCGAACGACGCAGAACAAACATTTGCGGAAAAACGTACAGACGCAACATCAGCCGCAGAGGGTTAAAAGCAAATTTTTTATTTAAAAATTAAATTAGGGGGGTCTGTCCAAGAGCGTGCTCGTCGCGACCCCTGCCAGTCATTATGGCTGCAATCTTGGACCGAAGACGTACCGCAGTGCGGGCTAGGGCGTCCCCCCGAGGCGACGCGTACCGGCCCGCCCCCGTCGGTACGAATATAGATGGAAGCGGCGATGGAGGCCGCCACCCATCACGCCGGGCCCGAACTGGCGAGTCGTGGGGTGCAGAGTACCGAATAGGCACTTGGAATGTAATAGGTGGTATCGAAGATAAGATGCATGAGGTGGTTGATGTGATGAAAGAGAGACGCCTGGATGCTATGTGTGTGTAACAAAGACTAAGCGAAGGGGCAGTGAAACCTGTGATCTTCCTGATGGCACGATGACTCCGTGGTCTGGGGTACCGCAGGGCAGTCGTGCCAGCATGAAAGTGGGTATCTTGCTGTCTCGTCACCTAGCCTCTGGTGTGAGAGATTATGGCCTGCGCGATGCAAGACTTCTCTGGGTCCGTTTAAAACTGGGTGTCACGAAAGTATTTTTGGTCGCAGCATATGCTACCGTAAGCTCGTCGACACCCCAGGACCTTGAGAAGTTTTGGAATAATGACAGAGGAGTTCTGTATCTGGCTGAGGCTAATGAAAAGGTGATTTTGTGTGGCGATCTGAACGGATAGGTGGGAACCAGGCGGCAAACTTGCGACGCTGCTCTGGGTCATTATGGTGATAAGAGAGTGAATGATGCAGGTAAGCTCATTGTGGATGTATGTTTGGAAAGGGGCCTCTCCTTGTGTCTAATACAATATTCCAACATAAGGAGATACATATGTACACGTGGAGAAGGAATGAACAAAAAAGCATGATAGATTTGATCCTGGTAGATAACCGTCTCCGAAGCAAACTCCAAGATACACGCGCGTATAGAGGCCCCACTCTTGCATCAGACCACTATCTCGTTGTTGCGTGGTTTAGTGCTCTGTTCAGGAAGTGGAGGCACTGGCGAGAGCGTATCCCCTTCGGAGACCTTGAAAGAATAAAGGTTGAAAAGTTGCAAGATGAGAGCGTGAGAAGAATGTATGAAGACAGAGTCCGGGACAAGCTTTTGGCAGTAGGTTCTTCGGACTCAAATGTAGATGAATGCTGGAATAGCCTGAAAGAGAGTTTAGTAGATTCCGCGAAAGAAGTATGTGGTTGATCAAAGAAGCATAGTACAGCAAAAGGTGATGCATGGTGGGATGCGGAGTTGCAAAGCTCCGTAGAAAGTAAAAAGAAAGCATGGCAGGACTATGTTTCTTCTTTGAACCTGAATGCCAGAATGACAGAGATGAAGATAGAAATATACCGGCAATACAAGAGTGCCACCAAAAACTTAGTGAAAGAAAAGCGTGAAAGATCCAGTGCGATTGAGGAGGAGAGGCTGGCGAAGAACTTCGAGAACAACACTAAACTCTTTTGGAGCAAAGTGAGAAAGTGTACAAATGGGTGACTTAGTGGTAAACCATCTACTTTATGCAGATGACGCGGTTTTAATAGCGCCAACGGCCGATGATCTGCAAACACTAGTCACAGTTATGAAAGATGACTGCATGAAAAATGGCTTACATTCGAATGTGAAGAAAACCAAAATTATGGTTTTTGAACGCGAAGAAACCAGAACGAATGCAAGGATTGTGGTTGGGAACGATGTTCTGGAGCAAGTGAATGAGTTTGTATATCTTGGATGCGCATTCAGTAAGGATGGAAAATACACCGCTGACATAGAGAGAAGAGTGAGTGCAGGAAACAGAGTGAATGGCGCGATGGGAAAGCTACTTGGGAGCCGGCACTTAAGCCGAAAGGCGCAGCTGGCCATACATAATTGAGCGCTTATCCCAACGCTGTTATATGGCAGCGAGAGCTGGGTATGTAAGAAGGAGAATGAAAGTAGGATAAATGCGGTGGAAATGCGAGCTCTGCGGAAGATGTGCGGAGTGAAGCTGACCGACCGTATTCGCAACAGCGTAGTAAGAAAGCAAATAGGTATGAAAGAGAGTATCGGTGTAAAGATGAGAAAGGGTATGCTCCGTTGGTTCGGGCATATAGAAAGAATGTCCGAAGACAGAATTACAAAACAGATATACAATGCAAAAGTGGAAGGATGTAGGTACCGGGGAAGACCTAGACTATCTTACCATGACCAAATAGACCGGGTCTTATCTGAAGGACAAGTCAGGAGTCTCCGTAACCGGCGAGCGTGTATGAGACGAACTATGAGAGTAGAGGAAGCTAGAGAGTTATGTAAGGAAAGAGCCTGTTGGAACTCTGTACTCTCTGCCTACCCTGTAAGGGATCTGGCGTGATGATATAGATAGATAAATTAAATAAACCGTTACGCTTATATTCTCCAATCTGGAGCGGTAAAGTTATGCCTAGGTACACCTTTTTTGCTGACGATATTAAATTCCAATGTAATAGGCATTGTGCCCGAGATTCGCTCATTCTATTGCTATTATATCGGGCACAATGCTAGCATTGTGCCCGATATGACACTGAATGAATCTGGGTCCAGACCTGGACTGATACTAGTTTTCTTTTTATCGACAAATCACACTTTTTCCTAAGTAGAACCCAAACCCAGGATGATCTCTACGTGCATTATTTTCCACTTGACCAACGAGGCGAGGTGAGAGTGAAGGATCCAAATATTGTTATTGTGAAGTATTAAAAATGGTAGGTAAAAAAGGCAAAGATCTACTCACACAAACAGAGGTGAGAGAGACACACTGCAATAACTGAACATAGCGCAGATTGGTTGAAGAATTAAAAATAAAGCAAAAAATAATCTTAAAGGTCACTGCGTAATTTTAATTATACATTCTCTTTTTCATGTTAATGGCTCATATTTGTTCCGCTCAGTGAGCGGCTATCATTATCTCGCGGTCAGCTCTTCCCTTGTCTAGATGGTGGGGCACAAGGGGCAGACTTGCAGGAGCGACATAGGCTGTGAATTCACATTATAATCAAAGGATTTGTGAACCCTATGTGCACACATTTTGCCTGCACCTACTTGAGTACGGAGCCGATTAAAGAATTCTTCTGTTTGATGAAGACCTGTTCTTTATCGCAGAGTCCCTTTTGTTGGTACACAGAAGTCACAGAGTGTAAATGTGTGTTGCGTTAAGCCAGTTCTTATAAGTCAGGCTAGTCGGAGAGTATAAAGTTCCAACATAAGTAACTAAATTTTTTAAATACTTGTAAAAAAATCCTATAAAAACATAAACACCGTCACGCCTATATTTCCCAAGCAGGGGTGGCAGACGTACACTGAGTACAGTCACTTTTCACCGAAAATGTTAGGTCCCATGTAATAGGGGGCGAGCCTATTGCTATATACCGAGCACAATTTCGGAATCAGGAAAACTACATTTGTCCAACCTGGGATTCGTACCCAGGACCTCGTGATCATAATGCGATGCGCTTTGATCATAAAGTGATGCGCTTTGAAATACTTGGACTGCTATGATATCCTGATACTTTGAAAAGGAATTTCCTTCAAATTTACCTACCGAATTTTTTGAGTATACTCGTATTATTCATGAGCTAAGATCTTTTAATCTGTTAAAATGCTCTGGTACTTTGACTAAGTTTTTATTGGTATAGAAGTGTGTATACTCCCCCGAGATTATGTGGAGTAAAGTGACGGAAAACACACCCATGGATCCACCTGTGAATCTTGATTGTGGATCTTACTGGACGAAAAGTCAAAGACATTATTGGTTTGACAACGTTCGCCATAAATATATTGATATAATCATTTTAAAACCAGAATCATTCTTTTTGAATACCTGATCTCTATTTAATTTACAATATTAATATTATTATATTTGGTAGTGCTAAGGGAGATTAAAATACTTTATGCTCAACACTGGGCTCATAACAGTGCCACAGAAAAAGCTAATGTACCCATTGCACTACGGGTAGTATCACGGGAAAGGAAAGTTTCCTATAGGACGACTATTTGTCCATAGCAATTTTTTCACGGACGATACATGCAAACTAAAAATACATTATACTTACTGTTCAAACTAAGCAAGATATATTGCAATGAAAATAATAGTAGGTTGTATTTAAGATCTTTGAAGCGTCTAGCAAAATATTCGGCATGAAATAATATATGTATGAAAACCAGTTTTCATACTATGACGCAGCTAGACATTATTAGTTTTCTATTCTATTCTATTCTATGGGCGGGACACATGATGAGGCGTGAAGATGGCAGGTGGACCAAGGCCGTAACAGAGTGGTGGCCCAGAACAGGACGCCGACCCATAGGCAGACCATCGATTAGATGAAGCGATGACATCGTAAAAGTGGCTGGCAAATGGTGGAATAGATTAGCACAGGATCGGAACGAATGGCATGATAGAGGAGAGGCCTACACTCAGCAGTGGGTAGATACTGGCTTATTGATGATGAAGGCATTATATATATCACCTCGACTTTTGCTCCAGGAGGACACCTTGCATTATTTCGAATGAGATCTTCTGACAATAATTATATTTCCAGAATCCTTGTAGCTTAACCTTAAATGCATAAGGTGGCATTTCATTCAAATACTAAGTATCTAATAAACAAAGTTACGAACTTGGTATTTTTTTATTTATTTGTAGGAAACCAATAGCTATGGCAACATAAAATAATATAAACGTAAGCCAATTAAAGGTTTTCTTATCTTTTCTTATTAATATTCGAAGGGGTAGTTTTGTAGTTATAAGAAAGTGATCTTATCATAAGAAATAAATTGTATTTGAGTTCGTGTGTTTAAATCCAGTAAACAGTTTATTAAAAACTCTTTTCTAAAACCTTTTTTACTGTTATTAAAAAGATCTATGTCTGAGTTTAAATCAGAGAACATGTAGTTATATGCAGAACAAATCCTATTTAGAGGTGAGATGCGAACATAATTGGTGTGTGCGAAAATCGTGGAAAATAATTGTGTTAGTCTGGTGCGATGAGAAGGCGTAGAGAATTTGATTTGCTCAAGTAAATATGAATTATCCAAACGAACGTAATGATTTTATCATGCCTAAGTATGTAGTATGTTTATCATTTACGATAATTATATACATGGGAACAATGATCATTGACGTAATTATGAGAACATGCTATAATGGCTATTCCGTATAAATGACTGGATAAATAAAATCTACGTTCAGTTGTTAATATTAAATACAACTTGTTAATATAAAACAGAATACTGAAAGGTGTAGCTTAATTTCTGGGTAACGCTAACAGAAATGCATACCTCAAGATAAATTACTTATTAAGGGTATTTCTAACGTGAATGCCCTTTCTGCTGTACCTTTTCTGCTGATATTGATAAGAGTGAAAATTATACTTTCCTACGGCGTGTAGGTCCAAACTGGCGAGGCGCGACTTCTGGCATCACGCGTCGTGAGAAGCCAAGCCTCTCGTAATGTAAACATTGGAATTAAACTTAATTTTTTCTTGATTTAATGTTGACCTCAAAATCGATCACTTATTGTGCCTACTTTCCTTAAAATTTGAGAATGAGCTGTAAAATGATAAAGCATCCTTAAACCGGCGAGAGCAAAAAGGACGATAAGAAGTCTGCAAGCATCATACGTATATCTATAGATGATCTATAGTAGCCAGCGCAGTATGATGCTGGCCACTAAGAGTGTATGTGTGAATGATATACGCTGTTGGCCGAGGGGTTTTTCAATCTCACCGGACAAGAATCTAAGCGACAAATACACTTCAACCAGAAGGGAAAGGGGACAGCTAGTTCAACGGTGTCTAAGGGAGAAAAGCCCTCGTCTTGGCTGCACCGTTCTGTTCTGCACCGGCCGGTGGGCAAGAAATTCTTTGACCTCGCCGACGAGGAAGAAGAATCTCAATAAAATCAGTTCAGCTGGAACGCATAAAAAAATAAGCAAAACGGTTCGTAAACAAAGAATTTATAGCAAATAGACGAATTGTTAACCTCCTCCTTATTTGATGTCGGTTAATATTCTGCTTAGTTCTATGATAGGGCACCTATAGCATTGACATACTACCCATAATAACTAAATCTACATATGTAATAAAACTATTTTTCAGTTTTTTTTTTTAATTTCCTGACATTTTGAGTTCTTTGCAGCACCTATAGTCACGGGAAGGACTGAGGATGACAATGTCTCAGTAACCCGTAACCCCAACAACATCTTAAGCCATACGGTTTATAGAAAAAAGACCCATACTGATAGGTTCTTAAACGGTGAATCTCACCACCATCCAACACGGTTAGCTACCGTGGGTAAATCTTTGTTTCAGGGAGCACAAGGGATCTGTGACAAGTAACATCTAGCTGTCGAGCTTTAACATTAAGCAAGTCCTGCACGACAATAAGCTTCGAGTCCCACGCCAACGTCACAGTGAACCAATGAAACCAGCCTCAGTCGAGCGTCTCCCTGCTGTACTCCCTTACATGAGAGGAGTCACAGCCAAGATTGGCTACATCTTGAAGCGTGCTTCAATTAAAACATTTTATAAGCCGCCGAAAAAGATAAGTCAATTTTTTCCATCTGTCAAGTATCACATCCCTCTACAAGATGCAGGAGTATACAAGCTTGATTGTGAATATGGTCTCTCTTATATAGAACAAATAATAAAAAACAGTAAAAACTCGGGTTAAATAACACATGGCTGACCTAAAACACCGTCGCTCAAAGAAGTCCGCAGTCTGTGAACATCTCAGTCTTTCCCGTGACCATGGGTGCTGCAAAGCACTCGAAACGTCGGGAACTTAAAAATCAAAAATAAACCGCGATAAAATCCGAAAAACGGTTGAATTTCATGTGTAATATTCGCGTAAATCTAAGAACTCAGTATGTAAATCTATATATTCGTACTGTTTATCATTAAGGAGTTCCCTGGTGTATCTGCAAAGTCCAAGGTTAAATTCCAATGAAATTAAAACTGGACCATTTTGAAGCTATACTAAACTCAACGCAAAAAGAATCATCAGAATCGGTCCACAATTGACGAAAATATTGGTAAACATATTTTAAATACAAAAATACATACATAGAGCCTCTTCTCTTTGAAAAGTCGGTTAAAAAGACACTCGCTATGGTGGGAACTTCTTACAGTCTTTCATTAAAATTGGTGGAGAGCTGCGACACCATGATTAATCATGTTGTGTTTTTTTTATTTACTAAAGTAAATGAAAATTAGCATTATGGCGGTTAAAAACAAAAAGCGGTTTAAGTATTTGTGTAAATTAGAGGTCACCTTAACACATAAATATAAAAGTACTAAAATAAAATGTAATCGTACCAAACAATGATTTTCTCGCATAAGGATGGTCAAACAGAAGACGTTTTGTTTTTTGTGTAAATTAGCGTCACCGCTACCACACAAGTATAAAAGTACTAAAATAAAATGTTATTGTAAACATTTCTCTCGTAATCTGCAGGACTAGCACGGGCGGCAAGAGTCTTACATAGGTCAAAATTTTGTAGACTCGTTATTGGAGTATGCAAGTCAAAATAGACTTGTCTGTCTAATAAAATTCTTGAAACGAGTTTTCTCGTGTCAAACTTTTATTACCGCACGCCGTGCTTGCACGTAAAACGAAACGGTGATTTCATGCCTAGAAAGACAAAATCCGTGATATACGTCTTGCACGTCATTTTGACTAGCTCCGTTAGTTCACACTGTTTCGTACGTTAACGCTTAAAGTTTGATCAAATAGCCGACGGAGCGCGACGGGACTGGACAGAAGCACTCGGCTACGTTTGGTCGTGACGTTTGCCGTCGCGCTGAGCGGGACTGCGCTGCGAATCGTCTCCCGTACATTTCAGTACATTATAACTAGCGATGGGTGATTGTTACAAAAAAAAAAAACTTTTGAATGAATCGGCAATTGTAGTTACACACATTCATTCGATTGTCGATTTATTTGGTCTTACAAAAATACAATTGAATAAAAATCGACAAACGAATGAAAATCGACGGTCCAATTTTGATCAATGCGCAGGGAACATTCGATACGTGGGGAAATGGGAAAATTAGCAATGATTTTTAGAATTATACTTATTAGTTATATAAATTATTATATAAAAACGTAAGAAAGAACATGTCCTGATTTAAATCCATTAAACCATATTAAAACAATCGACGGTGCAATCGATTCGTTTGTCGATTGCTTACCCGTTACTAACGTTACCCGCGCGCGGGCGAAATATAAAGGGCGACAATCTAACAATCGAAGAATTGCGTTTGTCATTCGATTGCATTCAAATGAACGGAACAATCTCATGATTCGATTGTTTTTAGTAATAATCGCCCACGCTATTCGTGCTGCGTCGGCTGCGAAACCTTTTCTTCGCTATGACCGATTAAACACGTCACGTGGCGCATTACGATAACTTCGCAAAGTGACGTAACATCTACCTACTGACCTATCCAAATATCATAGCTAGGGTAACAATGCGGAACACGCACTACAAATATTATTTTCTTATTTTTTTAGTATCAGTGAACAGTAGGCATTGAATAGATCACCTGGGCTTTCGCTCCAGGATGACTAAAATTACACAGTATAGGTATATTTTACAACTTGTGTAAATCGCCAAATTCTGAAAACAAATTTTGACAATTTGCTCTGTGGGTATTTGAACACGACTAACTTACACGTATTATTTAATTAAGTCTAACTCTTTCACACTGGTTGTGATAAAGAATTTCGGAATCAATGGCATTTCCGACCTGTAAAAATAAAAAAATATCTACTATCACCTGATATATATGTAAGAAATATGTTTTGATGTTCGTGAGTGCTTTTTATTGGTCTATACAAATAAATTATTGACTTTAAACATACAATTTTATTTGAATCTAAAAATCACATTTGAACTTTCTTAAGTATTTTTTTCTTAAAAGCTTATTCCTACACTAGGAATAATTCCTGTAGCATGTCTCCATTTACAAACATGAAACGCACATATACAAATACCGAGACCGAAACAAATATTTGTGGGTCGTACAAAGATTTGTTACGTGCGGGATTCGAACCTGCGACTACTAGATCCTGTGTGTGAAGGGGCTTGTACTCACACCAAACCGTTTATCAAAGTTCGAATGTTATTTTTAAGGTAAATACCTATTAATAACTTTAAGTCTCATAAATAAAGTGTTAGCCTTTTGAGCGTAAGCTCAAACTGAACGTGCAACTAGTTGCCCAGCTCTTAGAGGGGTTCCTTTGAGCTAGTTTCTCCCCTTGGACTTTAATTTTGAACTACACTTTCAAAGAAGCCGTGCGCTATATGGAGCATAATAGTCCATTACTATTTAAAACTTTTAATTAAATTAAAATTCAAGTTAATAAGACGGACGGCACGGGAAGAATCTTTGTGTGACCCACAAACATTTGTTTCAGTCTGGGTGTTTGTGTATGCGAGTTTAATATTTGTAAACGATACACAAATAATTTAAAGTGTAAAAAATACTAACTAAAATCTTTCTTAACAAAATGCGTCTGCTTCTTTAACCGATCCCTCAGTAAGTCGACTGCCTCTTCTATACTACTTGCATCAAAGTTCACATCTTTTCTGACTGCATCAAGAGTATCTACTCGAAACTGTATTATTTTATCCTTGAGTACTCTCTTCGTTTCTTATTGGTACATTCAAAGGTATGATTTAAACTAAACATCAGAAATAAAAAGCAGCTTATTAAAAACGACCTATAAACTTTTTTTTATTTTTTATGTTGCGCACCAGCTGGGAGGCTGTGTACAGTTGTTTTTCTCCGTAATGGCAAGACAGAAGCTTTAAATTTGGCCTAGTAATGGGTCTAAGTGATGCGTACACTTTAATAAATTGAAATCAAATTTTGTTTTCATACTTTTATTATGAAATGTATCTACAAGGTGTAACGTAACCAACGCAAGACCTAAAAGTAGTAGTTTTAAGTCAGACAACTAAATTGATTCTAACAATGTTTAATGTATTTTCCATTTTTTTAACCAGTTTATTATTCAAACTATTTCGCGTAGTAGTTAAGAGTTTAAGCCACCACGGAGTCGAATAGTCGTCGGTTCGATTCAAATCTTTGTCTGACCAACAATTATTAGTTTAGGTTTGGGTATTTGTGTATGTGAAATTTAATGTTTGTAAACTCACCCACGACACAGGGATAAATGTAAAAACTGTGCGGTTAGTTAAGTAAGTAAAGTACAACAATGATACTTCCTACTAAAAATATTAGTTATTCTTATAACAAGTTGGTACACGTAATAAAACTTGTACAGTATCTTGAAAGTTTCAAATAAGACCTTGTGTTAATTAATAGGGGTCGATTTTTAGACCTCGTCAACCCCCAAAATCGGTTTTCGTTTATGTCGACCACTGGGAACCCCTGAGTTAGAGCGTAAGACATTCCACTCACTGCATCAAGTAGTTCAGGCTCGATCCTCACGTGGAACAAATCTTTATGTGATCAAATGTTTATTCGGTCTAGGTCTAGGTATTCGTGCATATGAATTTTATATTTTTATACGCATCCACGACACAGAAATAAGGCCTACCCTTTAATAATCATAGTATGAAATCAATTATACATATATATGATGAAACATATATATAATGAAACAGTTTATAACTAAATATACCAGGTTTGAACTCCTTGATACTTGCAGGCAAATGTTAGACCAGTAGAGCTTTAATTAACTTGTCTAAGTATGTGGTGTGAGAGTTATTGCTGTCCCAAAAATGTACAGAGACATCTCAGCGACCGCTAATCTGGCCCGCAAACGACTAATGCCACATTTGGCTTGGACTGAAGCTATTTGGTTCCAAATGCTTATAGACAACGTGGTTAAAGTACTGTGACTCTCGGCGACTAATTGTAACAAGTGGGGAAGAACAGATTTCTGAATATTATTTCATTATGTCTAGTGGGTTATCAACGAGAATCAGTTGCACCGAAGGTAATCCTAGGTTTTATATCAAATTTATTTTAAACTAGTTTTTGCCCGCGAATTCGTCCGCGTTGACTTTCATCCAACCTAGAAAAACCTAAACCTTTCTGTTTGGAAATCCCGAATCCCTGATAGTTTGAAGTAGGCCCCGGATTTTTTAGTGCGGTTAAAGTCCCACATACACCCATTAGTCTTCCCTACAGAGGGCTGACATTCTTCTGAACTTGGACTTTTACCCTGCGAAATAGGAAAGAAACCATATTCTTATACCCTATTCTTTATAACATGTTTATAGATTTTATTTTTAGTAGAAGTACATCCTTCGGATTCAAGTGCTAACATTTATGTTGCAAGAACGTGCAAGCGGCAGGTAATGAGCGTAACAAACGACACTAACGAAGCATCCCGCACTAGAACTGCTTGCGCACTTATCTGAATAACATTTTATTTGCCTCGTCTCTAAATACAGCTAGTTGTAGATTATACTAACGTAGTACAGTATTTCCAGTAAGGAAATACTGAAATACATTTTCTAATATTTGAATTTTGTTAATTTAGGTATGATGGATTTTTTTAAACTTTTGGTCGACTAGTTATAAGCCGTAAATCCTTAATAAATGCGGTAAAGTTCAAAGTGCCAATAATTGGAGGGGGGCCAACATTAGTACTCTTTCCCCTAACACAGTTATAGATTTTATTTTCAGTTGAAGTACGTTCTTCTTCTACGGAGACAAGTACTAGCATTTATGTTGCAAGAGCGTGCAAGCGGTTGGTAATGAGCGCAACAAACGACGTTAATGAAGCACTAGAACTGCTTGCGCACTTAAGTGAATAAAATTTTATTTGCATCGACTCTAAATACAGCTAGTTGTGGATTATTTTCATTTAAGATTAAAAATATATGTATAATGCAGGAGCATTACTTCCTGATGGCAATTGTGGGCAAAGTCAGGGATTTGGGCGAGAAGATTAACTCTCAGCAGTTAACTCGATGATTGAATGCAGCCACGGTGGAAAATACGCTTAAACTTGTCACACAACTGACTCTCGATACACAACACATTTCCCAGGCTTGTGATTAACTTCTCCTGCAACGAACAGCAACGGAGTGATTACGAATACAGAGTGATCCCCGTTTTATCAGTTACTCCCCACCTACCTAGGCTCTGTATACGTCACTTTGACGTTTGTGTGTCTTTTAAAAACTGTATCTATGACCCAGATGCATCATGTATAAATTGTAGGTAGTCCAAACACCAGTCCTACAAATCTCAACCGACTTGTAAATTTCCGCTAAAACTGAATTTTAACCGCCGGCGTAATAATAGTAAATAGATTTATATTCTAGTGGTATATAAAACAGCTTAACTCCTTTGATTGTTGGAGATTGAAGTTCGTTTTAATCTAAGGAATTATCTAGACGACAATTTAGCGCAGTGGTTAAGAGCTTACGCCGCTCCGCCCACTGTGTCTAATAGTCGCGGGTTCGATTCCCGCACGGGGCAAATCTTTGTGTGATCTCCAATTATTTGTTCCGGTCTCGGTATTTGTGGATGTGAATTTTCATGTTTGTAAACGTACCCACGACACTGGAATAAATCCTATTATGGGGCTACGTTTTTATAAAAAGAATAACTAGGAATTGCTTACAAACTTTATTTTCAGTTGAAGTAGGTACTTCAGACACTAACATATAACGATATTGCGTTCGTATCCCTTAAATCATATTTATATCGTCATATCCCTCACTCAAGCGCCAACTCATCGATGGATGTATCTTGCCTGTTTTATCCTATGGTTCACAGACTTGGTCACTGACCGAATCGCAAATATTCAAACTCAAAGTATGTCAAAGGGCAATGCAACGCAGTATTCTAGGAATCAAAATATCTGATCGAGTCCGTAACACTATATTGCGTTCCAAAACTGGCATTTTAGACGTGGGCTATAAGACTGCCAAGCTCAAGTGGGGATGGCGGGTCATTTGAGCAGAATGAGCCTAGATAGGTGGGCAAAAATCACTACCGAATGGCGACCAGATGGACACCGACGCCCTTCCCCGGCGTCGGTGTCCATCTGGTAACCTAGAAAAAGATGGCGCGACAACCTTGATGCCTATGAGAGGAGATGGTCTGATATGGCCAAGGATCGGGTTAAGTGGAGAATCATGAGAGAGACCTTTGCCCAGCAGTGGGACGAAAGGGGATAATAAAAAAAACCCTTAAATCGAATCTTTAACGAACAATGTTTTCGGATACCTAGTACTTCTTGTATAAAAACAACTAAATGTCTTTGTTCTGTGACGGTAGCAATTCCATTTTAGCGCAATTTAATAGTTTGATTGGGGGTCTTTTTAGAGCAAACAATAATCAATAGCCAATAACTGAAGCAGAAGAAAGTAGTAAAACATGAGAATTCGATTTTAATTCAAGGAAAATCTAGATATACCCTCTAAAAGTTCATCATTCCGAACAAGTCCCTACTAACATTTATGTCGCAAGAACGTGCAAACAGCGGATAATGAGCGCAACAAACGACGCTAACGAAGAGTCCTGCACTAGAACTGCTTGGGCACTTCACTGAATTACATTTAGCTGCTTTGATTTTAAATGTTTGCGAATGTTGCTAGTTGTAGATTATGAAAAAATGGTATACAAATTGCTGACCTCCTTGCGACAAGTGTTTTAAAAAACTTTTGCGACTTCGCGGCCGAATGGTTGAGTTCCACATAACCACCGAATTCTATTATTCTAGTAGTGCCTATACAAACACAGCTAAAGTCATTGTTAATTCGTTTTAGTGGAATTCTGCTATTTTTAATCTATCAAATTTGATAGTTTGATTGAGTAGACCCTTTATTTAACTTTTCACTAATTAATAGTCGATAACTAAAGCGTAAACAAACAGTGAAACACAACCCTTATAATAAGAGATAACGACTGATAATAATTTAACTTCTCATATTTAGATAGTAAAAAGTATATATAAGGTAGTATATAAGTATTTGTGTAACCATTTTTGAATATTTTTTACATACAACGGTCTTTCACTTAATTTAAAAAATTTACATGCCATTTGGGATAATTCTTTTGATTAACAATTATCTTATGTAATACTCCTTCTATAATCCTTTTCACATACTTGGCTTATTACTCGTACTAGTAAGCTCTTTAAATCTACCTTAATAAACTCTCAACTTTAATACATTTTTTAACTTTTATCTACTCTAAGCCCACAGTAGATCGTATTGATTGAATAATAGCGTTTTAAATAATACAAAGACTTTTTTTATCTAGATCTTAGACAATTAAAGCGTAGGAAGTTTATCGCCAACCGTATTAAGACCATATAAGTTGAAATTTTTCGGACATCCTGGACTGTAATTATATTCTTTGTCGATTGATATTATGCAGATGGAAGAAAAAACATTTAACGATTAAAAAGTATACAAAAAGGCGAGCTTAACTGAAATATGACTTATCTTCCAGCGTATCTTTGAGTATTAGGAATGCAGCCTAGGCCAGTGCATTTCAACCTTTAATAAGACGCGACTTTTTATTATAAAAACTTTAACGCTCCCCTACACCCCGTTGTTTGTAATCTGTATACAATTATGTTTCAAGTATCTTATCTGCACATTTATATAGTTATATAACATTTATATAATAATATATATTTTTTTATAATAAGGTATCGTCTCAAGACATGTTTAATGACACAGTATAATAGTCATAGTTTTACATCGATTACATTGCCAAACGTCTCCACGAAATTTAGAAAACGATTGTATTTTATGTCTAGCAAAAAAGGTTCCCAGATGAGAGAGAGAAATTAGTTAACAAACTTAACTTGCGTTTACCTGCAAAATATATACTTTAATCACCCTTTTTTTCTTCATGTTTACTGAGGTTTTGCGACCCCGCCGGAGGTCGCACCCCACAGGTTGAAAAACACTGAGCTAGGCCGTACTCTTTCGTGACTTTTTTGATTAAGTAAGCAATTAGTTGTAATCTGCCTCGTTGACCACCAAAAAATCCTTAATAACCTCTCTGTCCCGCAATAGGGTGATGATATATATAGATAGATGAAAAAAACCCTCACGCTTTTATTTCCTAAGCGAAGGTAGCAGAGGTGTACTATATACACTCACGTATCGCCGACGATGTGCGGTCCCAACGAAATAGGGAGCAAGCGTATTGCCATTATTGGGAAAAATTCCAGACTCCGGACTGCTATGAAGAATTTTCCGATAGGTAAACTACACATTGTCCGACCTAGGACGAACCCAGGACCCAGTGATCGTAAGCTGCACTATTCGTCAGTAGGATAGTAAACATTATGTAAACAGTAGAACATCTTAGTGCTGCAGCGGTTGACTACCTGCTGAAACCTGCCGTGAAACCGAGTGGAGCGCGCGTTTTGTGGGCGTGATACTTATTCGGCCCGCTAGTATGAAATATTTCTACTATGGACATTATGTTTACTAATATCGTGATATGTTAGTATAATAATATCTTAAAATAAAACAAAAATATCCTGGTTTTAAAGGAAGAGATAGCAACACTACTCCTACGTCGTTACCGCACTGCAAGCATGTGATAATGGAATGAAACTACTTAGCTGTTCATGCTCTTTCGAATTTCCTTCTCGGGAACCTCGCCGAGTTTGTGATTCAAGATACACGTGTGTACACTAATCTATGACTGTTTGGATTTACTTTAATGCATTTCGCATTTTTTTCAATAAGTTTAGCTCCACACTCAGAATTATTCCTCTATTGTAGATGCATTTACAAACATGAAATTCGCGTACATAAACACCCAGACCGACACATATATTTGTAGGACACACAAAAATTCGCCCTGTGTAGGAATCGAACCCGTGACTACTCGATCCAGTGGGAGGACTGTCTTAAACTTAACCACTAAACCAAACTGTCCGTTAATTTTCGTTGACCTGTTCCTTCCCCCTTGTATAAAAGATTTTGATTATAAATTAAGAGAATAATTAATTGATTTGAATGGGAATCAGAATGGGAGACCCCCTTAATCTACTATGCCAGAGCGATCTACCTGAATTAGCAAATCTAAGTGGCAGTGGGCGAATTGGCTAACTTAACTTACGTTACGAGCACCAAAAAGAAATACACTTATTTAATAAACAAGTACTTATTGAGTTCTTAGATTTGAACGAATATTACATATGAAATAACAACACATTTTTTTTCGAATTTCATTGCGGAAAATACCCTCTCGTGACCATGTAAACCGTTGTAAACTTATAAATTAAAAATAAACTGCGATAAAAGGCGAAAGAAATAGTTTTATTCAACAAATACTCTTTCGCAGCATTGTGATGTTATAAGGTATCTGTCGTTGTCATCGTCACTCAGCCGTTGGTTTTACCATGAAACATCTTTATTGGTGAGTCGCTTTTAGTGTTAAAGATTGATGGAAATGAACGCGAGCGTCGGTTTTTCTTTGTAGTGCTCCTCCCCCGCTGCTTCGCTCGGCCCCGATGCAAACTCAAAGTCATAATAGCGAGCTGACTATATAAGTTAAATAAGGACATTGGATTTATGTTTCTAAAACTAATAATTTTGTATTAAATAAGAGAAGACTACATAAATCTTTTCGTTACGATCCACTTTTCTGATACCTGTATGTTTTGGTATGATTTAAAAAACGTTTCACGTTGAGCTTTGCTTAGTCGGTTGCAAAATGTCACCCAAAGAGGTACAACAAAATTTAAATGATGTTCTATATACACAAAGTACCATTTACACGATGTTCATCATGTAAATTTTGTTGCGCACCCACATCTATACTTTGGGTCTTCTGTCCTCAAAAAAGCAAATCAGTGACAAGGAATATGTCGCGCGATGGCGGCAGACTATTCGGGCTATATGCTCAACATCGCGCAACATCACAGCTACACGTATCATTTGCCCCTAATTGATATGAGGCTTTAAGCGTGACAACAAATAACTCAGATGCCACCGCTCACGATATCACACTAAGCGTCAAAAGTCATCAACAAGTATATAAAAATCAGTTTACACAAGGTCACACTCATGCTATAAGACAGCATTTGAACAACTTTGCACGAGCGTGGTAGGTACCCGTTTTTATGGGCGACAGGAATAAATGCGTCAGCACAAGTAAGTAAAAAAACACTATAATATTACCTTAATAACAGAGTTTTTATTATGTATGTCTGTATGATTACATTGATAACCTAGAAGCCTTTCAAGTTACATAGGAGAAGAGGGTGAGCTTGCGAAAATCCGCTCCAGCTAAAGGGCCCAAGGGAGAATCTGATATTTCGCAAACACGTCAAACCATTCGAATTTCTTATTAGGCGCTATCGCCATCCGCGGCATATTCTCACCGACTTACTAAATCTCTTCTTTCGGATACGGATACTGCACACAGAATCAGGCACAAACCTCGCCGGCGAGGTCGGAGAATCCCTTGACCGTCGGTTAGTGCAGATTACTACGGCGAGACATCTTCCATAGTTACAGCCCAAACAGAGGCGCCCTTGAGCTAGTTACCCCCCTTGACCTTCCAGCTCAAGCGTAGTGGTTGCACGCTCGCCCTCTTGCTCGGTGAAGCTGTAAGGGTCCCGCAGCCAAGAGCAGATCATTCACACACACACTCATGATAAAACAAGATTTGAAAGATACTATCATTGCCATGAAACGAGCCATCCTCCAATATGAACAGTGCAGAACGAGCTAAAGAGATGTGGTAAGTATAGATTAAACATAAGTGTACTTAGATGCATGGTATCAGTATATCAAAATTCAAAAGTACTACGGTACATGTTTCACCAGTCATAGTATAGAGGACGGACCAGCCCCACTAGCAGCACCCGTTCACGAGTATGACTTGAGAATTAGCCATCACTCTCCTCTACCATAACAGAGGGAAGAGAGTGAGCCTCTCCACAGAGGCGCCACTAGCAAAGGCATATTAGTGAGCATGACCAATCCACGAACCTGTCGACATCGTTAGAAAATAATATTTAAAATCTATGAACGCTCACTAGGCAGGACACGCTGCACTTAACATCATATTCTTGTGAACTTCAGGTAATTTACGTAAAGGCATTTTTATTATTTAAAAAATCATTTACAATATAATATCCTTTACTAATTAGTGAAAATTTAATATAACTTTTAAATCTGTTAAGTGGCAAATTTAACACGGGCTTTGGTATCTTATTGTAGCAGCGAATACCGACTCCTACGAAGGAAGTGAATACTTTTTTAAGCCTAAAATTTGGTAATACATCACACCAAAAATAACAATGACTTATGGGTAATGTCAATGATTCCTTTACCTTAGTACTTAGCCTTGAGCTTAATAGAGATCCGCAGAGTTCAAGACGTGGTGTTGTTGAAGGTTTGATCTGTGCTACGTGACTTTTGGCTGTCAAAAAACGAACAGTAGCTAACTCCACTTTGTCCACTGATCGTATATAAACACACGCACCATAAGCCTTTTCGGAGGCATCAGTGAATACATATATTTCATTCATTTCATTATTTGAACAATCGAGACGCTACTCATTATCCACCGTAAAATGCGTGTGTTATTTAATGATGACAAGGTATTTACAAATCAAGACCATAGATTTGCAATTTCCTGTGGTACTTCCTCATCCCAATTACACCTTTGCATTATGGATGCATTATGAGTTTAGCATCTAAAATACATGGAGTGGCTAGACCATGTGGGTCGAACACGACGTCGATAAAATGTGTCGTTTGGTAATTTTTGAATTACAAATTATATTCATTGAAAAAGGTAATATATTTAAATCACACTGCCAATTTACGCCTAAGATTTCGACGAAGAATCATTGTCAGACAAATTTAAAATGTAATATTCTTCATCAAAACTTGTAGAACCTAGTTCTTTCAAAATTTCAGTTCTATTAGATTTCCATTTGCTTAAATTAAAATTGGCTGATGATAAAATCGATTGAACCTCCCTGCAGAGCTTTAGTGTGTCACTAACTGTGCTTGAACCATTCACGTAATCATCCACAAAAAAGATTCCCGATTCCCGAAGCAAACGGAGCCTATTGCATAGATTCTCCGTAATAAAATTCTTTGCTGTACTACTGTTATCTAGTAGAACTCGGATTTGACACTTCTCACCTTTGGCACCGATCACAGTCACAAGTGCTGTGGAAATCAAAATAAGCGAAGGAGTAGTATTCCGTAGCGACGGTCTTTAGCATTAGCTGAAAGGGCTACGCTTTCTACAGTTCTATGCATTGGGTAGGTAGTGCGTTACTTTCAACGTGGGGTGTTGTGCATCTCTGTACAGTGTCTGCAATGTGATAATCTGCACCTTTTTTCTTCATGTCCCAAACGCAACCAATTTAAACAAACCTTGAGATCTTTGGCTTTTTAATGCGTGACTCGATCATGACAGATCTGAAAGCGTCGCAGTTATAAAGAAGGTGATCACCAGTACATAGTGGAAATTAAAAACGATTTAATTTAAATGATGTAGAATTCTGTTATGTCGATACAAAGCTTTTGGATTTTATCTGTTTTGTATTTTTTTTTGCTATCTTCTAAAGTTTCCAACAAATTAGCCTTATTGTTAATAAATGTGGAAAATAGAGAAAGCGTTGGTGGACTAGATAAAGAATTGCGATATTCTTCCCATTTTCCGTTGGTTATTGCATCTAATTTTGCACGTAAATGACAAGAGTATCCCAATGCTGTGTAGGCTCTTTCAATATTTTGAGTGCGCGTACATTCCTTCCATCTATAAGACGTCCCAAGGATGTGCTAGATTCGAAAGTAATGTGGTCCACATTGAATAAAGCCTGCACATGGTTGCTTACCAATAGACGACTGTTGTTGTAGAGTTTACACAATAAGTCCTAGGCCATTTGATAATTATCACTTTTGAAATTAATATTCTTAATTATTTCTGATGCAGAAGAGAAAATAAAGAAATTCGGGAATAAGATAGATAGATAGATAGATTAATCTTTATTGTACACCAATACATTTACATAGAGAAAAAAAAATTAAACATAGGCACAATTGGCGGTCTTATCGCTAATAGCGATCTCTTCCAGACAACCAAAACAGAAAGAACAATACAAAAAGATAAACAAAAAATAGAGGGCAGTAGGTGGCGTACATTTATTAGTTAAGTTTTACTTTAATAGGTATAGGTATATATATATGATATAAATATATATGATACATAACAATATACAAATATAATAAAGGTAGGAATAAAGAAACGGCATGATAGTACGTGACTTATTACAGAATAAAAGGGATAATAAAGACGGTAACTGGAACGAATTCACAGAATACTAGTATCCTTATCCATAAACGTCCGAAGTGACTTCGTAGTTCCAACTGTAGGCGGCGGTGATTTGCAATTTCGGTGCGTGGCTCCAAAGTCCGAAACCGAACTCCAAAGGTCTTGAATTATTGCTTTGCTTTTTTTTTAAAAAAAGGTAGTCCCGAACTAGGTTTTATTTCTGTATCGTGGTTGAGCTTACAAACGTGAAAATTCACATACACAAATACCCAGACCGAAACAAATAATTGTGGATCACACAAAGATTAATCCCGTGCGAGAATCGAACCTCTTAATCACTGCGCTAAATCGTCCGTCAATAACTCGACATCTTGAGTCGCGCTTGAGTCGCTAAGCGGAGTGTGTGCGCATCTTTTACAATTACTACCGCGCAATTTTCTGTATTCTCACAACTTCGCCTGCGATACTTAATTAATGATTAGGAATAGCAATGGAGTGTCAAAAATGTAAAAAAGTGCTATCAAAAAAAGGATCGTCAAAGGACTTGCAGAAGATATAAAAGCGGGTAGACCGCGCTTATTCTGTAATAATTGTGAAGAAGATACTGATGTTGATACTGGTGATGAAGAGGAGGTTACTCCTTCAAAAACACTACAAGAGATCAACCAAAAGATTAATATTATACACGAGATAAAAAAAACAATTGGATACCATTACGAAAAGCTGTGAGTTTTTATCAGAAAAATATGAACAACTGCGCGCTGATCATATCGAAACAAAAGACAAATTAAACAAAGTCGAGAAGAGTATAGCTCATTTGACTAATAAATGTATATATCTCGAAAAATATAACATGGCCTTGGAACAAAAAATTAACGACCTTGAACACAATGCGCGAAAGAATAACCTTCAAATTGTAGGTTTGGAGCAACTACCGAATGAAAACATTATGCAATTAGTGAAATGCCTGGGAGACAATATAAAGGCTAACACCAAAGAAATAGAATGGGCGAGAAGAATTCCATCTCACAAGCAAGGCAAATCCTCCGTCATTCTGGTGGGTTTCCATTCCTACGGGACCGCAGCAAGAGATTCCTGGCTGCAACAACGCCGCAAAGTATCACAGATTACCAGTGATACAATTACAGGCGGATCTTTACGTGACAAGGTCTACATAAATGAGGACCTCGCCAAAGATACGCGTGAGCTGTTGTGGAAGACCAAGACGGAGCTTCGTGGCATCTATAAATACATCTGGGTGTCAAATGGAAAAATACTAGTCAAAAAAGTGGATGGAGACAAACCGGTTCGAGTGAGAGTGTTAAGTGATATAAATGAACTTAAAAAGTGAAGTGCGTATTTCTAAGTGTCAAAGATAGTGCTTAAAATTTTTAATAAAATTCACGGATATCCAAGATGTCAGCATGATAACGGAATGTTGTAGTACCGTAAGCGTAAATAGTTTACAAACGTGGTTTTCGTTATTTAATGAGGTAAAAGATTTACACTTATTCCATGTAAATATCAGATCAATAAAGAAAAACTTCGACGAACTATTGGCAATACTCAGTAACCACTTAGATAAGTTAAATGTCATAGTATTAACGGAGCCTAATATACATTTTAATTTGTTAAGTAAGTATCAAATTCCCGGTTTTGATCAACACAGCTACACTCGTGAAGGTAGACGGGGTGGCGGGGTTCTAGTGTACACTCATTGCAACCTACGAGCTTGTGTGTGTATACCTGCTATTCAAATGCAGGCCGCAGAATGTGTTATGATCAAGGTGTGTATAAATAATACTGATGTGTTTATCATTTCATTGTATAGACCGCCAAGATATAACAACCAAAATAAAATTAAAATGTTCTTAGAGGAGTTACATACATTACTTATAGGTTTGCCTATGCATTGTAATGTGATAATTTGTGGAGATATTAATATAAACCTTTTAGATAAACAAACAAATTATGTGCAAGATTATTTGAATCTTCTGGCTAGTAATGGCTTTCTGCAATGTATAAAAGGAGTCACTCGACGTGAAATTGTAAGGCTTAGCGTTAGCGAGTCATGTATAGACCATATTTTTGCACGAATGCCGTTCATGTCTATTGATTCCGCCATAATAGAACACAAAATATCTGATCACTACTGTATTGCGATTGCAATGACTAATACAAACGGGCGTTTGGGTATCTTTGCGCCAGACGACGACGCAGCGCGACCACGACCGAGTGCACCCGCACTCAGTCCCCACCGCCGACACAGCCGTCGAGTATTAGACAATAACATGATCCAATCAAAGCTGCAAATTACTGATTTTAGTTTTTTATTGCATATGAAATGTCCTTATGAATTATATACGAACTTGCAATTAACATTTCAAACAATTTATGAATCCAGTTATAAAGTAATAGAATATAAAGAAAGTATGAGAAACAATAAGGGGTGGGTTAACAATCACATCAAGAATATGATAGAGGAAAGGGATAGATTATTCATCATATGGTCAACCGATAGCACAAATATGATAAAGAGGCTGGCGTATACCCGGTACAGGAATAAATGTACAAAACTTATAGCTAAAACAAAAAGCAATTATGATAAAAAATGTATTAGTGATTGTAAGGGCAATATTAGAAAGATATGGGAAAGAATCAACAGTTTGATAGGAAATATTAAACCTTCTCCAGATGAAGTAATTTTAAAATATATGAATAACATGTCAATACCTGATCTAACAGCTAAGTTCGCCTCTGAATTTATTAATGAGATTATAAAAATTAGACATAATTGTAATGATAAGTGGTTAGACAGGAATGAATATGTGAGTCAAGCTAGCGTGTCTGTGAGATGGAAGCCTGCTACTGCTGAAGACATTACACAAATCCTGAAAAACATGAGTAGCCAAAAATCTGCCGGCTCCGATCTCATACGCATGCGTGACTTGGTTTTGCTTAGTAAAGAAATCAGCCCAGTTATTGCCAAGCTTATTAATTTGTCAGTCTCTAGTGGAAAGTTTCCGCCAAAACTTAAGGATGCTGTGGTGCGTCCAATATACAAGAGGGGGGATCATAAACAATATTCAAATTACAGACCTATTACAATCCTATCTAGTATAGAAAAGATTGTTGAAAAATATATAGTGAACTTAATGAACAATTTTTTATCCAAGAATAACATATTGAATGATTGTCAACATGGTTATCAACAAGGCAAAAGTACTAATACTTTGTTGTCAAAATTCACTGATGAAATTAACGGACACCTTAATGATGAGAAATTTGTTATAGCAATATTCTTTGATTTTAAGAAAGCGTTCGACACCCTTCAGCACGAGACCCTACTACAAGCCATGAGCGAGTGCGGGGTGAGAGGACCTCTGCACCACTGGTTTCGAGACTATCTTGACGAGCGTACACTAAGAGTAAAAATATGTGATATATACAGTGCCCCTCCGACTGAGGTCCCTTGCGGTGTAGCCCAGGGATCTGGGTGCGGGCCAGTCTGCTACTTGATGCATGTAAATAGTCTTCGTAATGTCATTAAGAACTGCTCAGTGTACATGTATGCAGACGACCTATGTGTGTTGCGAGCTGGGCGAGACACTGCTGAAGTTAGTCGGCTCGTGCAGGAGGATGTCGATCGCATTGTTAAATGGGCCCATGATAATGGTATCATATTAAATAATAATAAAACACAGTTACTCATGATAAAATCCCCTTACGCTTGTATGCCAGATTCGCCATGCAACGTCATAACCCATTCTTTGGAATGTTTTCATGATAACAATGCTAATTGTAATTGTAATATAATCCAAAAAACAAGTGTAGTGACTTATTTGGGCATGAAAGTTGACGAAAAGTTTGGTTGGACTGAACACATAGAATATATAGTAAATAAATTACGAATACTTTTATCCAAGTTTTACCAACTTCAATATAAAGTGCCAAAAAATGTGTTAAAAAATTTGTACATGGCTTTGGTTGAAAGTATTGTGGGCTATGCCTTGGACTGCTACGGTCTTACATTTAAAACACATATAGATAAAATAGAATCACTTCAAATACGATTTCTAAAACTACTCGTAGATAACAAAACCAAAAGTAAATACAAAAGCAACTATAAAGAACTATTCAAAGTTTGTAAAATACTACCGGTTCGATTAAAACATAAATATCTATTAGCTGTCAACAACCATGGCAGTTTGGAGCATAGAACTCATATTCACCACAATATATGCACAAGAGGTGTAACACAAGGAAAATTCTAGACTACAAGTATTAATAATTATTTTGGGGGGAGAACGCTTAGCCGTAGACTTCCACTGTTGTATAACGAAATGCCTTCTGAACTACGATTAGAAAATAATAAAAAGAAATTTGCGAATATGTATAAAAAATATCTTTTTGAAACTTACGACACCAACACCTAACAAATGGAATTTATGTAATTAAGCTTTCTTAGATTTTAAATACCTGCAATTGTTTATTATGAATTTGTATTCATGTTCGAGTGTGACATCCTTCCACAGTCAAACCGATTAATCGGTTTTGTGGAACCTAGCAATTGTAAGCTTTTGTTCTATGTAATAAAGTTTTTATTATTATTATTATTAATTAAAACCACATTTTTGCTGGATCTTAAATTTTTGAGTCGAAGGACCAATTTGATCGTGACGAAAATAATTAAACAATTAAGACTGTTTTAAAATGTATATAATACTGCCTCGTTGGTCTGGTGGCAAAGTGCATCGCTTTGTGATCACGAGGTCCTGGGTTCAAATCCTAGGTCGGACAAATGTAGTTTTTCTAACGGAAAATTCCCAGTATGCGTCCGGAGTCTGGAATTGTGCCCGGATATGGCAATAGGCTCGCCCCCTATTACATGGGATCTAACATCGTCGGCGAAATGTGGGTGTACTCAGTACACCTCTGCCACCCCCTCTGGGGAATATAGGCGTGACGGTGTTTTTTGTTAAAATTTATAATATTAAACGGAAAAACGGTTTCGGTGGGCATGTGCATTCTCGCCAGTGGTCAAAACCATCAAAATCAATGAACCTCCTCCTTTTTTGAAGTCGGTTAACATTCTGCTTAGTTCTATGGTAGGGTACCTATAGGATTTACGTGATACCCATAATATCTCAATCTACGCATTTGTATTGTTTGTCGTTAAGGAGTTCCCTGGTGTATCTTCAAAGTCCAAGATCCAATACTGATGAAATTAAAATGAGACTACCTTGAAACTATATTGAATCCAGCGGAAAAAGAATCATCCAAATCAGCTCACAAGCAAATAAGTTATAAAAAACACAGACGAATTATGAACCTCCTCCATTTTTGAAGTCGGTTAACATTATGCTTAGTTCTATAGTATGGTACTTATAGGATTGACGTAACACCCATATTGTCTCAATTTGCTTATTCCTGTTGTTTGTCGTTAAGGAGTTCCCTGGTGTATCTTTAAAGTCCAAGATCCAATACTGATGAAATTAAAATGGGACCACCTTGAAACTATATTGAATCCAGCGGAAGAAGAATTAGCCAAATCAGTTCACAAGCAAATAAGTTATAAAAAACACAGAAGAATTATAAACCTCCTCCTTTTTTAAAGTTGGTTAACATTATGCTTAGTTCTATAGTATGATACTTATAGGATTGACGTAACACCCATGTTGTTTCAATTTGCTTATTCCTATTGTTTGTCGTTAAGGAGTTCCCTAGTGTATCTTTAAAGTCCAAGGTCCAATACCAATTAAATTAAAATGGGCTCACCTTGGAGCTATATTGAACCCAATGCAAAAAGAATCATCAAAATCAGTCCACAAGTGATGGAAATATCGGTGAACATACATATAAAAAGAAAAAAAAAAGCATACCGATCATAGAACCTCCTCCTTTTTGAAGTCGGTAAAAAATCTTTAAAAAAAAAGTTTAACCGACTTCAAAAAGCAAAAAATAAATATTTAAATTCGGTGCTGGTTGGTGCAGTCGGTTACTTGGCACCGATTTCAAATATAATTTTATTGCTTTTTGAAGTCGGTTAACCTTTTTTTAAAAAGATTTTTATTTGACAATTTTGAGTGACGAGTGTATTATTTATTAATATTTATATACCGATATTATATTATTTTGCTGAGTTGTACAGTAAGGTACCCACAGGATTAATATAATAACTATAATACCGGAATCTATACATTCGTGCTGTTCGCCGTTAAGGAGATCTCTGGTGTATCTTCAAAGTCCAAGGTCCAATACCAATAACAATAAAATAGGACCACCTCAAAACTATATTGAACCAAATGCAAAAAGAATCATCAAAATCGGTTCATAAGCAAAGGAGTTATAAAAAAAGGACGAATTATGAACCTCCTTTTTTGAAGTTGGCTAATATACTGCTTAGTTCTATAGGATTGACGTAATACCTATAATATCTCAATTTACACATGCCTATTGTTTGTCGTTAACGAGGTTCCTGGTGTATCTTCTAAGTCCAAGGTCCAATGCCAATGAAATTAAAATGGAACCACCACGGAGCTATACTGAACCCAATGCAAAAAAATCATCAAAATCGGTCCACAATTGACGGAAATATCGCTGAACATACATAAAAAAAAAGCATACATACAACCGAACATAGAACCTCCTCCTTTTTGAAGTCGGTTAAAAAATACACGTTAAATACTAGTTATACTTAGTTTGGGCATCAGCCTTCAGCAATAGTTAATGCTCCCTATTTGGTAACAAAAAAATTATATGGGTCTTAAGAAATAAATATAAAAGTTTCTTGGCATGGTTATTATTTGTAATAAATAGTACGCGAGTCGTCCGCTAGTGAGCGCTACGGCCGCGCGCTGACGGAACGCCTGAGTCAACGACGATTTGAATAAGTAAGATGGATAGAAAATGGAGTACGATGCGATGCGGGTGTCATGATGGTGGAATGGGTTCTGATCTGGCGGATCTGGATCGTCTTGCCTTGTTATTATTCAATTTTCAATTGTTGATGTCGTATTTCGCTTGAATAAGTTATAATCATCTTTGAGAACAAATAACTGACAGACAATGTGTTCAGCTGTTTAGAAACTTAACCCCGCCCATGTCTGAGTCTGAAGATTGTGCTCGTGCGCTAGTTTGTTTGGCCATCTGACGACAAGTATATATGTTACCGGAAATTTATGATATTTAGAAATTGTATGCAATTCCTAGGAAATGTATAAGTAACAGTTTCTCAAAAGAAGATCGACGGCAGTTAGTAGAATAATAGGTATCTCAACTATAAATATCATATTTCGGTAAAATGATTCAAGTTTTGCGCGTCCGATTCCGATGATATGCGTAAAAAACTAAACATTTTCATCACAATACAACAAACTTTAACCCCTGTTTCCTAGCTGTGAAGTTCTTAATATTGATCTCCTTCTAGTTCGTCTTTATTATTGTTTACTTTCAATGATTGTTATTATCATACTATAACTATCTATCAGAAAATTTGTGGCATAGGCACGGATTGCGACGCTCTCAGTTATATCGTTCGCGACATGCGTCATCGGTGAGCGTATGGATATATGATTTGTTCTAGTTTCTGGACTAACAGTGACAGTCCAAAAATGGGCAAAGGTCTTGTTTTCATTTAGTAAAATATTCCTGCTTCGAGGAAAATATTTTAACAGGTTTGCAGGGTGTAATTGAGAGAGAAAGTTGTCGCCCTTGCTCAACGAAAGCTGCACCATGTGGACGCAGTAAACAAAATTGAATTGAACAAAGCCAAAAATAAAATATCTTGTAAGTCATTCCTACCATTTAAATAAATAATTTTCGTAAATGTCATGTCATGCAAACGACAGCAAATTTCACTTGATGGCAGCGCTAGTTCCGATTTTGATCCGTGCCGACCTGCAGTTTAGTCAAACCATAGACAACGTGCCGACGCGTTAAAATGCTAGAGCGTTGCTAAAACTGCCATAATGAAAAAATTTAAAGTCGTTAATATTTAATAATTTAAAACTTATTTCTAGAGTTATTAGCTACGAGTAGGTATATACAAGTATGCGTAAGTATATTCAAACGCGGCTGTTTTTGACTATTATTTTATTCGTCACCCTTTTACTAAGAATAATACATCGATAATAAAAACAAATAACGCAAAGGCTTCTGGTTATACTAACTTGTATCTGATAAAATTTTGACAACTTTAAAAATTCATGTATGAATGTATGTATGAATACCGTCAAAACCACCGGTTCCTGCACGATGATTGCACAAACTAACAGGGCAAATGAATATTATGTATACCTTAAAAGCGTGGATCCCAAATTTTTTAAAATATTTGCAATATGCAGACAGCTCCGAAAATTGCAGTTGATGACCATATGCTGAAGCAAGTGGACGAGTTTTTATTTTTTGGATGCGCTTTCAGTAAGAACTGGAAATACACCGCTGATATAGAGCGAAAAGTAAATGCAGAGAATAGAGTAAATAGTGTGGTGGGCAAGCTACATTTAGGAGCCGACACTAAAGCGTAGCTGGCCCTACTTAACGGAGTGTTTTGTAGAATGTGAGAATTGAGTACGTAAAAAAGAGAATCTTAGCTCTGCGGGAGACATGTTCGCAACATAGTAAAAAAAGCGTGACGTACCTACGTTAAAAGATAAAATCGTTGTAAAGATGGAAAAAGGTATCCTCCGATAGTTCGGGCATATAGAAAGAATATCAAAAGAAAGAATGACAATACAGATATACAATGCGAAATACATACGTAAGGACAGAAAGGTTAGCATCCTATGCAATAAGTCGAAACAAGTTTATACGGTACTAATTACATTATTGACTTAGTTCACGATAGACATTCAAAGTAGTCTAACGTTTTCGTCATGGAGGTTTTAGCTAAGGACCAGATATTGAATTACCGTACGGGCACACTCGAAGCTGTAAGGAAAGATGTAGGTGTGGACGCACAGAGTATAAACGATGCAGTGGACTTGCTACAGGATTGGTTGAAGAAACAGGCGCATTTCGTTAAAAAGGATTTTAGTAAGTTTTAAATATTGTTTGCCAATTAAATAAAAAATATACCATTTGTCAAAAATATACCACCAAGGCAAGTCAAGAGACTCCGTAACCGGCGAGCGTATATGATATGAACTATTAAAGTGGAGAAAGCGAGAGGGGTTCGTAAGGAAAGAGCCTGTTGGAAATCTGTACTCTCTGCCTACCCCGCAAGTGATCTGGCGTGATGATATAGATAGATATATTAATAGTAGTCTTTTTTCATTCTGTATTATGATGTTTCACGTATTCTCATTTTAGTTCTTCCTAGTGTAAAGTATCTTGTCTCCCACACCCCACAATTGACAGTGTATACAGAACAGTCTATCTATATCTATCTATATCATCACGCCAGCTCCCTCGCGGGGTAGGCAGAGAGTACAGAGTACCAACAGGTTCTTTCCTTACATACCTCTCTGGCTTCCTCCACTCTCATAGTTCGTCTCATACACACTCGCCGGTTACGGAGACTCTTGACTTGCCCTTCAGCTAAGACACGGTCTATTTGGTCATGGTAAGATAGTCTAGGTCTTCCCCGGCACCTACATCCTTCCACTTTCGCATTGTATATCTGTTTTGTCATTCTTTCTTCTGGCATTCTTTCTATATGCCCGAACCAACGGAGCATACCCTTTCTCATCTTTACACCGATACTATCTTTCACACCTACTCGCTTTCTTACATACAGAACAGCTTTTGATTTAAAGGAGTGGCCATAGTGTTTCTTGATCTTCTCCGCTAGAATGTATATGTACTTTACGGTAGTGCCTAATCAGCTCGAAGTACTGCTACTTTTGTAGATTTTATGACTGCATTCTGGGGTCTGGGATTGGTCATGCTCACTAAAAAGTCTATGCTTGCAGTGGCTATTTGGTGCGGGTCACTTCCTTCCCTCTAATATGGTCGAGGGAGGTAATAGCTGCTCAAGTAGTCATACTCGAGAACGGGTGCTGCTTGTCGAGACTGGAGCTGGATCGCATAAATGATTTTAACTAATATAAAAATGTATGTATCTATACAGAAAATGATGAAAAAAATTAATGGAGAACTAGATAAAAAAGAGAAGCCCGCTGAGCCGGATCTTTTCAATGAAGGCCGCGTTCCGGTTCGGTGGTAGAATACTAAGTTTAAAAAAATTGAATTATGACCATTTGTAACCCCCACAGGGTTTATACAAAATAAATAATTTGACTTTGATTTCGGTGTAGAAAAGCAACATTTTTACCTACAAATTATCAAGTTCACAACCGACGCCTATATTCCCCAAGCGGATGTGGTGTACTGTGTACGCCCATATATCGCCAACGATGTAAGGCCCCAATGTAAAAGGGCTTATTACTAATATACCAGTCGCAATTTCCCGACTATTTGACAGAAAAGCCTCGATAAAACTCTTAAGATTCGAAATCATGATTCCGTTATTGCCAAACACATCTTCAACTCTCTGACACAATTAATGCAACTTTTTCTTAAATATACAAGGTATATCGTAGATAACGCAAGACCTCCGACACCCCGATTAGATAATTGCTTCACAAATTCAAATCGAAAACTAATTTTCCTAAATTAAAATTTTTAAGCACTTTTATTGCCAATTAACAAAGAAACTTTTACGTGTATGTGTGTGTGTATTAAGAAATGCGTTTTATAAATTCATTTAAAATCTCTATTGCTCTAAATCAATAAAAAATTTAGTTCATTTTAGCGCAAAGGAGTAGCAGCATTTTTTTGCAAATTTAAACAAAAATGTAATGTACATTAAAAACTGCTGGAATCAATTCAGTTATTGATTTAGAACAAACTATCTTTAGGTCTTATGTTAATCATGTTACACCTTTTATGGGTTTGGCATCACTGATAACCTATATTAGAGAACTGAATACACCTACCTATTGCTAATGTAATATAATAAAATAAAAAACTTTTTATTCTAAACTAAAATAAAGAAATCTTCTCTTTTTTTACCAAATATGTTTTAAACAAAAATTCATTAAATGATAATTGGTTTGTGTAGTGGTTGTTTAGGACCCCTTCTGAGTAAACGCTTCTTCCAGCTTTCTCCGTTGCTAATGTACATTTTTTTAATCTTATCTAACAGCGCATCGAAACGCAGTCTTAATTGAGAAGATCAGACGAGATAATAGATATATAATTACTTCTAAGGGCAATGTTATGTATGGTTGGCCTACGATCTAACCTCTTGATAAATCTATTGTCTATCATAATTATTGCTTCCATGTTGGCTAGAGGGCTTAGCACGATCAGATTGATGTTAGCGTAACACTATTGAGTTAATATACCATCTCTATTTTTATGTCTATTATTGTATTTTAATTTCCAGTATCAGTTGGAGGTACATGGTATATGGCAATAGGCTCGCCCCCTATTACATGGGACCTAGCATCGTTGGTGAAATGTTTATTTATTAGTACACCTCTGCCACCCTCGCTTATGGAATATAGGTGTGACGGTGTTTATTTTATCTCAGACCGACCTCGAGTCAAACGCTGCTTAACTTTGGTGATCAGTAAGAACGATCGCACAAGGCTACGAGCGACGTGGGCTGAGATAGGTGACCGTTTGTGGTATTTTCATATTCGAGGGTCTCCGTGAGCACGCTATGCCGTTGGTCCCGGTTACCACTTAATGTGGTAGTCGTTAAGCCGAGTTGGAAGCCGGCAGCTTGATAAGTTCCGACAGCAGGTGACCACAAACCTGCCTCCGCCAATTCGCACTAGGTCCGCGTGGTGGAGTATGACCTAATCTCTCTCACCTTGATTTGTGAGGGAGGCCTTTGCCCAGTGGTGGAACAGTATAGGCTGATATTATTATTATTATTATATATTATGATTTTATATGTTTGCAGGTCGAGTATACCTGGAGACCATGTTCGTATCATGCAAAGGGTCAGTGGAGCGAGCGAAACAAAAGATAGACAAGCTATGCACATTTAAAACGTTGCTGCCAGAATTCTTCGACATAGCGGATGTAAAGGAATTTAAAACGCTGAATCATTTCATGTAAGTTGGGCTTATTAAGAACAAGAATAACATTATATTTCATTTTCATCTTAAATCCTCAGTAAGGATGTATATTGACGTTGCCAATTGAAAAGTCTTAGATAACAAAGAAGCTTCTTCCGGATACATCAAACACTATACTTTCCTGGGTGTGCAACAATCTTAAAAGTGTTTTAATGGCTCAAAAAGTACTACCATGAAGACACGTTCTATTTAAATTGTTTTTGGTTATTAAAAATACCACTTTTTTTCATACGACTTTTTGTATTGACAGTATCGTTGTAAATTTGATTTAATACACCAATGCTATATATTTATAGTATTGGTACTGTTAATAGAATCGGTAGTACTATTGATCTACACAACCCAAAAGCTAACGGATCGCTCTTTCCGCGTCTGCTATCTAAGATCATTTTAACCAGTTATAGCCCTATGATATAGCCCTTGGTCTCAGGCAACTGCCCTTGGTCTCGGGCAACCGCCCTTTGTCTCGAGCAACTTACGAGACCTAATGGTCTCGCAAGGCCGGCTCCAGGCGAGATAAAGGCACCTTTTTTATCTTCCACTGGAGTAACTCCTGTCTGGCGCGTCCATGTCGCGGGGGTGGGCACCGCTGACCTCAGTAGGCCGAGGGGAGTTGGTGGCTAAGTTCCGGCAGGGTCCCAGACCCACGTGGTATAACGTGGAACCCTTGACCAGGGATACGGGTGAAGACCTCAACGGCTGTGAAGGCGGAAATGGAGTCCATTGGGTGCGGTGGAACAGGCGGAGGAGGCACATACCCAACAGTGAGCTACCCCCACATATTGGGCGGTTAAGGTCATGTTGGTGCTACATTTTCAGGCACGGTGGTGCAACTAGAGTCGGTGGCGGAAGAGATCGCAGGGATCCAACGGCAGCGCTTATAGTCCTAAGTTGGATTAGTGTCTTGGCAACCGGCCGTAAAAAAAAACATTAGCCTCTCTTTATTCCTTGTCTAAAAATGAAAGTACACAAAAAAAGAATGCGCACTAATACTAGGGCGTCCCCCTTAAGCCACGGTCAAGGCATTACAAATACTAGGGCGTACCCCGTAAGCGACGGCTGAACCAGCATAACCTGGAACATAAGTTTCATGACGGGCAGAAGTACCGAACTTAACGACGTCCTAAAAAGGAGGCAATAAGATGCATGTTGCGTGCAGAAAACCAAGTGGAAGGGTGCGAAATCGAAACTTATAGGCAACAGGTTCAAGCTCATCTATAATGGAACTACCACCGGAAGAAACGGTGTTGGTATTGTACTATCGGATAATTTAACTGCAAGGCTGATAAATGTTGATAGGGTAAGAGACAGGCTCATACCCGAAACTGAGCACTAGTAAAACAGCCCTGTCTCAATATTATATCGGCATACGCTCCACAATTGGGCTCTACTGAGGGTGAGAAAGAGGCGTTCTAGGATGACCTTCACTGGCTTAGATATAACATCTCACCTGAGAAAACATTGCACCTGGGTGGAGACTTAAAAGGCCACGTTGGTACATGTAATACAAACGCGGAAAGATGGCATAGCGGATTCGGTTATAGCAAGCGTAACAGCGAATGAGACACGATTGTACAATTCGCATCCAGCTGCGACTTAGCTATTATAAACACCGTCTTTAAAAATAGAGAATCCTACCAATTCACATACAAAAGTGGAGGACATCTCAAATCGATTATGTGTTAGCAAGGCGTAAACACTTGGGTAACTACAGAGATTGCAAGATCATATCAGGAGAGCCACTCACTACCCAGCACAGGCATATTGGTCAGGCATACAGCTCATTACATATTGGTCACCGTGTACAAACTTCCGAAACGTATCAAAATTAGTCGGAAACTAAACCTAAATGTCAAATGGAGATCTTTAAAGGAACCAGCTGGAGAACTTTACATAGAGGAACTTTCAGAACATCTAAATTCCATGGATACCACTATTATGTCACCAAATTAAATGTGGGAAAACTTCAGAAGAGCCTGTATAAGTAAGGCGGAACGATACCTGGGCCGAACTAGAAGCAAAAAAGGATCCAACAAAAAAACTGATTGGTGGAATGTAGAAGTATAAAAAGGCAGTAGCCGCGAAGAAAGACTCTTTCAAGTGGTGGCAATCTACGAAGGACAACATTGATTTCGAAAATTATAAGGAAATTAAAAAGCAAACAAAGAGACAAGGAGCAATATCGATAGCGAAATCAAACCAAGAATTTTATAACAAATTAGAGTTAGCAAGGTCAGAGTTAGATATACACAAAATAGCTAAAACGCGTCAAAATAGTTCAAGAGACATCACAACTGTTAAATACATAAATGATGAAATGATTCTTGCAGACACACAAGCTGTGCTAAACCGGTGGAGTGAATACTTTGGAGAAATGTATGAGAATGCCCCGGATGCTGGTGCCACAGACGAGCCCAGAGGCGAGTTTGCGGCACCAGAATCCACAGAGGACATCACTATGGAAGAAGTTGAATGGGCGATACGAAGTATGAAAAATGCTAAAGCTGCGGGAATAGACATGATATCTGCCGAGATGATTAAATATGGTGGAACTTGCGTCCGGGATGCATTTTCGGTCCTCGCAAATCTTTGCTGGAAGACCGGTAGAGTCCCTACAGATTGGCGCCGCGCAGTCATAGTACCCTTGTATAAAGGCAAGGGCTCACAATATGACTACACCAATTACAGGGCCATCAGTTTGATCAGCTGGGCAGCTAAGGTGTATGGTAAAATTATTGAACGGAGAATGCGCGAGAAGTCCGATGGAGTGTTGTGTGAGGCACAGGGAGGTTTCAGGTCTGGAAGAGGATGTTCGGATCAAGTTTTCTCCCTCCGCAACATCGTAGAAAAGCATCTGGCAGTAGGCCGGAAGGTTTTCTCCGGTTTTGTGGACCTGGAGAAGGCGTTTGATAGAGTCGTGCGAAAGAGACTTTGGGACATTTTGCCAGAGTATGGTATAAACGGCACCCTGCTGCGAGCCGTCCAGTCCACCTACGTGGACAGCAAGGCATGCGTACGGGTGGGTGGTAACATGTCACCTTGGTTTGACGTTAAAATCGGCGTCAAGCAGGGTTGCGTGTTGTCCGCTAGACTGTTTATAGTGTATCTGGATAAAAGTCTTCAAAGACTGAATGCGATGACTGAAGGGGTAAAAATGGGTGATCTAGTGATAATCCACCTATTGTATGCAGATGACGCGGTTTTGATAGCGCCAACAGCCACTGATCTGCAAACACTAGTCACAGTTATGAGAGACGACTGCATGAACAATGGCTTACATTTGAATGTGAAGAAAACCAAAATTATGGTTTTTGAACGGGAAGAAACCAGAACGAATGCAAGGATTGTGGTTGGTAACGATGTGCTGGAGCAAGTGAATGAGTTTGTATATCTTGGATGCGCCTTCAGTAAGGATGGGAAATACACCGCTGATATAGAGAGAAGAGTGAATGCAGGTAATAGAGTGAATGGTGCGATGGGAAGGCTACTTGGGAGCCGGCACTTAAGCCAAAAGGCGCAGCTGGCCATGCATAACGGAGTGCTTGTCCCAACGCTGTTATATGGCAGTGAGAGTTGGGTATGTAAAAAGGAGAACGAAAGCAGGATAAATGCGATCTCTGCGGAAGATGTGCGGAGTCACGCTGACTGACCGTATTCGGAACAGCGTAGTAAGAAAGCGAGTAGGTATGAAAGATAGTATCGGTGTAAAGATGAGAAAGGGTATGCTCCGTTGGTTCGGGCATATAGAAAGGATGCCAGAAGAAAGAATGACAAAACAGATATACAATGCGAAAGTGGAAGGATGTAGGTGCCGGGGAAGACCTAGACGATCTTACCATGAGCAAATAGACCGTGTCTTAGCTTAAGGGCAAGTCAAGAGTCTCCGTAACCGGCGAGTGTGTATGAGACGAACTATGAGAGTGGAGGAAGCCAGAGAGGTATGTAAGGAAAGATCCTGTTGGAACTCTGTACTCTCTGCCTACCCCGCGAGGGAGCTGGCGTGATGATATAGATAGATAGAAGAAAATTGCAAATTACTAACTCAAGATGAAGAGATAAAAAATAGATGGACGGAGTACTACAAACACCTACTAAATGTGACCCATCCCAGAAACCTGTAATACCGTAGGCCTGAGGCGGTACAGGGATCACCCCTGGATATTGCTCCAGATGAAGTAAAAAGAGCAATACATCATACATGAAGAAAAACAAATCACCGGGTCCAGACGAAATATCAGCGGAAGACTGGAAACATCTAGGCAACCAGGGTGTACTATGGCTTCGCAAATTATTTAGCAAACTAATTCAGGGTTACCCTATGCCTAATTCATGGCGGAACAGTTTCTTGGCACCATTCTATAAAGGGAAAAAGAGATGTTAGAGAATGCAGTAACTACAGAGCAATTAAACTAATACACACTAAAAATTTGGGAGAGGATTTTGAGTAACAGATTAAAACATATATTAGCATTAACCCAAAATCAGTGCGGCTTTGTAGAAGGAAGGGGCACAATAGATGCTGTCTAGATGGTTTGAATAATGCTTGAAAAGGCAAAAACTAACAAGGTCAATCTTCACATGGTTTTCATAGACTTAGAAAAGGCGTTTGACCATGTCCCCCGAGCCCTAATCTGGGAAGAATTCAGGCGGCAGTTGGTTCCTGAATGCTATATTAACTATAATCAAGATATGTACAAATCCGTCACTACTCAAGTTTAGAGCCCGGCAGAAAGAGGCAAAATGTTTGAAATTGAACTCGGAGTGCATCAACGCTCTACACTTAGTCCGATGGTGTTCAATGTCACCATAGATCACCTGACAAGACACTGTCAAAAGCAGCTGCCTTGGAATATACTCTACGCCGATGATGTTGTTCTGGTTTCGGATAAAGTAGACAATCTTCAACATAACAACATAACCTCAACGCTCCGATTGAGGCACTTGAAACCAATGGATTTAAGGTAAGTAGGAAGAAGACGGAACACATGGCATGAATTTTTGATGGTATCACTAATAATAACAACCAGATCTCTTTAGGCACCACCCTAAAGAGATCTGGTTGTTATTATTAGTGATGCCTTTGCCCACGGTGACACAATTTAAATTCTTGGGCTCAATACTCAGTAATGATGGCAAGATTGACTGACTGATTGATGTTACTCACAGAACTACAACAGGATGGATGAAATGGAGACAACCCACAGGCGTGATGCGTGATAGGAGAATGCCTCTTAGGGTCTAAGGAGAAATGTACAAGACAGCCTGTGGTTCTATACGGTTCAGAATGTTGGGCGACCAACAAACACCACCTTAACATGCTTCACATAACAGAAATGCGCATGCTACACTGGTCAGCGGGTGTCACACGTACAGACAAAATCCACAATGAGTACATAAGATGGAGCTTTAAAGTTGCCCCGATAGTAGATAGAGTCAAAGAAAAACGCTTAAGGTGGTATGGCCACATACTGCGATGCCTAAATGACCACATAGTGAAGCTAGCCCTTAATTTGCCATCGACAAAACGTCCCCGTGGAAGACCACCCGCTACTTGGTTGACGACGGTCGAACAAGACCTGAAACATGCTCAACTCGTCACATACGCAGCACAAAATCGTGCTCAGTGGAATGAAAGAACAAGGAAGGCCTACCCCAAGTAAATGGGTCACGCGGTCTAGTTGGAAGAAGAAGATAGCCCTACGATATAGTCTTTGAAAACAGGGAAAATTGGAGCGCTAGACTTATCATCATCATTAATCAACCCGTATCTTTTCACTGTTGAATGCGGGCCTCTCTTCTATCACGCCATTCATTCCAGTCCTGTTCTTAGCTATTCCACCATTTGCCAGCTACCCTTACGATGTCATCGTCTAGCTGATGGTCTGCCTATAAGTGTCCTTTATGGGCTACCACTCTGATACGACCTTGGTCTATCTGCTAGACTTATACTCATAGGATTTTCCATCCTTTCCTAAGGACCGCCACTACGACCGGCTTTGTGCTGTATGCATCCAACTTCTACCCGGGACCTTCGCAAGGTCATCAGTCCATCTTGAAGGGGGCCTGCATACTCCACGTCTTCCGGTACGTGGTCGCCAATTAAGAGCCTTTCTGATCCAACAGCCGTCAGTTCTACAAACGATGTGCCCCGCCCACTGCCAGGTTTAGCAATTCTGAGTGCTATGTCAGTGTCATTGGTCTCTTCTAGATCTCCTCGTTTCTAAGTCGATCTCGCAGGGTAACTCCGAGCATATCTCTCTCTATCGCCCTTTAGGTGCTCTTTAGTCTTCTTTTATGAGGTCCATCACAAGCGACCATGTCTCAGTGCCGTAAGTCATTACTGGCAACACACACTGGTCAAGACTTTTGTCTTGAGACACTGCGGTATTTGGAACGAGAAGATGTTGCGTAGCTTCCGGAACGCTGCCCAACCGAACTGGCTTCGACAATTGACCTCTTTCTCGAAGTTGGACTTACCTAATAAGATTCCTTGTCCCAAGTAAATATAATGGTCTACAACTTCGAGCGTAGTCTTCAATCTTTACAGGAGTAGGTATTACATCGACGTTTCACATGATCTTCATCTTGCCCATGTTTATTTTAAGACCCACCTGTTGAGAGACTCAATTGAGGTCATCGAGCATGGTACTGAGGTCTTTCAGGGTATCAGCCATGAGCAGGATATCATCGGCAAATCGAAGGTGATAGATGCACTCACCGTTGATGTTGATAGCTAGTCCTCTCCGGTTCAGAAGCTTGAAGAAGTCTTCCGGCGCGGCGAAGAACAGTTTCAGAGATATATCTCTGAAAAACTGTCTTCCTGTCTTGCACCACGCTGCAGATGGATAGGTTCCGAGCTCTGGTCCTGAAGACGGACTGACATGGTAGCGTTTTCGTTCAAACTCTTCAGCACTTCGATATACTAGTCTACTTGGCACCGCTGAAGAGACTGTAGTACAGCCCAAGTCTCGATCGATTCAAGGGCCTTCTCATAATCCATAAACGTTAAGCTTAGAGTGTAGTGTGGGGCCTATTGGGAGACAAGTGAAACAACCAACTGCTAATATAAGACTGCGTATATTATAACGAACATGATTAATATATAGTATCGGTACATATTACTTAATTACATCACACCTCCGCATTACAAGAAAAAAAATAAAAACCATTTTTTTTTTTAAACATTTAATAAGTACTACTTTAATACTACTATATATTGATTAATGTAAAAAGATAAATAATAAAAAGACATAACGTAGACAATATAGAAAAAAATACATAATACATAAGTACAAATACGTTTTTTGCATAGAGCAATTTAAGTACAATTCATTTTATATATCGCTTTGTGCGATTTTTATGAACAATGTCTTCCTTTCCATTCTTCATGATTTTTATGTTACATCCCAAATCATTTAAAACTAAAAATGGTCCTAAATATATTGGATCCATTTTATTATCAGAAGGATTTTTCAACATTAATAAATCTCCTTTCTTATAGTACACAGGGTTCATACCATTGTCATATTTATGCTTACGTCTAATTTTACTTAGAAATAAATTATCACGAGCATCGTTTTGAGCTAATTGTAGTCTAAACTTTAATTCCAAAGCATAGTTTTCATGAGCGTAAAATGGATCTACGGTATCACCTTTAAAATTACCTGGTAATAAACAACGTTTTTCAAATACCAATTCGTGAGGTGTGTACTTAGTTTCCGTATGGACTGTGTTGTTATAAGCAAAGCACCAGTACGGTAACCAACTACTCCAACCATTTGACTTATTTTCACAATTAATACGTACTTACGCATTGTTTTATACGTGTTCTGCAATGCTCCGATGCTCTCGTGATGATAAGCTGTTGAACAAATTTGTTTAATTTTTATGAGTTGGCATATTGCTTTCATAGTACTGGAAATGAATTCGGACCCACGATCGGTCGCTTTTTCACGTGGTATGCCAAATCTTAAAATAAAACCATCAACAAAGGCTCGCGCTACACTTACCGTGTCTTTGTTTCGTAATGGATACGCTTCTGTGAATTTTGTTAACTCACACTGTATGGTTAAGATATAAGCATTATTATTATCTATATCACGGGGAAGTGGTTCTACAATATCTAGGTAAACCTTCTCAAATGCCGAATTCGCTGTTGTTGTTATTATCATAGGTTGTTTAGTGCCTACCGAGTATTTGTTATTTTTACATTGGTCACATTTAGATATAAACTCAGCAATGTCTTTGTCCATACTCGGCCAGAAATAATATTTTTTGATATTATTTGTCATTCGCCTAATGCCTGCGTGGCCACTTGTAGGCAATAGGTGAAAATCGTTTAACATGATTCGTCAGTTGTCAATGTCATTTATTCTTTGCACATTATTCACTATACAAATACTTGGATCGGTCCATTTCTCATAACTTTTTATTTGTTCTACTATTCCACTTATAAATTCTTTATTATTATCGTTTTTTAGTATGCATACTTTTTTATACCTAATGATTCGCATAAAAATAACAAATCTCGCACCAATTCGTCTCGCGTAATTGATGATCGAGAAAATGTATTTAGGTATATAATAGACCTACTAGGTACATATAAAAAGATATTTATATTTTTCAATGAATTCTCCACTATTTATCAATTTATTTAAATTCTTATTATTAATTAATGAGAGCTCAGTAATGTTTTTCGGTTTTTAATAATGTGCACAACTCTCGGTTGATCAGGCCTTAAGTTAGTGTCAATATTATCTGCCGTTAATTCATTACTGCCCTTTATTTCGTCATTATTTTTATTCAAGTTACGTTGTCAAAGCTGCCCTCTGGTTACAACATGCATAACATGTTCATTCAAAGCTATTAATTCACTAGAAGTTATAATAATTCGCGACAATGCATCCGCTGCTGCATTTGACGCACCTTTTATATATTCTACAACGATTTTTATTCTTCTAATTGTAATCTAAACTTTAATAACCTACTAGATGGGTCTCGCATGCTAAACAAGTACACTAATGGTCGATAATCGGTCTGTATTTTGAACTGTATACCATATAAATAAGGACGAAAATGTTGTACACCCCATACTATTGCTAAGAGTTCCTTCTCAATAGTATGATAATTCAATTGCGCCTTATTTAAACTTCGACTAGCATAAGCCACAGGTCGACCATCTTTATTACATAATATTGCACCTATAGCTTTTCCTGATGCATCTGTTTGTAGCAAAAACTCATTTTCGTCAGAGAAATCTGGATATTGCAGTACTGGCCGCCTCGTTAAAGCTGATTTTAATTTTTCATATTCTTTTGTCCACAAAAACTGAACGCCTTTACGCGACAATTTATTTAACGGCGATGATAATTCTGCGAAGTTTCGAATAAATCTACGATAGAAGTTAGCAAAAGCTACAAACCGTTTTGCATCATCTGCGCTTTATGGTCTGGGATAATTTTTTACTACATTGATTTTTTCTGGATGTGGTAAGATTCCTGATCCTGACACTACGTGACCTAAATATAATATTTTTTTCTGTAAAAAACTACATTTAACAGGATTTAATTTTAAATTTACTTTACGTAATCTGGTGAAAACATCAATCAAATTGTGATTATGACTGTTTAATCCGTGACCCATGACAATTAAATCGTCTTGGTACACTAGACATTTTTCGTGATTGAAGCCTGACATTGCAATAGTCATCATTCTACTAAAATTACTAGGACTGGATTTACGCCCCATGGGCATTCTTGTCATCTGGGATTGTTTTCTCCCCGTAGAAAAGGCTGTACAAGGTCGACTGCTTTTATTTAAATTGGTCTGATAATAACCTTGAAAAAGATCTAAGTGCGTAAAATATACCGCTCCAGACAATGAATCTAGTACCTCTGCTATGTTAGGTAACGGAAAAACCGGAATTATAATATATAAACAAAAACGTATATACGTTTTTGTATATATATTATAATTTTTGTATTTATATTTAAGATACGATAGTCTATCACAATGCGCCATTTCTTTGTACCTGTTGAGTCAAGTTTTTTAGGAACTAATAATAATAAACTAGATCAAGCACTCTTAGACTCTTCTATTATACTTCTGAATTTTGCGCATAGGGCAATCGATAAGGCTTTGTATATATGGGACACGTTTATGGCTTTAACTTAATTGTTTGCTCATATATTGGCGTAGTAGATAATTTATCGCTAGGTAAATGGAAAATATCCGGAAACTTAGCACAAATATTTTCTATAGATTTTTGCTCCTCGGTATTTAAACCCTTTAGATTTAATAAATTAAATAAAGCCTTTACTCGTTCCGCATTTACTGTAGATTTATTAAAATGGCAAATAAAATATTCATTTAACTTAGAAGTATTGGCTTGAAAATAATTTAAAATTACATCATTTTCCCTCATATTTAATATACGAACAGGAATTTTGTTATCCTTCGGTTTTGATAAGCTATTCGCCAAAAAACACCTTCACATAACTGCTGACTAAATACAACACAATCTTCCGTCATATTAGTTTCTATGTAATGTATCGACTTACTACGCGCTGGCGCTTGTATATAATAGTTATTATTCCCTCTCTGCATACCACTAACAAAATTTAATACAACACTGCCCTTATTTACGAATAATTTTACTGAATCAAAATTTAATTCTGCTTTAAATTTTCTCAGAAAATCTTCGCCAATTATTTCACTAGATGTGCATGGTAAAGTTTTAAAAACCAAAAACTTGTTCATCATCATCATCATCTCAGCCTATACTTGTCCACTGCTGAACATAGGCCTCCCCAATCGCTTTCCAGCGTAACCGGTCCGATGCCACCTGCATCCAACGACTTCCTGCGATTTTCACAAGATCGTCGGTCCATCTGGCAGGCGGTCGTCCCACGCTGCGCTTGCCAATACGTGGTCTCCACTCTAGAATCTTTCTGCCCCAACGTCCGTCCGATCTACGCGCTATGTGGCCCGCCCATTGCCACTTCAGCTTGCTAATCTTAACGGCTATGTCGGTGACCTTGGTTCTTCTACGAATCTCCTCATTCCTGATTCGATCGCGTAGAGAAACGCCGAGCATAGCTCTCTCCATAGCTCGCTGAGCAACTCTGAGCTTTTTTATGAGACCTATTGTAAGAGACCACGTCTCTGATCCATATATCATCACTGGTAACACACATTGACTAAAAACTTTAGTCTTAAGGCACTGAGGTATTTTGGATGAGAAGATGTTGCGCAGTTTCCCGAACGCTGCCCAGCCGAGTTGGATTCGTCGATTGACCTCTCTCTCAAAGTTGGACCTACCTAACCGGACTACCTGTCCCAGGTAAATGTATTCGTCGACAACTTCAAGAGTAGAGTTCCCAACGGTGAGTGCGGTGGGTACGACATGGACTTTAGACATTATTTTCGTTTTGTCCATGTTCATTTTAAGACCCACTTGTTGAGATACTCTGTTGAGGTCACCGAGCATTCGTCCTAGATCTTCCAGCGACTCCGCCACGACCACAATGTCGTCGGCAAATCGAAGGTGAGTGATGTATTCGCCATTGATGTTGATGCCAAGTCCTTGCCATTCCAAGAGCTTGAAGGCGTCCTCTAAGGTGGCCGTAAACAGTTTCGGAGAAATGACGTCTCCCTGCCTTACTCCTCTTTTTATGGGGATCGCCTTCGTGCACTGCCCCTGTACTCGGACTGGTTAGTAAACTTGTTAGTAAAATAAAAAGAGTTATGACGTAAAGTTAAATAAACATAGCCTTCAGAAAATATGAAACCTCCAATACCTTTTACACGAGTTCTCTCAATATGGTAAGGTATTTGTAAACTCTCTAAACAATCGATCCTAATTCCAGATACTGAGGCACCGGTATCAATTAGCCAGTCGTGCTTACGTTCGCTAATGTTAAATGAAACTTTATTTAAACTACTACACGAGTACATGACATTAGACTCGAAAAAAACTGAGTCAGTGTTTCCTTATTTGACTCGTCACCGGGCACCTCGTGATCGCTCTCTAATACGTTCACGTTGCTATGTGACCTAAATCCTGTACTACGGCTACGGTTAGCTCTACCCCTAGCATGAAAATATCTGTTGCCCCGACAATTACGATTGTTATTGTAATTATTCTTATAATATGGTGTCCGCATATGCTGGTAAGGGTACGCTTTTGGAGTAGCATGCCCTCTAGACCGCATACTCGGTTGTCCACGGTATCCTCGCTGGGACCTCCTAAGGAAATTAAAAGGCTGTTTGTACATACCTATAACTTCTGTTGCTGTGCCACTGCTTCATCCTGTGCTGCTTGGACTGCATCTGTCAATGAAGCACAATTACGCGCCGCTACGATTGTGCTCAGGCGACGATATATACGAATAGGTCTTAAGACGTTATAATTATTAGGATTTCCGTCAGCCTGCGAGATTGTCAAGTCCACAAATAAATTAGAAATTTCTTTGCCAAATTCCTCAATAGACTTATTTTCTGTTTACACTGCTGCAGATTAGTCTGCAACGCAGTATAGCTTTTTCGTGGTAACAATAACTTATTCATATCCTTTATAAGCTCATCGACACTATCATACCTCTGCAATAATTTAAATTTTGCTTGCTGTGATAATCTATTTTTTAAAACAAATTGTATTATTTTTTTTTACATTCTATTGTACTTAAAGTTGAACTATAATAATCTATGCTCTCAATCAACTGCTTTGTATTTTCATCAGTATCCGTCATACTGGGCAGGAGGCTCAGTGCAATTTTCAAATCAAATTTATCCCCTTCCTTATTCCCCTTATCCCGCTGGTTGAGGGGTTTTCCTCTATCAAGTCCTCACCACACAATAACAATATTTCTAAAAATAAACTATGAAATTCGTCACAAATTCTATTTACTAATGACCTCTCTTCCGTAGAAAAATCTTTAAATTTTCTTTTATAAACATCTAAGTAATTATAATAACATATCAAAATATCGCGGGCTTCTTGTTTTTAACATTTAATATGTTACCTTTTCTTCGGCTAGGTCCTTGTTACGACCGCCTGACGGCGGGTACAAATAAAAACACAATTTAAAAAAAAATACAATTGTTTATTGTTAACAAAAAAAAATGTAATTGAACGCAAACAATTAAAAGTCGTAATGAGAAGAATCAAGAAAATTAAAATAAGTAATAATATTAAAATGGGGCGTGAATTCCCGGCACAGGGGAGTTTTCGGGTCACACAAAAAAAAACCTATGGGCGCTGGGGACTTATCTTTAGGCCGCTCGATCCCGTGACGCGTGGGGGGTCTTCGGTAATCAGCCTCCACCGGCTAGGTGGGGAACTTGGAGGTGCCCTGTAGAAGGCCCTCAGCCGCCGAGGTCAGCGGGAGTCGACGGGCAGAGGTGAGGCCTGCTGTCTCCCAAACCGTACTTTGTCAACCCGTACGGTGGACCCCCAGTTTTCAAGGGGGTTGAAGAATGTTGCTAATTTAAACTTTTTTTTTTTTTTTATTTTAATAAAGCACTGTTTGAACTGAGCTGAATTGTTGTCGTGCGAGCTCTGGCGTCGAAAAAGCGGTTGTTCCTGCGCGAACTCGTTTTTATATACTGCCCCCCCAGGACGGCCTACTTCCTGCCTGGCAACAGTGCGCACTCCCCAGATCTCTTGATCCTTCGTCTGAGACGAGGACAGAGATATAGAAAGAACGTCTCAACCAAAGCAAGGCACGCCCTAAACTATTGTCTGTTTTTTATAAAATTCTTGTGGGACTAAGTTAGCAATAACCGAACCGAGCGAGATAGGATCATTGTCCCGTTGTTCGCTATTGTATTATTTCTAGATCCTTCTATGTTGTGGGCGTTTCTTATTAGGTGTTCTAGAAGGAATTTGATTTCCGGTGCCAACGAATACCTTATATGGTCATTATGATGCTATCACTAGTTAAGGCGCGCGGTTTCCATTCGATGTAACAACTAGTTATTTTGTTTGTTTGTGTGTAAAGATTTTTTATTTTTATTTTATATTTTTAAAACTATGTTACGACGTAACATCCTATTTTTATTAAGTACGTTATTATACCTCTAAGTTTATTTAATATAAAAAATAACTCCTCTGCCATTCCATAATTGATAGTAATGTTAACAATCAATAAAATATTTTGCTAGAATAAAGATAAGATATAAGAAAAAAAATTTTAAGTGCAATAATAACATATTCAAACGTGGATTATAATATCCTTTTTATTTAGGAAAATAAAATATTAACTAACCACAAGTAAACGCTAGCATGATAAAATGAATAAATGAATACACAAAAAAAAGAAGAAAAACATAGGTAAATCTGGATTACAATTGCCTTTTTATTTAAAAGGGTATTTATTATATATTCCTCTTTTTATTCTACATAAGTTCGACTTATATGCGATTATAGTAACACTATTAAATCTACTTACAATTTATTTTATGCCGCACTTGCCTTTTTATTCACGCACTATTTTCACACACACACACACGCGATATTATATAATGTTTTCTGCTCTACCCGGCTGGCCACCTGGTCCGTGATCAGTCTGCATCCTTTTGAATAGACTGGCATACCGCCTTAGGGACATATCGTTAAGTCGTCTTTCTATGTGCTTATCGTGGCATCTTTTGTAAAATTTATATGCACCAGCAAGCAATCCAAGTGCCAAAATTGTGCAAATAATTATTAATATCGTATTTGTAGTTGCTTGCAATTGTTTTGTTTGGGCAATATTGGTTCCTGCTTGGGAGGTTTGTGCAATTACAACCTCTTCCTTAGTGCTGGAACCACCCATATTCTCTGCTTACCACCGTAACAATTTGAGCTTGAAGGTTGCGCGTTGATTGCGCTGACTGGCTGTTATTGAACTGCCCCATTTTCACATACCACACACTGAGTACAATGTTTTTAAATACATTCCCTAATAAGGAGGGACGGCGCCTTAGCGCCGGCACCAATTCTAGGCTTCTTACGTTACTGGCAGGGTCGCCATGTAGTGTGGGGCCTATTAGGAGACAAGTGAAACAACCAACATCTAATATAAGACTGCGTATATTATAATGTACATGATTAATATATAGTATCGGTACATATTACTTAATTACATCACAAGAGGCAGGTTCTACTCTTCAGTCTCCTGTAACCAGTCGCAGTGTATGTATGTGGACTATGGTACTGAAGCCTTTTCGGAAACCGTCTTGTTGAAAGTCATCGAGTTTGCGTGCGAGACGATTCGTGATGACTCTCGAAAATAATTTATAGACGTGGCTCAGAAGTGAGATGGGTCTCTAATTCTTCAAGAGGGTTGTATCACCCTTTCTAAATAAGATAATTACCACACTTCTGTTCCATGACTGTATCGTTTTGCCTTTGAGGCTTCAAAATCGGCTTTCCACTTCCCTTGAGAAGCTTGGCTGTGATACTGTCATCGCGGAGCGCCTTGTTATTCTTGAGCTGTTTGAGAGCCATACTAATCTCATACAGACTGATGTCCGGGATATCTTCGTTATAGTGTCGGGTCAATCTGGCGCTTGGGTTTTTGGCCGGATTACAGACAAATGATTGTACTGATGTGTGTATTTGGCTGTAGAACGCAGAATTCGATCCTGCCGTCTCCGGTCTTCAGCTTAGTCAACTGGCTCTGTTTGTCTGTCTTAGTTGAGCTCGATTGTCTCTGTTATTTGGTAGGTATTGTACTCGCGTACATCGCGAGTCAGAGACTTAGAAATCTGCCTATTGAGCCGGTGGCATTCAGAAACTTTTTCTGGACACTGCAGGATCATCCTGCGCTTTCCCGCCATAAGCTTGAGGGCTTGAGGCTTAATGCCTAAGAGCTTGCTGGTTCTGTTTATACGGTGGGCTTAAAGAATATCTGCACGATCGTATGGACCGTTTCCACAAACCCTGCTACTATAATCATCCACGTCAATGCACTTACCTAGACCTTCGAAGTGATTCTGCAGTTCGAGCAAAAAAATCCGGATCCTGTATCTGGACACGTGCTAGACGGAGTGAAGACTGCATCAGTCTAGACCTGTCCAACTTAAAGCAAAAATTAATGTTCAATGTGCTTCTCACTAGACAATGATCACTTCCAGTTCTAACTGCTTTGATCATAAAGACATCATTAAATACATGATGAAGCCGCCTAATCTACATGATGACGCGGACGAAGTCGCGGGATGGAACTAGTTATTTATAATAATCCTTAATAATTACAGAGATATTGCCGTTCTGCCGACGATGACTTATGATTATCATAGAGTTGTTGTAATAAACTCGAAATCCGAGAATTTTGATGCCAACGATTTGCTTAAATGGTACAAGTACAATATTTTGGTAAGTTACATAATATTTATTGAACAATTATTACTTTATAGTTTTGCGGCATCCAGCCACGTCCGCGATGACTTGCACGGTGGCGATCAGCTCCTCCAGTAATATTTGTATGGAAATGTTCACACGCAATCATAGGGATATACTGATCGCCACCGGGGACGCCATCGCGGACGCGGCTAAACGCGTTGCATTGGCAGTCGAACCTTTAGCTGTCTACAAGACAGTTGTATTAAAAACTAAAAAGTTTAAATAGTTATTTTTTTAGTTATTTAAATATAGTCCGAGAAAGATTTTTGGCCCATGGATGACTTTGACAGGGTTGGTATGAAATTGGGGTTACCAATTAGTAAAATTTTCTTACTTCCAAGGAGACCTTTTAGAGGTGGGTCCACACGATGACTAATTAAAAAAAGAACTTGGGTGAAATTCATAGTAAACGGCAACTCTGCGACTGTCATGAAGTGACATTTCACTTGACTAATTATAGTACCTAATTAAACTAGACCTAACGCTTTCATCGAGTGAAATATCATTTCACTTGGTGACAGCGTTAGGTCCGATTGTGGCCGCGGGCCAAAAGATCCTTGTATGACTGTATACTGTATTTAGGCCTTCTTTCACTACCCTCAAGTAAAGACTGAAGTGGACCAATCCACAATTAGAGTTCCAAGTAAGTGTATGTACGAATTTAACCATCTCTGAGTAGCCCTATCCGATGTTTAAACTAGTCAGTTATAATTGCCGAGTAGCGCTAATTGTGAAGTAGCTAACCAGCACATTACTCGATGGTGGTGAAAGAGGCCCTTAGGTCCCTATTAAAGACGTAAATCAGTCTTGAATCCAGTTTATAAACTGATTTTTGTACTAAAATGCTAGTTTTAAAATTAGATTCACGACTGATTTTCGTTCATATACGGGCCTTTTTGGTTTGTTTATAATAATTTGGTTTAGACTTTTTATTTTTGTTAGGAAGGACGTAGCGTATATACCTTTTTTATTTAAAGCTAAGACAGCATGAGGCTCTTGTAACGCTGGGCGACCGCGGCATTCATAACAATCACCAAGGTTAAGCAGCGTTTGACTCGCTCGGTCTATGATGGGTGACCGTTTGTGGCATATTCATATTCGAGCGTCCTCGTGTTTCGAAAGGACCTTAAGCCGTTGGTCCCAGTTACCAATAAATGTGGTAGTCATTAAGACGGGTTGGAAGTCTTACAGGCTTGATAAGTTTTAACAGCAGGTGGCTACAAACCTCTCTTTACTAAACCTTACTGGAACCGTGTAGTCAAGTTTGACGTGACCTCGATTTATGAGAGAAGGCTTTTGCCCAGCAGTGGGAAAGTAAAGGCTGATATTATTAAGACCACATACCCTTATGACTACCTACTCTTTTGATTTCATATCGTATAACGTCCGGTAGTTTTAGCATCCTTTGGGAAAGCTTTTTTCCTATAGCGGACGTCTTCGATGATCAACCGGACCACTATAATAAAAAATAAAGAAAAGTATTTCAGACATCAAATAGTCCTATTAGCACAAACTCAGAAAATTAATAAATTTTAAATTACTAAATGATGAAATATATTAAAATATTTTTTTTTAAATTACCGTTCGGACTATTGTCCTCCAGAGAGGGGATGAGAATCGGTCCGCAACAGTCCTCAGGATACCGTTGTGACTACCACGCACTCGGTTAACTGATTAAATGCAAATCATGGCATGAAAACCATTAGTGCCATAATGCCCAAACATTCCCGATGCACTACAAAAACGAGGCAGGCCCAACATCATCCTGAAGATTTTGTTATATTGTACCCGTAGATCTTCCAGCGCCCTCTTGGTGTGACTGACACACAGATTCTCCGTATAGAAATTCTGACAATACGCTTTAAAGAGCGTGATCTTAACTTGATCAATACAACGGGAGAATCTGCGAGCCAGCATGTTCTCTCTGACCGCCCTACGCTTCCTCTCAATGTCTACATCGTCCCTGAGGCCGTCGGTTATAAATGCCCCAAATATTTAAATTTTGTAACGTGGTAATATTTAATCCATTTAGGGTGATGTTATGTGAATAATCAGGGCATACACCGGCGGCCATAAAGACCATGTATTCGAATAATCTGGTGTTGTATTTGTAACACGTACCGCAGTGAACTCCAGTTTTTCTTTACCAAAACAGTTTCACAATAGTGACACAAGAACACACTTTGTCGATCATTCTGTGAAGTAATATATATCGCAGTGCAAAACCTTATTATAAGAGTAAAATAACAATAAAAGATTCGGCATAACCTATAAATAAAAGTGCTCAACAACAACTCTCATTCATTCGCCATTCGCACGTAACATTCTTTCGACTAAGAAGCCAAAGGAGTACCAACTTAAAAATCGAAGTGACAGTGACAGAGGATGACTTTTGACAGAAGAAACATCAAGTCAGTGACAATCGATGTCAGTTTCTGTGTGATACCATTCAAAATTGGAATCTCCCTGAAAATGATATAAACATGGACTTGTTGTTGTCAAAATTGGAGGAGAAGTTTAATTATAACTAAGACAGTAACTTAAAATGTTATAGATGCGATAGATGAAAAGATAGCACCAATAATAGAAGAAAATAAGAACCTGAAAATTCAACAAACAAAATTAGAACAAAAGGTTATTGACCTTTTGTTAATGGATAAAGAAAAACGAAAGAATAATCTAATCTTCTTTGGTACCGATGAAAAGGGCGAAAGAGAAAAAGAGCTTGTGAAATACATAAAAGAAATCATAACTGAAACAGGAATTCCCTTGGATAGCTGCAATAGGACGGCCATCAAATAGCCCTCCAATTGTAGTCGGCTTTTCGACAACGTTAGAAAAAACATTTAGTACTAAAAAGCATATCTAGCCTTCCATCGGGCATTTACGTCAAAGATGATTACTCTCTTGCTGGAAGTACGCAAATGACTACAGTAGAAAAAGAAAGGAAAAAAGGTAATATAGCTCTTATAAGACATGATAAGCTTATAGTGAAGAAACCAAATGATCCTAATCGCGAAAAAAGAAAAAGAGAGCAGACTAGATCTCTTCACCGTAGGGGAAGACGACTATTACCTTTCATATAATGTGCCCCAAGCACACACACTTCGTAAGACACCTTGCCAAAGGAACGGATTACTGTATGTAGCAACATATAATACACTCTCATTAAAACTCCGGAAAGCTTAACAGAACTTGTTATGGCCCCCGAGAATGTAAACTGGTCTATCATGGGATTAAGTGAAGTAAGACGCTTAGGAGAAAGCATAGAGGATCATGGAAATATTTATTTTCTACTATAAATGAGACACACCAGGCTAATATGGAATAAGCTTCGTAATAAAAAAAGACTTAAAAAACTATATAGATAAATTCAAAGGAGTATCAGAGCGTATAGCATTACTTAGTTTAAAATTACCAACTTACAAGAAAATATGGTATTTTGTCCAAGTTTACTCGCCAACGGAACAATCTACCACTGGAGAAATCGAATCATTCTACTCTCTGAAACAATTAAAGACCACACGGACAACAACCTGGTAGTGGTGGGAGATTTTAATGCGCGAACTAGAAGCAGAGGCAACGGGGAGGAAATAGCACTAGGCCCATTTGGGCTAGGGAAGAAGAGAACAAGGAATGGCGAGAAGCTTGTTCAGCTAGCGCATGAGAATAACTTAAGAATACTAAATAGTCAATACAAGAATCGAGCAGGCAATAGATGGACCTGGACCTCTCCGTATGGCTGCTATAAAATGATTAAATAAGCTAATTTGGCAAGCTCTCAAAAATTAGGGAGTCGAAGATAAATATATCAATTTTAAACAATGTTTACAAAAATGGTAAAGCTAGAGCCAAGTTAGAAAGGGAAGGTGGAAAAATAAAAGTAGAAAGAGGTATCGCGATCCCCTATTACCTAAACTCTTTACTGCGGTTCTAGAAGTATTTCATAAACTTAATTGGGAAAAGTGCAGACTATCAGTAAATGGAGAAAACTTGTCACACCTTAGATTCGCAGACGACTTGATAATTTTCTCAAACAAAAAATGAACTCCAAGAAATGCTCAACGACTTAGATAAAGAAAGTCGCCAGGTGGGATTGGTTATGAACACCCATAAAACCAAGGTCATGACTAACGGAGCACATGAAACAAGAAAAATCAATAACAATACAACAGATTACGAGGAAGAATGTACCTACCTAGGTGAAATAATCTCACCGGCGAACATGCTGGGTTTGAAAGATTGTCTGATAGAATAAGAATCGCAACTATAAAAAACAGACAAAAACGAAAGAGTTCTCAGTTGTAATAAATAGACTAAAGTGGAGATGGACAGGTCACATCGTAAGGGGAAAGGAAAAATAAAGTATAACAATTATGAACTGGTATTCAAGAGACTCTACAAGAAAACGAGGTAGACCATTAAAAACGTGGGTCGACGACATTAAGATGGAGATAACGAGGTAGACCATATAAAAGGGGGGTCGACGACATTAAGGTGGTAGCTGGAAGCACTTGGACCAGAGCCGCTGGAGATAGGAATCTTTGGAGACACTTGGAGGAGGCCTTTGCCAAAAGGCAAACAGATAATGATTGCAGTAACCAGCGATAAGTTTTAAACCAAAAAAAATAATTATGTACTTTATCTGAATAAAGGGCTATTATTATTATTATAACGTGTTATTATTTAATCCGTTTAGGGTCATGTTATATGAATAATCAGGGCATACACCGGCGGCCATAAATACCATGTATTCGATTCAATAATGATACACCCGTTATTTTCCGCACTTTAAATTCTGGATCTCTATTTACTGATCATCTAACTCTTCCGGTTGTATTTTCTGTTTTTCTAATTCTTCTGTCTACATTTTTTCTGTATACCTAACTTTTCTGACTCTGTATTTCACAGCAAGCTGAATACTTAAAACGGAACCATTACACCAGTGGTTTTATGATCATATGGGACTTCCGAGAATCGAACCCTCTGAATTTAGCAACTAAAACGAATTTACTGGAGCTGAGGAAGATGGTGACCGTGTTGATTGTTAGTATTAATGTATCTACCTATATCAAATTTTGAAAGGCAAAAGAGGATATCCGATACGACAGTTAAAAGGCTAAAGCCTCGTATTTATTAGGGGACAAATCTGTACTTTTAGTGAAAGGTGATGCAACTCGTGTTTTTATTCACTTTTAATATTTTTACTCATTATGAATTGGAAAAAAAATCAGCTATTTTTCAATCTGATCCCCATATTCATAAGGCTCAAAATGAAAACTTTTTTTATCATAACGCGGACAATGCTGTCGAGAAAGCGTGCTGTTGCGTTCATGTGTATTTAGTAAATTTGTTGTGTGATAACGATGACATATCAACTAACTAGTGTCCCGCTAACACCAATCTTTTCATTCTAAGCTTTCCGAAACCTAATTATTTTTACACAGTCAGGTTTTTTGTTCGTTTTTAATCATTTTTTCTTGTTTTAGGAGGGTTACGCGATGCGTTTAAAAGGCGCTCATTTATTAACAAGTTCCAAGTTAATCGACAGCTTATTAATGTTAGCAAAGCAAATATTGAGCAGTAAACTTTTAAGCAGAATACATGTTCATAAGGATTTGGACACTGTGTACGAATATGTGCCAAAAGAAATTTTACCAATTGAATATGGCGGTGAAGAGAAGCCATTGTTAAAACTTCATGGTATGTGTTATTATACCTATAAGCAACCTACCCCACAAGGAACTGGCGATAATAAAGATAGATAGAAACACGTTATAAAAGTACTGTTTAATATGTTAAATATGTATAAGTATATATACACGTTATAAAATCAGTGATAGTGGTTAGACCGTTAGACTGTCGAAAGTCAAAGGTCTCCGGTTCAAACCCAGGCACGCACCTCTGTCTTTTCGAAAGCATGTGCGTATTAAAAATTAATTATCACTTGCTTTAACGGTGAAGGAAAACATCGTGAGGAAACCTGCATGCCTGAGAGTTTCTCATAGGTGTGTGAAGTTCGCCAACCCGCACTGGGCCAGCGTGGTGGATTATGGCCTAAACCCTCTCAGTTTAAGAGGAGGCCCGTTCCCAACAGTGGGACTGTTTCTTAACAGGGCTAATATTATACAAAAGTATATAATTTGTAAAAGAAAGATCACCCTCGTGCGCACTGACGATTTTTTAACGCGTTAGCTATTTATATAAATCCAACGCTTTATTAACGCGCGTTGAAAAGGCGCCCGTGCGAACGTAGACTTACAGCACGATGCTGGCAACATTACTCTTACGCACACTTGCACATAGCCGATTTAATATGCTAATAAAGACAAAGGTTCATACAACCGCGATGCGATAATTATACTACTACAAAAGCACGCAATCCGAGGACAATGGCTGGTGTAAACCGGTTTCGTCCTCAGGCGGCGTGTATGTGAACTATAGTATTTTTCACATCGGATGGATAGTAACAGTTCTAATTGCCAAATGAAACTAATATTTAATTCAATGGTGTTAAGGTATAAATAAAGTACACTGAATAAAGTATAATTTCGTTTGGCAATTAGAACTGTCACTGTCTATCCTATGTAAACAATACTCTAGGAAGTGCCCGAGATGTAGTAGTATGCGATCAAAGCGCGGTTGTTTGTGGTTTGTGAATAACCTACGCTGTTGGCCGCGGGGCCTTTACAGCTTCACCGGATAAGAAAATCACGGTTGTGTGAAGTAGTTTCTATTGGGATTATAGAAATCGTATGATAAAACATTAGAAGTAAAATAGTGATTTTATTCGAAGCAACTATCGTCCCTTTGCACACATGCATGGCGCATGCAATTTGAAAAAAATAGACACATGCATTATTGCGCAAAAAAGATTAACAAGCGAGCGCAAAAAAAGATTAAATAGCGGTTCATTTAACAAGAATATTTGCCTCATCATGTATCACATACTATCCATGTAAAAGTCCAAACTTTGAATATCTCAAATTATGGCGGATACGCTTCAAGCTTTAAATGCAATAGATAATGTAGAAATAGCATATTCCATTGAATGTGCTGTTTCTGATCTTACCAATTATACACGTAAAAGGAATGCTCTTACTATAATGCCCCAAAATATAAGGAGTATATATTGTAACTTCGATGACTTTTATATAATGCTGTCGACCTTCAAATTTTAAATGGATGTCATAGTTCTTACAGAATGTAGACTATGCCCCAACAACCCGATCCCGCAACTAAACAACTATAGCTCCTATATAACCACTAATCACATAAATCAGAACGAACGGTAGTATATGTGAAAAATACACTAAAACACAAAATACTGAAAATCAAATTAACACAAGCCTCTTGCCTCCAACTTAATGCCATGGATGCTGTAGTTCTTTGTGTTTATCGTTCACCGTCTAACATGAATGCTAGTAGTTTCATTGATACCCCGAGTACTCACCTAGAGACTCTTACTTCTCATAAAAATATAATTATTACGGGAGACATAAACATAAAAATTAAAAAAAAATAAACGAAAGGTCTTATGAATAGGATTAGTTATCTTGATGTACTATCTTCATTCGGTATTCTTCCCGGACTTGCATTACCAACTAGAGAGGATAATTGTCTCGATCATTATATGCTAAAAATAAACGCATCAAAACTATATACATTCATAGCCATCTTACGAACTACTATCACAGACTACTTTTAGACTTTTTTTTTCAAATAACAAACTTAAAAATAAATTTTCTCAAAACAAAGTTAAGTCCACTATTAATTATGAAAATGCATTAATTCACTTAAAAAAAAGTAAGTTATCCGATTTACTTTTTCAAGAAGATTTTTTTTTTTTTTATCGCAGGGAAAACGCTTTATGGGTACCCGTCCGCGTTAGGGGGACGCGGAGGGGTTATGTCCCGGCCCTCGATGCACCAAGTATACCGACTAAAAACCCTGCGGTGACACCACCGTGGCCACATAGTGTCGGGGTCTCACGGGAACGAAATATTCTTCACGCGCGGACTGCCTTTTCAAGCCCCCCCCCTTAAGAGCGTGAAGCGCTCCCTCTCCTCCTACTAGACGCCATGCTGGTGTCACTCAGCTTGGCGTCTCCCCCTCGAACTGAGTGACAGACTCCCCCGAGTCTGCCACCCAGGTTTATTCGTTGGAGACACCCGTCTACTCAGACTGTAAGATCTGAGGCCACGGGCATCTCCATATCCTGCGCGCCAGCGGCGCGAGAGCCGGTCGGCTGCAGCTGAGCCGCTGAACTAGCAGCAGCAGCGGCAGCCGGTTGGCTCTGTTTTCTTCGGTTGGGCTTGGGAGCCTTGCAGGCCCTGCCATATCGGCTCCAGCGCACAGTGCGCAGCAGGGGATAGCTTTACACCCGGAGGCCTTGTGATCTGGCCGCCCACACCTGTAGCATTGTGCGCTTCTATGTACTTCTGCATGGCACTACTCCCGCAAGTGCCCTGTCTCGAGGCACTTGAAGCACCTCGTCGGCTTCGCCTCCAACAGCTTAACTTGTGCGGAGGTAAAGCCCACGAGGAGCCACCCCGTTGCCACCTTTTTCGCTGCCTCGACCGGGCAGCTTACGACAATAGTGCAGAGGGGTGCCCGGACATTCCCCGATACGAGCCACCGTCTCTACCACCTCCTCTTTAGTGACAGAATCGTCCAGACCCGCATAGACGCGCGCTTCGTGGGCCTGGAGACCGTCACACCATCGGCGGCTAGAACCGCCCTCAGTGCGGCCGTGAAGGCGTCCGCTTTTGGGCCGCTGTCAGGCCCTGCCATCTGGAGCAGGCGCGCCCCCGTCGCCGCTACTCTAAATCCGAGGTAGGGGATTCCGAACTCCCCATGGTTTACTTCCCTCTTGGCGCGTAGTATAACCGAGGCGTAAGTCGCGCCGCGGCTCACGGCGTCCGGCTGCAGTTTTAGCGCCACCGCAGCCGAGCGCGGCGGCCGCCGCCTGCGCTTCCGCCTCTTTTTCCTCTCTTTCTTCTTGGGAGGGGACGCCACCGTAGGCTACGCAGAGTTAGGGGCCTGCGCAGTACTCTTGGTCTCTGTCGTCTTTTTCCCCTTGTTTCTGCCCGCCACTGACCACGGACTCTTCGTGGAGTTCCTTTGGGCTGGTGACGGAAGCGACGGGCTGGGCTCCATTTGGGCTGGTTTTGGTACCGGTGCAGGGGTCTCCTTCTTCTTTTCCCCTTTTCCTTTCCTTTTGCAGGGGACTCATTGGAGGGCGTCGGTTCGGTGGAAGGTCCTGCCATTGGGGTTTCAGCTGGACGATCGGACGCCAGCGGCGGGCGGAGATGTCTCTCCAGGAGGAGTCTGTCCTCGAGCGTCGCGAAACGAGCGTCCAACATTGCTCCAACGCATTATTATGGAGCGTCGGAACTCCTCTTGGCCTTTTGTCATGCAGTTGCAGCAGGGGCCGCTGCCGCGGGGGCCGTCTTCGCTGGAGCGACTGTTGGGTCTGTCTCCGCTAGGGCCAGCACTGCGGACTCCGCTCGCTTCGGGGTGATGGCAGTATGTAGGCGCATGTTTTGCTGCCTAAACCAATCCAGTTTTAATTTGAGTCGCGCATTCTCCTCAGCAACTCTCTTCACTTCCTCAGGTACAGAAACCTCAAAGATGCCGTCAACGGCCTGTTCGAGGACCTTGGCGGCATCTTTGAGGGTCTTCACGAAGGTCCCTTTGAGGTTCTTCGATGATCCGGCCACTCGTAGGATATTTTGAACCTGCTGGAGCGCAGCCTCCTTGTGGTCGGCCGGTCCAAGCTTGTCTCCTTCTTCGCGGACCGACTCTTCTCTCTACGCCTGCGTCCGCACTGCCGGCGTTGACGGCGCTTTCGTCGGTGTTAGGACCCTCACCTCTCGGGCCGCCTCCTACTCAGCCCGGTGCTCGAGCAGCTCCAATTTCTTCGCTGCGAGCTCCGCCCTCTTCTTTGCCAGACCGACATAAAGCCTGACAGTGGGTGGTCGACCTCGGCCGCGCGGTATTTTCGCCGCTTTTTTGACGACGGCATCGTTAGAGCTCGCCGTTTCCGGAGGGCGCTGGCGTTTACCGCCCACGCTCGCTCTGGGCCGTTTGAAGCTAGCCTGAGGGTCGCTCAAGTCCGACATGAATGACATGTTACTGTCGTCGTCTCCGTCGTCGTCGTCATCAGTCGCGCCATAAGCCTCTTTTATAGCGGCCTCCTAATTGCACCTTGCCGCCGCAATTTCCTCGGCGCCTTCCGGTGGCGCCTCGTCCAGCCTCGGCCAGCTTTGAAGCGGCCGCGCGTTCTTGCTCTGTTGCAGTAGATGCGACGGGAACGTCATGAAGACGCTCAACCAAAACAACCGGTTCTCGAATCACTTTGCCATCTGAGTCCGTTGGGAGAATGCTGGGGTCGTTGGGAAGATGGGTCAAAGTGCCCCCTCCCTCCAGAATACGAGGGGCAGCCAGAGTCCGAGGGCCCTGGGGTGGATTCTCCGGCCTGGGACAGGCCGGCACCTCCCTGGGGTAGTGTTTTTTTGCTAAGATCCATCATACATTTGTGGCTGATCCACAGTTTTGGGCGCTTGGCGGAGTTTAACCCCTCTGCCTTTCAGCCGCGGTACGCCGACCGTGGCATTGGGCACCTTGAGCCGACCTGCCTATCGACGTCGACTGACAACACACATCAAGGTTCGCCCTCCGCCCCTCTTCAAGGAGGGAACAGGGAGCGAAAGACTCGGCCGACCAATCGAAGGCCCGCACCGACACTCTCTCAAACGGAGAGCACTTGGTGCTCTCCGTTTGAGAGAGTGCCGGGCGACACAACCGTCCCTTCAACAACAAACAACACGCGCTACCTGCTGCACCCAGCCCTCTCCAAAACGGAGATTGAAGGGGGCAGCCAGGTGCAACCAAACTTCCGGACAGAACCGGGGGATGAAGGATGGGTTATTCAGGAAAAGAATGGGGAGGGATGGGACCGAAGATCGGGGAAGGGTAGCGCATAACTGTTTCTGTTATGTCTGTTCAGAAGGACCTGACCAATAGCAGGCAGCAACCGTGAGCAGGATACAGTCACACTTGCCTTGGGGATCGTCGCGACCGTGCGCTACTCTCAAGACCACGCCAAATTGCTTGCCGGGTCAGACGCGCCTCTGCCGCCACTGCGCCTCGAAGGACGCTTGTGGTAGGATAGCCTTTCGCGCGCCCTTTCAAGAAAATTCTGATTTAATTCTGGAATTATTTATTATTAATTGAACCGAATCTATTGAACAGAATACAGCAATCACACAAATACCAAATAGTAAACAAGTAATCAAACCATGGATTTCCAAAGGCACTCTACGATGTATTAGGAATAGAAACAAATTGCAAAAAATGACATAGGTCAGATATTCACAATGAAACATTAAAAATAACGTATTATCGGTACAGGCATTTCTGCAACAAATTAATAAAAAAACTAAAAAGAAAGTACGAAAGGGAACTTATTAATCAATAAATAATAATAAAATATTATGGAAAACCATAAAAAATATAACTTATACTAACAATAATAAAAAACATAAAAATATTAAATTAATAAATATAAAATCATCTACTTCACAGTCAGTTAACTACATAAATAAATATTTTACTAATATTGCCAAAGAGCAAGCCCAAAAAATTCACTCTAACTGAACTCCGACTTTATTACATACTCAACCAAATTCATTTGTTTTACTTAATACGGACAAAGCCTAAGTTGATAACATATTGATGAACCTAAAATCGGACAGCTCGCTGGCGAGCTGGGACAATATCTCGACCACTTACTTGAAGCCTGTTAGAAGTGAAATTATCCCTGTTATTTCGCATCTCACCAATATATGCCTCGAAAAGGGTGTCTTTCCGACACAACTCAAAAGGTCTACGGTAATACCGATTTACAAAGGTGGGGATGGAAGTAATGTTGAAAATTACTGACCAATTTCAATTTTATAATCTATTTCAAAAATTTTAGAGAAAGTTTTTAATTCTCGACTTCTTAAATGTCTAAAGAAGTTTGACATTTTATCTGCGTAACAATTTGGATTTACACAAGGGAGGTCCACTGAGAATGATGTGAGTGCTTTGAGTGCAGAGATGAGCTGGATACGAGAAAAAAAATGTTTATCAATCTTCTTGGACATGAAAAAGCATTTGATACTGTTTCCGTCCCAATTCTTGTAAAAAAAACTAGAAAACATAGGAATCAGAGTATTGTAATATATATAATCTTTGTAAAGAGCTAGTGGAGTTCCCGCTAGCTCTTTACAAAGATTATCACGCCAACCGTAAGCAAAGAGTAAAAATTGGTCAAACTTTAAGTGGCGACAGTGGAGTCTTATAGTGCATTCCTTAGGGTAGCGTATTAGGTCCGACACTATTTTTGATATATATCAATGACCTGTGTAACCTAAAAATAAAGAATGCAAAAGTTTTCTCATACCCTGATGACATAGCCATAGTATTTTCAGGGAGATCTTGGCAACAAGTTAAAAATAGTATCGAAACCGGAATGGTATTGGTCTCTAACTGGTTAAATTCTAACCTCCTCATGCTCAATACTTCAAAGACAAATTTTATGCGCTTTTCAATAAATAAACGTACTCAGCCCTCTAGTCAATTTCATATAAAAATACATGTGTGTCAAAATCCTAATAATAAAAACTGCAAATGTCCTACAATTGAAAAAGTAACACAAACAAAATACCTAGGAATTGTGGTGGATGAAAATGTATCATGGTACCCGCAGATTGAGAAAGCTAGTTGCAGAATTAGGAAACTAATGTATATATGTTTAGAGTATTGAGACATGTTGTTCCTGCACAACAAGATAAAAAAAGAAGAAATCTACTCAATAAAATTTATGTAGCGTTAGTACAGTCCAGATTAATTTATTGCATTCCAGTCTGGGAAGGTGCAGCCAAGACTATGTTTATTGAAATTGAGCGAGCCCAAAGATCGCTAATCACAGTTATGTATTTTAAAAATATTAGATTCTCCACTGAAAATTTATAAAACTTAAGTAATTTGCTCTCAGTTAGGAAGTTATATATTTTGCATAAAACCCTAAAAAACGTAAAAACTTACCTTATGATGCTAGGGTAAAACAAAAAAGAAAGAAACATAATGTAGCAATTGTTCCGCACAATAAAACACGATTTGCCTCTATACACTACAATACATGTTCATCAAAATTATATAATATCATAAACAAACAGCTTAACACGTTAGCTGCCAATGAAAAAAACGCCCCTTCTCATTCGGGCCATGGCGGACAATGTTGGGCGACACTGAAACTTTCCGTTCAGGCCGCGTCGGACAACATTGACCGCGCGGCAGACCCGTGTTCGAAACTGTCTGCTGCGCCGACGGACACCGACACCGAGATAATTCACTTATAAGCTGACCCGCGCGGCCCTCTAGTTTACCCCATATAGCTTGGTTCTTACAAGAGACTATTACTTAGAAAAAAAAATAATGATTTGTGAGACGCTACTGTAAAATGTAAATCACTGTACGGTTTTTTGGAATCATAATAAATTACACCAACTTTTAAAAGAAGAAATAGCTGCATAATTATTTAAAAAGATATATACTCATATCATTAAGGCTTCTCTAGAGCAAATTAAAACTGAAATTTAACATAATGTTATAAAAAAATTAAAAACTTCTCCAAAAACTTATTAATAGGTAAACTGACTAATCTCCGCTTTGCCGATGATATCGTGCTGTTTTCATCCACACCATCAGAACAACAACAAATGCTCCAAGACTGAGTACAGCAAGCCTCGAGGCTAGATTATCCATGAAAAGATCAAAAACTCAACTTATGACCAACAGCACGAACTGTAGGGTAGAGAGAGATGGACAGATCACTACTATGCGTAGTGCATAGTGTCAACGAAAATACGTATTTTGGCCAGACTGTCTCGTTTCATAACCGGCATGATTCAAAAGACAGAAAGAGAACGCCTGGAAGAGTATGGTCCTTGAGGGATATGATGAAGGACGACCTTACCTTGTCCCTCAAGCCAGACTGATGGATATGTGTGTTTGACCTGTCGTAACCTATGATGGTACAGTGGTCGAAATCAACAACAGGCTGGTAGAGACTGTCCATGCGGTCGGGTCCAAGTATTTGAAGTCCTACCGTAAAAATAGGCCTCAAAAACTATCTAGCTACACCCGGAACCTCATGGCTGAGCGACGTTCCATGACGCTCTAAACCTCCGATGATGTCCTATAGGCAGCTCAATGGACAGATATTGAAGTCCTTGCGACGCGATTTACGGTCCTTCAATACAAGGCGAATTGAGGAGACCATAGAGCAGAAAAGGGCTCCAAAGTGTTCGCAAGAGACGCGTCTATTGGGCAAAGCCTTTTGACGAAGCTGAAGACGGAGGATGGAAAAATAAACGTCGAATAGGTCATAGGTGCTCAAGGAGATAGAGAGGTTCTATAGGCAGTTATATACCTCAGTAGCTGAACCTGTTGTTGACTTGATAAAACACCCAAGAGCCAAGCTAACCCGAAACTACACTGAAGATATCCCGGACATCAGCCTGTACGAGATTAAGATGGCTCTCAAACAACTCAAAAACAACAAAGCGCCGGGCGAAGATGGAATTACCGCAGAGCTTCTGAAAGCGGGCGGATCGCCGGTACTTAAAATCCTTCAGAGGCTGTTTAATTCCATCTTGGTCGAAGGGAAAACGCCGGATGATAACACTTTATTAAAGAACTATAGGCCCATCGCACTGCTGAGCCATGTTTATAAGTTGTTTTCGAGAGTATTCACGAATCGTCTCGAACGCAGGCTTGATGACTTCCAGCCTCCCGAATAAGCCGGTTTCCGGAAAGGCATTAGCGCCTTAGATCTTCTCGTCCAAAATAACTCAGTGCTTCAAGACTAAAGTTTTTAGTCAATGTGTGTTGCCAGTGATGACATATAAAAGCTCAGAGTTGCTCAGCGAGCTATGGAAAGAGCTATGCTCGGCGTTTCTCTACGCGATCGAATCAGGAATGAGGAGAAGTTCGTAGAAGAACCAAGGTTACCGACATAGCCTTCAGGATTAGCAAGCTGAAGTGGCAATGGGCGGGCCACATGGCGCGAAGATCGGACGGGCGTTGGGGCAGAAAGATTCTAGAAGGGAGACCACGTATTGGCAAGCGCAACGTAGGACGACCACCTGCCAGATGGACCGACGATCTTGTGAAAATGGCAGGAAGTCGTTGGATGCAGGTGGCGTCGGACCGGTTACGCTGGAAAGCGATTGGGGAGACCTATGTTCAGCAGTGGACAAGTATAGGCTGAAATGATGAACCTACGATGCTCAAACTTGGTCGCTACCTGAAGAGAAGAAATTCAGACTTAAGGTTTACCAAAGAGCACTAAACGGATAGATAGCATCAGGAACACCAGGCTGCCTTTCACACTTAGGTTATGGATGTAGGCTTAAAGTCAGCAAAGCTGTAGTGGGATTAGACGGGGCATCTTGCGTGTGAACCTGCAAAGTTAGACAAATATCGTCACGGCATGAATCCCTGAAGACGGTCATAGGTGTCGTGGTCGACCGAGATGAAAATGGAGTGTCAATTTGGATACTTTTTCGGGAAAGACATAGATACTACTGGTCCAGGATTAATTTATGTTGAAACATCAAGTGGAAGCCTTAGCCCAGTTGTGGGACATAGGATAGGCCATTAAAATAAGTACGAGAATCTCGGGCGACAATGTGACCGCGCGGCCCTATGGAACGGATTTTCGATTTTTCGTCCGCTGAGGCCATGGCGGTCAATGTTGTCCGACGCTTAATAATTCATAAAAGAGGATCGAAAATCATTTTATGTTAATTAAATACATTAATTATGCATATAATCTAACTAAATAGTAAAAAAAAACAGACCATTAAAATTAAGAGAATCTGGGATTTTTGCTTGGCTTGGTAGCATAATCAAGTGTGGGGAACATTGACTGCGTTGGCAGTTAACGTGTTAACATATTTGACAAATAACATTATGAATTTAAAAAAACATGCTTAAATGGATTCTCCCCCTTACCTATAATGAAACACAAAACCTTTTACAAAAATAACAATAATTACAATTAGATCTAAATATTAATAAAAATACAGACAATTGGGTCTATATTTATCACTTTTGGCTTCATATTCGTACAGCACACACTAATTTATTCACTCTCACGAGCTCTCTCTCTCTCGCACACACTCACTACACTTACACACACATACACAAACACACACACGCACGCACGCACTCGTACACGCACACATGCCCACCTACAATGTACACACTCACTCATAACATGTTAATTTTAAAAAGATTTTCCTTCTAGTTATGCACTTACTATAATTGTTATTATATTTTAATGAAACTTCAGTTGTGAAGAGCAAGGCCTCCTAACACATGCATTATTTGCTTAAAAAGAGGCCTTGGCCACTATTTAAGATTAAATTGTAAACCTGAACTGAAAAAACAAAAATCCGATGAATTGTGTTACCTTATAAATACAGTCACAACTTTTGGAAGACTTTCATACCATCTTTAGCCAAGGTATCATATACATTGGTCCACGCAGATCTGAAGCATTCTGTGGTTATTTTCTCACACTTGTGATGCCATACAACTTCGTATCTTATTAGACCTCTATGGTTGAGTTATTTACTCATGTGCTTTTGTTATAGAAATTGTGGACAACAGCTTTTTTACACAGCACAGACACTTAGGCTAAATCAAACATATGTCGGTCTCACAAAGATTTGCCGCGTGCGGGAATCGAACATGCGAATTTCGATCCAGTGGGCTGAGCGGTTTATGCTCTTAACCATTAGACCAAGCCGTCCGCCAAAATTCAAATAAAACTACGTTTTGGGGTCATTTCTGGAACAGTATTTAACGCCTGGTAGCAAAGATACTCGTTAAATTTTAAGGATGCCACTGATTACTAATCTTTTATTGAATTTATAGCACAAAATAAAATTACGATGAATTTTATATTGAAAATAATTATAATTTAAATCTATCTGTCTATCTATAACATCACGCTAGATCCCTTGCGGGGTAGACAGAGAGTACAGAGTTCCAACAGGTTCTTTCCTTACATACCTCTCTGGCTTCCTCGACTCTCATAGTTCGTCTCATACACGCTCGCCGGTTATAATTTAAATCTTTTTAAAAACATGATTTTATAGTAAAAACACATAAAATATCTTTTTTGTGTACATTACATTATTGTTGCATTATTATTGATTTCACATGTAAGTGCTTGAAAATAGATCACAAGATTTGAACCGGAAAGACAGACAGACAAACGAACATTGCAAGTTAAATAAAAGCTTGTAAAAATGACTTCATAAGTAATGCCGTTTAATTGTTAAAGCTAAAGCTTTCTGCAACTGAGTGTAGGTGGTACTAATCGATAAAATAATATGTCTCCTTTACAGAAGAATGGACCCAGGTGGTATGTTCTGAAGAAAACATGGAATATTTTAACGAAATGAAGAGAGCCGCCACGATCGAATCATGCAGACTAAATGAACATTTTAATGAACACTACGCCGGCATGCCTGGGTCTTTTAGAATATTGAGAGTAGATTAATATGGAGAGTAAATTAACCAACCCAACGAGGCATGACTATTTGAATACATCAAATATTCATGTCTTGTTGGGTTGATAACGTTGGCTCAAGCGCAGTGGTTTCTGGCTCGAGCGTAGTGGGTGCACTCTTGTCCTTTTCAAACATTATCAAGAGTCATTCAAACACCACACCAAAAGCATAGTGTAGGAGCTGAATACGAAGCCCTGGGTCTGAATCCTAGTTTGGACAGAGAATGGTTTTCTATCGAAAAATACAGAACAGCAGTCCAGAGACTAGATTGTTATACTATAGTGTGTGACTGGAATTATGCCCGGAGTAATGACAATCGGCTCGCCCCTTATCACTCTGGAACTTATCATAGTCGTATACACTTGCGCCCATATTATTAAACACTTAACGCGTTACGATAACGATGGTCCAGTGGCATACAGAATAGGCTTGTATATTAACGTACTAAGAACTAATAAGAATAGTTCAGAATTGTGAACTAGAACGAACTATTCCACTTGCTTAATCGGTCATCGTTCATTTAGTACATTTCGGATCTGAACGGGGCAAAGCAACGAGGTTTCAATAACATTAATAATCTGTAATGGAAAACAGAACTAAACGAGAGATTCTTAAAAGTTGCTATTAGTACATGTACCTAGTACATTCGCGAAATCGTCCGCCATATTACGTTTTTTGTAACTAGGAATACTCCAAATTTTGCAGTCTGTTATTTGGCTGATTTAGTTTTAGATATTTGTTTTGTAAGACATTCGATATTTTATTAAGTTTCATCTAAAAACAATATTTCTAAGAATTACAGTCCCTACAATGTATGAAAGGAAATGTATTAAGAATTGTGATCTGTTCTATTCGGAAGCGGTGTAGGGAAGCAGTGTACTATTGGCATCATACGAACGCCGCCGCCTATCCCGACGCCCGGCGCGCACTCAGCCTCTTGCAAAACCGGCTGCGTTGCCGCGAGCCACAGACTAGTGAGAGAGCAACTCAGACCGTCATGTCGGGAGCATTCGTCATTCACCTTATAGAATGACAGAGCTAGAATTGAATATGACATTTCTTTTTTTTAATTTCATTAGTGCAAGAGAGGCAAAGGAAATGCATCATATAGCCTATAACAGCCGTAAGTCGGGCTGCTACTTCTAGTAATTTATATTTTACTAAGATTGGTGAAGTATTGAAATAAATAAAACAATTTATTCCGTATATAATTATTCATAAATATCATACAATTCCTTTAAACGATCGATAAAAATCATAATCACAATAAGAAACATACATCTAATGTGATTCAAAAAATATATTACCAATAAAAAACCTCATACTGTTTACACGTGAAAATGAACAAAAATGGTTATATCCAAAAATATGCTAGTACTATTACAATTCAAATAAATATTCAGAAATTATCTTCCGTTTATTTTTTTCATTTGATTTAGATGATCTTAAAGTTCCAAGTATTAGTTTTCAATAACTTTTTATTTTTGGCGATATTGTTAATTTTTAATACTAGGCGATCAGCTGATAAGTTGATCAATATTGTTCTGTTTCTTTTTGTATGTAAAAAATAAGCAAAATTATATAAAGTTTTAGAGCAAAAGTTGTTTAGGCCGATGTACAACTATGAGATCTCTTTGATACAAATGCAACAACAATCTTCACTGTACCCTAAATCTGGGTTTCATCTATAAGTGCATACTTAACAAAATTATTTCTATTGTACTTATCTAATACTGTTCATACATAAGTATTTTTCCATCAGGTGAGATCTAGAGTATGAGTGAACTCTATCAATAAGACAATTTAACTATCAACTCTGATATTTCATTAATCAGTTATCTACTTAACACTAATTCGCTTACCTATTAATGATAAATTCGATATTAAAAAGCTTTAAAATTTATATAAATGACCAATGATAACGTTATACTATGGTAAATACACGCACAAATTTTAAGTAAAATACGCTTTCACAGTTTCGTTTATAATTTCTAATCTGTAATTCTCGCTAGGCTATTCATCTTTGCTTTCTTATACTTCAGTGCTCTTGTGTTGTCTTAAACTTATTCTTTACTGTAATTTCTTCTATCTTCAGCAATAAGTATTGGACAAAATTCTATTGGACTTTTAATTAAACTGCCTACCTCATATAGGACATAACCTATAAACTAATAGAACTAGAGGACCGAACTAGTTTACTTGACTGAATGTACTAGATCGGAGCGCTCTTTTTAGTGACCGAGCATGCACAAGCCCATACAGAATACCAATACACTATCATATCATGAAGTTATCGTAACGTGCCGCGTTTGGTTATAGCGATTAAGGGTCTTACGGATACTACTTTTGCTTTGGGAATATTAAGGTAGGTGAAATAGTAAGGTTGCTTAAGGGTATTTTTTTTAATATTCATCGTATGACGTGCAGGTAAGCGGTCAAATTTAGGGTCTTAAAAATTGTAAAATAATCAGAAATCTATAATTTGATAAATTTTTCATCTGTATTATAATTATATTGTTCCTAGACTAATTGTTATTTGTTCGATCATAGTATAAGTTAGTAAAATAATATATGCAAATAAATGTATTTTGTGACTGTTGTGACTTTTGCCGTCGCACCGAGCGGAGCTGCGCTGTGTGGCGTCTCCCGTACATATCAGTAAATTACAACTCCCCAGGCCACGCCACTGTCGCGCTCCCGTCGCACTGCGTTGGCTATGTGGCGAGACCACTGGATCGAGTTGTCGCGGTTTTTTTCCTGCACGGGACTTGTCTTTGCTTGACCCACAAATATTTGTTTCGGTCTAGGTGTTTGTGCATGTGAATTTCATTTTTATGAACGCACCCAGGATACAGACATAATGCCAGTGTGGGGCTTCGTTTTCTTAAACTAAAAAAAGTATTTGTGGGCAACAGAAAGCCCGAAAAGCGTACTAAGTCAAAAGTGACGAAATGGCGTAAGTGTACCAACGTCTTGGCGATATTACGCGGTTTTGAAACGCTTGTAAGTTCGCCCATACCATCCTAATGCTGCTGAGATTAGGTCATATCAAGCGAACCCAGTGCGGAATGGTAGAGACAGCTTTGTGGCTACCTGCTGTCGGGAAGATCAAGCCATGTTTAAGCAACTCAGCTTAACGCCTTCCAAAGCGCGAAGACGTTCAAAAATTAAATGCACAAATACAATTACTTCATTACAGAGGTCATTCTTTAAGTAAGATACCTGTTAATTTTTCTCTTCGAAACTTTTTCTTTGCACGTCTAAACAGTTATGATCCAAGATTATTTATGGAAATTTAAATTCTGTGAATTTACACCGTCACACCTATATTTCCTAAGCGGGGTGGCAGAGGTGTCCTGAGTACACCCGCTTCTCGCCGACGATATTTGGTCCCATATAATAGCGGGCGAGCTTATTGCCATATACCGGACACAATTCCAGACCCCAGACTCATACTTGGAATTTTTCGTCAGAGAAAATACATTTTTATATTATTTATTAGGTTTATCAACAGGTGTTAAAATCTTACATGTTAAACATTTAAAATTATAATTCTAGGTACTTATATCTAATTGCACACCAATAAACAGATAAACACTGTATTCGATTTAAGAGTGTAGATTAAGTTTTCGTAGTGTATCTTAAACAGAAAAATTTGTATACATACATATAACAGCTATAAAGTTGATAGAGATTTGCGAAATGTATAAGGACTATCGAAATTGTCATCTTATTTATTATATAGGTGATACATTCGTGGGATAGGTGAAGAATGGCCCATGACCATTCGGTAACGCGGCTTTGAGAAAACATTTTTTTATTATAATACGGGGATAATGATATGGAACAGTTTATCCAAATCGCTGAAGTAACTGTGGACAATCAATAAAGTTTCTCATTATTTTAAATAAGAACATTAAGTCCAGTGTATCTCTCCGTCGATCAAGGCTGATCATTTTAAATTTGTTAAGCCTCTCTGTAGGATGATTTTGTATTCTTTCGATCCTAAGTGTGTGTGTCGCGAAGTGAGGCCGCCAAATCACTGATCCATATTCCAGTGTGCTACGAATTAATGAGTAGTATAGGATAATTTTGGTTTAACTTAATTTAAACGGCTTGATATTGCGAAGTACATTACCTAAAGTCTTAAATGCTTTACTGAAATGTGGTCGACGTGCGGGATAAAAGTAAGCTTCTTGAGCAATAAAATACCAAAGTCTCTTATTGTTCCAACCTCAGCTGAGGTATTATTATTAATAGAGTAGTGATAAGTGACTGCGCCGTTAAGTTTATGATTAAAATTCATATTAAAGCATTTCTTAATATTCAAAACATGCATTTTGTATAACACTAATTGACGAAGTTGTTCACATCATCCTGGAGACCAATACAATCAGCAAATGTGTCTACTACCCTCATGATTTTCAGGTCATCTGGGTACAAATAAGGCGTGGAGCTCTTTAAACAATCTGGGAGATGATTTATAAAAATGTTAAAGCGCAGTAGATGCCCCATTTAGGTAAATGAGAGCCTTGAGGAACTCCTGAATTAACTGTATATTTCTGTGACTCGAAATCGTTGACCACCACAAAAAATGGTCGACTTTCAATGTATGACTTTACCCAACAGAGAACCCCTCAATCTATAGCTAGCCGATTTATACATTAATATGCTGGGATAAACCTTATCGAGCGTTTACTAAAATCGGTATAAATAACATGTTGTTTACCTTTATCCACAGCTCTTGTCGCGTTATCAATAAAAGCGGTGAAGTAAGTACTGGTCGATCTACATTTGACGAAGCTATGCTGGTAATTGGAGATATATTGCCTAAAGTAGTTCTGAATAGCAAAGCGGACTATTGATTCCAGTATTATACCAAACGCACAAAGAATTGATAAAGACCTATAATTTTCAACCTATTACGAGTATCATTTTTAAATATCGGTACTACCATCGCAACTTTCCATGCATCAGGAATGGTACCCGAGCGTAGAGAATTATTGTAAATGGTCAATAGCGGTTCCAATATCCATTCATCACATTTTCTGATAAAAATGTTTGGAATAGCACCAGGACATGCACCTTTATTGACATTAGTTTCTCGAGCTTATCCCAAAGTTCTCCGCGTCTTATTTGGATTTGTGAAATCAAGTCAGAGCATACTTTAGGTATCTGCAAATTGCCGCTGGTAGTGGTTAAATTACCTTGAGAGTAAACAGACCCAAAGTAAGACCCAAACATGGTGCACATTTCTTTACCATCATTTGTACTCCTACTGTTATCCGTCATTGTGGATAAATAGCTCCATCCAGATACACCGGTGTCTAATTTTTTCTTTTTCTTTAATTTGTTTTATAAGGCTACGTGAATACCAAGGAGGAAAATTATTACTTCAGATCGGAAGAGAAGAGATTTTGCTTTTGATGATATCACCCATAATAGTCTGGAATTTACCATTTCGTTAACATCCTTACAGACATGGAGAACTGAAGACCAGAATACACTAGCTAAAGAAACTCTGATGGCTTCGTAATCAGCATGCTGGAAGTTATATTTTTTACCACTTAAGTTACTAAAGTAACAATAACTGCCTGACATTCCATTAACTGAAATCGTCAAATATTACTCAAATAATAGGCTCCGACAAATATATGATTTACGCTTAATTCGAGCACTTTTAAAATTACCGGTAAGTTCATTGTTTCTATCAATATCATCACCCCAGATCCCTTGCGGGGTAGGCAAAAAGTACGGAGTTCCAATAGGTTCTTTCCTTGCAAACCTCTCTAGCTTCCTCCATGCTCATAATTTGACTCATACACGCTCGCCGGTTAAAGGGACTTTTGAATTATCCTGCAGATAAAATACGGTTAATTTTTTCGCTTAATAATATTGTGAAATATAACAATTTTATTTTTTTCGGATTTTATCCCGGTTTATTTGGATTTTTAAGTTCCCAACGTTTTGATAGACCACAAATCCTCGTGAAAGAACACCGATTCCTACCAAGGATGGTTCGCGAGGCTATGGAAATTAAAAAACATCCTAATTTCAATAGAGAAGATGGCTGGGTGCTTCCATCGACTTGGGATCCAGTAATTAATATAATCAAATCCAAAACCAAGCATAACACTGCAAGACCTCAAGACACCGTGAGCTCATTCTGCGTAGATCGGACCAGCAAAAACAAAAATAATTAAGAAGTTTGAGGGTACCCCGGAACAACTATGCCTTTTGGCCGTCTAACACCTCAGTCCTTCCCGTGACCATGGGTGCTGCAAAGCACTCGAAACGTCGGGAACTTAAAAATCCAAATAAACCGCGATAAAATCCGAAAAAAAATTAGTTTTATTTCATGTGTAATATTCGCGTAAATGTAAGAACTCAGTATAATAATATTGTTTTTCTTTTTCAGAATCTTTACCTTAGCGATAGCGGGCTGAGTCAGGGGAAGTAGGGAGCGCGGCAAATTGTAAAAACTGTAGCGTATAAAACCGCTGTTCGTAGCCACTGTGATATGTCAATGGGCTTTTATAAAACACTGCAGTGCGGTGAAAACCCCGAAAAACGACGACACACAACGCGTCGTGGTACATTAATTTATAGGCTGCATTCGCGCCCCTGCAAGTCACTCCAACTTCACTTCAGCAAAGGCCTTAGTATTGATTAAATAACAAATAAATACATACATTCACGCCTTTATCCTACTGAGGTAGACAAATACCAGGTACAGTTTGCTACATACTACGATTCTGACACAATTCTTTCGCTTCATTTACGTCCATACATCTCACACATTTCATCGATTCAAATTGCTACGTACTAGATAAATTAAATTTAATGATATTATAAGTGAAATATAACACTGATATTTCAATAGTACAAATTTTATATCGTAAATGCAATAAAAGTGAAAAATAATACATAATATTGCAATCAGCTCACAGTAAATTTTAAGATTTAGCTATCACACAAATTGAATTTTATATTAAAAATAAGAACTTTGCAAAAATTCATTTAAATTAAAAATATATTTTAGTATCATTAACTAGACAGTTAAATGAGGAAATGAATGATATCTTCATAATTCATCATTTTTAAAGAGTTTGTTTACGTCTTTACAATCACAGTGATGCAACTAAAATATTTGTAAACGTGCGCACGCTTGTCAATTAACCAAGCCATTATATATTGTACAAAATTTATAATTAACTAGCTATTACCCACGGCTACGCACGCGTTTATTTTGTAAATTGACATAGGTGGGTCGATTTTTCCGAAATAACACAGATCCTGTATATTATTCCAAGATCTAAGACACCTCCATACTAAGCTTACTTTAAAATCCGTTTAGCTGTGTTACTATGCAAAAATAAAAACTATCCCGCTGGTATCATGCATTTTTCCGGGATAAAAGTAATCTAAAATGATCTCTGAGACATGCTCCACCTTCCAGTAACACTCTATTTAAAATCGGTCCTGCCGATTTGGAGTTTCCGTTTGTCAGTACATACTAATGTAAGTATTGACAAACAAACATACAAAGAAAAATTTAAATCCCACCAAAAATATTTTCATGTAAAATGTTGCCAAGACGAGACCAGACCACACTGTCAAAAAGTTATCAGATCTCATGTGGATCCAAGCTTCTAACTCTACACGCCCTAACTTCACAAACTCTACACCTTAGTCAAAACATGTAGCTTGGCCGTTTCGTTACTATAAGAACTATTGTCTAACAGAAAAGTAATGCACAGTAATAAATTGAATTTATGTATTTACATATATAATGTATGAATCAATTTTTCACCTTACACCCATGTGACAGTAGCTAAACGGCCAAGCCACATAATTTAACTAAGGTGTAGAATTTGTGAAGTTAGGGCTTGTAGAGTTAGGGCGTATAGAGTTGGGGTGCTAGGTCGGACAACCTCCTCGTGGTGCATCCTGGGCGCCGGCGGCAGTACCCTTCGTTTCCCGGAGGGACCGCCGGCGGCGGCGAATAGTCCGGCGCGTGTGGCGCGAGTCGCCATGCTGCCCCTCACAATCTCTGCCTTTCCGAGAGGGTGGGGCGCAGCGGGCAAATTGTAGAAGCATTGCTCGGGGGTTCTAGGTACCTCTCTGGGCTTCAGAGAGGACCAGTGAGACGCCGCGATAACGATAGTCGGGAGAGGGCGCGTAGCCGTAACATAACCCTTCCCTTCCCTTTGTCTACCCCCATCCCTAACTTCCTTCCCAATCCTTTCCCTTCCCCTCCTAGTCGTCGGGTCTGGTGTGCGCTTACCCCGCCTCCAGACACGGTCTTAGACCACCGATGGCGAACCCGTAACCGGCAACGATAAGCTTCGGCTCTACGCTGGGACGGGGGTTCTGCTTTCGCCGGGTGGGCCGCGTGGAATAAAACCACTTTAAAAAATTACCAGCTGCAGGTGCGGCAACCCGAGGTACCGGCCGACCCCTGGGTGTATATAGGCTTGCCCAGGTGCAGGGGGCTCCGCCCGGGTCGACGTATTATTTCCCCCATAAGCGTGGGACTAATATGGAAAACCTAAATAAAAATAATAATGATGAAAAGAAGGAGAAGGTTCTTAAAGGAACAAAGGACATCAAGTTGCAGGTGATGAGACACCTGAGAATTATTATAAGACAAATTTGTGTAAAAACCTATCTCGTTTTTATTCCACGGGGGTTACGGAATGCGTGTAAAAGGTATACATATACTGACAGATTCGAAGTTAGTCGATGGGGCAGTATCTTTGTTTAACCAAGTACTCAGCGCTAAAATCGGAAACAGAATATCTGTCCATAAAAATTTAAGCACTTTATTTGTTGATATCGTTTCTAAAGAAATTTTTCCGATTGAATATGGAGGTCAAGAAAGATCAGTAAAAAAACTTCATAGTAAGTATTATGATATTTACATAAAATGTACAATTTTATGGTTTATTTATTTATTTATTTATCCTTTATGCACAGTTGGTACATGGGCGGACTTAATGCCTTAGGCATTTTCTGCCAGTCTACCTTTGGGTGATGCAGAAACTAGTGAAAGCAGGTGCAAATCCGAGTTGGGTGAGAAAGAAAGATAGAAATAGCAAAAAAATAAATATTAAATCTTACTAACTCAATAAAAATATATATGGATCTATAATATACATACATACATATCCATAATTATATAAACATAAAATATATACGAATAGCTATATATACATATATATAATATATAAAAAAATAAAATAAAAATACAATACTTATACTTTGTTAACGTTGAGATAATTCTACCAATGTTTTGTGCAGATAATCCTGCACTTTTGTTCTGAAACAAAAACGATCGTTTGCCATCCTGACATCCAGTGGTAGCGCATTCCATAGCAAGATGGACTGAGTAACGAAAGAAGAGTGAACAAAGTCCGAAAGTTTCGGTTTGTCAAAAAATTGATTATTTAACGAGAGTATAATAAAGATATTATGATATACTATCAGGATCACAAGACCAAGCACAATTGCTGACCGAGTCATAAGCTTGAACGTGACAGCACGTTTTCGCAACAGCGCTACTATAACTTCAAATAGTTTAACATAAGCTCAGAGAAATGGTATGAAACTACGATTGGAATCTTTTTAAAATTCCTTTAAAAAGATCTCAACCCTTCGAGGAGTTTCTATTTTTGTTACAGAGGGCTAATAAAGCATTTTACGTTATAGCAAGTAATTCGAGGAATCATGCAGTCGCATTCATCTTTATGTAGTAAATTTGTATTGTGAAAAGGATTGCATTATCAACTCGGTAGCATTACGGTAACGTCAATCTGTTTATGCTCAGCCCTCTAGTTGCTCGATTCATGGCAAATTAGTTTTGGTCCATTCTTGGTCTTTTACGACATCCACTGAAAGAAGAAGTGACGCTATTCTATTATCACATGACTTATATACACGTATGATAAAATATTATTTACAGATGATTGGTTGGAAGTAATGGCTTCTGAAGACAATATACAATATTTTAGTGAAATGAAAAATGCTGCTACGATAGAAACTTTTAGACCAGCAAATAAATTTAACTGAGAATACGCCAACATGCCGGGGTCTTGTAGATCATTGACTGTAGATTAATATTGTAGTTTTTATTTAATAATTTAGGCCACAATGGAGTTCGTGTTAATTACAGATTTGATTTGGATATACCCAACAATGATGATGATAATAAGATGATATGACATGCATAACAATAAGATCATTAAAGAATTGACGCGCTTAAATTATAGAAGACTAATAGTTTCCCGCGACTTCGTACCCGGTCGACAACAGCGCCACCTACTGGGTCTGTGTTATATAGCCTATGTTACTTCTGGATAAGGTAGCTTTCTAATGGTGCATGAATTTTTTAATATCGGTCCAGTAGTTTTTGACTTTATTCGATACAAACATACACAAATACAAATTTTTACTCTTTATAATATTAGTATAGACTAGCTATTACCCGTAGCTTCGCACGCGTTTATTTTGTAATTTGACGTAGGTAGGTAGAATTTTTTGGGATAGCATTATTCCAAGACTTAAGAGACACTTCCATGTTAAGTTCAGAAATACAGAAATCTTGCATTTCCCGAGCTTAAAAATAGACTGAGACACTCTCTGAAAAACCCTCCTTTTCCAGTGATAGTCTTTTTAAAATCAGTTCCACCGTCCTGGATTTTAACACGGAAAAACAGTTTTTTATTGTGCCGTATGCCCTTAAAATGTCTTCTTTATTTTAAAATCACAAATCCCAATTCCCGTAAGCTGTGCGGGGATCGTAAGTTAAGCAGTCTACGTTTTATCGCTTAAACCAAGTCGTCTTTGTTTTGCAAAAGTATTTATAAAAGTTACACTGTCACGCCTATATTCCCCAGCGTAAGTATTTTTGTCTTTTAAATAATCATCTGGCACATAATAAGCTCGCTTACTAAGCGTACGTTTAATACAAGCTTTAAATTTATTGTCAATAAGTTTAGTGACATCAAGAGGAATTTAACCCCATGAAAGAAGTCAGAATTTTTGACAGACAAAGTTGCGGTGGATCTAATTTATTTCTATGTCGTGTATTATAACAATGCCTATGGCCTAGCTGATTAAACAGATCTATATGTTTTTTGTATACATTATGTTTTCATAAATATACTGACATGGCATCGTCATAATATTGGCTTCTTTAAACAATTCTCTTAAAGAGTGGCGACTACCTAAGTTATAAATTGAAAGTACCTTTTTTGTAAGATAAAAATAGACTCAATGTCAGCTGCCCTACTCCACAATAATATACCGTAAGTCATGACACTATGAAAGTAACTTCTTGCTTACTGTTTTTAATGTTTCGTGTTCGTTATGTAAGTTATTATATATACTGCATCTACCCAATACACCTAGTCAATTATTTTACTTGTCAATGTTCAATATTAATTTTTAGTTTACAAATATGCTCACATTACATTACATTTCTAATGAACTTGATGAGTTTGGTACTCAACTTTCTCGATCTTGTAACAAAGAGTATGAAGGATTTAAAGATACTTCACTTAAATATTCGTAGTGTCAACCACAATTTTGAGAAACTTTGAGCTTTTCTTGTCAGTATTCATGTGACTGCAGACGTCATTTGTCTATCAGAATGCTGGATTAACAAAACTCCGATAATTCCTGTTCTAGAGGGATATTCATCATATTAAACATTGAGTAATAATAACCAGAACGACGGGGTTATTATATACATCCGGTCTTACTTAACTCATCAAGTAAGGGAACCTGATTTCTTGGATGGTAACTGCTTAGTTTGCAAACTCAACTCTAGTAATTTAGTCATAATTGCACTGTATCGGTCCCCATCTTTTCTTAATCATGATAATTTCATCAAAAGTCTAGATAATGTGCTTCTAACTCAAATCAGAAACATGTTATTATAGTAGGTGACATGAACATTAATATTGCTTCTTTGGAATTGAACCCGAAGGCGAATGAATACCTTAATCTAACTGCATCGCATGGATTTCTTCCAACTCACACTCTTCCCACCCGTCTAAATAACTGCTTAGATCACGTTTTTCTAAAATCAGATGCAAAATCAACGACTATTGTAGTAGACACTTACATAACAGACCATGCACCAGTCCTCGTATGTGTCGAAACTATACCTATGCGCGTCCACGCCAACTATTCACGCTTAGTTACTGATTACCCTGCTGTCTATAAAGAAATTTCTAATACAGATTTCACCGATGTTTTGAAATCCAACGACGTGAACTGGGTCACTAGTTATTTGGTTTCCACAATTGACCAAATTATAAAAAAACATTTAAGAACTGTTAAAACATCATCAAAATGTAGGCTCCTTAAACCGTGGATTACTCCCGGATTGCTGAGGTGTATCCGAAATAGAGATTCTATGTGCCGTGCTTTTAAAAAGGAACCTAATAACTACTTGCTTAAGATTACTTATGTTCGTTATAGGAATTTTTGCAATAAATTACTTAAAAGATTAAAACGCGCTTATGAAAAAACCGAATTCATGAAAGCCAAACATAATGTAAAAGCTACATGGAGAGTAATTAAAAGCATAACTGACTTGCATCGTATTGCTACACCCCCTGTAGAACTAATTAATCATTCAGTGAATACAATTTCCGCGCTTAACCAGATTAATAACTTTTTCTCTAATATTGGTAGAGACCTAGCTGAAAAGATCCCTCCCACAACTATACCTAATCCTCAATTTTCTCAATCACAATCATTTGTAAACTCTTTTGCTCTACTTCCCACGGACGAGGTCGAAATCAGGGAATTAATTTCTGGTCTACGTACAAACTCTGCGGTTGGCTGGGATGGTGTGTCTCCTCAGATCATTAAGGCATGTGCACCTAAACTGATTCCATTGATTACTCATATTTGCAATATCTCAATTGCCACGGGCACCTTCCCTAATATGTTTAAGAAGGCTATTGTTTATTCCGTTTTCAAGGGTGGAGATAGAGGTAGCGTGAACAACTATAGGCCAATTTCTGTATTACCTGCCATCTCGAAAATATTGGAAAATCTTTTAAATACTCGTTTAATGAAATATTTAGAAACACATAATATCCTAGCACCTAATCAGTTTGGGTTCCGAAGCAAGAAATCTATGGAAGATGCGGTTGCGGCGTTGGTTGAAAGCATTGTTGAAAAATTAGACTCTAGAAATTTGCCTTGGAATTTTTTTAGACCTTACTAAGGCCTTTGACACCGTCTCTATTCCCCACCTTTTGTCGAAAATGGAAGGACTTGGAATTCGAGGCAAAGGACTTGATATTTTTAAAGACTATCTCTCAAACAGAACCCAATGTGTCAAAATAGGTTCACACATCAGTAATACTGTGACTCTCACTTATGGTGTTCCACAAGGCTCTATTTTAGGCCCTACACTTTTTCTCATTTATATTAACTCACTTTGTCAACTCTGTGTTCCAAACTGTTCCATTTTTACGTATGCTGATGATACAGCATTACTCATTCATGGAAAGGACTGGATCGATGCATTTTCCCACGCTGAGTATGCCCTTGGCCAAGTTATGAGCTGGCTTTCCCACAACCTTCTCACTCTGAATTTAAATAAGACCACCTACCTGACCTTTGCCCTAAAGCAAGCGTTGCAACCGAAACTGGACTCTTTTATACTTAAAGCGCACTCATGCTTAATCTCTCCTCCATACACTGGTTGTAGTTGCAGATCGGTGAAGAGGTCTAACCAAACCAAATATCTTGGTGTACAAGTTGATAGTCTTTTAAACTGGAAACCACAATTAGAATCGCTAACGTCTCGCACAAGGAAACTTATCTTTATCTTTAAAAAACTGCGGTACTCTGCAGATATCGAGACACTAAAAACTGTGTACTATGCACTTTGTCAAGCCATCTTATCATACTGCATCTCTGTGTGGGGGGGTGCATCTAAAACCATGTTCTTGATATTGGAGCGCGCTCAACGAGCGGTGTTGAAGGTCATGACCTCTAGACCTTTCCGATACCCAACTTGTAAGCTGTACACCAATTGTCAGGTCCTTACTGTGAGACAGTTATTTATTCTCCATACGATCCTAAGGAAGCACTCTTCTCTTAAGTTTGACAGCAACGCCTTAAGAAAGCGACGAGCATATAATATTTGTCCATCAACAGCTTTTAGAACGACTTTGGCCAAACGACACTTTAAAGTCATTGTAAATATTATATATAACAAAATGAACAAAATGTGTAATATTTATCCTATGAACAGGCATCAATGTAAAATAAGTGTAATTAAATTTCTTCTAACTAAAAATTATGTTGAAACAGAGAATATGCTCAAATTTTAATTATTCCAACTGAAACTATAAAATAAAACTTTATTTATAATACTTGCTCGCAAGTATTTGTCCACACCGTGCACTTTTTCGAGAACACATTATACATTCTAATAAACTCTGCTGTGATGTCATAGTTCTAGCTCAACTTTCTAAGAAGCGAGCACTGGTGTCCATAACACAAGTTAATTCTTAATTTGGGCACCTGAGTTCAATCAAACAGTTTAAAACAAAAATATAATGTCATTTGATCTATTACTATTACTTGTATGATGTAATCTGTTGTGTTTCATTGTACACTATTTTTGGTGAAATAAAGTATTATTATTATTAAAAAAAAAAAAACTAAAATAGACCATCCGCACTATGTCCACATCAGGAAGTTGTCTAATCTTTCTTATGGCATAGGCAGCGGCACTGAGCCGTTTACCTAAACTCTTAATATGAGGGCCCCATTGTAACTTAGAGTCAAGCGTAATCCCTAAGAAAAATGTGTCATTAAAAAACTCAAGTTTTTATTTTTGTTCAATATAATATCACATGTAGGATTTTTCACTTTTGGTAAAGAAAACCTTATACATTTAGTTTTTTTTGTTATTAAGCACTAAGTTATTGGTTGTGATCCAATTATGTACTTGAAGGATAGCGTCATTTACCTTGTCAATGTTATTTACATGTCTATCTATTTTAAAAATCATAGAGGTATTGTCAGTAAATAACACTACCTTCGTTTGTTTTTCAATTACTTGAGGTAGGTCATTAATATATACCAAACATAGAAACGGACCCACTACTAACTGGAGCTCCTAGAGATTTAATTTCGTTTATGTGAACACACTGTGGTCTCCTAGGTCAGATTTTAAAAGATCGAGTGCTCTACCATGGATTCCGTAGTGCTCTAGTTTAAGCAACAGTGTTTCACGTTCAACACAATCAAATGTCTTCAACAGGTCGCAAAAGATGCTAATGGCATCCTGTGAGTTCTCTCACACATCAAAGATATGCTTTATTAGGGTACTTTTGGTGTCCAACGTCCTTTGGTGAAGCCATATTGTTGATCGTGCAGGATGTTATTAGTTTTAAAATGATCTAACATTTGAATAAGCATTACCTTTTTAAACACCTTGCTGAGCACTGGCAAGACAAACACTGGCCTGTAGTTGTTCGGATCATTACTATCGCCGGATTTGAACAGTGGTATTACTTTACTAAACTTCATTAAATCAGGTAATACTCCCTAATCTAAACACATATTAAAAATTAAAGCTCAGTGAGGCGCGATTGTATGAATAAAAGATTTACACACTCTTACAGACATGCCCCATAGGTCTTCAGTTAATTTTTGATTTTTAAATCATTAAAGACTTTAATGACAGACCGTGGACTAATATGTTTGAACCTCAACTCTACAGGACAAGCGCCAATGTTATTTTTAACAAATGAAATTGCAAGGGTTGAAGAGGAATTCACAGCTTTAGTTGACTCTAGTAGAATATTAGTTAAAAATCTTTCAAATTCTTGAACTACTTCTCTATCTGTGTTAAATAGACCATGCGGAGTCTTAAGAGTCAAGTCTGTACTGCGTTGTTTAAACCTCCTAGTTTGATTATTAATAATTTTCCAGGTGGCCTTTACTTTATCATCTGCAGATTTAATTTTTTTACTCATATGAAGCGCTTTAGCTTCCAGACTCACTCTTCTAAACGTTTTAGAGTAATTTTTAAAGTACCTTGCAAAACTTTCATTATCATTTTGGGATTTGTGATCATACAATTTAAATAGCCTTTTCCTACTTCTAAAAATTCCAGTAGTAGCACAATCACAGAAGGTAAACTTGGGTTTAATATTTTTTTACTTTAACGGGAAAATTACTAATAAATTCTGTTTGTAATATTGAAAAAAATGGGCATGGAATATACCAGGGTCCTTTGAATTACATATGGGAACACCTAATATATTCTTTAAGACACTATTTTGCAAACTCATAGGTGTCATATGTCTACATTTAATGGTAATACCTTTACTGGTGTAATATTATTAAAGGTATGTATGATCCGATGGGAACTACTGCTTGATCTAAGTAATCGCAATTACAAAAAATATTGTCAGTGCATGTAGCAGAAGTTAAAATTATTCGAGTCAGTTCGAAAAAAATAAGCTTAAGAGTCTGTCACTGTACCATGTTTGTTTTAAAATATTTATGTTGATGTCACCGCAAACTACAACAGGCTTGTTACTCGTGAAAGTTTTATTCAGCACATCTCCCATTTCAGATTCAAATTTTGTAAAGTTCTGACTATTAGGGGGTCTGTATACACACACAATAATACGCTTATCCAGCTCAACACAAGAAATTTCAACACACTGTTTAACTGAAAGCCCAACTATATCACTACGTTCTCTCGACTTTATATTATTCTTTACCAAAATTAATATACCCCCATGAAGCCTGGACTTACGAATATAGTAACTTAAAACCGAATAATTGGCATTATTGAATAATATTTCGTGTGATTGAAGCACATGTTTACAAATACAAACAACATCATATTTCGTTTTTTCCATAAATAATTTTTATGATTTTAAAGAGTATCCTTGTATAGTCTGATAGAATAGATTCAAACTACCACGCCTCTCTTCCTCCTTAATCAAAAGATTTAATTTGCGAGAGGTTCTACAATGTACCTCTGTTGTCAACCGCTGTCGTTTAAACAGTTTATCACAGTATTACTAGAAAAACTATGTAATACTGACTCGTTTCTTATACTAGATTTTGTTATATTACTTATACCGGAGTTAATATTATAAGCTAACAAATTAGAAGGAAATTTGCTTCCTGAGTCAATTTAAACCCACTAACAAACTTGTTAATGTCAAAAAATAGTTTTATTTTATGTTTGTTGTTAATGTTTATTGTCATTATGAATTGACAACATGAACATATAATTATTCAAATATTAAATAATTATTTTATTCTCTCTCTTTCTCTGAAATCTTATTTATTAATAATTTATAAGGCATTATTTTTCTTCTTATTTATTAATATTATAACAATAGATGGTTACATTATGGTTTAGTTGACTGTGTAAAAGTGAACCAAAGCCTGCCGCAAGTTGGTCAAAGAAAACTAATGTTTTGTAGTCCACATCACGTCTTCTCGAACGAATTCTTGTACGGGCGGTATATGCTTGGACCAAGACGAGGATGTCAAGGGGGAACAGGTACATGAGAGATTGGTCAGAGACTTATATCTCTCTGCATTATATTTCACTAAATCTATCAACTCTCAACTCTGATTAGCAGCAGCCTGCTTACTGATTTGGAGGGGTTTCAAGTCTGAAATGGTCTTATGAGCTTCAATTAGTTAAATTTCCAGCTCCGATATACGTCTCTGAGCCAGTTCATGTGTATCACCAAACTGTTATAAGCTAGATATAATATCACGGAGCCGTTGATATTGGTCCAGAATGACCATAGGTATGTGCAATTCGGCCAAATCATTCTTAAGCTCGGTGTTCTTGTCAAATATTTTTTTTACTTCCACCTCGCTGTCATTCCTCTCCTGCAACATTTGTTGGCACAGGTTTTTTGACAACTCCCGTTCCTTGAGTTGCCCGGAGCTTGTCCTCTGTATTACAGGTTGTTGCTCTGCGGGTCATCATTTTACTAGAACGTGAGAATAGGTGTCAGTAACAAAAAAAAATTGTAAAAAGCTTTGGTAAAAGGAAAATAAAAAGATATTAAATATAAGAAAAGGAATATAATTAAACATTACAAAAAGAAGGAAGGAAGAAATTAAATATTACAAAAAGTATAAAGTGATGAAAAGGTGGGCAAATTAGTCAATTACTAAAAATCGTTTTTATTTTAGATTAATATTTAGTTTTTCTTTAAATATTCGTGGTAATGGCCGAGAAATACGGAACAGTACTACAAGTAATATTAGTCGCAAGAATTGATCAGCGTTAGCATAATTATCCAATAAATTAGGTATAACAAAATTTACAGGATGATAATATTTATCCCAAATACCTACTAATAGATGAAACAAATCCGACCGCATTTGTTATAAATATCTATTGGACCATTCACAGTGCGCGACCTCAAATCAGTTCGTGCTAAGCCCTGTGAAGCATATTATGATGATAGTTAGCCAACTAATTTTTTATGTTCTTTTCGTAGTTACTTTCTTTAAAACAGCCCCGCTTTCAAGCTCGCAAGTTTGCATACGCCCGTAACGAATAATGAACAATTTATTCACAAAATGTTAGATGTCGTAAAATCACGTAAGTTTAGACGACCTGGGCACTTTGGCCACACAAAAAATGCACTAAAATCACGTGAACGAAGTCACAGGTGGGTAGAGGAATCTTCGATATAGATGAGAAAGTTTGTACAATTCCCAAGTAACACAAAAAACTTGTAAAAGAGCGCATTAACCGAGTTTCTTTACTCTCTAGGCTGTTTAGAAAAGCTGTAGTAAGGCTGAATAAGCGCTTGCAGACTTCCATTGAGTTCTCATCCGACAGCATAAATCGCTTCAAAATCGAGCAACTACAACCGATGACCTACTTAAGCAACAAAAGACTCAAATCCTAGAAATGCAAGCAGTAATAAATAAGCTATCTCTGCATAATAACAGACCAAAACAATGAGCAGGTCAGTTGAATGTAGAATTGGTTGGGATTCCGGAAAACAAAAACGAGGATTTGACCAGTATCGCCTTACGTATAGCTGCCAAAGTAGGTATTAATATGAGTTCCAGTGAGATAGAAAGCTGCACGAGGGTGCAAACAATGAATTCGGATAAAGGACGATCTCGCAATATTATCGTTAAAATGAAAGCTCGTATATCCAAGGATACCCTCATCGCTGGCGTTAGAAAACGTCGAGGCATAACTACTGGAGACTTAAGATACGCTGACGAATCTAGAAAAATGTTCGTAAATGAACACCTTACACAGGATAATAAGAAACTATACAAAATGTGTCGCACTAGAGCAATCAAAGTATACACAGTAATACAAGTATGTTTGGCTAAAAAACTGCAAGACTTATGTTCGCCGAAACGATACTTCACCCCATGTCCTAATAGACTCAGAAGCACATCTCAACATGTTAAAATAAATAATCTAACTTTGTTTCACTTATTACGCCTTGTAATAAATACAACGGAAAAGTTTTTATTAAAAATTTTGTATTATTACGGAGGTAAAGTATTTAATTGCATACATTCCTTTCATTCACATACTCAAACACACACACTCACTTGTACTATCCTTGTACTATTTTACTCTATCAACTAATATACACTTATATACAATTCATATTTACTTATTATTTTTCGTCTATTTACTTATTACAAATTATATTATTCAATATAACACAACATTTAAAATATTGTAAGTGCCCTATAATACACACAAATAATAATGAGCTATTGTCGTGGTTATTATCTACAACACTTTTCTGTTTTATATACTTAGTCATTTTTGAATACTTTTAAAACGTTAACTAAAGCTAGTTGGTATCATTTAGGTAAATATATACTAAAAATTAAAGTAGCAGCCCCGTATATTATTTATAATATAATGGTTTTATTAATAAGGAAAATTAATAAAGTGCAACAAAATTCACGTAATTCAATTCATTATCAGTGTACTACCAAAACGCACGGGGACCAAGCACGAAACTAAATAAATTATATCTATAAATACTGAATAACGACTACGATATAATTATCATAACAGAAACTTGGTTGCACGAGAGCATATTTGATACAGAAATCTGCGACAACCGATATGTAATCTTTCGCCAGGATCGTGTATTATCGGGCCCGGGCAAATCCTCGGGCGGTGGTGTCGCAATTATCGTCCGCCGTACACTTTGTTGAACTTTGAATGACTCATAGGAACAGCCGAGTTCCTCGATCGAAACATTATGGGTAACAATTCCTAAACGTGTTATAACTCCCCTCCATGCGGGCGCACATGCACCCACCGCTCGCCGCGCTTGTCCTTCTTCACACAATGCTTATCTACTTCTATTAGTTGTTTATATACCTGGTTAATCATTGAAACATAGCTGCACTGACGATGTACACGCCCGAGATATTGACTATTTTTGTGAACTCGTTATCTGACAAAATTACTCCGAACGATTATTACGTCATTGCCGGAGATTTTAACCTTTTTAATATTCAATGGAACACGGATGGGCCCACATATCTAAGACAAGGTTCTTTAGCACTTCAAAACGCGGGTGAATATTTAATTATTGAAATGACTTTACACAATCTTCGACAGTGCTCTTATTTTAAAAATAATTGTAACAATACTTTGGATTTAGTTTTTTCAAATATCGATATCGAAATTATACACTGTTTAAGTCCCCTAACTGTTGTCGATTTTCATCCCCCGCTTACATTTGACCTTAACATAACTATTACTCCATTAAAACGTATACCAATAAAAAAATTCAACTATAACCGCGCTGCATTTGACGAAATAAATAATGAGTTAAATAGTATCGACTGGAAAACTCACTTAAACTTAGGAAGCGTTGAAACGGCCACAGATTTTTTCTACAAACAAATAAATATCACCATGGAAAAAAATATCCTCTTAAAAAAATCGTTTAGGTCTGGTAGGCCGCCCTGGTGTACAAAGTTACTTAACAAACTTTTAAAAGAAAAAGCCAAAGCACATAGATCCTGGAAAATGTATGGTAACAAAGCAAACTATAATACATTTTCTTTATTGCGCAAACGGGCATCAGTGATTCATACAGAATGTTATACCAAATACATGCATAATACTCAAGAAGCCATCATTAATAATCCGAAACATTTTTGGGCTTATCTAAAAACGAAACGTGATCCCTCACACACTTACCCCACTAAAATAACTTACAATAATAATACTTATCTCGACGGTCCTGCTATAGCAAATGCATTCAATTCGGTCTTCAAAAGTGTTTTCTTTTCCCCCGCTAAGGAGCGTCTGTGTCTGGATAGAAAGGTCTATCCGGACACAGAATTGCTGGTCCCATCAGGAAGTGATGTTAGGCACGTTCATTGCTTTAACGTCTCCAAGGAACAAGTTCTCACTGCATTAAAACACGTCGATACCACGAAGGGACCTGGCAGCGATAACATTACCCCTCTATTTATTTCTCGTTGTGCCGAATCTCTGGCCTATCCTTTGTTTATTTTATTTAATCGCTCCCTTGATGCTGGCCACTTCCCTAGTAAATGGAGTGAGGCTCATATAGTCCCTGTTTTCAAAAAAGGTTCTCATGTTAAAGCCGAAAATAACAGACCAATATCTATTCTAAACGTGTTTGCTAAAATCTTTGAAATGTTTATTTATAACTTTATATACTCTACAGTGTATCATGGCATACCTGGCTCCTTAAGGGTAGACCAACTATATGCAATTTATACAAGAAACTACACGCCGACGATTTTTTTTTTTTCTTAAAATTAATAATATTTATGACTGTTATAAGCTACAGAACGACTTGAGACGTCTAGCATCCTATTACGAACTCAATCGTATAACAATTAATGTTGCAAAATGTGAAGCTATAACTTTTACACGTAAACCAAAACCTATCGTATTCACATATAAAATTAACGGCACGAGTATAAAAAAGGTAGAGGTTATCAGAGATTTAGGCATTTTTCTTGATAATAAGCTAACATTTAGCCCGCATATTGATCATGTCACGAACAAAGCCTACGGAAATTTAGGCTTCGTACTACGCACTTGTCAACCTTTCAATAATTTGGTCTGCATTAATCTTCTATATTATTCCTATGTTCGAAGTATTATAGAATATGGTAGCGTAATATGGTCTCCGCAATATCAAGTATACATAGATAAAGTTGAACGACTACAAAAGAAATATTTAAAATTCCTAGACTTCAAAATTAATAAGCTTCATGAAAAATATAACGACAGATGTATTTATCACAAACTACTGCTTTTAAAAGATCGAAGATTAATGTTAGACCAAATGTTATTTTATGACATTATTTATGGTAATTTGGATAACTCATATTTACTTGAGCAAATTAGATTCACTACGCCCTCTCGTCGCACCAGACAAACAAATTTATTTTCCACGACTTTCGCACACACCAATTATGCACGCAACTCACCTATAAATAGGATTTGTTCTGCACATAACCACATGTTCTCTGATTCAAACTCAAACATAGATCTTTTAAATAACAGCAAACAAGTTTTTAGAAAAAGAGTTTTTAATAAACTGTTCACCAGATTCAAACTGACATCCTCACACACACACGCACACACACTCGTACACGTCCTGACACCCATCGCAATTAGTACTTATATTTTCTGTAAATTATTTTTATTATATGCCTTTTATATTTTAGATAAGATCACTTTCATAAAGCTACAAAACTTCCTCTCCTAATATGTGTAATTACTTTAGGAAAACCTATAATTGGCTTAATTTAAGTTCATTATGTATTGTTTAATATTTTGTATCACCATAGCTGTTGGTTTTCTATATAAAGTAAATAAATAAATAAATTATACAGACCTTATAACTCATATTTAGGGCCAAATTATAGAACCTAGGTCTGTAGAACTGGCCTAAACAGCTGTTTAAAAGTGGTATAGAGGCTGACCAAATATTGCTTTAAGGATGATAACAACCCATACTGAGTAAGAGATCTGTTTTGTACAGGTCTTACTCAGCTTGAATAGCAAGAAAGACTGTATAATGGATTTGAATATTTTTCCATTTATTATTTAGTGGATCTTGCACCTGATAAAGAGAAGATACTTCCTCTCTTAAGTAGTTGTTGTGCTACTTGGCTTATAATTCAATTAATTAATCAATCACATTAAAAATTATCAAATTTACACTTAATAATAAAAATAATAAAATTCCACCCAACACATACTGCCTCTTACTTCAAGAAGCAATATTAAATACATGAAATTTTCTGCAGACTAAACAAGATATTACTATCATCACCCCTTCATCCTACAACCATACATTCCACGGATATGATTTACGTACTCGCCACCCGAACGTATGCTCTCAAATTAGTCTTAATCCTGGTATGCACTTGGTTTAAGCTCGTGTATATCTGAAAACCAGTGAAAAACCGAGAAAAGCAAATCAAAGACATAGTAAGAATAAAAGGTATATGTTTGATCTGTGCGATCAGGCCATGTACTGCTTGACCTAGATACAATACGTTCTATACCTATACCTTTATTTGCGTTTATACTTTTTGGGAGTGCTTATTAAAATATAACTTGCTCGAAATCTCCATAAAGTTAATAATCAATTTTCGAAATGGAACAAACTACGTGCCTATTCGAATTTTAAGTAGCGTCGACGCTCTTGTTTTTTCGTGCGTAAATACGTTTTTGAACATGTGTTTAAATCATTAATTTAATTTTATGCTTTTGCGATGCACGTATTTGAAAAAAAAAATACCTTTTCTCAAACTTTTTATAAAATATACGTAAAGATTATATTTACGACCGACCGTATGTTGCTTTGACAGTGATGTCTAAAATCTTAGCTACCGAAGAGTAAGGAACTTCCTCACCATGCGCGCCGTGTCCAAGAGCACTGCCTTCTGTATTAGACCATTCACCCAGTTGGATGATGGAAAAGTTTCGAAGTTCTTCGCTCTTAGGTTGTTAACTGTCACAATCTATTGGAATAATATTATTATAGTATTCAAATCAACATCTTATATGGTGGTTATTTCATGGTCCAGGTCCATATAATTTGATATATTTTCTTTTTTGGCCTTTATAAGATTCTTAGCATGTGAAATAGCGTCATCAACTAACAATAGATTACACATCGATATATCACCACGGTATCAGCCAAAGCCATTTATTGGCTACAATAGCTCTGTCCGTGAAGAGCTTGAAATAGCCACTATCGAGAATAAGAGTTCCTACGTTATGTAGTTCTACAGAATTTACAAAGATGCGTTTAAGAAAAAAATGCTTGTGGTCCTGGTTACCTGGCCACATAATCCATCTCTGATATAAACCAAACACAGACACGGCAAGGTGTCACGTGTTTGCGCCTGAGTTTAAGAAAGCCACAGAAAAAATAAAACACATAATAAATAGGTACAGGAGGCTGGCTTCATACAACGACCGCTAACAGGCGCATGCATAAATAAACTCGTGTTTACTAATAAAGAAGTACGTAGTCAAATATAAAGGCCGGCGTGACTTTATAAAAATATATTTATTTAACAATACAAATTAATAATAGATACTCAAAATATTAATGCAGTCAATTAATATTACTTAACGTTAGTGCAAACGGTAAGAGAGCAGAGTCGATATTGAATGTACTTTGCTTGGCGATGGCTATTTATAGGCATCGGCATGTAAAAAACTGTTTCTAGAAGGAACCCACGCATTATGCGTCTTATTAATTGATATTGATTATTAAGCATAACAGTTATTAGAATTGGACTGAGATTAAACAACCTGATATCTGTTTACATGATAAATACGCAGCTGAGGCAAGTTAAGCTGATTAAGCAAAACAGTACTTGGAATTATATTCTATGAGCAATAGTCTATTGTTATTGCATCATCTTTTAAAGTACTTGCACTGAGCTGTATACTGGTCTAGTATACATAACTACGTACTACCTTCTTTGGTTTGTGTTTACGACGATCTTGGGTCGAATCAGTCGAACCACTCGTCAAAGTGAAGAATACCCTACCACACGGTAGGTGTGGTCGTGGTGTGGCTACGAGAGTGGAGAAATCAAGAGAGGTATGTAAGGAAAGAACCTTTTCAAACTTAAGGTATAATTATAGATTCTTTTTTACGAAGACAGGTAAAGTGGTAAGTAGAGTAATAAGATTTGGTTCATAATATTGATATCATGGTTGGAAAAACGCAGTGCATAAATTATCCAGCAAGGGGTACTGCCAATGCGCAGCCTAGTAGGAAGCCATAAACAGCAAAAACAAACAAAAAAACCAAAACAAGTTTGGGTACTAACAATTATCATCAAAAGTGTTAACCAGTATTATCCTTATTGACAATTTCGTTCAGTTATAATCATACACTGGAAGTGTTTAAACGTTTGATTAATACGGGCACACGTTTTTGTAATGGAAAACTTAAACAATGATAAGATATTAGAATTTCGACCAGACACGCTCGACGCGGTCAGAAAAGACGTGAATTTGGATAGACGTGGTATAGATGAGGCGATCGACTTGTTACAGGATTGGCTGAAAAAACAGATGCATTTCGCTAAAAAGGATTTTAGTAAGTAACAACTAAACTTTTATGAACTAAACTAGACTATGTAAGTGACTATCCCCGCGTGAACCTAGTGTATCGTAAAACATAAGATTTAAAATAAGAACTGCTATAATATAATGTTTCGAAACCAAATTTCTTGACCTCTCCTAGGTACAGATTTATACATATGATTTCTGAGTACTATATTGGTTGACATATAGTCTGTCCTTTTAGGTATTTAATTTTATATAAACAAATCAATTAAATGCTGATATTTCCTATAATTGAAGGAGTACACGCGCTATGAACATGTAATTGCTGAATAAAACAAGTTTTGGATCCCAAATAAATCGATCAATCAAATATAAATCATGACTGCATGCATAACAAAAATGACTGCCTTATTGGTCTAGATTCTAGTGGCAAAGCGCATTGCTTTGGAATCACGAGGTCCTAGGTTTAAATCCTTGGTCGGATAAATGACTTTTATTCTCACAAAAATTCCCAGTCTGAGTCCGGAGTTTGGAATTGTGCCTGGTATATGGCAATAGGCTCGCCCCCTATTATATGGGCCCTAACATTGTCGGCGAAAAGTGAGTGTACTCAGTACACCTCTGCCACCCCTGTTTGGTAAAATAGGCGACGGTGTCAATCAAAACTAAGAACTTTTAAAATTCATTTTGTGTATCTAACCGATTTTGCTTATACATTTCACAATTTTTAAGGCTAACTATAAGCTATCAAAATGGATGTGCATGTACTGAGATCTTAGATTTACGTGAAGTTTACACATGAAATAAAAATATTTTTCGGATTTTATCGCGGTTTATTACGGTTATTCGAGTGCTTTGCAGCACCCATGGTCACGGGAAGGACTGGTCCTTATTTCATGGATGTGTATGGTCCCGTCAAAACCAGTTTAGCAGATGTTGTGTGATGCCTGAAAAAAATATAAACAAAAATGAAACACTGTTTCGTGTACAAAGATCCCATCATCATACTGTATATTATATTTACAGGTCGAGAATACTTGGAAATAACATTAATATCGAACAAGGGATCAGTGGAGCGAACCAAACAGAGATTAGACAAGCTATGCACTTTCAAAACGTTGATGCCAGAGTTATTTGATGTAAACGACGCAGAAGAATTTAAGATCCTCAACACATATGTGTAAGTTTAAGTTAATTTACCCCAGCTATTTAGCCAAAACATACCTTTTTTTACCTGGGGAAATAAGCTTCTGGGAAAGCTTGCGGGGCGTGTCGGATTCCTACCGACTAAAAACCCCAGGGTGCCCGACATCAGCTCTTTGGAGAGAATCCGGGATCTCCGTATGGAATGCACTGGTGCCCTACATATGCCGCGCTTCGAACAGCCCGCTCTATGGGGGAGACTTAGTGACACCTCCCAACTGGCGGCGTCTACTTTAGCTTAACGACTAACACATTAAGCAGCCGAGACAATTGGTTTAACGTATTTTCGTAGGGATCCAGATTATTTAAAATGAAATGACACAAATAATTACATTGACAGAACCAACTATTGGGTCCTTAGTCCCTATGATTAACTAAACACGTAACGCGGCGTATTACGATACGGCACTGCAGTGGCATAGGTACAAAACACGAAGTGATTGCATCACATTGTGTTTGTTCATACAGAACAAGGATGCTGAATGAACACATCAAGTCTCACTTTATCATGTAATTTGAGGGCAATATCGACTGTCTATACTTTCGCGCTACACCCCTTATAGGGTAGGCATACAGTGTAGAGTTCCAACAGGTTCTTTTCTTACAGACCTCTCTGGAAAATAATCTATCTATCTATCTATCTATCTATATCATCACGCCAGCTCCCTCGCGGGGTAGGCAGAGAGTACAGAGTTCCAACAGGTTCTTTCCTTACATACCTCTCTGGCTTCCTCCACTCTCATAGTTCGTCTCATACACACAAAAATAAATAAAAAAATAAATAATAATAATAATAATAATTTATTTCAGGCAACAGATTACAAATAATTTACATATATAATAATAAATACCTTAAAGACTGACATATATATACTCATCAGCATCATCATCCGCCGAAAAACGTCCACTGCAGGACATAGGCCTTGTTAGGACAAATGTTGTATATTTTTCAGGAAAATAGTTTTCTATAATTTAATGGTTTACGACATACCCCGACAGATGGCGATGCACCGAAAAAGAATAATTAATAGAGAAAACTAGCCCGCGGTTTTGAGTTTTTCCGAAGATTAATAACTACCGGTCAGTTTTGGTGTAGCATCAACCTTAACACAGTGGAACATACAGTTTACTCCTTAGCACACGGAACCTCCGTGTACTTTGATTCATGGTCCTTCAAGGAGGCGGATTCTGGCAGGATCCTAGGTGGTGGTTTAGGGCGGTTAGTGAATGGCTTTAAGCTGTCGAGAACGTTTTCGCTATTAATCCTGGTACTGGCTTCGGCCGTTGCCTAGGAAGGGACGGGCGGCTAACGCCTCCATTATACACCTGGAGCTGGCCTCTGCCGCTGCCATGGTAGGGCGGCATTTTGCTGCAGGATGGTTGGTTGACGCACTCACGGCTGACACCTCCGTTATGATCCGGGAGCTGACTTCGGCCACTGTCTAGGAAGGGACGGGTGGCTAACGCCTCCGATATACACCAGGACCTGGCCTCCGGCCGCTGCCTTGGTAGGAGGGTGCCTCTGCGCTTTTCGGAACTTATAGCAGCAATGACGTGCAGCGGCTATAGCCGCGCAAATCGCGAACTGTAATAATTTGTACATGCAGTGTGGCACGTCCGAATCCGAGCGTGCACAACACTGCATGATAATATAGAATAATAAATTAAATGTTCTTATATTACAGAAACAGTGCTCCATTGCCAAATTTAACCCCTGAGCAGTACAGGCCTTGCATTTTTAAATTTATCAGAGACGATTTGGATTCTAAACAAGTGATGAAATTTTTCAAGTATGGCATATTGGTGAGTTTCGCACAGCGATATTATTCTATTACTTTGTGTTGAGTATTTAGAAATCAAAAGCAGTTTTTGTACATATTCTAAACTGGTATTATTTTGTAAAAGATATGGAATGTCAGATTAGTGGTTAAGAGCCGAAACCACTCCGCCCAATGAATCAAGTAACGGCGGGTTTGATCCCCGCACGAGACAAATCTGTGTGACTCACAAACGTTTGTCTGGTTGTTTGTGTATGTGAATTTCAAATTTGAAAACGCACCCCCGACACAGGTAGAATTCCAGTGTGAAGGCTTCGTATTTTATTAATATTTTATGGCCCACTGCCCATCTCTTCTATTTCTTTATTTATCAAGTGATATTAACATTTTGAATTTCTAAGAAAACTTTTATATAACATCCAAAATTTTTGATTTCACAGCACGCTGAATACTTGAAAAAGAAAGAATATAATAGTGGTTTTGTAATTGTGCTAGACTGCGCAAATATAAACCCTCTAAATTTAGTGACTAGTTTAAATCCTATGGAATTAAGAAAAGGATTAACTTTGTTAATTGTAAGTATTATTATATATTTCTAAGTTCAATCAAGAGCCGTGCAATTTACAAATAATGACATACATAAGTATTCATCTACTAAAAATGTGTGAACGTTAAAATGGCGGGATCATAACAAATTTTTTGAAAATCTAATCATCAGTATTTAGTGATACTACTTGGTACCTTTATTAAAAAACATATTACCTTAATGTGCTTGAAGATATTGAACAAAAGCAACAATAATACTAAGTATGCTTATTTTTTTTATATAGGTACCTATTAGTCCTTATTTGATTGTAAGTATTGAGTAATACTGGTGATTAAATTTTCAAAGAATAAGTTTTTAATCCCGCCATTTTAACGTCCTTTAAAAACGCAGTAGTTGACACCTCGAAGAAATGAAATAAGTCTACATATATGGTACCTAAGGAGGTTTACAGTCATACAAGGATCTGTTGGTCCACGGCCAAAAGTGGATCTAACGCTGTCATCAAGTCACTTCATGACAGTCGCAGAGTTGCTGTCTGCTATGAAATTTACCCAAGTTCTTTTTTTAATGGATGATGATGATGTAACCGTGCGAGCCCACCTGTTGAAATATTTCTCGGAAAATTTTACTAAATGATAACCCTAATTTCACACTAACCACACCTTGTCAATATCATCCACGGGCCAAAATATCCTTGCCGCACTATATTTTAAGAGAAACATATTCAGTTACAAAATCTTAAAATCTATACAGCCAATACTGAATTAATTAGATATGTTGATTTATATATTTCCACATAGAATTTTTTGAAAGTTGAAGCAGCGAAGTAATTGTAAATTCTATTGAAATGGACAAGACTAGGAAAATAGAATGGAAAAAATACTTATGAACCCTGAAGTAAAAATTACTCTATATTGGAGATTAAAAATACTCGAAGGAATAATTAATTTAGTTTGAAAGTAAATAAAACTAACATTCATTTCAGCTGGGAATGGAATTGATTCAGTCATCCAATTCATCAATCAGGATATCAAAAATAGGGGAGAAATCTCTTATGCACATCATCAATTGAATAAATCAACATAATTGCTGTGATATTCCTAGAATTCATTAGTTCAGGTTTTACTTGGTTTTTCGGCATTCCTAAACTTAAAGTGCAATATTAATTTGAAAGATTTGTTCCTTTTATTTGACCCTCATGGTTGATACTACCTAACATTTTTTTATTTGGATGCAAATTAACTTTTTTGTGTAAACTTAGGGTACTGTATTATAGTTGGTCTAAATTGTGATATTGACACAGTATCTATTGTTTTCAGGAAGGTTACGGACTGCGTATAAAAGGCATACATTTCATAACAGGTTCCAAGGTGATAGATGCCTTGGTAATGTTAGTTAAGCGAGTAATAAGCCCAAAGCTTGGAGACAGGGTGCATGTCCACAAGAATATAGACTCCTGTTATGAGTATATTCCTAAAGAACTATTGCCTGTTGATTACGGTGGAAAAGTGAGATCATTGAAAGAACTTCACGGTAAGTTTTGTTGCTTCTAAATTTAAAACATAAGATAAGGATAATTTTTGTATGAAAAAAAGATTAAATTTAAACAGGAATGGAAATAATAAAAAACACTCATATATTCCGCGAGCATGGGTCGCAATAATGTGCCGTATAAACCTACAATTTACCGATGGTATCAAGCACCCAGGCAATAGGGACCGAGCCTATAATTGCCATTACATCGGACACAATTCCAGATTCCAGAAATCATACTTAGTACCTCGTAATTGCCAACAGCATTCTATGCCAGTAGATAAACGAGGCAATTGATGGGGATATAGCTTAAATTTATTTTAGGTCTTTTGATTTATAGTAGACAGTGAAAAGGTCATTTAGGACAGAAGCTAATTCAAATAATGAAGTGATACTATTAAATAAGATCTATTTTCATTTTACAGACGAATGGATGGCACTATTGGCTGCTGAAGAAAACATGGACTATTTTATAGAAATGAAAAACGCCGTTACTATTGAATCCTGTAGACAAGCACATGACTTTAACGAACATTATGCCGGCATGCCAGGGTCTTTTAGAACATTGAGCGTAGACTGATGTAATTCATGTTTTATTCAACCAATGTAATAACTGTATTGTTAAATTTAAATTTGGGTCCATTTTAAGATCGTAAAGTAGATTGTGTTTGGGAAAAAGCTATAGGTTAGGGGAGAAACAAAGTAAATAAATAAAATAAAATAAAATAAAAAAGCCTTTTATTCCTAAACTAAAAAAAAGAAATCTTTACAAAATTTTTACAAATCATATTTATAATTTTAAACAGGAAATCATTAAAAAATTAATCTCGGTTCGTTTATTAGTATAATTCAGGACCCCTTCTGGGTGAAGGCCTCTTCCAGCTTTTTCCATTTTTTTCTGTCTTGTGCTGTTTCTAACCAATTTGGTGCTGTTCGCAGAAATTCATCGGACCACCTAGTTTTTGGTCTCCCTTTTTTTCTTTTGCCCTTTGGGCCTTTCCATGAAGACACTGATTTGGTCCATTTGTTATTTGACGTTCTAGCTACATGGCCAGCCCAACGCCATTTTGACTTTAGAGCGTAGTCTAATGCGTCAATTACTTTTGTTGTTTTTCGTATGTCTGTACTTCTTATTTTTTCCATTAGTTTTATTCTTAGTAAGTTTCTTTCCATAGAGCGTTGACAAGTGGTAATCTTTTGCCTGGCTGATTTTGAAAAGACCCATGTTTGGCTAGCATAAGTAAGGCATGGTAATGAGCACGAGTCCATAACTTTTTTCTTTAAATTAATAGGTAAAGTACTTTTGAAAATTTCTTTCAGGCTCCAGTATTTGTTCCATGTTTTTGCTATTCTTCTGTCTATCTCTTCTTCATTATTCGTTTGTCTAAATGAGATCTGTTTGCCTAAATATATGTATTCTTTCACATATTCGAGAGCATTATTTTCAATGTAGATATTGTGCATATCTCTATTTGTCATAATTTTTGTTTTCATAAGATTCATTTCCAGTCCTATTTCTGTACTCTTTTCCTGAAGCATACTGAGCATATGTTGGATACCAGTTGCCGTTTCAGACATTAATACTATGTCGTCCGCAAAGCATAGATGAGTTATAATCTTTCCATTAATTTGTAGACCATAGCTCGTCCAGTCTACTTTTTTTAAGACGTACTGTAGGACTGTTATGAATAGTGTCGGCGATATAGGATCGCCCTGCCTTACTCCACGGTCAATACTGATTTCGGGGCCGATTTTTTCTAGTTTTACTCGGCTTTTGCACCTTAAATATATATTTTGGAGTATTTTGATATATATAGGATTTATTCCTGCTTCTGTAAGTGCTATCCATATAGACTCATGCGAAATTGTGTCAAAAGCTTTTGCATAATCGACAAAAGCTAAGTATATTGGACTGTTAAATTCTTTATACTTTTCTAGTATCTGTTCTATAACATAGATATGGTCTATAGTGCTATAACCTTTTCTAAAACCTGCTTGTTCTTCCGATTGATATTGTTCTATTTGTGGAGAAATCTTTTTTTGTAAGCATGATGTAAAGACCTTATACAATGCCGACATAAGGCTAATAGGTCGATAATTCGCTACATTGGTTGGGTCTCCTTTTTATAGATAATTACAATATCCGATTTAGTCCATTGTTCCGGTACTGTTTTTTGGTCAATAATCTTATTAAAAAGTATGACATGGTAAGTAGTGTGTTTTTCGAAGCTTTGAGTGCGTCATTGGTAATTTTGTCATCGCCTGGGCACTTATTTGATTTTAAATTGTTTATACTGCTTTGTACTTCCGTTTCACTAAAGTATATTTGGGCTGTTTCTTGGTCTGTATTTTTTGTATCTATGTGTATCTTTGAATCTGTAGCTTTATTACTACTGTACAAGGTTTTGTAGAAATCAGTTACTGTTTTCAGTATATTGAAACGATTATTCTCATTTGTCTTCGCTTTTGATTTTAGATTAATTATCCATTTTTTGTTATTATTCAATTCTTTATACGCCTTTTTTGTGCTCCCTGTCGCTATAAGGTGTTTTTCTATTGTTGATATTCTGTAGTTGTAATGATCCGATTTTATTTTTTTACTGATTTGTTTATACAACTGGCCTAGCTCTTGTTTTTCCTCTTTAGTTTTAGGTTTTTTATGTTGTAGTTCTTGTCTTCGTCTCATAAGTAAATTAGTTGTTTCTGATATATATTTCTTCGCGCCAGTTGTTTTATTTGTGTTTATATTTTGCTAACTTTCATTAATACCGTTTTCTAGCCGGTCATAGTAATCTTGCACCGTTTCATCTTTAATACTATTCGTTAATTTTTCCCTTTTCTTACTTAATATTTCTTCATAAAGCTTGATATCTTCATTTGAATGTAAGGTAACAATCTTTTTCTCCAGTTTATTACCGTAATGTATTCTGCATTTTTTTTGGCTAGATAGAGTTATTTTTCCTCGTAATAAGCGGTGATCGCTAGGAAAAGATATATTTAATTTTTCAATATTTTGGAATTGGCGAGGATGTGAAGATAAAATGAAGTCAATTTCATTTTTTGTTTTTTTATCTGGTGACAACCAAGTCCATCTTTGTTTCGCTTTCTTCCTAAATAAAGTATTTATTATGCTTAATTTATGTTCTAACGCATACTGGATTAATCTTTTCCCATTTTCATTTCTTGTACCGTGGCCATATTTACCTATAATACTTATTTCATCTTTCTTTAACTTTCCAATTTTAGCGTTGAAATCTCCTAATATTATATGGTTTCTGTTAGCCGCATCTTGAGCTTTAGCAAGAGTTTCGTAAAAGCTCTCTATCTGGTCAGTACTTGACTTTTCTGTTGGGGCATACACTTGAATAATGGTTATTTCTTTATCTGCAAATTTTAAGTTCAGTGTGGCCACCCTTTCTGAGTGGCCTATGAAACTTATTATATTTTTTTTGTATTTTTTTTTAATTAGGAAACCAACACCGTATAGTCCTTTTGTTACGCCATAGTAGCACAGTATGTGATTATCATCTTCTTCTATACAGTATCCTGTTTTTCTAGTTTCTGATAGGCCAATAATATCATATTTTATCTGTTTAATGGTTTGTTTTAATTCAATTAATCTTTCTATTGTCGACAGAGACCTCACGTTGTATGTGCATATGTATAGTATAGTTTTATTTGTGTTTTTTGCTGAAAGGTTGTAGTCATAGTCTCTCACGGTGACTAACCGGCTTGGGGGACGGGAAGAAGGGGAAGAAGAAGAGGAAGAGGTCGCCTTTGATTGCTATATCACGGTTGTGTTTGATTTCGTTTCTTTGTCTGAGGTGTTATTTGAAGATTGAGTGTTATTTGACATGTATCTTCTCATATCGTATTTGTTCTTTTTTAATTGCTTATTAACCGTGCTTTCAGGAATTTCAGGTGACTGAGACATATTGCGCTTATTTTTTGTTTTAAATATATATTTTTCACTTTTTTCCTGTGTGTTAGATAGTATTACTATTTTATCGTACTTAAGAATAGCTCTCGCACCTTGTTCTCTCATTTCCTTCAGTTCTTCTTGAAGCTCTTTTCGCTTTTTTATTACTTGGGATGGAAAATCTTCTTTTATATAAATTGAGGTGTCATTCAAATTTCTTTTATTTTTGAGTATCAGGATTTTTTTTCCCATAGTTGTTAAAGTTACAACTATTGGTCTTAACTTCCCAGTTTTCTTTCCCAGTCGTTTTACCGCTTCTATCTCGAATCTCTCACATTTTAGCTTCATTTGTTTGTTTATAATTTCCAATGTTATGTTTTCCAGTTCATAATAATTTCTTTCTTTTTCCTCTACTCCGAAAAATACAATATTTTTTTGTCTTATTTGCTTATCTAAATAATTCAATTGAAGATCTTGTTGATCGACTCGCTTTTGTAATTTTTCATAATTGGCGTTAATTAAATTAAACTTACTGTTTATATTTTCATTTATTGACTTTGTGATATCTTCTTTCATTTCTTTTATTTCTAACTTTTGCTTTAATAAATCATCTTGAATATTTTTTAATATCACCATAATTTTTTCTTCCATGTTTACAATTAACTTTTTTTTTTCCGTATCAGAGGGTATTTCGATACAACAAAATGGTCGAGCTAAAAATTGTTTATATCCATAATTATCTTAGTTTATTCGTACCGTTAGTATTCTGGAGTCTGCACTTGATATATTGCTCATCTACTTTACGTTTTTCACTTTAATAACTTGCATTAAAGGCTTTTTTTTCTATTTATTATGTCGTGACTGTTATTATGGTTGTGACTGTTATTACAGATTTTCACTTTAATTAAGATGTTTTGCACTGTATCTTATAGCTCACTGTACTCGTCTTTTGTTTATATTAATTTTTGTAGTATGTAGCACTGTTTTAATAATCACACCAGTTTTTAACAGTATTTTTTACGGAGCGAATTTTTTTGCGGTTATGTAACGTCAAACGTCAAAGGGCAATGTTTCAACCAATGTAATAACTGTATTGTTAAATTTAAATTTAGGTCCATTTTAAGATCGTAAAGTAGATTGTGTTTGGGAAAAAGCTATAGGTTAGGGGAGAAACAAAGTAAATAGTTATGTCAATTTCATGATAGACGACGTTTGAGTGGTTGACACTTGTTTAATTTTGTAAAAAGTTATTTTCACAGATTAAAACCCAATTTACAGAAAAAAGTCACCTAAGCGCCGCGCCGTCTAAGGAAATATTCAAAGATGTCTAACGGAGCATAATGAAATAAGATTAAACTTTTATGACATAAATTCATTTATTTATTTTAAGGAAAATAACCAGCTTAATATAAAATAAACAAAAAAAAAACACCGTCATGCCTATATTTCCCAAACAGGGGTGGCAGAGATGTACTGAGTACACCCACGTTAAGGCGACGATGCCAGGTCCCATGTAACAGGGGGCGAGCCTATTGCCATATACCGGACTCGTACTGGGAAGTTATCGCTAGAAAAACTACACTTTTCCGACCTAGGATTTGAACCCAGGACCTCGTGATCACAGAGCGATGCGCTTTGGCACTAGACCAACGAGGCAGTTATATATATAAAATAATAGACATTATTAAGCAATTTTAATAATCCTATTTTCAGTAGCAACTTAACGCTTAAACAAGACTAGGCTTTGCACTCATCTTCGCTAAACCCATAAGATAAAAACCTAAATAATTCAGCAGTTGGTTACTTGGCACCGACTTCAAATATTTATTTTTTCGTCGTTAAGTCGGTTTCCCTTTTTTTTTAAAGTTATTTACGTTACAATTTTAAGTGATGAGTGAATAAATCTATCTTTCTATACATATGTATAGAAAGACTAAGCACAAGGGTGACCGATCTGACTGCAACTCCTACCGCGGTATTTCGCTCCTTTCAGCCCCCGGAAAGGTCTTTGCTAGAGTTCTCTTAAACCGCCTAAAGAACTTGTCTGAAAAGATTCTGCCTGAAACCCAGTTTGGCTTCCGACCGACCCGAGGGACATGCGAAGCCATATTGTCTGTGCGTCAACTGCAAGAAAAGAGCAGGGAACAGGGCTGTCAGCTGTACCTTTGCTTTGTTGACCTGGAGAAGGCTTTCGACAGTGTGCCTCGGGAAGCTCTATGGTTGGTGCTAGGTAAGCTCGGGTGCACGGAAAAGTTTGTGAGACTTCTTAGACTCTTGCATGACGACATGCAATGCTGCGTTGCCGTAGACGGTGAACAGACAGACTTCTTCCCCGTTACCTGTGGGGTGAAGCAAGGATGTGTCTTAGCGCCTACTCTGTTCGCCTTATACTTTGCGGTGGTAGTTAGAGAGGTCTTACACACTGTTTCTCAGGGAGTCCGCATCCGTTTCCGCACAGACGGCAGCCTTTTCAACTTGGCTAGACTTAAGGCTCGCACTAAAGTCTCTTACGCACTGATCTCTGAGATCATGTATGCTGATGACTTGTGCTTCCTATCAGAATCCCTAGACGGCCTGCAACAGCTGATGTCCGCATTCCACCAAGCCTGCCGTAAGTTTGGCTGAAAGATCAGTGTCAATAAGACGGAGGTGATGTCCCTGGACATGCACGGTCACGAGACACTGACCATAAAACTTGGTGAGGATGTGCTAAAGCAGGTGGATAGATTTCGCTATCTGGGGAACACTGTAACATCCAAGTGTGACCTTGATGCTGAGATCAATAGCAGGGTGGGTACCGCAGCTGCGGCATTCGGCAAGCTATGTACCAAGGTCTTCTGTTCGCATAAACTTAAGTTGCCCACTAAGATATCGGTGTATATGGCAATCGTGCTGCCAAACCTCCTATACTCCTCTGAGACGTGGTGTGTATACCGCCGCCACATTCGCACTCTGGATCGCTTCCACCTTAAATGCCTCCGTACCATCATGAGGATCAGATGGTCCGATAGAGTGCGAAATACCGAAGTTCTGCGACGAGCCAATGTTGGTGGCATTGAGGCCTACTTAATGCGTCGACAGCTTCGGTGGTGCGGTCACGTATCTCGTATGGCGGAGGAAAGAGTGGCGAAGCGCATCTTCTACTCTGAACTGGAGAAGGGCAAGCGGAATCATGGCGGTCCCCTCCTCCGGTACAAGGATGTCCAAAAGCGACATATGAAGAGATGCAACATAGAGCCCTCTCGTTGGGAACGTTTGGCAGCACAGCGGCCAGAATGGCGCAGGATGGTGAACAGCCAAGTACACGAATTCGAGGCTCAGCGTAAAGCTGACCTTGACGCCAAACGCAATCAGTTAAAGGCCCGCCCACCTGCTGCCATATCATACAGCTATGAGAACGGCGTACTCACGTGCCCTCAGTGTGCACGGAGTTTCGCCGCGAAGATAGGCTACATAAGCCATCTTCGAGCGCATCAGTGGCATTACTCTGACTAGGGGTCAAAGTGGTCGCCATGGCCGAAATCGGTCGGATCAATCATCATCATCATCATCATCATCATAGAAAGTAAACGACTGTAAACGAGCCGAATTTGTACATTAAATATTTTTTGAAAATTTTAATTGAGGTACACTTCCTTATCGAAATAGAGGCCGAAACAATTTTTTTTGGAATTATTGTCTGTCTGTCTCTCTGTCTGTCTGTCTCTTTGTGTTTCAATCACGCAAATACTACCGAACAGATTTCAATGAAACTTGGTATGGTAATAACATATACTCGAACTTAAAATCTAAGTTACTTTTCATCCCGGAAATATCAAGCAATCCCGTATTATGGCAGGATAAATCATAAAACTTATTATTTTAATGATGGTTAGTCGCGAGCTGCAATCTTACGTTAAAATGTGTGATTTCACCTACTAGTATTGCACTCGGGTTCGTCTTCTATCTATCTATACATATCTTCTTCTATCTTCTATCTATATCTTTTATCTATCTTCTATCTATACATATAATAAAACTGTAAACGAGATGAATTTGTACATTGAATATTTTTTGGACATTTTAATTGAGGTACACTTCCTTATCGAAATAGAGGCCGAAACAATTTTTTATGGAATTATTGTCTGTCTGTCTGTCTTTCTGTCCGTCTGTCTCTTTGTGTTTCAATCACGCAAATACTACTGAACAGATTTCAATGAAACTTGATATTGTTATAACATATACTCTAACTTACAATCTAAGTTACTTTTCATCCCGGAAAAATCAAGCAATCCCGTATTACGGCAGGATAAATCATAAAACTTATTATTTTAATGATGGTTAGTCGCGAGCTGCAATCTTACGTTAAAATGTGTGATTTCACCTACTAATATTGCACTCGGGTTCGTCTTCTATCTATCTTCTATCTATCTATACATATAATAAAACTGTAACCGAGTCGAATCTGTACATTGAATATTTTTTGAAAATTTTAATTGAGGTACACTTCCTTATCGATATAGAGGCCGAAACAATTTTTTTGGGATTATTGTCTTTCTGTCTGTCTCTGTGTGTTTCAATCACGCAAATACTACCGAACGGATTTCAATGGAACTTGGTATGGTAATAACTTATACTCTAAGTTACAATTTACTTTTTATCCCGGAAAAATCAAGCAATCCCGTATTATTGCGGGATAAACCATAAAACTTATTATTTTAATGATGGTTAGTCGCGAGCTGCAATGTTACGTTAAAATGTGTGATTTCGCCAACTAATATTGCATTCGGGTTCGTCTCCTTACGAAGTAACTCTTCAATATCTATCTATCTTCTATACATCTATCTATCTATATCTATAAATTCGTAAAGTAAATCGATTTTATCCAGGGGAAGGACATACATAGGCTATCTGTTGTCTCAAAATAAAAACTTAGGAGTGTAAAATACTATTTATATACCTAGATTATATACCTGTATAATATACCTATATTACATATGGGATTGATTTCATACTCATAATAACTGAACTTACACATTCGTGCTGTACGCCGTGAAAATGTCCCCTGGTGAATCTCTAAGGTCCAATATCGATAAAAATAAAATGGGACCGCCTCGAAGCTATACGGACCCGAATGCAAAAAGACTCGTCAAAATCGGTTCATAAGCAAAGAAGTTATATAAAAAAACAGACGAATTATGGACGTCCTCCTTTTTGAAGTCGGTTATTCTGCTTAGTTACCTATACGCTTAACGAAATACCCATAATATCTCAATCTACAAGTTGGTATTTTGTCATTAAGGAGTTCCCTGGTGTACCTTTAAAGTTTAAGGTTCAATACCAATGAAATGGGACCACCTTGGAGCTATACTGAACCCAATGCAAAAAGACCCGTCAAAATCGGTCTACAATTGACGAAAATATCGGTGAACATACATAAAAAAATACATACAGACAAATATAAAACCTCCTCCATTTTGAAGTCAGTTGAAAAGAGACAATATCTTAACAGAACTAACGTTTTTGCACAGGAGCAAAATCTAACGAAACGATGTTACGAAAATCTAAGTTCCAGTTTTAAAGTTAATGATAGTTGCTTAAGAAGTTTGATATCCGAATTAACAAAAAACCCTAGCGTAGCGTATTGAGGCATAAAATTAGGCAAGAATTTATGAAACCACTATACGGCTTATAATTACGGTATTCATATGCTGTTATCCAATAAGCTGTTAATATGCTGTTTATCCATGACCAAATAGACCGGGTCTTATCTGAAGGACAAGTCAGGAGTCTCCGTAACCGGCGAGCGTGTATGAGACGAACTATGAGAGTAGAGGAAGCCAGAGAGGTATGTAAGGAAAGAGCCTGTTGGAACTCTATACTCTCTGCCTACCCCGTAAGGGATCTGGCGTGATGATATATATTATCCATAATTCGCATTCGTTCACCATCCGTTCAATATACAAGCTGTAACATAATACACGCAAGACCTGTAAGCAGTTTGTTCGAAATCGGTAATTGAATTGATTCCACCAACTTTTAATGCATCTTACTTTTTTTTAAATTTGCAAAAAATGCATTTACACCTTTAGTGCGTCATAAAAAACTAAATTTATTCTTGATTCATAGCAATAAGGACATTTCAAAATGCATTCCTAATACGTATTTCTCAAAATGCACACATACACATCCAAGTTTCATTGTGAATTGGGGTATAAAAGTGTTCAAAAAAAGGGTAAAAACCTTTAAATTTAGAAATTTGGTTTTCGTTTTGAATTTATGAAGCAATTCTCTAATCGGGGTATCTGAGGTCTTGCGTTTATTATGTTACACCTTGTATACACTGTCGGGTCTAAATCACTAACTACGCGCCCGGTCGGGCGCTCGCCCGCGCTTGGGTAGACTGGTGCAATCGACGTGTTATCGATTGCATCATATTTTTGCGCCGCGGGCGCGTGCTCCAGCTGGATGAGCGAAACAGAACGATTGCACTCATTTAAAGGGAAATATTTTATGTTATTTTGAGTACATGTATATGGACATACTATATATTTTGTATATAAGTACTTTATTTTACTTCGATAAATTCGTGTGGCACAGTCGGTGCCACTTTCAGTTCCCCGCTCATTGCCGCGCGACTGGATTTATTTTTGGGAACCGCTTCATGCGTGGACGTCACTTGGGGTAACACTGAAAATCAGCGCTGTGTTGTGGTTCACGCTGCAACACAGCTTTACGCTGAGTGTTACCCCATTAGTTCGGCTGAATAGTTAGTGCATATTATTTTTGTGTATTATTGTTTTTTTTTTATTGTAGCCTAGCTAATAAATATATTTTTTCTTTCTTTCTTCTTCTATTTAGGATCGGGGAACAACTCGAATGAGTTATAGCTATTTAAGCTAATTCAAGTATTTAAAAAAGTAGTATGTTTTAAAACTAGTTGGAATCGATTCTATTCCCCATTTAGGACAAACTACTTCCAGGTCTTGCGTTATTTATGTTACACGTTGTACGGCAATTAATTATAATGGAAATACATGCATACGCAAATACGGAACGTGCAACAACATTCTCACATGCAATATGTAATTACAACTATCTGGAGGTCGAATAGTAGACGCGACACTTAATAAACATTTTTAGTTCACTGTGTTTTTGTGGTTGTGCTGGATTATCAAACTGTAAACCCCCTAAAAGTAGTGATTTCCATCGGTTTGGTGGACTTGCTATTTTCTACATTTATGATCATCAGCATTATATAATACAACTAGCCGTAATCCGCGGCTTCGCACGCGTTTCATTTGTAATTTGACATAGGTAGGTAGGACTTTTTTGGATAGCATTATTCCAAGACTGAAGAGACACCTCCATATTCAGTTTCTTTTAAATACGTTCAGCCGTGTTAATATAGAGAAATAAAATCAACTATCCCCCAGAAATTTTGCATTTCCCGAGCTAAAAAGTAGTCTTAATAAAAATAACAATTATTCATTTATTTCGGACAACAGAAATCCATACAATGGATCATCATCATTTCAGCCTATACTTGTCCACTGCTGAACATAGGCCTCCCCAATCGCTTTCCAGCGTAACCGGTCCGATGCCACCTGCATCCAACGATTTCCTGCGATTTTCACAAGATCGTCGGTCCATCTGGCAGGCGGTCGTCCTATGCTGCGCTTGCCAATACGTGGTAATAATAATTAAAACTTAAAAATATTTTTGGTGACGTTTTAAAATTATACATTCGTTTAGACCAGCAGTCCCCAACGACGCCAGTAAAAAAAAACCAGTTACTTGACTGCATGCAGTCGTAGCCAGTGGGCTAGCATCGGTGAGTCCTACCGGGCCGCCAACGTGCGCAGGATGGTGTTGGGGCTGTCGCGTATCCGTTGGAGTAGAGAGGTGCAGCGCTTGCGTCTCATGGCAGGAAATCCATCTGTGTGGGCCTCCGCGAACATGGAGGAGGCGCTGCAGTGACGCGGCAGCCTCATCAGCACCCTGAACGCGTTATTGTATTGCACACGTAGGTCGCTGTATGTCTTCCGCGTGTAGTCTACCCACAAACTTCACGTATAGAATGTTTGGCAATACGCTTTAAAGAGCGTAATTTTGACATGCTTAGTGCATTTTGCAAATCTGCGGGCCAACATATTACAGTAAACAGACAGCGACCTCCGCTCTCTTTCAATATCCTCATTATCTTTCAAATCTTCTGCAACCTAGTGGCCTAAATACTTAAAGCGCTAAACCTTATTTAAGGGAGTACCACAAAGCATAATACGCGGTACGCTAGTGTATCGCTTGTGATAAGGTCTAAATATCATAAATTCGCTTTTTACGGCATTGTATTTAATCCCCTGAGCCACTGCATAAGATTCACAAATACTTATCAATCTTTTCAAAGCACCACTTGACGGGCTAATAACTAATATTATTGATACAGACTTCGTCTATATGACAACCGATACCGGTACCGCTGAGCCGATTAATCAGTCTATTTATGTATAAATTAGACAACGTAGGAGAGGTCAAGCCGTACACCACATTGCAGTTTATATTCTTCTGATAGTGTGCCTGCTCATCTTACATTTTTCTTTTGGTTATAATACTAGTGTTGAAAAAGCAATACAATTTCATCAGGCAGATCAGTCTCTGTCTTCATTTTATTCCACTGTATATCATAGGATACGAGATCTAATGCCTTTGATAAATCTAGGTAACTAGGTAGTACTGAACAGTCTGCTTAAGGCACAGGATAGCACTCTCCGTGGAAAGACCTGATCTAAAACCGAATTGTGCATCATTGAGCGAGACGTGCTTATCCAATCGCTTACCAAGCAGACTGTCCAGTACCTTGGCAATCACGGTAGCAAGAGAAATCGGCCTATAATTGGACACATCAGATGAGTCACCTGTTTTATTTTTTGTAATGGGTACTACTATTGTGCGCATTAAGTCGTCAGGTACATAATAATGCCCAATACACAGATTGAAAAACAATGATAAAACTCTTGGCAAGTGAACGTCTGCGTGCTGCAAGTGCTATATGCAGAGATTATCGTGTCTCGGTGATTTACCTCTCACCATGCCCTTAATCATTTTCGCTACTTGTTTGTCGGTAAAAATCACACTACGCCGAGAGCGGGACGACTCAGCATCGGATACCGGCAGCGTCGGTCCCAATGGTGACTATATACACAGAGATGACTTCCTGACAGTTTTATTATATATAGTATGTAGAGATAAAGATGCTTTTCTTTTCCCTACAAACTGTTAGTTATATTAACTATGTTGTCTTACATATGAAATATCTCCATGCTAAGTTTCATTGACATCTGAAAAGTAGTTTTGAAACAAGGAATGATAAATCAAAATCGACTATTTTCTCTTTCTTCAAAAACTGTAAAGTTTTTTGAAAATATAAGTACACAGAGTTCTGACCGTTTGTACAGGTTACAATTACACAAAATTTCATTGAAATCCATCAAACAGATTATGAATAAAGTGTCTTTTTAGAAAACAATGTTTTGCTTATTTTCGTCTTATCTGAATAAACCTTTTGATTTTCTGGGATAAATACTATAAATACGTTAGCTAATATTTTAAGGTATCCACATGCAAAGTGTCGTTAAAATCCGCCTGGTAGTTTTTGCGTGATGCCGGTTCATACCCGACAGACAGACAAACAGACATGAAAACCACAAATTGTAGAATTGGGTTCTACATCGATAGTATGATACCCCTGGGTTGTTATTTCCTAAAAATATTCCATGTACAGACACGACTTTCTTACAGTTTTATCATATGTATAGATAGCATAGTGTATGCCTTCAATTGGGCTTAAGAACATGAAGAAGTAATCAACGGCTTAGCGTGGCTTCTAAAGTATGGAGACACGACCATCCATCTTACAATAAATGAGTTGAAAGCTGTCTAACCTTTGCTACGTCGTGCAGCGCTAAATGTCATCATCATCATCATTTCAGCCTATACTTGTCCACTGCTGAACATAGGCCTCCCCAATCGCTTTCCAGCGTACCCGGTCCGATGCCACCTGCATCCAACGATTTCCTGCGATTTTCACAAGATCGTCGGTCCATCTGGCAGGGGGTCGTCCTACGCTGCGCTTGCCAATACGTGGTCTCCACTCTAGAATCTTTCTGCCCCAACGCCCGTCCGATCTTCGCGCTATGTGGCCAGCCCATTGCCACTTCAGCATGCTAATCCTGAGGGCTATGTCGGTGACCTTGGTTCTTCTACGAATCTCCTCATTCCTGATTCGATCACGTAGAGAAACGCCGAGCATAGCTCTTTCCATAGCTCGCTGAGCAACTTTGAGCTTTTTTATGAGACCTATTGTAAGAGACCACGTCTCTGATCCATATGTCATCACTGGTAACACACATTGACTAAAAACTTTAGTCTTTAGGCACTGAGGTATTTTGGATGAGAAGATGTTGCGCAGTTTCCCGAACGCTGCCCAGCCGAGTTGGATTCGTCGATTGACCTCTCTCTCAAAGTTGGACCTACCTAACCGGACTGCCTGTCCCAGGTAAATGTATTCGTCGACAACTTCAAGAGTAGAGTTCCCAACGGTGAGTGCGGTGGGTACGACATGGACATTAAACATTACTTTTGTTTTGTCCATATTCATTTTAAGACCCACTTGTTGGGATACTCTATTGAGGTCACCGAGCATTCGTCCTAGATCTTCCAGCGACTCCGCCATGACCACAATGTCGTCGGCAAATCGAAGGTGAGTGATGTATTCGCCATTGATGTTGATGCCAAGTCCTTGCCATTCCAAGAGCTTGAAGGCGTCCTCTAAGGTGGCCGTAAACAGTTTCGGAGAAATGACGTCTCCCTGTCTTACTCCTCTTTTTATGGGGATCACCTTCGTGCACTGCCCCTGTACTCGGACTGACATGGTGGCGTTATTATACAAGTACTTCAACACTTCGATGTACCTATAGTCAATGCGGCATCGCTGGAGAGATCTAAGAACCGCCCAAGTCTCGATCGAATCAAAGGCTTTCTCATAGTCCACAAACGCCAAGCATAGTGGCCGATTATACTCCTCAGTCTTCTGTATAACCTGCCGCAGCGTATGTATGTGGTCTATGGTACTAAAACCTTTCCGGAAACCGGCTTGTTCGGGAGGCTGGAAGTCATCAAGCCTTCGTTCGAGACGATTCGTAATGACTCTCGAAAACAACTTATAAACATGGCTCAGCAGTGTGATGGGCCTATAGTTCTTCAATAAGGTGTTATCACCTTTCTTGAAAAACAGCACCACCACACCCCTGTTCCATGCTTCCGGCGTTTTCCCTTCAAGCAAGACGGAATCAAATAGCCTCTGAAGGACTTTAAGTACCGGCGATCCGCCCGCCTTCAGAAGTTCTGCAGTAATTCCGTCTTCACCCGGCGCTTTGTTGTTTTTTAGTTGTTTGAGAGCCATCCTAATTTCGCACAGGCTGATGTCCGGGATATCTTCAGTGCAGTGTCGGGTTAGCTTGGCTCTTGGGTCTTTTACCAAGTCAACAACAGGTTTAGCTACTGAGGTATATAACTGTCCATAGAACCTCTCTATCTCCCTGAGCACCTCTGACCTATTTGACGTTACGTTTCCGTCCTCCGTCTTCAGCTTCGTCAACTGGCTCTGCCCAATAGACGCGTCTCTTGCGAACACTTTAGAGCCCTTGTTCTGCTCTATGGTCTCCTCAATACGCCTTGCATTGAAGGACCGTAAGTCGTGTCGCAAGGACTTCAATATCTGTCCATTAAGCTGCCTATAGGACTTAGCATCATCGGAGGTTTGGAGCGTCATGGAACGTCGCTCAGTCATGAGGTTTCGGGTGTAGTCAGATAGTTTTTGAGGCCTATTTTTACGGTGGGTCTTAAAATACTTGGACCCGACTGTATGAACAGTCTCTACCAGCCTGTTGTTGATTTCGTCCACTGATGCGCTGCTGTCTAGCAATTCGAAGCGGTTTGACAATTCGAGTTGAAAGTTCTCGGGGTTTTGGATATATGCATGAGTAGGTCGGAGCGTAGACTTCATCAGACGCGATCTTTCCATTTTGACATTAATATTTAATGTGCCTCTGACCATTCGGTGATCACTGCCGGTTTTTACCCTATGAATCACGGAGACATCATTAAATATTTGTCGCTTGGTGCTCATGATGAAGTCTATCTCATATTTTGTGGAACCATCAGGGCTCATCCAGGTCCATTGTCTATGAGGCGGCTTCTGGAAGAAAGAGTTCATCATAAAGAGTCCCTCTTTCTCCAGAAATTCGGCCAGCCTCTGACCCCTGGGGTTGCGCTGCCCATATCCAAATTGCCCCACTCTCAACTCATCATCGCCCCGTTTGCCCAGCCGCGCATTGAAGTCACCCATAACCACTGTAAAGTGTGTTTTGGAAGTATGTATGGCTCTACTAATGTCCTCATACATAACTTCGACGTCATCATCTGAGTATGCCGAGGTCGGTGCGTAGACCTGTATGACCTTCAGCGAATATCTTTTGGATATTCTGAGTATAAGGTACGCTACCCTGCTCGACACACTAGTGATGGACACAACGTTGTTTATGAGTGACTTGTGGACGATAAATCCGACACCACCTTGGGACTGCTGTTCGCCCTCCCGGTAGTAAAACAAGTTGCCGGATTTTAAGGTTATCGTGTCCTCGCCCTCTCTTCGGACCTCCGATAAACCAACAATACTCCACCGCAACTTGTTTAACTCTTCTTCCAGCTCAACTAGCTTCTCATCTGTCCTCAATGTGCGTGCGTTGTATGTCACCAGGGCCAATTTTCGGTTTTGGTGGTAGCCGAATCTCTGCCGGAGATTCTTAGCACCCCTTGTCCTGTCGTTACCATGGCTGCTACCGTAACCAGGACGAACAGGACCGCCGGGGACTAGGGGCCTGGTTTTTCTACTTTCTTCCATAATTGGGGGTGTTTGCCATACTCGCCACGCTTGGCAGGCGGGTTGGCGAGCGCAGTTATTGGTCGTCGAAGTGTTAAGGGAATGCTGCTGCCCATTCCCTAGTTTTCCCTTAGTCGCCTTGTACGACACCCGATGGGATGAGATGGGTTGGTCCTATTCTAAGCCGGGAACCACGCGGCGCTAAATGTAAAATCCGACAAATATAGTTTTTCTACCGAAAAATTTCCATTATCAGTCCGGAGTCTGGCATTGTGCCCGATATATGGCCATAGGCTAAGTGCCTGTCCAAACTCAACGCGGACGAAGTCGCAGGCAGAAACTAGTCTATAACAATTCCAACATCTCGACGATTTTTGCCTGATATTATTATCGATATTGTCAAGATATCGATTTCTGGATATCCAGGACTTTCAAGAATGTTTAAATTTAACGTTTGACACTATTTGTACAAGCTCTTATTTAACTTGCAATGTTCGTATATCTATCTTTCTGTCTGTTTCTGGTTCAAACTTTGTGATAAATTTTTCAAGCACTTTCGGGTATCCGATTGAGCTGAAATTAAGTATAAATATGTAAATTCAATGACAATGGTCAATGGACAATAATATGGTACAATGGAGCTGGTCTGATGATGGAATCGAAACGTGGCCATAGAAACATGTTAACTATACATCGTAACCCTCTATGTAACCAGATAGTGTTCAGGGTCTCATGATGAGGCCAAAAAGTAGCCAATGAAAACACTCAGACAACACAGGACACTCAGACAAACAGATATCACACAGGACAATCAGTTACATTTAATAATATTACACCACAAAAGGGTATTAACTCTAAATGTAGACATATAACACCTAAGAATCTGCATAAATTTAATAGCGTTTTAGGTAATAAATTAGGTGTTTTCAAGTATATTCCAAAAGATCCTAGTAGATCCTATGCTGACTTCTTTTCGATTATACAAAAGGAATTTATTAGTAGCTTTCCTGTTAAAATGAAATATATTAAGGCCAAGTTTATCTTCAGTGATTGGGCTACTACGGGAATTCGTAGAAGTAGGGAGAGGCTCTTTGAATTATTTGATCTCAAATCCCAAAATCATAATGAAAACTTTGCGAGGTACGTTACAAATTATTCCAAAAGGTTTAGAAGAGTGTGTAAGGCAGCTAAAGCGCTTCACATAGGTAAAAAAATTAAATCTGCAGATGATAAAATAAAGGCCACTTGGAAAATTATTAATAATGAAACCAGGAGGTCTAAACGACGCAGTACAGACTTCACCCTTGAGACTCCGCGCGGTCTCTTTAACACAGACAGAGAAGTAGCGAATTTGAAAGATTTTTTACTAATATTCCAATAGAGACGACTAAATATTTAAAATCCTCTTCAAGCCTTGCGGTTTCATTTGTTAAAATAAACATTGGTCCTTGTCCTGTAGAGTTTAGGTTCAAATATACTAGTCCACGGTCTGTTATTAAAGTCTTCAATAATCTAAAAATAAAAATAACAGAAGACCTATGGGGCATGTCTGTTAAAGTATGTAAATCAATTATTCATACAATCGCGCCTCACTTAGCTTTAATTTTTAATATGTGTGTAGATCAGGGAGAGTTCCCGGATTTATTGAAGTTTAGTAAAGTAATACCACTGTTTAAATCCGGAAATAGTAATGATCCTAACAACTATAGGCCTGTATCTGTTTTGCCAGTGCTCAGCAAAGTGTTTGAAAAGATAATGCTTATTGAAATGTTAGATCACTTCAACGTTAATAACATCCTTCATGACCAACAATATGGCTTCACCAAAGGACGTTGTGCTACCGACGCCGGTGTGACCTTAATAAAGCATATCTTTGATGCTTGGGAGAACTCTCAGGACGCTATTGGCATCTTTTGTGACCTGTCGAAGGCATTTGATTGTGTTGAACATGAAACGCTGTTGCTTAAACTAGAGCATTATGGAATCCGAGGTAAAGCACTAAATCTACTAAAATCTTACTTAGGAGGAGATAGACAACAGTGAGTTCAAATAAACGAAATGAAATCTCTAGGAGCTTTAGTTAAAATGGGCGTTCCTCAGGGATCGATACTGGGTCCGTTTCTATTTTTGGTATATATAAATGACCTGCCTCGAGCAGTTGAGGGGCGGGCGAAGGTAGTGTTGTTTGCTGATTATACTTCTTTGATCTTTAAAGTAGGTAGACATGTAACTTAGACGAGGTAAATGACGCTATTCTTCAAGTACATAATTGGTTCACATGCAACAATTTAGTGCTTAATAATAAGAAAACTAAATGTATACGGTTTTCTTTACCGAATGTGAAAAGTACTGCATGTGATATTATACTTAATAACGAGAAACTTGAGTTTATAAATGATACAGCTTTCTTAGGGATTACGCTTGACTCTAAGTTGCAATGGGGCCCTCATATTAAGACTTTAGGTAAACGACTCAGTTCCGCTGCCTATGCTGTAAGAAAAATCAGACAGCTTACTGATGTGGACACCGCGCGGTTGGTCTACTTCAGTTACTTTCATAGTGTCATGTCTTACGGTATATTATTGTGGGGTAGGGCAGCTGACATTGACTCTATTTTTATCTTACAAAAAAGGGCTATTAGGGCCATCTATAACTTAGGTAGTCGCGACTCTTTGAGATAATTGTTTAAAGAAACCAATATTATGACGGTCCCATGTCAGTATATTTATGAAAACATAATGTACACACGGAAAAATTTAGATCTATTTAATCAGCTAGGTGATAGGCATTGCTATAACACGCGACAAGGAAATAAATTGGATCAACCGCAATTTCGTCTGTCTAAAATTCACACGTCTTTCATGGGGTACTGTGTTAGATTTTATAATAAAATTCCACTTGACGTCACTCAACTTAGTGAAAATAAATTCAAATCCTGTATTAAACGTACGCTCTGCAAGCGAGCTAACTATACTCTTGATGATTATTTAAAATATAAAAATGCTTGGATAGGTGATGTTCCAGCTCCACCAGAATGTGGATAACATGTTCAGCTATTATTATTTATTATTCCCTCTCTTCCTTCTAGTAGTTAAATAAAATTTATCATTTATCTTCCTCATTTCTTTATCTGTAAATGAGAGAACCGTGTAGCCATTCACATGAATAGTTTAACTTGGTTAATTTAACTTAGACTCACCTGATACTACATTGTTCTCCCATACCCCACAACAAAATGTAGATGGAAAAATTGTAAAAATATTATTTTAAAAGAGTAACCGTGGAGTTTCTTGCCCTTCTTCTCCACAGGAATGACATTCCGAAGTGGTGGTAGAGTCTTTGTTACTATTTTGACGATTCATAATTACTGTAATGGTTTACATGAATAAAAAATATTCTGATTCTGATTCTGACTCAACTGCTTAATATAACCCTACTGTGTTTAGGCTCGTTAAATTTATCATGACAAGTGCTTTAGTGTCCAAGTTACGATGATCAAGCCGGAAGAAAGCTACAGGAACTCATTAAACAAGATATCCTCGTTTATATCTTGTTTAGAAGCTTGTATTTAAAAAGTTTTTTAAAATTAAAATTATTATTATTATGTAAATTCGCATTCTCTAATGTAATTAATATCTTATGCAATATTGAATAACAATCTTTAAATTCGTAAGTAAATAATGTTTGTGTAGGCTAAATCAAGGTTTAAAGATCGGTGAATATATTTTATTGCGATCCTATGCGCTTGAGCGTCATTTAAGTTATTAAATCATAAATTTTACTGCGAGCAACATACAGCAATAACCCCTTTGACCGGCCATCCGAGTTCTGTGTGTACATGAGTAAATATTGGACCTCCCGGTAGGTACTTATTTGCCATCGAAGGCCTAGGAAGCACTTATTGACGTTAGCTTGGAGCTATTGAATCGATATGCTATCCTTTTCACACTAAAATTTACAAAATATAGATGAACAATTTAGATAGATAGGTGGATAAAAAGTTTATTTGCAACAAAAGGACATACAATACAAAATATTTTCCTAAAATACAAAAAAAATCATACAGTACAGTTTAAAATATAATTTTATTGTAGTACGTGTGTCACAGTAGCACAAAAGGGCCACAGCTCAGCGTGGCATTTGCTCAAGGAACAAAATGCTGACTTTTAGCTTCAACCATTATATTTACGCAAGAAACTCGTGCAGCGTTACAGATATGAACAGACTAAAAATTGTTAATAAAATATAAACCATATCAAAAAAAGAATACATATAATATTATTTATTCGTGGCACAAAAAAAATATTGTGTTTATGTTAGGACTATACGAGCACCGACGATAACTGAAGAACGCTACCAGGACGATCAAAGCGTAAACCTAGTTTTTGCATCTCCAAAAGTGCTGATTTTAACCTTTATTTAAAAGTAACACTTGTAGTAGCATTTGTCGGTAGCCTTACGGTAATGTCAATCCGTGCATGCCAAGCTCTCTGTCAACAATGCCGCTAACCTTGCAAGCGGTCGTAGCGCGCTACAAATTCTGTTATTTACATTGACGAACGTTGTTTATTTAATAAAATATAGTTTTATATCCTTACTGCAATATGACTTCAACCTAGATTTTATGTACAATATTTTTTCTGTTAAGCTTGCGACGAATAACGAATACCATGTAAGTATGTAGGCAATTTTTTTAATGTGTTATGATAACAAATTAACAATCTTGGACTTTTTACGTTTACTTGTACTGGTGAAATCTTTCTTCTTGCCAAATTATTTCAGGTCAACGAGAAGTATCCTATAGGTTTTATTGAGAGAGTTGATATGGCCGATCTTATTATGGGTTTCGTTTTTATCGATTGAGATACGGAAGCCTAGAAATGTTATTACTATCAAGTAAAGCTTTTGTCCCTGTATTTCATTTCAATATTGGCCAATATAATTGTTTCTTTCAAGATCCTGATCGTAATCGTTTTCTTTTCATCATTATCATCATCATATCATCCTATGTTTGTCCACTGCTGAACATAGGCCTCCCCAATCACTCTCCAGCGCAGGCGGTCCCATGCCACCTGCAGTCAACGACTTCCTAAGATCCTCACAAGATCGTCGGTCCATCTGGTAGGTGACCGTGCCACGATGCGCTTGCTAATACGTGGTCTCCACTCTAGAATTTTTCTTATAAATCCTCAGGGCCATGTCGGTGACCTTGGTTCTTCTACGAATCAACTCATTTCTGATTCGATCACGTAGAGAAACACCGAGCATAGCTCTTTCCATCGTTCGCTGAGCAACTCTGAGCTTATTTTTGAGACCTATTGTAAGAGACTTCATCTCTGATCCATATGTCATCACTTGGAACAAACATTGACTAAAAACTTTAGTCTTGAGGCGGCGTATATGGTGGCGTTATTATACAAGCACTGAACACTTTGACGTACCGATAGTCAATGCGGCATCGCTCGAGAGATCTCAGAACCACCCAAGTCTCGATCCAATCGAAGGCTTTCTCATAGTCTATAAACGCCAAGCATGGTGGCCGATTATACGCTTCAGTCTTCTGAATAATCTGCCGCAGCGTATGTATGTGGTCTATGGTACTAAAGCCTTTTCGGAAACCGGCTTGTTTGGGGGGCTGGAAGTCATCAAGTCTGCATTCGAGACGATTCGTGATGACTCTCGAAACCAACTTATAAACTTGGCTCAGCAGTGTGATGGACCTATAGTTCTTCAAAGAAGTGTTATAACCTTTCTTGAAATACAGTAAAAGTTTTCTTTTAATGAATATTAAAATATTAGGATATAAGAGAGTACATAAATCAATTATTGTTTTTCAGAAAGCTTCAGTGACAAGCTTTCTGGAAGACGATAATTGATTTCTGATTTCTCACTGAGGTGATAAAATAAAACTATTTTTTGGAATGTGTCGCGGTTTGTTTTAGGATTTTTTATTTCCCGAAGTTTCGAGTACCTTACAGCGCCCATGGTCATGGGAGGGAGATAGTCCTTCCCGTGACTGTGGGGGCTGTAAAGCATCACCCTAAAAAACTGAAAAATACCTTCATTTTACATGTAATATTTGCGTTAATCTGAGAACTTACTGCGGCAATGTTGGCAAAATATGGGCGATTGAATGATGAGCAAATAGTTTAAAGGGATTGAACTGTGACGCTTCTAGGGATATTACTATTCCCTTCTAGCGTTAATGCATATAGGCTAGAGTCCTTGAGCTACAATGCTTCTAGCGAAACTGGACGGCGCGTCAAGCAACAGCAACAATAGTATCAATTAGAATGTTCAAGACCACAAAGTCGCGCTGCAAGTATAATATTATTAGTTTCAAATTGACTTAGAACGAGTTTCGTAACAACTTGTATACCAGTAACAATCAAATTTATCTATTTTTCGAGTTTTTGCCGTTTTCGATGTATTGGATAAAGACTACAAAAAAATCTTAACAAATGTCATCTGGTATCAACGCAACGTGTTTTATACATTATAAGAAAACAAAAGCCAAAAAACTGGTAATCGTAACGATATTTTGGTTAAGGCATGTGTCCTGCCGTGAACGTTTATCGGTGGATATTGATGATGAATGTATGGAATATTAGCGATTTAGCACAAATTTTTCGACCTGTCAGATGTCAACACTACAAGTTTTAACAATACCTCAATTGATTCAGGCTTTGGATGTTAAACATACTGTTATTATCAAGAATGTTTTCCTGCTTCCAACAAGCAGCCTCAACGAGCCCTCCTTCGATGTGCCATACAAGTACTGCCTTGCTTGAACTACCGCTATCTGCGGTCTTTGTTGTTGGATTGTGACACCTCTTACAACCCACTGAAAGTTCAATTTGCAGTCAGAAAATAACCGCTTCGCTTCGGCTAACCATCTTACATTCAATCATTAAAGGTTTTGAAAACAAACCAACCGTAGTCTTCTACGAATCTCCTCATTCCTGATTCGATCACGTACAGAAACGTCGATCATAGCTCTTTCCATAACTCGATGAGCAACTCTTAGCATTTTTATGAGACCTATTGTAAGATTCATGTATTATTATACGTATAAATTAAGAATCATCTTTTTTTATTCTTTGGAGCCATTTATTTAAAAATAATAGCACTAAATATTAATTTATGCAGTTTAGTGGACGGTAGACATTCGAAGTGGTCAAACGTCTTCGTCATGGAGGTTAAAGCCAAAGGCAAGATATTAAATTACCGATCTCACGTACTTGAAGCTGTAAGGAAAACCATGGGTACGGACGCACGAAGTATAAATGAAGCACTTGACCTGTTACAGGACTGGTTGAAGAAGCAGACACATTTCATTAAAAAGGATTTTAGTAAGTCTTAAATATTTCTTATAAGTGCTTGTAGCTTACGGTGTTCTTAGCGATCATCAAAGTTAAGCGGCTCGGTCGGTCTGAGATAATAATTATTTCTTTCTTTTAGAAAACGCAGCCCCACACTTGGTATTTTTCTTTTGTCATGGGTACGTTTACAGACATGAAATTCACATGCATAAGCACCCAGACCGAAACATATATTTGTGGGTCACACAAATATTTGTCCCGAGTGGGAACAGAGACCGCGACAACTTAATTCAAAGTCAAATTAATTCATTTATTTCTTTGTAAACATAGGTAGTTATTACAATAACAGGTTCTCAATGTTTTACCTTTTAAGGCATACAAATACCTGCATGTTCAGTTATTATGATTATTGTGAGTAATAAATATTATTGTGGTTTCACAATGCAATATTAACATTAATTATTAGTAATTTTTAGTCAAATAGGTTGTATAGGAATTTCTGTATCATATCAGCTAAAGTATAGTGGAAACCCAAATATTCAAACATTATTTTAAGTTACTTAAGTCATCATCATTTAAGAATTCTCCAACAGTATAATAACATTTATCAGTTAGTAGAGTAGTCGGTGTCTTTTTAACCGACTTCAAAAAGGTTCTATGTTGTAAATTCTGGACCGATTTTGATGAGTTTTTTTGCATTCGGTTCATCTCCAAGGTGGCCCCATTTTATTTTTCTCGGTATTGGACTTTCAAGATACACCACGGAACTCCTTGACGACAAATAATACGAACCTGTAGATTGAGTTATTATAAGTATTGTGTTAACCCTATAGGCACCCTACCATAGAATTATACAGAATATTAACCGACTTTTAAAAAGGGAGGAAGTTTACAATTCGTCTGCGTTGTTTTTTATAACATCTTTATTTATGAACTGATTTGATGTCTTTTTAGCGTTGGGTTTATTATAGTTTCGAGGTGGTCCCATTTTAATTTCAATCGGTATTGAACCTTGGACTTTGAAGATACACCAGGGGACTCCTTAACAGCAAACAGCACGAATGTATAGATTCCGGTATTATGGGTATTATATCAATCCTGCAGGTACTTTACTATAGAACTAAGCAAAATAAAGTAATACAGGTATATAAATATTAATAATTAGTTGAGTCCTCAATTAAAATATTAATAATTAATTGAGTCCTCAATTAAAGTATTAAAATAAATAACTTTTTAAAAAAGGTAACCGACTTCGGAAAGCATATACATGACCCCACAAATATATGATTCGGCCTGGATGGTTATGAATGTGAATTTCATGTTTGTAAATGCACCCATGATCTTGTGTCGTTGCTACCTGTATAAACGCTGTTGAGATCAATAAAAAACATGATGGGATCATAATTCATACCGAACTAGCGCATTCAGGTGTGGTATTATTTAAATATTGAATTAAGTCTTCCGTCTGTAATTGTCATAGTAAAAGACGCGTCCGTTTAGTTAGCGTTGCTAGTATAACAGTTTTATTTTCCCCTACTTCTATTTGCTGAAGACTTTATTAGTTCTAATAATCAATAGTATGACTATAGTTAACTACTACATCATGCGAAATGAAACTATTTTTCGGATTTTATCGCTGTTTATTTTTGACTTTTAAGTTCCCGACGTTTCGAGTGTTTTGCAGCACCCATGGTCACGGGAAGGACTGAGGTGTTACACGTGAATATCCGAATCCGATAAATCCGAAAAATAGTTTTATTTCATGTATAATATTTGCGTAAATCTAAGAACTCAGTACTACATGATGGTTTTAGTATTTAGTTTAGATGATAAAAATATATTTTCCCTACATTAAATTACTACAAACTATTCAAGTATTTATTAAGTTTAATATGCATTATAATACACGCTACTGTAAAAATGATTTTATGATCATCTACTCTAACATTTACCCCAAAAAGTGGTAATCCTTCCGGGCTGCCAACATTACGCGAGTGGGAAGTGCGGAGAGTGCGGGACGTTTGTTGAATTTTTGGCTTCACTGTGCGGCGCACACTTACGACTGCACGCGGCTTCTGGATTATTTTTATTCAAAGGTTGGGGCTATGTTTTCTTTAAAAAATATCATTTTATATTTCAGGCCGAGTATACCTAGAAGTAACTTTCGCACCCTCAAGACGTTGATGCCGGAATTCTTTGATATGCCTGATGTGAATGAATTTAAAATATTACACCGATTCATGTAAGTTAAAATTTACATTTAGCGATACGCTTAATTTTTTCTGTTTCGGGGAGAATCGATCTCTAGTCCTCTGAGAGAGGCTGAAGAGTAAATGGAAAGACAAAATTTGCTGCTTTAGCTATTTTGTTTTAGGTATTTCTATGCTTGTTCAGTCGTTTTGGCATGATTAAGTAACACATCTCTATTTTTATTTAAAAAAAATGTAGCTCCACATTAGAAATTATTCCTATGTTGTAGATGTTATAACAAAAATTCACACACGAAATCACCTAGACCGAAATAAATGTTTGTGGGTCACAGAAATGGGTCCGGTTGTTCTGTACCGGGATCGAACCCATGACTACTAGATCCAGTGAGGGGAACGGACTTCGCTCTAATCACCAGACTAAGGGCCTCTTTCACCACCCTCAGTTAAAGTTACTAGTAAGTCTATGTTAGAAATTCCACCAATTTTAAGTAGCCCTATCCGATGGTTAAACTAGCCAGTTTTAATTGCCGAGTGACGCTTATCGTGAAGTAACTATGACCTAGTCTGGTTAGCACTATCGTATACAGGGTGGATTTTATTCGATATTTTATTCGCCATTAAACCAACGAGGTAAATAGTATGATTTTCACTTTTATACTGACATACCTAAATTAGGTAACCTAATACGTGTTTAGATTGTTTTTCTTTTGTTTATTTTATACTAGCTGCTAGCCGCGACTTTGTCCGCGTGGAACTCATGGGTTTTATTAATTTTGCGTAGAACCCAATTTTTTTTTCTTAAGTAAACGTAGCCATATTTACTCCATATAACATCAAACATCTGCCAGGGAAAGACCGTCTAAATCAGTTCAGCTGTTTTGGAGATTAGCCGGAGCAAACAGATGGTCAGACAGACAAAAATTTAAAAAATTGTTTCCTTGCTATAAGTACCGTATACTTTCATGTGTATTTAGAAAAATCTGTTATTTTGATGTTACAAACAGACACTTCAATTTTATTTATTTGTATAGATTTACATAGTACAAGATTATCAAAGCCTTGATGTAAAATGATTTCCCACAAAATGTATGGGGATATTTTTTGCGATTTTGTAATTTTAGTAATTCAACCTTAGTTGGTCTAATAGAGTTTGATCCTCATAAGAAACAGCATAAATTGGTATCAAAAAACGTTTTTGTGTAAATTGTCCATTTTCCTGCTGAGTGTACATTTTTCAAACATCTGTAAATTTAGCTCAAAATGTCGCAAAAAGTTGAGGATAAGACCATTTTCCTGTATCTACAACGGTTAGAGTAGCTGCACTTAGTGCCTTGTCTCAAAAATCCATTCTGTATACAAATGTTCAATTAATGTTTAATATTAGTATTTCTATTCTTTCCAGAGACATGGCAGCTCTTCCGATGACAACTTATGATTATCATAGAGTCACTATTGTTAACTTGAAATCGGAGGACTTTGATTCCAACAATTTGACTAACTGGTACAAGTACTGTATGTTGGTGAGTTTGATGTCATCATTCGACGTAATTTTTAGTTTCGATTTTTACCTATATAGATACAGATATAAGTACTAGATATGAGCGATTCAAATCCTGTATTAAACGTACGCTCTGCAAGCAAGCTTACTATACTCTTGATGATTATTTAAAAGATAAAAATGCTTGGATAGGTGATGTTCCAGCTTCACCAGAATGTGGATAACATGTTCAGCTATTATTATTTATTATTCCCTCTCTTCCTTCTATTCATTCCATTCATTCATTCCTTTCATTTCTTTATTTGTAAATAAGAGAACCATGTAGCCATTCACATGAATAGTTTAACTTGGTTAATTTAGACTCACCTTATACAACATTGTTCTCCCATACCCCACAACAAAATGTAGATGGGAAAATTGTAAAAATATTTTAAAAAAAAGTAACCGTGGAGTTTCTTGCCCTTCTTCTCTAAAGGAATGACATTCCGAAGTGGTGGTAGAGTCTTTGTTACTATTTTGACGATTCATAAATACTGTAATGGTTTACATGAATAAAAAAATATTCTGATTCTGATTCTGAGCATAGCAGATTATTTATTTATTTAATTCTTTATGAACTTAAGTACATGGGCGGACTTAATGCCTGAAGTATTTTCTGCCAGTCTACCTTGAGGTGGTGAAGAAACAGCTGTGGTAGGTGCGAAAAAAACAAGTATTAAAAAAAAAGGTAGAGAATATTAAGAAAACAAATATAAATTACAGACGAACTAGAAAACATAAAAATACCTATAATAAAAGATATATTATACATAACTACCATATTCTATCTATCTATCTATATCATCACGCCAGCTCCCTCGCGGGGTAGCCAGAGAGTACAGAGTTCCAACAGGTTCTTTCCTTACATACCTCTCTGGCTTCCCCCACTACCATATTATACATAAAAATATTACTTTCATACATAATTATACTTTATATTATTCAGGACGTTTGACATAATAACATAAAACTGCTAACATTCAGAAGATTTCGCCAACATTTTGTCTTATAGATAGTCCTACACTTTTTTTAAAGAGAGACGATTGGTAGCCGTCCTGAGTTTCGTGGCCAATGCATTTCATAAAAGGATAGATTGGACAAAGAAAGAGAAAGAAAGAATAAAATCATTTTTTTTAAACGTAATCCTACTCAAGTAATTATTTGTTTTGTTTAATATCAGTTGATAAATAAAGGAATAGAAGAGATGGGCAGTGGGCCATAAAATATTAATAAAATACGAAGCCTTCACACTGAAATTCTACTTGTGTCGGGGGTACGTTTACAAACATGAAACGCATATGCACAAAAACCCAGACCGAAAAAAATATTTGTGGGTCGTACAAAGATTTCTCCTGTGCGAGAATCGAACCCGCGACTACTTAATTAAGTGGGCGGAGCGACTGAAGCTCTTTACGACTGGACCACGCTGTCCGTCATTTATGCTGGTATTTACAAAGTTGTTGGTAAAATGGTATTTAACACTGATTAACCAGCCTATTGATAGAGATATACTGTGCTATCTCGGTAACAGATTCGCCCCTCCTCAATTAGGTGGAACATTTCTATTTTTATTTACCTTTTACGTAGGGTGGAAGTGGAAGTGGCTATTTTGTTACCATGTGATCGTTTAATATACTACAGCGTCTATCAGCAGTAGTACAGTCTCGTATACTCATATTTTTCGGCCATGCCTCGAGGCGTAACAGTGACTCCATAGAGCGTCTGGTTGTACAGGGCAAAGTGGAAGGAACTAGACCATGTGGGAGACCACCAATGCGGTGGATAAATCAAATTAAGTCCGCAGTGGGAGATCCTTTCATCGAATGCACCAGAATCTTAAATGATCGAACTAAATGGAGAGATAACGTAAGGCGAGCTACATCTGCCTCCAGCAACCTCATCATGCCTACGACCACTCTGTCAAGAGTGAAGCGAATAAGAAGAAGATCATTTAATATACTAACACCCTTTCCTTTCCCTTACCCTTACGCCCATATTCAGGAAATTCATACTTCTTTTAAACTCTACCGTCATTAATTGTTTCACACAGAGATGTGTAGTAATCTATAAGTACCTAAACGATAGGCCTTTAGGGACCCGGGTACGAAAAATTTAACATGCGTTAACAAGACACATTATGGTGTCGCGTTCATCTTTATTTACTAAACGTATGACGTAACAGAATTGGCATATCAAGTTAACATTGTTACTTTTCGTCACACCTAAATTCCCCAAGCGGGGCTGGCAGAGGTGTACCAAATACACCCATTTTTTGCCGACGATGTTAGGTTCCTTGTAATGGGTGAACCTATTGGTACGTACCGGGCACCAGACTCCGGACTGATATTGAAATAGAAAAACTACATTTGTCCGATGTAGCATTTGAACCCAGAACCTCATGCTCGCTAAGCGCATTATTTGCCCCTAGACCAACGAGGTAGCCTACAATTTAATTGTTTTGATAGTTCTGAAAAAACTATTCGAACAACTTCTAACACTTCGAACATTATTGTACACGTGTGTAACCAATGACTTTATATCAGATGTCTGCACTCGTACTTTCAGATAGCTGAATACTTAAAAACAAATGAATATAGCTGTGGTTTTGTGCATATATTGGACTTCCGAAAAGTGAACCCTCTGAATATAGCAACAAAAATAAATCTTCTGGAGCTGAAAAAAGTGGCTACTCTGTTGTTTGTGAGTAATAAAAACTATAATAATAACATATTCTGATTGATATGAAAGAGGAATATTAAGTAATTGATCCCTTTGCAATGGATGTACGATTTAGCGCAGTGGTTAAGAGCTTAAGCCACTCCGTCTATTGGGTCGAATAGTCGCGGTTTCGATTCCCGCACGGGACAAATCTTTGTGTGACCCACAATTATTTGTTTCGGTCTGGGTATTTGTGTATGTAAGTTTTTAAGTTTGTAAACGCACCCACGACACAGGAATAAATCCTAGTCTGAAGGATTTTTTTTTAAACAAATCCAGTTATCTTAAAGTAGTAACTAATTAAACACGTAATGCGTTATAAATGATCGTTTAATGATACTCCGGTGGCATACAGAATACCATTACACACACCGTCATACCTATATTCCCCAAGCGGGGGTGGCTGAGGTGTACTGAGCACACCCACTCTTCGCCGACGATGTTAGGTATCATGTAATAGTGGGCGAGCCTATTGCCATATACGGGGCACAATTCCAAACTCCGGCCTCATACTGGTAAGTTACGTTACGTCGTTAGAAAAACTACATTTGTCCGACCTATTATTTAAACCCAGGACCTCGTGACCTCAAAGTGATGCGCTTTACCACTAGACTAACGAGGCAGTCAATACTATTATACGATCATTAAACGAAGGTATCGTATCGAGGTAGGCAGAGAGTACTGAGATCCAATATATATATATATATATATATATATATATATATATATATATATATATATATATATATATATATATATATAGATACATAGATTTTATTTCTTAAAATGTACATAAGATAAATGTATTGTGTCATACAAATAAAAAAATAACCGATTTAGCTACCTGCTATGGCAGCTCAGTGGTTAGGTTACATTGGTATGATTCCCACTTGAACTGATAAGTTTTTATTTCTATTTCGAATCTATATTTCCGACTGTTTCACAAAAACAACTCTAAACAAATTTTATAAATATTTATAAACCTCTGATTTGCCCATTTCTTATTACAGGAGGGTTACGGAATGCTTTTAAAATATGCACATATTTTAACTAGTTCCAAGTTAATTGACAGCTTATTAATGCTAGCAAAGCAAATATTAAGCGCCAAACTTTTTGGTAGGATATATGTTCACAAGAATTTGGACACTTTGTTTGAATATGTGCCTAAAGAAATTTTACCGATTGAATATGGCGGTGAAGAGAGGTCGTTGTCACAACTTCATGGTATGTAAATAAATAAAATTTTAGTTACCTAATTCAGGACAATAAACATTATTCATAGTCTAGAGTCTCCATAACCGGCGAGCGTGTATGAGACGAACTATGAAAAAGGATGAATTTGTGTGTGTGTGTGTGTGAATGATCTACATTTACAGCTTCACCGGAGAATTGATGAAGCCATAAAGGTCTGTAAGGAATGAACCTGTTAGATCTCGTTACGTTTACATAGCTAATTCAGAATTCGGCAACCAAGCATTGTAGGTAGGCTGATAATTTGACCAGTATCTTAATATACAAAATTATATGTTTTACAGAAGAATGGGTTCAACTGCTATGTTCTGAAGAACACGTGGAATATTTTAGTGAAATGAAGAATGCGGCTACAGTTGAATCTCGCAGACCAAAGGCTCATTTTAATGAACATTATGCCGGCATGCCGGGAGCTTTCAGAACATTGAGTGTAGATTAATATTTTAGTTAATACTTCATCTTTTAATCAACAGGAAATACGGTAAAAGTTAGGGTTTTTAAACTGCATTAAAATAAAATTGCCTGATTTCCATCCAGATTAGCAATAAGATTATACCTATATTATACATAAATATAACTAAATTAATAGTATTTTATTTTTTATTTTATTTTGTTATTTTAGGTAAGCTTACAGACTCATAACGAAAATGATATGTTAAATCAAACAAATAACAATCTTGCTAACTACAAGCTCACACAGATAAAATGAAAATAAAGGAAACAATATTAAAAAATACAGAAATTATAATAGTGAAATAATAATAATAAAAAAGAAAACCCAAAATAAAACAAAAAAATAACAAAACAAAATAAAACGCCAGTGAAAGAAAAAAATCAAAAATAAAAACCAAGAAGCACTTAAAAAACAGTACAGTCTGAGTGATGCCAGCTTTAGTTATTTTCTAACTAAAGAAGAATGCTGTATTTATCCGGTCTCTTATTCTCTTCGAACTAGTATTGAATAGATCAATATCCATGTCCGTCGGTAGGTTATTAAAACATATGGCACTACTTAAGAAGAATGCATTCTGTCTATAATTTGTCCTAGCAAATGGCACATTTAAGATAGGTCGCGGCCTAAAACAACAATTAGATTAGTGCGGAGAGATATATTGGCCAGAAGCTCAGGGCAATCAATAGAACCATTCGCAATATTAATCATAAGACAAACATCATCAATACGTCGTCGTTCCTGCAAAGGTAGGAAATGATATGGCCTACAACGATCATCATAGTCCACAGAAACTGTATGTGATTTGCAATCTAGATGCCGTAGAAACTTTTTTTATATGTCTTCTATTCGTGAGGTATAGACTTGATATTACGGATTCTACACTTGAGACGCATACTCTAGGATGCTTCGAACATATGAACAGTATAGGACTTTGACTGGCTTAAGAGAGCGAAAGCATGCCGTGGCTCTGATAATGAAACTGAGTGTTTTGGGTGCTTTATTCACTATAATATCAACATGTTTATCAAACAATACTCTACCATCGAGTGTTGGTCTCTTATATGAACCACTTTACAAATGTCGATTGATTGAATTAATTATCGAGTGTGTCACCAAAACCTATGATTGATTTTAGAAAAAGTAATGATAGAACATTTAGGAATATTGAGTTGGAGCTTGTTATGCGAACAGTATTAAATGAGTCTGTTAAGATCATCCTGTAATTGTAAAGAGTCGGATAAGCAGCGGACTACTTTAAAAACTTTCATGTCATCTGCATGTAGTAAAATGTAAGAGGTTTTGAAGCATAATTTAACATCCGCGATAAATATGGTAAACAAAAGCCGTCCGACTAATAAGCCTAGGCACTCCGGACGGAATTGAGCACCAGCTTGATGTATACCCTTGTAGCACCACAGCCTGCGACCTGTTCTTTATGAAAGATCAGAACCAGTGGTATAAATCACCATAAATACCAGCGATCGAAGCATTTACTGTAGTTAGTAAATATTACATCTATCTGTGCTTTCTGTTTCATACATTTCACAATGATGTCATTACTTAGGATTAAATTTGTTGTTGTTGACCGTCTACGAATGAAACCGTGTTGCTCTTCACTCATGATATTACTGAGAGCTAAACAGACTTTATTGTAGATGATTCGTTCAAAAACTTTGGCAAATAAACACAGTTTGGAGATGGGACAATAGTTGTCGACATTGGACTTGTCACCTTTTTTAAAAACTGGGGTGATAAAAGCTGCCTTCCAAATCCCAGGAACTACACCTTCATTAAGAGAACATCTATATAGTATAGAGATCGGTATCACTAAGACTCTCAGCGCATATCACTATAAATATAGGTGATATAAGATCAGGGCCACCGGACTCAGATAAGTCTAACTTTTTCAAAACATTCAATACGCGTTCTTCAGATATTGTTGTGGAGCTAATGTTGTTTACACTTTTATCAGTATCTCTGAATTTATCAGAAAATGTATCGTCCGGGTCCGGTTCCTGAAAGGTAGACCGAAAGTAGTTGGCAAAAAGATTACAGTTTTCCACACCCGCAGTCACAGATTTATCCCTATAATGCATCGTATCTGGGACAGCATTGTTATTTTTTTTACTTTTGATGAACGACCAAAACGCTTTAGGATTGTTAGTAATTGATAACTCTATATGGTGAATATAATCATTAAAGCAGTCATGTTCAAGTTAGACAGCCCTAGCACGCAAAATAGAAAAAGATTAATAGTCGGATAAATTTCGTAGGTGAAACAGAGGCAGGGCAGAGGGCAGGAGGGCAGAGGTATACCTCCTATCCCCCTTGGTATACCAAGGGGGATGCGATGAATGACGAATTGTTTTGAATGGTACATACTTATTTCTAAGTTAATACAATTTATTGTAGAATGAAATAATAGCGTCTTCAAGATTCTCTGTATGTAGCGACTCCTGCCAATTGACTCGGTCAAGCTCGAGATATAATGACCGTTGTGAAACATAAACTTGCAGAGATTTTATCTTCAAGTTTATTTCAACAATTTCAACAAAATCAGCCTGGATAATTAGAAGTTTGCGGTGATCGTCTACGGGCAGAGCTAATGGTTCATTACATTCAGTAACGGTTACGGGGCTATTAGAGAAAACCAAATCCAGTAATTTATCGTTAGCGTTACGTATGGGATTATATTGGGATAGGTAACAGGCACATGCCGCGTCAAAGAAGATGGTAAGAACTTGGGTTGAATAGTTGATAGGCCACAATCAGGATCGTATAACCAAACTACCTGATTTCCGAAATAAATATCACCAATAACAATAAACTTATCTGACACATGTGACATGGCTAAATTATTAAGATTATTAGAGAAGTTTTGTAATTGAATGTATTATTATTAATTGTACGAATATTCCATTTTTCGTTGCACAAATACAGGCCACATACATGCAACCTGTAGGTTATTAAAAGTCTAGATCTTTTTAAAAATATGAAAACCCAAATGTCTTCCGCCAAACTACGCCAGTCGCACCTTTCCACAACCGTAAGACCATACCTTACTGCAATCAACACACCACCCCATTTTTCTGTAATGTACGGTCATAATTACGGTCACGCCTCCACACTATGAATCGGTTATTGAATAGTTTACTATTATAAACACTGTCCAAAAGTCATGTTTCCGTTATCACAATAACATCATATGAGCTAGACCGAATATTCCTATAAAAAATATTTGTCTTAGTACGCAAGCCGCATGCATTTTGGTAATAAATATTAAGCGGTACCATTTCTAAACCATACGACCACAGAATTATTAACTATAATAAATATGGCATTGTAACGAAAATATATTCCATTAAATTAAAAAATATGTATTATAATCTAAAGACCAAAATAGGAAACAGGTAGACCGTAAAAACATAAAAAAAAACACCGTCACGCCTATATTCCCCAGAGGGGGTGGCAGAGGTGTACTGAGTACATACTGAGTCTTAGATGTATGCATGTTTGGCCCAGATGTACCGAAAATTCAATTCGGCGGACGCTTTTTTAGCTTTCGATAACAATGCCTTGTTTTGAGCAGTTAGATAATCCTTTATATAGATCTTATGATGACCGGACAACCCTAAATGTCCAGATGTAAACGGGCTAGACTTTGCTGCCTGTCTGGCTGCTGTCACAAAATTTTCCTTTACATAACGATTGCAAAACGAAATTATTCTTAATTATATTATTAATATTGGCTTCGTCCTCTCTTTTTCACGCGTTGGCACCCGTGTGATAAAATTAATTTGGGTTTTATTTACAGCGTATTATATCTTTGTGCTAATCTTAGATAGGACCTCGAACAGTTGCTCATTGCTTGATTGAGGAATGTCTTTAATCTCAACATTACTCATTCTTGCCCATTGTTAGCTAAAGTTTACTTGTTCCACCACCCTTTCTAAGCGGGTTTAGATGGCATCAACCTGGCCATTACTTTTCTTTAGTTTGACTAACCGTTGTTCAACGTCATTCATTTTAATGCCCAATTTTTTGAGTTCCTTGTTCGTGTTATTCAATGCCGATTTCAAGTCACTGAATCAGCTCAAAGCTCAGTAACATCATTAAAAAATATTCGAACCTCAATAAAATCAACATGTAGTTTAAGGTCAATCTCAAAATCATTTGAAGTAATAATATATAAAAGTCATTTTAAAGGAAGGTCGACTAGTTTGTAGAATAATGTTACATCTACAAATTATAAGTTTTACAGTCGGTACAGCAGCTTAATGTTTGTTACCTGGATATTTTAACTCAAGTTTAAAATGCATTATTGTTTCCAAAATATGGTAGTATGCTATGAATACTGAAGCGATTAAAGTTAGTATTTAAAAGTGTAAGGACCTGTTTCACCACTCCTCGATTAGCGTTATTTGGCAATTAAAACTGGCTAGTTTAACCATTGGATAGGGTTACTCAGAGATAGTGAAATTGTATATAGACTTACTTGCGAACTTGTCAATAAGTTTACTTCAGACTTTATTCGCTGGTGGTAAAAGAAGCCCCAAGTATAAAAATATGCGACTTCTAAGAAATAGTAAATCCCTAATACATATAAAATATTTTATTACTAATAACTATTGACATGTTATTGCCTTACGTGTGAAGTGTAGATTTTTCAACAAAATTGATCATAGAGGCATCAGCATATGAATGATGAATGTTAAGCTTCGTAAATTGTGGATAGGTATGTGGTGCATGATTGCGTGTTGGATTCGGGTCATTGAGTTTATTGAGGTAATGTACTAAGTGCTAGAGAAGATACCCCAAGTATGTTTTATAGTGACAGGGTGTATACACTCTAGTTCTCTTTGTTCCAAGTGCTTCTCGCAACGTGATACCTTCGAGTTAAAATTTTTATTTTAATTAAAAACTTTATTATAATAGGGAAAGTGACTTCAAAAAGCAGAAAACAAATATTTGAAGTCGGTGCCGGTTGGTTCAGTCGGTCACTTGGCACAAACCTTAAAAATTTATAAAAAAATCTATTTTTGCGGATTTTATCGCGTTTATTTTTGATTTTTAAGTTCCAGACGTTTCGAGTGCTTTACAGCACTCATGGTCACGGAAAGGACTGAGGTTGTTAGACGTCCAAAAGGCATACCCTCAAATTTCTTAATTATTTTTGTTGGTCCGATCTGCGCAGAATGAGCTCACGGTGTCTTGAGGCCTTGCAGTGTTCTGCTTGGTTTTGGATTTGATTAAATTAATTACCGGATCCCAAGTCGATGGAAGCACCCAGCCATTTTTATTTATTTATACCGTCACGCCTATATTCCCCAGAGGGGTGGCAGAGATGTACTGAGTACACCCACGTTTCGCCGACGATGTTAGGTCCCATGTGATAGGGGGCGAACCTATTGCCATATACTGGGCACAATTCCACCCAGCCATCTTTATTGAAACTAGGATTTTTTTAAATTCAAAAGCCTCGCGAACCGTCCTTGGTAGGAATCGAAACGTCGAGAATATAAAAATCAAAAAATAAATCGCTATATAAACTAGTTTTATTTTATATGTAATATTCGCGTAAATCTAAAAACTGAGTGTTCAAATGTTTATATTTAGCTTTTTGAAGTTAGGTTCCCTTTTATTAAAATGTTTTTTTATTTTACAATTTTTAGTGATGAATGAATTAATTAAAAAATACTCATAATAACTGAATTTACACATTTGTGTTGTTTGCCGTCGAGGAGTCCCCTGGTGTATCTTCAAAGCCCAAATCCAATACCGACAAAATTGAAATAGGACCACCTCAGAGCTATATTGTACCCGATGCAAAACGTTTCATCAAAATCGGTTTATAATCAAAAAAGTTATTAAAAAATACAGATGAATTACCTCCTTACAGACCAACCTCCTTCTTTTTTTTGGCAAGTTTGGCACTTGTGGGCGCTATGTTGGTAATTTTGATGTTTCTGCAAATCTTTCCATTCCTGAATCAAACTCACAGGGAAACACCGAGTACCCAAAGCTTTCCCCGAAGAGAGAGCTATGCTAAATTCACATAGGTTAAATTGATTTAATCTACCCTATATAATCGGTATGATCTGGGTTATTATGCACTTCTCTTAAAAATAGCTTATATTTGCCGATATCTAAGGCACCTATTTAGAGGTTTTGGAGTTGCTGATCAAAAAATTATGTGGCCGAAATCTCTAAGATAACATTTGCATTAGGTATATTTCGGAACAAACTACACGCTAACTATTAGTCAAGTTTAAAGACTATGACTATTTACATTTATTATAAAAAGGCAAATTCAACAGAATTGCACAATAAAAAAAAACAAGATGTCATAACTTGTTTGCTTGTTTGTATATTTCTGATCATAATTATAGCTGTTACATTATTAACTAAATCTAAGTCACCTGCTGAAATCAATTGCTGAACATATAAAAACAGAAACGAACTAACCCAACAGGTGTGAACTGACCTCAAATGGAACAAGCACTATGTCAATGAGGTTTGATCGACAAAAACCGGAGTATTTCAAACCGACTTTAACCGTAACCGGCGTATGGGCCCTCAAATGATCATCATAAGACAACTGAGGATAACAACAGTGTGAGCGTAGTTACTCGTAGCTTTATGCTCTTTAAAATACCTTCCTACGTCAATATACCCCTTACGCTTTCTCTCTAGGCACCAATGAAGGTAAGCCAGTGTCGAGAGTCCTGGGGGCCCCCTGCAGTTTCTACATGACCGACGTAGACATTCCGAGCTGGATGCTCTGCCCGACTCTCTGGAGCAGGAAGGTTTCGTCTCTCATCAATTGTTCGCCACTACTAATTTATTATTACTTATTCACAAAAGATGGTGGAGTACAGGAGAAGATAGTCATTTTTAATCTTTTCTTAAGATTGATTGATTGATTCAGAAATTGATATGATCCTTAGAACACGTAGTGCATAAATTAGGCAGGCATGCAGACGAGGCGACAGAGGGATAATAACCACGCCTGAGAAAGAGGCGACAAAGCCTTGAGTGAATAACAAACACACATGAGAAAGAGATCTATGTCCTGACCATGTGTCGGAACATCGATCACTATTAAAGTGGTTGCCTATTCGGCAGCGTAGATAGAGTATGTTCCATCTTTCACTCTCCAGTCTCGCCCGCTTATCTTACTTCCCAATTTTAATATTTGTGTTCTAACCACGATAAAAATCTTCGCTCTGCAAATAATCGTCGTCTTCATTGCCCCCCTTAAAGAACTGATTTCATTTATTCTTCCTTCTTTGCACAGTCTATCCTTGTTTGGAATGCTTTGCCTCTGAAACTCAGGATGGCAACCAAACGCCCCTCTTTTAAAAAAAGTCTGCAGCACTATCTACACAAAATATTGAATCCCTCTCAGTGGTTGTTGCTTGAGTTAACAACTTGAGTTGTTATGTTACACAGTTCCAGTTACATGCGTAATGTATACATTGAATAATTATTTATATATGTATCACAAAAGTTTTGCTTAATAAGAACATGTGAACGTTACTCATCTGTATATTAATATAAACAACATCCTAAAACATATTATATAGGTACACATTAACCCCACTTACTTTATACTGTATAAGTTGTCGTTTTATTATTTTATACTTAAGGTTACTTAATTATCGTTTTAATTAGTTTTGTTAGTTAAGAAATATTACAATTACTTTAGTTTTATACAAAACTTGATCTCAATTTATCTTTAAGCAGAAGAGCGGGGCCTTCTAACACAGGTATTGATATGCTTAAAAGGAGTGCTCCTTTTGTTAATTTAAGTAGGTTAAGTACAGATAACGAAAATAACAATTTTTTTTTTATTTATTTATTTATCACAAATATATGGTATGTATATTATCCTTACTTGTAATTTATATTTATTAAGTATTATAAATAGTTAATTAGTAGTTATTTATATTTTTTTTCTTTATATTTTCCAACTCGTGTAATTTTGCACCTGCCACACTTGACTCTACATCACCCTAAGGTAGACTGGCAGAAAATGCCTCAGGCATTAAGTCCGCCTATGTACATAAAAGTGCATGAAGATTAAAAAATTTACAAGTCTATCTATAAAACTATAACCCTTGCGGAGTAGACAAAGAGTACAGAGGTGCAACAGGATCTTTTCTTATAGACCCCTCTCGCTTCCTCCGCTCTCATAGTCCATCTCATACCCGCTTGCTGGTTATGATGACTCTATATTTGCCCATCAGATAAAACGCAATCTATTTGATTTTATCTCCTTTCCCTTTGCTATTTCTATGTTGTTTGTTTTTTATGTATGTGTGTGTGTGTGTGTGTGTGTGTGTGTGTGTGTGTGTGTGTGTGTGTGTGTGTGTGTGTGTGTGTGAGAGAGTGTTCTAAGCTGTTGGCCGCTGGGCCTTTACAGTTTCACCGGATAAAAGGGCGAGCATGCAATCACTATGTTCGAGCTAGAAGGGCAAGGGGGAAATTAGCTTCAGGCCTTAAGGAGGAACGGCCTCGGCTTGGATAGTTGCTTTCTAAGGGGCATTGTACTTCGCTTGCAAATTATCGGGCAAAGATGGCCGAACGAACACAAAGGCGGCTCCGTTACGGACTCGCTTAATGTGCGCTCCAAAGGTCATGGTATTGTTTAGGCTGACCCCTAGATATTTGACCTGTTTGACCAAAGGGATAGGCCGGTCGAACAAGGATGGCATTCACAAAATACCGATATTATTGCTGAACTTAAAACAAGTACCGGTTTATGAACAGGTTTTATACCAATTGCTTTAGTTAGCTTTATGCACTGGAAGTGTTTAAACGTTATTATTTTTTTATAAATTAAAAAGTGTTTGTGATGGAAAATTTACACAACGATAAGATTTTAGAATTTCGACCAGACACTCTCGAAGCGGTTAGGAAAGATGTAAATTTAGATAAACGAGGCATAGATGAGGCAATCGACTTGTTGCAGGACTGGCTGAAAAAGCAAACGCATTTCACTAAGAAGGATTTTAGTAAGTCGCAACTAAAAACGTCATAACTATGTTGGTGACTCCACCTTCGTGAACCTAGTATATTAAAATATATAAAATCCAGAGATAAAAACTGCAATACCTAATATTATGTTTAAAACAGAAAGGCCAAGGAAGTACTTGGTAAGGAAAGTACTTGTTGAAAATCTGTACTCCCTGCTTATCCCGCAAAGGGATCTGGCGTGATGATATAGATAGATAGATGTTTGAAAATCTATGTCCTGCAATGGAAGTCTATAGGCTGATGATGATAACTGACCTTTCCCCAAAAACCGATTCAAACACACGATTCCCAAATCCTGTAATGTTTTTAATGAATAAACAATATTTGAAATATGATACTAGTCCGTGTACTACGAAAAATCCAGACAGTATCTTGTTTAAATATGTATTTAGTTAGTTTTTGTATGTGTGTATGGTTGAATAAATGTCTTTCCTTTCTTTCTTACCCATCACCGGTTCTATCCAACTGATTTTGATCATAAATCTCGTACTACTTTAGGAAAACTATAGACTATCCAGGTTTGGGTGAGTGGTTCCGTCGAAAGACGTTTAATTTTAGTTATTCAGTATTGAATTGCTAACCAGTTATGAGATATGTTTTTTAAATTTCAAGTTCATCAGGAATTTAGTTACAAAATTTGTACCGAATAGATATTATTAAATATGGTAATAAAGGCGTAATGCCTTTATTACCATATTTTAATAATGTCTATTGAGATGATTTTAATCTGACAGATCGTTATCAAACGAAATCCAAACTTTTTATTTTTATTTTATTTCACAGCACGCTGAATACTTGAAAAGGAAAGAATATAATAGTGGTTTTGTAGTCATGTTAGACTGCACAAATATAAACCCCCTGAATTTAGCGACTAGTTTAGGTTCATTGGAGGTCAGAAAAGGATTAACTTTGTTAATTGTAAGTATTATTGATATAGGGCTAAGTTTAAAATTGACCCAAGCAATTTCAAAATAATGGCATACTTAAATTCCATCATTAAAGTACTGAAAAATGAATGAGTTAACACCTTGAAGAAATTAAATAAATCTATTGTGGTATCCCTACTGTGTAGATAATTAGACTTATTGACACAAAAACATTTTCGGGCACAAAATCTTCAAATCTATAGTATCTGTGGCAAGTACAGTCCTACAAGAATCTTTTGGCTACTAAATCGGAACTAAAGCTGTCGTCAAATCAATGTCATGTCAGTCAAAATGTCACTTCACAACAGTCGAAGTTGCCGTTTGCTTTGAAATTTACCTAAGTTCTTCTTTTTAATTAGTAACCGTCCGAATGGCCACCTGTTAAAATATTTCTCTGGAAGTAGGTACATTTTACTAAATGGTATTGGTATATAATGGTAAAAATAATAATTATAATAATAAGCCCGCAGGGCAGCTTGTGGCGAGCTGTTGGTGAGTAACGACACCACGGACCCGAGTGCTTCAGAGAGTCGGTCAGGGCACCCAACTCGGTGTGCCTTCGTTGGTCAAGTGGAAACCGAAGGGTGCCTGCAGGACTCTCGGCTCTGGCTAGCCTTAATTGGCCGTCCAGAGAGGAGCCGTAAGAGCTATATCGACGTAGGAAGATAATGCGTTACTACGTCGATGTACTCCAGGGGTGGAAGTGTTAAAGGGCATAACGCTGCGAGTAACTTCGGAGAAAGCACAGCACATCTCTCTACACCCCTGAGCCGCTCACACCGGTGTTGCCCTCAGTTGTCCTAGGACGACCGTTTAAGGGCCCATCTAGTAAGCGGCGAGTCACCGCCGGCCACGGGTAATTAGGTATCACTAATAATGGCCGGTGTCCGTCCCCTTTGAAATAGTCCAGTTTTTGTTCATCAAACCTCATTTACATAGCCCTTGTTTTCTTTCCATAATTTACAATAGTCCTTGCACCTGCCGGGATCAGTTCGCTAGTTATGTTTCTTCATTTTCAGCAAGTGATCTCAGCAGGGGGCATAACATTAACTTCTCGCAAAAGGCCTCTACGTGTTGGACCCATGTCCCCATGCAAGCCTTTCAAAGGCCCGGGTAAAGCCCGTAAATCTCAGCGAGATACATATAATAATAATAATACACTTTATTGTACACCAAAAAATCAATAAAAGAAACAAATTTAATACAAAAGCAATACAAATGTATTTTAGTAAATGGTATTCCTGATTCAATGTCATCCACGATCCAAAAGTGCCTTGTGTTGATTTACTGAGTCTAGGTATTAGAAAGATTATTTAAAAAGTTTATCGGAAACTGGGGACATTAACTTGAAATTTCTTCTCTATCTTCTCTATACTTATTTGACGGGGGCGAATAAGTATAGAGTGGTAAAATCGCATAGATCCAGAATGGAAAGTAGTATAAGTATTGTGGAGTAATATAACAATTGGGGTTAAAAAATACTTAAAGAAAATATTCATTTATTACAAAAGTACATACAAGTATACTGAAATATTTTTAAAACTCGTTTGTTTGAACCAGTACTGGACTTAATTCACTCATCAAATTCCTTAATCAGAGGATTAAATATAAGGATCAAATACGGACAGCTCGGTCCAGTGGTTAAGAGCTGGAATCGTTCCGCCCACCGTTTTCAGTAGGCACGGGTTCGACTTTCGCACGGGCCAAATCTTTGTGTGTGACCCACAAATGTTTATTTCGCTGTGGGTGTTTGTACATGTGAATATCGTATTTGTGAATGCATCCACGATACAGGAATTATTGCTAGTGTGGGGCTACGCTTAAACCAAAATCTCTTGGCTAATTATTGCAACTAAAATTAAATTAAATTGGCATAGTTACATTGATTTAATCTATATTCCGTGGAATTACAAGTTTTAGTTAGTCTCATGACTTCCTAAATTTAAATTCTAACGTTTATTGAGGACAATTCATATTTTAAATTGACCTTTTTAATTGATACTATAAATATACTCAGTTATATTTTTTTAATCCTCCCTCCTGAATCTCTGAGGTGCTCAGACGTGCTTATTGTTAAATCCATATCGATTAAAATTAGAATTTTTATAATCTTCGCTTCAAAAATAAATCTAAAATAATAGGAGTGCATAGCCTGCGACGCTGCGACGCTGTGACAATTGATAGTGACTAAACCACGCCCCTTCCGTTCAAGAAACTCATCGATGCAGCCGCTATAAATTGATGTGCGAGTGAGTTCATTGATATATTTGGTATACGGAAATATTGTTGTTCTTATCTTACCAGTGCAAGCGGCAATTGACTCATTGCCGAGTCGTACACACACTTACTAACGGACCAGAGGTCTCGTTACACTGGACGGACTGCTTATTTGTACGAAAACGTCGATTGGTGACCACTATTTAAGACCCCTCGCTCCTTGATTGTTGGCTGCACTTTCTAATTTGGTATGGTCTGGCGCCCTGGTACTTGGAAGGCAATATGCCTAACATTAAGCGTACGCCGCCTAAGCCTCAGTCCGCCTGTGTGTTGACATCCGCAATGGCCTAAAGTGCTGCGGGTATGCGCACGATTAATGTTCCGGCACACGCTATGCCACATTCCTCATCGGAACCAGACCTTCATGTTACACCCCCAGAAAGTGATGAGACATTGAATATGAATATTACACAACGATTAAAACGTAAACGTTCTGATTGCGAGGATAATTGTTTAATGCAATTCATGACAGAAGTGGAAAATATGTTTCTGATATTAAATCACAACAGGCGCTACAGGATGCGAAGATGGAAAAAATCAGTATGGCTATCGAGGATGTCAAGATCCAAAATTCAACTATACAAACTTCTATTGACTTCTTATCACAGAAGTATGAATGTTTGAAAACACAAGTGGATAAATTAGAGTTAGAGCGTCAAAAAAATATGCAACATATGCAGTCGCTGGAAGAAAAAATAGACAGTTATGAGCGCAGCGCCCGTTCGACTTGCATAGAAATTAAAAATGTTCCGTTAATCCAGGGCGAGTCGAAGGAAACTCTTCTTCATAAAGTAATCTCTATCGCTAAGACAATAAATTGCTCCATCACAACGCCAAAAGTGAAGGATATATTTAGAATAAACACAAAAGAACCTACTAATAGAACCATTATCGTAGACTTCACTAGCGTTCTTACTAAAGAGAATATTATTCGTAAATATAGACAACATAATAAAGGGCCAAATAAATTAAGCACAGACAGCCTAAAAATAACTGGACCATCTAAACCTATATTTATATCGGAAAACCTGTCACAAAAGATGAAAAGGCTATTTTACCTGTCCCGGGATTATGCGAAAACGAACCAGTATAAGTATTGTTGGGTTCCAAATGAAAAGATTTTCCTTCGCAAGACGGATGGTGCATCACTAAATCTCATTCGCAATGATTTGGACATAAAGAAGTTATCAGATATCAAATGACTGTTTCTGGTTTATTTACTGTACTATTTTAATTATTTCATTCATTTTAATCCGATCTATCCATACTACATTGATTGTTATTTACTAACAAACACATTATATACATTTCTACACCCTTACACATACATCACACTTATTTCGTATATATACAATACACACACTACACACATTAACTCGCATCGAACTTTACTGTCAGATATTATGTACCTCTTTTTTTCACTCTCTAGCACACTTGAGTTGTTCTCCTGCAAGAAGATATTACTAAGACTTGTTACATTTATACCATTTGTTAAATTTTGTCTTCAAACTGGATAATAATAATGATCTTGTAACTGAAATTGATGAATTGTCTGTATCTAAATCATTTATCTGTACTCCTGAAAATTTAGTACTACTAAAGCGCGTAAATATACACTTTGATGTTCTCCTTCTAAGTGAGTGTTGGCTTAGTAAGTGCTCTCTCTTGCCAGCATTACCTGGTTATGTGTCGTTTAAGACTGAGTACACAAATCAAAACGACGGGGTTGCCGCCTATGTCAAGGAGTCCTTACCTTGTTCTGTGGTAAAACCTAAATTCTCTGAGGCCAATTGTCTTATTTTAAAGTTTTCTAAAGACATAGCAATTATAGCTCTTTACCGCTTTCCATCGTTTAGAAATACCACAAACTTTATAACCTGTCTGGATGTTATTCTAACTACACTCAAAAGTTTTAAAACCATAGCTGTAATTGGGGATGTTAACATAAATATTCTGCCTAATAATAACACTATTGAAAGTGACCTATATTTAAACATGGCTGCATCACATGCCTTATTACCTTCGCATTCATTTCCTACACGAAATAATAATTGTATAGACCATATTTTATTAAAATCCAACTTTTCAGCAGTAACCCTTGTGCTTGACTCTTTTATTACTGATCATACGCCGTTAATTTTATGTTGTAGTCACAAACCGCGTATTCGTAAAGCTTTGCGTACTACTACTCGTTTTAATGAATCTGCTTGTGTTAAACAAATTGAGAAAACTGACTTCTCATTTGTATTATCTAGTGTTGATCCATAACAGGCTTCGTTACATCTTGTCAAAATCCTGACTACAATAATTATGTCACATACGTCTACTGTCACTGTACCTAGTAGAAAACGTATAATTAAGCCCTGGATTACTCCAGGGCTTTTGCGTTGCATTAGAAATCGGGATAATCTCTATAAAAAAACGAAAAAGGATCCTTTCAATCAAACCCTAATTATTACATACATGCGTTATAAAAGGTTTTGTAACAATACATTAAAAAAAGTCAAACGCAATTATGAACGCCTTGAATTTAAAAAAGCCAAAGGTAACTCGAAATTAACATGGAAGTGGATAAAAAGTGTAGCTAATCTAAATTCTGATGCTTGTCCAGCTAGCGAACTCTTATCCTTATCCTCTAGCCCTATGGTTTCTATTAATAGGGTAAATAATTACTTTGCCAATATCGGTATCTCACTTGCATCAAAAATAATTTCGAGCACTGCCCGTGACAATCCTCTGTCCAACACTAATTCACCGCCTTCCCAATTCTGGCGTCAACCAAATTCTATGACTCTGTTAAGCACCGACAATGCAGAAGTTGAATGTATTATTCTACAACTTAAAAGCTGTTCTGCTGGGTGGGATGGTATATCGTCATCATTAGTCAAGGCTGCGCGTTCTGTTCTTCTATCTATCTATAACCTCACGCCAGATCCCTTGCGGGATAGGCAGAGAGTACAGAGTTCCAACAGGTTCTTTCCTTACATACCTCTCTGGCTTCCTCGACTCTCATAGTTCGTCTCATACACGCTCGCCGGTTACGGAGACTCTTGACTTTTCCATCAGATAAGACTCGGTTTATTTGGTCGTGGTAAGATAGTCTAGGTCTTCCCCGGTACCTGCATCCTTCCACTTTCACATTGTATATCTGTTTTGTCATTCTTTCCTCTGGCATTCTTTCTATATGCCCGAACCAACGGAGCATGCCCTTTCTCATCTTTACACCGATACTATCTTTCATACCTACTCGCTGTCTTACTATGCTGTTGCTAATGCGGTCGGTCAGCTTCACTCCGCACATCTTCCGCAGAGCTCGCATTTCTACCGCATTTATCCTACTTTCATTCTCCTTCTTACATACCCAGCTCTCGCTACCATATAACAGCGTTGGGACAAGAACTCCGTTATGGATTTATCATAGGCTTTCGACACTGTCTCTGTTCCCATTCTGTTGCGTAAACTTGAGCGGTTTGGTGTTAGAGGTTCCGTTCTTGACTTATTCACAAGTTATCTAAGTAACCGGGCCCAATGTGTTAAAATTGGAAATATTGTTAGTCAGGATTTGTCTCTTACATTCGGCGTGCCTCAAGGTAGCGTGCTCGGTCCATCATTGTTTTTGCTTTATGTGAATGATCTCTGCAAATTATCCATACCTAATTGCAAAATATTGACTTATGCTGATGATACTGCGTTGTTAATTACTGGAGATTCTTGGAGTGAAGTGAGGCTGCTTGCTGAATCTGCAATGCATACCGTAATGAAATGGCTCTCAGCTAACTTATTAACCCTAAATCTAGATAAAACCAAATACATTCCCTTTTCTGCCAGCACAAGAACACTTCCACCTCAATCTTTATCGATTTCTGCTCATTACTGCCAAAATTTTCCTTCTCACTCATGTAATTGTGCCCCTTTGTCACGTGAAAGTGATATAAGATACTTGGGTGTTATAATTGATAGTCTTATGAGTTGGAAGTCACATATCGAATCTCTTATCAGTCGTACCCGTAAATTAATTTTTGTCTTCAAGACTCTGCGCCATGTTACTGATATTTAAACACTAAAAACGGTGTATTATACACTAGTACAATCAGTTATGTGTTATTGTGTAACAGCTTGGGGTGGAGCAGCTAAGACTCTGTTCTTGAGATTGTTCTTTAATCTTTAATCTTTAATCTTTAATCTTTAATCTTTAATCTTTAATCTTTAATCTTTAATCTTTAATCTTTAATCTTTAATCTTTAATCTTTAATCTTTAATCTTTAATCTTTAATCTTTAATCTTTAATCTTTAATCTTTAATCTTTAATCTTTAATCTTTAATCTTTAATCTTTAATCTTTAATCTTTAATCTTTAATCTTTAATCTTTAATCTTTAATCTTTAATCTTTAATCTTTAATCTTTAATCTTTAATCTTTAATCTTTAATCTTTAATCTTTAATCTTTAATCTTTAATCTTTAATCTTTAATCTTTAATCTTTAATCTTTAATCTTTAATCTTTAATCTTTAATCTTTAATCTTTAATCTTTAATCTTTAATCTTTAATCTTTAATCTTTAATCTTTAATCTTTAATCTTTAATCTTTAATCTTTAATCTTTAATCTTTAATCTTTAATCTTTAATCTTTAATCTTTAATCTTTAATCTTTAATCTTTAATCTTTAATCTTTAATCTTTAATCTTTAATCTTTAATCTTTAATCTTTAATCTTTAATCTTTAATCTTTAATCTTTAATCTTTAATCTTTAATCTTTAATCTTTAATCTTTAATCTTTAATCTTTAATCTTTAATCTTTAATCTTTAATCTTTAATCTTTAATCTTTAATCTTTAATCTTTAATCTTTAATCTTTAATCTTTAATCTTTAATCTTTAATCTTTAATCTTTAATCTTTAATCTTTAATCTTTAATCTTTAATCTTTAATCTTTAATCTTTAATCTTTAATCTTTAATCTTTAATCTTTAATCTTTAATCTTTAATCTTTAATCTTTAATCTTTAATCTTTAATCTTTAATCTTTAATCTTTAATTATAGCTGGTTTAATTTCCAGCACCTAAAACAACCAATATAAAAAAATTGAATGCAAATTTAGCGGTTTATCGAAATTATAATATTAACACAGTACCTTAGACTACGACTTGTCTAGACGGATCATTTCTAACAAAAACGATGCCAAAAGCCGCATCAGTGTTCCATTTTTTGTAAATTTGTTCCAAAGGTGTCCATGTGTGCGTACTACAGTTTATCTACCCTGTAGGAAGATAAAGGACATGCTGCGTCCATACATAATTCGCCCCAAAACTAACAGTAATGAATAAATGCTTGTATGATTTCAAGTTTCCTGTAAATTATCTTCATGTATTTATTATTAAACGGACAAGCGTGGGAATCGCATTATTACAAAAACAGTATTAGATTTTGAGGTTATAATTTAGTAGCCAATAATACATTTGTAAAACGTTATGTAAAAATACATTATCAATAATCAAATCGATTTTGGTTAAATGTTATCGATTGAATATAACCGATTGATTGGATTGACATCTCCAACGGTAATTCGATAACAACGTTGACATTCGGAAATGACGTTGGTGACTTCGATTTAAGTACTTTCAGTCCTCTGAAATATTCGTTTTGGATTGAAAATTGTCCGTTAGATACGGATATTCATCATCGAAAGCAATTCATCTAAGCACAGTACTGATTTTTTTCAGGAGGGTTATGGCCTGCGCATAAAAAACATACACTTGATAACCATGTCCAAAGTAACAGATGCTCTGGTAATGTTATTAAAGCAAGTCATTTGCCCAAAGCTTGGTGACAGGATAGATATCCACAGAACTACTGACTCTTGTTATGAGTTTATTCCCAAAGAAGTTTTGCCTATTGATTATGGCGGTGAAGTGAGGTCATTGAGGGACCTTCATGGTAAGTTTTTTTTTGCGTCTGAATTTAGAACTTATGAAAACTAAAGTTTTTTATGAAAAAATATACTGCACACAAACATGACCGTATAGACCAGCCTTTTACCGTCGATGTTAGGGCCCAATATAATAGGAGCCAAGCCTATTGCCATTATTTCGGCCACAATTCTATATTCAGGAGTGGTACTAAGAATTATATAATAGAAAATACACAGTCAGACCTAGGATTCGTACCAAGTAGGTACCGCGTGATTGCCAGCCGTATCATCTACCATTAGACCAACAAGGAAGTCTATGAGAATGTTCTAAAATTTAGTCTTTTGATTTACAGTAGAAAATATAAGGGCGCTGGAGAGCGATTGGGGAGGCCTATATTCAGCAATGGAAGTATAGGCTGATATTATGATGATCATTTTAGGAGAGCTCGATCCAGTTATTAAGAGCTTATATCGCTTTATCCATTGGATCTACGAGTCGCGAGTTCTATCCTCGCATGGGAAAATGTTTGTGTAACCCACAAATATTTGTTTCGGTCTGAATGTTGGTGTACGTAAATTTCATGTTTGTAAACGAACCCACGTCACAGGCATAATTCCTAGTGTATCATATATAGAAATGATCGAAAGAACAGCAGCTGCCTATCTCTATCTATATCATAACACCAGAACCCTTGAGGGGTAGGCAGAGAGTGCAAAGTTTCACGTATACACTTCTCTGGCTTCCTCCACTCTCATAGTGCTCACTCTCATAGTCTCATATACGCTCGCCGGTTCGAAGACTCTTGACTTGCTCTTTAAATAAGACACGGTCTATTCGGTCATGCTTTTTTGGCTATTTGAAATATTATTTTACAATGCAGTAGTAGCTATTTATGTATCAAATAAATAAATAAAGAAATTAAACCTTAACCATTTTACAGATGAATGGATGGAAATAATAGCTCTTGAAGAGAACATGGAGTATTTTAGAGAAATGAAAAACGCTGTGACCATCGAATCCTGTAGACAAGTAAACCAATTCAACGAACATTACTCGGGCTCTTTTAGAACCTTGGGCGTAGATTAATGTCTATTTTTTATTAAAATAATATAATTTTTGTATTATTTGATATACTCTTGGGTACTTATTGAGTTTTTAGATTTACGCGAATATTACACATGAGATAAAATATTTGTCGGACTTTTAAGCGGTTTAATTATGAGTTTTAAGTTCCCGACGCTTCGAGTACTTTGCAGCACCCATATTCACGGGAGAGACTAGACAAAAAGTGTAAAATCTGTTTTATTTCATCCTGGGTACTATTTAAGATAACAAAGGTTGTGTCCAAAATATAACTGGACAACTGCGAGTAGGACTCGCACTCTGTGGATTCCGTACCGGTTTCGGTTTCGGCCAGTTTCAGCGCGAAATTGTAGTTTTGGTTACGGCAGAAATCAAGCCAAAACTAGGGCTGAAACCGACACTACGTCCGCAAACTTTCGGTAGCCTTTGGGCACTATAGGAGAGTATCGTAATGACTGAACGATGGTCTAGGCATGTATATTTATTTTAGATTGTCGTAATGACTGAACGATGGTCTATGCATGTATATTTATTTTAATTAAATCTATCTTTGAATTAATTCTAATTGATTGCACTGGAATCGATTTTCATGTTTGATCCTGTTGGATTTGTCTTAAGTACTATAGTTTTAAGCGGCCCTAAAAGCTTTTACACTAAACATGGAAGCCCCATCATATTTGGGCTTGTTGGATATGTTTTGATAAGTTCTATAGACTACAGTTGTCACAGTCTGGTGGTGGACATAGAAAGTACCCATAGAAATTCACCTTATATACGAGTATAACGTAACTCTATTGTATTTGGGCTAGTTTGATTTATCTAGACAAGTACCATACACTTAGGTAGCAATCAGGGTCTAATCCGGGAGGAGGCCATGGTAAAATAAATATCTTCGTCGTATTTTCACAATAAAATATTTTTTAATATAATTATTTAACAACATAAAAATCGAATTATAAACAAAAAAATTATGGTCGAAAATACATAAAAAATATGTAAACAGATTACTTGTGAACCTCCATTTTTGGCATCCTAATTTACCTATTAATTAATTAATATTTTATTTAGTTCTATAGTAAGGTACCTATAGGACGGTCATAAACTCATAATAACTTAATCTACACATTCCTAATGTTTGTCATTAAGGAGTACCCTGGTGTATTTTTCAATCTCAAGACCCAATACCAATGAAATTAAAATGGAGCTTGGAGCTGCACTAAGCCCAAAACAAAAAAAAAATCATTAAAATGTTTTACAATTAATAAATTTAATTTAAAAAATCTGTTTAAAATTACGATTTTTTAGCAAAAACCCTATATATAAAAGCACAACGGATATCGACAAGTACTATGGTTGTTTAAGGTTTGCGGTGTGAGAGTACTAAGTAGATCCTCCAGTATGCGCTAATGAATCTACCTGTAACCTATTACCGTGATCTATATTAGATCCAGGAGCGGTGTACTTGTTATCTGTGCTTACGATCTTACCATACAAAGAAACTATCGAATGATGAACTATATAATAAAATATGAACTATATAAAAAACTTAATAACGCGATTTAGAATACCAGGCGTCGCAATAAGCGCCTAATAATAAGTTTATATTGAACTAAAAATAATATCTATCTATCTATCTATATCATCACGCCAGCTCCCTCGCGGGGTAGGCAGAGAGTACAGAGTTCCAACAGGTTCTTTCCTTACATACCTCTCTGGCTTCCTCCACTCTCATAGTTCGTCTCATACACACTCGCCGGTTACGGAGACTCTTGACTTGCCCTTCAGCTAAGACACGGTCTATTTGGTTTAAAAATAATATAATTTAGTAATACGTAAAAAATGGTCCTTGTCAAGACAAATCCAACGAGTTCCAACAAATCCAACGGGTTATTTTATTTTTTATTTTTATTTTTATTTTCAAGGAAAACTTACAGCTAGACTAAGAATAATTACAGAGATGTATAAAATAAGGCCATTTAAAAGTTTTCACGGTTAATTATAACAATTCATATGATTGCAGAAATAGTCGGTAAAAAAGCAAAGAGATATAAAGTTTTAACATTTAAAAAATGGAAGAGAATAAAAAAAAAAACCTATAATAATATAAAGAAGTGTTTACATAGTATATTTTTAAGCATCGGTACACTAGTTGTAAAAAAATCTATGTCAACATCCCGCAGCGCATCATTGAGCGCTCTGCTGGCTCTAATTATGTATGAGTTCTGTCTGTACTTAGTTTTAACTAATGGGACATGTAATATATCCGGCTTTCTCAACAAAGCAGCAGGCACGCGCAAACCCACCCTGCCCAGCAATTCCGGGCAGTCAACTGATCCATTCGCTATTTTAAATTGGTAAGATAGATCAGCTATTCTCCTTCTCTCGTGAAGTGGGAGAATGTGAAATTTTTTGCAACGTCTAAAGTAATTGGGTAAATAGGTTTTCGATCGGTATTGCAGATACCTAAGGAATTTCTTCTGTATGCTTTCAATTCTATTTATATATATGTTGTAATTGGGATTCCATACCTGTGAGGCATACTCTAAGTGACTGCGAACAAATTCACAGTATAGTATTTTGAATGTTTTAATAGTTTGAAATTCAGATGATATTCTCAAAATAAAACCAAGGGCTTTGGATGCCTTCGTGACTATGTTATTGATGTGCGTGTCGAAAAGAAGTTTCGAGTCAAAAGTTACTCCTAGATCTCGTATAGTATTAACTCGTGTTAAAATAGTGTCCAAAAGAGTGTAATTATGGTTTAAAGGGAGATGTTTCCGAGTATATGAACATACAACGCATTTTGACACATTTAAATCTAACTTATTGGTGAAGCAATAGTCTTGAAACCTATTTAAATCCTCTTGAAGAAGATGTGCATCTTCAAGGCACTTAACAGTTCTAAAAATTTTCATATCGTCTGCGTACAACAATATCTTAGAGTTGCGGAAACAGACTGAAATGTCATTGATAAAGATGGTAAAGAGCAAGGGTCCTAATAGCGAACCTTGTGGAACACCGGATGGTATGTGCATGGTCCTAGATGAAAAACCATTAAGCACAATGGTTTGACATCGATTCTCCACGTAAGATTTGAACCATCTGTAAAGGTTACCTCTTATACCAATTAACGCGAGTTTTTGAAGTAGCAGCACGTGATCTATACGATCAAAGGCTTTACTGTAATCGGTGTATATTACGTCTACTTGTTGGCGTTGAGACATGGCGTTTGTTAGAAAATCGCTTAATAATATTAAATTAGATGAGGTTGACTTCCCCTTCAAAAAACCGTGCTGGGATTCAGCAAAACTATGCTTGAGAGAGTTATATAACTGCTTAGAGACGATTTTTTCTAATACTTTCGCAAATAGACAAAGCTTAGAGATGGGCCTGTAGTTTTCGATTACGTCTCTAGCACCTTTTTTGTGTATAGGACTGATTAATGCAGTCTTCCATATAATAGGAACAACGCCCTCATCAAGAGAGCGCATGAATAGAAGCGAGATAGGTGTAGTAAGGCTTTCGGCACATTTACTTATAAAAATAGGCGGAATATTATCCGGTCCAGCAGATTTATTTAAATCAATTGCTTTGAGTAAGGCGTAAACTTCAGTCTCCTGGATCTGTACAAATGCAATATCGGCGATAGTATTGGTAAGCTGAGAATTGTCATCTAATGTGAGTTCACTGGTATGAACATTTTGTAAGAAATTAGATTGAAAAAAGTCACTAAAATAATTACAAATATCTTCCCCATTTCCTGATGAATGCTCGCCATATTTTAGCACAGCGGGGTAAAGGTTAGATTTACTTTTTGTTTTGACGTAAGACCAGAATGCTTTTGGGTTCTTAACAATATTTGCTTCAATTTTGCAAATGTATTCATTGAAGAGCGTAGACTCTAGCTCCTTTGCGCGGTCACGTAGTATAACAAAAGATTGGTGGTCAGAGATATTTCCATATTTTATAAACTTATTGTGGTATTTAGATTTTTCTTTAAGAATTTTAATTAAAGGGGTATTGTACCATAGAGGATATTTTAATTTAGGTAAAACTGTCTTGGATGGTATATAAGTATTCCGTAGCTGAATTATTGTGTCATAAAAAAACGTTGTAGCATTTTCAATCGACCCAGCGAAAAGTTCGTGGTGCCAGTTAATTTTATCTAAGTTATCAGAAAGCGAAACGAAATCACCTAAGTGATATAAAAACTTGGTACGAGGGCACATAGTTAAGGTGTGTAGTTGTACATACTCAGCCGTCATACACAATGACTTATGGTGCGGATCCTCAGGGACTAACGGGTCAGTACAGTTCAAAACATTAAGTTCATTGTTCGAAAATACTAGGTCGAGAATCCTGTTATTGCAGTTTGAGTATGAGTTGTATTGAGATAAGTTACAAGTATTAAAACTGTCGAAGAAATCTAACTGAGTAGGATCATTTAAATTAGTTGGGTAGAGAGATTGGTCATCATTAGCTGGACACCAGATTATGTTCGGTAGGTTAAAGTCACCAACTACAATGAACATATCGGAAGGGTTTTCTAAGATAATATTTGATGTATTACTACTAAAATTAGCAAGCTGTTGAGACATTGAGTTACCGAGATTTTCAGCACAAATATACACTACGCATAGATGAATTTTGTACGTCATCTTTGGTTTTTTATGGTTGATGGATAACGTAACCCAGATATCCTCAGCGGACGAGCGCCACTCCAACCGTGCTTCAGCTACATGTTCACGCCTAACCGCGATAAGGACTCCGCCGCCAAGTGACTGACTAGTAGCATTGTAGTTCCTGTCACGCCTCCACACAATATAACGTCCATCAAACAGCTCACAATCTCCAAGACTGTCCAAAAGCCATGTTTCGGTTAAACAAATAACATCGTAGGAGTTAATTTGTACATTTCTAAGGAAAATTGAAGTCTTAGTTCGCAGTCCCCGAACATTTTGGTAATAAAACTTAAGAGGCGACATTAAAATTAATAACAATTATTGCAATTAAAATGTACAAATAAATAAAGCTTATAAAATAATAGATTGTGGGTAACATTATTAAATTTAGTAAAAGTATTTTTAACGGGTATGTGAGTGATGCCAAACAGGTTCGACCCTTGATTGCAGTAAGATAAGGTTTAGTTTTGCGGTAGCAAAAAACAACGAGGTCATTAGCACCGACCGATAAGAAAACAAAAGTACAATGCGCTTGTGAATAGACAAAAAAATTACCTATGTTTCTCAAACTAATTGCATAGTTTGAATTAATAATGTGGTAATGCACTACGGGATGCTGAATATTTATTATGTTAATTTTTAGTGTGCGATCCTTCTTAAGTCCTGCTCGGATTTGATATGAAGAACCGGTGACGATGAGTTTTTTCGCAGAAGAATTTTGCATCCTTTTACCCAAACGAAGGCAAAACCCCGCTCCTTAGCAAGGGTCTTAACCTTGTTCAGAAGTAACTTATTTTCTATGGTCAGGTGGTCATTAACGTAGATTGGATTCGCTCCCGCAAGGCCAAGGTCATGAGGAGTCATAATTTTCTTTTGTTTTGCAGCCGCAACGAACTCTTCTTTGAGGTATCGATTGTGAATTCCACAAACAATAGTCTTATTACGCGTATCACTGCGCATTGGGACTCTGGCTATAAAATTAATTTGTTCCTTTGATATTTTACAATTTATAACTTCTCCAATCCTGGATATTATGGTGAATAAGTTTTCAGAGTTAGACATCGGTACGCCCTTAATTTCTAGATTATTCATACGGGCTCTCTGCTCACTCTCACGATAGCAGGTTTCCAGGGTCATACAGCGTTCCTTCAATGCTGAGAATTCTTCACACGTTTTCTTAATACTGTTTATTTCGTCGTCAATCTTACACACCTTATCCGATAAAGAATCCATCCGATGATGCGCTAGTTCTACTGAGGTTTTTACATCATCAACTTCAGCTTTAATTGATTTCAACTCAGCCAGCTCCATCTGGATTGCCCTTACACTCTCCGTTAAGGCTGGTAATGTTGCCGTCTGAACAGATAACCTTTTCAGCTCAGATAGTATAGCGTCCATGTCTGCGGGTATCGGAGACTTAGCTGGGGTCAAACCGTCTTTTCGAGATGTACTCGCAGCAGACTTGCAAGTGCTGCATTTCCAGGTGTTTCTTCTATCCCCTAGTTTTCGCCAACCGGATTCCGTAATTCCAGCACAGGGAAAGTCAAAGCGACTCATGCATAGGGAGCACTGGACACCATCTCTTGCTTCGACCTCGCAACTGTTACACGTAAACATATCGAACTCTGTTACTTTAATTAAAAGATTGAGAATCGTAGGCCAGCTGCTACTCACAGTGGGGCGTGAATGCGTGCGATCGGTTTGCAGTCTACCGACGTAACTGGGGGTCGACGTTATGGGGAGTAGTTTTTTGGCAGTGGCGTTGGGAAGTTCTACTGGCCTTCAGAACCATGATCAAATCTTGGACATCATCCGGGTCTACGGAACTCTTCAAGACAAATCAAATGAGCCCTAATACGGCGGAGTTACGTTGAGTAGTTGGGTAGTTCCGTTGGCCACCCTCCGGTTCCATCATTAGATCCTGGACATCATCAGGGTCTATAGAACGCGAACCAGCTCCATGGTACCTTATTATTGCATTGCCACCAAACTTACATACGTATCCCAAATTTCAGTTCAACCGGATACCCGTAACTGCTTAAAAAATGGATCACAAAATTTGAACCAGAAAGACGATAGTGATGCAATAACTACAAATGAATAATATAAAATATTTTGAATTTGACTTTAATAAGGGACGGATATATTGAACGCTCATTCAGAACTAATCGACATATGTGTAAAAACAAGTTGTGTCATTTTCTAAAAAAAACGGCAGTATTAAATAAAAAACTGCTTTACAAGAACTTTGCTACAATTATTTTTAAGTAAATTCTATTAACTAGATGTTAAACGTACCACGTTGGAATAAGAAAATATAAAGCAACAGAGATTACTTTAGATTTTTTTCTGTTAAGCAAATTTCATTCATTCAAAATTGAATTCCTTTTACCAGATTCTAAAATATAGAGTCAACAATCATATTTCTAAATATAAAGTCTCTAATTTATATAATTCTTGAAGTGCATGGAGTACAAAAACCCGTTTTTGTACTTAATCTAATACTTCAACAACCGCTTGGTCTGATAGTTTAAGTTGCTGATTCACTACTTTTTATAATATTTTATAAGTAAAATGAATACTGGCAATTTTGAGGCAGATCGTTCTTTGTAACAGAGATATATCGGTATTTAATGACCACTCAATATAGTAGTATGAGATTAGGTTGCTGGATTCACCTGAAGCTAAAAAACTGTGGCACCATTCGTGCGTAGTGAACGGAGTAAAATTCGAACAATAGGTACGTGAATTCTTTGGATATACGTCGATTCCATTGTTTCGCTGCTTACTACAGCAAGACGGTCTGATAGTATAAAACTGGCAATTAAAATTGTTTTATACTTAAATACTTACAAACCGTATTCTCGTTGTGCGGACTGTATCAAATATATCGGTTAAAATATTTCGTTATGTCGTGTGGTACATGACTCCAGCATACGCATTAGTTTATTGTATAAGGACACGTAACTATCGCATAGTTAGGCATTTCGAAAAAAAGTGATTAGTTTTCGTAAGTCCGTGCGAATTGCAACTAACCATGTAGGTCCGTTCATGTACTATTATGTCTTTTCCGCACGCAGCACGCCTCCCCCTCCCCATTTCGACAGCAGGAATCATAGTGGGCAAATGGTTGTCAACTTTCTTGAAAAAGAGGGGTATTTTCGATGAATTGTTTCTTAAAGAAACAGCCCTAAAAAATGGATATGGCATGAAAAATTCAAAAAGTTAAATATTGAAACTGTGGTCTCGCAATTTATGAATTAATATCTAGTATATGTCAAAAATAATAGCGGTAGCTGTAAAATATAGCGACATTCATCATGTTAATACGCGAAACAAAGATGATCTTATTGTACATTTTACTCGTCTCCATAGAACTGGGCGGGCCAGAGGCCTCGGTGAGGAGGCTGTATGCGGGGGTGGTGCGGTCAGAGGCGCTCGTAGCGCTGTGCGACCGCAGTGTTCTTACCGATCACCAAGGTTAAGCAGCGTACGACTTGGTCGGCCTGAGATGGGTGACCGTTTGTGGCATTTTCATATTCGAGCGTCTCCATGCTTCGGAAGGCACGTTAAGCCGTTGGTCCCGGCTACCACTTAATGTGGTAGTCGTTAAGCCGAGTAGGAAGCCTTAAAGGCGGCTTGATAAGTTCCAACAGCAGGTGGCTACAAACCTGCCTCCACCAATCCGCACTGGGTCCGCGTGGTGGAGTATGACCTAATCTCTCTCACCCCGATTTGTGAGAGAAGGCCTTTGCCCAGCAGTGGGCAGTATAGGCTGATATTATTTTATTATAGAATTAGCAACTTCTTCTACAACAAATTACCTATAGCTATCCAAAATTTGACTATGTAACTGATTGGGTTTAAGCAGCTCCTCATTCGGCAACTCCTAAATATATTTTGTAAAATAATTTGTTATTAAAATACAATTTTGTTAAAAAAGGATGATTAACAGAAAGGTCAGTCCAATTAAGTTAACCTTCCTAGGTTCTTCGGGTCATAATGACCCAAAACTGAAATGAAACTGGCAATAAAAGCCGTAATTATTAATATAATTTATTACGACTTCATGATAATTATTAACTATGCATTCACTATATATTAGTATTGTAAAATTATGGTGAAGTCTCTTATCTTAAGAAAATTAAGTTTTTTCTGTCTTAGGTTCCTCGGGTCAATAATACCCGAGTATGAAAACGATCCTCGGGTCAGAAAAGCCCGTGTTCTGCAAACAATAATGCTTTGTTGCATTCTCAGAATATACTTACAATTTATAAATGTTAGTCATATCTCAATCACTTAGCGTGTTATTGTTGAAGGTAGTTTGAGAAAAATTGTTTATTTACATTTGTATGCGGTTAGATTACATTACTTACGTGAGACGGTTACTTTTATTTGATTCATTTGTTGTTAGGACTTGACGTGTTCCGTTGGTGTTTGAAATGGCTTACAATTTGTCTGAAGCTATGATTTCGCAAATCCTAAACTACGATATAAATTCCGAAGATGAAATAATTAGTGAAACGGAGAATAGTTTGGATGAAAATCCTACCGACAATATTCAACCCAGTTTAGACATTGAAAGCAGTAGTGACGAAACAAATAGCGATAAAGAGCCTCTTTCAAGATACATTACCAATACCAGTGCTAATAAAAACCAAATGCTATCAAAAATGGTGAATCTGTGTGGTCAAGAATCCCATTGGAAGTCAGAGGTCGTTTGAGTAGTGCAAACCTAATAAAACTTACACCGGGCATTACCAGGTACGCTTCTAATCGCATAAATACATTTAGAAGTTCTTTTCATTTATTTCTAAATAAGAAATAAATCAATAGAACTTCTAAATGTATCTATGTCTAAATGAACTAGTAAATGCTTCACGAGAATTAGTACAAAGAGTGCGTGCAGTCAGGTGTTACTGAGACAACGAATACTTCCACTACTCAGAGTTGTAATAAAGGAAAAAGTGTAGTGTATGTCTATCTATCTATCTATATCATCATGCCAGCTCCCTCGCGGGGTAGGCAGAGAGTACAGAGTTCCAACAGGTTCTTTCCTTACATACCTCTCTGGCTTCCTCCACTCTCATAGTTCGTCTCATACACACTCGCCGGTTACGGAGACTCTTGACTTGCCCTTCAGCTAACACACGGTCTATTTGGTCATGGTAAGATAGTCTAGGTCTTCCCCGGCACCTACATCCTTCCACTTTCGCATTGTATATTTGTTTAGTCATTCTTTCTTCTGGCATTCTTTCTATATGCCCGAACCAACGGAGCATACCCTTTCTCATCTTAACACCAATACTATCTTTCATACCTACTCGCTTTCTTACTACGCTGTTGCGAATACGGGAGGTCAGCGTGACTCCGCACATCTTCCGCAGAGATCATTTATCCTGCTTTCGTTCTCCTTCTTACATACCCAACTCTCACTGCCATATAACAGCGTTGGGACAAGCACTCCGTTATGCATGGCCAGCTGCGCCTTTTGGCTTAAGTGCCGGCTCCCAAATAGCCTTCCCATCGCACCATTCACTCTATTACCTGCATTCACTCTTCTCTCTATATCAGCGGTGTATTTCCCATCCTTACTGAAGGCGCATCCAAGATATACAAACTCATTCACTTGCTCCAGCACATCATTACCAACCACAATCCTTGCATTCGTTTTGGTTTCTTCCCGTTCAAAAACCATAATTTTGGTTTTCTTCACATGTAGTGTATGTCCATCTTTAAAACATGTAAAAACTTCAAAAATGTAAGAAACTTATATGTCCGAATCATTCTGAAATTTTGTGCCTTTCGTGTTGCCAAGAAAATGAGTATAATATATATATATATATATATATATATATATATATATATATATATATATATATATAGTCGTTTAATGTTTCCTTATTTTTATTAATTAGATGTGTCTTAGAAATAATTAGATTTTGTATTTAACAATTACTTCATATTTTTGAAATCGGGTCAACATGACCCGAAGGCCTCAAGTGTACATAGTATTTGAAGAACCGAGGAAGGTTAAAAGAATAGCCCGCTGTGTTTCTCGCCGGATCTTCTCTTGTTGACCTATAGAAATAAAATATTTTCAATCTGACTTTGAAAAAGATATGATCAACTTCATCATAACGAAAAAAAACACATATTCAGAGATATCTCTATGAACAACAGGTTTCATACCGGAGGCAATCTTTGTCAGAACCTCACTGTATATCAACTTTCAGCTTAAGCGAGTCCGACTCGCCAGACTCCCAACTTGCTCGAAACCGCAGTAGGATCTGAAACTTCCGAGTCAAATCTGGAGAACCGGTTTGTTACCTTGTAAACCACAAATAACGTAGACCAGACTCTCACAAATGTGGTTGCAATTCTCAGGGCAGAAGGTATGAGATTCTGTGAAATGCGATGTGTAAGTAAGAAAGCGAAGCTTTCGGAGGAGACAGTACGAATTATAAAAAATCGTGACGTGAAAATCCACCCAACACTTTTTCAGAGCAACAAGCAATCAAGAAACGAATTAACTAACTGGTAATACATGACCTCCGATGCGCTAATAGACGCTCTATTAAAAAAGAAATTGAGCAAAATCGGGCGTCGACAGTGTTCGTCCAGTCTTTTGGAAGGAGGCATCTGACGAAGTTACTTTCAAGCCGAGGATTCTTTTGAAAGTAGAAGGCTTCTACCGCCGAATATATGCCTCGCATACATCTCGTCCTGATCCCGGAAATGAGGGTCCTAACGCCACATTAATACACCACTTCACGGAAGATCTGTCCTAAAATCAGCCTAGATGAAATCGTGATGGCTCTTGAGCAGCTAAGGAATGGGAAAGCCCTTGGAGAGGACGGAATTACAACTGAACTCTTAAAAGCACGCGAAAAACCGGTTCTGAAGGAGCTCCAAATTATCTTTGACTATGTCCTCATTAACGGGAAAGTTTCAAAGGCTTGGGTTAGGAGCTTGGTCGTATGCGCTGTCCAGGCTCTTGCAAAACTTGGGCGGGCCAGAGGCCTCGGCAAGAAGGCTGTATGCGGGGGTGGTGCGGTCCCAGGCCCTATACGGGTCCCCAATCTGGGCGCGAGCCCTGACGGCCCAAAACGTGGTGCTGCTGCACCGCGCGCAGCGAGTCATGGTCGTCAGGGTCATCCGAGGGTACCGCACTATCGGATTCGAGGCGGCGACTCTCCTAGCCGGAACGCCTCCGTGGGAGCTGGAGGCACAGGTGTTCTCCGAGTTATATACCTGGCGTAGGGACCCTACCAACACCTTGGATCCCTGCGCCCTGAGAGCGAGGCGGACAGAGCTGCACCAAGTCGCGCTGGGCTGGCATCCGAACACATAGGTCTCCGCATGAACTTAGACAGGACCAAGGTAATCTTCAACTGACATGTAATACCGGAACCTGTTGCAATACATAGTGCTATTCTCGTGGTTGTTCAAGAATATGTTTACCTAGGGCAAACTCTGCAGTTGAGGACAAACAGCTTCGAGAAAGAGGTTAATAGAAGAATATTGCTGAGCTGGACGGCATTTAGGAAATATAGGATGAATTTTAATATCGCCTATTGTACAAAGCCAAAACACAAAACTCTTTAATCAGTGCGTTCTGCACGTTATGACTTACGGAGCCGAATCGTGGACACTCACGGTTGAACTGATCCACAAATTTATGCTATGCTTGGAGTTTTTCTAAAGGAGAAAATCCGGAACGAGGTCATGCGACATCTCTGTCGCCGAGATCACCATCGACATAGCCTACCGGATTAGTAAGTTGAAGTGGTAATGGGCAGGTCACATTTGCCAAACAACCTATTACTTCTGGGGTAAACGAGTTCTTGAGTGGAGACCACGGACTGGCAAAGATAATGCAGGACGCCCTCAGACTATGTGGAGCGATGATCTTCGTAGAGCGGTTGGCGGAAATTGAATGAGAATAGCCGAAGATCGTACCCAGTGACGTGCAATTGGAAAGGCCTATGTCCCGCAGTGGACTGTTATAGGCTGATGAAGATGCTATCTCCGGTCTCGACCTCTTCCAACGCTTCCAATCACATTTGCTCGATATATCTCTTTCGTTAGCTTTCTAGCACACTGGAGAGGATTCTCCACATGCCCATACCAATTCAACATACCTATTTCAATCCTAGTCACCACGTCATCCTTCAACTTACATCGGTTTTTAATCACACAAGTTTTAATTCGGTCAGCAAGGGTGACTCCACATATACTCCGTAAAGCGCGTATTTCCACAGCATTTATTCTAGTTTTATTCTTCTTTTTCCATACCCAACATTTACTGGCATACATAACCGTACACACCATTGTGAATAGTCAGTCGAGCCTTTGTTGAGACAGACTGACTAGTCACCACGGCGCGCAAAGCACCACTCACTTTGTTGCGCGCGATTACTCTCCTTTCAACATCGCCATCACATCTTCCATTTCTTGTAAACATACTTCCCAAATAAACAAATTCATTCACTTGTTCCAGTCTTGCACCTTCTACATTAAAATTACACTCTGTCACATCTTCCTCTCATTCAATCACCATGACTTTAGTCTTACTTACATTTATTTTTATTCCTTTCTTCTTAAATGCCTCATTCACTACATTCAACATGTCTTGTAACTCTGCTTCCGATGACGAAAGTAACACTCGGTCGTCAGCGTACAAAAGACCTTGAAACGTTAATCATCCATATTTAAACCACATTCCATCTCTTTCAAATCTTTCAAACAACTGTCCATTTAGAGGTTGAAAAGCCATGGCGACGCAACGCATCCCTGCCTTACCTTTAGAGATGTTAAACCAGTCTGTGGGCTTTCCATTTACTCTTATGCAGGCCTTAGAGTTCTTATAAAGGGACCTCAAGGCCCTCACTAAGCGGCCGTCAACCCCATACGATAACAATGTTGACCACAGTTCATTCCTTGGCACACGATCATAAGCCTTTTCCAAATCTATGAAGGCGCAGAATACTTTCCTGAAGTGTTTTTCTGTGATGCACCTTAAGGAAAAGATTTGATCAGTGCAGCTCATTCCTCTTCTGAAACCCGCTTGCACGTCCCACAATTTTTCGTCAGTTTCATTCATAACTCTGTCAATCAACACTTTTTCATATAATTTGCCAACAACACTGAGAAGACTTATACCACGATAGTTCTTACATTCCTACTTTGACCCTTTGCCTTTATAAAGTAGCACTATTACGGCTCTGCACCAGTCATTTGGCACTCGACCTTCTTGCTTCTTCATATGTTAAAAAGGCGCCCCAGTAGCTTTGCCGCTTCTCAGTATTTCGACAGATACTTAATCATGCCCTGCAGCCTTTCCAGATTTTATATTTTTCATCGCTTTTACTATCTCATCTTCCGTAATGTCATCACCTGCATCGCAGTTTGAGTAAGTGGGCTCCAATAGTATACTATAGTTGCCTCATCATCACTGCACTCAAGCAGATTTTCAAAATATTTTTTCTAGCGATGCCGAACGTCTCTTTTATTGCTTAACACACTTCCATCTTCATTCATAATCAAACCTAGATTTAAAACTTCTGACGCTCCACGAACCAACCTAATCTGTTTCCAAAACAGTTTTAGATTGGCCCTAAAATCGACAGAAAGCTTCTTAGCTACCTTTCACGATTTCTTTCTTTTGCTCCACCGCTTTCTTAGCTCTCTTTTTTGCTTCCACATATACGTATTTTGCTTGTTTTAACTGGGATTTGCGCTCCCTCGCACATTTATATTAACTGTAGCTTTAAGGGCTAAGAGATAAGTAGGTACATAATTATTTCGGGACTTAAAAATGCTAGGTTTTTATTCACTGTCATCAATAAAACACCTATTGCGGTGCGTTACGATAATTTCGTGAAATTATTGTTTTAAGGACTACCACAAAGTTATTGTAACACGCTGCGTTTGGCAATAGGGAATAAGGATAGATAGATAGATATAGTATACATTAGCATTAACCCTGAATAACATGAGTCAAACTAACTACCATACTATACGTTTGGTATGTAGATAGTAGGTATTGTATGTTGCGCTTATCACGACCGCGAGGGTGGTTCACCACAAACACAGGGCAACCAGACAAGTACTGTTTTTTACAATGCAATCTAGTATTTTTTCCTTATAATTTACTAATAATAATAATATCACCTGCCGGGGTCAGTTCGCTAGTTATATGTTCAGCAAGTGATCTCGGTAGATGAATGACATAACTTCTCGTAAAGGGCCTATACGTGTTGGACCCATGTTCCCATGCAAGCCTTTCTAAGGTTCGGGTAAAGCCCGTGAATCTCAGCGAGATACAAATATAATAACAAATTTAAGACGGATGATTTAGCGCAGTGGTTAAGAGCTTAAGCCACTCCGCCTACTGTGTCTAATAGTCACGGGTTCGATTCCCGCACGGGACAAATCTTTGTGTGACCCACAATTATTTGTTTCGGTCTGGGTATTTGGGTATGTGAATTTTCATGTTTGTAAACGCACCCACGATACAGGAATAAATCCTAGTGCGGAGCTACGTTTTTTTAAAAAAAAGTAAGAAGAAAAAAATAATTATAGTATTATTATTACTTACCTTACGCTAACTTTATAATTTCATTATTATAAATACCCAGCAAATGTAAGCCAAATACAAGTTTTATAACGGCCCCGTAATGATCCTACAGGACCGTTATATCGGTAGAGCGTGTTATATACTCCCCGTGGCGAGCGGTGAGTGCAGAGTTACTCGGCACTGCGCTGGTTCCACTCGTCCTGCGGTTCTGCGTTCAGCGCCTCGTACTAAGATACGAAGATCTGAATGTTGTTTTCGCTGTCTTGATTCGCCGTGTCGTGCCGCGTCACCGGAGGATGCCTTCGAGAGGAGCGGGGAATAAATATAACGCGTCTTCAAGTGTGAAAGAGAGAGCTTCGGGTCGGTCGCTACTGTTGCTATCTCTTTTCTTCCTATTTTCTATCCTTTTCTTTCTTCTATTTTTCTTCCTTTTCTTCAGGCAGGAACTGATGACGATTGAATGAAGATTCAATGTCGATTCAACGCGCTAGTACAAAAACCGTGCTCGATTAAGAACCTCGAAACTTTACCCTACGGAGAGCCGCGGTTTTTGTAACAGTTTTCGCGATCATTTTTACATTCAACCGACCCTTTGCCGAAGGTTTTATTTATTTAATCAACACCAGATCACAATGTATTATACATGAAAATAATCCTTATGATCTATTCTAAGTATATACATAAGTTGTCTTATCCTATACTTAAATCTATAAAGTATACAAGCCAAAAAAACCTTAAAATTACGACACAAGTGCGGACCAACTTATCTCTAATGCATGAACATCTTAACTAATCTTATTGAAATGGTAACAAATCAATTTCAACTATATAAAACATTTACTAAACTAACAAATTACATATGTACATCGCTGCGGGGCACGGCGGGGGGCTGGGGAATGCAGTCGCCGACAAGTTTACTAAAATAATAATTAGCTATAATAGCTGGACGAGTGCGAGTAGAATTCACGCTCTGAGGATTCCGTACCGGTTTCAGCCAGTTTCGGCGCAAAATTTAGTTTCGGTTTCGACAGAAAACCAGCTAAATACTAGGAACGGAACACGGTTGGCCTTCGGGCGCTACAGGCGATTGACGAAATGACTGAAGTATGGTCTAGGTATATCGATTTATTTTAACAAAATCTATCTTTAAATTAATTTTATTTAATTGCACTGGAATCGATTTTCGTGTTTGATTTGTCTTGATTATTACTATACTTTTAGGTAGTTTCCGGGATCTAATAATGAACCTGTATTGTCGTGGTCAACTAAACAAGATAGCCTCATCATGTTTGGGCTTGTTGGATTTGTTTTGATAAGTCCTATATATAGACTACAGTTGCCAGGGTTAGGTGGTGGAGGCAGTAGGTACCCATAGGATTTCGCCAAATATACAACGTGACTATCGTATTTGAGGTCGTTTGATTTATCTAGACAAGTACCATATACCTAGGTGGCGAGCAGGGTCTGAGCCGCAAGGTGGCCAAAGTGACTCCTCAGCTTAGTAAAATATCTCCGTCGTATTATCACAATAAAAGCTTGTTTTAAAAATATTATCTATCATTATTACGTGAATCACTCGGATTCAAGTGGTTTTTGAATCGATTCAGTATTTTAGATCGAACGAAAACATTCAATTTTGAATCTACATCTGCCGTGCGATGTTCATTTTATAGAATGCGGTCAATATTTTAGATATGATTGCTTTCTGAACACAACAACTGTTACTTTAAACATAAATACAGATTTTTGAAACTGACAACTTGAAAAACAATTTTCTTTAAAGTATCTGTTTTAGCCGAAACTGAGACAGACGTATATATAAACAGATTAATCACTATTAATCTGTTTATATCCTCCTCTTTTTTTTTGGCGTCGGTTAATATATTGTTTAGTTCTATAATAAGGTACCTATAGAATGGTCATAAACTCAAAATCACTCAATCTACACATTAGTATTATTTGTCGTTAAGGAGTTTCCTGGTGTATTTTCAAATCCCAAGAATCAGAATCATAATAGTTTTTATTCATGTAAGCCATTACAGTATTTATGAATCGTCAGAAAAGTAACAAAAACTCTACCACCACCTCGGAATGTTATTGCTGTGGAGAAGAAGGGCAAGAAACTCCACGGTTACTCTTTTAAAATAGTATTTTTACAATTTCTTTTTCCATCTACATTTTGCTGTGGGATATGGGAAAACAATGTAGGCTGGTCTATTAGGTAGGTCTAAGTTAAATTATACTATTCATGTGAATGGCTACATGGTTCCCTCATTTACAGAGAAAGAAATGAGAAAAAAATGAAACATTTTACTAAATTAATAGAAGGAAGAGAGGATTTAAATAATAGTAGCTAAACAAGTCGTCTATATTCAATCAAGTGGAGCTGGAATAGCCCCTATCCAAGTATTTTTGTCTTTTAAATAATAATCTAGCGTATAATAAGCTTGTTTACTAAGCGTACGTTTAATACAAGCTTTGAATTTATTGTCACTAAATTTAGTGACGTCAAGAGGAATTTTATTATAAAATCTAACACAGTACCCCATGAAAGAAGTGTGAATTTTTAACAGACGAAATTGCGGTTGATCTAATCTAATCAATATGGAGCCTAACCCCAACACAAACATCTTATCTTATCTTATATTGGCTTACCGGACCGAGGAAACCTCTGGCGCACTTCGACCCATGGGATCTTTTGTGCTGTCCTTGCCCTAATGCTCTTACGTACCTGAGGTGTCCAGTACTCCCTGTATTAGGTTGTAGATTCCAGCAGGGGGACAGAGCCGTAGTTCTTCTGGGTTTGGATAGGCCACTCCCAGCAGTTCCATTCGCCGCGCAGCCAGAGCGTCGCAGTGACAGATGACGTGCTTCATGGTTTCAGTTTCTGTGCCACAGCACCTGCATACCACGTCGCCGCATAGGTTCATCTTGTGTAGATGTTCTTTCGTGCCATAGTGGCCTGTGAATGCTCCCGTTATTTGCCTTAGTTGTAGTCTACTATATTTTAGTAGTCTCTTGCAATCGCTTTCACACCATGTGGAAAGGAATTCCTTTGAGTGTCGTAGCCCTGTGTGTGTTTCCCATTCTTTCTTATGTTGTTCTTGGGCATATTTAAAGAGTGCACCTCTATAGGCGCCGTCTGGTATGCCTATGAACGGTTCTGGACCAACGGGTTTTCCCATTGCTCCCTTCCTGGCTAAGTCGTCCGCACGCTCATTGCCATCAACTCCCGTGTGCCCAGGGACCCAGACTAACCTGACCGTGTTGCGCGCTCCACATCTGTCAAGAAGGTATGCGCACTCCGCAGCCAGTGCTGAGTTTAGCTCATAGGAGCCGACGGCCTTGAGGGCAGCTTGACTATCACTACAAATGTAGATTTTCTTGCCCGTGATTCGTTTGTCCAATATCTCTTTTGCACAAATGTTTATCGCATAGGTCTCTGCCTGGAATATTGATGTAAACCTGTCCATGCTTTGGCTAAGGCTATATCCTTCCGTGTATACTCCGGCTCCTGTTCCAAACTTGGTTTTGGATCCGTCAGTGTACCATATCATTTGCTCCTTGCCTTGCTTATTTAGACCACTTTTCCATTGTTCCCTGGTTGGGATGTGAGTGCTAAATCTCTTATTGAACATATATGTGGTTATGATCTTGTCACTTCTCATGTTCCTTATGTCATCTAGTTCCTTATCCGGTTCTAGCTTGGTGTGTTCGAGGCCTGGCGCCGTTATGCTCCATAGTCCAGCTTTCTCTAGCCTATAGAGTGCCTTCCTTGCCTCAGTTTCAATGACGATATGTAATGGAGTTAGGTTGAGTAGCCTCTCCATAGCTGCCGTCGGTGTTGTTTTGAAAGCACTTGTGATGGCCAGGCAGGCTGTCCTCTGCAGTTTTGTTAAGGAATCCCTGCACGTCTGTGTCTTGGTTCTAGGCCACCACACGATGCATCCATACGTTATTATCGGTTTTACCATAGTGATAAATAACCAGTGCATTATTTTGGGCTGTAGTCCCCATGCCTTTCCATACGCTGACCTACACATGTTCAGCACTCTCAGTGCTTTGGCTATGGTTAGATCAACATGTGTATGCCACTTCAGTTGCTTGTCCAGGGTCACCCCCAGATACTTGACCTCAGTGGCCCATTTAATTTTACTTCCGTACATGTACAGGTCCTGTAAGCCCGTCAGTACCTTTTTCCTTGTAAACAGGATGACATTAGTCTTCGTCGGGTTGACCGAGAGGCTATTTGTTGTGCACCAGTTTGTTACCTTATCTAGAGCTTCCTGCATCAGTGTCGATACTGTGTTTGGAAACTTCCCATTGATTGCTATCACTATATCATCCGCATATCCTACTCCGTAGAACGGACCTTTGTTGATTATCTTCAAGAGAGAGTCCACTACCAGGCTCCACAGAGTCGGCGATAAGACCCCTCCTTGCGGGCATCCTTTAGTGGTTCTTACGGATAGCCCTTCTCCTAATAGAGTGGACTGGACTATCCTGTTCTTTAGCATGTTTTTGATCCATCTGACAAGAGTTGGTTCTATCCCATGCTCTATAGCAGCTAGTTCTATGGATGAGAATGTTGTGCGATCAAATGCACCCTCGATATCCAGAAAAGCTGCAGCACAAATTTCCTTTTGCTGCAGAGCCATCTCTGCACGATTCACCACATAGTGCAATGCCGTTTCCGTAGACTTACCAGGTAGATAAGCGCATTGCATCTTATGTAGGGGATAATCCTTTAGTGGACCATCCTTTATGTGCCTATCTATCATTTTCTCTAGACATTTTAAAAAGAATGAGGATAGACTGATTGGTCTGTAGGATTTAGCATCCTCATAGTTGGGTTTCCCTGGTTTGGGAATGAACGTCACCGTCACCCGCCGCCAGATATTAGGGGTATGCCCAAATGCCACGCACGCCCTGAATAGTCTGCACAGGTGTTGGCTGAGTACTGGTTCCCTTTCTTGTAGTAGGATGGGATAAACACCATCCGGACCAGGGGCCTTAAATGGTTGAAAACTCTTTAAGGCCCATTTGAGTTTGTTCTGTTCCACGACTTTGCCTGCCGTCTCCCAGTCAGCTCTAGTTGTCTTTAAGCTTAGCTCATCTATTTGGACATCACACATGGTGTCCTCTCCCTGTATTGCCACCGAACCTGGGAAGTGCACGTTGAACATTGTTTTCAGTGTTTCTTCCCCATTGTTTGTAAGTTCCCCTACCTCATTCCTCACTGTAGTAAGTGAATTTAATTTGGCCATGGATATTGCCTTGGCTAACCTCATACCCTCAGGGAGGCTGTCTATGCTTTGGCAGTGTCTTTTCCAAGCCCTTCTTTTTGCTCTCCGCACTTCTGTATTGAACCTCGTGAGTATCGTAGAATATTCCCCAAAGTTCTTGGTTGCTTTCGCAGTGTTGAATGCACGTCGAGTTTCTACTCTTAACCGCGCTAGCTCTGGTGTCCACCATGGGTCACGTTTCGCTATGACTCTGCTCTCCGGACAGTTATTAGTCCAGGCGGTCTTTACTGCCCGAGCTACGCTATCCGCCTCGAACTCTATATCTAATACAGAGCTGAGTCTGCCTCGGACCTTCCCTAACTCTGCTTTAAGGTCACTTTTATATGCGGCCCAATCAGTGTTCCTTGGGTTCCGCCTTCTTGGATTTATATTAAACGTTTCCATCCCATACTGAAAACATATATAATTGTGATCGGAGGATGAGATCTCATTGGAGACATGCCAGTTGTTTACCTGTCTGCTCGCTCTGTTAGAGGCAACTGTAATGTCAATAACTTCTGCCCTACGTCTATTAACAAACGTGGGCCTATTTCCTCTATTGAGAATTTGTAAAGGAGTACTTACCAGAAAGTCCAGAAGTTTTTCCCCTCTTTGATTAGTATCTGAGCTGCCCCAGACGACGTGATGCGCGTTTGCGTCACATCCTACGATTAGCTCAACCTTCTTATTGCAGGAATATTCAACCAAGTCCCGCAGATGCGTTGTAACAGGGTCCGCGCTTTCGTAGGGCAGATAGGCAGCCGAGAAGATGACTTCTCGGCTACCCTTGTTACCTTCCAATTTTAACTTCACCGTGGTGAGGTCCCTATAACAGAAAATGGACAGAGGCAAAGCGTTTATGCCATTCCTGACAAAAATGCAGGTCCTCATGTCATTAGTTGTGCAATTGTGAAACAGGTTACCCCCCGCTCCATCAAGGCCCTTTATCTGTCCCCTATAAATATAGGGTTCTTGAATAAGTGCTAAGTCAAATTTAGCTCTTCGCAGCTGGCGATCTAGCATCGCCGTAGCCGCCTTAGAGTGGTGCAAGTTGATTTGTACGCACCTTAGGCCAAGCTCCTTTGTTGCCTGGTTGTGTTCAGTTGGTAGTCCACATTAGGGACTACCTACCTTGCAGCTCTCATCCGGTTCGCTGCTATCTGGGGCTTCATCGTCCTCCCCTATCGGGGAAGACGTGATGCCCAGATTGTCGAAGCCGCCCGCCAGTCCATCCGATCTCACCGACATGGCTGGCGATGGGACCGGACAGTCCGCGAGCAGTGCCTCCTCCTTATCTGTTGCAGGGGTGTTTCCCCCCTGCTGATGGTCTGGTAGTGTCTCCACCGGAGTAGTAATGGGTACTACCGCTGGTTTATCGGACCCAACCGCAGCCTCCTCTTTGTCCTCCGACGTTTCAAGGACTTTGAAGTAGCTGCGGTCAAGCCCGGCGTGCAGCATGTACCCGGCTTCTTTAATGGCATCAGCCGAGGACTGATCCATCAGGATGATGCTCCTAGCCTGTCTTCCCTCTGTCGTCGTGTTCACGACCCTCCAGCGGTCCGTAAGTATAACCTTATGGAGTCGCTGGAGCATCTGAAGCTCCATTAACAGAGGGACCTTTTCGCTCACGCGTGTCCTCTTCCACGCCATTTTCACAGGACGGGGTAGGTCCCTATCTCTGATCACCTTGACCTTGACACCACCGACAGTTTGACCGTCGTAGTGCTTCAGCCAGGTGATCGCCTCATCGCTGGAGCAAGTTATGCTGATGATGCCGCCTTGGACCCCCTTCCAATCAATGGTGAGGACAGGATCGCTCCACATCCTCCTCCAGATGACGTCCTTTATGCTCCAGGCAGTCTCCTCATCAATCATCGTCTTGGGATAGTCATCCGCAATGATGACCATCCTTGTCATAGTTAGGGCTTCTTTAAAGGAGGACCCGAGGCGAACTCGCTTCAGATCCCCTGCCGCATCCCTAGCTTCATCGCTGACCTCTCTCGCTCGTTTAGAGAGCGTCGCCTCCTGTACGGGCGTCTGAGAGACAGCCGATTGCCTTGCGAGCTCGATTCGCTTCCTCCGCTTAGCGAGCCCGCTGAGTCTTTTGCGTCCCTTAGGAGGGACATGGTCACGCAGTCCGCCAGCACCGGCCGCCTGGGTGGTTTGGTTTCCGGGTCCAGCAGAGCCGGACGCCTTCGCCTCCACCTTGGCAGCCGGGGGCAGACCGGAAGACACTGTGTCTCCTCCAGATCCGCAACTCTTAGGTGCAATTTTGGGGACCAGACTGGCGCCACCACTGGGGTTCGCTGCCGTCACTTGTCCCGCTGCCTTTTTTATGCCCGAGGGCCTTACACTTTGCCCCGAGGGGCCTTGTGTGCATGACGCACTTTGTCCCTTTTTGGGGACTGTTTTGGGGTTCCTTTTGCTCTTTTTGTCCATATGACTTAATACTATTCTTCATTCTGATGATTCCCCACCCGCCACGGAGTCCTCACCTTTGGGGATGCTTTATAAGCACCAGGGCTATCATCAGAGTATAGGGTTCCAGGGTGAGTTGTCCACGAGACTAACGGTGTTCACTTCCACTCCCGCGTAGTGTAGGCTCACACCGCCGCCTGCGGACCCCTTCACCCCAGAACCCTAGCCTAGCCCATCTGAAGGATGGACTTCAGCCGATTGACTGCCACGCGGCTACGTGACAGCCTCCCGTTTGGACAGAGATCCAGACCAAAGAGGCGTGTTGCCGGCGACAGACAACAACTACCGGTCCATCACCAACTCAACCCCCAGGACTCCTTCACCCTGCTGTACGGGTCACCGCGCACGGCACAAACACGCAGGAGATTGTCCCCCCCTTCCCTCCCCCCCCCCCTACCCCCTGCCGCAGCACCCAATCCCAAGCACCGCGCCATGTCAGGTCATCCGCCATCGCCAACAAGATCCCCCGTGAGGGAAGTTATTGACGATACCCGGGGTGCACCGTCCCGCTCCCATTGTCGTTCCTCTGGACGTATCCGCGGGACTGGCAATGGGCCGGGCACACTAGGAGGTTACCCGACCGCAGCACCCCTGGTAACACAAACCTAATCATCAAAATGTTTCATAAACAAAAAGTAACCTATGCCTCGTTAATCTATTGGCGAATAATGCGCGTAGCAATCACGAGGTCCTAAGTTAGAATCCCAGGTATTTCAAGTTTTCATCGGCACTGAGGGAAAATAATAAATAAATTATTTTTTATATGATATATTGGGGGTCTGTCCAAGAGCGTGCTCGTCGCGACCCCTGCCAGTCATTATGGCTGCAATCTTGGACCGAAGACGTACCGCAGTGCCGGCTAGGGCGTACCGCCCCCGTCGGTACGAATATAGGTGGAAGCGGCGATGGGGGCCGCCGCCCATCACGCCGGGCCCGAACTGGCGAGTCGTGGGATGCAGAGTGCCGAATAGGCACTTGGAATGTAAGAGGTGGTATGGAAGATAAGATGCATGAGGTGATTGATGTAATGAAAGAGAGACGCCTGGATGCTCTGTGTGTAACAGAGACTAAGCGGAGGGGCAGTGAAACCTGTGATCTTCCTGATGGAACGATGGCTCTGTGGTCTGGGGTACCGCAGAGCAGTCGTGCCAGCATGGGGGTGGGTATCTTGCTGTCCCGTCGCCTGGCCTCTGGAGTGAGAGATTATGGCCTGTGCGATGCGAGACTTCTCTGGGTCCATTTAAAACTGGGTGTCACTAGAGTATTTTTGGTCGCAGCGTATGCTCCCGTAAGCTCGTCAACACCCCAGGACCTTGAGAAGTTTTGGGATAATGTCAGGGAAGTTCTGGATTTGGCTGAGGCTAACGAAAAGGTGATTCTGTGTGGCGATCTGAACGGATGGGTAGGAACCAGGCGGCAAACTTGCGACGTTGCTCTGGGTCTTTATGGTGATAAGAGAGTGAACGATGCAGGTAAGCTCATTATAGATGTTTGTTTGGAAAGGGGTCTCCTTGTGTCTAATACGATATTCCAGCACAAGGACATACATATGTATACGTGGAGAAGGAATGAACAAAAAAGCATGATAGATCTGATCCTGGTTGATAACCGTCTCCGAAGCAAACTACAAGATACGCGTGCGTATAGAGGCCCCACTCTGGAATCAGACCACTATCTCGTAGTTGCGCGGTTTAGTGGTCTGTTCAGGAAGTGGAGGCACTGGCGAGAGCGTATCCCCTTCGGAGACCTTGAAAGATTAAAGGTTGAAAAGTTGCAAGATGAAAGCGTGAGGAGAATGTATGAAGACAGAGTCCGGGACAAGCTTTTGACAGCAGGCTCTTCGGACTCAAATGTAGATGAATGCTGGAATAGCCTGAAAGAGAGTTTGGTGGAATCCGCGAAAGAAGTATGTGGTTGCTCAAAGAAGCATATTACAGCAAAAGGTGATGCATGGTGGGATGCGGAGTTGCAAAGCTCCGTAGAAAGTAAGAAGAAAGCGTGGCAGGATTATGTATCTTCTTTGAACCTGAATGCCAGTATGACAGAGATGAGGAAAGAAATATACCGGCAATGCAAGAATGCCACTAAAACTTTAGTGAAAGAAAAGCGTGAAAGAGCCAGTATGATTGAGGAGGAGAGGCTGGCGAAGAACTTCGAGAACAAAACCAAACTCTTTTGGAGCAAGGTGAGAAAGGCTCGAGGTGATTCGTCAGGCTCCAGAATGGAAAGGATAAAATCTAAAGATGGTGACATTCTTGCAGACACACAAGCTGTGCTAAACCGGTGAAGTGAATATTTTGGAGAAATGTATGGAGATGACCCGGATGCTGATGCCGCAGACGTGCCTAAAGGCGAGATTGCGGCACCAGAATCAACGGAGGACATCACTATGGAAGAAGTTGAATGGGCGATAGGAAGTATGAAAAACGGTAAAGCTGCGGGAGTAGACATGATATCTGCCGAGATGATCAAATATGATGGAACTTGCGTCCGGGACGCTTTCCGGGCCCTTGCAAACCTTTGCTGGAGGACCGGTAGAGTCCCTACAGATTGGCGCCGCGCAGTCATAGTACCCTTGTATAAAGGCAAGGGTTCACAATATGACTGCGCCAATTACAGAGCCATCAGTTTGATCAGCTTGGCAGCCAAGGTGTACAGTAAAATTATTGAACGGAGAATGCGCGTGAAGTCCGATGGAATGTTGCGCGAGGCACAAGAGGGTTTCAGGTCTGGAAGAGGATGTTCGGATCAAGTCTTCTCACTCCGCAACATCGTAGAGAAGCATCTGGCAGTGGGCCGGAAGGTTTTCTGCGGTTTTGTAGATGGGAAAGCTACTCGGGAGCCGGCACTTAAGCCATAAGGCGCAGCTGGCCATACATAACGGAGTTCTTGTCCCAACGCTGTTATATGGTAGCGAGAGCTGGGTATGTAAGAAGGAGAATGAAAGTAGGATAAATGCGGTAGAAATGCGAGCTCTGCGGAAGATGTGCGGAGTGAAGCTGACCGACCGCATTAGCAACAGCATAGTAAGACAGCGAGTAGGTATGAAAGATAGTATCGGTGTAAAGATGAGAAAGGGCATGCTCCGTTGGTTCGGGCATATAGATAGAATGCCAGAGGAAAGAATGACAAAACAGATATACAATGTGAAAGTGGAAGGATGCAGGTACCGGGGAAGACCTAGACTATCTTACCACGACCAAATAAACCGAGTCTTATCTGATGGAAAATTCAAGAGTCTCCGTAACCGGCGAGCGTGTATGAGACGAACTATGAGAGTCGAGGAAGCCAGAGAGGTATGTAAGGAAAGAACCTGTTGGAACTCTGTACTCTCTGCCTACCCCGCAAGGGATCTGGCGTGAGGTTATAGATAGATAGATAGATAGATAATTATGAATTATCAATTTTCGTATTTTTTTCCTTCGTTTATTCTTTCTTAAAGCATAGTTCCTGAAATGCAGATGACGCTCTTTTAATTTTGCATCGGATTTGAGGGAAAATAATATTTTTTATAATAATATATAATTATAAATTAACGGTTTTCGGATATTTTCCTGTACTTGTAGTTTAAAACCTTGCATTTCGACAAAGTCCATAGTTCTAGGTCAATGGGAAGTGCTCTATAATTTCTGATGAGTTCTTTAACGATTACGATTGCACTTTTAATCTTGAATCATGATTAAATATTACAAAATGCAATTGTAATCATTGATCTGATTACATTTTGCTCATTTCTGCTTTAAATGGCAATATATTTTGTTTGGATTTACTTAGAACCTTCGTTTTGTTACACCAGCAGGGAACCGAAGACCTTTGTATATGACATATATTTCAACTTAATACCTTTAGCTGTTCCTGAGAAAAAAAAGGGGGGGGGGTGTAACCGTCGGACAGACAGGCAGGCGGACAACGCATTGATTCTCTAAGAGTTCCGTTTTACCGATTTAGGTGAAGAACCCTAAAAATGATTATGCGTCATATAATACACCATTTTGTGTAGTTGACATCGTGCACTAGAAACGTTCAAACGTGTTCATATTACTGCACATATACACGTTATTGTAATGGAAAATTTACACAACGATAAGATTTTGGAATTTCGACCAGATACACTCGAAGCGGTCAAGAAAGATGTGAATTTGGATAAAAGGGGTATAGACGAGGCGATCGACTTGTTGCAGGATTGGTTGAAGAAGCAGATGCATTTCGCTAAAAAGGATTTTAGTAAGTTCCAACAAAAAATTTCACAAGATTTTATTTAACTTGCAATTTAACGTTGTTTGCTTAGGATAAATCTCACAGCTGAATTAAAACCACTTCCTCTTATTCTACGGTTCAATTCCAATGACAATGCATTCTTAAAACAAATATAACCTGATTATACACCCTCGTGACAAAACAGAGGAAGATCTAGACTATCTGTGTCCTATCTGAAGGACAAGTCAAGAGTATCTATAACCGGCGAGCGTATATCGGGCGAACTATGAGAGTGGAGGAAGCCAGAGAGGTATGTTAGGAAAGAACCTGTTGGAACTCTGTACTCTCTACCTACCCCGCAAGGGTTCTGGCGTGATAATATAGATAGAAAAATAGATAATACACTTATATGAAGAGATTAATTTTATGAAGTAAACTAGATTATAGTAATTTAGTAGTGGTAGATCATGGTAGTGACTCCGCCCGCGTGAATCTAGTGTTTCAAACACATATGATTAGAGAGCTTAGATCGAATAGATTCAAGTTTCTCTTTTTGATTTACACGTAGCCCCAGACTAGGGATTATTCCTGTATCGTAGTTGTTGGAAAAACGCATACAAAAACGCCTAAAAAGAAACAAATATTTGTGGGTCTTACAAAGATTGTTCCGGGATAAAAAGTATCCTATGTGTTAATCCAGGTAATAAACTCTCGGTCTGTCGAGTTTTGTATTATCTCGAAAAATCTCAAAACCGACTCGTTAATATATTTGATTAGCCAAAAATTTGCTGCGCATACTACGAAGACAGACGTATTTATATTTACAAAAATGTCTAACCGGTCCTTTACGCAACGGTGAATTATTTTGTGATTATTCGGTGTTACTAAATGTGGTATGAAAATTACTCCAAATTATTTAGTTTTGGTCTTAGTGATTGTGCTTATACGTCGCTTTTGAACTGTATTATGTCAAAAAATGCATTTGTTGTTTTTTTTACGTATTGTAAATGGACTGATCTATACAATGATGATACTGATTGAATTCTTCACATGCAATGATTTCGTCGATTCTGAAAAAATATGCTATTTTGGCTTAGTATAGTATATGAAAAATCATGATAATAACACTTACTTTGAATAGCTAGGTACTAGGTACATTTTTGAATAAATACAACAGTATTTATTCATAAATTAGCTACTTCCATTCCCATAAAATTAATTTTAAGACCTTAGCACGAATAGATTGACGCCACCAAATGTTCTAGACAAAGATGAACGAGTCAGCGCGATTTCACGACAACGGTTGCCAATGTTAGTCTGACAGATCCAAACTTGTTAAACCTTGACGACAGGTAAGAATACTTGTTTCTCGCCTCACCTTATCACGCGATTTCAACTCTACTAATTAATGCCAATGCTAGTCAAAGTGTTTCTTATCAAAGTGTGTCGTGACGAATCAAAAGTTCTTTTTAACCCCACAGCCTAACCAATGCCATTCCTTTATCCGAAGCCATAGTAGCAAGACGATTGCGGAGAGATGGTTTTGCGATCAAAATATCTTTCAAAGTCATTGGTTAGTTTTAGTGGTTTCATGTAGTGTTGCATCGCCTTTCCTGCAGGGCTATAGCAGGCAGTACGATAAAATGTATGTCACAAATTTTGACGTATACACAAGACTATTTTGACTTGCGTACAAGACTTGTATCACGTGCCGACAAAATTATGTCCCGCGCGAGAAGTCTTGCCGCCCGTGCCAATACGACCACTACTCGTAGGTTCCTGCTTTTTCAGCTGTTGTACAATTGTTGCGCTCACCGTTTCAGATATTTAAGCTTAATACTTGAACTTTCTCATATTTTATAAATTCACAGCCCGAGAATACTTAGAGATAGCATTAGTATCGAACAAGGGATCAGTGGAGCGGACCAAACAAAGAATAGACAAGTTATGCACCTTCAAAACTTTAATGCCAGAATTTTTTGAAGTAAAGGATCCAAAAGAATTTGAATCCCTTAGCAGATATATGTAAGTTCAATCCACCAACCATTTAATCTAATGGGGTGACAAAAATTGTCTCTTTTAAGAGATGATAGCTGTACTCAACCATACGGACCCAGAGTCGATTTGTGAATGCAGATTACTGTTGACGTCTGTCGTTAGAATTTATCACGTCTCAAAAGCGGCATCTGGCTTAGCTTTACAACTAACAAATTTGAATGGCAACAGGTAAATATTGAGTTAACATGATTTTCTTAGTACAAACTCAGTTGAAAATGGGATTGGTTCAAATAATCACTTACTACAAACTGACCTAGCTGAATGCTACTGAGTGGAACACATTCAGGACATACATATACTTCGAGTTTAGAAATACATATTTTTCATATTATTATTCCAAAATAAATATTCCAGTTTTGGAGCCAATTCGACTATTAATTAATATATTCTTGCATTACAGAACCACGGCCCTATTGCCGAAGTTAACCCCTGAACAATTCAGGCCTGCTTTGTTAAGATTTATCAGAGACGATCTTGATTCTAAACTAATGCTAACATTTTTCAAGTTTGCCGCACTGGTAAGTTGCAATGCACTCATGTGGATGTAATGAAAACTGAGCAATAATGTTAATTGGCGATTATCTTTAAAAAATCTATCTGCCTCAAGACTTTAGAGGTTAAAAGCAGTTCTTAAAACCTATTTTATTCTGTTTATGCATACAACAGATGTGACTATATTCAATCCAAAACTTTTGATTCTACAGCACGCTGAATACTTGAAAAAGAAAGAATATAATAGTGGTTTTGTAATAACGTTAGACTGCAGAAATATAAACCCCCTAAATTTAGCAACCAGCATGAGTCCTTTGGAACTTCGAAAAGGATTTACTTTGATAGTTGTAAGTAGCTATTATACTGTGTCCTTCGTTCTCGATATAAACATGCAGCTCTCTCGATTCGCTTGGCAGCTCGCTAATTTTTGAGACGAAACGTCAACGCCTCCTCTATGGTATCTGTGGACATAACCTCTGCGACCATTCTTTCTTTTAGCGCGGCAGCCGATGTCTTGTAATAAAGTTTTGGTCGACATTTAATTTAAGCATATAGTCGTAGCAGTGAAATTATATAACAAAAGGTTTTTATATACTCAAGTGATGTTGAGAAATAAATTTAAAACATCGTATAGGCAAATTCAGAAGTATTTTACATCTTGACGAAAAAGTACATTCTAAAAAGATCAACTGATAGTTGTTTATTTGTGGCGTTTTTCAGCTTAACTTGTTTATGTATATAATATCGAATATTGGGAGACGTGAGTTTTGTCATATTAAGGCTTGTAAAAGTCTTCACTCGAAAAGTAAACTTACGAAGTCTCATGCCCCTCTTCGTGTAAAAACAGTTTAACACGCAATATACCTGCAAACGATTATTAACCGTCTATAAATTGGCAATGTAATACCTCTAATGAGAGAAATTAGGGGGGACATTAATCAATAATGAGGATTGTTAAGGATCGATGGCAATGTGAGGACACGGGCGATGTACGAGATGCATCGACGTGGTCCGCAAGACAACGGTAATTCAAGAACACGAGTGGTGTACGAGATGCATCGGCGTGATCCGCAAGACTTTGGGCCCATACGAGATATGTGCTGAAGGTCATACTACTCATAGGTTGCACCCATGAGGTGCTCCTGTGCAGTTCACATTTCTACAATGGTAAGAATCAAAAATGTTACCCAACATACATACCTTAAACAGTAAATACAAAGACTACTGCTATAAACTATAAGCAATTTGTGATATTATATCTCCTAAAGGAGACTTTCTGAGTCTTACTACAATACATGAATAACAATACATTATTAATAACATAAGCCACTCATCTGCAGAAACATAATGTTTTGCATTGATTTCATTATTAGACATTTTTGTATAATAATCCTGAAATAGCCCAAAGTGGAGCTTATTACACAAAGAATTGTGCAATATTATGAGCACTTGTATTAAAAAAGGTAAACTCATGAACAGGGTTTATAAACAGATGAGCCAAAGTAATCTCTACTGACAAGCAACAGAATTGTGGAAATATTCCAAATATAATATCTCAGCCTACCGATGCTGAGACAGGCAAGTTGTGTAATAATTTGTGTTACACACACATCCTTAAAATATAATATAAAATACCTGGTCTATCCAGTTAACATAAAACTAATAATTATTAATATTATCAGCCCAGACCCCTTGCAGGGTAGCCACGGAAGATAAGTCCTAACAATATAGTCATGAAAGATTGATTGGGATAAGAACCTTTGTGGTCAGCACTTTATATTTAGTATTTAAGGAGTTTTAATATAGTGGAGTACCAATATGGAATTATAACTGTCTGTTCATAAACAGTAGTTTAAATGTCAAAAAACCACCAGTGTTGTAACCAACATAGAACAACAATCCTCATCCGGTGTGTAAAAATATTAACCCACAGTGTACCTATCAGCCCACCAAAAACAAATCACAATGGACATTGGAAGTCTCCTACCAGAGAATGTGAGTTAAGAAAAGTTTGAGGCTTTTTACACAAAGGCTTGTTTTTGTTTTCATATAGTTAAAGTACATAGTCTTATGTGAGAAAAAAAACCCACATACCACTTGGAAGACACTTTAGTGGGGAAACAGGTTTCCCCTGTCTTATTTGTCTTATATTGTTATAAATTGGGTACTATCATACTTTGTTTCCAGATCTAGATCACAGTAAGAGTTTTCTATCTATCTCTATCTATATCGTCACGCCAGACCCCTTGCGGGGTAGGCGGGGGTGCGGGGTTCCAACAGGTTCTTTACTTACAGACCTCTCTGGCTTCCTCCACTCTCATAGTTCGTTTCGGAAGGGTTTTCTATGATACAAGAATTATTATAAAGGGATAAATTTCATATAAACAAAGCTCTGGATCGGTAATTCCTCAACTCTCGTTATATAAAGAGACATCTATAAAAAAAAATCTATATATAGAAGACATAACAGATGGAGAATGCACTGATATGTGATAAGTGATGATTGATTATTATTACCCGGTAGTAATGAGTTATGGACAACAGGTGTGCTATAACAGGTGCTTTAAAGATTTTTGTTGGGATGGATCTACGCTATATAACATAACATGTTATAGAATTTGATTATCATAAATTTATTTTGAATAAGTTAGACAGACTAGTTGTAAGAAACAATATATGTGGTATACTTCAACTTTACCCTTATACCTCTAAACAGCTGCATGTTTATATCGAGAACGAAGGACACAGTATAATAAGTGATCAAACGAACTTACCTGAAGTGAAGTTCGATCATTATTATACGAAGTCCTTCGTTCGAAGATATAAGTACCCAACCCACCCTGCCCGTTGGTAAAGTTGAAATGTACTACTTCTAAAAGGAATGGTCGCAGAGGTTATGTCCAAAGATACCATAGAGGAGGCGTTGACGTTTCGTTTCTAAAATTAGCGAGCTGCCAAGCGAATCGAGAGAGCTGCATGTTTATATCTTCGAACGAAGGACTTCGTATAATAATGATCGAACTTCACTTCAGGTAAGTTCGTTTGATCACTTATTATATTATAGTGAGAACAAAATTACGTTCAAATAAGATTATATGTATTCTAACTTTGCAATCCAGAAATCTTAGCATACTGCTTTTCTTGTGTTTCCCAAAAAGGTGGCAACCTTGAAATCAATGACCATTTAGAGTAGTATTATGTAGTATTTTGCAAAGTTATATTTACAGCAACCCAGTTGAGATCCAAGTTTATTTTACCATGACATACTTACTATTTGTTATTACAGTTCCTAAAAGTGGAATGTTTTATACCAAGAAGAAATTAAATTAGTCTACTTACAGGATGAATTGGTTTATTAAGACAAAAATCTATAAAGCCTACATAAAATTATTACTTTTAAGTAAAAAGCCTATCTATAATATTTCCCTCCGTAATCCATTAGCGTGGAAAGCGGAAGTCAATGAAGAAAGTGTTCTGGATGTATTTTCAATTAATCTTAAGTCTTCTATAAACCAGTTCTATCGCACCTAATTAAAATACTATTTCAATTTTTAAAAGTTAATTATGTATTTAGAATCATAGAAACATTATCCACAAATAAATACATACAACATCCATTTATTTCAGGAGGGTTACGGAATGCGCATAAAAAGCATACACTTAATAACCGGTTCTAAGGTGGTAGATGCCCTGGTCATGTTATTAAAGAAATTAGTTAGCCCAAAGCTTGGAGACAGGATACACATCCACAAGACTATAGATACTTGTTATGAGTATGTTCCTAAAGAACTTTTTCCTATTGATTATGGCGGTGAAATGAGGTCATTAAAAGAACTTCACGGTAAGTTTCTTGCTTCTAAAATAAATTAAAGGTAGAAAATATCGCTAATAAAAACATCCTTTAAGATGAAGTGGGAATGGAAAAACTAAAATCATTAGTAAAGTAACAGATATGTACCTACCGTCATAGGCCGCAATATCCTAGAACACGGGCCGCCCAACGTAGGATTTGTATCAAGTACCTATCTATCTATTTATCTACATTATCACGCCAGATCCCTTGCGGGGTAGGCTGAGAGTACAGAGTTCAAACAGGTTTTTTCCTTACATACCTCTCTGGCTTTCTGCACTCTCATAGTTTATCTCATACACGCTCGCCGGTTACGCAGAATCTTGACTGCCTACCCCGCATGGGATTTGGCGTGATGATATAGATAGATAGACAATCTTTCATACCTACTCGCATTCTTATTACGCTGTTGCAAATACGATCGGCCAGGTTCATTCCGCACATCTTTCGCAGAGCTTGCATTTTGACCGCATTTATCCTTCTTACATACCTAGCTCTTGCTGTCATATAAGAGCGTTGGGACAAACACTCTGTTATGTATGGCCAGCTGCGTCTGGGTAGTAACCCAACCGTACGCATGCCTTGCTATTCACATAAGTGGACTGCACGGCTCACAAAAGAGTGCCATTTATACTATACTCTGGTAAAATGCCCCAACGACTCTTTCGTACAACTTTGTCACACAAAACCGCAGAAAACCTTCCGACCCACTGACTAAATAAATTTAGTTTTTACAAATTTATTTAGTCTTTTGCATTGATATAATAATATACATAGTCCTATTTAAAAGTTACACTAAAAACGTCCCCAAATCCACGTGAATAGTTATAATTATGATATAAATATAAATTAGGGCATGTTGTTACTTACACGTATCACTTAAAGTTGTATTTACAAAAAAGCGGAAGCCTGTCACTTTTTCTAGTACTTTTCACTTTTACCTGTCTTTTGGTGGTGCCATTATTCGTGCGGCGAGCTTGTATTTGACCTATATTTGATCAATGGTTTACTCATAGTAGCAGGTGTAATATGTAAGTGTAAGTCTATAACAGAAGCTAATTGTAATAATAAATTGAAACGAAAATGTAAGATCTACTTCTATTTTACAGATGAATGGATGAATCTCATGGTTGCTGAAGAGAACATGGAATATTTTAGAGAAATGAAAAACGCCGCAACGATCGAATCTTATAGACAAGAAAATCAATTCAACGAAAATTATGCCGGGATGCCGGGTTCTTTTAGAACATTGAGCGTAGACTAAGGTAGTATTTTAACTAATGTAATTAAGGTAGATATGGTGTGGTAGGTATCGTGTTTAATTTAGCAAAGTTAGTGTTCGGGAAAAAAGCTATTAGCAGGTTGTTTATGGGGAAAATATTAACTGGAAAATTACACCAGTTCAACTTTTATTTAAGCTAGTTTTAAAAATTGAGAATTTCATAATATGCCTAACGTAGCCTTCAGTACCGGTGGGCTAATGTTTGTGGAACTTTACATAGAGTTATTTGACAGATCGAAACCTTATTCAGAGAAGGAAGATACCTAAGCACCGCTTATTGATATTTTTAAAGGTGTCAAATAAAAGATTGCTGGAAAACTTAATCTTTATTTTAATATAAATATTAAGCAATTATAATTAGGTCAATTTTGGTACTTAATCGCTTATTCGAAAATAAAATTGCTGTAAATTGCTCGCATGAACCGAGGATATAAAAAACAACGGACAATGCCGGTCTAATATATGGCGCTCCATACCAAACCTTATGTCATTGCGTCAAAACCAAGTGTCCTCTATTTAGAAGAGACTTTTATGTATTTTCTACATCACTAAATATTTTTAAGATCAAGTTCTGCAATATATATTAAGTTTAGATTTATACATTACAATTTCTTCGAAGCGTTCGTTTAAGCGAACTTTTTTTTTCTATATTATAATTGTGTCTAAGAACATAGCATGATGTACGCATGTAATATGATCATTAATAAGTACATTTTGACGTTTTTGTTCCAATTTACCTCGTAAACGTAACTATATCGCGATCCAATTTGACGCTATTGTCATCTATCGCTGTTGGAATTAAGTTATCCAGTACAGCCAGACCTACAGTATTTGAATTTTTTCAATTTTGAAATTATTTAACTGGTTTAAAAACTATGCATAATAATCTATACATGTGAATTAATTTCATCTTGAAGGAATTGGTACCGTCCTGTGGCATTCCCCTATGACTTGATTATAATATTTGTTCACAATTGTTTTCTTAGTTCCACAATGAGATCAAGCTGCATCTTTTGTTAACCGAACTTTTTTGAACGGCGTTTTTTAAGTCGGTCGCATCATTAGAATGGCTGATTTGACATAAATATTAGTAATTATTTAATCGAATTGTCGTGATATCCCTCTTACGTTACAAGTTTAATATACGATATGTAAGGGACCCATCAATACCACCAAAATTTGCATTAATAAGTACTATTAGTTGTTTTAGGATGCCACGCACATGTCCTACACATCGTATATAAAGTGAAGTTGATCAGTAATACTATCGATTCTATCGAAAGTACAGATTATTTATACTATTGATAACATCGATACTATTTCGTATCAATAATATTGATAATATCGATACGATAGTATAATATAGTATGCCTGTCTGTCTTTCCGGTTCAAATCTTGTGATCCATTTTTCAAGCACTTGATGGTATCCGATTGCGCTGAAATTTGGCATACGTATGTGTTCGGTGACAATGAAATAATATGGTACCACGGGTGGTCCGATGCTGGAGTGGGAAGGTGGCCATAGAAACATGTGAACTATACAACGTAATCCCTCTTATACTTAAGCTTGTTAGATTGATATTGACAAGTTCAGGGTCTGATGATGAAACCAAAAGGTGGCTAATGGAACCACCCAACTACTCAATATAACCCCGCCACGTTATATACATAACATATTTTTTCGTTGGATTTGTCTTGATTATGGCTATTCAAAGTTACTCATCATAAATTATGCAGTACGTTAACCTAGAAACATGGAGCAATGTTTAAAAGTACAAGTAAAGAAAAAATAGGGAATTTCTTTTGTATTTGTATCATATGAAAATAATTATTTTCCCACAATTTCGATGAAAACATAAAATATCGCTCTCTTAAATATTTTGTGGAACTATTTGGATTTGTGGTAAATAAATGTTTTTTACGCCACTGGCGCCATCTGAATTCTTTTCTTTTTTTTCTTTTTTTTTAAATAACGTTGCCCCACACTGGAATTAATTCCTGTGTCGTGGGTGCGTTTACAAACATGAAAATTCACATACACAAATACCCAGACCGGAACAAATAATTGTGGATCACACAAAGATTTGTCCCGTGCGGGAATCGAACCCGCGACTATTAGACACAGTGGGCGGGACGGGCTAAGCCCTTAATCACTGCGCTAAATCGTCCGTCAATTTAACCGCTCGAGTGTCGAACGTAAATTAAATGAGATTGTCGATTACTTTTTTTATGTTTATATGGTAAGAATGAAAATAAAATGTAAATTGTTTAATTACAGCTAGAATTTGATATTCGTTCATTTGCAACCAGTGATAGCCTAGTGGTTAGCCCGTTGGACTGCAAAGTATAAAGGTCTCGGGTTCAAACCCAGGCATGCACCTCTGACTTTCGAAAGCATGTGCGTATTAAAAATTAATTATCACTTGCTTTAACGGTGAAGGAAAACATCGTAAGGAAACCTGCATGTCTAAGAGTTTTTCAAAGTTGTGTGAAGTTTGTCAACCCGCACTGGGCCAGCGTGGTGGACTATGGCTTAACCCCTCTCAGTTTGAGAGGAGGCCCGTGCCCAACAATGGGACAGTTTCTTAACAGTGCTAATAACCAAAAAAAAATCATAAAGAAAGAGGGGTATTTTTAAAAGGAACTTTATGGACCAACTCGTTAATCTAGTATACAAAGTGTACCACATTGTATAAATTTCGGGGCACTCAAAATGTTGTTTTTCTATAGAAAAGTTCCCAGTATCAGTCCGGGGTCTGATCGGTTGTACCCGGTATAATGGTAAGAGCCTCGCCCTTACTACATTGGCACCTAACATTTTTGCAACAAGATGGTGTGCGCACAACCGAAAAGTGAAGTGCAGAAAAGGATAACCAACTTTTTAAAATTGGAATTATGGTTTTCTATAATGTATTAAATTTGAAAAGCAACAATATATTAGGGTGACTGATATTGATGATTGGTATAGTTTTTTTGACAGAACTTACTCTATTTCTATTCAAGGAGGGCTACGGCAGATACCAAGATAATTGTCGGGTTCGTGAAGTTGTTTAAGCAATTACATTAATTATTAAGTTTTTTGCTTTATTATTTAAGAAAAACGTAGTCCCACACTAGTATTTATTCCTGAATCGTGGGTGCGTTTACAAACATGAAAATTTACATATACAAATACCCAAACCGAAACGAATGATCACACAAAGATATTTCCCGTCAAGCGCCTCGTTTTTTTTAATGAAAACTTTGGCCTCCACTAGTTATTACTTATTGGTTCTAGATGCGTTGACAAGCACGAATATCACACACGCAAACCCCCAAATTGAAACAAAAGTTCATCCTAATATTTGTCCCGTGCGGGGCTCGAATCTGCCGCTACTTGATTCAGGAATCCATGCGGCCTGCACTTAAATCACTAGACCGAACCATCATCAACATTATTTGAATTTAAATATGCCTACCTGGCTTTTGTTTTTTGCCGTAATGGCGACAAGAAACCAATTTTTATAATTTACTGTTATACTCTATTATTACTTGACATTGGCGAAATAAACTGATAAAGTGTGGGCCATTAATTAAAATAAGAAGAAGAAATACGCCTACCTAGCTGGAGATCTAGCATGATGATATACCTACACAGTTTAAGAATTCTGGCTTACATGAGCTACAGTAATACTAAATTATGGCTGGCTTAATCCCTCAACAATACGTCGGAAAATATTCTCAAAAATATACAATGGAACCGTGGATCGTTTAAAAAACACAAAATGCATTTACATGTTTTGGAATAATTATAAAATACTTATGGTTTAGCACAAAAATTTGCCGTAACAGTGTCCTCCCTCGAGAAAGCTTGATGTCACCATCTATACTTAGTAAATCTGTAGTGTGACAAGGATAGAATATCAAGTCGATATAGATTGACATTAGCGTGATGTTGTCGTAAAAGCGTGCTGTCAATTTCATCTTAATTCAATAAATTTCTGATGTGAAAAGGATGACAAACCACCTCGATAGCATTACGCTAACGTCAATCTGTTCGTACTAAGCGCTCTGGCCGTAGAAATCTGAACCGGTTTTACTGTATATTCATGTGAATAAATAATAACCTTTTTAGCACTTCATTATAATCTTGCAACATCGTTGCAAATGCCGCGCTATGACGTGGACCGTTCATAAATTATTACCACAAAAAAAAACTAAATTGTTATCCTCGTTTAGAATGTATCCGTGTTAGTTGATTGGTAGATATGAAACGATGAAAGGTCGTTGTTTTATAGCAGTAGATTACATCAAACAGGTAATGTAAGTTATAATCTCCAGCTACAGATCATTCCTCCAGCAAAATTTCATCCTAAGTTATTGTTAGCGCCTGTTAGCACTCCTTATGTGGAACCGGCTGTCCCTGTTTATCTTGTTTCTCAGAGTGATTTTGCCTCATCCCAAGAGCAACATTTTAATCCACCCCGAATAGGTCCAACTCTCGTGTTACTGACAAGGGTTTGGGAAATAAACGCGAGCACGTGTAAGAACGAATGGTATTCGCGAACTAAGCGTTTATGCCCAAACCCACCACCGGCGGAATCTTATTAACTGTCCGTTACTACGTGTATATTTAAAAAATATTTATAGACACACTTTGCACCAAGCGAAAATGTTTAGTCTTTATTTGTAAATCTACGGTCGTAAGCACACTTTTATGTGTGCGTGTAACTGTTAGCACTCATTCTATGGAGCCGGCCTCTTGTACTTATTTATATTGTGTTAGTAACTGCCTCGTTGGTCTGGTGGCAAAGCGCATCGCTTTGTGATCACGAGGTCCTGGGTTCAAATCCTAGGTCGGACAAAAAGGTCGTAGTTTTTCTAACGAAAAATTCCCAGTATGAGTCCGGAGTCTGGAATTGTGCCCGGTATATGGCAATAGGCTCGCCCCCTATTACATGGGACCTAACATCGTCAGCGAAACGTGGGTGTACTCAGTACACCTCTGCCACCCCCTCTGGGGAATATAGGCGTGACGGTGTTTTTTTTTTTTTAACTACTCTATCTAAGATAGTTTCTCCTCAACCTAAGAGCAACATTTTAATCTACCCCGGATGGGTTCAAGTCTCATGTTGCTGACATGGGTTGGAGGCTGTTTTGTAGTCGAGTGTGCGCGCCGGCCTCAACGTGTCCTCTCAAACGCCGGATGCCGTTTGATGTATCGACCTTTTTGACAACACCTCTGTGTAAACCTTTTCGGGTAAAGGAGAAAAAAATTAGGTGGTGTGATGGACTGGTCATGTTTTACGTGCTTATTTCTCTAAAGATGTTAGTTATATTTTGCTGGCAAAATGTAATAAAAACAAAAAAAATACAATTAAAACACTTCATTAGTCCTATTTTTACTTTTTTAGTTATATCAATATAATTTATTTGCAAAAGCACGCATTAACATCGCATAAACAATGCTTTTTATATGATAAATAATTAAAATTAGTTAAATTTTTTAAATGTAAGAAGTATTAAGACTAGCTAGAATTTAATACCTATCAATAATTTTATTATTTAAAATAAATATTCATGTCGTGTACAATACGCTGTAATCAATGAAATGCTTAATTGATGAATTATATCATTGTAACTTTCTTTCTACTTTTATAATTAGATCTAAGTCACAAAATAACTGAAATTTACCAAATAGCTTACTGTAACAAAACACGTCCAAACAAGTGCAATAATTTAAACTCACAATGAAACCCCAAGGCGTTTTTACAGAACATATTGTAGTCTCTTTGCAATAACCGGCTGAATGTGAACTTGCGTTTATTTGACTTGGGGCACCATTTATGACCACAATAAACAGACCGGCCATAAAACTTTAGGTTTACGCCATTTGCTTTGCTTCACAAGCTGTACTAACGTAATGAAGCTAACTATACACTTCAAGAAGGGATATTCAACAATCGATGCTATGATATTTGGATGACGTCAGCTGAAGTGACTTTAGAAGAACAGCTTATGACTGCTGTAGTTGAATATGTCAAACAAAATATTTGTTTACTTATTAATTTATGAGGCGGGACGACAGCAAGTGGACCAGGTCCGAAACGGAGTGGTGGCCGAGGAAGGGACGCAGGCCAAGAGGCAGACCATTAGCCAGATGGAGTGATGACATCGAGAAGGTGGCCGGAAAATTGTGGAATAGGCTAGCACAGGACTGGAGCGAATGGCGTCATAGAGGAGAGGCCCACACACAACAGTGGGTAGATACAGGCTAATTGATGATGATGGCGATGATTCATTCAGGATCGCCAACAAAATTACTTACTTACCACCAAGTTTTACCAAGATTATTTATTCCTGCTTCACGATGGTATAGGTAATATAAACGCTATATACTGAAGAGCATCTATAAATTTACTCTAAACTGCAAACTATTATGACTTTTTCTTTTAATACAAGTCACAGAAGTCAAGTTTTTATTTTGGTAAATAAAAATTTACTTTACTCTTGCAGATAATACGATTGTCATTCTGGAAAACTGAGGCCGCAAAATCTAGAAGTGTAAGTCAAGCGACGTCATTTTTAATTTTTCATACGTAATGAGCTGTTTGAGGAAAGAATCAAATATTTGTTGCCAACGGAATTTGTTGTCTTGAAACATAAACTGGACAACCGCCTTTAAAGTCTGCAAAACAACTTCTACATTCAGACGGCATCGTATTAATAACGGCAAGCAAGAAAAGTATAGATACTTTAAACAACGCTAAGACCTGTAAGAACAAAAAAAAACCCTAAAACAAATAAGCGTCGTAAAAAACAAACAATATGTGAACATACAGCGAAATTGAATTTCATTGAAAAGATCCGGACAAAGATTTCGCAGATTTCCCGAGGTCGGATTTAGAAAAACACTTAGAGTGGCTTACAGTCCGCGATTGCGTACGATAGGCAAACCCACGTTCGTCTTCGGAGCAATATAAAATGCCCATAAATGCGTACGTATCGGGCGAGACCGTGAAATATGTAAAAAAAAATCTTATTTTGGGTTACAAGGTGCGTCTCCACCGAGAACAAATCATCGCGAATGTGTTTGCGAAATAACCATCATGAGCATAGCATTCGTTCGAGAGCCATCTAGTTCGAGAAGGCTTAGCATGAAAAATTTACTTTAGAATGACGCTAGCAAGTAAGCGTGCTGTCATATTCATATTTATTTAGTAAATTTGAAGTGTGTAAGGAATGGTATATCAACTCAGATCTCAGAATCACGCGAACGTATGTTTTTCGTGCTAAGCCCTCTGTTCTAAGTTTAATCTATGGGTTATTTGTTTACCGATGATTCTGTCAATGTCAAGTTTGGCAACTTTATAAGATAATAAACAGTTAATTTGGTGTGTTTCGATAAATTTACTACTCAATACTTGCTTGTACCGATTATTTGTCATTTTTTTATTAACTTGTCAATTTTGACATTGGCAGAATCATTACTTTATGATAGAGCCATAGATTATAATTGAAATTGGAAAAATTACAGCTAATCAGTGCTATAGTGCGACAAGGACCTTTTGACTCGTGGATAACACTGACGGGGGCGTTGACGTGAATGATTTTCAAAGAGATATTTCAAACGGTGGGTGTGCACGGTTACTTATTAAAGAAAGAACTTGGGTAAATTTCATAGCAAACGGCAACTCTGCGACTGTGATAAAGTAATATTTTACTTAATGTCAGCATTAGTTCTTCTAGCAGATTCTAACTGCTAGGCAAAAGATTACTGTAATCAATACTAGTGAATATTGAATGTATTCATAACGAGCGATGTTCGATTAATTGTAATGGAATTCGTGCTCACATTAGAACTCCGCTAATGTTAACGTACTCTCTGCTGGAGTTTTCATCCGAATGTCTATTATACTGTGTCCTTCGTTCTCGATATAAACCATATGCAGCTCTCTCAAACCGCTCAGCAGCCGTGCGCATCTTTTAAAGACTTGAAACGTCAACGCCTCCTGTATACTATCTGTGGACATAACCTCTGCGACCATTCTTTTGACAGCGCGGCAGCCGATGCCCTGTAATAAAGTTTTCGTCGACATTTAATTTGATAATCTTGAAATATCAGAGTGATTGCATAATAAAATGGTTTTAATATACTTAAGTGACCTTGTGAAATGAATATAAAATATCGTATAAGCAAATTCAGAAACATTTTACGTCGTGGTAAAAAAAGTACATTCTAAAAATTATTTATTTTTAGCGTTTTCAGCTTAACTTGGTTATTAATACAATGTGGAGTATTTGTAGACGTGACTTTCGTCATATTAAGACTTGTGAAAGCTTCATCACCCGAAAAGTAAACTTATGAAGTCTATGTCCCTATTCGTATTAAAAGAGTTTTACACGCTATATACCTGCAAAAAATTACTTACCGTCTATAAATTGGCGATGTAATACCTCGAATGAGAGAAATTAGGGGGACATTCATCAATAATGATGATTGTTAAGGATCGATGGTAATTCAAGGACACGGGTGATGTACGAGATGCATTGACGTGATCCGCAAGACTTGATGGTAATTCAAGGACACGAGTGGTGTACGAGATGCATCGGCGTATTCCGCAAGACTTGGGGCCCATACGAGATATGTGCTGAAGGTCATATTACTCATAGGTTCCTATGCAGTTCACATTTCTACAATGGTAAGAAACGAAAATGTTACCTAACATACATACTTTAAACAGTAAATACAAAGACTATTGCTTTAAACTATAAGCAATTTGTGATATTATATCCCCAAAAGGACACTTCCCGAAAGGGTAATTAAAGTGACATTGTTTGTGAACAACAATACATTATTAATAACGTAAGCCAGTCCCTTGCAGAAACATAGTGGCTCTTATTGATTTCATTGTCAGACATACTTGTATAATAATCCTAAAATAGCCCAAAGTGGAGCTTATATTACACAAATAATTGTGCAAAATTATGAGCACTTGTATTAAAAAGGTAAATCCAGCAATACTTATCCCTGAACACGGTTTATAAACAGATGAGCCAAAGTAATCTCTAGTTATGGCAATGTCTGTTGTAACTGACAAGCAAAAGGACTGTGGAAATATTCCAAATATAATATCTCATCCTACCGATTCTGAGGCAGGCAGGTTGTGGGATAATTTGTGTAACACACATAGTAACTTAAAATATAATATAAAATACCTGGGCTATCAAGTTAACATAAAGCTAAAAATTATCTATCAATATTATCAGCCCAGATCCCTTGCAGGGTAGCCAGAGAAGATGAGTCCTAACAATACAGTCATGAAACATTTATTGAGATAAGAACCTTTATGGTCAGGAGTATATATTTTGTATTAAACGAGTTTTAATATAGTGAAATACCTATATAATATTATTAACATATCTATTCATAACCAGTAGTTAAAATTTCAAAAAACCACCAGTGTTATAACAAACATAGAACAACAGTCCTCATCTTGGGTGTGAAAATATTAACCCACAGTGTACCTATCAATCCACTAAAAACAAGTCACGATGGACATTGGAAGTCTTCTTCCAGAGAATGTGAGGTAAGAAAAGCATGGGGCATTTTACACAAAGACGTGATTTTTAAGTTACTGCAAAATTCAGTAAAACATTCAGGAATACATAATGGCTTTTACAAAGAAACCATAATATTGGAGGCTAAAGGTATTTACTGACTTTGGTATGTAACTATGTATCTATGACACTAATAAAAATGTGTGTCGGTCTGCCTTCAACGGGAAACATAATTTTATTGTTTTTGTGCAAGTACTTGCAATCCAGACTAGTGAGGGTTAATACATCTGGTGCTACATATGTTTAATATGATGCATAGAAACATTTTTATTAGAAACATATTTTTTTTAATAATTGATATACAATTTATAGCCATTCTTATTAGAATTTAATTAAACATACATGATCACAACTGTGCTATAAACCTTATTCCACAAAAGAAACTAAATGCTAATAATAGACCTTAGAGTCATATTAAATATACTAATAAAAAAAAATATTAGGTACTATTCATCTTTCTATTAGGTTAATGAGTTCAATGACTTTGGGTTTTTGATTATGTCCTGAATCATTTATAATGTAATTAATATATTAGATATTTGAGGCACACACAGAGGAAAGATTATACATCAATTCATGAATTGGAGTATTAGATGTTTTTTACTGTACTTTTGTTTGATAATATGAGAATCAATAAGTGATATTCGATTAAATAAGATTATTCAAGAAACTAATGACTATAAAAATAGTTTTGTGATTGGTCTTTGAATGTGTACAGTTATTTAAAGCACCAGTGATGTTTCTGGTATATTTATGATATCAGAGAAATAACACAAGCACAGTCTGCTACCATTAAGGAAACAGTTGGTTTTAGAGCACTATACATGCTGTAATTTATTTGAAGGTGCTTCAGTGTAAACATATTAGAATTGGAGATTTCATTTAGAAATTTTGCAATGATAATTTCGGAATATATATTAATAATTGTGGATTGGTAATAGCACTGGTGTAGGTTAAATTTGTTTACCGCATATTAGCACTGCCCTTCGTTTCAGGCTCTAAAATGGGGGGGGGGGGGGGGTGTGTTACATTGTTGATTTGTTTACATGGATTTATAAGAATTCGAATAGGGTACTTTTCTACTTTGTTAATTAATAATGTGGATAAAGTGGGTAGATAAATAAGATGATGGCATACGCACTCTTGTACAATGCCTACCTAGCAAAATACATAATTTACACTGAGTGTTTTACTAAAGTTCAGGACTTAATATTAAGTCCCCCCACATAGCTTCATGTGAGGAATATCTCCAAATAATGCCATTACCTCTAGTACAAAAAATGTTAAATTTTGGTATATGTACATCTTTAAAGATTAAAAATATAACTAACATTATATAACGGAACTTTGACATTAAGGAAAATATTTAATCATAAATTAAATAAGTAATAATAGCAAAAATATTCTTATAATCGCCAAATCCACAGCACAAAGCCGGTCGTTGTGGCGGTCTTTAGAGGAGGCCTTTGTCCTGCAGTGGATGTCTTTCGGCTGAAGAAGAAGAAGAATCGCCAAATTAATTCGAAGCCTTTGTCTAGTACTGTACTCAAAAAGAGATCATTTGACAATACAATATATATATATTATATATATATATATATATATATATATATATATATATATATATATATATATATATATACGCTTTAGTGGGGAAACATGTTTCCCTGTTGGATTTGTCTTATATTGTTATACATTATGTACTAACATACTTTTTTTCCAGGTCTAGTACACAGTAAGTGTTTTTCTCTGATACAAGAATTATTATAAAGTGTATCTTGTATAAAAAAACAGACGTCTGAATGGGTAATTCCTCAACTCTCGTTATATAGAAGACATAACAGACGGAGGCTGCACTGATATCTGATAAGTAATAATTGATTAATATTACCCAGTAATAATTAATTTTGGACAACAGGTATGCTATAACAGGTACTTTAAAGATTTTTGTTAAGATGGATCTGCACTATATAACGTAACATGTTATAGAACTCGATTATATAAATTTATTTTGAATAAGTTAGACAGACTAGTTGTAGGAAAAAAATTATATTTATTTGTGTTTTATGGCAATACAAAGAACGGGAATGTGTTATACTACAAAAGTACTTATAACATGTTACTTTTTAGAGATCACGCAACATTTATGTGGTATACTTCAACTTTACCCTTAAAGCTCTAAACAGCTGCATATGGTTTATATCGAGAACGAAGGACACAGTATAATAAGTGATCAAACGAACTTACCTAAAGTGAAGGTCGATTATTATTATACGAAGTCCTTCGTTCGAAGATATAAGTACTCAACCCGCCCTGCCCGTTGGTAAAGTTGAAAGGTACTAGTTCTAAAAAGAATGGTCGCAAAGGTTATTTCCACACATAGTATAGAGGAGGCGTTGTCGTTTCTAGTCTCTAAAAGATGCGCACGGCTGCTAAATGGGTCGAAAGAGCTGAATGTGGTTTATATCTTCGAATGAAGGACTTCGTATAATAAGTGATCAAACGAACTTACCTGAAGTGAAGTTCGATCATTATTATACGAAGTCCTTCGTTCGAAGATATAAACTATATTAGCAGCTCTCTCGAGTCGCTTGGCAACCGCGCGTCATTTAGCCAATTAAAAAGTCAACGCCGCCTCTATGGTATCTGTGGACATAACCTCTGCAAGCATTCCTTTTAGAAGTAGTACATTTCAACTTTACCAACGGGCAGGGCGGGTTGAGTACTTATATCTTCGAACGAAGGACTTCGTATAATAATGATCGAACTTCACTTCAGGTAAGTTCGTTTGATCACTTATTATACTGTGTCCTTCGTTCTCGATATAAACTATATTAGCAGCTGTTTAGAGCTATAAGGGTAAAGTTGAAGGATACCACATAAAGGTTTTTTTTTTTTTCTTTTTTGAGCGTGACCTCTAAAAAATAACATATCATTAGTATATTTGTACTATAATACATTCCCGTTCTTTGTTTTGCCATACAACACAAACAACAAATATATACACATATATTGTTTCTTACAACCAGTCTGTCTAACTTATTTAAAATAAATTTATATAATTAAATTCTATAACATATTATGTTATGTAGTGTAGATCCATCCCAACAAAACCTTTAAAGCACCTGTTATATACCTTTATACCACACCTGTTGTCCAAAATTCATTAATACCGGGTAATATTAATCAATCATTACTTATCAGATATCAGTGCAGTCTCTATCTGTTATGTCTTCTATAGAGATCTTTCTTCTATAGATATCTTCTATATAACAAGAGTTGAGGAATTGCCCATCTAGAGTTTTGTTTATATAAAATTAAATTCTTTATAATAATTCTTGTATCATTGACAACCATTATGAGACGAACTATGAGAGTGAGGAAAGCCAGGCAGGCATGCAAGGAAAGAACCCGTCGGAACCTTGCACTTTCTGCCCACTCCGCAAGAGATCTGGCGTCATAATATGGATAGAGATAGATAGATAGCTAGAAACCCTTACTGTGTACTAGACCTGAAAACAAAGTCTGTTAGTACCCAATCTATAACAATATGATACAAATATAACAGGGAAACCTATTTCCCCACTAATGTGTCTTCCAACTGTTTTTTGTCAAATGATCTCCTTTTGAGTACGGTACCAAACGAAGGCTACGAATTAACTTGGTGATTATAAGAATGGTTTTGCTATCATTACATATTTAATTTATGATTTTTTTTTTTTTTTTTTTTTTTTTTTTTTTTGTACTAGAGGCCTTTGTACTAATGAACGTATATGGAATTAAGTCCGGTGAAGCTGTAAAGGCCTCGCGGCCATCAGCGTACGTCACTCACACACACACCTTATCTGGAGATATTCCTCCCATAAGGCTATGTGCTTTACCTATATAATCTCGCGCCCCCCTCCCCCCAATTTTAGAGTCTGGAACGAAGGGCAGTACTAATGCGTGGTAAACAAACATAACCTACCCCAGTGTTATTACTATACCACTATTATTAATTCAATTTAAATTTCGAAACTATCCCGGAATCATTTCCATGTTCTGAGTGTGCGCCGACAAATAAATCCTTGGCTACATAAATATTTATGTATTACTTAACGATTCGTTCTTGCGCAATAACGCCCGCGAACGTTCGTTTTGGCAATACGATTGGAGCACTCCTGAACCAATTACATTACTGATACTAAAAATACTAAAAAATACACTCCTAATTTAGTAATAACTTAAGAAGCGAATAAGTTACAGTCGACTAAACCGAACCATGGGTTACAACTGTATCATATTGGGAATCCTATTCATAACTGAATTATTTCATACCATGAAATTTTCATTTCATACCACACTTCCTTTGCTTCTTTGTATGTGACTGTATTTATAAGTAAAAACAAAAATTGCAATGGGTAACTTTCTAGTTAGTTCTAGATGTCCAACCGTGAGAATTGAGTGTTACTCAACTTATTATTATGTATCCCCCATTAATAATAAATAAATAATATCAAGTTCCTTAGGACTTAGATTATTGCTGATACTACATAATATTTATCATACCTGTGATAAGAATATACTTTTGATTATTCTTGTTTAAGATAATCCATACTTTCAAATACTGTAACTCAATATTTCATCCACCGTAGCTTGTCAACATAATATCATAAAATTTTCAAATGGATATTATTATCAAGTCATTTGCATGACTTTATTTTCTTTTTATATATAGATACCTATTTATAAGATACATGTAACATGTGGATGTAATAATTTAAGTATAACAATACCAAAATTGCAAATTTTTGTATGATATCTCAATCCAATATTTTTTACTGAAACACCTTTAAATAAATTACAACATATATAGTGCTCTAAAACCAACTTGTTACTTTAATGGTAGCAGTTTGTACTTGTGATATCATAACTATACCAGAAAACATCACTGGTGTTCAAAATAACTGTACACATTCCAAACTAATTACAAAACTATTTTTTTTTTATAGTTATTAATTTCTTGAATAATCTTATTTAATTACATATTATTTATTGATTATCATATGATCAAACAAAAATACAGTAAAAACATCTAATTCTCAAAATCATGAATTGATGTATAGCTTTCCATTGTGTGCCTCAAATTTCTAATATTATTAAGTACACTATAATTGATGCAGGAAATAATCAAGAACCCAAAACCATTGAACTCATTACATGATAGAAAACTGAATAGGTACTAATAAATTTTCTATTAGTATATTTATTATGACTGTAAGGTCTAACGTGTTAGCATTAAGTTTTTATTTTTATTTTTAATAAAAATAGCTATAAATTATATTTCAAATTATTAGACAATAGTGTTTCTAATAATAATGTTTCTATACATAATGTTAAACATATGTAGGACAAGATTCACTTGTCTGAAGTGCAAGTACTTGCACAAAAACCAATAAAATTATGTTTGTCGTTGAAGGCATTATTAGTGTCATAGATACATACCACCGTCAGTGAATACCTTTAGCCTCCAATATTATGGCTTCTTTGTAAAACCCATGATGTATTCCTGATAGTTTTTCTGAATTTTTCAGCAACTTAAAAACCAAGTCCTTGTGTAAAATGCCTATCCTGCTTTTTCTACCTCACTTTCTTTGGTAGGAGATTTCCAATGTCCAACGTGATGTTGTTTTTGGTGAACTGATAGGTACACTGTGACTTAATATTTCCATACCCAGGATGAGGATTGTTGTTCTATATTGGTTACAACGGTGGTCGTTTTATGACGTATTTTAACTACTGGCTATGACTAGCTAGTTAATAATTCCATATTGATAATCCACTATATTAACACTCCTTTTATGCAAAATATATACTGCTGACCATAAAGGTTCTTATCTCAATAAAGGTTTCATGACTGTATTGTTAGGATTAATCTTTTCTGGCTACCCTGCAAGGAGTCTAGGTTGATAATATTGATAGATAATTATTAGTTCTATGTTAACTGGATAGACCAGGTATTTTATATTATCTTTTAAGTATCTTTGTGCATAACACAAATTATCCCACAACCTGCCTGCCGCAGCATCGGTAGGATAAGATATTATATTTGGAATGTATCCACAGTCCTGTTGCTTGTCAGTTACAACAGGCATTGCCATTAGTATATTACTTTGGCTTATTTGGTTATAAACCCTGTTCAGGAATAAGTATTGCTGGATTTAACTTTTTTAATACAAGTACTCATAATTTTGCACAATTCTTTTTGTAATAAGCTCCAGTTTGGGCTATTTCAGTATTATTATACAAGTATGTCTAATAATGAAATCAATAAAAACACTATGTTTCTGCAAAGGAGTGACTTTTGTTATTAATAATGTATTGTTATACATAAACAATGTCACTTTAATTACCCTTTCAGTAAGTCTCCTTTTGGAGATATAATATGACAAATTGCTTATAGCAATAGTCTTTCTATTTACTGTTTTAGGCATGTTTAAGGTATGTATTTTAGGTAACATTTTTGATTCTTACCATTGTAGAAATGTGAACTGCACAGGAACACCTCATGGATGAAACCTATGAGTAGTATGACCTTCAGCACATATCTCGTATGGGCCCCAAGTCTTGCGGATCACGCCGATGTATCTCGTACACCACTCGTGTCCTTGAATTATCGTCAAGTCTTGCGGACCACGTCGATGTATCTCGTACATCACCCGTGTCCTTAAAATGCCATCGATCCTGAACAATCATCATAATTGATGAACGCCCCCCTAATTTCTCTTATTGGAGGTATAACATTGCCAATTTATAGACGGTTAATAATCGTGTTCAGGTATATTTCGTGTTAAACTGTTTGTACACGAATAGGGACGTAGACTTCATAAGTTTACTTTTCGGACGACGAAGCTTTCCCAAATGACGAAACTCACGTCTCCAAATATTAGATATTATATAAATAAACAAGTTAAGCTGAAAAAACACCACAAATAAACAACTATCGGTTGATCTTTTTAGAATGTACTTCTTTGCCAGGACGTAAACTTTTCTAAATTTGCCTATACGATGTTTTAAATTTATTTCACAAGGTCACTTGAGTATATTACAACCTTTTTGTTATACAATTTCAGTGCCATAACAAGTTATTAAATTAAATGTCGACCAAAACTTTATTACAAAGCGTCGGCTGCCGCGCTTTCAAAAGAATGCTTGCAGAGGTTATGTCCACAGATACCATAGAGGCGGCGTTGACTTTTTAATTGGCTAAATGACGCGCGGTTGCCAAGCGACTCGAGAGAGCTGCTAATATAGTTTATATCGAGAACGAAGGACACAGTATAATAATGATCGAACTTCACTTCAGGTAAGTTCGTTTGATGACTTATTATGTGCAAATGCATGCAGACGCGGCTTAAGATTACTGAGGAATTGATTGATTAATAAATTGCGTTTTTCTAAATAGCAGAATTTCTGAAAGATAGAACTTAATACATAATATATATGAGAGCTATTTTTTCAGAGTTGGTCGGCAAGCTTAGTGCCCGGCGATCTTCTTTATAACGTTGATCCATTCCTTCTCTAGCCGCAAAATAACTATCTCCTTTTTCTGTAGATAGCGAAAAATCAACTGAAGTAGTAGTGGAAATTTGTTTGTGTTTGGACACTTTTATATACTGTCTTCAAGTACGTAAAAAAATAGTTGCAACTCGTTATTTCCATCAACGTACAACGGGTCTTGGATTCACATCCGTTGAAACTAATTCCATATCCCGTGATATGAATTCCCCTCTTTAGAAAATAAATTCTTAGCCTGGATTTATTAAGAAAGTGTTTTGCCCTCGCAGACATTTTTTAACTTCTTTTATCCCTCATAAAAGATTATTAGCGCAGACTTGACGGGTTATGGAGGTAACTAAAATAATATAACTTTTGCTTTGTTAGATTCTAGTTGAACTTGACTTTGTATTCATGGATATGAAATTTATACTCGTATACGCAAAAAGCTTTATGAAAATGTTTCTACCTATAATGTTTTGCTTGAATAAATAGGTAGTCCTTTTTACGATGACAATAAAACTGTTTTCTCATCAGGGATGTGTTAGGATGCATATCATAGGATGTATGAATATGTAATAAAAGGGTTGTTTTATATTTATACCATAACTCCATCTTCAAATCCTATAGATCGTTAATTCCAGGGAAATGCGACCCACCCTTTCTCCTATTCGCCTGAAATGTTTTGCTAGATGTGGGGTGCGTTTTGGTTGGATTAGCAATCTGCACTAGTCGATATACACACATACTTTGCAACATATTGCTGTTTATCTTTAAGGATTTGAAAACCTTTAAAGGCAAGAAAATTCTGTAAATATGGCTTGATTCATCGTCTATTCCTTGCCTATAAATGTTTTGATATATCTCTCTATCTATATCATCACGCCAGAACCCTTGCGGGGTAGGCAGAGAGTACAGAGTTCCAACAGGTTCTTTCCTTACATACCTCTCTGGCTTCCTCCACTCTCATAGTTCGTCTCATACACGCTCGCCGGTTACGGAGACTCTTGACTTTTCCTTCAGATAAGACTCGGTTTATTTGGTCGTGGTAAGATAGTCTAGGTCGTCCCCGGTATCTGCATCCTTCCACTTTAACATTGTATATCTGTTTTGTCATTCTTTCATCTGGTATTCTTTCTATATGCCCGAACCAACGGAGCATGCCCTTTCTCATCTTTACACCGATACTATCTTTCATACCTACTAGCTTTCTTACTACGCTGTCGCTAATGCGGTCGGTCAGCTTCACTCCGCACATCTTATTTATTTTTATTTATTTATTTTATTTTCTTCAGGGTAGCAATAGCATAAGTATATTAAAAAATTACATGAGAATAATTACTTAAAATAAAGCCTTTACAGCTAACCACAAAAGATTTCCAGCATAATTTAATTGTACGAAGAAACATTAAAGAAAGATGAGGTGACATTAATAGTTAGGTGAAGGTGAAGGTCGGATTATTATGTCTATAATATAGGAAAATTGAGAACATTAATCTTAAGAGTTAAGAGCTTTATGAATACGAATGTTAGAAAACATTAATTACATAGCCATACACAACAGCGCACTACAATTACACATCCAATCGTGTGATAAATGTATAAAAAACAATCAAATAAAAAAAATAAAAAATCTTCCGCAGAGCTCGCATTTCTACCGCATTTATCCTACTTTCATTCTCCTTCTAACATACCCAGCTCTCGCTACAATATAACAGCGTTGGGACAAGAACTCCGTTATGTATGGCCAGCTGCGCCTTATGCCTTAAGTGCCGGCTTCCAAGTAGCTTTCCCATCGCACCATTCACCCTGTTCCCTGCACTCACTCTTCCTCTATGTCAGCGGTGTATTTCCCATCCTTACTGACTGTTTAATGTTTTGGTATATTTTTTTCAAAAGCGTAGTTAACATCAAAATTCAAATACAACCAGAGACTAGTTTCAAAGTAACTAAACCAATAAGAAATCGAAAAATACGAAGATGTTTTTCATACCATAAACAGCGACCTTAAAATAAAAAGGAATTTATTCTCATACGTCCCAAAATTACGACACAGTATTTAATTCAAAGTATTAACATTTTTTCTCGCTGTAAAATATCATTAAAGTTTCTGAAGTGTTAGGCATTCACTAGAATAATTAAACGACTGATGATGGCCATTAATCGTTTATAGAATAGCAGACATACGTGGATATACCTGCGTGGAGACACTCTGTAATTAATTCCCTGCGAGTACGTGATACTAAGAATGTTGGCACGTTCAGTGTAATTTTCTTAGAACAATTTGTGCCCTTGGAAATGACAGCGCGAGATTAAATAGTTGTCGGGGCCCTTACTCTCTATGACCGATTAAGCACACAACGCGGCACGTTACGACGACGTTGTAACGAGCAAGGCAAGAGGTACTCTAATGTACGTTAAAATCCAGCATATTCACATGAGGTGCTGGAATGCGTATGTGTACGTATAGTGAGTGTATGTTCGTGTGTGTGTGTTTGTGTGTGTTCGTGTGTGCATGTCTGTGTCTCACAGGCTAGTGCTTGCATGCATGCACCCGCATAACCGTATAACGTCGTTCTTACTACTAGTACTTTCCTGTTACGATTCTAATCCCACCGGTCATTATTTCACGTAATTTCTTTGGAAAATGATACTATCTCCTTAAAATATTTTCTTTCAATTCTTTCTGCTCAGTTACTTAATCCCAAGCGCGTACCATGTAACGATTATACAAAAACACAAACACTAAACCGGCAACATCCACCCATCACAGTCGCAGACAACTGAAAAAAGAGCATCCGTTATATCAAAAACATTTTAGACCACAGTTTAACTTCGTTCCAAATTTCCATTGCGAAAAACGAATGAACATCTTGACATGAATCCCGTTTGTTTCAGCGGCATTTAACTTAAGCAATATATTTAAATGTTATAGGTTGCTAATTTAATTTTCCAGGCGTAGACGCCTACGTTCATGTGACAGTCACTATGTAATTTTTATACTCACTTTAATAAACGGGTTCGCCGCGTGCTGCACATCAAAAAGAGTGAGTTGTGTGTTTTAATTTCTCACCAAGCTATAATCTTCACCAACACCTTACCGTTTAAAAAAGTAGTCTTTTTGCGAAACAAAATATTCCGATACCAGTAACTTCGTATCCGTGGACAAATTATTAGAAATAAGCAAATGAAATAATGCTAAGTGTTTTTATTGTTTGTAGAATATATACTTATTTATTTTGATCTAGAGAATTAATAGGTTAAGAACTAACACGTATAATTATTTTATGTATGTTACCTGTCTACTAATAAAAGCACACAATATTAGAAATACCATTGAGTCTAAAATAAAAATAAACCAGAAGCCAAAGGCGCGCATTAAAGTGAAGCAACAAATACTACTCCTAATGGGAGTAGCGATACATTTACACGAGTAGCCACACACGGTGACCTTCGGGTGGAATAACGCCCTCTGCGCGTGTTAAATTAAATTGAATTATACCGTCCTATGCCGTTCCTGCCTGTAAATATGCCGTTGAGCTCAAAAAGAAACACGATGGGATCACATTCCATACCTAATTGCCATATTATTTAAATATCGAATTAATTCTTACGTCTGTAATTGTCATAGTAAAAGGCGCGTCCATTTTAAGTGTTGCTAGTATAACAATTTCATTTTTACTACAAGCCTTAATAGTTCAAGTATATATATTTCTTGAGTTCAATATGCATTAAAGTACACGTTATCGCAATAATGATTTTTTTCCATCTACTCTTATCTCATCATTATCTACCTCATAAAGTGGTATTCTTTTCGGACTGCCAACACGACGCGGGTGGGAAATGCGTTGAGTGCGAGACGCAGCTTCTGGATTTTATTTATTCTAAGCATTAAGTTAATATTAAACATGCAAACACATATGCTTGCACTTTTCACGAAGTGACATCGACATCGGCCAAAAGATCCAACTGTGCTAGTAGTAAGTAATGTAAAATAATAGTAGTAGACCAAAATCAGTCAGCGCATGCAAGCACACGCGCGCTCACCAACACGCACACACACACACACACACACGCAGGCACGCATGCTTGTTCACGGACATGGAAACATTATATTACCTCATATTTTCTTAGAATAGGTATCTAATGAGATGGTTTCAACATCTGATGTTACCAAGTATTTTACTATACCTATATAAATAAAATCACACCGTTACGCCTAGTAATATTCTTCTAGCAATAGTGGCAGAGGCCCATATTTCGCCAATAGGTCCGAATAAAATAAAGGGTGAGCAGACTCTGGCCTAGTACTAAGAATATTTAGAAATAAAAACTCTAAAACCGTTTTCTAGGCTAGGATTCTTTATCTTTTCTAATAAACCATGCATGCGTGCATGCGTGCGTACGTGCATATTTATTACATAATGGTATTTCCGATATTGTGTGCTGCTTAGTAGACAGGTAACACACTTAAAATAAGCATACGAGTTAGTACTTAACCTGTAAATAAACCCCGTTACAATCTTCCCATTCGCTGGAAAATCATATTTATTTTTCTTATCTACAATTTCAAATCGATTAGTGTTCAAGATGTGGAAAATACGTACCTACGTGTGAACGTAAGCGGCGCGTTGGCAACAGGACTCGGGTAATAAAAATGTAAATTCATTGCAACATACGCCGTGAATGGCTACATAAGCTATAATCATTTGTTTGCCTTTTTCAGGGTAATCGCAAGGGGTTTTACTTAGAAATTTTAAAAGTTTTCCTAAACTGTAATATATTTTAGGGCCTGTATTTACGGTCAGCATCAGAATTTCATGTTTTGAATAAATTTCACATTAATATCAGAATAATCAACCATAAAATACTATAGTACTTATGAATCGTATCATATCGTAAAAGTTACAAAATATCCTTTCCATTTCGGAATGTCATTTCACCTACACAGTCACCTATACAAATAAAATAAAAAATAAAATCAGGTCAAGTCAGCGATATAGTTCCGCACCAATCCACTGCAAGCAGACGTTTTAGTAAACGTCACCGATTTAGAACCCCAGAGATTGTTCAGAAAATATCTACGACGCAATACCCTAAGCTACGAAAGCGCCAACATTACGTTATTTCCTTTAAAAAGGCTTAAAAGGGTGATTTTTCTTCATCCACCAATAACGCACACATTGAGTGCGAGACCGACGTCAATTGGGCAACAAAGTGTCAAGTCTTTGGCAAAAAGTACCGCCGACCGATCCCTTTTCAATTACAGTGGCAGACAGTGCTAACCAAACGTTGGGAAATGTTGAGTGAGATTCGCTGGGTACGCTTAGGAATCTTAATGTGAAGTCGATTGTATACTTAGTTATCTCGAGATACGTTAAGGTTTTCGATTTATAAGATGCAAAAGAAATGATCATTATATTTCGTATGTCGTAGCCATCTCATTTGGTAGTCAAAGAACAACACTACATTCTATTGAAAAGATTAGCGAACAAATCTACAGTACAAATAATGGAGAGAGTGCCAAGTCTACTTAATACAAAATTAACACTTTCTGTCTGATAATGCATAGTTAAATATTAGAAGTTTTTAATTTGTACAAGAGTTGCTTTTAAAACATAGTAAGTAATGGAGTTACAAGTATTAGAATAATTTGCTTAAGAGTTAAAATGCAATCGACAGGAAATCTTTTTGCTGCGTGCAAGTGTTAAAGCACGCAGAGCATGTTACATAAGTTTTTACTAATATATTATGGATCATTGGTCTTTAATAAATTATTTATTATTATGATTATTATAAGATGGGGCATCCTTTGGATTGCTCCGCACAAACACCCCAGATTAGTACTATCTATGAATCCAGAAAATTACTTCAGGTATACGGCTAGTATTTTTAATTACGAGTATGTAATTTTTAATAAAGATCGATTTTGTCAATATTATTTCTATAAACTGCACAGCTAATTGACTCATAGTATCAAATCTGCCATAGATACACGTAATTGTTTAGAGTTGGCTAATTTCGTGTGTATATATTAACACATCGGTGAAACTTAAAATACAATAATCTATTTTTTTTTATATACAAAGTAGGCATGGACCTGTTGGAGCTCTGTACTCTCTGCCTACCCTGCAAGGGATCTGGCGTGATGATAAAGATAAATAGAAGTTGGCATGTAGCACATCTATCTCTTTGTTTTGATTTAAGACCTATACACAATATTAAACATTTAATACCCAATAAACACAAACACAAATATTAAATAGCTTTTAAGATAAGAACACAAATACATATTACGAAAGTAACAGAACCCATACAAATTCCAGAATTAATAAGGAAGATTCTCAACTTATGATTAACCTTATTTCGTGTGTGATACCTTGTAATTTCAATTCAACTTAGATGGCTGAATTATATTAAAAATATATATTATATTTTTATTGGAAATGAATCTTAATTTATAGACACAAATAAACCTTGTAATGTCTTAGTGAGCAGATGGCTCAGCACGAACAGATTCGCGATATCGTCACGCTATCGAGCTATTATACTGTGTCCTTCGTTCTCGATATAAACTATATTAGCAGCTCTCTCGAGTCGCTTGGCAACCGCGCGTCATTCAGAGAATTAAAAAGTCAACGCCGCCTCTATGGTATCTGTGGACATAACCTCTGCAAGCATTCTTTTGAAAGCGCGGCAGCCGACGCTTTGTAATAAAGTTTTTGGTCGACAATTAATTTAATAATGTTGTTATGGCACTGATATTATATAACAAAAAGGTTGTAATATACTCAAGTGACCTTGTGAAATAAATTTAAAACATCGTATAGGCAAATTTAGAAAAGTTTACGTCCTGGCAAAGAAGGACATTCTAAAAAGATCAACCGATAGTTGTTTATTTGTGGTGTTTTTCAGCTTAACTTGTTTATTTATATAATATCTAATATTTGGAGACGTGAGTTTCGTCATATTAAAATTTGGGAAAGCTTCGTCGTCCGAAAAGTAAACTTATGAAGTCTATGTTCCTATTCGTGTACAAACAGTTTAACACAAAATATACCTGAAAACGATTATTAACCGTCTATAAATTGGCAATGTTATACCTCCAATAAGAGAAATTAGGGGGGCGTTCATCAATTATGATGATTGTTCAGGATCGATGGCATTTTAAGTACACGGGTGATGTACGAGATACATCGACGTGGTCCGCAAGACTTGGCGATAATTGAAGGACACGAGTGGTGTACGAGATACATCGGCGTGATCCGCAAGACTTGGGGCCCATACGAGATATGTGCTGAAGGTCATACTACTCATAGGTTTCATCCATGAGGTGTTCCTGTGCAGTTCACATTTCTACAATGGTAAGAATCAAAAATGTTACCTAAAATACATACCTTAAATATGCCTAAAACAGTAAATACAAAGACTATTGCTATAAACTATAAGCAATTTGTCATATTATATCTACAAAAGGAGACTTACTGAAAGGGTAATTAAAGTGACATTGTTTATGTATAACAATACATTATTAATAACAAAAGTCACTCCTTTGCAGAAACATAGTGTTTTTATTGATTTCATTATTAGACATACTTGTATAATAATACTGAAATAGCCCAAACTGGAGCTTATTACACAAAGAATTGTGCAAAATTATGAGTACTTGTATTCATCATCTCAGCCCATACTTGTCCACTGTTGAACATAGGCCTCCCCAATCGCTTTCCAGCGTAACCGGTCCGATGCCACCTGCATCCAACGACTTCCTGCGATTTTCACAAGATCGTCGGTCCATCTGGCAGGCGGTCGTCCCACGCTGCGCTTGCCAATACGTGGTCGTCACTCTAGAATCTTTCTGCCCCAACGCCCGTCCGATCTACGCGCTATGTGGCCCGCCCATTGCCACTTCAGCTTGCTAATCTTAAGGGCTATGTCGGTAACCTTGGTTCTTCTACGAATCTCCTCATTCCTGATTCGATCGCGTAGAGAAACGCCGAGCATAGCTCTCTCCATAGCTCGCTGAGCAACTCTGAGCTTTTTTATGAGACCTATTGTAAGAGACCACGTCTCTGATCCATATATCATCACTGGTAACACACATTGACTGAAAACTTTAGTCTTAAGGCACTGAGGTATTTTGGATGAGAAGATATTGCGCAGTTTCCCGAACGCTGCCCAGCCGAGATGGATTCGTCGATTGACCTCTCTCTCAAAGTTGGACCTACCTAACCGGACTACCTGTCCCAGGTAAATGTATTCGTCGACAACTTCAAGAGTAGAGTTCCCAACGGTGAGTGCGGTGGGTACGACATGGACGTTAGACATTATTTTGGTTTTGTCCATGTTCATTTTAAGACCCACTTGTTGAGATACTCTGTTGAGGTCACCGAGCATTCGTCCTAGATCTTCCAGCGACTCCGCCACGACCACAATGTCGTCGGCAAATCGAAGGTGAGTGATGTATTCGCCATTGATGTTGATGCCTAGTCCTTGCCATTCCAAGAGCTTGAAGGCGTCCTCTAAGGTGGCCGTAAACAGTTTCGGAGAAATGACGTCTCCCTGCCTTACTCCTCTTTTTATGGGGATCACCTTCGTGCACTGCCCCTGTACTCGGACTGACATGGTGGCGTTATTATACAAGCACTTCAACACTTCAATGTACCGATAGTCAATGCGGCATCGCTGGAGAGATCTAAGAACCGCCCAAGTCTCGATCGAATCGAAGGCTTTCTCATAGTCCACAAACGGCAAGCATAGTGGCCGATTATACTCCTCGGTCTTCTGTATAATCTGCCGCAGCGTATGTATGTGGTCTATGGTACTAAAGCCTTTCCGGAAACCGGCTTGTTCGGGAGGCTGGAAGTCATCAAGCCTGCGTTCGAGACGATTCATGATGACTCTCGAAAACAACTTATAAACATGGCTCAGCAGTGTGATGGGCCTATAATTCTTCAGTAAAGTGTTATCACCTTTCTTGAAAAAGAGTACCACCACACCCCTGTTCCACGCTTCCGGCGTTTTTCCTTCGAGCAAGACGGAATTAAACAGCCTCTGAAGGACTTTAAGTACCGGCGATCCGCCCGCTTTCAGAAGCTCTGCGGTAATTCCGTCTTCACCCGGCGCTTTGTTGTTTTTAAGGTGTTTGAGAGCCATCCCAATCTCGTACAGGCTGATGTCCGGGATATCTTCAGTGTAGTGTCGGGTTAGCTTGGCTCTTGGGTCTTTTACCAAGTCAACAACAGGTTCAGCTACTGAGGTATACAACTGCCCATAGAACCTCTCTATCTCCCTGAGCACCTCTGACCTATTCGACGTTACGTTTCCGTCCTCCGTCTTCAGCTTCGTCAACTGGCTTTGCCCAATAGACGCGTCTCTTGCAAACACTTTGGAGCCCTTGTTCTGCTCTATGGTCTCCTCAATACGTCTTGTATTGAAGGACCGTAAATCGTGTCGCAAGGACTTCAATATCTGTCCATTGAGCTGCCTATAGGACTTAGCATCATCGGAGGTTTGGAGTGTCATGGTACGTCGCTCAGCCATAAGGTTTCGGGTGTAGTCAGATAGCTTTTGAGGCCTATTTTTACGGTGGGGCTTAAAATGCTTGGACCCGACCGTATGGACAGTCTCTACCAACCTATTGTTGATTTCGTCCACTGATGCGCTGCTGTCTAGCAATTCGAAGCGGTTTGACAATTCGAGTTGAAAGTTCTCGGGGTTTTGGATATGTGCATTAGAAGGTCGGAGCGTAGACTTCATCAGACGCGATCTTTCCATTTTGACATTAATATTTAATGTGCCTCTGACCATTCGGTGATCACTGCCGGTTTTTACCCTGTGAATCACGGAGACATCATTAAATATTTGTCGCTTGGTGCTCATGATGAAGTCTATCTCATTTTTTGTGGAACCATCAGGGCTCATCCAGGTCCATTTCCTATGAGGCGGCTTCCGGAAGAAAGAGTTCATCATAAAGAGTCCCTCCTTCTCCAGATATTCGGCCAGCCTCTGACCCCTGGGGTTGCGTTGCCCATATCCAAATTGCCCCACTCTCAATTCATCATCGCCCCGTTTGCCCAGCCGCGCATTGAAGTCACCCATAACCACTGTAAAGTGTGCTTTGGAAGTATGTATGGCTCTACTAATGTCCTCATACATTACTTCGACGTCATCATCTGAGTATGCCGAGGTCGGTGCGTAGACCTGTATGACCTTCAGCGAATATCTTTTGGATATTCTGAGTATCAGGTACGCTACGCTGCTCGACACACTAGTGATGGACACAACGTTGTCTATGAGTGACTTGTGGACGATAAATCCGACACCACCTTGGGACTGCTGTTCGCCCTCCCGGTAGTAAAACAAGTTGCCGGATTTTAAGGTTATCGTGTCCTCGCCCTTTCTTCGGACCTCCGATAAACCAACAATATTCCACCGCAACTTGTTTATCTCTTCCTCCAGCTCAACAAGCTTCTCATCTGTCCTTAACGTGCGTGCGTTGTATGTCACCAGGGCCAATTTTCGGTGTTGGTGGTAGCCGAATCTCTGCCGGAGATTCTTAGCACCCCTTGTCCTGTCGTTACCATGGCTGCTACCGTGGCCAGGACGATCAGGACCGCCGGGGACTAGGGGCCTGGTTTTCTTTTTTTCTTCCATAATAGTGATTGGGGGGATTTGCCATACTCGCCACGCTTGGCAGGCGGGTTGGCGAGCGCAGTTTTTGATCGCAGAAGTGCTAAGAGAACGCTGCTGCCCATTCCCTAGTTTTCCCTTAGTCGCCTTGTACGACACCCGATGGGATGAGATGGGTTGGTCCTATTCTAAGCCGGGAACCACGCGGCAAAGTACTTGTACTTGTACTTGGCGGAGTACTTGTATTACAAAAGTTAAATCCAGCAATACTTATTCCTGAACAGGGTTTATAACCAAATAAGCCAAAGTAATATACTAATGGCAATGCCTGTTGTAACTGACAAGCAACAGGACTGTGGATACATTCCAAATATAATATCTTATCCTACCGATGCTGCGGCAGGCAGGTTGTGGGATAATTTGTGTTATGCACAAAGATACTTAAAAGATAATATAAAATACCTGGTCTATCCAGTTAACATAGAACTAATAATTATCTATCAATATTATCAACCTAGTCAAATATAAAGGCCGGCGTGACTTTATAAAAATATATTTATTTCACAATACAAATTAATAATAGATACTCAAAATATTAATGCAGTCAATTAATATTACTTAACGTTAGTGCGAACGGTAAGAGAGCTGAGTCGATATTAAATGTACTTTGCTTGGCGATGGCTTTTATAGGCATCGTCAAGTAAACAACTCTTTCTAGAATGAACCCACGCGTTATACGTCTTATTAATTGATATCTGCTTATTTAGCAAAACAGTTATGAGAATTGGACTGAGACTAAACAAGTAACCTGATATCTGTTTACATGATAAATACGCAGCTGAGGCAAGTTAAGCTGATTAAGCAAAACAGTGCTTGGAATTATATTCTATGAGCAATAGTCTGTTTATATTGCATCATCTTTTAAAGTACTTGCACTGAGCTGTGTACTGGTCTAGTATACATAACTCCATAAGTTCAAAATCAGCGTTCGATTTTTGAGAATGTTGATTTTGCTTATGTTTACATAAGGACAATATTTTAGACTTATAAATATATAAAACAATCAAAAGCACAATTATTAATATTACATAAATGATTATAGAACCTAAACTTATGCTATGCACATTCACTGAATATATGTGGTTTTCACTGAGTTTTTCACTTTTACTGTTTAATACGTGTGACAGGAACTGAAGATCTTCTAAGTTGACTTCATCTAGGCTGATTGGCTGCTTGTAGATTTTCTCTGCTGCTGTGATGCTTGGTAAATTTATAACTGGAACTTGATGGAAGACTTGATTAGTTAATTGAATGAGACGTTTCCTTAATGTGATGTTCTCTAATTTAGCTTCACATTCATTATCTAAGGTTAATATATAGGTGCCAAAAATGTTGAACTGGTTGAAATCATTTTCACAGTGCTCTGTGAGAAATGTCTGTTTTCCTGAATATAGTAACCATGTGTCAGGCCGAATAGATTTGACCTTGACTTTTGAAGATTTCACTGTAAGTGGAGAACATGATGTAATTTGTGAAGAAAATTTCATCAAATCTGTAATGCATAAGTCTTTATTAGTGACAGATAAATTATCTTCATAACACAGGAATTCTCCTTCGTCTATTTCTTTGCATGATTGTGATAGTGGAAGTATATCTGACCCTCTGACCAGGATTTGGGAATATTGAGGCGTTAATAGGAATGTTAGGTTTAAATGAGGATTATACATGGGAAAAGGATGAAAGTTGTAATAGTTATAGAAATCTAATTGGACAATTGGTATTGACATAATAAACGTTATTCGTTTGTCCTTAATATATGCTCTTATGTCTATACAATGTACAATTTTGATCAAATTATCGGTATTTACTGGATACATTAATTTATCTATTTTCTCTATTTCTTTAAGAGTTGATAACAATTCATCTATGTCTAAAATGGATTGGTGTAAAATATTTAATCTACTAAAAGCAATAGCTGTTTCAACCTCATCTAACCTAGTTAACAAAATTTGAAAATTATGGATAATTAAATCGAAAGTATTCAAGACAATTTCCTTACTATGTTGGAATTGAGTTTTATTCAGAATGGATTCTATTTCTTTAATTGTTTTGTCTATTTCAATAAAATTATTTCTCGTAGAGTTTGTCAGATTTACTAATACTCCAATTGTTTCGGAAACTAATGATATTTTGTTATCAATAGCATTTTGTTTAGATTGAATATGACTTATTAAGGAATCGTATTTAATTGCACCTTCGTTATCTAAATTGCCTGTAATGGCTTTAACTATTGAACCTAGGGGATTTAAAATACCTCTTTTAATTCTAATTGTTGGGACTAATTGATTATAACGCTCTAATGTTAAACTCATAATATACTCAGTTTGCATTTGTGCATCTATGATATTTCCGTCTAAGAAATATACATTTAATTTTTCTTTTAAATAATCGTTAACTTCATAATACTTGTTAACGTTATATTCAATGCTGTTACTAACAAATTTTAAATCTAATATTTTAATTATATTCCAATTATAAGTGCTAATGAATGCTTGTCCTTCCTTAACTGGGAAGATTCCAGGATTATCTTCAATTTTCTGAAGTTGAAGGGCCAGGTTTTGGGCTGCCTGTACGAGGATCAGGAGCGCGAACCTGCGGAGGACGTTTTATATCTTTTATTGGGACTTTTACCTTCCTAGAACGGGATTTATTTTTGCTATGGTTTGATAATATTTTATCATCCTGTTTTACTTTACGTTTACGTTTCTTTTTAACTTTTATTTTGTTTGGATTAAAGTCTTTGATTGAAAATATTAAAGGATTCGATGTATTAACCATCATTGAAAAATTATCTTTAAATAAAATAGGAATATCGGAAGAATCTATGTTTTCCTTTGAATGGATAGTTATAAGGGATGATTTCGGGTTTTCAGACACGGTCAAAGTATTACTATTTAAAGAAGAAACTGGGTTAGTTAATTTTGATTTAATTGAATCTTCGGGGGATTTTGTTGTGGGACTTGAGGCATTAACTTTCATTAATAGATTATCTTTTAGTTTATTAATTTTTGCACGTGAAAGCGCATCAGCGTTTCCATTTTGTTTACCGGGTTTGTATTTAATTTCGTAATCAAATGCTGTTAATTGTAATTTCCAATTGGTAAGTCTACTTCCGGGTTCTTTAACTGAATTTAACCACATTAGGGGTTTATGGTCACTTAATATGGTGAATTTATTTCCATATAAGTATGGCCTAAATTTTCTACACGCCCATACTATGGCTAATAATTCTTTTTCTATTGTACTATAACGGGTTTCTGCGTCGTTTAAAGTCCTACTAAGATAAGCTACAGGCTTGTCACTACCTATCGGTCCTTGTGATAGTATAGCGCCAAGGGCATAATTGGATGCGTCGGTTGTTAACAAAAATGGTTTAGTGAAATCGGGGTATTGTAAGATTGGGGCGTTTGTTAAAATTTCTTTACATTTCTCAAATGCATCAATATATTCTTTGTTAATTATAATTTTGTGTCTTTTCTTTAAACATTTAGTGAGAGGTTGTGTTAATTTGGAAAAATCTTTAATGAATTTTCGGTAGTAACCTACTAATCCAACAAAACTACGTATTTCCGAAGGTGTTTTAGGTAACGGAAATTGTAATATGGCTTCAATTTTATTATCATTTGGTTGAAGACCATTTTCTGTAATAGTGTGACCTAGGTAAAGAACTTCTTTTCTGAGAAATTCACACTTGTCTAATGTTACTTTTAAATTTGTTTGCCTAAGTCTTTCAAATACTTTTTCTAATTTTTCTAAATGTTCTTCTAAACTACTTGAGAATATAATGATATCATCTAAGTAAACTAAACAATGGATACCCTGTAAACCTCTAAGTATGTTATCCATTGCACGTTGAAATGTTGCGGGGGCTGTTTTTAAACCAAATGGCATTCTGGTAAATTCATAATGTCCATTTTGTGCTGTAAATGCTGTTTTAGATTGATCCTGTTTCTCTACTTCAATCTGATGGTAACCACTAGCTAAATCTAATGTAGAAAAATAACACGCTTTTCCTAATTTATCGAAAAGGTCTGAAATGTTAGGTAATGGGTATTTGTCGTCTACGGTTATTTCATTTAATCGTCTGTAATCTATGACCATGCGAAATTTTCGTTCGCCCGAAGCGTCCATTTTTTTAGGAACTAAGTGTACTGGGGCGCTCCATGGAGAGTGCGATTCCCTAATGACATTGTTTCTTAATAATTTATCTATTTGTTTTCCAATTTCTTTATTTTCTGTGGGGGCATGTCTATATGGTTTTATATATATGGGATCTTCATTAGTGGTTCGAATTTTATGTTTAACTTGATTCGTAAAAGTTAAAGGAATATCATCACAATAGAATATGTCTCTATATCTGTAACATAATTGTTGTATGGCTTGTTTTTCTTCTTTCTTTAAATGATCTAATCTTAATTTTGAAAGGTTTTGTTGTAGCAATTTATTTTTATTTGTATTTAAATTTAAGGTATTGAGATTATTGAAAAATTTTTCCTCAAATTTGTATACTTTTAATGGATTATCAAATTTTAATATAACATTCTGATCTGTAGAATTTTGTATAATTGTTTGGGCTATTGAATTTTTACAATTTACTATGGCATCGGGCATTCTAACTCCTGGTTGAAATTCTAAAAAATGTAATATGGCTTCACCATTTTTAAGATTTGTCGGAATTTTAACACGAGTTTCTGAACGCGGTGATAATATAATTTCGTAGGGTTTTCTATACAATATCGGAATTTTAGTATTTCTGGTTTTTAATACTTGATTTTTCATATCTATTGTGGCTTCTAGTTCTTTTAACAAGTCTGAACCTAATAAACCTTCGTATCTGCTATCCACATCATAAATGTAAAATTTGTGACAAAGTTTGCTTTTAAAAGTTTTGGTTAAGGGCATATAAGCTACTTTACTGTGCCTACTGTGTCCATGTGTACTAATTATTTCAAAAGGTTCTAAAGTTATAAAATTATAAAAGAATTTGTTTGCTATTTCGGGGCTAATGAAGGATCTAGTGCTTCCTGTATCTATCATAAATTTTGAATGAATTTCTGGTATTATTATATGTGGTAATTTTAAGGTTTCACTATAATTAAGTTTAACTATTTCGGGGGATCTTGGACCGGATCCATGGGAAAATTTTCAGGTGGAGAAACATTATTATCGGGGTTTTCGTCGTCGATCTCATCGATTGTCACTGGCTCATATTCATTAAAGTATTCGTCAGTCTCAAGGTCGATGTCATCTACGTCATTCTCATATAAATTTTCAATCATGTTATTACGAACCGCTGTCCTCATTGTGACGTCATTATCTGTATTTAGATTTTTATTCATGAATTTATTGGGAATACCGAAACGGAATTGTTGATTTGGGTTGGGTTTGAAGAACCCAGATTGCTTGTAATTATTCATATTGTAGGGTAATCTTTGATCATTTTTAAAGACTTTTTGTTGATTTTGCTGAATTAAATTAGGATTAAAGTTAGGTCGGAAGTTTTGATTTATTAATTGTCTTTGTGGAAAATTACTTTGAAGAAATCTGTTTTGAGGTATGCCAAATTTAAATTGGGTTGGAATTTGTTTAGTTGTTTGTAAACTATTATTTGATTTAACTTTACTTTTTGCATTGTAATGGTTATGGAAATTTACTTCTTCAGTAACTACTCCTAAGGCTGATTCTAGATTAGCGCATTTATTTAACCTAACGATCCTTAATAGGTCTTCTGATAAGTTAAACAAAAAGCTATTTAACGCGGAATTATTATAAATCATTTTAGCGGCTTTAACGCCTTCATCGGTTAACAAATTTACTTTGGCTATAACTGAACTTTTTACGTCTTGGATTCTATGAGCTAAATCTATATATGATTCTCCTGATTTTAATTTAATGTTTTCTAATTCTACGGCAATGCAATCTTCTGTTCTAGGATCTCCAAAATGTTCTATGAGGAGTTCCTTTAAACTATCCCAAGAATTGATAATATTTCTTTCACTCACTAGTTTCGCGGCTTTATCTATAAATTTACTCGTCAGACTATGGTAAATGTACATTTGTTGTGCGGCATTATTTTCGCGACTAAAACTTCTAATAACATATTCGCACTTTTGGATGTAAAAATTTAACAATTGATTGTTACCGTCGTAACGTGGAATTAAGTCGAGAATTTCTTTCGGAATAATTTGAATTTGATTCATTTTGAATATTTTGAACACTTATTATTCACTTTTACAAACACAATAAGATAAATATTACACACACAAATTAAAAAAAATACAATTATAATAACACACACAAAAAAAATACAATTTAAAAATAACACATAAAAAGTTTACAATAAAAATTTTATAATAGAAAAAGTTTATAGATTCGGCGATTTTTGTCCGAAAATATAACTCTTATCAATTATTATTTAACTTAGCCTTTATAGGCAGAACAACGTTTATTATTTTTTTATAATATTTAATTTCTTTTCATTAAGATTTATTTTCTTTTCAATATTTTACATTCTCAAGTGGACCTTGTGATCACCCCACTGGAAGTAATTTTCTTTTTAATAAAATACGACAATGTTTACTGGGCTGGAAGCGAAAGAAAAACTTAGAATGCCCCAGTAGCCTTACTTTTGCTAGGCTGGTGGTAGGAGTCCACCAAAGGTAGTAACGTCATTCGATCAACGACCAGAAAAGGAAAATTTGAAACAAACCCTATACCAACCCGTCTGGCCAGCGTGGTATAGTAGGCCGAAACCTCCTAACATGGTAAGGCACCTAAAACAAAGGCCCCCAGTTCCCGGTAGTCCCGCTGTCCGCTGCCACGGTAGCGGTCGCGGTAACAGCGGGGCAGGGGGTGCGAAGAATCTCCGGGCTACGACACAAGGCTACCATAAACACCTGACCCTGGCTACGTACAATGGACGCTCTCTACGGCTGGACCAACACCTCACTGAACTCGAGGTAGAACTAGGTCGCATAAACTGGCACATATTGGGGTTATCCGAAGTCCGAAGACAGGGCGAGGACACGATAACCCTTGAGTCAGGCCACCTGTTCTACTTTCGTGAAGGTGATCGGCCCTCTCAGGGCGGTGTTGGTTTCCTGGTCAACAAAGCTCTCACTAACAACGTTGTAGAAGTCAGCAGTGTGTCGACACAGGTAGCGTACCTCATAATTAAAATCACCAACAGGTGCACCCTGAAGGTGGTACAGGTATATGCGCCGACCTCGACATACTGCGACGACATAGTCGAAGCCATGTATGAAGACATAGCCAAGGCATTACATGGCACCACCAAGGCTCACTACAACGTTGTTATGGGGGACTTCAATGCCAAAGTGGGAGTACAAGAACGCGGCGAAACAATAATCGGACCCCACGGCGTGGGGCGCCGAAACCACAGGGGGCAGATGCTGGTCAACTTTCTGGAGTCGCAGGGGCTCTTCTTGATGAATTCGTTCTTTAAGAAGAAGCCTCATAGAAAGTGGACATGGCGAAGCCCCGACACTGTGACGAGGAACGAGATAGACTTCATCATGACTGACAGGAAGTCTATATTTAGAGACGTCTCCGTGATCAACAGGTTTAATACCGGCAGCGATCACCGACTTGTCCGAGGCGCTCTAAATATAAACTTCAGGGCCGAAAGGCGTCGCATGATGAGGGCTACTCTGAGACCTACTGCGCCTCAAATAGCTTTAGGGTTCGAAAAGTTCCAACTGGAGCTTCAAAATCGTTTCGACCTGCTGGAAACCGAAGGCAATGTTGACGAAAAAACCGACACAGTGGTCAAAACGCTACAGGAGGTGTCTCGAAGGGTGTTTCCCGGCAAAAGCGGTAACAGAGAGTCTAAACTCTCGCTCGAGACTCTCGAACTTATGAGGCAGAGACGAGAAATGTCATCCACGCAGGCGTCTTCGCCGGATGGGAGGAACCTCAACCGGAAGATCCGGAAGCTGGTGCGACGTGACCTCCGATGTTCCAACACCCGCGCCATCGCGGCTGCGATTGAACAGAACAGAGGCACCAAAGTCTTCGCTCGCCAGCTAGGTAAATCCCATCTGACGAAACTTAATACTGCAGATGGCAAAACCGTGACCTCCAAGTTCGAGATACTCGAGGAGATTGAGAGTTTCTACAAAGACCTGTACGCATCACGGATGACTAAACCCACGAGACCCAGCGCTGACGACCACAGAGCCCCACTCGCACGCCACAACACGGAAGACATCCCTGATGTCAACCAGGACGAGGTCAGAGTGGCTCTCGAGCAGCTCAAAAACAACAAGTCGCCAGGCGATGACGGAATCACCACTGAGCTCCTAAAAGCAGGCGGGACTCCAATACTGAAAAAGTTAGCGAGCCTCTTTAATTCCGTCATCCACCAGGGCTTAACACCTCAAGCGTGGAGCGGGAGTGCGGTGGTTCTGTTCTTCAAAAAAGGTGACAAAACCTTGCTGAAGAACTACAGACCCATCTCACTCCTGAGCCACGTCTACAAGTTGTTCTCGAGAGTACTCACAAACCGCCTCGCCAGAAGACTTGACGAGTTCCAGCCACCGGAACAAGCTGGGTTTCGAAAAGGCTACAGCACCGTGGACCACATCCATACTGTTCGGCAGATTGTACAGAAGACCGAAGAGTACAATCAGCCGCTGTGTATGGCTTTCGTGGACTACGAGAAAGCCTTCGACTCCATCGAAACCTGGGCGGTTCTGGATGCTCTGCAGCGATGTGGCATCGATTGGCGCTATATCGAGGTGCTGAGATGTCTATATAATACCGCCACAATGACCGTCCAGCTCCAAGACCAAAAGACCAACCCGATCGAGCTGCGTCGAGGTGTAAGACAGGGGGATGTAATATCCCCCAAGCTCTTCACCAATGCACTCGAAGACGTCTTCAAGACGCTGGACTGGACTGGGCGGGGCATTAACATCAACGGCGAATACATCTCACATCTTCGGTTTGCCGATGATATCGTCATCGTGGCAGAGTCACTGGAACAGCTACGCGAAATGCTGCATAGCCTAAATGGAGCCTCTCGAGGTGTCGGTCTCGGCATGAACTTGGATAAAACCAAGATCATGTTTAATGACCATGTCACGCCGGGACCGATCTACGTCGATGGTTCGATGCTCGAAGTTGTTCGGGAGTATGTCTACCTTGGACAAGTTGTCCAATTTGGTAGAAACAACTTCGAGAAAGAAATCAACCGCAGGATCCAATTGGGTTGGGCAGCATTTGGCAAGCTACGTCACGTTTTCTCTTCGCCTATTCCGCAATGCCTGAAGACTAAAGTGTACAACCAATGCGTCCTACCTGTTATGACCTACGGGGCCGAGACGTGGACACTCACAGTGGGACTGGTCCACAAATTTAAAGTCGCACAGCGGGCTATGGAGCGAGCTATGCTCGGCGTCTCTTTGAAGGATAAAATTCGTAACGAGGTAATCCGACAAAGAACCAAAGTTACCGACATAGCTCGCAAACTCAGTAAGCTAAAGTGGCAATGGGCTGGTCACATCTGCAGAAGGACCGACGACCGATGGAGCAAACGTGTCCTAGAGTGGAGACCGCGACTTGGTAAGCGTAAGGTAGGACGGCCCCCAGCTAGATGGACCGACGACCTCAAAAAGGTCGCTGGGACAGACTGGATGCGGAAGGCGGAGGACCGTGTGCAATGGCGCGTGTTAGGAGAGGCCTATGTCCAGCAGTGGACTGCGATAGGCTGATTGATTGATTGATTGATTGACGACAATGTTTTACGTAAGTTCAGCGATGCTTGTCTGATTCTTACGGCCCTAAGTGGTGATCTACGGCTTAGCGATGCGTGTCTAAATCCCGTGAGATCCTAAATTCTAATCACAAATTAGCGATGCTTGTCTAATAATGCGATATCCTTTTATCCAAATAATTCCCGTGATTTTTGACCGGAATTACAGGCTCGGGGTCTGAATGAAATTAGCGATGCTTGTCCAATTAAATTCAGAATAGACAGAAAAATAGGAACATGTGGGAAAGGTCAGAACTCACACAATGCTGCAATTTTTCATGCCGAATATCCGCTCTTTGAGTATCTGCAGGCACTTCTTGACAAAATTTCTTTGTTCGAAGGTAGGTCTTTTTCTAGGATTCAGCCAGGCGATTGTGGTCCGGAATCGATGCTTGTACTCCTGCACGGCGTTGAGCTTGTCTGGTATGACTACTGCAACACTTATCGCGACTGAAATCCTACCGTTCGGCTGCGCCAGTCAAATATAAAGGCCGGCGTGACTTTATAAAAATATATTTATTTCACAATACAAATTAATAATAGATACTCAAAATATTAATGCAGTCAAATAATATTACTTAACGTTAGAGCGAACGGTAAGAGAGCTGAGTCGATATTAAATGTACTTTGCTTGGCGATGGCTTTTATAGGCATCGTCAAGTAAACAACTCTTTCTAGAATGAACCCACGCGTTATACGTCTTATTAATTGATATCTGCTTATTTAGCAAAACAGTTATGAGAATTGGACTGAGACTAAACAAGTAACCTGATATCTGTTTACATGATAAATACGCAGCTGAGGCAAGTTAAGCTGATTAAGCAAAACAGTACTTGGAATTATATTCTATGAGCAATAGTCTGTTTATATTGCATCATCTTTTAAAGTACTTGCACTGAGCTGTGTACTGGTCTAGTATACATAACTACCTAGACTCCTTGCAGGGTAGCCAGAAAAGATTAATCCTAACAACACAGTCATGAAACCTTTATTGAGATAAGAACCTTTAAGGTCAGCAGTATATATTTTGCATAAAAGGAGTGTTAATATAGTGGATTATCAATATGGAATTATTAACTAGCTAGTCATAGCCAGTAGTTAAAATTTCATAAAACAACCACCGTTGTAACCAATATAGACCAACAATCCTCATCCTGGGTGTGAAAATATTAAGTCACACTGTACCTATCAGTTCACCAAAAACAACATCACGTTGGACATTGGAAATCTCCTACCAAAGAAAGTGAGGTACAAAAAGCATGATAGGCATTTTACACAAGGACTTGGTTTTTAAGTTGCTGAAAAATTCAGAAAAACAATCAGGAATACAACATGGGTTTTACAAAGAAACCATAATATTGGAGGCTAAAGGTATTCACTGACTGTGGTATGTATCTATGACACTAATAATGCCTTCAACGACAAACATAATTTTATTGGTTTTGTGCAATTACTTGCACTTCAGACAAGTGAATCTTGTCCTACATATGTTTAACATTATGTATAGAAACATTATTATTAGAAACACTATTGTTTAATAATTTGAAATATAATTTATAGCCATTTTTGTTAAAAAAAAAAAAAAAACTTAATGCTATTACGCTAGACCTTACAGTCATAATAAATATACTAATAGAAAATTTTTTAGTACCTATTCAGTTTTCTATCATGTAAGGAGTTCAATGGTTTTGGGTTCTTGATTATTTCCTGCATCAATTATAGTGTACTTAATAATATTAGGAATTTGAGGCACACACAATGGAAAGCTATACATCAATTCATCATTTGGAGAATTAGATGTTTTTACTGTATTTTTGTTTGATCATATGATAATCAATGAATAATATGTAATTAAATAAGATTATTCAAGAAATTAATAACTATAAAAAAAATAGTTTTGTAATTAGTTTGGAATGTGTACAGTTATTTTGAACACCAGTGATGTTTTCTGGTATAGTTATGATAACACAAGCACAAACTGCTACCATTAAAGTAACAAGTTGGTTTTAGAGCACTATATATGTTGTAATTTATTTAAAGGTGTTTCAGTAAAAAATATTGGATTGAGATATACAAAAATTTGCAATTTTGGTATTGTTATATTTAAATTATTACATCCACATGTTACATGTATCTTATAAATAGGTATCTATATATAAAAAGAAAATAAAGTCATGCAAATGACTTGATAATAATATCCATTTGAAAATTTAATGATATTATGTTGACAAGCTACGGGGGATGAAATATTGAGTTACAGTATTTGAAAGTATGGATTATCTTAAACAAGAATAATCAGAAGTATATTCTTATCACAGGGATGATAAATATTATGTAGTATCAGCAATAATCTAAGTCCTAACACTCAATTCTCACGGTTGGACATCTAGAACTAACTAGAAAGTTACCCATTGCAATTTTTGTTTTTACTTAAAATACAGTCACATACAAAGAAGCAAAGGAAGTGTGGTATGAAATGAAAATTTCATGGTATGAAATAATTCAGTTATGAATAGGATTCCCAATATGATACAGTTGTAACCCATGGTTCGGTTTAGTCGACTGTAACTTATTCGCTTCTTAAGTTATCACTAAATTAGGAGTGTATTTTTTAGTATTTTTAGTATCAGTAATGTAATTGGTTCAGGAGTGCTCCAATCGTATTGCCAAAACGAACGTTCGCGGGCGTTATTGCGCAAGAACGAATCGTTAAGTAATTCATAAATATTTAGGTAGCCAAGGATTTATTTGTCGGCGCACACTCAGAACATGGAAATGATTCCGGGATAGTTTCGAAATTTAAATTGATTGTGTGTGTGTGAATGATGTACGCTGTTGGCCGTAAGGGCTTTACAGCTTCACCGGACTTAAAGGCGAGCGTGCAACCACTACGCTCTAGCCAGCCAGAAGGGCAAGAGGCGACATACTCGAGGGCGCCTCGAAGAGGCGCCCTCGGTTGGGACAGTCGCTGTAGGGGGACGGGTGCACTACTAAGTGCACCGGTCAACCGCCGGCTATGGGAGGGGATCTACTACTACTACGTCGTCGTCGTCGCCCGTATTCTGAGCGGAAAGAAGGGATGACAAAGCATCGGGGGGGTCGGTGAGAACATGTCGCGGCCGGCGGTGGCGGCAGGGGTCGGGGGGGAGATCGTAGTCGGCGGTGGCTACGATTAACGGATTCGCATGGGTAGATGCGTTCGCGAAGTGACGTGTTGACGCCTTTTAAATAAAGGCGCGAATAGGTTCGAGACCTAGATCGGAGTGGAGGTCGACGTTCCGTACGAACCAGGGGGCTCCTACGGCTTTACGGAGGAAGCGGTTTTGAACCACTTGGAGTTTATCGATGTGAGAGGGGGCCGAATGCCCGAACACAACACACGCATAAGTCATGATGGGTCGAACGCAAGTTTTGTAAAGTGTCACCTTATTTCTAAGGGACATTTTACTCCGCTTGCAGATTAACAAATGGAGACGACCGAGCACAAATGATGCTCGGTGACGGACCCGCTTGATGTGCGGGCCGAAGGACATCGTACTGTTTAGGGTGACCCCTAGATATTTGACCTCTTTGACCCAGGGAATGGGTCGGTCGAATATGGTCACTTGGCCGAGATTACTTCTAGGGCGGCGCAGGGAGTGGCGCGGGGTGGCACCTCTGGAGAAGAACACCGCAGCGCTCTTGTCCGGGTTCACCTCAATACGCCACTTCCTGAACCAATTCCCTAGGGAATTGGCGGATGCCTGAAGGTGTCTGGTAATGAAACCCTTATTCCTATGCGAGACGTAGAGAGCGGTATCATCCGCGAATAGGGCTAGATGCGCCTTACTCGAACGAGGAATGTCGTTCGTGTAAAGGCTAAACAGGAGCGGAGAGAGAACTGAGCCCTGTGGGACTCCAGCACTGATGGAGTGGGAAGTGGAGCGCGTCATTTCGACGCGATAACGGAAGGCGCGATTCGACAAGAAGTCTCGTAAGATGAGCACGAGTCTGTCCGGCACACCCAATTGGTAGAGCTTGTAGATCAAGCCGTTGTGCCAGACTTTGTCGAATGCCTTCGCGACATCTAGGAAGAGGGCGCCCGTGTAGATGGGTTTGGGTCTATTGAGACCGGAGAGGATGTGCTCCGTGATGCGGTGCACTTGGTGGACGCAAGAGTGTTTGGCTCGAAAGCCAAACTGCTCGTCGATAAGGATACCCCTGGACGTTACGAAGTCTTTGAGCCGCACATAGCCTTATGTGAGGAATCTCTCCAGATAAGGTGTGTGTGTGAGTGATGTACGCTGATGGCCGCGAGGCCTTTACAGCTTCACCGGACTTAATTCCATATAAGTTCATTAGTACAAAGGCCTCTAGTACAAAAAATGTTAAATTTTGATATATGTACATCTTTAAAGATTAAAAATATAACTAACATTAAATATAGCCGAATGTTGATATTAAAAAAAAAAAAAAAAAAACATAAATTAAATATGTAGTGATAGCAAAAACATTCTTATAATCACCAAGTTAATTCGTAGCCTTCGTTTGGTACCGTACTCAAAAGGAGATCATTTGACAAAAAAAAAAAAAAAAAAAAGAACCACATGGCAGTTGGAAGACACATTAGTGGGGAAATAGGTTTCCCTGTTATATTTGTATCATATTGTTATAGATTGGGTACTAACAGACTTTGTTTTCAGGTCTAGTACACAGTAAGGGTTTCTAGCTATCTATCTATCTCTATCCATATTATGACGCCAGATCTCTTGCGGGGTGGGCAGAGAGTGCAAGGTTCCGACGGGTTCTTTCCTTGCATGCCTGCCTGGCTTTCTTCGCTCTCATAGTTCGTCTCATAATGGTTGTCAATGATACAAGAATTATTATAAAGGATTTAATTTTATATAAACAAAACTCTAGATGGGCAATTCCTCAATTCTTGTTATATAGAAGATATCTATAGAAGAAAGATCTCTATAGAAGACAACAGATAGAGACTGCACTGATATCTGATAAGTAATGATTGATTAATATTACCCGGTATTAATGAATTTTGGACAACAGGTGTGGTATAAAGGTATATACCAGGTGCTTTAAAGGTTTTGTTGGGATGGATCTACACTACATAACGTAATATGTTATAGAATTTGATTATATAAATTTATTTTAAATAAGTTAGACAGACTGGTGGTAAGAAACAATATATGTGTATATATTTGTTGTGTTTGTGTTGTATGGCAAAACAAAGAACGGGAATGTGTTATAGTACAAATATACTAATGATATGTTATTTTTAGAGGACACAAAAAAAAAAAAAAAACCTTTATGTGGTATACTTCAACTTTACCCTTATAGCTCTAAACAGCTGCTAATATAGTTTATATCGAGAACGAAGGACACAGTATAATAAGTGATCAAACGAACTTACCTGAAGTGAAGTTCGATCATTATTATACGAAGTCCTTCGTTCGAAGATATAAGTACCCAACCCGCCCTGCCCGTTGGTAAAGTTGAAATGTACTACTTCTAAAAGGAATGCTTGCAGAGGTTATGTCCACAGATACCATAGAGGCGGCGTTGACTTTTTAATTCTCTGAATGACGCGCGGTTGCCAAGCGACTCGAGAGAGCTGCTAATATAGTTTATATCGAGAACGAAGGACTTCGTATAATAATGATCGAACTTCACTTCAGGTAAGTTCGTTTGATCACTTGTTATACCATCCTTTTGACACTAAAATATATTGAAGAACGATAACGTGTCTATAACGTCTTTGACGTTATAGTAATGTTGCCTTAAGATGGTGCTGTCACATTCACCTTTATTCCGTAAACTGGTAGTGTGAGAAAAATGGCAAATCAACTCGAAAGCATTAATATCGTTCAATCTTTTTAATCTAATGACTTGAAAGATGCGTCTTAAAAAAGCGCTCGAGCGTATGAGGGCTCACAGCTTGCCGTTACCTCGCTTATGTCACCCGGAGAGTGACATGGAGTGCGGAACTGAACATGTAAAAAATGTAATAATTTGGTTTGTTAGTCCTCTTTACTAGTGAATATGAATTAATGAATTTTGACTTTAACTTTATCTTTCAATCCGCCAGTGGCAAATCTAATGCAAATTTTCCTATAGCAAAAAGCTACTTCAAGGAACACTTAAATAGATTTACCAGTTCCTATATCAAAATTATGGTTGGTGAATAATGTATGTAGCAGAAAGACACTTACTTCGATACATCAATTCTACTGCTTTTTGTTCGGGATAAAGACACTTCAGCGCCTTCGAACTCACGGCTCCTCTTCCATTATTCATATTCACCTTCATAACTTTAACAATCATGAACGTACGTTTCACACCGTCATGAAAAAATACAGATTACTTTGGTCGCTTTAATAGAATTTATTATTAGTTTTCAATACATATCATTACGAAGGATTTGTGGGTCGTGAGACGTGTATCTACACCAATTCAATGAAGAATATCTGACATACTAAATTATAAAAAATTGTGGCAACTTTTCCGAAAGTAAATCTAAGTACGCTTTCTAAAAGCAATTTGATAACCTGGAAATCATTTAGAATGATCCTTTTGTCCATAGGAAAAATAAAATAATATTTTTAAATGCGTCCCCCTTTTACAAATAAGATTTATGCCAAAATATTGATTCATTGTTTTTTATGCAAATGTGGAAGCGAAATGGGAACAAAGTTAACCTTTGCACCGAACACAAACTAACTCGTATGATCTCGAGATGTCATGCCGTCTTGCTCACACTACACGTTTCTCATATGAGTATGAATGCAACAGAATATTCGTTGTTAATAAAACGTCGGCCGGTGCGCAAGGGATTTTTTTAACTCGCCGGTGAGGTCGGTGTCCGGTGTGTGCGGTATCTGTATTCGAAAGAAGGAAAGTAAGGACATCGGGAGGTTCAGTGAGAATATGCCGCGGGCAGCGATAGCGGCTGATAGGAGGGAATCAAAACTGCATATAGACATTTTTTCATTCAGTTTAAGGATGTACACTGTCACACCTATATTCCCCAAGCGATGGTGGCAATGTTGTACTGAGTACACCCACGTTTTACCGACGATGTTAGGTCCCATGTAATAGGAGGCGAGCCTATTGCCATATACCGGGCACAATTTCAGACTCTGGCAGTTTTCGTTACAAAAACTACACTTGTCCGACCTAGGATTTGAACCCAGAACCTCGTGATCACCACTAAACCAACGAGGCAGTCTAGTTTAAGGATACCTAAAAAATAATAGCAAATTTTCTTTATCTGGTAGTAAGACCTGGCTTACTAGGAATCTAAAACCGACATTGGCAATACTGAAGGAATATATTATTTTTACATAGTTACAAAAGCTCATATTGCATTAATTGAACGCATTCAAATTGAGTTTACAAGGCCATCAATGACTGTAAATGCAAACCTTGTAAAAAGAATATCTGTCACTTTGAATTAAAGTACTCGCTAAGACTATCAGCGTGTGTGTTTGGTTTAAGACACTTACGAGATTTTTGCTCGTCGCCGACTTTATTTAACTCTATACACATGATTGTTTGTGACCCTGTTGCCAATACCCTCTGCTCCCTACCTACCTCTACTGGTCATTGCGGTTGAAACATTCCCGTTCCATGAAGCTTGCCATTAGTGAAATTGGTTAATTAAGTACTATGCAGTTTAATGGTTCGATACTTTTGCGGTTTTGTATCGAAAATCTGAATTTGGGTCTGCAATTTTGTTGAATATGACTCCCGATGATAAATTCCATTTACGTAATTACTCGTTAAGTTTAAACATCAATCACCTGTAATTATTATAATGATACAACCTAGCCACAATACTAGCAACCATCTGACGCTTTCGTCAGACACGGGACACCATCCGGGTCTCTACAATGCTGCTAATCCAATAAGTTCAAATACGACGGCATTATGTTAAGCGGTGGAGAAATTCCGTTGGCCACCTTCCTGCTCTATCATCAGACCCTGGAAACCATCTGGGTCCATAGTATTTGTCAAGACATATCCAACGAGCCTAAACACAACGGGGTTGTGTTAAGTAGTTGGATAGTCCTGTTGGCCACCCTGGAAAGTATACACCTTAGTATTTGATAACAATTTCAACGTGATGCCTCTACAAGTGTGAAAAATGACTTTAGCCGTCGAGCAGATGTACAACAAAGTCTTCCTGAAACATTAATGTTACTGTGGAATCACTGAGATAAGAATTCCTGTCACCAAAATAAGGCTTTCAGTGCACGATAATACCGAGTAAACAGCTTTTCTACACTCAGGCAATATGAACTTAGGGTGGAGTGAGGGCGACTAAGCACCAAGTGCATGGCAGATATTATATTAAGGGAAACGTGTGTGGCTTTTTACTTTGTGTACTTGTCTTAGAGTGTCGAAAAGTTTTATACTAAGCATAAGTTTTTACCTTGACACTGCCCGTTTGAACCTTAATATATGTATATGGTCCAGTTTTACCTATCTACCATACCACAGATGTTTGATAGTAGATATTATGCTCTTTTTTCGTAAGTATAATGTCTCCAGTTTGTATCTCCGATCATGCTGTTCGAGCAAAGTTTTGTCTCACATGCGTTATTGTTTTCCATATCTATGTACTCAATTGATCCTACCATTCCCAAGTAAAGCTATATTTATTACAACTACAAATATCCTGTAAAATATATTCAGTGATTACTGTGTCATCCCTAAAAACAAATAAAAAAGCACAAGAATCAGCTATCTCTTTAAATTGATTATTAAATTAATATATAAAAGGCACAGTTACTGTTACAGTTTTTTTTTATATATGGATTTTATTTATCGGTTTCCTCATCGCAAGATGAAGCTACAAAGCTTTACATGAATGTACGAATATTACCTACCTATAATCATACCGAACTAACTAAGATAACTTGGTGTGAGTATCTATAGTTTGATAAATTTATTCGTTGTCACACCGGCATGATAGTTTGCTGTGACTATGGGTGAATAAATTTATCCGTTATCACATCGGTATGATTACGGGTACTTCGCGGATATTTTACAAGAATAAATACAATGAACATCACAAACAAATGCACGTAACATACGAAAATTTGATTGTAGTAACGAACCACACAAGCAAAGTGATTTACTAACGGACAGTCACGTCAATGTAAAGTGCTTAATTCATTTTATTGAAGCTAATCTATTTAAGCCTTTATAATTTGTCAAAAAAAACAAAGCAATAATACATTGGAAGCATTTTACAAAACGGGTCTTATTTAGAAACAATTAAGGGTAACGAGCGTACGGGGACCAAAGTATAACGAAGTCCCTTGTTGTAGCAAAATAGCTCTTACGGTTGTTACATTAGAATTTAGATGTACTTCCGCTTTCTATCAAAATATTTTTTCGTGGTCAACTTATGGACATTCATCAGGTAAATTTTCTTCTAACTAGTGTTTGCCTAAGGCTTTGACCATAGCTCATTTTTATTCCAAATTTATATAGCATACATATAATTCCAGCTTCTTATCTACTACCTAATTTTATTATTTAATTATTCAATTTCATTTATATTCGTTTGAACGTTAACACATAATTGAGTACCAAATGCCTATACCCTCAAACATTTAAGCACCCACACGTTTAATCTTATGTTAGGTACAAATTAATTTTCTTTTTTCCTTCTCTCATAAATAAGTGAGAATAGTCTTACTCCACTACGTGGATCCAGTGCTGATTCAAGATTGATTAATTTAGTAGGATTAAGCTTCTTAACATTAAACTTTCACATTTTTGTTAGTATTGTTATTGTCTGTCTTTGAAAAACTTTTTTGTACATGGAGGATTCCTTACCATGTTTTCTTTAGCGGTTTGCCAGTGTCAATAGCAGATATTTCCAAGAAGTCCAGAATACGTTGCTGTGATATTAATGCTAAACGTTATTTAATACGAGTTGGTAGAAATGTTTCATCCAAATTAGAAGGTTCTTTAAAAAATATATATTTATTTCAACTGTATACAGTGGGTTCATTTGAAAACAAAGGTTTTCTTTCCTCCTTTGTTTTCTCTTTTTAAGTATTACAAATACTTGTGGCACGAGACTTTGCTCTTCCATAGCCATTATCTTTCAGGGTAACACTATTAAAACAAATTATGGAATCTAATAACCTAGAAAATAAATCCAGGAACAGGTTTGTAAAATAAATCAAAAGGTGGGTGTGCGTGTGTGGATAAGCAAGCAAGTTAGTAGTAGTAGTACTAAATATGCTTTGTTATATATGTATGTGCTAATAAATTAAGTAACAGATTGTAATAATACCTCCACTGCATCATAATCGAGGGACTTAAGCCATAATGCCATAGAGTTCTTACAGTCATGTACCTTCGTTGGGTATATATTTAATATCCTATTTATTTTATTATACTGTGTATTTCGTTCTCGATATAAACCACATGCAGCTCTCTTGACTTGCTTAGCAGCCGTGCATCCTTTAGAGACTTGAAACGTCAACGCCTCCTCTATGGTGTCTGTAGACATAACCTCTGCGACCATTCTTTTGACAGCGCGGCAGCTGATGTTGTAATAAAGTTTTGGTCGACATTTAATTTGATAATCTTGAAATATCAGTGAAATTATATAACAGAAAGGTTTTAGTATACTCAAGTGAACTTGTGAAATGAATTTAAAACATCGTATAGGCAAATTAATATAGGATAACAGGAATAGGATAATAATCCTTATGTAAGGCTCGCGGACTGCGCCCGCGCACCACGGGCATTTGAATGTCACGGCCAGTTAGGTCTTTGCTACGACGCGAAGTGCTTTTCTTTGTTTTCTACGCTAACGTACACGCGGTTAGATTATATTCGCTTATTTCATGTTTCATCTTTCATCTTCGCTTTGACTTTCACGCTATTGTAATATACACTCTTTGCTGTTATCCTTGAACATTTATGTGCTGTGCTTTTCTTTTGTGCTTGCACTTCTATCCTACTGTGCTATGTGTTAGGATTATTGGAACAATATAATCCAAAACTGTGTGTTATTTATTTCACTTACTCCAAACAGAAGATCCTAACTTTGGTACCTAAATAACCAAAAAAACATGTTGAAGTTGTGTTGTTATTTAAATATGAAAAGACAAGTGGGTTGGTAAAATGTTAGAGGCTGGATACTTCTACTATCTTCTATCTGTATATATCATCACGCCAGATCCCTTATAGGTTACACAAAGAGTAGGGAAAAAACTCGTCGGGACTGCGTAGGTACACTTTACAGTCCCTTTGGACTGGTACTGAACATTTTTTCATAAAAAAAACGTTTTGTTCGAACTAGAATAACGAGGCAGTGACCTGGCGCCAATTCGTCCTCCTTCGTCTTCTAAACGGTCACTGATCAAGAAGACTTTTGAGTCATCCTTCAAGACACGTCTATTTAAGCATGGTAAGATAGTTTACGTCTTCCCTTATTCTTACATCCTTCCACTTTCCCATTATATATCTGTATTCGCCATTCTTTCTTCCGATGTCCTTACTGGACTCCTACACTGGACACTTACATTGTATAATGGTTAATAATAAGTATGGCTACTATGGCATGTGTGTTACCAGTGATGATATATGGATCAGAGACGTGGTCTCTTACAATAGGTCTCATAAAAAAGCTCAGAGTTGCTCAGCGAGCTATGGAGAGAGCTATGCTCGGCGTTTCTCTACGCGATCGAATCAGGAATGAGGAGATTCGTAGAAGAACCAAGGTCACCGACATAGCCGTTAAGATTAGCAAGCTGAAGTGGCAATAGGCGGGCCACATAGCGCGTAGATCGGACGGGCGTTGGGGCAGAAAGATTCTAGAGTGGAGACCACGTATTGGCAAGCGCAGCGTGGGACGACCGCCTGCCAGATGGACCGACGATCTTGTGAAAATCGTAGGAAGTCGTTGGATGCAGGTGGCATCGGACCGATTACGCTGGAAAGCGATTGGGGAGGCCTATGTTCAGCAGTGGACAAGTATAGGCTGAGATGATGATGATGATGATGATGACTATGGCTAAGTATACCCGGTGTCCGTGTCTTTTAAACTAGACCAGTTATTGTCCATCAAACTTCATTCACATAGTCAGCTGCTGGGGTCAGGTGGCTGATTATGTTTTCAAATCTTCAGCAATAGATCACAGCAGATGACTTAAATAACATGAATTTCTCGCAAAGGGCCAAACGTAAGTCAAAAACAAAAATAATTTCTTCCATATTAAGCCAGCAAAAAGGAATTACAAACGTAAAAAAATACAATTGTTCGTTACATCTAACACCGAATCGGAATCACACATCTGACGGTATTTTATCAAATTTGCTAAGGTTAAATGTTTAAGGGATTTAATAAACACTCATAAAGCGATTTTAAAACTTAAACATATATGTGTCGGATCCTATTAGTTGAGCAATATTTGACGACTACAGTTAATCTTGTCTATAGACAAACTCTATGCCTTTAATAATTGCCTGAGATGCCTGAATGGGTTTAGTTGTGATGCGATGACAGATCTCAGATGACGACTGACCAATGTGAGACGGCGGACGGCCCTACTGTGTGATACTATTGGCAACAGGGCGAGCGGTCGCACGTATCGCGGAGCAGCTAACCACACTGGATTCCATAATCCTTAATTATTGCGAGCAGCTTCTGATATTTTGCTACCAAAATCTGGATATCAATGAAGATCAGTGCACCGGACAAGAACCTAGCGTTATTTCAAGATTTCCATGTTCGGCCACCATACGAACGACTATGAAAACAAAGATAAATCCACCTTTCACCGTTAACAGCATTAAAACGGCCATCTCGAAAACATAAGCGCCAATATGTAAATGTTTTAATAAAAATAAATATGTGTGATTAACAATTTTACCTGACAAACAATTAAGGGTCCTACCCGCTGAAAGCCTAGCAATTTTTGTTAACATAACAGAATAAAAGAAGGCTTAGGAAAACAGGCAATTAATCAATAATGTTCCTAAAAAAAAGTTCCCAACAGTCTGTTAACATGAAGGTTTTCTTTTATCAGTACTATAACCCAGGTAGGTAGACAAAAAACCTATGAAACCTTATAATGTTGACGGAAGGCTTGGTCCAGTAGTTAAGTACTTAAGCCAGTCTAACCACTAAATCTAGTATTAGTTCAATCCCCTCAAGGGGAAAATCTTAGTGTGACTAACAGTGTCTGGGAGTCTCATGTTTGTAACCGTACACACGATACAAGAATTATTCCTAGTGTGGAGCTAAGGTGACATCGTCAGCGAATGACGTTCACTGTAAGACAAAAACCTTTCCAACACTTACCACTGTAAGGTACAAATGACAGAAAAACATTTTTAGGACAAACTACTCCCAAGATTGGAGGCTTTCCTTTCTTTTTGAGGCCTCACCCTTTTTATTTTATCTTATTTTATCAATGGTATCGGCCTTAAATTGTAAAGAATTTGTCTTGTCAATAATGAAACTATTTAATTTTCGTTTCCTGTTTTTAATAATACTCGTATTTTGTACATTGGCTTTTTTCTGAGGCTTTGCTCAATTATACTGCTTTTTAAAAAGCTCACACAAAATGTTGAATTTAAAAAACTTGAGTTATGTTATATTAGGTATTGTGCGTTATTGTATTTTTTTGGCCCACCTATATTCCCCTAAGGGGGTACCCCCCCCCCAGTGGCAAATATGCTTCGTATAGTTATATTTAATATGAAGCTAACCATTGCCATTACACTGGACACAATGTAAGACTCTGGGTTGATACTTGACGTTTACTTATCGAAAAATTACATTTTGTGTAGACAATATCCGTTAAGATCACAGAGGTCGTGTCCTGTATTAAGACAATTTTTGAAGTTATACTACGTCTTTTAAGAAGAGGATTATGGTATACTGCCACATGGGTATTAATATAGCTTGTACTATTAATACTTAATATAACATATTCCTAATCCTAAAGGTGGCTAATGTCGACTGTGTATACCCGCTTTTCGCTGAATATGTTCCATTTGACGATTTAGCGCAGTTGTTAAGAGCTTGAGCTGCTCCGCCCACTGTGTCTAATAATCGCGGGTTCGATTCCCGCACGGGACAAATCTTTGTGTAATCCACAATTATTTGTTCCGGTCTGGGTATTTGTTTGTAAATTTTCATGTTTGTAAACGCACCCACGACACAGGAATAAATCCTAGTGTGGGGCTACGTTTTTTAAACAAAGATTTTTTTAAACAAAGATTCTATTTCCTTTAAAACGGACACAATGTCAGACTCCGGATATCCTAATACTGGAAATTTTTCTATCAAAAAATTATATTTAAGTCTAACCTAAAATTTAATTCAGGGTTCTTGGCTGCTAATCGCACTAAACCAATGAGGAAGTATTTATTGCATTGCAGACAAAAAGTTTTATCTGCCAGATCACTGCCTCGTTGCTCTAGGGTAAACAAATGTAGCTTTTCTATAAAAAGAAAAACAGTATTAGTCCGGATTCAGAAATTATGCCCGGTATATGGCAATATACCGGGCTTGCTCCTTATTACATGGGACCTGACATGGTCAGTGAAAAGTGGGTGTATGCATGACGCTATTAGTACTTTTGCATTTCAGACAAAAAAAAATTGCCGGGTCACCATTAGCTCACAAATCCAGCTAGGATATTGGCGTAATTTACTCAAAGGGTCACCGTTGTTTTTTCAGTAGACCCAGTAAATTGCGGCGCGTAAGGACAACATTGGCAATTTCCCGGCGACAGCTAATGTCCGCCATCCCACCTTGCGGTGTAGACAATATCCGCTAAGACGTCAGAGGCCGTGTCCTGTATTATGGACAACTTATGAAGTTTATACTACATCTTTTCAGAAGATGATTATTATGATTGATGTTGTTGGATGGGCTACTGTATTTAAAAGGCAAACGTTACTATAATTAACTTTAATAAAATTTATATTTTTAAAACAGACACTTGGAATTAATTTAATTTTACATATTTTATTATATATTGTAATTCTAATTAAAGAACTCTTGAATGTCTAATACAATTTTTTTTTTAATTAATTGTTAGGTACTTTAAGTTCTTGGATTAGTCCTAATGATATTTGCATTTCTAAAGGCAGAATATGACGTATGACCAATGTAATTTTAACATCCACCTTTACCTATTTTCGTAAGTAAACTGATTTGATTTGAAGTTAAAGTACTCGTATTCATGTATCTGTCTATATATCACCACGCCACATTTTACGCAGTAAAATATTAAAAGAAATTTGTGGTTCTTTCAATCATAAGACGGTGCAATCAGTACAGTACTGTCTATCGACTATGGAAATTGCCAAAGTTATATTTATTTCCGCTACAATATTAGAATTCTTCGTAAAACTAGTGATACACGGTGCAAGTTGTGATTACTAAGTCTTGGGTTCGAATCTTACTTCAGAACTAGTGTGGTTTTTGTTAATTTCATAGTTGGTGTCGAGATTCTAAAGTTACACCTTGGGTTATATTGGGGCCTAACATCGTCAGCTATACCTATGATTGTGCATATAAGTGAAACAGTGTTTTTTATACTATATCTGATTCTGTTCCGTTCTATGCACATTGTCATTTCAAGTCACATATAATACTTCCCTGCTCTCTGCCTCGGCTTGCATTCTCGCGTTGGACCCTTATTCCTGACCAATTAGACACGTATCGCGGCGCGTTACGACAACTTCGTGAAATTATCGCTTAGTAATACTTCTTGTGTGTATGTGTGTTCGAATGATCTATGCTGTTGGGGTACCCTTTAGAGCTTCAATGGACAAGAGGGCGAGCGTGCAACCACTATGCTCGAGCCAGAAGGATAAGGTGGGAACTATCTCAAGGGCGCCTCAAGGATGAGCGGGCTCGGCTTGAGCAGGCGCTATGGGGGAGCGCATATACTAGGTGTCTCGCCGTGGTACTCTGCACCGGCTGGCGAGCAAGGGATTCTTCGGCGAGGTCTTTGTCTGATTCTGTGTGCGATATCGGTCGAGTCGGTGTCTGATTCTGTATCTGACAGAATGGATGTATGGGCATCGGGAGGGTCGGTGAGAACATGCCGCGGACGGCGGTAGCGGCTGATTGGAGGGGCGTTAGGTTCGAAGCTGGCGGCTACGATAAGTGGATTCCTATGATTGGACGCGTTCGCGAAATATTGGGTTGTCGCCTTTTTAATCTATCTATCTATCTATCTATAACTTCACGCCAGATCCCTTACGGGGTAGGCAGAGTTACATACCTCTCTGGCTTCCTCGACTCTCATAGTTTGTCTCATACACGCTCGGCGGTTACGGAGACTCTTGACTTTTCCATCAGATAAGACTCGGTTTATTTGGTCGTGGTAAGATAGTCTAGGTCTTCCCCGGTACCTGCATCCTTCCACTTTCACATTGTATATCTGTTTTGTCATTCTTTCCTCTGGCATTCTTTCTATATGCCCGAACCAACGGAGCATGCCCTTTCTCATCTTTACACCGATACTATCTTTCATACCTACTCGCTGTCTTACTATGCTGTTGCTAATGCGGTCGGTCAGCTTCACTCCGCACATCTTCCGCAGAGCTCGCATTTCTACCGCATTTATCCTACTTTCATTCTCCTTCTTACATATAACAGCTCTCGCTACCATATAACAGCGTTGGGACAAGAACTCCGTTATGTATGGCCAGCTGCGCCTTATGGCTTAAGTGCCGGCTCCCGAGTAGCTTTCCCATCGCACCATTCACTCTGTTCCCTGCACTCACTCTTCTCTCTATGTCAGCGGTGTATTTCCCATCCTTACTGAAGGCGCATCCAAGATATACAAACTCATTCACTTGCTCCAGAACATCGTTACCAACCACAATCCTTACATTCGTTCTGGTTTCTTCCCTTTCAAAAACCATAATCTTGGTTTTCTTCACATTCAAGTGTAAGCCATTGATCATGCAGTCGTCTTTCATAACTGTGACTAGTGTTTGCAGATTAGTGGCTGTTGGCGCTATTAAAACCGCGTCATCTGCATAAAGTAGATGGTTTACCACTAAGTCACCAATTTGTACACCTTCATTCATCGCTTTCAGTCTTTGGAGACTTTTGTCCAGATATATCATAAACAGTCTAGCGGACAACACGCAACCCTGCTTGACGCCGATTTTAACGTCAAACCAGGGTGACCTGTTACCACCCACCCGTACGCATGCCTTGCAGTCCACATAAGTGGACTGGACGGCTCGCAACAGTGTGCCATCTATACCATACTCTGGCAAAATGTGCCAAAGTCTCTTTCGCACAACTCTGTCAAATGCCTTCTCCAGATCTACAAAACCGCAGAAAACCTTCCGGCCCACTGCCAGATGCTTCTCTACGATGTTGCGGAGTGAGAAGACTTGATCCGAACATCCTCTTCCAGACCTGAAACCCCCTTGTGCCTCGCACAACATTCCATCGGACTTCACCTTTTTAATAAAGGCGCGAATTAGGTTCGAGATCGAGATCGGAATGGAGATCGACGTTCCATATGAACCACGGGGCTCCAACAGCTTTGCGGATTGCACCGTTTGGAGTCCAACGATGTGAGATCGTGTGGCGTGCCGAAACACCTCACAAGGGTACGTTATGATGGGCCGTATATGAGTATTGTAAATTTTACTCCGCTTGCAGATCATCGGGTAAAGACGACCGACCACAAAGGTTGGTCGGTTACGGACTTGCTTGATGTGCGGTCTGAGTTGTAAGTGATAGTGTAATGGTATTTTGTATACAATACCATGGTATTGTATACAAAATACCATTACACTATCACTACATGAATTTATCTAACGCGGCACATCGGTCAAATTGAAGCCAAGCCAAGCAAATTCACTCCCTGCCTCGCAGTTGGGCTAAACGCAATACAAGAGTTACATTTTACATGAATTGTTCAAAACGCCATTTGTTAACGTCAAATAAAATGCTAACAACGTATTTCATGCGTAAGAAATATTGTACTGAACAACAAAAGTGTTATGAAAAGCATAATTCCATATAGTCTGGTGGAGGCATTGTTCAGAGACGAATAGGGCCCGGGCGACCCGACGATGCGAGCCTTCACGGAAAAAAGACTTAAGCGACAAAATTTTCTAAAATATTTTCTCCTAAAATAGACAGACAATTTGGTACAGTGGTGAAGAGCTTAAGTCGCTCAGCCCACTGGATCGAATAGTCGCGGGTTCGATTCCCACGCGGGACAAATCTCTGTGTTACCCACAAATAATTGTTTCTGTCTGGGTATTTGTCTGAGTTGTAAGTGAATTTTCATGTTTGTAAACGACACAGGAATAAATCCTAGTACTACGATACGTTTCTTAAAATAAAAGAACAGGCTATTTATTTTGGCAATTTTACTCCATGTTATTCGAGGAACCAAAAACGGCTGGGGTGAACGAGTTCTTGAAAGCCTCAGATTGGCTAACGTAGTGCAGAACACCCTCAGACTAGGTGGAGCGATGATTTTCGTAGGGCGGCTGGCAGAAACTGGGTGAGAGTAGCCAAGGATCGTACACAGTGGCGTGCATGGAGAGGCCTATATCTGGTAGCAGACTGGTACATGGTGATGATGATGATTATGACACTTTATTATTATGTTTTGTTTAAAGCATATATAATACTGAGCCTATATTTGCTATGAATTACACCCATACACACTAACTTGGTAATATTAAAGAAAAAACACACACCGTCACGCCTAAATTCCCCAAGCGGGGGTGGCAGAGATGTATTGAGTATACCCACATTTCGCTGACTATGTTAGGTCTCATATTATAGGGGGCAAGCCTATTGCCATATACTGGGCACATTCCAGACTCCGGACTTGTACTGGGATGTTTTCGATAGAAAAAATTCACTTGTCCGACCTAGGATTTGAACCTAAGACCTCGTGATCACAAAGCGATGCGCTTCCCACTAAACTAACAAAGCAGAAAAGAAAAAAAATAGAGTCCATAGTAATAAAGCACAATTTCCCTTACGCCATTCTTTCTAATCGATACGAATATTACCAACTGGATTTCACGCAGACGATCTCTCTGACAAAATGGCCGTACGGACTGGGTTTTTTAAAAAACGAATGTGACTGAACTAAATCAGGGATCCACTGTTGTAATATAAACAATGTTTCGTTCTGTATTTTTGTGGAGAATAAAATAAAAATGGCGTAGAAATGTCTGTTCGAAAGTTATTTTTGCAGGGAGAAAGTTAATTGTGATTTTTTTCTTTGTGAGGGAGAACTGGGGTTGACTTTTAAATGTTCATGATTAACACACTTTATTTAAAAAAAAATATGTATTCTCGTAGCCGCTATAGATACACCACAGCGCTAGCTTGTGCAAGGGTCGCAAAGATGTGCTGAAGTACTCTATACAGCTATATTACTGGAATTGTTAGGTCCTGATATACATGGTGTAATCTTAGTTATCCTGGAGCGATATCTCAGGCGATGTATCAAATGCCTACTGTACCCTGGTACCAATGCGACTCGTCAGCTGGCCAGTAGATTCCTTCGATGTTTCGGATTTTTATCCTAGCCCTATTGAAGTATTCTTTTTATTAATTTTTTGATATACACCGTTACGCCTATATTCCCCAAGCAGGAGTAGCAGAGGTGTACTGATTACACCCACATTTCACCGACGATGTTAGGTCACATGTAATAGGGGGCGAGCCTTTTGCCATATACCGGGCACAATTACAGACTCCGGACTTATACTGGATTTCGTTTTGTTAGAATAACTACATTTGTGACAACTAAGATTTGAACCCAGGATCTCGTGATCACCAAGCGATGTGCTTTGCCACCAGACCAACGAAGCAGTCTTAATTTTTTTTGTTTACCAGTTAAAAGTAGGCATTGAATACATCACCTGGGCATTCCCTCCAGGACGACTAAAATTACACCTCGTATAGGTGGCTATCATATCGCCATTACCAGACCGCTACTAATAATTTTTGAATAGAAAATTGCTACTGAACATTTTCTATTATTAGGAATTCATTAGGATCTCTTGTAGCGGTATACACATTTTTCGGAGTACAATTCGAACTTAGGACCTCGCAATGGCTAGCCACCCCTACTAGACTAACAAACCAGTTTATGGATCGGGTATTTATAAAATTAAATAATACCCATAAAAAGTAATGGGTCGCGTATCAGTTAAATATGTAATCCTATATGCCGTGAACGATAAGAGTCCTTTCACAAAAAGATTGGCTTAAGCGTATCGCTATTAAGTCGATATCCTTTTCACCCTAAAGAAATTACTTAATAAAGGTGAACGTGACAGCATATTTTTTCGACCACGTTACAATAACGTCAAATGGGTTGTGTCTGTCAGAGGGCTTAGCACGTATAGACTGACGTTAGCGTAACGACATCGATTCGATAAGTCATTCTATCCATACCACAAATTTATTGAATAAAATAAAAGTGACATCACGCTTTCTCGACCGCGTTTCTATAACATCAAATAGTTTATGCTTAGCCCTTAGTTCAACGAGCTAATCTGTTATAACTTTTCAACTATAACACAATGTGCCCGAAGATAACCAAATATTGGAAATCACTTAATTCCGTGTTAAAACCTGATTCGATGTTATATTTTGATTAAAGTAACTGCTATACGTTTTAGAAAATAATAAGTGATGAAACGAACTTACCTGAAGTGAAGTTCGATCATTATTATACGAAGTCCTTCGTTCGAAGATATAAACTATATTAGCAGCTCTCTCGAGTCGCTTGGCAACCGCGCGTCATTTAGACAATTGAAAAGTCAACGCCGCCTCTATGGTATCTGTGGACATAACCTCTGCAAGCATTCCTTTTAGAAGTAGTACATTTCAACTTTACCAACGGGCAGGGCGGGTTGGGTACTTATATCTTCGAACGAAGGACTTCGTATAATAATGATCGAACTTCACTTCAGGTAAGTTCGTTTGATCACTTATTATACTGTGTCCTTCGTTCTCGATATAAACTATATTAGCAGCTGTTTAGATCTATAAGGGTAAAGTTGAAGTATACCACATAAAAGTTTTTTTTTTTTTGAGCGTGACCTCTAAAAAATAACATATCATTAGTATATTTGTACTATAACACATTCCCGTTCTTTGTTTTGCCATACAACACAAACATAACAAATACATACACATATATTGTTTCTTCCAACCAGTCTGTCTAACTTATTTAAAATAAATTTATATAATCAAATTCTATAACATATTATGTTATGTAGTGTAGATCCATCCCAACAAAACCTTTAAAGCACCTGTTATATACCTTTATACCACACCTGTTGTCCAAAATTCATTAATACCGGGTAATATTAATCAATCATTACTTATCAGATATCAGTGCAGTCTCTATCTGTTATGTCTTCTATAGAGATCTTTCTTCTATAGATATCTTCTATATAACAAGAGTTGAGGAATTGCCCATCTAGAGTTTTGTTTATATAAAATTAAATCCTTTATAATAATTCTTGTATCATTGACAACCATTATGAGACAAACTATGAGAGTGAAGAAAGCCAGGCAGGCATGCGAGGAAAGAACCCGTCGGAACCTTGCACTCTCTGCCCACCCCGCAAGAGATCTGGCGTCATAATATGGATAGAGATAGATAGATAGCTAGAAACCCTTACTGTGTACTAGACCTGAAAACAAAGGCTGTTAGTACCCAATCTATAGCAATATGATACAAATATAACAGGGAAACCTATTTCCCCACCAATGTGTCTTCCAACTGTTTTTTGTCAAATGATCTCCTTTTGAGTACGGTACCAAACGAAGGCTACGAATTAACTTGGTGATTATAAGAATGGTTTTGCTATCATTACATATTTAATTAATGATTTTTTTTTTAATATCAACATTCGGCTATATTTAATGTTAGTTATATTTTTAATCTTTAAAGATGTACATACATCAAAATTATTTTTTTTTTTTTTTGTACTAGAGGCCTTTGTACTTATATGGAATTAAGTCCGGTGAAGCTGTAAAGGCCTCGCGGCCATCAGCGTACATCACTCACACACACACCTTATCTGGAGATATTCCTCCCATAAGGCTATGTGCTTTACCTATATAATCTCCCCCCCCCCCCCCCCCCATTTTAGAGTCTGGAACGAAGGGCAGTACTAATGCGTGGTAAACAAACATAACCTACCCCAGTGTTATTACTATACCACTATTATTAATTCAATTTAAATTTCGAAACTATCCCGGAATCATTTCCATGTTCCGAGTGTGCGCCGACAAATTAATCCTTGACTACATAAATATTTATGTATTACTTAACGATTCGTTCTTGCGCAATAACGCCCGCGAACGTTCGTTTTGGCAATACGATTGGACCACTCCTGAACCAATTACATTACTGATACTAAAAATACTAAAAAATACACTCCTAATTTAGTAATAACTTAAGAAGCGAATAAGTTACAGTCGACTTAACCGAACCATGGGTTACAACTTTATCATATTGGGAATCCTATTCATAACTGAATTATTTCATACCATGAAATTTTCATTTCATACCACACTTCCTTTGCTTCTTTGTATGTGACTGTATTTATAAGTAAAAACAAAAATTGCAATGGGTAACTTTCTAGTTAGTTCTAGATGTCCAACCGTGAGAATTGAGTGTTACTCAACTTATTATTATGTATCCCCCATTAATAATAAATAAATAATATCAAGTTCCTTAGGACTTAGATTATTGCTGATACTACATAATATTTATCATACCTGTGATAAGAATATACTTTTGATTATTCTTGTTTAAGATAATCCATACTTTCAAATACTGTAACTCAATATTTATCCACCGTAGCTTGTCAACATAATATCATTAAATTTTCAAATGGATATTTTTATCAAGTCATTTGCATGACTTTATTTTCTTTTTATATATAGATACCTATTTATAAGATACATGTAACATGTGGATGTAATAATTTAAATATAACAATACCAAAATTGCAAATTTTTGTATGATATCTCAATCCAATATTTTTTACTGAAACACCTTTAAATAAATTACAACGCACTCTGCTCTAAAACCAACTTGTTACTTTAATGGTAGCAGTTTGTGCTTGTGTTATCATAACTATACCAGAAAACATCACTGGTGTTCAAAATAACTGTACACATTCCAAACTAATTACAAAACTATTTTTTATAGTTATTAATTTCTTGAATAATCTTATTTAATTACATATTATTTATTGATTATCATATGATCAAACAAAAATACAGTAAAAAACATCTAATTCACCAAATGATGAATTGATGTATAGCTTTCCATTGTGTGTGCCTCAAATTTCTAATATTATTAAGTACACTATAATTGATGCAGGAAATAATCAAGAACCCAAAACCATTGAACTCATTACATGATAGAAAACTGAATAGGTACTAATAAATTTTCTATTAGTATATTTATTATGACTGTAAGGTCTAGCGTGTTAGCATTAAGTTTTTATTTCAAATTATTAAACAAAAGTGTTTCTAATAATAATGTTTCTATACATGTTAAACATATGTAGGACAAGATTCACTTGTCTGAAGTGCAAGTACTTGCACAAAACCAATAAAATTATGTTTGTCGTTGAAGGCATTTTTAGTGTCATAGATACATACCAAAGTCAGTGAATACCCTTAGCCTCCAATATTATGGTTTCTTTGTAAAACCCATTATGTATTCCTGATTGTTTTTCTGAATTTTTCAACAACTTAAAAACCAAGTCCTTGTGTAAAATGCCTATCATGCTTTTTGTACCTCACTTTCTTTGGTAGGAGATTTCCAATGTCCAACGTGATGTTGTTTTTGGTGAACTGATAGGTACAGTGTGACTTAATATTTCCATACCCAGGATGAGGATTGTTGTTCTATATTGGTTACAACGGTGGTCGTTTTATGAAATTTTAACTACTGGCTATGACTAGCTAGTTAATAATTCCATATTGATAATCCACTATATTAACACTCCTTTTATGCAAAATATATACTGCTGACCTTAAAGGTTCTTATCTCAATAAAGGTTTTATGACTGTATTGTTAGGATTAATCTTTTCTGGCTACACTGCAAGGAGTCTAGGTTGATAATATTGATAGATAATTATTAGTTCTATGTTAACTGGATAGACCAGGTATTTAATATTATCTTTTAAGTATCTTTGTGCATAACACAAATTATCCCACAACCTGCCTGCCGCAGCATCGGTAGGATAAGATATTATATTTGGAATGTATCCACAGTCCTGTTGCTTGTCAGTTACAACAGGCATTGCCATTAGTATATTACTTTGGCTTATTTGGTTATAAACCCTGTTCAGGAATAAGTATTGCTGGATTTAACTTTTTTAATACAAGTAATCATAATTTCGCACAATTCTTTGTGTAATAAGCTCCAGTTTGGGCTATTTCAGTATTATTATACAAGTATGTCTAATAATGAAATCAATAAAAACACTATGTTTCTGCAAAGGAGTGACTTTTGTTATTAATAATGTATTGTTATACATAAACAATGTCACTTTAATTACCCTTTCAGTAAGTCTCCTTTTGGAGATATAATATGACAAATTGCTTATAGTTTATAACAATAGTCTTTGTATTTACTGTTTTAGGCATGTTTAAGGTATGTATTTTAGGTAACATTTTTGATTTTTACCATTGTAGAAATGTGAACTGCACAGGAACACCTCATGGATGAAACCTATGAGTAGTATGACCTGCAGCACATATCTCGTATGGGCCCCAAGTCTTGCGGATCACGCCGATGTATCTCGTACACCACTCGTGTTCTTGAATTATCGTCAAGTCTTGCGGACCACGTCGATGTATCTCGTACATCACCCGTGTCCTTAACATGCCATCGATCCTGAACAATCATCATAATTGATGAACGTCCCCCTAATTTCTCTTATTGGAGGTATAACATTGCCAATTTATAGACGGTTAATAATCGTTTCAAGTTTTCATATTTCGTGTTAAACTGTTTGTACACGAATAGAGACATAGACTTCATAAGTTTACTTTTCGGACGACGAAGCTTTCCCAAATTTTAATATGACGAAACTCACGTCTCCAAATATTAGATATTATATAAATAAACAAGTTAAGCTGAAAAACACTACAAATAAACAACTATCGGTTGATCTTTTTAGAATGTACTTCTTTGCCAGGACGTAAACTTTTCTAAATTTGCCTATACGATGTTTTAAATTTATTTTACAAGGTCACTTGAGTATATTACAACCTTTTTGTTATATAATTTCAGTGCCATAACAAGTTATTAAATTAAATGTCGACCAAAAACTTTATTACAAAGCGTCGGCTGCCGCACTTTCAAAAGAATGCTTGCAGAGGTTATGTCCACAGATACCATAGAGGCGGCGTTGACTTTTCAATTGTCTAAATGACGCGCGGTTGTCAAGCGACTCGAGAGAGCTGCTAATATAGTTTATATCGAGAACGAAGGACACAGTATAATTATAAACTCCAGTGGTAAATTGCTACTTATGTTATGGGGATTTTTATTGTGGTGAAAATTTCCGTGCCTTCTAAATTACACATTTTAATTCTGTTTCTGTAAGGCGATGACGGATCTTTAGAGGATTTTGCTTAATTAAAAATTAAAAAAAAACAATTAACATCTGTACACCTCCACCGCCCCTGCTTGGGGAATATAGGCGCGACAGTTTTATAAACATCTGTAAGGAAAGAACCTGTTGGGACTCTGTCCTCTTTTCCTACCACGCAAAGGATCTGATACGATATATAGTATTAACATTGTCACACTTTTAGTCCCAAAGCAGGGAGATCACATGTGTACTGTGTAACCTGACGCATCGCCGACGATGTTACGTCCGAATGTAATAGGGGGTAAACCGATTTCTGGCCATAATTTTAGACTTCCGACTGATATTGGGAATTTTTATATTATAAAAAGACTATTAAAGAACAACCTTGTTTCAGTGGGAAACAACGATTTAGCGCAGTGGTTAAGAGCTTAAACCGCTCCGCTCACTGTGTCTAATAGTCGCGGGTTCGATTCCCGCACGGGACAAATCTTTGTGTGATCCACAATTATTTGTTTCGGTCTGGGTATTTGTGTATGTGGATTTTCATGTTTGTAAACGCACCCACGTCACAGGAATAAATCCTAGTGTGGGGCTACGTTTTTAAAAAAAAAAAAGATAAGATGCAATTTAAAACGACCAATCAATATTAATTTCGTATACAAAATGGTGTATATATGCTGTTGTTTGTTGAGAAATTCCTTCGTATGAAACCAATCCTGGGTATAGAATCAGGTCATGCTTACCCTTAAAAAAATCCTTGTCATTGGAACTAAACCAACATGTCATAATTCTACCCTGGAAGAAAAGAGGATGCAGACTTAATTCAGCTTACAATACTTGTTTGAACTAAACTGACTAACAAACATTGCAAGCTAAATAAAAACTTGTAAAAATATATATTGTCCGAACTAGAAGTCTAACCCAGGACCTCGTGATCGTCACCCGTATTTTACGTCACTAGACAAACGCGGAAGTCACTAAATATTCTTACATTTATGGCGCGGGTGTGCGACTCCAGCAGTAATTTGAAACACCCATGCCGCATGTGCATGTGATAAATTTACAATAATCACAATTATGTTATATTTTATATTGAGGTCTCCCACAAATGTAGTGATTATATTCACTTTATCTCCTTTTGCTCAGCAGTGGAACAAAGCAGGTTAACAAAAAAAATACAATTAATACTTTGTGTATTAATTCTATTAATTTCGTGGGAGACTGAGACTTACCCCCGTACAGCGCAACATGTCGCCGGCAACACATGTTACTTAATTTATAAGTTTATATATTATATGTATGTTAGTCTGTAAGGTATATATTCTATGGGCCCGTACGTTTAACAAAATATTTTTGTAAAATTTCAGTTGCCTGGATTTAATAACTTATTATATTATAATTATAATACAGGGCGCGCATAAAAGAAAGTCAAAAGAAAAACTAATGCCACCGTGTCAACACGTGGTTGCCACGGTGACAATGTAGCGATGGAAAAGTCACAACACACTTTATAACATTGCACTCTACAAGGTGTAATTCTTCTTAGCGTTTCAATGGCAAACATGATTATAATAACATGGATGCGTCCCAGAAGGCTGCAACACTGATTGCATTGTTGGAAGCACACATCAAATCTTGCAGCGTGCAGATGCTAGGGCACGCAGAGCATGATATAACGTGGAACATCGTTTGGCTTGCTCCGCAAACACCCATCTTTGTTTTGGCCGACTATAAGGTGTAACTTAATTCAATACATAAGTAAAATTTCCTATTTTAAGGAGTCACTACTATTTTTAACTGACTTCAAAAAGGAGGAGGTTCTATGTTCGGTTGTATGTGTGCTTTTTTTTTATGTATGTTCAGCGATATTTCCGTCAATTGTGGACCGATTTTGATGTTTGCATTGGATTCAGTATAGCTCCAAGGTGGTCCCATTTTAATTTCATTGGCATTGGGCCTTGGACTTAGAAGATACACCAGGGAACTCCTTAACGACAAACAATAGGCATGTGTAAATTGAGATATTATGGGTATTACGTCAATCCTATAGGTACCCTACTATAGAACTAAGCAGTATATTAGCCAACTTCAAAAAAGGAGGTTCATAATTCGTCCTTTTTTATAACTCCTTTGCTTATGAACCGATTTTGATGATTCTTTTTGCATTGGGTTCAGTATAGTTTTGAGGTGGTCCTATTTGAATGTTATTGGTATTGGACCTTGGACTTTGAAGATACAAGAGGGAACTCCTTAACGGCGAACAGCACGAATGTATCGATTCCGTTATTATAGTCATTATATTAATCCTGTAGGTACCTTACTGTACAACTCAGCAAAATAATATAATATCGGTATATAAATATTACTAAATAATTCAATCGTCACTAAAATTGTAAAATAAAAACTTTAAAAAAAAGGTAAACCGACTTCATAAAGCAAAATATAAATATGTGAAGTCGGTGCTGGTTGGTGCAGTCGGTTACTTAGCACCGACTAAAATATTTACCTTTTTTTTTAAAGTTTTCATGTATCTGAGCACTTTGGTACAAATATTAACCACTACATCTTTACTTTTATGTGCATATTGGGATGTATACAATTAATTTAAAATCACCGTGTTGTTTTGAATCATAAATAAAAATACGTTTAATACTTGGGTGGGAGTTTGGATAATTTAAAATAATCAAACTTTATTCATTGGAATCGATTCAGTTGCCGAATTAGAAAAAAATACTTTTAGGTCTTGCGTTAGTTGTGTTACACATTGCATATTATAACATCTAGGAAGAAGAAGAAATTAGTTGAAAGAGGGGAGTGGAGGCTTTTGCTTTGCAGTAAGTGACAGTATTAGGCTTATAATGATGTACCATGTAAATTCCTAGCTGATTACAAATTTTTTTTTAAAAAAAACTCTGGCTCCACACTCTTATTTATTCCTGTGTCGTGGGTGCGTTAACAAACATGAAATCAACATACATAAGCACCCAGACCGAAACAAATATATAGGTCACACAAAGATTTGTCCCCTGCGGGAATCAAACCCGCAACTATTCAATCCAGTGGGCGGAGCGGCTGAAACTCTTAGCCACTGCACCTAATCGTCCGTCAATTATTATATAAATAACATGAATAAAGATACTATTGATCTTGAAATAATACAAGTGTGACAGAACTAGTGCCTTACTAAGACTGTTTAGACAGAGTTTACCTAGAATATCTGTATTGTAATAATGTACCGAAAATTAATAATTAAGCCCTCAGCCTAACTACAAATATATACATACCCGTGAAGTGAATTAATTAAAATGAAAGTTTGAACGTAGGAGAGAAAATTAATATCTTCAATATTTTAAGTATACATTTTAAAACGGAGTCTCCTAACACAAGTATAAACATACTTAAAAGGAGTCTCCAACCACTGTCAAAGAATGTTTTGTTGTTACCGAAATAAAGATTTTTTTATAGTTTTTATAGTTGTTAAAACAATTGTCTCGTTATTCTTGTAGTGAATAATGTGCGTAGCGATCACGAGATTCTCGGTTCGAGTTCTAGTTTGCTCAAAGGTAAACCTTTACCATGGAAAATCCAAGAATCAATCCGCTATTACATTGAGACCTAACGTCGTCGGCAAAAAATTGATGTTCACAGTACACCACTGAGTGATGATATCAGTCTATACTGTTCTACGTCTAGACAATAGAGGTGAGCAGATTAGGTCATTCCACCAAGCGGACCTATTGTAGATTGGTGGCAAGTTGTGGCCACCTGCTTTTGGAACTTACTGAGACACCTATAAGGCGTCCAACTTGCCTAAAAAACTACATTACGTGGTATCGAATACGAAGCACAAAAATATTCGATTTAAAACGGTCCCCATCTGAGGTTGATCGAACCAGACGCTCCTTAACCTTGGTGATCGTTAAAAAAACGGCGATTGCGTAGCGCTATAAGTGCTTGTAATATACATATATGTGTTCAAGTTTAAAATATCGAATATGTGCGAAGTACATTTCTTAAAATTCTATTAGGCAAAATCGAATCGATGGGTAAAGTAATTCCTTTTTTATCTCATAAATCGAATAAAATCCCACATTTACATACCAGTTGTAGTTCGGTAACCCTACAAGTCGTACTAAATATTATATGGCGTATCTAAAAGAAGTAAAAGGCGAAATTTCCAGTATGAGTCCGGTGTCTGGAATTGTGCCCATTATATGGCAATAGGCTCGCCCCCTATTATATGGGACCTAACATCGTCGGCGAAAGTGGGTGTACTCAGTACAACTCTGCCATCCTCGCTTAGGGAAAATAGGCCTGACGGTATTTAAGTACAGGTAAATAGAATATGTAAGTAAGTTTACGTTTAACCTGTACTTAAGGCCATTTAGCTCGTTCTTGGTCACGACGTTTTAGTATAGCTTCACAAAATGCTCATTTATTGGTCGTCGTGCTTCTCCACAGGGTAATAGAGAGAGGTAGAATCTTAGGTCGTTAATCCAAGTTGGAAGCCTTATAGTTAAAAAGCTTGATAAATTCCAACAACAAACCTGCTACGGCCAGTCCGCACCAGGTCCGCGTGGTGGCGCATGATCTAATCTCTCTCACCTCGATTTGCGAGAGAAGACTTTTGCCCAGCAGTGGGACAGTAAAGACTGATATTACTATTATATAGACGCTACAAACATACACGTAATTTAATTAAACATACACATTAAAATTCCATTAAGGGCAATACTTTTAAAAATATTTTTCTTTTAATAAATTTTCCATCAACTATGAAGATCATAATATTTATAAAGTGATATTTATTAACTGTCTCTCAGAGCTTTTTACTTTATAAAACCGTTGTATATTTAAGAAAACGAGTTTTAGAATGTTCACAAGCGTCGAGTCTCGTAAAAATGTGCAAAGAAAACTTTGGATGTTCCTACGTGACTCGACGCGACCGAAGGTTGGGTGCAGTGCCCGAAGATGTTGAGTAAACAGATGGGAATTTAAATGTAGATAGGTTTTCTAACCAAATATTATTTTAAAATCTTCATTTAATTGAAAAACACATCCAGACATTCAGTTTTTTAAACGAACTTACCACAGATAACTCGTACTCGTACTCGTAGTAACGATTGGGGTATTTAAAAAGAATTCCAAATTTTATTTTTTTATGGATATAAATATAGTTATTGTAGTTACTGTGTGGTTGCTATTGTATTGTATTTTTTATTTAGTTACCTACCATTATTTCAGCCTTTGTTCTTAAACAATAATAAGATAAATTTGCTACTACTACTGCTGCGTAATAGCCTTCGATCATCAATTCACGTGAGAGAAGGTCCAATGGGCAAGTCAAGAGTCTCCGTAACCGGCGAGCGTATATGAAACTAACTATGAGAGTGGAAGAAACCAGAGGGGTATGTAAAGAAAGAACCTGTTGGAATTTTGTACTCATTGCCTACCCCGCAAGGGATCTGGCGTGATGATATAGAAGAAGCAGAAAGTTCAATCGGGTATCGAACAAAAGTCACCACGCCAATCGGGTGCGGACTGGCGGAGGCAAATTTGTGGTACACAACAAGCCACCTATAAGGATTCCAACTCGGGTTAAAACGATTACCATATTTAAGTGGATGCCGAGTTTCTCGGACTAACCGAGCCGGACGCTGTTAAAACATGGTGCTCGCTGGAGAAATTACGGTTTATTGTCATAAACCGACTTTTAAGCCCCAATCAAAAAGCTACTGCCACTCATCCTAGATCAGAGAACTCAGCATGAAAACATTGACGTTAACATGATGTTATCGAGTTTCAATGCCCTCTTTTTCTCAGAAAAATTATTACATACTCTTAGAATACTAATGTTATCCAGCATGATAAGATTCCGTCTAGAATAGCCACATATTTGAGCTTCTCGGAACATACCAATAAAAAAATACAGTCCAATTAATACAGCGTCACGCCTATATTCCCTAAGCGGAGGTTGTAGAGGTGTACTGAGTACACCCACTTTTCACCGACGATGTTACATCCCATGTGATAGGGGACGAGTCTATTGCTATTTATCGTGCATCGTTGTCCGACCGAAGATTTAGAACCATGACCTCGTGATCACAAAGCCATGCGCTTTGCCACTAGACGAGGCGGTCAGTCAAATGAAACCCAATTAATAACTTCCTTTTTTGAAGTTGATTAACAATGAAGTATACTTCACCCAATCTAGAACTTACATAAATGTTTGTTAGTAAACGTTATTTTCGAACTAATATTTTCAAAATTAAAGAATTTATTAATATCACTTTTCAATAAAACGTCATATTTTATTATGCTTATGTTTCATAAAATAATACCCCGCGCACCGCCATTTTTCAATAACAAACTCATTGTTAACATGCCCAACTACAATGAAATTTCGTTTGGATGACTGATCACGAGGTCCCGAGCTTTTGTTCAATTTATTTCATCATAAATTATATATGAATTTTAAATTAAAATTCATATTACTAACATTATGACTCACCTACAGTTTTTATTTCGTGATGTTTGTGATCTTCGAAACATCACTGGTAAGCCCAACGGAAAATGGAGATAAAGACAGAGGGATGGGTGAAATAGCTTACAAAAGTAACCGCACTCACTGATTTTGCCACAATGCAGGGGAACTGTTTGACACAATACAGGGGAACTGTGACACTCCAAATGAGTCATAACGGTGTCTCTTCCGTGGGCTTTGGGGCTTTTGATTAGGGGAGTAGTTCAAACCGCAGATATCTCTGATTTGCACAAACGATTATCGCCATCTTATGATAGTGGTTGGAACCAAAGGAATAGAACTTCAATTTCATAACATAAACGCCACGAAATCTTTTTTCTCCCAGCATTGGTGATTATACAGAAAACACAAATATTGCGTCCTCTTCAACGGTGCCTTACCCAATGCATACCTTCTTGATAAGCTTGCAATTCCCGGATGTGTTATTTCGAAGTTGTCGGTACTTTTAGTGACTACTTCTTGATTTAATGGCGAATAGTATAGTTGATGATTACTTGATTATTCCTAGATTCAAATCGGACAACATGCATTCTTTTGAAAAGTTCAGAAATAGAGTTCGGAGTTCGAAAATGTGCTCCGTAAAATGGCAATACCCTCGCCCCTATTTTTTTTTAAAACGTAGCTCCACTCTTGTATTTATTCCTGTGTCGTGGGCGTGTTTACAAACATGAAAATTCACATACACAAATACCCAGACTGAAACAAATACTTGTGGGTCACACAAAGATTTGTCCCGTGCGGGAATCGAACCCGCGACTATTAGACAAAGGAGGTGGAGCGGTTTAAGCTTTTAACCATTGCGCTATATCGGAATCTAACATCGTTGACATATGTATGGGTGCTCATAGCATACCTCTCTTATCGCCGCTTCGGGAATAAAGGAGTGACTGTAGATTTATATTTTTATATAAAAAACAGTAAGTTACGATTTTCGTCCCGTCCGACTGTGCCAGACGTAACACATACATTTTCGACGAGCTAGTAATTCAGAGACGCGCCGCTGTAACGAGCGCCGTCTTCCGTCCAAACACCCGGGAAATTAATTAAACGGAACGAGGTTTCGATCAGTCTTAAATTGGTAATCTTAAAGAAAAAAAAATAACATAGTCAAGAGTCTCCGTAACCAGCGAGTGGGTGTGATACGATCTATGAGAGTGTAGGAAGCCAGCGATATCTGTAAGGAAATAACCTATTGGAAGTCTGTTATCTCGGCCTACCCTCCAAGGAATCTGGCGTGATGACATGAATAGAAAGGTAAATTAAAAAAAAAACTTATTTGGAAGCCAAATGACAATAAAATAAAACGGCCAGTTCATACACGCAACAGCGCTTAGTCGCTCCAGGCCACGAACACAATCGTAATTTGTAATAAAAGTTTAACAACAGACAAATGAAGTTATCCACGGCAAGCGAGTTCGGGAACGGTGTGATGAAATATGTGGACAGAACTGTGAACTTCCGTGGGCGCGCTGAAAGGGTTTAAGTGTTCCCGCCGAAAACAGTTTAGCTTGTGGATAATGTTTTCCCTGACATCTCGTATAACTTTGTACGAGAAATTATTTTGTAGTTTATACAGTTGCTTCTCTGTAACAGGCGAGAGTGTATATGCGAGACGAATTATGAGAGCGGCGGAAGCCAAAGACGTCTGTGAGAAAAGAACCTGGTAGACTCTGTATTCTCTACGTACCCCGCAAGGGATCTGGCGTGATGATATAAATAAACAGATAAATATTGTTGTGTTTCTATAAATTCTTACAAAGTACTTTGATACAGTATGTGTTAGTGACCGGCTAGCGAATGCTTGAATTTAGAATTTAGCTCGATAGCCTGGTGCTGTTTAATCCAGTTAGTAAAACAGCTTTTGCTCTATCTAGACCGTCATCAAGATCATAATTAAAGTTCTCAACAACAAAGAGGCTATAGCACAATCGCCTTTAAAAACTGCGGATTAAAATGCTATAAATCGCTGGGCCATCAATTCGCAGGCTAATACAATGCAGGGCTGGCCCAGACAAGTGAGTGACAAGGACAGAACTTTACTACTGTTGACGCGGCTAAATGGCCCCGAGGGTATTAAGCCATTTTTCGTTTTTTGGCAATTAAATAATCATCTGAAGGCGTTACTAAAAACTTACCTGAATAGAGTTACGACTCGCTTTGATGGGCAATTTATTTAATTTGTTCTTTTTCTTTTGTTCGATTACATTAAAATGTTGTTGTTTGTGGTCAGTTGGTTGAATGGTGGTTTTGGACCAAGGTTTAGGGCCCAAACTGGATGTTTCTAGTTCTATGTCTAGACCGTAGAGTTGTCACTATTATCAGCCAAAAGACGTATACTACAGCACAAAGGCGTCTCCAAGAATCATCACAACGACCGGCTTTATGCGGTACGCGCAGAATTTACCCGCGACCTTCATCAGATCAATGGTTTACCTTATGGTAACATAGCGCCATAGAATATATTTCCATGACCAAGCGACCATGTCAAGTTTAAATAAACAAATAACATTTTATACAATATTTTATCGTGTAAGTAGGGCCCGAAATGAGGCCAGTAAAACGTAAATAAAAGTAAAAAAGTATATGTATTATTACAACATTTTTTGCATATACGAGAAGTGGACGAGATAAGTGTTTTATGAAAGAATTTTTGCGGCAAGTTCCAACAGTAGGTGGCCACAACCTGCCTTTACCAATTTGCACGGAATCCGCTTAGTCGTGTTTGGTCTAATATCTCTTACAAGGTGAGAGATATCTCACAAAGTAAGAGATATTAGGCCCAACACGACTAAGCGAATTCGTGAGAGAAGGCCTTGAGCTAACAGTGAGACAGTCTGGACAGGATTACTGATAGAGAGATAAAGAATTTATCTCTATAAATCTCTATGTCATAAAGATTTGATTAAAGTGATTGCTGAAAAAATGAACGCTAAAACCAGTTAAGAGCAGTCAGATTAGACACAAAACTTTAAATTAAAATAGTTTTAAGAGCTAATTATATATTTACTAAGGTGCAACATGAAAAGCTAATTAACATAATTTGTACAGAATATTCGTGTTGTATTTACATAATTAAACGTAAAAGGTTTTCAGTGGAGATTTTTAAGTTTATATTTTAGAAAATACGGGATTTAATCAGTGTACATTTTATGTTATATCTCTGATGTGATATTATTAATTTCACTTTTCATATAAAAGCGGTTTATAATATTGTTTCAAAAGTCTTTCTATGGTAATGGGCAAAATTCTTAATATACTCAAAATTCTTCTATCTCTACCTATAATATCATCACGCCAGATCCCCTTCGAGTCGGCATAGTGTACAGAGTACCAAAAATTTAATTTCCTAAAAACCTGTGTCGCCTCCTCCTCTCTCATAATACATCTTATACATGGTCGCTGGTCACATAGACTCTTTAATTGTCAACCAAACAAGACATTGTTGTGTGTACCTTGATTATGATGTTGAAATCCAGACCGATTTTGACCAAGGCGATTGCATCAACGCAGTTATTGTTGACGATCGTGCGCTCGCATGTGCCTTATGTAGCCAAATTTCTTGGTAAGGATCCTAGCACATTACGGGCATGTCAGTACATCGTTAACATAAAAATAATTGATCGCCACGGGCGGTCGGGCTTTGTGTCAAGGTCAGCGCATTGCTGAGATTCAACGTTCCGGACTTTGGATTTAACCAAAGTCCACCACTCCGATAGGCTTGTTTTTCCCACTGAGAGGGCTCAATGCTGCTCCTCTTCATGTGGCGTTTTAGCACATCTTTGTACCCAAGGAGTTGTCCATCATGCTTGCCCTCCTCAAGTCAGTGTGCCTTCCAAAGCACGGAGACGCTCTAATATGAAACTATGTACGCTCTGCCTATAATAATATAATAAATCCACCTATACTGTCCCACTGTTGGGCAAAGGACTTCTCTCGCAAATTGAGTTAAGAGAGATCATACTTCACCACGTGGACCCAGTGCAGATTGGTGGAGGCAGGTTTGCGGCCACTATAAAGCTTCCTATAAGGCTTTTAACTTGGCGTAACTAGGACTAACAGCTTAGCGTGACTTCGGAAGCACGGAGACACTCGAATATTTGAATGGCAAAACCAGTTACCCATCTTGTACTGACTGAGTCAAACGCTGCTTATCCCTGCAGCGCTAGGAACTCTTCAACACTAGGAATTATAACTTATTTCATTGCAGTGCAGTGTAACTTTCCTTATCTGTGCGTCTCACGGCGTATCTAATAACAGGAGGAGACCCGCCCTGTTTCGCCCCGTGGGATGGTTCGACGGATTTGCATTTATATTGCTGGAGTTTTAACCAACACTTGCATTCTGTACGTATCTTTGCTTACGATACTGAAATGATGAACTTTGATTTCGCAAAACTCATTATTATTAGTACGAAGTTATAAACGTCTAAGTAGTATCTGTAGTAGAGTAGCTTACAGATGTTGAATAGGTACAAAAAATATGGGTATTATTATAAAATTTACACAAAAGATAATAAGTTTGTGTATCCGAATTTTTTTTGGAATTTGATTGATATTGTGTATTTTTAACGATACTAACGTAACTAAATAAATCATATAAAAAAAATTGAGTCGTCTTGTATTTTTTTTATTATGTTCTCAAATTTCTGGACTCTGTTAATAGGTTTGAACACAATACAAATTGATGACATTGACGTTAGTGTTGCACGATGCGCTAGAAATGAGCCATAGTGGACATAAAAATAAAGTGTTATCTTTTAAAAAAATGTTGTGATATGCTATCATTGTAATAACTATTTGACGGACGATTAAGCGCAGTGGCTAAGAGCTCAAGCCTCTCCGCCCACTCTGTCTAATGGTCGCGGGTTCGATTCCCGCACGGGACAAATCTTTGTGTGATCCACAATTATTATTTCGATCTAGGTATTTGTCTTTGTATATTTTCATGTTTGTAAACGCACCGCGACACAGGAACAAATCCCGGTGCGGGCTACTTAAATTAAATCTAAGCAATCATTTTTTTTGTTTCTATGACTTTTTAATTAACTCAATATTTTGAAGGTATAACCCTTCTAACTTTTTTATTACTTTACTTCTTAAAGCTTATAAATTGAAGCTGTACTAGGTCCTACACTTCGATTTTGAGCCAAGTCAATTTTTTTTTTTCAATTGCTGTTCGTGGAGCTACAATCAAAGCACAGTGGACTCTATATCTGGATTTTCTCAAGCTTTTTCAAACAATAGTGTATTGATCATTATAGTTTAAGGCCTACACTATAACATGTACATAGTAACACGCACAAATATGCACCAATTATGAGCAAATTCAACTTTTTTCAGTTGATTTATATGGATGACATTATTGTCTTCTATCCCTCAACATCTCTAAGGAAGATCTATAATCAAGAGCGTTGGTTTTTCTTAGTGCTTACCCTAAAAGAACTTATCTATATTGTCAGATAACGGACATATTATGCTATTTACTGTCGAGAAAATCCTGTTTACAATAAAACACGTTGTTCATTTGCAAACAATAGTCCCAAGAAACCTTACGCTTTACTACTCAAGCTCTGCCTCTGTTCCTGTTTGTAGTTATGTTCTGGATGTCTACATTTACGGATGTAGCGGTTAATGTTAAGGATATTTTATTGTATCAAAAAATCTTTATGGTTTTGATTAAGTTTGAGTCGTTTTATTAAAATATAATAATGGATCTGAACTGATTAGCAAGTCATTTGAAATTTCTTGGTTGGTTGTTTTCTGCCAAATTTTCGTGTTTACTCGAGACGTTATCATCTATAATTCTTGTTTCGCGATACTGAAGATACTTCAGATAGTTTTTAATTGGAATTACACCGAAATTAACAAAGATGGTTTGCTAGTCTACGTGCGAAGACCAACCCGTACAATTATAAATATAATTTTATCGTAGTTTTAGCGTATTCCTTGAACTTTATTATACGGTGCTCTGACAAAATTACGAGTAACGACTCAAAGTAATTTTGTCAGAGCACCGTATTATATTGATCGTAAATATTTTTTGTAATCTTCATCAACATCAGTTACAGAAGCTATGGTTTTACAGTCTGCAAAAAATCTGACTCGATTTCCATCATAAGTACCACGACCTTATTTCACTGGTGTACAATTTGATTTTTTATATACTTATTTAGGTTATTAGAATTGTTTACACTAGACATAGTATTTTAGATATATGAGCACATTATTAAGTGTAATATTTTTTCTTATAGGCTAACACCGCATGCACAAAACGTATGATTGACTTGCCTACTAAATATACTACTAAACTAAGTATATGTTTATTTTACTAGTTTAAAAAGTTCAAGATAAAAGGAAAGATTCATCATTATAAGTATATACTTATAACCACCTATCTATCTATTTGTAAACCCATTTGGTCTTTGAAAGCGTTCAAGGTATTTTTCTTCCTCCTTTCTATAATAGCCGTATGTTCACCTTCTACAATCTATGTTTTCCGATCTAATCTATAGAACATATGTAAAATACACTTCATTAAGTGTATTCAACAATGACGTTTAAGAATCTAGAATCGAATAGTTTTGAGACCAACTCTAAATCATTAATATTTTTGGAAGAAGCTTTGCATACATATGTCCTTACCAGTACTGGGTGGTTATATTTAAATGATATTAAAATCGTCAACGTTTTAGAGTATTTATGTTCAATTTTGTCATACCAGTACATGTTCTTCTAGCAATCTATAAGAAATTCGTGATTTAAAAATCATACCAAAAATAATGTTTTTGTATGTGAATAACTCTTGAAGTATAGCATTCATGAAAAATTGCCCATAACATTAAATCATTGCATTTAATGGTACTTTCCAAAGAATTACATTGCAGCCCTTAAGTTGGTGTGAAATGAGGGCTATCATTTAATTTTTTTTTTCTATTTCCAAAAAGATATTTCAACAGGAGGGTCCGTATGATTACTAATATACAAATATAAATTGACAATATTAACTATTTAATTAGAGTTTCTAATCAAATATTAAATAGAAATGTGACGAATTAGATTAAAATTATATCGAACTAGCGGTTATCCGTAATTTCACCTGCGTTATTTTTTTAATCAAACGGTGGGTCCTTCTCCCAGACAAAAATCTATCTCTCTGCCAAATTTGATCAAAATCTGTTCAGTGGCTTAGGTATAAAAAAGGCAATAGACGAACAGACATACAGACAGAGTTACTTTCGAATTTATAACATTAATATGGAATATAATTTCGATCCGTTCATTTTTAAAGATATTTTTGCAGCCGCACCTTCAAGAAGTTAGTCGCAAAGTCTTTGCTTCTGCAGGGTCCTTGAGAAGACTGCGCAATTTTCTCCCTACTGCCACTAAAATTGCTCTCGCACATTTCTTCTTCTCCCTATAATCGACTTCGCAGACGCCAGCTATCTTGATCTCATGGAGAACCAATATAACCAGCTTGAGCGACTTCAAGATTTTTGCATTAGATTCATATTTGGCCTTCGCAAATATGATCACATTTCTGAATTTCATTTAAGACTGAAGTGGTTACCAATCCGCCTTCACCGGAATGCTCACATATTATCTCTTCTTTATAATATCTTATTTAATCCAACATCTCCCACTTACCTCAAAGAACGATTTGAATTCCTTCACGACACACATTCAAGGTTTCTAAGGTCATCGGAGAACCTAAAGCTAAAAACACCAATGCATTCTACCAACTACTTCGATAAATCCTTTACTAATCAAGCCGTTCGCTTGTGGAATGCATTGCCTGTGATAGTCCGTCGTGCACAGTCGTTGGCGTCCTTTAAAAAAGATGGTTCACTACCACTTTCTTCATTTATAAACTCTCCATTGCACACTCTCTGTATTGTGTGTAAGATATATTTATATATTTGCATAGTAGTATATGTGTATATATGTATGTATATAATGTTGTATTATATGTATGTAAGTAATATGATGACAGTATGTTTTATTTAGGTTTATAGTGTATGCCACCATAACTGCCCTATTCCTTATGTTACTTCTTCCAATACATTGATTGTCTTGAAGAAATTGCATTTAGCGATAAGACCGCCAATTGTACCTAGCTGTTGTTAGCTTTTTTTGTATATAATTAATTATAAATATCACTGGTGTGTAATAAAAAGTACTCTATCTATCTATCTATATGCTATAACTTATAAGGCGAATAATACGCTTTGCGATCACGAGATCCTGGACTCAAATCCTAGGTCGGCAAATGTAGTTTTTCTAATAAAAAAATCCCGGTGTCAGTCCGGAGTTTCGTTTTGTGCCCGATATATGGCCAAAGTCGCGCCCCTTAATAGATGGGATCTATCATCGGCTGCGAAAATTGAGTGTACACAGCCACCTTCTGCCACCCCCGCTTGGGGAATGTAGGCGTGGTGATGTTATTTCTGTAGTCTACAGGAATAAAAACTTTTTCATTATGGTTTGATTGTTTTTAATTAAGATCCTTTTGATCTCTTTTGTGATATTTGCCATTATTATCTGGCGTACTATGTTTAAGCCCGAATTAATAATTTACAGCCAGCTTCCTGGGTGTTCGATCAAATGGTTTTAACGAAATGGAGGTTTTGGCTGAAAACCAGCGTTGGGGGAGACTTTGTTCCCCTCCAGCACATGCTGAGCCCAGAGCCTTTCGGCACAGCTTATACCCAGGCAAACGACACAAGAAGCAGTAGCAGCAGACTTGCCTTGTTTTTCTTTTTTGTAGAATAAATATGTTTTTTTTTTCTTTTTATTAAATGAATACAAGGTGTAACATAATAAACGCAAGACCTGAAGGTAGTTCGTTCTAAATCGATAACTGAATTGATTCCAACTATTTTTAATGAATATTACACATTTTTTTTTACATTGTAAAAATACTATTACTCCCTTAGTGCGCTATAATCAACTAAATTTATGCTTGATTCAAAGCAATACGGAGATTTCAAATGCATTTCTAAAACGTATTTCGTAATAAGCATACATAAACATACAAGTTTAATTGTTAATTTGGGTATAAAAGTGCGAAATAAGGGGTTAAAATTTGATAATTGGAAAATTTATTTCGTATGGAAATTGTGAAGCAATTATCTAATCGGGGTGTCTGAGGTCTTGCGCTATTTATGATACACCTTTTATTAAAAAACCATCTAAATTTAGCTAGTATAAAGACCTTAAGTAATTAAGTTAATTGCAAGTATAAGGACCATTTTTTATCACCCCTAGCTCCATTGCCGGTCGTCAAATCGTCTATATTTTGGCTGCTAATAAAATAAAACAGCCCTTAAACCTCTGGGGTATGCATTCACCGTAACGCGTCGTGTTACGATAACTTCCTAAAATTATAGTGTCATAGTATTGTTTGTTACTGGATGTGTCTATTCCGATCTCGGTTTCGAACTTATTCGCGCCTATATTAAAAAGGTCGCCTTTTTAATACAGGCCGCTACTTTGTAAGCGTGTTCAACTATCGGTCCATCGGTCGCCGCCGCCTACGCACCTGACTCCCCTCCTATCAGTTGCTGCCGGCGCCTGTGGCATATTCTCAACGACTCCTAATGCCCTTACTTCCCTCCTTATGAATACAGATAGCGCACATAAGATCAGACACTGACCTTACCGGCAAGGTCGAAGAATCCCTTGCCCACCGCCGGCCGGTGCAAAGCACCACGGCGTGACACCTAGTATACGTTCCCCGTAGCGACTGCCCCAGCCGAGGCCCTTCCTTCTTGAGGCACCCTTGAGCTAGTTGCGCCCTTGCCTTTCTGGCTCGAGCGTTGTGGTTGCTCGCTCGCCCTCTTGTCCGGTAAAGCTGTAAAGGCCCGCGGCCATTAGCGTAGATCATTCATACACACAAAAAATCTCACTGGAGTGGGATTAAAGCAAATCATTACTCAAAGTTATCGTATCGTCGTTAGTTGGTTATAGTTAATAAGGAGGGTACTTATTATAGTCTTTTATTCGCCGTAACGCGGCGCGATATGATAACTACGTGAAATGATCGCTTAATGGTAGTGTCTGACCGAACCTTCGGCTCGGCTTCGGCGGCCAAAGGTTCTTTGTAAATACCGAAATTGAACGATCTATTAAGATTTAAGATTTACGAATGCGTACGCCGCGGGGAAGGGCGTCGCACTGGCCGGCCACCGTTGCCAATTAATAACCAAATCAAAACAAAGCAAGTTTGTTAATATAGTAAACATGACTTTTTAAAAATTTAGTCAATAATGAACCAAATTTCTTAGGGTTATTAACCCTTAGCCTCAGCTTCGACCGAAGGTTTTGGCGATGGCCTATTAATCAGCTTCAGCTTCGGTACCGGTCAAAAATCGACCTTCGGTTGGACACTATTTAGTGGTTTTCCAGTGGCATACAGAATACTATTACACATTCATTTCGCGAAGTTATCTTAACGCGCCGCGTTTGGCCATAGCAAATAAAGTCTTGTTGTAATAAAGGTGAACCTAGTACAGCGCCATTTTGCGTTTATTTTTCTGATGCTTGTGACATAAACGTGGCTTAATTTGCTGGCTTCTAAATACAAATAAATTGTGGAAGGATGGTTATTTTTTCTAGTGCTAAGCCAACAAATAAAAGGTTTTAGTAGCTCTATTTTTTATGGTAATGATTCTAAAGTCTGTTTAGTTGCGATTATAAAAATTAATCAACGTGCAAAATTACAATCAATAAATTTTACATTGTAAAAAATTGAATTATAGTTTTTCATCACGCCAGATCCTTTGCGCGGTAGGCAGAGAGTACAAAGTTCCAACAGGTTCTTTCCTTATATACCTCTCTGGCTTCCTCCACTCTCATAGCTCGTCTCATACACGCTCGCCGGTTACGGAGACTCTTAACTTGTCCTTCAGATAAGACCCAGTCTATTTGGTCATGGTAAGATAGTCTAGGTCTTCCCCGGTACCTACATTCTTCCACTTTCTGGCGTGATGATATAGATAGATAGATAGTTTTTCTATCCCGCCATACCTCTCCTTGTAGACTTATTTCACTACCTCCACGCTCAAACACACTTACTGGTTACGGAGACTATTGAATAGCCAACCAGTTAAGACATAGTCTATCTGATCATGGTAAGATAGTCTAGACTAAAAAAAAATAGTTTTATCTTAAGTACTTATTCAATTCTTCTAAACATGTTACTTGTCGCGACGTCGCTATTGTAGAAAAACAGAAGCGCAAAAATATGAACAAAAGATCACGTATTTAAAAACTTTCCGGGCTACATTCTGCGATTATAAAAAATACATAAATTGTAAAAACTAATAGTATATGTGCGTACGGGTACATACGCAGTAATAAAAACCAACCCTCCGGTAACTAGAGATTTAAACCAGCACTTTTAAAACCCAGTTGTAATTATTTGCTGGTTTACCTATTTGCCTAAACAAATACAATTTCGTATTTGAGTAAATACAGTGACGTAATTAACTTAAATAAATGGAACTTAGTAAATATGTGTTAGGCACGTAGGTTTTTCAAACCTAAACAAATGTTAGACCAGCATTCGTGAGATATTTATTTGGATATGTACTGTAAACGTTTTAATTTATTTGTATAAGCATTGGGTACACAAGCATTTATAAGTAACAAATCGTAATGTTTTATTACTATAATATGAACACAAATAGGCGGGCCAAACTGTGTACCGAATGGGTCCTACAACAAGGTCATTGTCACCGAGGCAGGCCCAAAAAGCGGTGGCGCGCTGACTTCGACGCATATCTATTATTGTAACAGCATAGCTATTATTATAATAATAACAATATTAGCCCTGTTAAGAAACTGTTCCACCGTTAGTACGGGCCTCCTTTCAATCTGAGAGGGTTTAGGCCATAAGTCCACCACGCTGGCCAGGTGCGGATTAGCGAACTTCACACACTTCGAAAAACTCTTAGGCATGCAGGTTTCCTCACGATGTTTTCCTTCACCGTTAAAGCAAGTGATAATTTTTTTTTATAATTATCACTACTGTTTAGTTGCGTGCCAGGGTTTGAATCCGAGACCTCTGACTTTGCAGTCCAACGGTCTAACCACTAGGCTATCACTGCTTTTTCATAGCTATTTTGACAGGGGATAAACATCGTTTAAGGAAAAAGAGGGAGAACTTTTCCCAGCAGTAGGACACATTAGGTTCATCAAAAAATACGAACTTAAGTTTGTTATAGAAGTGTGAATATAAAGTCTAAAAAAATATATACTGTCAAGTACACGGAAGAAAAAAGATATAGTTTTTGTTCTTCTGTGGCTACGTATAATTTCCCAAGAGGGAATGGCAGAGATGTATCTACTATCTAGACACACATCGTCGTCGATTTTTGGTCCTCATGGAATGGAAGAAGAGCTTATTGTCATTATACTGGACAGAAATTCTGACTTTGGTCTGCTAATGTGTATTTTTGTCAAATGACGCAATCATGGTTTCATGGCATGAAAATATATTGGTAATAATTATATTAAACACGTAACTGTACCGACATTGTTGGCCGATATCCAAATTGATTTTGTCCAGATAAGAGACGATGAGATCGCTTCTTGAGTAGATATTGAGTCGGATCCTATTAAAATTGGCTATTGGCTTAAGTTTCGCTGTTATTAAGCCGTATTTTGGCAAAACTGGCTGATTGTTCCATAAGTACCCTTTTCATATATCTGCATCAGCGAGGTAATCAACATCAAAACTGACTGATTCTACTAAAGTATCCTTTCACAGATATTAAGAAAATGTGGCACAACGTATCACTATCTACTCTTTCCGGAAAAAATGGGCGTGAAAGTTATAAAAGTTTAGAAAATAAACGATAATTTCCACAAAATAATCCCTCAAACGAAATTATACAAGGACACATGTAAAGCATTATCCGAAAACCAAACGGCTTTCGGTGGGAACACTTAAACCTTTTCGCGTGGGCGAGAAAGGACCATACCCTACAGAACTTCACAATTCTGTCCAATTATATTTCTATTGGCAGTGGAGTGGGCAGGCCCCCTACAAGATGGACCGATGACTTGGTGAAGGTCGCGGGTAGAAGTTGGATGAGTACAGTACAAAGCCGGTTGTTGTGGCGGTCTCTAGAGGAGGCCTTTGTCCTGTAGTGGACGTCTTTTGGCCGAAGAAGAAGAAGAAGAGAATATTTCTATTTATATTTCATTACGCCGCTTCCGAACTCACTCGCTGGGGATTACCTTCATCTGTCTGTTGCTAAAGTTTTATTACAAATTACGTTTGTGTTCGTGCGGCCCGGATCGGCTAAGCGCTGTGGCGTGTACGGTTTCATTGAGTAATTACTCCGCAGTTGCAAAATTGCTAAACGACGCTAAATTGGTTAGGAATTATGTTTCAGGACCAATACTGGGTTATGGAATTATGGTTTTCATAAAATAGAAGTAGCAAAAATATATAAGATCTAGGGAACCTTCAAATTACTAGATTCAGGAAGTGTCATGGATAAAATGTCTAATCACAACTATGGCATGACCTCATGTTTTTGCAGAAATTTTCTGTAACTTCGTTTCGTCTGCTGTCCCACTGCCAAAATCAAATACCTTATTTCATAAATTGAGGCGACAGAAATTGAGTCATACTCCACCACGTGGACCTAAAGTGGATCTGTGGAGGTAGGATTGGCGCCATTAGCTGTTGGAACTAATCAAACCATCCTTAAGACCTGCACTAGGCTTAACGAGTTCCACATTTAATGGTAGCCGGACCAACACGTGCCTTCCGAAGCAAGGAGATTCTCAAATAGGAAATGCTACAAACAGTCACCCATCTTTGACTGACCGAGCCGGGCACTGCTTTAACTAATAATAATAATAATAATAATTTATTGACCCAAAAAAAAGTTAAACCTAATGTTTACAGTAAAATGTACACAATAAATAAAAAAAAAAAACAAACAGTAGGCTATAAGCATAGGAATTGGAACCCTGTCTCCTAAACTAGGTGTATAAACCTGTATCTTAGGAGTCAGTGAAACAACCGTTACAATGTCACTTTAGAGCCTGGAGCTAAAATAGACAATTAAAGAGAGAAAAAAATAAAAAATAATAATTAAAAATGTATGTATTATGTGTAATTTGTAGAGTGAGGTGTGAGTGGCTGTGAGTCATGTAATTATATGTAGGGAATGTGTTATGTGTGTAGAGTATGTGTTTATTATGGTGTATGTTGTATGGGGGGGTAAGTGAAAGTGTTTGATAGCCTTATACACAATTTATGCGATCACTAGGCGCCTAAAGTACGCGAAACTAGGTCCTCAGTCTCGTCATAAGTGAGTGATTTAAGATAAGTTGTTAATTTTAATTTAAGTTGGAATTTGTTTGTGACATTAAATATGTTTAAATGTTTATTTAGGGTATTATATAGATGTGGACTGGAAATAGGATACTGACGCCTAGCGAAAGCTGTACGATGCGACTTCAGGGGAAATACCCTGTATTTGATTCTACCTGAAGGCTGGACTGCAGGGCGTGTGGAATGTTTGCGAAGAGTAGTTAATAGAATGTAGAGTTGCCTTACTGTCAAGAAAGTGGACTCCGAGTAGAGTTGAACTGTAGGGTACCTAATTGGTTTCGAAGACATTACCTTCAGGACCGCCCGTTGAGCACGTTCTAGTCTAAGGAATTCGCTTTTGGACGCGCCGCCCCAGACAGCAATGCAATAGGACAATAAAGATTGGCAAAGAGAGCAGTAAACCAGATCTAAGGTTTTGCGATCAGCTACTTTACGTAATTTTTTGAATATGTAGGTAATTTTACGTAATCGAACCACTAGCGAGTCAATATGTTTATGCCAATTTAAGTGCTGATCAATGTTAACCCCTAGGTATTTGACACTAGTTGTTCTCTCAATTATTGGGCAGGTACATTGAGCAGATGACGTACATGAATGGCCCTTTAAGACGTAGGAATTAGGTGGGCAAAGATTGGACCTAATGCTAAAAGGAACATGGACAGTTTTATTAGGATTCAGGGTGAGAAGATTATAGGCTAACCACTTCATGACACCAGATAATGCAACTTCTGCGTTATTATAGGTTTGACGCCAATCGGGTCCATCAATTAGTAGTGCGGTGTCATCTGCGTAGGTAAAGATTTTACAATTATCTATGGAGAGACTACAGAGGTCGTTGATATAGAGTAAGAATAGCGTTGGACCTAGTATGCTACCTTGAGGAACACCGTAGGAGATAGGTATTTCATCACTGATATGATTGCCAATCTTTACCATCTGGGAACGGTCTTGAAGATAGTCGGCAAACATTTTTAAGGGTATGCCTCGAATGCCTATGTGCTCCATCTTAGTAAGTAAAATTGGGGCAGAGACGGTATCGAAAGCCTTACTTAGATCAAGGAAGATTCCAAGGCATTTATGCTTTGCATCCAGTGTCTTAACCACATGATCAGTCAAGGCCAGTGTAGCATTTTCGGTGCTAACCCCAGGTCGGAAGCCAAATTGGTTTTCGGCGATATGCTTGTGTCTATCAAGGTAGCTTATAAGACTTTTACTTAATAGACGCTCTAAGATCTTTGACAATGTAGAAAGGACAGAGATAGGCCTATAGTTACTGACATCTGCTTTGGAACCGGCCTTAAAAATTGGATGAACTATAGCCTTTTTTAACGCTTTGGGAAAAACCCCACTAGAGATACATAGATTACAGATACGTGTAACGATTGGAGTTAAAACATGACGCGAGGCCTTAATTATAGAAGCCGGTATACCGTCCCAACCAACAGAACAATTCGACTTTAAACCTAAGATTATTGAGTCGACTTCATACTCAGTAGCTTCCATGATCACCATAGAGCTAGAGTGACTAGTGTGGAAGGTTCTAGTAGGGTGAGGAAATGGTGAAATATTAGCGGCAAGGTTTCCACCGATAGTCGCAAAGTACCTATTTATAAAATTGAGGGAAGAGACTGGGGAGCTGTGTAGGCTTAGAAGATCGGAAGATAACTGAGGTTGGGTATGCATATCGGAGACTTTTTTAATAACGTCCCAAGTGGCTTTAATGTTATTCTTTGCTTTAGCAAATTCCTGTTTCTCATACGCACCCTTGAGCTTACGAAGCAGAGAATTGCAGTAGTTACGATAGCGGGAATAACTAATTTTAAGTATATCATTGTTTCTGGTGTTTTTTAATTTTGCGTGCATACGATCACGGTGGCGTATGCAGCGCAGAAGGCCAGGGGTAATCCAGGGTTTCAAGATTCTTAGTTTTCTAGGTACAGTGCAAATTAGCGTATTCTGATTAATGATAGAGGAAAGGTTATTGACTAATGTATTAACGGCCTCATTGGGGTCAGTAATTGTTTCTATGGGGGACCAGTCAGTACATTCTATAGAATTTATGACAGAACTATGGTCGATTTTGTATTTCGTACTCACCACGCCCGATTTTGGGTTATAGGATTCAAGAAAAAGTAACAACGGTAAGTGATCGGTGATCGCGGTCTCAATGACAAGGGTTGTAGCTGGCAAGTTAGTTTTTAATAGAATATGATCTAGGCAGTTGTTAATACGAGTGGGAAATAGATGAGCTGGGAGGAGCCCGTGTGAAGCCGCACAGTTTAAGTATTCATCAGAACGACTGTCTAGGTTGCCATTCTTGATGTCAATGTTAATATCTCCCATTAAGATGACCGTGTTAGTCGATGCTGAAAGAACATTGTTTAAGCTATCAATGAAAGTGTGGATGTCTTTATAAGAAGGCGAACGGTAAAGAATAATGAGTGTGATCTCATTACCGATATGGCAGATTAATGAATTGGCACCTTCGAAGTGAGGCTCAGAAACGTTGCATTTAACAGTTGTTTTAATATAAATTGCACAACCATCGTTTTGGTTTTTAGTATTTTTTGTGTAGAAGGATATAAAGCCCTCAAGCACGGGCATAAGAGAAATTTTGCTTAACCAGCATTCGGTTAATACTAAGATGTCACATTGGAAGCCAATTTGATGCATAAGAACGGGAACTTCATCAAAATTCTTACAGATACTACGTATGTTGAGATGAATAATTTTCAATCCTCCAGAGGGATTAGGAATGTATTGCAAACAATTTTGTGTTTTACATTTGAATGATTTGGAGACACTGAGCGAGTCAATATCGTTTTGTATATCCACTAAGTTAGCCATTTGTAAATGAAAACGAAACAAGAGAACACAAATACGCAACTACGGAAAAAGTTAATTGGTAATAAGTGTAAGGTACCATGAGAAAATTGAATGCAGCAATGGTGACCAGGAAAAGGGAGTAATTTCACTACACATAGAAAACGTAATATGTGAATGAGAGCTTTATAGATTAAAATTAGTATATTATACCCAGTTTTCACTAAAATTTTGTAATGAATGTGTAAATCTGTAAGATGTAGAGAGTTATTGTGTGTGTCTGTAATGTGGGAAAGTAGCTGAGTGTATTGTATAAGGCACCCAGAGTATAACAATTGATAGGTTAGATTATATATTAAAACATGCATGTTGCTGTAATATCTGATTTTAGACATTTGTGTAAGAAAAACGTAACTAAAAATATGATTAATATAGAGTGACACTCCATGTAATTTAATATAGAGAGACAAAAAATAAGTTATAAACATGCAAAGTAAATTGTAATGTAATAATTTTGATGACGAAAGAGTTTGACAAATATTAAATGAAAACAAAAACAAGGATCGTTCAAGTCTTTTGGAGCAGCGCGGAAAAACATTCACTTGATTTGATCTGGATGTGTTTATCTCCATCAGTCCTGCGTAGAAAAATTCGCCCATTCGTAGACCAGCAATGTTTGTAATTATGTGATTTCGCAAAAGCCCTTGCTTGGTGAAAAAGTTTACGCAATGTTTGAGGCAAGTATTCCGCAACGTATATAGGTGAGCGGTTTCCTTGTAGACCAATTGTCGCCGTGTTTAGTTTGTCGGACACAGAGCGGTTTTTATTGTAATTTTTAACACTCCTTAGGACCATATTTTTCTTCGGAACAGTCATAAATTCTGTAATTATAGGCCTATTTGACTCAGTTTTACCCGGTAAACGATAGATATCCCTGATTTCACTGGGATCTAGCTTTATCTGGAGAGCTTTGCATGTATTCATGACCACCATCATAATGTCTTCAGAGCTTTCATTTTCCGAGTGCGAGACATTTCTAATTTCTATACTGGAAGATCTGTAACTTTGTTTCAAGTCATTTAACTGAGACTCCAAGTGAAGAATATAATTTTGTTGTTTTTGTCGTTCAAATTGCAATTTACAGACCTCCGATTTTATGTCCTCATAATTTTTATTTATAAACTCCATAGATCTTTCAATCTCAGAATACGATTTCTGTATGAGTGTATTTTGTTGTTTTACTTCGGCGATATCGTTCACCAATCGGTTTAGTATGGCATCTTGGTCTGTCTTCCACGTTGATAGTAAGCCCATGAATTCTTTTTTGAATGATTTGAAGTCATTACTATTAGGTGAGGAATCGGTACGTGGTCGTTTAGACCTAGTAGAAACATTATAGGTATCGAATTCTTCGTATTGTGACTCTGACATATCGGGTGTTGAAAGCGCGTGTGTTGGGGCTGGCGAAGCAAATGCACTGATTGGCGGTGAGCGATTGACTCTGGGCATATTGCTTCAATTTTATTGTAATTAAATTAACAATTTTATAAATTCACAAAAAGCAAATCTTTTTGATCAGGCTTGATCCTGCAGACTCTGCGTGTCCGTGCGCCTTAAGCGTATACACCACCAGGCCAGTAGGTTACTTTCCTATGTGGCGAATGTTAGTAGGCCATTCTAGTAAACATTCGTAACATAAGATGACGACATTCCACTGCTAATGAGTCTATTGTTTGATTTTTTTTACACTGTTGTTCGACACTGGTTTTAACGAGTTTTTTCCGAACTGTTTTTGTTGATAACTTTTGACCCACTTATCACTTTTTAAATCTAAAAACACAGATGTATAGTAAATTTTGTCCTCTATCCACAGATATATTTTAATCAGCAAATTGAGAAATTTTTACCACTTTTTGACTTAGTTATCGCTAAGGATACCATGACCACGCATCGTGACAAGTGCCTCTTGGGTAGATTTACATATCCAAAGCTTCTCCATACTCTCGTTTTTCTTGTGAGAAGTAAGATATTTGAGTTATTTTGACGTTTATTTCCACGATTGTAATGTAAATACCTTTTATTTCAATAAATTGGTGCGATCCGAATAAAACAATCACTGGAAAAGCGCCAGCAAAAATTTAAAACAATAATCATTTTTGATACATAGCATAATAAATTACTTGATTCATAGCATAATAATTTCCATAATAAAAACGCAAATTTCGGTCCCATTCATGAAATTAATAAACGTGGCTTGTTCTGCCTCGTTCGAGTTAAACAACTGTAGTCAAAATGGCGACAATAAGTAATTATTGGAAATTCGCTGCATTGTATAATATTTATGAGTTGGGTTTAATAGCATTGAGTCACTGATTGAATCAGCCGTAGCTTTGCAGATAACTTTCAAATGGTCAATAATACTTTCTACGTCAATTAAATGAAGTTTTCAATGAAAAATCCTAGATCTCTGGAAAGTCCCAGGGGCTACGGCTGAGATATGAGAGGATTTAACGTTATCATTGTTACAGATCCCTTGCGAGAGTAAGTAGTGAGTACAGAGTCCTAATAGGTCCTTCCTTATAGACCTCTTTCGCTTCTTTTACATACATATATTCACGCTATGGTTAGGAAGCCTATTGACTTGCCTATCAGATAAGACATGTTTTATAAGGTCAAGTTAAGATAGTCTTCAACGTTTTCGGTACCTATATGTTTCCACTCTCACATTGTATATTTATTATGTCATTTTTTCTTCCGATATTCTTCCTATGGTATGTGATAACGACCGGAGTAAACCCTTTCTTATCTTTGTACTGATACTTTTTTGTGTCGAACGTGATCGTTCGCATTTGAAACAACGTATTACTTATGAGACTAAAGGTAATTCGAACAGTAAAATATTAGTGTTTCACATAGACCAGTATCCACAAGCAGCACCCGTCTACGAATATGACTACTAAACCAGCCATCACTCTCCTCAACCATATTGGAGGGAAGGAAGTCACATGCACCATAAAGCCACTGCCATATCACAGCTTACATGCATCCTCGCCTTTTTAACCGACTTCAAAAAGGAGGAGGTTCTATGTTCGCCTGTATGTATGCTTTTTTTATGTATGTTCTGCGATATTTCCGTCAATTGTGGACCGATTTTGATGTTTTTTTTTGCATTGGGTTCAGTATATCTCCAAGGTGGTCCCATTTTAATTTTATTGGCATTGGACCTTGGATTTAGAAGATACACCAGGGAACTCCTTAATGACAAACAATAGGCATGTGTAAATTGAGATATTATGGGTATTACGTCAATCCTATAGGTACCCTACTATAGAATAATTCACTCGTCACTTAAAATTGTAAAATAAAAATCTTTTATAAAAAAAGGTAAACCGACTTCAAAAAGCAATAAATAAATATTTGAAGTCAGTGCTGGTGCAGTCGGTTACTTGGTACCGACTTCAAATATTTAATTTTTGCTTTTTATATATATATATATATATATATATATATATATATATATATATGCATTACACGTCTTAAAGCTCATGATAATATAGACCTACCAAGTGCGTATAAATACATCTTCACGATCACTCTATTAAGAGTTTAGTAAATAAGAAGACTAAATACACGGTTAGCATTGCAAATAAGCTATAATCTTATTGTTTCAGAAATAAATGCGACTTATTTTCGTCTTTGACCCCTCAATGCTCCTTCGGAGAAATCCGATTAGAAACGAGCATGGAATGAGTGTTTTGTTTTGGATCATTATTTCTTGTTTGCCAGAAGTGACCCGAAAGTATATTAAATAAGGAATAAAATATCTGGATTGCTTATGAAAATAACGATAACTTGTGTTAGTTATATATAAAGCTGCTTTTGGGACCGTAGCACATCTCAGCTCGTGGCCAAATTGACTTTCAACATTCGTTTACATTTATTGAAAACGAAATAATAATTTTAACTTAAAAACCATTTTTTAAATAAGCTTTTATAGCAAACACACAACGAAAATATCTTGCTTAGTTGAGGAGTTCCTATGGCTTCCTTTTCGGCTCCATCATTAGACTTTGGACACCATACACGTCTAAAGTACATGTCAAGACAAATCCAATGAGCCCAAACACGGTGAGGTTATGAGTAGTAGGTGGTTTCATTGGCCACCTTTTGGCTTCATTATCAGACCCTGAACACTATCTGGTTGTTAAGTACTGGTCAGTATCAATCTAACAACGGACTCGACGGATGATTTAGCGCAGTGGTTAAGAGCATAAGCCGCTCTGCCCACTGCGTCTAATAGTCGCGGGTTCGAGTCCCGCACGGGACAAATCTTTGTGTGATCCACAATTATTTGTTCCGGTCTGGGTCTTTGTGTATGTGAATTTTCATGTTTGTTAACGCACCCACGACACAGGAATAAATCCTAGTGTGGGGCTAAAAAAAATAAATTAACAAGCCTAAACAGGAGGGGGTTACATTGTATAATTCAGATGTTCCTATGGCCACCTTCTGACTCCATTATCAAACAAGCTCCATGGTACCATATTATTGCATTGTCATTGACTTTACATACGAATGCCAAATTTCAGCTCAATTGGATATCTGCAAATGCTTGAAAAATTTATCACAAGATTTATTTAAACCGGAAAGACAAACAAACGCACATTGAAAGCTAAATAAAAACTTGGAAAAATGTACTGTAATAACATTTTCAACGAAAAGTCACGTGGTCAGAACAGGGCGCACTTGCAACTTGGCTGGGCCTTCTAATTTATTTCCTTGATGTTCTGTTGATGAAGCCATCTCTGTGCTGTTTTTTGTGTGTGTTTACTGAGAACAGATTGACGTTACCGTGTCGTTGTCGATAATGAGTACTGCCACATTCATTCTTATATAATGAATTTGTAGTGTGAAAAGGATGGCATATGAACTCGATAGCATTACGCTAACGTCAATTACGTCTGTGCGAAGCCCTCCACATAAGGCCAGTCGTCGTGTCGATCTTTGGGATTTGGTTCTGCAATCGACTTTGTTCGGCTGGTAATAATGACGGTAGACTCATTAAATGTATTATATTTTTCTCGCTATGTAATGTTGTCACCTTTATAATTTCCTGAAATCAAGCCATAATCATATTGATATGTACTGTCACTGAAAAAGAATAATTCTCTTTTAATATGGACTAGGTTTGTTTTTTAATTCCATCGAAATCGATTTAAAACATCATTATCGACTCGATTACGTGGATAATCAAATTTGGATTCATCTGGCGAAGTTAATAGGTATCAATTTACAACATTGTTCCAGATTGATTGCATAGGTATTGGTTTACACGGTATAAATATTTTGTATCTGTATAGAGTTGTAGTGTGTATTAACTGCCATAAAATTTACCTGTATTATAAATTGCAAATCTGTTATTAATAATACAGGTGAATTATATGGCTGTTATATTCAGTTGTCGTGGAGGTCTTTGGCGGGAGGCCTTTGTCCTGCAGTAGACGGTTTTCGACGTGTGCGTGTGCGTGTGCGTGTGCGTGTGGTGTGCGTGTGCGTGTGCGTGTGCGTGTGCGTGTATGTGAATGATCTATGATGTTGGCTGCGGGGCCTTTACAGCTTCACCGGACAAACAGGGGTGCATGTATGTAGTATATTTTTCACAAATATATTTTAATATACTGCTTCGTTGATCCAGTGGTGTTTAGTGCGGCTGGCGATCACGAAGTATTGGAATTAAATCCTAGTTCAAACAACATGTCGTTTTTCTGTCTCAAAATGTAAATTTCATTCGAGAATCTGGAAATGAGGAAATGTGGGTATGTCACCGGCATTATGCCATTACATAATGTCGGTCTACTTCTATATATTTTGTTTTTGATAGAAAAGCCCCAGTAACTTTTTATCCGTCTTAAAACTCAAATCCAGGACCTCACAAGTGTCACTCCCATCATTCCACTAGACCAACCGTAATGAGAAAAAGACATTTGAACAGAATAAAGGTAATCATACTCAGTAGTCATCATAATCATCATCGTTTCAAAGTACCCATAACAGGTTACAGTACGTGGCTATTTACCTGCGTATCTGTAGATAAGAATCTCTAAGATAAGGCTGTACGCTTCGACGTCCTAATGAAAAAGGGGTCAGCAGACAAGCAACCGCGCCTAATGATTTTTTGCATTAGTTATTCCGTATATTATACAGCGAATCGAGTGACTTCCTTGCGGTATTTTTGCTACGTCAGAAATCTTCAGAAAGATTTCGGACGTAGCAAAAATACCTTCAGAAAAATTCTCAATATAAGTCCAAAGTATGAAATTGTTCCTATTGTCTCCTATTTCACTGGAACCTAACATCGTCGATGAAGGGTAGTTTTACATAGTACATTTTCACAGCCCCCGTTTAGGGTAATAGGCGTTAAGGCAATTTTTTTGAAGATAGTTTTGTAATATCAGCCTATGCTGTCACACGGCGAAGGCCTTCTCACACATTAGGTCAAATTCCACCACGCGGACACAGTGCGGAGTGGTGGAGACAGGTTTGTTTGGCCACCTGCTGTTGGAACTTATCAAGCCGCCTAAGGCTTCCAACTTGGCTTAACAACTACCACATTGCGTGGTGACCGAGACCACCAGCTTAACGTGCCTTCCGAAGCACAGAGACGTTCGAATATGAAAATGCCAGAAACGGTCACCCATCTCAGGGTGACTGACCTTTTTTTTTTTTTTTTTTTTTTTACCTGGGGAAAATCCTGCATAGGACTTCCGCTGGCCTCGGGGGAAACTCGCGGGGCGTGTCGGATTCTTACCGACTAAAAACCCCAGGGTGGCCGACATCAGCACTTTGGAGGGGCTCCGGGATCTCCGTATGGAACGCACCGGTGCCCCTCTTGTGCCACGCTCTGAAGAGCCCGCCTTCGGGGGGAGACTTAATGACACGCTCCCCCCCGCACCAACGCGGTGCTCACGGCGACGTGGGCCACACCACGCCGCCGTCCTCCTCGGGGTCGCTCGTGAAGAACGCTCAAGGCCCCCGCCCCTTGCGTCCGCGACCCCGAAGGCCCCCCTGCTGATGTTGGTGCAGGGGGGGTCCCCCGCCAGATATTACGGCGGGAGACGCGAGTTAGCCCGTATTCTGAAGCCCCGGGCTATTGGGCTGGGGGGCCTGGGCGAACTGTGCCTCCGCCCCGGCGCCATCGCCTTCGTCGAGCAGGATCGGCCCTCTCCCGATCCCGCTCGGCCTGCATAGCCGCTACTATTGCCAGCAAGGAGAGGTCCGGTCCGATCCGTTCGACCAGGATCCGCCGCTCGGAGGCCCACGCTGGGCACTCTTCGAGCGTGTGCTGGGCGGAATCCTGATCCCCACCGCAGTGGTGACAGGTCGTCGTCGCCTCGCGTCCGATCTTCCTCAGATAATCACCAAAGCAACCGTGACCGGTGATTATCTGAGTAAGTCTGTAGGTGACTCGCCCTCTCCTCCGCTGGTGCCAGGCTTTGAAGGACGGCAGGATAGCTTGGACGACGCGCTTGCGCGCGATGTGCTCTTGACTAAGCCTCGCGCGCCACTCCTCCAGAGCGCGCCGTCGTTCCCGCCGTCTCACTTCTTCGAGCGCAGGCACAGGGTGACTGACCTAGTCGAACGCTGCTTAACCTTAGTGATCGCTAAGAACACATCGGTCGCACAGCGCTACGATCGACGACAATCGATATTCGTGTTGCAACAACTTTTCGCTCGACCGCGATATCCCAATCGTGCGTTTAGCGAAGTATTTCAATGCTACATCGCATTTTGGCGTTACAATAAATAAAGAAATACTGTTGGGTCTTCGGCAAAAAGTTCTGTATCTTGATTAAAAATAATACTAATTAGAAGTTATTATTTTTACATTATTAAAAGATATAAAATGTGGATACGCGCGTGTGGTCCGTGGCCAGCAATTTGCAAGTGGGCCGATGACGACACTAAACTACTCCCGCGGACTAGGCTAGAAGTACTGTTACGAAGACGTAACAGTACTTCTAGCCTAGTTTTCTTTGTTTTGTGGTGTAAAGCATGACGTGACAGAAACTGCATCTATCAAACTGTCAATGTACTTTAACCCTATAGACCACGAAGCTTGTTTTAGAAAAATAAATACCTGAACACTTTCTCTATATTTTCTGTTCAGGAGCGGCAGAGGTGTACTATGTTCACCCACATCGCTGATGATGTTTGGTCCTAATATAAAATGGAGCAAGACTATTGTAAGAATACTGGACTTAAATTTCAGATTCCGGATCATTGTTACCTATTTTTTTTATTTACTAAAAATCGCAATCAGCCGTAAAAAAATTCCAAAACGTGAAATACTCATGAATTTATTTTATGTTACACTAGTCGCAACGCTTTACATGCGTTTCTTTTGTAAATTGACATTGGTAGCTAGGACTTTTTTGGATAGCATTATTCCCAGATAGAAGAAACACCTCCGTATTTAGTTTCCTTAAAATCCGGTCATCTGTGTTAATATAGAGAAATAAAATCAACTATCCCCCAGGAATCTCGTATTTCTCGAGCTAAAAAGTAGTCTTAAAGAATCTTTGAAAATCCTCCATTTTCCAGTGATAGTCTATTTAAAATCGGTTCCACCGTTCTGAATATTAACACGGACAAACAAACATTGTGCCAATACGCACTTAAAATATCTTCTTTATTTCAAAATCACAAATCCAAAATCAATCTTCTTGTGCGCTGTGCGGGGATCGTACCTGCGAATATTTGACAAAGTAAGTTAAGCAGTCTACGTTTTATCGGTTAAACCAAGTCATCTTTGATTTGCAAAAATATTTATAAAATCAACTTAAAAATCAGTAATTTTTTGTTGTAGAACAATTTCAACAGGTCCCCAGGCTTCCAGTTAACTGTGAAGAGGAAGAGGGAAATCGAAGGATTGCTAGGCTTTTTTAGCCTAAATATCATTAATATCTTTAAGCTTTATTGCAGGCCGGTAAAAATCCACCAAATGCATATTGGAGTGATTTTGTATACCAGTTACATAAATAATATCTGCATGATATAGTGTGTGAACAAAGTCACCTATTTCAAGTTACTATTTTGCGACTTAAGACACTTTAATACTATCTATCAATCTATATCATCACGTCAAATCCCTTGCAGGGTAGGCAGGGAGTACAGATTTCCAACAGGTTCTTTTCTTACAGACCTTTCTGACTTTCTCCTCTCTCATAGTGCGTCTTATGCTCGCCGGTAACGGAGACTTTTAACTTGCCCTTCGGATAAGACACCTTCTATTTGGTTATAGTAAGATAGTCTAGGTCTTCCCCAATATCAACGTTCTTCCACTTACTCATTTTATATCTGTTTAGTTTCTTTCATATTAAGTTTCTTTATAATCCGTTCAGCCGTTTTAGTATGAAGAAATAATGTATATATTACTATGCTATATATTTTTCTATGCAAAAAGTGTAAAATTTCTATTAAATTCGTTTAGCCAGCTATGTCGCAAGAACCGTGATTCTTTCGGGGATAAAGAGTATCTCAAATATTATTTCGAGATTTTAAACACCTTGAAAGTGTTAGTAAGATCCATTCTTCTATTTTAGTATGAAGAAATAACGGCTATCCCGGAAGAACCGTGTGTGAATATATTGTATATTTTGTCAACTCCCACCAGACTTATTTCTCTATCAACTATCTCTATCACCAGGTTCAGTCTTAGCCCCACTTAGCCCGCACAGGTAATATTTGTAAAATATAAACTAAACTATAGCGCGAACTTATTCAACACACACACACACACAATTAAAAAATAACATCGCCGTCTCAAAAAAAAACATACCATACTTTCGTTTTTAAGAATGATTATCATCTCTTTATATTTTTTTTATTTATATTTATATTTCTGATTTAAACCTTCATTACCTACCTGACAAAGAGTGTAATCGAGAGTAATAATATCTAAAACGGTGCATTGCCAGCTAAGTATGCAGCAAAGTTTTGTCAGTTAATTTTGCATTTGTCTTTTCATCATCATCATCACCAGCCCGTGTCAGTCCACTGCTGAACGTAGGCCTTTCCCATGGCACGCCACTGAGCTCGATCTTCAGCTCTCCTTCTTCAATCCCTGCCCGCTGCCTTACGAATATCGTCGCTCCACCTAGCTACAGTGCACTCTACACTACGTTTGCCGACACGCGGTCTCCACTCAAGAACCAGTCTGCCACAACGGCCATCGGTTCTGTGGCATATGTGACCTACCCACTGCCACTTCAGTTTGCTAATTTGCTGAGCTATGTCGGTAACCTTGGTTCTCTGACGAATAATTTCGTTCCAGATTCGATCCGTAAGAGGAACTCCGAGCATAGCTCTTTCCATAGCTCGCTGAGCGACCTTGAACTGGTAGATAAGCCGCACAGTGAGTGGCCACGTTTCGGCTCCGTATGTCATTACAGGTAGGACGCACTGATTAAAAACTTTCGTTTTTAGGCATTGGGGTATGGGTGATAAGAAGACTCGACAGAGTTTTCCAAATGCTGTTCAGCCCAGCTGTTCCATCTCTTAACTTCCTTGTCGAAGTTGTTTTTACCTAGTTGGAGCAACTGCCCTAGGTATACATACTCGGAAACAACTTCGAGGGAAGCTCCGTTTACGGCGATCGCTCACGGGTCAACATGCTTGGTTGGATCATAATTTTGGTTTTATCTATGTTCATCCGGAGACCGATTCGCTGAGACGAATTAACAAGGCTCTCCAGCATCTATTGTAGGTCTTGCAACGTTTCAGCCATGATGACGATGCCGTCTGCAAATCGCAGGTGAGAGTGTGTGTGTGTGTGAATGATGTACGCTGTTGGCCGCGAGGCCTTTACAGCTTCACCGGACTATGAGAGATGTATGCGCCGTTTATATTGATGCCGCGACCTTTCCAGTCCAGCGTCTTGAACATATCCTCCACTACATTGGTGAACAGTTTTGGTGATATGAAATCACCTTGGCGCACTCCGCGGCGCAGTTGGATATGTTAAGTCCGCTGGTTCTGTACTTGGACGGTCATCGTTGCGACTTCAAAAAGGCATCTCATCACCTCGATGTATCGCCAATCGACTTGGCATCGTTGTAAGGATTCCAAAACTGACCAGGTCTCGACAGTGTCAAAGGCCTTCTCATAGTCCACGAAGGCTAGACATAGGGGCAGATTATATTCTGCAGTCTTCTGTTTAATCTGCCACACTGTGTGGATGTGGTCTATGGTGCCATAACCACTTTGCAACTTCTCCGGGGCTTGAAACTCGTCGAGCGTTCGCGCAAGACGCTTCGTAATGACCCTTGAAAACAGCTTGTATACATAGCTCAGAAGCGATATGGGTCGATAGTTTTTTAAAAGGGTTTTGTCACCCTTCTTGAAAAACAGGACGACCACGCTTCTGTTCCATGCCTGCGGAGTTCTCCCAGTGTAGAGGACAGTGTTTAATAACTTCCAAAGCTCCTTAAGTACTGGGGTACCTCCTGCCGTCAGGAACTCAGTCGTGACGCCGTCCTCACCCTGGGCTTTTCCATTTCTAAACTGTTTAACGGCCAACTCGATTTTATTCAGGCTGATTTCGGGCAAGTTTTCTGTGAAGTGTAGGGCTGGCTATAGAAATTCCTGACTTCCAAGAGCATTTCCGGCTTATAAGCGATCACAGTACCCGCTGTAGTCAACCTTGTCAAGTGGTTTCTCCCAAGTGACTGGACGAACACTAGTCTTCTCGTAAAATATTAATTATTTGTCGTTAAAGTTTCGTATCCGGCCCATTTATCGTTAGAGTTCTCTCCAGAAGAAACAATCCTGAATGTATCACCGGTTCATGCTCAAAATCATGTTTTAGTGTTTAAATCAAACGTGTATGAACAATTTCCAGTGAGTGCTTTTAAATACTGAAAAGTTTTTCGTTAGAAGACGAGCCTGAGTCGAATTCATGTGTAGGCAAAATCACATAGTATACGTCGTAGCATTGCAGTTCGGGACAAATAGTAATAAAGTTTTGTGGTTTATCCCGCGATAACAAACAAACTGTTAGATTTTTCGATAATATGAGTATACGAAGTTATGATCCTTAGTACAGGCTACAACAATCTTAAATTTCATTGAAATCCATCGAATAGGTTATGAATACGGAGGCTTTTTAGAAGTTAGTTATTAAGTATCCGCATGCAAACTTTCATCAAAATCCGCCTGGTAGTTTTTGCGTGATGCGGGTTCATATCCTCCGACAGACAGACAGACACAGACGAAAGCCAAAAATTGTAGAATTGGCTTCTACGTCGATAGTATGATACCCCTGGGTTGTTATTTCCTAAAAATATTTCATGTACAGACACGACTTCCTTACAGTTTTATTATATGTATATGTATGTATATGTATAATTATATGTGTACTTTCATATACAATCTGTGAATGATGCTACAAAAATCACAACACTATTCGCCACAAGCTTAAAGATTATTGTGTGTGTGAATGATAACGTATTAGTCGAGGGACCCTTACAACTTAACCAGGTAAGGGAGCGAGCATGCAACAACTATACTCTGGTCGCAAGGGAGCTTAAATAATATGTACAATATGCTAAAAAATTGTCCAGGGCAGTCGCCATGTAGGGCGACTGCCCGAACCGAGGCCATTGCTCCTTAAGGCGCCGTTGGGCTAGATGCCCCTTTACTCTTCTGGCTCGAGCCGCTGGTTTGCTGCAACGCTCGCCCTCTTGTCCGGTGAAGATGTGAAGGTCCCGCGGCCAACAGATTGCGTAGATCATTCACACACACAGACACACAAAAAAACAAACGATGCCAATCAGACTAACTTACCATATTAATACTTATATTATGTTTTATCTGAATGGCAAGTCAAGAGTATCCGTAACCAGCAAGCGTGTATATAACGAACTATGAGAATGGAGGAAGTTCTGTAAGGAAAGAACCTGTTGGAGTTTTGTACTCTCTGCCTACCCTGCAAGGGATCTTGCGTGATATACTCGTAGATACATGGATGACAACATGTGGGTTAGCTCTTCAACCCCAAAGCACTTGCCTTGGAAAGTTCAGCTCTGCAATGCGGGTTGCTGTTTAAAATTCCAGAATAGCGCTGCGTACAATAGATTCAACTTCGGGGACTCTTGAGCATATTAAATTATGCGCTTATTTTGTTCAAATTATTTCTGTTCAGCGCTATGGTCTGGGCCGGCTTTGTCGACAACTTTTTGAAGTTATAAAGTCGTGCTTTTTCGGGGAGATGTAGTTTGATGGAAAATCTTTTTGCTTAGGTATTCGTGAGTTTTACAAAGTAACGATTTCGGATGCAGCTGTGAATTTAAAATAATACTAAGCCTGTGGTGTGGTGTTCTTTAAATCAATAAAAAGATACCAAAGATAAACGTGCAGGAAGACGGACGGGTATTTAAGAGTTTTGTCTCAGACAAGAAATTTTTAATTATGCCTAAAAAGTTAAGTAACGTCTATCTACGTATCTATCTATATCATTACGCCAGATCCCTTGCGGGGTAGGCAGAGAGTACAGAGTTCCAACAGGTTCTTTCCGTAAGTAACGTAATATTAAATAACCCTATGCTGCCCCACTGCTGGGCAAAGACCTTCTCTCATACATCGAGGTACAAAAGAAACGGTCCATTACTCCATCACGTTATTAGAATTTATCAAGACGCCCATTGGCTTTCAATTTTGCTTAACGATTATCAAAGAAAGGGCAAGTCAATAGTCTCCGTAGGCGGCGAGTGTGTATGAGACGGACTATGAGAGTGGAGGAAGCCAGAGAGGTATGTAAGGAAAGAACCTGATGGAACTCTGTACTCTTTGCCTCCCTGCAAGGGATCTGGCGTGATGATATAGATAGATAGATTATCATATTAAGTGCTAACCGGGACCAACGGCTAAGCGCATCTACTGAAGCACGGAGACGCTTGAATATGAAATACCACATACGGTCACCTATCTCAGACTAACTTAGTCGAATGCTACACAACTTCTTTGATTGCTAAGAATATAGAAGCCTCGCAGCGCTTGGAGCGATCTTCATTACGTTATGCTTGTATAGTAAACAAATAAAAAACAACACCACGCCTTTATTCCCGAAGAAGGAGTAGCAGTGGTGTACTGTCTACATTCACTTTTAGTCAACGATGTTAGGACCCAATTTAGTAGGTGGCGAGTCTATTGCCATTATACCGGACACAGTGTCAGACTCCGGATTGATAACAGGAATTTCTCGACAGAAAAACTACACTTTAACCTAAGATTCACATCCAGAATTATTATATCCGCATTATATGCCATTACATCAACGACGCAGTCTGTACAACAAATTTATATATTAACTATGTTTCTCAAACTATTACAATAGCAGATTCTGCTTCTCTTTTCCAAGTTAATTAAATTAGTTGTCTGAAAAACAATGTTGTACATTAGGAGTAGAATACTGAAACAGCATTTTTTGCTAGCTAAAATTTCGAGCACACAGTTGTTTGGAGTTTAAACGTTATGATGTATGCAAGGATTTTTTTGTGAACAACAAATGCATTCATTAATATTGGAGCTATATTTTCTAAATTGTGTGATGAATTTTTTGAATACCGTAATTGAAAATATTTGTATTTTTGTTTTCATTCTAATAATATTCAGGAAAACTTTACAAGAGCGAAATTATTATTATTATTATTATAATATTCAGGGGGTTTTTGTCCGTCGTTATATATGGCAACGCCATTGTGACCATCATACGTGTAGGTTTATTCTGGTAGAGAATGGAAATAGAAATCAATGGTATTGTTTAAGACACTGTCTCTCTATTTCAACAAACAAAATGACATCAGGAAACACAAAAAATATTTCATTTAGTCATTAATCAAAAGCGCAATATGGTCCTAACGAGTCCCAGGAATTTTCAGCTAAAAAATAAGTATAATGTGATACTATATTCCAAATGCTGACCTTATTTAAGATCTAACTAAAATAGTAGCGTAACATTTGACAAAGGTTCTAAACTATAAATTCTACTAAACCAATAATCTACCACCCACCACTTAACATTAACATAACGGCCAAACTTCAGCGCAAAGTAATGTCAATATTATACATGTTTAAGAGTCCAAGTACGTACGAACCTTACACGGGATTAAAGGGACTATCGCTTTGGTTACAACCAACGCGGTAATGGTAGTTTCTATAGCCAATTCTTTCCGCGGTACCGTGTTAATAGCTAGAAAAACGAGCGCAGCCGAGTATAGTATGGACTTTTTCAGATTGAGTGAGAAATAAAAAAAAAATACCGCAAAATAATATTTAAGAAACATTGGCTTTTTAGAACGTAGTGGTTGCACGCTTGCCCTCTTGTCCGGTAAAGCTGTTAAGGCGCCGTGGCCAATAGCGTAGTCACTCACATACGCGCACATACACACATACATTGGGTTTTTAGATACAGTCTTTGTTTTCATAGTGATTAGGTAATAGGCAGACCTCATATATCCACTCAATACCTTGTATTCATTTAGGGCCTGATGCCCCCCGAAACGTATCCCTGATGACGTCAGATGAAGTTGAGTGATCCTCGATAAGTATTGCGACGTTAAGCGAAGTTGCTCGACAAGTCTGGTGACATTCCGCGACCTGTTGCCATGTCGCTTTAAATTAGGATTTCTCGCTTTGTTGAGATTCCTCAACAAAGCGACGAAGTCACAGAGTGTAGACGGGACAAGATGTCGAGCGAGATTGCCCAACAAATGCCCCGAGACGAAGTTGTCCACATTCTGTTTAGTCGGTTGCAAAAAAATTGCCCTAAGAGGTTTCATACATCGTTCGTCAATATTGTTGTGCAACACACGTTTACAGAGAGTAAGTGTATTACATCTTACCCTCAACATTTAGCGCAGTGGTTAAGAGCTTAAGCCGCGCCGAACTCTGTGTCAAATAGTCGCGGGTTTCACAATTATTTGTTCCGATCTGGGTATTTTTGTATGTGAATTTTCATGTTTGTAAACGCACCCACGAAACAGGAATTAATCCTAGTGAGGGGCTACGTTTTTTAAACAAAAAAAAACATAAACTTCGCGGCGACAAGGAACTTAGCATGAAAACATTGACGGTAGCATGACGCTAGTGTGTTGATATGCCATCCTTGTAACACTACAAATTTACTAAATAAACATGAGCGTGATAGCACGATTACTTGCTAGTGTCACGTTAACGTCAAAGTTTTTGTGCTAAGCCCTCTGGTTGCGGGATGTAAACGGATGTATCGGCCAAAGTCGCCCGACGTCGCGTGATATCACAAGTGAAACTCATTGCGGGACATTTGTGCGCTAATCAATACAAGACTTAATGTAAATATTTATACATACCTACATGCTTGTAGAAAAAAATATTAAACTAAAATATTTTGGTTCAATTTTAAATGTAAAACTAAAGTCAACGAACTAAAACTATGATTTGCATAGAACTAAGATAACAAATGTCGAACAGACCTAGACGTTTACTTTTATAATATTGTAGGTATATTAAAACAGTATGAATTACGAATTATTCTTTACATTGTCTAGTTTATGCAGCTGATGACCATAAAGTCCTGGACCTAAATACTGCATTACGCAAAGTGTTATGGAGGTTTTTATAGAAAAGTTCTCTGTTGTAGTCCGAAGTTTGAAATTGTGCTTGGTCCACAAAGCAAAAATAAAAAGGAGTCTGCCTAAGCAACTGTGTACTATATCTTCAACTATGCCATTACATCTTTCTCTTTATTACTATAAAAAATAACAGATACATGTATAACAGAACTCTCTAAAAAGGGAGGTTTGTTCCGAGTGCCATATTAATTCTAGGAAAACAAGAGAGTATGCAAAGCGACAAAAGTAATTAAATGCCCACTAATTGGTTATCACAACAGTGTGATGATCGAAGTTTACTTTGAAGACTTTTATCCAAATATATTATTTAAAATACATTTTATGTAAAATAACAATAGCAGAGTTGAGCCACAGGAGGTCTTGGGTTCCAATCTTAGGTCGAACAACGTGATACAGAACCTGAAACTGTACGATATGATGGTAAGAAATACGTTCCGTCCCATATTACATTGGGACCACTTATCGTTAGCGAAATATTTAGATGTAGGTAAACTGTGTTTTTTATTTTATTCTGATTAGCACAGACATTATCATTAATACAATTATTATCACTACGAATTATAATATTCATTAATGTGGCTGTTCTTCAGAGATTCTTGTTCTGTGCCCACGTGTACTGAAAAGTACCTTTGTTATCCATAATTCCAGTATTATTTTCACCGATTACTCCAAGTGAACATGTACTGGGACAATCATACAGGACAGCGTTGTGATCACAGCAGCCCACTGCTTGTAAGTATTGGCCCTACGCTTATAATTAATATACTTTAGGAATATGATCAAAACATGAATATTTTAATTATCTTAAGAATAACCGTGGAGTATCTTGCCCTTTTTCTCCTTAGGTATGACGTTTTGAAGTGGTGGTGGCCTTTGTTACTTTCTTGACAATCCTGCTAATAGTATAAATACGAAACTTTATATTTTGTTTTATTACTCGAGAAAATTTACAGCTAATACAGTGAGTAAGTACAGAACAGTAAATAGGATAAGGTCAGTTAAATTTTTCCACTATTGGAATTCACAATAACGCACTAATGCACGTAAAGGATTATAGTTGTTATTGCAATCTCTAAAGACTTGAGTCGAAGAAATGGTTGCACAGAGTCTTTTTCAATTTAGTGGTACAAGTAGTAAATGGATCAATATCTACTACATGAGACATAGCGTTAAAACATCTGTTTGATCCAATTATGTATGCATTTTATCTGTAAGCACACTGAACCATAGAACAATGGAGTAAATTCGACTGTTTAGATGTTTGGCTGTTTGTTACTCAGTCACGCAAAACGGCTAAACCGATTTGAAAGAAAATTGACATTATTACTTGGATTAACACATAGGATACTTTTTATCCCGGAAAAATGTAAGGTTCCTGTCTAAGGTCAACGCGGATGAAGTCGCGGGCAGAAACTAGTATATTTTAAATATTGGACCGAGAAACATAACCGAAAATATGTTTAACATTCAGTAATTTCAAGAAAAAATTTAAACTGCAATTTTTTCGGCTATATTATTGTTAATAAAGACTTCCCATTTGAGCCTCTACAAATTTTGAGCTTATTGTGACTTTTGGCCAAATGGCTTCTTTTTTATCTTCTTCAACATCTGCAACGAAAATAATATTGTCTTATAAATGTATATCAACAACTTGTGTACTCGTAAGACCATATTTACGAACTCAGTCTATTTCATCTTCAGAATTCTATAACAAAAACGTAAATGAAATAAATACCAACACAGTATCGACATGAGAATTGCTTTGATTTCGCACACGTAAAATCAGACCAAGCGAATTATTCAAGTCACTTGACTTGCAAAATGCGGGCTGTAGCCTCGTCTATTCCCTAAAGAGAAGCCTTTGCCAATAAGTTAACAAAGGGCCCATATGAAGCACTTGAGCGATTTATGGTTAAATTGTATATTTAATGTTTATTATTGGACAGGTATTGTAGTATTTGATGGTAAAAATAGATATAAGATGATATGATTATTTTGTGTGATATTTAAGCTCCTATCCTGAGTTTTTTACCGAATCTTAACAGTGAAGGCAGGAGAAGATGTGCCCTTTTTTGCAGTGTAAGTGTGCGAATTTCTGCTAGTGTATTTGTTCTATTGTTACACAGATTGTTACATTATTGATACACGCAGTGGCGTGTTTTGCGTATGGGCAAATAAGCTTGGCCTACCTCATGCGATTTCACTACTTTTAACTTACTTAAGGACTGTAAGGAAAACACTTGTTGGAACTCTGTACTCTATACCTAAGTATAGTACTAAGTATAGTAATTAATAACATACACCGACAATCTACATTCAGTATATTATATTGAGGTAAGAGCTGCTTAATTACTAATATGCATGGTGCACCTCTGGATTCACGTATGTAACAATAGAATTAATACAGAAACAGAACATTGCTCACTTGCATTGAGAACTATTGATACTATAGATATGAGAACTATAGATGTATCTATACGAAATGTATCTATACTTAACTGTCCACATTGTAATGTAATGTAATCTAAATTAGTCTTTCCCTTCTGTCTATACGGCTATACAATATTTGTATTACACCAATAACAGTAAATTATTCAGTATAATAGCACACTATAAGGTTGGGTTACCCCGTTATAATATAAATTAATTCACTGCGCTTACTACACAAAATGGGCAAAAGTGTAATTATGTAGGTTTTTTAATGGTTATGGGTATTTTAATACGTTTTACATAAAACAAAACTTTTGTTTTATTCTGTAACAAAGGCAACGACGTGGCTCCGCCATTTTAGTCTGATAAATAGCATATGCCACTGTCAATGCAGTAACTATCAAAAACAATATTATGACTTTGGGTTGTAGCCCTTTGAGGTTCACTTCTTTCAGGCATTGATTAGTTACTTTTCCGTATGTATACATATATAAAGATATTTAAATACGTAATATAAGTCTACACAGATATTTATATAGGTATATTGTTATTTATGTCCTTTGTCCCTTAAGTCCGAGTTGGCATCTCTGACATCAGCCTTATTGGTACTGCCAGAATACCAGCGCTGCACCATGATCCATCGTTATGGTGTAGTAATATTCTGAGGCAGTATTAACCCCCCACAATCTCTGGTGTGTGTAAATGTTTAGTCTAGCTTTTTTTCTCTATGTGAGTGTGGTTGAATAAATGTCATTTCTTTATTTCTTCCTTTCTTTCTTTATACTAAAAGTGCTACCTTCACTGTTAAAAACCGGAAGGAAACTTAGGTGAAGAGAAACTAAAATAACACAGAAAATAATCATAGCACAATGAATTTCTACTTTTAAGAACAAATACTACAATAATATACATCACAGAAAAGCTAATACACCAGAGAGTTTAGCACGAAAAGATTGACGTTAGTAGGACGCTAGAGAGTTGATGCACCATCCTTGTCACGCTACAAATTTACTTAATAAACATGAACGCGACAGCACGATAACCCGCTAGCGTCTCACTCTTTCTACGTTTTCATGCTGATCCCTCTATTACTAATGGCTGGTTTCTATATTCAACTCAAGGATAGATTTATGGTATGACGTCAGACAAACCTGGGACCACAATACCTTTGGACGGCGAGAGGACCTCCACTCCAGTAGATTCAAACGTCACTGTACTTGGGGGCATTATACAGATAATGATGTGAGTACTTTTCCCTTTTTTTCATAATTATCAGTCTTAAGACGTGTGGAGGTCTTAAAACAGGACATAGAGCTTCCTCAAATAACGGCATGTCAACCAGTTGCGTGCTGTGCACATCTTTTATCACCTTAGTACAATCTCTATAACACGTTCTTGTCAAAGAAAGATATTCTTTTGCGTGAGAAATAGAAGGGAATATAAACTACGTATATCCACTTCTGTTTCTTACGGCAAAGTAAGATTACACTAACACTGCTTAAGAGGTTACGGTATGCCCCAAGTTTGGCACGTGATCGCCACTCTACGACTTTTCTGCCCTAACGGCCGTTAGGCATACAAGCGATGCCTTTCAGTCGATTTTACTTAGAGGTTACTAGCTTATTGAACAGTTATTCCAAATAACAAGAAAAACGTATTACTTTGGCCGTACGCCTTTATGGGTCTACCCTGGGAGCATATAGGGTGCTATCTCTTCCCCTATAAGAGGCAGTGCTGGTATCACTCAGCACGGCTTCACTATGCTTGTGACCTTTATTTTTTCTTGGGGAAATCCTCATGGACTTCTTCCAGCCTCGAGGGAAGCTGGTGTCGAACTCTTACTGACTAAATCCCCATGGTGGCCGGCACTGACACGTGTCAGAGGGGCACCGAAATCTCCGAGTGGAACGCGCTGGTGCCCCCCTTTTGCCGCGCTCCGAAGAACCCGCCTCGGGAGGGGAAAATTGTAGCTTGCTTCCCCCCCTGCACCGTCGCGGTGCTCACGGTGGCCTGGGCTACACCACGCCGCCATCCTCCTCGGGGTCGCGTGTGAAGGACACTTAGGGCCCCCGCCCCAGCGTCCTACGACCCCAAAGTCCCCCCTGCGGGTGTTAGTGCAGGGGAGGGTCCCCCGCTAGATGTTGCGTCACAAGTTAGCCCGTATTATAAAGCCCCGGGCTATTGTGCTGGGGGGGCCTGGCCTGCTGTGCCTCCGGCTCGGCGCCGTCGCCTTTGGCGAGCGGGATCAGCTCTTCCCCGATCCCGCTCGGCCTCCTCCTTCTGAGACTTCACAGTCTCGCAGAAAGAGGATACGCCCCCCCCCCCCCCCCGCCGAATCCCCTGCCAGCATAGCCGCTACTATTGCCGGCAAGGAGAGGTCCGGTCCAATCCGGTCGACCAAGATCCACTGCTCGGAGGCCCACGCTGGGCATTCGACTTATCTTGATGAGTACTTTAGACCCTAATGGTGTCCAGGATCCGATGGAGCCGAAAGGAAGCCATAGAAACTCATCAACTTAGCAAGATTCATTCGTTTTGATTTTTGCTATAAAAGATTGTTTAAAAGGTATTTTTAAAGTAAAATTATTTTAACTATAATTATTTCACCTTTTACAACGTGATACTAGGTACCTTCCGAATAAAAATGGTTTTACAGGATATTTCCGCCGATATACCTAATAGGCAATATCTCATGTACATGCCCTATGTTAAGCATGAATCTTGGCTGGTTGCCAGCAGCATGTTAAAGGATAGGAACGGTTTATGTCTATGCAGTGATTATTCTTCTAACTTTTAAATATTGAAAATAAAGTAAAATGACTAAACTTTTGAGGACGTCTAATAGTTAGAGCGTAGGGTCGCTACCGTGATTGTATAGTCACAGTTAAAAAAAAACTATGAAACATGTGATTTCATACCATGAAATCACATGTTTCATATGTATCTATCCAAAAGCTGGTTGATGGAAGGTTGATAATTTAAACTCCTTTAAACTCTTTTTCAGCGCGGGATTTTAAAGCTCTTTGGGTGTTTTGAAAAAATGTACCGTTAGCATTGGTTTCATTTAGAAAAAATGTTCGTGCGAATGAGAATATTTCAAACTATCGTACTAAAACTGCAACTCACGCTAATCTTTTGCGAACTCTGAATGTACCTACCAATACCAGTATCAATACGTAGAACGCAAAGATAACTAATTTTGAATTCTAAGGGCTTTACACAAACAAATTGATGTTAGCGTACCGCTATCGAGTTGATATGCCGTCCTTTTCACAATCAAATAAATAAAGATGAACGTGACGGTACGCCACCTCAATAACATCACGGTAACGGTAACCTGTTCGTGCTAAGCTCTCTGTTGCATCGGTACGCAGGTTCATTGGCTACATTCAGAACGACCATAAATATTGCGCGAGATGAACTAAGTTTACTGCTCACCATCATCATCATCTCAGCCTATACCCGTCTACTGCTGAACATTAGCCTCCCCAATCGTTCTGCAGCGCTACCGTCCGATGCCACCTGCATCCAACGACTTCCTGCGATCTTCACAAGATCGGAGGATCTTTATAAGTTTAGTGCTCGGTTGTGTAAATTTATGTTACTTTATTCAGTGGTTATATATCGGAATGGTTCTCATAATTTATTTTTCTTTAGAGGCAACAATTTAAGCAAGACAGCCCTGAACTGAATACAACAATAATGGACGATAATTATCAAACTACTCCAGAAACTGATTTGAGGGTATGCTTGAATTTAATATGATTATCATTAACTTGAAGAAAGAATGACAAAACAGGTATACAATGCGAAAGTGGAAGGATGAAGGTACTAGGAAAGACCTAGACTATCTTGACTCTCTAGTGAACAAATAGACCGAGTCTGATCTGAAAGACAAGTCAAGAGTATCCGTAATCGGCGAGCGTGTATGAGACGAACTATGAGAGTGGAAGAAGCCAGAGAGGTATGTAAGGAAAGAACCTGTTGAAAACCTGTATTCCCTGCCTACCCCGCAAGGGATCTGGTGATGATATAGATATATGAATAGATCATTAGCTTGTTTTTCTCTTCTTCCCACTCTGATTTTGTTTACACGAAACGAATACTGCGATTGCCATGCGACTTGGTTGATTGCCACGTTCAGCAGTTTATGTAATAAAGAAGTACAAACTATGAGCAAACCATGTTAAAAGAGTACCATACCATGATCATACTATTCCGTCAAATACAAATATATATTGTATTTATTTCACGAGTATTTTCACTGTTCTTAGACGTTATCAACGAGAATAGGTGGTGATATTGCGTCAAATTGCAGGGACAAGAAATGCCAAACGTTAATCCACTTAATTGGTCTTTGTTATTTGACTTGTCTACAGTTTCCATAATTTTTGTTATGGAGACACGTGGGCAATACCGCACTCGTAGAAGGCGAACTGAAAATAGAACCAGGAAAAGATATAACTTCCAATCAGTTTTCCGGAATTGCCGAAGAAGTATGGGATCGCAGGTATCCTCATAATTTTTCGGACACTACTATATTATTAGACTGACGATGACAGTCTCGGTCTAAGCTTAGTAGTTCGTTTAAATCCTGCACAGAATAGGATCCTTGTGTGATCTACAGATATTTGAGTTTTTTTTTGAGTTTTTTTGTATGTAAAGATTATATCACTACAACTATTCACGGGAATGAAACGATAGTTAGTATGAGGTTTAAATAAAAAATAAGCACCGTCGTGCCTATATTCCCCAAGTGGGGTGACAGAGGTATACTGAGTACACGCATTTTTAATTGATGATATTATTTCCCATTTAGCTCGCTCCCTATGAGCGAGCCTGTTGCCATATACCGGGCACAACTCCAGACTCCGAACTCATACTGGATAGTTCATTTATCCGACCTAGGATTTCAACCCAGGACCTCGTGCTTCACAAAGCTTTGCCACTAAACCAACGAGGTAGTCTATGTGGTTTAGTGTATTTCAATTAAAAATAACATTTATTTTATTTTATTTATTTTATTTTCAGATTTCGAAAACTTACAGCTAGAACAGAGATAGTATATAGTAATATATAACAGAAGGCCAATTACAAGTTTTCACAAATAGTTTCACAAAAAAAAAACAATAAAAGATTAGCACATGAATAGTATACCAGTACGCACAGCTAAGACTAATATATAAAACATAGAATTAAAGATATCACACATAATACTACTCACAGAAAAACAAACAATTTAGGGTTTTTTTAAGTTTTGGTACACTTGTACAGAAAAGATCTATATCGGTATCATGCACCACTGTATTAAAATGTCTGCAGGCTCGAATAAAAAAGGAATTTTGATGATAGGTGGATTTTGCATTAGGTACATTTAAAAGGCAGGGTTTTCTAAACAAGTTTGAGTGAGACCGAAGCCCTATTTTGCTCAGCAGCTCTGGACAATCTACGGAACCGTTCACTACTTTAAATAAGTACGCTAAGTCAGCAATACGCCTTCGCTCTTGTAATGGTAATAGATGAAATTTCTTACATCGAGTAATATAATTCGGTAAATATGTTTTAGATCGATATTGAATATACCTTACAAACTTTTTTTGAATCCTTTCAATTCTGTCTGTGTAGATATTATAGTTTGGATTCCATACCTGAGATGAATATTCGAGATGACTACGGACGAGGGCGCAATATAGTATTTTAATTGTTTTAACATTGTTAAAATGAGACGATAATCTTATTACGAGTCCCAGTGCTTTAGAAGCTTTTTTGACGATATTAGTAATGTGAAGATCAAATACAAGTTTAGAGTCGAATGTTACCCCTAGATCTTTTATTGAGTTTACTCTTGTTACAGCAGTACCGTTAAGTGTGTATGTGAATATAATGGGTTTTGGTTTTCGAGTAAAAGTGCAAATATAGCACTTAGACACATTTAAGTCAATTTTGTTAACGGTACAATACTCAGTAAAGCTGTTAAGATCGTTTTGTAGGGCCAAGGTGTCAGCCTCAGTCGTGATGCAGCTTAATATTTTCATGTCATCTGCATAAATGATTATTTTTGAGTTTGTGAAACATTTAGAGATGTCATTAATGAATATTGCGAACAGCAACGGGGCTAGTAAGGATCCTTGGGGAACACCGGATGGTACAAATGCCGCTCTAGACGAGAATTCGTTGAGTACAACAGTTTGACATCTATTGTCGATGTAAGAGGAGAACCATCTATACAGGTTTCCTCTGATACCAACAGCTAGTAATTTCCGAAGCAGAAGAACGTGATCTATTCTATCAAATGCCTTGGAATAATCAGTATATATTATGTCGACCTGATGACGTAGAGACATATTGAAGGATAGGAAGTCACTGCAAACGAGGAGGTTTGAGGTAGTAGAACGGCCGCTAAGAAAACCATGTTGATTTTCGCTGAATGTGTGTTTAAGCGAGACATATAGTTGACTGTGAACAATTTTTTCCAGTATTTTTGCAAATATGCAGAGTTTGGAGATTGGTCTATAATTTTCGACTATATCTTTGGGCCCTTTTTTTTGGATCGGTGTGACAAACGCTGCTTTCCAAATTTTAGGAACCAATCCTTCACTTAAAGACCGGGAGAACAAGAGAGTCAGGGGTGTAGTTAGACTTTTCGCACAATTTACAATAAAAACTGGGGCTACATTATCGGGGCCAGATGATTTGTTTAAGTCTGTTTCTTTTAATAGTTTGTATACCTCTTCATCTTGGATGGTAATCGATCCTATGTCTGCTAAAGAGTGTAGGAAATTTGTGGGAGTAGCAGCAGAGTTTTGTACGCTCGAGGAACTATCATTTGCTGTAGAGACCTGTAGGAAATTAGAATTAAAATAATCAGAAAACATGTTGCATATTTGTTCGCCATCATTGGAGGAAACTTGCCCGTATTTGAAGGTAGAAGGATAAGAGTCACATCGTCTAGTGCTATTAACAAACTTCCAAAATGCTTTAGGATTTTTTATTATGTTATTTTCAATATTGGAGATATATTCAGCAAACATCTCGCGCTCCAGGATTTTTGCTCTTTCTCTCAACAGGACAAAAGATGTATGGTCAGATATATTACCGTATTTTTTATATTTTAAATGATACTTAGATTTTTCTTTGAGAGTCTTAATCAGTGGTTTTTTAAACCAAACGGGATATTTGGATTGTGGGCAAACTAACTTGGCTGGAATGTGGGCAGAACGTAGTTTATATAAAATATTGTTTAAAAAATCCGTTGCTTTCTCCAACGATTTATCTTTAAATTCCTTATGCCAGTCAATCCGGTCTAACTCTGCTGAGATGGCAGTAAAGTCGGCAAGATTGTAAAGAAATTTTGTGTACGGCGAAGAATGTAACGTATGAAGTTGAACGAAATCCGCTGACACACATACCGCCATGTGATGAGGATCTTCGGATACTAGAGGGTCGCCACGATATGTGACTATACATTCATTAGAAAAAATTAAGTCCAGTAGTCTTTTATTGCAATTAAAATGAGAATTATACTGCAGTAGATTGCATGTATCCATGTTGTCAAAAAAATTTAACTGAATTGTACCAGCAATACTATCGGCTTGCCAAGAGCAGCCATCGTCAGACAAAGACCAATTAATATTCGGCATATTAAAATCTCCTAAAATGACGAATTTGTCCACAGAATTTTTCAGAAAGATGTTTACAAGATTATCCGAGAAGTGCAGCAACTGGGTAGACATAGAATTACCTTGGTTTTGGCCACATATGTATACAACGCATAAATGCATTTTATACGATATCTTGGGCTTTTTGTGATGTAACGTCAGAGTTATCCAGATGTCTTCAGCTGAAGAGAACCAGTCGCTGCGCATATCGGCCACCAAGTCACGTCGTACCGCAACTAGTACACCACCCCCCAATACCTGATGCGTGCTGGCATAATTTCTGTATCTCCTCCATACTAAGTAGCGATCGTCAAATAGTTCACAGTCACTTATACCGTCAAACAGCCAGGTTTCAGTCAAACATATAATATCAAAAGAGTTTAAACATAAGTTCCTATAAAAAGTGGATGTTTTCGTCCGCAGTCCCCGAACATTCTGATAATAAATACTAATTGGCATCATTAGAAAGCAATAAAATAATTAGCAGCTGAATACAAATAATGTAAGGTATAAATAACAAAACAATAAAAGCGGGTAATACTACTAATGACTATTAGCAAAAAAATATGCAAACTAGTAAGCAAGAAGCGACGTAAGCGTGGCGTAAATAAAGTGCATTTATGCGTTAGCGGCAGCGAAGGATCGTTCGAACAATAAGCGATAAGCAAACAATAGGGCCCGGCGCTTTGAGTGAATAGAAAAAAATAGTGAGTGTGTTTCTCAAACTTTTTCAGTGACGAATTAAATAAAGAGAACTCAACTAAGACTAAGTTAAATATTTTCTTAAGTCCTCTTCTGATTTTATGTTTAAGATTGGAGATGTTGGGTTCTTTCTTATGAGGATTTTGCAGTTCTTGACCCAAACATAGGCAAAACCCCGCTCCTTGGCAAGTGACTTCGTCTTGTTCAGCTACTATTGTACTATTGTATTTTGCTACTAAATGTACTTGTCAGTCGTACATGCAATAATTTTAACAGCCTGTGAACCACTTACCAATAGAACAGATCCGCCAAATCAGAAACGGGTATAGTTTGGATAAAATATAGAATATTAAGGTGCTTACCCTAGATAATAATTCGAAAGAATTACCAGGAAAAATAACAGTATTTCGCCGAGAGCAACTGCAGTGTGTTCGTTATAGTAAATAATTTATCTTTGTGCAGCAAAACGGGTTAACTGTGGAAGTTTTCGGCTTCGTGAACATGCAAGCGTGCAAGAAAATTGTAGAAAGAGCCATGCCAGCTATTTACGAGATAAATATGTTTCTTCCTTTTTTGAATGGGCTATGAAACATCGGCACATTTTAAATAAAGAAGTCAGCACATTTTGCTTGTACTTAGGTGATCATTTGCGAAAATCATTCTCATTACCTACTGGCACTTGCGTATTGAACACGTATTTCATGTATCCTGGGTGCATATGGGCATAAAGAGATGTTATCTACGATACACACAGTGAGTCTCAATCCCCAGAAGATAACAACGGTGTTGTGTTACGCAAGCGAAAAGCATTATATAACAGCTGTAAGTTGTGAACTTATACATTAACATAATTGAATATTAAGTTTATGATAAATGGTTTATTAAAATAAATTTCAAGTTACAATATTTACTCCTATATTTAGTCTTTAGAAGCAAAAGAAATTATTCGTATATTTTAATGACGCAGAGTATTACTATCTCCAAATTTCTTTATACACAGAAGTTCTTCTAGTAGCCAAGAGTATTATGCAAACCATTCTTCATATACTTGGAAAAGTTGTGGCATTGCAATGATTATCAGGTTAAGTGTAATTAATCACATGACTGCTCTTTAGTTAGAATGAAAATTTATTTCTATAAACTGTTACTATAAAAGAATGTTATCCGTTTTATTTGCTGTCATTGCATTCCCATTTATTGACTATGCAGGAAGATTCTGGTGCCCCTGCAATCAGGCTAGGCCACTTAGTCACTGTGACAGTGGGATGGGCGGAATGTGACGGTGACCACGTCACTATAGGCATGAAGATGAGCTCCTACTGTACCTGGATCACTGAAAATTTACCGTATGTATTATAGTCAAAGTCAAAAGTCAAAGTCAAAAATAATTTATTTGTATAGGCCAATACATAAGTACTTACAGACGTCAAATATATTACATTTTTTACATCTACCACCGGATCGGAACGCGGCCTCCACTGAGAAGATCCGGCGAGAAACTCAGCGGGCTAGTCTTTTAATTTAATTTGTTTGGCCTTTCCGATAACCATTTTTTAATTTTTTAAAAATTGTATTATACATCATTTATAAATGTTGCTGATTGAGGAGCTGCTCAAACCCAATCTGTTTTATCGTCAAGATAATCAGAAATTTTATAATACCCTTTCTTACAGAGTCTAGTTTTAATTTCCTTTTTAAACTTATTGATAGGCATGTTTCGGATATCTATGGGTAATTTGTTGTAGAAGAGTATACATTGCCCCATGAAAGAATTACTAATTATGTGGAGACGAGTGGAATGTACAATAAGATCATCTTTGTTACGTGTATTTAAATGATGAATGTAGCTATATTTTTCAAAATTACTGAATTTTTTTTAACATATAGAAGATTTTCATATATAAATTGTGATGCAACAGTTAGAATATTTATCTCTCTAAACTTTTCCTTAAGAGAAGCTCTCGGGGCCAAATTGTAAATTATAATAATAATAATAATAATTTATTTATTTTCTCTTCACAAAGGTTTATCTCTTCACAAAGGTTCATATTAGCTTAATATTAAATATACTACATTAGTGAAAAGGTTCCTTTGTGAGAGACTGGTGTCCGTACTAGGACAAACCTGTGTTACGGATCACCAGGCTCCCACCCTCTGACTCAAGATATATTATATCACAGGTACTTCTTTATATCTTGTGAATGTACGGCATAAAGATTTGTGTATCCAAGTGTATACTGGTGACAGGTGTGCTTGTGATTAATCACATTAACGCGCTTATACTTAAATAAGTTGTTTCGTATGAAATATAAATAACAATATTGCTAAATGTAAAATCTTACTAAATATAATGGGGAGAATATAAAAGTTAATAGAATAAATTTAATTTTTTTTAAATAATAAATATAATGTGAATAGGTTCGCTTATGTTGGTGGAATTAAAAGGTTTTCGGTGTCTATGTAATTTAAGTTTAGGAGCCAAGAAAAAGTCAGCCGCTTACAGTGAGTTTTGGAAAAGGAATAAATATTAAGTATTTTGTTGGTGTTATTGTATAAATATGGTCCGAGGAATCCAATGTGTCTGTGCGAGAAGGCTGTACGAAATTTTATGACTGGACAGACTCTATGTTTCAGACGTTTGTTGGCCAAGGCCGTGGGGTTGTATGAGAGTGGATGCGCAAAATTGTGTTTTGAATGTAAAGTTGACGGACAGAAAGAACATGGCACTGATTATACAGATCTTTAGTAGGGTGTAAGAACGGCAAGCGAAAGGCTACTTTTAGTACGGCCCTTTGAGCTCGTTCTATCTTGAGCATTGAAGTTTTTGCTGTCCCACCCCATATTGTTATGCAGTACGTCAGCAGTGATTGACAAAAAGCAAAATATACCTTTTTTATTATATTTTGGTCCGCAATATAGCGTAGGTTTTTAAAGATAAACATTAATTTTCTAATTCTAGAAGAAAGCTGATCTATGTGAGAGTTAAAATTTAAATTGTTATCGATAATTATCCCTAAATTGCTCGAACAGCCCTTTTCTGGAGAACAAACATGGTATTAAGTTCTACAGAGCATCCCCAAAGTCGTATGCCATATGACCTAATACTACGAAAATAAGCGAAATAAACAAGTCTAGCTGTTTCAATATCAGTTCTTAACCTAATTTTCTTTACCGCATATGCCGCTGAACTTAATTTACCAGATAAATGATCAATATGGGGACCCTATTGTAATCTGGCATCAATAGTGATACCTGGAAATACAGTCGACTCTACAAGGTCTAAATCCACGCCATTTATTTGTACACTAGTTGCAACCTGTCTTACATTTGGCGTTTTGAATTTAATACATTTTAATACATTGTTTTCTTCTCATTAAGGAGAAGATTATTCGTGTTGAACCAATGAACAACCATTGACAGTGCATTGTTCATATCGTCATAATTAAGCAGCTGTCTTTTAGTTTTGAATAATAGAAATGTATCATCCGCGAACAGCACAATCTGCTGATTATCCCCTACATAGTAGGGTAAATCATTTATATATATGAGGAATAGAAATGGACTGAGAATCGAACCCTGGGGCACGCCCATTGTCACGTTAGAACCGGGAGATCCCTTCCCATTAACATCAACCTTTTGAATTCTATCACAGAGATAAGATGTCAAGAGGTCGAGAGCCCTGTTCCTAATTCCGTAATGGTGTAATTTCCTGAGGAGAGTTTCATGATGCACACAGTCAAATGCCTTAGACAAGTCGCAGAATACACCTAAAGCATCCTGCGAGTTCTCCCAGGCCATAAAAAAATTTCTCATTAATTCAACACCTGCATCAGTAGTTGAGCGATTCTTAGTGAATCCAAACTGGTTTTTATAGTATTTATGACTACTAAAGTGGCTTGTCAACTGATTTAGGATAATTTTTTCAAATATTTTACTTAACGTGGGCAGGGCAGAAATAGGCCGAAAGTTATTTGGATCCGATGTACTACCCGATTTAAACAAAGGAATCACTCTACTAAGTTTCATAAAATCAGGAAATACGCCACTAGCAACACAACCGTTAAACACAGATGCCAAGTGGGGGGCAATAATATGGATTACAGAACTAACTGTGTTTACAGACAGCCCCCATACATCCGCCGTGTTTTTAATATTAAGATTATTAAAATTATTTATTATATCTTTCCCACTGACAACCGAAAATTCAAAAGATGTGCTGCATTCTGATACACTTTGTTTAAGAAGCCACTCAGCCAAAGAACAAGACGACGTCAGAGTTTTAATAGTTAACAAAGGAATATTAGTAAGAAAGTCTCAAACTCCGACGCTTCTTCCTGATCCGCTCTCACATTTTTATCACCAATTTTCAAATTAAAGTCTCTATTTCGCACTGTTGTCCTACCGGTTTCACTATTGATAACTTTCCAAGTCGTTTTAATGACATTACCGGATTGTTTAATTTTATTTCTTAAGTAGATAGACTTAGCACAGGAACAGGCTCTTTTAAAAATTTTAGAATAATTCTTAACATATTCAATAAATTCTGGGTTATGGTATATCATCCGTCTTTCAATATATTAAGCCTATTGTTACCCAATGTTGAGTGCAGACGTCTTCCATGGCGCTCCGTTTCCTTCGGTCTTGTGTTTTTCCATCCAATCCTTTCCAACTACTTTCGTCAATCTATTTTGCAAGTTGTCTTCCTACATGTCCATGGCCAGTTTTACTCAAATATTCTTTCCTCTCAACTGTCGTCCGTTCTCCGGCATATGTGTCCTTTACATCTTTATTTTCATTCCCTATTGCTTGAGATATGTTGGTAAGTTTTGTTCTTTCCTGGATTATAATCAACAATCAATCATATTATAAATCAACGGTGAAAGGCCAGTACAAAGATGGTTCAACCATGTGGTAAAGTGCATAGATCATCCTGGTCAAATTTGGCTCAGGACAGGGATATTCAGCTTAAAAAGGAGGGGGTTTATGAGAATGAGATGTAAGTGATGTTGATGTAAGCATAGAATACCGAGTTCCAACCGGTTCTTTCATTACAGATCTCGTATATCGTCTCGTATATGCTCGCCGGTTCCAGAGACTCTTGGCTTACTCAATAAATAAAACATAGTCTATTTGATCACATATCGCTAATGATAGGGAAGGAGTCTATTACATTGGCGATATGTAGCGGACACAACTCCAGATTTCAGAACGCTACTGAGAATTTATTTACAATCTGTCTGACCTAAGATTCGAGCTTAGGACCTCATAATCGCCAGTTAAACCATACGCCACTAAACCGTCGAAGCAGTCTTATCATCTAATTCTTGTAAATCTTTTTCAATAAATCGCAAAATGTTGCAAAAAATACACTCTTCGCAGTTTTTAAAAGTAAAAGAGAACCTTTAAAATAGAATATGTATCATGTGATAGCTCTAACACGACAACGTGCCGTAGATGCATCTCGTTCACACAACAAACTCTATTCTAGAAAGTAAACAAAACTCGCAACATAGGGAAATTGTTTTAAAACACAGCGCCGCAGTCTTCGTGTTTACTACGAGTATGACGTAATTTTCGCTTTCCGAACAGTTGTTGTCCATGGATTAATTATATACAGCTTCTACCACCGGTAGTTCACAAAAGTGGATTATATGACTCTTGGTAGCGCGATAATGTAAACGGTAGTGAGCATGAACAAGGAAGTAATAAGTCAAACACTGAACTCTCTCTTTAACGGCAGACCTGAGGAACACCGAAACCTCTTTAGCTAGATATTTTAACCTTTATTTGCTGTAAAAAGAGACACACCTATAAACTGCGTATATCCACATCCTTTTCTCACAGCAAAGTAAGATTATAATAGCTTTGTTAAATAGCCCCTTTATTATGCCCTAGTTGTGATGTGTTTGCAGATGAATGGAGTGACTTTGTCAGAATGGCTGAGTAGTTGTAAAGGACTGAAAGAAATTAGCTTTTTACAAGCTTTATTTAACTCGCAATGTAAGTTTGTTCGGGTGGAATCTTGCAACTCAATTTTGAAGCAGATATCTTCAACCGATTGAGCTGAAATTTTGTATACACGTTTAGTTTGGATGACAATGCATGGTTAGCTGTATGACGTCATTCTAAATCCAACATGGCGGAACATCCAAGATGGCGGACTAGTTATTTTTTTAATGCACTCCTACAATATGGGTCTCAAATGAAAGGGCTTTCTGAGAATAAATCGAAAAATAAAGTGACGTTACTCTAAATACAATATGGCTGACTTCTAAGATGGCGGACTATGTTTTTTATGCTTACCTACAATATTGGTATCAAATGAAAGGACTTGCTGAGAATGATGCGTTGAATGAGATGAACAGACTGAGAAACCTGTCCCGCGATAACTTAAAAGTAAAAAATAAAATAAAGTAAAAACACTTTTTTAAAAACAAGCTTTTATTTAAATGCGCTAAAAAGAATAAAATAAACTTTTTCTTGAAACTTTTAATATCAACTTATAACGTCATTACATAATTTATATGATATAAAAGCTTGCCGCGAGATTTACCTGTGTAGATAAACAAGTAAACTAAATAACTTGATGTGATTGATTTTAATTTTTTAAATTTTTAAACTAAGTATTCTAACTAAGTATAAATTTCGCGACAAGCTTTTATGTCATATAAATTGTGTACTGTGTGTCGTTATAAGTTGATAGTGAAAGTTTTTATTTCTTGTATGTAGGTACAACAAGTGCATAGTTCGTTACATAGTGAACGAGTTGAACATATAAAACTCAATTGATTGAAGAATTTATAAATAACTATAATATAAATAGCCCGGCGGTGCCTGATGTAAATTCCCATCAACAATTTTTAGTCCCTTATAAGAATAAATTTTGAAAAGAAATCCCTGTACTTGTCTAGACTTACCGGTTTAAGCTGTGCTTTATTTGTCACTCACAGCCTAACTAAGATAAAATATGAAACTAAGAAATCAAACTAAATTCTTAATTAATTTACAGATCCTCATAGTTAGTTGATATCTTACAGATAATTGATTTATTCTTATGTTCTTACTTATAGTTGACTTGTTGACTCATAATAATATCAGTCTATACTGTCCCTCTGCTGGGCAAAGGCCTTCTCTACCAAATCAAGGTGAGGTAGATTAGGTCGTACTCCACCACGCGGAGCCAGTATGGATTGGTGGGGGCAGGTTTGTGGCCACCTGCTTTTAAAACTATCGAGCCGCCTATAAGGCTTCCAACTCGGCTTAACAAATACCACATTAAGTGGTAACCGGGACCGACGGCTTAACGTGTCTTCCGAAGCACGGAAGCGCTCGAATATGAAAATGCCACAAGCGGCCACCCATCTCAGGCCCACCAAGTCGAACGCTGCTTAACCCTGGTGATCGGTAAGAACACTGCGGTTGCGCAACGCTACGAGGGCTTGAATTATTTATTTTATTTTATTTTTTATTTTCAATTATTTGGGGGGCTTACAGCTAGCATAACAGAGTTAATAGTATAAAATAGTTACAATTAGCCATTTACAAGCCTCCACATATAGACTTAAGATATAGATAATTTGCTTAATCGCTAATAACAAACAAAATGATACAAACTAAAAAAAAAAATTTAAGGAAACAGTAAATAAACAAACAAAAAGAAACATATAATAGTCAGTTAGGAGGTGGTGAAGTGTTTGGTAAGAATAGCATTAATAGAGGTGGGGCAACTAGTAAATAGATCTAATGTAAGGTGTTTGGACTTCATTAAGTCGTTAAACATATAACATGTGCGCAGGAAGAATGAACTATAGCGACTATAAAATATATTCAACCGTATCTTAATAATGGATCACTGAAAAAGAACTTATATTTTGAAATAAACTCTCCTGTGTAAATTGCACTTGTGAATATTACAATAATACCTGTACTGTATACAACAAAGACTAAAGTAAGAATGGGGTTTAAAAATAAAATTTTATACCAATACAGCGCTAGTTTCAAGCACAATAGTGTCCCAGCTTATCGCTGTGCTGCTGTCAATTACAAGCTGTTTTGTTCAGGAAATGTTCCATTTTCCAATATCATTTTACTAGACTTTGCTCGTGCTCGTGACTCCATCCGCTTCAAAGTGCATTGAAAAGCATACTATGAACTTGCTTAAAAATTGCAATATGACCAATACAAAATCAGATAATTTGAGCGCTTCCTATTATCCGCTTGCATATTTCAAACACGTTAATTCGTATCTAGAGTTCTACTAAATTGATTGAAATCAAACGTATCACTTTATTTAAATCGGATTATACTCCAAAATGTGAAAGCCCACCTTAACCCGATTTCATAACGCAAGCGTTATGTGCCAACAAACAAATAAACTGGCAAATAGACAAAAGTTGTGGTCTGTATTCAGAGCCTATCTAAGTAGTCAAACTTGATCATTTTCTTTATGAATATGCACCAACAACGCCCCTTTTCATTTTTTTATACTGTAGATAAATCGAAGAATACCTACTTTTTTTTCAATTTATCCTTAACATCGAGCTTTTTAAACTAAAATTTGATATGAAAGCCAACTTATTTGAACGTTTGGCTTGTATACAGAGACTTTAAACTAACAATGTCAAATTGATATGCCAATACTATTACGTCATAGGTACTAAACCTATGATAAAGGTGAACGCGACACAATAATATTTCTCGTTAACGCATGTTAAATTATTCATACCCGGAGCCCTAAAGGCCTATCGTTTAGGTACTCATAGATTAGTACACATCTCAATGTGTGACAAAACTTGACGAAATATGAATTTCCTTTGAACTTGGCCGCCTTCTTCTTCATAGATACTTAGAAGTTATCTTTATAATTTATCTTGTACCCCATAACCATATCGCCTAATAATCCCTAAGCGGGGGTGGCAGCAGTGCCTTTGTCTTTGTTTTTTTTTTAAGACATAGCCCCACACTAGGATTTATTCTTGTGTCTTGGGTGCATTCACAACCATGTAAATTCACATACACAAATACCTAGACCGTAACAAGTAATTGTGGATCACACAAAGATTTGTCCCGTGCGGGAATCGAACCCGCGACTATTAGACACAGTGAGCGGATTGGCTGAAGCTCTTAACCACTGCGCTAAGTTGTCCGTCGGACGTGTACTATGTACACCACTTTTCGCCGGCAACGTTAGGTTCAAATAGAATTGAGGACGAGCTGCCTACTATTATACCGGGCGCAATTCCAGATACTGGACATTTTCAGACAAAAAAAACTACGTCGTCCGACCTAGGATTCGAACTGAAGACCTCGAATGCAACGCGCATTATACGCTACTAGATTAACAAGGCACATTTATTATGTACTAGTTGTACCCGCAACATCGTTCAAGTTATTTGCAGGCGTGTATTTCACACTCTTAAGGTTTCGCCACATAGCCGACACAGCGTGACGGGAGCGCGACGGTGGCGCGGCTTGAGTAGTTGTAATGTACTGAAGTGTACGGAAGACGCCACACAGCGCAGCCCAGCTCGGTGCGACGGCAAACGTCATGACCGTCGCGCCGTCGCGCTATCGTAGCGCTCCGTCCGCTATTTGACCAAACCTTTATTTGTAAAGAAGCTTTTCAGTTCCTATGAAGTCTTAGCAAGTAAATGAAACTGCATTAGAATCAGTGAGTTATTAATATTCCAAGGTAGAAATAAGTTTTAACTTCATATATCTAATTATTAAAGACTCAGCGTTTTTTTTGTTGATGTAAAATGTAGCATATGTCCTTCCTTGCCGAATTTCATCTATATCTCTTCAGTTGTTTGGACGTGAAAAGGTAACAGACAGAGTTATTTTGTATTTATACATTAGTATGGATTTCTATCAAAAATAGCTTGCGATTTGTTCCAGAGCTCGAGCTAAACATATAAAATGTTGCAAGAACTGCTGCGATGTGAAATACGAACGAAAGAATGGCGATTACAAAACGGATCGTTATGGTAATTTTAGAGAAAATTGAAGAAATAAACATATATATCTTCATTGTAATAAGGTTAAATTGATAATCTATTTTCTTTCACTCCGCTTACGTAAGGCGCTATAACGTAAGTTTTAAGCATGTTTTCTTGATTTTAGATCATCAAGTAAGAATACTACCTATGTGTAGCTTTCTCAGTAGGTATCACTGAGATCATAGGGTTTAGCACGAAAATATTAACGTTACCGTAACTCTACTAAGCTTGCCGCCACGTTCATGTTTAATCTTTTTGTCCTAAATATTTAGGTCTCAATAACATCCGTTCGCCTAAACGCCAAAATTACTCCTTTTAACTGCCTAACTTGTGTTCGAGACCCAATATACCAAAGCTATGTAAGTTATACGCTATATCAGATTTTTCAGGATTTTGACTGTTTGTCACGACTCAAAAGCAGATTATTGATGGGTAAAAATTTTGATATTCAAATATTGTGACAAAATGTAACGATATTAATCTATCTATCTATCTATAATCTCACGCCAGATCCCTTGCGGGGTAGGCAGAGAGTACAGAGTTCCAACAGGTTCTTTAACGATATTAATAATAGTAAGAATCGACTTAGTTTCCGATATAAAACTAATGAAATAAAACTATTTTACAGATTTTATCGCGGTTTATTTTTGATTTTTAGTGCCCGATGTTTCGAGTGCTTTGCAGCACCCATGGTCACGGGAGAGACTAAGGTGTTAGACGTCCAAAAGGCATAGTTGTTCCGGGGTACCCTCAAACTTCTTAATTATTTTTGTTGGTCAGCAGAATGAGCTTACGGAGTCTTGAGGTCTTGCAGTGTTATGCTTGGTTTTGGATTTGATTATATTAATTACCGGATCCCAAGTCGACGGTAGCACCCAGCCATCTTCTTTATTGAAAATAGGATGTTTTTTTAAATTTCAATAGCCTCGCGAACCATCTTTGGTAGGAATCGGTGTTCTTTCACGAGGATTTTTGGTCTATCAAATCTGATGTTATGGTGGGTTCAGTCAAGGACATGTCTGTGTCGCTCAAAGAAGTCTGTCAAACGTAGATTGGACCAACAAAAATAATTAAGAACTTTGAGGGTACCCCGAAACAATAATGCCTTTTGGACGTCTAACACCTCAGTCCCTCCCGTGTCCATGGGTGCTGCAAAGCACTCGAAACGTCGGAAATAAAAAATAAACCGCAATAAAATCCGTAAAATAGTTTTATTCATGTGTAATATTCGCGTAAATCTAAGAACTCAATAAACGAACTAATTTCGGTGAGCTTGCTATCAAGAAAGCGTGTTGTTACTTTCTGTCTTTCACCTATATTCAGTAAATTAGTTATGTGAAAGGAAGGAACTGAATAACGTCACGCGAATTTTAATATCTGTATGCTAAGCATATCAATATCTGTATATTATTGTCAAAACCTTAGTCTTAAACTTGAACTTCATAATACAAATACCGAAGACATTCCCTTAAAGCTTAATACCACTTAGAATTATTTACGACTGTTTATTATTCGAAATACATTACAGAAACAAATTAAGTGGACTAGTGATGCTCGATACATTGAAAACATCCATGTTTACTATTATACTTATTCTTGATATTTAACAACGCATTGATATGCATCGAAAGAACGCACGCGTTGTTCCGACACGATAGGATTAGTTTTAAAACAAAACAATTTCAGGAAATTGTGTTTATATGTTAGTTTTGTCACGTACAAAAGTATGTCACATTTTTTTATTTTAACTTTGATACACCAACAAAATCCTACATTTTAGAGGCCTTTGAAATATGATGAAGGAGGAGCAGGAAGTAATGTAAATGGAATCTGATATAGATGGTTCGGAAAAAGCATCGCAAGATTTTTACTTTTGTATTTTTTATACGTCTATTTCTTTATGCGATACATTGAATACATTGATGTTTTTACTCGATGCACCGTGGAGCGTCGAAAAAAATATCGATGTATTTTCTGCCTGGACATCACTAAAGTGGGCCCACTCAATCATAGAAAATTTATTTAAAGTGCCTATTGTTCATTCTCCCTACTTTTTATTCGAATTTAAACTATGCAAATAAAGCTTACAGCTCTCGTAATAAGATTTATGGTGACAATGTAATCCGTACTAAATCCGATTTCTCTGTTTACCACCGAATAAAGAGCGCCTTATAAGAAATAAGCTGGGGAAAATTTTCGACAAGTTTTTGGATTAAGTAGTAGGCTTAATAAATTACGATTCAGACGATGTTAAATAAAACCCTTTTTTGTTTTTATTTTTATACTAAAGTAATAAACAACTGCTGCAAAAGTTAATCAGAAGCCTCAAATAAGATACAACAACTATAAAAACAAAAATAAATATGTGTAGGTATTTAACCATCGGTATATTAATATAATATTTGATCGATGATGTTTTACTACTTGTCTATTTGTATCATCACATCAGTTTTCTTGCGAGGTAGACACAGAGTACAGGGGCGTGGCTACTTGCACCTGTCTGTGTGTATTATTTGTTCCACAATTAATATGATTAACTCTACTGGTAACGCGGTACTTTTGTCGCTTACACGCGAGACCTCCTGAAGGTCTTTGCCGAATTCCTTTGGTAACGTAGTGTTCACTGCTGAGCTGCCCGGCAGGCAGAAACCAGGTCCGTAGTTGGGGAGCAATTAGACTAATTACCAAATGAATAATGACTGGCTATTGTTAAAAACTCGGGGTTCATAAAGGCATATATTGCTGATTGGCTTTAATGGAACTGGAATAATGTGGGAACTGCAATTTAGCAATAAAGCCGTGGGAGTTAGGGATGTAACAGTGCGTGCATGCGTGTACGAGTGTGTGTGTCTGCGAGTGTGTATATGTGCGTGTTTCTCTTCGTACGTGTTTCATATAGTGCAAGGCGCCAGCTATTTCGAGTAAATACCTGCACCAATTGCCGTTTAGACCGATAGATACATGGGATCAATACTCGCCTTTCCTGCCCTGCCCTCTTTGTGTTTTAAACATACTATATTACATTGTTAAAAAAATACAAAAATGCATTTGTTCACAAATTTTTGAGCCCTAAATAACAAGCTTTGCTTAATTAGATGCTCAATGAAATGTACTTGCTGTAAGTAGTTACTTTTTGGTAATAAATTATTTTTTAGTGGTTATGGCCTTTGCAAGGGACAGATTTCGGTTGGTGATGATTATGATTGGCAAGTTTAGACAACATACCTATTGTCATTGATTTATGGGTTAATGCCTGCTATGCAATCTTTTTGAGCCTAAAACTAATCATAACTCGTGTTGAGACTCTGAGTGTAAAATTACCAAAATATAAAACTTATCAATTACATATTTTTTTGAAGTAGCTGTAAACAAATTAAAACCATCACGCCTATATTCCCTAAGCGTAACCGACGATCTTATGTACCCATGTACCTATTACATTATATTCGGCACAATGCGAAACTACGGATTAATAATGGTAATTTTTCTAAGGATAAATGACATTGTCCAACCTAAGATTCGAACCTCAGACCTTATTGTTTACTACGCATATTATTCGCCACTAGATCAACAAGGCAGTATATTTTACGTTACAAAAATATCTTATAATACTATCCTACTTTCTGTTAATAGGAATATTCGCTCACTATCCTATAAAATAACAGTATTGTCCTATCAACAAATATCAATAAAAAATAAAATGATATCAACGAAAATACAAATGGAACATGTGAAGAAAAATTACGGATACTCGTGGATCTGTAAAAGGCTATCTGGGCCTTTATTTATGTGTGAAATATAGAGCTTGTACGATCTCCCAATAACTGTATTAACGGTCCCGATACGCCCTCAAGAGATGGTAGGACGTATATAGGTGAGAGCTAAAATACCCACAAGGTATATATTCTGTCTATACAAGGTGTAAAATAATTAACGTAAGATCTCATAGTAGTTTGTTCTAAAACGGGAAACGAATCGATTCGAACGATAGATTTAAATACGTATATTATCTAAAATTGCTTTAACTCATTCTTAACGTTCCTCGATTCGCTGTATTAAATAGGCTTAGCCACAATTAAAAGCAATACAGCGATTTCTATCGAACTTCTTAACATTTGACGGTTTTGTAGTTAAATGGTTATCTAAGTTTTTAAAAAGTGGTATAAATACCTCTGTAAAATTATAAGTTTTGTTTTCACGTTGAATTTGTGCTGCAAAAATCTAACTGGGGTATCTGAGGTCTAGCGTCGTTTACGTTTCACCTTGCATACACATAAGAGGGTGGGAAATATAGAAAGAAAGCTATAACATCCGCAAGGTATCTATTAATTAATGGGCAGGGAATGCTGGTAGGAGAAATGATAGTATATTGAGTAAGATAGTAACAGAATGGTGGCCTAGAACATGCTACCACTGAACAGACCAATAACTTGATGGGTAGATGATATATCGAGAGTTGGAGGAAGAAGTTGGGGTAGATTGGCACAGGACCGCGAAGAGTGGCACAGGAGGGAGGGGCCTTGCAGTGGATTGTAGAAAGCTGATGATGATGACGATAATCTATTTATTGTCTATATTGACAGAATATCTATATCATTTGACAGACGGTTTGGAGCTTGAGCCGCTCCGCCCACTAGATCGCGTAGTCGTGGGTTTGATCCCCGCTCGCGACAAAATTCGTGACCCACTAATAGTTTTTCGGAATGGATGTTTGTGTATGTGAATTTCATCTTTTTTACACGCACCAATGGCATAGAAATAGTTACTAGTGTGGGTCTACGATTTTTTTTAATTAAGAAAAAGAACAAATGCTGAATAAAATTTTTTTTTTTTTAAATTCTGACAACAGAAACACTCTTTACATAGATACAATTTAGACACCAATTAATTGAGCAGAATAAACTTCAAAAGAATAAATTATGGTAAAATTATACCATTTACCTGTTTATCGCTTTGTAAAATGAATTCTAGGAACCTTGATTCTGTTAACTTAAGAATTTTGTATGTCCACAATATTGTAGATATTTCATTTTTAGTTAATTGGTTTTGTTAAGTTCGTTGTAGGAGCATGGCAAGCATTGCATACAGGTATTCATATAATCCCGACCCGTACTCAGTTCAGTGCAAGTACATTAAAAGATGATGAAATATAAACAAATTATTGCTCATTTACATTTATTCTAAGAACCATCACCAGACATAGTATCTTCAATATCGTCTTAGCTCTCTTACCGTTCGCATGAACTTAAGAAGTATTGTAAAAACAACTGTAATACTTTGAATATTTATTATAAAAATATTTTTGTTAAATAGAATATATTTTTATAAAGTCACGCCGGCCTTTATATAGGACTAGGTATGGTGCTTAAATAAGCAGAGTCTAGCTCAGTATGAAAATACTGAGTAAATACTGAGTGTAGGTATACGATATTAACTTCCTATAATTAAGTAACTCTACTAGTTCCTATACTTAATTATTAGAATTTAATACGTACTTACGTGTAGTTAGTATGACGACTGACATCATTTTATTTATGTAGTAACATTTAAAAGTAATGTAATTGTATTTTTTAAGGTAAGCACTGCTTAGTTGGCTATATGCGATGCACGCCACTATGTGGAAGTAGTCTGAAACTGTACCACGTGAAATGGTAATAGCCTCGTCTTTATCAGGTATTTTCGGATCCAACATCGTCGTCGAAATATGGGTGGGTATAATAGTAGGGGGAGTTCTAATAGCTTCATTTCACACCTCTTTGGCTTTCTCCACTCTCATAGTTCATCTCATACACGTTACAAAGTATTCAAAAAGAAATACTACTACCACTCCTTCTACTACTATATTATTAAGCCAGACCCCTTGTAGGGTAGGCAGAGAGTACAGTGTTCCAACAGTTTCTTTCCTTACAGACCTCTCTTGCTTCATCCACTTTTATAATTCGTCTCATACACGCTCTGAGTTACGGACACTCTTGACTTCCCTTTCAGATAAGACATGGTCTAAAAGAATTAAAATTAAAGAATACCATCCCGTCTATATTTCTTAAGCAGGGGTGACAGAGATGTCGGTACACCCACGTCTCGGTGTTATACCGACGATGTTAGGTGCAAATACAATAGTGCGTAAGCCTATTGCTAATTTACACCGGGCACAAATTCAGACTAAGACTTTTGGATAGAAATAGCACAAATAGTCCGAATTAGGATTCGAAGTCAAGATATCGCGATCGCCACCACATCCACCACAAAAAACTTTATTTTAATTTACAGCTCAAAACCGTCACTACATTTTAATACCAACCACACATAAGTCTTAGATTCAATTTCGATTAATACTATCTTTAGAGTTAAACCCTCGGCCCGTTCAAACTAAGGTCTAGAGTCAGTTAAGCAGCTCTTGCCACATCGGATACTCTCATTTCCCGGCACACAACCGCATCCGATAAAATAAATTGAGTGCCTCTTTAAAGATTAGCTTAATTACGTTTCCATAAAATCCGACTGTCATCTTTGTATGTGTGATTGTAGGAATTTCTATAGAAAATGAGTAATAAATTTATTTCTGTCACCTTTTCCAATTTACCAACACCCTTCCCCACTTTGGAAAGAATTCCTGTGAGCGTAGGTGCTTTAACAAACACAAAATTTTAAATGCTAAAATGTTTTAGTCTGAAACTGGCATGTATAGGCAGGGCAAGTCCGATGATGTTTCGGGAGCACAATAAAACATGTATTTGTCGCACATACTTGTACGACACATACATTATTGTATTTTCAGACTAACTTGAAAGCAGTACCTTACATTAATTCTTAAATAATATTATTAGACTACCCACACACAAAGATTATCCCATACATCATACTCATTTATACGATCATACGTACGTGCATACGCACAAATGTACACATAAACACACATATACTCACGCGCACGTATGCAAGCATACACGCTCGCATGCACGCGTGCATTGACCCATGCATCCACATACACATTTTTTTATTGAGCTGTTTTAGAAGTATATAAGTTAGTGCCGTGTACCGCTTCTAGTACTTCAAAATGGATTTGTCAAAGCATTTAACCAAGGTCGATTAAATCCTGTGTATTGAATAAATATGGATTGCTTACGACGTTTTTCATTACTGTGTCCAAATTGTTCCCAATCCCAATTGTCGATAACCTCTGGTTATTGCGGTCAGGATTTTATTCTCGTGCAATGGAGCTTGTCATCAATAAATCGGTTAATTGTATGAGCTTTAATTATTTGCTCCAGTACTTGTGGTTTCTGTATTCTGTGTTTTTTTAAAATGATAATGAGCATTTGCAAATTTATACGTTGTTTGCGGTAATGATTTGGAAAAGTTGTTTAGTTTTATAAGCGCCTCCAGCAATGTAAAATAAATTTAGTAACCGAGCGTTTGTTGATATGTTTTTAGTTAAGGGACTTGTTCTTATGTCCCAACTTCCAATGTTTCTTTTTTAATACACTTTTTTGTCGTACACCTTCGTGTCATTATTCAATTGAGCCTATTCCCAAAAATTCACATTTAATACCTAGAGTTAGTCAAAACATGGTTCTTCGAGCCGGATGACCCAGACGAAGATTTAGATATTCTGTAAAATTAATTTATTGGCATTTTTTGGAGTTTCGGTAAAGAAATTTTGAGGACAGCAAAGACCAAGCCACTTACCATTACGAGGACTCCCAGTTGTGAGGGTTTGAGGATCTGAGGAGTTAAACCTTCATTTAGGACTAGCTTTCTATCGATTTTTACCCAACACTCTAGTCATGTATTAAATAGGTCTAGTGTAAAATAGTGGAAAATGTGAGACTTAATCACGTGTGTCTACCGTTATGTTAAAATTATATGTTATTTGGTAATCTTCGTTCAATTAATCGATAAAGTGCTGTAAATTTTACTTATATACACACTTATTATTGTAATAGTTGATTAAAACTTAGATATTAATGATTAGGTAGCGTGATCGGTCATTAATTTGGTTACTTACACCTTGCTAAAAAGTAGTTAAATTGGGAAAATAAATAAAAAAATCCTTGTTCGTATATAAAAATTATTATAATTATAAGTTTTCACTAGTCACTTTAAAACGTATCTTGTTAAAATAACTCATTGTGAAAAAAGATTCTTGTTCCTAACTTCCCAACTTCAAATGTTTATTTTTTAATACATTTTTTTGTCGTACACAGTCATGTCATTACACAATTGAGCCTATTCCCAAAAATTCACATTTAATACCTGGAGTTAGCCAAAACAAAAGTTGTTGTAGCTTCGTTTGATTTATGTGTTTTGTAACTATATAAAAAATATTTTTTATACTTACATTTTACAGGCCATTGCGAATGCTAGTACAATGGTGTAACAATTTATAAGGCTTTCTAATCATTTGTGGCACCAAATTGTTGATACAACTTACCAGATGTAAGCTACGTATAGACGAAGTGATATTCGGAATACTTAGTGATAGTATGGACGTCCTCTTTTAATCTCCAGGTTGGCGACAGAAATGCATTCTATGGCTAGATAGAAATAGGTTAAGCAACAAATTATTCAAAATTCGCCTTCTCAACTAATCCCTTTGTGAGACTCGTTCAAGTATTCGCAGAGCTCTTCACTACAATCTGATACACCAGTCACAAAGTGAAGCTAGAAGCAAGATGGTAGCTTGTATTTCCAGCGAGACTGCAAACAAGCTTGGCATTTAACCCGCCAGGGGCGTTGCGAGAGACGTGAGCTCGTTAATCAGCCTTTGGTGCATTGCCGTCGCAAAAATAAAACGCTACAGTATACTGGTCGTACACTCAACAGATATAATGTACATAGATGAAAATAGCCAAAGTCCTTGTTGCCAAGCGAAGTCAGTTTCAAGTTTACTGCACTAAGGAGACTTCAGCGGAAAAATTTTGAATATACTGATACAATATATCTGCTGTACTACGGATAAAGCAGGAGCTTATTCATTGTAAACAGAAACTCTTTAATTACTTTTATAGTATGGTGTTAAATATATAGAAAAAGACAACAGTGTGGGTCTGTCCAAGAGCGTGCTCGTCGCGACCCCTGCCAGTCATTATGGCTGCAATCTTGGACCGAAGACGTTCCGCAGTGCGGGCTAGGGCGTCCCCCCGAGGCGACGCGTACCGGCCCGCCCCCTGTCGTTACTAATATAGGTGGAAGCGGCGATGGGGGCCGCCACCCATCACGCCGGGCCCGAACTGGCGAGTCGTGGGGTGCAGAGTGCCGAATAGGTACTTGGAATGTAAGAGGTGGTATGGAAGATAAGATGCATGAGGTGATTGATGTGCTGAAAGAGAGACGCCTGGATGCTCTGTGTGTAACAGAGACTAAGCGGAGGGGCAGTGAAACCTGTGATCTTCCTGATGGAACGATGGCTCTGCGGTCTGGGGTACCGCAGAGCAGTCGTGCCAGCAGCATCTTGCTGTCCCGTCGCCTGGCCTCTGGAGTGAGAGATTATGGCCTGTGCGATGCGAGACTTCTCTGGGTTCGTTTAAAACTGGGTGTCACTAGAGTATTTTTGGTCGCAGCATATGCTCCCGTAAGCTCGTCGACACCCCAGGACCTTGAGAAGTTTTGGGATAATGTCAGGGAAGTTCTGGATTTGGCTGAGGCTAACGAAAAGGTGATTCTGTGTGGCGATCTGTACGGATGGGTAGGAACCAGGCGGCAAACTTGCGACGCTGCTCTGGGTCCTTATGGTGATAAGAGAGTGAACGATGCAGGTAAGCTCATTGTAGATGTTTGTTTGGAAAGGGGTCTTCTTGTGTCTAATACGATATTCCAGCACAAGGACATACATTTGTATACGTGGAGAAGGAATGAACAAAAAAGCATGATAGATCTGATCCTGGTTGATAACCGTATCCGAAGCAAACTACAAGATACGGGTGCGTATAGAGGCCCCACTCTGGAATCAGACCACTATCTCGTAGTTGCGCGGTTTAGTGGTCTGTTCAGGAAGTGGAGGCACTGGCGAGAGCGTATCCCCTTCGGAGACCTTGAAAGAATAAAGGTTGAAAAGTTGCAAGATGAGAGCGTGAGGAGAATGTATGAAGACAGAGTCCGGGACAAGCTTTTGACAGCAGGCTCTTCGGACTCAAATGTAGATGAATGCTGGAATAGCCTGAAAGAGAGTTTGGTGGAATCCGCGAAAGAAGTATGTGGTTGCTCAAAGAAGCATATTACAGCAAAAGGTGATGCATGGTGGGATGCGGAGTTGCAAAGCTCCGTAGAAAGTAAGAAGAAAGCGTGGCAGGACTATGTATCTTCTTTGAACCTGAATGCCAGTATGACAGAGATGAGGAAAGAAATATACCGGCAATGCAAGAATGCCACTAAAATTTTAGTGAAAGAAAAGCGTGAAAGAGCCAGTATGATTGAGGAGGAGAGGTTGGCGAAGAACTTCGAGAACAACACCAAACTCTTTTGGAGCAAGGTGAGAAAGGCTCGAGGTGATTCGTCAGGCTCCAGAATGGAAAGGATAAAATCTAAAGATGGTGACATTCTTGCAGACACACAAGCTGTGCTAAACCGGTGGAGTGAATATTTTGGAGAAATGTATGGAGATGACCCGGATGCTGATGCCGCAGACGTGCCTAAAGGCGAGATTGCGGCACCAGAATCAACGGAGGACATCACTATGGAAGAAGTTGAATGGGCGATAGGAAGTATGAAAAACGGTAAAGCTGCGGGAGTAGACATTATATCTGCCGAGATGGTCAAATATGGTGGAACATGCGTCCGGGACGCTTTCCGGGCCCTTGCAAACCTTTGCTGGAGGACCGGTGGAGTCCCTACAGATTGGCGCCGCGCAGTCATAGTACCCTTGTATATATGCAAGGGTTCACAATATGACTGCGCCAATTACAGAGCCATCAGTTTGATCAGCTTGGCAGCCAAGGTGTACGGTAAAATTATTGAACGGAGAATGCGCGTGAAGTCCGATGGAATGTTGTGCGAGGCACAAGGGGGTTTCAGGTCTGGAAGAGGATGTTCGGATCAAGTCTTCTCACTCCGCAACATCGTAGAGAAGCATCTGGCAGTGGGCCGGAAGGTTTTCTGCGGTTTTGTAGATCTGGAGAAGGCATTTGACAGAGTTGTGCCAAACAAAGAATGACAAAACAGATATACAATGTGAAAGTGGAACGATGCAGGTACCGGGGAAGACCTAGACTATCTTACCACGACCAAATAAACCGAGTGTTATCTGATGGAAAAGTCAAGAGTCTCCGTAACTGGCGAGCGTGTATGACACGAACTATGAGAGTCGAGGAAGCCAGAGAGGTATGTAAGGAAAGAACCTGTTGGAACTCTGTACTCTCTGCCTACCCCGCAAGGGATCTGGCGTGAGGTTATAGATAGATAGATAGACAACAGTGTGATTTTTGCTTTGAACAAAAGATCTTTTGGATCACTGAGATACATATGGTAGCTTACGACTAGTAAAACCGATACCAGATTCAATAAAAATTCTTTCATTTATAAGCTTATTTTTACCTTCGTTTCTGTTTTTGCAATCTTTGTTTCATGAACCCTGAAAACGAATACTGCACGTAATAAAATCTTGCACCTAAAAGGTTCCACTCGGTATTCCTTTCGAAGTATTTTTTTTTAATTTTGTACCAAGATTACAAAATCCCCTCTTAACTGAGTGACGGCTAAAATAAACACAAATAGAAACCTGAGCATGAACACTTTGATGTTATAGTGTCATTATTGAGAAAGTGTGCTATCATGTTTATCTTTATTTACCAAAATTGTTGTGTGAAAAGGATGGCACATCAATTGTAAGGCGTCGCGCTTTTTATTTGAGTATAAGTAGCCCTACACTAGGAAATATACCTGTTTTGTGGACGTTTACATACACAAAATTCACATACACAATTCATCATCTCAGCCTATACTTGTCCACTGCTGAACATAGGCCTCCCCAATCGCTTTCCAGCGTAACCGGTCCGATGCCACCTGCATCCAACGACTTCCTGCGATTTTCACAAGATCGTCGGTCCATCTGGCAGGCGGTCGTCCCACGCTGCGCTTGCCAATACGTGGTCTCCACTCTAGAATCTTTCTGCCCCAACGCCCGTCCGATCTACGCGCTATGTGGCCCGCCCATTGCCACTTCAGCTTGCTAATCTTAACGGCTATGTCGGTGACCTTGGTTCTTCTACGAATCTCCTCATTCCTGATTCGATCGCGTAGAGAAACGCCGAGCATAGCTCTCTCCATAGCTCGCTGAGCAACTCTGAGCTTTTTTATGAGACCTATAGTAAGAGACCACGTCTCTGATCCATATATCATCACTGGTAACACACACTGACTAAAAACTTTAGTCTTAAGGCACTGAGGTATTTTGGATGAGAAGATGTTGCGCAGTTTCCCGAACGCTGCCCAGCCGAGTTGGATTCGTCGATTGACCTCTCTCTCAAAGTTGGACCTACCTAACCGGACTACCTGTCCCAGGTAAATGTATTCGTCGACAACTTCACGAGTAGAGTTCCCAACGGTGAGTGCGGTGGGTACGACATGGACGTTACACATTATTTTCGTTTTGTCCATGTTCATTTTAAGACCCACCTGTTGAGATACTCTGTTGAGGTCACCGAGCATTCGTCCTAGATCTTCCAGCGACTCCGCCACGACCACAATGTCGTCGGCAAATCGAAGGTGAGTGATGTATTCGCCATTGATGTTGATGCCAAGTCCTTGCCATTCCAAGAGCTTGAAGGCGTCCTCTAAGGTGGCCGTAAACAGTTTCGGAGAAATGACGTCTCCCTGCCTTACTCCTCTTTTTATGGGGATCGCCTTCGTGCAATGCCCCTGTACTCGGACTGACATGGTGGCGTTATTATACAAGCACTTCAACACTTCAATGTACCGATAGTCAATGCGGCATCGCTGGAGAGATCTAAGAACCGCCCAAGTCTCGATCGAATCGAAGGCTTTCTCATAGTTCACAAACGCCAAGCATAGTGGCCGATTATACTCCTCGGTCTTCTGTATAATCTGCCGCAGCGTATGTATGTGGTCTATGGTACTAAAGCCTTTCCGGAAACCGGCTTGTTCGGGAGGCTGGAAGTCATCAAGCCTGCGTTCGAGACGATTCGTGATGACTCTCGAAAACAACTTATAAACATGGCTCAGCAGTGTGATGGGCCTATAATTCTTCAGTAAAGTGTTATCACCTTTCTTGAAAAACAGTACCACCACACCCCTGTTCCATGCTTCCGGCGTTTTCTCTTCGAGCAAGACGGAATTTAACAGCCTCTGAAGGACTTTAAGTACCGGCGTTCCGCCCGCTTTCAGAAGCTCTGCGGTAATTCCGTCTTCGCCTGGTGCTTTGTTATTTTTGAGTTGTTTGAGAGCCATCGTAATCTCGTACAGGCTGATGTCCGGGATATCTTCAGTGTAGTGTCGGGTTAGCTTGGCTCTTGGGTCTTTTACTAAGTCAACAACAGGTTCAGCTACTGAGGTGTACAACTGCCCATAGAACCTCTCTATCTCCCTGAGCACCTCTGACCTATTCGACGTTACGTTTCCGTCCTCCGTCTTCAGCTTCGTCAACTGGCTTTGCCCAATAGACGCGTCTCTTGCGAACACTTTGGAGCCCTTGTTCTGTGCTATGGTCTCCTCAATACGCCTTGTATTGAAGGACCGTAAATCGTGACGCAAGGACTTCAGTATCTGTCCATTGAGCTGCCTATAGGACTTAGCATCATCGGAGGTTTGGAGCGCCATGGAACGTCGCTCAGCCATGAGATTTCGGGTGGAGTTGGATAGTTTTTGAGGTCTATTTTTACGGTGGGGCTTATAATACTTGGTCCCGACCGTATGGACAGTCTCTACCAGCCTGTTGTTGATTTCGTCCACTAATGCGCTGCTGTCTAGCAATTCGAAGCGGTTTGCCAATTCGAGTTGAAAGTTCTCGGGGTTTTGGATGTGTGCATAAGAAGGTCGGAGCGTAGACTTCATCAGACGTGATCTTTCCATTTTGACATTAATATTTAATGTGCCTCTGACCATTCGGTGATCACTGCCGGTTTTTACCCTGTGAATCACGGAGACATCATTAAATATTTGTCGCTTGGTGCTCATGATGAAGTCTATCTCATTTTTTGTGGAACCATCAGGGCTCATCCAGGTCCATTTTCTATGAGGCGGCTTCCGGAAGAAAGAGTTCATCATAAAGAGTCCCTCCTTCTCCAGATATTCGGCCAGCCTCTGACCCCTGGGGTTGCGCTGCCCATATCCAAATTGCCCCACTCTCAACCCATCATCGCCCCGTTTGCCCAGCCGCGCATTGAAGTCACCCATAACCACTGTAAAGTGTGTTTTGGAAGTATGTATGGCCCTACTAATGTCCTCATACATTACTTCGACGTCATCATCTGAGTATGCCGAGGTCGGTGCGTAGACCTGTATGACCTTCAGCGAATATCTTTTGGATATTCTGAGTATCAGGTACGCTACCCTGCTCGACACACTAGTAATGGACACAATGTTGTCATACACAATTACCCAGATCGAGACAAACATTTGCGATTAAATTGAACATTTGCGATTAAAGAAACCCGCGATTACTCGACCCAGTGGGCGGAGCGGCTTAAGCTCTTAACCTCAAGATTAAGCTATTCGGCATTTGTTCCAAGACTTCGAGGTCACCGCTCAAGCTAAGGAACAGCTGTAGGTAAAATTAAAACAAAATATACAGTTCTAACAAAACTTTCCCATTCGCAGTCTTCATCATAGCATATTTATGTTTAAGTCCAAGCAATGCATTTCCACGTAATCCCTGAATCAGTATAATGGTCAAATAATGCGACACCGAGGGCGGTTGTAAACCGTTAAGTGTAGTGCAAGCGACGCTGGCCAGTTAGAGATAAGCTAACTGTGGCAATTTGCACAGGAAATATGGACTGGGCTCTTATTAGGGATAATCTAACGAGACACGTTACGAAATCTCCGCGAAATGTTTGTGGAATGGTGCATCGACATTCGTAATACATTACGGATCGCGAACAAAATGACAGCCAAACGGCCGCATTTGGATATACTAACCTACTTGTAGCTAGTAACTGTGAAAATTAGTTTGGAATTAATATGACCTCGGATCTTTTTAAAAAGGTAGTTTTAGCAAACTGTAGCATTTTAACGCGCCTGCACGTTGGCTATTGTTGGATAGATCCACGAAGCAAATACGAAGAGAAGATGGTCTAAGGTTACGACCCTGTGGAATCCCTAAAACCCTTGACGTCATTGTGGTAAGCCTACCTCATTTAGTTATTGCTACTTGCTCCATCCACACGATGCTTATGTTCGCGTAGCTATTAAAAATTCGCTATTCTTATCAAAAGCCCTTAAAATGAAGGGATGTAACTTAACATGCAAAAATTACTGGCATAATAATAAATATAATAAGCCCGCAGGGCAGTTTGTGGCGAGCTGTTGGTGAGTAACGACACCACGGACCCGAGTGCTTCAGAGAGTCGGTCAGGGCCCCCAACTCGGCGTGTCTTCGTCGGTCGAGTGGAAACCGAAGGGTGCCCGCAGGACTCTCGGCTCTGGCTAGCCTTAATTGGAAGATAATGCGTTCCTACATCGATGTACTCCAGGAGTGGAAGTGTTAAAGGGCATAACGCCGCGAGTAACTTTGGAGAAAGCGCAGCACACCTCTCTACACCTCTGAGCCGCTCACATCGGTGTTGCCCTCAGTTGTCCTAGGACGACCGTTTGAGGGCCCATCTAGTAAGCGGCGAGTCACCGCCGGCCACGGGTAATTAGGTATCACTAATTATGGCCGGTGTCCGTCCCCTTTGAAATAGTCCAGTTTTTGTCCATCAAACCTCATTTGCATAGCCCTTGTTTTCTTTCCATAATTTACAATAGTCCTTGCACCTGCCGGGGTCAGTTCGCTGGTTATGTTACTTCATTTTCAGCGAGTGATCTCAGCAGGTGGCTTACATAACATTAACTTCTCGCAAAGGGCCTCTACGTGTTGGACCCATGTCCCCATGCAAGCCTTTCAAAGGTCCGGGTAAAGCCCGTGAATCTCAGCGAGATACATATATAATATAATAATAATAAATAAATAACATAATTCACTGGTATTTTTTTTGTAATTTATTACATTACTTCTATTACAAATGACATCTACCCTAATATAACTAAACTTACAAGTAACATTGACATGGACAAACTGTTAAGTATTTACCATTCTCCGCCAGATGGCAAATACACGTGTGGGTGGAGCGTTACGTCCCTCTTGCTCTGTGTTATCCCGCGCAGTGACACGTTTTGAAATATATAGGAACATTTCATTACGCCATTTCCTCTTATCGAAATAATTCGAATTAAAACCAAACTCATTCTTATGTGTACTCTTACTTTTCAAGCTGTATTTTGAATTTTCCTTTTAACTAGTACAAACAATATAACGATATTTGTATGATACTGAAGTATAGTCAGTAACATAAGTCACTTACCGTTCTCAGATTTTCGATTTTGTAATATTTATTATTTTAAATAATTTGGTGAAAATTGTTTTGTGATTAAATCGTGCAAGCGTTTTAAATAACTGATACCAACTCATTTCGTTGACCGTAATATTAAACGGGCATCTAACCATGAAAGTTGCTCATGGAGCGTGACATGTGAGTCACTGAGTGATGGAGTCAGAAATACGGAGATCCGTAAAAGAACCAAAGAAGGGATATCACAATCATCAAAGGCCAGTACAAATATGTGTGGATGATGTGATTACGTGTATAAGTAAGACATGGACAAGATTGGCTCACGATATGTCGCGTCAGAGGGAAGAGGCTTATGTCCTGCAGTGGATGGAATAAGCTGGAAATGATGAGTGATCAAACGATCATTTCAGGAAGTTATCGTAACGCACCTTGTTACGTGTTTAACTCATAGCGAATAAGAACCCTGTTTGTGGCACAGTCTAACTGCTGTACATTAAATGACTCAGACGACAATTTACATAGTATTTATTCGCGTTCTGGGTTTCTCTTGGTTAGATAAACTCGCTTTGTTGTTTTGACTTTATCTTCTGTTAATTGTAAGCTTGGAAATAATTGGTATACCTTTCAGTAGAAAATATTATGCTCCCATTATTATTGTTGACTATTGGTGGTCTAGTGGCGAATAATGAGCAGTACGATCGCGAGGACCTAAGTTTAAATTCTAGGTCGGATAAATGTAGTTTTTCTATCGAAAAATTCTCAGTATCAGCCCGGAGGACGGAATTGTGCCCGATATATGGCAATAAGCTCGCCCCGTACTACATTGGGTCCTAACATCGCCGGCCAAAAGTGGGTGTACACAGTACACCTTTGCCATCCCCGCTTGGCGAATAGCCCCGACGGTGTTTATTTTCTACTAAATAGCTGTTGCGAATTTAATGTTAGTAAGTACGAGTATATAATGTTTACTTTTTACTTTGATGCCGTGTTCACATCATACATACCTTAAGTTAAAAAAAAAACAGAATAAAATTGTAGTCGTACCATGAGTTGGAATCTCTATCAAAGGGTAATGACACGAACCTCGGTTCACACGAACGGAACTAAACACACGTAACCCTAATAAATTAAAGCGAATTTGAACGCAAAAGTTTCAGAGTCCACCCAAACCAAATAGAACGGAATGTTTCTGAGGAAATTAAAATCACCCTGTGTACTGTTTGCCGTTGTAATTCTAATCGCCCGCCAATAGGCGACTGCGCAGTACAGAGTTTGAGTATAACGTCGTTTAGTTTCCTGCCTATGAGGTATACACAGATTCTTCAGATACTTTGGTCCACACAAACCTCACAGAATCTCACAGAGCGACATGCGTATGTTGATGAAATTTTTGCGATATAAATGACGGACAGGCGGTTCTCAGTGTAGTTTGCAATGCCAATTGGGTGGCATAGCATAAAGTAATTTTAATCGCCCGCCAATAGACGAGTGCCTGGAATACAGAGTTTGAGGCCAACTTCGTATAGTTCCCTGCCAGTAAGGGGTACACGGAATATTCACCCATATATCGCTAAGGATGTTAGGTCCCATAATATGGGATCAAACGAACATACCTGAAATGAATATATAAACCATATGTAGCTCTCTCGACCCACTCAGCAGCCGTGCGTATCTTTTAGAGACTTGAAACGTCAACGCCTCCTCTATGCTATCTGTGGATATAACTCTGCAACCATTCCGTTTATAATGTACTAGACATTACAGTTTTACCGAATTATGTATATATATATATATATATATATATATATATATATATATATATATATATATATATATATATATATATATATATATATATATATATATATATATATATATATATATATAGCGATCGAAGCTCAAGCGTATAGCTCGTGAGGCAAAAAAAATAACCAGGAACCCCAGGCCACGTCGACACGTACAAAATGAAAACCAAATAACGGCCGCGTTTGAATATTCAAATGCGATACGACCTACACATAGCTATCAAATTTAGAAATGCGTATTAAATTATTAATGATCTCAGATAATTTGTTATGGCAGTTTTAGCAACCTTTAGCATTTTAACGCGTCTTTCCATTGGTTATGGTTGGTATGGTTAAACTACAGCCATATGTATGCTCTTATTATTGGAACGTTTTCGTTAACTTTAACTTATTGTTAACTTTAGTCTAGTACAAATAATATAGCTATGACACCACCCGAGGCAAATTCGCTCACGAGCCGGCTCGATCTAGACCCAGCCGATTATTTCTTTGAAGATTCTGCTCTATTCTATGACGCAGGCAAGCTCGTGGCAGACTCGCCGCCTTCGCCGGCTGAGGATGTTTGTTCAGTCTCTAATGGCTCCGCTGTACTGACAATATATCGCCCGGTCGGTTTTATTGCGCACTGGGATTATTTAAACGGCCGGAGGGAGGCCGCTTATCATTTGTTAGTACTTCAGCTCCTTGGAGAGCACTCTACTAAAATGTTGTTGTTTCAAAAAATAGCGATGGTGTTAAGATCGAAAATATTTGAAGCCATAGAAAAGTAGGTACACTTATAATGTACGGTGCCCCAGATAAATGCTTAATCTAGTTTGGCATCAAAAGCAACTTCATTAGTGTTTTATTGGAAAATAAAGAATTTATTATAAATTTATTGCCCTCTTCTTTTCGAGTCAATGGTTCTTGTCCCGTAAAATGATTGGCTACCTTTATCACGTCTATAGCTGCTTTCAGATAATACCTTGTACTAGTAGTGGGGCACAAGGAAAAAGTTATCTGGTGCGACATATTCTGAGAATTTTTATTTAGTTAAGCGTAAAAAAACATTGATTTCATGAATGTAGAGCCATTATGAAAAATCTTACGTTAAAGTAAAATACATTATCCAAAATCACGATAGCGCAATATTACTTGTAAAAGCTATCTCCAGCTTTATTTACTGACAAAATATGAAGCTTGCACGAAACTTAATAACAGTCGGTGCCGGTCCACCCTCGATATCTACTTAAGGCGTATCGGAGCGTACAGAGTGGCCGCTACGTACAGTTAGGAAGAGTGTATATGAAGCAAAACGTTTCTGAATTTGAGTGTACCTGCACTGTGACTGCCGTAAGTAAGAATAAAGTATCTGTGATAACAAAACTGCTTTCACGCACTCGAATAATGACAATGCCTTTTGTTGATGATTACACAAAATGTTTTTGTAGTCATGGCCTATAGACAAAGATGATTGAAATTTTTAGATAAATGAAAAGAGTATTATAATATCTTTACCTACAGTTTGCCTATCTAGATACTAGACTTTACGACACACTGCAATTCGCTGAGGGGCAGAGCACTTAAGGTTGTCGCAATATCACCTGAAAGCTTGTAGGAAGCTTATAATATGCCGAGCCAGTCCACCCTCGATATCTACTTAATAAGGCGTATCGGTGTGTGCAAAATGACCGCCAGGTACAGTTGGGTACAGTGAATTTGAAGCAAAACACTTTTAAATTTGAGGTTACCGGCACCGACTTCAGCAGGAAAAATTGAAGTACCCGTGATAACAGGAGTACTTTCACGCACTGACGAAATGCTACATTTTGTTGGTAATTATACAAAAACTTTTTTGTAGTGATGGGCAATTGTCAATGATGTTGTAATTAAAAAGATTATTATAATATCTCTAATTCATGTTTACCTACCTAGACGGTACAGTTAACAATGCACTGCAGGTCGCCGAGAACAAAACATTTAAGACTCGGTACAAAAGCACGATATTTCAATCATCATCATCATCATCTCAGCCTATACTTGTCCACTGCTGAACATAGGCCTCCCCAATCGCTTTCCAGCGTAACCGGTCCGATGCCACCTGCATCCAACGACTTCCTGCGATTTTCACAAGATCGTCGGTCCATCTGGCAGGCGGTCGTCCCACACTGCGCTTGCCAATACGTGGTCTCCACTCTAGAATCTTTCTGCCCCAACGCCCGTCCGATCTACGCGCTATGTGGCCCGCCCATTGCCACTTCAGCTTGCTAATCTTAACGGCTATGTCGGTGACCTTGGTTCTTCTACGAATCTCCTCATTCCTGATTCGATCGCGTAGAGAAACGCCGAGCATAGCTCTCTCCATAGCTCGCTGAGCAACTCTGAGCTTTTTTATGAGACCTATAGTAAGAGACCACGTCTCTGATCCATATATCATCACTGGTAACACACACTGACTAAAAACTTTAGTCTTAAGGCACTGAGGTATTTTGGATGAGAAGATGTTGCGCAGTTTCCCGAACGCTGCCCAGCCGAGTTGGATTCGTCGATTGACCTCTCTCTCAAAGTTGGACCTACCTAACCGGACTACCTGTCCCAGGTAAATGTATTCGTCGACAACTTCAAGAGTAGAGTTCCCAACGGTGAGTGCGGTGGGTACGACATGGACGTTACACATTATTTTCGTTTTGTCCATGTTCATTTTAAGACCCACCTGTTGAGATACTCTGTTGAGGTCACCGAGCATTCGTCCTAGATCTTCCAGCGACTCCGCCACGACCACAATGTCGTCGGCAAATCGAAGGTGAGTGATGTATTCGCCATTGATGTTGATGCCAAGTCCTTGCCATTCCAAGAGCTTGAAGGCGTCCTCTAAGGTGGCCGTAAACAGTTTCGGAGAAATGACGTCTCCCTGCCTTACTCCTCTTTTTATGGGGATCGCCTTCGTGCAATGCCCCTGTACTCGGACTGACATGGTGGCGTTATTATACAAGCACTTCAACACTTCAATGTACCGATAGTCAATGCGGCATCGCTGGAGAGATCTAAGAACCGCCCAAGTCTCGATCGAATCGAAGGCTTTCTCATAGTCCACAAACGCCAAGCATAGTGGCCGATTATACTCCTCGGTCTTCCGTATAATCTGCCGCAGCGTATGTATGTGGTCTATGGTACTAAAGCCTTTCCGGAAACCGGCTTGTTCGGGAGGCTGGAAGTCATCAAGCCTGCGTTCGAGACGATTCGTGATGACTCTCGAAAACAACTTATAAACATGGCTCAGCAGTGTGATGGGCCTATAATTCTTCAGTAAAGTGTTATCACCTTTCTTGAAAAACAGTACCACCACTCCCCTGTTCCATGCTTCCGGCGTTTTCTCTTCGAGCAAGACGGAATTAAACAGCCTCTGAAGGACTTTAAGTACCGGCGTTCCGCCCGCTTTCAGAAGCTCTGCGGTAATTCCGTCTTCGCCTGGTGCTTTGTTATTTTTGAGTTGTTTGAGAGCCATCGTAATCTCGTACAGGCTGATGTCCGGGATATCTTCAGTGTAGTGTCGGGTTAGCTTGGCTCTTGGGTCTTTTACCAAGTCAACAACAGGTTCAGCTACTGAGGTGTACAACTGCCCATAGAACCTCTCTATCTCCCTGAGCACCTCTGACCTATTCGACGTTACGTTTCCGTCCTCCGTCTTCAGCTTCGTCAACTGGCTTTGCCCAATAGACGCGTCTCTTGCGAACACTTTGGAGCCCTTGTTCTGTGCTATGGTCTCCTCAATACGCCTTGTATTGAAGGACCGTAAATCGTGACGCAAGGACTTCAGTATCTGTCCATTGAGCTGCCTATAGGACTTAGCATCATCGGAGGTTTGGAGCGTCATGGAACGTCGCTCAGCCATGAGATTTCGGGTGGAGTTAGATAGTTTTTGAGGTCTATTTTTACGGTGGGGCTTATAATACTTGGACCCGACCGTATGGACAGTCTCTACCAGCCTGTTGTTGATTTCGTCCACTGATGCGCTGCTGTCTAGCAATTCGAAGCGGTTTGCCAATTCGAGTTGAAAGTTCTCGGGGTTTTGGATGTGTGCATAAGAAGGTCGGAGCGTAGACTTCATCAGACGCGATCTTTCCATTTTGACATTAATATTTAATGTGCCTCTGACCATTCGGTGATCACTGCCGGTTTTTACCCTGTGGATCACGGAGACATCATTAAATATTTGTCGCCTGGTGCTCATGATGAAGTCTATCTCATTTTTTGTGGAACCATCAGGGCTCATCCAGGTCCATTTTCTATGAGGCGGCTTCCGGAAGAAAGAGTTCATCATAAAGAGTCCCTCCTTCTCCAGATATTCGGCCAGCCTCTGACCCCTGGGGTTGCGCTGCCCATATCCAAATTGCCCCACTCTCAACTCATCATCGCCCCGTTTGCCCAGCCGCGCATTGAAGTCACCCATAACCACTGTAAAGTGTGCTTTGGAAGTATGTATGGCTCTACTAATGTCCTCATACATTACTTCGACGTCATCATCTGAGTATGCCGAGGTCGGTGCGTAGACCTGTATGACCTTCAGCGAATATCTTTTGGATATTCTGAGTATCAGGTACGCTACCCTGCTCGACACACTAGTGATGGACACAATGTTGTCTATGAGTGACTTGTGGACGATAAATCCGACACCACCTTGGGACTGCTGTTCACCCTCCCGGTAGTAAAACAAGTTGCCGGATTTTAAGGTTATCGTGTCCTCGCCCTTTCTTCGGACCTCCGATAAACCAACAATATTCCACCGCAACTTGTTTATCTCTTCTTCCAGCTCAACAAGCTTCTCATCTGTCCTTAACGTGCGTGCATTGTATGTCACCAGGGCCAATTTTCGATGTTGGTGGTAGCCGAATCTCTGCCGGAGATTCTTAGCACCCCTTGTCCTGTCGTTACCATAGCTGCTACCGTGGCCAGGACGAACAGGACCGCCGGGGACTAGGGGCCTGGTTTTATTCTTATCTTCCATTAATAAATTGGGGGTGTTTGCCATACTCGCCACGCTTGGCAGGCGGGTTGGCGAGCGCAGTTTTTGATGGTAGAAGTGTTAAGGGAACGCTGCTGCCCATTCCCTAGTTTTCCCTTAGTCGCCTTGTACGACACCCGATGGGATGAGATGGGTTGGTCCTATTCTAAGCCGGGAACCACGCGGTTTTTCAATATTACCTGTAAAAGCTAGCTCCAGGTTTATCCACGGACAAAATATGAAGCTTGTACAAAACTTAATAACGGCCGGCGCCAGGCCACCCTCGTTATCTACACATCGGAGGATACATAATGGGCGTACAGGTGCAGGTGGGAACAGTGCACGAGGAGCAAAACGCTTTTGAATTCGAGTGTACTGTGTGTATTGCACTTTGACTTCTGCCGGTAAGAGATGCATAATAACAGAAGTGTTTTCACGCACTTATGTAATGTGAATACGTTTCGTTGATGATTATGTAAAATTTTCTAATAGTAATGGCCTATTATCGTCTTTAGTGCAACCGGTATAGGGCAGTTGCCCAAAATCTAAAAAAGGACTTATGTATCATTACAAAAGACGTCCACTCCAGAACAAGGGCTTCCCCTAATGGCCGTCACGGCTTTTACTCGCGACTAACCATTTCAACGCGTCCATCTTGCAGGGGACCTGCCCACTTCACGTCTTCCGGTACGAGGTAGTCACGCGAGACTTCTACCTCAACGACTGTCAGTTCTACGAGCGGATTCCCCGCCCAATTCCACTTAAGTTCGGGTACTCTGAGGGCTATATGGGTGACTTTGGTTCTATTACAGATCACCTCATTTCTGATTCGATTTTGTCGGGAATTCTGAGCATAGCCCTTTTAGTTGCATCGTTTGTGTGTCCTTTAACTTGATTCAGCGAAGCCACGGTTTGATTCCTAGAAAACGCATCTTAAAATTTCTTATAACTTATGCATAGTTAAGCTCCGTCATAACGAGCAACCTTCAGATACGCAATGACTTGACGGTACTATAACGGTCCGTATTAATACAAACTTTTCCTATTTAGTACAGCCCCCAGCCTAGTTGTGAACTCGCTTTATTTATTCACTCTCGAATTACCATCTGCGCGGCTATACTTGGGTACACCTACGTACGGAAATTTCTAGAAGAGCTCTTAAGGTGCGGTATTATAATTCGCTTTTGCATACGGTTCCACTCCGATTAATCAGATGTTGGTTTGCTTTGGAGTGCTTTATCGATTTTTGGCTTTCTTTTTGAATTATGTCAACCGGTTAAGCCTGATCAACTTATACTTTGCCGAAAACGTCATCATCTTTCTAGGTTCATTCCAAAGGAAAGCCATGTATTAGACACCTTTTGTCGGCGAGGTCATTTTGTTCTGGTCCACTTTTAGAACTTTAACATTAAATAAATAACTAAAACTTCCAGCTCGTAACATTAAAAATTATATTGAAACACAGTAAAAATGGCACCTATATTGATTTTACATTTAATTAAACACGGCCTTCGTAATTAACCGCGAAAAATGTTTCAAAGGACATTTATTGCTTCACAAAATGAACGTCCATTCATTTTTAGGGTTCCGTTCCTTAATTGGTAAAAACGGAATCCTTATAGAATCACTTTGTCGGTCTATTTGTCTGTCTGTCGTAAGACCCTCTTTCTACCCCGAGAGATGATAAGTTAAGATTTATGTCAAATACTAAGGTCTACAGTTACAAGTGTGATGTGTGTTACAGTGTAAAAAATTAAAGCTTTTAAGTCAAGGCAATCAATGGAAATGGCCATTTAAACTCAATCATCAAAACCAAGGTGCTAGGTCAACGCTAGAAGCGTGAAATTTGGCAAGAAGCAAGCTTTAATAGTACAAGTAAAGGCTAAAATCGGAAATTTGTAATTATACCACATAAAAAACTCCTCGAAATCGATGAATAGTAAAAATAGCGCCATCTAATGCTCTTTATTCGTAACCGTAAGAGCGCGAGTCCTACTCCCACTTGTCCGATTGTCTATGCTAATATTATAAAGACGAAGAATTTGTATTTTTGTATGTTTGTAACGAATAAACTCAAAAACTACTGGACCGATTTCAAAAAGTCTATCACGATTAGAAAGCTACCTTATCCAGAAGTAACATAGGCTATATAACATAGACCCAGTGGGTGGCGCTGGGGTTGACCGGGTACGAAGTCGCGGGAAACTGCTAGTTCTTTATATTTTGCCTCAAAACAAATTATTTAAGTCTGGGAATAAGCCTATATGTTTTTACTGAGTATTAGAACAATACCTCTCTTTCTTGTGGATATCACCAAAAAAGAATAAATAATATAAATAAATAAAATTATCATTCGTGTCGCATGCTCTAAACTCACTCAATTTGTTTTGTATAAGCTCTACGGTGCATTACAAATTGTCAATTTACATTTTTTTTATCTAATCTAACTACTAATTTACTACTGGATCTAAACGCGGCCTAGACTGAAAAAATCCGGCGTGAGACTCAGCAGGCTTGTTCTAAAGTACTTTAACATAAAGTGCAGTGTACAAGTGCAGTACATAAACTCAGCGGGCGTGTCTTTTTTATCATATTGTTTAGTTGGCTCCAGTGCGATGCCTTACCACCGAGATGTGAGACTAATGATATTATTGTTAATATAATTGTAACTCTTTTTATAATAAATAAATAAATATTTATCCATAAATTAATTAATTTATCAAAGTAAATGTCGAAAGGATTCCGGGTGGATCAATCCCCACAAGCAATATCTGTTCACGAGTATGACTACTAGATCGGCCACTACCTTCACCCTTCACTACCGTCACCCCAAGCCGTCACCTTTCAGTGAGCATGACCAAACTAGAACCAGAGACTGCTCAAAATGTATCTATAAAGCAACAATAGCCCAAGCTCTTTAGGAACAACACGCGTTTAATATTATTACCCATATCCTGTGCAACATTGAATTACGTTGTATGGAATCAAGAGTCCAGATAATCATAATGTACTGTACAACCCAAGTAGCACAACTGCTGCTTAAGAGTGGAAGTAACTGCCTTTTTAAACCTGTAACAGCAGTGATAACCTAGTGGTAAGACCGTTGGACTGCAAAGTCTGAGGTCTCGGGTTCAAATCCATGCATGCACCTCCGTCTTTTCTAAAGTATGTGCGTATTAAAAATTAATTATCAGTTGCTTTAACGGTGAAGGAAAAAATCGTGAGGAAACCTGCATGCCTGAGAGTTTGTCGAAGGTGTGTGAAGTTCGCCAACCCGCACTGAGCCAGCGTGATGGACTATGGCCTAAACCCTCTCCATTTGAGAGGAGGCCCATGCCCAACGGTGGGACAGTTTCTTAACAGGGCTATTATTATTTTATTATATAAACCTGTATAAGAGAGTATCTATCTATTTATATCATCAGGCAAGGGATCTGAATCCCTTGAGCGGTAGAAAGAGAGTACAGACTTCCAACAGGTTCTTTCCTTAAAGACTTCTTTGGCTTCCTTCACTCTCATAATTCGTCTCATCTAAGAGAGTAAAGGCTGCATAATGTTGTAAAGCTATCATTATGCATGGAACGCCATGTAAATAAGACCAGTCTGGTTTTATCTATCTATTTATATATTCACGTCAGATCCCTTGCGGGGTAGGCAGAGAGTATAAAGTTCCATCAAGTTTTAAGTTATTTCCTTACATACCTCCCTGGCTTCCTCTACTCTCATAGTTCGTCTCATGCACGCTCGCCGGTTACGGAGACTTGACTTGTCCTTCAGATAAAACTCTGTCTTTTTGGTCATGGTAAGATAGTCTAGGTCTTCCCCGGTACCTACATCCTTCCACTTTCGCATTGTATATCTGTCATTCTTTCTTCTGAGATTATTTCTATATGGCCGAACCAACGGAGCATACCCTTTCTCATCTTTACATCAATACTATCTTTCATACCTATTCGCTTTCTTACTACGCGTCTGATTGTATCATTAAGTATAATGTTCTATTTATTTTGTGGGTTGATTGAAATAATTTTGTAAACCGTTCATAGTATGGATCTGATTACACAGATCTTCGGAGATAGAATTGACGGTATAATATTAAACTTTTAAAATAAAATCTCTCCATAAGTAACGATCCCTTTCATCTTTTTTAACCTTTCTAAAAATGTTTTATGTTTAGACAAAAAAACTTTTGAAATGATTTTATAAAATTTTCTAAGCGTAGAGATTAAAAGTTATAAATCATTTAGTCGTTTAAATTCGTGTTTATCACTTAAGAAAAATTATATTTTATTTAAATACAGACATTTTTTGTGTTTCGCGAAAGTAGATAAGTAGAAAGAAAGAAAAGTTTATTTTGAAACGAGTGTGCTACGTTACAGACAGTACATTACATGTTTCAACATTTGTAGTAAGTAGAAGTAAGTATGACTTCGTTGAAAAAACGGACCCCTACTCAGCATAATGCTGGCTGCTTCGCACTGATCTTCCGTTGGGCCGTTTGGTGACGACACGGACGTTAATATTTCATAACAAATAACATAAAAGAAAATTTTATAAAATCATTTCAAAAATTTTTTTAGTCAGTGTGTGTTACCAGTGATGATATATGGATCAGAGACGTGGTCTCTTACTATAGGTCTCATAAAAAAGCTCAGAGTTGCTCAGCGAGCTATGGAGAGAGCTATGCTCGGCGTTTCTCTACGCGATCGAATCAGGAATGAGGAGATTCGTAGAAGAACCAAGGTCACCGACATAGCCGTTAAGATTAGCAAGCTGAAGTGGCAATGGGCGGGCCACATAGCGCGTAGATCGGACGGGCGTTGGGGCAGAAAGATTCTAGAGTGGAGACCACGTATTGGCAAGCGCAGTGTGGGACGACCGCCTGCCAGATGGACCGACGATCTTGTGAAAATCGCAGGAAGTCGTTGGATGCAGGTGGCATCGGACCGGTTACGCTGGAAAGCGATTGGGGAGGCCTATGTTCAGCAGTGGACAAGTATAGGCTGAGATGATGAACATAAATAAATTTATTAAATTAAAAGAAGGTATAAAGAGTAAAAGTGAGCACAAGTGAGTAGCCCTTTATATTTAACTTAACTTTCTTAATCATGTTATCTAATCTATAGAGCTTTCGATATTCATTTCGTTTCGCCGAATTAACGAAAAAAAACTAGCTTGGAAAAAACATTCGATGAATCAAATTTACGATCTAAAGTGAACTAAGACTTATAGGATCGTGTGATTTTTTCGGAAATAAAAACGCCAAACTTTTAGTGACGGTTTGTACCACTGGTTACGAGCTTAAATCGAGAAGTGGCGGGTTCGATCCCTTACGAGACAAATCTTTGTGTGTCCCATAAATATTTGTTTCGGTATGGGTGTTTGTACCTAAATTTCAATTTTGTCAACGCATCCGTAACCACGATATAGTAATATTTTTAGTGTGCCGCTGTTTTTTTAAAAATGAAATAAAAGTACATGAGGAATAATTTCACCATTTAAACCGTTTATTTTGCTACACACACATTACAATAAAAATAAATAATAAATAAGAAAGTACACATAAGAATAAGAGTCGAAGACGATAAAGGATAAAAAATAAAGAAACAAGTGTGGCAAGGTAGCCAGCTCAGTATTTGCTGTGCATATGTGCACAACACTAATTTTCAGCTGGTCCCTGACATTTGCACGACACATCTTAACGTGTCCGGCTTAATTGAAAATGAAAAACAATGATTTTAACAAGAAATAAAAACAACTTTAAAATTGTGTTTGCGATTTTAACCTGGTTCTTAAATTAGAGGTCAATTGACGTGGCTCCCATCATTCACATTTTTGCGTTGAGATCAGGCTTTAAACTTCAACTCTTATAAAAGGTATAGCATTATTAACGCATCACCCAAAAATAGTTTGTTCTAAATCGGCAACTGAATTGATTCTAACTATTTTTGATGGATGTTCAAGTTTTTCTTTAATTAGCAATAATTAAATAATAATAATAAAGCCATACATACTTTTATTTTAAATGAATTTTTCAAACATTTTTCTTAATACTTAAACATAAGTACAAGTTTCGTGGAGTGCTCAAAAATAGTAAAGAACTCTTTAAAACTCGAAGTGTGGTTTTGGTATTGAATTTGTAAAGCTATAATCTAAGTATCTTGAGTAGAGTCGGAGAGACGATTTTGTATCAAGTAACTACCGTGCTGACCTGTACATGAACCATGTAACATCAAAGGATATGCACCGGATATTGAAGCGTATGTTATAGGCACGATCTTCGGAGTGCGACGGAAGAAGTTGGATGCTGTGATACATCAATGTAAGAATTTATTTTAGAAAATGTGCTTTAGTTCGTTTAGTTTTAGCCTCGTTTGTCTGTTAACGTATAAAACGCATTGGCGTATAATACTGATCAAAAAATTCCCAGTATCAGTCTGGAATTTGTACCTGTACCTGATATTATGGCAATCGGCTTGCTCCCTATTATATTGGGACCTAACATCGCTGGCCGTAAGTGGTTGTAGACAGTCCACCTCTTCCACCCTCGCTTCGGGAGTTTAAGCGTGAAGGTGTGGCTTAGTTTGTAATACCTTTAAAGGTTTTATATCTCTAAAACGGTGGAGGTGTACATACTACACCCACATTTCACCGAAGTACGTTAGTCCCAAAGAGACATCATTAAAAATGTGTTCTTAATAAACTTGAAAAACGCACGGGAATAGTGAGAAAATTTTATCGATACTGAGATCATAGTCAGAAAAAATATAGACTATATATACTCTAGAGTACAAAATTGTTATGAATCTGAATCAGTCATTATTTTAGTACTATTTCGAACGTAATAAATAGCTCGCCGCCTTGACAGACTTTTATTTCATTAAATAAAAACTTCTCTCATAATCAAAGTCAAAACGTAACATGCTCGGAATCCCTTTTTACTCAATAAAAACATTTAACTTTTGCAACGGTCGCAAACGAAAAGTCTTTTTTCTTGTTCTAATTCTTCCATCGAGGGAATATTGAGCGTTTTAAATTAAAAAGTAAACTTGTATGGTACTATGAACGCATGAATTCGTGAGATAGCTTGACGAAATAGGCCTCATAAAAAGGCTCCAGGTCACCTAAAAGGCAATATGGAAAAACCAAGCCTTTCGGCTGATGATGAGTAATTAAAGACGATAAGGCAGAAAGAATGACAAAACAGACATACAATGCGAAAGTATGTAAGTACCGGGGAAGACCTAAACAATCTTACCATAACCAAATAGACCGTGTCTTATCTGAAGGGTAAGTCAAGAACTATGAGATTTGAGGAAAGAACCTGTCGGAACTCTGTACTCTCTGTCTACCCCGCAAGGGATCTGGCGTGATGATAGAGAGAGAGAGAGAGATAAGTAAGTGGTAAACTTTCGGTAACTGTCACCAAATTTTTTTGTATTGATAACTGCTATTACCTGTTTCAAATTTCGCGCACCTGCTCCATATTTATACCTTATATAATAAAAGATAGCATTGATATTATATTGTAGAATTTAGTGTTCCACCTTTTTGTTATAAGCCTATTTATTATAATTTATGTAACATTCATGGACCTTGGAACAAATTTTTGTTAGAATATTCGTTACTCATTTATGAAAATAAGGCAAATATTTCTTTTTCTCAAACTTTTTCCTTTAATTAACACGATTAATGAATTAGCTATTTACCTTCAGTTCTTTCTCAACACAAAACTTGGACTATAAAAATATATTTTAAGTACACTTTCCTTGTAATTTAGAAACATTAATTATGAAGTAACGTTACCTACTTTTGAGGTTTTAGGTTCTAGTCTAGTGGTTATTGTGGAGGCTGAAATCCGGTCCGGTTATAGATATAAGAAAATTTATATTTACTACTAGGTTTGGTACCCCTAGAAAGTTTATATTACAATAGGTAAATACAAAAACTTTGTCCGACTGTAATACCTTGCCGAAAAAAGACGTAGGTAGTGTTTTGTCTTTTTAAAAAAACGTAACACCACTAGGATTTATTCCTGGGTCGTGGGTGCGTTTACAAACATGAAAATTCACATACATAAATACCCGACCAGAACCAATAATTGTGAATCACACAAAGATTTGTCCCATGCGAGAATCGAACCCGCGACTATTAGACAGAGTGGGCGGAGCGGCTTAAGCTCTTAACCACTGCGCTAAATCGTCCATCTACTACGATACATTTTTGCCTAAACCTACGAGAAGAAAAAGACAACAGCCGTGAGAGGTATTATGTTTATTTTAAATGTGATGTCAAGTATTATGTTGGGATTTTTACTCCTGTAAGACTTTGTTTATAAAGATAACTTAGTTAAATTCATGAAGTAGTCAATTGAGATACCTAGGCTAATCGTTATGATAAGTAATTGGTTACATTTATCACCACGCTAGATAGATTATTATAAATATAAAGATTCTGTTCTTACAATAATACTCTCTTGAGTTTACTTAATGCTCATTGCATGCTTATACTGCTATTATATATATATATATATATATATATATATATATATATATATATATAATGCTCATACGTAAGAGTAAGTTAACAAATCACAGTAAAACTCGAAGAACATTAAGGGGCCTCCTTTATACTTTAGTCCTTTTATTACCTCGCTCCTAATTGTTTCTATATAAAACCCGGTTCTTAAAATATTTTCGATGAATTTTGTTTTGTTTAGCAATAGCCTACTAAGTCGGAAGAAAAATTTCTACCAACTCGTTTTAAATCACGTTTAGGAATAATATCACAGCTCCTATTTATGGACTTATTGAAAATATCTGTGCAATTGACACTGGCAGAACTCAAAAAAAAACATGGTAAGGAATCTTTCATGTACAAAAAATGTAAAAGTTCAATGTTGAGATATTTAATCCAACCAAATTAATAAATCTTGAATGAGCATGGAATCCATGAAATGGAGTACGAGTAATATTCTCCCTTATTTATGACAGAAGGCCTTTGCCTAGGAGTGGGAAGTTCAGGGTGCTACATAAAACCTAATTTATATTAGGACTAAGCTTATGCTTAGATGTGTACGTACTTAAATGTTTGGAAGCTTAGATATTTGGATATTTGGTACTCATCATCATATCATGTGGTAACGTCTGAACATACATATGAATTTGGAATAAAAATGAACTATGGTCGAAGCATAGTTCATTTTTATGGCAGAAGGCAAACGCTAGTTGGAAAAAAAATTACTTGAAAAATGTCCACAAGCTGATCAAGAAAATAATATTTTGATAGAAAACGTCTAACTTCTAATGCAACAACCGTATGAGGTCTTTTGCTACGACAAGGGACTTCGTTTTTACTTTGGTCCCCGTACGCTCGTTAGCCTTAATTGTTTTATATAAGACCCGTTTTGTAAAATGCTTCCCATGTTTTATTGTTTTATTGTTTTGATGAATCGTAAAGGCTTAAATGGATTAGCTTTAATAAAATGAATCAAGCAATTTACATTGACGTGACTGTCCGTTAATAAATTACTTAGCTTGAGTGGTTCGTTACTATAATCAAATTGTTGTATGTTACCTGCATTCGTTTGTGATGTTCATTGTATTTATTTTGGTCAAATATCCGCGAAGTAACCGTAATCATAATGATGTTATAATGGATAAATTTATTCACCCATAGCCACACCAAATTATCATGGCGGTGTGACAACAATTAAATGTATTAAAGTATAGATAGTCACACCAAGTTATATTAGTTAGTTCGGTATGATTATAGGTAGCTAATATTCGTAAATTCTTGTGAAGCTTTGTAGCTTCATCTTGCGATGAGAAAACCCATAAATAAAATCCATATACAAAAGAAAGCTGTAAGAGGACTGTGCCTGTTATATATTAATTTAATAAGCAATTCAAATAGATAGCTGATTCTTGTTTTTTTATTTGTTTTTAGGGATGACACGATAATCAATGAATATATTTTTACAGGATATTTGTAGTTGAAATAAATGTAGCTTAACTTGGAAATAGTTGGATCAATTGAGTACAGAGAAATGGAAAACAATAATGCTTATGTGACAAACCTTTGCTTGAATAGCATGTGTATTTGCATAATCGTAGAGACAAACTGGAGACATTATACTTAGGAAAAAAGAATATAATAACTCCTATCAAACATCTGTGGTTTGGTGGATACGTGAAACTCGACCATATACGTATATTAAGGTTCAGATGGGCAGTGTCAAAGTAAAAACTTGTGCTTAGTATAAAACTTTTCGACAGTTTAAGACAAGTTCACAAAGTAAAAAACCACACATGTTCCTCTTAATATAATATCTGCCATGCACTTAGTGCTAAGTCGCCCTCACTCCACCCTAAGTTCATATTGTCTGAAGGCGGAAAAGTTGTTTCAGGCTTTCAGGCACTGAAAGCCTTATTTTGTTAGTATGTTTGGTGACAGGAATTTGTTTCTCAGTGATTCCACAGTAACCTTCATGTTTCAGGAAACTTTGTTGTACATCTGCTCGACGGCTAAAGTCATTTTTCACAGGAACGTGCAGAGGTATCATGTTGAAATTTTTGTCAAATGCTAAGGTCTATACTTTCCAGGGTGGCCAACGGAACTATCCATCTACTTAACACAACCCCGTCGTGTTTAGGCTCGTTGGATACGTCTTGACAGGTACTATGGGCCTAAATGGTTTCCAGGGTCTGATGATGGAGCTGGAAGTTGGCCAACGGAATTACTCCTCTACTCAACATAATGCCGTCGTATTTGAGCTTATTGGATTAGTCTTAACAAGTACTGTAGACTCCGTTGGTGTCCCGTGTCTGATGAAGGAACGAACGAACAAACGCTTCAGAAGGTTGCCATGGAGAAACAACCTTACTCCTCAATACAATCCCGTCGAGTTAGGGCTCATTGGATTTGTCTTGACAAGTGCTATGGTAAGTATCTAGATGGTGTTCAGAGTCTGATGCTGAAGCTGGAAGGTATCCATAGGCACTATTCAATTAAACAAGCGCCATCCTGTTCGGCTCATTGGATTCGTTTTGATGAGTTATATTACTATTGTGGTAAGGTTGTATCTTTAAAATAATAACAGGTAATTAATGTTTAAACTAAACGAGTAATTACGTAAATATAATTACATTTTCAATATAAACCGCAAAAGTACCTTTAAATTAAATACAACTTAATTAACCAATTTCATTATTGGCAAGCTTCGTTGCACGGGAATGTTCCAACCGCAATGACCTGCAGAGGTAGGTAGGGAGCAGAGGGTATTGGCAACAGGGTCACAAACAATCTAGTCTATGGAGTCAAATATCGTCGGCGACGAGTGAAAATCTCGTAAGTGTCTAAAATCAAACACACACACCGACAGTCTTGCCGAGTATTTTATTTCACAATGTCAGATTTTATTTTTACAAGGTTTGCATTTGCAGTCATAGATGGCCTTGTAAACTGAATTTGGGTGCATTCAAGCTATGCGATATGAGCTTTTGTAACTGTATAAAAAATAATATATTCCTTTATAAAATAATATATTGCCAATGTGTGTTTTAGTTTTCTAGTGAACCAAAAGTCTTGGAAGTAAGAAGGTAAAGAAAATTAGCTATCATTTTATAGGTATCCTTAAACTGAATGAAAATATGTCTATATGTCCTTTCGGTTCCCTTCTATCAGCCGCTACCGCCGTCGGCGGCATATTCTCACCATCCCTCTTGATGCCCTTACTTCCCTTCTTTTGAATACAGATACCGCACACAGGACCAGTCACCGACTTCGCCGGCGAGGTCAAAGTCTCGCCAGCCGATGCAGAGCACCACGGCGAGACACCTAGTATATGCCTTCCTCCATAGCAACTGCCCAAGCTGAGGTGGTTCCTTCTTGAGACGCGCTTGAGCTAGTTGCCCCTTGCCCTTCTGGCTCTGACGTCGTGGTTGCCCGCTCACCCTCTTGTTCAGTGTAGTTAGTAAATGCCGCTGCCAACAGCGTAGATCACTCACAGACACACACGCACGCAAGCACGCACGCCCGCACGCATGCATGCACGTACGCATGTACACACACAAGTCTTTTTGAATGTTATCTAATTATCAAACACACAGAGTCTTATTGTATTATTCAGTCTTTTATTACGCACCTATATATTTATCCAGAAAATCCACATCAACCAACCCTTACTCGGAAACCCTAGCAAAATCACAACATTGAAACAATCCCTTTCACAGTATTGTTGTTTTTATTCCTGTCGTTTTTAAAACAAACGTAAAAAATCAACGTTAAAAAGGCACTTAAAATGTCCAACGAATTCAGTAAAACAGAGGAGCATGAAAAAACTGCGTAACGTTTTATTAACAACGGATACTCTGCTTCATTCATACTCATTTAAGAAACGTGTAGGGTGAGCAAGACGGCATGACATCTCAACATCATGCCTGTTAGATTTGTGTTCGGTAAAAAGGTTAACTGTTCCCATTTCGTTCCACATCTGCAATAAAAATAACGAATAAATATTTTGTCATAAATCTTATTTGTATAAGGGACGCATTTTAAAATATTATTTTATTTTCTCTATGGATAAAAAGATCATACTTAATGGTTTTCAGATTATGTTATGATAAAGACGTATTCAATCAAATTGCTTTTAGAATGCGTACTTAGATTTACTTTCGGAAAATTTTCCACTTTTTTATAATTTAGTATGTCAGATATGCTTTATCTGATTGGTGTAGATAGATGTCTTAAGAAGTCAAAAGGGGATTTGAGAAAGGAAAAGTATTCATTTTCCTATTCGTCAATAGACTTGAATTTCCTTGAATAGGCTGCCTTATAAATGCTACATTAAAAATCAAACTGTGATTCAGCACTCTAAATAGCTTTGATTACGCTTTCGATGACAAAATTGTGTAGGCCTGTTTCACCACCCTTTCGTTAAGTGCGGGTTAGCTAAATCTTGATTAGTGTTACTCATAGATGGTGAAATTCGTAAATAGTCTTGCAACTTTAATTGTTTATTTGTCTACTTCAGACATTACCCAAGAGTGATGAAAGAGGCCCTTAACAAACCAAAACGATCCACATATCCTTCGTACTGATATGTATTGAAAACTAATAATAAATTCGATTCAAGCGACCAAAGTAATCCATATTTTTTCATTACTGTGTGAAACGTACGTTTAAGTTTGTTAAAGTTATGAAGGTAAATATGAATAATGGACGAGGATCCGCAAGTTCAAAGGCACTGAAGTGTCTTTATCCCGAACAAAAAGCACTAGAATTGATGTACCGAAGTAAGTGTTTTTCTGCTACATACATTATTCACCAGCCATAATTCTAATATGTGGACTGGTCGATCTATTTAAGTGTTCCTTAAAGTAGCTTTTTGGTATTGGAAAAACTGCATTAGCGGTGCCGCTGGCGGATTGAAAGATAAAGTCAGTCAAAAGTCATTTATTTGTATTGACTAATAAAAAGGACTTACAAACGCCAAATTATTACATTTTTTACATGTAGAGTCATGTTCCGCACCATGTCATTCTCCGAGTGACGTCAGTGAGGTTACGGCAAGCCGTGAGCTGTCATACGCTCGAGGGCCTATTTAACGCGAATCTTTTAAGCGATCAAATCAAACAGATTGAACGATATTAATGCTTTCAAGTTGATTTGCCATCCTTTTCACACTAAAAATTTACTGAGTAAAGGTGAATGTGACAGCGCCATCCTAAGGTAACGTTACTATGACTTCAAAGACGTTTTCGGAACGTTGTCGAGAAAGCGTGCTGCCAGTTTTATCTTTATTCGATACGTTTTAGTGTGAAAAGGATTAGCGATAGTGTCACGCTACGTTAATCTGTTCGTGCTAAGCCATCTGCTTACACATTACAAGCCTGATTTGTGTGCATGAATTAATATTCATTTCCTATAAAAATATAATATACATTTTTAATAAAATGCAACCATCTAAGTTAAATTGAAATTTTATGGTATCACACACAAAATAAGATAATTATAAGTTGAGAATCTACCTTAATAATTCTAGAATTTATATGAGTTCTGTTACTTTTGTAAAATTTGTGTTGTTACTTTAAAAACTATATAATATTTGTATTTGTGTTTATTGGGTATTAAATGTTTGATATTGTGTATAGGTCTTAGATGAAAATAATGAGGTAGATGTGCTATATGCCTAATTTGTATATAAAAACTTAATGTATTATTGTATTTTAAGTTTCACCCAAGTGTTAATACATACACATGGAAGTTGCCAACTAATTAGGTGAATTAGAATTATTATGGAGAAGCTTATCTATAAACAAAAACACATCTATTTTATTTTAATCTATGGGAGATTCGATACTTGACAAAAACGATCTTTATTAAAAATTACATACTCGTATTGCGTCGTAGATATTTTCTGAACAATCTCTGGGGTTCGGAATCGGTTATGTTTACTGAAACCTCTACTTGCAGTGGATTGGTGCGGAATTATATCGCTGAATTGACCTGATTTTATTATTTATTTTATTTGCATAGGTGACTGTGTAGGTGAAATGACATTCCGAAATGGGAAAGGATATTTTATAACTTTTACGATTTGATACGATTCATAAGTACTATATGGTTAACATGATTATTCTGATATTAATGTGAAATTTATTCAAAACATGAAACTCTGATGCTGAAAACTTTTGAAATTTCCAAGTAAAACCCCTTGCAATCACCCTGAAAAAGGCAAACAGATGATTATATTTTACGTAGCCATTCGCAGCGTTTCTTGCAATGAATTTACATTTTTATTACCTGAGTCCTGTTGCCATCGCGCCGCTAACGTTCACACGTAGGTACGTATTTTCCACATCTTGAACACTAATCGAACTTGTAGATAGGAAAAATAAATATGATTTTCCAGGGAATGGGAATATTATAACGGGGTTTATTGACAGGTTAAGTACTAACTCGTATGATTATTTTAAGTGTGTAACCTGACTACTAAGTAGCACACAATATCGGAAATACCATTATGTAATAAACATGCACGAAGTACGTACGCATGCACGCATGCGTTTATTAGAAAAGATAAATAATCCTAGCCTAGAAAATGGCTTCAGAGATTTTTCTTCAGAAATATTCTTAGTACTAGTCCAGAGTCTGCTCGCCCTTTATTTTATTCGGACCAATCGGTGAAATATGGACTTCTGCCACCATTGCTAGGAGAATATTACTAGGCGTAACGGTGTGATTTAATTTATGTAGGTATAGTAAAATACTTGGTAAAATCAGATTTTGTTGTTTTAACCGACTTCTAAAAAGGAGGAGGTTCTCAATTAGACTGTTTTTTTTTGTATGTATGTTACGCGATCATTCCGCCAATTATGAAACGATTTTGATGATTTTTTTGCATTGGGTTTAGTATAGCTACAAGGTGGTCCCATTTTAATTTCATCGATATTGGACTTTGGACTTGGAAGATACACCACGGAACTCCTTAACGACAAACAATACAAATGCGTAGATTGAGATATTATAGGTATTACGTCAATCCTATAGGTACCCTGCCATAGAACTAATCAAAATATTAACCGACTTCAAAAAATGAGTAGGTTGACAATTCGTTTGTGTTTTTATAACGTCTTAATTTGTAAACTGTTTTTGATGATTCTTTATGCGTTGGGTTATGTATAGTTTCGAGGTGGTCCCATTTTAATGAAAACGGTATTGAACTTTGGTCTTTGAAGGTATTATGGTTATTATATCAATCCTGTAGGTACCTTTCTGTACAACTCAGCAATATAATATAATATAGGTATATAATTATTAGTAAATAATTCACTTGTCGCATAAAATTGCAAAATAAAAGTCTTTAAAAAAAACTGACTTCAAAGAGCAAATAATAAATATTTGAAGTCGGTGCAACCCAACCAACTGCACTAACCGGTACCAACTTAAAATATATTTTTTTTGCGTTTTGAAGTCGGTTTTTTTAAAGATTTTTTTAAAGGCAATAACGTAATGTTGGCGCTTTCGTAGATTCGGGTATTGCGTCGTGGACATTTTCTGAACAATCTCCTGGATTTTGAATCGGTTTTGTTTACTGAAACGTCTGCTTGCAGTGGATTGGTGCGAAATTATATCGCTAACTTGACTTGATTTTATTTTTATTTTATTTGTATAGGTTACCGTGTAGGTGAAATGACATTCCGAAGTGGAAAAGAATTTTTGTGTATCTTTTAGGATTTGATAAGTTTCATATACGTTCTTCATTCATAAACGACGATTCGTAAGTACTATAGTACGTACTTTATGGTTCACATGATTACAAAATATACTGATTTTGATTTTAATGTGAAATTTTTTCGACACATGAAATTCTGATACTGACCGTAAATACAGGCCCTGAAATATATTACAGTTCAGGAAAACTTTTGAAATTTCCAAGTAAAACCCCTTGCAATCACCCTGAAAAAGGCAAACAAATGATTATAGCTTATGCAGCCATTCGCTGCGTTTCAATGAATTTACATTTATATTACCTGAGTTCACTTGCCAAGGCGCCGCTAACGTTTACACGTACTTACGTATTTTACACATCTTAAACACTAATCGAAATTGTAGATTTAAAAAATAAATATGATTTTCCATCGAATGGGAAGATTATAACGGTGTTTATTTCCAGGTTAAGTACTAACTCGTATAATTATTGTATGTTTGTTACCTGACTACTAATAGTAGCACATAATATCGGAAATACCACGTTGTCATAAACATGCATGTCATGTTTATTAGAAAAGATAAATAATCCTAGCCTAGAAAATGGCTTCAGAGATTTTTCTTCAGAAATATTCTTAGTACTAGTCCAGAGTCTGCTCGCCCTTTATTTTATTCGGGCCTATCGACAAAATATGGACCTCTACCACCATTGCTTGGAGAATATTACTAGGCGTAACGGTGTGATTTTATTTATATAGGTATAGTAAAATACTTGGTAACATCAGATGTTGAAACCATTTAGATTCTAAGGAAATATTAGGTAATGTTTCCATGTCTGTGAACATGCATGCGTGCGTGCGTTTATGCGTGTGTGTGTATTGGTGATGGTGCGCGTGTGCGGGCATGCGCTCACTGATGTTGGTCTACTACTGTTATTTTACATTACTTACTACTAGAACAGTAGGATCTTTTTGCCGGCGGAAATGTCACTTCGTGACACTCCCAAAGTTGCAGTTTGCTATAAAATTTACAGAAGTTCTTTTTGTAACTAGTAACCATGCGAATCCACCTGCTGAGATATCTCCTTCTTCATCTCAGCCTATACTTGCCCACTGCTGAACATAGGCTTTCCACCTGCATCCAACGACTTCCTGCGATTTTGCACAAGATCGTCGATCCATCTGGCAGGCGGTCGTCCTACGCTGCGCTTCCCAATACGTGGCTTTAACTCAAGAATCTTTCTGCCCCAACGCTCGTCCGATCTTCGCCCTATGTGGCCCGCCCATTGCCACTTCAGCTTGCTAATCCTGAAGGCTATGTCAGTGATCTTGGTTCTTTTACCTCCTTATTCCTGATTCGATCCCGTAGAGAAACGCCGAGCATAGCTCTTTCCGTAGTTCGCTAAACAACTTTGAGCTTTTTTATGAGACCTATTGTAAGAGAAAGCGCCTCCAGTCGTAATTGCACGCCGCGCGGTGAAGCCAAAACAAACGTCCGCCCTCAACGCACTTCCCACTCGCGTAGTGATGGTAGGCCAAAATTTTTTATTTTAAATTAAAACGGACTTCAAAAAGCAAGAAATAAATATTTGAAGTCGGTACCGGTTAGTGCATTCGGTTACTTAGCACCGACTTCAAATATTTATTTTTGCTTTTTGAAGTCGATTTAAAAAAAAATATTTTTATGAAATAAAACTATTTTTTCCGAATTTTATTACGGTTTATTTTTTGATTTTTAAGTTCCCGACTTTAGATCGATGTCAGTCCAAGCCCCTTTGTACGGTGATGGAAATTACGAGTTGGAACTTTTTTTTATGTACTTGAAGACTAAGTATAGGTTCTCTAACACAAATAAGTAGCCACTATTTCTTGAATGGATTTTTTGCTATCTACAAAATAAACCGCGATAAAATCCGAAAAAATAGTTTTATTTCGCGTGTAATATTTGCGTAAATATAAGAACTCAGTAAAGATTTTTATTTTACAATTTTAAGTGACAAGTGAATTATTTACTATATTATATTATTTTGCTGAGTTGTACTGCAAGGTACCTACAGGATTAATGTAATAACTATAATAACGGAATCTATACATTCGTGCTGTTAGTCGTTAAGGAGTCCCCTGATGTATCTTCAATTTTCAAAGTTCAATACCGATTTCATTAAAATGGGACCACCTCGAAACTTAAACCCAACGCAAAAAGAATCATCAAAATCAGTTCATAAATAAAGACGTTATAAAAAACACAGACCAATTGTCGACCTCCTCCTTTTTTGAAGTCGGTTAATATTCTGATAAGTTCTATGGCAGGGTACCTATAGGATTGACGCAATACCCATAATATCACAATCGACGCATTCGTATTGTTTGTTGTTAAGGAGTTCCCTGGTGTATCTTCCAAGTCCAAGGTCCAATACCGATGAATTCAGAATGGGACCACCTTGGACCTATACTGAACCAAATGCAAAAATAATCAATCGAAAATCGATTCATAATTGGCGGAATGATCGCGTAATATACATACAAAAAAAAACGTACAATCAAATTGAGAACCTCCTTTTTAGAAGTCGGTTGAAAAAAATTATAATAACGATGAAATAATTTAATAATAGATCTAAATAAAGTCCTTAGCAAATAAAAGTGGCGAAAACTGAAATTGTTGCGAGCCTGTAGCTTCTGATTTTTTTTTATTTTAGGTTAATTGTATTTCCGATATTAATAATATTGTGCTATTATTATTTGACAGATAACATACTTAAAATAATCATACGACTGAGTACTTAACTCATTTATTCTCAGAATCAAAATAAATAAGTATATACTCTAGAAACAAGAGTCTCCGTAACCGGCGAGCGTGTATGAGACGAACTATGAGAGTCGAGGAAGCCAGAGAGGTATGTAAGGAAAGAACTCTGTACTCTCTGCCTACCCCGCAAGGTATCTGGCGTGAGGTTATAGATAGATAGATAGATAGAAACAATAAAAATACTTAGCATTATTTTATTTGCTTATTGTTTTTAATTTGTCCACGGATTCGAAGTTACTCGTATCAGAATATATTGTTTTGCAAAAAGACTGCTTTTTTAAACGGGATTCATGTTCGGGTTTCAATGTTCATTTGTTCGGGATTCAATGTTCATTCATTATTCGCAATGTAAATTTGGAACGAAGTTAAACTGTGTTGTAAAATGTTTTTGATATAACAGATGCTCTCTTTTCAGTTGTCTGCGATTCTGGTGGGTGAATGTTGTCGGTTTAGTCTGTTTTTGTATAATCGTTTCATGGTTACGCGCTTGGGATTAAGTAACTGAGCAAAAAGTTGTTCAGCTGTTATGAATTTAGTGCAAACTTGAAAGAAAATATTTTAAGGAAACAACAATTTTCGATGGAATGACGTAAAATAATGTGTCCGAATAATGGCTCACCAACTCTGCTCTTAGTTGAATGTTTCTTATACTTCACCATTATTTGGGATCGGTGGGATTAGAATCGTAACTGGCAAGTACTAGTAAATAGAATGACGTTATATGGTTATGAGGGAGTATACACACACACACACATATTCACACTTATGTACGTACACATACACCCTTAAGTACACATATGCAACCCAGCACCTCATGTGAATATGCTGGATTTTAACTTACATTAGAGTACCTCTTGCCTTACTCGTTACAAAGTCTCGTAACGTGCCGCGTTATGTGTTTAATCGGCCCCGACAACTATTTAATCTCGCGCTATCATTTCCAACGGCACAAACATTGTTCTAAGAAAATTACACTGAACGTGCCTACATTCTTAGTATCACGTCACGTACCACATTGCAGGGAATTAATTACAGTGTCTCCACGCAGGTATATCCACATATGACTACTATTCTACAAACGATTAATGGCCATCATCAGTCGTTTAATTATTCAAGGGAATGCCTAACACTTCAGGAATTTTAATGATATTTTACAGCGAGAAAGAATGAGATTAATTCTCATTCATTCTTGAACTTTAAATTAAACACTGTGTCGTAATTTTGGAACGTATGAGAATAAATGCTATTTTATTTTAAGGTCGCTTTTTATTGTATAAAAAACCTTTGAATCTATTTCTTCTTGGTTAGGTTACTTTGGAAGTAGCCTCTAGTCGGATTTATCAAACAATATGCTCCGACATATATATTATAGGATATCTCAGAAATAACCAGGTAGCCTTTCAAAACTTATTTATTTCCAAAACTTATTGGTATTCAAAACTTATTGGTGTTCAAAACTTATTGGTGTTCAAAACTTATTAACCATATATATCCAGCTGAAAAGAAAATAACCGGTAGCCTTCCAAAACTTATTAATATTGCAAAACTTATTCACTCGAGCTCTGCAGCACAACCGTTTTGCGCCGATATCCAATTTCAACTGCCCGTTCTCCCGACTCACCGGCCTCACTTCTCACCGGTGTTGCCAGTCCAAATATTCTAATTCCCGTATGTATTTTCACCGTCAGTGTGGCCAGTGCAATAGTAAAACTACGATACAATATTTTAATACAATTTATAGATTTGATACCGAATTAAGTTAAAAATAAAATCTTGTACTCTTTTTTTTTAAATAAACCTTACACTCTACCATCCTGACGACGTGTATGTCCCCATACACGTATCTGGTTAACCTTACACTCGGTAAATTCGGGCATTCCTACAAAAAAAATCTCGTTTGAATAAATATAACCCAAAAGTCAAGACTCAAATGTATCTTGACATTTATAATGCACAATTAACTTATTCTTGCAATAAATTATTCCTTAAGTACAATTTTATATTACAGTTTTATTCGACTATAACACTAATATACAATAATAATTAAAATAAACAAAGTATATTCCATTATCGAACACATTAAGCATAAATCTGCCAGCCAATCAGTTCATTAAAATATTACAATTAAATATATCGGCTATGTGCTTTGTCTGTTTCGGGCCAAAACAGGAAACCCCTCAAGTTTTCCAGTGCTTGACCCCAAACAACAAAACATAAAATCATAACAAAATCATTTAACACACATAGAATAAACTCTAAAGTACCCATTTTATAATTAAATTATTATTCCGACATATTACCCTCATCATTTACATCATTTTCAGTATCATTGTCTGTATCATCATCGACCTCTAAAGCATTAACATGGATCCATGGACGCATTCGATCTGCGGCGATGGTAGTCTTTCGCCTGTTCTTCATCCCCTCAAATCCTGCGATTGGGGCTATCTTATACCGATCGTTGCCTAATATTTTAACTACTCTAAAAGGGCCCTCATATGAGGGCATGAGTTTCGTACTCTTACCGTTATTCTGAAAAGCAACTTTTGTAATTTTAACTAAATCTCCGTTTTTATAAGCCGTTCTTCCCTGGTCGTAGTATCGTTTTTGTGCATGCTGTGCTTTATCAATTTTAAGTTTTACTTTGTCGCGAATAGATTGCAATGAGGAGAGCTCCCGTGTTTTGTCAGTAATCTCGTTAAGTGCCGCGTTAAATTCACTGTTCATTCCCGTTCCAAACATTACTTCAGCGGGTGACCTACCTATCGTCTTTTGGACCGTATTATTTAAGCCCCACTGAATTCTTCCTAATTTGTTGTCCCAGTCTTTTTCGTCTGCGGTAAGATTTTGTGCTGTTAATGAGTCCAAAATAGTTCTGTTGTAACGTTCAACTTGGCCGTTGGACCTTGGGCAAGCGACTGCATTTAATATATGCTTTATTCCGCGGTCAAGACAAAATCTTCTGAAAGCATGAGAAGTGAAACAGGATCCCCGATCACTCACAACTCGGTCAGGAGATCTAAACGTGTCAAAAATTTCCTGCAAAGCCTTTATCACATTTTGCGTATTCGTATTTCTGACTGGCTTAATAAATAAGAACTTCGTGAATGCGTCAACGATAGTCAATATGTGAGTATGACCCTTTTTGGACTTTACAAAGGGACCAAGGTTGTCAATGTGCAACGTATGAAAAGGTTTTTAGACCTTTTCAATGGGATGTAATAACCCTTCGCGTTTGTTGGTAGCCTTTTTGGCGTATGCATAGTCGATACAGGACCCTACATATTTTTTTACAAATCGTTTCATTTTAGCAAACCAATAGCTTTTTTTAATGCGGTCAAGGGTTTTTTCGAAACCCACATGACCAATATCGTCATGGTTTCTTTTGCACACTTGCCACCTCGCCCCCTTCGGGACTACCCATCTCACACATTCTTTGTCATTCCCTACATATCTAAAAAGCTTGTTATCTTTTATGACGTAGTTATTTTTGATATACTCTACTCCCTGAGGGTCCAGATCACTAGCGATAATGTCACGGATCCTACACAATTCTGAATCCCCTAATTGTAACGTAAGTAGCCAGTCCTCGTCAGTTATAGCCATTACCGCGGGGTATTGTTCAGGGTTCATAGATACATCATCAACAATTGGATTCCTGGATAACGCATCTACATGTCCCATCTTCGTACCCGCCCTATATTCTACAGAGCAATCAAACTCCTGTAGTGCCAGCCACCAACTGGCAATTCTGGGAATAAGATCGCGCTTAGCGAAAGTAGAACGTAAAGCACTACAATCAGTGACAATTTTAAACGGCTTTCCTAATAAATATACCCTAAACTTTTTTAGAGCGCAGATCACGGCTAGTGTTTCCAATTCATAAGAGTGAAAGTTCTTCTCCTCCGGCGTCGTCTGGCGACTATAGTATACTACCGGATGAAACGAACGCTCACTCCCTTTGGCACGCTGCAAAAGGATGCCGCCAACGCCTATCCTGCTAGCGTCTGTATGCAGCTCGGTCTCTGCAGAGGGTTCGTATATGGCGAGTACGGGTCTATTCACGAGCTTAGTTTTTAGGGCTTTGAATGCTTCTTCCTGATCATTTGTCCATTCCCACACTACGTTTTTCTTAAGTAATTTAGTAATAGGATGTGCGAGTTGCGCAAACCCTTGTATAAATTTTCGGAAGTAGCTAACGAGTCCCAGAAATTGTCGCGCGCGATGTAAATTATCTGGGCGGGGAAAATCGACCACACACTTTATTTTTGTATTCCCTGGCCGCATACCAACCGAGCTTATTTCAAAGCCTAAATAGTCTTTTGTGTTTTGCAAAAAACAACACTTGGACAAATTTAATTTAAGATTTGCTCTCCGTAATAGAACAAGGATCTCATCTAAACGATCTAAGCATTCGGTTGGGTTCCTACCAAATATCAATGCGTCATCGATATAAACAGTGGCCTTGTTAAACCGAACCGAACCCAAAACGCGATTCATCATCCGTTGAAATACTGCAGGGGCGTTTGCCAGGCCAAACGGCATACGATTGTACTCGTATTGGCCGTCCGGCGTGACAAACGCTGTCAAATATTTGCTATCTTCGGAGATAGGAACCTGGTAATAACCAGACATCAAATCGAGTGTAACAAACCATGCCTGTCCTGATAATCTAGCTATTTCATCTTCAATTACAGGGATTGGATATCTTTCTTTTACTGTGATTGAATTTAGCAATCTGTAATCAACGCATAAACGAACGCCGCCCTCCCTTTTCCGCACAAGAATGATTGGACTGGCATAGTTCGACACCGATTCCCGTATGATGCCTGCCTGCAGCATTTCATCTATCATTCCTCGGACCTTCTCGCGTTCCGAATGAGACAGACGATAAGGTCTGTAAACTACCGGTCGCTGATTACTCAGTTCTATATTCATTTCGGTAGCGTTTGTGCACCCTAAATTCGCTAGATCGAAAGCAAAACACTCCTCATGACGTCGAAGTAGGTCTATGAGTTTAGCCCTATCACTAGAAGACACATTATTACCTATGTTTATCAGATTTTCATCAAACCGTTTGGTAACTTTAGTTTGTTGGTCTAAAACTAAAGGGGCCCGAACATTCTCAACACTATGTACAATTTCCACCTTTTCTGCTCGGGAAAATACAAAATTGTCTTGAAGCCAACAGGGTACCGAGCACGGTGTCACTGTAGCAAATAATAAACCTTGCTTCACCTCGTAAACACCACCACAAACAAAAAATTGTTCGTTTGGCTTCCCTACTATCCTAGTATCTAATACTACACTACCCGTAAATGAGGACTCCAATGCAGCCCGTATACTTGCAGTACCAAAAATTCGACTAAGGCCTATAACCCTTACTTTTTCTAAGTGTTCTACCTGTTCATGTAAGACTGGTAATTCGAGACCAATGTGCAAGAATTGCAACTTTTCAGAGTCTTTATAAGCAACAATGTGTGGCTGCTCTGAGTAAGTCTGACCGACTAGCATTAGCTTTTCCAGCAAATGATCATCTACGACTCTACATGGAACAGTAGCGGCCACACCATCGATGGTCAAAGTTAACTCTACAGTACCCGTTGATTGCACAATATAATTACCAAAACCTTTCATAGTTGAAGGAACATGGTCATGTCTAAGCCCGAGAGTCAAAAAATCCGTCTGCCTTATAAGTGTAACCTCCCTGCCAAGGTCAACGAATGCCTTCAGTGACAAACCATTAACATTTACTTGTTTCATAAATTTGCCATTTGGGCACGAACTCGAAATACGCATGGTTTTTGCCATCTGATCAGTCTTCGTTGGCCCCGTATCCTGTTTATCTCTACAGGACTCAGGCTTATGTCCTACTTTGCTACAATGACTACACTTAATCAATGGTTTTGGGCATCTGGTGTACGGATGCCCTTTCTCCTTACAGTTATAACAATATAAATTTGGATTCATCTTTGAACTCCTCTTGTTATATAGTTTATCATCTACTGTGTTAGAGATCCTATCCCTAATCTGTGGTATTGGTGTGGCAAGCTCTTTATTGTTGCTTAAAAGGAATTTTAAAAGCTGATCCGGTTGCTCACAACGATGCGCCAAAGCGCTAGACCTGATAGTCCTATCACCTATACCATGAATAATGCTGTCAACGGCCCGCCTACCCGTTATTTCACACTGATTTAATAGCGCTAACTTTTCATAGTAATATATTTCAATTGACTCGTTAGATTTGCTCCTCCTCTTCAACATATCCTCTAAGATTTGACCGTAATTTTGTTCAAAGGGGAAAGCATCCAATAATTTTGTTTGCCACTCTGTCCAAGTATATAGTATTGTACTGAGACTTTCGTACCAGATCTTTGCTAGACCAGTAAGTTTTTGCATAGCAAAATGAATTACAGTCTTCTCATCCCAGCCATAAACCTTTGCACATTCGTTGATCTTTTTGAGCCATATATCTATCCGTTGGTTCCTTTCAGAGGGATTGAATTCGGGAATAATATTTTTGTAATCCACGCTTCTATTAAGTGATGTTGTGCTTTGGTTTAGAGGCTGGTATGGTAAGACTTCTTTAATAGACTGTATGATTTGGATTACATCTTTGGAAGAAAAAGTAGGACTACGTGACCTTTTGAAGCGATGATCCACGCTTGTAGAATCTCGTTCATCCTGACTGCGACCACCCGGCAGCCGGCTGCGACTGCTCTGCTCGTAGTTCGTCCCAGCATTAGGCGAGCGTCGACGTTCACTCTGTTGCCGTTGCTCGCTGTCGCGTTCCTTTTGTAGCTCCATCTCCATCCGACGAACGCGCTCCTGCTCTCGTACCAACGCCTGTTCTCGTTCTAGGAGACGCTGATGGTGGCTGCGGCTGCGGCTTCTGTGGCGTAAGGTGACTTGACTGCGTCGGGAGCGCGAGCGATCACGCCCAGGCGTGTTTAATCTCCGATGAACTCCATCCACTTCGTCATTTTCCTTGCTACGCGTGAAAAGCGAGCAACCCCGCCAAGGCGTATCCAAGCTTCGATTTGTTCCGTTTACTCTGTCCATTTCCTGAAACTCGCCACCCATATAGGGGACCGTTAATGCCAAAATTACAATGAGTAAAAGGGAAAAGGTACATAAACAATTATCTCGAAAACGCTGCGTCGTATACAAAAATGAATGTAATATTCACCCTCCTATAGGCCCCCAGTGCACTCGTTCGTCTTGTAGGGTAATCTTATAAATTAGTAATTGGGTTGGATTACACCGCCATGCACCATTATATAAAAACTGTATTATCGAAAACTAAAACCAAATAGTGCCGACTAAACTCAGCCAAACCCTCGTGGTGCAATGCCATTAAAATTTAAGTAACATTATTAATTTTTAGTTATACCCAGTTTTTTTTTTTTTTATAAAATGTGCTCCAAAAATTCGCTTAAAAAAATTTACCTCATACCTTCACTAACTGGCACAAATATCATAATAATGCAAACTTTAATAAATAGAATATATGCATTTATAATTTGTTAACAAAATTTAAAATAATTTAAGTCTGCGTAAATTAATTTAAATGAACTGTTGGGACAGTGAAAATATAATGTGGACGTGTACTTACGGATTTTGATCCCGCTTCTGAGATATAGGATATCTCAGAAATAACCAGGTAGCCTTTCAAAACTTATTTATTTCCAAAACTTATTGGTATTCAAAACTTATTGGTGTTCAAAACTTATTGGTGTTCAAAACTTATTAACCATATATATCCAGCTGAAAAGAAAATAACCGGTAGCCTTCCAAAACTTATTAATATTGCAAAACTTATTCACTCGAGCTCTGCAGCACAACCGTTTTGCGCCGATATCCAATTTCAACTGCCCGTTCTCCCGACTCACCGGCCTCACTTCTCACCGGTGTTGCCAGTCTAAATATTCTAATTCCCGTATGTATTTTCACCGTCAGTGTGGCCAGTGCAATAGTAAAACTACGATACAATTTTATAGATTTGATACCGAATTAAGTTAAAAATAAAATCTTGTACTCTTTTTTTTTTAAATAAACCTTACAATATTAACTATGATTCTCAAACTATTACGATAACAGATTTTACATTTATTCGCAAGTTAATTTAATTAGTTGCCTGCACAATAATGTAAAACATTCGGAGTTGAATACTAAAACAGCATTTTTAACAAGCTAAACTTTCCAGCACACATTTGTTTGCGGTTTATCCGTTTTGATGTATGCAAGGTTTTTTGTGAATAGCAAATTGCTAAAACTTTCTTTTTTTTAAATAAATATCTTATGTGAAAAGGATGGCAATCCACCTCGATAGTGTTACGCTATCGTCAATCTGATATTGCTAAGCGCTCTGGCCGTCGAAATTTGAACCAGTTTAACTGTATATTCATGTGAAGAAACAATTATCTTTTTATCACTTCATTATAATCGTGCAACGTCGTTGCCAATACCGCTGTATGAAGCGGGTGAGGCCGTTTATAAATCATTACCACAAAAAACTTATATATTTCTAGTTCTCCGAACGACGTCCACTGCAGGACAAAGGCCTCCCCTACAGACCGCCACAACGACCGTCTTCGTGCTGTACGCATCCAACTTCTACCCGTGACCTCCACCAGGTCATCGCTCCATCTTGTAGGGGGTATCATCTAGTTATGCAGACGAAATAGTTATCCTCATTTAGAATATATCCGTGTTAGTTAATTGGTAGGTATGAAACAATGGAAGGTCGTTGTTTTATAGCAGAGCGGTAGATGACATCGAAAGGTAAAGTAAAATATAACCTCCATCTACAGATAATTTCTCCAGCTAAATTTATTCCTATAAGTCATTGTTAGCGCCTGTTAGCACTTGTTTTATGGAGCTGGCTTGCTGTAGCTATTTATCTTGTTTCTCAGAGTGATTTGGCCTCATCCTAAGGGCAACATTTCAGGAACACGAGAGTTGGACCGGGGTGGATACCCCGGATGGGTCCGGTGTTACTGACAAGGATTTGGGAAATAAACGTGAGCACGCGTAAGAACCAGTGGCGTTCGCGAACTAAGCGTTTATGCCCGAACCGACCATCGGCGGAACCGTATTAACTGTCCGTAACTACGCGCACATTTAAAAAAACATTTTTGGATACACTTTGCACCAAGCGAAAACGTTTAGTCCTTATTAGTAAACCTACGGTCAAACCACTCGATTGACTCGATCTGAGAGCATCGTAAACACGTTTTTATGGCTATTAGGACTCATTCTATGAAGCCGGCCTCCTGTATTGTGTCCTATATATATTGCGTTAGTAACTACCCTATACCCTAAGGTGATTTCGCCTCAACCTAAGAGCAACATGTTAATCTACCCCGGATGGGTTCAGCTCTCATGTTGCTGCTGACATGGGTTGGGGGTTGTTTAATAGTCGAGTGTGCGCCCCGGCCGCAACGTGTCCTCTCAAACGCCGGATGCTGTTTGATGTATCGACCTTTTTGACAACACCTCTGTGTACACCTTTTTGGGTGCTCGTAAAGGAGAAAAATTGAGGAGGTGTGATGATCTGGTGATGTTTTACGTCCCTATTTTTCTAAAGATGTTAGGAATATTTTGCTGGCGAAATGTAATAAGAACAAAAAAAAATTATACAGGTTCTAACTAAATAAATAACAGGTTCTTTTCTTACATACCTCTCTGGTTTCCTCCACTCTCATAGTTCGTCTCATACACACTCGCCGGTTACGGAGACTCTTGACTTGCCCTTCAGGTAATACACGGCCTATTTAGTCATGGTAAGATAGTCTAGGTCTTTCCCGGTACCTACATCCCTCATTGTCATTCTTTCTTCTGACTTGTCTTCTTTCTTATCTTTACACCGATACTATCTTTCATACCTACTTGCTTCTTACTACGCTGTTGCGAATACGGTCGGTCAGCGTAACTCCGCACATCTTCCGCAAAAATCGCATTTCGACCGCATTTATCCTGCTTTCGTTCTACTTCTTACATACCCAACTCTCACTGCCATATAACAGCGTTGGGACAAGCACTCCGTTATGCATAGTCAGCTGCGCCTTTTGGTTTAAGTGCCGGCTCCCAAGTAGCCTTCCCATCGCACCATTTACTCTATTCCCTGCATTTAAGACGCACATGCGTTTAAGATGCGCAGCTAAGACGCACATGTTAAGACTCAAAAGAGCTCAACGAGCTATTCTTAAGGTGCTTAGTAATAAACCAATACGCTTTCCTACAAGCGAATTTTATTCAAACTGCCAAGTTTTAAATGTTCGTCAACTTTTTATCCTAAAAATGATTACTCGAAAACATGACCAAACAGCATCCGACCCAAAAATAATAAATTCGAAGCGTCAACTGAATAATCCATGTCCAACACACTCCCACCGCACGGCTATAGCGGGGCGGCATTACTATTATGTTAGTCCAATCGTGTATAATAAAATAAATAAAGTTTTAAATATGCACTCTCTGTCACTTTTTAAATGTAAGGTAAAATGCATGGAATGGCTAAATTCTTTGTCCTATGAAGAAACCAAAAACCTTCTTAAGGGGTCTGTTTTATAAGCACGTCAAAATATGATCATACATATAAATGTACTACAAATGTTCATACATGCGCACACATCTTAACATCTATACAAATACACACACACACACACACACACACACACACACACACACGCGCGCACATACACACTCACGCACGCACAAGTACATGTACACAGAATTGCACATTTATTAATATTACGTTCTTATGCATGTTTTTACTTTTTTTTCACTTTTACTTTTATGCTTTTATGTAATCGGAGGAGTTCGTTGATATCGACACAGTTTTTAACTTCTGCAGATGTCCTCGAATGTATACAATTGAAATTTGTATACATTTCCATTTTTGATCCAAGTTAACAAAAAAAAATTTTATGTACTCTTCTCTCTATATCAGCGGTTATTTCCCAACCTTACTGAAGGTCCATCCAATATATACAAACTCATGTCAACTCACTCAATGAAATCAGTATTGAACTTTAGACTTTGAAGATACATCAGAGGACTCCTTAACGGCGAACAGCATGAATGTATAGATTCCGTCATTATGGTTGTTATATCAATCCTGTAGGTACCTTGCTTAACAAAATAAAATAATTTAGGTATATTAATATTAGTTAATAATTCACTTGTCACTTAAAATTGTAAAATAAAAATATGAAAAAAACCGACTTCAAAAAGCAAAAAATAAATATTTGAAGTCGGTGCCAAGTAACCGACTGCACTAACCGGTACTGACTTCAAGTATTTAATTTTTGCTTTTCGAAGTCGGTTATATTTTTTTATTATGATATATGTTTCCAATCCATTTTTCTGAAGTTAGTTATTCAATTTAGTTTTTTAGTTGTAAAAATGTAATAAAACCTAATTTAACTACTAATCTACCACCGGATCGGACCGTGGCCTCCACTGATAAGATCCGGTAAATAAACTTAGCGGGCTTGTCTCTTATTATTGAATTCAAAAGATAGAATATAATACATAATATATATCAGACCTACTTTTTTTCTAAATTGGCCGGTAAGCTTGGTGCCGGAAAATTTCATAGCTTCTTTATAGAGTCGAGTCGTTCCTTAACGAGCCGTAAAGTAATCATCTCCTTTTTTGTAGATAGCAAAAAATCAATTAAAGAAGTAGTGGATACTTATTTGTGTTAGAAAACCTATACTTACAGTCTTCAAGTACATAAAAATATTGTTCCAACCCGCAATTTCCATCACCGTACAAAGGGTCTTGGGCTGAAATCCGTTGAAACTAATTTCCATAACCCGTAGATTTTCGTGATATGAATTCCTGTCTTTCGGAAATAAATTCTTAGCCTGGATTTATTAAAAAAGCGTTTTGCCCTCTCAGATGTTTTTTCAACTTCTTTTATCTCTCATAAAAGATTTTCAGCGACGACTTGACGGGTTATGGAGGTAACATAATATAAATTTTACTTTGCGATTCTAGTTGAACTTGACTTTGTATTCATGGACATGAAGTTTATACTGCCGCTGGCGGATTGAAAGATAAAGTCATTGATTTGTATTGTCTTATAAAAAGGACTTACAAAAGCTAAATTATTATATTTGTTTACATGTCGAGTCCCGTTCCGCACCGCATGTCACTCTCTGAGTGAAGTAAGGTAACAGCAAGCCGTGAGCTCTCATAAGCTCGAGCGCTTTTTTAACGCGCATCTTTCAAGCCATCAGATCAAACAGATTGAACGAGATTAATACTTTCGAGTTGACTTGTTATCCTTCTCACCCTACAAATTTACCGAATAAAGGTGGATCTTAAGTTAACGTTACTATAACTTCTTTGAAGTTAGTGTATACGCAAAAAGCTTTGTGAAAATGTATCTACCTATAATGTTTTGCTTGAATAAATAGGCAGTCCTTTTTACGATGATAATAAAACTGCTTTTTCATCAGGGATGTGTTATATCATATGATATGTATGAATATCTAATAAAAGGGTCGTTTTATATTTTTATCTTAATTTCAGCTTCAAATTCTATATATCATTAATTCCAGGAAGATGCGACCCACCTTTTCTCTTATTCGCGTCATGAAATGTTTTACTACTGGTGGGGTGCGTTTTGGTGAAATCAACGATCTATACCGGTTGACTTAGGCATATACTTTACAAGATATTTTTGTATATCTTTGAGGGTTTGACAGTCTTTAAAGGCAAGAAACCTGTAAATGTGGATTGATTAACCATGTATTCCTTGCCTATAAATGTTTTGACATATTTTTTCCAAAAGCGTAGCCGACATCAAAATTCAAATATGACCAGACGCTAGTTTCAAAGTAACTTAACCAAGAATAAATAGAAAAATTAAACGATTTTTTCATACCGTAAACAGCGACCTTAAAATAAAAGGGCATTTATTCTCATACGTCCCAAAATTACGACACAGTATTTAATTCAAAGTATTAACATTCTTTCTTGCTGTAAAATATCATTAAAATTCCAGAAGTGTTAGGCATTCGCTAGAATAATTAAACGACTGATGATGGCCATTAATCGTTTGTAGAATAGCAGTCATACGTGAATATACCTGCGCGGAGACACTCTATAATTAATTCCCGGCGATGTGGTATGTGATACTAAGAATGCCGGCACGTTCAGTGTAATTTTCTTAGAACAATGTTTGTGCCGTTAGAAATAATAGCGCGAGATTAAATAGTTGTCGGGGCCCTTACTCTCTAGGACCCATTATACACACAACGCAGCATGTTACGAGACTTTGTAACGAGCAAGGCAAGAGGTACTCTTATGTACGTTAAAATCCAGCATATTCACATGAGGTGTGCATATGTGTACGTATATAGGGGTGTATGTGTACGTATATTACTGCAAATATATTTGTGTGTGTATGCTCTCTCATAACTGTATAACGTCGTTCTAACTACAAGAACTTTCCAGTTATCTAATCCCACCGATCCCAAATAGTGGTGAAGTATAAGAAACATTCAACAAACAGCAGAGTTGGTGAGCCATTATTCGGACACATTATTTTACGTCATTACATCGAAATTTGTTGTTCCTTAAAATATTTTCTTTCAAGTTTGCACTAAATTCATAACAGCTGAACAACTTTAAGCTCAGTTACTTAATCCCAAGCGCGTACCATGAAACGATTATACAAAAACAGACTAAACCGACAACATTCACCCACCAGAATCGCAGACAACTGAAAAGAGAGCATCCGTTATATCAAAAACATTTTACAACACAATTTAACTTCGTTCCAAATTTACATTGCGAATAACGAATGAATATTTTGATTTTTTTTGCAGTCTTTTTGCGAAACAAAATATTCCGATACGAGTAACTTCGTATCCGTGGACAAATAAAAAACAATAAGCAAATGAAATAATGCTAAGTATTTTTATTGTTTGTATACTTATTTATTTTGATCTTGAGAATTATTGAGTTAAGTACTAAGTCGTATGATTATTTTAAGTATGTTACCTGTCAACTAATCATAGCACAGTATTATTAATATCGGAAATACCATTTAGTCTAATATAAAAAGAAATCAGAAGCCGCAGGCTTGCAACAATTTAATTTTTCTCTACTTTTATTTGCTAAGGACGTTATTTAGATTATTATTAAATGGTATTAATTTAGTCCACTACTACATTATGGTTTTAATATTAAGTAACAAAGATGAAAATATATTTCCCTACATTAAATTACTACAAGCCTTAATAGTTCAAGATATACTATAATATTTCAATGCATATTGGACTCAAGAAATACATATTTCTTAATGCTAAGTATTTTTACACCTCGAAGGATACCGTATGAGGAAATTATCAGCGCCGTTGAAGACGTTCTATCCAAAAATAGTATAGGGAGGGAAGATTCGGAGGCAATACGTCAGGATGTCTCATCCATGTTACGTCGAAGTTCAGTGCCCAAACTAAATCTTCCTAAAAATCAATATTTAGCGTTGAAAACCTTACGCAATAGAAAGGATATTACTGTTCTCCGCGCGGATAAAGGAAATGCTACGGTCATTATGGATACGTCAGATTACAATGTCAAAATACAAGAACTTTTATCGGATGCAAACACATACAAAAAGGTCAAGACAGACCCAACCACCAGTATATTAAAACAAACTACTGATTTAATAAAGAAATACTCCGAAACATTGAATCTGGACGTCAAATCACTAATACCTTCGTGCGCAAAACCACCACAGTTGTATGGGCTTCCAAAAATACATAAACCGAATGCTCCCCTACGTCCAATTGTTAGCCAAATCGACACACCAACCTACAGATTGGCTCAGCACGTAGCGAAAGTGCTCTCGCCACTCAGAGGACACACAAGAGCACATGTTAAGGATTCATACCATTTTGTTAGTGAGATTAAAAATCTACATCTTACTGACAATGAAACAATGGTCAGTTTCGATGTCCAGTCACTATTCACATGCTTACCTGTACAAGACTGTGTCGAAATTGTAGAAAGGAAACTAGTGGAGAACAACATGCCAGCGGAATACTCAGAACTATTAAGACACTGCCTTACATCTGGCTACTTACTGTGGAAGGAGGAGTTCTACAAGCAAGTAGATGGTGTGGCGATGGGCTCCCCTGTATCTCCCATTGTTGCCGATTTATTCATGGAAGACTTTGAGGAGACAGCCCTTCGTACCTCACCTGTGAAGCCAAGTTTCTACAAGCGGTACGTAGATGATACTTTCACAATATTACCATCTGACAAAATTAACGTATTCCTTAATCATCTTAACTCCATTACCCCTAAAATTCAGTTCACAATGGAGTTGGAGGCAAACAATTCCCTAGCTTTCCTAGATGTCTCAGTAATCCGTAACCCCAACAACACCTTAAGCCATACGGTTTATAGAAAAAAGACCCATACTGATAGGTACTTAAACGGTGAATCTCACCACCATCCATCACAGTTAGCTACCGTGGGTAAATCTTTGTTTCAGAGAGCACAAGGGATCTGTGACAAGAAACATCTGGCTGCCGAGCTTCAACATGTCAAGCAAGTCCTGCACGACAATAAGCTGCGAGTCCCACGCCAACGTCACAGTGACCGAGTGAAACCAGCCACAGTCGAGCGTCTCCCTGCTGTACTACCTTACTTAAGAGGAGTCACAGACAAAATTGGCTACATCTTGAAGCGTGCTTCAATTAAAACATTTTATAAGCCGCCGAAGAAGATCAGTCAGTTTTTACCATCTGTCAAGTGTCACATCCCTCTACAAGATGCAGGAGTATACAAGCTTGATTGTGAATGTGGTCTCTCTTACATAGGACAAACAAAAAGACCAGTAAAAACTCGGGTTAAAGAACACATAGCTGACCTAAAACACCGTCGCTCAAAGAAGTCTGCAGTCTGTGAACATGTCCTTGACCGCACCCGCCATAACATCAGATTTGATAGACCACAAATCCTCGTGAAAGAACACCGATTCCTACCAAGGATGGTCCGCGAGGCTATTGAAATTAAAAAACATCCTAATTTCAATAGAGAAGATGGCTGGGTGCTTCCATCGACTTGGGATCCAGTAATTAATATAATCAAATCCAAAACCAAGCATAACACTGCAAGACCTCAAGACACCGTGAGCTCATTCTGCGTAGATCGGACCAACAAAAATAATTAAGAAGTTTGAGGGTACCCCGGAACAACTATGCCTTTTGGACGTCTACCACCTCAGTCCTTCCCGTGACCATGGGTGCTGCAAAGCACTCGAAACGTCGGGAACTTAAAAATCAAAATAAACCGCGATAAAATCCGAAAAAGTAGTTTTATTTCATATTATATTTTTTTAGGAAATGAATATTAATTCATGCACACAAATCAGCCTTGTAATGTCATTGTCTTAGCAGATGACTTAGCACGAACATTTTGGCGATAACTTGCCGCTATCGAGCTATTTTACTTTTTTACACTAAAATGTATTAAATAAAGATAAAAGTGACAACACACTTTCTTGACAACGTTACGATAACTTCTTTGAAGTTATAGTAACGTTAACTTAAGATCCACCTTTATTAGGTAAATTTGTAGGGTGAGAAGGATAGCAAGTCAACTCGAAAGTATTAATCTAGTTCAATCTGTTTGATCTGATGGCTTGAAAGATGCACGTTAAAAAGCGCTCGAGCTTATGAGGGCTCACGGCTTGCTGTTACCTTACTTCACTCAGAGAGTGACATGCGGTGCGGAACGGGACTCGACATGTAAACAAATATAATAATTTAGCTTTTGTAAGTCCTTTTTATAAGACAATACAAATCAATGACTTTATTTTTCAATCCGCCAGCGGCAACACTAATGCAGTTTTTCCAATACCAAAAGGCTACTTCAAGGAACACTCAATCAGAATTATGGCTGGTGAATAATGTATGTAGCAGAAAGACACTTACTTCGATACATCAATTCTAGTGCTTTTTGTTCGGGATAAAGACACTTCAGTGCCTTCGGACTCGCGGCTCCTCTTCCATTATTCATATTCACCTTCATAACTTTAACAATCTTGAACGTACGTTTCACACAGTAATGACAAAATATGGATTTGGTAGCTTTAATAGAATTTATTATTAGTTTTCAATACATATCAGTACGAAGGCTTTGTGGGTCGTTTTGGTTTGTTAAGGGCCTCTTTCACTGAAGTAGACAAATCAACAATTAAAGTTGCAAGTTTATATACGAATAACTAACCTAACCTTTTTTTTACCTGGGGAAAATCCAGTGTTAATGTAGCATTTTAAGGCAGCCTATGCAAGGAAGGTCGAGTCTATTGAGGGATAGCAAAATGAATGCTTTTCATTTCTCAAATCTATCAAGGCGTCCTTTTATCCAAAAATAACATAAAATAATATTTTTCGATTTTGTTCCCTTTTACTAATAAAATTTATGATAAAATATTTATTCGTTGTATTAAATGCAGGTGTGCAACGAAATGGGAACAAAGTTAACCTTTGCACAAATCTAACTGCCATGATGTCGAGATGTCATGTCGTCTTGCTCACTCTACGCGTTTTTGAAATGAGTAAGAATGCAACAGAATATTAGTTGTTACTAAAACGTTACGCGGTTTATTCATTGTCCTCTGTTTTACTGAATTCGTTGGACATTTTAAGTGCCTTTTAACGTTGAACTTTTACGTTTGTTTTAAAAACGACAGGAATGAAAACAACAATGCTGTGAAAGAGTTTGTTTCAAAGTTTTATACTAAGCATAAGTTTTTCCCTTGGCACTGCCCGTCTGGACCTTAATATATGTATATGGGCGAGTTTTACGTATCTACCAAATCGCGGATGTTTGATAGGAGATATTATGCTCTTTTTTCGTGAATATAATGTCTCCAGTTTGCCTCTACGATCATGCAATTACACATGCTATTCAAGCAAAGGTTTGTCCCACATGCATTATTGTTTTCGATTTCTCTGTATTCAAGTGATTTTGATCCAACCATTTCCAAGTCAAGTTTATTTCAACTTCAGAGATCCTATAAACATATATTCAGTGATTATCGTGTCATCCCTAAAAGCAAATAAAAAACACAAGAATCAGCTATCACTTGAAGTTTATTATTAAGTTTAACACATAACAGGTACAGTTTTTTTATATATGCATGAAGGTTTCCTCATCGGAAGATGAAATTACAAAGCTTCACATTGTACGAATATTACCTATAATCATACTGAACTAACTAAGATAACTTGGTGTTTACCTATAGTGACTACCTATAGTTTAATTAATAGATTTATCTGTTGTCATACCGGCATAATAATTTGGTGTGACTATGGGTGAATAAATTAATCCGTTATCACATCGGTATGTTTACGGTTATTCCGCGGATATTTGACAAAAATACATTCAATAAACATCATAAACGAATGCACGTAACATAAAACAATTTGACTATAGTAACGAACCACACAAGCTAAGTGATTCACTAACGGACAGTCACATCAATGTAAATTGCTTGATTTATTTTATTAAAGCTAATCCATTTAAGCCTTTACGATTCGTCAAAACAAACAAAACAATTATACATCGGAAGCATTTTACAAAACGGGTCTTATTTAGAAACATTTAAGGGCAACGAGCGTACGGGGACCAAAGTATTACAAAGTCCTTTGTCGTAGCAAAATAGCTCTTATAGTTGCGTTAGAAGTTAGACGTACTTCCGTTTTCTGTCAAAATATTTTTTCGTGACGAGCTTGTGGACATTCCTCAAGTAAATTTTCTTCTAACTAGTGTTTGCCTAAGGCTTCGAGCATAGCTCATTTTTATTCCAAATGTATGTAGCTTACATATTATTCCGGCTTCTAATCTACTACTTTGCTAAATTTCATTTATATTCGTACATACGTTAACACATGATTCATCATTATTATCACCTCAGCCTATAATTTAATAATGTCACCTATAATAAGGTCTTTGCTAGTGGCGACTCTGTGGAGCGGGTCACTCTCTTCCCTCTATCATGGTCGAGGAGAGCGATGGCTGCTTCTCAAGTCATAGTCGTAAACGGGTGCTGCTGGTGGGGACTGGTCCGTCCTCTATCCTTTGACTGATTAAACATGTACCGTAGTACTGTTGAATTTTGTCTCGTTCAGCATCACACTGGAGCTATAACCAATTATTATGTACGCACTCTTTACATATTTTATAGTAACCCTTTCTTTTACTATTCTTATTATACTTTTTTATTATATACCTTTACGAAGTCCCCATTTTGTAAATGAGTGGAGTATGTAGACACTGACCGATACCATGAATCTAAGTACACGTATGTTTAATCTATACTTAAGCGCATATATTTAGCTCATTCTGCACTGTTCTCTGTACCCCATGAATGCAATGTATACAAAAAGAATTGTAAAACTCTCATTTTTAAAAAGAGTAACCGTGTTTCTTGCGCTTCTTCTCCATATAAATGACTTTCCGAACGGGTGATAGAGTCTTAAGTAATCAATAGTATTCTAATTTAAACTATTCATAAGTGCCTCTTGGTCTACATGAATTTTTTTTTGATTTTGTTTTTATACTTATCCACTGTTGAACATAGGCCTCCCCAATCGCTTTCCAGTGTAACCGGTCTGATGCCACCTGCATCCAACGACTTCCTGCCATTTTCACAAGATCCTCAGTCCATCTGGCAGGCGGTCGTCCTACGCTGCGCTTGCCAATACGTGGTCTCCACTCTAGAATCATTCTGCCCCAACGCCCGTCCGATTTTCGCGCTATGTGACCCGCCCATTACCACTTCAGCTTGCTAATCCTGAGGGCTATGTCAGTGGCCTTGGTTCTTCTAAGAATCTCCTCATTCCTAATTCGATCACGTAGAGAAACGCCGAGCATAGCTCTTTCCCGCTGAGCACGGATCAGAGACCACGTCTCTGATCCGTATGTCATCACTGGTAATACACATTGACTAAAAACTTTAATCTTGATGCACTGGGGTATTTTGAATGAGAGGTAGTTAACTCATATTGAGTACCAAATATCCAAATATCTAAACTTCCAAACATTTAAGCACCTTCACATCTAAATTTATATTAGGTATTACGTATCACCCTGTACTTTCCCAATCCTAGGCGAAGGCTTTCTATCATAAATAAGGGAGAATATTACTCCACTCCGTGGATCCAGTGCTCATTCAAGATTTATTAATTTAGTAGGATCAAATATCTCGACATTGAACTTTCACATTTTTTGTACACAAAGGATTAACGTTTTGCCAGTGTCAATAGCATAGATATTTTCAAGAAGCTCAGAAATAGGAGCTGTGATATTAATGCTCAACTTGATTTAAAACGAGTTGGTGGAAATTTTTCTTCTGACTTAGTAGGCTATCGCTAAAGAAAACAAAATACATGGAAGACATTGAAGAACCGGGTTTTATTTAGAAACAATTAGGAGCGAGGTAATGAGGGGTAATGGAGCAAGCGTGTCCTAGAGTGGAGACCGCGACTTGGTAAGCGTAAGGTAGGACGGCCCCCAGCTAGATGGACCGACGACCTCAAAAAGGTCGCTGGGACAGACTGGATGCGGAAGGCGGAGGACCGTGTGCAATGGCGCGTGTTAGGAGAGGCCTATGTCCAGCAGTGGACTACGATAGGCTGATTGATTGATTGATTGATAATGAGAGGGTAGGGACTAAAGTATAAAGGAGGCTCCTTGATGTTCTTCGAGTTTTACTGTGCCTTGTTGGCTTACTCTTAAGTACAATGAGCGTTGGGTAACCTCAAGAATGTAATGCTATAATAACAAAATCTTTATATTCATATAAATATATCTAGCGTGGTAATAAATGTACCCAATTACTTGTCATAACGATAAGCCCATTTATGTTTCAATTTACTAGTTCACGAGTTTAACTATGGTATCATTGTAAACAAAGTCTTACAGGAGTAGAAAGCCGAACATAATACTTGACACACTTGGCACTCACATTTAAAATAAAAAAATAATACCAATCACGGCTGTTGTCTTCTTCTTCTCGTATAGTTAGGCAAAGATGTATCGTAGTACCTACGTCTTTTTTCGTCAAGGTGTTACAGTCAGGCAAAATTATTGTATTTAACTATTATAATATAAGCTTTGTAGGGGTAGTCAATATAAATTTTCTTAGATTTACCTACAACCGGACCGAAATTCAGCCTACACAATAAAGAATAGACTAGGACCTAAAAAGTAGGTAACGTTACTTCATTATTAATATTTCTAAAATACAAAGAAAGTGTACTTAAAATATATTTTTATAGTCCAACTTTTGCGTTAAGATCATGTTAATTAAAGGAAAAAGTTTGAGATAAAGAAATATTTGCTTTATTTTCATAAATGAGTAACAAATATTCCAACAAAAAAAAATCCTAGGTCCATCAACGTTACATAATTTATGTTTCACAAGGTTTTAACACAAAAGTGGAACATTAAATTCTACAATACAATATCTATTCTATCTGTTGTTATATAAGGTATACGAGAACAGGTGCGCCAAATTTGAAACAACGCAAAATAGTCAGCCATATGTTAGTATACACACCTAGTTGAGGAATGTAGGTGTTTTTTATGTATGATATTTATTTTACCCAAATAGCCATTATTACAGGAGTAAAACTTCTCCACCTTACTAAATCTAGTACAAGTTAATAAGAATAGATCAAATACTATCCATCTATTTCTATCTATATCATTACGTCAGATCTCTTGCAGGGTAGGCAGAGAGTACAGAGTTCCAACAGGTTCTTTCGTTATATACCTCTCCGGCTTAATCCAATCTCATAGTTTGTCTCATACACGCTCACTGGTTACGGAGACTCTTGACTTAGCCTAATAAGACACAGTCTATTTTTTTTTTTACAACGAAGCCCCACACTAGTATTAATTTCTGTGTCGTGGGTACGTTTACAAACATGCAAAATTCACATACACAAATACCCAGACCGGAACAAATAATTGTGGATCACACAAAGATTTGTCCCGTGCGGGAATCGAACCCGCGACTATTAGACACAGTGGGCGGATTTGTTTATGGTAAGATAGCCTAGGTCTTCCCCGGTACTTACATCCTTCCACATTTGCATTGTATATCTGTTTTGTCATTCTTTCTTCCTCATCATCTACAATTATTCATCATCAGCCGAGAATCATCTACTTTAGAACATAGCCCTTCCCCACATCTTACGATAACTGGCTGTGTGATGTTTGCATCCAGCTTTTATCTGCAAAATTCACGACGTTATCGGTTCATCTAGGAATCAGCCCGCCCACTCGTAGTCTTTTGGTACGTGGTCGTCTCTGGAGAACCTTTCTGCATCAACGGCAGTCAGCTTTACGAGCGGTATATCTCGCTCACTGCCACTTAGGTTGGCAAATCTAAGCACTATGGCCGTGTCTTTGGTTATCCTGCAGATCTTCAAGTTTCTCAATCATTCTCGAAGGGTAACTCCGAGGATAGCTCTCCCTATTGCCCTTACGAGGACTATTTCTTTCTGCTATTTCATTAACATTAGGTATGAAAGCTATCTCACGAATTCATACGTTCATGGTACCATCTTATTTTACTTTGTAATTTAAAACGTTCAATGAGGTTCGTTGAGGGATCAATTGAAGAATTAGAACAAGCAAAAAGACTTTTCCTTTGCGAACGTTGCAAAAGTTAAATTTTTTCATTGAGTAAAAAGGGATTGCGAGCAAGTTACGTTTTGATTTTGATTATGAGAAAAAAATATTTTATGAAATAAAAGTCTGTCAAGGAAGCGAGTTGTTTATTACGTTCAAAGTAGTATTAAAACAATAATAGATGTTGTGTACTCCCTGATTTAGGTTTACAACAATTTTGTACTCTAGGGTATAGTATATATTTTTGTTCGCTATGTATATTATGTCTAACAATGCTTATATCATAAATAATTATAATTAAAAATTAGTTAAAGTTTATAAATTAAGGAAGTACTACTTGCTAAAATTAAATACCTATCAATCTATCTATCTATCTATCTATATCATCACGCCAGCTCCCTCGCGGGGTAGGCAGAGAGTACAGAGTTCCAACAGGTTCTTTCCTTCATACCTCTCTGGCTTCCTCCACTCTCATAGTTCGTCTCATACACACTCGCCGGTTACGGAGACTCTTGACTTGCCCTGCAGATAAGACAATTTTTATTATTACATTAACACAGACAGACAATTTTATTATTACTAATAACTATTCATATAGTGTGTAACACGCTGTAATCAACAATATGCTTAATTGATAATTTAAATAGTTGTGAAGTCCGATGAAATGTTGTGCGAGGCACAAGGGGGTTTCAGGTCTGGAAGAGGATGTTCGGATCAAGTCTTCTCACTCCGCAACATCGTAGAGAAGCATCTGGCAGTGGGGCGGAAGGTTTTCTGCGATTTTGTAGATCTGGAGAAGGCATTTGACAGAGTTGTGCGAAAGAGACTTTGGGACATTTTGCCAGATTATGGTATAGATGGCACTCTGATGCGAGCCGTCCAGTCCACTTATGTGGACTGCAAGGCATGCGTACGGGTGGGTGGTAACAGGTCACCCTGGTTTGACGTTAAAATCGGCGTAAAGCAGGGTTGCGTGTTGTCCGCTAGACTGTTTATAATATATCTGGACAAAAGTCTTCAAAGACTGAAAGCGATGAATGAAGGTGTACAAATGGGTGACTTAGTGGTAAACCATCTACTTTATGCAGATGACGCGGTTTTAATAGCGCCAACAGCCACTGATCTGCAAACACTAGTCACAGTTATGAAAGATGACTGCATGATCAATGGCTTACACTTGAATGTGAAGAAAACCAAGATTATGGTTTTTGAATGGGAAGAAAGCAGAACGAATGTAAGGATTGTGGTTGGTAATGATGTGCTGGAGCAAGTTAATGAGTTTGTATATCTTGGATGCGCCTTCAGTAAGGATGGGAAATACACCGCTGACATAGAGAGAAGAGTGAGTGCAGGGAACAGAGTGAATGGTGCGATGGGAAAGCTACTCGGGAGCCGGCACTTAAGCCATAAGGCGCAGCTGGTTATACATAACGGAGTTCTTGTCCCAACGCTGTTATATGGTAGCGAGAGCTGGGTATGTAAGAAGGAGAATGAAAGTAGGATAAATGCGGTAGAAATGCGAGCTCTGCGGAAGATGTGCGGAGTGAAGCTGACCGACCGCATTAGCAACAGCATAGTAAGACAGCGAGTAGGTATGAAAGATAGTATCGGTGTAAAGATGAGAAAGGGCATGCTCCGTTGGTTCGGGCATATAGAAAGAATGCCAGAGGAAAGAATGACAAAACAGATATACAATGTGAAAGTGGAAGGATGCAGGTACCGGGGAAGACCTAGACTATCTTACCACGACCAAATAAACCGAGTCTTATCTGATGGAAAAGTCAAGAGTCTCCGTAACCGGCGAGCGTGTATGAGACGAACTATGAGAGTCGAGGAAGCCAGAGAGGTATGTAAGGAAAGAACCTGTTGGAACTCTGTACTCTCTGCCTACCCCGCAAGGGATCTGGCGTGAGGTTATAGATAGATAGATAGATAGATTAAATAGTTGTACCTTTCTTTCTACTTTTATGATTATATCTAAGTCACAAAGTAACTGAATTTTACCAAATAGCATACTGTAATAAAACACGTCCAAACAAGTGCAATAATTTAAACTCCCAATGAAGCCCCGAGGCGTTTTTACAGAACATATTGTAGTCTCCATGCAATTACTGGCTCAATGTGAACTTGCGTTTATTTGCGAAGCAGTGACTTGGGCGCCATTTATGACTACAATAAACAGACCGGCCATAAAACTTTAAGTTTACGCCATTTGCTTCGCTTTACAAGCTGTACTAATGTAATGAAGCTAGCTATACACTCCAAGAAAGGCTATTCAACAATCGATGCTATGATTTTTGGATGACGTCAGCTGAAGTGACTTTAGAGGAGCAGCTTATGACTGCTGTAGTTGAATATGTCAAACAAAATATTTGTTTACTTATTCATTTATGAGGCCGGATGACAGCAGGTGGACCAGGGCCGTGACAGAGTGGTGGCCGAGGAAGGGACGCAGGCCTAGAGGCAGACCATCAGCCAGATGGAGTGATGACATCGAGAGGTGGCCGGAAAATTATGGAATAGTCTAGCACAGGACCGGAACGAATGACGTGATAGAGGAGAGGCCTACACTCAGCAGTGGGTAAATACAGGCTGATTGATGATGATAATGATGATTTATTCAGGATCGCCAACAAAATATAATGTTAATTTTTCCGTTTAACCAAGATTATTTTTCCTACTTCACGATGTTCTATAAGTAATATAAATGTACTGGAAAGTACTTATAAATTCACTCTAGACTGTAAACTATTATGACTTTTTTTCTTTTAGAACAAGACTATTATTTTGAAAAAAAATTACTTAGCTCTTGTAGAAAAATCTAGAAGTGTCAGTCAAGCGATATTATTTGTAATTTTCCATACGAAATGAGCTGTTTTAGGTAAAAAATCAAATATGCCAACTTAATCTGTTGGCTCGCAACATAAACTGGACAACCGCCTTTAAAGTCTGCAAAACATCTTTTACACAGCGACGTCGTATTAATATTGCCAAACAAGAAACGTACAGACACTATAAACAACGCTGAGACCTGTAGGAACAAAAAACCCTAAAACAAATTAGCGTCGTAAAAAAACAAACAATATGTGCATATACAGCGAAATTGAATTTTATTGAAAAGATCCGGACAAAGATTTCGCAGATTTCTGAGAAAGACTTAAAATGGCTTACAGTCCGCGATTGCGTACGAAAGGCAAATCCCACGTTCGTCTTCGGAGCAATATAAATTTTTATGTTTTTTTCTTTGTCTATGTTTATAGTTCTATTTTAATTTAATTGCGTTTTTTTCTGTGTAGTTACAGTGACTTTCTGTTTTAAGTATTACTTAGTGTTTTTGATGTTAGCTGGCGGGTAATGCAGTAACGCGCAACACCTTGTATTTGAGTTACATTTTATTTTATTTTTTTGTTTTTCTTTTATAAATATTTAGTTTTATTGAGATATGAGATAGAATAATCATCTGATCTGATAGTATTAAAACTTAAATACTTGAAAGAACTACTGTTGAGTCTCAGTATTATCGAACATTAGTTGAAGGTAAAAATATGATAAATATCTTCTCTAAATCAGAACAAGATGATACAAAATCTAGTTCTAAGCGACTTGGTCAAATTACCTACTATAAATTAACCTAAATTTACTGGCTCATACGATAACTGGCATCTTATTCATGACAATGACGGCATTGATAAGATTAACAAATTCCACTACCTAAGATCGTCAGTGGGTTTTCTTCATCCACCAATAACGCACACATTGAGTGCGAGACCGACGTCAATTGGCCAGCAAAGTGTCAAGTCTTCGGCAAAAAGTACCGCCGACCGATCCCTTTTCAATTACAGTGTCAGACTGTGCTAACCAAACGTTGGGAAATGTTGAGTGAGATTCGCTGGGTACGCTTAGGAATCTTAATGTGAAGTCGATTGTATACTAAGTTATGTCGAGATACGTTAAGGTTTTCTATTTATAAGATGCAAAAAAAATATCATTGTATTACGTATTTACTTAGCCATCTCATTTGGTAGTCAAAGAATAACACTATATTCTTTTGAGGAGATTAGCGAACAAATCTCCAATACAAATAATGCCGGAGAGTGCCAAGTCTACTTAATGCAAAATTAACACTTTCTGCCTGATAATGCTTAGTTAAGTATAAGAAGTTTTAAATTTGCATAAGAGTTCCTTTTAAAACATAGAAAGTAACGGAGTAACAAGTATTTGAACAATTTGCTTAAGAGTTAAAATTCCCTGGTGTATCTTCAAAGTCCAAGGTCCAATACCAATGAAATTAAAATGGGACCACCTTGGAGCTATACTGAACCCAATGCAAAAAATCATCAAAATCGGTCCACAATTGACGGAAATAGCGCTGAACATACATAAAAACAAAAAAATAAAAAAAGCATACGTACAACCGAACATAGAACCTCCTCCTTTTTGAAGTCGGTTAAAAATACAGACGAATTATGAACTTCCTCCTTTTTTGAACTCGGTCGGTTAACATTCTTCTTAGTTCTATGGTAGGGTACCTCTAGGATTGACATAATACCCATAATATCTGAATCTACGTATTCGTATTGTTTGTCGTTAAGGAGTGTATCTTCAAAGTCCAAGGTCCAATACTGATGAAATGGGACCAACTTGAAACTATATTGAATCCAGCGAAAAAAGAATCATCCAAATCGGTTCACAAGCAAATAAGTTATAAAAAACAGACGAATTATGAACGTCTTCCTTTTTGAAGTCGGTTCTGGTTAGTTCTATAATAGGGTACCTATAGGATTGACGTAACACCCATATTGTCTCAATTCGCTCATTCCTACTGATTGTCGTTAAGGAGTCCTCTGGTGTACCTTCAAAGTCCAAGGTCCAATACCAATGAAATTAAAATAGGACCACCTTGGACCAATATTGAATCCAATACAAAAAGAATCCCCAAAATCGGTTCACAACTGACAGAAATATCGGTGAACATACATAAAAAAAAAGAAAAAAAAGAAGCATACATACAACCGAACATAGAACCTCCTCCTTTTTGAAGTCGGTTAAAAATAAGAGTCGGTGTGTTTGATACTAAGATAACATTCAAAAGGACTTGTGTGTGTGCTTGCGTGCGTGCATGTGTATGTGTGTGAGTGATCTACGCTGTTGGCAGCGGCCTTTACAGCTTCACTGAACAAGAAGGTGAGCGTGCAACCACTACGTTCGAGCCAGAAGGGCAAGGGGGCAACTAGCTCAAGGAAGTCTCAAGGAGGAACGACCTCGGCTTGAGCAGTCGTTATGGGGGAAGGCATATACTAGATGTCCCGCCGTGGTGCTCTGCACTGACCGACGGCAAGGGATTCTTAGACCGCGCCGGCAAGGTCGGTGTCTGGTCCTGTGTGCAGTATCTGTATTCGAAAAAAGGGAAGTAAGGGCATTGGGAGGGTCAGTGAGAATATGCTGCGGGCCGCGGTAGCGGCTTGAGGGAACCTACAGGACATATAAACATATTTTCATTCAGTTTAAAGATACCTATAAAATGATATGTAATTTTCTTTATCTATAGTTAGAAAAGCTCTTATCGCATAACTTAAACGCATCTAAATTCAGTTTACAAGTATATCTATGCATGTAAATGCAAACCTTGTAAAAATAAGGTCTCCCATTCTGAAATGAGATACTCGGCAAGACTGTCGGTGCGTGTGTTTGGTTTAAGTCACTTACGATACTTTCACTCTTCGCTGACGTTATTTGATTGTATACACTAGATTGTTTGTGACCGTGTTGCCAATACCCTCTACTCCCTACCTACCTGCTGGTCATTGCGGTTGGAACATTCCCGTGCCATAAAGCTTGAAATTAATAAAATTGGTTAATTAAGTACTATTCAATTTAATGGTTGGATACTTTTGCGGTTTTATATTGAAAATTTAATTACTGGGTATGCAATTTTGTTGAAGACTCCCGATCATAAACAGCATTTACGTAATTACTCGTTAAGTTTAAACATCATTTAACTGTTTTAATTATAAAGATACAACCTAGCCACAATAGTAATAGAGATATATATATATATATATATATATATATATATATATATATAACTCATCAAAATAAATGCAATGAGCCGACCAGGACGGCGCTACGAGTATCTTGTTTAGTTTAATAGTACCTATGGCTACCTTCCAGCTTCAGCGTCAGACTCTGGAAACCACCTAGAGCTATAGTACTTACTACGACATATTCAGCGAGCCTACACACGACAAGGTTCTGATGAGTAGTAGGGAGTTACTATGGCCACCTTCCGGCTCCATCAGCAGACCCTGGATATCATCTAGGTACATATTACTTGTCAAGACAATACCATTGAGCCCAAACTCGATGGGATTATATTGAGTAGTAGGGAAGTTTCTCCACTGCAACGTTCTGACTCCTTCATCAGACACGGGACATCATCCAGGTTTACAGTGCTCGTTAATACTAATCCAATAAGCTCAAATGCGACGGTATTATATTAAGTAGTGGGGAAACGCCATTGACCACCTTTATGCATGGAGCATCAGACTCTGGAAACCACCTGAGTCTATAGTACTTGTCTAAACCAATCCAACGAGCCCAAACACGACAGAGTTGTGTTGAGTAGTTGGATAGGTCCGTTGGCTGCCCTGGAAAGTATAGACCTAAGTATTTGACAAAATTACAATGTGATTCCTCCGCCCGTTTCTGTGAAAAATAACTTTAACCGTCGGGCAGATGTACAACAAAGTTTTTCTGAAACATGAAGTTTACTGTGGAATCACTGATATGATACGAATTCCCGTCACCAAACATACTAACAAAATGAGGCTATCAGTGCACGATTATACCAAGTAAACAACTTTTCCGCCCTCAGGCAATATAAAGTTAGAGTAAAGTAAGGGCGACTTAGCATCAAGTGCATAACAGATATTTTAATCAGAGAAGCGTGTGTGGCTTTTTACTTTGTGGACTTGTCTTAGGCTGTCAAAAAAGCCTAAGCATAAGATTCTACCTTGGCACTGCCCGTCTGAACCTTAATATATGTATATGGGCGAGTTTTACGTATCTGTCGAACTACAGATGTTTGATACGAGATATTATGCTGTTTTTCGTAAATATAATGTCTCCAGTTAGTCTCTACGATCATACAAATACACATGCTATTCAAACAAAGGTTTGTCTCACATGCGTTATTGTTTTCGATTTCTCTGTACTCAAGTGATTTTGATCATTTCCAAGTCAAGCTATATTTATTTCAACTATAAAGACCCTGTAAAAATATATTCAGTGATTATTGTGTCATCCCTAATAACAAATAAAAAAACAGCTATCTCTTGAAGTTGATTATTAAGTTAACACATAACAGGCACAGTCCTGTTACAGATTTTTTTTATATATGGAAGAAGGTTTCGTCATCCAAAATGAAGCTACAAAGCTTCACAAAAGTGTACGAATATTACCTATAATCATACCAAACTAACTGAGATAACTTGGTGTGACAACTATAGTTTAATTAGTGTGGTTGTCATATCGGCATGATAATTTGGTGTGACTATCGTTAAATAAATTTACCTGTTATCACATCGGTATGATTACGGCTATTTAGCGGATATTTGACAAAAAAAACCACAATGAACATCACAAACGAATGCACGTAACACACAACAATTTGATTATAGTAACGAACCACGAAGCTAAGTGATTCATTAAGGGACAGTCACGTCAGTGTAAATTGCTTGATTCATTTGATTGAAGCTAATTCATTTAAATGTTATCTAAAAATGTTATCTAAAAATGTTACCAACTTTTAAACGTTGCTTTCTTTCACTGAGATAATCCTTAATTAATACAGGTGGTTTGTCGCTGATACCGATTGATTCTAATTTCTGGATAAGAATGGGGACAGACACAGTTCTAAAAAACTGTTAGGCATCTTCTTTTCCTAAGCTTAAAGCGGTGTAAGTATCTTCTGTGGATGTGCCTAAATCCATATTGCGAGTTAGATAAAATGCAGTATTTGATATTTCAATATTCTTGTATTAATTATTTTTTCAATCATTTTCGATAAAACTTTTAAGACAGAAATTGTTCGATAATTATTTACATCGCAGCTGTCATATTCTTATAGACTGGGGTAGTTACCGATTGCTTCAGAAGAGATGGAAATACACCTCTCTCCAAGCAAAGGTTAATTAAGTGAGCGATAATTGGAGTCACTATATTACGAGAGAGCTTAAAGAATTTTGTTGGGATTTTCTCCCATCCGGGTGCACTGGAAGACTTAACATTTAAAAGTATACTATCAACTACTTGGCTATCAGTATCTAACAGTAGAAAGATATGAGTGGAGTGACGTGGTTGAATAAGTATGCGGTATGTTGCCTCGGGAGATTCCTTCCGCTAGATGTTTACCTATCCTAAAAAATATTTTTTTTACGAAATTGAGTGACTCGTTAGTGGTTTTTATATTTAATAATTCTGTGTTCGTAGTTTTTATATTACTTATTGTTGTACTTACTTACTTTATTAATTTTTTGTAGATTAAGCTACTTTCCTTTTTCATAATTGCGTTTTAGTTTTTTTATTAGCGAGTCACAATAATTGCGATACTTTCTACACATACATCTTTAGAATGTCATCAATGCGCAAGTTTCTCTGAAATTTATTTCTATTTTTCCACATTTTTTAAAACACCCACTGTTATCCAAGGCTTAATTACGCGTTTAATTTTAGGATCTGTTACAATTTTAGTCTTTTCTTTTATTGATACGGTTATTTTATTTATTAATTGTTCTGTAATTATACGATTAGGGTCACGACATGAGTGTAATTCTTTTATATTTTGGTCAATTAAACTACTCGTGTTATCACTATATAAAACAAAATACATCGCAAACATTTGAAGAACCGGGTTTTATATAGAAACAATTATGAGCGAGGTTATGAGCGGGCGGGGACTAAAGTATAAAGGAAGTATCTTAGTGTCCTTCGGGTTTTACTGTGCTTTGTTGGCTTACTCTTAAGTATGAGTTATAAATGTACCCAATTACTTGTCAAAACGATTAACCTATGTATGTCTCAATTAACTACTTCACGAATTTAACTAAGGACAATTTATCATTGTAAACAAAGTCTTACAGGAGTAAAAATCCAGACATAATCACACAGACACCACAAATGACCATACATTTAAAAAAATAATACTTCTCACGCCTGTTGTCTTCTTCTTCATTCTGTAGAGTAAGGAAAAAATGAATCGTAGTACCTACGTTTTTTTCGTCGGTATTACAGTTGGGCAAAGTTATTGTCTTTACCTATTATAATATAAACTTTGCAGGGGTACCATATCTAGTAGTCAATATTAATTTTCTTAGATCTACCCACAACCGGAACGAAATTCAGCCTCCACAATAAAGACTAGACTAGGGCCCAAAAACTCAAAAGTAGGTACGTTACTTCATCATTAATGTTTCTAAAGTACAAGAAAAGTGTTTATAAAGTATATTTTTATAGTCCAACTTTTGTGTTGAGAAAGAACTGAAGGTAAATAGCTAAATCATTAATCATGTTAATTATAGGAAAACGTTTGAGAAAAAGAAATATTTGTCTTATTTTGATAAATCGGTATTCTAACAAAAATTTGTTCCAAGGTCTATGAACGTTACGTAATTTATATTTAACAAGCTTATAACAAATAGGTGGAATATTAAATTTGAAAATATAATATCAGTGCTATCTATAATTATATGAGGTATAAATAAAGAGCAGGTGCGCGAAATTTGAAACAGGTGATAGCAGTTATCAATACAAACAACTTTGGCGACGGTTACCGATGGTTTACCACTTACTCATATCTCTCTCTCTCTCTTTCTCTCTCTCTCCCTATCTCTCTCCTCTCTCTCTCTCCTCTCTCTCTCTCCCTCTCTCTCTCTCTTTTCCTCTCTCTCTCTCTCTCTCTCTCTATTATCACGCCAGATCCCTTGCAGGGTAGACAGAGAGTACAGAGTTCCATCAGCTTCTTATCATACATACCTCTCTGGCTTTCTCCACTCTCATAGTTCTTGATTTGCCCTTCACATAAGACACCGTCTGTTTGGTTATGGTGAGATAGTCTTGGTCTTCCCCGTTATTTACATCCTTCCATATTCGTATTGTATGTCTGTTTGGTTATTCTTTCTTCCTCATCATCTTCAATTACTCATCATCAGCCGAAAGGCATCTACTTTAGGACATAGGCCTTCCTCATAGTTTGCAACGATAAATGCCGTGCTGTACACATCAAGCTATTATCCGCGGTGTTCACGTCCTACGGTACGTGGTCGTCTCTGGAGAACGTTTCTGCATCAACGGCAGTCAGCTATACGAGCGATATATCCCACCCACTGCCACTTAAGATTGGTAAATCTGAGCACTATGGCAGTGTCTTTGGTTCTTCTGCATATCTCCGAGTTTCTTAATCATTCTCGCAGGGTAACTGCTAGCATAGATCTCCCTATTGTATTTTAAGTGACCTGGAGCCTTTTTATGAACCCTATTTCTTACTGCTATTTCATAAACATCAGGTATGAAAGCTATCTCACGAATTCATACGTTCATGGTACCGTCCTAGTTTACCTTTAATATAAAACGCTCAATGTTCCCTCGATTGGAAAAATTAGAATAACCAAAAAGACTTTTCGTTTGCAAACGTTGGAAAAGTTAAATGTTTTCATTGAGTAAAAAGTGATTCCGAGCAAGTTACGTTTTGACTTTGATTACGAGATAATTTTAATTAATAAAATATAAGTCTGTCAAGGAGGCGAGTTGTTTATTACATTCGAAATAGTATTAAAACAATAATAGATGTTGTGTAATGTTTATTAAGAACGCATTCTTCATGATGTAGTAGTGTTATGAATCTGAATCAGGGCCTTTTAGAGAACACAACATCTATCATTATTTTGATAATATTTCTGCAAAAAGAACTAAATAAATACTTTTTACGCCTGCTATCTTTGACTTGGTTCAGTGGTTTAGAGCGTACGCCGCTCCGCTCATAGTAACGAATAGTCGCGGGTTCGATCACCGCACGGGATAAAGTTTTGTGTGGTCCACATATGTTTGTTTCGGTCTGGGTGTTTGCATATGTGATTTTTCAACCTATCTATATCTATATCATCACGTCAGATCCCTTACGGAGTAGCAGGAGTAGGAAGAGAGTTCAGAGTTCCAACAGGTTATTTCTTTACAGAATTCTCTGGCTTCGTACACTCTGATAGTTCGTCTCATATACGCTCGCCGACTACGGTGACTCTTGACTTGCCCTTTAAATGAGACACGATTTATTTTATGTGTGTTAAAACACCCACGACAGGTATTACTCCTAGAGTGGGACTACGTTTTATATATACAAGGTGTAACTTAGATAACGCAAGACCTCAGACACCTTGATTAGATAATTGCTTCACAAATACAATACGGAAACCAAATTGCCAAATTTTACCGTTTTTAAGCACTTTTATACCCCAATCATGAATTAAACATGTACGTGTTTGTATGCGTATTGGGAAATGTTTGTGTGCGTTTTAGAAATGCATTTGAAATCTCCGTATTGCTTGGAATGAAAATAAAATTTAGTTTGTTACAGCGCACTGAAAGTGTAACAGCATTGTTTGCTAATTTAAAAAAAAATAAGATTCATTAAAAATTGTTGGATCAAATCAGTTACCGATTTAGAACAAACTACATTCAGTTCTTGCGTTAACTATAAAACTAATTTCAGTTCCAAGATCAAGCAAGGGACCACCACGCTTTTACTCCATCTATAGATTTATGTTATAGTATTAGTCTGTTTGTTTGATTTTGATTCTTAGTACGATAATTCCATCATCAGCTGAAAGGCTTCTACTGCAGGGCAGAGGTCTCCTATAAAGATCACCACAACCACCGGCTTTGTGCTGGACGCATCCAGCTTTTATCAAAGACCTTCACCAGGTCACTGGGATGGTACGTCAATGGTACTAAGCTTTTATGAGGGAACTTAAATGATCGAAAGATTTGTGATTTAATGTGCCCGATAAAGGCGACAGGTTCACCAGCTGTCTCTTTAAAACCATCATACTTCGGGGAAATGTAGGTCTACTATGTTCACCTCCACCGTTTTAGAGATAAAAGGCCTTTAGAGGTATTATAAACTAAATCACACCTTCACGGTTATACTTCCGAAGAAGGGGTGTGTTAGGTCCCAATGTAATAGGGAGCAAGCCGATTGCCATAGGTATAGTTCCAGATTCCAGACTGATACTGGGAATTGTTCGATAGAAATAAAATCACTTTGTCCGACCTAGGACTCGGACCTCGCGAGCGCTATTATACGCCAATGCGTATTATACGCCAACGGACAACCGAGTCAACAAAAGCGCATTTTCTAAAATAAAAAAAGTCTTACATTGTTGTATCACAGCATCCAACTTCCTCCATCGCAATTCGGAGATCGTGCCAATAACATACGCTTCAATATCCGATGCATATCCTTTGATGTTACATATTTTATGTACAAGGCAGCGTGGTAGTTATTTGATACAAAATTGTCTCTCCGACTTGACTCAAAACTGATTCAATTACAAATTCAATACCAAAACCAAAGTTTTAGTTTTAAAGACTTCTTTACCGTTACTGAACACTCCACGAAACTTGTATTTATGTGTACGTATTTAGAGATATGTTTTAAAAAATCTTAAAATTAAAGTATTTATGGCTTTAAAAATTATTGTTTTGTGTTTGTTTGTTAACTGGACAAGTTCAAGTAGGACCCGCGCTTTGAGAGTTACTTACCGGGTTCGGTTTCGGGCAGTTTCAGCGCAAAATTGTAGTTTCGTCGGGTCTAGAGAACTCGTCAAGACAAATCCAATGAGCCCAAACACGGCGGAGTTATGTTGAGTAGTTGGGTTGTTTGGCCACCTCCCGGCTCCATCATTAGACCCTGGACAGCGTCCGGATTTATAAAACTCGTCAAGGCAAATCCAACAAGCCCAACCACTGCAGGATTATGTTCAGTAATTGAGAAGTTCTATTGGCTACCCTTCAGCTCCATTATCAGATCCTCGACATCATCCGTCATCATCCCAAACACGGTGTGATTATGTTGAATAGTTGGGTAGTTCCGTTGGCTACCCTTCGGTTCCATCAACAGATCCTCGACATCATCAGATTCTACAGAACTCGTGAAGACAAATCCAACAAGCTCAAATCCGGCGGGGGTATGTTTAGGATTTGGGTAGTTCCGTTGGTCACCATGCCACATTTTCATCAGACGCTGGACATCATCTGGTTGTATAGTACTTGTCAATACCAATCTAACAAGCCTAAACACAAGGTGTTTATGTTGTGTAGTTGACATGTTCCCATGGCCTTTCGACACCATCATAAGACTGTTCTGGAGCTCGGTCCATGGTATGTACTATATTATTATACTATATTATTGCATTGTCACCGAACTTACATAAGTATGCTAAATTTTAACTCAGTTGGATACATGCTTTCTATTGTCGAACGCTATTGGATATGTTAATAAAATAAAATAAAACTAATAAATTAAATACCCGAAGTGCTTGATTAATTACAATGTATTACAAGATTTGAACCAGAAAGACATATACGTACGAACACAAAATCTTCTAAAAAGTTATCTATACCGCGTTAGTCTACTGGCGAATAATGCGCGTAGCGATCACGAGGTCCTGAGTTCAAATCCAAAGTTAGACAAATGTAATTTTTCGAAAAAGAAAAACTACATTTTGCTCGCCCTACAATTTGTACGAGATCCTCCGCGATCTCTTAACGCATTAACGGTACCTACTTGTTCAACGAGGCAGTCCCTAAAAATACCTTTTAAAAACGTGTTCTTTCTTTATAAAATCGTAATTAAATTAATAACTTTTAATTTTCGTTCAAACTATATAATAATAAAAGAATAAATCGACAATCTGATCCAATTAACGTCCTATACCGTACACAGATGGCGCCACAGATCTGAGAGATCTGTGGCGCCATATCTTGTGTGTGTTAATAAATATTTATTCACCACAAATCAATTTGTCACTGATAGTACATAGACAAAGAAGTATTGTTGTAGTATGTGAGGTAGTCACTAGACAGCGCTATTTTAATTTTTCATCAGATTTGAGGGAAAATAATATTCTTTTTTAAATGTTTTTAAATGTTAGTTATAAATTGACAAATATCGGATTTCTTCCTTTACTTGTACTTTAAAACCTTGCTTCTTGCCAAATTCCAAGATTCTAGGTCAACGGGAAGTGGTTACTGCGGGTCACTCTGTTCCCACCAGTATGGTCGATGGGAGTGATAGCTGATCTAGTAGTCATACTCGTGAACAGGTGTTGCTTGTGGGGATTGGTCCACCCGGATTCTTTTCGACACTTACTCTTGAGAAATAATATCATTAGTCTCATATCTCGGTGGTAAGGCACTGGAGCCAACAACTCAATATGATAAGAAAATAATAAAAAGTCTGCTGAGTTTATGCACACTGCAGTTTATGTTAACGTACTCTAGGATAAGCCCGCTGAATTTTTCTCGCCAGATTTTTTCAGTGGGGCCCGCTCCGTTCCAGTGGTACATTAGTAGTTAGATTAGATTAAAAAAGATGCAAAATGACAATTTGTAAATGCCCCGTAGAGCTTATACAAAACAAATTGAGTGAATTTCCAGCATGCGATACGAATGATAATTTTATTTATTTAATTGACACACAACACAGATTACGATCGAAACATAAAACCTAGGCCCACTAGCACGAACCAGGGTGAGTAAGTCAATAGGTAACGCTAACCCTTGTTCGTGCAAAAAAGGCCTTAGTTCTAAAAATAGTAGCATAGATAATGCGGTCGTTTTTTATATAAAACTGAATGTCCAGATGTATCCATTTCACGTGTGGTATGGAAGGGTGTACGCGCTTTTCGAGGCATGGGCCACATCGCGTGCGAGGGTACACTAGTTGAGGCATGCGGTACAAAATAAGCTGATTGGCGCTTACTCAGGCCGATCTAAGCCGCACTATATTTTACAGTTTATTGGACAACACGTGTCAATACTCCATACGCAATGCCCTGCTCGCATTTAAGGTGCTTTGATCATGGTAACTCTACCGAGGCAATCATTGCTACCTGAAATACGGGTCAAACTTCAGGCAAAGCATTAAATATACCTATTTATGTATTTTCTCGATAAGATTGTAACTTGTAATTTTATATGTATAAATGATTTATTGTTATTGTTCATGACGTATTGTGTAGACCTCAATTGTAATATGGAAATATCCACATGGCTAGCAGCGTACACCTCGCAAAGTACATATATAATGGCTTAATGCGTTAGATAAAGTGTTGTAAAAATGAGCGCTTAAGTCGAGCGTTTAGCGCTGAGTCAACGCTCACGAGCGTTGAAACACGTAGAAGACACGACCGTTTTAAACGCCGACTTGAGTGTTTTTACAACACTAGTTAGATACGTTGCGTACGTAAAACAAATCTGTCATTTCGTTCATGCCGTTACAGGCTGCTTGATCGATGTTATATAATTTCTACGGCTTAGCCGTTCCTTGTGAAATTCACAAGAAAGAGGCATTTTGCTAATACTTAGTAACAGCATATAGGCTTTTTCTCAGACTTAAATGAAAAAATTAGGACTCGCGCTCTGAGGGTTCCGTAAAATGATCACTAAATGGCGCTATTTTAAATTTTCGTCGATTTCGAGGAGTTTTTTGTGTGAAATAACTACAAATCCACATATTTTCGATTTTTCCCTTTACTTGTGCTTTGAAAGCTTGCTTCTTGTCAAATTTTATGATTCTAGGACAACGGCAAGCACCTTTATGGTTTTAAATGAGTTTAAATGACCATATTCTTTGATTGCCTTGACTTAAAAGCTTTAATTTTTTACACTTCCTAATAACTATAAACCGTAGTAATTGACATAAAATTTCAACTTGTTATCTCTGCCCGTTCTTGAGAAAGAGGGTCTTAGCCATACGACAGACAGACAGATGGACCGACAGACAAAGTGATTCTATAAGGGTTCCGTTTTAACCGATTGAGAAACGGAACCCTAAAAATGATAAGACAATCATTCTCTTTCAGTTCATTTTGTGAAGCAATAAAAGTCCTTTGAAACATTTTTCCTGAGAAAATCCGAAGGCTGTGTTTAATTGAATGTAAAATGGATATAGGTGGCAATTTTTATTGGTTCCATACATTTTCAATTGTTACAAGCTATGAGTTTTAGTGATTTATTTAACGATAAATTAGGTTTGCCGTATTTAGATCTATGTTAAAGTTCTAAAAATGTGGACGAGAACGAAATTACCTTACCGACAAAAGGTGTCTAATACATGGCTTTCCTATAGAATTCATCATCATCATCTCAGCCTATACTTGTCCACTGCTGAACATAGGCCTCCCCAATCGCTTTCCAGCGTAACCGGTCCGATGCCACCTGCATCCAACGACTTCCTGCGATTTTCACAAGATCGTCGGTCCATCTGGCAGGCGGTCGTCCCACGCTGCGCTTGCCAATACGTGGTCTCCACTCTAGAATATTTCTGCCCCAACGCCCGTCCGATCTACGCGCTATGTGGCCCGCCCATTGCCATTTCAGCTTGCTAATCTTAAGGGCTATGTCGGTGACCTTGGTTCTTCTACGAATCTCCTCATTCCTGATTCGATCGCGAGAAACGCCGAGCATAGCTCTCTCCATAGCTTGCTGAGCAACTCTGAGTTTTTTTATGAGACCTATTGTAAGAGACCACGTCTCTGATCCATATATCATCACTGGTAACACACTATAGAATTAACTTAGAATTAATGTTTTCGGCAACATGTAAGTTGATCAGGCTAAATTCATTGACGTCATTTGAAAAGAAAGCCAAAAAATCGATAGCTTCTTAAAAACTCCTGTAAAGCACTCGTGACCAACTTTGGTAAAAGCTCCCTTCATACCTCTTTTGGCCAGGTAGTAAAATGAAATCCTTTAAGTTTATAATATTAATAACAAATCTATCACCTGTTTCACTGATAGGCAAATTAACTTATTGAAATAAATTTAAAAAAATTGCTTTTCTGAGAATCTCATACACACACATGGACCCAGTACGGGTTAATGGAAGAAAGTTTGTAGGCACCTACCATTGGAACTTATTAAGCTGTATAATGTTAGGTTGCATGTCAATTTCTAAATCCAAGATGGCTTAAAGGAACCAATTCGTATCGTTATTGCTGTTCATACCGCTCAAATTCTATCTAATACCAAAAGTAGTTTAATTTCCAAAAATGTAAATGCTCTTTTAGATGTATATATAAACAAGAAAAAATTGTTGGTGAACTTTAGGATATACATACCAACATCTGATTAATGGGAGTAGAACCGTATGCAAAAGCGAATTATAATTCTGCAGCTTAAGAGCTCTTCTAGAAACTTCCGTACGTAGTTGTACCCAAGTATAGCCTCGCAGATGGTAATTCGAGAGTGAATAAATGGAGCGAGTTCACAACTAGGCCGGGGGCTGTATTAAATAGGAAAAGTTTGTGTTAATACGGACCGTTATAGTACCGTCAAGTTATTGCGTATCTGAAGATTGCTCGTTATGACGGAGCTTAACTATGCATGAGTTATAAGGAACTTTAAGATGTGTTTTTTTTAGGAAATAAATCGCGGCACTGGTGGATCAAGTTCAAGGTCATTCAAACGGCAACGGAAAGAGCTATAATATGAATTGCTCGAAAAAATCGAATCAGAGACGAGGTTATCTGTAAGAAAACCAAAGTCACTGATATAGCTCTCTGAGTAGCCGAGCTTAAGTGGCAATGGGCGGGGCACATCGCTCGTAGAACTGACGGTCGTTGAGGCAGAAACGTTCTCGCGTAATGTATCTAGTACCGGAAGACGTGGGAAGATGGACGCGATAAACTGGTCATGGTCATTAGTAAATCCGTGACGGCCATTGGGGGAAGCCCTTGTTCTACAGTAGACGTCATTTGTAATGATGTATAAGTCCTTTTTTTAGATTGTGGGCAATTGTCTTATACTGGGTGGTCTAAAGACGATATTAGGCCATCACTGTTAGAAGATTTTGTATAATCATCAACAAAACGTCTTCACATTATGTGAGTGCGTGAAAACCATTCTGTTATCACACATACTTTACTCTCACCTGCACAAGTCGAAGTGCAGTACACACAGTACACTCGAATTCAAAAGCGCTTTGCTCCTCGTACACTGTTCCCACCTGTACCTGGTGACCATTCTGTACGCTCGGCCTTAAGGAGATAACGAGCGTGGACCGGCACCGACTGTCATTAAATTTCTTACAAGCTTCATACTTTGTCCGTAAATAAAACTGGAGATAGCTTTTACAGGTAATATTGGGATATCATGCTTTTGTATCGAGTCTTGAGTGTCTTGTTCTCGGCGATCTGCAGCGCGTTGTAAACTGTAGTGTCTAGGTAGGTAAACATGAAGTAGTTATATTATAATACTCTTTTCAATTACAACATCGTTGACATCACTACAAAAAAGGTTCTGTATAATCACCAACATGTAAATGTATAATCTGCATCATAACGTGAGTGCATAAAAGCACTTCTGTTATCATGGGTACTTCATTCTCACCTGCAGAAGTCACAGTGTAGGTACACTCAAATTCAGAAGCGTATTGCTCCATACACACTGTTCCCACCTGTACCTAGCGGCCACTCTGTACGCTTCGATACGCCTTAAGTAGATATCGAGGGTGGACCGACACCGACTGTTATTGAGTTTCATACAAGCTTCATATTTTGTCCGTAAATAAACCCAGAGATATTGTGATTTTGTATCATGTATTTTACTTTAACGTAAAATTTGTATAATGGCTCTACATTTATCAAATAAAGATTCACAGAATACGTCGCACCACCTAGTTTTACCCTTGCGCCTCACCACCTGCACAAGGTATTGTCTGAAAGCGGCTATGGGCGTGATTAAGGTAGCCAATCATGTTACGGGACAAGAACCATTGACTCCAAAACAAGAAGAAAATAAATTTATAATAAATTCTTTATTTTCCAATAAAACACGAATGAAGGTGCTTTTGATGCCAAAGTAGATTAAGCATTTATCTGGGGCACCGTACATCATAAATGAACCTTCTTTAGAAAGAAAGTAAAAAAATCCGTTTAATCCAAAAAACACAATGGAAATGAACAAATATGACACTGCCACTAAGCACATACGAATTTAAAGTACAAATTCATTAGTTGGTGGTAGAATAATATTTGCCTGAAAAAATTCGATCTCAACACCATCTTTATTTTCTGAAACAACATTCTACTGAGTGCGCTCCAAGGAGCTGAAGTACTAACAAATGGTGAGCGGCCTCCCTTTGGCTGTTTTAGTAATCCCAGTGCGCAATAAAACCGACCGGGCGATATATTGTGAGTACAGTGGAGCCAGTAGAGACCGTACAAACATCCTCAGCCGGTCAGCCGAACGGCGGCGAGTCTGCCACGAGCTTGCCTGCGTCACAGAATAGAGCCGAATCTTCAGAGATGTAATCGACCTGGTCTAGACCAAGCCTCGGCTGGTGTTCTAAATACTAATATTGTTTGTACTAGATTAAACTTAACACGAAAAATAAGAGCTTAAACATGGATGTACTCCGACTTCGAATTAGACCGATCAAACCATAACCAATGCGAGGACGCGTTAAAATGCTACAGGTTGCTAAAACTATAATAAAAAATGATCCGTGGTCTAAAACGTATTTCTACATTTATTAGCTATGTGTAAGTATATACTTACGCATCGCATTTAAATATTCAAACGCGGCCATTATTTGGTTGTAATTTTGCACATGTGGACGTGGGCTGGGGTTTCTGGGTTATTTGTTGCTTCCGTTGTTGGCTCACGAGCTAAAAGCTTGAGCTTGGCTCGCTAGCCGTGCCTGCCCCATGCTCGATTACTATAAGACTGCCTTATTGGTCTAGTGGGGTATAATTCTGGTAGCGATTAGTTTCTATCGATCTCAGTCGCAGTCCGATGTGTGGTATTGTACTTATTATAATTGCTTACCTAACATTATATATTCAAACATCCATCATAATCGGACCTAACATCCTCAGCGATATATGGGTGAATATTCTGTGTATCCCTTACTGGTATGGAACTATTCGAAGTTGACCTCGAAATCTGCATACTGGGCACTTCCCTATTGGCCGGCGATTAGAATTACTTTATGATATGCCACCCAATCGGCATTGCAAACTACACTGAAAACCGTTAGTCATTTCTATCGCAAACATTACATCAATACCCGCATATAGCTATATGAGATTCGGTTAAGAGCCGCTGTTTGTGTGGACCAAAGTATCTGAATAATCTGTGTATCCCTCACAAGCAGGAAACTATACGACGTTATCCTTAAACTCTGTATACTGCGCAGTCGCCTATTGGCGGTCGATTAGAATTACTACGGCAAACAGTACACAGGGTGCTTTTAATTTCCTCAAAAACATTCCGTTCTATTTGGTTTGGGTGGACTCTGAGACTTTCTGCGTTCAAATTCCCTTTAATTTATTAGGGTAACGTGTGTGTTTACGTAGTTGCGTTCGTGTGAACCGAGGTTCGTGTTATTACCCTTTGATAGAAGTTACGGCTCATGGTTCGACTGCAATTTTTTTTTAAGCTTACGGTACATGGCGTGTACACGACATCAAAGTAATAAAAGTAAAAAGTAAACTTTATACAAGGTTTATCATAAATAACGCAAGACCTCAGATGTGATTATATAACTGCTTCACAAATTCAATAGAAAAATCCATTTTTCAAACTTCTTTTTAAGCACTTACGCCCCAATTAACAATGAACTTGTACGTGTATGTGTACGTATTGAGAAAAACGTTATAGAATACGTTAAAGAAAAATATTTGAAATCTTCGTATTGCTTTGAATCAAGAATAAATTTAATTTATTATAGCTTACTACCGCACTAAGGGAGTAAAAAAATGTCATCTAGATTAAAAATTGCTGGAATCACTTCTGTTACCGATTTGGAACCAACTACTTTCAGGTCTTGCGTTTATTATGTTACACCTTGTATACTTACTAGCCCTAAATTCGATATTGCGAATTGTAATAGCTATTGCTATTTAGTAGAAAATAAACACCGTCACGGCTCTATTCCTCAAACGGGGGTGGCAGAGGTGTACTGTGTACACCCACTTTTCACCGATGATGTCAAGTCCCATGTAATAAAGGGCGAGCATATTGCTATATTCCGAGCACACTTCCGTACTCTGGGCTATCGCACTGCAGATTATTGGCCTCTACACCAACGATCCAGTCAACAATATTAATGGGAGTGTATTATTTTCTACTGCAAGGTATACCAATTAATTCCAAGCTTACAATGAACAAATGATAAAGTCGAAACACAAAGCAAGTTTATCCAACCAAGAGAAACCCAGAACGCGAATAAATACTACGTAAGTTATTTAATGTACAGCAGTTAGACTGCACCACAAACAGGGTCCTTATTCGCTATGAATTAAACACGTAACACGTGACGTGTCATCACGATAACTTCGAGAAATAATCGTTTGATCAATCAGCACTACCAGCTCATTCCATCCATCGCAGGGCAGAAGCCTCTTCCCTCTGACCCGACATATACATTCCGCACCCAGTCCCATCCTACGACCTTTTTAAGGTCTTCGGTCCACCTAGCTGGGGGGCGCCCTACCTTACGTTTGTCGAGTCGCGGTCTCCACTCTAGAACTCGTCTAATCCATCGGCCATCGATTCTTCGACAGACATGGCCAGCCCATTGTCACTTTAGCGGGCTCACTCTGCGAGCTATGTCAACTACTTTGGTTCTTTGATGGATAACCTCATTTCGGAGTTTATCCCTCAAAGAGACTCCGAGCATAGCCCGCTCCATAGCTCGCTGCGCGACTTTGAGCCTATGGACTAGCCCCACTGTAAGTGTTCACGTCTCGGCACCGTATGTCATGACTGGTAGAACACACTGGTTGTAAACTTTCGTCTTCAGGCATTGCGGTAAAGGTAGGAGTAAACCCGACGTAGTTTGCTGAATGCTGCCCAACCCAACTGGATCCTTCTGTCGACTTCTTTCTCTAAGTTGTTCCTACCAAGCTAGGTAACCTGCCCAAGGTAGGTGTATTCTCAAACAACTTCGAGCATCGATTCTTCGACGTAGACATTCGACGTTGAACATGATCTTGGTTTTATCCAAATCCATGCCGAGACCAACACGTCGAGAGGCTACATTTAGGCTGTGCAGCATTTCGTTTAACTGTTCCAGCGTCTCCGCTATTATGACGTTGTCGTCGGCAAACCGAAGATGCAAGATGCACTCACTGTCTATATTCACGCCCCGTCCCGCCCAGTCCAGCGTCTTAAAGACGTCTTCGAGCGCGTTGGTGAAAAGTTTAGGGGATATCATATCCCCTGTCTCACCCCTCTGCGCAGCTCGATGGGGTTGGTCTTTTGTTCTTGGAGCTGTACGGTCATAGTGGCGGTATCATACAAACATCTCAGCACTTCGATATAACGGCAGTCAATACGACATCGTTGCGGAGCATCCAGAACTACCCAGGTTTCGATGGAGTCGAAGGCTTTTTCGAAGTCCACGAAAGCCATACACAGTGGCTGATTGTACTCTTCAGTACAATCTGCCGAACAGTATGGATGTGGTCCAGGGTGCTGAAGCCTTTTCAAAACCCGCCTTACTCCGGTGGCTGAAACTCGTCGAGTTTTCTGGCGAGGCAGTTTGTGACTACTCCCGAGAACAGCTTGTATACATAGCTCAGAAGTGAGATGGGTCTGTAGTTCTTCAGCAAGGCTTTATCGCCTTTTTGGAAGAACAGAGCCACCGCACTCCCGTTCCACGCTTTAGGTGTTAGGCCCTGGTGAATGATGGAATTGAAAAGTCTTGCCAGCTCTTTCAGAACCGGAGTCCCACCAGCTTTGAGGAGCTCGGTAGTAATTCTATCATCACCAGGAAATTTATTGTTCTTAAGTTGCTCGAGAGCCGCCTTGACCTCGCCCTGATCAACATCTGGGATATCTTCCGTGTAATAGCGCGTAAGTGGGGCTCTGTGGTCATCGTCGCTGGGTTTTGTAGGCTTATCTGTCCGTTATGCATACAATTCTCCATAGAAGCCCTCGATTTTCTCGAGAATCTTGAACTTAGAGGTCACGGTTTTGCCATCCGCTGTTTAGAGTTTCGTCAGACGGGGACATCCAAGCTGTTGGGTGAAGACTTTAGTGCCCTTCTTCTGCTCGATCAGCCTCAACGATACGGGTGTTGAAGCGTCTGAGGTCGCGCCGAATCAGGTTTCGGATTCTAAGGTTTGAGTCCTTCCAATCTGACGAAGACGTCTGCGTAGGTGGGTGGCATTTCTCGTCTACTTCTCATAAGTTCGAGAGTTTCGGCTGAGAGTTTAGAGTCCATGTTTTTGCTTTTTCCGCACAGAAACTTTCGAGACACGTCCTGTAGCATTCTGACCACTGTGTCAGTTTTCTCGTCAATATTGCCAATGGTTTCCAGCAAGTCAAAACGGTTTTTAAGTTCCAATTGGAACTTTTCGGAACCCATGGCTATTTGGAGCGCGGTAGGTCGAAAAGTAGGCATCACCATTCGGACCCTTTCGGCTTGAAAGTCTATATTTAGGGTGCCTCAGATGAGTCGGTGATCGTGGCCAGTATTAAACCTGTTGATCACAGAGACGTCCCTAAATATATACCTCCTATCCATCATAATGAAGTCTATGTCAAGTTGTCTGGGCTTCGCCAAGTCCACTTTCTATAAGGCTTCTTCTTAAAGAAGGAGTTAATTAAGAAGAGCCCCTGCGACTCGAGAAAGTTTACTAGCATTTTCCCCCTGTTATTTCTGCACCCCACACCGTATAGTCCGATTTTCGTTTCGCCGCGTTCTTGTACTCCCGCTTTGGCGTTGAAGTCCCCCATAATAATGTTGTAGTGAGCCTTTGGGGTGCCGTATAGTGCTTTTGCAATATCTTCGTACATGGATTCGGCTATCTCGTCAGCGTATGTCGAGGTCGGCGCATATACCTGTACCACCTTTAGGGAGTACCTGTCGGTGAGCTTCAGTATAAGGTACGCTACCAGTGTCAACACCCTGCTGACTTCCACAACGCTGCTAATGAGGTCCCTTCCGCCTTCTCGAAATTAGAACAAGTTATCTGACTCAAGGGTTATCGCGTCCTCCCCGTTTCTTCGGACCTCGCATAACCCCAAAATATGCCATTTTATGCAACCCAGTTCTACTTCAAGTTCGGTGAAGTCGTGTTGCAGCCGTAGTGTGCATCCATTATACGTCACGAGGGTCAGTTCTTTATAGTCCTCTCGTAGCCCGGAGATTCTTAGCACCTCCTCTTCCGCTGTCGCCCCGACCGCTACCGTGATCGGGAACAGCGGGAGTACCGGGAAGTGGGGGCCGGTTAAATTGTTGTGCTTTCATGGGAGGTAAATTAGCCTACTATACCACGCTGGCCAGACGGGTTGGTATAGGGTTTAATTTCAAGTTTTTCTTCTTATGCACTACTAAATACCGATCCCACTGAGGTTTACACCCTATTGATGAGCCTAAAATCGGATAGTGCTCCAGGTGCTGACAAAATAACAGTGATTCTTTTAAAAATTGCGCATAAACTAGTCGTACCAATTATAACCCACTTGGCAAATCTATGCTTTGAGCAGGGTATCTTTCCGGTTGCTTTAAAACATGCTCTCATAACTCCTGTGCATAAGGGTGGAGACAAAATGCATTTATCAAACTATAGACCTATCTCAGTGTTGCCAGCTGTTTCTAAAATCTTAGAGAAATTAATAAATATTCGCTTAACAAGATATTTAACTAATCTAAATATACTCTCAGCCTCTCAATTCGGATTTAGACACGGAAAGTCTACAGAGGACGCAATCCTGGCACTTACCTCTATCGTCACTAAGAAAGTAGATAATAGAGATAAGTGTCTTGCTGTTTTCCTAGACCTTAAAAAAGCCTTTGATACAGTTTCTGTCCCCATTCTTCTGCACAGGCTTGAAGGTATTGGTATCAGAGGACTGCCGTTAGAGTATTTAAAGATTACCTTAGTGAACGGAAACAAAAGGTCAAAATCGGAGAAATTACAAGCACAAAAGAAACTATCGCCTACGGAGTGCCGCAAGGAAGCGTTTTAGGTCCGACTCTGTTTCTCATTTACATTAATAACCTCTGTAATATGAGAATCGATAATGGGCATATCTTTTCGTATGCAGACGACACAGCGATTATTTTTTCAAGTCAAATATGGGCGGTGTCCGTAAAACCACCGAGAACGGCCTTATGAAGATTAAAACTGGCTAGACGCTAATCTCCTAACGCTCAATGCTTCAAAAACAAACTACATCTCTTGCATTATGTACGATCGTACTCAACCTTCTGCTGAATTTCAATTAAAAATTCATGATTGTCCTAACCCCTCTAACCCGGGATGCCCTTGCGTAACAATAAACAAGGTAAAACAAACGAAATACCTAGGTGTCATGCTCGATCAACGATTATCCTGGCACATGCACTTAGAACTAATTATGAGTAGAGTCTGTAGACTAATATGGATGTTTAAACCTTTAAGACACGTGGCCACAAAAAAACTTCTGCTCCAGATATATGTCTCCCTTGCTCAGTCAGTATTGGTATATTGTCTGCCAGTCTGGGGTGAAGCCACAAAAGTAAAATTCTTAGAATTAGAGATAGCCCAAAGATCATTATTAAAGGTAATGTTTTTTAAACCATTTAGATATCCCACCGAAAGTCTATATTTAACATCAGATGTTCTGAGTGTAAGAAAATTATATGTGCTCCATCTTATTTTAAAAAAACATAAGTCCCTTCCTTTTTGTATTAATAAAGTTAAAGGTAAAAGAAAGTTCATGGTTGCGCCTACTTGCTCTGTCAAAAGTTCCTTTGCTAAAAGACAGTATGATAGACAATCTTCTTACTTGTATAACAACCTAAACAAAGAAGTTGGTATATACTCTCTTACATTCTTCGATTGCAAAGCAAGACTAACTAAGTGGCTTAAAACAAAAACTTATGATGAGGTGGAGGACCTCTTACAAACTATGTTCTAACACTCACTTTATCGCTCATACATACTCACACTAATACACATACACATGCACGCACTCTCTCTCTCTAATATGCTATTGGTATTATTGATGTTTATTTCTTTTTATTTTATATTAAATGGTTTACTTTTATACCTATAGGAAACTGCCTCTGTTAAGAAAGAGCGTAATCTCCTAATACAAGCAATGCTTTGCTTTAAAGGGGATTACAAACCCGGCAATGTAAATTACGATAGGTGATTGAAATAAACATTTTTTATTTTTTTTCTACGCACTGGGTCGTTTGCGAGAGTGCGTTCCATTAGTCGGCTTTCCCGTCACCACACGGGATTCAAAATACAGCCTGAAAAGTAAGAGTACACACAATTATGAATGTGGTGTTAATTTTTATTATTTCGATAAGAATAGAAAGATAACAGGAAATGGCGTAATAAGATGTTCCTATATAATCAAAGCGTGTCAATGCGCAGGGTGGATCTGAGCAAGAGGGACGTTACGCACCACCCACATTTGTATTTGCCATCTGGCGGAGAATTGTAAATACTGAACAGTTTGTCCATGTCAATGTTACCTGTAAGTTTAATAATATATTGCTAGATGGCATTTTTAATACAAGTAAACTAATAAATTACAAAAAAATACTTAGTTTAGTTACATCACTTTACTTTAAAAGTTTTATTTTTGATAGAGAACATTGAATAGCTATGCGAACATAAACGTCATGTAGTGGGAGCGCGTAGCAATGACTAAATGAGGTAAGCTCACCACAGTGGAGTAAAGGGTTTTAGGGATTCCATATGCTTGGCGTTTGTGGACTATGAGAAAGCCTTCGATTCGATCGAGACTTGGGCGGTTCTTAGATCTCTCCAGCGATGCCGCATTGACTATCGGTACATTGAAGTGTTGAAGTGCTTGTATAATAACGCCACCATGTCAGTCCGAGTACAGGGGCAGTGCACGAAGGCGATCCCCATAAAAAGAGGAGTAAGGCAGGGAGACGTCATTTCTCCGAAACTGTTTACGGCCACCTTAGAGGACGCCTTCAAGCTCTTGGAATGGCAAGGACTTGGCATCAACATCAATGGCGAATACATCACTCACCTTCGATTTGCCGACGACATTGTGGTCGTGGCGGAGTCGCTGGAAGATCTAGGACAAATGCTCGGTGACCTCAACAGAGTATCTCAACAAGTGGGTCTTAAAATGAACATGGACAAAACGAAAATAATGTGTAACGTCCATGTCGTACCCACCGCACTCACCGTTGGGAACTCTACTCTTGAAGTTGTCGACGAATACATTTACCTGGGACAGGTAGTCCGGTTAGGTAGGTCCAACTTTGAGAGAGAGGTCAATCGACGAATCCAACTCGGCTGGGCAGCGTTCGGGAAACTGCGCAACATCTTCTCATCCAAAATACCTCAGTGCCTAAAGACTAAAGTTTTTAGTCAATGTGTGTTACCAGTGATGATATTTGGATCAGAGACGTGGTCTCTTACAATAGGTCTCATAAAAAAGCTTAGAGTTGCTCAGCGAGCTATGGAGAGAGCTATGCTCGGCGTTTCTCTACGCGATCGAATCGGGAATGAGGAGATTCGTAGAAGAACCAAGGTCACCGACATAGCCGTTAAGATTAGCAAGCTGAAGTGGCAATGGGCGGGCCACATAGCGCGTAGATCGGACGGGCGTTGGGGCAGAAAGATTCTAGAGTGGAGACCACGTATTGGCAAGCGCAGCGTGGGACGACCGCCTGCCAGATGGACCGACGATCTTGTGAAAATTGCAGGAAGTCGTTGGATGCAGGTGGCATCGGACCGGTTACGCTGGAAAGCGATTGGGGAGGCCTATGTTCAGCAGTGGACAAGTATAGGCTGAGATGATGATGATGATGATAGGGGCGTAACCTTAGACCTCTATATATCTCTATGAATCTACAGTATCTCTCTCCAGTTCTATTTGATTCTGTATCTATACCCTACTCTAAAACAATAAAAATCTAGGTGTTTATAGGGACTCTAATCTCACAAGGAGCACCCATATTTTAGAGGTAAGCAAAAGGGTCTACTACGGCTCCTTCCAGACTCTCAAACGTCTTCAAAAGTTCTTGCCCTTCCAAACTAAAATAAGCCTTGCCCAGTCTCTTCTCCTACCACTTCTAGACTATGGTGATGTCTGTTTTCTTGCTGCCACTAAAGAGTATCCGCTTCATTTTCTGTCTGCATAAATATGATCGTGTATCAGAGTTCCGAAGAAAATTGAAGTGGCTGCCTATTCGGCAGCGCCGGGACTCACATATCCTTTCTTTTCTCTATTCCGTCCTTTATAACCCCAAAGCTCCTATTTATCTACGTGAGCGTTTTGACTTTCTTGTCCCCAAGGAAAGGGTATGTCGTACTGCTCCTTCTCTTCTTTTTCATGCTCCTCTTCATTCTTCCAGTTTCTATGATAGGTCTTTAACTGTTCGTGGAGTGTGTCTTTGGAACTCACTCCTACACGCTATACGGGCAAACTCCTCTCTGGATATTTTTATGAGAAGAATCAGAGAACATTTACTATCTGATTGTTGATACATCTTTAATATATAATATACTATGTGTATCTTTATGTATGTTTTTTTTATAAATTACATGTAATTAGTTTTTGTGTAGTATCAATTTTATTTATATTTATGTTTAATTTAGTGTATGTTTGAATGTGTTGTTGTATAACTGCCTTCTTAATGACCTTCTCATCTCTCAATACTTAAAGGTTCGCTGGAAGAGCACTCATATTTTAAAATAAGCTCGCCTTTGTACACCTTTAAAATTACATTTTTTTTTGTATTGTATACAATGAAGGATTAAATAAAAATATAGACCATTTTCTTTTCGTATTTGCAATTTGCAACAATAGCCAACGTGCGGACGCGTTAAAATGCTACAGTTTGATACTACTAAACCACCGTTATAAAAAGATCCGAGGTCACTACTACGAGGTCAGTTACTAACCACGAGTAGGTAATTATAAATAGGTAAGTATATCCAAACGCGGCCGTTTTTGGCTGTCATTTTGTTCGCGATCCGTGATGTGATCGACGAATGTCGATGCACCATTACACGATTATTTCTCGGAGATTTCGGAACGTATCTCGTTAGGTCATCCCTAATAAGGGCCCAGTGCATATTTTTCGTGAAAATAGCCACAGTTAGCTTATCTCTAACTGGACTGCGTCGTTTGCACTACACTTAACGGTTTACAAACGCACTCGTTGTCGCATTATTTCACAATTATACTGATTCAGGGATTACGTGGAAATAAATTGCTTGGACTTAAACTTAAATGTGCTATAATGAAGACTGCGAATGGGAAACCTTTTGTTAGAACTATACATTTTTGTTTAATTTTACCTTCGTCTTGGTGCAAATGACGAACGGCTTGGTCTTGTGGTTAAAGGCTTAAGGCGCTCCGCCCACTGGATCGAGTAGTCGTGGGTTCGATCCCCGCACGAAACAAATCCTTGTGAGACCCTAAAATGTTTGTTTTGGTCTGGGTGATTGTGCATGTGAATTTCGTATATGTAAACGCGTCCACAAAACAGGTATAATTCTTGGTGTGGGGCTACTTATATTAAAAAAAAAAGCGCGACGCTTTTCAATTGATGTGCCATCCTTTTCACGCAACGAATTTGCTAAATAAAGATAAACATAACAGCACACTTTCTCGATAATGTCACTATAACATCAAATCGTTCGTGCTCAGGTCTCAATTTACTTACTTACTTTGAAGTCTTGGTACAAAATTAAAAAAAAAAAACACCTCGAAAGGCAGATTTTAAGAAGGGTTGATAATAATGTACTCAGTGTAAACTTTTAGATACAAGGTTTTATTACGTTAATAATAATAATAACCCCCCCCCCCATGGGACTACCTTTCCGTGGGGGGGGGGGGGGGCTAAAGGTACAAACAGTAGATATAATTTGCGGTCGCTTCCCGGGGGTCGCCGGGGCAATAAATAGCTACCTTCAAATGTCAGTAACAGACTGACAGAGAAACAAAAACAAAAAAATATGAAAAAATTAACACAAAAAATGCATGAAACCAATATGTATCCTACGGTATTCGCATCAAATGTCCATATAATGAGTAATGGCTTTACATAATCTATGCCTGCACCACTCATACAAACAACTATGAGCCCCTTTACCTCGCAGAGATCAGTTAAACCTTAATTAACAACACACAATAACACATACACCAACACAACCTTACAACCTAATACGCAAGCTGACATAAGAGTAACACTCTCACACAATCAGAATTAATCTCAAACATCTATAGATACAGACCAATTATATAACACACAGGAAAGAAATGAACAAATTGATAAAACATGTGGAGAGACCTTGCAAAATTTTAGAAACACAGACCCAACTGAAAGACCTTTTATTCCGAAACAGAAAACATCTGAAAGATTTGCATCTATTGTACAATATATTAATAGCATTTTACTCCCTGATTACCTAGATGAAAATACAGATTTTGAAACATTTCATACGATCGTATATAGTGCCGCTTTGACTGCTGCTAAAATAAATGGAACAAAAATATCACTACTACCAAATAACCCAAACAGATCAACTAACACTAAACCAAAATAGCAAGAAAGATTAGAGCGTAAAGTAGAGGATTTAAGAGCTAAAATAGCCAGACTATTTCAATATATAAATGGAAATAGAAACAGAAATATAATAAAACATGTTAAAACCACCAACCAACCATTCAGTACAAAACAAACTGAAAACATGAATACGGATCACGCCCACTTTTTAGATACTCTCAAGCAGAAACTTAGCGCTACAACAGACCGATTGAAACGCTACGAAAAATGTACGCTACGTAAAGGACAAAACATGAAATTCAAAACAAATGAGAAACAATTTTACCGTAATATCACTAACTCCAATTTAAGCAACTCTCCTACTAATAGAAACACAACATGCACTAATAACATACCATCATCAGAAGAATTCCAAACCTACTGGGCAAATATATGGGATAACCCCATTGAACATAATGGTCACGCTGCTTGGACTACCAACTTACAAGCAAACAGTCCAAGTTTAGAACAAATGGAGTTTCGAAATATTCCTCTCGAAATTTTCCATAAGGTCATTAATAGGGTGCATAATTGGAAGACGCCGGGATCAGACAATTATCATAATTATTGGCTTAAAAAATTTACACGCCTCCATCCATATCTACACAAATTCATAAATTACTTTATTCATAACGCTGACTCAGTACCAAACTACATCACATCAGGAATTACTTTTATGTTGCCGAAGGACCCTAACGATACCTCAAACCTAGCCAAATATAGACCAATCACATGCCTTCAAACCACTTATAAAATTATGACATCCTGTATTGCTGAAACTATTTACATGCATGTTAATACAAACAACATACTTTACGAGGAGCAAAAATATTGCAGAAAACAGAGCAAAGGTTGTAAAGAGCAGTTAACAATCGATGCTATCGTTTCTAAACAAGCCTATACTAATAAAAAATACATTTTTGCTATGTACATTGACTACCAGAAAGCATTCGATTCCACATTCACAATATACGTACTAAATTTCTACAAAATATATCCAACTCTTATGCATTTTCTTAAAAGCACTATGCTTAACTGGTCTACCTTAAAATCAACAGTCATGGAACGATTATATTGACTGAACCTATTAAGATTCGAAGAGGAATATTCCAGGGAGACGCGCAAATCCTCCCCTGGTTTTGCTTGGCACTTAACCCATTGTCATATCTTCTCAATAGTTCTGATAAGGGTTATAAAATACTCCACTAATTCTGAATATACTCTATCCCACTTAATGTACATGGACGACATTAAACTATATGCAAGCTCTTTACACGGAATACACACATTAGCGGACAAAGCAGAAACTTTTTCCCGCGATATCCAAATGCAGTTTGGTATTGATAAATGTAGAATACAATCCGTGCGTAATAGAAATTTAGAATTAAACAATTACGAACTTCAAGATGGCCACACAATAGATCCAGTAGACAATAACACCGGTTATAAATATTTAGGCTACCATCATACACGACAACTACATCAAAAAGAAACGAAAATAATATTAGAATGCAACTTTAGAGCAAGATTACATAAAATACTAAATACTCATCTAAACTCTAAAAATATTATTAAATCCATAAACACTTATGCTATCCCTACTCTAACATACTCGTTCGGTATTATACACTGGTCTCAAACAGACTTTAAAAGGTTACAGGGTATTATTAGTACCCTTCTCACAAAATATAGGAAACATCACCCGCGTGCATGCATACAAAGACTGACACTTCCCAGAGGTGAAGGTGGACGTGGACTAATAGACATACAGAATTAACATTATAAGCAGATAACCACGCTCCGTAATTATTTCGCCAATAAATTTGAAAATTCCAAACTTCATAAACCCATATTATATACAGATAAGAAATTTGCACCACTAAATCTATCTAATCCCATACCACAAAAAAATTATCAAATCAATCCAATCAATCAGCCTATCGCAGTCCACTGCTGGACATAGGCCTCTCCTAACACGCGCCATTGCACACGGTCCTCCGCCTTCCGCATCCAGTCTGTCCCAGCGACCTTTTTGAGGTCGTCGGTCCATCTAGCTGGGGGCCGTCCTACCTTACGCTTACCAAGTCGCGGTCTCCACTCTAGGACACGTTTGCTCCATCGGTCGTCGGTCCTTCTGCAGATGTGACCAGCCCATTGCCACTTTAGCTTACTGAGTTTGCGAGCTATGTCGGTAACTTTGGTTCTTTGTCGGATTACCTCGTTACGAATTTTATCCTTCAAAGAGACGCCGAGCATAGCTCGCTCCATAGCCCGCTGTGCGACTTTAAATTTGTGGACCAGTCCCACTGTGAGTGTCCACGTCTCGGCCCCGTAGGTCATAACAGGTAGGACGCATTGGTTGTACACTTTAGTCTTCAGGCATTGCGGAATAGGCGAAGAGAAAACGTGACGTAGCTTGCCAAATGCTGCCCAACCCAATTGGATCCTGCGGTTGATTTCTTTCTCGAAGTTGTTTCTACCAAATTGGACAACTTGTCCAAGGTAGACATACTCCCGAACAACTTCGAGCATCGAACCATCGACGTAGATCGGTCCCGGCGTGACATGGTCATTAAACATGATCTTGGTTTTATCCAAGTTCATGCCGAGACCGACACCTCGAGAGGCTCCATTTAGGCTATGCAGCATTCCGCGTAGCTGTTCCAGTGACTCTGCCACGATGACGATATCATCGGCAAACCGAAGATGTGAGATGTATTCGCCGTTGATGTTAATGCCCCGCCCAGTCCAGTCCAGCGTCTTGAAGACGTCTTCGAGTGCATTGGTGAAGAGCTTGGGGGATATTACATCCCCCTGTCTTACACCTCGACGCAGCTCGATCGGGTTGGTCTTTTGGTCTTGGAGCTGGACGGTCATTGTGGCGGTATTATATAGACATCTCAGCACCTCGATATAGCGCCAATCGATGCCACATCGCTGTAGAGCATCCAGAACCGCCCAGGTTTCGATGGAGTCGAAGGCTTTCTCGTAGTCCACGAAAGCCATACACAGCGGCTGATTGTACTCTTCGGTCTTCTGTACAATCTGCCGAACAGTATGGATGTGGTCCACGGTGCTGTAGCCTTTTCGAAACCCAGCTTGTTCCGGTGGCTGGAACTCGTCAAGTCTTCTGGCGAGGCGGTTTGTGAGTACTCTCGAGAACAACTTGTAGACGTGGCTCAGGAGTGAGATGGGTCTGTAGTTCTTCAGCAAGGTTTTGTCACCTTTTTTGAAGAACAGAACCACCGCACTCCCGCTCCACGCTTGAGGTGTTAAGCCCTGGTGGATGACGGAATTAAAGAGGCTCGCTAACTTTTTCAGTATTGGAGTCCCGCCTGCTTTTAGGAGCTCAGTGGTGATTCCGTCATCGCCTGGCGACTTGTTGTTTTTGAGCTGCTCGAGAGCCACTCTGACCTCGTCCTGGTTGACATCAGGGATGTCTTCCGTGTTGTGGCGTGCGAGTGGGGCTCTGTGGTCGTCAGCGCTGGGTCTCGTGGGTTTAGTCATCCGTGATGCGTACAGGTCTTTGTAGAAACTCTCAATCTCCTCGAGTAACTCGAACTTGGAGGTCACGGTTTTGCCATCTGCAGTATTAAGTTTCGTCAGATGGGATTTACCTAGCTGGCGAGCGAAGACTTTGGTGCCTCTGTTCTGTTCAATCGCAGCCGCGATGGCGCGGGTGTTGGAACATCGGAGGTCACGTCGCACCAGCTTCCGGATCTTCCGGTTGAGGTTCCTCCCATCCGGCGAAGACGCCTGCGTGGATGACATTTCTCGTCTCTGCCTCATAAGTTCGAGAGTCTCGAGCGAGAGTTTAGACTCTCTGTTACCGCTTTTGCCGGGAAACACCCTTCGAGACACCTCCTGTAGCGTTTTGACCACTGTGTCGGTTTTTTCGTCAACATTGCCTTCGGTTTCCAGCAGGTCGAAACGATTTTGAAGCTCCAGTTGGAACTTTTCGAACCCTAAAGCTATTTGAGGCGCAGTAGGTCTCAGAGTAGCCCTCATCATGCGACGCCTTTCGGCCCTGAAGTCTATATTTAGAGCGCCTCGGACAAGTCGGTGATCGCTGCCGGTATTAAACCTGTTGATCACGGAGACGTCTCTAAATATAGACTTCCTGTCAGTCATGATGAAGTCTATCTCGTTCCTCGTCACAGTGTCGGGGCTTCGCCATGTCCACTTTCTATGAGGCTTCTTCTTAAAGAACGAATTCATCAAGAAGAGCCCCTGCGACTCCAGAAAGTTGACCAGCATCTGCCCCCTGTGGTTTCGGCGCCCCACGCCGTGGGGTCCGATTATTGTTTCGCCGCGTTCTTGTACTCCCACTTTGGCATTGAAGTCCCCCATAACAACGTTGTAGTGAGCCTTGGTGGTGCCATGTAATGCCTTGGCTATGTCTTCATACATGGCTTCGACTATGTCGTCGCAGTATGTCGAGGTCGGCGCATATACCTGTACCACCTTCAGGGTGCACCTGTTGGTGATTTTAATTATGAGGTACGCTACCCGTGTCGACACACTGCTGACTTCTACAACGTTGTTAGTGAGAGCTTTGTTGACCAGGAAACCGAAACCGCCCTGAGAGGGCCGATCACCTTCACGAAAGTAGAACAGGTGGCCTGACTCAAGGGTTATCGTGTCCTCGCCCTGTCTTCGGACTTCGGATAACCCCAATATGTGCCAGTTTATGCGACCTAGTTCTACCTCGAGTTCAGTGAGGTGTTGGTCCAGCCGTAGAGAGCGTCCATTGTACGTAGCCAGGGTCAGGTGTTTTTGGTAGCCTTGTGTCGTAGCCCGGAGATTCTTCGCACCCCCTGCCCCGCTGTTACCGCGACCGCTACCGTGGCAGCGGACAGCGGGACTACCGGGAACTGGGGGCCTTTGTTTTAGGTGCCTTACCATGTTAGGAGGTTTCGGCCTACTATACCACGCTGGCCAGACGGGTTGGTATAGGGTTTGTTTCAAATTTTCCTTTTCTGGTCGTTGATCGAATGACGTTACTACCTTTGGTGGACTCTTACCACCAGCGTAGCAAAAGTAAGGCTACTGGGGCATTCTAAGTTTTTCTTTCGCTTCCAGCCCAGTAAGGAAGGTTAAAAGTGAAAGATAGAACTCAAAAAAATTAAACATTAACAAATATCACACAGAAACTGGATGCTTGTATGCAAAAATCCCTACATGGCAGGCATCGCTAGGATCTGCTCAAGCCGAACGTCGATAAAAGTGCATCGAACGCCTGGCTTGAGCGTGGCGAGCTGTTCCCCGAGACAGAAGGATTTATGATCGCTATCCAAGACCAGACAAAAGGCACAAGAAACTATAGAAAATACATTATAAAAGATAGAACTCTTACTTCCGACATATGCTGACACTGCCAAAGTAGTCCAGAGACAATACAGCACATAACGAGAGCTTGCAAATCTTTAACACAAACCGATTACAAACACCGCCATGACCAAGTTGCCGCTATTGTACATCCAGACCTCGCATTCAAACATTTACTAATCTCAGTAAAAACTTCTTATTATAAATACACATCTGAAACAATATTCGAATCTACTGACTATAAACTATACTGGGACCGAACGATAATTACCGATAAAACCATACATTACAATAGGCCAGACATATTGCTCCAGGATAAAAGAAACAATATTATACTATATATTTAATAGATATAGCTATACCCAACACTTACAATCTTGCTCACACATACACCGAGAAAATTACTGAATATACTGATATATCTATAGAACTAAAAAATCAATGGAAAGTCCAAAATGTAAAAACAGTACCAATAGTCCTTTCATCGACAGGTGTCATACCTCATACGTTACATACCAGTCTTCAACTTCTTGGCCTACATAAATATACTTACAATTTTCTTCAAAAGGCTACTATATTAAATACTTGTAGAATTGTTAGAAAGTTCCTAGCCATATCCGATTCATAAAAATACCCCTACTACCTAATATAAAATACATCATCGAAACTGAATCCACCCATTTTTGATTACCATTTTAGAACCTAAAAAGTATTTACCAGGAGTTCCTAAACAGAAATAAGACTTAACAAATAAACGTAATAAAAGACGACGGAAACATTAAAAATGTAAGAAATAAATTAAATGTTGAAAAAACACAGCTTAGTAATAGCTACCTACCACGATTAAACATCAATGACCATAATAATATAACATATCTATTATAAAAATAACAATTAACACAATAACAACTTACACAGAGAAAATTAATGAAACTTTTATAGATTATTAAAAATATAGTAAAACAGCTTCAGTGCCCTCGTAATCAACACTTTTCAACCAGTTGGTGACTTTGACCTTTGCTTGAGATGAAGAAGAATTTTTCAAATTACGGAGTTAGAGCTTTGTTATAAATTAAAGAAAATACATAAAACTGGAATCTTTTAGCGAAAGTGGATTTAACTGTCGGCAATTTTAGCTGAAAAACTGTTTTCCGTAACAGAATATCGTAGGCCGGTGAGCTGCAGGTAGTTTTATGGGTAGTCATGTTTTAAAAATAAAAAGTTGGCGTAGTCTGAGGACATCTACTTTTTCGTAAAGCGAATTAGTGGAGTAACAGAACGGTTTCTGAAGCATAACTTTCAGAACAGCACGTTGAGCCCTTTCGTGATTTAGCATGAAAGATTTAGCAGCAGCTCTCCAGACCCCGATGCAATAGGAAAGAAGGGACTGGTAGATAGCATAATAAACAAGTTTGCGAACATGCATACTGGCAGAGTTGCGTAAAATTTTCATAATACCGATCACTTTCCGTATTCTAGTAGTTAGGTTAGATATATGAGACTCAAAACTCAACCGCTTACCTAAAATGAGACCAAGATGTTTAAGTTCCTTCGTCCGTTGTATCGAGTCACATGTACACGCGAGGTCAAAAGAAAGACTATGATTACTGGTATGAATTTTGATGTAAGCCATAGGTGGAGGTTGACTTCTGAATGTCTTATGAAAACACATATACTTAGTTTTTTCGGTATTTAGTGTCAGGGGATTGTTTTGAAGCCATTTGGAAACCAAAAGTAAGCCTTTTTCAGTAACGTTACGGACACATTTCCAGTTAGGACCATGAAACAAAAGAGCAGTGTCATCTACGTAACACACAATTTCTGCTGATTCTAAATGTAGTTCATGGATGTCATTCATACATAAAATAAACAATAAAGGCCCCAGTATGCTGTCATGTGGCACTCCATAAGTGGTGGGAAGCGTCTTTCTCATTAGAGTATCTACTTTTACAAGTTGCTGCCTGTTAGTAAGGTTGCTGTAGTACCAGTCTAAGGCAGTGACACCAATTCTCATTTCCTCTATTTTCCGTAACAGAATGGAAACCGAAACTATGCCAAAGGCCTTAACAAGGTCGAGGAAAACTCCACAGCAGTTATGACCATTATCAAGGTGAGACGCAACGAAATTAACCACTTTTTGGGTAGCATCCTCTGTTGATTTAAGTTTTCTAAATCCGAATTGATTTTCTGTAAGTAAGCCATTATTTTCAAGAAATATTGTTAGGCGCTTGTTAGTCAGCTTTTCAAGTAATCTAGAAAAAATATTTAGTAGTGAGATTGGTCTGTAATTGCTTGGGATTTCCCTCAGCCCAACTTTATGAATTGGAGTAACCGATGCTGTCTTCCATATATGAGGGAAACATCCAGTACTGAAGCTGAGATTGAAAATGTGAGCAAATGGAGGAATAATGGAAGTTTTTATTGCTTTTATAAGTCTATTTGTAAAACCATCTAACCCAGGGGCACTGCTATTGTTTAAATTGGAGATTACATTATCTACTTCTATCTGATCAGTAGGGGAAAAATAGAAAAAATTAGAAGGGCCCTTTGTCGTTTTAACTTTTACAGTGAGGTGATCTTCAGTTTTATTAGTAGCTTCTAAAATATCTTTTGCCAGATTTGGTCCAACAGAAGTAAAAAACTCGTTGCATTTGTTTAGTGACTCTAAGAGGTCATTAAAGGCTGATAAAAGTTCATTGGGCTCAGTATCTTTCGTTTTGAAATGACACACTTTTTTAATAGTATTCCACAGCGCCTTGGTATTTTTGTGATTTTTCTCTAGTTCATTATTTTCATAATCAGTCTTTAGTTTGCACAATAAATTGTTGCAATAATTCCTGTATCTAGAGTAAGATGTTTTGAGTACAATATTCTCAGGTTGCTGTCCTAGAAGTAAATGTAGCCTGTCTCTGTGTCGGATGCAGCGTAGTAAGCCTGAGTGATCCAAGGCTCTAAACCAAATTTAGACCTACTAATTTTTTTGACTGTTTTTGGATATGTTTCCTAATGACTGAAGACAACATTTTTATGAAAACTTGTGAAGCAACATTTACATCGTTTTCATTCAGGACTTGAGCCCTATAAAAGTTTTTTAGTTCAGACGTGACTTTCTCGAAATCAATCATCATCATTAATCTTTGGGGCTTGATTTAATTATTTTTGTTTGTTAAACCTAAGATAGCAATTTTGTGATCTGTTATATCAGTTTCACAGACAACTCATATCGCGGGGCGATCAGATTTTAGGAAAATGTGATCCAGACAAGCATCGAGTCTAGTTGGGAGGGTGATAGCCGGTAGAAGACCATGTACTGCAGTCATGCACATGTATTCAGATGGATTATGTTTCCTAAGGTCCGTTGACAATATATCTATGTTGATATTACCTGCTAAAACAACTGTTGAATTACTATTAAGAAAGTCAAGGATTAAATCGAGCGAGTTAATAAAAATTCTAGTATATCTGAAAGAAGGAGAGCGATATATTCCTAGTATTGAAATAAAATTCGGTATTTCAACAGCCCAGCAACACGCTTCCGCAAGTTCAGGTTCTGATACAATAACAGACCAACAATCTGATAAATATAACAACGCCTCCGTTTTAGTTTAAGTTGTTTGATACACACCGTGTGTTTGATATGAAGTGTAACTCGGAATATTACCACTAATCGTTGAAGAGTCAAGTCTACACTCTGTCAAAACTAGGAAAGAGTGCAACTAGGAAAGAGTCCAAATTTTTATGAATACTTATAATGCTAAATGTTATTATTTTGAAGTTATAACGATTTGTCGAATACTTTTAGTCTTCTAGAATATTTATTTTATGATAGTTAATATTCAGCATGTTATCTAGTCCCGACGGAAGGTCTAAACAAGCCATAATAAAGATTTAGAGTAGTGCAATAGCTGCATTAATGTATATAGAATTATTTTAATGTAAAAAAATATGTAAATAATTGTAAAATAAAAAGAATCGAAATAGCATTTATGGATAAGTTAAAATTATAAAGTATAGTATTAAATGTTATTAACAGTCTTAAAATTCCAAGAAAAAATAGAAATCAAATGACAACAAAAAAATTTAAAATAATAGCTAGGACCAGATCCCACTGACTGACAAAAATAAAACATATGGTGACAATATAATTAACCGAGAACAACCTATCTCTAATTCTAATTCTATTCACTTAAACATACTTAAATTAATTTTTGGCATTGGTGTACTGTTTACATATTTAATTATGTATACAATATCGATTCATTTTGAAAAATAACTTCACACACAGGAATAGAAATATTTGTTTGCAGTTTTAAAACTTAATTTCCTAATAGTACCATTTATGCCAAATGGAAAAGTAATTTTTAATTGAGAAGTAGAACTAAACAAAAGATAAAAATAAGTATACAAAATATAGTTATTGGTGTGCATAGTATATGTTGGTAGCAAATGACAATAAGTTGATATAACTATATATATTAGAGAATAAAATTTACAAAATGACAGCAGATGCAGAGTTTAATTGCAGTACGTATTTCAGGAACTCTGAATATTAACCAGAGGACGTTGGCGGATAGACGTCTGCGATGGCTCCTGTTTAAGCTTATCCAGAACTGTCTCGGAGGTGACTCGGAGTACGGAACTCGTTTCTGATCTACGCATGAATATGTTCCCGTTGGAAGTCCATACATATCTGAAATTCAGTTGAGAGCCAGTAGAACTTGCCTTACTGAACAGTATTCTATTGGCTTTAGTAAGATGTTCATTAACATAGATTCAGCGAGTATTTCCAGGTAATTCTATCGAGTCAGTGGTGAGGCCACATCGCACACGGGTAGCGTACAACAGCTGGTCACGCGGCGCACGCCTAGTCAGAGTGAGGACGACTGGGTGTGGCCTGTCTATAGCGCCGATGACTCGTGGCCCAATACGAGTAATGTCTTCAATGTCATGAGGGTCAAGGTTTATTCCCAATTTCGCCGTTAGGTTTGAAACAATGAGGGGTAGATTTTCACCATGATGTTCGGTGACGCCGGTCAACTTAATGTCCTTAAGAAACTCCCGCTGTTGTCTAGACTCGAGTTCTTGTCGCAGTTCCAGGATTTCAGCACCAAGGTCAGTGACTATAGCCTTATAGCGATCTAGTTCCTTTAGCTCTATCTTCATTTCATTGATTTCCTTCCGGAAATGTTCTATATCTGCCGAGGTTGAGCTTAGGGAAGGTGTAAAGGCACCCATTTCGCGCTTCATGTTTTCAAAAGCATCTTGGAGTTGAAGCATAGATTGCGTATAAGTTTTCATTATATTAGCAGGTACAGTAACTGGTAATAGATCTATTAGCTGGTCAGTGGACTTCATGCCGATTCCTTGTTGTTTATCCGAGCGAATAGGAACAGAGTCGGTAATTCGCTCTTTATTTTTCGCCTTACAGCTCGAGCAACGGTAAAAATGAGTTCCACTAGTACGAAGTGTTCTGAGCTCTTCTCTCGGCAGGCCGAGACATCCAGGATGGTACTGAATTGGACATTTCCATCTGCGTATAGCATTTTATTACGTGCTCCACAGTTCATTTTGTAAAATAGCTACAACCTCTATCGCATGGTTATGATATTAGAAAGTCTCTAAAGTTGTAAAAAATATGTTATGGAAATCGATAGATTATAACTTAGTCCACTTAGTCCAGCAAAAATAGTAGAGATGGCGTAAACGAAACAAAAAATTATTTCGTGTATTGAGTGTAAACGAGTCTCAATAGATGGATTTTTACATAGCCTAGAGCAAATTTAAAGAGTTTTTCATTAACGGTAGAAAACAAAAAAATCTAATAATCCGTAATAACTATCACTTGCTCACACGTTATCATGAAATAAAAATTGCAAAAATAGAAAGGAAGGTAAAAAATAAGCTTTAAATTAAATACTTTTTGTTGAACCTCGTATTGGTTTTACTAATCGTAAGCTACTATACATATCTCTTTGATCCAAAAGATATTTTGTGCTAAGCAAAGCTCATGCTATCGTGTTTTGTACATATATATTAAACACCTTACCATAACTATCATTGAAGCGTTTCTGTTGACGATGGATAGGCTCCTGCTTTATCCGTAGTACAACAGAATTATTCAACAATTTTCCGCTGAAGTCTCCTTAGTGGAGTAAACTTAAAAGGGAGTTCGCTTGGTAACGAGGACTTTGGCTATTTTTATGTCTGTAAATTATATCTGCTGGGTGTATACCTTAAGTGCATCTCCACTTATTTACGCATTTGACTGTACTAAGATTATTTCTGGAGATAAAATATTTTCAACTAAACTTCTTAACAGCCGTAAAAGCTTTCCCAAGTGTGTCGACCCATTAACTTTGGAGCCATCAAAAGCGAGGCGCAACTTTTGGAGAGATGGAGTGTCCTTTCCAAATCCTTTTGTACTACTTACTGAGATTCTTCCACCTGGACATAAATTACCATGACCGGTCTGGAAGTCTTTAAATAGAATTCGGACTCAAGTCGACCGGAGCAAGGAAAACATGTTCAGGTGAAGACTTACAGATACTACCAATCTGAAGTGTGTGTGCGGTGTCACCCAAACGATGGCCCACCTGACGTTGTGCTCTGCATGCCCCAACACCTGCACGCGGCAGGATTTGATAAATGCAACCGACAATGCGGTCGATGTGGCTGCATCCAGGGCCGCTACCATATGGATTCGACATGTCTGCCGTCGAAAAGATAGAAAGAAGAACTGAAACTCCTTAAGATCTAATATTGCAGCCTGGCTTTGTTCTACAAATATGATTCTATTATATTGGGACCTCGTGGCATCTTTGACGAAATGTGAGTATACACAATACACTTCTGCCTCTTCCGCTTGAGGAATATAGATGACAGAGAAAGGAAACTATTTTGGTATCATCAAAGTTTAACTTATGGGACTATGTGCACGGCTTCTAATCATGTTTTTCTGCTCAATTTAATAACCTTAAAACAAGATGCGTGAATATGCATGTAAAACCTTAGCAGCTCCTAGCTGCTAAGTATTTACATGTATATTCATGGGCTCTCCCAGAAAGGCTTAATACAAAAAAAAAAACCGAAGTGGTAGACTAGTAACATATTTTCTGTTAATAATGAATGGAAGATGACAGACATGACAGACATGAAGATGGAAGACATCTTATTCTCAAAGCGTTATTTTGCCTTCAAATAAGTTGTTAAGTTTTTGAGCTATGCACTTTTCATCATACTAGATGGTTTATCTAATGCTATGAAACCAAATTTTGGAAGAGTATTATGGATGAACACCAAAATAAATAATTCAGCTAACCAAAGCTGCAAACTTGTAGCCAAACACTGCGTGGAGATAAGCAATATTGGCGTAATTTATGAATAGATTTAGTGAGCGTCCACTGCGGCGGGCGTGCCACATTGGTACTGCTTTGCCAATTTGCATTTTTATCATCAAACCTCTGTGAACTGTTTGTTAAATGTCATACTAAAAGTTATTTTTTCCTGTATCCCATTTATCGTTGAAATGAACGTCAGAAACCAGCTGGAATACTGTCAAAATAGAGTGCACGATATGAACAGCGATTGCATTTGGTTTGGTTTTAAGCAAGAGTGAATCACTGATATTAATTGACGTCAACTTTTAAATTATATCCGTTTGCGTTCTACTTCAAGTATAAAATATTATATAAGTCGACTAATAGGGTTGTGGAATTTAAATAATAAGTATATTATGGTTCCTGTATCAATAGTATTGTGTAGCTAAGATATTGAAATATTCGAGCTGTAATAAAAGAAAATTGGCACAATCTAATTTTCCAATATAAATAATACTGAGCACTAGTTGAAAGTATCTAATACACTCAGTGAAAGCTATGTTTAATATTCTAATAATTAATAATATTTTAATTCTGTTTCTGACCGTCGAGCTTTGTCTGCCTAAATTCAAGCATTCATAATTTTGACATCTTCAGCTCGTCTACCACAGAAAGAAAAGAATTAAAAGAATGAAAATGAGAAAAATCTTTTAATTATATCGAAGATAGCAAAGTAGTCTACCTTAAATGAAGTGTACAGTAAAAATATTTGTACCACACAGGAACAGTAAAATGTAGCTTTTTATTTTTGCAGCGGCAATGCCTAAGGCTGATTAACAAACTCACGTCTCTCACAACGCCCCTGGTGGGTTAAATGCCAAGCTTGTTTGCAGTCTCGCTGGAAATACAAGCTACCATCTTGCTTCTAGCTTCACTTTATTGCTGGTGTATCGGATTGTAGTGAAGAGCTCTGCAAATACTTAAAAGAGTCTCACAAAGGCATTAGTTGAGAAGGCGAATTTTGAATCATTTGTTGCTTAATTTATTTCTATCTAGCCATAGGATGAATTTCTGTCGCTTACCTGGAAATGGAAATGGACATTCATAGTAACAACCAAAGTATTCAGAATATCACTTGTTCTATAAGCAGCATAGATCAGGTAAGTAGTTGTTACAACAATTTGTTGCCACAAATGATAAGAAACCTTAAAAATTGTCACCCCTTGGTAGCACTAGCATTCTAGGTGGCCTGAAAGTTCGGAAACATTTTTTTTTTACTTACAACACATAAATAAATCAAACCAAGCTTCGACAACTTTTCCATATCATTACGGCTAACAACGTATAATTTGCAACTCTCATTTACATTTTATAAAACACAGAATACAGGAACCACAAGTATTGGAGCAAATAATTAAAGCTCATATAATTAACCAATTTATTGATGACAAGCTTCATTACACGAGAATGAAATCCTGACCGCAATAACCAGAGGATATCGACAATTGGGATTGGGAACAATTTGGCAACAATAACGAAGAACGTCGTAAGCAACAATCCATATTTATTTAATAGACCTTAGAGAATTTAATTGACTTTGGTTAAATGCTCTGACAAATCCATTTTGAAATGCTAGAAGCGGTACACGGCGCTAATAGTATTTACTTCTAAAACAGTTCAATAAATAAATGTGCATGTGGATGCGTACGGTCATGTGCGCGTGAGTATATGTGTATTTGTATGTACACGTTTTGGGGTGCACGTGCGCGTTTGCGGGTATGTGTGATTGAATAAATGAACATGATTTGTGGGATAAATTTTTGTGTATGGGTCGACTAATAATAATATTATTTAAGAATTAATGTAAGTACCACTTTCAAGTTAGTCTGAAAATATACCTTTACGACGAATACATATTTTATTGTGCTCCCGTAATACAATCGGACATTACAGCCTACATATGCCAGTTTGTCTAAACATTTCAGGATTTAAAACTTTGTGTTTGTTAAAGCACCAACGCTCACAAGAATTCTTTCTAAAGCGGAGAAGAGTGTTTGTTTATCAGAAACGGTGACAGAAATAAATTTATTACTCATTTTCTATTGAAATTCCTACAATCACACATACAAAGACGAAAATCAGATATCATAGAAACGTAATTAAGTTAATCTCTACAGCGGCATTCAATTTATTTTATCGGATGCGGTTGTGAGCCGGGAAATGAGAGTGTCCGATGTGGCAAGAGCTGCTTAACTGAGTCTAGACTTTAGTTTTAACTGGCCGAGCGATTAACTCTTACGATAATATTAATCTAAATTGACTAAGACATGTGTGATTGGTAATAAAATGAAGTGAAACTTTTGAACTGTAAATTAAAATATAGTTTTTTTGTGGTGAATGTGGTGGCGATCGCGATGTCTTGACTCCGAATCCTAATTCAGACTATGCGTGCTTTTTCTATCGAAAAATCTTAGTTTAAATTTGGGTCCGGTTTAAGTTAGCAATAGGCTTACGCACTATTGTATTCGCACCTAACATCGTTGGTATAACACCGAGCCGTGGGTGTACCGACATCTCTGTCACCCCTGATTGAGAAATATAGACGTGATGGTATTTTTTAATTTTATTTCTTTTAGTCCGTGCCTTATCTGAAAGGCGAGTCAAGAGTCTCCGTAACCGGCGAGCGTGTATGAGACGAGCAATGAGAGCGGAGGAAGCTAGAGAGGTCTGTAGGGAAAGAACTTGTTGGAACACTGTACTCTCTGCCTACCCTGCAAAGGATCTGGCTTGATAATATAGTAGTAGAAGACGTGGTAGTAGTATTTCTTTTTAAATACTTTGTAGCGTGTATGAGACGAACTAGGAGAGTGGAGGGAGCCAAAGAGGTGTGTAATGCAACTGTTAGAACTCTGTACTCCCTGCCTCCCCCGCAAGGTCTCTGGCGTGATGATATAAATAGATAGGTAAATATTGTACCCGTATATCGACGACGATGTTGAGTCTGAAAGTACTTAATAAAGACGAGGCTATTACCATTTCACGTGGTACAGTTTCAGGCTGCTTCTACACAGTAGCGTGCATTGCATATAGGCAATTAAGCAGTGCCTACCTCATAACAATGCAATTACACTGCTTTTAAATATTACTACATCAATAAAATGATATCAGTCGTCATACTAACTACACGTCCTACGTAAGTACGTATTAAATTCCTATAATTATAGGAACTAGTGTAGTAACTTAATTATAGGAATTTAACAACGTATATCTACACTCAGTATTTTCACACTTAATTACCTATATGCAATGCATGCCATTGCTACTACAATTAACTTAACAAAACCAATTTACAATTCTTAAGTTAACAGTATTAAGGTGGTTCCTAGAATTCGTTTTACATTTTTACCATAATTTATTCTTTTGGAGTTTATTCTGCTCAATTAAATGTGTAATCGGTGCTAAAAGTGTATGTGTTACAAGTGTTTTTATTGTCAGAATAAAAAACAAAAATAATTTCCAGTACTTTTTTCAGAATGTGTTCTTTTTCTTATTTAAAAAAAAACGTAGCCCCACACTAGTAACTATTCCTATGTCATGGATGCGTGTTCAAAGATAAAATTCACAAACATAAAGGTAAGAACCTGTTGGAACTCTGTACTCTCTGCCTACCCCGCAAGGGATCTGGCGTGATGATATAGATAAACACCCAGTCCGAAAAAATATTAGTGGATTACAAATTTTGTAGCGAGCGGGGATCAAACCCGCGACTACGCGATTTTGTGGGCGGAGAGGCTCAAGTTCCAAACCATCTGTCAAAAGATATAGATATTCATACATAATAAATAGATCATTACATGATCAGCATCAGCATTTATTTTAGTTAATTTAAATTCTGAGTCTCAACCCAACCTACATATGCTTAGGCTTAAAGAAATTGCATAGTATTGTTGTTATAAACTTGTGAATCCTTATAAGCTAAGAACGTCCACTGCAGGACGAAGGCAATAGCCACTGAAGAAAAACTTGTCAATAAATGCATTATATCTATCTACATCATCAAGCCAGATCCCTTTCGGGAAGGCAGAGAGTAGAGTTCAAACAGTTTCTTTCCTTACAGACAAATGCATTTTCATTTTATTTATAACTACGTAACTTAGTATGTATGAAATATACGATTCTATCTAGTAATCATATGTGACTCTATGACACAAAGAGGGCGGACGAAAATGAAAAAAGGCAAGTATTGATTTTATGTATCTATCGGTCTAGACAGGAAACGAAGCAGGGATTTATTTGAAATAGCTGGCTGGCGCTTTGCACTATATGAAACACGTACAAAGGCGTAACTCCAAAGATGTAACTGCTGCTTAAGGTAATCAAGCACACATATACGCATGCAGGCACAAGCACTCGCTCGTGCACGCACGCACCCACGCATGCACCCCGCACGCACTCACACACGTGCATGTACACACACACATACATACACACTCACGTGCGCGCGAGCGCACAGACGCACGCATGCACGCCAGCCAGCCACGCCTCTGTACTCTGTCTACCTCGCAAGAAAACCGGCATGTTATATATCATATAAATAGCTAGTAAAATATCATCGACCAAATATTATATTAATATACTGTTGGTACATATTTATTGTTGTACATATGTATGTGTTTATATAGTTTTTGATAAAATCTTATTTGAGGCTTGTGATTAACTTTTGCGGTTGTTGTTTATTTCGTTAACCTAAGAAAAACACGAATAAATGCTTTATTTAGCATCGTCTGAATCGTAATTTATTAAACCTACTATTTAATCCAAAAACTTGTCAATTTTATTTTTCCCTAACTTATAAGGCGCTTTTTATTCGGTGTTAAACAGACAAATCGGATTTAGTACGGATAAGATTGTCACCATAAATCTTATTACGAGAGCTGTTAGCTTTATTTGCATGGTTTAAATTCGAATAACAACTAGGGGGATGAACAATGGGCACTTTAAATAAATTTGCTATGATTAAGTGGGTCCACTTTAGGGATGTCCAGGTAGAAAATACAACGATGTGTTTTCGGTGTTACACGATGCATCGGATAAAAACATCAGTGTATTCGATGTATCGAATAAAATAATCGACATATAAAAAATACGAAAGTATTTTTTTATTAATTGAACATAATAACATTTTTTGTGTTTTTTTTGTAAATGGACCATGTAGCGATTCTCTTAAATAGTATAATTTTCTTTAGTAAACTTACACACACATGATGGCCAACCTGCATTGTTCTCCCATACCCCACAACAAAATGTAGATGAAAGAGTTTGTAATTATTTATTTTAAAAGAGTAACAGTGGAGTTTCTTTGCCCTTGTTCGTATCTTCCTGCTTCTCCTTCATCATATCTTTGATCTTTTGAACAGCATTTTTTCAGGCCTTTAAAATGTAGGTTTCTGTTGTTTTATCAAAGTTGAAAGAAAAAAATGTGACGTGATTTTGTACGTGACAAAACTAACATATCGACACAATTTCCTGTTATTGTTTTGTTTTAAACCTAATCGTATCGCGTTGAAACAACGCGTGCGTTGTTTCGATGTATATCGATGCGTTGTTATCGAAAATAAGCGATACGTCGAATTGATATAAGTCATCGAATAGCAAACACCGATGTCTTCGATATATGTATCGAGCATCATTAGTCCACTTAATTTGTTTCTATAATGTATTTTGAATAATAAACAGTCGTAAATAATTCTAAGTGGTGAAGGTTTAAGGGAATGACTTTGGTATTTGTGTTATGAAGTTCAAGGTTATGACTAAGGTTGTGACAATAATATCATGTAATGTTATTATCGCAAGACCTGAGGGCTTAGCATACAGATATTGACATTCGCGTGACGTTATTGAATTGATATGCCGTCCTTTTCATACAAGAAATTTACTGAATACAAGTGAAAGGGATAGAACGCTTTCTAGATAGGGTTACGCTAACGTAAAATTTTTCATTAGTAGTATAAGTAAACTCGACTGCCTCGTTGGTCTAGTGGCAAAGCAATCCCTTTGTGCTCACGAGGCAGGACCTCGGTTCAAATTCTAGGTCGGACAAATGTAGGTTTTCTAACGTAAACTTTCCAGTACGAGTCCGGAGTCTGGAATTGTGCCCGGTATATGGCAATAGGCTCGCCCCTTATTACGTGATACCTAACATCATCAGCGAAACGTGGGTGTACTCAGTACACTCTGCTACCCCCGCTTGGGGAATATAGGCGTGACGATGTTAGTATAAGTAAGCTTTCAGAAATTAGTTCAGATACGATCGGATACGTTCTTTTATAAATATCGTTACATATTGTCTCAATATTTGAATATCAATTTTTTCGGCCCATCAATCATCTGGTTTTGAGTCATGATTGGCAGTCAAAACCCTGAAAAATCTGATATAGGGTATAACTATCATAATTTTGGTATACTGGGTCTCGAACGCAAGTTAGGCAGTTAAAAGGAGTAATTTTGGCGTTTAGACGAATTAACGTTATTGAGGGCTGAAGGTTTAGGACGAAAAGATTAACATGAACGTGGCGGCAAGCTTACTAGTTTTAAGCTAACGTTAATATTTTCGTGCTAAGCCCTATAATCTCAGTGATACCTACTTTGAAAGTTACTCATAGGTTGTATTCTTACTTGATGATATATAATCAAGAAAACATACTTAAAGCTTACGTTATAAGCATCTTACGTTAGCGGAGTGAAAGAAAAAAGGGACGTATCTTGTAGCGGACGAACAGCGAATCAGAATTCTCTAGTAGCTTTTGTATATAGAAATGTATAATAAATAGGCATATTTAGTAAGATATATTTAGTAGTATAAGGTTTAGTACATAAGAACACGAAAGAGATGGCAATACGTGGCGAGCGGCCGGGACGTATAGGCTCCGCGCCCGGTCGATCGGCGTAGAACTCCCGCTAGTTGTGACCCCTAAAAAGATTATATTAATAGCGCACTTTTGCGGCCGCCACGCCGCACGTCGCAACTGGGGAAGCAACTAGCCGGAATCCTGTGAAGAAATATGGTAAATTAGAGTACAGAAGAATTGTGAAATAGAATATAGAAGCCCTGTGAATTAGAATATAGAAGACCATTGTGAAATAGAATATAGAAGCCCATTGTGAATTATAATATAGAAGATTGAGAAGAATACAGTCCATTATTTACTCGTGAAGTCAGGAGTTTCATTTACAAGCCCCCCACAGTTTGTTGGATCTTCGAGCGTGGATAGAAGAAGCCAGCAAGATCTGCGTACCACAGCATCGCGCCAAGAAGCCAGCAAGATCTGCGAACCAGGACATAATAAAACGTCCTGCATCGAGCGAATAAAGAAAACTGCAAGTAAGAAGAGGCCAGAAGGGGCTTTGTCTCAAGGCTCAAGAAAGAAGAGGCCAGAAGGGGCTTTGTTTCAAGGCTCAAGAAAGAAGAGGCCAGAAGGGGCTTTGTGGAAAACTCGCGGTTTGCCGCGGCATCAATCTCGAACCACCTGGCGGTGTTAAACGGTGTGGGACGGGTGCTAACGCCGAGAGGCGGTGTGGTTACTTTGAGCGGAACCACCAGCCACCAGCGGCTGAATAGCTCAGTCTCGTCGACACGAGCGCTGCGTGGAACGGAGCCCAGACTGTAGGCACTGCCAATGGTAGTCGGACATTCCAGCCGGCTACCGAGCACTCCGTTGTCCACCTGCTCTCCTCTGTCGAATGACACCCCCCTATCCGATCCCTTGCCATTTCCATCCCTGACGGAGCGTATCTCGGTGTAACCGAGCCCTCCGGAAGGTCTGTTAGGGCTGTGTAGGGCTGTTAGGGTGTTAGGGGCGTTGAAGAGCCGAAGATGCCGACTAAGAGGAGCCAAGCAGCCGACGAGAAGATGACGCCGCGATTCTTCGACAACCCCCCCCGCGTCACCGTCCGCACCCGCGTCCGTTACTACTGCACCACATCGCAACACGACTGACCGAGCCGCGATAGATAGGGCCGTCGTCGCCAAACTACTGACGACCACCGTCCCGTTTTCGTACCCCGCGCCGAACAGTGCCATCGTAGTAGACGCGACAGGAAGAAGATCGCGCGCCCCGTCCGTCCGATCGCAACGATCAACTGCGAGCGCCGTGGAAAGAATAAGAAGAGTGGAATTGGAGGCAGAAGAGTAGCTTGCTGAGATCAGGAGGCAAGAGCTGCAACGACAGGCGGCGTTAATAAGGAAACGTCTCGCCGCGGACATTGCTACCATTCGGGAAGAAACCGACAGAGAGAGCGAGGGCGCCGACGACGCGGGTGAAACTGAGAAAAGAGTCACAGAATGCCTGAAAGATACCCCTGTACGGGGAGAGGAGAAGAACGAAAAGAGCCAAGCGCCGCCACGACAGACGATGGAACTATCGGTGTTCAGCGGCGCTCCTGGAGAGTGGCTACCGTTCAAAGTGGCGATGCGCGAGTCCACGATGTTATACGGATTCTCGCCGACGGAGAATCTCGCGAGGTTAAGGACGAGCCTGCGCGGAGAGGCGAGAGAGTCCTTGTCCGCGCTTCTGTACACAGCAGCGGAGCCGTCGACTATCATGAGAACCCTGGAGCAATGCTACAGCCGGCCCGAGGTCTTCATAGACCGAGCGATGGAGGATATTAAGAGATTACCTCGGCCGGGCCCGTCAGCGGGCGAGTTAAACGCGTTCGCGATCCGACTACAGAACATAGTCACGGTAATCTGTATCGACGAGAGGGGATATCTACAGAACCCGATGTTGGCGCGATACGTAACGGAGAAACTGAGCCCGCATACGCGAGCGCGTTGGTGTGACTACGCAGAGGAATACGGGAGCCGTGACGAGCCCGAGATAGTGACGCTGCCCCGCTTCCTCATGCGAGAGGCCGGCAGCGCGGTGAAGCATTCATACTCCACCGCGCCGGCGTCGGTATCTACACAACAAGCGGGGCCGCCCGTGCGAAACGCGGCTCGCGAAAAACCGCCCGTACTGATCAGACGCGCGCAGAATAAACCAAAGGTGATGCCGGTGTACGTAGCCACGGAAAGTCCGCCGATCACGGATGACGTGAAGAAAAGCGGCGAGTGCTACTGTTGTGGAGCCCGGCATAACACATACGAGTACGGAAAGCTGAAGAAGATGCCCGTGAACGAACGATGGGATTGGGTGAGAGAGACGGGGATATGCTTTCTCTGTCTCAACAGAAGGCACCGTAAGGAGAGGTGCCAGACAGAGGACTCCCAGTCGAGCCATCACACCCTCCTACACTCGCAGAGAGAGAAAACGATAGCCGCCCCGCCCGCGGAGCAAGGAAATGTAAACGCGGTCGCGACGAGTGCAAACGATCAGGTGTTATTGAAAGTATTCCCGATCATAGTGGAAGGATCAAGTGGAAATCAATTGGAGACATACGCATTGTTAGATGAAGGTTCTACGATAATGTTGGTTGACGAGAAAGTGGCCAGGCTGGTGGTCGCGAACGGACCCACCAGGGAACTGCACAGTCAAGTGGTGAATCTCACTATACGGGGCCGAAGCCAACCGGAGTGCCACACGATAAGAGCGCGTACTGTCGAGAACCTGAGGCTAGGGAAGCAAACGATTGCGAGGCATCAGGTTGAAGGGAAGCACCTGCGTACTGTTATACCCTATAATAATTCGTAGAAATGTTGACCACCAACCCCGATCTGCTATGTCAGCATCTCGGGGTGGTCGGAACACTGAGCGTAGGAGCACAGGCCAACAATGGGCCAGTCTGTTACGAAACTCCAAACGGGTCGGTTCAAATCCATTTTATTCTGTTTCTATTTCTAATATACCCTTTCCCAGTTAAATATCTTTTTTTTAAAAACCCGTTGACGAACTCTCTTATAATATTTGGTGGCAGCGGTGGGATACCGATGGTGAAGGTATCCCTGGTACGTCTCCGTTCAGACTCTTAACCAAGTGAACATTTTAAACAAATCCTGTGTATAAATCGTTACATTACCCTTGTGAGTGTAGTGAACAACTTTGGAAGTCAAGGTCGTTGTAATCTTGAAAAGTACGTGTCTCGTCTCTGTGGAGAACTCACTTATACAGAGACCCTTATTCCATAAGCTTCGTGATAAACCTGAAAATAAAATCTTGAAAATTACAATACTTACCGTGTCTGAAAGTCGCGGTCCTGCTCCATTTCCTGTGTATCCTGAAAGAAAATCTTCGAAGTTTGGCTACATCGTGTTCCTGAAAAGTGATCATGTTCCAGTACATACTCTGCGTGTTCCTGTAAGTCTTTTCCATGATAACTTTTTCTGTGTTGGTGAAAGTGCAAATCTAACGTAACTTTTAATAAAATAAGTGTGTGGTTTCAGTGAAAAAGTTTACAGATTGAAATTAATTAATTTTATTACCATTCTAATAATTGTCATTGTAACTTTCCCATATGTATTATTTTTTACCATAAGATAGTTCTAAGAAATATCTCGGTGCCTTATCGCGTTCGCGGTAATCAACACCTCACAGTAGTGAACAATAATAAGTGGCCGTCTATTACACCGAATCGTATCGTGTCGTATTTTGTTAACAGAATATTTTCTTTTATTAATATAAAATGCCTACCGAGGAACCATAAGTTAAACAAGAAAAGTCAGACCTCGTTGAAATTGGAACCCTATTTAAATTTATAAAACCCTTCGATGGTACACGCGAAAAATTAAATTCATTTTTGACTAATTGTGACAACGCATTTCAATTAGCTTCCGGTACCCAAAAACCGATTCTATTTAAGTATATTTTATCAAAACTCGGAGGAAAAGCTGAGACAGCATGTTCCATCAAAGAATTTGATTCCTGGGATCAATTAAATAATTTCTTAAAAACCCAGTTCGGTGAAAGAAAGCACTATGCCCATTTGTTGACTGATATACAAGAATGCCGACAGCTTAGCAATGAACCAGTAAATCAATTTGCATTACGTCTAGAAACCTGCTTATCAAAATTATTGACGGAAATAACTTTGTCCAATAAGAAAAAAACTGAATTACCTGGCCGGATAGCGGCTATGGTAGACTTAGCACTTCACACGTTTTTACTTGGCCTTAAGCCTGATATTTCTAATTTAGTTCGGGGTAAAAATCCATCTACCCTTAATGATGCCATTAATTTAGCGGTATCTGAGGAAAAAATCCTTAACCTATTTACTAAACGTAATATCAGCGCCACAACGCCAAGCTCCAAAACCTAACTACTCGTCTAGGCCTCCTTATGTTAATTCTAAGCTCCAAACGCCTAAACAATTTGATCGAAATAATCAAAGTCCATTTTGCCGATACTGTAAAAACTCAGGACATACCATAGAAACGTGTCGGAAACGGGAATATAACAATAACAGGTTTAAGGTTCCTCAAATACCATATTCAAATCAACACTTTGCCATGCCGAAGCCCGCTCGCGTTAACTGTGTAAGTAATGCAAACGATTCTGATGACCCTGAGCCGCAACCTACCAGCATAGACAACACCCAAAACTATGATGAAAACAATTTAAACGAATAGTGGGACCACGGAGGTGTCTCGTGGTACCCAAACTCCTAACCTTAGCCATACCCTTACATGATAACGACACCCTTTCTATACCCAAGGACCACATGGGTAACCAGCCCCAAGCAAGTGTCCACTCTACTATATCCAAGGGCCACACGGGTAACCAGCCCCAAGCAAGTGTCCACTCTACTATATCCAAGGGCCACACGGGTAACCAGCCCCAAGCAAGTGTCCACTCTACTATATCCAAGGGCCACACGGGTAACCAGCCCCAAACAAGTGTCCGTAGTTCTATGTCCAAGGGCCACACGGGTAACCAGCCCCAAACAAGTGTCCGTAGTCAGTCAAAATCCAATACAATTCAATGCAATGAAGTATATGAAATATCATGTATCCCTAACAAAATATCCTTACCTAATATACTCGTTCAAACTTCAATATCTAATAAACCACTCAGGTTTCTCGTTGATACAGGATCTTCTGTGTGCCTTATCCAAAACTCTTCCATCCAATCTTACTCCAATCTGAAACTAAGGGGTAACATCATAAAATTAAAAGGTATAAATAGTTGTGAAGATACTATGCCCACTCTAGGTGATTTTGAAATGAATCTAATATTCGGGAAAGAATCTATCCCTTTTATGTTTCACATAATAGAACACATAGACCTACCCTATGATGGTATTATAGGAAATGATTTACTTACTGTCTTTCAATGTTCTATTGACTATAACCGACAAATCCTTAATCTAAACAAAAATAAAATTAAACTTAATTTTACTGACCCAACTTATCAAATTCCATCTCGTTCTGAAATCACTGTAGAATGCTCGGTTACTAATCCTGAAATAGGTGAAGGTCTCATTCTTGATCAACACTTAAGTGAAACATTATTGATAGCTAACTGTTTAGTTAAAGTAAAAAATAATAATCGAGTAAACCTTACAATCTTAAATACATCTGAAAAACCAGTTACATTAAATTCTAACCTTCAACTTACCTTACACCAAGTTGATCATGGATCTTAACAATCATATGATACTAATAAAACATGTTTAGACAGAACTAACGAAGTCCTTCAACTCCTCCGCGCTTCACATTTAAATTACGAAGAACGCGAAGCCCTCTACGATATGTGCTCTAAATATTCAGATATATTCCACTTACCTGATGATATACTTACCTCAACTGATGCTATCCAGCATGAGATCCGAACCTCCTCTGATCAGCCTATCAACGTTAAATCCTATCGATTTCCCGAAGTACATAAACAAGAAGTAAATGCCCAAATCCAAAAAATACTGGATCAAAAAATTATCCAACCCTCCTTATCTCCCTGGTCTTCTCCAATATGGATAGTTCCCAAAAAGATTGATGCCTCTGGTCAGAAGAAATGGCGCGTTGTAATAGACTACCGAAAATTAAATGACATTACTATCGGCGAAACTTATCCTATTCCCAATATCGTCGAAATTCTTGATCAATTAGGTAACTCCAAATACTTCTCAACGCTTGACCTTGCATCAAGATTCCATCAAATTAAAATGGCCCCACAAGATGCCTGCAAGGCTGCATTTAGCGTCCCTCAAGGACATTTCGAATTTACTCGCATGCCTTTCGGCCTAAAAAAATGCTCCATCTACTTTTCAACGCCTAATGAACAATGTCCTTACCGGTCTCCAAGGAAAACGATGTTACGTTTATTTAGATGATATTGTCATATATTCTCATGACCTTCGGAGCCATATCCAAAATCTAACTGCAGTTTTCCAAAAACTTCGATCATTTAACATTAAACTACAGCCTGACAAGTGTGAATTCCTTCGAAAGGAAGTCGGTTACCTAGGACACGTCATTACTGAAAATGGCTTAAAACCCGATCCTAGAAAAATTCATGTCGTACAAAAATTTCCAGTTCCTAAATGTCCCAAGGACATTAAATCATTTTTAGGGCTTGTATCTTATTACAGACGTTTTATTCCAGATTTTTCAAAATTATCTAAATCCCTTACAAGCTTATTGAAAAAGGATGTTCCTTTTGTTTGGACCAACGAACAACAACTAGCTTTCGAAATGCTCAAAGGAAAACTTGTCACTGCTCCAGTCCTTACCTATCCAGATTTTACCAAACCCTTTAACCTTACTTGTGACGCGTCTAACTATGCGGTCTCCGCTATTCTTTCCCAAGGCCCCATTGGAAAAGATCACCCTATAGCATTTACCTCCAAAACCTTAAACAAATGTGAAATCAACTATAGCACAACTGAAAAAGAACTGTTAGCTATAGTCTCCGGCTGCAAAGCCTTTAGACCATACTTGTTTGGCCGCAAATTTACTATTGTAACAGACCATCGTCCTTTAAAATGGCTTTTTAATCACACTGATCCAAGTAGTAAATTACAACGTTGGCGTCTCCAACTTCAAGAATATGAATACGAAATTGTATACCGCAAAGGTAAATTAAATTCAGCAGGTGATGCGCTTTCTCGTTACCCTGTTAATCCAGTTTATCCTGAAAATCCTGCAAACTTACCTGATACTGACCTAATCGACCTTGGTCCCCTAGATATGAGCCCTTTCAACACAGAGGTTAATGATTTTAGTCCTTTCAATATCCCAAGTCCAGAAAATCTACCTGATCCTTTGTTAAGACAAAGACAACAATCTTCAATTCCTCAATTAAACCCCATAGACTTGGGACAACTCGAAACTAGCCGTAGGAGTGCAGAACCCAACCTTGATTTCGATTCATTATTAACTCCCTCACCTTCTAAAATTACGCCAGACCCAAAATCAAATTTAAATAACGACGATTATTCCAAATTCTTGAAATCCATCTCTGATAAGGAGGTCACACGCAACACCGTCCTAAAAAAACACAGCGAAAACTTACTTAAGTCTCCTTATAAAATAATCCTTATTCCTACGTCTATAGATCTTGATGAATCGAATCCTTATATCGCAGAAATCTTACTTAATGCTGAAAATAAAGACGAAATCTTAAATTCTGAAAAGGAATTACATTCCTTTCTGAAAGTAAACCAGGATAATAAAATCGTGTACCTAATATTTACCAAAGTTCATCACTTTGATGAATCATCTTATCCCGATATTTATAATACCCTGAAACAAGTGAGAGGGGAAATCATGAAATCTGAAGAAGTAACAGATATTGCAATATCTGATTTTAAGAATCCTTTTGATCAACACTCATATACAAAAATATTTAATATTCTAACTTATATTTTCCATAACACTAAAATCTGTATCCATGTTTATTTAAATAGAATCATTTATCCTACCTTGAGCGAAAGACCTAAAATTCTCCGTGAAAACCATAATGTCCCAATCGCTGGACATTTAGGTTCAACACGTATGTATAACCGTATACAAGAACAATTTTATTGGAAAGGAATGAGGAGCGATGTAGAGGACTATGTCAAAAGGTGTATACAGTGTCAGGAAAACAAAGCCCTAAGAAAATTGAATAGAGCTCCTATGGAAATCACCACTACTTCCACAGCCCCATTCCAACGAATAGCGTTGGATATCGTAGGTCCTCTGCCGGAGTCTGGACCTGCTAAACTGAAATATATCCTTACCTTACAAGATGACTTAACAAAATACTCCGTCGCTTACCCCATACGTAGCACAACAGCTGAAGAAACTAGCGATTGTCTCATACATTTTATATCCCTTTTTGGGATTCCTAAATCAATCTTGACAGATCAAGGCACCAATTTTACTTCCGACCTTTTTAAGACTACATGCCAATTCCTCAAAATCAAACAATTGTGGTCGTCGCCTTACCACCCACAGACACAAGGCGCTTTAGAACGTAGTCATTCAACCCTTAAGGAATATCTAAAATCATTTATCAACGAAAATCAGGACAACTGGCCCACCTACGTATATACTGCTATGTTAACTTATAATACTACGCCACACTGCACGACAAAATTTACACCCTACGAATTAGTCTTCGGACATAAACCTTACCTACCAAACTCCATATACGAAAGTGGTCCTGGAACAACCTATTCAGACTATATTAAAATGCTACAACATAAGTTAAAATACTCAAGAGAAAAAGCGTTAGAGAATATTATCCGGTCCAAAGAATCTTCTAAATCTTACTATGATAACCACGCTAAACAACCGCCACAATATAAAGCCGGCGATTATGTCTATCTTAGGAACCATCTTAGACTTAGGAAAGCTTTGTCACCCGTCTGGAAAGGGCCGTACAAGATAGTAAAGGTACATAAAAATCACACAGCTACTCTTCTCATCAACCGACGCCATGTGACTCATCATTTCGATCAGTTTAAACCGGCAGAAGTCACATATCCTTCGTAGGCTGTAGGAACTTAAATACATGACTTATCCTATTTATGTTTTAATTAGAGTTCATTTCTATATAAATTACTATTTCACCTTATTTCAGCGTCCCAATCAGTGCAGAGCCGGATATTGTCCGGCCACTTCCCTCTAACTCTGGTATCTACTTCGATAGCCTGGGAAGACTTAAAATAATTAACGGCCAGTTAAATGTCGTAAGTCATATAGATATATCCTTTATAAGTCCTCACCTTGCGAATCTTAACGAAGTACTTGGTACCGTTAGATTTATTTGTCAACAATCGAGTATTCACCAGTGCCTGAATACGCTCTCGCCGTTAACAGTTCGCTATAATGATATAACTCGTGAATTGGAATCTATATCTCATTTGATTACTAAACGAAATCGGCGTTCAGCATGGTTCGGCGCAATAGGCACGACTTTCAAACATATTTTTGGTACTCTTGATGAAGACGATGCACAAAAATATGACTCAGTCATAGAAGCCATTCAAAACGATGAAAAGAAATTAGCTCAGATCATGAAAGATAGTATTTTGATTACTACTTCCACATTAGACTCATTCAAAACTACCATAAATAAACTAATGACCAACCAAAATGTGCTTGATGTTGAGATAAATATTCTTGTAAATTTAACAAGTAATATTACGAAGGTCTCAAATTCTTTGATATTGGAAACTAAGGCTTTAGCTATACTCAGCAATTTGGAAAGTTCTCTCATGACCCTCTCGTTCCAACTCGAGGATTTGATAAATGCTATTATACTGAGTAGTCAAAATATCTTACATCCAAACATAATTACTCCAGCTCAACTTTATCGCGAACTGGTTAATAATGATAGGCACCTTCCAAGGAACTCCAGAATTCCCGTTCTAATTAGTATAGATAATATACATTTAATTTTAAGTATATCCAATGTAGCATGTTACTATTTTAATAATAAGCTCGTATTTGTTCTACAAGTTCCATTGGTTACGAATGACGAATTTATTTTGTATCATAATCTAGCACTGCCCACCCCTCACGGAGTGGACAATCCTAAAACATTTAGTATGATTCAACCTTCCAGTACGTATACTGCTATTTCTAAGGATAAAGTTAGTTTTTGTAATCTAGATAGTTTAGATAACTGTAAAACGATAAACTCTGAGTTCTTTCTATGTCAAATACCCACAGTGTTATTAACGAGTAGTAGCCCTACATGTGAGAGCGAACTGCTTGTAAAAACAATCAGTGCTATTCCCACAACAGTGTAAAACTAAAACTATTATCGGTAACCTAGATATTTGGAAACCACTCGTAAATAATAAATGGATTTTTATACAATCTCATTCAAATAAGATATACATAGATTGTGGTATTCCAGAAATACGCGAAGTAGTAGTATTAGGTGCGGGTATACTACACACCCCAGGACAATGTACGGTGTATACCAATAGTATAAGGCTTATATCGTCTGATAATGTTGTAGAAATAAATATCCCAGCTCCTAAGTTAGAGTATAGTATTATTAATGATTCCTGTTGTAAACTAGAAAATAAGTTCGATTCCGTCGATAACAATGTGTCTCCTATTATACTTCAGAATATTGATTTGGACGATTTAAAGTTAAATAATCAAAATGATAGACTACTTTCCAATTTAAATGACATTATTAATAAAGAACCTGTCCTTGTAAAATATGGGACACACTATTTTATATTCAATTCTTTGGTCATACTAATTCTTATAATTGTAACTTGTCTTATTATTTTTAAACTATTTCATGTTACTCCTAGACTTAAGAAATTAATTGTAAAACCGACCCCTATCGAGAATGACGTCACAGACATACAGCTTGAAGACCTAAGTACTTCAGCACCTCGTTTAAGAGAAACCGTTTAACTTGTATTTACTGAAATTCGGCATTTATCCCCGAATTGCAGTCTTACGCGGGGGGTTGTTATACCCTATAATAATTCGTAGAAATGTTGACCACCAACCCCGATCTGCTATGTCAGCATCTCGGGGTGGTCGGAACACTGAGCGTAGGAGCACAGGCCAACAATGGGCCAGTCTGTTACGAAACTCCAAACGGGTCGGTTCAAATCCATTTTATTCTGTTTCTATTTCTAATATACCCTTTCCCAGTTAAATATCTTTTTTTTAAAAACCCGTTGACGAACTCTCTTATAATAGTACGTCGAAAGGAGAAGAGCTGTACTACAAGGACGCGCAACCGGGGGTACTCATCGGCGTCAACAACTGGCCCCTAATAGTCACCCGCCGGCTGCTTACTGGTAAAAGGACCGACCCAGCCGCGTCGCTCACGCGCCTGGGTTGGGTCGTGCACGGCTCCGCTCCCCGTAGCATAGTAACGTCGGAGGACGAAACGGTACTATGCGTGCGCACAACTCAGGAGGTGAGATGACAAGAGGGTACACAGCAGGACGTCGCCTGTGACAGGTTGGCCGAGCTAATGGAGGTACACTTCAGGATCGACACACTGGGAATCGCGGCCAAGCGGAAACCGGTCGCGAGCGAAGAACGTGCCCTGCAGATATTCCGACAGACGCTTAGATACACCTCGAAGAACAGGTATGAGGTCGGACTGCCGTGGGTACACGACGATGTTAGCCTGCCGCCCAACTACGACTCGGCGATTGGATCAAAATCACTAGAGAACCGAAAAATCGAAAACAATAATGCATGTGAGACAAACCTTTGTTTGAATAGCATGTGTAATTGCATGATCGTAGAGACAAACTGGAGACATTATATTTACGAAAAACAGCATAATATCTCCTATCAAACATCTGTGGTTTGGCAGATACGTAAAACTCGCCCATATACATATATTAAGGTTTAGACGGGCAGTGCCAAGGGAAAATCTTATGCTTAGTATAAAACTTTTTGACAGCCTAAGACAAGTCCACAAAGTAAAAAACCACACACGCTTCTCTGATTATAATATCTGTTATGCACTTGGTGCTAAGTCGCCCTCACTCCACTCTTACTTTATATTGCCTGAGGGCGGAAAAGTTGTTAACTCGGTATAATCGTGCACTGATAGCCTTATTTTGTTTGTATGTTTGGTGACAGGAATTCGTATCGTATCAGTGATTCCACAGTAAAATTCATGTTTCAGGAAAACTTTGTTGTACATCTGCCCGACGGTTAAAGTCATTTTTCAGAAACGGGCAGAGGCATCTCATTGTAATTTTGTCAAATACTTAGGTCTATACTTTCCAGGGCAGCCAACGGACCTATCCAACTACTCAACACAACCCTGTCGTGTTTGGGCTCCTTGGATTTGTTTTGACAAGTACTATAGAGTTAGGTGGTTTCGAGAGTCTGATGCTCCATGCATGAAATTGGCCAATGGAGTTTCTCCACTACTTAACATAATACCGTCGTATTTGAGCTTATTGGATTAGTATTAACAAGCCCTGTAAACCTGGATGATGTCCCGTGTCTGTTGAAGTTGAGTCAGAAGGTTGCAATGGAGAAATTTCGTACTGCTCAATACAATCCCATCGAGTTTGGGCTCATTGGTATTGTCTTGACAAGTACTATGTACCTAGATGATGTCCAGAGTCTGCTGATGGAGCCGGAAGGTGGTCATAGTAACTCCCTACTACTCAACAGAACCTTGTCGTGTGTAAGCTCGTTGAATATGTCGAAGTAAGTACTATAGCTCTAGGTGGTGTCCAGAGTCTGATGCTGAAGCTGGAAGGTAGCCATAGGTACTATTAAACTAAACAAGATACTCGTAGCGCCGTTCTGTTCGGCTCATTGCATTTATTTTGATGAGTTATATATACCTATAACTATTGTGGCTAGGTTGTATCTTTATAATTATAACAGTTAAATGATGTTTAAACTTAACGAATACTTACGTAAATGCTGTTTATGATCGGGAGTTATCTTCAACAAAATTGCATACCCAGTAATTAAATTTTCAATATAAAACCGCAAAAGTATCCAACTATTATATTGAATGGTACTTAATTAACCAATTCCATTAATTGCAATCTTCATGGCAGGGGAATTTTCCAACCGCAATGAACAGCAAGTAGGTAGAGAGCAGAGGGTATTGGCAACACAGTCACACACAATCTAGTGTATACAATCAAATAACGTCAGCGAAGAGTGAAAATATCGTAAGTGACTTAAACCAAATACACACACCGACAGTCTTGCCGAGTATCTCATTTCAAAATGGGAGACTTTATTTTTACAAGGTTTGCATTTACAGGCATAGATATACTTGTAAACTGAATTTGGATGCGTTCAAGTTATGCGATAAGAGCTTTACTAACTATAGATAAAGAAAATTACATATCATTTTATAGGTATCCTTAAACTGAATGAAAATAATAGTTAGAAAAAATAAAACTAATTATAGTTACTGTGTGTATGATACTGAGGTAAACGAATTGCAGACCGAAATCTTTCATCTGCAGTCCGAACTTAGCAAAATGACCTCAAGGTATGAAGATGCCCAAAAGCAGATTAAAGAGCATATCAGAGCTACTAATGAGATCCTAAAAATGGGGACATACAACCTTGAGCGGTTTGAATCTCTTACAGCAAGCTGTGCTATTGTACCCACCTCATTTGATACCCCATCATCGGACACATTATTATCTGATTGTTCAAGTAATGTAATGCAAGTAAATAATAGTGCTAGGTCTTACCTATATAATCCTGTTAGCCAGCCAGTCATAGAAACATGCAAAAAACCTACACATCAGATTAAATAGGCCAAGACTTAGGTTCTTTATTATCTAGGCATTTAGATCAGAAACTAATTTCTGTACACCTGGGGCCAGTATAAATCACCTAATTGATAATATTAGTAACGCTAATTTAGACAAGGACACAACTATTGTTATATTTTATGGTGTCAGTTTATCAGTTAAGAGTAAAGATCTGACTAGGGGTATTGAAAATTTACTAGAGTTGAATGTCAAATTAAATTGTAAATTTGTATTATGTGCCTTGCCATATGCTAATAATTTAACAATTCAGCAAAACAGGCACATTTATGATATGAATTTATATATTTATAACTTAACACACCGTCATAGTGACGCCATTTTTTATTTTGACATAAACAAATTCATTCGCAAGTTCTGGCTGACAGAAGATACTATGTATCTGCCTTTTACATCTAAACGACAGTTGGCTACATTGTTAGCGTTTAATATACAAAGAAATGACGCGGTTATATGCAATATGAACCAAAATATAATTATTGATACTGGCAGCAACACGAACTTGTGTGGCCATAGTTATGACCATAGTTTAAACTAGTGGATGCGACAACAGCTAAACAAACAGCTCGTGCGCAGGGTACGAGGCAGCGCCAACACCGTCCTGAACATGATCGCTGAACAAGAGGACTGTACTTACATACGACACTGCTGCGGCAGACATAACACTGTCATTGGCTGAACCAGTCGTTAAAGTACGGTAGATATACTATTTTTGTTTGCGTTGTGTGTACTTTTAATGTTTCCTTTTTAATATTTAAAAGTTTGTACCTAATATGAGTCCCTGTCACTTGAAATAAAGGTTTTTTTTTTTTTTTTAAATCATTACTATTAAATATTTTTCATCAGAATATCCAAGGTTTAGCTGGCAAAGATCTCGGGGTAGAATTATTTCTTAGGAAATACCATTGCCATATATTCTGTGTTACTCAACATTGGTTTAAATCTCATGTAATAATCAAATATCAAAGTCAGTACACAGTGTTGAGTGAGTTTACAAGAAAAACAGCCTTACACGGAGGGTCTCTAATATTAGTCGCCAACGATATCAAGTGTAAAGAACACAAGGACATCATGTGTCTTTCTATTGAACGCATTGTTGAGATATCTTGTGTCGAACTGGATGGTTATGTTGTAGCATGCGTTTACCGACCACCCTCGGGTAATTTTAATACATTTGAAAACGTCATGGAAGAGGTGTTAAAAAACCTTACTGGTATTAAGAAGCAGAGTATTATATGTGGTGACTTCAATGTCAATCTAATCAAAAAGCCATTCATTAGCTGTAGACTTATAAATATTTTTTAATCTTTTAATCTAGAATTCTTGTTTAATGAACCGTTTAGAATCACTGCTACTTTTGCTAGCTGTTTAGATAATGTGTTCTGCGACTGTGAAGTGTCTGATAAGTTAATTATAAACGCTTTGCCACAGATCATAGTGGTATGTTGGTGTCAGTACCCTTCTCCCCACCTCCACCACCTCCTCCCTCCTACCTCCTACCTCTTCCACCTTATACCAAAGTTATGTAAAGTTACTTATAGGCCGATATCAGATCGACGTATAAACTGTTTTAGGGATAAAGTTTACAATCACATATCTAATATCGATTGGTTACATAATAATCCCAATTCACATTCTTGCAGACACACAAGCTGTGCTAAACCGGTGGAGTGAATACTTTGGAGAAATGTATGAGAATGCCCCGGATGTTGGTGCCACAGACGAGCCCAGAGGCGAGTTTGCGGCACCAGAATCCACAGAGGACATCACTATGGAAGAAGTTGAATGGGCGATACGAAGTATGAAAAATGGTAAAGCTGCGGGAATAGACATGATATCTGCCGAGATGATTAAATATGGTGGAACTTGCGTCCGGGACGCTTTTTGGGTCCTCGCAAATCTTTGCTGGAGTCCCTACAGATTGGCGCCGCGCAGTCATAGTACCCTTGTATAAAGGCAAGGGCTCACAATATGACTGCGCCAATTACAGGGCCATCAGTTTGATCAGCTTGGCAGCTAAGGTGTATGGTAAAATTATTGAACGGAGAATGCGCGAGAAGTCCGATGGAGTGTTGTGTGAGGCACAGGGAGGTTTCAGGTCTGGAAGAGGATGTTCGGATCAAGTTTTCTCCCTCCGCAACATCGTAGAAAAGCATCTGGCAGTAGGCCGGAAGGTTTTCTGCGGTTTTGTGGACCTGGAGAAGGCGTTTGATAGAGTCAAAGACAAAGAGTTCAAAGACTGAATGCGATGACTGAAGGGGTAAAAATGGGTGATCTAGTGATAAACCACCTATTGTATGCAGATGACGCGGTTTTGATAGCGCCAACAGCCACTGATCTGCAAACACTAGTCACAGTTATGAGAGACCACTGCATGAACAATGGCTTACATTTGAATGTGAAAAAAACCAAAATTATGGTTTTTGAACGGGATGAAACCAGAACGAATGCAAGGATTGTGGTTGGTAACGATGTGCTGGAGCAAGTGAATGAGTTTGTATATCTTGGATGCGCCTTCAGTAAGGTTGGGAAATACACCGCTGATATAGAGAGAAGAGTGAATGCAGGTAATAGAGTGAATGGTGCGATGGGAAGGCTACTTGGGAGCCGGCACTTAAGCCAAAAGGCGCAGCTGGCCATGCATAACGAAGTGCTTGTCCCAACGCTGTTATATGCCAGTGAGAGTTGGGTATGTAAGAAGGAGAACGAAAGCAGGATAAATGCGGTCGAAATGCGATCTCTGCGGAAGATGTGCGGAGTCACGCTGACCGACCGTATTCGCAACAGCGTAGTAAGAAAGCGAGTAGGTATGAAAGATAGTATCGGTGTAAAGATGAGAAAGAGTATGCTCCGTTGGTTCGGGCATATAGAAATAATGCCAGAAGAAAGAATGACAAAACAGATATACAATGCGAAAGTGGAAGGATGTAGGTGCCGGGGAAGACTTAGACTATCTTACAATGACCAAATAGACCGTGTCTTAGCTGAAGTCGTTCTGACACTGCTGCCGGCCGCTGAAACAAAAGAGCTCACTTACGCGGTGGTGCTGGCAGAGGCCAAAGCAAAAATGCCCGTCGTGGACATTCCTAGCCTACGCCTGAGAGGAGCAGCCAGCGGTGGCCGGATTTTCCAAATTCCGTGGGCGGAAAGCGGTCATAGGCCTGCAAGCTGCGGGAAGTGTTTAGCCCCGACGACGTCCGCATCTCAAGACCCATCAAATGTGCCGAGCTCCGCTTGATGGATCTTGACGACGCCAACTGAGGAGATAGTCGCAGCAGTGGCACGAGAAGGGGGATGCCCGCCGACCAACGTGAAAGTGGGACCGATACGTCCAGGTCCGTCAGGGCTCGGAGCGACCTGGGTGCATTGCCCGATTGCTACGGCTAAAAAGGCGGCCCAGAAGAGCACCATAGCGATAGGCTAGGTTACAGTTCGCATCCGGCTCCTTGGACCGAAGCCGACCAGATGCTACCGGTGCCTTCGGATGGGGCATGTGAGTGTCATGTGCCCCACCGACATGGACCGCAGCGAAATGTTATCGCTGCGGCAAGTGCGGCCACATAGCCAGTGCATGTTTGGCGTCGCCGCACTGTTCGGTGTGCGAGGCTGCCGGGAGGCCGGCCGTGCACAGAGTGGGGAGCGTGGCATGTTTAGCGTCCCCTGTTAAAGGAGTCAGAAGAGAGGCCGCCTTTGGTGCCAGACCCGAAAGCATGGAGACAGAAGGACTCGCTAATGGACAGTAGTCGCCTACACAGAGTCCTTCAAGCTAACCTCAACCACTGCGGCGTGGCTCAGGATCTCTTTGTGCAGTCCATTTGGCAGTGGTTGACGGATATCGCCGTAGCCGCAGAGCCCTATTTTGTGCCAAACCGGCCCACCTGGGCTATGCACTCGCTGGGCTCTGTCGTGATTGTGGGGGCGACCGCGCTGTCTGTAGTGGAGAGAGGTTGGGGATATGTGGTGGTAAAGTGGGGAGGAATGGCCGTAATAGGCGTCTACTTTATTTTATTTTATTTTTTATTTTATTTTATTTGGATAGCTTACAGCTATTAACAACAATATTTAACACTATCATAGTAACTATAAGCCATTTATAAGCTACCACATATGAGTTACTATAGCAAATAATAAAAAAAAAATGTTAGTAAATAAATGATGAAACATTGAGAAAAATATAAAACATACAATTAAAACATAGTCGACATGATTACAGATAAACTAGCAAAGTAGAATGTATATTATTATATTAGTTGGGCCCTTCGATGGGCACTACAAGTGCTCTCCGTATACTATTAATGCTACCATAAAACAGATCTATATCTACGTTGACCTTATTAATTGCTGGACTAGCTCTACAAAGAAAACTGTTTTGTTTATAGTTAGTGTGGGCAAACGGAAGGGTTAGTGGTTTGTATGCATCATTGCGAGGTGCATATTTTGGAACTGTCAATTCTATTTTATGAAGCAGATCAGGACAGTCGATCATTCCTCTTAGCAACTTTGTAAGAAGTATAACATCAGCATTGTTACGTCTAACAGATAGTGGCAATAAGTGAAATTTTGCACATCGTTCTTCGTAGTTCAACTTGGGAATATTAAATTTGTAGTTGAGGAAACGTGTAAATTTTTTTTGAATTTGCTCGATCCTGTCAATATAACATTCATAATGTGGGTTCCAGATTGAACTGGCATATTCGAGAAGGCTACGGACGTAAGAACAATACAGGATTTTTATTGTTTTCATTTGTTTAAATGAATTAGACATACGTATAATAAAACCTAGGGCTCTATAAGCTTTGCTATAAACAGTAGCAACATGTTTGTCATATAGTAATTTACTATCTAATGTAACACCTAAGTCTTTAGCTACAGATTGGGACGTCAAAGCTTCATTTTTAATTCTATAAATGTGACGGTATGGGTTGGATTTACGGCTGAAACTAACAAGGAAGCACTTAGTCACATTTAGGTCAAGTTTATTAGAAGCGCAGTATGCATCTAACCTCTCTAGGTCTTCTTGAATTTTGGTACTATCACCAATGTTGTTCGCAACCTGGAAAATCTTCATATCATCCGCGAAGAGTAGATATTTAGTATGTAGAAAGCATTGGCCTACGTCATTAATGTAAATTGCGAACAATAACGGTCCTAAGAGCGATCCCTGAGGAACGCCTGAAGGTATGAGAGTCCAAGTGGAAGTAAATCCATTAAGTACTACTGCTTGAGATCTATTATGGATATATGATGAGAACCACCTAAATAAATCACCCCTTATACCCACTTTAAGTAGCTTAAGGAGCAACATCTCATGGTCAATACGATCAAATGCTTTCGTATAATCGGTATAGATAGCATCTATTTGATTGCCACGATTCATTTGATCAGAAACAAAATCAGTGAAAACCGCCAAATTGGTAACAGTGGATCGGTTTTTTACGAATCCATGTTGCTGAGGATACAAACAAAGTTTCAAAGTGCTGTATACCTGATTGTATATAATTCTTTCAAAGATTTTGGCTAGCTGACACAACTTTGATATAGGCCTGTAGTTTTCAACACAGTCTTTAGGTCCTTTTTTATGTATCGGAGTTATAAAGGCCGATTTCCATAAAGCTGGCATGATAACTTCACGGAGGGATCTTCTAAAGATGATTGACATGGGGATACATAGCTCATCAGCACAGCTGACCAAAAATATTGCAGGTAAGCTATCGGGGCCAGCTGACTTGTTGAGATCATGTGATTTTAGTAGTTTACGTACTTCTTCGACATTAATCTCGATAGAGGGAACATCGCCAAGACTGATAAGCGAACCACGTTCAAGATCCTCCAAAGTTATGTTTGAGGTGGCGGTATTGGCATTGTTCAAAAAAGTAGAGCGAAAGTAGTCTGAAAAAAGTTCACTTATACCCGGTCCATCGTGACAAGTATTACCCCGGTAGGTCATATTAGTTGGAAACGTAGATGAATTACGCTTGTTTTTATTAAAAGCCCAGAACGCTTTGGGGTTAATTTGAATGGCACTCTCAACAGAGGATACATATTTATCATAGCACTCCTTCTCGACTTGCTTAGCTCTGTCTCGAAGAATTTTGAACGACAGTTCATCTGACCTATTACCATAAACTTTGAATTTTCTATGAAATTTAGACTTTTCATTTAGGATTTTAATCAATGATGAACTGTACCATGGCGCGTACTGTTTTGATCTTTTTATACGTGAAGGAGTAAATTCATCCCTCAACTTATATACCATACCGTAGAAAGTATTCACCGCAGCTTCTAAATTGCCCTGGTTGAGAATAACCTCCCAGTCAATTGCTGCCAAATTCAATCGGATTTCATCAAAATTGGCACATTTATATAGAAAAACAATTTCCAAAGCCTTGTGATGTGGATCCTCTGGCACGAGGGGATCCAAACTGGCTGAGTCCGCCACAGAATCGTTCGACAGAACTAGGTCCAATATCCGACCATAGGTATTCTTAACATAATTAAATTGATCAAGACCACAGTAGTTCAAGGTATTTATAAAATCAACTGAAGTGTCACTAGGTAAGCGAACAGCGCTTAGACCATGTACACTCTGCTCCCATTCGATTGAGCTCATGTTAAAATCACCTAATATAATAAATTTGTCTAAGGGGTTATTATTCGTAATTGTAGATAATTTGTCAGAAAAATTGTATAATTGGGTTTTAAAGGTATTGCCTTGATTCTCATCGCATAAATAAATTGTACTAATATTAAAATTACAGGAAACCTTGCGTTTTGACAGGTCACGCAGCGTTTGCGTGATTGTAATTGTGATCCATATGTCCTCTGCGCTAGATTGCCATTGGGGTTTATAAGCGGTTGAGAATTCACGGCGGGCCGCAATCAAAACTCCTCCCCCCTTCGATTGCATGGTTCTGGAATAATCCCTGTCACGACGCCAAACGACGTAACGATCGACAAACAGTTCAGAGTTGGATATCCCTTCTAAAAGCCATGTCTCCGTTAAAACTATAACATCGAAATTACAAAGTCTTAAGTTACGTAAAAATGTTTCTGTTTTAGTCCGTAGCCCCCGAACATTCTGATAATATATATTTAAGTCCACAATATTAGCCATTAGAAATACCTATAGCAATTTCCAAGATAATTAACAAAATAGTTCTAGTGCTATAACTTTTGCATAAATAATAGAACTCGGCGAAAGTAACAAAAACACTAAGAGAGAACCACACCAACACGTAATTCCACACCAACTGCACTACACAAAGTTTTATCCGTAAAATATTTGATAAACAATACGACGACAATACGACTCTCCCAACAAGACTTTGGCCGAGACGACGAGACGACGAGGACGAGCCAACCTCGTCCAGGAAGATCTCGAGATCTTCCTGGAGGAGCAGTCCCACCACTGATGCCCGGGGACACACCCTCGAGGAGTGGGCGATCAACGTGGGCCTGGAAATCTTAAACCGGGGGTCCATCCACACCTGCGTGCGACAGCGTGGCGGGTCCATAGTGGACGTATCGTTTGCTACCCCCGCTGTCGCAGTGCGAGTCCAGGGGTGGCAGATGGTGGAGGAGGTTGAGACTCTATCCGTTCACCGATATATACGGTTTGAAGTCTCCTCCCTCCGAGAGAATGGCGGGCGACGTGGTCCGGGGCGTGCAACGCCCACCTCGGGAAATTTAAGTAAGACGGCTGGTCCTGGATATAGCAGTGGAGGCAGTGGCTTTGTCCAGGCGAGGGCAGCACAAAGTGGGGCGCCGTCGAATGATTTCGAGGATGAGACTGCGTGGTTTTCTGCAGCCCTGACAGCTATTTGTGACTCCGCCATGCCGAGAGCCTGGTCCCGCCCTCCGAAGAGGACGGTCTACTGGTGGTCTGCGGAAATTGAGGAACTGTGTGTTGCTATGTTTTAGCAGTCTCTCGCTGTCGCTGTCACACTATATGGAAAGGAAATCCTTGGAGTGTCTCAGCCCTGTTTTAGTTTACCATTCTCTCCCGTGTTGTTCTTGGGCATATTTGAACAGCGCTCCTCTGTAGTCACCATCTGGTATGCCTATGAACGGTTCTGACTATGACTCTCCAGCGGTCCGTGTTGATGGTTTTGTGGAGCCGCTGGAGCATCTGAAGTTCTTCAGACAGAGGGACTTCCTCATTGATTTTTGTTCTTTTCCAGGCCATTTTAACAGGCCTGGGTAAGTCCCTGTCCTTGATCACCTTTACTTTGACATTTCCGAGGGTTTGACCATCGTAATGTCTCAGCCAGGTGATCGCTTCCTCGCTGGAGCATGCAATGCTGATGATTCCGCCCTGGATACCTTTCCATTCTATGGCAAGGATGGGATCGCTCCTCATCCTCACCCAGAATGACTGCTTCAGTTCCCAGGCGGTCTTCTCATCCAGCATAGTTTTCGGATAGTCATCCGCTATGATGGCTATCCTTATTGTCGTCAGGGCATCCTTGAAGGATGACCCAATGCGAGCTCGCTTTGTGTCCCCCGTGGTATCCCTGGCCTCATCGCTAATCTCCCTTGCCCGTTTCGTGAGTGTGACCTCCTTCACAGGTGATTGGGAGATAGCAGTTTGCCTAGCCCGCTCCATGCGCCTCCTCCTCTTAGCAAGTCCGCTGGCACGCTTGCGCTTCTTCGGGGAGACCTGGTCACGCAGTCCACCAAAGCTGGTCGCCTGAGCGGTACAGTTTTCGGGTCCAGCAGAGCCAGACGCCTTGACCTCCGCCTTGGCAACCAGGGGTAGACCGGAAGACACTGACTCTCCCCTAGAACCGCCTGGTTGTTTGCTTGTAGAGAACAGACTGGCGCCGCCGGTCGGGTTCACTGCCGTCACTTGTCCCTTCGCCTTTTTGTTGCCCGTAGGCTTGTTGTTTTGCCCTGATGGGCCATGTGTGCATGATGCACCTTGTCCCCTTTTGGAGACCATGTTAGGGTTTAATTTTCTTTTGTCCATATCACCTAAAAAGTTTTCGCTCTGATGATTCCCCACCCGCCACGGAGCCCTCACCTTTGGGAATGCTATATAAGCACCAGGGCTATCACCAAAGTATAGGATTCCAGGGTGAGTTGTCCAGGAGACTAGCGGTGTTCGCTTTCACTCTCACGTAGTGTAGGCTCACACCGCCGCCTGCGGACCCCTTCACCCCAGAACCCTAGCCTAGCCCATCTGAAGGATGTACTTCAGCCGATTGACTACCACGCGGCTACGTGATAGCCTCCCGTTTGGACAGAGATCCAGACCGAAGAGGCGTGTTGCCAGCGACAGACAACAACTACCGGTCCATCGCCGACTCAACCTCCAGGACTCCTTCACCCTGCTGTACGGGTCACCGCGCACGGCACAAACACGCAGGAGATTGGCACAAGCACTGCGCCATGTCGGGTCATCCGCCATCGCCAACAAGATCCCCCGTAAGGGAAGTTATTGACGATACCCGGGCTGCACCGTCCCGTGCCCATTGTCGTTCCTTTGGACGTATCCGCGGGACTGGCAATGGGTCGGGCGCACTAGGAGGTTACCCGACCGCAGCACCCCTGCGTGCATGCATACGTGCGTGGATGTTTAATACATAATGGTATTTCTGATATTGTGTGCTACTATTAGTAGTCAGGTTACATACTTAAAATAATTATACGAGTTAGTACTTAACCTGTACATAAACCCCGTTATAATCTTTCTATTCGCTTGAAAATCATATTTATTTTTCTACTCTACAATTTCGATTAGTGTTCAAGATGTGGAAAATACGTACCTACGTGTGAACGTTAGCGGCACGTTGGCAACTGAACTCTGGTAATAAAAATGTAAATTCATTCCAAGAAACGCAGCAAATGGCTGCATAAGCTGTAATCATTTATTTGACTTTTAGGATAATTGCAAGGGGTTTTATTTGGAAATTAGTTTTCCTAAACTGTCATGTATTTTAGGGCCTGTACTGTAGTTTTAAATGGAAAGGAAAGATCGCGTCTGATGAAGTCTACGCTCCGACCTTCTAATGCACCTATCCAAAACCCCGAGAACTTTCAACTCGAATTGTCAAACCGCTTCGAATTGCTAGACAGCAGCGCATCAGTGGACGAAATCAACAATAGGTTGGTAGAGACTGTCCATACGGTCGGGTCCAAGCATTTTAAGCCCCACCGTAAAAATAGGCCTTAAAAGCTATCTGACTACACCCGAAACCTCATGGCTGAGCGACGTACCATGACACTCCAAACCTCCGATGATGCTAAGTCCTATAGGCAGCTCAATGGACAGATATTGAAGTCCTTGCGACACGATTTACGGTCCTTCAATACAAGACGTATTGAGGAGACCATAGAGCAGAAAAAGGGCTCCAAAGTGTTTGCAAGAGACGCATTTATTGGGCAAAGCCAATTGACGAAGCTGAAGACGGAGGACGGAAACGTAACGTCGAATAGGTCAGAGGTGCTCAGGGAGATAGAGAGGTTCTATAGACAGTTGTATACCTCAGTAGCTAAACCTGTTGTTGACTTGGTAAAAGACCCAAGAGCCAAGCTAACCCGACACTACACTGAAGATATCCCGGACATCAGCCTGTACGAGATTAGGATGGCTCTCAAACAACTTAAAACAACAAAGCGCCGGGTGAAGACGGAATTACCGCAGAGCTTCTGAAAGCGGGCGGATCGCCGGTACTTAAAGTCCTTCAGAGGCTGTTTAATTCCGTCTTGCTCGAAGGAAAAACGCCGGAAGCGTAGAACAGGGGTGTGGTGGTACTGTTTTTCAAGAGAGGTGATAACACTTTACTGAAGAATTATAGGCCCATCACACTGCTGAGCCATGTTTATAAGTTGTTTTCGAGAGTCATCACGAATCGTCTCGAACGCAGGCTTGATGACTTCCAGCCTCCCAGAACAAGCCGGTTTCCGGAAAGGCTTTAGTACCATAGACCACATACATACGCTGCGGCAGATTATACAGAAGACCGAGGAGTATAATCAGCCACTATGCTTGGCGTTTGTGGACTATGAGAAAGCCTTCGATTCGATCGAGACTTGGGCGGTTCTTAGATCTCTCCAGCGATGCCGCATTGACTATCGGTACATTGAAGTGTTGAAGTGCTTGTATAATTACGCCACGATGTCAGTCCGAATACAGGGGTAGTGCACGAAGGCGATCCCCATAAAAAGAGGAGTAAGGCAGGGATACGTCATTTCTCCGAAACTGTTTACGGCCACCTTAGAGGACGCCTTCAAGCTCTTGGAATGGCAAGGACTTGGCATCAACATTAATGGCGAATACATCACTCACCTTCGATTTGCCGATGACATTGTGGTCGTGGCGGAGTCGCTGGAAGATCTAGGACGAATGCTCGGTGACCTCAACAGAGTATCTCAACAAGTGGGTCTTAAAATGAACATGGACAAAACGAAAATAATGTCTAACGTCCATGTCGTACCCACCGCACTCACCGTTGGGAACTCTACTCTTGAAGTTGTCGACGAATATATTTACCTGGGCCAGGTAGTCCGGTTAGGTAGGTCCAACTTTGAGAGAGAGGTCAATCGACGAATCCAACTCGGCTGGGCAGCTTTCGGGAAACTGTGCAACATCTTCTCATCCAAAATACCTCAGTGCCTTAAGACTAAAGTTTTTAGTCAATGTGTGTTACCAGTGATGATATATGGATCAGAGACGTGGTCTCTTACAATAGGTCTCATAAAAAAGCTCAGAGTTGCTCAGCGAGCTATGGAGAGAGCTATGCTCGGAGTTACCCTTCGAGAATGATTGAGAAACTTGGAGATCTGCAGGATAACCAAAGACACGGGCATAGTGCTCAGATTTGCCAACCTAAGTAGCAGTGGGCGGGATATACCGCTCGTAAAGCTGACTGCCGTTGATGCAGAAAGACTACGAGTGGGCGGGCAGCTTCCTAGATGAACCGATAACTTCGTAAATTTTGCAGATAAAAGCTGGATGCGAACATCCACAGCCAGTTGTCGTAACATATGGGGAATGGCTATGTTCTAAAGTAGATGCTTCTCGGCTGATGATGAATAATTGATGATGATGAGGAAGAAAGAATGACAAAACAGATATACAATGCAAATGTGGAAGGATGTAAGTACCAGGGAAGACCGTGCCTTATCTGTAGGCCAAGTCAAGAGTCTCCGTAACCAGTGAGCGTGTAGGCGACAAACTATGAGATTGGAGTAAGCCAGAGTAACTCTGTACTCTCTACCTACCCTACAAGGGATCTGGCGTAATGATATAGATAGTATTTGATCTACTTTTATTAACTTGTACTAGATTTAAGAAGGCTTATTTCGGAGTCATATTTGTAAGGTGGAGAAATTTCCAGTTTCACTCCTGTAATACTCGCTATATTTGGCCAAAACAAATATCATACATAAAAATCCTTTATAAAAAAAGGTAAACCGACTTCAAAAAGCAAAAAAAATAAATATTTGAAGTCGGTGCTGGTTGGTGCAGTCGGTTACGTGGCACCGACTTTAAATATTTATTTTTTTTCTTTTTGAAGTCGGTTTACCTTTTTTTATAAAAGATTTTTATTTTACAATTTTAAGTGACCAGTGAATTATTCTATAGTAGGGTACCTATAGGATTGACGTAATACCCATAATATCTCAATTTACACATGCCTATTGTCTGTCGTTAAGGAGTTCCCTGGTGTATCTTCTAAGTCCAAGGTCCAATGGCAATAAAATTAATATGGGACCACCTTGGAGATATACTGAACCCAATGCAAAAAAAAATATCAAAATCGGTCCACAATTGACGGAAATATCGCAGAACATACATAAATAAAAAAAAAAAAAAAAGCATACATACAACCGAACATAGAACCTCCTCCTTTTTGAAGTCGGTTAAAAAGACACCTATGTTCCTTAACTAGGTGTGCACTGGACATCGCTGACTATTTTGCGTTGTTTCAAATTTGGCGCACCTGTCCTCGTATACCTAATATAACAACAGATAGAATAGATATTGTATTGTAAAATCACATGTTCTACTTTTGTATTAAAAGCTGAAACATAAATTATGTTACTTTTATGGACCTTGGAACATTTTTTGTTGGAATATTTATTACTCGTTTATAAGTAAGGCAAGTGAGCTCTTTTGCCTTTATGAGGACTATTTCTTTCTGCTATTTCATTAACATCAGGTATGAAAGCTATCTCACGATTTAATACGTTCATGGTACTGTCCTAGTTTACTTTGTAATTTAAAACGTTCACTGTTCCCTAAATTGGAAGAATTAGATCAAGCAAAAAGACTTTTCGTTTGCGCACGTTGCAAAAGTTAAATGTTTTCATTGAATAATAATAATCTTTTGATAAATAATAATAAATTTTTGAACAAAAAACCGACTTCAAAAAGCAAACAATAAATATTTGAACTCGGTACCGGTTAGTGCTGTCGGTTACTTGGCACCGACAATTTTTTACAATTTGAAGTGATAAGTGAATTATTTACTAATATTTATATACGTATACTATATTATTTTGCTGAGTTGTACAGCAAGGTACTTTCAGGATTGATATAATAACCATAATAACGGAGTCTATACATTCGTGCTGTTCGCCGTTAAGGAGTCCCCTGATGTATCTTCAAAGTCCAAAGTTCAATACCGATTTCATTAAAATGGGACCACCTTCAAACTATACTAAACCCAACGTAAAAAGAATCATCAAAATCAGTTCATAAACAAAGACGTTATAAAAAAACACAAACGAATTGTCAACCTCCTCCTTTTTGAAGTCGGTTTGTATTCTGACTAGTTTTATGACAGGATACCTATAGGATTGACGTAATACCCATAATATCACAATTTACGCATTCGTATTGTTTGTCGTTAAGGAGTTCCCTGGTGTCCCATCTTCTAAGTCCAAGGTCCAATACCGATGAAACGAAAATGGGACCACCTTGGAGCTACTGAACCTAATGCAAAAAGAATCATCAACATCGATTCATAATTGGCGGAATGATCGCGTAACATACATACAAAAAACAACATACAGTCGAATTGAAGTCGGTTAAAAAGGGATTCCGAGCAAGTTACGTTTTGAATTTTATTTAACTTCTCTCAAAGTTTTTATTTTATGAAATCTGTCAAGAAAGCGAGTCTGTCAAGAAAGCGAGTTGCTTATTACGTTCGAAATAGTGTTAAAACAATAATAAATGTTGTGTAGACCTTGATTCGGATTCACAACAGTTTTGTATGAAATAAAACTATTTTACGGAATTTATCGCGGTTTATTTTTGATTTTTGGTTCCCGACGTTTCGAGTGCTTTGCAGCACCATGGTTACGGGAGGGACTGAGGTGTTAGACGTCTAAAAGGTATAGTTGTTCCGGGGTACCCTCAAACTTCCTTATTAATTTAGTTGATCCGATCTACGCAGAATGAGCTCCCGATATCTTGAAGTCTTGCGGTGTTATGCTTGGTTTTGGATTTGATTATATTAATTACCGGATCCCAAGTCTATGGAAGTACCCAGCCATCTTCTCTATTGAAATAAGGATGTTTTTTAATTTTAATAGCCTCGCGAACCATCCTTGGTAGGAATTGGTGTTCTTTCTCGAGGATTTGTGGTCTATCAAATTTGATGTAATGGCGGGTGCGGTCAAGGATATGTTCACAGACTGCAGACTTTTTTGAGCGACCGTGTTTTAGGTCAGCTATGTGTTCTTTAACCAGAGTTTTTACCGGTCTTTTTGTTTGTCCTATATAAGAGAGACCACATTCACAATCAAGCTTGTATAGGTACTCTTGCATCTTGTATAGGAATCTGGCACTTGACATCTGTCAAAATCTGGTAAAAATTAACTGATCCTCTTAGGCGGCTTATAAAATGTTTTAATTTAAGCACGCTTCAAGATGTAGCCAATCTTGTCCGTGACTCCTTTCATGTAAATTAGTACAGCAGGGAGACGCTTGACTGTGGCTGGTTTCGCTCGGTCACTGTGACGTTGGCGTGAGACTCGAAGTTTATTGTCGTGCAGGACTTGCTTGACATGTTGAAGCTCGGCAGCCAGATGTTTCTTGTTACAAATCCCTTGTGACAAGAAACATCTGGCTGAACAAAGATTTACCCACGATGTCGTCTAACACCTCAGTTTCTCCCGTGACCAAGGGTACTGCAAAGCACTCGAAACGTCGGGAACTAAAAATCAAAAATAAACTGCGATAAAATCCGTATAATAGTTTTATTTCACGTGTAATATTCGCGTAAATCTAATAACAATTTTGTCCTCTAGAGTATAGTATATATTTTTGTTGTCTATGTATATTATGTCTAACAGTGCCTATATCACAAATAATTAAAATAAAAAAATTGTTAAAGTTTGTAAATTTAGGAAGTATTAAGACTTGCTAAAATTAAATACCCATCAAAAATAAATATTCATATAGTGTACAATACGCTCTAATCATCGAAATACTTAATTGATTATTTATATAGTTGTACCTTTCTTTCTACTTTTATGATTATATCTAAGTCACACAGTAAATACATGTTACCAAATAGCATACTGTAACAAAACACGTCCAAACAAGTGCAATAATTTAAACTCCCAATGAAGCCCCGAGGCGTTTTAACAGAACATATTGTAGTCTCCATGCAATTACCAGCTGAATGATGATGATGATTCATTCAGGATCGCCAACAAAATATAATGTTACTTTTTCCGTTTCACCAAGATTATTTTTTTCTGCTTCACGATGTTCTATAGGCAATATAAATGTTACACACTGAAGAGTACTTATAAATTTACTCTAGACTATAAACTATTATGACTTGTTCCTTTTAAACCAAGACACTTTAATTTTGAATAAAAAAATACTTAGCTCTAGTAGCAAAATCTAGAAGTGTCAGTAAAGCGACATTATTTGTAATTTTCCAAACGAAATGAGCTTTTTTAGATAAAAAATCAAATATGCCAACGGAATCTGTTGTCTCGTAATTAAAAGCGGATAGCCGCCTTTAAAGTCTGCAAAACATCTTTTACACAGCGACGGCATCGTATTAATATCGCCAAAAAAGAAAAGTACAGACACATTAAACAACGCTAAGACCTGTAGAAACAAACAATCTCTAAAACAAATAAGGGTCGTAAAAACACAAACAATATGTGCACATACAGCGAAATTGAATTTCATTGAAAAGATCCGGACAAAGATTTCGCAGGTTTCCCGAGGTCGGATTTAGAGAAACACTTAAAGTGGCTTACAGCCCGCGATTGCGTACGATAGGCAAATCCTACGTTCGTCTTTGGAGCAATATAAACTGCCCCTAAATGCGTATGTATCGGGCGAGACCGTGAAATAGCGTCATGTAAGGAAAAAAATATCTTATTTTGGGTTGAAAGGTGCATCTCCACCGAGAGCAAATCATCGCGAACGTGTTTGCGAAATAACCATCACGAGCATAGATTTCGTTCAAGAGTCAGCTAGTTCAGAAGGCTTAGCATGAAAAACTGACGTTAGAATGAAGCTAGCAATTAAGCGTGCTGTAATGTTCATATTTATTTAGTAAATTTGTAGTGTGTCCAGAATGGTTTATCAACTCACTAGTATCACGCTAATGTATGTTTTTCGTGCTAAGCGCTCTGTTCTAACTTTAATCTATGGCTTGTTTGTTTACCGATGATTCTGTCAATATCAAGTTTATAAGATAACCAAAAGTTAATTTGGTGTTTTGGTGTATTAAGATAAATTTACTACTCAATTATTGCTTCTACCGATTATTTATCATTTTTTTTTATTATCTTGTCAAACTTGACATTGGAAGAATCATCAGTTAATGATAGAGCCATAGATTATAATTGGAATTGGAAGATAATAAAATAAATTACAGCTAATCAGAACAACAGTGCGACAAGGATCTTTTGGCCCGTGGATAACACACCCTGCGTTACAGTGAATGATTTCCAAAGAGATATTTCAACCGGTGGGTGTGCATAGTTACTAAATAAGTAAGAACTTGGGTAAATGTCATACCAAACGGCAAATCTGCGACTGTCATGAAGGGATATTTTACTTGATGATAGCATTAGTTCCGATTTTGAATGCGAGCTAAAAGATGACTGTAATCAGTACTAGTGAATATTGAATGTACTCACAAAGTGCGATGTTCGTTTAATTGTAATGAAATTCGTGCTCGCATTAGAACTCGGCTAATGTAAACGTACTCCCTGCTCGAGTTCTTATAGCCGAATGCAAATTATGTGCAAATGCGCGCTATGGAGTCGCCGCCTAAGATTACAGAGGAATGGACTGATAGACGAATCGCGTTTTTCTGAATAGCAGAATTCCTGAAAAAAAAACAATAAAAGAAATAGTGGATACTTATTTGTGTTAGAAAACCTAAATTTACAATCTTCAAATACATAAAAAATATAGTTCCAACTCGTAATTTCCATCACCGTACAAAGGGCCATCCGTTGAAACTAATTTCCATAACCCGTAGATTTCCGTGATATGAATTCCCCTCTTTAGAAAGTAAATTCTTAGCCTGGATTGATATTTTTTCAACTTCTTTTAACCCTCATAAAAGATTTCAGCGAAGACTTGACGGGTTATGGAGGTAACTAAAATAATATAACTTTTTCTTTGTTAGATTTTAGTTGAAATTGACTTTGTATTCATGGATATAAAATTTACACTCGTATACGCAAAAAGCTTTGTGAAAATGTTTCTACCTATAATCTTTTGCTTAAATAAATAGGCAGTCTTTTTTGCGATGATAATAAAACTGTTTTTTTCATCAGGGATGTTTTAGGATGCGTATCATAGCAAATTTATGAATATCTAATAAATGGGTTGTTTTATATTCATACTTTAATTCCAGCTTCAAATCCTATAGATCGTTAATTCCAGGAAGATGCGAGCCACCCTTTCTCTTAATCGCTTCTTGAAATGTTTTACTAGAGGTGGGGTGCATTTTGGTCGGATTAGAAATCTGTACTGGTTGATTTACACACATACTTTACAATATATTTTTGTATATCTTTGAGGGTTTGACAGCTTTTGAAGGCAAGAAAATTCTGTAAATATGGATTGATTTACCATCTATTCCTTGCCTATAAATGTTTTGATATATTTTTTCCAAAAGCGTAGTCAACATCAAATTTAAAATACGATCAGAGGCTACTTCCAAAATAACTTAAATTTTTTATTAATATTAGCCCTGTTAAGAAACTGTCCCACTGTTGGGCACGGGCCTCCTCTCAAACTGAGAGGGTTTAGGCCATAGTCCACCACGCTGGCCCAGTGCGGGTTGGCGAACTTCACACACCTTCGAGAAACTCTTAGGCATGCAGGTTTCCTCACGATGTTTTCCTTCACCGTTAAAGCAAGTGATAATTAATTTTTTATACGCACATGCTTTCGAAAAGACAGAGGTGCGTGCCTGGGTTTGAACCTGAGACCTTTGACTTTGCAGTCCAACGGTCTAACCACTAGGCTATCACTGCTTAATAACTTAACTTAACCGAGAAGAAATAGATTCAAAGGTTTTTTCCTACAAAAAACAGCGATCTTAAAATAAAATGCCATTTATTCTCATACGTCCCAAAATTACGACACAGTATTTAATTAAAAGTATTAAAATTATTTCTCGCTGTAGAATATCATTAAAATTGCTGAAGTGTTAGGCATTCCCTAGAATAATTAAATGACTGATGATGGCCATTAATCGTTTGTAGCATAGCAGTCATACGTGGATATGCCTGCGTGGAGACACTATAATTAATTTCCTGCGATGCAGTACGTGATACTAAGAATGTCCGGTGAAGCTGTAAAGGCCTCGCGGCCCACAGCGTACATCATTCACACACACACACACACACACTAAGAATGTTGTCACGTTCAGTGTAATTTTCTTAGAATAATTTTTGTGCCGTTGTAAATGATAGCGCGAGATTAAATAGTTGTTGGGGCCCTTACTCTCTATGACCGATTAAACACACAACGCGGCGCATTACGACTTTGTAACGAGCAAGGCAAGAGGTACTCTAATGTACGTTAAAATGTTACATATTCACATTAGGTGGTGGTGTGCATATGTGTACATATAAGTGTGAATATGTGTGTGGAAGTGAGTGTGTGTTCGTATGTATGCCTGTGTTCGTGTGTTTATGTGTGTGTCTCACAGGCTAATGCTCGCATGCATGCACCAGCATAACCGCATTACGTCGTTCTAACTACTAGTACTTTCCAGTTTCAATTTTAATCCCACAATCGCAAATAATTGTGAAGGTATAAGAAACATTCAACAAACAGCAGAGTTGTTGAGCCACTATTCGGACACATTATTTCACGTCACTTATTTGAAATTTTTTTGTTTCCTTAAAATATTTTCTTTCAAGTTTGCACTAAATTCATAACAGCTAAAAAACTTTTTGCTCTGTTATTTAATCTTAAGCGCGTACCATGAAACGATTACACAAAAACACACTATGCCGACAACATTCACCCATCACAGTCGCATACAACTGAAAAAGGAGCATCCGTTTTATCAAAAACATTTTACAACTCAGTTTAACTTCGTTCCAAATTTCCATTGCGAATAACAAATGAACATTTTGACATGAATCCCGTTTAAAAAAGTTGTCTTTTTGCGAAACAAAATATTCTGATACGAGTAACTTCATATCCGTGGACAAATTATTAAAAATAAGTGTTTTTTCTTGTTTGTAGAGTATATACTTATTTGTTTTGATCTAGAGAATAAATAGATTAAGTACTAAATGGAATGATTATTTTATGTATGTTATCTGTCTACTAATAACAGCACACAATATTGGAAATACCATTAAGTCTAAAATAAAAATAAACCAGAAGCCGCAGGCGCGCATAAAAGTGAAGCAACAAATACTATTCTCAATAGGAGTAGCGATGCATTTACACGACTAGCCACACACGGTGACCTTCGTGCGAAATAACGTCCTCTGCGCGTGTTAAAATAAATTGAATTATACCATCTTGTGTCGTTCCTGTCTGTAAATATGCTGTTGAGCTCAAAAAGGAACACGATGGGATCATATTTCATACCTAACTCGTGCACTCAACTGCCATATTATTTAAATATCGAATTAATTCTTACGTCCGTAACACACACACACACGCACGCACGCACGCACGCATCATGGTCATGGACACGGAAACAATACGTAATATTTTCTTAAAAAGGTATCTAATGAGATGGTTTTAACATCTAATGTTACCAAGTATTTTACTATACTTACCTATATAAATAAAATCACACTGTTACGCTCAGTAATATTCTCCAAGCAATGTTGGCAAAGGCCCATATTTCGCCGATAGGTCCGAATAAAATAAAGTGCGAGCATACTCTGGACTACTAAGAATAAGAATATTGCGGAAAAAAAATCTCTAAAGCCGTTTTCTAGGCTAGGATTCTTTATCTTTTCTAATAAATCATGCATGCGTGCATGCGTACGTGTAATAGAAATGTACGTAATGTAATAGAAATGTACGTACGTATGTCTAATAGAAAGATGACATACTTAAAATAATCATATGAGTTAGTACTTAACCTGCAAATAAACCCCGTTATAATCTTCCTATTAGCTAGAAAATCATATTTGTTTGTCTAATCTACAATTTCGATTAGTGTTCAAGATGTGGAAAATATGTACCTACGTATGAACGTTAGCGGCGCGTTGGCAACTGAACTCAGGTAATAAAAATGTAAATTCATTGCAAGAAACGTGGCGAATGGCTGCATAAGCTATAATCATTTGTTTGCCTTTTTTACGGTAATTGCAGTAAAAAGTAAACCCTACTATAGTACTTATGAATCGTCGTTTATGAATAAAGAACGTTTATTAATCGTATCAAATCGTAAAAGTAACAAAAAATCCTTTTCTACTTTGGAATGTCATTTCACCTACACGGTCACCAAAACAAATAAAATAAAAAATGAAATCACGTCAATTCAGGAATATCATTCCGCACCAATCCACTGCAAGCAGACGTTACAGTAAACATAACCACGACGCAATACCCGAAGCTACGAAAGCGCCAAAATTACGTTATTTCCTTTAAAAAGGCTTAAAAGGGTGATTTTTCTTCATCCACCAATAACACACACATTGAGTGCGAGACCGACGTCAATTGGGCAGCAAAGTGTCAAGTCTTCGGTAAAAAGTACCACCGACCGATCCCTTTTCAATTACAGTGTCAGACATGTTGAAGCTCGGCAGCCAGATGTTTCTTGTTACAAATCCCTTGTGACAAGAAACATCTGGCTGAACAAAGATTTACCCACGATGTCGTCTAACACCTCAGTTTCTCCCGTGACCAAGGGTACTGCAAAGCACTCGAAACGTCGGGAACTAAAAATCAAAAATAAACTGCGATAAAATCCGTATAATAGTTTTATTTCACGTGTAATATTCGCGTAAATCTAATAACAATTTTGTCCTCTAGAGTATAGTATATATTTTTGTTGTCTATGTATATTATGTCTAACAGTGCCTATATCACAAATAATTAAAATAAAAAAATTGTTAAAGTTTGTAAATTTAGGAAGTATTAAGACTTGCTAAAATTAAATACCCATCAAAAATAAATATTCATATAGTGTACAATACGCTCTAATCATCGAAATACTTAATTGATTATTTATATAGTTGTACCTTTCTTTCTACTTTTATGATTATATCTAAGTCACACAGTAAATACATGTTACCAAATAGCATACTGTAACAAAACACGTCCAAACAAGTGCAATAATTTAAACTCCCAATGAAGCCCCGAGGCGTTTTAACAGAACATATTGTAGTCTCCATGCAATTACCAGCTGAATGATGATGATGATTCATTCAGGATCGCCAACAAAATATAATGTTACTTTTTCCGTTTCACCAAGATTATTTTTTTCTGCTTCACGATGTTCTATAGGCAATATAAATGTTACACACTGAAGAGTACTTATAAATTTACTCTAGACTATAAACTATTATGACTTGTTCCTTTTAAACCAAGACACTTTAATTTTGAATAAAAAAATACTTAGCTCTAGTAGCAAAATCTAGAAGTGTCAGTAAAGCGACATTATTTGTAATTTTCCAAACGAAATGAGCTTTTTTAGATAAAAAATCAAATATGCCAACGGAATCTGTTGTCTCGTAATTAAAAGCGGATAGCCGCCTTTAAAGTCTGCAAAACATCTTTTACACAGCGACGGCATCGTATTAATATCGCCAAAAAAGAAAAGTACAGACACATTAAACAACGCTAAGACCTGTAGAAACAAACAATCTCTAAAACAAATAAGGGTCGTAAAAACACAAACAATATGTGCACATACAGCGAAATTGAATTTCATTGAAAAGATCCGGACAAAGATTTCGCAGGTTTCCCGAGGTCGGATTTAGAGAAACACTTAAAGTGGCTTACAGCCCGCGATTGCGTACGATAGGCAAATCCTACGTTCGTCTTTGGAGCAATATAAACTGCCCCTAAATGCGTATGTATCGGGCGAGACCGTGAAATAGCGTCATGTAAGGAAAAAAATATCTTATTTTGGGTTGAAAGGTGCATCTCCACCGAGAGCAAATCATCGCGAACGTGTTTGCGAAATAACCATCACGAGCATAGATTTCGTTCAAGAGTCAGCTAGTTCAGAAGGCTTAGCATGAAAAACTGACGTTAGAATGAAGCTAGCAATTAAGCGTGCTGTAATGTTCATATTTATTTAGTAAATTTGTAGTGTGTCCAGAATGGTTTATCAACTCACTAGTATCACGCTAATGTATGTTTTTCGTGCTAAGCGCTCTGTTCTAACTTTAATCTATGGCTTGTTTGTTTACCGATGATTCTGTCAATATCAAGTTTATAAGATAACCAAAAGTTAATTTGGTGTTTTGGTGTATTAAGATAAATTTACTACTCAATTATTGCTTCTACCGATTATTTATCATTTTTTTTTATTATCTTGTCAAACTTGACATTGGAAGAATCATCAGTTAATGATAGAGCCATAGATTATAATTGGAATTGGAAGATAATAAAATAAATTACAGCTAATCAGAACAACAGTGCGACAAGGATCTTTTGGCCCGTGGATAACACACCCTGCGTTACAGTGAATGATTTCCAAAGAGATATTTCAACCGGTGGGTGTGCATAGTTACTAAATAAGTAAGAACTTGGGTAAATGTCATACCAAACGGCAAATCTGCGACTGTCATGAAGGGATATTTTACTTGATGATAGCATTAGTTCCGATTTTGAATGCGAGCTAAAAGATGACTGTAATCAGTACTAGTGAATATTGAATGTACTCACAAAGTGCGATGTTCGTTTAATTGTAATGAAATTCGTGCTCGCATTAGAACTCGGCTAATGTAAACGTACTCCCTGCTCGAGTTCTTATAGCCGAATGCAAATTATGTGCAAATGCGCGCTATGGAGTCGCCGCCTAAGATTACAGAGGAATGGACTGATAGACGAATCGCGTTTTTCTGAATAGCAGAATTCCTGAAAAAAAAACAATAAAAGAAATAGTGGATACTTATTTGTGTTAGAAAACCTAAATTTACAATCTTCAAATACATAAAAAATATAGTTCCAACTCGTAATTTCCATCACCGTACAAAGGGCCATCCGTTGAAACTAATTTCCATAACCCGTAGATTTCCGTGATATGAATTCCCCTCTTTAGAAAGTAAATTCTTAGCCTGGATTGATATTTTTTCAACTTCTTTTAACCCTCATAAAAGATTTCAGCGAAGACTTGACGGGTTATGGAGGTAACTAAAATAATATAACTTTTTCTTTGTTAGATTTTAGTTGAAATTGACTTTGTATTCATGGATATAAAATTTACACTCGTATACGCAAAAAGCTTTGTGAAAATGTTTCTACCTATAATCTTTTGCTTAAATAAATAGGCAGTCTTTTTTGCGATGATAATAAAACTGTTTTTTTCATCAGGGATGTTTTAGGATGCGTATCATAGCAAATTTATGAATATCTAATAAATGGGTTGTTTTATATTCATACTTTAATTCCAGCTTCAAATCCTATAGATCGTTAATTCCAGGAAGATGCGAGCCACCCTTTCTCTTAATCGCTTCTTGAAATGTTTTACTAGAGGTGGGGTGCATTTTGGTCGGATTAGAAATCTGTACTGGTTGATTTACACACATACTTTACAATATATTTTTGTATATCTTTGAGGGTTTGACAGCTTTTGAAGGCAAGAAAATTCTGTAAATATGGATTGATTTACCATCTATTCCTTGCCTATAAATGTTTTGATATATTTTTTCCAAAAGCGTAGTCAACATCAAATTTAAAATACGATCAGAGGCTACTTCCAAAATAACTTAAATTTTTTATTAATATTAGCCCTGTTAAGAAACTGTCCCACTGTTGGGCACGGGCCTCCTCTCAAACTGAGAGGGTTTAGGCCATAGTCCACCACGCTGGCCCAGTGCGGGTTGGCGAACTTCACACACCTTCGAGAAACTCTTAGGCATGCAGGTTTCCTCACGATGTTTTCCTTCACCGTTAAAGCAAGTGATAATTAATTTTTTATACGCACATGCTTTCGAAAAGACAGAGGTGCGTGCCTGGGTTTGAACCTGAGACCTTTGACTTTGCAGTCCAACGGTCTAACCACTAGGCTATCACTGCTTAATAACTTAACTTAACCGAGAAGAAATAGATTCAAAGGTTTTTTCCTACAAAAAACAGCGATCTTAAAATAAAATGACATTTATTCTCATACGTCCCAAAATTACGACACAGTATTTAATTAAAAGTATTAAAATTATTTCTCGCTGTAGAATATCATTAAAATTGCTGAAGTGTTAGGCATTCCCTAGAATAATTAAATGACTGATGATGGCCATTAATCGTTTGTAGCATAGCAGTCATACGTGGATATGCCTGCGTGGAGACACTATAATTAATTTCCTGCGATGCAGTACGTGATACTAAGAATGTCCGGTGAAGCTGTAAAGGCCTCGCGGCCCACAGCGTACATCATTCACACACACACACACACACACTAAGAATGTTGTCACGTTCAGTGTAATTTTCTTAGAATAATTTTTGTGCCGTTGTAAATGATAGCGCGAGATTAAATAGTTGTTGGGGCCCTTACTCTCTATGACCGATTAAACACACAACGCGGCGCATTACGACTTTGTAACGAGCAAGGCAAGAGGTACTCTAATGTACGTTAAAATGTTACATATTCACATTAGGTGGTGGTGTGCATATGTGTACATATAAGTGTGAATATGTGTGTGGAAGTGAGTGTGTGTTCGTATGTATGCCTGTGTTCGTGTGTTTATGTGTATGTCTCACAGGCTAATGCTCGCATGCATGCACCAGCATAACCGCATTACGTCGTTCTAACTACTAGTACTTTCCAGTTTCAATTTTAATCCCACAATCGCAAATAATTGTGAAGGTATAAGAAACATTCAACAAACAGCAGAGTTGTTGAGCCACTATTCGGACACATTATTTCACGTCACTTATTTGAAATTTTTTTGTTTCCTTAAAATATTTTCTTTCAAGTTTGCACTAAATTCATAACAGCTAAAAAACTTTTTGCTCTGTTATTTAATCTTAAGCGCGTACCATGAAACGATTACACAAAAACACACTATGCCGACAACATTCACCCATCACAGTCGCATACAACTGAAAAAGGAGCATCCGTTTTATCAAAAACATTTTACAACTCAGTTTAACTTCGTTCCAAATTTCCATTGCGAATAACAAATGAACATTTTGACATGAATCCCGTTTAAAAAAGTTGTCTTTTTGCGAAACAAAATATTCTGATACGAGTAACTTCATATCCGTGGACAAATTATTAAAAATAAGTGTTTTTTCTTGTTTGTAGAGTATATACTTATTTGTTTTGATCTAGAGAATAAATAGATTAAGTACTAAATGGAATGATTATTTTATGTATGTTATCTGTCTACTAATAACAGCACACAATATTGGAAATACCATTAAGTCTAAAATAAAAATAAACCAGAAGCCGCAGGCGCGCATAAAAGTGAAGCAACAAATACTATTCTCAATAGGAGTAGCGATGCATTTACACGACTAGCCACACACGGTGACCTTCGTGCGAAATAACGTCCTCTGCGCGTGTTAAAATAAATTGAATTATACCATCTTGTGTCGTTCCTGTCTGTAAATATGCTGTTGAGCTCAAAAAGGAACACGATGGGATCATATTTCATACCTAACTCGTGCACTCAACTGCCATATTATTTAAATATCGAATTAATTCTTACGTCCGTAACACACACACACACGCACGCACGCACGCACGCATCATGGTCATGGACACGGAAACAATACGTAATATTTTCTTAAAAAGGTATCTAATGAGATGGTTTTAACATCTAATGTTACCAAGTATTTTACTATACTTACCTATATAAATAAAATCACACTGTTACGCTCAGTAATATTCTCCAAGCAATGTTGGCAAAGGCCCATATTTCGCCGATAGGTCCGAATAAAATAAAGTGCGAGCATACTCTGGACTACTAAGAATAAGAATATTGCGGAAAAAAAATCTCTAAAGCCGTTTTCTAGGCTAGGATTCTTTATCTTTTCTAATAAATCATGCATGCGTGCATGCGTACGTGTAATAGAAATGTACGTAATGTAATAGAAATGTACGTACGTATGTCTAATAGAAAGATGACATACTTAAAATAATCATATGAGTTAGTACTTAACCTGCAAATAAACCCCGTTATAATCTTCCTATTAGCTAGAAAATCATATTTGTTTGTCTAATCTACAATTTCGATTAGTGTTCAAGATGTGGAAAATATGTACCTACGTATGAACGTTAGCGGCGCGTTGGCAACTGAACTCAGGTAATAAAAATGTAAATTCATTGCAAGAAACGTGGCGAATGGCTGCATAAGCTATAATCATTTGTTTGCCTTTTTTACGGTAATTGCAGTAAAAAGTAAACCCTACTATAGTACTTATGAATCGTCGTTTATGAATAAAGAACGTTTATTAATCGTATCAAATCGTAAAAGTAACAAAAAATCCTTTTCTACTTTGGAATGTCATTTCACCTACACGGTCACCAAAACAAATAAAATAAAAAATGAAATCACGTCAATTCAGGAATATCATTCCGCACCAATCCACTGCAAGCAGACGTTACAGTAAACATAACCACGACGCAATACCCGAAGCTACGAAAGCGCCAAAATTACGTTATTTCCTTTAAAAAGGCTTAAAAGGGTGATTTTTCTTCATCCACCAATAACACACACATTGAGTGCGAGACCGACGTCAATTGGGCAGCAAAGTGTCAAGTCTTCGGTAAAAAGTACCACCGACCGATCCCTTTTCAATTACAGTGTCAGACATGTTGAAGCTCGGCAGCCAGATGTTTCTTGTTACAAATCCCTTGTGACAAGAAACATCTGGCTGAACAAAGATTTACCCACGATGTCGTCTAACACCTCAGTTTCTCCCGTGACCAAGGGTACTGCAAAGCACTCGAAACGTCGGGAACTAAAAATCAAAAATAAACTGCGATAAAATCCGTATAATAGTTTTATTTCACGTGTAATATTCGCGTAAATCTAATAACAATTTTGTCCTCTAGAGTATAGTATATATTTTTGTTGTCTATGTATATTATGTCTAACAGTGCCTATATCACAAATAATTAAAATAAAAAAATTGTTAAAGTTTGTAAATTTAGGAAGTATTAAGACTTGCTAAAATTAAATACCCATCAAAAATAAATATTCATATAGTGTACAATACGCTCTAATCATCGAAATACTTAATTGATTATTTATATAGTTGTACCTTTCTTTCTACTTTTATGATTATATCTAAGTCACACAGTAAATACATGTTACCAAATAGCATACTGTAACAAAACACGTCCAAACAAGTGCAATAATTTAAACTCCCAATGAAGCCCCGAGGCGTTTTAACAGAACATATTGTAGTCTCCATGCAATTACCAGCTGAATGATGATGATGATTCATTCAGGATCGCCAACAAAATATAATGTTACTTTTTCCGTTTCACCAAGATTATTTTTTTCTGCTTCACGATGTTCTATAGGCAATATAAATGTTACACACTGAAGAGTACTTATAAATTTACTCTAGACTATAAACTATTATGACTTGTTCCTTTTAAACCAAGACACTTTAATTTTGAATAAAAAAATACTTAGCTCTAGTAGCAAAATCTAGAAGTGTCAGTAAAGCGACATTATTTGTAATTTTCCAAACGAAATGAGCTTTTTTAGATAAAAAATCAAATATGCCAACGGAATCTGTTGTCTCGTAATTAAAAGCGGATAGCCGCCTTTAAAGTCTGCAAAACATCTTTTACACAGCGACGGCATCGTATTAATATCGCCAAAAAAGAAAAGTACAGACACATTAAACAACGCTAAGACCTGTAGAAACAAACAATCTCTAAAACAAATAAGGGTCGTAAAAACACAAACAATATGTGCACATACAGCGAAATTGAATTTCATTGAAAAGATCCGGACAAAGATTTCGCAGGTTTCCCGAGGTCGGATTTAGAGAAACACTTAAAGTGGCTTACAGCCCGCGATTGCGTACGATAGGCAAATCCTACGTTCGTCTTTGGAGCAATATAAACTGCCCCTAAATGCGTATGTATCGGGCGAGACCGTGAAATAGCGTCATGTAAGGAAAAAAATATCTTATTTTGGGTTGAAAGGTGCATCTCCACCGAGAGCAAATCATCGCGAACGTGTTTGCGAAATAACCATCACGAGCATAGATTTCGTTCAAGAGTCAGCTAGTTCAGAAGGCTTAGCATGAAAAACTGACGTTAGAATGAAGCTAGCAATTAAGCGTGCTGTAATGTTCATATTTATTTAGTAAATTTGTAGTGTGTCCAGAATGGTTTATCAACTCACTAGTATCACGCTAATGTATGTTTTTCGTGCTAAGCGCTCTGTTCTAACTTTAATCTATGGCTTGTTTGTTTACCGATGATTCTGTCAATATCAAGTTTATAAGATAACCAAAAGTTAATTTGGTGTTTTGGTGTATTAAGATAAATTTACTACTCAATTATTGCTTCTACCGATTATTTATCATTTTTTTTTATTATCTTGTCAAACTTGACATTGGAAGAATCATCAGTTAATGATAGAGCCATAGATTATAATTGGAATTGGAAGATAATAAAATAAATTACAGCTAATCAGAACAACAGTGCGACAAGGATCTTTTGGCCCGTGGATAACACACCCTGCGTTACAGTGAATGATTTCCAAAGAGATATTTCAACCGGTGGGTGTGCATAGTTACTAAATAAGTAAGAACTTGGGTAAATGTCATACCAAACGGCAAATCTGCGACTGTCATGAAGGGATATTTTACTTGATGATAGCATTAGTTCCGATTTTGAATGCGAGCTAAAAGATGACTGTAATCAGTACTAGTGAATATTGAATGTACTCACAAAGTGCGATGTTCGTTTAATTGTAATGAAATTCGTGCTCGCATTAGAACTCGGCTAATGTAAACGTACTCCCTGCTCGAGTTCTTATAGCCGAATGCAAATTATGTGCAAATGCGCGCTATGGAGTCGCCGCCTAAGATTACAGAGGAATGGACTGATAGACGAATCGCGTTTTTCTGAATAGCAGAATTCCTGAAAAAAAAACAATAAAAGAAATAGTGGATACTTATTTGTGTTAGAAAACCTAAATTTACAATCTTCAAATACATAAAAAATATAGTTCCAACTCGTAATTTCCATCACCGTACAAAGGGCCATCCGTTGAAACTAATTTCCATAACCCGTAGATTTCCGTGATATGAATTCCCCTCTTTAGAAAGTAAATTCTTAGCCTGGATTGATATTTTTTCAACTTCTTTTAACCCTCATAAAAGATTTCAGCGAAGACTTGACGGGTTATGGAGGTAACTAAAATAATATAACTTTTTCTTTGTTAGATTTTAGTTGAAATTGACTTTGTATTCATGGATATAAAATTTACACTCGTATACGCAAAAAGCTTTGTGAAAATGTTTCTACCTATAATCTTTTGCTTAAATAAATAGGCAGTCTTTTTTGCGATGATAATAAAACTGTTTTTTTCATCAGGGATGTTTTAGGATGCATATCATAGCAAATTTATGAATATCTAATAAATGGGTTGTTTTATATTCATACTTTAATTCCAGCTTCAAATCCTATAGATCGTTAATTCCAGGAAGATGCGAGCCACCCTTTCTCTTAATCGCTTCTTGAAATGTTTTACTAGAGGTGGGGTGCATTTTGGTTGGATTAGAAATCTGTACTGGTTGATTTACACACATACTTTACAATATATTTTTGTATATCTTTGAGGGTTTGACAGCTTTTGAAGGCAAGAAAATTCTGTAAATATGGATTGATTTACCATCTATTCCTTGCCTATAAATGTTTTGATATATTTTTTCCAAAAGCGTAGTCAACATCAAATTTAAAATACGATCAGAGGCTACTTCCAAAATAACTTAAATTTTTTATTAATATTAGCCCTGTTAAGAAACTGTCCCACTGTTGGGCACGGGCCTCCTCTCAAACTGAGAGGGTTTAGGCCATAGTCCACCACGCTGGCCCAGTGCGGGTTGGCGAACTTCACACACCTTCGAGAAACTCTTAGGCATGCAGGTTTCCTCACGATGTTTTCCTTCACAGTTAAAGCAAGTGATAATTAATTTTTTATACGCACATGCTTTCGAAAAGACAGAGGTGCGTGCCTGGGTTTGAACCTGAGACCTTTGACTTTGCAGTCCAACGGTCTAACCACTAGGCTATCACTGCTTAATAACTTAACTTAACCGAGAAGAAATAGATTCAAAGGTTTTTTCCTACAAAAAACAGCGATCTTAAAATAAAATGCCATTTATTCTCATACGTCCCAAAATTACGACACAGTATTTAATTAAAAGTATTAAAATTATTTCTCGCTGTAGAATATCATTAAAATTGCTGAAGTGTTAGGCATTCCCTAGAATAATTAAATGACTGATGATGGCCATTAATCGTTTGTAGCATAGCAGTCATACGTGGATATGCCTGCGTGGAGACACTATAATTAATTTCCTGCGATGCAGTACGTGATACTAAGAATGTCCGGTGAAGCTGTAAAGGCCTCGCGGCCCACAGCGTACATCATTCACACACACACACACACACACACTAAGAATGTTGTCACGTTCAGTGTAATTTTCTTAGAATAATTTTTGTGCCGTTGTAAATGATAGCGCGAGATTAAATAGTTGTTGGGGCCCTTACTCTCTATGACCGATTAAACACACAACGCGGCGCATTACGACTTTGTAACGAGCAAGGCAAGAGGTACTCTAATGTACGTTAAAATGTTACATATTCACATTAGGTGGTGGTGTGCATATGTGTACATATAAGTGTGAATATGTGTGTGGAAGTGAGTGTGTGTTCGTATGTATGCCTGTGTTCGTGTGTTTATGTGTGTGTCTCACAGGCTAATGCTCGCATGCATGCACCAGCATAACCGCATTACGTCGTTCTAACTACTAGTACTTTCCAGTTTCAATTTTAATCCCACAATCGCAAATAATTGTGAAGGTATAAGAAACATTCAACAAACAGCAGAGTTGTTGAGCCACTATTCGGACACATTATTTCACGTCACTTATTTGAAATTTTTTTGTTTCCTTAAAATATTTTCTTTCAAGTTTGCACTAAATTCATAACAGCTAAAAAACTTTTTGCTCTGTTATTTAATCTTAAGCGCGTACCATGAAACGATTACACAAAAACACACTATGCCGACAACATTCACCCATCACAGTCGCATACAACTGAAAAAGGAGCATCCGTTTTATCAAAAACATTTTACAACTCAGTTTAACTTCGTTCCAAATTTCCATTGCGAATAACAAATGAACATTTTGACATGAATCCCGTTTAAAAAAGTTGTCTTTTTGCGAAACAAAATATTCTGATACGAGTAACTTCATATCCGTGGACAAATTATTAAAAATAAGTGTTTTTTCTTGTTTGTAGAGTATATACTTATTTGTTTTGATCTAGAGAATAAATAGATTAAGTACTAAATGGAATGATTATTTTATGTATGTTATCTGTCTACTAATAACAGCACACAATATTGGAAATACCATTAAGTCTAAAATAAAAATAAACCAGAAGCCGCAGGCGCGCATAAAAGTGAAGCAACAAATACTATTCTCAATAGGAGTAGCGATGCATTTACACGACTAGCCACACACGGTGACCTTCGTGCGAAATAACGTCCTCTGCGCGTGTTAAAATAAATTGAATTATACCATCTTGTGTCGTTCCTGTCTGTAAATATGCTGTTGAGCTCAAAAAGGAACACGATGGGATCATATTTCATACCTAACTCGTGCACTCAACTGCCATATTATTTAAATATCGAATTAATTCTTACGTCCGTAACACACACACACACGCACGCACGCACGCACGCATCATGGTCATGGACACGGAAACAATACGTAATATTTTCTTAAAAAGGTATCTAATGAGATGGTTTTAACATCTAATGTTACCAAGTATTTTACTATACTTACCTATATAAATAAAATCACACTGTTACGCTCAGTAATATTCTCCAAGCAATGTTGGCAAAGGCCCATATTTCGCCGATAGGTCCGAATAAAATAAAGTGCGAGCATACTCTGGACTACTAAGAATAAGAATATTGCGGAAAAAAAATCTCTAAAGCCGTTTTCTAGGCTAGGATTCTTTATCTTTTCTAATAAATCATGCATGCGTGCATGCGTACGTGTAATAGAAATGTACGTAATGTAATAGAAATGTACGTACGTATGTCTAATAGAAAGATGACATACTTAAAATAATCATATGAGTTAGTACTTAACCTGCAAATAAACCCCGTTATAATCTTCCTATTAGCTAGAAAATCATATTTGTTTGTCTAATCTACAATTTCGATTAGTGTTCAAGATGTGGAAAATATGTACCTACGTATGAACGTTAGCGGCGCGTTGGCAACTGAACTCAGGTAATAAAAATGTAAATTCATTGCAAGAAACGTGGCGAATGGCTGCATAAGCTATAATCATTTGTTTGCCTTTTTTACGGTAATTGCAGTAAAAAGTAAACCCTACTATAGTACTTATGAATCGTCGTTTATGAATAAAGAACGTTTATTAATCGTATCAAATCGTAAAAGTAACAAAAAATCCTTTTCTACTTTGGAATGTCATTTCACCTACACGGTCACCAAAACAAATAAAATAAAAAATGAAATCACGTCAATTCAGGAATATCATTCCGCACCAATCCACTGCAAGCAGACGTTACAGTAAACATAACCACGACGCAATACCCGAAGCTACGAAAGCGCCAAAATTACGTTATTTCCTTTAAAAAGGCTTAAAAGGGTGATTTTTCTTCATCCACCAATAACACACACATTGAGTGCGAGACCGACGTCAATTGGGCAGCAAAGTGTCAAGTCTTCGGTAAAAAGTACCACCGACCGATCCCTTTTCAATTACAGTGTCAGACAGTGCTAACCAAGCGTTGGGAAATGTTGAGTGAGATTCGCTGGGTACGCTTAGGAATCTTAATGTGAAGTCGATTGTATAGTTAGTTATGTTGAGATACGTTAAGATTTTCGATTTATAAAATGGGAAAGATATGATCACTGTATTTCGTAAGTATGTACTTAGACATTACGTTTGGTAGTCAAAGAACAACACTACCTTCTTTTGAGAAGATTAGCGAACAAATCTACAGTACAAATAATGGAGAAAGGGCCAAGCCTACTTAATACAAAACTAACACTTTCTGCCTCTGAATGCTTAGTTAAGTATAGGAATATTTAAATTTGTATCAGAGTTCCTTTTAAAACATAGAAAGTATGTGTGTGTCGGTGTGTGAGTGATGTGCGCTGTTGGCCGCGAGGCCTTCACCGGACACCGGCTTCACCGGACTTAAGGGCGAGCGTGCAACCGCTAAGCTCGAGCCAGAAGGGCAAGGGGCGACATACTTGAGGGCACCTTGAAGGCGCCCTCGGTCGGGACAGTCAATGTGGGGGGACGGGGTGCACTACTAAGTGCACCGGTCAACCGCCGGCTATGGGAGGGGATCTATGACTACGTCGTCGTCGCCCGTATTCTGAGCGGAAAGAATGGATGACAAAGCATCGGGGGGATCGGCGGCAGGAGTGGGGGGGGATCGTAGTCGGCGGCGGCTACGATTAACGGATTCGCATGGGTAGATGCGTTCGCGAAGTGCCGTGTTGTCACCTTTTTAATATAGGCACGAATAGGTTCGAGACCTAGATCGGAGTGGAGATCGACATTCTGTACGCACCAGGGGGCTCCTCCGGCTTTACGGAGGAAGCGATTTTGAACCGCTTGGAGTTTATCGATGTGAAAGGGGGCCGAATGCCCGAACACAACACACGCATAAGTCATGATGGGTCGAACGCAAGTTTTGTAAAGCGTCACCTTATATCTAAGGGGCATTTTACTGCGCTTGCAGATTAACGAATGGAGACGACCGAGCACAAAGGATGCTCGGTGACGGATCCGCTTGATGTGCGGGCCGAAGGACATGGTACTGTTTAGGGTGACCCCTAGATATTTGACCTCTTTGACCCAGAGAATGGGTCGGTCGAACATGGTCACTTGACCGAGATTACTTCTAGGGCGGCGCAGGGAGTGGCGCGGGGTGGCACCTCTGGAGAAGAACAGCGCAGTGCTCTTGTCCGGGTTCACCTCAATACGCCACTTCCTGAACCAATTCCCTAGGGAATTGGCGGTTGCCTGAAGGTTTCTAGTAATGAAATCCTTACTCTTATGCGAGACGTAGAGAGCGGTATCATCCGCAAATAGGGCTAGATGCACCTTACTCGAACGAGGAATGTCGTTCAAGTAAAGGCTAAACAGGAGGGGCGAGAGAGCTGAGCCCTACGGGACTCCAGCTCGGGTGGAGTGGGAGTGGAGCGCGTCATTTCGACGCGATATCGGAAGGCGCGATTTGATAAGAAGTCTCGTATGATGAGCACGAGTCTGTCCGGTACACCCATTTGGTAGAGCTTGTAGATTAAGTCGAATGCCTTCGCGACGTCGAAGAAGAGGGCGCCCGTGTAGACGGGTTTGGGTCTGTTAAGACCGGAGAGGATGTGCTCCGTGATGCGGTGCACTTGGTGGACGCAGGAGTGTTTGGCTCGAAAGCCGAACTGCTCGTCGATAAGGATACCCCTGGACACTACAAAGTATTTGAGGCGCGCCAGAAGTAGGCGCTCGTAGACCTTAGCCAGGGAGTTGAGAAGACTAATAGGGCGGTGGTTCGCGGGGAGATTACGAGGTTTGCCGGGCTTGGGAATGCCTATGACGTCTGCTTCCTTCCACTTAGCGGGGAAGGTGCAGTTCATCATGGCGGCGTCCAATGCCGTCAGAGCTGGACGCTTTTTTGGTTTTGAGACCCATAATGAGTTCTTCGACCTCCGTTTGGGTGATAGGAGGTAAGGAATCGGCGGGGGGGAGGGTGCCCTGCGCTCGACTTCCCTGTCGACCGCGTCAACGTGGGACTGGTCGACGGATAGATAGCTGGGGGTGCACTGGCTCTCGAGGGAGTCGGCGAGAAGCTCGGCCTTTTCGTCGTCGTCGAAGGCTGGGGGTGCGCCTGAAGGGTGGGACAGCGGGGGCATGCCAGTCGTGGAGTCGGTTTTGAGGGTACGCGCCAGCTGCCAGTAGGCCAGGTGCGATAGTGCGAGGCCCCTTAGGAAGTCACCCTACCGTTCCTCGCGGACCTCCGCGACACAACGCTTTACCTCACGTTGTAAAGCGCGCATCCGGGCCCGATTGGCATCGGTGGGGTAAGAGTCGTGCGCTCGGATTGAGGCATTCTTGGAACGAATGAGATCCCTAACATCGTCCGGCAGTCGAAAGCGGTTGAGGTTGAGATCTTCCGCCTCGACTTGCTTAGACGATCGACTGACAGCCGATTGGATGTGGTCGGTGAAGGCATCTACGGTCTGATCGGTGTCCTGAGGGGACGGGATGGAGTCCGAGCTGAGGGGGAGGGGGGAGGGTCGGCATCCGCCAAGGCCGTGCCGTGCCAATCCACCACCGTCTTTTTGGGTCGCTGAGGGGCAGAAGGGGGGGAACCGAGTCTTATGACTACAGGTCGATGGTCAGAGTCGAGCTCCTGGACTTAGACTTAGAAGTCTAAGGAGTGCAGCCGTAAGGTAACCCCCTTCAGAAGCGCCATGTCCAGGACGTCGGGTTGGTGGTTGGGATTGCCGGGATAGTGGGTAAGGTGCATAGGTGCGATGACGTCAAAGTCGAGAAGGTCGACCAGGGCGTCAAGGCTCCTACCGTTAGGGGAAGTGGTGAGACCATTCCAGGCCACGTGCTTACTGTTGAAGTCGCCCGTCAGAATGACGGCGCTTCCCTGATTGAGAAGTGCTTCAAGGTCCCTCCTGAGGACGAGTTTAGTGGGGGAAAGGTATACGGAGGCAATCATGATGGGCTGGTGCCCAGTGAGAGAGATGCGACAGATCAAGGCTTCGATGTTGGTGAGCGCAGGGGGATCGAGAGGGATGCAGTGAAGGGACCTCCTGTAGTAAATGAGAGTACCGCCTCCACGGGAGCCGATCCTGTCATTACGCACGAGGTTGTAGTTTGCGATCCTAGGGTCGCGTTGCGCGGGCTTGAGGAATGTTTTCTGCACTAGGAAGATATCAAGCTGGTGATCTCGGAGGAAATCAGCAACCTGATCTCGCTAGGAGCGAAGGCCATCGGCGTTAAAAAACGCCAGGGATAGGTTGCGGGGCTTAAGATGGGAAGGTCGTAAATCCATTATTGGGTGCGGGGGGGTTGGGTTCTGAGGGACGCCAGGACGTCAGAGACGGTCAGGAGAACCTGGTCCACCAAGTTGGTGGCGGCGTGGAGTTTGAGGGTGAGTTTTTGGACTCTGAGGATCAACGCGGGGCTTATTGCTGCCGAAACGTTCATAATCAGGGTAAAATCCTGGCTGACGTTTGTGGACAGAGGGGGACAAGCCACCGCCAAGGTTCTGGAGAAATCAGAAGCCCTGGCTAGAGAAGTCCCCAAGGCCAGAGCTCAAGCCCTTCCGAGTTGGCCACCCTCTGAAGAAGGGAGGCGAGCGCTCGGGTCCCGCTCAAGACTGGCTTACGCGTGTGACGGTGTCACCGTTAGGCGTCCACCAGTCTTACTACGAACGGACAAAAGTCGTGGTTTTAAAACCAAACACTACCACCTAACCGAAAACCATTACAAAAAAAACGCGGGAAAGGTCGACCGCCGTTAGAACGGCGCGTCTACCTATCGACCCACGTAATTAGTTACGCGCGAGCGAAACGCACAGACGTGATCACACAAAGATGTTGTTGCATACGCGCGAGCGAATGAAAACACGTAATTGTGCAAGTACGTAAGCACGTAAGCGCGGCGAGACGAACTACGTAGGCATTCGACCCGAAAAATCGTTAGGAAAACGCGGGAAGGCCGACCGCCGTTAGAACGGCGCATCTACCTATCGAGTCACGTAATTAATTACGCGCGAGCCAAACGCAAAGTCGTTAATTACATATGCTCGAGCAAATGTAAAAAAAACGTAATCACGCAAAAGCGGGCGAGACCAACTACGCAAATAGATCGAAACTAAATACGCGCGAGAGATAGGGAGCGGGCGGGCTGCGCAGAGACACGACCGAACGCGAGGCCGGCACGGCCAGAACTACATAGAAAGTAACGGAGTTAGAAGTATTAGAACAATTTACTTAAGAATTAAAATGTTATCGACAGGAAATCTTTTTAGCGTTTCCACGCCAAACATGCTTATAATTATATGAATGCAGCCCATAAGGTGGCCACGCCGATTGCATTGTCGGAAGCAGGCGTCAAATCTTGCTGCGTGCTTTTTATTTCTCGCCCCCTTGCCCTTTTGACTTCTTAAGACGTGTATCTACACCAATCCAATGAAGAATATCTGACATACTAAATTATAAAAAAATGTGTCAACTTTTCCGAAAATAAATCTAAGTACGCATTCTAAAAGCAATTTGATTGAATACGGCTTTACATAACCTAATCTGAAAACCATTAAGAATGATCCTTTTATCCATAGGAAAAATAAAATAATATTATTAATTTTAAATGCGTCTCTTTTACAAATAAGATTTATGACAAAATATTTATTCGTTGTTTTTAATGCAGATGTGGAACGAAATGGGAACAAAGTTAACCTTTGCACCGAACACAAATCTATTTGGCATGATGTCGAGATGTCAAGCCGTCTTGCTCACATTACACGTTTTTCAAATGAGTACGAATGCAACAGAATATTTGTTGTTAATAAAACGTTACGCGGTTTACTCATGCTCCTCTGTTTTACTGAATTCGTTGGACATTTCAAGTGCTTTTTTAACGTAGAATTTTTACGTTTGTTTTTAAAACAACAATGCTCTGAAAGGGTTTTTTTCAATGTTGTGGTTTTGCTAGGGTTTTCGAGTTGGTTTATGTGAATTGTCTGGATAAATATATAGGTACGTAATAACGGACTGAATAATAAAATAAGACTCTGTGTGTTTGATATAAAGATAACATTCAAAAGGATTTGTGTGTGCACGCACGCACGTGAGTTCGTGCGTGTGTGCTTGCAAGCATGCGTGCGTCCGTGTGGGTGTGCGTAAGTGCGTGCATGCGTACGTGTGTGTGTGTGTGTGTGCGTGTTTGTGTGTGTGTGTGTGAGTGATTTTACTTTACAGCTTTACTGAACAAGAAGGTGAGCGTGCAACCACTACGTTCAAGCCAAAAGGGCAGGGGGGCAATTAGCTCAAGGGAGTCTCAAGGAGGAACTCGGCTTGGGCAGTCGTTATGGGGGAAGGCATATAGGGAGTCTCAGATGTCTCGCCGTGGTGCTCTGCACTGGCCGGCGGGCAAGGGATTTTTGAACTCGCCGGCATGGTCGGTGTCTGGTCCTGTGTGCGGTATCTGTATTCGAAAGAAGGGAAGTAAGGGCATCGGGAAGTTCGGTGAGAATATGCCGCGGGCAGCGATATCGGCTGATAGGAGGGAACCAAAACGGCATATAGACATTTTTTTATTCAGTTTAAGGATACCCATAAAATGATAGCTAACTTTCTTTATCTGGTACTAAGACCTTTAGATCACCAGAAAATGCAATGGTAATACTGAAGGAATATATTATTTTTTATATAGTTACAAAACCTCATATCTAATAAATTGATCGTACCCAAATTCAGTTTACAAGGCCATCTGTGACTGTAAATGCAAACCTTGTAAAAATAAAATCTGCCAGTGTGGAATAAAATACTCGGCAAGATTGTCGGTGTGTGTGTTTGGTTTTAGACACTTACGAGATTTTCGCTCGTCGTCGACGTTATTTGACTCTATACACTAAATTGTTTGTAACCCTAAACCCCGATAATATACTCGCCGAAGTGGATAATGTCAATGGCACTTATTTAGCTCTTCTCGACTTTTCACGTGCATTTGACAGTATAAATATACTATTGCTTCTATGTAAGTTGTCATATTACGGTTTTGACGATCACTCGAGTAGATGGTTCGATAGTTATTTAAGTTGTCGATATCAAACTCTTAAACTTCAAAGAGCAGATGGCACTTATGTTACTTAATCCCGTTAAGTCTAAATGCATGGTTCTAGGTACTGTACAGTAGTAATTTTGGATACAAATATTGAACTTGTCAACGAAGCCAAAAATCAAGGCATTACCTTCGATTATTTGCTACGATTTGAGAGCCACGTGCTAAGTCTTGTAAGAAATTGCTTTTACAGGTTAAAATACTGTATAAGATTCGCAACTTTCTTTCTGAAACGGCACGAACCACTTTATGCGACTTCCTTATCTGGTCAAGGCTTAACTACGGTGATCTAGTCTATGGTCTCCGGCTGCTATCTCGGACTCAGCGGCTAATTCAGCGCGTGCAAAATGCCCTATCTCGATATTGTCTTAATATCCCTCCGCGTACACACGTTTCACCTTTTATTAATCGGGCCTCCATGGTAAACATAGAATCACGCAGGCAGTTGCATCTTGCGGCTTGACCTGACCAAATGGAAACAACCTGACTATCTGTATGGCAAACTTAAATTTTCCGCTTTCCTGCCACAATCGCTACGGATCAGATATGGCCAGGTCAACGTGGCCACCGTTGTCGACTCACACGCACAGAACAGTAGCATTTAATAGCAGTTTTCACTACCAGGCGACTAAGTGTTGGAACAATATACTACCTCCTATAAGAAATGCTACTACAAGGGTAACTTTTAAAAACTACTACAAGGGTAACGTTTAAAATATGCAATTTTGGAGATGCAAAAACTAGGTTTACGCTTCAATCGTCCTGGTCTGGTATAGTCCTAACATGAATTCAATATATATTTTTTGCCACGAATAAATAATATTATATGTATTCTTCTTTTTATACATATAGTTTATTTAGAATTTTTGGTTTCATGTCTGTAAAGCTGCACGAGTTTCTTGCGTAAATATCATGGTTGCAGCTGAAAATCAGTGTATTGCTCCTTGAGCAAATGACGCGCTGAGCTGTGGCCCTTTTGTACCACTATGACACACGTACTACAGTAAAATTATAATTTAAACTGTACTGCATGATTTTATTGTTTTTTAGGAAAATATTTTTTACAGTGTGTCCTTTTGTTGCAAATAAACTTATTATCTATCTATCTATCTTACCCTGTTGCCAATACCCTCTGCTCCCTACCTACCTCTGCTGATCATTGCGGTTGGAACATTCCCGTGCAATGAAGCTTGCCATTAATGAAATTGTTTAATTAAGCACTACGCAATTTAATGGTTCGATACTTTTGCGGTTTTATATTGAAAATTTAATTACTGGGTCTGCAATTTTGTTGAATATAACTCCTGATGATAAACTGCATTTACGTAATTACTTGTTAAGTTTAACCATAAATTACCTTTTATTATTATAAAAATACAACCTAGCCACAATACTAGCAACCATCTGCCGCTTTCATCAGACACGGGACACCGGGTCCGGGTCTACAGTGCTCGTTAAGCCTAGTCCAATAAGCTCAAATACGACGGCATTATGTTGAGTAGTGGGGTAATTCCGTTGGCCACCTTCCAGCTCCATCATCAGACCCTGGAAACTTGTCAAGACGTATCCAACGAGCCCAAACACGACAGGGTTGTGTTGAGTAGTTGGATAGTTCCGTTGGTCACCCTGAAAAGTATAGACCTTAGTATTTGATAAAAATTTTAACGTGAAACCTCTGCACAATTCTGTGAAAAATGACTTTAGCCGTTGAGCAGATGTACAAAAAAGTCTTTCTGAAACATGAAGGTTACTGTGGTATCACTGAGATACGAATTCCTGTCACCAAACATACTAACAAAATAAGGCTCTCAGGCAATATGAACTTAGGGTGGAGTGAGGGCGATTGGTGCTAACCAAGGTCCAGTGCATGGTAGATATTTTATTCAAAGGAACGTGTAGCTTTTTACTATGTGAACTTGTCTTAGGCTTTAGAAAAGTTTTATACTAAGCATAAGTTTTCCCTTGACACTGCCCGTCTGAACCTTAATATACGTATATGGTCAAGTTTACTTATCTACCAAACCACAGATATTTGATAAGAGATATTATGCTCTTTTTTCTTAAGTATAATGTTTGTCTCTACGATCATGCAAAAAACATGCTATTCAAGCAAAGGTTTATCTCACATGCATTATGGTTATCCATTTCTCTGTACTCAATTGATCCAACCATTTCCAAGTCAATCTATATTTATTTCAACTACAAATATCCTGTAAAAATATATTCAGTGAACCCCTTAAAACAAATAAAAAACACTAGAATGAGCTATCTCTTTAAGTAGATTATTAAATTAATATATAACAGGCACAGTCCTGTTACAGATTTTTTTTTATATATGGATTTTATTTATGGGTTTTCTCATCGCAAGATGAAGCTAAAAAGCATTACAAGAGTGTACGAATATTACCTACCTATAATCATACCGAACTAACTAAGATAACTTGGTGTGACTACCTACAGTTTAATTCATTTTTTCGATGTCACACCGCCATGATAATTTGGTTTGACTATGGGTGATTTAATTTATGCGTTATCACATCGGTATGATTACGGTTACTTTGCGAATATTTGACAAAAATAAATACAATGAACATCACAAACGAATGCACGTAACATACAACAATTTGATTATAGTAACGAACCACACAAGCTAAGTGATTCATTAACGGACAGTCACGTCAGTGTAAATTGTTTAATTTATTTTATTGAAGCCTTTACAATCCATTTAAGCCTTTACAATTCATCGAAACAATAACACAATAATACATGGGAAGCATTTTACAAAACGGGTCTTATTTAGAAACAATTAAGGCTAACGAGCGTACGGGGACCAAAGTATAACGAAGTCCCTTGTCGTAGGAAAAGAGCTCTTACGGCTCTTGCATTAGAAGTTAGACGTACTTCCGCTTTCTATCAAAAAAATTTTTCGTGATGAGCTTGTGGATATTCTTCAGGTAAATTTTCTTCTAACTTGTGTTAGCCTAAGGCTTCGACCATAGCTCATTTTTATTCGAAATGTATATAGCATATATATTATTCCAGCTTCTAATCTACTACTTTACTAAATTTCATTTATATCTGTTCAGACGTTAATATATGGTTGAGTACTAAATATCCAAATATCTAAACTTTCAAACATATAAGCACCTACACATCTGAGCTTATAGTAAGTACGTGTCATAACACCTACTATAAGCTCAGATGTGATATATATATCACCCTGTACTTTCCCACTCCTAGGCAAAGGCCTTCTCTCATAAATAGGGGAGAATATTACTGCACTTCGTGGATCCAGTGCTCAATCAAGATTTATTAATTTGGTAGAATGAAACATCTCAACATTGAACTTTCACATTTTTTGTACTTGAAGGATTCCTTACCATGTTCTCTTTAGCGTTTTGCCAGTGTCAATACGAGTAGCACAGATCTTTTTAAGAAGTTCTGAAATAGGAGCTGTGATATTAATGCTAAACGTGATTTAAAACGGGTTGGTAGAAATATAGTTTTATATAGAAATAATTAGCAGTGAGTACAGCTTTCTTCATGGTGGGTGAGTAACTGACGGACGATTTAGCGCAGTGGTTAAGAGCTTAAGCCACTCCGCCCACTGTGTCTAATAGTCGCGGGTTCGATTCCCGCACGGGACAAATCTTTGTGTGATCCACAATTATTTGTCCTGGTCTGGGTATTTGTGTATGTGAATTTTCATGTTTGTAAACGCACCCACGATACAGGAATAAATCCTAGTGTGGGGCTACGTTTTTAAAAAAAAAAAAAAAAAACTGTCACGTGCACTTGCCTTTGTGCAGCTATGTATGGCGTGAACAGTAGCTTTAAGAGACCATGCGCGCTTGTATCTGTGCAGCTACCTATGGCATGTGTCGAGACTATGCGCGCTTGCATCAGTGCAACTACCTATAACATGTGTCGAACCACGTGCGCTTGCCTTTGTGCATCTACCTATGTCGTGAACAGTACTTTTAAGGGACCATGCGCGCTTACATCAGTGCAACTACCTTTAACATGTGTAGAACCACGTACGCTTGCCTTTGTGCATCTACCTAGGGCGTGAGTAGTAGTCATGTTTGACGAGGATATCCAATGGTGAGGTTATAGGGTGCGGGCGCTTGCAAGTGGCAGCTACCTATGCAGCGAGCTGTTTACCCTTAGTTCATTTGTATCGTTTTACTTGGTGGTGCCACCTGTCTTATAAAAAGTACTTACTAGTTTCCCCTAGCTGCCTTGTTGGTTTTTCTTGCCTTTTATCTGCCTAAGTTAAAACCGCTTGAGTGCACGCTTGCGCGTTTCATTCCGCTGGTAGAAGTTGTCGCCAAATGTTGCTAACGGTACTATGTTTCAGACGATGACTCCACCGAAACCACCATGAGCGATTCTATTCAGGGACCCAGCCAGAGACACGCGGTCGAGGACGATTCTCCGTCAGGAGAAGCCATGTTGGAATTATCACCCAGTAAGGGGGCGGAGCCTAGTGCAACGTCATCTTGAGTGGGATTGCTTAGTGGGGATAGTGGCAGATTTCGAAGCGACAGTGTCGTCGGCACTCACTTTTGCTGGAGCGCTTGGGTGTGCTGGACGTGTTTAGAGATCTATTAGAATCTATTAGAATTATTCATTTCAATTGTATTTTTTTAGGAATAAGTCTAATTTAAATGATAATATAATTAAATATTACATTACGTGGTCTCTTACAATAGGTCTCATAAAAAAGCTCAGAGTTGCTCAGCAAACTATGGAAAGAGCTATGCTCGGGGTTACTCTACGTAATTGAATCAGGAATGAGGAGATTCGTAGAAGAACCAAGGTCACCGAGATAGTCCTCAGGATTAGCCAGCTGAAGTGGCAATGGGCGAACCCCATAGCGCGAAGATCGGACGGGCGTTGGGGCATAAAGATTCTAGAGTGGAGACCACGTATTGACAAGCGCAGCGTGCCAGATGGACCAACGATCTTGTGAAAATCGCAGCAAGTCGTTAGATGCAAGTGGTATCGGACCGGTTACGAGAATTAAAGATTGGGATTGAGGTTATTTTCAGCTTCATTTTTTTTATTAAATCTAGTTCTGGTTTATAGAAATAGTATACATGTTATTCCAGGTTCTAATCTACTACTTTGCTAAATTTCATTAATATCCGTTCAGACGTTAATACATGATTGAGTACCAAATATCTAAACTTTCAAACAGTTATATCTAAGCTAAGCTTATATTAGTTATTATGTATCACCGTGTACTTTCCCACTCCTAGGCAAAGGCCTTCTCTCATAAATAAGGGAAAATAGTACTCCACTTCGTGGATCCAGTGTTCATTCAAGATTATTAATTTAGTAGGATTAAACATCTCAACATTGAACTTCTACATTTTTGTACATAAAGGATTCCTTACCATGTTTTTTTAGCGTTTTGACAGTGTCAATAGCACAGATATTTTTGAGAAGCTCAGAAATAGGAGCTGTGATATTAATGCTCAACGTGATTTAAAACATGTTGCTAGACATTTTTCTTCCGACTTAGTAGGCTAGCGCTAAACAAACCAAAATACATCGAAAATATTTGAAGAACCGGTTTTTATTTAGAAACAATTAGGAGCGAGGTTATTGGCGGGCGGGAACCAAAGTATAAAGGAGGTATATGTTTTGTTGGCTTACTCTTAAGTATAAGCATTATATATATAATAGGAGTATGAACATGCAATAAGCATTAGGTAAATTTAAGAGAGTAATATTATAAGTACAAAATATTCATAGTGTTAAATGTGCCCAATTACTTGCCATAAAGATTAGTGTATGTATATTTTAATTTACTACTTCACTAATTTACTGAAGTATCCTTGTAAATAAGGTCTTACAAGAGTGGAAAGCCAAATATAATACTTGACCTCGCATTTAAAATAAAAAATAATACCTCTCACGTCTGTTGTCTTCATCTTTTCGTAGGCAAAGATGTATCGTAGATAGTAGAAGTACCTTTTTTGTGTCAGGCAAAGCTATTGTATTTACCTAGTATAATATAAACTTTGTAGGGGCACCATACCTAGTAGTACTCGTAATTATACACTTTCTTAGATCTACAACCGGACCGGATTTCGGCCTCCACAATAACGACTAGCCTAGAACCTAAAAACTCTAAAGTAGGCAATAATACTTTATCATAAATGTTTCTAAAATACAAGGAAAGTGTACTTAAAATATTTTTTTATAGTCCAACTTTTGGGTTGAGAAAGATCTGAAGGTAAATAGCTAATTTATTAATCGTGTTAATTAAAGGAAAATGTTTGAGAAAAAGAAATATTTGCCTTATTTTCATAAATTAGTAACGAAAAATTTGTTCCAAGGTCCATGAACGTTACATAATTTATGTTTAACAAGCTTTTAAAACAAAAGTGGAACATTAAATTCTACAATATAATATCTATTCTATCTACTCGTATTATTATATAAGGTATACGAAGACAGGTGCGCCAGATTTGGAACAGGTGATAGCAGTTATCAATACAAACAACTTTGGCGACACTTACCAAAAGTATACTATTTACTCATCTCTCTCTCTCTCTCTCTCTCGAACATCATGCAAGATCCCTTGCGGGGTAGGCAGAGAGTACAGAGTTCCAAAAGTTTCTTTCCTTAGCTGCTTTGTAGACACAATCTGACCACCGTCTTTGGGGTTCTGGTTTAGTCATGCTCACTATGTCTTAGCTTGCGGTAGCTGTCTGGCGCGGGTCACTTCCTTACCTCCAATATCGTCGAGGGGAGTGATGGATGTTCCAGTAGTCATACTTGCGAAAGGGTGCTGCTTGTGGGGACTGGTCCATCTGGAATCCAAAAGAATTTAGACACTCTTTATAAAAAACATCATTAGTCTCATAACTCGGTCGTACGGTATCACATTGGAGCTAGATCGTAAACAATTTAATTGTAACTTAAACATTGTATTCACACAATATGATTAAAAAAATAGAAAGGAAAAAGAGAATTAAATAAAACAGACAAGCCCGCAGAGTTTCTTCGCCGGATCTTCTCTTGACTTGCCCTTCAGATAAGAGACTGTCTTTTTGGTTATGGTCAGATAGTCTAGGTCTTCCTCGGTACCTAAATCTTTTCACATTCGCATTGCATATCTGTTTTGTCATTTTTTCTTCCTCATCATCTTCAATTACTCATCATGAGCCGAAATGCATCTTCTGCAATGCCTTCCTCATAGTTTACAACGACTACTGACATGCTGTACCCATCAAGCTATTATCTGCGGCCTTTACGACTTTCGGTTTACCTTCGGAGCAGCCCGTCCACTCCATCCATGTCTTTCGGTACGTGGTCGTCTCTGGGGAACCTTGCTGCATCAACGGTAGTCAACTTTAAGAGCGGTATATCCCGCCCACTGCCACTTGAGATTAGCAAATCTGAGCACTATGGCCGTGTTTTTGGTTCTCCTGCAGATCTCCAAGTTTCTTAATCATTCTCGCAAGGTAACTTGGAGCATAGCTCTCTCTATTGCCTTTTAGGTAACTTGGAGCATTTTTATAAGGCCTATTTATTACTGCCATTTCATTAACATCGGGCATGAAAGCTATCTCACGAATTCATACGTTCATGGTACCGTCCTAGTTTACTTTTTAATTTAAAATGCTCAATGTTCACTCGATTACAGTTCACTAAATAAATACCTTTTACGCCTGCTATCTTTGACTTTGTTCAGTGGATTAGAGCGTATGCCGCTCCGCTCATTGTGCATATGTGATTTTTCTATCTATCTTTATCTATATCATCACGTCAGATCCTTTACGGAGTAGGAAGAGAGAGTTCCAACAGGTTATTATTACCTTACAGACTTCTCTGGCTTCGTCCACTCTCATAGTTCGTCTCATATACGCCTGCCGACTACGGTGACTCTTGACTTGCTCTTGATTTTATGTGTTTTAACACACCCACTAAAATCGGTGACTGAATTGATTCCAACAATTTTTAATGCCTCTTACGTTTTTTTTTAATTTTCAAAAGTTGCTGCTAGTCCTTCAGTGCGCTATAACAAACTAAATTTATTCTTATTTTAAAGCAATAAGGTGATTTCAAACGCATTTCTAAAACATATTTCTCAATACTCACACATACACGTACAAGTATCATTGATAATAATTGGGGTATGGAAATAGCTAAAAAAGGGTAAAAAGACTTTAAATTTGGTTTTTCCATTAAATTTGTGAAGCAATTATCTAATTGGGGTGTCTGAGGTCTCAAATATCGCATTAACGATACATCTTATAGATATGTAAAAAACTGAGATTAGTTCTAAGACCAAACAAGAGGCCACCACGCTATGACTCCATCTATCTATTTATGTTATAGCTATAGTAGTCTGTTTGATTTTGATTCTGTGTGCGATATTTCCAACATCAGCCGAAAGGCGTCTACTGCCGGGCAGAGGTCTTCTCTAAAAATTACCACAACCACCGGCTTTGTGCTGGACACATCGAGCTTTTATCAGCAACCTTCACCAGGTCATCGGTCCAACTTTGCGGCGCCCACTTCGATACTGCCATATTTCATCATCATCATCATCAGCCTATAGCAGTCCACTGCTGGACATAGGCCTCTCCTAGTACACGCTATTGAGTACGATCCTCGGATACTCTCATCCAGTTTCTGCCAGCCGCCCTACGAAAGTCATCGCACTATCTAGCCTAAGGGGTCCTGCATTACGTTTGCCAGTACGTGGTCTCCACTCAAGAACTCGTTTGTCCCCGCGGTCATCGGTCGTTCGGGTAATGTGACCGGCCCATTGCCACTTCAGCTTACTAATTCGGTGGGCTATGTCGATAACTTTCGTTCTCTGTCGAATGACTTGGTTCCGGATTCTATCTTCTGTTCTGGGGTGGTACGTCAATGGTACTATACTTTTATGGATGAGAGTATTTAAGTGATCGAAAGATTTGTGATTCAATATGCCCGATAACGGCGACAGGCTCACCAGCTGTCTCTTTAGACCAACGTACTACACGTACACCCCCACCGTTTTGAAAATAAAAGGCCTTTAGAGATATTACAAAGTAAATCACAATTTTATGTTTATACCCCCGAAGCGGGGGTGGCAGAGGTGGACTGTATACAACCATTTATGGGCAACAATGTTAGGCCGCAATGTAATAGGAAGCAAACTGATTATCATAATACTAGGTACAGTTCCAGATTCCAGACTGGGAATTTCTCGATGGAAAAATTTGACATTGTCCGACCTAGGACTCGAACCTCGCGATCGCTATTATACGCCAATGCAGATTATGCGCCAACAGACAAACGAAGTAACTAAGTAAAGTACATTTTCTAAAACTTAAAATTTTACTTACATTGATGTATCACAGCATCGTGCCAATAACATACGCTTAAATATCCGGTGCATCTCCTTTGATGATATATATTTCATGTACAGATCGGCGCGGTAGTTACTTGCTACAAATTCATCTCTCCGACTTGACTCAAGGCCTCAGATTTTAGCTTAAGAAATTTAATACCAAAACCGAACTTCCAGTTATAAAGAGTTCTTTACCATTTTTGAGCGCTCCATGAAACTTGTACTTATGTGTACGTATTTAGAAGTATGTTTGAAAAATTCATTTAAAATGAAAGTATTCGAAATTATTCGCTGAATGATATTCGCTGAAGGTCATACAGGTCTACGCACCGACCTCGGCATACTCAGATGATGACGTCGAAGTAATGTATGAGGATATTAGTAGAGCCATACATACTTCCAAAGCACACTTTACAGTGGTTATGTGTGACTTCAATGCGCGGCTGGGCAAACGGGGCAATGATGAGTTCAGAGTGGGGTAATTCGGATATGGGCAGCGCAACCCCAGGGGTCAGAGGCTGGCCGAATATCTGGAGAAGGAGGGACTCTTTATGATGAACTCTTTCTTCCGGAAGCCGCCTCATAGGAAATGGACCTGGATGAGCCCTGATGGTTCCACAAAAAATGAGACAGACTTCATCATGAGCACCAAGCGACAAATATTTAATGATGTCTCTGTGATTCACAGGGTAAAAACCGGCAGTGATCACCGAATGGTCAGAGGCACATTAAATATTAATGTCAAAATAACTGTTCACTAAATTATTTTAATCAACCCACTCAATAATGAGAGCATTATACTTAATGATACCTGTTGGAACTCTGTACTCTCTGCCTACCCCGCAAGGGAGTTGGCGTGATGATATAGATTGATAGATACTTAATGATAAAATCAGACTCGTAGTAAGAAAGCGAGTAGGTATGGAATATAGCATCGGTGTAAAGATGAGAAAGGGTATGCTCCGTTGGTTGGGGCATATAGAAAGAATGTTAGTAGAGCCACACATACTTCCAAAGCACACTTTACAGTCGTTATGTGTGACTTCAATGCGCGGCTGGGCAAACGGGGCAATGATGAGTTGAGAGTGGGGCAATTTGGATAATGACAGCGCAACCCCAGGGGTCAGAGGCTAGCCGAATATCTGGAAAAGGAGAGACTCTTTATGATGAACTCTTTCTTCCGGAAGCCGCCTCATAGGAAATGGACCTGAATGGTAAAGATGAGAAAGGGTATGCTCCGTTGGTTGGGGCATATAGAAAGAATGTCAGAAGAAAGAATGACAAAACAGGTAACAATGCGAAAGTGGAAGGATGTAGGTACCGGGGAAGACCTAGACTATTTTATCATGACCATGACCAAACAGACCGAGTCTTATCTGAAGGACAAGTCAAGAGTTTCCGTAACCGGCGAGCGTGTATGAGACGAACTAAGAGAGTGGAGGAAGCCAGAGAGGTCTGTATGGAAAAACCTGTTGAAACTCTGTACTCTCTGCCTACCCCGCAATGGATCTGGCGTGATGATATAGATAGATACATACTCATTATACAGGTTTACTACAGTTTAAAGCTGTAAAAGGGCAGTTACTTCCACTCTTAAGCAGCAGTTTTGCTACTTGGGTTGTACAGTACATTATGACCTTAGATTCCATATGAAAACATAAACATAAAAATCACATACAACGTAATTCTACGTTGCATACGATACAGGTAATAATGTTAAATCGTGTTGTGCCTAACTTGGGGTTTTGCTGCTTTATAGACACATTATGACCACAGTCTCTGGGGTTCTATTTTGGTCATGCTTACTAAAAAGTCTCTGCTTGCGGTGGCTATATGCTGCGGGTCCCTTTTTTCCCACCAATATGTTCGAGGGGAGTGATGGCTGTTCTAGTAGTCATTCTCGTGAACAGGTACTGCTTGTGGGGATTAATCCACCCGGAATCCTTTCGACACTTACTCTTGAGAAATAAAATCATTAGTGTCATATCTCGGTCTTAAAGCATCACACTGCAACTAGCTACACAATATGATAAAAAAGATAAGCCCGCTGAGTTATTATGTCAATGCACTTAGTGCTGTATCACTTTAAGGCTATACTGTTCTTGTACGCTGTAGCTTATGTTAATGTACTTTAAGACAAGCCCGCTGAGTCTTACGCCGGAGGTTTTGTGTTACCTTTCGATCCGGTGGTAGATTAGTAGTTAGATTAGATAAAAACAATGTGTATTGACAATTTTAAGAGCCCCCGTAGAGTTTATACAAAACAAATTATTTGAGTTTGAGTTTAGAACATGCGATAAGAATGATAATTATATTTATTTATTTTTTATTTAATTGCCACACAACACAGTTTGCAATCGTAACATAACGCTACACTAGTAGTCTATAGGTAACGCTAATCCTGGTTCGTGCAAGTGGGCCTTAGTTCTTAAATAGTAGCATAGATAATGCAGTAGCTTTTTATATAAAACTTTAGGTAGTTTTGTATATTTCACGTTTCATTGAAGGGTGTACGCACTTTTCGAGGCATGGGCCACATGGCGTGCGAACGCAGACTACTCGTTCGAGGCATGTAATAAAATAAGTTGACTTATATATGCCTAGGCCGATCTAAACCGCACTATATTTACTATAGTTTAGTCAACAGCACGTGTCAATATTATATACGCGATACCCTGCTCGTATTAATGGCTCTTTGATGGTGGCAACTTTACCGAGGCACACGTTGCCACTTAAAGCACGGGTTCAACTTAGTTCAGGCAAAGCATTAAAAATACCTACTTATGTGTTATATCTATAACATCACGCCAGATCCCTTGCGGGGTAGGCAGAGAGTAAAGAGTTCCAATAGGTTGTCATTTCATATAAATAAATGATTTATTGTTATAGCCCATGACGTATTGTGCAGACCTCGACTGGAATATGGAGATATATACATCACTAGCAGCGCACGCCTCGCAAAGTGCCCATTTTATGCCGTTACAGGCAGCTAGATCGATGATACCAAAATAGAGGAGAAGTGTATTGTGTATACTCATATTTCGTCAAAGATGTTCCGAGGTACCAATATAATAGGATCATATTTCTAGAACAAAGTCATGCTGTAATATTAGATCTTAAGAAGTTTCAGTTGTTCTTTATATCGTTTCGACGGCAGACATGTCGAATCTATACGGAAGCGGCTCTGGACGCAGCCACTTTGACCGCATTGTCGGTGGCATTCATCAAATCCTGCGGCGTGGGCCATCGTTTGGGTAACACCGCACAAACACTTCAGATTGGTATTGTCTGTAAGTCTTCACCTGAACATGTTTTCCTTGCTCCGGCTGACCCGACTCCGAAGTTTATTTAAAGACTTCCAGACCGGCCATGGTAATTTATGTCCAGGTGGAAGAATCTCAGCAGGTAGTACAAAAGGATTTGGAAGGGACACTCCATCTCTCCAAAGATTGCACCTCGCTTTTGATGGCTCCAAAGTTAATGGGTCGACACACTTGGGAAAGCTTTTACGGCTGTTAAGAAGTTTAGTTGAAAATATGTTATCTCCAGAAATGATCTAAGTACAGTCAAATGCATAAATAACTGGAGATGCACTTAAGTTATACACCCAGCAGATATAATTTACATAGATGAAAATAGCCTCGTTACCAAGCGAAGTCCATTTTAAGTTTACTATCGAAAAATTTTCAGTATCAGAATACGGAAGTATGGAATTGTGCCTGAAGTATAGCAATAAGCTCGCCCCTTATTACATGGGACTTGACATCGTCGGTAAAAAGTGGGTGTACACAGTACACCTCTGCCACCCCTGCTTGAGGAATAGAGCCGTGACGGTGTTTATTTTCTACTAAGTAGCTATTGCGAGTTTTAAACTCGCCCTAATTACTAGCTCTAAGGCTAGTAAGTATACAAGGTGTAACATAATGAACGTAAGACCTGAAAGTTGTTTGTTCTAAATCGGTAACTGAAGTGATTCCAGCAATTTTTAATCTCTATGCCATTTTTTTTAAATTTGCAAAAAATGCTGTTACTCCCTCAGTGCGGTAGTAAGCTATAATAAATTAAATTTATTCTTGATTCAAAGCAAAACGGAGATTTCAAATACATTTCTTAAAGGTATTTCTCAATACGTACACATACACGTACAAGTTTCATTGTTAATTGGGGCTTAAGTGCTTAAATGGAAATTTGAAAAATTGGTTTTTGTATTGAATTTGTGAAGCAGTTATATAATCGGGGTGTCTGAGGACTTGCGTTATTTATGATAAACCTTGTATAAAGTAACTTTTTACTTTTATTACTTTGATGTCATGTACACGCCATATATACCTTAAGCTTCACCAGTGCCGCGATTTATTTCCTAGAAAAATACGCATCTTAAAGTTCCTTATAACTTATGCATAGTTAAGCTCCGTTATAACCAGCAACCTTCAGATACGCAATGTCTTGACGGTACTATAACGGTCCGTATTAACACAAACTTTTCCTATTTAATACAGCCCCCGGCCTAGTTGTAAACTCGCTCCATTTATTCACTCTCGAATCACCATCTGCGAGGCTATACTTGGGTACACCTACTTACGGAACTTTCTAGAAGAGCTCTTAAGGTGCAGAATTCGCTTTTGCATACGGTTCCAGTCCCATTAATCAGATGTTGTTATGTATATCCTAAAATTCACCAAAAGAATTCTCTTGTACAAAAAAAATATACAACTGAAAGAGCACTTACATTTGAAGGAATTAAATTAATGTTAGTACTAGATAGAATTTGAGCGGTATGAACAGCAATAACCATACGAATTGGTTCCTTTGAGCCATCTTGGATTTAGAAATTGATATGCAACCTAACATTATACAGCTTGATAAGTTCCAATAGTAGGTGCCTACAAACTTGCTTCCACTAACCCGCACTGGGTCCACGGGGTGATGTATGAGCTTCTCAGAAAAGCTATTTTTTTTTTAAATTTATTTCGATAATTATTTTTTTGATAGATTTGATTTCGATAGCTTTATTATTAATATTATAAGCCCTAAGGATTTAGTTCTACTACTTGGCCACAAATTTAAAGAAAGTGGTATTAAGGGATTCGCTTTTACCAAAGCTTTACAGGAGTTTTTAAAAAGCTGTCCATTTTTGGCTTTCTTTTCGAATTATGTCAGCGGGTTAAGCCTGATCAACTTACACTTTGCCGAAAACATCAATTCTAGGTTAATTCCAAAGGAAAGCCATGTATTAGACACCTTTTTTCGGTGAGGTCATTTCGTTCTCGTCCACGTTTTTAGAACATAGATCTAAATACGGCAAACCTTATTTATCATTAAATAAACTACTGACTACGTAACAAACGAAATTATATTGAAACACAATAAAAATTGGCACCTATATTGATTTTACATTAAATTAAACACAGCCTTCGGAATTTACCACGAAAAATGTTTCAAAGGACATTTATTGCTTTACAAAATGAACTGAAAGAAAATGATTGTCCTACCATTTTTAGGGTTCCGGTCCTCAATCGGTAAAAACGGAACCCTTATAGAATCACTTTGTCGGTCTATTTGTCTGTCTGTCGTATGGTTGAGACCCTCTTCTCAAGAACGGTTAGAGATGACAAGTTGAAATTTATGTCAAATACTACAGTCTACAGTTATTAGTGTGATGTGCCATCATTAGATGGCGCTATTTTTACTATTCATCGATTTCGAGGATTTTTTTATGTGGTATAATTGCAAATTTCCGATTTTAGCCTTTACTTGTACTATTACAGCTTGCTTCTTGCCAAATTTCACGATTCTAGCGTTGATCTAGCACCTTATAGGTTTTGATGATTGAGTCTAAATGCCATATCCTTTGATTGCCTTGACTTAAAAGCTTTAATTTTTTACACTGTTACACACATCACATTGCTTTTGTATCGAGTCTTGAGTGTCTTGTTCTCGGCGATCTCTAGGTAAACATAAAGTAAAGATATTATAATACTCTTTTCAATTACAACATCGTTGACTATTGGCCATCACTGCAAAAAAGGTTTTGTATAATCACCAACAAAATGTAACAATACGTGAATGCGTAAAAGCACTTCTGTTATCACGGTTATTTCATTTTTGCCTGCAGAAGTCGGTGCCGGTACCCTCAAATTCAAAAGTGTTTTGTTCCATATTCACTGTACCCAACTGTACCTGGCGGCCATTTTGTACACACCGATACGCCTTATTAAGTAGATATCAAGGGTGGGTGGTTCGGACTATTATAAGCTTCGTACAAGCTTCATATTTTGTCCGTAAATACACCCGGAGATAGATTTTACAGGTAATATTGCGCTGTCGTGATTTTGGATCATGTATTTTACTTTAACGTAAGATTTTTCATAATGGCTCTCCATTTATCAAATCAATGTTTCTTAGTGCTTAACTAAATAAAAATTTACAGAATATGTCACACCAGCTAGTTTACCCCCTGTGCCCCACCACCTGTACAAGGTACTCGTATTATCTTAAAGCGGTTATGGACGTGATTAAGGTAGCCAATCCTTTTACGGGACAAGAACCATTGACTCGAAAAGAAGAAGGAAATAAATTTATAATAAATTCTTTGTGTTCCAATAAAACACGAACGAAGTTGCATTTGATGCCAAAGTAGATTAAGCATTTATCTGGGGCACCGGGCCTTATAAATGTACCTAATATAAAAAAAAAACCTTTAGACCCGTAACCCGTTTAATGTTGTACTTTACAAAAAAATGAAAAGGCCTAATGGAAATGAACAAATATGACAGTGTCACTAAGCACTAAAGTACAAATTTATTAGTTGGTGGTAGAATTTTATTGCCTGAAATATTTTCGATCTCAACACCATCGCCATTATCTGAATCAACGACATTCAAGCAAAGTGAGTGCGCTCCAAGGAGCTGAAGTACTAACAAAGGATGAGGGGCCTCCCTCCGGCCGTTTAAATAATCCTAGTACGCAATAAAACCGACCGGGTGAAATATTGTGAGTACAGCGGAGACCGAACAAACATCCTCAGCCTGCGAAGGTAGCGAGTCCGCCACGAGCTTGCCTGCGTCATAGAATAGAGCAGAATCTTTTAAGTCATAATCAGCTGGGTCTAGACCGAACACGAGTGAGCGAGCGAATTTGCCTCGGGTGGTGTCATAGGTATATTATTTGTATTAGATTTAAGTTAACATTTCGAAAATGTTCTTTTCTAAAAATAAGAGCATAAATATGGATATAGTCTAACTTCGAATTAGACCAATACAACCATAACCAATGTGAGGACGCGTTAAAATGCTATAGGATGCTAAAACTGCCATAAAAATCTGAGGTCATTACTAACTTAAAACGCATTTCTACATTTAATAGCTATGTGTAGGTATAGATATGTAAGTATATACTTATGCGTGGCATTTAATATTCAAACGAACCGTTATTTAGTTGTCATTTTGTACGAATGTACGTGGCTTGGGGTTCCTGGGTCATTCGTAGCCTCCGTTGCTGCCGCACGAGCTAGAAACTTAAGCTTGGCTCGCTAGGCGTCCCTGCCCCATGCTCGATTAGTCTGGACCCAGCTATTGCCGTGTTATTTATATGACTGCTTCATTGGTCTAGTGACGTATAATTCTGGTAATGATCACGAGGTCCCTTGAAGTCTAGGTAGGACAGAGTGTGCCATTCGATTCGTATCGATCCGGTGTCTGGAATCGTGCGTAGTATAATGGCTTACCCTCTATTGCATTGTCAGCGATATATGGGTAAATATTCTGTGTATCCCTACTAGCAAGGAACTATACGAAGTTGACCTCAAACTCTGTATACTGGGCACTCGCTTATTGGCGGGCGATTAGAATTACTTTATGATATGCCACCCAATCGGCATTGCAAACTACACTGAGAACCGTCTGTCATTTATATCGCAAACATTACATCAATACCCGCATATAGCTCTATGAGATTCGATTATTTGTTTGAACCAAAGTATCTAAATAATTTGTGTATCCCTCACAAGCAGGAAACTATACGACGTTATCCTCAAACTCTGTACACGGCGGGCGATTAGAATTACTACGGCAAACAATACACAGGGTGCTTTTAATTTCCTCAGAAACATTCCGTTCTATTTGGTTTGGGTAGACTCTGAAACACTTTGCGTTCAAATTTCCATTAATTTATTAGGGTAACGTGTGTGTTTAGTTCCGAACCGAGGTTCGTGTGATTACCCTTTGATAGAGGTTACGGTTCATGGTTCGACTGCAATTTTTTTTTGAAACTTAAGGTAAATATGGCGTGTACACGACATCAAAATAAAAAGTAAACTTTATACAAGGTTTATCATAAATAACGCAAGACCTCAGACACCCCGATTATATAACTGCTTTACAAATTCAATACGAAAACCAATGTTTCAAATGTTTAAGCACTCACCTCCCAATTAACAATGAAACTTGCACGTATATGTGGACGTATTGAGATATACCTTTAAGAAATATATTTGAAATCTCCGTATTGCTTTGAATCAAGAATAAATTTAATTTATTATAGCGTCCTATCGCACTTAGGGAGTAACAGCCTTTATTGCAAATTTAAAAAAAATGGCATATAGATTATAAATTGCTGGAATCACTTCAGTTACCGATTTAGAACAAACTACTTTCAGGTCTTGCGTTCATTATGTTACACCTTGTATACTTACTAGCCTATTAGGGCGAGTTTAGAACTCGCAATAGCTACTTAGTAGAAAATAAACACCGTCACGGCTCTATTCCTCAAGCAGGGGTGGCAGAGGTGTACTGTGTACACCCACTTTTTACCGACGATGTCAAGTCCCATGTAATAAGAGGCGAGCTTATTGCTATACTTCAGACTTATTGCTATACTGAGAATTTCGATAGTAAACTTAAAATGGACTTCGCTTGGTAACGAGGCTTTTTTCATTTATGTAAATTATATCTGCTGGGTACCTTAAGTGCATCTCCAGTTATTTACGCATTTGACTGTACTTAGATCATTTCTGGAGATAACATATTTTCAACTAAACTTCTTAACAGCCGTAAAAGCTTTCCCAAGTGTGTCGACCCATTAACTTTGGAGCCATCAAAAGCGAGGTGCAACCTTTGGAGAGATGAAGTGTCCCTACCAAATCCTTTTGTACTACCTGCTGAGATTCTTCCACCTGGACATAAATTACCATGGCCGGTCTGGAAGTCTTTAAATAAACATCGGACTCAGGTCGGCCGGAGCAAGGAAAACATGTTCAGGTGAAGACTTACAGACAATACCAATCTGAAATGTGTGTGCGGTGTTACCCAAACGATGGCCCACGCCGCAGGATTTGATGAATGCCACCGACAATGCGGTCAAAGTGGCTGCGTCCAGGGCCGCTTCCTTATAGATTCGACATGTCTGCCGTCGAAACGATATAAAGAAGAACTGAAACTCCTTAAAATCTAATATTACAGCATGACTTTGTTCTAGAAATATGATCCTATTATATTGGTACCTAATCTTTGACGAAATATGAGTATACACAATACACTTCTCCTCTATTTTGGTATCATGAAAGTCTAAGTTATGGGACTATCTGCACAGCTTCTAATCATGTTTTTCTGCTTAATTTGATAACCTTAAAACAAGATACACGTAAAATTTTAGCAGCTAGAGCCCAGAAAGGCTAAATACAAAAAAAATCCAAAGTGGTAGACTAGTAACAGATCTCTTTTATTTTCTGTTAATAATGAATGGAATATGACATCTCATTCTCAAATCGTTATTTTGCCTTCAAATAAGTTGTCAAAGTTTTTGAGCTATGCATTTTTTATCATACCAGATGGTTTATCTGATGCTATGAAACCAAATTTAGGAGGAGTATTATGGATGAACGCCAAAATAAATATTTTAGCTAACCAAAGCTGCAAACGTGTAGCCAAACACTGCGAGGAGATAAGCGATATTGGCGTAATTTATGAATAGATTTAGTGAGCGTCCACTGAGCGGGCGTGTCGCTCCCACCGTGTTGGTACTGCTTTGCTAATTTGCATTTTTATTATCAAACCTCTGTGAACTGTTTGCGGTGTCATACTAAATGTTGTTGTTTCCTGTATCCCATTTATCTTCGATATAAAATGAACGTCAGAAACCAGCTAGAATACTTTCAAAATAGAGTGCACGATATGAACAGCGATTGCATTTGGTTTGGTTTTAAGCAAGGGTGAAATGAATTTACGTGAACTTCAAAATTATTTCCTTTGCATTCTATTTCAAGTATGAAATATTAGAATTAAAAGAATACGTATATTATGGTTCCTGTATCGATATTATTGTGTAGCTTAAGATATTGGAATACTAGTGCTGTAAAAAAGTATTTGACAAAATCCACTTTTCTTATATAAATAATAGCAGTTTCTGTGTAGCAGCAGTACTTCTTGAAAAGAACTAATATACTCTGTAAAAGCTATATTTAATATTCTAATAATATGTATTACTGACCGTCGAGCTATGTCTGCCTAAATTCAAGCATTACTTGGTTTCATAATTTTGACTTCCTCAGTTCCTCTACCACAGAAAGAAGATGCGGCCTTCTTTCAACTATATCGAAGATAGCAGAGTAGTCTACCTTTAATGAACTGTACTGTAAAAATATTTATACGCACACGATCAGTATACTGTAGCGCTTTATTCTTGCGACGGCAATGCACCAAGGGCTGATTAACGAGCTCACGTCTCTTGCAACGCCTCTTACGGGTTAAACGCCAAGCTTGTTTGCAGTCTTGCTGGAAATAAAAGCTACCATCTTGCTGCTAGCTTTACTTTGTTACTGGTGTATCGGATTGTAGCGAAGAGCTTTGCAAATCCTTAAAAGAATCTCACAAAGGGATTAGTTGAGAAGGCGAATTTTAAATCATTTGTTGCTTAATCTTATTCTATCTAGCTATAGAATGCATTTTTGTCGCTAAACAGAAAAGAGGACGTTCATAGTACCAGTTCTATAAGCAGCTTACATCAGGTAAGTTATTTTAACAATTTGGTGCCACAAATATTAAGAAAGCCATAGAAATTGTAACACCATGATACTAGAATTTGTAATGGCCTGAAGATTCAGAAAAATATTTCTTTTTATACTTACAAAACACAAAAATACATCAAACCAAGCTACGAAAACTTTTCCGAATCATTACTGCAAACAACGTATACATTTGCAAAATCTCATTAACATTTTATTAAACACAGAATACAGGAACCACAAGTATTGGAACAAATTTTTTTTTTTTTAAAAACGTAGCCCCACACTAGGATTTATTCCTGTGTCGTGGGTGCGTTTACAAACATGAAAATTCACAAACAAATACCCAGACCGGAACAAATAATTGTGGATCACACAAAGATCTGTCCCGTGCGGGAATTGAACCCGCGACTATTCGACACTGTGGGCGGAGCAGCTCAAGCTCTTTACCACTGCGCTAAATCGTCCGTCGTGTTTGTTAAAGCACCTACGCTCACAGGAATACTTTCTATAGCAAGGAAGGGTGTGGAAGGTAATTAGAAAAAGCTGACAGAACGAAATGTATTACTCATTTTCTATAGAAACTCCTACAATCACACATACAAAGATAACAATCGGATTTCATAGAAACGTAATTAAGTTAATCTTTAAAACGGCAGTCAATTTATTTTATCGGATGCGGTTGTGTGCCGGGAAATGAGAGTGTCCGATGTGGTAAGAGCTGCTTAACTGACTCAGACGTTAGTTTTAACTGGCCGGGAGATTAACTCTAAAGATAGTATTAATCGAAATTGTAACTAAGACTTATGTGCGGTTAGAAATAAAATGTAGCGAAATTTTTTGAAAGTGTTAATTAAATAAATGTTTCGCAAACATGCCCCGGACGGCGGTAGCGGCTGATAGGGAGTTAGGTTCGTAGTCGGCGGCGGCTACGATTAGCGGATTTCTATGATTGGGCACGTTCGCGAAATACCGGGTAGTCGCCTTTTTAATAAAGGCGCGAATAGGTTCGAGACCGAGATCGGAATGGTGATCGACATTCCGTATGAACCACGGGGCTCCAACGGCTTTGCGGAGGAAACGGGATTGAACCGGTTGGAGTCTATCGATGTGAGAGCGGGCGGCGTGCCCAAATACCTCACAAGCGTGCGTCATGACGAGCCGTGTACACGTTTGTAAAGTGTCTCCTTATTCCTAAGGGACATTTTACTCTGCTTGCAGATCATCGGGTAAAGACCACCGAGCACAAAGGCTGCTCGGTTACGGACTCGCTTGATATGCAGTCCGAAGGTCATGGTTTTGTTTAGGGTGACCCCCAAATATTTGACCTGTTTGACCCAGGGAATAGGTAGGTCGAACATGGTAAATTGACCGGGATTACTTCTGGGGTGGTGTAGGGAGAGGCGCGGGGTGGCACCTCTGGAGAATAACACCGCAGCGCTCTTGTCCGGGTTCACCTCAATACGCCACTTCCTGAATTGTTTAACTTGTATTTGGTTAACTGTTCTCTATTACATTAGGTATAGCCCTTTATATATGGGCTACCGTGAGGTTGGGGGGTGAAACACTACACCATACCCATCAATTTAAAAAAAATAATTATACAAATTTGTCCATAAAATACATGAAAACAAAAAAAAATCTCTTGAGTAATATAAAGTTTCACATAGAATTCTAGTTAAATAATTTAGTTATTGTGTTTTTTGTTGAAATATTAAATGTATTTGAAAAATTTCTATCGTTCAATCGTTCATGTTTTGACCGTATTATTACAAATAATAAGGTCAAAACAATACAGCAACGCATTACGTCAAACAATAATTAATAGCTTACACAATAATAATTAGTACATCATATTTTAATATGAAATAATAATGATTAATGAAAAAAAGAAAACATTTAAATGAAATGAATAAATGTAGTTAATGAAATTTACCATACCAATAAAATAAGACATGAATTACTTACGTTTCTAAACCCAAAAAAATATTAAGTACCTTAAATGGTTAAGAAGAAAAAATATCTATATTAAAAAAAAACATGGAAATACCCTAAGAAGGTATAATGCATTATTTATTTCATGCCGTGTAAAAATAATGTCGTAGCCCTTTATATTAATATTAATTCTTTATTGTACACGCATATAGTTACAAGTTTTAAAATTAAAATTACAGAGTACTTAAATGTACAAAGGCGAGCTTGACTCAAAGTGGAGTTCTCTTCCAGCAAACCTTTGGGTGATTGAGAAACAAATCATCAAAATGAGGATAGTAATAAGTGTACAACACAACATTTATTAAAAGTATAAACTACAGATATATATCCACAAATATACTACATACTATACAATACCATAAAATAATATACTATATTAATATATAATAAATATATTAATGTAATATATTATTTTATGTTCTTTAATTCTTCTCTTGAAAATCCGTAGAGTAGGGCTATCACGTAAAGAGTGAGGGTGAGAGTTCCATAGACGCACAGCACGCACAGTAAATGAGTTATCATATCGACTTGAGGTATGTCGGGGTGTACTGAGAAGAAGAGAAGAGGTAGAGCGACATCGTTTTCCCCTGGGGACAAGATACTCAAAGCGTTCACGAAGATATACTGGGGAATTAGGATTGTTAAGAACAGAAAAAAGCAAAGAGAGAATATAAGTATCCCAACGCTGCCGAATAGGCAACCACTTCAACCGCCTACGAAATTTCGACACATGGTCGAATTTCCGAAGGCCGAAAATGAAGCGGATGCACAAATTCTGCAGCCGTTCGAGTTTATCCTTTCCTAGCTAGTTTTATCTCTTTGTCATTGATTTATCCGTTAATCTTTAGATAAGAACATGTTCTTAGTTTAATTAAACTCATTTATAGTCATTAGTATTTAGTTAAAAAGCTAACGGCATCGGGCATATAGAAAGAATGCCAGATGAAAGAATGACAAAACAGATATACAATGTGAAAGTGGAAGGATGCAGGTACCGGGGAAGACCTAGACTATCTTACCACGACCAAATAAACCGAGTCTTATCTGATGGAAAAGTCAAGAGTCTCCGTAACCGGCGAGCGTGTATGAGACGAACTATGAGAGTCGAGGAAGCCAGAGAGGTATGTAAGGAAAGAACCTGTTGGAACTCTGTACTCTCTGCCTACCCCGCAAGGGATCTGGCGTGAGGTTTAGATAGATAAAAAGCTAACTTTTTTTAGTTCTAAGCCTAGTACATTTATATATTTCCCTTATCGTGTGTCTATATAACTTTTATCCTCATCTCGTTACCATGGTAATCATTATTATTAATAAATAATTGCATTTATCGCATGCAATTTTATCAAGTGACACTTTTTTTATATTGACAGGCCTGTCTTGTACTTATATTTATTTATTTTTGCAGAATACAAGGAAATATATTTATTATTGCGCGCACACATTCCATTATAAAACTTCATTATTATTATTAAATCATGCAGTTGACTTAACACTTCCAAAACTTACAAGACCACACCATGTGTCCAAATTATCTTCACAAGTGGTAGCTCGACCGAATTATGATCAGACTGATAAGGATTCCGTGCCTGCTTTGTATCCTGGTGTACCTTGTTATTATTGAGATAAGCCAGTTCGTTCAACAGCGCAACTCGGGCAACTGTTAATAACGACTGATATTTTATTTTTATTTTATTTTATTTTTATTTTTACAATTTTTGGAAGACTATCAGCTATTATGGTATGAATATGATACAAAATAGAGATAGACAGCCATTTACAAGTCTTCACTAATAGAAATAGAGTATAATTAATCGATCCGACAAAAAAAAAAAATATACCTATATATAGTTACAAAAACAAAATATAAAGAAAAAGAAAATCATTCAATGAATATTAACTGCTCAACTAGTCGAACTACTTCAGTTTGGTGTTAATCTTCTCGTCAAAAAATACCGATACAAGCTTACTCCTGAATATTGATAGACTGGTACCAGTAATATCAAGATCACTTATGTTAGAAATTCTGTTATACGCCGCACAAGCACGGTACAGAAAACTGTTTTGGCGATAATTAGTGGCTGCGAATGGAAGAGCAAAAAATGGACTACGACGTAAAGTATGCTTAGACACATAGAAGTCAATTTTACTGAGTAGCTCTGGACAGTCTATAGCGGACCCAACAATACGTGCAAGAAATAATAAATCAGCGATATCCCGACGCGCATGAAGTGGTAGAAAATGATGGTGCTTACAGGTTGCATTGTAGTTGTGTGAAATCATTTTGGTACGATAGTTTAAATATCTCATAAACTTCATTTGAACATTTTCTAAGCGAGAGATATAAATGTCATATCTAGGGTTCCAAATTTGTGATGCGTACTCCAAATGGCAGCGCACATAAGTAGAATACAATATTTTGAGGGTTTTGGCTTGCTGAAAATCTTTGGATGAACGCATAATGAAACCAAGAGCTCTAGAAGCTTTATTGACAATAGCAGTAATATGATATGTCTATACACCTCTATGTCTATATGTCTATTTATTTCTTTTTCTCCATCAACACATTAAATACTCATTCATAACCATACTAAAAACAATCCATATCGAATACTCTGGCACTTATAAGAATATCACAAAAATAACTTAGGTGATCAGGCTATGCTTTCGTTGATAACCTATATCCATAGATATTTCAGTCACAATTTTATATACGGTTCCCACACTACTTTTCCATTCATTAAAAAAACCTTTTCATTAGCCCACACATCTTAAAGTCATTCATTTCCTTATCACTTTTTAATACAGGCAAAACATTCCCATCCAAACTTCCTACTGCTAACCAACATCTAAACCAAAAAATCTAACATTATACCAGAACATATCCTACTTACCCTTACCGAAATCCTAGCTACTGCCAACATTTTATAAACAACATTCCTTTTCGAATATTATTAGGACAAGGTCATTTCAAAATTATTTTTAGTCCACTTTTTTAACTTTAGTGAATTATTTCAAATATCTACACACTTAAACCACTTTTTTCTATCTTAAACTGAGTTTTTCATAATATTATTAATTTGAAATTGAAAAAAGCTTATACTCGAAAACCTGGATTAAAAGAAAAAAGGAAACGAAATATCATGGATTTGGTTAAGAAAAACCATATACCAAGATATCATAAGTTATTTTTTGTAAGTGCCTTGAAACTCCTAAAAATATTTTTTCAGGTATTATTTTAAAGACTTATTTTCTTTCTAGTGTAAGTCAAATATTGCAAGCAAATACAGTTGAATACTCAATTAATTACTAAACTTTAAGTTACTTTTAGAATTGTTTTTACATGTTTATTTTAATACTGAGTGTATTTTGGTTTATTTGAAAATAATGCTAACTAGATTGCGTTTTGCGTCATTATTAATCCGTAGTTTCGCATTTTGCCGAATATAATGTAATAGGTACATGGGTATCTAAGATTGTCGGTTTAAATTGGATTTACATAGTACACCTCTGCCACCAACGCTTGGGGAATATAGGCGTGACGGTGTTAATTTTTTTACATCTACTTGAAATAAAAAGATGTAATTGATATGTTTTATATTTTGGTAACTTTACGCTCTGAGTCTCAACACGAGTTATGATTAGTTTTAGGGTCAAAAAGATTGCATAGCAGGCATTAACTCATAAATCAATGACAATAGGTATGTTATCATAAACTTACCAATCATAATCATCACCAATCGAAATTTGTCCCTTGCAAAGGCCATAACCACTACAAAAATAGTTTATTACCGAAAAGTAAATAAACTACTTACAGCAAGTACATTTCATTGAACATTTAACTAAGCAAAGCTTGTTTTTTGGGGTTCAAAAATTTGTGAACAAATGCATTTTTTATTTCTTTAACAATGTAATATAGTATGTTTAAAATGTAGTTACGATTCTATCTACAAAACTATTTGACACAAAAAGGGCAGGGGAAGAAAGGCGAGTATTGATCCCATGTATCTATCGGTCTAGACGGGAATTAGTGCAGGTATTTACTCGAAATAGCTGGCGATTTGCACTATATGAAACACGTACGAATAGAATCACGCACATATACACACTCGCAGTCACACACACTCGTACGCGCATGCACGAACTTATACATCCGTAACTCCGACGGCTATATTGCTGAATTGCAGTTCCTACATTATTCCAGTTCCATTAAAGCCAAACCGGTGGAGTGAATACTTTGGAGAAATGTATGAGAATGCCCCGGATGCTGGTGCCACAGACGAGCCCAGAGGCGAGTTTGCGGCACCAGAATCCACAGAGGACATCACTATGGAAGAAGTTGAATGGGCGATACGAAGTATGAAAAATGGTAAAGCTGCGGGAAAAGACATGATATCTGCCGAGATGATTAAATATGGTGGAACTTGCGTCCGGGACGCTTTTTGGGTCCTCGCAAATCTTTGCTGGAGTCCCTACAGATTGGCGCCGCGCAGTCATAGTACCCTTGTATAAAGGCAAGGGCTCACAATATGACTGCGCCAATTACAGGGCCATCAGTTTGATCAGCTTGGCAGCTAAGGTGTATGGTAAAATTATTGAACGGAGAATGCGCGAGAAGTCCGATGGAGTGTTGTGTGAGGCACAGGGAGGTTTCAGGTCTGGAAGAGGATGTTCGGATCAAATTTTCTCCCTCCGCAACATCGTAGAAAAGCATCTGGCAGTAGGCCGGAAGGTTTTCTGCGGTTTTGTGGACCTGGAGAAGGCGTTTGATAGAGTCGTGCGAAAGAGACTTTGGGACATTTTGCCAGAGTATGGTATAAACGGCACCCTGTTGCGAGCCGTCCAGTCCACCTACGTGGACAGCAAGGCATGCGTACGGGTGGGTGGTAACATGTCACCTTGGTTTGACGTTAAAATCGGCGTCAAGCAGGGTTGCGTGTTGTCCGCTAGACTGTTTATAGTGTATCTGGATAAAAGTCTTCAAAGACTGTGTGCGATGACTGAAGGGGTAAAAATGGGTGATCTAGTGATAAACCACCTATTGTATGCAGATGACGCGGTTTTGATAGCGCCAACAGCCACTGATCTGCAAACACTAGTCACAGTTATGAGAGACGACTGCATGAACAATGGCTTACATTTGAATGTGAAGAAAACCAAAATTATGGTTTTTGAACGGGAAGAAACCAGAACGAATGCAAGGATTGTGGTTGGTAACGATGTGCTGGAGCAAGTGAATGAGTTTGTATATCTTGGATGCGCCTTCAGTAAGGATGGGAAATACACCGCTGATATAGAGAGAAGAGTGAATGCAGGTAATAGAGTGAATGGTGCGATGGGAAGGCTACTTGGGAGCCGGCACTTAAGCCAAAAGGCGCAGCTGGCCATGCATAACGGAGTGCTTGTCCCAACGCTGTTATATGGCAGTGAGAGTTGGGTATGTAAGAAGGAGAACGAAAGCAGGATAAATGCGGTCGAAATGCGATCTCTGCGGAAGATGTGCGGAGTCACGCTGACCGACCGTATTCGCAACAGCGTAGTAAGAAAGCGAGTAGGTATGAAAGATAGTATCGGGGTAAAGATGAGAAAGGGTATGCTCCGTTGGTTCGGGCATATAGAAAGGATGCCAGAAGAAAGAATGACAAAACAGATATACAATGCGAAAGTGGAAGGATGTAGATGCCGGGGAAGACCTAGACTATCTTACCATGACCAAATAGACCGTGTCTTAGCTGAAGGGCAAGTCAAGAGTCTCCGTAACCGGCGAGTGTGTATGAGACGAACTATGAGAGTGGAGGAAGCCAGAGAGGTATGTAAGGAAAGAACCTGTTGGAACTCTGTACTCTCTGCCTACCCCGCGAGGGAGCTGGCGTGATGATATAGATAGATAGATTAAAGTCAATCAGCAATATATGCCTTTATGAACCCCGAGTTTTTAACAAAAGCCAGTCATTATTCATTTGGTAATTAGTCTAATTGCTGCCCAACTACGGACCTGGTTTCTGACTGCCGGGCAGCTCAGCAGTGAACACTAAGTTACCAAAGGAATTCGGCAAAGACCTTCAGGAGGTCTCGCGTGTACCGCGTTACCAGTATAGTTAATGATATTAATTGTGGAACAAATAATACACACACACACAGACAGACGCACGTAGCCACGCCCCTATACTTTGTGTCTACCTCACAAAAAACTGGCGTGATGATACAAATAGATAGGTAGTAAAATATCATCGATCAAATATTATGTTAATATACCGATGGTTAAATACGTGTACATATTTATTTTTGTTTTCTATAGTTGTAGTATCTTATTTGAGGCTTCTGAGTAACTTTTGCGGCAGTTGTTTATTACTATAATATACAAAAAAAAAACAAAAACAGAAAAGGGCTTTATTTAGCATCGTCTGAATCGTAATTTATTAAAGTTACTACTTAATCCAAAAACTTGTCGAAAATTTTCCCTAGCTTATTTCTTATAAGGCGCTTTTTATTCGGTGTTAAACAGAGAAATCGGATTTAGTACGGATTACATTGTCGCCATAAATCTTATTACGAGAGTTGTAAGCTTTATTTGCATGGTTCAAATTCGAATAACAAGCAGGGAGAATGAACAATAGGCACTTTAAATAAATTTTCTATGATTGAGTGGGTCCACTTTAGGGATGTCCAGGCAGAAAATACATCGATGTTTTTTTCGACGTTTCACGGTGCTTCAAATAAAAACATCAATGTATTCGATGTATCGAATAAAAAAATCGACGTATACAAAATACAAAAGTAAAAAAATCTTACGATGCGTTTTCCGAACTATCAGAATCAGATTCCATTTACGTTTCTTCCTGCTCCTCCTTTATCATATCTTTGATGTTTTGAACAGCATTTTCAAAGGTCTTTAATATGTAGGTTTTTGTAGTTTTATCAAAGTTAAAAGAAAAAAATATAACGTAATTTTGTACGTGACAAAACTAACACATCGACACAATTTCTTGTTATTGTTTTGTTTTAAAACTAATCCTATGGTGTCGGAACAACGCGTGCGTTGTTTTGATGTATATCGATGCGTTGTTAAATATCGAGAATAAGCGATACGTCGAATTGATTTAATGCACCGAATAGTAAACATCGATGTTTTCGATATATCGAGCATCACTAGTCCACTTTATTTGTTTCTATAATTTATTTCGAATAATAAACAGTTGTAAATAATTTTAAGTGGTGTTAAGCTTTAAGAGAATTACTTTGGTATTTGTTAATACAAAAATGAAGTTCAAGGACTAAGGTATAGATAATAATATCATGTAATGTTATTATCGCAAGAGCTGAGGGCTTAGCATACAGATATTGACATTCGCGTGACGTTATTCAGTTGATATGCCATCCTTTTCACACAACTAATTTACTGTATACAGGTGAAAGACAGAAAGTGACAAAAAGCTTTCTCGATAGCAAGCTCTCTGAAATTAGTTTGTTTCATATCGCCAACTAAGTCGATTCTTTCTATTATTAATATAATTACATTTTGTCTCAATATTGGAATATCAAAATTTCCTGCCCATCAATAATCTGCTTTTGAGTCGTGACAAGCAGTCAAACCCTAAAAAATCTGATATAGGGTATAACTTATATAATTTTGGCATTTTGGGTCTCGAACGCAAGTAAGGCAATTAAAAGGAGTAATTTTGGCGCTTGGGCGAATTGACGTTATTAAGACCTAAAGATTTAGGACGAAAAGATTAAACATGAACGTGGCGGCAAGCTTACTAGCGTTACGGTAACGTTAATATTTTTGTGCTAAGCCCTATGATCTCAGTGATACATAGGTGGTATTCTTACTTGCTGATCTATAATCAAGAAAACATGCTTAAAACTTACGTTATACCGCCTTACGTTAGTGGAGTGAAAGAAAAAAGATTATCAAATAAAACCTCATTAGAATGAAGATATGTATGTTTATTCCTTCAATTTCCTCTAAAATTACCATAACGATCCATTTTGTGATCTCCATTCTTTCGTTCGTATTTCACATCGCAGCAGTTCTTGCAACACTTTATCTGTTTAGCTCCAACTCTGGAACAAATCGCAAGCTATTTTTTATAGAAATCCATACGAATGTTTTATATACAAAAGTAACTCTGTCTGTTACCTTTTCATGTCCAAACCGCTGAAGAGATTTTAATGAAATTCGGCAAGGAATACATTTTATCCAGGGGAAGAACATATGCTACATATTTTCTCAAAAAAAGGTTAGTCTTTATTACTTAGATACATGAAGTTAAAACTTTGTACCATTGAATATTAATAACTCTCTGATTCTAATGCAGTTGTATTTACTTGCTAAGACTTCATAGGAACTGAAAAGCTTCTTTACAAAAAATACGTTTAATTTAAATCAATTTAGTAGGACTCTAGACACCAATTAACGTGTTTGAAATATGCAAGCGCATAATATGGAGTGCTCAAATTATCTGATTTGGTATCGTTCATATTGCAGTTTTTAAGCTAGTTCATAGTATACTTTTCAATTCACTTTGAAGCGGATAGAGTCACGAGCAAAGTCTAGTAAAATGATATTGGAAAATGGAACATTTCCTGAACAAAACAACTTGTAATTGACAGCAGCACAGCGATAAGCTGGGACACTATTGTGCTTGAAAGTAGCGCTGTATCGGCAAAGAATTTTATTTTTAATACCCCATTCTTCCTTAAGTCATCATTCTTACTTAAGTCTTTGTTTTGTACAGTATAGAAATAATTGTAATATTTACAAAAGCGAATTTAACTCAAAATATGTGTTTTTTTTTCAGTGATCCATTATTAAGATACGGTTGAATATATTTATATCCGCTTTGAGTCAATAAGTAAAAGCATAAAAATGATATGTAAAACAATTAAAAATTTAGTTTGATTCCTTAGTTCCATCTTCTACCTTAGTAAAACGACAAATAAAGCAGCAGCTGAAACCGGTGAGCCTAGAAGCATACAATTTTTTCACTAAGCACTAAGAAGGACATTTTTTAAATTTTTGAATGAAAATTACTGATGTCTATATGGGGCACCCGAGTAGTTTATTTATATAAAAATATTAAATCAATCAAATCTTATTTATACGAACATGTTCAGAATATTAAAATCAGTATGTATGAAACGAACCATATACAAATACATACATACAAGAAATGCACCTATTGGAAGTAGGACATACATGCAGTAGAAGGTACAGTCAGCAACAAAAGTAGCTTAACATTCTCAATTTTACAAAACAGTATTATTCTTTATTTTACAAACATTGGTGTACATTATCAAAAGTAAATTATTAGCAACATATTCAACTTTACTATTTAAAAAATTATGGATGCAAAGCAAAAGTATGCAAGCGATTTAAAATAACTAGAAATAATAACGTTGCTGACCATACTTAGTAGACAGTAAAATCATGACAACTAGCCTGGATTAGTGCGGGTATTTAAATTTTGCATACTCCACGGGCTTACTTTCAAGATTACATATTTATTTATTTACCAACACGGTTTAATGCACCAGTTATGTTAGTATAATAATAAAATAATTTTAATTTAAAAAAAACCTTTTTAAAAACAAGCTTTTATAGCAAAAACACTACGAAAATATTTTGCTTAGTTGAGGAGTTCTTATGGCTTCCTTCCAGCTCCATCCGCAGACCCTAGACACTAATTATTTGAATAGTACTTATCAATACCAATCTAACATGCCTTAACACGAGGAGGTTACCTTGAATAGTTCACATGTTCCTATGGCCACCCTCCGACTCCATCATCAGGCCAGCTGCATTGTATTACATATTATTGCATTGCTACCGACTTTACATACGTATGCCAAATTTCAGATCAATCGGATACCCGCAAGTGCTTAAAAATGGATCACAAGATTTGGACCGGAAAGATAGACAGACATACGAACTTTGCAAGTTAAACGAAAACTTATAAAAATACAAGAATGGATCAAGGAAAGACATAAAAAAGCTAATTTCTTTCAGTCCCTTGCAATACATCCGCCATTCTGACAAAGTCATCCGCGAACAGATCACAACCAGGGCGTTGCACCATCTCTTTAACAATGCTATTGTAATCTTACTTTGGTGTGAGAAAGAGATGTGGATATACGCAGTTTATAGCTGTGTCTCTTTTTACAGCAAAGGAAGATTAAAATATCCAGCTAAAGAGATTGCGGTGTACCTCAGGACTGCCATCAAGGAGAGTTCAGTTTTTGACTCATTACTTCCTTGTTCATGCTTACTACCGTTTACATTATAGCGCAACCAAGAGTCATATAATCCACTTCTTTTAACTACCGTAGATAGAAGCTGTATATAATTAATCCATAGTCAAAAACTCTTCGGAAAGCGCAAATTACATCATAGTAGACACGAAGTCTGTAGCGCTGTGTTTTAAAACAATTTCCCCTATGTTGCGAGTTTTGTTTACTTTCCAGAATAGAGTTTATTGTGTGAACTAGATGCATCTACGGCACGTTGTACGCGTTGGAACTGTTACATGATACATATTCTATTTAAAGGTGCTCTTTTACTTTTAAAAACTGTGAAGAGTGTATTTTTAGCAACATTATGTGATGTATTTGAAAAGATTTTCAAGAAATAGATGGTAAGACTGCTTTTTTGGTTTAGTGGCGTATGGTTTGACTATGAGGTCCTGGGTTTGAGAACTATCAGATAGATTATGAAAAATTTGTCAGTAGCGGTCTAGAATCTGAAGTTGTACCCGCTACATATCATCAATGTAATAGATTCTGGATGAGTACGCTAAGAGTCTCTGGAACCAGCGAGCATATACGACACGAACTATGAGGGTAGAGGAAGCCAGAGAGATCTGTAATGAAAGAACCTGTAGGAACTCGGTATTCTATGCGTACGGGTGAAAGAAATTTGGTGTAATAATATAGACATCATCACTTCCATCTCATTCCGCATAAACCCCCTCCTTTTTACGCTGCATATCCCTATCCTGAGCCAAATTTAACCAGGTTGATCTATGCACTTTAGCACATAGTTGAACCATCTTTGTACTGGCCTTTCACGGGTGATTGATAATATGATTGATTGTTGATTATAATCCGGGAAATAACAAAACTTACTAACATAGCTCAATCAATAGGGAATAAAAATGTAGGTAAAGGACACATATGCCGGAGAACGGACGACAGAGGAGAGGAAAGGAGACTTGAGGGAAGACTGCGAACCGGCCATTAACATGTAGGAAGACAACCTGCAAGATGGACTGACGAAGGTGGCCGGAAAGGATTGGATGTGAAAACACAAGACTGAAGTAAACAGAGCGCCATGGAAAAGTCCTACCCTCAGTATTGGGTGACAAGGGATTGAATATAATGATTAACTGATGATATAATACATACGGTAAATTTTCAGTGATCCAGGTACAGTAGCAGCTCATCTTCATGCCAATAGCGACGTGATCACCGTCACATTCCGCCCCTCCCACTGTCACAGCGACTAAGTGGCCTAGCCTGATTGCAGGGGCACCAGAATCTTCCTGCATAGTCAATAAATGTGAATGCAATGAAAGCAAATAAAATGGATAACATTTTTTTTACTGTTACAATTTAAAGAAATAAATTTTCATTCAAAATAAAAAGCGGCCGAACGATTAATTACGCTTAACTTGATAATCATTGCGATGCCATAACTTTTCCAAGTATATGAAGAATGGTTTGCAAAATGCTCTCGGTTACTAGAAGAGCTTCTGTGTATAAAGAAATTTGGAGATAAAAAAACACTGCGTCATTGAAATATACGCATGATTACTTTTGCTTCTAAAGACAAAATATAGGAGTAAATATTGTAACTTAAAATTGATTTCAATAAACCTTTATCATGGTTTCATTGTTAAATCATGTAAATGTATAATTTCACAACTTACAGCTGTTATATAATGCTCTTCGCTTGCGTAACACACAACATCGTTGCTATCTTCTGTGGATTGAAAACATATTGAATTCAGTTTACACAGTGTGTATCGAAGATAACTTTTCTTTATGCCCATATGCACACAGGCAACATTAAATATGTGTTCAATACGCAAGTATAAGTAGCAATAGGTAATGAGAATGATTTTCGCAAATGATCGATCAACAAATTGTGCTAGTACTTAACAAGCAAAATGTGCTGATTCCTTTATTTAAAATATGCTGATGTTTCATAGCCCCGTGAATAAGGATTTTCAAGTGAAAATCACATGAGAATAGGAAGAAACATACTTATCTCGTAAATAGCGGGCATGGCTCTTTCTACAATTTTTTTGCACGCTTGCATGTTCACGAAGCCGAAAACTTCAACAGTTAACCGGTTTTGCTGCACAAAGAGAAATAATTTAGTAATACTCTCGGTGTGATACTGTTATTTTTCATTGTTAGATTCTGTTTGAAATTTGGTTATTTCATGAATCTAGCAGTGATAAACCGCTAATATCTTGTACTAAGTGTAAGAACAATCTTATCTTTTTATATTATTATCTAGGGTAAGCACCATGATATTATATATTTTATCCAATCTACACCTGTTTTTGGCTTGGCGGATCTGGTCGATTGGCAAGTGGTTAAACAAACAACAGTGGATTCAGTAGCGAAATTTTATTTTCAATTGAAATATAGTAAACCTCATAGACTGCCTCGTAGGTCTAGAGGCAAAGCTTTGTGATCACAAGGTTTCTCGAGGTTCCTGGTTTCGAATCCTAGGTCGGACAAATGTCGTTTTTCTAACGAATACTTACCAGTAATCCAGTATGAGTTTAGAGTCTGAAATTGCGTCCAGTGTATGGCAACAGGCTCACCCCCTATTACATAGGACCTAACATCGTCAGTTAAAAATGGGTATACTTAGTACACCTCTGCCACCCTCGCTTGGGGAATATAGGCGTGACGGTGTTTGATTTTAATTTAACAAAGGTTCCGTTAGTTATAGTGATATAAAATTTAGATAAAAAAACACAAAACAAAATATCCGTAGATCACATGAGGATCCTATTTTGTGCAGGGTTTAAACAAACTACTAAGCTCAGCCCGAGACTGTCATCGTCAGTCTATGAATATGGTAGTATCAGAAAAATAATTAAGGTACCTGTGATCCCATACTTCTTCGCCAATTCCGGAAGACTGATTGGAAGTTATATCTTTTCCTGGTTCTATTTTCAGTTCGCCTTCTACGAGTGCGATATTGCCCACGTGTCTAAATAACAAATTTTATGGAAGCAGTATACAAGTATAATAAGAAAGACCAATTAAGTGGGTTAACCTTTGGCATTTCTTGTCCCTGCATTTTGACGCAATTTTGCCACCTGATTTCGTTGATAGCGTCTATAAATGGTGAAAAATCTCGTGAAATTAATGAAATATTTATTTAAATTTGATGGAATAGTATGATCATGGTAATACTCTTTTAACATGGTTAGATCATGGTTGGTACTCATTTATTGCATAAACAGCTAAATTTGGTGCTAATCAACAAACTCGCTCATGGTAGTCGCAGCATCCGTCTAGTGTAAACTAAATCGAAGTGGAAAGAAGAGAAAAACAAGCTAATGATAACAGCATTAAATTCAAGCATACCCTTACATCGGCTTCTGGAGTAGTTGGATAACTATCTTCCGTTATTGTTGTATTTAGTTCAGGGCTATCTTGCTTAAATTGTTGCCTCTAAAGAAAAAGAAAGAAATTATGAAAATTCAAACATTCCGATATATACCATTGAATAAAGTAACTTACAAAGGACATTGGCGCCTAATGTACAGCTCTTGGTACCAAACCTTAAGTTATTGCGTCAAAACCAAATTTTAATGTCCTTTATTTTGGACATAATTTTATGTATTATTATATATTACTCATACAACAACATTCTAATTATTCCACTACAGACTATTTACATACATTGAGACAAATCACTGAAAAATCAACAGAGTCTCAAAAGCTTTTGTACCTAGCCTTTGTGGACTATGCAAAGGCTTTTGATAACGTTCATCACACGACCTCAGCTCTAGAAAACCAGCAAATTGAAAGAACATACAAATACCTCATTAAAACATCTACAATCAAAGTACAGCGGCTGTCAAACTTAATACCACAAAGTTCCATGTTTAAAATAGAAAAAGGAGTTAAGCAAGGCGACCCGCTCTCTCCGCAACTGATTATAAGTACTCTAGAGGATGTTTTTAAGCTCCCAGCGGTTTCATGGGCGACAAAGGGCCAAAAGATTAACAAATCTGCGCTTTGCCAATTACATTGTCCTTTTCGCCTCCACAGCTTGCAAACTGGAAGATATGCTCCAAGAACTCAGCAGGAAAAGTGTTAAGGTTGGACTGATGATGAGCCGGTCAAAAATACAAGTGATGACTAATAGTGTCAGGAGCAAAATTGAGGTAGATGGGCAAGCTTTACATTACGTTGATGAGTACATATACCTGGGTCAGATAGTTTCCTTCCAAAACAGGCAAAACAAAGAAATCGATCGTCGCATCGAAAACGTTTGGAAGAGCTACTGGTCCATGGGGCAGTTTATTAAAGACGACCTGCCTTTAAAATTAAAACCGAAACTTAGCCACATGTATATTTTGCCCGTTCTCACTTGCGGCGCTCAAACGTGGTCACTTACCGAGGCTCAAAAGTCCAAACTCAAGGTTTTGCCAACGAGCAATGGAGCGTAGTATCTTAGGCATAAAACGTATCGATCGAGTACGGAACACGTAGCTACGCTCCATGACCCGCACTGTAGACGTCGGAGTTAACTGCGACATTAAAATGGAATTGGGCGGGTCATCTGAACCGTATAGAAACAAACATCGTCACAACAAGGTCATCGTCGCCGAGGCAAGCCCAGGAAGCGGTGGCGCGATGACCTCGACGCGTATCAAAAAGAATGGCCATTATTGACAGGGGATAGAGATCGTTGGAGAAGAGAGGGGGATATCTTTGCCCAGCAGTGGGATATATTAAGTTAATAATAATATATAACTCAGTATTTTCAAAATTCAATTACTCAATTCGTTATTAGTATTGATCAAATATTTTGAGGTTGGCTTTAAAAATATACGAATTCCTCACATATGTAAGGTTTTTTCACTAAGAGAACTGAACTGTGATAACATTACTATGTCCAGCGTGTATTAATGAGGTTTTTGTTCGAAATTACTGGGCAAACGATAGTCGGAGTTGAGCTTTCCCCTATAATAACACTATTAGCAATGCTACTTTTTCGAATTTAAAACTGCCGTATTCTTTCAAGCTACAAAAATGCTAACCTCATTTAAAAAAGGTATCAGTTATAACTTTGCACAACTGAGCAATAAAGTTGTGAAGTTCCTGCGATCTTATGAAGGTCGCAGGAAGTTATTGGATGCAGGTGGCATCAGATCGGTTGAGATGATGAGCAGTAAATTTAGTACATCTTGCTCAATCTTACGCGAAGTACGAACTGATTACCGTTACCGTAATGTTGTCAAGGCAGCGTACTGTCACGTTCATCTTTATTTATTAAATTTTAAGTGTGAAAAGGACAGCATATCAACTCGATAGCGTTACGCTAACATTATCTTGTTTTTGCTAAGCCCTTAGAATTCAAAATTATTTATCTTTGCATTCTACGTATCGGTGTGTAGCTACATTCAGAGTTGCCAAAAGATTGGCGTGAGTTGCAGCTATAGTTTAAACTCACTCATTCGCACGAGCACTTTTTCTAAATAAATCAAATAGCTAACGCTTCCAGCGCTTCATAAATGCGCGCTGAAAAAGAGTTCGTTGAAGGGGCTAATTAATTTTCAACCTTTCATCGACCAACTTTTGAATTGATAGTTCATGGTATGAAATTACATTTTTTATAGTTTTTTTTAACTGTAACTACATAATCACTGTAGCGACCCTACGCTCTAACTATTAGACGTCCTCAATAGTTTAGTCGTTTTACTTTATTTTTAATATATACAAGCAGTAACATTATAAGCACAAGACCTGAAAGTAGTTTGTTTGAAATCGGTAAATGAATTGATTCCAACTATTTTTAATGTATCTTACATTCTTCATCTATTAAATTCGCAATTAATGCTATTACTCCTTCAGTGCGCTATAACAAACTAAATTTATTTTTGATTCAGGGCAATATTCAAATGTATTTCTCAATACACACACATACAAGATTCATTGTTAATTATGGTACAAAATTGCTTCAAAAAAGGGGAAAACTATGAATGAATTTGTGAAGCAATTGTCTAATCGGGGTGTCTGAGGTTTTGCATTATTTACGATACGTCTTGTATAATTTTTAAACCACCTGCTATATAATTAAGTCTGAAGAATAATCACTGCAAAGACATAAATCTTTCCTCCTCTTTACCATGGTGCTGGCAACCAGCCAAGATTCATTCTTGACACAGGAAATGTACATGAGATATTGCCCATTAGGTTACCGTTACGCCATATACTCCCCAAGCGGGGTGGGCAGAGGTGTACTGAGTACACTACGTTTCGCCAACGATGCTAGATCCCATGTAATAGGAGGTGAGCCTATTGCCATATACCGGGCACAATTCCCGACTCCGGACTCGGACTGGGAAGTTTTCGTTAGAAAAACTACACTCGTCCGGTCTAGGATTTGAACCCAGGACCTCGTGATCACAAAGCGATGCGCTTTGCCACTAGACCAACGAGGCAGTTAAATATTAAAATACCTTTTTAAAACAAGCTTTTATAGCAACATTCATCGTTGATGAGTTCCTATGGCATCTTTCCCGCTCCATCGTCTGACCCTGGACACCATTCTGGTCTAAAGTACTCATCAAGACAAATTCAACCTGCCCAAACACGGCAGGGTTATATGGAGTAGTTGTGTTATTCCATTAACCACCTTTCATCTTGCCTCTGGCTTCACCATCATACCCTGAACACTACAAGGTTGTAAAGTGCTTGTCAATACCAATCTAAAAAGCTTAAATACGTGGGGTGGCGTTATTTCTTTTATTTAATTAATTAGTACGGTTATATAGTTCACATGCTCCTATGGCCACAAAAACAAATTCAAAATGGTTATTAGAAAGGTCAATCGAATAAATTAAATTAATAATATTGAATAGCCCACTGAAATTATCAACGAGTCTTTTCCGATCCGGTCGTAAATATAAAAAATGTAACAGTTTTGATATTTGTAAGTGCTTTCTTCATTGTCCTGTACAAATAAATTATTTTTGACTATAAACTGACGCATTAGCAGAACATTACACGCTGGCACTATATGTGTTTAGGGAAACGGGTGGAGCGTATTTTAGGTATGAGCGTTTTAAATTTTTATAGTCAGTACAACACCTGTATCGCATAGGTGAAAAACTTCCATTTATGCATATTTATAAGGGTATATTTACCCTTGCCTCCCTATGTCCTTCTTCATTTTCTTTACCAATTCCGGACGAAATATAGCGGTTTTTGAAATTTGTCGTTTTTTCAAACAAATCTGCTTCCTCTACCGCCCTCGGGAACTCGGCTGCGTTGACTTTGTGGCGTGAACCATGTTGTTGCGAATATCTATAGAACGGTTTACTGTTCTGATTTTTTGTTGTTCGCACCTGGAACTTAAATTATATAATGTGTAGTGAAGAATTAATTATCCGTATATTGTATAATACCGCGGCCTGCGAGTGCCATGCCCGAGGTGGCCAAGATTTCATGTCACAGTGTAACTACACGGGAATATTATATTCCCTACAAATACATACTATACATACTCTTCACTTGGTACGATCCGGTGAGAAAAACCGTGAAGATGCCCAATTGAATCTCAGTGCGACTAATTGACATCATTTTCATAATTTTGTCTGCCAAATATTATCAAATTGCGCCACAATCACATATCAATGTTCATAATGACCAGACACTGCCATAAATAATGAAAGTTGGATTGTAATTTGGACTAGAATATAGATTATAAAAAAGAAACTTTCATAAAACGGCCGCATATACACTTACGCAAACCTATTCGTAATTAGCAACTGTAGAAATTTGTTTTAAATCAAATCAAAACCAAAGCTTTCTATTCATGTAGACTAAAAACCACTTATGAATAGTCAAAAACAGAAAATTATTGATTATTTAAGACTCTACTACTCGTTCGGAAAGGCACTCCTATGGAGAAATAGTTCAAGAAACTTCACGATTACTCTTTTTTAAAAATGAGAGTTTTATAAATATTTGTGTATGTATTGCATTCATGGAGTATGCAAGAACAGTGCAGCACGAGTTAAATAGATATGCTTGAGTATAAATTCATCACAAGTGTACTTAGATTCATGGTATCGGTCAGTGTCTACATAGTCCTCTCATTTACAAAAAAGAGATTTTGTAAATGTATATAGTAAAAAGTATAGTAATAATAATAGTAAGACAAAAAGGGTTATTATAAAATATGTGATGCCGAACGAGACAAAATTCAATAGTACAATAATAATAATAATAGCCTTTATTTAACAATGTTATATAAAATATATTTACAATATAAACTTATTTACTCGTTTGACGCCGGTCCGTGAAGATTGTCTAGCTGTCTTGCATAGGCCTTCCCCAGAGTACGCCACCGAGTGCGGTTCAGCACTTGTCTTCTCCAAGTATATCCCGCTATTTTCACAATATCGTCTTCCCATCTACGCCGCTGTCTCCCTTTCGTTCTTTTGTGTTGTCTCAGGCACCATTCTGTTACGTCCCTAGACTATTTATCTATGTTACTCCTAGTCATATGACCTTCCCACCTCCATTTTAGTTTTTTAATACAGTACGTGATATCTGTGACTCTTGTTTTGCTCCTTATACTATCTAGCTTAATTTTATATTTAATTTTATTGGCAATCATGCTTTGCTCCATATTGTGCTGGCAAGTTTCTAATTTGCGTATGCTATGATTAGTTAGGCTCCATGTTTGGCATCCATATGTCATAACAGGCAGAATGCACCAATTAAATATTTTACTCTTCGCTTTCAACGGTACGAAAGTATTCTTCATTATCTCTTTGAGAGATCAGTATCTTTTCCATGCCAAAGTGACTCTGTTATTTTTTTTTTGTGATGTCTATTGGAGATATGATCGGTCTTAGGTATGTGTATTAATCCACATATTCTATATTGTTGTCGTTAACGGATATAGGAATGTTTTCGGAGTTTGACATAATTTCTGTTTTTGCAGTATACATTGATAGTCCCACTTTATCACTTTCCTACAGCAGTTGCTTTAACATCTTTTGTAAGCTTCTTGGATCTTCAGCAATTATTATTAGATCGTCTGCAAATCTAAAGTGGTGTAATCGCACTTCGTTAATATTCAATCCATATTTACCCCACTCGAGACATCTAAATACGTGTTCGAGAACAGCTGAGAAAAGTTTTGGTGATAAAGGATCCCCTTGCCTTACTCCTCTTTTTATCTCTTTCTATCTCTTCATCTCTTTCTGTTCGTATCCTTGCTTCATGTTCTTGTACACGTTGATAATCAGTCGAGCCGAAGGCTTCCCTTATTTCTGCGTGTTTTAAGGAGTCAAATGCCTTATTATAATCCACGAACGCCAGGTAGAAGGTGATATTGTATTCACTACTTTTCTGAATTACTTGTTTTATCGAGTATATGTGATCTATTCTTGAGAACTTACTGCGAAAACCTGCTTGTTCTTTGGGTTAGTTTTCATCCAGAGTCTATGTTAAACGGTCTAGCGGTATCTTTGAAAAGATTTTGCACACGTTCGACATCAAGCTGATGGGCCTGTAGTTGGCTATATCATCTTTTTCCCTTTTTTGTACATTATTATTCATCATCATCATCATCTCAGCCTATACTTGTCCACTGCTGAACATAGGCCTCCCCAATCGCTTTCCAGCGTAACCGGTCCGATGCCACCTGCATCCAACGACTTCCTGCGATTTTCACAAGATCGTCGGTCCATCTGGCAGGTGGTCGTCCCACGCTGCGCTTGCCAATACGTGGTCTCCACTCTAGAATCTTTCTGCCCCAACACCCGTCCGATCTTCGCGCTATGTGGCCCGCCCATTGCCACTTCAGCTTGCTAATCTTAAGGGCTATGTCGGTGACCTTGGTTCTTCTACGAATCTCCTCATTCCTGATTCGATCACGTAGAGAAACGCCGAGCATAGCTCTCTCCATAGCTCGCTGAGCAACTCTGAGCTTTTTTATGAGACCTATAGTAAGAGACCACGTCTCTGATCCATATATCATCACTGGTAACACACATTGACTAAAAACTTTAGTTTTTAGGCACTGAGGTATTTTGGATGAGAAGATGTTGCGCAGTTTCCCGAACGCTGCCCAGCCGAGTTGGATTCGTCGATTGACCTCTCTCTCAAAGTTGGACCTACCTAACCGGACTACCTGTCCCAGGTAAATGTATTCGTCGACAACTTCAAGAGTAGAGTTCCCAACGGTGAGTGCGGTGGGTACGACATGGACGTTACACATTACTTTCGTTTTGTCCATGTTCATTTTAAGACCCACTTGTTGAGATACTCTGTTGAGGTTGCCGAGCATTCGTCCTAGATCTTCCAGCGACTCCGCCATGACCACAATGTCGTCGGCAAATCGAAGGTGAGTGATGTATTCGCCATTGATGTTGATGCCAAATCCTCGCCATTCCAAGAGTTTGAAGGCGTCCTCTATGGTGGTCGTAAACAGTTTCGGAGAAATGACGTCTCCCTGTCTTACTCCTCTTTTTATGGAGATCGCCTTCGTGCACTGCCCTTGTACGCGGACTGACATAGTGGCGTTATTATACAAGCACTTCAACACTTCGATGTACCGATAGTCAATGCGGCATCGCTGGAGAGATCTAAGAACCGCCCAAGTCTCGATCGAATCGAAGGCTTTCTCATAGTCCACAAACGCCAAGCATAGTGGCCGATTATACTCCTCGGTCTTCTGTATAATCTGCCGCAGCGTATGTATGTGGTCTATGGTACTAAAGCCTTTCCGGAAACCGGCTTGTTCGGGAGGCTGGAAATCATCAAGCCTGCGTTCGAGACGATTCGTGATGACTCTCGAAAACAACTTGTAAACATGGCTCAGCAGTGTGATGGGCCTATAGTTCTTTAATAAAGTGTTATCACCTTTCTTGAAAAAAAATGTACCACCACACCCCTGTTCCATGCTTCCGGCGTTTTTCCTTCGAGCAAGATGGAATTAAACAGCCTCTGAAGGACTTTAAGTACCGGCGATCCGCCCGCTTTCAGAAGCTCTGCGGTAATTCCATCTTCACCCGGCGCTTTGTTGTTTTTAAGTTGTTTGAGAGCCATCCTAATCTCGTACAGGCTGATGTCCGGGATATCTTCAGAGTAGTGTCGGGTTAGCTTGGCTCTTGGGTCTTTTACCAAGTCAACAACAGGTTCAGCTACTGAGGTATACAACTGCCCATAGAACCTCTCTATCTCCCTGAGCACCTCTGACCTATTCGACGTTACGTTTCCGTCCTCCGTCTTCAGCTTCGTCAACTGGCTTTGCCCAATAGACGCGTCTCTTGCGAACACTTTGGAGCCCTTGTTCTGCTCTATGGTCTCCTCAATACGTCTTGTATTGAAGGACCGTAAATCGTGTCGCAAGGACTTCAATATCTGTCTATTGAGCTGCCTATAGGACTTAGCATCATCCGAGGTTTGGAGTGTCATGGTACGTCGCTCAGCCATAAGGTGTCGGGTGTAGTCAGATAGCTTTTGAGGCCTATTTTTACGGTGGGGCTTAAAATGCTTAGACCCGACCGCATGGACAGTCTCTACCAACCTATTGTTGATTTCGTCCACTGATGCGCTGCTGTCTAGCAATTCGAAGCGGTTTGACAATTCGAGTTGAAAGTTCTCGGGGTACATTATTATTGCCGTTGACAAAGTCCATTGTTGAGAAATATTGTCTGTGTGTAAAATTTCATAAAATATGTCTGTGGTAGTGTTTATCTTTGCTTTGGATGATCTTATTAGCAGTTTTTAGGTATGCAATCTCCTCCTGGCGTTTTCCCTGTCTTCTGTGATTTGATAGCCTTATTGACTTCGTCTCTCATTATACACGGGATCTCTTCATCGTTGTATTTAACGTAGTCCACTAAATGGGTATGTTCCTCTATTATTTAGTCGTTGTATAATTCGCGGTAATATTCTGTTGCTACTTCTAATATTTCTATTCTATTTGTCTTATTGCAGTGTTTCATGTTATCGATTCAGGTTATATTTTCTCTTAGTTTAGTCCATGCTTTCTTGATTGCGCCTACTTTTTCTATAGATAATTTAGTGTTTCAGTTCTTGATTTATCTCTGTGTTTACGTATTTGCAAGTTTATTTCTTTACTCAGTTTTATTATGTTTTGTTTGTTGGTTTACCTGTCCTTAAACATATTTTTTCATTGCATAAACATCTTTCTTGCTTCTAGACCTAATTTGTCTTTTATCACTCTTGTTGTTCTAATTTTACTTTCGGTTTCTTTTAGTTCCTTTTCTAGAGCTTCATACTTTACTTGAACTTCTTTGGAATTATCTATTTTTTCTAATTTAGTGCGTAGGTACACTAAAATGTTTTCCGGTATTTGTAAAGCTACAGGTACGATACGTTTAATCAGTCAAAGGATAGAGAACCGACTAGTCCTCACCAGCAGCACCCGTTCGCGAGTGTGACTTGAGAAGCAGCCCTCACTCTCCTCGACCATATTAAAGGGAAAAGAGTGACCCGCTCTATAGAGCACAACCAATTATTGATGACCTCAGATATTTTTATAACGGTACTTTTAGCACACTGTAGCAGTTTACCGTGTCCCCACGTTGGCTATGGTTGGATTGAACTAAGTTGAAATAAGATCATACCCTTTTATTTTTCGGGCCGTTTTTCGGACTTTCACTTTTAATGTGGTACAAATGATATATCCATGGGTCAGATAAAATAATTTGATTATTTATGCTTAAGTCATATTATACTGAATACCATACTCGTGATTGAATAAAAAGAAGAAAAGCATATAATTATCTTTCTCTAGTCGTACTTTATTTTTAGTTTGTTCTTCTTCTATAAGCTTACCTCTGAGAAAGTTTGCATTGTAAAGATATACAATGATAAGTCAAATATTGGTAGCTACTAACTCAGCAGGACTAAAACTAGACAGGGGTTTGTTATTTTTAATTGAAATAAAACATAAAAGAAGTTCGTTTTAGCTTAACTTCAATCGACGGTGGCTGGTTTATTTATAGCATATATATTTTTTTTATAATTTTGCCCAGTTCACAGGTAGCTAGGGTTGCACCTCCATCTGTTGCATAATACCAACTAAATACTAAGTATAATTATTATCTCAATATATGATCAATGATGTGACTTACAAATTCAACAGAGTCAACACGTTTTACGGCTCGAAGAGTTTTTCCATCGGAATCCCAATCATATACCTATGAAATAAAAGTTATATGCGAACAAAATTATCGCTGATGTGTTCATATCACCAAAATTATCTCAAACAGCTCACTTCTTGGGCCATTAATATAATGTGGTGATCTTATCGTGATAGATGGCGTCTGCTTTGTTTAACGGGCTTAGCAAACCTTAAAATAAATATAAATCAGAAACCGCGTCCAATCGTAATTGCACAGCGCGCGGGGAAGCCAAAAATTTCACAATAGTCCCGCCACACTTCCCACCCGCGTAATAAAGAAAGAAAAATAATTTATTTTGTGCTTACACAACTAAACACAAAAGAACGAAATCAGTAACAAATGTAATTAACAGGACAAAGAGTAACAATAAAAAAGTAGAAATGCAAAGCAGTGATTGTGTGAGATCCAAAATTGGTCCCTGCCTCAGCTAATGCCGCAGCTGTATTATGCTGCAGCGCTGATCTTCCGGCAGCGCCATATTTCGGTAACATCACGGGCGGTCTCTTTTAGATATATGTATTAAAGTCTTAAACTACTGAGGCATATATATAAAAAGCGCTCGAGCAAACGAGGGGTTAACAAACTAAAAGTAAAATTAAAATTTTGCCCTCTGGAAACGTAATCCTTAAAAATATCTTTTCAAAAATATATATTTGTTGTCTGTGGACATTTTGTAGTTTTTTTTTGTGTTTTTTTATTATTTGATAATTAGCAGCACTGTTTCGTTTTGCTGTCAATTAATTTCAATCCAAGGTGTGCCCAAGCAAAATGGCGCGTATGACGTGGCAAATCGATAAATCGTGGCATCTGCAATCGTTTGGACGACTGTGCGACCCGATTTACATAAAATACCCAAACCAAAATGTTTTTGTCGTTATTAAGTGCCTATATGTGAGATACGCCGCAACCTTCTGCATCTACAAATGGCTCCCCTTGCCTATCGCGTGCATAGCCCGACGTAAGTTTTATGTACTTATTTTTCGCATATTAAGAAGGTGACTTTTTTATTTACAATTAAGCAGCCGCACCGTTTTTAGGGTACGAAAAGTAGGAGGCAGGTTGTTTCAGCACCAGGTTGCAGCGTATCTGAAACTGCTATGGAAGGCCGCGGTCCTGTGTCCCGGTATCAACAGGAGATATAAAGAAGCCCTAGTGTTGTGCTTATTGTGATTGTGCCCAAGATAGTTTTTTGTACAGATACTCTGGTTTTTTGGTGAGTATTATTCCCAATAACATTGTAGCCAAATGAAGTTTTCAGCACGCTTCCATTTTCATAAGGTTCCCTCTGTTTAGGTATGGTATAACGTGAGTTCGTGGAGGTATAGGGTAGCAGAACCGAGCACACGCATTTTGTATGCGCTGGATGAGCCTCTCCGTCCGACCAAGCAAGCATGTTCCATACACAGTGTCGGCATAATTCAGCTTAGAGAGAATGAGTAAGTTAATAGAGTAATGGTAATAGCCCGGAAAAATTAACCACTCTATAAGATAAATGTTGATGACATTGAAGTAGGTGATAATAAAATCATTGTTGCGGTAGCGAGTATTTTTATACATTACTATTAAACTTAAGAAATAGATATAATGAACTATTAAGGGTTATAGTCCTTATAACTAAATAGACAGTTAAACCATTATGTAGTAGTTAACTAAATTAATATAATATAATACTATAACTTATCAGGTCCTTGCCAAAAGTAGGAAAAAATCAAATTGTCATAGGTACTTGTAACAATAACAAAATGGGCGCGTCTTTAAGTATGACAATTACATACAGAAGAAATCATTAAATATTTAAATAATACGGCATCTGATTGCGGTGATTAGTTATGAAATGTGATCCCATCCTGTTTCTTTTTGAACCTAACAGCAATTTTGACACAAGATGGCATAATTTGACACGAACATAGAACGTTTCTTCGTACGACGGAACGACTACTCGCGTAAACGTAAAACTCATCACATTGAATGTAGTATCTGCTGCTTCAATTTGATGCGCGCTTGCGATTTCTGGTTTATATTTTATTTTAAGTAGCAATCCTATATTTAGGGGTAACTAAAGACTCGACAAAATTTTTGTTAGAAATAAAAATCTGGCGACTTTATTGAGTTAAAATCTCACATATTTAATTAATTGTTCATTGTAACGTCTTTAAATTTTATATGAAGGTTGATTTTATATCTTTTCCAAAAAGGTATATTATGCACCAACATTTAGGTACTTACATTTTTTCAGGTCGTGTTAAAAAGTTGTCATATGAAGTATTCGGGGATAGAAATGATACACACTGCTTGGCTACTGATATAAGAATCTTTTATTCAAAAATATAAGTCACCCACAAGGTTCACATAATCTGTTTTTATCTATCTACCTACATATACAATATATCACATGTCCCTTACCGAGTATAACATCTGTTTATAAAATAAACAATCTTAGATTATAAGGCAATGACAGACTTATTTATGCATAGGTAGTCAGAGTTACGGAAGCAAGTGATGAGAGAATGAAGAAAGTAATAATAGTTAAGCGAATTTACATATCGGGTGGGTTATATATTGAGAAGTGATGTATTACATTAAAAATGATGATTTAAGCAATAAAGTAAATAATTATTAACAAATGCATGCAATTAAGTAAGGTTAATCTTATGTGCTTTATCATTTCATTCAAATATGAGTATAATCATATTATAACTTATTTTTGTTTTACCGGGAAAAGAAATACAATTTGATGTATAATCTGTCGTTTAGATCAAATAGAAACTAATTCATTACAAAAACAACAATATAATTATTTGGTGCAACTGAAGTAAACTGTAAATGGTGAAGGTAATAACATTATTATAATTATGATCAGAAATGATTTACAACAGTTATCAGATCACAAAAGGTGAATAATAATTTACCTACTCATTGGTAACGATTGGGTGGAACGACCTGTCTGCCTGGCTGCGTTACGTAATAAAAAAAAAAAGTTATAATATGTATAATCATATTTGAATGAAATGAAAAAGCACATAAGATTAACCTTACTTAATTGAGTCAGTATCATGCTTTCCGGTAGATTACTAAATTCACATGATTTACTTTTTATTTTTAGGGTTGCGAGGTACTTTTCGAATTCTTCGTTATTTTGATAGGACTCGAAAAACACGTGCCTTACAAAATTCACATTTTTATCTGGATCGCATCTCCCGTTGAACTTCTCGCACAGAGTAAAAAAAATGACTTCTTCACCGATGTCCAACTCCTCATACAAATCGCGGCCAGCTTTCCCGATGACGTGAAGAAATAATGCACATTTCTCGCGATCCGAGGAATCTTCTCTTTCCCGACGCGATTAGGTACCAATCAAAAGTTTTTTTCCAATCACGCCAATTATCGGCGAGGTTACCGGTATCGCACATGGCGGGCGGTTGATGCAGCGCCGCGTAAGAAGTGGATAATGTTGTTTTGCTTGATATAATATTCTTTTTGTTAGCCTCAATTATGCACAAATTTGACTTCTAACAGGCACACCTGACACCATGAAGTATTCGGGGATATAAATGATACACACTGCTTGGCTACTGATATAAGAATCTTTTATTCAAAAATATAAGTCACCCACAAGGTTCGCATAATCTGTTTTTATCCATCTACCTACATATACAATATATCACATCATAAAAACGATTTTTTTCCTACTGTTTCAGTCGCTTTTTTATGACATGTCCAAAGAAAGTTTTCACCTTACACTCTACGAGTACTACGAGTTTCAACACAAGACAAGAAGTAAAGTTTAGGAACTAATTACGAATATTACTTACATTGTCTCCGGCATTATATTTCTCAATTTTTGTAACTGGTTTTCTGGTTTCTGTTAGCTGTAAATTACCAATAGCATCAAAATATTTTAGTAATTAGCAGCCAAGTACCTACACGTGTCATCTCTTTAATATTTAACTGTCCATTTCTTCTCGGTACAGACGCTTTCTTCTTTTCGGAATACGTTAAGCATTCAATAATACCAAACACGACTACGTCGATAAGCTAGGTGAAGTCGATGTGAATGTAGTGCCTTCCACTTTGGCGGAAAGAAGGAACACCATGGAGGGTTTATTCGGTATGCTGCTGCGGTTCCTGTGCCACATAAAGTGGGGCGAGGACCGCAGCAGAGAGCCCGACACTCTCCGTCTGCCCACCTAAAGGCAGACGGGAGGTCAGTCTATAAAAGATTTCTTCCATGCCAAAAAAAGTGCATAGTGAAGTCGTGTTAAGTGATACCAGCACTGTTTCTTATAGGGGAGAGGAAGCACCCTTTATGCTCTCTTTCCATATATGTAGGTCGCGTCGGTGTCGCGGAAGGGTGCTTAGCAGCGTACCCGTAATCCCAATAGCTGCGACACAAACAGAAGTGGATATACGCAGTTTATATTTCATAAAGAATGTAGTCGTGGATAAAAGATGTGAACAGCACAAAACCGGTAGACATGCCGTTATTTGGGCAAGTCCTTTGTCCTGTATAATAACAAAATCATCAGTTTTAAGACTTCCACACGTCTAAAGACTGATGATTATGAAAAATATGAGCAAGTACTTACATCATCATCAGTACAATGTCCCCAACTAAGTACAGTGACGTTTGAATCTACTGGAGTGGAGGTCCTCTCGCCGTCCAAAGGTATTGTGGTCCCAGGTTTGTCTGATGTCATGCCAGAGAACGTGTATACAAGGGCAAGGTCTGCAGTCCAACCCCTAAATTTCGGGTGGACAATGACCTTTTCTATTGGCAGGTATTGTTCATATTTGGATTCGAACATTTTCTTTGTACCAATCACTACGAATGAAGCTGTTAGCTCTGGTTGTATATGAGGTTTATTTTCTACCGTACTGAAAATAAAATATTGAGCTAGGTCTCTTACGACTGGTTTCAATATTCAGTTTCAATATTTAGGGATAGATTTGCATACTACGGATAGAATTTTGGCATATTTTGTATGGAAAATCTGTCAATATTCTACTGACAGTAAGCAAATCTATCCTTGAGTTTAATATTGAAACCGGTTATTTGTAAGAGAGGACTCAGCAAGAAAACGTTGAAGGAAGTGTGACGCTAGCGAGTAGCCGTGCTGTCACGTTCATGTTTATTATGTAAATTTGTAGCGTGACCAGGATGGTGTGTCAACTCGCTAGGGTTACGCTAACTTCAATCTTTTCATGCTAAACTCTCTGGTGTATTAGATTATCTGTGATGGGTATTATTGTAGTATTTATTATTAAAAGTAGAAAATCCAACTTGTGTTTTCCTACTAACAACAAGTGCTTTCCTTACAGATAATGTAACCATCTGTGTAACGATAGGACTAACACACTAGCAGAAATTCCCACACTTGCACTTTAAGAAAAAGGGCACGTCTTCGCATGCCTTCACTGTTATGATCCGGTAAGAAACTCAGGATAGAAGCTCAAATATCACACGAAATAATTATACCATCTTATATCTATTTTTAACAACAAATACAATACCCGTCCAATAATAGACATTAAATACATAATTCAACCATAAATCGTTCACAAGCTTCATATGGGCCCTTTTTTAACTTATTGATGGAGGCTTTTCTTTAGCGAATAGACGAGGCTACAGCCCGCATTTTGCAAGTCAAGTGACTTTAATAATTGGCTTGGTCTCTAAGCAATTCTCATGTCGATACTGTGTTGGTATTTATTTTATTTAAGATCCTTAAACTTCGTCTTACGAGTGTACAAATTGTTGATGGACATTTAGATGATAATATTATTTTCATTGCAAATGTCTCCAGAAGCTATTCAATTCTGGCATTGTCGGGGGTAAACCGCCAAAGTCATGGCACAGAAGTGTGGTAGTTCTCTTCTTCAAAAAGGCCGACAAAACCCTATTGAAAATGTATAGACCCATATCACTTCTGAATTATGTCTATAAGCTGTTTAAAAGAGTCATTACGACGATCGTCTCACACGCAAATTCCAGCCTCCCAAACAAGCCGGTTTCCAAAAAGGCTTTACCATCATACCCACATAGATTCGCTACGGCAGGTTAGACAGAAGACGAAGGAGTATAACCGGCTACTATGCTTAGCGTTTGTGGACTATGAAACAGCCTTTGATTCGACTGAGACATGGGCTATGCTACAATCTCTCCAGCAGTGCCAAGTAGATCACCGTTTAACGAAGTGTTGAAGAGTTTGTATGAAAACGCCACGATGTCAGTCCGTCTCAATGGCCAGAACTCAAGCTTCATCCAACTGCAGCGAACGAGAGCGACTTTATATCTCCGAAACTGTTCTCCGCCGCGCTGGAAGACGTTTTTAAGCTTCTGGACTGGAGAGGACATGGCATTAATATCAACGGCGAGTACATCTCTCACCTTCGATTTGCCAACGATGTCGTGGTCATTGCTGAGACCCTGGAAGACCTCGGCACTGTGCATGATGACCTCAGCAGAGTCTCTCAACAAGTGGGTCTTAAAATGAACATGGACAAGATAAAAATCATGTTAAACACCCATGTCGTACCCACTCCTGTGAAGGTTGGAGATTCTACACTCGAAGTTGTAGACCATTATGTACACCTGGGACAAACAGTCCAATTAGGTAGGTCCAACTTTAAGAAAGAGGTCAATTACCGAATCCAACTCGGCTGAGCAATGTTCGGGAAGCTACCTTATTTTCTCATCCCAAATACCGCAGTGTCTCAAGACAAAAGTCTTTGACCATTGTGTGCTGCCAGTGATGACTTACGGCACCGATACACACGATGGGCCTGGTCACACACGATGGGCCTCATAAGAAGGCTCAAGGTCACCCAAAGGGCAATGGACAGAGCTATGCTCGGAGTTTCTCTGCGAGATCGAATCAGAAATGAGGAGATTCGCAGGAGAATCAAATACCAGATAACCAAAGAACAGACATAGCCCTCAGAATTGCCAAACTTAAGTGGTAGTAAGCGGGGCACATCGCTCGTAGAACTGATGACCGTTGGGGCAGAAACGTTGTCGAGTGGCGACCTCGTACCGGAAGACGTGGAGTGGGCAGGCCCCCCACAAAGTAGAGCGATGACCTGGTGAAGGTCGCAGGTAGAAGCTGGATGCGTACAGCACACAGCTTTTGTCCCGTAGTGGAAGTCTTTCGGCTGATGATGAAACGTTGAAGAAGATGTAAAAAGAAGCCATTTGGCCAGAAGTCACACTAAACTCAAAATTTGTAGAGGCTCAAATGGGAAGTCTTTATTAACAACAGGATGGCTGAAAATTGCACTTAAAATTTTTGTTTGAAATTCCTGGATGTCTAATATATTTTTGGTTATGTTTATGGATTCAATATTTATAGTATGCCAGTTTCTGCCCGCGACTTCGTCCGCGTTGACTTTAGACAGGAACCTTACATTTTTCCGGGATAAAAAGTATCCTATGTATTAATCCAAGTAATAAACTGTGTATCAGTTTTCTTTCAAATCTGTTGAGTAGTTTTTGCGTGACTAAGTAACAAAAATATAAACTTCTATATTTATTATATTAGCAGGATTGTCAAGAAAGTATCAAAAGCTTTGCCACCTCTTCAAAATATCATACCTAAGGAGAAGAAGGGCAAGATACTCCACGGTTATTCTTAAAATAATTAAACTATTCATGTTCCGATCATGTTCCTAAAATATATTTATTATAAGCGTAGGGTCAATACTTACAAGCAGTGGGCTGCTGTGATCACGACATTATCATGTATGATCGTCCCAGTACATGTTCGCTTGGAGTAATCCGTGAAAATAATACTGGAATTATGGATGAGAAAGGTATTTTTAGCTTAACACGTGGGCACAGAACAAGAATCTCTATATTCTATTCAGCAAAAAAAATACGTTTAAGCGAGTAATACTGTAACTGGCTCTTCTTGGAACTGCCACGTTAATAAATATAACGTTATATATAGTCGTTGTGATAATAATTGTATTGAAGATGATGTCTGTGCTGATCAGATTAAAATAAAAAAAACATAGTTTACCTACACCTACATTCCTCAAGAACCCTCTTGACATGCATAGTACATCTCTGCCACCCGGCAGAGATGTACTATGCATGTCAACGATATGTGGTCCCAATTTAATATGGGACTGAACGTATTTCTTACGGACTTTCGACGTTTCGGACTGGTCGGTCTCACATTGCTTGACCTAAGATTGGAAACTAAGACCTCCTGGGGCATAACTCTGCTATTGCTATTTTAAATAAAATGTAGTTCATTGACATTAAAATTGTTGATTTTTAACAGATTTGGTAATCCTGTAACTAATCTACTACACGGATCTTGTAGAAACTCGGGATAATTTCCGTGCGTTCAAGTGTTTTTACCATACCTATTACTGGAATCAAACATGAGGCTCACAAATAGGCCCTATTAATATTATTTTTTGTATCCGTGGTTCTTTACAACTGAGCTTAACCTAGTTGTAAGCTCCTTCTCTATAGCTGATCTGCTATTTTTTTGTGTCTCCCGCTTTGCAAAGGAGGGAAATTTTTATTTTTCGTACTCCTCCTGTTTTTCTTTCTAATTAAATTTGTTGCGGGTTCCAAGATAATTAAAGCGCTTCCCGGGACACCCTAAGGTTCAAGGTACCTTGGCGTCAGCTAAGGAGTACATGTGTGGCGGGCTTAGTCCCAAAATAAAGAATAAAAAAACCCGATGATAAATACTTGAAAAAATTGTTATTAATTGGTAATCTAGTAAACAATGACAAATTAAGTGTTTGTTTACTCGGTACGTTATTATTTTGCTGTTCTTTTTGACAACATAAACGTAATGATCGTCTGTTTCACACAATCAAATAATACTACTACTGATAGTGTAATAGAGTACCAGCTTTTGGCACAATATCAACTGAATGGTTATTGCAGCCTGCTGACAAATTACGTACAAATAGCAGAGTTGAGGCCCTGGTTACATTATCGTCGTTAGTCACATTATGCGGCACTAGATCAGCGAGGCATTGGAATAAAATTTTAAAAATGGTCTTAAATTGTCCAGTAATTAATATAACTTCTGGAGTCAAATATTTAATACCTAGCAGGGAAGGCTACTATACTAACAAGTTTCAAAAATTTGAGGACATTCTCGGCACAAAAATGAATTTTGCGAAATAGGTACAGAACTTACTTCATTGTAAAATTATGGCGTGCTAATAAATTAATAATGGCGAAAAATTGTCACAGCCGTAATAAATTTCCGTTTCGGATTTGTTTTTGTATAGTTTAACGGACGGCTTGATCCAGTGGTTAAGAGCTTAAATCGCTCCGCCCACTAGATTGAGTAGTCGCGGATTCGATTCCCACACGGGACAAATGTTTGTGTGACCCACAAATATTTGTTACTGTCTGGGTGTTTGTGCATGTGAATTTCATGTTTGTAAACGCATCCAGGACACAGGAATAATTCCTAGTGTGGAACTACGTATTTAAAAAAAAAAGAAAAAGTTACACAGGTATTAAAAAAAATCTACTCACTCAATAAGCGCCACGAACGTGTGAACGTCTGCTTCTTCTACTTTTTTATCATCTTCATCTTCCGTTTCAACCCGTCCTTTTAAAACCATAAAATTAATGCATAGGGTTCAAATTTTCTTTAACCATAAAGCAAAGTGAGGCGCTTGTAGCACTGTACGTGGTGTTCTTACCGATCACCAAGGTTAAGCAGCGTTCGACTCGGTCGGCCTGAGATGGGTGACCGTGGCATTTTCATATTTGAGCGTCTCCGTGCTTCGGAGGGCACGTTAGGCCGTTGGGACCAACGGCTTAATGTGGTAGTCGTTAAGCCGAGTTGCAAGCCTTATAGGCGTCTTCTATAAGTTCCAACAGAAGGTGGCCATAAACCTGCCTCCACTAATTCGAACTGGGTCCGCGTGGTGGAGTATGACCTAATCTCTTTCACCTCGATTTGTAAGAGAAGGCCTTTGCCCAGCAGTGGGACCGTATAGGCTGATATTATTTTTATTATTATATGAAGTACGCCCAGTGTGTCATCCAGTCCCTAGCGTGTAGTGCCAAACAATTTAATTGATGATTATGGCGATTAAAACGATGATGATATTTATCGTGGTTAATAAGGATTGTGGTTGGTAACGATGTGCTGGAGCAAGTGAATGAGCTTGTATATCTTGGATGGGCCTTCAGTAAGGATGGGAAATACACCGCTGATATAGAGAGAAGAGTGAATGCAGGTAATAGAGTGAATGGTGCAATGGGAAGGCTACTTGGGAGCCGGCACTTAAGCCAAAAGGCGCAGCTGGCCATGTATAACGGAGTGCTTGTCCCAACGCTGTTATATGGCAGTGAGAGTTGGGTATGTAAGAAGGAGAACGCAGGATAAATGCGGTCGAAATGCGATCTCTGCGGAAGATGTGCGGAGTCACGCTGACCGACCGTATTCGCAACAGCGTAGTAAGAAAGCGAGTAGGTATGAAAGATAGTATCGGTGTAAAGATGAGAAAGGGTATGCTCCGTTGGTTCGGGCATATAGAAAGAATGCCAGAAGAAAGAATGACAAAACAGATATACAATGCGAAAGTGGAAGGATGTAGGTGCCGGGGAAGACCTAGACTATCTTACCATGACCAAATAGACCGTGTCTTAGCTGAAGGGCAAGTCAAGAGTCTCCGTAACCGGCGAGTGTGTATAAGACGAACTATGAGAATGGAGGAAGCCAGAGAGGTATGTAAGGAAAGAACCTGTTGGAACTCTGTACTCTCTGCCTACCCCGCGAGGGAGCTGGCGTGATGATATAGATAGAGATAGATAGATGATATTTATTATCTGTAAAATCAAGGCAATTTCCCTGCTCTTATTCAGTCTTTATATTACTAAGGTATCGCTTACAAATCTAAATGTTAATCATGAAACATACGTTGTTTCCGAAATGTCAGAGTCATTACCAAAAGAAGTAATACTAGAAAAATTGCTGCAGATTTTAACGACAACTTGCTCTATCGGTTAGAGCTTAAGCTGCTCCGCTCACTTGATTCGATCCCCACACGGAAAAAAATATTTGCGTGATTCACAGATATGTGGTTCGCTCTGGGCGTTGGCGTATGAACTTCATGTTTGAAAACGCATTCACAACACATAAATGTTTTAGTGTGTGGCTACTATTATTTTTATTATCTTAAAGCTACTCGTATTTTAAGATAATAATAATAATAATTTTACATAGCCCTTGTTTTCTTTCCATAATTTACAATAGTCCTTGCACCTGCCGGGGTCAGTTCGCTGGTTATGTTTCTTCATTTTCAGCAAGTGATCTCAGCAGGTGGCTTACATAACATTAACTTCTCGCAAAAGGCCTCTACGTGTTGGACCCATGTCTCCATGCAAGCCTTTCAAAGGTCCGGGTAAAGCCCGTGAATCTCAGCGAGCTACATATAATAATAATATATTTATTTTCAACATACAAAAGTGATACATTGGGAAAAAAACTTATAATTTGTTACATGGTCTAGTCATCATTTAGAAAAGGATAAACTCTGGTACCCATTATAAGATTTAACTTGTGTTATGGGTACCAGGGCTCTCTCACAGAATTTTTACTTAATTAAGCAGACTAAGAACCTATTACAAGAATTGTTTATATTTTAAGAGTGCATCGTTGCACGAATACAATGTGTCTATAGATAATGATTTAGCGCAGTGGTTAAGGGCTTAGCCCGCCCCGCCCACAGTGTCTAATAGTCGCGGGTTCGATTCCCGCACGGGACAAATCTTTTTTATTTTATTTTTTTAATTTGTGTGATCCACAATTATTTGTTCCGGTCTGGGTATTTGTGTATGTGAATTTTCATGTTTGTAAACGCACCCACGACACAGGAATTAATCCTAGTGTGGGGCAACGTTTTTAAAAAAAAATGTGTTATTGGCAAGGTCGGTAAAGATATAGGCAGAAATAATTTAAAAACTTGCATACAAAAAACGGAATAAGAACGCTTATCATTTTACCTCATCTCAGGTTATAAACCTCCTCCCTTTCACGAGATTTTGGTTATGCCTTACCTATACATGACGTTATAACCAGATAACATTGAGTATCACGTACCTATGAACTTGTACCCAGCACTATATCACTATCACTCTCATCACTACATATTATAATACAAAGTCCCCCTGCCGCGTCTGTCTTTCTGTCTGAACGCGATAAACTACCGAACTGATTTTTTACGGTTTTCACCAATAGATGGAGTGATTCAAGAAGAAGGTTTATATGTATAATTCACCCGTGCGAAGCCGGGGCGGGTCACTAGTTTTATATATTATCAAGTACCTGCCTAGATCTTATAAATCCACCGCCTGTCCGATACAAGGTACCTTTACATAGACAAAATTCTTGGGAACATAACTTTGTTAGAAGTTTCAGGGTTTAGGTAAATCGTCTGAATACGTAATGGTACATATACATTATGTGAAGGAGATTTTAGGATTTACCTACAAGTAAGAAAATTTAAAAAGAAACGATAAAATAGTGAACTTAGTTTTTGAGCTCCGTTGTATTTGATGGATTGGAGGTGGTTATTGTTTTTTTACGTCACGCCTGAATACCCCAAGCAGGGATGGCAGAAAAAGAGGTGTACTATATACACCCACCTATCGCCGACGATGTTGGTTCTAATGTTTATTACTATTATATCGGGCTAAGTTCGAGAATGGCGACCACGTACCGGAAGACGTGGATTGGGTGGGCCCCCTACAAGATGGACCGATGACCTGGTGAAGGTCGCGGGTAGAAATTGGATGCGTACAGCACAAAGCCGGTCGTTGTGGCGGTCTTTAGAGCAGGCCTTTGTCCTGCAGTGGACGTCTTTCGACTGAACAAGAAGAAGAAGAAGAAAGTTCGAGATTCCGGACTGATACTGGGATTTTTTGGTACTACTATTTTGGTGTGGTGATACTAGGATTTGAACCCATAACTTCGTTATACGCACTATGCGCCACTAGACGAGGCAAACGCACATAGTCAAAACATAGGTTTATATCTTCAACCATAATCGTCTACTGCAGAATAAAGACCTCCTCCATCCTCCTCCGTCATCAAAATATGATGTAGCACATTTATTATTACTACTATATATATATATATATATATATATATATATATATATATATATATATATATATATATATCAGTCGAAAAACAAACATGTCTTATAGGATATAGGCCATGACATAGGTAGCAGAGAGCACAAAATCGGTCGTGCCGATCTTTGGAAGCCTGACTTGTAGTAGACGTCCTTCTGCTAATATATATTAACCATATAGAGATAAATAAGCCCTTGTTATAAATAGTTGGTAGGACATAGACCGAATGTAGCGAGCACTAAATCGTGACAGTCTTATTTTTTTTGGCTAAATTGTTATTACTATGCTAATTAAATTAAAGAAAATTACACACTCATCTTATACTCTTGGCGGCTCCCAAGAACATGATTGATAGTTGAACAAATGCACAACACAAAAACAATATGCACTAAGAACATTCCGATATTAATTTCATATTGAAACGATGCAATGTAATGAGTTGCCCTCTTAATTAAATCGATAAGCCAACTTCGCGGCTTGCTTGAGTTAAATGATATGAATCTTTCCGATGCCTTCTGCGTTATTTATTTTATAGGTAAGTGTACATTTGATTCTAAAAAAAACACTTGATGACACCTACCATAATCAGTAATCGCGCGTTCGATATCTTCACTAGTGAAATCTTTGTGTAACCAACAAATTTTTTTTCGATCTGTGTGTGAATTTTATGTTTTGTAAGCGCAATTACGAAACATAAATAATTAAATTGACGGTATATTTTTTTGTTGTGTAGTCAAAGCCACAAGATATTTGATGTGTTTACAATAACTAAAATCAAAATAAATAAAATAAACTTAAATAACAGTCGAACTAAAAAGGAGAAATTAATTTGTAAATTAATTTTATTGGGAAAAATCGTGGCGTGCTTGAAATTTAATGTTATAAACAGTTCAATAGTAGCTAAATATAAAAGTAGCGTTATTATAAATATGTAGTAGAAAGCAACCCACGCTTATTTACAATAAAATAAATTTAACAAAATCTTCATTCTCCAAAATTATTTTCTTCTGTTTAGTTTGGCTTGCTATGAAGGCGTGTATTTTTAGTTTTTATTATTAACTATAATCATTTTCTTATTTTTTAGTCTCAAAACAACATCAAGCGCAGTTAGAACAAAATGACATACAGTCGTATAAGGATCGTTTGGCCCGCAGCCAAAATCTGAACGAACGGTGTCATCCAGTGAAATGATACTTCCTAAGTCGCAGAGTTGCCGTTTGCAATGAAATTTACCCAAGTTCGTTTTAAATTAGTAGCCGTGCGGACCCACCCGTTAGAAGAAGGAAAATCTCCATGGAAGTAGGAACATGTAACTAAATCTTAATCCCAATTTCACACCAACACACCACTGTCAATGTCATTTATGGGCCAAAAGTTCCTTTTCTCACTATAGATGGTATATACTTAACTTGTGTAAAATTAATATTATTTATCCTGGTCAGGATATTAAGCCACAGCTATAAAATTATTGTATTGTTATCGCTGTTTGATACGTGTACAAATTCTCAAGTTAATCGGGCGCCTTGATGTTGGTGAAAATTACATTGAAAGTTTCCGTTACATAAATAGATATATAGTTACAGGTCAAGCTATAAAAAGCCGTTGCTACGAGCTCACCATTTAATGGGACCTGTGGATAAAGAACGTAAGCAATTTTCAAAAATTTTCTCGCATTTGTTTTCTATCACAGACTAATTAAAAGGTATCAAATAAAGAAAAGGTTCCGATATTCCAAACTCAAAATCAAGTAATCTAAACTATCGATTTCAAATAAACATCGCGTCTCGAAATGTAATGCACATAGATTAGCTGGGGACAACTTCAGAGCTCCACAATGGCCTCCGTTGTGCTCGGGTCACAAGGCAGCTCGTTCTATCTCAAATAAGCCATCTCAAGGGTCCCGAAGTGGCTTCCGAGCCAGGTCAAGTGCGGTCCGCAAATATTGTCAAGATCGGGGTGGCATTTCATATTGACGGACACTTTAGCACGCGCTCGATATATCACAGAAGGTTAGATCATTTCGCAGTTTTGGAGTTATTTGGAATCTAAATAAAATAACAGGTAACCTAATAATTGAGGCGATAGGGAGTACATATTTCAGCCATAATTTTCAATAGCCGTTTTCAATGACGCACTTAACCACAGAGTAACTAAAAGTTATGAAATAAATAAAAGATTAATTTCTTCTAAAGTCTTCAAAGACTGAAAGCGATGAATGAAGGTGTACAAATGGGTGACTTAGTGGTAAACCATCTACTTTATGCAGATGACGCGGTTTAAATAGCGCCAACAGCCACTGATCTGCAAACACTAGTCACAGTTATGAAAGACGACTGCATGATCAATGGCTTACACTTGAATGTGAAGAAAACCAAGATTATGGTTTTTGAAAGGGAAGAAACCAGAACGAATGTAAGGATTGTGGTTGGTAACGATGTGCTGGAGCAAGTGAATGAGTTTGTATATCTTGGATGCGCCTTCAGTAAGGATGGGAAATACACCGCTGATATAGAGAGAAGAGTGAGTGCAGGGAACAGAGTGAATGGTGCGATGGGAAAGCTACTCGGGAGCCGGCACTTAAGCCATAAGGCGCAGCTGGCCATACATAACGGAGTTCTTGTCCCAACGCTGTTATATGGTAGCGAGAGCTGGGTATGTAAGAAGGAGAATGAAAGTAGGATAAATGCGGTAGAAATGCGAGCTCTGCGGAAGATGTGCGGAGTGAAGCTGACCGACCGCATTAGCAACAGCATAGTAAGACAGCGAGTAGGTATGAAAGATAGTATCGGTGTAAAGATGAGAAAGGGCATGCTCCGTTGGTTCGGGCATATAGAAAGAATGCCAGAGGAAAGAATGACAAAACAGATATACAATGTGAAAGTGGAAGGATGCAGGTACCGGGGAAGACCTAGACTATCTTACCACGACCAAATAAACCGAGTCTTATCTGATGGAAAAGTCAAGAGTCTCCGTAACCGGCGAGCGTGTATGAGACGAACTATGAGAGTCGAGGAAGCCAGAGAGGTATGTAAGGAAAGAACCTGTTGGAACTCTGTACTCTCTGCCTACCCCGCAAGGGATCTGGCGTGAGGTTATAGATAGATAGATAGATAGATTAATTTCTTTCACCTGAGTTCTAAAGTCAAAAGCCACGACACACATTGCCGGACATTTTAGCATGCGCTCAATATAATACAGAGGGTGAGGTCATTTCGCAGTTTTGCATTAGTTTAGAGTCTGAATAAAACATTAGGTAGTAACTCTATCTCTGATAGCTCGCTTTTGTTGAGTAATTTACTTTGTCATTCAATCATTGTAAACACTTTTGTGTGTATAATAAATAATTAAGATAAAATAGGTAACCTAATACAGGCCATGAGAACCAAAACTACTAACATCATTAATGTATAGTGCGACAAGGATCTTTTGGGCCATAGATGAAAACGACAGGGGGGAGGGGGTCGTTGGTGTGCAATTAGGGATAGCATTTATTAAAACGTCCGCACTTCCAAGAAGATATTTCACCAGATGGGTCCGCACGATTACTAATTAAAAAAAGAACTTGGGTAAACTACATAGCAAACAGCAACTCTACCCTTGTCATGAAGTGACGTTTGACTCGATGACGGCGTTAGTTCCAATTTTGTCCGCGAGCCAAAAGATTGTACGACTCAAGGCCGTCCTGGTTTTAAAAAAATCAACTACTAATAAAATTTACATTGTTTCTAAAAGTACTTTAAGGCCATTTTGGTTGTCATTACAGAACAGTAAAAAATAGTTCATGCCTACATTGCTTACATTCGAAGCGAGGATGGCGGAGGTACACCCGTAAACATTCTCATTTTGTTAACGATGTTAGCATATAATCATTATACCAAGCCACGAAGGAAATATAAAGTGGAGATGGCATTATTGGATTTCCCTATACAATCAAGCGTGACACTGCGCATGATGGAGCAGGATGAAGATGACGATACGCCCACTTCTGTATTTACCGTCAAGCTGAGAATGACAGACTGATGTCAACCACGGCCCCCGCTATGACGCTACCCTTAAACAGATAACTATCCAGACGAACTAAAGCGAGGATGTGTATGTTTAGTTCATAAAAAGGGCAGATATGACAACGTTTCTAATTATCGTCCTATTACACTCCTATCATCTATTGACAAAATTGTGGCGAAATACATTAGTCAACAAATTTATGCATTTTAGAAAAACATAATATTATATATAACAAGAATTTGGCTTCCAACCACGAAAAAGTACGTTTTCTCTCTTGTCCAAATTCACTTCATGAACTCGCACTAAGATGTTAGTGTAGCACACATGTAGGAAACATGTTTTAGCTCTTTTCATTGATTTCTCTCGCGTATTTGATACCTTAAATTATGCTTAACTTTTCAAAAAGCTTGACAACGCTGATGTGCGCCACCTTTTTTGCAGTGGTGTGAAAACTACCTCCAATGTTAGGACGTATTACGTTAATGTGGGCAATGCCTGTAGCAATATTATATCAGGTAACGAAAGAACGGCACAAGGATCCGTGCTTGGGCCTCTCTACTTTATTGCTTATGTCAACGATATGAACAATGTATTTCTTACCAATATGCTGATGATACCTGCATACATATTGCTCACATACATATTGGTATTTCTAAAATGCAACAAGATCTCGACAGCATTAATAAGTGATGCCACGATAGTGGTTTAGTCCTTAATCCAGTCGCCGCATAACCGGGCGCACCATAATACCAGTGTAAGTTTGATATCCCACAACCATTTGTGTTTACACAAATAGGGAAGGCTTTGTTGTTGTCCTATAATCGAAAATATTGACAAGCATACGCACCTAGAGCTAGTAATTGACACTAAATTCAACTAGTTGCCCCAAGTAACACAAATATGTCTAAAACTTAGGGCTTTCTTAGGTAATTTATACATTATTTATTTATTTATATACATATGTCACATTTACAAATACCATTTAACAATATTATAATCTTATATGAATAACAATTATAAATGTACACAGCATTCCTTGATTTACGACTGGTATGTCCAGTTATTAAATAATAATAAAAACATAATAGGGACAATTAAAAAAAAAATAGACACAATTAAATTAAAAATTTAAATAAAATAAGAGTGAAACATACATAAAATAATAATTAAATTACTACAATACAATGATTTCTAAATTTAGATACTAAAATAATTTATCAGACTATTCCTAAAGTTACTGAAAGTAATATTAAAATTACCAATGTTTTCTGAGTTTCCGCAGACGGTATTGTACTCGCTACATATTCGAATCAGTGGTCGTCTAATATTGGTTCTGCACACCGGAATATTAAAAGTTTTCCTAAGGGGATACCTGGGTATTCTTCTTGGTACCGTGAGTTTTATGTTTTCAGGTAATTGAATACAATCTACCTTACCAGTCAAATTTTATGCAAAAATAATAGGTCCTGAATGATCCCACAATTGTGCAGTGTTACCATTTTAAAGGATTTGACTCTTTCATTATATGGAACCCTATGTGATATACCTGATGACATGAATGCTAAGTTCCTTTTCAAGGATAGAATCCGTTTTAGGTTAGGCTCTTGCTGTATAATGCTCTCGTTGACTCAGTAATTGGATACGGTATTTCTAGCTATGGCAGGACTTTTAAAACCTATTTCGATGCTATATTCAATCTACAAATAAGAATTTTAAAGTTAATTATTTCACCTAATATCAGAGAAAAGTTTGGACATGATGAGCTAGGATTATTCAGATACTGTAGGGTAATCCCAAAATTTCATATATTATCCTAAAAGAACAATTCTTTAACAAAAATATTCAAAATGAAAGGTATTATATGAGGCACCTACCATAAGACGCAAACACGACAAAAAAACTAACAGAAAATTATTCACTATCGCAGCCACAAACACATAAGGTGAGAGAACCATTACATATATAGTTCCTTGTTTACTTAATAACTTCGATCTATCTTTTATTCAATGTATCACAGTCAAAAACATTAAACATAAATTAAAAACGCATTTTTTGAACAACCTGTGGATGCATTGAAACAATTTGGTCTCCGGTCTAAACTAATTTATAATAACTATTATAAATTAGTTGTGGGTAAGTGTAGTTAGTGGTAATCTCAAGGTTAATAACATCTCAAATAACGAGTGGACTGATCATTCAAGAGTAGTTGAGATGCTTAAACTTCCCAAGGATTACAAGAGATTGTCAGTTGCAAATGATAAAGAAACTAAAGAATTAAAAGAAAAAGTTACTGAAGATTCTAATTTATTTGCATTTATACCAGCGAAGTCAATTGTTTGTGTCAAGCCAACTCTAAAGTCACAATGTACTCGAGCAGTCTTTGTGAAGGAATTGAGCTTGTTTTGCAAGAAATTAAAAATTGCTTCATTATACATTATAAAAAATGATAATAATTGCGAATTTATACAAAAGTTAACTCAATATATAAATAGCCTAGGCACATGGACCGGTCCTCGCTTACACATTTTGAAAGGAGTTATAAGAATAAATAATAATGATGATAAGCGTGTTATATTGAATGACTTCCAAATGTTGCCAGCTAGTGGACATGCTGGTACTCGGCGCATGTTACAGTGTACGTCGTCGTTACTTCTGGTCAGGTATCGTCAAAGACGTAACTGATTTTGTCAAAAAATGTGATTTTTGTCAAACGCAGAAACATTTCAAAGAAATGAAACAGCCTATGGTAATTACAGACATAGATAGGTCGGCATTTGACCGAGTATTTTTAGATTAAGTGGGGCTTCTAGTTAAGGATAGTAATAATTTTGTTTATATATTAAAACTTCAGTGTGATTTAAGTAAATTTATGGAAGTATATCCTTTAACATCTAAGGATACAGTTTCAGTAGTTACGGCTTTCGTAAATAATTTTATTCTATGATATGGCATTCCTCGTGAAATTGTAACAGACCGGGGTACCGAGTTTGTATCTTCACCAATGCAGAAAGTTAGCAAATTACTAGGTTTTACTCATTTAACTTCTACTGCATACCATTATCAAACCATAGGATTTTTAGAAAATACCCATAAAAATTTGAACGCTTATTTGAGAATACAAATAAATAATAATCCCCACAACTGTAGTTCATGGTTACCCTACTAGTGTTTTGCATTTAACACCACTGTGCATTTCGAAACTCGATACACGCCTTTTGAATTAGTTTTCAGTAAACATTGTAATATTCCGAGTTCTTTGATTTACGGTAATTTACCGCGGTTTATTTTTGAATTTTAAGATCCCGACGTTTCGAGTGCTTTGCAGCACCCATGATCACGGGAGGGACTGAGGTGTTAGACGTCCAAAAGGCAAAGTTGTTCCAGGGTACTCTCAAACTTCTTAATTATTTTTATTGGTCCGATCTACGCAGAATGAGTTCACGGTGTCTTGAGGTCTTGCAGTGTTATGCTTGGTTTTGGATTTGATTCTATTAATCACCGGATCCCAAATCGATGGAAGCACCCAGCCATCTTCTCTATTGAACTTAGGATGTTTTTTAATTTCAATCGTCTCGCAAACCATCCTTGGTAGGAATCGGTGTTCTTTCACGAGGATTTGTGGTCTATCAAATCTGATGTTATGGCGGGTGCGGTCAAGGACATGTTTACAGACTGCAGACTTCTTTGAGCGACGGTGTTTTAGGTCAGCTATGGGTTCTTTAACCCGAGTTTTTACCGGTCTTTTTGGTAACTTATATAAGAGAGACCACATTTACAATCAAGCTTGTATACTCCTGAGAGGTATCTTGTAGAGGGATGTGACAGATGGTAAAATTTGACTGATCTTCTTTGGCGGCTTATAAAATGTAAAAGCACGCTTCAAGATGTATCTTGTCCGTGACTCCTCTCATGTAAAGTAGTACAGCAGGGAGACGCCCGACTGTGGCTGGTTTCACTCGCTCACTGTGACGTTGGCGTGGGACTTGAAGCTTATTGTCGTGCAGTACTTGCTTGACATATTGAAGCTCGGCAGCCAGATGTTTCTTGTCACAGATCCCTTGTGCTCTCTGAAACAAAGATTTACCCACGGTAGCTAACTGTGTTGGATGGTGGTGAGATTCACCGCTTAAGTACCTATCGGTATGGGTCTTTTTTCTATAAACCGTGTGGCTTAAGGTATTATTGTGCGCAAGTACGCAAATATCGCGCAATGAGTATCACTTGTGATGTCACGTGACGTCGGGCGACTTTGCCCAATACATCTGATGACATCCCGCTAACAGAGGGCTTTGATGTTAACACAACACTAGCAAGTAATCGTGTTATCACGTCCATGTTTACTTAGTAAATCTGTAGTGTGACAAGAATGGCACATCAACACACTAGCGTCATGCTACCGTCAATGTTTTCATGCGGAGCCTTCAGTTCCTTGCCACCGCGACATTTTTGTTGAGGATGAGATGTAACTCTCTCACTCTCTGCAAACGTGTGTTGCTCAACAATATTGATAAACGATGTATTAAACCTCTTAGGGCGATTTGTTGCAACCGACTAAACAGAATGTAGACAACTTAGTTTCGGGACATTTGTTGGGTAATGTCGCTCGACATCTTGTCCCGTTTACACTCTGTGACTTCGTCGCTTTGTTAAGGAATATCAACAAAACGAGAAATCCTAATTAAAAGCGGCATGGCAACAGATCGCGCTATGTCACCAGACTTGTCGAGCAACTTCACTCAACGTCGCAATACTTATCGAGGATCACTTAACTTTGTCTGACGTCATCAGGGATACGTTACGGGGGACATCGGTCCCTAAATAATACAAAGGTGTGGTGTTGGATGGATATAAGGGGTCTGCCTATTATTACCTGATCACTATGAAAACAAAAACTTTACCTAAAAACCCAATGTATGTGTGTCTGTGAGTGACTACGCTGTTGGCCACGGGGCCTTAACATCTTCACTGGACAAGAAGGCGAGCGTGCAACCACTACGTTCTAAAACCCAATGTTTCTCAAATATTATTTATAATAATAAACACAATATTGGCCCTGTGAAGTAACTGTCCCACCGCTGGGCACGGGCCTCCTCTCAAACTGAGAGGGTTTAGGTCATAGTCCACCACGCTGACCCAGTGCGGGTTAGCGAACTTTACACACCTTTGAGAAACTCTAAGGTATGCAGGTTTCCTCACGATGTTTTTCTGCACCGTTAAAGCAAGTGATAATTAATTTTTAATACGCACATGCCTTTGAAAAGACAGAGTTGCGTGCCTGGGTTTGAACCCGAGACCTCTGAGCTTGGTATTGCACTAGCTTATGACTGCTTCAAAATATTATTTAGCGATATTTTTTCTTCTATTTCCCACTCAACCGTAAAAAGTCCATACCATACTCGGCTGCGCTCGTTTCTCGAGCTATTAACACGGTACCGCGGAAAGAATTGGCTATAGAAACAACCATTACCGCGTTGGTTGTAACCAAAGCGATAGTCCCCATAATCCCGTGTAAGATTTGCACGTACTTGGACTCTTAAACATGTATAATATTGACATTACTTTGTGCTGAAGTTTGGCCGTTATGTTAATGTTAAGTGGTGGGTGGTAGATTATTGGTTTAGTGTAATTTATAGTTGAGAACCTTTGTCGAATGTTACGCTACTATTTTTACTACGGATCTTAAATGAGGTCAGCACTTGGAATATAGTGTCACATTATACTTATTTTTAAGCTGAAGATTCCTGGGTCTCCTTAAGAACATATTGTCTTGATTAATGAAAAAATTAAATAGTTTTTGTGTTTCCTGATGTCATTTTGTTTGTTGAAATAGAGAGACAGTGTCTTAAACACTACCATTGATTTCTGTTTCCATTTTCTACCAGAATAAGACTACACGTATGCTGGTCACAATGGGTTTGCCATATAACAACGGGCAAAAACCCCTTGAATAATAAAAGAAAGAAAGAAGAAAACAAAAAAACAATACTTTTAATCACATACCTACCAAAAAACCAAAAACTCATAACACTACTTTGTCAGTGTAACTCTAATATTAATGAATTCATTTTCGTTGTTTACATAAAAACCTTGAACAGATCAAAACGGATAAACCCCAAACAACTGTGTGCTGGAAAGTTTAGCTTGTAAAAAATGCTGTTTCAGTATTAACTCCGAATATACTACATTCTTTTTCAGACAACTAATTCAATTAACTTGGTAAATAGAAGAAGAATCTGCTATTGTAATAGTTTGATGAACATAGTTTTTTCGTTGATCTAATGGCATTAAATGTGTATATAATAATTCTGGGTAGGTGAATCCTAGGTATAAGTGTAGTTTTTGTCGAGGAATTCTTGGTATCGATCCGGAGACTGACAATGTGCCATAGACTCGCCACCTATTAAACTGGCCACTGCCACTCCTACTTGGGGAATAAAGACGTAGTGTTCAAGAATTCACAAAGCGCTGCGAGGTTATGGTAAGATAGTCTAGGTCTTCCCTGGTACCTACATCCTTCCACTTTTGCATTATATATCAGTTTTGTCATTCTCTCTTCGGACATTCTTTCTATACGCCCTAACCAACGCCAACGGAGCATACCTTTTCTTATCTTTACACCGATTCTATCTTTCATACCTATTCGCTTCCTTACTATGCTGTTGCGAATACGGTGGGTCAGCTTCACTCCGCACATCTTCCGCAGAGCTCGCATTTCCACCGAATTTATCCTACTTTCATTCTCCTTCTTACATACCTAGCTCTCGCTGCCATATAACAGCGTTGGGAACAGCACTCCATTATGTATGGCCAGCTGCACCTTTTGGCTTAAGTGCTAGCTCCCAAGTAGCTTACCCATCGCGCCATTCACTCTGTTCCCTGCACTCACTCTTCTCTCTATGTCAGCGGTGTATTTCTCATCCTTACTGAATACGCATCCAAGATATACAAACTCATTCACTTGCTTCAACACATCGTTACCAACCACAATCCTTGCATTCGTTCTGGTGTCTGCCCGTTCCCGTAAAACACAGCCCTACAGTAAGAATTATTCGTAAAGACATTCACTGCAGAACAAACACCTCTCTCAAAGATCGCCACTATGACAAACTTTGTGCTTGATTCCATTTGCGGTTTACAAGACCTTTAGATTTTTTTATATACAAGGTGTATAGTAAACAGCTTAAGATCTTGGACACCCCGAATAATTGCTTCACAAATTCAATACGAGATAGACTTCATCATGACGGATAAGAGGTATATATTTGGGGACGTCTCTGTGATCAACAGGTTCAATACTGGCCACGATCACCGACTCGTCCGAGGCACCCTAAATATAGACTTTCAAGCCGAAAGGGCCCGGATGGTGAAACCTACTCTCCGACCTACCGCGCTCCAAACAGCCTTGGGTTCCGAAAAGTTTCAATTGGAACTTCAAAACCGTTTTGACTTGCTGGAAACCATTGGCGATATTGACGAGAAAACCGACACAGTGGTCAGAATGCTACAGGACGTGTCTCGAAAGTTTCTGTACGGAAAAAGCAAAAACAGGGACTCTAAACTCTCGGCCGAGACTCTCGAACTTATGAGAGGTAGACGAGAAATGCCACCTACGCAGATATCTTCGTCAGATCGGAAGAACTTAAACCTTAGAATCCGAAAGCTGATTCGGCGCGACCTCAGACGCTTCAACACCCGTATCGTCGAGGCTGCGATCGAGCAGAATAAGGGCACTAAGGTCTTCGCCCAACAGCTCGGACGTCCCCGTCTGACGAAACTCAAAACTGCGGATGGCAAAACCGTGACCTCTAAGTTCGAGATTCTCGAGGAAATCGAGGGCTTCTATGGAGAACTGTTTGCATCACGGACAGGTAAGCCTACGAGACCCAGCGATGATGACCACAGAGCCCCACTTACGCGCCATTACACGGAAGACATCCCAGATGTTGATCAGGGCGAGGTCAAGGCGGCTCTCGAGCAACTTAAGAACAATAAATCTCTTGGTGATGATGGAATTACTACCGAACTCCTCAAAGCTGGTGGGACTCCGGTTCTCAATGAGCTGGCAAGCCTTTTCAATTCCATCATTCACCAGGGCCTAACACCTAAAGCGTGGAGCGGGAGTGCGGTGGCTCTGTTCTTCAAAAAAGGCGATAAAGCCTTGCTGAAGAACTACAGACCCATCTCACTTCTGAGCCATGTATACAAGCTGTTCTCGAGAATAGTCACAAACCGCCTCGCCAGGAAACTCGACGAGTTTCAGCCACCAGAGCAAGCCGGGTTTCGAAAAGGCTTCAGCACCGTGGACCACATCCATACTGTTCGGCAGATTGTACAGAAAACTGAAGAGTACAATCAGCCGCTGTGTATGGCTTTCGTGGACTACGAAAAAGCCTTCGACTCCATCGAAACCTGGGCAGTTCTGGATGCTCTGCAACGATGTCGTATTGACTGGCGTTATATCGAAGTGCTGAGATGTTTATATGATACCGCCACTATGACCGTTCAGCTCCAGGAACAAAAAACCAACCCCATTGAGCTGCGCAGAGGGGTGAGACAGGGGGATGTAATATCCCCTAAGCTTTTCACCAACGCGCTTGAAGATGTCTTTAAGACGCTAAACTGGGCGGGATGGGGCGTGAATATAGACGGCGAGTGCATCTCGCATCTTCGGTTTGCCGACGACATCGTCATAATAGCAGAGACGCTGGAACAGTTAAGCGAGATGCTGCACAGCCTAAATGTAGCCTCTCGACGTGTTGGTCTCGGCATGAATTTGGATAAAACCAAGATCATGTTCAATGAACATGTCACGCCGAGACCAGTCTACGTCGAAGAATCGATGCTCGAAGTTGTTCGAGAATACACCTACCTTGGGCAGATTATCCAGCTTGGTAGGAACAACTTCGAGAAAGAAGTCGACAGAAGGATCCAGTTGGGCTGGGCGGCATTCAGCAAACTACGTCGGGTTTTCTCTTCGCCTTTACCGCAATGCCTGAAGACGAAAGTCTACAACCAGTGCGTTCTACCAGTCATGACATACGGTGCCGAGACGTGGACACTTACAGTAGGGCTAGTCCATAGGCTCAAAGTCGCGCAGCGAGCTATGGAGCGGGCTATGCTCGGAGTCTCTTTGAGGGATAAACTCCGAAATGAAGTTATCCGTCAAAGAACCAAAGTAGTTGACATAGCCCGCAGAGTGAGCTCGCTAAAGTGGCAGTGGGCTGGCCATGTCTGTCAAAGAACCGATGGCCGATGGAGCAGACGAGTTTTAGAGTGGAGACCACGACTCGGCAAACGTAAGGTAGGGCGCCCCCCAGCTAGGTGGACCGACGACCTGAAGAAGGTCGCAGGGTGGGACTGGATGCGGAAGGCGGAGGACCGTGTATTGTGGCGCAAATTGGGAGAGGCCTATGTCCAGCAGTGGACTGCAATAGGCTGATTTGATTGATTGAAATTCAATACGAAAGCCAAATTTCCAAATTTGAAGTTTTTTTACTTGTTTTTCAAGCACGTTTATACCCGAGAAAACAATGAAACTGATACGTGTGTGTGAGCGTTTCGAGAAATACGTTTTAGAATTGCATTTGAAATATCCGTATCGCTTCGAACCAAGAATAAATTTAGTTTGTTATAGCGCACTACTGGAGTAACAGCATTTTTTGCAAATGAAAAAAATTTAAGATACATTAAAAATTGTTAGAATCAATTCAGTTACCGATTTAGAACAAACTAATTGGTCTCGTGTTAATTATTATATTTTATCCGTTTATTATTAATACACTAGAAATAATTCATGTATCGTGGATGCGTTCACAAACATTTAATTCACATGCACAAACACCCAGACCGAAGCAAATATTTGTGGGTCACATAAAGATTTGGCCCGTGCGGGAATCGAGCCCGCGGCTACTCAATCCAGTGGGCCGAGCGAAGCTCAAGCTCTTAACCACTGGATCAATCTGTCCGTCGTTCTAACTTTGGTGTCATCTATTGAAACCATTGTGGGTCCTGGCGAGAATGTGTGATGTGCTCCCAAAAAAAATACACAAACTCTCAGACAGAAACGTTTGTCCCGCGCAGGCTTCAAACCCGCGACTTCTCGATCCAGTAAGCGGAGCAACCTACCTGCCTCTCTGGTTAAGATTGACTATATCTGACGGCTAGATGAATTTAGAATGACTAGGGACTCAACCGGGGATTTTGAGGTTGATTTCTTGTTTATTTCACTTGTTTTTATAAGCGCATGGCAGCCGCCGCGACCTTGAATTGTAAATTTTTTCTGTGTGTGGCGCCATCCTCTTGTTGCCGATGGCGTGTACGGGAACTATATTTCTTTTTTTATGGATTGGTAATGAGGATATTAAGTCACTACGTCAGGATATTGGGATCGGGAAGGAAGCCGTAACACTATAGGTCTCTTTGTTACAGCGTTTTGATGCAATTTCATGGGTTCCCGCAATCTACAGGATTATAAGACCCTGGACAATTCTTTAGCATATTGTACATATTATTTAAGCTCCCTGCCGACCAGAGTGTAGTTGTTGCATGCTTGGTCCCTTAAGTGTGTTAAGGTGAAGTTGTGAGGGCCCCTCGACGAGCACGTTATCATTTACACACACAAAAATCTTTAAGCTACTTTCGAACTGATTGTTGTAATTTTCTAATGTTTGGTGCCTTATTTTGTCTTGTGGCGAATAGTGTTGTTATTTTTTTAATATCATTTATCGCCTTGTTGCCACGTTAGTCTACTAGCGAATAAGACACGTAGTGATCATGAGGTCCTGAGTTCGAATACTAGAACGGACAAAATGTAATTTTTAGATAGAAAAATTTCCTGTATCAGTCTGACGGACGATTTAGCGCAGTGGTTAAGAGCTTAAGCCACTCTGCCTACTGTGTCTAATAGTCGCGGGTTCGATTCCCGCACGGGACAAATCTTTGTGTGATCCACAATTATTTGTCCCGGTCTGGGTATTTGTGCATGTGAATTTTTATATTTGTAAACGCACCCACGATACAGGAATAAATCATAGTGTGGGGCTACGTTTTTTTAAAAAAAAAAACTTTGTCGGCAAAAAATTGGTCTAGACACCCGGTGGTTTGCCACCCGAGCTTCGGGAATATATAAATTGGGCATGACGGTGTTTTTTCACAGCATTACACAAGGACATACATTGTATAGCACACTGAAGCAGCTTGGTTGTATGCAAAACTTTATAGTAGCTATCACACTTTAGTACCGGCCATGTCTACTCGTTATGTTGGTTCTAAACATTGTGGCGGGCTGTCTTCTAGCGCAAAGTTTTGACAATCCGCGTCTATTCCTGGGTAAACTTGGAAGATTGTTGTTAAGTAACAGAACTTGGAAGTGGGACAAAGATCTTTCGGCCCGTGAATGGCACTGACAAGGCGTTGGTGTGAAATTAGGGTTATCATTTACTAAAATTTTCCTACTTCCAGGGAAATATTTCAACATGTGAGGACTCACACGGTTACTAATAAAAAAAGGAATCAAGTAAATATTATAGCTAACGGCAACTTTGCGACTGTCATGTAGTGACATTTCACATTATGAGAGCGTTAGTTCCGCATTTGCCGAGGGCCAAAAGATTCTTGTAGGACTGTGTATCCGATGTATATGAGAGCATGAATATTAAGATATGGCTAGATAAATATGTAACATAAAATAAATTTATGAGTATTTCACGTTTTGAAAAATTTCTACGTCTGCTTGTGATTTTTAGTAAATAAAAAATAGGTTAAAAGTGTCCGGTATCTGAAATTCAAGTCCAGCATTATTACAATAGTCTTACTCCATTTTACATAAGGACACATCATCGATATATGGGTGTATATAGTACATCTCTGCCGCTCCTAAGCAGAGAATATAGAGAAAGTGTTTAGATATTTATATTTCTAAAGCAAACTCGGTGGTCTATAGGGTTGAAGTAGATTGACATTTTGATAGATGCAGCTTTTGCACGTCATGCTACACACCACAGAACAAACAAAACTAGGCTACAAGTACTGTTACGTCTTCGCCTTCACCGCAGCCCGGGGTTTGGCGACGTCATCGGCCCACTTGCAAATTGCTGGCCACGGACCACACGAGCGCCTTGCACATTTTTTATACCTTTTAATAATATAACAATTTTTAACTTCTACTTGGTATTCATTTTTACTTCAAGATACAGTCCTCATTGAAGACCCAACAGTACTTCTTTATCACGTGCTACACACAAACGCTAAAACGGGATGCAGCATTGAACTAGTCGCTAAACGCATGATTGGGATACCGCCGTCGAGCACGGAGTCGTTGAAACACGAATAACGATTCAGGCGTAAGATTGATATTTGCCGTTGCTAAGACTATCTTCGGAGGCGCGTGTAACGCTGCGCGACCGCGGTGTTCTTAGCGATCACCAAGGTTAGGCAGCATTCGACTAGGTCAGCCTGAGAAGGGTGAACGTTTGTGGCATTTTCATATTCAAAAGTCTCTGTGCTTTGGAAGACACGTAAAGCTCTTGGTCCCTGTTACCACGTAATGTAATAGTCGTTAACCCAAGTTGGTTACTTTATAAGCGGCTTGATAAGTATCAACAGCAGGTGGCCACAAACCTGCCTCGCGAATCCGCACTGGGTCCGCGTGGTGGAGTTTGACCTAATGTGTAAGAAGGCCTTCGCCCAGCAGTGTGCAGCATATTATAAAAAAATCTACAAAAAAATCGCTTCACTTCTATAATCCTAAGGAGGGGTGATGAAGATGTACACTGTACAACTACCCTTCATCCATGATGTTAGGTTCCACTGAAATAGGATACGATAGGAACAATACTATACTTCGGATTTATATTGAGAATTTTTCTATGGAAATAAATACACTTCATCACCACCAAAGGGAAAACTTTTGTAGATTTCTGACGCAGCAGAAATAACGAAAACAAGTACCTCGCCTCACTGTATAATGTACGGAATAACTAATGCAAAAAATCATTACGTACAGGAACTTATCTACTCACCCCTTTTTCATTAGGACGTGGAAGCGTACAGCCTTATCTTAAAGATTCTTACCTACAGATATGCAGGTAAATAGCCACGTGTTTCCCTGCTGTAACCTGTTATGGGTACTTTGAAACGTTATGATGACTACTGAGTATGATTACCTTTATTTTGTTCAAATGTATTTTTCTTATTACGGTTAGTCTAGTGGCATGATGAGAGTGACGCTTGTGAGGTCCTGGATAAGAATTTTAAGACGGATAAAAATTACTGGGGCTTTTCTATCGAAATTTTTCCATTACATATCTATATTTCCTCATTTCCAGATTCTCGAATGCAATTTAGATTTTTTCGATTGAAAACGACATTTTGTTCGTACTAGGATGTGGTACCAATATCTTGTGATTTCCAGCCGCACCGCAGCCGCAGTATATTAAAATATATTTGTGAAAAATATACTACATACATGCACCCTTGTTTGTCCTGTGAAGCTACAAAGGCCCCGCAGCCAACAGCATAGATCATTCACGCACACGCACTATCAGCGCATCTATCAAAAGGACGCCACGACAACTAAATATAACAGCCATAAAATGTACCTGTATTATTAATTGCAAATCTAAATACACATAACACTCTATACAGATACAAAATATTTTATACCGCGTAAACCAATACCTATGCAATCAGTCTGGAACAATGTTGTAAATTGATACCTATTAACTTCGCCAGATGAATCCATATGTAATTATCTGCGTAATCGAGTCGATAATGATGTTTTAAATCGATTTCGATGGAATTAAGAAATAAACGTGTGTTTTAATTGAAAAAGAGTCTATATTAAAGTGAATTTATAGAGGTAGGATTAAAAACATAGAGGGATTATAAACGCAGTTGAGCCGTACACTTTTTCTGGACACTTGGTACCATTTAGGTAACCAATTTAAAAATCTTTGTCTCTACCTGGTTCGAACTTCTTTTTTATTCAAAATTTATGACTTGTCATTTTGACGTAGGCTCCACACAAATTTATCGGTTAATATTTGTTTGTCTAGTGACTGTGTTCTCGGAGACTTTTAATTTGTTTTCAATAGATAAAAAGATATAAAATTAAAATGTTTGTGAAAATGTGGTGCCATACAACTAAAATACCGTGCTTTATATTGGAATGCAAATCTTATTGGTCTAGAAAAGCAATTATGTAAGCAAGCTAAATTATGTAAGCTTCGGCCGGTGACTTGGTTTTGCTGTATAATGGTAAAGATAAAATGTACTTTCTAAAAAATATGTTACTAGTTTGAAGATGCATAATAACTAAACCAGAATGACTGTTTTCCTTGAGCATAAATGATTAGATTTAGATAGAATCTTAATAATTGTATTCTCAAATAGATTAGTCATAATGATGGGAAAATTTACATCGATATCGATAGCATTTTCGAAAATTGGTAATTATATTATTATTGCAGCCTATATGAATAGTGTTTTTATGCAATACTAAGGGCACATTAGAGGTGAAGTCGGTATAGTTGTATCTTTACAAAACATTTTACAAAAGAGTGCTTCGATGTTGGATAGCGAAGATTACAACCAGTAGCAGTTTCAATGTAAAATTAACTTCAAATTGTTTTCTTTTAAATTAATGATATGTTTTGCAATAGATTTTCTTAAATATTTTGTTTGCGCTTATATTGAAATCGTAGATTACCAAGGTTAAGCAGCGTTCGACTCGGTTGGCCTGAGATGGGTGACCGTTTGTAGCATTTTCATATTTGAGCATCTCCGTGCTTCGAAAGGCACGTTAAGCCGTTGGTCTCGGCTACAACTTAATGTGGTAATCGTTAAGCCGGGTTGGAAGCCTTAAAGGCGGCTTGATAAGTTCCCACAGCAGGTGGCCACAAACCTGCCTCCACCGTCCGCGTGGTGGAGTATGACCTAATCTCTCTCACCTCGCATTGTGAGAGAAGGCCTTTGTCCAGTAGTGGGCAGTATAGGCTGATATTATATTATTATTATATGTATCTCGCTGAGATTCACGGGCTTTACCCGGACCTTTGAAAGGCTTGCATGGGGACATGGGTCCAACACGTAGAGGCCCTTTGCGAGAAGTTAATGTTATGTAAGCCACCTGCTGAGATCACTTGCTGAAAATGAAGAAACATAACCAGCGAACTGACCCCGGCAGGTGCAAGGACTATTGTAAATTATGGAAAGAAAACAAGGGCTATGTAAATGAGGTTTGATGGACAAAAGCTGGACTATTTCAAAGGGGACGGACACCAGCCATAATTAGTGATACCTAATTACCCGTGGCCGGCGGTGACTCGCCGCTTACTAGATGGGCCCTCAAACGGTCGTCCTAGGACAACTGAGGGCAACACCGGTGTGAGCGGCTCAGGGGTGTAGAGAGGTGTGCTGCGCTTTCTCCGAAGTTACTCGCGGCGTTATGCCCTTTAACACTTCCACCCCTGGAGTACATCGACGTAGGAACGCATTATCTTCCTACGTCGATATAGCTCTCAGGGCTCCTCTCTGGACGGCCAATTAAGGCTAGCCAGAGCCGAGAGTCCTGCGGGCACCCTTCGGTTTCCACTCGACCGACGAAGACACGCCGAGTTGGGGGCCCTGACCGACTCTCTGAAGCACTCGGGTCCGTGGTGTCGTTACTCACCAACAGCTCGCCACAAACTGCCCTGCGGGCTTATTATTATTATTATTATTATATTGAAATAAATAAAAACATGATGAAAGGTTTAATTTTATTTTTACAGGATTTTATTTAACTTACAATGTTTGTATGTTTATCTGTCTGTATTTCCGGTTCAAACCTTATAATCCATTTTTTAAGGACGGTTAAGCTAAACTTTGGCAAACGTAGGTAAGTCCGATGACATTGCAATAATATGGTACCATGGAGCTGGTCTGATGATTGAGGAAGGTGGGTATTGGAACATGTGAACTACACAACGTTTAGGCTGGTTAAATTGGTATTGAGAAGTACTATATAACCAGATAGTGTTCAGGGTCAGACGATAAAGCCGAAAGGTGGCCAATGGAAGCACACAAGTACTCAACATAACCCTGCCGTGTTTGGGCTCGTTGGATTTGTCTTGATGAGTACTTTACACCCGGATGATGTCCACGGTTTGATGATGGAGCCGGAGAGGGTGAAATTATTATACAACGAATGTCAGGATTCTTTAGATACAATTACTATTATTGATTACTATAAAACTTAAGCAAGTTACGCATCTATAGTAGGCACTATGAGATACAGCGATATTTTGTATTGTAAAAATATTTAATTTTCGGCATATATACAAAATGATTTCATCGTTAAAGCTTTCACAGTTATATGGCAAAGACCATACTTGTGTTTCACATCTATGAGAAACACAAGTATGGTCTATAGTGTATGTCATTAATGTAAAAAAAATGTACAAGGGTGTAACGGTAACGATGGATTTGTCCTCTTTCTTATCACTGACATGACGTAAGTGTAAGCAGTGCAAATATATAATCTTGTAAATGCTCCCTGTATGTTTCTAGTACCTCTATGGGTGAATTATTATTTTTCAGTGACAGTACATATCAATATGATTTTGGCGTGATTTGAGGAAATATAAAGGTGACAATAACTTTACATAGCTAGAAAAATATATTTATTTATTTATTACTTTATTGCACATATAATATGATGACAAAAAAACAAAACGAATGTATACTAAGTTCTTAGATTGTTTCGCGGTTTATTTTTGATTTTTAATTTCCCGACGTTTCGAGTGCTTTGCAGCACCCATGGTCACGGGAGGGACTGAGGTATTAGACGTCCAAAAGGCACAGTTGTTCCCTCAAACTTCTTAATTATTTTTGTTGGTCCGATCTGCGCAGAATGAGCTGACGGCGTCTTGAGGTCTTGCAATGTTATGCTTGATTTTGGTTTTGATTATATTAATTTCCGGATCCCAAGTCGACGAAAGCACCCAGCCATCTTCTCTATTGAAATTAGGATGTTTTTTTAATTTCAATAACCTCGCGGACCATCCGTACTGAGTCTGACTGAGTCGTACCATGATCAGGGCGAAAACTAGATTGATATGGGTCAAGGATATTATGAGCATTCAAGAACCGACTAAACATTCTGAATGAGTCGTTCAAAAACTTTTGATAGAAAAGGAAGAATACAGATAGGACGGTAGTCTGAAGAGGATTCAAGCTAGCCTTTTTTGGTAAGGGAGTCACTTGAGCGTCTTTCCAGCAATTAGGAAAAACACCAGTTGTGATAGAAGAATTAAGTAATAATAATAATAATAATAATAACTTTTATTGGTATCAAAAAAGGATGTACAGTTGCTTCGTAGTACGTAAAAATAAAGTTACACAGTATCTTAATAGAATTTTAAGCAAATTAATGTGATTCTGTGCCTGAACTAGGAGAAATCCTGTATCTCAGACCACAGAGCTCTTTCTACTTTATAAGACGATACAGAGATAAAATGACAAAATATAATAGCAAACCATTTCGTTAAATTAATATTTAAGAATTAAAACTAAAACTTGTTTGTGTGTGTGTCCCCTCTGTGTGTGATAGTGCCAGTGAGTGAGTGTATGTGAGAGGTTGTGGAAAAAAAAATAAATAAATAAAAAATAATATGCATTGAAATCTTGAACTTGACTTTTAATTTTTAATGTAAGTTTATTTAAGCCTGGACAATTAAGAGATTTTCCGTTTCTAAATAGGTTAGATTTTTAAGATAGTTACGTACTGTCAAAAGCACATCTTGTTTTTTTAGTTGATAGAAACATAGCTGTTTATTGAGTTTATTGTAAAGGTAAGGACCTAGGAAGGGAAAGAATTTTTTTATGTAAGCATGCTTACTTTTAGGTAACGAACAAACCACATCTTTCCTACGTTTCATTAATAGATTCCGGTCAAATTCGGTATGAGTGTGTTGTCTCAAGATAGTAAAGAGGATAAATAGCTTTCGTACAGTCAGTACATTACACAACTCGTATAGTTTATCAGTGGGAAACAGGATAGGCCTAAACGTAGAAACTTTTAATACCGCTCTTTGAGCTATTTCTAAACCCTTGAGATGCGATTTAGCTGCGCCACCCCAAACAGTTATGCAATATGTTAAGACTGACTGGCAGAGAGCTAGGTATACTTGATGGATTAATGTGGGTGTAGCGACATGGCGTAAATTTTTAAAAATAAATATTAATTTTCTGACCCTGTCTTGCAGATTATGCAGATGTGGTTGGAAGCTAAGATGTTTGTCGATGACAACACCTAGATATTTAAGACTAGATGTTTTTGCTAAAGGGGGGCAACTGCACGTACTAGTTCCTAAACAAGAGCAACTATGAGCGGTTAATTTTAAGTTAGTAGGAGGTTGAGAGGAATTTTTCATACTAAATGATATGTATTTCGTCTTTACAGTGTTTAATGTTAAAATATTTGTGAGGAGCCACTGGGATACGCGATTAAGGCCATCTTGTGCAATGTGGAATGTTTGCTCCCAGGTATCTGCAGAAAATAGTAAGACTGTGTCGTCAGCATAGGATATGATTTTGCCGTGGTAGTGGGCGAGGTCTAGAAGGTCATTAATGTAGATCAAGAAGAGAACTGGGCCCAGTATACTGCCCTGGGGAACGCCGAAGGTTGTCGATAACTCCAAACTGATATAGTTATCGATCCTAGTACATTGTGATCTATTTGTGAGGTAATCTTTAAAAAGGCTTAACTGGACTCCTCTAACGCCCAAACTATCGAGTTTTTTTAATAGGAGGGAAGCAGAGACCGTATCGAATGCCTTAGCTAAATCCAGGAATATACCAATGACTTTTTTCCCCCTATCTAAGTTTAAGGTAACATAATCACTAAGTTCGTGAACAGCATCGTTAGTCGATTTACCAGACCGAAATCCAAATTGATTATTCGCAATAAAGCGATGTTTTTCAAGATATTCTAGTAATCTTCTATTTATTAACCCTTCTAGAATTTTGGAGATAGAGGGAAGAATAGAGATGGGTCTAAAGTTATCGACACGGTCTCTGTCACCCCCTTTGTATACAGGGATAACAATTGATTTTTTTAGGTAGTTGGGGAAGATCCCATATTTAAAGCATAAATTAAATATATATGTAAGGGGGGGGACTAAAACTGTTGCACATTGTTTTAGGAGGCCATTAGGGATCATATCCCATCCTGGAGTGCAAGTATTCTTTAAGTTCATTAAAGCAGAGTATATTTCCTCCGAGTCTGTATCCAAAAGCACGAAAGATGAAGAATTTAAAGAAGTGGGGGAGTATGGTGCAAAGTATTGATTTGAATTTAGAATTGTTTCAGCAAAAGATTTTCCAATATTACAAAAGTAGCTATTGACATTGTTTATCGAAGATTCTTTGTCCGGGCCAAGAAGTTCTAAAGGTCTGTTTTTGTCCTTACTTGTGTGTGTGATCTTTTTAATAACGTTCCAAAGGAGCTTGTTGTTTTTACCAGCAGTTTGAAGTTGTTTTTTATAGTACTCATTTTTTAGACGCTTAAGGATAGCATTACAAAAGTTCCTGTACCTGGTATAAGACTTTTTTAGAACAATATTATGTGGGGATCGTTTTGTTTTCATATGCAGGCGGTCTCTATTACGTAAACATCTCACTAACCCCGGGGTTATCCAGGGTCTGATGACTTTAGAACGTCGGGAAGGTTTGGACGTGACTGAGTTCTGCATCAAACAAAGTTGAATTGAATTTACAAGAAATTCTATTGCCTTGTTCGGATCATCCATGGTATATAATGTGTTAAAATCTATATTAGAAATGTCCTGATGTAGGTTATCTAAATTTATCCTGGTTGTACTTATTTGGCACACTTCAGTAACAGTTTTAGAGTATAGATCTAGAAGGACCGCATGATGGTCGGTAACTGTGGTGTTGAGCACAAAAGTTTGTGATTGTAGTTTCGTTTTAAGCATGACATGATCGAGACATGCGTCGAGCCGGGTGGGAAGGGTGTGAGCTGGAAGTAAGCCATTACTAGCACATATGTTTTGGTATACTTGCGCTGAGATATCTCCAACTTCTTTACAGATATTAATATTTATATCTCCTATTATAACTATGGTATTAAAAGAGGAGAGGAGGGAGAGTATACTATCCAGTGAGGCGTTAAAATTATCAGGATTTCTTTGAGATGGAGAACGATAGATTGCGATGATAACAGTATGAATTCCTAGTTTTATAATAAGACAGTTTGCATCATTCAGAGCTGGTTCTTCCACGATGATGCTAATATTATTCCTACTATAGACTACAACACCATCATTTTGTAGTGGATTTTTTAGAGTGGCACGACAGTTATAGCCAGGGATTTCAGGTAGAATGCTATTGCAGGATAACCAACATTCTGATAAAATAATGATATTGCATTCTAGTTGTAGTTGATCCAATACAATAGAGAAGTCGTCAAAGTTACGCGAGATGCTACGTATATTTTGATGAATGATACGAAGTCGTCCGTGGCTATGATTAGAAATCTTGTTACATTCGATAATGTCACAGAAAAAAGATTCAGATACGGAAAATTCGTCAATTTCCTTATACAATTGATCAACCATGATTAGTAGTAATTGAAGAGGATTCATCTAGATGTAATATAATGGTATAAAATTGATCTATAAAATCAACATGCCTATCTGCACTCCAGAATAAAGACATCGTGAAGTATCTGTTTATAATAGGAACATTATTTTTCACAAAGTATAGTGGGTTGTAATTAAGTTCAAGTATGTAAGTCATATTGTAAACGTGTGAATTGTAAAGTGTAGGTACAGTTAAGAATAGAACAAAATTAAAAAGAAACTTAGGGTCTAGTCAACCTGATTTAGATTGAAGTTTTTTTAGATCATTTTCGTCATTTACTCTTATGTGCGGTTCGCCATCCTTTTTTCGAAGGAATATTCTGCCATATGAGGACCAGCAGTAGGAATAGTTGTGGCTTTTAGCAAAATCCCTGGAAAGAAAGTACAGACGTTTTGTTTTCGGAGTAAGGCACTCCGAGATGAAGATAGGTTTCGGAGAACCTTCTAGTTTTAGATGGGTCGAATTAAGTTTCGAGCTGCTCTTGTTGAACTTCTTTAAACAAATCATGAACTTTTCCTTTAGTATGACAGAACTGAACTCAACATGAATAGGTTTAGGGGCATCCTGCTTAGCGATTCCACGAAAGACATCTTTAATGTCGTTCATCAATATTGATAAGCTTATAGTTTGCCCTATATCCAGGATTAATTTTGCAAGGGATTCTTTGGATTCATTTTTCAATTTGGGCACATTACGGATCTCTATTTTAGCCGCACAGTTAGACCTTTCTAAATTTTCAATTTTAGTTTCAAGTAGTTTTATGTGCGATTCATATTCTCCACGCTCTTTACTTAGTTTATTTAACTCGATTTTTATGTCATCATAATCTTTCGACATTAGTTCCATCGCAGCGTTAATGGATTCATTTTGCGTCTTTAACTCATTTACCGAAGCAATAAGTTGCGAAAATTTACCACTGTGCAGGTCAATAAATTCTTCCAGTTTTTTATTTTGCAACTCTATAAAGGCATCGAGGCTATTCTTCTGAATTTTAGCGAATTCCGAAAAAAGTCCTTTCATTTCATATAATACATCTTGTGTGTCGCTCTCTCGTCTTCTTTTTAAGCGTTCCATATTAATATTACTTTTGTCAGACGGATTCATGGAGGAGAAAGATATGTTCTCCATAGCCAAGTTAGAATCAGAAACCGCCTTTTGGGGTGGAGAACGTTGCATGTTTGGCATGATTTTCTTTAGTTTATTTCGACTAAATCAGTCTGATGGCGAGCTCCGATAGAAATGCTATTGTTATAATACGTATCACGTAGACACTATGGATCGTATATTAGTTTATCTTCGTGTAATTTACGCGCAAGCGTGAAACGGCCCTTGGTCTCAGTAGCGACGTTTGAGCAAGATAGGAGGCAAAGTATTTCCTTTTCTAACGGTGGACTGAACGGCGGCACTAAGCTGGAATTGCACCTTTCCGATCACCGGGGGAGCCCGGGTGCAAGAGCGGGATAACAATTATGAGGTACCTCTCTTTTTATCACGGTGGTCCTGGCGGCGGCACTAAACTGGAGTCGCGCACTGCACCGATAACAATTATGCAGTTTTAGTTTATTAATTTAAAGCTTAATCACTTTAGATAAGGATTTATTTTTCAATGATGAGATATTTAAATCAATTTTAATTTTCGTTACACAAACTAACACGTCTGGATGGGTTGAGAACGCGAGCGAAAGAGCTAGGTATATGAGTGATAATGGGGCATAAGGAGTCAAGAATAGGTATGATCATATTACGACTAATACTGTCACTTCCGACGGCATTTGAAGTAATGGAAAGAATATTATTATAACATCAAGTTCAGAAATCGTTGTGAATGAAGGATAATCAAGGGCAATCTGTGCATTAAGTAAATGAAGCGTGTCAGCTTTAATAGTATCATCCAAAATTGACGACTCAGACAAATGCTGATTAAGTTGCTCCATATCGATGTCACTTAATGCAGCATCTTGCGGAGATTTACCTACTCCTAAGGTCCAAAGAAACCTCCAGACTTTGGTGGAATGACCGTTTTTAACAGAGCGATGAATTTGACGCCTCTGTACATCCCTGCAAGCTATGGTACAACGGTTCCTAGCCCGATGATATTTGTCCCGGTACTTATCCCTGGAATCAACCTTGTATCTTGACTTAGCTCAATTTTTGTTATCTATGAGAACCTAAATGTCTTCAGTAAGCCAATGCGCAGGAAGATACCTTATTTTAACTTCACGGATAGGAGCATGTTTATCAAAAAGTTCTGTGAGTAGTGTATTGAACATAGCAATTTTGTTGTTAACTGTTTCCACCTTCTCAACCTCAGTCCAGTTGACTTTGCCTGTATCGTCTTGAACATGATCAAGGTTCATTGCATCAAAATTGCGCTGCAGAAAAGTATAATACATTTAATGAGTCTATCGTCATTATTACCAGCCGAACGAAGTCGGTTGCAGGACCAAATCCCAAAGATCGACACGACGACTGGCTTTTTGCTTCGAAATTCGCACAAACTAATTGACGTTAGCCTAATGCTATCGAGTTCATATGCCATCTTTCTCACACTTCAATTCAAACTCAAACTCAATATCGACAACGACACAGTAAACCTAAAATGCTGTTTAACTCGAGATTGCTTCATCAACAGAACATCAAGGAAATAAATGAGAAACGCTAGCCAAGTTGCAAGGATATTTTTACAAGCTTTTATTCTGTCTGTCTATCTGTCTTTACGTTTCAAATCTTGGGATTTATTTTTCACGCACTTGCGTGTATCCGATTGAACTTAAATTTGACATACGTATAAAAGTCCTATGACAATGCATAATAATAATATGATACCATGGAGCTGACCTGATGATGAAATCGGAAGATGGCCCAATAGCCACCTTTCGATTTCATCATGCGCGCACCCACGCTTCCTATGAACATGTAGGTATTTGTGTATGTAATGTTTCATGTTTGTAAACTGGGTGCGTTTACAAACATGGACGACACGACGACACAGGAATAAACCCTAGTGTGGGGAAACATTTAAAAAAAAACTATACAACGTAACGCCCTCGTGCTTAGGCACGTTAGATTAGTATTGAGAAGTGTTTGAACTATGTATACACAACTAGACGGTGTTCAGGGTCTGATAATATAGCCGAATGGTGGCCAATGGAACCACACAAGTACTCAATATAACCTCACTGTGTTTGGGCTTATTGGATTTGTGTTGACGAGTTCTGAAGATCCGGATGATGTCCAGGATCTAATGATGGAGCCGGAACGTGACCAACGGAACTACCCAACTATTCAATATAACTTCGCCGTGTTTGGACTCATTTGATTTTTCTTGACAAGTACTTGTCGGTCTCCAACATATACACAAAGTATTTGCTATAAAAACTTGTTTTTACAAAGATCTTTTTAAATTAGTACTCTGACCTCGCTGCGGGGCACGCAGCGAGTTCAGAGCGCAGGGGATCTGGCGTGATGATAGATGGATCTGTTCAAATTAAAATTATATTTTACTTTTGCCGCAATCGATAGCGCACTGTTCTGACCACGTGACTTTTCGTTCTAAAATGACATAAATGTCTGTACATTTTTACAAGCTTTAATTTAACTTGCAATGTCCGTATATCTGTCCGTCTTTCCGGTTCAAATCTTGTAATCAATTTTTCAAGCTCTTGCGGATATCCAATTGAGCTGAAATTTAGCATACGTATGTAAAGTCGATAACAATGCAATAATATTGTATTATGGAGCTGGTTTGATAACGTAGTCGAAAGGTGGGCATAAGAACATGTGGATTATACAACTTAACCCCCTCGTGTGTAGGCTTATTAGATTGATACTATCGAGTACTTAACAACCAGATAGTGTTCAGGGTCTGATGATGAAGCCAATAAAGATAGGTGGCCAATGAAACTGATCTACAACTCATAACGTCACCGTTTGGGCTCGTTGGATTTGTCTTAGCAAGTTCTTTAGACCCGTATGGTGTCCAAGGTCTAATGGTGGAGCCGCAAGGAAGTCATAGGAACTCTTCAACTAAGCAAGATATTTCATTGTATATTTACTATATAAGCTTGTTTTAAAATTATTATTTCGTTTTCAATTAACGTAAACGACTGTTGAAAGTCAATTTGGCTACAAGCTGAGATATCAAAAACAGCTTTATGATATAACTAACACAAATTATCGTTATTTTCTTAAGCAGTCTAGATACTTTATTATATTCCTTATTTACTTTCGGGTCACTTCTGGCAAACATAATACATAATGATCCAAAACAAAACACACATCCCATGCTCGTATCTAATCGGATTTCCCAGAAGGAGCATTGAAGGGTCGAAGACGAAAATAAGTCGCATTTATTTCTGAAACAATAAGATTATAGCTTATTTGTAATGCTGGTCGTGTATTTATCCTTGTTATTTGCTTAACGCTTAATGGAGTGGTCGCAAAGATGTATTTATACGCAATTTGCAGGGCTATATTATCATGAGCTTAAAGACGTCTAATGCATAAAAGACGAGGATGCATGTAAACTTTGATATGGCAGTGGCTTTGTGGTGCATGTGACTTCCTTCCCTCCAATATGGTTGAGGAGAGTGATGGCTGGTTTAGTAGCCATGTTCGTAAACGGGTGCTGCTTGTGGATACTGGTCTATGTAATACCATTTAGTATTTTACTGTTCGAACTACCTTTAGTCTCATAAGCTGATCGTTTGCATTTGCCACAACGTAGTAAGATACAAAAAAGTATAAGTACCAACATGAAAAAGGGTGTGCTCCGGTCGTTATCACATACCATCGGAAGAATATGGGGGGAAAGAATGACAAAATATACAGTGCGAAAGTTGAAAGAGTTATATACTGTGAAAATTTTAGACTATCTTAATATTAGCCCTGTTAAGAAACTGTCCCACTGCTGGGCACGGGCCTCCTCTCAAACTGAGAGGGTTTAGGCCATAGTCCACCACGCTGGCCTAGTGCGGGTTGGCGAACTTCACATACCTTCGAGAAACTCTTAGGCATGCAGGTTTCCTCACGATGTTTTCCTTCACCGTTAAAGCAAGTGATAATTAATTTTTTTTTTAATACGCACATGCTTTCGAAAAGACAGAGGTGCGTGCCTGGGTTTGAACCCGAGACCTTTGACTTTGCAGTCCAACGGTTTAACCACTAGGCTATCACTGCTGCGAAAGTTGAAAGAGTTATATACCGTGAAAATTGTAGACTATCTTACCTTGACCTAATAATACGTGTCTTATCTGATGGGCAAGTCAAGAGTCTTTATAACTGCCGCGCGAATATATATATGTGGAAGAAGCGAAGGAGGTCTATAAGGAAGGGACCTGTTAGGACTCTGTATGATATATATATATAAAGATAACGTTAGACGACTTACCAGGGATCTAGGATTTTAATAAAACTTCATTTTATTGGCGTAGAAGGTATTATTAACTATTTTGAAGTTATCTGCAAAGCTATGGCTTATTCAATCAGTGAATCAATACTATTAAACCCAACTCATGAATATTATACAATGCAGCGAATGTCCAATAATTACTTATAGTCGCCATTTTGACTACAGTTGTCCAACTCGAACGAGACATAACAAGCCACATTTATTAATTTCATGAATGAGACCGAAATTTGCGTTTTTTATTATGGATATTAACATAAAATCTGTAATTTATTATGCCTTGTGTCAAAAATGATTATTGTTTTAAACTTTTGCTGGCGCTTTTCCAGTGATTATATGACAACTGTTTTATTCGGGTCGCACCGATGTAATGAAAATAAAGGTATTTATGTTACAAACGTGGAAATAAACGTGAAAATAACTTAAATTTCCTACACAAGAAAAATTAGAGTAGAGAGAGCTATTTATATTTATCAATGAGTATCCACAAAGGGATACTCATTGATAAATATATATACTATTAAGAGCAATAAGATAAGAGAGCTGCTGAACCTCAAGTTTTTTCAAATGTATCTAATTACTTAAGTAACATTTATTTGTGTATTAGTATTGTTTGCTAAAGTTTCTGACACAAATTTAGAGCTATTCGTGAAAACCTGTAATTGGCTTTATATTGCTTACATTACTTTTATTCTCATAAGTGCAGCTGTTAGTTTTCCTTACCAAGTAAATAAATAAATCTATACAAGAGGCATTTGCTATGATAACTGGCCATGGCGTCGTTAGTTATAGCAAAGTTAAAGCAGTGCCCGGCTCGGTCAGTTGAAGATGGCTGACTATTTGTGACATTTCCTATTTAAGCATCTTCTTGCTTCGGAAGGCACGTGAAGCTGTTGGTGCTGGCTATCTCTAGATGTGGTAGTCGTTAAGCCAAGTAGAGGTCTTAAAAATGGCTTGATTAGTTCCAAGAGCTGGTGGCCATAATCCTACCTTCACAGATCCGAATTAGGTCCACATGGTGGAATATGAGTCAATTTTTCTCGTTTCGCAAAAATCATTATTATTAGTATGAAATTATAAACTTCCAAGTAGTATCTGTAGTAAAGTAGCTTACATACGGTACATAGGTTCAAAAAACATGCCTATTAATTTAAAATTAGCACAAAAGATAATTAGTTTGTTTGTCCGATCTGTCATGAATTTCTTTGGGGTTTGATTGATTTTGTGTATTTTTAACGATACCTTATCGTTGTAACTAAATAAAATCAAGTAAAAACCTTGATTCGTCTTGTATTTTTTATTTTGTTCTCAAAAATCTCGACCATTTTGACTAAGTTTGGCAATTTTGAACAAAATGCAAAGTTAGTTAATAACGTTTTCATATTTTTAATTACAACATCCAATGAAATTATTCATATCAAATTGACTGAATACTGAGAGAAACGACGTTTCCGAGGTTATTTTAGCCAAAATATTTATCCTTTTTTTGAAAGCGCAAGTTTCAGTTAGTTTGAGTGCAACATTAAGCTTACCTTACTAAAATGTACAATACTTTGTTTTCTGTATTCCCTTAAAGGTCACAAGATAAAAACTTGTTATTAAATACAAATTTTAGTCATTAACAAAACACTCAGTCGGCGCGCACAAAAGCTTTTATCTGATATCCCTTTAATTTAACTGATGTAGGTACCTACTAACTTTCGATGTATGATTCATCATCAGCCGAAAGACGTCCACTGCAGGACAAAGGCCTCCCCCAAAGATCGCCACTACGACCGGCTTTGTGCTGTACGTATCCAGCTTTTACCTGCGACCTTCACCAGGTCATCGCTCCACCTTGTGGGAGGCCTGCTCACTCCACGTCTTCCGGTACGAGGTCGCCACTCGAGAACCTTTCTGCCCCACCGGCCGTCAGTTCTACGAGCGATGTGCCCCGCCCATTGCCACTTAAGTTTGGCAATTCTGAGAGCTATAATAATAATAATAACGTTTATTTGTACATAATAGAAAACACAATACAATAAGCGATTACAACAGGTTGTACAACTTAAGACAAAGTTTTGTTATTTTTTCTGATTCCTAAACTAAGTACGCAGACCTGTATATTAGGAGTCAGAGTGTTTTCGGCTTCAACTATTTTATACAACCGTGACGCAAATTCAACCTGTATATTGATACATTATGAGCATTGCAAATTAATTTAAAAATTGTCAATGATATTTTCTATATATAAGTAGTGGTTTCAGGTAGGATACAGGATATTATATGACTATATCGGTGACTTTGGTTCTTCTGCGGATCCCCTCATTTCTGATTCGGTCTCGCAGAGAAACTCCGAGCATAGCTCTTTCCATTGCCCTTTGGGTGACCTTGAGCCTTCTTATGAGGCCCATCGTGAGTGACCATGTCTCGGTATCGTAAGTCATCACTGGCAACACACACTGGTCAAAGACTTTTGTTTTGAGACACTGCGGTATTTGGGAGGAGAAGATATTACGTAGCTTCCCGAACGCTGCCCAGCCGAGTTGGATTCGACGATTGAGCTCTTTCTCGAAGTTGGACCTACCTAATTGGACTGTTTGTCCCAGGTATACATAATGGTCTACAACGCAGAGTCTCTAACCTTCACAGGAGTGGGTACGATATGGGTGTTTGACATGATTTGTGTCTTATCCATATTCATTTTTAGACCCACTTGTTGAGAGACTCTGCTGAGGTCATCGAGCATAGTGCCGAGGTCTTCCAGGGTCTCAGCGATGACCACGATATCGTCGGCAAATCGAAGGTGAGAGATGTACTCGCCGTTGATATTGATGCTATGTTCTCTCCAGTCCAGAAGCTTAAAAACGTCTTCCAGCGCGGCGGAAAACAGTTTTGGGGAGATGACATCTCCCTGTCTCACGCCTCGCTGCAGTTGGATGGGGTTTGAGTTCTGGCCGTAGAGACGGACTGACATCGTGGCGTTGTCATACAAACTCTTCAACACTTCGATATAACGGTGGTCTACTTGGCACCGCTGGAGAGACTGTAGCACAGCCCATTTCTCAATCGAATCAAAGGCTTTTTCATAGTCCACAAACGCTAAACATAGTGGCCGGTTATACTCCTCTGTCTTCTGTATAACCTGTCGCAGCGTATGTATGTGGCCTATTGTGCTAAAGCCTTTTCGAATACCGGCTTATTCGGGAGGCAGGAAGTCAACGAGTCTGCGTGTGAGACGATTCATAATGACTCTCGAAAACAGCTTATAGACATGACTCAGAAGTGATATGGGTCTATAGTTCTTCAATAGGGTTTTGTCGCCCGTTTTGAAGAAGAGAACCACCACACTTCTGTGCCATGACTTTGGCGTTTTGCCCTCGACAATGACGGAAGAGTTAAAGAGCTTCTGGAGAGCCTTTAGTATCGGCTTCCCACCAGCCTTAAGAAGCTCAGTTGTCATACCGTCATCGCCTGGCGCCCTATTGTTTTTTAAGCTGTTTGAGAGCTATACTAATCTCGTAAAGACTGATGTCGGGGTTATCTTCGGTGTAATGTCAATCTGGCTCTTGAGTCTTTGGCAAGATTGCTAACAGGGCGTGTTGACGTGTATAACTGTCCGTAGAACTTCTCGACCTCTCTCAGGAGTTCAGGTTTGGAGGATATAATCCTGCCGTCTCCTTCCCTCAGATTATTTAACCGGCTTTGTCCAATAGAAAGATATCTTACAAACACTTTGGAGCCCTTGTTCCGCTCTATAGCCTCTTTTATTGTACTGGTATTGTAATAGCGCGTGTCGCGAATCAGAGACTTAGAGATCTGCTTATTGAGCCGCAGGCATGCAAAAGCATTGTCCTGAGAATGCAGGACCATCCTGCGTCTTTCCTCCATTAACTTTAGGGTATGGTCTGAGAACTTTTTGGTTCTTTTTGGACGGTGGCCTTTGTAGAACTTGTTCCCGACCGTATGGACAGTTTTCACGATGCTTTCATTGTAATCGTCCACGTCTACGCACTCGTCTAGACATTCGAAGCGATTTCGCAATTCGAGCTGAAAGCTATCGTGGTTCTAGATTTGGACAGGGTCTGGACGGAGCGCAGACCTCATCAGTGTGGACCTTTCGAGCTTGAAATTAATATTCAATGTGCTTCTTACCATTCGGTGATTGCTACCTGTTTTGACCGAGTTGATCACAGAGACATCATTGAATATTTGCCGCTTTGTCGACATGATGAAGTCGATCTAATTTTTTATGACGCCATCAGGACTCACCCAGGTCCACTTGCGGTGTTCCCGCTTCTGGAAGAAGGAGTTCATCATATAGAGTCCCTCCTTCTCCAGGATGTCCGCCAGCATCTGTCCCCGGGAGTTCCATTGTCCAGTACCAAATATCCCTACTCTCAGCTCATAATCGCCTCGTCTGCCCAGTTTCGCGTTGAAGTCCCCCATGACAACCGTGTAGTGAGATTTCGAGTTATGTATGGCTCTAGATATATTCTCATACATAACCTCCACCTCGTCGTCAAGTGTGTCGAAGTTGGTGCGTATACCTGTATTATTTTCAGTGAATATCATATCCTTTCGGTCATTTTGAGTATCAGGTACGCTACCCTGGTCGACACACTCTCGATCTTAAGGACGTTGTTCACGAGGAACTTGTGGACAAGTTACCTGATTTGAGTGTTATCGAGTCCTCACCCTCCCTTCGGACTTCGGATAGCCCTACAACATCCCAGTGTAACTTGCTCAGTTCTTCCTCCAGTTTGTCTATCTTCTCGTTGGTCCGCATTGTGCGCGTGTTGTAGGTTGCCAGGGCCAATGGTCGTCGTTTGTGGTAGCCAGGTCTCTGCCGGAAATTGTTAGCACCCCCTGCCCCGCCGTTACCATGACCGCTACCTTGGCCAGGACTAGCAGGGCTGTCGGGGACTGGGGGCCGTTTAATTTTAGTGGCGCTCATTTGGGGGGTAATTGCGATAATCGCCACGCTTGGCAGGCGGGTTGGCGATTGCAGTATGGGATTTTATATGAGATAAGAGGACGCTGCTGCCCACCCTCATTTCTGGTATCCCTTGGGTGTCTAGTACGACACCTTTAGGAAAGGATGTTATTCCCAGCAGTAACCCAACTGACTAGGGCTATGGATGCCATAGGTGCAGCCATCCCAAGGAGTGGTGTCCTGCTTCCGACCACACTCAGCCCAGACAAGCCCTCCTCAGATGTGGCACCGGAGTACTGCCTTGTCTAAACTACCGCTGTTTGCGGTATTTTTGCGCTGGATTTGGTCGCCTCTTATGACCCGCTGTCGTTCGTTCTTTTTAAAATGTCTTGAGAAAATGATGGATAGGCACATAAAGGATAGTCCATTAAAGGATCATCCTCTACATAAGATGCAATGCGCGTACCTACCCGGTAGGTCTACGGAGACTGCATTACACTATGTTGTGACTCGCGCAGAGATGGCCTTGCAGCAAAAGGAAATCTGTGCTGCAGCTTTTCTGGATATTGAAGGTGCTTTCGATCGCACAACATTCTCATCCATTGAAACAGCTGCTACAGGGCATGGGATAGAACCAACTCTAATCAGATGGATCAAAAACATGCTAAAGAACAGGATAATCCAATCTACAATATTAGGAGAAAGTCTCTTCGTCAAAACGACTAAAGGATGCCCGCAAGGAGGTGTCTTATCGCCGACTTTGTGGAGCCTGGTAGTGAATTCTCTTTTGAGGATAATCAACAAAGGTCCGTTCTACGGAGTTGGATATGCGGACGATATAGTGATAGCAGTCAATGGAAAGTTTCCAAATACAGTATCGACACTGATGCAGGAAGCTCTAGACAAAGTCACAAACTGGTGCACGACAAATAGTCTCTCGGTTAACTCAAAGAAAACTAACGTGATCCTATTCACACGGAAAAAGGTACTAACAGGTCTGCAAGATCTACATATGTACGGTAGTAAAATTAAATGGGCCACTGAAGTTAAATATCTAGGGGTTATACTGGATAAGCAACTGCGGTGGCATGCACATGTTGACCATACCATTGCTAAAGCATTGAGAGTACTGAATATGTGCAGGTCAGCATATGGAAAGACATGGGGCCTACAGCCCAAAATAATGTACTGGGTATACAAAATTATGGTAAAACCGATATTAATGTATGGATGCATCGTGTGGTGGCCCAGAACTAAAATACAAACCTGCAGGGACGATCTAATGAAACTACAAAGGACAGCCCGCCTGGCCATCACAGGTGCATTCAAAACAACACCGACGGCAGCTATGGAGCGGTTACTTAAGCTCACTCCATTACACATCGTCATTGAGACTGAGGCGAGGAAGGCGCTCTATAGACTGGAGAAAACTGGACTATGGAGCATAACAGCGCCAAGCCTTGAACACACTAAGCTAGCGCCACACAAGGAACTAGATGACATTAGGAACATGAGATGTGACAAGATCTTGACCACGTACATGTTCAACAAAAGATTTAGCACCCACATCCCTACCAGGGAACAATGGAAAAGTGGTCTAAACAAGCAAGGTAAAGAACAAATGATATGGTACACGGATGGATCCAAAACCAAGTCTGGAACAGGAGCCGGTGTATATACAGAAGGATACAATCTAAGCCAAAGCATGGGTAGGTTTGCATCAATATTCCAAGCAGAGACCTATGCGATAAATGTTTGTGCAAAAGAGATATTGGACAGACGAATTACAGGCAAGAGAATCTACATTTGTAGTGACAGTCAGGCTGCCCTCAAAGCCATCAGCTCCTATGAGCTAAACTCGGCACTGGCCGTGGAGTGCGCATACCTTCTTGACAGATGTGGAGCGCGCAACACGATTAGATTAGTCTGGGTCCCTGGGCACACGGGGGTTGATGGCAATGAGCGTGCGGATGACTTAGCCAAAAAGGGAGCAATGGAGAAATTTGTTGGTCCAGAACCGTTCATAGGCATACCAGATGGTGCCTACAGAGGAGCGCTGTTCAAATATGCCCAAGAACAACACGGGAGAGAATGGGAAACTAAAACAGGGCTGAGACACTCCAAGGATTTCCTTTCCACATGGTGTGACAGCGACAGCGAGAGACTGCTAAAACATAGCAGACTACAATTAAGGCAACTAATCGGAGCTTATACTGGCCATTATGGCACAAAAGAACATCTACATAAGATGAACCTTTGCAGCGACGTGGCATGCAGGAACTGTGGGACAGAAGCTGAAACCATGAAGCACGTTCTATGCCACTGCGATGCTCTGGCGGCGCGGCGAATGAAGCTACTGGGAGTGGCCTATCCAAACCCAGAGGAATTTCGGCTCTTTCCTCCTGCTGGAATCTGCAGCCTGGTACAGGGAGTATTCGATTCTACAGGTATGTAAGAGCGTTAGGGCAAGGACAGCACAAAAGATCCCAACGGGTCGAAGTGCGCCTGAGGTCTCCTCGGTCCGATAAGCCAATGACAAGATAAGATGACCCGCTGTCTATCCAGCATGCGGTGGGGAGATTGTACTCTTATGCCGTCCCCACACGGCAAGTATAATTAGATAGATAGTACATGTCTAGTAGACGAATAGTACTCAACGACAATTTTAGTAATATCACCAAATATTACCGAAATTATTGTTGGGTACTATTCGTCTATATATCTATATATTCACGCCAGGGCCTTGCAGTGTAAACAGAAAATAGAGTACTATCACGGGAAAACGCAGTCGCGACATTCATTTAGACTTCGTAAATTCGTGCATTCCTCGTTCCGTTTAATTTATTTCACAGGTTCTTGGTCGGAAGACTGCGCTCGATACTGCCAGCGGCGCGTCTCCTAAGTACAAGCTTGTTGCGAATTATGTGTTAGGTCTGGCACAATTGGGCGGGACCTTAGTCGTAAGTTACTGGTTTTTTTTATAAAAACCTAGCAATTTCTAGCGGCTGCCCACACAATCGACAATAGTCCCATCAAACATGTACAACTATTGCTAAAAACCATCAAGATGAACCCATAACTACAAAAAAATATTTGTTGTATCCTGTTATTTGTAAATCATAGTAATTTGAATGACGAGCAGTTATTTTAATTTTAGTAACCTTTTAATCTTGTCATAGACATACTCTATGCCTTTGATGATTGCTCAAGTGTGTTTAGTTGTGAAGTAATGACAGATGACATCAATCAGATGACGAATCACCGATGGCAGAAAGTCGATATAAGATGGCGGACGGCGCTGCGTTGTCATTTGATTGGCAACGGGGCGCGCGTTCGGACTTAACGCGAAGCAGCTAACCCCACTGCATTCCATGTCACAATTTTAATCTCCAACTATTGTGCGCGTACTCGCATATCAAGGAAGATCAGTGTAACGGACAAGACGCCAGTGTTATTTCAAGATTTCCTTTATGTTCGGCCACCATGCAGATGACTATGAAAACGAAGTTAAATCCACCTTTCACCGTTACTAGCACTAAAACGGCAATATAGTAAACCCAAGCGCCGATATATTTATCAAAATCAGTCAAGCTGTTTAGAAGGAGAAGAATTATGAACATACACCGGAATTTTTATATATAATATAAAGCTATACATCCACAATCACGCCTATACTCTCTCTAAACGGTGGAAGGTGAGCTGTATGCACTCACATAACACTGACGATGTTAGGTCCTAATATAATAGATAATAAGCCGATTGCCATTATAGAGAGCACAATTTCCGACTTCAGACAGTATTCCAGAACTTTTCCAAAGAAAATTTGCACCTTATCCGACCTACGATTTGAATATAAGACTACATGATCATCAACCGCACTATTCGCCATTGAATCAAGAAGCAGTAACCGAAAATACAATTACGGAATAACACAGTCGCAACATTCATTTAGTCCCAGTCTAAAGATTATCGCATCAGACTCGTGCTCTCCTTCTCGTTCCATTTAATTAATTTCACGGGTGCTTGGACGGAAGACGGCGCTCGTTACAGCGGTGCGTCTCTGAATTACTAGCTCGTCGAGAATGTATGTGTTAAGTCTGGCACAGTCGGACGGGACGAAAGTCGTAATTTACTGTTTTTTATATTAAAATATAAATCTACAGTCACCCTTTTATTCCCGAAGCGGTGATAGGAGAGATAAACTATGAGCACCCATACATATGTCGCCAACGATGTTAAATTTCGATGTAGTGCAGTGGTTAAGAACCTAAGCCGCTCCACCTCCTGTATAGTCGCGGGTTCGATTCCCGCATGGGACAAATCTTTGTGTCACCCACAAGTATTTGTTTTGGTCTGGGTATTTGTGTATGTGAATTTTAATATCTGTAAACGCACCCGCGACAGGAATAAATCCTAGACTGGGGCCACGTTTTTTAAAAAAAAATAGGAGGCCAGTCTATTGCGGAGGATACGGAGTACATTTTCGGACTCCGAACTCTATTTCTGAACTTTTCAAAAGAAAATTTGCATCTTGTCCGACCAATGATTTGAATCTAGGACTACTTAAGTGATCATCAACCGTACTATTCGTCATTAGATCGACAAGTAGTCACCAAAAGTACCGACAACTACGAAATAACACATCCGAGAATTATAAGCTTATCAAGAAGTTATGTATTAGGTAAGGCACCGTCAAAGGAGACAAAATATTTGTGTTGTGTGTATAATCACCAATGCTGGGAGAAAACAGATTTCTTGGTATTTATGAAGAAATTGAAGTTCCAATCTCATTGGTTCCGACCATTGTCATAAGATAGCTATAATCGGTTGTGCAAATCAGAGACATCTGCGATTTGAACTACTCTACTAATCAAAAGCCCCAAAGCCCACGGAAGGGGCACCGTTATGACCCATTTCAAGTATCACAGTTCCCCTGCGCTGTGTCAAACAGTTCCCGTGCATTGTGGCGAAAGCAGTAAGTGCAGTTTCTTTTGTAAGCTATTTTACCCATACCTCTGTATTTATCTCCATTTTTCCCTGGGCGAACTAGTGATGTTTCGAAGATTTTTCATCATGAAATAAAAAATCTAGGTGAGTCATAATATAGGTAATATAATATTACCAATATTATATTACCGATATTCCTCGTTCGAGTAAGGTGCATCTAGCCCTATTCGCGGATGATACCGCTCTCTGGGTCTCGCATACAAATAAGGGTTTTTACCAGATTACCAGATAATTACCAGAAACCTTCAGGCAGCCGCCAACACCCTAGGGGATTGGTTCAGAAAGTGGCGTATTGAGGTAAACCCGAACACCGCGCCCGTCCCTGCGCCACCCCAGAAGTAATTTTGGTGAAGTGACCATGTCCGACCTACCTATTTCCTGGGTTGACCCAGGAAATAGGTAGGTCGGGTCAGGTCAAATATCTAGGGGTCACCCTAAACAATACCATGAACTTCGGACGGCACATCAAGCGAGTCCGAACAGCCTTTGTGCTCGGTCGTCTTTACCCGATGATCTGCAAGCAGAGTAAAATGTCCCTTAGGAATATTACAAAACTTGTATACGGCCCATTATGACGTACGCTTGTGAGGTGTTCGGGCACGCCGCACGCTCTCACATCGATAGACTCCAAACGGTTCAATCCTGTTGCCTCCGTAAAGCCATCGGAGTCACGTGGTTCACACGGAATGTCGATCTCCATTCCGATCTCGGTCTTGAACCTATTCGCGTCTTTATTAAAAAGGTGACAACCCGATATTTCGGGAACGCGACCATTAATAGAAATCCGCTTATCGTAGCCGCCGCCGACTACGAACCGAACTCCTCTCCTATCAGCCGCTACCGCCGGTCGCGGCATGTTCTCACTGACCCTCCCGATGCCCTTACATCCCCTCTTTCGGATACAGATACAGCACACGGAATCAGATACCGACCTCGCCGGCGAGGTCGAAGAATCCCTTGCCAGCCGGCTGGAGCAGAGCACCACGGCGAGACACCTAGTATACGCCCTCCCCATAGTGACTGCCCAAGCCGAGGCCGTTCCTCCTTGAGACGCCCCTGAGCTAGTTGCCCCTTGCCCTTCTGGCTCGAGCGTAGTGGTTGCACGCTCGCCCTCTCCTCTCCGGTGAAGCTGTAAAGGCCCCGCGGCCAACAGTGTAGATTATTCACACACACACACACACATACACATACACACACACACACATGCACGCACATACACACACAAACAAAAGGTAATATAACTTTTATTTTAAAATTCATATATAACTTATGATGAAATAAATTGAACAAAAGCTCGGAGCCTCATCATTAGGCATCCAAACGCAATTTCATTTTAGTTGGGCATGTTAGCAGTAAGTTTGTTACTGGAAAATGGCTGAGGTACGCGTAATATAAGCATAATACATTATGACGTTTTATTGAAAAGTAAAAATAATAAAATATTAGTTTCGAAAATAACGTTTACTAACAAAGATTTATGTAAGTTCTAGATTGGATAACGAAACTTCATTATTAAAAAAAGGAAGGAAATTATTAATTTGACTGTAATTTTTTTCTCGTATGTTAGCTCAAACATGTGGCTAATGGACACAGATTACGGTTAATCTGAATATAAATAGTATTCTGAGAGATTAAGTTTTTTTTATGAGAAGGAGAGGCATGCCAACTCGATTACGTCACGCTAATGTCAACGTTTTCATGCCTAGCTCTCTGTTCTAAAGAAGGATTTCAGAAATACAGTGTGAAATTCTAGGATGAGCGGCTTCCAATTTTTGGTTGTGAATTAAAAGTCGGTTTTTGAAAAAGCAATACTGCAGGACAACGCCTCCCCCAAAGATCGCCACAAGGACGGGCTTTGTGCTGTACGCATCCAGCTTCTACCTGCGACCTTCACTAGGCAATCGCTCCAGTTTGTAGGGGGTCTGCCCACTCCAATTGTCAATTTAGTCTAATTCATTTAACTTGTAGCACTGCGGGGCCGTAATTTGTAGCGATCACTATGTTTAAACAGAGACCGGCTCTGTTAGTCCGAGACACCCGGCATCCGCTTAGATATGGTAATCGTTTTAACCTGCATTGGAAGCCTTAGAGGTGGCTTGTTATGTTCCACTAATTTGCCTCCGCCAACCCACACCGGATTCGAGTGGTGAAGTATGACCTTCTCTCACGTGAATTTGTGACCGAAGCCTATATTATACTATAATAAATAGTACTGCCCAGCAAAAGATTTTTTTTTATTATTTGTTAAGAACAAACACTTAAATTATAGATAGTAATTAAATATAAAATACAATACAATAGGGATCTCACAGAAACCATAGTATAATTAGGTCGATGAAAATCTACAACTGGGAATTATTTTTGTTTAATTTTCCAATCGTTACTATCTATCTGAAGTAAGTAGGCTCTGTTTTAATCATTTTAATTTAATAAGACCTTTTTCAAAACAAGTTTTTATAGCAAAAACATCTTGCTTAGTTAAGGAGTTCTTATAGCATCATTATGACTCCATCATCACACCCTGGACACCATCCAGGACTAAAGTGCTCGTCAAGACAAATCCAAAGAGTCCAAACCCGGCGGGGTTATATTAAGTAAGTAGTTGTACATTAAGTAGTTGAGTGGTTCCATTGGCCACCTTTCGGCTTCATTATGAGACCCTGAATACCATCTGGTTGTATAGTACTTATCAATACCAATCTAAAAGGCCTAAACACGAGAGGGTTACTTGTATGTTTCACATGTTGCTATGGTCACCTTCCGACTCCAACATCAGACCAGCTTCGTGGTACATATTATTGGATTGTCATTGGACTGTGATGAAATTTGGCATACGTATGTAACGTATGCCAAATTTCATCACAATCGGATACCCACAAGTGCTTGTAAAATGGATGACAGACAAGCAGACAGACATACGTTTTACGTACCTATGTCTGTATTACCGGTTGCAAGTTAAATAAAAGCTTTTATTTCTTTATTTAAAGAATTTATTCGCTACTGCGAATATGCCACTCTGTAACAGACACAAAATAAGTTACATACTAACAAAAAAGTCTTACTGCTAAGAGTCTATACAACTACAATGTACTAGCCCTAAAACACTTCAGATCCTCTATTAGTAACCGCCAGCTTAACCATCCTGAGTATAGAGATCACTCCCTCAGACAGAGGATCTGAAAGAGAGATATCACCACCCAGCTGCTTCCTGAGAACTTGATTGCGAACACATCTAGCCAAAATATGATATGTATCCTCATCCTCGTTGCAAACATCACAAAATGGTGAGCTGACTTTACGCATTAAATAAGCGAATTTATTCAAGGGCATGTGTCCAGACCTAAGTCGCATTAATTAGGCCAAATCACTTCTATTAAGGGTGCATTTATCAATCCATGGTTGAAAAAAAAAGGTTGAGATTGGATCGTTCGGTACCATATTCCTTTTTCTTTTGATCGTTGGTCAACATATTCTTTCCACTTTTCTGTAGATGATTTTTTCACGAATTGAATACGATTACAGTAGTGGGGACTAACTGAACAATCAATACCCTCATAGCATGCCTGTTTGGCTATTTTATCTGCCCACTCATTTTCATCGATCCCAGTGTGGGATGGTAGCCATTGTATAACTATTGCTTTCTCTTGGGAGATGAGTTTTAATATTGTCTCAATAATGACATAAGCAATTGGTCGACCTCTAAACGTAGAAGTGCAATGCAACAAATCTTGAACAGAACTCTTGGAGTCCGTGAAAATGTCTATCAGTTTTGTCTGCATTATTGATACCCCTGAAATTATTATAAATGCTGCACTGGTCCCTGTATGCTCGTCATAGAATGCAGCTCCGGAAATGTTGTTTTCCTTTGACCCATCAGTGTAAATCTTATAGAATTCTGAATAATCGTCTAAGAGCTAAAAACATTTTTGTTTTAACATGGTAGTATCATAGGTGTTTTTAGTATTAGTGACAGAATCTATATTCGGTTTCAAAACGTCGGAGAGATCGACTTCAGTAATCAATGTGTCAAAGGAAAACATTTCAAGCTGTTTACAAGTACTAATAGGCAGATTTTTGTATGCTTCGTGGGGTAAAACTAGGAGGGGCTTTTTCCTATTTCTTAGATGAGTATTAGTGTATCTTTTGAGCATCTTATCTAATAACTCAAGAATATTATTGGATTCCAACGACTTTGTTTTTAGCCAGAATTTGCCCGCCAAAAATCATCTCCGAAAGTCATCTAGTGGTGAAAGACTAAGTTCACATTCCATCACATGCGTCGGTGTTGTTTTAATAAACCCTCCTATTACACGCATACATTGGTTTTGTAAAACGTACAGTCTATTCAAGTGTTTTTTAAAACTATCCTCTTATAGAAAACTACCGTAGTCTAACCGGCTTCTTATCGTTGCAATGTACAGGCGCCTTAAGTGTTTGTAATGCATTCCCCAACCTGATCCTGATAAAAATTTAAAGACACTAACGAATTTTTGACAAAATAAAATCTTGTAAAAAGAAAAGAAAAGGAAATATATAGATATATCTTCCAATTAATCGAAGGTTTTAAAATAATATTTGGTTAGAAAACCTTTCAACATTTTAATTCCCATCTGTTTACTCAACATCTTCAGGCACTGCACCCAACCTTCGGTCGCGTCGAGTCACGTAGGTATGTCCAAAGTTTTCTTTACACATTTTTGCGAGACTCAACGGTTGTGTACATTCTAAAACTCGTTTTCTTAAATATAAAACGGTTTTATGAAGTAAACAGCTGTGAGAGATGGTTAATAAATGTCACTTTATAAATATTATACTCTTCATATTTGATGGAAAATTTATTAATAGAAAAATGGTTTTAGAAGCCCTTGATGGAATTTTAATGTGGATGTTTAATTAAACTACGTGTATGTTTGTGACATCTATATAATAATAATATCAGCCTATACTGTCCCACAGCTGGGCAAAAGCCTTCTCTCTTCTCTCATAAATCAGTGAAAGAGATTAGATCATACTCCACCACGCGGACCAAGTCCGGATTGGCAGAGGAAGGTTGGTGGTCACCTGCTGTTGGAACTAATCAAGCCGCCTATAAGGCTTCCAACTTGGCTTAACGACTTCCACATTACGTGCGGGGGCCGGGACCAACGGCTTAACGTGCCTTCCGAAGCACGGAGACACTCGAATATGAAATGCCACAAACGGTCACCCATCTCAGGCCAACCGAGTCGAACGGTGCTTAACCTTTGTGATCGCTAAGAACACCGCGGTCGCACAGCGCTACGAGCACCTCCTTGTGACATCCAATGAAAGTTAATTCGTTTGTGCGTAAGTAAATAATTATAAGTAAAAAATATGTAGAAGTGATTATCATCAGGCGAAAGATGTCCACTGTAGGACAAAAAAAACCTCTCTCTAAGCGTATGAGTCGTCAAGAAAAGCAAAGGCTAGTGATTTCCTCATACTCTAACTCTCTACTAACTACCCTGTGGAGAAGACAAGAAACTTCACGGTTACTCTTTTAAAAATGAGAGTTTTACAATACATTTTGTATACATTCGTTCATGGGATATATTTATTTTTTGTAAAAAAAAATTTCGCTACATGATTACAATACAGATATTCTAAGTAAAGTCTGTCTAGACAGTCTTATACTGGCTCAGGAAGGCTAGTGCCTTACTAAGCCAGTATAAGACTGACTATTGACCTTGAAATAATGTAAGTCAGAACTAGTTTTCTGACTTACATTATTTCAAGGTCATTAGTATTCTTAAGTTATTTATATAGGAATTTACATGTTATATTATTAATATTATACTGTGTCCTTCGTTTTCGATATAAACCATATGCATCTCTCTTGCCTCACTCAGCAGCCATGCGCATCTTTGAGAGACTTGAAACGTCAACGCCTCCTCTATCTATGGACCTAACCTCTGCAACCATTCTTTTGACAGCGCGGCAGCCGATGCCTCCTAATAAAATTTTGGTCGACATTCAAATTGTAATATAAAATAATAATTGTGAAATATCAATGAGATTGCATAATAAAAAGGTGTTAATATACTCAAGTTATCTTGTGAAATAAATATAAAACATCGTATAAGCAAATTCAGAAAAATTTACACCAAAAATGGAAATGGAAAGATCAACACTCATAATTATTTATTTTCAGGGGGTTTTCAACTTAAATTTAAGAGACTTGTGTACGAGATATACAGGCGCGTCTGTGGTGTATACGAGATATTCGCAGAAAGCTCTTATCACCAGAGAAATAACTTATGAAGTGAATGTCTCTATCCTGGTTAAAACAGTTTTACATGCAATATACCTGCAAAAAATTACTAACCGTCTATAAGTTGGTGAAATAATGCCTCCAATGAGATCAATTAGGGGGACATTCATCAAGAATGAAGATTGTTAAGGATTGATGGTAATTCAAAGACACGAGTGATGTACGAGATACATCGGCGTGGTCACATACGAGATATGTGCTGAAGGTCATACTACTCATACGTTTCAGCCGTGAGCTAATTCTGTGCAGTTCACATTCCTACAATGGTAAGAATCAAATATTTTACCTAACATACGTGATACATATCTTAAACAATAACTATAAAGCTATTGCTATAAGCTCTTTTTGATATTGTATCTTCAAAAGGAGACCTCCCGAAAGAGTAATTAAAGTGGCATTTATTTAATAAGGATATATTGTTAATAACATAAGCCACTCCCTTGCAGAAACATTGTTTTTTATTGATTTCATTATAACACATACTTGTATGATATTCCTAAAATAGCCCAAAGTAGAGCTCTTTCCTCAAAGAATTGTATCAAATTATGAGCACTTGTATTAAAAAGGTATATCCAGGCATACTTATCCCTGAACAGGGTTAATAAACAAATGAGACAAGGTAATCTCTACTTATAGCAATGTCTGTTGTAACTGACAAGCGACAAGACTGTGTAAATATTCCAAATATGTCTGTCTTCAAAGGCAAACATAATTTTATTGTTTTGTGCAAGTACTTGCAATCCATGCCAGTAAAGGTTAAAAATTCTGGTTCTACATATGTTTGACATGATGTATAGAAACAATATTATTAGAAACATACATTTTTAATAATAGATATACAATTTATAGTCATTCTTTTTAGAATTTAATTAAAGATAGAATATTACAACTGCGCTATAAACCTTATCCCACAAAGAAACTAAATGGAAATAAAAGACCTTTAGAGTCATATTAAATATACTTACAAAAAAATTATTAGGTACTATTCATATTTCTATTAGGTTAATGAGTTTAATGACTTTTTGTTTTTACTATGCCCTGCAGCAATTATAATATTATTAATATATTAGAGACTCGAGGCACTACAGAGAAAAGATTATACATCAATTCATAAATTAGAGAAAGAGATGATTTTACTATACTTTTGTTTGATAATATGATAATCAATAAATAATATTTAATTAAATAAGATTATTCAAGAAACAAATAACTACGAAAAAAAAATAGATTTGTGATTATTTTTGATGTGTGCAGTTATTTTGAGCACCAGTGATGTTTCTGGTTTAGTTATGATTTCAGAGATATAACACAAGCATAATCTGCTACCATTAAGCAAACACATTTGGTTTTAGAGCACTATACATGCTGTAATATATTTGAAGGTGCATCAGTGTAAAAATATTGGATTGGAGATGTAATTTAGAAATTGTGTAATGTTCTTGTTAAGTTATGTTTATATTTGAATTATTACATCAACATGTTACTATTTGTTATTTATATATAAAAAGAAAATGAAGTCATGAAAATGACTTGATAATAATACCTATTTGTAAATTAAATGATATTTTGTTGACATGCTACAGTTGATGGAATATTGAGTTATAATATTTGAAAGTATAGAATATCTTAAACAAAAATATTCAAAAGTATATATTTATCACAGGTATGATATACATTATGTAGTATCGGCAATATTCTTAGTCCTGAGAAACTTACTTATTATTAATAATTTTTTTTAATTGGCCCCACACTCGGATTTATTCCTGTGTCGTGGGTACGTTTACAAACATGAAAGTTCACATACACAAATACTCAGACCGAAACAAATATTTTTGGATCACACAAAGATTAGTCCCGTGCGGGAAATGAACCCGCGACTATTAGACACAGTGGGCGGAGCGGCTTAGACTCTTAACCACTGCGCTTAATCGTCCGTCATTTATTTATTATTAACTATATCACCACAGCAGATCCGAGGTGGGGTAGGCCGAGGGTACAAAATATCTGGGGGCACGGTAGTGCCTCCGCCAAGACGAGCCAAGCGAAGCGCAAGGGCACTACTACCCCTACCTTTTCTCGAAGCGCTTCGTCGTTTTTTAGAACTATTATAATTTGGGTTTGGATTATACCAGATAAAAAAAGTTATCCCCAAAAAAGAAAGAAAAAATTAAAAAAATAAATAAAATATTGTCATAAGCAACTAACAAAAAGAAATGAAATCCCACCAAAACATTTTCATGTACAACGTGCCAAGACGAGACCAGACTGCACTGTCAAAAAGTTACCAGATCTCATGTAGAGCCTAGCTTCTAACTCTACACGCCCTAACTTCACATACTCCACACGATAGTCAAAATATGTGCCACGGCCATTTCATAAATTTGTCCACTGCTGAACATAGGCCTCCCCAATCGCTTTCCAGCGTAACCGGTCCGATGTCACCTGCATCCAACGACTTGGACCCGACCGTATGGACAGTCTTTACCAGCCTGTTGTTGATTTCGTACACTGATGCGCTGATGTCTAGCAATTCGTGGTTTGACAATTTGAGTTGAAATTTTTCGGGGTTTTGGGTATGTTCATAAGAAGGTCGGAGCGTAGACTTCATCAGACGCGATCTTTCCATTTTGACATTAATATTTAATGTACCTCTGACCATTCAGTGATCACTGCCGATTTTAACCCTGGGAATCATGGAGACATCATTAAATATTTTTCGCTTGGTGCTCATGATGAAGTCTATTTCATTTTTTGTGAAACCATCAGGGCTCATCTAGGTCCATTTCCTATGAGGCGGCTTCTGGAAGAAAGAGTTCATCATGAAGAGTCCCTCCTTCTCCAGGAATTCGGCCAGCCTCTGATCCCTGGGGTATAGTCACTCATAATCACTGTAAAGTGTGCTTTGGAAGTATGTATGGCTCTACTAATGTCCTCATACATAACCTCGACCTCATCATCTGATTATGCCGAGGTCGGTGCGTAGACCTGTATGACCTTCAGCGAATATCTTTTGGATATTCGGAGTATCAGGTACGCTACCCTGCTCGACACACTAGTGATGGACACAACGTTGTTTATGAGTGACTTGTGGACGATAAATCCGACACCACCTTGGGACTGCCGTTCGCCCTCCCGGTAGTAAAACAAGTTGCCGGTTTTTTTGTCCTCGCCCTCTCTTCGGACCTCCAATAAACCAACAAAACTCCACCGCAACTTGTTTATCTCTTCTTCCAGCTCAACTAGCTTCTTATCTCTCCTCAACGTGCGTGCGTTGTATGTCACCAGGCCCAATTTTCGTTGTTGGTGGTAGCGGAATCTCTGCCGGAGATTCTTAGCACCCCTTGTCCTGTCGTTACCATGGCTGCTACCGTGGCCAGGACGAACAGGACCGCCGGGGACTAGGGGCCTGGTTTTCCTCAGTTCTTCCATAATATCGATTGGGAGGGGTTCGCCATACTCGCTACGCTTGGCAGGCGGGTTGCGATGTGAGTGTGATGCGAGTGATAACAAAGTTAAAGTAGCGCCCGGCTCGGTCAGTCAATGATGATGACGGTGACTATTTGTGGCATTTCCTATTTGAGAATCTCCTTGCTTTGGAAGGCACATGAAGCAGTTGGTCCCCACAACCATTAAATACGGTAGTCGTTAAGCTATGTGGAGGTCTTAAGGATGGGTTGATTAGTTCCAACAGCTAGTGGGCCCAATCCTACTTCCACAGATCTGCGTTAGATCCATGTGGTGGAATATGACTCTAATTCTCTCGCCACAATTTATGAAATAAGGTATTCGACCGGCAGTGCGACAACAGAAACGAAGTTTTAGCCATAGTTGTGATTAGACATGATATCCATGACACAACAATACCATTGTAGCAATTCCTGAATCTACTAATTTGAAGGTTCCCTAGATCTTATATTCCTGGGATTGCTTTTTTATGAAAACTTTTATAACCCATTACTGATCCTGAAACATAATTCCAAACCAATGTAGGTAATGTAGGCACGTTTAGCAATTTTGCAACTGCGGAGTAATTATTCAATGAAACCGTACACGCAGCGCTTAGCCGATCCAGGACGCACGAACACAACCGTAATTTGTAATAAAACTTTAGCAACAGACAGATGAAGGTAATCCACGGTGAGTGAGTTTGGAAGCGGCGTGATGAAATATAAATAGAAATATAAATGGACAGGATTGTGAAGTTCTGTAGGGTACGGTCCTTTCCCGCCCGCGCGAAAGGGTTTAAGTGTTCCCATCGAAAGCAGTTTGGTTTTCGGATAATGCTTCACATGTGCCTTTGTATAATTTTGTTTGAGGGGTTATTTTATGGAAATTATCGTTTATTTCCTAAACTTTCATAACTTCCACGCCCATTTTTTTCCAACTAGAGTAGACAGAAATACATAGTAATGCCACATTTTGTTTGAGATCTGTGAAACGAAGCTTAAGTAGAATCAGTCAGTTTTGATCTTGGTTACCTCGCTGATGTAGGTATATGAAGTGACACTTATAGAACAATCAACCTGTTTTGCCAAATTACGGCTTAAGCCATTAGCCAATTTTCATAGGATCCGACTCAACATCTACTTACGAAGCGATCTCATTGTCTCTTATCTAAACAAAAGCAGTTTGGAAATCGGCCAACAACATCGGTACAATTTCCAGTTTAATGCAATTATTAACAATATGTTTTCATGCCTTGAAACCACGATTGCATCAATGGAGTAGTCGGGTAGGTCAGATATAGAGTGTTTTTTTCTCACCAACAAATTTTCAGTGGTAGTTCAAAACCAGAAATTGTGTCCAGTATAATCCAGCTCGTTTCTCTTCCATTAGGACCAAACATCGACGACGAAGTGTTTCTAGACAGTAGGTATATCCCAGCCATTCCTGCTTGGGAAATATATGCGTGGCCACAGAAGAACAAAAACGATATCTTTTTTCTTCCCTGTACTTGACAGTATATATTTTTACTACATTTACACTTCTCTGACAAACTTAACTACGTATTTTTATGAACCTAATTTGTCCCACTGCTGGGAAAAGTTCTCTCGTTTTTCCCTCAAACAATCTCTATCCTCTGTCAATAATAGCTATGCTGTTAGATATGCGTCGAAGTGACCGCGCCACCGCTTTCTAGGCCAGCCTTGGTGATGATGACCTTGTTGTAGGATCCATTCGGTACACAGTTTGGTCCGCCTATTTGCGCCCATATTAGTTACTTATAAATACTTGTGTACAGAGGCGCTCGTAGCGCTGTGCGACCGCGGTGTTCTTACCGATCACCAAGGTTAAGCAGCGTTCGACTCGGTCGGCCTGAGATGGGTGACCGTTTGTGGCATTTTCATATTCGAGCGTCTCCGTGCTTCGGAAGGCACGTTAAGCCGTTGGTCCCGGTTACCACTTAATGTGGTAGTCGTTAAGCCGAGTTGGAAGCCTTAAAGGCGGCTTCATAAGTTCCAACAGCAGGTGGCCACAAACCTGCCTCCACCAATCCGCACTGGGTCCGCGTGGTGGAGTATGACCTAATCTCTCTCACCTCGATTTGTGAGAGAAGGCCTTTGCCCAGCAGTGGGCAGTATAGGCTGATATTATTATTATATTATTATTATAAATACTTGTGTACCCAATGCTTGTTAAAATAAATTAACACGTTTACAGTACACAATCAAATAAATATCTCACCAATGCTGGCTTAACATTTGTTTAGGTTTGAAAAACCTACGTGCCTAACACATATTTACTAAGTTCCATTTAAGTTAATTTCGTCGTTGTATTTTCTCTCTATACCAAAATTGTACTTGTTTAGGCAAATAGGTAAACGCTGCGCTGGCATAATTAGAACTGGGTTTTAAAAGTGCTGGTTGTGCTCTAGTAACCAGAGGGTTGGTTTTTATTACTGCGTATGTACTCGTACGTTCATATATTAATCGCAGAATGGAGCCCAAAAAGTTTTAAATTATGGAATCTGTTCGGAACGAAGTCTTCATAGTGTAGTAAGCATATATGTAATAGATGAAGGTTAGAATAGGTATTGTAATAGATTTAAGCTATAGGGATGATGTAATAGAAATACATAGGAATGGAAGAGTGTAACCCTAGAAAGGGATAGATAGGACAGAAGATTTTTACCCTAGATAGGGACAGAGAATTGTACTTTGTGATTGGAATATAAGCACAATAAAGCTTATTGCAAAGCCCGCTAGTTGTGACCTTATAAAATTGCACTTAAGCGCGCGCGACATCGCGCCACGTACGTTCGAGCGACAGGGCGATACTTTTGGAGAAGAAACTCTGCGCGTCTGTCTGAAGAGGGTCACAACTGGTGGGTGGAGCACTGTTTCAAGATTTTTTTGGCTTTAATTTGAATCTTCCCCGTGACGTACACTGGCCAGAACTGCAACAGGGCGCACGCCGTACTATATTCATCCTGTTCAGGATCCTTTGTCCATATTTTGACCTTTCTGTGTTTCGACAAGTGTACTGTTAAGAAGAATACGATACGGATGTAGAACTCAATAAGTACTTAAGGTACAAAATTGGATAGATCCGTCACAACAATCCATCAAGTCATTGTGACCCAATCGTCATACCATCGTCAATAACGGTATCACACCTTTCTGTGAAAAAATGTACCAAGAGATGTGCCGTTTCGCTTTTATTAAAATTAGGCAGCCTGACTGGTGGCCTCGTTTGGTCTGATGACGTATGGCAATCATGATGTGCTAGATTTGAATCCTAAGTAAGACAAATTGTTATTGCTATGCGTCACAGTTTGATCTATGTATAGCATCCCGTCAGATTCCCGCAGGGTAGGCAGAGCTCCAACAGGTTCTTTTCCCACTCTTTTCATAGTTGAGAATAAAAATAGGTAAAATGTAGGTGGGAATTTAGACCCCTGCCCATTCGGGAATAGCAGAGGAATAATATATTTTAGTTTGATCTTTAATACACAGAATAGAATTATGCTCGTAATATTCTAGCCAGCAGTGAAATCTCTACACTATCTAACCACGGTAAGATAGACTATGTCTTAACTGATGGGCTATTCAAGAGTCTCCGTAACCAGCAAGTGCGTTTGAGATGCGTGGAGCGCGCATCGGAGCGCGCGAGCGGATAGAATAACTATAATTCAAATTTTTAGTGTGTATAATTTATTGATCATAATTTTGCACTACGATTAGCTGTTATAATTACAATATAACAAACCTTGCCACATATAAAAAAGGCTACTAAAAACGTTTTATTTTTTGGTGGCTTAATACTAGAAAAATAACCATTCTTATACAATTTATTTATATTTAGAAGCCCGCAAATTAGCTACATTTATGTTACAAGCTTCTGAAAAATAAAGGCCAAATGGTGCTGTACTATTTAGGTTTACCTTTATTACAACAAGACTGTATTTGCTATGGCCAAACGCGGTATGTTAAGATAACTTCACGAAATGAATGTGTAATGGTATTCTGTATGTCATTGGAAACCACTAAATAGTGTCCGACCGAAGGTCGATTTTTGACCGAAGCCAAAGCTGAAGCTGATTAATAGGTCATCGCCAAAACATTCAACCGAAGTCGAAGCTCAAGTTTCATGATTGGCTAAATTTCTTAAAAGTTATGTTGACTGTATTAACAAACTTGATTTGGTTATTTATTGGCAACGGCGGCCGGCCGGCGCAACGCAATGTACCCCTGCCCCATGCAAGTTGCCATTTCCGCGGCGCTCTTGCGCATTTGTGCTTGCGAGGCACCTTCGGCCTCGGCCCATACTTCGGTCCATTTTGGCCGTAACCAAAGTTTTGGGCCGAAGGCCAAAAATACCACTTTTTGGACGAAGGTGAGACCGAGATCGGAATGGACAGATCCAGTGACAAACAATACCATGACATGATCCTTTTACGAAGTTATCGTATCGCTACGCGTTACGGCGAATAAATACTGGAGGTTTAAGGGCTGTTTTATTTTATTAGCGGTCAAAGTATACACGATTTTACGACCGCCTATGGAGTGAGGGGTGATAAAAATCAGACCTTATACTTGCAATTAACTTAATAAGCAATGGTTAATTACTTAAGGTCTTTATATTAGCTAAATTTAAATGGATTTTTGTATACATTTAAAAAAAAAAAAATGTGTTTATTTAGCGCAATATACATGAACATCAGAAAATATATGAACAGTTTCAAAAAAGAAAAACAAGGCAAGAATGCTGCAACTGCTACTCGTGACGTTGGCCCCGGTGTAAGCTGTACCAAAAGGCCCAGCATGTGTTGGAGAACAAAGTCTCCCCTAAGGCTAGTTTTTAGCCAAAGCCTCCATTTCGTTAAAACCATTTGATATAACACTCAGGAAGCTAAATGTAAATTATTAATTCGGACTTAAACAAAGCACGCCAGATAATAACGATGAATGTAACAAAAGAGATCAAAAGGATTTTAATTAAAATCAAACCATAATGAAAACGTTTTTATTCATTTAGACTACAGAAATAACATCGTTATGCCTATATTCCCCAAGCGGGGGTGGTAGAAGTGTAGTGTGCACACCTACTTTTTGCAGCCGACGATAGATCCCATCAATGAGGGGCGAGCCTATTGCCATATACCGGGTACAATTCCAGACTCCGGACTGAAACTGGGGATTTTTCATTAGAAAATCTACATTTGTTCGACCCAGGATTTGAACCCAAGACCTCGTGATCGCAAAGCACATTATTCACCACCAGAGCAACGAGGAAGTCAGCTATAGAAATACTTATGAATATTGATAACTAGCCACAATCCACGGCTACGCAAGCGTTTATTTTGTAATATCTTATAAGTTATAGCATATGTGTTATTCTGATGTATAATTTATATTACCGTAAAGATTTATCAAAATTTGGAAAATTGGCGCCGCTCATCGTCGAATAGTCGTGAGTTTGATTCCCGCACGGAATAAGTGTATGTGAATTTTCATTTTTGTAAACGCACCCACGACACAGGAATAAATCCTAGCGTGGGGCTAAGGTTTTTTTTTAATTCATCAGTAGATGAAATAAAACTATTTTACGGATTTTATCGCGGTTTATTTTTTTTATTTTTAGTTCCCGACGTTTCGTGAGCTCATTCTGCGTAGATCGGACCAACAACAACAAAAATAATTAAGAAGTTTGAGGGTACCCCGGAACAACTATGCCTATTGGACGTCTAACACCTCAGTCCCTCCCGTGACCATGGGTGCTGCAAAGCACTCGAAACGTCGGGAACTAAAAATAAAAAAAATAAACCGCGATAAAATCCGTGAAATAGTTTTATTTCATGTGTAATATTCGCGTAAATCTAAGAACTCATCAGTAGATGTTGCGTGAAAGATTCATCACCGCGCATGCATTCGTTCTTAGAAACTTTGCTTATCCCGGTGATATTTAGGATGCCTTTGCCATTTAATGCCATTCCAATGGAAAAGGCTACAGAAATATCTTTAAAAAAAAAGTATCGTAATTATATTCCATACTAATATTATAAATTCGAAAGTAACTTTGTCTGCCCATCTGTTTGTCTGTTACCTTTTCACACCTAAACTGCTGAACAGGTTTTGATCAAATTTGGCAGGGAGATAAATTTTATGAGGGAGATAAATTTTATCAGGGAGAAGATCCTTTTGTCGCAAAATAATAACCCAGGTGAAATTGCGGACAACCCCTAGTTCGATATAATTTTATTCTAAATCGTCTCATTTCTATTCAATATTTGATTTGAAACTATAATTGAATAGTAATAAATTTGAATTTATATTTGACAGATTATTAATTGTGTTACAGTTGCAGAAAGGTCTTTTGACCCGGGATTAAAATCCGACTAACGCTGTCATCAAGTGAAATTTCACTTCTTGACAGTTGCAGACTTGCCGTGTGCTATGAAATTTGCCCAAGTTCTTCTTTTAATAAGTAATCGTGTGGACTTCTTGGAAGTAGAAAAAAAGTATGAAATGGTAGCACTAATTTCACACCAACGCACAGTCGGATTTCTAAAGTTGGAACTTAAGGGCTACAATATACTTCTTTCGATAGTACCCTTAAATACAATGATTTAATGTTATGGGCAATTTTTCATAAATGCTATACTTTAAGTGTTATTCACATACAAAAATATTATTTTTGGTGAGATTTTTAAATCACGTATTTCTTATAGATTGCTGGAAGAACATGTACTGGTATGACAAAGTTCTCAAACTAATTAAATCTTGCGCTTTCAAAAAAAAGGATAATAATACAGAAGGTTTTTGATAGTATCTATCATACCTCAATGTTTAAGGCTCTGCAATCACACCAAATTGATAATACTTTCATCCTACTTCTCCAGACCATATAAAGCAATAGTACCGCTTCTGTCTAAATACAAACAATAGGACCATCATTTCATACAGAAAAATCAGTCAAACAAGGCGATCCTCTCTCCCCAAAACCCTTCATATCAGCACTTGAAGGAGTATTTGTTAAGTGGTGGTATTTGGTGGCCGGCTGGGAAGAAAAGGGGTTTGCAATCGGGGAGAAGAGACTTACAAACTTCCGATTCGCTGACGATATAGTTCTTTTCTCCTCTTCAGCTAAGGACCTATAAAGCATGCTAGAGGATTTGAACACAGTCAGCCGCGAGGTCGGACTTTAAATGAATATGGCAAAGACAAAGCTCATGACGAACAAGAACCGACACAGGATCCAGGTGGTGGGTGTGGAGATTGAATATGTCCATGAGTATATATATTCGGGCTAAATAGTCTATTTCCAGGCACGACAAGACAAAGAAATCACACGTCGTGTCGAAACGCCTGGAAGAGCTATTGGTCAACGAAAGACCTAATGAAGGGAAAGCTTCCATTGTACTTGAAGCAAAAACTCATGGATATGTGCATTCTCCCTAACCTCACTTATGGTGCACAGACTAGGTCTCTGACAAAATTTCAGAAGTCCACACACGTGGTTTAGAGGTCCAGCGTAACATGGAGCGAAGCATTTTAGGCATTAAACTAACAGACCATATTAGGAATAGTGCACTGCGCTCCATGACAAAAAATCCTGATGTGGGTCACAAAGCCGCCACGTGAAAATGGATGGAACAGGGCTAGCCACATCTGCCGCATGACTAATACAGCTTAGGCAAAAATAATTACCAACTGGGTCCCACAAAACTATAAACGACATCGCGGCAGGCCCAGACGAAGACGGCGGAGCTGGACTCATTCCTAGAAGACTGGCATGTAAAAGCCGAAAACAGGGCTTGGAGGCCTTTGCCCAACAATGGGTCGATAATGACCAATTAAAAATAAATACTGAATCTCGGAAACGTTTCTCTCAGTATCATGGATTTTTATAACAAAACGGAATGAGTAATGTCAAAATATTTCAAGAAAAAATTGAACTTCCAGAAACAACATTGAAATTTCTATAATTTAAAGAACTAAAGAAGTTATCTATAAGAGCAACAATTCGGGGCCCAGTGTCTAGCTTGCACTCATTACGATGCAGTACGGCGACCATAATGGACTTATACGGACTATACATATTATTTATGATATGATTTACATGCGCTCTTTTACTTATACATAAAACCATTTTATTCAGTAATGTGTAGAGTATAACGATATACAAACTTCAACGATTATTTACACGATTTTTTAAACTTGGCCTCATACTCGGCATTATTGTGGCGACATGAGTACGTTTACAAAAATTAAATTCACATACAGTAACACCCAGACCAAACAAATATTTGTGGATCACACAAAGATTTTTCCCGTGCGGGAATCGAACCCGCGACTTCTCGATCCAGTGTGCAGGGACTCTCTTAACCACTGGACCAAGCTGTCTGTCACATACTTGTAATTATACCATTATAAATTAATTATAAAATCTTTAATCGTACCAATGTATGGTTACCCTACTTAGAAAGAGATGAAGGGATCTAGGTGAGTATCCTTGCCGCCACATTTTTTTCCGCAGAGTGCTCAATCAGTTTTGTACGGAAATCCATCTCAGTATTCAGTTAATTTGACATGAATAATTTTATCGGATGCTGTAACTAAAAATATGACAACGTTATTAACTAACTTTGTATTGTGTTCAAACCTGTAAAAATTAGTAAAAAGAGTCGAGAAATTTCAGAACAAAATAAAAAAATACAAGATGACTCAAACTTTTTACTTGATTTAGTTACAATGATAAGGTGTATCGGTAAAAATACACAAAATCAATCAAACCCCAAAGAAATTCATGATAGATCGGACACACACTAATTCGGATTGGACACAAATTATCTTTTGTGTAAATTTTATATTAAATGCCATGATTTTTGAACTTATGTACCATCTGTAAGCTACTTTCCTACATATACTATTTGGAAGTTTATAACTTCATACTTGTTCATGTGAAAACCCCTTCGATAGCTCAGTTGCTGGTCCTGAGTTTTCTATCGGTTAGATTTGGGAGTCCAGGCACCGCAATCCCCAAATACAAGGTGAACCACTCACCTTGACTCGTCTCCCGAAGGTAGCTCCGCCGTGCACGGCTGCCTGGTTGTTTCAATCCTTTTATATTGATGTCTTTAGCATACCACCTTATTGTCCGAAATCTCACAAGTTGTTTTGCACAAATAAACCGACGAATAATGTAGTAATTTAAATATTTCCGGTAATCGATCAACACCCTTGCACCCGAATTCAATATTGTAGTTTTCCAACTACCCTCATATTCCGAGTCGCAGTTTTTGCGGTCCACCCACATAATTGGTGAATCACAATGCCCGAACATCCCCCCGCCTAACCAAGACCCGTCTTGGTTCCTAATTATCTATGGGTAACCTACACAATTTAGAAATGGGCCTCATCAGGACACCGTTTTGAGTTTTCACTTCTGCAACCCGTACAACCCCGTCTTTACCTGGTAAAAGTTTGACTAACCGTCCGCGTTTCCAATGTAAAGGAGCTAAATTATCTTCTTTAATCAAAACCAAGTCATTGAGTTTAGGAGGTTCCGTCTGTGAGGTCCATTTGAACCGCTGTTGAAGAGTGTGTAGGTATTCATTTTTCCACCGAGACCAAAAGTGTTGAGACATCTTTTGAATTTGTTGAAACCGAGACAGCCGGTGCACACTGACATCGGTGTAAGGGTATTCAGGGAGAGCCACCAGTGGTTGTCCAATCAAAAGGTGCCCCGGAGTTAATACATCCAGATCCGCCGGATCCGTACTAAGCGGATATAACGGGCGAGAGCTCATGACGGCCTCCACCTTGGTGAAGAACGTGGTGAGCCCTTCGAACGTTAAACGTGCTTCGCCGAGCACACGCTTGACGTGTGTTTTTGCAGATTTAACCGCCGCCTCAAATAAACCGCCGTGGTTTGGACTCGAGGGCGCATTAAATAGCCATTTAATGTGATTCTTCGTCAAGTTCCGTTCAATTTCAGATTGGTTGTCCCGCAAGAAAACATACAATTCTTTTAAATATTTATCCGTGCCCGTATAATTTGTGCCACAATCCGACCGCACTAGTGAGGGTAGTCCTCGACGAGAAATAAATCGCGTAAACGCCGCTATAAAGGCTTCAACCGATAGTTGACTGACTACTTCCAAATGAACACATTTAGTACTTAAACATACGAAAATGCACAAAAAACATTTTTCTATCTTCGCGTTCCGTAGCGAGCTAGATTTAATATAAAATGGTCCGGCAAAGTCCGTACCGACTCCGAGAAACGGACGAACACCCTGTACACGATCTGCGGGCAGATCCGCCATGAAGGGTTGGACAGGTCGCGCCCGGGACCGGTAGCACTGTACGCATTTAAAGGTGATATGACGCGTCACGCGTCGAGCCGAAACAATCCAATAGGTCCGAGATAAAATGGCCGAAAGTGTATTTGCACCGACGTGACAAAATATTTTATGATAATGAGTTACCAATAGTTCCGTGAAGCGACCTTTGCCCGGTAGTAAAACAGGATGCCGCGCAGCGTACGGCAGCTCCGACGCACCTATTCTGCCGCCGACACGAAGCAACTGATCGTTATCAATGAATAAATTCAACCGCCGAAGTGAGCCCTTAATTGATTTCTTTGACTGAAGGGCCGAAATTTCTTCGTGAAAATATGTATTTTGTACAATTCGTATTAAATGTATGGTCGCGTTTCTACGTTCCGCAACTGAGAGATTACCGCCGAGTTTACATGTATTTTTACAATTATTAGCGAACCGTAGTGTGTACGCCGTTACATTTATTAATTTATCGTACGAACTGTACCGATCCAATAAATCGAATTCTGAATCGACGGTATTAAGGTTAACAACTTTAGCTTTCATGCCCGGTAACATGTCCGCCGGAAAGTCCGAGCACTCGCCGGGCCACCGGGCCGGGGGGTCCCGCAACCAGCGCGGCCCCCACCACAGCGGGTGCTGCAGCAGCTCGTCGGCTGTCGCGCCGCGCGACGCCACGTCCGCGCAGTTCATCTCGCCGGGGACATGTCTCCATAAAATATCTACTTTAGATGAAATAATTTGAGATACCCGATTTCCTTCAAACACTTGTAATTTATGTGGTGATGTTTTTAGCCACGCCAATACAATGGTACTATCACACCAACACACGACATCATCAATCGCAATGTCACTCTGCAGGGAGGGGACTATGTGGTTGATAAGCGTAGTCAATAGGGTCGCACCACTCAGCTCTAACTTAGGGATGGTCCGCTTTGTGTTTAATGGTGCCACCCGAGACTTAGCCATAAGCAACCGCATAAAGACATTACCGGCCTCATCCACCGACCGCAAATATACGACCGCAGAAAATCCTACCGATGATCCGTCACAAAACCCATGAACCGAATAACTGCTATTTTTATCCGGTTTCAGACATCTAGGTATTGTAATCTTTTGTAGATTAGGCAAATCCGAAACGATATCGCGCCACGCTCGCACTATATCCTGCGGCGCGGGAGCGTCCCAGTCTACCTTCCGTGAATTATCACCAGTGCTAAGCAATCGTTGTAGTAATAATTTAATTTTGAAAACAACCGGACACACCCATCCGAGAGGGTCGTAAAGGCGAGCCGTCAATGATAAAATACTGCGCCGAGTGACAGTAGTGTCCGTTGGTAGATTCAACTTATACGAAAAACTGTCTGACCTTGGGTTCCACTGTATACCTAAAACCTTCATAAATTCCGATCCGTCTGTATCCATGTTAAATGACTGAGCCGTCTCCAAATGATCCGCCGGCAAGTCGTCCAACAGTTCCGGTGCGTTCGACGACCACTTCCTGAGCTCGTAGCCCGCCGTGTGCATGAGCGCCACGAGCTCGTCCTTCAGATGCCGCGCGTCGCGCAGCGTGTCCGCGCCGCCGTTCAGATCGTCCACGTAACTGTTGTGACGCAGCAGCCGGGCCGCCCGCGGGAACCGGTGCTCCTCGTCACTCGCCAACTGATGTAAACACCGTATAGCGACGAATGGACTGGACTTTAACCCGTATGTGTTTGTGGTCAGCTCATAAACTACCAACGGTTCATCGGGTGACGAGCGCCAATATATTAATTGGTATTTCCGATCGTCCGGATGTATCCAGGTTTGCCGGAACATCATTTTCACATCCGTAGTGAACACAAACAGAGGCAACCGAAAATTAATTATAATTTGTGTGATGTCATTTTGAAGTCGTTCACCCGTGAACAAACAATCGTTGATGGACGCACCGGTGCTGGTGGGTACACTTCCGTCGAAAACTACCCGAATTTTTCCGACGTCGCCTAATTTTTTAAAAACACCGTGATGCGCAAGAAAATAATGTTCCTGTCCTGACGAAACATCAAATTTGGAAACCGTCATATGACCGAGTCTTAAATATTCCGACATAAATTCCACATATTTTTTTTTTAATTCTGGTAGCCGTTTCATTTTTCGTTCTAAGGCCGTAAATCGACGCAGGGCCGTCTCCTTAGATTCTCCCAACCGCTGTCGATCTGGCAACAGTGGTAATCTGACAACATATTTTCCGTCCGAGCCGCGTGAGGTAGTTGTAGAAAACAAATGTTCACATTCTAAGTCCGCCGGGTCCTTGATTTTCAGCCTGGGTGGTTCTTCCGATCGCCAAAATCTCTCGACCGCTTCAATTAATGTAACACCAACATTAACATTTGATTCCGAGTTATCATTTTTTAATGGTTGCGCCGGACCGAAAATCGCAAAATCAAAAATGGTGCCTAAAGCATACGGTCCATCAGTACCGAAATTCACCTTTTCACCATTTAAAATTTGACCTAATATGTCACATCCGAAAATTATGTCAACATTTGACATATTAAATGAACCGTCATCCGAAAATTTTATATGAGCAATTTGTTTACTAAACCTACGCGCTAAATATGAAGTTGGTTTCTTCAAAATCACCGCCGTAACCGATAACAAATAACTCGAATTTACCGGTTTAAAATAAAATTTAACAACATGACAACATTCATTGTTATTAAATCCGCCGACGCCTGTTAACGGTGTTTGGTTGTAATGTCGCCTTAAACCCAAACTTGCTACCAAATCACTCTTAATTATAGTGACTTGACTACCCAGGTCTAGCAGGCCTCTGGATTTGATAAAATCCCCCCGATTGGATTTTACTTCTACAATGACCGTGGGTAAGATGACATTATCCGCTAGCCGAGGTACCGAGGCGACATTACACGACTGTAATTGCTATTCCTGTGGCACACGCGGCACCACAGGACCCGACTGCCGCCCACCCCAATCAGTCCGCTCCCGGCGGTGTCGGGTCTCCCAGTCCCGCTGTTCCCGTGGGTCCGAATCACGCCCGTAACCATCCTTTAACTCGCGTACCCGGTCCATAGATCCCGCGGAACTATCACCACGCCGTGGATAACGCGAGTCTCGAACCGACGACCTAGGAGACGCGTGCCGTGACCGCCGCGACTGAGTAATAGGTGAGCGCCGCCGACCGCCCGTCGCTCTATCGCATTGCGCCGTAACAAATGCGCGCCGTGTATACGGCTCGCCGTCCGCCGGTGAGTCAGAGCGCGCAATGGACGTTGTACAAATTAGTTTGTTATGTCCGATATTTCCGCACCGACTGCATGGTACCTTGCGGGTACACGATGCCGCCAAATGAGTACCGAAGCACCGAAAGCATAAGAATTGTCTTTTAACCCAATCCTTACGTTTAGACCTGGACATGTCAGCAAATTTATAACAGCTGTCTATACCGTGCCCCGACCTCTGACAATAGCCACAGTCTTTAATACGGCCGTAGTTGTCGCCCGTTCCCGCTGGTCCTGTGCTGGTGGTTCCGTCACAATATTATGCACCCTGCGCTCGGGCCTGTTGTGAGTGCGATCCGCGTAATAAGAAACCGGTTCCGCAGTGGCCGTGTCTATAAGTCTACATTCATGTTGTAGGAATTCTATGAGCTGATCAAAAGTGGGTAAACTTATATTATTGCCACCGTGTTTTTGCTCAAACCGTGTTCTGACGTCAATTGGTAATTTTTGTAGACTTACATGCAATAAAATGTAGCTCCACTCGTTAATTGGAAAACCTAAATTAGCTAATGCCCGCGAAGATTCCAATAACGGGTTCAATATTTTAGTTCGAAGCCCAGCACACTTATTCAACACCGGCAAATGTAAAATCCGCGCAATCAGTGAATCCGCCAACAATCTTTTATTTTCATACCGGCCTTTTAGGATATCCAATGCCGTGTCTAACGACCCGTCCACCATCGGCAGATGTTTAATAAGTGCTTTAGGCTCCTTTTCCACGTGCGAAATAAGATAATGAAATTTTTCCGTTTTAGTGATATCTTTCCGTGTTAAAACCAATGATGTAAACAGACTAATGAAGCTACACCATGAAAAAACGTCCCCGTCAAACGTACTAGGCACAATCCGCGGTAGCCGCGGCGTTGACGCGCCCTCCGTGGGCATGTGGGTGCCGTCAAGGTTCGGATAGGCCGCCGAGACCGCATCCAACTGGTTGTATAACTCCGTGGCCTCTTTGTATTTTACCTCATATCTACCGATTATTTCTTCATCTTCTGAAGAAGTATTGGTCAGTATGCCCTCGTATGACTCCGTTAAAACATTGAAATAGTCATGCAGTTTTTTGAACCGAGCTGATAAAACACCCGAACTACAAGTTTTACTATTTACTAATTTTGACGAATCTACAAACCAGTCGTATTTAATTTTAAATTTGCTTTCAAAAGATTTTGCCATCTTTGGAAAACAATAGAACCTCTAAACACAATGCCTATTACAATTTAAATAATTATTTCTATGCCAAAAGTAGGTACCCCGTTTGTAACCGTTATAAATAAATGAAACCCCTATCTAACCAACTAATTTACGAAAACCCAATCCGGCTCGGGGACCAAAATTATGTTCATGTGAAAACCCCTTCGATAGCTCAGTTGCTGGTCCTGAGTTTTCTATCGGTTAGATTTGGGAGTCCAGGCACCGCAATCCCCAAATACAAGGTGAACCACTCACCTTGACTCGTCTCCCGAAGGTAGCTCCGCCGTGCACGGCTGCCTGGTTGTTTCAATCCTTTTATATTGATGTCTTTAGCATACCACCTTATTGTCCGAAATCTCACAAGTTGTTTTGCACAAATAAACCGACGAATAATGTAGTAATTTAAATATTTCCGGTAATCGATCAACACCCTTGCACCCGAATTCAATGTTGTAGTTTTCCAACTACCCTCATATTCCGAGTCGCAGTTTTTGCGGTCCACCCACATAATTGGTGAATCACAATGCCCGAACAATACTAATAATAATGAGTTTTGCGAAACCAAAGTTCATCATTTCAGAATCGTAAACAGATACGTACAACATGCAAGTGTTGGTTAAAACTCCAGTAATATAAATGCAAATCCGTCAAACCATCCCACGGGGTGAAACAGGGCGTGTCTCCTCCTGTTATTAGATACGCCGTGAGAAGCACAGATAAGGAAAGTTACACTGCGTACAGATAAGTTGCACTGCAATAAAATAAGTTATACTTCCTAGTATTGAAGAGGTTGTAGCGCTGTAGGGTTAAGCAACGTTTGACTCGGTCCGTATGAGATGGGTCATCGTATTTGGCATTACATATTCGAGTGACTCTATGCTTCGGAAGTGACGCTAAGCTGTTGGTCCTAGTTAATCCAAGTTAAAAGCCTTATAGGAAGCTTTAAAGTGGATACAAACCTACCCCCACCAATCTGCACTAGGTCCGCGTGGTGAATGATCTCTCTCAACTCGATTTGTGAGAGAAGTCTTTATCCCAGCAGTGGGACAGTATAGGCGGATTTATTATATTATTATCATAGGTACATCGAACATAGTTTAATATTTGAGCGTCTCCGTGCTTTGGAAAGCACACTAACTTGAGAATAGCCAAGCATGGTGGACAACTCCTTTAGTACAAAGATGTGCTAAAGTGCCACATGAAGACGAGCAGCATTGAGCCCTCTCAGCGGAAAACACAAGCCTATCGGAGTGGAGGACTTAGGTTAAATCCAAAGTCCGGAACGTTGCAGCCCAGGGATGCGCTGACCTTGACGCAAAGCGTAATCAATTGAAAGTCCGATCACCCGTGGCGATCATTTATTCTTGTGTGAACGGTGTGCTCATATGCCCGTTATGTGCTGGGATCTTGACCAAAAAGTTTGGCTAAATAAGTCACATGCGAGCGCACGATTGCCAACAATAACGGAGTTGATGCAGTCGCCGTGGTCAAAATTGGTCTGGATCTCATTATCATCATCAAGTTGCATACAACCGTGTCTTGTCTGGTTGATAATTCAAGAGTCACCGTGACCAGCGAGCATGTATAAGGACGAGGCGAGACAGGTTTTTAGGAAATTAACATTTTGGTACTCTACACTCTACCTACTCCAAGGGGATATTATAGGTAGAGATAGAAGAATTTTGGGTATATTTAAGCATTTTGCAGCACTCATGACCATAGAAGAACTTTTAAAACGATATTATATGCCGCTTTTATATAAAAAGTTAAATTAATAAGTAAATCAAAAAGATCATATCAAAGTTATAATAAAGTGTACACTTATTAAAAACCGTATTTCTAAAATCTAATCTTAAAAATTTCCACTGAAAACCTTTTACGTTTAATTATATAATTAAAACACGAATATTCCGTACAATTATGTTAATTAGCTTTTCACGTTGCACCTTAGTAAATATACAATTAGCTCTTAAAACTATTTTAATTCAAAGTTTCGTGTCTAATCTCACTGCTTTTAACTGCTATAAGCGTTAATTTTTTGAGCAATCGCTTTAATCAAATCTAAAGACATAGAGATTTATAGAGATAAATTCTTTATCTCTTAATATGTAAATCTGTCTATACTGTCTCACTGATAGCTAAATGTCTTCTCCCATGAATTCGCTTACGGCCGGTTTCAATAATAAACTTAAAGATAGATTTGCCTACTACGGATAGAAATTTTAAAATATTTTGTATGGAAAATCCACGAAGCAAATACGAAGGGGAGATGGCCTAAACAGATTTTTCTATAGAATGAATTGTGTCGTTGCGCGGGGTGGCACAGGGCGAGAGGGACGTTACGCCCAACCCCCATTTGTATTAGCCATCTGGCGGAGACTGGTAAGAACTAAACGGTTCGTCTATATCGATGTTACTTGTAAGTTCAATTATATTACGGTAGATGGTATTTTTAATATAGAAGTATTCAAATATAATACGGAAAAAATACTTACAAGTGGAATGTGATATTATTTGTGTGATTAGAATGTTGATCCCAGTAATTTTTGTATGTTAAGATACATAAGTTCATTTTAAAGGTTTCATTTTTAGTAAAAATAGATAATATTTCATAGCTATGCCAACTCGAACGGACGTGTGAATGGAGCGAGTAGCGATGACAAACTGAGGTAAAGCACGCCCACCACGATGACGTCAATGCTTTTATGAAATAACAAGGCTCGTTAGCTTAGGCCATCTCCTCTTCGTATTTGCTTCATGGGAAAACCTGTCAGAATTCTACTGATAGTAAGCAAATCTATCCTTAAGTTGAATATTGAAACCGGCCATTGTCTAATATCTCTCACAAGGTGAGAGATATTAGACCAAACACGACTAAGTGGATTCCAATTGGTAAAAGCAGGCTGTGGCCACCAGCTGTTGGAACTTATCCAATCGCAAAAATTCTTTCATTAAACACTACTCTCACCCACTCCATGTTCATGCAAAGAATTGTTGTAAAAATACATATACTTTTATTTACGTTTTACTGGCCTCATTTTATATTTCGGTCCCTACTTACATGATAAAATATTATATAAAATGGATTTGGTTTATTTAAACATGACATATTCTCTTGGTCGTGAAAATATATTGCTTATTTCTCGCTTATATACGATCCTGCACAACGACACAAGGTAAACCGTTGACCTGATGAAGGTCGTGGGTAAAACCTGCGCGTACCGTATAAAGCCGGTCGTTGTGATGATCTTTGGGGTCGCCTCTGTGCTGAGTGAGGACATTTTTTGGCAGATAATGATGATGATGATACGAGCCAGGCAGTCAACTTGAAAAAAACAGTTTAGGCCCTGAACCTTCTTGGTCCAAACCCATCATTCAACCAACTGGCCTCAAACAACAACATCTTAATGTAATCTAACAAAAGAAAAAACCAATGAAATAAATTGCCCATCAAAACGAGTCGTAATTCTATTCACTTAAGTAATATCGCCCTTAGATGATTCTTTGAAAGCTGTAAATTTTATATAATTGCCAAAAAAGAAAAATGTCTTAATACCCTCGGGGCCGTTTAGCCACGCCGACGGTATTAAAGTTCAGCCCTTGTCACTCACTTGTCTGGGCCAGCCCTACACTGTATTAGCATGCAAATTGATGGCCCAGCGATTTATAGCATTTTAATCCGCAGTTTTTAAAGGCGATTGTGCTAAAGCCTATTTGTTGTTAAGAACTTTAATTGTGATCTTGATGACAGTCTAGTCTAGAGCGAAAGCTACTTTACTAACTGGATTAGGTATTACCGGGCTTTCGAGCAAAATTGAAATTCACGTTTTCACTAGACGGTCACAAACAAATACTGTATTAAAGTGATTTCTCAGACCATCATAGAACCGCGACAATACCTATCTATCGATATAATCAAGGCAAATCCCTTGCGGGGTTCCAACAGGTTCTTTTCCTACAGACGTCTTTGGCTTCCTCCGCTCTCATAATTCATCATTCAACGCAGCAACTAAACATTAAAAAAACGTAGCCCCACACTAGGTTTTATTCCTGTGTTGTAGGTGCGTATAAACATAAAAATTCACATACACAAATACCCAGACCGGAAGAAATAATTGTGGATTACACAAATATTTGTTCCGTGCGGGAATCGCATATGAGCGATATGATTTATAAACGCACTCAAAACACAGGAATAAATCCTAGTGGGGCCAATATAAGCCACAAAATAATTTTTCACACAAAATTATACGAGATGTCACGGAAATCATTAGCCAAAAGCTAAACTGTTTTCGGCGGGACCACTTAAACCCTTTCAGCGCGCCCACGGAAGTTCACAGTTCTGTCCATTTATGTTTCATCACACCGCTTCCAAACTCGCTTGCCGTGGATAACCTTCATTTATCTGTTGCTGAACTTTTATTACAAATTACGGTTGCGTTCGTGCGGCTTGAAGCGACTAAGCGCTGTTGCATGTATGAACTAGCCGTTCTATTTTATTCTGTAATTTGGCTTCCAAATAAGATTTTTTCAAATTACCTATCTATTTATATCATCACGCCAGATTCCTTGCGGGGTAGGCAGAGAGTACAGAGTTCCAACAGGTTCTTTCCATACAGATCTCTCTGGCTTCCTGCACTCTTATAGATCGTATCACACCCACTCGCCGGTTACGGAGACTCTTGACTATGTTAACTTTTGTATTCTCTAAGATTACCAATATAAGACTGTACGAGACCAACACTAAAACTTGGTGATCACTAGAATCACCAGTGTACGAGCTTTATTTATAATTTGGGTCATCATTGATAGGTATATCATATCGGTAATATTAAAACTATATTTTTCTTCATTTTTGCCGATTCCAATTTTTTTTCATAATTACATGTTTTATTGAATACATACAATATAATAATATTAGCCCTGTTAAGAAACGGTCCCACTGTTAGGCATGGGCCTCCTCTCAAACTGAGAGGGTTTAGGCTATAGTCCACCACGCTGGCCCAGTGCGGGTTGGCGAACTTCAAACACCTTTGAGAAACTCTTAGGCATGCCGGTTTCCTCACGATGTTTTCCTTCACCGTTAAAGCAAGTGATAATTAATTTTTAATACGCACATGCTTTCGAAAAGACAGAGGTGCGTGCCTGGGTTTGAACTCGAGACCTTTGACTTTGCAGTCCAGCGGTCTAACCACTAGGCTATCACTGCTTTATATTATTGAAACATATATGATTAATTTTCAATATGTATGCGTTTCTTTGAGCTTAGTTTTATACTGCTATATAAAGCTCTTGTCGGGGGCGTTAACAGTGCTTCATTACTGTAGTTGTTTCCGTTCATGTTTTCGCGAAATGTCTAATCTATCTCTGTCAAATCTATCACCACCTATCACTGAAATTATCGTTAGGTACTATTCATCTACATATCCATATAATCACTCCAAGGCCCTTGCAATGTAAGCAGAAAATAGAGTACAATCACGGGATAATACAGTCGCGACATTTATTTATACCCAGTCCAAAGATTATCGCATCAGACTAGTGCACACCTCGTTCCGTTTAATTAATTTCATGGGTGCTTGGACGGAAGACGGCGCTCGTTACAACGGCGCGTCTCTGAATCACAAGCTCGTCGAGTATTATGGGTTAGGTCTGGTATAATCGGGCGGGACGTAAGTTGTAAGTTATTGTTTTTTTTTTTTTTTTAAACCTAGCTGGATCACGCGGCTGACCACACAGTTGACAACAGTCCCATGTACCATGTCCAACTATCGTTAAAAACTATCTAGATGAGCCCATAGCTACAAAAATGTTTATCAAAATCGGTCAAGCTGTATAGGAGGAGAAGAATTACGAACTTAACTGGAATTTTTATATATAAAGATATACATCCATAATCACTCTTATATACTTTCCAAACGGTAGAAGGTGAGCTGAATGCACTTACATGACGCTGACGATACCCAATATAATAGGGAATAAGCCTATTGCCATTATAGCGAGCACAATTTCCGGCTTCGGACAGTATTCCAGAACTTTTCAAAAGAAAATTTGCACCTTATCCGACCTAAGTTTTAAATGTAGGACTACCTGATCATCAACCGCACTATTCACCATTGAATCAATTCATTTAGACACAGTCCAAAGATTATCGCATCAGATTTATTTTATTTTAATCGAATTTAATTGAAATTACAATTCAATGAATTTAAGTATATATCAGTGATCTTAGTCCTTATCCTATGTCATTTTAGTAGTAAAAATCCATAAAACAGATAAAAGATATCATTACATGCAAGTACAAAACCATAGAGAGGAACAAAATAAGCAACTAAAATAGATCACTTAAGATTATTTAAAATGCTTGTATTCTTGACAACAATAGCTGATGGGTTATCGTCCTTCGGCATGTATACACGACCATATTTTACCTAGACGTACTTACACGTTAGTTCTTCTGCAGTGCATATTTTTTGTTAGCGATAATTAAGTCGTTTTTAAAATCAGTCTGTATTTCAGTCAAGTAGTCTGTGGTCTCGGTAAACTCAGCTTTTAGTTTGTTAATTGCAGAATTTATGTCCTCTTTTATTGCTGACCGTATGCCGGAGAGTGTTGAGTCCAGTAACAAGCTAAACTGGTCATACGTGATGGTGTTAAAGGATACTGTTGGAATCATACTAGACTGATGGGAATTAATTTTTTTTTGTTGATATTTGTGACTGTTGATTGTTCACAAATATCGCCGGCTCATTATTTACATCACAGGAATTGTCAGCGGGCAGGACCGAAAATTGTTTCCGTACTGGCGTATTATCATTCCTGCGTCGGGTAACTTGGCTATAAGGATGGCATTTCCAATTTGACGGACGATTTAGCGCAGTGGTTAAGAGCTTAAGCCGCTCCGCCCACTGCGTCTAATAGTCGCGGGTTCGATTCCCGCACGGGACAATTCTTTGTGTGATCCACAGTTATTTGTTCCGGTCTGGGTATTTGTGTATGTGAATTTTCGTGTTTGTAAACGCACCCACGACACCGGAATAAATCCTAGTGTGGGGCTACGTTTTTAAAAAAAGAAAAAGAAAGAAAGAATGCCTTTTCAAATCCTGCATGTTTTCTTTATAATACAATGAAATCATATTTAGGCACTATAATACAATGAAATCATATTTAATTCCGCCTAATTAATTTCACGGGTGCTTGGACGAAAGACGGCGCTCGTTACAGCGGCGCGTCTCTAAATTACAAGCTTGTCAAGAATAATGTGTTAGGTCTGATACAGTCCAACGGGACGTAGGTCGTAAGTTAATGTGCGGCTGCCCACACAGTCGACAACAGTTCCATCTAACATGCCCAACTATTGTTAAAATCCATCTAGATGAGCCCGTAACTACAAAAAAAATATCAAAATCGGTCAAGCTGTTTAGAAGGAGAAGAATTACGAACATATACCGGAATAAAGATATAGAACCACAATCACGCCTATATACTCTCCAAACGGTGGAAGGTGAGCTGTATGCACACACATGGCGCTGACGTTATTAGGTCACAATATAACAGGGAATAAGCCTATTGCTATTATAGGGAGCACAATTACCGACTTCAGACTGTATTCCAGAACTTTTTAAAAGAAAACGTACGTTTGTAGCACTGCCGGGCTGATCAAACAGCGACCGGCTCGGTTAGTCCGAGACTATCAAAATAAAGAAGTCCAAAAATATCACATCAGAGATATTACATAAAATGTAAACTGATTAAAACCCGTTTTTTTAATCTAATCTTAAAAATCTCCACTAAAAACCTTTTACGTTTATTTATGTAATTACAACACAAATATTCTGTATAAATTATGTTAATTAGCTTTTCACGCTGCATCTTAGTACATATATAATTAGCTCCTAAAACTATTTTAAAGTTTCGTGCCTAATTTCACTGCTTTTAACTGATTTAAGCGTTCATTTTTTTGAGCAAACGCTTTAATCAAAGCTAAAGACATAAAGATTTATAGAGATAAATTCTTTATCTCTCAATCTGTAAATCTGTCTATACCATCTCAGTGATAGCTAAATGCCTTCTTACACGAATTCGCTTACGGCCGGTTTCTATATACGGAATTCGGATAGAATTTTGACATATTTAGTATGGAAAATCTTTCAGAATTCTACTGACAGTAAGCAAATCTATCCTTAAGTTGCATATTGAAACCGGCCATTAGTCGTGTTTGGCCTCATATCTCTCACCTTGTGAGAGATATTAGGCCTAAAATGACTAAGCGGATTCCATGCAAATCGGTAAAGGCAGGTTGTGGCCACCTCGCGGTGCTTACCTAACGGCGATCCTGTGACCCCGACACTCGCGACAAAGACCGTGTCACCGCAGGGTTTTGTCGGTACACTTGGTCCACTGACGGCCAGGTGAGCCCGATTGTCATTGGATCAAGGACTCCAACATAACCCCTCCGCGTCCCCCGAACCCGGACGGGTACACATAAAGGGTTTTCCCTGTGGTATAAAAAAAAAGTTTGTGGCCACATGCTGTTGGAGCTTACCCAAACGACAAAATTCTTTCATTAAACACAACTCTCGCCCACTCCACGTTCATTCAAAGAATTGTAGTACTAGATACACATAAATTTTTACTTTTATTTACGTTTTACTGGCTTCAGACAACATTTAATTATCTAAATCTAAATTGCCCATCAAAACGAGTCGTGACTCTATTCACTTAAGTTTTTTTTTAATAACGCCCTCAGATGATTCTTCGTAGGCTGTAAATTCTATATATTTGCCAAAAAAAGAAAAATGTCTTAATACCTCCGGGGTAGTTCAGCCGCGCCGACGGTAGTAAAGTTCTGTCCTTGTCACTCACTTGTCTGAACCAGCCGTTCGCTGTATTAGCATGTAAATTAATGGCCCAGCAATTTATGACATTTTATTTCGTAGTTTTTAAAGGTGATTGTGCTATAGCCTATTTGTTGTTGAGAACTTTAATTGTGATCTTGATGACGGTCTAGTTAGAGTGGAAGCTGCTTTACTAAGTGTATTGTAGCACCGGGCTATCGAACAAAATTAGAAATTCAAGTGTTCACTAGACGGTCACTAACACATACTGTATTAAAGTGATTTCTAAGACAATCATAGAAACACAACGATATTCATCTATCTTTCTATATCATCACGCCAGATCCCTTGCAGAGTAGACAGAGATTACAGACTTCTAACCTATTCTTTTCTCGCAGACATCTTTGGCTTCCTCCGCTCTCATAATTCGTCTCGCATATACACGCTCGCCTGTTACAGAGAAGTGACTGTATAAACTACAAAATAATTTCCATACAAAATTATACGAGATGTCAGGGATAAAATATTATCCACAAGCTAAACTGTTTTCGGCGGGAACACTTAAACCCTTTCAGCGCGCCCACGGAAGTTCACAGTTCTGTCCATTTATATTTCATCATACCGCTCCCAAACTCACTTGCCGTAGATAACCTTCATTTGTCTGTTGCTAAACTTTTATTACAAATTACGGTTGTGTTCGTGCGGCCTGGAGCGGTGTTGCGTGTATGAACTAGCCTTTTTACTTTACCGTCTGCGTAACCGGCGAACGTGTAAGACATGAACTATGAGAGTGGAGGAACCTAGAGAGGTATGTAAGGAAAGAACCTGTTGGAACTCTGTACTTTATGCCTATCCTGCAAGGGATCTGGCATGACGATATAGATAGATAGATAAATATCTATTACCGAAATTATCGTTAGGTACTATTCATATACATATACATATACATATATATATATATATATAATCACTCCAGGGCCCTTGCAGTGTCAGCAGAAAATAGAGTACTATCACGGAATAGCACAGTCGCGACATTCATTTAGACCCAGTTCAAAGATTATCGCAGCAGACTCGTGCACTCTTCGTTCCGTTTAATTAATTTCACGGGTGCTTGGACGGAAGACGGCACCCGTTCTAGCGGCGCGTGTCTGAATTACAAGCTTGTCGAGAATTATTTGTTAGGTCTGGCACATTCGGACGGGATGAAAGTCGTAAGTTACTGTGTTTTTATAAAAACCTAGCAGTTTCTCGCGGTTATCGTCACTACAGTCCCATCTAACATGTCCAACTATTGCTAAAAACCATCTAGACGAGCCCATTACTAAAAAAAATATTTAACAAAATCGGTCAAACTGTTTAGAAAGAATTACGAACATACAACGGATTTTTTATATATAAAGATATATATCCTATATACTTTCTAAACTATGGAGAAAGGTGAGCTGTATGCACTCACTTGATGCTGACGATGTTAGGTCTCAATATAATATGGAATAAGCCTATTTCCATTATAGCGAGCACAATTACCGACTTCAGAACTTTTCAATAGAAAATTTGCACCTTTTCCGACCTACGATTTGAATGTAGGACTACGTAATCATCAACCGCACTATTCGCCATTGAATCAAGAAGCAGTCACAGAAAATACAATTACGGAATACCACAGTCGCAACATTCATTTAGTTTTAGTCTCAAGATTATCGCATCAGATTCGTGCACTCCTTCCAGTTCCGTTTAATTAACTTCACGGGTGCTTGGACGGAAGACTGCGCTCGTAACAGTGGCGCGTCTCTGAATTACTAGCTCGTCGAGAATGTATGTGTTAGGTCTGGCAGAGTCAAATGGGACGAAAGTTTTTATATAAAAGATACATCTACAGTCACCCCTTTATTCCCCAAGCGATGACAGGAGGGTATGTTATGCGCACCCATACATATGTTACTGACGATGTTAATTTCCGATGAATTGGGGGCGAGAGTATGGCCGAACTTCATTTCTGAGCTTTTGAAAAGAAAATGTGCACTTGTCCGACCTACGATTAGAATATAGGACTACTTAAGTAATCATCAACCACACTATTCGCCATTAGATCAACAAGTAGTCACCAAAAGTATATGTATGAAGGTATGTGTTAGGTAAGGCACAGTTGAAGGAAACGAAATATTTGTGTTGTGTGTATAATCACCAATGCTGGTAGAAAACAGATTTCGTGTTGTTTATGTTATGAAATTCAAGTTCCATTTCCTTGGTTCCGAACATGTGCAAATCAGACACGTACGCGATTTGAACTACTCCACTAATCAAAAGCCCCAAAGTCCACGGGCACCATTATGACCCATTTGGAGTGTCACAGTTCTCCTGCGTTGTGTCGAACAGATCCCCTGCATTGTGGCAAAAGCAGTCAGTGCGGTTTCTTTTGTAAGCTATTTTACCCATGCCTCTGTCTTTATCTTCATTTCTCCTTGGGCTAACAATTGATGTTTTGAAGATTTTTCATCAAAAATAAAAAATCTAGGTGAGTTATAATCTATCTATCTATATCATCACACCAGATCCCTTACGGGGTAGGCAGAGAGTACAGAGTTCCAACAAGTGAGTAATAATATAGGTAATATAACTTTTATTTTAAACTTCATATATAACTTATGATGAAATAAATTGAACCAAAGCTCGGGCCTCGTGATCAGTCATTCAAACGAAATTTCATTGTAGTTGGGCATGTTAACAGTAAGTTTGTTATTGGAAAATGGCTGCGGTGCGCGGGAAATTATTTTATGAAATATAAGCATAATATATTATGACGTTTTAATGAAAAGTGAAATTATTAAAATATTCGTTTTGAAAATAACGTTTACTAACAATGATTTATGTAGTTTCTAGATTGGCTAAACTAAACTTCATTGTTCAAAAAAAGGAAGTTATTAATTGGACTGTATCTCTAATATGTGCCTAATCTAGACAGATTATGGTTTATTTGAATATAAATAGTATTCTGTGAGTAATTAGTTTTATTTGTGAGAAAAGGATGGCATATAATGGCTCATGGCTCAATAACGTCACGCTAAAGTCAATATTTTCTTGCTAAGCTCTCTGATCTAACGAAGGATTTCAGAAATACAACGTGAAATTCTAGGATGAGCGGCTGTCAATTTTCAGTTGATAATTAAAAGTCGGTTTTTGACCACTTAGTCTCATTTAACTTGTAGCACTGCGGGCCGTAATTTCTTCAGCGATCACCTTGTTTAAACAGCGACCGGCTCTGTTAGTCCGAGACACCCGGCATCCACTTTAATATGGTAATCGTTTTAACCCGAGTTGGAATTCTTATAGGTGGCTTGTTATGTACCACAAATTTGCCTCCGCCAGTCCGCACCCGATTGGCATGGTGGATTTTGTTCCACCCCCTATTGAACTTTCTTGTTCTTATATATCATCACGCCAGATCCCTTGCGGGGTAGGCAAAGAGTAAAGAGTTCCAACAGGTTCTTTCCTTAAATACCTCTCTGGCTTCCTCCACTCTCATAGTTCGTTTCATATACGCTCGCCGGTTACGGAGACTCTTGACTTGCCCATTGGACCTTCTCTCACGTGAATTGATGACCGAAGGCTATTACGCAGCAGTAGGGTCGTGTATGCTGATTTATCCCATTATTTTTAAGAACAAAGGCCGAAATAATCGTAGGTAACTAAATCAAAAATACAATACAATAGCAACCACACATTAGCCACAGTAACTATATTTAGATCCATAAAAATCTGAAATTTGGAATTCTTTTTGAATACCCCAATCGTTACTACGAGTAACGTAGTAACCTGTAGTAATCACGTTTAAAAAAGTGAAGGTCTAGATGTGTCTTCGAACTAACCGAAGGTTTTAAAATAACTTTTGGTTAGAAAACCTTTCTACGTTTTAATTCCCATCTGTTTACTCAACATCTTCGGCCACTGCACCCAACCTTCGGTCGCGTCGAGTCACGTAGGTACATCCGAAGTTTTCTTTGCACATTTTTGCGAGACTGAACGCATGTGAACATTCTAAAACTCGTTTTCTTAAATATTTAACGGTTTTATAAAATAAAAATCTCTGGGAGACGGTTAATAAATGTCACTTTATAAATATTATGATATTCATATTCGATAGAAAATTTATTAACAGAAAAATGTTTGTAGAAGCATTGCCCATATTGGAATTTTAATGTGGATGTCTAATTAAATTATGTCTATGTTTGTAACATCTTTATAATAATTGATATTATTATATGGATGTCAGGCTGTCATAGGCTGATGCCTATACTGTCCCACCGCTGGGCAAAAGCCTTCTCTCGTAAATCGATGTGAGAGACATTAGATCATACTCCACCACGCGGACCCAGTGCGGATTGGCAGAGGCAGATTCGTGGCCACCTGCTGTTGAAACTTATCAAGCCGCCTATAAGGCTTCCAACTTGGCTTAACGACCTAAGACTTTACCTCTTTCTCATACCCTGTGAAGAAGCAGGACGATCGGAGTACCTATAAATGAGCATTTCGTGAAGCTATACTAACGCGTCGTAACCAAGAACTAGCTAAATAGCCTTAAGTACAAATTAGACGTAAATTTACTTATATATTCTATTCACCTGTACTTAAATACCGTCACACCTATTTTTTCCAAGCGAGGATGGCAGAGGTGTGTATTGAGAGGAGGCCTGTGCCCAACGGTAGGACAGTTTCTTAACAGGGCTAATATTATTATTATTATAAAGGTAATTTACCTATGACCAAACTAAAACTCGAACCTAGGATCTCGTGATCGCTACGCACATTATTCACTACAAGAATAACGAGACAATCGTTTTAAAATTGATAGTTAAGTTATTGAAGGTATTAATTTTCTCTCCTATGTTCAAACTTTCATTTTAATTAATGCACTTCACAGGTATGTATATTTTTGTAGTTAGCCTGAAGGCTTAATATTAATTTTCGGTACATTATTACAATACAGATATTCTAGGTAAACTCTGTCTAGACAGTCTAATACAGCTCAGTAAGGCACTAGTTCTGACACACTTGCATTATTTCAAGATCAATAGTATCTTAATTCAAGTTATTTATATCATAATGGACAGACGATTAGGTGCAGCGGCTAAGACCTTCAGCCGCTCCGCCCACTGGTTTGAATAGTCGCGGGTTCGATTCCCGCACGGCACTAATCTTTGTGTACCTATATATTAGTTTCAGTCTGGGTGCTTGTGTATGTTGATTTCATGTTTGTTAACGCATCCACGACACAGAATAAATCATAGAGTGGGTCCACATTTTTACTAAAAAAAATTGTGAGTAACTAGGAATTTATATAGTACATTATTGTAAGACTTATGCAGTCTCACTGAAAAGTAATTTCTTCTACACAACTAATTTCTTCTTATTCCTAGATGTTATGATATGCAACGTGTAACATCACTAACGCAAGACCTGAAAGTAGCATTTTTCTAAATCGGCAACTGAATCGATTCCAACTATAAAGTTTGTTATTTTTTGTTTTGAAATTATCATAATATCCTGTTATTAGTTTAGTACGCTGTATTCAACGTTAATTGATGATTCAAAGCAACACGGTGATTTTAAATTAATTTTATATATCTCTATATGCGCACAAAAGTAAAGGTTTAGTGGTTAATATTTTTACCAAAGTGCTTAGGTGCTCAGAAAAAAAATAGTAGTAACTCCTTAAACTGGGAAATTTTAATTTTGTATTGAATTCGTAAAGTAACACGTTATAGTCGGACCCAAGTCAGCCGAAGGAAGGAAAATATGATCAAGTGAATGTGTGTGAATTCTATGTAGGTACATAGAATTAACAGTACATATCATCACGTTAGATCCCTTGCGTAGTAGGCAAAGAGTACAGAGTTCCAACAGGTTATTTCCTGGCAGATGTTTTTCCTGACAGGTAAACACCGTCACACCTATATTACCCAAGCGGGTATGGAGGAGGTGTACTGTAGAGGGGTGTATTCCACGGTGGCATAAACGTGTAAAGATCGTCAATCGCCTCACAGAAATAGAAATGAAATGTGAGATTTAAAATGCATGGAGACTTCCACCACAATTAAAATCCCCATAGCATAAGCAGCAAATTATCACTGCAGTTTATAATTATTTTCGAAAAAATATAGGAATTACTTTAATAATAAAAATCTTTTATAAAAAAAGGTAAACCGACTTCAAAAAGCAAAAAAATAAATATTTGAAGTCGGTGCTGGTTGGTGCAGTCGGTTACTTGGCACCGACTTCAAATATTTATTTTTTTGCTTTTTGAAGTCGGTTTACCTTTTTTTATAAAAGATTTTTATTTTACAATTTTAAGTGACCAGTGAATTCTATAGTAGGGTACCTATAGGATTGACGTAATACCCATAATATCGCAATTTACACATGCCTATTGTTTGTCGTTAAGGAGTTCCCTGGTGTATCTTCTAAGTCCAGGGTCCAATGTTAATAAAATTAATATGGGACCACCTTGGAGATATACTGAACCCAATGCAAAAAAAAAAATCAAAATCGGTCCACAATTGACGGAAATATCGCTGAACATACATAAAAAAAAAAAAGCATACATACAACCGAACATAGAACCTCCTCCTTTTTGAAGTCGGTTAAAAATCTAACGTAGCATAAGGCTGTAACACAGAATCTGGGGGCACGGTAGTGCCCCCGCCAAGACGAGCCAAGCGAAACGTAAGGGACATTTTACGTAAAAATGTTTCTGGTGGAATTAAGTGCTTTCCAATATTTGGTTATCTGCGTCACATTGTGTTATAGTTGATAAGTTTTAATAAATTAATTCGTTGAACTGAGTGCTAAGCAAAGACTGTTTGACGTTATAGAAACGAGGCTGAGAAGCGTGCTGTCACTTTCATTTTATTCAATAAATTTGTGTTATGAAAAGGATGACGTATCGAATCGATGCTTTACGCGAACCTCGATACTTACATGCTAAGTAAGCCTTCTGAGAGTTAAACACTACCCATTTGACGTTATTGTAACGTGGTCGGAAAAAAATGCTGTCACGTTCGCCTTTATTTAATATTTTTTTTGAGAGTGATAAGTATAGCATATCGACTTAATAGCGTTTCGCTAAAGTGAATCTTTATGTGAAAGGACTTTTATCGTTCGCGGCATATAGGGTTAAATATTTTACTGATATGCGACCCATAACTTTATATCGGTAAGAGTTAGAATCAGAATCAGAATCAGAATATTTTTTATTCATGTAAACCATTACAGTATTTATGAATCGTCAGAAAAGTAACAAAGACTCTACCGCCACTTCGGAATGTCATTCCTGTGGAGAAGAAGGGCAAGAAACTCCACGGTTACTCTTTTAAAATAAGAAATTACAAACTTTTTCATCTACAGTTAGTTTTATAAATACCTGATCGGAAAACTGGTTTGTTAGTCTAGTGGACCCCCACTAGCGATTGTGAGGTCCTAAATTATATAATATAATAATATAGTATTGATCGGAACATAAGATCCTTGGTTCGAGTTTTACATCAGACAAGGTCTTCTATCGAAAATTCTTAATAGAAGTTTAAATTCTTAATAATAGATATTGTTTAGTAGAATATTTTTTTTCAAAAATTATTAGTAGCTGTCTAGTAATGGCAATATCTATCCTATCTATCCTCTATACAAGGTGTTTAATTTTAGTCGTCCTGGATTGAATGGCGTGGTGATGTATTCAATGCCTACTTTTCACTGGTAATCAAAAAATAAAAGACGTCGGTCTGGTGGCAGGGCGCATCGCTTGGTGATCACGAGGTCCTGAGTTCAAATTCTGGGTCGGACAAATGTAGTTTTTCTAACAATAAATCCCAGTATAAGTCCAGAGTCTGGAATTGTGCCCGGTATATAGCAATAGGCTCGCCCCCCATCACATAGGGGGCGAGCCCCTAACCTAACATCGTCGGCGAAAAGTGTGTGTACTCAGTACACCTCTGCCACCCCCGCTTGGGGAATATAGGCGTGACGGTGTATAACAAAAAAATAAAATAAAAAGAATACTTGAATAAGTAACATCTACCTACTAACCTATCCAAATAGCATAGATAGGGTAAAAATCCGGAACACCGAAGGTATCTATCGGCCAGCTGACGAGTCGTGCCATCCCTCAATATAATTTTGAGTTTGGTATAGGTTAATTGTTTGTCTTTTTAAAGCACTTGATTAGTATTGTTATGTATATGTAACTTATTGAAATGTTCTTTTTTCATCAATGGCTTACACTTGAATGTGAAGAAAACCAAGATTATGGTTTTTGAAAGGGAAGAATCCAGAACGAATGTAAGGATTGTGGTTGGTAACGATATGCTGGAGCAAGTGAATGAGTTTGTATATCTTGGATGCGCCTTCAGTAAGGATGGGAAATACACCGCTGACATAGAGAGAAGAGTGAGTGCAGGGAACAGAGTGAATGGTGCGATGGGAAAGCTACTCGGGAGCTGGCACTTAAGCCATAAGGCGCAGCTGGCCATACATAACGGAGTTCTTGTCCCAACGCTGTTATATGGTAGCGAGAGCTGGGTATGTAAGAAGGAGAATGAAAGTAGGATAAATGCGGTGGAAATGCGAGCTCTGCGGAAGATGTGCGGAGTGAAGCTGACCGACCGCATAAGCAACAGCATAGTAAGACAGCGAGTAGGTATGAAAGATAGTATCGGTGTAAAGATGAGAAAGGGCATGCTCCGTTGGTTCGGGCATATAGAAAGAATGCCAGAGGAAAGAATGACAAAACAGATATACAATGTGAAAGTGGAAGGATGCAGGTACCGGGGAAGACCTAGACTATCTTACCACGACCAAATAAACCGAGTCTTATCTGATGGAAAGTCAAGAGTCTCCGTAACCGGCGAGCGTGTATGAGACGAACTATGAGAGTCGAGAAAGCCAGAGAAGTATGTAAGGAAAGAACCTGTTGGAACTCTGTACTCTCTGCCTACCCCGCAAGGGATCTGGCGTGAGGTTATAGATAGATAGATAGATTCTTTTGAGTTATTTTTCAGTACCAGTGAACAGTAGACTTTGGATACATCACCTGGGCTTTCCCTCGAGGACAACTAATATTACATCGTGTATATTAGGAGCCAACATTATCAGCAATATATTAGTATACAGAACATTAGCACTTCTCATCTTTGCAACCCTTGTATAAAAACATCATATTAATTTTTAAATAAAGTTCTTCACGAACATTTAAAAGTCAAACCCAGTTCTCTCTAACAAAGACAAAAATTACATTTAACTTACTCGCTACAAAAAACTTTATAATAGACATTTCTACGCCATTTTTCTTTTATTCTCCACAAAAATACAGAACGAAACATTATTTAAATTACAACAGTGACCCATGATTTAGTTCAGTCACATTCGTTTTTTAAAAAACCCAGTCCGTACGGCCATTTTGTCAGAGAGATCGTCCGCGTGAAATCCAGTTGGTAATATTCGTATCGCTTGGAAAGAATGTCGTAAGGGACATTTTGCTTTCTTACTATGGACTCCTTTTTTTTTCTTTAATATTACCAAGTAATTCGGTATATAATTATACTTAAGAATGTAAATCATAGCAAATATAGGCTAAATATTTTTTCAGTGTTAAAAAAACAGCAGTCATAGATTGGACTCTCTTCTCTATTGACGCCACAGAATACAGTCATCGGCTATTTAATTGAATTTCTGCTAGCAGCCCTAGGATGGTTCCTTGGATAATAAGAAACAGAATGACCAAAATAAATATTTTTTTTTGTTTTTAAATTTTTAAAACAGTGTCATGGGTGGGTATACAAACATGAGAGGTACACAAATACCCAGACAAAAACAAATATTTGTGGGTAACACAAAGATTTGTCCCGCGTGGGAATCGAACCCTCGACTATTCGATCCAGTGCAGCGACTTAAGCTCTTAACCACTGCACCAAATCGTCCGTCTATTTTAAGAGGAAATATTTTAGAACATTTTGTCGCTTAAGTCTTTTTTCCATGAAGGCTCGCAACGTTGGGTCGCCCGGGTCCTATTCGTCTTTGAACAATGCCTCCACCGGACTATATGGAATTATGCTTTTTATAACACTTATTTTATGTAGTACAATATTTCGTACGCATGAAATACGTTGTTATATTACCGTTAGCATTTTATGTATCGTAAACAAATGGCGTTTTAAACAATACATGTAAATTGTAACTCTTGTATTGCGTTTAGCCTAAGTGCGAGGCAGGGAGTGAATTTAAAAGGCCTAGATTCGACCGACATTAGCGTTAGATATCTACGTGTAATGATAGTGTAGTGGTTTTGTGTACAATACTATGACCTTCGGACCGCACATCAAGCGAGACCGTAACCGAGCAGCGTTTGTGCTCGGTCGTCTTTACCCGATGATCTGCAAGTGGAGTAAATTGTATATAAATGTATACGGCTCATCATGACGTACACTTGTGAGGTGTTCGGGCCCGCCACCCGCTTTCACATCAATAGACTCCAAACGGTTCAATCCGCAAAGCGGTCGGACCCCTGGTTCATATGAAATGTCGATCTCCATTCCGATCTCGGTCTCGAACCTATTCGCACCTTTATTAAAAAGGCGACAGCTCGATATTTCGCAAACGCGTCCAGCCATAGGGATGCGCTAATCGTAGCCACCGCTGACTACCAACCTAACTCCCCTCCTGTCAGCCGCTGCCGCCGTCCGCGGCATGTTCTCATCGACCCTCCCGATGCCCTTACGTCCATTCTTTCGGATACAGATACTGCACACAGGATCAGACACCTACCTCGCCGGCTAGGTCGAAGAATCCCTTGCTCGCCGGCCGGTGCAGAGCACCACGGCGAGACACCTAGTATACGCCCTTCCCCATAGCGACTGCCCAAGCCGAGGCCGTTCCTCCTTGAGGCGCACTTGAGTTAGTTTCCCGCTTGCTCTTCTGGCTCAAGCATAGTGGTTGTACGCTCGCCCTCTTGTCCGTTGAAGCTGAGGGTACCCCAACAGCGTAGATCATTCGAACACACACACTCACAAAGGTATTTTGTATACTACTGGAGTAAAACTAAGCGATAATTTCACGAAGTTATCGTAACACGCCACGTTACGTATCTAATTGGTCATAGTGAATAAGGGTCTAACGCGAGAATGCAAGCCGAGGTACGGAGCAGGGAAGTATTAAATGTGACTTGAAATGACAATGTGCACAGAACGGAACGTGAATCAGATATAATATAAATAAAAATCACTGTTACGCTTATATGCACCATGGCAGAAGTGTACTGTGCAGAATAATCATAGGTATAAAGCTGACGATGTTAGGTCTCAATATAACCCATAGTGTAATTCCAGGTTTGCGCTACTAACTGTGAAATTATCAAAAAAACACATTTGGTCCGACACAAGATTCAGATCCAAGACCTAGTAAACACTACTTGCACCGTGTATTACTAGATTTACAAAGAATTCTAATATTAGAGTGGAAATAAATGTAACTTTGACAATTTCCGTTGTCGATCTACAGTATAGAATGCCAACTAATCTTACGTTTACTGATTGCACCGTCTTAGGATTGAAAAATCACAAACTTCTTTTAATATTTTACTGCAAAAATGTAGAGTGATGATATATAGATAGATACATAAATATCTACTTTTACTCCAAATTAAATCAGTTTATTTGCGAAAATGGATTACGATCGATATTAAAATTACATTGATCGTACGCCATATTGTGCCTTTAGGCATGCAAATGTCATTAGGAATAATCACAAACAATTAAGAATTAAGAAAACATAATAATTGTATTGGACCCAATTCATGAATAATTTAATTAAAATTTAATTATAAAATAAAATATCTCTCTCTCTCTCTCTATATCATCACGCCAGATCCCTTACGGGGTAGGCAGAGAGTACAGAGTTCCAACAGGCTCTTTCCTTACATACCTCTCTGGCTTCCTCTACTCTCATAGTTCGTCTCATACACGCTCGTCGGTTACGGAGACTCCTGACTTGTCCTTCAGATAAGACCCGGTCTATTTGGTCATGGTAATATAGTCTAGGTCTTCCCCGGTACCTACATCCTTCCACTTTCGCATTGTATATCAGTTTTGTCATTCTTTTTTCGGACATTCTTTCTATATGCCCGAACCAACGGAGAATACCCTTTCTTATCTTCACACCGATACTCTCTTTCATACCTATTTGCTTTCTTACTACGCTGCTGCGAATACGGTCGGTCAGCTTCACTCCGCACATCTTTCGCAGAGCTCGCATTTCCACCGCATTTATTCTACTTTCATTCTCCTTCTTACATACCCAGCTCTCGCTGCCATATAACAGCGTTGGAACAAGCACTCCATTATGTATGGCCAGCTGCGCCTTTCGGCTTAAGTGCCGACTCCCAAGTAGCTTTCCCATCGCGCCATTCACTCTGTTCCCTGCACTCACTCTTCTCTCTTCGTCAGCAGTGTATTTTCCATCCTTACTGAATGCACATACAAGATATACAAACTCATTCACTTGCTCCAGCACATCGTTCCCAACCACAATCCTTGCATTCGTTCTGGTTTCTTCCCGTTCAAAAACCATAATTTTGGTTTTCTTCACATTCAAATGTAAGCCATTTTTCATGCAGTCGTCTTTCATAACTGTGACTAGTGATTGCAGATCAGTGGCTGTTGGCGCTATCAAAACCGCATCATCTGCATAGAAAAACCAAAACTATGGTTTTTGAACGGGAAGAAACCAGAACGAAGGTGTGCTTGTCCCAACGCTGTTATATGGCAGCGAGAGCTGGGTATGTAAGAAGGAGAATGAAAGTAGGATAAATGCGGTGGAAATGCGAGCTCTGCAGAAGATGTGCGGAGTGAAGCTGACCGACCGTATTCGCAACAGCGTAGTAAGAAAGTGAGTAGGTATGAAAGAGAGTATCGGTGTAAAGATGAGAAAGGGTATGCTCCGTTGGTTCGGGCATATAGCAAGAATGTCCGAAGAAAGAATGACAAAACTGATACACAATGCGAAAGTGGAAGGATGTAGGTACCGGGGAAGACCTAGACTATCTTACCATGACCAAATAGACCGGGTCTTATCTGAAGGACAAGTCAGGAGTCTCCGTAACCGGCGAGCGTGTATGAGACGAACTATCAGAGTAGAGGAAGCTAGAGAGGTATGTATTTTTTTCCTTTCCATTCTGGAACCTGACGAATCACCTCGAGACTTTCTCACTTTGCTCCAAAAGAGTTTAGTGTTGTTCTCGAAGTTTTTGCCAGCCTCTCCTCCTCAATCGCACTGGCTCTTTCACGCTTTTCTTGCACTTAGGTTTTGGTGGCATTCTTGCATCGCCGGTATATTTCTTTCTTCATTTCTGTCATACTGGCATTCAGGTTCAAAGAAGAAACATAGTCCTGCCATGCTTTCTTCTTACTTTCTACGGAGCTTTGCAACTCCGCATCATTTTACTGTACTATGCTTCTTTGAGCAACCACATACTTCTTTCGCGGAATCTACTAAACTCTCTTTCAGGCTATTTCAGCATTCATCTACATTCGAGTCCGAAGAACCTACTGCCTAAAGCTTGTCCCGGACTCTGTCTTCATACATTCTTCTCACGCTCTCATCTTGCAACTTTTCAACCTTTATTCTTTCAAGGTCTCCGAAGGGGATACACTCGCCAGTGCCTCCACTTCCTGAACAGACCATTAAACCACGCAACTACGAGATAGTGGTCTGATTCAAGAGTGGGGCCTCTATACGCACGTGTATCTTGGAGTTTGCTTCGGAGACGGTTATCTACCAGGATCAAATCTATCATGCTTTTTTGTTCATTCCTTCTCCACGTGTACATATGTATATCCTTATGTTGGAATATCGTATTAGAAACAAGGAGGCCCCTTTCCAAACATATATCCACAATGAGCTTACCTGCATCATTCACTCTCTTATCACCATAAGGGCCAAAAGCAGCGTTGCAAGTTTGCCGCCTGGTTCCCACCCATCCGTTCAGATCGCCACACAAAATCACCTTTTCATTAGCCTCAGCCAGATCCAGAACTTCCCTGACATTATCCCAAAACTTCTCAAGGTCCTGGAGTGTCGACGAGCTTACGGGAGCATATGCTGCGACCAAAAATACTCTAGTGACACCCAGTTTTAAACGGACCCAGAGAAGTCTTGCATCGTACAGGCCATAATCTCTTACTCCAGAGGCTAGTCGATGAGACAGCAAGATACCCACTTCCATGCTGGCATGACTGCCCTGCGGTACCCCAGACCACAAAGCCATTGTGCCATCAGGAAGATCACAGGTTTCACTGCCCCTTCGCTTAGTCTCTGTTACACACAGAGTATCCAGGCGTCTCTCTTTCATCACATCAATCACCTCATGCATCTTATCTTCTATACCACCCCTTACATCCCAAGTGCCTATTCGGCACTCTGCACCCCACGACTCGCCAGTTCGGGCCCGGCGTGATGGGTGGAGGTCCCCATCGCCGCTTCCACCTATATTCGTACCGACGGGGGCGGGCCGGTACGCGTCGCCTCGGGGGGGCGCCCTAGCCCGCACTGCGGTACGTCTTCGGTCCAAGATTGCAGCCATAATGACTGGCAGGGGTCACGACGAGCACGCTCTTGGACAGACCCCCTATGTATGTACCCATAAAATATGTACAATTTAATTAATCCAAGTGTCAGTTTTAACAATATTATTTTAAATACACTAGCCCATTCAACAACATCAATCATAATAATCATCTTCTTCAAAGATATTGTATAAAATTCAAAAGTTGTCCCTAATACAGGACACGACCTCTGACGTCTTAACGGATATTGTCTACACCGCAAGGTGGGATGGCGGACATTAGCTGTCGCCGGGAAATTGCCAATGTTGTCCTTACGCGCCGTAATTTTGGTGGGTCTACTGAAAAAAACAACGTTGATCCTTTGAGGAAATTACGCCAATATCCTAGCTGGATTTGTGAACTAATGGTAACCCGCAAAAACTTTTGGTCTGAAATGCAAAATTACGAATAGCGTCATGCATATTTACTTTGTACGCCCACTTTTCACCGACCATGTTAAGTCCTATGTAATATACAGTAAGCATAATGCCATATACCACAATTCCAGAATCCGGACTCATACTGATTTTTTTTTATAGAAATACTACCTTTGTGGGATCTAGACCAACGAGGCAGTGACCTGGCAAAACACTTTTTGTCTGCAATGCAAAAAATACTTCCACATTGGTTCAGTGCGAGTAGCAACCGAGGAGCCAGAATTCAAATTTAAGGATATACTAATGTAATTTTAAGATAGAAAAATTTCGGGTATCAGGATATCGGGAGTCTGACATTGTGTCCGTTATAATGTCAATATGCTCGTTTTCTATTACAGGGACCTAACATACTAAGCAAAAACTGGGTATAGACAGTCCACATTTGCCACCTCCAGGCTTGGGAATATGTTAGAAACTTTACTCCAAAGTAAAGTGTCTTTTTAGAATTCCAATGTTTCGCTTATTTTCGTCTTTTCGAGAAAAACCTTTTGATTTTTCGGGATAAATACCTATATAACGTATTAACAAACATTTTAAGGTATCCGAATGCAAAGTTTCATCAAAATTTACGTAGTAGCTTTTACGTGATGATGGTTTATACCCTTGGACAGACAGACAAACATACACGAAAGCCAAAAATTGTGGAATTGGCTTCTAAATTAATAGAATGATATCCCTGGGTTGTTATTTCCTAAAAATATTCCATATACAGACACGAATTCCTTACAGTTTATTATCTATACATATACATATAATAAAACTGTAAGGAAGTCGTGTCTGTACATGGAATATTTTTAAGAAATAACAACCCAGGGGTATCCTTCTAACGACGTAAAAGCCAATTCTTGGCTATATAATAATTTTTGGCTTTCGTGTCTGTTTGTCTGTCTGTCGGTCTGTCGGAGGGTATGAACCGTCACTACGCAAGAACTACTGGGCGAATTTTGATAAAAATTTCCTTGCAGATACCTTAAAATGTTGGCTAACATATTGTATAGTATTTATCTCGGAAAATCAAAAGGTTTTTCCAGAAAATACTTAATAAGCAAAATATTGTATTTCTAAAAAGACACTTTACTCCAAACCTGTTTGATGGATTTCAATGAAATTTTGTGTTATTGTATTCTGTACAACAGATCACAACTTTGTGTACTCATATTTTCGAAAAAACTTAACAGTTTTTGAGGAAAAAGAAAAAAGTCGATTTTGATTTATCATTCATTGTTCCAAAACTACTGTTAAGACGTCAGTGAAACTTAGCATGGAGATATTTCAGATGACAGACAATATAGTTAATATTTACGTTTTCAGGAAATCTAACAGTTTGTGTGGAAAAGTAAAAGTATCTATATCACTACATACTACATATAATAAAACTGTAAGGACGTCGTGTTTGTATATTTTTTGGAAATAACAACTCACACACACACCGTCACGCCTATATTCCACAAGCGGAGGTGGCAGAGGTGTACTGAGTACACCCACGTTTCGCCGACGATGTTAGGTCCCATGTAATAGGGGGCGAGATTATTGCCACATAACGGGCACAATTCCAGACTCCGGACTCATAGTGGGAATTTTTCGTTATAAAAACTACATTTGTCCGACCTAGGATTTGAACCCAGGACCTCGTGATCACAAAGCGATGCGCTTTGCCACCAGACCAACGAGGCCAAGGGTATAAACCATCATAACGCAAAAACTACCAGGCAGATTTTGATAAAACATTTGCACGCGGATATCTTAAAATGTTGGATAACATATTAGTAGTATTTATAACGGAAAATCAAAAGGTTTTTTCAGAAAATACAAAAATAAGCGAAACATTTAATTTCTAAAAAAAAGATATTATACTCCATACCTGTTTGAAGAACTTCAGTAAAATTGCAACCTGTACTACCCCGCAAGGGACAGTAACTACTGTCCCTTGCGGGGTAGGCAGAGGGAACAGGTTTCCAACAGGCTCTTTCCCCACATACCTCTTTGGAATTATAAATATTAATGAAAAAAATATGAAAAGATAATCCTACATAAAAAGGAAGGTATTGTACGTTGTTTTTGATAAGGTGTTAGTGGTGTGTGTTGAATAAGATCGCACTATAGTTTAGTTTATATTATATAAAGAACACCTGTGCGGGCTAAGTGGGATTAAGACTGAGCCCGGTGATAGAGATAGTTGATAGAGAAATAAGTCTGGTGGAAGTTGACTAAATATACATATATTTTTTCAACTTCCACACGGTACATAACACCGTTCTTCCGGGGTAGCCGTAATTATTTCATATTAAAATGGCAGAATGGATCTTACTAACACTTTCAAGGTCTCGAAATAATATTCGGGATACTTTTTATCCCGAAAAGAGTCATGGTTCTTGCGACAAAGCTGGCTAAACGAATTTAATTGACCCTTTATATGAACTTACTTACATCCTAAAATAAAACAAAATATTTTTTATCTCGAAAAATATGTAGCATATCAATATATACAATAGCATGACTTCTGCGGAATATCTATTATTTCTTCATACTAAAACGGCTGAGCGGATTATAAAGAAACTTAATATGAAAGAAACTACACAGATATACATTGTGAAAGTGGAAAGATGTAGATATCGGGGAAGACCAAAACTATCTTACCATGGGTAAATAGACCATGTCTTATCCGAAGAGCAAGTCAAGAGTCTCCGTAACCGGCAAGCGTCTATAAGACGAACTATAAGAGTGAAAAAAGCCAGTAAGGTCTGTAAGGAAAGAACCTGTTGGAACTCTGTACTCTCTGCCTACTCCGCAAGAGACCTAACGTGATGATATAGATTGGTAGAAAGTATTAAAGTATTTTAAGTCGTGAAATAATAATATGGAATAGCTAACTTTGTTATCTAACTAGATCATGCCTATATTATCCTGAATTATATGCATTATTGTGGTTGGTGGTTTTAACCGGCCTGCATGAAGGCCTAAAGATATTAATCATATTTTGTCTAAAGAAAAGCCTGGCAATCTTTCGATTTCCCTCTTTCTCTTCACTGGCGACTGGAACCCCGGGGACCTAGTGAAATTGTTCTACAACGAAAATTTACTCATATTTAAGTTGACTTTATAAATATTTTTTCAAAATAAAGACGACTTGGTTTATGCGATAAAACGTAGACTGCTTAACTTACTTTGTCAAATAGTCGCAGGTACGATCCCCGCACAGTGTACGGAAATATTGATTTTGGACTTATGAATTTGAAATAAAGAAGATATTTTATGCGCATACGCAAAAAATGAAACAAAAACGCATTTATATGCAAAAAATGAAATTTTTCGATAGGTAAACGTCCAGTATCAATCCAGAGTCCGAAATTGTGTCCAGGCTATAGGCTCGTTTTCTATTACCAACCATATTACGAACCATATTTGCCGGCGTGTGCCCCATAGGGAAATATAGGCGTGCAAAAAATACAATTTTGCACAATACCAAATATAACATAATACAAACTTTTTCAGAAATCAAAATGTTGTATGTGCTTTTTATAAAGCAGTATAATTAAGCAAAACCTCAGAAAGAAGCCAGTATACTACGTATACGAAAGAAGAACCGTCACGCTTATAATCCAGAGGTGACAGAGGTGCACTGAGTACACCCACGTTTTGCCGACGATGTTAGGTCCCATGTAATAGGGGGCGAGCGATTGACATATACCGGGCACAATTCCAGACTCCGGACTCATACTGGGAAGTTTTTTTACAAAATACGAGTATTATTAAAAACAGGAAACGAAAATTAAATACATTTATACATTTCATTATTGACAATTGACGCCGACGATGTTAACTTAGCTCTACACTAGGAATAATTTGTGTATCGTGGGTACGGTTACAGACATGACAATACCAGATACTGTTGGTCACACCAAGATTTGCCCCGTGAGGGGATCGAACGGGTACTCCATCTAGTGGGTAGAACGGCTTAAGCACTCAACCTCTGGTGGTCCAGCCTTCCGTCGTTATTATAAGGTAATATAGGTTTTTTGTCTACCTCCCGGGGTTTTTGTACTGATAAAAGAAAACCTTTATGTTAACAGACTAAAGTTGGGAACTTTTTTTAGGAACATTATCCATAAATTGCCTGTTTTCCTAAGCCCCTTGTATTCTATTATGTTAACAAAACTGCTAGGCTTTCAGCGGATAGGACCCTTATTTTTTGTCAGGTAAAGTTGTTAATCGCTCATTTTTTATTAAAACATTTATTTATCGGCGCTTATGTTTTCGGGATGGCTGTTTTAATGCTAGTTACGGTGAAAGGTGGGTTTATCTTCGTTTTCATAATCGTCCGCATGATGGCCGAACCTGGAAATCTTGAAATAACGCTGAATTCTTGTCCGGTGAACTGATCCTTCTTGATATCCAGACTTCTGTAGCAAAATATCAGAAGATGCTCGCAATAATTAAGGATTATGGAAAGCAGTGAGGTTAGCTGCTCCGCGATACGTGTGACCGCTCGTCCCGTTGCCAATAGAATCACACAGAAGGGCTGTCCGCCGTCTCACATCGATCAGTCGTCATCTGAGATCTGTCATCGCATCACAACTAAACACACTCAGGCATCTCAGGCAATAATTAAAGACATAGAGTTTGTCTATAGACAAGATTAAAAGTTACTATAATAACAATAACTGCCTGACCTTGCATTAATTGTAATCATCAAATATTGCTTAACTAATAGACTCCGACATATATATGTCCAAGTTATAAAATTGCTTTATGAGTCTTTATTAGATCCCATAAAAACATTTTACCTTAACAATTCTGATAAAATATTCCTAAATGTGTGATTCCGATTGGGTGTTAGATGTAACAAATATTGTATTTTTTACGTTTCTTATTGCTTTTGCTGGCTTAATTTGAAAGAATTTTTTTTTGACTTTGAGTTATGTTTGTCCCTTAGCGAAAGTTCATGTTATGAAAGTCACCTGCTGTGATCTATTGCTAAAAATTCAAAAACATAAACATTCAATAGACCCCAGCAGATGACTATGTGAATGAAGTTTGATGGACAATAACTGGTCTAGTTGAAAAGTACGGACACCGGGTATGGTCAGTAGCCATAGGTATTTATTACAGTTATTATTAACTATTTTATAAAGTAAGTTTCCAGTGTATGAGTCGAGTAAGGACATCGAAAGAAAGAATGGCGAATACAGATATATAATGCGAAAGTGGCTGGATGTAAGAATCGGGGAAGACGTAAACTGTCTACCATGCTTAAATAACCGTGTTTTATCTGAAGGGTGAGTCAAGAATCTCTGTGACCAGCGACTGTGTAGGAGACGAAGAAGGAAGAATTGGCACCAGGTCACTACCTCGTTTTTCTAGGTCGAACAAAAGTAGGTTTTTATCAAAAAATGTTCAGTACCAGTCTGGAGGAGTAGAGAAAGCTAGAGAGGATTGTAAGTAAAGAACCGGGACTGTAAAGTGTAACTACACAGTCCCGACGAGTTCTTTCCCTATTGTTTGCGTAACCTGAAAGGGATCTGGCGTGATGATATACGAGTATACAGATAGAAGATAGTAAAAGTATCCAGTATCTAACATTTTAACAACCCACTCGTCTTTTGATATTTATTTAACTTTACAACTTAAACTTGTATTCTTGGTGTGTGTGTGTGTGAATGATCTACGCTGTTGGCCGCGGGGCCTTTACAGCTTCACCGGACAAGAGGGCGAGCGTGCAACCACTACGCTCGCGCTAGAAGGGCAAGGGGGCAACTAGCTTAAGGGCGCCTCAAGGAGGAACGGCCGCGGCTTGGGCAGTCGCTATGGGAAAGGGCGTGTACTAGGTATCTCGCCGTGGTGGTCTGCACCGGCCGGCGGGCAAGGGATTCTTCAACCTCGCCGGCGAGGTCGGTGTGTGAACCTGTGTGCGGTATCTGTATCCGAAAGAAGGGATGTAAGGGCATCGGGAGGGTTGGTGAGAGCATGCCGTGGTCGGCAGTAGCAACTGATAGAAGGGGAGTTGGGTTCGGCGGCGGCTACGATTAGTGGATTACTATGATTGGACGCGTTCGCAAAATATCGGGTCGTCGCCTTTATTAATAAAGGCGCGATAAGGTTCGAGACCGAGATCGGAATGGAGATCGATATTCCGTATAAACCACGGGGCTCCGACGGCTTTGCGGAACCGTTTGGAATCTATCGATGTGAGAGCGGGCGGCGTGCCCGAACACCTCACAAGCGTACGTCATGATGGGTCGTATACAAGTTTTGTAAAGTGTCACCTTATTCCTAATGAGCATTTTACTCCACTTGCAGATCATCGGGTAAAGACGACTGAGCACAAAGGCTGCTCGGTTACGGACTCGCTGTATTCTTCGTTTCAGAGTAATTTAATTACTACCACACATTTAGTAGGAAACGCTTCGCTTTATCCAACGACTTTATGTAGGTCACCTAACTATCAAGCTACATATATTTAACTCGCCAACTAGGTATTACAAGTATATCTGGTCATTTTTAAAGGTATAAGTATAAATCGCATCTATGTTGTTAGTAGTAATAAAGCAAAAAAAAAGTTCCAACTTGACTTGACAACTACCATAACCGATAATAATGGCTTAGTGTGCATTTCTGAGCACAGAAACGCTAGAAAATGCCACAAGCAGTCACCTATCATACATTTAGCGCAGTGGTTAAGAGCTTAAGCCGCTCCGCCCACTGTGTCTAATAGTCGCGGGTTCGATTCCCGCACGGGACAAATCTCTGTATGATCCACAGTTATTTGGTTCGGTCTGGATATTTGTGTATGTGAATTTTCATGTTTGTAAACGCACCTACGATACAGGAGTAAATCCTAGTGTGGGGCTACGTTTTAAAAAAAAAAAAAATTGCCGAGCAGAACGCTGCTTAATTTTAGTGCTACAAACCAACGTTACCGGCGTAGGCCGCTTGTGGCATTTTCAAGCGTTTCTGTGCTCAGAAATGCACACTTAGCCATTATTACCGGCTATGGTAGTCGTCAGGCCAAGTTGGAATGTTATTTTTGTGTGGAGTAAAACACGGAAAGTAAGTTTTTTCATCCATGGAGAAAATCCTGCATAGCTCTTGGGGTGCGTAGGATTCGTACTGACTAATCACCCTACGCTAACGTAGGGTGATTAGTCAGTACGCCTAATCACCCTACGTTAGCGAGGGTGATTAGGCGTACGAATCACCCTCGTACGCCTAATCCCTGAAATGTCAATGCAGGGGCGTTGTCCCTGCATTGACATTTCAGGGGCTCTGGGGCTTGGAACTCACCGGTGCTCCGCTGTGTCGTATTCTGAAGAGCACGCCATCGGAGGAAGAATCAATTCGTCTCTCCCCTTACAAGCCAAATTGTAACCTAGACCATATTCATATTAAAACATCTTTGTACTTTAAAAGGTTTATTAAGACGGTGATATGAGCTATCACTTAATGGGGTAGTCATTTAGCCAAGTTGGAAACCTTAAAAACGGCTTGATAAGTTTCAATAGCAAATGGCCACAAACAAGCTTCCACCAATTCGTACTGGGTCTGCGTGGTGGAGTATGACTCTTTCTTAGTGTTGTAAAAATGAGCGCTGAAATCGAGCGTTTAGCGCTGATACGCTCACGAGCGTTGAAACACATAAAAGACGCGATTGTTTTAAGGGCCGACTCGAGCGTTTCTACAACACTACTCTTTCTCACCTTGATTTGTGAAAGACTTTTGCCCAGCGATAGGATAGTATAAGCTGATTTTATATCTTATTCCACATCCCTAGAAATACGAATCCAATTAAAACATAACGAAAGGTAGTCTTTCATCGCAATATCGTAGTATCTCTCCCATAGGTATATAGTTTGGGATTTCCATGTGTCCAGCGTAGAAAGACCCTTGGACATTGCACGTTTCGCTCTTTTATCGTATTGCTAATCTAAGGGCAAGGGGTGTGGGGAAGGCCGATAATAAATGGGCGGTGTACCCAATAGTTCTTGTAAGCCGAGTTACGTCGATCCGACAATCCCGCGGGGCTTAGGCCCCGTCAACGTAAACAAAATGCTGTTATTGCTTGTATCTTATCTCGGGGAGAAAATATTAGCCATTGCTTTCGAAGCTCCGTTTTCACTATCGGTGTTACTTGGAAAATACGTGTTTGGAGTGGCGGAGTTATTGGAAAGTTAGTTGGTTATTATGGTAATTTATGGTAGCTTTTAAGACTTGAAGTAGATTGGGACGATACATAGAATGTATCTGGCAACTTCGCTTATAAGTAATGTAGAAGTGACCATGTTCAATATTTATTTATTTATTTTTGCCAAACAGCCTTGGTGATATAACAAAAATTTTATATCATATTTTATATCACATTTACATACACTTAAAAATAATATTTGTGTTCAATTGATACAAACCAAACCAAATGGGTCGTTTCAAGGACGAATTTTATCGTTAGTCGTTGTAATTATATCTATCTATATCATTAAGCCAGATTCCTTGCGGAGTAGGCAGAGAATGCAGTTTATGTTCCAATTAATATAAAAAAATTCCAGTAGCTCATAAAATATAACTAGTTCGAACAACACAATACTAGTTTCTACACAAGACATATTTCATGTTTATTATTGTCATATTGTTTAGTATATAATATAAATAACGGGTTTAAATAATAGAATTTAAAACAAAAGACTTCTTGTAGGTAGGTTGCTAGTCGAACTCAACAGGAATCAAGCGACTCATTACCTACCTTACATTATGTAGGAAATTATATGGAAATTATATAACGGAGAATGCGCGAGAAGTCCGATGGAATGTTGTGGGAGGCACAGGGAGGTTTCAGGTCTGGAAGAGGATGTTCGGATCAAGTTTTCTCCCTCCGCAATATCGTAGAGAAGCATCTGGCAGTAGACCGGAAGGTTTTCCGCGGTTTTGTGAATCTGGAGAAAGCATTTGATAGAGTCGTGCGAAAGGGACTTTGGGACATTTTGCCAGAGTATGGTATAAACGGCACTCTGTTGCGAGCCGTCCAGTCCACCTATGTGGACAGCAAAGCATGCGTACGGGTAACATGTCACCTTGGTTTGACGTTAAAATCGGCGTCAAGGATTGCGTGTTGTCCGCTAGACTGTGTATAATGTATCTGGATAAAAGTCTTTAAAGACTGAATGCGATGAATGAAGAGGTAAAAATGGGTGATCTAGCGGTAAACCACTTATTGCATGCAGATGACGCGGTTTTGATAGCGCCAACAGCTACTGATCTGCAAACACTGGTCACAGTTATGAGAGACGACTGCATGAACCTGGCTCGAGGTAGGCTAGTCTGGCTCGAGCGGTGTGGTTGCAAGCTCACCCTCTTGTCCGGTGAAGCTGTAAAGTCCCCGCGGACAATAGCGTAGATCATTCACACAAACATACACACAAATAACGTCAACTGAAAGACACGTACCTTCTCAGAGATCGCCACAACAACCGCCAATATACTTTTAAAAAGTATAAATTCAAACATCATAAACTAAACCACATTTCTTCCAACTTATTATTCACTGGAAAGGCATCTTAAGTAAGTTTTCTTGTTTCCGACGAAGCGTCGCAGTGGCTGTTATAAAAACTAGAACTTAGTTCAAGTAAAGTCTATATCACAGTCTGGGAACTATAATAAATGCCAAAGTTAGTATGTCAGTCAAACACTCTAATTTTTGCAGAAAGACATTATTATATTTTGAAATGAATACATTTTGTCTGGCAGTAATGTGTAGAAACCCCCATTTTCTCAAAACCCCAAATTTTCAAAATACTTGATTCTCAAAATATTAGATTGCCTACATATTTGAATCCAAATATATTTTCAGTAAGGTCTGGATCATATTTTGCAATTTTAAGGAGTTCTACGGTTGTGTTTTACGGATTTTTTTTAGTATTTTCAATGTTATCATTTGTCTTTTATTTCTAACGTAAGGTATCGCGCACTTGCTGGGTCGTAAACTTAATATCTGTATGTTAAGCCATACAACTATACATAAATGATGATAAAATATAGTGAGAGAATTAAATGCAATAAAAAGCAAGTCTGCTCTATCTATCTATCTATAACCTCACACCAGATCCCTTGCGGGGTAGGCAGAGAGTACAGAGTTCCAACAGGTTCTTTCATTACATACCTCTCTGGCTTCCTCGACTCTCATAGTTCGTCTCATACACGCTCGCCGGTTACGGAGACTTTTGACTTTTCCATCAGATAAGACTCGGTTTATTTGGTCGTGGTAAGATAGTCTAGGTCTTCCCCGGTACCTGCATCCTTCCACTTTCACATTGTATATCTGTTTTGTCATTTTTTCCTCTGGCATTCTTTCTATATGCCCGAACCAACGGAGCATGCCCTTTCTCATCTTTACACCGATACTATCTTTCATACCTACTCGCTGTCTTATTATGCTGTTGCTAATGCGGTCGGTCAGTTTTACTCCGCACATCTTCCGCAGAGCTGGCATTTCTACCGAATTTATCCTACTTTCATTCTCCTTCTTACATACCCAGCTCTCGCTACCATATAACAGCGTTGGGACAAGAACTCCGTTATGTATGGCCAGCTGCGCCTTATGGCTTAAGTGCCGGCTCCCGAGTAGCTTTCCCATCGCACCATTCACTCTGTTCCCTGCACTCACTCTTCTCTCTATGTCAGCGGTGTATTTCCCATCCTTACTGAAGGCGCATCCAAGATATACAAACTCATTCACTTGCTCCAGCACATCGTTACCCACCACAATCCTTACATTTGTTCTGGTTTCTTCCCTTTCAAAAACCATAATCTTGGTTTTCTTAACATTCAAATGTAAGCCATTGATCATGCAGTCGTCTTTCATAACTGTGACTAGTGTTTGCAGATCAGTGGCTGTTGGCGCTATTAAAACCGCGTCATCTGCATAAAGTAGATGGTTTACCACTAAGTCACCCATTTGTACACCTTCATTCATCGCTTTCAGTCTTTGAAGACTTTTGTCCAGATATATTATAAACAGTCTAGCGGACAACACGCAATACTGCTTGACGCCGATTTTAACGTCAAACCAGGGTGACCTGTTACCACCCACCCGTACGCATGCCTTGCAGTCCACATAAGTGGACTGGACGGCTCGCAACCGAGTGCCATCCATACTCTGGCAAAATGTCCCAAAGTCTCTTTCGCACAACTCTGTAAAATGCCTTCTCCAGATCTACAAAACCGCAGAATACCTTCCACCCCACTGCCAGATGCTTCTCTACGATGTTGCGGAGTGAGAAGACTTGATCCGAACATCCTCTTCCAGACCTGAAACCCCCTTGTGCCTCGCACAACATTCCATCGGACTTCACGCGCATTCTCCGTTCAATAATTTTACCGTACACCTTGGCTGCCAAGCTGATCAAACTGATGGCTCTGTAATTGGCGCAGTCATATTGTGAACCCTTGCCTTTATACAAGGGTAGTATGACTGCGCGGCGCCAATCTGTAGGGACTCTACCGGTCCTCCAGCAAAGGTTTGCAAGGGCCCGGAAAGCGTCCCGGACGCAAGGTCCACCATATTTGATCATCTCGGCAGATATCATGTCTACTCCCGCAGCTTTACCGTTTTTCATACTTCCTATCGCCCATTTAACTTCTTCCATAGTGATGTCCTCCGTTGATTCTGGTGCCGCAATCTCGCCTTTGGGCACGTCTGCGGCATCAGCATCCGGGTCATCTCCATACATTTCTCCAAAATATTCACTCCACCGGTTTAGCACAGCTTGTGTGTCAGTAAGAATGTCACCATCTTTAGATTTTATCCTTTCCATTCTGGAGCCTGACGAATCACCTCGAGCCTTTCTCACCTTGCTCCAAAAGAGTTTGGTGTTGTTCTCGAAGTTCTTCGCCAGCCTCTCCTCCTCAATCATACTGGCTCTTTCACGCTTTTCTTTCATTAAAGTTTTAGTGGCATTCTTGCATTGCCGGTATATTTCTTTCCTCATCTCTGTCATACTGGCATTCAGGTTCAAAGAAGATACATAGTCCTGCCACGCTTTCTTCTTACTTTCTACGGAGCTTTGCAACTCCGCATCCCACCATGCATCACCTTTTGCTGTAATATGCTTCTTTGAGCAACCACGTACTTCTTTCGCGGATTGCACCAAACTCTCTTTCAGGCTATTCTAGCATTCATCTACATTTAAGTCCGAAGAGCCTGCTGTCAAAAGCTTGTCCCGGACTCTATCTTCATACATTCTCCTCACGCTCTCATCTTGCAACTTTTCAACCTTTAATCTTTCAAGGTCTCCGAAGGGGATACGCTCTCGCCAGTGCCTCCACTTCCTGAACAGACCACTAAACCGCGCAACTACGAGATAGTGGTCTGATTCCAGGGTGGGGCCTCTATACGCACGCGTATCTTGTAGTTTGCTTCGGAGACGGTTATCAACCAGGATCAGATCTATCATGCTTTTTTGTTCATTCCTTCTCCACGTATACATATGTATGTCCTTGTGCTGGAATATCGTGTTAGACACAAGGAGACCCCTTGCCAAACAAACATCTACAATGAGCTTACCTGCATCGTTCACTCTCTTATCACCATAAGGACCCAGAGCAGCGTCGCAAGTTTGCCGCCTGGTTCCTACCCATCCGTTCAGATCGCCACACAAAATCACCTTTTCGTTAGCCTTAGCCAAATCCAGAACTTCCCTGACATTATCCCAAAACTTCTCAAGGTCCTGGGGTGTCGACGAGCTTACGGGAGCATATGCTGCGACCAAAAATACTCTAGTGACACCCAGTTTTAAACGGACCCAGAGAAGTCTCGCATCGCACAGGCGATAATCTCTCACTTCAGAGGCCAGGCGACGGGACAGCAAGATACCCACCCCCATGCTGGCACGACTGCTCTGCGGTACCCCAGACTACAGAGCCATCGTTCCATCAGGAAGACCACAGGTTTCACTGCCCTTCCGCTTAGTCTCTGTTACACACAGAGCATCCAGGCGTCTCTCTTTCATCACATCAATCACCTCATGCATCTTATCTTCCATACCACCTCTTACATTCCAAGTGCCTATTCGGCACTCTGCACCCCACGACTCGCCAGTTCGGGCCCGGCGTGATGGGTGGCGGCCCCCATCGCCGCTTCCACCTATATTCGTACCGACGGGGGCGGGCCGGTACGCGTCGCCTCGGGGGGACGCCCTAGCCCGCACTGCGGTACGTCTTCGGTCCAAGATTGCAGCCATAATGACTGGCAGGGGTCGCGACGAGCACGCTCTTGGACAGACCTCCAAATCTGCTGTTTTTGCCAGTGGTAGATTATATACAAAACAAATTATTTGGTTTTTACTTTTAAATAAATATGATTGTAAAATTGTGATAATACTTTATGAATAAACCTTAGGATTTGAATCACTTCTTTTATTTAACTGAAACAAAAAACAAGATTTCTAAATAAAATCACCTAACTACGTTAACAAAAAATTTGAATTCTTATTTCTTCTTTTCAAGAACGCTGCAAAAAATCGTATCTCTGCCGATGTGTGAAATAATATAACATTGTCTTTACATGAACCAAGGAGCGAAATAAAACAGTAAGGGAAATCTGGAGAAATTGAGGAAATTTCGTTCCGATTCTCCCAAAACGTCCAAAATACCTTGGCCGCGATAGGCAAATATCATTAGAAAGGTTTTTCTTTAGTACGGTTTTGATTTGATGAATTAACATATTTAGTATGTAGCTAATCGAATATTAACTTATCTGATGAGGGAAAAAGGGAAAACAAATGTAGCTTTCCTAGCGATTTTTTTTTTCCAATATCACTCTGGAGTCTTGAATTGTGCCCGGTATATTGCATTAGGCTCGCCCCTTTATTTATTATTACATGAGATCTAACATCGTTGGTCAAAAGTCGGTATATACACCTCTGCCACCCCCGCTTGGAAAATAGAGGCGTGACGGTGTGTGATGAGGGAAAAGGTTTGAAGCGGTAAAATCTAATTTGCACTGACATTTATTGAGACAGACACTAACTGCCGCCCCCCTGCACCAACATCAGGCTTTCGGGGTTGCGGACGCAAGGGGCGGGGGCCTTGAGCGTCCTTCACGAGCGACCCCGAGGAGTCTCCCCCCGAAGGCGGGCTCTTCAGAGTGCGGCACAAGAGGGGCACCGGTGCGTTCCATACGGAGATCCCGGAGCCCCTACAAAGTGCTGATGTCGGCCACCCTGGGGTTTTTAGTCGGTAGGAATCCGACACGCCCCGCGAGCGTCCCCCGAGACTCGCGGAGGTCCTATGCACGATTTTCCCCAGATAAAAAAAAGACTAACTGCAGGTTTCAATATTTAACTCAAGGATAGATTTGCTTACTACGGATAGGGTTTTGACATATTTTGTTTGGAAAATCTATCAAAATTCTACTGACAGTAAGCAAATCAATCCAAGAGTAGAATATTGAAACTCGCCATAAGAAGAAATTAAGTGGATTCATGCTAAAAGACATCTTGGACATTGGTCTCCTCCAAACATCGCCATGTTAAGGGCCTACCATTTATCAGTCATTTATCGCCCGGAAGAGTGACAGTCATGCAATTACTTTACAAAAGAATAATAAGGGACGGTTATATCGAGTGCGCGCGCGCTCCGAAATAAACGACATATGTGCAAAAACAGTTTTTTATAAAAAAAATTTGCCTGCCTCATTGGTCTGGTGGCAAAGCGTATCGCTTTGTGATCACGAGGTCCTGGGTTCAAATCCTAGGTCGGACAAATATAGTTATTCTAACGAAAAATTCCCAGTATGAGTCCGGAGCCTGGAATTGTGCCCGGTATATGGCAATAGGCTCGCCCCCTATTACATGAGACCTAACATCGTCGGCGAAAAGTGGGTGTACTCAGTACACCTCTGCCACCCCCTCTGGAATATAGGCGTGGCGGTGTTTTTTATAATTTTCTAAAAAACTCACTATGAAATAAAAAATCTTTTATAAAAAAATTGTAAAAATAAATATTTGAAGTCGGTGTCAAGTAACCGACTGCACCAACCAGCACCGACTTCAAATATTTATTTTTTTGGTTTTTGAAGTCGGTTTACCTTTTTTTTTAAAAGATTTTTATTTTACAATTTTAAGTGACGAGTGAATTATTTAGTAATCATTTAGAATCATCAAAATCGGTTCATAAGCAAAGAAGTTATAAAAAAAGGATGAATTATGAACCTCCTTTTTTGAAGTTGGCTAATATACTGCTTAGTTTTATAGTAGGGTACCTATAGGATAGACGTAATACCCATAATATCTCAATTTACACATGCCTATTGTTTGTCGTTAAGGAGTTCCCTGGTGTATCTTCTAAGTCCAAGGTCCAATACCAATGAAATTAAAATGGGACCACCGCGAAGCTATACTGAACCCAATGCAAAAAAATTTATCAAAATCGGTCCACAATTGACGGAAATATCGCTGAACATACATAAAAAAAGCATACATACAACCGAACATAGGACCTCCTCCTTTTTGAAGTCGGTTAAAAATACTAAGTCCCTAAACCTGAAGGAAACCTGGACGACCACCGATTTTGTGCGAATCGCACAAAGCCGGTTGTCATAGCGATCTTTAACGGAGGCCTTTCTTCTGCAGTGGACGTCTTTTGGCTGAAGAAGAAGAATTAGGTACATGGTTTTTATGTTGTAAAAGAACAATAAAATCTCACTGTTACACTTACATTTTCCAAGCGCAAATGACAAAGATTTACTTTAAACACACATTTTGATGCTATACGCATCCAGCGTATTTAGTCGCGACCTTCATCACCTTATCACATGAGCGTAGCGGGTAGAATCTGGCTGCATACAGGACAAGGCCCCTAGTCGTGGCGATCTTTAACTGAGGTATTTGTTCTGCAGTGGACGACGCTGAAGTAGAAGAAGTAGGTTCATAATTTTGTAAAAGAACAATGGTACCTAAGGCGGTGGTACAAATATAACCTACGGTGCTCAAACATGGGCATTAGCTGAACAACAGAAGTTCAAACAAGTTTTTCAATAGAGCTTTAGAAAGCAGAATATTAGCTGTGAAACGGATCGACCACGTCAGAAATATTAGTCTGCGCTCTAGTGCTCGTATTACGGTCGTAGGTATGAAAGTAGCAAAGCTGATGTATGAGAGAGTTGGCCACGTACCACGCATGGACTTGCAGAGGTGGGCAAACGCCGTCACAAACTAGATACCCAGCGGAAGTCGCAGATAAATTGGTAGACCTAGGCAAAACGTGGCACGACGATTTAGACACCTTTACGGGTACTTTGTGTCCATGGATCGACAGTTGTGGAGATATAGAGGGGAGGCCTTTGCCCAAGAGTGAGATTGTAAAAAAAGCTAAAAAAGATCAATCAAATATTACTGTCACACCTAAATTTCCCAAGCAAAGGTGACTAAGATTTACTTACACATTGTGCCGATAATATTATATTCCAGTTTAATAGAGAGGTGTGTGTTGCTGTCATAGCACAATTTCAGAATCCATTTTACTATTGGAAATTATTCGAAAGAAAAACTCATGTAATACTTTTTTGTGCTAGGCTTCGAACCCAAGACCTCGTTTTTGCCAGCCACACCATAGGATACTAGATCACTAATGCAGTATTTCTCTTAAAATAATATCAAATTAATTCACTCCGCCTAGTGGATCAAATAGTCGCGGGTTCGATTCCCGTACGGGACATACTTTTGTGTTACCCACAATTACTTGTTTCAGTCTGGGTATTTGTGTATGTTAATTTTCATGTTTGCAAACACATCACACACAGCAATAAATCCTAGTGTGTCCCCAAAAGTAGCCCGTTTAAAGTATTTGTTAGAGTATTTAACCTCCCCCCCAAATTTTCATCAAATTCCCTAACACTCCGTTGTACATTTATTGCTATCATACCGAGAACAATTCCAGGACCTGACTGTCACTGAGAAGCAATCGATAGAAAAACCCTACTAACACTTTGTCTAACCTAGGATTCAAACCCCGGACCTCAGCATCGCCAGCCACTCCATAGGCTACTTGACCAATTACGTCGCATTCACCCTATATCGAAATAGGTGTATCCCCCCAAATGTTTATTCAATTCCGTGCCTCATATGTAGCTACACCCTAATGTAGGGAAGAAATTAAATTATCTACAAAATACGTTTCCCTTGGACTTTTCAAGCGTGTATTTTTTTTTATATTTGATGGAATTTGTACTGTACCCTCGGAGTCGATAAAACGGACCGCAATAACGTAATACTGTTTATTCTTTTCTTTTTAGGTACTTAATATTATTAGATCCGGTATTGAAATAAATGAGATACTGGCAAAATATATAATTTATTTCTTTGGATATTTGTTTTTGCTGAATGATGAATTAGAAATATGTAATTATTTTGGACGTTACGCAGCGGAGTTAAAGTTGATATTTCAATTTATTTGTAATCGAGGTAAAATACTCTTAGGCTCTTTATAAAATGTGACGTAGGATGTGCACAGAGAGTCTGCGTACTATTATGCACGAGTCTTCACAGATGGTTTAAAAATAAAAGATAATTTAATCAAAACTTGGAAGGGTATGACTATTCATTGTATAAAAAAACCCACACACACGAGATTAAATAGCAGAAAGTATTAATTTGAATTTGTTTTATTTTTCGACTGCCTTGTTGGTCTAGTGGCAAAGCGCATCGCTTGGTGATCACGAAGTTCTGGGTTCATATCCTAGGTCGGACAAATGAAGTCTTTCTAAAGAAAATCTTTCCAATATGAGTCCGGAGTCTGGAATTGTGCCCGGTATATGGCAATAGGCTCGCCCCCTATAACATAAGACCTAACATCGTCAGCTAAAAGTGGGTGTACTTAGTACACCTCTGGCACACCTGCTTGGAAAATATAGGCGTGACGGTGTGTTTTTTTAGGAACTCTATTTGTCGTTGCTATTTTTCTAGTCAAAAAATCTCAGTCTGAAACAGTTCGATATTACACCTAATACTACAATAGGGTCGCCCCCGATCGTATAGTATATATACCGGGCACGATTCCAAAATCCGAACTTCTATACTCTTTTCGGATAAAAAATACTCCACCCCACTAAACCAAAATTCAGTGAAAAATATATGTAATAAAGCCATTATACAAACATGTTTCCATGTATCAAGTTATTAAATAAATATGATTCATTAAATTACAGGTGCATATGAGAGCCACTGTTTTCGAGTAGTCAACAAAGTATAATTAATTAACTAATTAATTATATCCAGCGTATGTTGTTACTGCAGCCGTCAAGTGTTATAGACTGTTGTCCGATATTGCAGAAATTTTGTGTCACTTTGTGAGATATCAATGTTAATTCGGAAGAGACAGAAGCAAAAAGAAAAAAAAAATAGTTGTAAAATTTATTATATTTTTTGTTTGTTTGATTGATGTATGTAATTGCCCTACTCTAATGGCCGGTTTCAATATCTAACTCAAGAATATATTTGCTAACTGTCAATAGAATTTTGACAGATTTTCCATACAAATTATGTCAAAATTCTATCCGTAGTAGGCAAATCTACCTTTGAATTAAATATTGAAACCGGCCTTTTTATTTAATTATAGATCGTTTCGTATTTTTCTTAACCGCAAGTAGTAGAGGTATACTGTGTACACTCACATTTCGCTTATGATGCCACTTGACACAATTTCATACTGCAACTGCGAATTTCTCTATTTAAAGATCCCAGAAACAAAATGTGTGCATAAAAACCAAATAAATATATTATTTTCTGCTTTCTAGTATTATGTGTTTATTTTCTTGTTGAGTGTTCACTTCCTAGTTTTATTTAAATTTTGATGTATCTAACACATCAGAAAGTTAGTTTAAAATCACAACATTTGTAATCAACAGACATAGAACCAAACAGACAGAAAAAAAGGTTAGTGTATACAAATTTTTTAAAAATCACTCTTCATATTCGAAAAACTTATAAATTATCACGCTGATAAATGACTAAACCGAAATAGCTACGCGTCTACGAATCCGCTACGAAACATCTACGCGTCTACGTAAAAAAACTAGACTCGCGCAATCCTTCGACGCGGTATTATATTTAAATATTCGCACCTAAAAAGTAACAATGAAAATGTTTCTGAAGATTTATTACAGTAACCCTCTCAACAGATATTCAGAGGTCGAGTCCTGAGAGCCCGCATAGCGGAAATTTATCCTCGCCGAACGACGGTCCCCACTTTGCGTGTGTACTGTATGTATAATAAGACCGAGTAAATGACAATTTGAATTTCAAAAGTAGGTAGATAAGTTAAGCGCTGCGTGACTTGCGCATTTCACACGGTTCTTCGCGAGCTCGTCGGAGTTGACGTTGATGAGAGTCAGTATTCTCCCGTCCTCTGTGAGGGGCGGTCGTGTTGCGTCAGAATTTTACGACCCTAGTTAGTACGCGATCGTATATTATATAACTAGTGCTGTTTGTTTTGTGAGTCAACCGTATTCAGTGCTACGGATGTTCCAAATTTGAAAAGGTAATTTTTTATATAAATTGTTTGAAATTTTATAATTCTCAGAGATAATCCAAGAAGTTCATTTAAATAGTCCATTAAATACTAGCCGGGGTTTTAAGGCCTCGTAAATAATGCAAATATAGCTTTCGGTACGCGAACCCTCGTATTTTAAGGTCTCGTAATACGGTTAATTTGTATCTTTTATCTGCTCCTATGTGGGACTCTGCTCGATTCTGAATTGAAAATTTCAAAGTTAATGTCGTTTGGGCATCCCTAATTTTGTTATATTAATTTCATTTGATACCAACGGAATAATTAATAAGGTTTAATAAATTCCGTCTGATCTATTTCTTATTCTATCTTCAGAGACATCAATGGAAATTGATGTAATAAAGAATACTTGAATTTATTTTACCCTACAATTTGATCGTTTAATTTAGATACCATTATAATTTTACAATATTATTTAAGAAGCAATTGTCTAGGGAAACTTGGATCAATTTTGTAGCTGTTTGGTAGTAATCAGTTTTTTAACAGTATTTAGGTATATGTATATGAATGGGAGGTATGCGTAGCTAGATGGTAGAATCAAATGGTATAAGTACCTATAAGAAATTTTATATTTGCATTTTTTCAATGACGTTTGTTTTATCACTATTTAGGTTTTGAATTTCGTTAGATAAAAAAGTAATGAGATTAGTTATTATACTTTCCGAGCTCAGTGGTGTGCCATGGGAGAGGCCTACGTCCAGCAGTGGACTAACACGGGCTGATGATGATGATTATGAATTTCTAAGATATTTTAGGCGGTATTGTAATAATAATATAATGGCTACCAAAAAAAATAGATGGCAAGAAGGTATTCAGAACTCTAAAATAACTTTAAACATCGAGATTATATCAAATGCAAAAATCGTATATAAGAAAAATCAAGATAGAAAAAGAAACTGCACGGTAACTCTTTTGAAAATCTGAGTTTCAGTTAAAAAAATTTGGATAAAATTAAAATAATGACCTTAGTAGAAATATGGATTACAGTCTTCTACAAACATCCATCTAAATGCTTTTATAATAATAAAATAAAAAAAAAACAAAAATATTTTGCCTCTATCGATCTATACCATTACGCTAGATCCATGATAGGAGAGGTCTACACTCAGTAGTGGATTAATACACGCTGATTAATGATGATGATGACATTATTAAAAAAAAACAATCACAACGACTTCCGTTTTCCAAATTCAGAGACGACAAATAAATCTCAGTCCAATAATAAAAAAAATAACATTTCCTCAGCCATGCGACCTCGACAGCTGTCTTTCAGCCAGTGCCGTTAAGAAAACTGTATCCACTGAAATTCAGAGGCCCTCAAATGGGACAAATTCAATAATATTTACATTTCTCACGAAGGCCAAGGAAAACAGGGAAGATAGAATATTTTCCTGTCATAAAATGTATATGGTACTAGCGACCGCCCGCGATTTTGTTTGCGTACGATTCTTTATAAAAATAATATTTATAGCCTATATTATTCTGATGTAGAAGCTGTATTACTGTAAAGGACCTATGTGTAATTCGAATGCTATTATAAGGTTTATTACAAACAGGGAAAATAGAAGATTTTTTCTCTCAAATCCCAAAAACTAAATCAAATGTATATAGAACTAGCGGCCGCATGTGACTTTATCTACCTCTGTTTCTTTATAAATTATTAGCTTCTGCCTGCGACTTCGTCCGCATCGAGTTTAGACAGGAACCTAACACTTTTCCAGGATAAAAGTATCCTATGTGTTAATTAGGAAATAAATTTTATCCAAATCCGTTTACCCGTTTTGCGTGATTGAGTAACAAACATCTATTCATCCAAACATAAAATATTATTATTTATTTTATTATTGATTTACTGTAAAGTTTCATTAAAAATTCGTTCAAAGTTTTTGCGTAACGGAGGAACGGAACGTAAACAAACAATATTATGTACATTCATAGTCACAAACTTTCACGTTCTTAATATGAATAGGATTCCTAGAGTAGAGCCTTTACACAGCAGTGGGATATTAACAGCTAGATCTATACACGATGTGCTTGAAAAGCCGTTTCCTTAGCGATAAATAAGAGTAAGTAGCGTTCGATTTGATCAGTCTGAGATGGGTGATCGTTTGGATTTCATATTCAAGCGCCTCCGTGCTTTGAAAGCCACTTTAAATCGTTGGTCCCTGTTATCTCTTGTTGTAGTTATCAAGCTAAGTTGGAAGACTCCAAAAGATTAAAACAGCATGTGGCCACAAACCTGCCTCCGCTTATATATATTGAGCCCGTGTGGTTGAGTGTGACGTATTCTCTCTCACCTTGATTTGCGAGAGAAGGATTCCTGATCCCCACTGCTGGATATGGGATCCAGCAGTGGGACGGTTAAGGTTGATTTATATAAATTATATCGAAATAAAAACAGCTTAGTTATAGCACTAAAAGTTATACCACTTATTAAAATATTTATGTAATAAAAAGAAAATATTTTATCCGCCTCCTACGTGATTTTGCTTTGATGCTACGCGATAATAGATTAGTACTTTTTTAGGACTTTCGTGTCTATAAATATTATGAGCAAATAATATGAAAATATTGTCACGCCAGATCTCTGGCAAGCCTTGTAGAAGCTATACAGCTTCAATTGGCACTATCCTTAATGACCTCTCTCGCTTGTTCGCCTTTTATAGTTTGTCGCATACATATAATGTGAATAGCATTCAAATTAAATGTGTTATTTCGATTTTTAAACCGTTAGATTAAAGTATGGAATCACTATCATATATATATAGAGAGTATAGCGACAGTTACAATTTTATAACATTAACATAAAGACAATTTGTCTAATACTTAAATTTATAAATGTAATTTAAATCACACTTTCTTAAGAGCACAGGGGTATATTTAAGTATAAGCACCTTTCTTCTATTACTAATGTAAACGGAATTAAGTATTAAAAATTATTTCATTTACTACTTGGATTTTTATCACTACAGTCTTCTAGGAAACTCTATTTATAATCCGTAATAATAATTGAGGCTCACTTCCTTATCGATATGGAGGCCGAAACAATTTGTTTCGGAATATCTGTCTGTCTCTCTTTCTGTCTGTCTGTCTTTTTGTGTTTCAATCACGCAATTTCAATAAAACTTGGTATGGTAATAACTTATACCCTAACTTAAAATCTAGGATACTTTTTATCCCGGTAAAATCAACCGATCCCGGAAATTTGTGGGATAAACCATAAAACTTATTATTTTAAATATTATTAGTCGCAAGCTGCAATGGTACGTTAAAATGTGTAATTTGCCTACAGATATTGCACTCGGGTTTTTTTCCTTACCATAAACTCTTCAATGGTTAAAAGCACGCTCCCGAAATTGTTATTACACATTTGATTTAGATACTCAGATACGATTTGTTGCACGAACTGATGATGCAGTCAGGATTGTCTTCGGGAGTGAATTCTTTAACGATGAATGACCCGAACACGATTTTTGCATATTAGTTCGTTTAAGATACCTACACATGACTGATCATGATCATGAAATGTGCTGACAAAACTTTGTTGCATACTTAGCTCTCATGGCTCTCATACAATAAAAAATAACTCATCGGTACGCTATCGCTAAAAGTGGCCAATGGAACCACCCAATTACTCCCTCCTGACCCTTCGTGTACTTTTTTTAAATATTGTTACTCCAGATATTTAGCAGGGTAGGCAGAGAAAGTTTCCATGAGAGCCATTTTACCAATAATTATGAAAATATGGTAATAAATAGATAAACTGGTAGTCCTTTTCAGAAAGAGAGTACCTAGGTATTGTGTATAAAGTATGTTTTTTTCGTTGAATGAGACTGTGCTATAGTTTAGTTCATATTTTACAAAGACTTTCTGTGAGGGCTAAGACGTAACCTGTTGATAGAAAAATGATCGACTACATTGTTCAATAACGAAAATTTACTAATTTTAAAGTTGCCTTTCAAATACTCTTGCAAAACGATGGTGGCTTGGTTTACGCGTTAAAACGTAGACAGCTCACAACTTCTTCTTCAGCCGAAAGACGTCCACTGCAGGACAAAGGCCTCCCCTAAAGACCGCCACAACGACCGGCTTTGTGCTGTACGCATTCAACTTCTACCCGCGACCTTCACCAGGTCATCGGTCCATCTTGTAGGGGGCCTACCCACTCCACGTCTTCCGGTACAACTCACAACTTACTTTATCAAATTATCGCAAGTACGATTCCCACACGGGAATACTAATAGACAGAATTCATTTGTGGATCTGACATGTGTAGATCTGATTTTTTCTTAGGCTCATATGGCTATTTGTACCATAAGAAAACCTAAACACGTGCTTTTTTATTTTTCTTTCTCTGTGTGTTCGTCCGTACTAATCTTCGGCGGACCCGATTTTAAATGGAATGTTACTTGAAGATGGAGGACTTTTCAGAGATTATTTTAGGTTACTATGAGAGTGGAGGAAGCGAGAGAAATATGTTGAACCAGGGTAAGAACCTGTTGGAACTTTGTACTCTCTGCCTATCCCGAAAGGGATTTGGATGATATAGATAGATTTTAGGTTACTTTTGATCCCGGAAAAATGCATGAGTCCAGCAGGAGGGTTTTTATTTCACCATACTAACACGGCTGAAAGGGTTTAAAGCAACTTAATATGGAGGTGTTAGGCTTAGGTTTTGGAATAATATATACAGGATGTGCTGGAATGGAATTATTGTCTGCCTGTCTCTTGGTGTTTCAATCACGCAAATACTACCGAACTGATTTGAATGAAATTTGGTATGGTAATAACTTATACCCTAAATAAAAATAATAAATACTTTGCCTACACATGAATTTCTCCATGAACTGATATTGGACTCAGGTTCGTCTTCTCACGAGAAACTCTTCGGTGGTTAAAAGCGAGTCATCTGAATACACGACCATGCATCGACCGACGATGCATTCAGGATTGTCTCTTCTGGAGAAAAACTTTAACGATGAATGGCCCGTACACGAAACTTTGTATAATAATTTATTTAAGATCTTAACATAATTTTGATCATGAACATGAACTGTATATTCTTACGAAAAGGCTGACACGACATGTACTGACAAAAGTTTGTTACATACTTAGCTCGCAAGGTACCTTTTTTAAATGTTATTTCGCCAGATTACGATATTTGGCAGGGTAGGTAAAAAAAGGTTGAGACGGCGTTAGCGTTAAATAAGATTGCGCTTTAGAGACTCATATCAAATTACAAAATAAACGCGTGCGTAGCCGAAAAAACGCGTGAATAGAATGAGACTTAAGTAACTAAAATACACCTTTAAAACTTATATTAAAGCTATTTTTTCTCAGAAGTTTCATTGAGCTTGATATATTTATTTTTTCATCGGCGCAAGGCAGACAAATAATTTATACTATTCATTTACAATCCCTCAGCCTTCGACTTTCATTTGAAATCTAATTTTATACGAAACGATAATCATTTGAAGTAATTTATTTTATACCAAACACGTTTCTGACCCCTAAAGTCGCAAAGATGAAGAGCGTAAAATGGAACTATTCTGTGATGAAAATTGAATTATTTCTTCATTCGGTTGAGTGCCTCCTCTTTACCACAGTCTATTCTCTTTTGCATGGCATGAATGTGTAATAGACTGGTAAATGTTCGTCCGTTCTATTTGTTTTATATAGCTGTTGTCTTTATTACAAATTCTGAACAGCTTACTTGTATAAAGTTTTGTTCATGTTGAATAATAGAGATGTTGCGTGTTCGTTTTTTTTTGTGATTACTGCGGGAATTACGTTTCTAAACCAGAAAGAGTTTGATATAGAGTGTACTTTCCTTTAGGTTAAAGCTCTATTGGATATCTTGGTAGTAATACTTTATTTTTCAGGAGAAGAATAAAACTGTTTAAAAAAATCGTACGTTGAATTTTTGACGGAGAACTCCCTCGATATGGCATTGACTTGTGATTTCTTGTTGTTTTTTTTTATAAAAACATACGTCCATCCTAGGATTTATTCCTGTATCGTGGGTGCGTTTAAAAACATGAAAATTAACATACACAAATACTCACACCGAAACAAATAATTGTGGGTCACACAAAGACTTGTCTCGTGCGGGGATCGAACCTGCGACTCAGTGGGCGAAGCGGCTTTAGCTCTTAACCACTGCGCCAAATTATCCGTTATTTGTATACGAAGAACAAAGATGCAAGAAGCTTATTTTAGAAAATAAGTATCTGATGATGTTTACATATTGAGTTCGAAGGTTAACGCGAATGTGTAACACATAAAATAAAACAATTTTTGGGTATTTCTCGCGGTTTATTTTTGCTTTCTTTAATTTCTCGATGTTCCAAGTGCTTTGCAGCACCTTTGACCATGCACCCCTCCCGTGACTATGGGCGCTGCAAAACACTCTAAACGTTGGAAACTTAAAAATAATAAAATAACAGCGATAAAATCCGAAAAATTGTTTTGATATCATCTGATACTGTTTCTAGTATTATATAGTTCATTTCAAAAACAGTTTGTTTGATACAATAAAATTCAAAAAACAGTGTTATTTGCAACGAAAATCATATTCACATTGCTATTGTTAATAGATATAACTAAAACTCAATAATCTGCTTACATCAAATGAGCTCTCGAAGATAAACCTTATTAAACCGCAAATCCATCCATAATGTAACTAAAACTCGAAAATAAATATGCTGAAACATTCATTACCAGCCTACATGAAACATTATTTGAATAAAATCAAAGCGTGACTAAAAAATAGGCCCTACATTCCTTCAATACAACACATTTTTATACGAATTTGCATTTGCATTATCTATCGAGAGGCGCACATGGTTATATTAGGATTAGCATATTTTAATATTAATACGAAGGCTGGAACGCATACTGGTCTTCCAAATTACATATTTGGCATATTTGAAATATTTAGCGAACCGCAGAGGGCGCGGCAAAACCATGTTTTTAGCCACATTACAAAATAAAGTTAAAATACCTACACTTTTGTAATTAACTTCCAGTTTTATGCTCTGGTGGTTCGGGCATTTAAAAGTCTAACATAGGCAAGAATCTTGATGGAGATATAATGTATAATAAAGTATATCATACTATGAGGTGATAGGTCATACTCTTCCACGGAGACACAATGCGGATTAGTGGTGGCATGTTTGTAGTTTTATCAAGCTGCCTATAAGGTATCCAACACGCTCAACTGCTATCACGTCAAACCGGGTTGGATGCCTTATAAGCAACTTGATAAATTCTTACAAAAGATGGTCATAAGCCTGCCACCACCAAATTGCATTGGGTACGCGCTATCTAATAGTTTAGCATGATTTCCGAAGCATATAGGTGCTTAAAAATGAAATTCAACAAACAGTCACTTCCCTAGTATCAACCAAACCAAACGCTACAGCTGCTACTGATAGTTAATAATACCGTAATCCTGCGCTTATAAATAAAATAAATAGACATGTTTTTTGGCCAAACTGGTGTGTCTCGGCAAAGGTCTTCCCCTTTTTTCTTCAACGATCTCTTTCCCCCTTCAATGATATCTATTATGCTCGATATGCCCGTCATCGCGCTACCGCTTTCTGAGCCTGCCTCGACGGCGATGACCTTGTTGTGGGACCCATTCGGTATACAGTTTGGCCTACCGATTTGTGTCCATTCGGTTCAGATAAATATAGTTTAAGAATTTATTTACAATTTCATTCAATGATTTTCAATTTAATAATGCTAATGCTTTTGTTCATTAAATACTATCGAGTACCTATCATATGTGCGGAGTGAAGCTGACCGACCGCATTAGCAACAGCATAGTAAGACAGCGAGTAGGTATGAAAGATAGTATCGGTGTAAAGATGAGAAAGGGCCTGCTCCGTTGGTTCGGGCATATAGAAAGAATGCCAGAGGAAAGAATGACAAAACAGATATACAATGTGAAAGTGGAAGGATGCAGGTACCGGGGAAGACCTAGACTATCTTACCACGACCAAATAAACCGAGTCTTATCTGATGGAAAAGTCAAGAGTCTCCGTAACCGGCGAGCGTGTATGAGACGAACTATGAGAGTTGAGGAAGCCAGAGAGGTATGTAAGGAAAGAACCTGTTGGAACTTTGTACTCTCTGCCTACCCCGCAAGGGATCTGGCGTGAGGTTATAGATAGATAGATAGACCTATCATATGATATTGGTATTTAAGATAAACCTCATATCAATATATCCAGTATAGCCGACAGTAATGTGCACTTTAACCAGTAAGTTCTAATTCAATGCATTGGAGATGGTAATCTAGTTATTTATCGACTTTAACGACTTCAATTCGGATTGAAATTGATTTTCATGCAAAGGTGCATTGACTCATAATTTTAGCAAAACTTTTAGCGAAATTCTCTATCTATAATAGAGAGCGTTTAAGTTATAATTGTGTTTTTATTCGTGTATGAGACGAACTATGAGAATCAAGGTAGCCAGTGCAGCCTGTAAGAAAGAAACCTGTTGGAACTCTGCACTATCTGCCTACCCCGCAAGGGATCTGACGTGATGATATAGATGGGGACAGATAGTCTTTTGATCCGAATGCTCCAGAATACAGGTAGTATTCTTATCCTTCTTCTGGAGCAATCGATAGAGGATAGGTAGGTATATCAATTTTATTGTGTTTGTGTAGCCTTTATTGTATTTTTTTTTTCATTTTATTGTATTTGATTGACTTGTTGGTGTTGTGGAACATACTACAAGTGGCGATCACGTGATTATGGGTTAGTTTCCTAAGTTGTACAAAGTATTATTTTTCTATTAAATAAAAACTCAATCGTTGTCCGGAGTCTTTGTTTACACCCAGTAAATGGTATTGGACTCGCTCTCTATTACATAATAACGATATGTGAGAGTACATAGCACACCTCTTAAGAATAACAAGAAACGGTGTTGATTGATTTGTGTAGCCATCATACTCGACTGCTTGTATAAGAATGGCTGAAGTACAATTTAGGAGGTTCATATATTAAATTAAATGCAGAAAGAATAGGAATTTATATACACATGGTTTTTTTTTAAACGTAGCCCCACACTAGGATTTATTCCTGTGTCGTGGGTGCGTTTACAAACATGAAAATTCACACACAAATACCCAGACCGGAACAAATAATTGTGGATCACACAAAGATTTGTCCCGTGCGGGAATCGAACCCGCGACTACTAAACACAGTAGGTGGAGCGACCTAAGCTCTTAACCACTGCGCTAAATCGTCCGTCGATTATGGATATGAACCACGTCTATCTATCTAAATCATCACGCCAGTTCCCTTTCGGGGTAGGCAGAGAGTACAGAGTTCCAACAGGTTATTTCCTTGCATACCTCACTGGCTTCCTTTACTCTAATAGTTCGTCTCATACACGCTCAGCGGTTATTGACACTCTTGACTTGCCCTTCATATAAGACACGGTCTTTCTGGTTATGGTAAGATAGTCTAGGTCTTTCCCGGTTCCTACATCCTTCCACTATGAACAACATACATGGATAATAATGACAAAATTTGCTAAAACTTGCATAGAATACGAATTATATTGAGATCTAACCCTTATTATGGGGACAATATTAGTCGGCGAAATATCAGTATACAAGACAGCTTAATCGCCACTTACGGAATATACGTGTGTAAACTTTTGAATTTTTCATTAGGTATACTGTCTTCATTTCCGTTATATTACCATACCAACTTCAAATTCCACCAAAAACACAACACATAAAATTGCCAGCAACAAAATATAGCTGCCTCACATTTTATTTAGCTACACTGGAAATAAAAAAGCATGGCCGCCGGCACAGCGTTAAAGTATTTTAAAGAGGGAATCCCAATCAGGCAGGCACCTCGACCGATGAAAGTTTAACGAACTCGAAATGTAATCTGATTTGTGTATGGATTTATTTTGTGAGCCATGATGAAAAATGAAATACTTTGCAGATCTAATTAATAGATATCGTAAAGTTGTTAAGATAAAATAAAATAAACAACTCCATGCTGTGAAACCTAACCGAAGCAGGCGAGAAAGAAATGTACTGTGTACACTTACTGAAGACATTGTAGGGTCCTAATTTTAAAGGGAATGTAGCTATACTTATTATAATGGGCATAGGATTAGTAATTCTTTCATGGGGTAATGAATACGCTTTTACATCAAATTACCCATAGATATGCGAAACATGCCTATCAATAAGTTTAAAAAGGCAATCAAAACTAGACTGTAAGAAAGGGTATTACAAAATTTCGGATTATCTTGACTATATAACAAATTGGGTTTGAGCTCCTCAATCAACAAAATTAAACAATGCTGTATAATTTTGTAAAAAAAAAATGATTATCTGTAAGGCCAAACAAATTAAATCAAAAGATTAGCCGCGTTCCGATCCGGTGGTAGATGTAAAAAATGTAACAATTTTGCCGTTCACAAATAAATAATATTTGACTTTGACTTTGACAATTCTACTACTATGAACGAAGATGTTAGATTAGGTTACTGGGCAAAATTCCAGACGCTGGAATGTTATTGAAGATCCTGTTTTGATTGAAATACCACACTTTGTTTACCTAGGATTTGAACCCTCATGATTGCTACCTCGCGATCGTAACTAGACTAAAACATCCCAGTTTAATAAAATCAAAAAAATTATTATTATGATACTATATTTGGATGGACATGTGGATGTAGTAGGGCAAAAAAATGTTATTGAGAGCCGCGTTCCGTCTAGTCTAGTTACCATACTATATTTGTTGGCATCATATACTCAGGCGCTTGTAATGTTTTGTTACCGTAGAGTTCTTAGCGTTCACCCGCAGCGATTACCCGCACACAGATTAAAGGTTCGGTCAAATAGCTGACAAAAGCGCGACGGGAGCGCGACGAAAGCGCTCGGCTGCTTTCGGTCGCGACGTTTGCCTCCGCGTCGAACGGAGCTGCGCTGTGTGGCGTCTCCCGTACGCCCTGCGTCGGTTGTGTGGCGAAACCTTACGTAGCGTTCGGCTCCGTCAGTTAACCGCATGTGGTATTTTCATATGGGAGTCTCCGTGCTTCGGAAGACACGCTAAGTCGTTGGTGGCTTAGCCTTACAAGTACCACTTATTGTGGTTCTTGTTAAGCCAAGTTAGAAGCCCTGTAGGCGGCTTCATAAGTTCCAACAGCAGGTGAACACGAACCTGCCTCCACTCATCTGCTCTGAGTCCTCATGGTGAAGCTCATACTACCTCGACTCACACGAATCAATGTGAAAGAGATTAGAATGGCCAAATATCGTTCACCTTCATTTGTGAGAGAAGGCATTTGCCCAACATTGAGATAGTTAGCTTTATTATACAACTACCCATAAATAAAATTATTTAAATCCTGTACCAAAACTGATTAATCTAATCTTACTATGGAAAGGTCAAGTCGTTTTGCATACATATTTTTAATTCATACACAATCCAAAAGTAAAGGTTCGGTCAGATTTGGTTCTGCGGTTGTTGCGAGACACCTGGATCAACAGAAAAAACGAATCATTTTTTAAAACATTGTCTATCTATCTATATTATCAGGCTAGATTAAAACATTGTATTCATATTAATACACAGTGGACAAGTATAGGCTGAGATGATGATTCATTTTAATAAATCTCTATAATAATATAGTCAATCGCAATATATTTTCTTTAAATATATTCAATGTACAGACGCAGCCCTTTAATATTTTTATAATAATACCTTTAGAAATAGGTTCCAGATTAACATAAAAAAAATAATGAGTTGAGTTTGTGTTGTCTGAGTTTTCTTGGCAAAGAAAAAATAATAAGTTAGAATCAAGTATAGGCTTGAGGGCATGATTTTTACCTATTCGTTGTTTTTTTTATTTATTTTGGCACACAGTGTTCATAATATAGGCAAATATGCGTACATTATTTAATGTTATATTTTCTATTTATATCACTTTTACCATATTATACCCCTTGGTATACCGCCATAAATTAGTGATGTCAGAAGTAGTCACAATAATATAAATCAAAGTCCTCTGAAACAAAGTGTTGTTAAAAGTATTGCTTTATGCAGGAGATCGAATTTGAGAATACTAGAAACGGTCATCTTTCTAAAACTAACCGTGTCGGACGCTTACCTCGGGTAATCACTAGAAACACGGTGGTATCTACATCTGCACTTGAGAAGCTAAAAGAAAAGGCAATTTTTAAGGGAGGTTAAAATATGTAGAAACTAAAAACCTCCGAAAATATCTATGTTTATGACTAAGTCTTGGCAGACGAGCCTTGGCGTCTGCAGCGACTTCGTGTATGTGCACGTTACACAAACTCTCGAAATTTGTCAGAAGTCCACTCAGTGCTGTCTTGTGGATTTTTTTTTCTTTATTTGTAAATACTTTAAAAGCTTGCTTCTGGCCTATTTTTTATGACAATAGTTCATCGGGAAGTACTCCATAGGTTTAATAAGTAAGTTGGACTTAAAAAGATTATTTTTTTCATTGTCAAGGGATTATAGACTTTAATATTTGACAAACATGATACCTCACCCCATTCCTAAGACAAAGGGCCTTAACCGTCGGACAGACAGACGCACATCATAGTGATTCTATAAGGATTTCAGTTTTTACCGATGAAGGTTCAAAACCCTAAAAGATAAAAAATCTTATTACGTACCTACCTTAAATATTCGGTACGTAATAAGTACGGTCAGCAATATAAGGCGCATTCTCAGTTTTTTAAATGGCTTGCATATTTTTATTTTGCGTGTAATCCACTATATTTGTTGATCTAAATATATTTAAATATGTCGCTAATAATTTGGTTTTGACAATGCTTATCAATATAAAGACTCATACTATACTGTCATGCCTATATCCCCCAATCAGGGTGACAGAGGTGTACTGTTCACCCAATTCTCACCGACGATGCTATCTATGTAATAGGGGGCGCTCTATTGCTATATACCGGGCACAATTCCAGACTCCAAACTGATACTGGAAATTTTTCGATAGAGAAACATTTGTCCAACCTAGGATCTCGTGAACGCAGCGTGCATTATTTCTTACTATTTTCTGCCGGCAACTTCGTCTGCATTGACTTTAGACCGGGCAGTAGGACTTACATTTTCTGGGATAAAAAGTAGCCCATGTGTGAATCCAGGTAATAAACTACCTATGTGTTAAATTTCACCTAATCTGTTTAGCCGTTTTTGCGTCATTGATCTAAACATACAAACTTTCACATTTATAGAATTAGTAGGATTAGACCCACGGGGCAGTCAATATAAGTGATTAGAAAAATTGAGCATGTTTAACTACTTACGTTGCTGACTGTACTTACGGCAGTAAGTACTGTCAGCAACGTAAGTAGTTCAGTTCGTACCTAATAATTTCTTATTCCACGTTAACGGTAACATTTTAAAATTACCCTTTCCGCTATGTCAACAAAAAGGGTTGCGAAGGACGACCGCGAGGGGAAGATTTGCTAACTTGACATTTATAGGGACCTTACCCGTACCCCTTAGTTTTTTTCATCTGATACTTACTTTGGTACGTCATTATATAAAATAAATGTTGGAGAATATATTTCGGATATTTTAAGAAAAAAAATAGTTCAATATGTTTTATGGACTTGATGTGAATTATAATATTTAGTGCGTTTTTTATTTATATGATATATTTTGAAACATCCATTGTTCCGTTACCAGAAATAGTTTTAGTTATATTGCTTGGGTAGTTATTTATGTTTTTTTTAATTTAATTATAATATCAGCTAATTTTAAGACGTATACAAATAAACGTACGAATTCTGAGGCGTTTTCTATGAAAAAAAAAATAAGTTGTAGTTTACATTGTGTCAAAAAAAAAATGTTACTTATTACCGTTTATAAATAAAACACCAGAAACCACCACACTAAAAATTATCATCATCATCTCAGCCCATACTTGTCCACTGTTGCACATAGGCCTCCCCAATCGCTTTCCAGCGTAACCGGTCCGATGCCACCTGCATCCAACGACTTCCTGCGATTTTCACAAGATCGTCGGTCCATCTGGCAGGCGGTCGTCCCACGCTGCGCTTGCCAATACGTGGTCGCCACTCTAGAATCTTTCTGCCCCAACGCCCGTCCGATCTACGCGCTATGTGGCCTACCCATTGCCACTTCAGCTTGCTAATCTTAAGGGCTATGTCGGTAACCTTGGTTCTTCTACGAATCTCCTCATTCCTGATTCGATCGAGAGAAACGCCGAGCATAGCTCTCTCCATAGCTCGCTGAGCAACTCTGAGCTTTTTTATGAGACCTATTGTAAGAGACCACGTCTCTGATCCATATATCATCACTGGTAACACACATTGACTGAAAACTTTAGTCTTAAGGCACTGAGGTATTTTGGATGAGAAGATATTGCGCAGTTTCCCGAACGCTGCCCAGCCGAGTTGAATTCGTCGATTGACCTCTCTCTCAAAGTTGGACCTACCTAACCGGACTACCTGTCCCAGGTAAATGTATTCGTTGACAACTTCAAGAGTAGAGTTCCCAACGGTGAGTGCGGTGGGTACGACATGGACGTTAGACATTATTTTGGTTTTGTCCATGTTCATTTTAAGACCCACTTGTTGAGATACTCTGTTGAGGTCACCGAGCATTCGTCCTAGATCTTCCAGCGACTCCGCCACGACCACAATGTCGTCGGTAAATCGAAGGTGATGTATTCGCCATTGATGTTGATGCCAAGTCCTTGCCATTCCAAGAGCTTGAAAGCGTCCTCTAAGGTGGCCGTAAACAGTTTCGGAGAAATGTCGTCTCCCTGTCTTACTCCTCTTTTTATGGAGATTGCCTTCGTGCACTGCCTCTGTACTCGGACTGACATGGTGGCGTTATTATACAAGCACTTCAACACTTCGATGTACCGATAGTCAATGCGGCATCGCTGGAGAGATCTAAGAACCGTCCAAGTCTCGATCGAATCGAAGGCTTTCTCATAGTCCACAAACGCCAAGCATAGTGGCCGATTATACTCCTCGGTCTTCTGTATAATCTGCCGCAGCGTATGTATGTGGTCTATGGTACTAAAGCCTTTCCGGAAACCGGCTTGATCGGGAGGCTGGAAGTCATCAAGCCTACGTTCGAGACGATTCGTAATGACTCTCGAAAACAACTTATAAACATGGCTCAGCAGTGTGATGAGCCTATAATTCTTCAGTAAAGTGTTATCACCTTTCTTGAAAAACAGTACCACCACTCCCCTGTTCCATGCTTCCGGCGTTTTCTCTTCGAGCAAGACGGAATTAAACAGCCTCTGAAGGACTTTAAGTACCGGCGTTCCGCCCGCTTTCAGTAGCTCTACGGTAATTCCGTCTTCGCCCGGCGCTTTGTTATTTTTGAGTTGTTTGAGAGCCATCCTAATCTCGTACAGGCTGATGTCCGGGATATCTTCAGTGTCGTGTCGGGTTAGCTTGGCTCTTGGGTCTTTTACCAAGTCAACAACAGGTTCAGCTACTGAGGTATACAACTGCCCATAGAACCTCTCTATCGCCCTGAGCACCTCTGATCTATTCGACGTTACGTTTCCGTCCTCCATCTTCAGCTTCGTCAAATGGCTTTGCCCAATAGACGCGTCTCTTGCGAACACTTTAGAGCCCTTGTTCTGTGCTATGGTCTCCTCAATACGCCTTGTATTGAAGGGCCGTAAATCGTGTCGCAAGGACTTCAATATCTGTCCATTGAGCTGCCTATAGGACTAAGCATCATCGGAGGTTTGGAGCGTCATGGAACGTCGCTCAGACATGAGGTTTCGGGTGTAGTTGGATAGTTTTTGAGGTATATTTTTACGGTGGGGCTTAAAATACTTGGACCCGACCGTATGGACAGTCTCTACCAGCCTGTTGTTGATTTCGTCCACTGATGCGCTGCTGTCTAGCAATTCGAAGCGGTTTGCCAATTCGAGTAGAAAGTTCTCGGGGTTTTGGATATGTGCATTACAAGGTCGGAGCGTAGACTTCATCAGACGCGATCTTTCCATTTTGACATTAATATTTAATGTGCCTCTGACCATTCGGTGATCACTGCCGGTTTTTACCCTGTGGATCACGGAGACATCATTAAATATTTGTGGCTTGGTGCTCATTATGAAGTCTATTTCATTTATGGTGGAACTATCAGGGCTCATCCAGGTCCATTTCCTATGAGGCGGCTTCTGGAAGAAAGAGTTCATCTTGGGTAGTTATGTATGTTTTTTTTTTTAATTTAATTATAATATCATCTAATTTTAAGACGTATACAAATAAACGTACGAATTCTGAGGCGTTTTCTATGAAAAAAAAATAAGTTGTAGTTTACATTGTGTCAAAAAAAAATGTTACTTATTACCGTTTATAAATAAAACACCAGAAACCACGACACTAAAAATTATCTTGATAACAATTTTTATTTTTATACTAGGTTTTGCCTGCGCGATGATTTTTGGCCCAGTTTATAAAACTACAATTGTTATTCCAGATTTAAAATGTATTCCACTCATATAAGAAATGTTTGTTTGGATTTCCAAAAACCAAAAATTTTACATTATATTTAACAAACTCGTTAACCAACAATAATTTTCACGAATTCATTCATAGAACAAACGCGGGTATAATTCAAAACGTTCGTAGACATAACAAGATTCAAAGCGAGCGTTCTATCAATTCGACAATCATCGACCAATATTCAGTTTGCACGATACATTTTCGGGGGGAAATATTAAATTTATCGTTAGGGCATGTCAGCGGGTTATATAGCTCTATAGGAACTGGGGTAGGAAACGTGAATGAAAGCTTGACGTACAAAGCTCGACCTTAACCTGAAAAGAACAGTTAAAAACTTTTGAATAAATCGCTTACTACGTGAAAAAAATTGTTTTCGACCGCCGCAAAAACAGAGACGGTTCTTACAATTTTTTTTCTGTCTGAATCTATTTAGGATCAGGACTCAATGAGATGGAACATGAAAACCCTAAACAGGCAAAATAAAATTAATTCTAGTTAATAGCCTTGAAGTTATTTTATAGTAACTTTTAAGGTTTGGTTTAATAGCGCGACGGGAGCGCGACGGAGCGCGACGGGAGTGTGACGGAAGCGCTTGGCTACGTTCGGTCGTGACTTTTGCTGTCGCGCTGAGCGGGGCTGCGCTGTGTGGCGTCTCCCGTATAATTCTACTAAATTATACGGGAGACTAATGTACTCATTAGAACTCCCCAAGCCGCGCCACCGTCACGCTCCCGTCGCGCTAATTCGGCTATGTGGCGTACCCTTTATTTAAGAATAAGAATAATTTTATTGTTGAAAAAGACTTAGCAACTAAGTCTATTAGTATACAAAACGTAACATAATAAACGCAAGACCTGAAAGTAGTTTGTTCTAAATCAGTAACTGAATTGATTCCAACAATTTTCTAATCTAAAAAGTCTAACTATTTATATTAACTTTGATTACCTATACAACCAGCACAATAGAAAAAACATATAATTCGAACTCGGTGCATGTAATATGAGTGTTTGTGTCAGCACTCATACACAATTTCAATTATTCTTAATATGGGGTAATGTTCAAGATCAAAGTTTTTCTATGCAGCACGACAATAAAATAATTCCTAGTGCAAGGAAATGTTTAGAATTATGGCTTTTTTTGAACCACGATGTAACAATACTTCTAGGCTGGGCTAATATTCAGTAAACGTTTTCTTCTAAGTTTACGTGAGTGAAACGTAGGCAATATTTTGTAATAATATAAGAATAACGTTCGTTCGTGCGTTCATTTAACCTACTGATATTGTGAAAGTTAAAAAGTTCATCATGAAAGTAGATTTTTTCAAACTCTACCGCGGTTTGTTGCGAATGAAAAAAGTTCAGATATATTTCATGATATATACTACTACCTAGATATTGAACATTATTATTGTATTACTTGCTAGACTACACATCATAGTAGAAGAACACTTATTTCTTCCAAGGACACGAGGTTATTGATTCTAAAAAGAAATAATATTGCAACTAATACCACAGAAATCATAATAATAAGGCAATAGAAGACGTAAAGCTGCCACCCCTGTAAAAAAATCACAAATGCGTATTATGTTGTACCGCTTAATAGTTTTAAGCTGACCGACCGTATTTCAACGTAGTAAGAAAACGTGTAGTTATTAAAGATAGTATCAGTGTAAAGATGAGAAAGTGTATGCTCCGTTGGTTCTTGCATATAGAAAGAATGTCGGAAGAAAGAATGTCAAAACTGATATACAATGCGAAAGTGGAGGGATATATGTACCGAGGAAGACCTCAAATATCTTACCATGACTAAAAAGACCGTATCTTATCTGAAGGGCAAGTCAAGAGTCTCCGTAACCGGCGAGTGTGTATGAGACGAACTATGAGAGTGGAGGAAGCCAGAGGTTTGTAAGGAGAGAACCTGTTGGAACTCTGTACTTTCTGCCTACCCCGCGGGGATCTGGCGTGATGATATAGATAGATTGATAGATACTATATGTATACCGTGACTAAAATGAGTTCATATCCATGCCTTAGCGCAGTGGTTAAGAGCTTAAGCCGCTCCGCCCACTGCGTCTAATAGTCGCGGGTTCGATTCCCGCACGGGACAAATCTTTGTGTGATCCACAATTGTTTGTTTCGGTCTGGGTATTTGTGTGTGTGTACTTTCATGTTTGTAAACGCACCCACGACACAGGAATAAATCCTAGTGGGGCTAGGTTTTTTAAAAAAAAAACTTATATTTTTAATTCTTCCAAGTAATATACAGTACAGTCAACATGAACAGGGAGAGAAGATGTATTGTCCATATTTATCCCATCTATTTAGATGATGATTGAATTTTTTCTTAAAAAAATACTCCTCCTAGAAGACTGCTACTTTATAAAAAAATATTTGTTCTAGCTGACCATAGTTTAAAACTTATTCATAGATGTCGTGGGAAGAAAAATATACTATTGTGGAAGTCGCGGAAACCAGTGCATGAAAGATCTTTTTTTTTGAAAACAAATGGTTTTGGAAGTCAGGAAATAACCCAACAAAATTGGTATTTTGCAAACTCAAACTCAAATAATTTATTTTGTATCGGCCCTGCGGGAGCGCTTACAAATAGTCAATTTACATTATGTTTTAAATCTGATTTAACTACTAATCTACCACTGGATCGGAACGCGGCCCCTACTGAGAAGATCCGGCGAAGAAAGTCGCCGGGGTTGTCATTTTTTATTTTATTTTCTTTCTCTTTTTTTAATCATATTGCCTGTATACAATGTTTAGGTTACAATTAAATTGTTTACGATCAAGTTCCAGTTTGATGCCGTACGACCGAGATATGTAACTAATGATATTATTTATAAAGAGTGTCAAGGGTGTGCAAAGGATTCCAGATGGACCAGTCCCCATAAGCAGCACCCGTTCACGAGTATGACTACTGGAACAGCCATCAGTCCCCTCGACCATATTGGAGGAAAGGGAGTGACCCGCGCCAGACAGCCACCGCAAGCAAAGACATTATAGTGAGCATGACCAAACCAGAACCAAACACGGTGGTCAGATTTTGTCTACAAAGCAGCAATACCCCAAGGTTGCGGTATATTCAAATTATAGCTCCGTATTTAATTAGTTAATTAAATAGTAATATTGCTCCATTACCTAATGATATCAATGCTCAACTAACCTTATCTACCTGCCGAGTAAGTGTTTTCTCCAGCTAATATCCACAAATCTATTTAAAATCACATTCAGTCACAATGGACTCACTACAAGCAAGTATGTCACAAATGTCTGACTTGTTTAATAAAAATATGGCAGACTTTGAAAGCGCACTGCAGGACTCTTCAGCTACTTCATCAACAGGCCTGGCTGTAGAATTTGCCTTATTCAGAGCGTTTGTTATTGAAGCTCTCAGCACTCTCCAGCAGCAGGTAGCTATAATGGCTCAAAGTATAGATGCCGTGGAGACACGAAGCCGTAGAAAAATTCTGTTACTTCACGGAGTCGCCGAGGTCAGCAAGGAGGACACGTCGCAGGCTGTGGTGAATATTATCCAGGGACGTTTGGGTCTGGGTGAGTTTAACACTAACAACATACGCCGATGCCATAGAATGGGGCGACCCACTCAAAAGCCAAGGCCTATACTAGTAAAGCTTGCCGATGTCGATGTTCGCAGTAAAGTGTGGTTCGCCAAAACAAAGCTGAAAGGCTCGGGGGTGACAATTTCCGAGTTTCTCACCAAGACACGGCATCATTTGTTTCTTGCTGCGAGGGCGAAATTTGGCGTAAGTAAGAGTTAGTCTAGAGATGGCGAGGTGTATGTCCTCGGCTCGGATGGGACACGGGTCCGTGTACAGTCTCTTGCGGACTTAAACACCATTACGCAGGATCCCAGTAAAGCGACTGCTGTGAAGACTGGCGCAGTATCAAAGTCCAAACGGGCTAACGCCAAGAAGTGATTTGTGTGTGTGTTGGCAACTGTGCTTTTTATATTTATATGTAATGATATTCACTTCTAATTCTTTGTTTCTTATCTATAAGGCCACATATATACACCCACTTTTTTGTTAATTTTTATTTTTGTTTTTATATGTCACTGTCTTGTTTACAATTCTTTAACTGTCAAAATGCCAAAAGTATCAATTGTCAATGTCAGTGGCGTTCCAGATACCTACTTATGCCCTATTTCCTGCAAGTAAATAGTGTTGCGTTCCGTTATCGTGCGGCATTGACTTGTGGCATGATTTTGTTGTTTTTATCAGGGATATTTTTTGTTTATTTATGTGTGGTTTTTGATAATTTTATTATTATTTATTCCTTTTCATTTCTTTAAATTTCTTTATTTTATTAAACACTTCGGCAGGCGGATGCTATTATATAGTTGCGTATAGCTAGCTGTATTATAAATTAATTATTAGTTGTATTAGTTGCATTACATAGTTGCATTAATTGTTTTGTGTACATATACATTTTATAAACATTATATAGAGTAAAATGTCTGATCAAGGTAGAAACAGTGATTTAGAATCGTTCTTTTCTGCGGAGAGTAGTGATGTAAGTTTTGTTAGTGTCCCATCCCTCACTGACACTCTGACGACGACGTTCTCTGATGTCCTTAGAAACTTTAATGCCGTTCACATCAATGCTCAGAGTATTCCGGCTCACTATTCCGATATGCTAGCGAGCTTTGACTGTAAAAATATCCATGCTATCCTCGTCTCCGAATCCTGGCTGAAGCCGTGTCTCCCGTCGACCCTCTTTTTGTTGCCGGGTTTTAATCTCATCAGGAACGATCGTTCAATTGGTGGCGGTGGAGGTGTGGCGATATATCTGCGATCAAATATACCCTTTTCTTTAATTGAATTGTCGCCACAACCCCCTCCGCCTAATGCTGGTGAGCATCTTTTTATTGAGATTGAGCTTCATCACACTAAACTGCTTCTTGGTGTATATTACTGTCCTTCCTCACGTATAGACTTTTTTTCTTCTTTTAAAATTTTGTTGGAAAAATTACTCCCTTCTTACAGTCATAGCATTATCATGGGTGATTTCAACACTTGTCTGCTCAAAAACGATTATCGCTCCCGTAATCTCTATTCTATTCTTGACTCCTGTGACCTATCCGTTCTTCCACTTCAAGCTACCCATAATTTTCCTAACTCAACTCCGTCACTTCTTGACCTTATTTTTGTTTCTTCAACCGAACATGTCGCTAAGCATGGCCAGTGCTCAGCTGACGCCTTTTCGTATCACGACTTACTATTTCTATCCTATAAAGTCCGGCCACCTAAGGCCAAAGCAAAAATTCTATTGCAGCGCAATTTTAGTGGCATTAACCTGACGATGCTTCGAGAAGATGCTGCGAAAATTAACTGGGAATATTTGGTAGCGTCTGAGTCACTGGATGATAAAGTAAATTTTTTCACATCTACGCTAATTCGGTTGTTCGATCAGCATGCACCTATTCGCCCAGTTAAAGTTAAACATCTTCCTGCTCCTTGGCTGACTGATGATATCAAATTGTTGATGAGCAAAAAAGTGGCAACTAAATCCAAATTCAAAGCTAGATCCACAGATTTTAATTGGAATAACTATGTTGCCATTAGAAATCACTGCAATAAGGTGTGTAGAGATGCTCAACGCCAACATATCCATAGTTCTGTACAAAACGGAAATCCAGCAAAAGTCTGGAAATTTCTTAAATCAATGGGTGTCGGCAAGTCGCGTCAAGACAACATGTCTAAGAACTTAGATATAAATCTCCTCAATAAACATTTCTCTGCTTCGTCTCACTTAGATAAGACCTTAAAATCAACTACTCTAAATCATCTTTCATCCATTCCAGCACCCGATTTTTCTCCTTTTGTCTTCAGTCAATTCTCCGCTTGTGATGTTAAAAAGAGCATAGAAACAATCACGTCCAATGCAGTCGGCAGTGACTGTATCAGCCGTAATATTATCCTTCCTATCCTTGATGAAATCCTTCCTATAATTTGCCATATCTGTAATCATTCCATAACCAGCGGCCACTTCCCGTCTTCTTGGAAAGAAGCCCAAATAACCCCTCTCCCCAAAAAATCCAATCCCACATACTTCTCTGATTATCGTCCCATATCCATATTACCTTTCCTTTCAAAAGTTCTTGAGCGCCTTGTCCACGATCAACTGAGTCGATTCCTAAATAAGAACTCCCTTCTTAACCCTTTTCAGTCCGGCTTCCGTCCTGGTCATAGTACCGTTACCGCTCTTGTGAATATTACGGATGATATAAGGTCAGCAATGGAAAACAGTAATCTCACTATACTTGCATTGCTCGACTTCAGTAATGCTTTTAATACTGTGGACTTTGACATTCTACTTGGTATTCTTTGCTCTATTAACATATCTCCAACGGCTATTGATTGGTTTCGTAACTACCTGTTTGGGCGCCGGCAACGCGTTCGCATTGAAGAAACCTACTCTTCTTGGTGCAACACTAGTGCCGGTGTTCCGCAGGGTGGCGTTCTCTCTCCTTTACTTTTCGCTGTTTTTATTAACTCTATTCCCAACCAATTACAATCTTCTTATCACCTTTATGCAGATGATCTTCAAATCTACACGCAAGCCCCGTTAGCCAGGTTGTCGGAAGCTGTTAAAACAATTAATAGTGATCTGACCGAAATAAGTACCTGGAGTAAAACATTTGGCCTCAAAGTCAATCCGACTAAGACGCAAGTCATTATTATTGGTAGTTCCCGGATGACTTCTCGGATTGATTGGTCGGAAATTCCCCAAATTAAGTTTGATGATAGTACAATACCAATAAGTAAAGCCGTTAAAAATTTGGGAATTTATATTGATACAAACCTTACTTGGGGCCCACAACTTCAAGAACTGAGTCGCAAACTTTTTGCTTCTGCGGCGTCCTTGAGAAGGTTGCGTAATTTTCTCCCTACTGCCACTAAAATTGCACTCGCACAATCCCTTCTCCTTCCTATAATCGACTATGCAGACGTTAGCTATCCCGATCTTACAGAGAACCAATATAATAAACTTGAGCGACTTCAAAATTTTTGTATTAGATTCATATTTGGGTTACGCAAATATGATCACGTTTCTGAATTTCGTGTAAAACTCAAGTGGTTACCAATCCGCCTTCGCCGGCATGCTCATATATTATCTCTTCTTTACAGTATTCTGTTTAATCCGTCAACTCCCTCTTACCTCAAAGGAAGATTTAAATTCCTTCATGAAACACATTCAAGGTTGCTGAGGTCATTGGAGAACCTGAAGCTGGAAACACCAATGCATTCTACAAACTTTTTCGATAAATCCTTTACTAATCAAGCCGTTCGTTTGTGGAATGCATTGCCTGTAACAGTCCGACGCGCGCAATCGTTAGCGTCCTTTAAAAAACTGGTTCACAATCACTTTCTACACTTATGAACTTTCCGAGCACTGTTACTATATGTTACTATATGTTAGTTGTATGTGAAATGTGTATGTGTATAGAATATATAAGTAATATGTAAGTAATTCGATTGTAAAGTATTATCTAAGTTTTTAATGTACGCCACCAACTGCCCTGTATTACTGTTTATGTTGATTCTTCCATTGTATTGGTTGTCTGGAAGAAATAGCTTTTAGCTATAAGACCGCCAATTGTACATATTAGTCTGTAATTAGTTGTTTATTAATTGTAATTTCATTGGTGTACAATAAAGAGTACTCTATCTATCTATCTATATTCAATTGCGGAAAGTCTCCAGAATGTTGTAGTTGCCTATACCTACTTGTTACTTCCAATTCATCTAAGAGTAGATTTACAACAAAAATGCGTGTGTTTGAGGTTGTTTCTATTTGTAAATATTTGACGAAGCAGCAACAGTGCATGGGGACGAAATCGTGTGATAGTTTATTTTTACTGTCCCTTTTTTACGATTTCTATGACTAGTAATATTTATCGGTCTATGTTATCACATCGAATCCCTTGTGATGTAGGCAGAGAGTACAGTGTTGTAAAAGGTGTTTTCCTTACAGTCCTTTCTCGCTTCTTCCACTATTTTCATTCTGTAAATTATCGTAATTAATGCCTCTGCCTTTTTTGGATAATTTGATGTCCGTTGACTGCCTCATTGGTCTGGTGGCAAAGCGCTTTGTGATCACGAGGTCCTGGGTTAAATTCTATAACGGACAAATGTAGCTTTGCTAATGAAAACTTCCCAGTATGAGTCCGGAGTCTGAAATTTATGTCAATAGGCTCGCCACCTATTACATGGGACCTAACATCGACGGTGAAAAGTGGGTGTACTCAGTACACCTCTGCTACCCGCGCTTGGGAAATATAGATGTGTTTTTGATGTCCATCCAAATAACTTGAGTGGAAGTAAACTTTGTAAGTATACAATGACGCGTATAATGCACGTATTTGATTTCACAATTTCATTTAACTATACATGTCACGACATAAAGTCCATATTTCAATGCTCAAATTTTAGCTGAGTTGGTGTTGAGCCAAAAATATGCAACTACGCCCCTATTTATAATGTTAATACATCTATATATCCAAATCATTACATCCCCCATACCAGATCCCTTGCGGGAGGCAGAAAGTAAAGAGTTCGAACAGGTTCTTTTCTTACAGACTTCTCTAGCTTCCTCCACTCTCATAGTAAGTTGTAAAATAATAGGATAATACCACCAATAAAAAAAGTTATAGAGTATTTTTTCGAACTCAATTTGTGGGAAAATCTTTACTTCGTCCATAGGGTATAGAAGCAATGGAGTGTAAAACTGAAATACGTAGACAGTAAAAACGTGGGTGGTTTGTTGATAGGTCCCAAAGCACCTTGACTGCGGATTACTTCGTAAAGGTAAATATAGTTGTAGCCCTCTATGTTATTCCCTGAAGAGATAAACAGGGACATTCGGAACTTACTAGTTAAATACTTACTCCAAACATATGCCTTGGGCAATCTGAAACATCTATAATTTCGAACTAGTTATATCAGTAGGTACATGCCTATTAAAATGTCCTATTTATATAATATCAGTCTATACTGCCCACTGCTGGGCAAAGGCCTTCTCTCACAAATCGAGGTGAGAGAGATTATGAGATATTATTAGGTCATACTCCACCACGCGGATCCAGTGCGGATTGGTGGAGGCAGGTTTGTGGCCACCTGCTGTTGGAACTTATCAAGCCGCCTTTAAGGCTTCCAACTCGGATTAACGACTACCACATTAAGCGGTAACCGGGACCAACGGCTTAACGTGCCTTCGAAGCACGGAGACGCTCGAATATGAAAATGCCACAAACGGCCACCCATATCAGGCCGACCGAGTCGAACGCTGCTTAACCTTGGTGATCGGTAAGAACACCGTGGTCGCACAGCGCTACGAGCGCCTACTTATATAATAAGTGCGAATGTTTAGATGTTTAATCATATTTAAAAGCCCGAATGCATAAAGTTATATGGCAGTTTAGAAATTAAATTATAAGCCAAAGTTACATACTGACTTAGTACTAGTACGTACTTAGTACGTAGAAGTAGAAAGAACATAGAAAGATTTTTCGCTATGATATGTTTATGTTTCCTTATTATGAATTGGAACTTAAGAAGCCGCCTATAAGGCACCCGACTCGGCTTAAAGACTACCATAGTAAGTGGTGGCCACGATAAAAGGTTTCACGTGCAGTAACGAGGTGGCCACAATCCTGTCTTCACCAATCTATACTAAGCCCGCGTGATGAAGTGGTATGGCCTTAATCTCTCTTAACTGGATTTTTGATTATGCGGCAGTGTAGACAAATTATAAACCTTACATATTCTTTACCCATTTTACGTCTTAACACCATCACGCCTATATACCCGAAGCGAGAGTGGCAGAGGTTAACTGAGGACACCCACGTTTCGCTGACGATGTTAGATTCCATGTTGTAGGGGGCGAGCCGGGCACAATTCCAGACCTCCGGACTCGTATTGGTAATTTTTCGTTAGAAAAACTACATTTGTCCGATCTAGGATTTGAACCCAGGTCCTCGTGATTACAAAGCGATGTGCTTTGCCACCAGACCAACGAGGCACTCACGTCTTTGCATTTTAATTCTGTTCATACTCTAACATCGTTTAAACTTCTACAAATCCTAATTTAAAATACACAAATGTAATGTTAAAAAAGTTGAAAACGTAACTAACTTAAATGTATTCATATATTATTTTAAAGCTACCTCTCAATTGGTTGCAACTAAAATTTAATTTCCAAAAAGCGATATATTACACGTCGAAAAGTTGCACGGATAAAGTTTTCCAACGAAACTATAAGTCCAACTAGCTCAGGTAATGTTCTTTAACAAACTCGAAATTAATTCAAAATATTCGAAGCCGAGAGAAGTATTTCGTTTGAGTTTCAAACAAGTTTGACCTGAACACCGAATTGCTTGACATTAAACAATCTATGAAAATAAGAATAACGATTGCTTTGTGATGTTTGAGTTAGCCCGAGTACAGCTGCTAACAGAACTGATTCGAAAAAAATCCTTGTGTGGTTGTATGAAACCACGGTAAAAGTGAAACATATTGGCCTTGGCTGCTCTGGCGAGCGCGTTGCATGTCGCGTGACGGTCGGGCATGTCGCGTGTCACGCGACATGCAACACACAGACCAAAAAGTTTGTAACGATCTAATAAAAGTTTCACTTTAAAAGTAAAGAAATAAATGAACAAAGGCCATCTTAACCCCGCTACGTGAATTTGTAATCTGTGTTTCTTAAGTTACAAAATCCTATTTTGTATTTAATTAACTATTTTTGTTTCCTTTTTTAATTTTTCCCATTGTACTGTAAAACAGTGTACCTCTCATTCCGTTCGGAAGTATGCATGTTATACTATTCAATTTGTACCTTAACTATATCGCTGTTGGTTTTCTAAATAAAATATAAAACACGTGGAGATAAAATTAGTTGTTACATTTTATTGTTTCATTAAACAAAAACATTTTGCGTGTGCTTGCCCCGCGATATGATACATAAAATATAAACTAACACAAACTTTTCGACTATTGTAGAATAATTGAGTATTCCGACTGTTACGTTTTTCATAAACTCCGCGCAGAATACGAATAAACTGCCAGTAAATATCAGCATACTTATAAAAAAAAAATATTTTTAAACATCGTCACGCCTATATTCCCCAAGCGGGGGTGGCAGAAGTGTACTGAGTACACCCACGTTTCGCCGACGATGTTAGGTCCCATGTAATAGGGGGCGAGCCTATTGCCATATACCGGGCACAATTCCAGACTCCGGATTCGTACTGGGAAGTTTTTCGTTAGAAAAACTACACATGTCCGACCTAGGATTTGAACCTAGGACCTCATGATCACAAAGCGATGCGCTTCGCCACTAGACCAACGAGGCAGTAAAAATATTTTTCTTTTTTATAAGTCCGCTACCTTCTCTATTTGGGGTATATAGATGGTAGAGTTGGGCTGTGTATACCCACATCCAACGATATTAAGTCTCTATGTAATAGGAGGCGAGCCTATTTCCGTAATACCCGGCAATACTACCTAACCGGAATCTGAAATCAAAATCCCTCAATTAAATAGGGCCTGAATCAGACAAAAGACCTCGTGATCGCCAGCTGCACCATACTCCACTACATCAACCATCACAAAACCATAACCTCAAAACCATTCGAAACAAATCCTCTCGCATTATAAACCTTTGTTCAAATCGCAAGTCGTAATCATAACACAGCTAACAGCCTCTCTTCCGACTCCCTTCAGTGGCACGGAATCGTGTAATGGCGGACAAAATGGCCGCTTAAACCTTGTATTGCTATTATATGTCATTCAGAGCCACAATTCTAATAAACGAAAATCCGCTAAAACCGAAACTGAACCGCTACCACTCATCGTTTTTATCAATTATTTATCTCATCAAACATTTAACACGGCGCGTTCTGGTCCCTTCGTGAAATGATCCTTTAATAGTTTTCCAGTGGCATACAGATACAATCATTTCATGAAGTTATCGTAACGCGCCGCGTTTGGTCATAGCGAATAAAGGGCCATCTCACAGGGATCCCACGGTTCCTCAATAACAGTTCGCAGTCTATAGTTGTGCACAATATAATGGCAATAAATTTGCCTCGTATTACATTGGGTCCTAATTGCGTCGGCGATATATGAGTGTGCACAATTCACCTCTCTAATAGGCGTGATTGTGTTTTTTTTTCAAACTCCGCTGAAAGTAGGCATGGCAAAAGTGCCTCACTGTTAAGATCATATTATTTGTATCTAAAACTCAAAGATTTAAATCTCAATAACATTTTGAATCATTTAGAACCTTTCGAATCAGCTAAATACAAGCACAGTCGGCTCACCAACCCACATTGCGTCGCGTATTCGTTCTGTAAGACAGCAAGTTTAGTGAATGTAAGATCGGGATTCAGATTCACATTAGAATGGACTATGAAGCATTTTGTGTGTTCTGTGTATCTTACTGCGACTTTGGATACTGACTGGAGAATGTAAGATCGAGATTCAAATACAAATAAGGCATTTTTCTGTTCAACTTTTTCGAATCTTGTAATTCTCGTTCATGTTTTATATAATTGTATAGTATCAGTAAAGATCGACACATGTGTAGTTGAAACCATATTTTAACTATTACCGATTAATGCTTTTATATTCTAGTAGGATAAGAAAACGAAAATAAACATTAATGAATGATCGGCTGCGATTACGATTCGGTTTCAGCTTAGTTTTGTTATTAGAATTGAGTCTTTGTTTTGTTAACGTTTTCGTTGAAACAACTTCAGTTGGGCTTTAGTGCCGATAAACTTAATAGTTAGTGGTCGTAGTAAGAGTAGTACTACGTTTGTTGATTAAGAAATTCATATTATTTTATTAGGGTTCTACCAAGGCATAAAGGAGGGTTCTCCTTGTGGGTCAGGCTGAGAGTACAGATTTTCACCAGGATTCACCTATAGTCGTCGTCTTAGAGTCTTTCGTATTATACTTACATGCTAGTTATGAAGATTCTTGCCTATCTGATAAAGCAGCAATCAATTTGGTTATGGTAAGATAGGTGTAGGCTTTTTCCAGTGACATCCGTGAGTATCTATTCCTAATAAAGATCCTGGAGCCCTTGCGAAGTATCGATGCCAGTTTAGTCAGCAGGAGTCTGACATGCCTCGCCAGCTTCTTCCGAGGCTGGCAGAAGTTCCCCACCTGAAAAAGGTCTTCCTCGATACCTCAATTATAATAAATTAAGCATTTTTTTTTTCGTCATTCTTTCTATATGTCGAAGCCATTGGAGCATATCTTTTCCCTAGTCTTCATAACAATATTCAGGCTTAAAATGTATCATAATAATATCCACATAAATATTTCCCAGAACCACCCCAGCTAAAAGGTTTGCGGTAATTCCTCGGTATAATAATTCGGTTACCGCCATGGATCTTGGTTTGGGGAACTCACAGTAGCGGCTGAATCTCTATGAAATACAACATTGATCCTAACAAATTCAACTTAGTTCGGATTTTGGTATGTTTACAGTTTATATCCCAATTTTAGGTATAAATCTGAACATTTTATTTGTAACCTACACTACAATCTGTCTTTGCCAAGTAGTGATACAGATGAGCGGTTTTACTATATTTATAAAAAATCATAAAAAAGAGAATGTAATAAAGACGACGGCTTGATTTAGTTGTTGGCTCTGGTTTGGTTCCCTCACGGGATAAATCTTTATATCCGCAACACTAAGTCAATGCCAAATACATTTTCTTGCATAACCTTGCCACCAAGAGCTCCTACATACGTCAAAAATTATAATATTTTTACAACTACGTTTTATTGGACTGGCCTTTCAAATTATCATTCTTTTATTATACCATTGCTTGCGGTCAAGGTGTTATGCGTGAAATTCATATTTGTAAATACACTTACGATATAGCAAAATATACAATCAACACAAGGGTCTAGTTGGCTGGCAATCCAAAGGTCCTGGGTTTGGAGTTTATTTTAATCCTTTATTTATCAAAGTAATAAAGTTAATCAAATACAAGTCTAAGTATAGTTTTTCTAACAAAAAAATCTTAGTCGTCGCTTGGAGTCTGGAATTGTGTCTGCCACAGTGGTAATAGGCTGGCCCTCTATACATTGAAACCTAACATAACATATCTTTTTTTTTCTTAAAAAACGTAGCCCCACTCTAGGAATTCCTGTGTCGTGGGTGAGTTTACAAACATGAAATTCTAATGCACTAACACAAACTGAAGGAAATATTTATGGGTCACACAAAGATTTGACGCGTGCGGGAATCGAACCCGCGACTACTCGATCCAGTGGGCGCAGCGCCCTAAGCTGCTAATAACTAGACCAAGCCGTGTGTCGCGTATGTGTATGTACAAAGTATACTTCTGCCAACTCTGTTTGTGAAATATACAAAGGCGTTAATTATGTTTTTTATTTACAGTTCCACAAGGATCTTTTGGCCCGCGGCCAAAATCGGAACTAACGCGCTCGGAACTAACATAATATCATAACGTGAAATGTCACTTCATGACGGTCGCAGAGTAGCCGATTTCTATCAAACTTACCCAACTAATTTTTTTAATTAGTAACATTTCAGTAGCAGTAATAGCCTAGTGGTTAGACCGTTAGACTGCAAAGTCAGAGGTCTCGGGTTCAAAACCACACCTCTGTTTTTTCAAAAGCATGTGCGTATTAAATATTAATTATCACTTGTAATAACGGTAAAGGAAACCATCGTGAGGAAACCTGCATGCCTAAGAGTTTCTCGAAGGTGTGTGAAGTGTCCCAACCCGCACTGGGCCAGCATGTAAGCCCTCTCAGTTTGAGAGGAGACCCGTGCCTAACGGTGGGACAGTTTCTTAACAGGGCTAATATAATATTATTATATATTGTATAACAATTCGGACCCACCTGTTGAAATATTTCCCTAGAATTAGGAACTTTAAACAAATGGTAACCGTAATGTTACACACACACACATACACAGACATCAACGCCCTCCTTTCAGTGTCATCTACGGGCCAACAGATACTTGTCGGACTATAAAATCGATCTGCTTTAAGACTGACGACTGTTAGTGAATATGTTAATACCATTTAAAAGGTTACCAAAACTTAGGATTAAATTCGTTATTAATTAAACAGCTTATTATCTCTTCATACGAAGTTACCTTCTATTCCGAAGGAGTTTGACCGTCATTATCGTTAACGACAGCTAAGGTACCTCCTGTGGGACTCATAAGTGCTCTGAATATTATAGTACTCAAGTTGGGTGTATAAACCGGCTAGTTAAGTAAGTCCTGCTAAGATTTCAGCACTTTGATCCACTTTACTGAATATCGTATGTACATTAACGATCAGATAACCTATTTTGAAATGGTGAAGGGGCTTTTAATTAACACGTCCTTTACGTGTTAATATTGTTTCTAATAAAGTCAAGCCATTTGTTTGTTCTATATATCTTTGGTAAATTAAAATAAAATACACACACCGTCACGCCGACATTCCCAAAGCGGGGATGTGTGTACACCCACTTTTCGTCGATAATGTTAGGTTATAGGTATAAAAGGGGGTATAGCTATAACCTAACATAAAATATCGGGCAAGATTCCAGACTTTGTCCGACCTAGGATCGGAAACTAGGACTTCGTGATCGATACGCGTCTTATTCCCCACTATACCAACGAGGTAATTAGACTTCATTGTTCGAAAGCATAAACCCCGCGGGGCACTTACAAATAATTTCGCATTATTTTTTTTTTAATCTAATCTACCTGCTAATTTACTACCAGACCAGAACGCAACATTTCCGTGAAAATCGGACAAGAGCAGGCCTGTACTTATTTAATTTAATACTCTCTATATTTCATTTAATTTAACGTAATTGTTTTCAGTAACAATGTATTTTTTTAATATACCACCGGATCGTAATGTGGTCTCTGTTAAAAAGATTCAGCAAGAAACTCAGGGGGCTTGTGTTTTCAATACCATATGTAGGAGCGTTCGCACTAGTGCTATAAAAACGCTCGAGTCGGCGGTTAAAGTGAGTTGAGTTCAAGTACCTCGGCCATGTGGTTACAGGCAGTCTTACGGATGACTTAGATATAGACAGGGAGCGCAGGGTGCTGGCGGCAAGATGCAGTATGCTCGCTCGCAGGTTAGCACGTTGCACAGATGAAGTAAAGATCACTCTCTTTAGAGCGTTCTGTCAGACTTTTTACACGTGCAGCCTGTGGGTTCGGTGTACGCAGAAGGCTTACATTCACTCTGCCAATACAGTATAATAATGCTATGAAGATGTTATTGGGATTGTCGCGCTTCTGCAGTGCGTCATGTATGTTCGCGACCGTAGGTGTTGATAATTTTAATGCTATATGCGTAAGCGTGGCATTGCCTCCACGTGGCAGAGATTTCAGGGTTCTGCCAATAACATTCTTCTTTTAGCAGATAAGTTCGATAAACCTTTTCTGAGACAGTGGTCAGGGGTTTTAGTTTAAGATAATGACCTAGCATTAGTTTAAGTTTGTACTAATATACTATGGATCAGTGGTCTGTAATAAATTATTTATTATTATTATTATTATGTATTTATTAAGTATAATTTCTTATAAAATATATATACCAATACAAAATACAAATATACTTATATACATATATTGTATAAAAAAAAATTGCGCTCCACCGACAGAAAGGTCTACGACCCAAGCTACCGGTGGTCAGGGCTCCAAAAAGAGGAACCTCCTTACAACGCGCACCGTGTCCAATATTACTGCCTTCTGTGTCAGGCCCTTCACCCAACAACCTAGCGAGAGCTTCTTGAGGTGTTTGTTTATCGAAGCTCATCGCTATAAGACCGTTGACTGAAACGACTATCGAAATAATGGTGGTTGAATCAACATACCAAATGGCGGTAACCTCATGGACCAGGTCCAAATATTTAGATAATTTTTCTTCTTCGGCCTTCACAAGGTTTTCATAGGTTCATTCTCTCAATGGTGACATTAACTAGCATTACATGACGCATAGATTGACCTATTATCACGACATCAGGTTTATTGGCTACAATAGTCCTGTCCGTGATAATAGATCGATCCCAGTGGAGTGTAATATGACCTCTTTCGAAAACTGGAAGAGGCTGGTACTGGTAGTACGGTACTTCAGAATCCACAAGGCCATATTTAAGAGCAAGTTGCTGGAGGATAATCCTAGCCACCTGGTTGTGTCTATGCAGGTACTCTCCATTAGCAAGACGAGAACAACTGGAAACTACATGTCTAATAGACTCACCGGAACGGTGGCATGTCCGGCAAATTTCAACCGTACCGTCCTTTAGGATGTGTTTCCGGTAGTTGTTCGTCATGATAACTTCGTCCCTAATTGCAAAGACAAACCCTTCAGTTTCCCCAAAGAGGTTGGTGAAGCGTAGCCAGGTTACGGAAGCGAGCTGGTCCACATAAGGCCCTGTAAGAGCCCGATAGAACCATCCGTGTAGCTCCTTGCCCTTCCATATGGCTGAGCGGTCCGAAATGCTTAATACCCGGGGTCTTCGCCAGTTCCCGTTTGCCAAAGAGAGCGGAGTTAGGCCTCTATCGATTGCGGCAACATCTCAATACATCACCACAGATACACTCAGAAAGTACTGTCTGAGATTGCACACCCCGCGGTTGTCTGGTGTCTTAGCATTTAAAAACCCACGAGCACCGCACTTCCGCAGGATGTACAACCTCATAAAAGACGACCGCAGGTGATGCATACGATACGCTGTCAGCAATCGATGGACCTTTCCAGGGCATCCAGTTCAGACTGAGTCCACCTTAGTATGCCAAAATAGTAAGTAAGAACAGGCATGACCCAACCATTGAAAGCTCGGACCTTATTACCACCTGATAAAATGCTTTTTAACACTTTTATCAGGCGGCAAAAGAATCGATCCATCAATGATTGTTTAATATCCTGTTTAGCTATACTTAAGGCTTGTGACATACCAAGATACTTATAGGAATCCATTCCAGAGAGAGACCTGAGGGATATTCCTTCGGAGAGTTGTAGATTGAAAGAATCTTCAACTCTTCCCCTTTGTACATGGATGATCGCACACTTGTCTGCTCCAAACTCCATTCCGATGTCGTTGTTAAAATTGCTGGTTATTTTGAGAAACTCTATCAGGTCTGTTTTTGTTGAAGCGTACAACTTGAGGACATTCATGTACAGTAGATGCGATATAGGCTCACTCTCCCTCCGCAAATGGTAACCTAGCTTTGAATCCTTAAGTATAGCACTTAATGGATTGAAAGCCAAGCCGATCTTGCTTATCTTTATCAAGTCCAACAAACCAGAAAGGCCTCCAATTCTTAGGTGACGAAGAACTGTGGTCCACTGCCTCATACACAAACCGAGGAAAGAGCATAGCGCCGGGTGTACTTTGTACAGCTCTAGCACCCTCCCCAGCCATGTATGAGGCACCGAGTCATAGGCTTTTATATAAGCAATCCAGGCCATGGAGACATTCTTTCTGGATCGTCGCACCTGTTGGCAAATAGCCATATCAATGAGGAGCAAATCCTTTGTACCACGGGACCCCCCTTACACCTATTCTGAGTAGGCGATAGAATATGCTGTGCCCCAAGGTGATTATTGCTTTTTACTCTCAGAATGGATGTAAGGAGTTTATAGACCGTAGGTAGACATGTAATCGGTCTATAATTTTTAGGTTCCGAAGTACTGCCAGATTTGTGAATCAAGTGAGTGACACCCGATGTAATTAAGCTAGGGAGCAAACCCAAGAGCGTCTTGGAATTGAGTCGCTAGCCGAGCATGTGAACCCTGGAACGTCTTTAGCCAGAATGCGTGCAGTCCATCCGGCTCCGGACTTTTCCAGTTCGGCGCCGCACGAACCGCACAGGCCAGATCGTCACGGCTTATGACTACGGGTCCCATATATTATATTTTTTTTCTTTACACAAAACGGCATGTGTCGTTGACAGCAGTTGCCATGGTTATTATTATTATTAAAACGTCTTCTACGTGTTTCAACGCTCGTAAGCGTCGACTCAGCGCTAAACGCTCGACTTCTGCGCTCATTTTTACAATATTAGTTTGCACTTGGCCGAGAATTTATGTACCTTTACGCTCTCCTTGGGACAGGCTAAAGGCCTGGACGATGGAACCATAACTACGGTTCACGTTTCTAAAATTAGGCCACGGCAAGTATAATACGAGGTCATGTGTCTGCCTTTCACGCCTTCGATGACCTCCGCAACTTTGTACTCGGTACACTTTGTACTGCAACGCTAAGGTTGCAAATGTTCACCGGTAGAATCGAGTACAGCTCCAACAAACCGGTGCAAGATAAGTCGATTTAAAGTAGAAAAAACACGTTTTGGACGGATTTCATTTTCGCCGCACGAGCCTTTATCGACAGTTTGAGCATAAATGTCCTTCTTGTTAGATAGCAAGAAGGACATTTATGCTTAAGAAAGGGTCTGGCATGATGATATAGATAGATAGATATCTATCTATATCATCAAGCCAGACCCATTGCGGGGTAGGCAGAGAGTACAAAGTTCCAACAGGTTCTTTCCTCGCATACCTCTATGGCTTCCTCCACTCTCATAGTTTGTCTCATACACGCTCGCCAGTTCCGGAGACTCTTGACTTGTCCTTCAGATAAGACACGGTCTATTTGGTCATGGTAAGATAGCCTAGGTCTTCCCCGGTACCTACATTCCAGTTTCGCATTGTGTATCTGTTTTGTCATTCTTTCTTCTGAAATTCTTTCTATATGCCGGAACTAACAAAACATTGGAAGCCTCATCATTCTCATCTGCATATATCGTTCCTTTTAACCCTATTCTCCTAATTCTAAGGTTAAATCTTAGTTTATATGGAAAGTTATGTACTATTTGGCAGTCTGGAGTCTGGAATTATTCCCGGTACAATGGCACCAATAGCAATAGGCATTTTTACGCAACTTCATATCAAGAATTATTCCTAAGAGTATATTGTGGGTGCGTTTACAAATATGAAATTCGTATACACAAACACCTGGACCGAAACAAATATTTGTGGGTCATACAAAGATTTGTTCCATGCGGGAACCGAACCCGCGACTACTCAATCCAGTGAGCGGAGCGACTCAAGCTTTTAATCACTGGACCAAGTCAGTTTGGCCGTCTGGCTTGCCTCCATTACATTAAGATTTACTATCGTTGATAAAAAAAGGTAGTATCAAGTGCGCCTAAACCACCATCACTTGGGGATATAGGCACAACCGTGTTTATTACGACAGTAATAAAACAGTAAAAAAAAACCACTTAATCCGATCATATATATACAAATGAAATATAGTACCTATATGGACCTATGGCGTACAGTTGGGGGTAACAGCGAGATCAAATATGCCCCACGATATGCCTCTAATGAAACTATCCATAAAGATCTGCGAATACCGTTTATAAAAAAAATAAACAAAATACAAAGAACGTATAGACCTACACGCAAACAGCTTAGTGAGAAACCTTATAGCTCACACGATGAAAGCACGTAGGCTCAAAAGAAGAATACCACAAGATTTTCTATAGCTCAATACCATTGCTTTTACTGAACACATATCTTGCAAGTCAGATTATAATACACAGCCAAAAATATTACTGGTTGTTCACAAAAGACAGACTGTTATGTAAGAGATAATAAAAAAAAAACGTATATATCGTATATTGAGTTCTTAGATTTACGCGAATATAACGCATGAAATAAAACTATTTTACGGATTTTATCGCGGTTTATTTTTGATTTTTAGTTCCCGACGTTTCGAGTGCTTGACCCTCCCGTGACCATGGGTGCTGCAAAGCGCGCGATAAAATCCGTAAAATAGTTTTATTTCATGCGTTATATTCGCGTAAATCTAAGAACTCAATATACGATATATATGTTTTTTTTTATTATCTCTTACATAACAGTCTGTCTTTTGTGAACAATTAGTAATATTTTTGGCTGTGTATTATAATCTGACTTGCAAGATATGTGTTCAGTAAAAGCAATGGTATTGAGCTATAGAAAATCTTGTGGTATTCTTCTTTTGAGCCTACGTGCTTTCATCGTGTGAGCTATAAGGTTTCTCACTAAGCTGTTTGCGTGTAGGTCTATACGTTCTTTGTATTTTTCTGTATTTTGTTTATTTTTTTTTATAAACGGTATTCGCAGGTCTTTATGGATAGTTTCATTAGAGACATATCGTGGGGCATATTTGATCTCGCTGTTACCCCCAACTGTACGCCATAGTTCCATATATAGGTACTATATTTCAGTTGTATATATATGATCGGATTAAGTGATTTCTTTTTTACTGTTTTATTACTGTCGTAATAAACACGGTTGTGCCTATATCCCCAAGTGATGGTGGTTTAGGCGCACTTGATACTACCTTTTTTTATCAACGATAGTAAGTCCTAATGTAATGGAGGCAAGCCAGACGGCCAAACTGACTTGGTCCAGTGATTAAAAGCTTGAGTCGCTCCGCTCACTGGATTGAGTAATCGCGGGTTCGGTTCCCGCATGGAACAAATCTTTGTATGACCCACAAATATTTGTTTCGGTCCAGGTGTTTGTGTATACGAATTTCATATTTGTAAACGCACCCACAATATACTCTTAGGAATAATTCTTGATATGAAGTTGCGTAAAAATGCCTATTGCTATTGGTGCCATTGTACCGGGAACAATTTCAGACTCCAGACTGCCAAATAGTACATAACTTTCCATCTAACCTAAGATTTAACTTTAGAATCAGGAGAATAGGGTTAAAAGTAACGATATATGCTCTGATGAGAAAGGCTTCCGAAGCTTCGTTGGTTCCGCATATAGAAAGAATTTTAGAAGAAAGAATGACAAAACAGATATACAATGCGAAAGTGGAATGTAGGTACCGGGGAAGACCTAGGCTATCTTACCATGACCAAATACACAAGACAAGAGTCTCCGGAACCGGCGAGCGTGTATGAGACAAACTATGAGAGTGGAGGAAGCTATAGAGGTATGCGAGGAAAGAACCTATTGGAACTTTGTACTCTCTGCCTACCCCGCAAAGGGTCTAGCGTGATGATATAGATAGATAGATAGCAAGAAGGACATTAATGCTCAAACTGTCGATAAAGGCTCGTGCGGCGAAAAGGAACTCCGTCCAAAATGTGTTTTTTCTACTTTAAATCGACTTATCTTGCGCCGGTTTGTTGGAGCTGTACTCGATTCTACCGGTGAACATTTGCAACCTTAGCAGCGCAGTACAAAGTGTACCGAGTAACGCCTTATAGCGAAGAGCTTCGATAAACACCTCGAGAAGCTCTCGCTAGGCAGTTGGGTGGGTATTGGACACGTTGCGCGTTGTGAGGAGATTCCTCTCTTTGGAGCCCTGACCGCCGGTAGCTTGTGTCGTAGACCTTGCTGCCGGTGGAGCACAATTTTTTTTTTATACAATATATATAAGAATATTTGTATTTTTATATATATTTTATAAGAAATTGTATTTCAATAAATGCATACATAATAAATAATTTTTTTCAGACCAATGATCCATAGTGTATTAGTGCAAACTTAAACTAATGTTAGTTCATTATCTTAAACTAATTGGGTACATAAATACCTCGACACATATGCACTCCTGACCACTGTCTCACAAAATCCGTAAAATAGTTTTATTTCATATATATCGTAGGTATAAATTAAAACCTTACTTTTTGCTCGCACCTTAATTAGAAGAAGCACTCTGAAACACACCGACAGAGTTAATCACTAAAAGCATGTTCCCCCAACCGTGTGTACATGACACGCCACGGGTTAATTAACAAGACAAATAATGGTATATTAACTTAATGCACTTAGTTTAAGGATAAACTAAGGAAATATCAACACGCTAGGTTCCTTGCGGGGTTGGCAGAGAGTACAGAGTTCCAACAGGTTATTTCTTAGAGACCTCTCTGGCTTCATTCACTCTCATAGTTCGTCTCATACATGCTCGCCGGTTACGGAGACTCTTGACTTGCCCTTCGGATAAGATACGGTCTGTTTGGTCATGGTAAGATAGTCTAGGTCTTCTACCTATATCCTTCCACTTTTGCATTTTATATTTGTTTTGCCATTCTTTCTTCCGCCTTTTTTTGATATGCCCGAACCAACTAAGGAAATAATAAGTCAGTAGTAAAACAACATTTTTAAAAACAAGCTTTTATATTATGAAATGGTGCAATTCTAAAGGGCCAATCAAAATTAAATAATATAAAAAATTTCGTATCTATATTGGCCGTCGAGGAGTTCCTTCCAAACAATCCTGGGTGTACTTTCAGGTCATGCTTACCCTAAAAATGCATTGTTATGGGAATTTAACTCAACTTCAACTCTGTAGAATAAACCACTCTGGTACTAATATAGCTTGCAAGATTAGACCTAAGTAAAAACCTTGCAAGTTAAATAAAAACTTATAGAAGTATACACCGTCACCGTCACACATAATAACACATATAAAAAACATATAAAAAAAAAGGCATACGAAATATTTTCTATACGTACGTAAGCATGTTTTATTTGCAAATCTAATACTTATCTAAAACGTGTTTAAGTTAAGACATTGATTAAAATACATATTAAAAACAGTCGAAAGTACTGTTTAAAACATGTTTTAAACACGCTGATTAAAACAAAATGTTTTTTTATAACTACCCTGCAAAGCAGGGATGGCAGAGGTGTACTGTGTACACCCAGTTTTTGGCTACGATGTTAATAGGGGTCAAGCCTTTTGGTATTATACCGGGAACAATTTGGGACGTCGGTTTGATACTGGAAATCCATTATAATATTACGAATTCGAAAGTAACTCTGGCGGTCTCTCTGTTACCATTGTTACTTTTTTACGCCCAAACCGCTAATCAGATTTTGATCAAATTCGGCAGAACATAGATTTTATCTAGAAGAAGGCCATAGGCTACTTTTTGTTTTAAAAAACCCCTTAGGGTAAAATATACGCCTGAAAATAACACGAACGAAGTTGCGGGTTCTGGTAGTTTACAATAAAAAACTATTTCGTCCGAGTTCATGACCTCGGCATCGTTACAAGCATTATCCAACGATGCAATGATAACCTTATTCAGTATTTTGGTCTAATTCTACTGTGGCTCTGATGGTACAGTTGATTGAACGCCTGTTTTGAAAATAGAAAGTAACTGGTTGAAATTCCTGCGCACAATACTAAGTTTCGGTGGTTAGGTAAATAGAACCCGAGTGTTTAGTATTATTTTATTCTAATGCAGGCTGCAATAACATATAATGTAGAATAAAATACTGATTGTAAATAGAAAGAAAGACATTGCTCTAAGTGAGAATCGAACTCACATAACCAGTAATAACGGGGTAAATGCTATAATGATTAACCTACCAAAGCACACATTTTTCTTTCCGTAAATATATACAGAAAAATAAATAAACACCGTCACGCCTATATTCCCCTAGCAGGGATGGCAGAGGTGTACTGAGTACCGACAATGCTAGGTCCCATATGATATAGCGAGGCTTTGGTCATATATCGGGCACAATTCCAAACTCCAGACTCATACTGGGAAACTTTTGTAAGCAATACTTCATTTGTCCGACCTAAGATTAGAGCACAGGACCTCGAGATCACAAATCGATGCACTTTTCCACTAGAGCAACGAACATCAGAAGTAATAAGAATTTAGTATATTCATGCACATTCACATCGTTAGAAACCCGATATGGTGCCGTATACCGACTGTATGTTGGTACAATCTTATTAGCTTCCTAATAGGTCTTTATTTTGATTATTACTTTCTTTTTTAATTGCAATAGATTTATGTCTACAAGACTAAAAGACAAACGACAAAAAAAATAGGACTCAAAAAATACATTTGTTTAGCTGTGCACACAATCCCAATCAAATCAATTAACTTTTAGAAGACGTAATTCACATTATTGAAACTCGTTGCTTTGTCTGGGGTTTTCATTATATTTATCTGTCTCTGAGATTACAGTTCAACTTGGCTATAAATGCAGCAATGTCCCAGGCCTCAAATGTTCTTTCCAAGATCCTACCTTAATTTAAAAGGAAAGTTATCTAATGTATCAATCCTCTTCAGACTTAGGTAACCTTTTGGCCAAGTGCTTCTTACTTCTAAAAGCTTTTGTTGTCTAAAACATCCGAAACAATTAAGGAACTTAACTATTAACGTTATTGATGACTGCGGCACATAAAACTGGGTTAACTGTAGGGTCACAATACGTTCAGGTTTTATAAAGACTTTCATACTTTAAAGACAATTTTTCAATGTTCAGATAAATATTACAATTGTATAAATAAAATAATATAACTTTTGCCATTTAAATAGGTTATAATTTTGACAATAGATAACGTTACAAAATCGACCGTGTGTGTGTGATTGTATAATTTTATATTTTGTAGTATTAAAGTTAAAAGTATTCCCTGAAGTCTGCCCACTTGGCTTAACGACTTAGTCTAGTCCAAGTAGACCAATCAAATCAGCCTATTGCAGTCCACTGCTGGACATAGGCCTCTCCCAATTTGCGCCACAATACACGGTCCTCCGCCTTCCGCATCCAGTCCCACTCTGCGACCTTCTTCAGGTCGTCGGTCCACCTAGCTGGGGGGCGCCCTACCTTACGTTTGCCGAGTCGTGGTCTCCACTCTAAAACTCGTCTGCTCCATCGGCCATCGGTTCTTCGACAGACATGGCCAGCCCACTGCCACTTTAGCGAGCTCACTCTGCGGGCTATGTCAACTACTTTGGTTCTTTGACGGATAACTTCATTTCGGAGTTTATCCCTCAAAGAGACTCCGAGCATAGCCCGCTCCATAGCTCGCTGCGCGACTTTGAGCCTATGGACTAGCCCTACTGTAAGTGTCCACGTCTCGGCACCGTATGTCATGACTGGTAGAACGCACTGGTTGTAGACTTTCGTCTTCAGGCATTGCGGTAAAGGCGAAGAGAAAACCCGACGTAGTTTGCTGAATGCCGCCCAGCCCAACTGGATCCTTCTGTCGACTTCTTTCTCGAAGTTGTTCCTACCAAGCTGGATAATCTGCCCAAGGTAGGTGTATTCTCGAACAACTTCGAGCATCGATTCTTCGACGTAGACTGGTCTCGGCGTGACATGTTCATTGAACATCATCTTGGTTTTATCCAAATTCATGCCGAGACCAACACGTCGATAGGCTACATTTAGGCTGTGCAGCATCTCGCTTAACTGTTCCAGCGTCTCTGCTATTATGACGATGTCGTCGGCAAACCGAAGATGCGAGATGCACTCACCGCCTATATTCACGCCCCGTCCCGCCCAGTTTAGCGTCTTAAAGACGTCTTCAAGCGCGTTGGTGAAAAGCTTAGGGGATATTACATCCCCCTGTCTCACCCCTCTGCGCAGCTCAATGGGGTTGGTTTTTTGTTCCTGGAGCTGAACGGTCATAGAGGCGGTATCATATAAACATCTCAGCACTTCGATATAACGCCAGTCAATACGACATCGTTGCAGAGCATCCAGAACTGCCCAGGTTTCGATGGAGTCGAAGGCTTTTTCGTAGTCCACGAAAGCCATACACAGCGGCTGATTGTACTCTTCAGTTTTCTGTACAATCTGCCGAACAGTATAGATGTGGTCTACGGTGCTGAAGCCTTTTCGAAACCCGGCTTGCTCTGGTGGCTGAAACTCGTCGAGTTTTCTGGCGAGGCGGTTTGTGACTACTCTCGAGAACAGCTTGTATACATGGCTCAGAAGTGAGATGGGTCTGTAGTTCTTCAGCAAGGCTTTATCGCCTTTTTTGAAGAACAGAGCCACCGCACTCCCGCTCCACGCTTTAGGTGTTAGGCCCTGGTGAATGATGGAATTGAAAAGACTTGCCAGCTCTTTGAGAACCGGAGTCCCACCAGCTTTGAGGAGCTCGGTAGTAATTCCATCATCACCAGGAGATTTATTGTTCTTAAGTTGCTCGAGAGCCGCCTTGACCTCGCCCTGATCAACATCTGGGATGTCTTCCGTGTAATGGCGCGTTAGTGGGGCTCTGTGGTCATCATCGCTGGGTCTCGTAGGCTTACCTGTCCGTGATGCAAACAGTTCTCCATAGAAGCGCTCGATTTCCTCGAGAATCTCGAACTTAGAGGTCACGGTTTTGCCATCCGCAGTTTTGAGTTTCGTCAGACGGGGACGTCCGAGCTGTTGGGCGAAGACCTTAGTGCCCTTATTCTGCTCAATCGCAGCCTCGACGATACGGGTGTTGAAGCGTCTGAGGTCGCGCCGAATCAGCTTTCGGATTCTGAGGTTTAAGTTCTTCCGATCTGACGAAGATATCTGCGTTGGTGGCTTTTCTCGTCTACCTCTCATAAATTCGAGAGTCTCGGCCGAGAGTTTAGAGTCCCTGTTTTTGCTTTTTCCGTACAGAAACTTTCGAGACACGTCCTGTAGCATTCTGACCACTGTGTCGGTTTTCTCGTCAATATCGCCAATGGTTTCCAGCAAGTCAAAACGGTTTTGAAGTTCCAATTGGAACTTTTCGGAACCCAAGGCTGTTTGGAGCGCGGTAGGTCGGAGAGTAGGCTTCACCATTCGGGCCCTTTCGGCTTGAAAGTCTATATTTAGGGTGCCTCGGACGAGTCGGTGATCGTGGCCAGTATTTAACCTGTTGATCACAGAGACGTCCCTAAATATATACTTCTTATCCGTCATGATGAAGTCTATCTCGTTCTTTGTCACGTTGTCGGGGCTTCGCCAAGTCCACTTTCTATGGAGCTTCTTCTTAAAGAAGGAGTTCATTAAGAAGAGCCCCTGCGACTCGAGAAAGTTTACTAGCATTTGCCCTCTATTATTTCTGCGCCCCACACCGAAGGGTCCGATTTTCGTTTCGCCGCGTTCTTGTACTCCTACTTTGGCGTTGAAGTCCCCCATAACAACGCTGTAGTGAGCCTTTGGAGTGCCGTGTAGTGCTTTCGCAATGTCTTCGTACACGGCTTCGGCTATTTCGTCAGCGTATGTCGAGGTCGGCGCATATACCTGTACCACCTTAAGGGAGTACCTATCGCTGAGCTTCAGTATAAGGTACGCTACCCGTGTCGACACACTGCTGACTTCCACAACGCTGCTAACGAGGTCCTTATTGACCAGAAAACCGACACCACCCTGGGAGAGCATATCACCTTCTCGGAAGTAGAACAAGTTACCTGACTCAAGGGTTATCGCGTCCTCCCCCTTTCTTCGAACCTTACATAACCCCAAAATATGCCATTATATGCGACCCAGTTCTACCTCGAGTTCGGTGAGGTGGTGGTCCAGCCGTAGTGTGCATCCATTATACGTCGCGAGGGTCAGTTCTTTATGGTAGCCTCTCGTAGCCTGGAGATTCTTAGCACCCCCTCTCCCGCTGTCGCCCCGACCGCTACCGTGATCGGGAACAGCGGGAGTACCGGGAACTGGGGGCCGGTTAAATTGTTGTGCTTTCATGGGAGGTAGATTAGCCTACTATACCACGCTGGCCAGACGGGTTGGTATAGGGTTTGATTTCAAGTTTTCCTTCTCTACGCACTGGGTCGTTTGCGCGAGTGTGTTCCCTTTGTCGGCTTTTACGACACCCACGGGATGATAGGGGGTGATGACAAATGTATTCTTTCCCGTCACCACAGGCCACCACACAAGTAGACCAAGATAGGAAGAAATCAAGAAACTATCAAAGCTTCAAAAACTATTTACGAAAGAACGGATTTCCTAACTTTCGAATTCTTGTCTAAACCTTACACAAAACCATAGTATCCCTACTCCACGGTCACGCACGCTTAAAAGCTAACCCAAATATTTGGTGCGTCCAACACACTGAGGTTTACAAAGGGTCGCTTAATAATAAATCAGGCGAGTTAATCGTGAGGTTGTAAGCAACAATAGCCTGTGAGTCGCGTTTCTGGTTAAAGAGAGGAGGATTATACTCTGCACACGATAAGCCTTAATGAGGTTACAGCACATATTACTGTAAAACTTCCGCTTTATGATCAAAGGTCTAGAATTCAAAATGGCGGACCACACCTCTAGTGATTTCGAAAGCTAAACTTGAACTTCACAACTTCGAGAGCAAATATCTAGAACATAAACTGGAGAGACTAAAAAATTAAATTGCATTGGAAATTATATTGCCAAAGATAGTCAGCTAGAAGTCTGCCAATATTTTGCCAAAGATAGATTTATCCAAGCTCAATTCAGAAAACAATAATATGCAGAAATTTGGGTGCCCTATGAACACCTATACACATTTAGATAAGAAAGGGCTAAGGTAGGTAGAGGTAGTATTCATGTATTTTTGTGTGGTTGCTGATTTGTCTGTACTCTTTTTATTTAGATAAACGCTGCACATCAGCATTTTAAAACCATTCATATAAAATCAAGACATGTGACGATTGATTAAATTGAAGCGTTTACCAACACACATATAATTCGTCTACTTATATTTTTTATTTTTCGATTGAGTATAAAATAAAACAAGGCTACTGTAAAACAAAGCTAGAATACATTTCACATAACGACTTCTCGAAGTTCCGTTGTTTGACTTACGACATCAATTGAGTAAAAGTGCGATACAATTTGTATGAGGCGCAATACGAGAAAACTTTTCGAGTTATTATGTACCTATTTTTAAATTTCTTTTGTCGAAAGAAACATTTAACGCCCACTCATAAATAAACAAAGAATAATATATAGTTCCCACTGAATTGGTGATAGCTCAACACTTAATTGCTAACGGCTTCATTTATTTTCTTGCTCAAGTGTTACTGCTTTCGTGGGGAATCTTTAAGCACGTAATAAAACTTTTATATTTAAGGTTAGAAATAAAATAGAGAATGGTTTCAAATAAACTTACCGGTATTGTTTTTTATATCTATTGAAGGCTATGGGTCTGCTGTTGTGAAAGTTCTTTGTGGTTACTTCGATGGTAAATTCTCATAATAATAAAATGAGTTGTCTGTATGTTCTACTTTGAGTATAAACTATAACCATTATTCTCTATAAATATACACAAAATATCAAAATATACACAAAATATCAAAATACCATCTTTCCGTATCATTACGTGAAGTCCGTCGCGGGACATGTGTACTGTATGTCAAGAGATTCTTTTTCCTAAAAATCTAGGTTCTTTCTTGGTAACATGCTGATAGAAAATATTTTTGACTGTGAAAATATTTATTTTCTGATTTAGAAAACTTACAGCTAGAACAGAGATAGTATATAGTAATATATAACAGAAGGCCAATTACAAGTTTTCACAAAAAAAAAACAAAAAAAGATTAGCACATGAATAGTATACCAGTACACACAGCTAAGACTAAAATATAAAACATAGAATAAAAGATATCACACATAAAAACAAACAATTTAAGGTTTTTTTAAGTTTTGGTACACTTGTACAGAAAAGATCTATATCAGTATCATGCACATGTTTTAAAATGTCTGCAGGCTCGAATAAAAAAGGAATTTTGATGACAGGTGGATTTCGCATTAGGAACCGGAGTCCGAAACCCTATTTTGCTCAGCAGCTCTGGACAATCTACGAAACCGATTCGGAACGGACCGGATTCATTCTAATAATGGTTACTGTTGGCCTCATAAAGCGTTTGCGGATCCGCCAATCGATTAATTAAGCGGTAAAATTGCATTACTCTAAATTGCCAAACTTAACTAGACATCGCTCGCAGAACTGATGTCCAGTGAAGCAAAAAAGGTTTTCGAATGGCAACCATAAACCGTAAGGTAGAGTGAGCTGGCTCTACACAAGCAAAAAAAGCGTGTATGAGACGAACTATAAGATTGGAGGAAGCCAAAGAGGTCTGTAAAGAAAGAACCTGTTGAAACTCTCTCAGCCTACCTCGCAAGGGATCTTGCGTTATGATATAGATAAAGATAAAATTTAGTGTATACACCTCTTGAATATTCCAAATATGAATGAGTCACTTAATGATGCCAAATTTGGGCCATTGTTTGACTAAAACTTGACCTCTTGTTTTTTTCCTCAAACCCTAAATAACCTCGAACTAATCCAACTACAGAATGACGCAGCCTAATGTTCTAGAGTATAATCGATTTGGGTCACTACGTCACTCAGTGTTTTTAGCCCAGATAAATTAATACCAACAATATAATTCTGGGAACTGGGCTATGTAGAACAACTTCTAGTTTAATACAACGACGGTATTATGAGTGTGTATTAAACATGTATTAGCATGTCTAATTAAGTTTTTACGTAACTTCTTTTATATAATTATGATTGACTCAATTCAGTTGATTTTACATAGTAAAGTATTTAAACAAGGATTTACAGCTATATGACCAAATAGACCGGGTTTTATCTGAAGGACAAGTCAGGAGTCTCCGTAACCGGTGAGCGTGTATGAGACAAACTATGAGAGTAGAAGAAGCTAGAGAGGTATGTAAGGAAAGAACCTGTTGGAACTCTGTACTCTCTGCCTACCCCGTAAGGGATCTGGCGTGATGATATAAATAGATAGATAGATTTACAGCGATATTCTACAATGTTCCCAGTCAAATTCCCAGTGTGAGTCCGGAGTCTGGAATTGTGCCCGGTATATGGCAATAAGCTCGCCCCCTATTACATGGGACCTAACATCGTCGGCGAAACGTGGGTGTACTCAGTACACCTCTGCCACCCCTTCTGGGGAATATAGGCGTGACGGCGTTTTTTTTTTTTCTGCAGTGGTAAAAAACAGATTAAAAATACTTTAAACTCTTATGTAAACTTTAGCAACTCACAGTTAATTTTATACGAAGGCTTGGTCTAGTAGTTAAAATGTAAACCACTCCGCTCACTGGATCAAGTAGTCACGGGTTTGATGCCCACAGAGAATAAATCTTTGTGTGAACCATAAAAATTTATATCGGTTCGGATGATTGTGTATGTGTCAATTATTATTGTAAATACTTCCACAAGTCAGTAATGTGTTGTTTTTAACCGACTTCAAAAAGTAGGAGGTTCTATAATCGTCTGTATGAATTTGTTTTGTGTATGTTCACCGATATTCCGATCAGTTGTGTGATCGATTTTGATGATTCTTTGTGCCATGGTGCCGACTTCAAAAAGCAAAAAATAAATATTTGAAGTCGGTACCGGTTAGTGCAGTCGGTTACTTGGCACCGACTTCAAATATTTATTTTTTGCTTTTTGACGTCGTTGTTATTTTTTTTGGAGATTTTTATTTGAAATTTTAAGTAACAAGTAAATTATTTACTAATATTTATATACCTAGTCAAATATAAAGACCGGCGTGACTTTATAAAAATATATTTATTTAACAATACAAATTAATAATAGATACTCAAAATATTGAGTATCTATTATTAGAGTGGAGACCACGTATTGGCAAGCGCAGCGTAGGACGACCGCCTGCCAGATGGACCGACGATCTTGTGAAAATCGCAGGAAATCGTTGGATGCAGGTGGCATCGGACCGGTTACGCTGGAAAGCGATTGGGGAGGCCTATGTTCAGCAGTGGACAAGTATAGGCTGAAATGATGATGATGATGACTCAAAATATTAATGCAGTCAATTAATATTACTTAACGTTAGTGCGAACGGTAAAAGAGCTGAGTCAATATTGAATGTACTTTGCTTGGCGATGGCTATTTATAGGCATCGTCAAGTAAACAACTGTTTCTAGAAGGAACCCACGCATTATGCGTCTTATTAATTGATATTGCGTATTAAGCATAACAGTTATTAGAATTGGACTGAGACTAAACAAGTAACCTGATATCTGTTTACATGATAAATACGCAGCTGAGGCAAGTTAAGCTGATTAAGCAAACAGTACTTGGAATTATATTCTATGAGCAATAGTCTGTTGTTATTGCATCATCTTTTAAAGTACTTGCACTAAGCTGTGTACTGGTCTAATATACATAACTACATATACTATATTATTTTTCTGAGTTGTACAGCAAGGTACTTACAGGCTTGATATAATAACGATAATAACGGAATCTTTACAATCATGCTGTTCGCCGTTAAGGAGTCCCCTGATGTATCTTTAATGTCCAAAGTTCTATAGACCACCTCGAAACTATACTAAACCCAACGCAAAAAGAATCATCAAAATCAGTTCATAAATAAAGACCTTATAAAAAACAAAGACGAATTGTCGACCTCCTCCTTTTTAGAAGTCGGTTAAAAAGGGAAACCGACTTCCGTGCCGAGTAACTGACTGCACCAATCGGCACCGGCTTTAAATATTTATTTTTTGCAATATGAAATCGGTTTCCCTTTTTCTATGTTTTTTTATTAAAAACAGCGATAAAGCAGAAATTTCCATCCAAATTGGAGAAAAATGGTTTTTCAACTGAATATTTTTCATTAGCATTCCTGAGTCTGTGAGTCTGGCAATGGGTTCACCGATTATTATATTAGGACCTAAAATCGTCTTTTGTGATATAGATGATAGTACACCTTTGCTATCCTCGCTTGGGGAATGTATATGCTTTTTTATGAAAATAGGAGGAACAGCATGATTTATTCAAAATTTCAGACACGAAATCTTGTCCAAGAAACATAAAAAAGCAGCGTTCGATTCTACGAGTAGAAGTCACGTCCATCTGGGTCCTATAATGAATTGGAATATTCCAAACGTGTTCTGCTTATGAGAGCTGCTGTCATGAAAATCGAAGACCAGTTTAAATGAATAGAGTGTCAACAGCCATAACAAATCGCGAATGACAAATCTTGTATTATGTGTAGATGGCGCAGCACTCGTAGCCCGGAGACTTTTCTATACATCTATTGAAAACATGATATTTAAATTACTTTTTGAGTAAAAAAACATTAAAAATTTAAGTTTTTTAGAATATATAATATATTGTAAAAATATAATATTAGATTTATGGATTTCAATTGACTTAGATAATTTGTCACCTTTATGTAGGTACTCATTTTGCGTACCACTTTTATTTTCTCAATGTACTCTCTCTTTATCAATATATGTACCTCAGTGAAAGGTGATATAACTCTAAAATCAAGGGTTTTCGAAAATCAAGGTCGAACATTTAACAAAACTATTTTTCGGATTTCATCCCGAATTGGATTTTGCGATCCCATCCCATCATCCGATCCCATAGTTACAGAAAAACATGAATTTTGGTACTCGTAACGACGAAAACTTAAAAGTAATACATAAACCGAGACGAATATTCGCGATGAGATATTCGCGTTAATCTATGAACATATCAGTATTGAAATTTAAAAAAAATCTCTTATTTTCACTGCACTGTTAATTACGGTTGTTACAATAACTCAAATATTTTATTGAGCATTGTAAGTCTGTTTTCTTATTAGTCTGAATCAAAATCGATAGGGTTGCAGAGGTCGATACTTCAGCTCTATATAGGAGGGTGGACGAAAATTGTTTTCCGCAATATAACAAATTGAGCGTGTCGGGCTATTAAATTAGCGTCAATATATCGCGCTGCTTTGTTAAAATGGAGAGCGAATATTGAGTTACAAAGATGATTTTTGGTGACTGGCTGAATCACAGATACCTACTTGTTTTTAGATGAATACTTTAAGTTTTCTTTGTTGTGTATAGTAGATGGGAGATTACAGACAGGGGGACTTCTACCTTAGGGACTTCATTTTATTACAATTAACTTCGTCATGTTAGACAAATGTTACGTTTTAATATATCTATATTATCACATCAGATCCCTTGCAGGTTAGGCAAAGATTACATAGTTCCAACAGGTTCTTTCTTTACATACTTCTCTGTCTTCCTCCACTCTCGTAGCTCGTCTCATACACGCTCGCCGGTTACGTTTTAATAAATCATTAATATTATGGCGATCCTAACACGCAAGGAATCTGGTGTGAAGAATATATTAAAGAAGTAATTAGAGCCTAAATATATTTGTTATAAAAATATATATAATGCAGCACTTTTAATTTGATTACAAAATGGCCATTAGGAATAAAGTTGAAAGACTCGAACATACTCACAGACTGCCTCGTTGGTCTAGTGGCAAAACGCATCGCTTTGTCTTTACAAGGTCCTGGGTTCAAATCCTATGTCGGACGGAAATGTAGTTTTCCTAACGAAAAATGCCCAGTATGAGTCCGGAGTCTGGAATTGTGCCCGGTAAATGACAATAGGCTCACCCCTATTACATGGGACCTAATATATTCGACGAAAATTATGTGTACTCAGTACACCTGTGCCACCCTAGCTTGGGAAATATAAGGGTGACGGTGTCAAAAAACTCAAAAAAGCATTTAAGCTCTGGTCGGCAGAGTAGTATTAGTAAAATCATTACCAGTTTTCTATAAACCAATGGTGGGCATAAGCCTCGCTTCTTTTAGACAATTAAAGCTTTGAATATGCGAATATTATAATATTGTACTAAATATTTCATACTGAATTGGTGATTATTTTCAGATTTGGATGAACATTGTATCACGATGGAAAATTTAGTAGTACACTATGACCGACTTCCCAAAGTATTTAGCCGCCCTCAAATTAATTGAAACAAAACAATCCAATTGGTAAACAACAGTTCCCATTAACTGAACTAAATAGTCCCGTGAGGGGCAGGATTCCTTCGGAGAATAACACCAATTATTCTTAATAAATCTCCTCGGATAAGGCGCCCTTCCTCGACCTATCTTGTTATTAAGTTGATTAAATTAATCTCAATAATTTTGTATAACGGACGAAATAAATCTGGTAGGAAAACATGTAATTCTAAAGCCCTTACTAGTAAACCTTACAAAATAAAAAAAATACAATTTTAAAATTCTCCAAATAGATCATGTCTTATTGGAAGGGCAAATCAGGAGACTTTGTAACCGGCGAGTGTATATGATACGAACTATGGGAATGAAGGAAGCCAGAGAGGTCTGTAAATAAAAAAACCAGTTGAATCTCTGTACTTTCCTATTCAGTACTTCGTGGTTTCTATTCTCTCGCCGCCATCAACCGCCTTGTTCTGATTACGTGACGTTTCATTGTAAAATTTCATGCACGTTATATATTTTTTGTTTTCTATTAGCATAACTATAAAAAGTTCATTTGGCTTCAGACACGGTATTGATTACAGTAAAATACTTGGTCTTAAGCAAAAACATGCTGCGTCGTAACAGCTGCAAGAGACAGGCAAATAATTAAAAGGAAAATGTTATAAAACAAGCTGTTATTAAACTTTGACTCGGCTCAGAGCCAAGTTTCATTTTAAATTAGTACCAAATTGCATCTGGACCCTTCTTCTTTATTAAGAAACGCAGCGTGTTCCGATAAATTCGTAAAATGAGTTTTCTGTATGCCACTTTCACGAAGTTATCGTTACACGTCCGTTACGTGTTTATACAAGGTGTAATTTTAGTTGTGCTAGAGCGAAATCCCAAGTGATGTATCCAATGCCTGCTATTAACAGGTAATGAACAAAATGAATAACAGTAGCAGTCATTAAATCAATAAGTAACATCTACCTACTGATCTATCCGAATAACATAGCTAGTGTAAAAATCCGGAGCCCTGCGTTATCTACCAGCCATCTGACGAGCCGCTCTGCCCCCCAATATCATTTTGGGCTTGGTATAATATATGTTTGAAAGGTGTTTTTTAATGCACTTAATTAGTATGGAAATTTACCTATAAAAGTGTCCTTTTTAATTTTTATTTAGTATCAGTGAACATTAGGCAATACCTGGGCTTTTGCGACAGGACAACTAAAATTACACGGTGTATATTGACTCACAAGTAGCCTTTAACAATAATATAATTGTATCTACACATCGCTCATAGAACTGGTGACTTTTAGGCAGAAATGATTTCCGACTCTTGAAGCCGTGGACGGCTTTCGTTTGATCACATAATTATTATATTATCACAATAAAAATAACTTGTGAAATACCGTACATGCACGTTGAGCTTTCAATCGTTTCCGAAAAGAAAAAAATTATGATTCTTATTAATAAGTCACAAAAGCAGTAAGGCAATAATGACACATTAAAACATTTATGAATCTTTGATCCGTTTTTTTCTAACTACTGTATATTTGAACGATGAAAGACATAAGAACAAAAACCAGTTAAAATAACTAAACACGAACGATACAATTTTATAGACTTACGTTTAATGAAGAGTCTCAGAATTCCGAATAAAGCAAACACATTTTTTTCGAAAATCAATATTTTACAGGAATAGCCCTCCCCATAATTTGGTTCAACTCTTCTCGCTCCTCAAGGCCTCTTTTGAGGGTTGAACAAGTTCAGAGGTCGGTCTCCCGGCCCCTATAACAAATTGCGTCTATTTATTGTGAAACAAGTTTGCCTATCAGCAATTTGCTGGAGCCATTAAACGTATAATGGTCTCATTTTAATGTAACTAAACAGTATTGATGTTTCGATAAATTTTGCTTCGAAAAGTTTTGGTTGTGGGTAAAATGTCGTCAATGAACATTAATTGACTACACGACAGTTTAGGGTACTGAGAGTAGAGAAAAATAATTGTGTAAAAACGTGCTTACTTAGAATAAAGAAGTTTAGTAATGAAGTTTTGTTTTTGGGTCTAAAAGTTTTATTATTACTACTACTAATTTAGTACACTTTCGAGTTATATTTCAGTCTCATTTGATTTGTGCAGTTATTCAGTTAGAGCTTACAATTCGTATTATAAATTTGTTAGAAGTATTTAGTTTAGTTGAGACTTTTGCTGCCATGCTTAAAACAATTTCAATTGGAAATTACTTTTAAATGATTCCGATAAAAATTATCATCTATAGCTATAGTCATATAACTTGCATAATGACCACAAATTGAGAGTGAGGTAACCAAAGAACAGCAAGAGGTAACAAATAGAGTCGAACTTAAAGGCGTGAAGTCGCTACTATACGCAGTTGACGTCTTTGAACCAACTTAGTTGCTCAAAACTAGGCTTTTCGATTTCTCCACTTTTGTTTCTCAAGTTTTAAGAATTCTCGATAGAACTTTCTCGAGTTTCTCGAGTTGTTCGAAAAAAAAACTAACCGTAATAAATAAAAGTAATTTAAAATTCCATAGAGTACAGAGTTCCATTTTTACAGACTTCTCTGACTGACTCCAATCTCATAGTTTATCTCATACACGCTCGCCGGTTACGGGGACTCTTGACTTGCTCTTCAGATTTAGAGACGGTCTTATTGATTATAGTAAGAAACCATGGGTCTTTGTCGGTATCTACATCCTTCCTCCTACTTTTGCATTGTATATCGGTTTTATCATTATTTCTTCCAAAATTCTTTCTGTATGCGCGAACCACTGGAGCATACCCTTAATTTATATTTACACTTAAGCTATCTTTTATACCTATACACTCTTCCTATTACGCTGCTGTGATTACGGTAGGTTAACTTGACCCTGTACACCTTTTGCAGAGCGCACATTTTGACCACATTTATCCTGCTTTTATTCTCGTTCTTACATACCCAACGTTGTGACAAGCACTGCACCAGCGGACAAGCGGTATTGCATCCAAGATGTACAAACTCGTTCACTTACTCCAGCACATCGCCACCAACCACAATCCTTGCATTCGTCTTTTATTATAAGTTATTCTTTGGATGGTTTTTTAGATCTCAATAGCTATAAGCTAAGCAAATTAATCTTAATTCTCAACAACCATAAGCTAAACTAGTTAAAATACTTTCTACTTATTTATCCTAATAAAATACTTATTAAATTTTATTCACGTGTTCCTTTTTACTGTAAGATATACTTACAATACACTCTATGCACACTCTACTACTTGTACACTCAAGTACCCCATCAATATACCATGCTTACAAGTTTGTGTTTTATATTGCTAAAAAAGTCCAAGCGATAGCGATCTTGATAAGCTGTTGAATTACTTTCAACATAAGCCCCCTAGGCTAAACATGGCTATATATTTCATACATCCTGGATACAATACATAAGATAACAGAAGATTTGGAAGAAATGCATGTGGCGCAATCGTATTTGTGTTCTCCAGAAAACTGCCTACAGTACACAAACAAAAACTCTCTAAATATCTTGCATGTAAACATCAGGAGTTTAAACTGCAACTTTGATAAACTGTACATTCTTCTAAATAGCATTGCTCTGAACATTGATATTGTTGTTTTATCGGAATGTTGGCAGAGTAAGGTGACTAATACACCAAATTTGTGTGGCTTCAATGCACATCAGTCGAAGTCAAGAAATCAAAATGATGGTCTAATAATATATTCTCGACTTGCTCTGAGATGTGAAATTGAAGAACCAGAATTTCTTGAAGGCAATTGCTTGGTTCTCAGACCTAGTGATGTGGCTATTGTGGCAATTTATAGATCTCCTGCATTTAAAGAGATCGACTCGTTTTTAAATAGTTTAAACCTTGTGCTCTCGTCTTTATCTACTTTCACCACAGTTGCAGTTTTGGGTGACATTAATATTAATATCTTGCCCAATAATAAAGACCGTCATGCCGATGACTATTTAACCTCTATTGCTTTTCATGGACTCCTTCCAGCGCACTTGTTTCCGACGAGAGAAAATAGCTGCCTTGACCATGTTTTGTTAAAATCAAATGGAAGTGCCACAGCGTTGGTCTTGGATAGTTTCATTACGGACCATGCTCCAGATATCTTGTGTTTACAGAATAGGAACAAACTGCCCAGGACTAGCACTGTTATCAAGAGAATAAATATACCTAAAGTCACTCAAGAATTGAAGTCCACTGATTTCTCAAATTTGTTCTCAATGACGGATCCTAACAAAGCTGCCAATTTTTTAGTCAATGTTATAACTAAGGCAATAAATATGCACACAATAGTGGTTCAAATCCCTAACAGAAGGAGAATTATTAAACCTTGGATTACCCCTGGTCTTTTGAGATGTATCCGTAATCGTTGTAGGCTACACAATAATTCAAAAAAACAACCAGACAATACAATTTTAAGAGTAACATACATACGTTATCGTAATTTTTGTAATAATTTATTAAAGAGAATCAAGCAAAAATATGAACAAAATGAGTTTCGGAAGGCCAAAGGTAATCCAAAAGAAACTTGGAAAATAATAAAGTCTGTTCCTAATATGGGACAAGCAAGCACACCAATTAAGGAATTGTTATATACATCGGACAATCCGCTCTCCTCTGTTGATGCTGTGAACCATTATTTTGTAAACATAGGAAACAACTTGGCAGCCGATATTGAAAAAAAGGTGGCTGATTTACCCAAAACTTCTCCTACTCGCAATCTGCAGCGTCACTGTAATTCGTTCGCTTTGCTTCACGTTGATAACTCTGAAGTTGAACTAGTTATCAAAAGTCTAAAAAATAACTGTGCTGTTGGCTGGGACAATATATCAACTAATATTTTAAAGAATCCCTCCCAATACTTAGTAAATCCTATGTCTTACTTAATAAATCTCTGTTTTTCAGTAGGATGTTTCCCGGTTCCTTTTAAAAAGGCTCTTATTCAACCAATATATAAGGGTGGACTTGGAGACAGTGTCAGTAGTTATAGGCCAATTTCAATCCTTACCAGCTTATCCAAAGTTATCAAAAAAAGTCTTCACTCTAGATTACTTAAATATCTGCAAAAATATAAAATCATATCTTCTAACCAATTTGGATTTACCAAAGGGAAATCTACAGAAGATGCAGTTGTTGAATTAACAGATACAGAACTTAGATAAGCACAAAAAAAAACCATTGTTATATTCTTAGATCTCTCTAAAGCATTTGACACTGTCTCTATACCCATCCTCTTAATGAAACTTGAATATATTGGCATCCATGGAAATGCACTCAGCATGTTTCAAAGTTACTTAACCCAACGTAAACAGAGTGTAAAAATTGATGATTTTGTGAGTGGAGAAGAACAAATTGTTTATGGTGCGTCCCAGGGGAGTATTCTCGGACCAACGCTATTCCTTATATATATCAACGACATGTGTCAACTTCAACTTCCGCATTGTAAGGTAATTGTTTATGTGGATGATACTGCTCTTCTTATACATGAGGACACATGGAGCGACACTCGACGACTGGCAGAACAAGCGCTGACAGCAGTGGTGAAATGGTTACACTCTAACTTACTAACACTCAATTTGAACAAAACACACTATGTCACTTTTTCTTTGAGCCTAGCTTTCCAGCCCTCATATGACTCTTACGTAATGAAAGCCCACCACTGCAGTTCCAATCAAACAGAAAGTTGCCGCTGTCCTCCCATCAAGAGATCTAATGATATTAAATAGGCTAGGTGTTCAAATTGACAGCACTCTCAGCATGCACAAGCATATCGATTCACTTACTTCTCGAATCAGAAAGTTAATTTTCACATTTAAAAAGTTAAGATCATCAGCTGACCCTATGACTCTAAGAACAATATACCTTGTGTTAGCTGAGTCTGTGTTATCGTACTGTATTGCAGCCTGGGGAGGAACATATAAAACATCGTACTTACTGTGAGACAGCTCTTTGTCCTTCACGTAGTTTTACGTGTACATAAGTCCCTTCCCTTTAACTATAGTGCTTACCACTGCAAAAGGCGGAGAGATCTTGTTTGTGGGAGTAAATTGTCTAAAACTGCTCTAGCCTCCCGAAATTATATGGTGTTGGGTCCTAAACTTTATAACCTTGCCAACAAAAGCAATAATATTTATTATTTACCCCTTTCGCAGTATAAATATACGATCAAGGCCTGGTTGAAGAAACTATCTTACGATGACACTGAAAAATTACTCATAACGACAAAGTAGATTCTATTACACACTCTATACACACACAAATACACACACACACACACACATACCCACATGCACACGCACGCACTCACAGGTAAGTATATCCGCATGTGAAATTTGTAACCATTATTTTATTCTGATTTTAAATTGTCTATCTATCTATCTATAACCTCACGCCAGATCCCTTGCGGGGTAGGCAGAGAGTACAGAGTTCCAACAGGTTCTTTCCTTACATACCTCTCTGGCTTCCTCGACTCTCATAGCTCATACACGCTCGCCGGTTACGGAGACTCTTGACTTTTCCATCAGCTAAGACTCGGTTTATTATTATATATTTTAAATTGTAATTTACTTTTATTTTGCATTTTGTGTAGGACAAGTTTAATTTTGTATTTAATATAATTATAATATTTTGTTAATTATAATGTACCAATTGCACCCAATAATAATATCCTCTATACTTATAAGAAGGCGAAGGTATCTGTCATACAGATTTTCTATAACTAGTACAGATACCACCGCACCACAAAGTTGTTGCTCTTGTTCCCTATACTTTAAGTACATGTAATAACTGTGATGTAAAAAATGCCTCTGAACCATTGAATAAATTTTATTTTACTTTCCACTAACTAGAACATTAATTACTTTGTCTGACAACCTATAGCATATTTAGTTAACAATGTTCCCAATTATTGATTTGTTTGTGATAAATTTCTCGAGTTTTCGACTTCTCGAGAAAATTTTTGTCGTCTAGACTTGGATTGAATTTCTAGACTTTTCTCGCTTCGAGAAATCTCAAGCGAAAACCCTACTTGAAACAAAAACACTAAAAGGAGACGACATTATTAATCATTTTCACGTAATTATTTTCCTAATAATAATCTTCTTACAGAACAGACAGCATACTTAGACTATCTACTTGAAGGTGAAGCACTAGCTACAAATTAAACCGTTTGAACGAACGCGTCAAGAAAATATACTACCAACGTAATCAACAAAAGTGGCCTTTATTGCAATAACGATAGGGATTGTTTTAGTTTCAAGATGGCCCGCCCGTCCACGGCAAACTGATGGGTAATATTAAGGAGCTTTGCATACTATGAAAATAGAGTCAGGTTCTTTGAAATGTTTAGCCCCTTGGCAATTTTAAATACAAGTAGTTTTATGCTGTAACCTTCCAATAATTAATTTCATACTTTAAGATTTTAATAATGTCTATCTATCTATCTATCTATAACCTCACGCCAGATCCCTTGCGGGGTAGGCAGAGAGTACAGAGTGTAATGTGCACTATAAAAAATAACAGTTTACGGGAAGCAAAACTAAATATTAATCTAAGCTTACTTTCTTGGGATTATGAGGAAACTGAAAGTATTATTTGTGTCGTCTCTTAGTATTTACTTACCTTATTATTTTTAACTAATTTGGTTTATTAATTTAGAGCAAATATGTTTTCTCTTATGGTATTTCCTTTTTTTTCACAAATTCCAATTTGTCGATTCCTTTTTTGCTTATTTTTGCAAAATTGTAAAATATTTTGTATTTTGTTTAAACCAAAAACAGATCCCCACGGGTATGGGGATCGATGAAGATGTTAAATATTTGTACAAAAATGTTTGGACATCAATATTTTTTTACATTAATTTCTTTTCTACTTTAGATACTGCTTGCGGCTTTAGTTTTAAAAACACAGACTTTAGACCAAGAACATCCTTCCTTTATAAATTAAGATAGCTACACCGACTTTATGCTTTTTTACAAAGACCTTTTTATGGTGCAAACTAAAAAGTTTTTTGTATGCGACGCAATTTATCCACTGAGAGATGAATAAAAGTTTACCACTATCTTAACAAAATCAGAGAGAATTCAGAAAACTATATGTATCTACGTAGTACAAACCTTGGTATGAGACCACTGGTGCACAAACGTACTGTTGTTCTTTTGTGTTGGTCTGTATCCCTCTATTGCTCCCTCTACAGCTGTTTAGGATCATTTTGGTTAAGAACCAACCAAAATAATCTCAAACACCTTTAATAACACATATACCCTCACGCCGATACATGCTACACGAAATCCTTTTTCTCCTTCAGCTTCAGTTACATTCACGAAATAAAGAGGACCAAATAGAAACAGAAAATCGATTTTTACTACACAGATCTCGGCAAAACTTCAAAGAAAATAAGTATCTTCATGGTATTGTTTTAATTTTCATTGTTGTCTTCTTTAGCGAACTCTAATATAAGTAATAATTGAGTCCCTACGTACGTTTTCATGTACACTCTTATACAAATTTGCCATAAAACCCACATGAACCCAAAAAATAAGTGTTAATTACGCTTAGTCATTGATTCTTATTATTAACGACCCCTCGTAAAAGACTAATTGCCACTATAGCACGTAAGGATTTCTGTTACAATTCAAATAAGCAATTATTTACTACTTTATTTATTAACTTGTTTGGCTTAGGAGGGGCATATTTTCCTAAAAAATAGTATAATGTAGAAAACTGAAACCTAGCATTCAAGTGTCAGCCCTCAGTGTATTAACAAATATATAGTTTTAAAGTACCTACAATAAATACCAATAGTATGAAGAGTATTTTCTGATGGGCAATTCAAGAAGATTCTTCGTAGCGACGAGCATGTATGAGGCAGTGTATGGTAGGAAGAAGAAGGCGGCGAGAAAGTTCTGTAAAGAAGAACCTATTGTAAATTTGTACACCCTGCCTATGCCGCAAGAAGTCTAGTGTAAATATTGAAATTTAAAAAATAACACTACAAAAAGTATTCCATAAGTTCAAATATCTCCAAAATGTTTGTAAATGGAACACGTAATAGAAAATGCGCATATTATTATGATAATATTTAACATTTTTTATATTCTATAACATAAGAGCGATGCTATCCAACTACAGTATACAAAAGTATTCAACTACACGAGGCTTTCCAAACCGATTCATAAATTTTAATGTTGACAAGTTGTCACCAACATATTGCCGCGAACCTAATTTGGCACACAAACTTGGGTACTAAGGAAGCGAATGTTTATCAAATAAACGGTAACGGGTAACAGCTGTGATAAGCACTTTATTACGTGCTCGCGTAATTTTAGATACACTAACTAAAAGCCATTAACGTTAAACTTACTTTGCGTCTCGTAAATTCCTGTTAATATCTACTGCGGAGTGTATGTTACTGATTATAAAATTAATAGTTATGGTAATTTCATTTCATCATGCTTTATGGATGCGTTAATGTGTATATTAGTGAAAGTTATTACGAATTATGGTGATATTATAGAAAAGCGAATTTGTACAATAATAAAAGTAAAAATAACTGATTTATTAGAAGAATCTTAAAGAAACTACTTAAGTGATGAGAATCATTTCACAATAGTATGTCTAAATAGAAAACAGTAAATTATGCAGTCCACCCGAAAAAGTGATCCAGAACTGGTAATGGACGTGTAGGGACAACAATGGCGGAGTTGGAGGGAACTTGGGATGCATTGGCACAGGACAGTGAAGAATGGCACAAAAGAGAGAAGGCTTATGCCATTGTGCCGATGGATTATAGTAAATTGATATTGATGATGATGATTTAGGATACTTAAAAATATTCTGTTTACGAATATAAGCTTTAAGTATATCGGACGATATACTTTTTTAAATTACTTGCCTTAAGCACATAAGATTATACGGAAAAATTACTCATGATTTGAAAGTTTTGCAAGGTCATTATGTACGCAAGAATATTACTTTAAATTATTCAAAGCTCACGCTTTCGAAACAACAAAAGCTTTTCAAACAGATCCGATCAGTTCTTTAATTACTACCATCATTTATAATTTGAACCAAGTACCCGGAATTTCCTCTAGCCTATTAAGTTTAGCGCTGATTGCGCCTAGTCAGCGCTCAAACTATTCTCAGCCATCATAAACTGCTAATCGCAGTTGTAGGTACAGCTGTTGATTTCATACAGAGCTCATTAGTTTGAAGATGTTGCGATTGCAGCCAATTGAAAATCAGATCTGGAAATATTATCGTGGCTAAAGTTATGATTTCTGTTTGGTGCAAACCTTGCTATATAGTTCTGCTGATTTAAGTCCTGTAAATCGATTCAAAAATATATCTTGGTAGGTAATATAATCTGGCACATCATGATGTCATCGATTTATTATTGCTTGGTCAACATTAGAATGGCTCCTAAGTAAACTATCGTTACCAATAAAAGGGCGATTTTCATGTTTTTACTGATTTATAATTAGAGTTTTGATATCTATCGTCTCCAATTCCAAAAATTTTAAGAAGTCAAAAATAGGGTTTTTTTTATGTAAATACTATTATTTCACACATCACTTTACATCTTTTGGAATGCTGTGCCGTAATTGAGCGTATAATGAATTTACTATTATTTACGGCAATGCCTTGCGAAGGCGCAGAGGGGCCTTCCCTATCGTATCTACCAGTTACTACTTGGTACGCGGAAAGTAATCAAATCCAAACTTACCACGCGAATTATTTTTATTATTTCAAAGACGGTGCTTACAAGGTAGTTTTTGCATATAGGGTATCTGACTACTAATAATTTCTATAAAATTATATTTAAGATAAAAAAAAAGTGTGTATTTCTCGTACATGTAAATCGACAAGGTATATGAATGAATGAATGCCACGATATTTGCAGTTTTGATGACACTGATAGAAAAATAGATAAGTTCTTTTTATAAAATATGTCAATCCTTATTGAAATATTAATTTTATTTTGATTTTTACGACTTATTGGTCAAAACCATCATAACTAACATATACAACTTCGTACTACGGTTTTGGCAGAAAAAAATATCGTATGTACTACATACGTGATTATACGCTATCAATTTAAGGAACAGTTTTATCGCATGTTTAACAAGATTACTTACACGGTTCTTCTAATTTTGTGCATTCTTGTATGTATGACATACAACTGTTTATTAGGCAAAATTGACTGTCGTATATACAATATACTACACTTTTCGTGGTTCTGGCAGGAAAAATGTGTATCTTATGTTATTTTTCTAAGTGTTTTAGATTTATGGAAGCCTGAAGGTGTTGATTTATCCGAAATTGAGGCACTATTAATAATAATCTAGGAAAATTGGCACAGTATTATGGACAAATCAGAACAAAAAAGCATTATCATTTACATGCCTCAATTAATTTAGTACTTGATTTTCGTAGATCAATAATGTGAAACACGATGGTACAAAAATATTATTACTCATTTTCATGATACAGTAATCGATTACTATATAATATTTTTGTACGATTACATTGATTTGTCCATAATATTGACGATATTGCACTCAAGTTTTCATGGATCATGATACATAGTGCTTAAATTTCGGACAAATCAACTTTTATTTTTTTCAGTCAAAGGTATTTGAGAGTGAAATAACTTTTCACCGAAAGACTAGATCTGTAATTTAACGACACCATTTAACTGCGTTACTATCAGTTACAGAGCGTTATACTACTATTCCACAAACATCGAAATTGTACTCAAATGGCTTATTGGAAATCTCAACACAATCTCCTTTTAATATCACTGACTCCTTGCATGTTCCATTTAGATGATATAGTAGACATTATGGAAAATGTGATATACTATATCTAAATCTCCCGTTACCATTTAAGTATTTTCTCTTGAATAATAATCATTTAGATATGAATTTTATTTATGATTTCTGTCTTTATTTTATGGGCAATTTAATAAGAGAAATGTTACTCCAACTTTCATCATTTTATAGTTCTTCAACACAGTATATTATATATTAATTTATTATCTTACTACTGTTTAAGTGATGCTAAAACACTAACAACTTAACAAACTTTCTTCAAAAAGATAAAGCTAATGTGAGAAGAAATTTAAGAATGATTGGATTTTCATGAAAGAAGAATTAAAAAAATCCCCGATAAACACATTTAACTCACAAAATGTATAAGGTATAGTCAATGAAAATTTTCCTTGAAATGTTTTAATGATATCGTTTCAACCTGAGATCGCGATTTTTTTAATGTATTAAAATCTGGTAGACCGCCAGAAACATTGGGGTTTCGTATTCAAGTAAGCTAAAACCCTTCTCTTCTTTACAAATTTAGGAATTACCACTGCTTGAAATCTGTAAAAAAAATTCAGCAACATTAGCTATAAGTTGACGATTATTTATGTACACAGCAATACATTTTCTGCTGTGTAAACAAATTGCTGCAATTATAGCATCTAAACTTGGTAAAGTTTAGATGCTAGATTAAACGCAGTGTATGAATTGATAAGCCTTTGTAATAATGGCATTATACCAGTAAAAAATAACTGTGCAGTTTCTCACTCTTAATACATCTGATATTAATTTGAGGGAATAACTTTATTTTCGATTGTTGGGTTTTGTATAAAAGGTCAACTACTATAGGTAAATGTGATTGTTTTTTTAATATGAAGTAGGTGCTGGATTTATCAATGACTATTTAAAACGATATATCTTTCGTATTTAAGGTAAACGTTAACAGACACAAAAATACAAATAAATATCAATTACATACTTAGGGATTGGATTAATTTGATAATTATGTTAAATCAATTCATAAGCAAAGAAGATACCTGGTTCACTGTTTTTCAAAATTTTCAAAATGCTAAAAGACATTGATTAGTTTCAGTTAATGAGAAAGATCTTTTAATATTCTTGATGTGCCTAAGATTTTTCTTCCTAAGAATTGTCTTTGTTTTAGCTACGAAATAAAATCATGGAGCAAAAGCGTGATTTCATTATTTTTGGCGATTTTAAATTTTTTATCACTTATCATACAAGGTTGAAACTTGAGTTCATTTTATTTTATTGTTTAATTATTTTCATGCTTCTAAGTAGTTAAGCTTATTATTGATAAGATCATGTTTGGAGATATTATTATTTTTTAGTTGATTTTACTGAGGGAACTGCATTAATGAACGTTATTTATAATTTTTTACAGGGTTGAGTTTAAATTATCTTAACAGAGGCATTTTGAAACTATACGAGTATTTATTTCTATTTAATTTAAATAAATAATTCATTTTTTATTAACATACAATAGTTATGAAATATATGATTTATATAGTAAAAATGGTATTTACGATATACGGGTAAATTATTTACATTTTGTCCGAGTGTAACAGGGTATGTAGCACATATGATAAACCTCAAATGCTACTTACGATATTTTTTATTATTTTGTTCAGCGTAAAATGTCGTAAAAACAATATCTTTAAAAGTTTCATTGCTTCCAAAATTACTTGACAACCAATAAAAATCATATAATATTATCTGCATGTGGTGACAAAATTGAAACAGTAACACTAAAATCATAGGTACAGTGTTACAGAATATCTTAAAACGGCTCTCCGGTAAAGTTGGGTATTTCATCATACGATTCTTTACTATTGATGTGCGTCTAAATGTTTCAGAAATGAGTCAATATTTGCTTGTTTAGTTTAATTTGATCAACCGTTAACTTATATTTTCAAAAGATGACTGTCTATTTTGACATTAGAAAACCAAAATCTGAGAATCCTAAAATGCGCTCAGACTACAAATAGACTAGAAGTGGCCACAGAAGCGCAGAGACGATCAATTATCACAAAGGACATTGTCGAAAAATTACCCCAGAACCAACATACATTTGAATAATGGTAAATATCCGTATCTAACGGACAATTTGCAATCTGAAACGAATATTTCAAAGTATTGTAAGTACTTGTGTCGAAGTCGCCGATATCTTTACTGTGTCAACACACACAATATAACCTCATATGTATCAATGGCTACTGAATTATAACATCAAAATCTAATACTTTTTGTGCAATATCACAATTTCCCCGCTTGTCCGTTTAATAAAAAATGCCTCAAGAGAATTTATGGGTAATTTCAAATTTTTCATTGCTGTTGGTTCTGGGGCAAATCATGTATGAGTGCAGAACATTTCCTTTATAACCCATCTATTTACGATGTGATTCAGCAACCAATTTCTCAATCTTTGTTAAGATAACTAACAATGTCTTTCCACGATCTGTATTGTCATCCATATTACAAACAAACAATAGCCTCAGGAATGACCCCGAACCTTGATTACCATTCAGGCAGTCTCAAACATCCTCTGCATATAATTTAGCGTATTCGCCACCGTAATACACAGGGTGATTGTTCCGAATCACGTTAGACGGCTAGCGCCCTCGAGACTTGGCCCCGTGATTGGCGCACGATCAATGTTTCGACTACGATATAATATGTACATATGTATAACCTTAAACGACATTACGTGCTTGAGAATTTCGTTCGAAGCACGCAATGCGGTAATATCGAAAATATGTGTTATTAAACAGGTGAAGGAAGTTTCTTGGTAAATCGAATAATCTTGTTTTGGTCGCAAGAAACACATTAGCTGGTGGCACACTTGGACGTGTTGGAAAATGATTACATCTTTAGATTAGATCTATAGATAAAAAATCGTTATTTTGTTACAGCTTTTGTATAGGAATAGACGATATTGATCAACTCCTGTGGTAATGTTGAATATCTCACTATTTCTTCTATATAATATTAATCTATATTTGTCTGAAACCTGTACAGTGTACGACAAACGCAGACACCAAGCGACCGTATCAAGTTTGCCGGAACGCCCGAATTGTAACCGCATAAATTTGGTTTATCTCGTGCAACCCGACCAAGTTATAATACATAAGCTATCATAATATACGAGCCATTAGATTTGGAAATTGTGACCCCCTGACTTAAGATATGCTCTTCTTGAAACAATGGAGACTCCATGTGGTGGCAGGTAAGTTTAATCCCCTTATACATTACTAAAAAAAAATATGAATATTTTTAAGATTTCAACCATAAAATTGTTCAAGGCAGCACTTGACTTCCTATTTCTTATAATTTTAAACTTATTCAAGAAAAGAATAAGCTTGAATTGACTTTAGCGTTGGCGAAAAGTGTTCCTTTTCCGCAACTTATGGCATATAATGAGCAATTTCTCATTCTTGCTGAACTTTAGAACTGTAGTGTACTGAACGTAGTGTAGGGCGCCCTGTAGCTAGGTGGGGCGACGATATTCGTAAGGCAGCGGGCAGGGATTGGAGAAGAAGAGCTGAAGATCCTAGAGGAGGCCTACGTCCAGCAGTGGACTGACACGGGCTGATGATGATGATGATGATGATTGCTGAACTTTGCCAACGACCTGTCTTTCGGACGGTCAATGGCTCAATCCCTTGTTTGAAACCTGGCAGAGATAGATTACATTTGGCTTCGTTTGCTCTCCTACAAATTGCATCGATTCATCCACGTATTCGTTTGGTAAGCTAACCTACTTTTGGGATGGAAGACACCGTCACGCCTATATTTCCTAAGCGGGGGTGGTAGAGGTGTACTGAGTATACCCACTATTCGCCGACGATGTTAGGTTCCATGTAATGGGGGGCGAGCCTATTGCCATATGCCGGGTACAATTCCAGATTCCGACTCAAACTGGGAAGCTTTTCGTCAGAAAAACTTCCTTTGTCCGACCAAGGATTGGAACCCAGGACCTGGTACTCACAAAGCAATCCGCTTTGTTAACGAGGCAGTTAATTTACATTTTCACGTATCCGTGACTTTACGTCGATAATTCCAAAACTTTATGACTAATAAAAAAATACACGTACAACTCACTCCTCCATTTCCAAATCACAACAATAAGTCAGCAATTGTTAGTACTGTGCCCCAACACGCCAGTGCTGTCCAACTGCACATAATTCAGAGCATTTGCAAGCGTAATGCAAGTTGCGTTCAGTGGCCTTATCTGCTAGGACCAAACGCGGCGCGTTACGAAATCTTCGTGAAATGACCGTGTAATGGTATTTTGTACGCCAGACTTGGGCAAACTTTAAATTGAGAAAAACTTCAGTTGCAAATAAAACTTCTCGGATATCGTCGCGGCTTATTTGTGGTTTTAAAGTTCGCGACTGTTCGAGTGCTCTACAGTACCCACGATCACGGAACAGACTGAGGCGTTTGACGTCCAAAAGCCATTGTTATTCCGGAGCACCTCAGGGGGATTAATTTAATTGCAAATTAAATTTCAATTGATTCATCCTATAATTGAAAAATGCCCAACACTGTTGTACGTCACTGGAGTACCATTAAACGATCTGTGCCTACAGAGAAGTGGACTTGCTACAGTCGTTAACGCTAGTATAAATCGAAAAGGGAATCGGGCGTGGCTGTGTCGGGGCTCTCGGCCGTTTATTTTAACGTGAAACGTCTATGACAGTTAGTCGCTTTTAGTGTTAAAGATTGACAGAATGAAGGCGGAGTGCCGGTTTCGGTCATTTATGCAGTGCCACTCCCCTGTCGCCCCGTCTGGCTCTAACGCAAACTCATAGCATTAATAGCGAGCTGCCTGCCTGAGCTGCTGGCCGGTTTTAACATTCAACTCAAGGATAAAGATATAGAGCTTACTGTCAATAGAATTTTGTGTTTTACAAAATATGTCAAATTTCTATCCGTAGTAGGCAAATCTATGCTTCAGTTAAATATTGAATCCGGCCGTATATACAATTCATGTTTCTAAGACTAATAGTTTTGTAATCATTAAGGTAAGACGATATAGACCTTTTCGTTACGGTCTACTTTTCTGACCTGGTATCTGTATGTTACGGTGTGATTTTAAAGTCGTTTCACGCCAAAAATGAACGGGAATGACAATTTGCAGCGATAAGATCGTCAGGACATTGTGATATCGATTGCGGCAAGAGAATAGAAACAACACGCTAGGTTCTCACTTCACGGAGATATCATAACGCGCCGCGTTACTTGTTGAGTTGTTAATAGCGAATAAGGCACAGTTAGTTCAGTTTCTACGTCTAATTTAAACTTGGAGCTGTCTCTTCGGGAGAATGTATTGTTATGCATGTATCATGGATTTAGTTTTGAAGCAATGAGGGATCTTCACGTATTCCGTGGATATCTTATTGTAATCTTCGCATAGTTTCTACTAGGTATATAATTTGTCAAAAATATAATAAACTTTGATTAAGAATAAGGCTAGCTATCTCACTCAGCAAACGGAAATTCTGCGACTGTCATGAGGTGAGAGCGTTAATTTTGATTTTGGCCGCGGGCCAAAAGATTTGTGTACGACTATAAGTACAAAATAAGATAAAGAATTTCTTAAAATATTACGACAATGTACTAGAGATATACAAGCTAAAAATACGATAAAGCAAGCTCTATAATTAATAAAAAGACGTTATTAATAGTAACCTGAATGTGACCATAGGAGTACTGAATAAGAACAACGGAATTAAATCAAAAATTTTACATCGACTAGTAACAAAGCTTCACATAAAATAAATGGAATTTCTTTCTTTCTTTTTTTTAAAACGTAGCTTCACACTAGAATTGATTCCTGTGTCGTGGGTACATTTACAAACATTAAATTTCACATACAAAAATACCCAGACCGAAACAAATAATTGTGGATCACACAAAGATTTGTCCCGTGCGGGAATCGAACCCACGATTATTAGACACAGTGGGCGGAGCGGACTAAGCTCTTAACCACTGCTCTAAACTTTTGTGCCCATCGATTACGTTATTTATGCCAAATACAAATACTGGATAGGATAGAACTTTGTTCATTGGACACGTCGATTTAACTACACAAACGCAATACGTATTTTATTCACTTTGTCTATTCTGGACACAGGGAAGCATAAAATTAACTTCATAGTCATCAACAGAAACCATTCAATCTATCTTCGTTAACAACTGACCCGATTAAGCCAGTTTTTTGGTATGACGGCTGACTGCTGTGGCACAAATTTTTGAAATATTGTTTTTAAAAATACTCTAATTTCTTTAGTCAAATGCCAAAAATTATTTATTTGTACAATACAACAGCTCTTGCAAACGTCAAAATGATTAAATTTTTTTTATTTACTTATATTCTATTACTTTACTCTTATTATTTATATATCTACTATTATATTACTTACTATATTACTCTCACATAATCTTATGGAATTTCTAAGCCGCCGTGACCCAGTTACGTTACATTTATTAAGAAGCTACTTACTTAAAGCTACATGCAATGTGGTACACGAAAACACCTCGTTAAGTACAGAGGTATTAAATTTATACTGGTTACTATGCTTCATTTTATAGTGATAAATAGGCTCAGATAATGAAAATGATGACGATGATGATGAATATGCTTCGCAGGTCCAGGATAGATTTGTATAGAGATGTAAAGGTGAGGCCTTTGCCCAGCAGTGGGATATAGAATAGGCTGCTAAACATATATTATCATCATCATCACCACGACGACCGCCTTTGTGCTGTACGCACCCAGTTTTGACCTGCAACCTTCAACAGCTAAAAAAAATATGCTTCGTATGAAATTAAATATATATATAAATGCCTACTCTCTGACTAGAGCCCTGATTATTAAACTCATCTTTTATCCCGCAGAGCTGATATCGGCTATGACCATACACGGCAGGTTACTATCGTCGTAAAATGACCTTGTAATGGCATTCTGTATTTCACTGAAGTACCATTAAATGACCATTTCTTGAAGTTATCGTAACGCGCCGCGTTATGTGTTTAATTTATCATATTGAATAAGGGTTTTCTAATGAGACCATACCTTGTAAACGGCAATTAAATTATTCTGAGAAATACTCGTAAGATCTCTGCAGTGAGCGCGTTGGCGGCGTTATTAAACTGGTACGGTAGACTGAATGCAGTAGCAGACTTCACATGAATAATACTCGTAACGGTTTGGGTTGAGCCTTATATATGTACTGGGGTGAATATTACAAGAAGGCGTAGATGGCAAAATTCGAAACTTCGGGAAATTATCGAATAATTTGACTTTGCTGCGAACTGCCTCGTTGGTCTAGTAGTAGTAGTGTAGTAACGTAACGTTTACAAGGTCCTGGGTTCAAATCTTAGGTCGGACAAGATTTAATTTTTAGATAGAAAAAAATACGGAGATACATTGTATATCTGAATATTACAGGTGGACGTAGACGGCCATACTCAAAATTACGAGGAATCCTACTAATATTATAAATATGCAAGTTCGTTTGTTAAGATGTTTGTTACTCAATCACGCAAAAACAGCAGAACGGATTTTGATGAAATTTAGCACACAGACAGTTTATTACTTGGATTAACACATATCATACTTTTTATCCTGGAAAAATGTTAGGTTCCTGTCTCAGTTTTCAGATACAGCTTTATCATCAGTACTACGAGCAAGGTATCTTTTTTTTATATAAAATATAAGACACCAATAATGTCTTATTTTCTACTGAAATTACGGTAAGCTAAAGGAAAGGTCTCATTTTTAGTAAAATACAAATAAAAAGACTAGTAATAAGAGCTTATCTAAGAGTAGGTGTGCTCCATCAACAATGTCAACTAGAGGTTGATTGAGTGCAGTAGCGTTCTGTTAAATGAGATTAGGGTCATCCATTACGGTCGGATGCATCAACGCAAATAACATTAATACGAGTATAGTTCATTTGACCTGTCACGGATTGATTTCAGCAAAGTTGTTGCTAGATAGGATAGGTCTTTAACTGCAATGACTTATGAATTATCACACACACACACCGTCACGCCTATTTCCCAAGCGGGGGTGGCAGAGGCGAAACGTGGGAGCACCCACGTTTCGCCGACGATGCCCCATGTAATAGGGAGCGAGCCTATTGTCATACACCGGGCACAATTCCAGACTCCAGACTCATACTGGGAATTTTTCGTTACAAAACCTACATTTGTCCGACCTAGGATTTAAACCCAGGACCTCGTGATCACAAAGCGATGCGCTTTGCCACTAGACTAACGAGGTAGTATGATTTATCTTTTATATTATTTTGGTTAGTTGCTGCATTCAGCACATTACTGAAAAGGTTATTTACAGCTAAACTGTGCTTTGTCCTATAGATCCAATCAGTAAAGTTTTATTAATGCAAAAGCTGACAAGACTAAAAATAAAAAAAATAAACCGCGATGAAATCCGTAAAATAGTTTTATTTCATGCTGACAAGACTGTTTAAATTTGCATTAAAGTACTTTTCGTATTCCGGAATCTTCTTCAGTTCTTTTTCACATGATATCTATAAATGGCTATTTGGTGCGGGTCACCTCCTTCCCTTTAATATGGTCGTGGGTGGCGATGACTGCTTAAATAGCTCGTAAATGGGTGCTGCTTGTGGAGACTGGTCCACCCAGAATCCATCAGATTCTCATTGTTTAAAAATATCTTTATTACTTTTATGTCGCAATCGTAAGGCATCACACTGGAGCTGGATCGCATACTTTATTTTTTATGATATTTAATTCTATCTACAAGGTGTGACATAATAAACGCAAGACCTGAAAGTAGTTTGTTCTAAATCGATGACTAAAATGATTCCAAATATTTTTAAAGTACAAGTATTTTACATTTTTTTTAATTTTTAATTAAATGCTGTTACTGCCTTAGTGCGCTTTAATAAACTAAATTTATTATTGACTAGTTGACCCGGCCAACTTCGTACCGCGAAAAAATAAAATAGTTGTTTTTACTACTTTCCTTGCAATTTCTTTATATTTGGTCACCTATATATACCTTCCTTGGTCTTCTACAAATATTTCAAAACCAAAATTAGCCAAATCAGTCCAGCAGTTCTCAAATTTTTCTGAGACTAACAAACGTCAATTCGTTTTTATAAATATAGATTTAAAGCAATATGACAAATTTTAAATGCAATTCTAAAACGTATTTCTCAATTCACACACATACAAGTACAAGTTTCATTGTTAATTTGAGTATAAAAGTGCGTAAAAAAGGGGATAAAAAAATATAATTTGGAAAATTGGTGTTCATATGGAATTTGTGAAGCAATAATCTAATCGGAGTGTCTGAGATCTTGCGTTATATATGATACACCTTGTTTATAGAGAAATATGGTAAAAAAAGAGGATTCGTCAAAAAAGACAAGCCCACTGAGTTTAGTTTCCCGCCGCATCTTTTTAGCAGAGACCGCGTTTCAAGTAAGTTAAAAAATATTTCATAAAGAATAAATGAGTTGAGTATGAATCATCAAGACAGCATATCAGAAATTGGGCAAAAAAACTTAAACCTAAGGATTCAAACTTTGATTTATTAATTTTAATTAATCTGAAAATAAATCGGACGGCACTGTTAAAATAATAACAACACAAATACTACTAATCATTTACCGCTGGTCAAAACATCAAGTGCCAAGAAAAAACCTTCAAAAAAGTAGTAGAGTAAGAAAAAGGCCTAATCGGAAGCGGTCGGCTCAAATAAATGGCTCAATTCTAGTAGATGAGGGTGTCCGCGTCCTGTAATGACCGCAGTGGGTATCGGCGCCCGAAAGACGCCTGCCAATAAAAATCAAGACTGATGAATGAAATGTGTTTTACATTAGGCGGAAGTAACACTTCTTGCTTCTTGCTCCAAGTTGGCTATACTTTTTGAATCTGTTTGGAGCTATTTGTGGTATTGGCAAGTTGCTTGTTATAGTTATAGCAAACTTTATAGATAGACATCTTTAAGGTTTTGCTGCTGTGAGATTTCTCTTACAACACTTTCGTGTTATTCAGGTTGATTAAAATCTTCTGAAAAAAAAACGTAGCTCCACGCTAAGAATTTTTTCTGTACCGTGGGTGCGTTTACAAACATGAAATTCATAAACACATACCTCCAGACCGGAACAAATATTTGTGGGAATCGCATAGATTTGTTCCGTGCGGGTATCAAACCCGTGACTACTCGATCGACAGTGGGCAGAGCAGCTTAAGCTCTTAACCACCGAACCAAGTTGTCCGTCAATGTACATTAGGTATTTCTGGTCATTTTTAGTATCGATTTTGTCGTACAATTAATACAAAAGAAGTGTGTTAAATTTAAATCGGTTTAAATATTTATGCTTTTGTCCCAGTCCGCTAAAAACTGATGTGGAGAATGTAACTTAATTTATTGCATGATACATAAAGAAAGAGATAAACTTTATGTACAAAGAAAATAAATATACAAAGGCGAGCTTAATCCAAACTGACGGCAAACCTTTGAGTGATAATACAACACGTTTAAATCATAATAAACATTCTTCTGTATATATTCTTTGAAAGTTTTGACCTAAAGCAAAATTCCCACTAACTCTGAAAATAGGATACCAAGAAAAAATAAAACAATATTTGCTGCATCTACGGATGTGTCCCAATAGACAAACGGGATAATCGAAAACTTAAGAACTCGAGGTTGGCAAAATATTTATGGATGTCCTTCAACCAAGAGAATATTGTCGGTAAAATCCCAAGAGATATTTGTTGTATGAAAATAAACATATAGTTGGCAGAATGAAAACACAGAACACGGAAGGTTTGTTATCTTTTTTTCGCAGTGGTTAAGAGCTTAGGCCGCTCCGCCCACTGTGTCTAATAGTCGTGGGTTTGATTCCCGCACGGGACAAATCTTTGTGTGATCCACAATTATTTGTTCCGGTCTGGGTATTTGTGTATGTGAATGTTCATGTTTGTGAACGCACCCACGATACAGGAATAAATACTAGTGTGAGGTTACGTTTTTTAGAAAGAAAAGAAGAAGTCTTTAACTTTATTATATTACTATAGATGGACGCAAAAAAATATATAATAAGACAATCGAATCCATAAATAATTATTATAAATAATAATAATTATATTATTTCATTTATTTAATATCTATTGTCTGCCTCGTTGGTCTCGTGGCAAAGCGCATTGCTTTGTAATCATGAGGTCCAGGTTTCACATCCTAGGTCAGACAAATTTAATTTTTCTAACGAAAATTTCCTAATATGAGTCCGGAGTCTGGAATTATGCCGGTATATGGCAATAGGCTCGGCCCCTATTACATGGGACCTAACATCGTCGGCGAAAAATGGGTGTACTCAGAACACATCTGCCACGCCCGCTTTAGGAATATAGGCGTGACGGTATTTTTTTATTAATTTAATATCTTTCTATAAGTAAATACATATGTTAGGGTATTGACCTACAAAATCAATTGTTGTTGTATTATTGTGTGTTGTCTTATTATTTCATCAATAAAGATAGCTTTCTTAATAGTAATAGTATCAGCCTATACTGCCCACTGCTGGACAAAGGCCTTCTCTCACCAATGGAGGTGAGAGAGATTAGGTCATACTCCACCACGCGGACCCAGTGCGGATTGGTGGAGGCAGGTTTGTGGCCACCTGCTGTTGAAACTTATCAAGCCGCCTTTAAGGCTTCCAACTTGGCTTAACGCCTACCACATTAAGTGGTAGCCGGGACCAACGGCTTAACGTGCCTTCCGAAGCACGGAGACGCTCGAATATGAAAATGCCACAAACGGTCACCCATCTCGGGCCGACCGAGTCGAACGCTGCTTAACCTTGGTAATCGGTAAGAACACCGCGGTCGCACAGCGCTACGAGCGCCTCTTTCTATAGCTTTCTTGTCATAATACTATTGTCCATGTAGTTACTAGATGGTATTGACAGATGGTCGTTACTATGCCATAAATAGCCTGTGGATATCGTTAAAAATATCCAACCATCGATTACTGTCCAGACGACGGACAAAAATAATAGACAGGTTAAAAGCAATATCTCCTGGAAGACGTCCACTGCGGGACTAAGGACTCCTCAAAAATTGCCACTACGACCGAAGTTGTGCTGTTTGCATCCAGCTTTTACTTAGAACCTTAAACAAGGTGCAACATAATAAACGCAAGACCTGAAAGCAGTTTGTTCTAAATCGATAACTGATTTGATACCAACTATTTCTAATGTGTATTACTTTTTTTTTAAATTTGCAAAATCACTGTTACTCCCTTAGTGCGCTACAATAAACTAAATTTATTCTTGATTCAAAGCAATACGGAGATTTCAAATGCATTTCTAAAACGTATTTCTCAATTCACACACATACAAGTTTCATTGTTAATTGGGATAAGTTTTCAAAATTGGTTTTCGTATAGAATTTGTTAAGCAATTATTTAATCAGGGTATCTGACGTCTTGCGTTATATAAGATATACCTTGTATATATAATAATATCAGTCTATATCGTCCCACTGCTGTGCAAAGGCCTCCTCTCACAAATCGAAATGAAAGAGATTTGGTCATACTCCATCACGCGGACCCAGTGCGGATTGGTGGAGGCAGTTTTGTGGCCGCCTGCTGTTGGAACTTATTAAGCCCCCTATAGGGCTTCCAAATCGGCTTAACGATTACCACATTAAGTGATAACAGGGACCAACGGATTAATGTGCCTTCCAAAGCACACATACGCTCGAATATGAAAATGCCACAAACGGATACTCATTTCACGCTGACCGAGTCGAACGCTTAACTTTGATGATCGGTTAGAACACCACGGTCGCACAGCGCTGCGAGTGCCTTAGAACCTTCTTCAAGTCATTAGTCCACCTTATGGGGGCCTCCTTACTCCAGGTCTTCTGATACGAGATGGCCACTTGAGAGTATTTCTGCCCCAATGGCCGTCAGTCCTAGGAGCAGTGTCCCGCCGACTGCCACTTGATTTTGGCAATTCTTAGGGCTATATCGGTGGCTTTGTTCCTCCTGCAGATCTCTTCGTTTCTGATTAGATCTCGAAGGAAAACACTTTGTGCATAGCCTAATTAAGAGGCCTTATCGTAAGCGACCATGTCTCGGTGCTGTAGTTTATCACTGACAATACACACTGATCAAAGGCTATATTCTTGAAACACTGCAGTATTTAGGAGTAAAAGATGAATTATTTTAAAAGAAATATATTTTTATAACAAATTAGAAATTCGTACAAAACTACCCCGTCAAACTTTGACCCTCATTTAAATCGAAATTATAGCTTTGATACACCCTCTCACAAACTTTGACGTTAATTGAAGCTTTAGATATTTAGGTAAATGAATTCCTAGGGTTGCCACAGCAAAGTTTAATCGTGAGTTCGTTACTTACTTTGTTATTAGCTATTTGTATTACGAGAATTTCGGATTATACAATCGAAATGATTTCGACGAGGTCTTGCTGTGTACAATAAGATTTAATTAAAATGTTTGTTATTTTTATCTCGCTTATAACTTGGTCATTTGTGAATAACTTTTGTCAGTGATTTTCTCCACACATTTGTTAATCTTTATACAAGGTAATAAACGCAAGACCTGAAAGAAGTTTGTCCTTAATCAATAACTAAATTGATTTCAACAATTCTTAATGTATATTACATTTTTTTTTAATTTGCAAGGAATGCTATTACTTCCTTAGTGCGCTATAATAAACTAAATTAATTGTTGATTCAAAGCAATACGAGGAATTTAAACGCATTTCCAAAACGTATTTCTCAATAAGCACACATACACGTACGAGTTTCATTGTTAATTGGGGTATAAAAGTGCGTAAAAAGAGGGTTAACAATTTTAAAATTGGATAGTTGGTTTTCATTCGGAATTAATAAGGCAATTATCTAAAGGGGTCTTGCGTTATTTATGAAACACCTTGTCTATTAAATTCAAGTGTCAGTGTGATGATTTCGTAATAATTCTTCTCCTAAATCGCTTGACTGATTTTAATGAATTTGTTTTTTGTACTGATGAGGCCACTTGGATGGTTCTTAGCCTTAGTTGAATCTGATGCCGCTATCGTTGACTTGGTGTATTGCCGCGAGAAACCGCTAGTAACACTTAAATCTTCAGGAAAAATGTCTTTTGATTCCGATTGCATTTCACGCCTTGCCGTGTCTATTCACGCATTAAATAATACGAAATTTATTTTGGCATAATCAAACTCGATGAAGAGAATTAGGTAACTTTTATAATAATTACAATTTGAGGTTAAATATCCACCACTATAAAATATTTAAACTCTAATTGGAAAACGTTAGACTATTTTGATTAGTTGGATTAAATCAGTTCGCTCAGTTTTCCCTTTGTTTACCTACTATATTAAATAGTATAAAATTAAAACAATTCAGTAACTACCAGGTATTTGCCGAATGAAAATCAAATTTACTTGTACTTAAAAGAAAATAACAAATTCTAATTACTGGTGGTTCTCGAACTTGGCGATTGCCTGTATCTTGGGAGCCAGATAAAGACGTTAATATTATAAAGAGAAAAAAATAAAATTAATTGTCATAAGTGATCTGCTTAGTTTTGGATAGAGTTTTAGCAATACATTTCTTTTTAAAATGCGTCGCCCCACGCTAGGGTTTATTCCTGTGTCGTGAGTGCATTTACAAACATGAAAATCCTTATACACAAATACCAGAACAAATAATTGTGGATGTCAAAAAGATTTGTCCCGTTCGGGAATAGAACTCGCGACTATTAGACACAATGCGGCGGAGCGGATTAAGCTCTTAACCACTGCGCTAAATCGTCCGTCTACCCAATACATGCTTACATATTATTGTTTATGACTACACTTATCATATGCTAATATTATATCGTATGCATTATACCTCACGCCTGCCTTACAGCAAATTTTCTAGACACAATAAGGTAACTTGCCACGGGTAATGGAGGTCCCATCTATACTATTATATAAACTTAAATTCGCGTCTAAGAGTGTGTTTAAATACTGTAGAGGTTTTTCTAATAATAATCAATTTCCCTTGTTACAGAATGGTAACGAACTGTTAAAAGGCGAGGAGTGTAACTGAAATCAAATGGACAACAATGAACTCAGGACATTATAACTCGGTAGTGGTGTATTCTGGTGTGATGTGATTGACATTATGTGCAAAGGCAGCTGGATGGCTATGGTGGTGGTGGTGGTGCTCGCGGGGGCGGTACGGGGGTGGGACTGCGTGTGCAACCCCAGGGAATGTGAGGTGCTGGAGCCGAGCGGATGCCCAGGGCTGGGCATTGTCGTTTGGGATCCTTGCAGGTAAATATTTGACATTTAATACCGCAAATGTCGAATGAACACATGGGTGAGCACATGGATGATGACGGACGATTTAGCACAGTGGTTTAGAGTTAAATCCGCTAGGTCCACTGTGTCTAATAGTCGCGGGTTCGATTCCCGCACGGGACAAATCTTTATGCGATCCACAATTATTTTTTTCGGTCTGAGTATTTGTGTATGTGAATTTTCATATTTGTAAACGCATCCACGACATAGGAATAAATCCTAGTGTGGGGCTACGTTTTATCAAAAAAAAGCCGTAAAAGTACGCAAGGCCATATAAAAAGGAGGCGATGTGTGATAGGTTTAATTCTTATTAAGTATTTTGTTATCTACTTACACTGAAAATACTGTGTATATTTGATGATGATATATTAAAGACATATGTATCGCTAATGAAATTAAATTCACGAAACCCACCATACTAAGGCGACTGCTTTAACTAAGCTTTAGCTAGTTAGCTGAAGCGGTGATGATTTTTTCTCTATATTTCTTTTCTTTTCTATATTTAGATTATTAGAAAACAATTTGAATACTACATCACTTAACGAGATATAAAACGTTATGGCCAGTCAGCCCAACTTATATATATTAACAGGAGGCTACAAACATGTCTCCATCATTTCACACTGGGCGGAGTATGACCTTATTCTTCTTTATAATTTTTTTCAGCCGTATAAATTCTTTCAAAACTCATTTTGTGGACACAGATTTTTAATAGCAGAGGAATAGTGTAGCTTGATCAAAAAATGTAAGTTCCTGTTTTTTCATTATGACCGCTTCTTAACTTAAATAATTGTAGTAAATCTTTTAAAAAACAGGAAAACCGACTTCAAGAAGCAAAAAATAAATATTTGAAGTCGGTGCAGTCGGTTACTTGGCACCGACTTCACATATTTATTTTTTGCTTCTTGAAGTCGGTTTTCCATTTTTTTTAAAGTTTGTTATTTTACAATTTTTACTGATGAGCGAATTTATTATTATTATTTATATACCTCCTTTATATCATCCTACTTATTTATACAGTGAGGTACCTACAATATTAAAATAAAACTCATAATAACTGAATTTTCACATTCATGCTGTTTGCCGTATAGGAAACCCCTGGTGTATCTTCAAAACCCATTGTCCAATACCAATATAATTTAAATTCGACCATCACGAAGCTATACTGAACCTGATGTAAAAAGAATTATCAAAATCAGTTTATAAGCAAGAAATTACAAAAGTATACAGACGAATTATGAACCGTCTCCTTTTTTGAAGTCGGTTAACATTCTGCTTAGTTCTATAGTAGGGTACCTATACGATTGACGTAATACCCATAATATCTCAATCTAACCATTTGTATTGTTTGTCGTTAAGGAGTTCCCTGATGTATCTTCAAAGTCCAAGGTCCAATACTGATGAAATTAAAATAGGACCACCTTGAAACTATATTGAATCCAGCGGAGAAAGAATCATCCAAATCGGTTTATAAGCAAATAAGTTATAAAAAACAGAGACGAATTAGGAACCTCCCCCTTTTTTGAAATCGGTTAACATTCTGATTAGTTCTATGGAATGGGTACCTATTACCCATATTGACGTATTACCCATAATATCTCAATCTACGCATTCGTATTGTTTGTCGTTAAAGAGTTCCCTGGTGTATCTTCAAAGTCCAAGGTCTAATACGAATGAAATTAAATGGTCCCATTTAATTACTAAACCCAATGCAAAAAGAACCATCAAAATCGGTCCACAATTAAAGGAAATATCGGTGAAATAACATAAAAAAACATACAGAACCTCCTCCTTTGAAGTCGGTTAAAAAGCTTATTCGTAATTAGATAACACTTCATTGTTCCATTCCAGATGAATTTTTTTTTAAAAAGAAACAAAATACCAATGTACAAGCCAAATAACAAACAATGGGTGGCCCTACCACTGATATTGATCTTTTCTCGGCAACCTTGAACCAGGTATTACTACCAAATTTGTCAACTCATAAATACACGAAGCGTAATATGCGTAAGTACTGTATAAAGCCAGGCAAATTGGTAGCTTCAGACTATTTATTGCCACTCTGAACTAGTATTATTATGAAATTCAAAGTGGATTTTTATTCTCTCTAAATTTTGTAAGAGATTTCACTGCAAAGTAACTCAACTGTTAGCAAAAAGTTTTTCTACGTAATACAGAACGATGACTCTGTAGTTCAATGAAGCAAGAAAAAAAGGTTCTCCTTTACATAATCTAATTTCGCGGCCGTTTCTTAGATACTGTAGATACTCAACCCACTTAATTGGTTGAGAAAATTAATTAAAAGTTACCGGTAAAGTAATAAATTTTAAATTGAGTAAGGATAAGCAAGCGAGTTCTTCTTAGGAAATTCGTTCACCTGTTTAAACTTTGCTCTTGTTATTCTGTTAAATCACATTCGACCTTTAACTTGATTATACTTATATTTTTAACTTGAAGTAAAAATATCAAAGGCTTATTTTCAATGAAGGTACCTACTATTTGTAGACGTTGGAAAAGAATTTTAAGAACAGTAATTCTAAATATAATTAAAATTTAAACGCTTTTTTCATTTTCCCATAGAAGTTCAGTCGATCAGGTTCTCAATTTGTATCGTAAACGAAGAAAATAATTTGCAAAAAAAATTAAAAAATAATGAAGAACCAAAATTATTTAGACTGATGTATAAATGTACCCCAATAAATCTAATTCCGGGTCAGTCTGCATACATTACCATCCCTTTCAGGCTATATCATTTGCTCAAAAAATCACAAGTTATACTGATGCCGGAATTGGTAGGCTTAAATAAAATTTTAATGTTGGTTCATATTTGGTTTTGTCATTGCCCACATTTCTAAAATGAAGAGTAGGGGAAGGGAAGGCAGAATAGAAGAGCCGGGCAAAATGGAAACTACCCATAGCTGTAGAACTAAGCGCCATGTCGCCTGCGCACTTAGAGACCCAATGCCATTTTAAAAACGCCACGGGCTTGTTTTATTTATCTTATTCTCTTTTCTATCTATTTTTTCGTCATCATGTTGTATCTATCGTCTTACATCACTAAATGTATGCAGGTACCGTTCTTTAACATTTGACTTCGCTTTATCATTTATGTTGTGTAGGTAAACCGACCTTTACCTAAAGAAATTCCTTTTGATACCCTTCCCCATTGACAAAGGGGTTGTTTACACAATGGCCTATTTGAAGGTCCTGGAATAGTTTCCGTGGGATCAATTCTTGTTTGCTTTGCCCTCGTACCTCTCCGTGGTAAGGTATCGTGAATAAATACCTTGGTTCGGAAAAACCTTAGAATAGATAAAACCACTTCAAAAATGTAGTCTTTGCAATTCCTCAGAAAATATAGTGACACTTTTTCACCACGCCATTAACATATATAAGTAGCAAAATATTGTTACGACTCGGATATACCCTGATGTCTCGAAATCCCTTTATCGGTGGATGTTAACCCTATAACGCATTGTTCACCCTTAAAACCTTGATCGATGCGTCTAGAATATTCTGAAATTCAACAAATCAAGAGTAAGCGTTCGTATTAGAATACACCGGCGACCATTGCAATGATATAGGGACTCAGCGAGTAACTCAGTGACTAGTACGTAGTACTACTAGTACTAGACTAGTAAATACGTAGTAGTATGTGGTTAGTACTTTTTTTCTTAGGACTAAGTTCGCCACACATTCCCACTACTGTAGCTCCTATAAGCCAGGATCTAGTGTGGTTTGTACTTGTGTATACTTGTCTTTGACGTATTGCTTTATGCATATTATTATTATGTATATATTTATTCAGTATAATTTCTTATAAAATATATATAAAAATATAAAATACAAATATTCTTATATATATTGTATAAAAAAAAAATGTGCTCCACCGACAGCAAGGTCTACGACCCATGCTACCGGCGGTCAGGGCTCCAAAGAGAGGAACCTCCTCACAATGCGTGCCGTGTCCAACATTACTGCCTTCTGTATCAGGCCCTTCACCCAACTGCCTAGCGAGAGCTTCTCAAGGTGTTTATCGAAGCTCTTCGCTATAAGACCGTTGACTGAAACGACCATCGGAATAATGATAGTTGAATCAACATTCCACATGGCGGTAACCTCATGGGCCAGGTCCAAATATTTTGATAATTTTTCTTTTTCGGCCTTTACAAGGTTCTCATCATGCGGAATGGTGACATCAACTAGCATTACACGACGCATCGATCGATCTATTATCACGATATCAGGTTTATTGGCTACAATAGTCCTATCCGTGATAACAGATCGATCCCAGTAGAGCGTGATATGACCACTTTCGAGAACTGGAAGAGGCTGGTACTGGTAGTACGGTACTTCAGAGTCCACAAGGCCATATTTAAGAGCGAGTTGCTGATGGATAATCCTAGCCACTTGGTTGTGTCTGTGCAAGTACTCTCCGTTAGCAAGACGAGAACAACCGGAAACTACATGTCTAATAGACTCACCGGGACGGTGGCATGCCCGACAAATGTCAACCGTGCCGTCCTTTAGGATGTACTTCCGGTAGTTGTTCGTCATGATAACTTCGTCCATAATTGCAAAGACAAAGCCTTCAGTTTCCCCAAAAAGGTTGCTGAAGCGTAGCCAGGTCACGGAAGCGAGCTGGTCCACATCAGGCCCTGTAAGAGCCCGATAGAACCGTCCGTGTAGCTCCTTGCCCTTCCATATGGCTGTGCGGTCCGAAGTACTTAATACCTGGGGCCTTCGCCAGTTCCCGTTTGCCAAGGAAAGCGGAGTTAGGCCTCTATCGATTGCGGCAACATCTCGATACATCACCACGGATACACCATTAAAAAAGTACTGTCTGAGATTGCACACCTCGCGGTTGTGTAGTGTCTTAGCGTTTAAAAACCCACGACCACCGCACTTCCGCGGGATGTACAACCTCATAACAGACGACCGCGGGTGATGCATACGATACGCTGTCAGCAATCGACGGACCTTTCTATCCAGGGCATCCAGTTCAGACTGAGTCCACCTTAGTATGCCAAAAGAGTATGTAAGAACAGGCATGACCCAACCATTGAAAGCTCGGACCCTATTTCCACCTGATAGAAGGCTTTTTAACACTTTTATCAGGCGGGCAAAGAACCGATCCCTCAATGATTGTTTCATATCCTGTTCCGCTATACTTAAGGCTTGTGACATACCAAGATACTTGTAGGAATCCATTTCAGAGAGAGACCTGAGGGATATATCTTCAGAGAGCTGTAGATTAAAAGAATCTTCAACTCTCCCTCTTTGTACATGGATGACCGCACACTTGTCTACTCCAAACTCCATTCCGATGTCGTTGCTAAAATTGCCGGTTATTTTGAGCAACTCCATCAGGTCTGTTTTCTTCGAAGCGTACAACTTGAGGTCATCCATGTACAGTAGATGAGATATAGGCTCACTCTCCCTCCGCAAATGGTAACCTAGCTTTGAATCCTTAAGTATAGCACTTAATGGATTCAAAGCTAAGCAGAACCACAACGGACTCAAACTGTCGCCCTGAAAGATACCCCTGCTTATCTTTATCAAGTCCGACGAACCAGAAAGGCCACCACATCCTGGGTGACGAAGAACTGTGGTCCACTGCCTCATACACGAACCGAGAAAAGAGCATAGCGCCGGGTGTACTCTGTACAGCTCTAGCACCCTCCCCAGCCATGTATGAGGCACCGAATCATAGGCCTTCTTATAGTCAATCCAGGCCATGGAGACATTCTTTCTGGATCGTCGTACCTGTTGGCAAATGGCAATATCAATGAGGAGCAAATCCTTTGTACCCCGGGACCCCCCCTTACAGCCATTCTGAGTAGGCGATAGAATATGCTGTGCCTTAAGGTGATTATTGATTTTTATTCTCAGAATGGATGTAAGGAGTTTATAGACCGTAGGTAGACATGTAATCGGTCTATAATTTTTAGGTTCCGAAGTACTGCCAGATTTGTGAATCAAGTGAGTGACACCCGATGTCATAAAACTAGGAAGCGATCCCAATTGAAGAGCTTCTTGGAATTGAGTCGCTAGACGAGAATGTGAGCCCTGGAGCCTCTTTAGCCAGAATGCGTGCAGTCCATCCGGCCCCGGACTTTTCCAGTTCGGCGCCGCACGAACCGCACAGGCCAGATCTTCACGGCTTATGACTACGGGCTCCATTTCCTGAATGGGCCCACAGGATCGTCCAACAACATCAAACCATTCGCCCTCGGAGTGAGTGACGGGCACTGACCAAATTTTACGCCAAAACTCGGCCATCACGGCCGCATTTGGCAAGTGCACGTTAGTCACTCTCTCTTGGGGGCGCTCCCAAGCCTGGTATACACTCCTTTGATTCGTCTGGAAGGTGCGATTCACGTGGTATCTGTCTGCTCTCGCCTTATACCTGCGAATCCTCTTCGCCCATGCATAAACTTTTTGCTTCCAGTAGTCTATGCGTTCCGCGACTCCTGCCACATAGTCCACAGGAGCCACTCGTGTGCCTGCAAAGGCTTGGGTCACGAAACGCACAACTCTCGGGCGGTTGTTTCCAGCCTGGAAGCACAACAATTTCGCTATGAGTGTCCTAGCCATATTTATACGCCGCTCTATTCTGCACTGCCAGAGTGGTTTAGCATTTGTGGGTTGGGTGGCTCGATGTAGATTAGGAAATCTTACACCTGCCACCCGACACACCGCCACCGCTCCACAGTACAAAATAGAATGGGTATCACATAAGTCCACACTGGTCTCCCAGTGTGACTTTAAAACATTGTCTAGGGCACTCACAAGCGAAATGTTACGTCTATGCATGGGCAAACGGGGTAGGCATGGTCTTAGGGAAATCGGTGCAGACCGATACTCCGCAAAGGCATCCTCCAGAGCTCTCCTCACCTGCTCCTGTAGCTGGTCACTAACACTTACCTGCTCGCTATTTACCTCCTCCGATCGTGCGAAGTTATTCAAAGAGATAGGATCTTCAACACTTCGCACGTTGGATTCAGTACGAGCAGGAAGTGCTTCGCGGTGCAGTCGCTCAAGCACTGTGTCATCCAACAACTTGCACCGCTGGATGGCACGTACTTGATCCGATAGTCGTTGCGCAGTAACGGCGACAGTCGGGTGAAGCCCCTGAAACAGAGACAACAATTTCGGACGGTAAGCGGTGAGGATGGTTCCTCCCTCTGTAGCACCATAGTAGGCCCGCATGACACTCAAATTTAATTCTGGAGTCCATCTCATGCGGCGCACTACACCACCGGTAGCAGGGGCCGTGGGCGGAGCACAATGTCCCGCTGGTCCCAGGCGTGCCGGCAGCGGTGGGCGTCCTCTCCTCGCAGATGTTATTGTAGGTTGAGACGCCGATATCCCGGCATCGTCGCTAGAGGCCCCAGATGTCGGCGGTGTAAAAAAATCTTCATCCTCCGAAGGCTGGGGCGAGGTGGGCGAGCCGGGCAAAGGTGTTGGGCGTGCGCTAGGTGACCGGGCATCCCGCTGCCGACACAGCCGCACGGGGTTATTATTATTATTATTATTACGCGCCATTTGTGTCCCACCGCTGGGAAAAGGCCTCCCTCCACTTTTTCCACTCCTCTCTGTTCGTTGCCATGTCAGACCAGTCTTTCAAAAGGTGGTCCAGTTCGTCCCGCCATCTCCGCCTTGGTCTACCACGTTGCCTTTTTGTATGTCGTGGGGACCAGTCAGTTATTATTTTGGCCCATTTGTTATTTTTCATGAGGCAGATATGGCCGGCCCAGTCCCATTTAAGTTTGGCGGCTTTTTGACATACGTCGGCAATTTGCGTCATGGAGCGAAGTATGGTATTCTTGACGTGGTCTGTGAGTTTAATATTAAGAATACTACTCTCCATGGACCGCTGACAAACCGCTAGCGTGAACTTTTGATGTTTGGTCAAAGACCAAGTCTGTGCGCCATAGGTGAGGATTGGGAGAATACACATATCCATGAGCCTGTGCTTTAATTTGATAGGGAGATCGCCTTTCAGCAGCTCCTTCATAGACCAAAAGCTCCTCCAGGCATTTTCAACTCGGCGTGAGATTTCTGCTTCTTGCCTTGCCTGGAAGGAAACTATTTAGCCTAAGTACACATACTCATGGACATACGCAATCTCCATGAATCTTAATCTACGCAATCTGCTATCACCAATCACCTAATAAAGTACTCAGCATTTTTGACCCCGCAACGTTATAATATTATCGTGAAAGTTTATAAATTACATATTGTAAAACACACTTCATATTATTTTTATCAAAGAAACATTTTAAGTTTCTTGGTTTTAACGAGTGATTATGAAAATTCCCTGGGTATAAGCCGGCAAGATCTGTGTATAATAGAGGATTTTGAGTTTTTGCTTATTGTGATCTCTTGCATGGCTGTTGTCAGTCTATTCATTTAAAAGAGTCTGTGCTAAGACGTAGTAGAAAAACAAGAAGGATCCATAATTATCTGAAGCTTCCTTGAACTTCGATATTATAGTTTATTTTTAAAAGGTTACCGACGAAGGTTATAATTAAATGGTGTGCTATTAAAAATATTAAACTGACAAGGTATAGAAATATTGTTGGTAGGCACTCAATTCGTACTTAAATTAATTCTGAGAAAATTACACATCGTCGGGCTTATATTCTCTTAGCGAGGGTGGTAAAGGCCACTCAATTTTCGCCGACGAAGTTAGATGACGATGTTTCAATAAATAATCTTTCCTCATAGTACGTGTAGCGATCACGAGATCCTGGGTTCGAATTATAGATCTGAGATAGTATGGTTTTTGTTGTGACAAATTCTCAGTTGCTGTCAATTGTATGCCAGGTATAATAGCAACAGGATTGCCTTATATTCATTGGGATCAATAAACGAGTGATCTGGCGTGATGATAAAGATTGATCGATAACGTCGGCTAAATGTATTGTTACGTTACGGGGTAATTAAATGCCGAATAACGTGCAAACTACTTTATTCGGCGTTACAAGCACAAAACAGTACATCAAATGCAAGTACTCACAAGTACTAAACACACACTAGTACTACTCTCTCTAGTGACCAAGTCGCTCGTAGTATCCGTATATTGTTCCTAAGGTCACCGCTGTATTCCACTTAGATCGCTTGTTCTTGATTTGATTGCTGTCTCTTTCGAAGAGAAACTGTGTTCGTCGCTGCGCTGAGTGTTCCTTTTATACTTGTATGAAAATTCTAAAACGGATCCAAACCTTCCAAGTACATCGATAAGAAATATTATTTTTATTCTAAGAGGAAAGACTAGGTATATCAAACAATAGCCGGCGCGTTCTACAAAGCGGTATTATTATTACTTACCTACATGTACATAAACAAGTAGATACTTTTTTACTGTGACCGCACGCCTTCGATGATAAATAGAGAAAGAACCTTTTAGACGTCGTTGGCACTCAATCGCCTATTCTAGATTTTTCTTGACGGATCGCTAGAAGACTGAAAAATTAACGTCCCCGATAAAGGGTTTACGAGATATCAGGGTGTATTGAAGTCATAACAGTACCTATACATAGTATACTATAAAGGCAACAAAGTACGTCTCTACTTTCACTGCTTGGGTAGTGTAGACGCACAAACCAAATCAATGAAGCAGCTTGCCATATCGTCAATGAGCTTACCTAAAAGTAACAGTACTTTACGTCAATCTCCAAAATAATGTTTATACTGTTTACACTTAGCACAAAAACATGTTTGGCGCTATATTTATCCTTGAAAACCTTTTAAAACATTTCTATAAGTTAAGTCTTGCAAAAATTCATATAATGCAAACGACACTTAATAAATAATAATAGATCAACTAGTACTATGCCACTGCCGGGCAAAGACCTTGTCTCACAAATTGAGATGAGAGAGAATGAGTCATACTCCACCACGGAGCCAGCATGGAATGGTGGTGGCAGGTTTATGGTCACCTGCTGTTGGAACTTATCAAGCCTATAAGGTGTTCAACTTGTCTTAACGATTACTATATTAAGTGGAAACCAGGACGAATTCGAAGCACGGCGCAATGGAGAAGATACTCATAAAAAGTAACCAAACATTTAACCAAAACACTTTTCCTGACAATAAATAATTAACAGATACAATTAAGCTTTATAATCAAACAGTATTGTACAAAACTTTAATTAATTCCATGTAACATGCATTGCCACAAACAAACGGGTGCATGATTGCGAAACTAATTATCACCTATTTGCCCAAAACTACGCTAAAACCTAATTGCTTTGTCGCTTGTAGAACATAGAGTTATTATGAACTATGCACTGGATTGGGTACTTCAAACATGATAATATTAATTTAAAAAAACAAGCTTTTATCGTCCAAATACAACGGAAATATCTTGCTTAGTTAAGGAATTCCTATAGCTTCCTTCCGGTTCTATCATCAGACTATTCGGGTCTAAATTACTCGTCAAGACAAATCTAACGAGCCCAAACACGTTAGTGATATATTGAGTAGTTGAGGGGTTCCATTGGCCACTTTTCGGGTTTATCATCAGACCCTGAAAACTATCGGGTTGTATAGTACTTATCAATACCAATCTAACAAAGCTTAAACACGAGGAGTTATGTTGTACAGTTCACATGTTCCCATCAACACCTTCTGTTTCCATCGTCAGACCAGCGCCTATAGCCAAGTTGACAATTTACAGTCGTAAACGCTAATAGAAAGCGGAAAAATGTATGGGCATGACATTTCGCAACGAAAAGGCACGTGGTCAAAACAATGCGCTATCGGTTGCAACAAGAGAATAGAAACAAAACGCTTGCAACTTTTCTAGGCCCTCAGGTCCATAGTACCATATTATTGCATTGTCACCGACTTTATATACGTAAGCCAAATTTCAGCTCAATCCGATACCCGCAAGTGCTCAAAAAATAGATCACATGATTTGAACCGGAAAGACAGATAGACAGACAAACATATGAACATTGCAAGTTAAATAAAAGCTTGTAAAAAATAGTGCTTAACTTGATGACCGCTAAGTTAGCGGGAATATTTGTGTTTTCATGGATAATAAAATCGTATGTTTTCTCGAGTAAATTAAGCTTTGCTCTCAAAGAGCGAGAAAATTAAACTTTGCTCTCTTGAAAATTAAACTTGACACGTTGCGGTAATCACCTGGCACAAAGTGAACTAGAGTTTATGCGGTCTAACTTTTGCTATGAAAAATTAGTTAAGGTGTCTTTTCTAGTATGTACGTAAATAATAACTCAATGTTGCTTTATCCGTTGTAAAATAACGTTATAAATTAAAGTCACAAAGTAACCAGTTATACAGAATAACTATTAAAACGCGAATTTTGTATTTAGAATAGCATGCAAAGTTCTTTGTTTAAATATTTGGAACTGGAACACATTTAAAAGCGAAATTGCGGTTGAAAAAACACAAAAGTAATAATGAACTAGGGAACTAATTAAAATCATTACTGTTTATAAATGTTCCAGCTATTTTAACAAGGAAAAATATTCAAAAAGCTGTAACCCGACAGATGAAACGCTGAAATATAGTAACATTGTTTTCAACACTGTTGTTTAGTGCATGTCTGTTTATAATATATTTCGATAAAAGTCTTCAAAGACTGAAAGCGATGAATGAAGTTGTACAAATGGGTGATCTAGTGGTAAATCATCTACTATATGCAGATGACGCGGTTTTAATAGCGCCAACAGCCACTGATCTGCAAACACTAATCACAGTAATGAAAGACGACTGAATGTAAAATGACTTACATTTGAATGTGTTGGTTCGGGCATATAGAAAGAATGTCTGAAGAAAGAATGACAAAACAAATATACAATACTAAAGAAGAAGGATTTAGGTACCGGGGAAGACCCAGACTATCTTACCATGACCAAGTAGAGCGAGTCTTATCTGAAGGCCAAGTCAAGAGACTCCGTAACCGGCGAGCGTGTATGAGACGAACTATGAGAGTGGAGGAAGCCAGAGAGGCATGTAAGGAAAGAACCTGTTGGAACACTGTACTCTCTGCCTACTCCGCAAGGGATCTGGCGTGATTATATAGATTGTTAAGTGCATTTAATATTTATAAAATTAAAATTTTCTTCTCTTTCATTTGACATCTCACTCGATACAATAACAAAAAAAAGAGAGACTGGATGTTTTTCGAGGTAATGCAAATTCGTCCGTCGTGATATCTCGTTCATCAAAATTGGATGAGTAGTTCCGGTACTAGGGTGAATCATAATTAAAAACAAACAGATACTTAGAGTGGTAAAAATATAACCCTTCTTTTAGGCTTTGTTATAGTCGGGTTAACATCAAATATAGGAAATTATATTGAAGTTCGTACATTAGCTTAGGTAACTTTCTTAAAGAAGTCATTGAGCTAACGTTTTCGCTATTTAGTTCGTGTTGGTCACTCAGTACCGATACACAGAAAATAAATTTTATGTGCAAAGTAATACAGTACATAATTCGATAATGTTACTTTCATCACAAAATTGAAACTTCCTATATTGACGTTTCAGAAATTGGTTTTCGCAAAATCTCTATCTTCAGGTACCTTCAGCTTTTACCGAAAAGTTTTTCTTCTTAGCCAGAGGACTTGATCCACTTAGTGAAAGTTTGTCCGTGAACTTCGAAATAAGGAAGTTGGTCGAACGATTAATGCAATTATGCGGGCTCCATCGGAGAACTCGGTCCGCTCGTCCAATTTCTAAATATAAACAAAAAGTCAAAAAGCAATTTTAAAGTCGCTCCCTTATTTACCGACGTCGGTAAAGCAAATCGGTACCCAACCGGTAAGGATTAAGAGGGTATTTAGAATCAACTGTTTTAAATTTGCGCTCCTATTGGAGTTCCATTGCATTCGTGTAAACAGTGCCCCAGAAAGAGCGAAATATTTTAAGAGTGTATGTATGTATGTACTCTAAACTCTCTGCTTACCTCGCTTGGGATCTGGCATGATGATATAAATCTATGTATGTATGTTTATTTCTTTGGAATGCTCTTTCTATAGCATAAAAGATTTGATGAATTATAATATAGATATATAGATTTGTCTTAGTCGTGAAAGCGATATAAAACATTCTATGTATCCAGATCCTTTAAGGGGTAGGTAGAGATAATATATTGTATATTTAAATATGACACCTGTGATTCTAAAAGATAGCAGAAAAAAAATACCATTTCAAACCTTTGGGTGAGGTTTCTGTCTTACAGTGGACGTTTTTCGACGACTGACTACCCCAGGTATAAAACGATAATAAGTGATTAAATAAACTTACCTGTAAGTGATGTTCGATCATTATTATATGAAGACAATGTCCTTCGATGATCACTAGTGTAGTATCCTCTTTTCCTGGTACCGGTGCCACGATTTTCAAAGCATTAAACAAATGCTTGTAACGGAACGCACTCGCTGTTTTCCCACTGAATGTGCTGTCATCTGTCAACTTCATTCCTAAAAAGCTACACAATGATATTATAATTTTGCTCGGGTTGAAGAGATCAGTTAAAGAAGTTAATGAATTTTAGAAGGCATTTGACAGAGTTGTGCGAAAGAGACTTTGGGACATTTTGCCAGAGTATGGTATAAACGGCACGCTGTTGCGAGCCGTCCAGTCCACCTACGTGGACAGCAAGGCATGCGTACGGGTGGGTGGTAACAGGTCACCCTGGTTTGACGTTAAAATCGGCGTCAAGCAGGGTTGCGTGTTGTCCGCTAGACTGTTTATAATATATCTGGACAAAAGTCTTCAAAGACTGAAAGCGATGAATGAAGGTGTACAAATGGGTGACTTAGTGGTAAACCATCTACTTTATGCAGATGACGCGGTTTTAATAGCGCCAACAGTCACTGATCTGCAAACACTAGTCACAGTTATGAAAGACGACTGCATGATCAATGGCTTACACTTGAATGTGAAGAAAACCAAGATTATGGTTTTTGAAAGGGAAGAAACCAGAACGAATGTAAGGATTGTGGTTGGTAACGATGTGCTGGAGCAAGTGAATGAGTTTGTATATCTTGGATGCGCCTTCAGTAAGGATGGGAAATACACCGCTGACATAGAGAGAAGAGTGAGTGCAGGGAACAGAGTGAATGGTGCGATGGGAAAGCTACTCGGGAGCCGGCACTTAAGCCATAAGGCGCAGCTGGCCATACATAACGGAGTTCTTGTCCCAACGCTGTTATATGGTAGCGAGAGCTGGGTATGTAAGAAGGAGAATGAAAGTAGGATAAATGCGGTAGAAATGCGAGCTCTGCGGAAGATGTGCGGAGTGAAGCTGACCGACCGCATTAGCAACAGCATAGTAAGACAGCGAATAGGTATGAAAGATAGTATCGGTGTAAAGATGAGAAAGGGCATGCTCCGTTGGTTCGGGCATATAGAAATAATGCCAGAGGAAAGAATGACAAAACAGATATACAATGTGAAAGTGGAAGGATGCAGGTACCGGGGAAGACCTAGACTATCTTACCACGACCAAATAAACCGAGTCTTATCTGATGGAAAAGTCAAGAGTCTCCGTAACCGGCGAGCGTGTATGAGACGAACTATGAGAGTCGAGGAAGCCAGAGAGGTATGTAAGGAAAGAACCTGTTGGAACTCTGTACTCTCTGCCTACCCCGCAAGGGATCTGGCGTGAGGTTATAGATAGATAGATAGATAGACTGTCTTTGTGGGTCTGGGAGGGCTAGAGTGATCATCGAAGGACATTGTCTTCATATAATGATGATCGAACATCCCTTAAAGGTAAGTTTGTTTGATCACTCATCACAAATCAGACGTCCTTCGATGATCGCTAGTATAGATGTTCAAAGTAACTTTTCTAAAATTTTAATATAATGTGTAAAAGAGAATAAATAAAATCTTTGTTTTTTAATTATTATATCCTGCATCTTTAAATACTAATATTTTTATACCCTGTTCCTTGACTCTTGAACATAACAATCCTTAGTATTAAAAACAAAACAAAAACCAAATCCTTTCATATAATATAAAGGCAATAAAATATTTAGACACTGTATATATCAAACAAAAAACACTAACTATTACCTCCATCACTGATTCTGCCATTGAATAATGGTGTTGTACTTATTTAGTAACTTATAAAACTCTATGACTGAGGAGTCCGTCCTACAGTCCTTTTTAACTCTTCAATTGCTCTATAGAGTATTCTTTATCTATATAATAATAAATTATAGAGATAGATTGAACCTTGAGCCTTTTTGTATTGCTTCTTGTATGACAAAAAATATTATTTAGATTAAGAATTTATTTTAATTGCACATATTACTCCTATGCCCCCAGCTCACACACAACTATAATAAAATAGATGGACTAATAGAAGTTATGGAACTTAACACTAGCTATTATTGCAGAACACAGGTTTTGCTAGTAAACTGTTAATTAAATTAGATAATATATTTGTAAACTGCCGCGTGGTTCCCGGCTTAGAATAGGACCAACCCATCTCATCCCATCGGGTGTCGTACAAGGCGACTAAGGGAAAACTAGGGAATGGGCAGCAGCGTTCCCTTAACACTTTTACAACCAAAAACTGCGCTCGCCAACCCGCCTGCCAAGCGTGGCGAGTATGGCAAACACCCCCAACCAATATGGAAGAAAGAAAGAAAACCAGGCCCCTAGTCCCCGGTGGTCCTGTTCGTCCTGGCCACGGTAGCAGCCATGGTAACGACAGGACAAGGGGTGCTAAGAATCTCCGGCAGAGATTCGGCTACCACCAAAACCGAAAATTGGCCCTGGTGACATACAACGCACGCACATTGAGGACAGATGAGAAGCTAGTTGAGCTGGAAGAAGAGTTAAACAAGTTGCGGTGGAGTATTGTTGGTTTATCGGAGGTCCGAAGAGAGGGCGAGGACACGATAACCTTAAAATCCGGCAACTTGTTTTACTACCGGGAGGGCGAACAGCAGTCCCAAGGTGGTGTCGGATTTATCGTCCACAAGTCACTCATAAACAACGTTGTGTCCATCACTAGTGTGTCGAGCAGGGTAGCGTACCTGATACTCAGAATATCCAAAAGATATTCGCTGAAGGTCATACAGGTCTACGCACCGACCTCGGCATACTCAGATGATGAGGTCGAAGTTATGTATGAGGACATTAGTAGAGCCATACATACTTCCAAAGCACACTTTACAGTAATTATGGGTGACTTCAATGCGCGACTGGGCAAACGGGGCGATGATGAGTTGAGATTGGGGCAATTTGGATATGGGCAGCGCAACCCCAGGGGTCAGAGGCTGGCCGAATTTCTGGAGAAGGAGGGACTCTTTATGATGAACTCTTTCTTCCAGAAGCCGTCTCATAGGAAATGGACTTGGATGAGCCCTAATGGTTTCACAAAAAATGAGATAGACTTCATCATGAGCACCAAGCGACAAATATTTAATGATGTCTCCGTGATTCACAGGGTAAAAACCGGCAGTGATCACCGAATGGTCAGAGGCACATTAAATATTAATGTCAAAATGGAAAGATCGCGTCTGATGAAGTCTACGATCCGACCTTCTAATACACATATCCAAAACCCCGAGAACTTTCAACTCGAATTGTCAAACCGCTTTGAATTGCTAGACAGCAGCGCATCAGTGGACGAAATCAACAATAGGTTGGTAGAGACTGTCCATACGGTCGGGTCTAAGCATTTTAAGCCCCACCGTAAAAATAGGCCTCAAAAGCTATCCGACTACACCCGAAACCTTATGGCTGAGCGACGTACCATGAGACTCCAAACCTCCGATGATGCTAAGTCCTATAGGCAGCTCAATGGACAGATATTGAAGTCCTTGCGACACGATCTACGGTCCTTCAACACAAGACGTATTGAGGAGACCATAAAGCAGAACAAGGGCTCCAAAGTGTTCGCAAGAGCCGCGTCGATTGGGCAAAGCCAGTTGACGAAGCTGAAGACGGAGGACGGAAACGTAACTTCGAATAGGTCAGAGGTGCTCAGGGAGATAGAGAGGTTCTATGGACAGTTGTATACCTCAGTAGCTGAACCTATTGTTGACTTGGTAAAAGACCCAAGAGCCAAGCTAACCCGACACTACAGTGAAGATATCCCGGACATCAGCCTGTACGAGATTAGGATGGCTCTCAACCAACTTAAAAACAACAAAGCGCCGGGTGAAGACGGAATTACCGCAGAGCTTCTGAAGGCGGGCGGATCGCCGGTACTTAAAGTCCTTCAGAGGCTGTTTAATTCCGTCTTGCTCGAAGGAAAAACGCCGGAAGCATGGAACAGGGGTGTGGTGGTACTCTTTTTCAAGAAAGGTGATAACACTTTATTAAAGAACTATAGGCCCATCACACTGCTGAGCCATGTTTACAAGTTGTTTTCGAGAGTCATCACGAATCGTCTCGAACGCAGGCTTGATGATTTCCAGCCTCCCGAACAAGCCGGTTTCCGGAAAGGCTTTAGTACCATAGACCACATACATACGCTGCGGCAGATTATACAGAAGACCGAGGAGTATAATCGGCCACTATGCTTGGCGTTTGTGGACTATGAGAAAGCCTTCGATTCGATCGAGACTTGGGCGGTTCTTAGATCTCTCCAGCGATGCCGCATTGACTATCGGTACATCGAAGTGTTGAAGTGCTTGTATAATAACGCCACCATGTCAGTCCGAGTACAAGGGCAGTGCACGAAGGCGATCTCCATAAAAAGAGGAGTAAGACAGGGAGACGTCATTTCTCCGAAACTGTTTACGACCACCATAGAGGACGCCTTCAAGCTCTTGGAATGGCGAGGACTTGGCATCAACATCAATGGCGAATACATCACTCACCTTCGATTTGCCGACGACATTGTGGTCATGGCGGAGTCGCTGGAAGATCTAGGACGAATGCTCGGCGACCTCAACAGAGTATCTCAACAAGTGGGTCTTAAAATGAACATGGACAAAACGAAAATAATGTGTAACGTCCATGTCGTACCCACCGCACTCACCGTTGGGAACTCTACTCTTGAAGTTGTCGACGAATACATTTACCTGGGACAGGTAGTCCGGTTAGGTAGGTCCAACTTTGAGAGAGAGGTCAATCGACGAATCCAACTCGGCTGGGCAGCGTTCGGGAAACTGCGCAACATCTTCTCATCCAAAATACCTCAGTGCCTAAAGACTAAAGTTTTTAGTCAATGTGTGTTACCAGTGATGATATATGGATCAGAGACGTGGTCTCTTACAATAGGTCTCATAAAAAAGCTCAGAGTTGCTCAGCGAGCTATGGAGAGAGCTATGCTCGGCGTTTCTCTACGTGATCGAATCAGGAATGAAGAGATTCGTAGAAGAACCAAGGTCACCGACATAGCCGTTAAGATTAGCAAGCTGAAGTGGCAATGGGCGGGCCACATAGCGCGAAGATCGGACGGGCGTTGGGGCAGAAAGATTCTAGAGTGGAGACCACGTATTGGCAAGCGCAGCGTGGGACGACCACCTGCCAGATGGACCGACGATCTTGTGAAAATCGCAGGAAGTCGTTGGATGCAGGTGGCATCGGACCGGTTACGCTGGAAAGCGATTGGGGAGGCCTATGTTCAGCAGTGGACAAGTATAGGCTGAGATGATGATGATGATGATGATTTGTAAACTTCTCTTCGGATATTTGAATGTAAACAAGGTACCTGTTCTGAATCAAATAAGAATTAAAAAAATAACACTGTTCTGGATTTATTAAACTAAGTCTTGAACCCTCAACTCTATACCTAATAGTTTACTGGTTTTAAATATATTATTGCTGCATATACTATAGTCTGTGTCAACCCAAAAAAAATCATCAAACTACTGAAATGATACATGGCCTCAAGACCTTAGCGTAGACATATTAATTGGTTTGAGAAGTTCAGTAAAATGAATGGGCCTTAACACATAGGTTTACTAAGATACTTTGTTCTTGTACTGTTACTGTATTTCCTTGATATCATAAAATATGCGTTTCACACTTACATGCCACACTGATATACCCTCAGGGGGGTGGCAGAGGTGTACTGTATACATATCGAACTTAGTTAAATAACCAGTCTTACTAAATAAGTATTACTTAATAAATTGGACACTGTACTCTAAAATGTTTCATATCAATCAATTTATTCAGATTTTTAAGGTTTAAAATAAACCTATAAGAACTATTTAAATATTCTAATAGTCTTAGTTAAAAACTGAAGGCTTCAGCCTGGAGGTGCACCTCCGGTATTATTTTGTAAATGGCCCATGCAATTTCAGTACCACCCTGGTTTTGCATCTTTTGCCAGTATATTATGAAATAACATCTTTTAATATTAATTTCCATGCATACTGTCAAACATTAGCAAATTTTGTACTAATTATTACTGTGGACATTAGGGGCAATATTTTTTGGGAGACATTCTATTTGAGTAATTTGTCAATACCATATGAACGGTGTTAGCCTAGTGGTTAGACCGTTGGACAGCAAAGTCAAAGGTCTCGGGTTCAAACCCAGGCATGCACCTCTGTCTTTTCGAAAGCATGTGCGAAAGCAAAAATAATTATCACTTTTTTTAACGGTAAAGGAAAACATCGTGAAGAAACCTGCATGCCTAAGAGTTTCTCAAAGTTGTGTGAAGTTCGCCAACCCGCACTGGGCTAGCATGGTGGACTATGGCCTAAACCCTCTCAGTTTGAGAGGAGGCCCGTGCCCAACAGTGGGATAGTTTCTTAACTGGGCTAATAAAAAAAAATAATATGAACTTCATTGTCCAATACCGTTCACACTGAGGCAGGGCCTCCGGTTAAGGTCGAGGCTCATTTTCAGGTAAAGGCTGAGGGTTTTACTGTGTAAGCTCAAGTTTAATATAATGTTAGAGTTTGGTATTAGCTCCAAATAGGAATCCAGCTTCGGCCTCTCCTTGTATGATAGATCTAAGACAAAGAAAATAATTTTACCTGTTTACCAGTTGTGAGAAGTAATGTTCCACATATATAGCACTCCTCCAAGTACTTAATTGGCCTCTTGTCTCACCCCCTCCTTGTTTAAAGCTGGCAGAACCAGTAGAATATTCCATTGAAAGGTCCCCCAGTACCAATCCTAGGCGATAACGTCATTGATGATCCCACAGTGTCAATCCTAGACGTAGTTTCTGCCATTAAACGACCCCCCAGTGTCGATTTTAGGCATTTATACTTTATTGCTCATAATCGACCTCCCGTATCGATCTAAAGCAAATATATAAACGATCTTGTGATAGTTATTGCGTCTTGAACTTATTTTTTCAAGTGGGATGACTTACCGCTATCGTCGGATAAAACATTAGGTCTTTGTCGAATCTTTCGTTTTGATCTCATTAATTTTCTGGGTTTCGGGTCCGGAAGAGGATGTTCGGATCAAGTTTTCTCCCTTCGCAACATCGTAGAGAAGCATCTGGCAGTGGGCCGGAAAGTTTTCTGTAGTTTTGTGAATCTGGAGAAGGCGTTTGATAGAGTTGTGCGAAAGAGACTTTGGGACATTTTGCCTGAGTATGGTATAAATGGCACTCTGCTGCGGGCCGTCCAGCCCACCTATGTGGACTGCAAGGCATGCGTATGGGTGGGTGGTAACATGTCATCCTGGTTTGACGTTAAAATCGGCGTCAAGCAGGGTTGCGTGTTGTCCGCTAGACTGTTTATAATATATCTGGATAAAAGTCTTCAAAGACTGAAAGCGATGAATGAAGATGTACTAGTACTAATGAGTGATCTAGTGGTAAATCATCTATTATATGCAGATGACGCGGTTTTGATAGCGCCAACAGCCACTGATCTGCAATCACTAGTCACAGTTATAAAAGACGACTGCATGAAGAATGGCTTACATTTGAATGTGAAGAAAACCAAAATTATGGTTTTTGAACGGGAAGAAACCAGAACGAATGCAAGGATTGTGGTTGGGAATGATGTGCTGGAGCAAGTGAATGAGTTTGTATATCTTGGATGCGCATTCAGTAAGGATGGAAAATACACCGCTGATATAGAGAGAAGAGTGAGTGCAGGGAACAGAGTGAATGGCGCGATGTGAAAGCTACTTGGGAGCCGGCACTTAAGCCGAAAGGCGCAGCTGGCCATACATAATGGAGTGCTTGTCCCAACGCTGTTATATGGCAGCGAGAGCTGGGTATGTAAGAAGGAGAATGAAAGTAGGATAAATGCGGTGGAAATGCGAGCTCTGCGGAAGACGTGCGGAGTGAAGCTGACCGACCGTATTCGCAACAGTGTAGTAAGAAAGCAAATAGGTATGAAAGAGAGTATCGGTGTAAAAATGAGAAAGGGGTTGCTCCGTTGGTTCGGGCATATAGAAAGAATGTCAGAAGAAAGAATGACAAAGCAGATATACAATGCGCAAGTGGAAGGGTGTAGGTACCGGGGAAGACCTAGACTATCTTCCCATGACCAAATAGATCGGGTCTTATCTGAAGGACAAGTCAGGAGTCTCCGTAACCGGCGAGCGTGTATGAGACGAACTATGAGAGTAGAGGAAGCCAGAGAGGTATGTAAGGAAAGAGCCTGTTGGAACTCTATACTCTTTGCCTACCCCGCAAGGGATCCGGCGTGATGATATAGATAGATAATTTTCTACTCAGATGTTCGTCTGAGTGTTCCCTTATAGGCAAGCTACAATAATAACTTATAACTCCTTGAATTTCACTTTAAAATCACTTTATGTAAATAAAAACGTCCCATGCACCGGCACGCGAAAAAAAAGAATGAAGTTGACAGATGACAGCATATTCAGGGGGAAAACAGAGAGTGCGTTCTTGTTACAAGCATTTTTTTAATACGTAAATCGTGGCTTTTGTGGACATTTGATATGTAATGAACCCTTTTCTAACCATTTAAGGTTCATTATGAATGAGTTTCCTTTATATTCCATCATCATGAATTCCTAACGCAATCAACAACGGCTGTCGATAGAATTCATTATCATATAGGCGGTTCTTTAATAATGATAAGTTAATAACTAATCAAAATTCCTTTATGTCACTTTAAAGGCTTACAAAATTCACTATTCCCATTACGGTATTAAACATTTCTACAACAATATTTGTTTGAATTGTTCCAATTCACTATGTACAGTGGGATCTGTATAAGATAATATATTTTGAATTGATCAGGAGCAAATTTATTTTGTGTCGACTTTATTACGTTCGGTGTAACGGTGTTCGGTGTAATCTAGATAATCCTTATCTAGATTCTAATTATCTCCTATTCTTCTAAATATATTCTAATCTAGATTCCTACGTCAAATAAAGAGATATGGAGGGTTTTCTATGAAAGATCTCAGTAGCATTCCGGAGTCTGAAATTGTGCCTGTGATTGCAGTAGTCTTACCCCAGATTACATTGGGACCTAACATAATTGCCGATATGTGAAGTGGCCTAGCCTCTCACCCTCGGGCCTCGCTTAAGGAATACAAGCGTGACAGCATTTTTCATACTACAGTGGTGGAAATAAGATGACCAAAGGTTGATAATCAAAAGCTTCTTTGTTGCGTTGATGGGTTTCGTACGAACATTTGCATAAAAGGTAACGGATTTTTTTTTTATGATTGGTCTTCTTTTATGAAATTAAACAAAAAACTTCATAGCTGATTACGAATATCCAGTTTCGAACGTTGACCAAAGCAACCATGCTATCTTATCTATTATGCTATCCTATTCATACTACATATGAATATATATACGTACTATATACGTACCCAAATTTAATGCCAATACAGATATCAATACATACATTAACCGTTTACCACAATTTTCTTCTGTCTTAATGCCTTAAGTATGCAACATTAGGCGAAGATTGCCAAAAGTTGATGATCCTTCCTAGTTCCTTGTAACTACACTACCTAAATCTTATACCAAGACAGAATAATACCTTTTTCTTTACGTGGGGAAATCTCTCTTACCGACTAAAAGCCCACGGTGTTCGGCATCGAAACTTCGGAGAAGGCTTCCGGGATCTCCGTTAGGGACACAACGGTGTCCCTCTGAGTCGTGCTCCGAAAAGCCCAGACGGGCTTTTCGGAGCCCCCCCCCCCCCGAAGACTCGGGGGGGGGGGGGGGAGCCTTGAGATCCGCTCCCACCCTGTACCATCGCGGTGCTCACGGCGGCATGGGCCACACCACGCGCCACCTTCCTCCTCGGAGACAGATCAAGACAGATATAATACCAAATCTATCCTAACATTTGTTTTTTCTTTCTAGATGCTGCAAAGTATGCGCAAGAACATTAGGCGAGGATTGCGGCGGATTCAGTGGGACTTGTGAACCAGGACTAAAGTGTCTCGATGGATCATGCACGCCGATTACGTGAACTGAACATACTGATCATCCTCTGTATTATATGTGTATAGTGTTGTTTAGAAAAGAATACATATCCCGACGAGGTAGCGAACGAGTGGACCAGAGGTATGCGCAGTAGAAGCTTCGATTGGGTGACAATAAATTGGAGAAATATGTGTACTGAATTGTCAGTTATGGTTATGTATCACTAGATGTCGCTACTGATGAAATAGATTACGCTATCAAAATTTGAGTATTGCCCCATCTAAACCAAGAAATGCCACCATATACTACCACCATATCAAAGTGAATTAGTCAACAAGCTTGAATTTTTTATTTTTTTTTAAATCGTGGCCCCACACTAGGATTTATTCCTATATCGTAGGTGCGTTTACAAACATGAAATCTCACATATACACATACCCAGACCGGAACAAATAATTGTGGATCACACAAAGATTTGTCCCGTGCGGGAATCGAACCCGCGTCTATTAGACACAGTGGGCGGAGCGGCTCAAGCTCTTAACCACTGCGCTAAATCGTCCGGCAATAGCAATAGTTCTTTCAATAGCTCAATATTTTTTGGCTGTATATAAATTGTTTTCATTTGTGTCAATCGTTGTATTGTATAATTATTATACTTTAAAAATAATGTAAATTAAGCTTATAAGAATCAGAGTAGCTTTTTAACAAAATTATCGCAGAGTAAAACATTTTTGAAAAACTCGGTTTTTTCCAATACTTACTTAAAATAATTAGTTTTTTTTCTTTGTATTGGTTAGGCCGCTTTAGTTGTAAGGGTGTCAATTCAAATATTTAGCAGAGAGAAAGCCATCATTTTATCTTTTAGATGATATTTTAATTTCAATCTATATTTTTCAGAGCTACTGGCACCAAAAATTACTCTATTTGTATCAAAGCTATTATAAGATTGAAACAACTGAGCTATACCAAATTTGTTTGATAATTTTCTTCTGTAATTACGAGTGGCAAAGTCGCTTCTATATTGTTTCACTGCTCAATGAAACATGAATGTGATCCCTTCAGTTCTTCTAAACATACATACTACACATACCCTTGATTAGAGAAATATGTAAATATATCACCGTCTGTATTATATCTACAGTGTATAAAAAGGATGACAACAAATCTTCAGCCTACACTGACGAAAATGTACTTATCTTTATTCTGTGTACTCAAAAACCTACGCTAAGATGTTTCTTTGGAGCAAATTTCGGTTTAATGCTCCCACGCTGGTAAAGGGCACGATAATATCGGCATCTTTCTGCTTTTTAGCTCATTATGTCCCTATTCAGCAGTATGTGTTTTTTTTGTTTCATGTTCGCGGGCCAGATATAGTCGGCCCCAAAACGATATTGCTTCTTTGCTTGATTCCCATATATAATTTTGCAAAAATCTGGCACATGGGATAGATTAAATTTAGCACATTGATAACTTGAAAACTATAGATGAATTACTTGTATAAACAGCATCACGCATGCGGAAACAACTTAAAATTATGTACCCATAGCAAGCACATATTGACATACTATGCATGGCCCCAAAAATTTTCAATAAAATCCCGAATGACATCAAAGACCTAAACTTGACACAATTTAAACGAAAATTAAATATATTTTTATTGGACAAATGCTGTTATACAGTTGACGAATTCCTTTTTGACAAATCACTTACACACAAGAAATAATAATATTATGTAATGTTGATAACAGTAATAATGTAATTGCATGTATTTTAACTACCTAAACAGTGTACGCCCAATGGGTAGATTTTTGAGAAACTTAATGTTAAACCAAGATCATATTGTATCACCAAAAATCACACTGAATAAATGATTTATGATTTATGACAGATTTTGAACAAATCAAACACGAGCAACACGCATACATAGTGCGTAACTGAGACCGCTTATAGGCGCCATTGTTATTAACAATGTTCAGTCAAGACAAGTCTAGTCTATATTGAAAACATTCAATGAAACTTAATTGCCTAATTGTATAGTCAACAGAAAAAACTTGAGTTCTTTAATAATTTATTAATTTATTTTCAAAAATGGATTTTTTTTGAAGTTGATTATTTGAGACGGTCACACCATGTGACTACTTTCTCAATTTGCACTTTAATTTATTATTGGAACTTACTTCCTACTATAAATGATTCCTGTATTGTGGGTGCTCACCCATGTGAAATTCTTGTTTATAAGCCCTTACAAACAAGAATTTCACATGCGCAATATAACAAATACTTTTGGGTCACAGAAAGATTTCTTCCATGCGGGAGTCAATCCCGTGGCTATTTGATTATCAGAGCCATGTGTGCTACGCACCAAACACTATACTAAACCAACGTCAAATAGTTGACAGCGGTGAGCTAGGTTGATTAATTACTTTTTATTTATTTATGAATAGTAATTAAATTTTGCAATCACATACACAAAATATAAAGAATACGAAGGAGCAAAATTAATCAATATTATATTAATAACACCTTTCAAATCCAATATTTCTATCTTCACCAACGTTCCAACGAAGTTTGAACAATGTAATATAACATAAGCATTGTTGAACACGCATTTGAACAAAAGCTATTGTGTATTAAGTACTTAAATATTCACCTTGGTACATAAAAGCTTCAGAATTTTAACGTAAGTAATATCCATTGGAGGTTTATGTAAATAACTGTACTTAATATTTGAGCCTACAATGTTGAGTGGGAATAAATCTTATAAAATTCAGATTAAGGTTGATTTTTACTTCTTATTCAATTATAATTTAAATAAAAATGTGGAGTGAACATTATCAAATCTCAAACGTGTTATTATAGAATTATTAATTTAGAATGTTTTAAGTTAATTAATTGATGTTTGATGGATTTATGTTGTTTTAGTTAAAATTATAAAGTTCTTCGTAGTTATTCATTTTAAAGTCTTTTATCTTTTATTGTTGTGTTCCTAAAGTCCGGCGCACTTTTTTTCTGTTTTTATACGGAAAAATACGATTTTGAGCTGGGTACACATACGATAAAGATCACAATATTGTGACAATGGACGCAATGTTGATCGTAAGTAATGGGATATTATAAAGAACATACTGCTATTTCTTCTCTATCCCTCTCTCTCTCTCTCTTCCAATTCTGTAATAACTGGACCTCAATTTATTATAAAATCATTAGTATAGCTCACAATTCATGCAATATTTCTACTCTTTTTCTAAAGATTCGGATAATTTACCTAATTCGGATTTTTAGTATTTTAGTTCTATTACTCAGTCTTGGCAAGCGCAGCGTAGGACGGCCGCCTGCCAGATGGACTAACAATCTTGTGACAATCGCAGAAAGGCGTTGGTCCTACATAGATGGCATCATTGGGCTGGTTAAAAATGTTCACCAGTAGATTTATGCCGAGATGATGACTTGTTTATTCGACTAATTCGCAAATATCAGCAATTCGAGTAAATAGATATTGGGGTTTATAAATACGTAACCCATTCGGAACCATAAAATATGCTACAAAATATATGAAGAAATCCATATTAGTATAATTCAAAGTTACACCTACACGAAATCTTTGTGGTATTTTCATAACTGAACTTCGTACAAATTCAGAGGAAAAGTGCGATTGCCTTTTAAAAATATTTAATTAAATTTGACTTTCTCTCTTTGTGGTCCAAATAATACCAGGAATTTTGTAAAAAATATATACTTATAGGTAAAATATTTTATTTATGTATAATAGTCGATATCGTTTATTAATATGATTATTATGTACACATTTCTACATTTATAAATCTAATTTGTATCATTTTATATTTCACAAAATCAAAAAAGAATGTGTACATATATATAACGTAATGTTAACTAATTGATTTGTCTAACGCTTAACATTTTATCTAGAATAGAATAAATGTTACAATTTACATTAAGACAATAGACACATTTTGACAGCTAAGACGTTAGATACAAAATATGTATTAAAACATGTGTATCATATACTAAAATGATTGTAATTAAAATTATATCTATCTATTCTATGTGCTTCCAGGTTACAAGTAGATTTAAGTGGATATTTATATGTATTTATAGTTACTGTTTTGGGTTCTTTGTAAATATAATCTGGTTAGCATTTTTATCTTGTGTCAAGGATAATGAATAACTACAATTTTGTAGGATATAGATACAGTAACTAGCAAAAATATGTAAACATTTTAGTACTTATTTTTTTACAACAATATTATCATCCAACTTTGAAGTCATGTATACAACCACTTACGTTTTTAATACGCGTGTATTGTTACTTTGTCAAAGTCCCAAAAGTTTTACATAATATTTTATGTATATTGCACGTGACTGTAAAATGCAAGTGCTAGGATTTATGAAGCAGAGGTAAACAATATTCATATACCTAGATAGATTTGAGATGTCAGAATCAATTCAAGTCTTCGGGATATCGTCAAATTACGAGTTACAGAAGGATGTATCTACACTCTACGTAGATGCAGTTATTCACTATCGTCGTCTTGTATGTATATTTAGACGTATTTATGTAAATTATAAGTATTTCGAATTGTGCATTTTAGTACTTATGTGTTTAGATACTATACAAAGTTGTCAAAAGCTGGTAATTTCTTGAACCCTGATTATCATCATCATCATCATCATTTCAGCCTATACTTGTCCACTGCTGAACATAGGCCTCCCCAATCGCTTTCCAGCGTAACCGGTCCGATGCCACCTGCATCCAACGATTTCCTGCGATTTTCACAAGATCGTCGGTCCATCTGGCAGGCGGTCGTCCTACGCTGCGCTTGCCAATACGTGGTCTCCACTCTAGAATCTTTCTGCCCCAACGCCCGTCCGATCTTCGCGCTATGTGGCCAGCCCATTGCCACTTCAGCATGCTAATCCTGAGGGCTATGTCGGTGACCTTGGTTCTTCTACGAATCTCCTCATTCCTGATTCGATCACGTAGAGAAACGCCGAGCATAGCTCTTTCCATAGCTCGCTGAGCAACTTTGAGCTTTTTTATGAGACCTATTGTAAGAGACCACGTCTCTGATCCATATGTCATCACTGGTAACACACATTGACTAAAAACTTTAGTCTTTAGGCACTGAGGTATTTTGGATGAGAAGATGTTGCGCAGTTTCCCGAACGCTGCCCAGCCGAGTTGGATTCGTCGATTGACCTCTCTCTGATTATGTGTTCTTTATTTTATTAATAACTTATCCACACATCAGAAATGATTCCTGTGTCGGGGATGCGTTTACAAACATAAATCTCACATACATAAATGCGCAGACCGAACTGAACATTTCTGAGTCATACAAGGATTTGTTCCGAGTGAGCAAAGAACCCGCAAGTACTAGATCAAGTGATTGGAATGACCTGCGTTATAACCATTAGAGAAAGCTGTTGTCTATTTTCCCACTGCTGGGCATATTCTCCTTTTATTTGCATTAGCTCTATCTATCTTTGTTAACGTTTTATTTTATTAATTGCCTACTACACTATAATGATTTTTATTTATTTTACGGCATAATTTTCCTAGTTAGGTATAATGGCCTCATTTTTGTATCCCATTATAAAATAATGATTCATTGGAGTAGCTCATAGTCGAGCTGGAGATCACGAGGTTCTAGAGTCAAATCGTAGGTTGGACTAAGTGTGTTTAGGAAAGACTCCCAGTAACACCCAAAGTCTGGAATTGGGCCCGGTATAACGGTAATAAGTTCACTCCTATAACTTAGGGTCCTGATATTTTCTGCAATGTGTGGGTGTAAATAGCACACTTCCACTTTCTTTGCTTGGAGAGTACAAATTAGGGTCTTTAGTTTTTATAAGTAACTCTTATTAGTTTTATTTTCCCATGGGCTTACATTTCTCCATAAAATTTTGGTTTTGTTTGTGGCGAATTATACGCGTAGTAATCGCGAGGGCTCTCAATTCTATGTCGGTCAAAATGTAATTTTTATATAGAAAAAGAAATCCAATATCAATTCGGAATCTCGCATTATGTCTGATGTAATGGCAATTGACTCGCCCACGTAAAGTAGATATGTACAGTACATCTCGGCTCTATTCTTCAAAGAAAGGGTAGCTACTCTTAGTAGAGTAGGGGGTAGCCCCCTTCTTTTAAGAATACTAATAACCGTATTTAGTTTTTACAAGGCAGGGTTATCTCATTAGTTTTTTGTCCCGTGTGTTCCATTTCCCCGTATTTTTTTCTATATTAAAATTGCCAAGACACTATTTTCTACCAGCCCTATAATAAATGTGCTCTCGGAAAATCAAGATATAGTGTAATAAGTTTGTTCGGCGTTACTTAGTAGCGATTTCTTCGCTTATGGAAATTTGAACCTCTTCCTTCATAAATTTCCCTGTAGATACCTTGTAAAATATTATCTATTTCTTTGTCCTCATAATACGAGTGAAGGGAGTTTCTTAAAATATTTTATTACATAAGTAACAATATATCACTCACTCTCACTGGTGTATATTATTTGAGAGAACATGGAGAGAACAGTGACAAGTTTTCGACATTAATTTCAAAGCAGTATTTGAGTAAAGTAAAGTTTGTTGAAATTGACTGTTTCTTCAAACAGAAAGATGAGAAACTGTGTATATGATTACTAAGTAATAATTCTATGTATGGAAAAATATTCTACGTATTTGTAGGAAAAGTATACATAGTAAAGCTTTTGGTCTTAATGTTTTTGGTTCCAATGCGATGGGGAAAAACTGTCATTGTTCTTCTGGAATTTGGAGGTTTATTTAAAATTGAAAAGCACTTATATGGTCAAATGTAATGATGGCACAAAGTTCCCTAATATTACCGACTTAAGGATGAATTTCACTTGGCTTGCTTTTTTAATGGTATCACTATTCCATTTCGCCAACAATTGTACTGTAAACGCATACGAGGCAAACTACTTTACTTACCAGACGCATATTCTGCTATCTTTATATTCACGTTATAAAGGAGTACTCCCTCCTTTTATGTTCTGTGTTTATATTAGGGTTACATCAACAGGACGGAAAATATGACTAATATAGTCCTCACACTGCTATTTAGAGCCACTTGCCCAAACACAGAGTTAGGTTTATATTTGTAAAGTTTGGTAACACCGAGTTAAAAGGTTAAAATTATTGACTTCGAATAAGCTCTGCCTAAATTATTTTTAAGCTCATTTAATATGTAAATTTGTATATCTGTTACTTCACTTTTCAAGTTTCCGTGCTCATTACCTTTTTATTTATGAAATTTTATTTGTAAAGTTTAGTAGTTACTAGATAAATAGTTAAAATTATTGGCATCAAATAACCTTTGCCCAAGATATTTTCAACCTCATCTAATATATTTCCATATTTAACACCTCTCTTTTCAACCTCATCATTGACAAAAATGGCCGACCATATTTTTAGATTGACACAATCGATTTCAGTTCGTCCCAGTTAGGGCAATAATACGTCTAGACTTAACAAAATGTAACCTGAATATTGTATAACTAGTGTAAGTTGTATAAATGATTCAAAGCTACTCGTTAATTGTGCACATTGAATAAATAAGTTGAAAATCATACATTTGTTTTCTTCGAACTTAATCCCATGTCTACAGAGAACAAAGAAAGACTGCCCTGTGACTATTTCGTGGTCTACAACTTGTTTTTTTTTTAAAGGTAGCCCTACACTAGAAATTATTCATGAGTCGTGGGTGCGCATTGAATTTCACATACACAAAACCCGGGCTGAAGCAAATATTTTGCGGGTATTTGCCACGGGGGATCGAACCCGCGACTACTCGATCCAGTAGACTGAGCGGCTTAATTTTTAAACCACTGGACCAAACATAGTATCGTATGAGACATTTACCCGTTAACCGTGACTGCCTTGTTCGTCTAGTTTTCTAGTTAGTTCGATCGTTAAACCTTCTACCGAAATGCCTGTTACCTATGTTCTTTTGGTTGATTGGTGAGTATATTGATCTTCTTAGTCATCAACCTGGTTTGTAAATGTTGCTTGTTGAGCCACCTTTACTGTACAAAAAAAACTGACAAACCTGACCAGAACGGACTCTCAAACCATAGATCAATAGACCAAAAGTAGTTCACCCTATACATACTTAATAAGCATCATTTAATTATGACCTTATTATTTTTATTTACGGCTACGCGGATATCGAGAAAACCGCCAGTTAATGGCACAGTTAAATTTTACACCGCAGTATTTTAAGAGGTAATACCCCACCTGTGATGGCGGGCTGTAAGATCAACCGACATTGGATAAAGCACTGGTACCTACGGATTGGAATATCAATAGCTCTTTGGTTTTTTTATGGTAATTATTTGTGGGGTATGGAGATGATAGTAAGTAGAGATATGTTTGCTAGGGGCGACTGCTACTTCGTTTATGCTAAAGGTTCAAAAACCTTATTTTGACTTAGGCCCTTTAGTTGGATCATCCAAGCATCTACGGACAGTCATTAGAGCCGTTGGTAAATGTAAATTAAAAGTAACAATAATTTTAAAATTTATCGTAAATCTGCAATGGCGTATAATGTGATTAACGATCACGAGGTCCTGAGTTTGGTCAAAGTGAAATCACGGATTTCCATGGAAAATATTTTCAGTAGCAATCAGGGTATAATTGCAGAATCCATATTCCCAATTTAATAGGGAACAACCAGTAAGCAATAGTCCTGCTTCTGGGAATTAACATCATCGGCGATTAAATACAAGGTGTAACATAATAAACGCAATATCTCAGACACCCCGATTAGAGAATTGCTACATAAATTAAAAACGAAAACCAAATCTCGAAATTTAAAGGTTTTTACTCTTTTTTAAGCACTTTTATACCCCAATTAACAATGAAACTTGTACGTGTATGTGTGCGCTTGGAGAAATAAGTTTTAGAAATGCATTTGAAATCTCCTTATGGTTATGAATAAAATATAAATTTAGATTTTTCAATAGATCAACTACTTTCAGGTCTTGCCTTTATTATGTTACACCTTGTATACACAGAACAACTTTGCTACCCCCGCTCGGGGAATATAGACATGGTAATGGTTACTACGGGGGTGTATCGTGTACCATATTAATATACGTAAAGAAAAAGATATACAACGCGAAAGTGGAAGGATATAGGTAGCGGGGAAGATTGATACTCTCTCACTCATTGTGACCAATTAGATCGTATTTTATCTGAAGGGTGAGTCAAAAGTCACCATATACAGCGAGCGTGTATGAGACAAACTAAGAGTAGAAAAAAAAACCAGCGAGGTCTGTAAGAAAAAACCTGTTAGAGTATTGTACTTTCTGCCTGATTATGTTTACTTAAGTTTCTGGATACTAAATAACAAACTAAGGCCCTCGTAGCGCTGTGCGACAGTATTGTTCTTAGTGATGACCAAGGTTAAGCAGCGTTCGATTTGGTCGGCCTGAGATAGGTGACCTTTTGTGGCATTACATATTTAAGCGTCTCAGTTCTTTTGAAGGCACGTTAAGCGGTTGGTTCCGGTTGCCACGTCGTGTGGTAGTCGTAACGCCAAGTTGGAAGCCGTATAGGCTTAATAAGATCCAACAGCAGGTGGCCACATACCTGCCTCCACCAATTCGCAGTGGGTCGGTGTGGTGGAGTATGACCTAATCTCTCTCACCTCGAGTTGTGAGAGAAGGCCTTTGGCCAGACAGTATAGACTGATATTATTATACAGGGGTACTTGTAAAACACAAACAACCTTGCAGGATTAGATAGCTAACATCATAAGCAACAACTTTTGTTCTACGACTTTTGACAATTTGTTAGATTTTATTTTCATACAAAGATAAATACTAATTTAATTTCCCGCTCTCTCGCTCCGAACTCTGCGCGCATCGCAAAGATTACGTTAAGCACTTGGGTGCAGCGGTGAACTTGACCCATTTATCTAGCCGCTAGTCGTCCGACGGTTTTGATGCGGCGCACGCGTTGCATGCGTTCGAGTGCCACGATTTTTCGCCGCCGCCGCGCCGTATCGATCGATTTATTGTGCGGATTGTGGGTAGGTACCTACAGTGTTATTTTATTACCATGCCGTATAGGTATTCCAATATCGAATACACGATAATGGTGAGGATGCTTGCTAGGTGTGATGACAATGTGAACAGTGAACAGTTGATATTTCATCATCATCATCATCTCAGCCCATACTTGTCCACTGTTGAACATAGGCCTCCCCAATCGCTTTCCAGCGTAACCGGTCCGATGCCACCTGCATCCAACGACTTCCTGCGATTTTCACAAGATCGTCGGTCCATCTGGCAGGCGGTCGTCCCACGCTGCGCTTGCCAATACGTGGTCGCCACTCTAGAATCTTTCTGCCCCAACGCCGATCCGATCTACGCGCTATGTGGCCCGCCCATTGCCACTTCAGCTTGCTAATCTTAAGGGCTATGTCGGTAACCTTGGTTCTTCTACGAATCTCCTCATTCCTGATTCGATCGCGTAGAGAAACGCCAAGCATAGCTCTCTCCATAGCTCGCTGAGCAACTCTGAGCTTTTTTATGAGACCTATTGTAAGAGACCACGTCTCTGATCCATATATCATTACTGGTAACACACATTGACTGAAAACTTTAGTCTTAAGGCACTGAGGTATTTTGGATGAGAAGATATTGCGCAGTTTCCCGAACGCTGCCCAGCCGAGTTGGATTCGTTGATTGACCTCTCTCTCAAAGTTGGACCTACCTAACCGGACTACCTGTCCCAGGTAAATGTATTCGTCGACAACTTCAAGAGTAGAGTTCCCAACGGTGAGTGCGGTGGGTACGACATGGACGTTAGACATTATTTTGGTTTTGTCCATGTTCATTTTAAGACCCACTTGTTGAGATACTCTGTTGAGGTCACCGAGCATTCGTCCTAGATCTTCCAGCGACTCCGCCACGACCACAATGTCGTCGGCAAATCGAAGGTGAGTGATGTATTCGCCATTGATGTTGATGCCAAGTCCTTGCCATTCCAAGAGCTTGAAGGCGTCCTCTAAGGTGGCCGTAAACAGTTTCGGAGAAATGACGTCTCCCTGTCTTACTCCTCTTTTTATGGGGATTGCCTTCGTGCACTGCCCCTGTACTCGGACTGACATGGTGGCGTTATTATACAAGCACTTCAACACTTCGATGTACCGATAGTCAATGCGGCATCGCTGGAGAGATCTAAGAACCGCCCAAGTCTCGATCGAATCGAAGGCTTTCTCATAGTCCACAAACGCCAAGCATAGTGGCCGATTATACTCCTCGGTCTTCTGTATAATCTGCCGCAGCGTATGTATGTGGTCTATGTACTAAAGCCTTTCCGGAAACCGGCTTGTTCGGGAGGCTGGAAGTCATCAAACCTGCGGTCGAGACGATTCGTAATGACTCTCGAAAACAACTTATAAACATGGCTCAGCAGTGTGATGGGCCTATAATTCTTCAGTAAAGTGTTATCACCTTTCTTGAAAAACAGTACCACCACACCCCTGTTCCATGCTTCCGGCGTTTTCTCTTCGAGCAAGACGGAATTAAACAGCCTCTGAAGGACTTTAAGTACTGGCGTTCCGCCCGCTTTCAGAAGCTCTACGGTAATTCCGTCTTCGCCCGGCGCTTTGTTATTTTTGAGTTGTTAGAGAGCCATCCTAATCTCGTACAGGCTGATGTCCGGGATATCTTCAGTGTAGTGTCGGGTTAGCTTGGCTCTTGGGTCTTTTACCAAGTCAACAACAGGTTCAGCTACTGAGGTATACAACTGCCCATAGAACCTCTCTATCTCCCTGAGCACCTCCGACCTATTCGATGTTACGTTTCCGTCCTCCATCTTTAGCTTCGTCAACTGGCTTTGCCCAATAGATGCGTCTCTTGCGAACACTTTAGAGCCCTTGTTCTGTGCTATGGTCTCCTCAATACGCCTTGTATTGAAGGACCGTAAGTCTTGTCGCAAGGACTTCAGTATCTGTCCATTGAGCTGCCTATAGGACTTAGCATCATCGGAGGTTTGGAGCGTCATGGAACGTCGCTCAGCCATGAGGTTTCGGGTGTAGTTGGATAGTTTTTGAGGTCTATTTTTACGGTGGGGCTTAAAATACTTGGACCCGACCGTATGGACAGTCTCTACCAGCCTGTTGTTGATTTCGTCCACTGATGCGCTGCTGTCTAGCAATTCGAAGCGGTTTGCCAATTCGAGTTGAAAGTTCTCGGGGTTTTGGATATGTGCATTACAAGGTCGGAGCGTAGACTTCATCAGACGCGATCTTTCTATTTTGACATTAATATTTAATGTGCCTCTGACCATTCGGTGATCACTGCCGGTTTTTACCCTATGAATCACGGAGACATCATTAAATATTTGTCGCTTGGTGCTCATTATGAAGTCTATTTCGTTTTTGGTGGAACCATCAGGGCTCATCCAGGTCCATTTCCTATGAGGCGGCTTCTGGAAGAAAGAGTTCATCATAAAGAGTCCCTCTTTCTCCAGGAATTCGGCCAGCCTCTGACCCCTGGGGTTGCGCTGCCCATATCCAAATTGCCCCACTCTCACCTCATCATCGCCCCGTTTGCCTAGCCGCGCATTGAAGTCACCCATAACCACTGTAAAGTGTGTTTCGGAAGTATGTATGGCTCTACTAATGTCCTCATACATAACTTCGACATCATCATCTGAGTATGTCGAGGTCGGTGCGTAGACCTGTATGACCTTCAGCGAATATCTTTTGGATATTCTGAGTATCAGGTACGCAACTCTGCACGACACACTAGTGATGGACACAACGTTGTTTATGAGTGACTTGTGGACGATAAATCCGACACCACCTTGGGACTGCTGTTCGCCCTCCCGGTAGTAAAACAAGTTGCCGGATTTTAAGGTTATCGTGTCCTCGCCCTCTCTTCGGACCTCCGATAAACCTACAATATTCCACCGCAACTTGTTTATCTCTTCTTCCAGCTCAACAAGCTTCTCATCTGTCCTCAAAGTGCGTGCGTTGTATGTCACCAGGGCCAATTTTCGTTTTTGGTGGTAGCCGAATCTCTGCTGGAGATTCTTAGCACCCCTTGTCCTTTCGTTACCATGGCTGCTACCGTGGCCAGGACGATCAGGACCGCCGGGGACTAGGGGCCTGGTTTTCTTCTTTTCTTCCATAATAGTGATTGGGGGGATTTTCCATACTCGCCACGCTCGGCAGGCGGGTTGGCGAGCGCAGTTTTTGATCGCAGAAGTGTTAAGAGAACGCTGCTGCCCATTCCCTAGTTTTCCCTTAGTCGCCTTGTACGACACCCAATGGGATGAGATGGGTTGGTCCTATTCTAAGCCGGGAACCACGCGGCGAGTTGATATTTAGGTGTGGTCTTTGTTTTGGTTGTGAAGGTGACTATTTTGAACGCTATGTGCGCAATACTCACCACCATACGCGAGACTTGAACCTCAGAGGTAATAATTTGTAAATAATATTATTTTAATTGTCAATTATTTAATTATTGTAAGTACGCTGATTCCAGTTTTTAAATACGCCTCCATTAAACAATAAAAAGCTAAGAAAACCTAACTACCAATATTAAATTGGTTTATTTCAACTTTAGAAAACAATAAAAAAACAATTTTTGTTACGATTATCACATATTTTAAATGTTTAGATACCTAATCTACATAAAATATTTGTTTTTAATTGTTTAATGTAGCCAGTCCTAAGTCTGGTAAAGTATGAAGGGATTGTGGAGTCAGTGTAGTTACATACTGGCTACAAATTCCGCGAGTAATTGAAATTAACTAGATCTGGCGAAGAAAGTGTTATTATTATTAGCAGCGCAAGCGTGCGCGAGCGTCGCGTTCCTCATTCCTTTCGTTAATGAATGAAACATAGACCTAAAATGTCACGACAGTACAAGAAAAACTTGTAAAATCATTTTTTTTCATGTATCGACTTATATCCGAACTCCGAAAAGTTGTTGCTTATGATGTTAGCTATCTAGTCCTGCGAAGTTGTTGCTGTTTTACAAGTACCCCTGTATAGAAGTAGAAGGGTAGAAAGTGGATGCGGACAGCACAGAATAGGTCGTTTTGGCGGTCTTTGTCCTACAGCAGACGTGTTTCTGCTGGAGTTAGATAGAAGCATTTGTAATACTATGGTACTGCAGTGTTCTTTATTTGGCTTAGTTCATCTCAGATGAGTGGCCGTTTCTGGGAAGTCTATTTTTAAGGATCTTTGTGCAATGAAGGGAATATCAAGCTTTTTAGGGGCTGACAAGTCTTATGAATAGCTTGATAAGTTTCGACAGCAGGTGGCCATAAACGTACCTCTACCTCTCCGCTCGGTCTGAGAGGCAAACTCAATTTGTGAAACACAGCTTAGCAGTGAGAAACTATAGGTCAGTTTATATTATCTACCTTATATATTCTATGAGGTAAGTATAAACATTGTTAAGAATATCTTATAAAATATAATAAAACGGCAACGAAAAAAAATTAAATTACCTAAAATATTAACGTAATTTGGTAACAACAACTTTTCTATTCGTAACAAAGTTATCTAATAAATAAATATGCTAGCAACATTAATTAATACGTATTAGTAACAGACAATCTATTCCCAAAAATATCGTATCTACGCCACACTAATAAAGTGTCAATTCTATTTACCCAACGATTCGGAAGAATCGTATCAGATAGATCATATTTTTCCTGGAAGACAGCACTGATTTGTGTAACAGAATCTGACGCTTTATGATAGATTTGTGGGTAATCCACCCTATTCGCCCCTATATTAATACTTGTGGAGTAACGTGATCCATTATTTTCATCCCGGATATCATCACTAGATTATAAAACTTACCTTCCGTGTAACAAGGTTGATATTACAGTGACAGGTGTAAATTCAGTAGTCATTGTTCCTGTGAAATAACTGACAACCGAATGTTTATATTTGCGACTCTGCAGAAATTGATTTGTTCCTATATGTTGCTATTTATTAAATGTCATCTGAACTTATTTATGTTTTTATAAATAGGATTTTAATACAGCCGTCATCTGAAGATACATCTGCGCTCACAATATACTTACTTAGGTTCGATCGATCAATTCAATCTTGAGGTTCAGAGACGCGCGTCAATGTACTATTCTCGAACACCGAGGTTATATTGCCTCGAGACCGTTGTAAAATCACTAGATTATTTAATCACCTATGAAGATATCCTGACTAAATGGCAGGAAAGATGGGATACAACAACAAAGGGCCGTCACCTTTATCTATTATTTCCATTCATACGTAAGCGTTTGGCGAGAACATGGCTGGAGGTTGCTCACCGAAAATGGCAACTTTAAGAGTAAATTATTCTCTTTGAAACTGGTATCTTCACCGCTATGTCAGTGTGCCACGTCTTGCTGCGCGTATGAGCAATCAGCACACCACGTTCTCTAATAGCGCAGTTGTAGATCCTGGTTTACAGGAGTTAAGTATCGATAAGACCTAGTCTATCTAAGTATGAACATATTGATCGTGTCTTATCAGATGGACAAGTGAAAAGTCTTCGTAACCGGCGGACGTGTATGAGACCAACTATAAGAGAGGTTTTCTTTATTTCTTTATTTTATAAACTTAGCCCCGTACTTCGATTTATTCCTATGTCGTGGGTGCGTTTAAAACATGATATTTCACATATACAAATACCCAAACCGAAAGAAATAATTGTGGGTCACACGAAGATTTGTCCCGTGCGGGCATCGAACCCGCGACTATTCGGCCCAACGGGCGAAGCGGCTTTAGCTCTTAACCACTATGCCAAATCGTCTGTCAAAGGAAGGAAATAATCTTTTGAAACGTCGTACTCTCTGCCTACAAGAGATCTGGCCTGAAGATGTAGGTATGCAGAAATATAGTCCATAAACCATTAGCCATTCATTAAGTAATAAGTTTAATTTACAAAAATCTTTTTAATAAAAAGCTTTTATACCAAAAACATAACGGAGACCGACAAGTACTATGGTACTTATCAAGACAAATGTAACAAGTCCACACGCGACGTGTTATGTTGAGTAGTTGGGTAGTTCCGTTGCCCACCCGCCGGTGACATCATCAGACCCTAGACATCATCCGTGTCTACAGAATTTTTCAAGACAAATCCAATGATACCAAACACTGCGGGGTTATATTGAGTAGTTGGGTAGTTCCATTGGCCACCTTCCGGGTCCATCATCAGAACCTGGACATAATCCGAGTCTACAGAACTCGTCAAGATAATCTAAGGAGCCCAAACACGGCGGGCTTATGTTGAGTACTTAAGTAGTTCCGTTGGCCACCCTCCGGCTCCATCATTATACCCTGGGCACCATCCGGATGTAAAGTACTCGTCAAGGCACATCCAACTACCCCAAACACGGCGGGGTTATAATGAGTAGATGGGTGGTTCCATAAACTACCTTTCGACTTCATCATCAGCCCCTGAATACTATCTGGTTGTATAGTATTTCTCAATACTAATCTAACGAGAATAAACACGGCGGGGCTACGCTGTATAGTTCACACGTTCCTATGGTCACCTTCTGACTCTATCATCAGACTAGCTCCATGGTACCATATTATTGCATTGTCTTCGGACTTACATAGGTACGTATGCCAAATTTTAGCTCAATCAGATACCCGCAAGTGCTTGAAAAATGGATCACAAGATTTGAACTGGAACGACAGACAGACAGACATACGAATATTGCAAGTTAAATTGCAAGATAAAAACTTGTAATAATGCAGCTCAAAATTGCTAAACTATAAAATCAATTTGTGTTGTAGGTTTGTGGAGTATCTCAAATAAACAACATCGTATAAGTAAAATAAAAATATTGGAAATTTGAATGTTATGATCAAAGTAAAAATTTGCATGTGACATCGATTTTGATTAAATATTTGCTTACACAGAATTACTTGAAGCGTGGTAAATATTCATAAACGATTCATAGTATCAAATCGACAAAATTTTTTTAAATATATTCAAATGTATAATATCAGATATTTTTACAAGCTTGTTTGTGTTGTATGTATGTTTGTCTTACCGGTTCAAATCTTGTGTTCACTTTCGGCTATCCGATTGAGCTGAAATTTAGCATACGCATGTAAAGTACCAGGCTCAAAGTCGCGCAGCGAGCTATGGAGCGGGCAATGCTCGGAGTCTCTTTGAGGGATAAACTCCGAAATGACGTTATCCGTCAAAGAACCAAAGTAGTTGACATAGCTCGCAGAGTGAGCTCGCTAAAGTGGCAGTGGGCTGGCCATGTCTGTCGAAGAACCGATGGCCGATGGAGCAGACGAGTTCTAGAGTGGAGACCGCGACTCGGCAAACGTAAGGTAGGGCGCCCCCCAGCTAGGTGGACCGACGACCTGAAGAAGGTCGCAGGGTGGGACTGGATGCGGAAGGCGGAGGACCGTGTATTGTGGCGCAAATTGGGAGAGGCCTTTGTCCAGCAGTGGACTGCAATAGGCTGATTTGATTGATGTAAAGTTGGTGACAATGCAATAATATGGTACTATGGAGCTGGTTTCATGCTGGAGTCGGAAGGTGGCTATAGCAACATGTGAAATATGTAACGTAACCCTCTCATGCTTAAGCTTGTTAGATTGGTATTGACAAGTACTATACAACTAGATAGTGTTTAGGATCTAATGATGAAGTCGAAATGTGTGTATGGAACCACCCATCTACTCATTATAGCCCCGCCTTGTTTGTGCTCGTTGGATTTGTCTTGACGAGTACTTTAGACCCGGATGGTGTCCAAGGGATGGTGGAGCCAGAAGGAAGCTATAGGAATTCCTCAACTAAGCAAGATATCTTCGTTGGTTTTAATTAATTAAAATTACTAACTCTATTTTTACTGAATATAGTTTCCTACTTTGATAAAAGGGTCTTGTATAATCATTTGATATTTACTACGGTCAACAAAATAATGGTTTGTTTGTATTATCTCACATTATACTCGTTTCGCACAAAAATCCTCTTCGCAAAAAGGTTAACTTCTGAAAATTATACTTTACAATTTTCCAATTACAGTATAAGTTCGAATGTGACATCGATTTTGGTTAACACTATCTTACTTACTTTTCTTCAACTAAACCCCACGCCTTGTCCCAAAATACTCTAAAGCTTGCTGGCTCTTGTAATAATGTTGGGATCACAACATGGCCTTGTAGTAATGATGTTTAGATAGACTCAGTGCCATTATTCACTATAACTAATTAAACGCGTAACACGGTGTGTTACGATCACTGTGTGACATGATTATTTAATAGTACTTTAGTGAAATACAGAATGTTATTACATGATACCATATTATAGAATATCACATAGAATACCATATTAGACTTATGGAACCTTTATAGACCCTCTTAGGTGTTAGACCACCTAGGCTTATAGAATACTATCACATAATCATCACACGAATTTATCGTAACGCACCGCGTTTAGTAATAGCAAATAAGGGCTCAGATTGTACCGCGATACGCACCTCGTCTATCAAATTTGGGAAAATAGAGGCAAACTGTGTTATCTAAGGATGTTCTAAGTTTGCGGCAGAATAAAATTTGTTAACATTATGCACAAAGCGTATGGAACTCTATTTAGTAAACATCAAAGTCTTATTTGCAAGGTAGGCAAAAGTGCAGTAAGATTTTATTAAAAATACACCCTGAAAGTGGTAGGATACAGGTAAAAAATAGGTCTATTGCTTGGTTTTAGAGCGTTTCGAGGAAGAGTAAGTTTTGTCGCCAAAAATCGTAATTTAAGAACGTCGAGGCGTTCTTAAGGACTTTTCTTTTGATATACTTTCATACTTCAATCACGAGGTCTATAATTATATAATAATAATAACATAGCAGTCTATGCCTACTGTTCCGTTGTAGTCGTTGCTCGCTCACCCTCTTGTGTAGTGAAACTGTGAAGGCACCCTGGACAATAGCATATCCATATACAAATGCATACACAAAAAACTCATTTACAATAACTTAATAATAGGCAAGAAACTTAACAGGCCAAATTAAAAGTTTAATATAGTGCGACAAGGATCTTTTGGGCCATGGATGATATTGACAGGGACAGGTTGGTGTGATATTAGGGTTAATATTTAGAAAAATTATGTTACTTTCAAGGAGATATTTCAACAGGCGGGTCCGCACGGTTACTAATTAATTATTTTATTTTAAAAAAGACCTTATTAAAAACAAGCTTTTATAGCAAAAAAAAAACCTAAAACAACATATGAGTCATAATAGTTGAGGAGTTCTTACTGCTTCTTTCCTACTCCATCATCAGGCCCTAGACATCCGGGTTTAAAGTATTCGTCAAGGCAAATCCAACGAGCCCAAATACGGCAGGGTTATATTGAGTAATTTTGGCCTCCTTACTGTGTTATCATTATACCCTGAACACTATCTAGTTGTATAGTACTTGTCATTACCAATCTCATCATCAGCCCGTTTCAGTCCACTGCTGGACGTAGGCATGCACCCATGGCACGCCACTGAGCTCGATCTTCAGCCCGCTGCCTTACGAATATCGTCGCCCCACCTAGCTACAGGGCGCCCTACACCACGTTTGCCGACACGCGGTCTCCACTCAAGAACCAGTCTGCCCCAACGGCCATCGGTTCTGCGGTATATGTGACCTGCTCACTGCCACTTCAGCTTGCTAATTCGTTGAGCTATGTTTGTAACCTTGGTTCTCTGACGAATAACTTAGTTCCGGATTCGATCCCTAAGACCAAGTACCAATCTAATAAGCCTAAATACGAGGGGATTGAATTGTACATTTCACATGTTCCTATAGCCACTATCCGACTCCATCATCAGACCAGCTCCATGGTATCATATTATTGCATTGTCACCGACTTTACATACGTATGGCTAATTTCAAATGGATGGAATGCAAGTGCTTGAAAAATGGATAACAAGATTTGAACCGGCAATACAGACAGACATACGAACATTGCTAGTTAAATAAAAGCTTGTAAAAAAGGCAGGTATTTACGTTCTGTTTGTGCAAACTGAGATCCATTGACTGAGCAAGTGGTTGAAGTTCTGATTTGTTTAAGGTAATATTTGTGGTGTAGCTTTTGTAACTATCGCTGTATTGTATCGAAATGAAATGAATTTTCTTGAATAACAATTCGAGTGTTACCGTCTAGTTTATTTACGTAAAGCTTAATATGTAATTCGTGGTTTATCAATTTCTTATTATGTTTACTTTTTATTTGACAACGAATTAATCAAATGAATACTGGTATACTATGGTTAACTATGGTTCACATTATGACGGGCCGTCCGTTTTGATGGAACTCCATCACGTGTACGTGTTCGTAATCAATTCGTGATCGATATCGATAAATCAAAGCAAAAATGTTTTGCCTTAACGTTACGGCTAGCAGTCTGTTTCAATGAAAGTACACCCATATAACAGTGTAAAAAAGTAGCCGTATTTTGTACTCTTATACGGTTTTCAAATGTTCTATCATCAGTTTCAGGTTTCGCAATAATTACTCACTAATGTAATGCAGCGTGATGGACTATGGCCTAAACCATCTGTGTTTGAGAGGAGGCCCGTGCCCAACGGTGACTACCGTCTAACTATAATAATTATATAATTACCGTCTAACTATATAATTACTGTCACGCCTATATTCCCCAAGTGAGGGAATATAGGCGTGACGTGGCAGAGGTGTACTGAGTACACCCACGTTTCGCCGACGATGTTAGGTCCCATGTAATAGGGGGCGAGCATATTGCCATATACCGGGCACAATTCCAGACTCCGGACTCGTACTGGAAAGTTTTCGCTAGAAAAACTACACTTGTCCGACCTGGGATTTGAACCCAGGACCTCGTGATAACAAAGCGATGCGCTTTGCCACTATACCAACGAGGCAGTCAGTTTACTATATATTGTTATTATTATTTATTTAATGTAATATTTTTATTATTTATTTAATGTAATGCCAATAACCTGAAATTTTACTAGGTTGGCCACATTTGCCGCATGTTTAACACAGTTTCGGTAAAAATGATAAAAAAAAACTGTATAGCAAATATGTTATTCTGGCTTTTTTGTCAATTTCAGTCGTGTAAAGCTTCTTTGAGTATGATAAGCCACGTGAAAATTCCAAATCTCAGACTAGAAATACCTGATGGTTCAAACCAAAAATAGAATATATATTTAATAGAGAAAAATATAGAATATATTCTACTATACTAATTTAAGTTGAGGCTACCGAGGTTCGTGTTATTGAACTATTCATAAAAGCAATTAAAGTTACATGTGTAATCGCCCACTAATTTGGTCAGAGGTTAAGTATAATTTATTTACAAATTTAATATTCGTGCATAACATCAACATCGCATCAGGAGGCGACATCGCAACGGCTAATTTAAGGGGAAATTTCATTTTAATGGCCCTGCGGTCCGACCCGATACTATCTACGCTCGATTTGGAGCAACCAGGGCTCCCAACTTGTGCAATGAACATGACAATTTATTGGTTTTTGATTATGATATCTAGCAAAATTGCGCCTACTAGATATGGCCGGAAGAGTGCTAACCTTGATAAGGTTTGTATCAATATGTAGATTATTTGGGACTATTAAGTATAGCAAATGTGTTATTCTGGCTTTTTTGTCAATTTCAGTCGTGTAAAGCTTCTTTGAGTATGATAAGCCACGTGACAATTCCAAATCTCAGACTAGAAATACCTGATGGTTCAAACCAAAAATAGAATATATATTTAATAGAGAAGAATATAGAATATATTCTACTATACTAATTTAAGTTGAGGCTACCGAGGTTCGTGTTATTGAACTATTCATAAAAGCAATTAAAGTTACATGTGTAATCGCCCACTAATTTGGTCAGAGGTTAAGTATAATTTATTTACAAATTTAATATTCGTGCATAACATCAACATCGCATCAGGAGGCGACATCGCAACGGCTAATTTAAGGGGAAATTTCATTTTAATGGCCCTGCGGTCCGACCCGATACTATCTACGCTCGATTTGGAGCAACCAGGGCTCCCAACTTGTGCAATGAAAATGACAATTTATTGGTTTTTGATTATGATATCTAGCAAAATTGCGCCTACTAGATATGGCCGGAAGAGTGCTAACCTTGATAAGGTTTGTATCAATATGTAGATTATTTGGGACTATTAAGTAGATTTATATCTTCCTCACATACATGCTGTCGTTGTTTTGCTCTGTAACTAATTTCACGGTTAAATTTAGACGCTACAATAAATAAAATACTGATTGAACACCCTTATTTGCTAGTTGAATTACTTTAATCATACATTTACAGTTACTAGTGGTCGCCCATTGGTCGAAATTCGACCACAATTTTTTATTGATTTAATGTATTTTATTTCATAATTTAAAATAAAATATTAGCACTCTGCACTCCTTCTCTATGTAAACTATAAGTGTGTGTCTTATTGGACTCCTACTGCCGCAGACACAGTCGCCTTGCTTCGTTGCCGAAGTAGTCGTTGTTTTCATCTATTATTATAACACCAAAAGCCCCGTTTATTATACCACTTCATATCTCGTGATTTTCTATCACGGTTTTACGAAAGCAGGCTGACTGTACCATACTGGCCAGTAAAGGCGCTGCGGTTTACGGTTTTCATCTATGATTTCAAGAAACCTTAACCGTATATTCCGAACAAATTGAGTTGCTGTCATCATGTCACGTGACTTTCCATCACGGTTTTACGACAAGTGGAATGTCTTTTCCCGCCAGTAATGGCCAATTTAATCTACGGCGCCCTGCTTAGAGTGATTCCATTGCTGCAGGCAGTCCTTCATTGCCAAAATAGTCTTTGTTTTAATCTTAGTATAAGGGTAGAAACCTTAGCCGTATATTTAAAACAAAACAGTGTATTATTCCACACTCAAATGGATCGAGTAGCCGTCATCATATCACGTGACTGACTATCACGGTTTTACGACACGCGGCCTGGCTGGGCCCTAATTCGCTATCACCAAAGGCGGTGTGTTACAATACCTTCGTGGAATTATCGTGTAATGGTATATGGTATGCCACTGGAGAGAGAGAGGCCAAACGAGCATTTCAGGAAGAAATCGTAACACGTCGTTTTCCATATTTAATTTGTCATAGCGAATAAGGGCCTTGTACCCGCCAGTAACGGCCAATTAGTTTTACAGCGTGCCGCCACAGGTTTTGCTCCGTCGCTGCATTCAATAGCCTTTGTGTTCAACGCTTGCCTATTATTGTACTGGTAATCATGACAGAGCGCCACTTGTGGAGATTGTTCTGATTTACGGAGTAACCGTCGAAGTTGGGCTTTTATTAGAATTATTTGCAAGTTCACCATGTGATTGTCGCGGCGAGGATAGTTATCAGGGTTGAATAGTGCAAACCTGTTGTCCTGTAAGTGTCGTAAAACACAACACCTTTTATGTTGAGATTTACAGTCTTGTTAGTAACGGCTGTGTATAATTATTATCCCTTGAAAAAAACAATCGTAAACCCTTCTTCTGTCTGCAGTCTTGTGGCTCTTGAACATACGAAATGATTTTAACGGGTGTTTATTGTTTGATATCCAATTTTGTCTAAACTTTTCTTAGTGGAGAAACATCTTAAAACGGCCGATCTTGTTCTATTCGTTTCTTCGTTAGTCGCGGTTAAGTAGCACTTGGCACGGTCAGCTTGAGAGGGGTAAATAAATAAAGCATTGTAATTTTTAAACGACCCCCCGCTTTTGTATTGTAAAGCCAGCTATGCTTAGCCATTGGTTACAGCTGACACTCAATGTGGTAATAATTATCAAACGTCCAGCTAAGATTCAAATCCTAGGGCGACCTGATAACTTCCAACAGCGGCCACAAATTTGCCTTCACAAATCCACACAGAGCCCACGTGACTTATTGTCACTTTCTGGGATAAGGCTTTTTCTCAGTAATGGGACTCATAGCAAATTGATGGAGGTAGGTTTGCGGTCATCTGGTGTTGAAAACTCATTAAGCCACCTATAAGTCTTCCAACTTGCCTTAAAGACTATCACTTCAAGTAGTAACCGAGACTACTGGTTAAAAACTCCTTGAAATACGGAAATGCCACAAACTGTCACCCATCTTAGAATCAACAAGTTTAACCTTGCTTAACCTTAGCGATCGCTAGAACATCACAAGCTCTACACACGCCTCTATAATATATTCGCGCTAGTAATTAAGATAGTACGTACCGGTAACTTTTAATCTAAAATACTAACATTATTTCTTCGCAATCTTGTTATTATAGCGAAAAAAATCCGTTAAAAGTCGAGCGAGCCGTTGCTTAAAGAAAATTATTTCTTTTCATAATACCGTTAGGATAAATACAAAAATAGGTATATACGAAATGAGTTTGCAAACGTCGAGAATTCGTAGATATGTATCACGTAATAAAATCAGGGAGGCTAGCATGAAAAGGTTAACGTTAGCGTAATGCTACGGACGGAATTGATCTGCCGTCTTTTTCACACTACAAATTTACTGAATAAAGATGAACATGACAGGAACCAATTTCGATATCGTTGCAATAATGTCATCTGTTCGTACTAAGAAGTTTATCCTCAGAAGTTTATCTTTACAAGCTTTTCTTATCCACCTCCGAAAGTCGTTTCTACGAATCGGAATTGTGCTTGATTCCTTAGTACCTTGAGATTCGCTGACTATATCTGAAATAAAGGAAAGATTCTAGATTTAAAAAAGCCTTATTTCATTGTTCTACACGTGAAGTGGAAAACTTGGAATAAGGATATGGATATATTTGGCGAAAAGTTTGATCATATGTTTACGTCACAGATATTTCGAAGAAACACCGCCACACTATATTCATACAATTCTCTTTTAATAAAAAACACACGATTTTCGACTGAGGATTCAAAACCAGAACTTCCTGATTACCATACGCTACTAAATCAACAAGGCATTCATGAAAAACACAAAAAAAAATTGATCATGTTGCTAGAAAAAATACGTTATAGGTTGATCTCAAGGAGCTTAATGACTAATGTCCTACAAAAATTACTATAATGTAAATACTATTGTAAATATATGTATATATATATATATATATATATATATATCGTATATATACATATATTTACAAAACAAACAAATGCAAGTAATCTGCTGACCAAATGCAAATAATTTCAACTTAAAATTTTTATTATACCAATAATAATATAATATATTTTAATATAATAAGCACTTTAACAACCAAAAAGCTTGATTTCTCTCAATCCTGATTTTAACTTCTGTCATTATTCCACTCGGTCAACGACTGTTCGAATGCCGTGAAAATCCAATATTTTCGGGTCTTCTTAAATCCTTATAAAATGCAGAAGGAGCATTTTAGTTTTGTACACGGAAAGAGCGGGTCGGCAGCATACGTGAGCCCAATTATTAATGCGAAACAAGAAGAAGCGAAACATTCGCACCGAAACGCGAGCTTACCGGCGCGTAAAATTAAAACATCGCTTGTGTACAATCGTCCGAAATTATTTTGTTGCAATTAAATCAGGATCGTGAGATACTTTTTCGATATATTTTGACCTGTAATTTTTTATTACGTAACTAAGCTTCCAACTTAGCAATAGATCGACAGTTGTGGAGATATGAAGGAGAGGCCTCTGCTCAGGAGTAAAATAAAAAAAAAATGTTTTATTTCTCACCACTAAAAGTATTGTACAACATTACATATTTAGGTATTCACACTATAAACAGACAACATTAAATCTATATTATATCTAACACAATTGCAGTGTGTGTGGTGGTTATGGAGGATTATACAAAGATTTTTGACCCTTTCCCCTGAACTAGGCGGAAGCCTGTATCTCAGGAGATAGTGCTCAGCCATGAACATTATTTATCAGTGTTACCTCCTTGATTTCTTTGTGTGTCACTGTTAGTACTTGTTTAGAAATTTTAAGATTAGATCAGATTTATACTTTTTTCTTTGTGTGTGTGGGTGTGTGTTTGTGTGTGTGTATGTGTGTGTGTGTGATGTATATGTGCGTCTGCGCGTGTGTGTGTGTGTGTGTGGGTGGGTGTGTGTGTGTGTGGGTGGGTGGATGTGTGTGTGTATTTGTGTGATATTTTATTTGTATGTATGAGAATAGTATTTGTCAAAGCATGTTATATATTGAACGTCATCAGGTTTTCAGTATTTTTGTAATCTAGTTGTAATAACCACTTTTTAACCGACTTCAAAAAGGAGGAGGTTCTATGTTCGGCTGTATGTATGCTTTTTTTTTTTTTTATGTATGTTCAGCGATATTTCCTTCAATTTTTGCATTGGGTTCAGTTTATCTCCAAGGTGGTCCCATATTAATTTTATTGACATTGGACCTTGGACTTAGAAGATACACCAGGGAACTCCTTAACGACAAACAATAGGCATGTGTAAATTGAGATATTATGGGTATTACGTCAATCCTATAGGTACCCTACTATAGAATAATTCACTGGTCACTTCAAATTGTAAAATAAAAATCTTTTATAAAAAAAGGTAAACCGACTTCAAAAAGCAAAAATATTTATTTTTTTTGCTTTTTGAAGTCGGTTTACCTTTTTTTATAAAAGATTTTTTAGTCTTAACTTTAGCTTCATGTCTACTCAACTGTATAATATTAAATTATTGATTTATTTTGTAATACAAGTTTGAACTTATAACATAGTTCTTCTGCCTTTTTACTAAAGCTGCCCTATGGGAGATACCTGGACATACAAACTTGTTTTTCCGCGTATCAGTGCTAGGTGGGGTAAGAGATCGGTGTCTTCTCAGAGTGGTTTCGAGCACAAAGACCTGTCGTACAGTCAGTACCTCGCAATCCAGCTCATGACTTTGAAAACAGCTCTTTGTGCTCTCACTAAGGTGTGGAAAAGCATTTTGGCAGCTCCACCCCACACTGGAATGCAGTACCGGATAACCGACTGACATAAACCAATATTTTTATAAGAAGTTCCAACGATGCACATTCTCTTAGCGTTTTGAACAAATAAATCATACTTCTTGTCCTAGCCACTATTTAACTTATTTGTTTATCCCACCTATGCTTTCCATTAATTTACACTCCTAAGTAACTAACGGTCTTTGCAGATGTTAAAGCCTGGCAGTTGCAACTTGGTATTCCGTTTTCACAAGTATGTGCAATTTAGCAAAAAAATTGGGGTGGTGTAGTATTTTTTCTTATTGAGAACGAAATATAGCCAGTGATATTTATATTTAGTGTAAAAAGGTTAGAATTAAACCACTGAAGTACTTGTTTAAGGCAAGTTGCTCAACTCTTTCTTTTACAATATCCCAGCTAGCACCGTGTATCACAATAGCTGTATCATCGGCATAAGTATATATAGGCACATTGGGTTTATGTATTTTGGAAAGGGCATTTATGTAAATTTTAAACAACGTTGGGCCAAGAACACTACCCTGTGGGACACCATGGGTAATATTATGTTCGTCACTAAGATTTTTAGTTGAAAAAAGCGAATTTTTACTTGTTGTGTCCTATTTGTTAAATAATTTTTAAAAATCAGTAAGAGCAAACCCCTCATTCCTATATTTTCCAGCTTTGTTATCAGGATAGGGACAGAGACTGTGTCAAAAGCTTTGACTATATCCAAAAAGATACCGAGACATTTGTTTTTTTAATCTAATTATCTTGCAACAAATTGTGTAAGATTTATTACGGCATCTTCAGTAGATACTCTACTTCGAAATTCGTATTGGTTTTTAGAAATGATGTTGAATTTAAGTTAGTATTTGTTTAGCTTTAAGTTTTTTTCTAGTATCTTTGATAGTGCGGATAACACTGGTATTGGCCTATAGTTAGCTACACATTCTCTGTCCCCTGCCTTGTGAATAGGATGAATTATGGCTTTTTTAAAGCCTAAGGAAATACTCCTGTTCGTACTAATTGATTGCATATATGTGTTATGCAGGGAATCAAGACAGCGACATTGTTTTATTATATTGGTTGATATTTTATCCCATCCTGTTGCACAATCACTATGTAATTGAAGTATTACTGATTCTACCTCTATAGCGTTTGTCTCTTAAAGCAAAAATGAATTTACTAGCGGATTAGATTTACTTTGTGATCAGTATATATTTTGATTAGCAGGTGTTATTTTATAAGCTAGTTTTTTACCGAAAAATGAACAAACTTTATTAACAACTAGGTGAGGATTGGCGCAGGAATTCAAAAAATCTGTATGCGGTGTACGTATTTTTTTGGAGTTGGTTATGTCTTTAAAAACACAAATCAAAGGGCCTTTGGATTATAGCCAACGTTCTCAATTTCTTTTTTGTTGTAGATATTTTTTAATTTGCGAAGAAGCGGTTACAAAAATTTCGATGGCGAAGATAAGTTAACTTAAATATCAAATTATCAGAGTTCCTTTTCCAATTTTTATGCAGTTTGTTTCGGTTTTCTATACAACGCAATAGACCTGCAGGTATCCAAGGTTTTATATTCCATTGTCTCCTAGAGACCTTGGCTGCATGCGTATGTTTGGATATCACAGACGTTACAATCGTAATGAATTGGTCTGCAGATTTGTTTGCGATTTCTATCGTCAGAATTTCTGAGAAGTTTGTCTCATCAAGTTCTTTTTTGATTACATGGTGATCTATCCTTGTTTTAAAATTGCATTTTTTTGTGTTTGTTTTACATCATCTATACAAAGTATAATTGACGCATGATCTGTAATATTAGTTTCTAATATTTAGCATTTAGCCATTGACTTTGACTTTAACAAAATATGATCCAAACAATTATTTAGCCTAGTTGGTAATAGGTGAGCTGGTATTGCATTGCATTCAATATAACATAACTATTGCTTTTATCATCTATAGTATCTGTTTTGATATCTATATTGATGTCTTCTATAAGAGCAATATCGTTAAAGCCTGAAAATTTAGAATAAGTATTTTATAGACTGTTTAAGAAGTTATCCAAATGTTCTCTATTTCTATAGGATGGTGATCAATCCACAGCTACAACAGCTAATTTCTGATCCATAACACAGACCAAACAGTTTGAACCAACAAAGTCTGGTTCACTTATCTTACAATTTAAATTAAAGTCAGAATATACAATTATGCCATCATTCTGATTGCATGTACGTTTAGTATAGTAGGAATTATAACGATTCAGAATAGGTATATAACTAGCTTTGCTAAGCCAACATTCTGTCTAACTTATTATATTATATTTGATTTTAATTGCAGATAACGATACTGTCAGATCATCGAAATGTCTCTTTATGCTTTTCATTTTTAAATGTAGGACATTGATTGATTTGTCATGATTGAATTTTGCAATCCTCTGGCAACCATATTTTGGAAGTGGCCTTTTTAAGATTATCCAATTCTTCATTTATTTCTGTTATATTTCCTAACACAAGCAACCTTTTGCTTAAAAGGATATTCCTAAAGGTTCTATGTAAACTAATTTTAAGTTACTGCAATAAACAATTTTAATTTTTTTAATTTTAATATTATCCATTTTTACGTAATATGTAGAGGTTAAAAACGGGTATCAATGTATAATATAAGGAAATATTTTTACTATGTACGTGTGCGTTGATGACGAAGATTTTGATATTGGGTGTATAGGATTGCATATAATATGTGTGTATGTATGGGTACGTGTGTATATTTGTATATGTGTGATGGATAGAGTATTGTAATAAAGTATCATACAAGTATGTACAAAAGTCACATAGTGGTGTCTAAGTATAAAGAGAAGAAAGCGCTTGCAACAACATATTTTTTATAAATATAAATCTAAGAAAGGTAATGTATTAAAGTAGTAATTTACACATTTAAATTACTCAAGATAAGTGCGAGTCATATACTCTTTTCCAAATGAGTTAAACACTTTGCAGACGAGATAATGATTTTATTTTCCCCTCTGATCTTTACTTAGAACTATGTTACCATTTGTAGACCAGCAGAATTTATATCCATTCTTTTTTGAAAATTCTCTATCTATCTATCTATATCTATATGATCACGCCAGCTCCCTTGCGGGGTAGGCAGAGAGTACAGAGTTCCAACAGGTTCTTTCCTTTCATACCTCTCTGGTTTCTTCCACTTTAATAGTTCGTCTCATACACACTCGCCGGTTACGGAGACTCTTGACTTGCCCTTCAGATAAGACACGGTCTATTTGGCCATGGTAAGATACATCCTTCCACTTCCGCATTGTATATCTACTTTTTCATTCTTTCTTTTGAAATTTTTTCTATATGCCCGAACCAATGGAGCATTCCCTTTCTCATCTTTACACCGATACTATTTTTCGTACCTACTCGCTTTCTTACTACGCTGTTGCGAATACGGTCGGTCAGCGTGGCTCCGCACATCTTCCGCAGAGATCGCATTTCGACCGCATATATCCTGCTTTCGTTCTCCTTCTTACATACCCAACTCTCAATGCCATATAACAGCGTTGAGACAAGCACTCCGTTGTGCATGGCCAGCTGCGCGTTTTGGCTTAAGTGCCGGCTCCCAAGTAGCCTTCCCATTGCACCATTCACTCTATTCCCTGCATTCACTCTTCTCTCTATATCAGCGGTGTATTTCCCATCCTTACTGAAGGCGCATCCAATATATACGAACTCATTCACTTGCTTCAGCACATCGTTACCAACCACAATCATTGCATTCGTTCTGGTTTCTTCCCGTTCAAAAAACATAATTTTGGTTTTCTTTACATTCAAATGTAAGCCATTGTTCATACAGTCGTCTCTCACAACTGTGACTAGTGTTTTCAGATCAGTGGCTGTTGGCGCTATTAAAACCGCGTCATCTGCATACAATAGGTGGTTTACCACTAGATCACCCATTTTTACCCCTTCGTTCATCGCATTCAGTCTTTAAAGACTTTTATCCAGATATATGATAAACAGTTTAGCGGACAACACGCAACCCTGCTTGACGCCGATTTTAACGTCAAACCAAGGTGATATGTTACCACTCACCCGTACGCATGCCTTGCTGTCCACATAGGTGGACTGGACGGCTCGCAACAGAGTGCCGTTTATACCATACTCTGACAAAATGTCCCAAGGTCTCTTTCGCATGACTCTATCAAACGCCTTCTCCAAATCCACAAAACCGCACAAAACCTTCCGGCCTACTGCCAGGTGATTCTCTACGATGTTGCGGAGGGAAAAATTTAATCCGAACATCCTCTTCCAGACCTGAAGCCTCCCTGTGCCTCGCACAACATTTCATTGGACTTCTCGCGCATTCTCTGTTCAATAATTTTGCCGTACACCTTAGCTGCCAGGCTGATCAAACTGATGGCCCTGTAATTGGTGCTGTAATATTGTGAGTCCTTGCCTTTATACAAGGGTACTATGACTGCGCGGCGCTAATCTGTAGGGACCCTACCGGTCTTCCAGCAAAGATTTGCAAGGGCCCAAAAAGTGTCCCAGATGCAAGTTCCACCATATTTAATCATCTCGGCAGATATCATGTCTATTTCCGCAGCCTTACCATTTTTCATACTTCGTATTGCCCATTCAACTTCTTCCATAGTGATGTCCTCTGTGGATTCTGGTGCCGCAAACTCGCCTCTGGGCTCGTCTGTGGCACCAGCATCCGAGGCATCCTCATACATTTCTCCAATGTATTCACTACACCGGTTTAACACAGCTTGTGTGTCTGCAAAAATGTCACTATCTTTAGATTTTATCTTTTCCATTCTGGAGCCTGACGAATCACCTCGAGCCTTTCTCACCTTGCTCCAAAAGAGTTTGGTGTTGTTCTCGAAGTTCTTCGCCAACCTCTCTTCCTCAATCACACTAGATCTTTCAAGCTTTTCTTTCACTAAAGTTTTGGTGGCATTCTTGCATTGCCGGTATATTTCTTTCTTCATCTCTGACACACTGTCATTTAGATTCAAAGACGAGACATAGTCCTGCCACGCTTTCTTCTTACTTTCTACAGAGCTTTTTAACTCTGTGTCCCACCATGCATTCCCTTTTGCTGTGCTATACTTCTTTGAGCAGCCACATACTTCTTTCGCTGATTCCACCAAACTCTCTTTCAGGCAATTCCAGCATTCATCTATATTTGAGTCCGAAGAACCTGCTGTCAAAAGCTTGTCCCGGACTCTGTCTTTATACGTTCTCCTCGCGCTCTCTTCTTGCAACTTTTCAACCTTGATTCTTTCAAGGCCTCCGAAGGGGATACGCTCTCGCCAGTGCCTCCACTTCCTGAACAAACCACTAAACCGCGTAATTACTAGATAGTGGTCCGATTCGAGCGTGGAGCCTCTATACGCACGCGTATCTTGAAGTTTACTTTGGAGACGGTCATCTACCAGGATCAGATCTATCATGCTTTTCTGTTCGTTTCTTCTCCACGTATACATATGAATATCCTTGTGTTGGAATATTGTATTAGAAACAAGGAAACCTCTTTCCAAACATACATCTACAATAAGCTTACCTGCATCATTCACTCTCTTATCACCATAAGGACCCAGAACAGCGTCGCAAGTTTGCCGCCTGGTTCCCACCCATCCGTTCAGGTCGCCACACAGAATCACCTTTTCATTCACATCAGCCAGATCCAGAACTTCCCTGATATTATCCCAAAAATTCTTAAGGTCCTGGGGTGCCGACAAGCTTACGGAGCGTAGACTCCAACCAAAAACACTCTAGTAACACATAGTTTTAAACGGACCCAGAGAAGTCTCGCATCATGCAGGCCATAATCTCTCACTCCAGAAGCCAGGGGACGGGACAACAAGATACCCACCCCCATGCTGGCACGATTGCTCTGTGGCACTCCAGACCACAGAGACATCATGCCGTCAGGAAGATCACAGGTTTCACTGCCCCTTCGCTTAGTCTCTGTTACACACAGAGCATCTCGGCGTCTCTCTTTCATTACAACAATCACCTCGTGCATCTTATCTTCCATACCACCTCTTACATTCCAGGTGCCTATTCGGCACTCTGCACCCCATGACTCGCCAGTTCGGGCCCGGCGTGATGGATGGCGGTCCCCATCGCCGCTCTGCCTATGTTCGCACCGACGGGGGCGGACCGGTACGCGTTGCCTCGGAGTGACACCCTAGCCCGCACTGCGGTACTTCCTCGGTCCAAAATTGCAGCCATAATGGTTGGCAGGGGTTGCGACGAGCACGCTCTTGGACAAAACCCCCAAATTCTCGAGATTTCTATCTATCTAATCTAATCTCTCCAAATTGGCTGGTAACATATCCGCAACATATATAGGTTAACGTGTTCCAGACATACCAGTCAATAAGGTGTTTAGCTTTCCGTAGTTGTTTTTGGCGTTACTGTTGTATTTTTGGACGGTGGTTAAAATTTCCTGTTTAGTTTTTACCGTCTTAAATTCCGCAACAATTGGACGCGTAATTCCGGGTGTGCCCGGGAGACGATATATATATATATATATATATATATATATATATATATATATATATCCCGCATCTGTAATTGTAAGTCAGAAAGTCCAACAACACTAGCGCTAAAATAAGCTTTAAAAAAAAACTGTATACATTCTGATTTTACCAGCGGGTAAAAGCCAAATACGTACAGTAAGAAAACAGTCGCGACAGTTACCAGGTTATCGGTTCATCTTGTAGGGGATCTGCTCATTCTATGTGAACGCGACTTGAAAACCTTTCTGCCCCAGTGGCTTTCGACAGGTTATCGTGACCTTTGGGAGGCATTTGTCCTGCAGTGGTCTTCTTTGGACTGAAGAAGAACAACTGGACTTCAGGGCGAGTCGCGATTTAGCGCGATATAAAGTTTCATCCTAATATGTTTAACCTAAATAGAAAAGGTAACCAAACTTACTTTTACTCACTGCTATTTCAGCCGAAAGACGGTCACTGCAGGACTAGAAAGATTGCCACAACAAATAGTTTGTACAAGCATTTATTTAACTTGCAATGTTCGTATGTCTGCTTGCCTGTATTTCATTGAGCTGACATTTTGGTATACATATGTAAAGTCGGTGACAACGCAGAGCTGTCCTGATGATGGAGTTGGAACTATACAACATAACCTCCTTGTGAGCTTGTTGGATTAGTAATTACAAGTACTAATCAACCAAATGGTATTCAGGGTCTAATAATGAAGCCAAACGGTGGCCAATGGAATCACTAAACAACTCAATATAACTTCGCCGTATTTGGGCTCGTTGGATTTGTCTTAACAAGTACTTTAGATCCGGATGGTACCCAGGGTCTGATTTTGGAGTCGAAAAGAAGCCACAGGAACTCGACCGTTACTAAGTTATCAGTTGTAGTAGGATCCTACTCACTCAATGTCTTCCGGTACGTGGTCGCTACTCGATAACCTTTTTGTCCTTTGTTTAGTACACTTATAAACTTAAGTCTTATGTTCTTGTATCATTCAACAAGCTCAGTTGATATCCCTCAAATATACGACACAATTTCAGTAAATTATTGCCTGGGAACATCTGGCGAAGTAAATAAGTGAAGTTTCAGGTGAAAGACCTACTTACATTTCTATACGTGTTGCTGATTAAAATATAGCTTTTATTATAATGGATTAATACATCAATGAAAAGTAGGTGACTATACGGTTAGTGAAAATCGGATTATTCTACTCTAGGTAGGTAGGGATTACACAAATATATTTGTAATGCCATATTTAAATTTTAAAAAGAACCATCTCGCTTATGTTATTCACGGAGGTATGGTAGAGGTGTACTACTGGATTATTTTATATAAAGTTCAGATAGTTCAGATAAAGAGTAATATCTAAAAGAAAGCAAGTAAGAAATTGTTTTATATTTTCTCTCCATATCAATTACGATATTTTATATTCATGTCGCCCCCGTGATAAGAAGCCAGACACCTTCATATAATCAATTCAAAAGTGTATAAAAACCTTATTTTTTATCCTAGTACCACCGCCAGCTAGTCTAATTCAAAGCTTTTATCAAAGATTATATCCAATGTCTTGCCACTTGAGCTGCTTGATATCTCATTTAAGATACGACTCTATTACGCACAGCAAAATTGCTTGCTTATATGAGAGGGAACGTGTTTGTGTTGTTGTGTATATGGGTGTGTGTGTGTGTATGTATGTGTGTGTGTGTGTATGTGTGTGTGTGTGTGTGTATGGTTATGTGTGTGTGTGTGCTTACGTGCGTCCTTGTTAGGCTATTGGGTAATATAAGAACGGAATTATTATAAAATAAATATTTCTGCGTAAGTGCGGACTCGCCCTTATAGAAATTATAATTTATGAAAGTTCTTATTGTTGAGTAAATAATTTAGATGCAAAGGTCCAGGCAAAGTTTCTTTTCTTTGATCAACTAGCAAAATACAAAAGTTTATTTTATTTTTAAAGAAAGAAATCTGGCTTACTTCAATACGTACCTGGTCGTACTTCACTAAAGGTACAAAACAGAAGGCAGGATAAAGGTATTCCTGATTCACTTCAATTACACAGGCCATCGGCCCTCTTAAAACCCTTTGGTAAATTGTTGACATTTGGAATAGGTACTTTGTGTTCCTAATTACCCAAACCATGTGGTTGTGATGTCGTTTTTATGTTGGTTATTGTTAAAAGTTGGTATTTGGTCAAATATATACAAAATCTGTAACCCTGAATAAGTATTCAAGGTTACAGATGGTGCATATATCCGACAATTCAAGATGGCGAGCCTATAAACTATAATAGTAAAGTTTAATCCCGCTCATAGTTCGAGCGCATTCCTCGATACGGTGTGAATGTAATCGCGATTGGTGTTAAAGATGAAAAAACAAAAGGAACTCTTAATTATATTTGTGATGGTCGGTTCTTCAACATTTTACCTGATTGTAATTTGCTTTATACACCAATCCGCACTAAGTCCACGTCGTGGACTACGACCTCTCTGACCTCGATTGGTGACAGAAAGCTTTCTGAGTCGGACATTTTAGTCTGATTAATTTCATTTCAGTCATATTGAATGCATTATTTTCATATAACTTCTTAGATTACCGTATCGCGCGTTATGGAAGTTATCAGAAGGCATGCTTTTTTTAAATTTAATGTACATATGAAGTAAAACACTAATAACCTTCCGGAACTAGCATTATTATCAACAACTTTTGTAAAAAAAAATATAAGCTGTTTCATAGAAAAATATTACTGGCACTTGACAAAATATTGTATAAATATTAAAATAATATTAGCTCCATTAAAAAAACTGTCCTACTATTGGTGGTCCTGCTCTCAAAGTGAGGTTTAGGCCATAGTCCACCACACTGGAGCAGTGCGGGTTGGCGAACTTCACACACCTTTGAGAAACTCTTGGGCATGTAGGTTTCCTCACGATGTTTTCCTTCACCCTTAAAGCAAGTACTGTATGGAACATGTAATTATTTTCACCACAATTAAAAATATACCTTCTCTTACAAGATAGCGTTTTACACATAACCATCATATTTTAGAGAATTTGTACAAAATATTTATAAATTGTATACTTATAGATTTATCTTGAATAAGTATCTATTAGTGAAAACCGAATGAAAGAAGTTTCTAATATTACCCCATACATAAAGAGAAAAGTAACGGAGAACTTTAATTTATACACAGCAGAGTAATGGATAAACTTTCAACAAAAACTAGGTCACAATCAGAAGTGCCGCGGCCGCAGCCAGCTTGTCTGGCCCGACCGAAGAATGTCCGAAGCTGTTTACAAGTGGAACTATCAAATTATGTAAATACACCCACGGTATAACTCAGAAATGCATAATGAGGTAACTTTGGGTTTCGATCGATAAGAAATGTTAAGTTACACTTTTGTATCTGTAATCGAATTGTAACATTTGCGCTTAAGATTCCTCAGCGACTAAGGCCTTCCCCTCGGACCGCGAAAGCGAATAAACGTGTGCACCGTACTCAATTTTTGCATATTTTTGTTTTTCGCTATTTAATTTAATAATATTTAAAATTATTTCCGAAAATTAATTTTGTGAAGTACCAGGAGCGCATAACGCGTAGGCGACAGTGAACTAGGTGAAAGTAAAGGACAGCAATAACGGAGACAAGTGCAGCGGCCAAGCTACGCCACGTAGTCGACACAAATCCTTTCTCCTACCATTGTCAAGGACGACGTCACAGCGTTTGTCGCTTGCCTTAATTCATAAGCGACAGCGGATAGCGACGTAACATATTGTGTGGTCCAAGTGAAGACATCCGTCAGAGATCAAGGTACCTAATTATAAAATTATTTTAGATATTAAACAATAATATTACTATGCCGCTTCGACGATCTCCCCCTCCAGCGATGGCTGGAGCAACATATGATTCGGACACTCCGTCGGAACGGAGTGTCGCAAATAATGCAAGCATTCGCCCAAAACGCAAACGTGAACAAGAAGATGATATTAGCCAACTTCAGACTGAGATGAGAGATCTGTTTTCCTCCTTATCACAGACTGTCGAACAGCGTTTTAACGAGATCAAACAACAAAACTCGGAGCTACGAGCCGATTTACAATTCATGTCTGATAAGTATGATAATATTCTCGATAAGCTCAAGCAACTGGAAAAGGAAAAAGTAGATGATAAAAACCATATTCAGATATTAGAAGGAAAAGTGGAGGAATTGGAGCGCAAACACAAGTCATATGGATTGGAGATTCGCAACATACCTAAAGTTATAAAAGGCACGGAAACTAAGGAAAATATATGCGATATAGTAAAATCATTATCTAAAACTGTTCAGATTGATCTACAAGAAAATGATATTAAAGATATTTACAGAATTAACACTAGCAAGGACACCTCCAAACCAATTATAGTAGAGCTGAACAGCATCTTGAAAAAGGAAAAAATTCTGCAGGCAATTAAAAACTTCAACAAAACCAAGGCGAGGGAAGAAAAGTTAAATACTACTCATCTCAAGGTTGTTGGCCCCAGTAGACCGGTATACGTATCGGAGACATTAACCTACAAAGCAAATAAATTGTTCTCTTTAGCACGTGAATTTGCACGTGAAAATGGATACCAGTACTGCTGGACTACTAGAGGACAAGTCTACCTACGGAAAGCTGAAGGACAGAATCTACAGCGCATCGTAAACGAGTCAGATTTAGTCAAAATCAAGAACTTGTATTGACTATATTTTATGAAATTCTTGTATTTAATAACTTATGAAGCAGCTTTATTATGTAATATTCTTAATGTAAATTGCATGCATATGTTTAATACTTACCATATTATACTTAAGTTAGAAAACAGGTACACAATCCCTCATACAGATTATTTATCACGGCGTACACATTTTATTGATTTCAAAGTCCTAACGATACATATACTAAAATTGCATTTAGTCCAATATTTCCTATTATTAGATGCCTGCTCCAAGTCCAGCACTTTTATCGACATAAAATTTAGAAATCTAGTAATATTATCCGATAGAATTTATTATAATAGAGAAATGCTGCTGATCACCAATAACAATATCATTCAAATTCGATCAAATACATAACAACTTAAATAATATAGATTCTATAAATATTTCGGATTCCTACGAATGCACTCCCGAAGACTGTAGAAACCTTATTAGTAATAATGGAAAAGATCTTAAAATAATATCGCAAAATATTCGCAGCATATCGGCGAACATAAATGGTTTCCAAACTCTTTTAAGTAGAGTAGCGATTAACCTTGACGTTATTGTACTTTCTGAATGTTGGTTACCAAAAAATCCCAACATCCCCATATTGGATGGGTACGAATACTATTACTCACACAAAACTAAAAATCAGAATGATGGGGTGGTTGTATATATGAATAAATCTATTCAGAACGTAACTGTGATTGAACCTGATATTTCAGATGGCAGCTGCGTCTTAGTAAAAATTGGGAACGACTTGTGTATCTTAGCAATATACAGATCCCCGTCCGTAAAAAATATTAAATCTTTCTTGGATTCAATTGACCAGATATTAACAAATAATTCTGGGATTGCCAATATTGTTATAATCGGGGACATTAATATAGACATTTCTGATGGTAATTTAGATAATAATTCCAATGACTACCTCAATCTTATTGCCTATCATGGTCTTTTACCAGCTCATACATACCCTACTCGTAATAGCTCATCCCTTGATCACGTCATCTTAAAAACCAGGTTCAAAGCTATAACACTGGTGATTGATTCCACAGTAACTGACCATAAAGCTGTAGTACTAACTTTAAGTAAAATAAAGCTAAATCACTCTCCTAAAACCAAAACAATTGTCAACTATGATGTTCTAGAAAATGAATTGCTAAAGTTAGATTTCACAAAGATTTATAGTTATCACGAAGCAAACGCTGCAGCTGAGTATTTCGTTAATTCTATATCCAGAGCTCTGACTATGTCTTCAAAAACTTATTCTGTACCGCATCGTCTGAGAATTCTTAAGCCGTGGATTACCAGTGGAGTTTTGAGATGTATGAGAAACAGGGATAGGATGCATAAGAAAGCGAAATGCTTACCAAACGATGCAGTTCTCGTGATAACCTATAAACGGTACCGTAACTACTGCAATAATTTATTAAAAAACCTTAAACGCAACTATGAAAAAAACGAATTAACTAAAGCAAGGTCTAACCCGAAAAAAACTTGGAATATAATTAAAGAAGTTACACACACCACTAAAACCAATAAGACAGCTCATGAATTGTTAAAGATAAGTAGCTCGCCCATTCGATCGGTTAATGCAGTTAATGAATACTTTGCGAACATAGGTAAAGAGATAGCAGCTAGTGTTGTAAATTTATCAAATGGCAGCAAAGATTCAGGAATTCCATCACAATGTGGTTCATTTTACTTCGCCAACACCGATAATATGGAAGTGGAACAGGTCATCGACACACTCAAAACAGATTGTGCTGTAGGCATAGATGGTATATCTGCAAAAGTATTAAAACAATTCAAAAATATTATAGCACCTCCCTTAACACACATTATTAATGTATGCATAGATACGGGTGTATTTCCGGACCTTTTTAAGCGAGCACTTATTTACCCCATACATAAGTCTGGAGCTAGAGACTGTATCAATAATTACCGTCCTATTTCCATATTGCCTAGTATATCAAAAATTCTTGAGAAAATAATGAACAAAAGACTCAAAAATTATCTTGAAAGTAACAACTTGTTCTCTGACCGACAGTATGGTTTTCGCAATGATAGATCTACAGATAGAGCAGTACACGATCTCACGAATCATATTGTCGAAGCATTGGACAATGGAAGAAAATGTGTTGGTATATTCATTGACTTAGCTAAGGCGTTTGATACGGTCTCTATATCTAAACTACTCTCTAAACTAGAAAAACTTGGAATCCGGGATAAACAGCTCAAACTATTTCAGAGTTACCTTACCGATCGCACTCAATGTGTCAAGATCGATGACAGTAAAAGTAGTGACCTCCTGGTAAATCATGGTGTTCCACAAGGAAGTATTCTTGGTCCTACCTTGTATTTGGCATACGTGAATGATATGTGTAATTTAGAATTAGGAAAAGGAAAGTTGATTGCTTTTGCGGATGACACTGCCTTGCTTTTTACTGCGGATTCCTGGGAAAACGCATTTGATGCAGCGCAATCTGGCTTTGATAAGGTAATCAAATGGCTGTCAAGCCACTCTTTAGCTCTTAATGTCGACAAAACAAAATATCTGACGTTCACCATTAAAATAAATAGAGCACTGGATACTAGACAATTTTCATTAACTGCTCATAACCACGCTAAAAATATACATCAAATATGTAACTGTCCGAAGTTGTCAAAAGTCACTACCATCAAATATCTTGGAATAACCCTAGATGAGAAGCTAAGCTTTGCTCCGCACATTGATTTATTGACAGCCCGAGTGCGTAAACTTATATTTATTTTTAAAACTCTTAGACATATAGCTGAACCAGAATTGCTAAAAACAGTATACTTCTCACTATGTCAATCTATATTGATCTATTGCATCTCCACCTGGGGAGGTGCTCCTAAAAATCGACTAATAAAGCTTGAAAGAGCTCAGAGAGCTGTATTAAAAGTAAGCACATTTAAGCCTCTACGATTTCCTACTGAGGAACTCTACCAATATTGCAATGTCCTGACAGTACGCCAACTATTTATCCTGCATATAATTAATAAGCAACACAGTGTAGTCCATTGGTCACCACCAGCCTCCTTTTCCCGTACTACGCGCAGATTTAGTATATCTAGACCATACGATTGTAAAACTTCATTTAGCAGGAAATTTTACTATTTTTTGGGAAGTTTCCTTTACAATAATATTAATAAGAATCTGGATATCAAGTCGACATCTAAATATCAATGCAAAAAAACATTAATAAAATGGTTATTGCAACTTAATTATGACGAAACAGAAAAACTTCTTCATCCTATACAATAAATGTAATTTTAAATTTAAATAGATTTAAATATATAACACAATACTCTCATTAATTTAATTAATAATATTATATATATACAGAAAAACTCACACATACTTACCAATTAGGGAAAGCATCTCAATTATCAATTATATTTTTTTCTATCTATCTATCTATCTATAACCTCACGCCAGATCCCTTGCGGGGTAGGCAGAGAGTACAGAGTTTCAACAGGTTCTTTCCTTGCATACCTCTCTGGCTTCCTCGACTCTCATAGTTCGTCTCATACACGCTCGCCGGTTACGGAGACTCTTGACTTTTCCATCAGATAAGACTCGGTTTATATATTTTTAATTATATAAATTCCAAGTATCAAATATTAATTAATTGTATACATTAATAGGTGCCATAATGATCAAATTAAGAGTCACTGGAAGGTTGCTGGTGCTTATAGCTCAGGGTTTTCCTATTTTAAGCACCAGCAGTACATTGTAAGCCACAATAAATGGACCTGACTAATGTATCTCAAAAATGAAAATGTATAAATTTGGACTACTAATATATTTAATAATTATGAAATTATGTACCTCTATACTCATAAATTATGTGTCATCAATTGTGCTAGAATTAAGTTTATATTGAATGCTTAATAAATAAATTATTATTATTATTATTATTATTATTTGGTTTTACACAGTCAATTTGAGATATTTTTCGTTAAAATAACCCCGTAATAGACTCGTGGATAGGTCGGAGTTATCTCAAAGGAAAATTTCTGCTGACTTTCGTTAGGGTATTCTGCGAGGGCCCTGATAACGGGAGCATTTTCTTTTTGTGGAAATCAAACTAATAGTTTCCCCGAGGGCTTATGGAACGTAATAAATTTTATTTCATCTTGACGTATTTGCTTTTTTCTATTAGTTGCGCGGCTGCGGTCTATCCGAGCAGAATTGATTTTCTTTATAAAGTAAAACATATTTATAAAGTGAGTGCATACTCACTATATGAATATGTTTACTTTATTTTACTACTATTTTATCACATATAAAATATTTTGCAAATAGGTACAAGGGTTGGTTTTGTAAAATTAATTTTCTCTGTCCCTATTTAGGGCAAAGACAATCTCTCACTAATTAAGGTGAGAGAGAATAGGTCATACTCCACCACAGGGACCACTGTTGATGGAGGTAGGCTTGTGGCCACCTGCTGTTGAAACTTATTAAGCTCTCCGTAAAGCTTAATTTAATGAAACGGTAACGTAAATTAATAGGGTTACGTATACTTTGGAGCACGGAAACGTTTCGTTTTGTAAACCTCGTAATATTAGTTACACTTTCATTTTATTAAAAAATTTTTTTACAATACTTACTTCGCGAACAGGATTACTTTAAATCAAAATGAAAACAAGATAGCGCTACTATCATTTCGCTAATATTTCCCAAGCGGCGATGGTAGAGATGGACCAATAGTAGTAAGGTGTACACTGTACTCCCACATATTGCCGTATTAGCGCCGTTTCATCGAGGCCAGCGTATAACCACTATACAAAACAATATTCCTGAATCTATATTGCTGATAAGAATTTTTCAGTAGTTATATCCAAACGAATATTTATCCGACCTAGGAACCAAGGACTTTGTGATGGCCAGCTACATTATGCACTACTAGATCAATAAGTCTAAATTTAATAATACCAAACATCAAGTGTATATTTACCAAAAGACAACATCACGAACACAAAGCGTCTATAATATTTAGGAAGCGAGATAAAACAACTGGAGCTACACAAGTAGCTACATTACGTCTGCCATCCCCGATAGGTAAGTACCTATCGGGGATGGCAGAAGTATACTTGTAGGGTGGAAACCCACATATCGCCGACGATATTAGGTCCAAATATAATAGAGAGCGAGCTATTACGAATTCATATTACTGCTAAGATTTTTTAGTAGAATTATTCCACCAACATTTTGTCTAACATGAGAAGAAACCATGAAACTCGTAATCGACAGAGAGAGCAATGAGTCTAAAATTATATTTTTATACCAAACTTTAATGATTATGTAGTATTAAATATCAACCCGTATTCGAAACACTCCCGCCCTCACGTTATCATGACTCTCATAAACTTAGTACGTGACATCATAATTTATGACTACAACTACATATTCAAGGGAGACAGCATCGCAAACACAAAGTCTCTAAAATAATTAGGAAGCGACAAAAAACAAATGGAGCTATTACACCCAAATATTTCCGACGATAGTCCAAATGAATAGATATCAAGCTATTTCAGGATCCATATTGCTGCTAAGAATTTTGAGTAGAAATATCCCAACAATATTTTGTCCAACCTGAGAAGAAACCAGAAACTAAATTTTTGTGTTTATACCAAACGTAAATGATTATGTAGTTTTATATATCAACCCGTATTCAAAACACTGCTGCCCTTACGTTATCGTGACTCTCATAAACTTACTACGTGACATCATAATGTATGACTACAACTACATATTCAAGGGAGACAACATCATGAACACAAAGCCTCTAAAATAATTACAAAACGAGATAAAACAACTAGAGCTACTCAAGTACCTACATTACCTACTATTTCACCCTCTATTCGGGGCGCGTTTAATTTAAAACTTCGTATGCGGGTCTAATCTTGCCATTCGGGTCAGAGGGTCTGTCTCCTGTCCCTGACTCAGTGTCACTGCATGGATAATTACGGTGTTTTTGGTTTGCAGACTTGCTATGCTTTTTAATATAAATGAAAGTATTACTAAAGAGTAATACTTTAATTTATATTGCTCATTGAGTAATAGCATTAGCTATTACTCATTGAGTAATAGCATTAGCTATTACTCAATGAGTACTAAGCATAGATTTATAATTATATAAATCTATCTTCTTTAATCCGCACTGGGCCCGCGTGGTGGAGTATGACCTAATCTCTTTCACCTCGATTTTTGAGAGAAGACCTTTGCCCAGCAGTGGGCAGTATAGGTTGATATTATTATTATTATAAACCTATGCATAGTACTTTAGAGGAGAGACGGTATTTTATGATTATATTATTTGATTTAGGCAATTCAATCATATTCTATCTATCTATATCATCACGCCAGATCCCTCACGGGGTAGGCAGAGAGTACTGAGTTTCAATAAGGTATTTTCTTAAATACCTCTCTGGCTTCCTCCACTCTCATAGTTTGTCTCATACACGCTCGCCGGTCCTTCAGATCATATTAATGTACCTAAGTATATGTATATAATTTTGATAGAAACTATTCTGCTGCAGAATAACGATATCTATCTATCTATCTATCTATAATCTCACGCCAGATCCCTTGCGGGGTAGGCAGAGAGTACAGAGTTCCAACAGGTTCTTTCCTTACATACCTCTCTGGCTTCCTCGACTCTCATAGTTCGTCTCGTACACGCTCGCCGGTTACGGAGACTCTTGACTTTTCCATCAGATAAGACTCGGTTTATTTGGTCGTGGTAAGATAGTCTAGGTCTTCCCCGGTACCTGCATCCTTCCACTTTCACATTGTATATCTGTTTTGTCATTCTTTCCTCTGGCATTCTTTCTATATGCCCGAACCAACGGAGCATGCCCTTTCTCATCTTTACACCGATACTATCTTTCATACCTCCTCGCTGTCTTACTATGCTGTTGCTTATGCGTTCGGTCAGCTTCACTCCGCACATCTTCCGCAGAGCTTGCATTTCTACCGCATTTATCCTACTTTCATTCTCCTTCTTCCATACCCAGCTCTCGCTACCATATAACAGCGTTGGGACAAGAACTCCGTTATGTATGGCCAGCTGCGCCTTATGGCTTAAGTGCCGGCTCTCGAGTAGCTTTCCCATCGCACCATTTACTCTGTTCCCTGCACTCACTCTTCTCTCTATGTCAGCGGTGTATTTCCCATCCTTACTGAAGGCGCATCCAAGATATACAAACTTATTCACTTGCTCCAGCACATCGTTACCAACCACAATCCTTACATTCGTTCTGGTTTCTTCCTTTTCAAAAACCATAATCTTGGTTTTCTTCACATTCAAGTGTAAGCCATTGATCATGCAGTCGTCTTTCATAACTGTGACTAGTGTTTGCAGATCAGTGGCTGTTGGCACTATTAAAACCGCGTCATTTGCATAAAATAGATGGTTTACTACTAAGTCACCCATTTGTACACCTTCATTCATCGCTTTCAGTCTTTGAAGACTTTTGTCCAGATATATTATAAACAGTCTAGCGGACAACACGCAACCCTGCTTGACGCCGATTTTAACGTCAAACCAGGGTGACCTGTTACCACCCACCCGTACGCATGCCTTGCAGTCCACATAAGTGGACTGGACGGCTCTCAACAGAGTGCCATCTATACCATACTCTGGCAAAATGTCCCAAAGTCTCTTTCGCACAACGCTGTCAAATGCCTTCTCCAGATCTACAAAACCGCAGAAAACCTTCCGCCCCACTGCCAGATGCTTCTCTACGATGTTGCGGAGTGAGAAGACTTGATCCGAACAACCTCTTCCAGACCTGAAACCCCCTTGTGCCTCGCACAACATTCCATCGGACTTCACGTGCATTCTCCGTTCAATAATTTTACCGTACACCTTGGCTGCCAAGCTGATCAAACTGATGGCTCTGTATATAACGATATTACGTGTATTTATGAACAAACCTCCAATGACATCGCCAAACCATCTATACAAATATCTCTACCTTCCCGGTTCTCTTCGATTCTAACGAAAAACTTGCTTTAAAGGACAGCTTAACAAAAGCGGTGGTTTACCAATTAAAAAGGACAATGAACCCTTACTTATTGTCCTCATAAGCAAATTAACGGTTTAATCTCAACGGGTAGCTTAATAACCGTTGGACAATAGCTTTATGACGCACTTAGTTAAAATTAAACTAGAATAGGGACTTCAAAGCTTTTACACCAAGTCTTAATCCTCTAAACTTTTAATTTTATTTATTTAGATATAACGAAATAAAAATCATCGCGCCTATATTCCCCAAGCTGATGTGGCAAAGGTGTACTCTGTATACCCACTTTTCGCCGGCGATGTTAGGTTCCATGTAATAGGGGGCCAGCTTATTGCCATATACCGGGACTCCGGACTCATCCTGGGAACTTTTCTTCAGAAAAACTAAAATTTGTCCGACCTGGACTTTGAACCCAGGACCTCGTGGTTGGTAGCCATATTATGCGATACTAAACCAACAAGGCATTACCCTAAATACCTCCTACTACCTGCCAACCGTGCTTGGAAAATATAGGCGTCGTAGTGTTATTTCATTCATGTACAAAATTGTAGCTACTGTACTGTGTACTTGTCACAGCCCTATAAACTCTATTTGTTCTTGTAATACTATAAATAAAGTAAATAGCACAAAATATTTAGGTGTCATGATTGACCAACGATTATCTTGGCATAATCATACTGAATTAGTTATGACTAGAGTCAGAAAACTAATATGGATTTTTAAAACGCTGAGACACATAGCTTCTAAGGACCTCTTAAAACAAATATATATATATCATTAGTACAATCTGTAATTATTTATTGTATACCTGTCTGGGGTGAAGCCAGAAAACTTAAATTTTTAGAATTAGAAAGAGCACAGCAATCGTTATTAAAAGTTATGTATTTTAAGCCATATAGATTTTCAACTGAAAATCTTTATTCAATTTGTCAGTTACTAACGGTTAGAAAACTTTATATACTACAAGCTATTCTAAACCTTACCTTTCCATAAAAGTATTTTAAATAGAAGAAGAAAAGATATTGTGGCTCCAGTGATTTTGGTGAATACCACATTTGCTAGCGACAACACAAAATACTATCGGCGTCCTTATATAACCTCATTAATAAATACATCTACGTACATCCCCTTACCTATCATGACTGTAAAACATCCCTTGTGGAATGGCTTAAGATTAAAAATTACGATGAAACCGAAAGACTCCTACAAAGAATCATATAACTCACACACATACACATAGGCATGCACGCACTCACACACACACACATTTTAACTTAAGTTTAGAATTTAATTTAAATTTATCTTATTTTTGATTATGTTACCAATCATAGTATACAAGTAATGTATGTTATGGAAGAGCAGAGACTCCTAGCACAGGTACTACATACTTAAAAGGAATCTCTAAATACGGCTAATTTGTAATATGATTTTAAGTTAAAGAAATATTTTTTTTTGTATTTTGTAGCTAATCTTCTATACATATAATAAAACTGTAAGGAAGTCGGGTCTGTACATAGAATATTTTTAGGAAATAACCGGCCATGGGTATCATACTATCGATGTAGAAGCCAGTTTTGTATTTTTCATGTCTGTTAGTCTGTCTGTCGAAGGGTATGAACCATCATCACGCAAAAACTAAAAGATGGATTTTGATAACCTTCGCACGCGGATACCTTATAATGGTGGCTAACATGCTGTAAAGTATTTATCCCGGAATATCAAAAGGTTTCTCCAGAAAAGAGGAAAATAAGCGAAACATCAGGTTTCTAAAAAGATACTTTCTCCAAACTTGTTTGATGGACTTCAATGAAATTTTGTGTAATTGTGGCCTGTACTAAAGATCACAGTTCCGTATACTTATATTTTCGAATAATCTAACAGTTTCTGAGGAAAGAAAAAGAAAGTCGATTTTGATGAATCATTCATTGTTCCAAAACAACTTAGCTACTAAATTGTCGCGAGATAAACCATTAAACTTTATTACTGTTTGTCCCGAACAGCAATGTTACTACGTAAAATATGTGATTTTGCGTACACATGAATTCATTCATGAATTGATATTGAACGCAGGTTTGTCTCCTCACGAAAAACTTTTCAGTGGTTACAAGCACTCAGTCGAAATTGTTCATATACCTTTGATTTAACAGTGACATAAGTTAATTTTTATGTTATGGAAGTGATTACACAAAGTTACTTATTTTGGTTATGTGATAAAATTTTATTACAATTATTACAATTTAAACACTCAAACATGGTTTCATGCATTAACCGATGCTGCATACAGGATTGTTTCTTCTAGAGAGAAGTCTAATGATGAATGAGCCGGATACGAAATTTTAACGACGATTAATATCATACGAGAAGACTAACACAAAATTTACTGACAAAACTGTTCTACATACTTGACTGGCAATTTACCGTGTTTAGATATTATAACGCTAGATTATAATCTTTGACAGGGTAGTTAGAGCGGCTTAAAATCAGAAATGATTTACTGATAATTATGAAATAAACAGCAGTATCTGTATCTAATACTTCTTGAAAAGGAATATATTGGATAATTTTTTTTTATGAGGCGGTGTTAGTATTGTGTGTTGAATAATATCGTGCTATAGTTAAGTTAAAAAAAAAAAAACACCGTCACGCCTATATTCCCCAGAGGGGGTGGCAGAGGTGTACTGAGTACACCCACGTTTCGCCGACGATGTAATAAGGGGTGAGCCTATTGCCATATACCGGGCACAATTCCAGACTCCGGACTCATACTGGGAAATTTTCGTTAGAAAAACTACATTTGTCCGACCTAGGATTTGAACCCAGGACCTCATGATCACAAAGCGATGCGCTTTGCCACCAGACCAACGAGGCAGCCGCCGAGCAGCAGTTTATATTTTACAAAGACCGCCTGTGCTGGCTAAGTTGGGCTACGAGTGAACCCGGTGATAGAGATAGTTGATAGAGAAATAAGTCAGGTGGAAGTTGACAAAATATACGATATATTCACTACCCTGTTATAGCTGTTATTTCTTCAAATTAAAATGGCTAAAAGAATTTTATTGACTTAACTTTGTATGAAGGTGTCTTACATCGAAAATAAAACGGAACAATTTTTATCTTGAAAACTGGCACGACTTCTGCGGAATATCTATTATTTTTTCATACTAAAACGGCTGAACAGATGAAAGAAACCACACAAGTATACAACGCGAAAGTGGAAGGACTTTATAGTTTTAATGTTAAGCACAACAGTTTATAGTTTCACAAATTATGTACAATATTTACAATTGAAATAAAACTATTTTTCGGGTTTTATCGCGGTTTATTTTTTTTTTAAGTACACGCCGTTTCACATGCTTTGAAGCGCCCATGGTCACTGGAAGGAGTCCCCGAAAAATCAAAATAAACCGCGACAAAATCCGAAAAATAGTTTAATTTCATGTATAATATTCGTGTAAATCTAAAAACTCAGTAATATTTACAATAATATAAAACAACAGTAAATAATTGTTAGGAAAAAAACGGTAGCAAAAAATAAATATACTTATTTACATAGGTTCAAATGGTTGAACCGCTGAACGGATAACAAAAGAAACTTAATATTAAAGAAACCACACAGTCATACAGTGCGAAAGTAGAAGGACCTATAACAACAACTATTTATAGTTTCACAAATCATATACAATAATTATAAAATAGCAAGAATTATTAATAAGAATACAGTAAAAAAAATAAGAAATATACATATTTCAATCAATCAATCAGCCTATCGCAGTCCACTGCTGGACATAGGCCTCTCCTAACACGCGCCATTGCACACGGTCCTCCGCCTTCCGCATCCAGTCTGTCCCAGCGACCTTTTTGAGGTCGTCGGTCCATCTAGCTGGGGGCCGTCCTACCTTACGCTTACCAAGTCGCGGTCTCCACTCTAGGACACGTTTGCTCCATCGGTCGTCGGTCCTTCTGCAGATGTGACCAGCCCATTGCCACTTTAGCTTACTGAGTTTGCGAGCTATGTCGGTAACTTTGGTTCTTTGTCGGATTACCTCGTTACGAATTTTATCCTTCAAAGAGACGCCGAGCATAGCTCGCTCCATAGCCCGCTGTGCGACTTTAAATTTGTGGACCAGTCCCACTGTGAGTGTCCACGTCTCGGCCCCGTAGGTCATAACAGGTAGGACGCATTGGTTGTACACTTTAGTCTTCAGGCATATACATATTTACATAGGGTCAAATGGTTCCACGTCGCTGTCAGTTGTTAGTGTACCTAGAACAGGACGTAGATATGGAGGAAGACCTAGACTGTCTTAACATGACCAAATAGACCGTGTTTTATCCGAAGGGCAAGTCAAGAGCCTCCGTAACCGGCGAGCGTGTTAAGACGAACTATGAAAGCGGAGAAAGCCAGGTCTGTAAGGAAAGGACCTGTTGGAACTCTGTACACTCTACCTACCCCAAAAGGGATCTGACATGATGATATAGATTATTAGATAGTATTAAAATATCTTAAGTCGTGAAATAATAATATGAAATAGGTAACTTTGTTTACACACTAGATCATGCCGATATTATCCGTCTAAGTCTATCTATCTATATCATCACGCCAGATCCCTTGTGGGCAGAGGCAGAGAGTACAAAGCTCCAACGGGTTCTTTCCTTACATACCTCTCTAGCTTGCTCCACTCTCATAGTTCGTTTCATCCGTCAAAGTGGTATATAAAATCACACCAATATGCATTTGGTGGGTTTTTACCGACCTGCAGAAAGGCCCAAACATATTAATTATATTATGACTAAAGAAAAGCTTGGTAATCTTCCGATTTCCCTCTTCCTTTTCACATGTGACTGGAAGCCTGGAGACCTGCTGACATTGTTCTACAACGAAAATTTACTGAAATTTAAGTTGACATTATAAAAACATTCGCAAAACAAAGACGACTTGATTTAAACGATAAAAGGTAGACTGCTAACTTACTTTGTCAAATAGTCGCAGGTACGATCCCCACACAGCGCGCGGGAATATTGATTTGGGATTTGTGATTTTGAAATAAAGAAAATATTTAGTGCGTATACAGACACAATAAAAATATGTTTTCCGTGTTAATATCCAGATAGGCGGAACCGATTTTAAATGTACTATCCCTGGAAATTGGTGGATTTTTCATAGATTGTTTAAGATACTTTTTAGCTCGGGAAATGCAAGACTCATGGGGGATAGTTGTTTTTAATTCTCTATATTAACACGTGTGAACGGATTTTAAAAAAAACTTAATATGCAGGTGTCTCTTAAGTCTTAGTGTAATGCTATCCAAAAAAGTCCTACCTATCTATGTCAAATAACAAAATAAACGCGTGCGAAGCCGCGGGTAACAGCTAGTCTTTAATAGAATAGTTATAAATGTTTTAAGCCTATGTATGCTATTTTTAACCGACTTCAAAAAGGAGGAGGTTCTATGTTCGGTTGTATGTATGTTTTTTTTATATATGTTCAGCGATATTTCCGTCAATTGTGGACCGATTTTGATGTTTTTTTTTTCATTGGGTTCAGTATAGCTTCGCGGTGGTCCCATTTTAATTTCATTGGTATTGGACTTTGGACTTAGAAGATGGGGGGAACCAGGGAACTCCTTAACGACAAACAATAGGCATGTGTAAATTGAGATATTATGGGTATTACGTCTATCCTATAGGTACCCTACTATAGAACTAAGCAGTATATTAGCCAACTTCAAAAAGGAGGTTCATAATTAATCCTTTTTTATAACTCCTTTGCTTATGAACCGATTTTGATGATTCTTTATGCATTTGGTTCAGTAAAGTTTTGAGGTGGTCGTATTTTATTGTTAGTGGTATTTGACCTTGGACTTTCAAGATACAAGAGGAAACTCCTTAACGGCGAACAGCACGAATGTATAGATTCCGTTATTATAGTCATTATATTAATCCTGTAGGTACCTTACTTTGCAACTCAGCAAAATAGTATAATATCGGTATATAAATATTACTAAATAATTCACTCGTCACATAAAATTGTAAAATAAAAATCTTTAAAAAAAAAGGTATACCGACTTCAAAAAGCAAAAAATAAATATTTGAAGTCAGTGCCAAGTAACCGACTGCACCAACCAGCACCGACTTCAAATATTTATTTTTTGATTTTTGAAGTCGGTTTTTTCAACCAAAAATCGACATAATATTTCCCTAGTTCAAATCATTACACCCCTATTAGTTTCAAATCTCTATATGCTGACGCATTTTGTAACTCTTTATATTATCCAACTATAAATTCATTCCTAATACTAAGAAAGGCACTAAGGTCCTACATTTTCGGCTGTTGATTTCGGAAGACGAACTACATAATTTTTTGAAAAGGCCTTTACTTGTCGGACTTGTGTCCCCGTGTAAGCCTTTTAAAAGTCTGTGTTTCTTTAAAAAGACAGATACAGCGAAAATCACAAACTGAAACAAACTGTTCTACTAACTAAGCACACACAGCTTCCACTTAAAGTAAAGTTGTCGAGAAATTGTGCTATCGCGTTCATCTTGTCTAGTAAATTTGTAGCATGCAAAGGATGACGTATCGAATCAATAGCGTCACACTAACGTGATTGCGTTCGTGTTAAATCCTCAGTACCCAAAATGGCTACCACTTTCAGTCGATTCTACGAAAGTGCTGTTTTAATTACACGCTTCGACTATTCCCCGAGCACTTTTAGGCGTGAATATATGTTATATTTCAGCTTGTCTCGCATTAATTAGTAGGTTCACGTGAACTGCACTACTTAAACCTCTCCTTTCGTGTACAGTCCCGAGCTATATAGGTAAGCATTTTACATTTTCATAGTAACATCTGTATTTCATAACGTAGATGTTTTTAAACGTTTAGTTATCATGATAAAGTGCTTACATGCTAGAGACTACAATAACAAAAGTTACGGTTTGCAAGAGTGAATATAGAAATTTATTTGAGGAATCACTCTCTACCACTTTATCCGTTCTAAAGCCTTTTTTACTATCAATATTACTTTTACATAGAGAAGTGATTAGACAGTTTGCAAAGCAAACTCATGCCATTTATATTCATCATTCCTATAAAAGTTCATTTAAACACTGAAATGATATGTTAAACTATTAATACAAGTGAAACAAGCAGAAATATAATTTAAAAAACTTGTACCAATCAAAATGAGAGAAGAATAAAATAACCAATGGATTCTCATTAATTTGGCATCATTAAAAATAAGAAAATACTATTCGTTGTTGTATGTATTACGATAAAAAATCGTAGTCCCATAAACACGATTTGACATAGGCATACACAAATACCCAGACCGAAATAAATATTTGTGGGTAACACAAAGATATGTCTTATTAACCACTGACCCAAGCCGGACGGCTTCAATTTATATTATCTTCTAGCGTAAGCTCAAGACACACTAGTTTCTTATTTTCTTTCACGCTGGTCGCCGCCTAATTTGTAGCTCTCCCTGTCTCTCTATCTCACTAGCTAAACTCAAACTCAAATAATTTATTATTTGTATAAGCCCTGCGGGGCACTTACAAATAGTCAATTTATATATTTTTTTTAATCTTTTTAATTACTAATGTACCACCGGATCGGGACGCGGCCTCCACTGAGAAGATCCGGTAGAAACGTAGCTTGTTAGGCTTGTCTTTTTTTTTAATTAATTCTCTTTCTCTCTTTTCCTTGCTATTTCTTAAATCATATTGTGTGGATACAATATTTAGGTTACAATTAAATAGTTTACGATCTAGTTCCAGTGTGATGCCGTATGACCGAGATATGAGACTAATGATGTTATTAATAAAGAGTGTCTAAAGGATTCCAGATGGACCAGTACCCACAAGCAGCACCCGTTCACGAGTATAACTACTGGAATAGCTTTCACTCCCCTAGACCATATTGGAGATAAGGGAGTGACCCGCGCCAGACAGCCATTGCAGGCAAAGACATTATAGTAAGCATGACTAAGTCTTCGTCGCCAGCGTCTTGGTTCATTTTAATAGTTCAATATAATGCTGATAATATGTTCAATGGCGTCCATCAAACGCCGGCGCCGTTAAGATTCTCATACACAGCGTACGTGAGAATATAAAGCACAATTTTTATTACGCATTAAATGTTAAATTAAATCAAGTAATTTTCGATTTAACGCCTACGTAGATGCTATAAAATGTAAATGTACAAGATGAGGGGATTTGAAATATATTTGACGGAGAAACTTGTAGCCTTTTTATGAATTCTTTAATACATTTTTGTTGGAATATTTTGCATGAGGTGCTCGTAGTCGCAGTTTTCTTAGCGACCTGGTACTTAACATGGTAGGTTAAGCAGGTTTCACCTCGGTAAGTCTAAGATTAATGTCTGTTTATGGCGTTCCCACATCCGAGCGTTTTTTTTTTTTATGAAAACGTGGCCATGCACTAGGATTTACTCTTGTGTCGTGGATGCATTTACAAACATGACAATTCACCTACACCAATACCTAGATTGAAACAAACAATTGTGGGGTCACACAAAGATTTGTCCCGTGTGGAAATCGAACTCGCGACTATTCGACACAGTGGGCGGAGCGGTGTAAGCTCTTAACAAATGTGCTAAATCTGCTAAGTCCATCGTTTCCGAGTAGTAATTCTGATTACCACTACATAATATTAGCCCTGTTAAGAAACTGTCCCACTGTTGGGCACGGGCCTCCTCTCAAACTGAGAGGGTTTAGGCCATAGTCCACCACGCTGGCCTAGTGCAGGTTGGCGAACTTCACACACCTTCGAGAAACTCTTAGGCATTCAGGTTTCCTCACGATGTTTTCCTTCACCGTTAAAGCAAGTGATAATTAATTTTTTTTAATACGCACATGCTTTCGAAAAGACAGAGGTGCGTGCCTGGGTTTGAACCCGAGACCTTTGACTTTGCAGTCCAACGGTCTAACCACTAGGCTATCACTGCATGTGTAGCCGTTAAATTCGATGAAAATTATTTCATCCAGCTTAGGTTAACATCACAAATGACAATAAAATAAACCAGCCTACATATTTATGTCACTGCTGAGCAAAGGTTTTCTCTCACAAATCGAAGGAAGTGAGATTAAGTCATACTCCACTACACAGATCCAGTGCGGACTTGTGGAGGCAGGTTTATGGCCTGCTGTTGGAACTTATCAAGCCTAGAAAGTATTTAATCCGGCTTAGCGACATACACGGGCGGCCGGCTAAATTTGTCTCCCGAAGCACTGACAAAATATATTTAGATCAAATTCGCTCTTATTTTGTGAGTGGTAAGAATCAAGGTAATCGTCCCGCCCCACCATATCTGAAGGCTTAACATGAAAAGATTGACGTTATGTGACGCGAGCGAGTAAGCGTCTTGTCTTGTTCATGTTTATTTAGTAAATCTGAAGTGTGAGAAGGATGGTATATCGATTTGCTAAAGTCACGCTAACGTAGATCTTTTCTTGCAAAGCTGTCTGTTTGCAGCGTTCGAGTTAAGCTGGATTATGAGCGTACGACATTGGCGCAGGTCAAGTCTAAATGTCACATCCAATATAAATGCTCAGAGGTGAATTGTTAATATTACTATGAAATTATTTGAAACGCGTTTCTCTTTGTAGAGGTAATTCTTATGAATCATTAAATATTAAAAAATATTGGTGTCAGCCTGTTGCACTAGTTGTGACCGGCAATTTAATACCAAATTTGTTTCGGCGAGCCATATTAGGGCCGATGATAGAAAATAATACTTTGTAAAAATGTTTGGGTTAAAAATAAATATCGTCACGCCTATATTCCTCAAACAGGGGTAGCGGCTTTATTGCAATCCTAATGTAGATACTAGTAGTAGTTATTTCAAATGTGTAGCTAGTCCGGACTCAGTGTACAGTCATTAGAACTGGACGCTGACTGCAAGTGGACTGCGCAGTCAGTTAGCAGTTTTTATGCAGTTATATCAATTGCACGAAAACTGCATCCATAATGCAATTTTGCAGCAGATCTTTACGCTCCAAGTCGTTGACCAGGGAAACAGTGGCAGACCGCAGGTTTGCTGGTCGTCCCGTTGACAACGGTACGGCAATTGTGTGGTTTTGCCTAAGCACCGCAAATTGTGCATGTCACTTTACTACGAGCTGTTAGTCGCGTAATTAATTTGTGTTTAGTACAATGTATAACATACATAAAGCAAGACGTAAAACTTAAACAATTTATTTTATGTAATGTCTGCTTTGGGGTTCTTGCAAATTGTCAAATTACATATTTTTTTTATCTAATCTAACTACTTATCTACCACCGGATCGGATCGCGGCCTCTACTGAGAAGATTTGGCGAAGAAACTCAGCGGGCTTGTTTTTTTTTTAATTCTCTTTGTCTTATATTGTATGGATACAATGTTTAGGTAACAATTAAATAGTTTACGATCTAGCTCCAGTGTGATGCCTTTCGACCGAGATATGAGACTAGTGATGTTGTTTCTAGGAAGTAAAGATCTAAAGGATTTCAGATAGATCAGTCCCCACAAGCGGCACACGTTAACGACTATGAATATTATGACTACTGAAACAGCCATCACTCCCCTCGAACATATTGGGGGGGGAACGGACCCGCTCCAGACAGCCACCGCAAGCAAAGACATTATAGTGAGCATGACCGAACCATAACCCTAATAACGGTAGTTAGATTGTGTCTACGAATCAGCTCAAAGACTTCAATTAGATTATTGCTTTACAAAATTAATATTAAACACAAAGTTCCAGTTCGAGTAGTTCATTATGATTGTCATAAGAATTAAGATATCCAAATTAGCCAGAAAAACCTGTTATATTGAAGATAACGCTAAGAGTTGCATTGAAATCTTTGTATTGCTTTCAATCATGGTTAAACGGTTTTAAGGAACGGTGGCGCTCGTAGTGCTGTGCTACCGCAGTTTTCTAACTGATCACCATAGTTAAACAGCGTTTGACTAAGCCCGTCTAAGATGGGTGACCGTTGGTGGCATTTTCATAGTCGAGCGTCTCCATGCTTGGGAAGGCACGCTAAGCCGTTGGTCCCCGTTACTTCATGTTGTAGTCGTTAAGCCAAGTCCGAAGTCTTATAGGCTTCATAACTTTCATTAGCAGGTGGTCATAATCCTGCCTCCGCTAATCCGCACTGTGTCCGCATGATAGAATGTGGCCTAATCTCTTAGATCGATCTTTGTGACAGGACTTTGTCTAGCAATGTGATAGAATAGACTAATTTATTTATAAATAGGTACGTTATAAAATTGGCCCCATAATAAAACTCGGATGAAAACTATTGTCATAAAAGGCCTGTGTAGGTATAAAAATAATATCTCAGCAAATATAATCCCAATACGAATAGAACTTCAATATTAATATTATTAAAAGAAAATGAAAGTAATTTCACATCCCCAAGAACTAATCTGATTATTCTCGTATAACAAAAATATTTGCTATATTCTGAACGAGGTTCGATAAATCTTCAAAGTTTTCAATTTATAACGGATTCATCTGAGCTAACAATGTACCGTCGAGACGAAATACCTCAACAAAATATTGAAGATTCTTAAAACATTGTTCTTTTTTACCTGTTGTTGGTCCCTAGCTTAGTGAAAATAAATAGCCGCGGACTGTATAAAAAGGTGTGTATTTAAATATTCAATAAAGGGCTGCGGTTGGTGGTATCCGTTAGCACCGGTGGATGCAAGAGAAATGGGCTGCCGTACAAGTGGTAGGGGCTGTCGATGGTCGCTTCCGTCTGCGTTTAGTTCACGGGTGAGCATGCTCCCCGCGTTGAAGAGATCTTGTGGGATATATTCCAGTAATGGGTAAGGGGCAGATATTGTTATAGGCTCTTCGGATGATTCCCTTCTTTGTCCAAATATCTGCAACCCTGGTAACGCCATCTGCTCCTAGAAAGCTCCTTACTATTCGTCAAAGAAGCCATAGAAGATGAAGTTGCGTCTTATCCCTGATGAGAAACAACATTTCACTTAAAGAGAAAGAGCATTTTTTTAAAAATTAAAAAAAAAATAGAAACAATTTAGATACCGATCTAGAACCAAATATTATCATTGTTTGTCATGTTACATTTGCGTTGTATCTATTACGATATACTAATGTGCAATACTCGCGGCTGGCAAAACATTTTAATTCTGTCAGCGTAATTCAATCTGTTAATTAACTGCTAATTAAATTGGAGTAAATAATTAAGACTTTAAATGGGTACGATAAAGTGAAAGTACCTTTACTTTTTAATTATTTACACGGCAGAAGTTAAGAGAATTTAAAATGCTCTAAGTACAAAAGAGATTTACTGTGTCCATCCATATCTTGCCAGACGATGTTCGGTTAATAGGGGCGGGGAGCCTATTGCCATATAAATCAAGCAAGTTTCTAGACTCCAGTCTGCTCCTTACCGACAGTTGTCATCTTGAAGCGTCGCTTATTTATAGCTCTTTTAGCAGATTCCCATAATGACCTCTACATAAACCAACCTATAAATACATCATCAATTTATAGTAGCATTTTGATACGATATTGTACAAGTATTATTTCTAATACAGCTTACACATCTCAAGGAAACCCGGGGAGGTTTCGCTCACAAGGTTTGCCACTTGTCTTTCTCTCGGGTTACAAACCACAGTTTAATTATTCGTAAATACACTGTCTTGGGGCCGCTTTACTGAAATAGTATGTTTCCTAAATAAAGGCCCTGTTATCAAGGGAATTATTCGTAAAACAACAATATTGTGGATCTAGCACGTTATTATGACTGTCTACTTAATATCTATCTATATGGTCTATCAGTATTTCTTTATTTCGTTGGTCTATGTATCTACATATATCATCACGTCAGGTCCCTTGCCCGCTACAAGGGATCTAGGCAAAGGGTACAGATTGCCAACATGTTTTTTTCTTACAGACTTTTCTGGTTTCACCACTGTCATAATTCATCTCATACACGCTCACAGGTCACAGATACTCTTGACTATCTAATCTATTTGTATGAACTAAGTGACCTAACCTGCAAGGGATCTGGCATCATTATCTCAGCCTTTACTTGTCCACTGCTGAATATAGGCCTCCCTAATCACTCTTCAGCGTTAAAAACGTAGCCATACACTAGGAATTATTGCTTGGAACATGAAATTCACATGCACAAACACCCAGACCAAAATAAATATTTGTGAGTCGCACAAAGATTTTCCCGTGCGGGAATCGAACTCGCGACTACTCGATCCAGTGGGCGGCGCGACTCAAGCTCTAGCGAAAACTAAAGGCAAGACATCAGTCATCCAATATACCCAATTACCAGAAATGTAAAAACCTAAGGATAGAATGATTGTTATTATAATAATTGACATGTATTTACCTACTGCGACACAAGTTGGCTAATATATTGTTATAAGCATCGTTACGTTGAATCATGAATTCCGTGGGAAATGTTTTCCCATTGTTTAATGTTTTACTTTTCTTGTTTTCATATTATTTCCCGAACACAGCATGGCGATGATTTTTTTTGTTACATTATTAAACATGGCGCTCGTAGCGCTGTGTGAACGCGATGTTCTTCGCCGATCACCAACGTGTTTTTTTTTTGTTCCCCTGGGGTAAATGCCTACCGCATACTGCCACATGGCGGGTTTTGATGTGGCAGTTATGTGGGGCTCGCACCTACTAAAACTCCCCGGGGTCCGTCCTTTGCCCGAGTGCCCTGCCGCAGGAATCGCCAGTGGCATAACATCTGTGGCGCGGGCGGGCCTGGTCTATTTCGCACAGACCTCGTCTACATCCCGTGCTCTTCTGTGTGAGGGCGCGCAGGACGCAGCGCGATTCCTTCACGGGCCTGTCACTGTTCGGGCGACCGGTTGCCCTTGCCCGGCACCCGCAGGCCTATGTTCATGGGGGGCGGAGGTCGTTAGCGGCGTATGCCCTACGCCTTCGCCCGACGCGTCTTCTGCGAGCAGGATTGGAGGAGGTCTCCTCCCGCTCCCTCTCAGCCTCTTCTTTTGCCGTCAACACAGCCTCGCACTAGGCGACGGTTGCCGCCCAGGCGCTCTCTCTCTCGACCATGGCTGATATCACAGCCGGCAGCGAGAGCGCCGCTTCTCCGATCTCTGCAGCCATTCGCTGCCGCTTCATATCCCACGCTGGGCACACCAGTAGGGTGTGCAGTGCCGTATCTTCTGGCCCACTACAGTGGTGGCACTCCTCCGTACGCTCACGGCCGATCCGGCACAGGTATCGCCCAAAACAGCCATGCCCGGACAGCACCTGCGTCAGCCGGTAGGTGAGCGCACCCTGTCGCCTGTCAAGCCACGCCCAGAAGATCGGCACAATCGCGGCAATGGTGGCATGCCCCGCACTGGGATGCGTGAGCATTTCCAGCCATTCCTCCCGCATTGCTCGCTGGAGCTCCCTGCGTCTGACCTCCACCGCTCCGGGGGGTTCCGATCACCAACGTTAAGCAGCGTTCGACTCGGTTGTTTATTTTATTTTACTTGGAGAGCTTACGGCTATTTTGACAAAGAAATTTTGCTACTTAATTAGCTAGGTGCCATTGACAAGCATCCACATATGGAAGGAAAACTTGACTATGGACAAAATGACGATACCGTATTATTAAAAAGTAATACCTAATGCGGAAATACAATATTCTAGTTATATGGAAAACTGAACTATATGTGGATATACTTGATGAACCAATTATTAAAAAGAAGTTACAAAAGCACTGAGGGTTCCTTAATGAAAATGTATTTAATTAAGTTACTTTAAGTATTACAACAAAATAGATCGAACCGTGCGTCATGATTTAGTTTGTTAAATAAACTAGGTAAAAAACAATTACGTCTATAATTACTGCGACAGGATGGTATAAAAAGAAGATCATTCTTACGTAAAAATCTGGTTCGAATATTGAGCTTGATATTGCAGAGATCAGGACTATCGACATTATATTGTGCAAAGTTTAAGAGTAAACAGATATCGGCAATGTGTCTACAAAGATTAAGAAGTAAGATGTGTAGTCTAAAACAATGCTGGGGATAATCTAAATGTAGTAGTTTGAATTTGAAACCAAGGTATCGGATGAATCTTTTTTGTATCTTTTCAATGTTGTTAATATTTATTGTTGTATTTTTTATTTATTTTAATTCTTTATTGTACACATATATTAACAAATAACAATTTAAAACGAAAGTTTATGTACAAAGGCGAGCTTAACTTAATATTGTGTTTTCTTTCAGCAAACCTTAGAGCGATAGAGAGATGAAAATAGAGTAGAGGACAGCAACAAGTGTAACCTACAGTAGAAATAAATAAAATATCCAAAAGTAACCATACATTTATTGATTTTATTTATTTTTGTTCACATTATTTATTTATTTATTTTACATATTAGTACGGATTAACCAATTACACTAATGCGTCTAAAAATTCATAGTATTAATATTAATTCAATACAAATTTATCTACGAAGCAAACAAATTAGTCACAAAGAATATCATAGTAAAATAATAAAATAATTATACAATTAAAAAAAATAAAATTAAAATATATATTTAAACATACGTCTCGCCTTTATCTCACAGTTCTGCAGGAAGACTCTCAGTCTGTATCACGTTCCATTCATCTGCGAGCAGATCGCAATGTGGCGTAGTGTCTAGGAGGGCATTGAGAGCAGTGAGTGAACGTGGTACAGGTGACTTAGATCGAGCCACTGACTGAACAGCAAGGAGCCTGTGATGTCTGCCCCGTCGGTAATCGTTGGGAGCATAAAGCCCGCATAACTCGCCGCTTAGACCAGGAGCATCTATAGTTCCTCTAATAATTTTACACATCGTTACAAGTTGATCTCTCTCTTCTGACCTCCAAAGGGTTGTAACCCCTTCAAAAATTTTGTTGGGTGCATATATGGGTAGTACCCATAAATGCGTTTATATAAATGTATAAAATAATTATAAAACACCTTAAGAAAGTTTTCTGGACTTTTTCTATTATGAGTGTGTATGTACTCTGATACGGATGCCAAACACATGCATTTGATTCAAGTTTACTGCGGACTAAAGCACTAAATATCAATTTGATTACACCGACGCTTTGGAAATCATTAGAGTTGCGAAGTACAAAACCCAGGCGCTGAAAAGACTCTTAGGCCACTATGATGATATGGTCATGGAATGTAAGTTGACGATCAAATGTTACACCTAAATCTTTAATGGTGCTCGATTACCACGATATATCGAGGTCATCCAATGTATAGAAAAACTCAATAGGGTATCGCATTTGTCCGAAAGTCATGACAGAACACTTTATAGGATTAAATTCCATTTTCTTGTTTACACTCCACTGAAAAACCGCATCAATATCACGCTGCAGAATACACTTTGCAAACTTAACGACTCAGGACAGGTCGTTGATCATCAAAATAAAAAGAAGGGGACCGAGTATTGATTCTTGACTTACTCCGGAACGCGTATAATAGGGCTGAGTTTCATATATGCCGTGCCGGACGTATGTCCGGCACGCTGCTGGCGATCGCTAAGGTAATCTGCTATAAAAATAAGGAGGGCAGGTGTAAAACCCCGAGCAGAATGTCATTCACCCTATCAAACGCCTTCTGAAAATCAAAGTATAAGACATCCACTTGACTCCTATGGTCTTGTCGAGAGGAGATAAAATCAATAACAGTTAGCAGATTTGTACTGACTGACCTCTTTTTCATAAAACCGTGTTGCTCATTACACAAGAACGGCTCAACTTGTCTGTGAATCGCAGTACGAAGAATTTGTTCGAATATTTTACCTAAAGCGGGAAGAATCGCGATAGGTCTGTATATTTCAACGCACGTCTTATTTGAGTTTTTAGGTATAGGGATGACCCAGTCCGCAGCGCAACATTGAAGAGGTGACAAAGCGAAACAACAAGATTTTTTTTACATAATTTGAGGGTCCATGGTGGGATACAGACAGGTCCCAACGAGCTACTCCATTTAAGATTTTATATACCCATATCTACGTCTTTTGGAGCTATTTTGTTTATTGTAACATATCTGCCTGATGAGTAATTACTCCAAGTTTTTAAATATGTTACTAGGCATGCCTTTTAAGTTCTTTCGTTTCCATATTTCCCGGCAATTTTGAATTTGGAACTGTTCTATATTCGCATGTGTTTAAATTTTGAATCTCAAAACAGTTGAAAGTATTAGGATTAATGCTATTGTTTAGTCACAGCGTCGATTGGAATCTGTCAGGTTACGTACGAAAATGAATCTTTCTAAGGAAAATGTTCGAGCAATAATTTTCTACAACTTTAGAAGAGGCCTGACACGGCTTCAGTGTTTTGAAGAGCTAACATCTGTGTTCAGTGATGAAGCCCCATGTCTGCGGACTCGCGAACGCTGGTATTTATAATTCCAGCGTGGACATACTAGTGTTAGTGACAAATCTCGCGAAGGTCGCCCAAAATCCGCCTTCACTGAAGATAACATCATTGCTGTGAGACAATTAATTCTCGAAGATCGTCATATGACATATCGAGAGATAGAGGCTCTATTAAGCATCTCAGGGACAACCATTCAGAAGATCTTGCATGAAGCGCTTGGTGTGAGAAAGCTAGTTTGCCGTTGGATACCGCATTTGCTTTCCGATGATCACAAGGCGGCCCGCGTCAGATGGTGTAAGAAAACTCTGCAAAGGTTCAACCGAAGAGAGTCAAATCACGTCTACGACATCATCAGTAGTAACGAATCTTGGTCCTATGCCTACGATCCTGATTCGAAATAACAATCTACAGTCTGGGTCTTTCAAGACGAGCCAAAGCCGACTAAAGTTGTTCGTTCTCGAAGCACTTCAAAGAAGATGGTGGCCACGTTCGTTGGAAAAACCGGCCATGTTGCGACTATTGTTCTTGAATATCGTAGAACGGTTAACGCAGAGTAGTATACTACAGTTTGTTTACCACAAGTCATCGCCGAACTTCGAAAATCTAACTCAAAGCGACGCATCATCCTGCACCGCGACAACGCAAGCTCACACAGCGCTCGTCAAACGATTGAGTATTTGAAGCAGGAAAAAGTAGAAATTCTTGACCATCCTCCATACAGTCCTGACCTAAGCCCTAACGATTTCTTTACATTTCCTAAAATTAAGAAAAGTCTTCGTGGTCAAAGGTTCCAGTCTGGTGAAGAAACAGTCGACGCTTTCAAGTCATTCATTTTGAACACCCCCACTTCAGAGTGGAATAAAGGTAAATAATAACTGGTTTGAGCGAATGGAAAAGTGTATTAAGCTACGAGGTGAATACTTTGAAAAACAATAAAAAGTATTATAATGTTCTAGTTGTGTTTGTTTCTTCAAACGACAAAACTTAAAAGGCATGCCTCGTACGTCTAACTTGGGTATCTCGTCAAGAAAAACACCAGAGAAAAAGTTTGCAAAGGCTTCAGCAGCTCTCAGACCACTCAACACGTTGCCCTTATAGTCAACATTTGGTTCGAAATCCCCCTTGGAGCGCAAACATGATATGTGATGCCAGAACTGACGAGGATTTGACCTAATATTCTGTTCAATTTTGGCCATATATGAGTCATAAGCGAGTGCTATGTGCGTTTTTAATTCAGTTCTCAAATTAGAGAAAGTCAAGTATGCATCCCGAGATTTCGTTTGTTTCCATTTACGATGTAACTTTAGCTTAAGTTCAGTATCACGAATGATATCATGCGTAAACCAAACAGGGAATCGCGTACTTATTGCACTGTTACGCTGTTTTTTTAGTAACACAGGTATTAAATATGTTGTACATAGTTTTATAAAAGTAATTTGAACTTAGATGAGCGTCTTCAATTTGATAAATTTTGTCCCATGAGACCTGAGAGAGCATCTCATATAATAGATAGATAGATAGATAACACTTTATTGTTCCACCAGAGATACAAAAAGGAGATAAAAGAAGCAAGATTACAAACTGAAAGTTAGTGTAACAATGGGAGGCCTTATCACTAAAAGTGATCTCTTCCAGGCAACCTTTAAAAATAATAAAATACAATTAGTCTTCTTGAAGTTCCAGTCTCTAGTTCTATTAATAATACTGGGTGCAATGCGATCAGAATTACGATCGACAACGATTTTTAAGGTAAAATCGAGGGGCGGATGGTAGGCATCCGGTAAGACGAGCCCTTCTGTAATTCTGACACCTGTATCTCGTGCGTCAATGCTCTCCTGTACCAATATAACATCTAACATCCTGCCATGCACATTTGTAATGTTGTTCCTATCAGATTAATTACAATATTGCAAAAATTAGAATAATAATTATTTATAAACAAGGAAGCACTATTTAGATTTAAATCACCAAAGATTATAAAAATACCTTTTAAATTATTGATAAAACTCTCGATTTTACAAAATAAACGCATATAATCGTCATCACTGGCACTTGACTTAATATAAACTACACACTCATAGACAGTACGTCCTTGGCAGACGAAACTCGCCCACAAATCCTCGCCACAGTCTGTCTCAGGCTCCTGTCGCCTACGCAAAGATATAGGTATGCGCGCGGCTAATAGAACACCTTCACAAGGCGTGCCCCTATCACCCCGTAGTACGGTCCAGCCCGCGCACGCAAGTTTTGAGTCTTCTACAGAGTTATCTAAGAAAGTCTCAGTTGTAGCTACAAGGTCATGTTCTAGCGATGAGAGGTTATTCCGCCACATGCGGAGCTTAGTTTTGAGTCCTCGCACATTTTATTGCATAATTGTGGAATGTTATGAACCAGCTGCATCGAGCTCCGATCGGCATTGCAGTGCGTTGCACTAACCGGTTTGGTGATATTGTTATCAGTGCTGACGTCATTCGGTGCGTGCATTTATCGCAGATCCATTCCGTGTGTCATACAAAGCGCGACGTCTTGAGTGTAGACATAAGAAAGTTCGCCAGTATTATTTGTCTTTAATTGGCTGGTCCCTTGACCTCCGAAACCAAATCCATTCACGGAATACAATATTGACGGGCTAAACATCTGTTTGACACAGCATACCGTATCCGATCTCAGAAACAGTTATGACAGGAAGTATAGTCTCTTTCCGTTTTAAGATTATTTTTTTCATACTTTACATAAACTTTCTGTCCGTATATCACTTTGACATGAGCTGTCAATTGTTGGATTGTAGTGTCTGTACTTAATTTTTTCACTAGTGGCAACATTGGGGCTAACAGCTGTTTTTTGATTGTCCCCTTGTTTTATTTAAACTTTATTGTTTATATGTAAATTTACTGCCCATTTCCTACTAATTTCAAGGAGTAAATTATTGTAATAAGTATTTCACTGTATACAGTTTGTGAATTTTAAGTTGTTTTGTGTAATTTGTAGTATAAGTAACAGTGCATGTTTTACCGGTTTCTTGTTGGAAAAAACACTCTTGTTATCGTTGTTGTCTCAGCCTAAGGTGCTCAATTAGATGATAATAGCCTTATTTATGATTTTGAATAACAGTTATCGAGGTAAGGATCTTCATATTCTTACTACTTTAAACATAACCTCAAATATATTCTTGTATTTATTATTTGGTTTCTCCATTCCTCATTTGTCTATCTTACAGTTACATAGTAGTATCTTATTACTCTTTCGTCGCAATGCTTACCCGTAAGACCTTCCCACGCCAAGAGGATACCAAACTCAACTTGGCTTTGAGTGAATTGAAGGCAGCAAAGGAGTTGTGTGAGGATTTAAACAGGGAAAGAGATGATAACGAAAGGAAACTATTAGACTCATTAAATTCACATAAAAATCTAAAATCGGAATTGACACTACTACACTTAAATTTATCTGAAGCTGTAGATGCTCGGGATAGGCTCCAACTTGTTGTAGATGGATTTAATGAATGTAGTTTTGAGTATGAGAAAGCTCTCACTATATGTTAGAACACCAACTATAAGAGGCCTATGCACAAATATCTCAGTTTGAAATGTCCCTCTAGCACCTTAGGTACTTTACACCAGCTTTTATCACCTTGCAATGAGCGGGCAGTCTAAGGCCGCAGAAGCGAGTTAAAACAATTAAAAAATACGTGAAATTAAATAAATACATTCGAAAAACCCAAAAAATTGTAAAAAGACATAGGTTTTTCATTAAGAATGTTAAATTAAATAGAGAAAGATTGCAGTTTATGTATAAAGTTAGATTTATATGTGTCAAAATTAGAAATTTAAACATCCAAGTACAATAATGACACTCAAAACTTTCAATTGGAAATGTGTAAGTTACAGGATAAATTAAGACAAAAAAAATATGAAAGCTCTGAAAAATTAATAAAGGAGTATGTATTGGCGATGAATGAGCTGGTTATGGACAGATCTAATAAGATTAGCAAGGAAAGCCTGATGAACATCAGTAGGAGGCTATCACTGGATCATTCATCGTCTTTATGTGCTCCGATGACTGGGCACTCACATGTCAACATACCAAGTAGCCCATCTTCTGCAAATAGTTCCCTTATGACCGCCATAGACCTAGAGACCCCTTTAGTCAAAACCAAACCTTATGTTATTACAAAAATATAATGAATATGTTTAGTGACGAAATTCGTAAATATATGGTTACTCTTTTATCGGATAAGGGACACTCCATTGTTAAATATTGCTCACCGGGCTTATCATACCATAAGTTAATGCATAAAATATTGAATTTTGAATTTAGCCCCAGCAGTACATTGTTAATATTTATTGGAAATAGGGCAAATGTTAACAAGAAACAATTAATACAATATAATAACTTGTTACTCCATTTAAAGGTAGCGAAGATTGTAATGTTCACCTTTCTTTAGAGCAAAAGCTTGCCACAGATTGAAATGATGCTATATATACATATAGCATCATTTTCATCTGAACTGAATATGACATTGCACAATTTAAATTCACATAATAACTATAATAATAGTGACAAAATGCATGTCATTGAAATTAACAGTTATGTTAATAACTCACACTATTTGACAAAAGATAATTTTTATCTTTCAAAATATTTTAAAAGACAGATAGTTCGCTATCGTAATTTTTATATACATCAGCCAAAAACTTGGCTTATGACAAAGTTCTATTGCGCAATGTAATGTCGACATTTGTAATATTAAAACTTTTGACATTTCAAATAATAAATTACACGCGAAGACAATAGAGGCATCCTCTTGCTTTATTAATATTGAAATATCAAAAAATAAATTAAATTTAATGAACCTGGTCCATCAAAATATTCAATGTATGACGGGCAAAGATTTAGAAATTGAATTATTCATGCATGGTTGCAAGATAGATATTCTTTGTATTACTGAACATTGGCTGAAAAGTAACCAGATCATGTTTAATTTCTCAAATCACCAGATTCTCTTTCAGCAGACTTAATATGATTAATAATTCTAAATCAACATATTAAATTTAAAGAACGTAAAGATGTAAGCCTATCTCTTGAAAGAGTTATATAGAAGTTACATGTATTGAGTCTAAGCAGTTCATTGTTGTGTGCGTATACAGACCTCCATCTTTACCATATAATTATTGAGGACATTTTATTTAAAACCGTAGAGGTTTTAAATAAAATGTCCTCCTTCAAATAAAACAGTTGCTATCTGTAAAGACTTCAATATCAATTTATGAGAAAACAATATTCTTACTAGGAAGTTTATAAGTCTTATGAAATCGTACAATATGTACAATGTTTTCTTGGAACCTACTAGAATAACTGCTACTAGTGCAACATGTATTGATAATATTTTTATTAATGTTAGACCTAGGTATTATTCTGTAATAAACAAACTGGAATTATAGCGGTGAGTTGGTTGTGTTCCCTAGGACTAGTAAGGTTTAAAGGAAAAAGGTTAGCTTTGTCCCAATGAATGTAGGCCGCTTAGATTGTTTTAAATGCAATTTAATTGAGAAAGTACCTAGGTTGCCCTTTCAGAATGACCCAAACGATTTATATAACTCATTGATCCACCTTATCAGTAATGAATTTAATAACATTTTTAAGCCCAAAAATTTCATAGTTGGTGATCATGCTGGTTTTAGTAAAATAATAGGTATTAAAAGTAGGTATTAGGTAGCTAGGTATTTTTAAACTTTATGATGAAAAATCTTATAACCATAAACCAGAATTTATAGAATATGTTAAGAATTATTCTGAAATTTTTAAAAGAGCCTGTTTCTGTGCTAAATCTATCTCTGCGGATCAAGAAGTAGCGTCTGAGTTTGAAACTTTTTTTTCTAATATTCCTTTGTTAACTACTAAAACTCTGACGTCGTCTTATTCTTCGGCTGAGTCGCTTCTTAAATAAAGTGTATCAGAATGCGGCACATCCTTTAAATTTTCGGTTGTCAGTGGGAAAGATATAATAAATACTTTTAATAATCTTAATATTAAAAACACGGCGGATATATGGGGGCCGTCTGTAAAGACAGTTCTGTAATACATATTATTGCCCCCCACTTGGCATCTGTGTTTAACGGTTGTGTTGCTAGTGGTGTATTTCCTGATCTTATGAAACTTAGTAGAGTGATTCCTTTGTTTAAATCGGGTAGTACATCGGATCCAAATAACTTTCGGCCTATTTCTGTGCTGCCCACGTTAAGTAAAATATTTGAAAAAAATATCGCAAATCAGTTGATAAGCCACTTTAGTAGTCATAAACTACTTCACAAAAACCAGTTTGGATTCACTAAGAATCGCTCAACTACTGATGCAGGTGTTGAATTAATGACAAATATTTTTATGGCCTGGGAGAACTCGCAGGATGCTTTAGGTGTATTTTGCGACTTGTCTAAGGCGTTTGACTGTGTGCATCATGAAACTCTCCTCAGGAAATTACACCATTACGGAATTAGGAACATGACTCTCGACCTCTTGACATCTTGTCTCTGTGATAGAATTCAAAAGGTCGATGTTAATGGAAAGCGATCTCCCGGTTCTAACGTGACAGTGGGCTTGCCCCAGGGGTCAATACTCGGTCCATTTCTATTCCTCATATATATAAATGACGTACCCTACTATGTAGGGGGTAATCAGGCATTGTGCTGTTCGCGGATGATACATCTCTATTATTCAAAATTAAAAGACAGCTGCTTAATTATGACGACGTGAACAGTGCACTGTCAATGGTTGTTCATTGGTTCAACACGAATAATCTTCTCCTTAATGAGAAGAAAACAAAATGTATTAAATTCACAACGCCAAATGTAAGACAGGTTGCAACTAATGTATAAATAAATGGCGTGGATTTAGAACTTGTAGAGTCGACTGTATTTCTAGGTACTGATCAATTATCTGGTAGATTAAGCTCAGCGGCATATGCTGTAAAGAAAATTGGATTACTAACTGATATTGAAACAGCTAGTCTTGTTTATTTCGCTTATTTTCATAGTATTATGTCATATGGCATACTACTTTGAGGATGCTCTGCAGAACTTAACACCATCTTTGTTCTCCAGAAAAGGGCTGTTTGAGCAATTTACAATTTGGCCCCGAGAGTTTCTCTTAAGGAAAAATTTATAGAAATAAATATTCTAACTGTTGCATCACAATTTATATATGAAAATCTTCTATATGTTTAAAAGAATATAAGTAATTTTGAAAAATATAGCGACATACATCATGTAAATACACGGAACAAAGATGATCTTATTGTACATTCCACTCGTCTCTACAGAATTAGTAATTCTTTCATGGGGTAATGTATACGCTTCTACAACAAATTACCCATAGATATCCGAAACATGCCTATAAATAAGTTTAAAAAGGCAATTAAAACTATACTCTGTGAGAAAGGGTATTAAAACATTTTGGATTATCTTGACGATAAAACAGATTGGGTTTGAGCAGCTCCTCAATCAGCAACATTAATCCATGATGAATAACGCAATTTTAAAAAATACAAAAAAGAAATGGTTATCAGAAAGGCCAAACAAATTAAATTAAAAGACTAGCCCGCTGAGTTTCTCGCCGGATCTTCTCAGTGGAGGCCGTGTTTCGATCCAGTGGTAGATGTAAAAAATGTAATTATTTTGATGTTTGTGAGTGCTATTGTGTGGCCTATGCAAATAAATGATTTTTGACTTTTTACTAATCTCCATACATGAAGGCTTTTCTTTTTTTTCCGTACCCTGAATTCCAGTTAGGTTTTTATTTTCACCTTTTTTTACGTCTTTTGATTGAAATACTCTCTTTTTCCTACGAACCAAGGTCCAATCATCCTTTACTTCCTCTCTTGTACTATTGGCTTCAGCTGACGACAAGGAATTATTTGTATTTATAGGTCGAATTGGGGTGATTACCACGCTCATTGACGCTGGTTTAGTGGCCTCGCGTGTATTATTTACGGGGCTGTTATTGATTTGTTAACAACTTGATGCTCACGCGGCACTACAGCGAAACTGTTTGGAACATTGTTTTAGTCATCTGAACTTCAGGTTTTGAGACACTAGAAATTATGGAAATTGAGGACAAATTTTTCTGGTCCAACTTTCCAATGAGTACTTTTATGTTTGCCGTCGATTCAGTCGATTCAGTCAATTCTTTTTGAGTAGAGTAACATATGTCTCGAATATTTTTGATCATATTTTCTTGCATATCTAGACGCTTTAACACGTCTGATATAAAACCTCGGAACTCTGCTACACATATGCAATCATGATCAACACGTTGAATGCTTACACTGCTGCTGCTTGGGCTCGACTTATGTGCGGACAAGCATCTGATGGGTGTATCCTGGTCAATAAACAATTTTCTGTAGCAAATTTAATGTATAATCATCTTGGCACTTTGACCCCGCAAGCACGACAGTCCAAGGACATTTTAACTAAATATTATGAATTAATTTAGAAAACGTACGAGACTTAAACGTCCAAACAGCGCGTACGCGCGCTAATTTTAGCTATTATTTATGCCCATACATATTATACAAAATATTACATTAACACCAAAATCTAACAAAATATATACATATATAAATAAATATATACAAATATGATAATACTATATACCGATAAATATAATTCATGACGACATAAAATGTTCTTAAGTTCTCTTCTTGAAGGCGCCCAGTGAGATGCTATTGCGGATGAAATGTGGAAGTGAGCTCCACAAGCGCACTGCGTAAACAGTTATAGAACCGTTATAGCGGCTAGAAGTGAACTACAGAGAAGAAGGGAAGTATTTGCGCTGTTTGCGGCACTCGGCAGAAACCGCGGCGCTACCAGCTTTAATGACTGTCTCTGGAAGATGCGACGGCGCTAAAGTCGCGTCCCCTACCAGAGGCCGTCCCATCTTCCAGGGAATAATTGTCATTCCATCGGGTCTCTTACCATCGTCACGCATAAGGCCGTTTGGTTCCAAAACGGCCGGCACATTGGCGGTGGCAAAGGCACGACGGATGACATCATTAATACTGGCATGCCACGATATTCTACCGGCGCTTCGGAGACATGAGAGTCCATGGTGTCCAAACTGGTCGACATTCTCACCACAACAACAGCAATGTGGCACAAAGCATTAGCCCCAATATGTAGGCATATACTTGACCTAAATGAGGTGGAGTCCATCAAATTGCCAATATGAGAGGAAGGGAGAGCCTGCAACTATAGCCCCGTCTCCCACGCACCTACGGCAAGGAGATGGGCATGCTGTGTGGAACTGCTTGTCGTTTCTAATAATTTTTTTCCGAATCAGTTGACAGATCGGCCCGTCTTATTGCCTCTGAGAAGACAGGGCGGTAGGCAAGCTTATATTAGGGCAGGCCAAATGCCAGGCATTTTTAGCTTCACCCACTCCTGATAATTCCGAATTTACATTTTTGGTGATGGTGGTTGTTTTTGGTGCCAAAATTGCATTAACTAAGGTAACATTACTGTGGGCAGAAGATAAAAATGCCGGTAGTGCAACCTCCAAACCTAACTGGTAGTAAGCCTCCAAACCTAACTGGAAGTGAGGCTTGGGACCAGGCGCGATCATCCAACTGTGTGTTAAGGATAGCGATGAGCGTATTCCTCACGATGTTGTCCACGCTTTGTTATAATTCGGTATGCTTCCAAAGAGGACAACGACGGAGGAGGCGCTCCGAAACATCATTAATTTTGAATTTTTTCTTGTATGAACGATGGCACGGATTCGTCCTAAACTGGTGAGCCTAGGAAGCAGAGTGAGCTTTTTTATAAAACTGTAATACCTGGAGATATTGATTTAAATCGTTACAGGATGTTATCTCTAGTAATGCAGTGGTCTGAAACATATAGTTGACATTTATAAAAATTTAGAATTCGACTAATGTTTTGTAATTTATTTTGTGGCTCTAAAAAATCTCCTTTAAAAACTGTTTGTGCATCACCCCCTAGTGTACCGTCATCAAGATACCATGCATTAAATTTAGATTCCAAAGTCTGTATGATAGGATGTATAGCGAGGCTAAATATGACTGGCCCTAATGGGTCGCCCTGTTGACACCCAAGTGCCAAATCTATGAGGTTATTTTGGTAAACTAATTTGGATGGGGTACTGTAACATTACCACAAGAAGTCAACAATATCTGGAATTTTGTCTTTAACTTGTGTCAAAAGGGCGCACCTATCTACAGAATTGAAGGCGTTCTTTATATCCACCTTCAGCAGGACCTCCTCGTTCTCCTTTTCTAAAAATGCTCTTACAGCGTGTACAGCCGCTTCGCAACCGCCACGAGAGCCGAAACCTAATTGTTTTGGGGCAAAGTATCAGCTAATGGCGTCCCGTTTTGAGTTGCAACATTCTTTGGCAGCGAGGCGCCGAGATATGCAACCTACTGCAATGGACCTAACACTATCATCCTTTTTATTCAGGCACAAAAATTAGCGCCATATAAAATGTCGACGATCTCGCTGTTGACCCTTCCAGATAACATACAATTTATCAAAGCAGTTATATCCTCCAAAAGAGCTATCCCAGCGGGACCACTGCTGCCTCCGAACAGGTCTTAAAGGTGTTGTGGTGACAATGAATCAAGACCGCCAGCAGAGCCGCTCGGGAAAGACGCAACTGCATGGGACACTTCATCTGCCGATACCCGCAGAACAGCATCAGCAACTGAGGGTGGCTCTGGAAGGCAAAGGTTCGCTGCTGGAGGTAGATGTTTGCTCTGTAAATTAGAAAGTGTTTCTGGTGTGTGTGAACATCAATTGTGTCACTAGAAAAAAGCAACCTTGCCGCACCCCTGACATCTCCATTACTGATAATTATTATGATTTATTGTAATTTAAATTTATTCCTGAGATATCATCATCATTCCTTTTTAAATTTGGTTTTGGTCGATATACTTGTCAAATTTGACAGAAACATCGGTAGTTGATGGTAGTTAGCGAAGCCATTAATAATAAAATATTATGCTTCCTAATTCAGATTTGAATCTGAAATAAGCCACAAAGTTGTGGTACTATCTCGGAGGAATAAGCAGAACGATAACATAATTATATTCTCACGCAAGTTACGAATATTGTTATTACTAAGGAAGAAAATGAGTCCTTTTGAATGCTTGCCAACTGTCAACACTTATTGTGGTTCTATCACCCTTAAAACTGGTTGTATTATTATAGGGTTCTTGTGCCTTATATGGTATCCAGTAAGTAAAATATTGAGGCAATACTTTCTTAACTAGCAGTTACCTGCGACCGCTTACGTGTTTACTTTGCATTTTTTTAAATATATTTGTAAATTATAGCTTATGCGTTATTTTGATATATAAACTATATTAGTGCGAAGTTTCATTAAAATCATTTCAATAGTTTTTGCGTGAAATAGTAATAAACATCCATACATCCATCTTCACAAAATTTCGCGTTTATAAAAGTATTATTAGTATTTAAGTATTATTACTATCTGTACTCTCTGCCTACCCCGCAAGGGATCTGTAGTGACGATATAAATGGATATATTAGTATTTGTGCGTAATATTTATTACTAATAAACGTTCATGTATGAGCATTTGGACGGAATTTTTAGGTCATCAACATTTACTTCAGCCTCTTTTAATTATTTATTGGTGACCGTTCCTTTCACACGGATAGCATAGAAAAAGATCACCGTAGCTCGGCCAATTTACACAAACAGCACACACATAAAGTTCACATAGAAAAGATTCAGCAGGCAACTTCCAACATATAGGTATATTATAGTATAGATTACTATACATGATATAGTGGGTGGTATAGTTCATTTATCTCTTTTTAACTGACTTCAAAAAGGAGGATATTCCATGTTCGTTTGTATGTATATTTTTTGTGCTCTTCTCTCTCTCTAAATCCATGAAACTTCATATTTTACCACTCTTCTAGATACATCATTTTTATTACATGACCTTATCATGCCAATCTTATGTTTCTACTCACACACGTACTCTTTTATTAGTGAGATTCCTAGTTGGAGTAATATTTTTTTACTTGGACTTTCAGAGCGGTATCATCTGGGACGGATATCGAATCTTAACACAATGTAGTGAGGCGACGTGCATAGTAGCAACTGCATACATATCTTTCCCGATATGTTTCACACTGATCATTCTTAGTATATTGTTCCTTATTGGGATATACAAGGTTAGTATATTTATAAGAACCATCATCATCGTAAGCTGATAGACGCCAACTACAAAGACCTCAGAGAGCTATGCTCGGCGTTTCTCTAAGTGATCGAATCAGGAATGAGGAGATTCATAGAAAAACCAAGGTCACCGTCATAGCCCTTAAGATTAGCAAGCTGAAGTGGCAATGGGCGGGCCACATAGCGTGAATATCGAACGGGCGTTGGAGCAGAAAGTTTCTAGAGTGGAGACCACGTATTGCCAAGCGCAGCGTGGGACGACCACCTGCCAGATGGACCGACGATCTTGTGAAAATCGCAAGAAGTCGTAGGATGCAGGTGGCATCGGACCGGTTACGCTGGAAAGCGATTGGGAAGGCCTACGTTCAGTAGTGGACAAGTATAGGCTGAGATGATGATGATGACAAAGACCTCCCCAAAAATCGCCACGATGACGAACTAAGATAACAGGACCCATTGACGAACTCCACCCCTTGCTGATTGCCTCACTAGGCTTCGCATTGGTTCACCAATGATCTAACCCGGTGGGGTTGGGATCGCAGGGGTGGAGTTACAGAAGACCTGAGTCCACAACGCGGGATCTACGCCTCCAAGCTTACACAAACAACAGTACAATAAGCACGAACACAAGGCCCTGCACATATTTATGTGCGGCAACATAGACCTGTCGATCAGGGTGCAATAAGCCCGGAAATCGAATCCCCATACCCGTGAGGGTGTGAGGACCTCGATGGCCACGATGACCGGCTTTGCTGAACGCATTTAGATTTTACCTGCGACCTTAATCAGGGCATCGGTTCACCTTGTGGGGGTCTTGCTACTTCACCAAACCAACCAACCAAGAATGGTAAATAAATTAATGTTATATCGATAGTATCGGTGTAAAGATGAGAAAGGGTATGTTCCGTTGGTTCAAGCATATAGAAAGAATATCAGAAGAAAGAATTACAAAACAGATATACAATGCGAAAGTGGAAGGATTTAAGTACCGGGAAAGATCTGGACTATCTTACCATGACCAAATAGACCGTGTCTTATCTGAAGGGCAAGTCAAGAGTCTTAGTAACCGGCGAGCATGTATAAGACGAACTATGAGAAAGCCAGATAGGTCTGTAAGGACCCTGTTGGGACTCTATACTCTCTGCCTACTCCGCGAGGGATCTGGTGTGATGAAACAGATAGAGATATATAAATAGTATTACAACTACTTTTATTAACTTGTACTAGATTTAAAAAAGGATTTATTTCGGAATCCTATTGGTAAATTACCAGTTTTACTTCTGTAAGAATGGCTATATTTCAAAATCAAAACTCATACATAAAATACGCATATATTTCTTAACCAGGTGAGTATACTCACATACCGCCGTGTATACACAAAATCTGATAAAAAATATCTCGTTTTATTTCAACTTCAGTTTATATAGTATAGTCAATTTCTTGTTTTTCAGGAATTATCATTCCCCAATATTTGGTTCATGTGGTGTTTGGTTCTCCTGATGTGTTATATAGTGGCGTATATTATTGTAAGGGCTATTCCTACAGATGCATGCCCTATTGGAATTTGGATATTTATTAACGCTGTTATCCGTTTAATCAGTACGTAAGTTACAAAAGCTATTTTTTTACACAATACTAAAATGAACACTCACCCAATTATAGTTTAAGCTTTCGCTACATAACCGACGGAGCAGGACGATGGCGTGACGCCAGTGTTATGTTAGGTCCGGCCACTTGTGATTTAAAAAACATCAACAATTTACCCAAATAATCCTTATTTTATATTTTTATGTCAAATGTTGCACTACTACAGGTATCCTACAGCATAGTCGCTCACACGTGAGATCTTCTGAAGATCATGGTCTTGTTCAGACTCCTCTTGTGTGGTATATTAGTGTTTACTTGTTAGCCAGCAGACAGGTAGAAACCAAATTTGTAGTTGTGCAGAAATTAGACTTAAGTATTAAAATATGCAACTTTGATGAAAAACCGAAGTTTATAAAGCCATATATTGCTGATTGGCACTTTTGAATTAGTGTAGATGTGGAAACGGTAATTCAGCAATAGAGCCGTAGGAATCTATGATCTAGGGATATATTGGTATATATATATATCGGTAACGCAAAACTCGCTAAGAAATACAATGCTAGCGTTCCGCTTGCATTTACTCGTATATGGGCATCCCGATCCCACTATGCTTCGTTTGTAATTACGTCGGGCGCGACGACACACGACGGCGACGAGACGCGACGGTTGCCGTCACACCGCGTGGCATCTTCCGTATAGTTCAGAATCAGAATATTTTTTATTCATGTAAACCATTACAGTATTTATAAATCGTCAGAAAAGTAACAAAGACTCTACCGCCGGAACTCTTTGGAATGTCATTCCTGTGGAGAAGAAGGGCAAGAAACACTCTTTTAAAATAAAAAATAATTTCATCTACATTATGTTGTGGGGTATTTGAGAACAATGTAGGTTGATTATCAGGTGAGTCTAAGTTAAAAAAACGAATAATACTATTTATGAGAATGGCTACATGGTTCCCTCATTTACAAAAATAAAAGTACACAAAAAAATGACATTATGTTAAATTAATAGAAGGAAGAGAGGGAATGTTAACTAACAACAGTTGAATAAGTGGTCATGACTCAAGTGGAGCTGAATTAGCATCTATCCAAGCATTTTTATCTTTTAAATAATCTTTTATTGAATAATAAGCTTGCTTACAAAGTGTTCGTTTTACACAAGCTTTGAACTTATTTTCACTAAGTTTAGTAACGTCAATTGGAATTTTGTTATAAGTTCAGTGCATTACAACTCCTCATTTCCCGTACGCATTGCGTCACCATCCTGCCTCGTCCGTTATGTGCCCAAGCTATTAGGGAACCGTTTACGTAGTTTAGCTCAAAGACCATCGAAGATCACATTTAAAAAAATAGAACGAAGTCCAACACTAACAACTTACTCCTATGTCGTGGGTGCGATTACAAAACATGAATTGCACATTCACAAACTTTTAACCACTGATCCAAGCCGTCCGTATGGACTTGTTTTCTCATATATAGCCCACGCAATCAGAGAAGTTCGGCAGCTCGAGCGTGAATCCTGTTAATGTTTTGGAGTAGTAGAGTATAGCGTTCTATACTGGGTTACAGCTCAAATGTAGGTTGACTTGACCGCCAAAGTGACATAATTACTACGCTTTACTGGTGAATAAGACATTTGGAAGTCCTAACTCCTCCTCCCACCTCACTGAAAGGCCGGCAACGCATCGCGACTGATAGTTCTGATGCACATGGACAGCGGTGATTATTTATTATCAAGCAACCCGCAAATTCATTTATCCCCTCTTCCATAAAAATTATTGAGCACATTAGGATATCATAGGTATCATAGGTATTAGAACATTAACTATCAATTGCTTTAACGGTGAACGAAAACATGGTGAGGAAATCTGCATGCCTAAGAGTCTCTCGAAGGTGTGTGAAGTTTGCCAACCCGCACTGGGCCAGCGTAGTGGACTATGGCCTCAAGCCTCTCAGTTTGAGAGGAGGCCCGTGCCCAACAGTTGTACAGTTTCTCAACAGGGCTTATATTATTATTATTTATTGTAGGTATCGAAGAACGACTTTCACGATTATATCGAGAAACTATAAAGTACACGATCCGAGTTTAGAACCACAAACCTAGTAATTGCGAGGCAAACATGGACATACTACACCATTACTGCTTTTATTGATTTCAGTTGCCTTTTATTTCCTGTTGGTCGTAAACAGTTACAACCTCGATATGGAGAACTCGGATTAAACCTGCCAACTTGAAAATAATGAAATACATGATTAATAATTTGAGAAATAAATAATCGTGGATATTTAGCTAAGTGATAATTAAAATATTATCTTAATTCTACTTAATATTTTACTAAGATATGAATAAAAATACCTCTCACGCTCCGTTATCTAAAAGGATCGGCAGAAGACACATTGTAACTCTACATTTCACTAAAATAATGTATTACTTATATACTTATTGTATGTATACACGCATATTTGTGTTAAAATAGATGTATCCTACTAATGTTATAAATATGAAAGTTTATATGTTTAGATGTTTGTTGCTCAATCACGCAAAAGCGGCTAAACAGATTTGGGTAAAATTTGACACACAGATAGTTTATTACTTGGATTTACACAATAGATACTTTTTATCTCGGAAAAATACAAAGTTACTGCCTTCCTTCTTCTTCTTCTTAGCATTTCGACGGCATACATGCTATACTTACATGGAAGCAGACCACATTGACTGCATTGACGGAGGCAGCCATCAAGTCCAGCTGCATAAAGGTGGAAGGGAAAGGAGCACGATATAAGGTGGATCATTATTTGGGTTACACCGCACAAACGCCAACACAAATTGGTACCATCTGTAAATACCCACCTGAACATGTTTTCCTTGCTCTGACTTACCTGAGCCCGAAATGCATTTAAATATTCCAGACAGGCCATGGTAATTTATGTCCAGGGAGACGCTCAGCTCTCAGAGTCTCAGCAGGTGAAAAATGAAATTTGCTAGGGATACTTATTCCTTCCAGAGATTGCACCTCGCTTTTGTTGGCTCTAAGGTTAATGGTTCGACGCACTTAGCCCTTTGGGCTTTTTAGCCTTTTCTGCACTGGATTGTGACTATGCATGGGGTGCTGTGGGTTACCCATCCTGGCTCTCTCTACAGAGCTCAGCACAGCCCTGCAAATATCTGGAGACGCTATGCCAGCCAGTGGATACAGCAGTTTTACCGGAGTCGGTTTCAGACAGCCTGTGATAATCCGGCAAATTTAATTTAGTGCTGTATCCACTAACCTTGTGTGGGCGGAACGACTCTACACAGGATACGCATACTCCCTAGCAGAAATGCGCCACAAGTAATGCCGACATCTGGATGTCCGCATTGCTTGTGGTGAGGCTCCCCACATAGTTGTAGTAAAAAGCTGAAGTAATTTTTATGCGGGCGTGCTGCTTCTTTTTAATGGTTTCGCAATTTTTCCGGTATGCAAGGGACCTGTCGAGAATGATTCCCAGGTACTTAGGACAGCGGTTATGGGCTATAGGCACACCCTGCAATGTGATGTTGAGCCTACGACCTGCTTGATTGTGGCGTAGATTAAACACGCAAGACTCGGTCTAAGGTTCCTGTCTAAAGTCAACGCGGACGAATTCGCGGGCAGAAAGTATTACATATTATCACAGTAAAGACGTGTAAACAGGAGGACATCTGTCTATATGTATCTTAGTAGTAGCACGTATATACGTATAGTCTATTCTAATCAAACTTTGAAACTTCTTTCAGTCAATATAAAAGCGTCGATTTCTAGCTAACAGAATTTTTCATTACGATGTCTTCAGAAATACTGTCGCTTTCATATTACACTTGTTTGCAATCACAACTAAAACATCTAAAAATAGTGAAGAGTTGTTTTTTTGTATAGAAACATTGATAGCCTAGTGGTTAGACTGTTGGACTCCAAAGTCAGAGTTCTCGCGTTCAAACCCATGCACGCACTTGCTTTAACGGTGAAGAAAAACATCATGAGGAAACCTGCATGCCTAAGAGTTTCTCGAAGGTGTGTGAAGTTCGCCAACCCGCACTAGGCCAGCGTGGTGGACTATGGCCTTAACCCTCTCAGTATGAGAGGAGGCACGTGCCCAATAGTGGGACAGTTTCTTAACAGGGCTAATATTTTTTTTTGAAATAAAAACGTCTGGAATTTATTCCTGTGTTTTGATTGAATTATACTATAGGAACCGCGCGCGTTTACGCTGGCAAATGTACGCGCGCGCTTAATAAGTCTTCTGGGCAGAGTTTAACGGTAAGATAGCTACCTGTTGATACTGCTAGTACTGAGATGATCTACTATTTACATATACTAGTGGTCGCCCATTGGTCGAAGTTCGACCTACTCTTTCATCGTTTGCTGGTTATGTTTGACATTCAGTAAGACTATAGACAAATAATATTAAAGACAAACAATATTAATCTATTCTCAATTTGACCACAGACGTTAACAATAAACAAAAGAGTATATATGTGTGTGTGTGTGTGTGTGTGTGTGTGTCAAAAACATCGTAGTGTGTGTAATGTTTTTCTTTATTGATTTAATGTATTTTTATGCATAATTTTAAAAAAATATTAGCATTCTGTACTTTTTCTCTATATAAATTATAAGTGTGGGAAATTTCATACTCCTCCGTCGGCGCAATTTTCGTAAAAAGGGGTACAAAGTTTTTGCTTCACGTATTAATATAATGATGTCTACTGTAGTATTACTGATCACTTAAATAGTTTGTGCTAAACCCTCTGCAAGTACATAATTAATCTAAGCTGCTGCTTGCTTACCTATGCACACAAAAAACGCTGTCAAATCGAAATTTTATTCCGTCTTTGAAGTCGATTAATCACAACAAAGTAATTTATAGATTAACCTTCAAACTCGACAACCGAAATCCTCTTAATAATCCTGGGAGTGTATTACCTTTCTCATATCAAAGCTTTATGAGTATAATAGCCGTGTTTCTAACAATGAAGTCATTACGGAAATGGGTTCTTTGTTCCGATACCATTTCGAAATGTACTCGTAAAATTACAAACGTTTATAGATATGACCGTCACAGCTTAAACCAGATACTCTGCTGTATTGTATTAGCGACCCTAGAACGGAAACCTACGCCACACCAATACGCGTGCATGCCCTTATGTAAATCTATCTATCTATCTATCTATAACCTCACGCCAGATCCCTTACGGGGTAGGCAGAGAGTACAGAGTTCCAACAGGTTCTTTCCTTACATACCTCTCTGGCTTCCTCGACTCTCATAGTTCGTCTCTCGTGCCCTTATGTAAATATAAGGGCATAACCGAAATTTAGTTTTTTTTTTTAAATATCTTTATTCTTATTATTAAATCACATTGAAAAACAAAAATATGATTTTCTAAACTAGCTATAGTATATCAATAGTTGTTCTCATGTTACATTGCTAACATTCAGAAACACGCTTCTGCAGTTTTTGTTTTCATACTTAGCATAGTAGGTAGATGGAATTTGACTACGTTATAGCTTTTTAAGCGCGTTTACGTATAGTTAAATACTATTGCGGTTATTGGTTTTTATACCCTTTTCACACATTCACAGTTTCTGTACAAGCTTTCCGTAATAAGTATATATGATATAATTCGTAAGTAATATGAGTATTCGGACATAGTACTATTGCAGTTACGGTAACATATGCAAGCTTGTTTGATTGTGCGACTAAACATGTATGTTATAACATACATTCTTACATTACTAATTAGTCGCAGCACTATTTATACTGAAATCGTTCAAGAAAACGAGCGATAAAGCCAGTAAGGCCCTTTGATCCGGCTGGCATTAGTGAATAATATACGCGCGCAATACTTACAAATATAGGGACATGTGTTGGTTACATTTGCAGCGTAAATTATCTGTTCTATTCAAATTGTGGTATGGTAATTAAAGTCAATGAAAACAAATAACCACACATCGCCTCGTAACGTTAGATGTTGTGGTTAGGGATGTCAGAGACCACGATTTTGTATATATTTCAAGTGACTTATATGCATTTTGCTAGCTTTTATTTAACTTTCAATTTTTGTTTGTTTTTTTAGATCAAATCTTGTAAGCTGTATTAAAACCACTTCCTCTAATCACACGAAGTTCAATTTTGACATGTTGGTTCAGTTCCGATACCAATGCACTTTTATGGTGAACAGATCTAATTTAACACCCAGTATTGGCTCCGGACGAAAAAACCCTTCAACGGCCAACAGCATAGATAGGAAATTTTGCATAAAAACTTACATTTCAAACAAATATCTTCCTTATGAACGGGTAGGTTACAAAGTCTGTATATCTTGGATGCGTCTTCAATAAGCATAGGAAATACACTGCAGACATAGAGAGAAGAGTGAATGCATGGAATAAAGTGAATGCGGGGCATAGAGTGAATGTTGCGATGGAAAGCTACTTGGGACCTAAAAGGCCATGCATAATGAAATGCTTGTCCCAACGCTGTTATACGGCAGTAAGGGCTGGGTATGTAAGAAGGAGAACGAAAGCAGGATAAATGCGGTACTAATGCCAGCTCTGTAGAAGATGTGCCGTGTCCTACTTACCGACCGTCGTCGCAACAGCGTAGTAAGAAAGCGCGTAATGTAGGTACCGGGGAAAACCTAGACTACCTTACCATGACCAAATAGACCGTGTCTTATTCCAATGGCAAGTCAAGAGTCTCTGTAACTAAGGAGCGTGTATGAAACCAACTATGAGCGTAGATGAAGCTATAGAGGTCTGTAAGGAAAGAACCTTTTGGAACTCTGTACTCTCTGCTTACTTTGCAAGGGGTTTGGCGTGATGATATAGATAGATAGAAAAAAGTTCATATTTAACAAGCTGTTACCCAGAACTGTGCACGCGTTTATTCTGTAATTCATTTTGGAATATCTTTATAAATTATAACCTATATATTTTGTAGCATAAGCTCTAATACGTGCAAAGTTTCATCAAAATCCGTCGAGTAATTATCTACACAAACTTTCGCTTTCATTATATAAGTAGGATTATTTATCCCTATTTTCGAGCAATGATCCTAAATATATTTAGAAAATAACAAAAATAATTAAATTATATGTGTAACATATGTACAAGCGCCGCGGAATACTCAAATTTCGGAATAAAAATTTTAATTTGTACACACCATAAATGAAAACAAAACGAAACATAAACTAAAAATGTCATAACCATAAAATGCCAGCCCTAAAGTTATTGACACACCAACAGCAGATTATTATCGTAAAACGGAATGGGGCTAATATCGCAGACGACTCAGTTGGCTAATAACTTCCTTCATTAGTCACTATTATTCTGGAATACAGTTCCTGGACTTAATGCGGCATGATGATCATTTTACAAAAGCACCGAAATAATAAAACCATACTAAATTCGAAATTACCTCTGTCTGTCTATCTGTTACCTATTCACACCCAAACCGCTAATCAGATTTTGATCAAATTCGGCAAGGAAATATATTTCATTCAGAGAAAGGAAATAGGCTACTTTTTGGTTAAAAAAACTTGAGGATGTGTACAGGCCTTAATATAACGCCAATGGAGTTGTGGGTACAGCTAGTATGTAATAAATATTATGATAAGAGGAAGAGAACTCAAATGGTGATGATGATGACACTACATCAATATTTTTTAAGAGACGTCCACTGGAAATCAAAAGCCTCTCCCAAAGATAACCGCGACGACGGGCTTTGTGCTGTCCGCCACTACTAAAGATAAATACAATATAAATAACCCCATTCAAGCCCCGACAGTACCAGTCATAAAAAAATAACATTCACACCTATATTCCCTAGACAGGAGCGGGAGAGGTATGGAGGAGTAAACACCCACATTTTGCCGACGATGTCAGGTCTCAATTCGGTGGCGATTTTACTGTCGTTATAATTAGAACAGTTCCAATTTCTGGACTGCTACTCACATTTTTCCGATAGATAACTTTGTCCGACCTAGCATTAGAGTTCGAGACCTCGATGTTTCCAGGGATATTCCCCAGATGGCCTCGGACCGGCATCGGAACCTCGGGATGGCCAGACACACCACGCACCAATGGACCAACGAGGTACTACAATTATCATTGAGAAGGGGATTATGAAGATGCATCGTCATCAGCTTCCCTCTTCCCCTTTTCGTGCGACTCATCGCGGTCCTGTGTCTATCTACTCCTAGTTATTTATTCAACTCTAGATATATCATCTGCTCATCGAGCCACTGGTCTGCATACTTGTCTTTTGCAAGTTCTGTGCCACTACTCCGTCAATATCTTACTTTATCTTTATCATTCTACTTCTCGAAACATATTCGGCCTACTGCCACTTGAAGATTATCTGTTGCTTATTCGTGTATGTACTGTACACAGACTTAAATGTTATAAGAATTTAGCTTTTCAACTTTTTTTTAATATGGTCCAAACATAATAATCTCTCTTGATCTATATAGCGTATAAAAAGCCAATAAACCTTCCTACTAATATTATAAATGTGAAAATTGTATGTTTAAAATTTTGTTACTCCATCACGCAAATAGGGTTTTAGATGAAATGTGGCACACAGTTTATTACATAGATCAACACATAGGATACTTTTTATCCCGAAAAAATGTTAGGTTCCAGTCTATAGTCAACGCGGACAAAGTCGGTGGCAGGAACTAATAAAAATAAGACTTAACTGACCCACTGCTGGGCGAAATCCTTCTCTTACAAATTGACGTGATACATTAAGTCATACTCGATCACGGACCCAGTGCGGATTGATGGTGGCAAAGTTATAACTTCTTGCTGTTGGAAATTATCAAGTCGCTTATAAGGCTTTCAACTTAACGACTATTATATTAAGTAGTGACCAGGACCAACGGCTTAACGTACTTGTCGTAGAAATGTTTGAATATAGAAATGCTACAAACTACCTACATCAGATCGACCAAGACTAACGTTGCTTAACCTTGGTAATCGCTAAGAATACCACGGTCGTACTAACTACGAGTACCTCAAAAAGCAATGGTCTTCACATTTTTTCACCTCCCAACCTTACATCTACCGCTGGAACTAAGGGCTTAGCACAAAAAAAATGGTCGTTAGCGTAACACTAGCGAATTGATATGCTATTCTTGTCACACTACAAATTTACTAAATAAGCAAGAACGTGACAGCGCACTCACTCGCTAGCCTTACGCTAACGGCAGTCTTTTCATGCTAAGTCCTTTGATCGTTATAATAAAACGGAATTGATATAGCAGTCGACTCATTTAGCTAACGACTCCCTTCATTATTCATCGTTATGCCACGTACGAATACAACGCTGCCTCATCATTCCAAATTGTTTCAGTGACTATCATAATATTTTGTACAAAAATATTTGCCACAACTTGTGTTAGTCTGTTAACATAACGTGTCTTTTGACCAAATTTAAAATACGAGTTTCAAGGTAGGATTTTCGTTAAAGGAAGAAATTAAAATAGGAGGTAGAATCTACTTGATGATATTTTTTTGTATTCTTGTTATTTTCTTGTTATGTATGGATTGTGTAAGGCAGGGTTTCCCAACATTTCTTTTGTTAAGCCCCCCCCGGATTATAAACAATATTATCATGTTCCATTTTCCTTTAATTTATTAATTCCCATTAAAAAAGCACATTATTTTAACAACTTTTTTTTTATTTTAATTCTAAGTTATACAAAATAACTTTCAAACAAATTTAAAATGTTTTTTATCGCAATCATATAGGTATGTAATTGAAACACTTCCTGAACTTCTTCTGAACGATGACGTCGTATTTTGAAACAGTGTATAACAAGAAACAGAATCAATTAATGTGATACTTTGATGTTTAATTTACGCGGTTTTTTTGTGTTCAGCTCCCCTTCATAACTCCTTTTAATCCTCACTATGCCCCCCTGGTTGGGAACTTCTGGTGTCTTCTGCCACTGTCCAACATTTTGTCTCGAGAAAAGTCTTGCCACCCTAGAGGGTTAGCACAACCCTGGATGTTTTTTTTTGACAAATGGACGGTTTGAGACCAAAATGAAGGAATCGTCTTTTTAAAAATTTAGGAACACAGAATGACTTATTTAAAAAAAATTAAATAATGTCTCCATGTACTAAAATATCCTAATAAGTACCTACTTTCCTTGCGTGTACCGTAGCCGTAGAACGCCCTGAAAATTTTGTTACAATATTTCGGAGACGGAATGCGGTACTGGACCCTGGCTAATAGGAGTGACAGTGGTGGGTTTAACTCCATGCAAAAAAGAGTGCGGAATTTATGCGGGTGTAACATTTTTTTTAAAATTCATATATATTGATATGTAAAAGGACTACTAAAGTAAAGTCTTATTGGTAACTTTAGATATGAAAGGAATCAAGGCATTTGTTGCTAACTCTTCTGCAAAAACCACCTCTTTTTAACTCTATAATATAAAAATGATAACATAAGCCTATACTGCCCCACTGCTAGGCGAATGCCTTCTCCCACAAATTGAGGTGAGAGAGATTAGGTCATATTTCACCACGCAGACTCAGTGTGGTTTGGTGGAGACAGGCTTGTGGCCGCCCGCTGTTGGAACTTATCAAGCCGCCTATAAGGCTTCCAACTTGGCTTAGCGACTGCCACATTACATGGTAGCTGGGACCAACGGCATAGCGTACCTTTCAAAGCGCGGAGACGTTCGAATATAATAATGCCACAAACGGCCACCCATCTCCGGTTGATCAAGCCGAATGTTGCTTAACCTTGGTGATCGCAGAACACTGCGGTCGCACAATCACCTCTCTCTTTTTGTAATGTATTATTAACTAAATAATTTTTTTTTTTTGTTTGCAACCTGCTGATCATACTTTATTAAATCCATTGTATTATTTTGCTATAAAGCCTCATCATGTTTTATTTATGTACCCACTATGTCTGCTATCTACAGACATCAGAGAGCGGCTAATACTAGAGATCAATATTTAAAATTATTTATATTTATAAATTATAAAAAGGTCCCACATTTCCGTTGTTCTAAAACAACGAATTATTCACCTTAACAAAACTTATTAATAACGATCTCTACTCGGCTTTTCAACACCCAAGTCATTGCATAGTTGCCATTAATAACATTTTAAATAATAAAATAATGCGAAGAAAATTTAAAAACACCTAATTCAGGTTCAAAATTAATATATTGTCTAGACGTTCAAAACTAAACGTGTACTTCATTTATTAGCTTTGACATTTATAAAACGAGCTTTTTTTATCTTAAAAGAAGAAAATGTTTTCTTTTTTTTATTCTTCTTACATTTCTCAAATTTGTAGTTCTTGCTATTTATTATATCGACGCAATATTATAAGGGGGCAATCAACTCTAAGTAGAGTTAAGACGCAGGCAGATATTTGGAGGCATCCATCACAAATGGAACCTTGAAGTGAAGCTTCGTACCCTCTTTTAAGGTTTATTACGTGGTATTCAAAATCAAAAAAAGATTTTGTTTTCATGTCGACCAAAAAGTAGTTATGAATAGTGAAAAAAAGGAAAGTTTTTGATTACTTTAGACTCTACCACCCTTTCGGAATATCATTCCTGTGGAAAAGGGCAAGAAACTCCACGGTTACTCTTTTGAAAAATGAGAGTTTTACAGTCCTATTTGTATACATTGCGTATCATGGAGTATGGGAGAAAAGTGTCCTATCCTGCTGGGAATACAATGATAATGGAATAGAGTGAACTATGAGAGTATAGGAAGCAAAACAGGTTTCGCTTCCTCTACTCTCTCTACATCGGTAACTATAATTTATATCGATTGCCATGGATGGATTGAAATGTGGATGATGAGGATACTCATAGTTTTCCAAACATCATTGACCACCGTTCACGGAAAAATAGTATTCATAAATAAAAGGAAAATCGTTCTTACACTACCCAGAATTCCAATACTTTTAGTCCCACTTCTCACATCTATACAGTTAGAACAATTTCCAGAAGCCGGTACCGTATCAATAAGTGACATAGTTTGATGTTCTTCATACATTTTATAAAACACATAGTTAAAAAATTAACGAAATAAATAAAAAACAATCAATCCTTTTTCAATTATAAAAAAATCTACTAATAAATTAACTGTCAAGAAAAAAAAAACTACAGAAAATTGCTATAAAAAATAAAATGTCAAGACAAAATGTCACTGCTATCAACAAACTTCAACTCATAAACAAAAGGTTACAACCAAAGAGAATAAATATGAAGAAAATAAGTTTTCTCGTCCATAAAAATATAATAAAACGTTTAAGTAACGAAATAAGTAAACCAGCCACAGCCGAGCGTCTCCATGCTGTACTTAATACGAGACCTGTACTTAGTACAACCTTACACGAGAGGAGTCACGGACAAGATCATGAAGCGTGCTTCAATTAAAACATTTTATAAGCCGCCGAAGAAGATCAGTAAATTTTTACCATCTGTCAAGTGTCACATCCCTCTACAAGATTCAGAAGTATACAAGCTTGATTTTCAATGTGGTCTCTCTTATATACTCGTAGCACAAACAAAAAAACCGGTAAATTCTCGGGTTAAAGAACACATAGCTGACCTAAAACACCGTCGCTCAAAGAAGTCTGCAGTCTGTGAACATGTCTTTGACCGCACCCGCCATAACATCAGATTTGATAGACCACAAATCCTCGTAAAAGAACACCGATTCCTAACAAGAATGGTTCGCGGGGCTATTGAAATTAAAAAACATTTTACTTTCAATAGAGAAGATGGTTGGGTGCTTCCTTCGAGTTGGGATCCAGTAATTGATATAATCAAATCCAAAACCAAGCATAACACTGCAAGACCTCAAGACACGGTGAGCTCATTCTGCGTAGATCAGACCAACAAAAATAATTAAGGAGTTTGAGTGTACCCCGAAACAACCATGCCTTTTGTACGTCTAACACCTCAGTCCCTCCCGTGACCATGGGTGCGGCAAAGTACTCGCTACGTCGGGAACGTAAAAATCAAAAATAAAACGCGATTAAATCCAAAAAATAGTTTAATTCGGGCTACTATTCAGTCAGCGAGCCACATCTTTGGCTGGGACCGAAGTGATGATGGGTCGTCACTTTTCATAAGGTGAGATAGAGGTCCATAGCTGACCAGTCCTTAATCAAAAAAGTCCTCCCGTCGCGTCTAGCTGTCTGTATGAACGCGATGAACTCAATAACTACCGTATGGATTTCATACGGTTTTCACCAATGGACGGGTATGAATGGATGACCGAATGTTTATGTATATAATTCACCCGTGTGAAGCCGGGGCGGGTCGCTAGTAAAAAGTTAATTCGATTTACGAGGTAAGAACGATTTGGCTATGGAATAACTAGTGCAGTATCTACTTTCTCTCAAATTGACGCCACTTGCTACCTAACTATCCCCTAATAGGAAACTCAGCTATAAGTTTAACAGACATTTGCTAATAGTGTCATAAAGACTATTACCACAGTTGATACAGTTATGGAAACAGTGGAACATTTACTTATTAAAGATTCGAAGACAACTAACGCACACAGACGCACGTTGCATGGCTTTTAGGAAGTTCTCAGAGAGTGCCCGCTGAAAATTTCTCAGAGACTGAGCGGGCCTGTGTGCATGAATGTTATTCGGACCGCTAGCACTAAAATGCTCAACTGCTTACATATGTTAAATGTGCTATTGACCAGTTATTTATAGCTCGAGAGCATGATTTGGTTTCAAATCTATTGAGATGTTCTCAGTAGTTCAGAGTCTGGAATTTTCTTCAGCATAACAGCTATAGGCTATAGACTCAGAATCAGAATATTTTTTATTTTAGAATTTGTAAATCGACAGAAACAGACACAGCATACTACTGCCAACTGGGCTTGAAGCATGTAGTCATTACTATGTTTATTTTTCCAGTATTCCAGTCCAGTATTTAAGAGTTGAAGCCGCTCTACTCATAGGATTGAGGAGTCGCCGGCAGAAATAACTCCTAGTGTAGGGATTGTGTAGTGTAAGAATACACTACATCTGCGTTCTAGATGTCATAAGCTATGAAAATGTTTTAAGCCCGATCAAATAAGCTAATGCAATGCAAGCAGCGTAGCAATATGATCTGATCTCCTGATTACCTATTGTTTTAAATAAGGGCATAAACTCGACGCCTTTCGACGCATTGAGTTCTAAAACAATATAAACGTCAAACGGTAAAAGTGTGTGAAGGTGTCAGTCATATAAAAATGTGTTGTTTATACGGTACGCCACAATAATCATGACCGTTCTGAATGTAAGCAATGCTGCTGCAAACCGATGCGCAGAAAGCAAAGTATCTTTGCGATTTGCACATCGGTACACGACTATCTGGACGTATTGTATACGAATCGTTCCTATTAGTCTCTGAAAGCAGATTCCAGAACATAGGTCGTGGTAAAAAAATAGTTATGTGTATCCTACTTTGAATTTTGTACAACATGAAATGGCAATACTGCTCCAGTCAACAGGCAACTGTCAGTTGACTCCTGTCAAAATTTGAACAAGCTGCGTCATTTAGTTTGTGTTTGGCAGCCGTTGATAGCAGACTACCGCGTGTTTTGAGAATAAAATGGAAAAAAGTGAATTTCATGTGCTCATTAAGCATTATTTTTTGCTAAAAAAAACATCACTCAAACCAAGACTAAGCTTGATAAATATTATGGGGACTCTGCATCATCCATTTCCATGGTAAAGAAGTGGTTTGCTTAATTTCGATGTGGCCGTACAAGCACGGAAGGTGCCGAACGTTCTGGACGCCCAGTTGAGGTCTCTACAACGAAACAATTGAAAAAAATCACGTGAGAGAGATTGTGGAAGCCATAGGCATCTCATATGGCTTAGTGGTTTTAATTTTGAATGATCATTTGGGTATGAGAAAGCTTTCCGAAAGACGGGTGCCGCGTTTGCTCACAATCGACCACAAACGCAACCGTGTGATAATTTCGCAGGAATGTTTGGCGTAGTTCAACCGCAATATGGACGAGTTTTTGCACCGTTTCGTAACCGTGGACAAAACGTGGATCCACCACAACACACCGGAGACCAAATAGCAGTCAAAAAAGTGGGTTTTTCGGGATGAATGGGCGCCAAAGAAGGCAAAGGTGGGTTTGTCAGCCAATAAAATTATGGCGACCGTTTTTTAGGATGCACGCGGTATAATCCACATTGACTACCTTCAAAAGGGGAAAACAATCAATGGCGAATATTATACCAACTTATCGGGTCGATCCAATGAGAAATTGAAAAAAAACGACCGCGTTTGCCCAAGAAAAAAGTTCTTTTTTACCAAGATAATACAAGGGTGCACACATGTGCAGTTTCCATGGCAAAAATCCATGAATTGGGCTACGAATTGCTCCCTCATCCGCCCTATTCTCCAGATTTAGCCTCGGGTGACTATTTCTTGTTCCCAAACTTGAAGAAATGGCTCGGCGGAAAGATATTTGACTCTAACGACGAAATCATCTCACAAACAAATGCCTATTTTGATGACCTCGTCAAATCATATTTTTCGGAAGGGATAAAAAAATAGGAGAAACGTTGAACTGAATGTATAGTACTCAAAGTAGACTATGTTGAAAAATAAAATAAGTTTTTATCTATGAAACACAGGTTGTTTCATTCAAAAAGTCACGGACTTATTGACCCGCCGTAAACGGAACACCATCCTATTTTTGTTATTATCTATTCTGTTTTTGTAAAAAATTGTTTTGTCTTCGAAAAGGATGTATAATGAAGAAGTATATAATACTTCTACTATACCATCCAGATCCCTTGTGGAGTAGGCAGAGAGTAGTTTCGAGACGAGCTTTTCAGAATGCTTCAAGCTTTTCAGAATGCTTCAAGAACTTATCACTTATTAAGAACTTATCTTCTGATAAGCTGGTTATAAGTAATAAGTGATACTTTGTCTCTATAGTCTATTCCAATCAAACTTTAAAACTTTTTAGGCACACCATAACAATTTTTAGATGTTTTAGTTGTGATTGCAATGTAGTGAAGGCGACAGTATTTCCGGAACATCGAAATGAAAATGCTGTTAGCAAGAAATCGATGTTTTTATGTTGTTATGTTTTTATGTATTTCAAAAAAAAACCACGCCACTCACTGGGACTTATTCCTGTGTCGTGGGTGCGTTTACAAACATGGAGATATACATACACAAATACCCAGACCGAAATAAATAATTGTGGGTCACACAAAGATTTGTCCCTTGCGGAAATCGAACCCGCGACTATTAGACACAGTGGGCGGAGCGGTTTAAGCTCTTTACCACTGCGCCAAATCGTCATGGATAGGTATTGAGATATATTCTATAGAAAAACTCCATTAACCTTGTCTGAACTAGGATTCCATATCAAGGCATTGGGATAGCCAATAGAGTGAGGCAGCCAAAGTAACAAAAAATCACGTTATAAATACACGCTAAGTACTTAGCTCACAAGCTGACTGTTAAAACCTGTTAATAAGTTGACAATGACGTCGATAAATCCCCGTATGAACCCCAGCATATCGCATCTCTCACAGTTCACTGGACAGCCAGAATAATCCCGCAGTATATCAATGTAAATTGTGTGAAAACCCCCCTTAAATCCGGCACGGTAAGCCGGCAATAAACGTTTAATTGAATCGCTGACAATGCAATTAAGGTGATATAATTGAAACAGGCGTTACATGTTGGGGTGTAAGTACTTTGTTTCTTGTGTATAAGATAAATTAGGTTTGTGTGTGCGACGTCAACAATCTTAAATTGATTTAAGGAAACTAATAGCTTAGCATGAAGACGTCGCGTCGACGAGTAAGCTTGTTGTCACTTTCATATGTGTTTAGTTAAATTACTGAGTGAAAAGGATAGCATATCAACTCTATAACGTCACGCTAACGTCGATGTCTCGTACTTGTCACTGTACTATTTGAATGAGTATTTAGCTATTTGAAACCTAGGTTATATAATACAGGGCGAGTGTTCCACTTTTTTATTCATGAAACGAGACCTTAACGAGGAAAGCCGATAGAATATAATAAAATGTATGTATTTATATCATTACGCCAGATCCCTTGCGCGGTAGACAGAGAGAACAGAGTTCCAACAGGTTCTTTCCTTACAGTCCTCTCTTGCTTCCTCCTTTCTCGGACAACAATAACAAGCTCAATATGTATAAAATTTTCGCCTCTTTCATTTTTATTGTTGGAACTATTTGAACACACACTCGTATCAAACAATCAAAATACAACAATACCACCACCAAGTTAGCGTAGATCTCTCACACAGGTCATTATGGCACAAAAGAACATCTACATAAGATTAACTTATCCAGCGGTGGTGCAGAAACTAAAACGCACATGAAGCACGTCCTCTGCAAGTGACGCACTGGAGGCGCGGTAAATAAATCTGCTGGGGTGGCCACCCCTAACAGATTTATCCAACTCCAGAGGAATTTTGGCTCTTCCCCCTGCCGGAATCTACAATCAGGTACAGAGAGTGTTTGAATCCACAGGTACGTAGGAGGATCAGGGCATAGCGTAGCACAAAAAATGCAGCGGCAAGAGTCCAACCCATCCCGTGAACTTTCTTCCAAAACTCGTGCAACTACACCCAAGACACTATATTTACAAACAGGTAACACCCGGTACCTACATCCTGTCCCTTTTGTGTTATAAATCTGTTTAAATGATAAATGGAATAAACTAAATTTATAACCACGCACAGCGTACACAATGTTTCCACGATTGTGCATCGTTTTATAATGAACGCTGTCACATATTTTCACAACACGACCATTTCTACGTCGTCCCGCAACAACGTGGCTTGTCGCTAATTGCGGTAATATAACAATGTACGGAAAACCCATTATAATTTTCCACGTAACATACTTCCGATATTATATTAATTTACTAATAAATATTAAAAGCCCATTATTCGTCAGTACAGCGGTTGTAAATGTTATGTTAGTGCTATGTAGAATAGTGTATCTTTAGTTAGGTTCAGTCTTAAATTATGCACACCCTATTTAAGCAAATTAATTTAAAAAAAAACACCGTGACGCCCATTTTCCCCAAGTGGGGGTGGCAGAGGCGTACCTCTATACACCTTCTTTCACGAACTATGTTAGGTCCTACAGAGTATGCTATTTACATCCACTTTAAGTTAATAATGTTAGGCCTTATGTAATAGGAGGTGCGCATTTTACCATTATAGCGGCTACGATTACATTACTAAATTACATTTCGTTCGACTAGGATTCGAACCTCGTAATCACTACGTGCATTATTTAAACCAACGAGCAAGTAAGTGTACTTTGTATTTATATCCATGATCTATATCGTCACGCCAGATCCCTTCCGAGGTAAGCATCTCTGTACAGAGTTCCAACAGGTTCTTTCCTCTCTTACACGCTCGCCGATTACCGAGACTCTTGACTTGTCCTTCAGATAAGACTCGGTCTATTCTATTTCTATCTGTGTATGTTATTTTTTAAATCATGATGGGCATAATAGGTATTTACAGTCCATACATATAATAAAAGTCCAAGGGTCTGTCCAAGAGCGTGCTTGGGGGTTTGTCCAAGAGCGTGCTCGTCGCGACCCCTGCCAGTCATTATGGCTGCAATCTTGGACCGAAGACGTACCGCAGTGCGGGCTAGGGCGTCCCCCCGAGGCGACGCGTACCGGCCCGCCCCCGTCGGTACGCGTCGCCTCGGGGAAGCGGCGATGGGGGTCGCCACCCATCACGCCGGGCCCGAACTGGCGACTCGTGGGGTGCAGAGTGCCGAAAGAACCTGTTGGAACTCTGTACTCTCTGCCTACCCCGCAAGGGATCTGGCGTGAGGTTATAGATAGATAGATAGATAGACATATAATAAAACTGTATCTAAGCCAAATCTGTACATTGAATGTTTTTTGAATATTTTATGGGGGCACACTTCCTTATCGATACATTTTATTTTATTATCTTTGGAGTAACAAACAGGTATACAATGAAATTGAATTAGATTACTTTAAATATCAATAAGTAAGTACTAATTACATACCCAATATCATTACTCTCGAAATATACATGAAAAAAATGGGCTACGGCAGTAGCCCATTTTTTATTAAATAGTAATTTAATATTTATGATTATAATTTCGAAAACGATATATGAAATCAGTTATTACAAGTAAAGGTTAAGTATTCATAAGTGAACCTAATCACAGGGTACCTTCTTTAATTTTCAAGATAATTTGTTTCCTAAAAGATGTTTGAGACAAATTAAATATACCAGTTTCCGTGAAATAATCATTGTGTGCATTCATAATGTGGCGCTAAAGTGCCCGCTCACCTGCAGTAGTACGGCATAGCTTAGGAGCGAAAATGCGCTTAGTTTGCGTTTCTCTTATGCGCCGTGAACGTGTTGGTGTGCACAAGTATATTTGGTATGTAAGTTGGTGACAATCAAAGTTATCGTGACAGATTTTGTATAAAAGTAATTGGTCCAAGAGCAATCGCCTTGCATTAAGAGTAAGAAGACTATATCTGCTTGTAAGAACCTGATATGAAGACCTTGAGCGATAGCGTTTTAAGTTAAAGGATCGAAGGAATTTACGCTGTGCTATTTCTATTGAATCTTTGTACTTAGTAAAGAAGGGGTTCCATATTACAGAAGCATATTCCAAATAACATCGAAGAAGTGATTTGTAGAGTAATAGGTAAGTCGATGGACGTTTTAAGGAAGAACAAATACGCATAATGAAACCGAACAAATAATACGATTTACTTACGATGTTATTAATATGAGAATCAAAACGCAATTTTGAGTCAATAAGAACTCCTAAGTCTTTTATCACAGTTACTTTAGCAAGAGGGGCATTGGAGAGAGAGTAGTTGTAATTAATGGGGTTAACCTTTTTGGTAATGGTGATACATTTGCATCTGGGTAGACTGAGATGTAGTTTGTTGACTTCAAAATAGTTATGAAGACGGTTGAGATCATCTTGAAGCTTATTACAATCGTCAATATTACCAATTCGATGATAAACCTTGAGATCATCAGCATAAAGGAGGAAATGGGAATTTAAGAAACAATAACTGATGTCGTTAATGAACTGGTTAAACAGCAAGGGACCTAAAATCGAGCCTTGTGGGACTCCGGAGGAAGCGTAAATAATATTTGATTGTGCAAACCCATAGATAACAACTTTTTGTGTTCTATTTTTTATATAGGAATAAAATCAACGCAATAAATCCCCACGAATACTGTTGTAAGCAATTTTCCTGAAAAGTATGGCATGGTCCACCTTGTCAAAGACGTTACAGAAATCGATGTAGACGGCATCTACCTGAGCACGATTATCAACACTTTCAAATAAGAATGTAGTAAATATTAAGAGATTGGTTACAGTGGAGCAATTTTTGACGAATCCATGCTGTTGAGGAATAATAATAGTGTGAAGACTAAAGTAGCTAACCCTATACACAAGTCTCTCAAGTACTTTTGACAAGGTGGATAATAAAGAAATAGGGCGGTAGTTTGTGACATCATTTTACAGCCACTTTTATAGACAGGAGCTAGGTTTGCGGTCTTCCAGACAGTTGGGACATTTCCTTCACGCAGACTAAGATTGTAAAATATACTAAGGGGAAGGCTTATGAGCAGTATGCTTAAGGAAAGAGGGGGGGATAAGATCTGGACCAGGTCCTTTTTTTGTCTAATGATTTTAACTCATCCTTGATTAAGTTCAGACAGATATATATTTGTTAAATTTGAATTATTATCAGAAGAAGACGGTAAAGTGTCTAGATTATTATCAGAAATGCTACTGTTTTCATAAATAGACCCAAAAAAATTAGAGAAAAGTCCACAAATATCATTAGGGTTATCGGATTTAAAATCACCAAAAAACATAGTACTGGGAATACCTGATGTCTCCCTGCGGTTTTTAACGTAAGACCAAAAGACTTTGACATCATCACGTAGGCCAGTTTCAATTGAGTCTATATACTTATTATACCATTCAGTGCAAACAGATTTAAATCTACGTCTAAGGACAGAGAACATTTCATTATCAGATATATTTTTATGCCGTTTCCATTTGACCCAAGCCTTCTCCTTATTTTTAAATACATGAATAAGACTAAGCGAGAACCATATTGGAAATTCAGTCGATTTTACGGTTTGGAGGGATGCCCCTCCGAATGCTTTTTAATAATACGAGTCCTTTTAAGTTTTGTCGTTTGAAGAAAATACACAACTAGAACCTTATAGTACTTTTTATTGTTTTTCAAAGTATTCACCACGTAGCTTAATACACTTTTCCATTCGCTCAAACCAGTTATTACAACATTTATTCCACTCTAAAGTGGGGGTGTTCAAAATGGCTGACTTGAAAGCGACATACCACTCTGCGTTAACCGTTCTACGATCTTCAAGTGCAATAGTCGCAACATGGCCGGTTTTTCCAACGAACGTGGCCACCATCTTCTTTGAAGTGCTTCGAGAACGAACAACTTTAGTCGGCATTGGCTCGTCTTGAAAGACCCAGATTGTAGATTGTTATTTGGAATCAGATTCGTAGGCATAGATCCAAGATTCGTCACCACTGATGATGTCGTAGACGTGATTTGACTCTCCTCGGTTGAACCTTTGCAGAGTTTTCTTACACCATCTGACGCGGGCCGCCTTGTGATCGTCGGAAAGCAGATGCGGTATCCAACAGCAAACTAGCTTTCTCACACGAAGCGCTTCATGCAAGATCTTCTGAATGGTTGTCCCTGAGATGCCTAATAGAGCCTCTTTCTCTCGATACGTCACATGACGATCTTCGAGAATTAGTTGTCTCACAGCAGTGATGTTATCTTCAGTGAAGGCGGATTTTGGGCGTCCTTCGCGCGATTTGTCACTAACACTAGTATGTCCACGCTGGAATTCTAAATACTAGCGTTCGACAGTCCGTAGACATGGGGCTTTATCACTGAACACAAATGTTAGCTCTTAAAAACACTGAAGGCGTGTCAGGCCTCTTCTAATGTCGCTCTCGGGCTACCATGCAAACAATACCTTATTCAATTTGTTTCCTATATTTAACGTATTTCTGCTGTTATAAAGTCACCTGGTTTCGATTTTAAGTTGTCAATCGACAAGTCATATTAACTTTTAACTGTTTTGTGCATCAAGTACTGATTATAAAGTGTAAAATACAAGATTATTACAATACAAATTAAAACAACAACGAATTTACTCTGCCATAAGGGATATCGGGAAGTGCTTTGCTGTAACGCGTAAGCGACGCGATTTCCACGGCACTTACGACGTTCTTGCCGGGACCGCGCTGTGCATCGGACAAGGAAACTTTACTTTTCGAACAGATTGGCAAGTAAACAATTTTATTGCTTTGCGGGTGGTTTTAAGGTTTTGAATATAATTATAAACTCTTATTTATTATGTTGAGATTAAGAACACCATTACATTTATCTCTAAACAATATGACGACATGCTGGTTAAAATTAAGAATTTGGAATCGGAACGCAAAGAGGACCGCTCTTACATTCAACAACTCGAGGATAGATTAGAATTAGTGGAAAATCAGTCGCTTTTAACAAAAGTAGAAATAAAAAATATTCCTAGAGAACAAGGGGAGGGAAAGGAGGACCTCTGTACACTAATAAGGGAGGTTGCCAATGTACTCAACACTCCAATTCAACAAAATGAAGTAAGGGATGTTTTTCGAGTCAGTAAGAAAGACGATGCGCCAGTAATTGTTGACTTTATTAATACCTCTACGAAAGAAAGTATTATTAGGCGGGCACGGCAGTTTAATAACAAAAACAAAAATAGCAAGTTAAATACGACCCATTTAAAAATAAAAGGACCTCCCAGGCCTATTTATATCTCAGAAAGATTAACACCAACAGCCCGTCGTATCTATCATCTTGCACGTAATTTTGCTAAAGAACACGGCTATAAGTATTGCTGGACATCCTTCGGAAAGGTTTTTCTTCGACAAACAGAGGGCCAGAAACAAATACTCATCAAATCGGAGGCAGACCTTAAACATCTTTCTGTGGCAAAGTGACTAGCACCTCAAATCACTTACATATCATATTATTACTATTTTCATTGCAATGCAACTGTATTTTCATTTTTTTGTTTTATTTTGATTGAACTTAAATTATTTATGCTATTAGTTTATATCACGTTAGCAACACATCTAATATTCTACATAATATGTTTATTACGATCAGTTTCACACACTACACAATTATGCACACACCAACACAAACAGATACACAGAGATACAACATTTAATAAGTTTTCACTATTTTACTCAAATTTTGACAAAAAGCCGTTGATAAGTGACTACTTTAAATATCAAATATTGATTTGTGCTCCTTTCTTAAGCTATCTTAACAATGACTGATCTAAACCAATATATCTCTAATGAATTGGATAATATAAGTGTAGCCTCAGCCTATAATTATGACTCAGAAACGTGTAATATGCACATTAATAACTGTTCTAAGTCTCTTAACATTATTTGCCAAAATATTCGAAGCGTATACAAAAACTTTGATAGCCTAGTATCTGAATTATTTACATTTGAAATAGACATAATTATTTTAACAGAATGCTGGTTGAACGATCAAAAATCTATTCCTAACATTCCCAATTACATAACTTATTCCACCCGACAATGCCTGAACCAAAATGATGGTATTGTTATTTATGTCAATAAAACTATTAAATGTTCCATAGAAGAACATGAACCTATGGGAGCTAATTTCCTTTCGATCAAAATCCATCCAGAGATATATATTTTAGCCGCATACAGATCACCGTCGATATGTACCGATATTTTCTTAAATTCGATAGAAAGTATTATTGGTGCAATAAATTCTACGAAAAACATAATTCTCATAGGTGATATCAATATTGATGTAAAAACAAATAACAACGACAAAAATAGTACTACTTACTTAAACTTAATTGCTGAATTAGGCATGTTACCGGGTCATACTTACCCTACAAGACTACACAATTGCCTGGACCATGTTATGTTAAAAACTGTACATCGTGCATCAGTTTATGTAAATAACACTACCATTACGGATCATGCTATGTTAATACTCAATGTCTGTCTTTCTCACTCTAAACCGAACAAGCCCAATTTTACGAAAAGAATTGACTATGACGCATGTGTAAGGCACTTAGAGACTGTAGATTTTTCATTTATCACTCTTACTAGTAATGCCAATGATGCCACTGCTTTATTTGTTGACAAGCTGACTACAGCTATTGAATTAAACTCTAGAGTCTGTCACATTCCGTCCAAGAAAAAAATAATTAAACCTTGGTTGACACCGGGGCTTTTACGATGTATACGCAACCGAGATAAGCTTTATAAAAGATATAATAGGGATCCTAATAATTATATTCTCGAAGTAACATATAAACGATATCGGAATTTCTGTAAAATACTATTAAGAAAATGTAAAAGAAATTACGAAAGGTCTTTGCTATTTAATGCAAAAACCAATAAAGAATCATGGAGTGCTATTAGATCAATTATGGACTTTTCGAAACCAAAAACATCAGCTGAGGCCTTATTGCATTCCAACGAAAGTGCGGCGCATGATATTGAAAATATTAATAAATACTTTTCAAATATTGGTAAGCATTTAGCTGATGCTGTTGACATCTATAATACACAAAACCATCCGTCTTACAGATTTGACATACGACCTGCATTAAACTCTATGGTGTTACTTCCGCCTGATGAAGCTGAACTGGATTCAATCATTATGAATCTTAAAAATAACTGTGCCACTGGTTGGGACTTAATCCCTGTGAAACTCCTTAAATTAGCTAAACATATCATAGTCCCTCCGCTTACTAAACTGGTTCAGTTATGCTATAGGCAAGGAATCTTTCCGAAGGTTTTTAAAAGATCGCTTATAACTCCTGTTCACAAGGGTGGGTCTCGAGACGAAGTATCAAACTATAGGCCAATTTCAGTCTTACCGTCACTTTCCAAAATTCTAGAAAAATCTTTAAATAATAGGATCATAAAATTTCTCGAACACAATAATATGCTATCAAACTCACAATTTGGTTTTAGGCCAGGAAATGTACAGTAGATGCAATTAGTGATCTCACGAATTTTGTAACTGCTCAAGTTGATGCAAGACGTAAATGTATAGGTGTTTTCCTTGACCTAGCTAAAGCGTTTGATACTGTCCCGATTTCCACCCTTGTGAACAAGCTAGAACGTATCGGTATTCGCGGTAGTGCTCTTGCAATCCTAAGGGATTTTCTGTGCGATCGTGTACAACAGGTCAAAATTGGTGAACGGGTGAGCTCTGATGCACCAGTTACTTATGGAGTTCCACAGGGCAGCATCCTTGGTCCGAGTCTTTTTCTGATATATATAAACGACTTGTGCCAACAACCTCTACTAAATGGAAATATTTTTACTTATGCCGACGACAAATCTCCTAACACTTAATTTTTCAAAGACCACATGTGTGTACTTCTCATTGACTAAATCTAACTTAGCACATAATATAGAAGTAAAGGCTCATACATGTGATTACCCATTTAATAGAAATTGCTCATGTGTCATAATTGCCAGATCCACAAAAGTTAAATATCTTGGTGTAATTATAGATGACAAGCTAAGCTGGCGCCTACATATAGATCTCACAACTACACGTATAAGGAAGTTGATATGGGTCTTCAAGAGGTTAAGATATGTAGCCGACTTTACACTTCTGCGCACGATCTACTATGCACTTGCACAGTCTGTCCTCAGATACTGTGTTGAGGTGTGGGGTGGTGCCTGCAAAACGTACATGATTTATCTAGAAAAAGCGCAAAGGTCGTTGTTGAAAGTTATGGCGTTTAAACCATATAGATTTCCCACAAAACTACTATACGAAGAATGCCAGGTGCTAACAGTGAGGCAACTGTATATACAGCAACTACTTACTACACAGCATAAAGTCACCCCCTATAACAGTGAAACTTATACTTTAAAACGTACAGTGCCATACGTTTGTATACCTGTGAGATGTCACACAGCTGCAGCCAGACGACAACAAAGTTTCATGGCCGTATATTTATACAACAAAATTAACAAAAGTATTAATTTCCACCCATTAAGCACTCGTGATATGAAAATAAAAATAAAAAACTGGTTATTAAATTTAGATTACGATCAAATTGAAAACTTATTGAATTAAAAGTATCTGTTTTATGATTATATACTACATATGCACACACACACACACACACGCACACACATACACACACACGCCCACACACACACACACACACACACGCACACACACGCGCACATACAAATCATAATATTTTATTCAAATTGTTTGCATATATTTCCATAAAATTGTATAGTGTCGAACCAAAATGAGAGGAGACACTGACTTCTGTAACACAGGTCATATAACCTAGCTCAGGAGTCAGGGACTTCATAGGGTTATGTCAAAATATTTTATGTGAATAAAGATTATTATTATTATATATGTATCTCGCTGAGATTCACGGGCTTTACCCGGACCTTTGAAAGGCTTGCATGGGGACATGGGTCCAACACGTAGAGGCCCTTTGCGAGAAGTTCATGTTATGTAAGCCACCTGCTGAGATCACTGTCTGAAAATGAAGAAACATAACCAGCAAACTGACCCCGGCAGGTGCAAGGACTATTGTAGATTATGGAAAGAAAACAAGGGCTATGCAAATGAGGCTTGATGGACAAAAACTGGACTATTTTAAAGAGGACGGACACCGGCCATAATTAGTTATACCTAATTACCCGTGGCCGGCGGTGACTCGCCGCTTACTAGATGGGCCCTCAAACGGTCGTCCTAGGACAACTGAGGGCAACAACGGTGTGAGCGGCTCAGGGGTGTAGAGAGGTGTGCTGCGCTTTCTCCGAAGTTACTCGCGGCGTTATGCCCTTTAACACTTCCACCCCTGGAGTACATCGATGTAGGAACGCATTATCTTCCTACGTCGATATAGCTCTCACGGCTCCTCTCTGGACAGCCAATTAAGGCTAGCCAGAGCCGAGAGTCCTGCGGGCACCCTTCGGTTTCCACTCGACCGACGAAGACACGCCGAGTTGGGGGCCCTGACCGACTCTCTGAAGCACTCGGGTCCGTGGTGTCGTTACTCACCAACAGCTCGCCACAAGCTGCCCTGCGGGCTTATTATTATTATTATTAATGTTGTAGAAAATTATTGCACAAACATTTTCCTTAGAAAGATTCATTTTCGTACGTAACCTGACAGATTCCAATCGACGCTGTGACTAAACAATAGTATTAATCCTAATACTTTCAACTGTTTTGAGATTCAAAATTTAAACACATTCGAATATAGAACAGTTCCAAACTCAAAATTGCCGGGAAATATGGAAACGACAGAACTTAAACGGCATGCCTCGTATTATATATTAATTCGTAAGATAGAGTTGTTGCAGTTTCGGAAGACAGATCTCTAAGAACTTCTGTTCAATTAATAGACTGGATCTCATTATTTATATTAGCATAATTAGCCTCTAGAAAACGAAACCTATATAATTGTGGGGCATACTTTTGTGTGATAAATTAAAATTAACAGTCATGTAAAAAGGGGGAAGATAAGAATCAATAGGCACTAGGGGATTAAGTGAAGTCTCACATATTGTAGTTTCATCATTTGTTATGAGTCCAAACGATTCGAACTATTAAAAATGCAATTATATTGTTTACAGCTCAAAAAAGATAAAAAGTTATTTAATGATTGAATAATAGGGTTAGTACAATATGATGGATCAGGAATGTAGTATACAGATAAGCGAGCATTTATCTATTTCACCTGCGGTAAGTTAAAATCACCGAGTATATTTTGCGACATTTATGGATGAAATTTCATCGTGTATTAAACCAAAAAAAGAGTCATAAACAGATAAAGATTGATTTGGGGGCATATACATATCGCAAATTATATGGTATTTGTTCTTAATATTGGAATTGAATTGCAAAATTACACAATCAAGAATAGATGGCAGTGTCAAGGTACCTGTACAGGTACTACTGTCAGGATTCAATATGCAGCGTGTTGTGTTACACGTTTTACGTATAGCAATTAACGTACCGCCACTATCAATTTTACCTCTTTCCATTTTCTCTTCAACCTCATTCAATAAACTAAGATGTCTTTCTTTTTAATTTATTTATGCTAAGCATTAATGAGTATATTTTTCTGCAATTATTTTATCTATCTATATCATCACGCAAGGATCCTTGAGGGGTCGGCAGAGTGTTAAAAGTGATTATAATAGATTTACTGCAATTATTTTAGGCAAAAATACAAAATGAGGTTATTTAGTCCTTACAACGAAAAGCTCTATTAACATCTAACTTGTAAATAATGTAGATGAGCAAGTAAAAAAAAGCCGTCGAGAATTTTATTGGAAATTCCCACATTCAAGAACTTAGCTTTAGCTTAAAGAGGCTTGGTTATCGTAGCAATTAGGCGCTCGACGCCTCTCCTCGGGGAGCAATACATAAGAAAGGGATCCTAGTCGTCGGAGAATCACTCACTTTTGGGGTAATCGGAATTGTGAGGGATGCGGATCGATACATGCGTGAGCTGAATCTATTAATTGATGAAAATTGTAAGAATTGATAGTTAAAGATAGAACAAAAGCTAAAAATAATCAATTCGGTGTCAAGGTACTTTTAAATACCATAAAATGGTTTCACGAGCTTCCATTTAATAAAATATAAAAATAAACACCGTCACGCCTATATTCCCCAAGCGGGGGTCGCAGAGGTGTACTGAGTACACCCACTTTTCGCCGACGATGTTAAATCCCATGTTATAGGAGGCGAGCCTATTGACATATACCGGGCACAATTCCAGACTCCGGACTCATACTGGGAAGTTTTCGTTAGAAAAATTTCATTTGTCTGACCTAGGATTTGAACTCAGGTACCTCGTGATCACCAAGCAATGCGCTTTGCCCCTGGAGTAACGAAGCAGCATCTATTAATATACCGTAAAGTACTTAATGTAAAAGTACGTAGTTGTTACGGTTTGAATGAATACATCATTACTTTTAAACATTGGTGACAATTATATCAACACGCACTTTCCATTTTTCAAAACTCCGTTGGCATTATTAAGTTGGTGTACAATTAATTAAATAATAGAAAAACATTTAAGTAATATCAAATATCAAATAAAAAGTCGTTTCATGGAAAACACAAATTCTTCTCAGCCAAATTATGGGAAAGTGTAGAAACAGTAGCTATAAAAATATAATACTAAGTTATAGCCGAATTGTTAATATTTCTTAACAGCAGCATATATATAAATTTCATCGGAAAATCAGTACCTTAACTGGCATCACTCGCGTAAGTTTGCATCTACCTAACGGTGATGCGGTATTTTGTTGTTACGCACGATATCTCTTACTTTAGTAGATTCCTTTTCTTTGTTGAAGGTTTTTTATTACACTAGAGAACTAGAAGTTTGGCTCTACTAGTCCCTAGAAACGCTAACTCTATCAAACCTTCGTAAGTTTGGTAAAGAGCGAAAACCAATTTGCTAGTGCTTGGAGTTCGGCATAAGTAATTTACCGGCAAGTTTGTCTGTTAATTTTCTTGAATAGTTAATAGAGCTATAAATGCAGTAAGTGGAGGTTCAATTAACAGTAATAATGTTTTGTTTATAATTTGAATGCTGCTAAATACATATTTGTTTAATGTACTGTAGTCTGAAGTAGCGTTTACCGTAGTTTGATGTTTTAAAATATTTAAATACTAACTCGCAAGTAACCTTGCAAGTTCGTATTTTAATATTTTATCATATTATAATAAAATTCGAATGACTATAGTTATAACGTCGAATTTTTATTTGTCTATTGATAATGACGTGATCACGTTAGATCCCTTGCAAAGTTGGCAGATCATGGATCATCATTCGATTTATATGGAACGTTTTTTTGTGTTTCACATTAACATACAGAAATAATATAAAATACTATTGTATCATTCTTTAAGTCATCTGTTTAAATGACCCTTGTGGTTACTATAAAAATGCGGCATTTTTTTCTACTGCTCAAGCAATTTATGTCTCTAGAGTGCTTGTCACATTGTGGTTATAAAGCTTTCAGCTTGTCTTTCTAATATGAGTTATATAAAATATGAACCTTCTTCATTTAGTAACGACATTTAAGTCTTATTATTTAGCCTTATTATTCAACACCATTAAGCTGAATTGAGTTCTAAAGCTAGATTTATAGATTTTCCGCACTTGAAAAAGAATAAAATCCACTACATGGACCCATCAATGTGGTGAAAAATATTCTGTTGCAAGTTAATTTATGAGAGTAAATCTTTGTCCGTCGCAGGAGAGTACGTGATGATTATTAAACAGGTTTATATATTCTTCATTTAGGGAATGTTGTACATTTGCAATAAATTTAGGACCTATTGTTAGTTTTATTTAAGTTCAACTCTCGAAAAATCTAAGGAAAAGTAATCGCCAATAACTAAATATATATTTCTACGCAATGACTAATATACCCTCCATAATGGACAAACGTTATTTATTTTCCCTCAAAGTTTATACGAAACTAAATTCACCCTTGGCAAAAAAAAACTCTCTTTTATTTCTTCTACACTGAGATATATTTTTAGATAATAGCGACCACTTTGATTTATATACCACTATAATTACCTCATAAAAACTGGCATCGATACATCAGAATTTAGTGAGCTATAGATAAGTTTATAGACGGCAATATTTTGCAGATACTCAAGATTTTTCGACATGTTCGGGTTTTTTATGAGGCAGATTATGAAGAGAGACGGAGTTTTTGAGTGACCTTTTAGGTTTAAAGAGTGTAGTGTGTGGATACTTTCTTTGGTTATAATGTAAGAAAATTTAAGGATTTACTTGAATGTGAAACTCGGTAAAAGCATAATTGTACAACGTGTAACAAAATGGTGATTGGTAAAATGGAGAAAAATTTTGAGGGTTAAAATGCTTAAAATATAAATAATTTTTACAAAAATCTTCAACAATATTTTATTGTAATTCACTTAAATTTTGAGCGATTGCTGTACTCAATAGGTAAAATTTAATAGAATAAAAAGAAAATGGAGTAAAAATCATATGCAGCTATTTTCATCCCTCCCGTTTATCTTTGCATAACAAAGCTATCCTCTAAATCATACATTTTATAATACATTTTGGATAGATAAGATCTATAGAGTATATGACGAGTACAAATACATCCGTATGTTAGTAACTTTGTATCTCGCAAGTAACTGCGAAACGAAATAAAACACGTTCAAAAATACCCCTGTCCTAATATTTATTAGAAGTCTCGAAAATCTGTTCTATTTTTCCATACATTTATAAAAAACAACTTTTATATTTTTGTACGAAATTCCTTTTAGAAGCACACCAACGTTGAAACCAGTTACAGGAATTTTAGTGATATTACAGTTTTTCGTTGCTACATGCAAGCTAGTAGGCTTTTGTTTTTCTAGATACACGGTAAACCTCTCTTTCTGTAAGGCTTATGCTGACTTTGAAAAACGATTTTAATTACAGACGTCGAGATCATAAACAGATCTGCTGCGGTGCTTAAGCCACGTTTTGAAGGGAATTAAATGGAATCCCAACTTAAATCTTGGCTTCATGTTTTTTTATAATGAAAATGCCGGATAATGCGCAGATTAAAACGGCTTACTTGATAGCTCCTAGGCAAAAAGAATCTACGAAAGAACAATACTTCAGTAATTTTTAGAAGCGTTGATAGGATATAAAAAAGACTGGGAATGGTTAAGTGATTTAATCACGGATATCTTTTTAAGCTCTGCTTTTATGATGAAGACCGCGTTCCATCGCGGGTATAATAATTCAAGTTCAAATCTGCTTGAGTACATAGACAATAACAAAGTTTTCTTACGACTTTTGCCTTAACAGCCACAAGCAAAAACTTCAATAAGCTGTAGAAATATTTACAGAATCTTAAACCATAGCTAACTGCAAAATAAAAACGTGTTTATTAAATTATTTTTTCAAAATATCCTCATTAACAGATCTTATTCTAAAAATATTCTACCAAATTTCACTTAGTTAAACACCTTTCAAATCACCTTGGATACTTTTCTTAGATCAAAACGGAACATTTTGCAAAAAAAAGACATTCACCGTAGTAAAGAATAAACCTAAATTAGCATAACAAAATTATCTAATTAAGGAGAACACGGAAAGAAAAAACAGAGATACCCAAAAGTGAAGATACTGCCGGCAAAACAAAAGCTAACCATCGCTAATGAGTGCTCGCTAAGATAATAATTTTCTCATGGAAGGAAATTCTGGTCCAATAAATCTTTTTGTGTTTTTTACGTATCCCTGCAACATCATTTCTGGTGAAGTAAATTGCGGTGGTGAAAGTCGAGCCTGCTTTTAAAAGGGGCATTTATAAATGGAAATAACAAGATATGGTAGATCTAATGCTTGGTTCCCAAAGTGTGTGGCAGGAACTTTGTGGTAGGATTTGGCAAGAGTAGAATCTTCCAGCAAGATGCGTGTTGTATGGTGGGGCCTGCTACTACCCCAAGCGATGGTATTTTACAATTTCAACCATTTATTAAAACGGGTGTGGACGAAATCGGGTCGGAAGCTTGTATGTTGTTGGGAGCTTGTATTTATGTATTTGATGGAGGATGTAAGGGAGTCAAATACCACCATATGGCTCCAAGTCATCCTCACCTGCTCGTGGTACATCCTGCTAATCAACGAACGAGGCTCTGACGACCGAAAAATGGCGGTATAACCATAACAAATAACTGCGTGACTAAATACCGCAGATCGGTGACGGGCAGCAGCGGCACCGATGCGAAGAGTTACGCACTGCGATCGCCAACCCGCCTGCCCAGCGTGGCGAATATGGGCAAACCCTCCAAATGGCAAGCCAAAATAAACCACGGCCCCCAGTTCCCGGCCGCCCTGCTATTCCGGATCACGGCGGCGGTCACGGTAACGGCAGGGCAGGGGGTGAGAAGAATCCCCGGGCTACGAGAGGCCGCCAAAATCAACTGACCTTGGCGACGTTTAATGGACGCACGTTACGGCTTGACGAGCACATGGCGCACCTAGAATCCGAACTCGAAGGGATAAGGTGGCACGTTCTGGGACTGTGTGAAGTCCGAAGAAAGGGAGAGGACACCGTTACCCTAGAATCAGGCCACCTTTTGTACTTCCGAGAGGGCGATCAGCTATCCCAGGGCGGCGTAGGGTTCTTGGTCAATAAAACCCTCTCTGACAACGTTGTAGAAATGTCTAGTGTGTCGAACAGGGTAGCGTATCTTATTATTAAGTTAACCGATAGGTATAACCTAAAGGTTGTGCAGGTTTACGCACCGACTTCGGCACACTCTGACAATGAAGTTGAAGATATGTACGAGGACATATCGAAGGCCTTACACTCCACCATTAAGGCCTACTACAACGTTGTCATGGGGGACTTCAACGCTAAAGTGGGAGTACAAATTTGCAGCGAATCGGTAGTAGGATCTCACGGTTACGGTAGCAGGAATCATAGGGGGCAAATGCTTGTTAACTTTCTTGAGAAAGAGGGGCTTTTCTTGATGAACTCTTTCTTTAAGAAACGGCCCCAAAGAAAGTGGACATGGCAAAGCCCCGACACTAGGACTAAAAATGAGATTGACTTCATCATAACGGACAAGAAGCACATATTCAGAGATGTCTCAGTGATCAACAGGTTTAATACCGGAAGCGATCACCGACTTGTCAGAGGCTCACTGAATATCAACTTTAAGCTCGAGCGAGTCCGTTTGATGAAGGCCAGGCTCCGGCCCAACCTCCTCCAAACCGTAGTAGGATCTGAAGCGTTCCAGTCAAATCTGGAGATCCGATTCGTTACCATGGAAACCACAAATGACGTAGACCAGGCCCTCACAAATGTAGTTAAAATCATCAGGGAGGAAGGTACGAGATTTTGTGAAACGCGACGTATAAGTAAGAAAACGAAGCTTTCGGAGGAGACACTGCAGCTTATGAAGGAACGACGTGTAAACCCACCCAACACTTCGTTAGAGCAACGGGCACTCAACAAACGAATTAACAAACTGGTACGACATGACTTCCGATGCGCTAATACACGCGCTATTGAAAAAGCAATCGAGCAAAATCGGGGGTCGAAAGTTTTCGTTCAGTCTTTGGGGAGGAGCCATCTGATGAAGTTGTCCAAAGCCAGTGGGGACGTCATCACTTCTAAGCCGGAGATTCTTTTGGAAGTAGAAGACTTCTACAGCCGACTATACGCCTCGCATACATCTCGTCCTGATCCCGGAAACGAGGATCCTAGAGCTACATTAAGCCGCCACTTTACGGAAGACCTGCCCGAAATCAGCCTAGACGAAATCGTGATGGCTCTTGAGCAGCTAAGGAATGGAAAAGCCCCTGGAGAGGACGGAGTTACAACTGAACTATTAAAAGCAGGAGGTAAATCCGTGCTAAAGGAGCTCCAAAATATCTTTAACTCTGTCCTCTTTAATGGGAGAACTCCAGAGGCTTGAGGTAGGAGCGTGGTCGTATTGTTTTTCAAAAAGGGTGATAAGACCCAACTGAAGAACTACCGCCCTATTTCGCTCCTGAGCCACATTTATAAGCTGTTTTCAAGAGTTATCACGAATCGTCTTGCGCGAAGGCTCGACGAATTTCAACCCCCGGAACAGGCCGGGTTTCGAAGAGGGTATGGAACCATAGACCACATCCACACTATACGGCAGATTATACAGAAGACCGAAGAGTATAATCGGCCCCTGTGCTTAGCATTCGTGGACTATGAGAAGGCCTTTGACTCGATCGAGACCTGGTCAGTTCTGATATCCTTGCAACGATGCCAAGTCGACTGGCGATACATCCAAGTGTTAAGAAGTCTCTATAACGCCGCGACCATGACCATCCAGTTACAAAACCAGCAGACCAACCCTATCTCAATGCATCGAGGAGTGAGACAAGGGGACGTTATCTCCCCCAAATTGTTCACAAATGCATTGGAGGATATGTTTAAGACGCTGGACTGGGAAGGTCATGGCATAAACATAAATGGCAGTCATATCTCACACTTGAGATTTGCAGACGACATCGTCATTATGGCCGAAACGTTGCAGGATTTACAACAGATGCTGACCAGCCTAGCCGATTCTTCCAAACAAATAGGTCTCCGCATGAACTTGGACAAGACCAAGGTAATGTTTAACCGACATGTAGTACCGGAACCTGTTGCAATACATGGCGCTATTCTCGAGGTTGTTCAAGAATATGTTTACCTAGGGCAAACTCTGCAGTTGGGGAAAAACAACTTCGAGAAAGAGGTCAACAGAAGAATACGGCTGGGCTGGGCGGCATTTGGGAAATTACGTCGAGTATTTACATCGCCCATTCCACAAAGCCTAAAGACAAAAGTCTTTAATCAGTGCGTCCTGCCCGTTATGACATATGGAGCCGAGACGTGGACACTCACGGTTGGAATGGTTCATAAATTTAAAGTCACTCAGCGAGCTATGGAAAGGGCTATGCTCGGAGTTTCTCTGAAGGATAGAATCCGGAACGAAGTCATTCGACAGAGAACCAAAGTTATCGACATAGCCCACCGGATTAGTAAGCTGAAGTGGCAATGGGCCGGTCACATTAGCCGAACAACCGATAACCGCTGGGACAAACGAGTTCTTGAGTGGAGACCGCGGACTGGCAAACGTAATGCAGGACGCCCTCAGGCTAGGTGGAGCGATGACCTTCGTAGGGCGGCTGGCAGAAACTGGATGCGAGTAGCCGAGGATCGTACCCAGTGGCGTGCACTTGGAGAGGCCTATGTCCAGCAGTGGACTGCTATAGGCTGATGATGATGATGATGATTTATGTATTTTATGTGTCGTTAAAACCTTCATATCGTCATTTTAGATCTGTACGGCGGATCGTCATCTAATCTTCGCTACAAGTGAGTTTCCGAGAAAGGTGTCTGTTTTCGTAATAAATGAGGTTTGGTATGAATACGGCAAGAGTCCAATGATATGGTAGAGATAGACGATTCTAAGACTACTGGAACCGGCTGACTACAGCTGCAAGCGGTATAGTAATTGAGTCGTTGTAGTCTACAGACTGTAAGCTTTTGAACAAGATTATGCCACATCGACTTGAATTATCTGATTGCTTTAACACTAATCTAAACTGTTTAAAGTTACATATTATTGGTCAGTGGTTGGCCTTATGATGGACCTATCAATATGCTTAGAATTCCCATATAAGCTCATAAAAATTTCCGCTAAAGATATACTAAAACAACAACTTTAACCAGTAAATAAGTAAAACAAAAGCTTCTTTACATTATTATGTAGTAATATCACTTAAAGATAATATTAAGTAAGAAAATATAGATGACTTTTTTATCTGCCAAGATGTCCTGAGGCAAAATTCCACTACATTTTTCTTCTTTATTATCAAGTTACTCTTCGGTATTATTTATATTAAAAAATATATATATATATATATATATATATATAGATGACTTTTTTATCTGCCAAGATGTCCTGAGGCAAAATTCCACTACATTTTTCTTCTTTATTATCAAGTTACTCTTAGGTATTATTATCATTGAAAAATTAATGAATTAGAAATTAGCTTCTTGAATTTATCGTTCCAGATCTAATTAATTCTTCCCTAAATTTGTCATCTAATTAGCCGTCGTCAAGTATAAGGTTCATAATTATTTTACCATTTAACCACTTTTATTATTACAAGCTTTTATTTAACTTGCAACGTTCGTATGGTATATCTGTCTTTCCGGTTCAAATCTTGCGATCCATGTTTCAGGTTTGTTCTTCGTTAGTCCGACAATGTTTCGTTCCACTTAAAAAATTCTTCGTTTGGACCATATTTTATTCTTAATTACGTCACTAAATTAATTTTTATTCATAATTAAATATTTTTTTCTTGCTATGTCTCACTTTTAACCGACTTCAGAAAGGAGGAGGTTCTATATTCGTCTCTATGTATGCTTTTTTTTATAAACCGATTTTGCTTTGGATTTAGTATAGGTCCGAGGTGGTGCCAATTTAATGTTATCGGTATTGGACCTTGCACTGAAGTCCAAGGTCCAATACCGATAAAAATACACACTAAAATTACACTTAAAAAGATACACCACGGGACTCCTTGACGGTAAACAGCATAAATGTGTAAATTCAGTTATTATGAGTATTATATCAGTCCTGTTGGTAGCTTACTGTAGAACTAAGTAAAATAATATAATATAGGTATATAAATATAAATAATTAATACACTCATCACTAAAAATTGTAAGATAAAAAAACTTTGAAAAAAAAAGGGAAAACCGACTTCATAAAGGTAGAAATAAATATTTGAATTCGGTGCCAAGTAACCGACTGCACACACCGGCACCGACTTCATATATTTATTTTATGCTTTTTGAAGTCGGTTTTTTGTTCATAGTTCGTTCCAAAAGTACAGTCCAACTTTAAAGCAAGAAGTGATTGAAAATTAAAATGAATTTGATTATAAATGTAAGCATTGCTGATAGTTACAATTTGAACTTTGACCATGTTAACTTTCCAATCTTATCAAACAGAATATAACTCGATAAAGTATTTTTTCCAAACAAATCAACTAGTCGACCCTCCTATGCAGTAAAGATAAATTTTGAATGTTTATAAAATCTCTGTCTTAAAAAATCTTAGGTCAAAGTACCAGGACACTATAACAGACTAGAAAATTTTAGTTCATATAAACAATATTGTTACTGAAAGAAGATGGCTGATAACATATGACTAAAATCCTAATTTAAAGTACCAGGGTACCATAGCAGTACTGTGGTGTTAAGGCTCATATGATGGCAGATAATACAGGCAGAATATTCTATTTACCCATCTGTTTCGAGTGTATTGTTCATAAGCTAAACTATTATTATTCCCAGTTTATTATGACGTCCTGGTACCTAATAGGACTTAGATTTATAACACTCATTGATTTAATAATAACACTACACTGGGAATATAGCAGTGGCATATAATCGCGCGTTTCTTAAGGTGGAAATGTTAAATTTCATCAGCCGATTATTTCGTTTATACCAGTATAGGTTTTTATACGAGTATAATTTGTGTAGGTAGGTACAAATCAAAATTTAATAAAAACTATTCCTATCGAACCAACCAACCATAGACCGAATGATATGCAGTTTTCCCGTTCCGATCAACTAAAATAGGTCAACTAATTTTCTATCTCAATGATACAAATATTACCATGCACTTGTCGAATAGTGTACGCCTACAAAATAAAAAATATGTTGAAATTTCCAACATATTTTTTACTAACAGTACTTTAGTAATTTAGATGAAATGGGACGAAATAAGAACTAAATTTTGTGTAGGTCGTAACAAAGTTTTTGGAATGTGTGACGAAAAAATGGAACGAACAAAGAACAAACCGTTTTTCATGCAATCACGGGTATCTGATTGAGCTGAAATTTGATTTGAGTGTCAATGCATTTATATGGTACCACGGAGCTGGTCTAATAATGTAATCCAAAGGTGGCCATAAGAACATGTAAAATATACAACGTAGCCCCCTCGTCTTAAGGCTCGTTAGATTGGTATTGACAAGTATACAACCAGATAGTGTTCAGGATCTGATGATGAAACTGGCCAATGGAACCACGCAACTATTCAAAATAGCCCCGCCGTGTTTGGGCTTGTTGGATTTCTCTTCACGAGTACTTTGTCGTCTAGGGTCTGGATGGAACCGGAAAGAGGCATATAAACTCCTGAACTAAGCAAGATAACTTCGTCTTAAGGGTCTTTTGGAATTAAAATTATTCATCAAAAACTAACCACAACAAGAGATAACTTTTCTCTGTCAATTTTTTTTAAGAATGCGCCAAAATATAAATCTTTTTCAAGTTTAATGTAAAAATTGTGTTGATATTCACGAACTCGAATAAACTTTGTGCTTCATGATTTTTATACTTATTTAATCGACGAAGCTTGAAGTAATACGGAGGTGAAATAAAGTTTTCTTTAGAAGCAGAAACTTGTTATAGCGTTTATAATAGCTGCGCCGTTAATTTGGACAAATGTGTTGGGCGAATGCCGGTAGGCAATGATAGGAAGAAACTTTTTGGGGCGAATTTTAATCTGTTATCTTCAGTAACTTAATAGTCAATTTTGAATCCTTCTCCGTATCAAGGGAAGGCTTGATTTCTTTATAATATATAGCGGAGAACTAGGTACCCGAAGATTGTACACTGAAGAATCATCAGAAGGCGTGTCAGGTAGCCAGCGGTACAGCAGATAAATACAGTAAACGTAAACAATATAGAATTGGGGGTAGGTGCAAATAAGTGCAAACGTGTTTTGGAATCTTAATTTTTATTTTAATATTTAAACCTAGTATTTACATTTATTCGGGATTCTATACATTGAAATAAAGTGTACTTACGTTTGTTGCATATCTATGTGACATTAGCATCACTTTGTATCACCTGCTAGCTCATCACAACATAAAACCTTTAGTTCATTTTATTCATCTATCATGTCGCAATTGGACGAGATACTATCTGTGCAGAAAAGCCTGGAGGACACCTTCATGAAGAGGATGGGGGAACTGGAAACACAAATTCAGAGTGCCAGTCCCGCCAAGGACACTGTGGCTAAAGTTGCGGAGGAGTTCCGTACTTTCAGAGAACTTATTTTTAATATGCTTGGGCTGCTCCGGAGGCAAATTGGCGAGTGCACTAAGCAGTTAGATGTCTTTGAGACCAGGCACCGGCGGAAAGCACTGTTATTTCTAGGTGTTCCTGAAGTTGCTAACGAGAACAGCACAGCAGTCATCCTGGATATTTTGAATAACAGGTTGGATCTCAAGAATCTTGCAGCATCGTCTATTAACATCTGCCATAGACTTGGGAGCTCTGGCCGTGATCACCATAGGCCCATTCTTGTAAGGTTTTTCAATGTTGACATCAAACACACAGTCTCGAGAGCAAAGACGCGGTTGAAGGGTTCTTCCACCTCCATCAGAGAGTTTTTAACGAAGACCCGGCAAGCTATTTTTGCGAAGGCGCGTTTGCACTTCGGTGTGCATTCCTGTTGGACCCAGGACGGTATCATTGTGATTAAGGCGCCTGATGGAAGTCGACACCGAATCACGTCCTTAGACGAGTTGAGTCCCCTGATTTCTAAGTACCCAAAGGCACCAACTGGATCTTTATCAACCAGGAGCAAGAACGAAGCTAGGGGAGATCTGGAAAGAAATATGGCTCATAAATAACTACTTCTTATGCAAGTATACCCCAATTACTTTTCATCATTTATGTACTTACTTTCCACTGTAATTGTATGTCGAGTTGTTCAATATGTCGCATTTATTTTCTGTTTCTATTGCCTGTCTCATTCTTATACACTTTTTATTGTTTGTTACTAATTTTTCTAGTTTTTTACTACGTACCGTCATTATTGTAATTATTTACACCAATTGCGATTATAGATTAATGAGATAGGTACTATTGCCATAAGCCATTGTCAACTGACGGACGATTTAGCGCAGTGGTTAAGAGCTTAAGCCGTTCCGCCCACTGTGTCTAATAGTCGCGGGTTCGATTCCCGCACGGGACAAATCTTTGTGTGATCCACAATTATTTGTTCCGGTCTGGGTATTTGTTTGTGAATTTTCATGTTTGTAAACGCACCCACGATACTGGAATAAATCCTAGTGTGGGGCTACGTTTTTCTTAAAAAAAAAAAAAAACAAATTGTCAATAATTAAATGTCACTTTGACACATTCAATTGGGTGCGTTCCGTTCCAAATTATCAAACTCGATCTTACAGTTTGGTGCACGCATAACGTTGTTTTCATTTTCCCGGACATCAGCCTGTGCGAGATTAGGATGGCTCTCAAACAACTAAAAAACAACAAAGCGCCGGGTGAAGACGGAATTACTGCAGAACTTCTGAAGGCGGGCGGATCGCCGGTACTTAAAGTCCTTCAGAGGCTATTTAAGTCCGTCTTGCTTGAAGGGAAAACGCCGGAAGCATGGAACAGGGGTGTGGTGGTGCTGTTTTTCAAGAAAGGTGATAACACCTTATTGAAGAACTATAGGCCCATCACACTGCTGAGCCATGTTTATAAGTTGTTTTCGAGAGTCATTACGAATCGTCTCGAACGAAGGCTTGATGACTTCCAGCCTCCCGAACAAGCCGGTTTCCGGAAAGGTTTTAGTACCATAGACCACATACATACGCTGCGGCAGGTTATACAGAAGACTGAGGAGTATAATCGGCCACTATGCTTGGCGTTTGTGGACTATGAGAAAGCCTTTGATTCGATCGAGACTTGGGCGGTTCTTAGATCTCTCCAGCGATGCCGCATTGACTATAGGTACATCGAAGTGTTGAAGTGCTTGTATAATAACGCCACCATGTCAGTCCGAGTACAGGGGCAGTGCACGAAGGTGATCCCCATAAAAAGAGGAGTAAGACAGGGAGACGTCATTTCTCCGAAACTGTTTACGGCCACCTTAGAGGACGCCTTCAAGCTCTTGGAATGGCAAGGACTTGGCATCAACATCAATGGCGAATACATCACTCACCTTCGATTTGCCGACGACATTGTGGTCATGGCGGAGTCGCTGGAAGATCTAGGACGAATGCTCGGTGACCTCAATAGAGTATCCCAACAAGTGGGTCTTAAAATGAATATGGACAAAACAAAAATAATGTCTAACGTCCATGTCGTACCCACCGCACTCACCGTTGGGAACTCTACTCTTGAAGTTGTCGACGAATACATTTACCTGGGACAGGCAGTCCGGTTAGGTAGGTCCAACTTTGAGAGAGAGGTCAATCGACGAATCCACCTCGGCTGGGCAGCGTTCGGGAAACTGCGCAACATCTTCTCATCCAAAATACCTCAGTGCCTAAAGACTAAAGTGTTTAGTCAATGTGTGTTACCAGTGATGACATATGGATCAGAGACGTGGTCTCTTACAATAGGTCTCATAAAAAAGCTCAAGGTTGCTCAGCGAGCTATGGAAAGAGCTATGCTCGGCGTTTCTCTACGTGATCGAATCAGGAATGAGGAGATTCGTAGAAGAACCAAGGTCACCGACATAGCCCTCAGGATTAGCATGCTGAAGTGGCAATGGGCTGGCCACATAGCGCGAAGATCGGACGGGCGTTGGGGCAGAAAGATTCTAGAGTGGAGACCACGTATTGGCAAGCGCAGCGTAGGACGACCGCCTGCCAGATGGACCGACGATCTTGTGAAAATCGCAGGAAATCGTTGGATGCAGGTGGCATCGGACCGGTTACGCTGAAAAGCGATTGGGGAGGCCTATGTTCAGCAGTGGACAAGTATAGGCTGAAATGATGATGATGAAATGTCACTTTGACACATTCAATTGGGTGCGTTCCGTTCCAAATTATCAAACTCGATCTTACAGTTTGGTGCACGCATAACGTTGTTTTCATTTTAATTTCTTTTTTTTTTTTTCTGTTTTCACTTTTATTATTATTATATAAGTCCGTGTGGCGGGGTAATTCTTTTAGCCTTATGTACCTTATATTATTTTTTATTTTTTTTTGTCTTTTTTGTTTTCAAAACATTTATTAATATTTTCTCATGTCTTTTTTTTGTAGTTTTTATTTTAGTTACGGGAATTTTATTATCTCTTTTAAATTTTTTATTTTTTCTTGCTACTACTATTTTTTTATTTTTTTTCTTATTGTCCTCGTCTATCATAAAGTGTACATCACCACTTTTTATATATCTTGTCAATTATATAGTTTGCTGATTTTAGCTGGCGGGTGATGCAGCAGTGTCAAACACTGTGAGTTATTATTATTATTTTTAGTAGTAATAGTTTAGTTGTTTCTTGTAGTATTTTATTTATATATGTATATTTATACATAGCACATATTATATTCTTATGATATCAGAATCCGATTATGATTCTTTTCATTCTGCTAATAAATCTAATGATGCAAGTTTCTGTTCATTAGATGATAATCTTGGTAACTTCTTACGCGATAAATTTAATCAACAGTTAAGCCACTTGCTAAACGTGTGTCATATCAACGCACAAAGTATACCTAATCACCACGACGAGCTGTATGACACATTTAGTAATAGCAATGTTCATGCCATCCTGATTTCCGAGACTTGGCTCAAACCTCAACTTCTGTCAACCACCTATGCTCTCCCTGGCTACATTCTCATTCGGAATGACCGGATTGGTAAGGGTGGAGGTGGAGTTGCTATATATCTCCGCAGCGATCTCCCTTACAAAATTGTAGCCATGTCTTCCTCCAATTATTCAGCCTCTTCAGAATTTCTCTTCTTTGAGGTTTGGGTCAAAGGGGCTAAAACCATAGTTGGAGTTATGTATTGTCCTCCCACTATTGATTATTTCACCGATTCGAATCGGTACTCCAATCCCTGGGGTCTGATTACGAGCATCATATCATCATGGGCGATTTTAACACTAATCTCCTGGCCACAAGTTCTTCCCGCTCCCGTAAACTCCTTCACCTCATAGAGTCAGCCAGCTTGAATATTTTACCTCTTCAAGCCACACATTATAACGTAAATGGTGATGATACCTGGCTCGACCTCATAATAACTTCTAATCCTTCACTCGTTTTCTCCCATGGTCAACGTGATGCCCCTGGTTTTTCGCATCATGACCTTATCTTCCTCTCTTATGCCCTTAAGTCCCCGAAACCTAATTCTAAGGTTCTGCACAGGCGTTGCTTTGCTCGTATGGATATCGACAAGCTAACCAATGACGCATCCGAAATTGAATGGAAATCGGTCATGGAGGCCGATACGATCGATACAAAAATATGCTTGTTCAACAAAGAAGTGATTCGGTTGTACGACACTCATGCCCCTATTAAGAAGGTAAAGTTGAAGCGAACGCCTGCACCGTGGATGACAAGGGGTATCCGTATGGCGATGAGGAGGAGAAATCGTGCCTATCGGAATTTTAAAAAAGAACGCACTGAAGACAATTGGTCTCATTTTAAAATTGCAAGGAACCGATGCAACAAGATGATACGTGACGCTAAACGCCGCCATATTCTAACCAATATTGATTCGTCTTCACCTGGCGACATTTAGAAATTCCTAGGAACCCTAGGAATAGGCAAGACACGTCGAGTAGACCTACCAAAGACAATAAGTTTAGACGATCTTAATTGCCATTTCTCTACCGTTCCTCCTGTAGATCGTCTAACTATTGATCACACTTTGGCCTACTTGGATGGTCTTAAACGTCCCATGATCAACCCTTTCTACTTTTCTCCAGTTGACTCTCGTGAAATAAAGAAAATTATCCTATCCATTAAATCTAAGGCAGTGGGCTGTGATAAAATATGTCGTTTTATGATAACAACTGTTCTAGATATTCTCCTCCCAGTAATCACTCACCTTGTCAACTTTTCCTTAAAATCCAGCACATTTCCATCCCCATGGTGTAAAGCCTTTATCCGCCCCCTTCCTAAAATTGCTAACCCCTCCCTTCCTAGCCACTTTCGTCCTATTTCTATACTTCCTTTTCTTTCAAAATTGCTCGAGGCCTGCGTCCACAAACAATTGTTGCATTTTATCTACTCTAACAATCTAATTAGTCCTTTTCAATCTGGATTCAGGCCTGGCCATAGTACCGTTTCTGCTCTACTTAAAGTGACTGATGATATCCGGAAAGGCATGGAAGAAACTAAAGATAGTGTTCTCGTTCTAGTAGATTTCTCCAATGCTTTTAACACCGTCAGTCATGATGTCCTATTATCCATTCTTTCTTACCGTATGTGCTCAAGAGAGTCGCTGGATTGGTTTTCATCCTATCTTCGGGAACGTCAACAGGCTGTCTTGAGTGACGAGTTATCATCAACTTGGCGCTGCCTAGAAACTGGCGTTCCCCAGGGCGGTATAATTTCTCCTCTTCTATTTTCTATTTTCATTGATCTAATAACCTATGAACTTCAGTGTGCGTATCATCTTTATGCAGATGACCTTCAGCTTTACTCACAAGACAGTGCTGATCAAATCTCTTACACTATTAGCAAACTAAACCAGGATCTGAGGGCTATCAAGAACTGATCTGACAGGTTCGGAGTGACTGTTAACCCGGCTAAGTGTCAAGCTATTCTTGTAGGAAGCGCTAGAACTATAAGCAAAGTAGATATTTCAACTCTGCCGTCACTTATATTCAATGGTACAGTTATACGCTTTAGTTCTAGTGTCAAAGATCTCGGCTTGCACATTGACAACACACTTAGCTGGCAAACCCAAATCACAGCCGTCAGTCAAAAGGTCACCGGGATGTTGCGATTCCTGTATCGCTTTAAAAACCTACTCCCCTCTAGCACAAAAACAATGCTCGTGCAGTCCTTAATCCTTCCTATATTCGACTATGGTGATGTGTGCTACTACGACCTGAATGCAGATCATCTCAACAAACTCGACCGCCTTCTAAATAACTGCATTCGATTCATATTTAATATACGTAAATTTGACCATGTATCTGAGTATCGTTCCCATCTAAAGTGGTTGCCAATTCCCAAGCGCAGGGCTCTACGGGCACTGACAATGTTATTTTCTATTCTTTACTCTCCTGCTTCGCCTGATTATCTTTCCTCCCATTTCCAATTTCTATGTACTAATCATGATAAACATCTTCGCTCTTGTAATAATCGTCTTCTCCAATGCCCTTCTCACCATTCTAATTTTAAACACTCTTCTTTCTCTGTCCAATCCATTTTGCTATGGAACGCACTGCCCCAGGATATCAGGATGGCCACAAATCGCTTGTCTTTTAAAAACAAAGTGCAGGATTATCTTCTCAAAACTTTAGCAGAATGATCTCAATTTTAATTTAATTTGTGGACATGTGTATTTATTATTATATGTATATATTAGTTATATATATCTATATATACCATATATATGTATCTTATTATATTTTTTCTATATCTTTATTTTTATCTTCTATGGATTTGCACCTACTTCACTAGTTTTTGCATCACCCTAAGGTAGACTGGTAGATAATGCCTCAGGCATTAAGTCCGCCTTTGTACCTGTAGTGCATAAAGTATTAAATAAATAAATAAAAAATATATTAATGGTATAATCCAAAGAGACGGATCATAAACATCCGCAACACAAAGTTACTTTGTAAATGAAGTATCTAAGCCTTATGATTATTTTATCACAAATTTAACTAGCATCAAGATTAATAACGGTGAAAGCATTTCAATATTTCATATTTCCATTAATTTGAAAGATCGGATGTTCTGATAATCCAAAAGTAAGTCATAAATTATTCAAACGCCCGGTAATAATTTGTTTGACATCAATCAATATGAGTGAAGATTTTATCGTTATGAATGCCACTGTGTAACAGTTTGTATCATGAAAATTGTAGCCATTTCGTATCCAGAATTTATACTGATCCGGTTTTTGTTTTAAAAATATGTGGCTAGGGAGTTTGTTGAAAAGTAAAATTGGGGTGTACAGATCATCAAAAGTCGATCATGACACCTTTGGCTTTTCCATCAAATAAAAAAAATAGTTACGTCACTCCAAAATCATTAGTAATCCAAAACTTAAGGTGCCTCGTATTTATTGAATTTCTATTAGCTATTTATAGAATCTATATATTTCGCTGCCGTAAACTCCTAATATTTCTTAGTTACGTGTATTGTGTAACGTTGCCACTGTTCACAACTTTCTGTATTTATCAAACAGATACGTTGAGTCTCACTCACTTTGTCTTCAAATATACATTGTGCACTGAATATATCCTTCTTGTTTTCATTTCTATTGTCGCAAACAATAATAAATTGTTCAGTTTCTTTCGCAACTTGAACGCTTTTGATAAAATTTTGAACATCAGTAAAGACATTGTTGTCATTGACTCCGCCTATGAGAGCATATTATGGTTATCTGAATGCGTGTTGTTCCATGTTTTCAAATACATTCTTCTAAGGATCTATCTTGTCTTCTTTCTGGACTACTCCGTCTACTTTATTTACGTCATGACGATAGCACACGACTGCGAGCAGATTAACTTCTTCATGTTACTCAGAAATATTTATATGAGACTTCGTGTACTGAAGGATCATGTCTTTAAGGTGTTCAGTGTGGATGATAACGAGGGTAATTCCGTTGAGAAACTTAACAAAATTGAAGCGATATCCAACAAGGCCCAGCTGGATATTACTTCCCTGCATCGAGCCTATGATTTAATTCACAAGTGCTCTGAACACATCAACTCGCTTCTGAGTTTCCCGGTAAGTTTTAGTATTATGCAATGCCCACTATTATTTTCCTTAATTTTTAACTTCCTCTAGAATAACTTCACAGCCTGAAAGTTCTAGCATATAAACAATTATTATAGCAACACTTATTTATGTTTATATTCTTTACAAGCTCTGTCTATAACATGCTTTGTTCCTATGACTGTCTTTCCGGTTCAAAATTTGTAATCAGTTTTTCAAGCACTTGCTGCCATTCGATTAAGTTTCAATTTAGCCTATACCAAAGTATGTAACTATATAGATAACGTAATACTATGGACCGCAGAGCTAATGTGACTATGCAATCGAAGGAAGAACTAAACGAGATAACACAATTTCGTGTTTGGGCCGTGAAACCATTTTTACCGACTTCAAAAAGGGGGAGGTGCTATTTTGGTCTTCGTATATTTTATATATATATTCATTGATAGTTTTGTCAATTGTGGGCAGACATTGATGTTTCTTTTTGCGTTGGGTTCAGTATAGTTCCGAGGTGCTCCCATTTTAATTTGGACTGTGAAGATACGCCAGGGTACTCCTTTATGACAAACAGCACGAATGTGTAGATTAAGTTATTATGGGTATCATCAATCATGTCAATTTAGGCGGTACCTTACTATATAACGAAGCGTAATAATATAATATGGGTACACATATTAATGATTAATTAACTCAATACTTAAAATTGTGAACCAAATATATTTAAAAAAAAACTCCATAACCAGTCGATCGGTGCATGTCATCAGTGATTCTAACAAGTGCAGTAACCGTGCTATGACCGGGACAGAAGCCAGATTAGTAAGGATTGAGAAGGGTATGCCTGGAAAGGATACAGCTGAATTGCCAGTGAATAAGTCGCTCTAGAACTTTTGAAAAGAAAGGAAGGTCGATATTCATTGAGAGACGTTGGATTGGACTTTTTGATGAAATTCACCACTTAACACGGATTTATTGAATATACAACAGAGAATGGGAAGGATAATATCAAGCAAAGGCATCAACATGTTTCAACTGATACTGTCGCCATTAACCGCATTGGAGGTGATCGACAGCATGGCTCTCTTAACGTCACATACATACATGGAAGTGATTTAAGTTGAGCGCTAAGCACATTGATAACCTTGCATTTAATAGCCGTTTAAACCCTTTTATTTAAAGCTAGATCAAACGGGTCGCAGTGGACGAAGGCCGAATCACAACTTTTCTAGTCTTTTGATGAATGTTTGTTACTCAATAACGTAAAAACGGCTGAACGGATTTAAATATAATTTGGCACACAGATGTCACCTGAATTAACACATGGGATTTTCACCCGGAAAAATGTTAGGTTCCTGTTTAAATACAGCGCGAACGAAGTCGCGGGCCGAAACTAGTATTATAAATGTAAGAGTTTGGATGTTAGTTACTCAATTACGCAAAAACGGCTTAACGGATTCGGATAAAATTTGGCACACATATATTTTATTACCTGAATTGTGACATATAATACTTTTTATCCCGGAAAAAAAATTTGGTTCCAATCTCAAGTCAACGCGGACAAAGTCGCTAACAGAAGCTAGTGTAGTCATAGTTTTAGATCATTTTTGTGTTGCAGCTAGCAAAATCAACAGTAATATATCTACTGGCTCGATCCTGTAAATACATGGCCCTGGTTGTAGTACCTTGTTATTACTCCAACATCACGAATACACAAGTTTCTGACATCCGCATGGTTTTTCAAGACGCTATTTATACTGCAGAATTAGGTAGAAATGTGTATCTATTTATATCATCATGCCAGATCCCTTGCGAGGTAGGCAGAAAGTAAAGCGTTCCAATAGATTCTTTCCTTAAAGACCTCTCTGGCTGCTTCTACTCTCATTATGCGTCTTATACAAGCTCGCCGGTTACGAAGACTCTTGACTTGTCCTTCAGATTAGACTCGGTCCAATAAGATATAAGTACATATTTAAGAATTTAAAGTTGGGCATAGGATCAACGTATGTTACTTTTATCACAAAAGGTCACAAGTAAAAACTACATCGCAAATCCAGTCGTCATGGCGATCTTTTGGAAGGCCTATGTCCTGCAAGGACGATTTAGCGTAGTGTTTAAGAGCTTAAGCCGCCCAGCCCACTGGGCCTAATAGTCGCGGGTTTGATTCCTGCTCGGGACAAATCTTTGTGTGACCCACAATTATTTTTTTCGGTCTGGGTATTTGTGTATGTGAATTTTCATATTTGTAAACGCACCCACGATACAGGAATAAATCCTAGTGTGAGGGTGCGTCTTTAAAAAAAAAGGATGTCTTTTGGGTGGTTTTTATTACGATTTTCTGTGTGAATGAAAGAAAAGAACTGCCAATAATCACATTATTCAAGGATAAGCATTGCCTTATGTTATGGACACTCAGCAATAGACTAACGATGATTATGGCGATATAAAATATGGGTGTACACTTATTATTGTTCCATTAAACAGTATAAGGGAGATGTGTCTCGATATAAAATTGAGCTATCTAAGCCCGTAAACATATGGAGCAAAATTCTAGTATTAGGACTTCGTAGTCCTACTAATATTATGAATGTGAAAGTTTGTATGGTTAGATTTTTGGATATTGGTTACTCAATCACGCAAAAACGGATTTAGATGGCATTTGGCAGACAGATAGTTTATTACCTGGATACTGAACACATATGATACTTTTTATCCCGGAAAAATCTTAGGTTCCTGTCTAAAGACAATGCGGAAGAAGACGCGGGCATAAACAAGTTTAAAATAAAATACAAATGTCTATTATAAAGGACTTTAGAACTAAATTCGAAATACAAAAATTAATACAGTTTATTAGTAAGTAGTTCTAAAAATTTACATTTTCTTTTTCAATTGTTAAATTATTTCGGTACTAGACTGGGTTTTAAGGCAATTGTCTCTATTATTGCTATTTGAATTGTTCTTTTCCGGTCAAATTGAACGTCGGAAAGCGAAGGCATTTTTTCTGCTGACTCGGGAAAATGGATTTAGTTACGCCCTCGGTGGAGTCGTTAAGCTCAATATCACTACCTCTGAGCTATTTGAGTCTTTGCACCACTTATTTAGTTATATCTATACAATTATCTAAGTTCTTTGACTGGGTCAGTCTAAAATAATTTAGGAAATTCTTGAGTTTTAAAAATTGAGGTAAATTGCAACAGCTACCGTAGACAACTATTTGTTTTTCTTTTGTTTTATTATAATACTCGTAACACATAACCTAGTTTTAAAATCTATTTAATATTGATAAAATCTTTTAAAAAAGAAAAAGGTAAACCGACTTAAAAATGCAAAAAATAAATATTTGAAGTCAGTGCTGGTTGGTGCAGTCAGTTACTTGGCACCGACTTCAAATATTTATTTTTGGCTTTTTGAAGTCGGTTTACCTTCTTTTTTAAAAGATTTTTATTTTACAATTTTAAGTGTCGAGTGAATTATTTAGTAATATTTATATACCGATATTATACTATTTTGCTGAGTTGTACAGTAAGGTACCTACAGGATTAATAGAACGACTATAATAACGGAATCTATACATTCGTGATGTTTGCCGTTACGGAGTTTCCTCTTGTATCTTCAAAGTCCAAGGTCCAATACCAATAAATATTAAAATAGGACCACCTCAAAACTATACTGAACCCAATGCAAAAAGAATCATCAAAATCGGTTCATAAGCAAAGGAGTTATAAAAAAAGGACTGCTATACTGCTTAGTTCTATAGTAGGGTACCTATAAGATTGACGAAATTCCCATAATATCTCAATTTACACATGCCTATTGTTTGTCGTTAAGGAGTTCCCTGGTGTATCTTCTAAGGACCACCTTGGAGCTATACGGTCGGTCCATAATTGACGGAAATATCGCTGAACATACAAAAAAAAGAAACAAAAAGCATATATACAACCGAACATAGAACCTCCTCCTTTTTGAAGTCGGTTAAAAATACATTTTTAAATTACTGTTACTGAGTAACTTATATAATACGAAATGTATATTTGTTATTTTTAAGTGAATTAATAAAAAGACTAGGTACGTAAGTACACTAGGCTAGACTCATTTATAGTATTTATGTGTGAGTGCATCAAAACAAATGCGATAAAAGCCAAGTCTAAGAGACACATCTGCTAAACTATATCGATGTCTCAGGGGTGTAGTGAGTTCAAAGTGGCTTTTCTGCGGACAAATAAAGTAAAATTAACCTATAATTATTAATACTATACTAATTCTGCAGTCTAAGAGCAAGGATTTCCTTTTATTATATTTTAAATTTTTTAGATTTAAATGTAATTTAAAAGTTATTCCAGTTATAACAAAGTTAGCACCATATGTCGACCTAACTGAGCTTCTTACAAGCTTTTATTTAAGTAACAATGTTCGTATGCCTGTCTGGCTTTCCGGTTCAAATTTGTGACCCATTTTTCAAGCACTTGCGATATCCGATTGAGCTGAAATCTGGCATACGTATGTAAGTCCGATGACAATGCAATAATATGATACCATATAGCTAGTCTGATGATGAAGGCGGAATGTGGCCAAAGGAACTTGTGAACTATACAACGTAACCCCCTCGTGATTAGGTTCGCTAAATTGGTATTAACAAGTACTATACAACCAGATCGTATTCAGGGTCTGATGATGAAGTCGAAAGGGGGCCAATGGAACCACACAAGTACTTAATATAACCCTACCCAAACGTCGTCCTAGCTGAGCTTGTTTTTTAAACTAAAATGTCATTAAAGACCCCGTTGATTTTAATGTAGGATCAAATAGCCCTACAAATTGCTCGAAACACGTACCCTGTTGATTAAATTTCATGAGAGGCGGTGCTTGGAATTCTAATAAAATAAAATTGGATTGCATCGATACTGTGTGTACCTTTATTTTTGGGCTAAAAAAAATGTCTGATGACGCAACAACGTGAAAATTTATGTCTATACCTCCACGCTTTCACTCGTTAGCATTCATCCTTTGCATGTCTCATTTTTGGGCTTAGAAATAAAATTAGGCTGAGCAAAATTGTTTTATGTAAGTACCATACTCTTGATCGAACAGATGGTATTTTAGTGGATCAAAAACGCGAGCCCCCGTAATCGGCGTAAATGAGACCTTAGCAAGACAGGTCTGTTGAGAAAGAAACTGTTGGAACTTTGCTCTGTCTGCCTACAGCGTAAGGGATCTGGCATGATGAGACAGATAATAATCTATCTATCTATATATCTACATCATATCACCTCTTGCGGGGTAGGCAGCAAGTACAGAGTTCCAACAGGTTCGTTCCTTACAGACCTCTCTGCCTTATAGATAAATAGATACTATTTAGAATTTAGATAAAATACATGATTAAATCATTCGGGGGTGTGTTAGTCGGAACAGAGAGCTGATTCTATTCTTACACACTTCTATCAACTTTTTAGGAATGATATTCATCAGATAGGATGTTTATCTGATAGATTCGCTGGGCATGAAGTCACATTCTAACTGAATAAATATAAATATAAAGGCATGGTGTGACCCACAACATAGCAGATTGAAGTTTATGCAATATGCATTATATATCACAACGGCGACGCTTTCCTTCGCTGTAAATACGTAAGTGACAAACATTATCCGAAAATTATGACCACAGATGCGTCGTTAATCTAGTGGTACAATCACGAATTCCTAGTTCGAATCCAAGGTAGAACAAAAATGTTTTTTATTTGAATAATTCTCTGTAAAAGTCAAGGTCTGGAATGTGAAGAGGTTAACCCCTTATTACATTGGGATTAACATCGTAAGCGATATGTAGGTGTGCAAAGTATAACTATCCTCGCTTGGGGAATAAACCTCATATATAGAATAAAAGCGTGACAGTATTTTTACAAGCTTTTATTTAACCTTTAATGTTCGTATTTCTGTCTGTATGTCTTTCCGGTTCAAATCTTGTAATTCATTTTTCAAGCACTTGCGGGTATCCGATTGAGCTGAAATTTGGCATGCGTATGTAAAGTCGATGACAACTTCGATATGGTCGTCGTCGACATGGTACCATGGAGCTGGTCTGATGATGGAGTCAGAAGATGGCCATAGGAACATGTAAACTTTCTTTCTTTCTTCTTGTCTTCTAACTATACAACGTAAACCCCCTCGTGTTTATCCGTGTTAGATTGGTATTAACGAGTATTTAACAACCAGATAGTGTGTAGGGTCTGATGATGAAGCAGAAAGATGGCCAATGAAATCACCCGCCTACTCAATATAACCTCACCGTGTTTGGGCTCGTTGAATTTGTCTTTACGAGTACTTTAAACCCGTATGGTGTCCAAGGTCTGATGGTGGAGCCAAAAGTAAACCACAGGAACTCTTCAACTAAGCATTTCGTTGTGTGTTTGCTATAAAGGCTTCTTAAATTAAAATGATTTATCGCCTTTGTCCTGCAGTGGACGTCTTTCGGCTGAAGAAGAAGAAGAAGAAGAATCACCGAAGCCAGATTTTAATAAATTAAAATAAAAAACAAGCTTTTATACAGCTCGTGATGCAATTTAAAACGGCCAATCAAAATAAAACGTGTATACAAAATTTCGTGTCTATGCTGTTGGCCGTTAAGGAATTCTTTCGGCTGAAGCCAATTCTGAATGTATAATCGAATCGTGCTTACCATACCCTCCAAACTGAAAATACTTTTCTTTCTTTTTTCTTTGTTTTCTATATGCTCTTCCATCATTCCCACTAAGATTTGGGTCATATCCTCCTCTGGGTTTTAAGGGAGGGAAAAAAATTAGCGAGATAACTTTATTGCATGGCGTCCGTCTCAAACGAGATTCAAGTGACGTAAATGGCGCAAACGTGCTCTTTTTATCTTGTGGAATGGCCATCTTGGGTATTCTTTAGGCCTCAGGGGTTTTAGACATCATCATCATCATCATCTCAGCCTATACTTGTCCACTGCTGAACATAGGCCTCCCCAATCGCTTTCCAGCGTAACCGGTCCGATGCCACCTGCATCCAACGACTTCCTGCGATTTTCACAAGATCGTCGGTCCATCTGGCAGGTGGTCGTCCCACGCTGCGCTTGCCAATACGTGGTCTCCACTCTAGAATCTTTCTGCCCCAACGCCCGTCCGATCTTCGCGCTATGTGGCCCGCCCATTGCCACTTCAGCTTGCTAATCTTAACGGCTATGTCGGTGACCTTGGTTCTTCTACGAATCTCTTCATTCCTGATTCGATCACGTAGAGAAACGCCGAGCATAGCTCTCTCCATAGCTCGCTGAGCAACTCTGAGCTTTTTTATGAGACCTATTGTAAGAGACCACGTCTCTGATCCATATATCATCACTGGTAACACACATTGACTAAAAACTTTAGTCTTTAGGCACTGAGGTATTTTGGATGAGAAGATGTTGCGCAGTTTCCCGAACGCTGCCCAGCCGAGTTGGATTCGTCGATTGACCTCTCTCTCAAAGTTGGACCTACCTAACCGGACTACCTGTCCCAGGTAAATGTATTCGTCGACAACTTCAAGAGTAGAGTTCCCAACGGTGAGTGCGGTGGGTACGACATGGACGTTACACATTATTTTCGTTTTGTCCATGTTCATTTTAAGACCCACTTGTTGAGATACTCTGTTGAGGTCGCCGAGCATTCGTCCTAGATCTTCCAGCGACTCCGCCATGACCACAATGTCGTCGGCAAATCGAAGGTGAGTGATGTTTTCGCCATTGATGTTGATGCCAAGTCCTCGCCATTCCAAGAGCTTGAAGGCGTCCTCTATGGTGGTCGTAAACAGTTTCGGAGAAATGACGTCTCCCTGTCTTACTCCTCTTTTTATGGAGATCGCATTCGTGCACTGCCCTTGTACTCGGACTGACATGGATGAAATATATTTAACTTTTTTTTATGAGGGCGGGGGTGTTTATAAATTGCATGGTTAGAGGATGGACTGTAACCTTATCGGGGATTCGTTGTTTATTTATTTTTATTGGAATAGCTGTTGCCCACGGTTTTGCCTTTATTGTTTATTTATATTCACGTCTGGCATCTTAGATGTATTTTTGTATTTATTAGGGAACCAACGCCTTGAACGAAGTCGGACGCTTTCACCTGACATCTCACGCAACACGAGTCGCGGGGCATTAAGGTGAATCTGTGTATTGTTGTGTTCCTATATATTTTTCAGACATTGTTAATCGTTCGAGTTGAAGTTATGTAATTGAATGGTTTTATTGTTATATCAATTATAATATTGAGTTGGTCTAGTGAGACCAATGAGGTAATCTTTACATTATAATAGCCAGCTACAATATTCGACATTATGAATGGTGCGGTTGGCAATATTCGAATCCTATATATATATATGCTAAAGCTGGTTTGACTCTTAGGTCGAACAATCTTCACGAGTTCCACTTGGTGAAGGGTAACCTAATATCTTGACTAAACAGTAAGACAGCATATTTTTTTGGGACTAAGCGCGCCACACATTCCCACTATTGTAACTCCCGTAAGCCAGGATCCACAATGGTCTCCTTGGATAACACCAAGGTTTCAACATTGGGAAGTCCCGGGAAGCGTTTTAATTGCCTTGGAACCCGCGACTAATTTAATTAGAAAGAAAATCAGGAGGAGTAGGAAAAATAAAAATTTTGTGCAATCTGATTCTATATTCTATGTACCAATTAGCAACATCATGAATTGATTGACGTGCTTCCCACATCGGTATATCAATATCGACAGAGATAAACAATAATGCGCCAAACGTTAAAATATTGCAAAGATAATTTGAAATCTTTTACCACCCCTTAGAGTTTACTTTCGAATGTCACGTTGAATACGATTGACATATTTTTAATCTATCTATCTATATCATTACGCCAGAAACCTAGCATTGTCCCTAAGATATAATCGCGTAATGGCTGCGTAAAGGTTGCGCGAAAGCTAGATCCTAGATGATACAAAGACCTCCTTGGTCTTATGGTGGCATGGCGCACCAAACCACCATGTGCACCAGCCGCAGATGGCAATTAAATCTTAGATTAAAATCCTACGCCGAACAAAACGAAGTATTGTAAAGAATTGTGCACGATATAATGGTCATAGATTTGCCCCGTATCTATCGAATTTGGACAAAATTTTGTCAAAATGTGGATGCACAGTACACGTCTTCTCTCGTCAGTCTTAGGTATTTGGAAAATAGGCGCGATGATTTGACTTTAAATACATCCTATCAATTCTAAATGTAAATACAAAAATTACAATAAATTTTATCAAAATTAACACAAAAAGCGAAACATAACAAAATACATGACATTACTTAAATGCGTGGCCATATTTTCTCAGAATAAAACTCAGACATAAACCTCTAAATACCTCATAAATTCAATTTGAATATGAGGGCGAAATATAAACGGGCAGCGCTCGGTGACAAGTCCCAAAGCCAGGACTTGCAATGAAATATGCAGAAAGGGTACTGTCGAGCTACATAGAATCCGTGCAGATAGCAGGATGGTCACAAAATAGGTAAACAGAAGGTCCACTTCATAATTGAGTCTAAACGATCGTAAATAGAACAAGCGCCTCTCAATTGCGCTGCTCTATAACTATAGTACACCAATATGCTGAAGTAGAGTCCTATTTGGCGCCACGCAACTTGTGCCGTTCCTGTTTTACGTATCTAATTCCTGTTTTCTGTAGTGTGTTGGTCAAATAAATGCTTTTCTTTCTGTCTTACTAATTGTGACGTTATAAGATCTATTAGGTGAGCAATTTTTAAGGATTGACATGTCATCCTCCAGTCGACTACTACTAACTATTTACTCATTTAGCATGATAGCCCACAAATGTGCATCGACCGGATTGCATTGTTAGCGCACAGTCGACCATCGGCAAACTGTAAACGGGCGTTCACACGGATGCTTTTTCAATCTTTTTCGCTTTGTGCTGAAGCGCTTTCAAAAAAAGTACGCGTGCTATTTATTTCATTCCAGCGCTTTACAAACGCTCGTTGAAGAAGCGTCCGTGCGAACGCCCGCTTAATATAATAATTAGAGAACACACGAAATTAAGTAATGTTTTATTAACATTGATCTAATTTAATAAGGCTTTTTTTTAAAACCTTATAATATAGATACGGTTCATTACAATTTTATCACTTGGGTGAATTATTGTTTAATGAGCACCCAGTGGCAAATCACCACATACATACACATACATTTTGTTGTTTGATATTATTAATAGAGAAGTGGCCCTAGATCGGAGAAAGTGTAGTTTTTGTGTGGAAAAAATCAAAGCCTGGTTTGATTCTGGTATACTAGTATACAATATACCTCTCCTACCCTTGCTCGGAAATACAGGCGCGACAATGTGATCCGTGTGTGTGTGTGTGAATGATGTACGCTGTTGGCCGCGAGGCCTTTACAGCTTCACCGGACTTAAAGGCGAGCGTGCAACCACTACGCTCTAGCCAGGACAATGTGATCCTTTACACGGCCTCAGTATGGCGGATTATGTAAGTACAATTCATATCTGAAGCAATAAGATTTTTCTATTATGTAAAAAAATACTCTTCTTTGTATTTGTCTCTTATAATTTTAAATTGTAGTAGTGAGTGAGCCTTCTGTATTTTACTCCTCTATGCTTGGGTCGCAACCAGCCACCGTGAAACAAGCTAAGACCACGTTCAGATTTGTGTTGTTGCGTTTCGTATTTGTACTACGGGATAGTTGAGCTCGCGAATCCCATGAGTATTCTGTTTTACTCAGAACGTTGTTGAAGATATCTGCTGATCCAGTATTGCGAGCGATGAGATTGATCTGGGAATAATAAATTATATATTTATGATTTATTTATACGACATATGTAAAAGTTAAGATATGAATTGCGATTATTGACATTGCACCTTATATTTTTAGTTTGACTAATTTACTGCGTAAAGATAAATCATTTATCGTTTTTCCGAGATAAGTATTTTGTATGCATTGCCATAATATAGTTATTAAGCAACAATAATGGAGTATCAAAATAGGTAAGCAAATTGTCATTTTCAATTGTCAGTGATTGTTGCAGATTTCAATGCGTACAAAACATGTAATAAAATAGTGATAAGATGTCATGTTTAATTATTGTACTTATTAAATTCCTAATACATAGTGACTGGCTACGTACAGCTTAAACTGGTGAGTCAACAAGCATGATTTGTGCATAGGAGTTTCTTATATGAAGTAGATGAGCACTAAGGAAGATTTTAAAAAACCTTATCCTAAAAGAGATAAATAGGGGGTAAAATTAGTAAAACATTTTATTTATTTTGATCAGCGATAAAGCTAGTTTTAAAATATTTTGTAAGTTGATACCTATTTTATTTAAAACAAAATACACAGGACTTAAAATTATCGCAACAAAAGAAATCTCAAATCTAAACGCGACTTTATTCTCACATTTAAACTGTACCGCGCGAACGTGTGAAGATTATATACTAGCTACTAGCTCTATTTTTATTCACATAGCATAGAAACTATGAGTTAGACTGAGTTCATGGCGGTAATATTCAAAAAGAAACATCCTATAACTCTCTTTAAAGTTATTTTATTCACTAAAACGCAACATACCTTGTTAATATTAGCAACTCTATCTAGAGCGTGTATGAGACGAACTATGAGAGTGGAGAAATCCAAAGAGAGAGAAGGATGTAAGGTAAGAACCTGTTGGAACTCTGTACTCTCTGTCTACCCCGCAAGGGATCTGGCGTAATAATATAGATAGATAGATAGAACTCGTCCTATTTATAACATCACGATACATCTCTTCTAGGATACGCGGAGAGTACAGATTCTAACAGGTACTTTCCTTACAGGCTTCTCTGACTTCCTTCACTCTCATAGTTTGCCTCCTGCATGATCGTTGGCTACGGAGATTCTTAACTTGCCCTTCAGATAAAATACAGTTTATTTGGTCATGGTAAGGCAGTCTAGATCTTCCCCGGTACCTATATCCTTGCAATTTCGCAATGTATATCTATTTTGTTGCAATTTCAGGTTATTTGAAATCTAAAATAACATATTTTACACAATTTTCATAACAGTGACATATCTATTTAACTACATCATCATGAATCAGTCTGAGTGTGGGCTTCTCCGCTGTCACCTTATTCGTGAGAGTCGCTGGCAAATGATGGAATAGAAAAAATGGATGGATATTTGTAGACCAATTCGATGCATTGATAATATTATAGATTTATAGCTAACTTTCTATGTATTGCTGATTATTACCGATCGATCAATGCATGCATGAGTCGATTTAATTCATTTGATATTCTTCTTAGTAATTATTTAGACTCGATATAACGTTCCCATTTTTGTTTTGCTTTAACACAAAACAGGGGCGTTATACGTTATTTTTGTCACGTAAAAACCTTTGATAAAACAACATAAAACAAATAACTACATCTTGAAACTATTTTTTTTTGCAGGTGCGTGAATCGAATCTGATTCAGATAGTTCCGACAAAGCATCGGAAGATTTCTACTTGTGTACTTTTTTATGTGCTTTGTTTTTGATACATCGTGAACGTTTCGAAACAACACATTAAACAAAACATCGATTTATTTTCTGCATGAATATCCCTGCACTGCCTTGGTTGGTCTAGTGGCGAATTATGCGCGTAGCAATCGCGAGGTCTTGAGTTCAAACCCTAGGTCGTACAAAAAGTATTTTTTTGAGTCTGGTACTATGCCCAGTATAAGGCTCGCTTCCTATTACATAGGACCTAACATTGTCAGCAAAAAGTGGGTGTACACAGTGCACCTATGCAACCAACGCTTGGGGAATATGGACGTGATGGTGTATAATATGCTTACATAGGTAGACATAAGAAAACAATTCAAGCTCTACGCTAGTTGTTCTATACAATAACTGTAAGATGAAACGGGGGTTTCCTCAAACCTTTCCTACCTGCTCCGCTAATGTTAAAATTTAACCTTTACAAGGAAACTTCCAGCGTATATTTGGAAAGCTAAAATTAGATATAGGTAGATTTTGGAAAGTATTCATATAATAGATTTATAAAACGTTTTAATTTACAATAGCTGATGGATTAAATTTTTTGATTTAATTAAGTATGAAACCAACTCCGCCTGTACTATCTGCCTACCCCGCAAGGGATCTGGCGTAACGATATAGAAAGATAGAAGATTTGAAAATTTTTGGAGAACCTATATTGGCAAAAGCGGGCAAGATGTAGTGTTAATAAATATCTTAGTCTCGTTTTAACTATTTTAAATAGAAGAATAGGAACAGTCTTTTTAACAACTATATGTAAGGTACAATCAGGACTCTATCTCTATTATTCAAAATTAAGAGACAGCTCCTCAATTATGACGATGTGAACAACGCACTGTCTAAGGTTCAACATTAATAATCTTCTCCTTAAAGAGAAAATGTACGTACGCGCACAACGCTTATTGTATAACAGGTATCAATCAATGTACAAATAAATGGCGTGTATTTAGACCTTGAGAATCGACTGTATTATGTCATATAGCATACTACTTTAAGGATGCTCTGCAAAACTGAACACCATCTCCGTTCTACAGAAAAGGCCTGTTCGAGCAATTTACAATTTGACCCCGAGAGCTTCCCTTAAGGAAAAATTATTTATGAATCACATGAAATCTTCTATATCTTTAAAATAATAACAGTAACTTTGAAAAATATAGCGACATTCATCATGTAAATACACGGAACAAACATACATGTTCTCATTGTACATTCTACTCGACTCCACAGAATTAGTAGTTCTTTCATGGGGCAATGTATATATGTCTACAACAAATTACCCATAGATATCCGAAACATGCTTATCAATAAGTTTAAAAAGGCAACCAAAACTAGAATGTGTAAAAACGGGTGTTACAAAATTTCGGATTATCTTGACGATAAAACAGAATGGGTTTGTGCAGCTCCTCAATCAGCAAAATTAAACAATGCTGTATATTAAAATTTGAAAAAGAAAAAAATGGTTATTTGAAAATTCAAACAAATTAAGTTAAAAGAATGCCCGGTGAGTTTCTTGCCGGATCTTCTCAGTGGAGGCCGCGTTCCGATCCGTTGGTAGCTTAGTAATTACATTAGTTAAAAAAAATGTTATGAGATTGAAGAAAATAAAAGAAAAACAAAATATCTTTGAAAAATTGTTTATAATTATTATTATTTAGTTTATTTTTGTTTCTGTCACATTGGTGTAGTGACGTTTTGTCCGTGTTGCGTTTATTTATTTATTTATTCTTTATGCACTTATGTACATAGGCGGACTTAATGCCTGAGGCATTTTCTGCCAGTCCACCTTGAGGTGGTGTAGAAACTATAGTAGAATATATATGAGGCCCGTAAAATTCGAAAGATTTGTCAACATACGATTTTTCTATAGAAAATTGTCAATAACAGTCTAGGTCTGGAATCGTGCCCTGTAAAATGGTAATACGCTCGCCCCCAATTACATGGAACATAATACAGTCAGTAAAAAGTTGCTTTACACTACTATACACCTCTATTATCTCCGCTTGGGGAATGCAGGCGTGACGGTGTTTACATTTTTTTTATTATTTCCCATTTCCAGCAGTTTCTCATTTACATGTATCCCGGTGTTTAAAAGATAAACACATCTTTTAAAATAAAATAATTATCACTATATAATAAAATCATTATTTGGTATCCGATAGCGACAAAATCGTGCCATTTTCGTTTCATGATCTAATCTCGGGTAATACGGAAGGCCATCAAATCGGATCGCGCCATAATCGTGTAGATAATATCGTATCAGGGTTATTTATTTCGGATGGGTGATCGGGGCACCCCTGCGTGACATAACGTTGGTACTCGCTTATATTTCGATATGGAATCGAATAATGTAATGATTCTACAAATACCTATCTATCTCTATATCATCACAGAAGTTCCCTTGCGTGTTAGGCAGAGAGTACACAGTTCCAAAAGGTTTTTTCCTTACAGACCTCTCGGGCTTCCTCCACTTTCATTGTTCGTCTCATGCACGCTTACCAGTACGGAGACTCATGACTTGCTCTTCAGATAAAATTATTTTTTTCCCCAATAAAAGTACTTTAAAAAATACGAGTCTCAATCAATTCTAACCAGTCTAAATATGATAATTACAATAAAAAAAATCCATACTCACCTAGAGTTAACGTTTAAAACTAATCAGAGAACAAGAAACAAGGACACAATCTTCATTTGAAGAAAAGAAAAACACAAAACAATGGCGGGCGAGCGTTTAACTTTTTCATTTTAGCTGGGCCCTTACTTGCTAACTTATCGAATACTTAACACGGAAAGTTACGATAGCTTTTTTTAATGTAGCCCTATGAATTATTCCTCTATCGTGGGTGCGTTGCAAGCATGAAATTCACAAAAAAACACCAAGCCGAAAAAATATTTGTGGATTGTGCAAGATTTTTCCCGTGCCCTATCGAACCTGAAACTACTTGATCCAGTGGGCGAAGCTTATGCTCTTAACCACTAGACCAAGCCGTCAATCAATTTTGTGAATATCTTCGACTGAGAAGATCCGGTGAGAAACTCAGCGGGCTTTTATTTCCATATCGTTTAACCCGAGAATACGATTACACAATCATTTCACGGAGTTATCGTAACGTTTTGCGTTTGGAGATACCGAATCAGGACTCTGAAGTGGAATCTTTTTAACAGCAACGAGCATTGTTTTCTGCCAAAAAGCCGTTTAAAAAGCGGATCTTGACTTATCGTGGGCTAAACGAGTTTGCTTAAAGTGTTATTTTGTTTACTCTGATTGCTTAATCAATTTGTGGATATAGGTTGTTTTGTTTGGTGAGTTAAAATGTAAGGTAATTGGAACGACATTTTATTTGTAGACCATTACTTAATTGTGCAATAAATTTTAGCTTACACGTGCGATTTAACGACGCGAATTTTTTTGTGTACCCATCATGCACTGCATATTCTTTTTACAAGGCAACAGCGTCTAACCCTACGGTGGTCGCGCTCCCTGATGTAACCTGAGTGGTCGCGCTGAAGTAACTAGTCATCCACATGCAGATCAAAGTTAAAGGCAAACTAAACATATCTACCTATCTATCTAACTAAACATGTAATTTATATAAAGCGTTTATTGATATAAAATCTAAACTTCTCTTTAACTATAAATAGAACACGAATCATAAATAAAATCTTTTTTAACAGTCAGAAGCCTTCAATTGAAATTCACTGATTTGGCTGTGAAACATCTTACGAACTCGAATATAACTGAAATGACGGTAATAATTCCACAATATCACATAATTAAATAATACAGGTGTTTTGATTTAGGTTCAAAAATGTTGGCGTCACCACTCTACCCACGTAAACAACAATACAAAATCGTTATTATTTGATGTCTGGATGACTATTGTCATTCCGGGGATCACTTACGGGTTAGATTCCAATACAATGGCGGTGGTTTGTTTAACTACACTTGTCTCGCGTACTACACGCAGTCCCCAGGTGGTTAAAAGCCACTGCACCCATTAAACTTAGTTGCTAAAAAAATCATATAGACGAACAGGACAATTTTGACATCGTTTGATGTAACTGCTGTAATGGCGTGGCCCTACGAGGCGAGGACGCGCAGAGGATTCGCAGCGAAAGTGTTGTTTAGGAACGAAGAAATCCGTGTGAAAGAAACTAAATTTTAGAAGAAACCTGTTAAAACTTATACTGTGCCTACCACACAAGACGGACACTCTAACACGGTTCAAGTTGCATAGGATTTACTGCAAGGTTATTTGACGATGTCATACTCAAATTATTACAAGTAGTTTTAGCTGTAGTTAACGCACACTTTAATGAAAGCACGTCTATATCATAGATCAATATCGTAGAGCCGTCGTAGAGTGGTTAATATTTATATTTAACATCATTAGAAACATGGAAACGGTTGTTAGTACATAGAAGATTTATTTTAGATCAAGAATACATGTTATTCTAAATTACGCTTACAGTGACTTCTTGAGCAATGCAATGGTTTTGAATACTCCCTTCGTTCAAACGAAACAGGACTCTCTGTGCAACTAATTAAGACTCAAAACAATAAATAACAGATAATAATACAGCATCCACAGAACTACAAGAAAGCGTAATCGCTGAGTTCACTCTAACCGTCTCGCGCATTAAGTTGAATTCCTGTTTTATTTCCAGCACTCCTTGGTGCTATTCATTAATTCTACCGAGAATGCTGGCGCTGTAGAATTTCAGTTCCTTTGGGAGATAAAGTTTTTGTGTGCTTTGATGAATAACGTTCTTAATTATAACTATCTTAAGCTGTTATGAGTACTTAGATATTTGTAAATAGAGTTATTAATTATTCTTCTTGTTTTTTTTTTTTAAATTATACTCGGCTAAATTGATACCTAGACTCCCCGATCAATATCATGATAACAATGAAATATATTTGAAGGAAGGATTAAGATGACAAATTAATAAAACTGATGAAATACCTCACCCAGGACAGTAGAGGAGTAATTTATTTAAACGCCGATTACAACGAGCATTATAGGGGGAAATCGAAAAATCAAATTTATCACTTCATGAAGAATAAGTATAGCATAATAGTTACAATTCTATCAACATTCCACATAAATATTTGACGGTCGGCTTGGTCCAGTTGTTAAGAGCCTACTGGATTGAGTAGTTCGATTTCCGTACGACACAAATCTTGTATGAACCACAAATATTTGCTTCGCTCTGGGTGTTTGGCATTTGCATTTCATTTTATTACAGTTAAATAGGTTGTTATGACAGTAACTGACAAGTGGAGCTGAGAAAGCATCTATCCAGGCATTTTTATCTTTTAAATAATCTTCTATTGAATAATAAGCTTGCTTACAAAGTGTTAGTTTTACACAAGCTTTTAACTTATTTTCACAAAGTTTATTGACGTCAAGTTAGTGACACCACATTGTTATTAATAAAGACTTCTGTTGTATTTTGTCGTGGTTAGTTCGTCGTTATTGCGTTTATAGAAAAAAAAAACTGTATAAACGCATGTCAGCTTCCATTTGTAAATACACACATCGTAAAAAATTTTAGTATTTTTTGCTACAACAATCTCTTAGATGTAGGGACTCAATCGGAAATCGAAGAATCAGAGTACAAATACTTTACGTGCGTACGAAGGATGAAAACCTTTAAATAAATAGAGAGATTGCTTGCCCTTATGCGATTTACCAATAAATAAGGATACACGAGGTCCCGAGGATAAATTTCCTCATGAAAACTTGTACCCGACCCAGCGGCGCACGGAATTCAGGATTACGCATGTTCCCTACACAAATACAGACAAAAATAGATTGTGCGATACTATAAAGTTACTGAAATTCACACGGTAAATATACAAATGTGGATCTATCTATCTATATCTATCTATAACCTCACGCCAGATCCCTTGCGGGGTAGGCAGAGAGTACAGAGTTCCAACAGGTTCTTTCCTTACATACCTCGCTGGCTTCCTCGACTCTCATAGTTTGTCTCATACGCGCTCGCCGGTTACGGATACTCTTGACTTTTCCATCAGATAAGACTCGGTTTATTTGGTCGTGGTAAGATAGTCTAGGTCTTCCCCGGTACCTGCATATGTATATATATATATATATATATGTATATCCACAAATGTGGATATTCTCCTGAAACAAGTAATTACAGCAACAGTTTCAGCTAATGAGGGTATCGTATTTAGCATGAACCGATTAACGTCAGAGTCACACTCTCAAATTGATATGCCATCCTTTTCATACTTCAAATTTACTGAATAAACAGGAACGTGACAGGACCCTTTTTCGATACCCTTATACTAACGTCAATCTGTTTGTGTTAAACCTTTTGAAGTGGCAGTGGGCTGGGTATAATAGCTGAAGGACCGATAACCATTGGAGTAGACGTGTTCTTGAGTTAAGACTGCGGCTCGGCAAACGTGTAGTATAGGACACCCTGCAGCTTGTTGGAGCGTTGGTATAAACAAGGTGGATGGCAGCGATAGGAAGAGGAGTACCGAAGACCAGACTTAGTGACATGTTTTGGGAGAAGCCTGTGTCTGTCAGTTGTCTGGTGCGGGCTGATGATGATGATATTTACGTCAGCCTTGTGGTTAATGAAAATTAAACTGGATCTGGTAAGGAATCTGACGTGATGAAATAGAAAATTGAAGTAAAGATTAAAGTATGAATGATTATATATTTCTATCTATGTTTTTACGCCAGATCCCTTGCAGGGTACCCTGCAAGAGATCTGACGTGAAAACATAGAGAGAACAGAGCTCCTACAGGTTCTTTCCTTACATACGAGGCATGCCTTTTAAGTTCTGTCGTTTCCATATTTCCCGGCAATTTTGAATTTGGAACTGTTCTATATTCGAATATGTTTAAATTTTGAATCTCAAAACAGTTGAAAGTATTAGGATTAATGCTCTAAAGCTAAAGTCACAGCTTCGATTGGAATCTGTCAGGTTACGTACGAAAATGAATCTTTTTAAGGAAAATGTTCGTGCAGTAATTTTCTACAACTTTAGAAGAGGCCTGACACGGATTCAGTGTTTTGAAGAGCTAACATCTGTGTTCAGTGATAAAGCCCCATGTCTGCGGACTGTTGAACGCTGGTATTTAGAATTCCAGCGTGGACATACTAGTGTTAGTGACAAATCTCGCGAAGGACGCCCAAAATCCGCCTTCACTGAAGATAACATCATTGCTGTGAGACAACTAATTCTCGAAGATCGTCATGTGACATATCGAGAGATAGAGGCTCTATTAGGCATCTCAGGGACAACCATCCAGAAGATCTTGAATGAAGCTCTTGGTGTGAGAAAGCTAGTTGCCGTTGGATACCGTATCTGCTTTCCGACGATCACAAGGCGGCCCGCGTCAGATGGTGTAAGAAAAACTCTGCAAAGGTTCAACCGAGGAGAGTCAAATCACGTCTACGACATCATCAGTGGTGACGAATCTTAGATCTATGCCTACGATCCTCATTCCAAACAAGACGAGCCAAAGCCGACTAAAGTTGTTCGTTCTCGAAGCACTTCAAAGAAGATGGTGGCCACGTTCGTTGGAAAAACCGGCCATGTTGCGACTATTGCACTTGAAGATCATAGAACGGTTAACGCAGAGTGGTATACCACAGTTTGTTTACCACAAGTCATCGCCGAACTTCGAAAATCTAACTCAAAGCGACGCATCATCCTGCACCATGACAACGCAAGCTCACACAGCGCTCGTCAAACGATTGAGTATTTGAAGCAGGAAAAAGTAGAAATTCTTGACCATCCTCCATACAGTCCTGACCTATGCTCTAATGATTTCTTTACATTTCCTAAAATTAAGAAAAGTCTTCGTGGTCAAGGGTTCCAGTCCGGTGAAGAAGCAGTCGACGCTTTCAAGTCAGCCATTTTGAACACCCCCACTATAGAGTGAAATAAATGTTATAATAACTGGTTTGAGTGAATGGAAAAGTATATTAAGCTACGTGGTGAATACTTTGAAAAACAATAACAAGTACTTTAAGTTTTTAGTTGTGTTTTTTTCTTCAAACGACAAAACTTAAAAGGCATGCCTCGTACCTCTCTGGTTTTCTCCACTCTCATAGTTCGTCTCATACACGCTTGGCGGGTAATATATTTAATTGTAAAAAAACAACTGCTCCGTTGTTCTAGTAGCATAGCATATGATGTATAAAATGTATTTTAAAATTGATGTTTGTAATGCACTGAATTATTTAATTATATTTAATTTTGTTAACCATTATGGTAAAGCATAGTTCTACTCGCAAAATAAGATACTTATCATCTAATTTCTTACCTGAGTTTTTACAAATAAAGATTATATGAATGATGGGCTGGTAGTTATGATGATCTAGGATCAAATTCCAATTTCCACGATATAATAAAAATCTCATAAGATACAAACTTTCCAGATGCGGCTAGAAACAAATTTCTCCCGCGAATATAGTAACTAAGGCGTAGTAGTTCGTTTATTTTAATTAATTAAGATCTGCCTGTTTGGGTTACGTAAAAATCTTATTTTTCTGTTTGTTTTATTCGATTTCAAACAGCAAACTTTAAGGGAAGTCCTGAAAATAACTTCCTCACCAATTCTTTAGTTCGCTTGACGAAAATCACATTCTCTCTTTTGAAGGCTAGCTAGCTTCAACGACGTTCCTGTTTATCCTAGGTTGTCTTAAAGGCACTATTACAAATTAACATAGTTCAATATTGCTTGTCATAAAGCTCAAGCTATATTTTGGTTGACTCTGGCCTTACCAGTACGTTGTGGAGTGTCGACAATATTTTGACGTCTAGAAATATGGAATAATCGAGTTTTGTTCCAATTTATTTTTGATTTGTCTAATGAATATATTTACTGTTTAAGCTTTAAGTCCTACCGGCCGCAACCTAATTGCGAATAATGTATGGTAATTTTAAGAAAAAAAGTATTAGAGAGCTTAATTCATGCAAAGGTCAAGAAAATGTTGTATTCCTTAAGTACAGAATTAATGTTTATGTAATCCATGAGTATTTGAAATATTACAGACCGAATTTTTGTATTTAAAAGTGCTTATTTTGCGATTGTAAAAGCATGCCACAACACAAAATGTGAAAAAAATCTTATGATTTCACAAAAAGGCGTAATTAATTTAACCATACCACCCTGACCTGGTGGTGACCCTTGGGGAAGACCTTTATCCTGCAGAGTACGGCAGTTACTACTGCAGTTTTACAATAAGTTGAAATCTAATTCTTGATAATCAGACAGACCATCATTTATATATGAGAAAAAAATACAACTATGAAGACCGAGGAAACAAATAATCTTCACTGTCATTGGCTAATTAGAACTATGCTGCTCAAAAAATTTGGAAAAATTCACAACAAGTGCAAATATTGCCCCTAAAAGACAGGCAGAAAACAAAATATTATCACTAAAATAACCGAAAATAATTTTTAAGTCATGGAAAATGTATTAAGCCTTATTCAAAAAGTTGCGTTATTTACCTCCTTGATTAATGTCAAATATTTTGATCCGGCTCTTGTCTTTTACGTACTTTCACCAAAAGAAATAAATTGCAATATTACTCTAGCGCGGAAAACATTAAATAACACAGCAACTTTGATTCTCCACGTATTAATTTTAAAACCCGTACAAATGCAGCACACTCAAAAGTTTGAAACATTTCCTCTCACAAAGCGATATATTAAAGTCAGCACAAAAGCGCCAGTGGCCAGCAGTTACCCGTAAAGCTGGTAAGCTGATTAGCTAAGACTTCCACAACCGTTTGTACCAGCGGTTTCTTTTTGCTACAGACAGCTAAAGTTATAATCCGACATTGTTTATAGTGTAGCAATTAGGAGGAACTATTTAACAATTATTAACTAGATTGCCAATGCGAAGAGGATTACTTCCTGTAAGCTGTTTAGACCCTTTTGATGTTGTCGTTTCCTTTCCATACGAATATCACACAAGAACAGACACTTTGTCGGTGAGGTCGAGGAATCCATTGCCCCCGTAAGGGATCCAACTTGACTTAACGACTATCATTAGGTAAGGTACCTTGCCCGCGTAAGGGTTTACGGGTAACCTACCGGGGAGTAACATTGCTTTACGTACCTTTTGTAGTACGGAGACGGCCCAGTATAGAAATGGCACAAACCGTTACTCATCTTAGCTTGACGACGCTGCTTAAACCTGGGAGAACGAATACGCTCGAATATCGTATTGCGCAGATAAATTGTCACCCATCTTAGACAGATCAAGTTGAAAGTTGTTAAGCATTAGTTAATCATCATCTCAGCCCATACTTGCCCACTGCTGAACATAGGCCTCCCTAATCGCTCTTAGCAGCCGCAGCCGGTCAGATCCCACCTGCATCCAACGACTTCCTGCGATCCTTACAAGATCGTCGGTCCATCTGGTAGGCAGCCGTCCCACGCTATGCTTGCCAATACGTGGTCTCCACTCTGGAATTTTTCTGCCTCATCGCCCGTCCGATCTTCGCGCTATGTGGTAAGCTTTAGTTATCGCTAAGAAACCCGCAACTACAGCCGAACGCACAATATTTGTATATTGTAAAAAACAACGATCTTATATCCTATTTTATTGGTGATCTTATATCCTATTAATATGGAAATACCTCAATCCGTTGCCCATTTCAGACTGACCGAGTTTAACGCTGGGTAAATTAGATAATCACTAAGTAAACTGCAGCCACAGCCGAATGGGTTATGTGTATATTATGAAATAAACAACCCTTTCTGAATCATGTCCTTGTATTTTGGTAGAAATGCCATAATCGATCACCTATCTTAGATTGTCCGAGCTGAATGCTACTTATGACGCCCACTGCAAGACAAAGCCCCAAAATGACTGGGCGTTGTTCGTATATTGTAAAACAATCATCCTTTTTACGATATCCTTGTGTTTGGGTGATAGCTCGAAAAACACTCTTGAATATAGAAATGTCAACAACGGTCATCCATCTTAGATTGACCGACCTGAACGTTGCTTAACCTTGGTGATAACTAAAAAACAGCAGAAGCCGAGTGCATTGTTTATTTCTATCTATAAAAAACACAGTCACGCCCATGTTCCCCAAGCGGGAGTGGCAGAGGTGTACTGTGTACACCCACTTTTCGCCGACTATGTTATGTTCCATGTAATGTGGGTGAGGCTATTGCCATATACCGCGCACAATTCCAGACTCCGGACTGATTCAGGGAAGTTTTCGGTACAAAAAGTACATTTGCCCAACCTAGCATTTGAACGCAGGACCTCGTGATCGCAAAGCATATTCGCCACTAGATCAACGAATTGGGAATTTCTATCTATCTTCAGCTGGAATGCGGCCACTGCAGGACCTTCACCAAAGACTGGCCGTTGTTTGTTTATCATAAAACAATTACCCCTTGCACGATATCTTGACCATGTATTTTCGAAATAGCTCGCTTTTTATCGCGATTTTTCACATAGGGTGGTTCCCTCACTTTTGCCAACCGGCTTTCCCGGCTTTGATTTAATATTCCTCTTTATGATGGAAAATGATTTATTATCGTTGAACTGTGGAGCGTTGATACCGGTTCATACAAATTACAGGTTAGAGGAGTGAATTTAAATCATTTTTTGCTTAGCGTATTGTTATTTTTTTTCCTTAATTAATTTAATTGACGTTGCCTCGTTGGTCTACGGGCACATAATGCTGCTAGCTACGGGAACATAATGACATATCAGTTCCTGAGTTCGAATCCTCGGTCAAAATGTGTTTTTAACAATAATTTAATCTTAGTTACAGATCGGAGTCTGAAATTGTGTTTGGTATAAGCTTATACCCTATTACATTGGGATTTAATATCGCCAGTGATTGCAGCTGTGCACGTGCACGGTAGTTCTGCAACCCCCGTTTGTGGTATATAGGTGTGACGGTGTTTATTATTTTTAAATTTAATTAAAAGTACGGGGGCATTTTTATATATTTTTTAACACGCTTTTATGATTTGGTATATTGGGAATTTAATTCTTTTTTCTTGGTGGATGTGTGGAATAAATATAAAGCATATTAAATGCTAGTTTTAAATTTAAATACTATTTTTCTATCTATCTATATCATCACGCCAGATCCCTTACGGGGTAGGCAGAGAGTACAGAGTTCCAACAGGCTCTTTCCTTACATACCTCTCTGGCTTCCTCTACTCTCATAGTTCGTCTCATACACGCTCGCCGGTTACGGAGACTCCTGACTTGTCCTTCAGATAAGACCCGGTCTATTTGGTCATGGTAAGATAGTCTAGGTCTGCCCCGGTACCTACATCCTTCCACCATCGCATTGTATATCAGTTTTGTCATTCTTTCTTCGGACATTCTTTCTATATGCCCGAACCAACGGAGCATACCCTTTCTCATCTTCACACCGATACTCTCTTTCATACCTATTTGCTTTCTTACTACGCTGTTGCGAATACGGTCGGTCAGCTTCACTCCGCACATCTTCCGCAGAGCTTGCATTTCCACCGCATTTATTCTACTTTTATTCTCCTTCCTACATACCCAGCTCTCGCTGCCATATAACAGCGTTGGGACAAGCACTCCATTATGTATGGCCAGCTGCGCCTTTCGGCTTAAGTGCCGGCTCCCAAATAGCTTTACCATCGCGCCATTCACTCTGTTCCCTGCACTCACTCTTCTTTCTATGTCAGCCGTGTATTGTCCATCCTTACTGAATGCGCATCCAAGATATACAAACTTATTCACTTGCTCCAGCACATCGTTCCCAACCACAATCCTTGCATTCGTTCTGGTTTCTTCCCGTTCAAAAACCATAATTTTGATTTTCTTCACATTCAAATGTAAGCCATTTTTCATGCTTCGTCTTTCATAACTGACTAGTGATTGCAGATCAGATTTTTCTGAATTAAAAAATTAAAACGAGCAAACGTGACGACGGTTTGGCCCTGTGGTTAAGAGTTAAAGCAGCTCTAGATCGAGTAATTACGAGTTCGACCCCTGTACGGGACAAATCTTTATTTGACCCACATATATTTGTTCTTGTTTGGGTGTTCAAGCATGTAAATTTTATGTTTATGAACTTACCCAATACACATAAATAAAGTTACTAGTACGGGTCTAGGCGTTGTTATTTCATAAAACAGCGCTCTCTGCATGTCTTCTTGAATCATAACGCCATTTCTTTTAAACGTAAACTAGGATTAATTCCCGTGTTGTGGGTGAGTTAACTAATATGCAAATTCACATACACAATTTGGGTCACACAAAGATTTGTCCCGTGCGGGAATCGAACCGACTATTCGACCAAGTGGGCGGAGCGGCTTAAGCTCCTAATCATTACGCCAAATCGTGTGTCGAATGACGATATTATTTGTCCTTCAACAAAAATCATCATCATCATCATCATCAGCCCATGTCAGTCCACTGCTGGACGCAGGCCTCTCCCATGGCACGCCACTGAGCTCGATCTTCAGCTCTCCTTCTCCAATCCCTGCCCGCTGCCTTACGAATATCGTCGCCCCACCTAGCTACAGGTCGCCCTACACTACGTTTGCCGACTCGCGGTCTCCACTCAAGAACCAGTCTGCCCCAACGGCCATCGGTTCTGCGGCATATGTGACCTGCCCACTGCCACTTCAGCTTGCTAACTCGCTGAGCTATGTCGGTAACCTTGGTTCTCTGACGATTAACTTCGTTCCGGATTCGATCCCTAAGAGAAACTCCGAGCATAGCTCTTTCCATAGCTCGTTGAGCGACCTTGAACTGGTGGACAAGCCGCACAGTGAGTGGCCACGTTTCGGCTCCGTATTTCATTACAGGAAGGACGCACTGATTAAAAACTTTCGGTTTTAGGCATTGGGGTATGGGCGATAAGAAGACTCGACGGAGTTTTCCAAATGCTGCCCAGCACAGCTGTATCCGTCTCTGAACTTCCTTGTCGAAGTTGTTTTTACCTAGTTGGAGCACCTGCCAGTATACGTACTCAGTGGCGGGGGCTCTGAGTTGGCTTCTGCCCAACGTGGGGGGCGCGAGTGCGAGTTGCCGCCAACTATACACCGGGGTGGTGAAGTCCATGGCTTTGTACGGTGCACCGGTGTGGGCGGACGGCCTGAACGCGCGAACACGAACCTTCTTGCGGAGACCGCAGAGGGTTATGACGACCAGGGCGATACGCGGATACCGCACCGTCTCGTACGAGGCCGCGTGCGTCTTGGCGGGGACCCCACCCTGGGATTTAAAAGCGGGGGTGTTGGCCTCAGTCTTCCGTCAGAAGGCGGAGGTAAGAGGCCAAGGAGGCGCCCCACCAGATGAGGTGGCGAGATGGCGGCGACGGGCACAGAAACGTGCCCTTCGAGATTGGCGGAGCCGACTCGAAGAGCCGAGTGCGGGTCACTGGACCATACGGGCGGTTCACCCAGTGCTGAAAGTATGGGTGCACCGAAAAGCGGGAGACCTGACCTTCCGGCTGGTGCAACTCCTGACGGGGCACGGTTGCTTCGGCAAGTACCTGCACCGTATAGCCGGAAGGGAAGTGGACCCGAAGTGCTACGAGTGTGGCTGCGCTGAGGATACGGCGCAGCACACACTCGAGGCATGCCCCGCCTGGGGTGAAGAGCGCGACACACTAGTCGCAACTGTGGGAAGAGACCTCTCCCTGTCGGCCATTGCTCGCTCAATGGTCGGCAGTGAGAGGTCATGGGAGGCAATGATTACCTTCGCAGAGAAGGTTATGGCGGCGAAGGAGGCGGCGGAGCGGGTCAGGGAGGAGGATCCACTCGCAGACCCGAGCCGGCGTCGAAGAGTAGGACGGAGGAGACGGCGGCAAGCCGACCTGATGCTTCCGTAGTCAGGGCGTGCGCGGGTAATGGCTTCGGGGGCCGTCACCTGCATTGCACACGCGCCCGCGAGATGGAGGGGACGTGCTTGTGTTTCAGCACGCCCCCTGGGGGGGAGAGAGAAGGAGGCGGAGATATATCCGCCCCGAGAGGAGTCCAAAAGGGATAACCGCTGGAGAGATTGCGGACGACATCTTGGACCCGTGGCCCTCCACTATGGTGGCGAGTAGGAAACACCGTGGATGTTTTAGTCGGTATGCTGCTGCGGTCGCCGCGCCGCGAAACAGCGGGGCAAGGACCACAGCAGAGAGTCCGACACTCCCCCGTCCGTCCACCCGAAGGCGGACGGGGGGTCTTTAAAAGATTTCCTTCACGTAAAAAAAAAAAAAGGTATACGTACTCAGAAACTACTTCGAGGGGGGCTCCGTTTACGGCGATCGGTCCCGGGTCAACATGCTTGTTGATCATAACTTTAGTTTTATCTAAGTTCATCCGGAGACCGATTCGCTGAGACGAATTAGCAAGGCTGTCCAGCATCTGTTGTAGGTCTTGCAACGTTTCAGCCATGATGACGATGTCGTCTGCAAATCACAGGTGAGAGATGTATGCGCCATTTATATTGATGCCGCGACCTTTTCAGTCCAGCGTCTTGAACATATCCTCCAGTACATTGGTGAACAGTTTTGGTGATATGACATCACCTTGGCGCACTCCGCGGCGCAGGTGGAATTGTTCAGTCCGCTGGTTCTGTACTTGGACGGTCATCGTTGCAGCTTCAAAAAGGCATCTCATCACCTCGATGTATCGCCAATCAACTTGGCATCGTTGCAAGGACTCCAGAACTGACCAGGTCTCGACAGTGTCAAAGGCCTTCTCATAGTCCACGAAGGCTAGACATAGGGGCAGATTATACTCTGCAGTCTTCTCTATAATCTGCCGCACTGTGTGGATGTGGTCTATGCTGCCGTAACCACTTCGAAACCCGGCCTGCTCCGGGGGTTGAAACTCGTCGAGCCTTCGCGCAAGACGGTTCGTGATGACCCTTGAAAACAGCTTGTATACATGGCTCAGAAGCGATATGGGTCGATAGTTTTTCAAAAGGGTTTTGTCACCCTTTTTGAAAAACAGGACGACCACGCTTCTGTTCCATGCCTGCGGAGTTCTCCCAGTGTAGAGGACAGTGTTAAATAACTTCCGAAGCTCCTGGAGTACTGGGGTACCTCCTGCCCTTAGAAGCTCAGTCGTGACGCCGTCCTCACTTGGGGCTTTTCCATTTTTAAGCTGTTTAAGGGCCAACTCGATCTCATCCAGGTTGATCTCGGGCAAGTCTTCTGTGAAGTGACGTGTAAGGGTGGCTCTGGGATCTCCTCTAAGAGATTCGGGTCGAGGTGCGTATGAGGCGTAGAGCTGGCTATAGAAATTCCTGACTTCCGAGAGGATTTCCGGCATAGAAGCGATCACAGTACCCGCTTGTGTAGTCAACCTTGTCAAGTGGTTTCTCCCAAGTGACTGGACGAACACTTTCGACCCCCGGTTCTGCTCGATGGCTTTCTCAATCTGAAGCTTGTTGAAAGCTCGGAGGTCGCGTCGGACCAGCTTTGTGATCTTTTTATTTAAGGGCCGGCGTTCTGACAAAAATGTCGATATTATTTATTTATTAATGTTTCCGTCTATTTATACCTACGAAAATAACTACATCCTGTGGCATACATCTATTAAATTTAGTGGGCTTTAACTCTAATAGAGCCACGAACATCTGTAGCCTGATTAATAGCCGCTAAGTGACCACAGACTGTGGCATTTCAGACGCTAAACACATGTGTACCGGTCAGTGTTATACGAGTGATATTCGAAATGTTATTTTCTGTGGTGTACGTATAACACGTTTCTGTACATTCATACGGGGCCTTTGTGGTAAGAGGATTCACCACGTGTTCTCAGTGTGGATCTGTGGAAGTTCGTGGCCACCTTTTGGAACGTATGAAACCACCAATAGGGCTTCAAATTAGACTATCTCAGACTGAACAAAATAAACGCTGGTTATCTTGGTGATCGATCAGAACACCGCAATACCAGAGCTCTACAAACGCCATTATGCGCCATTGATGTCTGTCTGTCTGACTGTCCTATTGTTGGGCAATGGGCTTCTTCCACAGGTCAAGGAGAAAGAATATAGGTCATACTCAACTGGATTGATGGAGTCGTAACTATAGGTAAAATGATTTTTTAAACACATTCCAAAATTGTAGATCTAATTAAAACAACACGTGTGTACTCTCTAGTGGTTCATGTAAAGTATATAATTATAATACTGATATTTTGATGCCATATTAATGTGGCTTAGTACAAACGGCGCCACGGTAATTGCTAGATGTTCCGATAAGTACGTGACTGGACCGGGACCGTCTAGATATTAAGTCTTATTTATATATATTAAAGACCCATTTTGCCAATATTAATAGCGAGTTTTAATTATAAAATAGAAAGGCTGGTGTATAGCGCTTTGCTTCCGTGGTGTTTGTAGCAATCACCAAGTTTAGCTAGGTCAGTCAGATGTGGCCATTTAAGACATCCCGTCTCAAATTTGAATAATTTAATAATAATTTTATTTGTTACCTAATTAAAATAATATTATTTTATTACTATGTGAATAGTATTTTTTCCTGCCTTTATCTATCTATTTATATCATAATCTAGATCCCTTGCCGGACAGGAGGAGTGTACAGAGCTCCAACAAGTTCTTCCTTACAGACCTCTTTGGCATAAAAAGCTATTATTTCAGGCATAAAAACTGATATTGATTGAAATTGACGGACGATTGCTTAAGCTTTTAACCACTGCCCTAGTGGTTAAAAGCTTAAGCCGCTCCACCCACTATGTCTAATAGTCGCGGGTTCGATTCCCGCACGGGACAAATCTTTATTTGACCACAATTTTTTTTTCGCTCTGGGTATTTGTGTATGTGAATTTTCATGCACCCAGCGTTTACAAACATGAAAATTCACATACATAAATACACGACACAGGAATAAATCCTAGTGAAGGGCTATGTTTCTTTTTAAAAGTTGTTATTCTGATCGGATGCCTGCAGATGGCGCTCCGGGCAGTCTGGTATTGTACCAGGAAACTACTGGCGTGTCTACGGAACTTTGTACATTTGATTTTAGTGCCGTAGTTTTCGATAGATATGGACTTAGTTTATATATTACTTTAAGTGAATCGAATCACTACATACTTGCTAGCTTTTGCATTAGGCTTTGGTAAATTTTAACATCTAAAAGCCAGAGAGGTCTGTAAGGAGAGAAGCTGTTGGAACTCTGTACTCTCAGCCTATCCTGCAAGGGATCTAGCGTGATGAAATAGATAGATAGAATAACATAACATAGATAGAACATCAACAAATAGACACTCGAAGGGCTGTGAGGCCGCAGTGTCCTTAGCGGTCACCAAGCTTAAGTGGCGTTCGGCTCGGTCAGTCTGAGATAAGTTTTGATAACAGCATTAAGCTTATAAATACAATCAATTCAATTCACGGTGGTACGAAGTTCACCGGGTCATCTAGTCATTAATATTACAATGTCAGGTATTTGCTTATCCACCTACGGTTCAAATCATAGACACTTACAAGCCAGACTAGATCTAAGTATGTATTTGAAAGTACATGGAATAGAATATAGCACTACAAGGATCTTTTGACCTGAGGACGAATAAGACCCCCCCCCCCCCCTGGCGACGCGTTGATGTAAAATTAGGGCTATCATCTGGTAAAATTTTCCTACTATCAGGGAAATATTGCAACAAGTGGGTCCGCACGGTTACTAATTAAAAAAGAACTTGGGTGAATGTCATAGCAAACGGCAATACTGCGACTGTCTTGAAGTGACATTACACTTGATAAAAACGTTAGTTCCGATTTTTGTAGCAGGCCAAAAGATCCTTGTAGGACTGTATGAAACCATTTTTAAGTTTCGTGTTGAAAATTCATTTGGTTCATTCCCTTTTTTATATTTCATTTTATTATTTGTTATAAACTCAACTTAAAAATCCAAGTTAATTAAAAAGATTCCTATTAAGTTGATTGTGGGACAGAAACTACGTCAAAAGCGATAAACGTTATTTCCTTCTCAAACAGATTGTTACTTTAATCTTTTATTTCCAGTTCTCAGGCTTTGCTTTCGCCTTCATTAGTCATTCTTTGAGGGAGATAAAATGATTTATTACAGCTGTGAGGGGCGGTAGTGTTGCCAGGTGAAAAATATTAAATTAGAGATAGCTTAATAGTTCTGCAATGTTTATATTCAGCTTTTGAATAATATAATACTTATAACATATTATTTATTAACAGTGTTTATTAAAGGCCTCTTTCCATCAGTGGGACACATAATAGGCCTTTAAAAAAACTAACCGCCAATGCACCACCGGATCAGAACGCGGCGTCTACTGAGAAGATCCGGCAAACTCTCCGTCTTTTTTTTTAATTCATTTTCTTTTTTTTTACTTTTTATTTTTGCAATCTTATTGTGTGGGTACAATGTTTAGGTTTCAATTAAATAGTTTATGATCTAGCTCCAGTGTGACGCCTTACAGGGAGTAAGTATCTAAAGGATTCCAGATGGACCAGTTCCCACAAGTACAGTCCCCTTTAATAGGTAATTCCAAAGTCCGTACTGTTACTTAGAGTGTTTCATTACAGTATCGAAAAGTAAATAAATTTATTATCCATATATTTGTAAATTATACTTTGAACTGCATCATATGTAAGACTCATCCCCTCCCGTGTAAGACTTACACAATATGTAAAGGTCAACGAGTGAGAGAGAGAGAGAGCTCGTTGAACCGAAACAGACGAACGTATCCATAACTGAATTAAATATAGATATGTGTTGAAGCTAAACCACACCTTCAGGCATCCGCCAATTCCCTAGGGAATTGGCTCAGGAAGTGGCGTATTGAGGTGAACCCGGACAAGAGCGCTGCGGTGTTCTTCTCCAGAGGTGCCACCCCACGCCACTCCCTGCGCCGCCCTGGAAGTAATGTCGGCCAAGTGACCATGTTCGACCGACCCATTTCCTGGGTCAAAGAGGTCAAATATCTAGGGGTCACCCTAAACAGTACCATGTCCTTCGGCCCGCACATCAAGCGGGTCCGTCACAGAGCATCATTTGTGCTCGGTCGTCTACATTCGTTTATCTGCAAGCGGAGTAAAATGTCCCTTAGAAATAAGGTGACACTTTACAAAACTTGCGTTCGACCCATCATGACTTATGCGTGTGTTGTGTTCGGGCATTCGGCCCCCTCTCACATCGATAAACTCCAAGTGGTTCAAAACCGCTTCCTCCGTAAAGTCCCTGGTTCGTACGGAACGTCGACCTCCACTCCGATCTAGGTCTCGAACCTATTCGCGCCTTTATTAAAAAGGCGTCAACACGTCACTTCGCGAACGCATCTACCCATGCGAATCCGTTAATCGTAGCCACCGCCGACTACGATCTCCCCCCCGACCCCTGCCACCACCGCCGGCCGCGACATGTTCTCACCGACCCCCCCGATGCTTTGTCATCCCTTCTTTCCGCTCAGAATACGGGCGACGACGACGACGTAGTAGTAGATCCCCTCCCATAGCCGGCGGTTGACCGGTGCACTTAGTAGTGCACCCGTCCCCCTACAGCGACTGTCCCAACCGAGGGAGCCCTCGAGTATGTCGCCTCTTGCCCTTCTGGCTGGCTAGAGCGTAGTGGTTGCACGCTCGCCTTTAAGTTCGGTGAAGCTGTAAAGGCCTCGCGCCCAACAGCGTACATCATTCACACACACACACACACACGCTAAACCACAAAAATTTGTGAAGAGTCACTAAATTGGCTATGAGTCTGGGATAACAAGTAAGAAAACACATGATCGTGGTTTGTATGGAAACTTTATTAATTCGTTTAAATAATAATATATGCGTTAAGTGTTTGATTTAGGCAATCCATTTAGTTTAGGCGTAGAGGTAAATAAAAATATCAATAAGTGCCAATGCAAAGCCTCGTGTAAACATAATTATTTTCTCAGTAGTACAAAATTTTCATGTTTTTCCAAAGAATTTGCGAATACTTAAAAGAAAATAACGCCATTATTGTTTCTTGTAGATAATAAAAAGTCAAATTAAAAAAAAAAAATTGCTTGACTGCCTTGTTGGTCTAGGGGCGATAATGTGCTTTGCGATCACGACGATGACGATTTGTCCTAGGTTTAAATCCTTCTTTTTCTTCTTCTTCTTCAGCCGAAAGACGTCCACTGCAGGACAAAGGCCTGCTCTAAGGACCGCCACAGCGACCGGCTTTGTGCTGTACGCATCCAACTTCTACCCGCGACCTTCACCAGGTCATCGGTCCATCTCGTAGGGGGCCTACCCACTCCACGTCTTCCGGTACGTGGTCGCCATTCGAGAAGCTTTCTGCCCCAACGGCCGTCAGTTCTACGAGCGATGTGCCTCACCCACTGCCATTTAAGTTTAGCAATTCTGAGTGCTATGTCAGTGACTTTCGTCCTCCTGCGAATCGTTTAAATCCTAGGTTGTACAAATGTAGTTTTTCAATGGAAAAACTCCCAGTTTCAGTCCGGAGTCTAAAATTGTGTCCGGTATAAGGCAATTGGCTCACCCCTTATTACATGGGACTTAATAGCATTGGAGAAAACTGGGTGTACACAATACGTCTCTGCCACCCCTGTTTGGGGAATATAGGTGACTTTTTTAATATTTTTCTTAAATCAACTTACCATGACTTGAGTGAACGTTACGACGGTACGAACGAACAAAGAGGAGTAGTAGATACTTCTTTATTCCGTGAATTAATGTCCTGAACATTATGTATTTATGTTTCGGATAGTTTTGAAAGTATAATCCAACAAAGATCTTTTGGCCCGTGGATGACATTGGGCGTTAGGGTGAAATTTTCCTACTTTCTAGGAAATATTTCATCAGTTGGGTCCGCATGATTACTAATTAAAAAGAGAATGTGACTTAATTTAATAGCAACAGGCAACTCTGCAACTGTGATGTAGTGACATTTCATCTTATGACAACGTAAGTACTTCCTTGCCGGACTGTAAGTCGAAATAGAATAAATTAAAATGTGTTGTTTAAATTAGAACTATTCCACTGATAATAAGTTTCTATTTGCTCCACTTCATGTGCCAAAACAGTGATGTTAACTATCTGCGAAGTTTGTTTAGGAACGGTCTGATGTAATGAAATTATAACACTCCACTAGCCACTGTTCCGGCTGTCCCACTTACAAGTAAAATATAAACTGTATAGTTTAATAATCTGTTATTATTATGGAGCGTGTCTTTAGAGTGCCTTTGTGCTTAGTTCGAAAATTAATTTACGTCAGGGTGTCGTTGTCGAGAAAGCGTGATACCATAGTCATATTAATAATAATAATATTAGCCCTGTTAAGAAACTGTCCCACCGTTGGGCATGAGCCTCCGCTCAAACTGAGAGGGTTTAGGCCGTAGTCCACCACGCTGTCCCAATGCGGGTTGGCGAACTTCACGCACCTTCGAGAAACTCTTAGGCATTCAGGTTGTTAACCTCACGATACCTCACGATAATTTCCTTCAGTGTTAAAGCAAGTGATAGTTAATTTTTGTAGCGATAATATTTATTGAGTAAATTCATAGCGTGAAAAATATGGCCCTTACAACTCCGTAGCGCCACGCTAACGTAATTTTTTTGAGTTTTAAAAAGAAATCGAACGCCTGAATATTCATAAACTCTATGTCCATGTTCAGCTTTCATTGTTTCTCATCTGGTACTAAAACTGCATCTATTGAGGCTTAGTCCTAGTACCTTATCCTGAGGGCTTAGTGTTATCGAGCTGTTACGTTCATCTTAATTTTGTAAAAAGATATCTATCTTATCCTTACGCTAACTTGAGTCTGTTTGTGCGAAGCCCTCAGGTTATTATTACGACGAGTTCATTTGTTTGAGATGGAAGGCTTTACATTAATAAGATGAAAAACGGCGGTGGAATAGTTAGATTTAAAATTAAATATTCTGTTTTACTACAATAATGAGGAGCGGCCATTTTGTCCATCACTGACTTTTTTTCTTCAGGCAGGTAGGTACATCCTTCAAACATCTTCAAACATCAGATCTGGTCTTTGTTATTTACATGAAATATATCCTTTGCTTATATGACCATTTTCTTTACATGAAATAGATCGCTTTGTGATCACAAGGTCTTGGGTCAAATCCTAGGTGGGACAAATGCAGTTTTTCTAACAAAACAATCCCGTACAAGTCCGGAGTCTGGAATTGTGCCCGATATATGGCAATAAGCTCGCCCCTTATTACATGGGACCTGACATCGTCGGCGAAAAATGGGTGTACTCAGTACAGCCCCGCTTGGGTAATATAGGCGTGACGGTGTATATGAAATAGGTGTATATTCTTGTTCTATTACAGAAACCATTTAAATTAGGTAGAAAATTGTATTCTAATGTCCATGCGATTATGTTTATTATCTCAAATTTACCACGATTTTCTTTTATTTGAAAACAATAGGACATAATTTTATTAGAATTAATGTTCTCACTGGTTCCTTGTGGTGGAGTAAAACTATACTTACTTATATTTTTTTTTAAAAGACGTCAGTAATATTTTATTTACAATTTTATTACATCTTAAGTAAAATCGGTATTTATATTCAAAATAATATTATTTACATATTACATTACATTGTAAATTATGTTAACTTATAATACATAAAAACACTCACTTTAAATTAAAATAGAAAAAACACAAAAAACCTTAATCAAAAAGACCGCATCCGCGTGGAATGGTGGCAAGAATGCTGGCTGCGTTTCCTCGCCAAATAGACAGACCAATCTTTTAAGTGAGGAATGAACTAAGCCAAGACGGAGAGAATGGCTCCATCATCAGACCCTGGACATCATCCGTGTCTACAGAACTTATCAAGACAAATCCAATTAGCCTAAACACGGCGGGGTTATGTTGAGTACTTAGTTAGTTCCGTTGGCCACCATCCGGCTTCATCATCAGACCTTGGACATAATCCGGGTCTACAGAACTCGCAAAGATAAATCTAACGAACCCAACATGGCGGGTTTATGTTGAGTACTTAGTTCCGTTGGCCACCATGCGGCTTCATCATCAGACCCTGGACATCATTCGGGTTTTCAGAACTCCTCAATACAAATTAAATGAGTCCAAACGCAGCGGAATTATATTGAGTAGTTGGGTAATTCCGTTGGTCACCCTCCGGCTCTTACATGAGACCCTGTACACCTGCCAGTTTACAGAACTCGTCAAGACAAATTCATTGAGCCCAAACACGGCGGGATAATGTTAAAAGGTTGGGTAGTTCCGTTGACCACTCTCCGGCTCCATCATCAGACCCTGCGCACCATCCGTGTAAAGCACTCGTCAAGACAAATCCAACGAGCCCAAATACGGCGGCAATATTGAGTACTTGTGTGTTTCTATTGATCACCTTTCGTGTTGATCATCAGACCCTGAACACTACCTGGTTGTATAGCACTTCTCAATACCAACCTAATAAGCCTAAACACGAAGAGGTTACGTTGTATTGTTCACATGTTCCTATGGCCACTTTCCGACTCCATCATCAGACCAGCTCCATGGTACCATATTATTACATTGCCATCGGATTTTTTTGCGAAAGCCTTGCGTATTTAAGGATTTTTAAGATTTCTTTGTTTCACAATTCAGTTTAAAGTGTATTAGACGACGCAGTTTCTATATGAGTTAAAATGAGGTTAATATATTTTAAACTAACTTCTGCCCGCGACTTCGTCCGCGTTGACTTTACACAAGAACTTTACATTTTTTTCGAAATCAAAAGTATCCTATGTGTTTATCCAGATAATAAACTATGTGCCAAATTACATTTAAATCCGATCGGGCGTTTTAGCTTAATTTTGTAACAAACATCTAAACATCCAAAAATCTAAATATAATAACTTTCGCATTTATAATATAAGTAGGATAAACTAAATAAGTTAGCTTAATAAACATCATATTCCAACCTTTTCTAAATATCTAAAAGGCTATAAACATTTTATTCAAAAACTGTTACCTAAAATTCTAAAGTGGATCCATCATCCAAGTATCGTATAGAAAGTTTAGTGCGCTACATACGAGCTTACCCCGGGCAACTTCTAATCGCTCCAGACACTAACGCTACTACTACGCCTCGGGTAGGATCCTATGGCCTCAATTCTTTCAATAAAACTCCCCTAAAACCGAATATTACTACCATAGATAATCTGTTTCGAATTTTAGGGCTGATTTTTCAATCATTAGGTAAAATTTACCCATTAAATAAATTATAACCTGACTGAATATTAACGTAAAACAATTTAACCATTTTATTTCTATGGATATAAATATTAATTCAAAATCATATTGATTTCTTAGATTTATACAAGTATATTGAACACACATGAAATAAAACTATTTTTCTGATTTTATCGCTATATATCAAAGAGGTCTCCTTGTGTCCAATACAATATTCCAACACAAGGATATTCATATGTATACGTGGAGAAGAAATGAACAGAAAAGCATGATAGATTTGATCCTGGTAGATAACCGTCTCCGAAGTAAACTTCAAGATACCCGTGCATATAGAGGCCCCACTCTTGAATCGGACCACTATCTCGTAATTGCGCGGTTCAGTGGTTTGTTCAGGAAGTGCCTCCAGCACTGGCGAGAGCGTATCCCCTTCGGAGGCCTTGAAAGAATCAAGGTTGAAAGGTTGCAAGATGAGAGTGTGAGGAGAACGTATGAAGACAGAGTCCGCGACAAGATTTTGACAGCTGGTTCTTCGGACTCAAACATAGATGAATGCTGGAATTGTCTGAAAGAGAGTTTGGTAGAATCAGCGAAAGAAGTATGTGGCTGCTCAAAGATTCATTGCACAGCAAAACGGGATGCATGGTGGGACACAGAGTTAAAAAGCTCTGTAGAAAGAAAGAAGAAAGCGTGGCAGGACTATGTCTCTTCTTTGAATCTAAATGACAGTATGACGGAGATGAAGAAAGAAATATACCGGCAATGCAAGAATGCCACCAAAACCTTAGTGAAAGAAAAGCGTGAAAGAGCTGGTGTGATTGAGGAGGAGAGGCTGACAAAGAACTTCGAGAATAACACCAAACTCTTTTGGAGCAAGGTGAGAAAGGCTCGAGGTGATTCGTCAGGCTCCAGAATGGAAAAGATAAAATCTAAGGATGGTGACATTCTTGCAGACACACAAGCTGTGCTAAACCGGTGGAGTGAATACTTTGGAGAAATGTATGAGAATGCCCCGGATCCTGGTGCCACAGACGAGCCCAGAGGCGAGTTTGCGGCACCAGAATCCACAGAGGACATCACTATGGAAGAAGTTGAATGGGCGATACGAAGTATGAAAAATGGTAAAGCTGCGGGAATAGACATGATATCTGCCGAGATGATTAAATATGGTGGAACTTGCGTCCGGGACGCTTTTTGGGTCCTCGCAAATCTTTGCTGGAAGACCGGTAGAGTCCCTACAGATTGGCGCCGCGCAGTCATAGTACCCTTGTATAAAGGCAAGGGCTCACAATATGACTGCGCCAATTACAGGGCCATCAGTTTAATCAGCTTGGCAGCTAAGGTGTATGGTAAAATAATTGAACGGAGAATGCGCGAGAAGTCCGATGGAGTGTTGTGTGAGGCACAGGGAGGTTTCAGGTCTGGAAGAGGATATTCGGATCAAGTTTTCTCCCTCCGCAACATCGTAGAAAAGCATCTGGCAGTAGGCCGGAAGATTTTCTGCGGTTTTGTGGACCTGGAGAAGGCGTTTGATAGAGTCGTGCGAAAGAGACTTTGGGACATTTTGCCAGAGTATGGTATAAACGGCACCCTGTTGCGAGCCGTCCAGTCCACCTACGTGGACAGCAAGGCATGCGTACAGGTGGGTGGTAACATGTCACCTTGGTTTGACGTTTAAATCGGCGTCAGGCAGGGTTGCGTGTTGTCCGCTAGACTGTTTATAGTGCATCTGGATAAAAGTCTTCAAAGACTGTGTGCGATGACTGAAGGGGTAAAAATGGGTGATCTAGTGATAAACCACCTATTGTATGCAGATGACGCGGTTTTGATAGCGCCAACAGCCACTGATCTGGAAACACTAGTCACAGTTATGAGAGACGACTGCATGAACAATGGCTTACATTTGAATGTGAAGAAAACCAAAATTATGGTTTTTGAACGGGAAGAAACCAGATCGAATGCAAGGATTGTGGTTGGTAACGATGTGCTGGAGCAAATGAATGAGTTTGTATATCTTGGATGCGCCTTCAGTAAGGATGGGAAATACACCGCTGATATAGAGAGAAGAGTGAATGCAGGTAATAGAGTGAATGGTGCGATGGGAAGGCTACTTGGGAGCCGGCACTTAAGCCAAAAGGCGCAGCTGGCCATGCATAACGGAGTGCTTGTCCCAACGCTGTTATATGGCAGTGAGAGTTGGGTATGTAAGAAGGAGAACGAAAGCAGGATAAATGCGGTAAAAATGCGATCTCTGCGGAAGATGTGCGGAGTCACGCTGACCGACCGTATTCGCAACAGCGTAGTAAGAAAGCGAGTAGGTATGAAAGATAGTATCGGTGTAAAGATGAGAAAGGGTATGCTCCGTTGGTTCGGGCATATAGAAAGGATGCCAAAAGAAATAATGACAAAACAGATATATAATGCGAAAGTGGAAGGATGTAGGTGCCGGGGAAGACCTAGACTATCTTACCATGACCAAATAGACCGTGCCTTAGCTGAAGGGCAAGTCAAGAGTCTCCGTAACCGGCGACTGTGTATGAGACGAACTATAAGAGTGGAGGAAGCCAGAGAGGTATGTAAGGAAAGAACCTGTTGGAACTCTGTACTCTCTGCCTACCCCGCAAAGGAAGCTGGCGTGATGATATAGATAGATAGATAGATATCATTTTTAAGTTCCCGACGTTTCGAGTGATTTACAGCACCCATGGTCACGGAAAGGACTGTTGTCTTAGACGTCTAAAAGGTATAATTGTTTCAGGGTACCCTAAAACTTCTTTATTATTTTTGTTGGTCGGATGTACACAGGATGAGCTCACGGTGTCTTGAGGTCTTGCAGTATTATGCTTGGTTTTGGATTTAATTATATTAATAACAGTATCCCAAGTCGATGGGCGGTTGTGTAGATTGAACAAACAAAAATAATTAAGAAGTTAGAGGGTACCCCGGAACAACTAGATAGATAGTATAGAAAAGCTGTAAAATGCCGAAGTTGGCCGGCGGTTAAATTTCGGTTTTAGTAAAGTTGTTAGTAGAATTTGGGCCCTACTCAGTCCTTAACATAAACCGGGATATTTGTAATTTGTTCTGGGTTATAGAATGAGTTATTGCTTTATAGTGAACGCGCACTTTTACTAAACGGTTTTTCTCTAGAAATAGGTTCATTTACTTTGAAAGTAATTTTTATTCATAATTGGAATTTTGAATGTAACGTTGGTGTAAAAACAGTATATGTGAATTAAACTTTATAACAATAAGAGTTAGCTGTACAATTTAGCCTATTTAGTTTTAGGTAAGTGAAAGCACTTTTTGGGTTTATAAATTAGAAGTCTTTACGACAATCAAGTGAATAGCAATAATCTTGGATATATGATACACTCAACGAGCAAAAACGCTCATATTGATGTTTTTCAATGACCACAACGCGTTGTGAGCTGCTTTTCGCTCAATGCGCGTTTTCAGTCTTTGAATATAACATATATACTAAAAGTAAAAGCAAGCAGTGTTGTATTGTGTACACCCAAATATTACCAACGTGATAGGGTGTAAGCCTGTTGCTATTATAACGGTCATAATTGTGGACTCCGGTCTTCTTTAGAGAATTTTTCGTAAGGAAAACCATTCGTTGTTCTATTTAGGATTTGAATCTAGGATATGGTGATCGCCAACTAAACTATGAGACATTAGACCAACTAGGTAGTAATACTTATTATTAGGGATGTGAACGATTATCAACTGCATACCTCTACATAAGTTATACCTACACATGCCGGTGTTATTGAATTTAACGAGCTCATTATCTATCTATATCATCACGTCAGTTCCCTTGCGGAGTAGGCATTAGATTATTAAAAGTGGTAAAGAACCAAAGCTGCTCATCCACGGAATCGACTAGTCAAGGGATCCCTGCACGGGGTAAAACTTTGTGTGACTCACATACATTTGTTTCTACAAATAGCTGCTGCATATTTGTAGACGCATCCACGACTCACGAATTCCTTCAGTGGCTATTAGTTTGTGACTTCTATAAATGTATATCTCTGAATTATTGCCTAAGTCATGTTTTCATAATTTTGTATACAATCAATAAGTAAGTGTATTGTAAAGTCAATAAGTCTGCCCGTAGCCTTTTTGAGAGAGATGTACTCCTCTCTCAAAAAGGCTACGGGCAGACTTTCCTGTCTCAAAAAGGTCACGCCAATAGTAATAATGATTTGATAATCTAAGTACAGTAGTTAATTAATAAGTGTATATTGCCGGTTTATTCAACTTTAATTACCTGGGTATCAATTGGGTATCACCAGATCAAAGGCGACTAAATAGAGTCCAATGATCACCCAGCGGCTACTCTCCCAGGCGATAATATTCCAATCCAGTAGAGCACTTGCCTTGTAGTCACAAGGTTTATTGTTTAAATTCCTGCTTGAACCGCTGACTTTCTAAACCTCTTTGATAATATCACTTGCTAGCAGGAAACATCATGATGCAACCTAAGCCTAAGAGAATTTAAATAACACTGTCAATCATTTAAGTAGCTAGTTCAGTTAAATAACAATTACAAACCGGGGGAACGACGCTATCTCTGTTATTGCATTCCGTTGTGAGTCCACAAATATACTGAAGGAGCATGCCACGCAGACATATTGCAATATTTGAGATTCACCGAAAATATAGCTTTAAGTTTTAATGCAAACGATCGATTTTTGACAGACAAATTTGTACACTAATTTTATCGAAGACTAGTTGTTTCCTGCGGCTGCTTACCTACGCGTTTATTTTGTTATTAAACATAGGTGGGTAGGTCTTTCCGGGATAGTACCAGATCCTGTATATTATTCCAAATTGTAAGCATTATGACCAGGGAAACGTCACTATCGCTGTAATTGCATTCCGTCGTAAGCCCACGCATATACTGAAGGAGCCACGCATACATTGCAACATTTGAGAATCACTGAAAATATAGCTTTAAGTTTTATACAGACGATCGACTTTTGACAGACAAATTTGTACCTTATTATTTCCTCGAGCAATTGCACTGTCACGCCTGTATTCCCTAAATGGGGTGGCGGAGGTGTACTGTGTGCGCCCTCTTTTCGCCGGCGATGTAAGCTCCCATGTAATAAGTGGCGAGCCTATTTCCATATACCGATCTCAATTTCAGACTCCAGACTGAATAATTATGAAATTATTTGCTGTTAATAAGATGTTTACATAGCGAAAAAATATCATTTAATAAGAGCAAGCTACAAACGTTAAGTAAATACATCACGGTAAACAAAGATCTAAAGCGATTATACTTTGTAGTAAAGGATAAAGCAAGAAAAATAATATTTACTAATTCCCACTTCTATATTTTCGTGAACTTATTGATACATATAACAAACAATAGAAACATTGCATTGACTATTACGTGAGGAGATATGAATAATCTAGTGATAGATATGTACTAATTGATGCGTCCAAGCAGTCTTCGATACGTGCCGTTGCCAAATGCTATTCGTCTATATAAGTGCAAAGTTAGTGACTCTTTAAAATTTCATTTTTCTTGAGTAGTTGAATTCAATACTAGCAGTCGGCTGTCAAAGAATTTACAGCAATCTTTTACTACACAAAACAGGTCTCATCACTATAGCTATACGATTCAATCTCCGACTCAATAATCGTCGGTCTACTTCAGCCATAACGTTCATTAAATCCAATACACCAGAATCAGAATCGAATAAACAAGGGTCGGAAAAGTACAACCTTCAGTATCATCCAATCAATATCTAGAATGATGTTGAATGGCTTTGAAATATCTTGTTTTGAAGATCGTTGAACTTAGCTAAACATAGCTTTAATTACATTTGGTTTATTGAAATACTTGTTGTTATGTCTCTATTATCATCCATTAGCATGTTTACCAATTAAATATGTATCTTTGTTACTGTAATGGATCATTACCTGGGAAATGAATTTAAATATAAATATATTTGATATACTTTTTCCTGCTTCTTAAATAATAATTAGATAGATGCAAACTAAGACATATTGATGTATATATATAGAGTCAATGTACGCAAGAAGTGTAGTAAGTTTTTTAAAGAATAATACGTTTTACCTTATCACTAAGCACGCGTTTGGAGCTATCTGATCAGTCATATTAATTGGTAAGTTAAAAGTTAGTATTATTTACGAGCAATTATGAGATCTTGGTTTTAAATCCTAGGTTGGAAAGTGCAATTTTTCCATAGAAAAATTTCGTATATCAGTATAGACTACATCCCTACTACATTGCGATCCAACATCGCCGGCGAAAAGTGGGTTTAAACAGTACACCTAAGCCATCCCCACTTGGGAAATATAAGCGTAACGGTGTTTATTTGAAACACCGTCCCAAACTTAAATTAATACAAAAAATGTATTGATGTTAATTTTGTATACACGTATATTTTATTCAATATTAACATCAATACATTTTTCTCATATCATCTCAAACCACCTGCGCCTTGTAAGTATTCAATCCATAACAGCATCTTGCCACGCGATATTAAACCGTAATAATTTAAAACGAGCTCTCCGCTGTGCATTGGGATACGAGTATAACAGCTGGAAGAAAGCCAAACATCTCGAGCATTGAACCAAGAGCCTTCACTTGAACATACATATCATACATACATCGATACATAATCGTCTGACTCAAGAGAATTAGTTAAGCGAAGGTGCCAAAGAATAGTTTGGGTATCGCATTTCGAGGTTTTACCATGAAAACTTGGACGTAACATGACACTAGCAAGTCGAATCTTGCTGTCACTTTAAAGTTTATTTTGTAAATTTGTAGTGTGACAAGGATGGCATATAAACTCACTAGCGTCACGCTTTTGTCAATCTTTTCACATAGTCACACAAGGATCTTTTGCCCAGCGGCATAAATCGGAACCAACGCTGTCATGCAATGAAGTGTCACTAGGACTTTTTGGCGGAAACTCGAAGAGTGAAGACGTCTATTTGTTTTAATTTCCAAAACTTGTGTTATTTCGAATTATAATGTGTAATGTTGGTGAAATATTAACCATTATGTATTCCTATATGTGCATGCGGAGCGGCTGGCTCGTCTGGCTTGGAGCCAGACGAGCCAGCCGCTCCGCATGCCGACACTTAAATGCCCATCTTTATGAAAATGTAAGGTATATCTATTTTTCGGATGAAAAACCAAGTTGAATCGGTTATCTGGAATTTCCTCAAAGCTTAGCTTTGAGGTGAGGGGGATGTAAATAATTTTGTACCTACATTGCCTCGTTGGTCTAGTGGCAGCGCATCGCGTTGAAATCACGAGGTCCTGGGTTCAAATCCCAGACAAATGTAGTTTTTCTAACGAAAACCTCCTAATCTGAGGCCGAAGTCTGGTATTGTGCCCGGCACATAAATGAGTGGCGGAAGCCAGTGAGGTAAGTAAGAAAAAACCTGTTGAAACTGTGAACCCTCCGCCTACTCCGCAAGGGATCTGGCGTGATGATAAGAATAGACAAAATTACAGTTTCTGTTTCACAAGTAAGTTTAAAAAAAAAAGTTTATTTGTCAAATTGCTTTTTAAGTACAGCTTATCTTTTTATTGTCAAAAAAAGAAACCGTCCGTATGTTAACAGCTCTAGGCATTGTATATATGTAACTGAAATCAAATTTATTATTATTCTGATGTCTCAAACGTTGTTATAAAATTCAAATGAGAAAATTCAAGATATCATCGTTTCAATAGCTATTATTTAGTGTTTGGCAATTTCGTTTTATTAATTTAAAATTTATAAAAAAATTATATCTAGAAATTTACTTTGTACAAGACGAGTTGTATTAATTTAAGTTTAGGACGGTGTTTCAAATAAACACCGTTACGCTTATATTTCACAAGTGGGGATGGCTTAGGTGTACTGTTTAAACCCACTTTTCGCCGGCGATGTTGGATCGCAATGTAGTAGGGGTGTAGTCTATACTGATATACGAAATTTTTCTATGGAAAAATTGCACTTTCCAACCTAGGATTTAAAACCAAGATCTCATAATCGCTCGTAAATAATACTAACTTTTAACTTACCAATAAATATGACTGATCAGATAGCTCCAAACGCGTGCTTAGTGATAAGGTAAAACGTATTATTCTTTAAAAAACTTACTACACTTCTTGCGTACATTGACTCTATATATATATCAATATGTCTTAGTTTGCATCTATCTAATTATTATTTAAGAAGCACGAAAAAGTATATCAAATATATTTATATTCAAATTCATTTCCCAGGTAATGATCCATTACAGTAACAAAGATACATATTTAATTGGTAAACATGCTAATGGATGATAATAGAGACATAACAACAAGTATTTCAATAAACCAAATGTAATTAAAGCTATGTTTAGCTCAGTTCAACGATCTTCAAAACAAGATATTTCAAAGCCATTCAACATCATTCTAGATATTGATTGGATGATACTGAAGGTTGTACTTTTCCGACCCTTGTTTATTCGATTCTGATTCTGGCATATTGGATTTAATGAACGTTATGGCTGAAGTAGACCGACGATTATTGAGTCGGAGATTGAATCGTATAGCTATAGTGATGAGACCTGTTTTGTGTAGTAAAAGATTGCTGTGAATTCTTTGACAGCCGACTGCTAGTATTGAATTCAACTACTCAAGAAAGATGAAATTTTAAAGAGTCACTAACTTTGCACTTATATAGACGAATAGCATTTGGCAACGGCTCGTATGGAAGACTGCTTGGACGCATCAATTAGTACATATCTATCACTAGATTATTCATATCTCCTCACGTAATAGTCAATGCAATGTTTCTATTGTTTGTTATATGTATCAATAAGTTCACGAAAATATAGAAGTGGGAATTAGTAAATATTATTTTTCTTGCTTTATCCTTTACTACAAAGTAGAATCGCTTTAGATCTTTGTTTACCGTGATGTATTTACTTAACGTTTGTAGCTTGCTCTTATTAAATGATATTTTTTCGCTATGTAAACATCTTATTAACAGCAAATAATTTCATAATTATTCAGTCTGGAGTCTGAAATTGAGATCGGTATATGGAAATAGGCTCGCCACTTATTACATGGGAGCTTACATCGCCGGCGAAAAGAGGGCGCACACAGTACACCTCCGCCACCCCATTTAGGGAATACAGGCGTGACAGTGCAATTGCTCGAGGAAATAATAAGGTACAAATTTGTCTGTCAAAAGTCGATCGTCTGTATAAAACTTAAAGCTATATTTTCAGTGATTCTCAAATGTTGCAATGTATGTGTGGCTCCTTCAGTATATGCGTGGGCTCACGACGGAATGCAATAACAGAGATAGTGACGTTTCCCGGGTCATAATACTTACAATTTGGAATAATATACAGGATCTGGTACTATCCCGGAAAGACCTACCCACCTATGTTTAATAACAAAATAAACGCGTAGGTAAGCAGCCGCAGGAAACAACTAGTCTTCGATAAAATTAGTGTACAAATTTGTCTGTCAAAAATCAATCGTTTGCATTAAAACTTAAAGCTATATTTCGGTGAATCTCAAATATTGCAATATGTCTGCGTGGCATGCTCCTTCAGTATATTTGTGGACTCACAACGGAATGCAATAACAGAGATAGCGTCGTTCCCCCGGTTTGTAATTGTTATTTAACTGAACTAGCTACTTAAATGATTGACAGTGTTATTTAAATTCTCTTAGGCTTAGGTTGCATCATGATGTTTCCTGCTAGCAAGTGATATTATCAAAGAGGTTTAGAAAGTCAGCGGTTCAAGCAGGAATTTAAACAATAAACCTTGTGACTACAAGGCAAGTGCTCTACTGGATTGGAATATTATCGCCTGGGAGAGTAGCCGCTGGGTGATCATTGGACTCTGTTTAGTCGCCTTTGATCTGGTGATACCCAATTGATACCCAGGTAATTAAAGTTGAATGAACCGGCAATATACACTTATTAATTAACTACTGTACTTAGATTATCAAATCATTATTACTATTGGCGTGACCTTTTTGAGACAGGAATATGTACTCCTCTCTCAAAAAGGCTACGGGCAGACTGATTGACTTATTGGGAGACTTTATATGAAGTCTTCCAATAGTTATGATATATAAAGTGTTTATCCAGGCACATTTTTTCACATACCAATGTGTATGTTTTTGCGAACCTTGGTTACAATAATTAATACAAGAATACGAAACAAAATTCAATAAGGTTACTGATCATTAAAAGTAAGAAGTATTATTCGAATGAAGATGAAAACAAGAAATTCACTCAAAAACAATAGCGTGACGCATATTGAAATACAATGTAAATGTTAAAATTAAATCGTAGCATTTCAAAACCCGTGCTATGTCAGAACCCGTGTACTTGAAATCCTCACTGACTTTTACTAAAAGCCTGTCAGCGTGGCTAACCTACAACCTCCCAGGAACTCTTTGTACCACTTTGTACTGCTTATGAAAGTGTTGAGGGTATTGAAGTTGCCTTTTTATTGCGTTTTTAGTTCATATTTATGAATGTCAGGATTAAAGATGTGACCAATGAAATACGAATATTGCGGAGCGATCGAAAATCCTTTATATATCCTATAATACAGTAAGTTCTTATGCTGGGAGCTTTGATTGTATAAATATGATTTTTCATGCACGATAATGAATATCTTGTCCATCTTATGGCGATTAATTTCGTACAGATCTGAATAGATATAAAAGCTAGCAGCTGCTTTTATAAATAAAAATTAAGTAAGCATACAAGGTGATAGGGGCAGATGCTGAAAGCCAGATTCAGACGATAGTCACTCACTTAGCGGGACAAGTGACACAAAAAGAACAAAAAAATGGTAGTACTTTACTAATAACTTTTACTATAAAAATTTTAGGAAAAAATAAAATACTAGACATAACATTTAATAGGAAATCGTTTTCTTTTTCTTATTTCACTTATCGAGTATCACCTATTTCAGCTTTCGTAGACCTGCCCCTTCTGGCCCGTATAATTATTCCACCGCAACCTAAACAAATTCGGCAAAAATACCGTAAATATAGGTAGCTCAAACGAGGCAGTCATCTTGTATCATATCAGAGGAAAGCTAATTTAGACTGAATTTCGTTGGAATCAGGAAAAAATAAAAAAAATATTACTGAACTGGTTTTGACAGATCTTTCACACATCGAAATAAAAAGTAAATTGTTGGGCTAAAATTTGTTATGTTACATTTTAAAATCATATAAAATTATAATAATAATCTTATTATCATTTTAAAACGTCCTTTATCTACATTTCATTTACTAATCTAAACTAAAACCCCTATCAAATACCTACTTCTCTTTTACATTTAAAGGGACGACCGTAACTTGAGAGATTACCTCGATGTGTCCTCCAAAAACATGTTTCGAATTGAAGCAAAAATCTAACCTGTTTAGCCTAACTGTAATTGCGTCGGGTCCTTCCAGATAAGCTCGTTTCTTTTTAATTTTCCGTCTGGAAATTACTTCAATTCCCCCGTTGAATAAATGAGGACTGTAGTACGTACTTCGGGCGGTATATTTTCACTCTTTTTAATTTATTTTACTACCGCGAAAGATATCCTAGGGAAGTTCTCGGGAGCTCTTAGTTTTAGGTTTGATTAACTTGCATTGAAGTTGTAAAGGAGGAATGTGATGTATCCTCAGTTTGAGATCGCCCTTTTCAGTAAATTGTAGACGTATTTCTTCTAGTTACTGGTAATCTGATAGTAGTAGAGGACTAACTCACTTAGCTTATTGAGTCGTCAGGTTGTTAGTAAGATGCGTTAAATGCAACATAAATAAATTTCTAATTTTTTCTAATCTAATTTCTTATCATTAGAATATTAGGCTTTCAGCTGAGTAAGAATAAAGAATAAAAAATAAAAAAAATATTAGTAAACACTTCTTTATTTGTTGTATCAAAAATAATAAAGAACAGATCCAAAACTGAACTTATTATGATTTAAAAAGAGCTACGATTTTTAAATGAATAATATTCTAAAATACTCTAGATCTAGGCATATAAGACAGAAGACTATAAAAAAAGACGAGAATTCCGTAACGCTATCTCGAAGGCTACGATAAAAGTCTTTCTGCTTATAATCGAATGGCGTATGCGTCGGTACTTGGTTATGCTTGTATTTAATGCAAGTTTCGTCGAACCATTTCGTGAGATCCGGCCCCTGGATATGAGAACAAGATATCGGCGCGTTTCTGTATAAAAAAAAAACAATTACTAGTTCACCAATGTAATTAAAATATCAGTGGAAACACAAGGCACGTCAGACATCTGTATCCATTGCCTTTAGGCAACCAACTGTTCTCGACTGGCTGCATGTTCCGTGAAGTTCGTCCCGTGACATGCCCATGACAATCAAAATGCCGGCAACTAATCACTAAACTGCAGCAACGTCACTTGGATTGTTTATTGTAATTCGATGTTGCAAACAAAAAATAACGTATAGTTCGTTTGTAGTGTAGTTTATGTGGTTTCGTTTTGTATCCTTTGGCTATTTTTTACATGCGACTAAGGGACAAAGTATAGACCATACTTTAAGAATTGGTTTCCAGCATTTTAGTGACTCAACCGTGTTTTTGCCATATTTTGCATACATCTACCAAAATTGCCTGTATTAGCAACTCTAGGCGCAGCAACAACCTTCTTAAGTACGACCAAATCATACTACCCTCACGATCATTAAGTCAACTTATTCGACCACCAACCTTCGTGTGATCTCCGAAATCAATTACTGCACGACCGAATAGTCCCTCACTTTTTTCTTCCGGGTGTCTTAAAATCCTACGTACATTACTTATTACTACCATTCTCAACGCTGTCAGCCAAGTTTTATCAGGTTGATTCAGAGTTTACAGATAATCGTATGCCCAATGATTTTAATGAGCCACCACGAACCTAACCTAACATCACAAAATTCTTGCAAAAACTTTCTAGGCAAAATAATCTCCCCTTTTAACTTCCATTGTTCTCGTTCGATCGGTAGCTTTGTGTATGGGAAACACACATGTAAAAGAACACAATTAAAATACTTACCCCGGCCTGATATTCCTAAAAGCCTCGGGCTGTATGTGTTTGATCCCCTCAGCATTTTCGCATGCCAGCCGCGCAATGTTGCTTTTTCTGATCTCTTGTAATTGAGCTGTGCATATTTTTTTTAATTTACTAACGTTTGTTTACAAATAGCGGCTCTGAATAGCGAAATTATATTCATAAATCCTAGATCGAATGAAGTGTAATTTATCTATAGAAAAAAAATTTTGAATCGGTCTGGAGTCTGACATTCTCTGTCCGGTAAAAAAGGAGTGAACTCACCTCGTATTACATTAAACTAAAAATGTCAGCGAAACAGAGGTATACACAATACACCTCTGCCACTCGAACATGAGAGAAATAGGCGTGACGGTGTTTATTTACAATATCAGCCTATGCCTATGCTTATGCCCACTGCTGGGCCTTTGCCTAGCCAGGCCTTATCTCACAAATCGAGGTGAGAGAGATCAGGTCATACTTCACCACACGGTCCCAGTGCAGATTGGTGGAGGCAGGTTTGAGGCCACCTGCTGTTGGAACTTATCATGCCGCTTATAAGGCTTCAAATTTGGCTTAACGACTACCATATTAAGTAGTAACCGGGACCAACGGCTGAACGTGCCTTCCGAACCACAGAGACGCTCGCATATGAAAATGCCACAACAGTCACCCATCTCAGGCCAACCGAGTCGAACGTTGCTTAACCTTGGTAAGAACACCACAGTTGCACAGCGCTACAAGCGCCTCTATTTATTTATTTTTATAATAGTTTTTGTTCAATAATAGGTGTTTATTATTTCAATAATATTTAGAAAGGAACTGTTTTACTGATAAAGCAACTGCCTTCTTCTAACCAAAACAAATTTTGCATAAACTCGTACTCCTTAATACTAACCAATAGTTAAGCTGTGGAGCTGATCCCCCCTCTCAAACCAAAACCTGTCGGAAAACCTGAATAGCTGCAGTCGCTTCGCCATGATGCAGAACAGAGTTGGTCCAACGTACACCCCTTGGATATGAGTCTCGCTAATTATACCAGCCAATAGATCTATATCTTCCACATTGCCATTGTAAAGCTTTTTAAGTGCTTCCACTTTCTGTAAAGAATATTTTTGTATAAATAAATATGATGAATAGAAGAGTCAATTACAATAGACAAAAAATCTTTTCGCTGGACAAATCCAACTTGGTAATCTGCCGTGCTTATTTATACAATTCGTGTACAGAAGTCCCAACTCGAAAAAGGAAGGGGGTAGTTGAAGCGGTATATTTTTTTCGGTAAATTCACATCCTCGGGAACCCGATAAATGTGTTTTAATGAAAAAGGAAGAAACATATCTCTAAGTGTGCCAGAAGAAACCATGTTTATCAGTACGAGGTACAAAAGGTTAAGGAATATTTGGAATAGAAATAACGCTCTTTTGACTTTTGACTTAGGTAAATACCTAAGTTTTATTTGGAAACATATACATATATGATTTCAAATAAAATTTGTTATGGAAAAATAAGAGCAATTACTCTCCTCTTGTTGGGTCAATCAAATTTGTTAAGAGCTTGTGAGGTAAGGTTAATGGAAGTTTGAGGCGATCTAAGCAACTCACCTCAATTTCCATAACATCGGTCAAGTCTTCAAACTTCTTAGCCGGTTTTAAGCCACACAGATGTCTATACTCGTTGTATCCGCGGATGCCCATGTCTTTTCCTCTTTGTATTCCTATTGCTATCACGTCGTGTGCTCTTTGAAGTTTTTTGCCGTAGTAGCTTTCTGAGATCTAGTTTTGGTTTAAGAGTAGCTTTAATACCATTCCAAGATTTATAATGTTTTAGCCTCAAAAAATTTGGAGCTCAAGCAAATCCGTTTTAGCCTCAAAAAATATAAGAATGTAAGGCATAGCACGATGAAAAATAATACTTCTATTATTTATAAAACATATTTAAAGACAATCATATAAACGTTAATGCTTACTTCTGGATCCAAGATGTCATCAATTTTAGCAGAAGTCTGGTAAAAAGTACCTCTGTTTATTTCTTCGAAATTTTTATCCTTCTCTATAAAGCCTGATCTAAAAAGCGTTTCACTATATGGATATTCATCTACATAGTGATAATCTTCCAGCTTATCGCGCCCAATGTAGGGCATAAGCCTCCCTTTTACGCCACATATTCCCATCCTTTTTTTTTTACCGAAGAGAAAACCCTTTATGGGTACCCGCCCGTGCTCGGGTAACACGAGCGGGTTATGTCAGAGTCCTTGGTCAATCAACACTCGGGGCCGTAGCTCCGGCTGTTGATGTACCAAGTGTACCGACTAAAAACTCTCCGGTGACACCATAGTCGCATATTGTCGGGGCTACAGGAACTCCATTGTACGACAACTGCAGCCCCGACGCGAAATGCCTTTGCAGGCCCCTCTGGGAGCGTTAGGCGCCCCCTTTATTCCCCCCCCTCCTTACTATGCACATTGCCGGTGTCACTCGGCATGGCGTCCCCTCCTCGAACTGGGTGACAGACTCCCCCGAGTCTGCCACCCAGGTGATTACGATGGAGACACCCATGTACTCAGACTGTAAGATCTGAGGCCATGGGCATCTCCGCATCTTGCGCCCTGGGGGCGCTTGGCTCTGACGATCGCACCCGCGCCTCAAGAGTCGGCACAGGAGCGGGAGACCGATCCGCGTTACTCCTACCGGTCTTACGGGCCTTGCAGGCCCTGCCGCCTAGCACATGACCGGGATTTCGCCCGGTCGTGGAGCACAGCGCGCAGTTCGGCGCGGATTTGCAGCTGGCGGCCTTGCGGCCCGGCCTTCCGCACCTAAAGCAAAGCGCGCTACGATCATTACCCCCCCTGCATTGCTCCCGAACATGTCCCGGTTCGAGGCAGCGGTAGCACCTCATCGGCCTCACCTCCAGGAGATTGACTCTCGGGGAAGTGAAGCCGACCAGAAGCCGACCTGCAGCCACCTTCCTTGCCGCCTCAACCGGGCAGCTAACCACTATGGTGCCGAGGGGTGTCCGGTCACGCAGAACTTCCCCCGCCTTGACCACACCCACCGGGCACCCCCCGGCACGGGCGACGGCCTCCACCACCTCCTCCTTGGTGACCGAATCATCCAGTCCCAACAAACGCATTGACGCGCGCTTGATGGGCCTGGAGATGGCCACATCCTCCGCAGGCAGCGCCGCATAAACAATAGGCACTGCATCAACATCGTATGCAGCCACGTGTTCCACGTTCTCTGATAATAATCCGTAATTCACCATGTTTTTATAGCCTATGGTAGATAATGTTGGTAAGTTTAAAGTTCGGTGAGAAAGCAAGTAATACAGACTAGTCATAATTATAAAAAATTCAGTATAAGTTAAGAGTCTGGCATTGTGCCTGGTACAATGGCACCATAGGCTTGCCCCCTATAACATGGAACTTAATAGCGGCGGCGAAAAGTGGGTGTACACAGTCCACCTGTAATATTTTTTTTCCAAAAATTCTCGAGGTTTTCACTCAGATTAGTAATTAAATCATGACCATGATTTGATTTAACATCGGTGCATGTAAACACGACAAAACGTTCGGACACGCAAATCAAAATCATAATTGATGACTTACCTAATAATGCGGGTAATAATTCGTACATAAATATGTTAGATGCAGTTGCTATAGTTAATTGTCTTGCTACTTCGAAGAGTCGATCGTTTTTCCAACATGGATTTATTCCATGAAGGGCTCTAGCTATGCGATTGTGTTCTCTCATAAAGAATATTGTTAGGGTGGTCGTCCGAATGTCAAAGTTTCCTACTTCTGGGAAACCTAGAAACAAAGACCGATTTAAAGCAATTTATATCACATAGCCTAGAACAAACCATTAAAATTTTCAACTTACCAAATTGGTAGCAAATCGTCTCAGTGCTATTATTTTGCAAACAAATATTATCCGTATTATGAGGCACCATATTTGTAATGGTATCAATGATAATATTAGTCATAGAATCTGCCATAGCATTAGCTATAACATTGGCTAACATATCAGCTACCGGACCTGCTACCATTTCGTTTGTCATACTTGGAACCAAATTTGGTATTAACAGACGCACTTCACCAGGTATTGAAGCAGATATTACGTTGACTATGCCAGGTATTCCCGCTGATATTGAATTAGGTAAGTTAGTTATTAAACCTGGTATTATATTCGGTAAATTAGGAATTATATCAGTAATAAGGCTTGGTATAATACTGACAATTTGGTTAGCTATTGGTGGTAACACGTTGGATACTGTACGTGGTGTTAAGCCAGCCACTATACCAGGAATTGCATTAGCCAAAGCATCGAGAGATGTATTGGGTAGCAAGGCATCTATTTCATTACCTAATTTACCAATAACTGTACTATTTTCTAAGTCGGTAATTATTTTATTTCTCATGCTATCTAATCTTCCTAAAGCCATATTTGCCAAACTCGATTGTGTAATATTTTGAGGAACATATCGGTCTTCTTTTCTCTCCAGTATCAGTAGACATCTTCATATTTTCTGACTTTTGCATGAGCCTGATCATTTACTCCATATATTGTTGACAAATCGAGTACTGGTGTTTGGTAGTTTATCTAGAATAAAATTAAGGTAAACTATTAATAATTTATAAAAATACTCAAGACTTAATTTTAGCGTAGGCATTTATCTCAGTTTGTTTTATCTCTACGTTAAAGATAGTGAGTAAGGAAAATAACAAATAAAAGTGATTTTGCAAAGATTTAGTATGTGTTATTTGTCATACTAGGTATTGTATGTAATATTGTATGATGTAATATTAAAATTATATTGAATTATTAAAACAATTTAAATAAAAAAATATTATAATTGCAGAGACTTCGTGTGGTATTAATTCTATTTCAACCTATCAAATTTTACAAAGAAAATGAGGATTACTCTAAAGCAGGCAGACTACAACAAAACGATGTTTATAGTTTGCTAACAATTAAGAATGAATGGTGACAGATAATCTAAATACTTTAATAATAAACTACGTTCTACGTTTACATAATTGACTAAAATATTGGAAGACTAAGTAAGAGGTAAGTTCTAGACGTAAGGTAATAGAATTTTCTTTCATAATACGAGTAATGTCTTTTTTCAAGCAGTGATAGCCTAGTGGTTAGACCGTTGAACTGCAAAGTTAGAGGTCTCGGGTTCAAACCTTTGTATTTTCAAAATCATACGCGTATTAAAAATTAACTATTACTTGCTTTTTACGGTAAAGGAAAACATCGTGAAAAAACCTGCATGCCTAAGAGTTTTCCAAGGGTGTGTAAAGTTCGCCAACCCGCACTGGGCCAGCGTGGTGGACTTATGGCCTAAATCCTCTCAGTTTGAGAGGAGGCCCGTGCCAAATGGGGAGATAGTTTGTTAAGAATATAAAATAATATTTTTTTATATTGTTATATCCTGCTTTGTTTTCTATTACGATCTTAAAAGTTACATTGTCAATTCTGTTTGTTTCTAGGGTTCCGTCACAGAAAAGTTAAAAAACATAATAATAATATTCTATCTATCTATCTATATCATCACGCCAGATCCTTTACGAGGTAGGCAGAGAGTACAGAGTTCCAACAGGCTCTTTCCTTACATACGTCTCTGGCTTCCTCTACTCTCATAGTTCGTCTCATACACGCTCGCCGTTTACGGAGACTCCTGACTTGTCCATCAGATAAGACCCAGTCTATTTGGTCATGGTAAGATAGTCTAGGTCTTCTCCGGTACCTACATCCTTCCACTTTCGCATTGTATATCAGTTTTGTCATTCTTTCTTCGGACATTCTTCCTGTATGCCCGAACCAACGGAGCATGCCCTTTCTCATTTTTACACCGATACTCTCCTTCATACCTATTTGCTTTCTTACTACGCTGTTACGAATACGGTCGGTCAGCTTCACTCCGCATATCTTCCGCAGAGCTTGCATTAATAATATTAGCCCTGTTAATAAAAGTTCACAAATGAGAAGTTTTAACATACGGCTAAAGACTTGATAAGGAATTCTTTGTTCAATGACTCTCTTTTGTTCCAGTCCTCATTATTTTGCTCCGCGAAAAAAAATACTTAATAATATATATCATTAAGACAGGCAGTAACAACAATTTTCGTTAACTTAAGTCAGGACAATTATTGTTTTTAATGACTTAAATAAATCTCTTCCATTGACTGGTCTGTTGGTGTAATGGTGTGGCGGAAAGTTCCTGGCTTTGAATCACGAATTACTTATATTATGTACCCCGTGGTTTTATAAAAAAAAACTTTGTAGCAGTCCGTAGATCGGAGCTTCTGCTACGAGTATAATGGCAACTTACTCGCGCCGACATTGGCACATAATATCGTCGGCTAAACGTGGGTGTACTCAATCATTCCAGCTTGCGGAGTACAGCCGTGACGATACTTACTTTTGTCCAATTTTCAGCCTATTTGTCCCTATTACATGCAGGCCTAACATCATTGTTCAAATGTGCAACATCCCAGCTTGCGGAAAGGATAGGACGATGTTGGACGATAGTTACATTTTGACGAATTCCCCCCCCCCCCAAAATAATGATTTTGCGTTTTGAATATTTCATTTAACTTCAAAGTGAGATAACTCCTAAGTTCTCTCAGTTATAAAGTGTTATCATTTTAAAGGTAGAAAGTTACGTGATATTTTCTCTCCAACGTGTTATTAGTATTCCGGCAACGGATTCACGTGAATAAAGCCACGGTTTAAGTCACCCCTTGAATACTTTAGTATGTAATGTATGTATTAAATGACACTTTTAACTCTGAGATTTTCGCGATTGTGGCACCGAAGGTGGTGGAATTACCAAGGTGAACTTAGTACCCTACATTTCACTAGCGTACATAAGTTACATAAGAAATATTATAGACACTACATAGTAGTCATAACAAGTTTTTAAAAGGCTTATTGCGTTGACTTTTGAGCAGTGAAATGATATCAGGAGGTTCCATATAATAATTTCAAAAATAAAATTTGACTCCTTATGTTAGCTTCCAAAAAGATCTTATTAAAGACTGAACCAAATGTTTTGAGTCAAATTTTCGATGCTTGTGGCATTTTGCGCTCAATGCAGCGCTGCATCGACGACGACGGTCGACCCTGGATGGATGTGACGGAGCGAGAGCATCAACGCAAGTAGTATCCCATACTAACAACCGTCCTACCTTCCAGGGTACAAGCGTCATGCCACCAGGTCTCCTGCCATCCTCTCAAAGGAGAGACTCAAAATTTAGTTCTTTTTTCATTAATAAAACCCTAAGTAGAATTATCGAGCATGGCACGTTTTAGAAGATAAAGGTTCAAGAACAATTTACTTTTTAACAAAATAAATTAAAATTAAGCTAAAAACTTTCCACTAACCTTAAATACCGTCACGCCTATATTCTCCAAGCGGGGGTGGCAGAGGCTGTGTACACCTAACTTTGGCCGACGATGTTAGGTCCCATGTAGTTACCTATAGGTCCGATGCGAGTACCTATATGCCTTATACCGGGCACAATTCCAGACTCCGGTCTGATATTGGAAAATTTTTGATGGAAAAACGACATTTGTGCAGCCTGGGATTTGAACCCAGGACCTCGTAATTGCAAAGCGCCTAGTTCACCACTACACCAATGAGGCAGTAACAGAAAGTTTCCTTAACTCACCTTGAAGAAACTATCTTTTACGCGTTTTTATTTCCACTAACCTGTTCAGAAGGTACGGTGTCTGGTGTACAACCAATGTCTCGGAAGGTGTCAGCTCGAGAGAAATTAAGACAGCGTATATCAGTCACTTTGAGGTAGGGGTCATCATCTGGCACCGAAATAGGAATACACCTTGGGTCTGATAAGCCTATTGGTGTACAGCAGTATTGTCTTCTTCTGAGGTAGTCCACTTGAATTTCTAGATTAATTATTATTTGTATTAAGTACCATAATAGGTAGTATTTATAGTAGGATTTAGTTTAATAGGTAGTTATTATACACAATGATTGAAATGTAACATTTTTCCATTTCGCCCGAGACAAGACAAATATTTTAGTTTTTAGTCAGACAGAACTTAGTTTTATTGGGTTCATACCGCCTAATTTAATATCAACAACTTCAAATTAAAATTAAATTGTTATCGATTTTGAAGATAATTACGCCAGAAGAGGACCAAAAAGACCATGTCTTATCCGAAGGGCTAGTTAAGTCTACGTAATCGGCGAGTGTGTATAAGACGAACTATGAGAGTGAACCGGTTTTTTTTTCAGTGGTTTTTTAATCTTATAAACTCTATATACAATAGAGTAATGTTTCTGTAATATATGTGGGTAGTTCGTAAGTTTAGATATTAGAACATGAAAAATGTCTACCCTCTCTCTTGCCAATTAGACGTTGTAACGTACTACTGTGTTTTCATTGTGCTCCGAGAATATATTAAGATTCCCCTGAGATCGACATACATATCAACTGGCGACGAGATATAAACGAAATCTACGTGTGTATCGTTAATAATCGGCGATACTTTTAATAATATACTGTGTATAATGGCCGTGGGAAAGATCGAACAATTCGACATACACAAGGACAAATGGGACTTGTATATTGACCGTTTAGAACAATACTTTGTGGTTAATGATGTAAAGCAATCAGTGAAAGTGGCAACGTTAGTAACGGTGGTCGGTGCCGAAGCATACGAACTTATGGTGAATTTGTGTACACCAGATAAACCGGCAACAAAAACTTTCGAATGCTTAGTGACGCTGATGCGAGGACATTTACAACCACAGCCGAGTCTTCTAGCGGAACGGTTTAAGTTTCGGCAGAGGATCCAACGGGACGGGGAAAGTATAGCTGAGTTTGTATCAGAATTAAAAAAGCTATCGAAACATTGTAGATTCTCAGCGGAAAACCTAACCGAGAATTTGAGAGACCAATTCGTGTGCGGGTTGGTTAACGAGCACATCAGGGAGCGCCTGTTCACCGAGGACGACATACAATTCGATGCGGGATATAAAATAGCCGTGTCGATGGAAGCAGCCGAGGCCAATGCGGCGTCGGTGGAGAACTGTACTCGCGGGAGGGGTAGCAGTACTCCGGCGCAGGAGGTGCATCAGCTGGCGGCGAGAGCGCTGGTGGCGAGGAAGGAGCGCGTCGGGAGTGAGCGAGCGTATCGTCGAGCAGCGGTATCGAGCCACCGTAGCCGGGAGGAGGCCGCGTCGCAGAGAATGTCCGGTGGTACAAGTGGTAAGAGCGGAGCGAGTAGCGAAGCGAAATTTGACATCGACAAGATGAGTTATGGCCCGGAGAGGTGTTCCGTATGTGGGGGCAAGCATCAAAGGCATGATTGCAAATTTAGGAAATACGTGTGCCGGGTTTGCAACAAAGAAGGGCATTTAAAGAGGATGTGTCCTAATATTAAAAGAAATGCCCCACTTTTTAACGTGCTAGACGGCGAACGAAATTACCTAAAAGAGAACAATAGTGACAGTGACGAGGTAAATAACTATGCACTCACATCTAATTATTTAAAAAAGTTTGGACCATACACCATAAATGTAAACATTGAACAAGTTAACTTAGATATGGAGGTAGATACGGGCAGCGCGATATCGTGCATTAGTCATGATTGTTATTTAAAAAAATTTAAGCGATGTGAACTTAAGAAAACAAATTTAATTTTAAGGTATTACACAGGTGAAATAGTCGTACCTGTGGGTAAAATAACGCCTACAGTTAAGTTCGGTAGTCAATGTCGGAATTTAGATTTATACATAATAGATCGAGGGAAAACAAGTTTGATCGGTAGGCAATGGTTACACGAGTTAGGTATCAAGTTTTCGTTAGCTAATTGTCATAATGTAGGTAAGGTAGATATTATATTTGACTTAAAAAAATTTAGTTCCAGATACTGTGAAGTATTCTCCGATGGTTTGGGTAGATACACCGGTGGCAAGGTGGGGTTCCAATTGCGAGAGGGAGCCCGGCCCGTGTTCATGCGAGCGAGACCGCTGGCGTACGCGATGCGTGAGCCGGTGGAGTGCGCGTTGGACCAGCTGGTGCGGGATGGCATCATCACACCTGTTTCTACATCGGACTGGGCGACTCCTATCGTGCCAGTAATGAAGAAAGATGGGTCTATTAGGATATGCGGCGATTTTAAATTGACACTTAACAAATGTCTGGAGGTGGATCGTTTTCCCTTGCCTCGAGTAGAAGATTTACTAGTTAAATTAGAAGGGGGGCAACGTTTTACAAAATTAGATTTATCGCAGGCCTATGCACAACTAGAGTTGGACGACTCTAAGAAATATACAGTCATTAATACGCATAAAGGTTTATTTCGATATAATAGACTAATATATGGACTAGCTTCGAGTCCTGGGATATTTCAACGAAAATTAGAACAACTTTTTTCCGATATGCCTCGGGTAGGTGTATTTCTTGACGATTTAATCATAACGGGGGTGGATGATGAAGATCACATGAGGACACTGCACGAAGTCTTTGGTAGGTTACAGAGGTATGGCCTGAAAATTAGAAAGGATAAATGTACATTTTTCGCCAATGCTGTGACTTATCTAGGGTTTGTGATTAGTTCACAAGGCGTGCATACGGCCCCAGAAAAAGTACAGGCCATCAGAGAAGCACCGGTACCCAAGAATGTCACAGAACTGCGGTCATTTATCGGGTTAGTTATGTACTATGCCAAATTTATTCCACGGATGAGTACGTTGATGTCACCATTATATGACCTTCTTAAAAAAGATGTAAGGTTTGAGTGGAAGACGAGACACGAGGAAGCATTTAATGAGGTGAAGCAACTTTTGGTTTCCAGTGAGGTGTTAGCTCACTACTCGAGTGAGATGCCGTTGGTGTTGACCACGGACGCGAGCAGCGTAGGGGTCGGAGCGGTCATCTCACACCTGACGCCGCACGGCGAGCGGCCCATAGCGTATGCCTCAAGAATATTAAATTCAGCGGAGAAGGCCTACTCACAGATCGAGAGGGAAGCTTTAGCCATCATTTATGGAGTAAGAAAATTCCATCAGTACTTATATGGTAGGAAATTTATATTGAGAACCGATCACAAACCATTGGTATCGATTTTTGGTCACAAAATGGGTATACCAATAATGGCGGCGAGCAGAATGCAGCGCTGGGCGGTTATATTGTCGGGGTATAACTATGACATAGAATACGTAAGGAGTGATAAAAACGCAGCGGACGCCTTGTCACGTTTACCCGTGGAAGTGGAAAAGAAACCGGCCCTGGAAACTACATATGTAAATTTTATACAGAAGTTCTTACCCGTGACTAGGAAACTGGTACAGGAGCACACGGGTAAGGACGAAGTATTACGACAAGTTTATATGTACGTACAATCGGGGTGGCCACGGCATGTTAGTGATGAGGCGCTGAAGCCATATTTTCACAGACGACATGAACTATATGCCGATGACGGTTGTGTCGTTTGGGGATATAGGTTGGTGATGCCTAAGTTTCTTAGGAGAGATGTACTCCAGGAATTGCATACGGGACACCTAGGCATCGTGAAAATGAAAAGCATGGCCAGGAGTTTCGTATGGTGGCCTGGTATTGATGCAGATATCGAAAGCACATGCCATGGATGTTACACGTGCGCAACAGAGAACCCAGATCCACCGCGCGCACCACCGCATCCGTGGCCGTATATATCGGAACCGTGGTCGAGGATACACGTAGACTTTTTGGGGCCATTTCATGGTAAAACCTTCCTGGTAATTATAGATTCTACTACTAAATGGATCGAAATCTTCCAAATGTCACGGACGACGGCTGGAAGTGTCATAAAAGTATTACGGGAAACATTTGCAAGATTTGGATTACCTAAACAGGTTGTATCGGATAACGGGCCACCATTTTCGAGTAAAGAGTATGCTGATTTTATGGCTAATAATGGCATAACATTGACGTTCACCGCGGTGTATCATCCTTCATCAAATGGTGCAGCGGAAGGAGCCGTCAAATTATGCAAGCGTGCCATTAGGAAGTCAATGAGAGATGGGGTGGATCTGGATGCAGCACTACAGACATATTTGATGGCGTACAGGAACGTAACTCATAACACGACGGGTTCATCACCAGCTATGTTGTTGCAGCACAGGTCACTTAGATCAAGATTGGATCTGTTAAAGGCGGACAGAACGAGAGAAGACAAAGTACATAACGCCCAACAGAAACAAGGTTTTTATAAAAGGGGGAAGGAAAGAACGGTTAGCGTAGGAGAAGAGGTTTTGCTGAGAGACTATGGGGGAAGAAACACGTGGTTACCCGGCCGCGTACAAAATAAAGTAGGGTCCCGTCATTTTGTGGTAGGTAGGGAAAATGGCCCACCGGTTAAAAGACATTTAGACCAAATAAAAAAAAGAAATATCATACCCATTAAGGTACCCATTATGACACAGACTAAACCAGAGGAGAACGACCCACCGAGTGGTAATGCAGAGGCGGAAGAGGAAGCAGGGGTTGACGGTAGTGATAATGATAGTGTAGATACAAACTCCACCGAGCCACCAGTGGTACCTCTCAAGCGAATTAGGAGACCGGTAGTAAGATATGGTCAGGAGGTTAATTAATTATTGTATGTACTAAATTAAGGGTGAAGGTGTAATATATGTGGGTAGTTCGTAAGTTTAGATATTAGAACATGAAAAATGTCTACCCTCTCTCTTGCCAATTAGACGTTGTAACGTACTACTGTGTTTTCATTGTGCTCCGAGAATATATTAAGATTCCCCTGAGATCGACATACATATCAGTTTCCTTCGTTAGTTTACTTTAAGTAAATTAATCTTAGAAAAAAACTTAAGGAAGCAATAAATATCTTGAAAAAAGTTTTACAGTAGAACCTTTTAAAATATATCGATGGTAGAACCACGTAATTTTCAAACACGTTGCAGATCCATTCCTTTGCACTGTTGTAAGCGCAATTCCGTTTCAATATTGAGTTGTATGACCAATATGTAATTCAAAGAGGTATTAGGAGTCTATAGAACATAGTACATACATGGTCCATTCATTGCACTGATGTCTCTGTGAATGAACTCCAATATGTGAAAAGCGGCGATATTAAATTTCATCTTGTCCTCGACTCGTCCGGTAGTCTGTAGTGCAGTTCGAACTCTCCTTGCTGATGGTAGAGGCTTAGAATTTTTATCCATACGGATATCTCCATCTAGTATTCATAAAATAAAATTATATGAGGTCCTGGGTTAAAATCTTAGGTCACACAAGTCTAATTTTTAGATATATTTTTTTAGTATTAGTCTGGAGTCTGGTATTATATTCAGTATAATGGTAACAGGAGTATTCCCTATAACATGGGTTCTAACATCGTTGGAAAAAAGTGGGTTTGCACACTATAACTTTGTCATCCCCGCTTGGGATTTATAGGCGTGACCGTGTTGTTTAAATATATTATAAAGTATGCGAATTTATTAATTGTTGTATCTCAATTTAAACTATAAGTTTCAATTATAGAGTTCAACGTTAAATATATAATTTCTTGTATTGCATAAGAAAGACATAATATTATTGTTACTCTTCTGATATTGTTTTTTTTCTGAAATTACTAGTACTAAGACATTTTTATATAGGTAGCTGTTATAAAAAATGCGAGATTTTCTCAGGAAACCACAAATAAATTCAATTTGCTGAGTGCAGTGAAGTCGTCCGTCACAAAAGTCGTGCAAAAAGGCTCTAGTGGGACTGATGAAGATTCAATTTAAAGTAAGTGATGTTACAGCACTATACGAGTACCATATTATGTGATAAAATAAATAAAATTCTTTATACGGTACAACAAATAACTGAACAAATTAATATCAATACAGTAGGTACAACCTACTATGCTTTACACAGAATACTATCATATACATATGAAGGTTTGCAGTCATTTTTGAGCGATCAATAATAAAAATGAAATGAATGAAAATGGTATCTTGAAAATCTTTCTTTCAATGAACGTATTGAATAAGATAAACTTAGTGATTGTAAGGGGTAAGGAAAAGGATCTAATTTTAAAAACCGATTTTACCCATGGAGGTAGGACTTATTTTACCTATCGTTACCTTAGAGTGAAAACCATGAATATGTGAAAAAGGGAACTAACTATACTAGAGAAAGATAAAATGTTTCTTGCACTATTTGATAACTCTAACTTATTTAATTATTTGTATTTTGATGTTTAATTAAGATGCATTTTTAAATAATGGGAACTGAAACGTAAGTAAGTGAAAGGATAAAAGGATCGCAATAAATGAATAGAGGGAGATAAAAAAAAAGTGAGATAGCGGGATTAAAATACCACCTTTTAATTTTATCTATCTATCTATCTATATCATCACGCAGAGAGTACAGAGTTCCAACAGTTTAATTCTATTGAAGATTGAAATTTTATAATTGAAGATGGTGTTTTCCTGTGAGTTCTCTTTCAGGTGTAGTTAAGAAATCATAAATGAAATACATCCAAAATTGCATTTCTGTAGTTTTTATTCTATGGTCTATATCCTTTCATGTTATTATTTTTATACTCACTATTAGCGTAGTCCGGTTTAAGCATCAGCAAATAAGGGCCTCTCGCCGAACCTCGAGTTAGATGCTTGTAATTGTTACAAGTGCCATCAACCCTGCTGCCTTCGTGGGGAGTGCAGGATTTTATCTCTATAGAACATTGCCTGGACATAAAATTATTTGATGTACGATTGCTCAATGGTAAAAAGCTTAAGCCGTTTCGTCCCACTGTCTCTAATAGTTACGGGTCTGATTCCCACACGGGACAAATCTTTATGTGATCCACAATTATTCGTTTTAGTCTGAGTATTTGTGTATGTGAATTTTCATGTTTGTAAACGCACCCACAACACAGGAATAAAACCTAATGTGGGGCTACGTTTTATTTAAAAAAAAACACTAACGTTACATTTATTAACAAAATATTAATAATCTCGAATATTCATAAATGTGATCTAAGGACGAGTATGAAAAAGTGACGTTAGGGTGAGGTTAGTGGGTAAGCATGCTGTTACGTTAATGTTCATTTAATAAATTGTAATATGACAACAATAGCATATCAATTCGCTACCGTCATACTAACCTAAACCTTTAAGCTAAGCCCTTTGAAACAGGAGAGAAAACTGTTTCCATTAACTTATATCATTATCTGAGGCTTCAAATATGGGTGGATATTTGTCAAAGTTTACCCAAAATTGTTTGAGCAGCTAATGTAATAAATAGAAAGTGAGTTGAGTTCTTTGGTCACTTCAAATTTAATGAATTCATTTAAATATAGTTTGTATAAAATATATTGATAAACATAATAATATTATATTCACTTGTCCAATCCACAAAAGACGATTTGGTACCTTTGGAATACTTTAAGAGTTTAGAAAACGATAAAAAATACTATGTTGTTCAGTACCAACGACGACTTCATTCATTTCAAATATATCGTTTATTTAAAATATTTACTCTAAGCTGAACTGTTTTTTCTACTCAAGAAACCAAAATACACCCGTAAATAAATATAAGAACCCAAAAACCTATTATACAAAGTAAATACCGATTCAGTGCCAGTTTATTCACTTTTAATATAAAGTAAACATCTTACGCCGTAGCGTTTTTCGTCCGAAGTTCCTTCAGATTCGCAACATCGACTTTTTTTCCGCTGAACCTATCAAAGGCCACTCCATCCACTTGGTAAACAGCACCGATAAATAATAAAACATCAAATAAATACATTTTCTAATTAACAACCACGACGAACGCTTTGTTACACTTTACTGAGTAAATGTTCTGTAGTTTGGTAACTCTGCAGTTTTGCAAGATGGACTCAATAAAGGTGTATGCATTTATTAAATTGAGGGTACGAAAAACAAATCGCATCCTCTTTTGTAAGAATTGTTAGTGTTTTGAAATTACACACGTGTAATGTACAGAAATGTAGAGTAGAGGAGTCCACAGAAGTCTGTTAGGAAATAATCTTTTGTAACTCTGTACTCCCTGTCTACCCTGTAGGGGTATAACGTAATAATCTATCTATCTATATCATCACGCCAGCTCCCTCGCAGAGTAGGTAGAGAGTACAGAGTTCCAACAGGTTCTTTCCTTACATACCTCTCTGGCTTCCTCCACTCTCATAGTACGTCTCATACACACTCGCTGGTTACGGAGACTCTTGACTTGCCTTTCAGATAAAGGGTATGCTCCGTTGGTTCGGGCATATAGAAAGAATGCCAGAAGAAAGAATTACAAAACAGATATACAATGTAAAAGTGGAAGGATGTAGGTACCGGGGAAGATCTAGACTATTTTACCATGACCAAATAGCGTAATAATATAGATAGAAAATGATTACTGGGCTACCTCAGTGTGACAGTTTTTTCAAACTTGTGGTATGAATTCTCGGTCACACCAAGCGTTATTTTGGAGTTTTTCTATCGTAATAGCTTCATTGGTCTAGCTTGGCGAAATGATGATAGGTTTTTCGCTATTAAACCAACCATGGTGTAGAGTTGGTATACAGAGTACACTACAGGAATCGTAATTGAAAGGGAAGAAACCAGAACGAATGTAAGGATTGTGGTTGGTAACGATGTGCTGGAGCAAGTGAATGAGTTTGTATATCTTGAAAGCGCCTTCAGTAAGGATGGGAAATACACCGCTGACATAGAGAGAAGAGTGAGTGCAGGGAACAGAGTGAATGGTGCGATGGAAAAGCTACTCGGGAGCCGGCACTTAAGCCATAAGGCGCAGCTGGCCATACATAACGGAGTTCTTGTCCCAACGCTGTTATATGGTAGTGAGAGCTGGGTATGTAAGAAGCAGAATGAAAGTAGGATAAATGCGGTAGAAATGCGAGCTCTGCGGAAGATGTGCGGAGTGAAGCTGACCGACCGCATTAGCAACAGCATAGTAAGACAGCGAGTAGGTATGAAAGATAGTATCGGTGTAAAGATGAGAAAGGTCATGCTCCGTTGATTCGGGCATATAGAAAGAATGCCAGAGGAAAGAATGACAAAACAGATATACAATGTGAAAGTGGAAGGATGCAGGTACCGGGGAAGACCTAGACTATCTTACCACGACCAAATAAACCGAGTCTTATCTGATGGAAAAGTCAAGAGTCTCCGTAACTGGCGAGCGTGTATGAGACGAACTATGAGAGTCGAGGACGCCAGAGAGGTATGTAAGGAAAGAAACTGTTGGAACTCTGTACTCTCTGCCTACCCCGCAAGGAATCTGGCGTGAGGTTATAGATAGATAGATAGATTAAAAGTAGCATATAGCCTAGACCTTCAGCATTGCCTAGAACTAGTATGTGATACAGAGGCTAAAGTAGACCTGAAAGTCTTACAAAACTTGTAACTGTATTAACAAGGTAATACAATCATCGAAACATACATTTTTCACTGTGAGTGTATGTGAGATTGTGGTTATTTATTTCAAACTGAACATGTATGGCAAAACGGCGACAAGTGGTTTCGAACTAAATCGTGCACTTTTACATTTCTGGAGTATTATAATTATGCTTTCTTTGTAGTAGACCCTTACTACCAATAGCGTGATATAGGCCAATAGCGTCGACCGTTTATTAGCCTTCACCTTTGTTACCTCTGTTTGGAAAATACAGGCTCGTATGACATTTTCGGTTTCATTGTGAAGAAAAAAAGGGGTTTTTTTAGCCCGTGGATGACTGACGGGGGTCGTTGGTGTAAAATTGGGGTTAATATTTAGTAAATGTTTCCTTCTTCCAAGGAGATTTCTTTAAAAAAAGAACTTGGGTAAATGTCATAGCTACTCTGCGCCTGTCATGTAGTGACATTTCACTTGAAAGCAGCGATCGTTCCGATTTTGGCAGCGGGCAAAAACATCTTTGTAGGACTGTAACTCTATATGTTACCTATTAATGCTGGCCACAAATGCAAAAAAACGCACGCTAATTCTAAATTCAAAATTATACTAGCAGATAACTACAAAGATTAAGCTAATTAAGACTGTACAGAGCTACCCCCTTTTAGTGGCTTCCCTTTCGAATGTACATCATATAAATTACATTCAGCTACTCTACCTACTTTAAAATGAACCAGCTTTTATTTTTGTTGTAAAGATGTGGCCGGACCGCGGACGTATCTGGAAAAAAGTTTTAATGAGTTTTTTTGCTGTGGATGCAGGTACCTAGGTAATGAAAGGAAAGTAGAGGTTATGTAGGAGCGGGCGGTACCAAGGACAGGGTTGTCAATACGTATTATTTTATGCTTCAACCAGAAATAGGCATTTTAGCTTCATAATAATATGGTGGCTACTCGCGATGTGGTTGCCGAGAGTAGTATTATTTTGAAGTGATACGGTAGGTGATGACAGTGACTATGTGCACCCGTATTCGGTGGACGTCCTGGACGTGGTTAGGTCTTAATCAGGCGAGGTTATAGTATCATTATACAGGGTACTATTTCAGACTACGAACTGCTGCCGTGAATTTTTCCGTCGTTAATCTTTAATTTTAATGTGGGAATGGTCCAATTTAGGTGTTCAACCCGGGACTTTGTGATTGCTAGTTGTACTATCGCCATTAACCAACGTCGCTGCGACGTCTAATTAATTGGCTTCATGGATGAGAAGATCAATATTTTTTTAGCCTGTTTGGCTGTCCCACTTTTGAGCAAAGGTCTCCCCTTTGTACTTCCACAGTTGTCGATGTATTGCTATTTTGCAAAGGTGTCCAAACCGTCACGCAACCCTTTTTTAGGTCTACTTCGTCCATTGCGAGCACCGCTTAGTATCCAGTTAGTGTCGGCGTAAAAATAAATTATCTGAAATTGCACACATACCTATTAGGAAGCAAGCGTTTGGTCATAACGGATTATTTTTATAATGTTAAATCGTTTCCATTGCTTTGTTACAAAACTGCTAGTCTAGAGGGGCTCTGAAATATTTCGCCTAGCAAGAAGGAAATTAAAATAATATTCAAAGCAATCAGGCAAAATGTTACAATAATATACATTATTTTCCTTCGGCTTAACGTGACACCGTAAATAAAAAGATTAGCTGTGTAGGTAATATATGTATACCTACATTGAAATTCCGACAAAAAAGTGCTACATTTTCCTTAATGTCACATCTGACAGCCCTAATCAGTTGTAGGGCGGTATGTTGCTGCGGATGTCGCGATTAAGTACAGAGAATGGTAATTGAAATTTCTAGAAACGTGAAGTGTTTGAAGAAAAAGAAAATTTTTTTCTTGATCCTTTTTTACTTTACGACACGTGACATAGTCGTATGACGAAGAATTATTATTTATTGTAAGTGAAAAAATCTTTAAGTATTTACATAAAAGTATGTTCTACCTCCCTATCGTCTAGAACTGTGGGAGAAGGCCTGCTGCCATGCCGCTAGATTGATGCAGGTCTAGAAGCGATGGTGAGTCTCACGCTATAATTCACTTACACCGTCACGCCTATATTCCGACGATGTCCGGTTCCAATGTAATAAGGCGTGAACCTATTGATATTTTATCAGGCTCAATTCCAGTGTCCGGGCTCAATACTGGGATTTTTGCCTGTCTTTCGACTAGAATTGTGAGAGAACGCCTTTGTCAACCTATGCCAGTAAAAGGCCTGCCGCCATGCTACTAGTTGATATGTAGCTAACCTAAAAGTGGTGATAAGCCTCTCCCTATAATTATTTTAATGCTGCTCACCTGCTCCAGAAAGAGTAATGTAACGTTCTTATTTATTTAGTAAATTTGTAGTAAGCCTCAATCTATTCGTGCTAAGCACTTCTACTTGTTCATTATGCATAACGGACAAGAAACGTAGGAAACTACGCATGCGATGACGAGTTGAAGCGCAACAGAGGTGCTAGCACGAACAAATTGACGTCATCATAATACTACCGAGTCGATATGCTAACCTTTTCACACGATAATTTTACTAAATTAAAATATCCGTGATAGCAGGATTTCTCGATACCGTGACTATGACGTTAAATTGTTTGTGCTTAGCCCTCAGATTACGTACGACAAAGTTGACTAATTGTTCGTGTATCTACGGGCCAGAGATTTGGTATAATAGCATTACCCGTATTGGAATTATTCCATATGTGAATAACCATACACTAACTGTAAAGTTAGTCAAATAATACGAAATTGTAGACTAATTTTATATTCTTAAACATTAGATATAATCACAAGCCGAAAAAAAATCACTGCAAGACCTTGGCGTTTCCCAAAGATCGCCACGAAGACCAGCTTTGTGAAAGCTTAGGACTTTATATAATCTTGAATATTAAACAAAAATCATACCATATTTATGAAATATGAAACTAGCAAACAGGAAAATTGCTGAGGTATACTATGAACACCCACATTTCACCGAATGTAAGGTCCAAATGTTATTGGGAGCGACCCTATTGCCATCAAAACGAGGACTTTTTCCGAGAAACTTCTACTGAAAATTTTGCATGTAAAGTTTCGATACCATTTTATTTGCTCTAGACTCGAACCAAAGGACCTTGTGATCACTATCCACACCATACGCTATTAAACCAATGAGGCTGTCTACTTACATTTTGACTAGGTATAATTGTATTACCTAAAAGAAGCTAAGACAAATGCTGGTAAGCATAGTCTGTAAATATCCAAGTATAAAATATTTGCCTTTATAAATAATACTACGTAAAGTCATCAAGCCGGTAAAATAAATAATTCAGCAAAAAAATACCAAGGCCGAAACAAGTCACGCACATTATTAAGCCCCAGGACCGTTATTTTATAATTCTATGTCAAATAAGACGGGGGAAAAAAATATCGGCAGAATTTAACGGCTGACTGCGCCCGTCAGAGGCATGCCCGCCTTGAGATCCTCATCTTTATGAAAATTTTGTTTTCTTAGGGCGCGAACTTACTGTTTTGTTTTTTTTACCTTTCAACCATCAGGTTGGTATCACTAAAGAAATGCTCGCTTAACATAACGCAACGTAGAGGAATGCAACGTAACGTAGAGGTCTAGTGGTGTGTGTGGTGTGAGAATAATTTACGGTGCTGGCCGCGAGGGCTTTACAGCTTCACCGGAAAAGAGGGCGAGCGTGCGACCACTTTCCTCCAGCCAAAAACGTAAACGTCTTCGAAGGCGTAACATAAGGCAACGTTACGCAACATTGCGGTAACGTTACTAAGTAATATGTCATACTTTTCACACTACAAATATCCTTCTAATAAATGCGAAAGTTTGTGAAGATGGATGTATGGTGTTATACACTATCTATCTATCTATAACCTCACGCCAGATCCCTTGCGGGGTAGGCAGAGAGTACAGAGTTCCAACAGGTTCTATTCGGCACTCTGCACCCCACGACTCGCCAGTTCGGGCCCGGCGTGATAGGTGGCGGCCCCCATCGCCGTGTTATACACATTAGAATAATATATAATTTATACAGATACATACACGGACAAAGTGGCGGGTGAGCGCCAGTACTAAATAAAGATCAACATGACATCACGATTTCGTGATGACGTTACGGTAATGTTAAATGGTTTGTCATTTACTCCATTGATTACAATCTAATATGTATGGTGTTATATTTTCTCTGAATGTTTAAGATGCTGCAAGAATATTGTAGTATAATTATATTATTATTTAAAATTTCAAATGAATATTTTAATTTTACTTTTTGAAAAAAACATATGTAGCCCAACACAAGGAATTATTCCTGTGTCGTGGGGCGTTAACAGACATGAAATTCACACATTCAGACACCCAAACCGATACAAAAAGTTGAGGCACACGAAGGTGTGTCCAGTGTGGGGAACGCGTGACTATTTGATGCAGTGCGCGGGGCGGCTTACCGCCTCTTTACCACAGGACCAAGCCGACGGTTTGATTTTTTCTTTTCTTTTAGATAAAATGATATAATTACTAAAAAGTAATAAAAGGAGGAAATCCCCCCATAAGTCAATCGAATAAATCAATTTCAATGATCCAGTATAACAAATTGATAGTGTCAGGATAAATGAATGTAGGTATTAGATGTGTCACGGTCATAAATCTTAATCACAGGCAGAAGGAACGAGGGCTAATCTTTAAAGCTGGATAAAAACGGTGTGAGGAGAGTGTGCTGAGGCCTAGCTTTGCGATAATCTTAGCTGAAGTCTCCTATAAATGGAGCCATTAGAGGTACCACGTTGGGGGATACTACGAAAAATATTAACGGGAATTTTTGTTTTAGAAATGTTTGAGTTCTATCTATCTACCTATCTATAACCTCACGCCAGATCCCTTGCGGGGTAGGCAGAGAGTACAGAGTTCCAACAGGTTCTTTCCTTACATACCTCTCTGGCTTCCTCGAATCTCATAGTTCGTCTCATACACGCTCGCCGGTTACGGAGACTCTTGACTTATCCATCAGATAAGACTCGGTTTATTTGGTCGTGGTAAGATAGTCTAGGTCTTCCCCGGTACCTGCATCCTTCCACTTACACATTGTATATCTGTTTTGTCATTCTTTCCTCTGGCATTCTTTCTATATGCCCGAACCAACGGAGCATGCCCTTTCTCATCTTTACACCGATACTATCTTTCATACCTACTCGCTGTCTTACTATGCTGTTGCTAATGCGGTCGGTCAGCTTCACTCCGCACATCTTCCGCAGAGCTCGCATTTCTACCGCATTTATCCTACTTTCATTCTCCTTCTTACATACCCAGCTCTCGCTACCATATAACAGCGTTGGGACAAGAACTCCGTTATGTATGGCCAGCTGCGCCTTATGGCTTAAGTGCCGGCTCCCGAGTAGCTTTCCCATCGCACCATTCACTCTGTTTCCTGCACTCACTCTTCTCTCTATGTCAGCGGTGTATTTCCCATCCTTACTGAAGGCGCATCCAAGATATATAAACTCATTCACTTGCTCCAGCACATCGTTACCAACCACAATCCTTACATTCGTTCTGGTTTCTTCCCTTTCAAAAACCATAATCTTGGTTTTCTTCACATTCAAGTGTAAGCCATTGATCATGCAGTCGTCTTTCATAACTCTGACTAGTGTTTGCAGATCAGTGGCTGTTGGCGCTATTAAAACCGCGTCATCTGCATAAAGTAGATGGTTTACCACTAAGTCACCCATTTGTACACCTTCATTCATCGCTTTCAGTCTTTGAAGACTTTTGTCCAGATATATTATAAACAGTCTAGCGGACAACACGCAACCCTGCTTGACGCCGATTTTAACGTCAAACCAGGGTGACCTGTTACCACCCACCCGTACGCATGCCTTGCAGTCCACATAAGTGGACTGGACGGCTCGCAACAGAGTGCCATCTATACCATACTCTGGCAAAATGTCCCAAAGTCTCTTTCGCACAACTCTGTCAAATGCCTTCTCCAGATCTACAAAACCGCAGAAAACCTTCCGCCCCACTGCCAGATGCTTCTCTACGATGTTGCGGAGTGAGAAGACTTGATCCGAACATCCTCTTCCAGACCTGAAACCCCCTTGTGCCTCGCACAACATTCCATCGGACTTCACGCGCATTCTCCGTTCAATAATTTTACCATACACCTTGGCTGCCAAGCTGATCAAACTGATGGCTCTGTAATTGGCGCAGTCATATTGTGAACCCTTGCCTTTATAAAAGGGTACTATGACTGCGCGGCGCCAATCTGTAGGGACTCTACCGGTCCTCCAGCAAAGGTTTGCAAGGGCCCGGAAAGCGTCCCGGACGCAAGTTCCACCATATTTGATCATCTCGGCAGATATCATGTCTACTCCCGCAGCTTTACCGTTTTTCATACTTCCTATCGCCCATTCAACTTCTTCCATAGTGATGTCCTCCATTGATTCTGGTGCCGCAGTCTCGCCTTTAGGCACGTCTGCGGCATCAGCATCCGGGTCATCTCCATACATTTCTCCAAAATACTCACTCCACCGGTTTAGCACAGCTTGTGTGTCTGCAAGAATGTCACTATCTTTAGATTTTATCTTTTCCATTCTGGAGCCTGACGAATCACCTCGAGCCTTTCTCACCTTGCTCCAAAAGAGTTTGGTGTTGTTCTCGAAGTTCTTCGCCAGCCTCTCCTCCTCAATCATACTGGCTCTTTCACACTTTTCTTTCACTAAAGTTTTAGTGGCATTCTTGCATTGCCGGTATATTTCTTTCCTCATCTCTGTCATACTGGCATTCAGGTTCAAAGAAGATACATAGTCCTGCCACGCTTTCTTCTTACTTTCTACGGAGCTTTGCAACTCCGCATCCCACCATGCATCACCTTTTGCTGTAATATGCTTCTTTGAGCAACCACATACTTCTTTCGCGGATTCCACCAAACTCTCTTTCAGGCTATTCCAGCATTCATCTACATTTGAGTCCGAAGAGCCTGCTGACAAAAGCTTGTCCCGGACTCTGTCTTCATACATTCTCCTCACGCTCTCATCTTGCAACTTTTCAACCTTTAATCTTTCAAGGTCTCCGAAGGGGATACGCTCTCGCCAGTGCCTCCACTTCCTGAACAGACCACTAAACCGCGCAACTACGAGATAGTGGTCTGATTCCAGAGTGGGGCCTCTATACGCACGCGTATCTTGTAGTTTGCTTCGGAGACGGTTATCAACCAGGATCAGATCTATCATGTTTTTTGTTCATTCCTTCTCCACGTATACATATGTATGTCCTTATGCTGGAATATCGTATTAGACACAAGGAGACCCCTTTCCAAACAAACATCTACAATGAGCTTACCTGCATCGTTCACTCTCTTATCACCATAAGGACCCAGAGCAGCGTCGCAAGTTTGCCGCCTGGTTCCTTCCCATCCGTTCAGATCGCCACACAGAATCACCTTTTCGTTAGCCTCAGCCAAATCCAGAACTTCCCTGACATTATCCCAAAACTTCTCAAGGTCCTGGGGTGTCGACGAGCTTACGCTGCGACCAAAAATACTCTAGTGACACCCAGTTTTAAACGGACCCAGAGAAGTCTCGCATCGCACAGGCCATAATCTCTCACTCCAGAGGCCAGGCGACGGGACAGCAAGATACCCACCCCCATGCTGGCACGACTGCTCTGCGGTACCCCAGACCACAGACCCATCGTTCCATCAGGAAGATCACAGGTTTCACTGCCCCTCCGCTTAGTCTCTGTTACACACAGAGCATCCAGGCGTCTCTCTTTCATTACATCAATCACCTCATGCATCTTATCTTCCATACCACCTCTTACATTCCAAGTGCCTATTCGGCACTCTGCACCCCACGACTCGCCAGTTCGGGCCCGGCGTGATGGGTGGCGGCCCCCATCGCCGCTTCCACCTATATTCGTACCGACGGGGGCGGGCCGGTACGCGTCGCCTCGGGGGGACGCCCTAGCCCGCACTGCGGTACGTCTTCGGTCCAAGATTGCAGCCATAATGACTGGCAAGGGTCGCGACGAGCACGCTCTTGGACAGACCCCCCTAGAAGAAGGATCAAGATTAAGCAATAATCGTACTGTAATATATTTAGTAGGTTAGTGATATCAGGCTTACAGTGTTATAGATAAATCCTGATTTCTCCTATACTAAATAATTACTATACGAGTATCATGGAAAATTTACTTTATAATGCCGCTGAAATATGATAAAGATATTTAATGACTAATATGATAACGTGAAATTTCATTTTACGACGTCTAAGACTGTATTTAAGTTTTTAGAAATTGATATTTTATTTTCAGAAATATTATGGAAGATTTATTAACCAAATATTAAATACTGTTGTTGAAATAAAACAAATGTTAGTGAGTGATATTTCATTTTCCCTATCTAGGTACCAGTGAAACGAGTGTTTATAGTAGGCCTCCAAATAGAGCGGATAATACGCGCTATTCTAAGCAATTTTTTCAACACGAAAAATCATTAGTGATCGCTTTTATCAGTCCATTTATATTGTGATTTTTTTTTTAATTGGGGCCTTTGTTTTTTTTTTGTATAATATTATATTAGTGTAGTTTACTACATTTATAAAATATTATACAAAAAAAAACTATCGTCACGCCTAATTCCTCAAGCGGGGATGGCAGAGTTGTACTATGTACATCCGGTATCAACGGCTATGTTAGGTCTCAATGTGATAGGAGTTGAGCCTATTGCTATAATATAGAGCACGATTATTCTAGACTCCAGACTGTGAATGTGATTTTTTGATAGAAAAAGGAGACGTTGACCTAGGATTTAAGGTTTGGTCAAATAGCCGACGGAGCGCGACGGGAGCGTGACAGAAGCGCTCGTCTACGTTGGGTCGTACCTTTGCGCGACGTTGCGCCGAGCGGAGCTGCGCTGTTTGGCGTCTCCCGTGCGTTTCAGTACATTACAACTCCCCAAGCCGCGCTACCTTCGCACTCCCGTCGTGCTGCGTCAGCTATGTGACAAAACCTTTAAACTACCTCGTGATCATTATCCGCATTACTCATTACTCCATAAACAGGCAGAATAAAAAAATCGTAAAACATTATACACATCACTATGTCTTTTTTTCTGATACATTAGTAGGTAAGGCTCTGATTTAAAATAAAAGTGCGTTTCGTAGAGTCTCATATTGACAGAAACTATCTTTATTTGAGTTTTGTTTTTAAATAATCAATTGACTCAAAAATATTGTCATAATAGTTATAGCCGCCCTTCGTGATTCTAAAATCAAAACATCGCATAGCGTCATAAGAAATAAAAAAAATTAATATCCTACATTTAAATTCAGAACTTGGATTCAAAAGAACGTAGTCACATAACAAATATAGAAAACCGTATTATGTACCTTACGCGCTAAAATCGAATAGATTGTACGGGTCTTATCGACACTAATGCGTCTCGCTCGATTTCTCGCGGTCACGGTGGGTAAGAGACGCAACTCTAATACTCGTGGTAGGGTTGTCGATATGTGATTTTGAATATTAAAATACGTCTTATATTACAAATTGTTAACCATACCTATTTTTAGTTTTACTTTTTTGCTCATTGCTTTGGCTTACATTGCTGCACGTTTGAGTGATATTAGCGATTAATTTGAACATTACCAAATCAATTTAAATCTCTTGTTTTAAAAACAAAAAAATAAATACCACCGTCACGCCTATATTCCCCAAGTGGATGTGGCGAAGGTGTACTGAGTACACCCACGTTTCTCCGACGATGTTAGGTCCCATGTAATAGAGGGTGAGCCTATTGCTATATACCAGGCACAATTCTCGCACCCGGCTCAAAAACTAAACACCAACATATATTCCCTAAGTAGAGCTGGCAGAGATGTAATGCTTACATATCTCCGTCGACATTCAGATCTCGATGAAATAGCGGGTGAGTATTATCATTATACTGGATATAATAACCAGATTTTCCAGAGTTCAGATAATATATTCACAACATATCCTTCAGAATATTCAATACTGAAAGCCGAGTATTTGTGTATTTGTATTGTAGCTTTATACGTACACCACTGACATGGATTTTATCGATACTAATGCTTCTCGCTGGATGGAATTCCTTGAAATCATTATTGAAGATTGTAGTCTGATCCAAATATGGACCCGTATTATTGAGTCGAATTTGATAAGATACGAGATATGTCCTGCAGCTCCGCTTCCATGAAAAGGCTGCCTATTTTGGCAATTTTGAATTGACCTAAATACGGTTATATATTGGATCAAAACTAGATACTTGCTGATATGGTGAAGTTAAGTTGTTTACAGTTTCGTGCAACCGTTTTAGCATATTTCATACGTTAAAAGAGAAAACAATACTTCATACGCATTCAAACATAATGAAGCCATAAAAACAAGAAAAGCCTATTAATAAAATGGCGGTGTTTATTATATATTTCCGCATCTACCACAGTTGTTTCCACGCCATCCACCTCAAGGTACGCTGCCTATATATATATATATATATAAGGATATAAAAAATAAATATATAGAGATAGTACGCAGTACACCTCTGCCAAGACTGTGTTCTAAAAATAAAAATAAATGTCGGACCTTTCGTAGAAAACACTACCATGGTAGTGTCCATGAAGTATTAAATAGGAATTCAATACTTCGTGGACACTACCAATGCCTTTTACGTTAAAACTCATTTGTTCTTCGGTAAGTCACTCTGATTCTAAGAGCCTCAAATAATAGTAAATCCTGACAGCCCCGGGTGTATGCATTCGGGCGCATTGGTCCACTTTGTACGGCGGCGCAAGTGCGGTCTGTGTTATTGTTTTTTTTTTAAAACGTAGCCCCTCAGTAGGATTTATTCCTGTGTCGTGGGTGCGTTTACAAACATGAAAATTCACATACACAAATAGCCAGACCGAAACAAATAATTGTGGATCACACAAAGATTTGTCTCGTGCGGCAATCGAACCCGCGACTATTAGACACAGTGGGCGGAGCGGCTTAAGCTCTTAACCACTGCGCTAAATCGTTCGTCCACCGACGACGGTCTGGTGCGGACGACGGCCGGCAAATAAGAGGATTGCCGGCTCGACCGCACACCAACGATTAGTATGAATGCCACTGCCTACACGAGTTTTTTATGCTTCCAAACTGTTGGCTTTATTTTTGTTTCTTTTTTTGGTGAAAAAATGTTGGATTGATTGGTAAGAAAACTTATGACTCATTTCTACATCAGAATAAAGAAGCAATGCGTCAGCCTAATTCTCATATGGCGTAAGTATAAATCAAAAATCAAGGTGAGAGAGAACAGGTTATAAGAACAAGTGCGGATCTGTGCTTGGCTAGGCCACCTGTTGTTGGAATTTATCAAGCCGCTTGTAAGGCTTCCAACTTGGTTTAACGACTACCACATCAAATGGTAACCGGGACTAACAGCTCAATGTGCCTTCCAAAGCACGGAGCATCTTGGTCCAATCGAGCCGAACGTGTTGTAATCTTGGTGATCAGTACGAACGGGCACCTCAATCATTATGAGATTTCACAATCAAATGTAACTTCAGCTAATTGGACGATTTGGGGCAGCGGTTAATAACTTAAGCCGCTCCGCGTCTGCGACTGCGTCAAATAGTCGCGGGTTCGATTCCCGCACGGGACAAATCTTTGTGTGGATCACAATTTTTTGTTTCGGTCTGGGTATTTGTGTATGTGAATTTTCATGTTTGTAAACGCACCCACGACACAGGAATAAATACTAGGGTTACGCTATAAAAAAATACTTACGGCATTATTCGACTACCGTCTGATATCTGGCATTTATTATTATTTATTTCAGTTTGACTGTGTTGTCAGTTGAGTCTACAAACTTAATATTATATTTCAGTATCCTTTTAAAAACTTTTGTGTGCATGCTGATATAAACAAACAAATAGAAATAATCCAATTGCTTTTTACTCTTAGTAGAGACTTATCCTGAACCCTTAACCTAAAACCATCTCATCGTGGAGTAAAGCTAATCAGCTCTATTCTTATTTTTTGGTCTGCAGTGTCCAGAAAATGCACAGTATTTTCTCTCACAAACTTTTGCTATCAGGCAAATTGCAGTCTAAAGTAGTGTTGTTACTTACAAATGAAGTGTTGCCGTATTTTTAAAGGGAACTAAAAAATGCTGTTTGGTACCCTGCCGCCTATATTCTCCAAGCAGGGGTGGCAGGGTGTACTATATATACCCACTTTTCGCCGACTATATTAGGTGCCATGTAATAGGGGCCATATATTGGGCACAATTCCAGACTCTGGACTGATAATAGCAATATTTCTTCTTTCAAACACTTCTAGGTAGATACCTGAGTATTAGGTTTTGCCATACATCTTAATTAATCTGTTTTTTCTGCCTAGCTATTTAGGGATTTGGTATGATGATATATATATATAGGTTATGCCATGTCTATGTATTTGGTAGTAACAATGCTGTCTATCACTTGGATGCCGTTTGTTACGGCAATTGCCGTTTCAAGAACAGCACTGATCAAAAGTAACACGGACTTATCCTTTAACAGAATAACATCAAGACTTTTACCGTGAAACGAGACTGGTAGTACAAGATTCATTCCGTTTTATTGCACTCTCGTTATGTTGAGCACCTTAGGGACTTCGTATAATCGAGTAAACTCAACATTGAGGTTAACCCATGAGCTAGAAGGACGTTAGGTCAAGATTTTATTAATCTGTAAATACATATGGAGCTTATTCATTTTTGTTATGGTTTAAACTGGTATATTGTAACGGCTTTTATATTCGTGTTTCAGGATATTCTGTTATGTCTAATCCGTTCCTGTGATTAATATATTTTGTATGTGAATAGCTGAGATACTGAGAAGATCCGGAGTAAAACTCAGCGGGCTATTTTTTAACTTCAATGGTTTTATTCAGACACGTCATTCTATTTAATATTTTATTTACATAATAGTCTTTATATAGTTTTTATATATATTTTTGCGACTGTACATATACTGTTGCGATGTACTGTACATATACTGTATGATTACATATACTGTTGCGAGCCGTCCAGTCCATCTACGTGGACAGCAAGGCATGCGTACGGGTGGTAACATGTCACCTTGGTTTGACGTTAAAATCGGCGTCAAGCAGGGTTGCGTGTTGTCCGCTAGACTGTTTATAGTGTATCTGGATAAAAGTCTTCAAAGACTGAATGCGATGACTGAAGTGGTAAAAATGGGTGATATAGTGATAAACCACCTATTATACTGTGTCCTTCGTTCTCGATATAAACATGCAGCTCTCTCTACTCGCTTGGCAGGCCGCTAAGTTTTTTAGAAACGTCAACGCCTCCTCTATGGTATCTGTGGACATAACCTCTGCGACCATTCTTTCTTTTAGCGCGGCAGCCGATGCCTTGTAATAAAGTTTTGGTCGACATTTAAATTAATCATAGAGTCGTAGCAGTGAAATTATATAACAAAATGTTTTTATATACTCAAGTGATGTTGTGAAATAAATTTAAAACATCGTATAGGCAAATTTAGAAATATTTTACGTTTTGACAAAAAAGTACATGCTAAAAAGATCAACTGATAGTTGTTTATTTGTGGCGTTTTCAGCTTAACTTGTTTATGTATATAATATCGAATATTTGGAGACATGAGTTTTGTCATATTAAGACTTGTAAAGTCTTCACTCGAAAAGTAAACTTACGAAGTCTCATGTCCCTCTTCATGCAAAAACAGTTTAACACGCAATATACTTGCAAACAATTATTAACCGTCTATAAATTGGCAATGTAATACCTCTAATGAGAGAAATTAGGGGGGGCATTAATCAATAATGATGATTGTTAAGGATCGATGCCAATTTAAGGACACGGGCGGTGTACGAGATGCATCGACGTGGTCCGCAAGACTTAACGGTAATTCAAGGACACGAGTGGTGTACGAGATGCATCGGCGTGATCCGCAAGACTTGGGGCCCATATGAGATATGTACTGAAGGTCATACTACTTATTGGTTTCACCCATGAGTTGCTCCTGTGCAGTTCACATTTCTACAATGGTAAGAATCTAAAAGGTTACCCAACATACATACCTTAAACAGTAAATACAAAGACTATTGCTATAAACTATAAGCAATTTGTGATATTATATCTCCTAAAGGAGACTTGCTGAAAGGGTAACTAAAGGGACATTGTTTATGAATTTATGAATAACAATACATTATTAATAACATAAGCCACCCCTTTGCAGAAACATAATGTTTTGCATTGATTTCATTATTAGACATACTTGTATAATAATCCTGAAATAGCCCAAAGGTGGAGCTTATTACACAAAGAATTGTGCAATATTATGAGCACTTGTATTAAAAAGGTAAACCTTGCAATATTTATACCTGAACAGGGTTTATAAACAGATGAGCCAAAGTAATCTCTACTTTTAACAATGCCTGTTATAACTGACAAACAACAGAATTGTGGAAATATTCCAAATATAATATCTCAGCCTACCGATGCTGAGACAGGCAAGTTGTGCAATAATTTGTGTTACATACATACATCTTTAAAATATAATATAAAATACCTGGTCTATCCGGTTAACATAAAACTAATAATTGTCAATATTATTAGCCCAGGCCCCTTGCAGGGTAGCCAGGGAAGATGAGTCCTAACAATACAGTCATGAAACATTGATTGGGATAAGAACCTTTGGGGTCAGCAGTACATATTTTGTATTAAATGAGTTTTAATATAGTGGAGTACCAATATGGAATTATAACTATCTATTCATAAGCAGTAGTTTAAATTTCAAGAAACCACCAGTGTTGTAACCTATATAGAACAACAATCCTCATCCGGTGTGTAAAAATATTAACCCACAGTGTACCTATCAGCCCACCAAAAACAAATCACAATGGACATTGGAAGTCTCCTACCAGAGAATGTGAGGTAAGGAAAGCTTGCTAGGCTTTTTACATAAAGGCTTGTTTTGTTTTTATTTTATGTTACTGAAAAAAACAGTTAAACATTCAGGAATACAACATGGCTGTTACGAATAAACCATTATATTGAAGGCTAAAGGTATTCACTGACTTTGGTATGTTACAATGTATCTATGACACTAATAAAAATGTGTGTCTGTCTGCCTTCAACGGCAAACGTAACTTTATTGGTTTTGTGCAAATACTGCAAGTAATCCAGACAAGTGAAGGTTAAAAAATCTGGTCCTACATATATTTAACATTATGTATAGAAACATTATTATTAGAAACATAATTTGTTAATAATCGATATACAATTTATAGCCATTCTCATTAGAATTTAATTAAAGATAGATGATCACAACTGTGCTATAATCCTTATCCCACAAAGAAACTCAATGCTAATAATAGACATTAGAGTCATATTAAATTATTAAAAAAAAAAAAAAAAAAATTAGGAGCTATTCAGCTTTCTATTGGGTAATGAGTCCAATGGTTTTGGTTTTTGGTTACGTCCTGCATCATTTATAGTGTAATTAATACATTAGAAATTTGAGACACACAGAGGAAAGATTATACATCAATTCATGAATTGAAGAATTAGATGTTTTTATTGTACTTTTGTTTGATAATATGATAATCAATAAATAATATATAATCAAATAAAATTTTTAAAGAAATTAATAACTATAAAAAATAGCTTTGTGTTTAGTTTTGAATGTGTACATTTATATTGAGCACCAGTGATGTTTCTGGTACAGTTAGGATATCGGAGATATGAGACAAACACAACCTGATACCATTTTGGAAACAGGTGGTTTTAGAGCACTATACATGTTGTAATTTATTTGAAGGTGGTTCAGTGTAAAAATATTGGATTGGAGATGTCATACAAAAATTTGCACTTTTCATATTGTTACACTTAAATTATTACATCCACATGTTACATGTATCTTATTAATGTATCTATATATAAAAAGAAAATAAAGTCATGCAAATGACTTAATAATAATACCTATTTAAAAATTTAACGATATTAGGTTGACACGCTATAGTTGATGAAATATTGAGTTACAATATTTAAAAGTATAGATTATCTTAAACAAGAATAATCAAAAGTATATTTTTATCACAGGTATGATAAATATTATGTAGTATCAGCAATAACCTTAGTCTTAGGGAAATTGATTTTATTTATTTATTATTATTAAAAAACCACGCCAGATCCCAAGTGGGTAGGCGAGCGTGCAATATTATTATGATAATAAACGAAATATGAATGATACGTAGGCACTACATGTATAAGTTAAGTGACACTCAATTCTCACGGTTGGAAATCTAGAACTATCTAGAAAGTTACTCATTACAGTTGCTACTTATAAAAAAAAAAAAAAAACAGCCACATACAAAAAAGCAGAGGAAGTGTGGCATTTAAGGGTATGAAAAAGTTAAGTTATGAATAGGATTCCCAATATCATAAAGTTATAGTCCGTGGTTTGGTCTAGTTGCCTGTGACTTATTCGCTACTTAAGTCATTACTAAATTAGTAAATTAGAGTGTAATTTTAATCAGTAATATAATGGGTCAGGGGTGGCCTGATCGTATTGCCAAAAATGGATGTTCGTGGGCGTTATTGCGCAAGAACGAATCGTTAAGTGATACATAAATATTTAGGTGGCCACTCAGGACATGGAAATGGTTCCGGGATAGTTTCGAAATATATAATAATAGTAGTAGTATAGTTTAACAGTGGGGCAGGTTAAATTAGGTTACCACACATCAGCACTGCCCTTCGTTCCAGATTCTAAAATATCGGGGGGGGGGGGGGGGGCGAGATCATATAGTTAATGTACATAGCCTTATGTGAGGAATAGCTCTAGATAAGGACATTAGTACAAAGGCCTCTAGTACAAAAATGGTAAATTTTGGTATATGTACATCTTTAAAGATTACAAATATAACTAACATTGAATATAACCGAACTTTGACATAAAGGAAAATACTTTATCATAAATTAAATAAGTAATTATAGTAATTATAGCAAAGCATCCTTATAATCACCAATATAATTTGTAGCCATTGTCTGGTACTGTACTCAAAACAGAGATCATTTGACAATAAAAAAAAAGAAGCCCCACATTCCACTTGGAAGACACTTTAGTGGGGAAACAGGTTTCCCTGTCTTATTTGTCTTATATTGTTATAGATTGGGTACTAACATACTTTGTTTCCAGATCTAGTACACAGTAAGAGTTTTCTATCTATCTCTATCTATATCGTCACGCCAGACCCCTTGCGGGGTAGGCGGGGGGTGCGGGGTTCCAACAGGTTCTTTACTTACTGGCTTCCTCCACTCTCCTAGTTCGTTTCGGACGGGTTTTCTATGATACAAGAATTATTATAAAGGGATTAATTTCGTATAAACAAAGTTCTGGATCGGTAATTCGTCAACTCTCGTTATATAAAGAGACATCTATAAAAAAAAAAAAAACTATTTATAGAAGACATAACAGATGGAGAATGCACTGATATCTGATAAGTAATGATTGATTATTATTACCCGGTAGTAAGGAGTTATGGACAACAGGTGTGCTATAGCAGGTGCTTTAAAGATTTTTGTTGGGATGGATCTACGCTATATAACATAACATGTTATAGAATTTGATTAAATAAATTTATTTTGAATAAGTTAGACAGACTGGTTGTAAGAAACAATATATGTGTATATATACTCGTCTGTATATATATATATATATATGTTGTATTTGTGTTGCATAGCAATGCAAACAACGGGAATGTGTTATACAAATGTACTCATGACATATTATGTTTTAGAGCTCACGCTTAAAAAAGACATTCATGTGGTATACTTCAACTTTACCCTTATAGCTCTAAACAGCTGCATGTTTATATCGAGAACGAAAGACACAGTATAATAAGTGATCAAACGAACTTACCTGAAGTGAAGTTCGATCATTATTATACGAAGTCCTTCGTTCGAAGATATAAGTACCCAACCCGCCCTGCCCGTTGGTAAAGTTGAAATGTACTACTTCTAAAAGGAATGGTCGCAGAGGTTATGTCCACAGATACCATAGAGGACGTTGACGTTTCTAAAAAACTTAGCGGCCTGCCAAGCGAGTAGAGAGAGCTGCATGTTTATATCTTCGAACGAAGGACTTCGTATAATAATGATCGAACTTCACTTCAGGTAAGTTCGTTTGATCACTTATTGTATGCAGATGACGCGGTTTTGATAGCGCCAACTGCCACTGATCTGCATACACTAGTCACAGTTATGAGAGACGACTACATGAACAATGGCTTACATTTGAATGTGAAGAAAACCAAAATTATGGTTTTTGAACGGGAAGAAACCAGAACGAATGCAAGGATTGTGGTTGGTAACGATGTGCTGGAGCAAGTGAATGAGTTTGTATATCTTGGATGCGCCTTCAGTAAGGATGGGAAATACACCGCTAATTTAGAGAGAAGAGTGAATGCAGGTAATAGAGTGAATGGTGCGATGGGAAGGCTACTTGGGAGCCGGCACTTAAGCCAAAAGGCGCAGCCGGCCATGCATAACGGAGTGCTTGTCCCAACGCTGTTATATGGCATTGAGAGTTGGGTATGTAAGAAGGAGAACGAAAGCAGGATAAATGCGGTCGAAATGCGATCTCTGCGAAAGATGTGCGGAGTCACGCTGACCAACCGTATTCGCAACAGCGTAGTAAGAAAGCGAGTAGGTATGAAAGATAGTATCGGTGTAAAGATGAGAAAGGGTATGCTCCGTTGGTTTGGGCATATAGAAAGAATGCCAGAAGAAAGAATGACAAAACAGATATACAATGCGAAAGTGGAAGGATGTAGGTGCCGGGGAAGACCTAGACTATCTTACCATGACCAAATAGACCGTGTCTTAGCTGAAGGGCAAGTCAAGAGTCTCCGTAACCGGCGAGTGTGTATGAGACGAACTATGAGAGTGGAGGAAGCCAGAGAGGTATGTAAGGAAAGAACCTGTTGGAACTCTCTACTCTCTGCCTACCTCGCGAGGGAGCTGGCGTGATGATATAGATAGAGATAGATAGATAGATAGATAGATAGATAGATAGATAGATAGATAGATAGATAGATAGATAGATAGATAGATAGATAGATAGATAGATAGATAGATAGATAGATAGATAGATAGATAGATAGATAGATAGATATATATTTTTGAAATTGTCGTAAGTGGACCTGCTTATATCTAATCAGTTTAATTGTCGTGATATTCTGAAAGACTAATAGAAAGATCGATGGACTAAGAATAGTAGTATCGGTTTAAAGACATTTATTCTCATTAAGATTGGAATTCACTTAACACAAAAACGTAACATAAAAAAAAAATATTTACAAATAAAACGTATTTGCAGACAGTAGTAAGAAATACTTTAAAAAATAGAACCTGATAAGAAAACTGTAAATGCAAATTGTTAGGTTATATCAAGACGCATAGCATTGTGAAATTAGCTTTCTAGTCTTAGTGCATGTATTCCATGCCTCATTAACACCAGTTACCAATATATTATACTAGTCCATCAGCTAATGCACAGACACTGTGATTATATACCAGATAATAGTCCCAGACTAGTGATTATCGACACAGTAATTTAGGCAATGTTGGCGTGAACTAAAGACCTTTTGATTTGAGTCATCAATCAGTGGTCGCCCATTAATTAGGCTTTCAGCTTTGATTGGCCCTTGTGACCTAATTAATTTTATTTATGTATAAGAATTTAAGTAACTTAGAATAACATTCTGGAAATGTTTAATAAATATCCTTAAAATTCTAGACACAACCCCGTCTGTCTCGTTGGTCTAACGGCGCATAATGCACGTGGTGATCACGAAGTCTTGGATTCAAATCCTAGGTCGTACAAAGTAGTTTTCATAGAAGATCCCATAAAAATCACATCCAAAAATCCCAATCAGTCGGAATCTGTTATAGTGCCCAATAAAATTTACAATGGAACCGACGAAACGCGGCTGTACATAATACACCTCTGTCTTTCTTGCTGCAAGGAATTCATTAACGTATGGAGCGAAAGCGATAGTTAGGAACTATTAAAACTTAGACTTTAAATAAGGCGACTTATTAGAGCATACACCGGCCATTACGGTACAAAAGAACATCTGCATAAGATGAACCTGTCCAAGAACGTCGTATGCAGGAACTGTGGTGTAGAAATTGAAACCATGGAACAAGTCCTTTGCAAATGTGATGCACTGGCGTCGCGAAGAATAAATCTGCTGGGAGTGGCCTATCCAACTTAAGAGGAATTTCGGCTCTTCTCTGCCGGAGTATAGAATCTGGTATTTGAATCCACAGGCACGTAGGAGCATCAGAGTAAAGGACAGCAAAAAAGATTCTATTGGCTCGAAGTGCGTTCGAAGCATCTCAGCCCGGTAATAGCCAACAAGATAAGATAAGACACCTCGCTTGGGGAATATCGGCGTGATGGCGTTCATTTCTTTTTTTACGCTTTTATTTAACACGCTATGTTTGTGTCTCTGTATTTCCGCTTCAAATTATGTGATTCATTTTTTAAGCACTTGCGGGTTCGATTGAGCTGAAATGTGGCCTATTTATGTAACTCCGATGACAATGCAATAATATGGTACCATGGAGCTGGTCTGATGATGGAGTCAGAAAGTGGCCATAAGAACATTTGAACTATAAAACGTAACCCTCTCGTGCTTAGGCTTGTTAGATTGGTATTGAGAAGTACTATACTAACCAGATAGTGTTCAGGGTTTAATGATGAAGTCGAATGGTGGCCGACGGAACCACGCCAGTACTTAATAAAACCCTGCCGTGTTTGCGGTCGTTGGATTTGTCTTGACGAGTTTTGAAGACGCAGATCATGTCTAGGGTCTGATGATGGAGCCGGAAGGTAACTAACGGAACTACCCAACTATTCTATATAACCCCGATTTGTCTTCACGAGTTCTGATAATGGAGTTAGAAGATGGCCAACGGAACTACCCAACTACTCAATATAACTCTGACATTTATCTTGACAAGAACTTGTCGGTCTCCGTTGTGTTTTTGCTATGAAAGCTAATTTTTGAAAAGATCTTTTTAAATTAAAATTATTATCCTAAAACAAACAAAAACGGCTTCATGCCTATGTTCCTAATCCAAGGTGGTAGGAGAGTACTGCGAACGGCCTAATTTACCTCTAGATGACGATGGTGCGAAACCTTCTTTTATTGCCTCGTTGGAATAGAGGGGAACAATGCGCTTTGCGACCATGGTCCAGGTCCAGGAACCAGGTCCTGGGTTCAAATCCTAGGTCAGACAAATGTAATTTTTCTATCGGAATATTCTCAGTATCGGTCCGGAGTATGTAATTGGGTCTGGTATATGGCAATAGGCTCGCCCCTATTACATAGGACCTAAAATCGCCGGCGAAATGTGTGTTTACACAATACACCTCTGCCACCCTCGCTTTGGAAATATAGGCGTGACGGTGTTTATAGAGAATAGAAAATTAGTACTTCCAACGCGTCCTGCTATTTTCTTGTTGTGATAACTTTGAAATTATATTTTTGTTTCTGTATTTGAATAATTTATTTGATGTCTGTGAGTCAAATAAAAAGTATTAAAGCTGAAATTTGTACAATATTAAATTCTACGACGTTCGCGTGTCATTGCGAAAATTAAATACGCGAAATGTTTAAAACATAACTTGTGTTCGTGTCACAAAAAAGTATTATTACTATTAAATTTTTATAGAATTATAAAATAATAGAATATGATTAAGCGGTGACTCGAGGACCTCAACGCGTATTGAGCAAAATTACCATTATTGTCAGGAATAAAGATCGTTGGAGGAAAGACGAGGAGACCTTTGCCCAGGAGTCGGACACATTAGGCGAGTAAAAAAGGGTATTTTAAAAACAACATAAGAAAGTTAGTCTTTCAAAATGGAAAGAAAACCTTCTTCAAATAGATACTGAGGATTTGTTTTATTTCACCGTTTATAAGTAGGTAACAATCGTTGCCCAAAAGGTGCTGAATAGATATATACAAAAAAATTATACCGTAACGCCTATATTCCCCAAGAGGGTGTGGCAGAGGTATTCTTCTATACACGCGCTTTTCGATTGTGATAATGCGAGTTTTTAGATAGAATAACTACACTTTGTAACACCTAGGATCTCTGCGCGCATCATACAACTGGACTAATCAGGCAGTTTTGCTTTATGATATGCCACACGAGACAAATTTACGGACATGTTAAATACCATGAAGGGGGTTGATACAATAATGATAATAATTCTTTAAAAAAATATTTTAAACAACCTACATTATAATGTGTCAGTCTGTAATCTGCTAGAATAGGGATGTGTAAAATAAAAAGATAATGCACGTATCTTTTTTCACGTATAATACGGGTTTTGTTATGATTACATAAAAATGTAATTGTCCTTTGCATATTTTAAGAACTCGGAACGACTCCGCTAAATATATTTTGTTATAAGCACGCGAAATTAGGTCATGTGTTGGACCAACATTTACGGAGGGCTTAATACGAATAGATTGTCATTGGCCATCGAGTTGATATGCTATCCATTTCACACTGAAAATTTACTAAATAAAGATGAACGTGACACTACGCCTTCTGGACAACGTTGCGATAGAGACAAAATGGTGCGTGCTTAGCCCTCGGAGAGCTTAGCACTAAAAGAATATCGTGACGCGAGCGAGTAAGTGTGCTGTTATGTTTACTTAATATTTTTTTAGTGTGACAAGGATGGCAAATCAACTCGCTAGCGTCACCCTAACGTCAAACTTTTTGTGCTAACCTCTCGGTTGTTTTAAGGACGTCTAATTTTCCGCCAAACTCGGCCATGTCCCCAACGCACGCCCATTCGGTCAGGGCGTACGCTTCACGCCCAAGTCGGAAGCAGAGTACCGTGCGGTACAGAAATATCTGTACGCATTGGAAAAAAGCGAGAACATTGCATGGTTCTCATACTCGCTCCCGACAGAAAAGAACCTAAAAGTTGCCATCCGAGGCCTGCCGGCAAACACGGCCCCGGAAGAGATTCTGTCGGAATTGTGCGCCCTCGGATTCGAGACCGAGTACGTGCGCCAAATCCGCGCCAAACAAGGAAGACCCGGGTGTATCTTCCTCGCGATCGTCAAGCGATCGCCGAACACCACCCCGGGAATATACGCAGTGGACGAACTCCTCTGCATGCCCGGGGTCAAAATAGAGGCCTGGCGGGGTAAGAAAGGCCCCGCCCAATGTCACCGATGTCAGCAATTCCGGCACTCAAGCCACCAGTGCCACAGGAGACTCGCATGCCTACGCTGCGGCGGAGAGCACCCCGCAAAGGAGTGCGCAAGGCCCAGGGAGGAACCTCCCACCTGCATTAATTGCGGCGGACCTCACCCCGCCAACCACGCCAAATGCCCCGTCTACCGCAGAGAGGCACGCAACAAAGCCGCAGGCACAGTAGCCATCAGCGGCAGACGCCCAAACGAGGTAAGTGTTAACCTCGCACCCGCTGGACCCCCCAGCATCAACGCTCCCACTACCCTAGTGGCACCTGCGAACCCCCCAACAACAAGGAGCTCGCAAAGCCAAAAGAGGAGGAGAAGGAGGAATAGGCGCAAGGCCAACCGCGCCCAAGCCACCTCTGAGCCCGCCACGCCCACGGCCCTAACTTCAGCCCCAGCAGCAGCCCTGCCCTCCAACCCGCCCCCAAAACCAGTAGCGGACACTCCAGCCGTCCCGGCCCCCCCGCTCCCAACGCCAAATTCACCAGCAACAAAGGCGGTACCCCAACAGCCGACGAAGGAGGTACCATCCAAAGCAACTACCTCCCAACAAAAGCCCGCAGGTAGGAACATAAACCTAGACCTCCTCAGCACCACCATAACCGTCCTACAGGACGTACTGGTGGCCCTCCACGCAGGCGACGACCCTGTCCCAGTAGTCCTGGGAGGTTTGTCCAAACTTATATCCAATTATGGACAAGCCTCTTAAGATCCTGAACTGGAACGCCCGAGGCCTCAAGCCAAAGGTCGCCCTCCTCAGAGTCCTGCTACGCCAACAAGAAATCGACGTAGCACTCATCAACGAAACCCTTCTAGCCCCAACAGACAAAGTTAACTTCCCAGGCTACCACTCCTACCGTCAGGACGAGCACTCGGGGCTCAAGACCTGGAGAGGCCTGACAGTCCTGGTTAAAAGAAACATTGTCCACCAACCCATCTCACCCCAACAACTAAACTCCATGTACGGTCTCGGCGTGCAACTTCACATCTCCGGCAACGAGCTGCGACTATTCGCGGCATACCGCCCACCGGGACCGTACCTAGACCTAGGAGACATCCGCAAACTCCTCGACTCACCCATCCCAACACTCATTGCCGGCGATCTGAACTGCAAGAACCCGGCATGGAATTCCATCAATTGCTGTCGACCAGGCAGACAGCTATTCGACGACTCCGAAGCTCATGGGTACACGGTCAGCGGCCCAGAAACCCCGACCCACTAATCAGAAGCAGCCCACTTCCTACCCAACGTGCTAGACATAATCGTCCACCGTGGGATAGACTGCCTCATTACCCAGGTAACCCTCCTAGAACACATGATGTCTGACCACCTACCAGTGCTTGTCACCATCGCCTCCCACCCCACTACCAGAGCATGGGGAACGCCTCGTCACACGACAGACTGGACGCGCTTCCAGGAAACACTGGAGACCACCACCCCTTCACGACCCATAAGATCCCCAGAGGACATTGACCTACTAACGGACGAACTGACATCAGCAATTCAGGACGCCCTTACTGCGGCCAGACGTGACCATACCCAGTCGCCTAGGAAGGCGGACATCCCGGTACACATTCGCGGACTCCTGGCCCAGAAAAGACTTCTTCGCCGCAGATGGCAAACTAGCCGCTGCCCCTCACTAAAGTCCCAATTAAACCGACTAACGGATAGAGTCCAAATCTTGATCCAAGCACATGCCACAGAGAGTTGGGAGGACCATATCTACGGCATAGACGGCGACTGGCCGTCCATTCACCGCCTGTGCCGCCGACTCTCCAACACCCCTGCCCCAATCCGCCCCCTCTTACACGCCGACGGGAAACCCCGCTACACAGCAGCGGATCGTGCAGAGATTTTCGCCGAACATTTAGAACACCAATTCCGGCCAAATCCGCCCACTAACATGGGCCACATTTCAACGGTGGAGCAGCACCTCAGAGAATACCTGGCCTCTCCGATAGCTCCCGATGAAGACCCTATCTTCTTCTCCCCCGGCATGGTCAGCAAGGTGACAAGGAAAACCAACCCCAAAAAAGCCCCCGGTGCGGACGGTATACCGAACAGAGCGCTGCAGCACCTCCCCCACAGAACAATGGCGGCAGTGGCTCGCCTCTTCACGGGGATCGTCCGCACAGGGGAGTTCCCTAGCCAATGGAAAACGGGGCAAGTCATCATGTTGGCCAAACCGGGGAAAAACTCACTTAAGCCTGAAAGCTACCGGCCCATCACCCTACTTCCAACCCTCTCCAAGGTGTTCGAAAGGCTTTTACTTCACCACATTAAAGCCCACATCACCCCACGCCCAGAACAATTCGGATTCAGGTCGGAACATAGCACCACACTCCAGCTATCGAGGGTACTACACGACCTGACGGCCTCCGCTAACAAGCGTGAGAGAGCCGTCCTGGTCTCCCTCGACATGGAGAAGGCGTTCGACAGAGTCTGGCACGACGGCCTACTACACAAACTCTCCAGGACCAACCTTCCCCGTCGCATCGTACAGGTAATCTCCTCCTTTCTCAATAACAGGCGCTTCAAAGTGGCAGTGGAAGGTGTCACTTCATCGGAACGACCCATCACCGCAGGAGTACCTCAGGGTAGCTGCCTCTCCCCGATCTGCTACTCGCTATACACCGATGACATCCCAACAACACCAGGCGTTCACCTGGCCCTGTATGCGGACGACGCAGCGTACTACACCTCGTCGTTAAGCGCCTCACACGCGGCCAGGAAAATTCAACGTGTCCTTGATCTCCTGCCCGAGTGGCTTGCCAAATGGAGACTATCGGTGAACGTAGCGAAAACCCAGGCAATCGCCATGGGGAGTCAGCGCGCCCCCCCCCCCCCTCCACTTCAACTCCACGAAGTAGACATCCAATGGTCCCCCTCGGTTAAATATCTAGGAGTCACCATCGATAGGAACCTCTCCCTAGGACCCCACCTTAAAAACGTCATCGCCAAGGCAAGACTTGCCCGCGCCCTACTCTACCCAGTGCTCTCTTCCAAGCTCCCCCTGCGAACAAAAATCGCCATCTACAAAACCTACATCCGCAGCCACCTCACGTACGCTGCCCCGGCCTGGGTACCGCTACTAAGCGTCTCCAACCTAGTCCGGCTAGAGGCGCAGCAATCACTATCTCTTCGCGCCATAGTAAAAGCACCAAGGTACGTGAGGAATACCACGATCCAGAGGGATCTCCAAGTCGAGAGCCTGGAGCACTTCATTCGCCATCTCTGCACAGGGATGTTCGCGCGCACCGAAGCGTCAACCTGGACCCACATCCAGGACCTGGCGCCATGGCACGCGCGGCCTCCCGATAAAAAACCCTACCCACGAGACTGGGCAGCAACCCGCCAGCCCAGCGATGACGCCACATCATAAGGCCTAGGTCTTCCCCCCCTCCCCCATTTCTGACACCACAGCTCACAGCCAGTCACACCGTCGGCCATGCCCACGGTCCTCGACCGGCCATCAACAGCAACAACCATCAAGAGGCCGGGAGTGGACACGCACGAAGATGCCGCCGTAGCTGGTCGCCTGCCGGGCAGCGCCAACAAGTCAACCCGGCAGTGCTTGACCGCACGGCGACGCGAAGAACTCTCCCCACTCCGGCCTCCCCACACCAGACTCCGTGCCTCAACGGCCGCGACCGGCCCGGTGATGCCCGATCGCCCGCTGAGCCCCAGCGGAGCTGTATCGCATTACCGGGCGAAGAAAGAAGAGGGGCCCCAACGAAATCGCCGTCCCCTGCTGGTCACCTCGCTGGGCTTCCATAGGTTCGCCTATGGTCTCACCCGGTTGGGCTGACCGCGGAGACGGTGTGAAGATCAAACACTGGCCCCCACCGCGGGATCTACGAGTCACCGCCTACCCTGGACACCAGTCCACCCAAGGCCGGTCACCCCGATGACCGGCTCAAACCCACATCAATCACCCGGCCCGGTGGTGCTTGATCGCCCGCTGAATGCCCAGCGGAGCTGTATCGCATTGCCGGGCGAAGTAAGAAGAGGGGCCTCGTGAAGTCGCCGCATCCTCGCTGGTTACCTAACTGGGCTTCCATAGGTTCGCCTATGGTCTCACCCGGTTGGGCGGACCGCGGAGGCGGCGTGAACATACTCTTGACGGCCTCCCACGCGGGATCAACGCAGAAGACCAGGGACGACGTCCCACAACAAGGACCCGACCATATTAATGATCGGCGATTGACACCTCGGCCAGGGGGCCGTTGCCCCGACGCCGATTCCCCACACCCTTGCGGGTGTGTGCGAAGACCCGACCGTAAATATAAAACGTATAGTAAAATTCACCTAAGTCACGTAAAAAATGAATAAATATGTTTATTATCGTATTTTTAATGTATTCTGGCATTTAACTTTTTAGTATCTACCTACATTGTGATTGCCGCTTACGGGGATAATAATTTAACACAATTTCTGCTTGTTTCAGGTATTAACATCCTCCCGGTCAAAAACATTCCGTTTTCATTTTTCGAATCTTTTTGTATTTTATAAAAAGAAAGCTTTTTAGCCGGCGTCTAAAGACCGCACAGATGTAAGTATATAATATAATCAATTACATTAAAAATAAACTTTTATAAGCGGGTAACCGACCTCAAAAAGCAAAAAATAAATATTTTAAGTCAGTGCCGGTTGGTGCAGTCGGTTACTTGGCACCGACTTCAAATATTCATTTTTACAGATCGGCATAGCGAAATTCATCGCACCCCGTGGAGCCGTGTGTCATTTCCGGTATAGTTCATACAAATAGCCATGTCTCTTTGGGCTTGACGTCGTCGTTTAAACTATACAAAACTGAATAATAATTTAAAAATTAAATATGTGTACCTTTTTAAATGCAAGCTTTTATAAGAATAAACACAACAAATATATTTTGCTTAGTTGAGGAGTTCTTATGGCTTTCTTCCGGCTCCATCATCAGACTCTGGACAGCATCCAGGTCTAAATTACTCGTCAAGACAAATCCAACGAGCTCAAACACGGCGGGCTTATATTGAATACTTGTGTGATTCCATTGGCCACCTTTCGGCTTCATCATCAGGTCCTGAACACTTTCTAGTTGTATAGTACTTCACAATACAAATGTAGAATACGTTGTATAGTTCACATGTTCCCATGACCACTTGCCGATTCCATCATCAGACCAGTTCCATGGTACCATATTATTGCATTCTCATCGGAATTACATACGTATGCCTCAGCTTAATCGGATTGGTGCTTGCACAATGGATAACGATTTACGAAGGCAAGATGTGAACCCGAAAGACAGATAGACAGAAAGACAGACATATATACGAACATTGCAAGTTAAATAAAATCTTGTAAAAATGTATGAGATTGACACTTTCAACGAAAAGTTACGTAGTCAGTACTAGTCACTATTGAATTCAGCAAGAAAATAGATACAAAATGTTTGCATCTTGGCCAGGCCCATGCACTATGTGTGGTATGCGTACCACCATTTAAACCCAGCAACTAGCTCGGTCCTTAAGCCATTCAACCTACTGGATCGGGTAGTTGCAGGCTCGATTACCTTACGGGAGAAATCTGTGTGACCCATAACATTTGTTTCGGTCTGGGTGCTTATGTCTACGAATTTCATGTTTATTAACAACTCCACGATACAGACATAATTCCTAGTGTAACTACGTCTAAAAAAACCAACAAGGCGACAAAAAAATACGATATTCTTAGTATTTCTACACGTTAAATTCATCCTTCTTTCTCGACACATAATCGTATGAATGTACGTAAATATATTTTCATCTCGCTGAAAAACGAGCCCTCGCAATACATTCAAGGCATCGTAAAAAGCAATATGACGTTAGGCAAATGTTCGTATATTATGTTAAATCCAAGAATGATAAACAGACGTATGTTATGATGTATTCTGTCTACATATGCGAGAAAGTATGAAGCGAAGCGTTGTAAATCATTGATGTAGTGATGTAGTGCTGCTGATATTTTCTTGTAACAACTGGTTAATACTAGGTACAAATGTTTTGGGGTACTTACTTATACTTTTTTTACTTTACGATCGTCTAAATAGCAAAATATCCAATTAGCAAGACGTCCAATTAGTAGTCTTTTTCGTATATTAAGTATCTCTCACAACTCTCCACAGGACATTTCATACCGTTTAGTTTTGGATATACTTCAGCATCGATGTCCGCTCGGTTGCCATTCGATGAGGATTTTCGCCCTGTCTTTTTGTTCTATCGGACTCTGTCTTTTGAAATCATCCACCTATCCCCTCTGAAGCTCTACACTTGTTAGCCCACATCTATATTGTTACAGATTCTATAATATAATCAAGAATATTATCATCACAAATATTATTGTACACTTTTTTCCAACCCTGAACATCTATAGACTGTCTCTATCTATCTATCTATGTCATCACCCCAGATCCCATGCTGGGTAGGCAGAGACTACAGAGTTCCAACAGGTTCTTTCCTTACCTACATCTTTAGCTTCCTCCACTCGCCGGTTACGGAGACTCTTGACTTGTCCTTTAGATAAGACACGGTCTATTTGATCATGGTAAGATAGTTTAGTTCTCCCCAGTCTCCCGTTAGTCTTCCCCAGTACCTGCATCCTCCCACTTTCGCATTGTATATCAGTTTTGTCATTCTTTCTTCTGACATTCTTTCTATATGCCCTTACCAACGAAGGATACCCTTTTCATCTTTACACCGATACTATCTTTCATACCTACTCGCGTTCTTACTACGCTGTTACGAATACGGTCAGTCAGCTTCACTCCGCACATTTTCCGCAGAGCTCGCATTTCGACCGCATTTATTCTACTTTAATTCTCCTTCTTCCATACCCAGCTTTCGCTGCCATATAACAGCGTTGGGACAAGCACTCCGTTATCCGATGGCCAGTTGCGCCTTTTGCCTTAAGTGCCGGCTCCCAAGTAGCTTTTCCATAAACTAGACTGTCTTATAAACATTAATCTCGTTCAGTCGAAGAGAATCATTTATTTTTCACACAGTGAATTATTATCACAATATGATGATAAATCAGTCTAGGGCTTTCCGTTTCTGTATATCAAACAAATAAAAAGTTCAACATATGAAACATTAAGTAAAAACGTGCTAGATACGATTTGAAATTTTGTATTCAATCAACTGTCATCAATAAGTGATGTTACCTTTTTACGATTAAATACAGACATTTAAATACTATTTAGGTATTTTCCACACATACTGAAAAAAATCTTAGTATTTCACGAAAATAACGTTTTAGAAAAACGAAACGAAACGGCGTTATACTAAAGTGAAAAATAACGAAGATAAATCAAATACCATTTAAAAGGTCATTAATTCATTGTCAAATAGCACTATTGCTTTTTATACTTGATAAATCGCATACCATTTCTCGAACTGTTATTTCTAAGTATTATTCGCGTTTCATAATTTTAGCTCCAAACTTTCTGTAACGTATGAACGATGCGGTACAATTACTCATGAGTTTGTGTTTGTAAAATATTCTTGAAGACCGTAATGGTTTGTGACGGGCAAACACCGCATGAAAAACGTAATGTCTGGGTATGTTAATGATATACCATATATCACGACTTTATTCATGTCTATTATGATTGCTTTAATGATTTAGTGGCTAGCAATCGCAAAGTCCTGAGTCGGTCCAAGTTTATTTTATATGCAATGTTTATTTGTTAAGATCAAATCTTGCAAACTGAATTAGAACCAATTCCTCTTATTCTACGGAGTTAAAATTTGACATATTGGTTTAGTTCCGATGACAATGCACTTTTATTTTAAGCATTACCTTAATCTACACCCAGGCTCCAGATGAAGGAACTGCTTAACGGCCAGCAACATAGACACGACATTTTGTACGTACACACCTTTCATTTCGATTGGCCGTTTTAAATTACAGCTTGTTTTTAAAAATATTTTTTCTATTAACTTATTTCGCAGGATTCTTTGTGTGGGTATGTGTGTAAATGATCTACGTTGTTGGCCGCGAGGTCTTTACAACTTCACCGGACAAGAGGGCAGGCGTGGAATCACTACGCTCCATTCTCAGCAGCCATCTGGAGTCTGAAATTTTGCCCGGTGTAATGGCAATTAGCTTGCCTCTTAAATTTGGATCTAACATCGTCGGAAATACGTAAGTCTAATTACAACATCGGCGTGATGGTGTTTTGTTCAATCAGGATTGTTATTATTGCTTCGTTGGTCTAGTGGCGCATAGAGGTGTTAGCGATAACGAGGTAAAGCCTCAAATCCAACTAAGACTATATTTATCAGCTGTTTTGCGGATTTTTTACAATAGCATTAATGCCCTGGGCTAGGATTCTAGATCGGTCAGTGTGTTATTTCTATCAAACGATTCTCAGTAGCACCACCAATGATTGAGGAAGACAGTATTTGATACAATAAAACGTAACGCATTAGAAATACAAATATCGCATGTGACGTTGAATGCAATAAGCAGAGGGCTTAGAACGAATAGACTGACGTTAACGTAACGCTATCGAGTTAATACGCCATCCTTTTCAAACTTCAAGTTAATTAAATAGACATGACCGTGACATCACGCTTTCTTGAGCACGTCACCGTAACACCACATTCGTGCCAAGTCCACAAACCATTTGACTTTATAGTGTCCTTAACTTTATAGAAAACTTGCTATGATGTTTATGTATATTTAGTAAACGTCATCATCATCATCACTTCCAGCCAAAACTACAGCAGATCGTAAACCTCCTCCCTGTTACGCCACATATCTCTATCCTTTTTTTTTTCTTTTTTACCCGGGGAAAATCCTTCATAGGACTTCCGCGAGCCTCGGGGGAAACTTGCGGGGCGTGTCGGATGCTTACCGACTAAAAACCCCAGGGTGGCCGACATCAGCACTTTGGAGGGGCTCCGGGATCTCCGTATGGAACGCACCGGTGCCCCGCTTGTGCCACGCTCTGAAGAGCCCGCCTTCGGGGGGAGACTTAATGACACGCTCCCCCCCGCACCACGGCGACGTGGGCCACACCCCGCCGCCGTCCTCCTCGGGATCGCTCGTGAAGAACGCTCAAGGCCCCCGCCCCTTGCGTCCGCGACCCCGAAGGCCCCCCTGCTGATGTTGGTGCAGGGGGGGTCCCCCGCCAGATCTTACGGCGGAAGACGCGAGTTAGCCCGTATTCTTAAGCCCCTGGCTAGCTATTGGGCTGGGGGGCCTGGGCGGGCTGTGCCTCCGCCCCGGCGCCGTCGCCTTCGTCGAGCAGGATCGGCCCTCTCCCGATCCCGCTCAGCCTCCTCCTTCTGAGACATTACAGTCTCGCAGAAGGAGGATACGGCTCCCCACGCCGATTCCCCTGCCAGCATAGCCGCTACTATTGCCGGCAGGGAGAGGTCCGGTCCGATCCGGTCGACCAGGATCCGCCGCTGCCGAGGCCCACGCTGGGCACTCTTCGAGCGTGTGCTGGGCGGAATCCTGGTCCCCACCCCACCAGTGGTGACAGGTCGTCGTCGTCTCGCGTCCGATCTTCCTCAGATAATCACCAAAGCAACCGTGACCGGTGATTAGCTGATTAAGTCTATAGGTGAGCCTCGCGCGCCACTCCTCCAGAGCGCGTCGTCCTTCCCGCCGTCTCACTTCTTTAAGCACAGGCACGCCCTCGCCGCTTTGGCGGACGCCACGAGTCTGGTCGTAGACCCTCGCGTCCATATCCGCCAGGATGTCGAGCGGCGGAAAGCGCGCGAAGAGGGTTGCCACCTCAAAGGATATGGTACGGTATCCTCGCGCGATGCGGATGGCCATCTTGCGCTGCAGGCTCTGGATCATCATCCTGCTGCGCCGGACGCCCGACAGTCGGTGTGACCACACGGGCACCCCATAGAGGGCCACCGATCGCATGACCCCCCCGTAGAGGCGGCGCACCTCCTCCGACGGTCCCCCAAGTTTGCGCAGCAGTCTATGCATAGCACCAACTACCCTTTCGACCCGGGGGACTAGGCGCTCGAAGTGCTCCTCGAAGCCCCAGCGACTGTCCAGGGTGAGGCTTAGGTACTTTAGGTACCTCCCCACCCGGACTGGCGAGTCTCCAACGCGAACCCACGAGTCGGGCGGTCGAAGTGCTCCTCGGCAGTTTGTGGAACCATATCGCCTCGGTCTTATGAGGCGCTATCTCCAGGCCCAACTCGCGGATCTTGGCGACGACGACCTCTGCCCCAAGCTCGGCGAGCCCTATGGTCCTCTCAAAGGTGTCCCCCTCGGCCAACATCAGTGTGTCGTCAGCGTAACATACGACGCTGACGCCGGGGGGAAGATCGACCCGCAGGACTGCATTGTAGGCGAGGTTCCATAAGAGGGGGCCGAACACGGACCCCTGCGGAACCCCGCAAGACACTTCCCTCCGGTGCAATGTACCGCACTGTCCGATGTACTGGACGTATCTGTTGCGGGATGCGATGATGTTCGAGCGCCCCCAGGATCGCGCCCCAAGGCAGGGAATTAAAGGCGTTGACGATGACCAGACTTATCGCCAACGCCACCCCACCCCGGGACACGGCCTGCGCCGACAGGGAGCGGACGCGAAGTATCGCGTCTAGCGTGGAACGCCCCTGTCGGAAGCCGTATTGGCTTTCAGCCAGGTCATATATCTCTATCCTGATTCAATCTCAGCCAGGTCTTACCAACTCACTTAACCACATCATCAATCCATCTGTGTCCTGGCCTTCCTCGATATTCTTTCCGAGGCCACCATTTCGTCAGAGACCTACTCCGACTGCCGTGTGTGTATGTGCGTGTGCGTGTGTGCGTGTGTGTGTGTGCGTGTGTGTGTGTAAATGATCCACGTTGTTGGCTTCGGGGCCTTTACAGTTTCACCGGACAAGAGGGCGAGCGTGCAACCGCTACGTTCTGCGGTATCTGTATCCGATAGTAGGGATGTAAGGGCATCTAGAGGGTCGTTAAAAACATGCGGCGGACGGCGGTATCGGCTGATAGGAGGGGAGTTAGGTTCGTAGTCGGTGGCGGCTACGATTAGTGGATTCCTATGATTAGATGCATTCGCGAAAGTTGCAATTTTAATAAAGACGCGAATAGGTTCGAGGTCTAAATCGGAATAGAAATCGACGTTCCGTATGAACCACGGGGCTCCGACGGCTGTGAGGACGAAACTATGTGAGAGCGAGCGGCGTGCCCGAATACCTCACAAGCGTACATCATGATGGGCTGTACACAAGTTTTGTAAAGAGTCACCTTTTATTCCGCTTGCAGATGATCGGGTAAAGACGACCGAGCACAAAGGCTGCTAGGTTACGGAGTCGCTTGATGTGCGGTCCGAAGGTCATGGTATTGGATAGGGTGACGCTTAGATATTTGACCTGTTTGACCCAGGGAATAGGTCAGTCAAACATGGTCTCTTGACCGATATTACTTCTGGGGTAGCGCAGGGAGGGGCGCGGGGTGACACCTCTGCAATAAACATCGCAGCGCTCTTGTCCGGGTTCACCTCAATGCATCACTCCTGAACCAATCTCCTAGGGTATTGGCGGCTGCTTAAAGGTTTCTGGTATTGAAAACCATACCCGTATATGCGGAACATAGAAAGCGGTATCATCCGCGAATAGGACTAGATGCACCTTACTCGAACGAGGAATACCATTCGTGTACAGGCTGAATAGGAGGGGGGAGAGAGTTGAGCCTTGTCAGACACCAGCTTGTATGGAGTGGGGGTGGAAAGCGTAATTTCGATGCTATATCGAAAGGCGTGATTCGACAGAAAGTCTTGTAAGATAAGCACGAGTCTGTCCGGCACACCAATTTTTTAAAGCTTGTAAATCAAGCCGTTGTGCCAGACTTTGTCGAACGCCTTCGCAACATCGAAGAAAAGGGTACCCGTGTTTGGGTTTTTTTCAGGCCAGTAAGGATGTGCTTCGTGATGCGGTGCACTCGATGGACGCTAGAGTGTTTGGCTCGAAATCCAAACTGCTCATTGATGAGAATACCCCTTGACGATACAAATTGCTTGAGCAGTGCCAGATGCAGACACTCGTAGATTTTTGCCAGGGAGTTGAGAAAACTGATAAGGCGGTAACTCGTGGGGCGGTCACGAGGTGTACCGGGCTTGGGGATGCCTATGACGTCGGCTTCCTTCCACTGCGTGGGGAAGGTGCAGTTAGTAATGGCGGCGTTAAGGATGGCCACTAAGAGGCAGATCAGGTGCCCACCTGATCTGCCTCTTTTTTTGGCAAGCATTTAAGTACGCGATTAGAAATTCCGTCAGAGCCCGGGACCTTTTTTGGTTTAAGACCTTTAATCAGGTCCTCGTCCTCAGTCTGAGAAATAGGGGTCAGAAATCGGTGGAGGGAAGGGACGCCCTGCGCTCGACTTCCCTGCCGATCGAATCGACATGAGCCAAGTTAACGGGCAGAGGAGTGTATTGGTTATCCAGGGTGTCAGCGAGAAGCTCGGCCTATTCGTTGTCATCGAAGGCTGGGGTTGCGCCTGAGGGGCACTCCACCTGCATTCACCACACCTTGCAGCGTTTCCTGCGTCCACTTGTGTCGAAATATACGGGATCCGACGTCTTCTACTTTAGTTCTTTCACGGATCTCCGTACTTCTGTTCTCATTGTGTCAGTCGCTCAGTTTGATACCTAACATAGCACGTTCCATGGCCGGTTATGCTACTCTCATTTTGTGCACGAAGTCCTTTATGAGCGTCCATGTTTCAGCAACTGGTAGTATGAAAAAGATAGCATATCAAATCAATAGCTTTACGAATCAGAATCAGAATATTTTTTATTCATGTAAACCATTACAGTATTTATGAATCGTCAAAATAGTAACAAAGACTCTACCACCACTTCGGAATGTCATTCCTGTGGAGAAGAAGGGCAAGAAACTCCACGGTTACTCTTTTAAAATAGTATTTTTACAATTTTTCCATCTACATTTTGGTGTGGGGTATGGGAGAACAATGTAGTATCAGGTAAGTCTAAATTAAATTAACCAAGTTAAACTATTCATGTGAATGGCTACATGGTTCTCTCATTTACAGATAAAGAAATGAGGAAAAAAAAATGATAAATTTTATTTAACTACTAGAAGGAACAAAGGGAATAGTAAATAATAATCGCTGAACATGTTATCCACATTCTGGTGGAGCTGGAACATCACCTATCCAAGCATTTTTATCTTTTAAATAATCATCAAGAGTATAGTAAGCTCGCTTGCAGAGCGTACGTTTAATACAGGATTTGAATTTATTTTTACTAAGTTGAGTGACGTCAAGTGGAAAATCTAACACAGTACCCCATGAAAGACGTGTGAATTTTAGACAGACAAAATTGCGATTGATTCAATTTATTTCTATATCGTGTGTTATAGCAATGCCTATCACCTAGCTGATTAAATATATCTAAATTTTTCCGTGTGTACATTATGTTTCCATAAATATACTGACATGGGACCGTCATAATATTGGCTTCTTTAAACAATTCTCTCAAAGAGTCGCGACTACCTAAGTTATAGATGGCCCTAATAGCCCTTTTTTGTAAGATAAAAATAGAGTCAATGTCAGCTGCCCTACCTTACAATAATATACCGTAAGACATGACACTATAAAAGTAACTGAAATAGACCAACCGCGCGGTGTCCACATCAGTAAGTTGTCTGATTTTTCGTACGGAATAGGCAGAGGAACTGAGTCGTTTACCTAAAGTCTTAATATGAGGGCCCCATTGCAACTTAGAGTCAAGCGTAATCCCTAAGAAAGCTGTATCATTTATAAACTCAAGTTTTGTCGTTATTTAGTATAATATCACATGCAGTACTTTTCACATTCGGCAAAGAAAACCTTATACATTTCGTTTTCTTGTTATTAGCAATAAATTGTTGCATGTGAACCAATTATGTACTTGAAGGACAGCGTCATTTACCTCGTCTAAGTTATTTACATGTCTACCTACTTTAAAGATCAAAGAGGTATCATCAGCAAACAACTCTACCTTCGCCCGCCCCTCAACTGATCGAGGCAGGTCATTTATATATACCAAAAATAGAAACGGACCCAGTATCGATCCCTGAGGAACGCCCATTTTAACTAAAGCTCCTAGAGATTTCATTTCATTTATTTGAACACACTGTTGTCTATCTCCTCCTAAGTAAGATTTTAGTAGATTTAGTGCTTTACCTCGGATTCCATAATGCTCTAGTTTAAGCAACAGCGTTTCATGTTCAACACAATCAAATGCCTTCGACAGGTCGCAAAAGATGCCAATGGCGTCCTGAGAGTTCTCCCAAGCATCAAAGATATGCTTTATTAAGGTCACACTGGCGTCGGTAGTACAACGTCCTTTGGTGAAGCCATATGTTGGTCATGAAGGTCATTATTAACGTTGGAGTGATCTAACATTTGAATAAGCATTATCTTTTCAAACACTTTGCTGAGCACTGGCAAAATAGATACAGGCCTATAGTTGTTAGGATCATTACTATTGCCGGATTTAAACAGCGGTATTACTTTACTAAACTTCATTAAATCCGGGAACTCTCCCTGATCTACACATCATCATCATCATCATTTCAGCCTATACTTGTCCACTGCTGAACATAGGCCTCCCCAATCGCTTTCCAGCGTAACCGGTCCGATGCCACCTGCATCCAACGATTTCCTGCGATTTTCACAAGATCGTCGGTCCATCTGGCAGGCGGTCGTCCTACGCTGCGCTTGCCAATACGTGGTCTCCACTCTAGAATCTTTCTGCCCCAACGCCCGTCCGATCTTCGCGCTATGTGGCCAGCCCATTGCCACTTCAGCATGCTAATCCTAAGGGCTATGTCGGTGACCTTGGTTCTTCTACGAATCTCCTCATTCCTGATTCGATCACGTAGAGAAACGCCGAGCATAGCTCTTTCCATAGCTCGCTGAGCAACTTTGAGCTTTTTTATGAGACCTATTGTAAGAGACCACGTCTCTGATCCATATGTCATCACTGGTAACACACATTGACTAAAAACTTTAGTCTTTAGGCACTGAGGTATTTTGGATGAGAAGATGTTGCGCAGTTTCCCGAACGCTGCCCAGCCGAGTTGGATTCGTCGATTGACCTCTCTCTCAAAGTTGGACCTACCTAACCGGACTGCCTGTCCCAGGTAAATGTATTCGTCGACAACTTCAAGAGTAGAGTTCCCAACGGTGAGTGCGGTGGGTACGACATGGACATTAAACATTATTTTTGTTTTGTCCATATTCATTTTAAGACCCACTTGTTGGGATACTCTATTGAGGTCACCGAGCATTCGTCCTAGATCTTCCAGCGACTCCGCCATGACCACAATGTCGTCGGCAAATCGAAGGTGAGTGATGTATTCGCCATTGATGTTGATGCCAAGTCCTTGCCATTCCAAGAGCTTGAAGGCGTCCTCTAAGGTGGCCGTAAACAGTTTCGGAGAAATGACGTCTCCCTGTCTTACTCCTCTTTTTATGGGGATCACCTTCGTGCACTGCCCCTGTACTCGGACTGACATGGTGGCGTTATTATACAAGCACTTCAACACTTCGATGTACCGATAGTCAATGCGGCATCGCTGGAGAGATCTAAGAACCGCCCAAGTCTCGATCGAATCAAAGGCTTTCTCATAGTCCACAAACGCCAAGCATAGTGGCCGATTATACTCCTCAGTCTTCTGTATAACCTGCCGCAGCGTATGTATGTGGTCTATGGTACTAAAACCTTTCCGGAAACCGGCTTGTTCGGGAGGTTGGAAGTCATCAAGCCTTCGTTCGAGACGATTCGTAATGACTCTCGAAAACAACTCATAAACATGGCTCAGCAGTGTGATGGGCCTATAGTTCTTCAATAAGGTGTTATCACCTTTCTTGAAAAACAGCACCACCACACCCCTGTTCCATGCTTCCGGCGTTTTCCCTTCAAGCAAGACGGAATTAAACAGCCTCTGAAGGACTTTAAGTACCGGCGATCCGCCCGCCTTCAGAAGTTCTGCAGTAATTCCGTCTTCACCCGGCGCTTTGTTGTTTTTTAGTTGTTTGAGAGCCATCCTAATTTCGCACAGGCTGATGTCCGGGATATCTTCAGTGCAGTGTCGGGTTAGCTTGGCTCTTGGGTGTTTTACCAAGTCAACAACAGGTTTAGCTACTGAGGTATATAACTGTCCATAGAACCTCTCTATCTCCCTGAGCACCTCTGACCTATTCGACGTTACGTTTCCGTCCTCCATCTTCAGCTTCGTCAACTGGCTCTGCCCAATAGACGCGTCTCTTGCGAACACTTTAGAGCCCTTGTTCTGCTCTATGGTCTCCTCAATACGCCTTGCATTGAAGGACCGTAAGTCGTGTCGCAAGGACTTCAATATCTGTCCATTAAGCTGCCTATAGGACTTAGCATCATCGGAGGTTTGGAGCGTCATGGAACGTCGCTCAGCCATGAGGTTTCGGGTGTAGTCAGATAGTTTTTGAGGCCTATTTTTACGGTGGGTCTTAAAATACTTGGACCCGACCGTATGAACAGTCTCTACCAGCCTGTTGTTGATTTCGTCCACTGATGCGCTGCTGTCTAGCAATTCGAAGCGGTTTGACAATTCGAGTTGAAAGTTCTCGGGGTTTTGGATATATGCATGAGTAGGTCGGAGCGTAGACCTCATCAGACGCGATCTTTCCATTTTGACATTAATATTTAATGTGCCTCTGACCATTCGGTGATCACTGCCGGTTTTTACCCTATGAATCACGGAGACATCATTAAATATTTGTCGCTTGGTGCTCATGATGAAGTCTATCTCATTTTTTGTGGAACCATCAGGGCTCATCCAGGTCCATTTCCTATGAGGCGGCTTCTGGAAGAAAGAGTTCATCATAAAGAGTCCCTCTTTCTCCAGAAATTCGGCCAGCCTCTGACCCCTGGGGTTGCGCTGCCCATATCCAAATTGCCCCACTCTCAACTCATCATCGCCCCGTTGGCCCAGCCGCGCATTGAAGTCACCCATAACTACTGTAAAATGTGCTTTGGAAGTATGTATGGCTCTACTAATGTCCTCATACATAACTTCGACCTCATCATCTGAGTATGCCGAGGTTGGTGCGTAGATCTGTATGACCTTCAGCGAATATCTTTTGGATATTCTGAGTATCAGGTACGCTACCCTGCTCGACACACTAGTGATGGACACAACGTTGTTTATGAGTGACTTGTGGACGATAAATCCGACACCACCTTGGGACTGCTGTTCGCCCTCCCGGTAGTAAAACAAGTTGCCGGATTTTAAGGTTATCGTGTCCTCGCCCTCTCTTCGGACCTCCGATAAACCAACAATACTCCACCGCAACTTGTTTAACTCTTCTTCCAGCTCAACTAGCTTCTCATCTGTCCTCAATGTGCGTGCGTTGTATGTCACCAGGGCCAATTTTCGGTTTTGGTGGTAGCCGAATCTCTGCCGGAGATTCTTAGCACCCCTTGTCCTGTCGTTACCATGGCTGCTACCGTGGCCAGGACGAACAGGACCGCCGGGGACTAGGGGCCTGGTTTTCCTATTTTCTTCCATAATTGGGGGTGTTTGCCATACTCGCCACGCTTGGCAGGCGGGTTGGCGAGCGCAGTTATTGGTCGTCGAAGTGTTAAGGGAACGCTGCTGCCCATTCCCTAGTTTTCCCTTAGTCGCCTTGTACGACACCCGATGGGATGAGATGGGTTGGTCCTATTCTAAGCCGGGAACCACGCGGCGGCTGATCTACACACATACTAAAAATTAAAGCTAAGTGAGGCGCGATTGTATGAATAATTGATTTACATACTTTAACAGACATGCCCCATAGGTCTTCTGTTATTTTTATTTTTAGATTATTAAAGACTTTAATAACAGACTGTGGACTAGTATATTTGAACCTAAACTCTACAGGACAAGCACCAATGTTTTTTTAACAAATGAAACCGCAAGGCTTGAAGAGGATTTTAAATATTTAGTCGTCTCTATTGGAATATTAGTAAAAAATCTTTCAAATTCGAGAGCTACTTCTCTGTCTGTGTTAAAGAGACCGCGCGGAGTCTCAAGGGTGAAGTCTGTACTGCGTCGTTTAGACCTCCCGGTTTCATTATTAATAATTTTCGAGGTGGTCTTTATTTTATCATCTGCAGATTTAATTTTTTTACTTATGTGAAGCGCTTTAGCTGCCTTACATACTCTTCTAAACGTTTTGGAATAATTTGTAATGTACCTTGCAAAGTTTTTATTATGATTTTAGGATTTGAGATCATATAATTTGCACCGTTGGACTGCAAAGTCAGAAGTCTCGGGTTCAAACCCAGGCACGCACCTCTGTCTTTTCGAAAGCATGTGCGTATTTAAAATTAATTATCACTTGCTTTAACGGTGAAGGAAAACATCGTGAGGAAACCTGCATGCCTAAGAGTTTCTCGAAGGTGTGTGAAGTTCGCCAACCCGCACTGGGCCAGCGTGGTGGACTATGGCCTAAACCCTTTCAGTTTGTGAGGAGGCCCGTGCCCAGCAGTGGGACAGTTTCTTAACAGGGCTAATATTAATTCAAAGAGTCTTTCCCTACTTCTACGAATTCCCGTGGTAGCCCAATCACTGAAGATAAACTTGGGCTTATTATATTTCATTTTAACAGGAAAGTTACTAGTAAATTCCTTTTGTATAATCGAAAAGAAGTCAGCATAGGATCTACTAGGATCTTTTGGAATATACTTTAAAACACCTAATTTATTACCTAAAACGCTATTAAATTTATGCAGATTCTTGGGTGTTATATGTCTACATTTAGAGTTAATACCCTTTTGTGGTGTAATATTATTAAAGGTAACAGATTGTCCTGTGTGATATGATGGGAGATAGTTAACTACTGCTTGGTCTATGTAATTGCAATTACAAAAAAATTTATCGATGCATGTAGCAGAAGTTGATGTTATTAGCCGGTTCGAAAAAAACGTTAATTAATTTAAAAGAATTAAATAAACTTAAGAGTCTGTCACTGTGCCATGTTTGTTCTAAAATATTTATGTTTAGGTCACCGCAAACTACAACAGATTTGTTACTCATGAAAGTTTTATTGAGCACATTTTCCATTACAGATTCAAATGTTGAAAAATTTTGACTGTTTGGGGGTCTGTATACACACACAATAATATGTTTATCCAACTCAACACAAGAAATATCAACACTGTTCAACTGACAGCCCAACTATATCACTACGTTCGCTGGACTTCAATTTTTTTTTTTACCAAAATTTATGTACCCCCATGAAGCCTAGATTTACGACTATAGCAACTTAACCAAATAATTTTCATAATTGACTAATAGTTCATATGATTTAAGCCAATGCTCACAAATACAAACAACATCATATTTTGTCTTTTCCAAAAATAACTCAATCTCTAATGATTTTGAAGAGAATCCTTGTATATTCTGATGGAATAGTTTCAAACTACCAGGCCTCTCTTCCTCCTTATTCAAAGTATGCGAATTGCTAGAGGTACTCCATTGTACTTCTGTTGTCAACCTCTGTCGTTTAAACAGTTTATCACAGTATTATCAGAAAAAACTATATAATACTGGCTCGTGTCTTATCCTAGATATTGTTATATTACTTACAACAGAGTTAATATTGTCAACCCGTTTATGCTAAGCCCTCAGACCTAATGGACACACATTCGTTAATATACACATTTAAAGCGTAAGCAGCGCAGCCATGCCGTTTCATGTTAACCCGTTTAAAAAGTGGCTTAAAAAGCTTATTGTGAAAGGGGTTGAGTATCGCTATAGCTGGCCGCTGTAGGGTGCTTGTTACATCACAAAGAGCCAGCGGCCTTTAAGAACGGACGACGAGTATTCACGGCTGGAATACCAGCTAATTATGTAGCTTTTATATGAGTATTCCTTCACAAAAACGTGTGTGTATATTTGTTGTAAAAATAAATAACAACGTTACGCATATATTCCAGATATAACATAAACAGATTGATGTTTTCGATCTTTTTCACACAAATATTAGTAAATAAAGATGAATGTGGTAACACACGTTACTATAACGGAATGCCAGAAAGCTAAGAGTTGAGTTTCAACCATAGATCTAGTGTATAATACTAGATCTATAGTTTCTACAGTTAGGGATTGACATTTTACAAAGCAAAGTCACGCGGTCAGGCGCTATCAATTACGAAAAGAGAAAATATAGTGCTACAAGTATCTTTTGGTCTGTTTCCATGGATGACATTGATAGGGGCGTTAGTGTGAAATTAGGGTTAATATTTAGTAATATTTTCCTATTTCCAAGGAGATATTTCAACAGGTGGGTCTGCACAGTTACTAATTAAAAAAAAGAACTTGGGTTTTATAGTAAACTGCAACTCTGCGACTCTCATGGAGTGATACTTCACTTGATGACAGCGTTAGTTCCGATTTTGGCCGCGGGCCGAAAGAACCTTGTACGACTGTATAAAATGATTACAATTTAGCTAGGCCAGTTACACCTTATCCAATAATGTTAGGTATCATTGTATTAGGAGGTGGGCCTATAGCGACTTTACTGGGCACAATTTTAGGCTCCAAAGAGATAGTGAAATTTTTTCGACACAAAAACCCTTTGTCTGATCTTGGACGTTTTTGTTAATTCTATAATAAGTATTTAGTTTCAATATGTAATTATTGTTAAATTATTTTATACAGACCAGCCTAAAAGGTCCTTGAAATATTGGTCTGAGATTCACAAAATACTATAAGACGTATTCAAAGACCCTAAGAAAGAAATTATGCAGGAACGTTATTGAGTTGAGCAAAAAGAATACTAAAATAACTTAGCTGTAGCAACCTGACCGCTTTTGTATTGTCGTAGCGAGAAAATCTTTCAGATCTGTATGGTAAAAACAACTAAAGAAATAGTCCTGTTCTGAGGTATGTGGGATTTTTAGCATTCTAATTTCCCTCTCAGTGGCTTTTTTCGACCTGTAGACTTCAGGATTTCCAAATATAACGCATCGCTGTCTGCGAAGTACGCGGTTAGCATAAATCTCGCTTTAACCGTATTCACGGAAAAAATTAGAACTATTCTGCTATCCGGTAACTACAAAGGACTTGCTTGAAAATTATAAGGTTATTTAAACATATTTCAGTTTAAGTTATTAAGTTTAACGCTTGTAAAGAACACTAATTAGGCACGAAGCTAGCTCCGGTGTTGGGAGGAGTGACAAAAGCCGCTGTCTCAAGACACGGTATGCATAATAATTTGTTAAACGGATGGTTGCTAATAATGCCTACCTAGCACACCGTGTAAAGAATAGGAACGAAATAGGTGTGGGCTGTGGAAGAAACAATTTAGTAATTTTTGGAGAGAATAATAGGTTCCTTTTGCAATTACTTACTAAATAAATTGAACCAAAATAGGACTGATTTTCTTTTTTCTTGGAATACTTAAATTAAAATCCGAATCCTCCTGAGCTCAGGCTTAGTGTTTGTGGAGTTTTTTTATGAAAAATTACTCAGATCGTCAAAAAAGTAACAAATACTCTACCACCACTTCAGAATATCATTGGAAGAGAACGGCAAGAAACCCCACGGTTACTTGTTAAAATTTTACAAATTAAAAGAATGTAGCTAGTAGGATTATTAAGTCATTTATGGCTTAACTTCGTCCTAAATATTTCCGCTCCGGTGTTACATAATACAAAGGATTTAGCACAAACTATTTGACTTTACAGTAACGTTGTCGAGAAATCGGGCTGTCACTTTCATTTTTAATCAGTAAATTTATAGTGTGAGAAGGGTGGCATATCAACTGGACAGCATTACAATAACGTCAATCTGTTCGTGCTAAGCTATCATGTGTACGGCGGTAGCCTGAAAAGCTTTTTGCATATTTCATATCAGATTTTCACGAGAGAAGGCTTTGAAAAGGTTTGGCCATTTGTTAGGCCAAGTCAGGGGCACGTTGTCAAGTACACAAAGTTCTTTGAATTATAAGTAAAAATAGAAAAATTAATAGAATTTGCGACTTCTACAGTAATAAAACTAGTAGAGTACATAGGAAATGTGGCATTAACAATAACTGTCTAATATATGTATGTATATGGAGACCTTTAATATTTCGTATAACTAAGGAATTATTTAGGATGTTTTTGATACAATATAAAATTTTGTCATGTGTTCAGAAGTGAAAAAATAACGTACGTGACATTCGCGTTAAATGAATGCCTAAGAAGGTATTTTAAATGTACTTAGTTACAGGTAATTATTATGGCTACTAAATATGTCACTTATGGTCCAGTGATGACATAATGACCATAACTCTAAGTCCAATAAATTTGCTCTAGTAAGGTACTGAAATCGTAGGATACGCATAAAAAAATATAACATAAAGCAATGTTTGTACCATCAGTCCATATTCGTTTCAACACATTACGGGTTAATACGACCAAAGATTATCGTTACCTTCATGATTAATGCCATTCGAGGAAATCAGCTGGGTCTGACAGATTATCGTGCTCTCTCCGACGCGCTTGGGATCAAGGGCATGAGTAAGCAGAACAGAAAGTACTTAATATTTTTCAGCTTTTATGTTATAGGGTCTGTGTTTTCTTATTTACGTTGTTTTGCAAAAATAATTATATCAGCCAAACTATCACACTGCTGGGAAAAGGCATTCTTTCTCAAGTCGAGGTGAGAGAGATTAGGTCATATTTCACCACGCGAATCCAGTGCGGATTGGTGGTGATAAGTTTGGGATCACCTGCTTTTGGAATTTATAAAGCAGGCCATAAGGCTAAACTTATAAAGACTTTACTTAATGGGTACCACATTAAGTGGTAGCCGGAACCAATGGCTTAGCGTGCCATCTGAAGCATGGAGATGCTAAAATATGAAAATGCCATAAAGGGTCACCCATCTCAGGCCAATTAAACCGAACGCTGCTTAACCTTAGTGATTACTAAGAAGCTAATGAAAATTTGTTCGTGATAAGCCCTTTGCTTTTGTGTACCTATATTATCGAAACAAAAGCATAAGAATTATTAATAAATAGGTATCCTTGGTAAGTATGTTTTTTTTGTCCGCAATTTGCCTGAGCTCGATATTGAACATCAAAAGTTTTTGTGACAGCTGCGATTAACGTTTTATGTGGTCTTTGTACGGTTTGATCCATAGAGGTAGGATTAAAAACATAGAGGGATTATAAACTATGTTCAGCGGTACACTTTTTCTGGACACTTGGTACCATTTAGGTAACCAATTTAAAAATCTTTGTTTCTCCATGGTTCGAATTTTTTTTTTATTCAAAATTTATGACTTGTCATTTTGACGTAGGCTCCACGCAAATTTATCGGTTGATATTTGTTTGTCTAGTGACTGTGTTCTCGGAGACTTTTAATTTGTTTTCAATTGATAATCTATATATCTATCTATATTATCACGCCAGATCCCTTACGGGGTAGGCAGAGAGTACAGAGTTCCAACAGATTCTTTCCTTACATACCTTTCTGGCTTCCTCTACTCTCATAGTTCGTCTCATACACGCTCGCCGGTTACGGATACTCAATTGATAAAAAGATATATAATTAAAATGTTTGTGAAAACATGGCGCTACACAACTTAAATACAGTGCTTTATATTGAAATGCAAATTTTATTGGTCTATTAAAGCAGATGAAGCTAAATTATGTAAGCTTCGGCTTGGTTTTGCTGTATAATGGTAAAGATAAAATATTTTTATTTAAGAAAGATGACACTAGTTTAAAGATGCATAATAACTACACCAGATTAACTGTTTTTCTTGAGCATAGATGATTAGCTTTAGATAAAATCTTAATAATAGTATTCCCAAAGAGATTACTCATAATGATGGAAAAATTTACATAGATATCGATAGCATTTTCAAAAATTGGTAATTATATAATTGTTTACGTATGTTTTTTTTTTGTTTTAGTGTGCCTACAGATATTACAGCCTAAATGAATAGTGTTTTTATGTAATACTAAGAGCACATTCAAATTCATTATAGTTGCATTTTTTCAAAACATTTTACAAAAGAGTGCTTTGATGTTGGACTCAAATAGCAAAGATTACAACCAGTAGCAGTTTCACGGTAAATTTACCTTCAATTTGTTCTCTTTTAAATTAATTATATTTTTTTGCAATATTTTTCTTATATAATTTTTTATTTATTTGGGAGGCTTACAGCTAGCAAAACAGTTTAGTTTAGTGATTAGCAGTAAGAAGTCATTTACAAGCCGCAACAGTTAAATAACATGTGCTTAATTGAATCGAAATACTGAATAATTAATTAGTAGGTTAAATAAATAGCTGCAAAGTCCTATGATAACATGGAGGAAGGAAAAACACTTTTAGTCAAATAGTTTTCGAATGCTGTTGGGTTGCTGGAAAATAAATCTAAAGCTGTATGGGTAGAACCAATCGTTGCATTCAACATTTTAGATGAGCGTCTGTGGTAACTATTATGGCGATATAGTGTGCGTGTTTGTGGAACATGGAGCAGATTTCTGGGACATCAAACATACCAAGTTTCAATTATTTGCTAAAAACTTTGTCTTTTATCCAAAGGTCTTCGATATATGATGATACACACCCCGTCTCACCTATATTTCCCAAGCGGGGGTGGCGGAGTTGTACCGAGAATTTTTCGCCGACGATGTCAGGTCCCATGTAATACGGGGCAAGCCCATTGCCATATACCGGGTACAATTCCGGACTCGGGACTCATACTGGGAAGTTTTTATTAGAAAAACTACATTCGTTCAACCTAGGATTTGAATCCTAGATCTCGTGATCACAAAGAGATGCGCTTTGCCACTTGACCAACGAGACAGTCTATATACGATTATATTTTTAAAATATTCTGGTGGTAAATAGTCCTTATGAGAGTGGTGAGTGTGGAGGAAGCCAGAGAGGTATATAAGGAAAGAACTTGTTGGAACTCTGTACTCTCTGCCTACCCTGCAAGGGATCTGGCGTGATGATATAGATAGATCATCATCAGCCCGTGTCAGTCCTCTGCTGGACGTAGGCCTCTTCCACTGCACGCCACTGAGCTCGATCTTCAGCTCTCCTTCTACAATCCCTGCCCGCTGCCTAACTAATATCGTCGCCCCACCTAGCTACAGGGCACCCTACACTACGTTTGCCGACACGCGGTCTCCACTCAAGAACCAGTCTGCCCTAATGGCTATCGGTTCTGCGGTATATGTGACCTTCCCACTGCCACGTCAGCTTGCTAATTCGCTGAAATATGTCGATAACCTTAGTTCTCTGGCGAATAACTTTGCTCCGGATTCGATCCCTAAGAGAAACTCCGAGCATAGCTCTTTCCATAGCTCGCTGAATGACCTTGAACTGGTGGACAGCCCGCACAGTAAGTAGCTACATTTCGGCTCCGTATGTCATTACAAGTATGACGCACTGATTAAAAACTTTCGTTTTTGGGCATTTGGGTATGGGCGATAAGAAGACTCGACGGAGTTGTCGTCTCTTAACTTCCTTGTTGAAGTTGTTTTTACCTAGTTGGAGCAACTGCCCTAGGTATACATACTCAGAAACAACTTCGAGGGAGGCTCCGTTTACGGTGATCGGTCCCGGTCACCGGATATAGATAGATAGATTTTGTAAATAACTTATGAATATATCAGAATCATGTGAATGTGTGTGTTACCAGTGATGACATATGGATCAGAGACGTGGTCTCTTACAATAGGTCTCATAAAAAAGCTCAAAGTTGCTCAGCGAGCTATGGAAAGAGCTATGCTCGGCGTTTCTCTACGTGATCGAATCAGGAATGAGGAGATTCGTAGAAGAACCAAGGTCACCGATATAGCCCTCAGGATTAGCATGCTGAAGTGGCAATGGGCTGGCCACATAGCGCGAAGATCGGACGAGCGTTGGGGCAGAAAGATTCTAGAGTGGAGACCACGTATTGGCAAGCGCAGCGTAGGACGACCGCCTGCCAGATGGACCGACGATCTTGTGAAAATCGCAGGAAATCGTTGGATGCAGGTGGCATCGGACCGGTTACGCTGGAAAGCGATTGGGGAGGCCTATGTTCAGCAGTGGACAAGTATAGGCTGAAATTAACTATAATAGTATTTATGAATCGACAAAAAAGTAACAAAGACTCTACCACCACTTCGGAATGTCATTCCAGGGGAGAAGAAGGACAAGACTCTCGTTACTAGAAGGTTACTCTTTTAAAATAAAATACATTTTTTTTATCTACTTTTTGTTATGTGGTATGGTATTTGACTTGAGACTATAAATATGTTAAGGAGTTTAGAACCAAAAAATAAATATTTGGCATTCTAGAAAACTTATTGTGGTTTTATAAGCTACTAGTAGTTTCCCGCGATCTTCGTACCCGGTCAACAACAGCGCCACTTACCGGGTCTATGTTATATAGCCTATATTATATCTGGATAAGGTAGTATTCTTATGGTGAAAGAATTTTTGAAATCGGTCCAGTTGTTTTTGAGTTTATTCGTTACAAACATACATTATTTTCATATTTTAAGAGAAATCGTGAATTTTCACTGCAGTGAGATTATAAATCGATAAATATTGAAATTACGTTAGATACTTCCTATAGGTATAAATCAGATACTTATATTTTATTCGTAAAGTAAAACCTACTGGAATTTTATATCGAGTTGGTTGGCGGGTGCCCGCGTCTGATCAAACCATAGAGGTACTAAAACATAGAGAGAGCATTAACAAGATCATATTTTTGCACTGCTTACACTTATGTCATGTCAGTGATAGGAAAGAGGACAAATACATCGTCACCAGTTACACCCTTGTACATTTTTTTGACATTAATGACATAGACCATAGTCCTTACTTATGTTTTCCCATAGATGTAGTATTAGTACTTTCCCATATAACTGCGAAAGCTTTATCGATAAAATCATTAATCATAAGCCGAAGATTAAATATTTTTTACAATACAAAATATCGTTGTATCTAATAGTGCCTATTATAGATGCGTAACTTAGTTTTGTAGTAATAATAGTACTATACTATCGAGCTATTTAGGATCTAAAGAATCTTGACATTCACTATATAATATTTTTAATTTTGAAATATATTTTTAAAAACAAGCTTTTATAGCAATAACACAACGGAGACCGACAAGTACTATGGTACTTGTCAAGACAAATGTAACGAGCCTCAACACGTCAGGGTTATGTTGAGTAGTTGGGTAGTTCTGTTGGTCACTCTTCACCTCCAACATGAGACCCTGGCCACCATCCGGGTCTACAGAACTCGTGAAGACAAATCCAACGAACCCAAATACGGCAGGGTTATATTGAGTACTTGTGTGCTGCCATTGGCCGCATCAGACCCCGAAGACTATTTGGATATATAGTACTTCCCAATACCAATTTAACCAGCCTAAACATAAGAGGGTTACGTTGTATAGTTTATATATTGGGACTCAAATAGCAAAGATTACAACCAGTAGCAGTTTCAATGTAAAATTAACTTCAATTTGTTCTCTTTTAAATTAATTATATTTTTTGCAATAGGTTTCTCTTGTATATTGTGTTCGCGCTTATTGAAATAAATAAAAACATTATGAATTCAATTTTAACGGATGGGTAGGAACCAGGCGGCAAACTTGCGACGCTGCTCTGGGTCCTTATGGTGATAAGAGAGTGAACGATGCAGGTAAGCTCATTGTAGATGTTTGTTTGGAAAGGGGTCTCCTTGTGTCTAATACGATATTCCAGCATGAGGACATACATATGTATACGTGGAGAAGGAATGAACAAAAAACATGATAGATCTGATCCTGGTTGATAACCGTCTCCGAAGCAAACTACAAGATACGCGTGCGTATAGAGGCCCCACTCTGGAATCAGACCACTATCTCGTAGTTGCGCGGTTTAGTGGTCTGTTCAGGAAGTGGAGGCACTGGCGAGAGCGTATCCCCTTCGGAGACCTTGAAAGATTAAAGGTTGAAAAGTTGCAAGATGAGAGCGTGAGGAGAATGTATGAAGACAGAGTCCGGGACAAGCTTTTGACAGCAGGCTCTTCGGACTCAAATGTAGATGAATGCTGGAATAGCCTGAAAGAGAGTTTGGTGAAATCCGCGAAAGAAGTATGTGGTTGCTCAAAGAAGCATATTACAGCAAAAGGTGATGCATGGTGGGATGCGGAGTTGCAAAGCTCCGTAGAAAGTAAGAAGAAAGTGTGGCAGGACTATGTATCTTCTTTGAACCTGAATGCCAGTATGACAGAGATGAGGAAAGAAATATACCGGCAATGCAAGAATGCCACTAAAACTTTAGTGAAAGAAAAGCGTGAAAGAGCCAGTATGATTGAGGAGGAGAGGCTGGCGAAGAACTTCGAGAACAACACCAAACTCTTTTGGAGCAAGGTGAGAAAGGCTCGAGGTGATTCGTCAGGCTCCAAATCAAATCTAAAGATGGTGACATTCTTGCAGATACACAAGCTGTGCTAAACCGGTGGAGTGAATATTTTGGAGAAATGTATGGAGATGACCCGGATGCTGATGCCGCAGACGTGCCTAAAGGCGAGATTGCGGCACCAGAATCAACGGAGGACATCACTATGGAAGAAGTTGAATGGGCGATAGGAAGTATGAAAAACGGTAAAGCTGCGGGAGTAGACATGATATCTGCCGAGATGATCAAATATGGTGGAACTTGCGTCCGGGACGCTTTCCGGTCCCTTGCAAACCTTTGCTGGAGGACCGGTAGAGTCCCTACAGATTGGCGCCGCGCAGTCATAGTACCCTTGTATAAAGGCAAGGGTTCACAATATGACTGCGCCAATTACAGAGCCATCAGTTTGATCAGCTTGGCAGCCAAGGTGTACGGTAAAATTATTGAACGGAGAATGCGCGTGAAGTCCGATAGAATGTTGTGCGAGGCACAAGGGGGTTTCAGGTCTGGAAGAGGATGTTCGGATCAAGTCTTCTCACTCCGCAACATCGTAGAGAAGCATCTGGCAGTGGGCCGGAAGGTTTTCTGCGGTTTTGTAGATCTGGAGAAGGCATTTGACAGAGTTGTGCGAAAGAGACTTTGAGATGAGAAAGGGCATGCTCCGTTGGTTCGGGCATATAGAAAGAATGCCAGAGGAAAGAATGACAAAACAGATATATAATGTGAAAGTGGAAGGATGCAGGTGCCGGGGAAGACCTAGACTATCTTACCACGACCAAATAAACTGAGTCTTATCTGATGGAAAAGTCAAGAGTCTCCGTAACCGGCGAGCGTGTATGAGACGAACTATGAGAGTCGAGGAAGCCAGAGAGGTATGTAAGGAAAGAACCTGTTGGAACTCTGTACTCTCTGCCTACCCCGCAAGGGATCTGGCGTGAGGTTATACATACATACATACAATTCAATTTTAATTTTACAAGCTTTTATTGAACTTACAATGTTCATATGCCTGTCTGTCTTTCCGGTTCAAATTTGTGACCCATTTTTCAAGCACTTGCGGATATCCGAATGAGCTGAAATTTGGCATACGTATGTGAGTCCGATGAAAATGCAATAATATGATACCATAGAGCTAGTTTGATGATGGAAAAATTATGTCTACACCTCCACGGTTTCACTCATTAGCATTCATCCCTTTTCATGTCCCATTTTTGGGCTTAGAAATAAAATTAGGTTGAGCAAAATTGTTTTATGTAGATACCATACTCTTGATCCAAAAGATCGTATTTTAGCGGATCGAAAAGGTGAGTCTTCGTAATCGGCGTTAATGAGACCGTGGCGAGAGAGGAGCAGGAAACTGTTAGAAATTTGCACTGTCTGCCTACAACGTAAGGGATCCGGCATGATGAGACAGATAATAATCTATCTATCTACATCATCACGTCACACTTCTTGCGGGGTAGGCAGCGAGTACAGAGTTCCAACAGGTTCGTTCCTGACAGCCCTCTCTACCTTACAGATAAATAGATACTATTTAGAATTTAGATAAAATACATGATTTATTCATTCGGGGGTGTGTTAGTCGGAACAGAGAGCTGATTCTATTCTTACACACTTTTATCAACTTCTTTAGGCATGATATTTATCTATATTTATTGCATGGCGTCCGTGTCAAACAAGATTCGAGTGACGTAAATGGTGCAAAAGACGTGCTCTTTTTATCTTGTGGAGTGGCCATCTTGGGTATTCTTTAGGCCGCAGGGCTTTTAGACATGGATAAAATATATTTAACTTTTTTTATCAGGGGGGGGGGGGGTGTTTATAAATGGCAAGGTTAGAGGATGGACTGTGACCTTAACGGGGATTTGTTGTTTATTTATTTTTATTGGAATAGCTGTTGCCCACAGTTTTGCCTTTATTGTTTATTTATATTCACGTCTGGCATCTTAGATTTATTTTTGTATTTATTAGGAAACCAACGCCTTGGGCGCAGTCGGACGATTTCACCTGATATCTCAAGTAACACGAGTCTCGGGGCATTAAGGTGAATCTGTGTATTGTTGTGTTCCTATATATTTTTCAGACATTGTTAATCGTTCGAACGTTGTGTAATTGAATGGTTGAATTGTTATATCAATTTTAATATTGAGTTGGTCTAGCGAGACCAATGAGGTAATCTTTACATTATAATAGCCAGCTGCACTATTCGCCATTACGAATGGTGCGGCTGGCAATAATTGAATCCAATATATATGCTTTAGCTGGTTTGACTTCTAGGTCGAACAATCTTCACGAATTCCACTTGGTGGAGTGTAACCTAATCTCTTGACTAAACAGTAAGACAGTATATTTTTTTGGGACTAAGCGCGCCACACATTCCCACTATTGTAACTCCCGTAAGCCAGGATCCACAATTGTCTCCTTAGATAACACCAAGGTTTTAACATTGGGGTGTCCCGGGAAGCGTTTGAATTGCCTTCGAACCCGCGGCTAATTTAATTAGAAAGAAAATCAGGAGGAGTAGGAAAAATAAAAAGTGAGACAGTGTATGCTGATTTACAAGGAAGGTTTGTGGAATGATTGTTTGTTAAGCCGGTCCTGGTTGAGCCAAATTGGAAGTCATGTGGGCAGTTTTATTCATTCCAACAGCGAATGACTACAAATTTATATCCATCGCACCGCACTGGGTCAGTGTGGTGAAGTGTGACTCATTTTCTCTTAGCTCGATTTGTGGAACAAGGCCTTAGCCCAGCAGTGTCACGGCATAGATGCGGTATAGGCTGGTTTACTTTATCGGTCACTAGATCAACGACCTTACAATCTTGCTTTTTTTTCAAAAACATCTCTAGTATCAGGCTAGTAAAATATTTCGAATGGATTAAAAATTAGACAAAATAAGTACAGCAATATTTCGCAAGCGGGGGTGATCTAATAACGCATCCCCATTTCTTATCGTAACCCCAAACACTTTCATTACCACTTTTTTTTTAGAATTTTCTTGATTCTAAAAAAAACACAGACGTTTGTTTTAGAAAATACACTCTTTGTCCGACGTAAGATTAAAACGCAAGACCTCGTCATTTTCGCCCTTTTCTTTCCCTCGATTTGAGACCAACGCAAGAGTTAAAAAAATCCAAACAGTAAGATATTAAATTCGCATGTCCGAATAGTGGGGAATAATTTCTTATCGGGAAATCATCCCCAATATCCGGCTTCTCCGCCGCCTGTTTTCGGTACGCATCCCGCCTTTGTCCGGAATTATGTGAGCTATTATCATTAGAGGCAGATGACGATGGCGGTTCGTGTCTTATCTTTCGCTAACTTGCCCCGCTGTGTCGTCAACCTTGAGGCCGACTGTGAGGCTCGCCCCCTATTACATGGGACCTAGCATCACCGGGGAAAGGTAGGTGTACAAGACCTCGTCATTGTCTCCTTGTTTTCCTTCCTGTTAAAAAATCCGAACAGAAAGATATAAAATACGCATGGCCGAAGAGCGACATAATTTCCTATCGGGGAATCGTCCCAAATATCCCCGGGGCTGATCGCCGTCTGTTTTTGCCACGTCTCCCGCCTTTGTCTGGAATTATGTAAGCTATTATTATTAGAGGCAGATGACGATCCCGGTTCGTGTCTTATCTTGCTGGCTGGCCCCGCTGTACCGCCGACCTTTTATAAATTAGGAGTCTCCGTAAGTCTCCGTAAGCGGCGAACGTGCATGGGATGAACTATAAGAGTGGAAGAAACCAGAGTTCTGTATGGAAAGAACCTATGTAAACTTTGCACTTTCTTGCGACTTATCATTACTGCCTGCTCTGAAAGAAAAAAAGAAAAAAACATTTATTTCAACAATACACTACAGAACAGAATAAATAGACAGTTATATAAAGTAAGGCACAAGTTATGTGGGGCCAAACAGGACACTGCCTGAGCATATTGCTGCACTATGGTTATAGTGCAGCGCTGGTATTCTGGCAGAACCTTTGTAAGTGGCGTCACGGGTAATAAAATTACCATTACATATATATAAAATAAAAAAGACAGTAAATAAATATGTATGCAGAAAAAACTAACATAAATAACCAAAACAACACTCAGTTCAGAAGAAGACAGAAACAATATTAAATAATGCAAGTAATACAATACAAATAAATACAATTACATTGATAGTAAGAATTGTGTTACTTTCTCTGTCTCTGCAAGGGATCTGGCGTGATTATAAAGATAAATTGATATATAATGAAATGAGGCGCTTATAGCGTTGTGATACTGTGCTGTTCGTAGCGATTGCAATATTTGGCTGGGTCTTGCTGAGATAGGTGACTATTTGAGGCATTGCCTCCATGCTTCGGAAGGCACGTTAAGCCCTTATCCCCGGATACCACTTCATATGGTAGTCGTTAAGCTGTGATGGAAGCCTTATCACCTTGAAAGGTTCCAACAACAGGAGGCTACAAACCTGCCTCCATCAATCCGCACTGGGTCCTCGTGATGGAGTATAACCTTATCCCTTTCACCTTTATTTGTGAGACAACGCCTTCTCCCAGTAGTGCGACAGTGTACGCTGGTATAGGGAAGGAAGGAAGCTAGAGTATATCTCTTTTGTAATTACAGTCTCATTAGAAACGGCGCATGGTTTGACTGGAAATAAACTTAGGCAAAAATTAATTGTGAAAGAATTTAATTACAAATAAAATATTTGGTTTTATTACGGTTTATTTTTGGTTTTTAAGTTCCCGTCGTTTCAAGCACAGCACCCATGGTCACAGGAGGGAATAAGGCATTTGAAGACTAAACTAATTGTTATTCCGGAATACCGGAGGGGGATTAATTTAATTGCAATTGAAATTTCAATTGATTGATCCTGCAATTAAGAAATTGATTAAATAATGCCCAACACTGGCTGGCAATCCTAGTCTTGATCCTAGAAAGTTTATAATTAATCCTAGTTTGGACCCAGTGTTATTATGATTTCTCTATCAAACCATTTTCAAGAAACTAGAACTGTGCCAGCTATAATACAAATAGCCTCACCCCCGACTGCATGAACCACACAGATTTGGAAAAATATACGCACATATTCAGTTAGTCTTGCACTTATTAAGGGTCCTTTACGATGGTAAGTCGCTGTGATTGCCAATTAGTGCAATCTGATTCTATATTCTATATACCAATTAGCAACATCGTGAATTGATTGACGTGCTTTCCACATCGGTATATCAATATCGACAGAGATAACCAATAATGCGTCTAACGTTAAAATATTGCAATGATAATTTGAAATCTTTTACTACTCCTAAGAGTTTACTTTCGAATATCACGTTGAATACGATTAACATATTTTTGCTTATTTCTACACAATTTTAACGTAGTTCTATTTAGAGCATAAGCTCTTCATGCCATACTGGAAGCTATTGAATGGTTTAAGGAAACAGGTGAAAGCTTTAGTGCGTTTTAGTGACGGCGTTCTAGGTATAGTAAAATCTCTCTCTTAGCTACAACGCCGTTATTAAACCTGTGTTAAGATATATCATATTCAAGAATCTTTTCGTAATCTATCTATCTATGTCATTATGCCAGATCCTTAGCATTGTCCCTGAGATATAATCGCGTATTGGCTGCATAAAGGTTACGCGAAAGCTAGATATTCGTGATACAAAGACCTTCTTGGTCTATTGGTGGCAGGGCGCACTAAAACACCATGTGCACCAGCCGCAGCTGGCAATTAAATCCTAGATTAAAATCCTACGCCGGACAAAATGAAGTATTGTGAAAAATTGTGCACGAAATAATGGTCATAGATTTGCCCCGTATTTATCGAATTTGGACAAAATTTTGTCAAAATGTGGATGAACAGAACACGACTTCTCTCGTCAGTCTTAGGTATTTGGAAAATATACGCGCGATGATATGACTTTAAATAAATCCTATCAATCCTAAATGTAAATACAGCAATTACAATAAATTTTATGAAAATTAACACAAAAAGCGAAACATAACAAAATACATGACATAATTTAAATGCGTGGTTACATTTTCTCAGAATAAAACTCAGACAAAAACCTCTAAATACCTCATAAATTCAATTTGAATATGAGGGCGAAATATAAACGGGCAGCGCTCGGTGACATGTCCCAAAGCCAGGACTTGCAATGAAATATGCAGAAAGGGTACTGTCGAGCTACATAGAATCCGTGCAGGTAGCAGGATGGTCACAAAATAGGTACACAGAAGGTCCACTCCATAATTGAGACTAAACGATCGTAAATAGAACAAGCGCCTCTCAATTGCGCTACTCGATAACTATAATACACCAATAGGCTGAAGTGGAGTCCTGTATGGCCCCACACAACTTGTGCTGTTCCTGTTTTACGTATCTAATTCCTATTTTCTGTAGTGTGTTGGTCAAATAAATGCTTTTCTTTCTTTCTTACTAATTGTGACGTTATAAGATCTATTAGGTGAGCAATTTTTAAGGATTGACATGTCATCCTCCAGTCGACTACTACTAACTATTCACTCATTTAGCATGATGACCCACAAATGTGCATCAACCGGATTGCATTGTTAGCGCACAGTCGACCATCGGCAAACTGTAAAAGGGCGTTCACACGGACGCTCTTTCAATCTTTTTCGCTTTGCGCCGAAGCGCAGTACAGCGCTTTCAAAAAAATGTACGCTCTGCTAATTACTTTAGTCCAGCGCTTTACAAACGCTCGATGAAAAAGCGTCCGTGCGAACGCCCGCTTAAACAATAATTAGACAACACACGAAATTAAGTAATGTTTTATTCCAATTGATCTAATTTAATAAGGCTTTTCTTAAATACCTTATAATATAGATACGTTTCATTACAATTTGATCACTTGGGTGAATTATTGTTGAATGAACACCCGGCAAATCACCACATACAACATTTTGTTGTTTGGTATTATTAAAAAACATAAGTGATTCCTTTAACTGCTCCGTGTTGGCCAAGTGACCCTAGATCGGAGAAAGTGTAGCTTATCTGTGGAAAAAATCAGAACCTGGTTTAATACTAGTATACTAGTAATATCGTCGACAATAAATGACTGTATACAATATACCTCTCCTACCCCTGCTCGGGAATACAGGCGCGACTATGTGATCCTTTACACGGCCTCAGTATGGCGGATTACGTAAGTACAATTCTTACCTGAGGCGATAAGATTTTTCCATTATGTAAAAAATTACTCTTCTTTGTATGTCTCTAATAATTTTGAATTGTAGTAGTGAGTGAGCCTTCTGTATTTTATTCCTCTATGCTTGGGTCGCAACCAGCCACCGTGAAACAAGCTAAGACCACGTTCAGATTTGTGTTATTGCGTTTTGTATTGGTACTACGGGATAGTTGAGCTCGCGAATCCCATGAGTATTCTGTTTTACTCAGAACGTTGTTGAAGATATCTGCTGATCCAGTATTGCGAGTGATGAGATTAATCTGGGAATAATAAATTATATATTTATGATTTATTTACACGACATATGTAAAAGTTAAGCTATGAATTGCGATTATTGACATTGCACCTTATATTTTTAGTTTGACTAATTTACTGCGTAAAGATAAATCATTTATCGTTTTTCCGAGATAAGTATTTTGTATGCATTGGCATAATATAGTTATTAAGCAACAATAATGGAGTATCAAAATAGGTAAACAAATTGTCATTGTCAATTGTCAGTGATTGTTGCAGATTTCGATGCGTACAAAACATGAAACAAAATAGTGATAAGATGTCATTTTTAATTATTGTACTTATTAAATTCCTAATACATAGTGACTGGCTACGTACAGCTTAAACTGGTGAGTCAACAAGCATGATTTGTGCATAGGAGTTTCTTATATGAAGTAGATGAGCACTAAGGAAGATTTTCAAAACCCTTATCCTAAAAGGGTCAAAATAGTAAAACATTTTATTTATTTTGTTAGTTAAATATTTTATGGATGGTATATCACATCAGCTATAAGGCTAGCTTTAAAATATTTTGTAAGTTGATACCTATTTTATTTAAAACAAAATACACAGGAGTTAAAATTATCGCAACAAAAGAAATCTCTAATCTAAACGCGACTTTATTCTCACATTTAAACTGTACCGCGCGAACGTGTGAAGATTATATACTAGCTACTAGCCCTATTCTTATTCACATAGCATAGAAACTATGAGTTAGACCGAGTTCATGGCGGTAATATTTAAAAAGAAACATCCTATAACTCTCTATAAAGTTATTTTATTAACTAAAACGCAACATACCTTGTTAATGGTCGCAACTCTATCTAGAGCGTGTATGAGACGAACTATGAGAGTGGAGAAAGTCAAAGAGAGAGGAGTATGTAAGGCAAGAACCTGTTGGAACTCTGTACTCTCTGCCTACCCCGCAAGGGATCTGGCGTGATAATATAGATAGATAGATAGAACTCAGGTCGAGTTCTATTTTGTACTTTTCTATATTTATACCATTACGATAGATCTCTTTTAGGATACGCGGATAGTACAGATTCCAACAGGTACTTTCCTTTCAGGCTTCTCTGGCTTCTTTCACTCTCATAGTTTGTCTCTTACACGATCGTTTGCTACGGAGACTCTTGACTTGCCCTTCAGATAAAATACAGTCTATTTGGTCATGGTAAGGCAGTCTAGATCTTCCCCGGTACCTATATCCTTCCAATTTCGCAATGTATATCTATTTTGTTGCAACTTCAGGTTATTTAAAATCTATTTTAAAGGTAAAATACGATGCCAACTTAGTTCGTGCTTATAGAATAAGTTCAGTTATTCATTCCACTTTAAGCCTTATTAAATCTTTACAATTTCAATTATTAATTGTAATAAACACACAGATGGCCGTTATCAAACTGTCTTTATTTTACGTTCATACAAGTATCAGTTCGCCGTGTACCCACATCTTAAAATATAAATTCTTATAATTACTACATCTTCCCCTTATTATAAAAATAAAAATAAACAACTTTAATTAAACATCAAAGAAAACTTAAATACCTTAATTAAATACCATTACCTAACACACTCTTTTCTTTTTAAGAAATGTTTGTAATATATTACGATACAAATTACAATCACACATTAAAAACGAAAATATACTTGGGGTAACATTAACATCAGATCCATGCAGGAATCGAACCCGCGAGTAGTAGCTACGAGTACGAGCTAATGGAGTCGGCATATTATAAATTTTAATTCAAGTGAGATAAGCAAGTAATATGAACAGTTTCAAAGTGACACAATTATTTATAGCTAAACAATTATAAACAAATGTAAAACAAAGTTATACTTATTTATTGAAAAATAACGCAAGTTTGTCTCGGGCCTTTATAGCAGCATCTCTGATGCGTGGACTGTGCGGAACAGGCGTATTTATAGGGGAATGATAAGCCGAATTATCAGACGGCGTCGTTGATTCGTTACCTACACTGGGATCAACCTTCTTTCTTTCGGGAGAGAAAGAAAGTGTTGATGTACTCTCTCGTTCACTTGTCCGAATTAAGTGACGCCTATTCCTTCTAAACGTTCGTCCCGAGCGGTCCGAGAGAAGGTACGAGCGCGGCTGCGACGCGTGCGCCTCGACGCGCATCCGCCGGCGCGCGGCCCCGTCCGCCACGATAACGCGCTCACCGACTTTTAACTTTGGAAGATCATGAGCATGCAAATCGTAATATTTTTTGTTAATCATACGATTACGATGTATATTCGCGAAATCCTGTCTATTATTTCTATCAGGTTTCAATTTGTTATCATTAATCGGAAGTCGCGTATTAAGCCGACGCCCCATCAATAATTGCGATGGTGAAGATACTCCATCGCGTGGTGTGGCTCTCAAATTTAGCAATCCTAAATAATAATCAGATCCGGAACAAAGTGACTTTTTAATTATATTTTTTACCGTTCTCACCGCGCGTTCGCTGAGACCGTTGGATTGAGCGTAATTAGGAGAAGTCGTAGTGTGCTTAAAACACCATTCAACACAAAATCGACGAAAGTCGTTCGAGCCATACGCCGGTCCGTTGTCCGTTACCAATTCTGCGGGAATTCCATGTCTAGCGAATTGATCTTTTAACGCAAGAATAACGGACCTCGACGTTATATTTACTAACGGACTAACTTCTATAAAGTTCGAATAATAATCTACTAAAATTAGGTAGTTCTTTTGGTAGCAGGTAAATATGTCCGAACCTACCTTCCTCCATGGTATTTCTGGAACAAAGTGAGGTATCATGGGTTCCTTACAAGGACGTGCCGCATGCTCTGCACATACTACACATGCGCGTACGGCGCGTTCAATGTCGCGACACATGCCGTTCCAGAACATGACGTCACGTGCCCGCCGCTTGCATCGATCTATACCCAGATGCCCCTCGTGCACTCGCCCTATCATGTCAGCTCTAAGCGACTTAGGTATAAATACCAAATTATCCTTAAAAATAATTCCTTCGATATACTCCATAGTTTCTTGATATGGCCAGTGCGGTTGAACACTTGGATCAGCGTCATCTTTGTATCTGGGCCACCCATTAAGGATATAGTTCTTCAAAATTATACATTCATTATCGTTCTGAGTAGCGTCTTTAACATTTTGTAATTTTAGGTCGCTAAATCGTACATTTTGTAACAAAAAACAGGACTGGCCTTCTACATCCGCACTTACCCTATCATGCATTAATTCGGGCAGAGCTGCTCGTGACAATGTATCTGCCAAATACATGTACTTTCCAGGTTTATATTTAACCTCGAAATCATAACATTGTATACGGAGCATCATCCTCTGCAAACGAGCAGGCACAGCATCCAACCCTTTTTTAAATAAAGCCTCCAATGGCTTGTGATCTGTTTCAACCAATACGTCTGCACATCCATAGACGTATTGGTGAAACCGCTCCAGCGCAAAAACTATAGCGAGCATCTCTTTTTCGATCTGCGCATATCTACTTTGAGCGTCCGTGAGCGTCGCAGATGCGAACTCAACCGGACGGCCTCCTTGCAGCAGCGCCGCACCCAGCGCAACTGCGCTGGCGTCCACCGTCACTACGATGGGCAGCTCGTTAGAGTACAGCGCCAATACTGGCGCTTTGCAAAGACTTTCTTTTAATCGTGAAACTGCTGCGTCGTGTGTTGCTTCCCAACACCACTCAATGTTCTTTTTAAGGAGAAACCTAAGAGGACTCGCCAATTCTGAGTAATTGGGAATAAACCTAGCTAAATAATTAACCATTCCCAAAAACCTTTCCAGAGAAGTGCGGTCTTTTGGACAAGGCATTTCCTTTATAGCCCTGAGTCTATGGTCGTCTATTTTCATACCTTCAGCACTAAAGGTATGGCCCAAATATGACACTTGTTCCACACAAAACACGCATTTATCACGATTAAATTTAATACCTACTTCGCGCGCCCTGTCTAATAACATTTTCAATCTGTTATCGTGTTCTTGCTTAGAAACACCCCATACGATGACGTCATCAATAAAAGAATCTACCCCATCTATATCTTCCAACACCTGCCTTATCTTTGCATGGAAAACCTCACTCGCGCAATTAATGCCGTAGGGAAGGCGTAGAAATTGGTACCTGCCAAATGGTGTACCAAAAGTACAAAGATCAGCACTCTGATCATCTAGCTGGACCATCCAGAATCCAGATCGGGCGTCTAATTTGCTAAAATATTTTGCGCCATATAGCTTAGTCGCAATTTCCGTCAAGGTGGGGAGAGGGTAATGCGCTCGCCGCACAGCGCGGTTCAGCGGTCGCGGATCAAGGCATACACGAAACTGCCATCTTTTTTAGCAGGCAACACTATAGCATTCACCCACGGCGTCGGATGCGACACCTTCCTGATTATGCCCATATGTATCATACGATCCAGTTCACTTTTTAATTTATCTCTTATACCCATCGGAATTTTTCTTACAGGGCATATCGACGGACTTGCATTATTTTCCAGTACAATTCTGTATTGTCCAGGAAGTTTCCCAACTCCATGAAATAAGTCAGAGTATGTGTTAACATTAATACTAAAAATTCGTTTAACAAGACCTAATTCCTCACAAGTATATTTGCCAAGAACACTTTGACAATCAGAATTTGCTATCATAAAATTGATTAAATAATTTCGTTGTTTGTATGACCATAACATACTGCAAGAACCTAGAATAGGAATATTATTTCCACAAAACGATTGGGCTGTAATATATGATGGCTTTAAATCCTCTGGGCAAAAACCTAATTTATTAAATAGATTTAAAGATAAAACATTTAGATCCGACCCTGTATCTAATTTAAAACATACAATCATTCCATTTCGACAGAGAGATAATTTTTCAAACCACTTACTGTCTCCGCTTCTAGTCTCTAAGGTATCAATACGAAACAGCTGATCACTTTCATCGTCACACTGATGCACTTCGTATACGCCTCTATTGAATCTGCTCGGGCACATTCTACGAAAATGGCCACGATTGTAACACAAAAAACACTTGACATTGCGCGCGGGACACTGAATGTTCTCTGAATGAGCACCACCACACGCGCCACACTTGGCCACTACGTTGTGTTGAGGTACGAGCGCGCCGCGGCGGCTGCGCCCGTCAACAGCGTCACTGCGCCCGCGCGAGCGGCCTGCGCGCACGGCGCGCGTGCTCCCGCTGTTTGGCCGGTTGTATGCGCGCGATCCGTACACCACATCGACGACTCCGCTTCTCGAACCTTCTCCGAAGTTTGTACTTTCAATCTGACGATTCTCCTCAATTGAAATCTCGTTAGCCTGGCAAATTCTAACGGCTTTATCCAGCATCAGGTCCTCCGTCCTTAATAATCTGTCGCGCAACGCGCTGTCTGTGATACCACACACAATTCTATCACGAATCAAGCCATCTTCTAGGTGTTCGAACTCACAATACTGGCTGAGCAGTCGCAATGCCGTGACATATGTATCTATGGTTTCGCCGTTTTCTTGATTTCGTGTGAAGAAACGAAATCTTGCCATTGTAGTGTTATACCGCGTGCCAAAATAGTCATTAAACTTTTTAATAATAACATCGATATCGTCTTGATCTTCAGATTTAGCAAACTTAAATGTTGAGAATATATCATATCCCTGGGGTCCCACAAGATTGACCAATAAACTGGATTGTATATCTTTCGCTTCTTTACACACCCCAGACGCCTTTAGAAATACCTTAAATTGTTTGAGCCATCGGCGCCATGTATCCGCTCTGTTGGCCGGGCCACCTTCCAGTGTTAACTCGACTGGAGGCCTCGCGTGCTCCATAATTATTGTATCACAATATTTCTATTCGCAAATGTAATTAAAGTCAATTTCCTATTGGAATTTCACAACTGACTCAATAAAAGTAAATATTTGGTGCACCGCTGTCACCATGTAATAAACACACAGATGGCCGTTATCAAACTGTCTTTATTTTACGTTCATACAAGTATCAGTTCGCCGTGTACCCACATCTTAAAATATAAATTCTTATAATTACTACAAAAATTGAAATGATATTATTAATTTTAAACTACATTTTCCACAGGCGAGTCTTAGATTCTGTGACACTATTGGTTCAAGAAGGTTGCAATTTTATACACAAAGCCGTTTATTATAATGTACGCAAACATTATTTTGTTTTGACGGATTTTTACAAAATCAGAGCCCTAAGGGCTTTTTCTAAAAAGTATGAGATGCTATAAATTTTACGCAGACTCGACGGTACTACCGCTTTTCTAAAGAACAAAAATCGCTTCATGGCTCTAGTGGCACATAATGTGACTGGATTACTACTGAGAACTGTTAATTCAAAATATGAAATCGTTGCCGGTATAATGGTATAATAGACTCTCTTTATATTACATGGAAACCTGAAATCGTCATCGACATATACGGTAAGCAGTGTTAAATAATGCAAACCGGCTAAATAAATAGATAATCGGCTACTTTCGGCTTCGCAGGGCGTCGTCTCTATCACTCAGTACATTATTTGACGTTTCATCACTTTCGTCAGTCGTTTTTGTCACATAATATATTGATTGTCAGAGACGACGCTCTACGAAACCGAAAGTAGCCGATTATTTCCTTCTTTAGCGGATGTGCATTATTTACCGCCGCTTATAGTAAGTAGCCGTACGGGCTACTTTGTGATGTACACAGTACAAAAGCATCACCTCTGCTTGGGGAATAAAGGCTTTCAAACTCTAAATCTTCATAAATATCAGCACCATAATCATTCGCGACTTATAATTCTCTTAACAACAATTATTTAGCTTTAAAATTAGACATGGGTGCAATAATCGTAAATAAAGCTAGTAACATACTCCGCACATAGCAGTATTAATAACTACGAGACAAGACACATCTAATAATAACAAACTGCATTTCTCGAGTGAATTTAGAGTGGAATACACACAGTCATTATGAATGGCCAGCAATTTCGCGAGTTATGAACTGAGTATCCAGAAACAACTGAGCTTAGAATGAAAATATTGAAATTAGCGTGACGCTAGAGAGTTAATATACCATCATTGTCACACTCCAAATTTGCTGAATAAACATGAACGTGACAGCGCGATTGCTCGCTAGCGTCACCCTAATATCAAAGATGGAAATCCATGCATCAAATTTTTCGTGCTTAGCCTTCAGTTAATGCTATTAACCTAAAGTTTTTGCACTATTGCCGTAATGTATTAACGCAACATAGTATTAACTGTTCCGTATTTCCGTACTTTTAAAGGGCAATAACAAAAATCTATCGTAGCTCCATAAAAAAACGAGTTCATAAAAAATGACGTAAAAGACACAACGCGTTTTTTTTCCTAATGAAATTTTTACCATTAATGTGTTAACTATCTATCTATATATATCACGCCAGATCCCTTTCGGGGTAGGCAGAGACCTTGTTAACTAAAATAACATAATTCATTTTATTAACCTGAAATAAAATGCTGCAAAGTCACTCTTTCTATACGTATTATTTCAAATATCACACAATCAAGAGGTTTTTGATTAAAAACATTTTTTTTAACATTTTGTGTAACTTTAATAGGTACTATCATATATAACCTGACATCCATACATTCAAAATCCAAGAAAACTCATTTATTGAATTTATGAGGTATTTAGGTTTTTGTCTGAGTTTTATTCTGAGAAAATGTGGCCGCGCATTTAAATAATGTCATGTATTTTGTTATGTTTCGCTTTTTGTGTTAATTTTGATTAAATTTATTGTAATACCTGTATTTACATTTAGGATTGTTAGGATGTATTGAAAGTCATATCGCGCGTTTTTTCCAAAGACTTAAGACTGACGAGAGAAGACGTGTACTGTGCATCCACATTTTGACAAAATTTTGTCCAAATTCGATAGATACGGGGCAAATCTATGACCATTATATCGTGCACAATTTTTCACAATACTTCATTTTGTCCGGCGTAGGATTTTAATCTAGGATTTAATTGCCAGCTGCGATTAGTGCACATGGTGGTTTGGTGCGCCATACCACCATTAGACCAAAGAGGTCTTTGTATCACGTAGATCTAGATTTCGCTCAACCTTTACGCAGCGAATACGCGATTATATCTCAGGGACAATGCAAGAGATCTGGCGTAATGATATAAATAGATAGATTACGAAAAGATTTTTGAATATGATATATCCTAACACAGGTTTAATAACGGCGTTGTAGCTAAGAGACAGATTTTACTATACCTAGATCACCGTCACTAAAACGCACTAAAGCTTTCACCTGTTTCCTGAAACCATCTCAATAGCTTCCAATATAGCATGAAGAGCTTATGCTCTGAATAGAACTACGTTAAAATTGTGTATAAATAAGCAAAACTATGTCAATCGTATTCAACGTGACATTCGAAAGTAAACTCTAAGGAGTAGTGAAAGATTTCAAATTATCTGTGCAATATTTTAATGTTTGACGTATTGTTTTTTATCTCTATCGATATTGATATACCGGTGTCGGAAACACGTCAATCAATTCATGATGTTGCTAATAGGTATATAGAATATAGAATCAGATTGCACTAATTGGCAATCAAAGCCACTTACCATCGTAAAGGACCCTTAATAAGTGCAAGACTAACTGAATATGTGCGTATATTTTGCCAAATGTGTGTGGTTCATGTAATCAGGGGTGAGCCTATTGGTATTATAGCAGGCACATTTTTAGTTTCTTGAAAATGGTTTGATAGAGAAATCTTAATAACACTTGGTTTGGACCAAGTGTTATTAAAACTAGGATTACTAATAGACTTTCTATAACAAATATAACCAAAATTTGACCAAACTAGAATTCGAACCTAGGATTATTGGATAGGAAATTGATTAAATAATGCCCAACACTGGCTGGCAGTGTTGGGCATTATTTAATCAATTTCTTAATTGCAGGATCAATCAATTGAAATTTAATTGCAATTAAATTAATTCCCCTCCGGTATTCCGGAATAACAATAAGTTTAGTCTGCAAATGCCTTAGTCCCTCCTGTGACCATGGGTGCTGTACTGTACTTGAAACGACGGGAACTTAAAAACCAAAAATAATAAAACTAAATATTTTATTTGTAATTAAATTCTTTCACAATTAATTTATGCCTAAGTTTATTTCCAGTCAAACCATGCGCCGTCTCTAACGAGACTGTAATTACAAAAGAGATATACTCTTGCTTCCTTCCTTCCCTATATCAGCGTATACTGTCGCACTACTGGGAGAAGGCGTTGTCTCACAAATAAAGTTGAAAGGAATAAGGTCATACTCCATCACGAGGTGGGTCCTCGTGATGGAGTATGACCTTGCGGATTGATGGAGGCAGGTTTGTGGCCTCCTGTTGTTGGAACCTATTAAGGTGATAAGGCTTCCATCACAGCTTAACGACTACCATATGAAGTGGTATCCGGGGATAAGGGCTTAACGTGCCTTCCAAAGCATGGAGGAAATGCCTCAAATAGTCACCTATCTCAGCCAGACGCAGCCAAACGTTGCAATTGCTACGAACACCACGTTATCACAACGCTATGTGTTGGTCAAATAAATGTTATTTCTTTCTTTCTTTCAGAGCAGGCAGTAATGATAAGTCGCAAGAAAGTGTAGAGTTTCAACCTTTTCCTTCCATACAGACTTCTGGTTTCTTCCAATCTTATAGTTCATCCCATGCACGTTCGCCGCTTACGGAGAGTTACGGAGACTTCTAATTTATAAAAGGTCGGCGGCACAGCGGGGCAAGCCAGCTAAAGATGAGACACGAACCTGGATCGTCATCTGCCTCTAATAATAATCTATCTATCTATCTATCTATATCATCACGCCAGCTCCCTCGCGGGGTAGGCAGAGAGTACCAACAGGTTCTTTCCTTACATACCTCTCTGGCTTCCATTATAGCTTACATAATTCCGGACAAAGGCGGGAGACGTGCCAAAAACAGACGGCGATCAGCCCCGGGGATATTGGGGACGATTCCCCGATAGAAAATTATGTCGCTCTTCGGCCATGCGTATTTTATATCTTTCTGTTCGGATTTTTTAAGCGGAAGGAAAAAAAGGAGACAATGACGAGGTCTTGTACACCTACTTTTCACCGGTGATGTTAGGTCCCATGTAATAGGGGGCGAGTCTATTGCCATATCCCTTTCAGACCCAAGACGAAGTTAATAGATAAAATCAGACTTTTTTTAATTATTCTGATATATTATGGTCACGCAATCATAATTACACATTTTTTTTCAGGATTTTCTGACGCTGTCTTAGTTTTTCAGGGGGCGTACAATTGTGTCTATTTCGGCCTATCTTAACATGAGTCACAAATGTGACTGTCACAATTGTTTTAATTTGGGCCTTACCCTTTTAGTGTTACAACTATAATAATCACAATTATATGAGATTGGACCTTACCTAGTAGGTATTACAACAGCAAATTTGTAATTAAAGTCACAAATATAGACAAAATATTTATTGAGCAATCAAATTGTAAAAAAATAACAAATATATTTATTATTTTAGATCAAAAATCAGTCTTAATCAACTCTTAAACAGCAGTCAATTGTTGTTATAAACATGAAAAAAAAACAGTTTAAGTCTTTTGTCAAACATACGAGTAAATATACGTCACAATTTTTATTTTATTACATTACATTACGCAACGCGCTCGAGAATGGCTAGTACAACCTGACAGTCTGCACTTACGAGGAGCATTGAGGGTATTAAAAATAGGCCAATGATTGTAACCATCCAGCCGTTTGTCAGTTGTGGTTAGAGTGGCAGGAACATATTCGGAGGTAGATGGCATTTCAACTAATTCCAAATTGTGTCTAGTCATCTTCCTGGTTGGCTCACCTAATTAATACTCCAATATTGATATTGGGAAAGCGAACAAATCGATTGTTTCTTTGCTCCTCATATTTTTTCTGTACTCAAACCAGGAGGCCACCATCGCAAGATCAAACAGTTGCAGAATGACTTTCACAGTCCATTTGCTTTATTTGATCCATGTTGTGTATGTTTCCATCATTTGACCGCACAATACGACCTCTCCCATATTTCGGTTGTAATTGGTGACAATAGAGGGACACGAAATACTTTTATATGTTCGTGACTTCTTGTCCCAACGGACTACAGATGTAGCGGAGTCTCACCATGAATTGTTGACCCAATTAGCACGCTTTTGTTATTCATCCACTTAACCACACAAAGATTATCGTCAGGGCTACAAATCTCCTCCCACTCTCCCCTTTTTATATTCCTGTCCTTTTTGAATTCGTGGTAATCCTTCTTAAACTTGTTTGCCATTGAAGTTACTGTTCCTTCAAAATTTGTTGTATCTCTGCCATCAATCCAATGGTCCTGAAATATCGATCTCGTTTCGATTGCTTCTAAGGGTTTGTAGGAGTATATCGTCTTTTGAATCGCTGGTAAATGCGCTATCTCGGTTGATATCGTCAACTTCCCCATTAGAAATGTCGTCGATATCAGCGATCTGAAACAAACACTCGAAAACCGCATCATCTGACATGTAAAGATGACAAGACATCTGAGAATGTTGAAGTCTTTGACAAAATACTATATGTGTTTGCAGAATATGTTCGGGACGGCCTGATACAATTGTGACTTAATTTTTTGAACTGATCCAATGGTTGTGAAATATTACTAAAACAAATGAAAAATACTATCATTACAACAGTTAATCATCAATAAATCATATTCAGTAGTATATAAAAAAAAGGACGTAAATAATCAAAATAGGTACTTACAGGTACAATCGTACGAGCCTTAGCCCGTCGTTTTATCTATTTAAATAATATTGTTTTTTTCGTTTGAAATTAGCATCACAATTGTGTTGGCCAGGTCCGTAAGGGATATACCGGGCACAATTCCTGACATTAGACCCATACTGGGAATATTTTGATAGAAAAACTAACAGTAATTTCTTTCAGTTCTCTCATTTATTCATTTTCATTTAGGTCTAATTATAATTCTAATTTATAAAAGGTCGACGACACAGCGGGGCAAGTTAGCGAAAGATAAGACACGAACCGGCATCGTCATCTGCCTTTAATGATAAAAGCTCACATAACTCCGGACAAAGGCGGGATGCGTGCCGAAAACAGGCGGCGGTGAGGCCGGATATTGGGGACGATTTCCCGATAAGAAATTATTCCCCGCTATTCGGACATGCGTATTTAACATCTTACTCTTTGAATTTTTTTAACTGTTGCGTTGGTCTAAAATCGAGGGAAAGAAAAAAGCGATCATAACGAGGTCTTGCGTTTTAATCTTACGTCGGACAAAGAGTGTATTTTCCAAAACAAACGAATGTGTTTTTTTTTAGAATCAACACAATTCTAAAAAGAAACAGTCGTAGTGAAAGTGTTCGGGGATATATTATACATAAGAAATGGCGATGCGTTATTAGACCACCCCCGTTTGCGAAATATAGTTGTAAATATTTTATCTAATTTTTAATCCATTCAAAATATTTTACTAGCCTGATACTAGAGATGTTTTTGAAAAAAAAGCAAGATTGTAAGGTCGTTGACCTAGTGACCGATAAAATAAACCAGCCTATACCGCATCAATGCTGTGCCACTGCTGGGCTAAGGCCTTGTTTCACAAATCGAGCTAAAAGAAAATGGGTCACACTTCACCACACAGACCCAGTGCGGTGCGATGAATATAAATTTGTAGTCATTTGCTGTTGGAATGAATAAACCGCCCACATGACTTCCAATTTGGCTCAACCAGGACCGGCTTAATGTGCCTTCTGAAGCAAGAAGACATTCAACAAACAGTCATTCCACAAACCTTCCTTGTAAATCAGCATACACTGTCTCACTTTTTATTTTTCCTACTCCTCTTGATTTTTTTTGTAATTAAATTGCTCGCGGGTTCTAAGGCAAGTAAAACGCTTCCCGGGACATCCCAAGGTTAAAACCTTGGTGTTATCTAAGGAGACCATTGTGGATCCTGGCTTACAGGAATTACAATGGTGGGAATGTGTGGCGGGTTTAGTCCCAAAAAAATACAATGTCTTACTGTTTAGTAAAGACATTAAGTTACACTCCACCAAGTAGAACTAGTGAAGATTGTTCAACCTAGGAGTCAAACCAGCTATGGCATATCTATAGGATTCAATTCTTGCCAGCTGCACCATTCGTAATTTCGAATAGTGTAACTGGCTATTATAATGTAAAGATTACCTAATTCGTCTCACTAGACCAACTCAATGTTATAATTGATATAACAATAAAACCATTCAATTACCCAACGTTCGAACGATTAACAATGTCTGAAAAATATATAGGAACACAACATAGACAGATTCACCTTAATGCCCCGCGACTCGTGTTGCTTGAGATGTCAGGTGAAATCGTCCGACTTCGCCCAAGGCGTTGGTTCCCTAATAAATACAAAAATAAATCTAAGATGCCAGACGTGAATATAAATAAACAATAAAGGCAAAACCGTGGGCAACAGCTATTCTAATAGAAATAAATAAACAACAAACCCCCGATAAGGTCACGGTCCATCTTCTAACCATGCCATGTATAAACACCCCCGCCCTCATAAAAAAAAGTCAAACATATTTCGTCCATGTCTAAAAGCCCTGCGGCCTAAAGAATACCCAAGGTGGCCACTCCACAAGATAAAAAGAGCACGTCTTTTGCGCCATTTACGTCACTCGAATCTCGTTTGACACGGACGCCATGCAATAAAGTTAACGTTATCTCGCAATGTTTTTCCCCTCCCTTAAAACAAGAGGAGGGTATGACCCAAATGTTCTTAGTGGGAATGATGGATGAGCATATCGACATTTGTGAGGGCACTTTTGCTATAACAGGGTCAAGTAAGTTGTTTGATTATAAAATGAGCAGTCATGCCGAATTCAATGGAATGCTCTCCTTGGTTAAAGAGGTGTAGAGATTAAAATGCTTCATAAATCTTGATTTTTAAAAGCTTTTTTAACTTGCAATGTTTGTTTAAGTCAAATGTGGCAAGCTGAATTAGAACTACTTCCTAGTTTCAGTTTCGAGGGTATGGTAAGTATGATTCGATTCTACATCCAGGACTGGCTTCAGACGAAAGAAATCCTCAACGGCCAAATTAGGGCATCAAATTTTATACTCGTATCCACGTTTGAAATTGGCCGTTTGAAATTGCATCACGAGCTGTATGAAAGCTTGTTTTAATTTATTAAAATCTGGCTTCGGTGATAAATCATTTTAATTTAAGAAGCCTTTATAGGAAACACACAACAAAATGCTTAGTTGAGGAGTTCCTGTGGTTTACTTCCGGCTCCACCATCAGACCTTGGAGACCATACGGTTTTGAAGTACTCGTCAAGACAAATCCAACAAGCCCAAACATGATGAGCTTATATTGAGTAGTCGGGTGATTTCATTGGCCACCTTTCTGCTTCATCATCAGACCCTAAACACTATCTGGTTGTTAAGTACTCGTTAATACCAATCTAACACGCCTAAACACAAGGGGTTTACGTTGTAGAGTTACAAGAAAAGAAGAAAGAAAGTTCACATGTTCCTATGGCCATCTTCTGACTCCATCCTCAGACCAGCTCCATGGTACCAGATCGACGAAGACCATATCGAAGTTGTCATCGACTTTAAGTGCGCATACCAAATTTCAGTTCAATCGGATACCCGCAAGTCCTTGAAAATTGAATTCGAAGATTTGAACCGGAAAGACATACAGACAGACATACGAACATTGAAAGTTAAATAAAAGCTTGTAAAAATACCGTCACGCTTTTATTCTATAAATGAGGTTTATTCCCCAAGCAAGGATAGGTATACTTTGCACACCTACATATCGCTTACGATGTTAATCCTAATGTAATAAAGGTTTGACCTATTCACATTGCAGACCTTTAATTTTACAAAGAATTGAGTTCTTAGATTTACGCAAATATTACTCATGAAATAAAACTATTTTACCCGTGACCATGGGTGCTTTGCAGCACCCATGGTCACGGGAGGGACTGAGGTGTTAGACGTCCAAAAGGCATAGTTGTTCCGGGGTACCCTCAAACTTCTTAATTATTTTTGTTGTTGTTGGTCCGATCTACGCAGAATGAGCTCACGGTGTCTTGAGGTCTTGCAGTGTTATGCTTGGTTTTGGATTTGATTATATTAATTACCGGATCCCAAGACGATGGAAGCACCCAGCCATCTTCTCTATTTGAAATTAGGATGTTTTTTAATTTCAATAGCCTCGCGAACCATCCTTGGTAGGAATAGGTGTTATTTCACGAGGATTTGTGGTCTATCAAATCTGATGTTATGGCGGGTGCGGTCAAGGACATGTTCACAGACTGCAGACTTCTTTGAGCTGGAAAGTCGGGAACTAAAAATAAAAAATAAACCGCGATAAAATCCGTAAAATAGTTTTATTTCATTTACAAAGAATTATTTAAATATAAATCATTTTTTGTTCTACTCTTCGGATTCGAACTAGGAATTCGTAATTGTACCACTAGATTAACGAGGCCACATATGTCTAATTTTCGAATAATGATTGTCACTTACGTATCTACAGCGAAGGAAAGCTTCGCCGTCGTGAGATATAATGCATATTGACTTAAAAAATCTAACCATTTTTGGAAGGGCTCTGAACTTAAATCTGATATGTTGTGGGTCACATCATGCCCTTGTATTTATCATATTCAGTTAGAACGTGAATTCATGCCCAGCGAATCTATTAGATAAACTTCCTATACTCAGAATAATACTCAGATAAATATCATGCCTAAAGAAGTTGATAAAGGTGTGTAAGAATAGAATCAGCTCTCTGTTCCGACTAACACACCCCCGAATGAATTAATCATGTATTTTATCTAAATTCTAAATAGTATATATTTATCTATAAGGCAGATAGGTCTGTAAGGAACGAACCTGTTGGAACTCTGTACTGGCTGCCTACCCCGCAAGAGGTGTGACGTGATGATGTAGATATATAGATAGATAGATTATTATCTGTCTCATCATGCCGGATCCCTTACGCTGTAGGCAGACAGTGCAAAGTTCCAACAGTTTCCTGCTCAACAGACCTCTATCGCCACGGTCTCATTATCGCCGATTATGGAGACTCACCTTTTCGATCTGCTAAAATACGATCTTTTAGATCAACAGTATGGTACCTCATGTCATGTCATCATCAGCCCGTGTCAGTCCACTGCTGGACGTAGGCCTCTCCCATGGCACGCCACTGAGCTCGATCTTCAGCTCTCCTTCTCCAATCCCTGCCCGCTGCCTTACGTATATCGTCACCCCACCTAGCTACAGGGCGCCCTACACTACGTTTGCCGACACGCGGTCTCCACTCATGAACCAGTCTGCCCCAACGGCCATCGGTTCTGCGGCATATGTGACCTGCCCACTGCCACTTCAGCTTACTAATTCGCTGAGCTATGTCGGTAACCTTGGTTTTCTGACGAATAACTTCGTTCAGGATTCGATCCCTAAGAGAAACTCCGAGCTTAACTCTTTCCATAGCTCGCTGAGCAACCTTTAACGTTTCGGCTTCGTATGTCATTACAGGTAGGACGCACTGATTAAAAACTTTCGTTTTTAGGCATTGGAGTATGGGCGATAAGAAGACTCGACGGAGTTTTCCAAATGCTGCCCAGCCCAGCTGTATCCGTCTCTTAACTTCCTTGTCGAAGTTGGATCTACCTAGTTGGAGCAACTGCCCTAGGTATACGTACTCAGAAACAACTTCGAGGGAGGCTCCATTTACGGCGATCGGTCCCGGGTCAACATGCTTGTTGATCATAATTTTAGTTTTATCTAAGTTCATCTGGAGACCGATTCGCTGAGACGAATTAGCAAGGCTGTCCAGCATCTGTTGTAGGTCTTGCAACGTTTCAGCCATGATGACGATGTCGTCTGCAAATCGCAGGTGAGAGATATATGTGCCATTTATATTGATGCCGCGACCTTTCCAGTCCAGCATCTTGAACATATCCTCCAGTACATTGGTGAACAGTTTTGGTGATATGACATCACCTTGGCGCACTCCGCGGCGCAGGTGGATATGTTCAGTCCGCTGGTTCTGTACTTGGACGGTCATCGTTGCGGCTTCAAAAAGGCATCTCATCACCTCGGTGTATCGCCAATCAACTTGGCATCGTTGCAAGGAGTCCAGAACTGACCAGGTTTCGATAGTGTCAAAGGCCTTCTGATAGTCCACGAAGGCTAGACATAGGGGCAGATTATACTCTGCAGTCTTCTCTATAATCTGCCGCACTGTGTGGATGTGGTCTATGCTGCCGTAACCACTTCGAAACCCGGCCTGCTCTGGGGGTTGAAACTCGTCGAGCCTTCGCGCAAGACGGTTCGTGATGATCCTTGAAAACAGCTTGTATACATGGCTCAGAAGCGATATGGGTCAATAGTTTTTCAAAAGGGTTTTGAAACCCTTCTTGAAAAACAGGACGACCACGCTTCTGTTCCATGCCTGCGGAGTTCTCCCAGTGTAGAGGACAGTGTTAAATAACTTCCGAAGCTTCTGAAGTACTGGGGTACCTCCTGCCCTCAGAAGCTCAGTCGTGACGCCGTCCTCACTTGGGGCTTTTCCATTTTTAAGCTGTTTAAGGGCCAACTCGATCTCATCCAGGTTGATCTCGGGCAAGTCTTCTGTGAAGTGACGTGTAAGGGTGGCTCTGGGATCTCCTCTAAGAGATTCGGGTCGAGGTGCGTATGAGGCGTAGAGCTGGCTATAGAAATTCCTGACTTCCGAGAGGATTTCCGGCATAGAAGCGATCACAGTACCCGCTTGTGTAGTCAACCTTGTCAAGTGGTTTCTCCCAAGTGACTGGACGAACACTTTCGATCCCCGATTCTTCTCGATGGCTTTCTCAATCTCAAGCTTTTTGAAAGCTCGGAGGTTGCGTCGGACCAGCTTTGTGATCTTTTTATTTAAGGCCCAGTGTTCTGACAAGGTTGAGGCAGCATTTCGGCGTCGTTCGCACATAAGCTCCAGAGTCCCCCCCGAAAGCTTAGATTTCCTGCCTGTACGCCTCGTTTCGCAGAATTTAGTGCCCTCTTTTGAGTGTGTACCACCTGCTCAAATTTCTGATCAACGCTGTCAGTGGTTTCCAAGGCAGCAAAACGGTTTTCCAATTTTAGCTGAAAAGCTTGGGAATCCATAGCGGCTTGGAGCAAATGCGGTCGGAGCCTGGACTTCATCAAGCGGACTCTTTCGCGCTTCCATTGTATATTCAGAGTGCCCCGTACGAGCCTGTGGTCGTTTCCGGTTTTAAACCTTGCGATCACTGAGACATCTCTGAATATGCGCATCTTGTCCGCCGTGATGAAGAGGCTTTGCCACGTCCACTTTGTTTGGGGCTGTTTTTTAAAGAAAGAGCCCTTCTCTTTCGAGAAAGTTGACGAGCGTTTGCCCCCTGTCATTTCTGCTGCCATAGCCGTATGGTCCAACTGAGGATTCGCTGTCAGTTTTTACTCCCACTTTGGCGTTAAAATCTCCCATGACAACGTTGTCGTGTGCCCTAGGGGTATTATGAAGGCCCTTCGAGGTGTCCTCGTAGAGTACCTCTATGTCCTCGTCCGAGTGTGCCGAAGTCGGTGCATAAACCTGCACGATCTTGAGGGTGTACTTCTCGGTCAGCTTAATTATGAGGTATGCTACCCTTGTCGACACACTGGACATTTCTAAAACGTTGTCAGCGAAGACTCTACGGACCAGAAACCCGACGCCACCCTGGAAAAGTTGGTCTCCCTCTCTAAAGTACAAAAGATGGCCAGATTATAGGGTTATGGTGTCTTCTCCCTCTCTTCGAACTTCACATAAACCCAGAACGTGCCATCTTATGCACTTCAGTTCTTCTTCCAACTGCAGAAGATGCTCATCCAGTCGCAGCATGCGTCCGTTATACGTAGCCAGGGTCAGTTCATGTTGGCGGCCTACCGTAGCCCGGAGATTCTTCGCACCCCCTGTCCCGCCGGAACCGTGACCGCCGCCGTGGTCAGGAATAGCGGAGCGACCGGAAACTGGGGGCCGTGGTATATTCCGACTTGCCATAGAAGGTTTTGCCCATAATCGCCACGCTAGGCATGCGGGTTGGCGATCGCAGGGCGTAACTTCTCGCACTAGTGACGCTGCTGCCCGTCACCGGTCTGGTTAAAAATTTAGTTAGTATGGTACCTACATAAAATAATTTTGCTCAACCTAATTTTATTTCTAAGCCCAAAAATGGGACATGAAAAGGGATGAATGCTAATGAGTGAAACCGTGGAGGTATAGACATAAATTTTCCATCATCAAACTAGCTCTATGGTACCATATTATTGCATTGTCACTTGACTCACATATGTATGCCAAATTTCAGCTCAATCGGATACCTGCAAGTGCTTGTAAAATGGGTTACAAATTTGAACTGGAAAGACAGACAAGCATACGAACATTGTAAGTTAAATAAAAGCTTGTTACAAGCTTATTTAGGTCGACTTATGGTAAGATGCTAACTTTAGTATATCTGGAATAACTTAGACTAGCAAGACTAAAATAGACTAGCGACGATTCTGGTGATATTAAACATGGGTGTACACTTATTATTGTTCTATTAAACATTGTAAGGGGGATATGTCTGGATATAAAATTGAGCTATCTAAGCCCGTAAACAAATGGAGCACAATTCTAGTATTAAGACTTCGTAGTCCTACTAATCCTACTAATATTATGAATGTGAAAGTTTGTATGTTTAGATTTTTGGATATTTGTGACTAAATTCTTCAAAAACGGATTTACATGAAATTTGGTAGACAGATGGATTTACAAATAGGATACTTTTTATCCTGGAAAAATCTTAGTTTCCTGTCTAAAGGCAATGCGGATGAAGACGCGGGCATAAACTAGTTTAAAATAAAATACAAATGTCTGTTATAAAGGACTTTAGAACTGAATTCAAAATACAGAAATTAAGTCGTCGCAAAACTAATAAGTACGAGTAGTTCCAAAATTTACATTTTCTTTTTCAAATGTTAAATTATTTCGGTACTAGACTGGGTTTAAAGGCAATTGCCTTTGTTATTTTTATTTGAATTGTTTTTTTCAGATAAAATTGAACGCCGGAAAGTGAAGGCATTTTTTCTGCTGACTCGGGAAAATGGATTTAGTTACGCCCTCGGTGGAGTCGTTAAGCTCAATATGTCACTACTTCTGAGCTATTTGAGTCTATGCACCACTTATTTAGTTATATCTATACAATTTTCTAAGTCATTCTAAAATAATTTAGGAAATTATTGAGTTTTAAAAATTAAGGTAAATTGCAACAGCTACCGTAGATAACTATTTCTTTTCTCTATGATCTATCTATCTATATAATCGCGCCAAATCCCTTGCGGGGTAGGCAGAGAGTACAGAGTTCCAACAGGTTCTTTCCTTACATACCTCTCTGGCTTCCTCCACTCTCATAGTTCGTCCCAAACACGCTCGCTGGTTACGGAGACTCTTGACGATTTTTTCTTCTTTTGTTTTTTTATAGGAACGCATAACCTAGCTTTAAAATCTATTTATTATTGATAAAATACATTTTTAAATACCTGTTTCTGAGTCAATTATATAATACGAAATGTATATTTGGTTCTTTTAAGTGAATTAATAAAAAGACTAGGGACGTAAGTACACTAGGCTAGAATCATATTTAGTATTTATGTGTGAGTACATCAAAACAAATGCGATAAAAGCCAAGTCGAAGAGACACATCTGCTACACTATATCGGTGTCTCAGGGGTGCAGTGAATTCAAAGTGGCTTTTTTGAGGACAAATAAAGTAAAATTAACCTATAATTATAAAGACTACTAATTCTGCAGTTTTACAAAAGAGTGCTTCGATGTTGGACTCAAATAGCAAAGATTAAAACCAGAAGCAGTTTCAATGTAAAATTAACTTCAATTTTTCTCTTTTAAATTAATAATAAATTTTGCAATAGGTTTTTTTTATATATTTTATTCGCGCTTATTGAAATAAATAAAAACATTATGAAAGGTTCAATTTTAATTTTACAAGCTTTTAATTAACTTACAATGTTCGTATGCCTATCTGTTTGTCTTTGCGTTTTAAATCTTGTAATCCATTTTTCAAGCACGTGTGGTTATCCGATTGAGCTAAAATTTGGCATACGTACGTAAGTTCGATGACATTGCAATGATATGGTACCATTGAGCTGGTCTGAAGATAGAGTCGGATGGTGGGTATAGGAATTTGGAAACTATACAACGTAGCCCCCTCATGTTTAGGCTGGTTAAATTGGAATTGGGAAGTACTATATAACCAGATAGTCTTCGGGGTCTGATGATGAAGCCGAAAGGTGGCCAATGGAAGCACACAAGTACTCAATATAAGCCGTGTTTGGGTTCGTTGGATTTGTCTTGACAAGTACTTAACATCCGGATGGTGTCCAGGGTCTGATGATGGAGCCAGAGGGTGGCCAATGAAAGTACTTATCTTCTTAACATAACCTCGCCGTGTTTGGACTCATTGGATTTGTCTTGATGAGTTCTGTAGACTCGGATGGGGTCCAAGGTTTCATGTTGGAGGTGATGAGTGACCAACAGAACTACCCAACTACTCAACATAACCCTGACGTTTTGAGGCTTCTTACATTTGCCTTAACAAGTACCATAGTACTTGTCAGTCTCCGTTGTGTTTTTGCTATAAAAGCTTGTTTTTAAAAAGATATTTTAAAATTAAAACTATTATGTAGTGAATGTCAAGATTCTTTAGATCCTCAATAGCTCGATAGTTTAGTACTATTATTTCTACAAAACTAAGTTACGCATCTATTATAGGCACTATAAGATACAACGATATTTTGTATTGTAAAAAATATTTAATCATCGGCTTATATACAAAATGATTTTATCGATAAAGCTTTCGCAGTTATATGGGAAAGTACTAATACTACATCTATGGGAAAACATAAGTAATCTATGGTCAATGTCATTATTGTCAAAAAAATGTACAAGGGTGTAACTGGTGACGATGGATTTGTCCTCTTTCTTATCACTGACATGACATAAGTGTAAGCAGTGCAAAAATATAATCTTGTTAATGCTCCCTCTATGTTTTTAGTACCTCTATGGTTTGATCAGACCCGGACAGCCGCCAACCAACTCGATATAAAATTCCAGTAGGTTTTACTTTACGAATAAAATATGAGTACCGGATTTATACCTATAAGAAGTATCTAACGTAATTTCAATATTTATCGATTTATAACATCACTGCAGTGAAAATTCACGATTTTAAAAATTCTTTCACCATTAGATAACATAGACCCGGTAAGTGGCGCTGTTGTTGACCGGGTACGAAGATCGCGGGAAACTACTAATAGTTTATAAAACCATGCTAAGTTTTCTAGAATGCCAAACATTTATTTTTTGGTTCTAAATTCCTTAACATATTTATAGTCTCAAGTCAAATACCATAACCCCACAACAAAATATAGATGAAAAAAATGTATTTTATTTTTATTTTAAAAGAGTAATCTTGGAGTTTCTTGCTCTTCTTCTCCCCTGGAATGACATTTCGAAGTGGTGGTAGAGTCTTTGTTACTTTTTTGACAATTAATAAATACTATTATAGTTTACATAAAGAAAAAAAAATTGATCCTGAAATATTCATGAGTTATTTACAAAATCTATATATCTATCACCGGATGGTGACCCGGGACCGGTCGCCGTAAACGGAACCTCCCTCGAAGTTGTTTCTGAGTATGTATACCTAGGGCAGTTGCTCCAAGACAAGGAAGTTAAGAGACGGATACAGCTGAGCTGGGCAGCATTTAGAATATCGCCCATACCCCAATGCCCAAAAACGAAAGGTTTTAATCAGTGCGTCCTACCTGTAATGACATACGCAGCCGAAACCTGGCTACTCACTGTGCGAGTTGTACACCAGTTAAAGGTCGCTCAGCGAGCTATGGAAAGAGCTAAGCTCGGAGTTTCTCTTAGGGATCGAATCTGGAACGAAGTTATTCATCAGAGAACCAAGGTTACCGACATAGCTCAGCGAATTAGCAAGCTGAAGTGGCAGTGGGCAGGTCACATATGCCGCAGAACCGATGGCCGTTGGAGCGGACTGGTTCTTGAGTGGAAATCGCGTGTCGGCAAACGTAGTGTAGGGCACCCTGTAGCTAGGTGGGGCGACGATATTCGTAAGGCAGCGGGCAGGGATTGGAGAAGGAGAGCTGAAGATCGAGCTCAGTGGCGTGCCATGGGAGAGGCCTACGTCCAGCAGTGGACTGACACGGGCTGATGATGATCTATCTATATCATCACGCTAGATCCCTTGCGGGGTAGGCAGAGAGTTCAGAGTTCCAAAAGGTTCTTTCCTTATATACCTCTCTGGCTTCCTCCACACTCACCACCCTCATAGGGACTATTTACCACCAGAATATGTAAAAAATATAATCGTTTATAGACTGCCTCGTTTGTCTAGTGGCAAAGCGTATCTCTTTGTGATCACGATGTCTAGGATTCAAATCCTAGGTTGAACAAATGTAGTTTTTCTAATGTGCCCGGTATATGGCAATGGGCTTGCCCCCTATTACACGGGACCTGACATCGTCGGCGAAAAGTTCTCGGTACAACTCCGCCACCCTCGCTTGGGAAATATAGGCGAGACGGGGTGTGTATCATCATATATCGCATACCTTTGGGTAAAAGACAAAGTTCTTAGGTAGAGATCAGATGTGTCGGTCCCTGAATTATAATTCTGATATGCTGATCCTGATATCCTGATACCTATGCATCGAACCAGACTATTTCAGAATCAATTTTTTTTTGTTTATGTAAACTATAATAGTATTTATGAATCGTCAAAAAAGGAACAAAACCTCTCCTTCGGAATGTCATTTCAGGGGAGAAGAGGGGCAAGAAACTCCTAGGTTACTCTTTTAAAATAAAATTAAAATACATTTTGTTCATCTATATTTTGTTGTGGGGTATGGTATTTGACTTGAAACTATAAATATGTTTAGGAATTAAGAACCAAAAAATAAATGTTTGGCATTCTAGAAAATTTAGCGTGGTTTTATAAACTACTAGTAGTTTCCCGCGATCTTCGTACCCGGTCAACAACAGCGCCACTTACCGGGTATATGTTATATAGCCTATATTATTTCTGGATAAGGTAGTTTCAAATGGTGCAAGAATTTTTAAAAAATCGGTCCAGTAGTTTTTGAGTTTATTCGTTACAAACATACATTATTTTCCCCTTTTTTATGATAAATCGTGAATTTTCACTGCAGTGAGGTTATAAATCGATAAATATTGAAATTACGTTAGATACTTCCTATAGGTATAAATCCGATACTCATATTTTATTCGTAAAGTAAAGTAAAGCCTGTGCGAGATTGGGATGGCTCTCAAACACCTTAAAAACAACAAAGCGCCGGGTGAAGACGGAATTACCGCAGAGCTTCTGAAAGCGGGCGGATCGCCGGTACTTAAAGTCCTTCAGAGGCTGTTTAATTCCGTCTTGCTCGAAGGAAAAACGCCGGAAGCGTGGAACAGGGGTGTGGTGGTACTCTTTTTCAAGAAAGGTGATAACACTTTACTGAAGAATTATAGGCCCATCACACTGCTGAGCCATGTTTATAAGTTGTTTTCGAGAGTCATCACGAATCGTCTCGAACGCAGGCTTGATGACTTCCAGCCTCCCGAACAAGCCGGTTTCCGGAAAGGCTTTAGTACCATAGACCACATACATACGCTGCAGCAGATTATACAGAAGACCGAGGAGTATAATCGGCCACTATGCTTGGCGTTTGTGGACTATGAGAAAGCCTTCGATTCGATCGAGACTTGGGCGGTTCTTAGATCTCTCCAGCGATGCCGCATTGACTATCGGTACATCGAAGTGTTGAAGTGCTTGTATAATAACGCCACCATGTCAGTCCGAGTACAGGGGCAGTGCACGAAGGTGATCCCCATAAAAAGAGGAGTAAGACAGGGAGACGTCATTTCTCCGAAACTGTTTACGGCCACCTTGGAGGACGCCTTCAAGCTCTTGGAATGGCAAGGACTTGGCATCAACATCAATGGCGAATACATCACTCACCTTCGATTTGCCGACGACATTGTGGTCATGGCGGAGTCGCTGGAAGATCTAGGACGAATGCTCGGTGACCTAAATAGAGTATCCCAACAAGTGGGTCTTAAAATGAATATGGACAAAACAAAAATAATGTTTAATGTCCATGTCGTACCCACCGCACTCACCGTTGGGAACTCCACTCTTGAAGTTGTCGACGAATACATTTACCTGGGACAGGCAGTCCGGTTAGGTAGGTCCAACTTTGAGAGAGAGGTCAATCGACGAATCCAACTCGGCTGGGCAGCGTTCGGGAAACTGCGCAACATCTTCTCATCCAAAATACCTCAGTGCCTAAAGACTAAAGTTTTTAGTCAATGTGTGTTACCAGTGATGATATATGGATCAGAGACGTGGTCTCTTACAATAGGTCTCATAAAAAAGCTCAGAGTTGCTCAGCGAGCTATGGAGAGAGCTATGCTCGGCGTTTCTCTACGCGATCGACTCAGGAATGAGGAGATTCGTAGAAGAACCAAGGTCACCGACATAGCCGTTAAGATTAGCAAGCTGAAGTGGCAATGGGCGGGCCACATAGCGCGTAGATCGGACGGGCGTTGGGGCAGAAAGATTCTAGAGTGGAGACCACGTATTGGCAAGCGCAGCGTGGGACGACCGCCTGCTAGATGGACCGACGATCTTGTGAAAATCGCAGGAAGTCGTTGGATGCAGGTGGCATCGGACCGGTTACGCTGGAAAGCGATTGGGGAGGCCTATGTTCAGCAGTGGACAAGTATAGGCTGAGATGATGATGATGATGATGAAAACCTACTGGAATTTTATATCGAGTTGGTTGGTGTGCCCGGGTCTGATCAAACCATAGAGGTACTAAAACATAGAGGGAGCATTAACAAGATTATATTTTTGCACTGCTTACACTTATGTCATGTCAGTGATAAGAAAGAGGACAAATTCACGTTACCAGTTACTCCCTTGTAAATTTTTTTGACATTAATGACATAGACCATAGACCTTACTTATGTTTTCCCATAGATGTAGAATTAGTACTTTCCCATATAACTGCGAAAGCTTTATCGATAAAATCATTTTGTATATAAGCCGATGATTAAATATTTTTTTACAATACAAAATATCGTTGTATCTCATAGTGCCTATTATAGATGCGTAGCTTAGTTTTGTAGTAATAATAGTACTATACTATCGAGCTATTAAGGATCTAAAGAAATTGACATTCACTACATAATAGTTTTAATTTTATAATATCTTTTTAAAAACAAGCTTTTATAGCAAAAACACAACGGAGACCGACAAGTACTATGGTATTTGTCAAGACAAATGTAACGAGTCTCAATACGTCAGGGTTATGTTGAGTAGTTGGGTAGTTCAGTTGGTCACTCTTCGCCTCCAACATGAGACCCTGGACACCATCCGGGTCTACAGAACTCATCAAGACAAATCCAATGAGTCCAAACACGGCGAAGTTATGTTAAGAAGTTAAGTACTTTCATTGGCCACCCTCTGGCTCCATCATCAGACCCTGGACACCATCCGGATGTTAAGTACTCGTCAAGACAAATCCAACGAACCCAAACACGGCAGGGTTATATTAAGTACTTGTGTGCTTCCATTGGCCACCTTTCGGCTTCATCATCAGACCCCGAAGACTATCTGGTTATATAGTACTTCCCAATACCAGCCTAAATATAAGGGGGTTACGTTATATAGTTTACATATTCCTATACCCACCATCCGACTCTATCAGCAGACTAGCTCCATGGTACCATATCAATGCAATGTCATCGAACTTACATACGTATGCTAAATTTTAGCTCAATCGGATACCCGCACGTGCTTGAAAAATGGATTACAAGACTTGAAACGGAAAGACAGACAGATAGACATACGAACATTGTAAGTTAAATAAAAGCTTATAAAATTAAAATTGAACCTTTCATAATGTTTTTATTTATTTCAATAAGCGCGAACAAAATATATAAGGGCATTTTGGACAGTGTACTCTTTGATGAAAGGTACGTAGTGTGGAGGCATGATCGCGACTATGCATCTACGTCACAGCAGCGCGGAGGAGGAGTCCTCGTGGCGGTTCGTCGAGACTTGATCGTCTGCGATAAGATTCACTGGCAATCTAGTACGGAAGACATCTGGGTATCTATTCTTACTAGGCCCGATTGTGGAAAAAAAAAGCCTAAGTAGACTCAATTTATGTACCTTGTATCTTTGTGATCAAAATAGAGGCACCAGTTTCTCTAATCAATTACTAGATAAATTGTCACAATTAATGCAAGCCAATCCGACTGACAAATTCATTGTACTGGGTGATTTTAACAGGAGTTCGATAAAATGGACGACTTCATCTGACGGTATCAGACCCACGGCTTTAGCGGCTTACTTATTAACTAATTTTACTGAAACCATAAACTACTGCAACTTACAACAATTTAATTTAGTTCATAACAAGTATGGCAAAATTCTCAACTTGGTATTATGCATTGACTCTGTCTCCATTGCAGCCTATTCTGATCCTTTAATTGAAGAGAATGCTTATCACCCAGCCTTAGTAATTTATGTTGATTTTCTAAAATTCCACCCTCTTAAGCCCCCAAACGCACCGTTTACCAGTACTCCACAGGCAATTACGATCTTATCGGCTCCGACTTAGCTAAGATAGACGGGGATAATTTATTGACCACTAATAGTATTGATGATGCACTACCCAATTTCTATTCGAATATATTTAAAATTAGAGATTTACATATCCCCAAGTATCTGGCATATAATTCTAAATATCCTCCATGGTTTAATAGTGCACTTACAAAAATTCTCAAAGAAAAACACGAGTACCTTAATAAATTTAAAACCTATGGCAATATTTCTGATCGACTTACATTTGAATTACTTCGTGACAGAGCTAACGACTTCGAAGGCAACCTTTATAAATCATACTTGTTCAAAATTGAATCCGCAATAGATACAAATCCTAAAGCTTTTTGGTCCTATTTAAAAGTAAGCATACGAATAGCAATTTTCCGTCACATATGTCGTACAATGGTAATGTCTTTAGTACCGGCGAAGGTGTATGTGAACTCTTTTTTTACTATTTTTAATCTATGTTTCTTAGCTTACACCCTCCATCCGATTATAGTACACCGGGTTTTGTTTACGTTCCCGTTATACGATCTATTAAAGAAGATGACACTCTAGTCCAAAAGCATCTTAAGTCCCTTGACATTAACAAATCTGCTGGACCTGATGATCTTCCAGCAGTATTCATAGTCAGATGTGCCGAGGACTTATCTAAACCAGTTACACTTCTATTCAAACAATCACTAGCTTAGGGTATTGTTCCAGCACTATGGAAGTCTGCATTTATCTGTCCTATCCATAAAAAGGGGCTCAAGGACAAAATTGATAAACACCGTCCAATTTCCAAGCTTTGTACCCTGGCTAAAGTCTTTGAACGCATTGTTTATGACCAGTTAAATTACGCGCTATCCCCTAACATAAGCCCGCACCAACATGGTTTCGTCAAAGGCAGGTCAATAGTATCCAATCTGATATTATTTACAGATGATATATCCAAGGATGTGGATAACGGCTACCAAACAGATGCTATATATACCGACTATAGCAAGGCATTCGATCGAATTAACCATATTATATTACTGAAAAAGCTCCTTGAACTAGGTATTAGCGGTGATCTCTTCAGATGGTTTTCTTCCTATATCTTAAATAGATCTCAAGCTGGAGTTTTAAATTGTTTTATGTCCGCATGGTTGACTGTTCCCTCCGGCGTCCCCCAGGGATCACTGCTGGGTCCTTTACTGTTCGTGGCTTTCATCAATGATATTGGGTCGTGCTTCAAACATACCAAGTTTCAATTATTTGCAGATGATATGAAGACCTACGGGACCATTAAAGACCTCTCTGATGCTGTATGATGCTTCAAGAAGACCTTAATAGAGTAGTCAACTATTGTAAAGCTAATAACCTTGATCTCAACACATCTAAGTGTCAAGTAATTAGTTTCACTAGAAAAAAGCAAGCTTTCACCTATAGTTACACAATCAATCACCAAAATATATTTCGTGCTTCCGTCATTAAATACTTAGGAGTTTTCATGGACAGTAAGCTTACGTTTGAGCGTCATTTCGATTTTATTGCCAAAAAGCCTCTTCAGCCTTAGGATTTATCATCCGTAATACAAACTCTTTCTCGACCATGAAATTTATCAAATTAATCAATTGTGCCTATGCCTGCAGTCATCTGGAATGCGAGAGCCAAATTTGGAGTCCCAACTATTCAATTAGCTCGGCTAGGTTATAAAATATACCAAATAAGTTTACCAAGTTTTTATTTTTTAAATTTAAAATACCTCAAAAATGTTACGATGAACGCTATGCTCGCTTACATTTGCTCCCATTGTCAATCCGTAGAAATATTTCAGACATATGCTATTTGACAAAAATTGCTCAATCTAAAATTGATTGCTCAGAACTTGTTGCAAGAGTATATCTTAACGTTCTTCCACGCCACTTCCGACCCAGAAATCTGCTCCATGTTCCACAAACACGCACACTATATCGCAATAATAGTTACCTCATACGCTCATCTAAAATTTTTAATGAAACGATTGGTTCTACCCATACAGCTTTAGATTTATTTTCCAGCAACCCAACAGCATTCAAAAACTATTTGACTAAAAGTGTTTTTCCTTCCTCCATGTTATCATAGGACTTTGCAGCTATTTATTTAACCTACTAATTAATTATTCAGTATTCCGATTCAATTAAGCACATGTTCTTTTTAACTGTGGCGGATTGTCAATGGCTTCTTACTGCTAATCACTAAACTAACCTGTATTGCTAGCTTTAAGCCTCCCAAATAAAACAAATAAAAAGTAAGAAATACCTATTGCAAAAAATATAATTAATTTAAAAGAGAACAAATTGAAGTTAATTTTACATTGAAACTGCTACTGGTTGAAATCTTTGCTATTTGAGTCCAACATCGAAGCACTCTTTTGTAAAATGTTTTGAAAAGATGCAACTATAATGAGTTTTAATGTGCTCTTAGTATTACATAAAAACACTATTCATTTAGTATGTAATATCTGTAGGCATACTAAAACAAAAAAAAAACATGCGTTAACAATTATATAATTACCAATTTTGGAAAATGCTATCGATATCATTGTAATTTTTTCCATCATTATGTGTAATCTCTTTGGGAATACTATTATTGAGATTCTATCTAAATCTAATCATATATGCTCAAAAAAACCAGTTAATCTAGTGTAGTTATTATGCATCTTCAAACTAGTTGCATCTTTCTTAAAAAATAAATTTTATCTTTACCATTATACAGCAAAACCAAGTCACCGGCCGAAGCTTACATAATTTAGCTTCATCTGCTTTAATAGACCAATAAGATTTGCATTTCAATATAAAGCACGGTAATTTAGTTGTGTGGCGCCATGTTTTCACAAACATTTTAATTATATATCTTTTTATCAATTGAGTCTCCATAACCGGCAAGCGTGTATGAGACGAACTATGAGATTAGAGGAAGCCAGAGAGGTATGTGAGGAAAGAACCTGTTGGAACTCTGTACTCTGTGCCTACCCCGTAAGGGATCTGGTGTGATAATATAGATAGATAGATAGATTATCAATTGAAAACAAATTAAAAGTCTCCGAGAACACAGTCACTAGACAAACAAATATTAACCGATAAATTTGCATACAACCTACGTCAAAATGACAAGTCATAAATTTTGAATAAAAATAAAATATTCGAACCATGTAGAAACAAAGATTTTTAAATAGATAGGTAACCATACCTAAATGGTACCAAGTGTCCAGAAAAAGTGTACCGCTGAACATAGTTTATAATCCCTCTATGTTTTTAATCCTACCTCTATGGATCAAACCGTACAAAGACCACATAAAACGTTAATCGCAGCTGTCACAAAAACTTTTGACGTTCAATATCGAGCTCAGGCAAATTGCGACAAAAAAAACATACTTACCAAGGATACCTACTTATTAATAATTCTTATTCTTTTGTTTCGATAATATAGGTACACAAAAGCAAAGGGCTTAGCACGAACAAATTTTCATTAGCTTCTTAGTGATCACTAAGGTTAAGCAGTGTTCGGTTTGGTCGGCCTGAGATGGGTGACCCTTTGTAGCATTTTCATATTTTAGCATCTCCATGCTTCAGATGGCACGCTAAGCTGTTGGTTCCGGCTACCACTTAATGTGGTACTCATTAAGTAAAATCTTTATAAGTAGTACATAGTACCTTATGGCCTGCTTGATAAATTCCAAAAGCAGGTGATCCCAAACTTATCACCACCAATCCGCACTGGATTCGCGTGGTGAAATATGACCTAATCTCTCTCACCTCGACTTGAGAAAGAATGCCTTTTCCCAGCAGTGTGATAGTTTGGCTGATATAATTACTTTTGCAAAACAACGTAAATAAGAAAACACAGACTATAACATAAAAGCTGAAAAATATTAAGTACTTTCTGTTCTGCTTACTCTGTTCTGGATGCTAAGGAATTATACGAAATATTAAAGATCTCCATATACATACGTATGTTTTTTTATGCAGACAGTTTTTGTTAATGCTACATTCTCTATGTACTCTATTAGTTTTATTACTGTAGAAGTCGCAAATTATATATTTTTTTTATTATTACTTATAAAATATTCAAACAATTTTGTGTACTCGACAACGCGCCCCAAACTTGGCCTATCAAATGGCCAAACCTTTTCAAAGACTTCTCTCGTGAAAATCTGATATGAAATATGAAAAAAGCTTTTCAGGCTACCGTCGTACACATAATAGCTTAGTACGAATAGATTAACGTTATTGTAATGCTATCCAGTTGATATGCCACACTTCCCACACAACAAATTTACTGATTAGAAATGAAAGTGACAGCCCGATTTCTGAACAAAGTCAAATAGTTTGTGCTTAATCCTTTGTATTATATAACACCGGAGCGGAAACTAAGGTAACTTTATTAAATAACTTGCTTTAGATGGTCAAATTAAAAGGTAATATTTAGGACGAAGTTAAGCCATAAATGACTTAATAATCCTACTAGCTACATCCTTTTGAATTTGTAAAATTTAAAGGAGTAACCGTCTTGCCGTTCTCCTCCAATAATATTCTGAAGTGTTGATAGAGTATTTGTTACTTTTTTGACAATCTGAGTAATTTTTCATTAAAAAAAACTCGAGTACCACTAAGCCTGAGCTAAGGAAGATTCGGATTTTAATTTAAGTATTCCGAGAAACAAGAAATAACAGTCCTATTTTGGTTCAATCTATTTAGTAAGTCATCGCAAAAAGAACCGTTTATTCTCCAAATATAACGCATATTTGGAGATCCTGAAGCCTACAGGTCGAAAAAAGCCGCCTAGAGGGAAATTATGAATGCTAAAAATCCCACATACCTCAGAACAGGATTTTTTTTCAGTTGTTTTTTTTCATACAGATCTGAAAATTTTTTCTCGCTTCGATAATCCAAAAGAGGCCAGGTTGCTGCAGCTAAGTTACTTGAGTATTCTTTTTTTTTCAAGTCATTAACGTTACTGCATAATTTCTTTCTTGGGGTCTTTGAATACGAGTATTTTGTGAATCTCAACCCAATATTTTACGGATAGTCTTAGGCTGGTCTGTATAAAATAATCTATCTATCTATAACCTCACGCCAGATCCCTTGCGGGGTAGGCAGAGAGTACAGAGTTCCAACAGGTTCTTTTCTTACATACCTCTCTGGCTTCCTCGACTCTCATAGGTCGTCTCATACACGCTCGCCGGTTACGGAGACTCTTGACTTTTCCATCAGATAAGACTCGGTTTATTTGGTCGTTGTAAGATAGTCTAGGTCTTCCCCGGTACCTGCATCCTTCCACTTTCACATTGTATATCTGTTTTGTCATTCTTTCCTCTGGCATTCTTTCTATATGCCCGAACCAACGGCGCATGCCCTTTCTCATCTTTACACCGATACTATCTTTCATACCTACTCGCTGTCTTACTACGCTGTTGCTAATGCGATCGGTCAGCTTCACTCCGCACATCTTCCGCAGAGCTCGCATTTCTACCGCATTTATCCTACTTTCATTCTCCTTCTTACATACCCAGCTCTCGCTACCATATAACATCGTTGGGACAAGAACTCCATTATGTATGGCCAGCTGCGCCTTATGACTTAAGTGCCGGCTCCCAAGTAGCTTTCCCATCGCACCATTCACTCTGTTCCCTGCACTCACTCTTCTCTCTATGTTAGCGGTGTATTTCCCATCCTTACTGAAGGCGCATCCAAGATAAACAAACTCATTTACTTGCTCCAGGACATCGTTACCAACCACAATCCTTACATTTGTTCTGGTTTCTTCCCTTTCAAAACCATAATCTTGGTTTTCTTCACATTCAAGTGTAAGCCATTGATAATGCAGTCGTCTTTCATAACTGTGACTAGTGTTTGCAGATCAGTGGCTGTTGGCGCTATCAAAACCGCGTCATCTGCATAAAGTAGATGGTTTGTACACCTTCATTCATCGCTTTCAGTCTTTGAAGACTTTTATCCAGATATATTATAAACAGTCTAGCGGACAACACGCAACAAGGCTTGACGCCGATTTTAACGTCAAACCAGGGTGACCTTGTTACCACCCACCCGTACGCATGCCTTGCAGTCCACATAAGTGGACTGGACAGCTCGCAACAGAGTGCCATCTATACCATACTCTAGCAAAATGTCCCAAAGTCTCTTTCGCACAACTCTGTCAAATGCCTTCTCCAGATCTACAAAACCGCAGAAAACCTTCCGCCCCACTGCCAGATGCTTCTCTACGATGTTGCGGAGGGAGAAGACTTGATCCGAACATCCTCTTCCAGACCTGAAACCTGAAATAATTTAACAATAATTACATATTGAAATTAAATACTTATTATAGAATTAACAAAAACGCCCGAGATCCGACAAAGGGTTCTTGTGTCGAAAAAATTTCACTGTTTCCCTGGAGCCGAAAATTGTGCCCAGTAAAGTTATAACAACATTATTAGATAAGGTGTAACTTGCCTAGCCAAATTGTAATCATTTTACACAGTCGTACAAGGTTCTTTCGGCCCGCGGCCAAAATCGGAACTAACGCTGTCATCAAGTGAAGTACATGATAGTCGCAGAGTTGCCGTTTAGTATAAAATTTACCTGAATTATTTGTTTAATTAGTAACCGTGCAGACCTACCTGTTGAAATATCTCCTTGGAAGTAGGAAAATATTACTAAATATTAACCCTAATTTCACACTAACCATATATATTTCAGCTAAGCATATACCGTGCTTAGCTTTCTGGCATTCCGTTATAGTAACGTGTGTTAACACATTCATGTTTATTTACTATTATTTGTGTGAAAAAGATCGAAAACATCAATCTATTCATGTTATACCTGGAATATATGCGTGACGATGTTATTTATTTTTATAACAAATATACACACACGTTGTTGTGAAGGAATACCCATATACAAGCTACATAATTAGCTTGTATTCCAGCCGTGAACACTCGTCGTCCGTTCTTAAAGGCCGCTGGCTCTTTGTAATGCAACAAGCACCCTACAGCGGCAAGCTATGGCGATAATTAACCCCTTTCACAATAAGCTTCTTAAGTCACTTTTTAAATGGGTTAACATGAAACGGAATGGCTGCGCTGTTTGCCCTTTAAAAGTGTATATTAACGAGTGTGTGTCCATTAGGTCTGAGGGCTTAGCATAAACGGGTTGACATTAACGTAACGCTATTTGATATACTATCTTTTTCACACTGCCAGTTGCTGAAACATGAACGCTCATAAAGAAATCTGTGCACAAAATAAGAGTAGCATAACCGGCCATGGAACGCATCGGTTAGGCATCACACTGAGCGACTGACACATTGAGAACAAAAATACGGAGATCCGTGAAAGAACTAAAGTAGAAGACTTCGGATCCCGTATATTTCGACTCAAGTGGAGGCAGGAAACGTTGCAAAATGTAGTGAATGCAGGTGGAGTGCCTCTCAGGCGCAACCCCAGTCTTCGATGATGACGAAAAGGCCGAAATTCTCGCTGACACCCTAGAGAACCAATACACTCTTCTGCCCGTTGACCCGGCTCATGTCGATTCGATCGACAGGGAAGTCGAGCGCAGAGCGTCCCTTCCCTTCACCGATTCCTTACCTTCCTCCCATATGCTTCCTCCCTATTTCCCAGACTGAGGTCGAGGACCACATTAAAGGTCTTAAACCAAAAAAGGTCCTGGGCTCTGACGGAATTTCTAATCGCGTACTTAAATGCTTGCCCGCCCACCTAATCTGCCTCTTAGTGGCCATCCTTAATGCCGCCATTACTAACTGCACCTTCCCCACTCAGTGGAAGGAGGCCAAAGTCATAGGCATCCCCAAGCCCGGTTAATTTCATGACCGCCCCACGAGTTACCACCTATTCAGTTTTCTCAACTCCCTGGCAAAAATCTACGAGCGCCTGCATCTGGCACGGCTCAAAGAATTTGTATCGTCGAGGGATATTCTCATCAATGAGCTTGGATGTTGGATCAGTTTGGATTTCAAGCCAAACACTCTTGCGTCCAGCGAGTGCACCGCATCACGAAGCACATCCTTACTGGCCTGAAAAAAACCCAAACACGGGTGCCCTTTTCTTCGATGTCGCGAAGGCGTTCGTAAAGTCTGGCACAACGGCTTGTGTAAATCAAGCTTTAACAAATGGGTATCCCGGACAGGCCTACGCTTTAACTAAATCCAAGAATTACCATTACAACGGGCACAAATTCAGAGTGCTACTGAGAATCGTTTGATAGAAATAACACACCGACTGATCTAGAATCCTAGCCCAGGGTATCAATGCTATTGTAAAAATGCCGCAAAACAGCTGTTAAATATAGTCTTAGTTGGTTTTGAGGCTTTACCTCGTTATCAACACCTCTATGCGCCACTAGACCTACGTATTACCAACGATGTTAGGTCCCAATTTAAGAGGCAAGTTAATTGTCATTACACCGGGCAAAATTTCAGACTCCAGACGGCTACTGAGAATGGAGCGTAGGGATTCCACGCCTGCCCTCTTGTCCGGTGAAGTTGTAAAGATCTCGCGGCCAACAACGTAGATCATTTACATACGTACACACACAAGGAATCCTGCGAAATAAGAAAATAGAAAAAATATTTTTAAAAACAAGCTGTAATTTAAAACGGCCAATCGAAATTAAAGGTGTGTACATACAAAATGTCGTGTCTATGTTGCTGGCCGTTGAACAGTTCCTTCATCTAAAGCCTGGGTGTAGAATAAGGTCATGCTTAAAATAAAAGTGCATTGTCATTGGAACTAAACTAATATGTCAGATTTTAACTCCGTAGAATAAGAGGAATTGGTTCTTATTCAGTTTGCAAGATTTGATCTTAACAAATAAACATTGTATATAAAATAAACTTTGACCGACTCAGGACTTTGCGATTGCTAGCTAAATCTAAAACTAAATCATTAAAGCAATCATAATAGACATGAATAAAGTCGTGATATATCGTATATCATTAACATACCCCGACATTACGTTTTTTATGCGGTGTTAGCCCGTCACAAACCATTACGGTCTTCAAGAATGTTTTACAAAAACAAACTCATGAGTAATTGTACCGCATCGTTCATACGTTACAGAAAGTTTGGAGCTAAAATTGTGAAACGCGAATAATACTTAGAAATAACAGTTCAAGAAATGGTATGCGATTTATCAAGTATAAAAAGCAATAGTGCTATTTGACAGTAAATTAGTGACCTTTTAAATGGTATTTGATTTATCTTCGTTATTTTTCACTTTAGTATAACACCATCGTTTTTCTAAAACGTTATTTTCGTGAAATACTAAGATTTTTTTTAGTATGTGTGGAAAATACCTAAATAGTATTTAAATGTCTGTATTTAATCGTAAAAAGGTAACATCACTTATTGATGACAGTTGGTTGAATACAAAATTTGAAATCGTATCTAGCACGTTTTTACTTAATGTTTCATATGTTGAACTTTTTATTTGTTTGATATACAGAAACGGAAAGCCCTGGACTGATTTATCATCATATTGTGATAATAATTCACTGTGTGAAAAATAAATGATTCTCTTCGACTGAACGAGATTAATGTTTATGAGACAGTCTAGTTTATGGAAAAGCTACTTGGGAGCCGGCACTTAAGGCAAAAGGCGCAACTGGCCATATATAACGGAGTGCTTGTCCCAACGCTGTTATATGGCAGCGGAAGCTAGGTATGTAAGAAGGAGAATGAAAGTAGAATAAATGCGGTCGAAATGCGAGCTCTGCGGAAAATGTGCGGAGTGAAGCTGACTGACCGTATTCGTAACAGCGTAGTAAGAACGCGAGTAGGTATGAAAGATAGTATCGGTGTAAAGATGAAAAGGGTATCCTTCATTGGTAAAGGCATATAGAAAGAATGTCAGAAGAAAGAATGACAAAACTGATATACAATGCGAAAGTGGAAGGATGCAGGTACTGGGGAAGACTAACGGGAGACTGGGGAGAACTAAACTATCTTACCATGATCAAATAGACCGTGTCTTATCTAAAGGACAAGTCAAGAGTCTCCGTAACCGGCGAGCGAGACGAACTTTGCAAGTGGAGGAAGCTAAAGATGTAGGTAAGGAAAGAACCTGTTGGAACTCTGTAGTCTCTGCCTACCCAGCAAGGGATCTGGGGTGATGACATAGATAGATAGATAGAGACAGTCTATAGATGTTCAGGGTTGGAAAAAAGTGTACAATAATATTTGTGATGATAATATTCTTGATTATATTATAGAATCTGTAACAATATAGATGTGGGCTAACAAGTGTAGAGCTTCAGAGGGGATAGGCGGATGATTTCAAAAGACAGAGTCCGATAGAACAAAAAGACAGGCCAAAAATTCTCATCGAATGGCAACCGAGCGGACATCGATGCTGAAGTATATCCAAAACTAAACGGTATGAAATGTCCTGTGGAGAGTTGTGAGAGATACTTAATACACGAAAAAGACTACTAATTGGACGTCTTGCTAATTGGATATTTTGCTATTTAGACGATCGTAAAGTAAAAAAAGTATAAGTAAGTACCCCAAAACATTTGTACCTAGTATTAACCAGTTGTTACAAGAAAATATCAGCAGCACTACATCACTACATCAATGATTTACAACGCTTCGCTTCATACTTTCTCGCATATGTAGACAGAATACATCATAACATACGTCTGTTTATCATTCTTGGATTTAACATAATATACGAACATTTGCCTAACGTCATATTGCTTTTTACGATGCCTTAAATGTATTGCGAGGGCTCGTTTTTCAGCGAGATGAAAATATATTTACGTACATTCATACGATTATGTGTCGAGGAAGAAGGATGAATTTAACGTGTAGAAATACTAAGAATATCGTATTTTTCTGTCGCCTTGTTGATTTTTTTTAGACGTAGCCCTACACTAGGAATTATGTTTTTGTCGTGAAGTTGTTAATAAACATGAAATTCGTAGACAAAAGCACCCAGACCGAAACAAATATTATGGGTCACACAGATTTCTCCCGTAAGGTGATTGAGCCTGCAACTACCCGATCCAGTAGGTAGAATGGCTTTAGGACCGAGTTAGTTGCTGGGTTTAAAGTGTGGTACGCATACCGCACATAGTGCATGGGCCTGGCCATGATGCAAACATTTTGTATCTATTTTCTTGCTGAATTCAATAGTGACTTGTACTGACTACGTCACTTTTCGTTGAAAAATGTCAATCTCATACATTTTTACGAGATTCTATTTAACTTGCAATGTTCGTATATCTGTCTGTCTGTCTGTATATCTGTCATTACTTGTCTTCGTAAATCGTTATCCATTGTGCAAGCACTTGCGCGTATCCGATTAAGCTGAAATTTGGCATACGTATGTAATTCCGATGAGAATGCAATAATATGGTACCATGGAACTGGTCTAATGATGGAGTCGGCAAGTGGGCATGGGAACATGTGAACTATACAACGTAATCTCCTCGTGCTTATGTTTGTTAGATTGGTATTGTAAAGTACTATACAACTAGATAGTGTTCAGGACCTGATGATGAAGCCGAAAGGTGGCCAATGGAATCACAAAAGTATTCAATATAACCCCGCCGTGTTTGAGCTCGTTGAATTTATCTGAACGAGTACTTTATACCTGAATATGTCCAGGGTCTGATGATGGGGCCGGAAGGAAGCCATAAAAACTCCTCAACTAAGCAAAATATATTCGTTGTGTTTTTCTTATAAAAGCTTATTTTTAAAAAGGTACATATTTTGAGTTCTTAGATTTACGCGAATATTACACATGAAATAAAACTATTTTACGGATTTTATCGCGGTTTATTTTTTTTTATTTTTAGTTCCCGACGTTTCGAGTGCTTTGCAGCACCCATGGTCACGGGAGGGACTGAGGTGTTAGACGTCCAATAGGCATAGTTGTTCCGGGGTACCCTCGTAGACTCGCTCGTCGCTCAAAGAAGTCTGCAGTCTGTGAACATGTCCTTGACCGCACCCACCATAACATCAGATTTGATAGACCACAAATCCTCGTGAAAGAACACCGATTCCTACCAAGGATGGTTCGCGAGGCTATTGAAATTAAAAAACATCCTAATTTCAATAGAGAAGATGGCTGGGTGCTTCCATCGTCTTGGGATCCGGTAATTAATATAATCAAATCCAAAACCAAGCATAACACTGCAAGACCTCAAGACACCGTGAGCTTATTCTACGTAGATCGGACCAACAACAACAAAAATAATTAAGAAGTTTGAGGGTACCCCGGAACAACTATGCCTATTGGACGTCTAACACCTCAGTCCCTCCCGTGACCATGGGTGCTGCAAAGCACTCGAAACGTCCGGAACTAAAAATAAAAAAATAAACGTCGATAAAATCCGTAAAATAGTTTTATTTCAAGGTACATATTTTTAATTTAAAATAATTATTCAGATTTGTATAGTTTAGACAACTACGTCATGCCCGAAGAGACATGGCTAGTGGTATGAACTATACCGGAAATGACACACGGCTCCACGGGGTGCGACGAGTATCGCTATGCCGATCTGTAAAAATTAATATTAGTAGTCGGTGCCAAGGAACCGACTGCACCAACCGGCACTGACTTCAAATATTATTTTTTTGTTTGTTGAAGTCTGTTACCCCCTTTTAAAAGTTTATATTTAATGTAATTGATTATATTATGTACTTACATCTGTGCAGTCTTTAGACGCCGGCAAAAGCTTTTTATAAAATACAAAAAGATTCGGAAAATGAAAACGGAATGTCTTTGACCGGGAGGTCAAAACCATACCTGGGACCATACCCGGACAGGTACGTTAATACCTGAAACAAGCAGGAATTGTGTTAAATTATTATCCCCGTAAGCGATAATTACAATGTAAGTAGATACTAAAATGTTAAATGCCAAAATACATTAAAAATGCGATACTAAACATATTTATTCATTTTTTACGTGACTTAGGAGAATTTTACTATACATTTTATATTTACGGAAAATTAGACGTCCTTAAAACAACCGAGAGGTTAGCACGAAAAGTTTGACGTTAGGGTGACGCTAGCGAGCTGATTTTCCATCCTTGTCACACTAAAAAAATATTAAGTAAACATAACACCACTCTTACTCGCTAGCGTCACGATATCCTTTTCGTGCTAAGCTCTCCGAGGGCTAAGCACGCACCATTTTGTCTCTATCGCAACGTCGTCGAGAAGGCGGAGTGTCACGTTCATCTTTATTTAGTAAATGTGCAGTGTAAAATGGATGGTATATCAACTCGATAGCTAACGTCAATCTATTTGTACTAAGCCCTCCGTAAATGTTGGCCCAACACATAACCTAATTCCACGTGCTTATAACAAAATATATTTAGCGGAGTCGTTTCGGATCCTTAAAATATGCAAAGGATAATTACATTTTTATGTAATCATAACAAAACCCGTATTATACGTGAAAAAAGATACGTGCCTTATCTTTTATTTTACACATCCCTATTCTAGCGGATTACAGGCACATTATAACGTAGGTTGTTTAAAATAGTTTTTTTAAAGAATAATTTTCATAATCGTATCAACTCCCTTCATGGTATTAAACATGTCCGTAAATTTGTCTCGTATTTTATAAAGAACTAATTTATGGACTAATAAGGCAAAACTGCCTGATTAGTCCAGTGGTATAATGCGCGCAGAGATCCTAGGTCTTACAAAGTGTAGTTATTCTATCTAAAAACTCCCCGTATATGTCCAGTCTGTAATTGTGCCTGGTGTAATAGTAATAACCTGGCGCATTTTCACAATCGAAAAGCGAGTGTATAGAAGAATACCTCTGCCACACCCGCTTGGGGAATATAGGCGTTACGGTATGATTTTTTTTGTATATTTCCATTCAGCACCTTTTGGGCAACGATTGTTACCTACTTATAAACTGTGAAATAAAACAAATCCTCAGTATCTATTTAAAGAAGATTTTCGTTTCATTTTGAAAGACTAACTTTCTTATGTCGTTTTTAAAATATTTTTTTTTACTCGTCTAATGTGTCCCACTCCTGGGCAAAGGTCTCCTCGCCTTTCCTCCAACGATCGTTATCCCCTGACAATAATGGTCATTCTGCTCAATACGCGTCGACGTCCTCGAGTCACCGCTTAATCATATTATATTATTTTATAATTCTTTGAAAACTTAATACTGTAATAATAATTTTTTTGTGACACGAACACAAGTTATGTTTTAAACATTTTGCGTATTTAATTTTTGCATTGTCGTAGTCGTAGAATTTAATATTGTAAAAATTTCAGCTTTAAAACTTTTTTTTTACTTACAGATATCTGTCAAATAAATTATTCAAATAGCTACAGAAACAAAAATATAATTTCAAAGTTATCACAACAAGAAAATAGCAGGACGCGTTGGAAGTACTAATTTTCTGTTTACTATAAACACCGTCACGCCTATATTTCCTAAGAGAGGGTGGCAGAGGTGTACCTAAAATCGTCGGTGAAAAGTGTGGGTACACAATAGTTTACTCACACTTTTGACCGACGATTTTAGGTCCTATGTTATAGGGGCGAGCCTATTGTTATATACTAGACCCAATTACAGACTCCGGACCGATACTGGGAATATTTCGATAGAAAAATTACATTTGTCCGACCTAGGATTTGAACCCCGGACCTCATAGTCGTAAAGCGCATTGTTCCCCTCTAAACCAACGAGGCAATAAAAGAAAGATTCGCACGCGTCGTCGGAGTTACATCAATATGCCAAATTTCAGCTCAATCGAACCCGCAAGTGCTTGAAAAATGAATCACATAATTTGAACCGGAAAAACAGACATACAAACATTGCGTGTAAAATAAAAGCTTATAAAAAAGAAATGAAGGCCATCATGCCGATATTCCCCAAGCGAGGTATCTTATCTTATCCTGTTGGCTATTAACGGGCTGAGATGCTTCAAACGCATTTCGAGCCAATAGAATATTTTTGCTGCCCTTTACCCTGATGCTCTTACGTACCTGTGGATTCAAATACCAGATTCTTTATTCCAGCAGAGAAGAGCCGAAATTTCTCTGAAGTTGGATAGGCCACTCCCAGCAGATTTATTCTTCGCGCCGCCAGTGCGTCACATTTGCAAAGGACTTGCTCCATGGTTTTAATTTCTACACCAGTGTTCCTGCATACCACGTTGCTGGATAGGTTCATCTTATGCAGATGTTCTTTTGTACCGTAATGGCCGGTGTATGCTCTAATAAGTCGCCTTATTTAAAGTCTAAGTTTTAATAGTTCCTAACTATCGCTTTCGCTCCATACGTTAATGAATTCCTTGCAGCAAGAAAGACAGAGGTGTATTATGTACAGCCGCGTTTCGTCGGTTCCATTGTAAATTTTATTGGGCACTATAACAGATTCCGGACTGATTGGGATTTTTGGATGTGATTTTTATGGGATCTCCTATGAAAACTACTTTGTACGACCTAGGATTTGAATCCAGAACTTCGTGATCACCACGTGCATCATGCGCCATTAGACCAACAAGACAGACGGGGTTGTGTCTAGAATTTTAAAGATATTTATTAAACATTTCCTGAATGTTATTCTAAGTTACTTAAATTCTTATACATAAATAAAATTAATTACGTCACAAGGGCCAATCAAAGCTGAAAGCCTAATTAATGAGCGACCTCTGATTGATGACTCAAATCAAAAGGTCTTTAGTTCACGCCAACATTGCCTAAATTACTGTGTCGATAATCACTAGTCTGGGATTAGTATTATCTGGCACTAGTATTATCTGGTATATAATCACAGTGTCTGTGCATTAGCTGATAGCTGCTAGTATAATATATTGGTTACTGGTTTTTATGAGGCATGGAATACATGCACTAAGACTAGAAAGCTAATTTCACAATGCTATGCGTCTTAATATAACCTAACAATTTGCATTTACAGTTTTCCTATCAGGTTTTATTTTTTAATGTCAAGTGTTTCTTACTACTGTCTGCAAATACGTTTTATTTGTAAATACTTTTTTTTATGTTACGTTCTCATATTAAGTAAATTCCAATGCCAATTTCAATTTTAATGAGAACCATCGATCTTTCTATTAGTCTTTCAGAATATAACGACAGTTAAACTGATTAGATATAAGCAGGTCCACTATCGACAATTTCCAATATATATATATATATATATAAAAACGATATAAAGACTACTTTTTAAATAAAATATTAAATAGAATGGCCAGTCTGAAGAAAACCATTGAAGTTAAAAAAATAGCCTGCTGAGTTTTTCTCCAGATCTTCTCAGTATATCAGCCATTCACATACAAAATATATTAATTACACGAATGGATTTGACATAACGGAATATCCTAATATACGAATATAAAAGCCGTTAAAATATACTACTTTAAACCATAACAAGAAACGAATAAGCCCCATATTTATTTACAGATTAATAAAATCTTAACCTAACGTCCTTCTAGCCCATGGGTTGACCTCAATGTTGAGGTTACTCGATTATACGAAGTCTCTAAGGTGCTCAACATAACGTGAGTGCAATAAAACGGAATGAATCTTGCACTACAAGTCTCGTTTCACGATAAACGTCTTGATGTTATTCTGTTGAAGTTACTCCGTGTTTCTTTAGATCAGTGTAGTTCTTGATGAGGCAATTGCCGTAACATACGGTATTTAAGTGATAGACAGCATTGTAACTACCGTATATAGACACGGCAAACCTATTTATCTACCTATAGATATATCATCACGCCAAATTCCAATATATCTAGGCAGAGTATACAGATTAATTAAGATTTATGGCAAAACCTGTGCAGTGTAGATACTCAAGGAGCTACCTAAAAGTGTTTGAAAGAAGAAATATTGCTATTATCAGTCCGGAGTCTGCAATTGTGCAAGGTATATAGCAAAAGCCCCCTATTACATAGCACCTAACATAGTAGCCGAAAAGTGGGTGTACATAATACACCCCTGCCACCCGCGCTTGGGGAATATAGGCGTGACGGAGTATTTGCATACAGAATGGCATTTTTTAATTCTCTTTAAAAGACGGCAACCCTGCATTTGTAAGGAACAACACTGCTTAAGATTGCGACTCGCCTGATAGCAAAAGTTTGTGAGAGAAAATACTTTACATTTTCTGGACACAGCAGACCGACAAATAAGAAGTGAGCTGATCAGCCTTACTCCACGGTTAGATGGTTTTAACGTCTTAAGGTTAAAGGTCTTAAGGTGACCTTAAGACGTTAAAACCATATCCCTAATAAGGTCCTAACGGTAAAAAGCAATTGGATTATTTCTCTTTAACTGTTTATATCAGCATACATATATAAGGAATCTTAACAAGCATAACCTAAGTTTGTACTAAATTTGTATTACCATAATATTAAACTTGTAGTCTCAACTGACCACACAGTCAAACTGGTTGCACAGTTTTGTGGGGCTATGATTTAACATTGTGTATTTTACTGTTTTCCTAAAGAAATAAATAGATAATAAAAATGCCAGATCTCTGACGGTAGTTGAATAATACTTTAAGTAAATAATTAGCTGAAGTTACATTTGATTGCCAAACCTAATCATGATTGAGGTGGCCGTGGATTTGTGCGACCGCAGAATTCCTAATGATCACCAAAGTTTAGCAGAGTTAGGCTCGATCGGTCCAAGATGCTTTATGCTTTGGAAAGCACGTTGAGCTGTTAGTCCTGGTTACCAAGTGGCAAGTTGGAAGCCTCATAAGTGGCTTGATAAATTTCAGCAACAGGTGGCTAAGTCTGCACAAATCCGCACTTGGTCTGAGCGGTAGAGTATGATCTATTCTCTCTCACCTTGATTTGTGATTAATAGCAACATTTTGCCTTACGCCATATTAGAATTAGACCGACACAATGCTTACTTATTGTGATGTAGAAATGGGTCATAAGTTTTCTTACTAAGCAAGCCAGCAATTTTTCCACCAAAAAAAAACAAAGATAAAGCCAACAGTATGGAAGTATAAAAAGTCATGTAGACGGTGGCATTCATACTAATGGTTGGTGAGCGGTCGAGCCGGCAATCCTCTTATTTGCAGGCCGTCGTCCGCACCAGACCGCACTTGCGCCACCGTACAAAGTCGATGCGCTCGAATACATACTTAGGGCTGTCAGGATTTAGGAGTAGTTAGAATCAGAGGCCTTTAGAATCAGAGTGACCTAACCGAAGAAAAAACGAGCTGTAACGTAAAATGCATTGGTAGTGTCTACGAAGTATTGAATAGGAGGTAGTGTTTTCTGCAAAATGGCCTACATGTACACTCTATATACTTATTTCTTTTTTTCTTTCTTTTTAAAATAAACGTAGCCCCACACTAGGATTTATTCCTGTGTCGTGGGTGCGTTTACAAACATGAAAATTCACACACAAATACCCAGACCGGAACAAATAATTGTGGATCACACAAAGATTTGTCCCGTGTGGGAATCGAACCCGCGACTATTAAACACAGTAGGTGGAGCGACCTAAGCTCTTAACCAATGCGCTAAATCGTCCGTCGTCTATATATATATATATATATATATATATATATATATACAATGTGAAAGTGGAAGGATGCAGGTACCGGGGAAGACCTAGACTATCTTACCACGACCAAATAAACCGAGTCTTATCTGATGGAAAAGTCAAGAGTCTCCGTAACCGGCGAGCGTGTATGAGACAAACTATGAGAGTCGAGGAAGCCAGAGAGGTATGTAAGGAAAGAACCTGTTGGAACTCTGTACTCTCTGCCTACCCGCAAGGGATCTGGCGTGAGGTTATAAATAGATAGATAGATATATATAGGCAGCCTACCTGGAGGTAAATGGCGTGGAAACGGCTGTGGTAAATGCAAAAATACATAAGTAATACATAATAAACACCGTCATTTTATTAATGGGTTACTCTTGTTTTGGCCTCATTATGTTAAAATATGCCAAAAAGGTTACATGAAACTGAAACAAATTAATTTTACCATATCGGCGAGTATCTAGTTTTAATATAATATATTATTACCGTTTTTAAGTCAATTCAAAATTGCTTTTCAATACACTAGGTGGCATTTTCATGGAAGTGGATATGATCTTCAATCAGAATTTCAAGGATTTCAATCGTTGAAAATAATAATTTACATGAAAAATAGGAAATATTTCAATAAATACGTCATAATATAGACCGTAAAAGCTTGAATCAAAAATAAAATTATTTAAAATAAAATAATATAGAATATCAACAAGTAGTAGATGAGTACCCTAGCTATAACGATTCCTCTTTCTCATGACCGCATGAAATTGAGTGAGACGCATTAGTATCGAGAAAATCCATGTCAGTGGTGTACGTATAACGCGGAGTGCTTTAGAAATACTCAGCTTTCAGTATTGATGATTCTTAAGGATATGTTCGGAATATAATACCTGAACTGCTTCGTTGGTCTAGTATCTTTCTGACGATCAGGTCTTCGGTTTGAATCCAAGGTCGAAAAAGGTGTCTTATAAAAAAAAAATATCAAAAATTCTTAATAACAATCCACAATCTGGACTTGTGGCCAGTATAATGATAATGCTCACCCGCTATTTTATTAAGATCTGAATGTCGACGGCGATATGTGTAAGCATTACATCTCTGCCATCTCTACTTAGGAAATATAGACATGGTGGTATTTTTTTTTTATTTTTAAAACACAAGATTTAAGTAAATTTGGGACAGTTTAAATTAATCGCTAATTTGATTCGTACGTGCGACAATGGGCATGGCTAGCAATTGCTAGTATAAGACGTCTTTTAATAATTACTTATCGACTACCCTACCACGAGTATTAGAGTTGCGACTCTAACCCGCCGTGACTGCAAGAAATCGAGCGAAACGCATTAGTGTCGATAAGGTCCGTAAAATCTCTTCGATTCTATAACGTAAGGTCTGTAATACGGAGTTCTATATTTGTTATGTAACTTAGTTCTTTTGAATTCAAGTTCTGAATCAAAATGTAGAATATTTATGTTTTTATTGTTTCTTAGAACGTTAAGCGATGTTTTTGATTTTAGAACGACGAAGGGCGGCTATTACTATCATCTATCTATCTATCTATAACCTCACGCCAGATCCCTTGCAGGGTAGGCAGAGAGTACAGAGTTCCAACAGGTTCTTTCCTTACATACCTCTCTGGCTTCCTCGACTCTCATAGTTCGTCTCATACACGCTCGCCGGTTACGGAGACCCTTGACTTTTCCATCAGATAAGACTCGGTTTATTTGGTCGTGGTAAGATAGTCTAGGTCTTCCCCGGTACCTGCATCCTTCCACTTTCACATTGTATATCTGTTTTGTCATTCTTTCTTCTGACATTCTTTCTATATTACTATCATGATAATATTTTTGTGTCAATACTGGTAAATTGATTATTTAAATACAAAAATCAAATAATGCTAGTTTCTATCAATATGAGACTCCAGGAAATGCGCTTTTATTTTAAGTCAGAGCACTACCTACTAATGTATCAAAAAAAAAAACATAATGATGTGTAACATTTTTTACAATTTTGTGATTCTGCCTCGTTGATCTAGTGACGCATAATGCGGGTAGCGATCACGAGGTGGTTTAAAGGTTTCGCCACATAACTGACGCAGCGCGACAGGAGAGCGACGGTGGCGCGGCTTGGGGAGTTGTAATGAACTGAAATTTACGGGAGACGCCACACAGCGCAGCCCCGCTCTGCGCGACGGCAAACGTCACGACATAACGTAGACGAGCGCTTCTGCCATGCTCCCGTCTCGCTTCGTCGGCTATTTGACCAAACCTTAAATCCTAGGTCTACTTTTTTTTTAGAAAAATAGAATTAAAAATTCATTAGAAATTTCAAATAATATTCTTACAGTATCTTAAACATTCAGACAAAATATAACGCTATACATATTAGATTGTGTAATCAAGGGGTAAAGCACAAACCATTTAACGTTACCGTAACATCATCAAAAAATCGTGATGTCACGTTGATCTTTATTTAGTACTAGCGGCCACCCACCACTTTGTCTTTGTATGTATAAATTATATATTATTCTGATGTGAAAACACCATACATCCATCTTCACAAACTTTCGCGTTCATTAGTGGGATATTTGTAGTCTGAAAAGTATGACATATTACTTGGTAACGTTACCATAACGTCTTTGTTCACGCTCCCCAACTGATAAAACTGTCTCTGAAGAGCTATACGTTACGTTACATTCCACTACGTTGCGTAACGTTACCTTGTATTACGCCTTCGAAAACCTCTACGTTTCTGGCTGGAGCGTAGTGGTCGCACGCTTGCGCTCTTTTCCGGTGAAGCTGTAGATCATTCACACACCACACACACCACTAGACCATTAAGCGACCATTTATTTAGCGATACCAACCTTTGTAAGGTAAAAAAAAAACAAAACACTAAGTTCGCGCCCCAAGAAAACGAAATTTTCATAAAGATTAGGATCTCAAGGCAGGCTTGCCTCTGACGGGCGCAGTCAGCCGTTAAAGTCTGCCGATAATTTTTCTCCCCCCGTCTTATTTGACATAGCATTATAAAATAACGGCTTAATTATGTGCGTGACTTGTTTTGCCCTTGGTATTGTTTGCTGAATTATTTATTTTGACGGCTTGGTATTAGAATTTTATATGACTTTACGAAGTAGTATATGTAAAGGCAAATATTGTAAACTTGGATATTTACAGACTATGCTTACTAGCATTCGTCTTAACTTTTGCCGGGTTGCAGACAAAATGTAAGTAGACTAGGTGGTCTAATAGCGTATGATGTGGCTGGTAATCACGAGGTCCTGGGTTCAAGTTCAAGTATCGACATTTTATATGTAAAATTCTCAGTAGAAGTTACTCAGAAGAAGTCCTCGATATAATAGCAATAGGGTCACTCCCTATAACATTTAGGCCTTATATTCGGCGATATGTGGGTGTACACAGAATCCTTCTGCAATTTCCCTGTTTGCTTGTTGTCTATTTCATATACACGGTATGATTTTTTTTAATATTCTAGATAATATTCATTCGCTCGTCGGATCTTTACGTAGTCAAACGTGTATCAAGTTAGTTTACAATTCTTATTACATTTTTCAATTAGTTACGATACTTTTTGCACTCTCTGATACAGTGATATTAAGTTGCAATTGTCGTAAACGTCTTAAGTGAACCATTTTAGTGTGAGTGCGAGAAAAGTTATCTATCATCCTACTCATACGATTATTCATCAGCACTCGTGTAGTGTCGGCATCAATAATTGTCACTACGGAAGGGAGATAGTCTACGCAGCACTCCACCCAATCCAACTCTCGAACACTGGCTGTGTCGCCCAATTCATTGTTTTCATTCAAAATTATCTCCAACTCCCGCGCAACGCCAAAAATCGATGGAATTTTTGGATCTCAGCCTGATTTGTCTAAAATAGAAGACACTACAAGTAACCCACAAAAGAAAAGAAAGGTACCAATTTCTCAATGTAACAACCGAGAGAATTTATTATTGTTTCAAAACGGGATAACGGATCTTATAAAATCTTGTCTTGAATCCCAAAATCAAACCATCAAAGGTACTTTGGATACCATTACGAGAAGATTTATCCGTCTTCAGACAAGAAATGCGCGATATTAACGTTGCTATGCAAAAATTATCACTGGATCAAACATTAATCAATAACGATATACGCGAGTTGAAATCGTTATATGGAGCAAACAATCATAAACTGGAAACAATGACGAGCGATGTGGCGCAATTACCGACAGCTGTGTGTGACTTATCTGGTCAACTTTGAGCTAAGGAGCAGCAGGGGAGGATTAACAATATGGAGATATCGGGAATACCTCGTTTAAAAAGAGAAAACCTGATAAATATTGTTCAAAAAATTGCAACAAAAATAGGTTTTCCATTGGTACCGACAGATATCGATTATTTACATCGCGTACGCCGCATTAACTCGAAATAATGTGAGATCTTTTTAGCTGCGGATGGTATATCACCCCCAAAACCGGCTTCTATACCCAATATCTTCGTTAGTTTCACCCAGAGGAGACGTAAAAATGACATGCTTGCAGCTGTGCGTGCACGTCCTGGACTAACCACCGCAGACGCGGGGTTGGATGGCCCATCTAAATCCATTTTCATCAATGACCATTTAACACCATCTAACAAATTACTATACAAGCAGGCACGCCTCCTAGTCAAAGAAAAAGGCTTCAAATACATCTGGTTGTCGGAGTGTAAGCTCTTGGTTCGAAAAATTGACACTTCGAAGGTATTACTTATTTCAAGTGAAGCAGATCTTAATAAAATTAAATGACTGTTGATTCATTTATTAATCTTGCTAAATATATTACATACACTTTGCGTAATAACACAGTTTTATATCTACCGTAAATTTACCTATAAACTTATTTTGTCATGTTTTGAATTCTTTTATTACAATATTCTACTATAATCAATCTATGTTGGTTGAACCGTACTAATTATTATAAATATTTCTACTATTCGATAACAACAACTTTTCTGTTTACTACCAAAACGTGAGAGGTCTACGCACTAAGTCACATTCATTTCTCGAGGCAGTGTTATGCAGTAATTACGATGCAATATGCATTACTGAGACTTGGCTTAATAATAACTTTCATAATTCCGAATATTTTGACGCTCCGTACGAGGTATATCGTTGTGATCGTAACACAGCTACGAGTGGGCACGAGCGTGGTGGCGGCGTGTTGATTGCGGTGCGCCGCGACTTGTGTCCGCGGCTCCACGCCGACATGTGTGCAAGAGATATGGGTGTCCATGCCGCTTCTGCGTTCAGGTCCCGCCCCTGCCACCTCGTCTTAGTCTGTTATCGTTCCTCGCTACTTACACTTAATATCTACGTATATAGCACACGGTAGTAACCATCAATTAACGTTGACTTCTTTTTACGATAGAGTGAGCGAATTTATTTTAAATAATTCAGATGATATTTTCTTAATACTGGGGGACTTTAATGTTACCAATGCTCATTGGTCTTACAATGATAACTTGAATTACATGGACATACAAACAAATAATAACATCTTGGCCTGTCTAACATCTGATTTTATCAATTTATCTTTATTGTCACAACAAAATGGTCAATTCAACGCAAATTGTAGACTTTTTGATTTAATTTTTAGTAATGAGTTTTGTCATGTCTCCTCAGCCGAACATCCACTAGTATGGCAAGACCCGCACCATAAGGCTTTAGAAATCGACTTAAAGATCGCTTTTTCATCTCCCCTCAAACCTCGTAACACCTTAAAAAAACAATTCCATAAAGCAGATTATAAATCTATTAAACACACTTTAAAATCAGTTAAATGGGAAAATGAGTTTAGTACTATGAAAAATGTCGAATCTATGACTAACTATTTGTATAATATTCTTGATAATGTAGTAAATAAATATGTACCGACGTATAATTTAAGTGTAAAACATAAATTTCCTCCCTGGTATACAAAACCGCTTAGAAAATTATCCAAAGAAAAGTGTAAATATCACAAAAACTGGAAGCAATATGGAAATTTTAACGATTATCGAATATACTCAACTTTAAGGAGCAGATTTAAGAAAATGACCCAAGATTGTTATAAAATTTTTATTGAATTTTCTGAAAATAACATTGAAAGAAATCCAAAATCTTTCTGGTCATTTGTAAAATCAAAAAAAGCAAATAGGGATATTGCGCAAATAATGTTATACAAAGGTAAGGTTTTATCAAGGGGCGATGAGATTTGCAATGCTTTTAACGAACATTTTCATTCCGTATTCATACCTTCTAATTCCCAAAATATGAATCCCGATAATCACAATCCGTGTTCAGCTTTAGACATAAACTCAGTTTATATTTGCTATGACCTGGTTTTAAAAGCACTAAAACAAGTAAATATCCATAAAGGTGCCGGATCTGATGATATTCACCCAGTTTTAATTTTTAACTGTGCTGAAGAATTGGCTGTACCTATTACGATAGTTTTTCGTACTTCATTGGAAACCGGAGTTTTCCCCAGTAAATGGAAAAGATCTTTAATAACACCGATACCAAAGAATGACAAAAAAGACATTATAACGGAATACAGACCTATATCGAAACTATGTGTATTTGGTAAAGTACTTGAAAAAATAATAACTGCATGGGTCGAATCCTACATAAAAAATAGAAGCCAAGCTGTTTGCGTGAAGGGGTACTTATCACAGTTCTTACCAGTCTCGTCAGGAGTACCACAAGGGTCCCATTTAGAGCCCTTGCTGTTTTCGCTTTACATAAACGACATTGCACATACATTCCAAAACAGTCAACAGCTAATTTATGTAGATGATACTAAACTATTTAGAGTAGTAAAATGTATTGACCATTCCATTAAACAACAAAATGATTTACATGCTTTAGAACAGTATTCTATGACAAATCAGTTGTTTTTAAATATTGATAAGTGCTCTCATATCATATACACGTAAAATTCGTACAATTAGTTTCGAATATAGCTTGCACAATACTATCCTTAAAAGAGTTACCACTGTCAGGGATCTAGTACTCCTAGATTCCAAACTATCATTTAACCCCCATATAGATCATATAGTTAGTGCCGCTTTCCGTAGATTAGGATTTATTCTAAGAATCAGTAAGCCATTCAGTAAAACTACAACACTCAAAATTCTTTATTTCTCATTTGTCCGTTCGATCTTAGATTTTTGCAGTTCAGTATGGAGCCCGTGTTATCAAATACACATCAACCGAATTGAAAAAATTCAGCATAAGTTCTTAAAATCGCTCAATTATCGCAGTGATACTGTAGATGACTCATACAGCGCGGCCTTGTCTAGACGTAAATTACTGAGCCTCTATGAAAGACGTAAAATGTTTGATATTATCTTTCTATATAAAATCATAAATTCCGTCGTTGATTCATCAGATCTTCACGCCTAAATATCCTTCTCAATTCGCGCTCGTTTACCAGTGCGCCCCTCACGTACATTACCACTTTTTGTACCCCCACGACGGCACAAAACTTATACACGCAACTCCTTTCTATATCGTTCCACCAATATATATAATAGGGATTTCTCTAATGTCGATCTTTTTAATGTCTCTAAAATAGCTAAAAAAATACATACATCGTTAAATAAGTAAGTTCTCTCGAAAGATGCACTTACAGATATGTAACATAATGTAATATTATATTTGTATGCAATTAATTGTTGTTTAAAACCTAAATTTGATTGGTATACGTTTTGGCATGTAAGGTCCAATAATTGGTTTGTATTTTTCATCTAAATTTCTTTTAGGGACTGTAAGGTCTATTATGTAAAAAATATGCATGTTTACACATTCATTGTATATGACTGTTTGATACCAAAATAAATGAAAAAAAATATATAATAATAATATAAAGTCAAAAGTAAATGAGAAAGGGTATGTTCCGTTGGTTCGGGCATATAGAAAGAATGTCAGAGTCAGAAGGATGTAGGTACCAGGGAAGACCGAGTCTTATCTGATGGACTAGTCAAGAGTCTCCGTAGCCGGTGGGCGTATATGAGACGAACTGTGAGAGTGGAGGAAGCCAGAGAGGTATGTTAGAAAAGAACCTGTTGGAACTCTGTACTCTCTGCCTACCCTGCAAGGAATCTGGCGTGATGATATAGATAGATCATATAATGTCCTAAGCTTGCACAAAGCCGGTCGTCGTGGCGATCTTTGGGGGACGCCAAGGTCCTGCAGTGGATTTATTTCGGCTCAAGGGAGTGCCTAATGTTTAAGAATATCCAATTAGTCTACAGTTTCGTATTATTTGACTAACTTTATACTTCGTTAGTGTATGGTTATTAACACATGGAATAATTCTAATACGAGTAGTGCCAACATTATTATGCTAAATCTCTGGACCGTATATATACAAACAATTAGCCAGCTTGATCGTACGTAATCTGAAGGCTAAGCACAAAAAATTTAACGTTATAGTAACGGTATCGAGAAATCCTGCTATCACGTTCATTTCAATTAGGTAAAATTATAGCGTGATAAGGATAGCATATCGGCTCGTTCGTGTTAAGATGACGTCATTCTGTTCGTGCTAGCACCTCTGTTGCGCTCCAACTCGTCATCGCATGCGTTACCTACGTTTATTCTCCGTTACGCATAATGAACAACGGACTTTGTTCTGCGTCCATACATGATTTGCCCCCGAACCAACAGTAATGAAAAATACTTGTATGATATCAAATCACCCATAAATTCTCTTAAGACATTTATTATCAAACGGACAAGCAGGGGAAATCGCAATATTGCACAAAAAGTATTCGATTTTGAGGTTATAATTCAGTAGCCATTAATACATATTAGGTTATATTAAGTTTGTTGACATCTAGTAAAGATGTCGGTGACTTCGATATAAGTATTCACAATACTTTGAAATATTCGTTTTAGATTGCAAATTGTCCGTCAGATACAGATATTTGTTATTATTTTATTAAAATAGATAAATAATGCCGGCGTGGGTCAAATGTTTGTTGGTTCTGGGGCAATTTTTGATAATGTCCTTTACTAAATAAATACGAACGTTACAATACCCTTTCTGGAGCAGGTGAGCAGAATTAAAATAATTATAGGGAGAGGCTATATATCAATCCAGAAACATGGCGGCAGGCCTTTTATTGGCATAGGTTGGCACAGGCATTCTCTCACAATTCTAGACGAAAGCGTGTGAGGTCATACTGTTATATAAACATTATAAAGATATTTTATTAGATAAAGAGATTTTTGTGTTATTTATCAAGTCGCTTTTAATGCGCGTAGTGATCACTAAGTTCTAGGTTCCAATCGTAGGACTAAGTTTAATTTTTGTATAGAAAAATCCCAGTATCCCGGAGTCTGGAATTGAGTCCGGTAAAATGGCAATAGGCTCACGCATTATGACATTAGAACCTCACATCGTCGGCTAAAAGTAGTGAAGACAGTACACCTCTCCCACCCACGCTTAGGGAATACAGGCGTGATGGTGTAAGTTAATTATAGCGTGGGCCTCACCATCGCTTCTAGGCCTGCATCAATCTAGCGGCATGGCAGCAGGCCTTCTCCCATACTTCTGGACGAGAGAGAGAGATATAACATACTCTTATGTAAATACTTAAATATTTTTTTGACTAACAATAGGAAATAATTTGTGGTCATACGACCATGACCCGTGACGCAGAGGAAACAAAAAGATGAAAATAAAAAGAAATATTTTTATACTTCAAATATTTTTCGTTTCTGAAAATTTTCAATTAATATTCGTTGTACGTAATCGCGACATCTTTACCGCCCTACCGCTTATTAGGGCTGCCAGATGGGACATTAAGTAAAATGGAGAACTTTTTGAATTATGTCGGAATTAATATGTAGGTATACATATATTACCTACACAGTTAATATTTTATTTACGGTGTCATATTAAATTTAAGGAAAATAATATTATCTTATAATGCAAAAAATATTATTGTAACATTTTGTCTGAAATATTTCATTGCTTTGAATATTATTTTAATTTCCTTTTTGCTAGGCGGAATAAATCTCTTTCAGAGCCCCTCTAGTCTAGCGGTTTTGTAACATAGCAATAGAAATTTAGGCCAAACGCTTGCTTCCTAATAGGTATGTGTGTAATTTCAGATAATTATATATTTTTACGCCGACACCAACTGGATACCAAGCGGTGGTAGCAATCGATGAAGTAGACCTAAAAAAAGGTAGCGTGTCGGTTTGGACACCTTTGCGGGTACTTTGTTGCCCGAAATAGCAAAAGATCGACAGCTGTAGAAGTACAAAAGGGACTTCTTTGCTCAAAAGTGGGACAGTGAAACATGCTAAAAAAAATATTGATTTTTGTTATAAAATAGACCGCCAACTAGACGTCGCAGCGTTCTTGGTCTAATCGCGATGGTACGACTAGCAATCACAAAGTCCCAGGCTGGACACCTAAATTAGACCATTCCCACATTAAAATTAAAGATTACCGACGGAAAAATTCACGGTAGCAGTTCGTAGTCTGAAATCGTACCCTGTATAATGATACAATAACCTTGTTTCCTATTACATTGGGACCTAACCTCGTCCACCAAATACGGGTATACATAGTCACCCGCCACCACCTACCGTGTTCACTTCATAATACTACTCTAGGCAACCACATCGCGAATAGCCACCATTTGATTATGCCAAAATGCCTAGTTCTGGTTGAAGCATAAAAGAATACGTATTGATAACCCTGTCCTTGGTACTGACCCCTCCTATATTACCCGTAGATTCCTCTCATTACCTAGGTACCTGCATCCACAGCAAAAAAAATCATTAAAACTTTTTTCTCAGATACGTCCGCGGTCTGACCGCGTCTTTTCAACATAAATAAAAGTTGGTTCATTTCAAAGTAGGTAAAGTAGCTGAATGTAATTTATATGATGAGCATTCGAGAGGGAAGCCACTAACTGGGTGAAGCTCTGCACAGTCTTAATTAGCTAAATCTGCTAGTTTAATTTTGAATTTAGAATTAGAGTGCGTTTTTTGCATTTGTGGCCAGCGTTAATAGGTAACATATAGAGTTATAGTCCTACAAAGATCTTTTGGACCGGGACCAAAATCGAAACTAACGCTGACATCAAGTAATGTCTCTACATGAGACAACCACGCTAGACCAACGAGGTAGTCAAGCAATCATTTTGTATCTATATTATTACGCTAGACCCCTACATGATAGACAGGAAATACAGAGTTACCAAAGATTATTTGGTCTAGTGGCAAAGCGCGTCGTTTTGTGATCACGAGGTCCTGGGTTTAAATCCTAGGTCGGACAAATGTAGTTTTTCTAACGAAAGATTCCCAGTATGAGTCCGGAGTCTGGAATTGTGACCGGTATATGGCTCGCCCCCTATCATCGTCGGCGAAAAGTGGGTGTACTCAATACACCTCTTCCGCTTGGGGAATATAGGCGTGACGGTGCATATTTTTTTACGTACTCCTTTACTCTACTCTCTATTACTGTACATTACACGTGTTTAATTTCAAAACAATAACAAGTCTTACAGAAGAGGATTCGATTTATTGTTTTTCGTGTCCTCAATTTAATAAATGCATGTACACTTTTATTGAGTTCATGTTGCAAAACTGCAACATTACCAAACATTTGAACATTTACTCAGTAAAGTGTATCAAACAGTTCGTTGTGGTCGTTACTTAGAAAATGTATTTATTTGATGTTTTATTATTTATCGGTGCTATTTACCAAGTGGATGGAGTGGCCTTTGATAGGTACAGCGGAAAAATTGTCGATGTTGCGCACCTGAAGGAACTTCGGACGAAAAACGCTACGGCGTAAGATGTTTGCTTTATATTAAACTAAATAAACTGGCAATGAACTGGTATTTACTTTGTGTAATAAGTTTTTTGGTTCTTCTGTTATATTTATTTACGGGCGTATTTTGGTTTTTTAAGTAAAAGACGGGTTAGCTTAGAGTAAACATGTTAAATCTACGATATATTTGAAATGAATATAAAGCGTCATTGGCACTGAAAGCATAACATATATAATAACAACATAGTATTTTTTATGATTTTCTAAACGCTTAAAGTATTCCAAAGGCCTCTAGTCGTATTTTATGGATTGAAAAATTTCATATGATATTATTATGCTTATCAACATATTTTATACAAAGTTTATTTTATAATTTAAATGAATTCACTAAATTTGAACTCACCGTCTATTACATTACCTGTTCAAATAATTTTGGCTAAACTTGACGAATATCTATTAAATACCCACGATCAAGATATTTGAAAACTCAGATAATAATATAAGTCAATGGACTTCCTAACAATTCTCCGTACTATTTCAAATCACTTATAGGAATATTTGAGGTTCTAACATCATGGTACATCTCTGTCTACACTGCAAGGAAGCTGATGTGTTGATATCAACACACCAAGTACACAGTGGTAATGTTATCTATCTATCTATACAAGGTGTAACATAATAAACGCAAGACCTGAAAGTAGTTTGTTTTAAATCGATAACTGAATTGATTCCAAAAATTTGTAATGTATCATATTTTTTTTTTAAATTTGTAAAAAATGCTTTCACTCCTTCGTTGCGCTATAAAAAACTAAATTTATTCATAGAAATAAGGAGATTACGAATGCATTCCTAACCCGTATTTCTCAAAATGCACACATACTCATATAAGTTTCATTGTTAATTTGGGTATAAAAGTGCTTAAAAAAGGGGTAAAAACCTTTAATTTGGTTATGGTTTTGAATTCATGAAGCAATTCTCTAATCGGGGTGTCTGAGGTCTTGCGTTTATTATGTTACACCTTGTATAGATAGATAACATTACCACTTTCGTAAGTTTGGCTATGGTGTATTTCTATCTATATGATCACGCCAGATCGCTTGCGGAGTAGGCAGAGTGTAGAGAGTTTCAAGAGGTTCTTGGTGTCTCATACAGTAACGAGGTTAAATATGTATTTTTCTGTCCAGGCAATGTTCGATAGAAATCAAATCCTGCACTCCCCACGAAGGCAGCAGGGTTGATGGCACTTGTAACAATTACAAGCATCCAACTCGAGGTTCAGCGAGAGGCCCTTATTTGCGGATGCTTAAACCGGACTACGCTAATAGTGAGTATAAAAATTATGTCATAAAAGAATACAGAATGAAAACTTCAGAAATGCAATTTTGGGAGTTTTTATTTTATTTCATTTTTGCACCTTGGAAGATCACTCACAGGAAAACAGCATCTTCAATTAAAAGAATTCAATCTTCAATAGAAACCACCTTTTAATCCCGCCATCTTTTTTTTATCTCCCTCTATGCATTTATTGCGATCCTTTTATCCTTTCACTGGCTTAAGTTCCGTTTCCAACAATTTTGATATGCATCCTAAATGAACAACAATAAACAAATAATTAAATAAACTAGAGTTATCAAATGGTGCAGGGTACATTTTTTTCTTCCTCTAGTATAATTGACTCTCTCACATTCATGTTTTTCACTCTAAAGTGACGATAGGTTAAATCGGTTTGTAAAATTAGATCCTTTTCCTTACTTCTTACAATTACCAAGTTTAAACACCACAAAACATTTTCCCTGTAAATGTGTTCTTTGAAAAAAGGTTTTTCAAGATACAATTTTCATTTATTTCTTTTTTATTATTGTACACTCAAAATGACTGCAAACCAATATGTTGTTATTTATTAATTTGTTGGGTACTGTTTTGTAACCTTTTTGTACAGTTATTTGTTGCACCGTATAAAGAATTTTATTTGTTTTATTACATAATTTGGTATAGTGCTGTAACATCACTTACTTTAAATTGAATCTTCCTCAGTCCTTCTAGAGCCTTTTCGCACGACTTTGGTGACTTGACTGCACTCAGCAAATTGAATTTATTTGTGGTTTCCTGAGAAAATCTCGCATTTTGGTCTAAATTTTCGAAAAACTAAAATTGTATAACAGCTACCGAGATGGTTTTTGGCGAGAAGTCGAAGAGTGATGTTGTCAATTTGTTTTAATTTCCAATACTGGTATTATTTCAACTAATAATGTATAATATTGGTGGAATATTAACCATTATGTGTTCTTATATGTGCAAAAGTGAAGTCAATTGTAACAAAGTGATAAAACGTGCCTTTTCGACTTCCCTCAAAACGGCCGTCGCAATTGGTATGTAAAGTATCCACCGCTTTACTATCCAGGGTGGGGTACTTCATTAATTTCATTATCATTATATGCATCAAGTTCATCGGGGAGTCGAATTAATTTAAACAAACACGATTACATATCTCACTGGACACTGGCAAAATACACTTAAAATTAGTGTAAAGCCATAACTTAAAGAAGAAGATGAAGAACAGCTACCTATATAAAAATGTCTTAGTACTTAAATGTCAGAAAAAACAAAATCAGAAGAGTAACCATAATAATATGTCTTTCTTATGCAATTCAAGAAATTATATATTTAACGTTGAACTCTATAATTGAAATTTACTGTTGAAATTGAGATATAAGAACTAATAAATTTGCATACTTTATTATATATTTCAACAACACGGTCACGCCTATAATCCCCAAGCGGGGATGACAAAGTTATACTGTACAAACCCACTTTTTTCCAACGATGTTAGAACCCATGTGATAGAAAACACTCCTGTTACCATTATACTGAATATTATACCAGACTCCAGACTAATACTACAAACATTTCCATCTAAAAATTAGATTTGTGTGACCTAGGATTTTAACCCAGCACCTCGTGATTACTACGCGCATTATTCGGCACTAGACTAACAAGGCAGTTAGTATATTATATTTGCTCAAATAATTATATTTTATAAACACTAGATGGAGATATCCGTATGGATAAAAATTCTAAGCCTCTACCATCAGCAAGAAGAGTTCGAACCGCACTACAGACTACCGGACGAGTCGAGGACAAGATGAAATTTAATATCGCCGCTTTTCACATGTTGGAGTTCATTCACAGAGACATCAGTGCAATGAATGGACCATGTATGTACTATATTCTATAGACTCTTGAATACCTCTTTGAATTAATTATTAGTCATACAACTCAGTACTGAAACGGAATTGCGCTTACAACACTGCAAAGGAATGGATCTGCAACGTGTTTGAAAATTATTTAGTTCTACCATCGATATATTTTGTTACGGTGTACTGAAAAACTTTTTTCAGGATATTTATTGCTTCCTCAAGATTTTTAGAGATTAATTTCCTCAATGTAAACTAACGACTAACAAACGAAGGTAACATTACTCTATTGTATATAGAGCTTATAAGATTAAAAGAGCACTGAAAAAAACCTATTTTGAAATACCGACGAAACAAAATTGATATTTTGTTTCATTAATTATTAATATCCTATCTAAATCTACTACTACAACTATCTCTATTATACTATCACGCCAGATCCCTTGCGGAGTAGGCAGAGAACGCAAAGATCTAATAAGTTCTTTCCTTAAAGACATTTTTCGGTTCACTCTCATATTTCGTCTTATACACACTCGCCGATTACGTAAACTCTTAACTAGCCCTTTGGAAAAGACACGGTCTTTTTGGTCCTCTTCTGGCGTAATTATCTTCAAAATCGATAACAATTTAATTTTCAGTTCTGTCTGACTAAAAACTAAAACATTTATCTTGTCTCTGGCGAAATGGAACAATGTTACATTTTAATCATTCTGTATAATTACTACCTATTAAACTAAATCCTACTATAAATACTACCTATTATGGTACTTAATACAAATAATATTTAATCTGGAAATTCCAGTGGACTACCTCAGAAGAAGACAATACTGCTGTACACCAATAGGCTTATCAGACCCAAGATGTATTCCTATTTCGGTGCCAGATGATGACCCCTACCTTAAAGTGACTGATATACGCTGTCTCAATTTCTCTCGAGCTGACACCTTCCGAGACATTGGTTGTACACCAGACACCGTACCTCCTGAACAGGTTAGTGGAAATAAAAATAAAATGTATAAGACGGTATCTGCAACGTTAGTTAAAAAAACTTTCTGTTACTGCTTCATTGGTGTAGTGGTGAACAATGCGCTTTGCGATAACGAGGTCCTGGGTTCAAATGCTGGGTCGCACAAATGTCATTTTTCCATCGAAAATTTCCCAATATCAGACCAGAGTCTGGAATTGTGCCCGGTATAAGGCATATAGGTACTCGAATAGGCAACTACATGAGACCTAACATCGTCGGCCAAAAGTGGGTGTATACAGTACACCTCTGCCACCCCCACTAGGAGAATATAGGCGTGACGGTATTAAGGGTTCGAGGAAGTTTTTGGCTTAATTTTAATTTATTTTCTTAAAAAGTATTGTTCTTGAACCTTCATCTACTAAAACGTGCCATGCTCGATAATTCTGTTTAGGGTTAAATGAATGAAAAAAGAACTAAATGTTTGTCTCTTTCGGACAGGCTGGTCTTTGAGACGATGGCAGGAGACCTGGCAGCATGACGCTTGTACCCTGGAAGGTAGGACGGCTGTTAGTATGGGATGCTACTTGCGTTGATGCTCTATCCACATCCATCCAGGGTCGACCGTCGTAGTCGAGGCAGCGCTGCATTGAGCGCAAAATGCCGCAAGCATCGCAAATATTGACTTAATACATTTGGTTCAGTCTTAAATAAGATCTTTTTGGAAGCTAACATACGTAGTCAAATTTTTTTTATGATTTAATCATATGATACCTCAAGATATTATTTCACTTGCTCAAAAGTCAACGCAATAAGCCTTTTTAAAAATTGTTATCACCACTATGTAGTGTCTGTAATATTTCTTATGTAACTTATGTACGCTAGTGAAATGTAGTGTACTAAGTTCACCTTGGTAATTCTTGGCATCTACGGTGCCGCAATCGCGAAAATCTCAGAGTTGAAAGTCTCATTTAATACATATATTACATACTAAAGTATTCAAAGAGTGACTTAAACCGTGGCTTTATTCACGTGAAGACGTTGCCAGAATACTAATAATTCGTTGCAGAGAAAATATCACGTAACTTTCTACCTTTAAAATGATAACACTTCATAACTGAGAGAACTTAGGAGTTATCTCGCTTTGAAGTTAAATAAAATATTCAAAAAGCAAAATCATTATTTTGGGTGGGGAATTGGTCAAAATGTAACTATCGTCTAATATCGTCCTATCTTTTCCGCAAGCTGGGATGTTGCTCATTTGAACAATGATGTTAGGTCTGCATGTAATCGGGACCAATAGGCTGAAAATTGGACAAAAATAATTATCGTCACGGCTGTACTACGCAAGCTGGAATGATTGAGTACACCCACGTTTCGCCGACGATATTATGTGCCAATGTCGACGCGAGTATGTTGCCATTATAGCAGAAGCTCCGATCTACGGACTGCTACAAAGTTTTTTTTTGATAAAACCACGGAGTACAGAATAGAAGTAATTCGTGATTCAAAGCCAGGAACTTTCAATCGTCAGCCACACCATTTGACGGACGATTTAGCGCAGTGGTTAAGAGCTTAAGCTGCTCCGCCCACTGTGTCTAATAGTCGCGCGTTCGATTCCCGCACGGGACAAATCTTTATGTGATCCACAATTATTTGTTCCGGTCTGGGTATTTGTATATGTGACTTTTCATGTTTGTAAATGCACCCGGGACACAGGAATTAATCCTAGTGAGGGGTTACGGTTAAAAAAAAATATATTTCGATCTACATTACACCCACAGACCAGCCAATGGAAGAGATTCATTGTAATCATTAAAAACAATAATTGTCCTATCTTAAGTTAACGAAAATTGTTTTACTGCCTGTGATATGTATTATTAAGTAAATTTTTTCGCGGAACAAAATAATGAGGACTGGAACAAAAGGGACGGAACCCTAGAAACAAACAGAATTAACAATGTAACTTTTAATAAGATCGTAATAGAAAACAAAGCAGGGTATAATAATATGAAAAAACTATAAATATTCTCAAATGGTTAAGACATAAGTATGCACATAGTACCTTCGCAATTAATACTTCGAGTAAAAGTGGTATTTACAATAATCTAAATATGTACTGTGAAGTCTATCTATTCCTCCTGTGTAACTCATGTTTAATTGATAAAAACAATAATGATTGTACTTTTTCAAGGCTTTTTATCCTGCCACATATAAACAATACATCATTTTTATTTAATCGTTACGAACTAAGCATTGCTCTCTGGAAAAATACTCGTACCTTAATTATTAACTTCCCAAGTCCTATAACAGTCACCTTTTTCATTCATCATAAAAATGGCATATCATTCCTGCTAATTCCGATGAGTTTGATTCCTATGTTGTATTTAATTAATGAACATCAATCGCAACGTTCAGGCTTACATATCTAAACATGTGCGTTCAATATCTGCATCTTTATAAAACCTTAATTCGCTCACAGTTGGAATATGCTGTATGTATCTGGAACCCATTGTATAAGAAATATTCTGATAACCTTGAAAGAGTGCAAAAGAAATTCTTACGTTCTATGTACTATAAATGCTGTCGTCACAGGTACCAGTACCAGTCTTATCCTAATCTGTTGCAAAAATATACCCCTTTAGACTTAAATTCGAGAAGAACACAAATGGAGGCTATGTTTCTGTACGATATCTGCCACAACAGGTACGACTGTATTGACATAGTAAACAATATTAACTACAGAGTACCTGTTAGATCACACATACGAGCCTGTCGCACCACACCACTATTCAGCACAAGAACATCACGCACTAACGCAGGCAAGCGCTCACCTATTCGTCGCATACTTGATTCGTACAATTCAAAATTTAGTCACATTGATATTAATGCGAATAGTGTGAGCGCTTATAAAAAACTAGTGATTAAGAAACTGCATAGTTATATATAGTTACAGTTATACGACTCTCAACCAGAAGTTACAACATTTACCATACCTGTGGTAAACGATGTGGATGTCACAATTATTAAAAATGTTTATATATGTCTTAATTACTAAAGTTATTGTGATGTTGTTTGTTTACCCAATAAATAGAAAAAAAAAAATATGAAAAAATATAATTTTATATTCTCAACAAACTGTTTTACCATTGGGCATGGACTTCCTCTCAAACTGAAACCCAGTGGGGGTTGGCGAACTTCACACACCTTCGAAAAACTCTTAGGGATGCAGGTTTTTTCACGATGTTTTCTTTCACCGTAAAAAGCAAGTGATAGTTAATTTTTAATACGCCTATGCTTTCAAAAATACAGAGGTTTGAACCCGAGACTTTCAAATATTTTTGTCAATTATGTAAACGTAGAACGTAGTTTATTAAGTATTAAGATTATCTGTCACCATTCATTCTTAATTGTTAGCGAACTATAAGCATCGTTTTATTGTAGCCCGCCTGCTTAAGAGTAATCCTCATTCACTTTGTCAAATTTGATAGATTGAAATAGAATCAATAGGACAGGAAATTTTTGCAGTTACAATATTTTTTTAATTTAAATTGTTTTAATAATTTAATATAATTTTAATATTACATCATACAATAAATAATATGACAAATAAGACATACTGAATCTTTGCAATATCACTTTTATTTGTTATTTCCCTTACTTACTATCTTTAACGTAGAGATAAAACAAATTGAAATAAATACCTACGCTATGATGAAGTCTTGAGTGTTTTATAAATTGTTAATAATTTACATTAATTTTATTCTAGATAAACTACCAAACACCAGTACTCGATTTGTCAACAATATATGGAGTAGATGATCAGGCTCTTGCAAAAGTCAGAAAATATGAAGATGGTCTACTGATACTGGAGAGAAGAGAAGACCGATATGCACCTCCAAATATTACACAATCGAGTTTGGCAAATATGACTTTCGGAAGATTAGATAGCATGAGAAATAAAGTAATTACCGACGTAAAAAATAGTACAGTTATTGGTAAATTAGGTGGTGAAATAGGTGCCTTGCTACCCAATACATCTCTCGATACTTTGGCTAATGCAATTCCTGGTATAGTGGCTGGCTTAACACCACGTACAGTATCCAACGTGTTACCACCAATAGCTAACCAAATAGTCAGTATGATACCAAGTCTTATTACTGATACGATTCCTAATTTACCGAATATAATACCAGGTTTAATAACTAACTTACCTAATTCAATATCAGCGGGAATACCTGGCATAGTCAACGTAATATCTGCTTCAATACCTGGTGAAGTGCGTCTGTTAATACCAAATTTAGCTCCAAGTATGACAAATGAAATGGTAGCAGATGCGGTAGCTGATATGTTAGCCAATGTTATAGCTAATGCTATGGCAGATTCTATGGCTAATATTATCATTGATACCATTACAAATATGGTGCTTAATAATACGGATAATATTTGTTTCCAAAATAATAGCACTGAGACGATTTGCTACCAATTTGGTAAGTTAAAAATTTTAATGGTTTCTTCTAGGCTATGTGATATAAATTGCTTTAAATCGGTATTTGTTTCTAGGTTTCCCAGAAGTAGGAAACTTTGACATTCGGACGACCACCCTAACAATATTTTTTATGAGAGAACATAATCGCATAGCTAGAGCCGTTCATGAAATAAATCCATGTTGGAAAGACGATCGACTTTTTAAAGTAGCAAGACAATTAAATATAGCAACTGCATCTAACATATTTATGTACGAATTATTACCCGCATTATTAGGTAAGTTATCAATTTTGATTTTGTTTTTCATATCCGAACGTTATCTGTCGTGTTTACATGCAATCAATCAGTCAATCAATCAGCCTATCGTAGTCCACTGCTGGACATAGGCCTCTCCTAACACGCGCCATTGCACACGGTCCTCCGCCTTCCGCATCCAGTCTGTCCCAGCGACCTTTTTGAGGTCGTCGGTCCATCTAGCTGGGGGCCGTCCTACCTTATGCTTACCAAGTCGCGGTCTCCACTCTAGGACACACTTGCTCCATCGGCCGTCGGTCCTTCTGCAGATGTGACCAGCCCATTGCCACTTTAGCTTACTGAGTCTACGAGCTATGTCAGTAACTTTGGATCTTTGTCGGATTACCTCGTTACGAATTTTATCCTTTAAAGAGACGCCGAGCATATCTCGCTCCATAGCCCGCTGTGCGACTTTGAATTTGTGGACTAGTCCCACTGTGAGTGTCCACGTCTCGGCCCCGTAAGTCATAACAGGTAGAACGCATTGGTTAAAGACTTTAGTCTTCAGGCATTGCGGTATAGGCGAAGCGAAAACGTGACGTAATTTGCCAAATGCTGCCCAACCCAATTAGATCCTGCGGTTGATTTCTTTCTCGAAGTTGTTCCTACCAAATTGGACAACTTGTCCGAGGTAGACATACTCCCGAACAACTTCGAGCATCGAACCATCGACGTAGATCGGTCCCGGCGTGACATGCTCATTAAACATGATCTTGGTTTTATCCAAGTTCATGCCGAGACTGACACCTCAAGAGGCTCCATTTAGGCTATGCAGCATTTCGCTTAACTGTTCCAGTGACTCTGCCATGATGACGATATCATCGGCAAACCGAAGGTGTGAGATGTATTCGCCGTTGATGTTAATGCCCCGCCCAGTCCAGTCCAGCGTTTTGAAGACGTCTTCGAGTGCATTGGTGAAGAGCTTGGGGGATATTACATCCCCCTGTCTTACCCCTCGATGCAGCTCGATCGGGTTAGTCTTTTGGTCCTGGAGCTGGACGGTCATTGTGCCTGTATCATACAGACATCTTAACACCTCGATATAGCGCCAATCGATGCCACACCGCTGTAGAGCATCCAAAACCGCCCAGGTTTCGATGGAGTCGAAGGCTTTCTCGTAGTCCACGAAAGCCATACACAGCGGCTGATTGTACTCTTCGGTCTTCTGTACAATCTGCCGAACAGTATGGATGTGGTCTACGGTGCTGTAGCCTTTTCGAAACCCGGCTTGTTCCGGTGGCTGGAACTTGTCAAGTCTTCTGGCGAGGCGGTTTGTGAGTACTCTCGAGAACAACTTGTAGACGTGGCTCAGGAGTGAGATGGGTCTGTAGTTCTTTAGCAAGGTTTTGTCACCTTTTTTGATGAACAGAACCACCACACTCCCGCTCCACGCTTGAGGTGTTAAGCCCTGGTGGATGATGGAATTAAAGAGACTCGCTAGCTTTTTCAGGATTGGAGTCCCGCCTGCTTTTAGGAGCTCAGTGGTGATCGAAATAACAAGTCGCCTGGCGACTTGTTATTTTTGAGCTGCTCGTTGACATCAGGGATGTCTTCCGTATCGTGGCGTGCTAGTGGGGCTCTGTGGTCGTCAGCGCTGGGTCTCGAGGGTTTAGCCATCCGTGATGCGTACAAATCTTTGTAGAAACTCTCAATTTCCTCGAGTATCTCGAACTTGGAGGTCACGGTTTTGCCATCCGTTGTATTAAGTTTCGTCAGATGGGATCTACCTAGCTGGCGAGCGTAGACTTTGGTGCCTCTGTTCTGTTCAATCGCAGCCGCGATGGTGCGGGTGTCGGAACATCGGAGGTCGCGTCGCACCAGCTTCCGGATCTTCCGGTTGAGGTTCCTCCCATCCGGCGAAGACGCCTGCGTGGATGACATTTCCCGTCTCTGCCTCATAAGTTCGAGAGTCTCGAGCAAGAGTTTAGACTCTCTGTTACCGCTTTTGCCAGGAAACACCCTTTGAGACACATCCTGTAGCGTTTTGACCACTGTGTCGGTTTTTTCGTCAACATTGCCTTCGGTTTCCAGCAGGTCGAAACGATTTTGAAGCTCCAGTTGGAACTTTTCGGACCCTAAAGCTATTTGAGGCGCAGTTGGTCTGAGAGTAGACCTCATCATGCGACGTCTTTCGGCCTTGAAGTTTATATTCAGAGCGCCTCGGACAAGTCGGTGATCGCTGCCGGTGTTAAACCTGTTGATCACGGAGACGTCTCTGAATATAGACTTCCTGTCAGTGATGATGAAGTCTATCTCGTTCCTCGTCACAGTGTCGGGGCTTCGCCATGTCCACTTTCTATGAGGCTTCTTCTTAAAGAACGAATTCATCAAGAAGAGCCTCTGCGACTCCAGAAAGTTGACCAGCATCTGCCCCCTGTGGTTTCGGCGCCCTACGCCGTGGGGTCCGATTATCGTTTCGCCGCGTTCTTGTACTCCCACTTTGGCATTGAAGTCCCCCATAACAACGCTGTAGAGAGCCTTGGTGGTGCCATGTAATGCCTTGGCTATATGTTTATACATGGCTTCGGCTATGTCGTCGCAGTATGTCGAGGTCGGCGCATATACCTGTACCACCTTCAGGGTGTACCTGTTGGTGATTTTAATTATGAGGTACGCTACCCGTGTCGACACACTGCTGTCTTCCACAACGTTGTTAGTGAGAGCTTTGTTGACCAGGAAACCGACACCGCCCTGGGAGGGCCGGTCACCTTCCCGAAAGTAGAACAGGTGGCCTGACTCAAGGGTTATCGTGTCCTCGCCCTGTCTTCGGACTTCGGATAACCCCAATATTTGCCAGTTTATGCGACCTAGTTCTACCTCGAGTTCAGTGAGGTGTTGGTCCAGCCGTAGAGAGCGTCCATTGTACGTAGCCAGGGTCAGGTGTTTTTGGTAGCCTTGTGTCGTAGCCCGGAGATTCTTCGCACCCCCTGCCCCGCTGTTACCGCGACCGCTACCGTGGCAGCGGACAGCGGGACTACCGGGAACTGGGGGCCTTTGCGTTAGGTGTCTTAACATGTTAAGAGGTTTTTGGCCTACTATACCACGCTGGCCAGACGGGTTGGTACAGGGTTTGTTTCAAATTTTCCTTTTCTGCACCAATGTCAAATCAAATCATGGTCATGATTTAATTACTAATTTTAATGAAAACCTCAAGAATATTTGGCAAATAAAAATAATATCACAGGTGTACTGTGTACACTCACTTTTCGCTGCCGCTATTAAGTTCCATGTTATAGGGGGCAAGCCTATGGTGCCATTGTACCAGGCACAGTGCCAGACTCTTAACATATACTGGATTTTTTTATAGTTATGGGTACAGTCTATCAGTCAGGTATTACTTGCTTTCTCACCGAACTTTAAACTTACCGTAGGCTACAAAAACATGGTGAATTACGGATTACTATCAGAGAACGTGGTACACGTGGCTGCATACGATGTTGATGCAGTGCCTATTGTTTATGCGGAGTATGACAACGCTATTCGGTATTTCAATACAATGGTGGATGGCAGAGTCAAGTAAGTTGTTTTGAATGGTAAACATTGGTACTCATTTTTGTATTAGGGATTCATCTTTAGACATCATTATCGTATCGTATTTTCTATCAATATCATAATTTGGTATAAGTCTTAAGGTATTTTCGAAGCGGCTAAGCCAATATTGATATGCGGACTATTTTTTTATTTTCCATAGATACCTTAAAATATACCTGTAGAAGTTAAAAATATGTATTAGAGTCTAGGAAGTGCCATACACCGCTCTGTAGCAGCGCAAAAAAAATAGGTCAGTGACTAGCAGTTGAGCGTTGACTATAAAAAAGTGAAGGTTCAAGAACGTACGGTTTGTAAACCGCGATTAACGCAATATTATTTTTGTTAATTTCGCGTAAATATAAGATCTAAGTGCGCTGGTAAGACCTGGCTTAGATTGGCTCAGGATAGGGATATGTGGCGTAAAACGGAGGCTTATGCCCTGCAGTGGGCGGAATAAGCTGGAAGTGATGATGATGATGATGATAAGAATAATTCACGTGAAAATAATTAACAGATATGTATTTCTTATGGAATTTTAAAATCAATTATTAATATCTGTTTTTAGAAAATTCGGTGAAGATTATCACTATATAGATGAATATCCATATAGTGAAACGCTTTTTAGATCAGGCCTTATTGAGAAGGATAAAAATTTCGAAGAAATAAACAGAGGTACTTTTTACCAGACTTCTGCTAAAATTGAAGACATCTTGGATCCAGAAGTAAGCATTAACGTTTATATGATTGTCTTTAAATAATAATAATAATAATATTATTATTATTAAGCATTAACGTTTATATCGACACCCAATATGAATAACATTGTAACTCAATATGGCATGGTTTTCAGGACAGCCGTTTTAAGTTATATAATTTTTATTTTTTTAAATTGTAACTGCTAGTTTAAGTTATTCTGCACAATTATAGGTGTAATGGTACTGATTTTACATGCTCTTTCAAATGGCATGCATGTCGATTTGATAAAACTACTGCAAGTATGATTTATCAAGTTATACAATGTACAATTTTTTAACATACTTATTATGAAAATCATTGTAACTTACAGTACAATGCAGTCATTTCAAAATTTCAATGTCTTTTTCAGTGAATAACATTGTATCTTTTATTACAAATACACAACAAAAAATAAAAAAGGAACTTATTCATGAATATAGTTGTAAGCAAAAATATAAAGTGTGTTATCATCAATTTTGCATGAAAGAACAAGGTAAGTATTAAATACTTGTTAGTTGGTCACATGAAAAGGGACCTTGCAGGAAATCATTCAATTAATGAGAAAAACGTATTTAAAGTTTTTAAGTCGTGTACTTGACAACATGTCTGATTTTAGTCACTTTTTTTTAATTTCCATTAATGTGTAGTAGAGAGATTTACATCGCTAAGAAAAATTAAAACCGTTTCCACAGCCATCAGTTCCCTTTTCGTCTATCACAAATATATAAAAGTAATAAAGAAATACAAAAAAATCAAATCAATATCATTTTAATTGACCTATGTTTATAGGCTAAGAAATACAAAAAAAAAAAAACAGAAAAGGCTAGAAATACAAAAAAATCACATCATTATCATTTTAATTAACATATTATTATGTTTATAGGCTACTAGTCTTCAATGTCAGAATTACTACCATTATTAGAAACAGTGTCAGAGTGCGGCAAGTTTTTATAAAAATGTCTGTACTGTTCTGGAATTGCACCACTAGAGCATAAGCTATTCAAGTCCCTGTATTTGCTTTGAGTGATTGAGTGCAAACTTTTATAGGCTATAGGTAAATTGTGATCCCACAACATACTTAAAGATTTATTTTTATTCAGACTTCTGGTCTTTACTTTGTGGTAATCCAAATCAATCCAATTTTGTTGGTCACGGTAAAAATCATTTTGATAATTAATAATATTTGGACAATCCGCATTAATTTTAATATGGTTGATTTTTGACCACATTATTTTGTTTTTATTATTATCCAATTCCCAATTAGGCACTAAATTTATTAATGATTTGAAATCAAAAATGTCATTTTGACTGACTTCTTTCACAGTGTATGGTTTTCCTGTAGTTTTCGCACAACGTATTAGAGTGTACCATTGTTGTGGTACGTAAATAACTTGGTTCTTTTTACGTCGTTCTATAAGGGCATGCATTGAGTCCCCTTCTGATTGGGAATAACCAACTTCAAAGAAATTATGTATAATGTTCAGACCAAATGTTTTGGAGGCATATGCATACATTAAGAATATTATTCGGTTTCTATTCTGACCACCACAGCAGTCCGAATAAAATCGGAATTCTTTTATACCTTCTGCAGTCTTTTGTTTTATAAAGTCGAACAAGAAGCTAGCAATTTCGTTAGGGCCCTTTTTCCCCGTGCATTCGTCCCACACATAACAGTGACCTTTAGCAGCACCAATGTCAAAAATTGTGAAGTTAAATACTTGAAATTTTCTTTTGTAATAGAATGTCGACACATCAGACTGAGGAGTGCTTAAAATTTTTTGGAGGTCAAAACAGGCAGTTAATAATGTATTTTTAGATTGTTGGGCTTCTATCTTATCGTTATCTTTTAATTGACGTATGATACATTTATTTGCTATATGTAATGCGTAATCAGATGCTGTTTCTTTTTCAAGCTGAGAATCTTTTACATAAACCTCACATTTCAAACACTGGTCTTTCTTCGGTTTGAAGAAATCTATATTAAATTCCTTGTAGAATATCTGTCTGTACTGTTCTTTCGTAGCTTTCGTATCAATTGGTTTATTTTCAGTCATCCATTCGGTATAAAGAGAGTATAGTTTAGGAAAACTGAGTGATTCTTCAAAATAATGTTTCGATGTTCTTTGCCTTACATAATGTGATTCTTTGACTGGAATCGAATTAATATGCTGACGAACTGAAGTCTTAATATCTTCATTAATTGCATTCCCCCTATTGCTATGCTTACCACGCTCATCGTTCGGAATAAATTCTTCATTATTTCCGTTAATTTTTTTACTCAATGTTGTTATCCACATATCTGTTATATTAAATGTGTCTAAAAACATTTTTTTGCACACTCTAACTCTTTCTTTCAGTACAGGTAGGTAATACTCATAAGTACAGTGACGTCTGGAATTAATGTTGTTTAGTTGTACTGTTTTTCGTTGTACTCTAGTTATAAATCTAGATAAATACTCAACTTGTTTGTCATGATTTCCCATTGCCCAAAATTGTGAAAATAAGTTTCCTCTCTGATCATTACATATATTCTTATGACATTTTCTTTTGCAATCTTTATCTGTTTTACACCCTAGTCCCAACGCTCTTCCTTTGATTAAATTGCCTTTTTTGTTTATGTATTCTAAACCTGAATTTCGGAGTGTTTTCAATTTATTCATCTTCCAATTTTGTGGATCTCGTTGTCTTTTCCTACCCAAACAAGTTTTTTTGGGATATACTCTCTTTTTCGACGTATTATTTTCAACAGTTTGAACTGCAGCATGGTTGAAACCTAAAAATCGGATTTCTAGTTAAATATTTTAGACAAGGAAGTTCAGAAGTAAATAATAATTACCGAGGTAATATAAATATTACCAGAATACAAGCTATTCGGATTAAGTGTTGTAGTTGTTGGTATCACAACTAAATTAGTCGTTTCCATATTATTTACAACGTCATCAACCTTGGATGTGATATCTGGATCTATAAAAGGTTTTTTTCTTTAATATAACAAAAATCAGAATATAGAAAGTGCGTTCTAGATACAACCTCTTCAAATGAAATTGTAATTACCTAAATTCGAAGTATTCGGATTAGTAGAGTTTGGAGTTAGTACTGTACCCAAATTATGATATATATTATCTTCAACTTTTTGAACCACAGTACTGATTTCTTGATCTAAAAAATATAACAATAGAAGCAGATATAAGAAATATAAACAAAACAAGCAAATAAGAAGTACACAATAATATAGCTTGGTTGGATAAAAAGGTTATATAATATACCCAAACAAAAATGGTTTTCTTCTTGTGTAGGTATTGAAGTTAGTTCCACACCCAAATCACTAGGACTGATTAATGATTTTGTTTCCAAATTATCGTCCCTTCCTAATACTTGGCGATGACTAAGGACCTCAGTGCCATCAGAATCTGAAAACAAGAATATTTTAGTAAATTGCAATAATGCCTCGTTCGTTTGCATGTGCGTAAATTAAATGAATAATAATTATTATTTGTAACTAAGGACTGCACAAGATAGGCATACCGACAGGGATAGGGAACCGATCAGGATAAAAGCATAGAATCTATGTAATTATGTGTCTATCAAATTTCAGCCATATCGGTTCAGTCGTTATTGCGTGATTAAGTCACAAACATAATATGAACAAAAACCCAAAGTTTCGAAATTTTCATTTATTAGTCGACGTCGATGACGTCGTTTTACGAACCTGTATACTTATCTGTTGGACCTCGTAGCTGAGGAGGTAGATATTCATCTGATAAGTCATCAGCTGAAAAATCTCCATCATTATCATTTTCTGAACAGGCGTATTGAGTTGGATGATTACGGCGTCTAAGTTTCGATTTAAAGCTTAGTAATTCGGCACCTAGAAAAAGGAACAAGATTGTGCAACTTGTAAAAATATTGAAAAATAATGATTACTAAATAACATAATAATAACACTTACTTACCATTGAGAACTTGAAATTGATCTCTGTTACGTTTTCTAAGAATCCCCATTTGATTTAAACTCTCCTCATTTGGAGTATTCGTACTTTCTGTAAATCGAGTAAGTAACCATAGGCTGATTTTAAAGGTATGTTCACCTATAATTATGTAACAATATCTAACAAAGTGGCACAAGTAATCACAAATCAAAACAAGTGAAACTTTGAGGTTATAAAAAAGACAAAGTAGTTTATAATAATTCATAACTTACCTATTGATTCTTCAACTGAAACATCGTTTTGAGGAACAAGGCTCACTATGTGCCTTCCACGGGATGTCATTGTCACTATATACACAAAAAAAATACTCACAATCACTTGATTACTCCGCACTGAGCAGAAACCTGACAGTAAATGGCGGTTATGTTTACGAATAAAAGTGTAGCTCGCTAACAATAACATTGGATATGATGATACTTTCGTTTTCAAATGACGATTTTAAAACTTGGTTCCGATGTCACCACCGCAACTTTTTTTACGATAATATCCTTTTAAATAATATCATTAGAGTTCAGAAGAAATACATTGTAATTTAAAATACAATAAGGTCAAAGTTTAAATATTTCAACATTTGAAATGAATAACATTGTACATCCATTTGACATGTTACTTTAACACAAACAATTGGGTTACCAAAAATGTTGTGTATTGTAACATCATCTACTGTTATACTGCAACTAAAACACCGTAAATTTTTAAATACAATGACATTATATCTAGACATAAAAATAGTTCTTGTCATCATAGGAATACGGTTCAAAGACAGAGGGGAGTGTTTTTTCTTGCTGAATTTACACAATGTGTAATTGTAAAGACGTGTAACTGAAGTTACAATGTTATTCATATTGGGTGTCGATATGATTGTCTTTAAATAAGTTTTATAATTAATTGAGTTATTATTTTTCATTGTGCTATGCCTTACATTCTTATGTTTTTTGAGATTAAAATGGCTTTGCTTGAGCTCAAATGTTTTTGAGGCTAAAACATAATAAATCTCGGAATGGTATTAAAGCTACTTTTAAACCAAAACTAGATCTCAGAAAGCTACTACGGCAAAAGAATTCAAAGAGCACACGACGTAATAGCAATAGGAATACAAAGAGGAAGAGATATGGGCATCCGCGGATACAACGAGTACAGACATCTGTGCGGCTTACAACCGGCTAAGAAGTTTGAAGACTTGACCGATGTTATGGACATTGAGGTGAGTTGCTTAGATCGCCTCAAAGTGCCATTAACCTTACCTCACAAGCTCTTAACAAATTTGATTGACCCAACATCATCATCATCATCTCAGCCTATACTTGTCCACTGCTGAACATAGGCCTCCCCAATCGCTTTCCAGCGTAACCGGTCCGATGCCACCTGCATCCAACGACTTTCTGCGATTTTCACAAATCGCTCACGCACAATTTTCAATCGTTGGTCCATCTGGCAGGTGGTCGTCCCACGCTGCGCTTGCCAATTCGTGGTCTCCACTCTAGAATCTTTCTGCCCCAACGCCCCTCTGATCTTCGCGCTATGTGGCCCGCCCAATGCCACTTCAGCTTGCTAATCTTAAGGGCTATGTCTGTGACCTTGGTTCTTCTACGAATCTCCTCATTCCTAATTCGATCACGTAGAGAAACGCCGAGCATAGCTCTCTCCATGGCTTGCTGAGCAACTCTGAGCTTTTTTATGAGACCTATAGTAAGAGACCACGTCTCTGATCCATATATCATCACTGGTAACACACATTGACTGGCAAATTCTATTCGTACCTTAAGTCTGGGACTATACAATATATATATTGTTTGAAGCGGCTCAATTAGCTCGATATATTGACACGGTTTCCCAAAAAATTTTCATACAAAATTTATAAAATTTTCATACATTGAACATTTTTGGCACTTTCAAAACTCGATTTTTCCAAATTTTTCTACAGACCTATACTTTGTTTATTATACCGTTGTGATCGCCTCGACGGGACCTATCTCTGGATACCCCATTTGTGGGGCTAGCGCGAAAAATCGAAGGTCGTCACTCACGACGTTAAAAATCTCCAAGGTCACTAGATCAAAAAATTAAAAAACTTGTAAAACCCGGGCGAAGGTGGTATCCATCGAGATTAACCTTCAGAAAGGCAAATAAAATTAATTTAAGACACCAACCAGCCGCTATACAGCTGGTAAAACAGGGCATAATAGACTGAAAATCAGAAAATTGGTACGCAAGTAGAATATTCTAAAATATTAAAAGTGACAACAGGTAGATATACGTTTTTACTTACAAACGCGCGACGACTTGCTGGAACTACAGTAGTTGACTGCAACTGACGGCTGCACCTGAAACGAACAAAACAATAAATTACATTGACATAAATAAAGGTGTTCAGCAAACGATTCTTAACATAAGGAATAAAACAAGGTCCTGTTGACCCAACCCTTCTACAGTTGGAATAACTAATTAAAACATAAAGACGCAGCTATAGATTAGTTGATAAATTATTGACAAAGGACAATTAAAATTAATTAGGAAATTTTAAATCGGACTAAAAATCCACTGATTTTACTATATATAATAATAACAAACAGCCCATATACAGCTAAATTCTACAAGTTGACAATTAATATACACATATACATTTTAATAAATCAGTTGTTCAATTATTAATTATTTATTCTGAATTTATATACATTTCTAAGTTATTTAACTCTTTCTTCTTATTTAACGATTTCTACTTTTAATTATATACATATAAATTATATACATTTTAACAATTAATTATTCAATTTGTAGTCGTAAATAATTAATAATTTATTTTGAATTTTGTTCCCTAATAAATTTCTCGACTTAACTATAACTTCACTGCACAGCCCTTTTACAGCTGAAGTAGGTTAGGCAGAATCCGGAGAAACCCCTAAAGTCCACATAATGTTCGGCTTCCGCACCCCTGTTAAACCTATACAATGCGAGCAACAGACGTCCCCCAAGGCACCGGTAAAGCCTCACGCCACCACCAGCGTGAGGCGCAGTATTGGAGAGTGGGAGTCAGCCGCAGAAGTGTCAGAGGGGACGTCTAAACCGACATACTCGTCAAGAGCAGCCGAGGCCAAGGCCTGCCTCAACAAAGCCAGACTACACCTAGGCAATTTCAGAAACTTAAAAACGGACATAAAGAACGCCGTGACGCAGGCCGTGGATCGGCTGTATCAATTGGTGAAGGAGTCGGAAGCTGCCGGAAAAAAGAATAAGGAAGGAACAGTAAAGAAGGAGGAAAAAATGGCCCCAGGAAAAGAGAAAGCGACTGCCTCAGGGAAGGAATCCTCCACCACCTGGGAAGTAAAATTAGAGGAACACTGTAAGCTTCTGAAAGAGCACAAACAGGAAATGGAGCAACTTCGCCAGGAGATGGGGATATCATCAAAGATAATCGTAGAGTCAGCAGAAGTAAGGCCAACTTACGCGGAAACCCTTGCAAAAAAGATGCCACCCCCCCAAAGCCCCACCACTCTATCCTGGTGTCATCCACCAAAGTGGAGGATACCAGCGACGACGTAGTCATGAAGCTGAGGACCACCTTAAAGGCCCGAGATACCGGAATCCAGATAGAGTCACTGCGAAAGGTAAAGGACCAAAAGGTGGTCCTCAGCTGCAGGACGAAAGAGGAAGCGGCGAAAACAGCGAACAAATTGAAGGAACACCAACATCTGAAGGTAGAGGAAGCAAAAAACAAAAATCCTCTGGTGATTCTAAGATATATGATGGCCTACAACACCGACGATGAGGTGCTGAAGGCCATCATAAATCAAAACACCGAATTGACGCGGGGCCTGTCTGCTGAGGAAATAGCAGCCACAACGGTAAAATACCGGAGACGGGTAAGGAACCAACTGCAGTGCCATATAGTACTGCAGGTGGCACCCCAAATGTGGCAGCGAATGACCTCGGCGGGCAGGCTCCATGTCGACCTTCAATTCCTGCAGGTCGAAGATCAGTCGCCGCCCATCCAGTGCACCAAGTGCCTGGCATTTGGCCACGGCCGTAGGGCATGTAAGGAAGAAGGGGATTCATGCACCTACTGCGGTGGCCAACATGTCAGAGCGGACTGCCCTCAGCTGGCGACTGGTCAGGCGACAAATTGTAAAAACTGTTCGCAGGAAAAACTGAAGGATACCGCTCACGGGGTATACAGCGAGGACTGCCCCATTCGTAAAAAATGGGACAACCTCGCTCGTGCAAGTGTGGCATATTGCTGAAGTTACAAACAGGAAAAAAATTGCTGCAGGCTCGCGGGTTATGTCGGGGAGGGGCGAGTCGGTCAAAAACCGTAGGAGAAAGAGCAAACTTACCATGAAGAAGAAAAGAATGAAGATCCGGAAACGTGAAAACCGACTTGTCGCACCACGCCGTAGCTGCCGCGGGCTTGCCACATACCTTAAAGCAATAATTAAACAGAATTACGAATATAGAAAACCCAACGCCTCACCTCATGGAAGCTCACAGAAAATAAGACTCACTGATAACAAACGAAGACGAAAAACAGAAATGGAAAGAGGTAAGACTGGGACGCGAAATCGAAATCAAACTGATCCAAAGGCACTAAAACACACCAAAGCAGGAAAATTCAAAAATGAAAGTAAGTTTCATGCAGAATTTACAATTATTGCCGAGAAATTCGCCTACAGATCCACCCCGAAACTGATCCGACGCGCCAGTATATCTCTCCAACTTGCACTTGATATACGTCAAAGTATAACAAGAATAAAGGGAAGAGGGAGAGATATCTGGAAAACACCCAGAAACCAAAACTGAATCAGGCACGACCTCGGGTCGCTTGCCAACTTGAAGTTGAAGAAGCAACATCTTGCAAGATGTTGGCCGAAAATAGGGACCTGAGGTCGAACCTGCTAGATCGAGAAAACTGATGTACCCAAAATAGGATGAACATCAAATAAAGAGTCACCACCAAGACCCCTTAGTCCTAGGTAAAGAAAAAGGAAAGCATAATAAAAGACAGAAGAACGAGGACAAAATAAGAAAGATGAATATTATCAATAAAATAAAAAAAAACAAAAGCTACAGTCGCATCAATAGATAAGATGAACAAGGGCCCTGACATATATTAGGGGAAACTCTGAAGATCAAACTAACAAAAAAAAAACACATATTGACTAAAAACTTTAGTCTTTAGGCACTGAGGTATTTTGGATGAGAAGATGTTGCGCAGTTTCCCGAACGCTGCCCAGCCGAGTTGGATTCGTCGATTGACCTCTCTCTTAAAGTTGGACCTACCTAACCGGACTACCTGTCCCAGGTAAATGTATTCGTCTACAACTTCAAGAGTAGAGTTCCCAATGTCCCATGACCACAATGTCGTCGGCAAATCGAAGGTGAGTGATGTATTCGCCATTGATGTTGATGCCAAGTCCTCGCCATTCCAAGAGCTTGAAGGCGTCCTCTATGGTGGTCGTAAACAGTTTCGGAGAAATGACGTCTCCCTGTCTTACTCCTCTTTTTATGGAGATCGCCTTCGTGTACTGCCCTTGTACTCGGACTGACATGGTGGCGTTATTATGCAAGCACTTCAACACTTCGATGTACCGATAGTCAATGCGGCATCGCTGGAGAGAACTAAGAACCACCCAAGTCGCGATCGAATCGAAGGCTTTCTCATAGTCCACAAACGCCAAGCATAGTGGCCGATTATACTCCTCGGTCTTCTGTATAATCTGCCGCAGCGTATGTATGTGGTCTATGGTACTAAAGCCTTTCCGGAAACCGGCTTGTTCGGGAGGCTGGAAGTCATCAAGCCTGCGTTCGAGACGATTCGTGATGACTCTCGAAAACAACTTGTACACATGGCTCAGCAGTGTGATGGGCCTATAGTTCTTTAATAAAGTGTTATCACCTTTCTTGAAAAATAGTACCACCACACCCCTGTACCATGCTTCCGACGTTTTCCCTTCGAGCAAGACGGAATTAAACAGCCTCTGAAGGACTTTAAGTACCGGCGATCCGCCCACTTTCAGAAGCTCTGCGGTAATTCCGTCTTCACCCGGCGCTTTGTTGTTTTTAAGTTGTTTGAGAGCCATCCTAGTCTCGTACAGGCTGATGTCCGGGATATCTTCAGTGTCACAGACCCAACCTTCAGACCCAACAAGAGGAGAGTAATTGCTCTTATTTGTCCATGGTACAAGTTTTATATGAAATCATATATGTATATGTTTTCAAATAAAACTTAGGTACTATTCCAAATATTCCTTAATCTTTTGTACCTCTTATTGATAAACATGGTTTCTTCTTGCACACTTAGAGATATGTTTCTTCCTTTCTCGTTAAATCACATTCATCGGGTTCCCGAGGATGTGAATTTACCAAACAAAAATATACCGCTTCAACTACCCCCTTCTTTTTTTTGACTTGAGACATCTGTAGACGAATTGTAAAAATAACCACGGCAGATTACGCAAGTTGGATTTGTTCAGCGAAAAGATTTTCCGTCTATTATAATTGCCTCTTCTTTTCATCATATTTATTTATACAAAAATATTCTTCACAGAAAGTGGAAGCACTTAAAAAGCTATACAATGGCAATGTGGAAGATATAGATCTATTGGCTGGTATAATTAGCGAGAATCATATCCAAGGGGTGTACGTTGGACCAACTCTGTTCTGCATCATGGCGAAGCAACTGCAGCTATTCAGGTTTTCCGACAGGTTTTGGTTTGAGAGGGGGGATCAGCTTCACAGATTTACTATCGGTTAGTATTAAGGAGTACGAGTTTATGCAAAATTTGTTTTGGTTAGAAGAAGGCAGTTGCTTTATCGGTAAAACCGTTTCTTTCTAAATATTATTGAAATAATAAATACCTATTATTGAACAACAACTATTATTGAAATAAATAAATAGAGGCGCTTGTAGCGCTGTGCAACCGTGGTGTTCTTACCGATTACCAAGGTTAAGCAACGTTCGACTCGGTTGGCCTGAGATATGCCACAGATAATGCCACAACGGTCACCTTGTGGCATTTTGATATTCGAGCGTCTCCGTGGTTCGGAAGGCACGTTCAGCCGTTGGTCCCGATTACCACTTAATGTGGTAGTCGTTAAGCCAAATTGGAAGCCTTATAAGCGGCATGATAAGTTCCAACAGCAGGTGGCTACAAACGTGCCTTCACTAATCCGCACTGGGTCCGCGTGGTGGAGTATGACCTGATCTCTCTTACCTCGATTTGTGAGATGTGCCTTTGCCCAGCGCCCACTGCTGGGTATAGGCCTTATCTCACAAATCGAGGTATAAGCATGGGCATAGGCTGATATTGTAAATAAACACCTTTACGCCTATTTCTCTCATGTACAAGTGGCAGAGCATCACCACTAGGTACCAGGTGGTACGCTGACATTTTTAGTTTTCAATGTAATACGAGGTGAGTTCACTACTTTTTTACCGGGCAGATTGACAGACTCTAGACCGATGCTAATTTTTTTTTCTATAGAAAAATTACACTTCATTCGATCTAGGATTTATGAATTTTATTTCGCTATTCAGAGCCGCTATTTGTAAACAAACGTTAGTAAAAACAAAAAAAATATCCACAGCTCAATTACAAGAGATCAGAAAAAGCAACATTGCGCGGCTGGCATGCGACAATGCTGAGGGGATCAAACACATACAGCCCGAGGCTTTCAGGAATGTCAGGCCGGGGTACGTATTGTAATCGTTTTCCTTTACATGTGCGTTTCCCATACACAAAGCTACCGATCGAACGAGAATAATGGAAGTTAAAAGGGGAGATTATTTTGCCTAGAAAGTTTTTGCAAGAATTTTGTAATGTTAGGTTAGGTTCGTGGTGGCTCATTAAAATCACTGCGCATACGATTATCTGTAAACTGATAAAACTTGGTTGACAGCGTTGAGAATAGTAGTAATAAGTAATGTCCGCCCGGAAGAAAAAAAGTGAGGTACTATTTACTCGTGCAGTAATTGATTTCGGAGATCACACGAAGGTTGGTGGTCCAATAAGTTGACTTAATGATCGTGAGGGTAGTATGATTTGGTCGTACTTTAGAAGGTTGTTGCTGCGACTAGAGTTGCTAATACAGGCAATTTTGGTAGATGTATGCAAAATATAGCAAAAACACGGTTGATTCACAAAAATGCTGGACACCAATTCTGAAAGTATGGTTTATACTTTGTCCCTTATTCGCATGTAACAAAATAGCCAAAGGATACAAAACGACACTACATGAACTACACTACGAACGAACTATACATTATTTTTTGTTGGCAACATCGAATTACAATAGACAATCCAAGTGAGGTTGCTGTAGTTTCGTGATTAGTTGCCGGCATTTTGATTGTCATGGGCAACGGGACAAACTTCACGGAACATGCAGTCAGTCGAGAACAGTTGGTTGCCTAAAGGCAATGCATACAGATGTCTGACGTGCCTTGTGTTTCCACTGCTATTTCAATTACATTGGTGAACTAATAATTGTTTCTTTATACAGAAACGCGCCGATACCTTGTTCTTACATCCAGGGGCCGGATCTCACGAAATGGTTCGACGAAACTTGCGTTAAATACAAGCATAACTACGTACCGACGCATACGCCAGTCGATTATAAGCAGAATGACTTTTATGGCAGCCTTCAAGATAGCGTTACGGAATTCTCCTCTTTTTTTGATAGTCTCCTGTCTTATATGCCTAGAGCTTAAGTATTTTAGAATATTTTCATTTAAAGATCGTAGCTCTTTGTTAAATAATAATAAGTTCAGTTTTGGATCTGGTTAAAAATTCGTTTCTTTCTTATATTTGTACAACAAATAAAGAACTGTTTACTAATAATTATGTTCATTTTTTATTCTCTATTTTTACTCAGCTGAAAGCCTAATAATCTGATGATAAGAAATTTAGATAAGAAAAATTTAGAAATTTATTTATGTTGCATTTAACGCATCTTACTAACAACTTGTCGACTCAATAAGCTAAATGAGTTAGTCTTCTACTACTATCATATTACCAGTAACTAGAAGAAATACGTCTACAATTTACTGAAAAGGGCGATCTCAAACTGAGGATAATTGCACTACATCACATTCCTCCTTTACAACCTCAATGCAAGTCAATCAAACCTTAAACTAAGAGCTCCCGAGAGCTTCCCTAGGATATCTTTCGCGGTAATAAAATAAATTAAAAAGAGTGAAAATATACCGCCCGAAGTACGTACTACAGTCCTCATTTATTTAACGGGGGTATTGAAGTATTTCCATGGAAAATTAAAAAAAAAACTAGCTTATCTGGACGGACCCGACGCAATTACAGTTAGGTATAAACAGGTTAGATTTTTGCTTCAATTCGGAACAGGTTTTTGGAGGACACATCGAGGTAATCTCTCAAGTTACGGTCGTCCCTTTAAATGTAAAAGAGAAGTAGGGATTTAATAGTGGTTTTAGTGTAGATTAGTAAATGAAATGTAGATAAAGGACGTTTTAAAATGATAATAAGATTACTATTATAATTTTATATGATTTTAAAATGTAACATAACAAATTTTAACCCAACAATTTCCTTTTTGTTTCGAAGTGTGAATGACCGTTCAAAACCAGTTCTGTTATATTTGCGTAATATTCAAACAAGTAGGTAAGCCGACTGACATTTTTTTAGTTTTTTCCTGATTCCAACGAAATTCAGCCTAAATGAGCCTTCCTCTGATATGATACAAGATGACTGCCTCGTTTGAGCTAATTATATTTACGGTATTTTTGCCGAATTTACTTAGGTTGCGGTGGAATAATTATACGGGCCAGAAGGGGCAGGTCTACGAAAGCTAAAATAGGTGATACTCATCAATACGAACAACTCAGTATGACGACACGACTCACCGGAAATAAGAAAAAAAAACCGATTTCATACTAAATGTTCAGGTTTCAGGTTTAAGAATCTTTATTTCTCTTTAAGAATAACTCTAATTCAATTACAGAGAAATTAAAACTTAACAAAAATAAACTTAAGCGTACAAGTTAATAGCGTACAGAAAATATGTTTTCGTTAAAATATTTTTATAAATCAAAAGTGGGTAGTCAAAGATGTTACGGTACAAAATAAACACAACAAACACGGATGTAAAGTTAGACTAGATGTAGCATTGAATGTGGTTTGCAATTATAAGAATTTTAGAATAGATTTGGAAAGAATATTTATTAACTTGTTTAGTTGAGAGGTTAAATGGTTATATTTGTATTAAATGTATTTTTTTTTTGTTTTATATGTATGTTTTATTTATTTATTTATTATGTATATTTGTTTATGTATATGTGTATCAGTTGAACGGTGACAGGTATTAGGCACAAATGCATGTCTCTGTTTAGTTACACGCATTTGTAACATGTAATTTTAATAGTTTTTTGAAACTAGTCATACTCTTGGCGTCTTTATTTATTTATTTTATTTTATTCTTTATTGTATACAGTTAGAAGTGAAGGAAAAAAGTTAACATTTAGGCAGTATACAAAAAGGCGAGCTTAACTCAAATATGAGTTATCTTCCAGCGAACCTTTGAGTGTTGAGAGATGAAGAGAAGAATAAGAGGGCAGTTATACAATATAACGTCAGAAGATATAAAATAAATACTGTATTTTCAAATAAATACATATATTTAGTACTTACGACATCTTCTCATCCAAAATACCTCAGTGCCTTAAGACTAAAGTTTTTAGTCAATGTGTGTTACCAGTGATGATATATGGATCAGAGACGTGGTCTCTTACAAAAGGTCTCATAAAAAAGCTCAGAGTTGCTCAGCGAGCTATGGAGAGAGCTATGCTCGGCGTTTCTCTACGCGATCGAATCAGGAATGAGGAGATTCGTAGAAGAACCAAGGTCACCGACATAGCCGTTAAGATTAGCAAGCTGAAGTGGCAATGGGCGGGCCACATAGCGCGTAGATCGGACGGGCGTTGGGGCAGAAAGATTCTAGAGTGGAGACCACGTATTGGCAAGCGCAGCGTGGGACGACCGCCTGCCAGATGGACCGACGATCTTGTGAAAATCGCAGGAAGTCGTTGGATGCAGGTGGCATCGGACCGGTTACGCTGGAAAGCGATTGGGGAGGCCTATGTTCAGCAGTGGACAAGTATAGGCTGAGATGATGATGATGATGAGTACTTACGATACAAATATTAATATATATAATTATAATATATACATAAACATAAATATGTAAATGAAATCAAGATAGGAAATGTTCTTTGATTCTTCTTCTGAAAACATCCAGAGAAGAGCTTGCACGAATGGAATGAGGAAGTAAGTTCCATAGACGCACAGCACGCACAGTGAAGGACCCGTCGTAACGACTGGAATAATGAAGAGGGGTACGAAGAAGGAGAGATGTAGCTGTACGGCAGGGTTTGTCCCTTGGAATCAGGAAGTCGAAACGCTCTCGGAGGTAAACTGGGGATTTAGGATTATGTAGAATGGAGTAGAGAAGAGAGAGAATGTGCAAGTCCCGTCGCAGCCGGATAGGTAGCCATTTCAGTTTCGATCTGAATTCTGATATGTGATCAAATTTACGTAAACCGAAAATGAAACGAATACATAAATTCTGCAGACGTTCGAGCTTATTGACCAGTTCTTCAGTAGCATCTAGGAAGCAAACATCACCATAGTCTAAAAGTGGAAGAAGGAGAGACTGAGCAAGACTTATTTTAGTTTGATAAGGCAAAAACTTTTGCAGACGCTTGAGAGAATGAAAAGTGCCGTAGACCTTTCTGCTTACTTCCGCTATGTGAGAGCTCCAGGCAAGATTGGAGTCTATAAGAACACCTAAATTCTTAACAGTATTACTATAAGGTATAGGAACAGAATCAAGAACAACTGAAGGGAGTGTTTGTAGATTTATATTAAGGGCGTTCATGTAGTGTTTGCCACCAATGATGAGAGCTTGAGATTTGGCAGGATTGACCAAGAGACCGAACGATTTTGCCCAATTACTGATGTTTTCGAGATCATCATTGATGGCGCCAATCGCATGATTGATTTCCCCAACCTTAAAGTGACGATAAAGCTGCAAGTCGTCTGCATACAGATGATAATGAGAAGTAATGACTTTAGTGATAGAGTTTATAAAAGTGGAGAAGAGAAGAGGAGAAAGGACGCCACCCTGAGGCACACCCGCAGCAAGATTACACCATGCAGAGAAGTTCTCTTCAGAACGAACCGCCTGCGAGCGCCCCCGAAGATAAGAGTTAAACCACGCAATTACAGGAGCAGAGATATTGAGAGAAGACAAGGTGCCTATGAGGATGTCAAAATCGACTGAATTAAAAGCACTGCTGAAGTCAAGTAAAACTAGTACTGTTAGTAATCTGTTCTCCATGGCCAATCGAATATCGTCAGTTATTTTAACCAGAGCCGTAACTGTACTATGACCAGGCCGGAACCCAGATTGAAATGGACTCAGCAGGCTGTTAGAGGAGAGATACTGAGACAATTGATTTTGTACAACACATTCAAGCACCTTAGAGAGAATAGGGAGGATGGATATGGGTCTAAAATGAGACAGTAAAAGGGGATTTGGGATTTTGGGTAAAGGGAGAATATATGCCTTTTCCACGCACTTGGAAAAGCGGAAGTTTCCAAGGAACAATTCACTATATGGGTGATAACTGGCAAAAGTTTATCAAGTATAGGTGTAAGCATTTGTAATTGAATACCATCATCACCTAGGGCTTTCGTGGATATTGACAGGATAGATTTCTTTATGTCATGCTCCGTACGCGGGCTGAAAGAGAATGAAGCACATCCAGGCAAAGGGAGGTTTGAGAGAAGCTTGAGAGTAAGAGATTTTATATCATCTTGTAGAGGAGCAGGAGGATTAGAGAAATGAGCATTAAGTGCATTAAGGTCTAAGTTGCTGGTATTTTCAAAAGAGATTTTGCCAATACCAAACGTCTTAAGGAATTGCCAAACTTGTGCTGTATTAAAGTTTTGAATGCAAGAGTGTATGTGGCGTCGCTTCGCATCCCTACATAGACGACTGCAGCGGTTTCGAAGCTTTTTATATAGACACCAATTTTCTTCTGTAGGAAACTTTCTATGCCGTCTCTTCACTTTGTCCCGTTTAGCCATCATTTTTTTTTATAGAATCTGATAGCCATGGCACGGGTCTATGTTTCACCCTCACTTTTTTTAATGGCGCATGAGTATCATATAAATCAAGTATCTGTTTGTTAAACACTGATACTTTGGCATCTAGATCTACACAGTTGTAAACAGAAGTCCAGTCTATACGGCCCACATCCATTTTAAGCTGCTCAGGGTTAATATTTTTGAAGCTACGAAGAAAAAGAAATTTAGAGGTGCGTTTTGGTGAGCGAATTTTGTAGGAGAGAAATATCAAATCATGATAAGAAAAGGAGGCAGGAATTTGCCCATGCGTAGCTACTTTGCTAGAATCGGAAACTAAGATAAGGTCTAAGAGTGAAGGAGTGCAATGAGGAGGATGGTGAGTAGCTGTCAGCGGTAAAATATGCATGTTAACAGAAGAGACAAGGGACCGGAGTTTGTTGCTACGACTGTCCCCCTTTAACAAGCAAGTGTTGAAGTCCCCAAGAATAATAATGTTATCGTGTAAAGTCGAAAAGTATTCTAATTTTGACTCAAAAGAGGAGAAGAAATCAATCTGACATGATGGGCTGTAGTAAACTCCTAAAAGAAATGTAGTATGATTAAAATTAATTTCGAGAAAGAGATGTTCAGAAAACTTAGAATACTCGCTTGGCGACTGATCAACCACCTTGCAAGAGATATCACCTCGTAGATATATGGCAACCCCTCCACATCCTTTGCCTGTTCTGTCATTGCGTAACAACTTGTATCCAGGTAGCGCAAACTGCACAGAAGGAAGAGTGGGTTTAAGGAAGGTTTCAGAAACCAGAACCGCATGAATAAGATCAGAGTCGAAGGATGCTAAAAGGTCAGAGTAGTGGGAAGGAACGCTTTGGGCGTTAATGTGGACAGCATTGAAAAATTTCCGCTGATTTAAGAAAACGGACAGAAGTCGATCATGTAAATGAAATGAGTCGTTGTTGTCATCATCACTAAATGCACTAGAGTACTGTTCGTCGAATATCTCAGAAGAAGAACAAGAAACAAAGCTATCATCACTATTATCAAATATATCCATATGTAAGTAAATAAATAAAATAATAATATTTAATATAAAAACTAGATACTATATACTAACTAGATACTATATATATAAAAAAAAAAATTATATAATCATACCCTCGGTGCACTCGCCGGTTGTGAAACATCGGATAAAAGTACAATGATCCAAACACGTAAAAAAAAAAGACGATTTCTAGACGATCACATCAATTGTCACTACAGATATCATTTATCTGTGGTGAGCATAACTAGAATTTTGATAAAATAAAAACAAACTAATTGTAAACAAATTAAACACACACTGTGAAATTACACAAAGAAAAAAGAAGCACTGTGATCGCTTTAAAAAAAACAAAACAATATTACGCAAAACAGCATTACAAGACAGTATTAAAATTACGCACTAGGAAGACGTGTTTGGTAAACAGTAAAAAAACACCACGACCTCTCACTTCGGAGGCTTTCGTGTTCTCTTTTTCGGAACAAACGATGAAGATGCAGCAGGCCCGTCGCTCGGCTGTTTTTTGGAGCTCACAATGTCGCCAGCAGGAGGAACTTGGACCAACACTTGACGAAGTTCAGCCGCCGTCTCAATTTTTCTCCGCGATTTGTCAGGCAGCTGGATGACGATTTTACCATCGATGGTCCAGCACTGCTTCATACCATATCCTCTACGGGCTTCCATAAAAACCTCATGCCGGGGTTTGGTTAGGAACTCTGAGAGAGTTAGCCCGGACCCTTTCAAGGCGGCCTTATTGTTCCATACTTGGCTTCGCAGAGAATGGCTTTGGAATCGCATAAGAATGGGTCGAGGCTTGTTGGAGTTTATTCCCAAAGGGTGACACACTACAACATCGGAAGCAGAGACACTTATCATCTTCATCCTGTCCTTTAAAATGTTTATAACTTTGGAGTGGCAATCAAAAACGTCGGGAACTCCATGTAAAAGAATTACCTTCCTACGGGATGCCATCTCGTGCCGATCCAAGCCCAGCAACAGTAACTCAATTTGTGCTTTTAGTGCCCCTAAGGTCTTCCAGACAAGGTACTTGAATTCGGTGAACTCTTGTGAAAGGCTGGCTAAGGTTTTATGTACTGTTGGTGTCTCAGAGTCTGCAGCCTTCTTGAGATCCTGTTCATAGGTATCCATCCTAGACGTAAATATTGCTGTCAAGTCTTCCATGGTGTTGGCCAACTTCGCATAAAGATCCATAGTGCAAAAGAGAAGATACAACACGTAGCAGGTAGGAAAATGGAAGTGAGAAGTGAAGGTGCAGTGTAATATAGAGCAGTAAGATAGGCAGAGGAGAAGTTATTAAGTAAATAGGTGCACCAAAGGTTTGTACATCAATTTAGCATGTAATTAACATTACATGTGTAGTTTGTATATTATTAAATAAAATAAAACTATCAGCTGTAAATTTTTAAAACCTTTAAACTGAACTACCCTCAACCAAATGTATGACTAAAACTCTTTTATATCTTTCGGCAGCTTATTGTAAATATTCATCATCATCATTTCAGCCTATACTTGTCCACTGCTGAACATAGGCCTCCCCAATCGCTTTCCAGCGTAACCGGTCCGATGCCACCTGCATCCAACGATTTCCTGCGATTTTCACAAGATCGTCGGTCCATCTGGCAGGCGGTCGTCCTACGCTGCGCTTGCCAATACGTGGTCTCCACTCTAGAATCTTTCTGCCCCAACGCCCGTCCGATCTTCGCGCTATGTGGCCAGCCCATTGCCACTTCAGCATGCTAATCCTGAGGGCTATGTCGGTGACCTTGGTTCTTCTACGAATCTCCTCATTCCTGATTCGATCACGTAGAGAAACGCCGAGCATAGCTCTTTCCATAGCTCGCTGAGCAACCTTGAGCTTTTTTATGAGACCTATTGTAAGAGACCACGTCTCTGATCCATATGTCATCACTGGTAACACACATTGACTAAACACTTTAGTCTTTAGGCACTGAGGTATTTTGGATGAGAAGATGTTGCGCAGTTTCCCGAACGCTGCCCAGCCGAGTTGGATTCGTCGATTGACCTCTCTCTCAAAGTTGGACCTACCTAACCGGACTGCCTGTCCCAGGTAAATGTATTCGTCGACAACTTCAAGAGTAGAGTTCCCAACGGTGAGTGCGGTGGGTACGACATGGACGTTAGACATTATTTTTGTTTTGTCCATATTCATTTTAAGACCCACTTGTTGGGATACTCTATTGAGGTCACCGAGCATTCGTCCTAGATCTTCCAGCGACTCCGCCATGACCACAATGTCGTCGGCAAATCGAAGGTGAGTGATGTATTCGCCATTGATGTTGATGCCAAGTCCTTGCCATTCCAAGAGCTTGAAGGCGTCCTCTAAGGTGGCCGTAAACAGTTTCGGAGAAATGACGTCTCCCTGTCTTACTCCTCTTTTTATGGGGATCACCTTCGTGCACTGCCCCTGTACTCGGACTGACATGGTGGCGTTATTATACAAGCACTTCAACACTTCGATGTACCTATAGTCAATGCGGCATCACTGGAGAGATCTAAGAACCGCCCAAGTCTCGATCGAATCAAAGGCTTTCTCATAGTCCACAAACGCCAAGCATAGTGGCCGATTATACTCCTCAGTCTTCTGTATAACCTGCCGCAGCGTATGTATGTGGTCTATGGTACTAAAACCTTTCCGGAAACCGGCTTGTTCGGGAGGCTGGAAGTCATCAAGCCTTCGTTCGAGACGATTCGTAATGACTCTCGAAAAAACTTATAAACATGGCTCAGCAGTGTGATGGGCCTATAGTTCTTCAATAAGGTGTTATCACCTTTCTTGAAAAACAGCACCACCACACCCCTGTTCCATGCTTCCGGCGTTTTCCCTTCAAGCAAGACGGACTCAAATAGCCTCTGAAGGACTTTAAGTACCGGCGATCCGCCCGCCTTCAGAAGTTCTGCAGTAATTCCGTCTTCACCCGGCGCTTTGTTGTTTTTTAGTTGTTTGAGAGCCATCCTAATCTCGCACAGGCTGATGTCCGGGATATCTTCAGTGCAGTGTCGGGTTAGCTTGGCTCTTGGGTCTTTTACCAAGTCAACAACAGGTTTAGCTACTGAGGTATATAACTGTCCATAGAACCTCTCTATCTCCCTGAGCACCTCTGACCTATTTGACGTTACGTTTCCGTCCTCCGTCTTCAGCTTCGTCAACTGGCTTTGCCCAATAGACGCGTCTCTTGCGAACACTTTGGAGCCCTTGTTCTGTGCTATGGTCTCCTCAATACGCCTTGTATTGAAGGACCGTAAATCGTGTCGCAAGGACTTCAGTATCTGTCCATTGAGCTGCCTATAGGACTTAGCATCATCGGAGGTTTGGAGCGTCATGGAACGTCGCTCAGCCATGAGGTTTCGGGTGTAGTCAGATAGTTTTTGAGGCCTATTTTTACGGTGGGTCTTAAAATACTTGGACCCGACCGTATGAACAGTCTCTACCAGCCTGTTGTTGATTTCGTCCACTGATGCGCTGCTGTCTAGCAATTCGAAGCGGTTTGACAATTCGAGTTGAAAGTTCTCGGGGTTTTGGATATATGCATGAGTAGGTCGGAGCGTAGACTTCATCAGACGCGATCTTTCCATTTTGACATTAATATTTAATGTGCCTCTGACCATTCGGTGATCACTGCCGGTTTTTACCCTATGAATCACGGAGACATCATTAAATATTTGTCGCTTGGTGCTCATGATGAAGTCTATCTCATTTTTTGTGGAACCATCAGGGCTCATCCAGGTCCATTTCCTATGAGGCGGCTTCTGGAAGAAAGAGTTCATCATAAAGAGTCCCTCTTTCTCCAGAAATTCGGCCAGCCTCTGACCCCTGGGGTTGCGCTGCCCATATCCAAATTGCCCCACTCTCAACTCATCATCGCCCCGTTTGCCCAGCCGCGCATTGAAGTCACCCATAACCACCGTAAAGTGTGTTTTGGAAGTATGTATGGCTCTACTAATGTCCTCATACATAACTTCGACGTCATCATCTGAGTATGCCGAGGTCGGTGCGTAGACCTGTATGACCTTCAGCGAATATCTTTTGGATATTCTGAGTATCAGGTACGCTACCCTGCTCGACACACTAGTGATGGACACAACGTTGTCTATGAGTGACTTGTGGACGATAAATCCGACACCACCTTGGGACTGCTGTTCGCCCTCCCGGTAGTAAAACAAGTTGCCGGATTTTAAGGTTATCGTGTCCTCGCCCTCTCTTCGGACCTCCGATAAACCAACAATACTCCACCGCAACTTGTTTAACTCTTCTTCCAGCTCAACTAGCTTCTCATCTGTCCTCAATGTGCGTGCGTTGTATGTCACCAGGGCCAATTTTCGGTTTTGGTGGTAGCCGAATCTCTGCCGGAGATTCTTAGCACCCCTTGTCCTGTCGTTACCATGGCTGCTACCGTGGCCAGGACGAACAGGACCGCCGGGGACTAGGGGCCTGGTTTTTCTACTTTCTTCCATAATTGGGGGTGTTTGCCATACTCGCCACGCTAGGCAGGCGGGTTGGCGAGCGCAGTTATTGGTCGTCGAAGTGTTAAAGGAACGCTGCTGCCCATTCCCTAGTTTTCCCTTAGTCGCCTTGTACGACACCCGATGGGATGAGATGGGTTGGTCCTATTCTAAGCCGGGAACCACGCGGCTATAACACCTTCAAATTTAATATTCTTTTTTCCATAGTTTGTTCTGGGTGGGCGTAGAACGAGGTAACTTGCTCTTCGTAATTTCATTTTGTGTTCTTGCTGTTTTTTGGAAAAAGCTAATGTAGTATGAATTTCATTATTTAATATTTTGCGTATTAGTATGCATGTATAGTAGATGTATGTTTGTGTAATGTTCAATATTTTTGTGTCATCATATACTTTTTGTGGCGATTTTCGATAACCATAGTTAAATAAAATTTTTACTAGTTTATTTTGGGCTTTTTGTAATACACTTAGATTACTTTTAGCAGCGGTCCCCCAGATTTCTATTAGGTAATCAATGTGCGGTTTGACTAAAGAATTATAAATAAGGTATCGCACCTTCTGTGGTTTCCAATTAAGATAGTTATCTAATATAATACCGAGGTATTTCTCTTTAGATTTTCTTTGTATTATTTGTTTGTCTTTTTTAAGTTGTATATTATTGGGTATACGTTTATTTTATGCCGCAAATATAACATAGTTTGTTTTAGTAGTATTAATAGTGAGCAAATTCGACTGAAACCAGTCATTTAGCAAATTCAAATCATCTAAAGCTTGAGGTATAATACATTCGATCGAATTTCCAAAGTAAAAAATACTTGTATCGTCTGCGTAAAGTGAAATATCTCCTTTGAGGTGGATTTGATAGATATCATTAATATAGATGAGGAATAACAATGGTCCTAAAATTGAGCCCTGGGGTACACCGTATGTAATAGGTTTAGGACAACTTTGGTGATATCCTATTTGGACTATTTGTCTGCGATTTTGTAGGTATGATTTAAATATGTCAAGTGCTGTACCTGTGATACCTATTTGAGCCAATTTCCTTACTAACAGATCAGGGCTGATAGTATCAAATGCTTTTTTAAGGTCGATGAAAATGCCTAACGCTATTTGTTTTTGATCAATTTTATTCTTTATTTTGGTAATAAGGTCAATTGTTGCCGAAAGTGTATTTGATTTGGGTCGAAAACCATATTGTTTAGAGTAAAAAAAGTTTTTACATTTTAAGAATGTATACAAACGATTATGAAGTACTTTTTCAAAAATTTTTGATATTGCCGGAAGCACAGAGATTGGTCGATAATGACAGGGATCAGACTTACTGCCAGATTTATGTACTGGAATAACTTTAGCGATTTTTAAACTATCCGGAAAAGAACCCCCTCGCAGACATAAGTTAATACTAGCTGTAAGTTCGGGAGCGATAATGTCTTTTACACATTTCAAAGATTTTGTACTAATGCCATCAATGCCAGAACCAGTATTTGCGTCTAAATTATCAATTATTTTAAGTATTTCGTCCGTGGTTGCTGGTATAAAGTGCTTTAATTCTGTTGTATTAATTAGTTTTAGATCTTGAATCGGACGGTTTTTATACTTGTCAGGGATTTCATTAGCCAGGGTTGAACCAACAGTTGAGAAATAGTAGTTAAAGTTTTCACAGATTTCCTTTTTGTCTGTTAGAACTACTGAATCATATTCCAGTTTTTCTGGCCCCAGCTTGTTTCTCACTTTATTTTTAGACAGATCATTGATCAAACTCCACATTTTTCGTGGTTTAGTCATATTGTCTTTAAAGTGTTTGTAGTAATATGCATTTTTCGTTGTCTGTATATTTTTGGTAACGTTAGCTTTTGCTTTCTCATATTTTTTCCTTAAATTTGTATCTGACATATTTGATTTAAATTTTAACCATAGTAAGTTTCGATTATTTATATCATGTATGATTTCTTTTCTTATCCAATCTTGCCGTGGGGGGTTCAAATTTTTTGTTTTTATGACTTTACTTTTAGATAAACAATGTAGCAATTTTTCCTCTAATTTCTCATAAATAGGTTCTTCATCATTATATGTGGTTATGCTTTGTAAATATTCACAAAATTTGGTATAATCGACTGCAGTATATTCTACCTTTCTGATTGAGGCAGGTTGATAGCGTTTGATTTCTAGGAATATATGCTTATGATCAGACATAGCAGATTCCATCATCACCATATGGAAGTTGTTATCGTTTAGATTAGAACTGACATGATCTAGTATAGTTTGAGTTGTTGTAGTTTCACGAGTACAGAACTTACGATCGATCTTATTCAGAATTTTGAAATTGTTTTCTTTTAATATTTCCTTATAAATCCGTGTAGGTCGGTCTGGGTTAAGTAGGTCGAAATTATAATCGCCAAAAACTACTGCTCTCCTCCTCTGGTGTAGTTGGTTGGAATATATTTCAAGGAAATTATTTACATTAGTCTTATCGGGTTTATAAATGACACCAATATCCAAACAAAACTTATTTACCCGTATCCAGAGATAGTGAATATTATCTATACAATGGTCTTCAATGAGGCTGTGCTTTATATTATTATGGATGAATACTGACACGCCACCTCCCCTTTTGTTTTGCCTAAAGTTATAATAGTGTGTGTAGCTCGGAATTTCAAGTCTTTTGGCCTCATCTTCATTTTTAATCCAGGTCTCGGAAAGTACTATAACATGTGTAGTAGTTGGAAGAGAAGCAATCCCACATCTCAGCTCATCGAATTTTCCTGGCTTAAGGATACTACGAGCGTTAGCATAGAAGCACTTCAATGATTTTTTTGTACATCTTATATCAGTATAATTATGAGTAATTTGATGTGTTATTTTCTCTGAGGGGGTGATTAGTTTTTTGAAGGAGCGGGTAAAGTTTTAGATCTTTGTTCTGTAGATGTTATTATTTTTGGAATACCTTTAATATATTTGATAGTAAGATTTTTTTCTCCATCTGATGTACGTTTTTTGAGTTCTTCTTTTAAATTTTTCATGTATCTTCGTTGACAAGGAGTTTGATCGGAGTATATTTTGATATTTCCCATTCCTGAGTTCTGTCTGTTACGCAGTATTGCTTTGGCTATGTCTTCAGATTTGAAACTTACTTTAATTACACGGTCGTGGCCAGGTTTGTATTTTCCAAGACGAATAATTTTTTCCGGTTGGGTGCTTTCATGATGAAGGAGTTTTGTTATTTTTATGATTTCCTTCTTTTCATACTCATAACGTTCAGTTGGCGATGTTATATTCGGCTCAGGAATTCCAGCGACTACTATATTTTTAGCACGCAGACTTCGTTCTTGGATTTCATTGAAAATGTCATCATTGTTCATAACGTTTTGGATAGGATGAGTTGATGATGATATGCATTTAAGATTTTCAATGTCGGCTTCCAGACGTTTTACTTTTGTTTCAGTAGTTTCAGCGATGTTTATAAGATTTATGAGTTGACTCTTTAGATTATTATTTTCCACAATTATGTTTTCGATGGTATTACTAATATTACCAACCTCCTTCTTTATTACAGTTACATCTTGACAAAGTTTACTGATATTTTCTGCTTGATCATGTCTAGTAGTTTTTAAGAGTGACATCATTTCAGACATCTGCTTTCGTAGTTCAGAGAACTCAGCTCTGATCAGGACTTCATCATCAGGTAACGTGCGCTTATTCGAATGGTAATATTGGAAGGAGAATCAATATTTGTATGTATTTCTGACAAATTTGGTTGAGAACCTCCAAGTCGATTTTCGCTGCCACTTCCAGTCGGTGAGCGTAGTAGACTCATTATGTATCCGTGATATGGTCGCTCACGTGCTTTATGTACGTGTACAGGCGCGTATGAAGAATACAGAAAATAAAGAGCCCACCTCTTTTACTCGAAGGGGTGAAGAGCAGTTACGGCGTCGGTGTCTACGAACAGCACTTCGCACTTAAAAGATGTTGGATGTAAGTTACTTGCAGTTGATTTGGAATAAGATGTTATACGCAGGTGCTATAAGTTTTAGAGTAGAACACTAACAAATTATTGGAATTTATAATTTAAATGCAACACGTCTGCTCTGTACGCTCGCTCGCGCGAATCGAATGTTATGTCTAGTATTTTATTTTTTACCGAAGAGTTTCATAGTAAAAGTGATTAGTAAAGTACTACCATTTTCTTCTTCTTTTTGTGTCATTTCTCCCGCTAAGTGAGTGGGTATCGTCTGAATCCGGCTTTGTGCATCTGCCCCTATCACCTTGTACGCTTACTTAATTTTTACTTATAAAAGCAGCTCCTAGCTATTATATCTATTTAGAGCTGTACAAAATTAATCGCCAATAGATGGACAAGATATTCAATATCGTACATGAAAAATGATATTTCTACAATCAAAGCTTACATGAGAACTAACTGTGTTATATAAAGGATTTTCGATCGCTCTGCAATATTCGTATTTTATTGGTGACATCTTTAATCCTGGCATTCATGAATATGAACTAAAAACGCAATGAAAAGGCAACTTCAATACCCTCAACACTTTCGTAAACAGCACAAAGTGGTACAAAGAGTTCCTGTGAGTTTTTTAGTTAAGCCACGCTGACAGGCTTTTAGTAAAAGTCCGTGAGGATTTCAAGTACACGGGTTCTGACATAGCACGGGTTTTGAAATGCTACGATTTAATTTTAACATTTACATAGAATTTCAATGTGCGTCACGCTATTGTTTTGTAACGAATTTCTTGTTTTCATTTTTATTCTAATAATACTTTTTACTTTTAATGATCAGTAACCTTATTGAATTTTGTTTCGTGTTTTTCTAATAATTATTGTAACCAAGGTTCGCAAAAAGATACACATAGGTATATGAAAACATGAGTCTGGATAAACACTTTACATATCATAACTATTGGAAGACTTCATATAAAGTCTCCCAATAAGTCTACCCGTAGCTTTTTTTAGAGAGGCGTACATATTCCTGTCTCAAATAGGCCACGCCGATAGTAATAATGATTTGATAATCTAAGTACAGTAGTTAATTAATAAGTGTATATTAACAGTTTATTCCACTTTAATCACCTGGGTAACACCTGGGTATCACCAGATCAAAGGTCAAGGTGATCAAAGGCGTCTCAATAGAGTCCAACGATCACCAACGGCTACTCTCCCAGGCGATAATATTCCACTCTAGTAGAGCACTTGCCTTATAGTCACAAGATTTATTGTTTAAATTCCTGCTCGCACTGCTGACTTTCTAAACTTCTTTGCTAATATCACTTGCTAGCAGGAAACATTATGATGCAACCTAAGCCTAAGAGAAATTAAATAACACCATCAATCATTTAAGTAGCTAGTTCAGTTAAATAACAATTACAAAACAGTCACACACAAAAATCGTTTCATATTTTTGCAAAGCACTGAAGAATATTTGGTAAATTGCTTGCTCAGATATTTCGCGATTCCAAATTGTAGGCATTATGACCGGCAGAACGACGCTATCTCTGTTATTGCATTCCGTCGTGAGCCCACGAATATACTGAATGAGCATGCCACGTAGACATATTGCAATATTTGAGAATCACCGAAAATATCGCATTAAGTTTTATGCAGACAATCGACTTTTGACGGACAAATTTGTCCACTCATTTTATGGAACGACTAGTTGTTACCTGTGGCTGCGACCCTATGCGTTTATTGCGTTATTTGATATAGTTGGGTAGGTCCTTCCAGGATAGCACCAGATCCTGTATATTATTCCAAATTGTAAGCATTATGGCCCGGGGAACGTCACTATCTCTGTAATTGCATTCCGATGTGAGCCAATGCATATACTGAAGGAGCATGCCACGTATACATTGCAATATTTGAGAATCACTTAAAGTCACGCCTGTATTCCCTAAGTGGGGTGGCGGAGGTGTACTGTGTGCCCCCCTTTTTTCGCCGGCGATGTAAGCTCCCATGTAATAAGTGGCGAGCATATTTCCATGTACCAATCTCAATTCCAGACTCCGGACTGAATAATTATAAAATTATTTGCTGTTAATAAGATGTTTACATATCGAAAAAATATTATTTAATAAGAGCAACGTACAAACGTTAAGTAAATACATCACGGTAAATAAATACCTAAAGCGATTCTACTTTGTAGTAAAGGATAAAGCAAGAAAAACAATATTTCCTAATTCTCACTTCTATATTTTCGTGAACTTATTGATACATTACAAACAATAGAAACATTGCATTGACTAAATACGTAAGGAGATATGAATAATCTAAGGATAGATATGTACCCATTGATGCGTCCAAGCAGTCTTCGACTCGTGCCATTGCCATATGCTATTCGTCTATATAAGTGCAAAGTTAGTGACTCTTTAAAATTTCATCTTTCTTAAGTAGTTGGATTCAATACTAGCAGTCGGCTGTCAAAGAATTCACAGCAATCTTTTACTACACAAAACAGGTCTTATAACCATAGCTATACGATTCAATCTTTGACTCAATAAACGTCGGTCTATTTCAGCCATAATGTTCATTAAATCCAATACAACCGAATCAGAATCAAATAAACAGGGTTCGGAAAAGTACAACCTTCAAAATCTTCCAATCAATATCTAGAACGATGTTTTGCCAAGTTAACGAGAATCAAACCCATCGAAATGGTTTTGAATACGTATCTTGTTTTGAAGATCGTTGAACTGAGCTAAACATAGCTTTAATTACATTTTGTTTGTTGAAATACGTGTTGTTATGTTTCTGTTATCATCCATTAGCATGTTTATCAATTAAGTATGTGTCTTTGTTAATTTAATGGATCATTACCTGGAAAATAAAATTTGAATATAAAGATATTTGATATACTTTTAACTGCTTCCTAAATAATAATTAGATAGAAGCAAACTAAGACATTGTTATTGCTATATATCGTGTCAATATAGGCAACAAGTGTAGTAAGTTATTTACGTTTCACCTAATCACTAAGCACGCGTTTGGAGCTCTGTCATATTTATTGGTAAGTTAAAAGTTAGTATTATTTACGAGCGATTATGAGGTCCTGGTTTCGAATCCTAGGTTGGAAATTGCAACTTTGCCATAGAAAAATTCCCTATATCAGTATAGACCTCCTACTACATTGCGATCCAACATCGCTGGCGAAAAGTGGGTGTAAACAGTACACCTCAGCCATCCCCACTTGGGAAATATAGACGTAACGGTGTTTATTTGAAACAGCGTCCAAACTAAAATTAATGCAACTTGTCTAGTTCAAAGTAAATTTCTAAATACAATTTCTTTATAAACATTAAATTAATAAAACGAAATTGCCAAAGACTATATAATAGCTATTGAAACGGTATCTTGAATTTTCTCATTTGAATTTCATAACAACGTTTGAGACATCAGAAAATAATACATTTAAAACAGTTACATATATATAATGCCTAGAGCTGTTAACATACGGACGGTTTCTTTTTTTTTGAGAATATCAAGATAAGCTGTACTTAAAAAGCAATTTGACAAATAAACTTACTTGCGAAACAGAAACTGTAATTTTGTCTATTCTTATCATCACGCCAGATCCCTTGCGGAGTAGGCGGAGGGTTCACAGTTTCCTCACTGGCTTCCGCCACTCATTTATTCTACTTACTTCAGTAATTACAGATATCAATGGATTCCAACATTTGAATGAAGATATCACCGTCATGCCCATATTCCCCGAGCGGGGGTAACAGAGGTGTACTGTGTACACGCTCTTATCGCCGACAATGTTAAGTCCCATGTAATAGGGGGAGAGCCTATTGCCATATACCGGGCACAATACCAGACTCCGGCCTCAGATAAGGACGTTTTGTTAGAAAAACTACATTTGTCTGACCTAGGATTTAAACCCAGGACCTCGTGATTACAACGCGATGCGCTGCCACTAGACCAACGAGGCAATGTAGGTACAAAATTACCACATACAAAATTATTTACATCCACCTCACCTCAAAGTTAAAGTTTGAGGAAATTAAAGATAACTGATTCAACTTGGTCTTTCAACCGAAAAATTAATATATCTTACATTTTTATAAAGATGGGCATTCAAGTGTCGGCATGCGGAGCGGCCGGCTTGTCTGGCTTGGAGCCAGGGACTTTATCCGGTATTACCAAACGTGACACGTTACGATGACTTCGTGACATGATCGTGTAATTGTATTCAGGGCTCTTTGCTACGATCAATTAATTTGACGGACAACTTGGCGCAGTGGTTAAGAGCGTAAGCCTCGCCGCTAAATGGGTCGAGTAGTCGCGGGTTCGATCAATCGGGACAAATCTTTGTGTACCCACAATCATTCGCTTCAGTCTGGGTATTTATGTATGTGAATTTTCGTGTTTGTAAATACACTCACGACACATGCATTAATCTTAGTTATGAGGTTACGTTTAAAAAAAATGGTACACGAGTTGCATACAGAACACCATAACACAAACCATTCGCGAGATTATAATAATGCGCCGTGTTTGGTCGTAGCGAAAAAGGACCTGTATGCTACTGGTATACTATTAAACGATCATGAAGATATCGTAACGTGCCTCGTTACGATCAAACACGTAATCGCTAGTCATAGCGAATAAAGGCCCAGATGTTATGCCTCCTTCATTTCAGCTTATTGCGCTACAGCTATATCTTACCCTTTTTTGGTCTACTAATCGGATTGCATTGTCTAAACGGCTCCTTAACAAAAGAAAGTACTGTAACGTGTTACTAACATTGTTGATTTGTATACCTGATAACCTAATAGACAGATCTTAACACGCTATTCTGTTTTCTTTTTTGTAGATAGCAATAATTGGATCGTATTATGCGATAACAATTTAACATCATTAAAATAAAGTAAAATTTCAATTCGTACATTTCAATGATTGGTGAATTATTGCATATCTGTGCCCAATTACTGATGCTCATTAGTTATTAAATACACTTATTCGAAGTAATGAATACCCTAACAGTATATAAATGCAGATGTAAAGTGTTTCACTCGACTCACCTGAACAGGTAGGTGGTCCACCACATGCAGGGTTCACTAGAATGCGAATTGTTTGTTAAAAAAAATGTTTATGAATAGTTTTAATGAATTTTCTTCAAGACTGACAGTCTATTTGCTTTTTGTATCAACCAAAGGTATCTGAAATTTAAAGAATATCAGATCTCGCTGAACAAGTCAAGAGTCTTCGTAACACAGCATGTATGAGTCAAACAATTAGAGTAGAGTATGGAGAATGTATAAGAAAAAAAATCTTTTATAAAAAAAGGTAAACCGACTTCAAAAAGCAAAAAAATAAATATTTGAAGTCGGTGCTGGTTGGTGCAGTCGGTTACTTGGCACCGACTTCAAATATTTATTTTTTTGCTTTTTGAAGTCGGTTTACCTTTTTTTATAAAAGATTTTTATTTTACAATTTTAAGTGACCAGTGAATTCTATAGTAGGGTACCTATAGGATTGACGTAATACCCATAATATCGCAATTTACACATGCCTATTGTTTGTCGTTAAGGAGTTCCCTGGTGTATCTTCTAAGTCCAAGGTCCAATGTCAATAAAATTAATATGGGACCACCTTGGAGATATACTGAATCCAATGCAAATTATCAAAATCGGTCCACAATTGACGGAAATATCGCTGAACATACATAAAAAAAAAAAAAAAAAAAAAAAAAAAGCATACATACAACCGAACATAGAACCTCCTCCTTTTTGAAGTCGATTAAAAAGAGATCTATGAAAAGACCCTTTTGGAAGTTTATACTCTTTGCCCACATCTCAAGGGGTCTGACGATCTAGACGATCAGAACCATCATCATCAGCATATTCCAATCCACTGCTGGAGACTGGCCATCTGACCAAAATTCAAAATCCTCTTCAACTTCAGCCTGAAACACTGCTGGACATAGGCGTCATCCAATTGGTAGATCAGGGATCCTTAGTATAGTGCCACAAGGATATTTTTGCCCGTTGATGACATTGACAGGGGGCGCTGGTGTGAAATTAGGGTTACAATTTATTACATGTATTCTACTTCCTCGGAGATATATCATCATATGGGTCCGCATGGGTACTAATTAAAAAGAGAACTTGGGTAAAAGCAAACAGCAACTCTGCGAGTGTCATGTAGTGGCCTTTCATTGCATGACTACGTTGGTTCCGACTTAGGACTATGACAAAAGAAGATAGCGTAACGCTAGTGAGTTTATATGCCATCCTAGTCACACTACAAATTTACTAAATAAACTTGAATGTGACAGCACGATTACTCACTAGTGTCACATCAAAGTTTTCATGGTAAAACCTCGGAATGCGATTCCTAAACTATTCTTTGGCACCTTCGCTTAATTGGTTCTCTTGAGTCAGACGATTGGGCATAGCCCACGATGTTTGGCTTTCTTCCAGCTGCTATATCCCAATGCACAGTGAGAGCTTCGTTTTATATTATTACGGTTTAATATCGCGTAACAAGTTGCTGTTATAGGTCAAATACTTACAAGGCGCAGGTGGTTTGAGATGAAATGAGAAAAATGTATTTAAGGATTGAAGAAAATATACGTATATACAAAATATGATACCGTGACTTAGACATGAATTCAGAAATATACAGGTATAGAAACCACAAAGTATTATATAGTAAGTTCTTGCGGTTCAGATAAATAGAAATATTAAAAACAATAGTGATGTACGAGGCATGCCTTTTAAGTTCTGTCGTTTCCATATTTCCCGGCAATTTTGAATTTGGAACTGTTCTATATTCGAATGTGTTTAAATTTTGAATCTCAAAACAGTTAAAAGTATTAGGCTTAATGCTATTGTTTAGTCACAGCGTCGATTGGAATCTGTCAGGTTACGTACGAAAATTGAACGGAGAATGCGCGTGAAGTCCGATGGAATGTTGTGCGAGGCACAAGGGGGTTTCAGGTCTGGAAGAGGATGTTCGGATCAAGTCTTCGCACTCCGCAACATCGTATCGAAGCATCTGGCAGTGGGGCGGAAGGTTTTCTGCGGTTTTGTAGATCTGGAGAAGGCATTTGACAGAGTTGCAAAATGTATGAGTATGGTATAGATAGCACTCTGTTGCGAGCCGTCCAGTCCACTTATGTGGACTGCAAGGCATGCGTACGGGTGGGTGGTAACAGGTCACCCTGGTTTGACGTTAAAATCGGCGTCAAGCAGGGTTGCGTGTTGTCCGCTAGACTGTTTATAATATATCTGGACAAAAGTCTTCAAAGACTGAAAGCGATGAATGAAGGTGTACAAATGGGTGACTAAACCATCTACTTTATGCAGATGACGCGGTTTTAATAGCGCCAACAGCCACTGATCTGCAAACACTAGTCACAGTTATGAAAGACGACTGCATGATCAATGGCTTACACTTGAATGTGAAGAAAACCAAGATTATGGTTTTTGAAAGGGAAGAAACCAGAACGAATGTAAGGATTGTGGTTGGTAACGATGTGCTGGAGCAAGTGAATGAGTTTGTATATCTTGGATTCGCCTTCAGTAAGGATGGGAAATACACCGCTGACATAGAGAGAAGAGTGAGTGCAGGGAACAGAGTGAATGGTGCGATGGGAAAGCTACTCGGGAGCCGGCACTTAAGCCATAAGGCGCAGCTGGCCATACATAACGGAGTTCTTGTCCCAACGCTGTTATATGGTAGCGAGAGCTGGGTATGTAAGAAGGAGAATGAAAGTAGGATAAATGCGGTAGAAATGCGAGCTCTGCGGAAGATGTGCGGAGTGAAGCTGACCGACCGCATTAGCAACAGCATAGTAAGACAGCGAGTAGGTATGAAAGATAGTATCGGTGTAAAGATGAGAAAGGGCATGCTCCGTTGGTTCGGGCATATAGAAAGAATGCCAGAGGAAAGAATGACAAAACAGATATACAATGTGAAAGTGGAAGGGTGCAGGTACCGGGGAAGACCTAGACTATCTTACCACGACCAAATAAACCGAGTCTTATCTGATGGAAAAGTCAAGAGTCTCCGTAACCGGCGAGCGTGTATGAGACGAACTATGAGAGTCGAGGAAGCCAGAGAAGTATGTAAGGAAAGAACCTGTTGGAACTCTGTACTCTCTGCCTACCCCGCAAGGGATCTGGCGTGAGGTTATAGATAGATAGATAGATAGAAAAGTGTATTAAGCTACGTGGTGAATACTTTGAAAAACAATAAAAAGTACTATAAGGTTCTAGTTGTGTTTTTTTCTTCAAACGACAAAACTTAAAAGGCATGCCTCGTATAGTCATGTTAAAGATGCCTTTTATTCTTAGTGTTAATAATATAAATTTATGATACTTCTAGTTGCACGATTCGATAGCTCAGGAGGACTCTGCAATAACTTTTGGGCCTTCAACTCGCCCGTCTTGACCAGCTCTGCGCCTGGGTTGAAACTCCTCGTCCCGGGACCGGCTAATGGGCACATTATCACCAGCGCTCACGTCTAAATAGTCTATTATGATTATAACTTTTGGTAGTCTTCCAATTAGAAGTCATTTTAAGTCTTTTTACGGAACTGGGTGTCGTCGGTTGCGCGCGCCACTATAGTTCCAAGTACACACTAGCACCGCGTTATGTTTGCGGTGCGGGCGCGAACACTCTCGTATTCAGGATGGAGGTCGGTATGGCGTGGATTTAAAAAAAATAGGCCCAATATCCTACACTAGTACTGTGCGTTTTTCTCTTTTTTTTGACATTCAAACTTATTTTTATGAGTGGCGGTATATGGAAAGTGGAGGCTTGGTGTATATTCCTATAAAAAGCTTTATTAATTAAAAAGCTGTATAAAATTACTTAGTTAAAATATATAACATTTTTGTGTGGTAGTTAAAATGGCAACGTTTTCTCTCTGTATATTCGCATCATTAAAAATTCAGTGTAATTACGTAAAATCATTATTCTATTTTTTTTCATTGTAAGCGGCAGTACTGCTGAACCTGCTAAGCTACGGAACCCTAGAAATTTTGCATATCGATATCGATAGATCCATTAAATTGTTACGTCAAGACTACACCACTATTTTTTATTTAATGTTGGCAGTATTGTTTTTTTATGTTGGCAGCAATAACATTTAATCGTATCATGGTGGTAGAACTTTAAGTGTAAGTTCCATACAATTTGCAATTTCTTGCTCAAGTATGAAGTTCTGCCTCTTAAAACGTAGTGATTATATTCTTTTTGTCTGCAACAGCTATTTGTAGAAACAAACATATGTGGGTCACACAAACTGACGTCTGGCGTGATGATATAGATAAATAATAAGCTTGATAGATTCAATAGCACCAGCATGTGTAGGCATAACTTATGTAGAGGTATGCAGTTGATAATCGTTCACATCTCTAATAATAAGTACTACTACCACGTTGGACTAATGGCTCATAGTTTGGCTGGCGATCACTAGGTCCGTTATTATGACGGTTATAATAGCAACAGGCTTCGACCCTATCTCATTGGGACTTAGCATTTTTGGTGATATATGGGAGTTCACAAAACAATCTGCTTGCTTTTAGTTTTAGTATATATGTTATATTTGAAGACCCAAACACTCAAAGAGCGCAAAAACAGCTCACAATGCGTTGTGGTAAAATATCAACATGAGCGTTTTCGTTCGTTGAGTGTCACATATATACAAGATTATTGCAACTTACTTGATTCTCGTAAAGAATTCTAATTAATGAACCCAAAAAGTGCTTATACTTACCTAAAACTAAACTTACCTAAACTCTTTTTGTTATAAAGAATAATTCACAGAATGTTTTGACACCAATGTTCCATTAAAAAATCAAGTTTTTTCATGTGTAAGATTCGCATAAATCTAAGAACTCAATATGATTTTGAATTATTATTAATACTAGTGGTCGCCCATACGTCAACATTCGACCTACTCTTTCAACGTTTGCTGGTTATGTTTGACATTCAGTAAGACTATAGACAAATAATATTAAAGACAAACATCAATTTGACGTGTATTGTGTCAAATACATGGTAGTGTGTGTAATGTTTTTTTCATTGATTAAATGTATGTTCTACGCATAATTTAAAGATAAATATTAGCATTCTGCACTCCTCTATATAAACTATGTGTGGGAAATTTCATACTCCTCCGTCCGCGCAATTTTTGTAAAAATGTGTACAAAGTTTTTGCTTCACGTATTAATATATAGATTTTTATCCATAGGAATAACATAGTTCAATTGTTTCACAAAAATATTCAGTTAGGTTATAATTTATTTAATAGGTTAATTTTTGTTGATGATTTAAAAAATCAACCCTGAAACAAAACAACAAACTAACTAACTACTAAACATCTATGGCGGCTAATATTCGGTTTAAGGGAGTTTTATAAAAAGAATCAAAGTTATAGGATCCTGCCCGGGGAGTTGCGTAAGTTTTTGGAGCGATTATAAGTTGCCCCGGGTAAGCTCGTATGTAGCGCACTAAACTTGCTATACAATACTTGGATGATGGACGACTTAAGAAATGTAGGTAACAGTTTTTGAATAAAATGTTTATAGCATTTTAGATATTTAGAAAGGGTTGGAATATTATGTTTTTTAAGTAAACTGCTTATTTAGTTTATCCTACTAATATTATAAATTTGAAAGATTGTTTTTTTAGATTTTCATATGTTTGTTACTAATTCACGCAGAGACGGATTTGGATGAAATTTGGCACACAAATAGTTTATTACCTGGATTAACACAAAGGATATTTTTATCCCGGAAAACTGTTAGGATTTTGTCTAAAGTCAACGCGGACGAAGTCACGGGCAGAAATTAGTTTAAAATAAATTAATACAATTTGAACTCATATAGTAATTGCGTCATCTAATACACTTTAAAACAATAAGGATTTTTCTTCGCCCAAAAATTAAGGTTAGTATGTATAGTTTACGCCACCACTCGGATCCAGTAAAACATTAATTCTAATAAAGTTCTGACCTATTGTTTTCGAATAAAATAAAATCATGGTACTTCTTCCTCTTCTCGTGTCAATGGTTTACATTTGACCAGCTAAGTCAGTGGCTAGACAATCGCGCTGGCCGTGGTCGAGCACAGCTCGTCCCTTGTTCAGGTGGTGGGGCACAGAGGGCAGACCAGCAAGTGTGACATAGTATGGTAGATCGCACTGCAATCAAAGCTCCTTAAATTTGGATCTCTGAACCCCCAAGTGCACAGATTTGATTTGAATATTCCTACCTGAGTGCGAATCGTGGTACTACATAAGCGCATGAACATTCAAATATAATGTTCTACCTTATTTTAATGACGCCCATCGCAGTATCTACTATAATATAATATACACCTGTTTTTCATAGAAATAACAAAAACCAGATCTGATGTTTGCAGGATTTACCTACCTGCCTGACAAAAAAAAGTAAGTGAACGACAAAATGGCCGCTCCTCATTTTCGTAGTAAAATAGATTATTTAATTTTATATGTCACTGCCCAACCGTCGATTTTCATCTTGTTAATGTACTTTCCTCTTTGCCTTTCATCTAAAACAATTTTTTTAAAAAATGTAGCCCCACGATTTATTCCTGTGTCGTGGGTGTTTTTACAAACATGAAAATTCACATACACAAATACCCAGACCGAAACAAATATTTGTGGGACTCACAAAGATTTGTGCCGTGTGGAAATCGAAACCATGACTCTTCGATCCAGTAGGCGGAGCGGCTTAAGCTCTTGACTACTGCACCAAATCGTCCGCCATATAGTTTTATGGTTCATTTAATAACTATCAAACTAGATGTAGGAAAATAATCTCCATGTTAAAATTTCATGGTGAGTTGGAAACTCACCAATGATGTGAACATCATCCGAGGCGTAAGCACCAAAAATTTAACATTCTTTGGTCCTAGTTATCGAAAAAGCACGCTGTCGCTTTTATCTTTATTTATTAACTTTGTTGTGTAAAAAAGAAGGTATATTGAAGCGATATCGTTACGCTAACGGTAATCTTTTCATACTTAGCCCACAGGCACTTTAGAATATACGGTCCGTTATAATAACAGATTATGGAACCATACAGTTTATATTTTACATGTAAGTGGGACAGCCGGGACAGTGGCTAGTGGAGTGTTATCATTTCATTACAACAGACTGGTCCTAAAAAAACAGCGCAGATAGTTATCATCACTGTAATAACACCAGAAGTAGAACGAATAGAAACTTATTATAAGTGCGACTAGTTTCAATTTAAAACAATACATTTTAAATTGTTCAATTTTGACGGCGTCACATTTTGTTCGACACTTACAGACCGACCAGGATATTTTGACCCGAGGCCAAAATCGTAACTAATCTTAAACTAACGCTGTTATTAAATGAAACAGGTACTACACAGTCATACCAGGATCTTGTGACCCGAGGCCAAAATCGGAACAAACGCTGTCGTCAAGTGAAAACTCACTTTATGGCAGTCGCAGAGTTGCCGTTTGCTATGAAGTCTTTTTTTTAATTAGTAACCATGCTGACCCGGGTGTCAAAATATTTCCCTGGAAGTAGGAAAATTTTTCTAAATGATAACCCTAATTTCACACCAAAACGTTCGGACGAATAGTCGGAACAGCGTAGCGTTTGTAGCGATATGTTCCGACCGTTCACTCAAGTCACGGTAAGTTGATTTAAGAAAAATATTAAATCAAAAATCACCGTATAGCCCCCAAGCGGGGGTGGCAGAGGTGTACTGTGTACACCCACTTTTGGCAACGATATTAGGTCCCATGTAATAGGGGGCGATTCTTTTGCCATATACCGAGCACAATTTCAGACTCCGGACTCATACTGAGAAGTTTTCGTTAGGAAACTTCATTTGTCCAGCCTAGGATATAAACCCCGAACCTCGTGATCGCAAAACACATTATTCGTCACTAGACCGATAAGGTAGTCAAGCAAATTTATTTTTTTACAATAATGGAAACAATAATTGTGTTATTTTTCTTTCAAGTACTCGCAAATTCTTTGGAAAAACATGAAAATTTAGTACTGAGAAAATAAATATGTTTGCATCGGCGCTTATTGATATTTTTATTTACCTCTACGCCCAAACCAAATGGATATTTAATTTATTTACTTTTGGATACTGTAACGAAATATTCCAAGTAACAGTAAGCAGTTTAGAATTACCTATTAAAGGAGACTATACTTGTGGGGACTGGTCCATCTAGAATCCTTTAGACACTTACTCTCTAGAAATAATTCAGTCTCATATCACGGTTGTAAGGCAATCACACTGGAGCTAGATCGTAAACTATTTAATTGAAACCTTGACATTGTACCCACACAATTATATTGCAAAAATAAAAGGAAAAAAAGAAGAGAAAGTGAATTAAATAAAAAAAGACTAGCCCGCTGAGTTTGCCGGATCTTCTCAGTAGACGCCGCGTTCTGATCCGGTGGAAGATTGCCAGTTAGTTTTTGTTTAATGGCCTATTATGTATCCCACTGATGGGAAAAGGCCATTAATAAACACTGTTAATAAATAATATGTTATGCGTATTATATTATTTTAACCATCACGCCTATATTCCCCAAGCGGGGATGGCAGAGGTATACTGAGTACACCCACGTTTCGTGACGATGTTAGGTCCCATGTATTAGGGGCCGAGCCTATTGCCATATACCGGGACATGCCATAATTCCAGACTCCGGACTCGTACTGGGAAGTTTTCGTTAGAAAAACTACTCTTGTCTGACCTAGGATTTGAACCCAGGACCTCGTGATTACAAAGCAATGCGCTTTGCTACTAGACCAACAAGCCAGGAAATAGCTGAATATTAATATCGCAGAACCATTAAGCTATCTCTAATTTAATATCTTTCACCTGGCAACATTACCGCCCCTCGCAGCTGTAATAAATCATTTTATCTTCCTCAAAGAATGACTAATGAAGGAAAGAAAGCCTCAAAACTGGAAATAAAAGATTAAAGTAACAATCTGTTTGAGAAGGATTAATGCTTCGGAAATAGCGTTTATCACTTTTGACGTAATTTAGTTTCTGTCCGACAATCAACTTAATAGAAATCTTTTTAATTAACTTGCGTTTTAAGTAAGGTTATAAAGCAGTGAGTCTGTTTTCTTTCATAACGAATAAAAGAAGACAAATGATACGAACGAAATTTTAAAGAAGGAAATTTAAAAATTAACGGGTTTCATGAAAAATCTTGATATTCTTTTCTATGTACTTTCACATGTTTCAGATTTTGCGCACCTATCCTTTAAACACTGTCTACATGCATATAATCCGACATTAGGATCTAGGCCCAGATCCAGGCCCCTGAATGACAGTGACATGACACATTGTCCTTAGTGTGAAATAAGGGTTATAGTTTAGTAAAATTTTCCTACTTCCAGGGAAATATAACAACAGGTGTGTCAGCACGGTTACTATTTAAAAGAAGAAATTGGATAAATTTCATAGCAATCGGTAACTCTACGACTGTCATGAAGTGACATTTCACTTGATGGCAGTGTTAGTTACGATTTTGGCCGCGGGCCACAATATCCTTGTATGACTGTAGACCTAATCTGGGTATCTATGATTTGAACCGTAGATGGGTAAGTAGTAGGTACCTTTAGTTTAGCTAACGTGGTAATATTTTAATGATATTAAATCAGCCTATATTATGGCACTGCAGAACAAAGGCCTTCATTCAGAAATAAGAGACGATAAGTCATATTAAAAGTATTACGCGTTAGTGCGAATTAGTGGAGGCAGGTTTGTGGCCTGACCTGTGGAAACTTATCAGACCACCTATAAGGTTTTCGACTAAGCTTAACGACTATCACAGAAAACAGTAACTGGGGCCATTGCCTTTCTAAAGCACGGATGTTCAAATATAGAAATGCCATAAACGGTCGCCCATGTGAGGCTGACCAAGCCAAACGCTACTTAAGCTGCAGCTGATCGCTAAGTACACTGCGGTCTCACAGTGCCTCGAGTGTTTACGAGTTGATTATGGTAATTAATGTTAATCTATCTATCTGTCAATGTTATCACACTAGATCTCTTGCGGAGTAGGTTAAGAGTACAAAGATCCAACAGCTTCTTTCCTTCCAAAACTCTCCAGGTTCTGAATGTTAAAATTTACGGAAGCCTTGTAGGGTTAAACTAAGTCCATATCTATCGAAAACTACTAGGTACTAAAATCAAATGTACAAAGTTCCGTGGAACCGCCAGTAGCCTGGTACAACACCACACTGCCCGGAGCGCCATCTGCGGGCTTCCGATCAGAATAATTGGCGCATAAAACTTTGCCATCCAGTTGTCTAAGCAGAATTTGTGTGTGTGTTAATAATCTACGCTGCTGTCCGCGGGGAACACACACACACAAATTGTGCTTAGACCTCTGGATGGCAAACCATTTGACATTACAGTAATGTTGTCGATAAATCATGCTATCACATTCATCCTTATTATGTAAATTTGTAGTGTGAAAAGGATGGCATATGAACTCAACAGAGTTACAGTAACGTTGACTAGTTTCTGCTAACCCATCTGTTCACTTGACTTTGAGGCTATCAGGATATTAAATAGCAATGAATATTTCCAACTAATAAGCTTGAGTTAAATGTGATGTTTTTAGCTGGTGGTAGAAAGAAAAACATTACATTTGGAGCTGCATGTCTCATCACACATTTTTACTCAAACGGTAACATTTATTTTACAAAATTTGCGGGGGTAGACACTTTAAAAATTATCAATTTTCCATTATTTATCTAATCTATCGACTAATTCACCACCGGATCGGAAAGTAGCGTTCGATTAGGCGAGCAACTTAGTGGGTTTGTCCTTTTTTATCATTATCTCTTTAGATACCTTTATTCTATCCATCTATCTATCTATATCATCACGCCAGTTCCCTTGAGGGGTAGGCAGAGAGTACAGAGTTCTAACAGGTTCTTTCCTTACAGACCTCTCGGGCTTCCTCCATAGTTCGACTCATACAAGCTCGCCGTTTACGGTGACTCTTGACTTGCCCTTCGGATAAGACACGGTATATTTAGTCATATACCTTTATTGTTTTCGAAAAGAAGGTTACATACACAAGCTGTATCGTAAATGACGCAAGACCTCAGACACCCCGATTAGATAATTGTTTCACAAATTCAATGCGAAAACCAAATTTCCAACTTTAAAGTTTTTTTTTACCCTGATACAAGATCTAACATAATTTAAAATCTCCGTATTGATTTCAATCAAGTATAAAATTAGTCTGTTATAGCGCACTGAAGGAGTAACAGCATTTTTTGCAAATTAAAAAAATATGTAAGTTACATTAAAAACAGTTGGAATTAATTCATTTACCGATTTAGAACAAACTACTTTCAGGTCTTGTGTTAATTATGTTACAGTTTGTATATATCAGTTTATTTATCGAAAAAAAATATGAAATATTTTTTATGTCTGAAATAACTGTTTTAATGCCAGAAAGTCTGTAAGGAAAAACCTGTTGGAACTCTGTACATTCCTCCTGCCCCACAAGGGATCTGGTGTGATGATATAAATAGGTGGATAAAAATAACTGTTTACAAATTATTAAAATAATATTATTTTAATTAGGTAACAAATAAAATTATTCAAATTTGAGACGGAATGTCATAAATGATCACATCTCAGACTGACCTAGCTGAACTTGGGGATTGCTACAAACACCACGGTAGCACAGCGCTAGAAACTAGACTATTAATTATTCAATTAAAAAAAATCTATTTTATAATTAAAACTCGTTATTAATATTGGCAAAATGGGTCTTTAATATATATAGATAAGCCTTAATATTGGCGGTCCCCGGTCCAGTCACGTACTTATCGGAACATCTAGCAATTACCGTTGCGCCGTTTGTACTAAGTCGCATTAATATGGGATCACAGTATCAGCAGTATTATAAATATATGCTTTACGTGAATCACTAGAGAATACACACATGTTGTTTTAATTGACGGACGATTTAGCGCTGTGATTAAGAGCTTAAGCCGCTCCGCTCACTGTGTCTAATAGTCGCCGGTTCGATTCAATGTGGACCCACCATTATTTTTTCCGGTCTGGGTGTTTGTATATGTAAATTATCATGTTTGTAAATGCACCAATGATACAGGAACAAAGCCTAGTGTGGTATGTTTAAAAAAATCGATCGAAAATGTTGGAAAGTGTTTCAAAAATCATTTTACATATAGTTAAGACGCCCCTCCATCAATACAGTGAAGTATGAACTATATTCTCTCTCTTTGATCTGTGGAAGAAGCCAATTGCCCAAAAATAGGACAGTCAGACAGACAGACCTCAATGGCGCTTGATGGCGTTTGTAGAGCTCTGGTATTGCGGTGTTCTGAGCGATCACCAGCATAAACATTTATTTTGTTCAGCCTGTGATAGCTGATCGTTTATGGCATCTCTATTTTCAAGAGTCTTTGTGCTCCAGAGCATTAAATAGCAGTCGAGATAAACAGCTTAGTTTGACTCCTGGACGTCTTTTTATCCCGACTACTACTTAATGTTATAGTCGTTAAGTATAATTGGATGCCCTGTTGCTGGTTTCTTATGTTCCAACAGCAGGTAGCCACGAACTTCCACTAATCCACGCAGAGTCTACGTGGTGACTCCTCTTACCTCAAGAGGGCCCTTATAAATGTACAGAAATGGGTCATAACACCACTGAATAAAACATTTTGAATATCACTCGTATAGCACTGACCGGTACACCTGTGTTTAGTGTCCGAAACGCCACAGTCTGTGTGACCACAGACTATTAATCTGGCAACATTTGTTTGTGGGCCTATTACAGTTAAAGCCAACTAAGTTTATTAGGTGTAGGCCACAGGATATCGTTATTTGAGTAGCTATACATCTAAAAAATTAATAAAATCAACATTTTTGGGGAAGGATATATAATATCGACATTCGACAGACGATTTGGCGCAGTGATTAGGAGCTTAAGCTGCTCCGCCCACTGGGACGAATAGTCGCGGGTCCGATTCCCGTACGGGACAAATCTTTGTGTGACCCACAATTTGTTTCGGTCTGGGTATTTGTGTATGTGAATTTTCACTTTTGTTAACACACCCACGACACAGGAATAAATCCTAGTTTACGTTTAAAAAAGATGGGGTAAGGATTCAAGAAGACATGCATAAAGCGCTCTTTTAAGAAATAAAAGCGCCTAGACCCGCACTATTAATTTCATTCACGTGACGCGGGTAAGTTCACAAACATCAAATTTACATACACAAACACCCAAACCGGAACAAATATTTGTGGGACTCACAAAGATTTGATCCGTACAGGGATCGAACTCGCAATTACTTGATCTAGAGCTGTTTAAACTCTTAACCACAGGACCAAGCTGTCGTCACTTTTGCTCATTAAAATTTTTAATACTAAAAAATAGTAATTAAATTTAAAACTAGCAATTAAATATGCTTTATATTTCTTCCACACATCCCAAGAAAAAAAAAATCCCAACATACCAAATCATCAAAGCGTGATAAAAAAAGGTATAAAATTGCCACCGTAATTTAAATTAGATTTAAAAACAATAAACACTGTCATATCTATATTTCAGAAACGACGGTTGCAGAACTACCGTTTACATCCACAGTCACTGGCGTTATTATGGTACATCCCAATGTAATAGGGTACAAGCTTATAATATTAGCCCTGTTAAGAAACTGTCCTACCGTTGGGCACGGGCCTTCTCTCAAACTGAGTGGGTTTAGGCGATAGTCAACCACGCTGGCCCAGTGCGGGTTGGCGAACTTCACACGCCTTCGAGAAACTCTTAGGCATGTAGGTATCCTCTCGATATTTTTCGTCACCGTTAAAACAAGTGATATATTTTTTTATGTAAGGATTGTGGTTGGTAACGATGTGGTGGAGCAAGTGAATGAGTTTGTATATCTTGGATGCGCCTTCAGTAAGGATGGGAAATACACCGCTGACATAGAGAGAAGAGTGAGTGCAGGGAACAGAGTGAATGGTGCGATGGGAAAGCTACTCGGGAGCCGGCACTTAAGCCATAAGGCGCAGCTGGCCATACATAACGGAGTTCTTGTCCCAACGCTGTTATATGGTAGCGAGAGCTGGGTATGTAAGGAGGAGAATGAAAGTAGGATAAATGCGGTAGAAATGCGAGCTCTGCGGAAGATGTGCGGAGTGAAGCTGACCGACCGCATTAGCAACATCATAGTAAGACAGCGAGTAGGTATGAAAGATAGTATCGGTGTAAAGATGAGAAAGGGCATGCTCCGTTGGTTCGGGCATATAGAAAGAATGCCAGAGGAAAGAATGACAAAACAGATATACAATGTGAAAGTGGAAGGATGCAGGTACCGGGGAAGACCTAGACTATCTTACCACGACCAAATAAACAGAGTCTTATCTGATGGAAAAGTCAAGAGTCTCCGTAACCGGCGAGCGTGTATGAGACGAACTATGAGAGTCGAGGAAGCCAGAGAGGTATGTAAGGAAAGAACCTGTTGGAACTCTGTACTCTCTGCCTACCCCGCAAGGGATCTGGCGTGAGGTTATAGATAGATAGATAGATATATTTTTTTTTAATACGCACGAACTCTCGAAAACACTGAGGGTACCTGGGTATACACCCGAGACCTCTGAATTTGCAGTCTTTCTAGTCTTGCACTAGGCTATCACAAGCTTATACCAAACACAATTTTAGACTCCAATCTGTTACTGAGATTATTTTATTGTTAAAACACATTTTGACCGAGGAGTCGAACTCAGGAACTAATATATCAGCCATAGCTAGCAGGCACTGCCAAAAAAATTAATAAAGGAACAAAGAATAATAAGCTAAGCAAAACATGAGTTACCTTCACTCCTCTAACTTGTTATTTTGTATGAGGCGGTATCAACGTTTCGCCTTTCGGCGAAAGATAGATGGAAATTTCTGACTGCCTCGATGGTCTGGTGGCGATGCTTTGGGATGCGAGGTCCTGGGTTCAAATCCTAGGTCGGATAAATGTAGTTTTCCTATCCAAGATTTCCCAGAATCAGTCCGGAGTCTATGATTGTGCCCGGTATATGACAATAGGCTCGCCCCTCATTACATGGAACTTAACATACACATTACACCTCTGCCACCCCCGCTTGGGGAATATGAGCATGATGGTGTATTTTTTTTATAGATAGAAATAAACAATGCACTCGGCTTCTGCATTTTTTCGCGATCACCAATGTTCATCTAAGATGGGTGACCGTTGTTGGCATTTCTATAATCAAGAGTATTTTTATAAACTATCACCCAATTCCAAGGATATAGTAAAAATGATGATTGTTTTACAATATACCAAACAAAAGCAGCGTTCAGGCCGGTCAGTCTAAGATGGGTGACCGAATGTCGGATTTCTATATTCATGCGTGCCTGTTGAGCGGTTACTAAAATACATGTACATATTAAATTTAGAAGGGGTTATGTTTTCACCATATGCACATAACCCACTCGGCTGTGAATGCAGTTTGCTTAGATAATACCTAATTTAAGCTCAACTGGGTCAGTCTGAGATAGGCAACCGTTTGTGGTATTTCCATATTCAAGCATAACTATTGAATGATTACCAAAATACAAAGACATCGTAGAAGAAGAGGTTATTGTTTTACAATATACTAACCAACGCTTTGCCTGTGGCTGGAGTTTACTCAGCGATTATCTAATTTAACCAGCGTTCAACATTCAGCGTTCAGTCTAAAATGGGCGACCGATTTAGGTATTTCCATATTCAAACACGGCTTTTGCTATTACCAAAATAGGATATAATATCGCAGAAGGAGGATCATTGTGCATTCGGCTGTAGCTGCGGGTTTCTTAGCAATAACTAAAGCTTACTACTTAGAGCGAAGATGGGACGGTCGCCTACCAGATGGACCGACGACCTTGTGAAGATCGCAGGAAGTCGTTGGATGCAGCTGGCATCGGACGGTTGCGCTGGAGAGCAATTGGGGAGAACTATGTTCAGCAGTGGGTAAGTATAGGCTGAGTTGACTGATATCTGCCGAGATGATTAAATATGGTGGAACTTGCGTCCGGGACGCTTTTTGGGTCCTCGCAAATCTTTGCTGGAAGACCGGTAGAGTCCCTACAGATTGGCGCCGCGCAGTCATAGTACCCTTGTATAAAGGCAAGGGCTCACAATTTCTCAGGGTTTTGGATATGTGCATTAGAAGGTCGAAGCGTAGACTTCATCAGACGCGATCTTTCCATTTTGACATTAATATTTAATGTGCCTCTGACCATTCGGTGATCACTGCCGGTTTTTACCCTGTGAATCTCGGAGACATCATTAAATATTTGTCGCTTGGTGCTCATGATGAAGTCTATCTCATTTTTTGTGGAACCATCAGGGCTCATCTAGGTCCATTTCCTATGAGGCGGCTTCCGGAAGAAAGAGTTCATCATAAAGAGTCCCTCCTTCTACAGATATTCAGCCAGCATCTGACCCCTGGGGTTGCGTTGCCCATATCCAAATTGCCCCACTCTCAATTCATCATCGCCCTGTTTGCCCAGCCGCGCATTGAAGTCACCCATAACCACTGTAAAGTGTGCTTTGGAAGTATGTATGGCTCTACTAATGTCCTCATACATAACTTCGACGTCATCATCGTATGTCGAGGTCGGTGCGTAGACCTGTATGACCTTCAGCGAATATCTTTTGGATATTCTGAGTATCAGGTACGCTACCCTGCTCGATACACTAGTGATGGACAGAACGTTGTCTATGAGTGACTTGTGGACGATAAATCCGACACCACCTTGGGACTGCTGTTTGCCCTCCCGGTAGTAAAACAAGTTGCCGTATTTTAAGGTTATCGTGTCCTCGCCCTTTCTTCGGACCTCCGATAAACCAACAATATTCCACCGCAACTTGTTTATCTCTTCTTCCAGCTCAACAAGCTTCTCATCTGTCCTTAACGTGCGTGCGTTGTATGTCACCAGGGCCAATTTTCGTAGTTGGTGGTAGCCGAATCTCTGCCGGAGATTCTTAGCACCCCTTGTCCTGTCGTTACCATAGCTGCTACCGTGGCCAGGACGAACAGGACCGCCGGGGACTAGGGGCCTGGTTTTATCCTTTTCTTCCATTTTAATAAATTGGAGGGGTTTGCCATACTCGCCACGCTTGGCAGGTGGGTTGGCGAGCGCAGTTTTTGATGGTAGAAGTGTTAAGGGAACGCTGCTGCCCATTCCCTAGTTTTCCCTTAGTCGCCTTGTACGACACCCGATGGGATGAGATGGGTCCGGTGGTAGATTAGTAAGTTAAAAAAATATAAATATGACCATTTGTAAGAACCCTCGCAGGGTTTACACAAAATAAACCACATGTGTTTGAGTGCAAATATCAGAAGTAGGTGTGCTGTGTATTTGAATTCTAAAAAGGCTGTAAAATAATAAGAATAAATTTTGTACGCTTATGCAATCACAAAATATACATTTGTAAATACCGAAATTCGGTCTGAAATATAAATACTCATGGATTACATAAATATTAATGCTGTACTAGGAATACAACATTTTCTTGACCTTTGCACGAATTAAGCTCTCTAATACTATTGCTCTTAAAATTACCATTCATTATTTGCAACTAAGAGTTCTCTAAAGAAAACAGTAAATATATTCATTACACAAATCATAAAGAAATTGGAACAAAACTCGATTATTCCATACTTCTACACGTCAAAATATTGTCGAAACTCGACAACGTACTGGTAAGGTCAGGGTCAGCCAAAATATTATGAGCTTTATGCCAAGCAATATCGAACCGTGTATATTTGTAATAGAGCCTTTAAGACAGCCTAGGATAAACGGCGACGTCGTTGAAGCGAGAATTCAGAAGAAAGAGTCTGATTTTCGTGATTCGAACTTAGGAATAGGCTTGGAAGTTATTTTCAAGGCTTACCTTAGGCAAGGTTTGCTGTGCCAAATCGAATTGGATAAAAGAAATAGAAAAATAAGATTTATAAGGTATCCAACTGGGCAAATCTCAAATAATTCCTTTATTCAACAAAACAAACTACTACGCCTTAGTTTATAGATTGGCGGGAGGAATTTCTTTCCAGCCCCATGTGGAAAGTTTGTATTATATGAAATTTTTATTATGTCCAAAATTCTACGACATCGCAAACCTTGAAGATAATGATTACTAGCCCTATCATGAATGAAATATTCATTTGTAAAAACATAGATAAGTAATTAGATGGTAAGTATCTTATTGTACAAGTTCGACTTAGTGTAGAGGTATGTAAGGAAAGAACCTGTTGGAACTCTGTACTCTCTGCGTACCTTGGAAGGGATCTAGCGTGTTAATATAGATAGAGAGATAGAAATATATAATCATTCATACTTTAATCTTCAGTTCAATTTTCTATCTATTAATCTATATCATCACGCCAGATTCCTTACCAGATCCAGTTCAATTTCCACTAACCATCACGCTCACGTAAATGTCATCATCATCAGCCCGCACCAAACCACTGCTGGATGCAGGCTTCTTCCCGAAACATGCCACTAAGCTCGGTCTTTGGTATCTCTCTTCCAATCGCTGCCAGCCACCTTATTTATATCAACGTTTGCCGAGTCGCAGTCTTCACTCAAGAACAAGTCTACTCCAACGATTATTATTAGTCCTTATTAATAAAAATGACTAGATAATCTAAATCTCTAATAAAATAAAACTGTAAAATCTTGTAATAAATTGTTTCAGGAGAATATCCACGTTTGTATATTTACCGTGTGAATTTCAGTAACTTTATAGTATCGCACAATATGTTTTATTTTGTACTTGTGTAGGGAAACATGCGTAATCCTGATTTCCGTGCGCCGCTGGGTCGGGTACAAGTTTTCATGAGGCAATTTATTCTCGGGACCTCGTGTATCCTTATTTATTGGTAAATCGCATAAGGGCAAGCGATCGCTCCATTTACTTATAAAGGTTCCCATCCTCCGTACGTACGTATAGTATTTGTGCTATGATTCTTCGATCTCGGATTTAGTATCCACATCTTGGTAAGCGTAAGGTAGGACGGCCCCCAGCTAGATGGACCGACAACTTCAAAAAGGTCGCTGGGACAGACTGGATGCGGAAGGCGGAGGACCGTGTGCAATGGCGCGTGTTAGGAGAGGCCTATGTCCAGCAGTGGACTGCGATAGGCTGATTGATTGATTGATCTAAGAGATTGTTGAAGAAAAAAATACCAATAAATGTATGCTATGTGTGCATACATACGTACATACGTTGACATGCGTTTTATCACAGCTTTTTTCTATAAATAGAATAAAGACCAACTAATTGATTGCGACAAATTCTTTGCTAATAACAATATGGTATCACTAACGTATATCGTTTTCTTTTTTTAATACTTTTCAAAACTAGCTTTTATGCAGCTGGTGATGGTGCATTTTAAAACGACCAATCTTGGAGCTAATCGTGGGTGTACAATCGATCATGCTTACCATAAAATGGATTGTTATCGGAACTGAACCAACCTGTCAAATTTCAACTTCGTAGGATAAGAGGACGTAGTTTTAATTGAGCTTGCAAGATTCGTCTTAAACAAACACACATTGCAAGCTAATTAAAAGCTTGTAAAAAACTAGATGCCTATAGTATAGATAGTAGTCATGATGATCTTTAAAGGTTTCGCCACATAGCCGACGCAGCGCGACGGGAGCACGACAGTGGCGCGGCTTGGGGAGTTTTATGTGCTGAAATGTATGGGAGACGGCACACAGCGCAGCCCTGCTCGGCGCGACGACAAACGCTACTATTGAACGTACCGAACGGTTGCGTCGCGCTCCCGTCGCGCTCCGTCGTCTATTAGAACAAACCTTAAAGGAATCAGAATCAGAATATTTTTTATTAATGTTAACCATTACAGTATCTATCTATCTATCTATTTATCTATCTATTTATCTATAACCTCACGCCAGATCCCTTGCGGGGTAGGCAGAGAGTACAGAGTTCCAACAGGTTCTTTCCTTACATACCTCTCTGGCTTCCTCGACTCTCATAGTTCGTCTCATACACGCTCGCCGGTTACGGAGACTCTTGACTTTTCCATCAGATAAGACTTGGTTTATTTGGTCGTGGTAAGATAGTCTAGGTCTTCCCCGGTACCTGCATCCTTCCACTTTCACATTGTATATCCGTTTTGTCATTCTTTCCTCTGGTATTCTTTCTATATGCCCGAACCAACGGAGCATGCCCTTTTTCATCTTTACACCTATACTATCTTTCATACCTACTCGCTTTCTTACTATGCTGTTGCTAATGCGGTCGGCCAGCTTCACTCCGCATATCTTCCGCAGAGCTCGTATTTCCTGTTACCCCCCACCCGTATGCATGCCTTGCAGTCCACATAAGTGGACTGGACGGCTCGCAACAGAGTGCCGTCTATACCATACTCTGGCAAAACGTCCCAAAGTCTCTTTCGCACAACGCTGTCAAATGCCTTCTCTAGATCTACAAAACCGCAGAAAACCTTCCGCCTTACTGCCAGATGCTTCTCTACGATGTTGCAGAGGGAGAAGACTTGATCCGAACATCCTCTTCCAGACCTAAAACCCCTTGTGCCTCGCACAACATTCCATCGGACTTCACGCGCATTCATCGCATTTCACGCGCATACAGTATTTACGAATCGCCAAAATAGTAACAAAGACTCTACCACCACTTCGGGATGTCATTCCTGTGGAGAAGAAGGGCAAGAAACTCCACGGTTACTCTTTTAAAATAGTATTTTTACAATTTTTTCATCGACATTTTGTTGTATGGTATAGGAGAACAATGTAGTATCAGGTGAGTCTAAATTAAATTAACCAAGTTAAACTATTCATGAGAATGGCTCCATGGTTCTCTCATTTACAGATAAAGAAATAAGGAACAAAATGATCAATTTCATTTAACTACTAGAAGGAAGAGAGGGAATATTGAATAATAGCTGAACATCTTATCCACATTCTAGTGGTGCTGGAACAGCACCTATCCAAGCATTTTTATCTTTTAAATAATCATCTAGAGTTTAGTAAGCTCGCTTGCAGAGCGTACGTTTAATACAAGATTTGAATTTATTTTCACTAAGTTGAGTGACGTCAAGTGGAATTTTATTATAAAATCTAACACAGGACCCCATGAAAGACGTGTGAATTTTAAACAGACGAAATTGCGGTTGATTCAATTTATTTCTATGTTGCGTGTTATAGCAATGCCTATCACCTAGCTGATTAAATAGATCTAAATTTTTCCGTGTGTACATTATGTTTTCATAAATATACTGACATGGGACCGTCATAATATTGACTTTTTTAAACGATTCTCTTAGAGTCGGGACTATCTATTATAGATGGCCCTAATAGCCCTTTTTTGTAAGATAAAAATAAAGGGGTTCTTGATTGGGGGTCTTGTCAAAGAGCTTGCTCGTCGCGACCCCTGCCAGCCGCTATGGCTGCAATCTTGGACCGAGCAAGTACCGCAGTGCGGACTAGGGCATCGCCCCGAGGCGACGCGTACCGGCCCACCCCCGTCGGTACGAACATAGGCAGAAGCGGCGATGGGAGCCGGGCCCGAACTGGCGAGTCGTGGGGTGCAGAGTGCCGAATAGGCACCTGGAATGTAAGAGGTGGTATGGAGGATAAGATGCATGAGGTGATAGATGTAATGAAAGAGAGACGCCTGGATGCTCTGTGTATAACAGAGACTAAGCGAAGGAGCAGTGAAACCTGTGATCTCCCTAACGGCATGATGGCTCTGTGGTCTGGAGTGCCATAGAGCGATCGTGCCAGCATGGGAGTGAGTATATTGCTGTCCCGTCGCCTGGCCTCTGGAGTGAGAGATTATGGCCATGGATATGCATGCACTTCTCTGGGTCCGTTTGAAACTGGGTGTCACTAGAATGTTTTTGGTTGGAGCCTACGCTCCCGTAAGCTCATCGACACCCCAGGACTTTGAGAAGTTTTGGGATAATGTCAGGGAAGTTCTGGATCTGGCTGATGCCAATGAAAAGGAGATTTCATGTGGCGACCTAAACGGATGGGTGGGAACCAGGCGGCAAACTTGCGACGCGTCTCTGGGTCCTTATGGTGATAAGAGAGTGAATGATGCAGGTAAGCTTATAGTAGATGTGGCTTTGGAAAGAGGTCTCCTTGTGTCCAATATAATATTCCATCACAAGGATATTCATATGTATACGTGGAGAAGAAATGAACAGAAAAGCTTGATAGATTTGATCCTGGTAGATAACTGTCTCCGAAGTAAACTTCAAAATACCAGTGCGTATAGATGCCCCACTCTTGAATCGGATCACTATCTCATAATTGCGCGGTATAGTGGTTTGTTTAGGAAGTGGAGGCACTGGCGAGAGCGTATCCCATTCGGAGGCCTTGAAAGAATCAAGGTTGAAAAGTTGCAAGATGAGAGCGTGAGGAGAACGTATGAAGACAGAGTCCGGGACAAGCTTTTGACAGCCGGTTTTTCGGACTCAAACAAAGATGAATGCTGGAATTGCCTGAAAGAGAGTTTGGTAGAATCAGTGAAAGAAGTATGTGGCTTATTAACTGGGGGTAGTCAGGAAATAAAGACAGTTAAATTGTACATTCTTAAAATTTATTTGTTTAAAAATAGTTAATCAAACTTTAAATTAATTATTGATATGAAAACTTAGTACCTAAATTACACAGTACCTGCCGGAGTGTTTTCTTCATTATACATCCATATTTACCAGTATAATCAAGTGATTTCGATTTTGTGCACACACTTTCAATATGGATGCCATTCAGGAATCAATTACTGAGTTGCAAAACATGTTTATTCAGAAGATGGATGTCTATCAGGGTGAGCTTGAGGCCGCAATGCCATCAAATAACATTAGTAATCTGACAGCTGACTTTACTGCCTTTCGCACTTTTATTATGACTGCACTTCGATGCCTACAAGACCAAGTGGGCCTGCTATTTCATCAGTGCGATAAGCTGGAGATGAGGAGTCGTCGCAAGATACTCCTTCTTCATGGTCTGCCTGAGACAAGTGACGAGGACACACCAGGAACCATTGCGAAAGTTGTGACAGGCAATTTGAAGGTGCCCGAGTTTAAAGCTGGGGACATCGTACGTTGTCATCGGATGGGCCGCTCATCATCGACCAACAAACCCAGGCCGATCTTGTTTAAGGTTCGTGATGTTTCACTGAAGAATAAAATCTGGTATGCCAAGAAGAATTTTAAGGGATCAGGCCTAACATTGTCCGAGTTCTTGACTAAAGCTCGACATGACACTTTTATGGCGGCTCGTCAGAAATTCGGTGTCACCAAATGTTGGACGCGTAACGGCTCTGTCTACGTTGCGGGAGACGATGGTGCGCATCATCGCATCAGCAACTTAGCTGAGCTGGAGGCAGTTGCCATGGCGGACGTCCCAAGATCTTCGGCACCAGTCACTAAAGTTCCGGCGACCGCACCGAAGAGTAAACGCAGCAAAAAGTAATTTTTTTTATTTTAATTTTCATACTTTTTGTAGTAGCCTTTATACCTTATAGTTTTAGTACTCATTTTAATGTAACGTGCCCAATTTGCTTTGTCGTGGTATTCGCTTTTATCGCCTTATGTAGTTAGTAAAATTTCTCTGTATTAGTTGACTAGTACAGTGTACCCTCATTAACCTTCATTTCACGCATAATAAACTGCAAGTTGTAAGGTATATTATTCACAATTTTGCCTTGTATCACTATTATTTCTGCAATCTTGCATTTTTTTATTTTTGACACAAATTATAATATTAATTTGACAACTGTTCTTTGTTGTGTTGCCACAGACAAGTTAATACCATAGAGTAGTAAAAAGTAAGGACTTACTAGAAAGTAATTTCATAGACACTAGTTATACATTTTTTATTGGATATTTTCTTATTTTTTATCTTTAATTTTGTTTTATTTTTTGTCTCTTTTTAAGGTTTATTACCTACCATATTTTTATATTGTGCTACTACAAATGAAAATATGCAGTAATATGTTGTAAATATGCTTTGTAGTATTAGTTTTTTTTTTCTCATCCTTACATACAACCGGCAGGTGGAGTGTTCATAGTTGTATAATATTGATTAGAGGAATAATTATTTATACATAACCACCCTTTTTAATTACATTTAATAATTATTTTTATTATATTTAAATGATGAACAGCTTATTTAACGACGAAGCAAGCAGTCACAGTGATGATTACTTCTCTTTATCTTCTGATCTATGTAGTAGCAGTGATGAGAGCTTTGTTAGCACTCCTTCACTATTTAATAATCTTGAGAGCCAGTTTTCTGATGTACCAAAAAAACTTTAACGTTATTCATATTAATGCACAAAGTATTCCAGCTCATTTTTCCGATATGCAGGTGTCCTTCAATCTTAAAAATATTCACGCTATACTAGTCTCTGAGTCTTGGCTGAAGCCCTGCCTACCTAGTTCTTTATATTGTTTGCCTGGGTTTCGACTGATTCGTAACGATCGTACTGGCGGTGGAGGTGGTGGGGTGGCTATTTACCTTAGATCACATATCCCCTACGCTGTAATCTCTTCCTCACCACAACCACCGCCTCCAAATGCTGGCGAACATTTGTTTCTAGAAATAAATCTATCTCACGCCAAGATTTTGCTCGGAGTCTATTATAGCCCTTCTCTTCGTATGAATTATTTTTCATCTTTTGAAAAGGTCTTAGAGGATCTCATTCCCTTATACAATCACTCTATTATTATGGGTGACTTCAACACCTGTCTTCTGAAGCATGATTACCGTAGTACTTCACTAGAAGCCATCATCAATTCCAACAACTTACATATTCTTCCTCTTAGTGCTACTCATCACTTCCCTAATTCTACTCCTTCACTTCTTGATTTGTTAATAATATCTTCACCACTGCATGTTGCAAAATACGGTCAATATTCGGCTAATGCTTTCTCGTATCACGATCTTATTTTTCTATCTTACAAAATCCGTCCCCCTAAAGCTAAGCCTAAAATTATTCTTCAGCGCAATTTTGGTCGTATGAACCAGGAAGAATTTCTTAGCGATGCGAAAAAAATTGATTGGACGCCGGTTACTGATGCAGAATTAGTGGATGATCAAATAATGATCTTCAACACATTAATCACCCAACTGTACGACAGACATGCACCCTTGCAATCCATTAAACTTAAACACCTTCCAGCTCCTTGGATTACCAAAGAAATAAAACTGCTGATGCACATAAAAAACAAAGCTAAACATAAGTTTAAGTGCTGTCCTAGTGATGAGAATAAATCCAAATATATTAAATCGCGAAATCGCTGCAATGTAGTATGTAGGGACGCCTTGCGCCGCCATATCCATGACTCTGTCGATAATAATGATCCAGCTAAAGTCTGGAAATTTCTTAAGTCTATTGGAGTTGGCAAATCACATCAAAATACTGTTTCAACTGATTTAAACATTAATTCGCTCAATCTTAATTTTTCTTCTTCGTCCAATGTCGATGATTCAACAAGAGCAAATACTCTAAGCTATCTTTCAAACATACCAACTCCTGACTACTCTCCTTTTGTTTTTAGTCGTCTTACCGATTGTGATGTTAAAAAGAGCATACTGTCAATCTCCTCCAATGCTGTTGGTGGCGCTGGTATAAGCCGCAATATGATAGTGCCAATAATCGACATCATCCTTCCCATCCTCTGTACCCTTTTTAACAATTCAATCGTAAAAGGCATTTTCCCTTCTAGTTGGAAAGATGCTCAAATTATTCCTTTTCCTAAGAAACCAAATCCCAAATCTTTTTCTGACTACCGTCCGATATCCATCCTTCCTTTTCTTTCTAAAGTCTTTGAGCGCCTTATTCATAATCAGATCGCCAATTTCCTTTGCTGTCATAATCTCCTTAATCCTTTCCAATCTGGTTTCCGTCCTGGACATAGCACAGTAAGTACGCTTGTTAAAATCACTGATGACATCCGCTTTTATATGGAAAATGGCAACCTTACTGTGCTCACGTTGTTGGATTTTAGCAATGCTTTTAACACGGTCGATTTTGACATTCTCTTAGCTATACTTCGCTCTATTAACATATCTCCAACGGTGGTCGCTTGGTTTCACAGCTATCTGTATGGACGCCGGCAGCGGCTCCGCCTTGAAGAGAATTTCTCATCATGGTGTGATACGTCGGCCGGTGTACCACAAGGCGGGGTCCTATCTCCACTCCTCTTCGCAATTTTTATTAACTCTATTTCCCATAATATTTCTTCTTCATACCACTTATATGCAGATGACCTTCAAATTTATTCTCACTCTCCGCTGAACAAGTTAAACGACTGTATCAATGTTGTTAATAGTGATCTACTTCATATAACTGAGTGGAGCAAACATTTTGGCTTAAAAGTGAATCCTACTAAGACTCAAGTGATCATTATCGGCAGCTCACGTCTGCTATCTAAAGTGGACTGGAATCTAATTCCGCGAGTTAATTTCAATGGGGTCTCGATACCGTTCAGTGAAACTGTGACAAATTTGGGCTTGACCATGGATCGTTGTCTGAGTTGGGCTAGTCAACTGCAAGTCACCAGTAGTAAACTGTATGCCGCAGCAGGTTCACTTAAAAGACTGCGAAACTTCCTGCCGATTACTACTAAAATTGCTCTAGCACAGTCCCTATTACTTCCTTTCCTCGACTACGCTGACATCTGCTATCTAGACCTCACAGAAGATCAGCTAAATAAACTTGAGCGTCTCCAAAACTTCTGTATAAGATTTATATTTGGTTTACGCAAATATGATCATGTATCTCAGTTTCGTACTAAGCTCAAGTGGCTCCCTATACGTCTTCGCTGGAATACTCATATCCTCTGCCTTCTATACAATATATTGTTCAATCCGTCTTCTCCACATTATCTTAAGGTACGGTTCGATTTCCTTCACGATTCCAACTCATATTCCTTAAGGTCGTCCGAAAACTTAGCTCTCGTAATGCCTCCGCACTCGAGCACCTTTTATGATAATTCTTTTACAGTTAAAGCCGTTCGTTTGTGGAACTCATTACCTGCCTCTATAAGACGTGCTCCGTCCATTCATGTTTTCAGGAATCGGGTTAAACAATTTTACATGACTGAATAACCTGAATTTTTTAATTTCTATTTGCTTGTCATTGTATGCTGTACATCCATTCCCAGTATTAATGTTTATATTTACACCATTTATATATGTTAAAGTTATATGTTTAAGTAATGTATGATAGATTCATTTGTGATTTATGTTAATTTGTTTATTTAGTACACCCCTAATCTTGCGATTCCTTTAAATTCTCTCAATCCAAAGGTTGCCTGGAAGAGATCACTATTAGTGATAAGGCCGCCCATTGTTACACTATCTTAGTAATTTATAAATTGTATTTCCATATTGTGTATCTTTGGTGGAACAATAAAGTGTTATCTATCTATCTATCTATCTATGTGGCTGCTCAAAGAAGCATAGCACAGCAAAAGGGGATGCATGGTGGGACACAGAGTTAAAAAGCTCTGTAGAAAGTAAGAAGAAAGCGTGGCAGGACTATGTTTCTTCTTTGAATCTAAATGACAGTATGACAGAGATGAGGAAAGAAATATACCGGCAATGCAAGAATGCCAACAAAACTTTAGTGAAAGAAAAGCGTGAAAGAGCTAGTGTGATTGAGGAGGAGAGGCTGGCGAAGAACTTCGAGAACAACACCAAACTCTTTTGGAGCAAGGTGAGATAGGCTTGAGGTGATTCGTCAGGCTCCAGAATGGAAAAGATAAAATCTAAAGACAGTAACATTCTTGCAGACACACAAGCTATACTAAACCGGTGGAATGAATTCTTTGGAGAAATGTATGAGAATGCCCCGGATGCTGGTGTCACAGACGAGCCCAAAAGCGAGTTTGCCGCACCAGAATCCACACAGAACATCACTATGGAAGAAGTTGAATAGGCGATACGAAGTATGAAAAATGGTAAAGCTGCGGGAATAGACATGATATCTGCCGAGATGAATAAATATGGTGGAACTTGCGTCCGGGACGCTTTTTGGGTCCTTGCAAATCTTTGCTGGAAGACCGGTAGAGTCCCTACAGATTGGCGCCGCGCAGTCATAGTACCCTTGTATAAAGGCAAGTGCTCACAATATGACTGCGCCAATTACAGGGCCATCAGTTTGATCAGCTTGGCAGCTAAGGTGTATGGTAAAATTATTGAACGGAGAATGCGCGAGAAGTCCGACGGAATGTTGTGCGAGGCACAGGGAGGTTTCAGGGCTAGAAGAGGATGTTCGGATCAAGTTTTCTCCATCTGCAACATCGTAGAAAGGCATCTGGCAGTAGGACGGAAGGTTTTCTGTGGTTTTGTGGACCTGGAAAAGGCGTTTGATAGAGTCGTGCGAAAGAGACTTTGGGACATTTTGCCAGAGTATGGTATAAACGGCACCCTGTTGCGAGCCGTCCAGTCCACCTATGTGGACAGCAAGGCCACCTGTGTGTACGGGTGGGTGGTAACATGTCACCTTGGTTTGACGTTAAAATCGGCGTTAAGCAGGGTTGCGTGTTTTCCGCTAGATTGTTTATAGTATATCTGGATAAAAGTCTTCAAAGACTGAATGCGATAAATGAAGGGGTAAAAATGGGTGATCTAGTGGTAAACTACCTATTGTATGCAGATGACGCAGTTTTGATAGCGCCAACAGCCACTGATCTGCAAACACTAGTCACAGTTATGAAAGACGACTGCATGAACAGTGGCTTACATTTGAATGTAAAGAAAAACAAAATTTTGGTTTTTGATATTTGATTGTTATCATGGTATTGATCGGGGAGTCTAGGTATCAATTTAGCCGAGTATCATTTAAAAAAAACAAGAATAATTATTCATAACTCTTTTTACAAATATCTAAGTACTCATAACAGCTTCAGATAGTAAAGTTATAAATAAGAACGTTATTCGTTAAAGTACACGAAGCCTTTATCTCCCATAAGAACTAAAATTCTACAGCGCCAGCATTCTGGGTAGAATTAATGAATAGCACCAAAGAGTGCTGGAAATAAAACAGAAATTCAACTTAATGCGCGAGACGGTTAGAGTGAACTCAGTGATTACGCTTTCTTGTAGTTCTGTGGATGCTGTATTATTATCTGTTTTTATTGTTAGTTAATTTATTAGTTACTTAATTAGTTCCACAGAGAATCCTGTTTCGTTTGAACGAGGGGAGGATTAAAAACCAAGCATTGCTCAAGAAGCCACCGGAAGAGTAATTCATTATAACATGTATTCTTGATCTAAAATAAATGTTCTATGTACTAACTACCATTTCAGCGTTTCTAATGATGTTAAATATAAATATTAACCACTCTTCGAAGGCTCTACGATATTGATCTATGACATAGAAGTGCTTTCTTTCAGGCGCGTGTTAACTACAGCTAAATCCACATCCATGTAATAATTTGAGTATGATATCGTCAAAAAAACCTTGACGTGAATCCTATGCAACTCGAGAGAGAGAATATAAAGTTTTAACAGGTTTTTTTTTTCTTAAATCAAGTTGCTTTCACACGGACTTCTTGGTTCCTACACAACACTTTCGCTGTGATTCCGCTGCGCGTCATCGCATTTAGGGACCATTATAGCAAAATATATCAAACGATGTCAAAATTGTCCTGTTTGTCTATTTGTATTTTTTGGCAACTAAGTTTTATGACTGCAGTGGCTTTCAACCTCCTGGGGACTGTGTGTAGTACGCGACAACGTAGACAATCCGCGTTGACCACCTTTACAAACCACCGCCATGGCATTGGAATCTAACCCGTAAGTGATCGCGCGGATGACAATAGTCATCCAAACATCAAAGAATAACGATTTAGTTTTGTAGTTTTCGTTGGTAGGGTGCTGACACCTTAATTTTTAAACCTAAATGAAAACATCTGTAGGTATTATAAAATTTAGTGATATTGTGAAATTATTACCATCATTTCGGTTATATTAGAGTTCGTAAGATGTGATTATCACAGCCAAATCATAAATTTGCAATGTCGGCTTCTGACTGTTAAAAAAGAGTTTATTTATCATTTGTGTTCTATTATTAATTAAAGAGTTAAAATTTTATATAAATAAACGCTTTATATAAATTACATGTTTAGTTAGCCTTAACTAACTTGACTTGACTTGTTAACGTTGTTTATCTATATGTGGATGACAAGTGACCTCCGCGCGACCGCTCGGGTTATATCACGGAGCGCGACCACCGTAAGGTTAAACGCGGTTGCCTAGTAAATAGAATTTACAGCGCGGCCACTGAATGGCGAGCCCGTGATGGTTCCATAAAAAATTCGCGTCGTTAAATCGCACGCTTAAGCTAAAATTTATTGAACAAGTAAGTAAAGGTCTACAAATAAAATGTCATTCCAAGTAACAATTTGACTCACCAAACAAAACAACCAAGAAAGCTATATCTACAAATTGATTAAGCAATCCGAGTAAACAAAATGACACTTTAAGCAAACTCGTTTAGCCCACGATAAGCAGAGATCCACTTTTTAAACGGCTTTTTGTCACAAAACAATGCTCAATGCTGTTAAAACGATTCCACTTCAGGGCCATTCCAATTTGCCAAACGCGACGCCTTACGATAACTCCGTGAAATGATGATGATGAATGCATTCGCGTGCGTTCTGTGGTTAAACGATGATACAAAAAAATAATAAAGAATTATACAAAAAACTCGCTGAGTTTCTCAACGGATCTTCTCAGTCACACACAAAATTGACGGACGGCTGGGTCCAGTGATTAAGAGTTTACGCTCCGCCCACTGGATCAAGTAGTCCCCGGTTCAATAGGGCACGGGTGAAATCTTGTAAACCCACAAATATTTTTTCGGTCTCCCTGTTTTTGTGTGAGTTTCATGCGTGTAAACGCACCCACGATACATGAATAATTCATCAGTCTACGTTCAAAAAAAGTTATCGTAACGCGCCGCGTACGTATTTGATTGGTTAACGAATAAGAGCCCAGCTGAAATGAAAAAGATAAACGCTCGCCCGCCATTGTTTCGTGTTTTTCTTTTCGTCAAATGAAGATTGTGTCCTTGTTTCTTATTTTCTGATTTAGTTTTAAACGTTAGCTCTAGGTGAGTAAGGGATTTTTATTTATTTAATTATCAATGTCTAGACCGGTTAGAATTTAATAAGACTCATGTTTTTAAACTACTTTAATTGAGTAACACTTTTTTTATCTGAAGAGCAAGTCTCCGGAACCGGGGAACGTGTATGAGACGAATTATGAGAGTGGAGGAGGCCCGAGAGGTCAATAAGGAAAGAACCTGTTGGAACTCTGTGCTCTCTGCGTACCCTGAAAAGGATCTGCGTGATGTTGTAGATAGATAGATTTATTTAAGTTATACCGTCACAAGGTCGTCGGTCTATCTTGGAGGGGGAAACTACAAAATACTCGAAAACCTTTCTGCTCCAACGTCCGTCAGTTCTAGGAGCGATGTGCCCCCCCCCCCCCCATTGCCACTTAAGTTTAGCAATTTTAAGTACTATGTTAGCGACTTTGGGCCTCCTGCGGATCTTCTCGATTCTTAATCGATCCCGTTGGGTGACTCCGAGCATAGCGGGTAGAAGTTGGATGCATTGCGTTGTTGACAGCACAAAGCCGGTCGTTTTGGCGGGTGATGGCGTCCTGCAATCAACGTCTTTCGGCTAAAGATGAATTATAGCTGCGAAGATTTTGAGGCGACTGTAGCGTTGCCGTGATATTTTTAGCGATCACCAAGGTTAAGGAGCGTTCTGTTGGGTCACTTTGAGATGGGTTGGTTGGTTGGGTCACTTTTGGCATTTGGGAACGCCCGCTAAGCCACTTGTCGTAGTTTCTAATTCATGCGGTAGTCGTTAAGTCAACTTGAAACCCCTTTGAGTGAGTTGTTGTTACAAGGTGATTAGAAACAAATGGGCCAAAATTGCCTAATATAAAACTGCAAGCTTTACTCAATGATCGCCACAAATTAATGATAATATTCAATCGATACATGTAGATGCTCGTAGCACTGTGCAACCACGGTTTTTTTAACGATTATCAGGGCTAAGCAGCGTTCGGAACGGCTACTTTAAGACGGGTGACCGTTTGTGACATCTTCATATTGGAGCGTCTCCGTGCTTCGAAAAAGACGCTAAGCCGTTGGTACAAGTTACTACTGAATGCAGCTTAATAATTTCTAACAGCAGGTGGTCACAAACCTGCGTCCACCAATCCGCCGCGTGGTGGAGTATGATTTAATCTCTCTCACCTCGATTTGGGAGAGAAGGCGTTTGCACAGCTATAAAAAAGAACAAACTGATTTATTAATATTGTAAAAAATAGAGGTTGTCTAATCTGAAGGGAAATTCAAGAGTCTCCGTAACTGGTGAGCGCGTAACAGACGAACAATGAGAGTGGAGGAAGCCAGGGAGGTCAGTAAGGAAATTACCTGTTGGAACTCTGTACTCTCTACCTAACCCGCAAGGGAACTGGCGTGATGATATAGATGGATAGATATTTGTAGAATCATTACATTATTCGATTCCAAAGCTATAGCAAATCTAAATATAAGCGTGTGCCAACGTTATGTAACGCGAAAGTGCACAGATCACCCTGCCAAAGTAAATAACCCTGATACGATATTATCTACACGATTATGGCGCAATCCGATTTAATGGCCTTTCATATTACCCTAGATTGGATCATTAAATGAACATGGCACGATTTTGTCGCCATCGAATATCAAATTATGGTTTTATTTTATGGTGATATTTTTTATGTTAAAAGAGGTGTTTATCATTAACACACTGGGAATCATGTAAAATAAAAAAAGTAAACACCGTCTCGCTTGCATTCCCCAAGCGGGAATAATAGTGGTGTATAGTAGTGCAAAGCAACTTTTGAGTGACTGTATTATGTCCCATGTAATCTGGGGGCGCGCCTATTACTATTTTACAGGTCACGTTTCAGACCCAGACTTATTGAGAATTTTTTATGTAAAATCGTACGTTGTCAAATCTACGAATTTTACGGACATCACTAGACCAATGCGACAGAAATGAAAATAAACTGAATAATAATAATTATAAAATGGGTGAAGAAACCAATTCTGTTATATTTCCTTACAAAGTAAGAAACAAAAAGGCAGTGTGCTAGTCAAAGGCAGGTCGATACGCTTTTCGCGATAAGCACACTGAAGTGTACACAAATAGAAAAATATTAAGATAGACCTTATTTTTCACAATCTTTTTAAAGCGTCCGTATCTCTTTGATTTGTGTACGCATACCTCAAAATTAGTAACTGCGTTACTTTTTGGCTCAATTTTTTTAATCAAATTCGACGGTATAATCGAGAGCTCTCCACTATACTATCAAAGAGCGTCGAGGTGATTCACTCAAACGGCCAGTATATTGCGATACGGTTTAATTTGGCTCACGCCTCTTTCCCTATTCATATATTCACCTACTTGACACTTTTTCAAAGATATTTTGTTTTTCTTTTGTTTTTTTAAACTCATTACATTTTATCTAATCTAACTACTTAACTAGCACCGGATGGGAACCCGGTCTCAACTGAGAATACACAGCGAGAAACCTAGCGGGCTTGTCTTTTTTATTTAATTTTCTACTATTATTTTTTTATATATATTTTGTGAGTACTATGTTTATATTACAATTAAAAAGTTAATATCTTGCTCCAGTGTGATGCCTTACGATCGAGATATGAGACTAATGATATTATTTCTAAAGAGTTAGTGTCTAGGGAGTCTCCGTAACCGGTGAGCGTGTATGAGACGAACTATGAGACTGGAGGAAGCCAGAGTAGTATGGAAGGAAAGAACCTGTTGGAACTCTGTACTCTCTGCCTACCCCGCAAAGGATCCGGCGTGATGATATAGATAGATAGTTAGTGTCTAAAGGATTCCGGATGGACCAGTCCCCACAAGCAGCACCCGCTCACGAGTATGACTACTAGAACAGCCATCTTTGCCATAATGGCGACAAAAAGCAATTTATTATAATTTACTATTACTATTAATTTTCCATTATATTCTATTATTACGTGACACTGGCGAAATACACTTAAAATGTGGGGCAATTAATTTAAACAAAGAGAAGTATGTTGGGATGGCCCTTTGCATTACATTAGTATCCAACCGTATTATTAATGTCCAACCGAAGGTCCATTTTTGGCCGAAGCTAAAGCCGAAACCAATTAATAGGCCATCGCCAGAACCTTCTGCCGAAGACGAATGTTATGGCCTAAAAATGAATGGTTCTTGACTGGCAAAATTTTTAAAGGTAACGTTTTTCTTTATAAACTTAAAGTGATGATTAAAATTACCTACAACTGGTTCAAAATAATAACACCAAAACAATATTATTTATAATATGTATTTACTTAAAAGCATTCGTAAGTCGTAAATCGTAATAGATAGTTCAATTTCCTTCGACTTCTTATTTTTGGCCGAAGGTGGCCGAAGCTTCGGTCGGACACCAGCTATTATTGAAGGGAATCTACTGCTATTACTATATGATCACAACAGATCACTTTTGGGAGAATCAGATTGTACAAATTACAGAGGGAATACTAACGTAAATCGTAAGTAGGTATATAAGATTGTATAAGATGAATAAAAGGTTTCATAGGATCCAAATTGTCTTCAAACGCGTTACAATTAATCAACCTTGGAGGTAGATGGAGGGCAAGTTAAGAGTCTCCGTAACCGGCGAGTGTGTATGAGACGAACTATGAGAGTGGAGGAAGCCAGAGAGGTATGTAAGGAAAGAACCTGTTGGAACTCTGTGCTCTCTGCCTACCCCGCGAGGGAGCTGGCGTGATGAGATAGATAGATAGATTTAAATAAATAATATTAGCCCTGTTAAGAAACTGTCCCACCGTTGGGCACGGACCTCCTCTCAAACTGAGAGGGTTTCGGTCATAGTCCACCACGCTGGCCCAATGCGGGTTGGCGAACTTTACACACCATCGAGATACTCTTAGGCATGCAGGTTTCATTACGATATTTTTCTTCATCGTTAGTTAATTTTAAGACGCACATGCTGTCGAAAAGATAGAGGTGCGTGCCTGGGTTTAAACCAGAGACCCCTGACTTTGTAGTCCAACGGTCCAACTTTGTAACCACTATCGCAGTGATAACATAATCTTTCACAAAATTAAGTGTAGGGTAGATAAATTGTAGTACTTACACGCACTCGTAGTGCTTAAAGAAGGCCGATTTAAGGCGCCATTTTTGATAGCAATGCTCCATCTAGACAAGTCTTAATCTAAGAAATCAACAAATATCGTACACGCCCAATTTAGCAAAGGGACAGGTTGAGGTGTTAAATAAATATATACATCTTTTGGAATGCTATTGAGAAAATATGTTAGAAAACAGTTCAAAAAAAACATCTATCGAAAATAGTTAAAACGAGACTAATATATTTCTTAACACTACATTTGCCCCTTTTGCTTTTATTTTATTTTATTTGGGGAGCTCACGGGTAATTTTACAATATAAATATCGTTTTGGGTATACTCGTACATGTGCCAATTGCAAGCTTCCACATACATACAAGTTGTATCGTAAATAACGCAAGACCTCAGACACCCCGATTAGATAATCGCTTTACAAATTCAATACGAAAACCAGATTCCCAAATTTAAAGTTGTTTGCCCTTTTTAAAGCACCTTCATACCCCAATAAACAATGAAACTTGTACGTGTATGTGTGCGTATTGAGAAATACGTTTTAGAAATGGATTTCAAATCAGTAACTTAATCGATTTACACAATTAAAATATTTCTGTTTTTTTTTTAATTTGCAAAAAATGCTGTTTCAAACGAAATTTATTCTTAATTCAAAGCATTAAGCTTTGAATTAAGAATAAATTTCGTTTGCTATAGCGCATTGAATTTCTTTGACACATAATATTATGCAAATTAAAAAAAACAGATATATTTTAATTGTGCAAATCGATTAAGTTACTGATTTAGAACAAACTACTTACAGGTCTTGCGTTAATTATGTTGCACATTGTACATGACAAAAACATATTTTGCGAATAAAAGTTCTTCCCTCCTTTAAATATTCCATGAATTTTTCGTTTCCTACTTCTATCTATCTACATCATCACGGCAGATCCCTTGTGGGGTAGGCAGAGAGTACAGGCAGAGTTAGTTTCCCACATAATGAAATCAAAAACTACCTCTATCTAATTAGTTCTCCAAATATACGCTAGAAGTTTCCTTGTAAAGGTTAAGTTTTAACTTTAGTGGAACAGGTTGGAAAGTTTCAGACATGGGAGGTAAACACAGCGGTGATTGCAGGGATATCCGATGTCAAGATGTTTGCGGAAACCCTCGCTCGTTTCATCTTACCATCCGTTACTACAACTAGTGTGAAGTGTTTTTTTATGCCTACCTATGTAAGGACATTATACACCATCACGACCATATTCTCGAAGAGTTGGTAACAGAGGTGCACTATGTACATTCACTTTTCGCTGACGATGTTAGGTCCCATGTAATAGGAGGTTAGCCTAATGCCATTATACTGGGCACAGTGCAAGTCTTCGTACTAGTACTAGATTTTTTCTATCGAAAAAATAGCTTTTGTACTACCTAGGATTTGAACTCAAATCCTCGTGATCGCTACGCGCATAATTCTCCACTAGACCAACGAGGCAGTGTAGGGATATCCAAGAAATTAAATCGATGTTTTGTTTAATGTGTTGGTTCGAAACGTTCACGATGTATCGAAAACTCAGGCACATTAAAAAGTAGAAATGTTCCGATGCTTTGTCCGAACTATCTTATTCAGATTCTTTTCGCGCACTTGCAATAAATTTAGTTTCAAAATATAGTTATTTATTGTTTTTTTTTATGATTGTTATGTTACGTGTGATATGTTTTTACGTGACAAAAATAACGTATAGCGCCCCTGTTTTGTGTTAGCTTTAAGGCAAAACAAAAATAGAAGCGTTATTCAATGCATCGAATTGTTCTACAAATATCGACTAATCTTTCTATTCCACCATTTGCCGGTGACTCTCACGAATAACTTGAGGAGAAACCTACACTGAGACTGATTCATGATGATGTAGTTAAATAGGTATGAACGAACTAGCGAGATGAATAAATGTTATCATATAGACCAAACATTATCTAAATGACGATCCAATTTGCCAATCATATTACACACAAATTTAGAAACCCAAAAACCAGTCCAGAAAACCTAGATACAAAACCCAAAAAATACTATCGGTAAAACTCCCCTTGTGAAAAAGAAAATAGCTGAATATAAAATTAATAGCTTTTAAACCTGCTGTTATAATCGGAGCAGTTCTAGCTCAGATTTACGACGACAGATTGATACGCTACACGTAGCCAAAAGTGAGTGAAAAACGACTCCCGTACGCTGCCAATCTATAAATCACCACGCCGACTATGATTTACTTAAAAAACAAGTTTGCAGCTTCAATTTAAACCCTATCACTTGCTATTTCGGACTAAATCTGGTTGATTGAGTGGAAAATGAAGTGGTCCCGTGAGATAAACCATGATTGCTATGCCTTTAAAGATAGTGTGGGATTAGTGTGACCCTAGTGAGTTGATATACTATCCTTGACACACTACAAATTTAATAAATAAATATGAACGTGACAGCACGTTTTCTTGCTAGCGTCACAATCACGTCAAATGTTTTCATGCTAAGCTCTCTGTACTTAAATTGATGCATGGACTATTTTAAAAGATAAATTTGGCTTGCTAATGTAATTTATAAGTTTTTCTTTGGAAGTTAGGATTGAAATTGTCATATGGTATGGAAATAACAATATTTCTAAGACTGTAATGGACGATAGATCTACTGGAGTGGATGACTATTATTTTTTGTAGTTTTTTGATTGGTTACTGTTTATATAAGTACGTATAACGTAAGTTCAATATGCTCACACTAACTTCTTTATGATGAGATTGAGATGGTTTTCTAGTTAGGGGAATAACATATTTTTTTAGGTTAAAAATTAATACAATTTCGAATTTTTATATTCTTCCAAACAGACTGCCTCATTGTCATCATTGTGACTATCCCGAAATATGCTTCAAATATTGATCTTTATTTTTGTGTTGGCTTGTGCCTCGGTGATCTAGTGGCGTAATATGCGCGTAGGTATCACGAGTTCTGTGTTTAAATCCTGGGTTGGCAAAGGTGTAATTTGCTATAGAAAAAATATCCAGCAACCGAGAGGAAAGATCTATCTATCTATATTATCACGCAAGATCCCTTAAGGGGTAGGCAGAGAGTACAGAGTTCCAACAGGCTCTTTCCTTACATACCTTTTTGGCTTCCTCTACTCTCATAGTTCGTCTCATACACGCTCGCCGGTTACGGAGACTCCTGACTTGTTCTTCAGATAAAACTCGGTCTATTTGGTCATGGTAAGATAGTCTAGGTCTTCCTCGGTACCTACAACCTTCCACTTATGAGAGGAAAGATGTTACACATAAAAACGAGCGAGCCTTATAGTAGTCGCATATGATGTGTAACATCTGACATGTTATCCTACTATGAAATTGAGATGAAATATATGTGAAGTAACTTATTCGTCATATTATTGGTCGAATATATTCTAAGCATAGAAATATATGTAATTCTATATTAAGTAACGCACTTGCTCGCAAAAGTTTAATTCTAGACGTGGTAAATACGCAATAGTAACTAAAAATATTATATTGACAGCGACAGGAATTAAACTAAAAGTATGAAAAAAAATCGCACTAAATTATTTTTTCGAATAATTCCATATTACTTACTCGCATTTTTATACGAATGATGAACTTTGTCAGACGCTTAATAGTAAAGATAATTATTACTATAGTTTACACATATAATTATAACCTCAGATTTTATACACAACACTGTATAACTGTACATGAGTGCACAGCTGATGCGTTCTCCTTTTCTATTCCCCTTTCTCTTTCTCGTCACACACGCATACACTACGTGGCCTCACGCATAATGGGTTGGCACCATCTCACAACCATTTCCCCGCCACCGCGCGCGCACATTGGTCAAATCAAATAGCGCGCGCTCATTGGTCAAATCAAATAGCGCGCGCTCATTGGTCAAATCAAATAGCGCTCGCTCATTGATCAAATCAAATAGCGCGCGCTTCCCCGGTTGCCTGTAACACATTTTCGTCCCTTTTCCAAAATTACTCCCATAACCAGCAACCGAGAGGAAATATGTTACACACCAAAAATACAAATATCAGTACAGAGGGAGCGAGGGAGACGATAGGTTTGCCCTTTATTACTTTGGAACATTAACTTCGTCGGCGAAGAGCAGGAGTACACAATATACCTCTGTCATCCTCGCTTGAGGAATATAGGCGTGATAGTTTTTTTTTAAATCTCAGTACGTTTTATTAGATTAATCTAACAAACAAAGAGATTTTTTTCGGAGATTTGTAGAAACATTTGTAAACAAATAGTAACATCCAATATCTATCAATAGTGTTTTCTTACATCCTTCCTGGAAATCAGCTGACACGATTCACGTCCAACTTTAACATACCATTGATAACTCTAAATCAAAGCAATAAAACAGCAAATCCGATGTATTCGCTATAACGTAACAAAGGTAGCGACCTTTGTTACGTTCAGCAGAACCTCGACTACGTGACCGACCCTTGCCTTGATACAAAAATAAATAAGGGCCACATATACAAGATACTTTTAGCTTCAACCATCTGCGATTTTGCAATCTAAGGATGATCGCGATATTATTGATATTTTAGCTTCATCAATTAAAAAAGAAGCGGTGCAGCTTCATCATCTTTTTACAAGCTTTTATTTATTTCGCAAAGTTCGTACGTCTGTCTGTATTTCCGGTTCAAATCTTGTGATCAATTTTCTTAATCACTTGCGGGTATATAATACTATAAATTTTCTTAACGAGTACCTATTGTAGACTCGGATAGTAATCAGGATCTGATGATGGAGCCGGATCCCTCCGGCTCTCGTAGTCCATGGGAACTTTTCAACGAAGCAAAATATCTCCACTATGTTTTTGCCACAAAAACTTGCTTATAAAGAGATCTTTTTAAATTACAACTATTCTTTTGAGGACTGATTAGCGATTGACCCCTCAACTGGTGAAAAGTGACGAGGAAGCCTAAGACGTGGTTCCTTAACTCAATTATTGAATTTGACTCATTATTTAAAGGTACCCAAGTTATACCACGTGGAAAACAGCCGATGGGAGCGAATCTCATTCGTTAACATCTAGTGCAACCATAGAAATCGTAATCATAAAACACCAAGGCAATTTGTCGCCACACATGAAAATAGTCACAAATCGCACCAGTACGTGGACGCATATGATACAGTGGCTAAAGTTGATATTATGCAAAATAAAATCTAACCGCGGAAAGTTTTTCTAAACTTATAACTACACTTATAAGGTGATCTGAAAATGGTTTATACAGCAATAATGTGAGTATAAGTGTGTTTGTGTCTTTTTTTTTCAACAGTCCATGTATGGCAAAGCGAAATCGTGTACTATTTCACTTTAAGTAACTTGTTATAACAATTATTGTACGTGCAACTCAGACATGTATTTTTAAGGTGTCAAAGCCTCACTAAATCGCTATGGCTGGCAACCGAATATGTGTGAAACGTTGTATTAAGTCGCTGCATCAAGCGTCTAAAAAGCGACATAACCGATCCGATCGCAGATGCTAAAAGTAGCAAGTGTGTTCTGATCCCTGAAAGTATTGCTTCCAGCTCTACAATTTTGCAGGCCTCGTAAAAAGTGTACACTGATAGTAGCCGATGTAGCATCGATACATTTTTTTATGAAATCATCCATTCCATCATCCTTTTAGGCAAAAGGAAAACCTTTGTAGAGTTACTGTTGCGCCTGTCAGTTTTGTATATTAGTTTTAGAAGAGCAGCAGTGAAAGCCGAGTGAAATGATACTCACCTTTTATTCACGAAGTCCAGGCTTCGAAAAACGTCGAAATTTTTGGGAATTTATGTCCGATTGTAACTTGCCAAAAATGATGAAAAATCTTTAAGCAGGCGTACACGCGTTTACTCAAATTTTGCAGTGATTTTTCGTTACTTGTGTACCTTTCATTACTTCAAAATCTTTATTTAATAGGTACTCTTTGACATTAAGGGTACGATTTTGACCTTATTCTCTTCGATTTCTATCCGTTCTTTATCGTCATACAAAATAACAACACAAGAAATAAAATTTAAAACGCAATAGCAACATATCGAGGACATATAAAATCAATATTTCTGCAGTGTCTGTAAAGTTCCCATTTCGAACAAAATGAACCAGAAAGCATCTGACACGTACCGTGTGAAATGGAACTCGTCAATGCGATATCTCGAACAGGCAGTTAATATAAATTGAAAACTAGGAATATAGAAGTATTGTAAGAGCACTGTTCATCTTTGAAATGTAAAATATAACACTTGGTGTAGTAGCTATTACAAAATATAGACTAGCGTTTTGTATTCTCGCGGGATTTACAGAAGTGGCTGGATTGGGAAAATGATTATATTATAAAAAACAAGGTACTAAGAGTATTAGTTATTTCATATAAAATTAAACACGAGCCGATGGGATGTGGCGTAATTTAATAACATATATTTCCCATACATCCCCACTGGCAAAGAATGAGATATTTTTTTGTCATTTGTCACCAGTGGCACCGTTGCCGTGGCAACAACTGGAAAACTGTATGTCATACGTCTCAACTAGCAACTGTTGGGATTTTTCCCATTTGTTGCCAGTGGTGACAAATCCAGTGGCAACCACTAGACTTCCACGTGTGCGAAGTGTACCTTACTATCTGAACATACCGAGAAAGAAAGATTGAAAAATATATCATTTATATTATTTATTTATTTACGATCACAACATAATGCTCAATATAAAAAACATCGCCCCACAAAACTGTGCAACCAGTTTGACTGTGGGGCAGTTGAATCTACAAACTTAATATAATGGTAACACTAACTTAACACAAACTTAGGTAATGTTTTTTCAGATTCCTTTAAATTTTTTTTATATTTGTCTCGTTTGTGGTTTGTATATAACCACACACACACTCACATGCATATAAACAAAAGGTAACGATGACAAAATACAGCTGTTTATAATATGAAAATCTACATCGTACAAAAATTAAGTACTTCATATAATATTTCTGGGAATACAAATAAACAGTCAGGATAGTAGAAATTATAGCCATTTAAATGGTATAAAACTACCCAGAAATACAGCAATAATTATTGTTTAAACCGTAAAACCCATTTTAATATCAACTATTGCCGTATTGTCAATTGCCAACCACATTCCCTGATGCGGTTTCCATTTGTATTGAAAGCCCAAAACCAACAAACCTTAAATCGATTACTTTTCCGACGAACAATATAGAAAATCACAGTTTTCCAATCAAATGCGAAACTATGAACAAACTTAATCAATTGCCACCAGTTTTTAAAGTGTTATGTTGAATGATGTCTATGAAAAGCTAGTTTTGTTTGTAAAAGCTTTTGCTGGGATTTAAAAGGGAACGGATAAAATAAAATAGGTTTGCTATGGTGAGTGTGGATGTGATAATCAAATCAAATCAAAAACTCATGTATTAACAAGCAAAAAGTTTAGAATAACATTACCAGTGACCCCACACTAGGCAAGCCTGTCCCGTGGGTGCCGAATCAATCGAATGCGCAGCTTTTTAATGCGTTCAAAATATGAGAACGGATTGTTCCTGTGGCTAGAGCGTAGACAGCTCAGCTTATTGGATCTTGAGTCGCAGGCTTAATCTCTGCACGGGAGAAAATTATCATGTCATCCAAAAAATGCTTTTTTCGGTCTAGGTGTTTGTTTATGTGAATTTCATGTTTGATGAGGTGCCTACGAGATAAGATTATCTTAATTTTCTGTATTTGTAGTGTGAAAAGGAAGGCACGTCAACTTACCATCGTAATTGGGACCTTTTGTTGCATATTATAAATTTTACTTCTGAAAAGAGTGAAATTTGAAGTATAAACCCTAAATTATCTACTAGGTACCAAGACGAAATTAAACCAACTTGGCTGTCATTAACGAAAACAAGACTTTTGTTAAGAATGGATACCTTGACCATGGATAAAGTGTCAATCAGTCGTGTACATATATAATATATCATAAAATCAGCCTATACTGTCCTACTGCTGGGCAAGGGCCTTCTCTCACTAATCGAGGTGTGAGAGATTAGGTGACACTCCACCACGCGGACTCAGTGCGGATTGGTGGAGGCAAGTTTGTGGCCACCTGCTGTTGGAACTTATCAAACCGCCATTAGGCTTCCAACTTGGCTTAACGACTTCCACATTACGTGGTAAAAGGGACCAACGACTTAGCGTGTCTTCCGAACCACGGAGATGCTCAAATATGAACATACCACAAACGGTGACGTATCTCAGGCTGCCCGAGTCGAACGCTGCTTCAACTTGGTGATCGCTAAGAACACCGCAATCGCACAGTGCTACAAGCACCTCTCGTATACAAAGATTAAAGTTTTTAACGAGTTATACTTTTATTTATTTATTTATTTATTTAATTATTTATTTATTTAAGAAACTTCACAGCTTACAATTAATAAGGTACAATCATATACATAAAAAGAAACGCCAATGACGAAGTTTGCAAATTAGCAATAAATTACAAAGGTAGACATAAATCCTCAGACAAAGGATTAGAATTGAATAGCATAGATGTGCATGCGTGCATGTGTGTGTGTGTGTGTGTGTGTGTGTGTGTGTGTGTGTGTGTGTGTGTGTATGTGTGTATGTATGTGTGTGTGTGTGGGTGTATGTGTGTGTGTGAGTGTCTTTTAGAGGTAGAATTTTGGCATGATGATGGTGAAAAATTATTTATTATCTGATAATATTCTTATGATGTTTGTTTTAAAAGTGTTGCGAGAAGAATTAAATAGGTCAAGTGATGAAAATTTATTGTTGTACAATGCTGGTAATCTATTAAAAGGTGAGAATTTTGTATAATTATTTGATGCTTGGGGGGTTGAAAGCAGTGGAGTATTCCTGGTTCTTTTAAGGGGAGTATTGAAATTAATTTTGTCTAGCAATTGTGGACAGTCAAATTTGTTATTAAGAATATCATGTAAAAACATCATGTCTAAAAGTTCCCGTCTTTCTTCTAAAGTGTTAATTTTAAAACTGGTGCATGAATTCAGGTAGTCCTGATCAATATTATTGGCTTTATAATTAAGGTGCTTTATGAAAATGTGTTGAATTTTTTCTATTTTATCTATGTATTTTTTGTAATAAGGTCGCCATATGATACTTGCAAATTCTAAAATGCTTCTAACGTAGCAGTAATATAATGCTTTAGAGCATTGCGAGTCTTTAAATGGTTGAATCGTGCGTAAAATAAAACCGAGCGACTTGTATGCTTTACCGGTTATGTAATCTATGTGAGCCTCAAAAGAGCACCCATCATCGAGAATCACACCCAAGTCCTTCACTTGATTCGCCCGCGGGATGGGCTCATTGTTGATGTTGTAATTAAAGATTAAGTTACAGCGTTTGCGAGAAAAGGTTATGACCTGACATTTTTGGGTATTAATACCTATTCTATTGTTTTTATAGTACTCTCCCAGCCTATTAAGGTCTGACTGAAGTAGATGACAGTCTGCTTCGCTATTTATTTTGCGGAAAACTTTCTTGTCATCTGCATATAAGAGGCATTTCGAGTTATGGAGGGAAAGCGTTATGTCAAATAAGAATATATTAAATAATAAGGGGGATATATGTGATCCCTGGGGAACACCGGAGGTCAAAGTTACAAAGTTAGATCGGTAACTACCCATGACAACTGCTTGACGACGATTTCTTATATAAGATTCAAGCCATCTGTGTAAAGTTCCCTTGATTCCCACCGCTTTCAACTTGTCGATAAGGATGTTATGGTCTACTCTATCGAATGCTTTTTCGAAGTCGGTATATATAACATCTACCTGATTACCATCCCCCATATTAGTCAATACATATTGGATAAATTCCGATAGATTAGTGTTTACTGTGCGAGATTTGAAGAATCCATGCTGAGATGTAGGTAAACACTGTTTACAAGAGCTGTACAGGTAATCATTTACGATACTTTCTAGCATTTTGCCGAAAATATTTAAAAGTGAAATGCCTCTATAATTGGTGATTTCCCTTTTGTCGCCTTTTTTATGAATGGGGATGACCTGTGCATCTTTCCACTGCTTGGGAAAGATACCTTCGTCCAAAGACCTCTGGAATATAATTCTTAGTGGCTCTGTGAGCCCTTTCTGGCATTGTTTTATGAATAGAGCTGGAATTCCATCGAGACCTGCACCCTTTTTCTTATCTAACTTCTTAAATGTTTTTCTTAGGTCCTCTAAAAAGATTTTAACTGATGTGATATTGTTTGAGGCTAGAGATTCAGTACGAGGTGCTGCATTATATACGGGAGGCGATGACGTAAATATACTTTGGAAAAATGTATTGAACGCGTTACAAATGTTTTCCCCACCGGAGTGGGTAATACCTTTGTACATCATGCGACACGGAAAACCGGAGTTTTTCCTCTTGCTGTTAACATATTTCCAAAAAAATTTCGGTGTATCAATAATTTCTTTTTCACATCTAGATATATAATTATGAAAACATTCCTCCTGTAGCACCTTGACCCTTGCCCTAACTAAGGCAAACGCCGAGTAATCGTTCGCGTTTCTAAACTTTTTCCATTTCGAGTGTAGTTTATATTTTTCTTTAATAGCATTAATCAGTGATGGTGAGTACCACTTAGGATAATGATAACGACCCGAAATTTTTACAATAGGCACGTATTTGTCAATAATAGAATTAAGATTAGAATAAAATTCCTCTACCGCTTCGTCTACTGTACCCTTGTTAAGGATATCATGCCAGTCAATATTGCAGAGAACGGAATTTATGTTATTAAAATCTGATTTATAAAACTTTTTAATAAATATGGGCTTGTGGCGTAAGGGCTTTATCCTAAAGTTTTTAATATGTATTAGTAGTGGAGGGTGGAACTTGTCAATACTCACTAATGATGCATCACATTTTTCACAAGCTAATGTTAAGTTGGATAATACGAGATCGAGAATATTGCCGCAGCAATTATTTAATAAGTTAAATTGCGCAAGTCCTGCTAAATAAACAAAGTTCATAAAATCGGCGGCGGTCTGCATTAAGAGCGAGGTTCCATTGGTCTTTTTGGAGTGCCCATCCAAAGTCCACGTCAAGAAAGGTAAATTAAAGTCACCGACTAATAAAAATAAATCTTTTGGGTTAGCTAGTTGTAGGTTTTCGAACGATTTTTGGAAGTCATTTAGCAATTGTGGGGCTTTAGAGTTTGGAGGTATATATACCGCTGCGATATGCAAGTCACTATTTTTATTGATAAATCGCGTAATATATGGCTAGTAATTGTTATCCAAACACATTCAGTGGAACCATATCGTAAATCAGGCCGCATCACAGCAGAAAAACAGCGCTTGATGCAGATCATACTTAAAAACTTCCTTATAAATTTTATGACAACGATGATATTGAAATGAAATTGATAATGTACATCGCCCTAGATAAAGTGGTGGATACTTTACATACCATTTGCAACAGGCATTTGTATGAAAATTTAAATGGCCCATTTTTCAACTCGTTACCTTCGTGCATCAGGCACATATAAGAATATATAAAGGTTAAAATTCCATAAACATTACTCATATTATTCAAAATAACAAGTTTCGGAAATTGGAACAACATCCTTCTTCAACTTTCCGTCAAAATTCTTCACCAAAACAAGAGCATCAACCACGCCCCATTTGCATTAAGCGGCCTTAAGCATTTCAACCTACATCTAATTTCAGTTTACAACTTTAATCGCAAAGCAATAGCTATCAAGTTCCCCCCACAATTGGCACGACTCGAATTTACATACACCTGTCTGCCATTAATTGTAGCCGATCAAACTTCAAAGACGACTATATAATACCGTTTAATTAATTAAGCGAACCTGAGTGAAGATCGATTGCGTATTTAAGCAACCACAGGAAAATTATACATATACGTTTGTATGCGAGAGGTAGAGGACAAAGGTTGCCACATTCAACGATTTTCACATCACTCGAGCGTTTTGTGGGTACTGGGTCTTCTTTTTAAAAAACATTCGCCCATTTATTAATTTTGTGCTATAGGAGCAACTATAAACCCAAACATTCAGGCCGAAACAAATATTCAGGGTCTACACAGGTAAAAATTTGTCCAATGCGGAGATTGACCACACTAATCGATCTAGTAAACAAACTAACCAAACAACTATACCAACAACAACAAGTCCGATGGAATGTTGTGCGAGGCACAAGGGGGTTTCAGGTCTGGAAGAGGATGTTCGGATCAAGTCTTCTCCCTCCGCAAAATCGTAGAGAAGCATCTGGCAGTGGGGCGGAAGGTTTTCTGCGGTTTTGTAGATCTGGAGAAGGCATTTGACAGAGTTGTGCGAAAGAGACTTTGGGACATTTTGCCAGAGTATGGTATAGATGGCACTCTGTTGCGAGCCGTCCAGTCCACTTATGTGGACTGCAAGGCATGCGTACGGGTGGGTGGTAACAGGTCACCCTGGTTTGATGTTAAAATCGGCGTCAAGCAGGGTTGCGTGTTGTCCGCTAGACTGTTTATAATATATCTGGATAAAAGTTTTCAAAGACTGAAAGCGATGAATGAAGGTGTACAAATGGGTGACTTAGTGGTAATCCATCTACTTTATGCAGATGACGCGGTATTAATAGCGCCAACAGCCACTGATCTGCAAACACTAGTCACAGTTATGAAAGACGACTGCATGATCAATGGCTTACACTTGAATGTGAAGAAAACCAAGATTATGGTTTTTGAAAGGAAAGAAACCAGAACGAATGGAAGGATTGTGGTTGGTAACGATGTGCTGGAGCAAGTGAATGAGTTTGTATATCTTGGATGCGCCTTCAGTAAGGATGGGAAATACACCGCTGACATAGAGAGAAGAGTGAGTGCAGGGAACAGAGTGAATGGAGCGATGGGAAAGCTACTTGGGAGCCGGCACTTAAGCCAAAAGGCGCAGCTGGCCATACATAACGGAGTTCTTGTCCCAACGCTGTTATATGATAGCGAGAGCTGGGTATGTAAGAAGGAGAATGAAAGTAGGATAAATGCGGTAGAAATGCGAGCTCTGCGGAAGATGTGCGGAGTGAAGCTGACCGACCGCATTAGCAACAGCGTAGTAAGACAGCGAGTAGGTATGAAAGATAGTATCGGTGTAAAGATGAGAAAGGGCATGCTCCGTTGGTTCGGGCATATAGAAATAATGTCCGAGGATAGAATGACAAAACAGATATACAATGTGAAAGTGGAAGGATGCAGGTACCGGGGAAGACCTAGACTACCTTACCACGACCAAATAAACCGAGTCTTATCTGATGGAAAAGTCAAGAGTCTCCGTAACCGGCGAGCGTGTATGAGACGAACTATGAGAGTCGAGGAAGCCAGAGAGGTAAGTAAAGAAAGAACCTGTTGGAACTCTGTACTCTCTGCCTACAAGGGATCCTCCGCAAGGGATCTGGCGTGACGTTATAGATAGATAGATAGACTATACCAAACCATTGTCAATGAATTAGAAGAAGACTACAATTTGGTACAATAAACACCGTCACGTCTATATTCCCCAAACGCGAGTTGCAGAAGTACACAGCCTCGTTTCGCTGATAGTGTTAAGTCCTCGTGTAATACGGGGCTAACCTATTGATATATATAATACCACACCCCCGAATTTTTTAATAGAAAATTTACATCTTTACAACCCAGAATCCGAATTTGTTTTCGCTAGACCAACGAAGCAGTCCTCTAATATTTGTTAGCCAAATAAACAAACCTGCGGATAGAAATATGCGTCCAAAGATAACACCCGCTGAAGTTAGTTCAGTAAGCCGAGTGTCCCCCTCTTAACCACTAGACTAAGCGTGTCTATTTATTGTTTTATCATTGATTCAACAACAAACCCGTAACCACAAAATTCTGGCCGATTTGTGTGGAAACAAGAACTAACCGCACTAGGTCACTCGGTATAACTCTCATCGGTCCGATATAAGGCTCTGTCTTGACTTTGACTTTATAATCATTATTTTATATGAGGATTAACCATAGCGATTTTGTACATAAATTGACCAAAGCATGAGTCACTATTCGCGCTGAAGTTTATGTGTGTGATATTAATCTGATGATTCGTATTCTTGCGGAACCTCGTAAAACAGATATGCATTATGCATATTAGAATAATCAATAAATAAATAAATAAACCGCAAGGTTATAGTATTTTTCACATAGGATGGGTTGTGACAGGTCTAATTATCAAACGAAATTTATATTTAATTCAATAGTGTTCAGGCATAACACGTCATGCCTCTTATTGAAATTGAATAGAGTATAATTTCGTTTGAAAATAAAAATACTATAGTATCATATTATTTATAGTGTTTAGGGTTCCATACGCCATAGAAATAACGGGACCCTTACAAGTGTTTGTTTTTCTTTTTCTCGAAGTCCCTGTCTGTTCTATTTATCTGACACGCAGACTGCCTCTGTGTCACCGCCACTTATAAGATAATAGTCGAAGATCTAATAATAATCTCTAATAACTCTTATCCTTCTTTCTTGATCTAGCGACGCGTGTAGTGGTTGGCGATCACAGCACTAATATTAACTTCACACAATTGGTTTTAACCTCTGGTAAGCTTTATTATAGCGATTAAACGCGATTGTGCATGTTTCGACAGCGGAGGAATTAATAAAGAATTGAATATATTATTAGAATTTAATAAAAGAATTTCTGTACCAAAATGCTATTCAAACTTTAGCTCCAATAAATAGGTCCCAGCAATATTCCACGGGGCAATCAAGATATGTTAATAGCTCTTTGATATTCAAACTCGTGTGCAGATGCGCCTCTTTCAGCTGCCCGTCACTTGACCACAAGTGGACAACAATAGTACCCAATTAAACAAAATTTACTTGCATGCAAAAGCACATACTTAAGTACTTGGAGAGAGTACTCATCAGAAATGTCCGAGTAACATAACGTTTGCAAAATAACGTTTAAATTTTTAAACGTTGCTTCGGCATTTTTTGTTGCGTACACGTGAACTAACTTACTATTGGGCTTCACTTTTTATTTAGCGAGATTCTGGCTGTCTTTTTTATACGTCAATGCACGACGAGTAGACATTGAATTCTCTCTCTCTCTCTCTCTCTTTGGCAATTATTATTCCCATCTGATGGTGGGGTTTGCCTTCCTAATTTTCTTCTTCCACTTCGCTGTGTCGGTCGTGTCGTATGTGGAGGCATTGCAGATACACAGGTCCTTCTTGACCACATCTGCCAATCTTGTTTCTCATCGCTCTCTGGGTGTGGGCCCTGATAGGTTTAGATTAGCCATAATATTACCCATATAATCGGAAGGTCTGCTCTTTATATGGCCATACCAACGGAGTCTACTTTCTTGTAGCTTATCAGCAATGTAGCAAACACCGAGACTCCCGCGATCGTACTCGTTGCGAATTTTATCGAGTCTCGTCAACCCGCACATCCACCGAAGCATCTTCATTTCAGCGACTTGAATCTAATGGACTTGGCGCTGCGTATCGGCCCACGTTTTAAAACTGGCCTGATCATGCTTTTGTAAACTAATTACTTAAGCTTAACGGGCATGCGTCTGTCACAGCTTACGCCAGATACGAGTAGACATTGAATTACGCTGCCGAAATGCCGTATAAACTTAAAATCAGTTTACTTACATATAATTACCTTTACGCTACCGTCATATCAAGTCATCAGCTGAATAAAACTTAAACGTCAGAAATCCGAAATGCCATAAAACAGCCTTCAAACGGGTCTGTACCACTAGCGGAGAACATCTGTGCCGAATATAAAATCTGCCATTACGTGTCCTGCTTAATGACGTTGTTTTAGTCAAACCAGAAAGTTTAGCACAAAAATATTAATGTTAGCGTGACGCGAGTTAAAATTCTATCTATGTCACACTAGCAATTAAATAACCACAGGTTTATTTAGTACTATAAAGTTACTAAATAAACATGAACGCGACAGCACAACATCGTCACCTTAACGTGACTCTTTTCGTAATCCTCAGTTTTAGGGTAATATTATAGCTAATAAATTAATGTAGTGTTTCTATTACACTGTTTGATTGTTTAGTTTGTAGCTAGGAATTTATTGTGAAGACCATTTGTTTCAGTAATTTTACTTTTTATGATCAGTAAAATAACATCGAAGGTGACGCCACTCCATTTCAAAATGTACAATACTCAAAATTTACAATAAGCGTAATGTACAATGAGCAGACTATGCTTGTAGGTTTCAATAACGAAGTGAAAACCTATTTTAATAGGAGACAAGCCTATAGCCGTTACACCGAGCATGCTTTCAAAATTCGGATTGCTAAAAACAATTTTTCGATAAATAAAACGCTACACAACCTGAACTTTGGCCCACAAGACGGTTACATAACCACGTCACGATATGCCACTAGATCTGTAAAGATCTCAAAATTTATTTCCTAATAAGATTTAAATTAGAACGTAGTCTACTAATGTTGTTTCCGAAATTTATGTACCACAGCGAATATGTTACTTGGAACACTTCCAGCCAAATGTTAAGTACCCCTTAAATTAATCCTAAAATACAAAGCCAATAGCCATATGAATGATAAGACAAATAAATAAAATAATATAGACAATCGTGTCTATATTTCCCAAGCGAGGGTGGCAGAGGTGAACTGCTTCGCTCACATTCACTCACCTCACGTTGGCTACGGCTGGATCGAACTAATTCAAAGTAGGATCACAGCCATACATGTGTTAATATTTTTTTAGTTGTTTGGACTTACATTTAATCTAGTACAAACAATATATCGATAGTTACTCCATAAGCAAAGATGAAGTTTCACAATGTACCTGTGGAAAAAACGCTAAAGTCCTCGTGCGTTTCATTTAAAAATAACGCGATCCTTCCTCAAAAGTGGAGATTGAATGACCCTTTTTCGCCCGGAGATACCCGCCAGGCCCACTGGATGGGTAAATTGGTACAATCGGGGCCCACATTTCTTCCGAACAGCTCGTTATTCGGGTCTTGAACTCTGGATAGATACAGATTTTGTTCTCACCAAATCTGTATCCACCTTCGGCAGAGCTGGCCTTTTTTTCCTTTTTTTTCGGGGGGAAATGCCTACCGCATACTGCCACAGTGTGGGCTTTAGTGATGTGGCAGTTATGTGGGGTTCGCACCCACTAAAACCCCCCGGCGTCTGTCTCTTGCCCAATTGCCCTGCCGCACGGCAGAGCTGGCCTACTGGATGTTAGGAATATTATGTCAGCTTTTTTATTCTGATGTTTTTGTTTATTTTTGTATGTTTGTGGTAATTTATTGGCTCTTTAAAATGAATAGTTCCATTTGACAAAAAGAATTGTACTATATGATTTTTTCCGGGTTTCATACTTTGATACAAGCACTAGCGATTTGTAATCAGCTTATATTGTCCTACTACTAGGCAAAGGCTTTCTCTCAAAAATCCAGGTAAGAAAGGGGTTTAAACTTTACGACGCGGGCTTTTCAAATCAAACCGCCCCATTCTTATTGAAACCTTGTTCCAACTTCGTTTAACAACTACCGCAAAAAGCATTAAAAACTTAGTATGATTCACAAAGCACAGAGACGTTCGTATATGAAAATACTTCAAACAGTCACCCCACTGAGACTGACCGAGTCCACATGCTGCTTAACCCCGATATCCACAAACACTACGATCCCGCCACCTGATTTTCTCTTGTGACGTCTTTTGAAGTATTTCAAGAAAATCAGGTACACCAAATCCCGCAATAAAATCATCAAAATTAAATGTTCTATCAGAAGACTTTGAATCATCCTTTGGTAAACAAACAAAATAATAGAAAACATGATACCTGATAAACAAGATATGCTCCATCGCTACCTAATCATAACTTTACCTTATAAAATAACCGTTGAAACCTTACATCCCTCGAACAAGAGAAAAACAAAATTTAATATCTCTTTATCATTTCCGAAACAGCGGTTCCTGCGCCTTACTTAAATTAATTGAAACTTAAGGCTGTGTATATTAAAAAAAATGGGAAAATCTCGATGGTAAATTGGACTGTAGTATAGTCCCTAAAGTCTTCTTCGATGAGATTCTCGCTGGATCCTCCAATAAAGTTTGAAATCGGACGCGGTGTGAAATGTAAAAAATGCATGTCGAAAATACTTTCGTGGGTATACGATTAGACTACGGCAAAACCGGCAGTGTATCAATGAGCAGTACTTCGCTTCTTGACTTTCACTTACCGACAATAAAAATCAGCTATTCAGTCAAGGTCACCTAAAAAGATCCAAGAAAAAAGTTAGGAGCTTTACAGAAATTTGATAAAAATCTTATAGGTTTACCTATAGATTCTTTCACCCAATTCTTAGGTGAGGAATAAGAAAGGATTTTTTGATCATATATCTACATCCCTTAAAGGAATTTATTTGAAGGACTCCTGCATATAATTTACCCATGGGGTATGCGATAACTTATAGTACGCACACGTATGCGCACGCACACACTGACAGCTTCTGAACAAAGGACATCATTGAAAATGGCCCCAGAACCAACTGGGTAACCATAGGTCGCATGACTTATACCATAATTATTTATCTATTTTATTCTAGTAGTTGTAAATATTGCAATTTAAAACGAATATATCAAAATACTGTAAGTACTTAAATCAAAGTCAGCGACATACTTTGCGAATATCAACATTATAATCAAACTACGGTTGGAGACGTCAATCCTATCTATCAGTTATATTCAATCAATTACATTCATACATAATCGATTTGACTATTGCCAAATTATTTTACATAACGATTTAACAGACGTATTGTTGGCTATATAACCTCAAATTCTAGTACTTTTTTGCAATAATGCGATTCCCCTGCTTGTCTGTTTAGTAATAAATGCATGAAGATAATTCATAGGTGACTACAAATTATACAAGCATTTTTTTATTGCTGTTGGTTCTGGGGCGAATCATGTATGGTCACAAAATAATGTCCTTGTCAAATAATCAAAGTATGTAACTGAGTCCGCTTTTAGGCACACATAGTGCGTAACTGAGACGGCATTTTTGTTAGCAATGCTCCGTCTAGAAAAGTCTAAGTCTAAGACCTATTGCATAAATTTGTATTACTCGTACTACCTCCATTTTGAATTCTATTAAATCCAATGGCTCTGTAGTACCTACTACTTGAAGTTCTCTTACAAATTTGACACATTATTTGAAAAGTTGCATTATTGAACTTCCAGTCGAACGAATTCCTCCGGTAAATCCAATAATGGATCACAGCACCGAAAAAAAGAGAAGAATTAGCCAAAATGTTTTATCTATCTGTGGGTAAATTGCCGCCGGCGCCGACAGAAGGGATTAGTGACGCAGATATGTGGAGAAACACGTGATGGGGGAGAAATGGAAATTCCATGGATCCCAATCCCCCATAAATGTTTACAGACTATTGAAGGTTTGCTTTGGTTGTGTCTAACTCAACCGTCTAAATGGGCGAAAAGATCTAATCAAATATTTACTTCGTAATAAAAATCTGAGGCAAAATGTTAGTGGCTTTTAAAATAGTAGGTATTATGGATTTTAAAGGAAAAACACTCACGCACGCTAGTTATGTATACTAGACCAGTACACAGCTCAGTGCAAGTACTTTAAAAGATGATGCAATATAAACAGACTATTGCTCATAGAATATAATTCCAAGTACTGTTTTGCTTAATCAGCTTAACTTGCCTCAGCTGCGTATTTATCATGTAAACAGATATCAGGTTACTTGTTTAGTCTCAGTCCGATTCTCATAACTGTTTTGCTAAATAAGCAGATATCAATTAATAAGACGTATAACGCGTGGGTTCATTCTAGAAAGAGTTGTTTACTTGACGATGCCTATAAAAGCCATCGCCAAGCAAAGTACATTTAATATCGACTCAGCTCTCTTACCGTTCGCACTAACGTTAAGTAATATTAATTGACTGCATTAATATTTTGAGTATCTATTATTAATTTGTATTGTGAAATAAATATATTTTTATAAAGTCACGCCGGCCTTTATATTTGACTGGCGCAGCCGAACGGTAGGATTTCAGTCGCGATAAGTGTTGCAGCAGGTATATCTAACAACCTCAACGCCGTGCAGGAGTACAAGCATCGATTCCGGACCACAATCGCCTGGCTGAATCCTAGAAAAAGACCTACCTTCGAACAAAGAAATTTTGTCAAGAAGTGCCTGCTGATACTCAAAGAGCGGATATTCGGCATGAAAAATTGCAGCATTGTGTGAGTTCTGACCTTTCCCACATGTTCCTATTTTTCTGTCTATTCTGAATTTAATTGGACAAGCATCGCTAATTTCATTCAGACCCCGAGCCTGTAATTCCGGTCAAAAATCGCGGGAATTATTTGGATAAAAGGATATCGCATTATTAGACAAGCATCGCTAATTTGTGATTAGAATTTAGGATCTCACGGGATTTAGACACGCATCGCTAAGCCGTAGATCACCACTTAGGGCCGTAAGAATCAGACAAGCATCGCTGAACTTACGTAAAATATTGTCGTATTTTTTTTTATTGAAAAAGAAAATTACTTCCAGTGGGGCGATCACAAGGTCCACTTGAGAACGTAAAATATTGAAAAGAAAATAAATCTTATATTAAAAGAAAATAAATCTTAATGAAAAGAAATTAAATATTATAAAAAAATTATAAATGTTGTTCTGCCTATAAAGGCTAAGTTGAATAATAATTGATAAGAGTTATCTTTTCGGACAAAAATCGCCGAATTTATGAACTTTTTCATTTATTATATAAAATTTTTATTGTAAACTTTTTTTTTATGTGTTATTTTTAAATTGTATTTTTTTTGTGTGTGTTATTTTAAATTGTATTTTTTTTATTATTTTGTGTGTAATATTTATCTTATTGTGTTTGTAAAAGTGAATAATAAGTGTTCAAAATATTCAAAATGAATCAAATTCAAATTATTCCGAAAGAAATTCTCGACTTAATTCCACGTTACGACGGTAACAATCAATTGTTAAATTTTTACATCCAAAAGTGCGAATATGTTATTAGAAGTTTTAGTCGCGAAAATAATGCCGCACAACAAATGTACATTTACCATAGTCTGACGAGTAAATTAATAGATAAAGCCGCGAGACTAGTGAGTGAAAGAAATATTATCAATTCTTGGGATAGCTTAAAGGAACTCCTCATAGAACATTTTGGAGATCCTAGAACAGAAGATTGCATTGCCGTAGAATTAGAAAACATTAAATTAAAATCAGGAGAATCATATATAGATTTAGCTCATAGAATCCAGGACGTAAAAAGTTCAGTTATAGCCAAAGTAAATTTGTTAACCGATGAAGGCGTTAAAGCCGCTAAAATGATTATTTATAATAATTCCGCGTTAAATAGCTTTTTGTTTAACTTACCAGAAGACCTATTAAGGATCGTTAGGTTAAATAAATGTGCTAATCTAGAATCAGCCTTAGGAGTAGTTACCGAGGAAGTAAATTTCCATAACCATTATAATGCAAAAAGTAAAGTCAAATCAAATAATAGTTTACAAACAACCAAACAAATTCCAACCCAATTTAAATTTGGCATACCTCAAAACAGATTCCTTCAAAGTAATTTTCCACAAAGACAATTAATAAATCAAAACTTCCGACCTAACTTCAATCCTAATTTAATTCAGCAAAATCAACAAAAAGTATTTAAAAATGATCAAAGATTACCTTACAACATAAATAATTATAAGCAATCTGGGTTCTTCAAACCCAATCCAAATCAACAATTCCGTTTCGGGATTCCTAATAAATTCATAAATAAAAATCAAACAGATAATGATGTCACAATGAGGACAGCAGTTCGTAATAACATGATTGAAAATTTATACGAGAATGACGTAGATGACATCGACCTTGAAACTGACGAATACTTTAATGAATATGAGCCAGTGACAATCGATGAAGTCGACGACGAAAACCCCGATAATAATGTTTCTCCACCTGAAAATTTTCCCATGGATCCGGTCCAAGATCCCCCGAAATAGTTAAACTTAATTATAGTGAAACCTTAAAATTACCACATATTATAATACCAGAAATTCATTCAAAATTTATGATAGATACAGGAAGCACTAGATCCTTCATTAGCCCCGAAATAGCAAACAAATTCTTTTATAATTTTATAACTTAAGAACCTTTTGAAATAATTAGTACACATGGACATAGTAGGCACAGTAAAGTAGCTTATATGCCCCTAACCAAAACTTTTAAAAGCAAACTTTGTCACAAATTTTACATTTATGATGTGGATAGCAGATACGAAGGTTTATTAGGTTCAGACTTGTTAAAAGAACTAGAAGCCACAATAGATATGAAAAATCAAGTTTTAAAAACCAGAAATACTAAAATTCCGATATTGTATAGAAAACCCTACGAAATTAAATTATCACCGCGTTCAGAAACTCGTGTTAAAATTCCGACAAATCTTAAAAATGGTGAAGCTATAGTACATTTTTTAGAATTTCAACCAGGAGTTAGAATGCCCGATGCCATAGTAAATTGTAAAAATTCAATAGCCCAAACAATTATACAAAATTCTACAGATCAGAATGTTATATTAAAATTTGATAATCCATTAAAAGTAGTCAAATTTGAGGAAAAATTTTTCAATAACCTCAATACTTTAAATTTAAATACAAATAAAAATAAATTGTTACAACAAAACCTTTCAAAATTAAGATTAGATCATTTAAAGAAAGAAGAAAAACAAGCCATACAACAATTATGTTACAGATATAGAGACATATTCTATTGTGATGATATTCCTTTAACTTTTACGAATCAAGTTAAACATAAAATTCGAACCACTAATGAAGATCCCATATATATAAAACCATATAGACATGCCCCTACAGAAAATAAAGAAATTGGAAAACAAATAGATAAATTATTAAGAAACAATGTCATTAGGGAATCGCACTCTCCATGGAGCGCCCCAGTTCACTTAGTTCCGAAAAAAATGGACGCTTCGGGTGAACGAAAATTTCGCATGGTCATAGATTACAGACGATTGAATGAAATAACCGTAGACGACAAATACCCATTACCAAACATTTCAGACCTTTTCGATAAATTAGGAAAAGCGTGTTATTTTTCTACATTAGATTTAGCTAGTGGTTACCATCAGATTGAAGTAGAGAAACAAGATCAATCTAAAACAGCATTTACAGCACAAAATGGACATTATGAATTTACTAGAATGCCATTTGGTTTAAAAACAGCCCCCGCAACATTTCAACGTGCAATGGATAACATACTTAGAGGTTTACAGGGTATCCATTGTTTAGTTTACCTAGATGATATCATTATATTCTCAAGTAGTTTAGAAGAACATTTAGAAAAATTAGAAAAAGTATTTGAAAGACTTAGGCAAACAAATTTAAAAGTAACATTAGACAAGTGTGAATTTCTCAGAAAAGAAGTTCTTTACCTAGGTCACACTATTACAGAAAATGGTCTTCAACCAAATGATGATAAAATTAAAGCCATATTACAATTTCCGTTACCTAAAACACCTTCGGAAATACGTAGTTTTGTTGGATTAGTAGGTTACTACCGAAAATTCATTAAAGATTTTTCCAAATTAACACAACCTCTCACTAAATGTTTAAAGAAAAGACACAAAATTATAATTAACAAAGAATATATTGATGCATTTGAGAAATGTAAAGAAATTTTAACAAACGCCCCAATCTTACAATACCCCGATTTCACTAAACCATTTTTGTTAACAACCGACGCATCCAATTATGCCCTTGGCGCTATACTATCACAAGGACCGATAGGTAGTGACAAGCCTGTAGCTTATCTTAGTAGGACTTTAAACGACGCAGAAACCCGTTATAGTACAATAGAAAAAGAATTATTAGCCATAGTATGGGCGTGTAGAAAATTTAGGCCATACTTATATGGAAATAAATTTACCATATTAAGTGACCATAAGCCCATAATGTGGTTAAATTCAGTTAAAGAACCCAGAAGTAGACTTACTAATTGGAAATTACAATTAACAGCATTTGATTACGAAATTAAATACAAACCCGGTAAACAAAATGGAAACGCTGATGCGCTTTCACGTGCAAAAATTAATATACTAAAAGATAATCTATCAATGAAAGTTAATGCCTCTAGTCCCATAACAATATCTTCCGAAAATTCTAGCAAATCAGAATTAACTAACCCAGTTCCATCTTTAAATAGTAGCACCTTAACCGCATCTGAAAAATCAGAATCATCTTTTATAACTGTCCATTCAGAACAAAACATGGATTCTGCTAATATTCCTATTTTACAAGAAGCAATTGATACTAAACCCAATCAAATACTTGTGTACACCTGGAACAGAAATGAATTTACTGTTAAAAACTTATCCAGAGATAAACAAAAAGTATTAGAAGTCCATTTACCATTAAATAATACCCAGTTAATAAAATCATTCCTTAAAGAATATATTAGGCCTTAAATAAAATATTTCCTATACTTTGACGATGAACGTCATCGTAAACAATTTTCAGAAATCATTATAACCTTATTTAAAAAAGATTCAGTAAAATTCTTTGAATGCACAAAACGTGTAGTGTACGTTGAAGATGAAAATGAGCAGCGTGATATAGTGTTAAAATACCATATTGGCAAAACTTGTCACTGTGGCATAAAAGAAACCATTGCCCATCTTAAACGAACATTTTTCTGGCAAAATTTAGAACAAACCGTATCAAGTATAATTAATTCTTGTGAAACATGCAAAACCATGAAATACGATAGAAAACCATTAAATCCTAAATTACAATTAACCCAAACTCAAACTAGACCCATTCAGGAAATTTTCATTGCCTTATTTTCCATAGAAGGCAAATATTTCCTAACGATAGTAGACTCCTTTAGTAAATTAGGTCAAGCCATAGAAGTTTCAAATAGAACAACACCAGAAATAATTAGAGCATTAATCAAATATTTTTCCATTTACGGAGTACCAAGAAAAATAAGTTCAGATCCAGGTTCAGAATTCAATAATAATTTACTTAAAGAAATGTTAATATTTTATAAAATAGATTTACATATTGGAACACCCCATAACCCCAACTCAATGGGCATTGTTGAACGTTTTCATTCCACAATAATAGAAATTTATAGACTTGCAAAATATGAAAGGAAAATAACAGATACTGCCTCAGTAATGACATACGCGATAATGTCGTATAACCAGACCATACATTCAACAACTGGTCTTACGCCATTTGAAGTAGTTTTTGGTCATACAGATTCATCCAATGCATTTGAAGTTGATTTTGAGAAAAATTATACACAGCAACTTGTTTTAGAGCACCGTAAACGAACTAAACACTTATATGATTTCTTAACCGATAAAATGATAAATAATAAAATTAAAATCAGAGAAAAACGTAGCGGTGAAGAAGGAATAACATTTAAACAAGGAGACACCGTCTTTATAAAAGGTGTCAATATTAGGCGTAGTAAAGACCAACCGCGTTATAAAAAAGCAAAAATTATTGGAACAATTAATAGAAACACAGTACCGGTAGAGTCTCATCAGAGACACACAAAAGTCCCAATAAAAGATATAAAACGTCCTCCGCAGGTTCGCGCTCCTGAACCTCGTACAGGCAGCTCAAAACCTGGCCCTTCAACTTCAGAAAATTGAAGATAATCCTGGAATCTTCCCAGTTAAGGAAGGACAAGCATTCATTAGCACTTATAATTGGAATATAATTAAAATATTAGATTTAAAATTTGTTAGTAACCGCATTGAATATAACGTTAACAAGTATTATGAAGTTAACGATTATTTAAAAGAAAAATTATATATATATTTCTTAGACGGAAATATCATAGATGCACAAATGCAAACTAAATATATTATGAGTTTAACATTAGAGCGTTATAATCAATTAGTCCCAACAATTAGAATTAAAAGAGGTATTTTAAATCCCCTAGGTTCAATAGTTAAAGCCATTACAGGCAATTTAGATAATGAAGACGCAATCAGATACGATTCCTTAATAAGTCATATTCAATCTAAACAAAACGCTATTGATAACAAAATATCATTAGTTTCCGAAACAATTGGAGTATTAGTAAATCTGACAAACTCTACGAGAAATAATTTTATTGAAATAGACAAAACAATTAACGAAATAGAAACCATTCTGAATAAAACTCAATTCCAACATAGTAAGGAAATTGTCTTGAATACTTTCGATTTAATTATCCATAATTTTCAAATTTTGTTAACTAGGTTAGATGAGGTTGAAACAGCTATTGCTTTTAGTAGATTAAATATTTTACACCAATCCATTTTAGACATAGATGAATTGTTATCAACTCTTAAAGACATAGAGAAAATAGATAAATTAATGTATCCAGTAAATACCGATAATTTGATCAAAATTGTACATTGTATAGACATAAGAGCATATATTAAGGACAAACGAATAACGTTTATTATGTCGATACCAATTGTCCAATTAGATTTCTATAACTATTACAACCTTCATCCTTTTCCCATGTATAATCCTCATTTAAACCTAACATTCCTATTAACGCCTCAATATTCCCAAATCCTGGTCAGAGGGTCAGATATACTTCCACTATCACAATCATGCAAAGAAATAGACGAAGGAGAATTCCTGTGTTATGAAGATAATTTATCTGTCACTAATGAAGACTTATGCATTACAGATTTGATGAAATTTTCTTCACAAATTACATCATGTTCTCCACTTACAGTGAAATCTTCAAAAGTCAAGGTCAAATCTATTCGGCCTGACACATGGTTACTATATTCAGGAAAACAGACATTTCTCACAGAGCACTGTGAAAATGATTTCAACCAGTTCAACATTTTTGGCACCTATATATTAACCTTAGATAACGAATGTGAAGCTAAATTAGAGAACATCACATTAAGGAAACGTCACATACAACTAACTAATCAAGTCTTCCACCAAGTTCCAGTTATAAATTTACCAAGCATCACAGCAGCAGAGAAAGTCTACAAGCAGCCAATCAGCGTAGACGAAGTCAACTTAGAAAATCTTCAGTTCCTGACACACGTGTTAAGCAGTAAAAGTGAAAAACTCAGTGAAAACCACGTATATTCAGTGAATGTGCATAGCATAAGTTTAGGTTGTATAATCATTTATGTAATATTAATAATTGTGCTTTTGATTGTTTTATATATTTATAAGTCTAAAATATTGTCCTTATGTAAACATAAGCAAAATCAACATTCTCAAAAATCGAACGCTGATTTTGAACTTATGGAGGGAGGAGTTATGTATACTAGACCAGTACACAGCTCAGTGCAAGTACTTTAAAAGATGATGCAATATAAACAGACTATTGCTCATAGAATATAATTCCAAGTACTGTTTTGCTTAATCAGCTTAACTTGCCTCAGCTGCGTATTTATCATGTTAACAGATATCAGGTTACTTGTTTAGTCTCAGTCCAATTCTCATAACTGTTTTGCTAAATAAGCAGATATCAATTAATAAGACGTATAACGCGTGGGTTCATTCTAGAAAAAGTTGTTTACTTGACGATGCCTATAAAAGCCATCGCCAAGCAAAGTACATTTAATATCGACTCAGCTCTCTTACCGTTCGCACTAACGTTAAGTAATATTAATTGACTGCATTAATATTTTGAGTATCTATTATTAATTTGTATTGTGAAATAAATATATTTTTATAAAGTCACGCCGGCCTTTACATTTGACTCGCTATAAATTAAACCTGTTTTGTTTTTTGTGGAAGAGGGGCAAACGAGCTTACAGATTGTTCCATGTACATCAGTTGCATCGGAAGAGTCACCTATGCGTTGCCGACCTTTTAAAAAGACAGGCTCTTCCCTTGAACGTCGCCAGCTTCTTGTTATTAGAAATGATTGCTAATGGTAATTAATTCTACATTCTCGTGGGAACTATCACCTATAGGTCTTGCTCACCTAGATTTTACATCATGATTGTTTTGTAGTCAAAGCAACCCATTGATGAATATCACGCAAGTACAGACTTAAATACTATCTTACTAAAGAACAGAAAAGTTATTGTACTGGAAACTGGAAAATCTATTTCGAACGAAAAATGCCACGCAGTTTGATGATAATAATCTTTAATATTTCTCGAGTTGTTGAACACTATCTTAGTGCACATGATATTTTTGCAATAAAACTTGATACTCAAATGTTACACGTTGCGGCAACAACCTGGCATAGACTAGTGACCGGTTCCAGTATTCAACTCAAGGATAGATTTACTTACTGTCAGTAGAATTTTGACAGATTTTCCATACAAAATATATCAAAATTCTATCCGTATTAGCAAATCTATCGTTGAGTTAAATATTGAAACTGGCCGTAAGTGAACTAGAGTATACGCACTAACGCATACCACGAAAAAAATATTAAGATCACATCTTTTACAGCATGTACTAACTTAAAGCTATCATCAATCACCCTGTATTTACTTACTGTTGAGTGTAGGTTTTTCCTATATCATAATGCTATGCAATTGAAAAAAAATGGCATTTAATTATGACATTTGACCACTGATATGTTTTGTAATTTCGCTTATTTTCGCGACCAACGTGTTAGTAATCGTAGTATGCGACACCGGTTGTATAGCGGAATGATATACAACCGGTATCGCATGATGAACTTACTAGTTTCTGCCGCAGCTTCGCCCGCGTTGACTTTAGACTGGAACCTTACATTTTTCCGAGATAATAAGTATCCTTTGTGTTAATTCATAAACTATCTGTGTGCCAAATTTTATCCAAATCGGTTCAGCCATTTTTGCATCAGTAACAAACATCTAAAAATACAAACATTCACATTAAGTAAATAGTAGTAGTATTTAGAAGTAGAATTTACTAGGCCCACTTGCCTAAAACTAGATTAAACTCTAAGCAAAATTGTTTAAAGTTTCACTCCCACAAACTATAATAATAAGTCAAAGTTTAATCTTATCTCGTGAGTACTTAGTGTAAGATCTCAGTTTCCGATACAGATTAGGTATGCCATCAGATTTCTTCATACCTAAACCTATAAGGTGACATCTTCTTCTTCTTCTTCTTCTTCAGCCGAAAGACGTCCACTGCAGGACAAAGGCTTCCCCTAAAGACCGCCACAACGACCGGCTTTGTGCTGTACGCATCCAACTTCTACCCGCGACCTTCACCAGGTCATCGGTCCATCTTGTAGGGGGCCTACCCACTCCACGTCTCATCGTCATTCGAGAACCTTTCTGCCCCAACGGCCGTCAGTTCTACGAGCGATGTGCCTCGCCCACTGCCACTTAAGTTTAGCAATTCTAAGTGCTATGTCAGTGACTTTCGTCCTCCTGCGGATCTCCTCGTTTCTGATTCGATTCCGCACGGTAACTCCGAGCATAGCTCTCTCCATCGCCCTTTGGGTGACCTTGAGCCTTCTTATGAGGCCCATCGTAAGCGACCATGTCTCAGTGCCGTAAGTCATCACTGGCAACACACACTGGTCAAAGACTTTTGTCTTGAGACACTGCGGAATTTTGGACGAGAAGATGTTACGTAGCTTCCCGAACTCCGCCCAACCGAGCTGGATTCGACGATTGACCTCTTTCTCTAAGTTGGACCTACCTAATTGGATTCTTTGTCCCAGGTATATATAATCGTCAACAACTTCGAGCGTAGAGTCTCCAACCTTTATAGAAGTTGGTACTAAATGGACGTTTGACATGATCTTCGTCTTGTCCATGTTCATTTTAAGACCTACTTGTTGAGAGACTCTACTGAGGTCGTCGAGCATGGCACTGAGGTCTTCCAGGGTATCCGCCATGAGCACGATATCATCGGCAAATCGAAGGTGAGAGATGTACTCGCCGTTGATGTTGATACCTAGTCCTCTCCAGTCCAGAAGCTTAAAGACATCTTCCAGCGCGGCGGAGAACAGTTTCGGGGATATAACGTCTCCCTGTCTCACACCACGCTGCAGTTGAATAGGTTTCGAGCTCTGGTCCTGAAGGCGGACTGACATAGTAGCGTTTTCGTACAAACTCTTCAGCACCTCGATATACCGGTAGTCAACTTGGCACCGCTGGAGATACTGTAGTACAGCCCAAGTCTCGATCGAATCGAAGGCCTTCTCATAATCCACAAACGCTAAGCATAGTGGCAGGTTACTCTTCAGTCTTCTGTATGACCTGTCGCAGCGTATGAATGTGGTCTATGGTGCTGAAGCCTTTTCGGAAACCGGCTTGTTCGGGAGGCTGAAAGTCATCTAGTCTGCGCGCGAGACGATTCGTGATGACTCTCGAAAACAGTTTATAGACGTGGCTCAGAAGTGAGATGGGTCTATAATTTTTCAAGAGGGTTTTATCACCTTTTTTGAAGAAGAGAACCACCACACTTCCGCGCCATGACTGTGGCGTTTTGCCCTCGAGGATGACGGTGTCGAATAGTTTCTGGAGAGCCCTCAATATCGGCTTTTCACTAGCCTTGAGAAGCTCGGCTGTTATACCGTCATCGCCTGGCGCCTTGTTGTTCTTGAGCTGTTTGAGAGCCATACTAATCTCGCACAGACTGATGTCCGGGATGTCATCGGTATAGTGTCGGGTCAATTTGGCTCTTGGGTCTATAGCCGGATTGCAGACAGGTGATTGTGCTGATGTGTAAAGCTGGCCGTAGATCTTCTCGACTTCCCTCAAGAGTTCCGGTGTAGAGGATACATTCCTGCCGTCTCCGGTCTTCAGCTTACTCAGCCGGCTCTGTCCGATAGACAGATCCCTTGCAAACACTTTAGGGCCTTTGTTGCGCTCGATAGTCTCTCTTATTTTTTCAGTATTATACTCGCGTACATCGCGAGTCAGAGACTTAGAGATCTGCCTATTTAGCCGCTGGCATTCGGAAACTTCTTCTGGAGACTGCAAGATCATCCTGCGTCTTTCCTCCATAAGCTTGAGGGTAACGCCTGAGAGCTTTTTGGTTCTTTTTGTACGGTGGGTTTTAAAGAACTTGAGCCCGACCGTATGGACAAGGTAAGGTGACATAATAACAAGCTATTCCCTAAAACCCAATATTTGCAGGCGACCACTCAAGATAGAGTACTTTTTTATATTATCAGATAATATACTCGATCATATGAATCAATAAATGGTTTCTGTTAAAATAAGTTTAAATATGAAATTTAGTCATCTTAATACTTAATACATTTTCCGATCTACGCAGCACTAGACCAATGATAGAATAAATTAATAATTTTATTAAGATACTGTTTCATTTTACTCTTGTGACATCAGATCTTTGGCCAAGAATACCGTTAATGAAGTAATGGGACGAATAAAACAAGAATTTCTTATTAAAATCAATAACTCGTCCCAATTAGACGAGCTGGTTTCGGGACGAGCTATTGAAAGTCTTTCGGAAAACTTTACAGAAACAAACTATAATTTGACATTAAATTAAAAGTAAAAAAAAAACAATTTCAAAACCAGCTGTTATGCAGCCATTTTATAATGGTCATTTAAAATTAAATGTGTATACAAAAACTCGTGTCTATGCTATGTCTGGAACCAATCCTGAGTATATATTAAATCATGTCATGCTTAAGACAAACATGCACTGCCATCGGAACTGAACTAACGTCAAATTTCAACTCCGTAGTATAAAAGGAAGTGGTTCTAATTTATCTTGTAAGATTTTACCTAAACAAACAAACATTGCAAGTTAAATAAAAGCTTTTAATAAAAATATTTCTTACGTTTGATATGTTATTACCCGCATTACATATACAAGCTGCATACAAGCATATCGTAAATAATGCAAGAACACAGACACCCTGATTAGGTAATTACTTCACAAATTAAATACGAAAACCAAATTTAAAAATTTTCAAATCTTGCACTTTTATACCCCAATTAACAATGAACCTTTTACGTGTATGTGTGCGTATTGAGAAATACGTTTAAGAAATGCATTTGAAATTTAAACGCATTAAAGAAGTAACAGCAGTTTTTTGCAAATTAAAAAAAAGTAAGATACAATAAAAATTGTTGGAATCAATTCAGTTATCGATTTAGAACACACTACTTTCAGGTCTTGCATTTATTATGTTACACCTTGTACACACGAGTAAAATATATTATTGTAGGTTGTAGAATACACACTAAACATGTTGGCGAATGCGAGAATTTTAATTAGCGGCGTTTGTTTATCTTGCAGCTTGGGTTATGATAATTATAATTACAAGGCTTACCTTGTAATTATAGATAAAAGTGTAATTTATTAAGTCTATCCTCTTGAGGACTGTCGCTTAGTGTTTTAGTTTAAGTTTACTAATGAGGGTTCGTTATTTCGTGTTATAAATCCAGGACTGTTAGTATGTTTTAACAGAATATCTAATCCTACGCATATCATCACCTTAGAATAAAACCTTGGATGTGCAAAAGAGGTTACTTAAAACTTTACAAGAGGATGTGAAAACTTCAGCATCGAGATATGGTCGTTCACGATGGGCTTTATATCCAGGCCTAAAGTCACCCAAGGGACTATAGAGAGATCCATGCTCGAAATTTCCTTCCAAGATCGAAGAAGAAACGAGGAGATTAGCAGGATAACCAAGTTCACCGATATAGTCCTCAGAATTACCAAACTTAAGTGGCAGTGGGCGAGGTACATGGCTAGTAGAACTGACCGTCGTTGGGATGGTCAGGTTTAAGAGTAGCGACCTTGTACCGGGGGATGTCGAGTGAACAGACCAACACAAGGTGGACTAATGAACTGGTAGAGGTTACAGGTAATATCTGGGTGCATACAGCACAGAGGCCTTTTCTCTTGCAGTGGACGATTTTCGATTGATGATGATAATCTTCTCTGCGCCCTTTACCCATCTCAGACTGACAGAGCTGAACCTCTGAACACTGTTTAACTACAGCGATCGCTACAAACAACACGGTATCACAGCGCTATGAGCATCTCGCCAAATAAATGCAAGAACAAAGGAAAAATTCTCTGTACCGTATATGAAAGTTGGTTTTTAATAACATATTGTGCGATATAAAGTTTAGAGCAACAGATGGTACAAATGTCGGGTCCCTGTACGGAAAATAATATTCATACGGACACAGCTTACACCAACCGGACTTTTTGATTAGATTACACGGACTTTACTATATGTTTACAATACATTGTGTACGGGCCAGCCCGTCCATTTTGCATCATCAGCATTTTTACGCCACATGCACATTATATTAATTACGATCATCAGTTCGCAATCGGTTAGCAAGAGAATCGCGCGTGCTCACATACATATATATAGATCATCATATCATACATTAATTCTCATTTATCATTAACTCATAGCATAGTGATAATTCGGGCTATCAATAAACCTTTTAATCATCATCAAGTGTATCATTTATCATCATCAAAAAACGCTGTACGAGTACAGTCTAACCCGTACATCCGTTTTTATGGTCCTTCGAGAACCTCGCGTCGCGTGTGCACTAGTTAAGCAAGGGTACTAGGTTTCGCGTGTGAGTGTCTAGCAGTGTCTGTGTTGTTAGCAAGGTTGCAGCGCAGTTGGATTGTCAATCATCAACACCGTTATTTTAGCCGACTCCACAAGGTCAACGCGGCTCAACTCGACATCGCCATCAGATCGACAAGTAAGATCGTTTCATTTATCTAATATTTTCTTGGCATACATTTAAATACAAAATGTCGCACATGGAAGACATTCTTGAAAATCAACAACAGCTGCTAGATGCTATCGAACAAATATTTACCAACTTCCAGAAAGATTCCTCTGACCGAAAGACGTCTGATTACATCAGGCGAAGGTTGGAGACTCTCGATAAGTACTGGCAGGAATTTCAGTCTAATCATACTAGGCTTTTAGGCATTGAGTATGCTAAATCTCATATATATTTCACTTGCAATCAATACGAAAAAGCTGAGGAAAGGTACGAAAACATTTGGGCAGTTATTATTAACCATCAGTCGAAGGATGAAAGGCCGTCGACACCCATCCTGAAGCCAGCAATTCCACTAGGAGGGCCTGGAACTTTTCAGCAACAACCATCCTGGCCAAAATCGACAGGAATAAGTAGCAAGACAGACGAAATGTTGAGAAAACAAAGCAGCAATTTAAAAGCATTCGGACATACGGTGTCTAACCTGCATTTGGAGCTGAAGTCCGAAAAATGGGAACTTGAGCATATATTACGTTTAGTCCAGTCTCGTTGGTTCGCCATAGATAGTCTTCATTGGGATTTGGACTGCGAGCTTGGGGATAGGAATCAAGAATATCAGCAAGCCTACTATAATTATGAAAAAACATACAACGATATTATCACCTCTATCAACAAGAAATTATGGTCCGTCTCGCATAAAGAGCAATCTACACCGCAGATGGACATACCAGTATTTAGTGGAAGCTACTATCAGTGGTCCTCTTTTAAAGATCTCTTTACAGAAACGATTCACAGTAACCCTGCGCTGTCCGGAGCGCAGAAGATGCAGTTTTTAAATCTAAAGTAAAAGGAGAAGCAGAAAGGTTGATTCAACATTTAGCAATTACGTCGGACAACTACACAATTTCTTGGGACATTTTGAATCACCGTTATAATAATATCAAGCTTATTTTTAGCTCACACATCGACTTGTTGCTTAACATTCCAGCTATTCAGTACTCCTCTCTAAACCATATTAAAGGACTTCATGATACTACTGTAGAGAGCTTAAATGCCATCAAGAATCTGGGCGTCGACGTAGCATCTTGGGATCCATTACTTGTTCATCTTTTGCAGCAAAAGTTAGACGCAGATACTTTCAATGACTACGTCGCATCTATCAAGAACCCAAGAGCCTTACCGAAGCTACAAGATTTTCTTTCGTTTTTAGAAAGCAAATTTACATCAATGGAATCGGCACGTAGGAAGTATGACAATCATTCATACAAATCGTCATCTAACATCAAGCAGTCGCAATATGTGTCTAAGCAGACAAACAAACATTGCAACAATATGAAGCAATCATTTAGTGCGCATGGACAAATAGTTTCGCAAGCATCAAACAATAACAATTCCATGAAATATAAGTGCCCGATATGCAAAACAACGAGCATGGAATTTATTATTGCTAACAATTTTTAGGAATGGCGCCTCAATTAAAACGTAATACTTTACACAAATTGAACATATGCCAAAATTGTCTGTATAATCATTATGGAAACGGTTGCTTTTCCAACAAACGTTGCCGTATGTGCAATGGGAAACATAACACGCTCATACACGAAGCGTTTGCGCAAGTCAATAACACACCCGCTGCCGACTCAACAAAACAATCGAACACAAATGAGCCGGCAAAACGACACCAGAAACAGGACCCACCACAGCTGGCGCGGGGCAACTCGCACGTGTCACTGCAGGGTAACATGCCTTAAGTACTTTTGCCCACTGCTATAATCAAGGTACAAGGAGCAGATGGGTCAGCACATATCATGCGAGCCCTCTTAGACCAAGGGTCACAAACATCGCTTATTAGCGAAAGCGCGGCTCAACTTTTAGGTTTACCGCGTAAACGCTGCCCAGGCATTATATGGGGCATAGGAGAATAGGAGAAAAGGACATCAGTTGTAAGGGTGTTATGAATATCAATTGCAAAGCAATCAATAGTAATTTTGAATTTCATGTGGATGTTTTTATAATGAATAAATTAATCAAGAATTTACCGAATCACACTTTTACAAAACCTAGTTGGCCTTATTTAGAAAATATTACATTGGCAGATCCTGACTTTAATGTAAGCAAGCCGGTCGATTTATTATTTGGGGGAAGCATTTTTTCTAAACTCTTGCTGGAAGGACTCTGTAGGGTCGAGGAAGACTCTGTCTCAGGTTCAGCAGCATCAGCGCAAAATACAAGATTAGGATGGATACTAAGCGGTGACGTCACACGTACTTATCAATGCAACGTAATTTTACACAACTTAGATGAGATACACAAGTATTGGGAAATAGAGGACATTGCGGAGGAATCTTCACTAACTTTAGGAGATCAGGAGTGTATTGATTATTACAAATCTACTACGCTTCGATTGGAGGATGGGCGTTATCAAGTGAGGCTACCTCTGAAAAGCAATTATCAAGAATCGCTGGGCTCTTCGAAGCCCAAAGCTGTCGCTCAGTTCAAGTCGTTAGAACGAAAATTTCAGCAGCATCCTAATATTGAAGATCAATACAAGAAATTTATGACTGACTACCAAGAGTTAAGTCATATGAAACCCGTTAGGGACAATTTGAAGCCAGATTGTTATTTGGGACATCACTGTATACAAAATCCCATGAGTCCTAAATTCCGAGTCGTCTTCAATGCAGCAGCAAAGACATCAACAGGAAACAGCTTGAATGACGTCATGGAATCCGGACCCAACTTGCAGCAGGATTTGCAGTCTCTAATTATCAAGTGGAGGCAGTACCAATTCGCATTTACTGCTGACATAGAAAAAATGTTTAGGCAGATATGGTTACACAAAAACGACCAGCAGTTACAGAAGATTATATGGCGAAATTCACCCTCAGAAGCACTTCAAGAATACCAACTTTGTACAGTTACCTACGGCACCAAGGCCGCTCCGTTTCTCGCCATGATAACTTTGAAGCAATTAGCAGAAGATGAACGGCGAAATTATACAAATAAAGCAATAGAAGCCCTAGAGCAGTCTATGTATATGGATGACTTGCTTCATGGCTGCCATACGCCGGAGTCTGCAAGATCATTAGCAACAGATATTATTAAACTTTTGAAGTCAGGTGGCTTTAATCTTAGAAAGTGGCGGTCAAACGTCCCCGATCTGCTGGGCTCTAATCTACTACAGTCCTCGGAAAATAGTCAAAACAATTTTGATTTTAAACAGACCGAACACACTAAAACGCTAGGACTTATCTGGAATCCCGAGCAAGATTATTTTACGTTCCAGCTAAAAATTGATACATTAAACAAGCATATTACGAAAAGATCAGTATTATCCGACATATCCAAGATTTTTGATCCCTTAGGATGGTTATCGCCTCTCTCGACAAAACTCAAATTAATTTTCCAAAGTGTGTGGTCGTCAAATATCAATTGGGACGAACCATTACCCGAAGATATTTATGCCGAATGGATCAAAATCAGGGAAGATTTAGGTAACATCGAGAAAATACATATACCGCGGTGGTTGAAAACAATGGAAGGCGACAGTATCGAATTACATGGGTTTTGTGATGCGTCAACAAGGGCGTATGCTTGCGTAATATACTGTCGAATCAACAGAGGTGAGCAGGCTACCGTTGTATTACTAGCGGGAAAATCAAGATTGGTTCCTACTAGTAAATCAGTATCCTTGCCCCGGCTTGAATTATTAGGAATTATTAGTCCTATTTGTAAAATTGATGACCAAGATCAAACAATGTCTAAAGAATTATGATTTAAAACATTACGGTTGGACAGATTCCATGATAGTATTAGGATGGCTTAATGGTGATCCAGGCAAATGGAAAACCTTCGTCGCAAATCGAGTAAGAGCTATCATATCGATCATGCCCGCTAATTGCTGGCGTTATGTAAATACAAATCAAAATCCATCGGACTGCAGCAGCAGAGGATTGACGCCGTCGCAACTCAGAGGACATTGTTTGTGGTGGCAGGGTCCAGATTGGCTTCAATCGTTTAAGGATATCCCGGAAGAGCAAGCTATATACACTACGCATCAAGAAATTAAAAAACCACAGCTTGTTAACGTTATCACGCGTTACGAGAATAGCATTGTCAGCAGTCTATTATCAAAACACAGTTCATTCAATAAGGCAGTTAGAGTGTCGGCATGGATTTTAAGATTTAAGAAACGGGAACAAAGACAGGTTTTTCTAACATTAGAAGAATTGAAAGCAGCAAGAATCATTATCATACGGCATATTCAGCAACTTGAGTTTTATCAAGAAATTCAATGTTTACGCACAGGAGCTAATGTTCACACTAAAAGCAAGTTGTGTCAATTAAATCCGTTTATAGATCAAGATGGGTTGATTCGAGTCAGTGGTAGATTGAGAAACGCCAACATCGACCCAGATATGAGACACCCTATTATTATTCCAAAGGCGCGCTTAGCAGAACTTATCATTGATCAGTCCCATGAGCTTAGCTATCATGGTGGAGCGCGTTTAACATCAGCTATCATGAGACAAAAATATTGGGTCATTGGAGGCAACCGAGCAACCAAAGCCAGATTACGTCTATGCGTCAAGTGCAGGAGACATAATCCTAGCAAACATCATCAGATTATGGGCGATCTACCATCAGCAAGGTGCAACCCTTCCCGACCCTTTGAAACAATTACTGTAGATTTCACGGGTCACGTTTTTATAAAAACTAACAAGGGTCGCGGAGTCCGTACAACCAAGGGTTATATAGCGGTATTCGTTTGTATGGCAACAAAGGCCGTGCACCTCGAAGTTGTATCGGATCTCACAACGTCATCATTTTTAGCAGCACTGAAGAGAATGTCGGCTCGACGAGGTACTCCGCGTCACATATATAGTGACAACGGTACAAATTTCGTTGGAGCCAGTCGAGTTTTACAGCAGGAGTACGAACAATTGCAACAGATATTTAATCAAGAGTTTTATCAAGAACTTATTGAAATGGAAATAACCTGGCATTTTAATGCACCGTCATGGCCTTCTGCAAATGGGCTGTGCGAAGCCGCCGTCAAAAGCTTTAAATACCACCTTAAAAGGGTTGTCGGCGAGCAAAAGCTCACATACGAAGAGTACAGCACAGTGTGTGCTCAGCTTGAAGCGTGCCTCAACTCTAGGCCGCTGTGTCCACTTACAGAAGATCCACAAGATTTAAATTATTTGACCCCTTCACATTTTTTGGCAAGTGGTCCAACGTTAACTATCTATGAAACCGAAAGAGACCTCAGAACAAGGTGGATGTTAACCCAAAAGATCTTTCAAGATATTTGGAAACGTTGGCGTCACGAATATCTTATCAGTTTATCATCAAGATGTAAGTGGAGACGACCACAGAATAATATAAAAGTTAATGACATAGTAACCATACATGACGCACATCTCCCTGCCGGAAAATGGATGCTTGGACGAGTAGTACAATTACACCCCGGAAGCGACGGTTATGTTCGAGTGGTAACACTTCAGACAAAGAATGGTTTGATCAAGAGACCTATAGTTAAATTATCAATTTTGCCCGCTAATCAAGATGAAGATCGAGAACTTTCACAAGCCGAGCCAGAAGTTTCCGAAAACGACTCTGATAAGAAATCCGATAGGAAAACTAAAAGATATTTGAGTCGTTATAACGTCGCACAGGTAGTTACATCTATTGTATTATTTTTTATGACAATTATATCGTCATCCCAGGCTGCATATAACATAACTTCGCTGCAAAATAAAAGGTCCCTTTACTTTGACAAGGTGGTAAATATGCAAATTATACGGGATGAATGGCGACTGATAGTCTACTATGACTTAAATCCCTTCTGGGAAGGTACTGCAGCCTGTTCGAAGTATATACAATACCTTGATAAAGTGTGTGATAAAATGGAAGTTCATTCACCGTGTCACAGCATCATGTTACAAATAAGACACGGTTACTCAGAACTTAAGTATTATAATGGATTGTTATTAGATCAGCAATTTTATACGCGCACGCGACAGCGGCGCGGTCTTATCAATGGTGTAGGCTATCTCGCTAATACTTTATTTGGAGTGTTGGACGATAGCTTTGCACAGAAGTATGAAAAAGATATCAATTTAATTAGAGAAAATGAGCAACATATAGGCAAATTACTGAAAAATCATACTACAATTGTTGAGGCTGAATTTAATGTGATCAAGAGAATAGAGGACGTCATACAAAAGCAACATAAGACTGTTAGCAAGCAATTACTAAACTTAGAGAACACAATGACAGAAGTTAAAGCAAGCATGCAAAATGTGAACGTTATGTCTGACTTTACTTTATCAGCAATGATAGCGAATAATATAATATTTCACCTCAAAACTATTCAAGACACTGTATTAGATACGATTACAAACATTTATCACGGGAAGTTTAATTTACATCTTATAACCCCCGACCAGTTGCAGGAAGAATTGAACAAAATAGCAGCAAAATTGCCGAACGACTTATCCCTACCTACAGATATTAGCGATCTATCTAACTTATATCAGTTGTTACAAGTCAAAGGTAGAATGTCGAAGCAATACTTAATTTTCGAAGTAAAGATTCCCTTGATAACTAGGGACTCTTATGAAATTTTTAAACTCATACCCATTCCTGAACAAACAGGTCTTAGCATGAGAAGCATTGTTCCAGTTAGCAACTATATCGCCGTTAATTTGAAAAAAGAAGCACTTCTTATGATCACAGAAGTCGAGTTATCAGCATGTTTACAAAATTTTGACGAAGTCTTATGTCATTTTATGAGACCCGTTTATCATATACGAGATGATGATAAATGATACACTTGATGATGATTAAAAGGTTTATTGATAGCCCGAATTATCACTATGCTATGAGTTAATGATAAATGAGAATTAATGTATGATATGATGATCTATATATATGTATGTGAGCACGCGCGATTCTCTTGCTAACCGATTGCGAACTGATGATCGTAATTAATATAATGTGCATGTGGCGTAAAAATGCTGATGATGCAAAATGGACGGGCTGGCCCGTACACATTGCCTGTAATGTTCCCTTGTTGTTATGAAAATCTAGATTGTAGAGAGTAATGGAAAATCAATATTTTGGTTTCATTGTTAGTGGTACTCGTAGATATAGTTTCGTGAAAAATATATGGAGGGTCGCCAAAGCTGTTTTCTGAAACGGCCATGACAGCCCTTTCGTAATGGCGGGGACAGTCCGAAGCGTTGTGTTTAATTTAGTTACGATGTATAAAGTAAAATAAGCTTTTGAATATTTATTAGGTAAATTTTGGATTAATTTTTAATTAAATGTGAAGTGGTACCATTTAATTAATCCTTTTATAAATGTGCAAGTTTGTATGTTTAGATGTTTGGAGCGCAACGGGAGCGCTCGGCTGGCGGTCGGCAGCGCGGCTCGCACGTCACACTGCGGAAGCGAGCGGGTCGCTAGGATCGGCCGCTGACGGAGCACGACGGAAGCGCTTGGTCCGCGTTCGGCAGTAAGGAGCACGCGTCACACTGCAAGAGTGACGTCGCGCTGGCAGGGCTCACGCGCGATACTAGCGACCCGCTCGCAAGCGCATTGGCGCCACACTTCCCCCAAACTTAGTTTGTAATCACGTCGAGCGCGACGGCTGCGGCATAGAGTTACTTGCTTTTAAATCCTATCGATATGGGCTGCGCTGTGTTGCGTCTCCCGTACATTTCACTATATTACGAGTACTACTTCCCAAGCCGCGCCGCTGTCGCGCATCTGTCGCGCTGCGTCGGCTATGTGACGAAACCTTTAATGTCTTATTTTATTAGAAGAGTTTATGTTTCGTACTTCTTTATGATAACTGCCGACACTTTAATCATCAGCCGAAGCACGTCCACCGCAGTACATAGGCTTCACGATGACCGGCCTTGTGGTGTGGGCATTCAGCTATTACCTGTTTTATTTTTTACAGGTTATCGGACCACCTTGTGGGGTATGTCTACTCCACGTCTAGAACTAGTAGTACAGTTCACTACCGGTGGCACATGTATACTTTGGAGACCCACTATTGACGACAATATTAGGTGTCATTTTAATAGGGGACAAGATTATCGCTACTACACCTACCGGGCACAATTCTAAACTCAGAATAGCAATTGACAAAAAAGCACACTTTTCTTGACTTAAGATTTGAACCCAGGAACTTAAGATCGCCACTCGTCGATACTATTCGCCACTAGACCAACGGAACAGTCTAAATATTATATCTATCTATCTATATCATCACGCTAGATCCTTTCCTGGGTAGGCAGATAGTACAGAATTTCAACTGGTTCTTTCCTTACAGACCTCTCCGGCTTCCTCCCGCTCTCATAGTTCATCTCATACACGCTCGCCAGTTACTCTTGACTTGCCCTTCAGATAAAACAAAATCTATTTGGTCATGGTAAGATAGTCTTGGTCTTCAACCTTCCACTTTCGCATTGTTAATCTGTTTTGTTATTCTCTCATCCGATATTATTTCTATATGCCCGAGTCACTGCAGTGTACCCTTTCTTATCTTTACACCGTCAGTCTAAATAAAACCTACATATTTCCCAACGCACCTATTCGCATAAGAAAAAATATGTCGTTTGTTCTCCAAAGCATACACGCAAGCAAAATGTTAGAAAGGCGAATATGCGCAATGATATTTACCGAGTCAACAGGTTTCGGGACACCCAATCTTTGCTAGGCAAATAACTTGGATTGGGGACCAAATCGATTGGGGCTTAGTACATCATTTTGCGATTATATATGGGTAAGTACCACTTCTTTGCTAGTGGCGAATAATGCGGCTAGATATCATGAAGTTCTGAGTTCAGCATCGAATCCTAGGCCGTATGAAATCTGCTTTTTCTATTAAAAAATCTTTCTTAGTCCAGGGTTTGGAATTGTGCCTGGTACAATAGCAATAAGCTATCATTTGAGCCATAACGTTTTCGACGCAGGATTTAGCGCAGTTGTTAAGAGCTTAAGTCGCTCCGCCTACTGTGTTTAAGAGTCGCGGGTTTGATTCCCGCACGTGACAAATCTTTGTGTGACCCACAATTATTTGATGAGGTCTGGGCATTTGTGTATGTAAACTTACAAGTTTGTAAACGCACCCATGACACAAGAATAAATCGTAGTGTGGGGCTACGTTTAAAAAATAACATCGTCGGCAATAAGTGAACACATAGCACATCTCTGCCATCCCTGCTTTTTAAATAAAATCAATCTGAGGTATTTTTTTATTTCCTTTGCTCTTAGACTAGCTAGTTACCACACAAACTTTGAAGTTCACTAGGTAACAAACAATTACAGCAACTTAGTTCCTCTCATAAAAATAAAAGCACTTGATGTCCTACTGCAATTTGTTCCTGTTCAACCAATCATGAAATTAACTTCTTGTGTACTTACAAAAACTTCATGGCATATTTATCAAAGGCGACGTCGTGCTCTCCATTTGCGCTACCAAAAAATATACACAAGGTAACAAATTACTAATAAAAAGCTAACAAAACGGTACGAGTGAGCATTTTGGTCAAAGCTGTAAATCCCGAGGCTGGGCCGATAAATCCGGAAAAAATCGGGAGTGGTACAGCCCGGGTGCGTGCGGGGCGTGGGATATCCGGTCGTTCTGAATATTGGACGAGAATATGCCTTGGATCTCATACTTACAGTTTGAAGCTTCGTATAGAACACAGTGGTGCAGACAACTGAAGACCGTGTTGAATAAATTAATACTGGAAATCTCTAGTCAACAAAAAAATAATAATTAGTTGTTGTTCTAATAGTTAGTTGCAGTCTTTAGCGATTGTTGTGCGGAAGGTCATCATACAAAGAGTGGCAACTAGATGGTAATACACTTTTTAGGTCTTGCAAATCTACATACTTCCGCTTTGTAATTGGTATTTTAGCTGCATACAATTTCTGCAGGTGATTTATTTGTTTAATGCTGTTAATTGGCGTGGGACGATGTGATAATAGCTGAAGCTCGTTATCGAATCGAATTTTATACCAAATTGTGCCATTAGGTCTGTATTCTGGCATACGTACATCTGTGACGACTAGGTCACCTGTTTTTTTTTACCAGGCCATATAGATTTATAAACTCATTCCTTCGAAAGGTCGGTAACAAAGGTATAGTCCAAATAACGAGCTTCGTAAGGCATAGGATCACTCCTAGCAGGTTTTGTTATAGCCATGTATTGTTGTGGAATTTAAATTTCTTTACCTTTTAATTTACACTCTATTGCACTGTGTACGGAATCACATTCCATGTGGGTATGGCCTTTTTCTAGGTACTTTTGAGTAATTACAATATTTTTATCAATCGCTAAACGTAATAAAGCATTGCTTAAAGTAACATTGTGACTTTGAGCACAACAGCCATCGGAATATAAAATCACAGACAATAATTTCTGACTCAAAACCTTCTTCAGATGGTCTACTAAGCATGAAGTAAAAACAGGCTTCAAGCGTGCTATTTGACTCATCGAACCAATAACACCTTACTTCTTTAGCTTCTAAATTGTATAATGTAAAATTATGGACGCATAATTTAATTTTCTAATAAATTGCACTAGCCAATTTTACCTATTCAACATCCTGTGTGAATACGTGACAAGCTCCGGACTGTGCAATATCTTTGTCAGTATCTTTCTCGTTCCTGGCTCAATCTTTCTTCAAAACATGTTGAGCGTATTCTTCATCCGTAATGTTTCCAGTTTTATGACTGCAACAAACGACACGTCGATTTTTCTTCGGGTGGAATAGGCTCAGATTAAGTTTCAAAAATAATTTGTCGAATAATTTACGGCCAAAGCATTCTCTACCCTCTCACTCACAATTCTCTTTATACGTGTGATAGAGCTCTGTCATGTTCGAGAAAATTGGTTCTAAATATTCTCGTGATGTCTTAGCACGACAGTAATGCGACGGTATCTTTGGAAGACCTGCTAAAATCTTTTCAACATATTTGTGGTTTTCAATTTTCTCTGGATTTCTGCGATTACTGGTTGAAGTACACAAATCGGGAGGCATGGCACAGACTGTTTTTGTCAGCCAATATCTGACAAACCATGTGCCATGACCACCAATGCCAAGAGTGGCCAAGAACATTTCTTTACAGACTTTGTGACGTACATTATCAATCGTCAAAACGTAAGTTCGACTAACAGTTCTTTTGGATGATTCTGAATTTTTTGTAATTTTCTTTGGTACTTTATTAACGTGAGAAGTTATAAATGATCTTTGCTGCTCCCAGTTCATGTTCTTCCAGAAATTTTCAAACAAATATTGCTGCTGTTGTGCGTTTATTTTGTCACATGATCTGAGTTTCGATTTCTTGCAAAACGCAGAAGTGCACGGTGGTTTCATGGATCTTGCGGGCTTAAATACGTCTTGTTTCACTTTAAATGTTTCATTAGTCTTTGCTTTTCTGTCTCTTCTGTATTCTAAATAATTTTCTCCATTCATCCGTAATTCTTTATTAAGATTGCGTTTATATTTCTTTGGATCTTTTGTCGCCTTGTTCTGTCGTTTTTTTATGACATAACAAATCACCAGTATGACCACTTTTGAAGAACACGATGGAGTAGCAGAGGCACTGGATTGCGGCATATTGTTCTGGGTTATATTATTTTTATCTCTACATTGAGTATTGTTTTCATTATCAATGACTATATCAGAAATTCGGTCTTAAGTATTCGTAGATACGAGAATATCTTGGTTTGAAGTAAGGAAAGATTCGTCATGATTTAAATTTATATTAAGGACAATATTTTCTAGTTTTTGCACAACTTTTTCACTTTCTACCGTGATATTGCTACATTCAATACAGAAGGCTAAGCATACTCGATGGCCACCGTAGCGAATTCGGGTGGTTCCTGTTGCAGATCAAAGAAGTCATTACCAACTAATATTATATAATATTTTGTAGATTGTTAATGTCAATGTTTTCAATATCCAAGTCCCTTTTTTGATCAAATATTGTTTTTACATTGTCCTGGCTACTTATAACACTTTTCATGGACTCCCCGAAGTTTTCTTCGTTTATTGGAGTTGCAATAATTTCGTATTTATTAAGAAAATTGTATGCTTTGGTATCAGAAGAACTAGTGTTATATTTTTGATTCAAATCTACAAAAAAAAAGTAATTATTGCATTAAAAATATAAATAACAAAAAAATGGATGCGGACCTCAAAACAACCCTATGCTACTAACCTAGTTTAATTCTTTTTTTATCTTCTTTGCAATTTTGTTTACGCCGTTTATGTTTTGACATCAGTCCTGCTTCTTGTAATTGGGCACATAACTATTCATCACCTGAACTTAGATCACTCCAGGAATCAATTTCATCTCCAGCCATAGTGTATTTCAATTATTGAGCATCCTAAAAGAAATAAAATACATTTTGAAACACCGCCTTAGTTAAAAAAAAGATAGTTAACAAACACCGCTTAAGTAAATAAAGGTATTCTATTATCATTTCTTTCTATAATAATACGCGTAAATCAATAAACATTACTTTATTATATAGCTTACCTCTTAATCTTCTATTAAAACTTCTTGCACTTTTCAGCGATAAAACTCACATGAAAATAAAATAAATAATCACGGAGCGCGAAGTACTTTTACGAGAAAAGTATGACAGACTAACGACTTGTGCGGTGTTGAGAGGCCAAACGACTTGCGCGCTGTCACTACTTTTCGAATCACGGCTTCTGGTTGACTGAAATCTATATCATGTGACCAATGGTTAGACGCGCAATGAGCAGCTCCATCTAAAGGCATTAAAATGTGAAAACCGCCAATTTTCGACTTGTTCGGTGTTGTAAGATAAGGGACGAGACTAATTATATTATTTCTAAGAAACAAGTGTCCAAATGGACCACTTTCCACAATTAGCACCTTTTAACGGTTATGACTAATGGAACAGCCATCACCCAACTTAACTATTTTTGTATCTCGACCATAGTCACCTATCTCACACTGACTGGACCCAACGCTGATTACTAAGAACACCCTGATCCCGCAGCACTAATAACGGCACAACCAAAACTTTCCTAAAGCTGGGGTTCTCTCACAAATCGAGTTTAGATTTTAAAAGACAAAGAAAACGACCACACACGCCTAATGGGTATTAATGGAGACAGGTTTGTGGCCTTAATTCATAGTTGCAATAAAATATAACCAGATCTACAAGCTGTCTATCTATCTATCTATATCATCACGCCAGCTCCCTCGCAGGGTAGGCAGAGAGTACAGAGTTCCAACAGGTTCTTTCCTTACATACCTCTCTGGCTTCCTCCACTCTCATAGTTCGTCTCATACACACTCGCCGGTTACGGAGACTCTTGACATGCCCTTCACCTAAGACACGGTCTATTTGGTCATGGTAAGATAGTCTAGGTCTTCCCCGGCACCTACATCCTTCCACTTTCGCATTGTATATCTGTTTTGTCATTCTTTTTCTGGCATTCTTTCTATATGCCCGAACCAACGGAGCATACCCTTTCTCATCTTTACACCGATACTATCTTTCATACCTACTCGCTTTCTTACTACGCTGTTGCGAATACGGTCGGTCAGCGTGACTCCGCACATCTTCCGCAGAGATCGCATTTCGACCGCATTTATCCTGCTTTCGTTCTCCTTCTTACATACCCAACTCTCACTGCCATATAACAGCGTTGGGACAAGCACTCCGTTATGCATGGCCAGCTGCGCCTTTTGGCTTAAGTGCCGGCTCCCAAGTAGCCTTCCCATCGCACCATTCACTCTATTACCTGCATTTACTCTTCTCTCTATATCAGCGGTGTATTTCCCATCCTTACTGAAGGCGCATCCAAGATATACAAACTCATTCACTTGCTTCAGCACATCGTTACCAACCACAATCCTTGCATTCGTTCTGGTTTCTTCCCGTTCAAAAACCATAATTTTGGTTTTCTTCACATTCAAATGTAAGCCATTGTTCATGCAGTCGTCTCTCATAACTGTGACTAGTGTTTGCAGATCAGTGGCTGTTGGCGCTATCAAAACCGCGTCATCTGCATACAATAGGTGGTTTATCACTAGATCACCCATTTTTACCCCTTCAGTCATCGCATTCAGTCTTTGAAGACTTTTATCCAGATACACTATAAACAGTCTAGCGGACAACACGCAACCCTGCTTGACGCCGATTTTAACGTCAAACCAAGGTGACATGTTACCACCCACCCGTACGCATGCCTTGCTGTCTACGTAGGTGGACTGGACGGCTCGCAACAGGGTGCCGTTTATACCATACTCTGGCAAAATGTCCCAAAGTCTCTTTCGCACAACTCTATCAAACGCCTTCTCCAGGTCCACAAAACCGCAGAAAACCTTCCGGCCTACTGCCAGATGCTTTTCTACGATGTTGCGGAGGGAGAAAACTTGATCCGAACATCTTCTTCCAGACCTGAAACCTCCCTGTGCCTCACACAACACTCCATCGGACTTCTCGCGCATTCTCCGTTCAATAATTAGCTACAAGCTGTAACATAATAAACGCAAGACCTCAAAGTAGTTTGTTCTAAATCGGTAACTGAATCGATTCCAACAAATTTTAATGCATTTTACATTTTTTTTAAATTTGCAAAAAATGATTTTACTCCTTCAGCGCCTATAAAAAAATAAATTTATTCGTGATTCATAGCAAGAAGAAGATTCTAAACGCATTCCTAAAACGTATTTCACAAAACGCACACATACACGTGTAAGTTTCATTGTTAATTGGGGTATAAAAGTCCTTTAAAAAAGGGTAAAAACCTTTAAATTTTAAAATTTGGTTTTCGTTTTGACTTTATGAAACAATTCTCTAATCGGGGTGTCTGAGGTCTTGCGTTTATTATGTTACACCTTGTATATCACATGTTGATGTACTTATTTCTATAAGTTTGCTCACAAATATCAAGAAACGTTCTCAATTAGTGTCAAGAACGTTATCGTGGTGTGTCGTGCAATCGACAGCCGATAGGATTGCGTTTGCATAGTCAAATAGCAGATAATTGCACGCACCGGCACAATGAAGAGCCACTAGTGTTTGTAGTTATCTCGACATGCTCTCCACTGTAGGGTGCCCACGAAGATGCTGAGTAAATTTTATAATAATTTAATAATAAATTACAATGTCTACCTCGCATGGAATCTGTCGATGATATTGATATAAATAATGTAGCCTATTCTGTGGCATCTGTAACGACACTTTAATTTTTATTTTGGTGCAGCAACATTCTCAGGCTGCAGCCTGTTTAGTCCTACCTAATCTCTGACATACATCTATATTTTGAACATTTACCTTTTGTTTATATGTATGTGGTGAAATAGATGTATTTTTAAATTATACTCCACAACACAACACAATGTAGATTGGTGGAGGCATGTTTATGACTACCTGATATAAGCCTTCTCGGCTTAGTGACTGCTAACAGCCGGGACAAACGTGCCTTGTTAAGTACAGAAAAACGTACCCACGTAGAAGTTAAAGAATAAACAGTTTTGCTGATGCTGTCCCGTGTAATTACAACCTTTTAAGTTGCCCTTGTAATTTCAGTCGAAATGCATTGCTAATAAACATCACTTACTCGAATCTTAGATACTCGATCCTATCTGTAACTATCAAAAAAGTTTGAATGTATACAGACTTGTATACATTCTCATATATTTATATTTGCAACCACCTAATGCAGGGGAGAGCCCCGAAAGTATTATAAAGTAGCGATACTTAAACACAGAATAGATACTAAAGTACTTATATTACAAACGATAGATACTTATATTACAAAATTCTACAACATTAATTCTATTCCCATTTTCTACATTCTCTAGTGCTACAAAACATATAAAATTATATCAAGCTTTTCTAAACTTACAACTGTTTGTTAACCCTAAACCAACATGTTAAGTTGTGTGCACCGCGCACACAGAATTTGTCTCTGACAGCGACAAACGACCGCTCTCCATCCGCTTATAGTGTTGACTGTCTTGTACGATTATGATTTGAAATAACTTCGTATATGCTTATATTCGGATGATACTATTGAGGGACATTTTTTTTATTCCTGACTAAAAACTTTCTGGATTTCTTTCTAGGAACATTACTTCTACTCTCATGCACGAAATTCTCTAATGTTGTTAAAAAAACAATCATACCTATATTCCCCAAGCGTGGGCGGCAGAGGTGCACTATGTACATTCACTGTTCGCCGACGATGTGATATGCCCCATGTAATAGGGGGCCAGCCTATTGAATCCTATTAAGCCTGCTAAGTGCTAGGGCGCCAGGGTGCCCTCCCCGACGCGTGCATGCCGAGATTACGGTGGGCGAAGGTCGTTTCGGGCGTAGTCCCTGCGCCTTCGCCCGGCGCGCCGTCTGCGAGCGGGATTAAAGGACGTCTCCTCCCTCACCCACTCCGCCTCCTCCTTTGCGGACATGACGGCCTCGCAGAAGGCCGACATTGCCGCCCAGGCGCTCTCGCTCCCAACCATGGATGATATTACGGTCGAGAGCGATAGCCCCTGTCCCCCAGCACCGAGCGCTCCAGCGAGTCGGCGCCGCTCGGCATCCCATGCCGGGCACACCAGCAACGTGTGCACCGCCGTGTCTTCCGGGGCCGCACAATGGTGGCAGCGCTCCGCCTCCTCACGACCGATCCGCCATAGATACCGCCCGAAGCAACCATGCCCGGACAGTACCTGCGTCAGAAGGTACGTGAGGACACCTCGTCATCGCCCCAGCCACTCCCAGAAGACTGGCAGCAGCGCATCGATGACGGCGTCACCGGCAGTGGGATTGGCGAGCTTGTACCGCCAGCTCTCTTTTTTTTTTTATTTTTTTTACCTGGGGAAAATCCTGCATAGGACTTCCGCGAGCCTCGGGGGAAGCTCGCGGGGCGTGTTGGATTCCTACCGACTAAAACCCCAGGGTGGCCGACATCAGCACTTTGGAGGGACTCCGGGATCTCCGTATGGAACGCACCGGTGCCCCTCTTGTGCCATGCTCTGAAGAGCCCGCCTTCGGGGGAGACTTAATGACACGCTCCCCCCCGCACCAACGCGGTGCTCACGGCAGCGTGGGCCACACCACGCCGCCGTCCTCCTCGGGGTCGCTCGTGAAGAACGCTCAAGGCCCCCACCCCTTGCGTCCGCGACCCCGAAGGCCCCCCTGCTGATGTTGGTGCAGGGGGGGTACCGCCAGCTCTCTAGCGCAACTCGGTGCAACTCTGTCCGCCTCGCTCTCGGGGCGCCGGGATCCAGGATGTTGTTAGGATCCCTACGCCAGGCATAAAGCTCAGAGAGCGCCTGGGTTTCCAGCTCCCACGGAGGCGTACCGGCAAGGAGTGTCGCCGCCTCAAAACTGATGGTGCGGTACCCTCGGACGATCCTGACGGCTAGAATCCGCTGCGCGCGGTGCAGCGGCACCACGTTTCGGGCCGTCAGGGCGCCCGCCCAGATTGGGGACCCGTATAGGGCCTGCAACCGCACCACCCCCGCATATAGCCTCCTCGCCGAGGCCTCTGGCCCGCCCAAGTTTGGCAAGAGCCGCGACAGCGCTCCAGCCGTCGCCATTAATTTTGGCGCTAGGGCGGCGAAGTGGGTCCTAAACGACCAGCGCCCGTCTAATATGAGGCCCAGGTAGCGTATTTGGGCCGAGTTATTGATACGCTGCCCCCCGACAGTGATGTGAGCGTCAGGGGGAGGCCGATTTCTGGGGCCGTGGAAATACACGGCCTCCGTCTTGCTTAGGGCCACCTCCAGGCCAAGCCGCCTAATGCGCCCCACCACCTGGGCCACGCCAGCTGTAGCCAGCAGTGCCGCCTCCCTGTGACTCCGGGCCCTCGCGGTGACCAGGGTGTCGTCCGCGTTGCAGGTTACCGCCAGACCTGGCAGCATTGGGCCACGCAGGACCCAGTCGTAGGCGATGATCCACAGGAGCGGTCCGAGGACAGACCCCTGTGGAACCCCGCACCCGACGTTCCGCTCCTGCCACCGCGACGGCCCGGGGTAAACTACCCGCCGGTCTGCGAGGTAATTCAATATGGTCAAGTGGAGGTATTCGGGGACGCCGTGGTACTCAAGAGCCGCCAGTATCGAGGAGTAGGGCACCGAGTTGAACGCGTTGGCGATGTCAAAGAACACCGCCAACAACACCTCCCCCCGACCCACGGCTTCCTCCGCCATCCTCTGGATGCGCTTTAAAGTGTCCAATGTGGACCTGCCCCGCCTGAATCCGAACTGGCACTCGTGCAGGTCCGGCCCCGTCTGCGAGAGGTGCTCGACGAGTCTGTCCGCAATCACCCTCTCAAAGAGCTTGCAGACCTCGTCGAGTAGCACAATAGGGCGGTAGGCGGACGGCGAGTTCCCCAACTTCCAAAGCTGAGGAAACCGGCCCTGCCTAAGGCACTCGGTCCAGAGAGCTCTGAGACGGCGGCCGAGCGGACCGTGGGACAGAACCCACACTCGGCCGGGGACTCCATCTGGCCCGGGTGCCACCTTCTTCGCCCGCAGTCTGCGGACGGCGGCGCCCAGCTCCTCCTCCGTAACTTCAGGAGCGGCTTCGCTCGACGGCATATTGGTTCCGGGTGTCCGGAACATTGCCGGAGCACTGGAAGCCGCTCCTTCCGGAAAAAGGGCCGACAGCACGCCATCCGCAAACGCCGGCGGCATGGTCTGTGTAAGGGGGGGCGTCCAGGGGCGGAGTTTTTTTCGCACCATGTGACAGTGGCGTCCCCAGGGGTCGGCGTTGACAGTAGCCAAAAGTTCTTCGCGGGCCCGCGTCTTGGCGTCCGCAATCGCCACCTGCAATGCGGTCTTTGCCGCCCGGGAGATGGCATGCAGTTCTTCCTCCCGGGGCGTCAGGCCCGGCGAAAGCGGAGGGTTCCGCCTTCTCCTTCTCCGCTGTCTGGTGTACTGGCGGCGCGCAGCGACGCAGGCGCATCGCAATTGCGCAATTTCGCGCAACCACCAGTACACCTGTCGTCTGCGAGGAGCTGCATGCCGCACACGGGGCATGGCGGCATCGGAAATCGCCGTGGTAATCTTAGCCACTGGGCCAAGCCATTGTCATTCATATAATGATTATATTCGTAATTAAAATTCAGACTGCCTTGTTGGTCTAGTGAGATAGCGCATCGCTTTATGATCACGAAGCCCTGGGTTAAAATCCTAGGTGGGACGAATGTAGTTTTCTAACGAAAAATTCCCAGTATGAGTCCGAAGTCTGGAATTATGCCCGGCGTATGGCAATAGACTCGCCCCCTATCACATGGAATCTAACATCGTCGGCGAAAAGTGAGTGTACTCAGTTCACCTCTACCACCCTCCCTTAAGGAATATAGGAGAGACGATCTTTTTCTTTTACAAAAATTAAAAAAAAAAACAGATTGAGTGATGACTTTACGAAGGTGACCAAAAAAAGTGGAATAGACTAGCACGAGACCGGAACGGGTCGCGTGATAGAGGAGTGTTATAAGCTTAGTAGCATTGGCAAGATACCTACAGGCCAAAAATTGAAGATGTGCAGATATGTTGAAAGTCTTAACTTCGTTACAATCGTTATTAGGTACGAAACTTAAAAACAAATAAAATATATTATATCCTTGTTGAAATCCAGGCCCTTTCGGCACCAGAATTTTAACTACTTCACCAGAAACACCAAAAAGAACTTCATATATACCCATCATCAAAACATCAATCATCAACCTTAGTTGGTTCATGGAACCCACGGCAAAAAAACATGTCTTACTCGTGCAATGTTACAACAATCCTATTGAAAATTTCAGCATAATCACGAAAGTTGCTGATTTGGCGAGCGCGGCGGAAGTGGAATGGCTCTGACTGCGGTTTTTTTCTGAAAACTGTGAAGCAATGCTTCAGCTACGGGCAACAGTGATATCGTTCGAGAATTATCTAGAAACGTAGTTACGCTTCAAAGTTACTGGGACTGCGGTCAATTTTCAGCTGGAAGGTCCACCTAAGGTTAAGAAGAATTTTCAGCTGAAAGCTTAAGTACCAACCTAAGGGGTACAAATGGGTGACTTAGTGGTAAACCATCTACTTTATGCAGATGACGCGGTTTTAATAGCGCCAACAGCCACTGATCTGCAAACACTAGTCACAGTTATGAAAGACGACTGCATGATCAATGGCTTACACTTGAATGTGAAGAAAACCAAGATTATGGTTTTTGAAAGGGAAGAAACCAGAACGAATGTAAGGATTGTGGTTGGTAACGATGTGCTGGAGCAAGTGAATGAGTTTGTATATCTTGGATGCGCCTTCAGTAAGGATGGGAAATACACCGCTGACATAGAGAGAAGAGTGAGTGCAGGGAACAGAGTGAATGGTGCGATGGGAAAGCTACTCGGGAGCCGGCACTTAAGCCATAAGGCGCAGCTGGCCATACATAACGGAGTTCTTGTCCCAACGCTGTTATATGGTAGCGAGAGCTGGGTATGTAAGAAGGAGAATGAAAGTAGGATAAATGCGGTAGAAATGCGAGCTCTGCGGAAGATGTGCGGAGTGAAGCTGACCGACCGCATTAGCAACAGCATAGTAAGACAGCGAGTAGGTATGAAAGATAGTATCGGTGTAAAGATGAGAAAGGGCATGCTCCGTTGGTTCGGGCATATAGAAAGAATGCCAGAGGAAAGAATGACAAAACAGATATACAATGTGAAAGTGGAAGGATGCAGGTACCGGGGAAGAACTAGACTATCTTACCACGACCAAATAAACCGAGTCTTATCTGATGGAAAAGTCAAGAGTCTCCGTAACCGGCGAGCGTGTATGAGACGAACTATGAGAGTCGAGGAAGCCAGAGAGGTATGTAAGGAAAGAACCTGTTGGAACTCTGTACTCTCTGCCTACCCCGCAAGGGATCTGGCGTGAGGTTATAGATAGATAGACAGATAGATAGACTAAGGGTAAGAATTTTACATATTGATTTGAGAAAAATATTATAATTTTTATATTTGTCGTTCGTAGTAACTTTTAATAAGTTTAAGACAAGTATTATATAGGAAAAAAATATTAAATCTATTCATATCATTCCGTTTCTTTGCTACAAAAAAAAAAATTAAACGATTAATTATTCGACTTAAAATTTGGACAGGCCATATCATAGAACGTATAATAACAATAATAACAGTCAATTAATATAATTATTGACTGCCTCCTTGGTCTAGTGGCGAATAATGCGTGGTGCGATCACGAGGTCCTTGCTTCAATTCTTAGGTCGGGCTGATGTAATTCTTCTATCGAAAAATTCCCAGTATCAGTCCAGAGTCTGGAATTGTACCCAGTATATCACAATAGACTCGCTCCCTATTACATGTGACCTAACATCTTCGATGAAAATTGGGTGTGCATAGTACAACTCTGCCAACCTCGTTTCTTTTTAATTTATATATATTTTTTTATTTTACCTTTTTGACTTTGAAGTATCCACTACATTTAGGTTTTTATCCTGTGTTGCCGTGAATGGATTAGATACAACTCAGCCTTTAGGTTTCAAATTCCAAAAAAAAATGGCTTCCAAATTACGGAATAAACCGGGATTTTATTTCTAATTTTAAATCGAATTATACCTCATAAAACTCTATCATAAACTAACAAAATTATCAATCCATTTCCTCAAACGAATCAAAAATCACCTAAAATCAACCACTTAGATAATAAGGTCATCATTCTCGATTACAGATCATCATAAACATAAAAATTTGAGGGGCTTGTATGAATTGTCGGTGTAACGTTTTTCCTTCGATATATTCATCATCATCATCATCATCTCAGCCTATACTTGTCCACTGCTGAACATAGGCCTCCCCAATCGCTTTCCAGCGTAACCGGTCCGATGCCACCTGCATCCAACGACTTCCTGCGATTTTCACAAGATAGTCGGTCCATCTGGCAGGTGGTCGTCCCACGCTGCGCTTGCCAATACGTGGTCTCCACTCTAGAATCTTTCTGCCCCAACGCCCGTCCGATCTTCGCGCTATGTGGCCCGCCCATTGCCACTTCAGCTTGCTAATCTTAACGGCTATGTCGGTGACCTTGGTTCTTCTACGAATCTCTTCATTTCTGATTCGATCACGTAGAGAAACGCCGAGCATAGCTCTCTCCATAGCTCGCTGAGCAACTCTGAGCTTTTTTATGAGACCTATTGTAAGAGACCACGTCTCTGATCCATATATCATCACTGGTAACACACATTGACTAAAAACTTTAGTCTTTAGGCACTGAGGTATTTTGGATGAGAAGATGTTGCGCAGTTTCCCGAACGCTGCCCAGCCGAGTTGGATTCGTCGATTGACCTCTCTCTCAAAGTTGGACCTACCTAACCGGACTACCTGTCCCAGGTAAATGTATTCGTCGACAACTTCAAGAGTAGAGTTCCCAACGGTGAGTGCGGTGGGTACGACATGGACGTCGTTTTGTCCATGTTCATTTTTGTTCGATATATTATGTTGTTACATTCATACACATTGACTAGACTCGTAGCGTGAACGAGATAGTGAATATCGTTAAAGACTCGAAATAGTATAGAATATAGTGATTTGGATTTTTTAATCCCATTGGAGCGGACATTCACATTGACACCCAGTCAGATTACCGATGGATGCAAGCGGAGTTTTCCTTTCGTGTTTTATTAAACACAGTGACAGTGTGAAATCGATGGAATAACGCTATTTTCACAGCTTCACCTGTGATGTGAAAGAAGCTTTTTTTGTGTTGTATAAATTGATAAAATTCAACCAGTATCTACAATATATGTGTGTCAATTACTGCTATAATAACCATCGAACCCTTTTTACTACTCAAGGTATCAACATATATATCAATGCTCTTTACCCATTTTTTACCATAGGAATGACATTGAAATTTTGTGGGTTTGTTTTGACGATTGATAAATAATAATATGATGACAAATAGGATTCTGATTCTTCGATTTCAAATATTTTTTAAATATAAAGATAATTTAAAACACTCTTTTTCTTACCTATCACTAAAGTTAAGCATTTTTCGGCTTACTGAGATAGGTGAGCTTTTGCAGTTTCTATACTCGAGTATTTACGCACTTTGGAGGATACGCTACGCCGTTGATCCCGGTTACCTTTTCATGCGCTTCGTCAACCTCAAGTTGGAAGGATTACAAGCGGCTTACCAAGTTCCAACAACAATCGGTCAGACTTGAATTCACCAATCTGCACTTACCTGCTCATCTAATAGGGGGAGAGCCTATTGCCATTACATCGGGCACAATTTCAGACTCCGGAATGCTACCGAATTTTTTTCTTAGAAAATCACGATTTTCCTATCGAATCATGCTCATTAACTAATAAAACCGCTCGCAATCATAATAATCAGTTGAAAAAAAGGCTCAGAATGTACTTGTATGGACGTGCCTAAAAGGTAGAATATATCTTTCTATCTATCTGTACAGTTAATAAAAACATCGCAAAGTGCCTTGCTATTTGACCAAATCGCATTAACGTAATGTCATTGATAATTCAGTGTACAGTAAAAACTAATTAAAATTAAACAACAAACCATAGTTGAAATAAAATAAAAAAAGGAAACAGAAAGCAATTGCGGACGCTGACCGTTTAGCTTTTTCATTTCACTAGAGAAATTCATTTTAAAGCAAAGAGCATTGTTTTCTCGTCCGAAAAACCCATTTTAAAGGGGACCCGCCCTTATAACGGATGAAATGAGTTTGTTGGAAGCGTTATGCAGGGATCCTTGCGATCTGCTTGATTTATTGGACTATTATGGGCCAATGACGTGTAGTTGATTTTCTTCGAGTTAAACAGGGCTCTTGCGTTGCGATTACGTCTTTTAAAGTCCGAAGAATCTACAGGATCTTGGCAAATATTCGCATCCTTTATAACTACGCAATAATTCGTACTATCTGAGGTAGATTTTCAATATATTCTTCTGTGGTCTGTGGTGATACTTTCCTTGCTTATTATATTAAAAATGTGAAAGTTACTCTGTTTGCTTGTTACATATTTACGTCTTAACCACTGAACAGGTTTCGACAAAGTTTGGCAAGAAGGCAATTCATACGAAGTTGGGGGTAATAGCTAGTTTTAGATATTTTGATAGATTACTTGTTTAATTACGAGTCACATGAGTACATAAGTAGACTCATCGGGTACAAATTAGAAGGATATACTCTTTACAATATCTATAACTAGCTATTACACACTTCGTCTGCCTTATTTTTTTTTGACTCAAAAAGAACCTTATGTCCTTTTTATAATAAAATAGTGTGTGTATGCATGTGAGTTTGTATACCTACAGGTATGATAATGATTGTAGTAGACTGCACTCTTGCGAGGCGCAGGTGAAAAAAAAATTCCTCCAGTATGGGGATGGATCCTCACATGTGTGGATTTTTTAAATCTATCTGTATCATCACGCCAGATCCCTTGCGGGGTATCGAATTCTTGTCTGACCCAAAAACGTATGCTTCGGTCTAGGTATTCCTTTATCTGAATTTTATGTTTATAACGTATCGAAAAAGCGCTAAGCGCGAACATAAAGTACTACATACACTTTTAAACCTGCAAATGCGCATGAAATGTAATCACCCATTATTATGTTGTACCCAATCACGGTTACTTTGTAATTGAAAACTCGCTTTTCATCGCTAGAGCATCGCAGATCTTTACGAGCCAATTTTTTACATCTGGTGCTCCCCTACTCCCTCCGGCTTTCAGCTTCGATTTAATATTCCTCTTTATGATGAAAAATGATTTATAACGCCGAGCCGTAGCGTTGATCCCAGTTTTATACAAATTATGGTATAACGGCTGACTAACCCATTTTAATAAAAACGCAACCTTATTTACTCTTTTTTTATTTTATTTAAGAATCGGTTACTACAGAATTTAAATAATAATATACAAGCAAGTGTACATTTCAGTCTAGAGTGTACCTCTGACTATTATAACCTCAATATTTGTAGTAAATGCCGAAATTTTTACTTTCAATTAGTATCCACAATTAAGTATCTACTAAGAAATAATGAAATGTTCCAAAAGACTCTTGCGTTTCTTTATATTCCTTTTCAAACATTCATAAGTGTGAAAATTTATTTTTTATTTGACGAGCCTTCAGCTTAAGAAGTACCATGGGCCACCATGCGTTATCGAAAGCACCAGCATTCCGATATCCCATAGAAAGTTAACTTGGCTACAGAAGTTGGATTTTAATAGATACCAAACTTGTGTAAAACCAGAATTCTAAGCTGAGTTATTGATCTGACTATCAAACACTAGGAGTAATACCCTCGCATGAATTGCACAAGGCGCGAACAAAACCGTTCAACCAGTACAAGAGTTAAAACTGAAGTTAGTTTAGTTCTCCAGTGCGCTCGCCTAATCTATTGACCACGCGACTGTACTCACAATAGTACTATTTCTTGTTTGTCTGAAGGTATTATATTACTTTATAATCATGAGGTCCACATTTTAGAGTGGTTATCCAAACCTTTTTGGAGGATTATTAAAAATAATCTTACTTAACTGTTAATATGTCTAAGTTATTTATGCAGCTTGTAGCTGTTTCTCATAGAAATCACGGAGCTTACATATTCATCATTAGCCGAAAGAAGTCTACAAGACAATCGCCTCCCCAAAGATCACCACGATGTCCTTTACGCATCCAGCTTTCATGAGGTTTACATACTGTTATAGAAATTATGGCAAGTCCCTCGTGGCACGACGGGTGTCGATTTGCTTAGCTGTGTGTCATCTCCGGTATAGCTCAGTACAGTCCAACTACCCATGTCCTGTTGGCGAAACGTCGCCTTCCCGCCCCGTCGGATATGTGGCTAAGCCTTAAAATTTTTGCGAAATCTATGTGTTATGTTTGAGTTATCACGAGGGCTTGAATTAGATTCGCGGACCACAGAAAGTATGCTTCTTTTTGTATCGAAAAAAACTCAATTACAATTTATTATTGTTGGTAATATGCCATTCCGCTGACGTGACGGTGCATTTTGTTTATTTTTTCTTGAGCTCACCACTGCGCGACTGGAATTAAGAAATATAATATTTATTCTTCTCAAAGACTTTTAAATACCCATTCGTACTATTAAACCTAACGTAACAATCACAACTCCGCTAGCTAAAATTGTTTGAGGTCCCAAACCCGCACTGACGTCACGTAAAAGCTATTAATCTGGCAACAGATGCAGCTAGCTCTATTAGTCACGTCATGCCGGCGGTACATTATGTATATTAATTTGTTTTACATAAGCTGTACTGGTGGCTCGGAAATATAAAAAAAAATGTTGGAGAAAATATTGACGAAATATTAATATAGTTAGCAGATAGCTGTAGGTACCTAAACTAAGATAAGCCTAAACTATCTTACCATGAAAAAACCATGTGGACAATTAAAAAATCTCCATAACTCGCAAGCTTCCTAAATAATGCGAGACGAGAGAATCTGAAGAGATGCGATATAGTGAAAGAAGGCACAATTTTTGAAAGTAAATAACCTGTTGGATAACTGTAACCTACGCCTATTCCGCAAGAGATTTAGAGGATCAGAATTTTTTTGATTTAGCTTGAGGATATAAATAGATAGAATTTAATTTACATTGGCACCTTCTTAGCTTCGAGCAAAGTTCAGTGTGGGACACTCCATCCAGAAAATATATACGCATTCAATATAAAACTATGAAATTCTAGTAGGAAAAGCCACAGAAGACAAATTAATATGTCTATCTAAGACCAATTCTTCGGGTGCATTATCTCACAATCACTGGCTAAATGTAATTATGACAATTCAAAAAAAGAATTATTTAAATAAACACTTAAATTTTAATAACTTATGTCTCGCATTTCTTTTATACTCGGCTTGATTTCTCGTGTTCTTTCTAAGTGTGTTACAATTTCATCTAGCAGTTAATTATGTCTTTTAAAAAATATTTTTTCTTTTGTGATATTAAAACTTAGGTTTAACTCAAAGTTACCAGACCGCCGTAATCTTACCCAAATTAACCTCAGCTACCACTATCCAAAACTTACTCAATTCCAAGTTACAAACTATCCATTTAAACCAAATCTAGAAAGTTTTTCGTGGTCATACCTTGGGTTTCCTAGACAGACGGTCGAGGCGACATCTGCTGGCCGATCCGAATAATTGCTACATAAAACCATAAAACTTTGCCAACCCTGCGTTCATCCGTCCTTGCTAGTGTAGTTCAAACATTTCTGCCAATAATTTGTAATTGTAGAAGTGTCTTAGTGTTGTTAGAAATTTCTTCAAAAACTATATTCTTCATATTTTGTTACTCTAATGGCGCATGGTGCAACTGGTTATCACAAGATCTTGGTATCCAAGTCGCACAGTTTTTTTTTTAGTATCCATACATCCATTCTCAAAACAATTTGCTTTTATAATATTAGTAAGATTCAGAAAACCTAGCTAAAGATATTTAAGTCAAACTAGATTGCCAAGTAATCTCAATAACTGCATTCGATTCGTCTTCAATATGCGAAAATACGATCATGTGTCAGAGCACCGTTCACTTTTAAAGTGGTTTCCTGTTCGGCAACGCAAAACTCTGAGGGCTTTGACAACATAATTCTCTATCCTTCATTCTTCTGTCCACCTGCTTATCTTACTTCCCAATTTCAGTACCTATGCTCTACTCATGATAAACCTCTACGTTCCTCAAATAATCGTCTCCTTCAGTGTCCCTCTCATCGGACTGATTTCATTCACTCTTCCTTCTTTATCCAATCTATCTTTCTATGGAATGGATTGCCTCTGGACCTCAGGATGGCTTACAATTGTCACACTTTTAAAAAAAATCTGCAGGTCTATCTACTATATAACATGTTGACGAAATCTTCTAAACGTTAGTAGTTCTTGTCTTCTTGTTATGTCACACTATCTGGTTCATATATATATATATATATATATATATATATATATATATATATATATCTATCTATATCATCACGCCAGCTCTCTCGCGGGGTAGGCAGAGAGTACAGAGTTCCAACAGGTTCTTTCCTTACATACCTCTCTGGCTTCCTCCACTCTCATAGTTCGTCTCATACACACTCGCCGGTTACGGAGACCCTTGACTTGCCCTTTAGCTAAGATAGTCTAGGTCTTCCCCGGCACCTACATCCTTCTACTTTCGCATTGTATATCTGTTTTGTCATTCTTTCTTCTGGCATCCTTTCTATATGCCCGAACCAATGGAGCATACCCTTTCTCATCTTTACACCGATACTATCTTTCATACCTACTCGCTTTCTTACTACGCTGTTGCGAATACGGTCGGTCAGCGTGACTCCGAACATCTTCCGCAGAGATCGCAGTTCGACCGCATTTATCATGCTTTCGTTCTCCTTCTTACATACCCAACTCTCACTGCCATATAACAGCGTTGGGACAAGAACTCCGTTATGCATGGCCAGCTGCGCCTTTTGGCTTAAGTGCCGGCTCCCAAGTAGCCTTCCCATCGCACCATTCACTCTATTACCTGCATTCACTTTTTCTCTATATCAGCGGTGTATTTCCCATCCTTACTGAAGGCGCATCCAAGATATACAAACTCATTCACTTGCTCCAGCACATCGTTACCAACCACAATCCTTGCATTCGTTCTGGTTTCTTCCCTTTCAAAAACCATAATTTGGGTTTTCTTCACATTCAAATGTAAGCCATTGTTCATGCAGTCGTCTCTCATAACTGTGACTAGTGTTTGCAGATCAGTGGCTGTTGGCGCTATCAAAACCGCGTCATCTGCATACAATAGGTGGTTTATCACTAGATCACCCATTTTTAACCCTTCAGTCATCGCATACAGTCTTTGAAGACTTTTATCCAGATACACTATAAACAGTCTAGCGGACAACACGCAACCCTGCTTGACGCCGATTTTAACGTCAAACCAAGGTGACATGTTACCACCCACCCGTACGCATGCCTTGCTGTTCACGTAGGTGGACTGGACGGCTCGCAACAGGGTGCCGTTTATACCATACTCTGGCAAAATGTCCCAAAGTCTCTTTCGCACGACTCTATCAAACGCCTTCTCCAGGTCCACAAAACCGCAGAAAACCTTCCGGCCTACTGCCAGATGCTTATCTACGATGTTGTGGAGGGAGAACACTTATGTTTTTATTATAATATATATATATATATATATATATATATTTATGTATTGTCTTATATTATATATTGGTATATAACTTTCTTATTGTTATCCCTCCTTTTTTTTAAATTCTCATTTTTTAGCATCTACCTAAAAAAAAAAGCAGGCTCGTGTTCTATTACAGTAGGAAATGTAAGCGCTCTTAGATTATACATTTCTTCTCATTCATACATTTCATTTTACATTTTGTAAATTACCGAAGATCTGTCCAAGAGCGTGCTCGTCGCGGCCCCTACCAGCCGCTACGGCTGCAATCTTGGACCGAGCAAGTACCGCAGTGCGGGCTAGGGCGTCCACCCGAGGCGACGCGTACCGGCCCGCCCCTGTCGGTACGAACATAGGCAGAAGCGGCGATGGGGGCCGCCACCCATCACGCCGGCCCCGAACTGGCGAGTCGTGGGGTGCAGAGTGCCGAATAGGCACCTGGAATGTAAGAGGTGGTATGTAAGATAAGATGCATGAGGTGATTGATGTAATGAAAGAGAGACGCCTGGGTGCTCTGTGTGTAACAGAGACTAAGCGAAGGGGCAGTGAAGCCTGTGATCTCCCTGACGGCATGATGGCTCTGTGGTCTCGAGTGCCACAGAGCGATCGTGCCAGCATGGGGGTGGGTATCTTGTTGTCCCGTCGCCTGGCCTCTGGAGTGAGAGATTATGGCCTACATGATGCGAGACTTCTCTGGGTCCGCTTGAAACTGGGTGTCACTAGAGTGTTTTTGGTTGGAGCCTACGCTCCTGTAAGCTCGTTGACACCCCCGGACCTTGAGAATTTTTGGGATAATGTCAGGGAAGTTCTGGATCTGGCTGATGCGAATGAAAGGTGATTTTGTGTGGCGACCTGAACGGATGGGTGGGAACCAGGCGGCAAACTTGCGACGCTGCTCTGGGTCCTTATGGTGATAAGAGAGTGAATGATGCAGGTAAGCTTATTGTAGATGTGTGTTTGGAAAGAGGTCTCCTTGTGTCCAATACAATATTTCAACAGAAGGATATTCATATGTATACGTGGAGAAGAAATGAACAGAAAAGCATGATAGATTTGATCCTGGTAGATAACCGTCTCCGAAGTAAACTTCAAGATACCCGTGCATATAGAGGCCCCACTCTTGGAATCGGACCACTATCTCGTAATTGCGCGGTTTAGTGGTTTGTTCAGGAAGTGGAGGCACTGACGAGAGCGTATCCCCTTCGGAGGCCTTGAAAGAATCAAAGTTGAAAGGTTGCAAGATGAGAGCGTGAGGAGAACGTATGAAGACAGAGTCCGGGACAAGCTTTTGACAGCTGGTTCTTCGGACTCAAACATAGATGAATGCTGGAATTGTCTGAAAGAGAGTTTGATAGAAGCAGCGAAAGAAGTATGTGGCTGCTCAAAGAAGCATAGCACAGCAAAAGGGGATGCATGGTGGGACACAGAGTTAAAAAGCTCTGTAGAAAGTAAGAAGAAAGCGTGGCAGGACTATGTCTTTTCTTTGAATCTAAATGACAGTATGACGGAGATGAAGAAAGAAATATACCGGCAATGCAGGAATGCCACCAAAACCATAGTGAAAGAAAAGCGTGAAAGAGCTAGTGTGATTGAGGAGGAGAGGCTGACGAAGAACTTTGAGAATAACACCAAACTCTTTTGGAGCAAGGTGAGAAAGGCTCGAGGTGATTCGTCAGGCTCCAGAATGGAAAAGATAAAATCTAAGGATGGTGACATTCTTGCAGACACACAAGCTGTGCTAAACCGGTGGAGTGAATACTTTGGAGAAATGTATGAGAATGCCCTGGATGCTGGTGCCACAGACGAGCCCAGAGGCGAGTTTGCGGCACCAGAATCCACAGAGGACATCACTATGGAAGTTGAATGGGCGACACGAAGTATATAAAATGGTAAAGCTGCGGGAATAGACATGATATCTGCCGAGATGATTAAATATGGTGGAACTTGCGTCCGGGACGCTTTTTGGGTCCTCGCAAATCTTTGCTGGAAGACCGGTAGAGTCCCTACAGATTGGCGCCGCGCAGTCATAGTACCCTTGTATAAAGGCAAGGGTTCACAATATGACTGTGCCAATTAGAGGGCCATCAGTTTGATCAGCTTGGTAGCTAAGGTGTATGGTGAAATTATTGAACGGAGAATGCGCGAGAAGTCCGATGGAGTGTTGTGTGAGGCACAGGGAGGTTTCAGGTCTGGAAGAGGATGTTCGGATCAAGTTTTCTCCCTCCGCAATATCGTAGATAAGCATCTGGCAGTATAGGCCGGAAGGTTTTCTGCGGTTTTGTGGACCTGGAGAAGGCGTTTGATAGAGTCGTGCGAAAGAGACTTTAGGACATTTTGCCAGAGTATGGTATAAACGGCACCCTGTTGCGAGCCGTCCAGTCCACCTACGTAGACAGCAAGGCATGCGTACAGGTGGGTGGCAACATGTCACCTTGGTTTGACGTTAAAATCGGCGTCAAGCAGGGTTGCGTGTTGTCCGCTAGACTGTTTATAGTGTATCTGGATAAAAGTCTTCAAAGACTGAATGCGATGACTGAAGGGGTAAAAATGGGTGATCTAGTGATAAACCACCTATTGTATGCAGATGACGCGGTTTTAATAGCGCCAACAGCCACTGATCTGCAAACACTAGTCACAGTTAAGAGAGATGACTGCATGAACAATGGCTTACATTTGAATGTGAAGAAAACCCAAATTATGGTTTTTGAAAGGGAAGAAACCAGAACGAATGCAAGGATTGTGGTTGGTAACGATGTGCTGGAGCAAGTGAATGAGTTTGTATATCTTGGATGCGTCTTCAGTAAGGATGGGAAATACACCGCTGATATAGAGAGAAGAGTGAATGCAGGTAATAGAGTGAATGGTGCGATGGGAAGGCTACTTGGGAGCCGGCACTTAAGCCAAAAGGCGCAGCTGGCCATGCATAACGGAGTGCTTGTCCCAACGCTGTTATATGGCAGTGAGAGTTGGGTATGTAAGAAGGAGAACGTAAGCAGGATAAATGCGGTCGAAATGCGATCTCTGTGGAAGATGTGCGGAGTCACGCTGACCGACCGTATTCGCAACAGCGTAGTAAGAAAGCGAGTAGGTATGAAAGATAGTATCGGTGTAAAGATGACAAAGGGTATGCTCCGTTGGTTCGGGCATATAGAAAGGATGCCAGAAGAAAGAATGACAAAACAGATATACAATGCGAAAGTGGAAGGACGTAGATGCCGGGGAAGACCTAGACTATCTTACCATGACCAAATAGACCGTGTCTTAGCTGAAGGGCAAGTCAAGAGTCTCCGTAACCGGCGAGTGTGTATGAGACGAACTATGAGAGTGGAGTAAGCCAGAGAGGTATGTAAGGAAAGAACCTGTTGGAACTCTGTACTCTCTGCCTACCCCGCAATGGAAGCTGGCGTGATGATATATAGACCGAAGGTTCATAATACATTTTAATAATTATTTATTTCAATGTTGTAACTTGTTAACATGTTGTAGGTATAAACATGAGCCCGTTGCTGTAAAAAAATTAGATTTTTATCGAAAGTTTACTTGAAAGCCATCAATAATCGAAGCACAGAAAAAGTAAATAATACAAAGGCGTAACCTTATTGAGTTAATACGCCTTCTTTTTCACACTAAAAATTTATTGAACAAATATGGACGTGACAACACGCTTTCTCGCCGACGCAATGCTCACGGAAGGGCTTAACTCGCATGATAACACAAACGTCAATCAGTCCGTGCTATGCATAGTACCTCTATGGTGCTAAGTGCTCAGAATGATAACCCTCTGCCTGCCGGATTTGGAAAAACTTGCTTAGTGGCTCTGGATCTACACATTCCAACTACTTAGTCCCTCCGTCATTAGTCATTCTTCGAGGTAAAATTATTTATTAAGGCAGTGTAGGCTCCGTCATTCAGGATTTCTGCGATTGATATGAAATCTATGCCAATAGCGTAGCGTTCGTTGCTTATTGTCAAACCACATGTGATGGAGAGAAGATTCCAAGATAAGCGGGCTTATACTTATTATTTTAAATACTGCGAAATACCTGCTTTGTTATGCATATATATACCACTACAAAATGATTTGATTCAATGCTCGCAAGTCATTTGGGGCCTTTATTGAAAATCAATCACTTTAAAAAGCTGTTAGCTAAATGGGCAGCCCGTTTTGCCGACGCGCCAAGCGGGGCTGCGCTGTGACGTCTCTCATACATTTTAGTACATTACAACTCCCCAAGTCGCGCCACCGTCGCGCTCCTGTCGCATAGCGTCGGCTATGTGGCGAAACTTTTAGTCTGTAGTTCAACTTTCTGAAATTTTGTGAAACCTCGACGCAAAGAGAGGGGTGTTATAAGTTTAACGTGTAAATATATTTGCGTAGCTACTAAACGGATTAACCGATTTAGATTTTGTTTTTTTTTTGTTTGAAAGGTGACTTGATTAAGTGTTCTCATCTATGATTTGTATGAATTGGGATTTATTTTATTTTTTTATTTAAGTAATAATTGTACTCGTATACCACTAAAGTACCATTAAACGATCATATCAAAAAGTTATCGTTACGCGACGCGTTATATTTTTAACTAGTCATAGCAAGTAAGGCCCTCATCTGGACCTATGTAAAGACATGATGTTTATGACGCTTGAAAAAAGTTTATTTGGAGTATAATGAACACTTTCTGTTACAGAATTTTATTATAAATTTACGTTCAGTTATAATTGAAACTTTGAATTATATCTAGAAGCAATTAACGACATAACTCACTGAACATTTAAGTCGGTGATACTCTTTATTTTACAAACTGTGGTAAACATTGTCAACACTAAAGCCACAGTTAACATATGTGAACAGTTGAGCATGTTAGTATTAGCAGTCTGAATAAGAATGACGTTCACAAACGCGCGCTCTACGCGGCTTCTCGATAGATTACAGAGGGAACTGTAACCCACTGAACTATTCCAATAAACCGTGTTGATCACGCTTCTGTGTGTGAAATTCTTAATCGGACTGCTAGTTGGTACTGCTTCGTGGTCGAGGCAAATACAAGGGGAGATGACCTAAACAAATTTTTCTATAGAATGAAATGTGTCATTGCGCGGGGTGGCCCAGGGCGAGAGACGTTACGTCCGACCCACATTTGTATTTAGCGAAGACTGCCAAGAACTAAACGGTTTGTCTATGTCAATATTACTTGTACGTTCAATTATTTTAGAGTAGATGGCAGTTTTAATATAGTAGTATTCTAAAAAGTTAGGATAAAAATACTTACAAGTGAAATGTGATATTATTTGGGTAATCAGAATGTCGATCAAAGTAATTTTTGCATGCTAAGATACATCACTTGTTTTTAAGGGTTTTATTTTTACAAATGCTTTCGCTATGCGAACTCGAGCGGACGTGTCAATGGAACGACAAGCGATGACAAACTGAGGTAAGCCACGCCCACCACGATGACGTCAAGGCTTTTATGAAAGCAAAAGGTTCATTAGCTTAGGCCACCTGCTCTTCGTATTTGCTTCGTGGTTAGTACCAAGATGCTCAACTGTTTACATATGTTAACTGTGCTAAAGCTTATTTCCACTAGTAGGTATAAGTTAACGATCATGGTTATTGCGAGAGGTATTTTAATTTAATTTCCATTATTTTTACGAATACTTGACGTTAACATTGACTGGTACAACTTACGTACTACTTATATTTATTTAGAAAAATGAAAATAATTAATTTAATGCAAAACAAAAGCAAGTGATTCGAAAAACTGATGACATGAAGTTATTGTATACCGAGATCGAATCAAATTTTGGTGCCAACCAATCATCAACCAAAATTTTAATTTGTATTTGATTGTGATCGAAAATTATTATTCTGAAATTTTGTTTCGATTGTTAACAAATAATAAGTAGGTACCGATTGATTTAATCTTTTTGTTAAGGCCTATTTTTATATTTTATTCTAAATATACCCATTAAGAAATTGATAAACAAATTCTGTCCCACCACTGCCCAATCATATTTTAAAGGTGTTAGCATTAAACACATAACTCACTATACTTGCATTATGCCTACTGACTCCTAATAGAACACGTTGAACCGAGCACGGCGGTGCATACGAGGGCCAATTTCATTATGCTAATTCATTATGAATTGTACGCGAAACACGAGCGGTGCACTGACTCAATTGACTAGCAAATTTACATACTAATAAAACGGCCCGTGTGTTGTCTCTTAGATTTCGCATAATTGCAACGAGAGCTTGATAATGGTCACCGGATAAAACGGATGAGTGCCTGCGCAATTCCGTAACGTGCTTAATTATGCGACGGACGCGTAGTGACGTCAACGCGATGTGACGCTCCCTCCGACAATGATTAAATATTGAAAAATTTGTAAGCTGCATAAATTTTATTTTTGTAAGTTTAGCGGTTAGCGGGCTTTAACCACAGCTTTGATTCATTAGTTTGTCGTAGACGTAGTCTTAATATACTGCACTATACAACATAATAGCACTGGTGGTCGTACTACATCTGATCATGCTGGATAGGATATGTAGAAAAAATGTCTACAGAAAAAATACAAAAAATATGTAGAATGCTATAGTGGAAAGATGTAGGCAGGTGTGGGAGAATACCTAGACTATCCGATCATTAACAAAATATATACCACGACTGATCCGATAGGTTAGTCATAGCTCACCATACTTGACAAGTAATGAGTTAGGAAAGAAATCATTGGAACTCTGTACTTTCTGCCTACCCTACAAGGGACCAACTATGATGATGTAAATAACTAACTGCATCATCACACCTGTCCTTTCTAGGGTGGGCATAATGGATGATATAGATAAGAATGCATACATAGGCATAAATAGAGATATTATGTTCACTACTTTGCAAAATACTTATGAACTGTACGCGAAACACGAAGTTGTACTGACTTAATTGACGAACAAATCTGTGCCAATAAAACGGCCCTTGTGTTATCTCGTAGATTTCGCGTTATTGCATCGAGAGCCCGATAATGGTCGCCGGATAAAACGGATGAGTGCCCACGTAATTCTGTAAAGTGCATAATTACGCGAACGGTCGCATAGTGATGTCAACACAATGTGGCGCTCAGGCACTGATTAAATATTGAAAGCTGTGTACGCTTCATAAATTTGACTTGTAGAAGGAACGTAGAAAGAAAGAATAGCAAACCGGATTTACGGCGCGCAAGCGAAGGAATATATAGGAGCTAATGTTACATTGAGTTTACGACTGGATGGAACACTAGTGCTTTTTTACTATCTAGTGGCAAGATAATTATGGGCAATACTGTCATATTCTCATTTTTAGGCAGGTTTTCCACTACAGATGTAAGAAGATATGTGTGAAACGAGGATTTTCCTTCGAGAGCTACGTTATGAAATTAAGCAACACATACACTACGCATCCTCGCACATCCCTGGTTATAAAGTAGCCATAAAGTCCTTTAGGTATTCCTTAACATAAACCGATACGAAAACCATCGAAGTAATTATTTTTTCATGCAGATCTGAGGTCGTGACAGAACCCGCAAAATGATGGAATTAACGAGTTGATGATTGGTTTAGACGGAGCGCATTGAGGGGGCTATGGAGCATCCTTTTAACACAAAAGATGTGAAATGTAAGAATAAATCTCAGTTCTATTTTTTTTTATATGAAAATAGCCCCACACTAGGATTTATTCCTGTGTCGTGGGTGCGTTTACAAACATGGAAACTTACATACACAAATACCCAGACTGAAACAAATAATTGTGTATCACACAAAGATTTGTCCCGTGCGGGAATCGAACCCGCAACTATTAGACACAGTAGGCGGAGCGGCTTGAGCTCTTAACCACTGCGCTAAATCGTCCATCAATTTCAATACTCTATACTTAAAAATATGAATAATATTTCTTTACTCTTCGAGCAAATTCACTTGAACATATCCTAATGGGTACCCACCCGTTATAGCTAAAGACACGGTGAATATTGGAACTAACAGCTGAATTGAGTACCTATTGATTCTACCCAGCAATCAAGTTTGAAATTGTCTTCTTAAATGAAGTGCAAATTGTTTCGGAACACCGTTTACATCCATTTCGATACGAATAACTACCAGGCGTCTTGCGGTTGGATTGGTCGAACGAAATAAATTTAGTTGAAGTATATTTCAAAGATAGGGTTGTCTTCTCCGCTCTGAAATCAATAATGTCGGAGTCGATAAAGCAATTAAAATATACTCTCTGCGCACATTGCATTTAACAAATCTATCTATATCATCTCGCCCGATCCCTTTACGTACCTACTTTCTACAGGTCGATATGTAAATTTTCTTTCGACAAAGCCGTATATTTAGAAATAAATACCTGTCGAAAGTCTTAAATTTATTACTTTTCCAATATTTTCAGCTAAGAATTAATTGAATAACTAACTATCTATCTATCTATCTATCTATAACCTCACGCCAGATCCCTTGCGGAGTAGGCAGAGAGTACAGAGTTCCAACAGGTTTTTTCTTTACATACCTCTCTGGCTTCCTCGACTCTCATAGTTCGTCTCATACACGCTCGCCGGGTACGGAGCCTCTTGACTTTTCCATCAGATCTATAATTGAATAACATTGCCTATTTTCTATCGAGATAGCTGAAAGCTGTTATAAAATTCAAATGAGCTGCCTTCAAAGGGCTGTTTGTTAAGTATTTCCAACTATCGTTATTAAGTTTTTGATTTCATAGTAATAACTAGAACTGGAGTCTCCGTAAGCGGCGAGTGTGTATGAGACAAACTATGACAGTTAAGGAATCCAGAGTAATCTGTAAGGAAAAATCTTTGAATCTCTGTACTCTGTCCCTACCCCGCAAAAGATCTGTCATAATGATTAGATAGATAGAGAACTAGAACTCTGCTTACATTCGCACGCTATCTATAGCTATATTATGTTTACACATTGACTTTTTAAAGGTTTATCAATCAATTAATTCTAAATGAGCTATAAAGACGACAGAAAGAAAGAATCCTCACGACAGTACTTACATAATGCCGTCAATGTACATTTGGACAATCCCTGATCGCAATTTGTATAGGGACTCCTTTTTTATTCTTTTTTACTGGCCCTCCTTGTACTTATAACTGAGAATTTAATAAAAAGATTGACGTCAGCGTGACGCTTTCTAGTTTATGTATCATACTCTTTAAACAACAATTTTTTAACTAAATACAGATGGATGTGACAGCACGCTTTCTCGATACGTACTAAGCTTGATATTGAATTGATTGTCCTCGTTTGGAAATCCACTAAAATTATACTAAAAATGGCTATACATAAATGTATACTAAGCACAACGGTCATAAGCCCAGTAGTCCGACTTTCACCTTTTTCTTTTTTCTTACTTTTGAGTGTTCTCTTAACGGCTCATTCCTTTTTACTGTCACTTGACGGTGAAACGGTGAAGTTAAGTCTCATATTTTGGAATCAGTCAATACATCAGTTTGGAAATCAGGTGTTGTTTTACGAAAATTTTTGGTATCACAAACCTGATACCATCTAGAACACTCTTGTACGCTGCAGACTTCACTGTTATAGAACATATCGGCAAAACAATTTAAAAAAATAAAAACTGTAAAACTCGTTTTATTTTAAGTATAATATATATTACATACACGGAAATATGTACATCATAATATACGATGCGAATAACATTATGATCGTCATTTAGAGTGAGCGAAAAATAAATTAATAATTAAATTTCTATTTAGGTCTTCCGTAAGTCTCATTACTCGTATCAATTCTTCATCAGACCCTTCGTGTTTGGGTTCCAAAACTTGATTTCATATTGGAAATAATCGACTACCATGTATATATGGAGTAGTATCGCGACAAAATCGTCCATATCAATCATATCATTTTGATGTCTGTTGTAACGTTGTAGTTTCATAGCAGACACGTTTAAATCCCATGCTTTTACATATTTTTCTCTATCTGAAAGGCACAAATTTCGTTTAATTTCGTTATTGAAATATTGCACCGCCTCTAAGTATATAGTGTGCCGCGGTATGCTCAAACACATTTATACAATATAACAGACTCCTGATTTCTAATATGCAATTAAAGCATACATTATTTTTTTTTTATTAATTTGTTTGGGATTCAGTTCGATAAAATTAAATGTTGTTTACAAAAAATTTTGTACAAATATTGCTTGATCATGAAACGAAAACGGTTATAATAAATAAGGGTCAACGATTTTTTTTATTTATTAATATGGGTCCTCAACAAAGAATATATGTAACATGCTTAAAGTTAATAACATAAGATCATAAATCTACTTCCTTCTTTAATTATAGAAAACCACAGCATGCAATGTAGTATGATTAAATATAAAGTGAATTCAATAAAAAAATACGTAATTACAAATTATTGAGTGTTTTTTTTTAATAATATAAGTTTTACAAGTCATAAGTTAAAGAATATTTTATGAACCATTAAATTATTCTCTTAACTATTTATTTTATTTTATTACATTTAATATATAATTATGTCACGATTAATACTACGTTAAGTTATATTATTAATTTGATTCAGGACAAGGCCTTTGAACTGACCCAGCTTATTACTAAAGATATTGTTACGACCCAAATATACCCTGATATCTTGAAAAGTCTTTATCGGGGGATGTCGATTCTAAAACGCATAACACACCCTTAGTTCCCCCGGTGATCTGACTAGAAAGATCTAGAATCCGCGCTTAAGTGGCGAAACGTCTAGAAGGTTCCAACTCTTTAATTATCGCCGGCGAACAGGCTCGGTATACAAGTACCTATTTGTTCACGCACCAATAGGTATGTAATAATAATACCGCGTTGTGGGCCACGCCGGCTATTGTTCGATGTACTTAGAGGGTTCGCGTCCGTTCTAGAACTTTGATAAGAGTATAAAAGGAACACAGAGCGCGGGGACGGACACAGTGTCTTCTCGGAAGCGATAGTGATCGAATCGGATAACAAGCGATCTAAGTGGAATACACCGGCGACTTTAGCATCGATATACGGATACTACGAGTGACTCAGCGACTTGGAAGAAGCAGTATTAGGGTACTAACGAGAGTAGTATAAGTGTGTTATTAGTTCGCGTGTATACTTTCGACGTACTGTTCTGTGTGTACCGCGCCGTATGAAGTACTTCGCAGGTTATTCGGCATTTAATTACCCCGCAAACGTAACAGTATGATTGATAATGGTTTACTCAGAGCTTTAGTATACGCACCTTTAGATACATTGAGTTTGTGAGCCATTTGTAGCGCAGGGCGGATCATATACTTAAGAGAATTGCAACGCAAATATCTTGTTTAAATATGCTCAGTATTTCGTTATATTTGCTACCGGTGACCCCTATCCGATGTCTAGAATAACAACCAACTTTGATTACTTTTAAAAATTTAATGACTTCTTTGACTGAGACTTTGGGACATTTTGCCAGAGTTTGGTATAAACGGCACTCTGTTGCGAGCCATGCAGTCCACCTATGTGGACAGCAAGGCTTGGGTGGATGGTAACATGTCACCCTGGTTTGACGTTAAAGTCGGCGTCAAGCAGGGTTGCGTGTTGTCCGCTAGACTGTTTAAAATATATCTGGATAAAAGTCTTCAAAGACTGAATACGATGAATGAGGGTATAAAAATGGGTGATCTCGTGGTAAACCACCTATAACATGCAGATGACGTGGTTTTAATAGCGCCAACATCCACTGATCTGTAAACGTTAGTCACAGTTATGAAAGACGACAGCATGATATGGCTTACAATTGAATGTAAATAAAACCAATATTATGGTTTTTGAACGCGAAGAAACCAGAAAGAATGCAAGGATTATGGTTGGTAACGATGTGCTGAAGCAAGTGAATGAGTTTGTATCTTGGATGCGCCTTCAGTAAGGGAAATACACCGTTTATATAGAGAGGAGTGAATGCATGGAATGGAGTGAATGGTGCTATGGGAAAGCTACTTGGGAGCAGGTACTTAAGCCAAAAAGCGCAGCTGGCCATGCATAACGGAGTGCTTGTGGCAACGCTGTTATATGGCAGTGAGAAGATGTGCGGAGCGTATTCGCAACAGCTTAGTAAGAAAGCGAGTAGGTATGAAAGATAGTTTCGGTGTAAAGATGAGAAAGGGTATACTCCGTTGGTTCGGGCATATAGAACGAATTTCAGAAGAACGAATGACAAAACAGATATACAATGCAAAAGTGGAAGGATGTACCGGGGAAGACCTAGACTATTTTACTATGACCAAATAGACCGTGTTTTATCTGAAGGGCAAGTCAAGAGTCTCCGTAACCGGCGAGCGTGTATGTGACGAACTATGAGAGTGGAGGAAGCCAGAGAGGTATTGAAAGAAAGAACCTGTTGGAATTCTTTACTCTCTGCCTACCCTGCGAGGGAGCTGGCGTGATGATATAGATAGATTAAAAATCTGCTCGGTCGGTTTCGACTTTTTTTTATTTTTGGCTTTGATTGCTGCTTGATTTATCGATTGAGTAGTTTTTCAATGGAATAAAAAAGTTACCAGACTCCTTGGCTTCAGAATACTACCAGTTTTTGACATTTATTTAGTGACACTGAAATTCATTTCATAATAAACATTTTTAGATATGCAAAATTAAGGTTCGAAATACAATTTTATACTTTGTAATGCATACAAAATGTAGTATGCCCGAGAGACTGAATGCAGCCGTGTTAATGGCTAAAGTTTCCAATTGTTCGTAACTTACCTATTGTTTGATCAGGTTGACGTGAGGTTATAGAGATTCAGTTTTAGGTCAATATTATTAGTTTCTATCTGCTTCGTTTGAACAGCTAAATTAATACAATCACAACAACATTTTTCGAGAGAGTTAAGGATACCCTTATCAAATATGAGTCACACACAATAATCGATGTAACTATCAGACAAATTACAATGTCATGTATCACATAAATTACATTGTCATGTTGTATTGATAAAATATTTTGATATGACAAATCGTATAAGGACTGTTTAATGAATAGCTTGCTTTCAACAACCCTAAAATTCAGTTTACAATGGAGATGGAGGCAAACAATTCCCTAGCTTTCCTAAATGTCTTAGTAATCCGTAACCCCAACAACACCTTAAGCCATAGGGTTTATAGAAAAAAGACGTATACTGATAGGTACTTAAACGTTGAATCTCACCACCATATAACACAGTTAGCTACCGTGGGTAAATCTTTGTTTCAGAGAGCACAAGGGATCTGTGACAAGAAACATCTGGCTGCCGAGCTTCAACATGTCAAGCAAGTCCTGCACGCCAATAAGCTTCGAGTCCCACGCCAACGTCACAGTGACCGAATGAAATCAGTCACAGTTGAGCGTCACCCTGCTGTACTACCTTACATTAGAGGAGTCACGGACAAGATTGGCTGCATCTAGAAGCGTGCTTCAATTAAAAATTTTTATAAGCCGCCGCAGAAGATCAATCAATTTTTACCATCTGTCAATTGTCAGATCCCTCTACAAGATGCAGGAGTATACAAGCTTGATTGTAAATGTGGTCTCTCTTATATAGGACAAACAAAAAGACCGGTAACACTCGGGTTAAAGAACACATAGCTGACCTAAAACACCGTGGCTAAAAGAAGTCTGCAGTCTGTGAACATGTCCTTGACCGCACCCGCCATAACATCAGATTTGATAGTCCACAAATCCTCGTGAAAGAGCACTTATTCTTACTAAGGATGGTTCACGTGGCTATTGGAATTAAAAAACATCCTAATTTCAATAGAGAAGATGGCTGGGTGCTTCCATCGACTTGGCATCCGGTAATTAGTATAATCAAATTCAAAACCAAGCCTAACACTGCAAGACCCCAAGACACTGTGAGCTCATTCTGCGTAGATCGGACCAACAAATACAATTAAGAAGTTTGAGAGTACCCCGGAACAACTATGCCTTTTAGACGTTTAACACCTTAGTCCCCCCGTCCCTCCCGTGATCATGGGTGCTGCAAAGCACTCGAAACATCGGGAACTAAAAATCAATTTTGAATTATGTAAATCATTATGATTGCCTACCACGGGACCTGGCGTGATGATATAGATAGATGGATAGATTATGATGAACCCGTGTGTCTTATTATTATAAAAAAATGATATTAGCACATGATTCTCAAACGTTCCTTTTTCAAGTACCTATTTTTTTAATTCCGTAATCAAATTATCAAAAGAATACGCGTAGTCAGTCGTTGTGTATTTGTGTTAATGTTGCTTTGACATAACGGAATACCAGCTTCTATTATGTTGGAACACAAAAATGACATACAATGTGGATTGCGCAGGATATTTCAAATATTTCAGGAACGAGGTCGGCCTCCATTTAGATGCAGGTTTGTGCTGATTTAAGGTCTACACTCATTTTTTTCCTAATTTTATTTTAATACGCATGGTAAATATTACATTCACTACAATAGCATATTATAGGCGTTATGAATTAGTTAGTACTTAAGTAGAATTACTAAATTTCAGCAGCGCAGCAAAAAAAAAACATTTTAGAATTCAATATTACGTCTCAAATCAGATAAGACTCTCATTTTATTACTTTTATGTTAATTAGCAGCATTTATTATTAAGCAGTGATAGCCTAGTGGTTAGACCGTTGGACTGCAAAATCAGAGGTCTCGGGTTCAAACCCAGGTTCGCACCTCTGTCTTTCCAAAAGCATGTGCGTATTAGAAAATTAATTATCACATGCTTTAACGGCGAAGGAAAACATCGTGAAGAAACCTGCAAGCCTGAGAGTTTCTCAAAGGTGTGTGAAGTTCGCCAACTCGCAATGGGCCCGCTGGCCCAGTGCGGGTGGGTTGGCGAACTAGTGGACTATGACTTAAGCCCTCTCAGTTTGAGAGGAGGCCCGTGCCCAACGATGGGCCAGTTTCTTAACAGGGCTAATATTATTATTGTTATGTTATTTGCAAAATTCCCTTAACGTACAGTGCAACAACCCAAAAATTAAAAATAACCATTAAATCTGAAAATGTTTAGCCTTAGGATTATCTCTTTAGCTTTTTCCGCATTGTTCTCCTATACCCTATAAACACAATGCTAAACACTCTTTTAAAAAAGAAACCTTGAAGTTTGTTTGTCACAGGAATGACATTCCAAACAGATGGTAGAGTCTTGTTAAATTACTAGCCTTTTAATGTTTTTGACAATTCATAATGAAATTATGGTCTAGATAAATAAAAAAAACTTTTAATTTGGACGCGAATCAGTTTTTGACACGCCGCGCCGTGTCGCACGACGTCGAATACCTGGGATTGGTGAGCGCTGACCGTATCCCCTACATATTTTATACAACCTGGTTTTAATGAGTTTTCCACCGTGGAAGAGCTCGCTTTTTTATTTACAGCTATCTGAAAGACTTTAAAAATTAAATAACCGTAAAATTGTGTAGCGTGCTATCAAAACTCTATTTTTTTAATCCTCATAACGTAATGTCTGTACTTGAATCAGAATAACGTAATATGTAAACGTTTTACATATTTAATAAACATATCTTGCACCCCTTTTTCCTCCAACGTATAGGTTAGGTGTGCATTGTACACCAATATTTCACCTAAAAACTTAGTCTCAGAGCGGGTTTATTGTAATTCCTGGAGCACATCGTTTAATTTATCTTTAAAAAAATATTTTAAGCTATTTGTTTGCCTTCCGCTATCAAGTGAAAATCTCACAAAAGTTTCGAAAAACTCAACAACTTATGTTTTTAAAGTAATTTTAAAAATCAGTCAGCTAATAGTTGTCTAGAAAGTGAGCTGTCACGTTCAGCCATATTTAGCAAATAATAAGCATTTCAACTCGAAAAAGTCATGCCAACGTTTTTATGCTAAGGCCTTTGGCTTAATGTTTCTACCGAATCATAACGTCACAGAATACGTCCTCAACAAAAATGTACATTATCCTTGATATTGTTTTTATACGAAAAATGTGACCGTGAAGGGTCACACGCAGTTTATTTATTGCCTTCCCGCCAAACATGGGCAGAAAAAGTTTCCCGATAAATCGAGGACGCCATAACATCATTGTTTACATTTTAAGGATGCGTCTTCATTGCCGTCGGGCGGATGCTATTTTACTAATATTTTAAACATGAAAGTTTGTGAGGATAGATGTTTTTTTTTACTCTGAAATGAAATGAATGAAAAAATGAAGAGCCGGAAATATCGTCTATCTTAATTTATAAAAGGAGCAGAAAGATTCCGCGGTCATCCGGTACTCGGTGGTAATGCACTGCGTATTCCAATCAAAACAATATCGTTCAAAAAACAACAAATCATGAACCGGTATCATAATTCCGAGGATGTAAAAAATATGCATTCTCCGCTCGAACAAATTTCAGCCCAACTCAAAACTCGAGAATACATTTTCGCTGCGCTTACCTCTACACTTATGACAACGTAACCTTACCAACCCCACGTAAATGTATAATAAAACTTTATAAGAACATTTTACTACACCCTAAACTTTCCTTCCAATGTATTCATACCCTTAATATTTCTTTAATTAAATAAGTCCGCTCGTAACTTTGTCTAAATTTATATTACATTTTCAAATGGAAAAGAACTCGAGTTATAAATTGTTATCATAAATTTGGTAGCTAAAAAAAGTATGTGTATAAAGAAAATAAAGAATAATTGTAATTTAAAAAGCCTTTTTAGAAACAAGCTTTCATAGCAAATACACAACGAAAATATCTTGCTCAGTTAAGGAGTTCCTATGGCTTCCTTCCGGCTACATCATAAGACCTTGGACGCCATACGGGTCTAAAGTACTCGTCAAGACAAATCCAACGAGCCCAAACACGGTAAGGTTATATTGAGTAGTCGGGTAGTTCCATTGGGCACCTTTCGGCTTCATTATAACGCCCTGAACACTATCTGGTTGTAAAGTACTCGTCAATACCAATCTAACAAGCTGAAACACACCTTCGGTTACTCTGTAAAGTTCCTATGACCACCTTCCGACTTCATTATCAGACCAGCTTCATGGTACCATATTATTGCATTGTCATTGACTTTACATATGCAAGTGCTTGAAAATCTAATCACAAGGTTTGAACCAGAAAAACAAACAGACAAACACTGCAAGTTAAATCAAAGCTTGTAAAAAGAGCCATCTTCATGAGCCCTTATTATCCGACTCTATGGATTAAGGACTCTCTTTATGTATTAAAGACATACAAATTAATGATTTACTCAAAGGATAACATATATCACAGCATTCACACCGAACAACACCGAAAAATATTATCATAAAACAAATACACAAACTACTAATTATTCTAGGACCACATCGCCGGTCAACATAGCGCACCAAGTTTATGCACTAAATCAGTTAATATTATTATTATTATCTAGCCGTTGGTGTCCCACTGCTGGGCAAAGGCCTCCCTCCACGCTTTCCACTCCATTCTGTTTAAAGCAATTGAGGGCCAATCACTCATAAAGATAGTTCGTCTCGCCATCTCTTCATGGTGCTACCGCGATGTCTTTTAAAATTAGGAGCAATCCAGTTGGTAATTATTTTAGCCCACGAGGTATTTGGCATGCGACACATAAGGCCATTCCAGCCCCATTCTAGCTTTGCAGCTTTTATGTGAATATAAAAAAATAATTAAAACCTATTTAATACAGTCAACTCTCTTCCCACTTCTTCTGTTTTTGCATATTTCGATGCAACAATTGAACAAATCTGTGGCTTTGGGTTAAGTGGTCTGTGAACAAATAAAGCTGGTCACACTTAAGTAAATCTATCATACCGTATTCAATATAGTTGTGCATAAATTTGATGTCTTTGTGTGGACCGGTGTTTGGACAAGCATTGCATGGCCCAGATAGCTCAGTCGGTAGAGCATTTGACTTTTAATCCAAGGGTCCAGGGTTCAAGTCCCTGTCCGGGCGATAAATATATTTTGATCCAAATTGATTCAATTGTATCGTATTGTAGCTATCTCCGGAGTTGGAAAAAATTAAAAACCGAAAAGAGGTATTTCTTAGATCGGTGTACTTTCGTATTAATACTACATTACAATTCATTGTATTTATATTGATATTATTTCAAAAGGAACATTGACGCATTTTTTATTAAAACCATCAAAAAATTGTATTAGGTTGGTTGGTTTAGGCAAAAAATGGTTCTAATGCAAATTTATTTTTAAAATACCAACACATACAACTGTACCTTTTCATAACAAAATTCAATCCCCATTTGATATTTTTTTCTTTTCCCTATTTCGTGCGATCGGCTTACTAGCCATTTTTTATTTTATTTCTGTCTCTTCTTATTCACAGTCCGTTTTATTTATCACCCGCGGCTACGCACGCGTTTCATCTGTAATTTGTCTTAGTTAGATTGGTCTCTCCGGAATAGCACTGATCCTATTCTGACCTAACACCTCCATTCTAAGAATCTTTAAAATTCGTTCAGCGATATAGTATGGACTAATAAAATATATCCCGGAAGGATCGTGGATTTTTTCCTTAAAGAAAGGAATATGCAACGGTTCGTATCCGGGTCTTTCATCGTTAACAAGTTTATTCTCGAAGAGACAATCTTGACTGCATCATCGGTTTATATAAGAAAAAATCATATCTGAGTGTCTAAATCAAATGTGTATAAACAATTTCAGGCGCGTGCTATTAACCACCGAAGAGTTTCTTCATGAGGAGATGAACCCAAGTTCATTATCAGTTCATGGGGGAATTCATGTGTAGGCAAAATCCCTTGTTTAACGTAACATTGCAGCTTACGACTAACAATAATAATTAAGTTTTATGGTTTATCCCGCGATATCCCGGATTATTTGATTTTTGCAGGATAAAAAGTATTTATTATTTTAAGTTAGGGCATACATTATTACCATACCAAAATTCATACGAGTCTGTTTGGTAGTTTTTGCGTGATTGAAACACAAAAAGACAGACAGACAGACAATAATTAAAAAAAAATGTTGCTGTCTCAATATCGGCAAGGAAGTGTAGCCCAAATAAAATTTAAAAAAAAATATTCAATGTATTGATTCAGCCCGTTTATAGTTTTATTATATGTATAGATGTTGCCATTATATGGTGATGTTTAAGATTATTGACTTTTGGTGGTTCACTTAGCTAGAAGGTTGACATAAAAATGGCAGCGTAACACTTTACGTATCAGTGAATTTCCGGATTCCAAAAACTATTGCCGTTAACGATGAGAACTGTATGGCCCGAATAGCTCAGTCGGTAGAGCATTGGACTTTTAATCCAAGGGTCTAGGGTTCAAGTCCCTGTCCGGGCGATAGCAATTTTGTAAAACTATTAATGAAAAAAAAAACAACCCGTTACGAAAATAAAAATGTCTCTGATATAGTAGTCTTGTGTTGTGTTGCCCAAATATAAGACCAAGACGAGACTGATCCTGGTCTTGGTCTCGCATAAGTCACTTGGTATTTGTCTTGGTCTTGGTATTGTACACTCAGTCTTGGTTTTGAGCAGAAGTCTCGCAAGAGTCTTGCATTGACCTAATGCTTCATATCAATCTATACATATGTTCCTACAAAAAGTTATAAGGAGTGTCGATTAATATTTTATAAAAGGTGCAATTAGCAACAAAACAAAGTGCTCTTCCGTTTTTTTGCTTCTATAAACCTACCTACTGTATCAAATAATTGACTTACCTTGATCTCTCGCAATTCTTATAATTTATGGGTCGTAATGTCACTTCGATGTCTGGTCGAAATAATATGATATATATGGGTCGTAAGCAGTGATAGCCTAGTGGTTAGACCGTTGGACTGCAAAGTCAAAGGTCTCGGGTTCAAACCCCGGCACGCACCTCTGTCTTTTCGAAAGCATGTGCGTATTAAAAATTAATTATCACTTGCTTTAACGGTGAAGGAAAACATCGTAAGGAAACCTGCATGCCTAAGAGTTTCTCGAAGGTGTGTGAAGTTCGCCAACCCGCACTGGGCCAGCGTGGTGGACTATGGCCTAAACCCTCTCAGTTTGAGAGGAGGCCCGTGCCCAACAGTGGGACAGTTTCTTAACAGGGCTTATATTATTATTATTATTATTATGTATGGGTCGTCGCACTAGCAACTGCGAGTAGCTTGGTGGTACCAAACTGCTCGCAGATTCTAGCAATACCAAGAGTTTCAGTATGGAACCGAAATCAATAGAGAGAGGTATGGAAGACCTTTGTCCGGTCCAATCAGAAATACCAAGATTAAACAAAAAAAATGTACTCACGGAACTTTGAGACCGCAAGAGTCTCGCGGAATCAATCTTGGTCTTGCACAAGTCTTGCAAGGACGGTCTTGATGTTGTTAAAATTAATTGGTCATGCAAAAATTCAAGACCAAGTCCAAGACTGATTTTGGGCAACACTACTGGAGGCGGACAGCACAGCTGTAGTAGTGATCTTAGGAGTAGACCCATTTCCTGCATTAGACATCATTCGCATGTTGTTTAAAACCAGAGGTGAAACATTTTTTAAAACAAGGTTTTGTAATAATGCAATTTGAAACGGCCAATCAAAATTAAATGTGTATACAATATTTCGTGTCCTGCATTTTTAGTTGTTGAGGGGTTCCTCCGTCTGGAGCCAATCCAGGTTGTGGAACAGGTCATGATTACCATAAAAATGCATTGCCATCGGAACTAATTGTTCATAATCGGTGTTATAATCGGTGATTGTTCATCAAGTTGGGCTAACCTAGACTCTGGTGTTCCTCAAGGCGGTATGCTCTCCCCTCTATTGTTTTCTGTTTTTATAAATCTCCTAACCTATGAACTTCAGTGTGAGTATCATCTTTACGCCGATGATTTGCAGCTGTATGCTCAGGCTGAAACTAACAGCATCCAAGATGCAATTATAAAATTTAATCATGATTTGGACACGCTTAAGAACTGGTCTGATAAGTTTGGTCTCACTGTCAACCCTCTTAAATGCCAAGCTATTATTGTATTATCGACGTATGGTGAGCCGAGTGGTTATTGATACCTTACCATCAATTATTTTAAATAATTCCCCCATTCCATTCAGTCAAAACGTGAAAAATCTTGGCCTTCTTATTGACAACTCACTTAGCTGGCGGCATCAGATTGGTAGCGTTTGCCTGAAGGTCACGGGTATCCTGTGGATGCTCTATCGACTGAAACACTTTCTTCCATCCGAAACTAAGGCACTGCTCGTGCAAGCTTTAATCTTTCCAATAATCGACTATGGTGATGTGTGCTACTTTGACCTGAATGCAGATCTACTCAATAAATTGGACCGACTTCTGAATAACTGCATTCGATTTGTATTCAATCTTCCCAAGTATGACCATGTTTCCATGTATCGCGTGGAACTAAAGTGGCTTCCGATTCGACAGCGTAGGAACTTGAGAGCACTTACAACCTTGTATTCTCTTCTTGGGTCTCCTTCTTCCTCGTCTTACCTATCATCTCAGTATCAATATTTAAGTTCCAACCACTGTAAAAATCTACGCTCTTCTCATAATCGGCTTCTTCAATGCCCACTCCACCGCACTAACTTTATTCACTCTTCTTTTTCGTGCAATCCATTCTTCTTTGGAACTCTCTGCCTCCTAATGTGAGGATGGCAGAGAGCCGGTACTCCTTCAAGAAAAGAACTCGCGAACACATAACCAAAAAAATGTTAGCAGAATCATCTCGTTAGTATGTCTAATTATATTTATTGTATTTATTAATCTTATGTAACATATTTATTTAGTTTTATGTATTCTATGTATATATACATATTAAAAATTGATATATATATATATATATATATTAGTTTATTATATATGCGTATCTGTGTATTATATTTAAAATATTTGTCCTCCCGATAATTCTTTATAATGTAGTCCAAGTGCACCTACCTTGTTTTCTCTGCATCACCCTAAGGTTGACTGGGAGAGAATGCCTTTGGCATTAAGTCCGCCTCTGTACAACTTTGTGCAAAAAATATAAATAAATAAATAAACTAAATCAACGTGTTAATTAACCCTGTAAGATAAAAGAAAGTTCTAATTCAGCTTGCCGCTGCAAGATTTGAGCCTAAACAAACATTGCAAGTTAATTTAAAGAAATCACCGTCACGCCTATATACCCCAAGCGGAAGTGGCAGAGGTGTACTGCCTACACCAACTTTTCGCCACCAATGTTAGGTGCCATGTTATAGGGGGCTCACTATTGATACCGGTTACAATTCCAAACTGATGCTGGGAAATTTTCGATAGATAAACTACATTTGTCCGACTTAGGATTTGAATCCAGGACCTCGTGATCGGTAAATACATTATGCGCCACTGATCTGACAAAACAGGTTAATAAAAGTATGTAAAAAGACGCGTAAATATAAACAACAGTTCGTGATAGAACTGGCCGGTAATAAAAACAACAGATTTACAATGCCCTAAAAATTGACTAGAGCTTAAATCCTCGAGAAATATTGGCAGACTACCTGCGTGTGGAATAATTGAAGCCTCGACCGTTATTTTCAGTACTTTTTACCTGCGTTTGGCTATTCAGTGAACATTCTTTTCAGAATTTGCTATGAGTAGTGAATACGCTTAAATTATAAATAAAAATAAAAAAACGTTTATTTCTTTAAATCACGTTACACAAATTATTAGTTGATGGGTCCTCCTACTAAGTTTAGTACAAAACTTGTGGCAGGAAGCCCCGCTCTTATATAGCAGTGAATAATGATAATAAATATAAATAAACTGTAAAAGCAATATAATATAATAAAAAATTGATGTGTGTGTGTGTGTGTGTGTGTGTGTGTGTGTGTGTGTGTGAGTGAGTGCGCGTGTATGCGTGTGTGTTTGTGTGCGTGTGTGTGTTTGTGTGTGTGTGTGTGTGTGTCTGTGTTTACGCGTGTATATGTACTCTATAGGTGGAGTGTGTGTCATTTATACTACAGGTTGCAGTAGAGCTTCAGTATCATCATAGTTTAAGGATTTTATCCAAGAGTTAATAGTCCTTTTACAATCACGGTGATTCATTTTATGTATGTCAAGTAATTTATTAAATTGATTATATAAAAACGCAGACTTGGCAATGAACTGACGGTTAGCAAAGGAGGTTCTACTTCTATTAACTTTAGCAACGTCATTTTTCCTTCTTCTCATTGGTGCCTTCGGATCAAATGGTAGGGTTTTAGGCAGTTTTAAAATGGCCAGTAAAATGTACAGTTGCCTCACAGTTAATACATCACTCAATTTATACAGGTCTACTGTTGAAACGACGTGGTTTGAGAAACATAACTTTAAGTAACGAACGTTGTCCTCGTTCTATATCGAGAAACTTTACATTTGTGGACCCACCCCAGACTGGGATGCAATATCCCAAAACTGACTGCACCCAGCTTCAGCACTATTATACACTGCGTTCCAAGATGTGCCAGAAAAAATGATTGCAGTATCGTCAGCGTATGAGTATACTTTACCACCCTCAATGCTGATATTAGTAAGGTTATTTATATAAATTAAAAATAGAGTAGGGCCCAATACACTGTCCTGAGGGACTCCAAAAGATGTTTCTAGGTCCCGACTCACGTAAGTTCCAATTTTAACCCTCTGAGTGCGCTCCTGTAGATAATTCGTAAGTAATTTTAATGGGGCTTCACGGAAGCCAATGTTTTCCAGTTTCCGTACGAGGATGGGGACAGAAACGGTGTCAAATGCTTTTTTGAGATCAAGAAAAATGCCTAGGCATTTTTTTCTTGAGTCAAGCTGTTCAATAATACGAGATGTTAAAGCTAATGTTGCATCTTCTGTAGATAATCCGCGTCTAAAGCCATATTGGGAGTTAGAGATAATATTAAATTTGTCGAGATAGTTTAAAAGTCTCGTATTTATTAATTTTTCCAGAACTTTAGAAATTGATGGTAACACAGAAATTGGTTGATAATTATTAGCATCACTTCTGTCCCCAGCCTTGTACACCGGAGTAATCGTAGCTTTTTTAAGAAGAACAGGGAATACACCTAAGTTGAAGCACAAATTTGCTAGGTGACTGAGTACAGGAGCAATAATATGATGACACATTTTGAGGAATTTAGTTGGAACATTATCCCAACCAGGAGCGCTATGTGTTTTCAAACTTATAATAGTAGCTGATACTTCAGCAGGATCTGTATCCAATAGTACAAGGGATGAGTTATGGGATAAATGACGAGACGGGCTAGCGATAGCATATTGAGAATTGTTAGCTTTAATATTATTCGCCAACTCACTTCCAGCACTAGCAAAGAAATTATTTGCAAAATTGACAGCCTCATCAGGTGTGGATTTAGCTAACAGTAGCTCGTTGCAATTTGATTTAGCGGTTTCGTAATGGGTGATCGTTTTAATTGTTTTCCAGAGTGCTTTTGTATTTTTAGCAGTACTGGCTAATCGCTCCCTATCATATTTACGTTTTAATTTTTTTATCAGATTATTACAAAAGTTGCGATATCGCTTGTATGTTATTCTTAAAATTTCATTATATGGGTCGGACCTTAGTTTTAATTGCATTTTATTTCGATTCTTGATACACTTAAGAATACCAAGACTCATCCAGGGTTTTACGGCTCTCTGTTTGTTGGGGATGGCGTGTACTGATTTACCCTTTTCTAGGGACTCTGCTAACCAACTTAATAGCTGTCTGGTTATTAATACCAGATCATTACATAAAAGCAATGTAGCTAAATTCTTTTGTAAAAGAACTCTGTATGATTTATCGAAATCAATAATCTCAGTAGTTTTTTGACACTGATCTTTATTTTTAACCTTAGATCTGGATCATTTCATGTTAAAGATTAATAAACTTAAATATAGTGCTAATATAGCCGTCCTAAATACTTCAATTACAGATCATTTAACAGTATTCCTAACTATTTAGTTTACACTATATTTAAGTTTATTAATCTTTAACATGAAATTATCCAGACAACTACCTCCACCAATTAAATAAGAGAAAACTGGTAAAGTAACTTCAAAACGGCTTTTTAGTTCACTGTATTTGCGAAATTTGCGTCAGCCACGTGTGCCTTTCATAAATACTCTATGAAATAATTATATATTGCCCAATATATGGCAAAAGGCTCGCCCCCTATTACATGGGACCTAACGTCGTCGGCGAAAGGTTGGTGTACGCCTCTGCCACTCCCCCCTTGGGGAATGAAGACGTGACGGTGTTTATGAAATAATTATTTCTAAGGAAATCCGCGTACAGGTTTATCTAAATATTTTCTTCTAATTTTGTATAAAAAAGAGACTTGAAACAGCGTGACCTTATCTAATATGAAAATGATAAATAACGTAATAATGCGACTTTAATACGTCAGTAACTAAAGGCGGTACACCCCGATAGATGGCGCTAACCCACTAGTGGTGAAAACTGAATATGAAACATAATTTGCAATACAAATCTGAAACGCGCACGAAGCGTTTACGCGGCGCATAACTTTTAGTATTATCTGAAACTTCAGATTTAAATTTAAATATCAGCTTTAATAAATGTGACGATGGCTTGGTCAAATGATCAGAGAGTAGGCTGCTCTGCTAACTGGATTGAGTAGTAGCGGGTTCAAATTTGCACAGACCAAATGAAGCGATCTACAAATTTTTATTTGTGAACACGAAAAAAACGGTTGTTAGTACCTGTAAAACAATATATTTTTACTTACCATAAACTCTTTTGGTAACGAGTGCTGGATTACTTCCAAACCTTTTTTATCACTTCAATCCACTGCTGTTATTATCTTGAAGAGTCTTTAAACTTTAACTTTTCTCTGATTGAAGAGATCTTGTTAAACAACATCCCGGTGCTCTTTTGTAGTGGCTCTCAACTTCAGCTTGTTTCAGCCGAACCAACTTCAACTTGCTTAATTCGAAAGGAGTCGCATTGAGTTACAAATTCTGCTACGAGTGGGTACTTTTCTTAGTAAGAATCTTAATTGAAAACTATTTTGCTTGAGATTTCGTCCAAAGGTAAAATTACAGTGCGCTACTAATCAAATATGTGTTCTTACAAAAAAAAAATAAACACTATCACCTATTATATTCCCAAAGCGGGGGTAGCAGAGGTATACTGTATACACCCACTTTTCGCCGACGATGTTAAGTCTCCCGTGTTGCCATATAGGTAGCGGCCACAATTCAAGACTCCGGACTAATACTGGGAATTTTTCGATAGAAAAACTATGTGTCTAAGTAAGCTGATTCCCTTTTCGTACATTCGGTCTTTTAAAAGTAAATAAGTAAGAAATTCAAATAATAAAAAAACGGACAATATTAATTGTCCGTTTTTTCCATCTGCTATCAACATATTTTTTTTTGGAATGTATATTGATAAATTCCAATAAAAAAATATGTTGGAACCAGATCTATCTACTACTATTACTACATCATCACGCCAGATCCCTTGCGGGATAGGCAGAAAGTACAGAGTTTTAACAGTTCCTTTCCTTACATACCTCTCTGGCTTTCTCCACTCCCATAGTTCGTCTCATACTCGCTCGCCGGTTACAGAGACTTGACTACTATCTATCTATCTTCTATTAAGGAGGTTATTTAATTATTAAAAAACGATAACTTAAACTGAGAAAGCGTTAAATGAGTCATCCGATGTTGAAAATCTAAAATAGCACGCTTTTGTGTGTGTAAGGCTTTACAGCTTCACTGGAAGGGCAAGCTTGTAATAACTACGTTGCAGCTGAAAGGGCTAAAGGGGCAACTACCACAAGAGTCAAGGAGGATCAAGAGGACATAAAATAGGTGTCTCAAATATCGCAACTGTTATATTTGGATCTCTTTACCCCCGTGTACATAGATTTTGCCAGCAACTACCTGCGTGTGGAGCCGATTTAATGATTTCTACACCGGCCATGATAATAATAGATATCGCAACTACCCCTCGTTAAATGGACATGTAAATGATATATATAACACCGTAGCTTGGTTTGCAACATACGATTGGTGAATTAGTCTAGCAAACTCATTACTCCGGCGATCTCCAGTGATAAAAAACGGCTGTGACCGCCATCCAATAAACATAACTTTCGTAACGTCTGCTCACTGGTGCGCAACTATACGAAGCAGGTATGCTATAAATTCTCGAAACACCACCGGGACGAAAGTACTACACGGTGCCTTTTAGAGATGGATAAATGAACATTTCTTTAGCCCACACAATAACTTAGGCGCAAGGAATCATGTTTGCGCACTAAGTTAGCTCAATTGTTCTACAGAGTCTCAACGGCCGTTGGTTTTGCAAACGATGTATTCACTGACACGTATGGTAGTAAGAGCTAGGTATATGGGTTACTTAATTTTTAATTTGATCTGACGGACGATTTGGCGCAATGGTTAAGAGCTTAAGCTACTTCGCCCACTCCGTTGAATAGTCGCGGGTTCGATTCCCGCATGGGACACAATCTTTGTTCTGGTCTGGGTATTTGTGTATGTGAATTTTCATGGTTAGAAACCCATCGAAGACACAGGTCATTCGGGCGTATAGAAAGAATTTGGGAAGGAAGAATGACTAAACAGATATGCATTGAACAGGTGGATTTTCTACCGTGACTATTTCTTACCGTGAACAAAAGACCGTGTCTTATTTAAACGGTAAGTCAAGTTTCCGTAACCGGCGAAAAAATCAGAGGTTTGTAAGGAAAAACATGTTGGAAATCTATACTTTCTACCTACCCCGCACGGGTATATTGTAATAATAACTAATATAGAGAGAATCTCTAAAATACCTATGCGGTATAGCGAAGTGCAGTTGGTTGTTACGTAGTAAGAAAGCGCGAATTCGCAACTTAACGTTATTACCTATCCCTAGTGCTTTTCAGAAAGCAGCCATCATACGCAATGGTGTGCAGTGACGCGTGGAATTGTTGAAAAATAGCGCCATAAAACTAGCTCCTATAACATACTGCGATGATACCCCTATATTTTAACACCGAGTGTCGGGATTCTTTTATAGGATAGAAAATTAAAGGCAAGAATAGGTAGGTAATAGGAATTCATAAACTGACGTAAGATCCCTTGTGCAAGGATAAAGCACATTTTTTTTATTTTCATAAATAGATAAGTAAAACATATTTTACAATTGTTTGAGACACAAGGAAGTCTATGTTCTTCTCCAGGACGCAACCTCCTTGACAAATTTTGTCAAAATCTGTTCACTGATTTTGGGCGTGAAAAGGTAACAGACACGCAGACACACAGAGTTATTGTCGAATTTAAAATGTTAGTACGAATTTGTATGGATTGTACTAGTGATTTTATAATGAATAAACATAGCCGATCAGTTGCTTAGATGGTTATAAAATCATATTTAAATGAAATAATAATCGATCAATTTACCGTAGAAACTTTGACATTGCGATGTGTCTGAACACACACGTGGATATATCTAAACTGATTTATTAAAATATATCTGTCTATCTATATCATCACGCAATCCCTTGCGGGATAGGCTGAGAGTATAGAGAATTAAAATATATCTTATAGCTAAACTAGCGCCGTATTACATTATTAATGCACAACTAGAGATCACATGTTTGACGTTTAAACACTCCTGAAGTTCCTGTTAAAAGTGCCATTGTATATTGCTAGTCTAGAGACTGGAAACGATAAAAAATAAACGCCGACATGCTTATATTCCCAAAGCCAGGGTGGCAGAAGTGTACTGTGTTTTTCACCCACGTTTCGACAACGATGTTAGGTCCCAGGTAAAATAATCTAAATATTCTTATACCTGTAAAAATTGGTTCATTAGTACATTTTTTTATACCTGACTCTCTTCACTACTTTAAGAAAAAGTATCATTTCTAGCGTAACTAAAAATCCGTACTCAAATTATAAATTCGAAAGTAACTCTGTCTGTCTGTTTGTCTGCTTTTTTTACGAATTAACCAATGAACAGATTTTGACAAATTTGGCATGGAGATACATTTTAGCCGAAAGAAGGATATATGCTATTTTATTTGTATCTCAAAAAAACAATTTAGAGTGTGAAATAGGGGATGAAAGTTTATATTGGGAAAACGTTATTATTCCAGTTAGGTTAATGAAAATATATATATAGACTTTTGGTAAGAAATAAGGTACAACGTTTTTAGCGTTTTTGAAAAATCATCCCTGAAGGAGATAAAACTCTACTACACCTATGTCAAATTACAGAATAATCGCGTGCGCAGCCGTGGGTAGCAGCTAGTATACTATAAATTCATTTTTCTATCAAGTATATGTAGCAACCCAACTCACAAATTCACATCGATCAACCCCGTCATATATTTTGCTACTCTAGCATAACTAAGTAGGCATCACATGATCCATAAATATCACATGAAAATTCTAGTTGCCTATTTTCTCATAAAAAATGAAAATTCAAAATATATTTTGCTTGGAAACAAACTTAGTTCGAGTTTGGTTGCATGCAACATTTTTTGTTAATAGAAAATCCTTGTTGGAGCTTACATTTTAATAATATACTAGCCTTGTTCCTAATGGAATTTACCATGCATAATATTTTTAACTAAATATTTGTAATAGCCTTTTTAAGTCCTTAGGAGATTATTCTCACCTTCGTGCTTCTAGACCTTCGGCACCTTAAATGTTAGTTTTATTTATCTATCTATCTACATATATCATCATGCTAGATCCCTTGCATGATAATATAGATAGATTCCAGGCAGAGAGTACAGAGTTCGATTTTTTCTTGATAGACCTCTCTGATTTCCTCAAATCTTATAGTTCCGTCTATAAGAAAAAATAGCTTTCTTGTTACGAAGGGCTAATTTTGCACTCATTAGTTATATCAAATTCATCAGATATATGCTTGCCGGCCAAAGCGATGTCACTAGTCGTGTGTTGGTTCTAACCTTCTGTACTTCATGGTTCTAGCCTCCGCGCCGGGTATCAGTCGAAAAAGATGACCAAGCGCAAACACAGATATATTAACCAACTTCAACCTTGACGCCTTATAGACACGTTGTACTATAATTTAAACAACATAGAATACACTTTGAACATATTATAGGGTTGTTACCTAGCCTCATTCCATACAGGATCGCTAACGTAAACCATTTTCACAAATACAACTAAGCCCTAATCCTACCGCGCGATGTTAAATTAAAATTCTGCTTTAAGGCCATGGTGCAATAACGCGGCCATTTTGAATTTTATCGAATATATAACGTTAACATTTTTTTGGTAACGTTTGTACTGAAATGTTATCAAAAAACTGTACACATATTTCGTCCTTTTTTGCAATTCATCAGAAACATCACTAATATTAAAAACAAGAAAGATTTGTTCGTTTGTAATCAATAAACTCTGAAAGCACTGAACCTTAGAAAGCCACATCATTCAGAAGTTACATATACTCCATAGGGGTGAGAAGCCGCGGAAAACAGTTAGTCAGTGATAAAATAAATAAAAATACCATGCCAAACTAAATAGTTACAGATACTAAGGGAAAGCTTAACAATGTAATCATGATCAAATCTTTCTTGGGAAAGATTCAAGAGTCGTCGATAGGAAATCAAACGTTGAAGGAGACTAGAGGTTTATATTGTATAATTTATTGCCAAATGGCATGACCGGATTTGCTGTATAAACGTGATTCAGCAACCAGCATCAAAACCTCTGAACTTTCGCATTTACTCTAATTTTATGTCCCTTAACAACACAATAGATTTCTTCCTGCCTCTAAGCAGTTCCATCTGCATTTAAGTTTAAATCTACCGATAAACATTTTTCAGTTGTAGGCCTTCCAACATTATCACCATTTCTATAACCCATTGCAATTCCCAACATCATACAAGCAAAAAATATTTTTTTAACTATCTAAACTTTAACTATCTATATCATCACACCAGATCCCTTGCGGGGTAGGCAGGAGTTCCATCAGGTTCGTTCCTTACAGACCTCTAGCTTCATCCAGTCTTATAGTTCGTCTCATACACGCTCGCCGGTTATAGAGACTCTTAACTTGGCCTACAAATAATACACGATTTATTTGGTTATGGTAAAATAGTATAGGTGTTCCTCGGTATTTACATGCTACCGGGTTTATTCCTTTCAAAAAAAAAGAAAACCTTGTTTCTTTATTATCAGAATATACGCGACAACGCGTAATAAAAGGATAATGCTTAAGGAAAGTAATCTCCTAGAGTATTGTTGTATGAGCGGTGAACAGAAAGAAATAATTATATTTAGAGGATATTGCTTAGTGGGAAACGAGAAACAAAGAATAATATTTAATCTGATACTTTTCATTTGGATTATTCAAACAAGGAATTATATTGGCCTTACTTTATTTCAAGATAGAGAATAGTATTATTTTGTTTATTATTTGATTTTCGTTCCTGCAGGTGTGTACAGCTTTGCAGGTAGAAATGACTAGTTATATAATGAGTGAGAGATATCGATCCAAGAATATGGCGTCATGTGGTATAAATTTCCAATTTGATGGTTCTAGGTATTTAAGTATTCTAGGGGTACATTTTTACCTGTTTCGCACATTGCTTTGTAATTACAAGGTCATAGGTTCAAAACCTAGGTCGGATAACGAAAACTACCCAATATAAGTCCGGAGCAATAAGCTTGCCCCTTGTTACATGAGGGTCGTCGGCGAAAAGTAGGTGTATTCAGTATGCTTCTGCCACTCCTGCTTGGGCAATATTGGCGTGATGGTGTTATGAGAAACTAAAAGAACGTTAAAACAATAGCAACGACCAGCTCAATTATTGCGCCTAGAGCATATGCTATTACGCCACTGATTGTAATGTTATCCCGCCGAAAGGCAGCTTTCACAAATAGAAATGGAAGAGAATAGGATGTACTACAGTACTCGTATGTTCTATAGTTGAAAAACGAAAAGTTCGACACGCGTGAAGAAGCTTCATTAATTCATGCAACACAATTCATCCATACTTAAAAATTCGATTTCTATAACATCACGTAAATTAATTCAGCATAATACAGCCCGTAGCGGCACGAATTAATATAAAATTAAAATAACTGCGCCGATTAATTAATAATGTAAGAAAAATAACATTAAAAGATTGTTCTCATAAAGCTTCGGTGGTAGGGTTCCAGCTGAAAGCGATTCTTGAGTTAATAAGTTTGCTTGAAGTAGCTCAGAATCAGAATCAGAATATTTTTTATTCATGTAAACCATTACAGTATTCACACATTTCAGTCAAAATAGTACAAAGACTCTACCACCACTTCGGAATGTCATTCCTGTGGAGAAGAAGGGCAAGAAACTCCACGGTTACTCTTTTAAAATAATATTTTTACAATCTTTCCATCTACATTTTGTTGTGGGGTATGGGACAACAATGTAGTATCCGGTGAGTCTAAATTAAATTAACCAAGTTAAACTATTCATGTGAATGGCTACATGGTTATCTCATTTACAGATAAAGAAATGAGGAAGAAAAATGATAAATTTTATTTAACTACTAGAAGGAAGAGAGGGAATAATAAATAATAATCGCTGAACATGTTATCCACATTCTAGTGGAGCTGGAACATCACCTATCCAAGCATTTTTATCTTTTAAATAATCATCAAGAATATAGTAAGCTCGCTTGCAGAGCGTACGTTTAATACACGATTAGAATTTATTTTCAATAAGTTGAGTGACGTCAAGTGGAATTTTATTATAAAATCTAACACAGTACCCCATGAAAGACGTTTGAATTTTAGACAGACGAAATTGCGGTTGATCCAATTTATTTCTATGTCGCGTGTTATAGCAATGCCTATCACCTAGCTGATTAATAAATTTTTCCGTGTGTACATTATGTTTTCATAAATATACTGACATGGGACCGTCATAATTGGCTTCTTTAAACAATTCTCTCAAAAAGTCGCGACTACCTAAGTTATAGATGGCCCTAATAGCCCTTTTTTGTAACATAAAAATAGAGTCAATGTCAGCTGCCCTACCCCACAATAATATACCGTAAGACATGACACTATGAAAGTAACTGAAGTAGACCAACCGCGCGGTGTCCACATCAGTAAGCTGTCTGATTTTTCTTACGGCATAGGCAGCGGAACTGAGTCGTTTACCTAAAGTCTTAATATGAGGGCCCTATTGCAACTTAGAGTCAAGCGTAATCCCTAAGAAAGCTGTATCATTTATAAACTCAAGTTTCTCGATATTAAGTATAATATAACATGCAGTACTTTTCACATTCGGTAAAGAAAACCGTATACATTTAGTTTTCTTGTTATTAAGCACTAAATTGTTGCATGTGAACCAATTATGTACTTGAAGAATAGCGTCATTTACCTCGTCTAAGTTATTTACATGTCTACCTACTTTAAAGATCAAAGAGGTATCACCAGCAAACAACACTACCTTCGCCCGCCCCTCAACTTCTCGAGGCAGGTCATTTATATATAACAAAAATAGAAACGGACCTAGTATCGATCCCTGAGGAACACCCATTTTGACTAAATCTCCTAGAGATTTCATTTCGTTTATTTGAACACACTGTTGTCTATCTCCTCCTAAGTAAGATTTTAGTAGATTTAGTGCTTTACCTCGGATTCCATAATGCTCTATTTTAAGCAACAGCGTTTCATGTTCAACACAATCAAATGCCTTCGACACGTCGCAAAAGATGCCAATGGCGTCCTGGGAGTTCTCCCAAGCATCAAAGATATCTTTTATTAAGGTCACACCGGCGTCGGTAGTACATCGTCCTTTGGTGAAGCCATATTGTTGGTCGTGAAGGATGTTATTAACGTTGAATTGGTCTAACATTTGAATAAGCATTATCTTTTCAAACACTTTGCTGAGCACTGGCAAAACAGATACAGGCCTATAGTTGTTAGTGATATGTATGTCGATCTCAGGGGAATCTTAATATATTCTCGGAGCACAATGAAAACACAGTAGTACGTTACAACGTCTAATTGGCAAGAGAGAGGGTAGACATTTTTCATGTTCTAATATCTAAACTTACGAACTACCCACATATATTACACCTTCACCCTTAATTTAGTACATACAATAATTAATTAACCTCCTGACCATATCTTACTACCGGTCTCCTAATTCGCTTGAGAGGTACCACTGGTGGCTCGGTGGAGTTTGTATCTACACTATCATTATCACTACCGTCAACCCCTGCTTCCTCTTCCGCCTCTGCATTACCACTCGGTGGGTCGTTCTCCTCTGGTTTAGTCTGTGTCATAATGGGTACCTTAATGGGTATGATATTTCTTTTTTTTATTTGGTCTAAATGTCTTTTAACCGGTGGGCCATTTTCCCTACCTACCACAAAATGACGGGACCCTACTTTATTTTGTACGCGGCCGGGTAACCACGTGTTTCTTCCCCCATAGTCTCTCAGCAAAACCTCTTCTCCTACGCTAACCGTTCTTTCCTTCCCCCTTTTATAAAAACCTTGTTTCTGTTGGGCGTTATGTACTTTGTCTTCTCTCGTTCTGTCCGCCTTTAACAGATCCAATCTTGATCTAAGTGACCTGTGCTGCAACAACATAGCTGGTGATGAACCCGTCGTGTTATGAGTTACGTTCCTGTACGCCATCAAATATGTCTGTAGTGCTGCATCCAGATCCACCCCATCTCTCATTGACTTCCTAATGGCACGCTTGCATAATTTGACGGCTCCTTCCGCTGCACCATTTGATGAAGGATGATACACCGCGGTGAACGTCAATGTTATGCCATTATTAGCCATAAAATCAGCATACTCTTTACTCGAAAATGGTGGCCCGTTATCCGATACAACCTGTTTAGGTAATCCAAATCTTGCAAATGTTTCCCGTAATACTTTTATGACACTTCCAGCCGTCGTCCGTGACATTTGGAAGATTTCGATCCATTTAGTAGTAGAATCTATAATTACCAGGAAGGTTTTACCATGAAATGGCCCCAAAAAGTCTACGTGTATCCTCGACCACGGTTCCGATATATACGGCCACGGATGCGGTGGTGCGCGCGGTGGATCTGGGTTCTCTGTTGCGCACGTGTAACATCCATGGCATGTGCTTTCGATATCTGCATCAATACCAGGCCACCATACGAAACTCCTGGCCATGCTTTTCATTTTCACGATGCCTAGGTGTCCCGTATGCAATTCCTGGAGTACATCTCTCCTAAGAAACTTAGGCATCACCAACCTATATCCCCAAACGACACAACCGTCATCGGCATATAGTTCATGTCGTCTGTGAAAATATGGCTTCAGCGCCTCATCACTAACATGCCGTGGCCACCCCGATTGTACGTACATATAAACTTGTCGTAATACTTCGTCCTTACCCGTGTGCTCCTGTACCAGTTTCCTAGTCACGGGTAAGAACTTCTGTATAAAATTTACATATGTAGTTTCCAGGGCCGGTTTCTTTTCCACTTCCACGGGTAAACGTGACAAGGCGTCCGCTGCGTTTTTATCACTCCTTACGTATTCTATGTCATAGTTATACCCCGACAATATAACCGCCCAGCGCTGCATTCTGCTCGCCGCCATTATTGGTATACCCATTTTGTGACCAAAAATCGATACCAATGGTTTGTGATCGGTTCTCAATATAAATTTCCTACCATATAAGTACTGATGGAATTTTCTTACTCCATAAATGATGGCTAAAGCTTCCCTCTCGATCTGTGAGTAGGCCTTCTCCGCTGAATTTAATATTCTTGAGGCATACGCTATGGGCCGCTCGCCGTGCGGCGTCAGGTGTGAGATGACCGCTCCGACCCCTACGCTGCTCGCGTCCGTGGTCAACACCAACGGCATCTCACTCGAGTAGTGAGCTAACACCTCACTGGAAACCAAAAGTTGCTTCACCTCATTAAATGCTTCCTCGTGTCTCGTCTTCCACTCAAACCTTACATCTTTTTTAAGAAGGTCATATAATGGTGACATCAACGTACTCATCCGTGGAATAAATTTGGCATAGTACATAACTAACCCGATAAATGACCGCAGTTCTGTGACATTCTTGGGTACCGGTGCTTCTCTGATGGCCTGTACTTTTTCTGGGGCCGTATGCACGCCTTGTGAACTAATCACAAACCCTAGATAAGTCACAGCATTGGCGAAAAATGTACATTTATCCTTTCTAATTTTCAGGCCATACCTCTGTAACCTACCAAAGACTTCGTGCAGTGTCCTCATGTGATCTTCATCATCCACCCCCGTTATGATTAAATCGTCAAGAAATACACCTACCCGAGGCATATCGGAAAAAAGTTGTTCTAATTTTCGTTGAAATATCCCAGGACTCGAAGCTAGTCCATATATTAGTCTATTATATCGAAATAAACCTTTATGCGTATTAATGACTGTATATTTCTTAGAGTCGTCCAACTCTAGTTGTGCATAGGCCTGCGATAAATCTAATTTTGTAAAACGTTGCCCCCCTTCTAATTTAACTAGTAAATCTTCTACTCGAGGCAAGGGAAAACGATCCACCTCCAGACATTTGTTAAGTGTCAATTTAAAATCGCCGCATATCCTAATAGACCCATCTTTCTTCATTACTGGCACGATAGGAGTCGCCCAGTCCGATGTAGAAACAGGTGTGATGATGCCATCCCGCACCAGCTGGTCCAACGCGCACTCCACCGGCTCACGCATCGCGTACGCCAGCGGTCTCGCTCGCATGAACACGGGCCGGGCTCCCTCTCGCAATTGGAACCCCACCTTGCCACCGGTGTATCTACCCAAACCATCGGAGAATACTTCACAGTATCTGGAACTAAATTTTTTTAAGTCAAATATAATATCTACCTTACCTACATTATGACAATTAGCTAACGAAAACTTGATACCTAACTCGTGTAACCATTGCCTACCGATCAAACTTGTTTTCCCTCGATCTATTATGTATAAATCTAAATTCCGACATTGACTACCGAACTTAACTGTAGGCGTTATTTTACCCACAGGTACGACTATTTCACCTGTGTAATACCTTAAAATTAAATTTGTTTTCTTAAGTTCACATCGCTTAAATTTTTTTAAATAACAATCATGACTAATGCACGATATCGCGCTGCCCGTATCTACCTCCATATCTAAGTTAACTTGTTCAATGTTTACATTTATGGTGTATGGTCCAAACTTTTTTAAATAATTAGATGTGAGTGCATAGTTATTTACCTCGTCACTGTCACTATTGTTCTCTTTTAGGTAATTTCGTTCGCCGTCTAGCACGTTAAAAAGTGGGGCATTTCTTTTAATATTAGGACACATCCTCTTTAAATGCCCTTCTTTGTTGCAAACCCGGCACACGTATTTCCTAAATTTGCAATCATGCCTTTGATGCTTGCCCCCACATACGGAACACCTCTCCGGGCCATAACTCATCTTGTCGATGTCAAATTTCGCTTCGCTACTCGCTCCGCTCTTACCACTTGTACCACCGGACATTCTCTGCGACGCGGCCTCCTCCCGGCTACGGTGGCTCGATACCGCTGCTCGACGATACGCTCGCTCACTCCCGACGCGCTCCTTCCTCGCCACCAGCGCTCTCGCCGCCAGCTGATGCACCTCCTGCGCCGGAGTACTGCTACCCCTCCCGCGAGTACAGTTCTCCACCGACGCCGCATTGGCCTCGGCTGCTTCCATCGACACGGCTATTTTATATCCCGCATCGAATTGTATGTCGTCCTCGGTGAACAGGCGCTCCCTGATGTGCTCGTTAACCAACCCGCACACGAATTGGTCTCTCAAATTCTCGGTTAGGTTTTCCGCTGAGAATCTACAATGTTTCGATAGCTTTTTTAATTCTGATACAAACTCAGCTATACTTTCCCCGTCCCGTTGGATCCTCTGCCGAAACTTAAACCGTTCCGCTAGAAGACTCGGCTGTGGTTGTAAATGTCCTCGCATCAGCGTCACTAAGCATTCGAAAGTTTTTGTTGCCGGTTTATCTGGTGTACACAAATTCACCATAAGTTCGTATGCTTCGGCACCGACCACCGTTACTAACGTTGCCACTTTCACTGATTGCTTTACATCATTAACCACAAAGTATTGTTCTAAACGGTCAATATACAAGTCCCATTTGTCCTTGTGTATGTCGAATTGTTCGATCTTTCCCACGGCCATTATACACAGTATATTATTAAAAGTATCGCCGATTATTAACGATACACACGTAGATTTCGTTTATATCTCGTCGCCAGTTGATATGTATGTCGATCTCAGGGGAATCTTAATATATTCTCGGAGCACAATGAAAACACAGTAGTACGTTACAACGTCTAATTGGCAAGAGAGAGGGTAGACATTTTTCATGTTCTAATATCTAAACTTACGAACTACCCACATATATTACAGTTAGGATCACTACTATTGCCGGATTTAAACAGTGGTATTACTTTACTAAACTTCATTAAATCCGGGAACTCTCCCTGATCTACACACATACTAAAAATTAAAGCTAAGTGAGGCGCGATTGTATGAATAATTGATTTACATACTTTAACAGACATGCCATCTTCTGTTATTTTTATTATTAGATTATTGAAGACTTTAATAACAGACCGTGCACTAGTATATTTGAACCTAAACTCTACAGGACAAGGACCAATTCTTTTTAAACAAATGAAACCGCAAGGCTTGAAGAGGATTTTAAATATTTAGTCGTCTCTATTGGAATATTAGTAAAAAATCTTTCAAATTTGAGAGCTACTTCTCTGTCTGTGTTAAAGAGACCGCGCGGAGTCTCAAGGGTGAAGTCTGTACTGCGTCGTGTAGACCTCCCGGTTTCATTATTAATAATTTTCCAGGTGGCCTTTATTTTATCTATCTATCTATCTATCTATCTATAACCTCACGCCAGGTCCCTTGCGGGGTAGGCAGAGAGTACAGAGTTCCAACAGGTTCTTTCCTTACATACCTCTCTGGCTTCCTCGACTCTCATAGTTCGTCTCATACACGCTCGCCGGTTACGGAGACTCTTGACTTTTCCATCAGATAAGACTCGGTTTATTTGGTCGTGGTAAGATAGTCTAGGTCTTCCCCGGTACCTGCATCCTTCCACTTTCACATTGTATATCTGTTTTGTCATTCTTTCCTCTGGCATTCTTTCTAGATGCCCGAACCAACGGAGCATGCCCTTTCTCATCTTTACACCGATACTATCTTTCATACCTACTCGCTGTCTTACTACGCTGTTGCTAATGCGGTCGGTCAGCTTTATTTTATCATCTGTAGATTTAATTTTTTTACTTATGTGAAGCGCTTTAGCTGCCTTACACACTCTTCTAAACGTTTTGGAATAATTTGTAACATACCTTGTAAAGTTTTCCCAAAATCATAATGAAAACATTATGATTTTGGGATTTGAGATCATATAATTCAAAGAGCCTCTCCCTACTTCTACGAATTCCCGTAGTAGCCCAATCACTGAAGATATACTTGGACTTAATATATTTCATTTTAACAGGAAAGCTACTAGTAAATTCCTTTTGTATAATCGAAAAGAAGTCAGCATAGGATCTACTAGGATTTTTTGGAATATACTTGAAAACACCTAATTTATTACCTAAAACCCTATTAAATTTATGCAGATTCTTAGGTGTTATATGTCTACATTTAGAGTTAATACCCTTTTGTGGTGTAATATTATTAAAGGTAACTGATTGTTCTGTGTGATCTGATGGGAGATAGTTAACTACTGCTTGATCTATGTAATTGCAATTACAAAAAATATTATCGATGCATGTAGCAGAAGTTGCTGTTATTCGAGTCGGTTCGAAAAAAACGTTAATTAATTTAAAAGAATTAAATAAACTTATGAGTCTGTCAGTGTGCTATGTTTGTTCTAAAATATTTATGTTTAAGTCACCGCAAACTTCAACAGATTTGTTACTCATGAAAGTTTTATTGAGCACATCTTCCATTACAGATTCAAATGATGAAAAATTCTGACTGTTTGGGGGTCTGTATACACACACAATAATATGTTTATCCAGCTCAACACAAGAAATTTCAACACACTGTTCAACTGACAGCCCAACTATATCACTACGTTCTCTGGACTTCAAATTTTTTTTTTCCAAAATTAATGTACGCCCATGAAGCCTGGATTTACGACTACAGCAACTTAAGACCAAATAATTTTCATAATTGACTAATATTTCATATGATTTAAGCCAATGCTCACAAATACAAACAATATCATATTTTGTCTTTTCCAAAAATAACTCAATCTCTAATGATTTTGAAGAGAATCCTTGTATATTCTGATGGAATAGTTTCAAACTACCAGGCCTCTCTTCCTCCCTATTCAAAGTATGCGAATTGCTAGAGGTACTCCAATATACTTCTGTTGGCAACCTCTGTCGTTTAAACAGTTTATTACAGTATTATTAGAAAAACTATATACTACTGGCTCGTCTCTTATCCTAGATATTGTTATATTACTTATAACAGAGTTAATATTGTAAGCTAACAAATTAGCAATTTTTAATTTACATTTCTTAGGAAGGAACATCGCTTCCTGAGTCAATTTAAACCCACTAACAAACTTGTTAGTGTCAAAAAATAAAACATTGTCATTATAACTTGACAACATGTACATAATATTAATAATATTCAAATAATGAATAAATTTATTTTGTTTTTCTGACAAGTAGTCAGAGTAAGGAAAAGCACATAAAATTAATTTCCCGAATTGCAATTGCAATAAGGTGTTAATACCATCCACAATATCCTTTTTTTGTATACCAAGGCTGTTTCCTAATAACAAAACAACTGTAGTTGTACTATCCATTTTTGTCTGTGAAATCCTATCTATTAATGAATTATAGGGTAAATTATGATAACAACAGTTGGTTACGTTGTGGTTAAATTTACTATGTAAAAGTGAACCAAAGCCTGTCCCAATTTGGTCGGAGAAAACTAGTGTTTTGCAACCCACTGTAGGTTGAGTGAATTTTTGTACAGGTGTTACATGCCTGGACCCAGACGAGGATGTCAAGGGGGTACAGGTACATGAGAGATTGTTGGTCAGAGACTCATATCTCTCCGCATTATATTTCACTAAATCGATCAACTCACTAGCTTCCTGCATGCGGTGACATAATTGTATCTGAGCGGCTTCATATTTAGCAAAGATATCCTTTAAAGTTAATTCCCTAACTAACAATTCATTTCGAAATTGTTGAGTATCTAAATCATACCTAGATTTGTTGTGTTCTAATTCCTTGGCACATGAATCTAGTTTATTTATTAATTGGAAGAATATCGATATCATATCGAATCGGATTAGTATCTAAACCAAACATCAATAAATCAGCTCGACAATCATCTAAGGCTACTAACAGCTGGGGCTGCACAGTAGTTAATTGGCATCCACCTACATCAATCGGTATTTGAGGTGACCGTGGCAGAGGAAATAGCAAAGCCGGTGGCAACGTTGTGATGGACGTATTGCGGAACCCAACAATAATAACAGGAGCTTTTAACCCTGCCAAGACACCTGAAGATACTGTTCTCAACCGAGATCCTCTAATACCCAATTCTTCCAGTCTCGGATGTAATTTCGTATGCAACTGATCAAAAGGCCATCAAAGTTACCATCTATTACCATTACCATCGGATTACTAGAGATATTCAAGAGTTGAAGATTTTTAATTTTAGGCCAAGATAACGCAAGTGAGTCAGTCACATCTGTAATGTCATTGTGAGATAGATCTAGTGATTTCAATAATGTAGTTCTAGTTAAAGTTTCCTCTGATAACTTCCTAATATTATTATACGATAAATTTAAGCAATGTAAGAAGGGAGTTTCTAGCTGTCTAATTTCTTTTATCCAAGTAGTTCCAGCAAGATTTAGGTCTCGTACAGTTTTAGGTTCCGTTAGAACATTGTTTATTGCTTTTTCAGATAAGGGATTGAAAAAGCTTTTTAATGTTGACCATTACGCTATCCTCAGCTAGTATATCGATAACTTGATTATAAGATAAATCTACCGAAGAAATAAAGAAATATTGCTTCTGTAACGCTCTTAACGGAGCGTGCTCGAAGAGATTTTGGCTTAAGATCTTTTCTAACATGTGTAATCTCGATCTCTCAAATATATTCTCTGGTAATTAATTGAGTTGGTTTCCACCTAAGTTCAATACTTCCAATTTAATTACTGCTTCAAAAAGTCTATCGCCCCAACGATCGATTTTATTATTCGATAAATCCAAGTACTGGATTTCCGTAGAATTGTGAAAAGCCATTTCATTTATTGACTCGAGTTCATTTCTAGCCAACAGAATGGTGCTTAACTTTGGAAGTCGAGTAAAATCGAGTTCGTTTACGTTCTTAAGAGTTCAACTTCACTAATTTAAGATATTGCAAAGTACTTATAAATTCAGACGAGAAAAAGTTAAACTATAGTTAGTAAGTATAATTTTTCTGAGGCGAGGGTGTATTTTAAAAGAGGACGGAAACAAGTAGCTGTGTTGGTTGTCTGAGAGGTCTATAACTTCAAGGCTTGTTCCGGTGTTGAAGAACTCTCCTTTAAACTCGCTAAATTAGAATTTTTTGAGAACAAATTAACAGGGAGTGCTTTCAATCCTACGTGACTTAAATTAATACTTAATAATGCTTGGTTGTTTTGGAAGACATTTTGAGGTAGAATATTCATATGAGAATATCGGCTAATGTTTAAGTGTGTTAGTTAAGCTCGGGATGAACTGGAATGCGTCGACAGGAATATCGGAAATTTGATTGTCTGTTATATCCAACAACCAAATACTTACCAATTTTAAAGGTTCTCCAACAAACTCAAGTATCCTGTTCTGACTTAGTGATAGAAACTGTAAGGATTGTTCCAACCCGTTGAACACCTCTGCATTCATTCAGTTTAGTAGATTCTCGATAATACCAAAGATGTAACTCTATCGGACACTGCTTTAAGTATATCACTATGTCTAGTGATATACTTAAAGCAGTGTCCGATAGAGGCTACAATAGAATTACTGCTCTATCGAGCAGTAATTGTAGCCTAAATGAATAATGAACGAGACTAGATTTGGCAAACGAGAAAGCGCCGTTGCAGAAATAAGCAGGATGTTATTGTCTCGTAGCAGTAGCGTTTCTAGTCTTACTAGACCGTCTAAAGCGTCATCTTCCACCTGAAAAAAATAAGACACAATTTTACAAAATTAATAAACTTTCAACGCTTCACAATAGAGGTAGTGATAGCCTAATGGTTATACATTCGCCTTGTAATTACGAGTTCCAGAGTTCAAACCTAAACTATCACTAGTAGATTTTTCGAAATATATGTCCGCTTGTCACTGTACTGACACTGTATCAGTGAAGAGAAACATCGACATGACATATAATCTGCTCAAAATAATAATAACAGATTTACTGCCTGGCAACCCAAATATCTCGATATTTGGGTCGTCATGTGTCTGGCGTCATTTACCGAGGTAAAACACAAGTGTACTATTTCCACTTGTACTTTACCAGAATAATAGCTGTAAGATGTATTTATTTTAATAAATACAATACATTATATAACTTATAGTGCGCAATTCATTAACTCCCACGTCCAAATACCGCAACTCAGTCAACCCAACGAACTCTTACGATGGGTTCCCGGAAGCGGTTTTTAAAAAGAAACACTTTATTATCCTGAAAAGGATTTAATTAGAGAACCCGTTCACAAAGTATAATTATGTCCGCTCTCGTTGGCGGTCCGACCCGAACTGGTCTTACAAAAATGGCTGTCGCTAAACATGGATGGATGTTGGGGGCGAGATGCTGGCTAAGCATCTCGTCATCATTAAGGGGTACACTTCACATGTGTAACAACCCCCCCTTTAAGAGTAACATCCGTATAACAACCGGAAGTTACGTGTTAATTCTTAACCTAGGCATTTGTATTTCCTCTACTTCAGATTCATTATTCTGTTCTACATTTGGGGAACGTGACCAAAATGAACATTTCCGTAATCTTTTATAGAGTTTATAAACAATTACAACCAATAATAAGGTTATCAGACAGTAGGTAATAATTGATATTTGTTTATTATTTTCCAAGGTGGGTATATGACTGTTCATGATTTCATTAATGCCAGCAATAAATTTATCTGTTGCTATATCGGGGAGTTTTTCTAAACTTATTTCTGATAACTTCATATATGGTATGTCGGGAAGATGTTTACGGAATTTCTCTATGTTGCAACAAGTATCGTTAATTAATTTAAAACCAGAGATAACCCTTTTTACATTAATGTTAGTGTTTGACTCAGCAACAAGTTCTCTGTTTTTACTGTAGGCTGTGCATTTTGGTTGTAGTTTAAGTATGCCTGTTCCCAATAATTTGAGTTCTGTTAATTCATGTTGACACTCGATTGAAAGCTTAGTGGGTTCTGGTTGGAGGTATATCCATCTATTACCTTGGAGTTTCTGCCAAATGTCTAATTGACCATGTAAAAACTTGGTGACACATTGTTGAGGTAATTTAGAGATGATTTTGGAGAGTATTTCGATTTCGCAAGTAGGGAGGCTTTCAATGGAATGAACATTAACATCATTGCATATATAAATGCGGTTAATTGATTTTATACAGTCTTTCAAATCATTTAGGCATATATACATTGACTTATCTTTACTAATAGCCACAAAGTTACAGGAAGGAATAATCATGGCGTAAGAATTTGGGTTTTCAACATCATGTGGTATTGGCACGGGTATAGACTTATAAACATAATATTCTGTCTTACAAACTAGAGGAATTTTAATTACGAAGACAATTTACTGTCAATAAAGTAACATGATAATGTTGACACATCAATTAATGCATGTATATTATCTAAATCTAAACTTAACGCTAATTCCTTACTTTTAGGTAAGCTTGTTATACTATCAGATAATTCCTTATATAACTGACTTGGAGTGAGGACAGACGGGTGTAGGCTGTGACTCTTAGTAAGCATAATAGAATTCACTATGTCATCCAGCTTGAATGATAAGGTAAGAAGACTGGATCCCAATACATTATACATTTCATTTAATTTTGATCTGATGACCAATTCATCGGTTACCATCGACAAGTTATTAAAACTATTAGATAATTCTGTAACAACGCTATTCAAACGAATTTCATTTAATTGAATGGTTACTAAAGTTTCATTCTGACGTAAAAGCGCTGATTTTGTCAGTAATATATTTTCCTTGAATAAAGAAGCAAGTTTTAAATTATTATTTTCTAATGTTTGAATGGCATTACTATAGTTTATAGCGTCATTTTCATCCATCGTGCCTATGATTTGTTTAAGCGCGGATCCGATACCAGCAAACCAGGCTGATCTTTTATCACGGTCTGATATCAAATGTGAAAAGGAATCGTAATCTCTCAAAATATCTTTTAACCGAAGAGTAAGCGGTTGCAATATGTTTAGGCACTCGGTGTCTTCTATCAAGTCTTTTTGTAAACAAAGGGTTTGCGTTATGTATAGAATGTTTTTAATATTCTCTATATGTGGATGTATATAAGATATATCCTCTGGCACTAAAATATGAAGGAAATCGTCAGATGTCTTGATTGTTCCGATAGGATCGAAGTAGATACCTGGACTGTCAGTCAGTGGTTCCAGAATATCTTGCGTCGCAATGGATAGGCTTGATATAGCTATCCTGCAATATAATACGAATATACTAAGACTAGGTAAATTAAACAAAATGACTTAAAGCTACTATAAAAATAAACCTAATGTCTCGTTTAGGCCAACTTGACTTCGTCGTAATGATATTTGACGTGTCTACGGTTAATGAGTAAGGTAAGGGTGTTATTACCATTTATTTTGATGACTTTGTACGGTCCTTTCCATATTGAAGATAGGGCTTTCCGAAGCCTGAGGTGATTTTTCAAGTAAACCATGTCTCCTGCTTTGTATTGTACTGCGCGACTATGTTGGTCGTAGTATGTCTTAGATCTAGTTTTTGATTTCAAGATATTTTCTAATGCTTTTTCCCTAGAGTGTCGCATTCTTTGTTGTAACAACCGAACATAGCTACTATAGGTAGGTTCAAGTGTGGCCTCATAAATTGAAGTGGGTATTATGGGTTTATGACCGAATACCAGTTCATATGGGGTGTAATTAGTAGTGGAGTGTACTGTGGTATTATATGTAAACATGGCTGTGAAGACATATCTCGGCCAATTGCTTTGATTTTCGTCTACAAATCGTTTAAGATATTCTTTCAGGGTTGAATGGCTTGTTTCCAGAGCACCCTGTGTTTGTGGATGATAGGGGCTGGACCACAATTGTTTTATTTTTAAAAAACTACATGGTGGTTTAAACAATTCTGCTGTGAAGTTAGTTCCCTGGTCGGTCAGTATATATTTGGGGATACCAAACAAGGTAATAAAGTGCAGTAAACATTCTGTGCTTTCTTCTGCAGTAGCATTGGGAATGGGGTATGCGATGGAGTATTTAGTTAGATCGTCCTGCAGGGTAAGAATATATTTATGATTAACCCCACCACCTTCGGGGAGTGGACCAACTATATCTAAGGCTACGCGTTCAAATGGCTGCGTTGATGTGGAGGTAATTTGCATTGGAGCTCGATTTATTCTTCGCAATGCTTTATTCGTTTGACATTGTTTACATTTTCGAACATAGTTTTCGACATCACTGCGCATATTTCGCCAGTAATATCGTTCTTGGATTCTACTTAACATTCTACTGGAGCCTAGATGACCGGAGATTGGTATGTCATGATTTTCCATTAATACTTTGTTAATTTCCGTAACGGATGGATATATTATAGTATTTTTATAGATATTTATTGTAATATCTGTTCCGTGGAACAAGTAGGTTATAATATTATATATTTTTAGAAAGTTATGCGCATCGAATGGATTACGAAAATCCGTTATACTAAATTCGGTAATTTTATTAGTGACTAATTCCGTTTTTATATTTTTTAGGCTCTTGAAGATGTCTTCGTAGTTACTTCGATCAAAATGATATACTTTGACAAAAAGGAAATAATAATGTATGTTATTACTTTTTAATGATAAAAAGGAGTGCAATGTCCGTTCCTTAGCAAGGATTTCTTGGGAGTCTGGAGAGTTCGCGAGAAGTTCGGGTATGTAATGATTAGACTCGTCAAGATCGATTGAGGTAGGGATAACAGTTGTCCTTAATTTAGTTTTAAGCAGGCTTTCATTGTGCTCATTAATTCTAGTATCAAATTCAGGTAACTTATTCTTCATTATTTTCAGGTATTTGGAGTATGAGTCATCGGAGTCACTACTCACATCAGATGGTGTGGGAATGTTAAAATCATCAGGGAGCTGTAAGTCCTCTAAATTTTCTGGAATTTCTATTCCTTCAGGTAATTCTAAGAAATCAGGTAAGTTTGGAATTTCAGGTAATCCGGGACTTACTGGATCAGGAGGTGCATCTTCGGGCTGCATTATAGCTGGCGTAGGAGCGTCGGGAGTGGTCAGTAAGCACGTTAACAGGTTTGGATTGTAAAGTTGTATTCACTGGATACCGAGAAAGGGCGTCAGCGTTACTATTTACCCTACCTTGTTTATATTGTATGTCGTAATTACCACCGAATTCTTCCAGTTTTAGTCTCCATCTAACTAATTTAGAGCCGGGGTCTTTACAATTAAAAAGCCATTTAAGTGGTTTGTGGTCGGTTATTATAGTGAATTTGTGACCATAGATGTAAGGTCGGAAAACTTTTGTGCCATAAATGATAGCTAAGCATTCTTTTTCTGTGACACTATAATTAGTTTGAGCTTTGTTTAAGACCTGGGATGCGAATGCGATAGGACGGTCCTTTCCTATCTCACCTTGGGAGAGTATAGCAGACATTGCGTAATTAGATGCGTCACAAGTAAGCAGAAAAGGTTGCGTGAAGTCAGGATATATTAAAATAGGTGCTGTTTTCAATTTATTTTTTAGGTTTTCAAAGGCGAGCTGGTGCTGGTTAGTCCATTGAAATGGTGTATCCTTTTTTAAAAGGGAAGTAAGAGGTTTTGCGATTTTTGCAAGCTCTTGAATAAATCTGCGATAGTATGATACCAGTCCTAGAAACGATTTTACATCTTTTTGGCATTTAGGAATGGGAAATTGACTTACAGCTTTTATTTTCTGGGGGTTTGGTTTTAGACCTTCTTCGCTAATGGTATGCCCTAGGTAAGTGACCTCTTTCCTAAGAAATTCACATTTGTCTGGCTGTAGTTTGAGATTGAATTTTCGGAGTCTCTCGAAAACGCCAGATAGCTTCTTCATGTGGGTTGCAAGGTCATTTGAGTAGATTACAATGTCGTCTAAATAGACAAAGCAGTGAATTCCTTGCAGGCCACTAAGAACAGTATTCATTAGGCGTTGAAACGTCGCCGGGGCATTTTTGAGCCCAAACGGCATTCTTGCGAATTCGAAATGACCTTCGGGCACGCTAAACGCCGTTTTAGGTCGGTCTTCGGCTGAAACTGGAATTTGGTGGAAACCAGATGCCAGGTCCAGCGTGGAAAAGTACTTGCTTTTACCTAACTGGTCTAAGATTTCGTTTATTTGTGGAATGGGGTACGTTTCACTAATCGTGATATCGTTCAATTTTCGGTAATCAATCACTACACGCCACTTCTTAGTCCCGGAGGCATCAATTTTCTTAGGAACAATCCAAATAGGAGAGGACCATGGTGAAAAGGAAGGTTCAATGATACCTTGACTCAGCATTTTGTGGATTTGCGTTGCTACTTCCTTCTTATGAATTTCCGGAAAACGGTAGGATTTGGTGTTTATAGGTTGATCGGTTGCCGTTCTTATTTTGTGTTGCACTGCTTCTGTATATGTCAACTGATCATGGGGAAGGTGGAAAATGTCCGAGTATATGGAACAAATTTCTAGAAGAGCGTTGCATTCTTCTTCATTGAGGTGTAAAGTTCTCAAGAGAGATAGGACTTCCTGAGTCCTGTTAAGGCAAGAGTTGTGTGAGTTTTCATGATTCAAATTCGATATAGGTATGCAATCTTCTTCTATAGGTTGTAAGGTAAATACCGTATTGGATGCATTTTTTTATTGTCCTTGACTTTGACCATACAGTTCGCGACGAGGAGGGAATCAGAAATTTGGTTGTCTAGGATAATTCCTTCTTTTAAATTTGGATTACTGACGGAGCATTCTACCGTTATTTCCGACCGAGGTGGAATGTCGTAAATTGGGTCCGAGAATTTCAAGGGTAAAACTTTATTATTAACCCTTAAGATATTTTCGTTGTAGTCAATGTTACAAATATAGTGTTTCATGAAATTTGTTCCAATTATTCCGTCGTAAAGCGCAAGATTTATGGCTCCATCGACGATGTGGAATTTGAAAGGTATTGCTTCTTTATCAAAATCGAAATTTAATTGAAAACTACCTAGAGTTGATATTATATTTTTATCACTGCTTATACCTTTTAACTGTAATACTGATTTATTTAATTTCAGACTAGGAAACCCTTCGATAGAGGATTTTTTGATCAGACACACGGTAGAACCTGTATCTACTAGCATGGATAGAGGTCTCTTGGATACATTAGTATGTACTAGAACATGAGGTAAGGATATTTTAGAAGGATCATTGTGTAATTCATAAATAATTTGTTCATTTGTTTCAGGTGCAGTCAAGGAGGGAGGAGCTTTAGAAGATCCATCCGAGTTAGACTTAGATTTACTTTTCTTTGGGTTTTCGGTATGACCTCGGGTTTCGGGCTGGTTACCGTGTCCATGGGCCTTAATAGAATTGGATAGACCGCGAGTTTCGGGCTGGTTACCGTGTCCATGGGTCTTTATAGAGTTGGGTAGACCACGAGTTTCGGGCTGATTACCGTGTCCATGGGTCTTTAAGGGATTGGATAGACCACGAGTTTCGGGCTGATTACCGTGTCCATGGGTCTTTAAGGGATTGGATAGACTACGAGTTTCGGGCTGATTACCGTGTCCATGGGTCTTTAAGGGATTGGATAGACCACGAGTTTCGGGCTGATTACCGTGTCCATGGGTCTTTAAGGGATTGGATAGACTACGAGTTTCGGGCTGATTACCGTGTCCATGGGTCTTTAAGGGATTGGATAGACCACGAGTTTCGGGCTGATTACCGTGCCCATGGGTCTTTAAGGGATTGGATAGACCACGAGTTTCGGGCTGATTACCGTGTCCATGGGTCTTTAAGGGGTTGGCGTCGCCTATTACAGAATGTATCTGTCCCGTGCGACACCCTAGCGGGACAGAATTTAGTTTAAATCATCATATTGATCGACGTCGTCATCATGATCAACTTCCTCATGACCGACATCGTCATCTCCGTCTTCTACTTCATCGACGAAGTTAATTTGAGGCTTAAGCTTGGATTTAGGTTTATAAAATGACGTACTTGGTTGAGCAACCGGAGAGAAAGGTTTATTTGTTTTTTCATGTTTATTATTATAATGAAATTGTCTTAATTTACATTCTTCTAAGACATGGCCTGTTTTCTTACAGTACCTACAAAATGCGTCTCTCGAAAACGAAGAGGGGAAAGACGTAAAGGATTTAATATTGGGATTATTTAATTGCGATGATTTTTGAAACTTATTATTTGAGTCATTGCGACGACTCGGTTCAGCAGTCTTCTGCCTTGAAACAAAGTTATGTTTATACGAGTATTGCTGTATTTTCTCTTCAGAGATCGCGTAATTAATAGCTTCATTGAGATATTTAGGATCCCTACATCTAACGATGGTTGCTATACGGGGATTAAGTCCCATTGTAAATGTGTGGAGGGCTAAATCCTCCATTGCTGTTATTATACCAGCAAGTTCTGATTTCTTCAAGTTGGAAATTGTCGCTTCCGTTAGAAGTTTTGACAGACATGTTTCCACCCTAAGTGCGAATTGATTGACATTCTCCTGGAAGTTCTGTCGGCACTCCTGGAGGTCGGTTAGTAGGTGGGCGTAATGTTTTCGCTCACCGTATTGATTCTTTAGAAATTCTTTCAAGGATGGCCATGTATCAAACTCCCTTATGGAGCAGTCTACTTCTGCTTTTCCTTCTAATTGGCTAATTATATATTTTAAAATTATATGTTCGGATTGAGAAGAGCTAGCCAAAGAAATCGCAGCGTCGCAATTATTTAGGAAGGCGTTAAGTCTTTCTCTACTACCATCAAAAGGTTTGATGAATTTTATGATTACATTCAAAGAAATCTTTTCTTTTCCTTCATCTTTTAATTTACTGTCTGCTGTCGACATATTGAAATAAAAGTAATTACAATAAAACTAGTTAATTCGCGGGCAAAGCCTGGGTATATAAAAGTACTATTGTGTCGTCGAGACACTATATGCTTAAAATTCTTTCGTTATCGCTAGGCGCGAAGGATGTTTTGGCTACCGACACGCGTGGGCGCTCGGCGAATAGATGCTTGACTATAACTAAGTTAAAACATACGAGTAAGTACAAATGTTATAAGGATAGGATTAAGTTATCGGTTCGATTCCGATGATTAACGAAACAACACTTTAGAAAGCACTGGGTAACGATTATAGAAGTTTTGACTCACAAAATTGTGATGCACTTCATGGTGTGCTGGAATGGAGTTGAACGGGTACGTAGACGATCCTGGTCGGTGCTGGGCTCGGAGTTCCCGGAGGAGGCGCACAGAGCGCTGCTGTTCCCAACCGCTTACTGCACGATGGACCAAGTGTCTGGAGAAAGTCTGGCCGGCTTTGGCCTTGGGAGAGACTTTCTGGAGAGGTCTGGCCTGCTTTGGCCTTGAAGGAGACCTCTTTGATAGGTCTTGTTTGACCTTTGAAGATCCTTGGAAATCTGGATCTGGTGAGCCGGGTCGGAGGTCAAGTTTGACCTTGGGTATTTTAGGCACTGACACTCGATGCACTATTTTGCACTTCGCGAGGCGTACCGAGGGATATTTTGAATCCCTTTTCGCTGCCACCACTCTTACGATGGGTTCCCGGAAACGGTTTTTAAAAAGAAACACTTTATTATCCTGGAAAGGATTTAATTAGAGAACCCGTTTATAAAGTATAATTATGTCCGCTCTCGTTGGCGGTCCGACCCGAACTGGTCTTACAAAAATGGCTGTCGCTAAACATGGATGGATGTTGGGGGCGAGATGCTGGCTAAGCATCTCGTCATCATTAAGGGGTACACTTCACATGTGTAACAGAACGTGCCCGGCGCCAGTTTCACCAATTTATTCCTGCTCATATTCAGAAGCAGTTGCAGGGAAACCGAGCTCAGATGACTATTGTCTATGCTCTGTAATCAACGATAATGTTCAATCAGCTGTGGCGTGTATATTAGTCCGTGTCAAAGGAGTTGATTAACTTGTTAATGAACTTGGCGAATATTGGGTACAGCGAGAGTGTGATGGGAACAATGTGTGTTACTGAAGTGAAAATAATATTGCAAGAACATGTTTGTGTTTCTGGTATTTGGTCGACAATGGCTTGGTCCAATGGTTAAGAGCTTAAGCTACTCCACCTACTGTATAGAATAGTCGCAGATTAGAACTCCGCATGGGACAAATCTTTGTGTGAAACACAAATATCCGTTCCGATATGGATGTATGTGTATGTGAATTAAATTTTTATAAACGATCCCATGACATGAATAATATCTAAAAGTATCCACTTTTAAAGAAAAATCGGATGATCACATTTTTGTGTCTAATATAAGTAGTTTGTTAAGGAAAGATCAAATCAAATCAAATCAAATCAAAAGTTTTTTATTCATGTAGACCAAAAGGCACTTATGAATAGTCAAAAAGAGAAAATTATTAATTACTTAAGACTCTACCACCCGTTCGCAAAGTCATTCCTGTGGAGAAGAAGGGCAAGAAACTCCACGGTTACTCATTTTAAAAATGAGTTTTACAATTCTTCTTGTATACATTGCATTTATGGAGTATGGGAGAACAATGCAGAACGAGCTTAAGTATAGATTAATCATAAGTGTACTTAGATTCATGATATTGGTCAGTGTCTACATAGTCCTCTCATTTACAAAATAGAGATGTTGTAGAGGTATATAATAAAAAGCATAATAATAATAGTAAGAGAAAGTGTTACTATAAAATATGTAAAGAGCGCGTACAAAACAACTGGTCATAGCTCCAGTGTGATGCCGAACGAGACAAAATTTAACAGCATTATGGTACACGTTCAGTCAGACAAAGGGCAGGGGACGGACCAGTCCCCACCAGCAGCCCCGTTCACGAGTATGACCTGAGAAGCAGCCATCACTCTCCTCAACCATTTTAGAGGGAAAAGAATGACCCGCTCCACAGAGCCGCCACTAGCAAAGACATTTTAGTGAGCATGACCAATCCACGACCCTGTCAACATCGTTCGAGAATAATACTTAGAAATCAATGAACGCTCGCTAGGCAGGACACGCTGCACTTAACATTAAATTCTTCTAGATTTCAGTTAATTTGTGTAAAGGCATTTTTATCATTTAAAAAATCATTTAGTGTATAATATCCTTTACTCATTAGTGAAGATTTAATATACTTTTTAAATCTGTCAAGTGGCAACTCTAACATGGGCTTTGGTATCTTATTGAAGCAGCGAATACCGACTCCTACGAAGGAAGTAAATACTTTTTTAAGCCTAACAATTGGTAATACCAGTTTATGTTTATTTCTAGTATTTAATTTATGAACGTCACTCACTTTATTAAATAAATGGATATTCCTACGTATGTACACTATGTTGTCGTATATATACTGTGAAGCGACCGTGAGAATGTTGATCTCTTTAAAAAGTTCTCTAAGGGAAGTCATAAATGGCACGGATAGCTCTTTTTTGCAGTATGAATACATTTTCCACGTCAGCAGCGTTACCCCACAGTAGGATACCATAAGACATAATGCTATGGAAGTAACTAAAATAAACTAGACGTGCTGTATCCACATCCGTAAGTTGCCGTACTTTCCACACTGCATAAGCAGCGGAGCTAAGTTTACCCGCAAGTGATGAGATATGGGCCCCCCATTGGAGTTTGGAGTCTAGGGTAATGCCTAGAAAGACAGTGGAGTTCACGAGGTCCAGCTTTGTGCCATTAATAAGAATATTCATAGCATTAACTTTTACATTGGGCATAGTAAATTTAATACACTTTGTCTTGAGTGAATTAAGCAATAGATTGTTTATTTCGAACCAATTTGATATCCGTGAAAGAGCACCATTCACATCGTCAAAATTAAGCTTAGCTCTGTCAACTTTGAGGATCAAGGAGGTATCATCTGCGAATAGTACAATGTCACAGACATCACGGACAAAGTTCGGCAGGTCATTAATATATACTAAAAAAAGAAAGGGTCCTAAGATGGAGCCCTGTGGAACACCAATTGAAATATTAACTTCCTGAGACTTGATCCCGTTAATCTCAACACATTGAGATAGCGCCGTATATATTGGAAAAATAATATTTGACATCGTAAATGTTATTTTTCCATACTCTTCATTATACATAAGCTAAGTAGTTAAGACTTCCACATTTCTCATAAATATAACTTACATTTATATTTACAAAGTTACGACACCAATAAATATTTCAATCATCGCAATAATCCAAATTCTAAAATGTTCAAATGTTACATAAATCGCAATTTCGATTCAATTCTTCCAACAATACAAACTTTGGCACTTACCGTTATCATGTTGCTTGAAAGATTTAAATGTTTCAAAGCGACGATCGACTTCAGAGCTACTGTCGGGAAGTCTGTTATGAAGTTCTCAAAAAGATCTAACTTCTCCAAGCTCTCCGCTCCTTGAAACACGTCGCTGTTGAATTTGGACAGTCTGTTCCTGCCAAGGTACAGAATTTAGAGGTCGCTAAGACCGATAAAAGCGCCTCCTTCGATTGTCGATATCATGTTCGCATGCAGATCTATCTCTGCAAGAGTTTTTTGAGATGTAAACGAAGCTTGTCGAATGAGTGCTGTAATTTAAATTAGGTGCTAAATTAGAAATTCTAATTATAGGGCCAAATGTGCATTTTCAAATGTTCTTGAAGACGAAGCATTTTAGTTTACCTTTTTTAAATTAGTCTATGTATGTATGTATAAGAAATTACAAGACAAACTCAAAACCAGCCCAATATATTATTCGAACATGTTCAAATATGATTCGAACAGTAGCTGATTTGACAGGATTTCCCTAAAATAGTTCAGTTCCTGTTTTTTTTAGAATTGAAATAAAAATAGAATAACAAGCTAAATTTTAGTTCTGTCATTGAAATCGTAGTGCATAGCAGGAAAATGTTGACGTTGGAGTGGCGCTAGCGATTTGATATGCTATCTATATCATCACGCCAGATCCCTTGCGGGGCAGGCAGAGAGAACAGAGTTCCAACAGGTTCTTTCCTTACATACCTCTCTGGCTTCCTGCACACTCATAGTTCATCTCATACACGCTCGCCGGTTACAGAGACTCTTGACTTGTCCTTCAAATAAGATTCAATCCATTTGGTCATGGTAAGATAGTCTAGGTTTTCCCCGGTACCTACATCCTTCGACTTTCGCATTGTATATCTGTTTTGTCATTCTTTCTTCAGACATCCTTTGTATGTGCCCGAACCAACGGAGCATACCCTTTCTCATCTTTACACCAATACTATCTTTCTTGCCTACTCGCTTTCTTACTACGCTGTTGCGAAGGCGGTCAGTCAGCTTCACTCCGCACATCTTCCGCAGAGCTCGCATTTCCACCGCATTTATCCTACTTACATTCTTCATCTTACATACCCAGCTCTCGCTGCCATATAACAGCGTTGGGACAAGCATTCCATTATGTATGGCATGCTGCGCCTTTTGGCTTAAGTGCGAGCTCCCAAGTAGCTTTCCCATCGCACCATTCACTCTGTTCCCTGCACTAACTCTTCTCTCTATGTCAGCGGTGTATTTTCCATCCTTACTGAATGCCCATCCAAGATAAACAAACCAACCACAATCCTTGCATTAGTTCTTGTTTCTTCCCATTTAAAAAACCATAATCTTGGTTTGTAAATTGTAATTTTATTGTTGCAAATCTAATAAAAAAGACGCACGACAGATATCAGACATCTTTCTAACACTACTCCACATAAAGGATTTCTCCACGAAAAGGCGACACTAGTTTAATATTCGACCTTCAGTGCTCAACTAAAACTTGCCAAAGTTCTGATCGTACTAACGTGAGTTGGGACAGCTTGAAGCTTCCTTCCCAGCATCAAGAGATCGTTAAGTTATGATCGAGAATATATTATCTCGTGACTGAAACACTCAATGACAATGCCGTAGCGGATACTGCGGAGTTTAGAGGTGGAAGTAGCATTGTCCGAAGTTCTGGGTAATATATAACTGGGCGAACTTGAAGAAGAGAATATTATTTAGATGATAACATTTAAGTAAATAATTCTAATATCTGGTTTGAAGCAGTGATAGCTTAGTGGTTAGACCGTTGGACTGTAAAGTCAGAGGTCTCGTGTTTAAACCCAGGCACGCACCTCTGCCTTTCGAAAGCATGTGCGTATTGGTCGTTGGTCTAGTGGCAAAGCGCATCGCTTTGTGATCACGAGGTCCTGGGTTCAAATCCTAGGTCGGACAAATGTGGTTTTTCTAACGAAAACTTTCCAGTATAAGTCCGGAGTCTGGGATTGTGCCCGGTATATGGCAATAAGCTCGCTTCCTATGTGGACCTAACATCGTCGGCAAAACGTGGGTGTACTCAGTACACCTCTGCCACCCCCGCTTGGGGAATATAAATGTTACGGTGTTTTATGTGCGTATTTAAAATTAACTGTCACTTGCTTTAACGGTGATGGAAAACTTTGTGAGGAAACCTGCATGCTTAAGAGTTTTTTGAACGTGTGTAGTTCGTCAACCCGTACTGGGCCAGCGTGATGGACTATGGTCTAAGCCCTCTCAGTTTGAGAAGGCCCGTGCCCAACGGTGGGACAGTTTCTTAACAGGGCTAATATTATTATCTATTTTGAAAAAATGTAGCTATGCAAAGTGTATGACTCGCGATATTACCACATTTCTCATCATAACTGACCAGCGCTTCTTTCGTTACCCCTAGTTTATATCCACTAACTTGCACAACAAGCAATGCAAGCAAATTATATAACAAGAGAAGTGGAATTATATATACCAATAATCGAATTCATAAACCTTCGACGGCTAACAAATACTTAAACAACTGCGGCAAAAAAATTAACGTCACGTGCATGACGTAGAATTTTGCGGAAAATTTGACGAAGTAGAGAGAAAGAATACCGGACGAGAAACTTTTTTAATTTAGAACAAAGAAAAACCAACGTGTGTATATAAATATTTAAAGTTCTCGTTATTCTTCTAAACAAACTTTCGAACAATGCTTTCAGAAACTTTGTGTTATGGATTCGGCCATTAGAAATGCGAAAAGAATTCCAAAGTTGTCTTTGACAGATTTATTCTAGAAAATTCAGTAAATTATACTATTTTAAAGTAAATGAATATAATCAATTAAGAAATGTGTTCTCATTTCTTTGTAGAGTTAACTATGACTATGTCTATTAAGTTTATAGATAAACTAGATCAGAATCTAAAACTTTGTTCTTTGCAAGCATATTTTCCCAGTATTCAACTGATTACAAAGCTTGTCTTTCATGTCACATATTACCCTGCTAGATTCCTCGCGGGGTAAGCAGGAAGTAAGAAGTACATAAAGGTTCCATCATTATATAGTTTTTTTTTATTTAAAAGCCGGCTCTACTATAAACCAAATGCAGCGACTGCTATAGTCGCCATGCTCTAGGGAGAGCCTCAGTGGTAAAGAAAATTAAAGGAAAAAAAATGTCATTCGATTTCAAATAACGTTTCTATACGTACTTATTGGGAAGAGTGCAGACCGTGCAGTGCTAACAACCATGGCTGTTATCAATCGACAAATTAGACAGAGACTTAATATATTATTGAGGTCTTCCAAGTTCCATGTTTGCACACACAACTGGTATAAATTCAGGGCAAGCAAAGAGGATACTATAATCGAATCAATCCTAAAACTTACTTCGGGCCGGAATGACTCTCGCTTATCTGTTTCGAAAAATCTTGACATCTATCACGCAATACACGGTTGGTTAATTTTCTTCAACTGTATTCCACCAAACACACGACTGACAGTATGAATCGTCAATGCGTTTTGATACATTACCGGCAACAAATCATGCAATCAGTTCCGACCACTACCCAAGTTATCAGATCATGAAAAATAGCGTGCGGTACTAGAAATACATTAATAAAAATCCATCTGCGAGTGCACACATCGTAAATAATCGTTTGTTTGAATAATATGTTGAAATCATTTTTTCGCTTAAAAAGCACAGTGGCAGTGGCTTTGTGGCAATCTTTAGGGGAAACCTAAGTCCTGTAGTGGGCCTTTTCTGACCGATGATGATATAGTATCAGCCCTGCATCGAACCTACCCGAATGTAAAACGTTGCAATAGGTATTATTACAATTCAAATGAGGGTTTTCCTAGTTTCCGGTTGTATTAGTTCTCTCTAGATTTTTAAATCGAGTACCAAACACTCATCATCATAATCATATCAGCTGAACAACGTATACAGTAGGACTAAAGCCTCCCGAAAGATTGCAGCAACGACTTTATGAAGAACTAAATGATGGTACAACATAATGAATATCATCATCACCATCATCATCATCATTTCAGCCTATACTTGTCCACTGCTGAACATAGGCCTCCCCAATCGCTCCGATGCCACCTGCATCCAACGATTTCCTGCGATTTTCACAAGATCGTCGGTCCAACTGGCAGGCGGTCGTCCTACGCTGCGCTTGCCAATACGTGGTCTCCACTCTAGAATCTTTCTGCCCCAACGCCCGTCCGATCTTCGCGCTATGTGGCCAGCCCATTGCCACTTCAGCATGCTAATCCTGAGGGCTATGTCGGTGACCTTGGTTCTTCTACGAATCTCCTCATTCCTGATTCGATCACGTAGAGAAACGCCGAGCAAAGCTCTTTCCATAGCTCGCTGAGCAACTTTGAGCTTTTTTATGAGACCTATTGTAAGAGACCACGTCTCTGATCCATATGTCATCACTGGTAACACACATTGACTAAAAACTTTAGTCTTTAGGCACTGAGGTATTTTGGATGAGAAGATGTTGCGCAGTTTCCCGAACGCTGCCCAGCCGAGTTGGATTCGTCGATTGACCTCTCTCTCAAAGTTGGACCTACCTAACCGGACTGCATGTCCCAGGTAAATGTATTCGTCGACAACATCAAGAGTAGAGTTCCCAACGGTGAGTGCGGTGGGTACGACATGGACATTAAACATTATTTTTGTTTTGTCCATATTCATTTTAAGACCCACTTATTGGGATACTCTATTGAGGTCACCGAGCATTCGTCCTAGATCTTCCAGCGACTCGGCCATGACCACAATGTCGTCGGCAAATCGAAGGTGAGTGATGTATTCGCCATTGATGTTGATGCCAAGTCCTTGCCATTCCAAGAGCTTGAAGGCGTCCTCTAAGGTGGCCGTAAACAGTTTCGGAGAAATGACGTCTCCCTGTCTTACTCCTCTTTTTATGGGGATCACCTTCGTGCACTGCCCCTGTACTCGGACTGACATGGTGGCGTTATTATACAAGCACATGGCTCAGCAGTGTGATGGGCCTATAGTTCTTCAATAAGGTGTTATCACCTTTCTTGAAAAACAGCACCACCACACCCCTGTTCCATGCTTCCGGCATTTTCCCTTCAAGCAAGACGGAATTAAATAGCCTCTGAAGGACTTTAAGTACCGGCGATCCGCCCGCCTTCAGAAGTTCTGCAGTAATTCCGTCTTCACCTGGCGCTTTGTTGTTTTATAGTTGTTTCAGAGACATCCTAATTTCGCACAGGCTGATGTCCGGGATATCTTCAGTGCAGTGTCGGGTTAGCTTGGCTCTTGGGTCTTTTACCAAGTCAACAACAGGTTTAGCTACTGAGGTATATAACTGTCCATAGAACCTCTCTATCTCCCTGAGCACCTCTGACCTATTTGACGTTACGTTTCCGTCCTCCGTCTTCAGCTTCGTCAACTGGCTCTGCCCAATAGACGCGTCTCTTGCGAACACTTTAGAGCCCTTGTTCTGCTCTATGGTCTCCTCAATACGCCTTGCATTGAAGGACCGTAAGTCGTGTCGCAACGACTTCAATATCTGTCCATTAAGCTGCCTATAGGACTTAGCATCATCGGAGGTTTGGAGCGTCATGGAACGTCGCTCAGCCATGAGGTTTCGGGTGTAGTCAGATAGTTTTTGAGGCCTATTTTTACGGTGGGTCTTAAAATACTTGGACCCGACCGTATGAACAGTCTCTACCAGCCTGTTGTTGATTTCGTCCACTGATGCGCTGCTGTCTAGCAATTCGAAGCGGTTTGACAGTTCGAGTTGAAAGTTCTCGGGGTTTTGGATATATGCATGAGTAGGTCGGAGCGTAGACTTCATCAGACGCGATCTTTCCATTTTGACATTAATATTTAATGTGCCTCTGACCATTCGGTGATCACTGCCGGTTTTTACCCTGTGAATCACGGAGACATCATTAAATATTTGTCGCTTGGTGCTCATGATGAAGTCTATCTCATTTTTTGTGGAACCATCAGGGCTCATCCAGGTCCATTTCCTATGAGGCGGCTTCTGGAAGAAAGAGTTTATCATAAAGAGTCCCTCTTTCTCCAGAAATTCGGCCAGCCTCTGACCCCTGGGGTTGCGCTGCCCATATCCAAATTGCCCCACTCTCAACTCATCATTGCCCCGTTTGCCCAGCCGCGCATTGAAGTCACCCATAACCACTGTAAAGTGTGTTTTGGAAGTATGTATGGCTCTACTAATGTCCTCATACATAACTTCGACGTCATCATCTGAGTATGCCGAGGTCGGTGCGTAGACCTGTATGACCTTCAGCGAATATCTTTTGGATATTCTGAGTATCAGGTACGCTACCCTGCTCGACACACTAGTAATGGACACAACGTTGTTTATGAGTGACTTGTGGACGATAAATCCGACACCACCTTGGGACTGCTGTTCGCCCTCCCGGTAGTAAAACAAGTTGCCGGATTTTAAGGTTATCGTGTCCTCGCCCTCTCTTCGGACCTCCGATAAACCAACAATATCCCACCGCAACTTGTTTAACTCTTCTTCCAGCTCAACTAGCTTCTCATCTGTCCTCAATGTGCGTGCGTTGTATGTCACCAGGGCCAATTTTCGGTTTTGGTGGTAGCCGAATCTCTGCCGGAGATTCTTAGCACCCCTTGTCCTGTCGTTACCATGGCTGCTACCGTAGCCAGGACGAACAGGACCGCCGGGGACTAGGGGCCTGGTTTTCCTACTTTCTTCCATAATTGGGGGTGTTTGCCATACTCGCCACGTTTGGCAGGCGGGTTGGCGAGCGCAGTTATTGGTCGTCGAAGTGTTAAGGGAACGCTGCTGCCCATTCCCTAGTTTTCCCTTAGTCGCCTTGTACGACACCCGATGGGATGAGATGGGTTGGTCCTATTCTAAGCCGGGAATAATTTAATACTAAACTAAACTGTCATTACACACGACCACATTTTCTAATCATGGCTTATATTGAACGATATGATTGTAATTATTTTATCAATAGTATTGCAACACTGGCCCAAACATGCGACCTTCATAACTGGTCTGTTTGAATGTAAACGAGCGTGCCTTTATACAGCCGTTTGTATTATAATTTTATGCCTAATTGCTTGTTAAAGCAATATTGGCTCATGTCAGTTGGTTTATTAATAGGTAAATTACATTTATTTATCGTTATACAAATAATTATAGTGATTTTTATAAAATAGAATTTTTTGCTTATTCCTCAGTATAAGCTGAGCAATTTAGCAATAATGCTTAGCTTATTGCTAAACTTAATACAACAGAGCGGGCGAAAGAAAGAGTGAGGACTAAATCTATTGGCACGATTAAAATCGATAATTCGGCCTGTCATATGAGGGGCGTAATAGATGCCAATAGAACGTTTAAAAATTTATGAGATTCTGCATCGCAAGAGACAGATCATAATAGAATAACGTATTTCTTGTCTTAACAAGTTTCTGTAATTTGTTTCACAGGTCGGATCATCAATATTTATAGAACATTGCCTTGAGATACAAAATTATGGTTGTATAAAACAACAATTTCAGTTTCTTTTAATTTTATTAATTTCTTTCTTAAAAAATTCAAACCATTTGCTACAAGTAAACACTAAATGAATTAAATTAGACGATCAACTACGTAACTAATAAGTTCATAAATTAGTTAACAACAAAGTTGATTGATGACCTGGCGAAAGTGGCCATAAGATACTGTAACTGGAAAGTGCAAGACTAAAACTATGTGTGCTATGGAGGAGATGCCATAGAAGACTGACTCTCACCAATGCTTAGCTATTGGTTGATAACAATGAAATCATAACTGTAAAACCTACCTGCGTTGGTAATGTCGGCTGCCCAGCCCATCTCTAGCTGAACGTAATAATCGGAGCACCATACGGCAAAGTCGGGAAGTCACCAGGGAAGACCACTCTGTCGCAGTTCATCAGGATCCTCAACTGCAGCGTCCTGTCCACTTGGACTTTGCACCGGCAGGGGTACCACTGCCGGTGCAAAGTCCAAGTGTCCAAGTAGACGGAGGTTATCGTTCAGCTCTGAACAGGGAACCCATTGTTGCTGGCCCAGGGTTAAGGGAGCCAGGAATAGAAGCAGAAGCTGCCGCATTGTGATCTGGAACAAATAATATTCACAGATTTAATTGTAATGTATGTAGAAGACTGTTTAAACTTGAACATTTTATTGTTGAACTCAAAACAAACAGTACACTATAAAATATTGGTTAGGCATATCACATGCGTATGTTCGCAGCGTACGCTTCCTAAGATCTGATTTATATTCTACTGACTCGCGCGCGGCTTGAAGAAATCATAAAAAATCGACCCTCGCGCTATCATCCCATTCCCTCGTCGTCACTGGTTCTCTGGTCTCTTAATAGTAAGGCATTTGCGAGAAGCAAAGAAAATACACCAAGAAAGTGGTCGCACGTTTACATACTGGTAATTTAATTTCTCATTACAACGAAAGAACCACCTGCTATTGATTCGTTGAGATTGTCTTGATGATTCATGCCATCGTCAATCTATAGCAGTCTACTGCTGGATATAGGCCTCTCTGATTGCACACCACAGAGGATGATCCTCGGCGACTCTCATCAAATTTCTGCCAGTGGCCCTACGAAGATCATCGCTCCACCAAACCTGAGGGCGTCGATGGTTTACAACATGTCCTTGGATAGTTTGTATATACCGTTATTTTTTAATAAATCTAACGAGACTATAAACTGACGAAGGACACCGTTATCCAGTGACGTTGACAATTAAGGAACTTAACAAAGATACCTCTAACCTTCCTTTTGGGTATATCAAGGCTGTAAATCTCTCATCTTAAGCGTTTTATTAAACTTTTTAATACCACAGAAAAGCATTCATTACCCTAAACGAGTCCCCGATAGCCGATATAGGAGGGAACATAAAACAACATGCAAAATGGATCGTAAACAAGGATGTTGTAAGCACGAAATTTATGGGCGGCCCTTTTATTTTACTGACCCTATATTCCGCTAATTTTGACACGGATAAGAATTCCCCTGAATTAGATGACATTTTTATGCCCTAGTACAGAGATACTGTCGTTGTATCTCTCGTGTAGTAGTAATAGCCAAAAGAAGATGCATTTTTATTTTGTAGCTTTTTCATTACTTCTTTCGACTAGACCGTGTGTCCCATTTACTTGGAGTCGGTCTTTCTTGTCCTTTTATCCCACTGAGCACGATTTTGTGCTACGTCTGTGACAAATTGAGCATCTTTCAAGTCTTTTTCGACCGTCCTGAACTAAGAGGCGGGTGGTCTTCCACGGGGATATTTTGTCGTTGGCAAATTAAGGGCTAGCTTCACTATGTGGTCATCTGGGTGTTGCTGAATATAAAAGTACTACTTTAAGCGTTTTTCTTTAACTTTATCTCCTATCGGGGCAACTTTAAAGCTCCCTCTTATGTACTTATTGCGGATTTTGTCTCAGTTTTAAGGATGCTGTTGGAACTGCTTCGAACCTTTAATAAATGAATATACAAAGTGCGATAAACAGTGCCCGAGATTATACGTAAGTTAGATGTCAACAAGTCCATAATCGTCCCAATGTTTGGTCACCCTACTTAGAAAGAGACGTAGAGTTCTAAGTAAGTATCCTTGTCGTTACGTTTTTTTCGCAGAGTTCTTAATCCATTTTGGATAATATATCCATGGTCCCAGGTGATAACGTAATAAAAAAATACGTATTAACACTTCTATTAACTATAGGTATACGTTATTCCAGAGATGCCGCATGCAGTTATCCTCAATGTCCTTGCTCCTGTCACTAATATCGCCAGTCCTATTCTTCACGACCGGGACAACCACAGTCTTGAGCATCTGCGTACTCGTACTTACCTGCGAAGGTAAGTACGAGTGTCCCACACATAAGGAGTAGAACATCGCCAGCACTCGGGGCAGATGAGTACCTGCATATTTAAGGTGCTCAATGCTCAAGTCGTCATGGCCCGGAGACTTACCCTTCGACACAGATTTAATGACCTCTCTTACTTCTTTTGCCAAAAATCAGGCACTAACCTCCTGACCACTACAACCAACGCTACATGCATGCTGTGTTGGTCCCAGAGGCGATATTACAGTAAAGTGCTCTTTAAACATCTCAGCTATGCCTACCAAGTCACTAGTCCCGTTGATACTCACAGGTAAACCCGGCTTACTATTTAATTTATTAGTCGATTTCCAAAAGTTTTTGAAATCGCGGCTGGAATGTTGCGAAGCCAAGATATCCATTTTGATTTGGTCTCTATTATTTTGAGACCATTGCAAACGCGATTTAAAAATCCTGCGACTCGTCTGCATGTTATTCCAAATACATCCCTCCCGCGGCCTACCATTCCAAACCCATAACTCAAACTTTTGCCGGGCCTCTCTGTGCGCATCGCTCACATACCTGTTCCACCCTATAACCGGTTTCTTACGCGTATGAACACTCTGATTGTAACTCACACAAGCTGCCTGGCATAATACATTAATAATGTCATCATACATTTTGTCAATAATATTTCTGCGGTCCAAATTATTACAAACATAATCGCTACATGCAGTTAATTCCATTGGAAAGTCAATTAATTTTAAATTACTGTTACAAAATTTTGTATAAATGTCAATTTGCTCCGGTTTTCCTTCCCCCCAACGAATTTTATTATTACGTCGGGTTTTATTAGTTCCGTAAAATTTAGATTTAATATTATCTAACTGACATTGAATAACGAGGGGAAAGTGGTCGGACCACAGAACGTCATACATCACATAAGTGTTAACAATAGTTTCCATAACTGATTTGGTCACTACGCAATGGTCGAGCCAACGTCTCGCACCATTCGCTTCACTTATATATGTGTAAGTGTCAGAGTTTAAACCTAGTAATTGGATGTCAGCACACAATAATTCCAATTCCATACAATAACATACCAACTCATTATAAAATTGTTCATTTGGATGAGCGTTAAAGTCCCCGAGTGAATATACAGATTCAGTATTCTCATTTCTTATAATAGCACTCACCAAACCAAGGCAGTCCGCGAAATCAGGAACCGACAAAACTTGAGTGTTCGCAATGTTCTCAACGCCCGCCCGTCTTTTGTTATTATTGCAATCAGCTGATAGTTGCGACGCAGAGGCCTGCCCATGTGACGTCACGGTCAGCTGTCTCGAAACGGTTGGACTCGGCGCGGTGTCTGTAGCCGCAGCGCGTGGCACGAATCCACCGATTCGCTGCGATATAGTGCTTTTTTCATTGGCGTTTTGTTCTACTTCTACCGTCATAATTTTTCTCAATCGATGTGCATTATTTTTGTGCCCGTGTGCCAATTTTTCTTCAATATTTTCATCTATTGATGAATTATCATTTATGTTGGATAATCCCATAGGGCCACTATCCATCACCCAAGCACCTCTTTTCATATTTATTTTGCAAGAAGATACTAATTGGTCATTTTGACTTTTTAACATCTCCTCCTTAAGTTCACTCAGCTGTTTCTGCGTAGCGTATGTTTCTTTTACGTCTTTTAGCTCGTTTTGTAGTCTGAGCAGGTCTTTTAGAAGCTTTGTACAGTCCAGATGATCAAACAAGATTGGAGGTAGCCGCTCAAGATCCCTTGCTACAAAAACCGGGAAAAGATCTGATTCCGTTGATTTAAATATATTCACAATATCCCCAAGATCTCGTTGTTCCTTGCCTTTATTTTTCCGCTTGATTTTGGCCTTCAGCGGTATGGAATCGAACAATAGTGATTTTGACTTTTCGATCTCTTCACTAGAAAATGCAGACGTACAAATTCGCACTAGGGTATCTTCATCGATCACCGATAGCTTATTTTGAATGTAGGCTAACATTTCGTTGATAATAATATTGTGTAATGTGGTTTTTATTGATTTAATGTATTTTTTACTAATAATAAAAAAAAATAGCATTCTGCACTCCTTCTCGACATAAACTATAAGTGTGGGAAATTTCATACTCCTCCGTCCGCGCAATTTTCGTAAGGGGTACAAAGTTTTTGCTTCACGTATTAATATAATGATAATATTAGCCCTGTTAGATAACTGTCCCACCATTGTGCACGGGCCTCCTCTTAAACTGAGAGGGTTTAGGTCATAGTTCACGACGCTGGCCCAATGCTGGTTGGCGAACTTCACACACCTTCGAGATACTTTAAGCATGCAGGTTTCCTCACGATGTTTTCTTTCACCGTTAAAGCAAGTGATAGTTAATATTTAATACGCACATGCTTTCGAAAAGACAGAGGTGCCTGCCTAGTTTTGAAACCGAGGCATCTGACTTTGCAGTCCAACGGTCTAACCATTAGGCTATCACTGCTCATCGACGTATGCATATTAACTAACAATAATTTTCCGTGCAAATGGTCGACTTTACAAATTTTGTACTCACAGTTGACAATACCAACATTTTAAAAATGTAATGTAATTCTTCACACTACTAACACCTTGTACCTGTAAAATGATCGGTTTGTTTCCGAACAGGTAAATTATTAACGAAGCTGAATTTATGTGTAAAGTTTGTTCGATCACGTCTGAAACTAGCGTAGTTTGTTCAGAACTTCCCTCCTCGCGCTATCATCGGCTTCTCATCTCCTGGAATAAACTTTTTGATATTTTGCGAATATAAAATTCATCCTTCTTTCTTAGAAGTTTCTTTTGAAGCTCGGGGTAAATAAAACACTTTTTCGCAATGTCCAAGCGTGTTATAGCGATGCCTATACCTACCTATGTGTTTATGTTACAGTCCATATTATTACCCTTAAGTTTTAGTTAAAAATAAACGGTCACACGGTTCGCACGTAGTTTCATTGCAACTAATTTTGAACAAGCAATAATCGACCTTATCGCCGTAAACATTTGGTCCTAACTCGAGCGGATTCGAGCCACTGACCGGTAGTAGTGCATCGTATCGCGAGAACAAAAGAAAGGCATAAGGATTCTATGTAACTTTTAGTGCTATTATTAGTGAATACAAAATAGTTGTTTACTTGTAATTTTACTGACTAGTATCAAAACACCAACATAACTAAGTACTTATATTATTCTGTGAGTGATCGGATACGAGTTTAACGAACAAATAAGTGCTTAGTTAATTAAAAGTGCAGCATCTAACTACCTGCTAATTGCGGACATTGTGAACATTACTTTTAACAAACATAACTTGTTGACTGTCGAGTTTTATTTAGTGAAACATTACATATTATATATTACGATGGAAGAACTTTTAGTTTATCAATATGAGCTATTAGAAAACTTAAAAAATGCAGAAAGAAACTTTAGGAAGTCTCCAAAGGACAGAATTAAAAGACCTTACTTATAATTGCTTGAAGAACTTTGGAAGAACTTTAAAGATGGACACAAGGGTATTATTTTAAGTGTTACTAAAGATGAAGAAAGAAAAGATCCATATTTTAAGGAGAAGATATATGACATATTTCAAGAATTATATGTGCAGTATAAAGCAGCTATGAAGGAAGCACTTCAGCCATTTCTAGATTCAACGCTTCAAGCTTCCATACTCAGTGTTGGTCAGGGTCAAGGGTCATCAGACTGCAACGAAATTAAACTGCCAAAGATTAAAATACCTACATTTAGCGGCAAATATGAGGACTGGCAGACATTCTATGACTTGTTTTCTTCCTTGATTCATAGAAACACAAAATTGTCACCAGTACAAAAGCTGCACTATTTGAAGAGCAATTTAACGGGAGAACCAGAAGTAATATTACGTAATTTTACTACAACCGATGCTAATTATGATGACGCTTGGAACGAGTTAGTGAAACGTTATAACAACAAGAGATTTAATTGTAACGCAATTTTGTGTTTCTTCTTTCGAGTTCTTTTTACACAAAAATCTGTTCATACCGAGTCTGCGAGTTCAATTAAACACCTGGTAGATACAATTTCAACTTGCTTGAAAGCCTTGAAGAATTTAGGTGTTGAGACTGACAAATGGGATATAATCATAAACTACTTAATTGTGTCCAAGCTAGATCCAGAATCAATGAAGCAATGGGAACAACAACTTAGTACATCCAATATTGACTTACCCAGTTGGCAAGATTTGAGGGATTTTATGGAGTCAAGGTTCAGAGCGCTAGAAATGATCGAAAGTAATAAAATAAAGTCTTCGCTACCGAAACTAGTAGTTAAACCTAAGGCTTTTCATTCGAATGTCAATAAGGATGACAAAAAGGACAGCAAGGAGCGCCTAATAAACTGTGCATTATGTAACAGCGATCACTATATCTACCATTGCAAAACTTTCACTGACATGTCTACTCAGGAAAGACAGGAGTACGTTAAGAACAGCAAATTGTGTTTCAACTGCCTTGCGCCATCACACTCAGTGAACAAATGTCGACAGTCAGCGTGTTGCAGGAGGTGTGGAAGGCGACATCACTCGCTTCTTCACTTAGAGAGAGAGCAAAACACGGATAAATCCAATGAAGGAAAAGTCGCGGCTACAGGTACCGTTAATGATGTGACTAAAGGTAAGTCCACACCTTTATCAACAGATGCGCATATCGTTTCTAATTTTTGTGAACATTTACAAACAAATACTGTGTTATTAGCGACTGCAAAGGTGTTAGTACATAGCAAAAACGGTTGTAAACATATTATTAGGGCCTTGTTAGACCAGGGGTCGCAAGCGTCATTTATATCTGAGGCTACCGTTCAATTATTAAATCTTACACGTAGATCGGTGAGTGGTTGGGTGTCCGGTGTGGGAGAGGAGCAAACTAGGATCAAACACATGGTTTCACTCTGCGTGAAATCACGCCACAATCCCAGTGATTTAATTCATGTAAATGCGTATGTATTGCGCACACTAACAACACTGCTACTAACCATTAATCTCAAACTTCCTGAGTGGTCAGAACTTCAGGAGCTGGAGTTGGCTGACCCAGGATTTACAACACCAAGTAGAATAGATATTCTACTTGGAGCTGAGGTTTACAGCGACGTCTTGTTAGACGGCGTTATTAAGCACCCTAAGGGTAATCTACTGGCACAAAATACAATCCTAGGGTGGGTGGTATCTGGAAGAATGTCACAAGCATCTACCTCAGCAAAGAGACACGTTACAACCCTACACGCCCAAGTAAGGGAAGATGAGTTGTTACGACAATTTTTGGAGATCGAAAAGGAACCTAACAGTATACAAAAGAAGTTTTCAAAGGAAGAGGAAAAATGCGAAGAGTTTTATGAAGCTACTACAGTCAGAGACGAAGAAGGAAGATTTGTGGTAAGGTTGCTGTTTCGTAATGGAGAGCCAGAAATTCAACATGGTGGTTTAAGGGAGATAGCTGCTAAAAGATTTAATTGCTTGGAGACAAGGTTGTCAAAAGATAATAAGTTTCGGGAAGAATATCAAAAAGCGATGAATGAATATATTGCTTTAAATCATATGATACAAGTTGATTCTTCAGACATTGATAACCCTAAGGCTGTCTATCTTTCTCACCATGCTGTGGTTCGAGAGGATAAGACTACCTCTTTGACGCATCGTGTAAGGGTTCTAACAACTTTTCTCTCTACGATAATTTGTGTGTGGGTCCTCAACTACAGCAAGACTTGCGTCACATATTAATGAGATGGAGGACACACAAAATCTGTATCACCGCGGATATCATTAAAATGTATAGAATGGTGCGTGTAGCGGATGAAGATACGAACTACCAGAGATTATTATGGAGATCTACACCGCACGAGCCGATAAAACACTTTAGGCTTTTGAGATTAACCTTTGGTACCGCATGTGCTCCGTACCTTGCTGTAAAATCACTTCAAACACTTGATAATTATGAGAAATTAAAGTATCCTATTGCATCACAAATAACCAAAACCGATTATTACATGGACGATCTTTTATCAGGTTGTGAGACGGAGAAAGAAGCTGTGATCATTTATAACGAAATGAACAATCTCATGAACTCAGGAGGATTTCAACTTCAAAAATGGAGTAGTAACAGTGAGGCTTCATTACAGTACATTGGAGAAAACAAACGGGATGATAATGAGTTGCGTTTTAAGGACAACAGTGTTGTTAAAGTTTTGGGAGTAAGCTGGAATCGGAAAGCCGATACCTTTGAGTATACTGTCAACTTGCCAGAACCTAAGCAACCCGTAACCAAACGGCATATTCTATCTGAAATAGCTAAACTTTATGATCCTTTAGGATGGATAGCTCCTGTGGTCGTAATAGCTAAGATGATCATGCAGAGGGCTAGAATGGGACGAACCCATTGAGGGTGTTTTGTTGGCAGAATGGTTACAATATCGAGAGAACTTGACACACATTAAAGGCCTTAGTATACCAAGATGGTTGCACTACACCACAGTGTCAAGAGTCAAGTTGCATGCCTTTGCAGATGCGTCACACGCTGCAATCGCAGCAGCAGTGTTTATGCGCGTTATTATTGAAGAGAAAGTGTACGTAAGCCTAATATCCTCTAAAACAAAAGTTGCTCCAATTGAGAAACAAGTTTCAATTGCGAGACTGGAACTTTGTGGTGCTACATTAGCAGCTAAAGTGATTTCGGAGACATCTCAAGTGTTGTGTGTACCTAAAGATAATTTATTCGCGTGGACCGATTCTACAATCGTGTTGGCTTGGTTAAGAGGTGGACCAAGTCGGTGGAGCACATTCGTAAGCAACAGAGTGTCAGATATACTAAATATTGTAGATTACGAGCAATGGGGGCACGTATTTACAGATATGAACCCAGCTGATTGTGCTTCACGAGGTTTACAGGGTCCAGAGTTGTTAAATCACTTACTGTGGTGGAGTGGACCAGAGTGGTTGTCTGATCTCAATATAAATTTATTAAATTTATATATTCCTTTAGTGTTCCTAACATCGAAGACACACAAGAAGAGGAACGCGTGAGAGCCTTAACTACTACAAATAACACTGAAGAGGAGTTTATTTGGTCTAAATATTCTACTTTATCAAAAATGTTGAGAGTAATTTCATATTCTAGACGGTTTCTTAATTTTAAATTACCTAAAGACAAACGTGAGCGTTATTCTAAATTTATTACGTCGAGAGAGTTAAAAGACACATTAAACAATTGTATTAAACAAGTTCAAGCTATTGAATTTAAAGGTGAGATGAAACAGTTAAAATCTCTCGGTTATGTACCTAAAAGATGTAAATTCCGCAATCTTTGTCCCATTATCGATGATAATTGGATTCTAAGAGTTGGCGGGCGAATCCAAAAATCTCAAACAAATTATGATACACAGCACCCTATAATTTTACCTGCTAAGAGTCATCTTAGCAGACTAATAATTCAGTAATGCTTAACTATTTGGGGTCAAAATATTGGATATTGCGAGCTTAAGATCTAACAAAGAAAATGTACCGAGAATGTGTCACTTGCATTAGGTACTCGAAAAGGAATAATACGCAACTGATGGGTCAGTTGCCAGATGTGCGAGTAAAACCCCATCGAGCCTTTAAATCAGCTGGTGTGGACTACGCGGGTCCCATTAACATTCGTTTTTCACAAGGCAGGGGAGCTAAATCGTACAAAGGTTACATATGCTTGTTTATCAGTATGATAACGCGAGCCATACACCTAGAGGCTGTTACCGACTTGACAACGAAGGGATTCATAGCAGCCTTCCGGCGATTCACAGCGAGACGAGGTCATTGTCATGATATTTACAGTGACAACGGCACTAACTTTGTGGGCGCAGAGAATCAGCTTAAAGACATGGTTACTATGCCAAGTCTTCGATTCCTGGTGAGGTGGCAGAGTTGTTTTGCCTAGAGCGGACTGCACGGCATTTTATACCCCCTCATGCACCCAATTTTGGCGGGTTATGGGAGGCTGGGGTGTGCAAAAACTCATCTTAAAAAAGTCATTGGTGATGCTACTCTTACCTATGAGGAGTTAGCTACAGTGTTAGCTCAAATCGAGGCATGTTAAATTCCCGGCCTATAACTGTATTAAGTGATGATCCTAATGATCCTCTTCCACTAACACCGGGCCACTTTCTGATTGGCGAGCCTTTATTAAACTTATATGATGAAAATTATACAAATTGTAATATATCTAGTTTGGATAGATGGAAGCTAACCCAAAAAAATGGTCAACTATTTCTGGAACAGATGGTACAAAGAGTACCTCGTAAATTTAAATCAAAGATATAAGTGGAATACCAAACATACTGAACGGTTCGCACGTAGTTTCATTGCAACTAATTTTTAACAAGCAATAATCGACCTTATTGCCGTAAATACGCATTTTCTAAAGGATATTTTTTTATTAAAATGTTAATACGAATAAGTGCAGCTTTACTTTATTTGTATCGTATTTCTGAAGGGGTCTACTTCCAAGTAAGATTACTATATTTATTATAACTTTATTTCAAAAACATGTGCTATAGTATTATGCCGCAGGGTTTACCTACAACATAGGGGTCTGTGATATATCAATAGATCAGGAATAAGCTATATTTTTATCAAACTTAATTTTGTTTGAAATAGAACTATTTTTAGAATTTTATTGCAGATTTTTTTTACTTCTAAGTTCCCGACGTTAAAAATCAAAAATTAACCGCGATAAATCCGAAAAATAGTTTTATTTCATATTTCATATTCAAGGTAATCTAAGTTGGTACTTAGCTTTGTAGTTATATTATATTCATTTATAAAGATAACTAATAGTTTCTTCTTATTCATATACCTCCACCATTTCGCACTGGTACCGCGTGGTGGAGTTTAACCTATTCTCTCTTGCCTTGATTTGTGTAAAATAAATTATTTGCCCAGCAACTGGGGAGTATAGACAGATTTATTCATTTAAAATGAATAGCTTAACTTCAATCATCATCATCTCAGCCTATACTCGTCCACTGGTGAACATAGGCCTCCCTAATCGCTCTCCAGCGCAACCGGTCTGATGCCACCTGCATCCAAGAAATTCCTACGATCTTCACAAGATCATCGGTCCCCATTCTAGAATGGAGGCCTATATGGCTCTTCCATAATTAATAATGTTTAATTACAATAATTTAGGTATTTAATGTAAGTTCAATAATTGCACTATAAAGATTTGGTCAAATAGCCGACGGAGCGCGACGGGAGCGTGACAGAAGCGCTCGTCTACGTTCGGTCGTGACGTTTGTGGTCGCGGCGAACGGGGCTGCATGTGTGGCGTCTTCCGTACATTTCAGTACATTACAACTCCCCAAGACGCGCCACTGCCGCGCTCCCGTCGCGCTGGGTCGGCTGTGTGACGAAACCTTAAAGAGCTAGATTCTGGGGTATATTCAATGTTATGTCCCGCTATCAAATTAACCCGGAGGGTTGCGTATGAAGCGCTGCCGTGGAAGAGGTCATAACTCAGTAAAACGGCTGCATAACAAATCTAACAGCATGGCGCTCACTGCAAAATAGCGCAACCATTTGGACTTTATATATTGATCGTGACGAAAATAATTAAACCATTAATACTGTTTTAAAAATGTATAATATTTTAACGGAATAACGGTTTCGGTGGCCGTGTGCGTTCCCGCCGGTGGTCCAATAGAAGTGGGGTCCGGTCCTGTGTGGAGGGGCTGCGTGGCCGTCGCAACCGGCCGGTTCCTCGTCCCGCGCCCCTCACGTCTTCTTCCCCTCGTCCGCAGCTCACGCACCAACAATTTAACTTGGACGAAGTCGAGGGCAGAAACTAGTATCTCTATCTTTTAATGTCATTCAACGCGGACGAAGTCGAGGGCAGAAACTAGTATCTCTATCTTTTAATGTCATTCAACTTGTGCGAAGTCGAGGGCAGAAACTAGTATCTCTATCTTTTAATGTCATTCAACGCGGACGAAGTCGAGGGCAGAAACTAGTATCTCTATCTTTTAATGTCATTCAACGCGGACGAAGTCGAGGGCAGAAACTAGTATCTCTATCTTTTAATGTCATTCAACGCGGACGAAGTCGAGGGCAGAAACTAGTATCTCTATCTTTTAATGTCATTCAACGCGGACGAAGTCGAGGGCAGAAACTAGTATCTCTATCTTTTAATGTCATTCAACTTGGACGAAGTCGAGGGCAGAAACTAGTATCTCTATCTTTTAATGTCATTTAACTTGGACGAAGTCGAGGGCAGAAACTAGTATCTCTATCTTTTAATGTCATTCAACTTGTGCAATAATTAATACTGTTTTAAAAATGTATAATATTTTAACGGAATAACGGTTTCGGTGGCCGTGTGCGTTCCCGCCGGTGGTCCAATAGAAGTGGGGTCCGGTCCTGTGTGGAGGGGCTGCGTGGCCGTCGCAACCGGCCGGTACCTCGTCCCGCGCCCCTCACGTCTTTTTCCCCTCGTCCGCAGCTCACGCACCAACATATATACTATAAGTTTATAGTTTCGTACTAGTAGAAATGACCTTGATAGATTTATTTCGATGGAATGGATTAAAATTATATTGCGCTTGTGTCATGTTCTGAGACATCTAGCATATAAATATTATTGAAAAAAACATATTTTGCGAAAAAAGATCGGGATGTTTAGCAAGAAGACGTCGATCGGGATGTTTAGCAAGAAGAAGTGATGTCGTCAATTTGTTTTAATTTCCAAAACATGTGTTTTTTCGAATAATCATGTGTAATGTTGGTGGAATATTAACATCATGTATTCTTATATGTCCATGAGTGAAGCTAATTGTAATAAAGTGATAAAACGTGCCTTTTAGATTTCCCTCAAAACAGCCGTCGCAATTGATATGTAAAGTATCCATCGCTTTATTATCCAGTGTGAGGTACTTTATCAAGTTCATTATGATCGTTATCATCAAGTTCATCGGGTAGTTAAATTAATTTTGAAATTTATTTTTACCTTCGTTTCCTTTTACTTTGAACAATGGCATAATGTAAACACATTTACCAACAAAAGCTGCTCGTATTTTAAATTACACTCATTTTGTGATGTGGAACTCCGCCTCGCCTACATTCCCCAAGCGGGGTTTGCAGAGTTGTACTCTGTGCACTCACTTTTTGCTGACAGTGTTAAGTACCAACATAATAGCGGACGATCTAAAATTTATTAGCATTGTACCGGGTACAATACCAGCCAATAAACACCATTATTTGTCAGACCCAGAATATAAAACCCGGCCAGCTATACCTTACGCTATTAGACTTATATTGATTATAAATATGCAACAGTGATCATAACTATTTAGAATACATATGAATGCAATAAGCAATCCACCCCACGGGGCAATATCCAGAGTAGCAAACAAACTATGCATTGTAGATGAGAGTGTGCCAAATACGCTGAGATGCCGCCAAAATGTAGCATTAGCCTAATATTCTGATTAACATTATCTAGCACGCAATAGAAGAGGCGCTGCTGTGTTCGAAGCGATTGTCAAACTTAAACAACGTTCATCTCGGTCAGTCTGAGATGGGTGAGGGGGGGGGTCGTATGGGCGGGTGAAAGGCTATCCCACCACACGCGTCCTTTGAGGCGCAGTGGCATAGCTTCTCGCCTATTTTGCTCGTCTGTCCCGGCAAGCAATTTGGCGTGGTCTTGGGAGTAGCGCACGGTCGTGACGATCCCCAAGGCAAGTGTGATTGTATCCTGCTCGCTGTTGCTGCCTGCTATTGTTCTGGTCCTTCTGAACAGACATAACAGAAACAGTCATGCGCTACCCTTCCCAGTTCTCGGTCCCATCCCTCCTTTTCCTCCCCCATGTCCCCCGGTTCTGTCTGGAAGTGTGGTTGCGCCTGGCTGCCCCCTTCACTCTCCGTTTTGGAGAAGGTCGGGTGCAGTAGGTGGCGCGTCGTGGTTGGGTCGTTTGCTCGCTCCCCTCGCTCCTCGCTCGAGGAGTGACCTTGAACTGCCTTTCGTTTCTGGCCACGAAAGGTTGGATGAGTCGCTCGCTTCTTGCACTCTCCGTTTGAAGAGAGGACAGGGAGCAGGCATTTGTTGTGTGTTGTATTTGTCGACGTCGAAAGGCTGGTCGACTCGAAGTGCCCAATGCCGCGGTCGGCGTGCCGCGGCTGAAAGGCGGAGGGGTTAAACTCCGCCCAACGCTCGAAGCTGTGGATCAGCGCATAACCCTATGATAATGTCGCAGAGAAAAAAGACACTACCCCAGGGAGGTACCGGCCTGTCCCAGGTCGAAGAATCCTCCCCAGGACCCTCGGGCTCTGGCTGCCCCTCGTATTCTGGGGGGGCACCTCGCTACATTCATCTGACAACTATGGCTATTCCAAAACGGACTCCGAATGCTTATCGAGAGGGACACCAGTCGTGATGCTTGAGCGTTTCGACGCTGAACGCCCCGCATCATCTCTTGCGGACAGGATGAGAGCGCCTCAAAACTGTCCGAGTCACTTTGTGATTCGGATGATGACGAGGCGCCGCCAGAGAGCGTTGCTGCCATTACGGCGGTACGCCGAGAATGGGTGGCCGCCTTGAAATAGACTTCCGGAACCGCCTATGAGGACGGCGATATGTCGTTCTCAGATTTGGCTGCCTCTGTGGCGAGCGAAGAGCGTCGCACAATTGCGGCGCAAAAACGTCCTCGCAGTTTGGAGGTACGAACTTCCACCGAAGAGGGCGTCGCCAGGAAGGCTAGCAAGATTTCGGGTGGTAGAGGGAGATCACCCACGACCGCAGATGGCACCAAGTCGAAGGTGGAGCTCGCAGCCCGTTAAAGGGAATTAAAGGCCCGCTGGAGCTCCAGGTCGAGGAAGAGCTGGCTGTTGACGCTGCCGCTCAAAAAGCGGCCAGCATGATGACATGGTCCCTTGGCCCGGCCGACCATAAGGAGGCTGCACTTCAACAGGTGCAGAACATCCTCCGAGTGGCCGGGTCGTCAAGGAACCTCAAGGGGACCTTCGTCAAGACGCTCAAAGATGCCGCCAAGGTTATTGCGCAGGCTGTTGACGGCATCTTTGACCTGACAGTTCCCCAGGAACTGAAAAAGGCGGAAGAAGAAAACTCTCGGCTGAAGAAGAGGGTGGAGTTCCTGCGCAGTCAAATGCAGCGAATGCACTCCGAACATCAGCCGAGTCCCCGCCCCGAGGATAGGAGGTCGCCCGCATTGGAGGCCTTCGCTGAGGCCGCCAAAGCGGCTTCCGCAAGGGTGACCCCGGTCGCGGCTGCTCCTGCAGCTGCGGCCCCCGCGACAGCTGTCCCTGCAACAGCGGCCCCGACGGAACTGGACGAGTTGCGTCGGGAGCGACGCAACTCGACTATGGAGATAGTTGATCAGGTCGGGGCGATGATGAGCTCCCGTTTCGCTGCCTTGGAGGACAGGCTGCTTCCGGAGCGGCGCCTTCGACCGCCCCTGGCCTTCGACCGGCCGATCCAGCCCGGACCGGTGGTTACCGCCCCGAAAACAAGAGGAAAGGGAGCGAAGAAGCGCAATTCGCTCCCTGCGCCGGCACCCGCGAAGCCGGCCCAGGTGGAGCCCCGACCTATCCCGCCTTCGTCGACCGCGCCAACCGCGGAGGTTCCGTGGGTTGAGGTAGTCCGGCGGAAGAAGAGGTCTGCCGTGCATCAAGCGGGGGGTGCACAAACGGATGGTGCTCAAGCGCAGGCGCCTCAGCGCAAGCGCAAAAGTATGCGCAGGCGCAAACTGCGGACGCCTCGGCCGCCTCGTTCGGCTGCGGTGTCCATCAAGCTGCAGCCGGACGCCGCGGCGCGCGGCGTCACGTATGCGGACATCATAGTCCGGGCGAGGGGGCTGATAAATATAGAGGAGCTGGGAACCGGCCCCCTCGGTTTCAAAGTTGCGGCCACTGGGGCCCGTATGCTAGAGGTGGCAGAAAAAAAGAGAGCGGCCCTAAGGCGGACGCCCTAGCGGCCGCACTGAGTGCGGCGCTGCCCGCGGAGGATGTGGCCATCTCCAGGCCCATCAAGCGCGCGTCAATGCGCTTGGTGGGACTGGTTGATTCGCTCACGAAGGAGGAGGTGGTGGAGGCCGTCGCCCGTGCCGAGGGGTGCCCGGTGGGTGTGGTCAAGGCGGGGGAAGTTCTGCGTGACCGGACACCCCTCGGCACCATAGTGGTTAGCTGCCCGGTTGAGGCGGCAAGGAAGGCGGCTGCAGGTCGGCTTCTGGTCGGCTTCACTTCCGCGAGAGTCAATCTCCTGGAGGTGAGGCCGCTGAGGTGCTACCGCTGCCTCGAACCGGGACATGTTCGGGAGCAATGCAGGGGGGGTAATGATCGTAGCGCGCTTTGCTTTAGGTGCGGAAAGCCGGGCCACAAGGCCGCCGGCTGCAAATCCGCGCCGAACTGCGCACTCCACGACCGGGCGAAATCCCGGTCATGTGCTAGGCGGCAGGGCCTGCAAGGCCCGTAAGACCGGTAGGAGGAACGCGGATCGGTCTCCCGCTACTGTACCGACTCCTGGGACGCAGGCGCGGTCGACCGAATCGAGCGCCCCCAGGGCGCAAGATGCAGAGATGCCCATGGCCTCAGATCTTACAGTCTGAGTACATGGGTGTCTCCAGCGAAATCACCTGGGTGGCAGACTCGGGGGAGTCTGTCGTCCAGTTCGAGGGGGGGACGCCATGCCGAGTGACACCAGCGTGGTGCCTAGTAGGGAGGGGGGGAATAAAGGGGGCGCCTAACGCGCTCTCAGAGGGGCCTGCAAAGGCTTTCCGCGTCGGGGCTGCAGTTGTCGTACAATGGAGTTCCTGTAGCCGCAACAATATGCGACTATGGTGTCACCGGAGAGTTTTTAGTCGGTACACTTGGTCCATCAACAGCCGGAGCTACGGCCCCGAGTGTTGATTGACCAAGGACTCCGACATAACCCGCTCGTGTCCCCCGAGCACGGGCGGGTACCCATAAAGGGTTTTCTCTTCGCCAAATAAAAAAAAAAAGGGGGGCGTCGTATGTGTCTTTTCAATTTTCTAGTCTCCGGTGCTTTGGAAGGCACTTCAAGCCATTGGTGCTGGTTACCACTTCATATAGTTGGAAGCTTTTGTGGTAGTCATTAAGCCCTATTGTATGAACGGCTTGTTAAGTTACAATAACAGCTGGCCACAAACCTACCTGACCGAATACCTCTAACTTCGATTTGTGAGAGAAAGCTTTTATCGAGCTGTGGGACTGTACATATCAATTTATTATCACATAGTACGATTGATACCAATTTAGATAACACAACATTTAAATAAAATTATCCTGCATTAGTATTGTTTTGTCTTCGATAACTTAAGATAACATGATTTTAATTAAAGTTTGAAAGGGTTGTAACCTTGTAACTAGAGATGTATATACCGCAATTACGATACGATACGAATAATAAACCAATTGTATTGACACTCATGTTAAAAACAATTAAAAAAAAAATGTGTCCGTCTAGGTAGTCAAATATAAAGGCCGGCGTGACTTTATAAAAATATATTTATTTAACAATACAAATTAATAATAGATACTCAAAATATTAATGCAGTCTATTGATATTACTTAACGTTAGTGCGAACGGCAAGAGAGCTGAGTCGATATTGAATGTACTTTGCTTGGCGATGGCTATTTATAGGCATCGTCAAGTAAACAACTGTTTCTAAAACAAACCCACGCATTATGCGTCTTATTAATTGATATTTGATTATAAAGCATAACAGTTATTAGAATTGGACTGAGACTAAACAAGTTACCTGATATCTGTTTACATGATAAATACGCAGCTGAGGCAAGTTAAGCTGATTCAGCAAAACAGTACTTGGAATTATATTCTATGAGCAATAGTCTGTTATTATTGCATCATCTTCTAAAGTACTTGCACTGAGCTGTGTACTGGTCTAGTATACATAACTCGGTTGAATATGTGAATTTCATGTTTGGAAACGCACCTGTAATACAGAAATAAAACCGTTCATCGCAAAATGTACTATACGCAAAATGAAAACCACACGCAAATTTAATAAACAATTCTGTAAGAAAAAAATAATGTTAAGCAGAAAGGCCAGTTGAGACGCTGAGTTTCTCGCCGGATCTACTCAGTGTAAGGCCGCGTTTCGATCCGGTGGTAGTTGTGAAAAATATAATATTTTTGACTTTTGTAAGAGCTCTTGTTGGCCTATGCAATAAAAAAAAATTTTCCACTAGTCACTTTTGAAATAGTGAATTAAATATTCTGCACAGGCAGGTATTTTCACAAATTCCTAATCCGAGGCTATTTTATTTTAAGTATCTAGATAAAGCAGTAATAGCCTAGTGGTTAGACCGTTGGACTGCAAAGTCAGAGGTCTCGGGTTCAAAGCCAGGCACGCACCTCTGTCTTTTCGAAAGCATGTGCGTATTTAAAATTAATTATCACTCGCTTTAACGGTGAAGGAAAACATCGTGAGGAAACCTGCATGCCTGAGAGTTTCTCGTGGTGGACTATGGCTTAAACCCTCTCAGTTGGAGAGGAGGCCCGTTCCCAGCAGTGGGACAGTTTCTTAACAGGGCTAATATTATTTTTTATTATTTTTTTATCTAGATAAATATATTTTAGTTAGGGAGATGTTGGTAGCTATTACTACATATTATAAAACAAAGTCCCCCCGCCGCGTCCGTCCGTCTGTCTGAACGCGATAAACTCAATAACTACCAAACGGATTTTCACAAGGGTTTCAATAATGGACGTAGTGATTCAAGAGGAAGGTTTATGTGTATAATTCACTCGTGCAAAGCCGGGGTAGGACGCTAGTGACTAATAAGAATTAAATTATTTAAACTCTAAAACGAATTAGTTAAAGTATGGTCTAACGCTACCGTTCAAAATAACATTTCAGCATCAAATAAAATAGGTATATAACCCGTTGTCCGATGAGAATGTTCCAAGCTAGTTGGGAGCTTGCCAAATGACAACATTACGCTAATATTTTGATAAGCATTAACAGTAGACGCCAACTTATATAGAAATCTCTATCTCTAAAGGCACATTAAGTGCCTTTAGTGCTAGAGATATTTGCAATTGCTAGTACTGTACATTATACGCGAGCTTTGCGTTTAGAATACAAGCATATACTACCAGAGTAGTATGAAAACTGTGATGTTATCGTGACACGTCGTGCTGTCACGTTCATGTTTATTAAGTATATATGGAGCGCAACAAGGATAGCTCATCACCTCGCTAGGGTCACGCTAACGTCAATCTTTTCGTGCTAAGCTCTCAGTATTAGGGCGCGTGGTGATTTATTTTGAGGCTGAAAAATCACAGAAAGACCTTGGTAAACAACTTCAACGCTTCTACTTTACCAGTTTTTCACCCAAGTCCTTCTCTTTAACTCAGAATCAGAATATTTTTTATTTATCTAAACCTTTAAAATATTTATGAATCATCAGAAAAGTAACAAAGTCTCTACAACCACTTTAGAATATCATTCCCGAGGAGAAGAAAGGCAACTAACGCCACGGTTACTTTTTAAAAATAAAAAAATCTATTTTTTCCTTCTACATTTGTTGTGGGGATAGGGAGAAAAATGTAGGCTGGTCTATCAGGTGGAGATACGTTTAATCAAAAGTAACTGTTCAGAGAATACCTATACGGTTCCCTTATTTGCACAGAAGGTACTACTAGTATCAAGAAGGAAGGAAGGTAAGCTCGTATCCCTCCGAGTCTATAGAGATATGTCTGAGTGCCGTGACCCTTTGCAGAAGTCTGGTTTTTATGATATTTCGCTGTTTTCCCCTATCCTCAGCGACATGCAGCGCGTTGTAGATAGTAGTAACCAAAGTGGTGAGAATCTGATCAGACCAACGCGCTGGGCTGCGGTGTCGAGGTTCTTGTCCATCGCCGTTCCCAGCGACCGTCAGTGTCTACAAATCGTTACGTCTTTTCTGGCAATATGACCAAAGAACTCCACTTAACACAGATGGTAGAGAGTTTTGTCGTGACTCTGGCTGCTTTAGTATCGATACATTAATTCGATGAGCTCTCCAAAATACCCTTAACATTTTTTACTGGACTACGCAAACCCAAAAAGAAGGGCTATGATTCAGTAGGCTATGTATGTTTGTATTTACATATGCCACCGTCTCGACTTAAGTACTAAACCAATTTTAATGAATGAGGTATCAATCGATTCTTTATTATAGTTCGATTGCCATAAGCTTCATTTTATATGAACAAATCTATCTATCTATATCATCACGCCAGCTCCCTCGCGGGGTAGGCAGAGAGTACAGAGTTCCAACAGGTTCTTTCCTTACATACTTCTCTGGCTTCCTCCACTCCCATAGTTCGTCTCATACACACTCGCCGGTTACGGAGACTCTTGACTTGCCCTTCAGATAAGACACGGTCTATTTGGTCATGGTAAGATAGTATAGGTCTTCCCCGGCACCTACATCCTTCCACTTTCGCATTGTATATCTGTTTTGTCATTCTTTCTTCTGGCATTCTTTCAATATGCCCGAACCAACGGAGCATACCCTTTCTTATCTTTACACCGATACTATCTTTCATACCTACTCGCTTTCTTACTACGCTGTTGCGAATACGGTCGGTCAGCGTGACTCCGCACATCTTCCGCAGAGATCGCATTTCGACCGCATTTATCCTGCTTTCGTTCTCCTTCTTACATACCCAACTCTCACTGCCATATAACAGCGTTGGGACAAGCACTCCGTTATGCATGGCCAGCTGCGCCTTTTGGCTTAAGTGCCGGCTCCCAAGTAGCCTTCCCATCGCACCATTCACTCTATTACCTGCATTCACTCTTCTCTCTATATCAGCGGTGTATTTCCCATCCTTACTGAAGGCGCATCCAAGATATACAAACTCATTCACTTGCTCCAGCACATCGTTACCAACCACAATCCTTGCATTCGTTCTGGTTTCTTCCCGTTAAAAAACCATAATTTTGGTTTTCTTCACATTCAAATGTAAGCCATTGTTCATGCAGTCGTCTCTCATAAATGTGACTAGTGTTTGCAGATCAGTGGCTGTTGGCGCTATCAAAACCGCGTCATCTGCATACAATAGGTGGTTTATCACTAGATCACCCATTTTTACCCCTTCAGTCATCGCATTCAGTCTTTGAAGACTTTTATCCAGATACACTATAAACAGTCTAGCGGACAACACGCAACCCTGCTTGACGCCGATTTTAACGTCAAACCAAGGTGACATGTTACCACCCACCCGTACGCATGCCTTGCTGTCCACGTAGGTGGACTGGACGGCTCGCAACAGGGTGCCGTTTATACCATACTCTGGCAAAATGTCCCAAAGTCTCTTTCGCACGACTCTATCAAACGCCTTCTCCAGGTCCACAAAACCGCAGAAAACCTTCCGGCCTACTACCAGATGCTTTTCTACGATGTTGCGGAGGGAGAAAACTTGATCCGAACATCCTCTTCCAGACCCGAAACCTCCCTGTGCCTCACACAACAGTCCATCGGACTTCTCGCGCAGTCTCCGTTCAATAATTTTACCATACACCTTAGCTGCGAAGCTGAGGACGATATATGAACAAAATTAATAATTAATGTGAAAAAAACCAAAATTATGGTTTTTGAACGAGAAGAAACCATTCGTTCGAATGCAAGGATTGTGGTTGGTAACGATGTGCTGGAGCATGATGTGAATGAGTTTGTATATCTTGGATGCGCATACAGTAAGGATCGAAAAATATACCGCTAACATAGAGAGGAGAGTGAGTGCAGGGAACAGAGTGAATGGCGCGATGGGAAAGCTACTTGGGAGCCGGCACTTAAGCCAAAAGGCGCAGTTAGCCATATATAATGGAGTGCTTGTCCCAACGCTATTATATGGCAGCGAGAGCTGGGTATCTAAGAAGGAGAATGAAAGTAGAATAAATGTGGTGGAAATGCGAGCTCTGCGGAAGTGCGGATGTGCGCAGTGAAGCTGACCGACCGTATTCGTAACAGCGTAGTAAGAAAGCGAATAGGTATGAAAGATAGTATCAGTGTAAAGATGAGAAATGGTATGCTCCGTTGGTTCGGGCATATAGAAAGAATGTCAGAAGAAAGAATGACAAAACTGATATACAACGCGAAAGTGGAAGGATATAGGTACCGGAGAAGGCTGCAAAGCACTCGAAACGTCGGGAACTGAAAATCAAAAATAAACCGCGATAAAATCCGTAAAATAGATTTATTTCATATGTGAATATAGCTCAAAATTCCTGGAAAAGTTAAGTATAGTCTTCTCAGATCGCTTTTCTGTAGCTACATTGGTTAAGATAGCTGCCCTAACTGCCCCATTCATAAAATCCACCTGTTTCATTGAATATTTTTCTTTGATAAATAATATCTATCTATCTATCTATAACCTCACGCCAGATCCCTTGCGGGGTAGGCAGAGAGTACAGAGTTTCAACAGGTTCTTTCCTTACATACCTCTCTAGCTTCCTCGACTCTCATAGTTCGTCTCATACACGCTCGCCGGTTACGGAGACTCTTGACTTTTGTGATAAATAATAATTTGGTAATAATAATAGATTTGATCTCCGCCTACCTCGCGAGGGATCTGTCGTACAAATATGGATAGATAGATAAATACTAACCCACATAAAACTGCTTTTAAACATCGCCTGTCGTGGCAATGCGACATAACTGTCAAAAAATGAAAAATTTGACGCCTTCTCAGTTCCGTTAAATAGGGCCCAAATCATTCGAGTTGGACAGGTTAATTGGTTGCAACACTAATGACGTACAAATATTGGTTTAACTGCCGCATTCTACACTTTTGTATCTTCTTCCACTGACCTATACAGCAGTGTTCAATTATACGTACATATATCACACTACAAAGACACTGGATTATCAAACAAATCCCAATCAGTGTGAAATCAAATCCAACGTACAATGGCAGGCGACAGATGACATGTGAGAGATTTCTCAACAAAGCCGCATTTTTAAACATCATGATTAAATATTTTTCTTTGATAAATAATACTTTGGTAATAATAATAGATGTGTTCTCTGCCTGCCCCGCAAGGGATCTAGTGTGATGGTATGGACAGATAGATTATTTATCTATAAGCTACATAAAACTGCTTTTAAACATCACTTGTTGTGACGATGCGGCATATTAGTCCAATAATGACAAATTTGTCGCATTATCAGTTTCATTAAATAGGGTTGGACAGCTTAATTGCTTATTCGAGTTGAACAGGTTAACTGGTTGCAACACATTAGTATTTACGTCATTCGACGTACTAATATTGGTTTATATGCCACATTCTATACAATCAAATGATAATTAACCTACAATGGTCATTCATATTGTTGTGTAATAGACCTGATTATTAGCAGTAAACTATTTAAGGCGCTCGTAGCGCTGGAGATCGTGGTATTCATAGCTATCACAAAGGTTAAGCATTATTTAGCTGTCTGTCTAAGCCGGAGAACCGTTCAGTGATTTCTATGTTGGAGTGACTCTATGCTCCGCACGTTTAACCTCAACACTTGAATCAGCGAATTCCAAAACAATTTAAAAAACATAGTACAAGGAAACCACTTTTCTCTCTCAAAAAGTTTATCCATACACAATAATCTACATCACTTAATATGTAAATATGCTTACAAATTTGTCCTCTTTTTGTATAATAAAGAATACAATAATAATAATAATCTTGCCTACTCCACTAACATAGTTCGTATTATACAAACATATATAGTAATTACCGTAAAAATGCTTCAAGTTACACTTCCTAGATGCAAAATCAAGTAATGAATTAAAATTTTTAATACATAATAATTATATTACACTGTCTATCTGCACAACATCTTTATGGCCATTAATCAAGAGAATTACGCTTCAGATGCAAACTAAACACATTTTTCGAAATGTAATGTTATGCAAAACTAGGAAATAGTAACATTGATGTAATGTTATTGTAGACGCTTGCTTTATCATTGGGAATATAATCATCATCATCATCATCATTTCAGCCTATACTTGTCCACTGCTGAACATAGGCCTCCCCAATCGCTTTCCAGCATAACCGGTCCGATGCCACCTGCATCCAACGATTTCCTGCGATTTTCACAAGATCGTCGGTCCATCTGGCAGGCGGTCGTCCTACGCTGCGCTTGCCAATACGTGGTCTCCACTCTAGAATCTTTCTGCCCCAACGCCCGTCCGATCTTCGCGCTATGTGGCCAGCCCATTGTCACTTCAGCATGCTAATCCTGAGGGCTATGTCGGTGACCTTGGTTCTTCTACGAATCTCCTCATTCCTGATTCGATCACGTAGAGAAACGCCGAGCATAGCTCTTTCCATAGCTCGCTGAGCAACTTTGAGCTTTTTTATGAGACCTATTGTAAGAGACCACGTCTCTGATCCATATGTCATCACTGGTAACACACATTGACTAAAAATTTTAGTCTTTAGGCACTGAGGTATTTTGGATGAGAAGATGTTGCGCAGTTTCCCGAACGCTGCCCAGCCGAGTTGGATTCGTCGATTGACCTCTCTCTCAAAGTTGGCCCTACCTAACCGGACTGCCTGTCCCAGGTAAATGTATTCTTCGACAACTTCAAGAGTAGAGTTCCCAACGGTGAGTGCGGTGGGTACGACATGGGCATTAAACATTATTTTTGTTTTGTCCATATTCATTTTAAGACCCACTTGTTGGGATACTCTATTGAGGTCACCGAGCATTCGTCCTAGATCTTCCAGCGACTCCGCCATGACCACAATGTCGTCGGCAAATCGAAGGTGAGTGATGTATTCGCCATTGATGTTGATGCCAAGTCCTTGCCATTCCAAGAGCTTGAAGGCGTCCTCTAAGGTGGCCGTAAACAGTTTCGGAGAAATGACGTCTCCCTGTCTTACTCCTCTTTTTATGGGGATCACCTTCGTGCACTGCCCCTGTACTCGGACTGACATGGTGGCGTTATTATACAAGCACTTCAACACTTCGATGTACCTATAGTCAATGCGGCATCGCTGGAGAGATCTAAGAACCGCCCAAGTCTCGATCGAATCAAAGGCTTTCTCATAGTCCACAAACGCCAAGCATAGTGGCCGATTATACTCCTCAGTCTTCTGTATAACCTGCCGCAGCGTATGTATGTGGTCTATGGTACTAAAACCTTTCCGGAAACCGGCTTGTTCGGGAGGCTGGAAGTCATCAAGCCTTCGTTCGAGACGATTCGTAATGACTCTCGAAAACAACTTATAAACATGGCTCAGCAGTGTGATGGGCCTATAGTTCTTCAATAAGGTGTTATCACCTTTCTTGAAAAACAGCACCACCACACCCCTGTTCCATGCTTCCGGCGTTTTCCCTTCAAGCAAGACGGAATTAAATAGCCTCTGAAGGACTTTAAGTACCGGCGATCCGCCCGCCTTCAAAAGTTCTGCAGTAATTCCGTCTTCACCCGGCGCTTTATTGTTTTTTAGTTGTTTGAGAGCCATCCTAATTTCGCACAGGCTGATGTCCGGGATATCTTCAGTGCAGTGTCGGGTTAGCTTGGCTCTTGGGTCTTTTACCAAGTCAACAACAGGTTTAGCTACTGAGGTATATAACTGTCCATAGAACCTCTCTATCTCCCTGAGCACCTCTGACCTATTTGACGTTACGTTTCCGTCCTCCGTCTTCAGCTTCGTCAACTGGCTCTGCCCAATAGACGCGTCTCTTGCGAACACTTTAGAGCCCTTGTTCTGCTCTATGGTCTCCTCAATACGCCTTGCATTGAAGGACCGTAAGTCGTGTCGCAAGGACTTCAATATCTGTCCATTAAGCTGCCTATAGGACTTAGCATCATCGGAGGTTTGGAGCGTCATGGAACGTCGCTCAGCCATGAGGTTTCGGGTGTAGTCAGATAGTTTTTGAGGCCTATTTTTACGGTGGGTCTTAAAATACTTGGACCCGACTGTATGAACAGTCTCTACCAGCCTGTTGTTGATTTCGTCCACTGATGCGCTGCTGTCGAGCAATTCGAAGCGGTTTGACAATTCGAGTTGAAAGTTCTCGGGGTTTTGGATATATGCATGAGTAGGTCGGAGCGTAGACTTCATCAGACGCGATCTTTCCATTTTGACATTAATATTTAATGTGCCTCTGACCATTCGGTGATCACTGCCGGTTTTTACCCTATGAATCACGGAGACATCATTAAATATTTGTCGCTTGGTGCTCATGATGAAGTCTATCTCATTTTTTGTGGAACCATCAGGGCTCATCCAGGTCCATTTCCTATGAGGCGGCTTCTGGAAGAAAGAGTTCATCATAAAGAGTCCCTCTTTCTCCAGAAATTCGGCCAGCCTCTGACCCCTGGGGTTGCGCTGCCCATATCCAAATTGCCCCACTCTCAACTCATCATCGCCCCGTTTGCCCAGCCGCGCATTGAAGTCACCCATAACCACTGTAAAGTGTGTTTTGGAAGTATGTATGGCTCTACTAATGTCCTCATACATAACTTCGACGTCATCATCTGAGTATGCCGAGGTCGGTGCGTAGACCTGTATGACCTTCAGCGAATATCTTTTGGATATTCTGAGTATAAGGTACGCTACCCTGCTCGACACACTAGTGATGGACACAACGTTGTTTATGAGTGACTTGTGGACGATAAATCCGACACCACCTTGGGACTGCTGTTCGCCCTCCCGGTAGTAAAACAAGTTGCCGGATTTTAAAGTTATCGTGTCCTCGCCCTCTCTTCGGACCTCCGATAAAACAATACTACAATTTATCTACCTCCGAACCTATTCTACACTACTTACGAGCCTTCGCTATAACCAATTAAGATAACTTCTTGAAATAATCATTTAATGGTACTTTAGTGCCATACAGAATAAGTAAATAATCATTTCATGAAGTAATCATAACGCGCCGCGTTTAGTCATAGCGAATAAGAGACCAGGCTTATCTAAGAAACTGCTATACGGATTTTCATTTGGTATTATCCAATAGATATTATACTGTGTCCTTCGTTCTCGATATAAACATGCAGCTCTCTCTACTCGCTTGGCAAGCCGCTAAGTTTTTTAGAAACGTCAACGCCTCCTCTATGGTATCTGTGGACATAACCTCTGCGACCATTCTTTCTTTTAGCGTGGCAGCCGATGCCTTGTAATAAAGTTTTGGTCGACATTTAATTTAATCAAATAATCGTAGCAGTGAAATTATATAACAAAAGGTTTTTATATACTCAAGTGATGTTGTGAAATAAATTTAAAACATCGTATAGGCAAATTCAGAAATATTTTACGTCTTGACAAAAGAGTGCATTCAAAAAAGATCAACTGATAGTTGTTTATTTGTGGCGTTTTCAGCTTAACTTGTTTATGTATATAATATCGAATATTTGGAGACGTGAGTTTTATTATATTAAGACTTGTAAAGTCTTCACTCGAAAAGTAAACTTACGAAGTCTCATGTCCCTCTTCGTGTAAAAACAGTTTAACACGCAATATACCTGCAAACAATTATTAACCGTCTATAAATTGGCAATGTAATACCTCTAATGAGAGAAATTAGCGGGGACATTAATCAATAATGATTGTTAAGGATCGATGCCAATTTAAGGACACGGGCGATGTACGAGATGCATCGACGTGGTCCGCAAGACTTAACGGTAATTCAAGGACACGAGCGGTGTACGAGATGCATCGGCGTGATCCGCAAGACTTGGGGCCCATACGAGATATGTGCTGAAGGTCATACTACTCATAGGTTTCACCCATGAGGTGCTCCTGTGCAGTTCACATTTCTATAATGGTAAGAAACTAAAATGTTACCCAACATACATACCTTAAACAGTAAATACAAAGACTATTGCTATAAACTATAAGCAATTTGTGATATTATATCTCCTAAAGGAGACTTTCTGAAAGGGTAACTAAAGGGACATTGTTTATGAATTTATGAATAACAATACATTATTAATAACATAAGCCACCCCTTTGCAGAACATAATGACGGACGATTTAGCGCAGTGGTTAAGAGCTTAAGCCACTCCGCCCACTGTGTCTAATAGTCGCGGGTTCGATTCCCGCACGGGACAAATCTTTGTGTGATCCACAATTATTTGTCCTGGTCTGGGTATTTGTGTATGTGAATTTTCATGTTTGTAAACGCACCCACGATACAGGAATAAATCCTAGTGTGGGGCTACGTTTTTTTTAAAAAAAAAAAAAAAAAAAAAAATGTTTTGCATTGATTTCATTATTAGACATACTTGTATAATAATCCTAAAATAGCCCAAAGTGGAGCTTATTACACAAAGAATTGTGCAATATTATGAGCACTTGTATTAAAAAGGTAAACCTTGCAATATTTATCCCTGAACAGGGTTTATAAACAGATGAGCCAAAGTAGTCTCTACTTATATATAAATATTCCAAATATAATATCGCAGCCTACCGATGCTGAGACAGGCAAGTTGTACAATAATTTGTGTTACACACATACATCCTTAAAATATAATATAAAATACCTGGTCTATCCAGTTAACATAAAACTAATAATTATCAATATTATCAGCCCAGACCCCTTGCAGGGTAGCCAGGGAAGATGAGTCCTAACAATACAGTCATGAAACATTGATTGGGATAAGAACCTTTGTGGTCAGCAGTATATATTTTGTATTAAATAAGGTTAATATAGTGGAGTACCAAGATGGAATTATAACTATCTATTCATAAGCAGTAGTTTAAATTTCAAGAAACCACCAGTGTTGTAACCAATATAGAACAACAATCCTCATCCGGTGTGTAAAAATGTACACCTATCCACAAATGTATGTATAAATGTACCCACAGTGTACCTATCAGCCTACCAAAAACAAATCACAATGGACATTGAAAGTCTCCTACCAGAGAATGTGAGGTAAGAAAAGCTTGAGGCTTTTTACATAAAGGCTTGTTTTGTTTTTTTATGTTACTGAAAAAATCAGTTAAACATTCAGGAATACAACATGGCTGTTACAAATAAACCATAATATTGGAGGCTAAAGGTATTCATTGACTTTGGTATGTAACAATGTATCTATGACACTAATAAAAATGTGTGTCTGTCTGCCGTCAACGGCAAACATAACTTTATGGGTTTTGTGCAAATACTGCAAGTAATCCAGACAAGTGAAGGTTAAAAAATCTGGTCCTACATATATTTAACATTATGTATAGAAACATTATTATTAGAAACATAATTTTTAATAATTGATATACAATTTATAGCCATTCTCATTAGAATTTAATTAAAGATAGATGATCACAACGGTGCTATAATCCTTATCCCACAAAGAAACTCAATGCTAATAATAGACATTAGAGTCATATTAAATATACTTATAAAAATTTATTAGGAGCTATTCAGCTTTCTATTGGGTAATGAGTCCAATGGTTTTGGTTTTTGGTTACGTCCTGCATCATTTATAGTGTAATTAATACATAAGAAATTTGAGACACACAGAGGAAAGATTATACATCAATTCATGAACTGAAGAATTAGATGTTTTTATTGTACTTTTGTTTGATAATATGATAATCAATAAATAATATATAATCAAATAAAATTATTCAAGTAATTAATAACTATAAAAAATAGGTTTGTGTTTAGTTTTGAATGTGCACATTTATATTGAGCACCAGTGATGGTTCTGGTACAGTTAGGATATCGGAGATATGACACAAACACAATCTGCTACTATTATGGAAACAGGTTTTAGAGCACTATACATGCTATAATTTAGTTGAAGGTGGTTCAGTGTAAAAATATTGAATTGAAAATGTCATACAAAAAATTTGCATTTTTCATATTGTTACATTTAAATTATTACATCCACATGTTACATGTATCTTATTAATGTATCTATATATAAAAAGAAAATAAAGTCATGCAAATGACTTAATAATAATACCTATTTAAAAATTTAACGATATTAGATTGACATGATATAGTTGATGAAATATTGAGTTACAATATTTAAAAGTATAGATTATCTTAAACAAGAATAATCAAAAGTATATTTTTATCACAGGTATGATAAATATTAGGTAGTATCTGCAATAACCTTAGTCTTAGGGAACTTGATATTATTTATTTATTATTAATTATAAGACCACGCCAGATCCCAAGTGGGTAGGCGAGGGCGCAAAAAATATTATGATATTAAATGAAATATGAATGATACGTAGGTACTACATGTATAAGTTAAGAGACACTCAATTCTCACAGTTGGAAATCTAGAACTTACTAGAAAGCTACTCATTACAGTTGCTACGTATAAAAAACAGCCACATACAAAGAAGCAGAGGAAGTGTGGCATTTAAGGGTATGAAAAAGTTAAGTTATGAATAGGATTCCCAATATCATAAAGTTATAGTCCGTGGTTTGGTCTAGTTGCCTGTGACTTATTCGCTACTTAAGTCATTACTAAATTAGTAAATTTGAGTGTAATTTTCATCAGTAATATAACGGGTCAGGGGTGGCCCGATCGTATTGCCAAAAATGAATGTTCGCGGGCGTTATTGCGCAAGAACGAATTGTTAAGTGATACATAAATATTTAGGTGGCCACTCAGGACATGGAAATGATTCCGGGATAGTTTCGAAATATATAATAATAGTAGTAGTATAGTTTAACAGTGGGGCAGGTTAAATTAGGTTACCACACATCAGCACTGCCCTTCGTTCCAAACCCAAAAATGGGGGAGGGGGGGGGGCGAGATCATATAGTTAATGTACATAGCCTTATGTGAGGAATAGCTCTAGATAAGGACATTAGTACAAAGGCCTCTAGTACAAAAATGTTAAATTTTGGTATATGTACATCTTTAAAGATTATAAATATAACTAACATTAAATATAACCGAACTTTGACATAAAGGAAAATACTTTATCATAAATTAAATAAGTAATTATAGCAAAGCATCCTTATAATCACCAATATAATTTGTAGCCTTTGTCTGGTACTGTACTCAAAAACGAGATCATTTGATAAAAAAAAAAAGCCCCACTTGGAAGACACTTTAGTGGGGAAACAGGTTTCCCTGTCTTATTTGTCTTATATTGTTATAGATTGGGTACTAACATACTTTGTTTCCAGATCTTAGTACACAGTAAGAGTTTTCTATCTATCTCTATCTATATCGTCACGCCAGACCCCTTGCGGGGTAGGCAGGGGGGTGCGGGGTTCCAACAGGTTCTTTACTTACTGGCTTCCTCCACTCTCATAGTTCGTTTCGGAAGGGTTTTCTATGATACAAGAATTATTATAAAGGGATTAATTTCATATAAACAAAGTTCTGGATCGGTAATTCCTCAACTCTCGTTATATAAAGAGACTATTATAAAAAAAAAAAAAAAATCTATATATAGAAGACATAACAGATGGAGAATGCACTGATATCTGATAAGTAATGATTGATTATTATTACCCGGTAGTAATGAGTTATGGACAACAGGTGTGCTATAACAGGTGCTTTAAAGAATTTTGTTGGGATGGATCTACGCTATATAACATAACATGTTATAGAATTTGATTAAATAAATTTATTTTGAATAAGTTAGACAGACTGGTTGTAAGAAACAATATATGTTGTATTTGTGTTGTGTAGCAATGCAAACAACAGGAATGTGTTATACAAATGTACTCATGACATATTATGTTTTAGAGCTCACGCTTAAAAATGACATTCATGTGGTATACTTCAACTTTACCCTTATAGCTCTAAACAGCTGCATGTTTATATCGAGAACGAAGGACACAGTATAATAAGTGATCAAACGAACTTACCTGAAGTGAAGTTCGATCATTATTATACGAAGTCCTTCGTTCGAAGATATAAGTACCCTTCCCGCCCTGCCCGTTGGTAAAGTTGAAATGTACTACTTCTAAAAGGAATGGTCGCAGAGGTTATGTCCACAGATACCATAGAGGAGGCGTTGACGTTTCTAAAAAACTTAGCGGCTTGCCAAGCGAGTAGAGAGAGCTGCATGTTTATATCTTCGAACGAAGGACTTCGTATAATAATGATCGAACTTCACTTCAGGTAAGTTCGTTTGATCACTTATTATAACCTTATAAGTATATTTAATGGATGGTGTTGGCTGTGTAATTACTTATTTGTTATAAGTCTGATATATTGTATGCGCAATTATATAGCTGTTTGTTGTCCTAAATAAACTAAAATAAAATAGTTGATTTACGAGGAAGGTTTACATTTGTACAGCATTTCAATGTTACTACCAATTAACATTAGAAAAATATAACAACGATAACCAATACATGATTTGATTTGAATTTATAATAATTTATGTATACATTTATAGTACAAATAAATTGAACTTCATAAAATGTTCAGCCAATAGCAATAAAACAAATTCCAGTTGTTATTTTTGTTCAGGGAAGCATTTATATGACGTCTTTTTTATAAATAAATAGCGACCCATATACATAAACTAGCAATACACATAAACCTGCCTGTTGAATCACATCGTCCTTTGGTAAAAACCGTATAAAAATCCGTTTGATAGTTATTGAGTTTATCGCGTTCGGAGAAACAGACGGACGCGGAAAGGACTGTTTTATTAAATTTAGTGATATTCCACAACAATAATAGCGAATGAGAAGTCCTGAAATGATTTCCAGCATTCTGTGGAGAAGACGAACGCATATAGGACTTTTAAATACTAAAAACTCTTCTAGCTTCTTTTCATACTTTTGATCCACTCTTTTCTATCGTACCTAAGCCGTTACTCCATTGCGGCACACGGACACTTCGCGTGTACTTAGTTTCACTTTGTATAAAAATGTGTGTGATCATCCACAATAACACACGAACGAACTAGTTCACCCAGAATCTGAACTTAAATCGTCTTATCTTAAAAATGCTAGATACAATGTTACACAACTTGTTAATAAAAAAAAGAAAGAAAGAGAACTAAACAAAACAAAAAACAACATACTAAGGGCTTAGATTTTCGCGAATATTACACATGAAACAAAACTTTTTTCGGATTTTATGGCGGTTTATCCCGTGAATAATATAATCAAATCCAAAACCAAGCATAACACTGCAAGGCCTCAAGACACCGTGAGCTCATTCTGCGTAGATCGAACCAACTTAAGTAATTAAGAAGTTTGAGGGTGCCCCATAACAACTATGCCTTTAGGACGTCTAACACCTCAGTCTTTCCCGTGACCATGGGTGCTGCTAAGCACTCGAAACTCAATCTCGAAAAATCGTTTCATTTCATGAAAAAACTACATGCTGAGTTTCTCGCCGGATTTTCTCATTGGAGGCCACCTTACGATCCTATGTTAGATCAGTAAGTAAACTAGTTTAAAAGAATGTATAAATGACTAATTGTTGACGCCTTCGCGGGGTTTATGCAGTCAATCAGAACACCAGTCAGAACCACGGCCTTCTAATAAGTTTTGACTCAAGCCCCGAAATCTTCTATTGCAAATCGCTTCTGTTGGCCCTCGAGGAGTTACTTCCTTCTGGAGCCAATCTAGGATATAGAATCAGATTATTCTTACCATGAAAATGCATTGTCATCGGAACTGAACGTCTCAAGTTCCAACTCCGTAGGATCAGAAGTAGTGGTCCTTATTCGGTTCGCAAGATCTGATATAAAGAAAGAAACATTGCAAGTCAAATAAAAGCTTGTAGGAAAAGCAATGGTTATAAATTATAACCAACCTTTTTCTATCAGTAGATGGTTATAAATTCTGCTATCAGTAGATCTTTCGCACGGTAGACATTAATGCGAGCAGCACAGTTGCACCTACTAACCCTCTAACTAGCGACGTCTTCACATAATCAGAAAAAAAATGTGGCTGCTCATGTATGCTGACGATATCGCGCCGGAGGATGCAAACGGGGAAAGACTGGTGCGACGTATGAATGCCTGTAAGGAGTCGCTTGAGAACAGTGGTTATAATTTAAATGTGGCGAAGAGTGAGTACATGGCCTGTAATACTACAGATCCCCTACCCGTTCGCATAGGCAAAGACCAAGTCGAACGAAAGAACCAGTTTAAATACTTGGGATTTGTACTCCACGCGACTGGGGCCATCGATTACGACGTCAAGGCTCACATTGCAGCAGCTTGGGCAAAGTGGCGAGAGGTGGCTGGTGTTATTTGTTGCCCCGAAATGCCGGTTAAGTTAAAAGGACAGGTCTATAAATCCATTATTAGACCTATCCTTCTATATGGCAGCGAAACGTGGCTAGTGCTTGAAAGGCACAAGCAAGAGCTGCGTGTCACGGAAATGAAGATGATGCTGCGCTGAATGTGTGGAGTGTCGCGGAAAGACCGCATCAGGAACTCGCGCATCCGTGGCAACCTTCATGCCCGTGATAAAATGCAGGAAAGCCGCCAAAGATGGTACGGCCACGTCTAACAGAAACCGGCAAATTACGTGGGCAACAAGTGCTTCCGGGTCCTGGAAGAAGGGGTAGACCCAAAAAATGCTGGCTTGATGTCGTCAGGGATGACATGCGCGCCAATGGCCTCGCCACAAAAGATGCCGAAGACCGCGCGAATTGGAAAAGTAGAAGCAAGAAAGCGGATCCCGAGCTCTGGAGTAGCAGCCTAGGATGCTACCAGGAACACTCTCAGACGAAGAAGAAGAAGACACCATATAAGAAGATGAAACTTATATATAGAGTATAAAACTAAAAACTTGTCGATCGGAGTGTATTATTCAATTTGTTATTGTGTAGTACTGTCTGTATGCCAGAGGTATGGACTTGTCGCATTAGGATCAAAAATATCTCACACCTGAAGGAAATGCCGGAAAACCGGAGTCAGATATTTAATGTTCTACTCTTTTCTTATTCAAGCGTCTACCTTTTCTAGTAATAATGCCTGATCAAGAATGATAATATTGATGTCTACTTATTGTTGTTGATTCTATCTTATATAGACCACAGACGCGAGCCTGCAAGATACCATATCCATTGTCCTATATAAGCGACGGAAAGCGACGCGTGTTGCCCTGAACAAATGAACGCGCGTTCTACGCGACCACGGAAGCCACAATATAGGCAAGTCAGACATTAAAAAATTATGCGCAGCATCGTAACGCATTGCAACACGTCACGTGACGCTTTCGTAGGATAATGGGTTATGTAATACTTGCTTAAAGCTCTTGAGCAACATAATCAAATGTTGATGTCAGTGAAAGGAAATTTCACTTAATAACTATAATTTATATATATGACGTTTATATTTGATGAAGTGATCTTAAAGTCTGTCAACATTTAATTGAGGTTCATAGGTATAACCTACCGTCTTGTAAGCCGAAAAATAGTTACAACAAGCTCATATAGGGAGTATTTTTATGTAGTCTCCTTTTTTAAGTATAAAAAAAACAAGGCAGGCCCTCTACGGGCCTATAAAATTGCATCATCTCAACATGTACCTATGTTCCTCTGAATCTTCTTTGATCTTTTAAAAAAAACCGCAAAGATTGCGATGAGCTACACATTCTTAACCCAGCCATACTTATTGCATTCCCACATCAATCAAAAATCAAGGTTTACGATTCGAGCGTCAGTATGCGCAAAGTCTCAGAATAAATAAAGTTAAAGTTGTCGAGATAACTACGAACAATTTTAGAGCAATTTGCATATTTCGTGTTTTCCGGCCGACGCCGCGCCATCCCGAAAAGGAAAGATGCTCTAATTTTCTTAAACGTCAAACATTTTAAGGTAAATGTTTTGTACTTAAATAACGGAGGTCTGAAGACTGGTTTCAAACATGGACCTGTCAAATTGTGCAGAATTTATTTCTAGAGAATTTCTCAGAATTCTCAATTGAGACATCAGCCCTTTTAAAAAAAAAAACACCGTCACGCCTATATTCCCCAGAGGGGGTGGCAAAGGTGTACTGAGTACACCCACGTTTCGCCGACGATGTTAGGTCCCATGTAATAGGGGGCGAGCCTATTGCCATCTACCGGGCACAATTCCAGACTCCGGACTCATACTGGGAATTTCTCGTTAGAAAAACTTCATTTGTCCGACCTCGGATTTGAACCCAGGACCTCGTGATCACAAAGCGATGCGCTTTGCCACTAACGAAGTAGTAAAAAAAAATGACCGAAAACAGAAACAGTGACACTGGAGAGTGAAATGGACGAAGGAAGAATTGAAAACTTTTTTTCACAATCTGTAGTTGGCTATATAATAAGTGATCAAACGAACTTACCTGAAGTGAAGTTCGATCATTATTATACGAAGTCCTTCGTTCGAAGATATAAACTATATTAGCAGCTCTCTCGAGTCACTTGGCTATGTCTAATAATGAAATGTCTAATAATGAAATCAATAAAAACACTATGTTTCTGCAAAGGAGTGGCTTTTGTTATTAATAATGTATACATAATAATGTTATACATAAACAATGTCACTTTAATTACCCTTTCAGTAAGTCTCCTTTTGGAGATATAATATGACAAATTGCTTATAGTTTATAGCAATAGTATTTGTATTTACTGTTTTAGGCATGTTTAAGGTATGTATTTTAGGTAACATTTTTGATTCTTACCGTTGTAGAAATGTGAACTGCACAGGAACACCTCATGGATGAAACCTATGAGTAGTATGACCTTCAGCACATATCTCGTATGGGCCCCAAGTTTTGCGGATCACGCCGATGTATCTCGTACACCACTCGTGTCCTTGAATTATCGTCAAGTCTTGCGGACCACGTCGATGTATCTCGTACATCACCCGTGTCCTTAAAATGCCATCGATCCTTAACAATCATCATAATTGATGAACGTCCCCCTAATTTCTCTTATTGGAGGTATAACATTGCCAATTTATAAACGGTTAATAATCGTTTTCAGGTGTATTTCGTGTTAAACTGTTTGTACACGAATATGGACATAGACTTCATAAGTTTACTTTTCGGGCGACGAAGCTTTCCCAAATTTTAATATGACGAAACTCACGTCTCCAAATATTAGATATTATATAAATAAACAAGCTGAAAACACCACAAATAAACAACTATCGGTTGATCTTTTTAGAATGTACTTCTTTGCCAGGACGTAAACTTTTCTCAATTTGCCTATACGATGTTTTAAATTTATTTCACAAGGTCACTTGAGTATATTACAACCTTTTTGTTATATAATTTCAGTGCCATAACAAGATTATTAAATTAAATGTCGACCAAAAACTTCATTCTAAAGCATCGGCTGCCGCGCTTTCAAAAGAATGGTTGCAGAGGTTATGTCCACAGATACCATAGAGGCGGCATTGACTTTTCAAGTATCTGAATGACGCGCGGTTGCCAAGCGACTCGAGAGAGCTGCTAATATAGTTTATATCGAGAACGAAGGACACAGTATAACAAAGCCATAAGAACCAGAGCAGTCTATTAAAAAAATTACCGTAGGCCATTGTGATATTAAAAATTAGTCCCATATATATGTACCAATATGTTCTTATGTTCGGCTAGTATAAAAAATAACAGTTTTTTTGTTTTATCCGGCTGTAAATACAGCTTCACTATTTGCAGTTGTAACTGCAAAAAGCGGTTAGGTCCTGCACTGCATTATTGTACTGTAGCTAACATCAATACTCTTAACACAGTACCAGCCAGTAATTCGCAGAATTCGAACCATCTTAAGGTCTCATCTAATTCAACACTCCTCAGTATAAATACATATATTCGCTTTCAAATTTCGTCAAAGTACACAGAAAGTCCATAAGATCTGTAAAGTCTTTGTATTATTGTACTATAGCTAAAATACTTAAAATGAACCGTCCAGTCTTACGTGGTATCTAAAATCATCATATTAAGGTCTCATCTAACTCATTCTTCAGTATGAATATATTCACTTTCAATGACGTCAAAGTACAAAGGAAAATATTCGTGCCGTGATCGCAGCGGATTAAAAGACCGCTGCAGTCGTGATCGAGTTATGAATAAATTATTGGCGCGGTGCCATTTCTTATTATATCCACGAATCGCACAGATAATAGATAAAAAACACTTATTTTTGAAATCATTCTTCGACTGCAAAAATCAGCAATTTAATAAGTTTGTGTTGCAGATGTTGCTTTTCCATATTGGGTTTCCAAATAAGATTTTACTAGCTAAATATTTTTTACCAGATTATTTTACTGTTCCACTCCTAGGCAAAGGCTTTCCCTTTATTTTTCCTAAATGACGAATGTCGATCGATCAAAATTCACACTAAGCTATTTATTTTGCTACCTCTGGCCATGTAGCGTACCTATGCTTAAAACTGTCCAAATGTTCGCGCCAAACGTTTCTATGTAAGTTTGCAGAGTACATTCAACATATATATTCATAATAATCTCAGCTTATACAATTCAATTGCTGGGCAAAGGCCTTTTCTCACAAATCAAGGTGAGAGAGACTCCACTACGCGGACCCAGTACGGATTGGTGAAGACAGGTTTGTGGCCACCTGCTATTGGGACTTAAATTCAGCCACCTATAAGGCTTCCAACTTAGCTTGATGACTACCATATTACTTTACACAACGACAAATAAAAATAGGAGCATATCACCTATTAAAAGGTGTGCATACGCTTGACTTTTTAATTATTGACTAAATAATCAAAAGCTGGACTATGGCCCGTTCAACATTTCGTTACTACTAAGAAAATTTCAATCTCATGTATTTTTTTTAATTCTTACTTCAAATAAAAATGTCCTCCAATATTTCTCATTTCCAAACTAACATCAAAGCATAATCAATCCAGATGCCATCGAAAAGCTATGAATCTAAATCAAGTGGAACTTCACCAAAGTTTTTTGACGCGGCCCGTAGGCACTTCCAAACTCATTTTCATATTATGTCAGGCGACGCCAAAAGTCCTTGGATTAAACAAAACTCTTTTTTTGATCCGAAACTAGGTATGAAAATACGTCAACAAAATGGCAAATAATATAAATAAGGCCTTAAGAACGAGATATGAGACAAACATTCAAAAGAAAATAACTTGTGGTTTACTTTACGCAATTTACACCTATTCACAAATATGACTACTAGGTAGTCCTAGTAGCCAGCTATCCTAATGGGCAGATTAAAGAAAAGGAAGTGACACTCACCATATATAAGTGAGCTTTTTGCTAAGAGAGCAAATCTATAAACATTTGCATTCCAATTGAAACTTAGCGTCAATTAAGAGGTGAGATTTTTAAAAAAATTGCTAGCTTAGCATTCTATAATTGTACATACTAATGTACATATAAAATTACAAATGATTGAAGCACAAAGAAAACGAATGTACACACTTGTGTAGCAATTTTAAGTCAAATTTACTTAAATTTGACTTAAAATTGCTATAAAATTTTTAAAGATTTTTACTGCTTTAGTAGCCTTTTACGATATTTACCAGATTAAAGATTTTACCTAATATTCCTAATACTACTGGATAACAATCGCGGATTAACTAATTCCAAATAGCATTAATGTACTAATCCATTTCGTAAGCCTCAAAACTTAAAATATAAAAATTATATGACCAATGAATTAGTACCAAAAATTATAAAATTATTCAGACGTTCAACCTTTCGGTTGTAATTTATGAATCGTTTAACAAGTTCCCAAATATTATTCGTGATTGAATAACGTAAAACCAGTAGCCATTACTCAATTTTATGGAAAATTCTCGTGGTAAGGTCAGACACAAGGTGATTGGATCATTTACTAAATTATGTTAAAATATTAATTCATTGTGCTATACTGTCATTTTGTGTATCCGACATTGCGCCTGTATTTTTTGCGTTTCTGACACTATACGCCCAAACCGTATTTTATAGTTCTACAAGTATCTTTTGACCCTTGGATGAACTAACTACTTCCAAAGAGATATTTCAACAGGTGGCTCCGCACGGTTACTAATTAAAAAAAGAACTTGGGTAATTTCATAGCAAACGACAACTCTGCGACTGTCATGAAGTGATATTTTACTCATTTATCACAACGTTAGTTCCGTTTTTGACGAAAAACAGGCTTTGTTGCAGGTTGACATAGGGTGACTATCTATCTATATCATCACGCCAGATCCATTACGGGGAAGGCAGAGAGTACAGAGTTCCAACAGGTTCTGTCCTTACATACCTCTCTGGCTTCTTCCACTCTTCCCCGGTACCTACATCCCTCCACTTACGTATTGTATATCTGTTTTGTCATTCTTTCTTCAAATATTCTTTCTATATGCCCGACCCAACGAAGCATACACTTTCTCATCTTTACACCGATACTATCTATCATGCCTACTCACTTTATAACTACGCTGTTGCGAGTACGTTCGGTCAGCTTCCCTCCACACATCTTCCACAAAGCTCGCATTTCCACCGTATTTATCCTACTTTCATTCTTCTTCTTACATACCCAGCTCTCGCTGCCATATAACAGCGTAGGGACAAGCACTCCGTTATGTATGGCCAGCTGCGCCTTTTGGCTTAAGTGCCGACTTCGAAGTAGCTTATCAATCGCACCATTCCCTTTGTTCCCTGCACTCACTCTTCTCTCTATCTCAGCGGTGTATTTTCCATCCTTACTGAATGCGCATCCAAGATATACAAACTCATTCACTTGCTCCAGCACATCGTTACCAACCACAATCCTTGCATTCTTTCTGGTTGCTTCCCATCCAAAAACCGTAATCTTGTTTTTTTTTTTACATTCAAATGTAAGCCATTTTTTATGCAGTCGTCTTTCATAACTGTTACTAGTGTTTGCAGATCAGTGGCTGTAGGCGTTAAAATCGCGTCATCTGCATATAGTAGATGATTTACGCCTAGATTACCCATTTCTACACCTTCATTCATTGCTTTCAGTCTTTGAAGACTTTTATCCAACTATATTATTAACAGTCTAACAACACGCAACCCTGCTTGACGCCGATTTCAACGGGGTCAAACCAGGGTGACATGTTACCACCCACCCGTACGCATGCTTTGCTGTCCACATAAGTGGACTGGACGGTTCGCAACAGGGTGCCATGTATACCATACTCAGGTAACATGACCCAAAGTTTCTTTCGCCAAACTCTATCAAACGTCTCTCCAGATCCACAAAACCGCAGAAATCCTTCCGGCCCACTGCCAGATACTTTTCTACGATGTTGCGGAAGGAGAAAACTTGATTTGAACATCCTCTTTCGGGCCTGAAACCCCCTTGTACCTCGCACAACATTCCATCGGACTTCTCGCGCATTCTTCGATCAATAATTTAACCGTACAGGCAGGTTATTGAACGGAGAATGCGCGAGCCTTGGCTGCTAAGCTAATCAAACTGATGGCTCTGCAATTGGCGCAGTCATATTATGAGCCCTTGCCTTTATACAAGGGTACTATGACTGCGCGGCGCCAATCTGTGGGGACTCCTCCGGACTCGCCAAAAACTCGCCTCTGGGCTCGTCTGTGGCACCAGTATCCGGGGCATCCCCATACATTTCTCCAAAATATTCACTCCACCGGTTAGCACAGCTTGTGTGTCTGCGAGAATGTCACCATTCTTAGATTTTATCCTTTCTATTCTGGAGCCTGACGAAACACCTCGAGAATTTCTTACTTTGCTCCAAAAGTAATAAATTCTCTGGATGGTTGCAAGGCAATTTTCTGACTGTAAACACATCTAAAACTAAATACATTATTTTCAGTGCTAAGAATAAAAAAAAAACGAAAGTCACTCGAACCTATACTTAAATAATGAACTTTTGACCAATGTTTTTTCAGAAAAGTATCTTGGAGTTCATCAAGATAAACATCTGACATGGCAGCCACTCTTAGATAAATTAAGATCGAAACTATCTTCTACCATGGGCCCACTACGAGGTATCGTTCGCTGTTTGCCTGCATCTGTTAGTTATATTATTTACAACTCCATGGTACAGCCTCACCTAGAATATCTGATAAAGGTGTGGGGCACCGCAGCTAAAACACATTTAAAACAAATTATAACATGTCGAAATAAATAATTAAACTTTTATTCCATTACCACTATCTAACTCCTACTGAAAAAATATCCAACAAAACTAAATTGATGACACTATCGCAAATATATAAATATAACACATGCATTTTAGTACATAAACTATTAAATAAAAATATACACTCTGAAATAACATTTATAATAAAAAGACAAACACAAAAACGTATTACTAGACAAAAGAACAACATTTGCCTAAGAAAACCACGAACTAACTATGGGATGAAAAACATACTATACAAAGGAGCTGAACTGTACAATAAATTACTTAATGACATCAAAAAAATTAAATCTTATGCCTTATACAAGATGTGACATAATACACGCAAGACCTGAAAGTAGTTTGTTCTAAATCGGTAACTGAATTGATTCCAACAATTTTTAATGTATTTTTTTTTAAATTTGCTAAAAATGCTTTTACTCCTTCAATATGCTATAAAAAAATTAAATTTATTCTTGATTCATAGCAATAAGGAGATTTTAAATACATTTCTAAAACGTATTTCTCAAAACGCACTCATACTCGTACAAGTTTCATTGTTAATTGGGGTATAAAAGTGCTTAAAAAATGGTAAAAACCTTTATATTTGAATATTTGGTTTTCGTTTTGAATTTATGAAGCAATTTTCTAATCCGGGTGTCTGAGGTCTTGCGTTTATTATGTTACATCTTGAATAAAAAACTATAAAACATCACATCCTTAAGAATTTCTGTCTATTATAATATATATCCCATTAATAATTAAATTAAAACTTAACCTCATCCTGTAGTAATCTCTGCCCGCAACTTCATTCGCGTTGACTTGAAACAGGAACCTTACATTTTTCTGGTATAAAAAGTATCCTATGTGTTAATCTAGACTATCTGTGCACCATATTACATCCATATCATGATTGAGTAAACATCCAAACATACAAACTTGCACACTTATAATATTAGTAGGATTTTTTTTTTTTTTTTTTTTTTTTTATTTATTTAATGAAAAACATTACAAAGTTAAAAGTTACAAAAATAGGTATGGCTTTTATATGTAGCATTACATTTTGAACAAACTGAGTCTGCACTAGGTTAGAAACCTGTATTGCAGACATCGGCTCTTCCAAATTTAAATTTATACAATCAAAATGAGCCATTTCTCGAGTAGTTAGTATCAAAGAACAATGTACATGTTATACAGTGTGTAGTGTGGCCTCTCTGTGAGTTATGTGTGGATGAGTGGGTGAATGTGAGAGGATGTGTATGTCATTTTAATGTAAATCATGAATAGCAAACAATGGATAAGGGAAGATTGTAAAAAAAAGGAAAAATAATAATAATATATATATTATGTATATATATATATATATATATATATATATATATATATATATATATATATATATATATTATAACATGAGTTGTTCGGTTTGTTCATAATTTAATGTTTTTAAATAATTTACTAATTTTAATTTGCATCCTCTAGTAGTAAGTGGATAGATATTCAGAATTTTGTTCAGCTTGTTGTACAAGAATGGGCCGAGGAAACAAATATATTTTTTTGGATAAGAGTGTTTAAATAAAACATGAGTTGTGCAGATTCTACCCTTTCGTCGAGTATTATTAGCCAGTGATTCATCGAAATATAAGGTAGAATGTTGAGTTAGGACAGCGTTTAATATAAATAGTTGGCGAACTGAAAGAACATCACACGACTGATATAGTTCAAAGGTGGGGTATAGTATCGGACGAAAGGTACTTACTTTGAGTATTGCTCGTTGAGCAACTTCTAGAGATTTAATTATCGATTTAGAGGCGCCACCCCAAACAGTTATACAGTAAGTTAACAGTGACTGTACTAAGGCATAATAAACTTCCTTTATTACTTTTGAGTCTGCAACATATCTTAAGTTTTTAAATACAAACATAAGCTTTCTAAGCCTGGACGCAGTCATATTAATATGTGACCTAAAAGAGAGATTGCTATCCAGCTCTATTCCAAGATACTTTAAAGATTTCGTTCTATTCAGTGATTGACAAGAACACATTAGATGATTACTAATTGCTATGCGATTGCCTTCATTCTTGGAGGCAATCGTATATCAATCCGACATGTAATTGTTTACTTAGTTTTTCTTCTTACCCACAACACTAAATAGATTGTGACTTATTTATAAGTACCTACCGTCCTTCTGTATTTAATATTTAAGATCAACTTATATTTCTCAACATATAAGTGAATTGTATTCTTTTTCAGAAAGAAATGTCTGGAACCGTAAAAGAGTTTAGTGTTGTTCTCGAGGTTCTTCGCCTGCCTCTCCTCCTCAATCGTACTAGCTCTGTCACGCTTTTCTTTCACATATGTTTTGGTTGGAATTCTTGCATTGCCGGTATATTTCTTTCTTCATCTCTGTCATATATTCATATTGCTAGCATTCAGGTAAAAAGAAGAAACATAGTCTTGCCACGCTTTCTTCTTGCTTTCTGCGGAGCTTTGTAACTCCGCATCTCACAATGCATCACCTTTTACTGTACTATGTTTCTTTGAGAAACCACATACTTCTTTCGCGGATTCTACCAAACTCTCTTTCAGTCTATTCCAGCATTCATCTTTATTTAAATCCGAAGAACCTACTGTCAAAAGCTTGTCCCGGACTTTGTCTTCATACATTCTCCTCACGCTCTCATATTGCAACTTTGCAACCTTTATTCGTTCAAGGTCTCCGAAGGGGATAGCTCTCGTCACTGCCTCCACTTCCTGAACAGACCACTAAACCGCGCAACTACGATAGGTGGCAGAGGGTGGCAGAGCTGTACTGTGTACACTCGCTTTCCACCGACTATGTTAGGTCCCATATAACAGGGGGTGAGCCAATTGCCATTATATCGGGCAGAATGCCATGAATCCGGACTTTCGGATTTTTTTCTATAGAAAAATCACATTTTTAACCTTGTGATCGCTACGAACATTATTCGCCATAAGACCAATGAGACAGTTTCTGCTTAATACTACTTTTGCAGTTGCTCCTTTAAATTGCACGAGGATACAAGCAAAAACCGGCAGTGATCACCGAAACCTCATGGCTGAGCGACGTTCCATGACGCTCCAAACCTCCGATGATGCTAAGTCCTATAGGCAGCTCAATGGACAGATACTGAAGTCCTTGCGACACGATTTACGGTCCTTCAATACAAGGCGTATTGAGGAGACCATAGCACAGAACAAGGGCTCCAAAGTGTTCGCAAGAGACGCGTCTATTGGGCAAAGCCAGTTGACGAAGCTGAAGACGGAGGACGGAAACGTAACGTCAAATAGGTCAGAGGTGCTCAGGGAGATAGAGAGGTTCTATGGGCAGTTGTACACCTCAGTAGCTGAACCTGTTGTTGACTTGGAAAAAGACCCAAGAGCCAAGCTAACCCGACACTACACTGAAGATATCCCGGACATCAGCCTGTACGAGATTAGGATGGCTCTCAAACAACTCAGAAATAACAAAGCGCCAGGCGAAGACGGAATTACCGCAGAGCTTCTGAAAGCGGGCGGAAATCCGGTACTTAAAGTCCTTCAGAGGCTGTTTAATTCCGTCTTGCTCGAAGAGAAAACGCCGGAAGCATGGAACAGGGGTGTGGTGGTACTGTTTTTCAAGAAAGGTGATAACACTTTACTGAAGAATTATAGGCCCATCACACTGCTGAGCCATGTTTATAAGTTGTTTTCGAGAGTCATCACGAATCGTCTCGAACGCAGGCTTGATGACTTCCAGCCTCCCGAACAAGCCGGTTTCCGGAAAGGCTTTAGTACCATAGACCACATACATACGCTGCGGCAGATTATACAGAAGACCGAGGAGTATAATCGGCCACTATGCTTGGCGTTTGTGGACTATGAGAAAGCCTTCGATTCGATCGAGACTTGGGCGGTTCTTAGATCTCTCCAGCGATGCCGCATTGACTATCGGTACATTGAAGTGTTGAAGTGCTTGTATAATAACGCCACCATGTCAGTCCAAGTACAGGGGCAGTGCACGAAGGCGATCCCCATAAAAAGAGGAGTAAGGCAGGGAGACGTCATTTCTCCGAAACTGTTTACGGCCACCTTAGAGGACGCCTTCAAGCTCTTGGAATGGCAAGGACTTGGCATCAACATCAATGGCGAATACATCACTCACCTTCGATTTGCCGACGACATTGTGGTCGTGGCGGAGTCGCTGAAAGATCTAGGACGAATGCTCGGTGACCTCAACAAAGTATCTCAACAAGTGGGTCTTAAAATGAACATGGACAAAACGAAAATAATGTCTAACGTCCATGTCGTACCCACCGCACTCACCGTTGGGAACTCTACTCTTGAAGTTGTCGACGAATACATTTACCTGGGACAGGTAGTCCGGTTAGGTAGGTCCAACTTTGAGAGAGAGGTCAATCGACGAATCCAACTCGGCTGGGCAGCGTTCGGGAAACTGCGCAACATCTTCTCATCCAAAATACCTCAGTGCCTAAAGACTAAAGTTTTTGGTCAATGTGTGTTACCAGTGATGATATATGGATCAGAGACGTGGTCTCTTACAATAGGTCTCATAAAAAAGCTCAGAGTTTCTCAGCGAGCTATGGAGAGAGCTATGCTCGGCGTTTCTCTACGCGATCGAATCAGGAATGAGGAGATTCGTAGAAGAACCAAGGTCACCGACATAGCCGTTAAGATTAGCAAGCTGAAGTGGCAATGGGCGGGCCACATAGCGCGTAGATCGGACGGGCGTTGGGGCAGAAAGATTCTAGAGTGGAGACCACGTATTGGCAAGCGCAGCGTGGGACGACCGCCTGCCAGATGGACCGACGATCTTGTGAAAATCGCAGGAAGTCGTTGGATGCAGGTGGCATCGGACCGGTTACGCTGGAAAGCGATTGGGGAGGCCTATGATCAGCAGTGGACAAGTATAGGCTGAGATGATGATGATGATGACAAGCAATTTTGTTACAGCCTATTCTGTATCCCACTACTGGGCAAAGTCTCCTCTTTATCCAAATTTCGATACATCCCATCTTTCCATACAAATCACTCCTGGGCCTGTAGTAGTAAAGTATAACAAGTGCATAACATATTTATCTTCATAGTGTACGCCACCAAATGCCCTCTATTTTTATCTGTTGCTTCTTCCAACGTTTACCTGGAGGAGATTGCTATTAGCAATAAGACCGCCAATTGTGCCTTTTCATTTAAATAATACATTGTATTTCTCTACTGTATTTCTGCTGTGAAATAAAGAGTACTTTATCTATCCACGTCTTTCCCGCAAAGGCAAAAAATTACGATCATAAAAAAAATAAAAAAAACAAATGCCTAAGTCGTCACGCCATCTTCGTCTCGGTCGACCTCGATGCCTGTGACCGTCTTCAGGGGTCCCTACTGTGACGATGTTTGCCCACCTTTGCGGGTCCATACGTACACCTTAGCTTTGCCTACTTTAAGCCTACATCCGTAACTTGAGTCATTGAACCTGAGTAGATAAAATAGGGGTACAAAAATACTATTATAATATGAGTGACATAAATACGTTATTAGTACACGAGTCTAAAGTAATTCTAGTAACGAAAACCACTGAATACCTATTTCACAGTAGCATTTTGACAAGGCAGTAACAATTGATCTATCCTTTTTCATGTAAATATTCTTCTATGGAAGCTCCAGTTCTATTTCTAACACTATAGATCTAAGCCTTCGAGCTCACGGGGCCTTCGATTTGTTATTCTATTACAGACAATTTTAAATAAATAGACTCGGGTACAATGCTTTAAGCGGACTATGGTGACCTTCGTTTTTGAACATAAGCAAATACTAATGGACTTCATTCTATGCCCTATAAAATAAAATATCTTAACTTGCTTTCACCACGCCATCGTCAATATATACGTTTTTTTTCTTTTTAATAACCTATTTCGTCACTCAACCTATTTCGTCAATCACACATAAACTAAGTGGCAAATTGTCAACGTGAAAAAAAAAAACAATAAATCTCATGTTATGAATTACATAAAAGTAATTTTACTTTCACCATCCTCGAGCAGAGTGTTAGTTATTTCTCGATTAGCGTTACTCGGCGATTTAACCTAGTATAACCGTCGGAAAGGACTCAGAGATGGTTAAATTCGTACATAGACTTATTTGCAACATTAATTGTCGGTTACAAAAATTACTTCTCACTTTACTCGAGGATGGTGAAAGAGGCCTTTAGACTACTTATTTATTTTTTATTGAAGAAGTAATTTAATTTTCTCGGTCTCGATGAGAGTTTCACAAGTCAGCGTCATCTGTGGAAGATATAGGATTTTGAACTTTTTACGGGTTATGAATTGTACTGTTTACAGTCTATTCATTTAAGCTGTTCTGTGATTCTATCTAAGCTAAGGTGAGATTTATTCATACTATTTGTCGGGTGGCGCGCGGGAGAGATCCTATCGTGCTCAATATCTTATTGTGCGTCCTTTCGATTTTGGACAAATTTTACCCTGTTTACCCTATTACTATGACTTTTCGATTCTTTAGAAAACAGATCACTTTTTAATTTCAGCGTCTTCTTCTCTATGCGTCTCTCCTGTTAGAGTATCTCAAACTGACAATCAATCTTCAATAATTAGTGAAGCACCTAAAAAAGAAGTTCCAGTTTAGAACAATATAAAAATGCTCATCAATCCTTTCTCTCAATCGCTTACACATATCAGATCATAAATACCTATTTAAAAATATTGCCAAGCATTGTATTCTCTCAGCGTAAAATCTAATGTGCATACTCATATTTGAGTGAGGTCACTATACACCTCTGCTAATCTTTCTTGGGATCACAGTGTTCAATTAGGAATGTATATATTTTTCAAGTATGTATATATCAATTAGAAAAAAGTCGAAAAGCATCAGACTTAATTACGTGTAAATTTTACAAAGCTATAAATAAACCAGCTCAAAAAGATTGTTTTAGGCTTGTTTTAGAAATTTTATCAGAAAACTGTAAATTACCGAACTCCGCCGGATATTTATCGAAATATTCAATAAGGAAATCTAAGTGAGAATTTCTAGAGGCACCTATAACTTAAGCTAGCAGTTTCAAACTTATGGACTTTGTTTTAGACGCTGACTAATATAGGTAAAGCCGACAGCTAATCTATATTAACAAGTTGAAGCGCTTGTAGCGCTATAGTTGTTGTAGTATGTCCATAGGGATCCTTAAGGTTAAACAGTTTTCAGCATTTTCACTTTAAAGCGTCTCCATATTTCAAAAGTCACCGTAAGCCAAGCCTTAGTTGCCTCCTCTTTGTCTTAGTTTTGTCTCCCACTGCTGAGTAAATACTCTCACGAATCAAGTAGGAGAGAATGTGTCATACACTAACACCCGTGTGTATCCCAATACTAATTGATGGAGGCGGATTTGTGGTTGCCTGCTGTTTAAACTTATCAAGCACTCCATAAAGCTTCCAAGTTGACTTTATAACTACCAGATGAAGTGGTAACAGGAACTATATTGTATTTCGAAGTAAGGAGATGCTTGAAAATGGAAACGCCACAAACGATCAACCATCTCAGACTGGCCGAACCGAACGCTGCTTAACCTTGATGTTCGCTATAAACACAGCTGTACGAGGATCTCCTTTGTATTATTTCTAATAAACCACGACAATCTTTCCAACGCTGACATCATATTTTTAACACCATTCAAAAACAGTCTGCGAAAAAAATGACAATGATACTTTGAATAGACGCGAAAGGAAATTAAACATATTTTCTGCGGGTATCACGCGTAATGGCGGGCCCGTTTTCTTTAAACCCTTCTTTAAAACAAATAAGCCCGTCATCTGACCCTTTCGCAATTTGTTACGGCTTTAAGATTTAATCATTTACTTTACCTCGGCATTATAAACAACAGCCTAACGAAATAAGTAACTAAATATTTGTTACTTTGTTTTTCCATTATATAAAGTGACCCGCCTGTTTGGTGTTTTCGTTTTGTTATTTAAGCTGGGATTATCGATGAAGGTAGATTTGACCCTCGGTGAGTCCCTGTAAGAATCGTTCTTCCTCCTCCTAACATAATTCATGGTCCGTTTTGATTCAAATTGTAAATCCTATAACAAAGCTTACCTGCTAATGGCTACAATACCAATGCATCGGAGCTGGGAACAATGAAGTATGATCGAAATAATGTATGTTCTTAGCATTTGAGTAAGCCAATGCCTTTTTGATAAACTCGCGGCAATTTGGATCTCAGATAAACGTATTTTGAAACATATAACGAGCATATGGACGTTATGGACATTAGTATGGACCAATGTTATGAATGAGAATATTTTAAGTGATCAAACGAACTTACCTGAAGTGAAGTTCGATCATTATTATACGAAGTCCTTCGTTCGAAGATATAAACATGCAAGTCTCTCGATTCGCTTGGCAGCTCGCTAATTTTTGAGACGAAACGTCAAAGCCTCCTTTATGGTATCTGTGGACATAACCTCTGCGACCATTCCTTTTAGAAGTAGTACATTTCAACTTTACCAACGGGCAGGGCGGGTTGGGTACTTATATCTTCGAACGAAGGACTTCGTATAATAATGATCGAACTTCACTTCAGGTAAGTTCGTTTGATCACTTATTATACTGTGTCCTTCGTTCTCGATATAAACATGCAGCTGTTTAGAGCTATAAGGGTAAAGTTGAAGTATACCACATGAATGTTATTTTAAGCGTGAGCTCTAACATGTCATGAGTACCTTTGTCGTATGACACATTCCCGTTGTTTGCATTGCTATACAACCCAGATACAACATATATATATATATATATATATATATATATATATATATATATATATATATATATATATATATATATATATATATATATATATATACAGACGAGTATATATACACATATATTGTTTGTTACAACCAGTCTGTCTAACTTATTCAAAATTAATGTGTAATGATAATCAAATTCTATAACATGTTATGCGTAGATCCATCCCAACAAAAATCTTTAAACACCTGTTATAGCACACCTGTTGTCCATAACTCATTACTACCGGGTAATAATAATCAATCATTACTTATCAGATATCAGTGCATTCTCCATCTGTTATGTCTTCTATATATAGACTTTTTTTTTTATAGATGTCTCTTTATATAACGAGAGTTGAGGAATTACCGATCCAGAACTTTGTTTATATGAAATTAATCCCTTTATAATAATTCTTGTATCATAAAAAACCCTTCCGAAACGAACTATGACACCCCCGCCTACCCCGCAAGGGGTCTGGCGTGACGATATAGATAGATATATATAGCAAACTCTTACCGTGTACTAGATCTGGAAACAAAGTATGTTAGTACCCAATTTATAACAATATAAGACAAATAAGACAGGGAAACCGGTTTCCCCACTAAAGTGTCTTCCAAGTGGTATGTGGGTTTACACACCGTACAGTACCAGACAAAGGCTACAAATTATATTGGTGATTATAAGGATGTTTTGCTATAATTACTTATTTAATTTATGATAAAGTATTTTCCTTTATGTCAAAGTTCGGTTATATTTAATGTTACTTATATTTATAATATTTTTATTTTTATTTATTTGTAAGGCTTTGTCGCTTAGCGACCACATCGCCTTGTAAATATCAATACAGACATATTTTAACTAATATAATATAACACCTTTAACATAATATAACAACTTAGCCTACTAATTTATATAAAAATTTAGCTTCAGCACTACACGGTCTTGATAGAATACTGTTACATACTCCAACATCTGACATGGTATTCGATGTAAAAAGGGATCGTCTAAGGTCCGACTTCCGAACACACTCCATCAAAATATGTTGCACGTCCTCGATAACTCCGCAGTAAGGGCAGTTTGGAGAAGATGTTTTTTTCATTAGATGTGCGAACTTATTAGATGGGATGTGGCCGGAACGAAGTCTGAGCGCAACAGTTAAAGTCGGTCTATTTAGACTCACGTCATCAATCCAAGGAACGAACGAGACGTGTGGTTGAATAGTACGGTACCATATACCTTTCTCTTTTGAACGTTCATCAAAATACTCTTGCCACTTATCCAAACAAAGCTTTTTCACTTGAAAAATGTAGTCCGAATATAAGGGAGCTATATTAATTGGGACTCCATCCACTATTGCCTGCTTAGCTAATAGGTCTACTTCCTCGTTACCTTTTAATTGCACATGTGACGGCACCCATTGGATAATAATAGTTTTTGATTTTTGTAACCTAATGATTAACTCATAAATAATATAAGCTATCGGGTTACCTCGCCCATGCGAGGTGTACCGAGCTAGATGTTGCAATGCACTTTTGGAGTCCGTCAAAATGACGAATTTGTCAAAATCAATTGATTCAATATATGCCAGAGCTTCTGCAATAGCAATCAGTTCAATATGCATGATAGAAATATTCGAGTCAATCTTTAGTTTAATAGAACTTCTTAGCTGAGGATCTAAAAATGCCGCCCCTCCTAAAAAATTATCTTTGGATCCGTCAGTATAAATTAAGTAAAATCCTGAGTACTGACTTTCTATATAGGTGGAACAAATATGTTTAATATGTTCAATGTTGTAAAGACGTTTGGCCTGTGTTATTGCTGGAATATTCGCATTAATTATTTGAGAAATGTTAATGTTACTCACCCATGACTCAAGTTGAAACATTTCAAGTAGAGAGCTGGAATGCACAATAGAAGGATTCAAAAGATCGAATGTAGAAACGAGAAGAGGAGGCTTTTAACCAGACCAATACCTTACACACCTTAACGCAAAGAGGTTATCAATTAAAATGAGGGTTTTATTATCCTGAAACGATTTAGCTTTGAGTAAATACTTTCCAGCTAGATATTGTCTACGAATAAAACCACCAACAATGCGAAGAGCGAGATTCTGCAATCTGTCCAACTTAAGTAACTGTGATTTAACGCTATTGTCGTATAGAAAAGAGGCGTAGTCAATTCTACTGCAAACTGCAAATTTGGCAGCCTTCTCAACTATTTCATTAATATGCTTGCCCCATCTTAAACGACTATCGAACCAAACACCCAAATATTTAACTTGACTTACTAGAGAAATAGAACAGGAATTATTGATGGAGCAAACAATATTGCCCCTGTAACCACCCTTTTTGAAGACGCAGATTTTACTCTTTGTAGGGGAAATTTCTAAACCTAAGTCACTTACTAACTGATCTAAATAGTACAGGGCAGTTTGCAATTTATTCGTGGCTGTATCAATATCTTTATTCGAAACATATAGCGCAAAATCATCCGCGTATTGGGAGATTTCAACATTACGTATTAACCTACAAATATTACTAGTGAGAATATTAAAAAAAAGGGGAGAAAGCGGGTCTCCCTGCGCTAGACCACGGCCAGTATATCTTATCAAATCGCCGCCTAAAGAAGAAATATTAATCGATCTTAATTTAAGGTATGACCATAGATAGAAACAAACCTTGGACCCGACACCCAACTGATCTAACATTTTTAATAAACAGGTAATGTCCACATTATTATATGCATTGTCAATATCGACGAAACAAGCGACTGTAGCCAGATTTTTGGAGAATCCTAGTTGAATAAAAGTAGCAAGTCAAGATAGATTGTCAAGACAAGATCTACCTTTACGAAACCCTGTCATATCGATTGGAAACATATTATGCTTTTCGAAATACCATTCAAGCCGCTTGTTTAGAATGGCATGGAAGATTTTACACAAACAGGAAATAAGAGAAATGAGGCGTAACGAAGACAAAGATGTGGGATCCCTTCCTGGTTTAGGAATAGGAATTACTTTGACTGTTCTCCATTGTGAAGGCACGAAACCAAGCGTAAGACATTTATTATATAGTATGAGGAGTAGCGATTTACCACTAGGAGGAAGATATTTTATCATGGAAAAGGATATTTCGTCGCAGCCAGGAGCAGTATCTTTTTTCTTTAGACAACTTTCTAACTCCCACAGAGAAATTTCAGATTCTATTTGGCTATTGACAGATACAAAGTGAAGAGGCGGGGACAAACAAAATCTGGAGTAAGACTTTTTAATAGAAGTGTTTCTTTTTCTATGTCTACACTGATACCAGGCGATCGCCGACCTTTCATCCATCTCATTCTACGCCACATATCAGATGAAGAATTAGTTTCATCTATTGAAGAGCAGAAACTTTGCCACGAAGAGCTTTTGGCTCTCCGAATAAGTCTTTGGGCATTGCTGATTTTATTCTGTAAAATGTCCAAATTCGCAGGAGATGGGCTACGTCTCAGATTGGTTAGAGCTAATCGACGTTCTGCCACCGCTTTCGAAAGCTCTGGAGTCCAGTAGGGTTTTGAAGAAAAACTATTACAAATATCCTGAGGAATCTTAATATAAGGTATATGTGCTTCTGCAGCTTTTTGTATGGAGTTTTCAAACATATCATAGAGACATTGCGGATCCGAAAGAAAAGGAAAGTCAGAGAAAAGTGATTGTAAATAACACGTATAAGAGTTCCAATCACTTCTTTTAAAGTTTCTTTTCTTGTGAATTCCAGAGATGAATAAGCGGTACATGATATTTTAATTATTAAATGATCGCTGCCAAGCGTCTTATTAATAGTTTTCCACTCAAACAGTAAGGCTAAGTCAGAAAAAATAAATGATATGTCTGGTGAAGATTTTTGTAAAGTTCCACTAGTCATTCTAATTCTAGTCGGGCTCCCATCATTCAAGTGAATAAAGGCATGGTTAATCATGGAATCAAAGATGTGACATCCTCTCTGATCAGTTTTGTACGATCAATTAGAGTGATGACCATTAAAATCGCCTAAAATTAGGGTGTTGCTGCTACAAAGAGAAAAAATGTGATCCCAATCATGTAAAGAAGTACTTACTGAAGAAGGACAATAAATCGAGATTATATTTTGTACATGTTGAAAATTGAGAATGGTAACCTGCAATATTTCAATACCTGAATTATTAGTATAAATAGGGCAAGCAACAGCTTTGACTGAACGGTGAGTTAAAATAGCTACCCCGCCGTATCCATCATCTCTGTCTGATCGAAAAGTATTGTAATCTTTAATTCTAAAATTACTATCAGACTCAAGCCATGTCTCACATAAAACAACAATCTGAATACATTCCTTATTCAGTAGTGATTCCAAACAAACCGACTTGGGTCTCAGACTTTGACAATTCCATTGTATTACATTAAACTGAAAGACTGACCTAGAATTATCCATTTTTAATGAGTGTAGAAAGTAATGAACCAACGGACAAGTATTTAACGAAATTAGTTATAAGCCATTCTGTAACAGTAACTACAAATTGTTGAACTTTTAATTCTAAGGATTCATTGTTTAATATTATGTTTTTTAATTTTGTTAATAATTGAAGAAAAGTTACATTAGGAGAATGTTTCTCTGATGGAGCAGTTCTAGGTTGATCTGAACAAGGAAGAGGGGAACCTTCTGCGTAATCTGATAATACCGATGAGGCGTAATTCCAATTTGGTGCAGGTGTGGACGGACGCGGATTCTTTTTCGGCTTTGACCTTAGGCGCCCTTGTCTGCGTGGTTTAGTTGTATTAACTACAGGATAAGCCGAACAAAATTCACGACCGGTATTCTCGAGCTGATTTTTGACAGTCTCAGTAGAATTGCGAAAAGATTTAGTAGAAAGAACCGCTTGAACTTCCATAGGTTCAATGACTGAATTTCGCCTTTCCTCTGGCATGTGTCTGGCAGAACGAGATGTCACCGGTTCAGGGACAGGAGACATCGGCACATACATAGTAAGCGCCTTTCTATAGGTAAAGTTGAACTCCGCCATCAATTCACGAACTCGCCTTTCCTTAAGATATGCCGGACATATTCTTTGTAATGCCATATGTGCACCTTTGCAATTTACACATGAAAATATAGTGGTAGTACGATTATCGTGGTTTTCAGAACACTTAGGGCAAACGATTTTTTTTGCAGGACACATTTTCGTAGTGTGACCGAATTTCCAACATCTGGAGCATTGGGTTACAGGAAATATGAAAGGTTCTACCTTAACCCTCATGTTAAAAATATATACATACGGTGGAAGAGATCCCCCTTTAAATGCAAGACGAACAGTTTCACTCGTAACCCACCCCTTATTCTCTACCGAATTCGCATTGTCACCGCGTCTGTCTAGCCTCTTTACAGAAATAATCTCAAACTCACCCAAGAGATTCTTTAATATGTCCTCCTCAGAACTGTCAATGTCAACATCCTTAATTATCCCGTACGAAATCCCGACTTCGGATGTCTTCTGGCATCTCCATTCCATATCCAAAAACGTCTTACATTGTAAAAACATATCCGCACTAGATTCTTTCTCAAATGTAATGAGCATCTTGTATTTGTGGCATACTTAACCTGGCAGATGTTTAAGATGTTATTAGCTTTAAAGAGTCTAGCTAACGAAAATTGTTTCGGAAGCGGGTTTTTGCACGACACGCTAACTTGTATTTTATCATCTGATAATTCTTTCTCAACGTGTCTTCTCAAGCGTTTACGCCCTCTTCCAGGAACTGTGTTCCATCCTTCTTCTGGTGAATTATCCTCGCTCGTAAGTACTGTCTCCATCCTCATTTTTTTATTAACAGAGGAATATTTCTACCCCTTATTTTATAATCTTTAAAGATGTACATATACCAAAATTTAACATTTTTGTACTAGAGGCCTTTGTAGTAATGTCCTTATCTAGAGCTATTCCTCACATAAGGCTATGTACTTTAACTATATGAACTCGCCCCCCCCCTCTCACATTTTTGGGTTTGGAACAAAGGGCGGTGCTGATGTGTGGTAACTTAATTTCACCTGCCCCACTGTTAAACTATACCACTACTATTATTATATATTTCGAAACTATCCCGTAATCATTTCCATGTCCTGAGTGGCCACATAAATATTTATGTGTCACTCAACGATTCGTTCTTGCGCAATAACGCCCGCGAACATTCATATTTGGCAATACGATCGGGCCACCCCTGACCCATTATATTACCGATAAAAATTACACTCTAATTTAGTAATGACTTAAGTAGCGAATAAGTCACAAGCTACTAGACCAAACCACGGACTATAACTTTATGATATTGGGAATCCTATTCATAACTTAACTTTTTCATACCCTGAAATGCCACACTTCCTCTGCTTCTTTGTATGTGGCTATTTTTTGTAAGTAGCAACTGTAATGAGTAACTTTCTAGTTAGTTCTAGATGTCCAACCGTGAAATTTGAGTGTCACTTAACTTATACATGTAGTACCTACGTATCATTCATATTTCGTTTAATATCATAATAATATTTTTTGCGCCCTCGCCTACCCACTTGGGATCTGGCGTGGTCTTATAATTAATAATAAATAAATAATATCAAGTTCCCTAAGACTAAGGTTATTGCTGATACTACATAATATGTATCATACCCGTGATAAAAATATACTTTTGATTATTCTTGTTTAAGTTAATCTATACTTTTAAATATTGTAACTCAATATTTCATCAACTATAGCATGTCAACCTAATATCGTTAAATTTTTAAATAGGTATTATTATTAAGTCATTTGCATGACTTTATTTTCTTTTTTATATATAGATACCTTAATAAGATACATGTAACATGTGGATATAATAATTTAAATGTAACAATATAAAAAATGCAAATTTTTGGTATGACATCTCCAATCCAATATTTTTACACTGAACCACCTTCAAATAAATTACAGCATGTATAGTGCTCTAAAACCACCTGTTTCCATAATGGTAGCAGGTTCTGTTTGTGTCATATCTCCGATATCCTAACTGTACCAGAAACATCACTGGTACTCAATATAAATGTACACATTCAAAACTAAACACAAACCTATTTTTTATAGTTATTAATTTCTTGAATAATTTTATTTATTGATTATCATATTATCAAACAAAAGTGCTATAAAACCATCTAATTCTTCAATTCATGAATTGATGTATAATCTTCCCTCTGTGTGTCTCAAATTTCTAATGTATTAATTTCACTATAAATGATGCAGGGCGTAACCAAAAAAACCAAAACCAAAACCATTGGACTCATTACCCAATAAAAAGCTGAATAGCTTCTAATAAATTTTTTATTAGTATATTTAATATGACTCTAATGTCTATTATTAGCATTGAGTTTCTTTGTGGGATAAGGATTATAGCACAGTTGTGATCATCTATCTTTAATTTAATTCTAATGAGAATGGCTATGAATTGTATATCAATTATAAAAAAATTATGTTTCTAATAATAATGTTTCTATACATAATGTTAAATATATGTAGGACCAGATTTTTTAACCTTTACTTGTCTGGATTGCAAGTATTTGCACAAAACCAATAAAGTTATGTTTGCCGTTGAAGGCAAACAGACACACATTTTTATTAGTGTCATAGATACATTGTTACATACCAAAGTCAGTGAATACCTTTAGCCTCCAGTATTATGGTTTATTTGTAACAGCCATGTTGTATTCCTGAATGATTAACTGATTTTTTCAATAACTTAAAAAAAAAACAAAAACAAGCCTTTGTGTAAAAAGCCTAGCAAACTTTTCTTACCTCACATTCTCTGGTAGGAGACTTCCAATGCCCATTGTGATTTGTTTTTGGTGGGCTGATAGGTACACTGTGGGTTAATATTTTTACACACCGGATGAGGATTGTTGTTCTATGTTGGTTACAACACTGGTGGTTTTTTGACATTTAAACTACTGTTTATGCACAGATAGTTATAATTCCATATTGGTACTCCACTACATTAAAACTCCTTTAATACAAAATATATACTGCTGACCACAAAGGTTCTTATCCCAATCAATGTTTCATGACTGTATTGTTAGGACTCATCTTCCCTGGCTACCCTGCAAGGGGTCTGGGCTGATAATATTGATAATGATTAGTTTTATGTTAACTGGATAGGCCAGGTATTTTATATTATATTTTAAGGATGTGTGTGTAACACAAATTATTGCACAACTTGCCTGTCTCAGCATCGGTAGGCTGAGATATTATATTTGGAATATTTCCACAATTCTGTTGCTTGTCAGTTACAACAGGCATTGTTATAAGTAGAGATTACTTTGGCTGTTCAGGGATAAATATTGCTGGGTTTACCTTTTTTAATACAAGTGCTCATAATATTGCACAATTCTTTGTGTAATAAGCTCCACTTTGCAATGAATGCAAAACATTATGATTCTGCAAATGAGTGGCTTATGTTATTAATAATGTATTGTTATTCATAAATTCATAAACAATGTCCCTTTAACTACCCGACGACTCAGAAAGTCTCCTTTAGGAGATATAATATCACAAATTGCTTATAGTTTATAGGAATAGTCTTTGTATTTACTGTTTAAGGTATGTATGTTGGGTAATATTTTAGATTCTTACCATTGTAGAAATGTGAACTGCACAGGAGCACCTCATGGGTGAAACCTATGAGTAGTATGACCTTCAGCACATATCTCGTATGGGCCCCAAGTCTTGCGGATTACGCCGATGCATCTCGTACACCACTCGTGTCCTTGAATTACCGTTAAGTCTTGCGGACCACGTCGATGCATCTCGTACATCGCCCGTGTCCTTAAATTGCCGTCGATCCATAACAATCATCATTATTGATTAATGTCCCCCCTAATTTCTCTCATTAGAGGTATTACATTGCCAATGTATAGACGGTTAATAATTGTTTGCAGGTATATTGCGTGTTAAACTGTTTTTACACGAAGAGGGACATGAGACTTCGTAAGTTTACTTTTCGAGTGAAGACTTTCAGAAGTCTTAATATGACAAAACTCACGTCGCCAAATATTCGATATTATATACATAAACAAGTTAAGCTGAAAACGCCACAAATAAACAACTATCAGTTGATCTTTTCAGAATGTATTTTTTTGTCAAGATGTAAAATATTTCTTAATTTGCCTATACGATGTTTTGAATTTATTTCACAACATCACTTGAGTATATAAAAAAACCTTTTGTTATATAATTTCACTGCTACGACTATATGATTAAATTAAATGTCGACCAAAACTTTATTACAAAGCATCGGCTGCCGCGCTAAACAAAAGAATGGTCGCAGAGGTTATGTCTACAGATACCATAGAGGAGGCGTTGACGTTTCGTCTCAAAAATTAGCGAGCTGCCAAGCGAATCGAGAGAGCTGCATGTTTATATCGAGAACGAAGGACACAGTATAATACCTTTTTTAAGCCCGCGTCTGCAACCACTCAAGTGTTTTGGAACAAAAAGGCAAGGAGGATATCCTGGCATATTAGTAAACGCTGAAGAGCAAGCAAGTGATGTTAGGGAGACATGGTAGCACGAGCATATAAAGTTCACATATGCGCACTGCCCGTTTTCATGACCAGTTCTCTTCGCCGTGAGAATGAGCAGAATGTAAACAAAAATCATTTTATTTATTCATTCGTATTCCATATGCAGAAAACTTTAGTTGTATAAGTTCATCAAACTCGCTCTTCCATTATTCCCGAAAGAATGTAGTACAGAGTATTCAGTAACTAGTTCCTTTATAAGTCTTGTATCAGTTTACAATCAGCGAATCGAGCGCCTCGGCAGTAATGACGCCTCGACTGCAATAACGATTCGGTACTGTCGACTTTTATAGAGTATCGAACAGTTTTGCCCCTATTCCAAGCTTATAATAGTCATTGTTTGATGTGAACTGACCTGTGACCTGTTTTGCTGTGCTATTAAGAATTTTAATACAGTGTATTTCGGCTATTAATATCCTATTACCCTTATTAACTGGTTTCGTCAGGCGCCATCCATTTTTTTAATGCCAGCCGTTTTTAGAGCATTTCCTTAGCTGCTATTTTGGACTCCGAGCGGGCGCATACTGTTTTTTTTTTTTAATAGAAAAACTTCAAAACGCTTTATCCGACCTAGGATTGAAGCTGTACAAAACATAAATATATTGTGTCCTGGATACTAGCAGCCTCTCACGGCTTTGCACCAAAAGTGCGGAAATCTATGTATTCGTTTCTGTGTTTAGCGCGAACATACATACATAAAAAAATGCGACGGACGATTTCAATTTATATAATAGTAAAGACAGATTTGATATTCCAAAAGTTATAAGATGTCATAAAGTATGCAGCTTAGCGTGCAAGCGACATCTCAAGTTACGTAAAGTTGGTGAGGTACATCAGATCCTCCCACATGCTCGACCCCTGGAGCGAACAGGCGCTAGCCTCGAGTCACTCGGCAGCCTTGCTTCATTATGTTCGGTGTTTATGCATTAATAATTTTTGAGTGTACAAACTTTGTATCCAAAGCAGTTTGTAGACTATGTTTTGCCAGTACTTATAATGTGAAGGCATGCATTTACAGCGCACATAGACGTGCAACCTGTGCTGTGAAACCATATAATTGGTTCAGTTGCAAAACATTTTGGATCCAACTGGTCACATGCGTTCTCGTTAAATAAACAGGAAAATACTCAGTGGCAATAGATTCGCTCCAAATTATATTGGGGACATAACATGGAAGGCAAAATGTGGGTAAGTATACATACATATAAACACCTACGGAAATAGGCATAGGTGTGATGGTGTCTTTTTCATTAGTAAGAACGTTTATAATATTGGCAAACTTTGTATTGTGCAATACTCCTAACGAAAACGCAAGGAACTAAAACTAAACCACTGAAAACGAGTATAAATTACGAAAAAAACTCATGGTAAGTATAGTTATTTTGACGTTATGTTCTCCATTCAGTAAATTCTATTCATAAGATTTTAAAACGAAAATCAGTTTCGACCTAGTTATTCAAAGAAAAAGTCACTTTGATTAAATCATATTTTGCGGGCATCGTTTTGCGGGTTTTATGCCGTACTTACGGTTCTTACCCTTGTTTACGTAAAAAATATGTACTTTCAACGTCGTTATTTTGCATTAAAATACGAAAAAGTACTTTATTTCTTAGAAGTTAAAGTTTGAATGATATTAGGATAAAAAACGTGTTTAACACGTTATTAGTATTGCAGATTCTAATTGCTGCCTTTATTTTTCGTGTACACAGAACGTAATTACAGATCAGTGGGGGGTTAGAGGCGCACCAGTGGAGAAGTTGAAAAAGCTTACATAAAATGTTAACGAAATTGTCTCTTTGAAGCATATTGATTTATGCGATAAGGATTAAACTTTTTTCAAACACAATTTTTAAAAAGTTATCGAAGTATTATCAATGTTGATATTAAACGATTTACTGTCTTTAATTTCATATGCCATTGTTATCTTAGGGAATTGATATTTTAAACATGTAAATAATTATTATTTGAAAAAATAAGCATGTATTTTAAATCCACCACACAGTGCCCACCAATTCATTAAAAGCCCATAACTCACTGAAAACATGAAGTGGTGGAGACGTGGCAAGGATGCGTCTTTGTTGTTATTTTGTAGAACGGCCATTTTGGCAATGCTGCGCGTACATATAAACAAAGTAAACCCATCCCCTACGTATCTACGAACGTTTTATCTCTTTTATGAGTATTGGTCCTTAAATATCTATCTATATCATCACGCCAGATCCCTTACGGGGTAGGCAGAGAGTACAGAGTTCCAACAGGCTCTTTCCTTACATACCTCTCTGGCTTCCTCTACTCTCATAATTCGTCTCATACACGCTCGCCGGTTACGGAGACTCCTGACTTGTCCTTCAGATAAGACCTTAAATATTTTAGACATTTATTTATTTAGCGCAACAGTCAAGTAAGTAGTAGGCTTCTGCACTGCGGAAATTCTGTTGGAATCCTGCAGGGCTGCTACATGGAACAAATATAGTGACAAAAAAATCTAATAAGGCGCATTGAGTTATTATGAACTACGTACTAGAGAAGACACCTTACCATTTTTTGTGGCACAACTTCGAGTACACAACACTAGTGTGTCGAGCAGGGTAGCGTACCTGATACTCAGAATATCCAAAAGATATTCGCTGAAGGTCATACAGGTCTACGCACCGACCTCGGCATACTCAGATGATGACGTCGAAGTAATGTATGAGGACATTAGTAGAGCCATACATACTTCCAAAGCACACTTTACAGTGGTTATGGGTGACTTCAATGCGCGGCTGGGCAAACGGGGCGATGATGAATTGAGAGTGGGGCAATTTGGATATGGGCAGCGCAACCCCAGGGGTCAGAGGCTGGCCGAATATCTGGAGAAGGAGGGACTCTTTATGATGAACTCTTTCTTCCAGAAGCCGCCTCATAGGAAATGGACCTGGATGAGCCCTGATGGTTCCACACAAAATGAGATAGACTTCATCATGAGCACCAAGCGACAAATATTTAATGATGTCTCCGTGATTCACAGGGTAAAAACCGGCAGTGATCACCGAATGGTCAGAGGCACATTAAATATTAATGTCAAAATGGAGAGATCGCGTCTGATGAAGTCTACGCTCCGACCTTCTTATGCACATATCCAAAACCCCGAGAACTTTCAACTCGAATTGGCAAACCGCTTCGAATTGCTAGACAGCAGCGCATCAGTGGACGAAATCAACAACAGGCTGGTAGAGACTGTCCATACGGTCGGGTCCAAGTATTTTAAGCCCCACCGTAAAAATAGACCTCAAAAACTATCCAACTACACCCGAAACCTCATGGCTGAGCGACGTTCCATGACGCTCCAAACCTCCGATGATGCTAAGTCCTATAGGCAGCTCAATGGACAGATACTGAAGTCCTTGCGACACGATTTACGGTCCTTCAATACAAGGCGTATTGAGGAGACCATAGCACAGAACAAGGGCTCCAAAGTGTTCGCAAGAGACGCGTCTATTGGGCAAAGCCAGTTGACGAAGCTGAAGACGGAGGACGGAAACGTAACGTCGAATAGGTCAGAGGTGCTCAGGGAGATAGAGAGGTTCTATGGGCAGTTGTACACCTCAGTAGCTGAACCTGTTGTTGACTTGGTAAAAGACCCAAGAGCCAAGCTAACCCGACACTACACTGAAGATATCCCGGACATCAGCCTGTACGAGATTAGGATGGCTCTCAAACAACTCAGAAATAACAAAGCGCCAGGCGAAGACGGAATTACCGCAGAGCTTCTGAAAGCGGGCGGAACGCCGGTACTTAAAGTCCTTCAGAGGCTGTTTAATTCCGTCTTGCTCGAAGAGAAAACGCCGGAAGCATGGAACAGGGGTGTGGTGGTACTGTTTTTCAAGAAAGGTGATAACACTTTACTGAAGAATTATAGGCCCATCACACTGCTGAGCCATGTTTATAAGTTGTTTTCGAGAGTCATCACGAATCGTCTCGAACGCAGGCTTGATGACTTCCAGCCTCCCGAACAAGCCGGTTTCCGGAAAGGCTTTAGTACCATAGACCACATACATACGCTGCGGCAGATTATACAGAAGACCGAGGAGTATAATCGGCCACTATGCTTGGCGTTTGTGGACTATGAGAAAGCCTTCGATTCGATCGAGACTTGGGCGGTTCTTAGATCTCTCCAGCGATGCCGCATTGACTATCGGTACATTGAAGTGTTGAAGTGCTTGTATAATAACGCCACCATGTCAGTCCGAGTACAGGGGCAGTGCACGAAGGCGATCCCCATAAAAAGAGGAGTAAGGCAGGGAGACGTCATTTCTCCGAAACTGTTTACGGCCACCTTAGAGGACGCCTTCAAGCTCTTGGAATGGCAAGGACTTGGCATCAACATCAATGGCGAATACATCACTCACCTTCGATTTGCCGACGACATTGTGGTCGTGGCAGAGTCGCTGAAAGATCTAGGACGAATGCTCGGTGACCTCAACAGAGTATCTCAACAAGTGGGTCTTAAAATGAACATGGACAAAACGAAAATAATGTCTAACGTCCATGTCATACCCACCGCACTCACCGTTGGGAACTCTACTCTTGAAGTTGTTGACGAATACATTTACCTGGGACAGGTAGTCCGGTTAGGTAGGTCCAACTTTGAGAGAGAGGTCAATCGACGAATCCAACTCGGCTGGGCAGCGTTCGGGAAACTGCGCAACATCTTCTCATCCAAAATACCTCAGTGCCTAAAGACTAAAGTTTTTAGTCAATGTGTGTTACCAGTGATGATATATGGATCAGAGACGTGGTCTCTTACAATAGGTCTCATAAAAAAGCTCAGAGTTGCTCAGCGAGCTATGGAGAGAGCTATGCTCGGCGTTTCTCTACGCGATCGAATCAGGAATGAGGAGATTCGTAGAAGAACCAAGGTCACCGACATAGCCGTTAAGATTAGCAAGCTGAAGTGGCAATGGGCGGGCCACATAGCGCGTAGATCGGACGGGCGTTGGGGCAGAAAGATTCTAGAGTGGAGACCACGTATTGGCAAGCGCAGCGTGGGACGACCGCCTGCCAGATGGACCGACGATCTTGTGAAAATCGCAGGAAGTCGTTGGATGCAGGTGGCATCGGACCGGTTACGCTGGAAAGCGATTGGGGAGGCCTATGTTCAGCAGTGGACAAGTATAGGCTGAGATGATGATGATGATGAACTTCGAGTGCATACACTCTAGCTCACTTTGTGCCAGGTGCTTGCCGAAACGTGACACGTTCGAGTGCTTAGTTTTATTTAAAAATATGACTCCATGAGCACTGCGATACTGTTTAAGCAACTCGAGAAACAAGATTTTAGTATCCATGAAAATACTAACATTCCCGCTAAGACTGCGCTCATTAGGTTAATGGTAATTTTTTGTCTGAAGTAGCTTTTATAGTACGCAGTCTAAATCAAAAGTTTATTATTCATGTAGACCAAAAAGTACTTATAAATAGTCAAGAAAAGTAAAAGTTATCGATAACTTTCAACTCTAGCACCCGTTCAGAATGTCATTCCTGTGGAGAAGAAGGGCAAGAAACTCCACCGTTACTCGTATAAAAATGAGAGTTTTACAATTCTTTTTATATACATTCCGTCCAGTATACGATAACAGTGCAGAACGAGCTAAGTAGATGTGCTTAAGTATAGTTTAAAAATAAATGTACTCAGATTCATGGTATCAATCAGTGTCTACATAGTCTTCTTATTTACAAAATAGAGACTTTGTAAAGATATATAATAAAAAGTAATATAAGAAGTAATAAAAGAAAAAAAATTAGCTTATTATAATGAGCGTATAAAAAATACTTGGTATAGGTACAGGTTTGATCAGTCAAAGGATAGAGGACGGACCAGTCCCCAGCAGCAACACCCATTCACGAGTATGACTTGAGAAGCAGCCATCACTTTCCTTGACCATATTAGAGGGAAGGGAGTGAGGATTACATAATAACTCAATGATATGGCGCAGTATTGTTAAAGTGCCTTTTTATCAGAAAATACCTTGTGATAACACCAGTAGTTGAAGATATAAAAGATATCACCTATAATGCCATCTATCAATAAATACAACAGATCGTAATGTACGCTATCCCGATAGTTCCCCATTCAGTTCGCACGCCTTTGTCGAGCATACGGATTGCAGCTCAAATCTACCGTAAATAGATTTGTCTTTGTTCCCGAACTCCCGTCGTCAGGCACACTTTGTTAAATTGTTTTTTTATCTTATTGTGTTGACTATATTTTCTTTGTATTGGAAATACAGTGAATTATAGTAGTGTTAATATAAGAATTTCGATTTGACAACTGCCTTTGCATAGAATAGAGAATAATAATAACTATTACGAAATAAATGATTTAACGACATAAATTTGAAAGATCATATATGCCTATTTCCTTTTATTAAATGTCATTTATCTTTGTCTATATCTTTGTCAAATCAGACTTTTCATATTAACCCGGGTGTAGATTATTCTATGATCATTAGTAGTATTCTGTGAATATTACCGTGTCACAATAGTTACACGTTAATGCTATAAAAGAGTATTAATACGCCGAGTATTTTAGTTTCATATGTCGTAAATGTATGATACATTGGAGTACATACTCGGTTCTATTAATTCACAAAACAGACAACTATAATAAATCCAAATCTTGACCGCCGCTGATGAATGTTTTTAATTCTATTATTACATTTACGCCAAACATAATTATATTAATTTCAGCGGAATTCTATTTATAGAATCGGGACTTTGTTCTATTTAAATATTGTAGCCGAATTCGACAAACTATCCCCATTTTTGTGCCTATTTATTTAATATTCCAAGCTGTATCCTAGCATATTAGAATTTCGTCATAATTAGGCCATCATAAAGGACAAATCAATATCAACATCTTAAATTTAAGTGGAAAAACCTTTAAAATTTTAATTAAATCCCTTTTTAAATATGGGTGCCACCATATTACTTTTTTGAGTTTAGTCTCAAATTCAATTTAACAGTTGTTGTAAGTGGCGCCTTAAAATAAAATAGATTCTTTTGTTCTTGACTGCCTTATTAATCCAGATGCGCAAAATTCGCGGAGGATAGGGCGAGTCTTCTATAAACTTACTCAGATAATCACCGGTCCTGGTTGCTTCGGTAATTATAAGAGGAAGACAGGACGCAAGGCGACGAAGAACTGTCACCACTGCGCTGGGGACCAGGATTTCGCACAGCACACGCTTAAAGAGTGCCCAGCGTGGGCCTCCGAGCGGCGGATCCTGCTCGACCGAATCAGACCGGACTCCCTGCCGGCAGTAGTAGCGGCTATGCTGGCAGGGGAATCGGCGTAGGGGGCCGTATCCTCCTTCCGTGAGACTGTGATGTCCCAGAAGGAGCAGGTCGAGCGCGATCGGCAGAGGGCCGATCCTGCTCAACGAAAGCGACGGCGCTGGGGTGGAGGCACAGTCCGCCCAGGCCCTCCCAGCCAAATAGCCCGGGGCTTAAGAATACGGGCTAACTCGCGTCCCCTGCCGTAATATCTGGCGGAGGACCCCCCCCCCCCGCACCAACATCAGCAAGGGGGCCTTCGAGGTCGCAGATGCAAGGGGCGGGGGCCGTGAGCGTCCTTCACGAGCGACCCCAAAGAGGACCACGGCGTGGTTTGACCCACGTCGCCGTGAGCACCGCGTCGGTGCGCGGGGGAAACGTGTTATTAAGTTTCCCCCCAATGGCGGACTCTTTAGAGCGCGGCACAAGAGGGGCACCGGTGCGTTCCATACGGAGATCCCGGAGCCCCTCCAAAGTGATGATGTGCCGACACTGGGATTTTTAGTCGGTAGGAATCTGACACGTCCCGCAATCATCCCCTGAAGCTCGCGGAAGTCCTATGCAGGATTTTCCCCAAAAAAAGAAAAACGTGCGCACAATTCAACAGCTGATTACAGAGTCCTGGGTTTGAATCTAGATTGAACAAAGTATTTCTATTGAACATTTATTAGTCACAGTCTGGAGTCCGCCTTTGAGGCCAATTTTGATTTAATGACAATCGGTTCGTCCCTTATTATATGTGCACTTACACCCCCAAACATGTCTAAGTAAATACTTTTACTCAAGTATTTACTTAGTCATTATTATTCTATAATTAAAAAATGTAAAAGTAAGTAGATTTCTTAGCCAAGTCATAGTCACTATTTTCTTTACAATTACTTTAAATGGTGCATTTTTGTCCTAGTACAAAATCACAGGGTATCTTTTTTACTTTTTCATTAATAAACAAAACGTAATAGGTAATATTTTCAGTTCCAAAAAAATCTGAAGTGCTGAGTCGTAATTCCCCTTTGCTCAAGTAAGTAAGGACCTTTACTTAATTATAGAATAGGATATTGACTGATAGAACACACAATAAGCACATGATTTTACTCGGCTAAGCGAATTCTTAAGTCTAAATAATATTTTGTCTGTAGATTGTGTAACCATCGTCGGTGATGGCGTGTCGATGTGGTTTTTCCATAGATTTTTTCTAGTAGAAATGATTTGAATCATTAATTTTACTGGATTAAAATTGGATTTGTTATTGTTAACCTTAACCCAGGTCTCTGTCAAAGTTAACTCTAAGGTACGAAATGGTGATAGATAAATATAAATAGATAATAATAAAGGGTATGCTTCGTTGGTTCGGGCATATAGAACTAATGTTGGAAGAAAGTATGACAAACAGATATACCATGTCTTATCTGAAGGGCAAGTCAAGAGTCTCTGTAACCGACGAGGGTGTATGTGACGAACTACGAGAGTGGAGGAAACCAGCAAGGTATGTAAAGAAAGGACCTATTGGAACTCTGTACTCTTTGCCTACCCTGCAAGGGATCTGCCGTGATGATACAGATAATGTGTCTAATTTAATTAAGTTAATGCATAAGTTTGTGCAAATTAGAGCCAAATATACCTTGATGAAATATGATCGTTCTATGCACACATCAACTCCTAACGGAATAACAAGCATAATATTCATAATAATAACGTGTATACATAAATCCTATATCAATAAGCATATCTTACATTCGCACCAACGTTTAGTAATTGACAGCTCTCCCTCGTCGAATCACAGATAATACAACAAAATGATTATAATGACATTGATAAATCAACGCAATGCCTACAGCCTGATACAGCTTAATCACAAACACTCCAGCAATATTAATTAAAATTTTACACTCATCCTTCTCGCAAAAAATATTCTGATAAAAACAGTCCAATTACAAAATAACAATGTGCCAAGCCGCGAGCAACAGCTAGTCTGAAAATCAATTCCAATATGGATATCCGTGTTGGGAAATACATCGATTGTTGGTCGATCGACTCACAAGATAAAGTGGCTGCATATTCGATTCCCATAAATGGGGATTGTGGATGAATTTGTAATTCAAATGTGTATTTGTAAATGCACCTATGATAGAGAAATTATTTCCATTGTGAGAAACAATTAATTAAAAAAATATAAATAAAAAAAAAAACAATGCAATTATCTACTGACCTTTTATCTTGAATGTACAGTGCGAATCTAAAACAAAACCAGTAGACCTAAGTAATCATAAACACAGTTTATCCGAATGCGTGATTGAGTGATATTCAAAATGAACTCAACCATCAATAATGAATAAGTTAGTAGTTATAAAAATCTGCTATTAATATACGGGTAATTCTAATAATTGGCGTCGACAAAATATGAATGCATACTTATAATACCATGTTAAACACTATCACACATTAATTTCCTGAATGGAGGCAACTGAGATGCACCCACTGATATTTCGCTGACGATGCTAGTCTTAATTTAAAAGAGGCGAACCTATTGCCATCATACTGGGCACAATTTTGACGGACGATTTAGCGCAGTGGTTAAGGGCTTAGCCCGCCCCGCCCACTGTGTCTAATAGTCGCGGGTTCGATTCCCGCACGGGACAAATCTTTGTGTGATCCACAATTATTTGTTCCGGTCTGGGTATTTGTGTATGTGAATTTTCATGTTTTTAAACGCACCCACGACACAGGAATTAATCATAGTGTGGGGCAACGTTTTTTTAAAATAAAAAAAAAAAAAAATTACAGAGTCCGGACTTCTACTGAGAATTTTGATAGGAAAACCTCAATAATACTTTAAATCCTTAACCATCAGCTGATAGACGTCCACTCCAGGATGTAACCACATCCAGCTTTTCCCCTGAGATTTAATTATATATAAACGTCGATTTATATTATGCTTCGGTTATGCTAAGTTTAAAACAGGGTGTTACCTCATCATTAGCTAATATAACTTCCTCGTAAGTGCGAAGCCGACTCAATCATGCGTCAAACTTTGCAGTATGTTAAAGGAAAGTTGTCGGGAAAACTGTTTGCTTTCGGTGAAACGTGGCTCTTATCAGGTTTAGTAATCAGCGAGACATGTAAACGAGTATTGATGTTTATGTAACTACGCAACTTTTCACTTACATAGCACAAACTTAGTTATTACTTGATAGTCAAAGTGAACCCTTAAGATTTTTAGCGCGTAATGGAGAGCAGCATTCTTGAAGACTGTATACACCAGCAATAACATAAATTGCTAATGCAGATTACTCTTCTGCAAACTTAAAACTAAACTAAGCTGGTAACAAGTGCCATATGACGAGTAGGTTTTGAGTAAAAGTAACTACACAGTTGTAGATAAAAAATATTTGGAAATGACAGCGCGGCAGGCCCAGAATGAGGTGGCGAGACGAGTAGAACACATAACAAAAGGACTAGCAACAGCTTGCACTAAACCGGGACAGGTTCTTTAATAATAGTATTATTCCTATAGCTTACAATATTATTATTACAATAATTCGCCTTGTAGGGGACCATATAGGCTTTTGTCTTCGCCTGCTGTTGTAACTTATCAAGCCTGTAATGCATCAAACGACTGACGCATAAAATGGCAGTCGGAATCAACGACTTACTGTACCTGCAACGCACGGAGCCGCTCTAAAATGGAAATGCCACAAACGGTTGCCCATCTCAGCCCGGCTGAGCAGAACGTCACTTTGCCTTAGTAATTGCACTGCGCTACAAATGCCTCGGCTTTTTTAATAGCCTACTTCGCATCCCACTGCTGGCAGTGGCTCAATGCAAGACAAACTAAGCCACATTAGTTATACAAAAAAGTGTGTATCGCCATTTTTGCCACTCTCTTATCTGGTATTCAGAATCAGAATCAGAATATTTTTATTCATGTAAACCATTACAGTATTTATGAAACGTCAAAATAGTAACAAAGACTCTACCACCACTTCGGAATGTCATTCCTGTGGAGAAGAAGGGCAAGAAACTCAACGGTTACTCTTTTAAAATAGTATTTTTACAATTTTTCCATCTACATTTTGTTGTGTGGTATGGGAGAACAATGTAGTATCAGGTGAGTCTAAATTAAATTAACCAAGTTAAACTATTCACGTGAATGGCTACATGCTTCTCTCATTTACAGATAAAGAAATGAGGAAGAAAAATGATAAATTTTATTTAACTACTAGAAGGAAGAGAGGGAATAATAAATAATTATAGCTGAACATGTTATCCACATTCTGGTGGAGCTGGAACAACACCTATCCAAGCATTTTTATCTTTTAAATAATTATCTAGAGTATAGTAAGCTCGCTTGCAGAACGTACGTTTATACAGGTTTTGAATTTATTTTCACTAAGTTGAGTGACGTCAAGTGGAATTTTATTATAAAATCTGACACAGTACCCCATGAAAGACGTGTGAATTTTAGACAGACAAAATTGCGGTTGATCCAATTTATTTCTATGTCGCGTGTTATAGCAATGCCTATCACCTAGCTGATTAAATAGATCTAAATTTTTCCGTGTGTACATTATGTTTTCATAAATATACTGACATGGGACCGTCATAATTGGCTTCTTTAAACAATTCTCTCAAAGAGTCGCGACTACCTAAGTTATAGATGGCCCTAATAGCCCTTTTTTGTAATATAAAAATAGAGTCAATGTCAGCTGCCCTACCCCACAATAATATACCGTAAGACATGACACTATGAAAGTAACTGAAGTAGACCAACCGCGCGGTGTCCACATCAGTAAGCTGTCTGATTTTTCTTACGGCATAGGCAGCGGAACTGAGTCGTTTACCTAAAGTCTTAATATGAGGGCCCCATTGCAACTTAGAGTCAAGCGTAATCCCTAAGAAAGCTGTATCATTTATAAACTCAAATTTCTCGTTATTAAGTATAATATCACATGCAGTACTTTTCACATTCGGTAAAGAAAACCGTATACATTTAGTTTTTTTGTTATTAAGCACTAAATTGTTGCATGTGAACAAATTATGTTCTTGAAGAATAGCGTCATTTACCTCGTCTAAGTTATTTACATGTCTACCTACTTTAAAGATCAAAGAGGTATCATCAGGAAACAACACTACTTTCGCCCGCCCCTCAACTGCTCGAGGCAGGCATTTATATATACCGAAAATAGAAACGGACCCAGTATTGATCCCTGAGGAACGCATTTATTTGAACACACTGTTGTCTATCTCCTCCTAAGTAACATTTTAGTAGATTTAGTGCTTTACCTCGGATTCCATAATGCTCTAGTTTAAGCAACAGCGTTTCATGTTCAACACAATCAAATGCTTTCGACAGGTCGCAAAAGATGCCAATGGCGTCCTGAGAGTTCTCCCAAGTATCAAAGATATGCTCTATTAAGGTCACACCGGCGTCGGTAGTACAACGTCCTTTGGTGAAGCCATATTGTTGGTCACGAAACATTTGAATAAGCATTATCTTTTCAAACACTTTGCTGAGCACTGGCAAAACAGATACAGGCCTATAGTTGTTAGGATCATTACTATTGCCGGATTTAAACAGTGGTATTACTTTACTAAACTTCATTAAATCCGGGAACACTCCCTGATCTACACACATATTAAAAACTAAAGCTAAGTGAGGCGCGATTGTATGAATAATTGATTTACATACGTTAACAGACATGCCCCATAGGTCTTCTGTTATTTTTATTTTTTGATTATTGAAGACTTTAATAACAGACTGTGGACTAGTATATTTGAACCTAAACTCTACAGGGCAAGCACCAATGTTTTTTTAACAAATGAAAGTCTCTATTGGAATATTAGTAAAAAATCTTTCCATGTTATTTATTATTGAATTCCCTATTACATCACTAATCGACCGTCAGTATCAACAGTCTCTTGTCATTGTGTAGGAGCACGACCCAAAATTGGCAAACAACATCGGTTTCTATAATTTATTGCTTGTAATTAATTTGTATTGTTTTAAGATTTTTTATCTATATCATGAAACCAGATTCCTTGCAGGTGAGGGGCTTAAATACCTTTTGGATACAATTTAGGTTGATCTTTCGGTTGATGATGATGGTGATAATTTGTTAACCAAACCAAGAAAGAGATTTTTGAAGGTATAATTATAATGATTCAGTAGACTACCATAACTTGAACTGAACATGATATTTGCATATTAACTCGTTGATCTAATATTTATTTATTCTAATCATCATCATCATCATCATCTCAGCCTATACTTGTCCACTACTGAACAAAGGCCTCCCCAATCGCTTTCCAGCGTAACCGGTCCGATGCCACCTGCATCCAACGACTTCCTGCCATTTTCACAAGATCGTCGGTCCATCTGGCAGGCGGTCGTCCCACGCTGCGCTTGCCAATACGTGGTCTCCACTCTAGAATCTTTCTGCCCCAACGCCCGTCCGATCTACGCGCTATGTGGCCCGCCCATTGCCACTTCAGCTTGCTAATCTTAACGGCTATGTCGGTGACCTTGGTTCTTCTACGAATCTCCTCATTCCTGATTCGATCGCGTAGAGAAACGCCGAGCATAGCTCTCTCCATAGCTCGCTGAGCAACTCTGAGCTTTTTTATGAGACCTATTGTAAGAGACCACGTCTCTGATCCATATATCATCACTGGTAACACACATTGACTAAAAACTTTAGTCTTAAGGCACTGAGGTATTTTGGATGAGAAGATGTTGCGCAGTTTCCCGAACGCTGCCCAGCCGAGTTGGATTCGTCGATTGACCTCTCTCTCAAAGTTGGACCTACCTAACCGGACTACCTGTCCCAGGTAAATGTATTCGTCGACAACTTCAAGAGTAGAGTTCCCAACGGTGAGTGCGGTGGGTACGACATGGACTTTAGACATTATTTTCGTTTTGTCCATGTTCATTTTAAGACCCACTTGTTGAGATACTCTGTTGAGGTCACCGAGCATTCGTCCTAGATCTTCCAGCGACTCCGCCACGACCACAATGTCGTCGGCAAATCGAAGGTGAGTGATGTATTCGCCATTGATGTTGATGCCAAGTCCTTGCCATTCCAAGAGCTTGAAGGCGTCCTCTAAAGTGGCCGTAAACAGTTTCGGAGAAATGACGTCTCCCTGTCTTACTCCTCTTTTTATGGGGATCGCTTTCGTGCACTGCCCCTGTACTCGGACTGACATGGTGGCGTTATTATACAAGCACCTCAACACCTCAATGTACCGATAGTCAATGCGGCGTCGCTGGAGAGATCTAAGAACCGCCCAAGTCTCGATCGAATCGAAGGCTTTCTCATAGTCCACAAACGCCAAGCATAGTGGCCGATTATACTCCTCGGTCTTCTGTATAATCTGCCGCAGCGTATGTATGTGGTCTATGGTACTAAAGCCTTTCCGGAAACCGGCTTGTTCGGGAGGCTGGAAGTCATCAAGCCTGCGTTCGAGACGATTCGTGATGACTCTCGAAAACAACTTATAAACATGGCTCAGCAGTGTGATGGGCCTATAATTCTTCAGTAAAGTGTTATCACCTTTCTTGAAAAAGAGTACCACCACACCCCTGTTCCACGCTTCCGGCGTTTTTCCTTCGAGCAAGACGGAATTAAACAGCCTCTGAAGGACTTTAAGTACCGGCGATCCGCCCGCTTTTAGAAGCTCTGCGGTAACTCCGTCTTCACCCGGCGCTTTGTTGTTTTTAAGGTGTTTGAGAGCCATCCCAATCTCGTACAGGCTGATGTCCGGGATATCTTCAGTGTAGTGTCGGGTTAGCTTGGCTCTTGGGTCTTTTACCAAGTCAACAACAGGTTCAGCTACTGAGGTATACAACTGCCCATAGAACCTCTCTATCTCCCTGAGCACCTCTGACCTATTCGACGTTACGTTTCCGTCCTCCGTCTTCAGCTTCGTCAACTGGCTTTGCCCAATAGACGCGTCTCTTGCAAACACTTTGGAGCCCTTGTTCTGCTCTATGGTCTCCTCTATACGTCTTGTATTGAAGGACCGTAAATCGTGTCGCAAGGACTTCAATATCTGTCTATTGAGCTGCCTATAGGACTTAGCATCATCGGAGGTTTGGAGTGTCATGGTACGTCGCTCAGCCATAAGGTTTCGGGTGTAGTCAGATAGCTTTTGAGGCCTATTTTTACGGTGGGGCTTAAAATGCTTGGACCCGACCGTATGGACAGTCTCTACCAACCTATTGTTGATTTCGTCCACTGATGCGCTGCTGTCTAGCAATTCGAAGCGGTTTGACAAATTGAGTTGAAAGTTCTCGGGGTTTTGGATATGTGCATTAGAAGGTCGGAGCGTAGACTTCATCAGACGCGATCTTTCCATTTTGACATTAATATTTAATGACCATTCGGTGATCACTGCCGGTTTTTACCCTGTGAATCACGGAGACATCATTAAATATTTGTCGCTTGGTGCTCATGATGAAGTCTATCTCATTTTTTGTGGAACCATCAGGGCTCATCAAGGTCCATTTCCTATGAGGCGGCTTCCGGAAGAAAGAGTTCATCATAAAGAGTCCCTCCTTCTCCAGATATTCGGCCAGCCTCTGACCCCTGGGGTTGCGTTGCCCATATCCAAATTGCCCCACTCTCAATTCATCATCGCCCTGTTTGCCCAGCCGCGCATTGAAGTCACCCATAACCACTGCAAAGTGTACTTTGGAAGTATGTATGGCTCTACTAATGTCCTTATACATTACTTCGACGTCATCATCTGAGTATGCCGAGGTCGGTGCGTAGACCTGTATGACCTTCAGCGAATATCTTTTGGATATTCTGAGTATCAGGTACGCTACCCTGCTCGACACACTAGTGATGGACACAACGTTGTCTATGAGTGACTTGTGGACGATAAATCCGACACCACCTTGGGACTGCTGTTCGCCCTCCCGGTAGTAAAACAAGTTGCCGGATTTTAAGGTTATCGTGTCCTCGCCCTTTCTTCGGACCTCCGATAAACCAACAATATTCCACCGCAACTTGTTTATCTCGTCTTCCAGCTCAACAAGCTTCTCATCTGTCCTTAACGTGTGTGTGTTGTATGTCACCAGGGCCAATTTTCGGTTTTGGTGGTAGCCGAATCTCTGCCGGAGATTCTTAGCACCCCTTGTCCTGTCGTTACCATGGCTGCTACCGTGGCCAGGACGAACAGGACCGCCGGGGACTGGGGCCTGGTTTTCTTACATTCTTCCATAATTGGGGGTGTTTGCCATACTCGCCACGCTTGGCAGGCGGGTTGGCGAGCGCAGTTATTGGTCGTCGAAGTGTTAAGGGAACGCTGCTGCCCATTCCCTAGTTTTCCCTTAGTCGCCTTGTACGACACCCGATGGGATGAGATGGGTTGGTCCTATTCTAAGCCGGGAGCCACGCGGCACTCTAAGCCGGGAGCCACGCGGCACATTATTCTAATATATATTTATATTAAGGCGAATAATGTGCTTTGCGATCACGAGGTCCTGGGTTCGAATCCTAGGTCGGACAAATGTAGTTTTTCGATCTAAAAATTCCCAGTATCATTCCGGTGTCTGAAATTGTGTCTGGTATATGGCAACAGGCTCGCGCCCTATTACATGGGACCTGACATCGTCAACCAAAAGTGGGTGTACACAGTACACCTCTGCCACCCCCCTTGGGGAATATAGGCGTGACGGTTTCAACATTTTTATGTAAGATTAATATATACATTGACACCACGAAGTGCTGAATACTTCGTGATTGACACCGACCATCGCGGCGATATGTGCACACACAGTTCGCTTAAAAATTATAAGCTTGACCGTATTTATTATCATTTATTCTTTTACATTTTGATACGAAGTTTCTCTAGTTAACATGCCATAGTTTTATCCATTTATCAGTATAAAACCAGACCAATTATAATCCACGACTATAGACAGGATTTGTCCATAAATCCTAACAATACAGAATAATTTCACCAGTAAATAAATCAGACAGTTAGGCCCACGAATTAACGTATTCGGCACGCAAATCCTATATTTGACGCGATTAATCCATTCAAATTCGCGGCCTTAATAAGATAGAACGCGGTTACGTGGGTCGGGGGTTGCGGCTCCGAACTCTCATTTAGCCTAGGGCGTTCACATGGAAAACTGGAAAACTCGTATGGGACCTCTACCACAGAGTAAATAGATACAGAAAGCAGACTCCATACAACGCCTCCATATGACGCGCGCACTCATGCAAGTGTATAATTAACCTTTACAGCTTCACCAGGTAAGAACCACTACGCTCCAGCCAGAAGAGCAAGGGGGCAACTAGCTTAAGGGCGTGTCAAGGAGGAACGGCTTTGGCTTAGGCTGTTGCAAAGTGGAAGGAAATATACTAGGTGTCTCGCTATGGTGCTCGCTACTTGTATATAGCCTACCTACTGTAGGTACATAACTATTTATTTTGTTCCCCCACGCCCCGCATGTATACCGTGCAACCCCGAACAACCCTCTGAATACTTGATGACGCTAGTACGCATCTGTTTAGACCCACGTGTTGTTTATGTTATGATACATTTATGTTTGATGAAACAATCCGTCCTAGTAGAGTTGTTTGGACCTGTGTAGTCATCGGCCGCGTGGTTCCCGGCTTAGAATAGGACCAACCCATCTCATCCCATCGGGTGTCGTACAAGGCGACTAAGGGAAAACTAGGGAATGGGCAGCAGCGTTCCTTTAACACTTCGACGACCAATAACTGCGCTCGCCAACCCGCCTGCCAAGCGTGGCGAGTATGGCAAACACCCCCAATTATGGAAGAAAGTAGAAAAACCAGGCCCCTAGTCCCCGGCGGTCCTGTTCGTCCTGGCCACGGTAGCAGCCATGGTAACGACAGGACAAGGGGTGCTAAGAATCTCCGGCAGAGATTCGGCTACCACCAAAACCGAAAATTGGCCCTGGTGACATACAACGCACGCACATTGAGGACAGATGAGAAGCTAGTTGAGCTGGAAGAAGAGTTAAACAAGTTGCGGTGGAGTATTGTTGGTTTATCGGAGGTCCGAAGAGAGGGCGAGGACACGATAACCTTAAAATCCGGCAACTTGTTTTACTACCGGGAGGGCGAACAGCAGTCCCAAGGTGGTGTCGGATTTATCGTCCACAAGTCACTCATAGACAACGTTGTGTCCATCACTAGTGTGTCGAGCAGGGTAGCGTACCTGATACTCAGAATATCCAAAAGATATTCGCTGAAGGTCATACAGGTCTACGCACCGACCTCGGCATACTCAGATGATGACGTCGAAGTTATGTATGAGGACATTAGTAGAGCCATACATACTTCCAAAACACACTTTACAGTGGTTATGGGTGACTTCAATGCGCGGCTGGGCAAACGGGGCGATGATGAGTTGAGAGTGGGGCAATTTGGATATGGGCAGCGCAACCCCAGGGGTCAGAGGCTGGCCGAATTTCTGGAGAAAGAGGGACTCTTTATGATGAACTCTTTCTTCCAGAAGCCGCCTCATAGGAAATGGACCTGGATGAGCCCTGATGGTTCCACAAAAAATGAGATAGACTTCATCATGAGCACCAAGCGACAAATATTTAATGATGTCTCCGTGATTCATAGGGTAAAAACCGGCAGTGATCACCGAATGGTCAGAGGCACATTAAATATTAATGTCAAAATGGAAAGATCGCGTCTGATGAAGTCTACGCTCCGACCTACTCATGCATATATCCAAAACCCCGAGAACTTTCAACTCGAATTGTCAAACCGCTTCGAATTGCTAGACAGCAGCGCATCAGTGGACGAAATCAACAACAGGCTGGTAGAGACTGTTCATACGGTCGGGTCCAAGTATTTTAAGACCCACCGTAAAAATAGGCCTCAAAAACTATCTGACTACACCCGAAACCTCATGGCTGAGCGACGTTCCATGACGCTCCAAACCTCCGATGATGCTAAGTCCTATAGGCAGCTTAATGGACAGATATTGAAGTCCTTGCGACACGACTTACGGTCCTTCAATGCAAGGCGTATTGAGGAGACCATAGAGCAGAACAAGGGCTCTAAAGTGTTCGCAAGAGACGCGTCTATTGGGCAGAGCCAGTTGACGAAGCTGAAGACGGAGGACGGAAACGTAACGTCAAATAGGTCAGAGGTGCTCAGGGAGATAGAGAGGTTCTATAGACAGTTATATACCTCAGTAGCTAAACCTGTTGTTGACTTGGTAAAAGACCCAAGAGCCAAGCTAACCCGACACTGCACTGAAGATATCCCGGACATCAGCCTGTGCGAGATTAGGATGGCTCTCAAACAACTAAAAAACAACAAAGCGCCGGGTGAAGACGGAATTACTGCAGAACTTCTAAAGGCGGGCGGATCGCCGGTACTTAAAGTCCTTCAGAGGCTATTTAAGTCCGTCTTGCTTGAAGGGAAAACGCCGGAAGCATGGAACAGGGGTGTGGTGGTGCTGTTTTTCAAGAAAGGTGATAATTCTTTATTGAAGAACTATAGGCCCATCACACTGCTGAGCCATGTTTATAAGTTGTTTTCGAGAGTCATTACGAATCGTCTCGAACGAAGGCTTGATGACTTCCAGCCTCCCGAACAAGCCGGTTTCCGGAAAGGTTTTAGTACCATAGACCACATACATACGCTGCGGCAGGTTATACAGAAGACTGAGGAGTATAATCGGCCACTATGCTTGGCGTTTGTGGACTATGAGAAAGCCTTTGATTCGATCGAGACTTGGGCGGTTCTTAGATCTCTCCAGCGATGCCGCATTGACTATAGGTACATCGAAGTGTTGAAGTGCTTGTATAATAACGCCACCATGTCAGTCCGAGTACAGGGGCAGTGCACGAAGGTGATCCCCATAAAAAGAGGAGTAAGACAGGGAGACGTCATTTCTCCGAAACTGTTTACGGCCACCTTAGAGGACGCCTTCAAGCTCTTGGAATGGCAAGGACTTGGCATCAACATCAATGGCGAATACATCACTCACCTTCGATTTGCCGACGACATTGTGGTCATGGCGGAGTCGCTGGAAGATCTAGGACGAATGCTCGGTGACCTCAATAGAGTATCCCAACAAGTGGGTCTTAAAATGAATATGGACAAAACAAAAATAATGTCTAACGTCCATGTCGTACCCACCGCACTCACCGTTGGGAACTCTACTCTTGAAGTTGTCGACGAATACATTTACCTGGGACAGGCAGTCCGGTTAGGTAGGTCCAACTTTGAGAGAGAGGTCAATCGACGAATCCAACTCGGCTGGGCAGCGTTCGGGAAACTGCGCAACATCTTCTCATCCAAAATACCTCAGTGCCTAAAGACTAAAGTGTTTAGTCAATGTGTGTTACCAGTGATGACATATGGATCAGAGACGTGGTCTCTTACAATAGGTCTCATAAAAAAGCTCAAGGTTGCTCAGCGAGCTATGGAAAGAGCTATGCTCGGCGTTTCTCTACGTGATCGAATCAGGAATGAGGAGATTCGTAGAAGAACCAAGGTCACCGACATAGCCCTCAGGATTAGCATGCTGAAGTGGCAATGGGCTGGCCACATAGCGCGAAGATCGGACGGGCGTTGGGGCAGAAAGATTCTAGAGTGGAGACCACGTATTGGCAAGCGCAGCGTAGGACGACCGCCTGCCAGATGGACCGACGATCTTGTGAAAATCGCAGGAAATCGTTGGATGCAGGTGGCATCGGACCGGTTACGCTGGAAAGCGATTGGGGAGGCCTATGTTCAGCAGTGGACAAGTATAGGCTGAAATGATGATGAGTCACCAAGTGACAAAAATCCTACTTTTATATTTTTATTTGTTGTAAACCACGTCTGTAATATATGAATTATTACAGTAATTGATGTTACAATAATAAGGAGATTCATGTTGTACAATATACACATTTTCGATAATACGACTTCATCATCATCATCAGCCGAAAGACGTCCATTGCAGAACAAAGGCCTAATGAGACTTAAATCAATAAAAAAAAAATTAAGATCAAGAAATGTATAGTATTTATAGGCAAATAGTTCCAGTACCTTTTTTTAAACGCAAACATAAAGGCAATCCTTGTAATAGCTTAACTACCTTAAGGGGTCAATCCACACTGCCCAGTAGATCGAGTTCGATCCCCGCACCGCACGGGACAAATCTTTATGTGACTCACAAACATTTGTTTAAAACTGGGTGTTTGCGTATGTAAATTTCATGTTTACCAACTTATCCAAGAAACAGGAATAATGAAGGTATTGTATAGTCCCACACTAGGGTGTAGAGCTATGTCCTTAAAAAAACACATTGTTTCGTTTTATCAGACTATATGTTTGACTTAATGAGGTCAAAAGCTATTCAGTGGTTTGTAACAAATATACAAAAAAGTTCTAACTATCTCTACCTATATCATCACGCCGGATTCCTTGTGGGGTCGGCAGAGAGTTCAGAGTTCCAAAATGGTTCTTTCCTTACATACCTCTCTGGCTTCTTTCACTCTCATAGTACATCTCATACACGCTCGCCGGTTACGGAGACTCCTGACTTGTCCTTCAGATAAGACCCGGTCTGTTTGGTCAGGGTAAGAGACAAAAAAAGTTTTAGTGTCAAAGACCTTCCTACTTCTTCTTCTTTAAGTTATGACTTCCACTAATTTTAAGTGTATTTTGTCAGTGTCCAGTGAGATGCATGATCGTTTTTCAAGTATAAATAATATGTACTCTCCGATGAACTTGATGACGACGATGATAATGAAATTGATGCAGTACCCCACACTGGATAGTAAAGCGATGGATACTATACATATCAATTGGGACGGCCGTTTTGAGGGAAATCAAAAAGGCACGTTTCATCACTTTGTTACAATTACCTTCACTCATGCACATATAATAATACGTAATGGTTAATATTCTACCAACATTTCACATTATTATTCAAAATAAGAAAAGTTTGGGATATTAAAACAAATTGACGACATTACTCTACGACTTCCCACCAAAAAAAAACCCCAAAGACACATTTTAAAAATAGTTAGAATCTATTTATTTGCCGGTTTAAAATAAACTATTTTAAGGTTTTGTGTTATTTCTGTTATACCTAGTATATAAGAACCGATCCACCACACACACTCTCTCACTAAACGTTAGGTACATTGGCAGCACTACAAAGTTTCCAATATTGTATCACAAGACAACACAGAACAGCTCGGTTGCCGATGAAATTGATTTTAGTTCTTTTTATTGGAACTCTGTACATCTGACGTCACACTGGGATGAGAAAATGGTGTACTAGCACTTCTTTTGTTTGCTTTTGTTGAATTCGCACATGTTTTTATTGGTAGGTGGTAAGGTTCTTTTTTTTGGATTGTGATTAGAATTTGTTTATTATTTCGACTGAAGGACGCACAATCTATAATAGAACCCCAAGAGGATTACCAACGTTGCCATTAGAAAGAGATCTGTTTCTCATGGTAAGATTACAATAACACTGCTAAAGATATTGTTGTAATCCTCCAGATCTCTGTGGGAAAAAGGTAGATATGTGGGATTGAATCACTGATATATGCCTGCGATAGCCACAGAGCATGCGGTGGCGTTCTTCAACAAAGCAGAGATTCCGAGATTTCCAAATGGAACGCTCTGGTACATGTGGGCTTTTTAATACTCTTTGGAATTTTCAGTCAACATTCCAGCACATTGCACGTCCGCTCAAATAATTATATTTTTTCTTCGTTTCTTTACCACTTCATAAATTTGACCGGCGATGTGACACCTCTTTTGAAAAGAAGTTAATTTTCCAATGGACGTAAAAGTTTCTTCACAGCGGACGTTTGCTTTCACCAAGCAATCGATAATCATTATTCAAATTAAAAACACTCATGAACTAAAATCACACTAATGGTCTTTAGTGAAAATTTGAACCGGCGCCTTCTTACTTACATTTCACCATAACATATGTTTTAGTGTCAGGTATATTAACGCATAACATATGTTAGGGAATGATGCATGCATATGCATGCATTACCTAAGTGTCATTCAAAAAGATAGTTCAGTAATGAGTTTAAGTACACAGAACATTAGAGCTTTATTTGTGTAATGCGTGCGTTAACCAACACAATTTTCATCTGTTAAATCCACGACCCGTAGCTAACTCGTCGACCCTTGACTTCAGCAAAAGTTGATAGGTCGGTTGCCGTCGATGCTTCCAATAGTGTTAAGTCTATTACCAGAGATAATATTATAAAAAGAAAAGTGTTCAGACACTTACTCTGAACCAAATCCACAATCGTTAAACGATCCACCATATACGCTACGATATCTTTCAGATATTCAATTTCTTAAAATTCATTGGTTTTAATACAATATCCGTAATAACGGCACATTACTGCTCTGATCAAAGTATCTTTTACGTTCTGACTCAGACTAAAATATTGAATAGACTAAGTATCTTCTTACTCCGATAATCTAGTATACTAATGACAGCAAGTCTTAATAAGAAGTTCATTATGACGGATGAAATGACCAAAGATTCATTATTCAAATTAACGTTATAAATGTTTTAACTTTATTACTCGTAACAATAATTATTATTATTCTAAATTGATTCCAAGCAAATGCAGCTCTCAAATTTGACTTCTTATAATTGCACTTCTATAACAATACTGATATTCTATTTTTTTTTCTGATTTTGTATTTATATTGTAAATTTATAATCAGATATAAATTTGCAAAAATATGTGCATTCACTCTTCATTTATTGCACATATCCAAAACCCCGAGAACTTTCAACTCGAATTGTCAAACTGCTTCGAATTGCTAGAAAGCAGCGCATCAGTGAACGAAATCAACAACAGGCTGTTAGAGACTATCCATACGGTCGGGTTCAAGTATTTTAAGCCCCACCGTAAAAATAGGCCTCAAAAACTATCTGTCTACACCCGGAACCTCATGGCTGAGCGATGTTCCATGACGCTTCAAACCTCTGGTGATGCTAAGTCCTATAGGCAGCTCAATGGACTGATATTGAAGTCCTTGCGACACGAATTACGGTCCTTCAATACAAGCCGTATTGAGGAGAATATAGAGCAGAACAAGGGCTCCAAAATTTTCGCAAGAGACGCGTCTATTGGGCAAAGCCAGTTGTTAAAGTTGAAGACGGAGGACGGAAATGTAACGTCGAATAGGTCAGAGGTACTCAGGGAGATAGAGAGGTTTTATGGCCAGTTATATACCTCAGTAGCTGAACCTGTTGTTGACTTGGTAAAAGACCCAGAAGCCAAGCTAACCCGACACTACACTGAAGATATCCCGGACATCAGCCTGTACGAGATTAGGATGGCTCTCAAATAACTTAAAAACAACGAAGCGCCGGGCGAAGACGGAATTACCGAAGAGCTTCTAAAAGCGGGTGGAAAGCCGAAATTTAAAGTCCTTCAGAGGCTGTTTAATTCCGTCTTGCTCGAAGATTTTTATCCCCAAAAGCATGGAAGAGAGGTGTGGTGATAATGTTTTTCAAGACTTGGGCGGTTCTTAGATCTCTCCAGCGATGCCACATTGACTATCGGTACATCGAAGTGTTCAAGTGCTTGTTTAATAACGCCACCATCTCAGTCCGAGTAAATGGGCAGTGCATGAAGACCCCATAAAAAGAGGAGTAAGACAGGGAGGCGTTATTTCTCAGAAAATGTTTACGGCCACCTTAGAGGACGCCTTCAAGCTTTTGGAATGGCGAGGACTTGGCATCAACATCAATGGCGAATACATCACTCACCTTCGATTTTCCGACGACATTGTGGTCATAGCGGAATCGCTGGAAGATCTAGCACGGAATGCTCGGTGACCTCAACAGAGTATCCCTACAAGTGGGTCTTATAATGAACATGGACAAAACGTTTTATGTCCAAATCGGTCGCGCCATTTTCAATTTTTTACAAGACTAACGGCAATTGATTTTTATAAATATAAAAAATAAAAAAATTATAAATATAGATTTTCCGGATTAATATGTATGTATGATATTGTACGTCCTGATTTAATAATTGTTTCTACAATCAATATCACTGTGATAATGCTCTATTTATCAGTTTCGAAAATCCCTAGATAGAACAGTAACAGAGCTCCACCAGATAGTAACCTATTGTCTCCTAATACTTGTCACCCAGTAGTTAGGTAGTCCAATGTGTGATCCAACCTATATAGTTCTATATCCAAAACTAATGGATAAAACCATAATAGACTCTACCAGCTCTATCTCCTGAACTGTCGCCCAGTAATTAGAAACTCTAATTTGTTTTGTACCAAGTTTCTAACATTTTAAATACAGCATTTAAACCATAGATCAATATTGATTAAGGTAGGTAAAATAAAAACGTTTTAAAAAAAGGGAACTCCCTTTTTTGGCACCGACTTCAAATATTTATTTTTTGGTTTTTGAAAACGGTTTCCCTTGTTTTATAAGTTTTTTATTTCACAATTTTTAGTGATGAGTGAATTAATTTTTAATATTGGTATATCTATATCATATTATTCCACTTAGTTATACACTCATAATAACTGAATGAAAGAATTTACACATTCATGTTATTTGCCATCATGGAGTATCCTGGTGTATCTTCAAAGTCCAAGGTCTAATAGCAGTGAAATTAAAATGGGGCCACCTCGGAGCTATACTAAACTCAATGCAAAAATAATCATCAAAATCGGTCCACAATTGACGGAAATATCGGTGAACATACAAAAAAAATACATACATACAAATATTGAACCGCCTCCTTTTTGAAGTTGGTTGAAAAGCATTGAATGATTAAACTCCACCAACTCTTGTTACCTTGTGCCCGTCGCCTGTTGAGTTTCTGCCAAGATTCCAGCACATTTAAATACGAGTTTCAAACCATAGTTCCAAATTAAATACAACTGGTTAAAAAGATAAGTGCACTTGGCTCCTAATGCCACTCGCCCGGTAGTTAAGATATTCTAGCCCGGTATTCTATTGTGTTCTGTACCAAGCTACCGACAGACTCAAATTCGAGACAGCTGGATAAGACAATAATACACCTCTACCTGTTCTTCTCTCCTAATACATATCGCCATATAATTGACTTCGAACTCTACTTCTCTCGTCACTATTGGGTGCGATATAGCTCGGCTGTGTCCAGAGCCCCAATTCTAATAACGAAACTCCGCTAAAACTTATTCTCAATCGCTACTAACCATTGTTGTTGTATAAAAAACTAAATGCCATTGGTCAACTACGGTTTCGTTTCGTTTTTATCGGAGTTTTGTTATGGTTATGGTTATATGGTTGTACGATTGCGGTATTTTGTTAGCCTTTTTTAGAAGTGTCAAAGTAGTCTAGCTTTTATTATCTCCTAGTAACCCATGAGCCAACACACTCCCCAGTTAGCTGTTTTACTATTGTTCTTTACGAAGCTTCAAACTATAAATAAGTGATCCAAGGCATATTCTCGTCCAATATTCAAAACGGCCGAATATTCCTCGCTGCGGATCCACCCGGACTGTACCGCTCCCGATTTTCCCCGGATTTATTGGCCCAGCCTCGGGATTTACAGTTTTGACCGAAATGCTCACCCGCACCGTTTTGTTAGCTTTTTATTGGCAATTTGTTACCTTGTGTATCTTTTTGGGATTGCTCTGTATGTACCTCGAATGGAACTGTTGATGCTTTTTATTAACAGCTTTAGAATATATGGAAGTTTAATGCACTGGTAAATATTCCAGAATAAAACCATCTTTGATTTAAAGAAGATAAACAGATTGACTTTAGCGTAACGTTATCGAGTTGACATACCGGACGGTCTTTACACTCCAAATTCACTTAATAAATATGAATGTAACAGCACGATTTCTTTACAACGCTTTTATAACATCGGATGGTTTGTGCCTAAACCTTAAGACTATCTTTAACCAGAGACAATGAACTTAGAAAATCAAATATGTTTTTTTGCATTCTTTATTTGCAGATTAATAGAAAAGAAAAAGAAAAGAAAGAAAAAAATATTTATTCAGCACAGCACACAAAAAATATATGAAAGGTAACAAAAGAAAATAAAAACGAAGAAAGACAAATAAACTGCTACTGCTTCTTGTGACGTTGGCCTCGGTGTGAGCTGTGCCGAAAGGCATTGGGCTCAGCATGTGTTGGAGGGCAACTAAGTCTCCCCCAACGCTGGTTTTCAGCCAAAGCCTCCTCAGCTACTATTTATTGTTCATAAATTTTTACCCTTAATGCTGACGCAATCGCGTATACTGCGTATTACAAATACAGTAAATACCTAATTATGTAATATAAATGTATAAATAAAGTTATGATTTACTATGAGATAAAAAGCGTGTTTATATAGTCACAATATAATATATAGTACCTTGTGCTACTACAGGTGGCATGGGGTATAAATTTATTTAATTACTATTGCAATAGGCTCATTGCTTTCAATCCGTTAATGACCCTGTCCCACTAATATAAGCCAGCTTAAATATTTCATACCTCCTATTTGCCAATTATACTAATGTATGCGACAATGAATGCTGGCCGCCTTAGTTGAGTAAGTACTAGCCACTTACAGTACTTCGTTATTGGTAATTTTAATTTTTTATAGATTGTAAAACAATCGTTAACTAAAACTATATTCCTTTTTGATCCAAACCAAAGGCAAATGACGTGTTTCTTTTTCCTTAAAGAATTGCTGATATTTTATCCGTTTTAAGGAAATATTAGGTTCTGTTACATTTAACAAATATCCACATCCGTAAAGACTATTTGAATATTCATATAAATATTGACACTGAAGTCAATTTTAGGTTTGATACAAAACAAACGGTGCATTATGCAACTATGATACAGCTATTTAAATATTTTATTGAAATTCAAATACTTTACATATATACCTATAAAATGCAAAAATATGTTGTAATAATTACGTATGTAGGTGATTTTTATAGGCCTATACAAATAAATGATTTTCGACTTATAGTTCTCATTTTTCTTTTAAACTTAGCCCCACTAGGATTTATTCCTGTATTGTGGGTGGACGTGTACAAACATGAAAATTTACATATACAAATACCCAGACAAAAACAAATCATTGTGGGTCAAACAAAGATTTTCTCGTGCGGGAATCGAAACAGTGACTATTCGATCCAATAGGCGGAGCGGCTTAAGCTTTTAACTACTGCGCCAAATTGTCCGTCGAAACTTTAGGTCTTGTCTTCACTTGTCGTTGGCATAGTACCCACAAATATTGGAGCGGATTTTCTAGTTCCATGAAATTTAATTAAAAAAAAACAAGCTAAAATTTATATTAGACGAATTAGTTTGCACTACAATTAGTACAGATACTGTGAAACCCAGACTTAGTGGAAACTAAACGCCATACGCGCACCGTTAAATAAATTTTAACTCTAAAACACACGAAACAGAACATAAAAATCTGTTCGCTCTACTTAATCCTAATAAAGTCGAAAATAAAAGAAGATTTCTCACCTAAACGATATATCAGGCGTGACGAACTGTGAACCCCATGATTGATAGTTCTTCCACTGCGGTATTATACTTTAAGGATTCGCAGTGTTCTGACCCCATTATACGTGAAATGTGGGTTAAAAAGCTATTTTATATTGCGTTCTCTTTTTGTAATGGTTAATGTATACAACATTGTTTTTGTAACCGTGAGATGTTTTTTTTACATTAAATATCATGGGAATATCATTATCTAAATCATTGGGATATGTGGCAATTAATCATGATACCATTGTGTTTTGTAGGTCAAGTCTATCGTTGATTCCTGTTGTTACGAAAGATGTAATGAAGATTTCAGTAAAGTATATAGTTGACACCAGAATATTAGAACTTTACGCATAAGAAAATGCTAAAAACAATTTGTCAAATAGGTAAAAGGTGAACCAGATCACCTGTCCTTTTGACAAAATTGCGCAAAACTGATTTTTAACTTTTGTCGTATTCTATTAATGTAGTAAAAACAGCTAAATACAATTAATCAGCGGCGATCAAGCAATCGGAACACTCGGTCAGAAGGCGCGATTCGGTTTACTAGAATTTTATTAGTATATTTGCCGTGCATTTCTCACAAGTAGTTAATGAGACAATCTCATGAGCGGTCATTATTCTGACACCAAATTACAAGGAACCAGAGACCTGCAGACTCATGGTAATACTTTTGGAATTCTTTCTTACAGTAGCTTAGTGAACTATTAAACTGAATAATGATGTTCCTATTTTTAACTATCCAAAGGCCTAAACCTCATTTAAAGCAAGAATAAAAAAATGGAGGCAATGAAACAAAATTACTTGAGAATCGTTTTTTGAAACAGATATAAAATAAAAATAATGTTGAAATTCTTGCGTTCGGCGAAGTCGAAAAACACGGACTTAAGTTATAATTTAGTAATTTAATGAACAAAACGGCAAGTTATATTGTTGAAAGTTTTTAAGAAAAATGAAAAACGATCTTAAGCCTAAACTTGTTTAAGTGAACACAAAATTGTTTTATATTTTACATAGAGATGAGTTGCTACTTTACAACAAAGAATTTTTTGGTCTGTCTCTGAGGCAGACCAAATCCATTCTTCTCAAAAAGCTTCTTTCAAAAGGTCTTGTGGTGATTAGTGTGGCTGATGATCACGAGGTTTTGGGTCCAAATCCTAGGACAAAATGGTTTTTATATTGAAAAATTATCAATAGCGGTCCGGGATCTGGATTTGTGCCCAGTGTAATGGTAAGAGGTCGCGCCCAATCGGGATATTAAGACCTAAAACTATCGGCGAAATATGGGTGTAGATAGTGCACAATCACTTAAGGAATAAAGGCTTAGGCTTTTATTCCATAAGTGGTAAAAATTGATAAAAAAAGAAAAACTACAACGTCAGCGTTGTCATTTTTCAATTTTTAAGCGACTCTACCGTTTTTTTCCAACCTAACTCTATGTAAACCGATGTCTACGAGAGTCAATCTTTAAATTAATAATAATCTGCACATTAAAAGGTGAGGAGAATAAGCTTTTAAGATATTTACAGTGGATATTGTGGTAGATCTTTCAATTTTGATAATTGTTGGTCTAGTGGTCTGATAATAAATTGTTCGATTCACCGAACCGAGTAGTCGCAGGTTATTCGTTTGGTCTAAGCGTGTGCTTATAAATAATAAAAAACTATACAGCACGATAACTTTGTGTTTAAATGAAAAGAAAATCTATATATCTATAACAAAAGTCTCTATAAAAACTAATCCACATTTAACCCAAGCCAGACAACCGTACACATTGTGTCTTCAAAGAAAAGTATTCATACGAAACCAATCAATTCTTTCTCTTCAGCGTTCAACATTTTTCTGCGTCTATCGAGGTCGCTCCGAAGCCTGTTTACATGGCAAACATCATTGCGCCTTTCTTACTTTTTGCCCGCCTGTTTACTTTGCGCCACAAATGACTTTCCCTGTTACAGCTTAACCTTTTATCTGCAGGCAAATAATAGGGCAATCCGCCTTGAATAAGGGCTCTTCATAATAGGTTTTACCTGAAGTCAAACGAAACGAATTTTTAGGATGTAAATAAAAATACGAGGAGGGATCAAAAGTTGTGAGAATGAGATAGAATATAATGACTATTGATAAGTTAATAATTTATTTTTCTACATAGTTTCCGAGTCTCTCTACACACCGAGTCCAGCGCTTTTCCAAGGCTTCAATCCCTTTCACAAAAAAAGCTTTGTCTTGATCCTGCAAAAAGCTCTCCACGGCATCCATCACCTCGTTATCGTCTTCGTACCTGTTTCCCCTTAAGTATTTTTTTCAATTTGGGGAACAGATAAAAATCGCTAGCCGCCAGATCTGGTGAATAAGGGGGGGTGGTCAACCAATTCAAAGCCAGCTTGCTGAATGGCAGCCATCGCAACTGCCGACCTGTGCGCGGGTGCGTTGTCGTGATGAAACAGCATGCCCCTTCGAAGTTTCCCTCTTCTTTTCCCTTTGATGGCATTCCTCAACTTGGGAATTAAAGCTGCATTATATTGGCCTGTAATAGTGGTTCCACGCTCCAGGTTATCAATCAACAATATTCCTACCAAGTCCCAAAATATTGAGGCCATAACCTTGCCAGCCGATGCCACGACACGAAACTTCTTCGGGGTAGGTGAGGATGGCCGCTTCCAATGCGAAGATTGCTGTTTTGTCTCGGGATCAAAATGATGGACCCATGTTTAGTCCATTGTTACGAAACGAGACAAAAAGTTTTCAGAATCTTCTTGAAACTTGTCCAACAATATCTTCGAAATGTCAAGTCAATTTTGTTTCTGACTGTCGGTTACCATTCTCGGCACCCATCTTGCGGAGACTTTTCTCACATTCAAAGATTGTTTCAATATGGATTGAATACTTCCATATGAAATGCCCGTTTCTTGAATTAAGTATCGGATTGTAACTCTTCGATCGCTCAATACAATTTTCTCGACTTTCGCACCATTTTCTTGGGTGACTGACGTCGATGGACGGCCGCAACGATTTTCATCTTCCGTGCTCGTTCTCCCTACTCGAAATTGAGAAGCCCACCTTGCGACAGTGGAATACGGCGGAGCAGACTCTCCTAATGTTGCCTCCAAATCGCAATGAATCTCTTGCGTCGTTAACTTTTTTAAACAGAGGTATTTAATAACGGCTCGCACTTCGTTTTTCTCCATTTTCGAGAACACCTTCCGACACGAAGCAAACAAATGACTACAATCAGAAAAAAAGCAAAAGAGAATCGTAGATTTTTTTTTAATTAATATGACAAGTATGTATCTGAGCTATGGCGGCGATGCTTTTTGGGGTGCTACGGTCGGGTAACCTCATAGTGCGCCCGACCCATTGCCAGTCCCGCGGATACGTCCAGAGGAACGACAATAGGAATGGGACGGTGCACCCCGGGTATCGTCAATAACTTCCCTCACGGGGGATCTTGTTGGCGATGATGACCTGACATGGCGCGGTGCTTAGGATTGGGTGCTGCGGCAGGAGGAGGGGGGGAGGGGGGACAATCTCCTGCGTGTTTGTGCCGTGCGCGGTGACCCGTACAGCAGGGTGAAGGAGTCCTGGAGGTTGAGTCGGCGATGGACCGGTAGTTGTTGTCTGTAGCCGGCAACACGCCTCTTCGGTCTGGATCTCTGTCTAAACGGGAGGCTGTCACGTAGCCACGTGGCAGTCAATCGGCTGAAGTCCATCCCTCAGATGGACTAGGCTAGGGTTCTGGGGTGAAGGGGTCCGCAGGCGGCGGTGTGAGCCTACACTACGTGGGAGTGGAAGCGAACACCGTTAGTCTCGTGGACAACTCACCCTGGAACCCTATACTCTGATGATAGCCCTGGTGCTTATAAAGCATCCCCAAAGGTGAGGACTCCGTGGCAGGTGGGGAATCATCAGAGTGAAGAATATCATAAAGTCACATGGACAAAGATAAAAAGAAGAACCCCAAACCAGTCCCCAAAAAGGGACAAAGTGCGTCATGCACACAAGGCCCCTCGGGGCAAAGTGTAAGGCCCTCGGGCATAAAAAAGGCAGCAGGACAAGCGACGGCAGCGAACCCCAGTGGTGGCGCCAGTCTGGTCCCCAAAATTGCACTTATGAGTTGCGGATCTGGAGGAGACACAGCGTCTTCCGGTCTGCCCCCGGTTGCCAAGGTAGAGGCGAAGGCGTCTGGCTCTGCTGGACCCGAAAACCAAACCACCCAGGCGACCGGTGCTGGCGGACTGCGTGACCATGTCCCCCCTAAGGGACGCAAAAGACTCAGCGGGCTCGCTAAGCGGAGGAAGCGAATCGAGCTCGCAAGGCAATCGGCTGTCTCTCAGACGCCCGTACAGGAGGCGACGCTCTCTAAACGGGCGAGAGAGGTCAGCGATGAAGCCAGGGATACGGCAAGGGATCTGAAGCAAGTTCGCCTCGGGTCCTCCTTTAAGGATGCCCTGACTATGACAAGGATGGTCATCATTGCGGATGACTATCCCAAAACGGAGGTCATCTGGGGGAGGATGTGGAGCGATTCGGTCCTCACCATTGAATGGAAGGGGGTCCAGGGCGGCATCATTAGCCTAACATGCTCCAGCGACGAGGCGATCACCTGGCTGAGGCACTACGATGGTCAAACTGACGATGGTGTCAAGGTCAAGGTGATCAGGGATAGGGACTTACCCCGTCCTGTGAAAATGGCGTGAAAGAGGACACGCGTGAGTGAGATGGTCTCTCTGTCAATGGAGCTTCAGATGCTCCAGCGACTCCATTAGGTTATCCTCATGGACCGCTGGAGGGTCGTGAACACGACGACAGAGGGAAGACAGGCTAAGAGCATCATCCTGATGGATCAGTCCTCGGCTGATGCCATCAAAGAAGCCGGGTACATGCTGCACGCCAGGCTTGACCGCAGCTACTTCAAAGTCCTAGAAGCGTCAGAGGACAAAGAGGAGGCTGCGGTCGGGTCCGATAAACTAGCGGTAGTACCCCACACTACTCCGGTGGAGACACTACCAGACCATCAGCAGGGGGGAAACACCCCTGCAACAGACTGTCCGGTCCCATCGCCAGCCATGTCGGTGAGATCGGATGGACCAGCGGGCGGCTTCGATAAGCTGGGCATCACATCTTCCCCGATAAGGGAGGACGATGAAGCCCCAGATAGCAGCGAACCGGAGGAGAGCTGCAAGGTGGGTAGTCCCTAGTGTGGACTACCAACTAAACACAACCAGGCAACAAAGGAGCTTGGCTTAAGGTGCGTACAAATCAACTTGCACCATTCTAAGGCGGCTACGGCGATGCTAGATCGCCAGCTGCGAAGAGCTAAATTTGACTTAGCACTTATTCAAGAACCCTATATTTATAGGGGACAGATAAAGGGTCTTGATGGAGCGGGGGGAAACCTGTTTCACAATTGCACAACTAATGACATGAGGACCTGCATTTTTGTCAGGAATGGCATAAACGCTTTGCCTCTGTCCATTTTCTGTTATAGGGACCTCACCACGGTGAAGTTAAAATTGGAAGGTAACAAGGGCAGCCGATTAGTTATCTTCTCGGCTGCCTATCTGCTCTACGAAAGCGCGGACCCTGTTACAACGCATCTGCGGGACTTGGTTGAATATTCCTGCAACAAGAAGTTTGAGCTAATCGTAGGATGTGACGCAAACGCGCATCACGTCGTCTGGGGCAGCTCAGACACTAATCAAAGAGGGGAAAAACTTCTGGATTTTCTGGTAAGCACTCCTTTACAAATTCTCAATAGAGGCAATAGGCCCACGTTTGTAAATAGACGTAGGGCGGAAGTTATTGACATTACAGTTGCCTCTAATAGAGCGAGTAAACAGAGACAGGTAAACAACTGACATGTCTCCAATGAGATCTCATCCGATCACAATTATATATGTTTTCAGTATGGGATGGAAACGTTTAATATAAACCCAAGAAGGCGGAACCCAAGGAACACTGATTGGGCCGCATATAAAAGTGACCTTAAAGCAGAGTTAGGAAAGGTCCGAGGCAGTCTCAGCTCTGTATTGGATATAGAGTTCGAAGCGGATAGCGTAGCTCGGGCAGAAAAACCGCCTGGACTAATAACTGTCCGGAGAGCAGAGTCATAGCGAAACGTGACCAATGGTGGACACCAGAGCTAGCGCGGTTAAGAGTAGAAACTCGACATGCATTCAACACTGCGAAAGCAACCAAGAACTTTGGGGAATATTCTACGATACTCACGAGGTTCAATACAGAAGTGCGGAGAGCAAAAAGAAGGGCTTGGAAAAGACACTGCCAAAGCATAGACAGCCTCCCTGAGGGTATGAGGTTAGCCAAGGCAATATCCATGGCCAAATTAAATTCACTTACTACAGTGAGGAATGAGGTAGGGGAACTTACAAACAATGGGGAAACTGACTTAAACCGTTGTGCATTTGTTCAACGTGCATTTCCCGGGTTCGGTAGCAATACAGGGAGAGGATACCATGTGTGATGTCCATATAGATGAGCTAAGCTTAAAGACAATTAGAGCTGACTGGGAGACGGCAGGCAAAGTCGTGGAACAGAACATACTCAAATGGGCCTTAAAGAGCTTTCAACCATTTAAGGCCCCTGGTCCGGATGGTGTTTACCCCATCCTCCTACAAGAAGGGGAACTAGTACTCAGCCAACACTTGTGCAGACTATTCAGGGCGTGCGTGGCCTTTGGGCATACTCCTAGAATCTGGCAGCAGGTGACGGTGACGTTCATTCCCAAACCAGGGAAATATGCAATGCGCTTATCTACCTGGTAAGTCTACGGAAACCGCATTGCACTATGTGGTGAATCGCGTAGAGATGGCTCTGCAGCAAAAGGAAATTTGTGCTGCAGCTTTTCTGGATATCGAGGGTGCATTTGATCGCACAACATTCTCATCCATAGAATTAGCTGCTATAGAGCATGGGATAGAACCAACTCTTATCAGATGGATCAAAAACATGCTAAAGAACAGGATAGTGCAGTTCACTTTATTAGGAGAAGGGCTATCCGTAAGAACTACTAAAGGATGCCCGCAAGGAGGTGTCTTATCGCCGACTCTGTGGAGCCTGGTAGTGGACTCTCTCTTGAAGATAATCAACAAAGGTCCGTTCTACGGAGTAGGGTATGCGGATGATATAGTAATAGCAATCAATGGGAAGTTTCTAAACACAGTACCGACAGTGATGCAGGACGCTCTAGATAAAGTAACAAACTGGTGCACAACAAACAGCCTCTCGGTCAACCCGACGAAGACTAATGACATCCTGTTTACAAGGAAAAAGGTGCTGACGGGTCTACAGGACTTGCATATGTACGGAAGTAAAATTAAATGGGCCACTGAGGTCAAGTATCTGGGGGTGACCCTAGACAAGCAACTAAAGTGGCATACACATGTTGATCAAACCATAGCCAAAGCATTAAGAGTGCTGAATATGTGTAGGTCAGCGTATGGAAAGGCATGGGAACTACAGCCCAAAATAATGCACTGTATATATATCACTATGGTAAAACCGACATTAACGTATGGATGCATCGTGTGGTGGCCTAGAACTAAGACACAGACGTGCAGGGATTCCTTAACAAAACTGCAGAGGACAGCCTGCCTGGCCATCACAAGTGCATTCAAAATAACACCGACGGCAGCTATGGAGAGGCTACTCAACCTGACTCCATTACATATCGTCATTGAAACTGAGGCAAGGAAGGCACTCTATAGGCTAGAGAACTATGGATAGCTGGACTTTGGAGTAAAAATTCCACTACGAGGGTATCGTGTTCTCCTCAAATGTGCTCAAATTTTATGATCTTATACAATAGTGGTGCACCACCGATGCATTCCATTATGTCAAAGAAGGTCATCGTGGGGAGGTTCAGGTTATAACAACGTTGGAGTTTGACCTACTAAAATTCGGTAGAATATGTAGTTCTGTATATGGAGAGAGTGACCAAGTGTTGCGTGTGTTAAATACACGTATAGTGCGCTGCACTACATGCCGCGCAAGAGGCACCAATGCTTTGCATTTATATAAACGAGATCGGCGTGAGTTTCTAATTGTTGCATGATTTTTCTTGCACAGTTTCTTAACAGGGTTAATATTATTCACATATAGAAAAAGCTCTCGACAGATCAACACCGTTTCTAAGCTCGCGACAAAAAAAGCAAGACAAAACAAGACAACTGTTTGAAGATGAGTTACAGTGCAGTGAGTGTGCAATAACTAAAGGACAACATACGAGTTAACTGTGAGTGATAAAGATTACAGCTTTTTGCATTGGAACAGGACGCAATTATAAAGACTTTGTACGAAAATTTTATCTCAACATTTAAATGTACCGTCGGCTTTTGTTTTTTGCCGTAATGGCGACAAGAAGCCAATTTTTATAATTTACTGTTATACTCTATTATTACTTGACATTGGCGAAATACACTGATAAAGTGTGGGGCCATTAATTAAAATAAGAAGATATGTACCGTCAATTCTAGCAGACTGCGGATATTGATCAAAACGCGTAAGCGACGCGCTTTGCACGGCGTATACGACCTTTTAGCCGATCACTCGGTAGGCGGCACTGTTTGGGGGCATTTATTAGTGTGCGATTTGCACACGAACCGAAGAACTTTGAAAAAGTGTGCGGTTATCTGCGGGAATTGATCCGGCGTTCAGCGTGTGCCGAGGTGAGGTGTTTAGCCGCTAGGCCAAATTGACAGTGAGGCGCCGTGGCGAGATTCCACATTACCATCAGCAATTATTAAGTTCGTTACATTTCAACATAATTATAATATTTTCATGATGAATTATACTTGCTGCCACAAGACTTTTTCCACCCGCGATAGCAAAAAATCGCTCTTGGTTTGCACTATTTGTAAACAACACTATCATGCCGCTTGTGTGCAACCAAATAAAAAGGATTGGGTGCCGGATGCAGAGTTCAAATCTATCTGGATCTGCCCGAATTGTGTTCAAGCTAAGCCTCGTGACAATAACGATGAAACACCAATTCGAATGAATACAAGATCACGGAGCGCTGGGGAACCCTCCAACTTCAGCGTATCGACGAAATCTTCAGATCCTGAGTCAACCAAGAAAATGGATCATTCATGGAACCTGCAAGTGGTGCCCTTGGACCAGGTGAGAGACATCGTGCGGGGGGAAATCCAGGAAGCAATGAAGGAATTTAAGGATACTATGATCAACCTCAAAAATGAAATCTCAACCCTGCGAGAGAGCCTGAACTTTATTAGTGACAAATATGATAATTTAGTGAAAAGAGTTGATGACATGAGTAGTCAGTTGACTTTAGTGCATAACCATAAAAAAGATATAAGCACCATTAACTTAAAAATTAGGGAGATAGAGTCTGAACTAGATTTAAAAGACCAGTGGGCTAGGAGATCCAATGTAGAGATTGTCGGACTTCCAGAAAAAAAAGGCGAACAGTTACTTAAAGTCTTCACAAATATTGCTAAAACGGTTAATTTCCCACTTGATCCTCAAAAGGACATTGATTTCGTAACTAGAGTTGCCCCATTGGACAAGAATACGAAAAAACCGAAACCAGTAATTGTTCGATTTATCTCAAGATACAGAAAGGATGATTTCTTGGCTAAAGTCCGTTCCGTCAAGGAATTCAGAGCGTCAGACCTAGGGTTCTCGCAAAACCTTTCTAGATTATACTTTAACGATCACCTGACTAAGTCAAATAAAGTATTACTACAAAGCGTTAAAAATATCGCAAAGGAAAAACTTTATAAATATATATAGGTGCGCAACTGTAATATAATGATGCGTAAATCTGATACAAGTCCTGTGATTTATATCGGTTGTCAGGATGATTTAAAAAAGTTGAAGTAAGCGCAAATATATATTTTGGAAGGTTTGATTTTTGTTTTAAAATTGAATTAATATTGAATGTGTATTTATTAATTTGTTTTATGGATAATTGTTATTATATTTTCACGACCATTTTAATTTTTCTAAATTATAATTTAATTTTTGACTTTGCTGGAGAACTTTATTATAATAGGGTACATTATTTTTTAGAACACAAATACTTTCATTTTATTAAATTGACACCTATGATTGTTTTGGCAGTTGACATCAGATATTGTACTCATAGATTGATTCAAGTATTGTGTCGTTATTATAGTGTACTTTGTAATAAATGGACCAATTAAACATATTTTATCAGAATGTTCGTGGACTACGAAGCAAAACAAACACTTTTTATAGAAATATTATAAGTGATCAAACGAACTTACCTGAAGTGAAGTTCGATCATTATTATACGAAGTCGTTCAAAGATATAAACTATATTAGCAGCTCTCTCGAGTCGCTTGGCAACCGCGCGTCATTCAGAGAATTAAAAAGTCAACGCCGCCTCTATGGTATCTGTGGACATAACCTCTGCAAGCATTCCTTTTAGAAGTAGTACATTTCAACTTTACCAACGGGCAGGGCGGGTTGGGTACTTATATCTTCGAACGAAGGACTTCGTATAATAATGATCGAACTTCACTTCAGGTAAGTTCGTTTGATCACTTATTATACTGTGTCCTTCGTTCTCTATATAAACTATATTAGCAGCTGTTTAGAGCTGTAAGGGTAAAGTTGAAGTATACCACATAGTTTTTTTTTTTTTTTTGAGCGTGACCTCTAAAAATAACATATCATTAGTATATTTGTACTATAACACATTCCCGTTCTTTGTTTTACCATACAACACAAACACAACAAATATATACACATATATTGTTTCTTACAACCAGTCTGTCTAACTTATTTAAAATAAATTTATATAATCAAATTCTATAACATATTATGTTATGTAGTGTAGATCCATCCCAACAAAACCTTTAAAGCACCTGTTATATACCTTTATACCACACCTGTTGTCCAAAATTCATTAATACCGGGTAATATTAATCAATCATTACTTATCAGATATCAGTGCAGTCTCTATCTGTTATGTCTTCTATAGAGATCTTTCTTCTATAGATATCTTCTATATAACAAGAGTTGAGGAATTGCCCATCTAGAGTTTTGTTTATATAAAATTAAATCCTTTATAATAATTCTTGTATCATTGACAACCATTATGAGACGAACTATGATAGCGAAGAAAGCCAGGCAGGCATGCAAGGAAAGAACCCGTCGGAACCTTGCACTCTCTGCCCACCCCGCAAGAGATCTGGCGTCATAATATGTATAAAGATATATAGATAGCTAGAAACCCTTACTGTGTACTAGACCTGAAAACAAAGTCTGTTAGTACCCAATCTATAACAATATGATACAAATATAACAGGGAAACCTATTTCCCCACTAATGTGTCTTCCAACTGGCATGTGGTTTTTTTTTTTTTTTTGTCAAATGATCTCCTTTTGAGTACGGTACCAAACGAAGGCTACGAATTAACTTGGTGATTATAAGAATGTTTTTGCTATCATTACATATTTAATTTATGTTTTTTTTTTGTTTTTAATATCAACATTCGGCTATATTTAATGTAAGTTATATTTTTAATCTTTAAAGATGTACATATATCAAAATTTAAAATTTTTTGTACTAGAGGCCTTTGTACTAATGAACTTATATGGAATTAAGTCCGGTGAAGCTGTAAAGGCCTCGCGGCCATCAGCGTACATCACTCACACACACACCTTATCTGGAGAGATTCCTCACATAAGGCTATGTGCTTTACCTATATAATCTCGCCCCCCCCCCCAATTTTAGAGTCTGGAACGAAGGGCAGTACTAATGCGTGGTAAACAAACATAACCTACCCCAGTGTTATTACTATACCACTATTATTAATTCAATTTAAATTTCGAAACTATCCCGGAATCATTTCCATGTTCTGAGTGTGCGCCGACAAATAAATCCTTGGCTACCTAAATATTTATGTATTACTTAACGATTCGTTCTTGCGCAATAACGCCCGCGAACGTTCGTTTTGGCAATACGATTGGAGCACTCCTGAACCAATTACATTACTGATACTAAAAATACTAAAAAATACACTCCTAATTTAGTAATAACTTAAGAAGCGAATAAGTTACAGTCGACTAAACCAAACCATGGGTTACAACTGTATCATATTGGGAATCCTATTCATAACTGAATTATTTCATACCATGAAATTTTCATTTCATACCACACTTCCTTTGCTTCTTTGTATGTGACTGTATTTATAAGTAAAAACAAAAATTGCAATGGGTAACTTTCTAGTTAGTTCTAGATGTCCAACCGTGAGAATTGAGTGTTACTCAACTTATTATTATGTATCCCCCATTAATAATAAATAAATAATATCAAGTTCCTTAGGACTTAGATTATTGCTGATACTACATAATATTTATCATCCCTGTGATAAGAATATACTTCTGATTATTCTTGTTTAAGATAATCCATACTTTCAAATACTATAACTCAATATTTCATCCCCCGTAGCTTGTCAACATAATATCATTAAATTTTCAAATGGATATTATTATCAAGTCATTTGCATGACTTTATTTTCTTTTTATATATAGATACCTATTTATAAGATACATGTAACATGTGGATGTAATAATTTAAATATAACAATACCAAAATTGCAAATTTTTGTATATCTCAATCCAATATTTTTTACTGAAACACCTTTAAATAAATTACAACATATATAGTGCTCTAAAACCAACTTGTTACTTTAATGGTAGCAGTTTGTACTTGTGTTATCATAACTATACCAGAAAACATCACTGGTGTTCAAAATAACTGTACACATTCCAAACTAATTACAAAACTATTTTTTATAGTTATTAATTTCTTGAATAATCTTATTTAATTACATATTATTTATTGATTATCATATGATCAAACAAAAATACAGTAAAAACATCTAATTCTCCAAATGATGAATTGATGTATAGCTTTCCATTGTGTGTGCCTCAAATTCCTAATATTATTAAGTACACTATAATTGATGCAGGAAATAATCAAGAACCCAAAACCATTGAACTCCTTACATGATAGAAAACTGAATAGGTACTAATAAATTTTCTATTGGTATATTTATTATGACTGTAAGGTCTAGCGTAATAGCATTAATTTTTTTTTTTTAATAATAATGGCTATAAATTATATTTCAAATTATTAAACAATAGTGTTTCTAATAATAATGTTTCTATACATAATGTTAAACATATGTAGGACAAGATTCACTTGTCTGAAGTGCAAGTAATTGCACAAAACCAATAAAATTATGTTTGTCGTTGAAGGCATTATTAGTGTCATAGATACATACCACCGTCAGTGAATACCTTTAGCCTCCAATATTATGGCTTCTTTGTAAAACCCATGTTGTATTCCTGATAGTTTTTCTGAATTTTTCAGCAACTTAAAAACCAAGTCCTTGTGTAAAATGCCTATCATGCTTTTTGTACCTCACTTTCTTTGGTAGGAGATTTCCAATGTCCAACGTGATGTTGTTTTTGGTGAACTGATAGGTACAGTGTGACTTAATATTTTCACACCCAGGATGAGGATTGTTGGTCTATATTGGTTACAACGGTGGTTGTTTTATGAAATTTTAACTACTGGCTATGACTAGCTAGTTAATAATTCCATATTGATAATCCACTATATTAACACTCCTTTTATGCAAAATATATACTGCTGACCTTAAAGGTTCTTATCTCAATAAAGGTTTCATGACTGTGTTGTTAGGATTAATCTTTTCTGGCTACCCTGCAAGGAGTCTAGGTTGATAATATTGATAGATAATTATTAGTTCTATGTTAACTGGATAGACCAGGTATTTTATATTATCTTTTAAGTATCTTTGTGCATAACACAAATTATCCCACAACCTGCCTGCCGCAGCATCGGTAGGATAAGATATTATATTTGGAATGTATCCACAGTCCTGTTGCTTGTCAGTTACAACAGGCATTGCCATTAGTATATTACTTTGGCTTATTTGGTTATAAACCCTGTTCAGGAATAAGTATTGCTGGATTTAACTTTTGTAATACAAGTACTCATAATTTTGCACAATTCTTTGTGTAATAAGCTCCAGTTTGGGCTATTTCAGTATTATTATACAAGTATGTCTAATAATGAAATCAATAAAAATACTATGTTTCTGCTAAGGAGTGACTTTTGTTATTAATAATGTATTGTTATACATAAACAATGTCACTTTAATTACCCTTTCAGTAAGTCTCCTTTTGGAGATTAGTATGACAAATTGCTTATAGTTTATAGCAATAGTCTTTGTATTTACTGTTTTAGGCATGTTTAAGGTATGTATTTTAGGTAACATTTTTGATTCTTACCATTGTAGAAATGTGAACTGCACAGGAACACCTCATGGATGAAACCTATGAGTAGTATGACCTTCAGCACATATCTCGTATGGGCCCCAAGTCTTGCGGATCACGCCGATGTATCTCGAACACCACTCATGTCCTTGAATTATCGTCAAGTCTTGCGGACCACGTCGATGTATCTCGTACATCACCCGTGTCCTTAAAATGCCATCGATCCTGAACAATCATCATAATTAATGAACGTCCCCCTAATTTCTCCTATTGGAGGTATAACATTGCCAATTTATAGACGGTTAATAACCGTTTTCAGGTATATTTCGTGTTAAACTGTTTGTACACGAATAGGAACATAGACTTCATAAGTTTACTTTTCGGACGACGAAGCTTTCCCAAATTTTAATATGACGAAACTCACGTCTCCAAATATTAGATATTATATAAATAAACAAGTTAAGCTGAAAAACACCACAAATAAACAACTATCGGTTGATCTTTTTAGAATGTCCTTCTTTGCCAGGACGTAAACTTTTCTAAATTTGCCTATACGATGTTTTAAATTTATTTCACAAGGTTACTTGAGTATATTACAACCTTTTTGTTATATAATATCAGTGCCATAACAACATTATTAAATTAATTGTCGACCAAAAACTTTATTACAAAGCGTCGGCTGCCGCGCTTTCAAAAGAATGCTTGCAGAGGTTATGTCCACAGATACCATAGAGGCGGCGTTGACTTTTTAATTCTCTGAATGACGCGCGGTTGCCAAGCGACTCGAGAGAGCTGCTAATATAGTTTATATCGAGAACGAAGGAAACAGTATAATTGCTAATGATAAGTACGATATTATTTGTCTCAGTGAAACATGGTTGTTGCCGGGAATATTTAACTCGGAACTTTTTGATTATAATTTTGTTGTTTATCGATGTGACCGGGACTACACGTCCAGGAGAGACAGTATGGGTGGGAACGTGCTGATAGCTATCCGGAAGGGAATTTTGGTATCTGACGTATCTATCAATCCATCAAATAATGAACAATCGGCTGATATAGTATCTATTAGTATATCAATAAATAATAGAAATAATATGAGTATATGTCACATTTATTGCTGTTATTTTCCTCAATGTCAGTCTCAGTTTTTCGATGAAGTTACATTTTTCGAAAGAGTGTCAGACTTAGTTCTTCAACATCCTGAGGATAGTTTCTTCATGGTTGGCGATTTTAACATCAGAAATGCGTCTTGAGAACGTGACGAGCAAACTCAGACTATTAATTTGAAGGATGATTGTAATGATCAACTGGTTTTAGCGTTGTCGGGCTTCATTTCTTTTTATTGCTTTAATCAGCATAACTGTATTCCTAATGTCAGTGGCAGATGTTTGGACTTAGTGATAAGTAACTTTGGATGTTTAGTTACTCGATCGTTGACGCCTCTGGTTAAGGAAGATAACCACCACCCTTCTCTGGATATAAAAATGTTTGGAATAGCTTCAAAAACCTTACATGCTCCGGCGCGCTTAGTGCGTTTGTTTAGAAGGTGCAATTATGACGACATAGGGGTAGCTTTGTCTGGCATCGACTGGGATGCCTGTTTCCAAGGTTTGGATATTGATTCGGCAGTCAGTTGTTTTTACAGGATTTTAAACAATATAATATCAATTTACGTTCCTACAAGATCAATACGTAATGACTCCAATTACCCAGTTTGGTACTCATTGGCCTTGATTAAAATTGTGAAGGAGAAACTAATATTTCATAAGAAATGGAAACGATACGGTCGTTATGCTGATTATTGTACTTTTTCGATGCTTCGTGAAAGGCAAAAGAAACAGGAAATTATTAGCTATGATTCGTATATTTCTAAATGTGAAATAAACACTTTAAAATGCAGTAAGCAGTTTTGGACATTTATTCGATCCAAAAGGAATACTGGAGATCTACCTGACAGGTTCTCTCTCAACGAAAAATCCTCTTCTGAAGGTAGCACCATATGCGAAATGTTTAATGAACATTTTAACTCCGCTTTCTGCAGAAATGTTGCGAATATTACTGGCTGTGAGCCTTTCCATGGCTGTGTTGACTTGTCCTCTATTAATATCTCCGGTGAAATCGTATTGAGATATTTAAAAAAACTTGATATTTCAAAAGGAGCTGGGCCGGACGGGGTTCCTCCATTATTTTTGCGCAACTGTTGTGAACAAATTTATTATCCGTTGTATCTCCTTTTTAAGCAGTCACTGTCTTCTGGATCAGAGCCTTTGATGTGGAAGAAGTCATATGTTGTGCCAATTTTTAAGGGGGGAGACAAACACAGCGTACCAAATTACCGTCCCATCTCAAAACTGAGTGTTATACCAAAGTTATTTCAGCGCATTATTTATGATTTTCTTGCTCCTGCCGTTCGACCACATATTATAGAACAACAGCATGGTTTTTTACAAAAAAAAATCAACTGAAAGTAATCTTTGCGAGTTTGTTGACGTATTGACTAATGCAATGGAAAGTGGTTCTCAGGTAAATGTGGTCTATACTGACTATTCCAAAGCTTTTGATAAAATAAATCATGACATACTACTCAGTAAGCTTTTTAGGTTTGGAATACATGGTGATTTATTACGCTGGCTGGAGTCCTACTTGAGGGATCGGTCTCAGGCAGTTACTGTTAAAGATTTTTGCTCTACATTTATTCCTGTCCCTTCGGGAGTGCCGAGGGATCGCATCTGGGTCATTTACTTTTTAATATTTTTATCAATGATGTCGCCTCAGTCTTCAGGAGTTCTTCTTTTCTTTGATATGCCGATGACAAAAAGATCTTCAAAACAATTAATTCACCTGAAGATTGTATCCGTCTACAAGACGACATCAACAACTTGGCTGAGTACTGTCATCGCAATATGCTGTTCTTGAATTGCAGCAAATGTAGTGTTATAACGTTGTCACGCAAAAAGAATAACACTTTATATAATTACAGCATAAATGGGCAGACCCTGCATAGAGCCACCCTCGTAAGGGATTTAGGTATTAATCTTGATTCCAAACTTCTATTTGAAAACCATATAAATGAAATTTTTAAAAAATCTTATTGTCTTTTAGGTTTTATTCTTAGAGTTAGTAGAGACTTCAAACAAAATTCCACCCTTCTTCTTTTATATAGATCTTTTATTCTACCTATATTGGAGTACTGTTCGGTTGTTTGGAATCCTCAGTATAAAGTTTACATTGACAAGTTGGAATGGATTCAAAACAAGTTTACAAACCATCTAGTTTATCGTTCTAATCGCTATAACCTACCAGCCCCAACCACATTAATGGCTCTTTCGGATCGAAGGCTAATTAGGGACCAAAAGTTTCTTTATAAAATACTTAATAACGATGTTGATTCCTCGTATCTATTAAGTAAAGTACTATTTAAGTGCCCCTGCATAAATGCTAGAAAGACAAACTTGCTTCAGCCACCTACGGCCAAAACTAATTATGGTGCAATTACATTTATTCGTCGTTCGTGTAAGTACAATAATATAAGTTTCTCCGACATAGATTTATTTTCTTTACCAATTACATCATTTAATAGCTCTCTTATAAAATTTTTAAAATCTTAACTCTTATGCTAACCTATGACTTGTTGACTTTCTTCTATTAAATATTAATATGTATCACTTATTAGTGGAAACTTGATTGGATTGTGAACTCTTTAATAGTTATTTTAAGATTTAATACTATTGTTCTGTGTGTTTCCCAAATATACCTAAAATAGGCGCCAGGCCTCGAACACACCAAGCTAGAACCGGACAAGGAACTAGATGACATAAGGGACATGAGAAGCGACAAGATCCTAACCACATACATGTTCAATAAGAGATTTAGCACTCACATCCCAACCAGGGAACAATGGAAAAGTGGTCTAAATAAGCAAGGCAAGCAGCAAATGATATGGTACACTGACGGATCCAAAACCAAGTTTGGAACGGGAGCCGGAGTATACACGGAAGGATACAGCCTCAGTCAAAGCATGGACAGGTTTACATCAATATTCCAGTCAGAGACCTATGCGATAAACATTTGTGCAAAAGAGATATTGGACAAACGAATCACGGGCAAGAAAGTCTACATTTGTAGTGATAGTCAGGCTGCCCTCAAGGCCGTCGGCTCCTATGAGCTAATCTCAGCACTGGCTGCGGAGTGCGCATACCTTCTTGACAGATGTGGAGCGCGCAACACGGTCAGGTTAGTCTGGGTCCCTGGGCACACGGGAGTTGATGGCAATGAGCGTGCGGATGACTTAGCCAGGAAGGGAGCAATGAAAAAACCCGTTGGTCCAGAACCGTTCATAGGCATACCAGACGGTGCCTATAGAGGCGCACTCTTCAAATATGCCCAAGAACAACACAAGAAAGAATGGGATACACACACACAAGGCTTCGACACTCAAAGGAATTCCTTTTCGCATGGTGCGAAAGCGACAGCAAGAGACTACTAAAATATAGTAGACTACAACTAAGGCAAATAACTGGAGCATTTACAGGCCACTATGGCATGAAAGAACATTTACACAAGATGAACCTATGCGGCGACGTGGTACGCAGGAGCTGTGGCACAGAAACTGAAACCATGAAACACGTCCTCTGTCACTGCGACGCTCTGGCTGCGCGGCGAATGGAACTGCTGGGAGTGGCCTATCCAAACCCAGAAGAACTACGGCTCTGTCCCCCTGCTGGAATTTACAACCTAATACAGGGAGTACTAGACACTTCAGGTACGTAAGAGCATTAGGGCAAGGACAGCACAAAAGATCCCATGGGTCGAAGTGCACCAGAGGTATCCTCGGTCCGGTTAGCCAATATAAGATAAGATAAGATGTATCTGAGCTATGCCTGCCAGTATTTTTTTTTTACAAAGGTGTATGTCGTTCTCACTACTTTTTGAGCCCTCCTAGTATGCTTGCCTGACCGTGTATCCGGCGAATAAATGTGTTACTAAGCCTTTTGAAGAAAGGTCAGGTGTCTCGCCTAAGGCTGGTGCCAGAAGATGAACTTTAAAAAGATGTGTTCGTAATTTTATGTCCGCCTATTTGCAGGTAACACTGGTAAAACAGCAACACCTCTCATAGACCATACTTTATCAAATATATACATATTTATCACGAGTGGCAACAAAGCCGACAGCGGCAACTGGGAAACTATGTGAATGGTACGTCACCTTAGACACAGTTGAAATATTTTTCTATTGGTCACCAGTGGTGACAAAGAATGTGGATGCAAGTGGAGGCAATGCTTAAGAATGAACGATATCTACACTAAGGCGCTACTTGCCCTACACTAAAATTATTTCTGTATCATGGGTGCGACAACGAGTTACGGAAGACACGGAAATTTGCTCTGGGTGGATTAAACCCGTTATTACTCAATCCAGAAAGTACAGCGGCCTACGCTGAGTTCACTACAACAAGCCGTCTATATATTAGTTGCTTCCAGTGTAAATAGTCTTCAAAACAATAGTCTTCAAAATGCCGGTGTACAAACTTTGAAGCTGTTTCCTTGACTTTAATCACTTCCTTCAGTCAACGACAGGATTTTGTTCCGAAACCCCTGTAATAGAATATGCAACTTTGTAGCTCGACCTTCACAATTGCACAATCGAATTTTCACGCTGATGTAATAATAGGCTACATTTTCATATGTTGGTTTCAAAAAAATTAAACATATAACTGTAAATTGTCACTATCTAACTAGAGTGCTAGTTTTTAAGTCAAACATTGACTGATATCTCCACAGACATTCACAGATTGCGACAATACGCTGAAACTTTTCCAATATCGGTGCGCAAACTTGGGGATTCTTTGATAAGCGTTTTATAATCATTGCGGCACGGCGCGGGAATTAAAATACTATCTTAGAATACCAGCTCCAGACAATCCTTGAACAATTCGTAACCACCAACCTATAGAGGGACCCTAAGTCTTTGGAAGTTATATTTAAAATTAGGAATTAAGTTTGAAGAATTTTTGATATTGTTGCCGCAAATGTTGGAATTTTCTTTAGAAGTGGGCAATGGTATTCCGTTCATTTCTATGTTTATAATAAGATCGTGTTTTTTTTTAAAAGAGAACGTTATCAGCATGTGACGCACTTTTTGGCAAAATAATAATGTGTAGGTGCATTCTTCTCACCTTCAGTCTTTATGTGTCGTGTCCTAAATATCCCTCAGCTTAAACTAACTTCAGTCGTTACCCTTAAATGGCGTCAGTCTAGCCAATCACAACACGAGAATTTACTTATCAAATACTATTTACCTCACCGACAGACAGAGTCAACACGTGATGAATTTTTAATTAAATGCCGTCCACGTATATTGAGACCAACAGCTGATCGCGCTTTGTGTGTGTGTGTGTGTGAATGATGTACGCTGTTGGCCGCGAGGCCTTTACAGCTTCACCGGACTAAAAGGCGAGCGTGCAACCACTACGCTCTAGCCAGCCAGAAGGGCAAGAGGCGACATACTCTTCGAGGCGCCCTCGGTTGGGACAGTCGCTGTAGGGGGACGGGTGCACTACTAAGTGCACCGGTCAACCGCCGGCTATGGGAGGGGATTTACTACTACGTCGTCGTCGTCGCCCGTATTCTGAGCGGAAAGAAGGGATGACAAAGCATCGGGGGGGTCGGTGAGAACATGTCGCGGCCGGCGGTGGCGGCAGGGGTCGGGGGGGAGATCGTAGTCGGCGGTGGCTACGATTAACGGATTCGCATGGGTAGATGCGTTCGCGAAGTGACGTGTTGACGCCTTTTTAATAAAGGCGCGAATAGGTTCGAGACCTAGATCGGAGTGGAGGTCGACGTTCCGTACGAACCAGGGGGCTCCTACGGCTTTACGGAGGAAGCGGTTTTGAACCACTTGGAGTTTATCGATGTGAGAGGGGGCCGAATGCCCGAACACAACACACGCATAAGTCATGATTGTATTGGAACCACTTTGTATTGGAACGCTAACTACCTACCTATCGTCTCTATAATTATTTTAATAATTGATTGTCTTTATATAAGAAGCTACTAAAAAAATACAGCATATATCCGCATACAAAGACGGCATTCCTTTTTCGATTAGAGATCGTTTATCGATATTTCGAGGCCGTCACCACGCCTACGAAACATTTGACACCAGAAATGTTATGAGTTGCATTATTATTTCGATGCTCTAGTAAAATAGCGTATACCTGAACAATTACTATGATTAGTTTTTAAGTATGTTTTATTGTAAATTGTAATTGATATGGGTACCTGGAGATGATGTGTTATAGACAACTAACGAAAGGAATATATCGAGCCAATGGGAGTGGAAGAGTCGGAAGAAGTTGCCTAAGAAGACCCTACCACGACTATATTAATGGTCTCTTTTAAAAGTGGGTGTATTGTATGTTTATTGTAAATATTTATGTATTGAGCCCCGATAGGTATGCAAAATTCACCACTGAATGGAGGCCAGACGACACAAACGCCGGAGTAGACCCAGAAAAAGGATGGTGCAATCACCTGGATGCCTGTGAAAAGGAATGATCGAAACTAGCCAAAAACCGGACTAATTGAAGAATCATGGGTGATTCCTAACCCAGCAGTGGGAAGACAGATTTTAGCTTCAAATCCAATGCTATTTACATTTATTCGTTTACATTCTCGCACAAACCAGTTTCCACTTTTCTACTTACTGCCGCTCGGATATGGTTACCTTACTCGGCTTTAAAGAACTGGAGTAGTTTGAAACATGCTATCTGTAAAAACATATCCTAAAAGAAAACAACAGTCAGATATTTACCCAAGAATCAACAAAAACTACTAGTAATGACACAAAGTAGAATTGGAACCAAAACGTGGGATCCAAGGGACAACAACGTTTATGATACTTTCCATGTCTAGATTATTCATAGGGTAGCCTTCTAATAATCAACCATCACTGGTACTTTTCACTAAGGTGTACCTACCTAAGACACACGTAATTAAGAAAGTAGTCCTACGGCACCTTTCGGCAAATGAGCTCGATCATGAGTAAAGAGTGTTAACGAGCTCTCGCTAAACATCGTTTTCTAGATGACTATTAGTCGTTTATTTATAGGGTTGTCACTATGGTTAGTATTTATTTATTTACCTAAACTATTTTCCTACGTTCGCATGGACAGTTTTTCAATGTGCAGCATGGAAGTTCTCTAGGCGCTTTTGTAGGAGCTTTACTAACGCGCGTCGAAGAAACGAGGTGTTACGGATTGGTGGCGCTCCTAACGCTGTGCGGCTTGAGATGGATGACCGTTTGTGGCATTTTCCCGTCGGAACGTCTCCATGCTACGGTACGGTAAGCCGTTGATCCCGATTACCACCTAATGTGGCAGTCGTCAAGTCTAGGTGGTCACCTTATACGGAGGTTGATAAGTTACAGGAGCAGATGGCAACAAACCTGATTCTACCTATCCGCACTTGCTCCGCGTGGTGAATACCTATAATGCTTACACATAACACTTGTTTTCTTGTCTATACTAAATGTAAGGAGCTGATGTCTGAAGTAGGCTCATCAGGTTCTCGCCCAACGGAATAAAATATCACAAGTTTTTATGTTAAGTTACAATATGTTAATTGTTGCTTATGGTGGGAGATTAATGGAGATTTAATGAGTCGGTTCATGATTTGCGCGCATCGTGTGTGTGTGTGTGTGTTGATGATATGAAAGAATTAAAACGAAATGCAGCCATTTTTAAACTACGGTCCCATAATAATTAGACTAGATAAAGGAAAATCGTGTTCCTTATTTCAAATTTTAAAAAAATTTTATTAAGACAGTAATGTTCATCATAAAAGGATGAACCCTATTTACCAGTTTGCGTGTTCCGGCGAAATCACGTGCCGGCACAAACAGTGCCTATTTGCACGCTCCCTTATAACGACTAATAAAGAATATGCAAAGTATTTGTTAACTAATGACAAGGTATAAACTTTAGATAAATAGAAATCTTGGTTGTGCAGGTTCAATTTGTTTTCAGGTTTTTCTTCTTTTCGTCAAATATTAATAGGTGTGTTTACTTCAAGTACGACCTAACATAAAACATACTGACTGCTTAGTCCGACCGATAGGACCACACTTCAACTTAATTTATATTGATCCGATTCATCAGACCAAGAGAAATCAGGAATACTCATCGTCTGATTGATTGAACTATGGAGAATTATAGATTTTCATAGTTTGTCTAGAGATACCGTATCATTAATTTTATTTTTCTCAGAATAAAGAAGCGGAGGGCACACAGATGGTCAGAACATAATTCTGTAAAAGCCGCATCGCGCGTTTAATCCCTGAACTGGATAAATCTTTGTGAGCAAAAATGTTTTTCGGTCTGAGTATTTCCATATATGAATTTCATGTTTGTAAACCCACAATACAAGAATGATTCCTCGTATGGGAATAGCTTCAAAAAAAGCAACTATTCCAAAACTCAAAATACAATTCTCAACTAAATTAATACATCATCCTCAGTTATTCACGAATAAAATTTAATATCTCCATCACATTTCAGCTGCTTATTAATTGGATTTCCGAACGAAACCGAGCAATGTTTTATACCTTTCTTCTGCACAAAGAGGACCATTCGGCTTTATAAAGCCACATGCTTTTGTTAAGACCGAAAAAAAGACTATTTTTGCGGGGATAATATAAGATTCTTCCGGCTGAACTCGTGAAAAAGTCTGATATTTACAAGATTGCTCCGCTGTGTTCCTTTGAAGCTTGGATCTTAATGGATTTGATGCGAATGTAAAAACGGCATTAGATTATTCGAGGAATAGAGGTAGGATGGGGTGGTTGTGGAGAGGCGACCACGATTTATATTGCTCCAGATGAGATTATGGTATGACGGAGTACTAAAATATTAAAATGCCGTGTACTTTGCATAAATTTTATTCGGATTCTTATTCTGTTTCCTACCTTTGATCACCCGGGATATTAAATATAAAATACTATCCGTATAAAACCATAAATACTGTTGTGCCTAAATTCCCCATGCAGGACTGGCAGAGGGGTTACATCTACACCGACATATCGTTGACGATTGTACTAAGGATGAGCATATTGTCATTATGCTGGGCACAATTCCGGTGTTGGTATAATAATGACTCAATTTCTCAATAACATTGTCTGACCTAAGATCGAAACGTAGACGTCGCGATTACCAGTTGCGCCATGCACAACTAAAGCAACGAGGCATTTTATTTGTTTTGTTTATAATACCTATTACTAAATTAGACGCTATTTGCGTTGAGTGCCTACATTAAAGTCAAAGCCAAAATATTGTATTTGTATAGGCCAACAAGAGCGCTTACAAACGTCAACAATTATTGCATTTTTTACAACTACTAATTCATCATCATCATCATCATCTCAGCCTATACTTGTCCACTGCTGAACATAGGCCTCCCCAATCGCTTTCCAGCGTAACCGGTCCGATGCCACCTGCATCCAACGACCTCCTGCGACCTTCACAAGATCGTCGGTCCATCTGGCAGGCGGTCGTCCCACGCTGCGCTTGCCAATACGTGGTCTCCACTCTAGAATCTTTCTGCCCCAACGCCCGTCCGATCTTCGCGCTATGTGGCCCGCCCATTGCCACTTCAGCTTGCTAATCTTAACGGCTATGTCGGTGACCTTGGTTCTTCTACGAATCTCTTCATTCCTGATTCGATCACGTAGAGAAACGCCGAGCATAGCTCTCTCCATAGCTCGCTGAGCAACTCTGAGCTTTTTTATGAGACCTATTGTAAGAGACCACGTCTCTGATCCATATATCATCACTGGTAACACACATTGACTAAAAACTTTAGTCTTTAGGCACTGAGGTATTTTGGATGAGAAGATGTTGCGCAGTTTCCCGAACGCTGCCCAGCCGAGTTGGATTCGTCGATTGACCTCTCTCTCAAAGTTGGACCTACCTAACCGGACTACCTGTCCCAGGTAAATGTATTCGTCGACAACTTCAAGAGTAGAGTTCCCAACGGTGAGTGCGGTGGGTACGACATGGACGTTACACATTATTTTCGTTTTGTCCATGTTCATTTTAAGACCCACTTGTTGAGATACTCTGTTGAGGTTGCCGAGCATTCGTCCTAGATCTTCCAGCGACTCCGCCATGACCACAATGTCGTCGGCAAATCGAAGGTGAGTGATGTATTCGCCATTGATGTTGATGCCAAGTCCTCGCCATTCCAAGAGCTTGAAGGCGTCCTCTATGGTGGTCGTAAACAGTTTCGGAGAAATGACGTCTCCCTGTCTTACTCCTCTTTTTATGGAGATCGCCTTCGTGCACTGCCCTTGTACTCGGACTGACATGGTGGCGTTATTATACAAGCACTTCAACACTTCGATGTACCGATAGTCAATGCGGCATCGCTGGAGAGATCTAAGAACCGCCCAAGTCTCGATCGAATCGAAGGCTTTCTCATAGTCCACAAACGCCAAGCATAGTGGCCGATTATACTCCTCGGTCTTCTGTATAATCTGCCGCAGCGTATGTATGTGGTCTATGGTACTAAAGCCTTTCCGGAAACCGGCTTGTTCGGGAGGCTGGAAATCATCAAGCCTGCGTTCGAGACGATTCGTGATGACTCTCGAAAACAACCTGTAAACATGGCTCAGCAGTGTGATGGGCCTATAGTTCCTCAACAAAGTGTTATCACCTTTCTTGAAAAAGAGTACCACCACACCCCTGTTCCATGCTTCCGGCGTTTTTCCTTCGAGCAAGACGGAATTAAACAGCCTCTGAAGGACTTTAAGTACCGGCGATCCGCCCGCTTTCAGAAGCTCTGCAGTAATTCCGTCTTCACCCGGCGCTTTGTTGTTTTTAAGTTGGTTGAGAGCCATCCTAATCTCGTACAGGCCGATGTCCGGGATATCTTCACTGTAGAGTCGGGTTAGCCTGGCTCTTGGGTCTTTTACCAAGTCAACAATAGGTTCAGCTACTGAGGTATACAACTGTCCATAGAACCTCTCTATCTCCCTGAGCACCTCTGACCTACTACTAATTGAACTACTAACTGAACTACTAATTAATTTAATATTATTATTTATCAGAACTCTCTCTCTTTGTAAGTACTTTCTATCTACCCTACAAGGGTCCTGAGGTTATGATAAAGATAGATGGGTACAATATTTAAAATGTTCAATTTTCTGCTATTAACATTAACATGACCTACGTATCTTTGGTACAACAAAAATTGAATTGATATATATTCTACATGTATCACGGTAACTTCGTATATAATGGTAAAATGTACCTTAAATAATAGTCGCAGTAATGTGCTAATATTATGAAGACGAGTTAGTTACGTTTTAGTTCCGTGGCCGTACGTCTCCGGAGGAAGGAAAATTTAAATTCGCTGACAGTTTGAGCATCAATGGCTGGTAAATTATTTATTTAGTTTTTCTGTTATTGTAGTTGCGGAATGTTGGATTGGTCATATATTATGACCTATAGGTAGGGTAACAATGAAATAACAGTCAGAAGTGGTGGTAGAGGCTTTGTTACTTTTTTAACGATTCATAAATACTGTAATAGTTTACATGGATAAAAATATTCTAATTCTAAAATCAAAAGAAGGGTAGACAATACAATGACAACAATACTTCACAATCATACATCGTAGATTTCTCATTATGTTGCTCAAAAAAACAGTGAAGAAACAGACTGAATGAATCGAACGAGTTGTGTGTATCGTGTGTACAGACGTGTTACTCGAGTTTATATTTGAGAAGCTGCAATATGTCAAAGTTCAGGTTACGGCTAATAATCATAAAAATGAATTGAGAACGCTTTAGAGACTTTTAGAAGGACTATACATTTTAATAAACAGTTTCAATTTATGTTTTGGCTCAGGTTATAGCATGATAATAACTTAACAGTAAAATTAGTAAAAGTTACCTAAAAATAATTAATGGTAGCCCAGAACTCACAAAAGACGATTGAGCAAACCAATTACTCACTGAATCAGTGGGTAGCGACGGTAAAATTGGGGGAAGAACTTAGGGTAGATTGGCAAACAACTGGGAAGAATGGCACAAAAGGAAGAAGGTGAACCCCTGCAGTGATTCATTTTTATCTGTAAATTACTATATACTACTCCTGACAGAGACCGATATACTACACCTAGCGTGGTCTGAGACAGGGAGACGTTATATCCCCGAAACTGTTCTACGCCGCGCTGGAAGATGTCTTCAAGCTTCTGGACTGGAGAGGACTAGATATCAACATCAACGGCGAGTACATCTATCATCTTCGATTTGCCGATGATATCGTTCTCATGGCTGGTACCCTGGAAGACCTCAATACCATGCTCGACGACCTCAGTAGAGTCTCTCAACAAGTAGGTCTTAAAATGAACATGGATAAGACGAAGATCATGTCAAACGTCCATGTAGTACCAACTTCTATAAAGGTTGGAGACTCTACGCTCAAAGTTGTTGACAATTATATATACCTCTGACAAAGAATCGTCGAATCCAGCTCGGTTGGGCGGCATTCGGGAAGCTACGTAACATCTTCTCGTCCAAAATTCCGCAGTGTCTTAAGACAAAAGTCTTTGACCAGTGTGTGTTGCCAGTGATGACTTACGGCACTGAGACATGGTCGCTTACGATGGGCCTCATAAGAAGGCTGAAGGTCACCCAAAGCGCGATGGAGAGAGCTATGCTCGGAGTTACCCTGCGGGATTGAATCAGAAACGAGGAGATCCGCAGGAGGACGAAAGTCACTGACAGCACTCAGAATTGCTAAACTTAAGTGGCAGTGGGCGGGGCACATCGCTCGTAGAACTGACGGCCGTTGGGGCAGAAAGGTTCTCGAATGGCGACCACGTACCGGAAGACGTGGAGTGGGTAGGCCCCCTACAAGATGGACCGATAACCTGGTGAAGGTCGCGGGTAGAAGTTGGATGCGTACAGCACAAAGCCGGTCGTTGTGGCGGTCTTTAGGGGAGGCCTTTGTCCTGCAGTGGACGTCTTTCGGCTGAAGAAGAACTCCTGACCGAATGGCAGGAAAGACGGGATACAACAACAAAGGGCCGTCACCTCTACCTATTCTTTTCATCCGTACGTGAGCGTTTGGCGAGAACATGGCTGGAGGTGAACCACTGTGTGGCTGTAAAATATTCTCTTTTAAACTGGTACCTTCACTGCTATGTCAGTGTTCCACGTCTAACTACGAGTATGAACAATCAGCACACTACGTTCTTTGGGAGTGCAGTCTCTGGCACAACGAGCGTACCCTTATGTTAAACAGTCTGCGAAATACATCTGGGGTAATCTACTACACGGATCTTGTAGAAATTCGGGATAATTTCCAATTTAAAAAAAAGGCGAGACTAAGGAGGATCTCCTAATGTTAATTAAAAATATACCGCAAGTAACAGATATCAAGGTATCAGACACGGATGTTCGTGATGTCTTTCGATTAAATACAAAGAGCGTCGAGAATAAACCCATTATCGTGGATTTTACAACTGTTCTACTGAAAGAAAAAATAATATCTCGGTGTAAAAAATATAATAAGGAGAATAAGGTGAGCAAACTAGCCACAACTCATATACGTCTTCCAGGCCCCCCGAAACCTATTTATATCTCTGAAAATTTAACAGCAAAAGTAAGGAAACTGTATTTCCATGCAAGAGAATACGCTAAAACTCATGATTATTCATTTTGCTGGGTATCAAATGGAAAGGTTCCTTCGTAAGAAAGAGGGCTCTCGCCACTCACGCATAGATTCAGAAAAAGACCTAGATAAGATAAACGCTCAAGTGCTGATCTGACTAGAGTGCAAAATACTGCATCATCCTACTTGTATTATTTTCTGCATGCTTTTAATAGATATTATTCAAAATAATTTAGTTCTTTGCACGTATACCTTGTCATATTATGTAAAGACAATTCATGCTCAATTAACACACTTTACATATATTTATTATAAAACTATCATTCACTCACCTCAATTCAGTACATCTCTATCAAACACCTACAAAAGAACTTTTATATCTCAACCACACCGAACTTCAAAACACTCACTCAAGAAAAATATGTACATTTTTTACAAAAAAATCATGAAAGTACACATACACTATTTAGCACTGTTAAAAATTAGTCTCTCTCACTCAATTAAATCTGTAATTCAGATAATACTCATAATCAAGTATTATAATGACCCGTTTTTATCCTATTATTACCAACAATGACTTCACTACTTGATATTTCATCCGACATTGATGCAATTGCGATATCTGAGTCACGCGTTTGTTCCCCGGAAAATCTAAAATCACACGTATGTCAAATCAATAAGGTAGCTAAAATCCTACATCTAAACATCAGAAGTATCAACTGCAATTTTGACGGGCTTCTTGCATTATTAGCTAGAATTGACACTCAGTTTCAAGCAATAATCCTTACCGAATGTTGGTTAAGTAAAGTTACAAACCTTCCTATAATTCAAGGCTATGTCTCGTATTTCTCTTCTCATATGAACCAAAACGATGGAGTCGTTATATATGTACAATCTGTTATTCAGCACAATGTAACAGAACCTGCAATTCAAGACGCAAACAGTCTCATCTTGAAATGCGGTAACGAGCTCGCTATCATAGCGATATACCGGTCTCCTTCTTATAAATCAATCGACAAATTCACTGAAAGTCTAGATCAAGTTTTAACATCTCTCTCACCATTTGAGACGCTGGCATTGATTGGGGATCTGAACATTAATATAATACCGCATGGGAATGATGCTTTATCAAATATTTATATGGACCTCACAGCATCACATGGCCTTCTTCCAGGTCATCTGCTAGCAACGCGAAACGACAACTGCCTAGATCATGTGATGCTTAGATCAATTAAACCTGCTTCAATATTCGTTCTCAATTCGGCCGTAACCGATCATTCACCTGTCATTCTCTGCGCGTATACCTCACTGAAACACCGTAAGCTTAAAACCTCTACGGCTCGAATAAATTATTCCACGCTAGTAGATGAATTATCCCAAACAGATTTCAGCCCCATTTATTCTGCCCTAGATGCTAATTCCGCTACTGAGTCATTAATTAACCTTATATCCAACGCTGTTGATAAAAACTCTAAAACTGTAAAAATACCAAATCGGAAAAGATGTATCAAGCCCTGGATAACACCTGGCCTCCTGAGATGTATCCGACACCGAGATAGGCTGCATCTTAAAGCCAAATCATCTCGGAATAATGCAACACTGCAACAGACGTACTCTAGGTATCGCAATTTTTGCAATAATCTACTAAAAAAACTAAAGAACCAATATGAAAGTAGTGAATTACAAAAGAATAAAAGAAACCCCAAGGGTATGTGGCGATCTATTAAAAAAATTACGAGTTTGACTAGTCATGTTTCTCCACCATTCGAATTGCTAAATACAGAAGACTATCAAAACTCGATCAATGCTGTCAATCATTTCTTTGCCAACGTCGGTGCAAAACTCGCCTCTAAGTTCCAGCATGTAATTCATAGTCCATCTGTCTCTGGAAGCGGTATAGACCTAAATCGACAGGGTGACTCCATGGTACTATTAGATGCAGACGAAGTTGAAATTGAAGCCATAATTATCGGCCTTCGAAATGACTGTGCGGTAGGAGTCGACAACATCCCCGCAACAGTGCTAAAAGCTGCTAAAGCTATACTAGTCCCTTACATCACGTACGTGTGCAATTTCTGCATGAACAGTGGGATCTTTCCCAGTATCTTAAAGATAGCACTGGTCAGTCCAATTTTCAAAAGTGGAGACAGAGACAGCGTCAACAACTATAGACCCATATCGGTACTCACTGCCGTCTCGAAGATTTTGGAACGCCTTTTAAACCGGAGATTAATGAAATATTTAGAAAAGAACAATATTATTGCCAAAAATCAATTCGGTTTTACGAAAGGCAAGTCAACGGAAGATGCAGTGCTTGAACTTACTGAAACGGTAGTGAGGCAACTTGATAATAAGTCCAAAGTAATTGGTCTATTTCTTGACCTTACAAAGGCTTTTGACACTGTTTCTGTTTCCTTATTACTCTCAAAGCTAGAAGCTATAGGTGTGCGAGGTATTGTACTGGAAATCTTTAAAAGTTATTTGTCAAATCGCACGCAATGCGTAAAAATTGATACGTACGTGAGTGATATGGCAAGTCCTAATTTTGGAGTGCCCCAAGGAAGTGTTTTGGGCCCTACGCTTTTCCTCATATATATAAACACTCTGTGTACTAAAAAACTACCTAATTGTAAAATAATAACCTACGCAGATGACACAGCTTTGTTGGTATATGGGGAAAACTGGGACCGGGCTCGTCACTACGCTGAATTTGCACTAAGAGAAATAATGGTATGGCTGAACTCGAATTTATTAACCCTAAACCTTGAAAAAACCAAGTATGTAACTTTTTCGGCTAGAAACAACACCATACCCCCACCGGATTCGTTTTGTTTAAGGGCGCATACCTGTAGCACACAATCCATAATGTGTAGCTGTATACCTCTTGCATTGGCTAAAGAAGTTAAGTACCTAGGAGTTACCTTGGATTGTACACTAAGTTGGCATTCGCATGTAAATAACCTAGTCGTCCGGGTGAGAAAGCTGATATTTGTGTTTAGGAAGTTGAGACACTGTGCTGATCCGGAAACATTAACATGTGTATACCATGCTCTTGCACAATCAGTCATGTCATATTGTATTGTAGCTTGGGGTGGCATAGGTCCAACCTCCATGATACGACTAGAGCGTGCGCAAAGGGCAGTTTTAAAAGTAATGACCAAAAAGCCCCAACGGCACAGCACTACACTCTTATATAAAGAATGTTCGGTCTTAACCGTTAGACAACTGTTTGTCTTAAATGTTGTACTCCGTCGTCACTCAGGTTTGTCAGATGAACATGATGTACGGCGGATAGTACGAAGTAAGAAGAGGGTCTGCAAAATAGAAACCCATAGAACAGCACTTGCGGCGAGACAATACTATATAATAAGCACTCGTATTTACAATACAATAAATCAGAAACTTAAAATTCACAGACTGCCAATCACCCTTTTGAAAAATAAGATCAAACCTTGGCTTCAAAGTCTCACGTACACTGAAACAGAAGAACTGATTAAATAGAAAGTGAGTTACGCATACAAAACGCACTACACACTCACGCGCGCACACACACACACACACACAAACACACAAACACACACACACACACATGAATTGTTTAATTTGTATATTATCATTATTTCATTCTTTTAATTTTCTTTTATTTTTATTTTTTACATTTATATTTTTGTAGTTTTTAAAATATGTTTTTCCCGATTCAATTTGATTATTATTATTTAACCAATCAAATATTCTAAAAATATGGAGTAACTACTTAAGGATGGAGGGCGCTGACAGCTGTCATACAGTTAATACTAGTTCAGTTGTCAACGTGATCCAAATGGAATTGAATTTTACGTTTTTTAGACTCTAAGTAGAACCATTGTGAATCCGTTGTTTTTAGAAATCAATAAACTATTATTATATTATTATTATGTATCTCGCTGAGATTCACGGGCTTTACCCGGACCTTTGAAAGGCTTGCATGGGGACATGGGTCCAACACGTAGAGGCCCTTTGCGAGAAGTTAATGTTATGTAAGCCACCTGCTGAGATCACTTACTGAAAATGAAGAAACATAACCAGCGAACTGACCCCGGCAGGTGCAAGGACTATTGTAAATTATGGAAAGAAAACAAGGGCTATGCAAATGAGGTTTGATGGACAAAAACTGGACTATTTCAAAGGGGACGGACACCGGCCATAATTAGTGATACCTAATTACCCGTGGCCGGCGGTGACTCGCCGCTTACTAGATGGGCCCTCAAACGGTCGTCCTAGGACAACTGAGGGCAACACCGGTGTGAGCGGCTCAGGGGTGTAGAGAGGTGTGCTGCGCTTTCTCCGAAGTTACTCGCGGCGTTATGCCCTTTAACACTTCCACCCCTGGAGTACATCGATGTAGGAACGCATTATCTTCCTACGTCGATATAGCTCTCACGGCTCCTCTCTGGACGGCCAATTAAGGCTAGCCAGAGCCGAGAGTCCTGCGGGCACCCTTCGGTTTCCACTCGACCGACGAAGACACGCCGAGTTGGGGGCCCTGACCGACTCTCTGAAGCACTCGGGTCCGTGGTGTCGTTACTCACCAACAGCTCGCCACTATTATTATTATTATTATTTCCGTGCGTTCAAGCGTTTTTGCCATACCTATTACTGGAATTAAATATGAGGCTCACAAATAGGCCCTGTTAATAATTTTTCGTGACTTGACGTGCTTTACAACTGGGCTTATCCTAGTTGTAGTCTCCTTTTCTATGGCTGGTCTGCCAATTATTTTATTTTTTGTGTCTCCCGCTTTGCAAAGGAGGGTAGTGGGATTTTTATTTTTACTACCCCTCCTGTTTTTCTTTCTAATTAAATTTGTTGCGGGTCCCAAGGCAATTAAAGTGCTCCCGAGACACCCGAAGGTTCAAACCTTGGTGTCATTTAAGGAGACTATTGTGGATCCTGGCTTATAAGAGTTACAATGGTGGAAATTAGTGGCGGGCTTATTCCCACTTAAAAAAAATATACTACCGAATAATTGCAATTCAACCAAAAATACTCCTTTTAATATCACACAATCCCGCCATGAAGGATCGCCTTCAATGACACACCCGCAGCGTAAACCATAGATTATGAATTTTCATCGCCATGATAACTCCTATACAGCCTAAAAATACAATTTTCAGTACAACGGAGTTATAAGTGGTGAAAATAAATAAAAGTAACGGTACTTTGAACTTAATACCGTAATTCATTAGATAAAATATGTCAATAAAATATACTGTTAGTTCGTGGCTCGCAATATTTTACATTAGTACGCAAATATACTGTAATTTATTTATTTTATGCAGGTAAACGTTTATTTAAGGTTGATGACTCAATACCTAGTCATCATTGAGGAAATATGCTTTTGGAAGTTTGCATTATTTTAATCTTTTCAACTTCCGGCTTTTGTAATAACGTTTCAAAACAAAAATCTAACGACCATAGAACAAAAGAAACATTCTTAATAAAAAAACAACAAGAAATTACAACCGACCATGAAACTACTAAAACATACTTTTCTAATATATTAGAAATTTTTAGTATATAACCCGATTTAGTTAATTTTATAGCTACAAAGATTCCTGATATAAAATATTTTAACGCTAATTGATTAGCTATACAACTCTTTTTTGTTTTCGTTCTCATCAAAACACATAAGAAAAAATGATTAAATTAATTTATATTTATTAGAATCTGTAATTACAGACTGTTTAAAATCGTCAAGATTGGTTCGGAATTTTGATTAGCTGGGAAGAACCGGGTACCCCCTTGTTCGTTCTCTCCGGTAATTGTTTATAGTGTATTTAACTGTGGGACCATAACTACACTGTCAAGTTTATAGTAAATCTTGATCTCAACTAATTTGTTCCTTTAAAAATGAAAGTCACTACACTAGGATTCCTGTGGCATTTTCAGACATGTATGTCACAAACCCAATACTCAGAACGAAACAAACATTTGCCACCCATAGATTTGTCCCGTGCGATGATTAAACACAAAACTACTTGGCTAAGTGTTGGCTTGGCTGAGTGGCGATTGCTGATTGCTGAAACAACTAAATCAAGCTATGGGTTGTTTGTTTGTATATATTTGCCCTTCATTTACGTAAGAACTGAAACTGGATCGACGTATTTTTTCGCTGGCATATTTGATAGGCGATGGTATATTCGAATGATTGCCTCTTTTAGGGACCGAATGTGTCCCACTGCTGGGCAAAGTTCTCTCCCTCCTTCCTCCAACGATCTGTATCCATTATCAATAATGGCCATTCCGTTTGATATGCGTGGAGGTCATCGCGCCACCACTTTCTGGGCCTGCTTTTGGGACGATGACCTTGTTTGACCTTATCACGTATATAATAAATAGGTAGTACATAATATAATAAATAAATAGTACATAATAAACATTTTACATATTTAAAAACTTACGAGTAGATCGAAATAAACACTTGTGGATCACATATTAAATTGTGTCCTTCGTTCTCGATATAAACAATATGCAGCTCTCTTGACTCACTCAGCAGCCGTGCGCATCTTTAAATTACTGCCATAAGTATCAGAGTAGCTTTTTAACTTATCGAAGAGCAAAGATTTTTGCAAAACTCACCCTTTCCCAATGGTTACACCACTTAAGTTGTAATGGTGTCAATTCTAATAATTAGCAAAGAGACAACCCATCCATCATTTTATATTTTTGATGATATGTTAATTTTAATTGATATATTTCAGAGATACTGACACCAAATAATTACTCTATTTGTATCAAACCTATTATTACATTGAACCAACTGAGCTATTCCACATTCCTTTGATAATTTTCATCTGTAATTATGAGTGGCAAAGTCGCTTTTATATTGTTTCACCGCTCAATGAAACATGCAAGTATTCCCTTCAGTTCTTCCAAACATACATATTAGACAGACTCTTGATTAGAGAAATATGTAAATATATCACCATCTTTATCATACTCACAGTGTAAAAAAGGATGACAACAAATCTTTAGCCTACACCAACAAAAATTTATTCATCTTTATTCTGTGTACTCCAAAATTTACGCTAATATGTTACTTTGGAGCAAATTTCGGTGTAATGCTCCCTCTTTGGTATGTGGCGGAATAATATCAACATCTTTCTGCTTTTTGGCTCATTATGTACCTATTCATCAGTATGAAAGGATTTTACATTTAATGTTAGCAGGCAGGATATAGTCGCCCGTAAAACGATATTGCTTGTTTGCTTGATTCGCATATATTATTTTGCAAAAAACTGGCATGTCGGATTGATTAAATTAAGCACATTGATAACTTGAAAACCATAGATGAATTACTTGTATAGATAGAGCATTACGCATGCGAGAACATCATAAAATGATGTACCCATAGCAAGCACACATTGACAGGTTTTGAACAAATCGAACAGTAGCATCACGCACACATAGAGCGTAACTGAGGCCGCTTATAGGGGCCATTGTTATTAACAATGTTCAGTCTAGACAAAATTCAATGAAACCTAATTGCCTAATTGTATAGTCAACAGAAGAAACTTGAGTTCTTTAGTAATTTCTTATGTTCTTTTTCAAAATTGGATTTTATTTGAAGTTGATTATTTGAGACCGTCACCTGTTTATTTTCTCAATTTATCTACTATATGAATGATTCCTGTATTGTGGGTGCTCCTATGTGAAATTTTTATTTGTAAGCCCTAACAAACAAAAATTTCACATACGCAATATAACAAATACTTTTATGTCACAGAAAGATTTGTTCCATGCCGAAGTCAAGCCCGTGGCTATTTGATTATGAGAGTCATGTGTGCTACGCACCAATCACTAGACCAAACCAACGTCAAATAGTTGACAGTGGTGAGATAGGTTGGTCTATTACTTTAAATGTATTTTTGAATAGCAATTAAATTTTGCAACCACATACACAAAATATTCAAAACAGAACGGAGCAAAATTAATCAACATTTCTATTATTAATACCTTTCAAATCCAATATTTCTATCTTCACCAACGTTCCAACGAAGTTTGAACAATGTAACATGACATAAGCATTGTTGAACACGCATTTGAACAAAAGCTACTCAAGTATTCACCTTGGTACATAAAAGCTTCAAAATTTTAAGGTAAGTAATATCCACTGGAGGTTTATGTAAATAATTGTACTTAATATTTGAGCCTACAATGTTAAGTAGGAATAAATCTTATAGCATTCAGATTAAGGTTCATTTTGTCAGCTTATTTAGTTATAGTTTAATTAAAATGTGGGGTGAATATTATCAAATGTCAAACGTGTTATTATAGAATTGTTAATTTAGAATTTTTTAAGTTAAATTAATTGTTTTTTGGTGAATTTATGTTGTTTTATAGTTAAAATTTTTAAAGTTCTTCGTAGTTATGACTTTTGTAAAGTCTTTTATTGTTGTGTTCCTAAATCCTGACGCACTTTTTTTGTTTTTAAACGCTAACATATGATTTTGAGATGGGTACACATTAGATAAAGATCACAATATTGTAACAATGGACACAATGTTGATCGTGGGTAATGGCATATTATAAAGAAAATACTGCTATTTTAACTCGCTTTCTCTCTTCCAAAATGTTGCAATAACTGGACCTCAATTTATTATTAAATTATTAGTATAGTTCACAATTAATGCAATATTTCTCCTCCTCTCCTGAAGATCTTTACCTAATTCGGATATTTGGTATTTTAGTTCTATTACTGAGTCTTGGCAAGCGCAGCGTGGGACGGCCGCCTGCCAAATGGACTGACGATCGCAGGAAGGCGTTGGACCTACATAGTGGGTATTGTTGGTCTGGATAACAATGGGGAGGCCTATGTTCAGTAGTAGATTTATGCTGAGATGATGACTGAGTTAATACTTCTTTATTCGACTAAGTCACAAAAAGCAGCAATTCGAGTCAATACCAAAATTATTTTCTTATAAATAGAGTTTATAAATACATAGCCTATTCTATAACCCATAAAATATGCTACAAAATATATGAAAATATCCATATTAGTATAATTCAAAGTTACACCTACACAAAATCTTTGTGGTATATTCATAACTGAACTTCGTACAAATTCAGAGAAAAAGTGCGATTGCCTTTTAAATTTATTTAATTTAATTTGATTTTCTCTCTTTGTGGTCCAAATAATACCAGGAATTTTGTAAAAAAATATATACTTACAGGCAAAATATTTAATTTATGTGAAATAGTTGATATCGTTTATTAATATGATTATTATTATTGTTTCTATATTATTATGAGACGAACTATGAGAGTAGAGAACGCCAGAGAGATATATAAGGAAAGAGCCTGATGGAACTCTGTACTCGCTGTCTACCCCGTAAGGGATCTGGCGTGATGATATAGATAGATATTTAGATAGAATATGATTATTTTGTATACATTTCTACTTTTATACATCTAATTTATATCATTTTATATTTTACAAATTCAAAAAAGAATGTGTACATAATATTATGTACACATTCTTTTTTGAATTTAACATCATATAATGTTAACTAACTGATTTGTCTAACACTTAACATTTTATTTACAATAGAATAAATGTTACAATTTACACTAAGACAATAGATACATTTTGACAGCTATGATGTTAGATACAAAATATATATTGAAGCATTTGTATTATATACTTAAATGATTGTAATTAAAATTATATCTATCTATTCTATGTGGTTCCAGGTTACGAGTAGATTTAATTGGATATGTATGTGTATATATAGTTACTGTTTTGGGTTCTTTGTAAATATAATCTGATTAGCAGTTTTGTCTTGTGTCAAGGATAATGAATAACCACAACTTTGTAGGATATAGATACAATAACTAACAAAAATATGTAAACATTTTAGTACTTAATTTTTTTTACAACAATTTTATCATCTAACTTTGAAGTCATGTTTACAAAGACTTATGTTTTTATATACGTGTGTATTGTTACTATGTCAACGTCCTAAAAGTTTTAATATTGTATGTATATTGTACGTGACTGTAAAATGCGAGTGCTAGGATTTATGAAGCAGACGTAAACAATATTCATATACCTAGATAGATTTGAGATGTCAGAATCAAGTCAAGTCATTGGGATATCGTCAAATTACGAATTTCAAAAGGATATGTCTACACTCTACGTAGGTGCAGTTATTCACTATCGTCGTCTTGTATGTAGATTTAGACGTATTTATGTAAATTAGAAGTGTACCGAAATGAGCATTTTTAATACGTGTTATGTATTAAGATACGATACAAAGTTCTCAAAAGCTGGTAATTCCTTGAACCCTGATTATGTGTTCTTTATTTTATTAATAACTTATCCACACATCGGAAATGATTCCTGTGTCGGGGATGCGTGTACAAACATAAATCTCACATACATAAATACGCAGACCGAACTTAATATTTCTGATTCATACAAGGATTTGTTCCGAGTTAGGAAAGAGCCCGCAAGTACTAGATCCAGTGATTGGAGCGACCATTAGAGCAAGCTGTTGTCTATTTTCCCACTGCGGGGCATTTTCTCTCTCTATCTTTGTTAACGTTTTCTCTGGCTTTTGATATATTATTTAGCTATAATGATTTTTATTGATTTTATGTAAGTATAATCCCCTCATTTTTTATCCGATAAGAAAAGAATAACTATGAGCCCTAATACTATCGGCAACGTGAGGGTGTTCACAGCCCACCTCTTCTTTCTTTGCTTGGAGAGTATAACTCAGGGTCTTTAGTTTTTATAAGTAACTCTTATTAGTTTTATTTTCCCATGCGTTTACATTTTTCCATACAATTTTGGTTGCGTTTGTGGCGATTGATGTGCGTAGTGATCACGAGGTTCAATCCTAGGACTGTCAAAATTGAATTTTTCTATATAAAAAATTCCAATATCAGTTCTCGCCGACAAAAAGTATGTCCGCAAAGCACATCTCTGCTACCCCTTCCTTGATGAATAATAACTACAGCGTAGTTTTTACAAGGAAGAGTTATCTGATTAGTTTTTGTTTCTCGTGGGCTACCATTTCCTCGTACATTTATTCTATATTAAAATTTCCGTGACACTATTTTCTCAGCAGCCCTATACTAAATGTGCTCTCGGAAAATCAATATAAAGTGTAAAAAGTTTGTTCGACGTTACTTAGGAGCAATTTCTTCGCCTATGGAAATTTGAACCTCCACCTTCTTTCTTTATTCTTTATTGTATACACTGGGATGGAAATAATTTTACAATTTAAAAGTATACAGAAGGCGAGCTTAACTCAAATATGAGTTATCTTCCAGCTAACCATAGAGTGTTGAGAGATGAGAAAGTGAAATAAGAGGGCAGTTATACAATATAATGTTAATAGAAAATAGCATTGAAATAAATACTATATTTTCAAATATAAATACATATACTCAGTTACTTACTATACAAATATTAAATACATATAATTATAATACATACATAAACATACATACCTAAATAAATCAGGATAGAAAATGTTCCTCGATTCTTCTTCTGAAAACATCCAAAGATGAGCTCGCACGAATGGACTGTGGAAGTAAGTTCCACAGACGCACAGCACGAACAGTGAAGGATCCATCGTAACGACTAGAAGAATGAAGAGGAGCACGAAGAAGGAGAGATTTAGCTGCACGGCAGGGATAATCCCTTGGAACAAGAAAGTCAAAACGCTCCCTGAGGTAAACAGGGGATTTAGGATTATGTAAAATGGAGTAGAGTAACGAGAGAATGTGCAAGTCCCGTCGTTGTCGAATAGGTAGCCATTTTAATTTCGCCCGATACTCTGATACATGATCAAATTTACGTAATCCGAAAATGAAACGAATACACAGATTCTGGAAGCGTTCGAGCTTATAAACAACATTTCTCTGTAGATACTTTGTGAAATATTATCTATTTTCTTGTCCTTATAACACGGGAGAAGGGAGTTTCTTAAAATATTTCATTACACAAGTAGCATTATATCACACATTCTCGCTGGTGTTTAATATTTTAGAGAACATGGAGAGAACAGTGACAAATTTTTGACATTAATTTCTGAGCAGGATATAAGTTAAAGTAAAGTTGAAAAGTTTGTTGAAGTTGTATCATATTTTGCGGAATATAAGCTGTTTCTTCAATCAGAAAGATAAGAGAAACTGTGTAGATGATTGCTAAGTAATAATTCCATGTATGGAAAAATATTGTGCATATTTGTAGATAGAGTGTACATGGTAAAGCTTAATTTTGTCAAAGTATTTTGGTCCCAATGGGATGGGAGAAACTTAAAGCTTAATTTCACCTGTGCTTGCTTTTTTATTGGTATCGCTATTTCATTTTGCCAATAATTGTATTGTAAACGTATAACATACGATGCATCCCACTTTATTTACTTATCCATCTATATCATCGCGCCAGTTCCCTTGCGGGGTAGGCAGAGTCCCAACAGGTTCTTTCCTTACAGGCCTCGCTGGCGTCCTCCACTCTCATAGTTCGTCTCATACACGCTCGCCGGTTACCGGTAAGATGAGACGCGGTCTATTCGGTCATGGTAAGATAGTCTAGGTCTTCTCCGGTGCCTACATCCTTCCAGTTTCACATTGTATATCTTTCGCATTGTATACTTTATTTAGCAGAAGTAAATTATGCTATCTCTTTAATAAACCTATATCAAAGAACGAAAAGCGGATGACGAACCAGTAACCTTTGCCTAAGTTATTTTCAACTGCAGTAAATATAAAATCATCCTTATCACCTCTTTTTTCAACCGTACGCGCTTATTAACCTCCAACCTTTTTATTTTCATTGACAAAAATAGCCGACCGTATTTTTAGATAGAGACAATCGATTCCAGTTCATCCCAGCTAGGGCAATAATACGTCTAGACTAAACAAAATGTAACCTGAATATTGTATACCTTTTTTTTTTTTTTTTTTTTTTTATCGCAGGGAAAACCCTTTATGGGTACCCGTCCGCGTTCGGGGGACGCGGAGGGGTTATGTCGGAGTCCTTGATCCATCAACACTCGGGGCCGTAGCCCCGGCTGTTGATGGACCAAGTGTACCGACTAAAAACCCTGCGGTGACACCGTCTTCGTCGCGATTGTCGGGGACCACGGGATCGCTGTTAGGCACGCACCGCGGCCCCGACGCGACCTGCCCTGTTGAGGGCCCACCTTGGGAGTCCAGCTCCCTGCGTACTTTCGTACGTCCTTCCCCTACGTAGACGCCGCGTTGATGTCACCCAACGCGGCGTCTCCCTCTCGAGCTGGGAGGCAGACTCCCCCGAGTCTGCCACCCAGGTAATTCGGTAGAGACACCCGTGTACCCGGACTTTGACATCCGAGGCCATGGGTATCTCCACGCCCCCTCGCGCCACACGCGCGCGAACCGTCCAGCCGCCGCCGCACCGCCCCTCTGGCGGCATGCAGCAGCAGCCGGTCGGCCCGGTTCGGCCGGGCTAGGGACCCGAAGGGGCCCCACCGCCCAGCAGGTGGTCGGGAGATTACGCAAACCTACACCGACCACCAGACCACCAAGCCGATCTGCGCCACACCCCTAAGGGCAGGCGCCCGAACGGCTCCCTACCAGGGGCGGCGCCACCTGCTGCACCCAACTCTCTCTCCCAAGGGAGAGCGAGGGGGCAACCAGGCGGCACACCCACACCCTTGCGCCTAAAAGGCGCGTGAGCCTTCCAGCCACCACTGCGCCGCCCCTCTGGCAGCAAGCAGCAGCGGCCGGTTGGCCCAGCACGGCTGGGCTAGGGACCCAAAAGGGCCCCACAGCCCAGCGGGCGGTCGGGAGGTCATTCCCTCTACAAAAATGCACGGCGCACACTAGCGCCGCGCTGACCTCGACCGACCACCCAAACGACAGGCGCCACCTGCTGCACCCCACGGAGGGGCGCAACCAGGCGCCACAACCTTCCAGCTAAAGCCGGGGGAAAAAGGAAAGGGGGGGACGGGACCGAGCGGGGAAGGGGTAAGCGCATGACTGTTTCTGTTATGTCTGTTCAGAAGGACCAGACCAATAGCAGGCAGCAACCGCAAGCAGGATACAGTCACACTTGCCTTGGGGATCGTCGCGACAGTGCGCTACTCCCAAGACCACGCCAAATTGCTTGCCGGGACAGACAAGCAAAATAGGCGAGAAGCTATACCACTGCGCCTCGAAGGACGCGTGTGGTGGGATAGCCTTTCGCCCGCCCGAATATTGTATACCTAATGTAAGTTGTATACTCACCTCACAGGTCTGGAAGAGGATGTTCGGATCAAGTCTTCTCACTCCGCAACATCGTAGAGAAGCATCTGGCAGTGAGGCGGAAGGTTTTCTACGGTTTTGTAGATCTGGAGAAGGCATTTGACAGAGTTGTGCGAAAGAGACTTTGGGACATTTTGCCAGGGTATGGTATCGATGGCACTCTGTTGCGAGCCGTCCAGTCCACTTATGTGGACTGCAAGGCATGCGTACGGGTGGGTGGTAACAGGTCACCCTGGTTTGACGTTAAAATCGGCGTCAAGCAGGGTTGCGTGTTGTCCGCTAGACTGTTAATAATATATCTGGACAAAAGTCTTCAAAGACTGAAAGCGATGAATGAAGGTGTACAAATGGGTGACTTAGTGGTAAACCATCTACTTTATGCAGATGACGCGGTTTTAATAGCGCCAACAGCCACTGATCTGCAAACACTAGTCACAGTTATGAAAGACGTCTGCATGATCAATGGCTTACACTTGAATGTGAAGAAAACCAAGATTATGGTTTTTGAAAGGGAAGAAAGCAGAACGAATGTAAGGATTGTGGTTGGTAACGATGTGCTGGAGCAAGTGAATGAGTTTGTATATCTTGGATGCGCCTTCAGTAAGGATGGGAAATACACCGCTGACATAGAGAGAAGAGTGAGTGCAGGGAACAGAGTGAATGGTGCGATGGGAAAGCTACTCGGGAGCCGGCACTTAAGCCATAAGGCGCAGCTGGCCATACATAACGGAGTTCTTGTCCCAACGCTGTTATATGGTAGCGAGAGCTGGGTATGTAAGAAGGAGAATGAAAGTAGGATAAATGCGGTAGAAATGCGAGCTCTGCGGAAGATGTGCGGAGTGAAGCTGACCGACCGCATTAGCAACAGCATAGTAAGACAGCGAGTAGGTATGAAAGATAGTATCGGTGTAAAGATGAGAAAGGGCATGCTCCGTTAGTTCGGGCATATAGAAAGAATGCCAGAGGAAAGAATGACAAAACAGATATACAATGTGAAAGTGGAAGGATGCAGGTACCGAGGAAGACCTAGACTATCTTACCACGACCAAATAAACCGAGTCTTATCTGATGGAAAAGTCAAGAGTCTCCGTAACCGGCGAGCGTGTATGAGACGAACTATGAGAGTCAAGAAAGCCAGAGACGTATGTAAGGAAAGAACCTGTTGGAACTCTGTACTCTCTGCCTACCCCGCAAGGGATCTGGCGTGAGGTTATAGATAGATAGAAGTTGTATAAATGATTCAAAGCTACTCGTTAATTGTGCACACATTGAGTAAATAAGCTGAAAATCTTACATTTGTTTTCTTCCAACTCAATCCCATACGTCTACATTAGAGAACAAAGAAAGACTGCCCTGTGACTGTTTTGTGATGTACAGCTTGATTTTTTTTAATCGTAGCCCTACAATAGAAATTATTCATGAGTCGTGGGTGTGTATGCGATATTGAATTTCACAAACACAAAATCTGAGCCGAAACAAATATTTTGTGGGTATGTGCACGTGCGGGGATCGAACCCGCAACTACTTGATCAAATAGGCTGCTCAGCCTTAATCTCTTAACTACTGGACCAAACATTGTATCGTATAAGACACATTTACCCGTTAACCGTGACGGCCTCGTTATTCTATCGTTCTAGCTAGTTCGTTCGTTAAAACTTGTACGAAAATGCCTGTTACCGATTCACCTGGTTGTTCTGGTTGATTTGGTGAGTATAAAGATCTTCTTAGTCGTCGACCTCTTTTGTTGCTTTTTATAAAAAAACATAGCCCCACACTAGGATTTATTTCAGTGCCGTAGGTGCGTTTACAAACATGAAAATTCAGATACACACAAAGATTAGTCTAGTGCGGAAAAGAAACGTGCGACTATTAGACACGATGGGCGGAGCGGCTTAATCTCTTAATCACTGCGCTAAATCGTACGTCAACCTAGCCGCCCGCTAACCTGGTTTGTAAATGTTGCTTGTTGCGCCACCTCTACTCTACAAGCAAAACTGACAAACCAGATCAGAACGGACACTCAAACCATAGATCAATGCACCAAAAGTAGTTCACCCTATATATTACACCGCCCTATATATACTTAATAAACATCTTTTAAGTATGACCTTATTATTTTTATTTTCTTACACCATTTTGACGTGATTCCGTGGCTGCGCGAATATCGGGAAAACCACCACTTTATGGCACAGTTAAATTTGAAACGGCAGTATTTTAAGAGGTAATACCTGTGAGATCAACCGATATTGGATAAAGCAACTGGTGCGAGCTGGAATATAAATAGCTCTTTGGTTGGGGAATTTTTATGGTAATTATTTATGGGGTATGGAGCTGATGGTAAGTAGAGATATGTTTGGTAGAGGTGACTGTTGCTTCGTTAACGATAAAGGTTCAACAACCTTGTTTCTACTTGGACCCTTTAGTTCGATCATCCAAGGACCTACGGGCAGTCCCTATTTACTTTGGTAAGTATAAATTAGAAGTGATATTAATTTTAAAATTTTACGTGAAACAGCTTTGTAGGTGCAGTGGGGTATAGTGGGATTAACGATCACAAGGTTCTGAGGTTGGTCAATGTGAAATCAGGGATTTCCATGGAAATATTTTCAGTAGCAAACTGGACATAAATGCAGAATCTATATTCCCAATTTAATAGGTAGCAACCTGTAAGCGAATGCTGAGAATAAGTTGGACTCAAAAAGCCACCAACCAAGAAGTTCTGCGACAAGTCAATCAAGAACGGGAACTTATGGCCCTCATAAAATGACGAAAAACTGCATATATCGGTCACGTGCCCAGGCAGACAGTGACCGAGTGAAACCAGCCACAGTCGTCTCCCTGCTGTACTACCTTACTTAAGAGGAGTCACAGACAAGATTGGCTACATCTTGAAGCGTGCTTCGATTAAAACATTTTATAAGCCGCCGAAGAAGATCAGTCAGTTTTTACCATCTGTCAAGTGTCACACCCCTCTACAAGATGCAGGAGTATACAAGATTGATTGTGAATGTGGTCTCTCTTACATAGGACAAACAAAAAGACCAGTAAAAACTCAGGTTAAAGAGCACATAGCTGACCTAAAACACGCTACACAACGTCGCTCAAAGAAGTCTGCAGTCTGTGAACATGTCCTTGACCGCACCCGCCATAACATTAGATTTGATAGACCACAAATCCTCGTGAAAGAACACCGATTTCTACCAAGGATGGTTCAAGAGGCTATTGAAATTAAAAAACATCCTAATTTCAATAGAGAAGATGGTTGGGTGCTTCCATCGACTTGTGATCCAGTAATTAATATAATCAAATCCAAAACCAAGCATAACACTGCAAGACCTCAAGACACCGTGAGCTCATTCTGCGTAGATTGGACCAACAAAAACAAAAATAATTAAGAAGTTTGAGGGTACCCCGGAACAACTATGCCTTTTGGAAGTCTAACACCTCAGTCCTTCCCGTAACCATGGGTGCTGCAAAGCACTCGAAACGTCGGGAACTTAAAAATCAAAATAAACCGCGATAAAATCCGAAAAAAATAGTTTTATTTCATGATAAATATCATCTTTTACAGGTCATTATAATAGGCAAAGTTGCCGGTAAAAGGCGTGTAGGTCGCAGAAAGAAGTCGTGGCTCCGTAACATCCGGGTGTGGACGGGAATTGCTAGCGCGGTACAGCTCTTCCGTGCCGCATAGGATAAGGACGAATTTTAAAAATTGATAGCTCACCTTCACTAGTTGAAGAGGCACCAGAAGAAGAAGAAGAACTTGTTAGCTATTAACTTCCAAGAAAGCAGGACTATTGTCCTGCTTTCTTGGAAGTTGACATCATCGGCAATTAAAAACACACAGTACATCTTTGCTACCCCCGCTTGGGGAATATATGCATGGTAATGGCTACTACGATGGTGTATCTTGTACGACATTATAATACCTAACGAAACATATGAACAACGCGAAAGTGGAAGGATGTTGGTAGCGGGGAAGATTAAGACTCTCTTATCGTGATCAAATAGATCGTATCTTATCTGAAGGGTGTGGCAAAAGTCTCCATATTCAGCGAGCGTGTATGAGACGGACTAACAGTAGAAAAAGCTAGAGATGTCTGTAAGGAAAAAACTCGTGGGAGTATTGTACTTTCTGATAACAGACTAGGGCGCTCGTAGCGCTTTGCGACCGTGGTGTTCTTAACGATTACCAAGGTTAAGCAGCGTTCGACTTGGTCGGCCTGAGATGAATGACCGTTTCTGGCATTTCATATTTGAGCATCTCAGTTCTTTGGAAGGCACGTGACGTGTACGTGGTAGTCGTTAAGCCAAGTTTATAGGCCTTATAGGCTTGATAAGTTCCAACAGCAAGTGGCCATAAACCTGCCTCCACCAATCCACACTAGGTCCGCGTGGTGGAGTATGCCCGCGAGTTGTGTTGAGAGAAGGCCTTTGCCTAGCAGTGAAACAGTATAGACTGATATTATATTATATATTATAAATCTATCTATCTATCTATCTATAACCTCACGCCAGATCCCTTGCGGGGTAGGCAGAGAGTACAGAGTTCCAACAGGTTCTTTCCTTACATACCTCTCTGGCTTCCTCGACTCTCATAGTTCGTCTCATACACGCTCGCCGGTTACGGAGACTCTTGACTTTTCCATCAGATAAGACTCGGTTTATTTGGTCGTGGTAAGATAGTCTAGGTCTTCCCCGGTACCTGCATCCTTCCACTTTCACATTGTATATCTGTTTTGTCATTCTTTCCTCTGGCATTCTTTCTATATGCCCGAACCAACGGAGCATGCCCTTTCTCATCTTTACACCGATACTATCTTTCATACCTACTCGCTGTCTTACTATGCTGTTGCTAATGCGGTCGGTCAGCTTCACTCCGCACATCTTCCGCAGAGCTCGCATTTCTACCGCATTTATCCTACTTTCATTCTCCTTCTTACATACCCAGCTCTCGCTACCATATAACAGCGTTGGGACAAGAACTCCGTTATGTATGGCCAGCTGCGCCTTATGGCTTAAGTGCCGGCTCCCGAGTAGCTTTCCCATCGCACCATTCACTCTGTTCCCTGCACTCACTCTTCTCTCTATGTCAGCGGTGTATTTCCCATCCTTACTGAAGGCGCATCCAAGATATACAAACTCATTCACTTGTTCCAGCACATCGTTACCAACCACAATCCTTACATTCGTTCTGGTTTCTTCCCTTTCAAAAACCATAATCTTGGTTTTCTTCACATTCAAGTGTAAGCCATTGATCATGCAGTCGTCTTTCATAACTGTGACTAGTGTTTGCAGATCAGTGGCTGTTGGCGCTATTAAAACCGCGTCATCTGCATAAAGTAGATGGTTTACCACTAAGTCACCCATTTGTACACCTTCATTCATCGCTTTCAGTCTTTGAAGACTTTTGTCCAGATATATTATAAACAGTCTAGCGGACAACACGCAACCCTGCTTGACGCCGATTTTAACGTCAAACCAGGGTGACCTGTTACCACCCACCCGTACGCATGCCTTGCAGTCCACATAAGTGGACTGGACGGCTCGCAACAGAGTGCCATCTATACCATACTCTGGCAAAATGTCCCAAAGTCTCTTTCGCACAACTCTGTCAAATGCCTTCTCCAGATCTACAAAACCGCAGAAAACCTTCCGGCCCACTGCCAGATGCTTCTCTACGATGTTGCGGAGTGAGAAGACTTGATCCGAACATCCTCTTCCAGACCTGAAACCCCCTTGTGCCTCGCACAACATTCCATCGGACTTTACGCGCATTCTCGCATTTATATTATAAATAACAGTCTTATCAAATCTTTTGACAAAACAAAATCAAGCCATTGACGAAGCCCATTCCCGGCTATCAGCATTATAAATAATTGATTTGATTCCAATCTCGTTCACAATTTTTATAGCTCGAGGTTGGCCCCAGCATCACCAAAATCTCTGTTATTTTTACCCATTTCTATACATTTCAGCAAATTGCGTTGAGTAATATTTGAATAAATATTTGAATAGATTATCTTTGAGGTGATAACAGCGCTTTTTATTTACCTACTATATTTAATCTTATGAAAATCGTAATGTTGTTTGAATTCATAATCTATCACTGTGATTTAAGCACATAAAGATTTGAGTTCTTGGACTTACACGAATATTATACTTAAAATAAAACTAATTTTCGGATTTTATTAAGAAAATAAAATAAACGCCGTCACGCCTATATTACCCAGATGGGGGTGGCAGCGTTGCTCTATATGCACCCACTTTTCGCCAATGATGTTATGTTCCCTGAAATAGGGGGCGAGCCTATTGCCAATATACCGGACACAATGCCAGACTCCGGACGGATACTGAAATTTTTTTTCGGAAAAGCTTTATTTTGTCTGACCTAAGATTTGCTGTAAGATGAGTATAAAATTACACTATCTCAATAGTCATCTAGATCAATTTCAACATAATTTAGGAGATTTAAGCGAAAAACAAGGAGAACGTTTCCACCAAGACATAAAAACGATGGAGAATAGATACCAAGGAAGGTGGGACACCCATATGATGGCCGACTATTGCTGGGGAATCATGCGAGATTGCACACGTCAGTCTCATTCTAGAAAATCACTTAAGAGGCAATTTCTTGATGTTTAATACCAATAAAATATTATTTTTTCCTGAAAACTGTATTTTTTGTATCTCGGGAACTCGAGCTGATAGAAAAAAACCGGTAACATTTTTGATATCACCATGTAAGACATACTTAAAATCAGGTCTAAAATCCCCGGCACCAAAATCGTTGTAGGCCTGTGTTATCATTTTTATTCTCCTTGAAGTGCCTATTTATTGCTGGAGATTGGCCGTTAGCTTTGCGAATCTGCCTCCGGCCACATGGAAAAACTTCTCTGCGCTAGCGATTCCGATCTACTCCCTAATGTTCCGCAGGCTTAATTTCTTCCATCGTCCAACGTGTTTTTATATCATCATCATGTGATATGTGAAGGCCGCGTGGTTCCCGGCTTAGAATAGGACCAACCCATCTCATCCCATCGGGTGTCGTACAAGGCGACTAAGGGAAAACTAGGGAATGGGCAGCAGCGTTCCTTTAACACTTCGACGACCAATAACTGCGCTCGCCAACCCGCCTGCCAAGCGTGGCGAGTATGGCAAACACCCCCAATTATGGAAGAAAGTAGAAAAACCAGGCCCCTAGTCCCCGGCGGTCCTGTTCGTCCTGGCCACGGTAGCAGCCATGGTAACGACAGGACAAGGGGTGCTAAGAATCTCCGGCAGAGATTCGGCTACCACCAAAACCGAAAATTGGCCCTGGTGACATACAACGCACGCACATTGAGGACAGATGAGAAGCTAGTTGAGCTGGAAGAAGAGTTAAACAAGTTGCGGTGGAGTATTGTTGGTTTATCGGAGGTCCGAAGAGAGGGCGAGGACACGATAACCTTAAAATCCGGCAACTTGTTTTACTACCGGGAGGGCGAACAGCAGTCCCAAGGTGGTGTCGGATTTATCGTCCACAAGTCACTCATAAACAACGTTGTGTCCATCACTAGTGTGTCGAGCAGGGTAGCGTACCTGATACTCAGAATATCCAAAAGATATTCGCTGAAGGTCATACAGGTCTACGCACCGACCTCGGCATACTCAGATGATGACGTCGAAGTTATGTATGAGGACATTAGTAGAGCCATACATACTTCCAAAACACACTTTACAGTGGTTATGGGTGACTTCAATGCGCGGCTGGGCAAACGGGGCGATGATGAGTTCAGAGTGGGGCAATTTGGATATGGGCAGCGCAACCCCAGGGGTCAGAGGCTGGCCGAATTTCTGGAGAAAGAGGGACTCTTTATGATGAACTCTTTCTTCCGGAAGCCGCCTCATAGGAAATGGACCTGGATGAGCCCTGATGGTTCCACAAAAAATGAGATAGACTTCATCATGAGCACCAAGCGACAAATATTTAATGATGTCTCCGTGATTCATAGGGTAAAAACCGGCAGTGATCACCGAATGGTCAGAGGCACATTAAATATTAATGTCAAAATGGAAAGATCGCGTCTGATGAAGTCTACGCTCCGACCTACTCATGCATATATCCAAAACCCCGAGAACTTTCAACTCGAATTGTCAAACCGCTTCGAATTGCTAGACAGCAGCGCATCAGTGGACGAAATCAACAACAGGCTGGTAGAGACTGTTCATACGGTCGGGTCCAAGTATTTTAAGACCCACCGTAAAAATAGGCCTCAAAAACTATCTGACTACACCCGAAACCTCATGGCTGAGCGACGTTCCATGACGCTCCAAACCTCCGATGATGCTAAGTCCTATAGGCAGCTTAATGGACAGATATTGAAGTCCTTGCGACACGACTTACGGTCCTTCAATGCAAGGCGTATTGAGGAGACCATAGAGCAGAACAAGGGCTCTAAAGTGTTCGCAAGAGACGCGTCTATTGGGCAGAGCCAGTTGACGAAGCTGAAGACGGAGGACGGAAACGTAACGTCAAATAGGTCAGAGGTGCTCAGGGAGATAGAGAGGTTCTATGGACAGTTATATACCTCAGTAGCTAAACCTGTTGTTGACTTGGTAAAAGACCCAAAAGCCAAGCTAACCCGACACTACACTGAAGATATCCCAGACATCAGCCTGTGCGAGATTAGGATGGCTCTCAAACAACTAAAAAACAACAAAGCGCCGGGTGAAGACGGAATTACTGCAGAACTTCTGAAGGCGGGCGGATCGCCGGTACTTAAAGTCCTTCAGAGGCTATTTAAGTCCGTCTTGCTTGAAGGGAAAACGCCGGAAGCATGGAACAGGGGTGTGGTGGTGCTGTTTTTCAAGAAAGGTGATAACACCTTATTGAAGAACTATAGGCCCATCACACTGCTGAGCCATGTTTATAAGTTGTTTTCGAGAGTCATTACGAATCGTCTCGAACGAAGGCTTGATGACTTCCAGCCTCCCGAACAAGCCGGTTTCCGGAAAGGTTTTAGTACCATAGACCACATACATACGCTGCGGCAGGTTATACAGAAGACTGAGGAGTATAATCGGCCACTATGCTTGGCGTTTGTGGACTATGAGAAAGCCTTTGATTCGATCGAGACTTGGGCGGTTCTTAGATCTCTCCAGCGATGCCGCATTGACTATAGGTACATCGAAGTGTTGAAGTGCTTGTATAATAACGCCACCATGTCAGTCCGAGTACAGGGGCAGTGCACGAAGGTGATCCCCATAAAAAGAGGAGTAAGACAGGGAGACGTCATTTCTCCGAAACTGTTTACGGCCACCTTAGAGGACGCCTTCAAGCTCTTGGAATGGCAAGGACTTGGCATCAACATCAATGGCGAATACATCACTCACCTTCGATTTGCCGACGACATTGTGGTCATGGCGGAGTCGCTGGAAGATCTAGGACGAATGCTCGGTGATCTCAATAGAGTATCCCAACAAGTGGGTCTTAAAATGAATATGGACAAAACAAAAATAATGTCTAACGTCCATGTCGTACCCACCGCACTCACCGTTGGGAACTCTACTCTTGAAGTTGTCGACGAATACATTTACCTGGGACAGGCAGTCCGGTTAGGTAGGTCCAACTTTGAGAGAGAGGTCAATCGACGAATCCAACTCGGCTGGGCAGCGTTCGGGAAACTGCGCAACATCTTCTCATCCAAAATACCTCAGTGCCTAAAGACTAAAGTGTTTAGTCAATGTGTGTTACCAGTGATGACATATGGATCAGAGACGTGGTCTCTTACAATAGGTCTCATAAAAAAGCTCAAGGTTGCTCAGCGAGCTATGGAAAGAGCTATGCTCGGCGTTTCTCTACGTGATCGAATCAGGAATGAGGAGATTCGTAGAAGAACCAAGGTCACCGACATAGCCCTCAGGATTAGCATGCTGAAGTGGCAATGGGCTGGCCACATAGCGCGAAGATCGGACGGGCGTTGGGGCAGAAAGATTCTAGAGTGGAGACCACGTATTGGCAAGCGCAGCGTAGGACGACCGCCTGCCAGATGGACCGACGATCTTGTGAAAATCGCAGGAAATCGTTGGATGCAGGTGGCATCGGACCGGTTACGCTGGAAAGCGATTGGGGAGGCCTATGTTCAGCAGTGGACAAGTATAGGCTGAAATGAAATGATGATGTGATATGTTATTATTGAGTCAAAAATTTGGTGACGACCTAAAAAAAGTAGGGTCGGTCCCGCGACTTCCAGTGATTGGAATGATTTGATGGTTTTTGGGTACTAACTAGATCAAGATGTTGTTATAGGCAGTCATCGTCCAAGAGCGTATGCCGTAACTCGGTAGTCACGGTTTCCATTTCCCATGAAAAAATCTTAGTATGAATAAAAAAAAAATTGCTGAAGCATGAGTCTTTATGTATACCAAATTCATGTTGGTGACATCACCCACGGCTCAACAAGAAAAACCTTATAAAGCGAAAGATTTCACAAAGTCAGCCCTTATTTACATCTGGCTACAAAGAGTTGTAACTTAAATTATACATCTCCATAATACCTTATCACAAACACTAATTCATAATCACAATGAACCTTGTTTACGACAGTCAGTTATAACAACAACATTATAATCAAGATGAGCAAGCATTAAACCTATTTAATGTTAGTAAGTACCTTCTGTTTCTGAAACTCCGATACAATAGCTAAGCAAACTGTTTGAGTTATGATTTGCTTAATAATGCGAGCTTGAGATAATATTGTGAAGTCGCTTTTGTAGAAGTAGCATATTTACTTTAGTTATAGTAAATAATAGCAGTAGCCTATTAGAATGTTCAACATTTCATCACAAGGTCTTTAATGCTATAATAATAATGCCTACTGTCCCGTTGTAGCCGTTGCCCGCTCACCCTCTTGTACAGTGAAGCTGTGAAGGCGCCGTGGACAATAGCATATCCATATACAAATGCATACACAAAAAAGTCATGTACAATAACTTAACAATAGGCAACAAACTTAATAGGTCAAATTAAAAGTTTAATATAGTGCGAAAAGTATATTTTGGCCCACGGGTGATATTGACAGGGGGATTAGTGTAAAATTAGGGTAAAATTTTACTACTTTCAAGGAGATATTTCAACAGGTGGGTCCACAGGGTTACTAATTAATTATTTTATTTTAAAAAGACTTTTTTTAAAACAAGCATTTGTTGCCGAAAAATACCTGTTAAAAATACAACGAAAATATCATATTAGTCACCATCCGGGTCTAGAGTACTCGCCAAGACAAATCCAACGAGCCCGAACACGGCAGATTTATATTGAGTAGTTGGGAGGATCCATTGGTCTCCTTACGGTTTCATCATCATACCCTGAACACTATCTGGTTGTATAGTACTTGCCAATACTAATCTAACAAGCCTGAAATGGGGGGGGGGGGGTTGTATTGTATATTACACATGTTCCTATGCCGTGGGGTTCCCGGCTTCGAAATGGACCAACCTATTTCATCCCATAGGTTGTCGTACAAGGCGACTAAGCTAATAACTAATGGGCACCAGCGGTCTCTTAGATTTTTCCACGACCATTGAACTGCGCTCGCCAACCCGCCTGCCAAGCGTGGCGAGTACGGCAAATCTCCCCAATTATCATGGAAGAAATATATAAAACCAGTGTATGACCCTGGTTTTATATCCCCGGCGGTCCTGTTCGTCCTAGCCACAGACAAGGAGTGCGAAGAATCTCCGGCGGAGATTCGGCTACCACCAACAACAAAAATGGTCCTGGTGACATACAATAAAAGGACGTTGAGCAGTCCCAAGGTGGTGTCGGATTTATCGTCCACAAGTCACTTATAAACAACGTTGTGTCCCTCACTAGTGTGTCGAGCAGGGTAGCGTACCTGATACTCAGAATATCTAAAAGATATTCGCTGAAGGTCATACAGGTCTACGCACCGACCTCGGCATACTGAAATGATGAGGTCGAAGTTATGTATGAGGACATTAGTAGAGCCATACATACTTCCAAAGCATACTTTACTGTAATGCGCGGCTGGGCAATCGGAGCGATGATGAGTTGAGAGGGGGGCAATTTGGATATGGGCAGCGCAACCCCAGGGGTCAGAAGCTGGCCGAATTTCTGAATAAAGAGGGATTCTTTATGATGAACTCTTTCTTCCAGAAGCCGCCTCATAGGAAATGGACCTGGATGAGCCCTAATGGTTTCACAAAAAATGAGATAGACTTCATCAGGAGCACCAAGCGATAAATGTGATTAACAGAGTAATACCCGGCAGTGATCACCGAATAGTTAGTGGCACAATAAATATTAATGTTAAAATGGAAAAATCGCGTCTGATGAAGTCTACGCTCCGACCTTCTTATGCACATTTCTAAAACCCCGAGAACTTTCAATTAGAATTGTCAAACCGCTTCGAATTGCTAGACAGCAGCGCATCAGTGGACGAGATCAACAACAGGCTGGCAGAGACTGTCCATACGGTCGGGTTCAAGTATTTTAAGCCCCACCGCAAAAATAGGCCTCGAATACTATCTGACTACATTTGAAACCTCATGGCTGAGCGACGTTCCATGACGCTCCAAACCTCCGATGATGCTAAGTCCTATAGGCAGCGCAATGGACAGATATATAAAATCCTTGCGACATAATTTACGGTCCTTCAATACAGGACGTATTGATGAGACCATAGAGCAGAACAAAGGCTCCAAATTGTTCACAAGAAACGCTTCTATTGGGCAAAGCCAGTTGACAATTCTGAAGACGGAGGACGGAAACGTAACGTCGAATAGGTCAAAGGTGCTCAGGGAGATAGAGTGATTCTATGGGCAGTTAAACACTTTAGTAGCTGAACCTGTTGTTGACTTGGCAAAAGACCCAAGAGCCAAGCTAACCCGACACTACACTGAATATATTCCGGACTCAAACAACTCAAAAGCAACAAAGCGCCGGCCGAAGACTGAATTACCGCAGAGCTTCTAAAAGCGGGCGGCACGCCGGTACTTAAAGTCCAGTCAGAGGCTGTTTAATTCCGTTTTGCTCGAAGATAAAACACCGTAAGCATAGAACAGGGACGTGGTGGTACTGTTTTTCAAGAAAGGTGATGAATACCTACAACACCTTACTAAAGAACTATAGGCCCATCACACTGCTGAGCCATGTATATTGTTTTGTTGTCATCACGAATCGTCTAAACACATACAAATCATGAAACATGAACAAATCGAAAATAATGTCTAATGTCCATATCGTACCCACCGCACTCACCGTTGGGAACTCTACTCTTGAAGTTGTCGACGAATACATTTACCTGGGTCAGGTAGTCCGGTTAGGTAGGTCCAACTTTGAGAGAGAGGTCAATCGACGAATCCAACTCGCCTGGGCTGCGTTCAGGAAACTGCGCAACCTCTTCTCATCCCAAATACCTCAGTACCTCAAGACTAAAGTTTTTAGCCAATGTGTGTTGCCAGTGATGAAATATGGATCAGATGACATGATGACATGTTACTATAGCCTATACTCCATCATCAGACCAGCTCCATGGTATCATATTATGGCATTGCAATCGACTTAACATACGTATGCCAAATTTCAATTGGATGGAATTGGATGGAAAGACAGACATACGAACATTACAAAGTAAAAAGGGCAGGTATTTGTGTTCTGTTAATGCTAACTGAGATTCAATGACTAAGCACGTTGTTGAAGTTCTGATTTGTTTAAGGTAATATTTGTGAAGTGGCTTTTGTAAGTCTTGCTGTATTGTATCGAAATGAAATGAATTTTCTTGAATAATAATTTAAGTGTTACCGTCAAGACTTTTTTTTTAACATAGCTTCGGCAAAAATAATAAAAAAAAAACTGTAAAGTCAAGCCATCCTAGGTCGGACAAGTGTAGTTTTTCTAATGAAAACTTCCCAGTACAAGTCCGGAGTCTGGAATTGAGCATGTTATATGACAATAGGTACGCCCCTATTACATGGGACCTAACATCGTCGGCGAAACGTGGGTGTACTCAGTACACATCTGCCACCCCCGCTTGGGGAATATACACCAAGTGTAAGTAAAGCCAATGTGTTATTCTGGCTTTTCTGTCAATTCAGTCGTTTTAAGCTTCTTTGAGTATGATAAGCCACATGCCTCTTCCAAATCTCAGTCTATAAATCCCTGATGGTACAAAACAAAAATAGAATACTTATTTAATAGAAAAGAATACAGAATGTATTCTGCGATACTAATTTAAGTTGAGGCTACCGAGGTTCGTATTCGTAAAAGCAATTAAAGTTAGATGTGGTATCGCCCAATAATTTGGTCAGCAGTTTCGTATAATTTATTTACAAATTTAATACTTGTGCATAACATGAACATCGCATCAGGAGGCGACATCGCAGCGGCTAATGTGGGGGCAAATTTCATTTTAATGCCCCTGTGGTCCAACCCGATACTATTTACGCTCGATTTGGAGTAACCAGGACTGCCAACTTGTGCAATGAACATGACAATTTATGGGTTTTTGATTATGATATCTAGCAAAATTGCGTCTACTAGATATGGCCGGCAGCGTGCAAACCTTGATAAGGTTTGTACTTCAGTATGTGGGTTATTTAAGAATATTAAGTAGATGTACATCTTCTTAACCCACATGCTGACGTTGTTTTGTCCTGTCCCTAATTTACGGTTTAATTTCGTCACTACAGAAAATGAAATACAGATATCCTTATTTGCTAGTTGAATTACATTAATCATACATTTACAATTTAAAAAAAATCCTTAAATATTTGACTCATAAATTCCAAATTCAAATTTATCGATTTCCTTTTTTCATATATAGCTTTTAGGACAAGCGGAATGGCTGTACCTAACAATTAACGGTGCACCTCTTATGGAACCCCTAGTACCGCAGACACAGTCACCTTGCTTCTTTGCCGAAATAGTCCTTGTTTTCATTATTATAATAATACCAGAAAACCCGTTTATTAGTCTAGATTTAAACGAATCGAGCTGATCGTCTTCATACCACTTGAATTTCTATCACAGTTTTACGAAAAGTGGAATGACTGTACTGGCCAGTAATGGCTATTAACGGCGCCAAACAAAACCGTTCATTATTGCACATCCAAACTGATCGAGTTGCCGACTTCATATGATGTGAATTTCTGTCACGGTTTTACAAGTGGATAAACTTTACCCGCCCGTAACGGCCAATTTACGGTATGTTAGTTTAATGGCGTGCCATTTACGGGAGCCCTGCTGCAGGTTTCGCTCGGTCGCCGCATTCAATAGCCTTTGTGATCAACGCTTGCCTATTGTTGTACTGGAAATCATGACAGAGCGCCACTTGAAGAGATTGTTCTGATTTATGGCGTAACCGTCGAAATTAGGCTTTTATTAGAATTATTTGCAAATTCACCGTGTGACGGCCGCGGTGAAGATCAAGCGTGGAATGCCGCGATTTTGTCGTCCTATAAGTGTCGTAAAACACAGCATCTTTTATGTTGAGATTTACAGTCTTGTCAGTAACTGCTGTACATAATTCTTATCCCTTGAAGAAACAAACTTAAAGCCTTCTTCTATCTGTAGTATTGTGGGTCTCGAACAGATGAAATGATTTTAACAGGTATTTATTGCTTGATACCCAATATTGACTAAACAGTTCATAGGTAGAAACTTTTTGAAACGGCCGATATTTATCTCTCCATAAGTTTCTTCGTTTGTCAAAGTTAAGTAGTATTCGGCACGGTCAGCTTGAGAGGGATAAATGAATATAGCATTTTAATTTTCAAGCAACACCCCGGCCTTGTATTGTAAAGTGAGCTATGCTTAGCCTTTGGTTACAGCTGCCACACAGTATCATATCGGTTGAGTCAAGACTAAAACCTTAGAGCGGCTTGGTGACTTCCAATACTGGCCACAAACTTATCTTCACTATTCCACGGATCCACGTGGCGTATGACCTTTTAACTCTCACCTTGATTTGTTTGAGAAAGCAATACGACCCAAAGCAAATTTATGGTGGCAGGTTTGTAGCCATCTGCTATTGGGACTTGTCAAGACGCCCATAAGAACACAGCTTAAAGATTACCACATTAAGTGGTAACTGGAACCAACGGCTTAACGCACCCGACAAAACACAATGAATATGAAAAAATCTTAATGGTCACCCATCTCAGAATGACTGAGGCTAATCTTGCTTAACCTTAGCGACCGCTAAGAACATCACGGTCCCACAGTTTAACAAATGCCTCTTTACTATACTCGAGATATTAATAAAGATGGTACGTACCGGCAAGTTTTAATCTAAAATACTAACATTGTTTCCTCGCGATCTTGTTATTGTTGCGAAAAAAAGAAATGAAAGGCAAGCGAGCCGTTGATTAAAGAAAATTATTCCTTTTATAATACTGTGAGGATAAGTACAAAAGTACGTACATAGGAAATGAGTTCGCAAACGACGAGAACTCGTAGATATGTATCACGTAATAAGATCACGGAGGTTAGCACGAATAGGTTGACGTCAGCGTAATGCTATGGAATTGACCTACCTTTTCACACTACAAATTTACTGAATAAAGATGAACATAATAGCACCCATTTTCGAGATCGTTACGATTCTGTCAAGCTGTTCGTGCTCAGGAGTTTATCCTTAGAAGTTTATCTTTACAAGCTTCTCTTATCCACCTCCGATAGTCGTTTCTTCAAATCGGAATTGTGTTTGATTCCTCGGTACCTTGAGATTCGCTGACTACATCTGAAAAAAAAATGTGAAGTGGAAAACTAGGAATAAGGATGTGGATACACAGATATTTAAAACAAAAACCTCTACACCTATATTCAATCAATATTTTTTAATAAACATACAATTTTCGACTAAGAACTCAAACCCAGAACTTCATAATTACCATGTGCTACTAAATTAATAAGGCGATCATGAAGAACACAAATAAAACATTGACCATGTTGCTAAAAATAATGCGTTATACGTTGACCTCAAAGAGCTTAATGTCTAATGTCCTTCAAAAACAATTATATTTACTATAATATACAAACCCAACAAACGCAAGTAATCTGTTTAAGATAAAGATTGATATGTCGCTAACCGAATGTTAATAATTTCACGACTTAATTTTTTTATTATATCAATAAGCACTCTAAATGTAATAACGACATAGCTTGATTTCTCTTATTCCTGATTTTTAAGTTCTGTCATTAATCCACTCTGTCAACGGCATCGCAGTTCAAACGAAACGAATTTTAAATGCCGTGAAAATCCAATATCTTCGGGTCTTGTTAAATCCGGCTAAAATGCGGAAAGAGCACTTTAGTTTTGTACACGGAAAGGGCGGGTCGGCAGCATACGTGAGCCCAGTAATTAATGCGAAACAAGAAGAAGCGAAACATTCGCACCAAAACGCAAGCTCACCGGCGCGTAAAATTAAAACGTCGTTTGTGTACAATCGTCCGAAATTGTTTCATTACAATTAAATGAGAATTGTGAGATGCTTTTTCGTGATATTTTAACCTAAGAATTTTTATTACGTAACTAAACTTCTAACTTGGCAACGAATCGACAGTTGTCAAGATATAATCGAGAGGCCTATGCGCAGGGGAAGGACAGTAAAATAGGCTTTAAAAAAACTTCCGTACTGTACGCATTCAAATTTTACTCGCGGGTAAAAGCCGAATGCGTACAGTAAGGAAACGGACGCGACAAAAATTCTTAGCAGCGATATGGATTCAAGAATATTGTTCTATATAACGGTAATACGCTCGCCCCCGTAAAACGACGGTAATGCGGCAATATGTGGGTGTACAGTGTATAGCTTACTACTATTGGTCCACTTCTGCAATCCCTTCTTGGAAAGTATAAGCGAAATGATAGTAGTGATATTCCGTTTTCATTTTGATTTAAAGTAATCCTCGTCGTGAAGTAACTATTTCTAAATAAAATAATAGCGTAACTAACATTACAAAGTTTACAAACGAAACGTTTCAGTGCTCCGAAAGATACGTAAAGCTATTGATCTACGTCACCTTCATAAGGTAGTCGTTATATTAAGTCTTACGGAAAGCTTGATAAGTTCCAACAGCAGGTGGCCACAAGTCTGCCTCCACCAACAGTGGTCCTTGTCGTGGACTGTGACCTATTCTCTCTCACTTTAATTTGTGAGAGATTATCTTGTCCAAAAGAGAGACGGAACAAGTAAATTTAATTAACCATAACCAACCCTTGTCCCTATCTACAAAATATTTTATGTGTAATGAAATAGCAGTACCTACTCACTCTATAAATATGTTTTACTTTATAAAGAAAATCAATTCTGCTCGAATAGACCGCAGCCGTTCAACTAATAGAAAAAGGCAGATACGTCAAGATGAAATAAAATTTATTACGTTCCATAAGTCCTTCGGGGAAACTATTAGTTTGATTTCCACAAAAAGAAAATGATCCCGTTATCAGGGACACCGCAGAATACCCTAACAAAAGTCAGCAGAAATCTTCCTTTGAGATAACTCCGAACCGTCCACGAGTCTATTACGGGGTTATTTAGACGTAAAATATGTCAAATTGACTGTATAAAACCGAATATCTTAATCCTGCCTTTTGTTTTGTATCTTTAGTGAAGTGTAAGCAGGTACGTATTGAAGTGAGCGAGATTTCTTTCGTTATATATAAAATAAAATTTTGTATTTTGCTAGTTGATCAAACAAAAGAAACTTTGCCTAGACACGTTTTGAGATCTAAATTATTTACTGAACAATAAGAACTTTCATGAAGTATAATTTCTATAAGGGCGAGTCTGCATCCACGCGGAAATCGCGCTTTGTTTGTATTTTATTATAGTTGTGTTGGGGTAAATTATTATATAGTTCTTTATTTTATAATAATTCCATTCTTATATTACCCAATAGCCTAATAAGGACGCACGCAAACACACACATACACACGTACATACGTACGCATGCTAATTGCACACACAATTACGCAAGTACGTAAGCACATACGCAAGTTTATAAGTACGCATGCACATACACACAAGCACGTTCTCTTATATCGCTCGTATAAGCAAGAAATTTTGCTGTGCTTGATAAAATCGTATCTTAAATGTGATATCAAGCAGCTTAAGTGACAAGACATTGGATATAATCTTTAATTAAATCATTCAATCAGACTAGCTGGTACTAGTATAAAAATAAGGTTTTTACACACTTTTGAATTCATTGTGTGACTGCCTCGTTGATCTGGTGGCAAAGCGCATCGCTTTGTGATCACGAGGTCCTGGGTTCAAATCCTAGGTCGGACAAATGTAGTTTTTGTAACGAAAAATTCCCAGTATGAGTCCGGAGTCTGGAATTGTGCCCGGTATATGGCAATAGGCTCGCCCCCTATTTCATGAGACCTTACATCGTCGGTGAAACGTGGGTGTACTCAGTACACCTCTGCCACCCCCTATGGGGAATATAGGCGTGACGGTGTGTTCTGAATTCATTATATAAAAGTGTCTGGCTTGTTGTCACGGGGGCGACATGAATATGAACTATTGTAATTGATATGGAAAGAAAATATAAAACAATTTCTTAACTTTTAGATATTACTCTTTCTCTGATCTACCTAATATCCTTTAATTAATTGCAGCTATAAATAATCAAGTAGTACACCTTTTCCAACACTACGTGAAGAATGACGTTTTCATTTATAATTTAAATATAGCATAACAAATATTGAAGGAGTTCCTGTGGCTTCCTTCCGGCTCCATAATCAGACCCTGGACACCATCCTGCTCTAAAGTACTCGTCAAGACAAATCCAACGAGCGTAAATACGGTGAAGTTATATTGAGTTGTTTAGTTATTCCATTGGTCACCTTTTGGTTTCATCATTAGACCCTGAATACCATCTGGTTGATTAGTACTTGTCATTACCAATCCAACAAGGGGTTACCTTGTATAGTTTAAATGTTCCTATGGCTACCTTTCGACTCCGTTATCAGGCCAGCTCCATGCATATCACATTATTGCATTGTCACCGACTTTACATACGTATATCGAAATTTCAGCTCAATCGGATTTGTTTCTAAGTTAAATAAAAGTTTGTTAAAACGATCGTTGTGACGATCTTTTTAGTTCTGCAGTGCCGTCTTTCGGCTTAAATAGCAGTGAGTGAACAAAGTAGGGCTACCATATTTTCGGCTTCTACCCGCGGGTAAAATTTGAATGCGTACAGTAAGGAAACGGACGCGACCATTACCAGGTTATCGGTTCATATTATTGGGGGACTGCCCATTCTATGTGACCGTGGCTTGAGAACCTTTCTGTCCCAATGTATGTCGGCCGGTCGTCGTAGCCATCTTTAGGAGGCATTTATCCTGCAGTGTTCTTCTTAGGACTGTAGAAGAACAACTGGACTTTAGGGTGAGGCGCGATTCATTCCGATATATTTAAGCTAAATAGAAAATATGGTAGCCCTTCTTTGTTCACTCACTGCTATTTAAGCCGAAAGACGGCACTGCAGGACTAAAAAGATCGCCACAACGATCGTTTTAACAAACTTTTATTTAACTTAGAAACAAATCCGATTGAGCTGAAATTTCGATATACGTATGTAAAGTCGGTGACAATGCAATAATGTGATATGCATGGAGCTGGCCTGATAACGGAGTCGAAAGGTAGCCATAGGAACATTTAAACTATACAAGGTAACCCCTTGTTGGATTGGTAATGACAAGTACTAATCAACCAGATGGTATTCAGGGTCTAATGATGAAACCTAAAGGTGACCAATGGAATAACTAAACAACTCAATATAACTTCACCGTATTTACGCTCGTTGGATTTGTCTTGACGAGTACTTTAGAGCAGGATGGTGTCCAGGGTCTGATTATGGAGCCGGAAGGAAGCCACAGGAACTCCTTCAATATTTGTTATGCTATATTTAAATTATAAATGAAAACGTCATTCTTTACGTAGTGTTGGAAGAGGTGTACTACTTGATTATTTATAGCTGCAATTAATTAAAGGATATTAGGTAGATCAGAGAAAGAGTAATATCTAAAAGTTAAGAAATTGTTTTATATTTTCTTTCCATATCAATTACAATAGTTCATATTCATGTCGCCCCCGTGACAACAAGCAAGACACTTTTATATAATGAATTCAGAACACACCGTCATGCCTATATTCCCCATAGGGGGTGGCAGAGGTGTACTGAGTACACCCACGTTTCACCGACGATGTAAGGTCTCATGAAATAGGGGGCGAGCCTATTGCCATATACCGGGCACAATTCCAGACTCCGGACTCATACTGGGAATTTTTCGTTACAAAAACTACATTTGTCCGACCTAGGATTTGAACCCAGGACCTCGTGATCACAAAGCGATGCGCTTTGCCACCAGATCAACGAGGCAGTCACACAATGAATTCAAAAGTGTGTAAAAACCTTATTTTTATACTAGTACCAGCTAGTCTGATTGAATGATTTAATTAAAGATTATATCCAATGTCTTGTCACTTAAGCTGCTTGATATCACATTTAAGATACGACTTTATCAAGCACAGCAAAATTTCTTGCTTATACGAGCGATATAAGAGAACGTGCTTGTGTGTATGTGCATGCGTACTTATAAACTTGCGTATGTGCTTACGTACTTGCGTAATTGTGTGTGCAATTAGCATGCGTACGTATGTACGTGTGTATGTGTGTGTTTGCGTGCGTCCTTATTAGGCTATTGGGTAATATAAGAATGGAATTATTATAAAATAAAGAACTATATAATAATTTACCCCAACACAACTATAATAAAATACAAACAAAGCGCGATTTCCGCGTGGATGCAGACTCGCCCTTATAGAAATTATACTTCATGAAAGTTCTTATTGTTCAGTAAATAATTTAGATCTCAAAACGTGTCTAGGCAAAGTTTCTTTTGTTTGATCAACTAGCAAAATACAAAATTTTATTTTATATATAACGAAAGAAATCTCGCTCACTTCAATACGTACCTGCTTACACTTCACTAAAGATACAAAACAAAGGCAGGATTAAGATATTCGGTTTTATACAGTCAATTTGACATATTTTACGTCTAAATAACCCCGTAATAGACTCGTGGACGGTTCGGAGTTATCTCAAAGGAAGATTTCTGCTGACTTTTGTTAGGGTATTCTGCGGTGTCCCTGATAACGGGATCATTTCCTTTTTGTGGAAATCAAACTAATAGTTTCCCCGAAGGACTTATGGAACGTAATAAATTTTATTTCATTTTGACGTATCTGCCTTTTTCTATTAGTTGAACGGCTGCGGTCTATTCGAGCAGAATTGATTTTCTTTATAAAGTAAAACATATTTATAGAGTGAGTAGGTACTGCTATTTCATTACACATAAAATATTTTGTAGATAGGGACAGGGGTTGGTTATGGTTAATTAAATTTACTTGTTCCGTCTCTCTTTTGGACAAGATAATCTCTCACAAATTAAAGTGAGAGAGAATAGATCACAGTCCACGACAAGGACCACTGTTGGTGGAGGCAGACTTGTGGCCACCTGCTGTTGGAACTTATCAAGCTCTCCGTAAGACTTAATATAACGACTACCTTATGAAGGTGACGTAGATCAATAGCTTTACGTATCTTTCGGAGCACTGAAACGTTTCGTTTGTAAACTTTGTAATGTTAGTTACGCTTTTATTTTATTTAGAAATAGTTACTTCACGACGAGGATTACTTTAAATCAAAATAAAAACGGAATATCACTACTATCATTTCGCTTATACTTTCCAAGAAGGGGTTGCAGAAGTGGACCAATAGTAGTAAGCTATACACTGTACACCCACATATTGCCGCATTACCGTCGTTTTACGGGGGCGAGCGTATTACCGTTATATAGAACAATATTCCTGAATCCATATCGCTGCTAAGAATTTTTCTGTAGAAATAACCCAACTAATATTTTGTCCGACCTAGGAACCAAGGATTTCGTGATAGCCAGCTACATTATGCGCTACTAGATCAATGAGGCTAAATTTAATAATACCATTATGTAGTTTCAAATATTTTAAAAACAATAACCCAGTCGAGTTATCATAACTCTCTTAAACTTAATACGTGACATCATAATGTATGACTACAACTACATATTCAAGGAGACAACATCATGAATACAACGCCTCTAAAACAATTCCGAAGTAAGATAAAACAAATGTAGCTACTCGAGTACCTATATTACCTACTATTTTAAACACTATTCGGGCGCGTTAAATTTAAAACTTCGTATGTGGGACTAATCTTGCCATACGGGTGTTAAAGAGTCTCCTGTCCCTGGCTCAGGGTCACTGCATGGATAATGACCGTGTTTTTGGTTTGCAGACTTGCTATGCTTTTTAATAAAAATATAAGTATTTCTATTTTCAGCGCAGCCGAAAAGAAGGATACGTTTTTAGAGTAAATGTAATTCTTTCACCCCTCCAAGTTTAACCCCATATTTTAAGTTCCGTATTTAGTGCATTGTGCACTTTACTTTCCTTCTTAAAATATATTTTTATTCTTTATCTAAAATTATAATTTTAATCTTGTTTTGACTCGTTATTCGCCCCGGTTTGATTTTTATAAGTGTTTAAACTTACAAACACACAAAAAGCACTGAGTAATAGCTAATTATAAATATATGCTTCTTTCTTAGGGACTAGACTGTATTTTATGATTATATTATTCATATAGTCAATCCAACAATATTATTCATCTATGTCTATCTATATCATCACTCCAGATCCCTTGCGGGGTAGGCAGAAAGTACAGAGTTCCAACAGGTTCTTTCCTTACATACCTCTCTGGGTTACTCCACTTTCATAGTTCGTCTCATACAAGCTCGCCGGTTACGGGGCTCTTAAATTGTCCTTCAGATAAGACTTTCCATTTTGGTCATGGTAAGATAGTCAAGGTCTTTTGCGGTACCTGCATCCTTCCACTTTCGCATTGTATATCTGTTTTGTCATTCTTTCTTCTGGCACTCTTTCTATATGCATAAACCAACGGAACGTACCCTTTCTCATCTTTACACGGATACTATCTTTTATATTTACTTGATTTACGCTCTACGCTGTTGCGAATACGGTCGGTCAGCTTCACTTCCAATAATATTAATGTACCTATAAACACAATTTTAAACTATTCTGCTACAGAATACCGATATCACGTGTACTTATGAACAAAATTACAATGAAATCACCAATCCAGGCAAACAAATACCTCTACCTTCCCAGTTCTCTTCGATTCGAACGAAAAAGTTGCTTCAAAGGACAGCTGAAGAAAAGCGGGGTCAGTTTCTATTTAAAAAGGACAATGAGCCTTTACTTATTATGCTCATAAGCAAATTAACGGTTTAATTTCAACGGGTCGCTTAATAACCGTCGGACAATAGCTTTATGACGCACTTAGCTGGAATTAAACTAGAATTGGCACTTCAAAGCTTTTGCACCAAGTCGTTATTCTTTGAAGTTTTTATTTTATTTATTTATATAAAAAAATAAACAGCGTACGCCCGTATTTCCCAAGCGCGGGTGGCAGAGGTGTCGACGTTAGGTCCCATGTAATAGGGGGCGAGTCTATTGCCATATACCGAACATAATTCCAAACTCCGGACCAGACTCATACTGGGAAGTTTTCGTCAGGAAAACTACATTTGTTCGACCTCAAATTTGAAACCAGGATCTCGGACGCATTATACGCTACTAGACCAATGAGAATTTGTTTAGATATGTCACGAAACTGTATGTGATATGGTGCTGTATGTAATATGGTCCTATGCTTTGGGATAGAAACTTTGGGTTTGTGGGGGTCAAGGGCCCACCAGAGGTTCCGGGAAATTTCGAAACGTCTGGTAGAGTATACCGGTGACTGGAACGCTAGCAGGTACCTAGGCCAGCATATCAGCTTGGCTATACAACGAGGCAATGTTGCCAGCGTCTAAGGTACCCTTATAACTGGGAGTTTTGGAGCCTTTGGGCCCATTGTGAATACTTGTTTTATATATGTTTCTATACTAAATTACACTTAATTTAGGACTGCCTTGTTGGTTTAGTATAGTATCATATGGCTAGCAACCGCGAGGTCCTGGGTACGAATCCGTGGTCAAACACAGTGTGTCTTAATAGCATTTCGGACTTCGAGATCGCACCCGGTATAATGGCAACAGGCTTACCTCCTACTACCCGGCGACATAGCTTGGCGTGGCAGTGTTATATCCTTCATACAAAAAAATGTTATCTTGAATATAATATTATTGTTCTTTTTTAATTTACACCCCTATTGGTTTCAAATTTCTGTATGCTGGGCACCTCGTAACCCTTTATATTGTTCAACTATAAAATCATTCTTCACACTAAGGTCCTACATTTTCAGCTGTTGATTTCGGTACATGAACTACATAATTCTTTGAAAAGGCCTTTTACTTGTTGGACCTGTGTCCCCGTGTAAGCCTTCAAAAGGATCGGGGAAACCTGTAATTCTTTAAAAAGACATAATCAGCTAAAATCACAAACTGAAACGTAATATTCAGATGACTTAACACACACAGCTTCACGTTATAGTAAAGTTGTCGAGAAATTGTGCCGTCGCTTTCATCTTTATCCAATATATTTTTAGTGTGAAAAGGATGGCATTTCAAATCAACAGCGTCACGCTAACGCATTGTGTTCGTGTTAAATCCTTAGTACCCAAAATACCTACCACTTTCAGTCGATTCTACTAAAGTGCTGTTTTAAATACACGCTTCGACGGTTCACCGAGCACTTTGAGGCGTAAATATGTGTTTTATTTCAGCTTGTTTCGCATTGAATAAGCCTACTAATAAGAAGTTTCACGTGTGCTACGCCACCTGAACCTCCCCTTTTGTGTGCAGTCCCGAGCTATACAGATAAGAATTTTACAACATTTTCATAGTAACATCTGTATTTGATAACGTAGAACTTTTCAAACATGAAGTTATTATGATAAAGTCCTAAAGTGCGTACATGCTAGAGACTACAAAAACAAAAGCTACGGTTTGCACGCAATTTTGTAAGAGTGAATACAGAAACTTATTTGAAGAATCACTCTACCACTTTATCGATTCTAGAGCCTTTTTAACAGACATCAAAAAAGGAGGAGGTTCTCAATTCGACTGTATGTTTTTTTGAAAATACATATTTGAAGTCGGTGCCAAGTAACCGACTGCACTAACCGGTACCACTTCAAATATTTATTTTTTGCTTTATGAAGTCGTTTTCCGAGTCTTATTTGATGGAGAAGTCAAGAGTCTCCGTAACCGGCGAGCGTGTATGAGACGAACTATGAGAGTCGAGGAAGCCAGAGAGGTATGTAAGGATAGAACCTGTTGGAACTCTGTACTCTCTGCCTACCCCGCAAGAGATCTGGCGTGAGGTTATAGATAGATAGATTAGACAGTATGCAAAGCAAATTTTAACACTGAAATGATAAACAATTAATACAAGTGAAACAAGCGGAAATATAATCTAAAAGACCGGTAACAATCAAATTGGGAAAAGAAAAAAATTACCAATGGTTTCTCATTAATTTGGTATTATTAAAAATAAGAAAATACTAGTCGTTGTTGTAAATATGACGATTGAAAACATATCGTAGTCCCACAAACACGATTTGTCATTAACATACACAAATACCCCGACCAAAACAAATATTTGTAGGTCACACAAAGATATGATACACACTACTCGATCCACCACTTGATGCTCGATTAACCACTAAAGCAAGCCGTCCTTCAATTTATATTATCTTCTAACGTAAGCTCATGACACTCTAGATTTTTATTTTCTTTCATGCTGGTCGCCGCCTAATTTATAGCTCTTCCTGTCTCTCTATCTCTCTAGCTAAATTCAAATAATTTATTTTTTGTATAATCACTGTGGGGCGCTTACATACATTTAGTCAATTTACATATTTTTAAATCAATTTGACTACTAATCTACCATCAGATCGGAACGCGGCCTCTACTGAAAAGATCCGGCAAAGAAACTCAGCGGGCCTATCTTTATTTTATTTAATTCTGTTTCTCTTTTTTCCTTAATATTTTTTTAATCATATTGTGTGGACCCGATTTAGGTTACAATTAAATAGTTTGCGAAGGATTCCAGATGGACCAGTCCCCACAAGCAGCACCCGTTCACGAGTATGACTGATGATAACTACTGGAACAGCCATCACTCCCCTCGACCATATTGGAGAGAAGGGAGTAACCCGCGCCAGACAGCCACCGCAAGCAAAGACATTGTAGTGAGCATGACTAAGTCTTCGTCGCCAGCGTCTCGGTTCATTTTAATAGTTCAATATAATGCTGCTAAATTCCTGCAGTAGTATTTAATATGTTCAATGGCGTTCATCGAACCGGCGCGTTTAAGATGCTCATACACAGCGCACGTGAGAATATAAAATACAAATTTTATTACACAGTAAAATTTTGAATTAAATCAAGTAATTTTCGATTTAACGCCTACGTAGATGCCATAAAATGAAAATGTGCAAGATAAAGGGTTTTGAAATGTATTTGACGGAGGAACTTCTAAATTTATAATGAATTCTTTAATACATTTTGTTGGAAAATTTTACTTGAGGTGCTCGTAGTTGCAATTTTCTTAGCGATCTGGTACTTAAAATGGTAGGTTAAGTAGGTTTCGCCTCGGTCAGTCTAAGATTAAAGGACTCAATTGGAGCAAAAATTAAGGCTTCAAACGTGTACGATTAATTGAAAGTACCTTTTCTTCGTAATTATTTAAACGGCAGAAGCTTAGAGAATTTAAAGTGCTCTAAGGGCAGAAGAGATTTACTGTGTCCATCCATATCTTGCCGGACGATATTTATCAGGGGGACGGGGGGCCTATTGCCATATAAAGTAAGCAAGTTTCTAGACACCAGTCTAGCTCCTTACCGACAGTTGCTGTCTTGCAGCCTTGCTTATTTGTAACTCTTTTAGCAAATTCCCATATCGACCTCTACATAAACCAACCCATAAACACATTGTTAATTTTTAGAAGCATTTTGATACCCTATTATACAAGTATTATTTATAATAAAGCTTACACATCTTATATAACTTGGTCGCAGTGCCCTAAGAAGTTCATCTCGCTTAATACTTGTACACGTAATGCATTAATTAACACGCTAACAAAGACATTATGCAGATGTAATAAATTTCAATACGTTAATCGAGATGCGGCTTCGTATAAATTTTTAGCGCCTTAAGCGCATTCTGATGTAGGCGTTAATACTGACGTTAGCCCATGTGTGGGAACAACATAAAAAATGAAGGCGAATCGGCCTCAAGGCTTATTTAAATACTGAAAGGGTTGTGATATTCTTTGTCTACTTAATCACTCCTTGGCGGAAACTTACGTCATGTATGTGTTAATTGGCCTGAAAACAGTGCCGAGGGGTGGCTTACCTTGAATTGAATCGGTGCGAAAAAGGTTCTATTTGTTCAGGATTTTTGAGCGCCTCCAACTTTGGGAGTGTATTTTGAGATTTTTTATTGAGTAACTCTGCTCTCTGTTTTGTTTATGACATTATCAGGATTAGGTAGCGCTTAGTCAATATGAGATGGGTGACCGTTTATGACATTTCTAGTTTCAAGCATTTCACTAAGCCGATGTTGAGTTGGTTAACATTTCACGAACCCTGAGAGGTCTGTAAGGAAAGAACTCTATGCTCTCTATCTACCCTGAAAGGGATCTGGCGTGATAATATGGATAGATAGATTCACTAAATCTTTGGTCTCGGTTACCTCTTAAGATAAACAAACACGTCCAGCCGCGTCCGCAATGTCGTGCACGGTAGCGATAAATTCCTGCAGTAGTATTTCTATAGACGTGTTAACACCAATGCATCCTGCGTCCTGCGCGTGCGATCTGTGCGGCGTCTGCCCCCACGATCATACGGAGATAGGTCCAGATCGCCACCGCGGATGCCATCGCGAACGCGGTAGACGCGTTGGTCTGGCCATACCTTTAGGATACTAATCACGGTCGTAATAAATACCTTTTGGGAGGCTTGTTAAATCTCAACCGTAGACAGACGCATAACTACCTCCACTAATCCGCACTGTGTACTGATGACCGGTTTTCATATTTAACTCAAGGATATATTTGCCTACCACGGATAGAATATTGACATACGTATGCAAAAACATTAAAATGGTAGTTAAGTAATTGATTTTGTTGTTTATAAAGATTTGTAATACTGTTTGTTTTCCAAATAAAAAAAAAAATGTTTTGTATGGAAAATCTGTCAAAATTTTACTGACAGGATGCAAATCTATCCTCGAGTTGAATATTGATACCAGCCATTGGTAGAGTATCACCTATTTTTCTCACTTCGAATCGTGAGAAGGTTAAGATCTTTTTAATAATATTTTCGTATAAATTGTATAAGTGGTTTGTGTAATAGTATAGTATGGTTTAAATTAATAAAGTTATTATTATTAGTGTATTGTATCTCAAACTTATGAATTAAGTGGAATATTCAAAAGTTTGAGGTCTGATATAGTTATGCTGGAAACCTGTTTCGCTTCCTCTACCGCCTTAGTTCGTTCTATTCCGTTATCATTATATTACCACCACGGTGAGATAACACAGTGAAGTAAAGTGGAACTAATAAGATGTCTAAACAAGAATGGTTAAAGACATAAAAATACTACCCCTAATGTATTCTGAATGGTTTACCAAAATTATATGAAATAAGTGAAAAATGAGGTGGGCCTGTTAGATTTTTTAGGCTGCCACACAAAGAGGTAAAAAACTGCGGTAATAATTTATTTCACCTTATAATACGTAAACTGTCTAATATGGTTTCCTACCGGAGTACTTAACACTGTTCTGCGCAAAGTTGTCACATCTGTAACTATAATTTAAATCGATTGCCTTGAATGGGCATGGATGGATTGAAATGTGGATGATTAGGATACTAATAGTTCTGCAAACATCATTGACCACCGTTCATGGTAAAATTAATTGATTGTTCTTACAAGACCCAGAATTCCAATACTTTTAGTCTCACTTCTCACATCTGTACATTAGAAAAATCTCCAGAAGCCGGTACTGTGTCACTAAGCGACATGGTCTGATTTTCTTTACACGTTTTATATAAAATCCAGTAACAAAAATAACCAAATAAATAATCCAATTCCAATTTTAAAAAAATCTAATAATAAATAACCTGTAGAGATAAACACTACAAAAAGTTGCTATAAAAAATAAAATGACTAAACAAAATGTCACTCCTATCAACAAACTTCAATTAATAAACAAAAGTTCACCCCCAAAGATAATAAATATGAAGAAGGTAAGTTTTCTCGTCTCGTCATCATCATCAGCAGGATATAGCAGTCTACTGCTATATACTGTCTGCGTCTATGTCTATGACCTCTCCATTTGCACGCCATTGCACGCAACACCACCAACATGCAGCACTTTCACTAGATCACAGCCGTGGCTGGCCACCACGCTCCTTGCAAAGTCATGTCGCCGGGCGACCCAATCGTGCGGCGTTGCGGCGTTGCGAGTTACCTTACGAGGAGGCAGCTCTAACCCAATCATACTGATTTGAAACTCGGTCTAACTTCTGTCTCCTCAACCAGAGTGAATAGGCTATTATTGAGTCAGCGAGCCGTATCTCCAGCTGGAGCCGAAGTGGAGATAGGTGGCCACTTTCTATTGGGTGAGATAGGGGTCAATCGCTGACCACTTATTATTAAAAATAAATGTGATTTACGAGGTAAGAACGATTTGGCTATAGAATAGCTAGCTAACCAGTGGCTGATTCAAATTACGAACTATTAAAATTTCAGCTCAGCTAGTTCAACTAGTGCAGTATCTACTTTTTCTCAGATTGACGCCATTCGCTACCAAACTATCCTCTAATTACTCAGCTATAAGTTTGACAACCATTTGCTAATACTTTACGAGAAACTATTCACACAGTTAACTTATGTAAACAGTGGAACATTTACATAAGTTAACTGTGTCACCACACATCGCTTTTAGGAAGTTCTTAGAGGGTACCCGCTGAACAGAAGCTGCATAGAGCGGGCCCGTGTGCATGAATGTCATTCAGACCACTAGTACTTATATGCTCAACTGCTTACATATGTTGCTATTAAGCAGTTAATAATCGTCAACATGACCTGGTTTCGAATCTATTGAGATATTCTCAATAATTTGGAGTCTGGAATTATCTCCAGTATAACAGCAATTGGCTCGCCCACATTTACATTAAGATCAAATCGTCGGCAGAATGTAAGTATAGAATCAGAATCCGAATATTTTTTATTTATATAAACCATGATAGAATTTATAAATCGTCAGAAAAATAACAAAGACTACTTCGGAATATCTTTCCTCTACACAGCATACTATTGCCAACTGCGCTTGAAGCATACATGCTTCAAGCGCAGTTGGCAATAGTATGCTGTGTATGCCATAACTATGTTGGCAAGAATCCGCGGCCCAGCAGCCTGGAGACACTTACTCATGGTATAGCGGGCTTGGTCTCATTCATCTTTCCGTCACTGATGATTTAAAAAAGTGTAAAGTGTATGCCGTTGGTGAGATAAATTGGTAATGATATAAACGGTTGGTTGTTCTCGGATATTATTTTTCTCGTGTCGTGAATTTATAGTGTATTCGTTGTCCTCACAGCCTGGTGTAATGATGTAGTTATATGTATTTAGAGCAGAATTAATTAAGAGATTAAATAAAGAAGTCAAATGATACATCGTTAGTATGATATACTTAGTATTAATATTTCTTTTCTTTAACATAAGACGTGGCCCAACATTATTTAACATTATACTTGTATTAAGGATGATGATTGTATCTACAAACACGAAATTTACACACAGAGATAGATGTCGTACAGAAATGGAACTCCCGGCTACTCTATCGATTGAGCGGGGCTACTTAAGCTCTTAACCAATTTTAGCCCTTGACCAAGTCGTCCGTCACTTATCATCATCATCTCAGCCTGTACTTGTCCACTGCTGAACATAGGCCTCCCCAATTGCTCTCCAGCGCAGCCGGTCCGATGGCACCTGCATCCAACAACTTCCTGCGACCGAAGATAGTCTGTCCGTCGGCGGCCGTCCCACGCTGTCCGTCAGTTATATAATAATTACTTAAAAGTAACGTCTTTATTTAGGACTAGGAAAAAATACAATTGAAAATATGTTATGCTAACAATTTAATGCAGCTTTCAAAGGGAACCAATTTATTTTTTGCTATTAAAAGGAAAAGATAAAAAATGATGACCCTGTTGTTGTTTTAAGCCCAATCAAATGAGCTCGCGCAATCCAAGCAGCGTGATGATATGATCTGATCCCCTGATTACCTATTATTCTACATAAGCGCAAAAACTCGAGGCGTTCCGATGCATTGCGTTCCAAAACTATATAAACGTCAAACGGTAAAAGCGTGTGAAGGCGTCAGTCATATGTAAACAAAACACATAATGCACTTCGATACACTTATAATTATCATCACTCATACACACTTTTGACAGACATTTATTTATCACAACTTTATCACACCAGCACAACAGTTAAATTGCAAGAATTTAGATTCGAACTGCTCGAGAGCACAACAGCAACTGCCCCGCGGCAGCAATTTGCTCGATTTACATAGACTAATTTGGGGTTGCCTGAACAAAACCATGTTGCCAGTATTTTCAAATAGTTTGAATCAATATTCGTTATTTCGATTTAATAAATAATTTAGTAAATATTTTTAGTATACAAATATTTCAGGAATTCGTATTCAACATTTTATTTTAAATAATAAAGTAAATAAAAATTATACGACCACTTTAAATTTGCTTACACATATAAAAATGTGTTGATCATACCATAGAAGTAGGAATAGTTCATACCATAGTTCCTACCTCTATGGTTTATACGGTTATGACGGTTCGCGGCAATCGTCATGACCGTTCTGAATTTAAACAATGCAAAGCGATACATACGATCAGTATACGATTATACTCAGAACAGCCAAAAAAATTAGCCGAGCTTTTCAGTATGCTTTAAGAACTTATGACTCATTAAGAACTTATATTCTGATAATCTGTTAATAAGTACTAAGTCATACTGTATCTCTATAGTCTATTGCAATCTAAACTTTAAAACTTTTTAGGCAAACCATCACCATTTTTAGATGCTTCAGTTATTGCAATGTAATGAAGGCGACAGTATTACCGAAGACATCGAAATGAAAATGCTGTTAGCAAGAAATCGATCTTTTTATTTTGAGTGTTTTTTTTTAAAGTGTGATAGATGTAGACTAATAGTGGGTCTTAGAAGTAGTGGGTCTTAGTAGTATTGAGATAAATTCTATACAAAAACAGCATTAACATTGTCTGAACTAGGAATCGATACCAAAGCATTGTGATTGCCACTAGAGTGAGGCAGCCAAAGTAACTAAAAACCATCTTTTAAATATACGCTAAGTACTTAACTCACAAACTGACTGTTAAACCCTGTTAATATACGTTTCTTAAATAAATTAATATGTTGTATAAATATGTAAAAATGACGTCGATAAATCCCCGTATGGACCACAACATATCGCATCTCTCACAGTTCACTGGACGGCCAATAATCCCTCAGTATATCAACTCAAATTGAGTGAAAACCCCCCTTTAATCCGGCATGGTAAGCTGGCAATAAACGGTAAATTGAATCGCTGACAATGCAATTAAAGTGATGTAATTGAAACAGGCGTTACATTTTGGGATGTAAACGACAACTTTTTTTCTTGTGTATAACATAAATTAGGTTTGTGTGTGCGACGTCAACAATCTTAAGTTGTTTTAAGGAAACTAAAAGCTTAGCATGAAGACGTCGCGACGACGAAAAAGCCTGCTGTGACTTACATATGTGTTAAGTAAATTTACAGTGTGAAAAGGATAGCATATCAACTCGATAGCGTCAAGCCAAAGTTGATATCTCGTACTTGTCTCTGTACTATTTCAATGAGTAGGTACTTAGGTATTTGAAACCTAGGGCATGTGGTACAAGGCAAGTGTTCCACTTTTATATTCTTAGAATGAGACCTTAACGAGAAAAGTCGATACAGTACTATCTATATTTCTATATCTTCATGCCAGATCTCTTGCCAGGTAGACAGAGAGGACAGGGTTCCAACAGGTTCTTTCCTTACAGTCCTCTCTTGCTTCGTTTCTGAGACAACAATAACAAGTTCAATATTTATAAAACTTTTGCCTCCTTCACTTCCATTGTTTGAACACACACTCGTATCAAATAAGCAAAATACAATAATACTATTACTAAGTTAGCGTAGATCTCTCACGCAGGCTATTATGATACAAAAGAACGTTGGCATAAGATGAACCTGTCCATCGGTGGTGCAGAAACCAAAACTATGAAGCACATCCTCTGCAAGTGTTACGCACTGGCGGCGCGGCGAATAAATCTACAAGGGGTGGCCTATCGAACTCCAGAGGAATTTCGGCTCTTATGCCGGGATCTACAATATGGTACAGGGCGTATTTGAATTCTCAGGGTAAAGGGCAGCACCGAAGATCTCATTGAGTCGAAGTGCGCTTGAGGCATCTTAGCCCGGCAACAGCCAACAAAGATACTGGTGGCGTCGATAACTCAGTGGAAGAGATAGTAATGAAACTAGCGGACTGAAAACTATACATTTTAGCATGCGCTTAATCGATTATTACAATTATTCATCTTTATTTTCATAAATATACATGTTAATTTATGAATATTAAATTCTAATGACTATATTACTATGAAAAATATTATTAATTTAACTAACTTCATAATTTCTACAAATCAAGAATATGTCCCGCTTCACTTTCAAGGCTTCCAACTTAACAACTACCACATTAAGTGGTAATCGGGGCCCATTTTGATAGTGCCCCGTTTAAGTTACTGAGAACTAAAGACAAATACGACGGCTTTCACAATAATGTCTTGGTAATTAAAAATCTCACTACTAACTAGAAAGAGTTCCACAAGTTCTATTTTTTATTTACTTAAACCTGAGTGAATAAACTAAGTTGTCTTTCTTTTTGTGCTGAGGTTGCCGAGCCTTATTGAGTATATTTTTCTGTAATTATTTTATCTATCTATATCATCACGCAAGAACCCTTGCGGGGTAGGGCCAGAGAGTAAAAAGCGATTAAAAAAGGTTTTCTGCGGTTATTTTAGACAAAAATAGAAAATGAGTTTATTTAGTCCTTACAACGACAAGCTCTATTTACATCTAACTTATTAATAGTGTAGACGAGCAAGTACACAAAAGCCGTCGAATTTCATTTGAAATTCCTACATTCAAGATCTTAGCTTCAGCTTAAAGAGGCTTGGTTATCTCAGCAATTAGGCGCTCGCCGCCTCTCCTCGGGGAGCGATACACACGAAAGGGATCCTAGTCGTCAGAAAATCACCTACTTTTAGGGTAATCGGAATTGTGAAGGATGCGGATAGATTAATGCGTGAGCTGAATCTATAAATTGGTGAAAATTTTAAGAATTAATAGGTAAAGATAGAACAAAAGCTAAAAATAATCAATTCGGTGTCAAGGTACTTTTAAATACTATAAAATGGTTTCACGAGCTTCTATTAAATAAAATATAAAAATAAACACCGTCGCCTTTATTCTCCAAGCGGGGGTGGCAGAGGTGTACTGAGTACACCCACTTTTCGCCGACGATGTTAAATCGCATGTTATAGAAGGCGTGCCTTTTGACATATACCGGGCACAATTCCAGACTCCGGACTCATAGACGGGAAGTTTTCGTTACAAAAATTTCATTTCTTCAACCTAGGATTTGAACTCAGGACCTCGTGATCACCAAGCAATGCGCTTTGCCCCTGGAGCAAAGAGGCAGCGTCTATTAATATACCTTAAAGTACTTAATGTAAAAGTAAGTAGTTGTTACGGTTTGAAAGAAGACATCATTACTTTTAAACATTGGTGACAATAATTGACCATCACACCCTTTCCATTTTTCAAAACTCTGTTGGCATTTAAAGTTGATGTTCAATTAAATAATTAACAGAAAAACATACAAGTTATATCCATCCAAATAAAAAGGTGTTTTATGGAAAACAAATCCTTTTTAGCCAATTATGGGAAAGAATCAAAACAGTATCTTTATAAATATAATGCTAAATTATAGCTAAATTATTAACATTTCTTAACAGCAACAGATAAATAAATTTCATCGGGAAATCAGTACCTACCAAAAGCTGATGCGGCGTTTTGTTGTTACGCACAATATCCCTTACTTTAGTAGATTCCTCTTCTTTGTTGAAGGTTTTTTATTCCACTAAAGAACTAGAATTTTGGCTCTACTAGTCCCTAGAAACGCTAACTCTATCAACCCTTCGTAAGTTAGGTAAAGAGCGAAAACTAATTTGCTAGTGCTTGGAGTTCGGCATAAGCAATTTACGGGCAAGTTTGGCTAATAATTTTCTTGAATAGTTAATAGCTATAAATGTAGTAAATGGAGTTTCAATTAACAGTAATATTGTTTTGTTTAGTATTTGAATGCTAAATCATTAATATATTACCATTCGTCGATAAATTATAATTATTATTATAATATATTACCATGGATTGAGCACTGCAAATAAAAAACGTGATGACAAGGATATTCACTGAGAGCCCTACGTCTCGGGCATTGTTTATTGCCGTAATTCTTTCTTTCTAAGCATATGCCACATCTTAAATGAGTAGTAGTCAAAGTTTTTGATTAAATTGCCCAGTACTGTAAATTTTTATCAGAATCTGTAAATTCAGCTCCAAATTAAGGTTAGTCTCCTAGGGCCCTATTTTCTGCATCTACAACAGTTGAGATAGCCGCCCTTACTGTCCCATCTTAATCCATCCTGTGTATAAAGACGAATTGAGAACCTTGTTCGTTTTGAACTCGGTAATAAATGGTTTAAAGTGTATTTAAACCATATCATAAATAGGTATAGGCCGTATTATTTGTACCTCATAGTCACCGTACTGCATTGTAATGGGCGCGAGCGTGACACCGGACTCCAGGTTATTGCTCTCACTCATCATGGTTTCTCGAGTTGTTTAAATCATAGAAAATTCAATGTTGTGTCTGTTAGTAAGAGTTTAATTTTCTTTAGCAAATATTTTGACAATACTCAATCCGTTTAAAGTTATAAATTCATGTGCTAAATACATATTTGTTTAATGTAGTCTGTAGTGTCAAGTTGCGTTTATTGTAGTTTGATGTTATAAAATACGAACTTGCTAGCTTATAAGGTCATTCGATTTTTTTAAATTTATTTATAGATATAAATGACGTGATCACGTCAGATCCCTTGCAAAGTTGGCAGATCATGGATCATTATTCGATTTTCATGGAGCGTTTTTGGTGTTTCACATTAATATACAGAAATACTATAAAAGACTATTGTATCATTCATTGGTTAATGTACACCGTGTAATTTCCAAAATAAAACAGCGTAATTATTTTCACTGATCAAGCAAATTAAGACTCGGGAGTACAAGTCACA